>CM020036.1:4402500-14402500 GCA_009769605.1 Bucorvus abyssinicus | reverse complement strand
TCTTTCTTAATGAGGCCTTGCTGCATAATAAGGGTTATGTAGTGCACAGAATTATTAACGTTCGATGAAGAGCTGCAACTAGAACTTGTGGCTCACTGCCCATCATGTTTTTGCTAGGCCAAAGGGTGCTTTACAGATGTAATTTTCTTGTATACTCTGTAGCTGTATATAACTTTTTGTAAGGCTTGGAGTATGATGGATGTGATTGATTAGCATATTGGGAGTGCCATGAAGCTCCGGGTATGCCTGATGCAGTTAGGAGTCCGGTGTGCAGTGAACAAAAACTCAGAGGAGCTGGTGTTTCACTAACTGTGGGGCTCAAGTACTGTTACTTGAGTTCAGTCATGGGAATGACTGACTCCTGCTGAAAGCGTAGGGAGGGTAGGGAAGAGGTAGCTTTGAGTCAGAAAAGGAAGGTGCGGATGACTGCAGACCAAAGTATTAATGTTTGGCAAAATTAAAGGTAGAATTCTGTAATGAAAGTTGATGGACATCTACTGAAATGTCTTATCATAAGGCTTTTTATGTGACTTCTTTGTAGGCAAAATGTCTATGGATGCCAATGGGATTTTTTTCTGTATAAGGAATGCTGGAATGCATGGCAGTAAGTAAGGGCTGTTTTGCATCAGAGATTGTTGAGGAATGGTTGAGCTGTATAACTTGTGTAACTTGTAAGGACACTTGTAAGTGGTACAAGTCTCTGTAAGCAGATCCGTAGTTGATGTTATTGTCTCAATTTTGCTGAAGCTGATGGAGATCAAGTGTACATGCTATTTGAGGGACTAATCCCATGAGAGAGAGATTCCGGCTGAACTCGGCTAACTGGGGTGGAGAGAAAGTGGGGGCATCTTCTACTTGGGTGTCCCTTGCATTACCTCTTCTTGGTTTCCTGATGTTGTTGATGGTCTGAAGAAACCAGACTGAAACTGGATCACCTGCGTACCAGGTCATAAGAAGGTTCAGGACGACTGGAAGGGAAGTAGGAACTGGGTGTGCCAAGGGAGTTCCTCAGCGCTCTGGTCCACTGCAGGAGGTGATTGTTGTTATTGTCTCCAGAGAACAGGGAAGGCAGGAACCAGAAGTGTAAGGAGGGGCCTTAATGCTCCTGTATATTCGCTGTCACAATCTGCATTTGGCTTTTCCAACATGTTGTTGTGTGGCCCAGAGAGAGGAGTCACACCTTGTATCAAGTGGCCCATGAGTGGGGGTGGGGAATTGCACCACCACAGGGTTAAGGGGCATTTAATAGTGAGCATTCGATGTAATTAAATATTTGCAAGTATGTTGCACATATTTTGTTTTCATTGAAGTTATCAGTAAAACTCCACATTCCATAAGGTTCTAATGCAGTATGGCAGAGATAAGTATATCATAGAGGGAGGAGGAGAGCTAAAATACTGTCATGTGTAAGCTATTAGTGTAATTATATTTCTTAAGTGGTGCCTTAAATTGGTTACTTGAACTCTGTTTCCAGTTTGTGTAGAAGAAACAGTGGAAAATAATTTGTATGATGGTCTCAACCTTTTGTTTAAGTCAACAACACATAAAGCATTTTAAGTTTGCTTTTTTATTGTTGAAGTTCCATAATCTATGAGGCACGCATGGTCATGAAGTAGCTTGTTATTAAAATATAATATCATGTTCATCTGTGATTATTATTTTAATTCAGTGCTCAGTTGACTTATACAAAGCTGCCTGAACTCTTTCAGTAACCACTCTCCATTCGCCTACATTACATTTAATTTATACCAAGATGATAAAAAATTTGATTTATTTTACAACAGATCAGTAATTGTGCTCTACAAATAAGTCCGTAATGATAATCAACAGCATTTTCAACATAATTTAATTTGTCTTCTCCCGAGAGGTAGTTAAATGCAGTAATAATAACACTACTGTTATGGACTCTGCTGCAGTTAATCATGGCCTGAATATGCAGACAGCCCCAATATTGTATTGACAGAAATTAAATTAACCATCAGCTTGGGCAATCAGTGGCTGTACAGCTATTAAAAGTAATAAAGGCAACAAACCCCAACCATAGCCAATTACATTTTGACATATAAACGAAAAAAGACAGATGCTTTTGATTTGAAATTTTTATTTCATTGGAAGTAAAGAAGACATATCTTTTCGTATACATTCTTTCCCATGCCTTAATTAACCAATAATACACATCACAGCCTAAGAATCATACTGACATAATGTAATTTCACAGGTATATTTTGAGTGCCTCCTAAGCCAAACATTTCATTATCTCCATATAAAAAGGCTTGGTATAGCATGTTGTTGCAAAAGGTATGTATCAAAATTCAGAGACAAGGCAAGGTGCAACCAACATTCAAAAACAATTTCAGGAGATTAGAAAAAAGTATCTCTTTGCATTGAATGTGTCATGCTTTTCTTAAAATCCTGCAGAGGTGGGAAGGAAACTCTCAAATTTTCTAAAAATGTTAATGACTGTTGTGTTTTGGAGGGGAGAAAGGAAGAAAGAATTACTATTTTCTCAATGTTTGTGGTTAGCACATCATAGGTTTTTTTCATATGTAAATAGAAGCAACCATGACTTGGTAAAAGTTACTTTTGTATTGTGTTCAGTTTAATATCTATTTTGTCTAAGAAAAATCACACATATAGTGTTTTCAAAAGCAGCTACTTATATAAATATTAAACTACAAATTAAAGTTTAAATACTTCTATATATAATATTAAATTATAAAATTGATGTAGATTTAAGGGGAAATAGTGTATTTCACACTTAAGGTTTATGGATATTTTATCAGGAAGCAATGTTTTCCTTTACCAAATCAGGAGATTACAGGTAACAAAATCTGAACATACGTATTTGTTTAATTTACTTTGTACTAGTTTCTTTATGTTTACAGCTTGAAAGGTATGTATTTCAACTTATTGTGATTTATATCTTGTGGTGAAAACAATGTCTCAGGGTGCAAGGGAAATAAAATAATATGATATGTTATTATTCTTAATCAAAATAAAATCCTGCACATGTTAGAAGAGTATTTTGAGAATTACAGACTTACCTGTCTCTTTAGACAATGTTTCATAACCTTATGTAACAGTTATCCGGTGTACCAATAATTTTCTGAAGAATTTGAAAAACTTGGCATTTGTACAGTGATGTTATGACTTGACTTTTTCAGACTGATGACCAAAGTCACTGCATTGTAGAAGGATGAAGCTTTAAAGATCAGAACTGAATTTGGTTGTCCAACCTCATAGCAATCCATAACAAGCTTAGTCCATATCCATCGAAAAACATTAACGTTTGCTTAATTTGACACATACTGTTACTGAATTCATATGATTTTTCCAGGTCCTGAGCACTTTGCTGGATAGGGGCCTTAGCCAGAAGATGAGAATAATCCTTCACCTCTAAATCTTTTTGCTCCTTAGACTTATTAATTCAATATAGTTCACTTACATAGAAAAGGAGAATAATCCTGCAGGAGCTATGAGATAAAATTCTGTGGCTTATGTTACGCGGGTCAAGCTAGGAGCTCAAGGTTTTTAGGAATTCCCTTCTGGTGATAAAACCCATGAATTTAAGTTCTTAAAAAGAAATTTGCCCAAGGCAAAGGCAGATTTTAGAGCAGCCTTGATGGTCTAATTGGAGAGACACAGAAGACGTTCTCATTTTTAAAATGTCAAATCATCTGTGAGGGGCAGAACATGCAAGGCCAGGTTTCCTAAGGTGCTTGTTGGGTGTTACCAGACCCTAGTGAAGCCCCAGGTTCCCCCTTGCAATACCCCTGCAGACTTCAGATAACCTGCGTGGCAAACTCGCTGTGTGCACACGCTGGCTGTCTGGGTGGCTATTGCCGAGAGGAATACATAACAGCCAACTTCTCCTGATGTTCCTAGTTGGGAAAGACATAAGGGACTTCCTTTCTTCGGTTACTGATTTTCACAGAACATCTAGGAATTTAATTATCTTTAAAAGTTTTTCACTTTCAAATGCGGCTGCAGCTGGCCAGTGGTTTGAAAAGGTGCAAAGAGAGATTGACAGGCATATGGGAGGGATTTCTCTTATTCCATAAGAAAGCAGGCCAAAATTTAATCCTCTCTAGCCGTTTTGAAGACACTCATTCTAGTACTGTATGTGACAGCTCACAATGTTATAAGGGCTTCATTGGAGCTCGTGTGGAATCATCTTTGTAGACAGCATATTCTTGCCTCACCCATTAGCAGTCTACCTATAATAAATTTATTTAAAGATAACATTTTGGTATACCATTTTGGTGTGTATTCCATGTGGCTTGAGCACTTACCTCTAAGTATGAATATAATAATACGCTGTCACCTGTTAATGTTTAGATGTGGAGTTGGGTTTAGTTATGCTGTGTAACGGCAAAATTCAGACTTCCTTAAGTTGTACAGGATTGAAAAATTCCTTTTCTAGTTATGTTTCTGGGATTTAATTTTCTTAGACTTAATGAGTAACTTTGTTTTCTGAAGAACAAAGATTTTGTAAATAGGTAGTACAGGAGGGCAAATATCTACTATGACATTTCTTATGAGGAAAGAGAAATATATCACTCATGGCTATTTCACTGATGAGTTATCTCTCCCCTCTGTAGCCATGAAGATACATGTCATAACAGAGATCAACTATCATTGTAATGTAATTTTTCTCTGTACAGCATGTGTTGATTGCTGACAGAAACTCAGAGGGTGGGAGATATGATTCCTGGTACTTGCAGGGAAGAAAATACAACTTAGGCAGGGAATATTATATTTGATGCTTATTTCCTTCCTTCCTATAACTTTCTTCCAGATTGTCTGCAAATTTTCATGAAGTAATCCACTGCATTAAAATGCAATCTGGAAATCCTGCTCCCTCAGACACTAATGTATGTTCACTTGTATTTGTTCAGAAGAGCAAGATGCACAACCTGGAAGTAAGCAGCAAGTTGTAATGGTATTAATTGTAAATTGTAAATTGGATGGTAGTCCTATTATAATTATGAGGGTCTATGGGAAAATAAAAATCAGTCTTAAACTGGTGTACTGAATGAAAAAGCTACTTTTTGCCTACTTCAGCATTAAAATAAACATTAAAGATTTCAGCCCTTGCTGTCCCTATGTTCATAGTTAGGGAACAACACACCATAAACAAGACAAATCTAGAAAATCTGCATATGGTACCAGCCACAGCAGCAAATCAATTGTTTTGTTTCTTTCTTTTTAAACCATAGTGATCTATGCCACCAGAGATATTTTGATAAATACAAACAGCAACCAAGTAAACTAAGCCAAAACGTAAGCTAAGCTAAGCCTAAACAAAGAAGTCTTCCAACATAATTGTGCCAGGTTTGTTTCCTGTGAAAAATTCCTCTTCCATGTCTTCAGCCCTGTTTCAAAATGGTCTGATCAGGGTAAAAGAGAATGTAGCAAAACAGCTCGCTCATTGTGAGGAACCTCCAGAAATGGTAGATGGAAACAAAACCTGCTACCAAATGGTCTTGCGACTAGAAAATCCATAACTACCCTTTGGCTTCACAAACCGACTAGAGCCAGGAAATTATGCTCCATCTTACTGTTTTGCTGGTGGTGATAACAGTGGAGCTGATCCCTAAACATCTTTGCCACCTTTTTCACTTATTTAGGAAAGAGTTTTGAGGGTTTCTTTCCCCATGTGGCACCTCAGTCTACTGCCAGGCTCTGTTTGCCATGACAGAATTTCAGTTTGTCATTGTCTCCAGTTGCCAGAGACTCTTTTCTTGTAGATGTTGCTCTTTAAGCCCTGCAAAACAAACCGTAGCCATCATTAAACGGTTCTTTAAATGTCATTGAATGCTTTTCATTCCGAAGAATACATCACTGGAAAGTGCATAAAGCTGAGCAGTATTGTTCTGACAGTCCATGTATGTAATTAGTCCAGTAACATGGCTCATATTGAATGGCAACATATTTGTGGAATAATATTGTACCAAAGCCTGGACTATGGCCATTTGCACATATATAACCCCCGAAATATTCCCATGTCTTAAAGAAGGTAGCACTCATTCTTTTCTTCATTTGTCCATTTGATGTATTTTATTTGCAATATTTAGACAATAAAAACCCTCTTTTTTGGTATTATACTAAGTAAATAAGCTAAAATTGAGGTCAGAAAATGAAGAAAATAGGGGTCTTAAAAAATCCTATCTCAGCTATCTGTTGGATGGTATTTTTCCATTCTAGCTGTTCTTATTGGACACATAGCTTACTATTATTACTATTTATGGATAACATAAAATAGGAAAATATTAACATTGAACATCCACTACTTTAAACTGCTAACTTCTGCATTCTTTCACTCTGATATTAGCAATCTTAATGTTACTTTATCATGTATTTATCTACAGTTGCCTTGGATGGTGAGTAACTGTTTTAGAAGAATTTATCAATAAGAGTAAATTTTGGAATTACTATGCCTACTGTATTTGTATGCTTGCTATATACAAATGTACATATATATTATGTAATGTTGTCATGTTATTAAACATGTTACAATTAAAAATATGTGCTTAAATTAACAGCAATTAAGAGTATATATACACAAGCACAGTGAGGTTGTTGTGGAGTGAAATTTATTGCAAGGTAATTGTGCATCAGATCAGAAAACTTTCACTGAAAAAGAAAAGCTATTATTTCTTCATGGTCCTTCTTTTCTTATTTTTTTCTAATAATTAAGTTGTAAATGCTTCTTGATTTTGTGAGAATGTAATGAGGCCCAATGAATTTAACTTCAGTGAAAGGAAAACTTTGGGTTTTTATTAGAAAGGTCTCTAAATGTTCCTATACTTCGTAGTTTTATGAGTTAAAAAAAAAAAAAATCTTTTATTCCTCCCATCCTTTCTGGAGTTGAGCACTATTGACTACATATGTGGATTATCTGCACTTTTGAACTTTGACATCTTATCACAATTCCATGACACTTCACCAAGGTAGACTCCAAGAAGAGACCTTCCTCCATATCCTGGAAAATTGTAGACTTGAAGAAAAAATTGCTTCAGGATGTATAGCTTGTTCATGTTTCTGTTTCTGTCTAACAATTTCTTTTGATCTAACATTAATGAAAGCATGCCCAGACTGGTACATAAGGAAACTCAAAGGCTGTGGACACAAACCGGTACTGGTATTTCACGCTGCACCCTCTGAAAGAGATAGGACATAAAACCACATGGGTGGATTTGTAATATTGGAGTTCATCAGTCAATAACTTGGGGATTAATTAACTGTCCACTTTCAGTAAATACAGAATCTTATCATACCTTAGTTGGAAGTGAATGTGTTAAGGCAGGTGCCTCATCCACACTTTCTTTTACCTAGACTGCACATTTGAGATAACCAGTTATGTGCATTATTACTAATCTCTACATGAACACAGCTGCCCTCTTGCTCACAGGACATGCCATGGGAATGGGAGCTGGTAGTTGGCTGGCTCTAGAGCTGCAGGCTGGCTGCCCAAATATGCCCATAACTAAACCAGTGGGAAGAAACAGTTTGATTATAAGCAACAGTTGAACGGTAAACATCACCCTTGTTATGCTGGTATTGTCTAGAAACCAAAGAGACAGCAGATCAAAACAGAAAACCATAACTTAAAAAAAAACCCCATGGTATTTTGATAGTGCTTGTTTTAAGAATGCAAGTACTTACCAGCTTGATTTTAAGCATGTTGTTGTTTTAAAACCCGAACAGCTGAATGCGCCCTTCTCTGGGTAAGATTTTTGTATTAGCTGTCAGTTCTGTTGACTTCTGTTCACTCCCAAAAAGTGCTAAAGGACATATTTCCTTAATATTCTTTTATGGCCAAGTAGCTGCTAGACTGAAACATCTGATACAGAAGTCTGATCTTTCTCCTGTTTAAATTTTGCCATAATTGCAAAATTGTGTGATTTGACACCAGGGGCATAAACAACAGTCTTGTAATGCAAACTACGTAATCTCCTCGTAAAGAGGGGTGAGAGATCGGAAATCAAAAATACTATAGGTCATATTTCACTATAAGCTCTTCCTTAGGGTTTCTGAGTATGATACTCCACTGGGGAAAAGAAGCAATGCAGAAAATGCCACCTCAAACTGCTTTATCATCCTTCTTGAAACCTTCTACTTTTAAAACAGTTCACGGACACGTTGTAAATTGCTGCGCTATTGGTTCCCCCTTTCACTCTGGCTTTGCCTTCTATTCCATTGCAGTATTTCCTTTCTGTCCATGGCAACATCTTAACACTCACTAGGGGAAGGGGGAAAAGAGACAGAGAGAGAAAGGAGGAAAAAAAAAAAAACTCTGACAAAAAAACCCCCTTCCTTGGCAACAGAAATACCTTTAAGTGTAAGATAATTACCATCCCTCTGCCCTCTCTCCCCCCTCTGGGACTATTCAGCAAACCCTACAACATACACTTAAATCTTCAACTTCTCAGAGACACTACACGCAGATGGGAAAGATTTGATTAAAATTACAGTGCTTTAGGTTCAACTTCACCTATTAAGAAAAAAGAAAAAAAAAAAGGATCTGGTGCTGGACTTTTTTCCCTGAGAAATAACTAGGCCACAGTAATTACAGACAGGGCCCTGCTGTGCACCATGAATAGGATCCCTGGGGTGGTATTTTCCTGTTACCTGTCTATGCAGGGCTGTTGACACCAACATAAATGATAACTACGCCAGGTTTCCTTTTTTTGGTTGCCTTTTTTTTTTTTTCTTCTTTCTATGCCTTAGAAAAAGAAGGGGAGACGAAAGAAAAGAAAATAAATTATAAGTGTTGTGATTTACATTTTTTTGTGTGTCGAGGATGCTTTTATGTACTTTTCTATACATCTGTGTGATTATTTTCTTAAATTATTTTTTTTAAGTTGAATTTGGCCTTCAAGCAATGAAGAGACTCACACAAGGTGAGGTAATAGGCACAGAACATTAGACACTGTGGAAGTTCCAATGTTAGCACTTTTCCAGTATCCAAATTAGTGAGAGCTTTCATTTTTGTGCATGGACACACTTTAAGACAACTGACTCATACCAGATACTATCCACCAAATTAATTTTATTTGCATTTCAAGTAATATTAGACATTAAGAGTTATATTTTGTTATCGTTTCAGGTGATAAAAGTCGTGGACTAGCCAGCAAAACTTTCCTCTGTATTAACGTTGCACTGGTGAAATGGAGACTAGAACTGTGGCTGATGGTACACCCCAGGAATTGAACAGAATCAGTGGACAGTGTACTGGAAGAGAATATCTAAGTAAAAAAGGTAAGGAAACAGCAATAATAGATATTGTCAGTATGTTAGGATGGGGCTAAAGAAAATCATGGAAGTTAGCTTGAGCTCTGACCATAACTGGAAGTGCTCATACGGAGACTCATATGGAAATTAGAAGAGGTGCTGTCTGGAAGTCTTCCAAAAATGGTGAAAGCTTAAGAATGAGAAGGGTGGATAACAGCAGGAGTTGGTATGGAATACTTGTAATGATTGTGGGAAGAAGCAGACAAAAGGCAGCAAGGACAGAACCCTTCCTCTCTCTTGTTACTCTGTGCTTGTGAAAGAAATATAAAACACCAAATTGACCAAAAGAGAGTCTTTCCAAGCTCAGATGAAGCTCAGGCTCAACTAATGATGGAAAGTTGAGGCACCTCTTACATCATGTGCTCAACTCTACCTTCATGGCCTTCATTGTTTGGGACTCTGAGGACAAGGCAAGAAAAGTGAATCTTTCTTCTACTGACTTGACTGATATTTGCCTTTAAACTGTCTACTGCTAGCTGTTGTAAGTAAATGCATCCCTGAAGGAGCCTGTCTCAAAATAAATTGTTAGAGGTATCTCAGGATAGTCTGGGAGATGTAACCTTTTCCCTGACAAAAATCCTTACCCTGCCCCAAGAGGATCTGGGAACAGAAGAGAATCAGGACTAGTACAGCAGCAAAGTAATTGGCTTTTATATATATCAAGCAAAAAACCAAGAGGTTTAGAAGGGATTTTTGCATTGAAAACTCTCTGAGAATACCAATAAGCAACTGGTTCATGCTAAGACACCTAATAAGCTTGAGAAGGAAGCTAAGATCATGGATTTGTCACAGGTGAGAGCTACTGATTGAGAAATGACACACACACATAGGCTGAATATAGACTATTCTGGTCCATGGAAGGCTGGAGATGCTTATGTTTGATGTAATAACATAACCTGGAGCCAGACAAGGGGATACAGAAATTACATGGTCAAAACAATGGCCTGAGAAAATGATCTTTGAGAAAATTATCTTTGCAGCAGAATTGTGAATGGATATGAGCAGGACATGACTGTATTTGTCAAGATTTGAGAAAAGGATGTTGCAGTGATCAAGATGAGAGATGGGAGTCTGGTTATGTTCCGCAGGTGAATGGGATGCAGAAAGAATCTCAGGAAGATGCAGAGTTTCACTGTGATGGCATAGACAGAGGGCCCTGAGCTGAAGAGGGTTCTGACTTTATGAATCTGAGTGGCAGACAGGCTGTGGATGTTGTTCACAGTGATTGGGAAGAATGGGAGAAGTTCTTTCTTCTCCAAGTTAAGCTTGAGCTGACTAATTTACATCTGCAAAGATATGTGTGTGTGAGAGAGGCTTAGATTTTACTTTGGACAGAGATAGGCTGTTAAGGGAAATGGGGAAATGCGTAAGATCTTAGAGCTCAACCATGCTATTGTCTAGCTGCCAAAATACAATTCTGTAAATGCAGAGACTCAATTGTTTACTTTCTCTTTGTTGTAGACATGATAAAGATGAGTTTTGCTATTACAACAACAAGCTAAAATAAAGGGTGATGGGATTGCTGTGGAAGTTGGTGTATCAGGAGTTAGAGAATGAAACTTCATAGTGTTTTTTAGAGGTGATGTGTGAAACACTTCAGTGCCTTCCAGGAACACCACTTCAAGGGACAGTTGAAGAGCAGGAAGGAGTATTTGAGTGAGGCTTAGTTCTCTATGTTCCTCTCATGTCAAATGGAAATTAATGTTTATGACATTTCCTCTCTAATTACTGAAAGTGAGGGGCCTGAGAGGGCCATGCTTGGAAGCCTTATGGGAGGGACCTCACCTCCAGGTGTGTTGAGGTGCCGTTTTCTCACTTGGAGCAGTCATGAATCTAGTCTGCACAGTGTTGTGCTGTGTTTCTGAGTCACATTCTCTATTTGGTGGCTTTTTCCATTCCTTTTGTACTTTGATGGTGTCTTCTGTTACTTTTTTTTTCTATTTATTGTCCTGAGCTTCCACTCTTCTGTAGTATCTTTGCGATATTTTCTGTCTCATGATATTGCCAAATATTCCCCTTCTTCAGTTCATTTGATGCAATGGCTATTCCTACTGCCTTTGGCTATTGAACATTGTATCAGGCTCTAAAGTCCTGAGATGTTTTTAAACACTGTGAAGGAAAGGCAGAGACCTTTTCTGCCTTTTTGTTAGCTGAGAGAGTAACTTCTGTCTTTTGAGGCAATTGGCAGATGCAAGGAAACAATTCTACTCCCCTTCTTTACTCTTCTCAGCTCCCCCAGCCTCTGTCCATCCCTCCTTCCTTAGCAGTGCCTGACAGTGAAAGAACTGCTCCTGCAGCTCTTAGGTATCCTTCTTATTTATTTATTGATTTCAAGCCTCCTGGCCAAACGTGAAATGTAACCCTTTGTGTTGTAGCTTGCCCTCCTGACTGGTGAAAACTCTCTTGGTTCACAACACATCTCATTTGACAGACAGTCCTCAGTCCAGTTAAGATATCTTTCCTCTGCTCTGGTGATTTTCACAAGGAGTTTGCTTGTGAGGTTTGGTTTTCCCAAATGCTTTCACAGTTCTAGTGATGATAGCTTTGTGTACACTGTAGAGTGATGCTGAGCTGATCCAGTCATATTTAGTTCATGTTAATCACACCCTTTTACTCAGAGCAGTATAGCTCTGATCTAAACCAGTTAAGCTAGTCATGTTTAGACAAAGAGATTAATATAGCTCCGAAAAGCATAACCTTTGTCCATAGAAATGTCTTAAAATAATGAGTTTTATGCAGTGGGCTGGATTTGTAGAAAGGTGTGTTTTGGATGTAGACATTTAATTGTACATACTACACCAGCAGGAAAATGCGCCTGTGAAGGCAGACAAGTTTCATCTGCATATATGGAGATACAAAGATGAAATGACCTCAGTTTAGAGCTGGTGCTTGAGAATGTACAGTTAATGAAGAGCAGCACCCACAAAATGGAAAGATAAGTAGACTGACAGGTAAAGCAGAAAAAATTTTATTTGCTTATATATAAAAGTACACTCTCTCATTCACATGTCATGTTCACTTAAAAGAAACCACAAAACTCTCTTTGATTTCTCAAGGTATACTAAAGACACATATTCTCTTTTTTATTTGTAATTTTTAAAGTTGCTTTACAGACTCACCATAAACAAATTCCTGAACTGTCTGTATCTCTAGAATACCATTTTTAGTTTGGGGAACAGATGAACCAGCTGAACTTATTTATTATATTTGTACCATAATGTACTTGTGATGCCTGACAACAGTTGATATTAGATCAACTACCAATTTGGAAATAATTAAAATTTAAGTGTATTTTTTCATTAATTAGATATAAATTAGTTATCAATTCACTAGATATTAGATCTATATTAAAATTCAGCTCAAAGAGTCAAAGTGGTCAGAATAAGACCTGGTTACAGTGGAGTTTCATAGAGTGCTAGGTCATTATTATTTGGATTATAGAATCACAGAATTATTTAGGTTGGAAAAGACCTTTAAGATCATTGAGTCCAACTGTAAACCCAGCACTGCCAAGTCCACCACTAAACCATGTCACTAAGCACCTCATCTACACATCTTTTAAATACCTCCAGAGGTGGTGACTCCACCACCTCCGTGGACAGCTTGTTTCAATGCTTCACAACCCTTTCTGTAAGGAAATTTTTCCTAATATCCAAACTAAACCTCCCCTGGTGCAACTTGAGGCCATTTCCTCTCATCCTATCACTTGGTACTTGGCAGAACAGAATAACCCCCACCTCACTACAGTCTCCTTTCAGATAGTTGTAGAGAGCAATAAGGTCTCCCCTCAGCTTCCCTTTCTCCAGACTAAGCAAACCCTAGTTCCCTCAGCTGCTCCTCATAGGACTTGTTCTCTAGACCCTTTACCAGCTTTGTTGCCCTTCTCTGGACATGCTCCTTGTAGTGAGGGGCACAAAACTGAACACAGTGGTCAAGGTGCAGCCTCACCAGTGTCGAGTACAGGGGGACAATCACTTCTCTACTCCTGCTGGCCACACTATTGCTGATACAAGCCAGGTTGCTATTGACCTTCTTGGCCACCTGGGCACACTGCTGGCTCATATTCAGTCAGCTGTTGACCAACACCCCCAGGTCCTTTTCCACTTGGCAGCTTTCCAGCCACTCTTTCCCAAGCCTATATGACCCAGGTGCAGGACCCAGCACCTGGCCTTTTTGAACCTCATACCATTGCCCTTGACCCATCAATCCAACCTGTCCAGATGCCTTTGGACCCTTCCCACCCTCAAGCAGATTGGCACACATGTTCAACTTGGTGTAATCTGCAAACTTACTGAGGGTGCACTCAATCTCCTTGTGCAGATCATTTGCAGATCAAAGATATTAAAGAGAACAGCCCCCAATACTGAGCCTGGGGGAACGCTACTTGTGACTGGCCACCAACTGGATTTAACTCCATTCACCACCACTCTTTGGGCCGGGCCATCTAGCCAGTTTTTTACTCAACAAAGACTATGCTTGCCTAAGCCATGAGCAGCCAGTTTCTCCAGGAGAATGCTGTGGGAAATGGTGTTGAAGGCTTTACTAAAGTCTAGGTAGACAACATCCACAGCCTTTCCCTCATCCACTAAGCATGTCACCTTGTCATAGGAGATCAGGTTAGCCAAGCAGGACCTGCCTTTCATAAACTCATGCTGACTTGACCTGATGACCTGGTTGTCTTGTACATGCAGTGCAATGGCACTCAAAAGATGATCTGCTCCATAACATTCCCTGGGACCAAGGTCAGACTGACAGGCCTGTAGTTCCCCAGATCCTCCTTCTGGTTCTTCTTGTAGATGGGCATCATATTTCCTAACTTCCAGTCAACTGGTATCTACCCGGTTAGCCAGGACTGCTGGTAAATGATGGAAAGTGACTTGGTGAGCACTTCCGCCAGTTCACTCAGTGCCCTTGGGTGGATCCCATCCAGCCCCATAGGCTTATGTTCATTTAAGTGGTGTAGCAGGTCACTAATAATTTCAGACAATAATCATATTTACATGTTTCAGGTCAGTGATCATAATTATCTCAGCTGATAGCGGCTTTGTTCTGCACCTTGTCCCTGTCTTCCAGCTCAGGGGGCTGGGGACTCAGAGAATATCTGGTCTTACTGTTAAAGACTGAGGCAAAGAAGGCATTCAGTACCTCAGCCTTTTCCTCATCCTTGGTCACTATGTTTCCACCTGCATCCAGCAGAGAATGGAGACTCTCTCTTTAGTCCTCCTTTTTACGTATTGATAAAACCATTTTTTGTTGTCTTTTCTTTTATTGTCTCAAGACTGATCCTAAGTATCTCGGAAATCCACTTTGAAGTCAAGCACCCAATGTGCACCTAATGGACCATCGTGACCTAGCACTTGAGCCCCTGGAAAGAGAAAGAACTGGAAGAAATTAGATGATCATGAGAAATTTCAGGAAATTACACCTCCTCTGGACTGTAGGGAAAGTCAGAAAATTCCTCATATCTCTACCAGTTTGAGTTATTCAAGAAAGCTATATCAATCAGACACTTGAAAATGAAAATTCACCTTAGTTATATATTATCTAGTGTGCTTGTCTCCTGTCATAGCCAGTCTGTGCTGATTCAGAAAAAGGCAGTTCTCTCCTGCTGCTGAATACTTGTGAATTTAGAAGAAATAACTCTTTCCTGACCAACGGAAGCCTTGAAGTATAGGTTTTGATATTACTGCTTAGCTGAATGCAGAATTTGCAGTAATTTAATATGGATCATGCAGATGTACCACTCGGAACAAAAGTCACCTACTGCATTCTCCTCTGCATCCCTGCTGGAATTTAAGATGCAGCCCACTTTCTTTGCTCAGCAATGGTTGTTTCCACTTGAAGTCTCCAAGCAGGTGACTCAGAACATTCTCCCCCCATCAGGGCACTGATGGGCCTGAACATCCCTGCACAGCTGCCCCTAGGACTCTGCCGCTCTGCCCACAACCCAGGACCCAGTTTCAGCCATCCTGGGACCAACAGTCCTTGGCCAGCGATGTCACAGCAGGGCTGGGCTCCAGTTCCCCACACCCACATCCTGTCCTGGCCGTGGGTCCTACCAAGCCACTTCTGTGCCCATAGCCCAACTCCACCTCAGTCCATCCCCAAGGAGATGCCCAGCACTGGGGCCTGGGGCTGCTGCCAGTGTCACCCCAGCTGGCCTGCTCCGGGTTGGGGCAGTGGGATGGGCCCCTCAGCTCTGGGCTACCTGACCTGAGGGACTGAGGGATCAGTGGGTCCTTGCTGTGCCTCCTACACTCCCCATTTTTGGGCCACTTACTATCTTCAAAGAAGCCATGAAGTACACAACCAGTATTTTTTCTGCTGGTCAGATCCCACTGAGGGCTTTGCTCCATCTGTTCCCTTGGATGTCTAAAGGGGATTTTCAGGATTATTTCAGGATTGCCACTGCTCACATTAAAGACATTCAGAAACTGTTTTCATCTTTCCCGCATCAATAGCTTGTGGCTGCAGTGGATGAGGTGTCCCCGTGATCAAGGGCAGAGTGGGAAGCGTGGCATTATAAGACTCAAAACTGGGTCCTGTCACTGGGTTTCAACCCACTTCATTTAAGTCCCTCAGTCGCTTCTAGCATTAGAAAGAAACCAACAACCTGAAAGTCCAGGCACCTCTATTTTACCCTCCAGAGGGGGGCAGAATACCACCACATCCAGAAAAAACATGCCCTTCTCCCTGCCTCTTCTTCTCACTATAAAAAAGATGTTCTGCTCTACCTAGCAGCAGACCCAGTAGCTGCCTACTTCCTCTCCAACCTTTTGGCATCCCTCCACTGCTCACCCACTGACCTTGAAAAGAAATGCCAACTCAAGGAGATTGAATGATTGTAACCTATAATTTATGGTTACATATACAATATAAGGAACACATGTGCATCACTTAATAGACATCAACGTTTCAGATACAAATCAAATACCTTGTGTTGTGATGGTTGCATACCTTGGAAAACCTCCTCCTGAATTAGTTTTGGGCAGATTTCTGCCCTAAAGGCTTTTCTTTCCCCATGGTCCCTATCAAAAAGACTATCTCTCACTTGGGATCCAATAGTCCAGGCTGGGCCAGCTTGAGCCAGTGGGGGGTCTGGTGGAACTATATGAACTGCTTAAAGAATAACTTACTGAGGGGAGAAAAAAAAATCTCAAGCAGTCTTTGCGTTTGACCAATCTGTATAGCATGTTGTCTTTTTTTTTTTTTTGGCTGTAATTCTGCAACTTAATGGGAGCTGTCTCATTATCATTGTATCTTTTGGGTTCACTGAGCACTGTGTTGAATTCCTCATACAGTGCTGATCAGTTAATCTGGAAAGTAAATCTCTTGGCTATACTACGGGTGCTTGACAGAGGGGCTGTTTACCACCAGGACTAAGTGATACACAGTCGGGTCAATACCAATCCTTTCCTTTACAAATGAAAAATGTGGATTTTTGCAGATCAGAGATATTTATTGAATCCTTACTGGGAGTGAAGAGTCCTGTAAACCTCCACATTTTTTGCAAAGGAGATATAAACTGGTAAATTTGAATCTGATTTGTGTCTAAATAATGAGTTTAACTCAAGGGAAAACTAAGTAATATTTGAACCTCATGCTTCATGACTTTCTGTACTAAGAACTTATGCAGCTGGATTCAGTATAAAAATAGTATGAATCCATTTTACATTAAATGTAGAAGTTTTGGCACAACTTTATGCAAAATTACTTTTTCTTATACCACAGTTCTGTGCAGTTTACTCTGTATTAGTGCTTTTAAGTAAGAGCTTAAAATTGGAGGTCATGTTTGCTCCTCATGAGTATTAAATATCCCAAGATTGTTTTCATAATCACAGATTCATAGTATGCCCTTGAGCAGAGGTACCTTTCCACCAGTACTGCACCAGGTCTGCACCCCCGTGCAATCAAACAAGAGTCTATAAGTTGAGACAGTGCTTTGAAAACAGCCAAATTAGAGGCATGATATAAACGTACAAGAGTCAATTTGAACAGTGGAAAATCCATAGCAAAGACACTTGTGCAGCATGAATCTCTTGGATTCTGTGAATTTCCTCTTGCCTCTGACAGTATGCAGAGGATGTGCTTGGAAAAACCCGTGTTCATGAACAGGATATGAAGCCATATTGCACAATTCCTATCTTCTCCCTTTTCCCAGGAAGGTGTCTATGTGGTCTCTGGGATTAGACTGTAGTGAAAAATTCCAGGGTTAAATGTTGGAATTGTACTGGGATATTTTCCCTTTCCTTGCACTGCAAGGAGTTTGGATTTCATTCTGAGGTTGCTTTCCATAGAAGCTGGGCTAACAGGGAGCCCTATTCTTTCAGTCTATAATGTTTTTCTACTATATATATATATTTTTTTTTTTCTGCAACAGATTTTGACTTGGGGGCTGGCTGAACTTCTGACTTTACATACGAGTATATAGAGAGGACACTATACTTGAAGGAAAATGGGCTCCCCTTGTTCTGTTCTACAGGCATTCCCAAAAAAGGAGGGGTGTGACCCCTGCTGTGTCTCTTGTTCTTTAAACAATGTGTTTTCTGTAGTCATTCTTGCTCTTCTTCTTGCCTTAGCGCAGTTTATGGAGAGAGACCCGAGTCACAAAAACTGGGTCTGGACTGGACTGGCTCTAGAGCCACGATCTGAGGAATTCTGAGGATACTTTTAAACATCAGTCAAAAGACTCTTCTCACTCAGATTAAAGCTATTTCTTTACCTTCTTTATTGTACAGGATAATAGGGCAAGATGCAGAATAGTTTTCAGTGTAGCAGAAAGAAAAATCATTTTTGCAGAATGATTTATTTGTAAATTTTATAGAGACTTACACTATACTGTTTAGCATGGGAGTAGACAGGCTCCAGGCTCTAAGATATATTCACAAATACTGTATTTATGAGTGTTTGTGACTGTATCTCACATATATTTGTGTCTCTGTCTTAGATGGCATCTTCTTCAGACCTCTGCCTCTCAGGAATTTTTCCAAAACTGACCTAAAATCATCTGCTCTGATGTATGCATATATTCCTCTCATCACCTTTCTGCCAACTGAATGTAGTAGTTGCAACGTATTAGCATGCATGTTGTTTGTATACAGTCAGCTGCCTATGAACATAGATATACACAGAAAGTATTTGGTAGCTTTGCGACCTTGAGATACGAACCATTCATCATTGACTAGCCTAAGAATACACATTCTGGTATGTTTTATTCATAACCCTATATGTGTGTGTAAATATACATATATATGCAAGTAAATATTCGTTTTGTACATATTACACATTATAATGAGTGTGACTTATAATTTGAAAAATGAAAGCCAGTGGGAAAAAATTTACAAGTGACTACTGTTTTCTCCTTTGATACCTTTCTAAATTGATGTTTCCATCTCATTGTTTTTGTTTTTAACTTTATCTAAAAGATTTTAAAATGGGGTATTATTTAACAAAAAAGAAAACTTTACCACTTTCTCATGTAAAGCTAATGTGACAATAAAACTGTCAACAAGGAGGCAAGATCAGTCTCACAAAATCTTGAAACCTCTAAGTGGAATTTGCATAAAATAGTTCTGGTATTATTATTCACTGTTCTTTCAGTGACAGATATGTCAAGGCCTTAAAACCTAAAAGAACAATTATGCTATTGTATCTCTCGGAGGATTCAAGGGGTGTGTCTTTGGTGAAAAAGTGCTATTAGAGCTTTGAAAAGCAGTAAAAAGACAGCCCAAGGGGCTCTTTAGCTAGTCATTTTAAAAAGAATGCCTGGGCTTTAAGTGTCTTAAAGTACATTTATTCAACTCTTACTTTGTGCTTTAAAAAAACTGCTAATAATTAATGGCTGTAACATTTTTTTTTAACATTTGCATTAGCTATAAATAAAAACTCTTGATAAAACCTTTATTGATTAACTTAAATGCTGATTCTCTTGTGAATGTTTTTGTATTTCTGTCAAGCATATCACAAAGAATTATATATAAGCTTTTTGGTTAAGCTAACATTGAGGAAATCATTGAACAATTATAGACCAAAACAGGAACTAATCAGTAAATCCGTTACTTGAACAAGCTAGCTTAACATAACACGTCTGACATTAAAAATGAGGGATTGATAAGTAAAGTATCACTACAGCTGTATGTGCCACAGAAGTCAGCAATCAAAATCCAATTTTGTATTAAGAATGTTCACGATCTTAGCTTTATACTTGGAGTTTGGGTAAAAATATATATTTTGAAGTTCTCAGTAGAGGACAATTTGGAACAAGCCTGTAAAGTACAAAAACACTAAGCAAACAAAGAAGATGTAAAATAAGTATAGACAAATACATTGAACTTGAGAATATGAACCAAAGAGACATCAAAATGAATTTAAACAGGGAAATTCAAGACTTAATTAGCAAACTTTAATTGTTGTCAACACTAGCCAGCTAATAAATGTACTTTAGAAGAAGACCAAAAATGGCATAAAATTAATTTATTTCATACCCTTCACAGTAGAACAGTGTAATTATGAACTTGGCAGCCAGGTGCTAGATTGGCCAGAGACCAGGCTAATATACAGTATTTGATTAGAAAGCTATTCATTATAAATATGGCAGGTCTATCTCTTTCTTATCAAAATTGTCATATATCAATATAAAGTAAATGAGGAAGAAGTGCTGGTCTTAGCCAGCTATTTTTGTTATAAAAGCATGCATCGCTGTAACATATAGAGTACAATGAAGTGATGTTCAGCTCCCACAGTAATAGGCTCTTTATGGCTACTGGAGATACGTGGTAACTCTTAGAGCAGTCTGTTTAAAACAGAGAAAGAGAAGAAATTATTGCACTTTAAATTTTACAACAGACAGAATACAGCAACTTCCATTAAAATTCTTATAAATAACATTGCAAGTCAGTAACTTCATCTAGTATTCTTTGTATCTTCTATACCCCAACCATAGAAAATACCATAAAAGCCAGAATAATGCTAACTGGAAAAATTAAGCTGTAAAGTTTTTAATGGTGACCACTCTAACAAAACGTGAGCGGTTAGAAAGTCTGATGAGGTATATATAAGGTTATGTCCATATAATTTCAATTTTGTCATGCCAATATTTAGGTAAAGCTGGCAGCAGACAATTTCTGATTCTGGATATTAATCTATACTTTATGTGGTATTCACTTAGTACCTATTCTAATTAAACTCAATCTGAATCTTGCAGGATGTAGCATGCAATTATGTGGTACTCAGGTTTTGAACTATGCAGTAGATTTTGCATTTACACCGCTGGAACTTTTGTCATCTTACAGATCTGTAGTATCAAGGCTTTTGTTTTGTGATTTTGGTCACATGTTTGCTATATGTGAGCAAATGTGTATTTGTGCGTAGATAAATAAGCAGAGCTATGCTTCTGTATTAGAACGTAATTTATTGCAACATTCTGATGCTGGCACTTGGGCCACCATGCATTTTATCACACTATTAGGTGATTTAGGATTCTGCAGAAATATATTATGCAAGTGTGGACGGATAGCACTTTATAAACATAAGACTGAACCATACCTCTTATCTGTCCTTGAATTTTAGGATTGTCATTGACTTTGTATGAAAAATTCTCCCTAGCCCTCCTCAATGTACAGTAGTGTTGTCTTTTAAAGATTAGGATTTATAAAGCAGAACATAATAGTCAGATTTTAAAATACAGTTAGGCTTTCTTTCCAGCTGCATTTTTTGTTAAAAGCTGCTTAAATTCCCATATATTTAATGATGTCTTTTTAATGACTTTTCCTGATTTAAACCCTTTCTCCATAATTTAATTTTCCTTTTCCTTTTCTTTTTGTCCTCGGCTAATGTAAGAGCGTTCTGACAGGACCATATTTAATTAAGGAAACAGGCCAAATTCTACCCTCAGTTAAAACCCATTCAGCTTCAAAGTTGATGGGCAATGTGGAGGTGGAGGCCAAGGCGGCATTTGTCCTAGGGGATAGGTTTTGCAAAGCAGCAGGTGTCAAGCTTGGTCAGAACGGGGCAGTGGTCAAGCACAGACCTTGCTCTGCAAACCCTAAGTGGACGGGCAGGATAGGAAGCACTTGCAGTTTTTGCTTTGAACACTTTAGGCAAAAGTAGTCTCACAATCTTCACAGCATTGTTGCCAGCCTTTGCTACCCTTTTTCATATAGACGTTTCATCAGAAGAATATACTGACAAGGAATCTAAAAGAAGAATAGGGCAGTGGCCTTGCTATTTGGCTAATAAAGGATAGCAAGGAAGGGACCATTATTAGTTTGACAGAGAAATAGGGAGTCAGCTGTCAAAGCTGGAATTGCTGCCAGGGTGGTGGGGAGGAGGAGCAATAGGGGCCAACTTGAATGAATAAGCAGATCAGAGCTCTGAAATGGGGGAAGGACCTTAAATGTCATAATCAGGGGATTGATGGATTCAAGGTGTGGGAAAGATACATCAGGTCAGACTAAAAGGCAAGGCAGATGTTCCTTAGTTGTAGAGGATTGTACAGAGAAAATGGTGGTAGGAGTATGTGGGAGGATAGAAAGGAAGAGCTGTAGTGAATGAGGTAATTAGGGTAAACGCAGAAGATAAGGGCCTGAACAACTGTTTTAGAGATGCCATCAGAAAGAAACATCTGACTGTGGAAGACACAATACAAAGAGAAATGGCATAATTTGGATACAGTCTGCTTATAGGGAAAATCTGAGAAGAAACCAAAGAACCTATCAAAGCTGTGGGCCTGACCAAGAGAAAAGGTTATGGTTTTATTATACACAATGAATGATGTCAGCGTGAGAGGTACTCACAATAGCATTTCTGAAATGTGACAGTGCTAGTGAGTTTGCAGCTGTGTGATGCAGAGAAGTTGGCCCATTTTTCTTCTGAAAGAGGATGGACTTATCTAGATGACAGAAATAGCTACTGCTCCGGATCTACCATCCTTGATCCCACAGAATGCTTTAGGAATGGCTCTTCCAGGCATAGCATTTCTTTTCACTGGAAGAAAAGTCTTCCTTTGTCTAAAAGTCTCTAGAAGTCAACATACATCTTTTGGATAGACGTATGCGTCAGTAGGACGCATACAGTTTGGATACTGTATGCGTCAGTAGGTTTGTTCACTTTGCTATCAGTATATTTGCCATTTGGTCTAAACTTTTGCTTTAGAAATAGAAACACATACAGCAGAGGCTTCTCTTAGCCCTTCAACGCCCAGTTCTCTTGACCATGGAAGGAAAATTCCAAGAAATATTAATTAATCTCTTCAGATTACTACATTATGAAACATTTGCTTGTGTCTTGAAACATCGCGATGTGAGTGGGGTATTTACATTGGTATGGAAGGTGTATTAAATATTTAAGGTTGTGTGTCAACTTACTAGTTTTGGAGCTTTGGGTATGGGAACTTTTATTTACTGTATACCATGAACAACACCAAGTACAAGAGAGCCTTGACCTCCAGGATAGTCCCCCTGGCTAGTCCTCCAGGAGTTGCTGCAATAAATAATAGTAGTTGGGGAACAGTTGTTCTAACACATTGCTGATACTGTTGTAGTTCAAAGTGAAATGGTAGGATCATCTTGACAGTACTTACTGGTTCTGTGTTTTGGTGGTTGTTATTGTCCTTATTACGTAAATTCAGTAAAAGATATTGTGTCAAGCTCTGACCCTGGCACTTGCTGAAAACCCCAAACTTCTTATGAAGGCAGGTGTGCTCTATGTGGCTGGCATCCTTCATATCAACTCCTGTTCCAATACATTCATACAAACATACACACATGCCCCCACACAGGCCCAGCACTGGATCATCTGTAGGAAACAATAGTAATAGCTGAACTCTGTAATAATACGAGCACTCTAAAGAGAGGAAACAGCTAAACAATAATACTGAACTGAAGCTGAGAACGTTGTGGCACATTAAACATTGTGCTGTGCTTTTCTATGAAGTCTTCCGCTCTGTCCTTCAGGGACTGGATCAGCTTCCTATTGCATTTCTTGGACTTGCTATGCCTATGTTCAGATATTCTCTCCAGAATAGGGAGTTCAAGCTCCTTGTTTGGTAGGTGTGGGAGCTGGAGCTGCTCTCCACCATCCATCTGAGAGCAGCTCTCCCTCTCCCACCAAAATGAAAGAACAGAACAGTGCTGCCCTGCTTATGGGGTCAGCTGAGGATCTAAGGGAAGGTTGTGCTGCTTTATCACTGCCTGGGGAGAACTCCAGAACTGCTTCTGCCTTCCCAAAAAGGTCAAAAGGGAGGTGAGGAGTTAACAATAGACTGAGAACAGTCCCCAAAATTTACCTTCTCCAAACCTGAGTCCTTCTGCAAGAGGTTTAGTAGCATATCTTAACTTGGTAGTGTCTTAATACTTTCTGGGTGTCACTATTTTGAATAATTCAGATGGTGTCACCTATCATTAATCTATGCTTCCTCTGCCAGTCAGGATTCTGACATCGTGGGTAGGTAATAAGTGATCCAGTACCTGGAAGTTTCATTGTATTCCCTGCTATTTCAGAACTGAGGAAGGACTTACGTGCCTGAAAGCTCCTCTGTTCTTTTCTAACTATGTCAATTGGTTTAACAAATTCTATCAACTTATTGTACTAACCCTGCCTCTTGTCTATTGCTCATTGCACTGTGCTTTTTCCCTAATTACCCTTAAATGCAACCTCTTCCTCTTCAGTTTTCTACTTTTTTCCTATCTTCCTATTTATCCTTCTGTCATCCCTTTTTATATATTTATTTCCCATATCCACTGCTCTGTTTAATTTTAAAAGCCAAAACACAAAATACAAGTTTAAAAATTATACCTTCTGACTGTGCTGGTTGTACTTTCTTGGCCTGACTCACCTTTTACACCTATAAGACTTGGCCTTTTTCATTCCATTAATCTTTGCTTTTGTAAACTTCAGCATTCTCCTATTAGCAGCCTGTTTTGATGGTAAGCAGCACTGCAGGACAGATGGAGAAAAAGCTAGTTAGAGTAAGATTTGTCTTGACAAAAATGTCAGTCAGAAGAAGTTTGATCTGACAGTATTTTCATCTCATGATTTGGAGGAAAAAGTACCTTGAAAAATTTCAGAGGAGACCAGAAAATCACTCAGGAAGGTAAATATTGAAGTTTATTTGTTTTGTTTATTTTTTTTCCCCAGTTATTGAGAGAACATGCCATTACTAACAAAGGAATTCACAGAAATTATCCAGTCCAGAGTGACTTGTCTATTATAATGTTCCAATGCACTATGCAAATACATAACTAAAAACATTTTTCAGCTGGAATGATGATTAGGAGTGTGGAACAGTTTTTATAATTGGAGACCATTCTGTAATTTTAAAAAACAAAATTAGGAGATTGATTTACATTTTAAAATATTTGAAATTGCAGAAAAGAGCATTCTAGGAATCTAAACAAATTTAACTCTTTCTATTGCAAAGTAATGTCACTTGTCTTGTCCTCTTTATAGTCCTTTTGCTCCTACTATGTAAGATCTTTTTCTTTCTTTTTTATTAAGGGTTTTTTCTAAGGATCCTTTTCCTAAGAATATGACTAGGAATTCTTAAGTATGCAATCCCACTATTCTGTGATCCTCCTACTGCTATATTATTTAAATTGGAATGGTTCTTGTAAAACTAATGGATTCTGTAATTTTGTGACATTTCTGGATCCTAATGATTTTGTCTTTTCTCTCCTGAGCTTCTGAGACAAGCAAAGTAGGATATTTATTTCATTATTTTCTCCGAGGGTTGGAAATTCTCTCTGTTTCTTGCTGGTAATATTTGTGAGCCTATGACTTGCTATGTGGCTTTGCAGAGGTTGTGTAAGTGGATTGCAGCTTGTCCCAGCCATTCTGTCAAAATTCAGTATTGATTTTGAGGAATTTTCTTCCCCCTTTTTAGGTGATTGTGCATCCTGCATGTCTCTTGAAGGGTTAGTGTTTGGGAGAACTTGTTGGCAATGCACCAACTTACATGACCACTAGAAGTCTTGATTTCCCTACCTCCTGTGGTTGCAATGACATCTCCTGTTCAAGAACCAGGAAGATGGAAAATCAAGAGCAGAAGCTTACCAAGAGAGCCTTAAGCAGATCCTCTGCAGATCAGCTTTAGGCATATTATTGTAGTCATAAAATCAGCTTCAGGCCTGTCATTTTCCTAGGGAGAAATTGGTTGAAGAAGTAGAAGGGAGTAGGACAAGTTATTTTGTTAGCATTTGTGGTGCAGTCACTGAAGAATGACAGTTTTCCAAGAAGACTACAGGTAGAAGAAACACATATTCCTCTCTCTCTGGTGACGAACGAGAACAAGGAAAAGAGAAAGAGCAGGAGTTTACATATAAGGAGACAAAAAATGGCAAAAAGAGGGTGTTTTGGTTGTAATGCACATTTAATTTTCCTATTTTCTTTTATCAATCTCTTTCATCAAAGTTTACACTCCCACTAATAATTCAGACATAGTTTTACGTACAAGTCAATTGCAAGTAAAGTATTGTGACATATTCAATATATCCTTGAAAAACTTCCTAGTTATTCTCTTTCCTGTCTCAAAATTGTTCTTACCTCCCCTAGACATCACAAAGAAGTTAATGTAGAAATGACCTGTTGGAAGATTTCTAAGGAACTGTCAAATTAGGCACATAACTGAAGGCAAATTTTAACAATTACTGTAGCCTATCACTTCCCCATTACACTGGAAAAATCTGTCTATGAGTGTACTGTAAAAGAGGTATTCAAACCAACTTGTTTCAGTAAACAATACTGCACCAAGAACAGTTTTATAAAATTTTGTGTGACTTTTTGAGAAAAGTGTTAATTTCATGGGGAGTTCTAGGAAAAAGTGCCAATTTCATGCAAATTTGGGAGGAAAAGATAGATTGGAAGGTTTTACTTGGGAAGTATAAAAGCTGTAATGAACGTGAATGTATTACAAGCCTAATAATCATGAAAGCAACACTCTTACTAATGTATATTAATCGCCTCATATCATGCTGGCAAAATGCAGAAATGTGATGGTTTACTCCATGTACGACAAAATGCAGCTTTACATTAACTTCCAAACAGGCTTCAGAATGGGTTCTTCAGTCATTTTGGATTCTTAAATCTTTTGGAGTTCTCTGCAGGCTCAGATAGTTCTGTGCTTTTACTGTAGCCTAGACTTCTGAAGGTCATCCTGAGTTTAGATGTCTAGCTCATGTGAATAACTAGTGTGCTTGATTATTTGGACAGACCATATAAGGCTAAGCCTTCTGTTATTTCTCCTTCTCTTTTTACTCTTTGAGGTTTATGGTGGCATGGGCAGAGCACACTGTAGGAAAGAAGCACATTCAGCCAGTGGTGGGAACAGTTTACTGTTGAATTTGAAAAGAATGTGAAATAAAATGCGAGAAAAATCAGAATAGGTTTTGTGATTATTTAGATTTTCAGTAATTTGCTTGACTTCTCTGCGATAATGTAATTGGTGAGGGAGGTGAAAAATGTGACACGTATCCTTCAAAAGGGCAGAAACTGCAGAATTTTGATGTGCCTATTCCCAAAATTTCATTCAATCCTTCTCTGGAAGTCTTGTCTGCTTCCAATGGAAAATGCTAAGAGTGTCACCAGTTGGCCGAAGCTTGGCCAATCAGGGGACAAATTCTCTCTGCAATCAGCTCCTCCCCCATTTCAGGTGGAAGGGTTAAGGAGAGAGTTAGGAAGAAAAGAAAGAGTTGGCAAGGCCTCTGTTAAGTTTAGGAAACTAAAACGGTTTTAATAGCAATAGAACGATATTATATACAAAAAACAAACAAGATATTACCAAATATGTATATAGGATCAGGGATCTGGTGCGGCGAGGGTTAAAGAAACCGCAGGTAAAGAAACAAGGCAGTAAGGAAAAAGAACTACTAGTCAGTTAATGATGGGACTGGGGCCAGCCGGGGCTGGGAGCAGCAGCGATGGTTCATGTGGCAGTGGCTGTGCTGTGGAGTAAAGCGATGTCAGCGGGCACTCCAGACAGCAGTGGTGAGGATCACCGCAGGCAGTCATGGCTCAGTGTGGTGGCACGCCACTCTTAAAGAAACACCATCCTGCCAAAAGCTCCACAGCCAGTGAGATGTGCTGACGTGCAGGCGAGGAGTACTCTAATCGGTTTGTTTGATATGTCCATCAAAACCAAACCAGCCCTGTTTATCTTAAACCAGGACAAACAGACAAACTGAAACTATCAAAAGAATTCAGATAGCTTAATATAATTTTCACAAGATAGGTAGTGATAGCTGCTCATATATGATATGAGCATTTTACCACCCTTGAGCACTTGAGATTGACTCTGAGATTGACTCTGAAGCTATGGTCAGATTTCAGGCAGATTTAGGCAACTGCTTAAGCCCCTTGATCCAGATTTGGGAAAGCTGCAAAGCTGCTCTCTGTTGTCATCATCAAACTATAGGAATCTCTAAAGCTAGTCTTACCCATTTTGTTTGTCACCTTGGGATGCAAATGCATGAGAATGAATGATATTGCGTGTTTTTAGCTATGCTGAACTTAAAACAGAAGCGTGTGTTCATAGATTTGTATGCCATTAAAATAGTAGAATAGTAGAATTACTGAATGAAATTACTGTAATTTGCTGTTAAGGCTCCCTCATCTACATTTTCTCATTAACAATCTCTCTAACTGTGCTTGAATCTCCTTGTACTCCAAAAGTTTCTCTTCAGAGTCGCAAAAAAACGAAATAGATGTCAAAGTCAAAACGTGTGACCTCAGCTATCCCCAAAGTTTTTTGAAAACCACTTCCAGAATGAGGAGACAGACTATAACCCAGGCATAGTGTAGAAAGAAATTGTATAATGTCCCTCATACAGAATGCTTAATAGAGGGAGGACTTTTTATGGAGTTGTAACTTTGAAAGTCAGTTTTATTGACTTACAGAATACCTGTAAGTCCAGAAAAAGTTTAAACATTATCTCAAAGAAGTCCACTGTAGTTTAGCAAGAGATCAAAGAGTTCCATTAACAGTGCAGTAGGAGGTAAAATATATATTTAGCAAAGACTTATGTAGCTCTGATGAGGCCTCCCTAGGGAACAGGAAGCGACTTACTAGGTAAGAAGGAGATAAAGGAGGGGGAAGATGGGTGGGCAATTATTGCCAGTCTAGAAGGAGGAGGCAGAACAAATTATTCTAATGGTAGTTTTTAGGAATACATCTTGAATGCACAAGCTGATAGCAATAATTGAATGTGATAAAACCCTAGACAGTGAACTTTCTTTTAGCACAAACATGTCAAGACAAAAATATCAAGTCACGTAAAGACCCTCCACCCCCTTCCTGACATCATGGTTCAACATTAGTCATGGTTGGCAAACTTACTGGAAAAAAAAAAATTAAAAAAAGCCACAGTGGGAAAATGGTGAAAACTGTGTCTTATTTTTCTACTACTTGTGGTTGGGAGGACTTCTAGATGTGCATCTTTTTGTGACTATTTAATGAAAAAAGAGTAAAGAGAAAATATTATCAGTTCTAAAATGCTGGAAATATTGGACAGTCTAGGTAGAGTCTAGCTGGGGCCGTAGTTCCACACCAAGAACTGGCATGCTAAAACTGTAAAAATAATTAAAACGCTATACTTTTTGATTTTCATGATTGTTGTCGGTAAAATCTCAAAACACTTCAGTCTAGAGCACAGAATACAGTCGTTCTCTTTGCCTGAAGATGAAAAGAAGTCAAGAGGGCTGAGAAGACAAAGAGACTTTCCTTGAGTCACAGTGAACTTTTGACAGTGCTTGAAAATGTTCCTACCTTCTTGCTCAAGTCTTGAAATCCAAACTGCCCTCTCTGCGCCCAGTACACTGCGTTCCGTCCTCCAGGATCACAGCACAAATGGTTTCCGGGCCCAGGGCTGAGGGTAATCACATATATACTGTTCAGTACGGTGAAACCAACGACTGCTTGTTACTGCCGACTTGACATACCAAAGTGATAGTGATATTACAGCTGATGGGAAGGCAATGCACATCATCGGTACAGGTCGGTGCTGATGAGCTCTGGCTAAAGGCAGTGAACAGGGTGAACATCAACTGCATTTAGCTCACAGTAGAAGGGAGAGATCTACACCCACAAGAAGAAAAGCATGTTTCCATTTAAATCTGCTATAGACATTTTTTTCAGTGCTCTCAATATTGAACTGCATGATATTAATTAGACATCAGCGTTCAAGATCTATACTTGGTTTCTGGGGCTTTAAAAAGTACATTTATGGAAAATTATTTCACTTCTGCCTCCTTCTGCCACCTGTCTAAAAAAAATCCCAGTAGATTTCTTTATGCTCTTATGAAGATCTAGAGGGTACAACTTCATAAATGTTGTTTATTGGAAAGAATCAGATCCTTTGGCAAATGAATCATCTACCATGTCACTTCTTTTCTTCCTGAAGTGGGTAGAGCCTTAGGCCTTGTATCAAACTGTACAGTACACAATTTTTGAAGCTGAAGCTATTTTATTTCTAGTTCACAAATTATTTGATTGAGCCAAGTGCAGTCATGAGGTGGAAAAGTGGTGATAGATGACTATGATAAATGCATTCTAAAGAAAAGTGCCCCAAGAAAATCATGCAGATGTATGCAGCTGTATAATATCGGATTTTCCTGAAAAGGGTAGCCATTGCTATGCTAGAAGAAATCCCATTAATGGAATCATAATTAATGCAAGCTAATTGTATCCTGTGCAAAGTCAACTTTCCCTTGTCATGGATAAGAAAGTACTAGTATTTTAGTAAAGCTTGATTCTTTGCTACTTATTTTTTCCAAATGGACTTTAAATTAAACACTTTCTCAAACAACAATTGGAGATTGGAATTGACTACTAAAGCTATATTTGGAGTTGTCCTTGCTATATAAGTCACTTATGAGATGCTGAAATTAAGTTTTGATGTGCAGGGTTGTGGGTTGTTCAAGGACTTTGGGCTGTTACTTGGGCAGCTGAAACCATGGACTTCAGCTTCAACTGCTGTTTCTGTCTGAATTACTTGCATAAATGTACCTGGGGTGCTTCACACTGAAGTCACTTTTCCATTTGCAATCTGGATGTACCCACAGAATAATGAAAGCACCGAGTGAAAAATAAGGAAAACAAGTGGTGTTAATTTATCCCAGAAAACAGAATTATTTTTTTCAGTCGTAAGATTGTGGTGATAGATTTCGGGACAAGAATTGTCCCTAAAATCTGAGACATTTTAGGGTCTCCAAAAAGCAGGAAGAAAAACTGATCAGTTTAGAGTGAGAATATTGTCTCCCACACTAGAGCTGCTCTTCTTAGCAGTAGATGTGTGGATGGCTGCATCCGCAGTCAGGGCAAGGGCTTTTGAACTGCCTCAAGCACGGCTACCATAAGCATTTGTTTCTAGAACATCAAACCAGACCTGGTCATTCGTATGCCTGAAAACGTTCAGTTTGGGGTTTTTTATGTATATATACTTAGGTCTTAGCTGTGCTGCTGCTGACTGTAGTCTCACTGAGGGCTATATGGCCCTACAATACCAGGGCTGAGGGCCAAACAAAGAATAGTTACAATGGATTCAGCAGAGGTCCATGTATAGCTACCAGCTGAAAAATGGGTCCTATTTGTCAATATAATATAAAGAATACAAATAAAATCTAGAAAATCAGGCTCTTTAAGTTTGGTGTAAAGTCTCTGAAAGCAGTGGAGCTTCTCTGATTTATAGATGATGAACATCTCAACTGTAATATTTTATTATTGCATTTTGGTGGATAATTGAATATGAGGAAACTGTGCACATTGTATAGATTTTTTTGTAACAGCAAAACAGGATTTTGCCAAACTTTTAATGAGAAGTCATTCTTAGTGTGTAAATTCCATTATAGTCAGTGGGTGAATGTGTAAAGCATGACTGAATCAATCCCATAGTCTTTATTTTAAACTGTTCAGTATTAGTTATCAAAGCATTTTCTGTAGTTCACTACCCTGCTCAAATAGCAGGATTTGCAGCAATATTACTTGGTAAGAAAGGGTTAAAGAAGTGAAAGATAAAGAGCTCCCAGTGTCATTGTTTTAGTACTAGTAATGTTATGTCTCTGCTCTAGCACATAAAAAAAAAAAAAGAAATGCTGACAAGAAAAAAATATATCACACTTTAAAAAAGTTTCCTGAGTCTAAGGAAGGTACTTTTGAATTTGTACCAGTTACAGTAATTAGTAAACTTGTTCTTAATAGTGTTGTTAAAATGTAATTTTTTCACACTTTCTCTGACTTTGACACTGCAGCTTTTTAAACTTCATTTTGCACTTTGTTCCATTGTTCTTTAATCTGCTGCACTTTGCATTTAGTATCACTGAAATTTCGCACTTACTATGTCAATAACATCTGGCAAAATTGCCACCTATTAAGAGTAAGTGTTCTTTTTTCTCCTGTGAGAAATGTGATGGTGTATTATATTGGTTTCCCTTGAGAGGCTAAGGAGACAATTTTAAAGCAGATAAATGCATTAAAGAAGTAACCTGAACTACAAGAGAAGGTTAACGAAAGTCAGAAACTTTTTACTTTTTTTTTTTTTCACCATTTTTTCCTTCAATAAAAGCATCCTGTACATGGGGGGAGTGAAAAACTAGTTCAGTTATGCAATCTTTTGCACATTTGGATGTATGTTACATTTCCTAATGCTGCTGCAGGACACGTTATGTTCTCATAGGCTTTTACCTATATCAGTAGTCAGTCTGAAGATGTGTTGTGGTAAGTGTGCTGGTTAGTAGAGCACTGTTTGATCATTGTGAAATCACAGGAGTGGTTTTCCAGAGATGCTGCAGACAGGAGTAGGCCTGGCTTTGAGTCCATCACCTCTGTGGTCAAGGACTGTTCCAGTTCATGTGTGCATGGAGCGAGCACCAGACTCCTTCTCCTGGCAGAAATGTCCTGCTGAAGGAAGATGGAATGGGTTGAGGTGAAGTCGTCACCCTAGGCTCCTCTGTACTTACCAGACCAACGAGAAAACTTCCTGACTTTTTGCCCTTACCCATAGCTGGAAGATTGACCCACTTTGGGTATACTGTCTTCAAGAACTCTTTCCTGAGTCAGGACATACCCATATATGCCTGCATATAGCCTGCCTTTAAAGTATATAACATTTTCTTGAACTATATAAATATCCTGAGTATGCCTGTGATTCTTATATATACACTGCTAGTAGATGAAACTGTATTTACAGAACGAAGTACAGCCTGAGTGACAGACTTCTCCTTTGCCATGAATAAAATCTGAGTGAAACTGAGCTGCCACCCATGCCGTACACATGCTGAAAGGATGCTGAGCTTCAAATAATTGTGCACAAGGAAGGAAAAAGCTTCACAGAAAGAAACTCTGTAGCACTGTTTACTATATGGGGTTGATTTTCATAATACTGCCTCCATGGCGTTGCAGGAATGTGAGCTGGGGAGGGCTAAGGGAAGCTCAGTGTGTTCCAGAGGCTGTCAAAGACATAGGGAATCTTTCCATTGACTTTAGGAGAGCTTTGGCCTGAGCCCACAATATAAATGCAAACTATATGGCCTGGCTGTAAACACAGGAGGGATGGGAATATAATAAATTGGGACACAGGGATGTGGGATTTCCGTACTTTGGCAGATGGTGGAAGGGCATTCCATGTCTGTAAATCCTCATGTCAGGACTCGGTGTTGCAAACACAGTGATAGCTGGCTTTGCATGAGGGATGTGAATTTTGTATCCAGCTACATGGACAGCTCCAGTTAACATAATGAGAACTGTGCATATATTGAATCACAGCGAGAGTAGGCTTGAACAGAAAAAGACCTGTCCCCATGGAAAAGCAACTTAACAATTAGACTAAAGAAACGGATTGTTCTAAAATGGGTACACTTGATCTTTATTCAGCATATTGTTAAAGAATAAATAGATACATTTTTCATCTTCTCTGTACAGATACATGTATGAGACTTAAAAACATAAATGGCTTGAATTTGTATGTCTGAATTCAAAAGAAATTTTACTTGAGTAAAGCAACAGGGGTAAGTTCAATGCCTTAGTGACTTTGATATGGAAGAGTATTTTAGAATACATCTCATTTGAAATTATTTGAACAAATAACGTTACAGATTTGATATCTGGCTATAGTACAATGCATCTCACTATGGTTTTCAATTTGCACGTAATATTTATAATGGCATTTATTAGCTTGTTTCAATATAAATCTACCCAGGTGATGTGTTACTGCTTAAACTTTGAATATATGTCTTGGAGGACAGAGAAATAGCAAGATAAAGCATGATTGAGTATTTTCACTGTTTTCTTTCTTCCATGTATACAATTAAGGCTCAGATATTTGCATCTGAATTGATCCACTATTATAATATGAAGTTTACATACCACTGGTTACAAATAATGAGGTGGTGAAGAACAACAATTGTATTTCTCCTCCCAGATTTTCCCTTTTCTTAAATTTCTCTTCTTCATTCTTTATTGGCTGCAATTTTATAATCTTTTCCCTGACATGAATGCATTTTCTTCTGACAAAGTGACTTTTCAGACCCTTTTTATTTTAACATAATTTTATATTTAGAACCCCCATTATTCTTAACAATACACAAATAAGACTCTAATGAGCACAAACATGAAACAAATGCTCGTGTGTAGTCCAGTGTATCCAGTGTTATCCAGCATGATACTGCAGGGCTCATTGTTAGCCTTCCTTCTAAAATTAAGTCACCTCCAATTTCTTAATTTAGAAAAGATGACTCGTTTCCTTAGTCTGAAAATCCACCAAGAATTTACAGCAATGGTTCATTAACTTCCAGTTGGAGACAGAACTGGAGATTCAAGCAAGTTCTTAAGGTGATTGCCTGATTAAAGTGCCCCAAATCAGTTATTTTTCTCTTTAAAGACGTGGTAGATTACATGCAGCTAGCTCACGTGAGCCTTGTTCACACTTTGTAATGCTGTTCTTGGTAGGTAGTTCCCATGATTTCCTGGGGAGGATTCAGAGAATAAGTCAAGGTTTGGCAGCTTCACAAAGTTGAGATGGCAGATGGTATTTTTCTTTCCCAAATTAGAAGTTAAGCGTGCTGTTAGAAACTCAGCAAGAGCTGGGAGATACTGCCTTTCACAGAAGCAAGATGCTGCCAATCACCTTATTGGAGGTATCATCTCTCTGCACAAAGCCATAGTTTCTCAGCCCCTGTTGAGTGTGGAAGCGGGGGAGCCTCTGTCTCTCACAGGTGCCCCTCTAAACATGCGCTTTGTCTCCCAGCTCCTGAGCCTGCGTGAGCCCTGCTGGGTGCCGTTAAGAGACTGCCTGTGGACCGTCCTGGCCATCTAAGCTGAATGCTGGCGATACCTAGAAAAACAATGTTGTTAATAGAGCAGAGATGCCGTAATCCAACCCGAGTCAGGGGAACTGGTTTGGATTGTCGCAGTGGTGTCCCCATCTGAGAGTTTTTTTCTCTGGGTGCTTTCCATTTCCATTGTCCCCATGTTGTGGGTATTTTTGAGGTTGCTTGCTTTTTCCTCCAAATTCAGATTTAAATAAGTGACTAAAAAGTCAGGCGGTCAGCCTTTAGGGTGTATCTTTAGGCAGTTACAGTCACAGAAGGTGCTTCTGGGAAAACACATTTGTTGCAGGTAGGCAAGTGATTTAGCTGCCAGCACCTATTTTTCTGGCACCTGAAAGATGGCAGACAATAGCTTACCTCTCTGTTCAGCTGCAGTCTGTCAGCTGAAAGCTGCTGCATTTTGCATTTCTGAGTCTCTTTCATGTCACCAGAGGTCGCGATCCCTTGTCTGGGAATCACTGAACTCGTTTGTGAGGGCGATCTTGCAGACTGGCAAGCACTGAATCTCCACAGAGATGCCTCATGGCGTAAAGTCCTTTAAGTCTCCTACTTTGTGAACTAACAGGAGCAAGAAATGTTAGAAAAATGTCACCTTTTATAACCTGTGAAGTTAGATTTTCTTGCACTGCTAACCAGTGCCTCCACTCAGCCAAAGGGAATCACAAACATAAGAAAAAGAGAGGGGGACTTTCTGAAGCAGGTAAACACAGATCCATAAAGGTGATCTGGACTAGCATTCAGATCAAATGTAGGCTTGGCGCTCCTCAGCTGTTTGAATGAGCCAAGCTGTGGCTCCTGAGAGCAGTCTCAGTAAACGCTTACATGGCCTCGGTGACAAAGTCCTCTCATGCATCCAGAAGGTACTCTGCTGTGTTATCTGAATTTGCGGTGGCAGGAAGATCTATGGAGGACAACATCACTGAATCTCTTTGGCAGTGAGTACCCATCAGGTATTAGAGTGGCTCACTGTTTTCCTGGACATGGATGCGGCATTTCTCATGAGTGTGGACATCAGTAGATTCAGATCTGAGGAGAGATTGGGGATATGTTGGAGGACTGTCATCAGAGGTCCAGAATCTCTTGGCTCCCAACCGACATCTCATCTCCTATCATATCAGAAAAAAAGAGTGCAGAAACCTATGTTGATGCTTTCTCCATCAACCTACCAACTTAACACCAGTTTTAGACAAAAAGGAATGCAAACCAGCTTGACATTTAGCAAGATTGCTCTGATACAACAAATATGTTGCAAGCCTGAAGACAGGTGCATTACCACTAAGAAGGATTTTGTTATGAATGTTCTCATTACAGTGTGTCATGGATAACTAACAGCACACAGTTTGTGCCTTGAGGTTCAGCTTTGCTGTTGTTATATTGTTGTCATGTTTTTATGTTAATCTTTTAGATTAAATGGTAAATATAGAAGTCTTTATTCAATTAACAAAGAAGTAGTCATTAAGAGATGGTGAGAAATGTAAGTTCTGTATCCTTTTGAATATGAAATCCCTGCAGAAGAGTGAACACATGCGGTACAGTAAGCAATGGAATAAAACCAGTGAAGAGGAAAAGCAATCCTGAAACCTGCCCCAGCTCTCTGTGCAACAGGTAAAAGTTCAGAATTCACTTAACCTTTTTTACCTATTCTGCATGATACAGGTAATGTATATCCTAAGCTCTGTATGTGAATATTCACATGTAAGTTGTTAGGTGTTTGCTCTCTCATTGGTTTCAATAGGATTCAGCTTAAAGTTTGCTGCTCTCCAGAAATCTCTCAGGGTAGTTTTTATCTGAATGGACTCTTTTAACTTGTTTATCTATCTTCCTTCTAGTAAATGACCCAGTTGAGGGACACATGTTTTGTCCTGGACTTTTGTTGTAACCTGTATTCTGATCAGATCTGACTGTAATAATTATCCTTATTATTTGTATTTAAGTGATTTCAGTAGACCAATGACAATAACCTGGAGTGAGGTAGCATGTGCATGACAGTGTCAGCCAGCAAGGAAACCTGCCTACAGAGCTAAAAGAGCAAACTGCAGCCCACCACTCTACTTATTAGACAGCTAGGATACGTCTTCTCTGTCCTTATGGCAGGTAGGCAGATATGGAGTGTGGTAATTATCTGTCCCTTATCAATAATTAATGCTTTTCACTTGCATTCTATTCTTTCTAGTTACTACACCTTCTTCATCACTACACTCACTGCGCGTCTTGTTCTGTGCTTTCCCATAGCCGTTGCGTGTTTGTTTTCTTGTACTCTTCTTGGGCAGAAAGGCACACAGAAGATGGTGGATTATTTTTTATAATCTGTAGATCTCTACATATATATTGCTAAATGTTTTGAAAGAAAGCAAAATCATGGTCATTATCATGGGGTTGTGGGAGATGGCTTTCTCTGCCTTACTCTGCCAATAGCATGTCAGCTGCAAGTACAAAACAGTGAGGGCTTGGAGTGTGAGTCTATATTGCTTTGCAGGTGTTTAGGTTAGATCGGTATTTTTCTTTTAATAGTCCTCTGACGTACCAATTGTCTTATCCATTGCAGCTTCTTTGCGCTGTGCAGGAGTGTGCAATCTTACTGTAAATGTCCATCAGGGCATTTAACTGAGCACGTTACTTGCCTCATTCTCAGAGGTACATTTGCTGAGGATCTTTACCTTTACCCTGAATGAGAAGGCAGGACTGGGGCTGACAGAGCTCAGATTTTCTCTACCTTTCCATCACAGGCAGAAGCCGTTGAGAAACCTGTATGACCAGTGTAACTTAGCATAGCTTGGCAACAGCTCCGCGCTGCAGTCAGACAGCCTGTTCTAGCTGCAGATGGTACCCTGATTTCTCCCTGCTTAAGCATCCCCTCAGCTCACACCCAGGCTCCTGCTGAAAGTTACTGCCTCCTCGGGTCTACCGGTGTGAGTCACAGTACGGCTTTCTAGTCCAAAGCAGCCAAACTGCTGCAGGTTAAGGAAAGTTTTTATTGAATCAGGTTAGGGAGCAACTAGGTGAGCAGGCAGTGGCAGCTGTGAGGGAGCAGTAAGAGGGGAGCAGGTGATGGGGTTTCATCTGCAGTGGGAAAAGGGTGCATGAGCACCACATAAGCGATGTCAGAACCCCTGCCAGTCTTCTGAGATAGGAAAGGGGAGAGATTTTCCTCTGCCTTCCCTTCCTTTTTCCTGAACAAAGTCTAGCTCACGTATAGAAGTGTATTAAACTCAGCGCTTAAACTTATTTATTTATTATTTTAAGGAGTGCAACAGCTCTTACTCTGGGCAGTGAATGGTTTCTTTAAAGTGCTAGTCACAGATCAAGCACAGAGGGTAGGATAAACTAATTTCCCCCACTAGCTGCCTTTGTTTGAGTTCTGGTTTTATATACTAGGTTAATGGATTAGATCTTCTTTTTTATTTTCCTTCAGCAGGTTAATATCGAAGGCCTACCCAAGTTACAGATAGCTCGCAAACACTCCGTTTTGAGCAGCAATAAGCTCCAATCTCTCATGAAAGCTAAACGTAGTTCTGGTCAGAACCTTAGCAGTAACAGCTTTAGGAAAACAAATTGTTATAGGAAGTGATTGATGTACAGACTAAATAGGTTGCAATCTTCCCCTGCAGTAGGTGGTGCTCACTACTTAAATAAAATTAAGTAGTGACAGTGATGTGCATACCAGTTTTTGGTTGAGTCCTAAAACTAAGGATGGGCAATTTGTGATGAAATAAAGAAAATCTCTGAGCGATGCTATCTACCTAACCTGTCCTTTTGCAGTTTCACTTTAAAATACTCTTCCTAAAACTGCTCTGTATGTTCTCTTGTTGCCGGAACACCTTCTATTTTATTGCAGAGAAGGCTGTTCTTTAATGGTTTGTGTAGTACTGCGTGTGTTTCAGTACATTTTAGAAAGATCTCAGAATACTGGAAATGTTAAATTTTTATATAAGCGATGGGTTTTTTTGGCAAGAAAAATTAATTGGTAATTTATATAAACACTAACTTCACCTGTTCAGCTACTGCTTCTAGAGCCTCAGAGCGAAGTGAAATCAAGGAGAATTTGGTCCAAATGCTTTTGAAAACTCCTATAACTGCCTATGTGTGTTTTAGGCACCAAAATACCTTCAAAGATCTGTTCTTCGGTGCTATGTTACTCGTGTGGCTCTATGGTGCTGTCGTTTGTTCTGTTCAGCCACAACGCTCTGGCAGGCGTCTTGCTTGCAGGCTTACCCAGCATTACTGCTGCAAGTCTCCACAGATGCTGAAGTCTGTGCCTTGCTCTCTCTGGCTTGCCCCGTTTCAGCACCAGCTTTCTGGTTGTCTGAGAAAGCCTGGGGCTTTCACCAGCAGAGCAAGGGCATTGCAGATAAGGAGCATGGGCAGGCTCAAGTGTGATGTTGAGAAGCCTAGAAGCCTGTTCCAGTACTAGGTTTTGAACAGAAGTGGTCATAGAAACTCAATGGAGCCCTACATATTTCTTTGTACTAAAATTCTGAAATTCATAGTGGAATTTTGGATCCAAGCCATCCTTGAATTTTTAGGAAAGTTTGGATCAAGATCTGAATTTTGTGACCTATTTCTGTAACTGTCTTGAACTGGATGCCAAATTTGTGAGGTCTGCCCTGTCTATGTCCTTGGATATTGGCCAGGGGCTTGGATATTACTGCTTTAAAAACTGAAAATAATTTTCTCAATAGTGAAAGTACTCTGTTTTGAGATTTTTTTCACCACAGTAGAATAAAAATCAGAATTGCATTAAAGAATGTGTGTTAGAAAATTTGTAGTTTGATTTACTATTTATAGATTTGCAGGTCATTATTAATGTTCCATAAAAATACTTCACCTGGTTATAATACATATTAATTCCTTCATGTTTTATAAAGCCCTTTGAGAACCTTGTAAAGAGCTGCTAGAGAAGTGCAAAGTGTTATTAAACGAGTTTAAAATTCCAGCTGTTTTTCCCGCAGTATATTTTGCCTAAAGAAGGAATGAATATTGAAGAAAAAAATAGAACTTTTTCTAAGGTGCATTTCTCAGCGTGCTGTCCATCTCTTTTTCTTGATGATACTTAATTTTAGTTTGGTTTAGTTATTACTTCATTACTTTAATAATAAAAGTTCACCGAGGCTGACACTTTTCTCATGAGGTAAATCTCTACTCCAGTAAAAATGAAGTAAACCTCTCCTTTCCAGTCAGAAGAATATTATTCTGTGACGGGTTTTTTTCATATATATTGGTACAGTGTTTAATAATGCCTTCTGTATAGAAATCATGCCTCTCTTGAGTAATATGTTGGTCTAAGAACCTCGGAGATATAAAAATAAAAGCCTTAGCTCATTACCTTAAACCTGGCATTTCCTAGATGCAGTGTTCTGCATGGATTGGTTCGTTTTGTTTCAAACCATAGTATTTCTATTACTATAGAACCTGTTGAAACACAGGCTGTTAGTATGCTAATGTAAATTGTGAAAAGGAAACTAATTTGTGCTGTTTTCTTAGGACACGACCAAAATTAATTTTTTCTTTGGAAAAAAAAAATAAATACAATGATGTATTTTGTTAAACTGTAACCCTTCGTGTAACAAGGAAAAAAAGCCACCTCAAAATACATGTAAGATGAATTTTAGGCTGCAACAATGAACTCTTTCAAAACAATGCTGTCATTGTTTCAGTACTTTAAAGTGACACTGTGATTTTCAAGTATTAATAAACATCTAGAGGGAGCTAGGGAGTAACAATTTTGCTCTTTCTAATGGTATATGAAATACAGAGAAAAGTAGTACAAATGACTAATTCTTATTTTGGTGCTGGGATTTTTTGTACTAGGAACTTTTGATGAGAAACTGGTCAGCCATTCTGAGAGTGGTGGAAAGCCTGTCAAGGTCACTGCCAAGGACAAGAGAGTCAATTAGTATGCAGATCAGAGCCAAGGAGTTCAAAGGTATTGTTCCAATTCAATCACATTATTAGCCAGGCCAGTAATGAACAAACGGCATGACCTTAATCAGGGAGCCTGAACCACTCATTGAAGGGAAGTATGTGTGTCTGTGTGTGTATTTGAGGGGGGCTCAGGGGGAGGGGTTAGGGTGGCAAAAAGGATGTGGTTTCTTTTGTTGTTGTTGTGTTTGGCTTGGGCTTTTTTTTTTTTTTTTTTTTTTTTTTTAAAGTGACAGCGAGCCCAGTTCACTTAATTAGCCACCCATAACAGAAACTTATTTCTGGATTCCGGTATTCTGAAGTACAAAATTGCTTTTATTTTTGGGTGATAACGGAAACAGGCTGAAATGGACAGGTGGCTAGAATATATTAATAAAATGCACTCAGTGATATGCTAAAGGGTATGCAGGAGGAGGGAGATAACCTTATGTAAAACACCAAACCAAATTTTGCAATTACAGTTTCTCTCACCCTGTGCTAATTTTCTTAAAGTCTAAATGCAAGGAAAATTCTGGGTGATTGTTTCCCTTAGACATAACATAAAGTAATCCACACTGGTTAATAATGGAAAGAATATTTATTTAGAACAACAAAAAAATATTCTTTAGCCCTTTCAGTCTGACAAATATTGCACCATACATCATTATATTTTAGAAATCCAGATCGCTAAGTTGTTCCAAATACTGAGCACGATAAACACTGCACATTTCGGCGTACCCGATTTAGTACAGTAAGAAAGCAGCATTCTGTGTTATATTCACCTTAACAAATGCCCGCTCTATTATACACTTAAAAATATCGCTCTCTGCTATTTTTCATGTATACGTATACACATTCAAATACTTTTGCAGAAATGTGTACATACCAATGACAAAATAATAAAATGTCAGGAACATATCTGTACTCATTTATGTACTGTAATGTCTGCATGCTTCTGTAAAGCGGTTTTTGAATGCATACTTAGGACTCCATGGATATTTCTGTGTGTATCAGGACTCTGTTCCCGTTTTTCTAAAGTAATGCTTGAATTTGGTAGCCAAATATATTAAAATAATAATTCAAAAGGTAACATTTTTCTGTGTTTGAATAATGGAAATGGTGAACCCATACTTTCTGCATGTGAAAAGATTAAAAAAAACTCCACAAGAAATCAATATTAGCTATTGAAAATGTGAATGACGCTTAAAATATATTAACAAAGTTTACCTACAAGTTATTGTTTTGATTTTATATATACAATAACATATAAGTTTCGTGTACTTCTCTGGGTAACGTTTCTTCAACAATTACTTCAACTGGAGCAGATTATCAAAGAAAGCTGCAGGCTTCATTGGGGAAACGGTTTGCAGAAATCACTTCGTTTCTCTGTAAATGAATCACGGTAAGCAACTAAGATTTTAGAAATCAAGGGGAGGCTTGTGGTTTTTTTTCCTCTCTCTGCCTCTCTCTTCTTTACTGGGGAGGTAGTTCATCATATCTCACTAAAACGGAAGATGCATAACAGAAAAGAAACTATTCTAGGCTATGAAGCACCCTAGGGGTTCATGAATGTTGGGGGAGGAACACTGATTATACAATGCAATAACATATTGAGACACTATTTCAGTTTTACACTTGGTATCAAGTAAATACAGGATATCTCACCCATGAAGGGTGATTATCTTTCATGAAGGGAGGAAATGAGTTATTAAGGTCTTTCTCAGGAGCAAAACAAGGATAAGAATCTTTATTAATGTAAGAAACAATCTGGTTGGGTTTTTTTCCCCCTACAGTAATATATTTCCTTTTTAGCAAAGATCTGTGGTTTTTTGTCTTTAAATTGTCTATATCTCAGAATGGAACACATATCAGTTTTAGCTGACACCATTGCACTGCTTGAGAATATTGTTATAAAACATGTGCTCATTGCCATTTTTATCTAGATCACAATTAATAAGATTTTTTAAGCATGCAGTGTCTATCTAGTCCCATAAAAACACTTGTAAAGTATTTGATATTTTATTTGAGGATATTAAAAGATTGTTTAAAAATAAACATATACCAGCAGAGCAGAATTTTCACACGATTATTCAGATAGTCAATAGGTCTTCTTTGATCATATTATTATGATGCTTCTGCTGGATTTCAGTCTAAGACAGGCGTATTTTTTCCTCACTCTCTCCACGCACCCCGCCCCCAACAAGGTCATAGATTTTTTTAAATGAGGACTAGAAGTTCCAAGCACAAGATTAAGTAAGTTCTAACAGTGTTATAAAAGTAAGTGCTTTTTTCTATAATAAAAGGTGTTTAAAAGGTTCGCTACAGCTTTAAACAGAATTACAATTTACTTCTTTCAAGTGTCCAGGCCATAAATTCTTCTCAATTCCCTCTCTCTCTCCTTGTCGGAATTAATGAGATCAGATTTGATCAGGGCAGTGATGTGTTCAGAGCCAAATCACACAACAGCGCGCGTGCGGTAATGGAATTTGCATCTAATGCATACATAAATCAAACATCTTTCTGGACATTTTCATATGCATAATGTCATTTCATCCAGTTCTCTCTGTGCAGAGGGGGAGATTTTTCTCTCTGAGAGAATGACTTTCTTTAATGCTTTCATTTTATTTTCGCTGACTACAATCCCCGAGAATGCGCTCGGTCGGAGAATCTTTCGGGGCGCGGTTGACAGTTCCTTTTCCAAGAGGGGTCCTTCACATTTATCATGCCTCTTCCTCGAGGGCTTTGTTATGCAAATGTGGCTGAAATTGATAATTCCAAAGTGCTTCATTTCGGTTCCTTGGCGGTTGGAGATGGTAGATAAAAAGAAACTGACAAGACACACTGATTGCCCTCAATGCTTGTAACTCTCTTGCTAACAAGGCTCGATATTGTTAAAAATTCCTATTGTTATCAGGGTGGCAGTTCCATTATGCAGGCCTTGCAAATTTCTCATTTGAATATTAACCCTTTAATCACCCTGCTCCCCTCCCCCCAGCCTCAAATCAGTTGCTGTCAAATGGGTCAGAACACAAACCAGTAGATTATTGCCCTGTTATTAGTGCAAAGTGTGTGGTGGATTTTTTTTTGTTGTTTTGCTTTAGTTTTGTGCTGTTTTTGTTTTTTTTTTTTAAAAAAACCCCTACTTCTATTAAGCATTTTTCAATGAGAAATTTTTACCTTAAAAAAAAATGCTTTAACAAAACAGGTCTAGCAGAGGCAGACAGAACTGGGTTGTTTCAAGTTAGGGATGGGCGAATATTTACAAGGAAATATCTGTTTGCAGAAGTCAAATTCAGTAACTCCTGGAGAGTGGAGAAGTTCCATTATTTTTAACTTGTACGTAGCTGCACTTTATGTTTTAATTTCAGTAGGCCTCAGGGCTGGGGCAGCATGTCTTTATATACCATAGTAACGGAAGATTTTTAGCTGCCTGTCCTACTGGCAGCAATACCCCTGTCTGGCACTAGCCAGTAGACCTATAGACAGGTGACTAATATAAAGGAGTAGAGAAAAAGGAAACTTGAAAAATACAAGGATTTCTGGAGCTGTGTTTTTTAATCTTGAAGGACACATGCCTATAACTTTGCTTCCACAGCTAGGCACTTCTTATATTGACAGACTTCACTTACATCCTTATAAAATACTGTTAATAAGTGGAAGGGGAAGGGCTGATTCAGGGACCTGATGCTGCAGCTGCTGTGGTTTCAGGTTTGCTGGTATCTTCAGCAACCGCTGCATCAGGACCTGGAAAGGACATACCACCGGGCAAAGGCAAGTTCAAGCTAAGGATTAGGTCACACTGCAAAAGAGCATGACTGGTTGCTAACTGATTTCCTCATTGATTAATGAAATTGCATCGTCTGGAATTTCAAATATCCCTCTAACTTTCCCTCATGTGTGCATGTCTGTAGAAGGCGAATTCTTTCCCACCAAGCACAGGCCTTCAAGCTCGTATAACAATTATAGGTTAATTTTAGTTTGTCTTTTTTCTGGGGACACCTGACATGGTTCCAGTTAAAGTAAATCTTGGTATGACAAAGGTAAGTACTGCAGATGCTGGAGGGAAGTGGAGAAGGGAGGAATTGGCACTGTAAAATGAAGCATAGTTCACTGCTGGCATCAGGCAGCTGCAACAATATAGTATTTCTCTACAATTACAAAGAAGATGCATCTCGACCAGATCATGTCAAAGGAATGTCAAAGTTTTCCACTTTCTTAGTTCTGAAGTCTTGCAGAGCTGTGTCTGCCAAATTACAGTAAATAAAAAAGACACTTGCACAACAGTAAGCTCTTTTATATTGGACTGAGGATTTCTCTTCCTCCCTCTATTTAAAAAAAAAAAAAAAAAGGAAAAAGAAAAAGAAAACCCTCTCATGTTATTGTAGGAACTCTTGGGAAGCTCATACTTCTTCCTTTCATTTATAGGTGTGATGGCAGATTAAATTCATGGCAGGAAACAGTGATAATGCCCACTGTAGAGCCATGTGAATTACAACAGCTAAGTTTCCCATGTCGGTGCTTTTTCTTTCAATTATCTGAAAACACCCTGTTAATTTTTAATGTGTTCATACCCTCATTCTGTTACCAAAACTGCTACCTTTCCCCTGCTCCTTACTTCAGAAATAGATTTCACTAAACCTGGCTGCTGTAAACTCATTATACGATTCTATCATTTATTCTGTCCATTACAGTAACCAGTGTTAGTGCTTTTTCCCCCACTTGAGTCTGTCAAGTACTGTTATTTATGCTCAATGGTATTAATATCTCTGGTTGTATTATGGTTGTGCACTCAAAATCGCTAATATAATCTAAACTTGGCAATAGTGACTGCATCAGCTATCAATAATCAAAAAGTCTCAAGCAACATGTAAGTATTAATAAGAGTCAATAATTAGGTAAATATAATTAATGTCTTCTGCTTGCTATAAAGAATCGTCAGTAGAGCTGATGGCTTTAAAAAGATCCCCCTTTTCAGAATCAGAAATTATGCCTGTATTATGAACACGAGAATTAAAGATTTGACAGCATGATTTTGAACGTTTCTTATTTTCAGATGCACTTGGCAACGACTCCGTTGTCACCTGGCTATACAATGTTATCTGCTGTCTTTAGGTAGAAGAGGGCTTAAAAGTTGATTTTTCTTTCATTGCTTGATTTCTGTGGGTTAATTTCGCCAACAAAAGGATTTTCTGTTTTTCTGTAACAAGAAAACCTGTTAGGCAATTTGTGACCATAGAATTAGAGCAGTACAGCTAAACTAATATATATGCAATGGCTTCATTATGCACAAGAGCAGGCACTCTTTACTTTGCAGCCCAAAACACACAAAGTACCCATTAGAATGAAGAGGCTTGTGATGTCTCTTCATGTGCAGAGTGTAAAGGTACATGAATGTCCTTGCTTGTTGGCATTTAATTTACCAGTTGCCTCTGTAGTGGAGCCTTGGCAGATTCAGCTTGAATCTGAAAGACAGGCTGTCATACTGAGAGTCTGCTGCCTACTGCTGAAATTGAGAGGCTTGGCAGATATGCAAACAGTAACTGGGTTTGAGTTGTTTTGATTACAAGTTAAACAGAAAGTCATTGGCAGGGCCAATATAAATCTGCTGAGGTTTTTTGGCAAAATCTGTGGAGGTATTTCTATAGATTCTGCAGAATTCTGCAGCACCTTGATTTCACATCAAAGAGTGTCCACCTCTGAACCCCTTCTGCGGATAAATGTGTCAGAAACGTGAGTGAACATGTTTAAGTCACTGAGAGCTTCCTGATTCATCGGTATAAAGCACATTAACAACGTGCTGTACCACCCCACCTTTGCGCAGTTGTTAAATTCTGGAATCTAATGTTTCATTCAAGTTCAGGTGTATTTTTGGAGACGTAAAGTAAGGCGGGTTATAAACAGCTGAAACAGGTGGGCAAAAAAAGATTTTAAGGAAAGATCCAGGTGAGTAAATGGGGGGTGGTGTGTGGGGAGGTAAGGATTGGACTAGGTCCTGAACTCAGCTGTGTTAGTTAAAATGCAGAGATATTTCACCAACACACTTTTTTGACATTAATCGAGATTTTCTGAAGTTGCTCCCTTCCTGGCATGCAGTGCCTTCAGTGGTTCGGGCTGGTACAATTCAGTCTGCAACTGGCTTTTTTCTTCCCTTCTTCAATAACTTTGCCTCAAACATATTTGACCAAACCTCCAGACGTGATAAAATCCAAACGCTCATCCCAAATTCATTTCCTTGCAGAGTTCATTTGTCTCCCTGCCTAATCTGCAACGCTTAGTTGATAAAAGTAACTCAAACTGACATTGTATAAGCAAAAAAAAGGAGTCTATACACTTTAATTACATGCGCTTTAACAGCACAACCTCTGCTTGATTCCAACTTAGTGTTTTGAACGCTAACACACCCTTTACTAAAATTGCCTTGCAATTTTAAGGCAAGACCATGTTAATTTTGGAGGGAGGGAAAAGAATACATATAATTGTCGCTCCTATTGTTTCTGTCTGACTGGCTGTAGACAGATTTCTGCAAGGCTGGCTAGCAACAATAACATTGATTTACAGAGGCAAGAATATCTCCACAATCGCAAGGGCTAAGACACCTTTATTTGAAAACAGAATTTGCAAAATGTGGCAAAGTTCTTGGAAAGAACCCAAATGTATGGAATCTTTTTTTAATCTTTTTTTTTTTTCCCCCCCTCCATTTTTATCTGCTACTTTGCCTATTACAGCTTTCTGGGTGGAAAAAAAAAAGAAAAACATCCCACCCCTGAATTTGCACAAATTATTATATATGCTAAATTTTACAAGAACCTAATCTGGACAAATTGATTAGTGTATAAACATTGTTATCTAAATGCTCTTTATTTCCAGATCTGGCAAACTGAAAGAGCACATTATTTTCCTGAGAGAAGTAACGATTTGTTTTCTTTGGAAATTACACCACTGATTTTCTCTTTCTCACGTAGAAGGTCCATTTCCCTTGAGTGAATGGTATAAAAGAGTTCATATGAATGGGCCATATTGCACTCTGGATAACAGATAACAATAGCATTTTAGGAATTTCTTTTTCAGATACAGGTTGAAAAGATACATTGGCTTTTTGCCTCCTTTTGCTACCTTGCGCTGTTCTATATACTTCTCTCCAAAAAAGTGAATTTAGGAACCTTTAAACAGCATGCTCCCCCAATACTGCAACCTGATGCAAATTTTTAGAGAATGCTTACAAGTGTCAAATCTCTCTGAAAGTGATACACTTTATTACTGCTCTTTCTTATAATACAAACATTTCAGTGCAGCTCAGATCTTATTTTTCAAAATACACAGGATTTTGATATATTGACAATAGGAGAATATGTATTTTAGATATAATGCCGTAAGTGCTTAAAAGTTATTTCTGAGCTGATTTAACATGGAAAATCTCCAGGTAGATTAATTTTATAGGCTGCATTTATGGGTGTAACATTTCAAGATGAGAAAGCTGTGCTTGTGAAATTTAGTTTCAACAGATTTCATTGGCACCTCCATCTCCATCTTTTATTACCTTAAAGTTGAAATTTAATCTCTTTTTTTTTTTTTCCTGATTTTTACTTAATTCCTGACTGAAATAGCTGGGGCTGTATTTTTGTGCTCAGGATCTGTTGCTTCTATTGCTGGCTCATTATTTACATTCCCAAGGAAAAAAAAATTCATTACAATAGAGGTACTTAAATAGCTACGCTTAGAAATCACAAGACCTGCAATGTTGAAGATTTTTACTGGGACAGGCAGCTATAGAGGGAGGTTAAGCAGATGTCCCCCAAAAGCCTCTTTCCAAATGGCTGAGTTAATTCACAGGAGTAAGCGCAAGCTGCCCCGAAACCAGTTGCTCTATTGTGGTGAAGGCAGAGCTTGAAACTGCAGTCCTTGCACCGGCAAAACTTACAACAGAAACAAGACTTTTTAAAGAAACACCTGTTTCTAACGTTCCCAGCACTGGCTGTATGGCAGTGAAAGGAGAATGTGCGCTATATGGAATAAGCATGTTTAGTGATGTTTCTGTATGATCAGTACAGACTCAGCACACACTTCATAGCTGTGTATAGCGAATATCTATGAACAATAGTATGGGTTTGCGTTTTATGTACGGTTTTGTATTTCTGAATTACACTCTAGAATGCATCGCAACTCCGCATGAAAAGTAGCTTTTGTGCATGTGTAAAGAATGTTTTATAAATCTCAGTATCTCAGCCATTTGGTTGGTAGCCGTTGTTGTTATTTTTTCTTTGACTGTACTGCAGAGGTAGTCTCCATTCTGACCTGATGGCCTGCAAAATTGCTAAAAAGGAGGAATGTGGTTTTAGATTTCAGGAGTGCAGGTGAGGGGAAAGAAAAAGGAAGCATATTAAATCAGAAAATGTGTGTGTGTCTTTGTTCACGTGTGTGTGTGTGTGCATGTTTGGAAATCCACAAACTAACACTTTCAGGCTATGTTCTCAGTTTTTATGACCGAATTACATACCTTAAAAAAAATCGTTCTCACTAATATAAATGCGGAGAAACTCTCAACTATTGTGGTGCCTGCTATAATAAAGAAATTCTGTGGGAGAGAATGACAGAGATACAAAACACTAAAGAATGATGATTTCCTCACTACCAATACGATTGCATAAATTAGATGTGCATAAGTTCCCAATGATTTACAGCACTTCAAACTTACAAAAAATGATTACATTTGATGTTTCCTGAGAAAATACAAAAAAAACTGATGCTTATTCACCGAATGAATAAAAGAATCAGGAGCTAAATTCAGATTATAACAGCTGTCTTGTAGAGATCTTTGTATATCTTTTATAGAAATTATTTTCTGCAAATTTTCCTTGAAGATGGATTTTATTAGCCAAACATGCGTATACTATTTGTTAATTTGGGAAAAAAAAAGCTTTTAGTTTTTCTCCTTTTGCCCTCCTCACTGTTAGCCTATTAGCGGAAGTGGCATTTTATTGATTAGACATTTAATAATAGCATTCTTCTATATTTGCACAAATATTTAACTGTTTGCATGGTAACTGGTGTAAAGGTCCTTAAGAATGGTGCAAAAGAAATGGGAGAATGAAGAAATGTATTGGCTATGACAAGAAGAAGTAATTGCTTTTCCTCAAAGGATCAGATGTGGTATAGTTGTTTGAAAAGCAATCTAAACAACATTTTGTTCACCATTGATTTTAAAAGCATTAAAATTAGTTTTTATGCAGCTATACTCATTAAGCTTTTATGTATACTGTGTAGGGTGAATAGTTAAGAAGCAATAAAGCATTCTGCAGTAAAATATACTTTGCCAGTTGTCAGAAGAAATAAAATACATAGATTGGAAATGTTTGTTTCCTGTAGAATATTGTGATATTTGCCATGTTAATTACAATCCAAATAAAGCTATTTTATTTGTGTGTCTTAAACAGCCTTGTAGCTGTAGATGACTAATACAGTTGTTATTGAAACTGTTGTGTTTGGAGGTTGTGTATTTGTGCTGATGAAAAATAAACATCCGCCACATATATCCCAAAAATTCTTCCATTTTAAAACTAAATCTCTTCTCAGAAATTAGTGTTCAAAAATCTCACTGTAAATTTTAACTGCAATAAGCAGAATAGAAGTGCCATTCTGTGTAATTTTCTTCTGTATTCCCTTTAGTTTCTCACGTTGATATCTTCATTCATACACAAACTAGTTCATCTAATTTCATTGAAGTAATTAATGGTTTATTAAAAAAAAAATAAATCTGGAACACAGCAGTAGACTAGTGCCCAAGGAAAGGAAACTTATTTGGGTATCACTCATAAGTGCATAACCCTTTATTTTGTATCTCAGAAATGGAGAGAGGAGTATGTGTACAGTACAACAACATGCCATCAGAGAGAATAATGCATATAAAAATGAATTCCTGTTATTGTGTTCAGGTGTGTTTGTGAATAAAAAATGGAATTTTGAAAAGTCAATTAAAATGCATTTAAATTCTTTAACACCAGAATTCTTTAATGTGAAAAATTTTGCTAGACAGTTTGTCAGTATCGCTGTAAGCACTGTGCTGTGATCATATCTAGTTTCCTCCACCTATGACTGTTAGATGGCTCAGATAGACATAACAGCTTCCTATTCCAAAAGAGGAGACTACTCGTGAAAACATGGAAGTACTTATAAAGTAAATAAGCTTTAATTAAATATCATTGTCTAGCATTAATCTTTATAGCTCTGTTCCCTACGGAAATAAAAGTGGATATTCAATTTGTTTTGATTATGCATGAATTTTAACAGAAGCGTTACTTGTATATTGCTGTGTTCTTCAAGGTAGAGGCATTTTTGTATCAGCATAAGCCATTAAGAAGAAGGTTCCTCATTAATGTGAAGTAAGAGTGACTCATTTCTCTTGTATATAAATAGATTGACATTTAGAGAAATTAAGTATTATTTTTAAGAATAAACAGCAATTCATATGTGGCTGGTGTAACTGTTCCCTTCAGTTTGAAATCCCAGTTATTTTCTCAGTCAACTATGAAGTGAAATATTAAGTGTTTCTACTCTTAAATAGGTATTATTTTTGGTATCTGCTAATTTCAAGGATCTTTGGTCCCACAAGTCAAGGTTTACTCTTATCCTAAACCAGGGTCTGCATAGTGGGTCTGTACGTACATGCCCAAGAGGGATCAGAGGTACATGCTTAAACCCTGATTCCATAATATCTTGGAAACAAACTCCAGTCAGCAGGGTATTTTCACGCTCATGAAATTTCACTCAGCTTTACCAGATTCACGTAGGAGAATTTCGTGAAAACCAGGTCAGGAAAGTCCACCAAAGTCTAGCTCAGTGCTAGGGAACAGTGCCAGATTGCGTCCCACTTCATCAGACTCTTGCAGTGCTCATCGACAGGTCCTCTGCTTTTGGCAAAGGGAAGTTAATTCATTTTTGGTAAAAATACACCCGCTAGTGCTGAGCTAATGGTGACCCCGATGCTAATTATTGCAGAGGGAAAAACTAGGAGGAATAGAGTGGTCTTTCCAATTCCTCAATATTGAAGAACAGTTTTTGCTGTGACCTCTAGCAGTACAGTGAGGAAGGCAGTTTTAGTGATGAACAAGGAGGTAGACCATAATCACTATAATAATGAAGTTCTGCATGACTTGGTTTGAGAATGCTTGTCCTCAGTGCAGTAAACTCTGATTTTTTTTGCAGCTGTGCTGTAAGACACATTTTGCAACTACACTATGGCTAGGCTATGCAGTTGCAGGAGATGTCAGAGAGTGTTTAAATAATGTGTAATGGCGTGTTGCTTTTTCATCACCTTGGGAAGTGGCTCTCCCCTGCGACAGTCATTACATGCTCAGTGCTGAACCTTAGAAAACGCTTTTAATCCTGTCTGTTGTGCCCACACAGCTAGGCCAATGGATACATTCAGCACGGAAGCATTATCCCAATGTATAACATGACATTTAGTGCTGAAGCCTGAACAAGCCGCACCACTACAGACCTTGGGAAACATCCATGGCAGAGGCAGAGTCGTGAGCAGCTGCATCTGGGTACAGAATAGTGCCAGGAGCAGAGTTCTCTGCACCAGGACAGACACCCTAGCAATTCCTTTCACAGACTGGTTTTCTACTCTGCAAACAATGTGAAGGAAGAGGAATAAACAAGGTAAGTGAAATAACAGATAAAAGGAAGGACATGTTTTTTTTAAGGAGAAAACTGAGAAGCATCATTCCTCTCATTCTTTCACAAATATTTTCTATTAGGATTGTAGGAAAAGAATAGAGGCTGCAAGGGATAATGCTTTTGGACGGCTGTTCATGCCATCACACCATGTATGAACAGTGTCCTAGAGTTCACGTACAGTCAACAGAAAGGTGCAGATTTTTGATGCTCATGTTTTGAATTATACTTCAGAAGCTCTACTGACTATGCAGAAATCCCTGACAGTGCCAGAAGCTGGGCAACAGTGGAAGTAGTGTCTTACTGGGTAGGCATTCAGTGACTACATTCCCCTGATAGTCCCTCCCTTTCTTTCACTTAAAGGAAGGTAAAAAGCTGGTGTTGGCTATGCAGTGACTAGGTTGGGAGTGTCACAGCCACAGCGCACAAGTGTGTTCTCCACAGGTGTGGAAAGACCTTCAGGAATTATTTTCAGAAGCTGAGGAGACCGAATCTAAAATTTCATCTGCATATCCCAGGCCATAGAGCTTCTCTGGATTAATTCTTGCTTTATATCCAACAGCTGTGGTTAGATAAGACAACGTATAATCTTTTTTAACTATCTAATAACACTTTTACTAGTTGTAATGTGGGAAAATCCACCTTAAAGCTCACAGAGCTGTTTCAATGCTGCTAAAACTGTGCATCTGATTTATAGCTTTAGTCCTTAGCTATTGATTTTTGCAATTTTTTTTCTTTTTTCCTGCTGGATGGATTTCCCTAGTATTACACCCCTATTATCTCTACAGACATGTCTAAACCATAGTCAAGTTATCCCTTGCATGTCTCTAAACTAATAAATAGAGTTATTTGTGTCTTTCACTCTAAGTCCTGTTCTCCAATCCCTTAGTTGCTCTGAAGTCTTTCCTGCTCCAAAGTCTTTCCAACCGTTCTAGGACTGACTGGTTCCACTGCTATTAAAAACACATGTGACTTTTCTACTTCTACTCTGTATTCCCTTGTTTATTCGTCTAAGGACCCAGCTAGTCCTTTTAGCTACAATGTCACACATTAAGATCATGAGCAGCAGATGAAAGGGATTAATGGATCTAGGAGTCAATTTTTAAAAGTTTACACCAGAGCGAATGCTATTATAAAGGCCTTTAATGAGAATGAATCTGGGTAAATATCACGGGCGGCACCTCTTCAGCATTTGTTTTACAGTAGAGGTGGTTGCACATTGATGTGTTTTGGCAAGGGACTTAAAGATTCTACTGGAAGCAATATAACATCTACCTTTTGGTACTGTATTCCTTGAGAGATCATATTGTTCCCTACTTGAGTAAGTCTATCAAAACCTGCCCTTGCTCAGAAAATGCGTTATTTTGTTAACACTCCTTTTCAATCTTTCTAAACTTGCCAGTGAAATATATTTCAATGGGCTTGTTCAATGTGGTATGAACACAGACAAGAGGATAGTTAACCATGGCTGGAAAAAAAAAGTACAGGCAGACGTTGAAAGTTGCACTGAAAATGTTCTGATCTGAAACTCAAAATGTTGCTTATTTGCCATAATTTCTTCTCTAAATTATAACCAACTGTTTCTATTACAGATGCTACTTCCCAGTGTAAGTGAAACTCTCCAAGGAGCAGTGATAACTCAGTGAAAGTATATGGAGAGGTGGGTGAAGCAGTCGAGAGGATGTGGTGAGAGGAAATTATGGAAGGCCATAATAACATAGCAGGAAACAGCAGAACATGTGGCAAACATACTGAGGACTGCACGGATTTTATGTGTCGAATTACCTCCAAAGAGGTTCTTTGGAATTTAAAGCATAGTAAGAAAGTATATTGCAAAGCTCATAGGACCTAATTATGTGGGACAAATTAGTCTGCAAGACCTTCATAATCTGTCTAAAGATGTGGATGTAGTAGTAAGTTAACGAGCAGGTTATTATGAGTGAGTGTCTGAAATTCCAGTTGTGTCACATGTAAAAGAGCTTATGTGCAATAAACAGAAAACTGTTGGAGGTTTTAATGCATACCTGAAACAGCAGAGCGACACAAGGGAGATAAGATAAGAGGAAGGAGTTCATGGTGGTTTGTTTGGGCAAAATAGCCTCAAATGTCTTTAAATACTGGTAGCAAGCAATATAGAGCTATAGTTTAGGAAAGAATAATCAGCAAATTCTATATTGTCATAATCAAACACATTTTCCATGGCTTAGATAACTCATCTAGTACCTCTAAATATTTCAAGATATTTAAAAGACCACAGCAAAACTGAGCTCTAAGAGTGGTTAAAACTGACACCATACCTGCAGTGGTAGCCTTCAGTTGGGAACAAACTGGCAGGAAAGTGGATGGTTAAGTGAAAGCAATGGCTTGGCTTGTGAGAAATTTCCAGTGCATGGGAATAAAAGTGTCTGTGAGACAGCAAGGACCCTCACAACACTGTTTGTCTTCTTGCTGTCAAGAAATGTGGAAGAAAGGTAAAAGCTATAGTATGGATCATGTGGTGATTTCACACACGAGCAGGAAAAGGAGCTGTGGGAAGATGGTTGCTTCACCGAACCAGAGTGAAGGGTCTGCTGCCATCATGCAGAACCTGGGATGGACACAATGCCGCCTGAATCACAAATTTGTCCTTACTGTCTTAGGAAATACTTGTGCAAGAGGTGACGTTGTTTGAATGTACCCTTTGCCGTCCTTCAATGCTCCCTGCAGGTCCCTGTTGATAGTGGTAGATTGCCACCAATGTTAATTTCTCAGCTAGTTCAAGTAGTAGGACTCCGTGTAATGCAGCCACTCTGAGAAGGCATGCTGGGGATCACACTACATTAGGTTTTTTTCAATGTTTATTTAGCCCAAACTAGCTGAAAGCAGATATTTTTTTCGTTTTGCCACTTGAGCAAAACAGGGTATTGTGTTGCAAGGGAGCAGCAAAAATCTGTCTCATGGTACTATACATACGTGCATGGGTGAGGAAAGCAGGGAGATGATGGAATGGTTGTAAAAAAATTCAAATTAAGTACCTCGCAGGTACTATACTGGGAAATCTGATTCTTACCTCAATCTGAAAAAAGTGTTAATAGCAAACTTAGACCTTAGACCTTAGACCAGCGATTAGGCCAATCTTCTGCATGGAGCATTTAGTGTGTTTGAAGCGATCTTTAATTGTAAAGACAGTGAAAGATAGTTGAAAATTTTTGTTCTCGTTGTGTCTATCTTTTTCTTGTTTTCCACTATCTATTTTTACCATTTCCATTAGTTCATGCATCTGGAGACGTGGTTGAAATGTGGTCCTTCAGTAACTCCAAGAAATTTTTATCTGCTGGGTCAAGACGTTTAGCCAGCTTGATCTAAGATATAAATATTTTGTAATTCAGCCTGATACACAGTTACGTCTCCAGAAAAGCTCAGACAGCAGACTCTTTGAAGGAAAAATTTCAAAAAATACAGGGACTAATCCTCAGCATTAGTCCCTGTCTGGCTGGAAGCGTGGTAGTGAATGAAGTCCTTTTTATAATTAAGATGATTTCATCTTGAACAACAAATTATAGGTTTGTGTGAAGCAGTCCAAAGAAGAGTCCAAAGAAGAGGATATATCTCGAGAGTTGGACTGTAGTATTTTCTTTGCCTGTAATTTTTCTTTGTTTTAAATATATAGTTGGTCATAATTGCCTTGGAAATTATTTGTATGGTGTGTAACAATGTTCCACTGATTCAGGAAAGTAAGAACAAAATGGTTTTTGTTCAAACAAGCAAAGTGTTAATCCTCATTCTAGCTATTGATCCTCCTCAGTGATCGCTCTTCGGTCCATCACCGCAGAACTGCCTGTCAGTTGTGGAGGCACCATTTTAAGATTTTTTATCTGGTTTTAAAATTAATGTTTATAGGGAGCGTACTTGCACCCAAACTGTAAATAGGAGTTTTACTGAAGCTCTTAAACCTCAATGTAAACATACTGTGCACCTGTAGTTACAGGTATCTGCCTTTCTGTTGTGAGGCCTTCTACTAAAGAGAGATTTGGCTTAAGATAGACTGCAAGTATTCTTGCATTGTCATATTACCTTCAAAATTCGGTGTGTGTCTAAAATACTTGGACATTTTTATCATGTGGGAACACACAAGTGTATATATATCAAGTTGCTTGTCTTTTCTTTCATTTCTTAAAGTGGCATTAGATTGGATGACAATCTAGAAAGATATTACTTGTTGAACTTTTTAGTGTTAAAATAAAAAATATAAACTGCACGGGATATAAAAAGATGCATTTAATAAATTTGTGAAGCTCTACATTGCATTATGAACCAACCCACATGTGCTTCAAGGAATCGCACAAGAAAGTTAGTAAATAAAAATGAAAGATGGTTTTATGAGCGAATATTGAAAATGATGCTCTCTTGTGTAAAGAGCACTAGTGCATGTGAAACCCTATGTGCTTTTTACATAATATGCCTCTCTAGTTAACATATAACGTAAAGTGTCACGGATCTTTTAGAGCTTGATTCACTATGAAAGAAACACAGCCATCTGTAGTGTGAAAGTTTATGACTCAATTGTCCACACCTTACAAAGTGATTCAGCAAAGACATATCTGGGCCGTGGAAACTTTTCCTTCTCTTATTCCATGAGTTCTTGCTTTGAAAGAATAAAAAGATCTTTGACATGCAGTATGCATTTTAATTCTCGCATAGTAAGACAGTGTGCAGATTTAAGCATGTGCTTTTAATTATTATTATTATTTTTGCTTCACAAGGACATTTCCTGCTTCTGTGTCATATTTTGAATTTTCAAAGGTGGATTAATAAAATGTGAAAAATAGCAAGTCATTTTCAAAGTGATGGGCGTATGGATAGATTAGATTAGACAGAAATCTGGACAGACCATTGGAGAAATGTTGTTAGACAAAATGGGACTTCTGCAATTACTTCTAGTCCAGTAGTGACCCATTTTGTGGAGGTTACGCAGTGATATTTTTTAGCATCCTTTTTCTTACAAGTACAAAACCACTATGTAGACCCTCCATTAGTATCCCACCCTCACGTCCCCATTCAAATTGTGAGTTAGTGTCCAAAATCATTAACTTTGGTATTATGGATAAGATTCCCTTTCTTTCTCTCTCTGTATATGTAAAACACATAACTGCCCTTTGATGACAGGCCAGCCTAACTCAGTTAGGCTGTTGCAGGCAGACATCATTCATGTGGATAGGTCCCATAGACCAGCTGATACACAGTAACTGCAAGACTGCTCCATTTGCCCTCTTTATTTAGTGTTCTCACTAAGCTTGGCTGAGTGTAGTTTCCCTTTAGGACTCCATGCATTTTTTCCTTACTCCTATTTCTTTCTTGATTGGGGTGGATCCACACCTGACATTGTGAGCATCTAAGCTTCAGTAACTTTAAGTCCCACTTCAAATCTTAGTGAGTTCTAACACTTCCTGACAGATTGGGGCAACCCTGTTATATATCCTTTGGAGAACTTGTAAATCTTTTTGCCCTTCATGATAGCTGCCAAGTAGAAGGAGCTGAATACACATCTAGCCTCACTTTGGAAATCACCTTGCTTCAGGAACATGCTATTTCTCTCATTTGATATTAAATCTTTGCCAGAATCAAACAGTTTCCGATGAGCCAATTTTCTGAGCTAGAAGAGCAAGAAAAAGTCAAAGGTATCCCTCTTTTTTTTAAGGTTGTTTTTAATCTTGGCATTCTGTTCATGGAGACATCTTTGTTGCCAACATGTCTGCTGCTGCTTCATCTCTCACCCTTCAGGTTTCTTAAAATAGCTAAGAACACAGAGTTTCTAAGCCTGAAAAATACACTTACTGGGAAAAATGGTCTGTATGAAGTTAAAAACTATATATTTATACTGTAAGCCCTGCAGCCTGGCTTCCTGCCCACGTTTGGGCATCTGTGCTGTCTCTGGGTACCTCAACTGACATATGCATGCCAGTTCCAAAGATGAAGAAATAAAGGGCACTGCTGGTTTAATGCTGAGCCTATGAACACAGTGCAGTATCTTTAAGAGGTGAGTTTTGCCACTGTTAGAGTCTGTTTGTTATCACAGGCCTCTGGAGGGTAGGCTTCAGTCTTTATTATCTGAAATTAAAACTTCTTTCATAATATGTACTGTCACTTCAAGCAGAATTCATTCATTCTTTTCATTCTCTCACTGCAGATAGTCTGGAGTATGTTTTGAGGTAAGCGCATCTTCAAGTGTTAATCCAAAGTAAGGCATGCAGGGCATGGCAAAAACCAGAACATTTGATGTGTTAAATTTTCACCTAAGTTCAGGTATCTAGAATTACTACTGAACTCATAGAAATGGAAACAAAAGTTTCATAAGGGAGCGTAGCAATTCCTCAGATTCAGGCACAGAAAGCAAATTCTCCTCTGAAGAAAGGGGATGGATTTTGAGAAGAAAAAAATCATATTGGTAGAATGAATGCTTGCATACGAATGAAGAGGAAAGCTAGGATGAGAAATTCTTGATATATATAAGCTTCTGAAAGGCATAGGGAGTTTGGAGGTTTGAAGAAAAAGTAACTGAATTCAGGATCCAAGATGTGTGTGATTTCATTTCTCTAAACTACTTCTGTCTTCTCCTTTTGAAATTTTCATAGATTATGTTCATAAAGGATTTTATTTATGATCAACAGAGATGAATATTCAGCAAGAGCAAAAAAGAAGTTCTTCCCAGATGGAGGAGTATGACTAACCCTCTTGATTACCCTCACAGTCAGTCCTGAAGCCCCCAACAGCAAATGACACTCCATGCAAATATTTCTAATAGTACTGCTTGTCCTTGGCCCATCCCTTACTACCTGCAAACACTTGGTGACTTTTGGACTTCACAGAGCTTATGCAACACAGAACTGCAAAAACATAAAGACTGTCAGCTCCTAAGATATTTTTATCCTCTCTGCAGGATTCAAGGATATGTGAAGAGAAGTTAACAGATTTACGGTATTGAGTTAGGAACCAGTTCTGCACTGGCTGAAAAGCTTGTTGAACTTGTACAATGCAGAGGGTACAGTCTAGGTGGGTTGTGCCATCTGCTTAGAAAGAAAAGGCAAGGGAGAATTTTAACAGCTGTTTGTTGAGTCAGATACTCATCCCTGATTGTTTGTGCCACAGTGGCGGTTTACTGCCAAAGAAATGCATCCCCTGTTGCTTAATAGACCTGACCTGGATTGTTATAAAGTTACACCTGCTGGAAACAAGCCTTATGATGTACTGCTCATAAAATGCCAGCGATTCTACTAGAGAAATGTCCTGAAATCAGCATGTTGAGTTCATTCTTGTCTCTCTCTGTAGCTAGTAGTGATACAGCAGCAGGCAGTGGGGATATAACCCAGCTAATTCTACAAGGTGATTAGGGCCTGAGCATGATGCTCCATATTATATTCAGGTTTTCCCTGAGTATGCTCAGATCTGTTGGGTATGACATACTGCATGTGAGTCACTCATATTCTGCCTGAGTCATATGTTGAAGTGTGAAAGCAATGCTGTATCTCTGCTGTTGTTACCCGTTGCTCAGCTGCTGCCATACCACATAGCTCAAGCCAATTGAGCTCACCTTCCCAGTTGGAGTCAGCTCTCATCAGCTGCCTGAGCCCTTTAAATGTGATCCAAGGTGTTACCCAACATAGAGCTAATGAGAATGCCATATATGTCTGGGTTTGGGCTTTGAGGTACAAGTGTGTGGATTAGAACCTCCAAGCATTCTTCTGGAAGTATTGTAAAGTATCCAGAAAAACTGTAGGCATCTTTAAAATTTATTTTAAAAAGGAAAATAATTTAAGTAATCTTTTATAATGCACATATCTGTAGCACTAGGTAGCTAAGGAGTGTTTGTCTTCCTCATACACCCAACACTTTACAACACTGTCGTGTGTTTGGTGGCTTGCTTAAAGATCAGGTTAACCAAGAATGATTCACACCTTCAAAGTCTGAGAAAATCTGGAACAGCCATACCCTGGAGATCATTAGTCAGACATGAAACATCTGTTGTGGACTAACTGGTGAAAATAGACCTTTAGCTTACAGGTGAGTGTCAAAAAGTTGCAGAATTGATTTTGCCAGCAGTCATCAAGCTATTCCCTGATGCGGTCAACAGCTGTGGTCATTGCATAGAGCCCTTATTCACTTGTGACGTAAAAATTTTGTTCCAGTTAGGTGGTAATGCTTCTGGATTAAATCTGTTTAACAAAGAACACAAAGCAGAGTACAGTTATATTATACCTGTCACTTGGAAGTGTCCAGTGATCCTCCAACATTGTGTGATTCACGGAGCTGAAAATTTTCATTTGTCTAAAAATTTATTAGTGCTCATTCTGCCTGCAGAACCCTTTAATTCCCGTTACACATGTCAGCATATTATGACTGGGAGCTGTCAAATTCTAATAACTAAAAGTTCATTCTTCTGTCTTTTCATGCTGTGTTTGAGAACTATAGGTTGGGAATAATTCCCTAGCTAAATTTCTTCAAATGATAAACTCAACCATTTGTGCTCTCTCTCTCAATTTGTTTTTACATTAGTGCCTTTCTCTTTCCTTATGTTTCTCTAAGAGAAAAAAACAATTGATTTTCTTCCCAGAAACACTGTCCATTTTAGAGAACATAATCTGAGTTGACGGCAGACAGATATGATGCAAAAATATTTTTTTACCCTCTGATTTGATCAAAACATGGATTATTTAAAAGAAGGAGGAGGAAGAGGCAAGGTTAGTAGGAAACAAAATGCACAAAAAACTCTTACCATTTCATGTGGTTAAATAACCTTGACACTGGATAATATTTTTGCCAGACTCTTTGAAACAGGAATTTGTTGACACAATGTTCAATAATAGAGATACAGGACTAATGTTAACATACTGCAAATACTGGACCAAATAGTATCTATTGATCCACCTGTTATTGTGCTTGTTACTGAAATACTGTATGTAAAGCAAAGGAAACCAGCTTCCAATTTAAGTCATTAATAGATTGGTTTTGAAATTTATGTTACACATGTCCAACAAATCAAGAATAAAAGCATGTGAAAGGCTGTGTAGTCCGTATTGAATTACTCATTCTTTCCACAGTAAAAGCCTTTAGCTAGAGATTGACCAAAGAATTTTAAATATCTCATTATATATATGTCATTGTTCAAAGTGTCCCTAAATGGGATTAAACAATAGTCACTCAAGAGTTTCCTGCAATGTCTATTCCCCCTCCTCGCCTCCCTTCCCCTCCTCACCTTGACTTAAATTAAGGCTAATGATATGTTTTCAGTGTAAGGTGAAAGAAGGATTTTCCTTGAATGACTTTCCAACATTTTCAAATCTAATTCATTATAAGTACTTCTATCAAATGATTACTTTTTTCATCTCATTGTCTTAGAGGATTTAACTCTAAAACACACATGTTTGATATGGACTTAATGACCATGTTATAAACTGAAACCAACTGAAGAAATGTTCACCTACAAATTTCTGTTTGTGCCTAGAATTGAAAGTAATGCTAGGAATGTTTTTCAAAGAATAATAGATTTTTTTTTTTTTTTTAATTTCTGTTTTTCTGCTTGTGTATAGTGGTTTTTCTTGGATACTGATTCTTCAATAAAAGGTAGGAGATCGCCTCATGGGCTGCAGGGGACGGTGTGGGGAAAGGACACAGCAGAAGGAACGGTGGAGAGCGGCTATTTTTGGATTAAAGGCTACTTTTGAGTATCAGCTCAATGACACTACACATTTTTAAACAAAAGGTCTGTTTCAAAAAACATTCCCTTTTCCTAATCCTGTGTAAAAAATATTTCTGCAACCACAGGCATAGTAACAACATTAAATATCTTTACAGGGAGAGAAGCAGCAAATAGTTTTGGTTTCTCCCTCCCACCCCCCGCTACCTCCACCCCAAAAAAAAAAAAAAAAAAATGTTGGGATAATTAAGGTAGTGAACATATTGCACCGCTATATTGGTTCAGCCACCTGATTTGTCTCTCCGATCACTATTTGCACGATATACATCGTTTTGACGGGCTTGTGATAGACTGCTGTCTGAAATTCTTTAATCTGGGTCTCCTGTTTGGCAGTGCAGCAGACTTTGCTATTTTGGGTTTTTGAAACGGAGCCATACTCTGGGAGGATAAGAGATAGCTGTGACTCTGTACTGACTCATCAGTATGAAGGAAAGCCAGGTAAACTTAAAACCGACAACGGTCCTGTTCGTGCTGGCACTTGTGCAGATGTGCAGCAGAAGTAGTCCCACTGAAATCTGTGGTGTTACACCTGTGTGCATGCTAGGACAGATCTGAGAATCAGGCCCAAATAGTTTCAGTTTAAGGATACCATAAGAATAAAATAAGCATTTAAGCCTGCAGGAGATATTTTGGGAAATATGACCTTTCTGAGGCTTTGTTTCAGGAGGTGAAACTGATGAAGTCCCACTCTGAGGATGGTTTGTGTTGTTGCACCAAGGAAGAGTTTTGTCACAGGGAGGCGGATGCTGCTGAGTCTGACTTTGGCCTGTGTAGAAGGACAGAAATTCATTAGCCACTTACTCACAATTCACATCTCCCTATGGTAAGAAGAAAAACTTCTGCTTCCCGATCACAAAATCTAGTGAAGAAGACTGAGTTTTATTAAATTAAAAAAAAAGAAAAATTAAAAATCTTCTGATTTTGTATGAGGAATAAGGATGTGAAGAACACTTCAAAACCAGAATAATCTTCAAAATAATCTATTGAAATCTGTACTTTACTGTAGTCATTTGCATTCTGACTTTAAGTCAAGTTGAATACAGATTTCTACTTGGTGACCTTGGCTAGACAGATTGTATATAACTCTCCAGAGCTCAGACATCACTGGAGGATGGGAGTGCACAAAAGGAGAGCACTCAGGACAGAAGAGCCTTGACCCCATGGCCTTTCCAGCTGGATCTGTAGACATTTCCTCAAAACTCTTTTTCCTATGTGACTTAATGAAAACTGACTAGCTGGCTTTCCATGCATGGGTTTGAAGGGCTGTATTGCTGTAGGTAGGTAGCTTTTAGGGTGTGGGAGCTGCCAGTTCCACGTTGCTTTCTTTTGCAGGGACTTTTTCAGGTCTGTCTTCTGCACTGCAAGTTTTTTTCATCCAGAGTGTTACAAGAGTGTTTTAAAAACTTAACTTAGCTAGTTATTTTTTTTTAGGAGATGAAGAATGAATCTACAGCTAAAAGGGCAAATGGAGTCTAAAAAGTTCATACAAATATGTTATCAACAAGAAAGATCTCTAAATCAGTCTGTACATGAATATTAACTAAATACTGTTTTCCTTACTTTGGTTTGAGTCTGTTTGTTAGTTGTGGTTATCTCCTGCTTGTATGCACAAGGTGTATAAGGAAGCCTCACTTCTTTTAAGAGGCAGGATAGAACTGAAATCCTTGGGGCAGATTCTCCTCAGCACTTATACTGAACCTGTCTTTGATATTCAGCTGAGGATGCAGCAATCTGAACACTGTTTTGATGGCAAAATCCATTTACGATGTTCCCCATTCCTGCTCTGTGTTTTGCTGCATTCTAGGTTGAACAAGACCATTTGTGAAGATGACCTCTGAAGTGACTCTTTGCCATAGCCTGTCTTTAAACGTTGTTTGCCACCAAAGAAAGGAGCATATTGTCAAGGACTGCTTCTTGCTCACATCACAGAAGGCTGTAAGCAATTCAAGTGCTCCTTAACTCCTATAGGCTTCATGGGGTTTCCCTTGCAAGTTATGAAGAAAGGTATTAGATCCCAAACCAGTTTACACAGATTGCTATCAAAACAAAAGCAATGAAGAAAAAACCACAAACGCACAAAGATTTTGTACTTTGTATCCTCTAAATCAACTGTGAATAAAATTGCTGATTTCATTTTGTAGGAGACACAATTTGCTAGCTGTGAATGTGTAGGGCAACAGCCTTGTGTTTCTGAAAGTGCCTGAAAAAATTGAAAGATTCATAGAATTTGCAACAAATGTTTCTCAAAATTTGCATAAGTGTGTAATTTGCCTCTTGTTGATTTTCCTTCTTAAAATATTTCAGTTGAGTAACAGCGATGATAGTATGACGTGGATTAGTTTTACATATTTGTTTACATTTAGTATTTATATTGCAGTCAGGCTTAGCAGCCGTCCTCAGGGACTGATCTTTATTCACTGCCTCCAGTGCAAATTGCTGCATGATTTTGTCCTGATCTGGTTCTTGTAGCAGAGCTACTCTCATGCTTGGGGTTCTCTGCTGGATGGGAGCAGAGATGATCAGCATCTTGCAGCTCAGGTCTGGGACTCCTTTACCTTAAAGATGTTATAGGAATTGGTCCTCAAAGGCTGCAGTGCAGCAAAGATTTAAATATGTTTTGAACAACCCATCTGAGTTCAAGCTAATCTTTGCAGGATTAAGATGCTGGAATTTAAGTGACTAACTCATGCAGCATGAATGGCGAATAATCTATATAACCAGTCTGTGAACAACCTAACGGCTGAAAGCTCTTGCTCCTAGCCCGTGAATGAAGTAGCAAACACAAAAGAAGGTTGGCTTCAGTTCACATAGAAAGATTCGCTAATCATAAACAAAATGGGGCCAAGAGAGGATAGGATGGTGAGGAGGGCAAGGAGAAACAAATTCTTAGTAAATAGTTTCATTTGCTCAAGTATTTCTTTGTTGTCAGGGTGTAATTTAACTGCATGGCATTCAAAGTTATAGAGAGGCTGTGCTACAGAAGAGAAAGTGCACCTGTGAGCTCCAGGGGCGGTAAGCAAACCTGTGAAGAAATCATAGCCCTAATGCAAAATTTATAGGAACTTATTTCCTAGTAGGTAATAGTGTACAAATTCCTCAGACCAAAGATGAGTTAAAGGAAGATGTCATGCAGGAGGACACTGCAGAAAATAACCCATCAGCTGCTACCCCACGTGACAGACCCAGAGGCAGCTCCAGAGCCATTAACACAACTGCCTGGGGAGTTTGACAAGCAAAAAGATTCTGACACTGGAGTAATATCTGCCAGCACTTGGCATCTGTGTCCCGTGACAGCCAACCATCCTCCATGGGTACTGACTCCACTGCTGGAAAAAGGAGGAAAAGGAAGGCAGTAGCAAAGCATTATCATTTCTCATATGAACTCGTAATTTTCACAGAAATTTAGAATTGAGACTTGGAAACACAAACTATTTTGGATATGCAAGATATGCAGAAGTATCAAAAATATGTATCTGAAAAATATTCTAGAAACATTTGATTTTATAGGTATAACATAGTGAGTGACAAAAATCATTTAAATGGTATTTTTGCAGGTCCCTGGCTTTACAGAACATACGTGACCTGACTCTGTGCTAGCACTAGCTGCTGATTTCTAGGGTGACAATTATTCTTATTTAAGCAAAGTTTCTGGTTTTCATACACATTTTTCCTGTTTGCAGTCAGACTGATAATCTAGACGTCAAACAAAATGTAGTAGTGAGTGAGAACTAAATCTGGCAGTTCCTATGCAGATATCACTGGTATTTGGGAAACAGGCAGGACTAGAAGCAATTTCCATTTTGAGAAGTGACTTTTTAGCTGAGATGCTGCAAACAGATGAAGCTTGAACACTGCCCAGTATTCTGTAGCACTTCACTTACAAGGGATACCCCAAACCCGTTGGAAATCCGATCACAGGGCAGTTTGAAAATTGCAAACTTTGTTTCTGAGTATGTTGGCTATTTGAAGTTTTGGTCGTCCAGCACTTAATTCCAATATCAAAGATTTTCTGGATAGTTTTTCTGCTGCTACTGTATCGGGCCCTATGGACTCCCTGAGAGATATGACTGGGTGTTTGCGCCTGTGGTTTCTGACGCCTGAGTGAAAAACTGGTCTAGCAGGTCCAGCCCATACAGACTTTTGGTCAAGACTGTACTTTCATAAGCTTGTTGTGCTAATATTGTTTGTGAAAAACATGAAAAACGCCTGTAAATATCCCTTAAGCCAATCTGCAGTTTTTATCTGAACTCACATATGAATGCCTCTGCAGCAGCAACATTTGTCCAGCTCTCGTCATCCCAGCAGGATACAGCCTGAAGAAAGGGAACGTGCAGTTTTCATCCTTGCATGAGCCAGTGTCCTCTTTGCACCGTACCTTTTGAAAATGACCCCCCCTCCGCTCCCAAACCATTTGTCTTATTTGCTGCTCTTGTAACACTGAAAGAACTCCCCGCTCGTCATGGCTGCAATTATCATTATGGCTGAACCACCAGTACTGGAAGTAAGAGTTCAACCCTTGAGAATAGAAGGCTATAGCCTCTAGCATGTTGTTCCAGTCCACTGGCATCTTAACTAGACAGCATTAGTTTTAGCATAAAATCCATATTTCTAACCCTATGGAGGAGCGAGGAAGGTTCTGTTCTTTTTCCTTTTACCGAAAACATCAAGCAGCCGACACAAAGTTCACAAGATTAAAGAATGTTTTTCTGTCAGCTTTTTGCCTCTGCATCTGTGTCATTTACCTGTACCCTGTGAAGGGTGCGGTTCACTACGTAACAGCAAGAAGTAGTGGGAGAATAACCTTATCCTGAGAATAAACTGAATAATTTATTATTTACATGAGACTGTGAGGTAAAACGATGAATCCAGTATAGCCCCCTTCTGAGTTTTAAAGATTACTTCTTCGAAGGCATAAATTTGCTTTGCAAAGGTTTCTTGATCTGCTGTAGACGGTATTCCTACTTATGCTACATGGTGACAAAACCTAAAGAGGGAGTCAGATGTGTGCTCTACAGTACTTGAGAATTTAAGTTAAATCTGTAATTTTCCCCCTTGCATTTCCTCAGAGAAATTAGCTATTCTATTCACTGCATAAATTTTCAGGTTTTGCTAGCACGACACTCAGGGTGTTGAATTTTTTATGACAAAAATGCTGTAATAATTGTTGAACAGATGTAAGTGTTGGAGAGTGGGCTCTGGCAGACCTCATGAAACCTCTATTAGCAATTTAACCCTGTCATTACTTGAACAAAATGGAAGCAGAAAAGGACAGAGTTTTGAACTGTTTCATTCAGACATGCACAAGGGGTTCCTAGGTGGGGGTAAATGACCTTTAATTAGACATATCCCTAATGAAAGCAGAGATTAAAAAAAAATCTTAATGAGCACTAGCTCCGTACTAGCACTCTATTAGGACTTTTAACTGTGATGTGTGGAGCTAAGAATAATTCGAATGGAGATATCCCAGTCCAGTGCTCTGTGCTGTCTGAAATGTTCAGAGGAACTAATATTCCAGTTTTAGGTCAGTCTCTGTACTATGCCTCCCTTTCACTGCAGCTGAATTAGCAAACAATGACAAGGCAAAAAATTTATGTCCAAGAAACGGGGGGAGCTTTATATTTTCCACAACATGCTTAAATAAATGGCTTTTGACGCCTGCAAGGCAAAATTTAGCAGTTAGTTACACCTCAAAACCAGCCCCCCAACCCAACCCAAACAACAGCAACAACAACAAAAAGGGAAGCATTTATGGAAACACCCTTGATTTGCTGCCTAAAAAGAGAGATGTCATTAGGGATTGCCCAGGAACTTTCTTGCAGATTCTTCTGAGTCAAGGAAGGTCGTTGAAAGAAAATGGTAGTCCATCACCAGCATAGTCAGAGGGCAGGGCTTGTGGCTACTCCAGAGTAACTGCAGGAACTGTCTGTGGTACCTACCCTACAGAGAGATGATGTCAAAAGAAGGTCTTTTTCTGTAGCTTTGTACCTGAGGTGGAGATTTTGTGTATTTGTGTGTAGAAATACAAATGTGTGCAAACACACGCTGATACAGGTATCCACATAAACACACCATTCCTAAAAACATGCGTGCATTTAAAGCTAGTATTGGTAAAGAAATCTTATCCTGAAATTATAACTTTCGTTTGGTAGAAGACAGTAAGTAACAAACTGTTACTTACACGCTTGCTAGGGAGAGCCAAACATACAACTGCACCACACTTGTGCAATGTAAAAGTATGGGATTGTTTTGAGATGTTTTGTTATATGCATGTATTCTGAAATGTTCAAGTTAGTGGATAGGTTTGGTATGGTGAATCCCTCTTTGATATTGCAATTCTAGGAGGTAAGGAGCTTTAAAAAAGAAATAATATGCTAGGATCTAGAACAGAGGTAAAGATGAAGAAGCCTATCCTGAGTGGTGTTACCTATCTCAGGAATTAAGCTATTTTTCTCATTTTTGGCTTGAGTGTACAAAAGGCTAAAACTTGTTTGGTGGGTTTTTTTTGTGTGTGTATTAATACATATAAAATCTGTGTCTGTGCTTGCTTCATCTGCTTTTGTTTTATATGCCCCTGTTACGTTTAGTGAGGCATGAGGAACTTTAGTGCAGTGGCTCAGAAGTTTTGTGGATAAAAACAGACTCTAATTTATGGTATGCACAATAGTGTGCATCTATAGGGCAAGTTACTGGGGGAAAAAAAAAAAAGTAAATTTCTCCAAATCTGTGTGTGTTTTAGATGTGAAAACTGTGCTTCTATGGAATGGTAATTTTTCCAAAGGCTGGAAAGATGTTTGAACATCTGGCTATTTCTTTATACACATTTACCCAACTAGTTATGTTACAGAGTATAAATAGAGGTATTTCTGGTGCATCTACATTTTGAGGAACATATTCAAACATTTGTAGGTGGGCTGCTTCAGAGACATACTTTCACAGCCCTTCCCTGTGTGCAGCTTATGGGCAACCTAGTATTTTTTCTGCTTCTTTTTTTTTGTTGTTGTTCTTTCCTCTGCTGTGTTCTCAGAGCCTTCTAAGTAAAACAATCTTAAATAGGAACCAATATCCAGTAGAAGTACAGCAGAAAGTAATCACTAGAGGATTTGTTTATGTTTTCAACGTACCTGCTGCTTATTACCTATATAGATAAAACAACTCAAAGCATTTATTGTGAATGACTTATTGGAGAGATACTGGTCTCATTGTCAGAACACAGCATTTCTAGTTACGCTTTCATTTCAGATTTAATGAAAGAGTTGCTGTACTTTGCAAGGTGCTCAGAGTTGAAACGGGGACCATCTGTAGGGTGTCACGCTGTAAAGCTGATGTGATGTTGTCATAATTTATAAAAGAACACCTGCAAAACTTGTTCCAGAGTTTAGTTCCCCCTTCCCCAAGACAAAACCCAAACCCCAAAATGTGACTTCTGACACTGCAAGATGTCTTGTGACATTTGCAAATGTGGATGGTCAGATCTTATTAGAAAGGGCTCATGCGGTTTGTTAGCAATTTGTCAATCAGTATTGAAATCTGGTCTTGTTTCCCAAGATTTGAAGAAGTTCTTTAGCTCACTCAGACTCCTAGAGAGACCCTTTGCACATATTACAGCTATTTACATTATTTGTTTAAACTGAAAGAATATTTAGGAAACCATGAAGTGTCTAAAGCTGTCTGTCTTCAAAGAAGATGGATACCTGAAGAATAGACTTGCAAATTTGAATTCATTGCTTCTAAATGTACATATTCCTTCCTCTGATTTCTTGTCCCAGACATAGTTTATCAACCTGGTGGAAGTGCACTGGGCATTGAGCTAAAAAACCACAATGTCACACATACATTCCAGCCATTCAAAAAAGAAAATAGGTCTTCAGTAACTGTCCCATAAAACTGGCAGCAGGGAGTGTTGCCCTTTAGAAGCCTATATATAAATGTTTTTATTGCTTAGTGCTGCACTAGAAGAGTTACCAGGAGTAGACTTTATAGATGTATTTTAGTTATTCTTGTTGTCAATAATCAAACATTTAAATAATGTATATTGATAGGAAAGAGAAAAAAAAAATATATTTATTATCTGTAATAAGGTCATCCTAAGATTGCAGCTGGAAACTGAAAAACTAGAAGGAAGCTGCTGAGCAAATATACTTGCCACTTTGGCAAGGGCTTTATAAAGATAGGAGAGGACAGATGCTGTTGAATGAGCTTATAATGTGAACACATGCAGAACGACTTGGTTTTGCTCAAAACAGCAGTGCCATGCAGGTGCAAAGCCAAAACTCTACCCCATGCTTCCTAAAGATGCTTGCAGGACATTTCTGTTCAAGTATACAACTGCACTTGGAGACGTGGATTACAAAGCAGCTTGTCTGTGCTGGGTTGGTACTCTGGAAATGAACCTGCAGTTGGCTGCAGTGTAAAGTGATGGGCAGAATGCTCTCTGTAAGGAAGGGTATAGCAATGTGCTACAAGAATATGGAACAATTAATGAGCTGAAGTGTCTTCACCAGTGACACTGAAACCTGAAAGCTCATTAAGCAGGTGAGAGGACTGCAGATAACGTGTTGACCATCAAGCATTCTCAGTAGTAAAATCCACTATCTTATGTGCTCACAAACTGGAAACCAAAGTGAAGCATCCCTGAAGCGTCCCTTTTTCTTTTTCTGAAAAGCCTGTATGCTCCTTGCTTGAGGACCGAAGAAAGGGAAATATAGCACAATATTCCTGAGACCAGGTCATTACAAAGCTGTAGATTAGAAACTGTAAAAATAGGAGTCCTAAGGAAATGGCACTTAAGTTAATGAAAACAAAAAGACTCTTGTCATAAGACAGAGAATTAATCTACAGAAAAAGTTCAAACTTCATTTTAATCATGTCATCTGCTTATAAGGGTTGACTGAGTGGTTAATGAAGAAAAAGAATATATTCCCAGAATTTCAGCTGTAATTCAGTCCAGCCTAACTGGAAAATGACCTGTGTGTTGAAACAGTTTAGTTACTGATTTTCAGTGTTTATCTTTGCTCTACAAGAACCAAATCAAAGTGGGATTCTCACATGTGTAAACTGAGGGGGGAAAAAAGTTAAAAAACAAAGCCCAGACCTCAAAGAACGTTGTCAGTGAAGTCATATACACAACTGAAGCATGGCATGAGGAAAATCCCAAGATCAAGCCCATTTTCCCAAGACTTTTGGCTCAGTACTCACGTATGAAACCTATTGTCAAACACAGCATTTGCATTGTTGTTTGTACTGGTATAGTCAAAGAAAAGGACATGTACGTAAAATTCATTGATTTTTGGTTTGGGTGTCTTGATTTTACCTATTTCTTATTCTCAGCTGTGGTAAGTTTATCATGTCTTTTACTTGCCATGATATGATGGCTTGGTTAACTATGATCTTGAACTTTGACTGTTCTTCCATCGTCATTGCTTCTCCCCAGTCATGCACTGACTTATTCTTTGGACAAAACACTTCAGCTGATATGGGCTCAAGGGCAAAAAATGAGCTAATTTTTCTCCAGTGTATGTGAATCATGCTTTGCCTAAGCTCCATGTAAATCTGGGGTCAGTTGTGCTGTGTGTAAAGCTCTCTTTATACCGTTGGAGCGTGTCTGCATTAGAAGTTTACGTTGCTGTAGTTACAACAGCGCAACATCACTGGTGCAGGAGTCAGTGTAATTAACGCTGGGGGCATAACAGCTCTGTTGGCTTTATTCATAATGAAGACTAAAGATGGAGCTTTCAAAAGTGCTGAAGTGACTTACAAGCGTGACTTTCGTTGTATCGCAGGTCATGGATTCATTAATCACTCTTAAACCATGACTACACAGGAGATTTTATCCCCACCAGCCAGAGTACTGTAGTCGTATGGCAGTATTTGTAGAACAGAAGTAGATCCACAATTTCAGATAAGAAACTCTACCAGAAGTTATTTTTGTGGGACTTATCTAAATAACATATGCATTCATATTGCAGCAGTTGCACCTCTTGAACTGAAACAGCACAACCCTCCCTGTGAGGAAGCACTAGGTGATTTTGATAATCCTGCACCTTAACATTGTTGTTCCTTTTGCTAAATAGTCAGGATTTTAGATCTAATCACAATTTGTTGGTGTTTTTCCAAAGGGATGAGGGAAGAATCTATAATCCATTGGTGTCTGAAAGAAGATCTGAAAACACACAGTTTACTGGTTTCCTCTACAGACTAACATGAAGTTTGCCAGCTCTGTCCTCCTCACTAAATGTCACTCTGGTTACAGGGAATTCATATCTGGTTTCAAGGAAAGGAAGAATTTTTGCAAGAAAACCATTTTATTTCTACAGGTTACTCTATTTCTGCTAGCAGTGCTAGAAAAGCAAGATTATGGGGTGTGTGTTTAATACAAAAAGTAGATTTGCTGATAAAACTGTTATTTGAACTGTTTATATTCAAATGCCCTTTAAAAAAATGCATCATCAAAATTTACAGATAGTAAGAGTGTGCAAATCAGAACACTTATCTTCTTTTTATAGACTAAAATCAAATTACTCGTCACATTTTTCTCAGCTACAGAATATTAGATTGCAGTGTCTGTAAATTACTTGCTTTTTTGAGAAAGGTATATTCCAAACCCAAAATTGAATACCACATCAAGACTTTTTAATGTTTTTAAACATTCTCACAATTATTACTTGTCCTACTGCATCAACTCTGTATCGTTCCTAAACCTAGCTATGGCGGTGAAGAGTAACTCACATCACAATCAGATTCTTAATTAATTACCTTGTAGCCTGCTATCCTAAAAATACAGGTTGAAAAATGCTATGTTAACCTTTTAAATTTTTTTTACCCTAATAAAATAACCAACTTGTTTTGTGACCTGTAATTCTGAATCTGATTGAGTTTTCAATATACTGTAATTCACAGATTTTCTCCCCTCTAGCACTAGGTTTGTATCTGTCACATGGTTTTCAGTGTTCCTAATGAGCTGTTAACAAGCTGTCAATTACCTATGCAAATGAGGCAAGCAGAAATGGAGGGGTTGCTATACCTAGAGTTAAAGTGTGCTACCTCAGATTGTTACGAAATAAATCATTTCAGTTTTAATAGCTGTCTGTGCCCATGTGGCTTGTGTCATGTAGGCACTGTTTCATTATATTATTTACCCAGCAATAAAATGCTGCAGGGAACTTTGGGGGTGATTAAAAAGTTGAGGGGGAGGGGAACTTGCATGAGCAACTTAATTTTGCACCTTCTGCTCTTCTTGGGTCTGGGCTACAAGGCTACAAGCTGTCAGGTGCCCTTAACCCTGCTGAAATCAATGACAATTCTGGAGTTTAGGCCTGATCCTGGCAGAATATTTAACGAACGTCGTTGCCAAGGTATGTAATGGAGCCTAGTGAGTAAATAAAGAGAGGAACTAGGAACTGAAATCTTGAATTTTGGAGAGAAGGGTGGATTTTATATATGTATTCTCAGCTGCCTAAGAGCTTTCTGCAGAAAGACTGGGCAAGAGAAATCTGGTACATCTATTTGTGTTATCCTGTAAGGAATTCTTTCCCCCTTTCTAAAGTCAATGAAATTTTGCCTTTAAATTTCTTTGCTTTAGCCTGCAATTGATGCTTACCGTAAAACATTTTGTGATATTTTGTATGAAGAATGTTATATAAAATGAAATTGTATTGTATTTATGACCGGCACTATAATAACGGTCTATCAGTGTTTCCATTATAAGACCCTATTGTTGAGGGGTTTTAAATTCACCCATAAAAATTCGCTCAGGACTGCAGCACAGTTTGTAAAGGATAAACAAATCCCTTTGGCTATTTTTGAGTTAGAATAAGTGAACTCAAGAATGGGTATTAGACTTAAAGGTTTCTTCTCATTTTGGTATGTTTATGTGCGTATATGTATATTTACATTTTAGAAGACATATTTACATTTCAGAAGCATAGTTTCCATTATTTAAGAAAGTGTTATCAAGAAGCACCTAGAATAGTTAAGGTATTGCATCGTTTTGTTCCAGCCCATACCTAATTAAGGATGCTTCCTAAATCTTCTTACCGGATCAGGCTTAAGCTCCTCAATTGTCATAAATTTCAACATAGGTAGGGACACCTGACAGCCGGTAGTCCTGACCCAAGAAGAGCAGAAGGTGCATACCAGGAAAGGAGCAAGTTGTTCATGTGAGTTCCCCTCCCCACTCAGCTTTTTAATCACCCCAAAGTCCCCTGCAGCATTTTATTGCTGTATAAATTTGCATACTCAGCTAACACAGCTGAAAGGTCATTGGCATATGTACTATTCTTCTTTCCTTATGTCCATTATATTTAAGGTTCAGGGACCTGAAATTGTGCACACTGAAGCCAGGAAGCCTGGGGTGAAGCAGAGAGAAGTGGTTCTGGTAGGAAGCCAGAAGGAGAGGAATTTGAGAGATACAATGACATGAAAAACAGTAAATAGAAATGAATTAAATAAAAATCAGGAATCCCTTTTTAGATGGGAGAAACCCCAAAGAAACAGTCTGCGGGGGAATTAGTAGGCTAAATGTTTCACTGATCAATTCTGGTGGAAGCTTTCTGGTCAAAATGTCAGTGGTAACTTTATTTTCTGCTGGTATGTACAATAATCCTTTTGTTCCATCTGCAAACACTAGGGGGTAAATTTTTAGTGTGATGCTTAGGGATTTAGCTGTAGGACTCCCATTAACGATAATGGGAATCATGTAGCTTGAGCACTCTGCACCGTGCTGAATATTTACCCCTCAGTTCAGAGCACTCTCTCGTTGAATTTTTAATTATATTTACAGATAAATTCCATAACCAAATATCATCAGCTCTCAAGCAGATTGTTTTATTAAAAGATGCAGATTTCTAACTTCATTTTGAGCTGCAACCTACAGTGATTGGTTTAGCAGCTGAGTAATTTTTTTAAGTGTCTATTTAATAATGCTCGATTTGTCAGCTTCAGAACATTTGGGAGACAATAAGTATTAGAAAGCACCCCAACCTGCATGAATGTGCCAGAAAAAGGCAAAAGATGAACATTCCACCTTGTTCTGAGATTTCAAAAGATGTGTCATGATACAGCTTCTCTACAAGCTCTTTCTGGGAAATACTACTTCTGCATAAATCTGTGGTTAAAATGAGTGGCAGTATACAAACACTCAGAACTAATATGATATGATTGTGAGAACCTCATGAAGTTCAACAAGACAAAGTGCAGGATCCTGCACATGGGTTGGGGCACTTCCAAGCTCAAATTCAGGCTGGGCAGAGAATGAATTGAGAGCAGCCCTGAGAAGGACCTGGGGGTCTTGGTTGACGAGAAGCTTAACATGACCCAGCAGTGTGTACTTGCAGCCAGAACGCCAATTGCATCCTGGGCTGCATCAAAAGAAGTGTGACCAGAAGGTTGAGGGAAATGATTCCCCTCTTCACTCTTGTGAGATCCCATCTGGAGTACCTGTGCTCTGTTCTGGGATCTCCATCATAAGAAAGACATGGACCTGCTTGAGCCAGTCCAGAGGAGGGCCATGAAGATGATCAGGGGTCTGGAGCACCTCCCCTGTGAAGGCAGGCTGAGGGAGTTCATGTTGGAGAAGGAAAGACTCCATTATAGTGGCCTTCCACTACTTAAAGGGGGCCTACAGGAAAGATGGAAAGGGACTCTATCAGGGAATGTAGTATAGGATAAGGGGTAATGGTTTGAAACTGAAAGAGAGTAGATTTAGACAAGATATGAGGAAGAAATCGTTTACTGTAAGGGTGGTGAGACACTGGCACAGGTTGCCCAGAGAGGTTGTGGAAACCTCCTCCCTGGAAGTGTTGAAGGACAGGTTGGGTGGGGCTTTGAGCAACCTGGTCTAATGGAAGGTGTCCCTGCCTGTGGCAGGGGCGTTGAAACTAGGTGATCTTTAAGGTCCCTTTCAACTCAAACCATCCCATGATTATGTGATTCTATGACACAGGCGGTATAGTTTTATTTGCATTTGTGTAGATAAATGATAGGAGCCTAAAAATTTAGATTTGGCCAGGGCAAAAGGGGTTAATGTAAGAGAGGATATTAGAATTCAAGAGTTCCTCGCTTCTGTGCTCTACAGCCTATACTTACACCAATAAGCGGATACAGAAGAGATGGTACGCATACAGATCTGCTTAGCTCCTCCATGAGGCACACATCCAGTTGCTTTTGCAGCTCTTAATTCCTGAAGTAGCTACAACCACTCTGCTGTGACCCTATTGAAGTGACTTGTGAAGTACAAATGATTCTGCTAGTTTAGTTCCTGTTTATCTAACTGAGATGGTAGAGATGCTCTTTGTTTTAAGATATGGGTGAGATTATTCTCCCTTTCGAGGTGTTTTGTAAAGGATTCTTAAAGGCTGCTCAGCTGCTCATGGAGGGCTGTGGTGTAGCCTTTTTTCTAGGGGCCACCGTGCCAGACATCAGGTGCTGTCAGCAGAGTTGTTACGAATATGGGCACAAACAGCAACATCTTTTTAGTGCCACTAATAACTGATACATTTCACATGTCACTTTGGCTTGTGCCAGAGGACTGGACTGACACGGAGAAATTCTGAGATCAAAAAGCACAAAGGTGTTTTGACCAAGCCTTGTTGTCCCCTCCAGTTTCTTCCCATATGATGATTAGTTGTCCTCAGTTGAAACGCTGTTTCAAAGTGTGTGCCAATAAAAGCTTGCCTGCATAGGAGGTTGCCTTTGAAGATTTTTTGGTCCTCTGTAAATGGACTGAAGAAATCTATAAACTACAAGTTTCTGCTTCAATCAATGCACAAGAACTTCCCTCATGTGAAAGTGCATCCTTTGGCTCCTTTAGGAAGTGTGATGTTTTCTGTAAAAGGGATAACTGCATCCGAGCAACTGACTTGAGAGCAGAAACGCTCCCAGGGTACGTTTATACTTAATCCATTCGATTCATACTACAACCACCAAAGTTCAGGTAAAACACATACTGCTTCCCCACCCTTTCCAGTAACTACCAGTGTGTGAAGCAGCGATGCAGTTCCTCCACGTGCTCCAGGATTTCGGGTTTGTAGTCCCACAGTTCCATCTCCACTGGAGTGGGACTTGTGGAGTGTCCATTTGTCTTTGGTCAAACATAACTGAATACTCCTCTCCGTTCATGGCAGCGGTCTTGAATCATGATTGATTCCCTTTCAAAGTCAGTGGAAATTCCCATTATGGTTGATAGCCTGAGATCAAACCAGAATATCCTTTGGAAAAAAAATGAATAGTGATCAGTCTTTCTTCCCAACACTGGTGATTGACAGTACAAGACAATGGGAGAACCTCCGCAATATTTCCTCCAAGAAAACTTATTTTTTGTATGCTAATCTTATATCTGAATATATACCCTAATCCTGGTATTCATGTCTCTGCCCTCGGTAATCATCAGCCCATCTCTAATGTTTCTTTTGTTCAGAAGAGGTAAACTCTTCTCACTTTTCAGTAGCAGATTACACAAAGGGAACTTTATGGTATATATTACACTCACAAAACAGTTTTCTCCATCTTGCAATCACTTTAAAAAAAATAATAAAAAAAAACTTTCTTCTTATCTCATCTTCCTTCCTGCATGAATGTCTGAGATAATCAATGAAGTTCCTGTGTAGAGAATAAATTGAGCTCGAATGGCTCCTCTTAAACTGTACAATCAAAGAAAGAGGAGGTTTTTGCTGATGATTTTGATATTCAGTTTAACTTTCTTCACCAGGCTGTCAGCTCAGTGAAAGGGAGGTCAATCTGACCACACTCTTCCTAAAAGATCCTTTTCTGAACCATCTACTTGAGTGTACATCTCCTGACAAATCAATGGCAGAATCGAGAGGTATGTACTTTGCCCAGAAGTCTGGGGGCTGATTTTCCCTTGCCGTGCATCTTATGTAGCTTAGGTTTATGCATCTGTTTAGGTGAGCGCAGCATGGGTGTAAGACAATCTTTGATAACAATAGTAATGTTTAGCATCTGCATCCTGGTGATGTAAATACCTGCCTGAAGTCTGAGGACAACAGAGACGCAGACCTCTGTCCTACAACATGAAGCGATACAGATCATGGCAAGTGTCGGGGGAAATGGGCACTCACACACGTGCACAAAGAAACTGTTTCTGTGAAAGGGTGGTAAATGAGTGACAACTTCAAACTAAGATTCTGGAGTCATTGATTCAGATACCTGAGTTTCGTACAGAACAGATGTTGGGAGACAAAACACTAAGCAAAATACAGGAACTTACAGAAACAAAGAAACGTGCCCTTCCCTGTTGCAGTGTAATTTTGCATTTCTTGGCCAGGAGCACTTGCTGCAAGCTCTGGGGTATGGACTGTCGTGCTCCTGTGAAGTTATGGCATGGTGGGGCTGCTGCACAAGAGCAACACAAGCATAATGAATGTGACTAAAAACACCCCAAACGTTCTTTTGCTAAATTATCCAGATCCAGCCAAATTTCTAAGGAGTGAACAGTTGTTTGAACCAATTCAGATCTGTCTCTAGGGTTGCTGCCCTCAGGCATTTACCAGTATGGGATTTTCCTGCTCAAGACATGAAGGGAGCTGTAGAGGAGGAGCAAAACTCAAGGGCAGATCTGGAGTGCTAGAAAACTAGTTAGCTTGAGAGAGTTCCTTAAAATTCACACCCAGTGTCACTTTGCACTTGTCTCCTTGCACTTGGCCCTGAGAGGTTTCATTGGTGGGTCAGATTCATCTGTTCATGGACAAACTCTTGTCCCTCATCCTCCCCCTTTCCTCCCAAAAGTTCTCTCCTGAGCTTGTCTGCATCCTGATGTGAAATGAAGTTGTATATATGAGAATAAGAGTATTACATCCCAAGTAATAGCCGTTATGTTCTCTATTAGATCTCAATTTTGGGAGTGCATTACTGCATTATTTCTTTTGTGCTGATGCTATTCCATCAAGGCCAGTGCTGGCTTACTCAGTTGTATCAATGATTTCTTCTAAGGTGGCCTAGACAATATGTCATAAAGTATATTATACTATGCGATTCGTAAATCAGCCTTGCAAATGCATTTTTAAAATTTTGCAGTTCTGAAGACAAATCCTATTGTCCATAATTTCTAATGATGATAGTTGATTAGCAGAAAACAAATAAAGATGTGATTTTTATACACATAGAAAAGATCAGCTGAGTGAACACAATTCTTTAGAAAGTTTAGGAATGAGAATTCTGCTTTGACCTGTATAGTAGAAAGCTTTTCACTTGTCTTGTAGAAGAAGAAATAAAATACATTAAATAATTTTGGAATTGTATATGTTACAATACAAAAGTGTCAAAAAGTCAAATGTGAATAGAAACATATTTTCATTTACTCTGAATTACAATTCTATTCAGATACTTTTTTCATCTGAATAAATTAATTAATTCCTTCAATTTTTAGAGCATTAGAATAATGCTACTTTTCTGTTTTGTGAATATAATTTTAGAGAGTTAAGATCACGTTTCTATTCTAGAAATGTTACAATATCTTAAAATAATGTTGATATTTAAGAACATTTTAAAGCTTTTTTTTAAAAAAAAAAAGAAGAAAGGAAGAACATGCTTGTGCTTTTCCCAGGAAATCTTGTCATTGTGGCAGTGCTTTTAAAATTCCTTTATATCCTATATCAGCAGCAAATGGTGCTAACGTATAGTTGTTTTTCTTAGCAATGTACATTGCATAGTCAAACTTTCTATGAATGGTGAATGATATTCATTTACCCAAAAGGTCTTAAGCCAAATATGGGGGACAGCCTGATCCAGACTGTGTATGTAGCCGATCTGTCATTAACAGGCTCTTGTGTTACTCAGCACATCTTGAGAGAAGTGTCGCACTCTCAGCTCTGCTTGCACTGTTTACAGCTGCCTGAGGCTTGCTCTGGTTTGTGCTAGATAACCTGAAGCATATACTGGGGCAGCTGAGCAAAGCTGTAGCACATTATACATTCCTACAAAAAGAAGTGCCACCAGCACCTGGTGGGGCAGGATTGCTCTGTCCCAGCTGAGGTTGCCTTCTCCAGGTTGTCATATGCCTGCACCAAGCACACAGACAGTGCAAGAGGCAGGCATAGGAGAGGTGGTATTTTTGAGTGGCCACAAGGCTGACCTGAGGATGTGCAGGACTCAGGCGTGAGTCCCTGTTGCCAGCCGTGCTCCACCCTCAAGCTTGAGCAGGTGAAGTTTAGGGAGCTCCCTGCCATCACAGAGTCCTGACCTCTTGCTACAACCACTCAGCCAGCCCAGGGTTTTTTGTTTCTTTTGGGGACACCTTTCTACTCAAAGGCAGTTCCCACACGCCTTCTCACACTAAATTTTCATGGTGTTTCGTCATATACTGGCTAAAATGATGCTGCATGTTTATTTGAGAAATGAAGCTTAAGAATAGAAGTGTATGCAAGAGAAAAGAGAGAAAAGAGGGGTGACAGGAAGGGATGGAAGGGATAGGTGAAGAGCAGGAGGGTTCCAGAATGTTTATCAGAAAGACCAAGCTGAAGGGTATGTAAATCCAGTTAACATCTTGAAAACAAGTAACCACATTAAAGGAAGTGGAAATAAAGTCAATTAGTGGCAGGAGGCATTAGTTGGGGGTGTCAGCTGGTGAACGGTGACTAATTTGATATAGTCTAATCACATAGTTTGGCTATTTGATTACCAAATTGAGGTCCAAGCACTGCTCCTTCCAGGGCAACCACTTCAGAAAAGAGGGTAGATGAAATTGTCATGAAATCTGATCCATTCCTTAATTGAAATTAGTTTTAAATAGTTGTAACGCACACAATGTAAAACCCAAGAAGAAAATAGCTGATGAGATATGGTGTGAAAAGAAACATAGCTGTTCAAGGAAGCTGAGGATGCACAAACAATGACTGGGGATCAGGCTAACCCGTGAACATGCACATGGAGGTTCACACACGTGTGGACCAAAAGTGAGCCTGTAGAAACAGTTCCCTGTCTGCTGTGTTCTTAGTCTCTAACTCACTAATGAGAGTTGCTCCTGTTGGGATGAAATAGGTCAAGTATGTCAGGACTCAGCTCACTTCTCAGTGACTAGCTGCTGGAGGTGAGCTAATACACATCCAGAGGCTTTATGTACCTCATACACCTTCATAAGAGCCTGTGCAGCCTCTCTAGAGCTGTTTACTGTCTGGCATTAACAGGAATGGATGGTTAGGGGAAAAGCAGAGGAAACAGGAGACAGGGAAAGTGATTTTTTTCCCTGACAATCAATGGTTTAGCAATTTCCTGAATCAGAATTTCAATGCAGACTTAAGACTCTATCCTCCATGAATTTGTCTAATCTTTTCAAATCTATTAACGTTTTTGGCTTCTTATAATTACCTTGTAGAAGAAAATTTGCACAATTATGTGTTCTGTGAGAAAAATGGCTTCTTCTGTCATAAATGTGGTGCATCCTCATTTCATTGGGTTCCCCTTCTTTCTGATGCTGTGGGAACAAGAGTAATTAATGACAGCGTGCTTCCGCTGGGCAGTTGGTGACCTTACACTTCTCTGTCAAGTCCTCCTCAATTATCTATCTATCTATCTATCTATATATACCAAATTGTTTTAAACCACTGAAGTGAAAGGTGCGCATGGGACCAGAAAGATGTGAAAGTTTTCATTCCTGCTTGCTAGCACATAGCATAAGTGCGGACAATGCCAAACCTATGCTTTAGAGAAACAGAAAGTCACCCACCTAAATCTCCCCTTGTGTAAGGGAAATGCTCCAATTTGCACTGGAGCTGAAATATATTCTAAATTCTTTTTCTTTGCCTATAGGGATGAATATCAGCTGAGAACAAAAGAACAAGTGAAAAAAAAGTATCCTAGGCAATCTTGCAAAGAATTTGATTTTTAGGTTGGTCTGGGGATCATCAGGATTGGTCCATAGCACCAGCAACCTCCAGCAGACTGCCATGGCTCTGCCTTTAATACACTTCCACCCCTCTGTGTTATACAGCCGTAATACTGAACACACAAGGCAGACAGCTGCCCTGAGGCATTCTCTGTAAAAACTTTCATATCACAACGGAACTGAACGTACCATTATAACACCACGTCTCCTTGTCTTCATGGTAAGAATTGTTCTGAAAACCAGGCAATGTCATGGAAATGTTATAATAGACACATCCAGAATATATGGGTGAGTTAGTCATCGCCAGTGATATATTTAAGCTGTTCCTTCTACTATACATAAAGCAGGTTAAATATAATTAATATTGGTCAAAGGGTCCTTTTACTTTACATACTTTATAAATGTATTACCTCAATTATCAGGAAGCAAAAGGGGAAAGTGTATTTCTTAATATCTGCTGGTATAAACTCCTCTAAGTCATTTCCATCGCAACACACATTTTTGTTCTCCAAGAATCTTGAATATTTTCTCCCTCCCTAAATCCCATAATTGTTTTATTGCTACATTTAAAAATGTAAATAATCATTCCCCTCCCCGTAATAAATTAGATGCAACCAGTCTAGCTCTGAAAATGAACATTTCAATATCTTCAGACACACAATGACATCATATCAATATTTTAAATCATTTTATGCATGTATTCCAGGTTGTCCAACTTCATTAAGGGCATTCATCAGCCCTCCAGCTACAGGATATTCCCACCGGAGTTGTAGGCCTCAGGCCCTACCAAACAGAAATTTAAACTAACTTGCCTTTTTAATTCACATTATTCTCAAATATTCTTTTTTACCCCCCTGCCATGACTAAGGCATTTAGACCTGGCTGTGATTTTGTGCACATCCACATTTAACAGACAAAATCCCCATTTTTATGTCAGAACTTGACTACATGAAAATAACAGTCCTTCCCCTTTAATTTCCCTTCTCTTTTCCCATCCGTCCCTATTTCCTGGGTGCAGTAATAACTGTGCTTCTTTTCATGTTGTATGCTAAGTTAATAATTTGAGCTACAGGTTGATAGGGATATGGGGTTGTTGGGGTTTTGTGTTTAAAAATTTACAAACATTTCAGGCATAGTAAGTTTCATTCTTTTTTTCTCTCTTTCTCTTTCCAAAATAATAAAACAGCCCCCCTCTTGATCTATTTTTTATACAGCTAAAGTTGTGCAGCATGAATACATATTTCTGCTAGTGGCGTGAAACAGATGTATTAGTATAAAACTTTTTTTTCCCCACAAACAAAACAAACAGTCTTCCCGTTGTACTGGTTTATGAGATAACTGCAGATCTCCAAGATGTTTAATGACCTTTAACGTTCCTGGGTAAAACTCCCACACAGAGGAAAGAATATTGTGATATCAAAAATCTTTCTTTGTTACTGGCCAGACAGTATAGATTTGACTGAAGTCTCTGATTTATCCTCTCAGATTTGTGTGGAAAGGATTTAAATATCCATCACTCATTACAAAAAATGATGGAAGCATGTGGAAGTAACCAAGTTAGTGTAACAAGCATCTGGGGATGGAACAAGCCTGGAGACATATTGGTGACTGAAAACGTAAAAGTTGGTGTAATATATGTCAGTGTTACTAGCTATTCTGTCCAAAATGTTCTGATCATGTCACAACCGTGTACATGGCCAGAGACACGACAAGCATACATTGATGGGCTATGACCCATTTGTTTTCAAAAAGGAAAGGTGAAAGAAGGAGAAATTAAAAGAAGAGAAAAAATCCCAGTAACTGCAGGGCCAGCTTTTGGATCTTTTTTCCATAAGTAACATTTTTGTAACTGTACTGCTCTCAATTTCCTTCTGCTCTCTGCATCTCTCATCCCTCTCCCTCCCCTCCTTGTTTCAGTGTTCCTGCAGCCACTGTTTTTCCTTATGTCACTCCAGTCTTCTCCCTTTTTTCATTCTGTTCCTCTGGGTTTCACAGCTCTCTGGATTGAAGACCTCTCAGAGTTAGATACACAATGCAGTTTGTCAACGTAAGGGAAGTTCAACTTGCTCCAGCTACATGGGGTTCCTTTGGTGGTACAACTAATCATTGTTGAAGTATTATCCTTCTAGAAAGAAGCAGGTGCTGTCTCTTCTGTTGAGGTCCTGGGTACCATTCCCATCCAGCAAAGCCCTGAGGTTCAGGTTCTCAAAGACACAGAAATCCACAAAAAGACTCAGCCTCCTAAGGCCAAAATTTGCCATCTGAAACCACTATTCAGCTCAAGACAAGTGGAAGCGAGTCGAGGGCTTCCATAAAACTGTACCTTACCACAGCTAAGAAGTGACTTGAAATACTCCCACTGCAGCCCAGAAACCTCCACAGTGTTGTGGTTTTTGTTGTGGTTTTTTTTTTTAAACCTATTTATTATCAGACTTACTACTTTAAAAGTACCCAGGAAAATGTCCCACTCTCCAGCCATGAGGTGCTCTCAGTCATTTTGCCTCCTGACCCAGTGGGGTTTATCATAATTATGGTGGAGTCTTCTCTGCCAGGTATCTTCACTTATAGTCTTCATCTTGAGGGCAGTCCTAGAGAAGAATACTGCTGGTGACAGCCACCCAGTCAGTGAAGGCCTTCTAGAGTCTGCTTGTTTTCTCTCTATAGTCACCTGCTAAACAGATTATGGAAGAGTTGGAGCTCTTGTAAGAGTTTGTGTCATTTGAAACTTGTGGTACTCTGCAATAAATGAGTTGGCTTTCTTCCTGGAGATAGTGTCGTGGTGTGGTCCCTTCTCCACAGACGCCAGGGCAGACTGCCCTTGGAGCCAAAACCTATTCTTCCAACATACTGCAAGGACAAGCTAATCACGACATTTCCATTGCCAGCCAGGCCCTATCCACAGATGATAAACAAAAGAGCTGGAAAAGAGAAGATGTTTGAGACAGGGGATGTCCCTGACTGTTTAAGTAGATCACTGAAAAGGGTGATGGTGGTGGTGGTGGTGAAAGGGCAGTCAAGATTAGATCTCTGTGCACCATTGCAGTAAGTTATATAAATAAGAATAATAACAACAGGAGAAGAGAAAGGGAATGGTGCATGTGTCTTGATCACAGCAAGGAACAGCATATGAGAAGAGGACTTTGAAAATGGAGCTGGGAAGGAAAAGAATCACCATCACAGGGGGTGAAGAGAGAAGGCAACCGATAGAGAAAGAGATTTAGGGAAAGGGCAAACAGACAGGCAAAGAATAGAGAGGAGGAGACACAGAAATACAGAGTAATGAAAAGAAGCAGAATATTAGAAAAACTGGAGAGATAAACTGCAAAAAATCCAAAACTGAACCTAAGCGAGAATAAAGTGGATGGAAAAGTAAAAAAAGACAAAATAAAAAGAAGACCCAATAAAGAAATAAATGTAAAAAATATCTTTAAAATTAAAAAAAAAAAAAAAGAGAGTGATTCTATGGAGATGGAGAGATAATATGAGTGGTGAACTGAGGGCAGTTTTTTGTTTTGTAAAGTACTGGAAACCTGCCTGTAAAAATGGCTATGTAAAATCTTGTCATTCCTGTCAGTTATTTATTGCCCCTTTCTCATCAGGCGATTTACACTGATGTCCAGGCCTTGGACGAGGATGGTGCCACATTGAGTAGTAGTTTAGATAAAGAGGTGAATATTTACGTTTGCAGGCAATTTTCCTTTGTGGCTGTGGCATCCTCATAACTGCGACCTGCGTGTGCAAATGAAAGGAGTTTGGCGGACGGATGAAGCAATGTATTCCTCTGGGTCTTGGGCTCCATGTCCCTTCCCTGCCAGGGCGGGTACGTCCCACACGTGTAATATCCATTTGTGTCGTTGACAAGTCTCTCCCTCTGTGAGGTCGTCATGGGGAGGAGCATTTCTGGTCAGACCTGAGGTACACTGAGAGAGAAGGGTGCGCAGGGGAGGTTGCAGAGTGGCAGGCTGCTCTGGGCCGGGCTATGGCCAGTGCTTTTTGCTCTCTCATTTTCATGAACACATCGTTCATTCATAAATTTTTAAAGGGGCCAGAATCATTGTTTAATGAACTTTTGTGAAGGAAGCGGAGTAAGAGAGAAAGGAAAACAACTGTGAGCTCCTTACTCCCTAGACTTATGACCTGCATAACTCCAATCATCGTGTTATTTAGACAGCCTTCCTATTTAGCCGACATTAAATTTGTATGCTCCCACATGGCTGCGTTGCTACTTTTTTTTATCCATGCAGCTGGGATTCTCTGAGGGAACATGATGGGTCAGGGGGAGGAGGGGAGGCGAGGACAGCCGTCTTCAAAATGCAGTGGATGTGCCTTCCCGGCTCTGCGCTGGTTACACTCAGGCAGGTACAAACTGATGGAAATAGGCGGTGGCAGCCATGCGAACAAGGTCAGAGTTGGTTCCTCTGTGGCTTTTTTATTCTTCCAAGCACTCTGAAAATGTTAACACTGCCCTATGAGGCAGCTCTGACATGTGGGGCTGCCTGGCACAAACACAGCACATAATAACACAAAGTATTTGGCAGCGTTACAGGGCCAATCTTTACGTAACTGTTCCCAAACAACTTCTCTCGTGCACTGAGCACAAACAAGCTTTCCATCAGCCTTCGGCTGCGTGCAGATTGTCTTGTGTCACCTGCTTCTCTGCTGAGCAAATACTGGCTGTGGTTACGGCAAGGAAAAGCTTCTTTTGCATTCATAACTGATTCTCCCTAAATTGCCTCCCTGTTTTCCAAGGCTATGCGTGAACCATAGGCATGTTTGTCAAGAACATCCCCTTTTATAGAATTTTTTCTCTTAAGCACAGATGCATGCAGGAAATTATTGTTTTCAGGAGAGCAGTGAGAAAACAGGGTCAGAGTTTTCAATGGTCGCTCCCCTGTTGACTAAAGTCATAGGAGGAGGGATGTCTTTTATGGTGAAGACACTGGTGTGGGACTTCAGGGACCTAAGATTGGAATAATGTTTCATTCCTTCTATGCTTTGCCCCTCTTGTCAGATTTCAATGTAAACTCTTTGCGATTATCTCCTGTGGTTTTGTTGCCTGGTTCAATGGGTCTCCATTAAGGCTTTTGTGCTGCAGGCGGCAACACCAGGGCACACACTGAAAATAACAAAATCAGGGAACGAAAATAAAGACCAGAGCTTCCCAAGCACCTTTGATGAGTCCTGGTAACGGCTCCCCTGCTCTTGCATGAAGGCACATCAGGTGCTAACCTTTTGTTTGCAGGCAGAAGATGAGTGTTTCTAGCTGTCTCACCCAAGGTCAGGTATCACCATCCAGAGGCACACCTGCTGCCACCTCCCCACCCGCAATGCTCCTTCATTTGGCTACTCTTTTCACTCAGCATTGTACAGCCACAACACATGTGCTGCTGCACAGTAAAGCCATGTGGCAAATATATAAAAGTATGTACATCTCTGAATGCTGGAAGAGAGCCCTAATTTCATTGGCAGCAAAGCTGACTCTCCTTCTTTCCTCGGAGTGGGGCCTGCAGCATTCGGTCCCACAGACATAAACCCTCCCTGGATTTCTCCTGGCACGGCGGTGGGCTGCAAACCTTCCTGTTCGCTGTCAGCAGCTGCTCCAGAAAGGGCAACACCTCTGCCTTGAAGCTTGGGGAGTTTGAGCTCCCACTCCAGCCTCATCTCACTGTCTCTGACACAGCGTAGGTCAAACCGGGGACTCTCTACTGGTTCTGGGTTTAATCTTAGCTCGTAAGGAAATGTACACCAGAAGGGAGGCAAAGCAGAGGGAGATTGCCAAACCCAAATGTTCCATAGTTGCAAAGATGGGTTTCTAAATACTGAGCTTTAAAAATAATTTGGTTTGTGTGGGGAGGAATGAGAAGAGGGAGATCTTTCTATCTGCCTGCTTAGACTTGGATTCTGTAGTTTCGTGGGGACATATTTCCAAGTTTTTTATCATCAGCTATAGGAGCTAGAAAACACACTCTCATGTTAAATGAAAGCTGAAATTCCCCCTAGTCCTATACACTGAAGATCTGGAGCTTTAATACTGACTAAATCACGACAAAATCTTTAGAATTGGCTGTGCAAGGTGTCTTTCAGCAAAGAAAGAAACCTCCATACAAAAGAAGTTGTTAAGCAGTCCTGGGCAAGCTGTTAAGGGTGCAGGCACTCTGATATGACCAGGAAGGAGGAGGGGCATTTCTCTTGTGATGTGAAGGAAGTTCATGTAGCCAAAAGTGAGAAGATAGGGTCACCATGGTCTATTCCCAAGATCATCCTATCGCTCCAGAGGTGTATTGATTTGTGGATCTCTGCAAAGCATACAAACCAAGCCAGAGATGTCCCTATAGTTCTTTTCAATCCCTTGAAAATATGGATTTTTTTCTTCTCTTGCCTACTTTTTTCTCCAGCTCCGTTTAACTTTCAGCAGTTTTCAGGGCAGAAGGGGGTTAGTGTTATTATTTTAATTATTCTTCTCCTTTTGTTTTACATAGGGTTCAATTTTTAAATAATTCATGAGTTTGCCTACAATGATAGAACGCTTTTTGATTTGCTTCCAAAAAGAAGTGTGTTCAAAAAAAAAAAAAAAAAAAGAAACCGCAAACTGAAGTGCTCCAGTAATTTTAAATTGTTCAGCATACTGCATGCCCAGAACTCTGATCCTTTCCAAATGCAATACTTCACTTTTTTTTTTTTTTTTTTTTTTTAATAAGACCACTTCATTTTGGAAGTGAATAGGGTGCTCTAGGCATGGACACTGCAGACCAATTTAGATTTCCTAGATTGCTTCAATAATCTGAAGAGCACTCCAGTTATTTTTAACTATTCTCCACCACATGCCTTCAAACCCGTTCATTTTTTAACTGAAGTGACTATACTTGGGATAAACTCTGCTGTTCATTTGAAATTGTTCCATTCTGCATATCTATAGAGTTCAAATTCCAATACAGAAACTTAATACAACATTTTGCTGTAGAAATGTGTTAACACTTCCTGCCATAACATTATTGGTCAACACTTTTCAGGCAGTGCTCCTAGTTATCTGAGACAGGGCCATGTCACCACTGCCAGTTTGCTGCAGGAGACATTCCCATAATTAGGCAAGCCAATACTTACCGTTTTGGTTCACTCTCCATGCCACACCACCTCCACCACCCCCAGTGTTTCTCCTGTATTTAGTTCTGAGATTCAATTTCTTTTATAGTTTTTTAATCCACAGATCAAAGTGCTTTTGCAGATAGTTAAAACACCCAGTACCTTTATGGCACACGTATTTTATTTTCAGTTTTGGTAGGGAGTTAGGTGCATCACTGAAGATCTTACAGAGCATCAGTGGCAGAGGTAGGAAAAAGTAAAATGCAAGCAATTTTTATCCTTTCCCTCCTTCCTGTTGCACACACTGCACTTGTGTCATAAAGGCTACAGCTCTTCCTGGTAGTTATACTGTTGTATATATACTGTTGTTGATGTTATTCAGGGAGTACTTGTATTTCAAACATCACTTCATGAGCTGCCCCGTGAGGATTTAATGCCCTAATTCCCTCCCCTGCCTTTACCTTGTGTATTAAAAAAAGTTATTCTTAATTCAATTTCTATAAAAAAATGTCTGCATTTCTAAGAAATATGAGCATCTTGTTCCAGGGAGGCTCTGTGCTATCTTAACTAATTAAAGCTTAACAGTAGGGCAGTGTCATGCTATACTTTGCAGCCCACCTGATGTATTATTCAATCATGATCTAGCATTAAAATTATTGGAAGGCGGCACAGTTCACATTGATCTGCTGCTGGCATACCTTTCTGCTACATGAGTGCCCATCTTTCACAGGAATCATTAAGAGGGTGTGGAGGACACACAAACATGCTGTGGATTAGGACCCCTGTGGCAACCTAGGATCCCTAAAACTCCTGGGGAAACAGATGCCCTAAGGCTGGTTTTGCAGTCTCTCTCCTGCAGGGAGAAGCTTTGGTGATGCTGTAGTAACTGTTGCTGAGACACTAGAGCTAAGACTGTGGGGTTTTTTGGGATGACCATTTATTTTTTTTTTTAATGGAAGTGCAGCCCAGTATGCATTTGTAGCCTTAAAGGCCAAATACCTTTGGTATAAATTAAGGACTTCTTGGGACTGCTATAGCATGACCCTAAGGACATACCAGCACTGAGACTCAGGTTCCAGAAAAAGTCTTATGTCAGTTTGAGCCAGTTTTGCCATTCATTTCAGCTGAATTTTGCAGTTCTTAACTGTTACTGACAATTTTAATGAGAAAACTAGTCCATTAGAACATACGTAATTGATGGACAGAGAAAAATATTGTAAACATAAGAATGCTCTCACCACTTAATAATTACTGATAATTACTTATTAATTACTGTATGGGAAACTCATGCTGTTTTCAGGAATCTGGCAGGCATAGGGTTAGTTCTTCTGTACTAGGTACTTTCTTTTCTTGCCTTTCAAGATTTCTTTCTAAATTTAGTGTTTTAAGGAAAGATTAAGATCTAGGGGCAAGAAAGATGGAGAATCTAGAACTTGAACTTGTGTGGTATTAGGATTTCAAACAATGATGGCTATTTCCTCTGCATGGCTGTCCTTGCCTTGTTGGGAAGACTGTGCTGTTTGCAAGGAAGCACCTTTTGAATGAAATGTTGACTTGGTCCTACCCACTTGCAAAAACTAAAGATCTCACAGCTGAAAGAGTAGTATCTTAATCAACTTCTGACTGGGTGATTACATTCTCCCTGCTTATGTTCCCTGAAATTTCAATTGGCTACAATCTTTTTCTTCACTTAGAGTCATTCTATTTTATGTGTTAAGTGCTTGCTTTGTTTCACCTCTGATGGAGCTGATTTTCAGGAGTAGCTAAAGAACTTTCATCATCTACACAGAGATTTGTGTCCTTTTGGCAAGAAATTCTCTAATGTATATATATATTAAAGACATGTTGTTAATGGTTTGCTACAACATTGTGGTATGAATATGAGCAGAAGAATGATTTCACATAGTTCAATTAATTTTTAAGAAGAAATCAAGAAATTTACTTTCTCAAATACCACTTCTGAAGTTAGATTCTGTGTAATAATTTCTCAGAAAATTCCTCAAACAAACATTAAGATAAGGTCATTGTTCAATTATATTTACTACCCTTCTACTTTTAAGATGAAAGATACAATTTCTTAAAACAAACCACAATATTGTTTCCCTATCCTTAACTTTGCAGAACTTAATTTTCTTTTAATACGACTTTGTGGGTTTGGTTTTTTTTAAAAAAAAAACCTAATGTAACTCCATAGACATCAGGAAGTACTGTATTTAACTCCAAAGTAAACGAAGCATCATTATAGGCAAGAGTTTCCTTCAGAAGCTTATATGTGAAGGCAGCATTTGTTAATATAGTGATGTATTACCATTCATCCTTGCACCTGTCCAGTTAGCCATAGATCCGTCCAAGCATAAGATGTAGTGTAGGAGGATTCTGTTCTGCAAGATTAAATCTTCAGTTAAATGAACCTAAAGTGGCTTAGGGTGTGTCTGGTAAGCTATCCTGTTGAGAATACGTCAAAGAAAAAAAAGAGGGAGGAGGGGATAAGCATGTCTTCATAAGGTTATGTCTACAACCTAGAGACAACTCTGTGTATTTCATACTGATTTCCTCGTACTTCTAGGCAGCTGGTATAATTTTGAATCTAATATATAAAATAAGAATAATCTCAGTCAACTCAGTTGAAAGACATGACTGTAAATCTCAAATGCAAAATAAGAGTGAGTCCTTCCTGCTAGACCTGTTCACGTCCCCTAACGTATGAGTAGATTCAAACTTATTAGGGATCAGGTAGCAACGTCAATATACAAAGAAACAGAGGACATGGTCTTCCAGTTACTCAAGACTATGAAGAAAGATAGAGAAGCTACAGGAAATTAATCAGCTTTAAGCCTCCAAATGATTTCTGCTTTTTAAATGTCTCTTCTTTTATCAAAGTAGCACCTCCAATTTATTTTTTTTTTCCCATGCACGTTCTCTATCCATGATTGTCTCTCTGCAGTTCCAGGGTATTGGAACTAAATAAGAAAAACCTGTTGCAGTCTGTGCAGACTTTAAGATGTTTTCCAATGGGGAATGGTTTAAATGATATTGGTTCCAACATGAAGTTCTCCATTGTCTCCATCCTTGGAGATATTCCACTTCTGATTGGACAAGATCCTGAGCAACCTGCTCTAGTTGACTGTGTTTTGACCATGGAATGTGACTGGATGATCTCCTTGTCAACCTCAACCATCTTGAGATTCAGTGACTGACAGTGGTGGGTGACAAAACTAAACATGAACATGGAAAGTTTTTCCTTGCTTTCATTTTGACAAGCTCTGTAACTGTTTGCACCAAGGTGTCCCAACCAGCGAGTTCAGCCACAGCAAGAAGTGCTGAAAGACGTGAGACGACCATGTCTGAGTCTCTCTAGACAGAAATGGTCCCATAAGGAGTGGGGGACTCATGAGGTGGGACAGAGACAGGGTGGCCATAAAGCAAGTGCCAGAAAGAGAGAAAGCAAGAAGAGGGACACAAGGTGTAACAAAAAGCACAATTTTGGGGAAGGGAGCTGGATGCAGGGAGGTGTTACACATTGACAATTTTCTCAAGCAAGGCTTGACTACAGAAAATTCGGGAACCATTCATTCATGATACACAGGCTTTGTTTGCTGAGCTGTACAGAGGAAAAGCATATACTGGCAATGGAGATTTTTTACTTCAACTACCTTTTGAGTGACATAAGCCATGCCAGCAAAGGGATTCTTGCATCTATACAGGGGGTGTTGCTAGCATATCCGTATCAATTAAGGGTGTGATTTTTTTTTTCATGTTTATGACTGAAACAGCTTTGTTAACAACACTTTGTAATTTAGACCTGGCTTAAGAGCTGTCCTGGCTCTCAAACAATTGCAGAATGTTGGGGATTTTAGAGTGAACTCCTTTATTGTTGGCAATGAAATAAAAAGACATGAATGCTACGCAGTCATTTTGAACAGATTTTTTTTTAATTGTTATTCACAGCACATGCAGACTTTCTTTTTTTTTGTTTGGAAAGGTGGTGACTGAAGAAGCAAAAATAGCAGCCTCAGAGCAGCTGTGCACCTTCATGGCAGGGCATCCACTGCAGTATAGGCTTTCTTCGTAATCAAAAGCGGAAAGGTTCCTGTTATGACCATATCCTAGCTAGAAAGGGCTTGTGATATAGCTAGACTGTCAGACACTTCCATTGCAGGCTAAGTTTACACTGGCACAAAAAGCTGATAAACTGATACAACTTCCTGAATGAGGTAAGTATAGGGCAAAAGTACTCTTTTTGTAGATAAAATGTTATAGACTTCAGAAGAGTTGCTGCCATAGTAGCGCTGGTTAGAAGGGGAAAGTTTGCTTGCTTTTTGTCTTTTTGTCTTTTTGTCTTTTTTTTTTTTTCTTCACAATCTTAATCAACATAGCAATGCCAGCAAAACTCAGCTGCCAGCCTGGTGTATTTCTCTGTGTTCTGAAAAAACAGTGTGTTCTCTCATTCTGAAAAAAAAAACCCAAACAGCTGTTTTTGTACAAGTCCTGTCTTTCATTCTTACCAGAGACCCCTGTATTTGGTCAGAACAATAGCTCTGACGTGGCCAAAGTGGTAACTTCAAGTACAGTGACATAACACTCTTTAAGGGGGTGTTTTCCCCAGAGTACAATCCTCAAATACTGCTGATATTGGGAGGAAACAACCTGCCTTCCTCCGTCTTCCTCTGCTAGCTCTGGAGCTTGTTTGATGCCCCTGTAAAGCTTCTTCAGCTCACTATACAGGCAGAAAATGAATGCAGCAAGTAACAACGCACCATTTTCTGCCAGTTTAGTGAACTAAATTTGTTAGCGTAGAGATCAGCTAAACACCAGTGTCTCTGCAAAGCAAGAAGCTGCAGCATACATCTGAGAGCAGGGCATATGCGTGAAAACATTTTTTCTTTTTTTTTGTCAGCATTAGATTTATTTAACTGTTTTGCAAAACTTCCTAATGCTGGCTTAAACCTGGGTCCCAAGATGAAAAACCAGCACAAGAATGTCCATCCACACTGAAATGTGCATTTGATTAGCTGATTCTGAATATCAGAGCTCTTAGCCTTGTCTGCACTTGAAAGTATTTCTCAGAGTGGCTTGACTGGCACTCTCCCATCCCTCTGAAGAGATGCAGTTTATGAGAGTCACTTGCTGAGGCAGCTCAAACTCAATTCCAGGAAAAGGACTTCCTTTTGATATCAGCATTACCAAGTCTGCCTTAGGGTCCTTGTTGCCACAGCCATTTTGATCAGAAAAGGATTTTTTTTTCAGGCTCGTAATCAACAGAAATGATTATCATACTGGTAAAACAGCGAAATGGAGACCATGTTAAAAGCAGTGTACTTAGAGTTCTTCTGCTGGATAAGAAAATGAGTGTTTCCTTGATCACCCAGAAAAGGGACAGGTGTCTTTAAGATGATGTGCTTAGCATTTAACAGCGGACCATACAGCAGTTTCTGTTATAGGAGCTGTTGCAAGAAGTGATGCTTCTTTTCCATGCAAGGTATTTTCTTTCTCTAAAGCTATTAGCTTTGTTTTTTTCTGTAAGCTGATAGACTGTCAACCTTCAGATCAGTGAATACTTACGGATTTTTTTAATTGCATGTATTACTTCCCTGCTACCTTGTGTGTTATGTATGCAAAATCAACGTTCCTTAAATTTTAGTTGGAGAAATGTGTTTGGCTAGAAGTCCAAATAGGGATTTAAAAAAAAGAAAAAAAAGAACAAAAACCAGTTTGGAGAGTGTATGTTGTAAGGTTGCTTTTTTTGTGAGTCGCAGAAAGCTCTTTAGTTGGAAATATTCAGTCAGCTGCCCCATGGCAGGGTAATATTTGTAAATGCTGAAAGTTGCACAGATATTAATACGAATCACTGCACATCTGCAAATTTCTCCCTAAAAATACACAGTCCATTGCTTATTATTAGTTGCTATGTAATATTCATGCATCTAAAATCATCCAGCAAGGGAGGAGAAATAATTCCATGGGTTTGATCAATTTCTCTGTAACAGCAGTGACTAAATTTAGTGGATACTGTCCCTGTCATGGAGCAGAGGTTGGAATATTTCTTACCATTACCTGAGGAGCTCTTTTAACAGTACTTTGTGTGTCATAAATACTGTGTGCTTAGTACCAGAATGGGAGTGACTAGTGAAAAGCTGAAGCAAGCAACCCACAAGCTGAAATGTTTGAGTGAACTGTTCAACAAACACCTATGACTAATAAAAGCAAAATCCATTTGCAAATTTTTTGTTAATCAAAATGAACAGAATCCTTAACTAGTGTAATTTGTAGCTAACAGTTTGTGAAGCTCTAACAGGCAAACAAACACTTGAAAGAGATGAAATACCATTGCTGATTTTAATTAGAATTTTTTATTACTATTAATGCACCCAGAGATATTAATTTGCTTTTCATTATGAGTGAATTAACTGAAAAAATACCAGTCCATGAAACAAGATATATATGTGTATATATATATATATCTATAGATGGATTTTGAATTACAGAAATGGGAACAGCCACAGTGAACAGGAACTTCTATTTGTTGTCTAGATACTTCAAAACCTAGCAGCGCCATTAGCTGTTATAGCAGAGATGTATGGTTCCTGGGCACTCACAGCACTTCCCAAAGTCTTGCAGAGATAATTGCGAGCCCTTTTCCCCTGTCAGAGCTGGCAGATTGCCACTGAGTCATCTACCAGGGCAAAACCATGAGCTACCTGTCCCTTCAGCCGTGTGCAGCCTAAACCAGCAGTTCCCAGGCTGTAATCATTGCCCAGTGGTTTTGCACAAGGTTATGGGGAGAAGCCTGCAGAGGCTAGCTGAAGATTATCAACTTGCTGCATCTGTGTGGTTACTCCAACGGCTAGAACGCTGGGTTCGTAAGTTTGGGAAACACTAGATATGAGACTTATTTCTTCCTGGAATTTGAAGAGTGCTATCACAATCACCCAGTGTGTGTATGCATTTAAATGCTTGTATTGGGAGTCTTATGGGTATGCTAAAAGAGACAGGAATGCCCTTAGTAATATCAACTGTAGGTGCCATTTAAGCAAATATTTATGTGGTTGTCTGGCAACTGAATCTTTAGAATTATAATTACCTCTTGGCTGTGAAAGCAGAACTTTTATTCAGGTTGGGATGTTAGGATAAGAACATGCTCTTTCAAGGTTTGTTGAATAGTATGTGCATCACTATATTCCAGTCTTTAAGATTTACCCTGAACCACTATTGAAGTAGAAACCAAAATGGAGTAAGAGTCATTGTAACATTTTATTTTTCTCAGTCTCTTCAGTTTCATTTAATCTGTGTTTGCCTGCCTGGTATATACCCCCACTGCCTTTCTCAGACGTGGATGCAAACTGCAGATAAGAGTATGCACACTTTTTTCTTCTTCTTCTTATGGCTGCTGTGAAGCTACAGTCGCAATATAAAGATGACAAGAAGTTCAAGACAAGATAAAGGACCCCAGTGTGATTGGACACTGAGAGGTGCACCAGACTTCCTCCTTTTTCTTGGCACTTCTCTTTTTATTCTTTGATTAAAGTCTTTTTCCTTTACTTACATCCTCCATTAAGATGTCTCAGTGTCATTTAGGGTGTTAATTGAGAGGAGGTTAAGCTCATCAAGGCGATATAAGTGATAGTTAAAATTTCTATATATGGCCTATGCTGGAATCAGCACAGTAGGATGCCATTTTTCTTTTATCTAACTGACATTGGTAATAATAGATGAAATTATTACTAAATCGCAGCTGCAGAGATGATATCATGATTTTTTTGTGTAATCTTTGATGAAAAATTAATTTTTGAGAGGGATAATTTAAAATGATTTAAATAGTATTATACTGAAGTCCTTACTGGTAATTAACACCAATCTTGTCAGAAGTGAATCCACTTTTGCAGCTGTTTCTAAAGATACCTACAGTATTTGTAACTTTTCTGGGAGTGAAATTATAGTGTTTGGACTTTATTTTTACTGCATAAGGGCCATTAAGAGAAAAGGATGCTAATAGAGAAGGCTTTGTTCTCCAATGGGGCCAAATTCTATTTCACATTTGCAGTGTTTCTCTATGTGTGCATTTAATTAGCTATGCTCAGCATGTAAGCAGAGATTAGTATATGCAAAGAAGATTTTACATGGTATTTATAAGTATGTGTTTGCATGCCAGTGTACACATAGATATGTATATCTTTATGGGTTAGCTATATATGTATACACAACTTTATTTGTGAGGGGTTTAATTGGTTGAACAGATGGCTGATCAGAAATGCTTCTTCATCTTCATCAGTGACTCGTCTTTCTTTCTTTGCATCGACTTTCATCACAGTGGCAAAAAAGTGCTCTAACGAGAAACAGCTGAAAATAGATTTTTCTTTGGTACTTTCATCATGCTTTAAATGACAGAAGTGGATTTTTTTTGTCCTATATATAAAGACCTGCAGGAGAAGGTTAAAAAAGGAAATATAGTGAAACCTAAATAGAAAAATTTGAATGAGAATATGGGAGAGCCTCAGATTATTCCTCTTATCTTCATATTTTACTTTCTTCTTTTTTAAAGTACATGCTGATTTTTGACAAGATATATAGTGGTGGTTATTCACGCCAGCTACAGTACCTGCCAATCAGTTTTTCTTTTCCTCGAGTTTGGTGCAGAAAGGGGGAGGGAGGGACAGGAGTTGAAAGATGACACAATGGCTTAGAGGACTGTTACTTTAGGTATTCATTAAAATAGGAGTTACATGGCCAGCTTCTGCTGTTTCTGCAATTTTATTATATTCAAATCAAAGCCTGGCTTCTGTAGGCTTTAAAAGGGAAACAATGTGCCTTATAAACAGAGTGCAGGGTTCATGTAGGAGTGGTTCACTTACAAGCAAATTCATGGCTTGGGTTTATGTACAGATATGTGAATTATCCATCATATTTTTAATTTAAAATATTTTCTTTTGTCAGAGTTGATATCTTTTGCAAACAGTTGCTTCTGCTCTCTATGTTCCTGTGGATACATCACTGTTATTGTATCAACTTTTCAAATTGGTAAACTGAGGAATGCTTTGACTGAGGGAATGGACAAAATTATGCAGCTGGCTGAGAGTCAAAAACAGACTTGGGGCTTCTGGTCTCCTCTTTTTTTCCAGCAGCAGACCAAAACCACTGGAAAAGTATGGTATACAAAGGAAAAATTACTCTTCGTGTTTTTAGATCTATCTGAATTGAAAACGGAAAAAAGATCCGTGGTTTCAGGGTAATAACCTGATCGGTTTTTCCATGTAAAGCCTAGTTTTTGTAGGCTTTCTCCTCATAAAGTGAGTCAAGAATCTGCCCTTATGCTCAGTGCAGCTGTGGAAGGACCATAGTCCCTGAGAAGTGTAGGGGTGACCCAGAGGAACATTTCTGTTGCAAGATGTGGTGAAGCCTGGGGCTGCAAGCAGTAAGTTTTTTCAGCGAAGAGGGAACAGTAATAGAGGAAGACTAAAGTTCTTCGGTGCTTCTGAGATGGGTCAATTTAATGCAGATACTTTAGAGATGAAAAGAAGCAGCATGTAAATATGAAATTTCCAGAGGTTAAGGACGTGTAAGGAGCAGTAAGTATCTCACAAGCATGAGGTACAGGAATAGGCAACTTCTAAAGTCTATTATTAAAAGACTTTCAGAGAGAGAGAGAGGAACTGGGACTCAGGTATAAGTATTAATGACCACCATCTGGATCTTTATTTTCAGTTCTCTGGACTGGGATAGTCTGGAGATAGAAAAGATATTATTAGCACTATCACCTCACAGCTTTGATGTGGTTGGTCGTGTGCTTAAAACAGCAGCCAAAAGTTGTACCATAATTTTCTTTTCCCCCCAGAACAATTACTGCAAGATGAGGAAGACATTTGTGTGCTGGAAGGAGAAAGAAAAGGTGCTGGGAATAAGAACAGCATCTTCAGATTTTTTGAGCCTTTCTTTTCAGACTGTGACCCCTTGTTTGCAGGCTTTGAAACCCTGATAGAAAGGGTGTGGGTTTAGGAGGAGGTAATCTTGGCTCCGGAGGTCCGGCAGATGGTGTTGGCAAATGGCACTGTGGGCTCCTGCAGTGTGGTGCAACACTCTGGAGGTGGGTAGGGGAGCAACGAGGTTGTGGGAAGCAGCTGGTGGCAAAGACATTCAAGATGGCTCCAGTGAGCAACCACAAACAGCTTTGTAGGGTGGAGAAAGAGCAGAATATAGCTCAGGCTAAATGAACCAGTGCTGCATTTATGTCCCACCGCAGGAGGGTTTGTGAGAGGTGAAGGTGGATAGCTGATAGGAAAAGAGGGTAACGCTGTTCTTTTCACCCTTACCCTCTGCAGGGTAAGCCTCTCTTAATGCAAGCCTAAGTTCTTCTAACCCAGAAAGGCTGCCATTAAAAATATCTGTCTTCATGACTGGAGGCACTGAGTTCCTTTTCATAGTGACATGAATCTATAGCCTTTCCAATGAAGACTGTAACACACCCTGATGAGGCAAGGATAAGTGAGGGCTGATCAGTGGATCTCCTCTCACCCTCTTCTCTCTTTTTTAGTGTGAAAGAATGAAAATAATCCAGGAAATTAATATCAACCACTTCTTTCTCCAAAGAGATTAGTAACCTGGAAAAAGTAGCAGTTCTTTTTAATCTATTGATGCCGATACGATGTTAGAGAGGTTTTTAGGTGGTACTTGGGGATAAAGCAATAGCACGAAACCAAAACAGGCAAGAAACATACATTTGTATTCTGATTTGTTTAAAGCACTAAAACAGGTAAGAAGAAAGAATCCGCAGCATTTACACATCAGGTAGCACCAGCTAGGAGCTAGAATATTATGGGCGTGAGTTTATGCAAAAGAGCTTCACACAGCTTTGCCAATGCAACTCCATCCAGAGCTGTAGTATTTTTCACAGCTGTGGACCTTTATCTGCAAAGCCTTACAAACCCAAGTAACTTAGTTTTATATATACCGCAAAAAGATTTTCTACGACAGTGAAAACAAGCAATAAGAATGTCACTGGTCCCCTGCATTTTTCAAACGCTTATATCTCTGCATATTATTTACCTCGCTTCCCAGTCTCATCATGATTTTATTTCATAAGTGCATCATCTTAAGTATTGGCTAAGAAGTAAATGGCTATTCAGGCCTCAGGATGCTGGCTGCAGACATGGGGAAGGTAGACAAAAAGCACTGTTGACCGGATGAATAGGACACCCTCAACTGCAGTCCTCAAACTAGGGTCCATGCCAAACATGCTGTTGCTTCCAAGACGGACAGATGGGGACCTTACAAAGTAAGACAGGATGCTCCTTTCTTGCTAATGTCTAACATGCTGCCTCCATAGCTGTTCCAGGTGTTGATGTGAAGGAGCAAGTTAACTCTCTTCCATATCATTCATAATGTGTTCAGTTAAACAGAATTGAATATGAATTGTCACGTCTTTTGCTGTTGCAATCAGTGTCATAGTTCTTCAGTCTCTCCCTAATTAGAAAGAAAGACTATTGGTTAAAAAACTCCTTAAAACTAAGCTTCTTGAGATCATATCTCTATACATTAGGCAGTAGGTTTGGAGTTTTTTTAAAAAGTGATTTAAAGATAAACAAGGAAAAAGTGAATGTGAGTTTAGATTATATTTTTGATACTTTATTAGATGTAAAGAGCTTGACATTTGTCAATTGGATTTTTTTCCCCTCTTTATTCCTTCTTTTTCCTGATATATATCCAACTCCATTTACTATGATCTATGCTTGAAATGCTGGTGAATTGATGACATCATAACAATCAAAAAGATAAAGGGAGGATGAATCAAGGAAAGTAAAGGAGTTTTAGGGATCATTCATGGTACTTTTTCTATTTTTCTTTTGTTAACACCACTGAGCTGTACTGCAGTATAACCTTTTGGTTATATGAGACATATAAAACTAATTCCTGGTAAATTATTTGTAGGCCACCATTAAAGAAGCTCCTGAGATAGTAATGCATCCACTGAAATGAAAAAAAATAGAATTTCTATTCTTCAGATGAGTCATGCTTATGTTTTAAAAACATTTTTACATTGGGTTTAAAGAATGATAAAGATGTTTCAGTGTTAACATGATGTTTGGAGGTACTCACCGCATTTTGTAGTGATCTTTACTCACACACAAAAGTGCAAAAACAACTTTGAAAATGCTTTGGCAGACTTCACACATTAATCACAGCAGAATGGTTTCAAATTAATAAACAGAGTGCAATTGTTTCTATATAAGTGCCTCACTCTGAGCTGTAAGTGAAATAGAAATTTAGTCTAGTAGTTTGGAAGACAATGATTAATATTTATATTTATCATCTGAAAGGCCCAAAAATGTTATAAAAAGGTAACTTCTGTAGAGCAGAGTACTCCTTTCCCTGCTAATAGTCAGTATTTAGCCATCTAAAGTCAGTCTCTCTTTTTCTCCGCTTTCTTTCTTACCAGAACAATTGTGATGCTGACTGTAATGCCAAATTCATGTATGTTTTTCTTCTTGTTATGCCATTAAGATGACTCGTTTGCAGTTAGACTATATCGCTTCCTCCTTTTCAAATGTATTTTATTATTTCACAGATGTACTTTACTTTTTAACATACATTTACTTGATTTGTATATTTTTTTTAACTCCAGACATAGTGCTAAAAACCTTATTTATTCTATGCTGTTCATGAAGAGAATTTAAATGCATCAGGGGATAGGTAGATGTACCTGAACACTCATCGCCAAATACACTCCAAAATATTGTTCATTTTCCCCTTCTATATATTCAAGAGATATTTGATACAAATGTATAACAAATATGAAAACGTATAAAAGCTTTGGATTTTCTATGAGGAAAAGAAAATACGGAAAAATAGTATGATAATGTACTATACTTAGAGGCACTGGTTAGGGTATTTATGCTGGAGAAAATAGCAAAACACACAGAGTCTGACTAGTTTCTTGGAATCTTACATTTAATACTTCTTCAGTATGGAAATCATGCAAAATTACTTGAAAATGACTGTCAAGTGTTTGATCATAGCAGTATAGAATCCCCAAGAAGAAAGAAGAAAAAAAAAATCCCAGTAAAGTTTTGAGAAGGTTTGAATATCAAGTAACAGACTGGGCTGCTGTCTTCATACTTCTGGTATGTTTTTAGCTAGGCTACCTTGTGTTCTTTTCTTTCCTTTCCAAACCCAGTATTTAAAAGTCCCATATGGCAATAGATATTGCTGAAATAAAATGCATACTGTTCTGGAATCAATTTATCTGAGTTAACTTTCTATATTTTAAAAGGCAGCTGACATATTTTGCCTTCTCTACATTTTCTTTTGACCTGGTCCTTATGCCCTCTCCATCCTTCTCTCATCTGCAGCCTTCCATATCAGTGTTTATGTAAGATACAGTACTTGGTTTTCAATCCTTTACAGATGTAGAAGGGGAGCGGCGGGGAAGGGGATAGTGTAAGAGTTCTTCTGCCCAGTGGCAGGTATGCTTAGATAACAGACAGAGGAGGATTGAAGATGACATATTCTATATGTGATAAAACAAGACCAGACGCATTAGATACGTGCTCTTCATTCATGGGACAAGGATGGGAAAGAGCGTGAATAGAAAAAACAGAGTTTTACTTGGAACTTGTTGATGCCAGAAGCATTATTTGACCTTTTAAGAATGAAGTTGATGTTTAAACTTAATTTTGTCTTGTGATCTGGACTGATGACTGCCTTTTACTGGCAGACCCTTATCATAGGAGTTAACTCGTGCTCAAGGTCAATAAAAAAATCTTCATGGGGAGGCTGCTAGGGAATAATCCAAAAACGTTCATGTTTTACTTCATGTCCTGCTTAGCGGAGACTCCACTGCTCATGACTGACAGCTCTTTTCAACCATCGGAGATTCTGTGTCAATAGGTCAAGATATTTAATATCCTGAGGATATCCCCTTTCAGATTGCTGATTGGCACCTTACAACAGCCAAAGGCCTGACCTCCAACCATTTGCAGATTTAAACTGAACCAATTGGATGTCAAACTAGGACTTTGGGAGCCTAATAGTACAAGGTGCATAGTCTGGTTGTACAGCCATGATCTGAACTGGGCAGATGTTGAGTTCACCAGGACTTTTTCCTTCTGTAATAAAAGTATAGAGAAAAGAAATCATGTATTCTTGAGCTGTTCTTTGCTGGTAAATGTGTTTGCAAATCTGGACTAACAGCTACAGTTGTACAAAAGCTACATAAACTTGGAAAACTAATTGTTAGTGGGAAACTACTTACTTGTTTCTTAATGTATTTTTTATACTGTTTTTTATTGATATTGCACATATTGCCACGTGTATGTTCTCTTTTTGTACCTGGTGTCATACAGAAAGTAAATGTGACATTATTAGTGACTAATGAACCACAGAAAATTTCATGAGATATCTAAAATTTCTGATCCTACCCATAGTTATTTAAAAATATTTAAAAGATAAGTATAACTTCCAGCTTTTTTGAGAAATCTTCAGTCTAGTCAGATTTCTAATGGAATCGAAGCACGAGAACAGACCTTTCTCAGATTTACTTTGGTTTTATGGTGGGGTTTTTTTTTTCCTAAGGTGACTTTTGTCTTTCTGCCTTCTTATTGTAAGCCAGTTGATAGTGAGTTTAACATCCAAAGACATTGCATTCCCACAATTTTTAAGAAAATAAGTGAAAAAACAGAGAAGGGATACCCAAATCAGGTCCCTACTGAGAAAGATAGAGCTTTGTAAGTTAAAATGCATTATTAGTCAACAGAGAGTACACATGAGATAGAGACATTACCAATGCCCCAGTAAAGGCTTCGGACTCAGCTTGAACCCCATTAGATAGAGGTAACAGAATCATGAGTCAGGAAGCCATAAGCTACATGAGTTGTATATCTCATTGTTTCCTTCCCTGAGTCCAAAGGAAGGTCTTGTGAAGGGTCACCAGAAGCTCAAGGATGCGTCACTGACAGCTTGAGGGGAATTGGAGTTGTTAGCATGAGTAGCACTGTCACAGGAGGATGTTTTTTCTCTGTTCCAAATGGATCTCTAGAGCTTCCATACACTAATTAATGATGGAGGCTGCTGTTGTGGGAAAATAATATAAAGGCCCAGATTTTCTGCTGCAGGCAAGGAGCAAGGAGTGCTAATTGGGAGGGAGGTGTGAGCAAAGATGCCACCTTGCACTGACTGATCATTAGCCAGCTTTTGTCCCTTGTCATGAGTTAGAGCAATCTGAGGGTGACTGTAAATTATGTGGACTGCTAGTGGCACCAAAGGACCATTATGTTAGCTAGGCCTTACTAGTGTGTGAGATATACTTGCTAGAGTCTCTATATTACCTGCCAGGAAGCAGAAGTGGAGAACATCATGCTTTGATTTTGAGAATGGGCTAAGGACTAGTTTGGACAAGTGGAGGAAGCATTAGATCAAAACCTAAGCCTTTTATTGGGATTTCTGTAGACATAAGTCTTCAAATCATTCAGTCACGTATTAAAAAGGCTCTTGGCAGAAGGCATTGATGAACAGAAAAGTCTCTGTGGCTGAATATATACCAGTGCTTTGACTTCTGCTGCTTCCTGAGTGTAGGGGGTATTGCACCTGCTGAACATCCCATGCAGTGCATTAGGCTGTGGCTCCAGAGAAAAAACAAACTGCTCAGATTCTCTGCTGTACAAAATCTCTTATGAGTATCTGTACAGTGTCCCTTTGACAAGCTCGTTTGTGCCTTGGTCTTCCTCTCCTACAGCTGTGTTACAGAGGTGACAGGAATTGACCCATATGTAGGACCAATATGAGTAAGTCAAGGATGACATGAAGAGGGAAAAGGCAAAAAAAGAAACAGAATACATGTTCTATGTTAAAAAAAAAGAAACCACAACAAAGGCCAGTCAAAGATATGGAAGTCTTACTCTGAGTAGGGTTTATGAGATCTAGCAGAAATACGAGCTGTCCTGTCAGCTTTGCAATTGATTTTTTTCTGATCATATTCTGTCACAGTCAGTTCAGAGACAGAGTCATTACTGTTCCTGCTCGTTATGGTTCTTTGGCACTAGGCCATTCTGTGCATACATGCCAAGATGCTTTTATAAAACCATTTAAAAAGCAGTACTAATTAGATATTTAGAGGTCTAGAAATTCTGAAGGGTAAAATACCAGTGAAGCAGTTATGACCACAAGCGTGTGTCACATAAGTAAACCCATAAAGGGTTTTCTTCACCGGTGAAAGCAAATGTTATGAACCCTACTTTTCTTTTATACTAGAACAGCTCAGACTGTTAAATGTTCTAATATGTGGACTTCTATTCCATACCTTTGTTTTCATTTATTATCTTTTTTGTAGTTGCATTTAAAGGCCCCACCATCATACCTGTTACTGCACACACAAAAATATAGTATCTACCTTAAATTGCTTGTAATATCTTAAGCTTTTAGCATACAAACACATGCCAAAGCATATTTTAAGACAGCTGACAATCTATGATGTATCAAAGAGTGAATGTGGGCATGATGTGAAAAGTTTTTATTGAAAATTAGGTTGTTTATTTTTATGTAACAGTTTACATATCCTGCAAACTTCAAAGCACCCTAGGCTACTAAACTGGGGGAAAAAAGATAACTAAGAAGGGAAAGCCTACTATGTAAAAAATGGCTTGGAGATGGTGGAGATGGAAGAAACATTCAAAGAAGAGGAACTAGGGGCAATCAGTCAAAAGACCAGAGAACAATTTAAAAACAAAAAGAGGACAGCTGCTTGTACTTTCTCACAAAATTGCGACTGGGTGAAAGAGAACATTGTGGGGACCAATAGAAAAAAAGTTTGAAAAAAAAGATTAGATGAATTCATGTAGGTGAAACACAAAGTTGCTGTGTCCTCCTTTTGGTGTTACTAGACATGATGACCTGAGGTAACTAACTAAAAGGAATCTGTAAGTTGGCAAATGTTGGAAGAAAGGAGCATATATTTATGGAACAATCATTCTATTATGTTTCTTCCCTAAACATCTGTTACCATTTAATAGTCAAAGACAGGGGACGTGGACCAGTTTAGCAGCTCTTACACACATGATTCTGATACCTATGTTTAGTTGTGGCTGACAGGCCATGTGAATAGTGGTGATAAGGTTTAGTCCTTTTTTCACACTGGATACATTTTAGATGCTCTGGTCCAAAGTTGAAGAGTGTTCTGAAAATAGAAGCGCTAGCCCTTCGTTACAACTATGAGGTACAACAAACACTCCTGCAACATGCCATGAGGTTGCAGTCATGTAGCTGTGCCATCTGTCCTCCTCTCCCCATTTAAATTGTGTCTGTATCCACCTCTACCTTCTCTGGTTCTAGTAAATGGGACTTCCTCTGAAACATGAAAACCAATCCAGCAAACAACTGGACAAAGCCTTTCCTTGCAGCAACATTTGGCCACCCTCTGTATTAGAACAGTTTTATACCTTTGTGTAGAATTAACAGGGTCAACAGGTCCAAGGCTGGTGGTAGCTCAGCTCTCAGCTTGTCTAGGTCATAATCATTATACCTTACTGACTAGCTTGTACTTTGCTTTCAGAGCATGGTGAAAGTTTTTCCAGCTATGTGAAGAGTATAGATGAGAAATAAAGGTGAGCACGTTTCTGTTTCGTGTCTTTGTGGTTTGACATTCTGACCCTGCTGTTCTATTTCCCAAATAAGTTAAGACTCCCCTAAACAGCTGCAGAAGGCGTCACAATCACTGAAAAGAAATATGATATAAATCTAGATATCTGAAATGAAAGGTAAAATTATTGTCTGGGCTGTGATGATTCAGGCTCGCTGTATTTGCACTTACACACTAGCCAGTCCACACAGACACTGACACACAGAGACTCATATAGGAGCACAGAAATGGCAGGGGGAAAGGAGAGAAAATTATATAATTATGAGACTAATGGAAAACAAGACAATGGTGTTGTGATATTGTACCTACAATGGTGTTTGATTCAGAGCATCCTTGCCTTAAATGACAAATATTGTCAAAGTTATCCTGAGCAGATAGCTTCTCTATTTTCATTCCCTGGATTTTGTAATCCTCTTTCAGCTTGATATACCTTGTTTTCCTTAGCTGCAGGGTGTAATATAATAAAACAGGTATGCATCCATCTGTAAATTGCACTTAAGCTGATATGTGCACTGTGTGTCCATATATATAATATTTTTAGAAAATATATAGATGCAGTACATATATAGGCATATATATATATATGCACACACAAATTAATACTTTGATGTATTTAGCGTTTTCAGCTAATTATACCTTGCAGTCTCATGTTAATTCTCATTTGAAACATTTGGCACTATTCCTCCTAATTCATTTATATTAATGAGGGGAGGATCCTCTGAGCAATAATCAGTTAAAAATCATGACTAGCTTTGTTAATAAATACCAGATTGGTACATGATACTGTATTGGCTTGTCCTTAATTAGGAAGCACTGGAAGGAGTACCAAGAGGGAAATACTCATAAATTTTTCTTTTAAAGTCTAACTGCTCTCTTTCTGGTATTTGCATCTTTGAAACAGAGAGAAAAATGATAACTTTGAAATGTATTAATTTTCCTGCTCTTAAAACAGCTTATCTTTAATTAAGATATACATTTGATAAAGTTTTTCCAACCAAGTCCATGTAGGGAAAAAAAAGTCAAGAGAAACATAAGCAACATTGCTAAGTATTAGGTAAGTGAAATACTTAATTTCAATATTAGAAAACTAGAAGTTTTATGAAGCGTTTGGGAAACCGGATGGGTCAGGGAACTATTAATGAAGTAGTGAAGTCTTTGTTTTTAGGTGATTGATTGCTTTTACATCTAGGAAAGGCTGGAAAGTCATTCCTGAAAGACTGCGTGCAGCTGTGTCCGGATCCTGCACTTGTAAGCCGGGCCTTACTCTTAGCTGAGAGCCCAGGACTGAATGGGAATCAAAACAGAATTAGAAGATGTTAGCAAGGACAGACATGCAATAACTTTGGAGCCTGAGTGGTCTAGAATGGTAATGGGCAAGTTGCTCGTATAGTCATTGAATTTTTCCTGGATTTTTCAATCTCAGAATCCTTTAAAGTGGCAATTTTTTTCTGGCATCACTTACAGTGATTTTTCCCCCCTCATGTCTTCTAAATACTTAACATCACTATAGACTTGCCAATGTGTAATCCACTGGTGCTTGTTTATGCCAAATACATATCCAGCATATTTATGCTTATTTTATCAGTAATCAGTAATAGGAGTTACCAATAAAGGAAAAACTTAATTAACAATGCTTAGATTTTGAGATCTACTTACTGAGAAACAAAACAGCAGGGACTGATGGCCCTCTTTTATGCCATGGTGAAAACTGAAGTCATTGTTTCTCATCAGGAACTTTAGAATATGTTAGTGTTTTGAAGCATGAATCATGGATATGCTGATTTATAGTGCAGCAGCACTGAACTCTGCTCCTTCCAGGACAGTGCTGCTGGAGAGGATATGCCAATATAAGCCTGGTTTGTGTTGGTCAGATTGGCTTCAAGGTGACCTAACAGGTCAACTATTGCTTCTACGCTCATTTTATCTGAAACTTTTTCAGTCCTTCTGTTGCACACCCTTGCAGCCCTTCTTTCATCCACCCATTGATCATCCATCTCTGTGCTTTCAGAACAGAAGTCTTTGCACTATGACATTCATGGGAGTGGGGACTATGGGAGGGTTACTTGTGAGCAGGCACCTGGCACAGTGAACTGGACCTCCTTTGGACCTCAAAGAATTGCTGACAAACAAGAAGTCCTGAAATGGCAGCAAGGGGAGAAAAAAACCTGAGGTGCATTGTCTGGAGAGGGGCAAGACCATCCCATGTGAGCATGACGAATGACTTTCCAGAGCAAATGAGGGGCAAGCCCACTGAAAGGAGTGAGAGGGTGATAATGTCTTTTGGTGTAGCTATGCTCAATAGGAATGGACCAAGCCCTTGGTTGGTGGCATGGGATAGCAGGCCCTGGGCACTGCAGGAACAGGTGGAGGGCTGTCACGAGGTGGTGGAGTAGAGATACAGTGAAAGTGGATCTGTTTTTAGAAACTGTTTTTCAGACATTTCCTTGTATCAAAACTTCTCAGAATATCTTTTAGTCCCCGTTACACCTTCTCCTTTTATGTCTTTTCAACCCTAGCTGTCTTTACTCACCCTCTTTTTTCCCTTTCAAGGACTTCATACCTCCTGAATCAATAGTTTAGAAAAACTGCTCTGTTTAGGATCAGAGAGGCCTGAGGATATTACTGCTGAAAGCAGAAGAACATCTTATGGAACTGGGTTTTGTCATTTGACTTAACCAAGTCTGACCTCCACCTGGTCTCCCCTTTATCTGATGTTGAGACACAACATCAGTTTTCTCTTGGGTGGTGAAGAAAGGCTGGGAGGGAAGTGCCAGGGGACAAGGGAGAAGATAAATTGCTGGGGCTGGGCAGTGTGTGGTAGATGCTCCACTGAGCACTTCCCAGTCTGATTGTCTTGTCATCAGAATCATCAGTAGAGTTTATGACTAAAGAAATAAACATCGGTTCACTGCTGATTTCAAAATCTCTTTAGCAATCCTGAGCAGAAAGTCTCACTGTTTGTCAGGTATGAGAAAAAAAATAATAATTGGGAAATTAATTAAATTTTATTATCTCTTAATTGCTCATAACAAAATATTTCTAAAACAATAACCTGAAAACTTGTTTTAAAAAAAAAATCACTTGACATGGTCTTTTTAAATTCACCAGTGACAAAATGATTGCAAATGTATATAAAACAGCTTCTTTCAGATGCAGGTAAACTGCTGTTGAAAAGAGATTTAATCCTAACTGTTTATGCCTGCTTTTGATGATAGTGCAGTTGAGTATTGTGTTATTTAATAATGCATTCAAGCACCTGTTTAGAGAAGGTATATGCCACTATGGTCCAAAATGAAAACAACCCCATTACCTGTCAGGGTTTCATTCATAATTCTTGTATCATGCTCTGATTAGAGTTTACATTGAACCTCAGATGAGCATTACCTAAGGCACATTGAGTTAAATACACAGTATAAACCAGGCACAAACCACATAGCTACCTTTAACTCGCACAAAACAGCAAGTAGAAATTGATTAAAATACGCATTCTACTAATATAACGGCTGGTCTCAGTATAAAAATTAATTAATGCTAATAGAACACAATCAAAACTGCTTTTAGAAATCTTCTTAGAACATTAACTAAAATGTTCATCTTTTTAATGCATTTGAATGAACCTCTGAGACTAAAAGCTTTGCTTCCTCCATGCAAATGTGAAAAAAACCCACAGCCTGAATTTTCAAGTGGTTATTTTATAGCAACCTCCCCCAGTCATTTGCTTTTGGATTTCTTGTTAACCTGAGACTGGTCCCAGGCCATGTGTGAGGTTGTACTATTAGCTACTACAGATTAAGGTGGCAGCCCTGGGAATCGAGGCCAATAACATATGCAGATTGAGCCACAGAGCAGAGAAGGAGATAACTAAATGAAAAAAGGGGAAAGGGTATTGTGTTTAAAGAGGCAGCTCAGCGATATTCCAGGCTTTCAGCTCACAGTTATTCTGAGCATGAGGTACAAACATTTGCCAAAAAAAAAAAAAAAAAAAAGCCCCAGGGCACTCTCTTCCTCACAGCCCTGGTTTGGTTGGTTGGTTTTTATATTTGGGCAAGACATTTCACTTCATTGGGATGAATTTTCCTTAGCCAGTTTTATTTCCAAAATATAAAACTTTAAGAAGCCACTGCTGTGGCCACAGCGAGGATCTAATCCTCTGACTCCCACAGCATCTTGTGAGAGGTGCTTAGGACTGGCCTTGGACTTTGAACCTCCAAAGCAAGAATTACCTTCGCATAGTGTCAAATCTCTTGATATCACTGCCACGTATCTCCAGGAAAAAGCCTTCCATATCGGGATGAGTTATTTAATAATAGAATTGGTTTTGATAAATGTATTTCACATTTATACACTCACACGAGCACACACATGTGTATAGATTATATATAAACTTCTCATTATTCACAGATAGTGAGTTATTCCCTTTCTTCTCATTATTTGTCCCCTCTCCTTCCTATTCCATCTGACTTTTCATCTCCATTTTTCTTGTTTCTCAGAATCCACCTCAAACCTTTCTGAGTTTCAGGTCTTATTTTTTCCTCATCTCCCCAGATACCTCTGCACCTTTCTAAAAAATCCAGAGACGCCTCAAAACAAAAATGGCTGGCCTCAGAGGTGTGCTACCAAAACCTACGGAGACAGCAACAATTTACATTGTAAAATGGTTTTGCCTGGACCTCATCTGTTGAGACCTCCAATGAGAGTTCTCAGAACCCTTGACGTACATGGTTTTTCACAGTTCCTGCACACATCATTTTTTCCCATTTGTTTTTAGCAATGTGAGGTGGTGCAATTTCATCGCATCATTAAAAAAACCCCATTTTCCATTGAATGATATAAACATAAGAAAACTCCCCACTTTGTTGATGTGATCAGCAATCCTGGAAAACAGGAACACTGGATGACTTCCAGATCCTAGTTGCTTGCACTCTTTATTTGTCAGCTTCCCCTCTTCAGAGGAAAGTACCACAAATTGTTTCTCCTTTGCTCCTTCTTGGTTTTGTGGAAGTAGTTTTGGTTAAGTTCCTCATTTCCCTGAGGAAACTCAGGAAAGTTCATCCAGAACAAACTACCTCCTGCCTTCAACATCCTTCAACATGTGTACTAGGATGATCAGCTTCACAGTGGTTAATTTGCCATCTTCTCACCTTTGCTTTGGATATGTATTTAATTGCCCTGTAGGTTCTTTACAGGTGCAGTGTATTGTCTTTATTCTCTTCCAGGCTTACAGTGACCTGAGTTATCTCAGCCGTGAATGTCTGCCACTGTTGTCAAAGAGGTCCAGACTGCTGCTCCTCCATGGAGAGATACTATCAAGGCAGTCCCTGATGCTGTCTGTTCCATGCTTTTTTCCTGTCCTTATACATTTTAATAACCAAAATATTAACATACAGAAACATTTCATCATAAGCCAGGTGAAAGCTAACTAGCCTTTTTTTTTTTTTTAATTTGCATTTGTTGTAAGTTTCAAAGACAATTTAACATTGCAAAATCTGAACAGATGACTTAAGGAGATATTATTAATGGAAATATTAAACAATTAAAATAAAACCTTTAATGTAATTGAACAAAATGTTCATCCACCCTGCCAAATGGAGTGAGTAGTTATAGGTTTTGAGAGGACAGATGGATGGTGGTAAGCCATCTAACTTCCTTGGTAGTTAGAGGGATCAGCAAGCTACCTAGGAAGACACAGATAACTGGACCTGTGGGATGCTCCGGGATAAATGATCCTAAAAGGAACACACCTTTCTTTCAAAGGTATTTACTGTCACACATTCAAGAAATTGCTAATCATTAAAGAATTATCTATAAGAAGCATATACAATCCATGGCTATGTACTTTACAGTTTCTCTCTGGAGATGATGAATTATTGGTAGTCCTCACTATTTCAAAGCAGACAGCGATAAAGTTGTAAGTGATGAGCATAGCTGAAAGATTGGTGAAAGCACAGTGTGAAGGGGGAGGGCAGCAAGTCTTCTGGCTTTGCCTTGAACCTATTTGAGAATCAGTAAGAGCCTCACTGGCTACTCCAACTGCATGAAGTAAGACTGCCAATAAGTACTTAAAAGGGAAAACCCACTGCTTTAAAAGAACTACTTATCACAACGCTGGTTCAATGGAGCAAACTTTTGTTACAGGGAATCCTTTTACAACGTGGATTTTATTTGAAAGTTTTCCTTGCTCATATCATTCCAAATTAAATAAACCTAATATAAGAGTGGAAATACTGGGAAAATCATAGGTCCATCAAATCTAGTCTACTGTCCTTTAAAAATAGCTTGTAAAAAGCACATATAGATGCTTCCCCAATACAATCTTTCAGTTTCTGGTAATATGTTGTGCAAGGGGATTCTGAGCTGAATGGGACACCTGATGTCTCTTGAGAGACTTTTCTTTGTCATAGTTTGCAACTGTTTTCTGAAACTATTTATACTTTTAGCACCCAAAACACTCTGGCAAGGAGTTCCACAGTTACACCAAAAAGATACTTCCCTTGGATTGTTTTAAACCTCATACTTGGTATTTCACTTCAGACTGGCAATCTAAATTACTTTGTCACCTTTTTTTAAAATTATAATAGCTGGTATAAGACCTATCATTAGTTATCTTTACTTCAGAGTTTTTTTTCTTTGTATAGACTTGCATTTTATTTTACTTGCCATTTCACCAGCCAGCTACTTAGCATTGTATTCTTCTCATCTAAACTTAACTCTCTGAATACCAGATACCTAGTCTAAGCTAGATCTGCCCTATGACAGGCATCTAAGAGAAAGAGAATGAACCATTGGCTGGAAATTGCTTATAGCATCTCCATTAATTCATTTCTCTGTAAGCTTGCTAATTCTGTGGGGTTTTTTTTCCCAATACTTTCAACCAGTTTGCCCAGTAGATAAATTAGACTTACCGCTCTACAGCTTTCTGGATCTTCCTTCCCACTCCAAAATGCTTTTAAAAATTTGTATAATTTCCCACCTCCACTCCTTTGGTACTGAGGCCAATTTAAGCACTAGGTTACACGCCACAGTGAGTAGTTTGGCAATTTCATATTTGAGTTCCTTTAGAGCTCTTGCATGAATACCATCTGGTCCTGATGATTTGTCACTATTCATTTTATTGATTTGTTCTTAAACCTCTTCTACTGACACATCAATTTAAGACAGTTCCTCAGATTTGTCCCCCCATAAAGAATAGTTGCAGTGTGGAAACCCCGCTAAGCTCCTCTGCAGTGAACACTGATGCAAGGAATTCATTTAGCTTTTCTGACATGGTCTTATCTTCCTTCAGTGTTCTTCTTACACCTGTAGGCCTGATTGACTCCCTGGCAGGTTTTATGCTTCTGATGTATTTGAAAAAAAAATTTATTATTATTGTTATGCCTTTAGCAAGTTATTCTTCAAAATTTTGTATCTATCTCCTGCATTCTTTTGGTTTTGTGTTTAGGCTGCTACAGTTTATATTGTTTTCCATTTTCCTTTGTCAGAAAACACAGCGTGACATACAACAAATAAAGGAAGCAAAAAGTAGTTTATTTGGGACAGGGTAAGAGAGACGAAGTTACAAAAATACAAGACCGTTAGCTATTCTTAAACAATCAAGAACAGTATCAAAAGTCATTGCTTGCCTGGTCTCTCCCAGTTACTGTGAAAATGGTGAATTGATTACAAGCTAATATTTGACAGGTTCACTAAGGATCTTGGGGGGGGTGGGGTGGGGAATTTCATTTCTAATTTAAATATTTTTACCAGATTTGAGAAAATTTGCCTTATATTTCTGATATACACCATTCTGTGGAAAAGCCACATCAAAGGGCAGTAATTTTTTTTTTGTTTCATTTTAACAGAAAAGGAAGCGATTTCAGACCAAAGAGCTATTGCAATGAGCCTCATGATTGTATTATTAGCAAATTTTTCTGGTTGGCTTAAAATGTTTTCATCCACCTTTCAGCTCAAATTTACAGTTCCATTTGTATATTCTCTTTTTCAGTTCATTGTCACCCCGGATTTTCAAGAAGGCTTCATTAATGACAGCATATTGTTGCGTCCTCTTTCTCTCTATTCTACTTGGAGAAAGAAAATAGCTGAGTGTCAGTGAAACTTTCTCCTTTGTATCTGAATTCCACCAATTCAGCCATGACATACGTAAGAGGAAGGACTTCTGCACATAATGCTGTGGTATATTTGCTAACGTAGTGACATAAAGATTGTAGAAATAGTGCCAAAAAAAGATTTATAGAAGGGAGAGGGAAGGCTGAAACAAAGCTAACCATGGGTACCTACTGATAGAACTTGTTTGCAGTAAATATTTAGGAGAAGGCTAGACATTTGGAGGAGAGAAAACAGGGAAAAGAAGTAGCTGATGTTTTCAAGCAATTCTGCTCAAGCTGCTCACAGAGCTCATTATGAATCCAGGCCAAGGACAAAGACTCAGGACAAGACAGTAGGGCACAAAAATAAATCTTTCCCTTTTTCTCCTTTACTCATTGCAGAAAAAAAAAAAAAATCAAATAATCTGAACTATAAACCCGTAAGAGATGGTCAACGTCACCAGCACCAAGTACTGAGCAACACAAAAAGAAAGTTATTTGAGAAGTTTGTGAGAGTTTCCACTTTCCTCCACATGGTTTCTCCTTTATGAAGCCCCTTCACACCATGCCCGTGGCCAGAGTTTTGTTTTCTGGAAGGCCTTTGTGTGAGGTGTCAAGGGGCTTAAATTTTCATCATGTCTTTAGCTTGAGATTTACTGTGTTAGCATTTCTTATGAGAGACTAAAGAACATTTTTGCTTTCTCTTTGCACCTGGGGAAAAGAACAATCATCAAGGCAGCTATTATGGTGCACGATGAACACAGGAGCATCAGAGGATTTGTGTTGCTGGTTTTCCAATGGTGACTTATCCAGCAGAGCTGGTAATGGCCAGAATTTGTCACGTGCAGTTATCCGCCATGTTTAAAACTTGAAAGAAGAATAAATAATTCTCTTTATTTTACCTCTTTACCAGTCCAGTGGTAAGTAGCAACCACAGAAATCTTATTCTTATAACTTTGCTCATGCAAATTGCTTGTCTTCCATGCTTACTTTATTTTAATAGGGCTAATGATGTCAAGGAGGTATTCTCACTTGTGGAATAGTTTTCAGGATTAAATTTTTTGATAACATCAGGTAGAAAAAAAAACCATTTTGGACATATACATGAGTCAAGGCTGAGAATCACAGTTAAGAATGTAATTCTAGTTAACTGACTAGTGCAAAAATGTTTTACTCTTTCCTTTTGCGCATAGCAAAATTTTACTGTGTACAAGTATTAAAACAGGATTAACATCAGCTCTTTGCTGACTAGATTGTGTCTTTCTGAACTCAGAGGAAGCAATGGTTGCTCCTGTTTAAGGAATTTGCCATTTCAAGGCAGTTAAAAGTACAAGCAACTGAGTAATCTCAGAAAGCATCTACATTTACCCCATATCCAGGGCTAAACCATGGCAGTTGCTCTGTCACCCAATGACCCCTCCCCAGCCAAGAAGGAGGATCAGGAAAAGGAGAGGAGACCCACAGGTTGAAATGTAAGCAGATTTAATGAAATGGCCAAACTAATACCCAATCCCAATATAAAGTACACAAAGTTATACACAGCCCAGTGAATGTTCGGTGGTCACAACACACAGGAAAGCACTCCTCAGGAGAAAGAAGAGGCACAGAACAAGGAAAAGCTCAAGCAGGAAGCCACCCCACCATCCTCAGTGTGATGTTCACAGTCTGAGATACCCCTGTGAGCTAGCTGGTGTCAGCTGCCCTGGCTGACTGCAGACTGCAGTTCTATGGTTCATGGCAGGTCTATGGTTCTGTCCCAGCAAAACCAGGACAGCAACAAAAAGAAATATTCACCATTGACTGTTCTGGGAGGACAAAATTCGGTGAAGATATTGCTTCTTTCCAACAAACCTATGAGAATTTAAATGAGAGCTAAACACGCTTCTTATTTACCTGTTTTCCCAGTTTTTCTTTGAAAAGCATATAACTTCATTGCACAGGAAGGAAATGTCTTTGCATTATAGCGCAAAAAGTGATGCAGATGGTGGGGAGCGGTGCCAGCTAAAGTGACACTCTAGCTCATATGACCTAGTCATGGCTACACAGTTGTGCAGAACTCTCCATCCAGAAGGCGTTTGGATCCAGGTCTGAGAAATGCTAACCAGGATATTAGTATTTTTTCATGCTAAGAACAAAAAAGGAGGAGAATTTGTCACAGTTTCATTCTTACATTTCTTTTAAATTATCAAATTACACATTCGCAGTTAGCATTCAGATGTTCAAAGTACATGTAGATGCTTCTGTTCTCGCCTGGAATTGTGGGTGCTCTCTCACGTGGCAAACCAGACATTTTTCAGTTTAGTGCTTGCAGTATATTTAAACAATTAAACACTAGATTTCGTATCAACAAACTTCTTTTTTCTTTCTTTTATTAATTAATTTTGCTTGAGAAAGTAATTAATCTGTTGGAAAAGCGGAGACAGTATATGTAGGTGTATTGTTGCTGTTGTCCCTGTACTGTCTAAAGTTCTAGAGAACACCTTATTTTTAATTCTGCTGTGTATTTTGCTTTGATTCTACATCTCAGACACAATGGAATGTTTGCAGATACCGTGGTGCATTGTTATGGCATCTGGCAGCATGTAGAGGATTTGATGAGTTAGACATCTTGCCATTCTACAGTTAGTTGTTGCTTCTGTTTATAACCAAGTTACACTAATTTAATGATTCTGCAATTGCATAAAAAGATTATCAGACCACTTCAAAATCCCTTACTGGCATTCTCATTCATATTAACGTAACATTCTCAGTTACTGTAATATATGTCAGATGGTCAACTACTGCAAAACTTAATCTGGAATTCTTGTTAATCTACGTTATGCCAGTGTTTAACACCAAATATAAATAAATGCCTCAGACACTGGTTATTAGAAATAAAAAATAATGTTAATTGGACAACTTCATAGAGTATTTTTTTATGTACTAAATTTTGTTATTTGGTTGTTACAAACCAGCCTAGCACAGCAACAACAGGCCAACTTTCTGAGAAGGAATGGGTGAATTTCTCTGTGTTGGTAGGTAACGGTGGTAGTGATGAAGACATCAGTAACCCATCTCAGGCCCGGACAGTGATTATGCAAGCACTTTCTAACAGAAGAAAGTAACAGCTGCACTGCATGTACAGAAAGTTATCTTAGACGATTTATCGGCTTGCACTCAGGACAATCTTTTCATCTGTCCTCATCTGTGAGCCAAGTTACTGTAACAGCGGCTACCAGCAGGCTAAGAAGGGAAGGAATTTAAAAGTTTGGGAGAAATGCATGTCAAAATCTGTTTAGGACAATATTAAAAACTGCTCATGTACATAAAAATAGGTGAAAATTCTTTTTCAGCTTTATTTACCTGAGAATGAATTTCAGTTTGAAGAGGCCTTTATGTCGTTTCAGGCAAAGCACCTAAGATACAAGCAATTTTCAACAAGAGTACTACACATTTGTCTTTATAACAATTTGTATGTAACAGCTTTTATGCAAATGACACTAAAGTGGCACCTTTTTTCTAAATTGGACATTTTTATGGTTATAATTTTCTTCTGTAATAACAGCAAAAAAATGGCTGTCCCAGTGGAGTTGATCATTTCATCTCTAGTGCTGTTTTGTGAAGTTGGAATGACAAGTTTCTTTCATTTATGCAAGAATGACAAAAAAAAGTATTTTTTGTCATTCTTGTCTCACTTGGTTGAGGCAGATACAGTTGGAAGCAGCATCAGTCCCCTGACACCAACCTCTTCTCTGCCAACAAGAATGGTATCATAAAGTCATAATAAAACTTAAAGGAACTAAGAAATATTGCATTCTCTCTGCTTCTGCTCTTTGAAGGACATAAATTACTTTGTTAGTTTAAGCAGTTGCTGCTTTGGTTTAGTCTTTGGCATTGACTCCCACTTGTTCGCCAGATGTCAGACAGGTGACTTTTACAGACCACAGTCTTGGATTTAATTAACTACAATACAAGAGAATTTATGTATTTCATGCAAACATCCCAAGACATTAGTATAATAAACCAAATAAAATAGGCAGGTTTTTGTTGCTTAATTGACTATGCAGTTCTACAACAGCGATGTGAGAAATTCTGGGCCTTTAACAATGATTAAACTCTTTCCCAGATACCAATTAATTAGTGATCTGTAACCAAGAAACTTTGTGATGGATGATTTTACCCCTGTGAAGTGATAAATTGGTAGACTTTAATTGAGGTGTACAATAAGGTTAACAAAGTCAAAGTTGAAGTCTGATACTTCATCTTGTAAAACAGAATCTCGTAAAATATAATTAACTGTACCATTTAGTAAAAAAATCCCACAAATGTTTATTTTAATGCAAACAGCCAACAAATGCTAAAAATCCCGTGTCTCTCTCTTTAAACTATGCATATAATATTTGGATACTTTCTATATAGTAACTAGTTAAATTTTAAGTCTTTTTTTAACCACTTTTCTGTTAGTACTGCATTTTATTTCTACTGCTTAAACATTACCAGCAGTGCTCCTTAGCACTCTGCACGTTGGCTTAGGTAACTACATGAGCCTAGGAAATCACATATATACCTGAGTGCAGCACTTCTTCAAGAGCAACTGTCTAGCTGGCTCACCCTGGGTCCACAAAGCATGCCCTTCATCATACAAAACCCTAGGGCCACATGGAAACAAACTCACAGTTCAGCTGCACCTTGAATCCCCAAACCCAGGATGCTATCCCCAGAAAAGACTCTACAGGGTAGAGCATAGAAACTCAGTTACATTCCTTGTCTTGAACACAAACAAGTGTACTTGGTCAAGAAGGTATATTTCAGCCATTAGACACCAACGCTACGTTTTGAGGAACAGAGCTGTCCACTGCTTAGCTCATCCTCCTACATGAATGGGAGAAAACCCCAATACAGGAGAAGAAAGGCCTAGAAGAGCCCTGTTTCTCTTCAGCTTGGACTAAAGGCAGGGGATGCACCCTCACAGCCAGAGGATGCTTTAGGGGAAATGGAGGAGCAGCCTTCATTTTCTGAGACAAAATGCAGCCATCCTTTGGAGAAAGATCAGAGTTCAGTCTTTCTGTAGCCCAAGCAAAACAAAATGATGTTTATAGCTTGCTATATTTGGCACCTGCAACTTTGATTGTAAAGCTGCTGTGGTTGCTAATCCATTTGTCCTAAGAAGGTAAGACAGATTCGATCCTTCCTTCCAATGGGCAAACAGCTACACAGTTCATTTAACTTCATTTAACTTTTTGGGTATGGACATCTAACATGGATAACTTGCTCAGCTTTCGTTGCAGGAGGTAGAGTTATCTTTGAAACAAATCTTATGTAGTTTGTGATCCGTAGGTCACTCTGAGAACATCATAGAGCTAACCATAATTATCCTATTAATGAGCTGAAAGGTCAAGTTCAGCACTTTTTTTTTTTTTTTGAATGCTTACAGCCTGAAATGGTTTGCATTAAAAGTATAAGTTGTTCTCTCTCTGCTCAACAATTTCTGTCTTTGTAGTTCCTGTGTTTTGCACTGTACCTTCTGTTTCAGGCATACAGTATCTATACATATAATCACTGAACTGTCAGAGTCAAGAGTGACTTGAGACAGCTTAGTATTCCAGCCAAGACAAAGCTTCAAAGCAATTAAAGCAATTGTGTATGCAAAAGGAATTTCCTAAGAATAATGACTGGGGGAGGAGTTGATTACATTAATAAGTATATTAGAAGGTTAACCCTGAAATTTTGCTTCTAAATCCCCAGAAAAAACTAACCAGAATCATTAACATTCCTACAGAGAGATACTGGCAACCTCCATCTTCCAATCCCCAAAAAACAAAATGAAGTATTGTCGATACAGCTGAGTAGGTGAAGTGTTTTGTATGTTTGGGGCACTCACACAGAAATCATGTCATGTTTTTAATCATTTGGATTACTTAAATAATTTCTCAGCACACCATCTAATTCATAAATATCTGCGCATGAAGAAGCACTTCTGGTATTATGGGGGTGGTGTTAATGCATTATTTACACTTCAGATGCACAAATGTCTTTTTCTTGGCATAATATTAATTAATAAATACTTTTGCATTTAATAGTGCTTTTCATCTGAAGACCTCAAAGCATCTCTAAACTTTTATAAGTGGGCAAACTGAGGCAGATAACTACTAGGCTGCAATTTCAAGGTCACTCTGTATGTTCCTGGTGGAGCTAGCAACGGAAACCCTTGTGCATTTGACTGCTAATCCTGAAACCAACCCCCCTGGCCAATTGCACTGCATGAGCAGCTCTATGTACACTCATAGATTATTAATGTTCTGACAATCTAATGGTTTACTTAGTTTGACGTACCTTTAGGGCTTTACAATTACAGAAATATATGTTAACATTAGTATTAAAAATACTTTTTTTTTATTCTAATGTTCAGTGGAATCAAGTTAACAAATGCTTGCCTTGCTGTCCCTGAAAACTAGTGATGAAAACAGCTTGTACAGGCTATTGAATGAAAGGGGTGATTTCACAATAAAAAAGATTATTGTTTTTAACTCTTCTAAACAAAATGTTAAAAAGAGTCTGAAGCGCTAGATCATCACTCAGTGAACACTGCTAGAAAAGAACCCAAGTCTTAAAAAAGTGTTTTGTTTTGTTTTTTTAATTTTGAAAGTCTTAATCACCTCGGTCCTAATTAGCATTTGAACTATGTCTTCTTTGCCCTTTTCTGACAACATAAAATGACCTGGAAGCATGGGTATATGTTAGTATACTCCTCCATAATGGTCTAAAGAGATTTAAAGAGTCTAGGAAAAATACATTGCTTCAATGTTACCTTCTATTTGTTATTACCTTAAAAATGAAGTAATATGAGTTCTTCTGATAATAGTTTCATGTGCTGTATCTACCTCTGATTAAAAGGCTTTTTGGCGCAACCTCTGCTAGCCGGAATGATCACTGCATCATGAATAAACAAGTGAGATTAGCCAACTGTGTCCAGGTCCAATTGTCCTATTATTGTCTACAGAAAAAGCATCCTTTGGCTTTAGACTACTTTATAGTCTACGACCATAATCCCTACTAAACTATCTTCAGAAAACCACCCAAATTCCTTTTTTGTTTTCCTTAAAAATGTCAATGCTCCTTATCCAATCTTGTTTATCTGCTCTCTATCTGTAGCATGCATGACGGTTCTCTATCCCTGTCATCCTGGTGTGTTTTGTGCTTCGTTAATTATGAAAATCACATGGTGATTACAAAGCCTTCATGTGCAAATCGGAAAACATGATGCACACAGTTACACATAGCCCTGTACTGCTCTTGTCAGTCACTGCAGGATCTCAGAAAGAAGGCTCATAATTCCCCTCTCAACATTATTTCTCAAAAGTTTTGATTTTCTATGGCAAGGTAATGGACTGAGGAAGGGCACAGATCCTCATCTCTCTTACCTTGGTGTAAATTAGGAACAGCTCCTCTGAGATCAGCACAGTTGCTCTGAATAAGCAAGAGGGATCAGAATCCGGCTCAGGAACTTTGCATATTCACTATTAAAATTGGAAAAGGGAACCCCTGTCTGTCTCAATTTCTCAAGTGCTATCTGTCTGTTACCAGGCACATGCACATTAATTGTGTGTTTTAAAACTTTGTTTGGTTGAACCTGTCATCCTAGGCTAAAATTGTGTGACCTAACTTGTAGTAGCTTTTGCAGTGAAGGTATCATTTACTGTTGAGTATATTTTACTGTGCTGTTATAGATCTTTTCACTCAACCAGCTGTCTAACATGTTGAATAGTCTTTCATCTTGTCAAACACTTCCATTCCCCTTTCTACAGCTTTCTCAGCCAACATGTACACACCTAATCAATCTAATGCCACTGTCTCCAGACTTTAAAACCAAAATGCACTGCCCAAACTACTTTTTTAAAGAGACAGTCATGCTTTTCCAGTAAATTCATCATCAAGAGGACTGATAAATTGCTAAATGAGAAGAAACACTTCCCTGAAACTGTTACTCTAGGTCCAGCCTTAGAGCTCTGGTTCACTCACTGAATCTGTCATTCAGTAAAGGCTGTCGGGGGCTTCCCTTCACACTGATCGTGTATATGTTAATGTAATTTAATTTAATAAACATCTTAACCATGGAACCGAGCTTAAATCCTCTTGCTTTTGCTTACTATACTTTTTTTTTTCCATTTTTAGGCAAACAAGATTAGTCTGCCTCAATCTGTTCAATGCCATTTTTCTTTTTTTTTTTTTTTTCCTTATCCTTCATCAATGGGAACTCCATTAGTAGATTAATATTTACATCATACAGGAGGCAGGTGAAAAAAAAAGCTGTTGGCATGGCTTTCAGGCAGCCCCTGCTATGTGATACAGTATATACCTTACATGGTATGGAGTATTCATTAGGGCTGCTTTTATTTTTATTACTTTTACTTTTATTAGATATATTACCTCCTGAGACTGTATGAAGTGAACCATGTCACTGGGTGAGATTACTACTCAGTTAATAGCAGTTCTGAAATCAGTCAATTGGGAATAGGCTATGTTGCAAGAACCTCTAAAATGTATATATGTGCAGTGGGGGACAGGGTAGCTCTCTGAAGAAGGTTTTTCTTCTGTTGCTGGATTCTCCAGTGAAACATTTTTCAATTGCGTGCTCATTTCTATGTGTGCTTTTAGTTAAAACAGATAACAACACCTGAAACAAACACATTTATAGCCAGCAGGTACGCATGAAATAGAGAGACCTGAATAAACAGGTAGAGGTGGGTGCTTTGTAATTTCAGTCTGGTTTTGAATTACTAAGGATGGAGGGAGGTAAAGACACTTCAACCTTTAAGCCCCTTTGACATTCACAAAGTGCTAAAAGTCAGCTGGGGTCTCAGCTCTGACAAATTTGCATCTCTTTGAATATGACGCTTGAAAAGCCAAGCCGCTAGATTAAATTTTGCCATGGAGAAAATGAGAAAGGTTTCCATCTCCTAGGTCTACTGGGAGGATCTTTATGGTTGATTTACTTTTTTTAAATAAATGTTTCTTTATGTGTTTTCTCTAGTTTGTGTCCAGCCTTCCTCTATCATGCATGCTGTAACTTCTGCCAGTTATGTCAGCCCACAGTAAGTCAACCTGGGCAGAGTACAAGGTGAAAGAATATTTCAATCTAAACTGCGTATCCCTTCTGTGTTTTCTGATTAAAATTTGCAAGCAAACCTTGGAATAAACTATACCTGACATGACTTCTAAAATAATTTACACAGTTTATAAACCAGGGGCTAAATCCTACAAACTCTCTCTATGCCATTTGTATGCAGAAGTGCTGCAGGTTTGCAGGAGCGGGCCCGGCTGTGTAGCTGAACCCTTACTATAGAGGACAGCAGGCAGAATAACGATTATAGTGAACCCGTAAAAATAATAAACCGATTGCCCATTGAACAAAATCTACTAACGTATGGATTATCTAATGAGCTGCTGCTGTGGTTCAGGCTGACTTATCCTGCATTAAGTCAACAATGACACCACTGACTCTTGCGGACTTGCCGCAGGGGAGGTGAGGGTAGGATTTGGCACTGGTTTCGGTGTGGAATTGTTTCAGTTAATAATGAATAAAAGGGTGTATGTAGAGGGAACTGTTTCAAGGTTTATAGAAGCTTATAATGTGGACTCTATTTACTTGCTAAGTATTTATGGCAACTCCCGAATTTATAACCATCTCAGAAAAAAAACCCTTTTCACAGATGCTGAATGTAAACATTGTTTTAATGTTCATTGAAGAAATCCCAAGTACACTGCTGTTGTCCTTGCATTATTAAAGGCTGGTGCTTGAAAACATACCAAATTTAACAACAAAACTTAATGCCCCTCCCTTGTATCTACATTTGCTGCTACAGGAGACTCATTATTTGGGGAATTTCTAAAGCAGAATAAACATTTTTTCTGAGCCAGAAGAAGAATCCCTCAATGCTTTACTTTAGTTTGTCTTCGTTTCTTCAGTACATGAGAAATGTGTATATAATAAAGATCACACCCAGAGCCAGTAGGAGAAGTTGTGTGTGAAGGATTTTTTTCCTCTACACAAAAATTGTTCGCAAGCTCTGTGCACAGCATAAGTTCTGAAAAATCACATACAGCAAGTTTTTACTTTTTTATTTTTATTTCCTTGCTGGGTTCTTATAATTTTCTGGCAGATCACATTACATTACAATGAAATGTGAACTGTGATTAGGACTTAGCGATGCATCTTGCAGTTTTAACTCAGTCACTTGGGTTCCGATTTAGCCCAACATGTGTCTCTTGAAATAACTCAGGAGAGCAGATTTATGATATACTTAGCAAGGGAATAACAGTGTTGGAGACTGCCAGTACTAAACAATCCAGTTCTTAAATGTATCTAAGCATCTGAAGAAGAAGTCTAACTTTCCGTAGAAAAAAAGGAAAATCAACAAATCTCCTGTTGATGTTGATGGGAACAGTGAGGTATACAGAGCATTTTTTAAAGGACGTGAATATGTATCCAGTTACAGCAAACTGATCCTGACCATCTTAACCTCAGAATCTTATTGTCATATCAGGGCATCATTCAGGTCTGTTTGCTTCAGTTGACGCTATGGCATTTCATTTGCAGACACAGAAGTATTCTCTCTTTAAAGGAAAAAGTAACTCCTTTCCAGCAACTGAATGGTTTAAAGCCTTTATAGAAGCTTTGTTTACCCACCTGATTTTTCTCGTGCCTTTCAGTGCCTATTACTTTTAGTAGTTGTGTTTTCCCCTCTCGAATCCAGCTGCTCTCTCAGTGGTCTCAGGACTGCTCCCACCTGTGCTCTCTGTACTGCTCGCACATTGAACCTACCTGTTCCTTCACGTCCTTCCCTACTTTCAGAGACTGCTCCTAAATGTGGCATTTTACTTCTTGTTGGAGACTGCAATCACCTCCAGAACTGTAGTGCATGAATAGCAGTGGGACCCGCCAAATGCATCCTTGCTGAAAGAAGACAATTCAGTCCCACCCGGGTATGCACCTTCTCAGAGCAAGAGTGTTTAGACATGCAGCAAACCCCTTGATCCAGCCCCAAGCCAACTATTGCAGGATGGTGACTAAACACAGCCTAGCAGATTCAGCACAGCCTAGATGTCTTGTTCTGAATTAGGCCCCTAATTCCTGGTGAGACCACTTCCCAGCTAGCATAATGACTTGGATGATTTTTGTAAGAGAAAGAAAAAAGTGAGTGATCTGGGAGCCTCTTAGAAAAGCACTTCAACACCTCATTTGAATAGACCCTTATGCAATGTATTGGAGCTTCTAGGACAACTCCCTTACAAATGGATCATTACAGCAGTGAAAGCCAGTTTATTATTTAACCAATTCAGGTTGAGTGGAGACTGGAGAGTATTAGCACTTGCATTGATTGTAAGTAAGAGTCTAGTAATTAATGATCAGAGTTTTCAGCAACATTCTTGAGGAGAGAGTGCAATGCGCCCAAATAGGTATGACTGAGGAGGTGTTGACTGAATTCAGAATGAGCCTGAAGACAAGGGCAATGAAAAGCAGGACATGCACATAACCCATTGCCAGTATTTTGTCCACACATCAAAAGTACTTTTAAACAGTGAGCGGATTAAACTAGACCCTTTTGATCTGGATTGACACAGTAGTTTTCAGCCCTCATACTCTGTGTATTGCCAGTAGGTCCCAGAATACTTTCCAGAGGAAGTCAGTTGCCTCAAAAGCCTCTTGGGAATTGCTGTGAGTGGTCATAAGTCATACTAAGGAGGTGAAGAAATGTCTCTGATAGCCAAAGTCTGGAGGAAATACACAGCTGTGTCTGGAAAAGTCCACCTTTGTCTCCATCCTGGCATGGAGCTCTGGGCAGAACTGGTCAGACTGTGGTGCTGTACTAATACCATTATAGATATATGTGGTGGAGAAGCGTGGCTTGGAAACAGCTCATTAGTACACTTTGCTTTGAGGGGATCTGCTAAATTCTAAAGCTTCAGGATTTACTGTGGTCACACTTTCATGCTTACAGCAGTAGGCATATTTATTTATCTTAATGAAATGAGAAATGATTGAAAATTCACATGACTCCAGGAATTCAACATTTAAGAAATTCTCCTTTTTGCTGCAAGATTATATTCTAAAGGGACACACATTTAGGACACATTTCATCCACCCTATGACAGTTATACAGCTGTCTTTCCTTATCCAAGACTCTTTTAAAGATTAATTTCTTCTATAATCCCTACAGTTCAGGTCAAAAATGATAATAAAAAACCCTAAGTAAATAATTAATAAATTAATACATTTATAAATATGTAATCCCATTAAACAAGTACAACAATAACAAAAATCCCCCCAGATTATGTTCATGCTTGAGTTCTTAACCATGTTACATATTTTCTGTATTTGTCCTTCAGATGGCATGATCTTCAGAGTACTAGCTTAATTTCTGATTCATTCAGTGGAGAGTACATGGTCAGCATATAGCACAAGAACATATAATAACACACAGATTTGTGATAGGTACAGATATACACATCATGCATACACATGTTTAAACAGCTATAAATCTGAATGCATATGCGGTTGCTCATACATTTAAAATCACACGTGTAAACAAATGAGAACAGACGCATGCACATGTAATGCTATAATCATAGAACCCATCTCAGGGATATGCAAATCAATTGCTTTTTTTGTGTATGTGTGAGGTACAACAAATACCCACAATCTTAAATTAACTCTTTCCAAATAATAAAAATCTTACCATTAATATGACATGTTTAAATCCAAATGGACAAGTTTATGGTCCCTTCTGCCCCCTTCTTTCTCTTTCTCACTCCCTCTCTCTGCCTCTCCCTCTCTCTCTCACTTTACCTTCCCAACGGCACTATTTTATTTCAGAAGAAAACTTATGAAAATTGTTGAAACACACACTACAAAGCATTTGCTTTTTTTCTCTCCCCTTTTTTTTTTTTTTTATTTCAGCAGATAGCCCCCAAAAAAGGCAAGAATGTCAAAAGCTTCGAGTCCCCCCTTTGACATTCACGCAGTGCTGAGAGTCAGCCGGGGTCTCAGCTCTGACAAATTTGCATCTCTTTGAATGTGACGCTTGAAAAAAGCCGGAGCTGCTAGATTAAATTTTTTTTTTTTTTCCATCGAGAAAATGAGAAAAGCCTCTATCTCTCCGCCGAGTCTACTGGGAAGATCTTTATTCTGATTCTTGTTAGAATTGTTTATCACCCTGACAGACCAGACTCGGACGAGATAAAGGCGCTGCTCCATCACGGGGCCTGACAGTGGTAGGACATGCAGAGAAATGAAAGGAGCAGGGGAAAATATTATTAATAGATGCCGACTTGATTTGCCTCTATGGCACGTCAAGGAAGGAAGGGAGGGGGGAGCCACGGCTTGATTGCAAGCCTATGAAGTTCTGTCCAAAAAAGAAGCTATTTTTCATTAAGTGATAGAAGGGCTTTTTTCATGTTCTTTCCTGAGGAGCTGATAACTTATGCAGTTTATTCTAACCCTGCTGATTTCTGTCAGGGAAAGAAAACTCCTGAAAGATGGCTCCAGCTCGTCCTTTTCAGAGAAGGAGGCTGTCTTGTCAAAAATGGTAGCAAAGCATTAAAGCCCCGGCCTTGACTTCTGCAAGATCCCTTGGATCTGGTTGGGTGTGCATGTGTCTGTGAGCATTGGGGGGTTAGGGGAAGAAGACGTTATTATGTACCCACTAGGTCCCTCTGAGGGAGAAAAAAAATCAAAATATGTATGCAGAGCAGTTCTTGCACATATGCACACATGCACCTCATACACAAAGGCTTTGTACATTTGAGCATACGTGCAGAAACATTTGTTCCACTGCCTAATTACTCTGCAGTTAGTAAAGATTTGTCTGATACGAGCTTGTGCTGAATTTGAGAACTGGAGGCTGGGTGTAAAGTTAGCGCAGTTTCATTCAAAATGAATGTTAAAAAATAAGCAAGTCCCTGCTACCTCCTGTATGTCAGGTCTCACATGGAAACCTGACTGCCAATACCAGCTGAGGGACTCCTCCAGGGTGCTGACTCTGCTGTGACTGCTGTGTTCTGGGGCAAAAGTGCCTGTATGTGATCATTATTTCACTTCGATTAGATGTTTTTGGATGCGGAAGTAGGAGCGATGAATACTTTTTGTGTGCATCATGGCCATATTATTGTTATTCTTGGATCCTTCACATTTGCAGCTCTGACCTTTTGGACGTTCACTGTAATCACACGTGTATGAACACAGTTCCTTGCTTGTAATTACCTTGTTCTTCTCCAGAAAGGGTTGTGTTTGATCACTCTCCTAACTGAATTTTGAATTTTGTATAGATTAAATTCCAAAGAAATGCTTGCCTCAGGGTAATAGAGTAGGTCTGTTTCTGTGAACCTGCTCTTCGAGATTGCTTCCTGCTGGATCCATCTTACAACATTCTGAGCATCCAGAGAAGAGATGAATGCTGCTGAGCTCTCTGCTTTCAGTAGCATGTCAGTGCTTATCAGCTCAAGGGAATTACTCAGCACTTTGCTGGAGGAAAAAGTGTGGCTCTTTTTTCTGGAAAGCTCATGAGCTGAGTGCTAGGCAGTCCACTTTCTCTTCCTTCTTCAGATTTTTCCTAAAGAGTTCTTTCTTCTAGTAAGACCAATAAATGCATATAAAATTCCAGATTTTTTCCATTCGGGTGGCAATAAAAGATGAATTACTGATGTTGTATGTAAAAAGTGAAAAAAAGTTAAATATCACTAGGAATCATGTCCCCACAGTGATATGCCCATAGAAATTTAATCTTCATCTTCTGTTCCCACTGCTGCTTGTTGCCCTTTTCTGGTATATCATATCCAGAGATTAAGGGGAAGTTTTAAGTTCTTTTTTTTTTGAAGTGCTTAAGAAAGACCTGTGGTATCTATCTAGCTAACTCTCTGCCGTGTCTCTCCCATGCAATCAGTGGCACAGTCAAGTCTGAAATGGATTCATTTTCAAATTTGGATGTAGATGATAAAGGGTGACTACTTGGGGAAAGTCCTGAAAACACCAAACTTGTGAACTATGCAAACGCTGGGTTAAACTATTGCCCAGTTTGGGGTTAGCAAAGATTTTTACCACCTGCTATTTGGGTGATCTTCCTAACTGCTCCTAACTGCTACTTTTGATAAACTGTTTCTTTTCTATTAAAGATCCCAAGCCTGCCATAAAACATGAGGCAGTCTGATGTGCCTGGTAGGAGGATTATGGACTGCTGCACACTAAATGTATGTGACGGAGTTATCCGTATGCTGATATGAGACTGGATTTGAAATTCCAGTTATCCAGCCACCTATTCCATACTGCATTGTGTGAGAACCCCCATGCAAATCAATTGATTTAAAATGAAGAACATTTTAATCTACTTCAGAATGGTAGTTTAGTTATTATGGCATAATAGCAATAATGAAATATAAGAGAGCTTGACCAGGAGCATGGAGGGAGAGCACAGATTTTGCTGAGGAGATCTCATGGTGAGTAGAGAGGATCTGTGAACTAGAGGGGGAAAGCAGCTCTTGTAGGTTGATGTTCTGACATGCAAAGCCACTAAAAACCTTCAGCTCATGTCCTTTCTACTTTTGCTATGTTGTTTTTTTACTGGACCGATGTCTCTGAATTCCCAAGAACCTTGCGCTTGGTGAATTGTTCTGACTTCACAGGCTACACAAACATGTTGAGAAATCTTATGCTGGCTTTGTATGTGGAGTCTTCTGGTAAAACATAATGACCAATTACAATAAATAGCTCTATTTCTTGATAGTGAAATGCTAGAAGTATCAGGTGAGCTCAGAGTGATGTTGTACTTGGTTCCGTACAAAGCGAAAGGCAGTTTACACACATCAGACAGACAAAGGATGGGACGAAAGAAGTATAATGGCTACTATTTTATAGCTCAGGATCTGAAAGCTATTGACAGCGAGCTGCCCAAGATCACACAGAAAGTCTGTGGAAGAGCTGAATGCTTGAACAGAGATCTTTAGTCCCAGTTCAGCTTCTTAACCACAGCACAGCCCTTCGTCAGCCCAGCTCAGGGTGGCCCAGGTCTGTTTTGGCTGAGCCACGCTCACCATATCATGTTCCGTTGTAATATAGACATGCAAAGCAATTTAGAAAGGCCCCCTTTTTTATGACTACAACTAATTGACCCAAATTCTGTGAAAAAGTATCATGACGTAGGTAGGGATTTGCCTCTTTTATTTTAACTGCCATTGTTTACATTGCTCCAGTGACAAAGAGGAATATTGTTATTGAAACTTTGAGAACGGAGGTTGAGTTATGCATCCCTGAAGCCCTCCATTTGCATAGTTTTAGAAAGTGGATATATTTGGCAGGCATTCTCTTTATTCAGCCATGGGTTTGGCACATGCCAGACTACAGAGTGAGTGAGCATCATGCAGCAATTTAAACTGAGAAAACAGATGTGGTTTTGCATTTCGGTGTGTGCGGAGTCTCAGGCTACCATGAAAATATCTCTGGGTAATTATTACACCCAAACTGCACAGTTCACATGTTGATATCTTACAGTTACGCTACAAAAGGAAATATTTTACTGAATTTTTTTTTTCTTTTCTTTTTATTATTTAGTTATGCAGCTCCAAATTAACTCAGTCTCACGGATAACTATAATTGAATTTATGAGTATTCATTTTATTTCACACAATCGTCCAGAAGTTTGGATCCTTATATGCATTATCCAGATCCTTGGAGCGACAAAATGGGAATGAGAGAGAGTGACATCACAAGACTTTTTGTATTAATTCCATATGAGCAGACTGTAAAACCCAGAAGAAAGAATTTTTCTTCTGGTATTTCAGTACTTCTAATTCTGAGTGGGAGCCTACACAATGTGTGAAAACTAATGAAATAGTGAGATAACTAAGCAGTGTTGAACACAGCAAAAACTGCTTCCTTAGATATCAGTTCAAATATAGACTAAAGAACTGGTGATTGGAGTGCAAATTCAACATATGAGGTTTAAGACCTGGTCCCATATCACTGGCAGAATTCCTTTGATTTGAATACATGTCCGTTCAGGTCAATAAAAGGCAATGACTTTTTTCATATGACAATAAGTATGAAATTCTGAGTAATTTCTGGAACGTGTTTATTGCGGATTTTTGTCTGAATGAAGTGGATAAAATAATAATTTTTTTGCATTGTTATACAATCTCTTACTGGATCATGTTAAGTGCCATGGTTTCAAGTTGTTAAAGTAGGAAGTTAGGGCTATTAAATCATGATTTCTGGGTGATTATGGAAAACACACATATTTGTACTTTATGATAGCTATTGGTTTGCTAGATTTTTTTTACAAGATTGTGGGGAAACAGTGCTACTAACATGATTATAGCACTAAATTTTAAACTGAAAAAGCAATTGTAAATCACTTCAGGGTAATCTACAAACAAGGCTTAAAATGCAAGACAGGGAGTAGCTGTGAGGTTACTAGCTTGCCACATAAAATATACTCATACACACCGACTGTCCAGCATAACTGCTATTGTGAATTTTTCCTCTTTAGTTTCCAATTTGTGTTCCCACCGAAAGTTTTGCATATATGGGTCTAATTTATAAACGTGGCCCTAATGGATTTAATTAAGACTGTATTTTTAATATCACCTGTTAACAGAAGAGAGCAAATACTTCATAACTATTTATCTACGAATTTGACCTTTTTTGTCTCCTTCTGAAAAGGTCTGCAATCAGCCTACAGGTTTTGCAATCAACAGTTTCACCAAAAATGTTTTAGCAGATTATTTTGCCTATTTCTGATAACTGGAAAACAGATTTCAATAGATGTAACAAATGTAACCTTACATCACAATTGGTCACTTCAGCTCTGGTGAGGGCCAGGTTTAATAATGCCAGTTCAGGGAATAGCATGTACAGGTCCATCTATTTCTGCAGAACCTACCAGAAAGTACTTCTGGGACATCCTGATCACTAATAGGATCCTGGATAAAGGCTTCATTCATCTCTTCTACTTCAAGAACTCCTTGAAACTTGATTTAAACTCCGTTTCTCTCAGTGTATCAAATTATGGAGAGGTCATTCATTTGCTTCCATAAAGAAATATGTTAGGGTAGCTGAAGTGGCTGCTTACCAATAGCCACAATATGCACCCTCCTACTCCAAAAATGGTGTGAATAGAAGAATTGTAAAAAAAGCTCTTAAAAGCATTTTTCAGTATCCAAGTAACTCAGTTTCCTAAGTCATCAGCTTTAAGGAAAGACTGACAATATATGTGCTCTTTTTGTGGGGAGCAAAAGAGTGGGGGAAAGCTGTCCTTTGATTTTGGTTCATATTCAGGGAACAGCCTGGGTTAATAATTTAAAGGTAGGAAGTTAATTTATGCATTCCTGAAATCCTCCTTTTGTGCAGTTTTAGAAAATGCATACATGTGACAGGATATCTCATTGTTCTGGGGATGTGTTATCATGTATATGTGGAGTAGCTTTAGTGCGATATGAAATGCAAATTTGCCTCACTTTGTTCTTGCCACTTTTATGAATATTAAAATTATGGATAAAATAATTGTGAACACTTTTGGAAAAGGTCTTTAGCTCCTAATTTCCGTGCTATAAAGTTTTTATATTGGTGCAGTAGAAAAAAAATTGAAAATTTTATCAGTTTATATTGGTATGAATGTAAGAAATTTAATTGAAAATTTGCATTTTGAGTGCACTCTGAGTGGAACTTTATGATGGCATGAAACCCTAATGCCAATAAATAGTACAACAGCCTCTCAAGCAAAAACAATTCATGTTCATTCATGTTAAGTCAAACAAAATACAGTCATTTAGGAGATTTTAGACTGGCACCAACCTCCTTTAGCACCGATTTGTAATAGAGAAGGGGTTAAAGCGGAAATAATCCTGGACAGATAAGGCGGTTAGCAACACATAGGGTACCACCAGTGCCATCATTCTAAGTGCTGTAAGACTATATACCTTATAAAGCCAATCCATCTTGATCCTCCCTGCTAAGTGGATTGACTTGATGAGAAGCCTTTATGTAACGGTTTCCAATCTCACTAGCAGATTCCTAGTTGTAAAGGTGGCTCTAAGGCTGCCACAGCATGCCTTGTTTAACACTGTTAAGCACTACCTTTGTGAGGTATTCCTGATTATAGACATACGCTGAGTAGTGGTCCATAAAAACTTGGTCCAGAAAACAGAAAAACTTGTTTAAATTATTGTGGGAGACCAAAAGGTCAAGTTATTACTTTTGCATATTATTCTTTAATGTAAAAATAAAAAACCAGAGTCTTTGCTTCCCTAGCATTCATTATGTTATACCTGCCTTAAGTGCAGACTCTAATACTTCATATTGCAAGACAAGAAATTATTGTGCGAGAACTAGAACAGACTACTGCTCTGCAGGACTATGGAATTGCTCCTTTAATAGCAGTGTAGCTTGGAATCTTCAGACACAGAATAATTGGTCTTATTTGTTTAGATTATTCAAATAATATTGTGCAATATTCACAGCTGGGACTGAGATTCTTCTCTACTTTAAATCTTCTGAAAGCTGGACCTGTTTCAGGAATTAAAGATCTTTTCCTCCATGTGGCTTTTAGGCTGTTGTTACAAAGCTCTTCATCAGCATGTAGTGACTTTGCTCATTTCTTTGACAAAAGGCTGATAATCTGCACTAATGGCTTTGGCTGACTCGTGTTTAGTCCCCAATTGACTTTGACTGACACACTGAGCAATATTAACAATATGGAAACAACGGTTGATCACAGAAGGAGACAGACAATCTTGCTGGGTGAAATCCTGCATATCTTTGCTTCCACTAGAATTAGTTTCTTTCTGAGGTTGGACTACTTTTATATTACATTCCCTTTACTACTAACATTCGTTTTCAGGTCCTAGGCTGTGATCCTTTCAGTTAGAATCTCCTCTCTAGAAAGGTAGCTCTTTGGATTATGTCTTCTCAGATGTAGAGTTTCCCTTGAGTATGAACAGAGTCTTATCCCTAAAGAGGAAGGTATGAAAAGTAGGACAAAGGTTTTCATTTTCCTTTGAAAATCATGAACATCCAGTACCTGGAATTATAACCGCCTGGCTAGTCACCCACTTCATGAGCAAGGAGAAGGCCATTTCGAGCTTGGACTGTGGTTTTTTGTTGCTTTGATTTTGGAGTAGTACTCTCTGGGGTAGTTAAATTCCGAGCTTCTCATCCATAGGAATCACTTGTAAAAGTTCATGCAAGCGGAATAGCGCATCCACATCTGACATCAAGTTCTGTGCAAAGCAACCATTTTCAACAACAGTCACAACTGCACACCACCTTTTATTCCATGTATCAATATATGAATACATAACCTGAGACATTAAGATAGTGTTAAGTTCTGTAAAGAAGAAATTGCAAATAGTGCAAACCCCTAGGGCTCGTAATAACAGGTATCAAAGAATAGAGTAGGATTGAATGAACAGTGATCTAAGGTGCATCTACTCATCAATTGGGAGACCCTACTGCAGACTTTCAGTACTTAAAGAGGACCTATATGAAAGATGGGAACAATCATTTTTAGCAGGGCCTGTTGCAACAGGACAAGAGGTAATGGTTTTAAACTAAAAGAGGGGAGATTTAGACTAGATATAAGGAAGAATTCTTTTACAATGAGGGTGGTGAAACACCCTCATTGGGGTTGGAACAGATTGCGCAGAGAGATGGTAGATGCCCCATCCCTGGAAACATTAAAGATCACATTGGACAGGCCTCTGAGCATCTTGATCTAGTTGAAGATGTACTTGCTTACTGCAGAGAGGTTGAACTAGATGACCTTTAAATGTCCCTTCCAGCCCAAAACATTCTATAATTCTATGAAATTCAGAAAAACCTTTGGCTGTAACTATACCTAGCATGTGGACTCTCCTTAAGCAAAAGTGTTGGAGATTGAGGGATAGGTTTTATGACTAATTTAGACAATCTTTAAAAAGGAATTCGTCAAAAATAAAGCTCAAATATAAAATTAAAAATTAAATTCAATGTAAAAATTTAACAACTCCAATTTTGAAAACAAAGCGTTTGACTTCCATGGGCAATTAGAAATTATTTACAGGGAAAAGGGGCACTCATGCAAGTCAGCAAAGGTTTTGAGTCAAGAGGATCTTATCTGTGCAAAAGTTAAAACTTCTGCTTAAGTACTTTGTTTCTGTTAGGCAAACGTGTACCTTCTGATTCTCAGCACGTTCTCCACAACCACAGGCCAGGAGACTAGTTTTGCTTTGTAGACATGGCACAATATAAAACTTTATAAACTTTTTTCGTAACCAGGGGAAATGACTGTTAGTGGACCTGAATGAAGCTTTTAGAGTTTTGCAGGACAGAGACCTCAAAAACATGCATATTTGGTTATTCCTAAACAGCTGTCAGAAAAGTCACTATGTGAAATATTTATTCCTATTTTAAACACAATTTCTTTCCTAGAGAAAGTTATATTGTCTTTCACATACAAGAGATTCAGGCAGGTGTTTAAGCTTGACTCTAGTTGGTTGGCATGTGATTTGAGGTATAGTACACTTAATAAAGAAGAAAAAAATTAAAGAATTCCCACCTGGAAAATACCTACCTCTCTTACTAAAATAGCTTTACATAAAACTCTGAAGCCTCTTGGGATTAACAAGGCCTGTTTACTTTCTATTTCATTTTGAGCCCCTTCTACTACATGAGTTGAATCAAAAGTCTGAGAACTTCAGTATGGGAAACTGGAAAAGAAATTGATGAAAAAGTAAAAAGCCAGTTATTGAGTTGGATGTTAAGTCTGTCTGTCTTCCTGCCTTTGACAGGAGTTGATGAGAAAGACTGGAAGACAACTGTCCTTTTTCATTAAAAAAATAAATAAATAAATGGAGAAGGAAAGAAAAACTCTCTGAATCTCTGTGGCTCCAGGGACAATTACATATACATATACACGGAAGTATAAAATATGTGTGTTGTTACATATTGGTTTGCAGTGGAGCAGTGATATTGTATAGACTAAGACGTAAACCTGTCAATTCAGGTTTTATTGCTAGGAGTGCCAGATGCACTGTCCAGGACCTCAAACATAACAGCCTGTGCCACCAGCCCAAGAAGCCACGTCAGGGCTTTCCTCTGCTGCTTCCACAGTTTTCACACTTGATAGACTCATGTTCCCACACTGTAAGTGCCATGGCCTCCCTCTGTGAGTTTTTTGCTTTTGATAAAGATGGTATTGTGTATGTAACAATGGTCACGTTTCTTAAGTGTTCCCATATTGGCTGTAAGAAACTCCTCAGGTGCTGACCTAAAACAGATGCTGTAAGTGCTCTTTTTTCCTACCCTTTAAATGTTTTAATGGTTTGTGTGTTTTAATTTTACCAGTCATTTAGTCTTCGCATTATATCCTGCTTCTCTCTTAGCTGCTTACAGGGGAGACATGGAGAGAGAACTTTTCCCTCTCTCTTTCGAAAGGCAAATTTAAAGAAAGGCATAGGAAAATTTACGTGCCATGGTGTGGACACTGCTCTGATTTGTCAGGACCTGTCAGCTCTGTTTCAAATGTTGTACAAGATCATTGTGCTTGGGCTACCTGCCTCCTGTTTGGGGAGGTGCAGTGATCTCTGGTTCCTTGGTTGTCACCACTGAAACAGCCATGAACAAGGCTGACAGCACGACCTGGGACCCAGAACGGTGTCTGAATGTATAAAGATCTCAAGATGACAATAAAGTGAAGATAGATTCATCTTCACTATCTTTCAAAAAACAGGTACAGAAAAGAGATCAAATTAGACTGCAAGAAGACTGAAAAGCTGGAAGGCCTGTAGCCTAGATTCCTGACACCATTTAATACTACCCTATGTTTGCACAGTTTTTATCACCTCTCTGCAAAATACAATGAAATAAAAAACACATGGTGGGATTTTCAAAAACATTCCTGTTGTTTTGAGACTCAGCTAAAAGTTACATTGACAACTGGCTGATGAAGTTTTATGTGCCATAGCTCAGGTTTTTTGAGTCATGGAAACTCCACAGGAGTTATTCTTCCATCGGAAAAGGGTATTACACCTAGTACAGAAAAGGAGACCAAAAAAAACCCCCATAGACACACTCAAATCTGCCAGACCATGAGAATTTCCCTTCCCCTCAATGACACTTTGCTGTGACTGTGGGCAGCAGATTGTGTTTGTATTGTCAGGGAAACAGTCGGGCCATTATTGTTGTTGTTTAATTTTTGGTGGTTGAGGTTTTTTTTCCCTCCTAGCCAAAGTATTAAAAAAAAAAAAAAAGGGGGGAAGAAAAAAAAGAGTTGATTTCTTCAACAAGCAGCTGCAATGACAGATGGCTGATGAATGCACTACCAGCAGTTCCAATGGAACTTGACTCCGTGGGAGTCGGGGCACAGCGCACCTTCCAAAGGGTGCCACGGTAGTCACTTGGGAAGGGGAGTGAGAGTCGGAATTTCTAACCATGGTGAAAATGTACTGAAGGAAGAGAACATGATGACAAGGGGTGAGAAAGGGAAGGGAGTGATTGAGATCCATCCAGCTGAGTCTTTATCCCCAAGGATGAATTGAGATGAAATAGGGGCCCAGAGCCATAAAAACTTCAGGAGTACTTTAAAAATAATGTCTCCTCTGCTAAAATATACCATCTTAGCCACCCACTTGACATTAGGCTTTGTTGATCTTTCTTCCCTAGCCCCTAGATGGACTCCTCCACTCTCTACTCTTTCTATACAGTTTTTAGCTCTCTTTCCTGTTCCTCCTTTTCCCATAGCTATCTCTTCCTAACCTCATGACTGTCTGTGATTGTGAAGGAAATAGCTAGGTTGTCGCTCTTCTCCAAGCTGCTTCCTGATACCTGTCAGACATCCCCCATGAGTCTTCCTTAGCACCCTGATCAGCCCTGCCAGGTGATCTGCTGCATAGCATCTTCCATTATAGAGCTCAGACTTAAAAATATTATTTGTCCCAGGCAGTTATCATCTCTTTGTCCAAAGGTGTCCCACTGAAATTGTTAGTTAGAAAAATTTATAACCTCCTATTGGGAGCCCTGTGCGAGAAGTGGGAATTCCTCTTCTTACTCTCTGTGAGTTTTAGCTCACTGTGGAGGCAGAAACACAACAGGGAAGGAACAGAAGCCCCACTCTCTGAAAGGAGCCCACAGGCAAATGCAGGTAGACATTTCCCTGCATCAAGAAGAATGTCATAACCTGCAAGACCCCTAGCCTGTCATGGTCCCCAAGACAGTGCAGTTCCCCCTTTCTTCACCTCCCTGTGTGAAGAATGGAGTAAAAAGAAAAGAACTGGTGGCAGCTGGAAAGCAGTAGGCGTTTGCAAGAGAGCAGGGAGTAAATAAGGAACAAAACTCCTCGAGCAGTAAATATGCTGTGTAAACGTAAACAATAGCAGCAAGCAAGACATATTCCAAATCCATCTCCAGTGAGAATCAATTATATTATATCCGATGAATCAGGGGAGGGGCTGGTGAAAGAGAACGGGGACCTATTATTGTTTTCAAGTCAAGTCAACCAGCCAAGTCTGCAAATGAAAGCATTTTCTGTCTTTTTCTCTCTGTCTTGTTGATGGCCTCCCCTTGTCTCTCTTTCTTGGCATATTTCTTGCAGTTCTCCCACCTCACAGTAGTCATATACATCTGAATAACACTGCAGTTCAAACACGAGAAGAATTGTTTTCCTATGGTTTCTAAACGTCTTTTCTATTTCCTAGTATTCAAAATCGGGGCATAAGCAGTGCTTATCAAGGGGTGTTCTACATCAGAAAACTCAAGAGTGAGACTGTACACGTGTGTGTGTTTGCGCGTGCTCGTGCCTACATGAATACAAGTGACCAAGGAAGCAAGAAAATACTGCTGCAGACCATTAATGAAGTAATGATAGGTACTTCTTTTATACCTGTGATTGTGAAAAGAACGGGTTGGTTTCATTCTTGTATCTGCACACCACTAACTAGTGCTAACGCACACAGAGGTTTTTTGTCTGTATCCCCAAAATCACAAAGTAGGAAATGAAAAGGGGAGGAGGAGAAAGAAAGAATTGCTGGAAATTATTGTCTCTTAGGTGTTCTCTAATAATGAGAAAGGCGCCCCACTTTGAACTCTTGATTCTTTGCCAGAGAACAAAAACCTTAAAGCATTTTGCTACCTTTAATTGTATTACTCTTCTAGTAATCAATAAAGATAAAAAAGGATCATTCTATGTGTAATATGAAATCACACAGGGTCTGACTATGTGGAGATAGATTCCACTTATCTGTCTCTAGGGGTAGCTTCTCTTGTAGTAGAAAACTCAATTTTTATTCGGATTTTAAAAATGTTTCAAATTATCCAGTCAATGCTACATGCATATTAAAAGATTTATTACCAAATATTCTCATCTTGATGTACTGGATCTATGCACCCAATTCCCACTAATGTTAATGGAACTGCATCTGTAAACCCCTGCACATCAAAGCAAGACAGTACCCACAAGTACTGCAAATGCATAGGTAGCTGGATAAATAGCACAAAGATTAAGCACCTCTGGCATTACTGTTTTTTCTTTTTTTATTGTGTAAACATTGGTCTCATCTTTCTAAGGACTCAAGATGCAATATAAGAAACGAAAGGCATCTGGGCCAAGATCCCCCACACTTCAGCGTGGGCGAGTGGCAGCACCCACTCTAATTGAAGGGGAGAGGGAGAGGGGTGCCTCCACAGGGTGACTCAGATTTTAGGTGGGCTGAATCATCCCCAGAGGTGCCTGTTCCTCTCCACTGATTATTAACTGGGGGTGTATGAGGAGCCATTAATTCAAGTACATGAAGGGAGATAGGTTATCCCAGGCCTTAAAGTATTAAACCCCCATTCCTATCCTATGGTACGGGGTGATTTGAAGGCTCCTGCTCAGGGAATAGACTGCTCACTGCCTGCTGGGGTGCTTATCAGCCCTTCATGTTAAAGGTGGGAAGAGATGGGCAGAGAGCAACCTTCCCATCTCAATCACACCAATACTAAAAAACCACATTCATACAACAAAACCAAGATTTTCAAATATGGGTTCCTAGAGTTTAAACCTTAAATCCCTAAGTGGAATTCTTAAAACGCAGCTTGGATTTCACTGCTCCAGAACATGATTTTGGATTAATTATCTAACCTTAGGCATCCATGTTTTGTAATGTTTGGATCACATTTTGAAATCTAGAGAAAACCAGTGTATTATTATTAATAATATTAATAATATCCCTATTAATTGAAATTGCTACATATATGCCAATGTAAACAGTAATTAAAGTAAATTAAATGTACTAACAACAAAGTTATATCAACAGAACATTCTGTGTTAGAATTCAAAGCAAACAAATCTATGTTTTAAAGAGAAAAAAGGATAAGGTAGAAAAAGTAATTACTGTGGGGCCAATAACTACATTAATTGTTAGAAGAGAACACAGCTGCAAAAAAATTCACAAGGAGTGCATACCACACTGAAAGATGGGTGGGGCAATTAAGGCACAGACTAGCTAATAAATGATAGTTAATAAAACCTCTTCTGAAACTTCCGTTTCTTATCCCTAGATTTGCAAGTGCCTTACAAAGGAAGCATCATTACCCCATTAGGCAGAGGAAGGAGGAAGAAGCACAGTGTAATGAAGTACAGTGGCCAGAGTCACCCAAGGGTATGGCTAACACAAACAAGTTACCACAAGTTAAATTGAAGTATAGATTAACAGAGTCAGCTGCTCTCTTCTAACTTCATATTTGCCTGCTCTTAACCTGCAGTAAATGAAACTCGTCTTACCTCAGGTCTAAAAAGAGGGCTAAGCCTCCTACCTTTCTGTGCAAGGAAAAAAGCAAGTACCTGGTACCATAAAGTCACACTGGCTAACTTACTCTGACAATATCTCCTTCAAAAACCCGGCTAGTCTGTCTTTGTGTGATGGCAATGATCATTTTGTGAGGCTCTGCTAACATTGGGATGAATGTGGTATATAAATGGAAAGGGTTGACTGGAAAGGAACGATACAGGGTTGAGATACGTCGTGCAGTTCAGCGCAGAAAAGTCAAAATCTGGTGCAGATCTGCGATGTGACAGTAGGGTTCCAGGAAAAGCAGGTGGTGTGGGAATGCAGCTCCCTATTAGGACAGGGCTTCGAAAGAAGAGGATCAGTCATAGCCAGAGCCTGCATTATTTAAGGCTTTAAAATCTGAAAGGGCCAACTTAAAATCAATCTGCCACTTTGGAGGCAGGCAGTGTGAAGAATGCGGTGTGGTGTAATGCATTCCTGCTGGCTCACAGGGCTGAGCACACGTGCTGACACGCTCAGAGCGAGCAGCAAGCAGCGTTGAGCAGGCTGGCTTTAAGCTCTGCTAAGAGGGTATTACAATAATTGAGCTTTCTGGTAACAAGGTCTGTGTTGCTATATTTGTGATAGGCATGGGATAAACTAAGCACGCAGCCGGTGCATGCAGCATAACTGGAGGAGGGGGTTGAAGGAGCCTCTTTGGCACCAGAATTGGAAACCTGGCTTCAACTTAAGCAATGGCAAAACTCCATTAACTTCAGTTTGAGCTTGTGCTTGCCAGGTACTTTTCCAGGAGCGCTGTGGCCTAATGCAGGACCAGCCTACACCCAGCTCACGACCTCTGAAACACAGCTCTTCAAAGTGCAGGGGAACATAATAGAAATAATTCCAACTAGTACTGTCACCCAACACCCGCTTTTACCAGTTCGGAGAAGAAATGTCTCCAGCTGCATGAGGGCATGCCCCTCCTCCTCCATGGCTGAAATAGAAATCAGGATGTTGTTGGCATTACATATAAATTTCACTAAGGTATTTGATCTTTATTATATTTTTCATCTGTTCTGATCTGTTCTAAACTTACTGCATTTCTCACATGGTAAAACCTGGGAGAAGACCTGGCATAGACTGCATTCTCCCACGTGCATTTTCCCACGTCTCATTTCCATTCTGAAAACCCTCTTCATCTACAATCCCAGATCCTTTGTCCAATCACAGCTAACAACATGAAGTCTGAGTCAGAAAAATGTTTAATTTTCAGTGAGTCTCACATTCCTCTATGTTCTGAATCAGGCAAATGCCTAAACATTCACTTGGCTGTGAAAACTGCAGGGACACTGGCTCTTCCTGGCTCATTTGCTCTCTCTGACCCACCTCACTTTCTTTCAGCTGTTTTCCAGTAGAGGCCTGTGGCAGAGAGTCTGTTTAGAGAAATCTGAAGAGCTATGGGTATCCAGAGGCAAGGTGTTCTAGGGGATTGGTATCCTGACACAGCTGGGTAGGCAGTTCCTCCTCATTGCCAACACAGTGGCCTCCTGGGCTTTCTCCTTACGACGGGGTCTCTGGTCAGGCTATGGGAGGGCCAGGCACTTTCAGAGCCAGGTCAGTGCTTTGGAGACCTGCTGTACTCTTTGCCAGTGCCCGCTGTGCTCCCGGAAAGGCCTGGCAGCCCTGCTTTTACATCAGGGTTCTCAGCTAACAGATTAATGCCAGGTCATAGAAATCGGGGACCCAGTTTTCTCTCGTGGCTTAAACTAGGCACTTATGGGCTTTAGTCTTGATAAGCTTAGGCAGTAGTGAGCTAGGGATTTGAAGATCAAAAGTTGAGAGTTAGACAGGATTTAGGTATGCAAGTCTTCTCTGGATGGAGCCCTTTGTCTAACCTTTTTGGTTAACATCATTTATTGCTCAAGAATAGACATCTTGAAATTCTGTGGTCTGCAATGTCAGCCACAAATTAGAAATGGAAAATACATGAAAAGAAATTATTCATAAATAGGTATATTTTATATCAAAACTTGTGTGTATATGTGCGTGTTTGTGTACCTTGACCAAAATGAATGATTTTTGCACAAGTAGAAAAGCATTTTTTAAAAAATAAACATATAATTCTCTATGTGAAGTCTACAGTCATAACAGGAAATCATGCAATTTCTGCAGAAAGATTTTATTTAAAAAGGAAGAGTGCATCTCATTGACCTACATTCAGCTTCCCCAGCATACACTGTACCTGCAGAACTTTTCTGCAGAGATACATTGCAGATAAAGATCAAAGGGAAAGGCTGGTGTCAGAATTGTCTAAATGTCCCTTTTTGGGCCTGAAAATCTAGATCATTGCCATGCATTTGCACTGACTTTGTAACTTTAATCAACCTGTAAACTGAACCTTGGACTGCTGTCTTTAAAAGGCGGGTAAGCTGTTCATGGGGATAATGAATGTATCTATAGAGAAGACAAATGAAGCTCTCCTCTTCCCTCAGAATGAAAATACTTATTTTTTAAAGAGCTGTCTAAGATAAGTTGCATTATATAATGGTAGCGAAATAAAAGTAGCATCCGTGTTAAAAGAACTACAAACTACAACCAGCTAGATTCCTCCTCATCAACATACACCCTAATTGTTCTGCAGAACATTTGGTCCCCTCTTTAAAAAAGGCCGCGGGGGTGTTAAACACCGCCTGTCAGGGGTGCTGGATTTTATAGCACGCACATCTGTCTAGTTTGACTTAGTTTGAGATCTGTCAGCTCATTTCTCACAAGACCACTGTAATGGGTCTGGATTCACAAATGCATGTGTCAGTATATGGGGAGCGGTGTCGTGAGAGAAGGAAGCTGCAAGGTGCAACACTGCCCATTGTAGTGCTTTGCTTTCAGACACTGTACTGCCTGGTGAGGGTCGCACAGGGATGTGCTCTAGCTCTCTTATGCAGTGCCTAACTGGGTATCAAAGAAATGAAGTTGACAAAAGAAACATGCAAAGAGAGGAAGGTCCTTAGTTACCCTTTAGAAAATACAAAGCATGTAAGATACGAGGTATCTATAGACCCACTTGGTGTCTGTCTCCCTGTTGTGCAATCAGGTAGTTGTGGACTGTAGCTTTTTCAAGTGCAAACACTTTATAAACCGATAATCCCTGTAAGATTTTCTTGTACTGCTAGACAACTTCATTAATGTGAGGGGTGGTGGTGTTTCCAATTATGACATCCTAAAAGTAATAAAAAACCAAGACAGCCACATAAAATTTCTATTAATAAATAGTTGTCACTAGATTGAATATATTCTTTCTGTTTTCAAGAATTCTTTTTTAAAAAAAATAATTGCAAAAAATTAGCATGGCAGGTGAAAAGAGAAGTTACAAAATATCTGCCTCCTCCTTCTGTTGTTTCAGCGTTGCATTGCTGTCCTGCCTTTCTCATAGTCTTATTCAATCTCCAAGGACTTTCATTAACCCTTAACTCTTTCCCAGAATCATAATCCCTTTTTTTTTTTAAGGTGTATTAATTATTTTTTCTACTTGTACATTTCCAAACTTTAAGTAAAATAAATGCCATTGATAGTTCTCTTTCTACACTGGGTACTGCAAATTCCTCCTCCTTGCTCAAGACAGCTTGAATTTCTTCTGACTTCCTAATGGCTAGTCACAAAACAGATTTTAATCTCACAAATTCAGCTTTCATTGTACCTAACCATCAGCCTCTCTGAAGTTGCACTGACAAGTAGGAAGAGTCTGCCAGAGTACATACCTTTCGTGGCGCTCTCCTTGGGTGACATTGGCTACAGATCTTAAGCGCTTTCCACTTTTATGACCTTTATACAGTCACTCGTTGCTAGTTACCCAATATGAGGACTAGCTCATATGATCTGTGCTACCTCACCCAAAGGTAAACCAATTCACAAGTCGGTCATCCACGTTGCTAATGCAGCATGTAGGAATGGAACAGACACATCCAGGTGAACCAAGCAATAGGAATTTGGTGTGGAAATTGGAAGGAAACACTTCATCATAAGGTAAGCCCATGTACTTCTTTTGCACCGAATCAGCCTAAGAATCAGGCAGTAGAGATTTATTTTATGTTAAAAAGGGAGTGGAAAGAACAGTTCCAGAAAATAGGGGAGTGGTAGGAGAATATAAGTGCTAGCAGCTTTATTTGGGAAGTAGCTAAGATACCAAAACTGGGTAAGAGAACTAAGATAGGTTTTTTTCAAAAAGAGAAGCAAGACAGGAGGGGAAGAGTGCATCTTGAAAAAGACCTAAAGGCTCCTAAAGAGAATATATTCATTAGCTTGTTTGATCATCCTTAAGCATTCAAAAAACATTGCAATGAGAAATCAGGCTGTAGGAAATTAGAGATTGCTTTAAAAATGGTTCAAACTGCATTAATATGAGGTTAAGTGCTCCAACTAGAGCCTTATCTGTTGAAAAGGAAGACGTTTGGGGCTGTAGAGTTCAGTCCTCCTCTATGTCTCTAATATTTTGATGTCTGTTGTCCACAGATTGTGTTGCAGTAACTTCTGGTTTGTTAAGGGATCAGGGAATTCTGAGAGGAATGGAGCAGTACCTCTTCGCATTCATTGCTTCTGCACTGGCTTGTAAGTCAAAAATCGGTTGTGGTTTTGGGCCAGATGCTGCCTGTTAAGTAATGACAGTGTCATGGGTAATTGTCTTGTCAGTACAGAATGACCGCGTGTTAGTAAAGGTGGGAATATTCTGACCTATTCAACTGGTGGTTTGGGATAAACTGTGGTAAATCCATTCAAACTACAAATTACATTACTTGTAATTAAGATTTTTGAATAAGGTCATAATGTATACAAATTATTTATGGATAATACCTTAAAATTTTAAATTCCCAAGGATCAGAGGAGAGAACAGCTGCATGTCTCTCTGTTCCAGAATAACGTGTATTTTATCATTCAGGAAATGCTGGAATGTCCAATGTCCTTATGTGATAAATTAACAAAGAGTTGCCTTTTGCGGAGCAGCATGTTTATGTTTTTAAGGTTGTCAACTAATCCAAATCACCTCAATTCTCTGATATATTCTGGAAAAGTAAAAATACATTTTTCAGAAACTGTTTAATGCTTTTCCTCTGAAAAATACTGTCCATAAACAGCCATGAGCTTGGGCACCCAGAACTGAGGCACCTGCATATAATCAGCTGTTCTGAAAGTCTTGCTCTTGGGCACCAACTAATTAAAGGAAAATGGCCTTTCCAAAACTGGTTAAAGTCAATGGCATGTACATAGTGATTTCAAAGGATCTTGGACAACATGGAGGAGGAGAGTGTGGCTGCTAGGTGTCAAATTCCCTTGTTTTGGTGTATTCTGCAACAGATAAAGTTTGAGAATTAGAGCACTGTCAATATGTGCTATAAAACCACATGTCCTTTAAGACGATAATGCTCCACTAGACCTTTTGCCACAAATTACTCTATATAATTGGACCTAAGATCACAAAGAGTGCACATTTACAAGATAAATTGAAAATTAATGAACAAATAATATAGTAATTACCAAATCCTTATTATTTGAAGAATATACACACTATGGGGTCTATTTCTTTCTCAACGAGCATATGTAACCCCCATTAATTTTAATGGGAGTTAAGCATGCACATCAAGGGAAGAATTAACTCATGATTTTAAAACTGACTACTAAGATTAAGACCTGCACTTTTGGCTTTGAGTTGAAAATGTGGCATATCTTTTGATATTTATCTCTTTTTAATTGTGTATTTGTAGCTGAAGCAATTTGCAAATCATTGTTATCCCTATCAGTACAAGGCAAAGATAAATTGCATTATATACCCTACTTCTTGGACTCCTTGATGTTCTTTGCTGATTAAATTGAACTGTACCAGCAGTATCATAATTAATAATCTATGCTGATCAAGTTGGCAGTGCTAAGGCCGATTGGTATCCGATGGCGATGAAAAATTGCTCAAGCAAGGTGTGTCATTAGTTTATTTTTTTCACAAATGTAAGAAATATATAATTAATAACACTGAGTCATGGATATTGTTAGATAATGTGAAACCTGCAGTTTAGGTCTGGACAAGATAAAAACATCCAGTTTAATAAGACTCCTAAGGTAATACACGAACTATGATATGATGCCTATGCAAGAAGGATTTTATGCCTTGGAAAGAGGTTATAAGACTCTCAGATGGAAGCTTTCAGTCCCAATTGAATTAGATACCGGTGCCAGTTGTTGTTTCTACATCTCAACTCAGGGCAAGGATATTTCCATGTGCCCTTCTGCAGTTGTCCATTAATGAATATTAGTGAAATCACTTCTGCAGTTGTTCATAGTCTTTTTGATATTGATCCTGGTGTTGCTTCCCCTCTTAGAGCAGGAATTGAAAAGCTTTTTAAAGTGTAAACCAACATGGATTAGATATATACAGAGAAATAACTTCTAATTTAATTTAAAAACCAGTAAAATGTTTTTGCTTTTTGAAATGAATTCTCCAGTTTATTTTTTACACTGAAAAATAGCACTATGTTAGTGGCAAAGAGCTCAGAAACATGACTAACAAGAAGATGACCAGTATAATCTTAATGCCAGAGCTGATTAAAATTTTAAAATTTTTTTGCCTTTTAGGCTGCTTTTCTTGTCACAATTAGAAAGCTCACCCTAGTAGCAGATTGGAGTATGTATGTTTCATAATCTATTTGTTGCTCCTTACACTATTGCGAAGTAGAATCATTTTGAATTTGTTTGGCTGTGTGAAAGTACAACTGAAGGAATGCACTTGCAAAAGCATTTATCCAGATGTGTAGCCATTGAAGAGCCCTTTCAAATTTCCCGTTATTTTGTTCATCTATTAATTTAATTTTAAATGTCTCAAATGTTTCAAACTGTTCCAACTTTGATCTGCCATTTGCACTGCCTCAATCATTCATGACCACAGTTAAGTACCACTTTGAGCTGGAGAGTGAGGTTAGGCGCAGGAAGCTCTAGGTCTCAGCAACGGAAATCAGCCAAAACCATTTAAATTTTATCAGCCTTATATTCTCAACAGCAAATAGTTACAGAAGGTTCCTCCACATTCCTACACACACTGTAAGATATGACACAATTTGCAAAACCTTCAGGCATCTGAAATGGGGTGTTCAGTACCATTAGTCAGTTATTACAGTGCTGAGTGAGTGCCTTGTTGTCCTCTGGTTATAGAGGTTATATTTGAGGTAAGGTAGCTTCACTGTTTTTCTATGCCTGTTAATCAGAGGATAAGAACTTAGAAACTGATTAAAATTAGAGTGTTCTGAGTGACATCTGTAGCAACAATAAAAAAAAAAATGTAAAAGGATAGCCAGAAAAACCAATGTATATTAAGAATTTTGAAACAAATTATTCAAGATGTAGTTAGAGACTTGTGCTTGTATATTCACCAAGACAGAGTTGCAGAAGGAAAACATTAAATCTTCAAGTTAGAAGGTACTTGTTTTAGGATAGCACTCCTTCATCCTTTCCCCTTAGATGACATAAGGCTAAAAAAAGTCTTATTAGATGTCAAAAAAGTGATTTATAAAGACGATCTCCCCTTGTGAGGCTCCGAAGCTTAGAAAACAAGTAATCCAAAACCAGTCTCTGTTTCTGGAATGCTTGTTGAAGTGTCTGAGAGAGGTGGTGGGTTTTCCATCCTTGGGGATTTTCACACTTGCCTGGAAAATGTCCTGAATAACCTGGTGTAACTTGGAAGTTAGCCCTGATTAGTGCTGGCAGTTGAACAACTTTCAAACGTCACTTCCAATCTAAATCACTCTATGATTCTATATTTCACAAATAATTTTATTACTTATTTGATTTTATTCCAAAGAGAAAAAATTGTTAAAATGTATAACTCGAGAATTACAGTTTCTAGAACCAAGATTCATTTGGGTTTGCTATTTTATCTTAAGGGGTTTTGATTGAGGGTGGAAGGAAAAGAAAAAGGAAGAGAACAAAATATATATTCATGACAGGTACTTACAGCTATCTATATATTTAGCCACTTATTAAATAAACTAATATTTCCACAAAAATTTTCAAGATGAAGCACAATTAAAAAAAAAATATTCGCAAAAACCCGGTGAGTAAACAACCAGCTTTTTGCACTGGTGAGGCCATGCATATTGAGTGCATTAAGTGCACTGGTGAAGGCATTACCCATGAAATCTAAATAAAAGCAAGAGAGTTTAACTGCAAAAATACTATTTTCTTTTAAAATTTACTTCTCTATAATTGCTTATGCAAAACTCATTATCATTGGTATTACTTTTCAGTGGAGATGAGAGCACCGTTAAAGATATTTTTTTCACCTGAATGTGGTTGGTATAAGAACGTCTGTGAAATCGTAGTGATTGTGAAAGGAAATAGTGTGCTGTGTTAGAAAGCAGAAGTGATTCTTTGCTCCATTTTTCATTGGCTTATGATTCAAACAACAATTTGCTGAGAAGAGTATCCAGTGCCTGGTATTTTTATTTAGAGATCTGGATGGATTAATACCCAAATAGAATGTTTGCTTCCAAAAAATCTTGGTGTCCTTTTGTAATATTTATACATTTCACTGTCTCTGAATTTGAGAGGATGGATTGCATATGTTATGTTGAAAAGAGCCCTAAAAGACGCTTGAATTTCCAAAGTGGGTCCCTGCTGGGCTGCAGATAATGAACTGAGTTTCTGAACAAAAACCATCAAGGCTTCAAAACACCAAACCTCAAAACTTGCCCATCAATGACTTGATTTAGTGCCACTCAGTTGGCTCTTTGCTATTGTCTCCATTAGATTCACTATCACGACCCAAAATGTTTCTACCATTAGCAGGAGAAAAAGACATTTAGGAAACCCACAACTTTTGTTCAGCTGTAGTGTGATTTTTTTACAGTATCAGCTTTCTCTCTTTTTCCAAGCAGTTCACATTTGGGGGTCTGACATAGCATGACTATGCTACACAAATATGGAAAGCACCAGGAAAAAGGCTTTATATAAACTTCCCCCATTTGTCTGAGCCATGCAGTTCTTTATTAATGACGCTGTCAAAGTTTGTATTGTGTTCACATTGGAAGGGGAAGCTTCACCCTCACAAAACCAATAAAAGTTGATTACATACATATGAAGTCTATGGATTAGGGGCAGGATTCTTGGATCCTTTACAAAGAAAGTGTCATGTTTCATCTTCTGTAGGAGGGTTTATGGGAATGAGTGTGTGAAGCCACAGAACTCCATATAGTCCCTTTCAGTAAAGATCATACAAATAGAACCAAGTTCTCTTTAAAGCACAACTGTAGGATTATAGTTAAGATGGAAAAAAAATCTTTCTTTTTCTTTTCATCTTCAGTGCCACCTGAAGGCCATCAACAGAAATTAATGACTTTGATCAAGGGACAAAACATGGCAGATGCTCTTAGTAATAATAACAATAATACACCAATAAAATATATTAGTCCAAATGATTTGGAATGGCAGTTTGTGAGGAAGAGGGGTGGTGCCAGACCTGTGACTGAAGGGCCAAATATTCTAATTGGACCAGTTAAACATCAAAATCAAGTCAGATTTTCAAAATCAAATATTATAGTGAATTCGGTAGGAAATCCAGGAAAAGTGATTCATGGCAGCATAGGTTTGAGAAATAATATTACTTGTCTTTGGAACATGTGGTTCATTTGAAAGAAAAAACTTTGTGAAAGAAGGTGAATGTACAAGCATATGGAGTTACATAAAAAAAAGGGCTGGAATCCCAACAAATAACAGTGTTTTCAGAGCAAAGCATTTCTGTTCTTAAACTTTAAGGTGGTGTTTTAGAAAAGATTTTTTATTTTCTTTGCTACAGTGCATCAAATAATTATAGTATAAAACATAAATAAATAAGTCACTTGACAAAGCTCCTCCTCAGAATTTTTATTCTCAGAAAATTCTGAAGTCTGCAGGATTTTGCAATTTGAAGGATATCTAGTTTAAAAACTCCAGAATCTACCCCAAGAAAAAATTATCATTCTTTTTGTATTTGAATTTCTCTCCTTCATGCATTTTTGGTTGCCTAAAAAGCTGCAGTGCCTTATTCAAATGATCATTTCCAGAATACACGTTTCCTAAGCAGACATGCTTTGCAAATACATTGCTATTACTATAATTTCCCAGATTATCTCTGTGACATAACATTCTACCATGTATCCCCACCATCTTCATCCAACCCTTTTTTAAAAAATGAAGCTAACTCCACAGCTAATTGATGAACCCCAGTGAAACAAGAGTACAGCACCACAGAGTATGTTTAAGACATAAAGTCAAACAAAATAGCTTTTCATAATGATAGGAGAAGTTCTGGCATCGGCAGTATGTAATCACCGAAGCCATAAGGTGAATCAGATTCTAGAGGTTAAAGGAAAACACCTGACATTGTGAAATGTGTGAAACATAGTCAGCTTTATCGTACCTTAATTGAAGGTAAAAGATGAGATACATATAGCAGTCTGGTAAATTGCTATAGGGCTGGGTTACCTTTATTGAATCTAATGGTGACCTTCTTTCCCCCCTCTAACTGGATGGGGAGTTGCAGCTGGTCTTTAAGCAGTCAGACCATTAAGTAGATGGAAGACTACACGCAGGAAGAGGAGGAAACCTCTTTTGCCCCTGAAGTTGTAGTCTGGTGATGCTCTCCATAGGTTACTGCAGATGTAGTGACAATTGTTCAGTTGTTCCAATATCAATAGCCACAGCACTCTCTAAGATGCTCTAAGACGTTCAAGATATTTTTACTTTCTTACAGGAACTACTTATATTTTATTTCTCGCTGGCTTTCTTGCATTAAAATTATGAGAACGTCTCAGGTATCATGACTGTGGAAAGTCATGGACAAGACCCATGATTTTCACACTGTGGAGTTCTTGGGAATATACTACCCACAACCTCCAAAGCTTAAAATTAAACAAGTATTCTAGGTTACTGGGTAACATGCAAATAAGTATAACTATGGTGTGGATCTCAGTTCTTCAATGCAGGACCACTAAGTCATATGTCTAGGTGCTCTAATGACCCGTGGCCATGTGAATATTGATGTTCAGCAGTTCCATACCAATGTGGAAGCTTGCTGTGAAGCAGTAAGTCTGTTCTGCTCCTGGGGGAAGGAACATCATCATATATGGGACTTACAGATCCTTGTTTGAAAAATAAACCCAGAGAAACTTTAATCTGTGGTTTCTAGAAATTTGGTAATACTAGATTGCATCTAGTTGGTGTTAGTTATTTTTAGCAAATGGCCTTTCCCTGGCATTCTTTTTTTCACATTAGTTTTAAAGGATTTCTCCCCTTCTTTAAAAGGTACAGTTCTGAAGTTGAGGCCATCAAAGCAAAAAGTTCAAACATCACTACAAAATATGTTTGACGATAAAATATTAAACATTCAGTAATAAAGGCACAGAAATGATTGTATAACACCGTAGGTTAAACATGACCCACTTAAACAAATAGCTGGGGCTAAAAAAGAGAGGCTGTAAAATCAGTGTGTTTATTCCCAGTGCTCTGAATGACATATGTTTAAATTGATCTCACAATCAACTCATATCTGCTTCAGCACAGTCATCTGATACCTATTTAAATTAATCTCATCTAAGAGGTGCAAGATCCCTCCTGGGTGACAATTCCATGGCACAGTGGGATGTATGCTAATACAGCTGAACTCGGGGACAAATTCTTGCTGATCCTGGTTTCAATGGGAACAGGAATTTGTTGTCTCTCTAAAATGAGAAAGATCAAACTTTGAAAGAGGAGGCAATCTGCTGAGATCTTCATGTGCCTTGATTTCAAATACAATTCTTGGTTTTTAGGATCCTGTTTAAATAAGATAGGATACTAGAATAGGGGAATATCTGGACAGTAATCCCAAGTCATTTTTCAAGGGAAAAAGTATGAGGAAAAGGGGGAAATAATGAGGGAGCAGAGGGAATTGTGGCTTAATTGGATATTTAAAATTTAAATAAATACATTAAAAGGTGATCAAATAATTCCATATATGTAAATATATGAAGTAAACTGTACATATTGGCCCTATTTCAAGGGCACAGTCTTGTTCATCACGCTGCATAAGCTTCTGCTTAAGCGCTTTTGTTAGAGGAAACGCTCTTAAGTTCTTATTTAACTGCTCTCTTGAAACAGGGACAACCTATAACTCCATGTCATTTTTCACTCAGACTCTCTGCCTTTGCTTCCTGCAGTCACTTACTCTGTCTTGACTCCAGTGCAACAAACTCTTCCAGGTCGAAACCAGGGCTCTACATTTATTGATACAGTACAGTCTTGCTAGCTCTAAGTCCTGAATGGGGTTTTCTGGGTTTTCTGGTGTTTCTTCACAGAGCTGTTAATACTGGTAATACAAATAACAGTTAATAAATCAATCTGTTTCTTCCAGGAATTTCGCTAGAAGGCATTAACCCCTTCTCACCATCTCCCAGGCCACACCCCTGCACTCTTTACAATGAGTGCAGCATATTTTTTATTTCTTCAACTGGCATTTGCAATCTGTCCTGACATAATTTACACATTTACACATTTTACAGAGCAAAGCACAGTCATGCAATTTAATTCCAAAAAACATAAGCATAGGAGACTCGGCACACTCGATTAGCAAAGCATATGATCGAGTTTTGCCAGTATGATATCAAAGGCACACGTTTGATTTGAATTTGTGTCAAAATGTACCTGCTGCTCTTCATTTCAAAACAGACATGTGCTGATGTGTTAGCCCATATTCACACACAGAGGGCTTTTATATGCTGCAAACTGCACGTGTAGACCAGTGTCCTTTACAAATGCACTTTCTTTCCCTTCCTTTTCTCTTATCTCCAGGCAGCTGGTCTCCAGATCCGCAGGGAGAGGGAAGGGCTGTCACTGCCTGAGAGACAGAGAAGGGGAAAGGAAGAAATCACTCTTCAGCCTAATGAAATAAAGTTCTGACCCAGATAAAGTCATCTGGGTTCTTCCACTGATCATTGCCCTATTGAGCCACCATTCCGGTTCTATTATTTCTTTTAAATAGGGATTTAATGCTCATGAATGGAAGGTGAATGCTTGAAAATGAAAGGTGATCACTGTAGTAAAGGACAAATCAATACACAACCAAAGTGCTCTACTTATCCACAGGGCAAACTAAAGTGAAAGGAAATGTCTTCAAGACCCTCTCAAGCAGTTGTACTAATAGAAATGATTATTAAATTCCCATAATGTTACACGTGGCCTTAAAAAAAATTCAGTAATTAAACACTTACTAGATAAGAAATTGGCAGCCTTCTGGACTGTGGTCATTTTGTTGTCCATTTTCCTTTAGCTTGATTTAAAGGAAAGGAATTTGATTGAATTTTGTGAATTTTTAATTAATAAAGATTGACAGCTGCAAACAGTAGCCTTAGAAGGACTGGAAAGAAATTATTCCCCTGCAAGGTATTTAAATTCAATTTCTAAGAATGAAGTAATTGAGTATTTTTCTTGGGTTCTGAGTCACATAATTATAAATAAGTATATTTGGAATAATAGCTGGAAAGTTAGTTTGTCCAGCAGGTGTGAAATGGGCTTTTTTCAGCTCTAAATGTGATTAATATTGGAGGCTGCAAATAACATGATAGCAGGAGAAACACTCACGTGCACAGGTAAAATACATTTGATTTTCATGGAAATTGTGAAAAATTAAAGAAGAATTTGGGCCAGGAACTTTCTGTGCTAATCTGGGACTGACATTTGGGGGTGTTGGTGTCAAGAGATTTTGGGTTTGGGTCATTCTCAGCAGTAGATGAAACAATGAAGGATTCACTTTCTTTGATCCTTCAGTAAAATCTGATTGGCTGGAAGCAGGGAAAGACAGTTAACTTCACAAAGTCAATAAATGTGGCCATCTGGGAGAATGCAAATTTAGACAAATGTGATATATGTGGGATGACACTTTTTGCTTAGAACATGCCACACCATAAAAGCATTAAAAATACATTCATATGACCCAGAGCATTTGACTAAAGCCTTCAATATACAATAAATTCAGTCCCAAGCAAACTAAGGGGTACAGCTTGTACAAATTCCAGACCCAGATTCATTCAGATTGTTTTCTGCTTCCTCAGCCTTTTCTCTCAGACATCTCTGTCTGTGTTTCCTTTCAATTCAGCTCAGTGGAATCTGTGTAAAAAACCACAATCCACTGTGCCACAACTCCTCCTTTATGTAGAAAATTGTTTTTCCTCTTTCAGCTCTTTACATTTTATCCTTTCAAGCCACCGGCTTGAGAAAAGGTTAAGAATCTTCGCACATGGGTAACTTCTGGGAGGAGGCCCAGTATGTCTAAAATGAGTAAAGCTGACCTGATCGGGATCCGATCCCCATAGCTACTGGTGAGAATACTTTGTGTTCAGCAGCATGTCCTTCCCCAGCTGCAGCAACATCGCTGGAGCTCAACTAGTTCACAGGCAGGAAGAAATCCAAGGCTGCTCACAGTCCTTTTTCCAAGCAGTACGATATGCAAGGCGGCTATCTAACCCATCCCAGACAGCTGGCTGCACAGTAGGATTATCTGTCAAGGTGTGTCTAGATCTTTAGATCTTTCGCAGTGTTTTGGCATGATATAAAATGGAATGTTTCTGTAGGCTGGAACGAGCCTTGAACATGCTCACTCAACCCAAAGACCTTACTAAAAGCCTGTTTTAAAGCAGTGGGTGAACTAACCTGATTTCAAACAGTAAAAGTCCTTTTTGTGGTGGCCGAATACCTACATTGTCTGTTCCACAGCAGGAAAATGGGTAAAACCAGGAATTGCCTTTTTTCTACAGTGTGCACATCTAGACAGACATATAGTACGTTATGATTTGCTGCTGATATAAGTATATACTGCACCCAGGTCAGGATAGAAGGTTGGAAAAAGAGTGTGTCAGAGCAGTGTGATCTGTAACACAGCACCTCCTGGAGATAGAGCTGACGCGGTACAGTTTACTTAGCACTTCTCTTCAGGTGGAAATTGAAGGTTCAGTCCAGCCCTTATCTAAAGATTTGTTGCCTTTTTTTTTTTTTTTTTAATATAAGAGACAGACTAGTTCTACTTATGAGAAACACAGAGGACTTCTACACTTTGTGAAATGCTATTTCTGGCAAATTGTCTACTTGTGTTGAACAAAGTATTTGAAGGGATGAGCTTGCAGACTTTATTTAAATGAAATAGTTCTTCTAGCAATAGTGGAACGAGCTACACGAGCAAAACTTGTCTAACTAAATCTTTATTTTGCGTGATAGATATAAGGAAACAGATCAAGCACCACAAAGGGTGGATCAGGATTGCTGCCGAAGAAAAGCTGTAGGTACTTAAAGCTACTTGTTTCTTTCAAAACAAAACACTGCTCTGCGTGCCTGGTCTTCAGACAGTGTAACCTGTCGTGGCTCCACTGCCATCAATAAAACTGCTCCCGTCGCCCATGAACAGCCCTGAGTTTGCAATAGGTGACCAGGCTATCACACCATCGGCACCGCTGTAATACTGAAATGAGATGGCAGGCTGAGTGGCATTTACACATGATGGGGAGGTCTGCTGGAAATCAGGGTGTTAAGCAGGAAGCGAAGGACATGCCTGCTGCTCTCTGTGTTTTACAAGGTGAGACAGATGCAGAAAAAAGTGCAGGTTTCTGAGAAGGAGTGAAGGAAGGGGTGGGGGACTCTCCCTTTGAAAAAGCAAGAGTCCAAAGGCCAATTTCCTGTAAAGTCTCTTGTGATCACACTACTTGTGGTTAGACAATTAACTGTTCCACAGAGCCAACTACACACTCATTTGTTCTTACTTTCTTTTCACACTGGTCTTTTAAGAGCCCTGTGCAATAAAGTACAAGGCCACAGCCTACTTCATCTGCACTTCATCAGATTAGCATTAGGTTGAAAAAGTCAAGACAATATAAATGAGATCAATAAACAGTGCAATGAATCTCAGCTAGTTTTAAGTGTCCAGAGAGAGATTTAAACAGAACTCCTGTAGGCTGACATTGCTTTACCAGTGGAGAGGACACCAAACACATTGTGTTGATGCTAACTTGTGTGTTGCCCCTTCTGATGCTGCTTGCACTTAAACAGCAAAGACAACAGGACTCTTTCTGTTGATTTATGGATGCTTTGGACTAAGTGCTTAAAACATTTTGGAATTTGCAGTGACAGAAAAAAATTGCATCTATACATTTCTTCCTTTTCTTTGATTTTCCAAATGGGTTATGGTTTATCTGGTTTGCCATTCTTTTTACCTTTCCCAGGTATTCAAGCAGGGTCTGAATAATCTTTGTTCAGATCTGAGTGCGTTGTCAGAGACTAAGAAATAACAGAGTTATTTCTTATTATAACAGGGTTTGCAAAGGAAAAAGAATAACCCAAAATTCTCCAAATGAAGAAAACAAACACAACATCCTGATTCCAGGTATTTAAAAGAACAATGATAACAAAAAACTGAAGTAATATACCACAGTCACAAGTTCTACAGATATAAAGGATGGAATTAGTTGAAATCCACATATTGAAAGAAGAGTAATACCGGGGAAGAAAAATCTTATGTGTGGTACAGGTTTGGGAGTATTCTTCATCACTTCATCTTTACACTGAAATTGAAGCAGTTGCAGCAACCTCAGCCTAGAGCAATGACTCAAGCACTGACATACGTTCCAGAGCAAAACAGGGCAAAACATTCCAGGTTTTGTTACTGCAGTTTCCCCCAAACAGCAACAACACTATCACTGGGCTAAAGGAATCGTACTTTGCTTGACAAAGCTCACAGAGCTTGTTTTTTGAAAGGCAGCAAAGCAGGTAGGACATTTCTTACAGCCTTCCTTTCTTTTTACCTTTCTGTGACCCCTAAGAAGTCACAATCCTCACACAGTCTAATCAGCATGGGGAACTGCGGAATGAATGGGCTGGAAAATTCCTTTGAAAGGCAATAATAATATTTTTTCATATATGAATTCCAGCTTAGTTCTTAGGAGCTCAACAAAGGGAAGTCACAGTTATTGGGTTTTTATTTTTTTGCTCCGTCATAGAGCTTTCCAAAGGCATTCACTTTTGCATAAGTTGTACGTTTATGTTAAAGTCCTATGCTAGTCTCTGTCACACGTTTTACTGCGTTCTGTACTGCCCTGGGAGCTAACCCCCCTCCCCCAAAAGATCTCTTTCTCAGCCCCTTCATCTGTAACCTTTCTGCAAGTAAATGCTAATTGAAAAAGAAAGAACACCACTAATCTTGGAATTTAAATGCATTTAACAAAACCAATCTCAATCTAAATTGTTGTTTCACCATTCCCTTTTCCCCAACAGATGTCGAGAAACTGCAATTCCTATTAAGAACACTTGACTGTTTACTCAGCAAGAGAACTTCAGGCTCAGGCTGCATCAATCTAAATGCGTTTCAGGACGTCAGTCTTTTGAAAAGTGCAGACTGTTAGTCGGTTATTTTTAAATGTAATCTTCACATAAAAGAGTTGCTGCATTTTTTCTTTTTACTTTGTCATCCCTCTCTCCCTCCTCCCTCTTTTTTTTTTTTTTAATGATGGCATCAAACATAGATGTCCTGAATTTTTATGTCCCATTCCATTTACATTTCTCTCTATGACGCTTTATTTTTTTTTTCTCCCTTCTTTTCAGCTTTGACCAAAAGGACTATTAGTGAAGTTTGTGAACATTATTGCAGGGGGAAAAAAAATCAGAAATGTTATGTAGTAGGAATGTTAGACATCGAAACCATGAATATGTTTTCTGACTGAGCTGTACAGTAAAGGCCCTGTGGGCTTTGACTGCAGACCTGTGTGAAGCTACCTATGCAGATAAAGGCGACTCTGAGTGGTTTTGTTGTTTCGTACCCTGGGCGTCGCTAGTTAACCATGATCAGGAAAGTAGACGTGTCTTGGTTTTTTTCCCCTTTTTTTCTCTTATCTCATCACATAATCCTTCAGTTAGTAAATGCAATATTAGTATTTGCAAATATATCCTTGAGTGATAATCACTGAAATGTAGCTTAGGTCTCAATTCTGCAATTGCAGCCTGGCTGTGAACATACGTAGTTAGACTGGAACGAACCCCCGCTTCACACAAGTCCTTCAAGCTCGTTTTACCACAGAATAAATTTCAGCTGCTTTACTCATCAGGTTTTGAAATACGGTGAGTCAAGTCCTTCACTTGTTATGGGGGAGCTGGCAAGGCTGAGGACTGCAGGGTGCTTTTTGCACCTGCATGGCCACAGGCAGGTCTGCGGTGGCTGGGGCAGCCCCGTCTTGAGCTGTGTGCTGCCTGAGTGGGGGATGCTGCTTTTCTAAGGTCTTTTGAATATCCTCCATTTTCTTTGACAAAAGCAGGTGGGGGAAACACTCCCGGCCACACAAGGTCAGGCTTAGCTACACGGCTCTAAACCCCACTGTTTTGCAACATGTAATTGTATTACAATGCAGAGAAAGTCAGTAAAAGAATGGGAAAATGACATGTAGGTGAAAAAAAAAGCTTAATTTATGAATGCTAACAGGCAGCAGATAATTAGGTGTATGGGTATGTGTGGGTGAATGTCTGAAACTGAACTTTTGAACTCTCAAGCAGAAACCTGCTACTTGCTGGCTGCAATGTGTACAGGCTAGCTGTAAATTCTGGTAATATCTGGACTAAATAAAAGTGGTGCATCTCAAATCCTCCAGTTAATAAAGCGAAATCAAACACAACTAGCAAGTAAGTGGCTGCTCATCTGTTGGTATTCTGCTTGTAGACTACCTAGATAGAGACAATGGCAGAACTGGGTTCCAGAAGAAGTTGGCCCAGAAAGAAGACTGGAAGAGAGGTACTAGAAGTGGGAAAGATCTGGGGAATCAAGAAGATGCTATGGGATGCCCAGGGGCAAGCACTGACCAGCATGACCTTCTGTATAATCCTCCCAGGCCAGTAGTAGTCCCAGGCTGGAACAGGAGGCAAAGCTTAGCAAGTGTAACTCTAGGGAGAGTAGCATGTAAGTGTGTGAGATAACCAAGTTTGGTAAAAGCTCTGAGCCTGTTAGTTCTTAAATAAACCAGTGTCCAGATCCACCATGGGCCGTTGTTTGCTCTGTTTCTCTGGTGACAGAAGGGTGAACAATGCTAAGCCACCTGTTAAAGGGTGACACTCAAGTATCATGAGCTCTGAAAATTGTTTTAAAAATAGAATAGGCATTTCTTTAAGATTTCTAGGAAAAATGCAAGTATGCAAGTGAAAAATAAATAAAGACAGGGCTTTGATTAAAATTCTAGTAAAGATTGCAATGCTCCAAGATAACCTGTAAATGGAAGCAGTTATAAGGAAAAATGAAATGAGTTAAATGAAGTGCAGTACACAAAGAAATCTCTTACAACGGCAATCTAACGGATAATTTTGCAGCCTTTACCCCAGTTATATATACAAAAATCCATTGGACCCAATTAGTATTGGGTAGAGCAGGCAGGAAACTATTTCCCATCCGTAACATGTCAAGATATCAGACACAATTCCATTGTGCAGCATAAAAAAGAAGAAAAATAAAACCTTGAGAAGTTTTTCATGTGGTTTTCAAATCTTTTTCATGGAAGAATGTGCCCTCCCAAGAGTTCACTTGGTCTCTGAGAGCTCCAGAGCAAAGTCAAGAAAGCTGAAGTTTATTCTTTTCTGATGCAAATTGCAGTTGAAACAATATTTTATAATTAAAAATCTGTTATTTAAAAATTTGTCACCCTTGACAATGATTGTAGAACTTAGAGAACTCTACAGGCATCATAGAATTAGTGTTCTCACCAATATGGGTGTAATTGACCCTTCTCCCCTGAGACCCCTCACAGCAATTCAAAAGACACGTTGATGGCCCATGAAGCTGATGGATAATTCTGTCTACAAATTCACAGCCCTGATGTGGACACTCAGTACCTTGAGTCATGGCCCAAAATGTATTCAGAAGTCAATTTAAATGCAGTGTCTGTGAATATAAAACGCCCAAATCCTGGACCTAGCATTGGCATCCTCTTGCAACCTGTGGGAAGAATTTTTCAGTGTGCTTAAATTCAGTTTTTAAAAATGATGGAAGCAGTGAAGGCCAGAGTCTGAATGGAATTTGAGATCTCCCAGATGAAATCAGTGGGAGCAAGATAAATAACTACTTCACTAAATCTAGCGTAATTATAAAGCAGTAATAAATTTCTGTTTTATAGGGTATCTATTGGGAAACATAAATACACATCCTATTTAGTGGACCCTACAGCACATCCATCTGCAACAGGTCCTGCTGTAATCTGTCACCCAGCTAACAGTGTTGGATAACCATATGCCATTACAATGCCATTTCACTTTTCAACTCTTTTTTAATGGAGACTGAGACAGAATTGTTTCATACTTTTTCTCTACCAGTGACTTGAAGACCAATGAAGAGCAACATGCTATACAAGGTGAGTAAAGAAATGGAGCTTGAGTATTAAATGCCTACCAAAAATCTCCTTGCATTTTAGGGAGCCATGAAAAGGAAGTAAAATAATAATTTGGCAGGTATATATTAAAAGTTTGTGATCCCATAGCATCATGAACCCTTTACAACAAGGTATCTGCATGGGTGCATAGGGGCTGAATTATACGTACAGTTTCTCAGAACAGCCTACATCATACAGTAAGTTTGTTAAACCACAGTTGAGAGTTCTCCAGTTTCTTTGGGTGGCTTTCTGAATTAGAGTGGCAGAAAGGATCACCCTAGCAGCCGTGGCAAGCACAAATGCCTGTGCAATAAGAGCAGTTCACTTCTGAGGCACTGCTGTTTAGATTACATAGTTCAAAATTCAAAACCAACATAGAGAATCACCAGCACTTTCAGTAACAGTGAAAAATATTCCTGTAAATCAGATTTCTATTTTTGGTCCAAAAAAGTAGCCTTGGAAACAAAAGTCATTTTTCTAGAAGACTGAAATATAACTGAAAAATTTTTGCTTTCAAAATGCTAGGACCAAAGGAGTTCGGGTTTGTGTTTATGTTTTGCTTTTCCTTCAGCATCAGGAATGCAGTGTTTGCTCTCTGCTTATATTTGGTTCAGCAAACACGTTCATTGTGGTCACTACAAGGGATATCCCCCTCTCTGAGTGTATGGCTCACCTGGGTTCCCCTCTGACCCTCTTTCACAGCATCACGGTCTAACAAGAGAATAGAAAATCTTACACATTCTTGTTTTGCATGAAGGATCATCATCCTCTTTCAAGTTCCTGATGTTAAAGGTCAACTAGTAGTGTTCAGTTTTCCTCTTCAATATAATTTCATTTTAGGTTTGTGGTTTTTTATGGTGTCTGTGGTTGGTTTCTTTCTTCATTCTGAAGTGAGGAGACCCTCAAATTCCTGCTCCCTGCTCCAGTAGTGGGATGCGGGAAAGAAACAGCATCTGGAGAGGGGCAGTAACAGGAGAGGAGAACATCTGGGTCCCTGTTTAAACGAACACCTGGCTCCTGCACGCCAGGCTGCACTCATGACAGAGCAAGGAAACATGAGAACCTCTCTGACCTGTGTGGCAGCACACCAAAAGCTGGAGCCTACCCCAGCATATCACTACCACTCTTTTTGCTTCATAGTGCAGAGGATAAACAAGATGGCCTTCCAGGTCTGAAGGTGAAGCGTCCAGAGTGAGACTCAGGCACAGCCACCTTATCCTCCAGAGGAAGGATATACCAACGTTGCAAGACACTTTTGTGTCGAGACGTAAATATTGCATGTTGAACCTGGAGCCCATTAAGAGCTGTGATCTCCCTTCTGCTGGCAAAACGGTCTCCCTTAGCACCCAATCCAGCCATATTCTAAAGGTAATTTAAATGTGAAATTTGCTCCAGCCCACAGTGAAACACATGTCTTCTCATTTAAAACTACTCATTTCCTTCACTGCCAAGGGCCAAACCCAAACTTTTTGTTGTCATCCATTAGTTGTCATGTGAGTTACATGGCTATTTACCTTTTTGGTCACAAGACACAAAAGATCTGAGAAAAGTTGTTACTGCTGTGTGCAAACCGAGTCATCTCCCACTGATAGAGCACAAATACGGTGCTACTCGTATGTCTTCCCTACTGAGGTTTTCTATCCAGAACGAACTCAGGTTTTTTTCAAGATTAGTTTGTAGTATGTTTGCAAACTGCAATTAGATAGAAGAAAATTTTCACTTGGACAATTCAATTTATGCTCAGACACAGCAGTAGAGGGCTAATGGGTAACAGGTAAGAAAAAAATGTTGCAATCTTCTGGAAATTCACTTTAAAAGGTTTGTTGATTCAGTTAGGAGTAAGTATCTGTAGCTTTGATAACTATGCCAACTACCCAAATTTATCATGCTGCAAACTGTGTCTGAGAATCTTTCGGGAACATCCATTTTTGTATGGCATTCTTCATATCCTGTGTCACAAAAAGGTCAGCAAAATTGGAAAATGACTTCACTTCTCATAGACAAAAAGGTCTTCTACTTTTGGGCCTTGGTTCAACAACTGCGTAAGTTTGTTTCGCTTTTATTCTGCTTGGCTTTAAGTACGTACTTAAATGTTTGAATTAAGACTTTGATAGACAAAGCAACAAAAAGAAAAAACAAATATGTATTTTTAGCTGCTTAGTTCACCTTTATGAATGGAAAGTCATTCCAGTTTGGACTCCAACTGATATTTGTTATCTGTGGTAGCATTAATACAATACCATACAATACAATAATTAAAATCAATTAGTTCTAATTCTAATTAATCAATTTAATTATTTAGTAGCAAAGTCTTAAAAATAAACTCCATTAATTTATGGATGACTCCTGCAAGGCGTATCTTTATTACTGCCCTCGTTTAAGGTGACAGTGAGGAAAGCAGAAGTTTGCTGGATGTTACAGGATGAGCTACTCTGGCTGGAACTAGAAATAGTAACTCTTATGCCATAAGAGACTTTTATACAATGAACAGTTTACCGGCCAATGTTGTTCAATAGGTAAATGATGTTATTCTTGTCTTGATCACTGAGTAGCTCAGAACTTTCTGGAAATTCATTTTAGATCATTAACAGTAAACATTTACCTGTTTGGTGAATTAAAATAGAACCAAAAAGAATTACAGATAAATAAGATGAACTTTCACAAAAGATTAATCAGTTGTAAAAATTGACATGCTTTCAAGAAATATTCGATTTCATTTAAACAGCAGTTCAAATTAATACTCTTCCAATTTTTTTAAAAAATGCGGCCAGATCTACAAGGTATTCATCCTTTTTATTCCTCACCTCCCATGTAAGAGTTAGTAACATGTACCCCTCACAGAAGTACTGGAGGGCTCATCTTTCATGACAAATGAGAACCCTATATTTCATGTTAGGGAGCATTTACTCAAAGGAATGCCCACATTTTTTATGGAAGAACTATTCATTCACTTGTGTGAATAAAATGTTCAGAGGTTGAGAATTCGTAACTGGTTTCTTTAAGGTACTGTGCAATTGCAGATAAAAGAGAATATTGCGGTGAAAACCACAGCTAATTACCATTTACTATCATCCATTATTATTTCCATTTATATCGCACTATTTTTAACTTGCTCATAAAAATCTTCCTTCCTACAACTTAGTCCAGATCGTGTGATAATAAGTGAATAAATAATGCTAGTGCTTTCCTATCTTGTTTTCTTTTTTTTCATGAAACCAAATTTCTAGATGTGAATCATCACTTCGTATTCTCCACCCCTCCTGAAAACACAGTTATAATTTTGTATATATTGCTAAGTGTCTGAGGTGAATGTTTGATGATAGAATTCTGCCGACATGTGACAAACAAACAAATATGTAAATGGAATAAATAGGAATACAATTCATTCTGCGGATTTTGCTAGGGTTCTGGGAACAGTTTTTACTGACCTGATAAAGGAATTTTTTTTTCTGTGCTGTTTTCTGTATGTTGTGTCACACAAAGCATATTCCGTACAATCTGTGTAGCCTCACATTAGACAGAGTGAAATTTAAGTGAATTTTAGGGGGATTATTTATTATATTGCCAATCACACCCTGCTATAGTGCATTTCTTCACTGAAATATGTTTTTAGCACTTCTGAAATCCCTTTGTATGCATTTGAGTCAATTAATTTCTCTGCGAGCACACGTGCTACTCAATATACTTGTTATGTGTTCGTAGCTCTCTGTGTGTAATGAGACATTTTTGCTGTTGCTGATAATTCTGCAGATTCCATTGTACCCAGACATATGGTGTCAGTTGTTTGAAGGCTTTAGAAACCCTCAGGTTGGCTGTGATGCATAAATGCAATAATCCCCATAGAAAACTTCGGACTTCTCGAACCAGAGTTTAAAAGCCGCATGCTCACTTGCAGATTGGGGAGTTTTAAAAACAAACGGGCCCTTGTAGATAATTTAACATTAATGGCCCGAGTCAAGAAGTGCAAAACATTCAGCCCCCAGGAAGAGTGATACAAAGTCTGAGATGTGCTTCCACAGGGTATATGAGCCGGATGGAAATATGTAAACCCAGCGTTTTATCTGTATTCAGCGTGTATTAAATTAGTGTTATTAAAGGACAACTTTTAAATACTTTAGTAAGAAAGAATGATGATCTGCCTTCTCTCTGTAGTGCTAATCTAAGGCCAGCAGCAGCCAATTGAAAGACCCCATCGATTTTGATGGGTTTTCTGTTGAGCCTTACGTCTACAAGCTGGAGGAAAGGCAGCCCTGGTTTAGCAGATCCTCCCGCCTTCCCCTAAACACACACAAGCCACCGCAGGTCCTTCATAGCAGTGCATCTGGGGTGAAACCCTGACTCCATAACAGTCAGCAGGGGTTTTACCACGGACCATGGGTGGATTTCAAATTTTACCCCTGGTTGTAAGAGGGTTTATTTTATTTGCTGTTCTGGATATTAAATACCCCTGTCAAGGGTGTTCTGCTTGGACTGTCTCAGTGGGACTGTAAGCAGGAGAGTGGCTATTATGTGTCTGTAGTCCTGTTACCTGATTTGGGGCATAAATACATACTTCCTACATCCAGGACTTTGGTGTGAAGTGTTTGTTGTTGTAGCTGTCTAATAAAACAAATATTGGGGAAAGGCCAAAACTAAAGTGAATAAGGACCATTTTCTCTTGCAATATCCCGGCCTCAGACAGTGTTTAACCAAGACTAAGATGGGCTGCAATATGATCGGTTAAACATGACTGACTGCGGACAGTGTTTGAACAGAGTAGCACTAACATTTCCTCCATCCTTTTAATACATTTAATTTCATGTATTGTTGCAAAGTGGGTTTTGTTTGGCTTTTTTTTAAGGGAAAACAAGTACTTTAGTGGGTTCTTCCACACAATGTAATGAAACACTGTGCCTCAACTCATTTTTGTTCATTAGTTATACAGCTCTTGTGTTTAGGGCATCAGTGCCCTGAAGTCCAGGTTGTAACCAGGTCTTGTTGCTCTGGACACAATACAAACACAGAGTTAATCAACTGAACAATGTGTAATGATTTGTAACTTCATTCCTGTTTTATATGGCAGGAATACCAAAACGGGTGCAGCCCAGCATTGTGTGACCTGATAGAAATTATTTTCATTTTTTTGTGTCTCTGAGAAGGCTACTTAACACTCCTGGAAGAGCATTGGCCAGCTGCTGTCCAAAGAACAAAAGTCAAATATGCAGCATGGGAGGAAAAATTAGCCTGGCTGTACAGCCTACATGTAGGTGCACAGAGAAGGGTAAGTAAAATGGGAAAGCAAAAAAGGTTTTAGTCCTCAGCTTCTCTTGAATTGCTTAAGCCTAAATGGCTCTTTTAGATTATGCCAGGAATGATATACCTTCGGTGAAGAACAGACATTTATTCCTTGTAACACCTTTCCACTCACAGTGTCTCCTAGCCTTAATTCCAGAGGAATTTCGAGAAGAGATGTTTGCAAGCATTTTGTTTTTTTATGTGCTGCTGGACTAACTAAGGAGAGGTATGTGAGCTGGAGGATTGACCTCCATTCATGTCTGTAGAGGTTCTCCCCTCACAACTGTGTCAAAGATGTCCAAGTGAGCAAGCTCCATCCAGAGTTTCCCAAAACCACAAAATAAGAATGCTTCCTCCTTTGAAGCTGGAGTGGAGGAAGTAGAACTGAGCCTTTCAGTCTCATTTCTGAAGATACCTTCTCTCTCTCTCTCAGCTAAGGTTCCAAAGATTATTAGAATTATCCAGGTAAAGCACTCATATAACCAAAAACCAGTTTATTCAAGAGGAAATTTTTACCTAAATTTAATTTTTCTCTCAAAGGGTTGTTTTTTTAGATGACCTAACCCAAAAATGCGAATTCCACTGGAATTATCTACATGAGACAAATACAGTTCCATGATCCACTCAGACACAGAGGTCAAAGACTGCTTGCAAGGTGCAATTCTTCCCAACCTGATTCTTTGGACCATCAGAAGAACCACTCGCACCCTCACCTCGAGTGGCCCCTACTGCAGTCTCTTATGTTTCGGTAAATATTGCTTCTGTCTGGAAGGGAAGGAAATGGCACATTTGACAATGGGGAGCTGCCTCTAGAGCCCCAAACAACCTTGTTTGGGTAGATATTCTATCCTTTCCCTCACATATGGAGGCAAGAGACTGTAGCTGATGTCAGAGGAGTTGCACATGATGGGTTTTATTCTGTGAATAGGAAATATCAGGATTCAGAGTACTAGTTACTTTTTGCATGCAAATGCCCTGTTTCTCCAACATAAAAAGCTGTATAAGTTGCAGATAATTGTTTTGTGAATCAAACCCTAAATCCTCTCTTTATTTTAACTGTAGACTTTAGCCAGTGGATAAGCACCATCAGACATTATTCAAACATTTTACGGCTTGCAAAGAAATTATTTTTTTTTTTAAAAAAAAGAACATGTTAAATAAGAGAAAACAAACAGTTTCGTTGGAAGTGGCCTGGTTATGGATATCTTCTTTCCACCTCAGTGGCTTGATGTGACTGTTAACCCGCATTTGGCTGTTTTATAACTGGTGCAATTATTTTGTCAAAGGTTGTAGCGTTTTTTCCTCCTTTAAAAAAAAAAGTTAGTTTACAGTTTATTAACTTAGATTACTGCTAATAGCTCCCATGGGTCTTTCTACTGAAACAAGGACCAGGATAACTGATTTCTTAAGACCAATCTGGAAGACTTTAAAATGCATTAATAGCTATCACTGAAACAGCAGGAGAAAGAATAGTCTGTCATTTGTTTTTTTTCTTTTTTCTTTTTTTTTCCCTCCTGTTCTCTGCATAAAGTTTTTTGCCAACTTTATCTATTTATCTGTTGTCCTGTCTCTCTCTCCTTTTTTTTTTTTTTCCCCTTCTTTTTGCATTTATTAACAGGCTAAGTTTTCAGTGAGTGCAAATAATCAGCAATAATTCTTTGACTGTTCAGGGAGCACATTAGCACATAAATAGGAAACAAAGACTGGTTCTAAGATGGTTCAGGGGAAAAGTAAAATGACACATTAATGTGTGGAGGTCTGAAGTCAAAACACCCCATTTTCAAAAAAGTCTAGAACGAGTGCAGAATATCATTCATGCTTAACTTTTTTTTTTTAATGCTTTACACTTTTTGTACAGAAATACTTGTAAAATCAGCACAAACAGATTAAACATTTAGGCATGTAAATGTGTTGTTTACATGTCTTTGAAGAAGGCAATTATTTATTACATGGTTCTATCAGCAGGAAAGGTATTTCTCTTCTTCCACTGATTTCACATGGCTCCCCTAGTCATACCTTTCCTTTCTTTTTCTCACCTTCCTGGACAAAAGAGGAACATGTAGACGAAGGCTGAGCAGAAGTGCTTACTCACTGTGTCTGAACTAGTGTCTGGGAAATCTGCTGAAGAGTATGACAGAAAACTTGTTCTTACTTTTATTCCCTTATTGTCTTTCTATCGTGAATAATGGAGGAAAGGTATTAACATTGGAGTGCTCAGCACCCAATATCACCAGGAAGTGATTATATAAGCCCACATTTGTAGGAATAAGAGTGTAGGTTTAAACAGGGAACTGATAATATTCTGACTATTCCCATATTTTCTGTGACTTGAAATTGTGGTGTTAGGAGCATCAACCATACAGCTGAGATTTTGTTTCTTCCTCTGTTTCTTTCCTGAGTAGTGGGAATTGCACACTGGTCACATGTATTTATTTTCATGGTTTTGGTGCACTGCCCAATCTGAGAAGGAACCTTTACAATGCTAGGTGCTGCTCAAATCAAAGTAATTAATAACTAGTAACTAATAAACTAGTAATTATCCTTTCCTCAAAGGTTTTGTAATTAAAACACTCCTATTATCTGGAATAAAGAGAAAATGGGGTTGGGATGGGATCTGATACCTTGTCTAATCAGAAGATGCAGATAACCCAGACATAGTGGCTTTGAGACCTGAAAAGATCAAGCAAGTCCTGCTTAGATGTTTCAGTATTGCTCTTCCCTGTGCTTTGCAGGGAGGTTTTGATCAAGTACAGCATTGCACACATGTATGACATTAACGGAGGCAGAGTTACTAAATTCCTCTAACCTTGCCCTTCAAAACCAGGAACTGGTGTTTAGAATAGCAACATGCTTTGAATTGTCTATAATATAATTAACCAGAATGTAGCACACAAAAAAATGGTCTAACCTCCTTTCAGCAGAAGTGTCTATATTTATAAAACAAAAAAATAATGAGAGAGTATGGAGCTACCTCATAAGAATTATTTCTCAAAAGTTTGCCTGGGAAATAGATTAAATTATGCAGAGATCAGTTATTGGCATCATCAAGTGCTATAAATCAACACAACTCCTTCAAACTTGGTTTTACCTTATTTATGGAATGGTGCTGTGATCTGTATTTTGCTTAGCTGAAGAGGTCTGCTCACATATTTTCATTAAAAGTTGCTTCCAGGAGTTTATTTCCTATTCATTGATTCAGTGGAAAAAGTTTCATTCTCAGTCCTGGGGGGGGGTGGGGGTGGGGGCAGAGTAGGGCATACCATTGTCCTCTCTCTTCAGTAGTTTATGGTTTTACTCTTCATTGATTCACAAGTCTATATTGAAAGAGGAAATGTTATCGGGTAAGCAAGTTATAGCATAATCCTATTTTCCTGGAATAAATTTTGCATATAGTCTGTAGTGTGCTAAAAATCACTTTGATGAGAAAATAAAAAGGTTACCAAAATGACCAATGGATTTATTAGGAAAATACTCAAGTCATTTTCTACTACCAGTTCTGTTGATGTTCAAGCACTCCTATGGTAAAGTGACTACAGTGTATGATAAAGAGTATGGTAATGAAATGGTATACTTTTCTGTTACACTGAAATTTCAATAAAGGTGGAATTTTTCCTCAAAAAGAGGGCAGTGATCTTCTCACAAACACTGTCCTTTGTCCTGAGGCACACAAAATCCCCAAATCCCTAAAATATTTTATCTAAAGATAAGATAATTTTGCACCAGTTCAGGCATGAAAAAGAAAAGTATATCAGATGCAGCTGGAAAAGTCCTGTTGCTCAGGGAGAAGGTAAATTAAAGGTTTCTATCTTATCTGTATTTCAATTATGATTTTATTTTTGGTCCCTGGCAGTGTAGACACTTGAAATCTTGGGAAGTGGAAACACTCACAGGTGTATGAAAAAGGAATCTTTAATGGTGGAGATGTATATATTTGATCTATGTTGCTTTTCATGTGGGGTATACATGACATTTAAATAAAAATGTGGACTCTTATGGAGGGGCCCATCTGTTTGAGTTCACTTGAAGATTCCCTTTTTTTCCTTTCTTTTTTTTTTTTTTTTCCTCAGCAATAATGACCTAGTTAAGAGTCTGCAGCTCTGCTTGGCTCATTCTAGGGGTCAGTCCTAATGAAACCAGTGGTACAAGGACCAAAACAGTTAATCATAACGGGGCTGATATGACTTCCATTGGTGTCCATGGTGTGTATTTGTATCTAGTTTTCTGGGAACTGGATGACAATCCTGAGATAAATACCTCTTAGCTCTTGGGCTCCTGGATCTGTGGATAAATGCCAGAGACAACTTCCACCTCCTCTGCTGGGCTGTTCAGTGATGATGTAAGTCTAGTTTCTGCTGAAGGTGCTGCCATTTCATCAGGTGCCTTTGTAGCTGGCACTGTGTTTTTGCTAACTGCCTTACCAAAGACATCTAAGACTCAGTAAATTCTCAGTTCAGGTATAATATGAATCTCCCTCCATTAGTACCAGTGCAAAAATGGTCAGTTGACACAATCACTGCTGCTGTGTGTTAATAGCTAAAGTTTGTCTTCAGCGACAAGTGAAGACACTGTATTCCTGTAAACAGAGAACACCACAGGTATAGTCCGGACCTGATTTATCAAGATATTCTGATGGCTAAGTGGGTATTGGCCATAAACCTGATTTCATAGGTCAAGATATGGAAGTGAATCTTGTTCTTCAAAATGATTCTGACCCAACAAGAGGATGACAAACCATACTTTAACTATATTTCTATCATGAATACCACAGACAGGCAGTTTTTGTGGCTTTATTATCATCATGAGACTCCGGGAGACTGGGACAGACTGGTGGTGGAAGAAGAACTGTCCCCTATGAGCTAACCCTACACTAGTGCTGGAGTTTAGTTCCCTCAGCTGAAGAAGAGTTCAAAAGCCCAAAATGCCACTGCCTTGGAAATGTGGGGAAGTCCTCCATATAAGTACAAACAAAAGATAGGTGAATGAAATGGAGCTTCACCTTTATGGATCCAGGAAGGTTAAGACAAACTGTCAAAACGCCTTAGCAGATTTGGGTTCAATATGAATCTGAACTGAGATGAGATAGCTATCTGGAGCTTTACTACAGTCAATTCTGCTCTTTTTTTCCCAGATAAGAAATGCTCTGAAAATGATCCTGCTGACTGAGCTTTTAGTACCTTCTGATTTTAGCTGCACCAATGCTATTTTAAAGTAGAGGGTTAACATCACTACAAAACTAGTGAAAGAAAGAGGCTAGAGAAGGTGAGAGAAAGAGGCTAAAGAAACGTGGTAAATTTTAAAAGTGAAAGAATGTCAAAACCCAAAATCTCTTCAAGTCTCACAATTATTCATTTGCTTTAAAAAGTTAGGCGTGAACAGATCCAGACCTTCTAAAATAGGATGATTTAGTGAGTAAATCTCTTAATGTCTGGGTACACACACATGCACATACATTTATACTGTCTACTTATACAAATACAGAATATTCGTATATTTGTGCCTGTTTGTATCAATGTAGAGTCCACACATATGCAAGATTTATTTGCTATCTTCTTGTTTGGGGAAGGAAGGCAGAGGAGAATTCTCTGTCTTCTACCATTACTTTTGGCAATATTTTCTAGTTTCTATCTCAGATTCACACACAAATATTTGCCAAGGCATTTTCCAATCAACATGAGACTTGAACAATTCCATGACTCGTTGCATCCCGTATTTCCTTATCTTCAGCAAAATGTGTATTTCCTCATTGGTATCACGGAAACACATCAGGGTTTTCATGTAACACAGTTAAAATTCACAGTGCATTCTCAGAAAGTGTACCAGGCAAACATTTTAGGGTCTGGTGGTGTCCTATGGAGAAAGACCTGCAGAAATCACCAGGATAGAATGATGAATGGATACTGGATTATACTGCAGTTGAAAAGTAGCAGAAAGATATCTAATAGATCTTCTACTGTTTAGTGAACAGGACTCACATTAGGTAATGGCAGCAGAAAACATTAAAGACAATTGTATATGATGTAGTATTCGGTCAGATTCATTCACAGTGTATAGTCATTTCCAAATGGCATTTTGCTGTTCTTTGTTCTGTAGCAGTGTCTAATATTTCTAAACATTTTTAGGCTCTGTGACACCTTAATGGTATACAATAACAGTATGCTTCCCTCCTAGAAAAATGGATCCTCTCATTTTTCTAAACATTGTGCCTTTACCTTTAACCATTTCCATTTAAATGCAAATTTCAATCATGTCCACCTCTCTGTATTCCAACAGAAACACAGGGAAAAGACTATACCTTAAATCCTCATTTCTCCATAACGGGAGCTGTTTCCTTTAGGTATGTCATTCCATGTTATCTATCTTCCTTCTCGTTTGACACATCATCATTGTGGCAAGTTTGCCTTGCAGAATTCACAAATAAAAAACAGTTTTCTTTTTGGTTGAAAACTCTGATGGTTTTATGCACTAAAAGAAAATGGGCATTTGCAGTTATCCTTGTTTGCTGTTAAATTTGTCTGACATAACTGACTGACATGGAAATTTCCCATTCACAAGTTTTTGAATTATTACCGGCATTTACAACTGTTTATATTCTCGAGAGTTTATCATTTCCTAAACAACTGAGGACAAATTAAGTGAATTTTTATCAGAGTCATGGAATAATCTCGTAATTATTGTTCCAGTTTAAAGGAAATTATTGAATTCCAGGGTTAAGGATAAAACATGATGCTATGAAATGTATGTGATACTGGTTCAGCTTCCTGAATGTCCGTCTGTTCTCTGTATGAAGCTTAGCAACACATTTGAGCAACTCATTAAGGTGCCTCTGTTTAGTGAGTCTTTGGAGAGAAAGTTACATTTGAATGTGGCGTGTAAAAAACACTCAGAAAAACAGCTGACCAAAACAAAACGCTTTCCTCTCCCCTTGCCCCTCACCAAAAAAAGAAAAAAAAAAAAATCCCACACACTTTATCTGTTGTTAGTCCCTCCTGATTTACTTTTGACAAGAGAGGGCACTGTGATAACATTCTAAAGACTGGACATATTTGTATACATTTTCCTCTGCCACAGAAAGGAAGCCAGGGATTAACCCCTGAACCAATTACTTTACAATACAGCAACTACTTCAACACAAGGTGGGGGGGGGGGGTGTGTGTGGGGGGGGTGTGTGCAGAAACAATTTAACTAATTAGTGCAAGTCACAATGTACTTTATGGGAATTACTCAGCTGAAAGAAAAATTGTTGAGTGGGCTCATAGGCAAGAGGATATCTGCTTTGGAGTGTATGTATTAATTCTCACTGTGAGTCAGATTTACTGGCTGACAAGTGTAGCTGAAGATACTTAACGGCTGCAGTCCTTCAAGAGAATTATATGTGTTGGAAATGCTGCACAGGTATATTGTTTCAGAAAAAGTTTATTTTTAACGCTTTATTAAATGCAGCCATGTGCGTTTCTAACTCCCCAGCATATTTATGGAGCAGGGGGTATCAGGGGGGATCCAAGCCTACGTTATGCAGGGCAAAAATATCTTGTGCCTGTCATTTTAAAATTAAGGGTTAAATGGTGTAGCCATGAAATACAACTTGCCTTGCAAATAACTTGCTTTCCATATTAACTGGGACGAAAGTGATTTTGTGAACAATTTTTAATGTAGATAATAAGTTAGCGGCACTTCAGTTCTGAAGTGGCTGGGGTTGGAGGAAGGAGGCAATTTAAGAATTCAAGCACCTGCACTCTGAAAATCATATTCTTTTTAAGTGCCACAAGTTAGGTACCTGGAATTGCTTGCTATTTTCAGAAAATCTTACCTATGTTTGGATTATGAATGTAAAACTGTATTGTTCATAGGGCAGCACGATTTTCTTCTGCCTTGCTGCCATATGTCTAGTACATTCCTGGTGAGATATTATTGTTGATAAGAGTAAATGTCATCTGAAGGAAAGCAAAAATTACAGGATGTTATTTGCATTTTAAATTTCAATAAATGTCTTGTGGACTCTTTTTTTTTTTTTTTCCCCTGAACTGCAACAACTACTGCAAGCGTTCAGATGGATAGGAGTTTTCGAAAATATTGACGTTTTGGACTATATGTGAAATATGTGCTTCATCTAAAAAATATATTAATCTTTCATTGTACTTTCAGAGAGTAAAGGACAGATTCTTACCATGAGCAGAGATGATAGATTTGGTATTAGATTCTGCAGGCCTTTGGGCTTTTGACCTTAGTTGTTCTGTTTTGACACCAATAGCTTGCAAGTGATGATTACACTCTGTTAAATAAATTTTACCTATACTTGTTGCTTTTAATACTGGGTTGGGGAAAAATCCTTGTGGCAGGTTGGGGAGTTCTGTGACTACATTGGTTTTCTTAGTTGTTCATGCAATCTCCACACCAGCGGTCTTCAAAATAGGGGAAGAGTTCCTTTCCTTTTCACAACAAAACCCCTAAGGTTATTTCCCTTAAATGTTAGCTCTTCCTCCAGACTGGGAATCCTCCTCCTCCTATAGGAAAGTTGGGGGGAAATGAAGAAAGAAATACTCTGAAATTTTCAATTTTCTTATCGGAATAAACAGGACTCCATTTTTTTCCTACTTTATAATTATGTTTGTTGCTAATTCATGCAGGCTGGAGCAGATGACTACACGATACTACTTGAATAGCAGAGACTACTATCTCCCACAGAAATGAAAAAAACTCAGCTGAGTTTATTCCTCCCTTGTATTTTGTTCTTCAGCTTTTGCACTTGAAGGATATATTAGCTAATGAGGAGTTCCCTGCTCTCTATCTTGATCCAGAAACAGACAGATAAAATTAACAGACATTGTTTGAAGATTAGCTATCATTAAGTCTAGTTTTGACATATGTGGCTAGTTGAAGGAATACCACGTAAAACAGGAAATGAAGAATAATGGGTAATGCTTAGAAAAGACGTATTTCACCTTAAATCCAATACAAATGTAATAGTGCTTAGATAAACTGAGGGGAGTTAAGATCATACAGACTCTTCACACACCGATTACTGTTAAAAAGGGTGTATCCCAGATGGTAATTGTTTGACAAATGGGGTTTTTTAAGTGACAACTGATAGACCTTGCTGTTAACGAAATTGTAATCCTTTTCTTTAGCCTGCTGCAAAAACTTGTTTCTTGGATACTTTTTGTTTACTTTTGCATTTTGGCTTCCCTTGACTAACTTGAAAGGTAGGCAACTGCAGGTAGAGATCTGTGTATTTTAATAGTTTGTGTTTCCACATGGGCCACTGTGAAAACAGGATGGAGTCATGGAGAGCCAAATTATTGCAAAACTGAACCAGAAAAGGAAAGGGAGTATAGATCCGGGCTCTGCTTATGTCTCATCTGTGCTTTCATCTCTCCAACAGTCATTACACAGGTGTGCACGACAGCTGACCACATTTTACCAAAGTGCAAGGCACGCACATTGGCTTCAAGGACCTTGTGAGGATTACATAAAAAAGGGGGTTATAACATCACTGTAAAATCCAAAGATGTATCATTCAACCTGGAATTTGGCCTGACATTTGCTATTTGCACAACTTTCAGGAAAGTGTATTTAAATTAATAAAACACCATCTAAAACCCAATTCTAATCAAGTGAAAACTTCAGAAGACATTTGGGCACCTAATTTGAAACATAGTGCAGGAAACTCATCAGGATTAATTGCTGGCTTTTACGAAATAAGACCATTTTCTTCAGGGAAATACATAGGGATTCATTCTCCTTACAGCTTCTCCCTGTGGTATGATAACGATGCAAGCAGCAGTGTGTGTGTGAGTGTGTGTGTGTCTGGGGGTGAGTGGGGGCTGTGGTTAATGCATTTAAGCAAGTAGCCTCTCTATTATGTATTTATACTGAGAGCATGTACATAGTTCTAGCACCCCAAAAAAAGAAAGAAAAAAATCCTGAACAAACCAACCAACCAACCAAACAAAACCCCTTAACCGTAGACCTGTGCAAGCCCTAGCCATTAATTTCACCTGCGTTGTGGTATGTGGTTGACTGGCAGGCTGAATTTTGTCATGAATAACGTTTAAAAGGCACTGGCTTTCTTCTGTAAACAATATGTAACTTTTCTGATCCACATGGAAGGAGGCAAGTATGTAAACTAGTCACTTAGAACTTAATCATCTTTGAACGGTTATTTTTTTGCTTCCTATTTTCAACTGTCATCATCTAAAAACGAGTCAGTTAGTAATTACCTATGAACACGCTATAATGTTGATGAGCTTTGGTTTGCTGCTTGCTCTAATGGGTAAAAGAAGTCAAACCTATTACCTGAGTGAAAGGTCAGCCAGTTCAGCAGCTATCCAAATTGTCACAGCCAGTGGAGCTCTGTCAGTTTATTCCAATTGGAGATACTGCACCACACTGAGTTCAAGATCCACAGCACAACGTGTCTGTCACACACAAAAGGCTATCACAACTTCTTACGATGTCTCATACATCTTAGAACAGAATCTGACCTCTCAAAATTAACCTGTTTGAGATCATAAATCGTGCCAGCCATTCATATGCATGGGGGAATCATTTCTGAAAATTAAATCCTGAAGCATGATCCATCTGTTTTCACTGTCAGGCTCAGCCTCAGGAACTCCTAAAGCAGTTGTTGTTGCTGCTGCTTTTTAATAGGGTAGGACAGTAATGCACAGCCTTCCAGATGTGTCCTTATCTTTTGAGATTCACACACTTGACCTCAGGTTGATGTTGAAAACCCATCTGAGGCCCAACAGAATTACAGTGCCCTTCATAAAGAGGAGAAAAACTTCTAAAGCTGAAGTTCAGTAACCAGTGGAGGACTGCAGCATAACCTTTAGTAGCCTGGTGAGTGTTGATGCGTAAAGGAGGGAGTTTTTTGACTTCTAATGTAGCTCAGTGCTTGCTCTTGCCTCTTGAAGTCTAATTATTGAGTGTTGAATCATATGACAAAGAGGTCTGTGTTGCATCATATCAGAAATACAAAGATCATTTTCTTTCCCCAGAAAAACTGGTAATTATTAACTCAATAAAAAGCAGGACTTTTTGCCATCACCTATGGGTAGGAGTGAGCAGCACACAATCCACTGTCAGAGCATTTATAATTTTAACTAGTGTGTGTATTTCTCAGATAAGTGAAGAAATGTAGTGAAACTGTGCATTGATACAACCATGAGCCTCCAGACCGACTGTAAGTGCTGATAATACAGACCCAATGCCATTCAATGTCTAAGTCATTTGAAACAACCATATTTAACGAGGTTTGGGTGTACACTGCCCTGAGCAGAAGACTAATATAACATGAGGCACTGAACTAGTCTCATGTCCCATTCACATTGTCCAAAGCAATGTGAAGTTGGCTCCAGGTGACAAGTTGGCGCTATGATTTCTCTCCTACCTCTTAGAAACACCAGGTGCCGTGCTGAGTGGCAACCAGCTTTACCTTTTGTAAACCAGAAGGTTTGATTTCTTACTGGCTGAAGTGGACCTCTAGAGACAGTACTGTAAACAAAAAAATCCCCTTATTTTTATTGGAAATGTGCATGGAACAAATAAAAGGGGAAATATTTTGTATTTGAATATTTCTGATGACTGCAACTTTAAGAAGAAAGTTGACATGAGGGGCTGCCTTCAGCATTAGAGAACTGCATGATACAAGCTGCCCTGCCTTAATCACAGCTGTCATGAGAAAAGGAAATAGATTTTTAGGGTCCAGATAGGATTTCTCCTTGGAAATGTCAGGAGTGATTGATGCAAGACACAAGTAAAAATCTACTCACTAAACGTGTGTTGTCTACACTTTTGAATCCCGCCCCCCCACCCCCCACCCGATATGGTGTTGTCATGATTTTAACAAGTCACAGGAAGAGTTAAGCTGTGCTTTCTGAATAAATTAGTACAGTCACAAAATGACACTTCTCTGACCTTTGCAAAAGGTGGAGAGTATAACGGTAAGACACACAGGGCTGTTAAACAATGTTGGGTTTTTTTTAACCACTCTGACAAAAGGTGCAAGCTCTTTAGAACAGTTTCCTAATGCACTTCAGCAAGAGAGCTAACTGACTGTCATAAGATGACATGCGTAACACAGAGATCTTGCTACACATTTTGATGCGAAGGAACACCCTGTTGGTTGAAAATCGTTGCTAACTGGATTCAGATGTTAGAGATGAAGTACACGGAGCACTGTACATTTGGTAAAGCTTAAAGATGCTTAAAAAAGAAGATCATAAATCTTTAGCTGTGGCCTTTTATCAGCTCTTAATTTGTCATGGTATTTTAATTACTTTCAGTGTAAAAATGTTAATCCATATGTTAAGGGAGATGATGCTTATTTCTTGCCCCTTCTCTTGAAATATCATTTTAAAAAATCGGCAGGCCTGTGTGCACATGGATGTTTTAAAGCCTTGCAATGGGCCATTTCAAAGTTCTCTTAGGTCCATATGAAGCACACATTCAGAAAGTTGTACTCATGCTGACTGGGAATTTAAAAAGTTCAAACCTTAAAAGTGATCTAAATTTATTTGGGTGGCTCCAGTTTGAACGGGACCTGATTTTCAGAGGGCTGGTGCTCAGCACTGTTTTAAGAAGTTGATATTAATTGTTTCAGAGAGGTATTAAAAAAGATAGGGATACTATTCGTGACTTCGAAAATAAAGAGCAAATCTGATCTCTTATGTGGTGAGAGACTGCTTTCCTTAATTTCTTCATTTTTTCAATTTTTTTTTTCCAGTTGTTGCTTTTTTAATCACCTTATTTTCAGGATTTACGTGTGTGACTGCTGAGACATACACAAAATATGATCAAACTGGTACATGAAGCTAAGGGAAGCAATAAGGTATTCTCTAGTACTGCATGACTGCAGTTAAGTCATTTTGAAATCAATAATCCTTCTGCAATTCACTGTGCCACTTGACTGGACATACAGATGCAGATGCCCTTGTAAATGAGTTTACATCGCACTGTGCTTGTAGCCATATAATCTTTCGTCCCTTCTCAAGTCTGTCCCATTTTATCTTGCTTCCGTTATGCATATGAAACTCAAATTAAGATTGCATGTAAAGTTGACTAGCTATTCCAGGTTATTTATTGGAAATGAAACTATATAAGCATACAATATATGGTTTGCTTAAAATTGATTTACCTAACTCCTTCCATAGTCCCAGGCAAATACGATTTCTGTACAGCGGAGAATTGTATTCAGGGGGAAAAGAAATGGAAGAAAAAGAAAGCATCAACAGATAATTTGCAGCTGGTTTATGGGGGATCTCAATCTGGTAATAAAGAGCATAATTAATCAAATAGAAGAATTAGACACAAGATACTAAATTTAAAATTGTCATTCACTACAATAAGTAAAGGTTTTAGGATGATGATCATGTATATTTTAAATGTGGTCTCAACATTGTTTGGACACAACGTTATCCTTATGTTAAATCTCTGGGTAATGCCTTGGGTGGTTTCTGTTACCGCCTTCGTTGGTGCAGCCATGCCCTTTCCTAGCCCTACACTGTCCACCTATCTCTACCCCACCTGTCCAGGTGGTGAAAACAGAGTACTTTATATCAGCCAGAAATGAGTTTGTAGTGTCTTAGCATCAGCATTCTCAGACTCACGGGCTGCAAGGGAAGAGGGTCCACAGAAAGCCTGGGGTTCAGCTGTGCTACTGCAGCTTGGCCCTATGGCCTGTGTAGTGGAAGTGTGATGCGTGAGCTACAAAGAATGTCACGGTTTAACAAGCTTCCTAAACCAATCTCTAAGGCTATGATAGCACCATCATCATCTTTGGTGTCTGTGATGGTCTCAGGGCTCTGACAAAACAGACATGATTTGGCCTGGGCCAGAAGTCTCTATGACTGGTTTTGGCTATCATAAGCTGCAGGTCTGAAGTTCCTCCCTTTTACAAGGAGTGGCATCTAAAGCAGATGGACTGTGTATGGTAGATTTCTCCAAGACCTTGGATTTTTGCACTGAAGTCTGAGAACTTCCCTTTTGCTGAGAGCTTTTAAGAAATGGCATGCAGGGTCAGGCATGTGAAGTGATCTTTTCAAGCCAGTACAGGCTGCTTCAGAGGAGAAAGCTCAAGAGGGCAGCTAAGGGATAATCAATCCCAATAAGGTGCCTTCCTCAGTCTCAATGCAGATTGATTTCAATTCTGAACCATGTATTGCTTTTCACATATTTCTTTTACATGTGTACATATATATACCTATGTATGTATGCTTGTATGTATTTTAAATACATATGCACACACACGTGGAATAATATCTCTTGGTGTATTTGTTCACCCTGAAAATGTCCAGCCTTTTTTGAATCCTGCCCAGCCCCCGGACACAGTGAGCTTGTGGTAATCAGTTCCTCAGGCAAAGAGTATGCTGTGTTCACAACCTATCATTTTTGCTGAATGTTTCCCTGGTTCTTTATCAATATTAGGAATTATATCCTTACCATAATACTGGGACAATCACCATATGATGCTCATGGAAACCAAGCTGTAGAGAGAACAGATAACGAACACAGCTAGAAAGAATAGAGAGAAAAATGTCTATGGCTCATCATAGTTGCTAACCTGCTCTAAGCAGGGTAAGACTTATTAAATAGGCTTCACTTCAGTCCATCCGTGCCAAAAGCACAGCAGCTTTGAGTTTCCCCATTTATTTTAGGTAGCACAACATAACTGCTCTGCTTCAAGGTTACAGAAAGGCTGTGCATCACCCTGTACATTTGCTCATGTGAATGACACAAAACAGTGGGCATTCTCAGTCAAAGATGTATTTATTTTATTGTTAGATACTATTTTCCATTTTCTGTAGAAACAATAGGTTCTTATTACTCTAAGATGGCATGACAGTGCGAAAAATCAGATGCTGCTTCATGCAGACTGAGAAAGGCACAAAAGTTTTCACTCTGTCTACATCTTTCACAAGAGCTCCAGTCTGGAGAGGGATCTACCAAACATCTTGTTTTCTGTTGCATTAAAAAATACTTCTTTCATCATCTATTTGACAAAAGACAAAAGGAATGAGATCTACTGTCTACATTGATAAGCCACAAGTTTTTCTCAACCTGAAGAGATTTACCTGTTCACATCACAGTCTATCACTAAATACCCACTGTTCAGTGTGGGAATATTTTCATGTAGCTTAGAAAAAACATCCCTAGTCATCACCTCAAATCTTATTATCCAATCCTAAGACTCGAATAATTTTTTTTCTTACCACACACTGATTTAAAAAAATACTGTCCCTGCTGTATCTTGTTCTAGATAGTTGTTACGGCCGATCTAACATTTGTGTTACTTCGGGTTATACGGGATTACTGAGTCTGGCACAGTGCAAGAAATTCTACATTCCATGGAAAATTTGAAAGAAAGAACACAGAAGAACCAGAAATCCTGCACCTCAATAAGAAAAAACTGCAGCGGACCTAGGGAGAAAAATCCAATTTCATTCTTGTATTTCAACATTCTGGAATTTGCTTCTTCCTCTCATCCATTTGCACAGAATTGTGCCAAAATTCTTTTTCCTACATGAATGTTCACATGCATCCTTCTCTCTTCCTCTGGTTTTCTTCCCCTCCATCTGTTTTTCTCCTTTTCTCTTCCTAATCAGAATTAACAAGAGAGACCTCAAAACGTTTCTAGCCAAAAAAATCTTCAAATAATTCTGTTTCAATGAAATTACTTTTCTCTGAGAAAACAGTGGGTTTTGGATGATAGTGTTTCCTCCTAACATGTTCCTAACAACTCCAGTAAAAAATATAATCATGAGAAACTCAAAGTGAAGCAGAAAGTTCAAATGATATAATTATGAGTGTCCTCTTAGAGAAAACCTGTCCTAGATGTCATATACCTGAAACTTTCAGCTAGTGTTTTTGTGCTGAAATACTACAAAGCAATGTTTTTTTTTTTAAATTAATTTATTTGTTTCTGCTGACCTACTAAAGATGTACATGATGGCGCTTCATTTTTCTCTTCAGAGAGTTTGAAATCTCTGCAGATATCTCTTCTGGTGCATGTGTGTCTGTACATATGACTGAAATGAGCAGATTTGCTTGACTTTATGAACTAGATGCCAGACCACATCTGAAGAACTGCTGAGCTTGCAAAGTTCAGCACAACACTCCTCCTTCCATTCTCTCTCAGTCTCTCTCTCTCAGTGCTGATAGTTCTGGCCCTTCAATATTGTTAACCGTTTCATGGTTAGACATTCACAGAACAAAACAGTTTTTCTCTATGTATAAGCAGTGTGCTCCATGACTGGGTTTTACTTACCGGACTCCAAAGCAGAGCTACGTACTTTTCTTAACTAAGTAAGTTGCATTATATGATCAAAACTTCAGAAAAGTTCAGATTGAGACTCAGGTCTGCAGAAGTTCTCAGCATCAGGAAATAGAGACGTTTGGAAAATCTGGTTACAGACAAAGTCAGAACAGAAGTTTTTGAGTGCTTAGCATGCTTGAAAATACTTATCTTTTTGTAAGTGCTTAAATATGTTCCTGCAAAATATGGCATTAAGTGTACGTGTTGAGAAATTTGAATTATGACCCTCTATTACTCTTTGCCTACACCTCAGACACATATCTGCTTTCACTGGTGTTGCTATCAGTTGGTTAGTGTAAGGATTTAGTTACCATGATTAAAATTAGCATGCTCTTATTTTGGAGGCATTTTTTGTGATATCTTACATAAGTAGTTAAAGTCTTGATTTTTCCAGCTTTGCACAGTGCTTGTCAGTCAGTCTCTGCCCTGCTGGTCCAGGTCAGCATCCTGATCTGAGCGTGTCATCTGGCAACACTAGTTGATGTCTTTGTGTGAATCTAAGGGAAGAATGCGCTTGTTCAAAGGAAGACTTTGACTCTGTCTGAAGCAGGCTGTGTGCTAAAGATTTGTTACTCCATAACAAAGGAGGGGCACTGCTTTGCAGACACAGCTCACACTGATGTCAACGAAAGCCGCACATAGAGTTCATGTGTGCAGTGAGCCCCTTCGCCTCTAATTCGTCTTAGGTCTTGCCTTACTTCAATACACTACTTTGAGCTGAAAGAGATTGGGATGGATTTTTAAAGATGTTGGCTTCAGATCCACGCTGACGAGAGGTGAGAAAATCCTTGCAGTTGCACGGACAAGTCGAAAACCTGCCTGTGCAAACTGCCAGTTCAACTGTTCATAAAGCGGCCATAGACCAGGGAATTGCTGCACACAACTGAGTGTCAAATACTCGCCTGGCGCGTTTTGGCATCATTTCATTTGCTTCAGTGGAGGCATGCTGATTTTCATCTGCTAAAGATCTGGTTTTAAAGTGCACATAACTATTTTGAAGCCCCATCCTCAAAGTTCACAGGTTTGGGCTTGTTTTGGTTTTTTTCTTGTTGTTGTTGTTGGTTTTTTTCCTGTTTTCTCTGGGTAACAGTTTAATTTCACTGCCTTGTTCCTATATTATTTTTCTTTTTCTTGAAGAATACAACCATGATGAAAATTGTAGGTCTGTGACAAAGAACACTATGTTAAAGTGTAATTTCAGAGGAAAAGCACCACAATTCTGCACTGGGCAGTACAAGCAATGTTTTATTAAAACAGCCATTTTACATGCTAAAAAAACCTCATGTTCTTTTTTGCCTTTAGATGTGTTCTTTATAGGCTTTTTCATACTTAACACTCAGTGCATTGCAGACTGATAAATAGTGGTCACAGAGTTGTACTGCTGCTATATCAAATAAGGAAAACTGGAGATGTCCCCAAGAAGGCACATGGCAGGGAGAGGGGGGAAAAAAGTAAGTCAAAGTGCAACCAGCTCTCAAGGTCTTTAGAGACCAGAGTAGAACTTACCTTGAGCCAAAAATAATGCCAGTGACTGCATGCCTCTACCTTAGTCCCCTAGATAGGCAGAAATAAGCGGGCTGTGCTGCAGAGGACACTACTTTCTCAGCCAATGATGCTGAGGCACTGTTGGTGGAAAGTTAGCAATTTGTTGCTATAGTTGGTTATTGTTATTTTGGTCACCTTGGAGCAAACTGGAAAGAGCACAGGAATTTTGGTCTAATACAGCTTCTTGAAGGATTTCTGAAGTTGAAGTTTTCTACAAAACTCCATTTTCACCAGATACTGGTAGTCATGCGCTGGTAATGTTAGCAGAGACGACCAGATTGGAAAAGACAGCTATACATCTTCTCACATCTGGAGAAGATTCCTCCATGACAGCTCTGAATTACATCCAGTGTGGGCACCATGCATCTGGCAGGGCTACACCACCTCCTTTCAGAGCTGGAGACAGCGTAGTCTTTTCACCATAGGGCTCTGTGCACATTTTTTAAGTGCTCAGTCAAGCCTCCTTCACTGGGACACTGTTGTCTCCTTCCTGTGAGCTACTCCTAGAGTTCTCCTCAGCTTGGCTTTCCAAAACATGTGGTATAGTTCTAAAAAAGATTTAGGTGTGTGGCCTGTAGGGTCTGGAAAGTAGGAATATTCTCCGCTGTCAACCCAGCACTGCTCACAAACGCTGCGTTCTCACTCAGGATTGTTAAGACCAGAGTGGTCACCATAATTGAAAACAGTGTCTGTTAGGCATTCAAGCTGAGCTGAGCGTCTGTTTTCCATGTTAATCACTGCTAAATTAGTTGTGTTGTTACTGAGCAGGGAATTAAGACTAAGGTTTTCAAAGTCTCCCGCATTAAGTTAGTAGTCACTGTCCCGCACTATCATTTTGGTTATGCAATTAAACAGTCTCTGTAAGAGCATTTAAAAAGAAACCAGAATTTACATTTCCAGAAAGCACTTCACATCTATTCTTTTCTAGAGAAGGCTGAAGAAAAAATTAATTTTTCATAAAATGTTAGATCAGTGTTTCAAATTGTACTATGACACAGAGCATGAGATAATTTGTGCAGCCAGTATGTCCATCTACATTAAAAATGAGCTTCTTTAAGCTGTACGGTGCAGCCTGAAATGAGCACCCATTGCCTTCACAACTCCCAGCCTGTATACTTGCAGGATGAATTCTGTTGTGAGCAATTCCATTCCATCTTTAATTTTCTCTGGGAGGATCATTCACCTTCTTGACATAAACTGTTACGTTTTTGTGCGTTTTTCAATAGCTGCCATATTAACAGAAGTGGATGCATTCTAGCAGGAGGTGGAATTATTGAGCCACATGTATGTGTTCCTTTTGGTCATACATTATATTACATTCCCTCTTTCACGGGCACCCCCTTGCCGTGGGGAAAGAGCTTGCGTGCCCTTGTGAAGTTGAGAGCTATGTTGGTGGTGGCATATGCCTCCGGTACGGTCTCCCAAGCCAGACAGGTCTCAACTGAAGGGTCAGACAAAGTGTGTCCACGGGCAGGATGGGCTCACTAGCCTTTGGGCAACCATCCTAGGAGAAGGACAACTCTAACTCCAAACCCGGGCAGATGGAGCTCGTTTAGCCCTGTAAGGCCATCCATCTAAGAGAAGGATACTCTAACCAAACCTACGACCTGAGGACTTCGCTGTCACCGTCCAAGCTCGCTAGGCCCTGGCAGATGAACCTCAGGTGTAAAGGGTGGGGCCAGTCTCGCGCACGCTGCGCCTCACCTAAAAAATCCACCGCGCAGGCTTGAAGGGTGTACTCACGTTTAAAGCCCTTCCCAAATCTTCGTCCGCGAAGCCAAGCCATGACATATTACATTCCAATTTTAAGTGATTGTCATTAATTTACTATCAAATTATTTTTCTTATTTCAGATTGCATAGAGATACCATTTTACAATCACTGAAACCAGCCATGCATCCTGAATATTCCTTTGACATACATTTGTGTATTTCTAAGTTGCTTTATCAGTCATTAAAGCTCAGCTTGTAGTACTTAACAATCTTGGCCTTGATCCTATAAGCATGCATATGCCTTGCTTTATGCATATAAGCACTCCCACTGAAATCAATATTCAGCCACATTACATTAAGTACACGCATAAGTGTTTGCAGCATTGAGGCTGCCTTTTTTTTTTTTTTCCCAGTATTCATAATATTTTCTGCCTGATGTCTATTGTAGTCTTTTGAGTAAATGATTCATAGTCTGAATTGGGCTCTTCAGATCTCATTCCTCACTGAATGATACAATTCCTCATGTAGTGCCAGAACCCACTCAAGGCTTTTCAGTTGTGGAAGCAACATTCACTTCCACTTTTCCCAGGCTTCCTCCAAGAGCAAAATTGAATTTTGTGATAATAACATAGGTATTCAAAGTGTGTGTGCAGGGAGATGTTGAGGACTGAGAGAGGCCAGTATGGGTGAGGTAGATGAGGAACCAGAAAGGCCAGGTCAGGCTTTGGAAAGCAGCGTGTGTGTAGGAGTGATCTCAGTAGAGCTCTGCATTGTGGAGGGAACCAGACTGAAGCTGGGTATCTTGTCCTATTCTATGTTGGCTGTGGATCACCTATTTGCACAGTTTAAAAAGGCTTCAGGGAGACTTCTGCCTGGAGACGTGCAACTGATTGTTCTCACTGCTCTTCATTCTGCTTTTCTGAGGGAAAGGAAGGAAACTCTCTTTATGAGAGACTGACTCTTGAACAGTTTCATTACAAGTGGTCTGTTTAAAATATCACACCCTTCCAGAACAAATCTCTTCCTATTCATATTTTGTATTAGGATCATGATGGATGACTTAAAAGTTGGATGGAGTACAGCTCTTTACGCCTTCTATTAGATCTTGTTTGTCAGGCTATTTAATCTGTCATTTTTCAAGGGTTTTGAGATTTTAACAAACACTTTAATGTTAATTCATAGCAATTACAAAAATTCTTTATTTTATAAAATAAAATTTTAAAAAATCAAATTTGTTTTCTGCCATTTGAGCTGGCTGTTTATATTTCCATCTACCACAATGAAAAAGGGACCAATCATTTTTACTACTGTTTACAGTCAATTTTTCTTTTAAGTTTTCATGCACCAACACTGGAATCTTTGGCATACAATTGTGGTAAGACAGTTTTGTCTCTTATTTAACTTTTTGCAACTGCACTTAAAAGTAAAACGTGGAAACATTTTTTGTTTGTGGTGTAAAAATTATGTTGATAAAAATTAAATACTATGGTTTACTTTTACCTGCAAATGTTTCTGTAAATCTGATGAATTATGATATTTTATGGTTGTTCGGTAACTTAGGACTTGGTTCATCATTCACTGTTTTTCTGCTTTTTTATTATATAGCATAGGAATCTGTAGTTAAAGATTAACTTTGAATTTGGATCTCCAGTTTATTAAGTACATTAGTGCACTTATTCATCTATTATGACTTACTTCATCTGTACACATTTCAGTACCTCAGAATTTAAAAACTGAAGAACTCTGCCTGAAAAGCATGTGCTTTTTCCCACTTGTCCCAGTTTTTCTAAAAGAAAAAAAGAATTACATCTCCCTAAAAACTTTGTTTCTCTTAAATTCCAGGCCCACGTGGCTACAACAAGGCTACTATCTTAGACATGAAGGCATTGATCGTATCTATCTGACAGATTTTTCACTTCTATAATAAGCAACATTTCTCATAATAAGACATAAAAATAGGACATGAATTAACATGACACACCACAGAATACCAGTGAGTACAAACTCAGATTTAAATTTCCAAGCCTTTAGGGGCTATGTTAATTTTTTGCACCATTAAGTAGTTTCCAGTTTTAATCCCCATTTGTTCTTAGGCAAAACCACAACAGAAGCATGCAATGCATTGCAGCCCACACTGGCAGAAGGGTTCCAGCAGCAGAGCCCTGCACTCCTCCTCCAGAGGGCAGTGGGTATTGCAGGCGCTCCTCCATCCCCTGAATTACCGCCACCAACATCTGGCTTTTCCAGAGATTCCCAACAATGGGGTGGGGGGAATTTCTGCTGAAAGTGGAATTTGGCTGCAATTAAAAAACAAAATTAAAAGAGAGAGAGAGGAGGGGGACGTTGGGTTTATGAGTTATACACTCTTTAATTTACAGGCTTGTATAATACTTATGGCCGCTAAATGCCTGGAGTTAGCTCCAGCTCCAGGACTCTCTCGTTTCCACTCTCATGTAACCACCAATACTATTTTAGTTCAAGTGCAAATATATAGTGTTGAGTTTTTTTTTAAACTTTCCTTGGGAGGGGTAAAAAAGAAGAGTGAGCATGGTGGAAAAGTATTCATTTCCTCTGTTTAGAGGCCTCCAAATGCATTATAAACTTTTATTGCCTTGGAAAGTGTTACAGAGTCAGATTGATTTGCATTTGCAAAAGATAGAAGGGAACTTCTAAGGGGAAGATGTGATGGTCAGACGATTTCATATGGTCACAAGAAGCCGTCTCCCTGGTCTCAAAAAACCTGTTTTTGAGAATAAATAACTGAATGAAAACAGATTTCTTGGAAAACCGTTGTAATTTAATGCATGTAAACAAAAGCTTTTATAATAGCCTCAGTCACACTGGGATTTCTGAAAGAATTACTTCAAACAAATATCAGTTTCTAATTGAGAGGCACCCAAGGGAGTGGTAATGGTGCAGTCTTTTTTCTTTTCTTTTTTTTTTTTTTAATTTTCTTTCCCTTTTACCCCCTGAAGTGGAAAATATTTCAAAGTTCACAGTGCTTTCATTTAAAATTCCTATCAGACTTTCTAGCACTAAAACTTCCTAGGTAGTGTTGCAGAATCACACAGCAGTTGAGGTTGGAAAGGACCTCTGGAGATCATCTAGTCTGATCCCTGTTCTGAGCAGGGTCAACCAGAACAGGTTTGCCAGGGCTGCGTCCAGTAAAGCTTTGAATATCTCCAAGGATGAAGATTACCCAACCTTCCTTGGAAACCTGTTCCTGTGTTCAACCATCCTCACAATAACAATGTTTCTTCTTATGATTAAACAGGATTTCCTGTATTTTAGTTTGTGCCCATTGCCCCTTGTCCTTTCACTGAACACCACTGAGAAGAGTCTGTTTCTGTCTCTACTCCCCACCCTAAATCACATATTTATACACATGGATAAGATTGCTACCAAGCCTTTTCTTCTGAAGGCTAAACAGTCCTAGCTCTCTCTTCTTTTTGTATGAAGGATAGTCCAGACCCCTGATAAACTTTGCGTCCCTTTAGTGAACTTGCTCCAGTAAGTCCCTGTCGCTCTTGCTCTAGAGATCCCAGAATTGGACCCAGCTCTCCAGATGTCTCATACGTGCTGAGCACAGGGCTCCTCTGTCAACCTGACAGCAACACTCCTCCCATGCAGCCCGGGAGGGCGCATTAGTAGATATTAAACTGTTCTGGCTCCAGTGTTGAGCTCTGGGGTACACCACTAGTGATTGGCCTCCAGCTGGGTTTAGTGCTGCTGGTCACAACCCTTCAAAACCAGCAGTTCAGACAGTTTTCTGTCAACATCACTGCCCTAGCTTCACTTATCTAGCCAATACTTAGAATCATAGTATTGTTTAGATTGGAAAAGACCACTATGATCATCGAGTCCAACATCAACCTAACACCGCCAAGTCCACCACTAAAACGTGTCCCTCAGCACCACACCTATATGTCTTTTAAACACCTCCAGGGATGGTAACTCCACCACTGCCCTGGGAAGCCTGTTCCAATAATTCACAACCCTTTCTGTAAAGAAATATTTCCTAAAGTCAAATCTAAACCTCCCCTGGCACAACTTGAGGCCATTTGCTCTTATCCTCTCACTTGCTACTTGGGAGAAGAGATCAACACCCACCTCTCTATAACCTCCTTTTAGGTAGCTGTAGAGATCAATAAAATCTCCCTTGAGCCTCCTTTTCTCCAAGATAACAACTCCAGTTCTCCCAGATGCTCCTCATATGACTTGTGCTCTAGACCCTTCACCAGCTTCGTTGCTCTTCTCTGGACACTCTCCAGTGTCTCACTCATTCCTGTAATGCGGGGCTCGAAGCTGAATACAGTATTTGAGGTCCCTCCTCACCAGTGCTGAGTACAGGGGGACAATCACTTCCCTACTCCTGCTGGCCACACCATTGCTGATACAAGCCAGGATGCCATTGGCCTTCTTGGCCACCTGGGCACACTGCTGGCTCATAATGAACTGGTTGTCATCCAACACCCTCAGGTCCTTTTCCAACAGGCAGCTTTCCAGCCACTCTTCCCCAAGCCTGTAGCATTGCAGGGGGTTGTTGTGACCCAAGTGCAGGACTTGGCACTTGGCCTGGTTGAATCTCATACAACTGGCCTCAGCCTATAGATATACCCTTGTCTGTAGAGCTTCCCTACCCTCAAGCAGATCAACACTCCCGTCCAACCTGGTGTTGTCTGCAAACTGACTGGGAGTGCACTCGATCCCAGATCATTGATAAAGATGTTAAAGAGATCTGGCCCCAATACTGAACCCTGGGGGACACCACTTGTGGTTGGTCACCAATTGGAGTTAACTTCATTCACTACAAATCTTTGGGCCCGGCCATCCAGTCAGATTTTTATCCAGCGAAGAGTATGCCCATCCAAGCCATGAGTAGCTGGTTTCTCCAGGAGAATGCTGTGGGAAATGGTGTCAAAAGCTTTATTAAAATCTAGGTAGGAAATATCTACAGCCTTTCCCTCATCCACTAAGCAGGTCTTCTTGTCATAGAAGGAGATCAGGTTAGCCAAGCAGGACTTCATCATAGTTTGTCTATGATATTACGGGAAACTTGGAAGTCAAGACAAATAACATCCACTGTTCTCCCCTCATTCATCAAGCTAGTCATTGGATCACAGAAGGCTAGTAGGTTGGTCAGGCATTATTTCCCCTTTGCAAATGCATGCTGACTTCTTCTAATCACTCCTTGTCCTTAATGTGTTTTTCTTCTCCTTAATATGTTTGGAAATGGCTTCCAGAATTTTTTGAGCCATGACTAAGGTGAGGTTAACATGCCAATAGTTCCTCAGTTTCTTCTGCTTGCCTTTCTGCAAAAGAGGAGTGATATTTATTTTCTTCCAGTTCTCAGGACTCTTTCTCATCGCTGTGACATTTGAAAGATAATAGAATTCAGCCTCATAATGACATCTGCCAGCTCCCTCAGCACTTGTGGCTTCATACTATCAAATCCCACAGACTTGTGTATGTCCAGTTCATTTAAACATTGCCTAACCTGATCTCTTCCACTGAGGGTAGGTCTTCCTTGCTCCAGACTTTCCCACTGTTCTCAGGACTCCAGGATTCCTGAAGGCAAGTTTTATTGAGGAAGAATGCATTAAATACCTTGGCTTTTTCTGTGGCCTTAATCACCAGGTCTTTGTCCTATTCAGCAGTGGACTTACACTTTCGTTAGGCTTCCTCTTGTTGACGATGTACTTGTAGAAGCCCTTCTAGTTGCCCCTCACATCCCTTTCCAGTTCAGCTGCAGATGGACTTTGATTTTCTTAATCCTTTCCCTGCACACTCAGACAGTGTGTCTATCTTCTTTCTGGGTCACCAATTCCTGCTTCCTCCTCTTGTATTCTTTGTTTTGATGTCTGTAGCTTCCTGTTCATCCCGCTGTCACCTGCTGTACATAGGGCTGGACCACTCCTGAATGTGGAGGAGATGATCCTTGAAAATCAATCAGCTGTCCTTGACCTCTTTTCTCTCTAGGACTGCAACTCATAGGATTCTTCAAAGTAGGTCTCTGATCAGGCCAAAGTCTGATCTTCTGAAGTCCAGGGCTGTGATCCTGTTTTTTCTTGTTCTCTCAAGATCCAGAGGTCCACCATCTCATGGCCAGTGCAGCCTCCAGCTTTCACAACCCCATCTATTTCTTCCTTGTAAAAACCACAAACCAGTTCAAACTAACAAAAGAAAAAATGCTCTCAGGAAAACCTCTGAATTAGATATGTTTAGGTGAATCAGGCTATAACAGAGAGACTAAAGAGCTAAACCACTGGCTTCTTATTAAAAAAAAAAAAACAAACCTATAAGATTAAGCATCTTATTTTGTATTTCAGCAGCACATGGTACAACACTGCCCCTTCTCTGCTCAAATTTCCAAACACTGCCTCAGTTAATAATAATATAATGATAACACTGTGATTTTTTTTTATATATATATATATATTGACTGGGGCAACATGGGAGTATGATGATGACAGTTTTCTTTTTTTGTTCTTTATGATTCAGAAATTTGGAGAAAGTTCACACTTCTTCCTTGCCTAATTCTCTGAAAAATTGCAGAACTTTTAAAATATTTTCAAAGCAAGAGGTCTAAAACTGAACCAATATCTAACTATATCTTTGAAAACAACAATGATTATAATATAATAATTATAAAATGACACTAACAAGTAGCATAGTGAGATAGAAATGAAATGTTTATATAGGCAGCCAAATTCCTGTTTTGGAAGTGAATAGTCCTGTATTAGTTATGTGAGAACTGTATTACTTCTATAGGATGTAGTAAAAATAATGAATTAATCAAGAAATTCTGATAACAAATAAGATAACTGGGGATAAAGTTTGTTCAGTATATGTTAGCAAAAGGTCTTTAATGAATATTTATTTACATAAGTATTTGCCTATCTTTCCATGTCTTGAGTGCTTAGTGAAGACAAAGATTTGGGAGGGCATGGATGGGTGCTGGATCACACTTAAGAGGACTTTCATGCTGTCCAGCCTGATTCAACAAATTGATGAGAGCTCTCAACTACTGCTGACCTCACCACGCAAGACTCACGCACTCAGGGCCTATTTGTCCTTCATTTATATATCCTGAAGAGAAGAGTGTGCTCCTGAGCAAAACTCTGATCTTTGGAAGAAACAAGATTAAGGAGAGAGAAGAAAATGCTATAATCTCCTCCTGCCTACTCAACCCATGTCACACCAAGAAACTAGGGATGCATTTTAGAAAGAAGTACAGGGAGAAAAATAATTTTCTAGGAAGTTCTTATTGAGGTATTGATAAGCACATATCACTGCATGAGCTGATAGAATTGCTGAGCAGTCATTGAGATAATCTGCATTTAAATAACAGATACATAGTTTCTGATATGACACTAAAAGTAGATTTAAAAAACACAAATCAAAACGGTGGCGTGTGAATGTATGGGAATCAAATGATGATTTGATCTCCCTAAAATTTATGCATCACAGCAAAACAAAATAACTTGAAAACAAAGTGGAAATAATTTATATTTCCATTCTACTCTGTTTTTAACTCCTTAAAGTAATAAACAGCACTTAAAGGTGAAGAATCTTTCTTACAACAGAAAGAAAGTTGAAGGAAGTCAATACCTTGTAAGCTTGTTGCTGCATAAAGAATTCGAAAGTAACAAATGATAAAACATTAATGCTTTTATTCTCTTCATCTACCTCCACCTTTTCAGCCACTTGCAGATTGTTGGATTTTCAGCTTTGACTATGTGCGAAGTGTAGGTGACACCACTATTCTTGATTACCAAACCGTGAAATGTGCTTTGTCCAGGTATTGGTCGGTGGTTTATTACTGGTTCAGGAAATGACATCATGAATAATGCCATTATCTTAACTTCAGTTGTGGGTAACATTGATAAGGTCTAATATTTCAAGGCAAGATGCTTATGTGTAGATCCTTCAAGTTATAGTTCTAGTTTTGCATTGTGTACATCATCAATAGATTTCTGACCAGCCAAGACTACATGCATTGAGTAGGTTCCATTCTATCCTTTAAACTAGCATTTAAGTGGATCTAGAATAGTGTCCTTGGCCTCCAGGCCAGCATAATTGTCCTTCTTTGCTACTGGAATTCAGCCCTGTAGCTGTAGGTTCAAAGGATCTCTGAAGAGTGAGGAAGAAGGATTATGACTCCACTGCTAGAAGATGGGAACACATGTCCAGGGAAGAGGCAGACCTTCTGCAAGGCTTACATCTTCTATGGAACTGCAGCTCAAAATAAAACATAGCAGAGGCATTATGTAATAGTCACAAACTGAATCTTTTGGGAGATGCGAACTTCAGCAGTTAGGAGACAGATAGGTTTGATAACAGAGACAAAAATGCCTACAAAATTTAGCCAGTGGTAAATTTAAAGCCCATGTTATTACCATCTGGATCACTATGCATATAGTGAAAATTAAATAGAAACAGGTGAATACTAGGATGTGTACACTGTTTGGAAGCAAAGATTGTTCAGGCATATAAAGGCATATAAAGGAGACGGTCTTTATTAAAGAGACATTTGTTTGGATCTTCTGTGCATGGCAGCAAGAGTTACAGGAAGGGCGAAACACTTAAAGGAAAAATTTGTCTGATTTGGGATTAGATTCATAGAATGAAAGCAGCTTAAGTGGTTGGCCCTTTACAGTGAAGGGATTTCTTGACTCCTCTTGGGTTATGGAAAACAGAAATAGTCTCTGCATATCTCCCTAATTTAGCCATAACTGAAAGTGGGAAATCCCACTGCATGTTGCCAGAAAAGGGAAAAAAAAAAGAAAAAAAAAAAAAAAAGCCCAAAGAGGAATTCATTGTTTAAGACAGTCACTAATTCTGTAATAGGAAGCCACCACGAATTGAAGTTGAATAAAGGGCAAAAATACTGAAGTGGTTGAGATTTTCCTGACCACCTGGTGTGAACTTGCAAAGCCATCTATAGAATGAACTGGTGGTATTCCTGTCTCTTAGGCTTACCAGGAACTGTAAGAATGGATGAAGATAGTTTCCTTGGCCTCTTTATATTGCAAACTTCTCATGGGAACCCCTGTGAGGCTGAAATTGAATTGTGTGGTTGACTTGACTGCCTGGCTGTTGAGAATGTTGTCTCTTGATTTGCTGTCCTCCTGAAGAGGATTTTATACTCTCTGTTGGAGAGTAATGTTCTGCAGAAATCTGACATAGTATTAAAATATTAAACTCTTACTTGCTGTCTAATGACAGCATAGTATTTGTCTGCTATATTAATCTATATATAGCCTTTATGGATCATTGACATCCCAGTATGTACTGTTGGTTGCTTTTAGTTTCCAAAGATTTTATTCTTGTGGCTTAGCAATGCACAATCTTATTGCCAGTTCAAGTGGAAAATGTAACTTCAGTAACAGTACGTTTCTTGCTTACTTTAATACAGGGATACTTGGATCTCAGTAGCATTACAAGTAGTGCAGTAGAATCCTTATTACAACACTAAAAAGTTTTGAATTTTCAGTCAGAAATAATAAAAAAAATCACCCCATGGCTACTACTTAATCATATGTGGAAGCCCATGAGAAAAATGACTTTGTAGTTTCATTATAGAATACAGTTAATAAACCCCTCTTATTTGGTCATCTTTTCTGTGCTGTCACACACAGTGTTATCTCAGATGCAATGAACTTTCTTGTTTGAAAATTTATATGGCCTTGTGATCTGCAAAATGATGAGAGGTTAAGTTTGCCTGTTTATCCTGAAATAGCTTTTTCTTCTTAACAATTGTATATATTACATTGCATTACTTGTTAAATGTTTGCAGACTAACAAGTAATTTTATGAGTTTAGCATTTAGTTCCTTTCCAGAGGCCTATTCAGACAAAATGGAAACTGGCTCATATCTGAGGACAATCTCTGACAGCTCTTTACACCAGATGTAGCAGGTACATGTCTGTTTGCAGATGTGCCTATAGGTCTGGAAGAGAAAGCATTTTTGAGGTACTATCACCTCAAGGTAAATTAAAATATTCTTCTCACCTAATTATACCCATTAAAAGATAGGCAGCTGATCTAATTTAGTCCTGTTAGTCTTCAGATGGCTATTTATCCCATTTGTGTTAGAGACATAACAGGCAGAGATGCCCTGTTCTCTGGAGGTGCCTATCTCTAAATCAGGTTAGATACTTTACCTGCAGATAGTCAGAGTGAACTGTCCATCTGATATTTCAGAGACTGTCCTGAGAGAAGTGAATGCTGAACAGCACATCTACAGTAAGAAAGCATTCAAGTAAACAAAACCACTTTCTCCACAATTTGAACAGCATTAGTTGTTAGAAACAGTGAGCTTGCAGCTGCAAGAAATAAATGGTTGACAAAGGGTCTGTTCTGACAGTAGATTCTGCTGTACGTAGTTGCACGTATTGGTATTCTTCAACTCTACTTTCCCCTTTTCAGAATGAGATTTTGCTAACTCCTCCTTGGCAGCCAAGAAACTAGCAGTGCTTGAATAAATTATTTCTAAATAGTAACTACTTTTTCCTCGCAGGCCATCTAAGGAGACCATTTTGTCCATACATTTGTACTGGTGGGGGTCTCAGTCCTTCCGCACAATCATCATTTCATTAAGACTTCCGGCACTCAGGCATGGCGTAATCTCTGTCTTTTAGATGGGTAGGAATAGGGATTCCTGCATAGGAATGAAATGTGAGTGAGAGTCTGGAGTAAAATATGTGTGTCCTGACATCCATAGTCATGCTGGAACTCCGGCCACAGGGAGGGCTTAATCATTAAGCCAGCCACAAGAGACCATCGGACTCCCTTGCTGTCCTAATCAAGACAGCTTGCAGAGGAGCCTGAGGACTCTGAAGAAGAGAAGCTGAATTGGCTTAGAGATGAAATATAATGAGCAGCCATAGCCTCTGTAATTCTTTTAGCTGAAAACCTCACTGTCTTAGTGAATCAGATTGGTGTATTAGGTTCTATTAAAACTAATTGTCTACAAGATTCGTAGAGTAACATAATATTATTTTAACATTTTTGGCTCCAAGACTGTCCTTATACCTTTAAATATAAAGATTATTTCTTGGAAAAGTGATTAGAATATTAAAACTCTATAAAAGTAGGCATTAGCTGATGATCCTGTCATTATGTTGAGTACCCATGGATTCACCTCAGCACACCTAGTGATTTCACAAAGGCTATTATCTCATGGCCATATCCCCTTCTTCTGAGCTTATTACTTTAAATAAAAAATGTTAATGGTTTCTGAGAAACTCATGATGAGAAATGGAGGATTTCTTACACAAAGAAGCATGCTTTCCAAAATTCAAAGCTTGCATTAAACTTCCCAGCAAATGCCTGAAATTCTCAGTTGGCCTATAATATTGCAAGGTGAATTCATCCTTCTCTTATACTGAGGTGCCATTTGGATATACTTTATTATTATTTATTAAATTACACAGCACCACATGTTATGCATAGCAATTATTTAAGAATGCGCATTATGCTTTCATATACAGGAAGAATGGGATGAAATTATAAAGTCCAAATCATAAACAAGGTCAGACTGCATGATCGAAATGCTCCTTCTTGCCTTAATATCTGAGGTCACACATTGATCTCAGAATAATGGGTACACGGGTATTGGAAGTGATGGACAGTTTAAAACCTGAAGAGCAGACAGAATGACATGTAAATATTTGGCTGTATTCCATGTATGACCCTGTGCTGGGGTAGCAAAGAGAGCTAAACGCTTTTCAGTGATTCAGAAGGCACAAGCAAAGTAAAAGACCCCAGTAGGAAGAAATGTGAGTTTAGACGGAGTTTAGGCCTTTGCAATAGGACCTCAGTCTGTGCAGATTGTCAGCACTCATAGCACAGGCTTTGGGTGCCAGTGCAAAACAGTTCCCAGCAGTAATCTGCCTCTTTCCAACCAGAGGTACTCAAAGACCGTCGTCTCTTGCTCTTTAACCCCTTAGGTCAGTAGAAGTTGGAATTCCTTACTCTCAGACCATACCCTTCTGACTTGCATCTTTCTTCTGTTTCCAAATCCTTTTAGGGCTACAGAAGTAATCTCTTCTGGACTCTTAATACATAGCGCAAGCTACAGGGAATCCATTTGAAGATTTGGGAACATGTTTTGCTTAGTGAAAAGCAATGCCAAACATTATCACTATCTAGAACCCTCACAACAGCTAGAAAACAGAGGTGACTCAAAGAGAGGGCATGAGTGCCTTGAAGAAACCATGCACAACGTACCTGGCAATCAATTAAAACATTCTGAGAGGAGAAGGAATAATCAGACTGTAACTTTTGCTGGAAAGTAATGAAAAGAGAATAAACTGGTGGAGATGAGGAGAGCACACTGTTTACAGCACGGCAAATTCTGTGTATTTTATTGTTCTTTTTCTTATTCGCAAAACAGAAGAACAAAAAAGCCAAAACAAAACAAACCAAAACAAAACAACCCACCTGGACATATGGAGAAGAAATGTCAAGGCAAACTTCACTGCTACAGAGAAATTCATCATAAAAAATTAGGTCCCTAGGTGAGGTCATGGATGCTGAGATGTTATTTTTTACTAGGGCTAATAAAGGAGGGACAGAAGGCAGAGTTATGATATTTTGCAGATGATAAGCCTATGCAGGCAAGCAAGTGTATCAGCCAGGGAGGTAAAGGAGAACTGCTCAGCCAGGGAGGTAGAGAAGAACTGGCATAAACAGTGCACTAAGAATTTTGCTGGCAAAGGCCTAACTGAGTGAAAGCCAGAGTGGTTCAGTGTGCTGGATTTCTGTTGCTGCAAATAAAAATCTGTAAAAAAGTCATTAGAGAACTTCAATAAACTTGTCAATAAGATTTCCTGCTAGAATTTTGAAATATGGTTGCGTTTCACTGAAGAAAGAAGAAATTAATAGCATTCATTACGCACGAGGGAAAAACACCCTAACATTAAGAAATGTTTCACGTGCCTGAGTGATGGCTCTTGTTTTCATACCTCTGGGAAGTTGTCTTTCTCTGAAAAGGAAGGTGAGCTGAGTATAACAAATCTTCCCAAGCAATGCAGCCCTTTCCCAGCTGACCTCTTCACAAAACTTGGGTGTATCAATTTCTCTCCATTTGCTTTGCCAACATCATCCTGGATATATAGAAATATGGACTATGCTGACTAATCCTTTTGCAAGTCTCCTCAAATAGAGAATCAATAAATTAATAAAACTGAAAGGGGTGGGGGGGGGGAAGAGAGAGGAAGCTCATCTTAAGCAAACGTCTATCTTGCAGCTTTTAATAAAACACAAAGATTTTTAGCACAGGAAGTGAGTGATCCCCGAACATGAGTGTGACCTCTCCTCCTCATGTGTGGGTGGAGTAACACAGCCCTCCATTTCAACACAGATCTGTCTACTCTCAGGATACAATCACAGCACCATTACCTGCAGTTTACGGCACTGAAGACACTACTCTGTGGATGCAATGTCTACAACACCCAGCCTCCCTCTATAGGCTCCTCCTCTGTGTCCTTTTGTCCTTCTCCAGTCTTATTTCCCCTCTTTGCATCCAGAGATCTTCTTGTAGCATCCTCTGTCTAACCATGCAGTTTGGTACTCTGGTATGTCTCCCCTTACATAGACTACCCACAATGCAGGAATTGAAATGTAGTTTTCCAGTGTTTATAATGAGCTGATTTCATGATCTAGGAAGGGTGAGGGTGACTTAGTCAGTTGGGACAACAGTCTGGAACAAGGGCAGGTGCTTTCACCAGAAAAGGCAAGGACTACAGTGCCAGTGCAACACAAGAGAGATGGAATACTGGAAATACTGTTTTATCTGTTTGTCTCACATTTCTCTGAGTTGTTGAGTCCTACTGGTACAAATGTGTAGCCAGTCAGAACGAGGACTAGAGGGTTAGGGTGTGATGAGATATTTAATCTCTCCTTCACCTCTAAAAAATGAAGCAGCTGGACAGCAACACATGCCAGTCTCACTTTGGATTCATTATTAAAAATGTTTTTGACATATAGCTTGTGATTATTACCCACTATAAACACATTAAAAGCATATCAGCATGGTGTAACACTGTACCCTAAAGCAATCCTCTAGGCACCTATTCAGGGAGCTCTAGGGTTAAGTTTTACAGTTAAAAATCTAGATTCAGGAGGGAGTTAGACTGTGGAGCAATAGGCTTGCAATCCCTGTAGCATTCACTGGAGTATTTTGGAATGACAGCCTAAAGGGCTGAGGATACAATGGGAAGAAAATGTCAGATCCTCTCAATAAATCCATCCAGTTCTTGGAAAGGTATGACCTGCACTGATTTCTGTCCAGGGAAGTTTTAACCAAGGACATACCTAAGACACTAACAAAGATGAAGTAACAGATGCTGTTTAAAAACTGGTCAAGCATAAGTGGAGTGCAGATAATCTTTTCACACAAGGGCCCATTGCTTGCATGCTGTTTGAAGTGTGAACCTGGATCCAGAAATGTAGTAATTAAATAATGGCTGGAGTAGACATAGGAGCATTATTTGTCATCCCCTCCCCTCAAGCCAGGACACAATCATTTTTGTCATACTTCTCTGCATGTGTCAAGCCAGAGTACTGTGCAAACTTTCTTGTGTTTATATTCTGGTAGACAACAGAACACTCTGAAATATTCCCTGGTGCAGTCTTTTCAATGCCTGCCTGCATCAAAGACTTTTTAAAACAGTACCAATGAAGTCTGTACCACTGGGTTGATAAGAACATGGGCAAACACGCTGTCCTTAAGTGGTAAGTCTGTATCACACATTTATGTAAACCTGTGAGTCTCCATTCTGAAGGAGAGGGTGTTGTAGGGTTAGAAAAGGGCAGGGAGGGTTGTTTGCCAGTGAGAAATTGTGTCATGGCTGAGCTGATACTTCAAAGATATTTGGAGCTCCCTATAGAGGGCTAACTTGGCAACTTCTTAAATTGCTCAGCCCATCCATTAACATCCGTTCTTGTGTACAGATGACATATCAATAGCTGAAACTCCTGCTGCACCCAGACCCAGAAATAGTGTCTGGCACTGCAGTAAACCACTCAAAACATTCTCTGCTTGGGTGAGACAAGAAGAGATGGTGCACTTTAGTCAGAAATGCAGACCAGTTCTGTAAATTCAAACTCTCCACTTAAGTTCCTGCTGGGACTTCACATAGTAGTTGCTTTCTTTCATGCTAGATTTATTTGAATGACCTTATTACGGAAAATGGGATTTTATATCTCAATGCCCATTACATTTTTTTTTTATTTGTTACAATGAAAACATTTCATTAAATCCCTTATTGAATAGCTAAGTGTGAATCTTGGGAATGAATAAAAGTCATTTATTGAATCAGCCTATGCTGGAACTAAGAAAGCATGTAGAGCTGCAGAACTATAAAATGCTCAGTGCAGTCCCAGTTTCGTAGCAAAATGCTACAAGTCACAGCTTAAGTTCACTTCTAAAATAAATAAATAAAGGAAGGGTCCAAGTTGTTCCATTTATCTATTTCTTGGGGAAAAAAACTACCTTCTAGATAGAGGGGAAGGGAAGTCACTGCTACATGCCCTCTGTGACTGCCATACTCACTCTGTTAGTCATGCTTGAAAGGCTGAAGGGAGTGAGCTTTTCAAATCCCAGACCTGGTTTGATCTTGAGGGTAGCCAGGACAGCATCAAGATCTATTTCCCCCAAAAGAGAGGATGGAGCCACTGGGGCTTGTGCTGTCTCTACCACAGAAGCTCAAAGCATAATCTCCCTCTGCCCCTCAATTAATTATATTATTAAAAACATTCTGAAGCTATAACTTAAACCATAATTCAGCTCTTTCATCTTTTTAAATTATTTAAAGCCAAAATGCAGATGTAGGAAATTAAAGTGTACTTAAAGACCAGGGATTTTAATTTGGGGTCCTTATTCATGTACACCATGGTTGTATTTCAGCAACTAAACAGAGGGGAACACATTCTGCTCCCAGGTGCCCCACTCTAAATTCAGAGAAACTCCACTGATTTCAGTGGCACTTATTCTTGAATTACCCTGGCTTACCCTGACAGCAGAATGTGGCTGTCTGTGACTCCACAGATATATATACCGTTTATATGTTGAGTCTATTGTTGATTAAATATGCACACAAATGCAACAAGCCATCAGTCAAAGAAATCACATTTGCTCTGCTGCCAGGATATAAACTAAAATTATGAAAAGAAAATGCATTCCTCTGATATACTGAATGATACAATTTCAATAGAAAGCATTGCTCCACATTATTTTAATGTGATTAGTGCCTGTGAAAGGCATTGAATTAACAGATTGGAAACGGGTGTCCTCTGTTTACCAATTAAAAAACAACAAAACTCAGCAGCTGGTATCCTCTACCCTGGTCTACCAGCCTTCCTTGAGTCTGATCTGGAGGGTCTCCTTTGACAAACAGGAGATTCCTTTGCCATTGCTGCTTATTCTGAGGAGCATACAAAAAAAAAAAACCCAGCTTTAGTTACAATGGGTTTCCTGAAACATGAATGTTGGCCATTACACTTCTCATGATCTAGCCTGCTGTAGCAGCAACCAGGTGCTCTCAAGTTGTTTCAGGTCTGAACTTGGGGTCAAGAATTGGAAGGCCCATGGAGTACTGTAAAGGCCCACTACTTAAATACCCAGTGACCACCTATGCATCAAAAGCCTACTTCTTATTGACAGAAGTAACTCTCTGGGATATCCATATGCTTTGAGGGTGTCCAAATAGAAAGCCAGTGCTTAAAACACTTTATAAGAGACTAAACACATAGAATGACAAATAGATGTGGTAAGGTAGATCCTACCTGCTCTGCTCAATTCTTATTACCAGATTCACAGTCTACTCTGCATCTTTGGCATGTTTTAACATTTTGGTTTTCAAGAAATTGCTGTAAAGCCCAACTGAAAATATTCATAATAAAAAAGTAAGATGAATAGTCAGATATCTTTCCTGTTCTGAGCATCCCAGTAACCCATATTTTTCTGAGAGCAGTTGAATACTTTGCATTTAGCCATACATTAATAATGACAATGATGTAGCACTTGGATATAGCACTGATTTAATGTGTGTTTCTTGGTTACTCAGAAATGTCTTGATTTTCCATTGTTTTGAGCACTCATACACTTTCATACTCAGCTGTCTTTAAGCTAGTGAAAATCTGGTCCTTTGTGGGGTTGGGTGCAAATGTCGGCATGGTCCTATATAAAATTTTGGTGAAGAAAAATGGCAAATATTTCATGGATATTCTCATAAAGATCTGTCTTTCATCTTTTTTTTTTTTTTGGTACCTTGATTGGTACCTTGATTTTATTAGTTAATTTTTCTGTTCTTACTGACATGTAATATTTATGAGTAACTGCACTGACTCAGTAGAATTCTTTGGGGAATGAGCTATCACATGCCATTTTTAAAGATGATAAAATCCAGCCACACACTAAGTTTAATACTCTTACTGGCAACGAATGAACTCCAGTCCAGTCCTGCAGTGTCGTCAGGTCTCAGACAGAATGTTTTGCACAGAGTTCAAAATACGTTGCTATTCACTGCACTAATAATAATACGAAGGATTCGCTTTAGTATTAAAAAAAAAACTGCCTGAGATTCACTTCCCTACCTGTGCATTTCCTGGACTGCTGGCACACAGAGGTAAATGAAACCTCGGAACAAAGCAGTAAGTGATGTCAGCAGTTAAGCCATTATCATTTTCTCTGATCTATTCATCTGAAGTGCAGAGCAGATAACTTTAACTATCATCTTCAGCTCAAAAAAAAAGAGAGTTCAAGGCATTGTCAAGCAGTGGTTCAGCTTTGGCTCTTAATTATAGTAAACATTGTTAAAAACATTTTCATTAAAAGAGAAGCTTTAACCTCTCATAACGTTCTGACCACATTCAAATGAGGTGGAATGCATACTATGTCAAGGAGAGAGTTTGAAGTGTAAAATTTTGCCAGTATAGCAGCTGTCAATTAAAAATATTGTGATTTTCATTACACTGTGCTCATTCATGACTGGAAAAATGCAAGGATGAGATCTTCCATAAAAGTTCAGACATATGCCCTTGAGAGCTAAAGAATGACTTTCCAATGCAATTCCAAACGTTGATATCCCCCCAGGAATGCAGATCCAACAGAGAAACATACTATGCTATATAGCCATCATATTCACCTCAGTGAGCGAACATCATGCATTGGTGTGGCTTGATATCGTGACTTCTACTTTGAGGCTCTTCTGCATAATCAGCAGCATGGGCAGTTCTTCCTTGGGCTCCTGTGCAACTGGATTTGACATGGGAATAATCTTGATTTTTTAAGATATTTTTATTATTCACACCACAAAACAACCTAACACATTGGCTATTTTGTAAGGACTATTGCTTCAAAAGAGCAATAGTACTAGATAGAAAAACCAATGAAAATAACTTATGGAATGAAATATTAGAAGGATCAAAATTTCAAGGTCTGGCTTGAATTTAGGAGACATGGTAACAACGAGTCGACTTTCTGAAAGGAGGCTATTCCAGAGAATGATTCTTAGTACTTTTATATAAAAAAAAAAATACCACAATATAGAAAGGCAGAATCAAGAAAAAAATAGATACCAGGAAAACCCAAACAAGCAGAACAAAACAACCCTAACTCACATGAGACAGAATTCTTCCCCCTTGGTATAATCACCTACACAGAGAGGAAAAGACTCCATCAAGTTACTCTCTTAAAGGCAGCTAAATTGTCACTAGTGTATGAATTGTGAGGAAAGAGAGCTGCTGTGTCCCTGCAGAGCTATCTTAAAGCTCTGTGATAAACGTTCAGATAAGGATAGAGGTATAAAGGAATCTGGATGCTATTTGTATTTACTTCATTTGTCTTGCTTTTAGCAGGAAAGTGGTGAAATTAACCACCTGATGATAACGGAGGGACAGTTGCTAAACACAAGAAGGTGCATAGCTGACGATGGCGCTAGGCAAGTCAGGGACAAGTTTGCCAGGATGGTTCAGGGAATCCAACTCTCTCAAATGGAGACGCATCTCCCAACACCCCCAGCAGCAGTAGGGAAGCCTTATGCTTTTGGACCAGCGTTATAGCTCCTTTCCAGCTCTTTGACCATCTGCGCCAGATAGAGTGAGCTGGTGTGCATCTATGATGTTGAATATGCAAAAAGTAAGTCCCTCATCTACTTAGCAACTCTGTTGTGCGTGCATGATGGCGTATAAGCAGGAATAAGGGGAAGAGCTCGCTGTTTCCACTGGGGCTCTATCCCACCCTGCTGTTGTGGTGCAGCTGTGCTGGATCACCTACTTCTCGACTATCACATTCTGCTGCTATAAGTCAGAGTCTGATGGCGATCAGGATGAAGTGTACAATGATCCGTAACACAAAGAGCGGTCTGCTTGGGATGAAGTTGAGCCCACAGCACCTATTTACTCTGTTACATAATGGTCTGATCCTTAGACATTTATGATTGGATTAACGGCAGACTGACAATCTGCCAGAGTCCACGGGATTATCTGCCACTGAATATCAGCATAAATGTTTGCAGGACTGGGTCCTAAATCCCTTTGCAATGGCCATTATCTCCCAAACTGAATGATGCTAACACTAACAGAGATTCAAAGACAAACTGCAGCCTGATGCTATTCAGAAACAGGCGGCTAACATGGCTTGGGTCTGATTCCTACTGGCTTTAAACCTTTGTGTATTCCCAGTGCCCATCCTCTGCTTTTTCAGAAATGTCACTAGAACGCAGGTCACAAGCTAATAAGCAGAGCAGAAGTTTGGATTTCAGGATATCCTGCATTTTAATTTCATCTCTCAGAATAGTTTTGTCTGCCATCTGATTTATTCTTCATAGAAATAGAACTGGATGGGACACGAGAAATTATTTAGCTTTCAGCAGTAACTGGGACCCCAGTCACAGACTAAAATGCCATTATGTCAGGTGTGTATAATTCAGAGGAGAAAGACTGCTCTTAATTTTAAAACCAGGAAAGTTATAGAGCGAATGATTGAGGGGATATAAGAGACTGCTGTAGAGCTTCAGTAGGCCTTAAGATGCTGTATAACTTCACTTTTATGTTAAGGCCAGAAGGAAGTGTCAAGGAAAGATGTATTAAAGGAAATGGTCATAGACAAGAGGCTGTAGAAAGAATTAACTTTTCACCTCCACAGTTAGAAGTGACCGCAGACCAAGAGCAGACTGGTTTAGATAACCACAGGATATAAAACTCAGGCTAAAGGTTAGACCTAGTCTGCCCAAAGACAGGATGACAAATCAAGTACATCCACTTGCCATAATTAGAAGCAATAAGAAGACATCGCTTCAGACTGATGTACTCCTTGCTTTGAACTTACGTTCATATTGAGGTTCCCACCTGCACATGTGAGGAGTCTTTACATGGAATAAATGAGGCCCAGGCAAAGTTTAGCTCTAATATACAGCCCCCGAATAATCTTTCCTAGCAGCTTAAGAAATGCTGCTAAGTTTATAAATGTCACTAGTATCTTTTTAAATGTATTTACTTTTTTAAAATCATATTCTATGTATACTTGTTAATAAAATGTTTGCACTAGACTTTTAAATTAATTCACTGTATTATTTGTTTACTAGTTTCAGTATTTTAAAGTATTTTTTTTAAAAAATACTTCAGCTTTTACTTTAATGGTCCTTTGAAGTCTTTGGTTCCTAGACCGTGCTGGGGCATTAACATCTCTCTCAAAGCAGAGTAAATTGCATCCAAGTCATTCTTGGGAGATGTTTGTCTAACTCATTTGAGAACTCTTACTGCTGTCAGTGAACTTCTCTGATCATCAAAATGTACTTTCTCTGTCTCAGTTGTATCACAGCTTATGTTTCAGCTGTTCACATTCACACACATTAAACTCTTCTCAATTTAGGACAATTTCCAGAGTTCACTGAGGTCAATGGAATCACTTGCCCTTGCTTCAATAGAATCGGGCCCTCAGAGATGAAAAACTTACCTTATGCATTTTCACTGATCATTGCAAGGTCATTCCATTTAAAAAAGAAACATGCCTAAGCAAACATCACAATCTGCAGGTGGGCAATGACGTTTACCTTAGAATGGATTTGTGAACCGAACAAAAACTTTTTCCCACAGGTAGAATCTGGTCATGGCAAAATGCAGAATTTGGCTTAAGCTGTAACAGGAGTTCTCCTGGAAATGAAGAAAATTAACTTGATTGAAAAACAAAGATGGAGTAGTGAGAATGATAGGTTTTCATGTATATTAAGCATAAACCAGAACTGAATGTATTTTAACAAATTGCTCACTGAATGAATTTTGCCTCAGTGAATTTTTTGGGATTTGGTTGTGATTTTTTTCAAATGCATTTGCTCTTATCGCTTTATTGACAATATGTTATGAAAAATTCTTATTCTGCAGCTCATTTTTGAGCTCTGTTTGCTGGAAATATAATTACATACTACATTTCTTTTGTCTGATTGGGGGAGTGGTGCAATGGTTAGACAAAGGTTTCCAGCATCAATGCTACAATTAGGATTTTAAATTCATCTAGGTGCAAGTTACAGTATGATCTAAATCATACTGAAAAGCCATCAACTACAGAATCACTGGCTTGTAATCACATTGCTCAGTCATAACACAAATGTGTTCACAAACATGTTCTGTGGGCTGAAAGTACTGAAAGAACAAGCAAAGCTCTGCAATCCTACTTACTGAGTTACATTCTGGATTAATTACTTTATTTTGTTTTTACAACTTTTGTTTGTTTGTTTGTTTTTGTTTTTTTTTTAAGGAGGATTATAGGCACAATCTAAATTCTGTGTCCAGGGAAACAGAGTTTTGATCCTTGTTAATAATCATCATTATTTTACTTATTAGTAATTAAACATTACATAAATATTGCTATTATCATGGGATCAGAATCCAAGTTGTGGAGCTGAGAATTTAAAGATATTTATCTTTTTTTATTATTTATATAGCATGCTATTTTAATAACATTTCCCCTTCACCTTCCTTTATATAACTGCTATATATTTAGAACATTAATTCAAAATTAATGGACGTTTATTTATGGAAATTATTTTGTTTCTATAATAAAGATGCTAATGAAACATATTGGTAGGTTTGTACTGTGGAACCAATTATTTCCTACCGCATCTGTAAGCAACATTACAGACTAGCTCACAGTTATGTTCCTGAGCATAATTGTCACTATATTCTTTGCAAATTTTCTCAAAACTACATCTAAACATTAGCAGCCTTCACTCCAGGCAGTTCGCCTACAAACTTTAAAAAAACCAGTAGGATGCCCTTCAGACTTCTGAGAAACAGTTTTTGGACACTTTAGATTTCACACTGAAGACTGTGTATTGAAACTATTCACAGAACCTTCCCAAAAATACACAAATAGAAGAGCTTTTGGGGATGGTAGATACAGTGTTTTAATATTGGTTTGATAAATCAAGATTAACTGACTAATATGAGCCATCCCCACTTGTTTTCCTATCAACTCATCTCTCAAATAATCTTGCGTCACTGAACAGTGAAAAGTACTTTTTAAGAAGTCTGATGTGATCAAAAGGCAACAGGACAGAAAGATAAAACGGCAAATTATTGTTCATAGAAGTGTGCATTATGGTGGCCTATTAAGATCACTATCAGCACATGATTCATAACATTTCATTCTGCAATTCATAAACCAGAGGAAATTATTTTTCGTCGCTTTCTAAGTAAGCAACATAACGTGCAATCACCTCTAGCTCAATTGAAGTATTTGCTTAAGGAAGTTGTCTATCTGCTACAGTGAGTGTATATGGAATTTTGTTTGATGATAGACACCATACAGTTTTCAGTGGTAGACCTCCTTGAGTGATATGAACCTGAGCAACATATGGTCCATGGTACCCTCAAAGCTACGCAGAATTGTAACAGTACAGTACCTGGCTCATAATGTACTCAAGATGTCCAGTTTTCGTATCTCTCTGCACTAGAGTGGACAATACCCCTCTCCAGGGATGACATTTCACTAATGTCTCAAACAACAGTGATTGAATCAGAAAATATACTTTGATAGCTGTGCCATGTGGGACAAGTCCGTGGTGGAGAGTGAATGAGGTAGAATGAATTCCTTTCTGGTAACAGACTTATGCTTGGTCATGTGAATTTTAATGATCTCTATTTTAGCAAACATAAATACCATTGTTCATAAAATTATCATCTTGGTCATAAAATTACATTCCCCTTTTTAAAATTCAGCTGAAGTATTTGACTCAGTGACCCTCCATGACAGAAACCCACAGGCTGATTATATGCTGTGTGAAGTATTATTCACTCTCTTTTGTTTTACATTTACCTGTCATTAACTTCAAGTGACCCTCTTGTTGTTCTGGTGTTCTGAGACACTGTTAAAAAGATGGACTGGCTAGTTTTTGACTCTACCCATCAAAATCTTAAATGCTTTAATTAAATCCTTTCTAGTGTCTCTTTTTCACTGAATCACCCTAGCTCTTGCAACCTTCATATGCAAATCTTGCTACATCCCTAATTCTTTATTGTCTGGACTTCCACAATTTTAAAATTTTCTTATCATTCACATCTCAGACTGAATTCTGTGTTTCATATCAAGGCCTCTCTTGTCCACCGCTCCAGAAGAAAATACTTTTTATTTGTAACATGGAATACAAATATTCATTTCAATCACTTGATGTAAAATCTGAGACTGATTTAACTTTCCTTGGCATTGACCACCTTATGTGAGATAGGAGTGTACCTCTACTCAGGCACGGACATACAGAATACGAAGGTATACAAGGAACCAGACATAGCCGGCATTCCTCTTCTCAGGATCTGTGTTGTCATGTCTGCTGGAAAGTTGAGCAAGAGATGGCTTGCTCTGATGTGCACTGGGGATGTAGTGTCTTCCTTTTCCTGAGAATTGCCCACTTTCTCTTCCCCAGTGCCGTTTGCTATGTGAGTGCAGGTAAGAAAATAATACACCTAAATTTGTCTTCCTTAATCTTCCTGAAATGCTGGGAGGGATTATTCTCTCTGTCGCTCGCTTGCATGCTTTGCCTTTCAAACCACACAGGACTCTGCCTGAATCACTGAACTGCACTCTGACAAAAGCAGAAGCTCATTATGATCATTAATTTTCAGATTTAGAATCTATGCCCTTGACTAGAGACTACATGGATTTTAAGAACAAGACCAGGTTTTCAAAGGCATTAAAGCACCTCAGAAGGCATATAAACAAGTACTGAGAGTCAGTTTCAAGTTCAAATCCTCCCCCCCACCCCGCCCAAATACACAGCTATTATTCACAATTTCTGTTGATGTGTAACTTCATGATAACACAGTTCTGTGGCAGTAACATTTTTTTTAAGTGTGTAATAAACATTGAAAATATGCCAAAGCGATGCCTACCACAGGATTAAAAAGCAATTGTTTATGTTATTCTGCTTGCTTTTGGATTTTTTTCTTCTAGACTTTCTTTACGTCTACTGTAAGTCCTCCAGAGCTTACAGAGCCACACGGCTGTGATCTTCCTAGCAGAGAGCTAATGTGCTTAACTGCACGCCTGTAGCATGTGGAAAGCTCTTACCTGCCATGCAGTGCCTTGCTACCCAAGTGGTGAAAGCCCTGCAATCCCTCAGCATTCAAACAAAGCCGAGCGCAGAGATTCACCCAGTTCAGCAACAAAGCTTTTGCTCCTGGTAGTTAAAATCAGGAGTACTTTCCGTGCATCAACAGCATACTGTAGGAAACAGTGGGACATTTTCTCTCTTGAAACGCACCAAATATAAACTGTCTGGACCACAACAGTTGTTTTAGTGCATGTGAAATGAGCAGGACAAAGAAAGACCCTATGAAATAGCTGCGTAGTGGCTTGCTGAGGGGGGCTGGGGTGAGGCAAGAAACTCGCTTTTAATCGGTGTGATAATCAATGACATATGGCATCGTACTCTTCCCTGACTCCATTCTTTCCCTGCACACTGCAGGCCTCAGTGGCTTCCCTGTTTTTCCTTCTTTCTCCCTGCCTTTAGCAGGCCAACTGGAAATCTATTGTTTTTTTAATACATACACATTTAAAAACCAGACATAAGTCTTCAAAGGAGCCTGCAGTTTAACTGCGGAAGGATTGCTTCGCAGCCACGGTTTGTTAAGGAGGCTGTGACAAAACACACGTGTCCTTGCTGTGTTTTCCCACACCAGTCCGCCTTCATGCACGGGTCCACGATGCCACTGGCCAACGGCAGTGAAAAAAAAAAAAAGCTGAGTCAGGGAATCATATGCGATACTTTATATTCGTATTTTCATGAACTGCAATGCAAGCAGTATGAATGTGTTCTTCTGATCCTCTGCTCCTTTTCATCTACTAACTTTGGATCCATAAAGCAAAGGCTGTGCTGGATATCCTTTGAGTGGGATTTGTGTTTGCTTCTAAGAACGGCTTTTACATCTCATATTTTGACTCTTACTGGTGGCACAGACCACACATAGTGTTTGCTCATAAAAGTAGCTTAAAGACTTGCATTTTATGCAGAAAGTCCCGCAGATCTGTGACTGTGTTGGTCTTTCTTGGAGGTCAGTACTGAAAGCCACGGTTACAGCTCTTTTTCTCCTTCACACTTGACTATCTAGGTTTAGAATTTTCTTGTACTTATCCAACATAATTTGGGGGAAACTTCTCTGTAAATGAAATGTACAGTCAGCAAAGTTACAGAAAATCTTGAAGTTTTACTTTGAAGTCCAGATTTTCATAAATAAAGAAAAACAATTCCCTCGTATTCTTTACTTTTGTTGAAATACTGTCTTTTTTCCCCCAATTTTTTGTTATTATTTTTGTCACCGTTCTACAGCTAGGCAACTTGACACATGAATTCAGTCAAAGATCATCTAAGGTAATTGAGCTACACAGAAACTTAGGTAGATACAGGACATAGAAGATTTACCTTATTCGGGTTATCAATGCTGAGCTATCGATTGTCTTGAGTTTCTAATGGTGTTTTAGTCAGGGAGACTTACAGAACAGGCCACAATGTATGACTCTTGGGATTGGAGTTTAACCTGAGTTCTTCATACCAGTTTGCTAAATGACTTATTCCACCTTCTTCCCTTTCTGTAATCCCATTTCTCCACCTGTGAGGGAAGGGAGTAATGACCCCAACTTCCATTGTGTTAATACTGATGCATATTGTATATATCACTAGTCAACATTCTACAGGCACTGCCCAATGGCTTGTCGGGATGGACTCTCCAAGGGAATCATCCTGGAAGATATGCTGACAGGTGTTTAAGCCCAAGTGGATAGAGAAGGATTTTCATTTATTTTAGAAGAATTTTTCCTGTCTTTCCACCAGGAAGGGAGAGAAGATGAAGCGAAGATCTCCTCTTCCCAGCATGCATCATCAAAGCGTACAGAGACAAAATGAGGGCTGAGATGTCAACATAAAACTGTGCTGTGGTCTATGGTTCCATCTATACTTCCTTCCATATCTGTGGTTTGCTCAGATCTTAATTTATGATAATAAGATAGTAATACAGTTTACAGACAATCCAACCAGCTCCCATATAGTGCAGCAACACAGAATATCATCTCAACTCTTCAAGGAAACTACCAGGTATTTTTCTTTTCAGTTTTTTTCTTATTCTTGTTCATTAGCAATGCCATCTACATTTCACCTGTAGCTTATTTTGTATTTAAGGATAGCCTTCCTTTCAATTCTCCTAACAGCAACTTGCTTCCTCCAGTTGGTTTTATTTCCATTAGTTTGGTTCCTACTACTCCCTCAAGCAGCTTCCTAGGGCTGTTTTCAGACCAGACCTGTGAATTTATATCCCTGTGTATGTGACAGTTTCTATCATCTGTAGAATGTCCACTGATGTAAGACTGCCCAGGCTACCCCTGGGCTACGCTTTCTCAATTTCTTGGTACATATAAACTTTTAGGTTTTTTATTAAATAACCTCCAGTGAGGAGCTTCAAGTCTTTGGCATTCTTCTCAAGACACATCATGTCAAGAGTTAATTTGAATTTCAACATATGGATTGCATGAAGTTTGAATGGAAGTTTTTTGTGTTCAACCAATAGGCCTGGCTTTGTGGCGTACTAGTAGGGACTGACATGTTGTGTCTTGGAGTTTATAATAGTGCAAATAAAGGTGGCTTTTTGGAAAGTAACAGAATCATATTGAAGGAACATAGATATGAGTGAGGAATTGTATTTATTTTACTGTTTTTCTTCAACAAAGACGCTTTTGCCTGCCCAGCTCTCTACAACACACAGGCAGTAATTCACAACAGTAAATGTGACTGACACTTTGAATAATAAAATATTGGGCACACCTCTCACCAGTAGTAAGGTAAACGAATCTTGCTGTACACAAGCATTGGGCATGAGATTGTTAGTGCAAAAAGCCATAAATAGGAAGATCGGGCAAGGCCTCATAGAGTCAAGACACTGTGATGGAATTATTACACAAGTTAGATTACACCCTTTCAGACTTCTTTTTTTAGATCAAATACTCTCATATGCATAAAAATGTATGTGATCGATATAAAAAAAACCTAACCCTTTTATAAATATTAACTGCCTGTTATGTTGATTGCCTCATATGATGCTCAGAAAACACAAACTTATTAATGGCAATCCATAAACAGGTATGCAAAAGTTTGCTGAGGTATTTTTTGGGGAAGGTGGGAATAAGTAATACTAACATGTTATGGCACTGCACTTTAACTTAACAGGGAAATTCTATAGTAAATGACCAGACATTAATTCCTGTGGAAAGTGCATTTCTGCAGAAACCAATGTATTACTACAGTCATAATCAAAGGAAGTTTGTTGCAGCTGGTCCAACAGTGATAGCTACTCATTAGGTGATTTTACTATAAAGTCATTTTAACAATTTTCTTAATAGTATCTTTCATTGAAAATTATGTGTAGCTTTTTTCCCCAAAACTTGCATTGTGTTCAGTAAGACATTGTTCTCTTCATCCATTGAACATAAAGTATGTTTGAAAATGAAGTCATAAAATTTGCTTTTGCTATTGAGTGGGATTTTAAGAAATGTCCAGTGGAATTGTATATGTTCAATGGATAAATCCTGTTTTAGTTTTAATTAATTTCAGTGTGTGTCTATTGATACAAGGTAGCTTCTTACCCTTGTGATATTCTCACCTATACTAATGATCCATTGACTTTAAACCAAGTTCACAATCCATTCAGACTCACAGGAATCTTTCCCTTTGACTTGAAAGGATTTCAGATGACACTAAATTCCTGACATAATTTTTAACATTTCCTCTGCTGTTCTTCTGTTAGTAGACAAGCTGCTTCCAAGCAATTTGGAGAAGACTGTGATTGCTCATTTAACAGCACGCTTTGTCTTGCATAGTGGGTCAGCGACATCATGGCACAGAAAGACAAGGATTGCCCTTTCTTCTGTGGCCTTCTGGCACACCATTACCTTATTTAGTCAAACATGAAACCATTGATCTTCTATATTCTTGAATGAAACCCAAAGGATTGATGTGAAAAGGAATAACTGATTATTTAAAAAAAAAAAAAAAAAGAACTTTCAAAACAGCCCAAATTAGGAAGTAACTTGTCTGCCAGGTGTTCTGTAGGTGTGTAAGACTTGGTACATACATTTGGTAAGTAATTCAGAAGCCATTTGGATAGACTTCACAACCTTCTGCAACTTTTCCAGACCTGTCTGAAATTCTGATGAGAGGTTCCCAGATTGCAGAGTTTAGATCTATCCACTCAGCAGTATCTTTTTTTTCTCTGGGTTATGGTATGACTCCACATCTGTTCCAAAGGTCAGTTCTAAAATCAGGCCTTGGAGAGAAACTCTGTATACACGAATCTAAGACTATTCCCTTGTTATTATAGGTGGCTGGGGCACAGAACATACAGATGTCTTACCAACCAGGATAAAACTTTGGGCAGTGTGAAGGATTTGGGGTCATTTTTGATCTTTGTTTTCATTTAATCTAGTTGCTCACACTCTCATCTCCTTGGTAACAAAGCTGCGTTGAAGCTGTGTTTTTTATCTCTGTGTTTCAGTATGAGCAGCCTTGCTGTTTCATTACGTCAGCATTCCCAACATGACTTTGTACTCACGTGCTCAAACAATATTTTTCTCTCTCCTTCTCTTCTTAACCTCTCCTCTCCTTTCAGTTTATTACCTCTCTCTTCAATCTTAGGAAGGCAGCTTAGATCAGGCACAGTGCAGGTCTACCATGGTTATAGAGCTTCTGGGTTGAGAATGGTGCATGTCGAGCTGTTATGAATATGGAAAAATGCAGACAAATGTTTAGCGCTTCTGCATCAATTGTTGTACCTTGACCTACTAGAAGTGCCACACAAGAAAATTGGGATTTGGAATGGAACTCTCACCTTTTGGAGAGGAAAGGTACAAAGGATTTTGTTGTCCATAGGATGATTTGAGGCAAAGTGGGTATAAAATTTAGGGCTTTGCCTACTATTCTAATGAAAAGACATAATGCTCTGAAGTCATTATTAAAACAGTAAACACTGCATGTCTGAATTTAATCTCAGAAATTGTAAAAAAAATAATATCCTTTCAAGAGGAGGGTAAAAATAAAGTGTGGCCGTATCCTTCTGATATGGAAATTGTCAGCATTATGTTCTTCATCTTCTAGAGTGAGACATCTGGAGTTCTGTCTTTATGATATGATTTCTCTCAATAATGGAGTGACTTGCATTTTCTGTTTGTTCTGTCCCACTCAAAAACAATGACTGAAGTGTAAAAAGAATCAAAAGGTGTTTTCATTTAGCTTCGCCTATCCAGATCTACCTCAGAAAAATGTTCTGTCCTTACATGGTGCTGTTTCTCCTCCAGCTGGCATTCAGTTTTGAAGTTATATGACTTTAGTTCTGATATTGTTATTTTCAAGTGAAGTCCAGAGATCACCCAAGCTACAGCCTTGTTTGGATGCACTAGCAGCATCCATGACCAAGTCTTCCACAACAACTACCCTCAGGCTGAAAAGCAGCCCAGCAGAACTGGTTGATTGTGGTCAGCTAAGTGGGACTATGGCCATGCTCTGTTTTTAACATGTGAGCAGATGTAATGGCTGTAATCCACCCTGTTCATACTGGTGAAATGCCTTGGGCTCATCTCTTCACCTTCTCGGCTCAGCTTTCTTCCTGTTCTCCAAAGTTGTCCAGCTGTACAGAGAGACACATTCTTCTCAGGCTGTGTTTCTGCTAGATCACAGCTATGCTAACCAATACAAAAATCTTTGAATCCAGCAGAAAAAGACAGGGAAACAATATAAGCTATTTTACCATTTCATAACAAAGATTTGAACACAGTGTGCATTTTCAATTCTCTTAGTCCAGGGCATGTCTCATTGAAACAAGTGAGAGAGTTACCACTGAGTTCAGTGGAAGAAAGGCAGGCTCTGCTATTTAAAGGTATCTCTTATAAGACAATGGAGAAACACAAACAAAGCTTCACCACTGCCATTGTCTCACTCTGTTTGAATACGGCCTCAGCAAGGCATTGTTTTAACAGAGTGAAGGCCAGGTTTGCATTTATAAAGATGTTTCAGATGATAATAAGAGTAACATGGAGAATATGAAATAAAAAAGGTATAAAACTATAGTCCTGAACTTTGGTGTGTTTTAGGCTTGTTTCTGGTCATTAGATTCCGTCAGTAGTATCAACTAATAATAATAGTAATAATAATAAGGCTTAGAAAGTATATCTGTGTGGTAGAGATTAAAAACCCGCAAAAGCTATGTAGTGATTTCTAAAAGCATTTGTGTTTTTGGAATACATAAGGTGGAGCTGTGCCAGTATACTTATATCTGAAATTTATACATATTATACACTGGAGTTTCAGAATATTCTTCATACTCTAGCTTATAAAGCACTTGGAAGCCTTTTCTGAGAGCAGGTGCTTTAGGATGATGCTTTTGTTTAGCATGTTAAATTATGTTTAAGACAAGATCAGATATGACTTTTTTTCCCATTGAAATCCAAAATCTACATAATTCAGTGAACAAACACCAATAGACCGGCTTTTACTAATCTTGGATGCTTTTGCAATTTGTCTTAACCTTCTAAGCAAAATATGGTCTCATTCAATCCTTCTCTGACATTTGTTCCCACTAGATACTGCAAGTGAACCTCTGACGTCGGAGTAGTTTGTGAAATACAGATGAAAAAAATACCCAGTCGAGTGGATAAACAGTTCTTGGAGCACCACACAACTTTTCTTCCTCAGAGAAATGCCTAAAGTACTGGGCTATAGCTGTGCTCCTCCCTCGAGAGAATTTAAATGTGGGTCTGTGGATCCCAAAGGAAGCTAAGCATGAGGAGTCAGGGGGTTACTCATCCATGCCTTGATGGACAAAGGTCTGCAGGGCTGAGCAGCAGGGCAGAGCTCTTCTGACTTGGGCAGCATGACTTAAGCATGTGCTTTCTTAATTAGACATTTGGGACCCAACACTTTTTTGGGAGCAACTCTGATCTATACCTTTGTTCAGGGCTCCAGGAAGCAGAAATACATGTAGAGAAATTTTACTTATGCAAATCTTGACCAAATTAGTCAATTCACAGGTATGTAAGAAAGTTAAAATGCAGACAGCTTCAGTCAAATAAACTGAAGTGTATTTATGGGAAAGAAATAGAGGAGACCTAAGACCAATGGCCTGGAGTCAAAAGAGTACTGCAAGGAATAATCAGAAGTCAGGTCTTGAAGAAAGTGAGCTGAGAACTTACACTGAAGCTAGCATGAAGTTAGAGGTGTACAACAACTCCTGCGACCAGACTCATTTTTTATTTTACTTTTCCCATGCTTCTCGTTCAAAGAAAGATCTGGAATAAATGAAGAAAATTCTGAAAAAAAACCCCCAGATTGGCAAGAGGGAAGTACATTTAAAGTGGGGGCCTGCAATGAGACAAAGAGCTGCAGTCTGGCACTACAGGGAGGTGGAGGATGTGAAGAAGAGGTCCAGTAAAAAGAATCAACTCCAATATGTACATTTTCAAGAGAGAATATGTGTTCTAATGAGTAGAGGGATATCTATGGGGATTTCTCTGATCTGTGGTTCATTACTCATATTCCCTCCTCGGATTTCACCCATATTGACAATAAATTTAGGAAGAAGACCAAAGAATCTTGTATTTGTTAAAGTTTCATGCCATCATCAACATATTCTGCTCTTAGACTTAAGTTACTTCTCCCCACTGCAAATAATAGTTTCCATACTTTCAATATCTCAAGGGAGTTTGAAAATGACTAATTGATGGTTTTTCCCTGCTTTAAATCATTACTGTATTTCAGACTTAGAAATGTGTGGCTAAGTCAGCTAGTCATCAAGTGAGGAATTAGTCTCCCCAGTGCCAACAGTAAATTCTCCAGTTCACTCAGCAACCAGTTGAACAAGCTCCTCAATATTTAACTACGTCAATTGTAAACAGGCAAATTCTCTGCCTCTCTTGTTTTCTCAGGAGAATCTAAACCTTCCTTGTCAAAATATGTGTGTTACAATGGACGTTCAGCTGCCTCCCTTCTAATGATGAACTTTTTCATATTGTGTAAGACAATGCCTGATGTTGTCATGCATCCATCCATTAAAAACCCATCCATAAAGCCACATATAGAACAGGGTGGCTGGCTGGGAGATGCAAACTTCCAAAGAACTTGTTTGTTGTGATGGTTTTTTTTCTTCTCTTGAGTGTTGGATGCATAATATTTTCAGGTAACTCTGACTACTGTGTGATATTTAATCACCTCCACTGCCTCCCAGTAATCACTTTTATTGCATTATGCTAGTCAGCATATTCTGTGCACTTTAATATACATGAGGTTGAGGGAGGAATATTTTTCACTGAAGGCTTTATGGAAAATTTTGCATTTATTGATTTCTGTTTAAAAAAAGAGCCCTGTTATTCTTAGAAAATCGATGAAAATTATTGCTGTAGCCATATTTGTTCAAACAAACAAATAATACAGTATAATGACAACGCTATCTCTCATTTCCACATTTCACCTGGAGAAGGAAAACATTTGATCTGGAAAGCCTGTGTACTACATCAGTCTGAAGGAATATCTTTTATTCATGTGTATTAAAAATATATGCAAAGAGTTTGTACAAGTTGGATAGGGAAAAAAAAAAGTTTGACAAAAATAAAACTCATCTAAACAAGCATTGCAGATTTGGGATTTCTGGGGCCAAACTGTCAGAAGCAGTCTTGCTATCCTTCTTTGGAAATGTGCTGGAAATTTTATGTGTGTATTTTTCACAAGTAAATTTTTGCATTCCAAACAAAGCTTTTCATGGGAAAACCATGCCTTGCATGTAGAGCAAGCCTCAAACAGCTGATGATTGCAAATCATCCATTCTTACTGTTTATCTATTAAAAACTGTGGGGGGAAAAAAGGAATAAAAGGAACTTACAAATTCAAATCAGGTAGCTCCTGTAGCTTCCTATAACACCGTGCATGCTTTTTCCAAGCTTTGTAAACACGAGAATTGCTCATTCAAAACTATGTTTGCAAAATGAAAATCACAATCAGAATGTAATTGTTGATGTAAAAACCAGAATCTGCTGCATTGCAACACATTTTCTTATCTGAGAATGTACATGTCTCACGATACATTGCATCACAGTGCAACTAGCTCAACATGTCACTGTTACACGGCCACCAATTAAGAAGGATTCTTGGCATGAATGATGTTCTGCCTGAGGCCAGGTCACTGTCTGATGTAAAAGACTGGAGCTTCAGGGCACTGGCAGTTCTGATCCGCTGTTCTGTACAAACTGAATGAGATGATCATTACAGAAACCTTGTGAGCCAAGGCGCTGTTATCATCTCCATTTTACATATGGGGATTGAGGTGCAGTCAAAAGATGTCTTTGAATGTTCAAGATGAAAAATCTAGAGTCTGATTTTTTTTCAGAGGGCTTAAAATTTTGCACAACTTTACACATTCCCAGCTCAGTGACTTTAACTTCGCTTACCAGCAGTTGCACAGAAATCAACATTTCAGAATTACCAGCAAGCCCATTTGGGGTGTCAACAGAGTGTTATAATAGCAACACACCCCTGATCATAAATCACAGGTGAAGGAATAAGCTTGCTTTCTCCTTGGGGGGAAAAATGTCTTCTATTTTTAAACAATAGAATGATTTTGATGCATCTTTTAACTAACCAAAAGTAGCATCTTGACAATTTTAATGGACTAATTATACACTGATGGTCATCTAGAAACGTGCTCATTTTCAGGTCTTTATATCCTGACAACTCCAAGAGTTATCAGCTGGAAAATTGGCATGCAAACACAGAATTTCAATCACTAAAACCCTGCAGGACTGGATTTTACTATCCTGAGGATCTGTCTGCAGTGTCAAGGGAGATAAAAGGTTTTTGATTCTTTAGGTGTAGGATCCAGTCAGTGTCCTGATTAGTTCTGCAAAAGCAAAAACCTTTCCAATACATTAAAATGCACAATCAGAGCCCTGAGAATCTCTGAGATTAACAGAGGTTCACAAGGGTTTGCACTGACCTTTGTTTCAGTCTCAATTTGCATGAGTTTGCAATGTCTGCATTTTGCTCTGCATTTCTGGTTGGAAACCTTGAATCCCCTTGCCAGAGCCTGGAGATGGTGAGACTGCTCATCTTAACCCCAGCGAGGCATTTGCAATGTAGCTGCCAGTATCACTTATGCATTAAACAAGCTCTGACAAACACTATTGCTTTAAGTCTCTTGATAGCGCTCTTCCCATGAAATATTGTATCTGTGAGGGCTCAAGATGATCCTCCTGGCTTGGTGTCTGCCTATTAGTGCAGTGCAAGGATGGCTCCTAACAGGTTCAAAGGCAGCTGCTGGGTCATAGCACCTTTATGGTCCTACCCACAATATCCTCATTTACTCCACCATCATGTCTTCACACCTTCAGGCTGAAAAATGAACTTGCAGAGATAACCCGTGTGGCACATGGATGTATTCGCTCATGTTCTTCTACTGATGCATCTGCTCAAATGCTGACATTGTACCAAGGCCTGCAGGTGACAGCTGTTTCCCTGTTTACAGTAGTACATACAGAAGGCAGTGGGAGGGCTCCCATATATCCTAACTGTTGTGTGGCTTTGCATCTCTGTCTCCTGATTCTGCCAGTGTGCAACATCATTTCATGGGAGCCCACAACCCATTCAGGCAGTGCCATGGAGCTTGGCAGTGTGGGTATTTGATACATCCTACAAACCACGATGCTTTCACCAGAAGGCAAATAGGACACAAGGGAAAGTACCAGCAAACCTCTGGAGAGTTTGGGGCTCACAGGACTGTCCTGTCTGGGTCTCTCTCAGTAGTTTGGTCTGTGACTAACAAATGTTCATGACCTTTTTCTCACATGAAGGCCTGCAGACCAACAAACTTCATCATGTACAAGGGTCATAGAGCAAGAGGAAGATTGTGGCAGTCACTGGGAGGAGTCTCATTATGTGGCATCCTTTTGGCAGAAGTCTTAAGAAATTAGGGAGAAGGGGGAATAGGCTGAGAAGCAAGGCAGTAAAGGGAAGGAGCTTCAGCAATAAGGAATAAAAGGGGATTGTGCATATTGGAAGGAGAAATAGTAAAGGAAGGACATGATAAGTGGTCAGAAAAGTCCTTCATTTCTACATGTTGCTGGGCCACTTTTTTCTCCTATTGCCTGTGTTCATATGATGGCAAAGTAGGGTCACTTCAAATGCTGGAATAAAATGAGAAATATCCCTAAATCTCTTAAGCCTGTTAATTATATAACATAGATTACAGTAGCCAGAAATGAAATGTTGATTTAGATGTCTGCAAAATAAAACATTTGGTTTTTTCATCCACAACTGTCAGAAGGAACTTCAATAATACTGCTCCAGTTAAGCCACCTCATGCATTCTAGTTCACTCTTGATCAACATCACGAAACCACCCCTTGGGCTGGCATCACTCAGCAAAACCAACCTTCTCCATGAGTCACTACCCAAGGTGAAGTGGAAATGGGGAGCAGTGTGTGTAAGTCTGTGAAGGGGCAAATAAGACATGGTGGCAAAGCCTTTGGGCATGCCTGTTCAGTTCCTGCCACCAGCACACTTGGCCCCTAGCTGCATCCTGACTCTCATACACATTAAAATTCACCCACGAATTTGAAAAGAGGAATAGAAAACGTAATCTAACATAGTCCGATATTCTTTTTCATGTTACATTATCCTGCCAAGAGATACCATCAATCACAGTTTTTAAGAAGCATGGTGACATTCTAAATGGTCTATGAATATTACTTTGAAATTGAGACTAATTCCTTGGATGAATTTTAACTTTACTTTCCCCCACCCCCACTTTTCTTTTTAGAGAGCTCTGTCTCTCTCTTTCTCTCTCTCTCCCCTCTTTCTCAGGATTTCCATGGTCGCTGACATCTCAGGTTGCTGTAATTAAACCAGGGAAATAGAAGGTAGAAGTACTAGAAGAAAGTTTCTGTATGGTATTTTAAAGCTTTCTTGGAAAGTATTTTAGGCTGAATGAAAGATATAAGTGACCACAAAGCTACCTGGCAATATTTGTAACCACTCTTCAGTAATTTTGAACCATCAATTTACATAATGTTACCGAATGCAAGATTTTTAATTGAACTATGTAAAAGGAACATGACTCATGCCTGATATATGATACCACTCCAAATAAACCCCAAACCAAAACCGAATATATGAAACAATCACCTAGTCCTTTTCAAATATTTACTATGACACTTTGGACCAAATTCTCTGCTTGCATTGGCTCATTGCACAGAAACGAACTACTAGTGAACTGTTGTTCATGGCTTCTGAATTGCCATCTCCTCCACTAGTATACCCCTAGGATACTGCAGCCTGGGGAAAACTCCTTTAAGCAGATGTTGTCTATTGACAATAGCTCCAGAGGACTGTCCAGGACCTGGGCTTAGATGCAGGCCTCCTTAAACCTCCCCACAGCCACCAGATCTCTTTGCAGGAGTGTCCTGCATACTTGAGGACTGTGTGGAAGGTGACTGTGACCTGAACCTGTTTTTTAAAGACTGACTATCGGCAAAAGACTTTGCAGATGCAAAGTTTTAACCAGGATTTGTCTTTGGGTCTCAGTATGCTTTCTGCTTTCCATCTTTCTGTTTAATCTGCCTCTTGTCTAATTCTTAGACTGCAAGGAAAGGGGCCTGTCTTTCGTGAGTGCTGACAGGAATCTCGTCAAGCTCAATCGATTAGTCTTTGCTCAGGCTAGCCTGTATGCTCAGAACCTCGAGCGGTGTCTGTTCTGGGCTAAATTGTTCCCAGTCCAGAATGGAGGACTTGCCTGCCAGCTTCTGCAGGTCCTGTGCCTTCCCATAAACCAAATACAGATGCTGAGATGGTTTGGGCGTGCACATCTGTCTATACGTACCTACACAACAGACACACAGGTTTATAGGTACGATTTTAAGAAGGGTGGACTATTTCAGTAATCACACTTCGATTTTGAATGCCTTGAAGTTAACTCACTGGCTGAATACTTTCACATGCGCAAGGAATGACAGGACAGAGTTTGCAAATTTTGTGTGCAGGATCTACAAATTGAACCACAAAGGATCTTACTGAGCATGTAGTCTAATGGCTGGGTTGCTTTGTTTGCTGGGCAAATAGACAGGAGGAATTTTCCTCTTCTGACACTGAGCAAATACAGAACTGTTACATACCTTATTGCAAGCCATGATCAGACAGGATTTTATAGTATTTGCAGTCTGCCAGGATGAGAGATAAGCTAACCCATTTCATAATTTCAAACCTCACCTTTCTGCAGTGTGATCCATCCTTCTCTGCTCAGGCAGGCTGCCAGGCAGCACAGTTTCTCAGATGCCAACTCTGTAGGTATGCATTCCTACAGCAGTCCCACTTCGCCTTATCACTCTCCTTTGCATGTGGAGTCATCAGTTTTGACGGAGGCCAGGATTTCGTCCCACGGATTTTGATAGACAGTCCATGCACTTGCAAACATTTCAAATCTGCTGTCCTTCCCAGTCACCAGTCAACTTTCAAAGATGCCTGTCTTTGTTAAATCTAAATCCATTTTGCCTGAGTGCACTCCCAGATATCAATTATTTGGGGCTCAGGATTGGGCATTTGTTAACATTCAAGTTCGAGCTGACTTTTGTAACCTGTGCTTAGACATCTTAAGATGGCATATCTATACTTGTAAATGCTTACTTGGAAACACTACAGAGAATATTATTTCAGGGCCTCAATCCTGCAGTAATTATTTGCAATGCCTTAAGTACCAAGTGAAATTTTTATTTGGAGGTGAGAGTATATAATTAGAGAGTACGTGATCCTTCTGGCCTTCACTATCCCTTAAGAGGGCGTAAACTAGCACAGATCCACTGAAAACATTGAATTATTATTATTTACCTAACAGCTGAGCCATGAAGTCCCAAGTGAAATTGAAATCTAGCTTTATTATAGACTGTAAGTGCCATGAGGCAGTTGCTCTCCAAAGAATCCTCTGTCAAAATAGATGAGGAAAAAAAAAAGGGGGGGTGGGGGGGGTGGGGAGAGGAACAGACAGGCATAGAAGATAAAAGTGCCTTTCTCAGGGGATGCCTAGATTTTCTGAAGCCTGACACAGTGTCTTAGTCTCCAGGTAATGCTGCCTCTTTGGTGACTGCCACTGTACACTAGTGCAAGCCCTGAACTCAGGAATCTGTTCCTAGACTCTCTTCATACTAACGCTGAGAAACTGCAGTTCCCAATGAAGTCAGTGGGAGCAGAGGGAACTGAATGCCTAGACAGGACCCTGGGGTCACAGGATAATCCAGACTGGCATGGACCTCAGAAGGTCTCTAGGGGTTTGTCCAGTCGTGTCTTGAAAACCTCCAAGGTCAGAGAGCGCACGGCCTCTCCAGGCAACTTGTCCCACTGCCTGACTGTCCTCACAGAGATTTCCCCAATATTCAGCTGGAGCTGGTGTTTGCTTCTTAATTTGAGTCTTTTCAAGGCTAACTTCATGAAGGAACAGAAGACATGACCTTGGACAGATCTTATTGCAGCGGGAAGAGAGATTGTGTTCATGTGCCTGTGTCTGGAGAAAGTGGGGAGAGGCATAGAACTTACTGTTATACTACTTAACTACTGCATGCCAACCACAGCTCAGCGTGGCACAGAAGTGCCAGAGCTAGGCAGGACTACACTAGCAAAAGGATCAGAAGAGTTTAAGTGGTAGCAACCCACCAACACACCTGAGAAGCAGAACTTATCAGCTCAAATGCATCCTGAAGGCAGTGTGACCATGCTGCTTCCAGACCCTGAGAAAACATCCTTGAATTGAAGATTGTGCCTGCCCGAATACAGCTTTCACTGGGCTCTGCTCCACTGTGCAAAACACTCCTTTCTTTTACAGTGCACCTAAATGGCAAGAATCAGGAACACGAGCATCCATAAGAGATGAGTGTGGAAAATGTCTACCCAAAGGTGGCCTGAGGAATATTTAAGTCAGACAGAAGTAACTCACGGAACACTCAAGAACTCAAAGACTTGTGCTGAATCATATAAATAAAAGTTTGAAACTTGTCTCTTCCACACCAGAGAATGAACCCTCAGGACTGCCTCACTGGCAGAAGTACAGTCCCTTCTGTGTTTTGTAAGTAGTACCTGAATCTCACTACAAGGGTAGTCTTTCATTTCCTAAGTTCTTCTTACTTAATTAAAAATAACCCAGATTTAGTGGAAACATTTCTTTCCAGGCTGATGAAACCTTTTGTTTCAACTGGGAATACTATTATGCAAACCAACAGGAATCCTGAAAAATTATTTCAGGATGACCCAAAACAACACAGCGTGTACATGTGAGCTGTGATGGATTTTTTTTGAACAACAAAGGAACTGAAAAATCAGTTAGTTTCACAGTTTTAGCCTCTGTCTCCTTGAAACATAAATTAACTGTAGATCAAAGAACAATGCTGAAATGTTTTAGTCCCAAAATAAGCTTTCAGGAATATATGATTATGCCAAAACCATTAATGATAGTGGGCATTACTTAGCCCACACTGTAAATGAAATATATGCAAGTATACCAGATAGCTGTAAAATCTAGAAACAAGATTAGTATTAATGAGAGGTCCAACCTTTTAATTCTTTATTTCTCTAGCTAACCACTCTGCGCATTAATGACAATGGAATATTTTATGAATCATCTTCCACTATCTGTGTTCGCTTAATGCACTCATCATTCTTTCATCTAAAGGTAATTGTTTTCATACACGTATGGTTTTCTGAGCGTTGAAATAGCAGTTAAGAAACACCGATCTCCCCCTCCCCAATTTTGTCCCCCTTCGTGAGATTAGAAACCGCAAACTCAGTGGTTGTTTCAGGGCAAATCCAAAGCATTTCATTTGCTGACAGCTTGCATCGCCCTGCTTGCACACCAGCTTTGTTTGCTCTTTGGTTGGTTTGGAGCACCCCTTTGCATGCAAGCACAGGGATGGAGCTTGACATTCTCCCTCTCTGAAGAGCGAGAGGATTTTTTAGGGCTCATGGTTTGAATAGCAGCCATCGGTTTATGACTTTGCTGCAGCGTATTCCAAATGTCTTCCCCCATTCTCATCTCCCTCATCGCCTGAATGAGAGGTTTGCCCTCGCCCCTCCTAGCTGCCCCCTGTTCCCGGAGCCGTGTCTGCAATGTTTTGCACCGGGAGGGGCAGGTCTGTTATGCCAGAAAGGAACCCGGATTTCGTAAGAAACAACTTAACATGCTATTTATTAAAGCTAACCCTGTAAGACGAGAGTAGCAGAGTTCATGGCACATCCCTTTGGGTGCTGGGAGCCCTGGGCTGTAGCATCGCGGGGGACACCGCCCCACACGCAGCATGCCAGGCAGGCCCTGTCCACAGCAGAGACCCTCTCTTTGGGGTCTTGCCGGCTTTTATGGGACCTTCCAACACGGAAACACCTCTATTTGTCACTTCTAGAGCCGACAAGAGAGGACGTTCTCATGAGAATCTCCTGCTGCCCCGTTCGCCGAAGGCCCGGCCGCCCGGCGGTGCGGGGCTGCCGGCGGGACTGCCCGCGGGCTCCTGGCTCGCACGGGGCTGGCTGCGTTTGTGCTGCAGCCGAGGGATTTGTGCGGCGCGGCCAGGCCCGGCGGCGCGGTGCTGCGGCTCCCCTGCCCCTGGGCGCGCAGCGGCCGTCCGCCGGGCATCGCTGCGCCTTGCCGTCTGCCACTCTCAGGCTGGGGGAAACTGCGGTGCCAAAATGCTGTTCCCTGTATAACTCGATTCCCTGCCCGCCGCCGTTCTGTTAATCCACGGAAACCAGCCCGCTCACGCTCCCGTCCTTTAAATCCTGATGTGCCCTCTGCCCCCCGACGGCGTTCCTGGGCAGCACTAAGAGGGCCCTTTGCACAGGTGCTGTGCCACTGGTGCTCTCCTTTGCCTTTGGAGAACGCTGCGAGCGCTCCGCGTTCCTGCTCACGCAAACCCCAGCAGGGCTCTCGCGGCCGCACCGCGGAGCTGCGCAGCGAACCTCAGACAAGAGCCGCAGCGCTGATACGCGTTTAGCAGGGCTTCACCAAAACCAGTTAAAGCCCAGTGGGCGGTAGGGGACAGCGGACTGTGTGATTGCTGAGCAGCACCGGTTGGTTATACAGCTATTAACTGTTGCACTTGTTTCTGGTTCTAACCCATCCTGCGACACCCTGTAAGCGCCTCATGATAGCGGCTCTAGCAGTTTGTCCTACTTTTGAGGTTAACGACCAGTGAGATGATAGGAAGTGATAAAAGCACAAGTATGTAAGAACAGCAGCACTGAATATCCTCCCTTTACCAGACTCTGTGCAACCTTCCTCATACCTTTCCCACGAACCTCTTGAGAAGAGTTTGTTATGCAAACCTGCAAAATGTGGTTCACACGGTAATGGACGAAGTCAGTTAAACTTCAGGGTGTCTCTTACTCTTACAGTTAGTTACAGAGCAAATTTCTCTCTTTTTTTTTTCTTTTTTTTTTTTTTTTGCTTTCTTTTTAATAGCACGCCATACAAAAAAGTAGCCAATTAAAAAGCAGGAGGAAAAAAAAGGATAAAAAGAAGAAAAATGTTACTATTCACAGAAGAGTTACTTTCTGATATCACTGTCCAAATTTTGCATCATAGACCAAAAAAAGAAACCAAAAAGAAAACAATTTAATAGTTTACATATACTAGTAAAATTCCCCTAAAGCAAGTAGAAAAGTCCTTTCAAGAACTTTTTCTTAGGACAGCATAGTTAACAGTGCACAAATACTTGACTAATGTCTTTGTCTTAGAGCTTTGATGAAAGGTCTAAGAAAGAGAGGGGAAAAAAAGGAAAAGAAAGGAGAAGAAAAAGGGGAAAAGAGAAAAATAAATGAGAGAAAGTAAGCTGGATTAGACTTACTATGTTTAAAGTCCCATCAAGAAAAATATATAGCATATATTTATATACCAGTGTATTCCTTGAAATTTAGAGGCCAAGTTCCAAAACTGTGGAACTAAAAATATCCAGGCATAAGGTTAAACACACACAAAGTATGAAAAATTTGTAATTATTTTAATAACAACACATTATCAGGCATTCGTCATGGACTTCGTGCACACTTTGCACTTGTTTTGTACTTATGTACACTTCCTGTAGGGTATAGAATAGTACCTTCTGGAAATGAAGAATTTGCAATGAGCTCCAAAGAGCAGGGGCATATAACGTAATACAATTGAGCAGCCCTGCAACGTGGCCAAGACCTGAGCTCAAAACTAGCCAGCAATGGGCCAGGAGGGATTGTTTGAATAATGCTGGGTAGTTCTGAGACACTACTGTCATTCAAGCACAATACACCCAGTCTAGCAAGGCATTCAAGAAAGAAGTTTATTAACTTCTCGAAGTTAATTAAATTATGCAAGTCTGCCTGTCTGCTCCCTTCTGAGGTATTTATACATTTGTTATTACAAATGCACTTTGTTGTGTGCTACAATTTACATTCCAGAGAGTGAAATATGGAATGTCCCTGGTAAGCCTTCACCAGCTCCTCCTTTTCCAGGATTGTCAATGGAACAATTGAAAACTGTCCTGATTTCCATCAGCCTAAAGAAGCCAGTGTCAGTCTCACACTTGGTCACTTCTCTGGCTATTACACTTCTACCCTGCCACCAGGATGAGATTGTTAAAATCTGAAGTTCTTTCTATATCTGTATTAGTAGTTTCATTAGGGCTAGAATTTGCTTATATAGAAGCTTCACTACCTACTATGACAACTGAAAATATTTTCTTCTAACCTCTTAATGGCAGATTTAAAAGCATAGGTTTTTTGTTTTTTCAGATCACCAGTGGAAATTAACTCTTAGCCTGCTGATTTGCTGGATCTATTTAGCAAGTCAGTTTCTCCCGTGGTTAATAACGGGCTGGCAAGTCCTTTCACTCGGAAAATATTTCTATGTGTTATTGGTTGTTATGCCTTTATCTTTGAAATAAATGTTTCCACTTATTGGGAAAGAAAGAGAGAGAGAGAAGAGGAGTGTGTGTAAGAGAAAGAAAGAAGAAAAAAAAAGGAAAAAAGAAAAAGAAAGGAGAAAGATATAAATAAATAAGTATGAAAATAAACAGTCAGCCTTTTTGCTGCAGTCTCTCCTCTTCAATGTGTTTGCTGAAGTTTCCAAGTGATGCATTTCATGGTGACATATCACATGTTGTGTCAGTCATACTGTATTATATTAGCAGACGTGACTGACAAACCCCGAAGTGACAGCACAATGTAACACATCATCGAGGAAATTAGAAAAAAAATGTTTCCCCAAAGTGTAATGAAAAGGATGCTTTTAAAGATTCCTCCTAATTGTTCTCTTTTTGCCTGCAAAATTCTGTAGGACTGGTGAGCCTTTTGTGAATCATGCACAGGAAGCACTACAGTTTTGTTTAAATCTGAGTGTCTGGGAAGTGGGTAAAAGTATGAGTATGTGTGCTGGGGGAGATTAGATCTACAGAGCTTTACAAAACAGTGGGTTTTCATGTAATACGTTATATTTGTGGCTGGCCTGACATGCACAGGTGAGTTGTATGTTCTCCTACCAATTTGTCATCCTTCATCTTTCCTCTTACCTATTCTCTGAAGATGGGCTGTCCTGATGTGCTGTAGACAGATGTGAACTCACACTGCACTAGCTGTAAGCCGCCCAAAAGCTGGTTAGTGCGGGAACCTGCAGAGAGGCTGAGAATTGTAGCCTGACCTCCGTTTTCTTCAACATAGCTAAATAGCTGCACAGCTTTTGCACAGCTGTGAGCACAGGAAAACTGAGCCTGCACTTTGATTCTCTTATCTCAGTTAAATTCATCTCTGTGACCAAAGCTTTCCTCCTTCTGTTTCATTTGAAAGAGAGACTAGTTGCAACCTTAAATGGGCCTGTCAAAAAGATCTGCATTAGCTTAAGCATTTCTGGTAGAAGAGTGTTGATTTTTCTAAGCCAGACTACGTTGCTGAAACTGTATTTGTGGTCAACAAAATATGCTGTTATTCTGTTACCTCTGAGGCAGGGGGTGTAACATCCCCAGTCCCTGCACTATTCTGGCAGTGCTCTGGACACCCATCCTTGCATAGGTCTCTACCAGGCTGTTGTAGCACATGTGGCCAAGGAGTAAATCATGTCAGTGTAACATTGATCAAAAGACAACATCTCTCTCAAGAAAAGTCCAAGTTGGAAATGATGTAGCTAAGCAGTAACAGGAGCAGGATGGACACTTTTCCCCTTGATTAAAATCTGATTATTGTTGACAGTGCTTAAATCCTTAATATAACAGGGTTAATTTAAATTGACAGATGTGACCTTTAAACTGAAATAGCAGAGGTCTTTCACTGACCAAATGCTGTCAGTTATAGTAACACCATTTAAGTTGGGACTTAGACTCACTCACATATTTTTATTATGTAACAAATTACTGCATAAACTGAATTATCAGAATTACCCTTGGACACAGCTAGACCACACTAAATGCAAGTGAATGAGATATTCGCTCAAGATGTAATAGTGACTAAGTCCATGTCCATATCCAAATGCTATCATGTACATGGCTCAGCTGAGCTGACACACATGGACATGTTAAGCTATGACTACTTAACTGTATGTCTGAGGTTGCAAAAGAAGAATATTTGTTTATGAAGATGTGATTTGTATCATATTTAAGCCGGGTAAACTGCACCAGTGGGTTTATTAGAGAGCAATGTAGTAGATCACATCAGTGAGATGCTCACTTTTGAACGAGTTTGATGGTTTGTCAGCCAGCTCTTGAACACTTCCCAAAGACCATAAGGTCCAGCCAAAAATTGTAACCAGCAGGCAAACTTGGTACATAATGTATGTACAAAGATGACTTGACCTTGCTTCTATGCTTGTGTGAGCTGCTTTTTGTTGGCCTGACTCTTGCTGTACTCTTACTCTACAGTACTCTATACTGTAACTTATTTTACCTACTGGGGTTTTGTGGGGCAGGCAAAACACAGAGGATTTAGGTGGCTGTAGAAAAGACTCATCCATGCTCCAAGCCAGCCAAGAATAAAACATAATGCATGAAAGTTCCTTCTGTTTTGGCATCATCAGTTGCTGATTTACTGAGCTGGGGCAAAGGACACAAGTCTGATCCCGTTAGACACTTTACTAACCTTTTTGATGCACATTGTAAGTAATGGGTGGGATATTGAAGGATTAAGCCTTAGATGTTACATTCAGCTGCCTGAAACTGATGTGGGCAGATGCCCTGTCTTAAATCTTCATGCCCTACTTAATCTGCATGAATACATGAAAAGCCATTCTTTCAATTCTTGCTCTAAATCATTCTTGCTCAGCTTTCAGCGGGAGAAATTATTATCAATGACTTTGCTTGCAAACTTCTGGCCAAAAATGTTGCATAATAGGTGTGTTTTATTGTCCTCTGGTTTATAACAGGAGCTAATAACCACTGGACATAGCACATGCCTCCTAAGCAAGCCAGGTTCTTTTCTGGCATACACAGCCTCTCCTTTCCAACAGTGTGTTAAACACAGAGAGTTTGCACTTTCATTTATTGTGCTGGACGAAGCCCACACAGGCTACAGTACCAGTGAAGTCGTTAAGGGGTGCATGAATGCAGGGGGAAAAAAGGGACAGAAGAAAAGAAAAGCTGCTTCAGAAGACCTTTTCTTTTAAGTAGTCCCTGTTCCTTGTCAAAAGCTTTTGGATGTATGGCCTGTTGCAAAATCTTTTCGTGGGTTTTGCATGCAAAGTCTGCAGAGAGCAGAGGGAGATGGGAGGGTCAACACAGCAGGGTCTAAGATGTTAGGATGAATCTAAAGTTCCATTGAAACATTCTGCCTGTCTAAAATAGGATTACTATTTTTTCAAACTACAGAGGAATAGATGGGTATTAAAAAATTACCTACTGCTTCCTTTTTCTTGTGGCTGGCTGCAAAGAACCTGTATGGCTGTAGGTTGAGATGTGACAGATAATTAGTGTTGGGCAGACTTAAAAGTATTTGCAATATGAGTCTAAAAAGTTTGTGTGTTTATCCAAACTTCTTTGGTTTAGAAACAGGGCTGACAGACAAGCTTTCTTCTCAGGAGATTCTTGCCACCACCTGGTTGTCAAAAAGTCTGAAATGTTGCAAGAATAAACTCTTGTGTGATGTTTCAGTAATTAGGCTTTTGAGTTTTGTTTGGATTGGGGTTGTGCACATCAGCATAGCTCTAATGACGTCAGCTCAGGATCTGCCTCATAAAATTCAAAGGGAAGTTAAAATAAATCAGCATCAATGTAGTTCAGTCCTTTTTTATCTTCAAGGAGCTATCAGTCTAATTTGGGTTTATTTTAAGGTTTCAGTTGCTTGAGCCAGTCATAGAACAAGCATGAAACAAAACCCCTTGATCCAAGTACCTTGCAGCCAATCTATATCAGCAAATATCCCCCGAGCCACATATCTACCATCAGCTTAACTGCATCACTGGGACTGTGCAAATGTACATTGTGATTGTTCTAGCAGAGGTTTGAATTCTGTCAATTTTTGCCTCTATGGTTTTTTTTTGTCCTGTCCTGGGGGCAGGGACACCTTCCACTAGACCAGGTTGCCTCATCCAGCCTGGCCTTCAACAATTCCAGGGATGGGGCAACCTCCCTGGACAACCTGTTACAGTGTTTCACCACCCTCACAATGTAGAACTTCTTCCTTACATCTAATCTCAATCTACATGCTTTCGGTTTAAAGTCATTATCCCTCATCCTATCACTACATACTCTTGTAAAAGGTCCCTCTCTGGCTTTCTTATAGGCCTCCTTTAGGTACTAAAAGGCTGCTATAAGGTCTCCCTGGAGCCTTCTCCTTGGTGAACAACTCCAACTCTGTCAGCCTGCCCTGATAAGAGAGATGCTCTAGCCTTCCAATTGTCTTCGTGGACCTCCTCTGGACCTCTGGACCTCTGGACCTCTGGACCACTCTGGACCACTCCAACAGGTCCATGTTCTTCTTACGTTGGGGGCCCCAGAACTGAACACAGTTCTCCAGGTGGGGACTCACAAGAGTGGAGTAGAGGAGCAGAATCAACTCCTTTGACCCGCAATCACCTCTCTGATGCAGCCCAGGATATGGGTGGCTTTCTGAGCTGCAAGCACAGATTGCTGAGTCAAGTTGAGGTTGAATGAAGACAATCAAGACACCCAAGTCCTTCTCCTCAGGAATGCTTTCAATCCACTCATCACCCAGCCTGTATTTGTGCTTGGGGTTGCCCTGAACCATGTGCAGGAACTTGCACTTGACCTTGGTGTCATCAGCAAACTTGCTGAGAGTGCACTTGATCCCATTTCTCCTACTTGAGGATGTGGATGCAGAACTGAGAGCATCACAATGACCACAGTGTGGCTAAATCTGGCTGAAAATTAAGAAATCTAAGTTTATCTTGCTTCCACATTGCTCCCTGGGAATTTGGCTCAGCTGCATGCACCTAAGTGATCCTGGGACTGATTACAAAATCTGCAGCTGTTTTATTATCTAATTTTGCTTTCCCTTCTAAAAGCTGTCCATGTTTCAGCTGCTTATGTTCTTGCTTGGTGCCATCATAACTACACAGGAAGGCTACCTGGTTCGCTAAGAAGATGTAACACAAAAACTATTACCTTCATTCTATGTCTTACATAATGGGGTAGAGGTATCATCTAGGAAGGGCTCAGTTTAAATATACTTTAAAGTGGTCTTTAAAAAGAACTAACTCCATTATGCAGCACTTTCATAACACCAGAGAATCCTCATTTTGTGATCACTATGTTCAATGGATGTAAATGTTCAGGTGAGTATTCACAGAAAGCCAAATTCAGGGCTCTGAAATGAAGCTATGATATCTGTAGTTTATTATTTAATCAGTGGGACAGTCTCAGGCTTGGTTTTATACTCATGACTGACTGTTGAAAGCCTGAAAGACAATGTTCAGGGATAGCAGAAAGGGAAGCAGGCTGTCATTTCTCTTATGCATTACCCTGACCCACCACAGACGAGGATGTGATAGGCTTATCTGCATTCTGATTCTATTCAGTAGTCATTGTCTCCAAAAATGTGCAAATAAAATAATGAAGACCATGATAAAACAGAGCAGAGAAAAATCTCTCTCTGTTTAAAGCAGCTGTTTGGGTGCCAGCTGCTTAGTAACAAATACATCTTTAATGAAATCAAACAATCCAGCAGGATTTATTGATTGCTAACAATTGTTTTAAATACAGTCTGGTAGACTGAGCTGTTTGCATCCTTTTTTGTCCAATTAGTTCAGTTGGTTTGAATTAGAGATACTTTGCTATTATCTTAAAAAAAATGCAGCTCACTAGACAGCGTGTTATTTTCCTCTAGAATAAAGTGCTGGAGAGTTGCATAGAATAAAAGATTTTGATGCTATTCCAGCTGTTTAGGGGAAGGCAGCAGTGTGCCTTGTCGAGCCCTTTCACCTCAGCAACTGCAGTTCAAATCCATCCTGAGATCTTGAGTGAAGAGGATGTGGTGTTCTGTCCTTGTAGCTTGTTGAACAGTGGAAAGGACAAGGACCCCTGAGTTTTTGTGGCACTTCAGAGCCAATTTCTGCAAGAAGGATAAGAGAGTCCTGCGGAAACTTAACTCTTAGGGCTGACCTCTGTCTGCCTGTAGTTCTACTCTTGCTAACATTGAGGGAAAATAAATCAGCACTATTGCAAGCTGATGGACTAGATGGCACAAGAAGTCCTTTCAGCCTTGTTTTCTATGAACTTAGGAAAAGCTGCCGTTGACTTCAAGATTGAAGACGTTCTATTCCCAGACAAAGCTCTGGCTTTTTACAGAATTACATATCAGTCATATCAGTACTCGTCAGAAATCCCTAAGCACCTAGCTATTTTCAGCACACCTGCGCAGTTGTTAAGGTATTCATTCAGGGACTGATCCTACAGGGCTTTTAGATTCAGCAAAGAGTGTCTCTGATTTCCTGGGAATTTTTAATGTGAAAGAATTGAAGGCTCAGACCCAAACATGCATCCTGTATGCAGTAGAACTATGTGAAGCTTATTGCTGCTGATTTCAACTATTTTTTCCCTGCTTCAGTGAGCATGAGAAATATTGTATTCTAACTGTTGGACACACCTCACAGAACCACAGTACCAAGCTGAGATAACCATTCAAAAGCACATGCAGCTAAGAAAACAAATGGAGTAGATAATTGACTAAAACCACTAATGTGTTTTCTTGAATGATGTGTTTAGACAAACAAGTGCTGGCATATGATATATTGAAACTAAATGGTAGTTTGAAACTGTAGATGCTCGGGCCCCACACTGTGGGGTAACACTATCAAAATGTTCACAGATAAATGGCTTTGTTAAGCCTTTGCTCATATAACAGCTATCCACAGAGGCAGACCTATTGTCATGATGGTTATTCAAGTGTATAAGAACTGGTGACACCAAGTGTGCAGAATGGGACTCATATATATTTTTGAACTAAATGGCTCACATGAGATATACTAGTTTATCTCAGACTTGCAACACTTATCAAGTGTGTTGTACTTCATTCTGCACACCTATAGTGTGTTAGGCATTTTGATCAGTACATGAGGATGGCAGCAGCCCGTACAGTACACCAGAGAGTGCCTTGACCTACTGCATAACCTGTAAAACTTGTAGTATCTTTACATCCAAGACCAGATCCAGCCTATCCACTGAAGACCCATGTCTTAATCTGCCTGTGTAGTCAAATAGAACATACTTGCTTCAAGTAATACACAAATCCCTCTTCTTTCAGGCATTTTATCCCAACAGATAGCATGATTCAGACTTTTGCATCTATTCTAAAATGAGTGATAATTTCTTGTTCACTACTGCACTACCGGTCAGGTGGTTGTGGTGGTAGGGTGTGACTGTTACATGGACAAATAGGGTACATTTCCTATTGCTTAGACCCAAACCTGTCACCACCACAGTGAGGTTGGAAGAGTGGGGCACCCTGATATTCCTCTGCCTATAGCCTCTTAACAAAATTTCAACATGTCATCCAGCAGATTATCTGTGGTATGAAAAGACCCCACTTATCAGGTATGGCTTTTGCTTAACAGTTAGCAGACACTGCAAATCAGTAGGACCACTAAAACCATCAGCCTAGATCAGCACCTGATAAAAAGTCATTGGCTGTTGGTTTTGATATACTTTTTAAAGACTATACAGAGCAGAAAATCATCTGTTAAAATATATGCTATGAGTGAGGAAAGTCTTTTGATACAGTGAGCTCATATTCACAAGGAGGAATAGCTTTCCCTGGGATAGCTGCAGAGGCTCCCACATCTGGCTGTGGCATCTCTTTCTTTCAGGGGTAGTCACCCCCGAGAGAGGCTTCACAGATTTTTTTTTTTTTTTTAAGATGCATCCTTGTCGTGGACTCCACTGTTCAGAGGTAGCAGCTGCTATGAGAACAGCTGGCACATCACTGCAGTGGTGATAGGATCCTTTGAGGAGGCTAGGGTGACCAGGTGTGGGTGAAAACCACTTTGACTATCTCCCTGTATTGCTCAAATATCATAGCAGAAAGAGAAGACCTTTGCAGTTAGTGCTTGGTAGAACTGCATTTTATATTCCAACAAATTCCAGTTGTTGCAAGACTTGTAATAATATACGCTACATCCTTGTTTAACAGTCATTGATACTTCATCTCCATTCAGTGGCAGGTACTGTAATAGATCTTCAGAAACACTGCTGCTATTACAGTAGAGGCCACAGATGAGAGTTCAGGCCTCCTTGTACCAGGCACTCTATAAACACCTAATCATAGACAAGCCTTGAGTTCCAGATTTTACATGTTAGCTAGATGAAAGTTGGAGAGACAAACAAAGGCAAAAGGACACTAAATTTCTTTTCAGACTCATGTGTAGAAGGGATGCAAACTCTTCTGAGCCTCAGAACTAGTAGCTCAAAGGCATCTCTGAGGATCAGCTATAAATTTTATATACCATCTTATATTCAGTTGTTGCCTTATCTCTAACCCAGGATATAACTCTGTAGATCACAAAAGCCTGTTCTAAATTCTTTAGAAAAGTAGGAACATTATTATTACAAAGATACACCAAAACAGAAGCATATAGTAAAAATAAGGCTTTCACTATTTTAAAGACTGAATGGATTGATTGAGTTAATGTTTCAAATTTCATGGGTACAGAAACACAGACTAGCAGCAGCAGACCTACATGTCTTAGAGTAATATTTATATTCCATGACCTAAAGAACTGAACTACAGTTGAGTCCCTGTGGTGCTATATGTTGGACATAAACATAATCTTACTCCTACACAAGCCCAAATCAGAAAATATTTCTTTTCCAGTCTTCCAATCTATTTGAAGTTGAACACAAATTAAAATCTTTGTTGAGTTGCAGGTAGTACAGGTCTAACTTTCTCTCCAGTTGAAAATATAAAATAGCTAACCTGACCTTGTGAAAACCAGCTGCATCTTCATAGCACTCAAAAATACACACTTTTTTTTTTTTGTCTGTTATGAAGAGAATCTAAATAGCAAAGTCAGGTAAAGCATTTACACTAGATATAAAGAAGATATTTTTTGCAGTGAGGGTGGTGAAATACTGGCACAGGCTTCCCAGAGAGGTGGTAGAAGCCCCATCCCTGGAAACTTTCAAGGTCAGGTTGAATGGGGCTCTGGGCAACCTGATCTAGTTGAAGATGTTCCTACTCACTGCAGAGGGGGGATGGACTAGATGAGCTTTGAAGGTCCATTTCAAGCCAAAGCATTCTATGATTCTATGGGAAAGGGTCCAGATACACAGAAAATCCAGGTGTGGAATCAGATCAAGTGCAGACATCTGTAACATATACAACATAGCTCCTCCTAAAGCAGAAGCACAGCTAGATCAGACAGATTGTTCCCTAAAGATGCCTGTTTCTCTCAATACTAAAAGGTACAGGGGTAACTGCCTCAGGTGCCTACACTGCAGATCTTTAAAGTTAGATGAAATCAATCCCAAGCAACGTGACCTGTCTCAGGTCACAGTAGAGGTCTCTGGTGGGTTTAAAAACAGAGGTAGATCTGTTCAGCTGCTTGCCAGGAAGCCTGATACTGTCCATCCTGGCTTTTAGGAACGTAATTTTACATTACCTGCAACACTTGAAGAAAGGTCTCAAAGTTGCTTGACTTTAAGCATAGAGATCCTGGCTTGTTCTTTTCATGACACACAAGTCCAGAAGCAACTCCAGCTTTCTCCTTTCCCCTTTCACCTTTGCTGCATGTTCTTCAGTGCTAATCTGAAAGACATTGATATAAAGTGAAGAATTATCTGAAGAAAGGTAAATGCTTTAAAAAGTGGTTTTGACATCACAATTGCAAAGAGACTTTCCATATCAAGTGTGAATAGATTCTAAGCAGAGAGGTTTCACATTCCTTTAGTGTGACTCAGAGTGAAGCCATCTTATACTAGAAATGTTTTTGTCACTTTCAGAGTAGGTTGGTGGGAAACCCCCTGCTCCAAATTTCCTACGCTTTTTTTTTTTTTTTTTTGGTCTTCATTCTCAGCATAGGTCTTTTCCCCAAATCACTTTTGTTTCATAGAATCACAGAATGGTTTGGGTTGGAAATGACCTTTAAATATCACCCAGTTCCAACCCTCCTGCTGTGGGCAGGGACATCTTGCACTAGATGAGGTTGCTCAAGACCCTGTCCAGCCTGACTTTGACCCTTATCTTCCACTGAGATGCCCTTATAATTTCCATGGCACAAAATTCTCCTCAAACCTGGCTGACACGGCAATAGGGGGTCTCCAGATAAATGGGGATTTAACACATGCAACTTCAGCATTTATTTCAACTCACAGCCCTCAATTGTCTGTGGGATATTATCAGATTAGGAGGAGTTTGAATTATATCTTCCTCCCCCCCTCCATTTTAATGAGATATCTGGAAATTGTTTTAGCAACATTTTGCCATATACCATCAGCACAGTGGACTTACAATACGGTTTTTGTTCCTATTTTTTAATCACTCACTAAAATGACATAAAAGTACCTCTGAGTAGTTTCAGGTCGATTGTCTTAGAGCACACTGATCCAGGCTGGGAAGTGATAGAGGGTTTAAGTTCTTCCTGTCTTGACTTTTTTAGATGTTCTTTTTCAATGTGATATGGCCTAGAAGCAAGCAGCTTTCATTTTGCATGTTCGGGTATGTAACAGCTAGTTATGCACATGTGATTTGGCATTTATAAAGCCAGATGTCATTTGTAAAAAACAGGTTCAAGTATTTTAACCAAAATCTTATGGAATTCTCTCATTTCATCTACTTAAGAACACTTAGCATTGCAAATTTACAGGAGTAAAATTCAGTCTGGCTTCAAAATCTTGCAATGTAATTAATGGAGACTTTATAAAAAAACATAATTTGCAAGCCAGCACACTATTAACGTATTAATGCTCTGACCCTTTCTGCATGAGGCTCATGAATTCAGTTGTACTACATCTATAGGGTGCTGTGACAGAAGCAGAAAAATGAGGTAATGTAGCTCAATTACACCAATCAAAAGGTTGCTGTGTTCAAAGACAAGGATTAGTGTTAATAATTTTTCTCCAGGGAAGAAAATGCTCAATCCAGGTTCCTTTAGGGCCTGTAGATCCTTGTCAGGATGCAGAAAGGAAAGGATTCATGTAACTAGGTCATTTCAGCTTCTTGTTTGGCAAGAATGGCCTGTGACAGAAAACATTAGGAGATGCTTTCCCACATAACTGTTATTTTGTTGTTATTGACGACATTTACTAGGGTTGTGGAAATACGTTTGTAAATAGACTGTTCTCAACCCTTTAAAAACTCTCATAAGACCACAAAAACATTCTTCAGTATTGGTTCAAGACTCTAAAGTTACCTTTATTGCTATTATACAATGGAATAATAATTGTAGACAGTGCATGTAACGCACAGGTATTATTGCAATGCTCTTTGTATACGGAAATACTATTTTTAAATTGTTTGCTATGTTGCAGTAACACAAAGTAGCTCAAGCTGGGACAATACATCGTAGACATACTATTCACATTTGAATTACGAAATAAGTCTGTCTGCAGCCCCTTTATAACTAGAGTTACCGCCCTTCATCATTATAATAATATTCTTATAGTAGAGAGAAGTGCAAGCAGGATATGAAATGGTGTGCAGCACTTGCAGCACTCCAGCAGAAGAACAGCTTCTGTAAGTTTGATGTCACTGATGAGTTTTAAGGAGGCTAATAAAGGGCAAAATTGGAGGGGAAAGCCTGATTAAGCTTAGTCGAGCTGCTGTCAAAAATAGCAAAGACTCTCATCAGTGCCCCTCTAGCTCCTGCCACAAGCCCAGGGGAGTGGTAACTCGATTTGCCCACCTCCAAATATTTTTTCCCATCTGGTCTCATTAAATAGTGTACTGATACTACTGAGATGACTTTGCTGTTTTTCACTGGAGGGTCTCTCTTTACTTAAGGCAAATATTTGAATTAGAGCAAAATATGGTGGTACCTAATGGAAAGCAGGAAGGTGGAGGTAGCGGCTGTTAGCCTGTTTATATTCTGATACATTATTAACACTTGTCTTGGATTTCTTTGAAATTTCAGCACTGAAACTCAAGTGCCTGATAAGTCAATGACAAAACTGTTTCCGTGTTGCTAAGATCTTCCTCTGATAACAAGCTACAGGAAGGGGAGTGCGAGGCAGATTCCCGTGCTTTTCTATTCACTGTGTGTCTGGCAATTCTTAACTTCATTTATATAGGGCTGGGTTAGATTCAAAGCTTGACACCTGTAAATGTTTCCGCTCTTAAGTTTACTCCCATTTCAGTTATTTTTAATTATTCAAATGAATAAAGATGCCTCTATGACTTTGAAAGATATTGCCAGAATATGTGCTGTACTATTTCTCCATTAACAACATGCAATTATTTGGGAAGAATTTTTTGTGTACTAGTATATATATATGAAGGTGAAATAAATAATTCATATAAAACATACTGTGCATATTGTGGTTTTCTCCAGTTATTACATGAATATGTTATTAACATGCTTATGTTTCTATAGAGGTTTCATTTTTCATGTCTTTTCTAACTACTTCTTGTTTCTCTGTCCTTATGAAGTTTCTACCATCTAAATAAATTATGTCACATTGAAATGTTGTGTGGGAATTAGAGCCATAAAAATTAGGTCTTTGGGGGGATGGGTTTAAATGACTTCCTGGCTTCCTAGGTGTGTGATTTTTCTCTCATTCACTATAGGTTTGTGTTCTTAACAAGGTAGAAAGGAAACTGACTTTTTGTTGTTGTTGTTTAAAAGAGTAAGAATTTTGGTTTCTTCTCTTACACAAAACAAACAAAATCAATACTTCCCAATTTTATGCAATACAAAGCTCATTAAATGTTCGTGTTTAATTGCTCTGTTTTGATTAAATCAAATAGCTTTTTTCCTATTTTAACTTATTTTTAATCACAAGAGAATAGTAGTTTGAGATGATAACTAAATGTTTTGTTCTGAAGAGGCCAAAATAAAATTTTCCAACTTTATTGTACTGTATCATTACATTTTTTTAAGTGACACATCCTCACATTAGACAGGCTTCCAAGAATTTACCTCCTATGATTCTCGTTTCCTAGGATAAAAATGTAAGATCAAGCAATTTACAACAGTTCTAACAATGATTTATCTTTCCTCAAAGTATTGTGATACTATTGATTTACGGCAATGAAATGGAAAGTATGCTCCTATGAAGCAGAGCATGGAAATTCTCAAAAGAAGTGGTCAGCAGTGTGACAATTATATTTTTTTGTCTGTGTTTTCTGTGGATTTTGTCCCATTTTAGTGTTTTGCAGCTTGATTTTCAGAAGGGCAAATTTTAATGCTTTGTTAACGGATATAAATGTTATGGTTTATGTCTTTATTAGTATACCAACTGTCTTAAACCTTTGACTTAACATATTCCAGTTCCTCAGAATAAGAGGTTGCAAATACATAGATTTGAATGGCTAGATTTAAATCTTATTTCAGTCTTGGGATTTACACAGCTGTGGGCAGGGTATTGGGCCTGGTTTGCCTCTTAAAAAGGAACTCTGTCACTAATTTCTGGTATGAAACAAAGCCAGGAGCAGACTTGATCAAACGGCTACACTCCTATTCCTAAAAATAAAATAAAACCTCTCAGACTTCATGAGAATGAATAATCACTTTGAGAATTTTAAGTCTCTCAGAAAAGACATATAACTTCCAGATGGGTCTTAGACCTTACAACAGGATTAATTTGGTTCTGTATTACCGTTAAATAGATGCTCGTACTTATTTACAGTAAGTCATTTAGTACAGACTTTTTGGTCACTTGCAGAGGAGACCTTTATTTTCTAGCCTTTTCAAGTGACATTCTTCTAACCAGACATGTATGTATAAAATGTATTTCTGAGTTAATCAATATAAGCTTCCTTTACAGTCAACAGAAGAAAACAGTATATAATGAAAAAGTAGATGTCTGAAATTAGTCCAATGACTCATGCCTCAGAAGTCCTTGTGTCTCTCTACTGACTGTAAATGGACTCTGGGATGACTAGATCAGAGAGAAACACCTACTCTGCTTGTGCTTGAAGCTGGGTGAGATGAATTCTGCTCTCTTCATCTACCCACAAAAGTTCCGAACTTTTTTTGACTTACAAAAATCTGCTGACATATCGTGCTCCATTTTAAGTACATTTAAGAAAGTGAATGATGTTTCTCTAGGTCTGTCGAAAACTATTAATAGACATCAGCAGAGAGGGATGGTTTATGTTTACTTTCATCAGCACAGCCTCATTTTGTGCTTGAAGTAGTTCTGAGTGTTTCTGTTCAGGGCTACACAATGAGGTCATGAGAAGGGGAGAAAGCAAACCCTGAATCCATTTTCCCTTATATATCTTGAATAGGGTGTGAAAATGTGCTAATGTAATTCCAATGAAGTCAATCATTTTTAGTATTCTTAACCTAAGAAACAATTTTGCCATTTGCCTCCATGTAACACTGCATCTCTCAGCTTATTACCAGCAGTGTGAAAAAGACACAGATGCAAACTTATCAAAGACTAACCAAGAAAGGATATCTCTGATCCCTTGATTCCCTTAGGGAAACTCCTTCCACTTAATGCTCTGCAAGCTAGTTATTTTCTCAAGCTCTCTGGAGGCTTCTGAAATTTATTTCCAAAGGTGTCTATTCATAATATGTTGCTTTTTTTATACTGTTTTGCATTATTTATAAAGTAGAATTATTATTTTTTTAATCTTGTGTGCATGAGATATTTCTTTCCCCTTAATATTCCCCTAATCTGAGATAACCTCTTATGAGGGGTGAAAGATGAACTCATTTTGCAAATTTTCTCCCATTTCTCGTGGAGGATAAATGTGCGCTCACTCATTTAGCAGAAAATTCAGTTAAAAATGTTCTGATTTCTGCATTGTATAACCATACTGACATTTCAAAGGAAATCTGGTTTCAGAAGAACCTTTTTCAGGCATCAGTTCCATAGAAGCATAGTTTTCAAGTATACTCTTATTGATTAAAAAAAACCCTGCAGAACCACATAGTAACACATCAATGGCTAAGCCAATAAAAACAAATAGCATCGTAACCGATCACACACAAACGCTGATTCTCAACGGGTATATATCATCTTCGGTTCATTAACCTCAGTGCAGCTAAATGGATTTTACATCAGCCCTAGATCTAACTTTAATGTGTGAATCTGTTAAAAAAAAAAATGAAACATTTATTGAGAGATCGGAATTTGTAAGATTTTTTGATGCTTGTTTCGCAGAGGCTCATACTTCTCCAGGAAGGAATTCTTTCTGCTCTAAAATATTTCTGACACATCTTAATGCCCTAAATTCTTCAGGAGAGAAAAAAAATGCTCTTCACTTTTCTTATCAGACTTCCATGAATCTGTTCTTTTAGGGCTTCTGAAAGTTGCTAGGTAAATAGTCCTGGAGACTGAAATGTTGTTTTGATATATCAGATCTACCAACAGTACGAGCTTCCTCTTCTAAACTACCATTTCTGAAACCAACAGCCACAAAATAAGGGGAGAACGTAGCATAAAATCTGGGCTGTAAATTAGTAAAAAGGGAATAGAGTTTCATACTTCAATTTTTCTGCTAGACACCTCGGTGCCTTCCTTCAGCACTGAGCCCTTGTCGAATCTTCACATAGACTCTACCACAAATCTCATTGCTACTTCTGAAGACAAAAATGTTAGGGACAATTTAGGTTTTGAAGTGGTATAATTTGGTAGATCTCCTCTAAAATCAGATACTTAACACTAGGCAGCTAAACTTGTATTTCTTTCATTCTTTATAGTGATACACCACAGAGGTAGGAATCCCAATTGGTTGCTCTTTCTTACAATGTCTTGTCTCCAGAAGCTGTGACTGCTTAAAATTTCTGCCATGGTGTTTTGGTGTTGAACACAAAATAAAAGAATAAATAAATATTCCAATAAATCCAATACCAACAACATACAGACAGGCTTTGGACTGGAGAAGTAAATCTTGGTAGTCAATTGAAACATTAACAGCCCTTAAAACTGTTTTGAAAAATAACATTGTGATGAGCTGGTCACAGATCAAAATAATCTGACAAAAGTATTGTGTGATACTTCTTGAAAACTTCCTTCGACTTCCTGGCCTTGGTTAAATTATCAATGACAAAAGCAACAGTATAAATTATGGGGGAAATCATCTTATTTTGTAGTTAGTTTGCTCATGAAGAAATAATGTGTTTAAACTTTTGCTTCACAGGTGGCTAATACTGGGAGAGTATTTCTGTGATGAGGGTGCCTTTAATACTATGTTCTCCAGTTTGTATTTTATACTCAGTGTAGTTACTGTATCTGTGTATTGAATATATCAGTGTATATGTGCAGCAGTGCCAATATACACGGTGTTAATAAAGTCAGGCACACGGTGCTTACAGATAGGTAATATGCTCAATGGGTAGCATTTCAACACCCATGTTTTATATTAGTGGCCAAGGCAATACACTTGACACAATTTTTGTTTGTTCTTTATATCTACTCACCCCGAAGAATTAAAAACATTGCAGTTAATACTTTTATGCATTTTCTGCTTGTTATTTATGTGAAGTGAGATGTAAGAGTTACTTAAGTTATTCTTCACACAGGAAATGTTCTTTTCTGTCTCTGGGTGCATTGAAAATTGAAATAAACTTCCTCAGATCCAGAAAGTATCTTGCCATGGCAGTGTAGTAAGTTAGATGAAAAGCAAGATGATTGGGTGACACAGAGCTACACTCTACTCCTGTCAGACAGTTTCTGGTAATCAAGCTACCTTGATATCCTTCCTGTATTCTGTATTGTATAATATTCCTATGCCTAGTCATTATTTAGTGCATGTTAGTTGGTGTGGTTCAAAACTGTGCCAAGGACTACGTTAAAAATTAAGTGGTTCGGATTAAACAACGCAATAATCAAACCTGTGTTCTGGTACTATTTAGTTTATGTAGAGAGATGCAAACATTGTAAGCTGGACCAGTTTTCTCTTTACAGAGTAGGGTAGTTTCAGAAAGACTAGGAAGACTGCACTTTCTTATAGGTCTGGGATAACGAACTAAAGGTGAGTGCTGTAGGATGAAGAAGGCTATATTTCAAGGCATGTGCAACAGATAAGTCCTATTTAGCTTAGTGGAGAACTTCCCCAGCTGAGTACAGACACCTCCAGCTCTCTTTTCACATTTGACTCCTGTCTGTGCTTGATTACCTGATGGAATACGGACTCCTTTGTTATTACAACTGAATCGTCTTCCACTCAAGCTTGCATCAAGGTCCCAAAGGGAGAAAGAAAGTTGAAAAGTCTCATGTGAAGAAAGTGTAAAACATTCAAGATAGCTTCTATGTCTAGCTCTAATGAAAAGTATTTACATACTTTCAAATAAAAAAAAAAGAAAAAAGAAAAAAAAAGAAGGCAACAAAAATTTTTGCCTTGGAAATAAACTAAAATACAACATGTTGAAAGGAAAAGAAGACACAGAGTACCAGCTAGCTCAGCTGTAGCCCTCTACTACTTTTGTCTGAACACTAGCATGATGATAACAGAAGTGGACCTCAGTTCCTTCTAGAGATCGACAAGTAAGTGTAGCTGGGAGGTGTCATGGGAGCTCACTACTTGACACACAATGGAGGGCTAGATGGCCCCTTCTGGTCAGCCTAAGAGTTTTCCAGGGCAACAAGGACAGGCAGTGATGACTGCAGCAGTGAGTCTGCTGTATTTTCTGGTGAAACCACTTCGCAGTTTAAAATAGCCTGAAAAAGGTTGGATGGTCAAAGGGGAGTTGACCAGCAGTCCAAAAGGCATTATTTACAAGTTTTTTGCAGTACTCAGGAAGATTTACTTAGGTTGCCATCAGTCTTGCATGATGGACAGTGCCACTTGATTCATAGGAACGTACATGAAATCTTTCTGCTTTCATTTTCTGATTGTTTATGATTGCATTTTCTTAAGGGGTGTCAGTAGCAGATAACTCAGCAGTGTGGTAAAGCCATATGGTCTTGTGCTTGTATTGAAACTGAGAACAGGTACTCACAGGATCACATGCTCCTCTACTGCTGAGAATGAAGAATGTGCACTGGGAGCACTTCAGTATCCTGGTCAACCTCATCAGCCCTTGCAGCATCTGTGAAAATCCAGGAAAGTTTCAACACCTTCCTCACAAGGTTAAATCGCATAACATCCAGGGAGAGAACAGAGCTGACCCATAGAAAGAACTGAACAGAGGCTTTTTCACCTTCCAAACCATTTTCCTAGCACTGAAATTTACATGTCTTGATGTAAAACCATATTGCTTTATCCACAGGAAAAAATGTACTGTAGGTTGGGTTGGAGGTGAAAAGCACTGGGTATGTTAGAGGCAATTAGGTTGTGACATATGAACCGTCACTCCAGAGAACATACTGGAATGAATGGCAGAAGATGTCCAAGGACTAATTACATCCTCTTCAAAAGATGTCACCTCCCACACTAAAAGCATCTTTAACACCATGCTAGGATATTATTAACTAAGGTGAGTGCCAGTGAATAACAACAGTTTAAAGGGCTTTTCTTTGGCTTTGTCTAATATACCAGCTCACCAGACCTCTCTGATGAGGAATCTGTGTTCTGACAAGAGCTCGCGCTTGGTAAGATGGACCTCGGAGAAGGATATGTCACAATGAAGAAATCCTAAAGGATTCCTCTTACCTAAAATATCCCATGCAGACCGTTGTCAGAAATTGTTGACACACACATTTCTATTTTTATTTTGGGGTTTCGTGTTAGTTTCACCTACCAACATGCTGGCCTGTCCAACACACAGGGATCATTTTCTATGGGAAGTACACTTTGTCTTTCACCTGCTAGCATTAAATTAATGCAAAACACTGAATATATTAAAAAGCGTTTTTCTGAGCCTCTGGTTTACCTCAGTTGCAGAAATGAAGGTGCTAGACCCACAGCAATAATCCTCCTCCGACTGCAGACTCAGAAGGAACCAGTACAGTGATGAGTCTTTCCTCTGTGTTTCTGAGTCACTGTCAAATGGTCTCCACCTACAGAATGAAGTGAGAAACTGTGTTAGTGAGGTCTAGACTGCTATCAAATTGCATGGAGTTTTCAAGTCTGCAACTTGCAATTCTCTTTTATATCTGCAACCCCCCTTCGGTTTTAGCATCCTACCTGGAGAAGGCAGAAGAAGAAAAAAAGAGGGAGGCAGTTTTCTGAATCAGTGGTTTCTGTTAGCACCCTTGCATCACTATTCACTTGCAATGGTAGTGCAAATGCAAACTGGAGCTTTACCTTGATTTCTCCAGCTTCTTGGTAAACTGGAGGAAAGGGCTATGAAGAAGTTGAGGTAGTTGCAATGACTGAAATGCAGAAAGCCAGAAAAGAAAATGAAAACATTTACTCTGTAATATGAAATCTAGCTGTATTATGGCCGCTGTGTGCTACGATGTATAGTACAGGCATGCAAACTTTATTAGGATCAAGTTTAAAATATATATGGCTGAAGAAGTTTGGGCATTCAGGGGAGCAAATGGAGCTCTAGTTCTTGATTTAGGTTGTATTTGGCTGCCTACTATTTGCACAAGTCTTGATTTTTCCTTTTTTTGACCAAATATTCTTCTGGAGGTTTTTTAAGCCTGATAAGATGGACAGTTTGATCTCTTTCCTGCTTACTTACAGAATGGAGTAACTGCCCCAGCAAGAGCTTTTTATCTTTCATGTCCTTAAGGTACTGAGGCAATAATTCTCCCCCAACACAGAAATTTCCACTCCACCTTTCAGGTTCAAGATACCTAGAAATCCTGTCCTTCTGGCAAGTTAGGAAGGACAAACATAGATCACAAAAGGTATCCAGTAGGAAGTTTTGCTAAAATCATCTTCAACTCATTGCTTCATGCCTGACACCAAGCTCAGATTCTTGAACAAAAGACTTAGTGAGGGACAAAGAAAACACAGCCAAAGGGATTCTATTTGAAACAAGTCTAAGTGCCAAATCTTTTTCTCCCATCCTAAGAACCTGATCAGTCCAAGTACTTGCCTACATTGAAAGTCTCGAGGTTGTCACACAACCGCACTCATACGCTTACACATATCAAATGTGTTGCTAGATAAAATCAGCATCCAACAGAGACCTGAGCTATAAAGAATTCTGATCTGGTCTCTGAAGCAACCTGGGAATTCATGGTCCTCCTCTCCACATCCTAAGCAAAGAGACCAGATGTTTTCAGCCTCTGATGTGAGCCAGGGGAAGCTCGGTGGCCCATCCCCATCAGCAAGGGTGAGATACCTGTGACAGGGCCATGAGAGTGAAAATGAAGTAAATAGAATAATTGGCTGAGGAGGAATGGGTGGGAGAAGCTACTTAATGCAGGGACAAGCAGGACAGTATTTTTGGAAGACTTTCAGTGTGAGCCACTTGTCTGTGCCTGTTAATGAATAAATTAACTGCCACTTTTTTAAAGGGTGAGTAAGCAAAACTGAGTGTCTAAAAACTACTTAAAATTTAAACTTTAATGAGCAGTTTTTAAATGTATCTTTATGATACTAAAACTAATATACATGTTTTTTAAGGGGGAAAAAATTACAAGATGATGTTCTTTATATTTATGCTGCCAGTCATGCTTTGACTCTGATCACTTATCTGGATAATTAAGCAGTATCACTGAGGAACCAGATACCAGAAATCTGATACTAATCCATCCCTCTTAATAGTAACGCAAAGCCACTAGAGTGGAAAACAGCCTAGTCTTCTTAATCCCCTTTTACCAACATTTTGGGATCAGCATATCTCATTTATTTTCAAAAGTGGTTCAAGACACACTATCACTGGCTTAAGTCTAATTTAGTCTTTAAATCAAAACATATTAAGAAATTTAAAAATAGTCAAGATTACCAAGGTTTCTTGGGGCAGTGATTCACAACCAGCTCATGTCCCTCTGACAGGAACCGGGGACAGCTAAATGATTGTTGCATGTCTGCATCAGTTTAAGGTACAACACTTTCCTTTGAATTAAAAGGAGAAGGCAGGATTACAGGGGAGACCTTGAGATCCCACTGCCATGCTTATCAGGTATATGTTAATGATAGTCTGAGCAACTTCTACAGACATTAATTCACCTGCCAGTACTGAAGAGTCCAAGGCTATTCTGTTCTCTCCCTCGTGTGCATGTGTCAGTGTTTATGTGAGCCTTGTTGTCCCCTTCAGTGCTTGTCAGATTATTTTTGATTTTATTTCCAGACTGTCCTATATCTCTCATTAGTTGCTGATGCTCCCATAATTCCCTTGTGCATTTTGAGGTGACTGGACTTGGACCCAGCATGCATCTAACTTGACACGTACTGCAACAGTAATAGTGGTGGATAAGTGTCAAAATGGAAAAAAGCAGCAAATTTCTCCCTTCTCTTTTCCCCGCCTCTTCAACGCAAACTCGCCTGAACCAGACAAACAGCACACACCCAGGCTGAGCATCATCCTCAGGTTGTGCTCATGAGTGCAAAAGCACTTACACTTTGCCAGCTTGATGGCATGGGTTTGGGCTCTGCTCTTGGCTTGTAGTGTGAGGCACGTCCAGTTGTCACACTTTCGAAAGGAACCTTGCCACCTCAGCTGCAGTCTCAAGTGGCTGGAGATGGTACTAAGCACATTCCTTAAGGCCCACTAGCTACAGATATTGGCATGTTTGAATAATGAATGGCAACTTTGATTTTGATATGCATTTGCCTGCACCATTTGCGCACCATTTACTGTCCTCGTAGCATTAGTTACTGCTGACGTTCACCTGAGCATATTGAATCTGCAATACTTTGGGCTCGTAGCTGAAAGACTAAATCCATTATGACAAAAACAAGAGAAACCAAGTTTAGCCATGTACTTTAGCCCCAAGGTGGTGCCTTCTAGTTGCTAAGTCTTAAGGAGGACCCAAGAAGACGTATGAGTCCATAAACCTTACCTACTACTTACAAAACTTTCAAAGAGTATGTAATGGGGACAGAAGCCATGTGTAGTCATAGGAAAAGTGAGAGGCACTTCTTGTTTTTGTGGCTCTGCCATCAGATGCAGACACATATTTCAGCCCAGAAACGTTCAGAAGACTGCTGTTTTCCCATGTATGTTATATTAAGTGTTAGTGCCACCAAGCACCGTGCAGATGAGAGAATCACTTTATAAAATAATTAGCCCATTATTTCAATGACAAGAAGGAATGGCAGCGTGTAGGCAGGAAACTGAGGTGCTACCTTTAATTTCCTCTTCATTTCATATTTGTATAAAAACAGGAAAATGTTTTTACAGGATAGGCCAATAGTGCCACAGGAATTGAATCAAAGCATCCTTAATTAATATGTCAGAATATAAAAAATGATGAAAATATGTATAATCAAATTCTTGCACTAAAAAGGAAGTTTATAAAGTGTGACTAAAATAGATCTGGGCAACTTTTTTGTTGTTGTTGTTGTTCCTTTTATTTTTTGGTCTATTTTTTAATTTTAATTAAAATTTTGGATTCTGGTATCTTTGCACTGTATCTTGATTAGCTATTACATGCCTGGGCTAACAGATGGGTCACCCCAAAAATTGCACACTATTTGTGTAGCTGAAGAGAATTTTCCCGGTTCTATGAGACAGTGTTATTTTCAGCCTAATATACAGTAGTAATAACTTGACACTGTGGCAACCTACATTGTCAATAATAAGAAGCTGCTTGAGACAGGTGCTTGAAAGAGCAAATATCTTACATAAATGTGGTACCTATTTTCAACTACATGGCTTTAATTTTCAAAAGCAGTGAGTGATTCTGAATATTCCAGTTTTCCAGAGCTCAAAATCAGGCATATGCAGAGGGTCTGATTTTCTTATTTTTGGTGTTTATGGAAGATCCAACTTCATTAAAATGTCTGAGTGCCTCTTTTCTTCCCCTGCCGCTCAGGAGTTCAATCAAACAGATCACCTTGAATGTTAGGTCACACATATGCTGTGAGTAATCTCACAGACTATTTTACATTAGACATTTTTTACTCTGTAATCTGTTCTTTTTGCCTGTGTGCTGTACTTTGTTTAATTTAAGAGAAAATATTTTAAACTGAAATTTTTTTTTTTGTCTCTTCTTTATGGAAGATCTTAATTCTCAAAATGTGGTGTAGAAATGCAGTTTCTGTAGTGACTAAAACTGATGTAAAAGCATATGAACAATGCAACTGGTCTGTATAAAGCAAACAGGACAGCTTCCTTATAAAATCTCATCCAGTGCTGAATCATGTTAAATGCTATTTATTCAATTATTCAGTATATTGATCACAGAATCATAGAATGTTTTCGGTTGGAAGGGACCTGATCATATAACACTCATGATTTGTCTTAACAAAAGTCATCAGCCCACATCCCACCCCTGTTGCTCAGAACCTCAAAAGATTTCAAGATCCTGAACCCGGTCTGGCTACCAGCATTATAAAGGAAAACATCCAGGTGCTTCCAGTGGAAAAAGAAAATTCATAAACTATGTATAATGAAGAAGTGACAGTAGGAAACGGTGTTTTCTGTTCTTGTGCTTTTCTAGCATACAGCTCTTCAGAGAGATAGCAAATGTTCTATTGGTTAACATTTAACCCAAAATAATAGGTCCAATCTTGCATACTCAAATAAATCATAATGTCCTTTCAATTAGTTTGCACTTTCACTCGCTGCTGTCCTGAATAATTAGGAAAACAATTCACATTTCACTAGGAGATGATATGAAGTGTTATTCCTGTGATAATTACCAAGCTGAGTTCAGTTTCCCTGGCTCCCACCAGGTCATCAGGGCACAAAAGAGGACACCATGAGAGCATTAATGAGCTCTCATTGAAGATGTTAAAAAGCTTGTATTGATCTGTTTGTCCAAGAAGGAGATATTTAAGCCTTTCTGCTGAGGGCAGGAGAGACAGAGATTCATATCACAAAGCCTTTTATCCAACCGCTTCTGTTTCTGGCTTCAATATTGCCCAGTCTCAGCATGTCTGGTTCTGGAGGTCATACTTTTAAACTTTCACAATATTTTTTTTCTTTTTCCCTTTTTTCTTTTTGTTTTAAAAAAAAAAAAAAAGGAAAGAGAGAGAAGATAATATGCAGTGTACACTTAACCTTTACTACAGGGATCCCTTTACACAGCTAGCTATTTCTGAGGACAGGCTGCAGTGCAGTAAGATCTCCCTTCTCACTAGACACCACTCACACATGTCTCAATTAAATTAAGAGCAGTCCAGACAATGGCTTGGTGCAAAATTTTGCTCATATTTTGAAAGTAGATCCAAGCAAATCACTTTTTGGGGAGTTCGATCAGTCTTTTGTCTCTAACATCACTGCCTTTTTTTGTGAACTCCTGCACTTGCTATTTCTAGCTGGGAGCGGAAGTGGAAGAACTGTAAGGTTGCAAAATCACCAGTTCTTGTGGTATTTTCAGAGGAGATTTCTTTCTGCAGTCTGGGGAGGCAAATCCTGTCCTGCTTTCAACTGTCTGCATTGTTATGATATATTGCAGCTGTAAACTAGTTCTGGGTACACTTTCCTACTCATCAATTTTGTCTGCTCTCTTTTAAATGCCACAATGAACTGTCAGTGAGTATTCCCAGCCTGTCTGGGAATAGAGTTTGGGATAAAAAATAATGTAACTGCTAAAGCTATATTTTCTTTGTTTATGTTTGTCGCTTGAGCCAGATATTGTCTGGTTCAGCAAGGTTATATCTCTCTTTTCACTATCTATCTCATCCACATTCATCTTGGTATGAGCAACTCAGTGAGGCCACTTGTGTGGTTCTGTTGTAAATAGTTATGAAGACAAACATAGGGGTATCTCATGGATATTGTTGAGGAGGTATTCAGGATGTCCTACTTACTTAACATACATAAAAGGTCATTATGGCTGAATATATTTCAGTTTGAGTTTTAAGTGTCTAGATCAATGCAATGATAAGAGTCTCAATATATATCTTTGCTTTTTCATGGTCTGTCTCATCTGCCAGTGTGGGTCAACGCGTGTGGCTCAGAACCGAGCCCAGTGCATGTGGCTTGAAACTAAAGGCAGGAGTCCTGCAATTTTCCTTTCCTTACATTGGATCAACCCAGTTTACCATTGAAAAGAATAATCTGAATGACTGCAATTTCATCAGTTTCACTACTTTGTGAAGTAGTAACTATTAGTAAATGAGATATGTTTAATGCTTACGGACAGAAAGGCTGGTAAGGAAGAACTGCCCAGGATATCATACGAGGTCACTCTGTCTCAAGGTTGTAATTACGGTGTAACATCAGAGCTCCATCCTTCCAGACTTGCTATTTCGCTTCAGTCTTGGGTCACTTGAATACCAACTCCTTTGTTTTTCTCTTCATAAGGATGTAACTTAGATTTGAAATATTTTACAGACAAAACAAAGAAAAGAAAAAAAAGACAGTAAAAAAATGCACTGTAAAAGACCTGGAAATTATATGTTGATAAAGGAGACAATGGCAACATCCTGGACAGTGGGGTGGGGGGTGGGGAGGTGGGGTGGGGTGAATAGAGAAGAAGAAAAAGAGAAACTTTTGGACTTAATTGTGCCTACGATCTGGTTTAACAAAGGTCTGACTGGCAGCTTTGCTCTCATAATCACATGCTACTGATACAGGAATTTTTTTATTAACAAGTGTGTGGTGGAAAGATTCGGTGACAGTTTCTTGCTTGAGGAAAACAAAAAAAAAGATGGAGCGAGAGACTGCACGCATAGCACAGATAATGCCATGCTTATCACCCAGTTGCAAACTGAGACCCTGCCTGAGCACTGGTTTCACACTGTGCTTCACACATGAAACAAATGGCTGTTCAAGGGAATGTCAGTGGCTTCTGCAGCCTTGGAGGTGAAGTGACCAATGGCCTTGTGGTGTTGAAGGAAACGCTGATGGGAAAAATCTGTGTGGGGTTCTAGGCAAATTTACAGTCTGAAAAGGTTAACAGATGAGGAAAGAAGCTTTTGTATTCTGGCTGTGCTTTTTGGCAACAGAAAGACTGCTACGAGTCATCATTGACACATCACTTCCATGCAAGTGCAAGGACTCGGCTGGAAGATGGTAATTAAGTTGTTAAGTTAATGTGGAAGTATGTAACTTTTGTGGGTATTTAGCAAATAGTTGGTTAAAACTCCTTGGGTTCAGCTGCCATTTTACAGCCTGTAAGAAGTGTACCGCTTTGCTCTGAAGGGGCCTTTTCCTTAAGCTTTTGCAACATTAAATTATGCTCCTACTAACCTAGAGACTGCTCTAACTTGCACCACTGACCCCAAGGAGGCTTCAACTAGATAAGAGTTAGTCTCAGTTCTGTAAAATCAGGAGAGTTAAGCAGCTTCATGTTTGGAAGCACAGACGTTTTGTCATTTTGATATCCCTTTATCTGATTTCTTAATGAGAATGTTCTAATGTCTATAACGTGTTCTTGTGCAGATCTTCACTTGTAAGATCCGGAATTCTGGCCTGGTTTTCTGGGAACGCTTGCCTCCTGCAAAACCAGAAAGAACAGTTTGTAAACCTGGCAGACTGAGTCAGTTGTCTCTCTTGAGCTAATTTTCTGAAGTTCCTTTCCAGAGAGCCACGACAAGAGTGAGGCAACACAAAGGCTGCCCCACGTGGTACATAAATGTTCACTGCCAGTGTTAAGACACAGGTTTTGTGAAAATAGATTTCATACCCTATCACTGTAGAATGAATGCACACACAAATCACACTCTCAGCGACCCATTAATCTTCAGTTTGGGGACTGGACTGGGAAAAGAGACCATGTGTGTCTCTGCCACATGTGGTGACCACTTAATAAATATATGGCGGAAAGATTCAGGAACAAATAAAATTGGACATTGATAGGAAGAAATGACCATTGGTGAGGGACAACTGAGGTTATGTGGATGAATATTAAATGTGAGGGGTCTGAATTATTTAAGGAATGTTCAAGCTAAAAGGGTTAACCTGATAACATCCTCTCATACTGACACTCAGAGAAGAAATTCCAACCCTGTAACGCTCCTCAAACTGAGTCCCTCTGTGGACAAAAAAAGGTGCTGGTGAGCCGTCTCCTTCCCACTATGAGTAGCTCTCAGGGGACAAAGGGTATCTTGTGAGTGCTGTTGATTTTGCCACAAGCTCTGCACCTGCAGTAATATACAGCCTTTGGGCTGTCATGGAAAGAGGCTGGGAAATTATTTAGAAGAACAAAAAAGCTCCCTGGTGTCACGGAGGCACCCACAAAACAGACAGCAGCAGCCATCCGAAAAATGTGGATTTATTGCAAACAAATTTGCCCGGCACTCCAACTGATCAAATTAATGACAGGTTCGGATGTCAGTTGGGAATTATTACTGCACAACCGATTGCTGAACACTAAAGAACACAGGCTAAGAAGATGAACCAAAGTGTGGTCACCTCCCTAGTATAAAGGGAGAATCTCCCACTTAGAAATACCAAGAGAGTCACTCACCAACGCCGGGGTGGGGATCACTCCGTCCCAGGGAGGTACACTCGGACAGCGTCCCGACCCGAGGGCAGTCCTGGGAAGTCTCCTCGGCCGCTGTCCCGACCCGAGGGGAGAGTCTCCAACCGCACCACGTGCTGCTCCGAGGAGAACCAACTCAAACCGGTTCTGCGGCAGGGCCCCATTTGTACCCTGGTCAGTGTGAGCTGTGGTCACTTTCAGGCAGCACAGGCAGGATGCAGCTAACGGCATCCAGACTGCGAGGCACCGATATCCCTAGGGTGGAGGCACCTCGTGTTTTCAGGTGCTTCTGCAGGGCTCTGTCTTTTATGCAAGCAGTCAGGGTGTTTACACTGTCACACCTAGTCCTCCAGATGTTCTGACACGTGTCCCCATGCCTGGCACCATGCATGTCCTCTGCTTACCTGTCTGACATGAAGAGAATCGCCCGTTATCCATCCTGCTCCATTTACCATGATACGATGTTAGAGTAAGATACAGTGGCTTCCCGCTGTTGCTGCCCTCTCCATGCTGCTCCTGGGAGGACAGTGTTCACAGCAGGACACACACCACAAGGTTCTGTGTGCTCAGCTATCCTGATGTCCCTTGAAAACAAGGTAGGCATAAGGGTGTGGGAGCACTCAGGAAGAGATCTGCTCTGGGAAATGTGCACAGAAATGTCAATACTGGAACATTATGAAGTAAAAGGGGGCTCTGCAGTTTCTGCGTAGGCAGTGTCTTACCCAACAAACCAGAGATCACAAGGGACAGAGATATATGAGACTGGAGTTTGAAAGGTGACTAGGAAGTTCGTCCTCACCTTTCTGCTCTGTGTGTTTGATAGGATTCCTTCCAAGAAGGTCTGAGAAAGAAACCCCAGGAGAATGGTTTGGAAGATCAGTTTCTGACCATTTGGCCAGACATCAGACAAATTCTCTGCTCACAGACACTTAATGGCTAAGTGAAAAAATAGGAGTGGCAACCTAAACGGAAGTCCTTTAGGCATGGGGTTGCTAAAATCATACCTCTCACATCTGCCTCCTGTTGCTTCTGGCCACATCAAACACAAAACCTGTGTTTGCATTCAGAGTGTGGGTCCTGAATGCCATTGATCCCGCTGTCTGGGAGCTGGAATGAGTAAATATTGCTCCCACTACCCACAGTTATGAAGCTCTGGTAACGCATTCTGGATGAAATTCAGATTGAAGCAGGGGATAATGTCATTGTATTTCTTTTCTTGTCATTGTATTATAGTGCTAAGGTAAATGCACCTTGACCAGGAAATATAGGCAGGAGAGAAAGAAACCATAGAGAAAAGCAGAAGAGAACTGGAAGAAGGAGGAAGAAGCAGAGAGGTTTGGCCAGAAGAAGAGATTTGGTAGTGCATGTCTCCTTCATAGAAAGGAAAGTTTAAGCAACTAAAAAAGCTGTTAGTGCAAGAAAAAGGTTTTCTTCAGTACCAAAAAAAAAACCCCAAAAAAAACCAAACCCAACCAACCAAACACAAACCAAAAAAAAAAAAAATTGAAAAATGTCTTTTTTCATAGTCTACATCACCATCAGCATGAGTGAGAGACCAGTTTTAGCACGAGCAAATTGACTCTGGGAAGATGAACAACTGTGTAGTGGTCTCGATCTCCAGCCTTTACCATGTCAAATTACTGTAATATTGGTCAGTCAAGACCTGTACAGGACTTTGAAATGCTCCCAGTTAGCCCTCTGATATTTACAGTTTCTTCAAGAATACCTGGACAGCTGCTGCATTGTGCAAAGGCCTTTGAGCAAGGTAGCATAGTTTCAGGTCAAAGCTGAGGCAAACACAGGCTGCTTCTGAATAAAAGCATCCACACAGGAGTCTGAACATATTAAATTAATGTGTTCTTGCTTAAGCCTTTTAGTGATTTGCCTTAACTTTCTTGGCAAGCCCTTAACAAGAAGGGAGTAGGATCTACACCAGCATGGAGAAGAAACGAAGTGTACTTCTCCAGTTCTAGCTACTGCAAACATTAACTTTAATCTGTTGATTGTTAAATATAAATCTTTCCCTTTCCCTGGCAGGTATCATTTTAATAACTGCTTTACTGCCTTTCCTCAGAAAAGATACTCACTTTCATCACCATAGTTTTAAGTTTCTGACTGAAACAAGGAGAACTGATCAAAAGTACATTCCTGTTAAGTGGGGAAGGTCAGACCTCTCTGATGGTTCAGCTGGCATATTAGTGACTCTCACAATGTTACTGCAGAGAGATATTACCCACAGCCTCCTTTAGGAGTCTTGGAAAGTAGAAATCTCACAGCTATTAAGAACTGGGACAAGAAAAAAATAATGGAGATGGAGAAAGAAATGAAAAATAAAAGAAGTCAGAGCCGTGCTGAAAGAAGAAGATGAAAATACTTAATACTACCTAATGAGAGTGTTATAACTGTTAGATGCACAGAAAGAAAAAGACACGGACCTTGGAGACCTTTACAGATAAACACATACTGTGAGAAAATTAAGCAGACTAACTGATCCTTCACCTACCACAGTGAAAATTTTCTGCTGACTTCAGTGGGATTTTGATTTGTCCCAAAGCACCTAAGGTTGCTCCCACAGAAAGCACTGGTGCAGAATCAGGCCTACACTGGAAAATTTGCTGTCAGTTTTCACCCTCCTATTAACAGTTATTTATAAAAATGGGAAAGACTAAAATCGGCTGTGGAAAGAACTGCAGCAGCACCAGAAATCCCTTAGTTCCCTCAGTTTTAATGTCTGTCTACTGGTCTGGTTTTTACATAACACCTCTCTTTAGATGAATCCTTCTGTACACTTGGAGTATCAAACAGACCAAGAAGACTGCAAGGTGCCTGACATGCTTTTCTCAAGATTCAAATTAAAACACTGACTTGAGATTTTATTTTAAATAGTGCCCTACTTGCTTGTTTTGCTGAAATCAGATGGTTGGGAACTTGCAAGCCATACACACTCTTGCTTAATGCAAATTGTACATTCTCACAGTAAAGGTTAACAGGGAGGCAAGCACTGCTGATTCTAAGCTCTCACTTAAGTTTGAAATTAAAAGGCTTCCCACTCTTCTCCACTTTACAGGAACTATGCAGCACCACCTCTGCTCCTCAAGCTGCAAAATTAGTACTTTGGGGAATCGGGCTCTCCGCCTGACCTTAATCAGTGTGTGTTTTCATTTAACCATCCTTTCAAAGGATGATTCTTGCAGTTGGAGCAGCCTTGGTTGTACTTGACAGCTCTCCTTCTGCAGAACAGCAGCAGACAAATCCACCAGGCCAAGTGCTGTTTAGTAGCCCTGATTAATTGAATAAAATCAATTCTCTATTTTGGCACAAGAGGCAGAAATATTTTCTTTAAACCCAATTACTGTTTGCTTGGTGGAAGGCTGTTTGGGGCACTTTAAATAAGGTTTGTCCCACCACATGCTGCCTGCCAAAACTGCAATTAGCCACTGTACGTGGCAAAAAGGAAAAGAAAGAAAAGAGGGGGGAAAAAAAAAGCAGCTGCCTTTATTTTGCTTTCTCTCACTAACTTTCTTCCTGGTGTAAAACAGGGGCTATCCTTCTAACTTACCAACTACAGACAACTTCTTGCAATGACAAAAAGTTTGGAACTCAGAGGAACCATGAAGAAAAAAGGCAACTACAGTGAATTTCCATCCAAATATGTATAATAACATTGCTACTATCAGTTATTAAAATCAAGGGATGCAACACTTGCTTCTAAAATTTGGAGATGTGAGAAAAGGAGAAGAGAGAGAAACATAAGAGCTCTAAGTAGTCTCTTAGTCCAAGGCTACTGTGATGTAGTTCACATGCCTTGACTGAGGCTAGATCCTGCTAATGTCCCATTCACTGCAATTTGGAAAAAAGGCCATAAAGCCAGTCTGAAAAGCATCAGGCCACGTCTCGTTTTCATTGAAAATAGGAAAATCAGTAATGTTGTTTAAATAAAAGCACAAATTAATTAATTGAGTCAAAATATAGTCAGTCACATTCTCCAACACTGGTGGTATTTTAAGTTTTCTCTTTTTCCTGTTTAGTGACTTTTAAGAAAACAGAAAGTAAAGGAAAGTGTTTTTAAAACACACAGATTTAGGTTTTAACACCAGTGGTCTAAGGGTTCAACCACTAAATATTTGGGTTTTTTTCTGTAGTCCATGATTTGCAGCGATCATATTTGATTTTTAAGTGTAAATGATGCTATGTTTGGAGGGATTTTTTTTTCAATCTTCTCAAAGTTTGGAAGTGGAGCTAGTCAGCATTTTTTTTTCGGTAGTCTCTCCTCTGCTATCTCCCAAAATATTGATCTGCCAAAACAGTTTCTCTCCTCTGGAATAGGATTAGTGGGAGGAAGATATCAGAGACTTGCCCTACAATAACCTCTAATTCAGTGGTTATTCACCAAAGTGGAAGAAACTTAGATTAAAATCAGTGCACCATATCAGGCACAATGGAGATCTGAATGTGAATCTTCAGTGTCCCAAGTGAGTTCTGTAATGGAAGAATATTCTGTATTGGGGAGCAAGTAAAGGAGTGCACTCTTATTCTTCCTTTCTTTTGATGAAAAAAATCTAGAAATTTTAGCTAAGTCTGATACTGATATTTTCCACAGCAATTTGTTTTTAATGAAACTATTTCCTAACCTTCTCTACCATCCCTTGGCATTTTGAGATGGTGTCTTACAAGACTGTTCATACTTGGGGCGGGGGGGGGGGGACACAACACACAGTACTCCATTTTAGCTGGGAAAGTATAAAAGGAAAAAAAAAAATTTGGTTCACCCTTTTTCTCATCAGAGTCCAAGATGCCCCATCACTAGCAGGTCTCTTACTCCACTAAAATAATGTGGCATAACAGAAGTCAGAAGCCAGTCCTCTATATGCAAAAAAAAAGGAATAACAACAACTCTTCCAGAGAGTGTGGGGAACAGCATTTCATTTGCAATCGTGAGGTTATCTGGAGATCCTCAAACAAAAGATACTGTAAAGTGTAAGTGGAAAATATACTGTCTTTACACGGAACCCAACTGAGTGTGTTTAGATTCCTGATGGCCTGTTTGCACTATAAAGATCCTAGTGTGTATATGTTACTTTAAGATAAAATTTTTGCTCCTATTAGGACTAGTGATTTCAGGAATACCATTTCCTCTGTGCCACATGGTGCACAGATATTGCGGTTTCCAGTATTTGTTGTAATCTGAGTGTCTGATTCAATTGTTTGGCTATCTTTGGAAGGTGAATGCGATCAACAGTAGGACCATAACCCAATCTTAAAAGCAATGGGAAATGAAGAACAGGCTCTGTTATAATATTTTTTTGGGCAGCTTTAGATGATTATTTCATAGAAAACTAGCCTACTAACCTCCACTTCTACCCCATTAGTTCACGTATGTTATGGGTCACATTCTGGGTCTCTGTTTCTGTACCTACTGAGGTGAAAAAGAGCACAAGAGCAGATGTAGAAACACTAACCCATCTCTTCCTCTCCCCATGGCTGTAGACCAGCTCTATCTCTGGCTCAAAGCATCTCTTCCCTACTCAGGAGGAGCTCAGGCCTGACCAGATCTTCCAGACTGCATGGATGAAATGTTACTGCCACCTGGACACTGAATTCTTCCCTTCCATGTCCATATGCAATGTGTCTTGTGAATTCCTCTGGTCTTGAACACAGATTTTGCCCAACACTCAGCCAGCAGAGGCTCAGTCCAAGGTATGAAGCAAGATGAGCCCTGTTGGACCTGCCATTCCCACTTGTACTTGCTGAGGCTCCCACTGTGCACCCGAGCTGCGTTTGGCTGGAGGGGTGCGAAAGCTGTGTAGGGAAACCTGGGTGTATTCGGTACAGCATGTTCCTAAATTTGTCACTTGGAAATTTATGCACAGTGATGCTGATACACCTGAGACCAACTGTTATATATGCTGCAGAAAGGGGCTTGCATGCACCCAGTGTATTTAACAGGTCAAGGACATGATGCAGTGTACGCAGGCCATCTACACTACTGAGATTTTCTGTACGTGCTCAGGTAGCCATTAGCAGGGAATTTCCAAGGAGGAAAAATAAAAATGTGTAGCAAAAAAAGGACATATAGAAGCCTAATGATGAACATTGCCTTGATTACAAAACACGGCAACATCAAATTCCTTGTCACAAGCTTTCTCCAGCATGGTCTTGGCAACTACTAGGAACATTTGCTACCATTTTTCCTTTTTTTTTTTTAAAGAAGAAAAAAATCACCGCTATAAATGTGATAGATGGCAAGGGACAATCTTCTTATATGATCCACTTAAAAGAGGAAAAAAAAATATTTTTGCTGTCCTCAGTTAAAAACAGGGACAAAAAGAGAGGTGACAGGCATGTTCTCGATGAGGCATAAATGGAGGGTTTCAGGCCAGTCAGAGGCTGGGTTCACACGATGCTGTCAAGGTCCCAGATTTATGCCTGACAGCCTTAGTGCCAGGACCACTATTTATGTTGCTTTAATCAGTCATACTTTTAAAATCACCTATGCTCAGCATTTATATCAATGAGGTGATAATATTGCTGTCAGGCACCAGTATCGATAGTTGTGTCATAATCTAAACTCTTTTAATCTTTTCCCATGCTTGCATTAATGAGTCTGCAACAACTACTACTAGTACTACAACAAAAAAATAATGATGGTTCTGATTATGATGAGTGGCCATGAAGGAGAAAAAAACAGCCCTTTTTTTGCTCTTTGCAAACATTTTAATTTGCCTTTAGCCTTCTCTTTTTCTGTCTGACTTTAAAGACATTGTCAGCACATCCTACTGATTTTCTCACAGGCTACTTACATCTCTGAAAATATTTTTAGGCTCTATGGAAGTGTGAGGCAGGTAACCTCTTCCCTAAGTGGTTAGAGAGAGGAAGAGAGGGAGGGACAGAGGAAAAAATGAAACCTTGGTCTGATTCTGGTGTGGGGAGGGTTTTTCTTTATCCTTTTTTTTTTTTTCCCCCAAAGCCCACCCTTACAGCTGTCAGCCTTGATTCTTTTTCTATTGTAAATAAAGTCTTTCTTGGGTTATAGCTTTAAGCAATTTTTTTTTAATTAAAATTCAATTCAAATATGAAAGTCAAAGAAACTTTCAAAGCAAAATCTACAAACCGATTCACTCAAAGGGTCTGTTTTCATTGCCATAGCTACAGCTTACTATAAAGAAACTTGAACCAGACCTTTGACACCCAGGAAGGTCAAAAGTCCTTTCTGCCTGTGCTAGGACCCTTTTGACAACTTCCTGTATAATTTGACTGTTATTTGCGTGTCTGGTCACCGTCTGACCCTGAAGTCTGGAAAAAATTGAGAGGACCCATATATCTCTGTTTCATGTGTACCTCAGAAAGGGCACTTTTAATTGCATTTTGGTGAGAAACCTACACGTATAGGCTGGCACAGGCAGCAGCTGGGGAAGCTCCTAGACTTGTAGGTTAAGGATCAACTTGCCTCACACTACCATAGTTTGGTGCATATGAGCTGCTCTGTGCTGCTATTTCCACAGCAAAAATGGATGTGTTTCACAGGTTACACAGATTTCAAAATTTACAGCACTTGCCCCAGTGTTACAAGCTAAAATTGGAAATACGCTGCTCTGCCTTGAAATCTGTGCATTTCATATGCTTCCAATTTAAAGCTGATTGTGTTTATGGGGCCTTATTGTGCGTAAGATATTTTAAAGTTGATTATACCTATCCATGACCTCCCCAGGAATAAAAGCTATAATAATAATAGACCAGCGGGGGCCATGGCAATCTTGCTAGGTTTCCACAACGGATGCTTGGGGTTTGGGGCATGCTGCAAGGCAAATGTACTTCACAGCTTAGAGGCAGGTGGCAGTTTAATGCAGCAAGATCGGGGACCGTCAGTTTGTCCCTCCTTCCTTTTCTGCCTAGCACTGAACATGGCCTTAACTCATCTGGTGAGAAAAGTGCAAGCCTCCAGCACCCAAACTGCACCATGCTGCAGCCGTTCCCTCGCCGACAGAGTGATGTTACCTGTCCTTCAGCCTGCATCCTGAGATGGGACGTGTCACAAGGAATCAAATGCTGGTCTATCATGCTTGACGTGGTCTTTCCAGGCGTGCTTGATGCTTTGGGAGTGCCACCTGAGCAGTGGCATTGATGCTGGCTGTGCCAGTTTTGGGCACCCCATGGACTGCCTCTTCCCATGTTCAAGCAGTGCTGTGTGAGCAGAAGGGAGGACCAGTTACTCATGAGCATGGTGAGTGCTGTGCAGGTAACCATCCAAACAGTGCAGACAACAGGAGATGTTTCTTGTAGGGATGTGAAAAGTTTGACAAAAATAGTAACAACAGGTAAACACTCAAAATAGCTTCAAGTTTGGGAATGTGCTGGTACCACTTTGAGGAAAGTGATTTATTCTCTCATCATGTGAAGAGGCAGTACTGACCCTTGTCTTTCACCTCAAGAGGGCTATTTTTCACTATATTTAAAGTTTTGGAGCCTAAAGCTGTGCAAGATGTGACATAACAGGCAAACCCGTTTTCGTGAATAATGACCTTTCCCATGTAATCCTCTGACCCCTTCTCTTTCTGTAGGGAAAGCTACTTTTTATGCCAGAAAGCTATGCAAATTGGATGCCAAGACTTGCTGTGTTGAACCCCTAATGTGGCTCCTTATGGACGATATATGTGTCCACAGAGGAGAGCAGTGTTTAAATATGCAGCGATTGGACAAAAGGAACAGCCTCATCTTCTGTCTCAGGCACTGACACATCAAACACCCTTGGAAACATTGTGAGGGGCATGATAGATCAACTGTTTGATTCCCTGTGTCAAATCCCATCTTAGGATGCAGAGTGCAAGAGAGGCAACATAACCAGCTTCCTGCTCAAAAGATAGCTAAGGATAGAAAGATATGTGTGCATAAATTAAAGAGGGAGGGAGGTGCAGAAAAATTCTAAAATAGTGCTTCTATTCACTAGTATTAGCTACAAACTACTATGCTTAAAGCTGGTAAAATTACATGGCGGGGTGGGGGGGGAGGTGGGGGGAGCTGTGCTTTTATGTGTTATTTTTTCATTCAGTTAATGATGCACTTCAGTTCACTGGGAAATAGACACACTTGAATCAATAAACAAAGACTAACTGAACGCAGTCTATCCAAAAGGCATTGTCTCTGAGTCAGTCCTAAGCATGATGGCACAGAGAGCTCTGCTCCTCAATGTTGGGGTGAGGAGTCCAGGACAGTGCAGTTATTTATCATTATGTGACATCCTCACAGTGACAGGGCTGCAGGCGGCTTTGCGAGGCCAGCAGGAAGGACCCATCCAGAGGAGCCAAGCCTTCAGTTCACCGCAGCAGAGCTATGGCAAAACAGGGCCAGGGTGGACACAAGGCCCTTACTTTGCGGGAAGTGTAATGGGATAATGTGGCTGACAGGATGTTAGAGGAGCCCAAGAAATCTGATTGTGCTGGGAGTGATGAGATAAAGACAGGACAAAGAGGAGAGGACTACTGCATGCTGAGGAACTGACTCTACCAGGTGGAATGATAGCATGGCTGAGTGCATTGAGATTGTAGTGGTAAAGGGTGGTGACATTTCTATGTGAAATGTGAAAAAGTTTTCTTTTTTTAGGTTTTTTTTTAGACTTTGAATGGAATAAAACTATCAGAGCAACTTTTGAGTGCAGCCCAGTGGGAGTGCCCCTCTATCCAGTCTATGTATTCGTGGGGACATGAAGGTGTTTGTAGCTCTAATTCCCTGCCTGACCATTCCTTTGGGTGCAACTGGCCTCGAGCAATAAGAAAAAGGAGAAAAATTAGAGAAATGTAAATAAGGAAGGTAACTTGCCATTTGTCACTTGAAAGTCCTTATTTCATGGCCTGTTCCCTGTTCTCCTGGAATTTTGTGTCATTATCTCCTGTTAAAAGGATTCAAATGACATTATTTGCATGGAAACTCGCATACAAATGATGTCGTCCGTGCCACAAAGTTGCATTACAATGAAGGGAATGATGACTGTGTCACATGTACGTGACATTCTTTGTGTCATTAAATTTAAAGTCAATGCTGGCAGTTATAAACCACTCACGTCTCAAGCAAATACATCACTTCTGATCTGAAATGAATATTTTAAAACGCCAACTCCAACTGCATCAAACAGCAATAACCTGCAATGTCATCTAAAAAAAAAAAAAAAAAAAGGCAGAGATTCTAAACAAAGGTGGACTTATGGGACTGTATGATATACCGCAAAAGAAAATATTTTAATAAGCTGTAATAGTCTCCAGACAAACAGAATTCATTGCTTGATGGTTAGTTCCTAGGGACATTTTTAAAGCCCATTCAATATAATTTGTATTTTCAGAAACATTTATGCTTCTAGATAGTTTCAGGATTGTTAATTTTCAGGCAGAATAGATGAATTAATTGTAGAGCAAGTTGCACAGCACAGACCTTTCTGTATGTTGTTACCGTCCATTTCCTTGCCACAGTCTGGTGCTGACAACAGGCCAAGCCTTTGAAAGATCTCCAAACTCTTCCACAGAGTCAAGGGCAAATGATGACAGGAAAGGCTCAAGCAGTTATCACTGTCAAAATGAATGAGAAAAGAGAAGGGACAGTAGGTGGATTAGGAAAGGTTTCGTACGAGTGCGATGATCAGAGCCATGCAGCAACGAGAGCCAGACAACTAAGTACATAGACGGGTCTGCTTTCTGATTGATGCATTGTTTGTGCAGGTCAGTTGTAAGGTAAGGGACAGATCGTTGCATTTTTGCAGAAGCAGTTGTAATTGTGCCTGCAACCATCGGCACCAACCCTGCTGGTTTGAAGCCAACTACCGGCATTTTTTCACTGATACAAAGAAAGTCGCTATAACGCTTCCTTTAGAAAGTTATTGTTTTAACAATAAAACGTGATCTGCAACCTCCAAAAAAGTTCAATGTGTGATTTAAAAAAACAGTTTAAATAAAGAAGAGCAATCATCTAAATATCTGAGAGGAGCTCAGTCTCTGGCTAAGCTGCTGTGCAGTTTAACCTCTCCCTCCTCACCCCAGCCCCACGCACACACGCACACAAACCCTTCTGAAAAAAAGGAAGTTTCCCTGGGCTGTGTCACTGCATGGGCACAACAAGGGATCGGGCAGAGAGGAAAATCTGTGCATGGGTCATTTCTTTTCTCTTATTGATACCATTTCAAATCTAATTGAAACATTCTTTAGAGAAAGCTGTGCTACCCACCCCTTCAACTTTGATATGGCTTTTTAATCAGAGGACATTGTTATTTCACAATGAGCATGGAAAGCATTTAAAACATTTTCTAAATGGAGTGCATTACTTCTGACCCCAGCCAAAAGACCACATTAAAAGGAGTTCAGTGGAATTCACTCTTTACAGTCTTCTGGGTTTGAAACATTGGTGCACATGTGGAATATGCTAAGATACGGGTGTACTGGTTACACAGGTTAAAGCAACGAGCTGGCTTAAAAACTGAGCAAGGTAAGCACTTGCTGGTGAATCTCTACCAGGCTCCAGTGAGGTTTGTTTGCCTTTCCCTGTGTTACGATGTGGGTGCTGCCGTCCCGGGTTGAGACCAGGCAGAGCTTGCGCAGCTCTCATGGAATCCAGACAGTAGTGAGCACAGCAATTTGATCCCAGCAGGGAGGTGAAGTGTGGCAACCAGATTAATACTCCATAGTCTGGCTCTTGGTTTAGGACCAGAGCAGTGGGGTGGGGGTGGTGGACCCAGAGCTCTTCCACTGTCTGCCTTTTCCCTATTCCTCCAAGGCAGTGACTGATCTCACCCCCCACCGCCACCCTGCAAGCTGTCATGATGCTCTTAAGCCACACATGGGAAGAAGGGCAAGTTTACTTTTCTGTTGATTGTGCAGTAGGGATTGTAAATGAGCCCTTAATGCCTACTTCGTTTTATATTTTAGGATATATTTCTTACTTGCAAGAGCACAGAAGAAAAGATTAAAAGTGGGATATGACTGAAATGTTGCATTGGGTCAAAGTCCTTTCATCCTTTTGCCCTGGTCTGTCTAACATTTTTTAAAATCCCATTCTACCCAGATACATTCAATTACAAAAGAGACCAAATATATTTGAGATATATATATAGAGAGAGAGAGAGCAAATCACAAAGACAAACCACAGAACTGATTAGATTAGGATGATTGGATCTAAGAGAGGCTGAAGCCCAAAGTAGGTGTATCAGTATTTTAGAGGAGTTCAATGCAATCTTAATTGCTTACTTTATACAAGCAGACATTAGTGAGATACAGTGCCTGTGAAGTGACAGAAGAAATGTTTTGGCTGCTCTTTGATGTAGAGTTCAGCTGTTCTGGTTTGTAAATATATCAGAACGAAAGGATATTGTACTCTACCCACTTCAATCAAGCAAGACACTGTGGTGTCTAAACTGCCGTTCTTCCATCGCTGAGGCTGCTGCTCAGAACAAAGACATAAAGAAAGTCAGAGAGGCAGAGGGAGTGACAGGGTGGCAGAGAGAAAGAGGCTTCTGCATCTTTAATAATTAGCAAAGAACTGCAGTGTTTAGCCAGGAAACTACGGTACATATGTTGTCCACTTGTTCAGGACCCCTGTATCGTGAGAACAAGCAAACATTCATCATCCGCAGATGTCCGCCAGGCCCAGGTGACTGAAAATTCAATGCACAGGCTTCTCACAGGCTTCTCACAATGGGTCGAATGCTAATTGGGTGGCTTGTGGAGATTAGAGTAGCCCTGGAGCTATTCTCTATCTGCAAAAGTCTCACAGACAATAGGGAAGTCAACAGTGTCTTTGTAACGCTCTGCTTAACTGATGAGAAAAATTAGGACGAGTAAATAAATAAAAAAATACCACTAGTTCCTCTTTTTGTTTTGTTTTCCCATTTGTGAGCTAGCTGGTTACTGCCTTTTCCTTTCCCTTCCTGCACAACTTCCTATAAATAGGAAATAGGAGGAGGGGAGGGGAGACTGCATGAGAAATGAGAAATTGTATATGAACTATATTAAGAAATCAGAATGGGTGATAAGAAGCATATTTAGCCTACAGAATACTTCAGAAAGGGAAGGAGGTTTTCTTGGTGCACTCCCTAAAAAAAAAAGATTTTAAAAAAAGAGACATGTTTATTTGAAGTTAAAAGAGGATCAGGGTGGTTTGAGAGATGGGCTTGAAATCCATGAAAGTGGATATTGCTCCCACGTTTGCTTTTGTCTTGTGGTTTCTTAGGAAAACTTTGTTTCTGCAAGTGTGAAACGAGTTGGATTTTCCTGATCCAAGCTCTGCAGAGGACTCTGTAGATGTATTTTCCCTTCCCCAGAACAGAGAGCTGCATTGCTGGAGACCTGCTGTTAGGTGGTGGGGTGCACCAGACTTGGATTGTTTCATATCGGTCAAATAATGACAGATCTTCTCGAGTTTATTCCCTAATGCCAAATGCTGGACCTATAAAGCTGCACTTGCAGGGGTTGTGCAGACACTGCTAGAATAAGGGACAATGTACAATAATATACATCTGTTCTGCTTGATTTTCCTTTGGAGTTTCAGGTTCAAGTAAACTCAAGTCTCAAAATAAAACTCAGCCGAATCTTTTGTCTTTGACAGGGATTTGATAGGGGTGGTCCATATTTCCACAAGTGAGGTACCACAGTGGTGAAACAGGCTTGAGAAATTTACTATTAATTTCACTGGGACAGTACTGGTATGTAATTATGAGATGTGTAAAGATGTACTGACTTCAGCCTTTTTTCATTCATCTTCAGCCTGTGTTTAGGGAGAAGCCTGTGTGTGCTAAGTGAGGCTGTGAATCGCTATCTAGCTATTGTGTGAGTGCTCCATGAGGACACTTTCAGCACGCATGGAATGTGAGATAGCTTGTCCTACTTTCAAAGAGAAGCATAAAGCATCGTTTTTCTCAAGCACCTTTGTCTGCCCTTCAGCGTTGGGGATACTGAAGAAAAGAAAATACACTGTAAGTCTCTACTCAGTCCTATAATCTCTACTCACTTGGTATAGTGTAGGGCAAACCCTACACTTGTATGGGTTTCACCCAAGTATTGCCCAGGTGGAAACTTAGTAAAGATGTCTTGAAACTCTGGTGAGGTTAGCTGAAAAGTCTGCCAGAATCAGCTAATCTTTTTGTGGAATCTGGACCGGTTTCCAGTACAAAAACCAAAAAAACCCCACCTAAGCGAGGTGAATTCCCCTTGCCTTCAGGCTTCATTATGAAAGTTTTGCAGAGCTTAAGGAAGTATGTATCTTATTGTTCTCTCAAATCTGCCCTTTCTAAATCACCTTATTCTGATTTAACTGTAAAAGACATTACTATTTTGGGTTCTTCCTATGTTAAAACTGAAGCAGTAAGCTAGGGACTTTCATAAGAGACTGTACCGAAATGTCAACAGATGGCTTGCTAATCATGTTAAAAAATACTCATTCCTTTTCTAAAATGGCTTTTTTTTTTTCAGTAAGTAAATCATAAAGGAGTGTTTATGATATAAAACATATTACTCACAACGTCTTTTAATTATCATACTTAATCATCAAGGTCAGGATGATAATTGTTTCTAAAAATTAACACCTCATTTTTCTGAGATGGTTACCAAAATACACGGTCAGAAATATGAATTACTAGTGTGGAATCCAGTGAGGAAAATGCATCTTCTGTTCACTAAACCAAATGTATACTTAAATATCATGAAGCCCTTTAAAACTAAATACCTATTTAAGGCACAGTCTAATTAGTCCACTCACTGCCGAGTAAAAGCATACAGTACCATATGCCCTAGAATAGGGTGCCATGTGGGTGTTCAGCAATGACACATATTTGCAAGTACTTTATTATGAGATAACGCAGTGCCATTAATATATCTTAAACATGAATGTTTTTTGTAACCTATTGGAGAGAACTACGGTTGGCAGTTAACACAAACTACCATCGTATCTTGGCAGCAGCTGCACTTTATTTGTAGAGGGATGAGCAATTCATATGGACCACCACCTTATATCATTCATGCTACCACACAGCAGCATTTTAAACATGTTCAGACTGTTGAAGCCTTATCTTCTGTCTAGAGACATGTTCTCTATTTCTTTCCTTCTCTTTTTCTTGGTCCCAGACCCGTCCTGTTCTGGACATTGCTTTGCAGTGATGATAACCTTTGTTATGAATAGTAGGGTGCAATGAAACGATTTATTTCTCTTAACGAAATCCTTTACTAGGATCTCCAAACAGCAAATAATAGATAGACCAAGGATCTGAGATCCACTGCTTTTAAATCCAGGAGAATTATGACAATCTCGCTCTGTGATCACCCAAATGTGGTTCTCTGGTAAAATGTTGCATACAGAGCTTTCTGCCAATATGAGTGTCTTCAAGAAGCTGCTGCTGCTTTGGGCTACACATAGTGTAATACCAGTTAAGTTGCCCACAATCCAGGATGACACAGGCCTTAGAACCACAGCAGATAATTTCTGTATAATGCCTATAACTTGTGTATAACCTACAGGGTGTCTTTTAAATCGATATACAGTTTTGATTCAAAGACTCCAAGCCATGGAAAGCCCAGAATTTTCCAGGTAAAAAGTACTGTAGTAGAATAAGGTAGTAGGTTTGGCCAGTAGGAAAAGGTTCTTCACTGAGAGGCTGGTCAGTCACTGGAACAGGCTCCCCAGGGAAATGGTCACAGCACCAATCCTGCCAGAGTTCAAGAAAAGTATGGAGAGCATGGATGATGCTCTTAGTCATATGTTTTAGTTTGAGGTAGTCCTGCGAGGAGCAGGGAGGTTGGACCCTAGATCCTTATGGGTCCCTTCCAACTTGAGTTATTCTATGTTTCTAGGTTTTGTGTGAGATTTAGCATAATAAAATTTTATTTTCATTGAGTTGTGAATTAGTATTAACTTGTCTTAATTTTTTTTCCCTCCAGCAGCCTGCAGCCTTCTGTGTTTTCTGATTTAGTTTTGAAAGCTCTTCTCTCACATGTTCTCCAGATAACCTGCAACCTAAGTGCAGATTCACTTGTGGTCTGAGACCCCACATTGAAAACCAGTGTTTTGTAATTTTTCCCACTATTTACATTGGTTTTCAGTAGATTCTGTTCAATTAAGAACATGTAGTACTGCAAAGCAAACTAAACCAGCATATATATTTTTAGAGAAAATCACATAGCACAGGACAGAATGAATAATAAAAAAATCTTTATATGAAACAACTGCTTTCAGGAAAGACTATGTATAATCTTTGGCCATATCAAAATTTCAACTCAAGTTAGATTCACTCAAGGAGTGAGTGTGTGGGAGAGAGAGATGACAGAGAGAGACTCTACACTTCCAGTGCTCATTTACTGCAGAAATGAATGTAGTGTAAGACTCTGTACAGTTACAGAAAATAATAATGAAGTAAAGAAACATGGAAGATGGGAAAGAAACAGGGAACACGGTCATAAAGCTTGGTGCACGTACTGTTTTCAAACTGAAGAGTAATAGTAGAGGAACAATACTAGAACCCACTGGTGCTAAAATGACATGTTTTCTGGTGGATAATGTTTTCTGGTGTTTTTCTTAGCTCGTATTGGTAAAAAGCATGATGCTACACAGAGAGTAGAGTAGAGCTATTCTGGAGAATACCGATGTCAGTGGAAGTCTTTGCCTGTATTCCCATAGGTTTGTGATCCTGGTAAAATCACAGAGAAATCACAGATAAAATCTTAACTCAGATTTCACATTTTCTAACTTTGAGTATGGACTTCAGTGAAGTGACTCTTGGTTTATGTATGTATAAATGAGGACAACTACTAATATGATGGAGCAATCACAAAGGGCAAAAGCTTCCAGCTGAGGAAGATGGATGTCTTCATGCCAAGGGCGGGCTGCCAGTAAGTGACCAGTTGGCCTTGCTGCCACAAATAACCATGCAGACCAGCCTCTGATTGTGACATTGTCATCCAGATTTTTCTGCAGTGCTCGCAAAGATGTCGCTGAAGATGCAGACCTGTGGGTCTTGTTTCTAATATGTGACCAGCAAAACTGGGTGATGGAAATACCTTATTCTTTTCAACTATGCTAGCTTTTATCCTGGTGGATATCATACAAGTCCTAGTTTTTAGGACGTACAAAAATAAACAACCACTGACAGCTAGTGAATGTGGTTTAGCTGATTGGCCACTGGAAAACTGGTTTTGTTCCAAGCTCTTTTACCAACACACTTGAGTGGAATGAAACATTTATTTTTCTTTGACCCCAATAACAGTCTATAGATAAAATCTCATGTAAGAAAGAACTCTCTTCTTCAAAGTGTGTGGATAGCACCTCTCACACCAGAGCTGTGGTTACAGCCAGGGTCTCTGTGTGCTGTGCTGACTGAAAACTAATTGAGCTTGGTATTTCCACATTGTTTAAAGGTTAGAAACTTTCTACCCTAAACACACAGTTGAGCACTTTTGTGTCATTTTTTTAATAGAAGTTCAGCAACAATCCTCAGGCTTTTCTCTACCTATTTCTTAAAAAAGATTTAAAAATTGATGTAGAAAATTATAACTCGATCTTAAAAATATTCCATTGTGACAGGACGACAGATATCAGTGTCTTTTTGTTATGTGAGTTATTGAAGTTTGACATCCTTTGAGGAATATTTTTCATAACCCACTGTTTGCTACCCTGTCTATCCAATTATTTAGAACAAGCAATCTGTCATTTTATTGTTTCCTTCCAATTATACAACTTTGGTGACAGTCATGGCAGAGTATCCTCTCTAAGTAAAATCAAATCTCACTGTGGTTTCCAAGGGCTGCAGAGTGTGTGCATGTGTGTACATATGCGTGCATTGTGCGGAAGTGGAGTAGGAGGTGGAAATATTAAGAGGACAGTTGGTGAGTGTCATTTAAAAAGTCACTGCTCGTACACACTGCAGAAGATCCAAAAGGGAAACAAAATGTATTTTCCCGATTCTCGGTTCTCACAAGCAGAACAGGTACAACCTGTGCAGGTAGTGGATGCTCTACTGCAAATACTGAAGTGAATGACCACATTCTCTCTTCCACGTAATTATTCAGCAGTTTCATATATTTAGGCTAAAAAATGCCCTTAGTGCTATGAAGAGAAACTATTCCGTTTTCAGGGTGGCCATTTTCTCTGTCTGTCCATCTGAAACACTCATCTATTAACCAGTCCAGAAAACGGGCCAGTCCCTTGGAGCTGGTATCAGATACATTTATTAAACAGGGAGGGACAAATAGGGTCCTCAGTTACAGCACATGCTCCCATCAACTTCAGAAGCAGTTGCACAAGGTGCCAGGAACAAAGCTCAAGCTGTCATTTTTATTTAGTGACTGATAGACTGGAATTTTTCAGACTTATACACTGAATTTGAAACTGGAAGCAAGTTGCTAGGTTGTGCCGTCTTTGTTGCCGGTGGAGGGAAGGGAAAAGCATTCAAGTGGCAGTTGGGTCCAACACCAGTTAGCTAGTCAGAAAGTAGAGAACAGCAGTGAAGCTGGAAAGAAACAGCATGCAAACAGCTGCAGTGTGAGATAGAATAAGCAAGTGTCAGTGGTGTTAGATGGTAGAGCTGTATGAACACTTTCACACTCAAAGCAAAATTGTCAAGTTATCGTGTCCAATTGGGCATGGATTTCGTATTATATCACTGCAGTACCACAAGTAGTACTGGTTGCAGAGTCACAGAACCCTTAATTAAAGAAGCAGGGGAGAAAAAAAGAAAATTAATGAATTTGCTGTTCTTGAGATCTTTGAAGAAGAATATTACACTCTACTGTAAACCTATGCTGAACAAAACCATCTAAGCATAGGCTTATGCCCCAGTGAAGTCACGATCAAGTGCTTTGTTGAATTTGGGCTTGAAAGTTACAGCCATTTAAACTAAAGCTGCTTTGGTATAGTATATTTTTTTTTTCCTTTTCCTTTTCCCTGAACATTCAGTGTGTTTCAGATTCAGCCTTGGCCAACCCAGTTCTGTGTATTACACAGTTTTAATTTGTGAAGCTGTTCAGGCTTTTGGGGGCACTTCAGCAGGAGCTGATAACAGGATCAAAGAAAGATCTAATGATTACAGGCACTACTGGGGAGACAACCTTTATCAACTTCTCAGGGATTTTTTCAGGACATTACCCAAACTTTATTAAAAATCAGAATCTTTTATCTGCTATTTGGAGATGATTTCCCTAACTTGACAGTATACTGTACACTAACCCACCAGTATTTCTGCTAGATGTTTCTCTCGCTTGGCCTGTGTACATCAGACATTTTTTAACAGTGAGGTAAATTAACTTGTAAACTGCTTACATTTTTCTTTACACCAAATTTCAAGAATATTGTGAGGTAGTTTTTAAAAAGGTTCAGTGACATTTTATGTCCCTGTTTTCAATGTCAGTCCAGTTAGACCACCTTTCAAACAAACCACAGTGGTATGGCATGACCAGCTCTGAATCCAGCCTCCATGAAGAATCCTATGTTTAGGATTTGTTCCCTCCCAATCCTTCATCATAAGTATTTCAGCATATTCAGTGCCCTGCCTTTTTTTCTTGCAGCTATTCAAGGAGACCAACTGGGGTCTCAACACTAGATGTTGCTGTCCTGCTTTGTAGATGAGAGGCCTTTTTATATGAACAAATGTAACGGCCCATTGGCATGAACCACTAGCTCAATAGGTTGTTTTACAAAATAACTAAAGCCAGCAAATAAATCATAGCTATCAAAGCAAATAGAACCCAAGAGAATCCTGTGCCCATGATGGTGCCCAAGCCACTAAACATTACCTTGAATGAGATGTGAGGTATAAAAAAGGCAAGGAGAGTCTGGGAACATAAGACCTACTTGCATACACCAAGGGAGCATCAGTAGTTGCAGTAGTCTGTAAGAGTTACCAGCAGGAAAGGCACTCTAGGTATTACTCTGCACATGAACACTCCATGAATTTCAGTGCTTTCACAAATTGCCAGGTATTCTGGTATTGCTCCTCCACTTTCTTATGCCACTAAATACTAAAATGATCTGGGACAAATTCAGAACCTGGTCTAAGTCCTCTGAAGCCAATGTAGTTATGACAAGAACTATTTTTACTGGTTATTTCTTTACTAATTTTTTTTTCTATGACTGATAGTTCTGCTTTTGAATGTGTTAGTAAGTATGGGAAAAAAATTATCACCATGTTAAGAATGGGGCTAATTTATATCTAACATGCAAGGCATGGCTATTACAGAAAAGCTTAATGCTGGCTACAGTGAACTTGGGCCACAGATAACTAGAGAACAGGACATTTCTCAGATCTCCTGGGTACTCAAAGCAAAACATAATGCAAGTCTCACTCTCTTTAAAAGAACTCTGACTAGAAATTCTCCAGACAGCACAGATTTGCATGCTAGATGTAAATTTTCTAGGATATTTTTCCAGAAATCTGCATTTAGATAGAAGCATTTTGTGAAGTCTAAACCCTAAGATTTTGTATGTGTCCTGGTCTTTATTTTCCATTTTCATTTCTCTATGTGTGCTGCAGATGGGTAAAAAGAAGGAAGGTGGGTTTTATTTCACAGTTTTAGATAGAGAGAATCCAGCACAAATTCCCACGTATTATTAGGAAGACTGACAAAAAAAAAAATCCTTCTTCACATCCTGAGCCCAAATGAACTAAACTTTTGTGACCCATTAGCCAAATAGTTGACAAGTCTTCTTGAGGACCCCATTCACTGAGCCTTAAAGAATTTGAACTTGGATTTTTCTTTCATCCTTAAAAAAAGCCAAAACACAACACTTTGAGAGATGCTTAGTTAGTATATTTGTCTTTTATATTCAAACTCCTACTATTTGTTGCTTACAATTTCCCATACCTTTAGAGAGCTACTTTCCCCTTTACATAACGAGGCAGCAACATATTTTTTAATTCAGGCAAAAAAATTAACCTTGGCAGATATCTTAAGCTACTAATGCAAATCCCTTACATTAAGTTTTCCATGATATTATAAATATTTATCTTGCATTTTTATTCCATGCCATTCTCCTTCTGCAGACATGTATGTCTCTTTAGCCTGCTCCACTCAAGTTTCCTGTTGCCAGAGAAGCCTCAGGATTTATTTTTAATTCTGGAACTCTTTCTGTCCTCCTGCATCTCTAGCTATCAATCTTTTTAGGTGCTGTGTAGCTTATGATATGACAATGATTTTGAACCCAGTTAGTCGCACAACTGATTCGCGTTGCGGCTTATCTCTACACAGAGTTCAATCAATAGCAGTGCATCAAGTATTGATGCAGATACATGCCTCGTGTGTTGTGCTGCAAAAAAAGACTGACAAATGGTCTTTAATGGACACAATTAGGCAAGCCTACTTTAGAGAGAAATGCCGTGAGATGTCTGTAAAACCAGTGGATTGGGTCTAGACTAGCAAATATGTTCCCTGACTTCTACATACATGTGTCTATGGAGACGTGTCTTTTCCTTGCAAAGCAGAAGATAATATTTTCATAAAGGAAGCGGATATTCTGTAACATCCCTCAGGAAAAAAACAAATCAACCTACTGAGTCGTTTACTTGGTAACAAATAAGAACTTCTTCTCTCTAGATGATTCTTACATTTCTTCTTGGAAATTAATATTCCCTTATCTTCCGACATGCATGACTTCATAAAATAATCCTCTGATATCTCTGAGGATATAGGAACTATCTGACCACTCAAAAGACACTGTTTACATGTTAGAGGTGAGGGCCCTGGGTGGGAAGCAGTGTTCAGAGATGTGTTCGGTCTTTGGTTTTACCGTAATCTCCATCTCCAACTTGACTCACTGACATCAGTTTTGCAATCCAAGTCGAACCAGGTAATTTATTCCTTATAAATCACTGTAAATCTGTACTGAATGTTTTTCTGGAAAGCCTAAGACTGGTTAAAGCACTCATACTCCTGTATGTGTGGCAAGTGAAAACGTTTTTGATAGCATTAAGGGCGCTAACCTGGAAGGTGCTAAGTATTTGCAGCAATGTGTTTCAAGTCCTCAGTTCTGAGGATGATTGACATCTTTTAGGATCAGGCCCTCATTTTTCACCTTAGAAATGAAATAACACATCAGTTTAATTTGAAGTGACTTTGCCATAAACCTATTTCTCTTTCAGAGTGGGTTGGATATCAGTAGGATTAAATGTTCTGACTATAGAAAGCAATTCCCTCAAATGTAAGCTTTTAAATGCCCCTTCAAACAATGATCAGATGTCGAAAGTTGAGATCTGTTTTCTGTGTGTGGCAGACTGGCAGCAACTGGACCTAAGCTTAGAGTTTCTGCCTTCACTAACAGAATTTTGTTAGTAAGTCTGCCAAAACCAGGAAATTGCTGGCAGCTATGGTGGAAACTGGAGAATTCAGTGGGTTTTTGCCATCCCAAAAGGTTTGCACTTATGAAGCGCTCTCTTGTATAATAAAGTCCATTTGTCTGATGTAAGTGATTTCAACAGCCTGTCAATGTTCCACAAGAAGCAAGAAGAAACGGTTCAGTTGATACTGTACGTAGAGATAACAAAGATGCCAAAATGCCATGCTCTGTGTTCTTCTGTTTGTTTGGTGTATCAGGGAAATGTAAGCAGACCGAGAATGTAATTTAATTCAAGGTCAGCCACAGACATTATGTGAGGCCTCAAAGAATGAACAAATGAATAATAAACAAAATTAAAAACATATATTGCTGTCTTTACAGTCTGTCTGTTTGCTTGGCACACTGTAGAAGTGGAAAGTGCTATAAATTACAGTTTTGGAAAGTCAGGTTCTTTGTGTATTATTTTGTTTATTGATGCTGCTCTGGGGTGGGGAGAGGAGAGATGAACCTGAGAACAGGAAGGTTTGGGAGTAGTATCAGGAAACCTTTTTGGTAGGAAAGTCTGTTCAAGTCTTTTGAAAATGCTCCCCAAGACGGAGACAGATATCTGGTTGCTCACTTCAAGTTAAACTTGAAGGGGACAAAACACTCCAATGTATAGCACTGGGACATTCCACGCTGTCGAATCTTTTCCAGCTCTAATTTCTACAGGCTATCACCTATGATTCCTTGTCATTGAGGTACTTGGGAGGGTAGAATTTAACCTGATAGGTGTGTGCAAACATTTAAATAGAAACCATTGAATCATTTTGCAAATAATCATACTGGTGTGTCTTAGAAAATGAGAAACCTATAAAAAGAGTTGGGGTAATAGGACATATATTTATTTTTCATTTGGAAGTGGTGTCAAATGGCTCACTAAAGTTTCTGCAGAGTTCTGTGGGCTGCTGTGCCCCATGTACATAAATATTATCAGACAAAGCTCATGTGTATAAATATTCCCAGACTTAGACTCGTTGCCAATTCAAATCCTTTTATATTGCTCTTTTCCTTATGTAGATCCAATATTCCCACTGCACTCCAACAAAGTAGCAATTTCTATTTATAGTTTCTCCATTCTATATTTGTTATAATGAATATGGATAATATATGCTCACAGAAGTTATTAATACTATTGCTATTACGTGCGTAGAAATTGCATGGTCCTGCTCTCCCAGGCATTCAGATGGAAAGAACAGGAGGAAACTGTTTATGTTTCTCTGCTTCATGAAAATATATCAGTATCAGGGCACCCAAAGTGATGATGCCTGGATTGCTCTGCGTTGTATGTGAAAAATCTCTTTTTTTCCATTGGTGCACACTGTGTATCACTGGTATTCCTATTATGTATAAGGGGCTTCTCAAACGTTTCATGTTACACCTATGAATATTGACTAACAACACTATATCAACATTGTCAAAAGCCAATCCTAATATTTGACAACATCAAAGGGAGATAGGATGTGTTTGTTCTGATGGAGCTTGGACATGAGGGATGATGAAAAAAAGGAGTGGAAGAAAAGAAGCCCCTGATATCAAAAGACTAACATTTAGTGTTCTTAAAAAAAAAAAAAATCTAACATTAACTATTAGTGAAGTTGATTTAAGTAAAGCTGAATGTTCAACAAAGCACGTTCATAATGTGTCTGCTTAGCAGAAGTAGTTTGTGAAATTGTTCAGCTACTGTATGCAAAGAACAAATAAGGGTGGTTCGGGGGTGGGTTTTTTCGGTTTTTTTTCTTTTCCTTCTTTTTTTTTTTATTCTCCTGAAAGAATTGCAGAAAGCTGGGCTGGATGGTCTTTCTTAATGTAAGTCACTGATTAATAAAATGTGCTATAATAGGTGTGACATGCACTTTAAGACTTTCAAAGCTATGTAGTCTCCCATTAATTCAAGTGCAAATTGGAATATGGTTACATTCTGTTGAAATAAAGTGACTGAGACTTCAAGGGTCCCATTTTACTTACATTTATGAAGTTTGTGATAATTCACCACAGCAGCAAAAACTGGCAAGAACAGAGAGATTCAATTTGGTCTCTCTCTTTCTCTCTCCCCCTCCCCTCCTAATGCTTAATAAATTTTCCGGAAGGGAGGTACACATACTATATTCTCAGGAATGTTAGTTTAAGAAATGTACTGCTTGCTTTTTCCTTTTTATGAATTAATTACAGTTGAACCATCTACTTAAATCCAGAGAAAATATTTCTGTTTGTAAAAAGGTTTTTCATACATTGTGGTCTAATCCTGTATGATTTACCTGTGGTCATGATCTTTTTCTCACACTGTGGAAAACATGATTTCACTACAAAAACTTTTTTTTTTTCCTGATATACTGTGTCCTTCTGGCATTATACAAGCCATTGAAGTTGTTTACTTTTTGTCATCATTTTTCTTGGTCAGATAATACTTGTGTGGGGAGAGTCATGAGGAAGGGCTCAGCATAGTCCTATTGAGCCTAAGAGCCTTTAATCTGCCCATTCTAGGTAACGAGTTCGTGCCACTTGTGTTTTGTTTGTTTCTAGTTGTATGTTTTCCTCATGCTTTTCTGGGTGCAATCCAATCAATGTTTAATTTCCCAAACTGGCCCAGTGAAAAGATTTATTTCATTGCGTTTGTCCTGCAAACAATATTCATTCTGAAGTTTCAGAAAAGGTTATTAAAACACTTTAGGGGGGGAAAAAAAATAAGTAAGAGGTTTGCTTGAGCATTCATTTGAATATGCATGTTAAGGATCTATTCAGATCCTGGGACAGGCTGAGATTTCGAAGTGCAGAAGAGTATTAACCTGGTGCAACGTCTGCACAAGACAGCTGTGTTTATAGGGCAGTTGACTCACAAACAAGAAAGATAAGTATTCAGGAGGAGAAATGTGCACAGACCAGTGACCAGCTGTGGCTGTCATATCATTCCTTGAAATCAGAAAGCACGGTAAATCCACCCATACTTTAGAGACATCATTGGATAGTGCCTAAAATAAGTGAAGGCTTTAAAAATCGTGCCAGAGACTGACCTTCCATAATTTAATGTGCACTTAATCTTATATGCTGATCTCATAACACTGCACCTGTCATACCTGGTATCTGTGGATCAGGGAAGTAAAAAAGGTGGTTTAAAAAAATGGTCAAGGCATTCTAATAAAAAAAGCCTCAGAGTCCTATTTTGCTTTTTTTTTTAATGTCCTTGCCAAAATTACATTGCTCTTACATAACATTTTCCTCGGGAGAATCTATGATACTTCACGGATTTGAACACAGCCTCCCAGAGTGTTGGTGAAACAGCAGGCAATACTCTGCCTATTTCTGCCTTGAGGAAGTTGCGTGTCTCATTTTGACAACAGAAAGCTAGTGAAATGAAGCTTGGAGAAGCCCACTGAAGAGGAATTCCTTCATAATTTTAGTCAAAATTTGAAATATTAAAAAGTCCTCCTATTTGGAGAAATCAAAATATTTAGACCCAGACACGTGCAATTTTACTTACTTTTTACAATTTACAAAATTCATGGAAGATCGGTGAAACGGGGAGGGGCACGCCAGGCTCCCACTCTCTCGCTCCAAAGGGTGTGTAATCCTGCCTTTATATCAAATGTGTAAGAGAAATGAGAACAAGGAGATCCTGCTGCGCTATATTGTACTGCTTTGCAGCGTATAGGGAAGGTACAGCAGAGGCAGAGGTTATGCCACTGTTGGAGAAATCTGTTTTCACAAAGGGCTGTTTCGTAATGAGACAGTAGACTTCAACAGAGCAAAATATCACTGCCTTCTTGAATTAGCTGGAAATACTTTAAGCAGCCTGTAAGCAATTATTTTATTTGGTGGGTAGATATGTAATTGCACTATATACTTTTTAAGCATGGAGTCTAAATAACCCCACATGAAAGGGAAAAAGTCCTTTTTAGTGGTTATGAAAATAAACTGTTAAGGACCCAGCAGTGAAAGGGTCAAAATGGTTGTATTAACTGAACTCTCCTGAGGACATATGTTGTTTACAGTATACGTTTAAAACAATATTCCTGGCTAGTCAGGCATTCCCTCAGGATAATGCAATTACAACAGTAACAGAGGATTAATTAAAGACTCTCCCATAGGTGTTGCTAGAGATCTTGAATCGACCAAAGGGGGATATATTACTAACTCAGCACGGAGGTGAACAGACCAGAGATGTTCAAAATAATTAGTTAGGCACAAGGGCAGGGTTGAGCTTTTTGCCCCATTTATCTGATTTTGATTAATACTATAATTTCTTTTCTTTTTTCTTTTCCTTTTTTTTTTTTTTTTTGGTTTTTTTAATGCAGAAGAGACATACTGGTTCCCATTTATGTATGAGAAATTAATAAGGAAGATCAAGCTTCAGAATAAACAAATCAAAGGCAAATGAATTTAATCTGGTCCAGTGTCAAGTAGGATATAATTTTTTTTTTTCCTTTGACACCTGGTTTTAATGCTTGGCGCCAAAGGGTAATTTTTCTGCTGCAAAGGGAACAACAGTCCTGCTCACGCACAATGCATGGAGTGATGCAGATGCATGACAAGGAACTACCACAACATGAGAGAGTATTAGAGCTGGGGGCTCACGTTTTTGCCTTCAAAATCATCCCTGCATGTTCTTGTGAAGTCCTGATCGAAGCTGAGTCATAGATGTCAATTTGGCAAGTCCCCTAATTTGGAATGGCAACAGTAAAGATTAAAAACATGGAGGTCCTCCTTCTCTCCAAATCCCTTTTTAAGACAGAAGAAAATATAGTGATTCAGAATGTTTTATTTTTGCATTACTGGTTATTTTGGTATGTCTCTGTCTCAGGATTCCTATTCTGGATGGACACCTCATTCAACAGAAAAGATAGTGTGCAAAAGTTGGATGTGTACAGAAGTCTGCATTAGAAATGAGTGAACACCCGTCTCAAATGAAGTGTACTGGGGAGATTTGGGCTAGATCCCTCGTGCATCATAACCTGTCAGCGAACTGATTGTGGGCTGTAAAACTAAATTTAAATTTTCTGGGGCTGTTCTGAACATATATGCCCTGAGGTGTGTTAGGGCAGCTTCTCGTTCAGATTTATATATTTATCACATTTTTTCCCACATGAAAACTGCACAACAATATCAAGAGAAGATTGAAATAAATCACATAATAATTTTTTTAGAACCTGCATGGAAAAAAAAAAAATCTCTTGAAGAAAACGATGATCCCTTATTAGTAAACGTTTCATTCTCAAATCAAGGAACATGATGGCAGATTCTCATATGGGGCATATTATGCCAGTTAACCCTATGTGAGGACTGACACATTTTAAAGATGTGGGCATCTCTTTTGTCTGACTGGATTTATTTTGTCATAAGTAATGAATTTGTCTGAAAGGTGGTAAAGTGAGAAGAAATGAAAATCAATTTATGTAATGTACATATCTGCTCTTTATAAATTTTCTTTCAGGTATTGTAACTGAAGTTTACAATAATGGATTATATTCCACTTATTTAGTCATAAATGAGCAGGAAACTCTTGTTCCAAACCTTCTTAACAAGTAGGTCCCTTTTAATTCCTGAAGTAGCATGAGAGAAATAATAGAATTCTAAGATGATATAAGGATATTTTTCAAATAAACTAACAAATTCAGAAGAGTTGTATCAGCTTAACAGAGAGAAGAAGTTAGGTTTATTTGTGAAGGAAGTCTTAGGAAAGTGCTGCCCGTTTCACTGCTTAAAAACCTCATCTTTATTGATATTGCGGTAGGTTTAGTAAAGAGTATTCAGGAGAATGCTGCAAAGAGAAAACAAAGAACTTGCTAAGAAAAACATTAACTCAATATCTACTGTACCTATAATTTTCAAAGACAACAGTTAGTAATATGACCCTGGTGGATTGTTATGTGCCAGCACGTTTCACGATTGCCCCTTGATAAAAGAAACTTTTCACTGAGAATCAGAAATCATGTGTGTTCATATAAATGTACTTCTTAACTGATCTGAGACTATAGTAATCCTAAAAGGACACAGTTGTGTCCCACTGACGGAGTACTTTTGTGCACATTTCTGGACCTCTGCAAACAGCCCATTTGCGTGCCGTAGCATCTGTACCTTGGAGGTTTCCTTATGGCTCTGCTTCAGATCTTTTCTTTGCAGTGTACTTTTACACATACCTATCAGTGCCTCCAGGACTGACTACACCGCTCAATAGGTGAGTAGTATGCATTGCGATTTTGACCTGTCTGCCAATATTGGAAGCACGTGGCAGCTGTGCATTTGTGGGAGGCTTCATTGATCACATACGAACCTTATGACTGCAGAAGACATGCATAAATCTGTGCATATGGAACTTGTTTTGATACAGGTAGGACAGTGCAGGCAGATAAAAACAACTTATTTTTCTTTGCCGTAAACTTTTGTATTTCTCTTAGTTCCACAAATAGGCTCTTACAGATACGGTGGGTTCTAACGTTATAGCCTACTGGAGGTCCCTTTAGCAGCTGTCACTAGATGGTGCTAGCTGTATAAGAGAGGTGTCCCCCTCTTTTCCTTCTCCGATTCAGACCTTGCTCTGTCAAGGACCCCAAGTGCTCTGGCTCAATGCAAGAGAATTGTTTCCACTGAGTCCTGAGAATCAAGAGTAGCTGCTTTGTCCCTAAAGGTTAATAGGTCAATAGGGATTAATCAGGGAATCCTCAGAGGTTTGGATTTACCTTGCATGTGTATGTGGATTTCTTAAAAACACAAAGGAGATCTCTTGTTCTGGCACTATTTTCAAGGGAGTTTGAGACAAGCAGATGACCACTAGTTCTATTTTGTTATTCTCTCACCTTTGCCCAGGCGGAGGTTTGTCCTTTATCAAGTTTGCTAGAAACTAATCTTCTGTCTTGCCAGTACAGGGATCTCCTGTATTCTTATTCAAAAGTCAGCCTGGTAGAGGACTGGGGAGGCTGAAAGTGACAGGCTGTAGGAGAGGTGGAAAGGGGAGCACTGTGTCTCAGAGAAGCGGGCTTTGTCCCATACTTCGTGCAGTTGCTTGGAGCCGATCTGGATGATTCCTTTGAGACATAGAAAATATGGAAGCAGGTATTAAAAATGAGTCTTTTGTCTTTCTCAGAAAGTGTGTGGACTAGGCTCTGGATTAAGGACTGTGGAAAATATATGGAGGGTGGGAGAGGAAAATGAGTCTAAGGACTAGTTAGAAAACAGCACAAATTGTGTTCTCCCTGCTATGGGTTTTGTTCACTAATGGTATCCCACTGCAAGACAAAACCTTCCTGAGACCAGACTTTCACATCTATGGCCTCAGGAAGAGTTTATCTCAAGAAGGCACCAGTCAAAGATATCAGGTTTTCACCCTTAGCAGTAAAAGCCTTTCCCTCCTGGTGAAAGCAGGGCACATTGCTCTCAAATGGGGAGAGGTGCTAAGTGCCGTGACAATTGTTTCCCAGGGAGAATGATTCGGCAGGAAGCCAGTATTTAATCACATAGCCACATCACATCATTACAGATCGTCACTCAGTGCAACCACTTGATGCAGTGCACCGCACCTCTGTAGCATAATGCTGGCTCCTTGCTAACAATTTAGAGAAAAGTGCTATCAGCTTTTATAATTGCTTCCCTTGATGAAACAACCCAGTGAAATGGCCGGGCTAAAATGGGGATGTAAGGGAGAGTTATGAGACCACAAAGTTCCCAGGCTTCCAAGTTGCACCTATTAGTCAGCAATTAAATTATTGGCCAACTTCAAAAGTCCACCGCAGTTAGCACTAACTGTCAGCCTTGCTGGCAGTCTCCTCAGAAAGGCCAAGGATTAAATGTGTCTAAAGATGGAGCAGCTCACTGCATCCCTACAATGATGCCCTTCAGCAATATTTGACCATTCTGCTCACATCCTGTAGTTGAGGTGATGACGTAGCATAGCACAGTACTATATATATATGTTTACGTTATCACTACAAAAACATTGTTGGTCATACATGGAAAGAAAAAGCCCACTAGAATATTTAAGACAATGTGTGCTCTCCTACATGCTACCTACATCATTTGACACGTGAGCCAGCAATGTGCCCTTGCTGAAAGAAGGCTAAAGGTAACCTGGGCTGTATTAGACAAAGTATTTTCAGTAGGTTGAGGGAGGTGATCCTTCTCCTCTACTCAGTGTTGGTGAGGCCACACCAGGAGCACTGTGTCCAGTTCTGAGCTCACCAGTATGAGAGAGATATCTCCCAGTAAAAGAGACATGGAGATACTGGGGGGAGTCCAGTGAAGGACCATGAAAATGATTAAGGGACCGGAACAGCTCTTGTAAGGAAAGGCTGAGAGAGCTGGGGCTCTTCAGCCTGGAGAAGAGAAGGCTCAGGGGGGATCTTAACAATGTGCACAAATAGCTGAAGAGAGGGTGTAAAGAAGATGGAGCCAGGCTCTGTTCAGTGGTTCCCAGTGAAACAACCAGAGGCAACGGGCACAGACTGAAAGAGAATAGTTTTCATCTAAACATGAGGAAACACTTCTTCACTGTGAGAGTGACCGAGCACCAGCACAGGTTGCACAGAGAAGTTGTGAAGTCCACATTCTTTGGAGGCATTCAAAAGTCATCTGGACATGATGCTGGGCAACTGGCTCTAGGTGGCCCTCCTCGAGCAGGAGGGTTGGACAAGGTGACCTCCAGAGGTCCCTTCTGACCTCAACTGTTCTGCTCTACTGTGATTCTGTGACATGCATGGTACAATGCTCACAAGTATACACGGAAGTCCAAGATTATGACTGAAAGAGATGAATAATCCACTTTTAAAACCACAATTTCCTTTCTTAGTCCTATCCAACTAAATCTTAAGTGCATACAGTTAAGTATATAAGAGCATACAGTGATTCAGGCTAAAGTCTGAACATTAGCCTATTAGGAATGCTGTTCTGTCTACAACAATGTTGCGCAGAAGATACACAGGAAAGAAAAAAAGAACAGGATTTATACGAAGGGATCCTCCCCCAGGTATTCCTGCCGAGTTTCTCTCAGAGGAATTTCATGAGCCTGGGCTTGTATCTTGCCCCACTGATTTTAATAGACACCAATGCTCTTATCATCCATAAATTTGTCTAATCTGTTCTTAACTGCCTTTTTACTTTTAGCTATCTTTACTTGATTCGACTGAGTTTCACAATTTAATTATATATTGTGCTGTGTGAAAACAAACTTTCCTTTTTGTGCGTTTTAAGCCTGCGGGCTGAAAGTTTCCTTGGTTCATTGTAGCATTCTCTTTCGGATCAGGAGGAAAGAAAATGACTCAGCTCCATACGGTTTTGGATCTTTCTGTGTTTTAATCATCTGAATATAGTCTCACTGTTGTCAGCCTTGTTGCCAACAGAGATAATGCTGCAGTAGCCCCCCAGGTGGCCTAACGCTGTAGCCCATTGCCCTTGTCCTGGGCAATGTGTAAACACAGAACAGTCAGATTCTCCAACCCCACCTCTCCCCCCAAATCTTGCAGTCCAAATATAAAACGCAGTAAAACAGACTGATAGAGGGAAGTGTGGAAAACAACAGCCCAGGGTGAGTCAGCATGACTGACAGCGTGCCCACCTATTTTTCCTGGATGTTGCTGGTTGTTTCAGGACAAGCCCAGAACCATGAATGCAAATCCTCTGAGGTAAAATCATTTCCACCCACCTTTAAATATTCTCGTGAAGAAAAAGAATCCAAAAATATCACCTTGCATTCCTGAAGTATTGCCTCTGGGCTTACACTTCTCTGGTGCCAGATTTGGAGGGAATCAGCAGTTTCACTGCTATTGTGTCCAAAGAGGAACAACAGCATAATCCTATGGAACCCCAGTTTCAAGCAGGGATCCAAGAAGATGTGCACTACTACCTTCTGCTCCCTAAAGGCTGGCATATGAGTTTGAAAAGTGGATACGCATATGACAGAGTTTGAGCCAGACACAAAATAGATCATCTCCTTTGCCAATGCAATAAAATGACCTCTCTCAAGTCTGGACGCTCACAATAATGTCCTATTTTACATTACATAAACAGTTTGTAGAAATGGGCATGAGCATCTAGAACGAAGACTTTTCCAGACTCCAATTTATTGGCATATATTAACTGGGTTTTGATTCAGCCTTAACATATGATAACTTTCAGTTTTGCAGCACAGTGGATTGCATGTACTGAATATGCCTGAAAGAATAATATAGGCAAAAATCTTGCATTGGTTCAACATCTTTTTTGTTCCTTTTCTTCCAAATGTAAAAAAGCAATTGCCCGCAGAAAGAAAGAAGCGGTCTTGACAAAGGAGTGTATAAGTCCTAACATTAGTCTTGATTAAAATAAAGCCTGCTATATTGTTTTATGACTGTGTTTGTATAACATATGACTTTCCATAGGAGACAGTCCTAACCATTACCTGTTTATCTATTTAAAACAGGATACTCTGTTATTCATTACACTCAAACAATATGTGAATACACTGGCATATTTATTGTTAAGGTCAATACAATGATAGGATTTGATCCTCTTTTCTTTGTTGCTTAGGAAAGAAAATCAAATACTTACAAAGCTTGGGTTAATTTTTTTTTCTTTGCTTCTGACACCAGCGGGATATGCTTTAAGTATGTATTCCCTAGTGGGCCAGGCCGTCAAATACATAAATTACATCAGGGCGAGGAAGACAGTATCTGGGTCTGATTTCATACAGATCTCAACATGATTCTCAATTTGTAAAGCTAATCAACCACTTTCCTTAGATATCTTTTCTGCAGAAATGCTTGTCTGACCAGCAACTTTCAAACCTAATCAGCCAGTGTGCCCTTTCAGTTACCATTCAGCGATAACCCGGGAGATGCTTTTGTGTCTTTAGAAACATATATATATATATGATGCAGATATTCTGTTCCAGGCTTACAGGGTGTTTCCTAGGAAAATATCTAAAAATCATTCTTAATTAAATGTTTTTATCTATGTAGGTGTTTAAATTTTTTGCACCAATGTGGATGAATGTGAGCTTATGTGCATGTGCCTTCTTGATACAGTCTGATGCTTTCATATTTTGCATAGCCTTTGTGAAGCAAGGTATGCTGAGGATCCTATAGTGCATAAATGATGATCTTAAGTACCTATATTACAACTCTTCAACTTCTTAATTGCTACCACTTAAAATAAAATGTATATGCCCACGGGATAGATGTAATATCATAAATTATCAGGACAGTCCAGCTGGTTGGATGTCTTTCCTAATGGTTTGAAAAGATCATCTCGTAATTTGATTAGTCTCTGAAAGGCCTGCTAGAATACATCTCAGCCCGTGCGTCAGCAGCCCTTTTCTCCTACATTCTGAGCCTGCACAACTTCCCCCTAACACTGATGGAAATTAGAGTGTTTGCCATCTGGCAGAAAGTGCAAACCACCACTGTTGAATTAGATGGGAATAGAAAGTGCACCAGTCTTTATATTTCTGGAAAATTCTGACATCATGTGCTGGCATCCTGCTCCTACAGTCAGGGATGTTGGGATGCGGGAAGTGAATGAGCTCACAAGAAGTAATAGCCTGTAGGAACCCTTCAGTAGCTTCTTGTGCAGCCATACATGGAACAACCTTATTGCCATCAGGATGAAGAATTTGTGCTGATGCACTAAAGGAGGCCAGAGTTAGAGATTTCTCAGGGAAATCCAAAGTAATTTGATTCGATAAAATATATTTGGCCTGCCCCAGACAGGCTTTATGCATACTCTTTATTGCCTGCTATAAATATCTGTCTTCCACTCTGCCCCAGGGGAACTGCGAGTTAGCAAGAAACAAAAGCTTCCTGTCTGTAAAGGCTTTGTCTTCTCCTACAAGCAGGTGCTGTTGCTGTGCTAAGCAGGGATAACAAAGCTGGGAGCTAGTGAAAACTCGTCTTGGTGCCTGCTCTTTGACCACAGACTCTCCTTCTTCCGAGTTTTCTTTTATCAGCATGGAAGGCAGTGATGTAAATCTGGAGAAGACACCTCTACATACCTACCTATACTTACTTGGGATTTGGCTTCAAGTGACCAGCATACAGAAGATATACATGAGGCCATGATTCTGGTTCAAGCTCATTTGAGGTTCTCATTATTAGTTTTTGTAATTATTGTTAGTTTCACTTAATGTCTTCCATCTGTACTCCTTTTAGCACTTGCTTCTAAATTATTGCGTTGCACTTACCACTAATAGATATCAGGTGGACCTTCATCTTTTGCAGCACTTCCTATCTCTTCTGTGTCTGAGACTTGGCCATTTGTTGAACTCTACTGGTGTCAATTAAAAATCTGACTTTAAAATTTGTTTGAGATCATACAGAAGGCTCTGTGTGGACACTCATATTTTGGATTATTTATAAGTCACTTAAAATAGGCTTAAACTAAACCAACTAAAACAGAAGGATGTCCAAATGGAGGTTGGCACCAGTTTAATTAAACTGCAGCAACTATGTATATAAACAAGGCTTAAATCTACAGACTGTAAATTACTTTTGACTGTAACATTACTCATTTCATTTTACAGCATCACAGGAGAAGTTCAGTTGCTCTCGTATTGAGCCAAAATGTGGATCAGTCACTCCACAGTAGATTTTGATGAGCCCCATATGGATGTACATAGAACCTACACTAAACAGAGGAAATACCAGAATCCTGTCATTAAGTAACCTTGACTATATGACATGCAAACCATAGTGAAAATTCAATTGCCTCTAGCCACTCAAGTACACTAGTTTGTAGAATGATTATGTACTGAATTTATCCTCCTTGTCTTTAATGTTAATTGATTATTCATTAAAACATTGTGTTATTAAAAATATTGCAAATTTGTTTTGGGAAACATGTTTCATACTCATCTGATCAAATATTTATCTCTTGAATCTGTGAACTCTTGGCCGGTTAAATATTCCCTGTAACAGTGGTCAGGTATCATATGAAAGTTAAGTGAAAAAGCTATAATTTTCATTCTTAACTTTAGTAATACGATTTTCTATTAATTAAAGACACTGTGGCCTTGCAATGTGAGATTAATGACAGCCTGGTGTGCCAGACAAACCTGAATTTCAATATGTTTCTTTCTTACAGTGCATCACAAATTGAAGTTGTGGAAATAGGCTGTCTTATTCAGCAGAGTGTATTGAATTTAATAGAAACACATACGCAGTGAAAGTTAAACAAGTACTTCAGTATCTTACTGAAACGGTGATTCTGGACTTGGGAACAGAATAATTGTCTTTTGCTCTTTCTTCCTCCCTCTTTCATTCCTCTGTTCCTTCCAGTAGCTTTTCCATGAAGCTTCCCATATTAATTTTTAAGAATATTGGAAGCAGAACTATTGATGTCATCTTCTCCACTATATTATGCATGGAAAGGAATTTATGGAAAATAGAGCCTATTGTCTAATTAGGATTTCAGCTACAGCACTAAGCAATACCCTGGATTTTGCCTGGTGCTGTCCTATATGACTTAAGTGATAGAATTGCTACTTACAATCTCTTTTTGTCAAGCTTGACCTTGCCTTATATATTCAAAGAGGTGCCTTATACAAATTCTATCCTTTATTCACAGAAGCATTAGTGCACATAAAAGTGAAGGGGAAAGTAATTTGACTCCATAAGATTTTATCAATTATTTTTTACTAAAGGTTCCTATTCCTCCAATTCTGTTTCTCAGGAAAATGGATCTGAAGGATGAAAAAGGCCTGGTGCAATTCCTATTGCACCTTGACCATGAAAGAATTTGATTTAGTTTCAATACTGTCATGCCTAGAGGCAAATTCTTTTTTTCCAAAAGAATGGAAAAATGCTCTTAATGAAAATTCTTGGCCAGCCTTAGAGTTGTAGATTAAAATCAGGGTTTCATTGCATTTTGGTGTCTCTTTTATTTTTTGGTTTGGTTTTCCTGTTTTTGCTGCTGCTTGTTACTCACACTCAATTTAGCATGATATTTAATTGGTGGAAGTATGCATGAGTTCAAGGCCAGGCATTTGGTGAAGTAGTTGGTTCCTCTGTGGTTGGATCACCTTAGTTTATGGCAGGGAAGCTGGGCACTGTACTAGACACAGTTAAAGATTAAGAAATCTTCTGTAGGGGCAAGCACACCTGTAAAATCCACTGCTGGAAAATTATTAAGCTGTTTTGTGTGTGAGTTGTTTTGTTATTTTTTGCCCTGGGAATACTAGTCTTATTAAGGATGTGTTGATTTGCTTTCTATGACACAATGAACCATGTATATTTTTTTGTACTTCTTTAACAGAATCCTACACCACTCTTTTCTAATGTTTTGCCCCTTAAGAAAACCTCACCACAAGGTCATAAATAATTCAGGAAGATATTTGGCATATGCTGCCTTTTCCTAAAAATATCTTTGACGTATTCTCAGTCCTGGATAAATAACTCTGTCAGGAGAAAATATGAATAGTCATTGTCCAAAGAAGATTCATCTCTATCTTGAATCAAGGGAAATCCATTTTCCCCGCATGTCTTCAAGTCTGAATGGAGCTTCAAAAACTCACAGAGCTCTGGAAAAGGAAGAAGGTTGCTCTGGAAGAGAAGGCAATGTAATACGTTATATGCTAGGTTATGTCTCATTGGAGAAAAACTATTGACTCACCCACTTGGAGATTTATCTGTACTTCATCAAGAGCAATAAACTACTTATTGTTGATTATGAGGGCCCTGGCGGAATTCTTGGGCAGGGGCAGTTGTAGGTTATGGTTAGTCCTGGAGTTGTCTTGTGGTTATGGACCTTGACTGGGATTCAGAAATTGTGGGTTCAGTTCCCAGCAATGCCAAGACTCCCTAGGGTAAGCCGTTAAAGCTGTTCATGCCTCAGTTTTCAGTCCAGAATTAGCCTTTGACCTTGGAACTTACTATCTTTCCCAAGTAATGATGCCCTGAGACACTTTTCACAGGTCTCACTAATACTACGTTCCTACATGAAGTTTTTACAGTTTCCTCCCCACTACCATTTCTAAAGGAAATTTCAATTGAGGAAGGAACACCAAAAAGTTGATACCAGAACGAAGTTAGACTGTTACCCAGAGCTGTTTGAGTGAATGGCATCCTCCACGCTCGGAGTCAGTCCCACATGTCTGATTGGGACTGATCCCAACCAGTAGCAATTTCTTCAGTGGCTGTAGGCAAATCACTTTATCTAATTTTCACCATCTGCAAGATAGAGCTACTAATGCACTGAGAGAGGTGTTTAGAGGAGTAATTAGCTAGGGTCAACGATGGCATTAACTCATAGTCCACATCACTGTGAACTGGGCAGAGGGGGAGAAGGGAGGAGGAGAGGCAGGGTAGCAGGACCTCCTGCAGCCATGGTGCTTGTGGCAGGAGTGATGCTCTGACACTCTGCAAAGGCACAGCTGCCACACCACTGTTGCAAGCACAGTTGTGTTTGTGCCAGCTCTGCTGATCAGGGCCCATTCCTACTTTCAGAATGGGCTAGCATTGGCAGCCAGGCAAAACCAGCAGGTTGTTGTGTCCCATCTAACTGGTGTGCCTGGTTCTCGTCTGTGTTCACAAGGTGCCCCCTTGCCCCACTGCCTCGAAGACAAGCCTCTGCTCTTCAGAAAAACAATGAAGAGGAAAAATTCATCAACACTGGCTTTATATCTTTTGTGGATGGTAGGAGGAAGGAGAGTAGATCTCTGATATCTGTTCGAATTTGTTTATTTAGATTGGGCACATAATAAACCATTCTGCTCCTGTTAGGATGTTATTTTTCTCTATGGAGGCTGTCTTACAGTGCAGGCCTGCTTAGATAAGTCACTCACAATAGGTGATGAACCAGCAATGCGATGACATTCCCTAAGCAAAGCTCACTTATTTCAGTACTCCAAGGGGTAGACAATTCTAAGAACAGCCCTGCCTGTCAAATGTCCATTCCTTGGAACTGCTGCTTTTTAAAAACCATATGCCCAGAATGAACCAAGTTAAATACAAACATATAGCAGGGATTCCAATTTTACTGTGGGAACACATCCTTGTTATACCATTATTTACATCGCATTTTCCATGCTACTTACACATATGCTGGTGCGGCAGTAAAAAAAAGGCTTTTGTGCTAGTCATCTTAAGAAAGAGAAAAGCTAAAGCATTAAACAATCAGACTAGAACACATTTTTATCTGGTTTGTTAAAAAATTCTTCTATGGGCTTTTCATAAATCTCGCTTCAGGATGTGGCATTCACCTACCAAACAAGTAATTAATAAACAGCGCATGTTGTACTTATCTCTATTCCTATCTATACAACTACATTTAATTTGTGGTCTTGTCTGTTGTTTGATGCACAAATATCTGTTTACCTACTCAGCCAACTGTTATAGTTATTTTTGGAAATACGTCCGTTACATATGTGGTCAATTGAACATACTGTTACCTCAACACAACTACAAAGTGTAAGTGGATTCGCTTAGATTAAGACAGGTATAATAAATAATGAATCACACTAATTTTTTCGCTTCTTGCTATCTGAGGTAGCTGTTTTCCCAATTTTTCTTGACTATCTAAATAAATATTGATACAAATAATAATAAACTTAAATTTTAAAAAATCCAAGTTGCTTTAAACATGGAGATTCTTGTTGTGAGATTTCTGGTATATTGTATTTGTGAGTCAGTACTGTATTTTAGGAGCTTTGTTAAGATACTTAGTGCTGGAGCTGGGTGCTGTACTCAGCAACTGGCAGAATTCTCAGTGAACACATTTGTGCATGAATTATAGTACACTCCATTAAGTTTCTTGTAGAAGTGTGATCCAGCACCAATTACAGCTAATGAGAAGGTTTCATCTTTCAACTTTAAAAGATTTAGGCACCTGATGAAAAAAAAGAAAAAAAGAAAAAAGAAGAAAAGAAAAGAAGAAAAGAAGAAAAAAAGAAAAAAGAATAGCATGTGACCAATCATACACCAAAAGTTACTAAACCGAAATGGTAAGTAGTTACAGAACAGCCATTGCTGGCACAGTGGGAAGATTATTCATCCAAGCTACTAGAGGAAACAAACTGAATAAAGGTCCCACTGGTAGAAATTAGGTATGTTCAATGAGCAGTTGCAAAAGGTCTACTTTATCAAATATTTTGTTTGGTAATATGACACAGTAATTTTGGCTATGCACTCACAGGAAATGTAGTTGTCTTTAAACAAGTAACAGAAAATCCTACCTGTTAAACATTCAATGAATAAAGGAAAACAAAGCATGAATCATTTAGCAATTTTAAATTATTTAATAATATTACGACAACTCTGACTCTCCTCAAAAGAATATTGATCTCCCTTCTTTGTCATGTCGTAGCCCTCAATAAATGTACTCATTTTTTGTGCTGTAATTACTTACAAACCTGCTTAACTCCTTGCAGAATGGGAAGCTGTATTAAAGACAATCCACTGATAGCAATGGGACAAATCATACTTATCAAGTCAAGCACGAATCTAAGCATTTCCAGGTTCAGAGCCGAAAACTGTGCTTAGTTCTGATCTGGCATCAGATGGGTGGGAGTGAAGAGACTATAATACTGTCAGCTTTATTTAATTGAAAACAAAGACTACATGTTGACTGAATAATAAAAAAGCAGATCAGCAATATTTACACGCTTTTCCTTTCCTTCTCGAAGTCTAATATATCCGAAGACTTTAAAAATGTGATTTCATAATTTGTATTAACTGTTTCTTTAAAAGTAAGGGCTAAAATTATTCAGTTTGGTTTTGTTTGTTTGTTTGTTTGTTTCCCCCTTCACCAAGAATCTGTACCTATAGAAAACCACCTCAAAACTCTGGGCTTGATATTTCCTTATAGTAAGGCATTTTATTCTACTATGGCAGCACTTAAAGATACTTCTAGTGGATGTGAATGTATTTTTTATCAGCTAAATACAATAAAATGGGGTTTCTGAAAATCAGAATTGAGAACACTTATTTTAAATCAGTTTCATTGGTCCTTTTTAACTGACAAACTTTTTTTGCTTTGAATAAATCCTGTCCTCTGCAGTGTGATCCAATTTACATTTTTCTGTTGAGTTTACAAAGCTGTGGATTTATGATCTAGGGAAAATAATGAATGAAAAAAGAATTTAAATGGGCAATATGATCTGTGTTTTCCTCTGCTGTCTGCTTCAGCAGCCAAAGTACTTCAGCTTACACATCTTAATACCAACCTTAAGGATAAGATATCTATAAAGCTGGGAAACCTGTACATCTGACACTTAAGTGACTTATAAACCATGCATTACCATTGAAAGTTTCGGGTTGTTTTCTGGTTATCTCTTTTGGTTCTGTTTTTCGTTTTAATTCTCCCTCTGGAGAGAATATTAAAATGCAGTCTGGGTTTTGTGGACTGTGCTGAAATCAGTCAGAAGAGATTCTCATATGAAACTTGCTGTGAATTCCAGGTCCTTCCTTTATAAAAAGAAACTTTGAAAAATGGGACACAAGCCCATCCTGCATATGAAAGCCCAACAGCAGCAACTCAGACTTCATTTTCTTAGGGACAGGGAATACAGCAAGAGGGTTCAGTCTGCATATGCTGTCTAATACATGAGAAATCTTGGAGCCCTGATAGCCTTAATCCCTGCCACAGAAGTGTATAAATTTTCACAGCTAAACTGCCAGAAAAGCCAAGACCACACCAGGAAAGCCGTCTGCTTACAAGAAGATACCTGCCAGGTCTTGTCTGCCAAAGCCTGGACTAATGAATGAATACACAATATCCCAATCAATCAAACTGGATTTGTCTTTGCCCCAGGTCTAGGTGAGGTCTGGTATGAGGTGACCATATCTGTCAAGCATGCAGTAGTTGTGGCCAAGAAACTGTCTGTACATTTATGCATTTATCAAGGCAGATATGAATAGAAGTCTTTATTTTCTAACTAAATGTAGTATATAGGCACACTGGCTGCATGTATCTAAATGTATAGTCACACAAAGTGAGAGAAGGACATATCTACAAACACACACTGCCAAATTTTGCTATGACTGTGTGCAGAGATACCTGTACACACATATACACAGTCCTTTTCCTCAACTCTTTTTTTGTTCAAAAAGATTTTAGTCTTGCATATATTTTTCAGTACAAGCACTAAGAGTGTGATTACATGAAACACTGAAAAACTCCAAACCACAGATTTCTTTTTTTAACTGCAGTGGAAACTCTTGTTTCTAGAGTTTTAATTCTCCATCACAGTCATTGCTGTCTTTCAGGTAAATAGACTGCATTTTCACAAATCTGTGTATTATCATGAGAAAAGATAAAGGTATAGTTTGACAATGAGGTAACAACTGATGTAGTCCTCACAGTCCTTAGAGACTGTAGTGACTACTTTAATGGGCAGGGGTTCAGCCTATTGTTACAATGATAGCAGACTTGACGGTTGCTCTCTTGCACAGGGGCTACAGGAAGCTGTAAGACGTCCTACCCAGGGGTGTTAACTGTTTCTTTGAACCTAGGTGTGCTGAAGCTGCTGACTAGTCCCTGCTTCCTGGGAACATGCTTCTAGGTGCGGAAAAGGGTAGGGTGAGTCAGAGAGTGGTCTGATAAAAGATAAAATGGTCATAGAGCAAGCACAGATAAGTTGTTGTCTGAGGAATGGGAAGATACTTACATGAAGTGATAGTAGCCAGGTATGCTGGTGAGGTAAGGAGAAGGCTGACAGTAGGGTACCTTCCTGTTCTGCCATCCTTTGCTAATTCAAATCTATCCTTGGGTCTGTCCTAGTTTATGGTGGTGTAATGACAAAATACACAGCGGTTCATCCCAGCCTGGGTGCTAGCAGAAGAGAGCTGTACCATAAAGCCTTGAGGATGCAGGACTTGTTGGCTCATACTCATGGCTATATAAAAGTGTCTTCACAGGTCCCTCCTCTAGCCACAGCTGGAGATATGATCCATATCTCCTTTCAAAATTTAAAGTGACTTTGATCACCTTTATTGCAAGTACAATGCCAAATGTAACAGTATGAACATTTTAGAAATTTAAGTTGGGAGTTTCCACTGTGAAGCGATGGCTGTCAAGGTCCTGACTCCCCCACTTCTGCCGGGCTGCCTGGTCTCAAGACCAGTGTAGACACAGTGTAGATCCTGCAGCCTTAGTGGAGGCCTGTCCCTCCTTGCTTGAGAACTGCCTTTAAGCTCAGGCCCTCACCTCAGCCCCTTCCTGAGCTACATTGACTTTGTGGCTTTATTTTGGACCTGCCTCACTGCCCTGGGTTCAGGTAGGATAGGGTTAATTTTCAGAAGCAGCTGCGAGGGGTCAGACAAGATAGCAGGACCAAACCAGCCAATGGGATTTTCAATACCAGACTGACGTCATGCACAATATATATAAAGGGGGTGGGACCTGGCTGGGAAAGCGTGAGCAATTTGGAGCAGCTGGCTGGGCTGCAAGTTCTGGGTGGTGAGCTGTTGCATTGCGTGTCACTCGCTTCATATATTATTGCATTAGTATTATTGTTATTACTGTTGTTTCTTTTCCTTTTGTATTGTTCTATTAAACTGTCCTCATCTCAACGCAAGGGGTTTTACCTTTTTCTCCCGATTTTCCTCTCCGTCCCACCCTGGGGAGGTGAGAGGAGGAGTAAGCAAGTGGCCATGTGGTGCTTAGTTACTGACAGGGCCTTAACTATGACACTCACCGATATGGACTTGAGGATGATCACTGGACCATCCCAAAGAGTAGCCCTTTTCTTCTTGCTTGGATGCTGTGGGGCTGCCCTCCACACGATGAGGCTACTGCCCCTCCTGCCCTGCCTTGTCTCCCAGCTCCTGGCTCCCCTTAGCTCTCAGAGTGGCTTGCTCTTGCTGCTCTTTGGCAGACAAAAGAGGCTTTCCCAGGGGTTTCCATGGGAGCCTTTAGGCCAGTGCTCAGAACTTGGAGAGTTTTAGAGTTATACTCTTTAATTAACAAATCTGTAACACTGCTGCGTAGTATACATACGGAGAATTATTATAATCCTACAAGTGCCAGGCAGTGCCTCTGCAGCTATGCCTACAGATGCACAGAGAATATGCTGCTCTCTGGAGAAAACCTGCTGAATATCAGAAGTTATTTTAATGCAATCCCTTCTTTTTCAAAGATAGAAGTATTTCCAAGGATCTAGAGTTATTGTCAAAAAAGAAAAGCAGATGGTGGCTAGAACCAACTGCTGACCCTTGAAAATGAAGGTTTAAGATCTCATGCAGCTACATACGTGTTGTACAATCCCGGGGTGGTTGCAGTCACCTCATGTAATGTGAGTCAGCTAAGTCTACACTTCCTGTGCAGTCAGCAGAGGGAAATGTGCACCCCTAAAGGATGAATCATCTTGTCTCAACACAACCAGAATCTATTACCCACTTTAGGTGGCTTATGATCCCTGTGAATCATAAAAAGAGTCTAGAAAAGTAGATTAAACTGAACTTTAGACTATGAAAGTTAGGTAAGATGGTGTGTCTTCCATAAAATTGGGATAATTTCCTAAGCCTATTAAATAATAGGAAGGGATGAATAAAGAATGTAACAGGTTTGGTGCTTGGATGGCCTCCATTTTAAAATACAACATAGAACTTTCTTGGGGAGGCTTGGAGGGAGGGAGCATTGTGTGCCCAATGCATTTGGGGCACACAGTGTGAACTGTGCACAACATCCTGGTGATTTCACTTGATTTCACCTATTGATTTGTAGTAACTGCACTGACACTGTTTTGGGTCCCAAAGCTCCCGTGGAATCACCTCCAAGTACACTTTCATATTAAACAGAGGGTCTGTTCTCCCCTAACTGTTCAGATGTAACTTCTATTAACATTAATGAGAGTTATACATACGCATTGAAGAGAGAATAGACCCTGAGGGCATCATATGGATGGCCCTTCAATATTCTGTGGCTCTCAGTGGGACTTTGTACAGTATGGCACACAACGTAATGGGTCCATTGACTTTGTATCACTCTAGGTCACTAGCCCTAATATGATGTTAATAGAAAGCTTCTCATTAGGACCCTAATTATGTGTGTGGTAACAAGACACACACTCTATCTTCCATATTGCTACTTCCAAAAGACTACAATGCATTCTCTCATAGGAACAACATAGGAGTGACCATATCAGATGACCTCTGCTACATGTTAGCAGTACTCATAAATCCTAATCTGTCAAACTCAATCTCTTTTGGCACCAGAAGGACATTTTAAATCTAGATTCTTCAATCCTGAATCTGCAAGAGAAATGTATTAAAGTAGTGCTGATACAGCTATCAGATCAAATACATTTTCCATGATTCTGCCTAGGATGGATTAAAATGTAGGTCCCTGTGATCAAAGGGCAGTGAATGAAAGCACAAGACTTGTCTCTGTCCTCTAGTTGCATAAACTCAATGTGTTAGCTTCTTTTTTGTTCAGAGTCTGCAGTGTCTAACACTCTATATTTGGGGCTGCAGGTGATGTTTCCCAAACTACTTGTATTATGTAAATGAACTGCTAAAACAACTGAAGCGTCTGATCATTATCAGTCTGAAAGTGGAACAATCAAAACTATAGAAGCTGAGAAGCAGAGCAGTTCCCTGCAATTATCTGTTTTGAAGGAATACATTGATTTGACATTCCTAAGAAGTCAGAGACGTCTGATTTCATAATATAATATGTAGAAGTAAAAAAGGCAAGTTAAACATTTGCCTACACACATCATGTTTACATGCGTTCAAAGAACTTCCCCAAAACTTTGCAGTCTCACCTAACTGTATCGTTTTTTGAGACTTGTTCACTGTCGCAGGTTTACAAACAAATTCAGAAACATGTTCCAAGTAGGCTTTGCTTTTGGGGATCTCTTCATATTTCAGTGCTTCTCTCGGTGTGTGTGTGTGTTTAATGAAAACGCAGATGCAGAAAAAGAACAAAAAAAAAAAAATAGTTTTTCTCCCATAGGACACATGAATATGGCATTAAGCAAAGCTGTTTTGCCATGTATCCTCAAAGCTACAGGAAGGTGAAATAGATGTAATATGGATTTCTGCAGTGTATCAATTCATCCTGCCGTGAGCTGAGCAAATAATTTGAAATGCATAAATCATCCAATGAATGTATCTTCTTTTCCTGCTCATGAAAAATCCACAAGTAAAACTCACTTGCAACAAAAGGTTTTGGCATTAAAATTATATTAAACTGGGACTCCTTTCAAAATTATTCCATGTGGTTCCTATTGTGTGACTTTTTCCACAATTCTAAGGAACAGCACTGATCTGTGAACAGGTCACACCACTTCCAGGCCATTTACCCGTATCTCTTCTACAACAAAATTTACTTCCATCTATCCAGTGAAAGGGAATATCCATTGCTAGGCGAAGTAAAACATCTCAGCTATTCCTGACACTGTGCTTTCCTACCATGCTCCGCTATTTATTTGTTTAGTGACACACATGGCTGTGTACCTTGCTGGATGAGGGCCACAAGGAAGAATGTAAATATTTTAAAACCTTTCTAGGATTATCATGAACAGCTTTCTCCAAATTTTCCATATACAATATTCAAGATGGGTAACTGAGTTACAAGGGCGTCCGTAAGTCACGTGTCACTGTTTCAGCCTCTGGTGAATGAGGAATCTCCCAGGTGACTACTCACACCGACGTGTAAATGCCTACGTGTGACTTTGAGATTTGCTGGCCATGAACTTCTAAAAGAATTAAGCTACACCACGTGAGGGTTTGCAAATGAAAGTAGGGGTGAGTGTGGTCCAAGACATTGTGCTAACAAGTGCCAAGGAACCTTAGCAAGAGGCTTTTTAGTGAAGCCCTCCATCTGTGTTTCCTCCCAGCCCGTGTCAGGGCCTCAGCTTGCAGAGTACAAATGTCTTGTACGGGATAGGCTGTTGTTTCAAAACGCAGCTAGGGCATAGTGAGAGTTTTGCGCGAGTAGTTTTATTTGCCAATAACGCAGCGTCAGATCAATCAAGTACTGAAGAGCAGGTGCCTCAGAGGACTTAGGAATTCCTCAATTTATCTTCTGAAACCAGCCTGGGCTTATGATACCTAAGTAAAAAACCTTACATGGCAGTAGATGTGCTTTCTGAGGCGAGAAGAGAATTCTTCTTTTCAGATAATTATTCCTAAGGTTAATTTATTTCAATAAACCGATCAGGACTTTTGAGTGATGGCTTGGTGGGCAGTAATATATTCCTCCAGCACTCAAGAAGTGTCCAGACATCCAGAAATGTTCATATTTTTACAAGCTGTTTAAACCTTTCTTTTCTTTCAGTGTCCTGGGGAACATGGTGGGAAAGGAGTGCGACTGAAAATGAAATAGAGAACTGCTGCAATTAAATGTAATTTTAAGTAAGTGGCATGAAATTAAGCAAGCCCAGAATAAGAAAATAAACAGAGCGGCCCCAGATTTTCCTTAGTGTAAGTTCCCTGACTTCAGCAGAGTTACATGAAAAATATATTTGTACTCACTCCCTCTCTCTCTCTGCGCCTGAATTCTTGATGTCAGCTTGAAAAGGAGAGTAAGTGAGAGGAAGAGAGAAAAGGAGAGAGAGAAGTGTATGGAAATTAACGTTTCAGCTTTCAGAAATGTACATTTAATGAAAAGTTTGAAAATAACCAACCTTTCATGCCCCAAAGAATTACTGAAAAAGATCTTCTGTGTTTGCAACCTTGTTGGCAGTCAGGCTGTCTTGGGCAGCAGTAATTTTCAGTCAGAGGATTGCCATAAAAGCCTGAAAACCCACAGAGCTAATAGAAAACAGGCAGAGAAAGTGAAGTCTAAACCAGGAATTCATAGGCAGAGGCTTCCAAGCTCAGTTCAGCTGTGTGAGGTCTGGCTGAGTCACACACTGCCACAGATTGGACTGGTACATCTAGAACAGCACCAGACTGAAGAACTTGGCATGTGAGGTCTAGGGTTAGGCTCCAAACACTTTCCTGGTGAGATGTCATCCAGTGGGGTATATTAGCCAGCAGTCTCCCTGCCTGCTAGGGAGCATCCCTGGTTTTAATTCTCTGCCCCTCTATGTTTAAGTTTCCATAAATATCATGGGAATTAATTTGTGCATGTCCCTGCTCTAAACTGAGGCAGCGCTATGCATGATGCATCTTTATGCTTTCAGAGACTTTCTAGTGTGTAAATCAGTCACTATGGACTGATACAGGCAAACCTTTGGGGAATGCTACATGAGGAGCAGTGAAAGAAGACACGCCGGGAAATGAAGGGAAGGACATAGGTATGATTGCATTAACATATAAACGCAGGCTGAGAATAATATCAGTATGAGTCACTTACTAGAAGAAAACAGGTTTGGATATTTGCTTCTACATTTGTTTTCTTTGTAAATACTGCTGAGAAATATTTTAAATTAGACACAATTCCCCCACTGGTAAGAAACAAAAGAGAAGTGAAAGTTGTTGATGTCATTTCGTAAAACAGTAGACAACCTCTTTTTATTAAATCATTTGCTGATAGATGACACTATATATGCTTTTTTTTTTTTTTTGAGATATTTTCCTACCTTAATAAGGAAATGGGAGGAATACTTTATGATTGCACAGATCATGTAATAACCCCACTTCTTCCCACCATGTCATGGACCTAATTCTGCACTTCTTCCTCAAGCAGCACTCGTGCTGGAGCAAGTGGTGGGAGGCTGACTTCATCTGGCTTTCCTTTGTCACTGTCTCTGGCCCCTGACAGTGCTGCACATCTCTCGAGTCTGTTTGCATGGTTTAGGACTCTGAGGTCACTCCGGTAAAAGCAAGAGGAAATGGGCAAGCACGGAAAAGAGAAAAAGAAAAGTAAATATAGGTGTTTCTGAGCTCTCTTAGGGCAGGCTAAAGCCAACCACTTAACAAAAGGGTGGTGGAAAAATTATTACAACAAAGGCTATTTTTGTTTTTAAAATAAAGTATAAGAGAAAAAAAAAAAGATCAAGACAAGCTCTGCAGGAGACACCTGCAGATACTGACAATGAATGCCCTAAAGTGGGCTGGGTTCTGCCTTGGGATTGGAAACACAAATGGGAAAGGATCACAGCCGGGAGCAGAGACTTCAGGGCACACTTGGTTCCCTAACCAGACAGCATTCAGATCTGAGGTATTTGGCTGGCTCCTACATCTATACGGCACTGGGGTAAACCTCAGACACAGACCAGCTCCAGTTTTGAGAAAGTTCAGATCCCCATTTTCCTCCCTGGCTTCAAACCATCTGCAGTAACAGACACCGTCATGAGGAAACCTGTTTTAGAGCACTCTTGCTATAGGAAAGGTAGTTATTTTAGCATCTTACATGTGTGCAACAATTTTCAGAGCCTCAGAAAGTTCTGAAAATGGAAATGAATGTGAAGACTTCTAGGTGCGTTTTTTATTGATAATGAGCAAATCTAGAAGCAACTAAAAACCATTGAAGGGTGAACCTCTAAAACTGCAAATGTTTCAGAAATTCAGCTTGGAGACAGCTCTGAAACTTCTGCTCATGTGGATGGAAGCTGCAAAGTACCTGTATCATCCTGGAATGGTTGATGTTTGCAGGACAGGATTTTTTTAGGAGTCTGGGATAGCAGCAAAATTAGACGAGCTTTTTTATGCCTGAATGATACTTTACATGGATAAGTCGGGGGGTATTTATCTGAGCTCTCATAAAGGTTTTGGACTAAGTTTGGTATTTGGATAAGTTCTTATTTTATCTGGCTGGCCTTATGAAAAATACATTTACAGTTTGCTCTCTGCAATACAGAACAATGTGGCTTCCCTTGGGAGCCTGGTAGCCTCTCTCTGGGCACACTTACTCTATTTGAAGAGCTTTTCATGACAGCTGGCAATTGAGGGCACTTTTCATGGACAACAAAACCCTGAAATTAGTAGTGAGCTTTTTATCAAAACCAGATCACCTCTTCAGGACTGGTGCCCTCTTCTATTATATGTTGTCCTTCCTTTGGCAGGTTTTTATTTTAGTTTGGGGTGGCAGAGATGCTAGTGTCGAGCTAAGCTGGCTGCCACCTTGGTAAGATGTTAACAGTTGTGGATGGTTTGCTGTTGGTGACTCTTGCTTTAACCACAGAGTGGAAAGGTCATCTTGGTGTGATTTAGGTTTGTTTTGATGTGTGTTGGTCACTCCAGCAGCAAAGAGTTTCATAAGTATACAGTGCAATGTGAACTGCAGCTCTGGACAGTAAAATGTTTTAATATTATGTTCAGCCTATGGCTCAAGCTGGGAACTGTCCTGTGCACTGAACGACTCTTCATCAGCTTTTACCATCCAGTCTTGTGACAATGCAATATGTGTCATTATCTGCAGCTCGCTAATACAAAGGTGGGAAGGTTGCATTTACTATCCAATAATTTTCTTCTAATTTCCTTTGTTGGAGAGATTAGCCCTATGAAGCTTGGTAGCTACTGGAAGAGTGCCTGAAGCTGTACTGAGGCCTGAGTAAAGAGAGTAGAAAAGTGTAGTAGAGTTCCCTTTTGCCTTCCCACTCCCTATATGCATAGGGTGGACACAACCTTGAGCTGTATTTTTGCCTAGTAACAAGAGTACAGTGTGAAGGAAAATGCCTGGAATGGCTTATTCTGTTCACCTTTAAAAAGACAATGCTAAATCATCTGGGTTCAGGCTTTTTCTCTCCTCAGGAAGCTCCATGGTTAAAAAAAGAAAATAAAAAACTGCTTAGTCCCTCAAACCTGAAATCCAAGATATTCACACACAGCATGGGCCAAATCCTGATGGGCTTTATGATATGTTTCTGCTGTACGGGGACGCCAAACACAGGAGGAATTGCCACACATGCACGGCAGAGAAAACCTCTGTGGCAGCTGTTTGCATTGCCTCACAGAGGGAAGGGGGAGGATGTGGATATTTTGGGGACCAAATCAGTTGCTTTGAACAGCACGCTGAAGCACCAGCACCCGTGATGGAGCAGGGAGCAGTGGGCAGTGTCCACTAGTCCTCAGCCAACAGCCAGCGGCAGACCAGCAGCAGGCCAGGTCTGTGGTTTGGAGGCCCCCGAGCTCTTGGGATCAAGGATTCCTTTCCCTCAGGCTTGTGGTGCTTCAGACATCAGATTTTTTTCAAACAGTCTCCACACCATTTCTCAGGATTTGATTATGAACTAATTAGAAGGCAATTTTCTCTGAGACAGCGTCCTTTGATTACATTGAGAAAACACACTGCAATGTTGGGACTTCACCCCCACCCACCCCCACCCCTCCCCTCCCCCCTTTTATGCACAATTTCTGTCTTCAGATGTATGAAATATGTGCTGGGGGTTTTTCTTGGACTTTCATTTCAGTGGTATGACTGTAAAGCTGCCTGCAGAAGTCCAGTAACTTTCTTACACTCTGCAGCCTACGCGGAAGCCTCAGTTGGGCAAGTTTAAAATGAAAAGTTCTGGTGCTCGTTACAATAGCAAAACCTTTTAATAGCACCAGAGAGGCAGGGGAACTTCACCAGATAACTAAATCCATTGATCTCTAATCCTTTGGGCCATACTTACTGTGGAAGACTTGCATGCATGGCTTCAATCCAGAACCGCACGCTGCCAAAAAACGCTTAGTACGTTAGCAGCCAACAAAAATGTAAGAGGTCTGCTCTGCATGTGGGAAACAACATAAAAAGAAGTGGCTTTTTAGCTTAGTCTGACAAACGTTAGCATATAACACTGATATTAAAATGAAATGGCAGAAATTCTCAATCGTATCTTGGATGTAGGGGGACTTATATGTGCTAATTAAAAGGGACTGGGTGGCACTTTAGGCTGCTCTGTTGTAAGTTTCTTCTCAAGTACTCCAGTTCAAAACCTTCCTCAGGGAAGAAGCTGCTATTAATGTGCATTTCTTGCAGGCTGAACCATTAGAAAGAGAGATCTACTGAAGTCAGATGCATTTCCTCCTCTATTTAGACACAAATACAGATGTTATTCATATCAAATATATATTATTGTCTGTCTCCGATGACTGATCTTAAGGAACTATAAAATCTAGCTAAATATATTTATGGCTTTATAGAAGTGCCCATACCCAGACAACTCTTAATGCTCGTCTCTATAAGTACCAATTAATAATGCTCATCAGAGATAGGTCTGTGTTAAATAAAAGTACACACTATGCCTTCCAAGTACCACTGACAGTCTCAGCGACTCTATAAATGCAGATAGTAACTTTATTTTTAAAAAAAAAAAAATCATTAATTTATATTTTTCCTGGTGGTTTTCACTGCATACTTGGTACTTTCCACTTTTCAGCTTACCAATATTTTATCTGTGTATGTACACACACATGCACACATTCTACATACAGCATATAGACTCTGCATAAGTTACCTTTCAGAGTGTTTTTTGGAAAAATTCTTTGTGTGTGTCAAAGGACTTACAAATGCAATTCTTTTGGAGCAGAGAATAGCAAAAACTGTATCAGCTGACAAATACCCCAAACAGGACAAGTGTTGATTTTTGCTTGTACCAGGGAGACATAAAAATCATATAGATTTCCCCAGTCCTCTGACTACACCATTCAGAGATATTTCTTACAGGCAAGTTACAGCTTTCTGAGGGCTGGTGCAACTCCTGTGCCTGTTGGGACCTTATTCAAATAATCAGAACCACAGGTGAGGATGGCCTCAGTTGAAGTGAGGTCACAGGCACCCCTAATATCTCTCAGAGATACCCCTTAATCTGGTATCTGTTCCCATTTGTACCAGGGTGACCTAGCAAAGCCAGACACACTTCTTCTTCAGCAAGTACCTCTTAGAAATCTAGAGCAAACCTACTACACCATAATAGCCAGGATTTGTGAAAGATTTGGTCTAGACTTTGTATGAGCAAGTAAGACTTGTGTGTTTGTAGGTGCAAATTGGGCACGTCTAAACCACATTCCAGGCAAATATTTTTCATTCAAGTTCCAGCCTATATTCATATTCATGTTCTAATTCTATGACGTGGACAAAGGCTTTTGACCGGACATACGGTTTGAGTCATACCCAGGAGAGAGTATGGCCTGAGCTACTTCCTGATGAGAGCCAAAGGCACACCACAGGCTGCTCTACGAATAGGCAGAGCTCACTTACATAGTATACACAACCCACGGTTCGCATCAGTTCTGTCAGCCCTGGTGCCCTTCCAGAAATGGTTTGGAGGTTGCAGGCTGCAAAGCACATAGTATTCATGGGTCGCCTGATCTTGGATCACCCTACAACAGAGTGGCTGCACCATGCTGTGATAGAAGTGTCAGCATCCACTGATGGGAATGCACAGAGCTGAGCCACGGTATACACCAGGCTTTATCCTGTTGCCTAAGCCAAGTCCTCAGGGTGCTTTGTAAAGCCTGTTTCAGATGCCTCACTTCCCAAACCCAACACAACATGCCAGCTTTGAAGAGTCAGTGAAATGAGGGAGAGGTAAATCACTTAGATCCTCACAGGAGACAACCAACAACTTGCAAGCTGGGCCTTTTCAGTCAGCCTTTTGGTAACGTATCCATAAGTTAGAATGGAGCCACTAGGCACCATTGAGAAACATGTCATCTGCCTCAACTTGCTTGGAATTAAAGACAGTTCACAGAGCAAATGTAAGCTATTAATAGCCTGTATTCGTAATAGCTACACTTCTTTGCTTTTCTGTACTACTGAAAAACCCTACAGTAATCTCCAGTCCTAATTCGACCACATCACTTTCTTCTAGTTTACAACGAGCTATTACAATGTCCTCTGGAAGTCAGAGGCACTGACCGAATGCACGGCAGCACTGCATGTTCTATCATACCACAGCACAATGGGATGCCATTACCGGGAATCAAGTCTGTTCGTTCTTGTTATGTCCTTCCGGAGCCAAATCCTGCTTGACTTACTCATGAAATAATTCTGTTGAATTCAGTGGGCATTTTGCCTTGAGAGGGGAGCAGTGAAGAGCCCTCCCTGAAGAGCATTTCCCTGAAGAGGGGCCTGAGCATTCAAAATGCTGAGTTCTTGCTGGGTGGCACAGAACCATGGATCTTCTCAGGAGAACTCCTGGAACCCCTCAGAAAAATTAATCAGAAGTTTAAGAAACTGATTTCTGATGAACTTTTTATTTTCGGTTTTGTTTTGTTAGTCCATGAAAGCACAGCTTCAACCAAATGCTTCCGTGTAAAAGCAGTTTTGAGTTTCAGCAAGGTTTTTATTGACTTTAGATAAATAATACTAGTTTCTTGAGAAAGCAGAGCATCTGAAAACAACACAGAAACATTTCCTTTGTTCACCCAAAAGCTGTCAGCTGCCAGAAGGCCTTTCGTGACAGAGCAGTATGTTTGCACTACACTCCTTCAGACCAATTTCCCCTCCCCAGTTCATGATGAGACTTCAGTCCAAACAAGGCAAGAGATAGCTTAGGTGGTTTAAAAAAAAAAAACCAAACCAACAACCACCCCCCGCCCCCAAAATAAAAAAATCAAAGCCTTTAGAAAGCACCGGTAGCTGAGGGCTATTCAAACTGACCTGTTGAACACTCAGGGTATTTTCACTTTCTGCGGGTTATTTAATCTAACAAGTTCACGTCACTTGTTTAATCAATTATTACTGTCCCGATAAAATACAAATGAACTTATTAATGCGTGAACTGTACCTAGAAAACGATCCATCAGCCCTTTCTTTTTGAACCCCAAGATCTAGCCTGATGAATACACAATGATTTTGTATGATAGAATAATTTATCAGATTTCTGGCAGAGCCCCAGAGATGAAGCTCTAGATTAGACTATGGACTTGACATACCTGAGTGAACAACTGATGACAATCCCTTGAGAACACTTGGATGTTTTCATGTGTGGGTTTCAGCAAAATTAGTCATAAGATCATATCTCTGACTCTTTCTCCCACCAGACTTAACCCAAGGACTAAAACGGTAGATTTACCACTTAACTACACTTTTTGCAGCTTATTTCTTTTGTGTTTCTACAATGATTCCCAAGCCTTTGCTGCCTGTTGCTCACCCAAGAACCTAAACAGTAGCCACAAGAGTTTAATAACAGGAAAACCTCCTCAAGGTATTTAATGACTCTTTCAGAAGGCCAGGTTGTCATCTGTAGACATATTATTGTTGATGCATTTTCCAATTCATGTTACCTAAGACATTGTGAGTGGTCCTTGCCACTTAATTATTCCCCCCACCCCCTGCCAAATAAAATAGAATAAATACATATTTGTTTTGAGGGAGAGTTTTCGTCAGAATTTTCTGTAACAGATCAGTTCCTTAGGCTGTAGGGATATGAGTCCAACCTCTCCTTGGACTAAATATCCTTCAGCTGGTTCTGTGGAGCATTGTGACGCATGTACAGAGTCAACAGGAGTGCCCTGCTTGGAAGGTTAATTAATAAATTATATTCCTCCTCTCTATTCTCTTCTGATGTTTGAGTGAATGGTTGCAGCAGTAATAATTACTTAACATGAACTTACATAAAGGAGGTATGTATCATGGCATTAACTCCTGCATGTGTATAAAGTGCCCTAGTTTCATGGGATACAGGAGGTATTATTGCCAAAGATATTCATAAACAAGCTAAATAAGAAGAGGGTGTCCTCTTCACTCAGATTCCTCAGATTAACTCCATGTCACTCAAATTCCACAAATAACAGAATAGAAACTCACTAAGGATTTTTGTTGTTGTGTTAGATCCCATTTTCCTTAAGCAACCCTATGAGGGGCAGATATTTACATAATAATTAGTGAGCAGGATTTCAGAGAGTTTCAAGAACGTACAAGAAGTTCTTGGCATCCCATTTACTTAAGGTGTATCTATATTGTCTTTCTAAACTGAAGGTAGTATCTTTCATTCACTCTTGAGAACAACTATACTTCTTATGGACTGCTGGAAGTCATGGAAAATTTCTGACTATAGGTTGGATGGGCTTTTGAGAGTCATCTCAGGCGTGGAACGTCATGGCTACCCCATGAGTAACCTTAACTGGTAAGAGGATCAACTCCTGAATGCATTTAGACTGACTAAACTACACTTGGCTGGCATGCTTACTATATAGCTAACATGGAATTAACCACAGAATTGTTTAGGTTGGAAAAAAAACTTCAAAGTCTTTGTGTTAACCCAGCACTGCCAAGTCCACTACTAAACCATGTCCCTAAGTGCCACATCTACACGTCTTTTAAACACCCCCAGGCATGTTGACTCCACCACTTCCCTGGGCTGTTGAAGCACTCTAAAATACACCTGCAACACAAAATATAGGTGTCACAATAGGACGTGTTTACATAATTTTGCTCACATTACCTAGCTAGGACACAAGGTGTGGTGACACATGCCTTAACCCTGACTGTGTTGTCCTGTGCTTGCAAGTACAACTTTCACTGGTGTTGCTGGTCAGATACGCCGGAAAACACGCCTTCATTTTGCTGGGTAGATACTTCCTCACAAGCTTTGCAGGGGGAGCTCTATCTGCACCAGGCCATTTCCATAACCATTTCTACAGCTCTGTATGGTGCAGTTCTTGGGTCAAACTGGCCTAAACACCTCACTGAAATGAGGGGAAAAAAGTAACTTTGCCTTCATTTTTTTTAAAGTGTTTACAATAGTAATGTAGATGATGGTTGTGTGTTGGAGGAGCTCTTAAATATGCTTTAATTTAATACCACAATACCAGCTGTATGTACAGCTCTGCTGTTAAACAGTCAAGTAAATCATAACCCCAGGTTGGTATCCTTAATTTCCACTAGGGAATATAATAATAAGTTCTCAATATTCCCCCCCCACCACTCCCCACCCAGTTTTTCTTTTCTTATAAACTGGTGAACTGTGACAGAGTTATTTTGCAACTTAACAAGTCTGCAAATTATTCTCATTTCCACTTTGGCATTACTCCTCACTGAGCTGATTTAGCTAGTGTTAAGTACAAAACACTTTAGCAAGGTAAGGTTTGCATATTCACAAAGCTAGATTAATGCACAAGAGTAATTTCTGGCATTAGTTAAACACCTCTACCACTGAACTTCATGAAAGTAGGATTGATGAGTTGAACCATTAGGTGCTGAAGTGTAGAGCAAGAAGAGCAGACGTCTTTCATGTGATAATTGAAATCATTTCAATTCATTTCCTTCTTGGTTGGACAGAAACATGTTTTCAATAGTGAAGAAATCTTGAGGGAAACCATTGACCTAACCAGTCATATAATGCAAGAAGTTAATGTACAAAAATGATATTCATCTTCAGTTTATAATAGCATTTTCTTTTCACAGAACCAAAACTATACAAAGGCAAAGTCTATTATAAGAGCAACTGCTACTCTGGTAGATACATGACCTTTGTTTTATGTGACAATTACTGGGTTGGTGGAAAAATAAAATAAAAAAAATAAACCACAAATTTTTATGCTAAGATAATAAATTATAAATTATGAAAGTCTAAGGCACTAAGCAACTTGTAAGCAACAATCCTGTCTCTTAGCAACAAGCCAGGGAAAGCAGCTTGTTGATACGAACAGAGCAGACAGGATTGTTTTGCAATGATTACCACCAAGGAACTAGGAACAACATTTTAACACCTGCCTCAGGGCACTTCTGCACCTAGCTATCCATCTCTCCAGTGGCCCACAAAGTCTGGGCTGGATGCCAAGCGGCTTCTGAGTCCTGCCTCCTTCCTAGAGCTGGCCCACTGCAACAAAAAGGACCCCAGAGGAAAGATCAAAGAGGTGGAGTTCAGGTGTGTTGCACACTTGTGCCTGCTTCTATTTCTTTAAATGCCGTTTTACAAAAAATGAGTGATCATTAGTGTAAATGTGGTCGGTTTTTTTTTTTCCTCTCTCTGCCCTTTTAGTGCTGTGTGTCTAATCTATAGTTAGCATTATGAATGAATGCAAACAAGTATTTGATATGAAGCCAACATTTCTTTATTCTTAAATACCCAATGTTAAGTGTTGGAGCAACAGTGCAATCAGAAGCATGTAGTTATTATTCTGCCATTGTGCTGGTTTCAGAAACATACAAAGAAATTATTTCCAAGAATAAAGTACAACAGAATCAGTCTGCTAAATCCCCGGACTAATATTAGAGGTGGCTCATTCATTCTCCCAGGTAGAGTGTTACGACAGCGAAGGGAAGCTGTAGCGAAGGATAGTAAAAGTTAAGGAAAAAAGTTGGTGTGAAATCTAGGCAGATAAGGCAAAAAATCTTAGGAGAGGAATGAAAATGAGAGGTGGGAAGGAAAGGAAATAAAACATTGTGAGGGTGAGAAAAGCATGAAAACAAAAGATAGAAATGGGACAGTGGAGAAATACAAAACAGAAAGAAAATATCAGGCAGACACACACCACTTTGCAGTTAGCAGAAGTCATTTCCCTTGCAGAAAAGAGTGCAGGGAGAACAGCTAAACGGAGAATTTAATTCTGATCTGCTGGAAATCCATCATTGACTCATGAGACCTGGCAATTCTTCCAGTCCACTCTAAGCCCTAAGTGAGTTGGAGCACTGATCAAAGCCTACAGGCCAGCTTAGCCTATAACCCTATCTATCTCCACATTATACCTGCATTTATTAAGCAATGCAACTGTGCTAAGCACGGTTCTATCAACATAGCTTTCCTGCTGCTGGCTGGAACGCACGTATGCCAAACTTTTTTTACTCTGCACCAAACCGCCCTATACTTGCTAAGGATACTTGATAAAGAGTGGAGTCGGAATATATTTATTTAGCTCAAGGCATTGGCTTGGAGGCCAGACTCTCATTGCAGAAAGCCAGGTTTTCTAATTCCGTATCCAGAACAGAGTGATTTAAACTAAAATTGCTAAATATAACCACTGCCATTGCTGCATAGGCACAGTAAACAAATGCATGGGTTGATCTCCCTTAAATTATTTGTTTTCCCTGGTGCAAAATCCTGAAGGAATTGGTCATTGTGTCTTATACGGTGTTGAGGCTCACCAGGCAAAAGTGGGCTTTCTCCTTCACTTTTCTTTTGGGTGATTGAATATGAAGTCCAGCTCACTGCACATCCTTATGTGAGATAGTTTTACACAGTACCTCGAGGCTCTATGGTCCCACAATGCAGTGCAGTTCACTGGCAGTGGTTCAGCTGAAGACTAAACATTTGGCTCAGTGACAGCAGAGCTGCCAAGAGTTGGCAACAAGAGACTCACAGGGAAGCAGCAGGCTGCTAAACCCTTTCACATTTTTAATTAGATCCACACACCCATGTCTTTGAGCTATCATAAATATACAGATGACATAGAGAGCATTATTTGGGGTAAGGGAAAAAAAAAAAAGAAAGAAAAGAAAACTGTACTGTTGGTATCTCTTACCTTATTAAAATAATTTACCTACAGCTAGTCTTTGGAACTGAGGGGGGTGGGAAAAAAGGGGGTTGTGACATTTAACTCAGATAAAAGTTTCTCCCTGACTACAGTTGAATTCACCCTGCACATTGAAAATGCAGGGTCCTGAGATGACTGACACGCCGACTTAGTTGCAATAGCATTGCCAGAAGAGGGCATTATTGGCAGTAACTCCAGTGTGTAATTTCCCAGAAGAGCTATACATTCAAGCTCTAAGTATTCTTAAGTGTGTATCTTGCTATGATGTTGTTGTTAAAACTATTTGGTTTTTTTCCCCTTGAGCTGTTGTTACTATTTTCTAAGCACACCTTGATTCAAAATCCTTCTATTTATTTTTTATTAATTTCTGCAAAGACTTTTTCCCAGTTTGGTTCTTCCCAACCTTTCTTTCTTCCTGACTCTTCCTGCCTCTCCATTATTCAAAATAATTATAAGCCTTGGTTTGTTGTTTAATTTAATTCCTTTTTTTTAATTAACTATTACACAGAACAATTCCTCTGCCACTCATCACTTTTTGTCATCTGCTGGTGTTCAGATCTATAGCAATAAGGACATATATCAAATACACTTTATGTTGGCAATTGACATCATCATATAGGACAGTCTGATGCACAGGGTTAAAAAATCTCTTCTCTGTCCAGGGATAGCGACACTTAAAGTATTGTCTCTTGACTCCTTTGTTATAAAGTCTTCACATTTTATTCAGAATAGAAACTGTAGCTGTATCGTCAACCTGCAGCACGAAAACATGCACAAAGGATCTTTGCAACTGGCCTTGAAGGGCCAGGGTTTTCTGCTTGTATTTCTCCTAATTTTAAAGAAAATCTAATAAGGAAACAAAATCCTTGAAATGCTGTAGGGGGGAAAAGGAATCACATGTTGTCCTGCCTGCAAGCACAAATTTTATAAATAGACACTAGAGCAAACATCAAAGAAATTGCTGCACAGAGAAACCAACAGATCATGTATATTTTACATTGCCCATTTATTCCCAACCGTGTTCGCCACACACTGCCAGTTAACTTTGAATGTGCAAACCACATTCTCTCCATTCTGGATTTTCGGAAAATTGTTCGTGTCATCCTCGCTGTTTTCTTCTGTGTAAGTTAAACTTGGCCATATCTTACTTCTCCTGATTTTCCCCTCTGTTCTTCACCACAAACTGAGAAGCACAGTGACACAGTCCTTTTGTATGCTTGTGAGATCGTCAGGTTCATGGTACACATTTCAACACACAAGATCCATGAACATTACTAGCAAAACTGCTCTAAACTGCCTTGTCCCCAGGAGCTTTCTATCTCCCTTAGCATGGGCTCTGCTCTGCACCAAAGAGCTGAATGTATAGGAAAGAACACTTAAAAACAGAAACAGGAGCATGGTCTAAGGAGTAGGTTGGCCCTTGGGCTATGCGGAAGCAGGTCTGCTTGAGGTAGTTCCCTCGTCAGAATATAAGGGAAATGTTCAGCTTTGACTTTTCTCGGTTTTGCTTTTTCTTTACTCTTTCTTATGGCCACTGAGTACTCTTATAAAATGCTTCGATGCTCCACAGGGCTGCCAAAGGGAAAGGAAACATCCCAACATCTTGCCAGAAATTGAGAACCTCAGTTGCTAAGAGGCATTTCATTGACAAGTTTAATTGGAGGTGGACTGGGCCACTACAGACCTTCACATCACAAGGTCATAAGGATGTTAAGTAAGATATGTCAAGATTGTTAAATCATTGGGTGTGAGATTTTTTTTAATGTTTGTGAAATGTTTAGCAAAATAAGAATGCTACCAGTATAAAAATAAAAATAAAAAATTAATAAAGATAAAAATAATTGATCATTTTATCAGTGTTGCTGTTGTTAGTAATAAGGCAGTAATAGGGGCAGATTCTAAAAGAAATATTTATGTTGTAGTAAAAAAGAAAGAAAAAAATATATTTTATAAAAAGACGACTAAAGAACATGTCCAGCAAATTAACTCCATTTTTTCACCGAACTACCATGTGTGAGAAGCTGAAGAATGAACATTTCACAAATACAGACACAGAAAATAACATCTGCTAATAATAGTACTTATAATACTGTTTCTCATTATTAGCTACGGTATAAAACATAGTTTTCTTTGATAACAAAACCATATTGTTAATATCTTCTGTGTGAGTTGTACCAGGATTAGGTATTTGAATCTCAACGTAATTATTACAAGTGATCTTGTGCCTCAGTTACATGCATTTTATCTGGAGGAAGACATTTTAACAGAGATGTATTCTTTAATGACTCTTTCATGGGCACCCCCTTGCCGTGGGGAAAGAGCTTGCGTGCCCTTGCGAAGTTGAGAGCTATGCTGGTGGTGGCATATGCCTCCGGTAGGGTCTCCCAAGCCTGACAGGTCTCAACTGAAGGGTCAGACAAAGTGTGTCCACGGGCAGGATGGGCTCACTAGCCTTCGGGCAGCCATCCTAGGAGAAGGACAACTCTAACTCCAAACCCGGGCAGATGGAGCTCGTTTAGCCCTGCAAGGCCATCCATCTAAGAGAAGGATACTCTAACCAAACCTACGACCTGAGGACTTCGCTGTCACCGTCCAAGCTCGCTAGGCCCTGGCAGATGAACCTCAGGTGTAAAGGGTGGGGCCAGTCTCGCGCACGCTGCGCCTCACCTAAAAAATCCACCGCGCAGGCTTGAAGGGTGTACTCACGTTTGCAAAGCCCTGTAGCGACAGGCAAGGGACGAAACGGCAGGTGGAAAGATGTCACTGGAAGCCGCAGACCCAACCCTGCATGCAGGCGGTTCAGGACATTGGTCGCTTGAGACTGACCCGGGAGATGACAGTCTCGTTCGGCAGCATCCTGAATGACCAAGCAGCCTTTTTCAAGGAGAGCACTGCTTGCTCCACATGGAGAGGGGCCTAGAAAAGGTGGCCTAACCAAAGCTCATCTCCCTTCCAATCCGGTTGGCTAGCCGCGGCCAACGGACATCTTCTTCTGCGGTCAACCAAAGACAAAGAGACAAAGGCATACGCCTGCCTCCAAAGGCGTGTCCAGATTGACACTCGCATGTTGGAACATCAGAACCATGCTCGATACAGCAGACAGTGGGCGTCCTGAACGCCGTTCTGCTATAATTGCTCACGAACTGTCACGACTCAACATCGACATTGCTGCTCTCAGTGAAGTTCGCCTTCATGAGGAAGGCAGCCTTCAAGAACATGGTGCCGGCTACACACTGTATTGGTCAGGCAAACCCAAAACCGCAAGTCATCATTCCGGAGTTGGCTTCATGATTAAAAACTCCATCGCCTCTAAACTTGAAAATTTGCCAACAGGTCATTCCGATCGCATTATCTCCTTACGCCTCCCGCTACACAACAAGCAACATGTTGTTCTCTTCAGCATATATGCCCCAACTCTCCAAGCTGACCCTACAGAAAAAGACAAATTCTACACCGATCTGCGCCGCCTTACTCAAAAGGTTCCTGCAGATGATAAGATCATAATCCTTGGTGACTTCAACGCCCGAGTAGGTAAGAACTCTGAAGCCTGGAAAGGAGTACTAGGCAAGCATGGAGTTGGAAACTGCAATGACAACGGTCGCCTCTTGCTAGAGTTTTGTGCTGAGCAGCAGCTTACCATCACCAACACTATCTTCCAGCAGAAAGACAGCCTGAAGACAACCTGGATGCATCCTCGATCTAAACACTGGCACCTCATTGACTATATCTTAGTGCGCCAGAGAAATGTTCGCGATGTCTGTCACACCCGAGTGATGCCTAGTGCAGAATGTCAAACAGACCACCGCCTTGTGCGCTGCAAACTTAACCTCCATTTTAAGCCCAAACCTAAGAGGGGCGGCATTCTGAGGAGGAGGCTCCAAGTTAACAATCTTCAAACAGCTGCACTGAGAGACAGCTTCCAGGCAAACCTTCAAACTAGGCTTGAAGACTGTCCCATAGACTCTTCTCCTGAAGCGCTTTGGCAACATATTAAAAATAGCATCCTGCAGTCCTCCGAAGAATTCTTAGGGTTCTCCTCAAAGAAGAACAAAGACTGGTTTGATGAAAACAATCCAGAGATCCAGGAATTGCTGGCAAAGAAGAGATCTGCTCACCAAGCACACCTCGCTCAACCGTCTTGCCATGTAAGAAAAGCAGCCTTTCGTCTTGCATGCAGTAAACTCCAACAGAAACTTCGAGACATCCAGAACAAGTGGTGGCTCAACCTAGCAAAAAAGACTCAACTATGTGCAGATTTGGGTGACCACAGAGGATTCTATGAGGCTCTGAAAGCAGCGTACGGACCCACACACCAAGTTCAAAGCCCCCTACTCAGCGCAGATGGCCAAACGCTTCTCACAGATAAAACCTCCATCCTGAATCGATGGTCTGAACACTTTCAAACTCTCTTCAGTGCCAACCGCGTAGTCCAAGACTCAGCAATCCAGCTCATCCCAAAACAAACGGTGAAAAATGAATTGGATATAGCCCCTACTATGGGAGAGACCCTTAAGGCCATACAGCAGATGAAAACCGGCAAGGCAGCTGGGGTCGACGGAATCCCACCTGAAATCTGGAAACATGGAGGCCAAACGCTCCATGCTAAATTTCACGAGCTAGTTGTGCGCTGTTGGGAACAAAGCGAACTACCACCAGATCTCCGTGATGCAATCATCATCACCCTGTACAAGAAAAAAGGAGTAAAGTCAGACTGCTCAAACTACCGAGGCATAACTCTGCTCTCCATTGCTGGAAAAATTCTCGCAAGAATACTATTGAACAGATTGGTACCCGCTATCGCAGAAGAACTTCTACCTGAAAGTCAGTGTGGTTTCAGAGCCAACAGAAGTACCACAGACATGGTATTCGTTCTCAGACAACTGCAAGAGAAGTGTAGGGAACAGAACAAGGGTCTCTATGTAACTTTCGTTGATCTCACCAAAGCCTTTGACACTGTGAGCAGAAAAGGTCTGTGGCAGATCTTGGAACGATTAGGATGTCCCCCCAAGTTCCTCAAAATGATAATCCTGTTACACGAGGGGCAGCGCGGCCAAGTCAGATATGGCGATGCACTCTCTGAGCCCTTCCCAATAGCCAATGGTGTGAAACAAGGTTGCGTTCTCGCACCAACTTTATTCACAGTTTTCTTCAGCATGATGCTCCAAAGGGCCACGGCAGACCTCGACGAACAAGACGGCATTTATATCCGATATCGTACCGATGGGAGCCTTTTCAACCTAAGACGACTGAAGGCCCACACCAAGACCCTGAATCACCTTGTCCGCGAGCTGCTTTTTGCTGACGATGCCGCCCTCGTTGCTCACACAGAAGCAGCTCTGCAGCGCTTAACATCCTGCTTTGCAGAGGCGGCTGAGCTTTTTGGGCTGGAAGTCAGCTTAAAGAAGACAGTAGTTCTCTACCAACCAGCACCACAAGATGATTACCATCATCCCCACATCACCATTGGCGAGTCAGAGCTTCAGCCAGTCCAGCAGTTCAGCTATCTGGGTAGCATCATCTCCTCAGATGCCACGATCGACAAAGAGATAGACAACAGAATAGCAAAGGCAAACAGAGCTTTTGGAAAACTCCATAAAAGAGTCTGGTGCAATAAACACCTGAAGAAAAGTACAAAGATCAGCGTCTACAGAGCCGTGGTACTGTCTACTCTTCTGTACGGGTCTGAATCATGGGTCATCTACCGCCACCATCTGCGACTCCTCGAACGCTTCCATCAGCGCTGCCTCCGCACAATCCTAAACATCCACTGGACTGACTACGTGACTAACGTTGCTGTCCTTGAACAGGCAGACGTCACCAGTATTGAGGCCATGTTGCTGAAAACGCAGCTGCGTTGGGCAGGGCACGTCTCCAGGATGGCGGATCACCGCCTCCCTAAGATCGTGTTCTATGGTGAACTTGCCACCGGCTGCCGCAAGAGAAGAGCTCCAAAGAGGAGATATAAGGACTCCCTGAAACAACACCTCAGCCTAGGCCATATTGACCACCATCAGTGGTCCACCCTGGCCTCCAATCGGGAGATTTGGAGACACACCATACATAACGCTGCTGCCTCCTTTGAGAGCACGCGTAGAATCAAGCTCGAGGAGAAAAGACAGCGCAGAAAGAACCGTGCCTCGACTATACCACCCAAGGAGTCCCTCCGGTGTGCTCTTTGCAACCGGTCTTGCCTATCCCGCATTGGCCTTTTCAGCCATCAACGCGCTTGCAATAAGCGTGGGCAAAGCCCTTCCCAAATCTTCGTCCGCGAAGCCAAGCCATGATGATGATTCTTTAATGAAGTTTGGGCTTTAATTTATTAGAGATTCAAAAGAAGGAGTGGTGCCTCTCTTGTTTCGCTCTCTCTCCCTTTCTTCCTTATTTTCCTCTGGAAGGTACCTATCTTGATACTAACCAGCCCCAAGCAAGTTTAGTATAACTGTCCAACGGTGGTAAATACCTGTGCTGATTCATTAAAATTCTTGTTCAGATCTGATCAAAACCTGGATGTCAAATCTGCGGTCTGCCCATGCAGGCTTACCCACACCAGCTTATTTCAGACCTGCCAAGTTACCAGGCCTCTGGCTATTAACAGTTTGGTTCACAGGTTTCAGCAGAAAAATGGACAAGTGGAAATCAAGGATGGAAAATCCTCTTTAAATAATCTACTCCATCTCCTTGTCACTGCTGGAAACTGCTAAATTTACAGACTTTTCTGTCATCAGTGCTAAAAGAGGTTTCTGTGTACAGCCTTTGATGCATCAGATCCATACAGCAAGCTGCTAAGATGGGGTAGATGGTGACTATTCCAGAACGAGTTATGCCTTTGTGGACATAGGAAGACCTAAAACAGAGTTCTTGCACGTTGGTGAGAATATTTCCATCAACTTCAGTAAGCCCTGAGTCTGCCCTAAGAGGAAGAGAACCAAGAATGAGGGCTTGTGTTTGTCCCCACCACCAACTTCCTGTCCTTACACATCCAAAAAAGTGAAGAAAGACCATGTAGACCTGGCCTTTGACAGTTCTTTTGCAGGTGAATGGGAAAGAGGTCACTCTGCTGATGTTTTGAAATGGCTAGACACAAGATATTCCTCAAAACTGAAGCTGGATAGTGTAGCACAGTGGTACCTCTCAACAACTTTCCCTGCAAAAATCATTTGCCTGAGCATGACGTGTAAAACTTCAATCACATAACATTTGGTTCAGAGCTTGCTGTACCTATGAGGCTTGGAAAATGGGCAGAGTGAGCGTGTATCTGGCTGTGAAACACTATCAGCAAACTATAAGTGTCCAAGCACAACCCAGTTTCAGTGTTCCCCCTTTTCCAGCACTGAAAATGAAAGGTGGGAGAAAACAAAGCAAAAAGGATTTTGTGCCTTTGTGCAGCTGTAAATCTGGTTTAGAGACGCTCTGCTTTGACTCACCCACCAGTCAGTCCTGCTTGGACTTATTTACTTACAAAACCGGCTGAAAGAGAAGTAATTTGGCACATCCTCCCCTTGTTCCAGCCCATCCTCCTTACACCCCAGCTGGGTAGGCATCCTATGTGCTCAGCACAGACCACAGCACAGAGATCCTGCCTGACACTGCTTGGTCTGGTTGCACTGGAGAGGTCAGATTTGTGGACTGACAAAGTGTGCAATTGCAAGTGTAACCTATAACTGTCCCCAGAATTTTTGTGGTTGGGCTTACACATTTCAATGCAATGTTAAATTGCAGCAGAAATCTTTTGGCTCAAAAACCTCAGTTCAATCATGTTTATTTCCCTGTGCTGCTCCACCTAAAAAGGCATGTCCAGGAAGTATTTATTTTAAAGTAAAGAGATAGCTTTCATAATCTCTTTCATCTTTTAATGAGACACAAAAATACACTACTTTAAATCAACAGCACTGAATCCAATTAAAATATATGAGAAATTATACCTGTTTTACTGTCAGACTTTGCAGATGCCGCATGTCTTACAGACAAAAAAGTCCCTATATACTTGCCTGTCAAAATAAAATAATTAAAATATTAACTTTTTTCTGTTTTGTTATTTAAAAAAAAAATCATGCTTTTTAAGTGCTAACGTATATTCATATTGTCTTCATTTCCGTCAGCAAAATAGTTCTGAACAACCCCATTTTAGCAAGCAAATTTACAACAGTTATAAATAAAGTGATTATATTAGCAGCTGTAAATGCCATTTCGTACATTACATGCTATGAGCATGTGGTAGTTCAGGGCATAGGAAGACTACTTTTCCTCAAACCAGCTTTAACCAAGTCAAAAGCTAAACTCGCTCCCACAGAAGTCACAATGATAACACTCAATTCACTTCTGTCCTGTAGGACTGGACTCGCAGCAATAAATTCCTAAACAAATCAAATGGACACGAGAAGCTTGCTTCTTGATGTATGCAAGCAACTCCCTGCACCATCCTTCACTAGAAATCCTCTCAACTCTAACTTACTAAAAATTAGGAAAAAAAAGTTCAGTGACTTTCCTGCTATAGGGCTGTCATTTTGAAAATACAATATATGCGGTGGGTTTTTCTGCAGTCAGAAGTACTGCAAAGGATATATTTAGTGGGCCTTTATTTTATTAGAACTAGGAATATCTGATTTTAGACTTCCCCTCTATTCTATCCTGAAGATCATATCAGTGCACTGGAGGTGAGAGGGAAAAATCCCAAATCCTGTTGCAGTCATTGTGAATTTTGTTTCTGACTTCAGAGAGGTCAAGATTTCTCACTCAGTAGTCTTTTGTTTATAGATAGCAGTATCACCTTAGACCTTTTGGCCACGACTGCACTGGAAACTTTTATTTAGGTTTCTTCTCCCTTTGCCTCGCTTCATGACCTTTTTTTTATTCTGAGTTTAGAAGAGTGTAAGAGAAAATCCAGTCACCAAGGACAGGGACTGGGAGTTCAGCGATCGGAGCACTGCCCTTTACCACAGATACCTCTGTGGATGAAATCTAGCAGGGTTCAAAGGAAGTCTGGCGAGACAAGCTTAGTTCCGCCTTTTCTGCACTGGAAAAGTTTCTTACAGATACCAGTTTCAGATATCCAATAAAACTAAATAGGTGCTGAGCACACACCAATGCTACCATACAGACACCACTAACTGAAGTGTGTAACTCATTGCCAAAACGTAGGAACAACCAGTGTGAAAACTAATCACTGCAACAACTATGCATTTCTAACTTAGCCTGTTTTCCAGTAACAAGCAGAAATAACATCCCATCCCACTTCCATCCTGGAGGTACTAATTCTGCTGGCTAAACTTCCTAAGATTTCCCTTCATCCATGAACCACACAGCATGCTGAAACCCATAGGAACCTTTCCTGCTTCCAAACGCTGTTTCACAAAGGGCAACTGCAAGTCTTCTCCCAACCACACCCAGAGCAAGGTTCCCTTGTTTAAGAAATGCCCATAACAAGGGAAGATGTTCTCATGTCTTTCTTCCCGGGCAAAGTCCCAGGTGCAAGCAGCAACAAGCACAGGAAGGCTGATACATAATCTACCAAGCTTGTCTCCAGCATTGTTCACTCCTCACATGGCAGATCAGATACTTGGTCAAAACATCTGACAATGCTGCAGTCCCTCCAGTATCAAGGTAGTCGGATTTTGGAGGGAAAAGCTCTATTTGTTACTGCCTCCTCTATTTGCCCTGAAGAGCCTCTAGACATTTACTGTAATAATCACCGCTCTTTTTTGCTTCATTTGTACTCCACATTGTCATCTCTAAATACAGGAAATCTGCCGTTTAAAGGCACTCTCTCAGAACAAAGATAACATGAATTTTCTACTAACATTAATCATGCTGTGTGTGGTTTTCTTCGAAATTGTGCCCTGGCTGTACCTAAGGTGAGTAATATTGAGGACCCTCCAATGACCTAAGCTGATTCTGAGATGATAACAAAACCTGAGGTGAGACCGGGCTTGTGCAGTTTCAGAGTTTCAGCATGGGCATTTTGCCTAACTCAGAATTGCCCTATTTACCTGCATCGCGTTCTTGAGAAACCACACGCACGGTTATATACTCTCATTTGAATTTGAAAATACCATGCACCATGTTTTGTTTCTCACCCTTCCATTCTCATCTCCTGCATCTGCCTGAGGTCCGGGTCTGATGCCTTTGTTTTGTTTTATTACACAGGACAGTAACCTGGCCAAGAGAAGACATGGACTCTAGTCCCAACTTTCCATGGACCTTCTTGGTGTTGTTGAGAAATTAGTTCACATCTCTACCTCTCTGCTTCCCGTCTCAAGCCTTACTTGCAAACACAGGCAAAACCATATCTTTCATTCCTCGCTTGCCTGACGCGTCCGAAGGGGATGTTGGTGGAGAAAGTAAAACAGCTGCTGTTATAGTCGAAACAAATTATTGTTAACACCCCTAATCCATGAGCAGTTCCATTAGTGTTAAGGGGAATACTGAGTATGCCAATGCTCTGTGTTAGTGTCCTAATGAGGAGAATCAATTTTCAACTCTCTGCATGACATTTAAATAAAAAGAGAAAAACTAGACATACTTTTATTGCAGTGTGGAAAACTCAGCCAGGAATTTCATTAGGTCTTTTTCCAGAGAAAGGAAGTCACTGGGAATATACAATATATCACGGAGAAACACATACAACACATCAAGGCCTATCCCTCTCTTTTCTCCCTCAAGGGAGAAAAATTACTTAGAAATTACTTCACCGGCTGTCTCAGTGTCTGTTTGTGTTGGAAAAAGCACCTCTGACCTAGAAGAACAGTGGTGGTATTACTTTAACCCCAAATGAGTTGCAGCACTGTAAGCGTCTTAGGTCAGGCGGATGCACTAATGCTGATGCCACCACTGCAGCTGTGGGGGTAGAAGGGCTGCTGTTTTCAATATCTAGCCAATTCATTAGCAGTCCAGGTGTGGACCCACTAGTGAACGTCTTGTATGGTCACCTCCATGGTGAATTTTCATAAGCATTTGTTAGATCTGCCTGGTGGTTTTCACCACTACAAAGCCATGCCACCTGAATGTGCCAGCTTCTGGCATGACTTTAGTGTTACTGCCTGCTGACAGTGGGGTGCTGCTGAGACAAGCGTGACTCGGAAATTAAGGATAATGAAGATGACCTGTTTTAAGGGATCCTTTCAAGAACTGTACCAGTTTTAGCAAAATTTTTTTCTCCCAGGACAAAGGCTACTGCTGCATTAGCTAATAGAAGGAGGAGTATTACATGGTGATGGATGTGTGAAAATGACACACCAAAACAAAACAGCACGCCCTGTTTCTGCCCCAGGGGAGAGAATGGAAGAACAAACCACATGCGACAATGTCAGTCATGTTGCTTAATGCACTGCTCTGGGACTTTCAGATACTACAGTGATGATGTGGACAACGTAAGAACATCTTTGGGTTTGCACAGCACAGAGGTAAGATGGTGAAAACTTGAAGGTCATGGTCAAGATTTTTAGAAGAAAGTGCGGAATAGCTCTATGTCATGTTTTCGGCATGATAATTTTTACCTGGATGTTGGTCTAAGACTACCTCAGAGGAGCCCTCCATGTGGTTTGTACAGAAAATTTGTGGAAAATGAAGAGCTTTGTGAGGAATTATTCAGGAAAAAAGGGATAATTATTGTGAAAATGTTCCATTTCTATATTTTCTAAATGAAAACTTAAGTGGGCTATTTAGTGGTAATTTTCTGTTTTGGGATCTTAAAGTCATTTTAATATTAGGAGAATAAAGAATTTAAAAGATTAAATCAAAACAAAATTATTCTAAATTGTTGAAGGAAAAGTTTTGATTGACACACATCCACATTTTTTTAATTGTAATTATTTGAGAATACTTTTTAAATTTCTGTTCTTATTCTTCATTTAATTTTATTTTGATCTCAAAAGTTTTCGTAAGTTAGGAAATTATTTCTCATCCTACTTGGCTCCAGAATTTCCATTCCTAGGTCTACATGAGATAAGGCCACCGTAAAGATGACAGCGTGGGTTCTAATGTATTTGAGGTCTTTTCTACAGAAGGGCAATCCTCCACCAGCATCTTCTGATCTGCTACAGCAGTGTGCTGCATCAAAAATTAATCTGACTATCTAACGATTCGTTTGGATCAGTCTTTGGGCAGTAGACCACAGAAAAAAAGGACTAAACGAAACCATGTTCTAAGTCCTTTACAGTCAGAAGAATTATCTAAAAACCAACTCTGCTTTTAATACGGAAAATATATACACATGTATGTACTGTGTTTTTACAGTTATATTTAAAATTTTGGGAAATGTTAGCATAAAACAGAAGACATAACAGTCTCTTACATAAAAACCTAACCATTTCTCAAGTAGAAAAATCACAAAAGAAAACTTAGCCAAGGTTCAGTTCATGAGTAAAGTCAATGGCAAATTGTTTTATAACAGTCATATTGTTCTTTCACCTTGTTCTTCTACTCAAACTCAATCCATGGATGAGAAATAAGGGACAGGAATGCAAACTACCAAATCGTAAAAAAATGCAGTAAATAACAGAATACACACATCCAGGTGCCTTTGTGGTTTAAACTCTCTTGAATAAGTCTCTTAAAGGAAAACAAAAAGTTAAAGTTCTTTTGGAATAACATGATACATAAGTTTCTGGGTACAAAAAAGAGAAGAAAGTGAAGGAAAAGCTGGATATTTGCTGTACAGCATTAAACGCATTCCTTTCAATACAAATAATCCAAAGGAAATTCTGTAAGGAACCAAGTTCAGAGATATAACTTGCCTCAAAATTATACAGGCCACCTGTCGGACTATACGTGATCTATTTAAAATACACTGATGTTATTCACCATCCCAATGGTATTCGTAAACACTTTCTTCTCTTTTATTCAGTCATTTTATTTTGAACCCGTGGCTTTCCACAGTCTCCACAGTTTTCCACTAAGGGAAAATAAAATAAAACCCAAAACTTAGAAAGCTGAAAACGCCTATTCAACCACCTTCAGCCTTATATGAACTTCTCAGCAATTTACTGGAAGAATAAAGACCCAGGCAATCTTTAAAGCATCTTAATTGTTCTCTGAGTGTAATAGAACCCTTGGAAGATGTGACCCTAAGTTGGCTGTAAATCACACTTAATTCCATGGACTGTGCTGTTCCTCCCTGTCTATGGAACATACATGACTTTAAAGTAGATTATTAAATCACACACACACTTATTTTTCAAACAGGCTTCAACAGTTTCTGCCTTCACTTTTTTTTTCTTTCTTTTCACAAAGAAAGGTAGGAAGTGGCTATGAAAATTGCAGGGGAACAAATGGTTGCTTGAGAATGAAAAAGGGTGTGAGAAAAGAGTAATTAATCTGCTGTGGCTCTTACCATTTCTTCTAAGAAGCCCTAGTCAATCACTTTTCTTCCAATCCGTCTACCATTGCCCTTTTACCACCAGTATATCATCTATTCACCCACAAGCTCATTTACCAGTTATCTCCATTCCTTTCCTGAATTCAAACTCTGCCAACCTGAATTAGTTCAAAATCTCCCTCCAAGTTATGCCAAACTGCTTCTCAGAAACTTTCAGCACACACCTATCCTCTAGGCTGAGAACCATTTCTCTCCTTATTTAACCTTGCCAGAGCTCAGCACCGCACCCTTGGCTCTGATCCCACACAGTAACCACCTTCTCAGCCTCTAACACAAAAGCACACAAGCGTACTGTCCTCTAATATAAATAACCAACTCTTGGACTCAGATTTTTTTTTCCTTTTATGCGACTGCCCACCAAAATTCATATGCTGTCCTGTTTTAAGGGGTAAGGGGCTTTCTTGCCAGAAGATCAGATCCTTCAAGGGTTGAATCAGCTCCAGACTTGAGAGTACCTGCTGGCGGTACTACCTCCCCAAAAATCCTAGCAAGGCAACAGCTGTGACTTAGTTTACTAAATCTACAGGAACCAGCTGCCCCTCTTCTACTCTGTATACAACATACATACTCTGCCTGTCCACATTAGTGCTTAAATGGGGTAGTGGACGACCAACTAACTAGCCAGAACAAGTAACCAATCTGAGTCAAAAAGAACTGTGTTTGTAAAGCTGTATGCAAATGGACTTATGGACAAAGCTGGGGCTAAATTCATTCTTCATGTGTGTTATTACCTGTAGAAACATCTGGGAAACTGAGTTGGGGTAATATGGTGAAAATCCTAGGCACAAATTACAGTACAGGAAATGATATTTAATCATATGAAGCAGCTTTTCTACCTTGAGGATGTTCAAACACTGGAACAAGTTACCCAGAGGGGTGGTGTAGTCTCAATCCTTGGAGATCTTCAAACCCCAAATGGACATGCTCCTAGGCAACCTGCTCTAGTTGACCCTGCTCTGAGATGGGGTTTCGACTAGCTGGTCTCTAGAGATCCTGACAACTCTGTTATTTTTGATTCTGTGAGTGACCTTTGTGCCTTAGTACTTTCTCAAGGGCAAATTTCTCTGCCATAAAGATAGACCATAGCACTATATAGAGTCTCCGTCTCTCCCACTGTTACTCTGGTGGTCAAAAATGAGCAGTGTAAGACAAAGACAGCAGAGATGTTTCTGTAAAGACCATTGATGTTGAATGCTGCAAGGGCAGATGGAGGCTGGAGGGGGCAGGAAAATGTAAATATGCACATGAACTGGAGAGCTCCATGAATGTCCACATGAACAGTTCATTCCTGAGACTGACTAGCTCATGGCCACTTTTGAGATCTATGGTACAGCATGCCTTGGAAGTAAGCTGTGATTCCCCCTGTTTGGTGCAATTGCATCTGGAGGCCCGACCACCTCCTAAGGTGCCTTGCTCTCTCACCAACTCCAAAGGGAATCTAAGGTAAATGGATTCAATCCCTAAGACGGTTGCCTTACTGAAGTGCCTAAGGCACTTGTGTAATGTGGACTGATAGGTGGCACAAATCCTCCTAAAGTTGCCTTAGGGTGCTAAACCGCCACACCACACCAATTCAGGGCTTGCTTTAATGCTGCAATTCTGGCATCCCATTTGAGGAAAACAGCATTCCCATTACAGACTCACAAACCAGGTGGGTTATACAGCATTAAAAAGTTTTTCTGCAAGGAAAGCAGAAGGGTGGGAGATGTAAAATAAGTACTGGAGAAGCATAAAGCACCCACTTGGGTTTCCTTAGCAAAGATTAAATGCCAGAGATTCAGCCAACACTAAGAACAGCCACGGAGCAGTACGTCTGCAGTTCCCTTGAAAGCTCAGTACAGTCTGTTACCACTTTAATATTAGAATTAATTGAAGAAAATTGAGAAACTAACTCAGATTTGACCTCTGGGTATTCTGCTCAATAAGTCCAGTTTAGCCCAAAGGCACATAAACTGAGGAAAATTATTAACCCACTAGCTGCTGGCTTAACATATGCCAGCTACAAAACAAATATCCCACAGTTTCAAGGCAGTTTATTTTGGTCCTAAAAAGCGATGTATCTCGCTTCCCAGGAAGACAATGCAGTTCTGTGACATGTGGTTACAGTACAGATGGAGTGCTGGTTGATTGCATAATGGTCTGGTGCTGGAGAATTCAAACGTGAGCTGTCTTCATAGATTGGAAGTGCCTTTCTTGCACCATTTCCAGGTTTGTTGTCACTCATAATATTTGAGGGAATGCTTCATGAACCAATAATGCAGCTGCCCTGAAAATGTTCCACAAGAGCTGTCAACCATCCTATTAGCACACTTACTGACACTGGCCACAGCTGAGTCTCTTTAAACACGCCAGTCTTAAAGTAAAAAATAGTTTTATTGAAGGATGTACCTGGCATTTTTCAATATTAAAATAATAAATAAATAATGGCATGTTTTCCTTTAAAATTTTAAAATGTTAACTGTATCTGGACTCGCTTTGCAGACATGCATTAATTCATTTAGATACAGCCTCTGAAAATCTGGCTCTCAACTTGTCAGTAATGTGCATCTCCTACTGAATAGGGAATTATCACATTCCTTATTTTCAGTTGCTAATGACCATTAAAGGCACTATACATACATGTTCCATATAAAATTTAAAATAAGGAAGATTTTTTCCTCCTAAATCTGGGCTAATTTATAGCTTGTCAGTCATTCTCCAGAATACGGAGTACTGCAGTGTCCAAGACACACTGTTCTGCTTCTAATCAGACAAAACATATATAAATTTAACCACTTTAGGAAATGCAGCTTCCTGAGGACATTTTGAAATTAACTTGACTCCCTACTTGTCCCTTTCTTGGTGCTATGTTATCTCAAGTATTGTCTGAAATTAATATTATTTAATTGTCTTTATTAGTAAGTCACTGGGAACAGACCAGACTTCCATTTTGAAGACAATGTGATTTGTGACCGATCTTAGATAAGAGGATGGGAACTCATAGGCCACTCATCAAGTGATCTCCATTTCTGAGCTCATCAGTTTTACCCTTTCTCTTCCTTGTCCATTATGCCAATGGTGCAATTCTGTCATGGAAGAAGTCATGCTCAAATCAGGAAAAGCTGTATTTAATCAAACCTGTGTTCTGCCAGCTGAAAGCTTTGAATAATCAGACTGAGGTTGGGTAGGAAACATAGGCATTAAGAATTGTTATCTAAACAAAAAATTAATAATGTAACGCTGTTGCAAAGAGATCGTTTTTTGGAGTGTTTACCCTGTGAGAGGCACAGAAGGCAATTCTTTGATTATAATTGGGATTGGTGGCGCTTCTTTGGGAGAACACCAAAGTATGTAGACTCAGGAGTACATAAGGGAGACTGAAGAGATTTTTACCCATGAAGAAAGTTTGAAGGAAACAAGTTTGTTTAAGTAAGAGAGGGCAGAGTTCTATTCCTTAATTCAGTTTATCTTTAGTTCCTAGTTTAAAGAAATCACAAGACATTGTGGTTTATAGGACATGTCCCACCTAAGGCAAACATCCCCCACCGCAGCAACTGGAAATGCCAGCTACCAGATTGTCCTTTTCCCAGGCTTCAGCAACAGCAATGGTAGCAGCATCCTTGCTGCTAATTTGACCCTCTTTCAATCTGCACTATCTGTATCTCCAGAACTAGAGATGGGAAAGAAGCAAGCAGCTTCTTTTGCAACAGTGGAGATGGGTCTTGAACATTAGGAGAAAACCCCCAAACCCAACAAACTCCAATTTGATGGTATGCCATAACAGGTCACATACTTATGGTTTGCAAAGTTCCTTACTCGGATTCTTTCAGACTAAATCATGATTAGGGATGGTATAGGCACAGATGACTATATGTCAGCTATGATCTTGGACAGGACAATCTCTTGTGACTCACTAGTGTTTTAATGGGATTTCAGATTTTCAGTGATTTTGCAATCCTGACTCCAGATGAAAGCTGAAAATCATGATGACTTTAGTTTAAAAAAAAAAAAAAGAAAAATGAAATCATTCAGACATAGTACTTTGTTTTCAAAATCTAAAATGTTCAATTAATCGCTATGTAAAATAATTCTATCATTCTTATTATTCTAAGAACATTCAGGAAACCTACAATTTATTTCTTAGAAAACACGAAACATGGTCAGCTTCAAAATCTTGTCCCAAAGTATTTTCAGGTTGAATTGTTATCAAAACTACTTCTTTCCCAGGAAGTACATTTGATTCTGTCAAATGTTATGGGATAAATTATGCAATTAGTAAATCAGTACTTATCATCGCAGAATGTAGAATTTCAATGATTTCAGTGACAAGGCAGTAGGGGTTTTATCACCTAGGACTCATATGACCTACTCCGATGTACACCACTCACGTGGAGGTCCTGAGCTCATGGGTTGCTGAGGCCTCTAAGAATTAAGTAGAACATTTAACCTGACCACAGTGATGTGGTTTTGGCAAATACCTCTTTTTTTTTTCCAGTAGCATAGCTATCTTCTTGCCTAGATTGTCAGACAGAGACTGTGTGAGTGCTGGTATCATTCAGGCCCTGGGACAGTGAAGAGATAATGATGTTAGAATAAACACTAAGCATCCTACATACACCAAATACTCCCCTGACTGCAGTAGATATTAAAATGTGTCCTTTAAATAATAATTTTCCTCCCAGTGCTCCCAAACTATGGATATCATGCCACTGAAGCCCATTTTTCAGCTTTGGAGAGCTTATGAAATGTTGTCTCCATCTTTAACAGTGAGGGTGATCTTTGTAAGGCCTTCTCTGTCTTGGAAGGATTAAGAACTTATTTGGTCCCACTGGCACTTAAAAGAGCAGATATGACCTATTCCCAGCTCGCTAAACAACCCCTTGAGAATTCCAAATATTTACCAGATGACCCACTGCCCCTTTCAGCCCCCACCTCCCTACATCCTGAGCAATGGTGAAAACTGAGACTCCTGTCATACCAGCCCTTTCCAATGTCTCTTTATATTAAGCCAGGTCAGATGGGGTCACTGGTCTTTGATCTACTGTACTACTTCATTCTTGTTTGAAACTACCCAACCTTTCTCACATTCCCATAACTCATGACAATGAAAGCAGCAGCTGTCTGCTCTACTTCCTAACTAATAACTTCTGTTCAGAGGGGGAGGGAAAAACAGCTTTATAGTAAGGCAGAATTTTCTGTTGGAAAACCAAGCACTGATAATTTCATGTTGTGCCCTTGTCTCCCCTCCTACTGCAGGAATACCTACAGACCACCTCTATTTTCCCTTTGGCTGTTTCTACCCCTCTTCCTTTCTGTGGAAGAGCAAGAAGCAGAACTTTGCTACCTTTGTGATTATTAGCAGCCCTGGGTTTCTACTGATTAGTCCCAGTGGCACAGGGTTAATGAGTTAAGTGTGCTTATTCAATTAAGCCACCTCTTTGTTTTAGCTCACATAAATTTTAACCTGATCGCTTCAAAATTACCTTTGGCACTATCCAGTAATAGAATAAATTGAATAAATTGAATCAGAAGAAAAATTAATGCCTTCTTAGTTCTTAAGTACTTGATTTGCCCTCAGTAAAATAAACTCATGGAAAGCTTAGTAGAGGCATTCTGATCACTTGATATACAGTTTACATCATGAAATACAGGCAAACTGGAATCCTCTTGGGTCCTAGCCTAATGCTGGGTAATATTTGGCACTGTTATCAATTTTAGGTGATTTTCAGTGAAAGTTACTCAGTTAACTATTTTCCTCAAAATGCCCTCAGGTTACACCTTTCTTACGGCAGCCACTTCAGTGCATTCACTTGAGCAGAGGATGAATGAGTCATTTCACTTATAATACTGGAGCACCTTTCTAACGCAGCTGCAGAACACAGCCATTTACTTTGCTCAAAGTTGCATTTTTGGAACTGTAGAACAGTCCTGGATATCACACTGCAGCATGGGAGACTGACTGATGGCTACGGTTAAGGCACTGCAAGATGAAGTGGAACAGCACAACACAAGAATCTTTTCATCTGTATGTGAGATGTTAAAAGAAAAGCCACTGGATACCAGTCCATACTTTCCTGGACTGGGTATCTGGCATACTAAAAAAGGCGTCTGATTTTGAATCCTGATTATCATTAAGAAGCATCACATTTGAATCTCTCTGATTAAATAGAGGACTTTCATAACGGCATTGCTAATTACATTTGTATACACACTGACTGCCCTTAAAAATACCCTCTTAAGGTAAGATTCACCTCATCTAACATTAATAATTTAAAAATTAGAGATCTAGTCTAAGTCAATTATCTCAGCTGCCTCTGTATTCAGTGAAGAGAGATAGACATGTCCAGAGCATGATTCATCCCACCAGTCTTAGAAGGCAATGAATCTCTTGTTGATTTGTTCCACTTATATCTTATATCATGATGTCATCAAACAGTTAGATGAAATGACTTCGGCCCAGAGTACAAAGGAAAAGCTGGATGAAACAAACAAACAAAACCACAAAAAACACCACCAAATGAATGCACAAAATCTTTCCAGCAATGCCATGTGCAGTGATATTGTAATGTTATTCATCCATCTGGGTTTCTTCACATAACAGGATATTGTCCTTAAAGATGATGACCCTCTGCTTATGTTCAGTGGTATACAGAATATCCCAGAGCTGAAGCAAAAGCGAAGTTACTGCACTAAGAATCTTTTAGCAGGAAAACAACTTAAATCTCCCTGCACGAGAGAGATTTGGATCCATTTTCTTGGGGATGTTTGATACCAACATTCCTATTGGACTTCAGTGACTACATCTCTGAAATTGTCTGACATATTTTGTTGTTTTCTCTAACCCCTGTAGGTCCATTTCCAGCTGGAGCATACTCATTTTATTTAGAAACTTCAGGAAACTTTGCTCTTCAGTGACTTTCTGCTACTGGTAATGTCACCTAATGGGACGTTTACCTGATTCACTCCCTGCACTGTACATAACTGACCTTTCATGTGGACTGTGTTCTCCTTAATCGTATGCCTTTAAATCAACTAGCAACTTGCCCTGGGGGACATTCAGAAAAACAATCTTTCACAGTAAGTGTTTCAAGGAGCAAAAAAGAGCTTGTGTGTCCTGTAAAACCATAAAGTAAAAACATAAATTGAATTGCATTAAGGTCCTGCACAGAATAAACTCAAATTAAAATAGTCCTAGAGATCACTTACTTATTTGGCAGTTTAATCTGGCCTAGGATCCAAAACTGATTGCTGAACTATCTCCTAGAAACGTGATCTTCAAACTTCATCTTATTCACAGAGACCTTGGCAGCACAAACAGGCAGTACATCACTCCAGCTCTATCTCTGCTGCATTGGCCTCTGGTTCTGAATTACAGCATCTATCACATTCTGGCTTTTGCTTGCCAAGATTTTGAAGGTGTGCTCTTGCTCACTGTACCTTATGAACAGCTTTCCCTTCCATCACTGGGCCTACTTTTGAAGTTTACTGATATCAACTTATAAAATATTCTCTCTCTGCATGCCTACCCCCTCTGACTACTGTGTAACTGAGACATACATGCATATCGCAAGTGTCAAGTCCCAGTTTGAAAGTACTTTGTCTTGCTCACACAGACTGTGGAAACTTCTGCCCATAAATATCTGAACCTCATATGCTTTTAAAACTAGACAGAACATATATCCTTTGGTTAAGATCTATTTATAATTAATAACGTGGCAAGGACTGGCAGATTCTTCACTGAGAAGACTACAGACATACGCGCTCTCTCTGTATATATGTATACTTATGTTTCTGGAGATGTGCTTTATTCCTCTTTTCTGTTTTAATACCATCATACATCATATTTGTTTTTAAAATATGCTTTGCTCTGAATTTTTATTTTGTAATAAAAAGATTAATTTTGCATACTGACAAGAACTGGATTCAAAGTCACATTCTCACTCTTTAACAATCCAATGATGAGCAAAACCCTGTAGCTTTCTCTACCCTGTCCCTGATTTTGTTGTATGTTACCTGAAATGTTGAAAATAACTGAAATGAAATAATCTGTAGACTAGTCAAAATTTGTCTTTTTGGTTTTTTTTCCCCGGGACTATAATGTTGTTATAATACAGTGCTTTACATATACTAGGCATTAAACTTATATGAGAGTAATTGGGAACAGCCAAGGCCTGAGAGAAAATGCTGTAGTCAATGATCCACTATATTCTTGCCCTTTGATATACAACTATGTGCCCTGAGAGCCTCTGTCAGTACTACTGTGTCTGGGCACGCTGCCCAGTTTCTCCTTCTAGACTGATCTTTGGGGCTCCATAACAGGGAAATACTCAGAAGGATCAGCCTCCTTCCTCATCCTCCACGCAAAGGAAACTCATGCGTGTATCCCGCATGGGAACCACTATGTTTTCTGCAGAGGTGCTAGTCTAGATGGTGGGGAGCCCTAGACTGCATTTTGCCTTACATCAGTCTTACATTGTTGAGACACAGCCTAGGATACCTGGAACGAAATAATCTGGTTAGTAAAGTTGGCAGGGTGTTCGTATCTACCTTGAGTAATTGTGATCAATGGACAAAATGGTCAAAATCATGAGGCTCATGGTCTAGTATACAGAAAGAAAAAAGTGGAGATATGATATACCATAAATATTAGGCCATGTTGTGCTATGTATAAATTTGAAGGCTTGTGTTTTTCTTAACTATTTGATATCTGTAAATGCATTTAATTTGCATTAAACTAGACTGGTTATTTTCCACCTACCACAGCCTTTAAAGTGATTTTGAGAAAGTACAAATACTAGACCCTCTGTATGAAGCAAGATTTACTGGAGCAAACTGTTGGGAACCTACTCAAAGAAAAAGTAAGAGTATTAGGCAAAATCCAAATAGAAAAAGTGTCAAGACTCCACTACATCTTTCCTTTTAACAAGTTTGGATTTAAATCTTTGAGCGTGCATTTCAGTCAAGGTCTCATTTGTAAGAGAGCATATAGCTCTACTCTTCAAAAAAGAACAAAAAGCCTTTTTGTGCAAGTGTTGTCTTTCATTAGTAAACTTGTTGATTGTGTATTCAGAACAATAATTTTAATATCGATCCCTGACTGTTTTCAATATACAGTGATTATTTAAACAAATTTAAAAAGTATTGTTAGCAGTAGTTGGAGAAAAGGTATTTGGACCATTCAAGAGACAGGGAATCTACGGAACAGATTCTGATGTCTAAGCAGAAATAGTCAGAAATCACACCTATAGCTTCTGACTCAAACTCTAAGCATCTCTGAGACTCCTTTAAAAGAGCAAGAGTGGAGGAAATAACTTTGGACCTTTCAGCGAGACAGACAAAGGAGCATGTCTACTATCATTGTCCTCTTTCATAAGCCCACAGAAAGGCATCTGTGGGAGAACAGGGGATCTGAGATCTTTAACAGCTGACCCTTATCCAGAGAGGTGACAAAGGAGGGAGTTTGGATCAATGAAATGTTTCATGAAGAAAACACCCACTGAACGAGTGGAATAGCACGCTGCTTGACCATTCAGCTAGAGAAGATGTATGAATTCATTTAGTCATTCATTAGACGCAAAAATTTTAGATCTTTAAATTACACCAGTTGGTGAGAAGGAATGTTGATACCAAACTATCAGTTCATAGATAAAAACACTGGGATTTTATTCCATACTTTTGAAATCACAAAGCCTTTGAAATAAAGGGTTAAATTCAGGCCCTGAAGAATGGAAAGTGAGATAGGGTAACGCGTGCAAGCTGACATATGCCCAGTTAAATCATGTTTATACATACAAATTTGTTGCAAAGAACTAGGGGAAAGTCTCCTTCAACAATGGAAAAATATGCTGCAGTTTTATATTGAAAAAAACCACTGAATTGCAGTGGCTTGTAAAGCTGGAAGATGTCACAGTTCTGCTTTTTCATACAAGTCTTCATTATATACTTTGCGAAGGGGGTAACTTTTGGCATCATTATTTTTAAGCATCATTACTATTTTTCCCTTTTGAGAGGACATGATGATATGTTACCTCACTTCATCACAGTTTATGTTATTACATAAGTGCTACAAATGACAAAGTTTGGAGAGCGCAGGTATGTCTAGAAAGCACCAAGCAAACCATAAATCATATTAAAATAAACTGAGGACTTGAAAAGAATTGTGAGTTGAATAGCTTTGTGTGGCTCAAACATGAAATGGTACTTTTAGATTATTTGCTTGCTGTCTGAAGCATCAAGCATTGGAAAGGAAGTAACATCTAAGGCAATGTATAAAAGAGACCTCACACCTCATTTTCTCCTCTATTATTACATACTTATATATTATTGTTTATTTATACCTTAGTAATAGCAAGAGGTTCCAGGCAGAGATCAAGCCTGCTTTTTAGTAAAAAAAGATTCCTATCTCAAACTAAATGTAAAGTGAAAGACAACAGGTAGATACAATGTGAGAGGAAGAGAAGGAAGGTGACAGTGATGATTATTGCAGTAAACAGCAGTCGCCAATTACCTAGTCATTGTTTAGCCTTCTTTGTAAAATGTAGTACATCTGGAAGGGTGATAATCGTTATCTTTAGATCTATCTTTCATTTCTGTAAACTAATAGTGTCCTTTACAGCTACTTGGAAAATGTTTTTCCCCAATGAAGAAACATAGAAAACTTTATATTTTGTCTGTATGAAAAAATATAGAAGTATTTCAACATATTTCAATATATTAGTGCCTGAAAGGGCCAAGTAGATCATCTAGTCTGACCTCCTGTGCATGTCAGGCCATTTATTTTTCTTTAACTATCTTTGTATTAATCCAAATAACCTATTTTAATTAATGCAGAGTCATCCTGCCTTGATCCAGAAAAGCTGGTACATGAAGTATCCTTCATTTTGCTTTGCTAGTTTGTTGTTCTAGCTAACTACCCTGACTGCTAAATATTTTGCTCTGTTCCTAGTTTAAGTTTACCTGGATTTGCTTGCCAGGCATTAGTTGCTGTTATGACCCACTCTGCTAGATTGAAATGTTCATCTTCCAGGAAGGTAATTCAGAGTAGTTCTTAGCCAACTTTTGGATAAATAAAGTTTCTCAGTTCAAAACACTTTTCTCAGCTTCAAAAAAATTTTCTGTTTTTTTTTATATCCCCTCAAGTTTTGGACACCTTTCCCCCCTTACAGAGACACAAGAATGTAATGTAATACTCTAGCATCCTTTCCACCAATGTGTAACAACCACCCCCCTGCACCATGCTCTGCCCCTAGTTTGTCTTTTTTTGCTATGGCATCATATATACAATTTAACTTGCTTCCCCACTCTGACTCTTAAATCTCTTCCTGAGAAACTAGACTCAGAATACACTGTCCATTTCTCAGTGTGATGTTCCTCGTTCTAGGTTACAAAGCACTCTTTGGTATGTTAGAATACACATTGCTTAAATGAACCCAGCTTGCTTTGTCCTTTTCTGATCATTATGGCAAACGCTGCCACTATTCTCAGCAGTAATTAATTTTCTTTATTTCCAGGTCATTGATAAAAAATATGAATAGCTTTAAGCTATTTGTTGGCTTGAATTCATATTAGAAATAATTTGATGTTTCACATTAATACCTACCCTGTCCGATCTGCCAATATGGTGTTCTTAGTATGTTCAACATATACTCAATTTGCACTGTATCGTGCTAAGTTTTAAAGAGTGTCTTCTGATACTGTGGTGTTTATCAGGTGTCCAAACATGCTACAGCAATCACATTATTACATTTGTCAGTCTGATCTTTAATTTCACAAAGAGGATATCCAAGTCTGATTGGGCAAGAGTCGTAGACAATTTCATACTTTAAGAAAGCATACAACAACAAGGATTGAAATAAGGTCTCCATGATGATGCACACACAGTATGTCCCTTTGACAGTGTGAACTTAAAACGCGCACAACATAGCTTGTGTCTGTAGACAAGGGTCTTTATCTATTTGAAGCTCAAATGCACAAAAATAAAGGGATAGTGATTAGGTGGCTAAACACAACACAGTTGGCTGGGGGAGATGTCAGGAACTTCCTAGTGAGAGGGGAAGAGCTGAAGCTGAAAACCTCAGAAGCTGGTTTTCTTAGAATTTCTATAAATACAAATGCTCTGTACTGTGTTTAAACATTTCAGATTAGTTGTCACAGTTCTCTGACTTCTGCATTTATTCGTCTGAAGAAGGCAGGTGCTGGGAAAGCAGAGAGGTTGAATATAACTGTTTCTGCTGGGTTTTGTACTCTGTACTGAGGTCCTGCCATGAACAGATTCCAGCAGGGAACTAACATTACAGTATCGAGACTTAGGACCTGATTCAAGTTACAGTCCAGTCTACTACAGAATGAAATCAGTTGCACTTTCACACTTCTGCAATATCCTCTCGTCTGTAAAGATCACAACCCTATTCTCTTTCATTCCTTTTTAGAGGTGAGAGGAGGAATAACAGGGCTTTTCCAGAGCCCTATCCGTATGTAGCTCCAGCATATATCTCTTGCTTTCCTTGTTTTCCTCTGAACCAGGAGGAAAAGTCTTTCTATTGAAATGCTAATAGGGGAATAAACTGTATAATAAGACTGCATCCCCTTTGGGCCTACATGTAATTTACACATAAAATGAAAATGCACATGGCCTTGTTTCATAGCATATTTGTTTAATTATCTTTCTTAAAAAGCTTTTTTCAATTAATTTTCAATATTTAAAAAAGGAATAAAAACGTCGATTTATCTGTGTACCTGATAATTAAGTATAGTTTGGGGAATAATTACGTTATCTAATAGCAGAAATTTGTCCAGCTCTAATAACTGGCATTTTTCAACAGTTTTGCTTGCTTTTTTGTTCTCCAACTGCTCTAATTCAAAAGAAGTTTACATTCCGCATGCATCAGTCAGTCCTCACTCATCACACCAGACACCGATCAGTTAACCAAAATGATTCTGCCTTCCCTGACAATGAGTCAGGAAAGACTGGACAGATCCAGGCTAGCTTGAACCTCTCCAAGAGGGAGAGATGTATGGTTCTGGTATATACAAGGAAAAGTATAACCAATAGCGCTAAGAAAGCATTAAGTTTTTCATGAGGTCTCATTGCCTTTGAGAAACCTCAGTCTAACCTACAGTATTGAATTCTGATGATCCTTTTCCAAGAATGCTGGAACATCCTTGTTCAATTTTAGTTCAAGTTTAGATGTGGAAGCGAGCTACTCAAGACCTAATCACATGAAGGCATTTGGGGGTGGGAAGTTGTTTAGCATAGTCAAATAAAGAACAAGAAAGATAGAATTATTATCTGAAAATACATGTTGCTGGGAGTAGTACCAATGACAAAAAACTTTAAGCCAGTGAGATCCAAATAGCAGCTTCTGGGTCAAAACCAGCCTGCTGATTTTTCCTCTGAGAAAGTAAGGAACAGCTGTTTGAGCAATAAGTCTTGCCTGGACAACCATCTCCTTCCTTCTTCATATAACTGGTGTAAAAGTGGCCATTACAGTGTATTACAGTGCTGTGAAGTGGCTGAGGAGGTGTCTTCCTGCTAGGTACCTGGCCTTGCACGGTCCCAAGCTGCTGCCACCATTGCATCAGTTCATTATGAACGGGAAAGCTCCAGTTCTGAGATCCAGCTTACCCATCTGTGAAAGCTGATTTGAACTAAAGGGCACAGGAAACAGGATGAGCAAAACAAGCAGCCTGGTGTTTCAGGGTAAGTAAATGAAGTTACCTTATTAAGATAGCTGAACATAGCTAATGTTGGCTACTATTAGCATAATGCCGGCCAGAACAAGAAGCACTGGTTCATCAAGAAGTCTTCATCTAACTCACAGTGTGGAACAGGCAGTAGTGAAATGGACTCTGCACAGCTGTGGACTCTTCCACTATGGGAGGAGCTGGAACTTTCTCGTATGGACCCGATGTATAATATCAAAGATTTATTCTATCCCCATAAGTGTAATTGCTTCTGACCTGCTTAACTACAGAACAAGTATGCTGAAGTGTCAGGTCCATTTTGTCATTTAATAGATTTATTAAACAGCACACAGAAAGTTCCACCTAACTGTTTAAAGAAAAGATTTGCTACCTGTATGAGCTGCAATGCTCTCTTTCTACAGCTGAGAGACAGACAGTAAGATAGAAAGAAGTCATGCTATTCATTTCACCAATCTCAGGGCTAAGTGAGGGCTGATTTTGCAATCAGAGTGGTAGGGGAAGAGATAATAAGAAAGTATTAATGAAAATTCTTCTCAGTAGGTTTTTCAATACCATAATTTTTAGTCACTGGTTGTAGTCTCTGTTGCTGGCTCACACGAGGAATGCAATGGGACAATGGGGTTTCAGGTCAAGTACTTGTCAGCTGCCTGACAAGGTAAAGATCAGGTTTTCTTCGAACATCTCAAGACAAAGCTTAGTTTCTCAGCTAATGCTCTTCACCCCCCCCAGAACACGTTTCTCTCAGCCTGCAGCCCTGATAGAGGCAAAAGTAGCAATTAAAAAAAAAAACCAACCCACCAACCTTATAGCCTCTGTCGCGGAGGCACCCACAGAACAGACAGCAGCAGCTATCCAAAAAACCGTGCATTTATGGCAAACAAATGTGCCTGGCACCCCGACTGCACAGGTTCGGGTGTCAGGTGGGAATTATCACTGCACAACAGATCCCTGAACACTAACGAACACTCTAAGGAAGGATGACCCAAAACGTGCACAGCTCACTGCTACAAAGGGAGAATCTCTCCCCTAGTGATACCGAGAGGGTCACTCACCAACGCCGGGGTGGGGATCACTCCGTCCCGGGGAGGTACACTCGGACGGCGTCCCGACCCGAGGGCAGTCCTGGGAAGTCTCCTCGGCCGCTGTCCCGACCCGAGGGGAGAGTCTCCAACCGCACCACCTGCTGCTCCGAGGAGAACCAACTCAAACTGGTTCTGCGGCAGGGCCCCATTTGTACCCTGGTCAGTGTGAGCTGTGGTCACTTTCAGGCAGCACAGGCAGGATGCAGCTAACGGCATCCAGACTGCGAGGCACCGACGTCCCTAGGGGGCAGCTCCTGGTGCTTATCAGGTGCTGCTGCAAGGCCAGGCTTTTGTGCGAGCTCTGTGCTGGCAGTCAGGGGGGATGCACTGTCACAGCCTCATTTAAACTTGCCTTTGCACTTTCTCCTTCTTCTTTCTCTCCTTCTGCTTTATGTCAACTCACCTTGTAATCAGGCTGATGCTGACAATTAGGCTTATTAACACTCTCCTTCCCAAAGGCTAGCTCTCCAATCAGGCTGCCTGCCCCGTTTCAGGCAGCCAGAAGATAATGTGACTCTTCCTTCTGTTTAGTCCCAACAGCGTTTGCAGGGACAGGTGACAGCAAGGGGTAGAGTTTTAACTCATGAATTGTCAAGGCACTTCAGCACAGTAAAGCAGCTCGATTTGTAATTAAAACAGGAACACTTCTTAATTTTTTTTATTATTATTTTTGCTTGTTTGTTTTTAAAGAAATTAAAGATCCAGCTAAGTAACTTGTAGGAGTCATAAAACTGTCTGTTCAAAGTTTAGTATAAAAATTACATGGTATTCAGTGGATGTTAAATAATTAAACAGTTTTGCCACCTAACTAAAAATTTAGGCACGTACATACATGGAAAGTGTACCTTGGAATGATTTCTGTGAAACTGAACACTCATTATCTATGTTCGGTTGCTGGATCTGAAAGATCAGTTACACTTATTTCTTAAAAACCTAGACATTCTTCTTTATTATACATCAGGTAGTTCAGTCAACATCAGAAGTTTCTATTGAACTTAGAAAAATATCCAAATCTGGGGTCCTAACAACCATCACTTGTTACTTTATGTTTTAAAGAATGCCATTATAAACTACAGAAGCAGTAATCACGAAAGGTGGAAAGAGATGATTACCTATATATTCTGCTGCTTCCCATTCTGGTCGTGGAATGGAAGGTCTGCATGACTGAAGTTGCAGTACAGATAAATACTAATGATATCTTGACATGCGTCATACATGCAATCCATCACAAACCTGTTGCTGCTTTGCTTTGCATGGTCATATGCAATAAGTTAAAACCTTAATTCTGATTGCTGCTGTTCTCCATGCATTCATCAAATGATTTACCCTCATGAGTCAGTATCATGGAATCATGGAATGGTTTGGGTTGGAAGGGACGTTAAAGATCATCTAGTTACAACCCCCCTACCCACAGACAGGGACACCTTCCACTAGACCAGGTTGCTCAAAGCCCTATCCAACCTGACTTTGAGCATTTCCAGGGAGGGGACATCCACAACTCTGGGCAACCTGTTCCACTTGCACATGCATATGCATGGATTCAGTATGGAAAAGATCCGAAGGGATTGGACATGACAATATATGTTGTGGAAAGGCTCTTTCTTGTCCCTTCCATTTTTTTCATAATGTATCAATTATGTTCTTAACTCCCACAACAAATCTTCAACTCTGTACTCGCCATCAGTGAGTCTAGTCTATATTACCCCATCATAAGGAATACAAAGATCATCATGGATGAAAAGCATTATGCTTTTTCTATACCTGAGGATTTTGCACATGTTTTGGGGGCTTTTCCAGGCATTGCTGCTAAGAAATTCCCCTTTGTGCTGGACATCACCAGAGGGTTTAACTTGCTCTACCTCTACACAGACCTTGAAGAGCACTAGCTTGTTGGAGACTTCACAGTTCCATTACTGCCCTGCATTCCAACCATCAGGAATAAAAATGAGACTTTAATGCTAAGCCTCACTACATGCTGACAAACCACCAGCACACTGAAACAATCAGCAATGAAATAAAGACTGACCAGGACAAGTATGTCTCATTTTGTTGCAGGCAGGGAAGGTGATTATAAAGCTGAATCTTCAGCCCCCAGAAGTTTCTCCAGTTTAAGAAATTATGCCAAAATGGTAGCAGTAAAAAATTATGGTGACCCTTCCTCATACATGAACTGAGAGAGCTCAAGCTGGCAATGGTCTTCCTGGTTTTCAAGGCTTCTCCTGCCATGTATGATGTGGGGGTTGGAGGTATATTCACTTGCTTCTTAGAAAGCCTGTCTCACATTTGAAAAGGGTGTTGGAAATTATAACATCCCACATTAAAAGCACCACTCAAGATCTTGTAAAAACCATGTTTGAACATGTTGCTGAGGTTGTCACGGACAAGTTGGAAATGCTGGCAAGGCAGGAGGGCTTGGGACTTGCTTGCATTAAAAAAGAAAATAGTTAAAAGAGAGAGCATCATGTCATGCCCCCAGAGGGGAAGGCCTCCCAAATCCATGAAAGAAAAGGGAAGGATGCCAGACAACACTCTGACCAGGACTACAGAATAAAAAGAAGAAACCAGACTGAAATGTGCAAAAGAAACAGAGAACCTGCAGTAAGAGTTCCTGTTGTACTGCTGAAAAGGAAATATGTTTGCAAAAGGATGACCTTTGTTCATGGCATCTCAGAAGACTGTATGAAATCCCAGGCGGATTTGAGTGTCCCCAGCTCAGCCCAGCATGGAGAAATGCCTCGGTGCCTCTTGCATGCAGCCCGCCCCCTGCAACTGGTCCTCACCACAGGCACACTGCCCCAACAGGCCTCCACCACCCCACCAGTAGCTTGCAGCCAGCTTCCCCACAGCCTCATCCCAGCCATCAGCTTGTCTGCTCCAGTCGTGCCACAGTCATTCTAGGGCTGCTGTGGTGTGGTGGCCCTGGGCAGCCAGCAGTGACAGGGGTGGACAGCCACAAGCCCTGCCTCCAGACACTCCACAGAGTTCCTGGAGGTGCCCCAACCAACCTCCCTTCCCTTCTCTACTGGGAGCCTGGCCAGGCCCTGGCACCCCCCACCAAAGCGGGAACTGAGGAGGGCTGGGTTTGCGGTGGTCACCAGCATACAAATTTCTTTCTTGGCCTTGTTGCAACTATCAACACTAGTGCATCAGCTCTTGCCAAGAGTCCCAGTGGGTTTGTCAAGCCAAGCTCCATTAACCAAAAAGTGGTCCCCTGGAAGGGCAAGTCTGGATATCTGGAGAACAGAGAGCAAAGGCAGGCGTGGATTGGCTCACAAGACTTGGTCTGAGACAACACAGAGCAGTGGCTTCGAGAGCTGGAGATGCAGCTGGAGGTGCAGGAAGAATGAACGTCCTGCAAGCTTGCACCCTGTTGTCTCTGTTCTGATTGCTCTCAGTTAATTTAACATAAGCATTCTGGTTTGCTTCAGTGTAGTACCATAAAGCGTATGATGATGATGTAGATCTGAGGCAGAAATAGTTGTGGAAGAATCAGCGGCAGTCATGAGATACAGTGAAGCATTACGGTTTGGAGGCTGTGAGTGGACCACAGGATTCTCTGAGAAGTATTTCTTAGCCAGTGGGTGGTGATTTTTAGTTGGGGCACCTAATGTGCCCAGACTGGGGCCGTGACACCAAAAGTGCTCAAAGGGGGATAGCATACCTCACACGACTTGATTTTCAGGCGATAACCTGTGCGTTTCTCTTTGTGCATGTTAATAGTAACAGTCAGTGGAAAGACAGCCGTGGTTGTTGATGGCGTAAGAGTGGATTTGTAGACTGAGTGGTTGTGAAGAGTGACTGGAGTTTTCAGTACAGCACCACAGTCTATAGTTTTAGAGTGAAATGGTTAGATGTCAAATGATACCTGCCAAACACAGAAATGTTTAACTTCATTCTTGTGCTAGTAGCTTTGCTAACATGTTAACACGACCGTTCCTCCTGCTAAAGGTCAAGCCTCTGACTAGTTAGTTATAACCTTATTAAAAATAAAAGAAATTCTGAAAAACAAACACCTACAAAAATCAGTATTCTTAAATCATTCAAAGTTTAGTAATGTTTATCTTGTTCCTTACCATAGTTCTCTCTTCTATGTATCTGGGGGTCATTTTTTCTGGAAGTGTTTACAGAAGGTATTGATAACACTAATGTACAAACATCAGTTGTTTTCTGTGCTGCCGAAGACTTTATGGTTCACTTTCATAATGACGTAATTAAAGAGTGATTCTTTTGCGGAATATTAATTATAGCGATAATCAGCAAAAAGCTACTCTACTGTCTTCTAGTGGGTTAGCTCCCAGATATATTTCATTGAAAATGATCTTACAATCTTGGCTATTGTTAAAAGTAAAATACTTCTGTTAAAATTAAAATGACTCTTACAGCTATGCAGTGTTAAATGTCCATCTAAATGAAGTTGGCTGCATTAGCTCTCAGAAAAATTAAATTTTCTGCAAAGTTGACTCGACCTATCATAACAGAACCTCTGTAATCCGGCTTTATTGTTTAGGAATTGAAACACTGCTGACAGGTGTCAGTGGACATTGTGTGTAACTTTTGACTTGGATAACTCATAGTTAATATAGTATAGAGAAAAATAGGCATACACCCCCTGGAACCAAACAAGAATGCATGACCCTTCTCTTTTTCAGACAGCCATTTCTTCTCAACTCCACTGCAGAGTGGCACATCAAAGCAGAGAGGACAACACAGAAATGTAGTGGATGCAGGGATGACAGAGTTGCAGAAGAATGTGACAAAATGCAGAGAATACCAAGAGTATTGTAGAAGTTTAAAGCAAGGGAAAGAACCTGGAGGTAGAGAGATGTGGAAGAGTATTTTGTAGAGCTGGTCAAAGATGTCACGCTCAAATATCTTTTTGCTGAGACAATGGTGGGTTTGACAGAACAACAATTTTCATGAGAAGATTTGTCATTTGGGAGAACATTTTAGATTGCTGATGTATTTAATCAAAACAAACTACAGAGATTTTGGTAGCTGAAAATTCAAGGAATTTTAAGGAAATAATGTAATAATGTAAGACCCCTTTATAGAGGGGTCTTGTTTATGTGGATAAAAGATTATTCTCCCAAAAAATAATTTCTTTAATATTAGGATAAAAACAGAATGGTAAAGGTGCTAAAAGATGACCAAAAATGACAGAGCTGGAAAGGAAAATTGGAAAAAGAGAAGTGCAGTGGAATATGTCTGGAGGAATTTTCATGGCCAGCAAAGTGACCAGTGAAAAGAGAAAGCCTAAAGACAGATATATTGTGAACAAACAATAAAGGCAAGAAACCAATAATATTTGAAATAAATAAATGAAAAAAAAATGGTACAAAAACTTAGGGGCAAAAATTCATCTTTCTTGTGCCTCCTGGTAAAGATACTAGAAGTCTTGTTTTCAACATTTGAAGTCTGCCAAGAAACTCTTAGAGTTTCAGCTACTCTGTTCATTGTTTGCTTCACTGTATGCTTTTCTTAATGGAGACATCTTTGAAATCAGGAGGAAGAGTTAATGGCTGCATATAAAGTGGCAAGAAGGAAGCGGCTATCATTCTATCGGTAGAGTTGAGGCACAGTTGGAGTGTAGTTTATGCCTGCCCTTCTGGGGGGTGGGGGTGTGGGGTTTGGTTCTGTCATGAACTTTGACGTTTTAGTCTGTACTGCAAGACAAGGTGCAGGAGGACAGTTACAGAGCAGCTGCAAGCGTAGGGGAAATCCTGAAGCTGAGCATTTTTAAATTTTACTCAAAAGTTGTAACTCTATGCCCAAACTTCCCCAACTTTGCTGTGCTTTGCCCCACAGTTTTTATGGTGCTGCCACTCTTCTGTGCCTTTCCCTTTTGTTTTCCCTGAGAACCCCACTGCTATCTCATATATGACTCGTGCCCCTTTCAAGCTCTCCTTTCTCTGTGGCAGCTCTCCTTTGCTACCCCAGTTCTGATCCCACCTTTGTGCTTTTCTGCAGCACTCAGAAACTCCTCAGAGCCAGAGTTCAAAAGAAAGCCCAGAGAAGAAAGGCTACCCAGGGCTGTGAATGTTCAGGCTTAAGCCCACTCTTTAGTTCTGATCAGGATTTATTTTATCATATCAATGTGTTACAGCATCACACTCGTTTCCATAGTCTCCTTAATAAACCAACTCAGAGTAGTTTAAAAGTACAAGCCTACACCCTGTGTTTATAGGGAGTCCTGTAAGAGACTTACTTGTGCTCTAAAAAAAGAGGAAATTATGTTAACAGTTACAACTAAACAGCTAAATTGAAAGAGGAGGCTAAGCACTTCTAGCTGGAAACTTGCTGTACACAGCAGCAAAACACCGGCTACAACACAAGGGGGGAGCCACTGTAATTGCCTTTTGCTGTGATCTCTAGAATTTTGATTGAAAGGATCATGTCTAGGGTTCTATGCTTCTTCGTTTCTCATAAGCTCTCGGTACTTAGAAGTCTTTTCTTCCACTCTTAATTTGCCTGGAGCAAGGCTTTTATCTAGACTTTTAGCCAAGAGGCACCTGCTGAAATATTCATTGGCAGAAATTGTGCCATGGGTGTTTTTCCCCATTTGTCCAGTTCTATGTCATTAAAATAAGGTTGAGTGCAATGAAAATAGGATTTGACACAGAAGAATGGCATTCTCTCAAAAACTTTATATAATAGGCAATTAACCCTTTCCAGTGCAAGAATGTAAATACCAATGACTGCTAAATAGTATACTTTGTCAATGGACCTTTGCACCACATTGAAATGGAATTGAATATTCTAAGTCCTTTCACGAAGATGTTTTAAAGATTTTGGTATTTGATTTTTATACCAACCTCCACCTAAACATGATGGTCATTTGAGAAATTATAAATTTGAGAAAATGCAAAAAACCTGAGCCTTTCAAATCTTATGTGTACCTAAGTCCATTCTTCCTTCCTTCCTTCCTTCCTTCTTCCCTCCCTCCCTCCCTCCCTACTTGCCTGCCTGGCTGCTTTATAATAATACTCAGATAATCATACAAAATTATTCAAATCTTTTGTTTGGATTTTGGTCTGGAAATTAAAACAGCAGTTTTCAAAATTCTCAAAGGATAAAAATAAAACTGAATCAAAGAGGACCCCAGGTATACACAATGGGATATGTTTGACCTCATATGAAGTTGGCCTCGAAGCTCATCAGTTAGCCTTGCTTTGAGCATGGGTCAGGTGAACTCTGGGTGAACTCTGAAGGTCCCTTCAGATCAAAATTGTTCTGTGATTCTATTTTATGAATCTAGTAGAAGCAAATAATGTGTAGAAAGTATTTTTTTAAAACAAAGTTTTAAATGTAATCAGTTTTGCAACAGCAGGAGGGAAAACAAAATTCTTCAGTATGATATTATTTCACCCAGTGTTTGAGGGGCTAATCCTAGTTCTGATTTGAGAGTCTTAACAAGAATGTAAATCCAGTGACATACAAGACATACTGGAAATTTCCTTGCATAGTTCCTGCCAGATTTTGTTACCTGATATCACAAACACGTAATACTTTAACAATCTTTCTCAGAAGATCTCGAAGTATGTGAAGAGCGGTCACAAATTAAACTGTGTAAAGCTCTTTTAAAATGGCAAAATGTTTCATTGTCTCGCATGTATTAGTATAAAAACAGACACAGAGAAATCAAGGTGTTTTCTCAAGATTTTGCAACAAAAATAACGGGCAATTACTGTTGTGTATCTAAATAGGATAACATAGGGCTTGCAGCCCCTGTGTAGCAAAGGATGGAACAGTTTAATCTGACGTCTCTCTGTTTCCTGGGCTATCACAATTCAGGACTCTTTAGAAAACAGCATTATTTGCTTAGGTTAAGTTTTGGCAAAACTTATACAACTGCAATGTCTTTCAACTCCGCTCTGATTCTTCCTCTCTCTTACCTTCCCTTGCATCAGACAGACTGCCTGCAGGTAGGAGTGAAGAGATCATGGAGTCCTTCTGGGCTGTTTAATGGCAGTTCTCTATTATATTTGCACTTGAATACTTCTCCCATGAGTTATTCCCTTTTCATGCTTCTTTTTGTGAGAGTAAGGGTGTAACCGGTTCAGATATAAGGATCGTGACTCCCAGTACTGTGTTCCATAAGAACATCAAAATCTTTGTATCTAGTAAATTTTTTTGTTAGATAAATAGATTATGAGGGGAATTACAAATATTGATCTGTATTTTTTCTTTAAAAAAAAGGAAGGCTCAAAATAAGCAGCCAAAGTAATGACCATGTAAAGGCTGTATATATTTGTTATAGGGCAAAAGGAGAGAGTAAACCTCTAATTTCTGTTACACCAAGTTGAAATCTGGACTTTCTCCACAGCTTCAAATGGAATTGCATCAGATTGGCACTGGTGTGACTAAAAACAGAACATGGCTTTCAAGTCACTCATACTACAGTGATAACCTGTGGCCTAACACATGATTTTGGTCATCAACCTCCACTCACCCAAAGCTACTGGAAGCCATTTGACCCACAAATTATAGTTAAGAAGATTCTGACATTTTTGCAATGTCAGGCCAGAATACAACAATACTCCATCCAGTATGGGTGCTCCTGTTGTAAGTGTTTGGTGGAAGTACAACACACAAGCCTAGCAAACAAAATCATAGTACAAGCTCTTCTAAGACCTATAGCAGGAATTTTGGTTGTCTAATTATTCCCACACAGAATTTAAGGAGTTTCACAGGGAGAGTGTGAAGGCAGAATATTTTGCATGAAAGCCGCTCCATGAAAGGAAATATTTTTCTGTTAGAAATGTTTAGTTGTTTAGATTGCCATTTATGAAAAGTCTTGGACATATACTTACGTTTATCCTTAGTCAGCAAATATTCTAACATATGCGTTAAAAAAATAAAAGTCCAGGATTAAAATGTTTTAAAGTTAAGTGAAAGGGTTTAAATATTTTGAAGTTAGAGAATGACATACTTGTTGGCATCTGGCTCATGGAAAGGAGTCCAGACCCGTAAGAAATAGTCCTTGGGTACCTGTGATCTTCCCTAGATGACATCTGGAGGTATAGTTAGATAGATAGATAGATAGATAGATAGATATGAAAGATGTTTCAGAATGCCTTAAGGACTCTAAAACCAAGGCACTTTTGTGCCAGTGAGAAATTTCCAGATCACAATTGCAGTTGTCCAATGTTGTCTTCTGAGTCCTGCGACTGTCCCCCATGAGGCTTTTTGAGTCTGACTACAAGATTTTTCAAAATAGAGATGACGATCTGTGTCAGGACCTTTGAGGTCTACTCAGTGATGCAGACCTCAAGGGAGCTCTGCAGAGTGGGCTCTGTGCTGTTAAACACTGATGCTGTTTGCATTCTGTCCTGCCTTATTCCAAAAATAAGGAAGTACAGGGAAAGATCCAAAAGCAAGAGCCAAAAAGCTTTGGTACTTTTTCAGCCTTTATCAAGCTAGGAATTATAAATTTGGCATGAAGACTCTAGCCTTTTGGACCGCCAATTACAGAGAAGAAAAAAACCCAACAACTTCAGATGCTTCAGGTTTTTTTGAACAGGCACGAGAGGAGAACTTGGCACTGTAGGAATAATGTGCTGCTTTATCCCTGTTTGATAATGTGAGGCTATATTATCATCTTTCTGCAATAAAAATCCTGAGAAAAGGCTCTGTCAGCAGGACCTTATGTCCTACCACAATGCTGTACATATATAACCAAATTCTGCTCTCAGGTACCTTAGTGTAAATCTGGAGATACTTTATTGAAGGCAATGGATGTGATTCCAGATTTACAGCAGCATCTCTGGAGCAGATTTTGGCCTTTGACTGCTTTTTTCAGGCTCTTCTCAGTGCATAGTAGCATATGTGCAATTTCAATAGAAAAAAAAGCCATAATGTTGCCATGATAGAAGCACAAGTGCAGCCAAGGGTGTTAGAGCACAGTTCTTGATTACATCGAAGTTGCTTAAGATGAGACTGACTGCTTCATTGCCTTAACGCAGCTGTAGGATCTGAGAGATTTTCATGGAAACAGCACTGGTGCTCTCCACAATTTCCTTTAAAACCAGCCTGCTACATTAAAATAAATAAATAGATAAATAAAAAGGAAGCAAGGAGTGGGCTATGAGACTCTGCAGTAAATGAGAAGCAGAATTTTAATGGATAGATGTAAAAATATTTTTGTAAAGCAGAACAAATAACCTGATAACTGCTTAACACCACTGAACAGCAGTCAGAACATTATAATCTAATAAAAAGGCAGTTTGCATCATCGGTAAATGATCTTTCTTCACCACTCAAGTGTATTCTGTCCAACCTGACATGTTAGTAGTAGAATAAGTTTCACTTAACCCTTGGACTGGAAGGATTAGGCGTTAAATATAACAATTCTGATTATGATAAATAAAAAGAGATGGCGAGTAGCAATAAACTACTTTGTGTCCCAAGAGTATGAAAGCATTCGAAGTTTATGGCTCTGGCACAGGAAAGAATGATCATGATTACAGCTGGATTGCATTTTAGTATTTGAATTGTGATCTTTGGACACAGCTTTTCTGATAGGAAGAGCAAATGCATTCCAACTTTCTTGTGTTAATTCACTTATTAACCAATTTAGCAGTGACATTTCCAAACATGTTCCCAATATTTAGCATGAATTTACTGGTTTTGGTCAATTCTCCTGCCAGATCACGTAGCTATGCAGATATGGGATAGGCAGACCTTCAGAATGAATTCATTTACAACTCCAAGTGAATATTCATGGATCAGTTCTGCAATAACCTCCAGGAATTATTCATATTGAAGATACAGATCTTGTTTGGACAGTTGCAGGAATCACATGGGCTGTAGGGGTAGGCTTAGGAGAGAAAGGGAGATCTTTTCCTGCCCCTACACCTCAATGTCTAAAATGGCCTCGTGGGAGCACAAGTGTGTACAGAAGCAGGGACACACCACAGACCTTTTCTGACATTTTTACACCCTTCTTTCCATCCTGGACTGAGAAGTTCACCTGAAAAAAGCTACTTGTTAATGGTTTCTAATGTCCTTTAATTTTTTATCTTAACAAGGACAAACAATGAATGACAGTGAGGAGAAAAGCTGCTTCCATACTGTTGTTATTTATTTACTATCTCTGTTATAACTAGCTCTAAAGAGCAATTAGATAAAGCACACTATCACTGTTAGTGTAGCTGTGGACAAAATATTCAGTATTACACCCTAAATTTAAGCACAAATCACACTGACTTGAAAACTCCAATAATTTTGGTCTTAAAAACTGAACTACAAATAGCCTTTAGCAGACTATTTCCAATACTTTCATTTAGTTTGAAGAAGTTTCCACTCTAATTTTAGTACAGCTCTTTCCAGACAGGTCTTAAATACTGCAAAAACAATGATTGTTTTAAAAAGTTGGCATCACATCGAATTTGATTTAATTGTTCAGTGATGTTCAGTGAGCTGTTTTCCTGATATAGATCAAATCTTGTATTCATAGTTCTGTCAGGTTTATTTCCAAGTACTAGAGTGGTTGCCTGTGATAAACAGTTTGTCCTCCCTGCCCACCGATATCTTTAAGACAGAAAAAATGTAGGATCAATACGATACATACACTTACCTCTGAAATTAGAAATAACTTGCTATAGACATGGGAATTTCACATGGGAGGACAGAATTACAAGAGAAACATCATATGCCACTTCCTTTACAGTTAGACACTGAGACAAAGAACAAAATAAAAACAATTCCTAAATCAAATCAGGATATGATAATGTTAGTGTCTGGCTTTGAGGACCCCTCAGAAACTGAGCATAGGGGAGAGCAGAAGCACACCTCAAAACTCTCTGAGATCGCAGAGTCTTTAGGCGATTGATTACTTAGCTGACCTTTGTACTGAGGGAGTTATTTGTGGAAAACCTAGGCTAGTTTCTGTCTTGCCGAACAGCTCCTGGAAGTGCAAGGCCTTCAGTTCCCCTGAGTTAAATAAGACTAAAAAGGTACTCAACATCAAGATCAGGTTCACGGAGAAAGAGATCTCATAGTTAATCTTCACTCACCATTCTGTTCTCCAGGGATGGAAAAACCTGTACAAATGATTTTGTTGTATAGAAGTGGCCTCGGAAAACTGCGAATAGTCCCCTAATTTGTTTTGCTGAAAATCTCTGTAGAATTTGCTCTATTCATTTGAATTCATAGATAACACTTCTCTAAAGTAGCAAAGATTTATCCAACTGTTCTGTGTTTAAATATGGAGCTCAAAACCCTAATCGCAATTTAATTTGACTAAATACTTACATACTTTATGGTCAATCATCCAGTTCTTTTACAAGGTCCCTTGGCTTTGGAATTACTAATCTCAAATGGTACTATATATGAACCTTGTCTAACATGACATATATTGAAACAGACTGTGGAACGATCGCTTAGAGATGAGAACCTTGCTTCAGTTTTAGTGAACCAAAGCTAAGAGGCAAATTATTCAATTATAGTAAATTTGCAGTAGCTTAATATTTGATAGAAGTGGTTCTTCTATCATCAGAGCATCATATTGAAAACCCTTGAGCAGCAAAACAGCTCCGGAAATGCTGAGGACGTTTTAGCCACTTATTAAGAGAATTCATCTATCTTGATTTTTTTATGAACATTTTGTCTCTTTGTACAATAATGGTTACTGAAATATTTTAGGTTTGTGCATTGATGCTCCAATTTACCTTGGATAGCAGCACACTAGAGGGAGTGAGAGAGCAGTATTAGTGCAGGTGGGTGTTGTGGGTCCATAATTAACCCAACGGCTGTAATTGCTCTGGGAAGCACCTGTAGAAACATCTAATGCAAAGAAGTCTGCTCTCCTCTTTCAATATAATATACTGAGAAATCTGCAGAGGGGGAGAGGTGTCAGTCCCAATTTTTTTCCCAAACTACACCTCAGGTCACTGTAATTTGTCTGTTATATGTCTCCCCCTATAGGTCTGTCCAAGTGAGATAGGACTGATAGGACTGAAGTCAATCAAGAAAAGTAGTTTCATAGGGCAAGCAGAACAGGTTCATGAATTTAAGAACACTGAAGTTTACAGCAAGATTTCAAAGGCCCCTATTTTAAAAAGCAATAGTTCACTAGTCCTCTTTTGAAGCCATATACTAAGCTTATATTCAGCAGCTCTATTATTTTGATGTAATGCTTGTATAAATACAACGGTAACAGACTGCACTGTGTTTCAGCTCACCAATTTGTTCTCTATTCAGCAATCCAGATGCTCACTTTTCAAAATGGAGGATGTAATTGTTTACAGTCTCAGTGGTGATGCAGTTATAACACATATATCACAGAAAAACCTGTATGGGGTAACTACACCTGCTGGTGACAAAGTTGTGAACATCAATTCCTTCTAAGGATCATCTCCCAAGTCACTTGCTCTTTTCATGCTGGAAATGAAAGATGTTCTATGTATGGCCAGGAAAAAGTAACATCCTGGGCTTGGATGAAAACATTTATTTATCAGTAGTAATTCTAGCTCACCCTCAAACTTCTTTGCGTTGGTGTGGACAAATGGTCAGGCCTTTGTTCCTCTCCATTTGAATGAGCATTGTAAGCATAAAGGTTCAGCAAAGGTTCATGCAAACCACTATTCTATGTTCAGTACTATAAGTGAGAGGATGCTTCTGCATAGAGCAATGCCTAAGTGACTGTAATAAAGATTGCTCTTTTCATAATGTGTGCACCAAGCTGTTCTTTGGGAAATTATTCCTAGTTGGGAGTGTACGAAAATTGCTAAAAGGTAACTTCAAAAATCTTAATTTTCATTGGTTTTTTTTCTTATGCTTTGTATTCCTAAATTACTCTTGCTTCATATATGCAGCAACCTACTAGATTAAGTGATGATATGCGTAGAGTGTTCAGTCATTTATCATGGAGTTAACTCTGTTATATTTGCTTCTGTGACATTTATAGTAAGTTGCACTGCAGTTTCATGTGATTTAGCTACTTATTTATTTTTAAGCCTGAATACAGCAATAGTGCAAAAAGAATGCTGTTATTGTTACTGCTATCATCACTTATTAAGATAAACCTTCACCTTTCTATTTTTCTTATTGTAATGGGCAATTTAAGCCTGACTAAGCAAAAAGATGTTATCTGTAAATTGGAGAAGATAGAACACTTTTCTTGCCTTTTAACCTAAAGATTGTCAATTTCTATCAGCAGTACAAGGGCAGTAGCAGTTTAACCAAACCCAGATTAAGAAATTAGTCTCCAATTTTGGAAGTTAAGGAAGAAGAAGATAGATCAACATTTGTGGCAGGTACTTCCAAGCATGTGTATATGTGAATGTGATACGTATATATATGCACCTATATTCCTTTCTGTTGGATACACACTGTGATTGTGACATTTGAACAATACATGCGGTGACTTCCAGCTGCCCCTTCAAGGTATCCATCCAGGTCCCAGTGAAGCTAGTGACAGGCTTTCTGGTGGTTTCACTTGATACTAACATCTAGTTTTATGTCCATAGGGTGCAAGCAGGTATTTCTGCAATATGGAAATAGGGTATGACACTTAATTAACCTTCACCCAGTGTTACCAGCTCCTTTTAATCTTTCTCACATGGTATGTAAGCCTTTCTGAAACCAGGTGAAATCCCACAAGCCAAGGATTCATACATCTACTGGGGTAGATTGCAGTTAAATAGACTTTAGTGTGGAGACATGAACATACAACCTACATTTATTATTATTATTAACCCTACTAAATATTTATATTGCCATAGTAGCCTGTAAGAGACCCACTCAAAATCTTTGCCTGTTACATCCACTCCCAATATGTCAAAGACTGTTGCAGCTTATAGCATCACGCAAAGGTGCAGTGGCATTCCTCAGCTGAATGGCTGAAGTAAGAAGTGAACAGGTCTTTTTAGCCCCACTCTGGTGTCCTTATCACTGGATATGTTGCTTGATATATTTATATATTATGTTTCCAAATACAGTGAAATCCAGGCACCAGTTAAGAAGAACATAACTTTGCAGTCTAACATAACAAACCACCCTGTCATGTAACATTTGCTCCTCTGACTGAAACATGATTACGCTCTTAAGGTAGTTACTGTGCATTTTCTCATTGTTGCCTTGTACTCGTGATCAGGCTATATTCATGTGTTGCATTTTGATCGAACGTCTCTGCAATGAAGGCTTTTTGTCCTGTGCTTGTACAACACCTAGCCCCTGGTCAGGGGTCCTAGCACTAGTGCACTACAAATGAGTGTCTTAAAATAGAGGAGCAAGAATACTAATGACAGAGTACATGAAAAAAGCAAATGAAAATAGTCCGCAAATAATTTTAAAGTAATGATGATAAGTAGTTAAAAAAATAGTGTAAAAGAGTCAGTGCTCCCATTCATTACAGCACTTATGCATGTGCTTAACATTATGTATATGAAGATCTCCAAGATTTCAAGGATGCTAGTCATATACTTAAAAATTAAGCTTTAAGTTAGTGGAATACAGCCTTAATGAGGATAATTTGGATAGTCTAATATGCACAATGAATTAATCGCCTGGCAGACTAATTATGCCCTATTGAAATGTGGATCCCAACTGTAATTGTACCAAACTTTACAAGCTGTTCAGAACCAAGGCGGCCTGTAGGTTTGCTGTGCTTTATGCGTGCAGAGATTCAACTGGAGATCAGCCTACCTCAAAGTCAGCAAAGTTCCATGAAACCTCTGCGTCCACTAACTTGGAGGGGAAGTTTTTCATCTAACAGGCTCAAAGATGAAGGCTTTTACTTTAGGAACAAGGAGAGGGTTCCTAAGCATGAAGTCCAAGGGAATCAAATCAAATTGAGGGTGGGAAAAACGGCTGAAAGCAGTAGATTGTGATGAATTCCATCACCAGCTAAGCTTGTGAGGGCCCTGTCAAAAAAAGACAGTTCCTCCATTACTAGTTTCATAGCAATGTATCAGGACAATGGATGCTTTCTCTGGTATGCCTCTCTGAATGGGGTGCTTATTTTAAAGAATATGTTAGGAAAATGATTTGATGGTAGGATCTTCCAGGGCTTGTAGGTGTTGAAGGAGGTCACTTGAGGACTTCCAAAGCTGTTCCCTTTACATCTCCCTTTTGCATGTCTAATTTAATTCTTTGGTCAGCATATTCTAGCTATGAATGAGGGAGACATTTGATTCAGGTTATTCTGGGAAAAATCCAAGCATTCGCTGCAAACCTGAAAAGCTAAACTTGTAACCCAAAATCTTGTAAATCACTGCACATAGACACAGTGTGAGACTTCTTTTGCTATCTCAGTCTAGACTATTTCTTTCATGGGGAAAAACACTGGGTAGTTTTCAGTCTTTTGTTCTCTTTCCTTCCTACTTTTTGATGTTGTTTTTTTACACTTAATATGAGTTGTGGAAGGCAGGCCTTCTGCTTTAATTAAGCAACATCACAAATACTGCTTTGGTTTCTACCTGACTTGTTCTTTAATTACAGAAAATTAAATAAAAGAACTTCCACCCCACTCTAAGTGTGTTTGGGAAATGTTCAGACACTCTTTTAAAAGTGCAAACTTTAGTGCCTTTAGGATATAGCAATGCTTTATTTGGACTCAGGTGATTAAAGAGCTAATTTTCTTAGTGGGAGGTTAGTTCATTTATACAGAGAAACTGCATTACAGGAATATAGATACATTTTAGTTCCACGGGGGCCCAGGGAATTCCAAATTCCCATCTCTTTTCTTGTAGCAGCAAAGACCATAAAAAAAGAAAAAAACCACCTTCAATGTTTCGTATCTTCTGAGCCTTATGTCTTCTATATATCTGGAGACGGTTACATACATTTTTCTCTAGGGAACTAACTTTTTTTGAAGTTGTCTGTTTAGTCCTTTTAATTGTGTAGTCACATAGGTAATTTCCTCTGCACTAATTTTCAAATGATGCTGTAAATGTGACGTTCAGATTCTGTTTCTGTCTAACTGATTTGATTGCTTAGTTATTTCAAAGAAGTTTGACTTCATCTAGGTTAAAAATTGGAATACAGGAAGGCAAAGATCAGAGCATAAAATCTGGGCAGTAGTTTTTTTATTGTGCCATAGAATTGTTTCCAGTGAAAAAAAGGGCTTTGTAACTCTAATATTTCCCATTCTATGTACGGAGCAGTATTTGGAAGAAGTATTTCTCTTATTTTTTAATGCCCTACCGATCTGCTGAATTCAGTCTGATGATGCTGTTCATTTTCCTGATAAATAAGCTGTTTGAATGTTCTTCCTCAGTATTATCTGGAATGGGAGTGCCAAGACTTAGATGATGAAGGGTACGATCTCCAGTTGAAACCCAGGCAGGCATTTCACCCAAGAGGAGTGGAATTAATCTACATGGAATTTGGCCTGGATCCAGGAATTTGCACATTTAGGCTTGCAGTAATGTCATCTTCAATGACTATGTGTCATTGGCTTTGGTTCATCTGAATGAAGGCATCTCTTAACAGAACTGGTGGTTCATGTTGGGTTACCACAATACTGAGTTAGAGTGAAATGAGTTTGCTGGGTGCAAGGTGTGAACACCTTTAAGCACAAGTATTTTACTCCTATTTTGTTATCCAAGCACTAACCAAGCTAAATACTACTTATAGTGCGTACACGGACACAGTCACTCTTCAAGCTGAAGTGAACCATCTCCTGTCAACTTCTGGGAAGTCTCATGCTGTTCCTCTGACAGTGGAGCCACAGTTGCACGTTCTGCCCACTTCTTCAGCTCATTGGCCGGTGACTCCTGTGGGTTATCCATAATAGTGGAACTGCATTATGGAGAGGAATTTTTCCCCCTTTGGTGCAAATGGATAATTGAATAGGAGGCCAAAAAAATGAAGAACTGAAAGAAGATTCCCTTGACACTGGCTTCTTTTCACTTCTTCTCCACCTGCCACTGAAAAACAATTTTTTTTCCTCATAGTAGTTCCATTCATTCATGTTTAGGTGTTTGTGCTTTTCTCAAAGCACTGGCATTAGAAGTGACTTATGACGAGTAAGTTTTACTATGCATTTCTGAAGCAATAAACATCCAGTCTTCAATTTTCCATCTAATTGAGTACTGGACAGGCAAAGCTTGGCTAATTACTGACTAGGGTTTAATGAGCTAACCAATAGTGGGCTCGATATCCAGGCAAATCAATTGTTTCAATCTCAGTCTGAGCTGTACTCTGGTTTTATAACGATTGATGTATGAAATAAACTCCATTACCTGGGGAACAGACTAGCAAATACTGTAGATATTTTATATTGTTGTTTAAAAGCTGAGGAGATTAATGCTAGATCCTTTATTTTAGTGGCACAGCACAGTAATCTGGGTTCAGACAGTTGGTTTATTGAAGGGAAACCCTTTTTTGTCTGCATTCCAGGATTTAAAAGAAGAAATGGAAGCTGGGATAAGAGCCAGACTGAGGAGAACTGATGCAGTCTGTCAGCAAGCCCTCAGGTAACACTATCATAATTTATAAACTCTACCAACAATAGGATAGTAATTAAAGATGTAAGTTTCCCTTTTCCTATCCCTATTTTCAGCAAAACAGATTTCAGAATGCTGAATTATTTGTGTGCATGTCCCAAAGCAAGGATTTAAACCAAAACCAAAAAAAAAACCTCTCCAAAAAACAATCAAACCATATGCAGGAAAAGGAGTTCATTTTTGGTTCTGTTATGACGTGCTGTTCTTATTGGTTTTGCTGTAATAAGCTGGTGGCACATTGGACTTTCTGACATGCATCACTGCATGATCCGGAATCACTTTCTTACAAAGTCAGGTTGGAGCTTTTTGTGATTTGTTTTGATTTAAAATTAGAAGGAGCTTGCTGGCCCACATCTTGTGCTGGGAAAAATCTACAGAGTTCCTTGGAGGCTGTGAATTTGCCTGGTGAGATCCATCCTTGCTATATCTAGTTTTTGGCCCATTAATTAAAATAGCTTGGGCTGACTGAACTAAGAATGGGGCTACATGTGGGGAACAGAAAGAGCTGGCTGGTACAACAGGACCTGATGCCCCAAATTACAGCATCCCTAATAATTTTATATTCTAAGAACAGTGTAAGATCGTGTTGAATAATACAGTGAGATTATTGTTGGCAAATGCTGACATTTTAGTGGCAAACAAGGATGCAAATAACAGTTACAGTACCAGATCATTTTTGTTGGCACTAATTAGAGTATTTTCAATGCCTATCTAATTTCTGCTTATTTCATTTGTAATGCCCTTGAGTTATGGACATTATTTTATGTAATGTTTCTACAGTGCCCAATACAATGGGGCTCTCTTTGTGCTTGGGAATGGATGGTGGTAGAGTAATATTAATAATATTAATATTAATAATAATAAAATAATGATATCAGTTTATACTGTAATCTTGTCAGCACTCATGAGTTAAGCAGTGTTGGACTAGTCCAATAGTTAAATGGCAGGCTGTCAGGGAACACTTCTGTTTAACAGATGGTATTGAACAAGTGCCCAGGCATGGTGTTAGGACATTGTGTTGTACCAGGTTCCATCAGACATAAAATTGAGGTCTTGACCACTTACAGCCATAAAAATTAAATGCCATTAAAAAATAAACATACTAACCACGAGGCCTGACTGCAGTGCCAACTGTACTCTGCAAAAAGACTTCTCCTGACTGGTGGTCACTGAATCTGTGGCCAGGTCAATCTTTGAAACTCTCTCTGTCAGGTCTGTTTCTCCAGCATCCCTGGATAAGGTTCCTTTTCACCTTGCACATTACGCCATTTAGCAGTGTTGCCTGTAGTGTCCCTAAACAGACCCTGCATGGGTCACTATGGGTTTTTTAATAACGAATGGTATAGTCTTCCTACATACAGATCTCACAGTTAAGCTAAAAAGTACAATGTTCTTCTGGCCTCTGTATCTAGGAATTGGTCCTCTGGCTTTCCTTGGGGCTGAACTGCAGATATCAAGGAATTTGAAATGAATCTGTGATGCAAAATTGTGTATCCTGCTAGGAGGGGCCTGATATATTTGATTTTTACTTTTCCATTTTGATTCTTGACTTGTATGTCAATAGTAATTTCAAAGATTTCATCAGCTTTATTCTTCTTCTCTTTTACTGGATGTCTCATGAAGAAAGGATTAGTGAGGATAAAAAAGAAGACAGTCTTTCCAAATATATCTCCTTCTTTTAGGAAATCTTCCTTTTCTTTTTGTTTCACACTGAAGGAAGAAAATCTGATTTTGAGTTTGCTTTTCTTTTTTAGGCCTTGACAAACAGTTCAGGAAAGAATTCAGAACTATCCAAAATTTATATCCTGGTCAAATAGCCTGAGCTGAACTTAAGCAGGTAAGTAAGGGCTGTTGGGATTTAATGTGCTGTTTGGTGGCTCTCTCCACTGGATGACCTGAAGTGTGACTGGTAAGTCCCCAGTTTAGGAACAACTGGAAGTTCTCACTGGTGCACACAGCCACTAGGATTGCCTCTGCCCTGCACATCCTGCAAAAATTTTGTGCAGTGCAAATCACTCACGCAATAAACACCTAAGTATCAAAATGCTTCTAATATTTCCTTGTCTTTTCTGCTTTCGTAGCCTCCAGGCAATACCCTTCAGAACTCACATATACATCTTTTCTTGAGCTAAAGAAGAAAATACTAATGATTACAGTGGACAGTCCTTGCTGCCAATAATGTATTGATGGTAAAAAAGATTTACTTAGCCTGTATGTAATACTAAATATTTGATTTTATGAAAAATTAGCATGATTAAGAGTGTGTGTTCATTAATGAAACAAAATCCTAAACAAATAATGTCAAAAGTTGTAATTATTTAAAGCTTAGAAAGATTTCTGAGAAGTCAATGAAATAAAAAATAATAGGTGAATTCATGAGGGCTGCCATTGCCATGAATACCACCATGACCTCATCGACCTGCTCTCCAAACAGTGCTACTTACTCACTTCGGGATTCAGTTCACAGTCACTCTCCTGGCCTTTAATGGAAGTGAGTGACTTTGGGGTATAAGCAGGGCATGATTATAATACCATAATGAACTACCTCCTGCATGTGTATCCCCTACCTTGTACTAGAGGGAATTAGAATGACCTCAGCTCTATGTCATAAGCTGTTAGCAGTGAGCCCAGGTACGTGAGGATGAGCTTAATCTTAACAAGGGAATATGTAGTGAACAGGGGCTGGATCCATGAAAGGACATGGGTCATGCAACATGTAATTTTTAGGTGCCTAGCAGTTTAGTGAAATTTGCAGCCCCTACATGAAGTGTCACAGGCAACACATGAAATGCAAGGAGTGAGGAACCTAGAGACTGGACCCTTGAAAACCAAGACACTGGAGACTTCTCATAAAACACACACCAGACAAGAAGAGGCTAATTTCATCTCTCAGGGTCTTGGGTATCTTGAGATTCGTAATCACAGTAGAGCTGGGCACCTTGTTCTGGATTAGGCTCTTTTCATGAGGAGTTATGTGTATAGAAACCAATACACCTGTCGTCTAAACACTTGTGTTCAGACCACTCTCCAGAAAGTCTGGGAACCGTTTTTTAAATCTTTATCTTCTTTGATCTGTAGCAGGGACTGGAGGTTGGTGGGGTTTGGCTTGTTTGGTTGGTTTTTTTTCTTTCTTTTCATTTTCATTTTTTCCCCCATCCAAGAACAGTGCCCAAAACACTTGGTTATCTGGCATTCTGCATGGAAGTGAAGAAGTTAAACACAGTATATATAAAGATTCAGAATTTGGCAGCAGATGAGTGGGAGGTTAAGGATCTCTGCAATGCTTAAAAATTGGATTGATTTGCCCAAAATCTCTCTGTGGACCTAACCTTGAGAAAGCACAACATTTGGAGCCTGTAACTAGCTAGATTTAAGTTCTAAGGTGGCTGTAACAACGAAGGTCTCTGAGCTGTGCAGTGTAGCAATGAAATCTTAGATAACCACTGAATTTAGCATACTTACCTAATTAGCAAAGCCTCACTCTTGATATCAGAGTAGATATCAAGATACTGTAGATACCAGAAACTTAAATGTTAGTGTTGGGTAAACTGAGGCACAGGAAAATTCTGACTTGCACAAATCACATAAAACTTTTAGAAAACGATCTATATATACACGAGGCCCCTTGTAGTTGCATCTCTCTGTTTTTCATTTGTATTAACTCACCTCTTTTGCTACGTGCGTATCTCCAGGAAGGAGAAGTGTCTCTGAGACAGTGGTTGTTTGGTGTCACATAAATTTGTAAGAGCTTCTCTCTGCAAAGATCCAATCCTCATGGAAATAAGGTCAAATTATTTCGTGTTTTAAATGGAGTTAGCTCTTGAAAACAGGAGTGTTTGCAGGATAGCCAGTTCTATCTCGTTTCTTGCTTTCAAGCACACACCCATTCCTAGAAATGTGTTCTCTCATGTTAGGAGCTCTGGTTTAACCATCGCAAATACAAGGTTATGAAAGGATTTGCTTAAGGCATTTTTATTTTTATCCAGGGAAGCAGTCAGGAAAAGAAGAAGGAGGTGGTAAGGGGGAACAAAATGATCTGGGATTTAACATGGATGAGAAATGTGAAAATGCGTAACTCTCAAATGCTTGTGCTTTGGGAGGGAGTACTGCCTTGGTTTAAGAATGAATGAAAGAGGAGGAGACAAGTGATGTGTAGTTTCTTGTTCAGAATGAATTAGTACAAAAAGAAAGGTTTGGATAGGGATTTGACAAATAAGTTTGAGAATAATCTAACAACAGTGGAGTGGACAGACTGTAAAACAAGATGGCACGTGCCCAACATTTCTAATAAGGGTGAAAAAAAACAGACTGAAGATAAGATGAAATAAATGTATCCATGGAAGGAATGTTTCTGCCCAAAACACTGGGCCAAGAAAATTTGAATCTGAATCTCACAAAGTCAACGCAAAGGAGAATAACACAAGGTCAATGTGTTTTTCCAGCTTTCATTTCAGCTATCTGGGCAGACAGCGTGATATGTTAAAACCTTTATTTTCAGTCAGCGTTAAGTGAATGAGCAGCTAGAGATGCACCAAAATGATGATATTAAAGTAAAAAATTATCCCTTGAGAGCATGTCTCTGTACCTCCTCATCCCCCCAGCATAGTCAGAACTTCTTCTGGCCAACAAAGGCAATCTATAGCTATTATATCTCTGTGTCTCTTTTCATATCTCCTAATAGAAGCACTGTTGTAGCTGCTGGCTAGAAAATTAGCCAAGTGAACTCTCTCTTGTCTGTCTCTCTCTCTTCTTATCAGATTACTGTGAAAATTTAGCAGTCTCTCACTCGCTCCTTTTTTCTTTGCAGGCTGGTAGCACACTGGAGGGGCTTAGAGTGAACCAGTTTAACTCATATATCTCATGTAGTCTTCACTATAGCTAGTGGACACATCCTTATTCTCAGCCTTTAGGGGAAAGATGGGTAGAGTGTGTAGTTACTTCCAGATGGTGACTCCAGAATATGGTTCATTAAGAGAAAAGTAAAATCTGAAGCAGCAAATCTGAGAGGAATCCAGGAGACAAAGCAGTGATCTATAGGCATTTTACTGAGGAACCTTTCATTTTGGGGAGAGTCGAGCTAAAACATTTCCATTCAGGTTTATGGGGAAGAGCACAAGCATTCCAGTTAGAATGGATGCAGCTGAGAATTCAGCATCCTGTATACCATGTTCTTGCAAAACTTGACCAGAACCCCTTTACGTTTTGGATGACTATCCATTCCGTTGGCATCCAAATAGTTGTAAAAAGTAGGAAACATCTCTCTCCTTGTTTGGAGAGCTATTATGGACCAGAAAATGTAAACCACTTAACCTGTTAAGATGTCCAGTGGACGTATTTCTGTCATTGCCTATAGAAAAGATGCTTGGTGGAAGTGTGAGGCTACAGAGCTACTTTTCTGTGTCTTTTCAAAAGCTTATCTACCCCAAAATTTTGATTGTAAGGAAGAACAGTGAAATGGGCTCAGGAAGTAGGTGGATTTTGTAGGGACTGACTTAGCAAGATAAAAAGATCTTTGGGGAAATGAGAGGGTGATATAGCACTCAAAAGGTATAATGTTTTAATGGCAGGAAGAAAACCTGAAAAGTCCTATAGACTTCAGAAATAAGGCCAAGACTTGCATTCATGTCTATGATGAACAGTGCTCTAAACCGGTTTCTTTTTAAATTTCAAATGGCATCTTAGTACCAAAAATTTATATATTTAATATTTGCTGTCAACAGAAACTCACAAATTGTACCCTTCAATGTGTACATGCCAGATCACAGAGAGAAGACCTATACTCCTGACAACCTGCGAAGAGGAAGAGCAATAAAATGATATTTCTGTGAAATTGCTGGTCTTGTTCTACAGTTACTGCATTCATTTGGGCAACAAATTTCTCAAGGAATTAACTAAACGAGCATCTTGTTCCAGCTAAGGAGGCCACAGACCTGTTTCATCTAGTCCACTGATTTTCAGTCGTTTCACATAGACTGGGGTGAGGAAAAGTAGCTATCACTGGGAGTTTCTGAAAGCCAACATCTGCCAAACTCTTGCTGGGACATCCATGTGCACTCAGGAATGTAACCATCCACTTACCTGAGAGGTGAGGATTGCTACTGCCTGTGACTGGCCTAAGGTATCAGTCGCCTCTGGAGATGGCCCCAAAGGATTTCTGGCCCAAAGCATTAAGGAAAATCATGGGAGCAGGCAGTTTCTCAAGAACTCTTTCATCCCTTATTGGAGTAGAACTTGATGGACATTTTTTGTGAAATTGCAGTTTTATTGAAAGTGCTCATATGTTGGTCTCAACACATTTACATCCAAATTTTTGGGGTTTTTTTTTTTTAAATTTGCAACATATTAAGGGCAAAGTTCCCCTCAGGTCCCCTTGGCCTGAGGAATGTTGCATGGCTCAGTGATAAAAGAATGGCTGAAAATAAGTAAGTTGAAATGTTGAAAGACATGAAGAAGTCTGGCACTATTCTTGGCGCACTGCATTCACTGGCTTGATATCTGAGGTTGGACAAGGCAGACCTAGTTTACTCATCTAAAAGGTGGGACTCATAATAGTACCTCAGGGAAGGTGTTGAAAGAATAATTTAATTAGCGTTACCAAAGACTTAAAAATCCTTAGCTAGATAATGTTCTAAAAGTATTACATTTCCTTCAATGAAGATTGCTTGTCAGCTTGGAGTACCCATTTGGGATTCAGCATTTCCAGTTTTGCACAGCGCAGAAGTTATATAAATAGGAAAAAGAAGAAAAATCTCTTTAAATAACATCATAGTCGTTTTTTAAAGATTATGTTATGCTTGTGACTGTGTGGATCTACTACATCACTAAGGAACCATTGCAACAACCATAATGAGGAGCAAACCATAGGAGCAAACTCTGTGTTAAGACTCTTAAATAAGAATGGTGAAAATAATATTCATTCCTCCTATGCTTTAGAAACCGTAGTCTGAAATATCTTCCTAATATGAAACAAATGTTTTTCCTTCTCTCCCTTCATCCCCTGTTACAAATTACACTTGAGTTAAACAATGAATGAATGGAGCTGGTGTTTCCGCTAACAAAAGGAAGCAGGTGAGGTGGTAATTGCTGTTGTTTTCCAAGCTCTGTTTTAAAGCAGCCCTCACTCAGGCTCATGGGCTGAATGAGTCACAGTGAACTGAGAGTACAGGTAAAAGCTGGGGAACGCACTGCAAGGCAGGCCAGAGAGCTTTATGTCTGCAGACAAAGCATCTTTTAGGAAAATCAACTTCATTATGGTCTTGGTTTTGAATTGGTGTTAGGAAGAAAGCAGGAATGTGCAGAATGGTGGCTTAACCTGGGCTTTGGCCCCTGCTGTTGCCTTCAGCCCTAGACTTTATCTAAGCGGCTTTACTGTTCCTTATCCTTCAAGTCTCACTCATTTGTTTGATTGCTGTCTGGGGGCTTATCTCCCTTGTCTTTCTGTCCTGCCTTGTTTTTCCACTCTTGAAGTCATTTGGTGCTATTCCTCCTTCCAAGGTGTCAAGAGGGCTGAAACATTCTCCAACTATAGCTGAATCTTCCCGTCATCCACAAGAAATGTCCTACATTATCAGGTGAAAAACTTTCATTGGCGTAACAATCTAATTCTACATTTTTTCACTGTCAGACATCCACCTGGCAGCTGGTATTTGTACTTCAGAGACAAACATGAAACTGCCATAGGAAATGACTTCCTAAGGGCCAAATCCTGCTTGCCTTAGTAATGCAAGCAGTGCCGTTAACTTCACTCTGAATTGATGCTGTTAATTAACATGGTGTTATTTTTCTCTTACTAGTTGTTATTTTCAAAAGTCATTAAAAATCAGAACACAAAACCAATGTAATAATATTTAATACGTGCTACAAATTACTTTAATTATGAAGTAACATTAAAAGGTGGCTAAAAATACATTAAATATTTTCCTCTTGTTATTTTTACAGGTATGAGATGCTGTGGTTGTCAGAGGGTTGTTATACTATTGCTGTGGAAGGATGAGGGTTCAAGAGACTTTCAGCCTCTTAAATTGTTCTCCACACTATACAAACTTTAAAAAAACAGCAGCAACAACGACAACAATACAACCAAAAACCCCCAACCCCCAAACAGATATTTAACTACATTTTAAAAATGTTGACAAGGCATTCAATTCCAGTTTTTACCACGTGATTTATTTTTATTTTATTTTATTTTATTTTATTGTCACCTTAAACTCTGAAGAGGATTAGGACCTTGTTTTGCTGGCTAAATGAAGTTTGCTTGTTCCTGCCACAAGGATCTGATACTAATATACATCTACCTATCCATAAAAATTCACTTTCGCTTCAAGGATCTCAAAGATATTTGAAAATCGTCATGAACTTTAGACTTGCCTCTGTGAGCAGATGATTAATTTTATTCATATGTAACATAGAAAGCATTGAAATGCTCATGCAGAAGTTTAGTGACTTAGACTCTTGTGACAGAAAAAGAGTAAAACACAGCTCGCTTATTAAGATACATCCACTGGCTATTTTACCTCCTTCTTTTACTAATGTCTGCTGTGTTTTGAATACGTCAGTCTTATGGTGATCTCCGTGCAAAAACCACTTCAAACGAATAAGGAGTGTATTCATCTACCCATCAGGAACATCTAAGTGGGGATAGCATTTCATGTCGAGTGCATACATGTTTGTCTGTCTCAGTAGTGTACCCAAGCCACAAATAAAATGAGAGAACAGAGTGAGATATTTGGCTTCTTCTGTATAGAGATGGTCAAGAAAAGGAAGAACTAAAAGCTAACCCTATTGAAAGGAAAACGTCTAGTATTATTCTTAAAATGACACTTGGAAACAAACATCAAAAATCCAATAAACCTGAGAATTAAAGTCAATGTCGCAAAAATTACAAAGGCCGTAGAAAGAAAAAAAATCACACAAACAGAAAAGCCTTAAAACAAGAGAATGTTTTTCCTCTCTCCCAAATGATGCAAAAATCTAGCAAATTAAATGGTCTAATAAGATCATCTGTCGAGAAGCATTCTCTTCCAGGTCATGTAGATGAACATTTTTCAGTATTCCTTAATATTCTCATTGAATCCTATCTAAAAATGAAGTCGCCTCATGCTATCTAAAACTACCAAGGGGAAGAAAGTTGATTTAGTCTAGGTAGGAACTTCTACAAATAGGCAAGAACCATTGACACTGAAGAGAGAGTTTAGAAAATCTGTTTCAGAAAAGTAGAGAAGCTTTGCTGAAACCCTCTGGACCTCTGAACAGGCCATGACTTATGCAGGATAGGTGGTCAAACAACAGAATCAAATTCATTGACCTACTTCCATTGGTGCAGAGCTTAGAGCAGATTTTGAAAGAAATCTCAGCAGCTGAGCGGTGGGATCCCTGTACATTCTGTTTCTCTCTCTAATGCAACCTGTAGTTCTGGCCCAGCTCTGACAGTTTTTTCCGGGTCATATGTTTCATGTGTATGATCTGCCAAAGGGTGGGTATCAGTTCCTAACAGAAGGTCCCACCTGTGGCCTTCCATATTTGAAGAATCTGGGGTGACCATGGTGCGATGCAGAGAGTAATGAAATTGTACAGGAGAATACTTGTCTCCCTGGCCTAAAACCTCCTCTCTAAGACTTGGAGCCTGATCTGGGCCACAGCCTAAAATGGCAGAGGACCTAGACTGGTCAGTCTGTTTGTCTAGGTGCACTGGACATTTGAAAACACTTCCACTAATGACGAACTCACAGATGCCAGTATTGCAGAATGATGGACATATGCCTATTTTTCTTTATTTCATTTTATTCTTAATTCTGTTTGAATATTAGATTTCAAATCAAGACTTCAAAAATTTTACCTGAAAGGTGAAGAATCAAAAAGCTGTGAGAAAACGAAACCAGATTTCCACTGGAAATTGTTTTACAACCTGAACAGGAGCTGTCAGTGCCATGAATCAACTGCTGTAAGATCATGCAGCTCTCTTGTCACATCCCAGAATATTTGCATGTTCTGCTTTCTGCCATATCTGAAATCCTTATTCTTGATCTGGTTTTATTTCACTTCTGTTCTGTAAGAACCACATTTTATTTTAGCAAAGTAGAAGATATTTGCTAGAACATTTTCTAATTCTTTATTTAAAATGGTAAGATATTCAATTCCTCCTTGGATATTAAACATCGTCATGGTTTCAGATGAGAGAAGCATGTCTCAAATTTAAGATTAATCCTTTCCTCAGGTAATATATAAAGGGAAATTTCCAAGGTTAAGTGTACATCCTATGCATTTTTAGCTGATTACACTTTTATTAATACAATTCTAAGAGGTGCTTAATTCCCACAGAAACCATCAAACATTTCCATCTACTGTGCATACCTCACCGTTTAAGAGACTGTTTTCCAAATGGACCTTTATTTTCAGCAAAAAGAAACAGCAGTTCTCTCATAGCACATCTATGGGAACTCTCCAGCTTTATAAATTTCCTCCCTTCTTTTCCTCCTGAACCCAGGTAAAAGTGGGGAGTTGTTCTATAAATGAGCAAGCAAAGGTTAGAGCACCACTAGAAAGCAACAAGAGACTTGGCTGATGGTGCTGGCTCAGCAAAGTTACACTGATGACAACAGATAAAACCCATGGAACCATTGTCAGTCTCTCTGCCCTTCCAGCTTCATTTCCTACAGTATGTCCCCTCATGGGTAGGTCAGGCTGCAGCTTTTAGGTATTACAAAGACGTATTTCCAAGGTGGGAGGGACTTGTGGAAAATCACACCTTATTCAGAGTGAACAGCCACAGTCTGACAGCATCCTTTCAGTTCGAGAGGGGATAGGTGTCTAACTCCTCTAGAGAGAATATATTTGGGCAGGTTAGGATTTTGTCTACCCCAGTATGCTCAATAAAAACAGCCAGAGGAAGTGTTGAGGGGATTTCAAGCTACATCTTTATCACAGGTTAGTAAAGTGCTGAAGGCAAGTGTAATGTACCTCATGATTCAAAAGTGGAATGACTCAGATGAAACAGACTGTAAAGGGGATTTTTTTCTTTGAGGACTCCCACACAAGACCCTATGGTTCTCCCAGACTCCACTGTGTCCTCTCCAACATGAAGTGACTCGTGCTTCCATAGCTAGAGTCTTTCCCACAAAAATTGCATGTTATTTCCTGTTTTCTTTAAGCCCCAGTTCTGTGAGTGCTTATATGAAGGTGCAACCTGTTTCTGGTTTGGATAGCAGCACAGAAAGCTATTTTGGGTAAGACTGCTGACAGCAGAAACTCTCAGTGGTGCTGTCTCCCCCACAAGTAATTTCCTTTTTCCCATTCAACCATCCTTGCCTGCTTGCTCCAATTTTTCCTGCAGCCCTTCCATTGCCCAGGCTGACATCTGCCCTGGGATCCATGTACAAAGTTCCCGAACTGTATGTAAAGTTACGACATTATAATGTAAGAACGTAGACATTCACAGAGCTTACTTACATTTAAAAGCGTGAACCAGACAATCCCACAAAACCCAGTGAGCTGCCCTGGAGAAGTAAGTGTTTATCCATCTAGCCTGTTTCACAGATGAGGAAACTGGGACAGAAGCTTTCCCAAACCTGTCAGAAAGCTTTGTCCAAGACCAACCAGTGAGCCAGAGATGGAAGGAAGAGGATAACCCAGGAGTTACAGACTCCAGTCTTAAGATCACTGCACCAGTCAACTCTGTTTCAAAATGAATAAGTAAGCTTTTGGGGGTGGAATTTGAATGCCTCAAAATCTGATACAATTTCAACAACCATGTTCTCTAGTGCTTTCAAGAGGCAGAGATTTCTGAGGTTTTCCGGCCTTCAGCAAGTGAAAACATCTCAGGGCTCCCATTTACCTGTACAGTGACATTTTTTTCCCTCCCACCCAGCAGGTAGAAGCAGTAACAGAGCCAAGAAAGAGCTATTCCTTGTTGAAGTAATTGAGGCCAGCAGGTACAAGAGCCCGGGAGTGTTCAAATGCTAACAAGAATGTATCAGGAATATATAGAACACATAGCAATTCACAGAAATGCGAGGGTGTCGAGTTCTTGTGAGTATTGTAATACACTATGAGTAACATAATGACCTAAATTAAACAGTTCTTTCTCTGAATTTATTAGTTCTGATGAATCATCTTTTTCCAAACTCCAAGAATACACTGGCTTGCAATGGAGGTTCATTAAGTGGTGTGTACCACAGGCAGTGGGCGACTAGAATTCAGTTCCTATATAACTTCTCTTTTTAGTAATGATGTATGGAAGAGATAGTAAACAGAAGCAGACTTGGAGATCTAGTTTCCCTTGTAGCTTTGAGGCCATCTCAGTTCCAAATTTAGCAGTACTAGAATCTAATGTTTCTTGGGTTATTTAGAGCTTGAAAGTTGTGGAGATCTGCAGGGATCTGTTTTCCTTGCGTAATCTGCCACTTGAAATGGTAGATTCCCAGCAATGTGTAGCTTTATTGTTGTGTTTTATTCATCATGGGTCTAGATTATAATTTTCAAGATATTACAGTTATATCAATTATTTTTTCCTGCTGGTTCACAAAGAAAGAATTTTTAGGTGCTACACTGAACTCCACCAGCAGTTTATCGTGTTTCCTAGAGAAAATTTTGCATGGTTTCATTTCCCATAGAATGAGACGGTATAGTACTGCTTATATACAGCAGAGGAAAATCTCATGAAATGTAATTAACTGATTACAAATAATGAAATCTAAGTAATACTTCCTTCCAGAATGCACAGTATTAATACAGTTATATAATTTAGCAAGGATTACAAGAAAATTCCTAACCTTTTTACATTCTGTGCCTCTTAACAAACACTTCCTTGTCACTGTCATCACCACCTCACACTTCCTTATTCTCCTCTTCCAGTTTGCTGTGTTTTGCATGTACTAAAACCCATATGCTGGCATTAAAGACCTGAAAAACACAAACCTGATCCTTCTGATGTGGAAGGTTCTCAGTGAAAGAAAGGCTTGAGAAAGAGGAGAAAAATGAATGAACAGAGGAGCCAGCCAAGAACAACTTCTCTGAATGATTACACAGGACAGTGAACCTGGCTTTGAGGTGGCTGTGTTTCCATTGCCCCTGTGTAGAGCTGTGCAGCCTCTGATGACCCATGGGACTTCACAGTTTTCCTGCTAAAGGCATTTCTCACCAGATGAAGGCAAAGCAGGCATCCCCAATGACTATGGCAACCATTAACTCCAGCTGGCCTCCAGACAGGCACTAAGCAGACAAGGAAGCTGACAAATGCAGAAGATACATGATCCTCATTAGAAGCATTGGGCCATACCTATCCTACCTCGTTTCTCTTCCTCTGCCCTCCCTGAAACTAGGTCCCACTTTACATACCAGAGGGAGAATTTAATCCTGAGGATTGTTAATACCTGTAATAATAGGAGAAGAAAAGCGCTCATCTCCCTTCCCAAAATTGCACGTCTGGTTCACCGTCAGTGAACTACACCTCACTCAGCTTTCCTATCAACAGTACAGCACTGCATGTCCAAACAACCCACTGGGCTGAGCAGCAGCTAACAAATACAAGGGTGTCCTGCACATAGCCCTACAACAAGGGTCATCTCACTGCTGCTGCTGCTGACAGGTAAGGAGAGGACAATCACAGGAAGAAGCAGAAGTAACAGCCAGATCTCTTTTTCTGTTGTTTTGTTTTATGAGGTAATATTAATATTTGGAAATATACCATTGGCTCACTGAAGAAAATTCAGTAGAACTATGTTCTTTTGAAATCTTACATTCTGTCAAAATTGAAAAGCTTTGCGAAATTGGGTGTTTTCTGCAATAATTTCATTTAGGGGAAAAAACAGGAAACTGTTCTCATGATATCAAAACATCCCATTTCCATGTTTTTGGAATGAAGCACTCAGACTTTTCACTTGAAAAAAAAAATCTTTTAAATTCAGATATTAAATGTATCGACATTAATAACTAATATTATCAAACCCCATATTTTGAATGCCCTGAAATTATTACTTTTTAATTATTTCACTTCATGGAGAACTTAATTTTTACTTAAAGTCAGAACTTTATTTTCTATTCTTTAAGTCCTTTGTGAAGTAGAATACCTTTTTTTCTACAGTGCTAACATTACAAAAGGGTAAATGTCGTTTAAACCTGATGAATAGGAGAACAGGGCAATTGTGCCTCTGAAGTTTTATTGGTGGAGAACTATTCAGGTACAGATATCAGACCAGCTGAAACTTGTTTTCCAGGATAACGAGATGCACAGAAGGGAGCTTAAATTTGTCTCAACAAAAATGTATATGTATCTGGTCACATTTTATAGCAAACTCAGCACAGATTTTTTATTGGAAGTTTATGTTGTCAAGGGTTAGGGCTTGGGCTGGCCACTAGACAAATGACAGATGCTCTCTATTATCCCCTCTCCCTTCCCAAAGGGGAAGAGAAAGGGAATAAGACAGAGAGGCTTACAGGTTGGAAAACTAAACCTGCTTTAATGAATGTAATACTAAAATGAAATATGCACAAATATGTACAAACCCAATACCAAACCCAACCACCCTGATGGCAGTTAGATCACGGTCACCACGGATGCTGTGGGCTGGCTCTGGGAAAGTTCCAGACTGGACTCAGCTGCAGATGGGAACTGAATTCAGGAGCTGGATTCTGGAACTGGATTCAGGAACACACAGATTGGGATTGAATGCAGAAGAATGAACAGTCCACTTCAAACATTGGCCATTGAAGAAGAGAGCTTGACCCTCATGATTCCTCAGCTTTACACGGAATATGACGTCTATGGGATGGAACACCTTGTTGGTCAGTTTAGGGTCACCTGTCCTGTCCGCTTCTCCCCGCAGGTGCAGCCTCTCACTCACTGCACCCCACCGTGGTACACAGGATTGAGCAGTGACCTGGGTCTCCATAGGAGTGAGTACAAGCAGGAGCCTTTCTGCACACCGGTCCCTGGCAGTAACTGTAAACACTGAGCGTTATCACTGCTAGGAGCAGACACTGTCTGCGTAATTATGCTGTTACCTTCAGAAAGTGCCATCACTTGGAAGAGACTGAGCTGAAAATTAAAATCACTGAACAGAATTTAGTTTTAGTTCAGTTTAGATTTAGTTCTGTTCTAACTCAAAGCAGGACATATGTGAATGCAAGTTTTGCATTACATACCATCAAAATGCTTTGGTTTCTAACCCCAACAGTGAAAATTTGTTTCCACTGGATGGAATTTATCAGGTCTGAATGAATTATTATTGCTGGTTTTCCTCTTGTCCCTTCTTCTTCCTCTAGGTCTCTTTTCTGGCAGTGCTGTCTGAAACTGGTTACTGGTCAAAGAACCTTCTCCTCCTATCTGCAGCCATCTGGAACAGACTCTCCCATTTCTCTGCCTACCTGACTCTCCACCTTTTTCCATATGTAACCTAAAAATAAAAAATTAAAAAGCTTTGTTGACTTTCTCACTTTCCTCTCTCTCCTCCTATTATTTTTTTTTTCTCTGTAAATAGTGTTATTTAACACAGTAAAGCCTTTTGGATAGCCTTTATGTGATAGGCATTACAAAAGTGAAGTTACGTGGTATTGTGAACAACGATACTTGACTCATTTACCTACATTCTTCCTCCCAGTATCTCTTCCTTTATAAGCAGAGAATGGAGCATGCTTAAGGAAAACAAGATTCATTTCATTAAAGATCTCTCAGATAATGCATTGTTATGTTTGTTACTGTGGTTTCCATGAGAGGAGAGGCAGATGGATAACAATGTGGGCAGTCCTAAAGCAAAGCAATTCCAAAGCAATACCCAAATCGGTGGCTGTTTGCTGCATCAACTCTTTCCCTTTCCTCTTCCTCTTTCTGCTTGATTCATGACAAAATGTGAGACCCTCCACAGCAGGAAAAAATAGTTTTCTGACACTGTGAAATTTTACTGGTCTCAGAGTGTGATTAGATATGGCTACACTATGTATTAAATATGCCTCGAAGCCCACAGTAAAATCCGGACTTAACAGCCATCTACATGGCGCGAGCGCAAAGCGGTACTGAGTATTGGTATTGATTACCACAAAGACAAATGAGAGTTGTAGGCAGCGTGCACCGGGCTTGCACAATACGGCAAGAACCACATCTTTCAGGCAACAACATGGATAGGCAAAGCCAAGTACACAGTTCAAGCAGACTGTAGTGCAGTCCTCTGTCCCAGGCCCTCAGATTCATCCACCATACAGCCATGTGAGCTGATGTGAGAGCGGCATATGGGACGGTGCTTTTCTACCCCATCCCCTCCAGAACAATGAAAGGTGAAGCAACACAATGGCAATAGTTTTGAGTGTCCCTTCATCAGCTCACACAAAAAGAGGGGCTATGTTTAGGCCAGGGCTAGCTTGGTGCGGGTCACAGCTTGGGTGTACATGAACAGAGAAAGCAGCTGTATGTACAGTACTCTTTACACCAGTATGTTGTGTCTGTGTGTAGGTCCTCCAGCAACCAGGCAGCTGTAAATTCTGATGTTAAAAATCTACCATCCATAAATCTGAGTCTTTTAATAACTTAAAAGTTAAGAGTCTTCCTTTTTAAAAGCATGATCACCAACGTGCAGTAACTAAGTCAGTCTCCAAGATCTTGTCACTAGCCAGACTAATAATCCAATATTCTTTCAACAGTCCTCACAATAATGGACATATTTTCAGCTTTCTCAGGTTGGGCAACTTATCAAAGAGAACTCTGTGGCTCCATGCAGAGCTGCAAGTGATTCTTAGCAGCTTACCCTACAGTACATCATGCAGGGACTTGTGCTACATTCCCCTGGATTATGGACTTCATCAGAGTTTTTGAAATGAAGTAGCTCTCCAATATATGCAGGGATCTCACAGGCAGCTAAAACTTTATTAACATGGGAGAAGTGCACACATTTATTTTTTATATAAGGAAATGCCTTATATACATGCACATGGACACATGGGCACACACACACGCCATCAGGGTACATGGGGATAAAGAAATCCGCTACATTATCACCTGAGACAGAAGAGGTGAGGGAAAGAGGCTTCTGTGCACCACACTTATTTTACCCCTGTTTTTCATTACGTGGACAACCTTAGAGCAGTTCTTGTTAGCATTTAGAAAAGGGGAAAAATCTAGCCTCCTGCAGGGGAGCTATTATTGCTAGAATGTACTAGCATTATCTTGCTTATGGGGGGGGGCATATTGTTTATGCAGTCTATTTATCAGTGTACGAATGTATCTACCAATATAGCAATATCTCTGCAGTAATGGCATACAAGAATAAAAGAGTTTTCATGAACAGAGAGTTCCTGCCTGTAGCATGTACATCTGAGATACTAAAGGATTATTTACCTATCATTAAGATATGGATTTTTTTATCTAGCCCAGTTTTTCTTGCAGCAGAAATCATATTAAACTCTCTAGCTATTATATCTAACATCCATTGGGCAGCTTTTCATTCTGGGTAACCTAATATAAATGAAGAAAATAAATCCACGACAATTTTTTGAGACGTCTTTTCCCCCCTCCCCCTGTTCCTTTCCCTGAATTAAATTCACATAATAAATCCAAGGGTTGCATTTCACTCACATCCGCTTCAATTAATGCGCATGACACTGTACGAAATTTTTAATGGGAAAAAAAAAGCTAAAACACAATATTTTTAAACCATTGTGTAGAGTAAAAATGCTGCATACAACACAACGTGCTTATATGCCACACAACAGTCAGATGGGCTTTAAAATTCAGTGCGAGTCTTCCCAGTGCTTCCTTTTGCTCATATTTTCCCATTATGGGATGTCTTTTAAGAGATTTTAGTGATTTTCATGTAATGAAATATTGTTCTATAATACTGTTTTAGGAAGTGTTTGCTTGCTTGAAACCACCAGGTCTAATAATAACAAAAGCATTAATAATAATAGTCATATAATGGCTTAAGACTGCAGCCAGTCAAGAGATTCTAGAGCAGTATTTTTTTTTCTCTCAGATAAGGAATTTCCATTGAATGGTAGTTTTTTTAAGATTGCTTTTTATTTAAAATTTCCTGTTCCTTCTGAAGGATAGTTTTGATACTGATGGAAGCATTTCAAAGGAAAACTGTAAACAATGAAAAAAAATCAGTTTAGCAATACTTTTTAACTAGGTAGAAAAATATTATCTGACAGTATTATGTAAAAAGTAGGTGTAAAAATTGATTGCATGAATCTGTTAACTGTATGTGCAATTCAGCTCATTTACATAGCCTTTTTGGTACTCCAGTTTAATGTATCCCCCACCTATCCAAAGTTACACACATTTCTTTTTCACTCTCGTGGGTCAAAAAGGCCATGATGACACCTGATTATATATCACCTTTTGCCACCCTTCTGAAGCTCGTGGTCTTTGGCATCTCAGGGCAGCGATGAAGGGCAGAGAGAGAATGAAGATGCTGCTCCTATCTTGCTGCACCCAGGACATTTTTAGCTGGAAAAAATCCAAATTTTTCCTTCTGGTGTCCCAACTTACCTTGGCTGAAAAATTAACCTGTGACATATAAAGGAATCAGCCTCTATTCTTCTATGCCACTGGAGCAAGAAGAGATTGTAATTATAGTAAAAGTTACAGTGAGAGACATCTGTTCTTTCAGGTGACGTAGATAGAAGGTGGTATCTTGTTTGTTGCGTGGATTAATCTGCCAAGCCACGGGCTTTCCCAGCTAGGTATCTCACATGCTGGCTTTAAAGTAATTCAGAGGGGTATACCTTTGCATGTAATTTTGTCTGTGTCCTGTTGGGTGCTTCTATCTTTAATTCAGTCATATATAGGTCTCAGCCCAGGTCCTTCTCAGACTGCCCTTTTGGCTGCTTCTGGAGAAGCAGTGCTGATGCCCTGGGTGGTACTGGGAAGAAGCATGGACCAAGCACCTCCTGAGGCAGCAAATGAGCTCTGAGCAGGTCACGGGAGAAAAAGGGGAACAGACAACTCAGGGTTGAACCACAGTGGTACCCAGGAGCTCAAATGAGCTCCAATTACTCGAAAGATCTATTTGTTCTTTATTGACCTTTTTCATCCTAATCTCTTTTTCTTTTGTAATATATTTAAGAGACTGAAGTGCTCCTAATAAGGCTGAACTGAGAATATTAGAGACTTATTTAAGGGTATGTGTTAACCTAAAGGTTATCTCATCCCAAAGCTTTCCTTCAATACAGTCATAACTCTTATAACAACTACACTGCTGAAATACTACAGTCGAGTCTTGTGTTCTGCTTTTATAAATGCATAACACACATACAATGATACTATGTTTATTCATTCTGTTTATTGGTCCAAACATGATTTTTAATGTGTAACATAAAAAGAGGTTTTCAAGTTTAATTGTGATGTCAACCTCATCATGCTCATCTTTATCTCTGGCCACTTTTACTTTCAGACTAGGATTTTTTATAGGATATCCACACATAATAAAGCATCCAAACAACTTTTTCATGTCATCTTCAATGAATTCAGAGGATGCAACAGTTTGCACACTCCTCTGCACACATTTTATTACTCCCACTTTCATTCTACAAGGCTGAAGTGAATCATGTCATAAATATCTGTCTTGCACTCGTGAGCTTGATATACTATTTTCTTCTAAGATCCTCTCTCTACTCATAACTTAAAAATCTGGCAAAAAGCATTCCATGTTCTATTTTCTCACTTTAGTAAAATTTCAAAATGTTACAGAAAATCCTGTTCCAAAACTGACAACATCTCTCAATCATAAGGTGTTATTTTTAGATAATCAGGGAATATGACTGTGTACAATAAATATAAAAGGCCAGACTCAAAGCTAGTATAAAATAGACACTGAAAAAAATGATTCTATGCCAGTTTATACCTATTGAAGTTCTGGTCCAGAGAACATGATGCCAACAGCCTTTTATAGCATTTTATAAATTTCAGACTCACCTAACTGTGATTGCATTTAATGTCAACTACATGTCAAGTACCTTACTTATGAATATAGACATGTAAATATTCACATGGTTCAAACTGGATCCATATGTTAACTGTGTGCATGACATTGTGTGTAAATTAAGTGACATTTGTTAACTCTTTCAGCCTTTGTTGACCACAAAACTGAAGACAGTAGTATTCTGAGCAGGCCAAAGTTGTTGTTCAAAATCAGCTCCACCACATGATATCTCTACGATCAAACTGCCTTCTTCTGCCTTCTTCCTTCCCCAAACATCTTGTCACAATGAAGATCTGGGTACTTTGTGTCATCGTTATAATTTGATAATGAAAGCTGTTGGGATATGAAAATATACAAGTTGCTTTATAATGAGATGCTCATTTTGCCACATTCTTTCTTCAAATGCTTATTTTTCAGCCATTATATCATTAACAATAGATGTGAAAGTTGGCCATTGACGACAGATGTTAGGGTTACTCTTAGACCATACCCATCTTGTGGTCAGATTTGGGTTTAGACTTTAAGCCTGAGACTAAAAGAGCTGTGGAATTTTTATTTTTAGTTCAATAGCCCAACATTTCTGTAGATTGTTCTCAGCAGATTTTTGGCCCTAAGTAGTGGCATGTGGCACAAACTGACTTGTAAGATTTTTTTGTGTTTTGGATGTCGGAGGTCTTGTGAGATCATCTGTTTTTTCCTACGATTCCTGCCATCTTGGGCCAAAACCTCATGAGACTAGTTGTTCTTGGAACATTATTTCAATATGAAAACCAGGATGAGAAAAATAGACGTCTTTTGGTTTTGGATCTACCCCACAACAAAACCTAATGCTTTGTTTAAATGCTCGTATTCTGATCTGAAGTCTCCTTGCTATCCCTCCTCCCTTAACATCCAAGAAAGGGGTTTTAATTTCTGGATAAGTTCTAAGGTTCGTCTTGCAACAGATCCTCAATAACATCATATTCCATGGTTTCTTTCTAGGTTCCATGAATTCTCTCTTTTTGCTGGGTTGGTGGGTTTTTTCTTTTTTTTTTTTTCTTTTTTTTCTTTTTTTTTTTTTTCCAAATTATGAGGTAAATGTTACATAGGAATTAACACAACACATGTGAATAATTGTGTGACATACTGTTTGACACTCCCTACCACCCAAAAGCAAATAAAATCTTTTTACTGCTAGCTCTTATTTGTTAGTTATTATTTCTTACAAGCAAATGAGAAAAAGACAATCAAAGCTATTGAGGAGAGACAATAGAAAACTGACAATAGATCATTCTCGATCAGACAGCAGAAGCTAATGCCACAAGAGATATAATTGGCCACAAATTTAAATGTTTTTTAAAGGATTGTGCAATGTATGTAGCTAACAAGACTATTCCAATGCAATCTTACTCCAAAAAATAGGTTTTGGAGTGAAAGTAGAAATTAGGCCAATCTCTGAGTATTTAAGAGAGGAGGAAATTTTTATTTCTGGGACTTTTTTTTTTTTTTCTGTAACTGTCAACTATTTACTGCAGAGTTTTTCTCTTTAAATTAGCTCCTGTGTACAAATTTATTGAATTAGCTAGACTTTTACCTGACCCCCAAGTTCATTATTCAGATTCCTACAAAATAAACAGGGGAATCCTCAGAAAATAACCAGTTGAGATTAACAGTTGCTATTCTAGCCAAAGTGTCTAGGACTTCTATACTGAAGATGGCCAACTTGCCTTTTGATTTTCCTTTGGCTTCCAGGCAATTCAGGCACACCTTGAGTGTTGGATCTCACTCCTCTGACCACAGGCAGGTGCCTGCTGACACGGAGGGTCTTCCGTAAGGTAAATCCCCAGCTGCAGCTGTCAGCATCCTGAGTGATCAGACCCTGCTCAGCAGAGGAACAGGACCGATGTCGGTGTCAGTTCAGCTCTTTTATCACTTCTCAGAATTTCCCCACCCTTTGGCTCTTCAATGACTGCAGCTTGGGCCGTGAAAAAAAACACAGCTTTCTGTGTCAGGAAAGTTGAAATCTTTCTTCTAAGCCATAATTACCAACAATCTCAGCCATTGTTCTGTGATGAGGTTTGATGTTTTAAACTACAAAGAAGTACGTTTAAGATATAGAACAGTGTTGCTGGGTTTTCTGTGTTTTTCTTTTAATTCTAGAATTTGTTTTTCTTTATTTGATATGAATCTGAAGGAAGGAACTCATTCTAGATACACAAGTGCATGAAGTATGGACATATCAAAAGGAATTAATCTATACAGGTATAGATAAAAGAAGCAGGAATAATTATATATAGGCAATGGATAAGAGAGAGAAGACAAAAGGCAAGGAAGAAGTCAAATACGAATAAAAGAGAATATGAAAAGACTATTGTATTATGTTAATACTATGTGAAATTAAAGTACTTTAAGATCTTCAGATGTAAGATACTATGTAAGTATAAAGCCTCCCCCCCCCCCCCCCAAAATTTGAATCGAGTCAATGCAGTCTGAAAGCAGCTTCTAAATATGATTGTATGAAGCTATGGACACAATTTCTGCCAGGTAGCACGTATTTCAGTATATTGCTGTGTTATTAAAAGCAACCAGCAGTGTGAACCTGCTGTATTATTAACATGTTACATTAGCCTTAATAGTTAATCCAGTATTCATATTCATATTGTGGGCTCTTCTTCTAAGAGAGAGTAACAGCTTTCGAAATGCTTTTAAGATTTCCAGGAATAAAATTAAGCACTTGTTGGAAATTGTGCGCAGAATTCTGAATAAGGGAATTATTGCATTGTATCAGGACCCTTAAGAGATTCAGCTGAGAAATAAATTATGTAAACAATGCAATATGTGTGTGTGTCTACAGCTGTATATCAATATCACCTATATCTATGTATACAAATACCCTTATTCGTTTCTGTCAGTCTGGAATGTGTTATACTGGAGACGCTGAACCTTTCAAAAGAGATGCAAGACATGTTTTTAATGTTGCTTCAGAATTCAGATGCAAAACAAAAACTGGATAAATACTTCATTACATTTTATAAACAATCTGCTTTCTGATAAATTATTATGGAATAACTTTTCATTCTTTTTTTATGAAGTTTGACTCTGAATGAATATGTGGAAAATGAATTTTGGTGAAAGAAGTCAGTTCTGAGTAACATACCCTACATGAGATTTGTTGAAAACCATGTGGTGCCTGCAGTTAACAGCGAGAGGGTCCAGCGCTGATGGAGGAGAGGAGAGATGCCAGCCAGGGGCTGTGAAGACAGACTACCTCTGCTCCTCAGTTCTGAAGGGAGTTGTACTGGAGCTACACAAAGGCCCCACATTCAGCTTGGCTGCAGGTTCAGATTGGATTTCCTCTCTGCAGCTGCTCCACACTCCACTTGCACGTAGTCCAAACATCTGGGTTTAATGTGAATGGAGTGGATTTCAAGCTTAATTCTTCTCTTTGTCTCCTTGTGTGTGAGTATCTGTATGTGTGAAGTAATCTTTCTAGAATACTTTATTTCTTTCCTAAATCTTTCATTAATTTTGCATCCTTACAATTTATTGTGGTATTGAGGTACATGAACAGCAATATCCTTATGTCCTGTCCTATATCCTGCTCTGCCTTCAGAATATACTGTTATTTGTATTGTCTAGAAAACAGATTGAACACTTAACTGAAATACTGCTAACCTTCAACATTTTTCGGCAACTTATTCTAATGTAGGTGTTTCAGGTGCAGAAATCCCTTCTAACAATATTTCCCCCCCCCAAAAAAAAAGAATAAGTAGGAAAATAAACCATTTATGGCACCATAAAGATTGATTTTTGAACTCTGTCTCTTGGCAGTGCTATATCTTCCCCTCCATTTATGATATCTTATGTCTTATACAGATTGGGCACAGTATTGAATTACATGTGGAAGAATGGAAGAAAAAAAAGAAAAATAGTCAGAGAGTAAATAGCTGGTTTGCTTATCATGCCTCCCAGTTTGATTATGGTAGCTTCCGGAGACCACAGGTGGAGGATACTGAATTATAGCAAATAAAAGACTAGAACATAACAAAGCTACCTGAGGGTTTGGCTGAAGTCCTTGTGCAAACTGTGATTAACTGAATACCTGCCCTGGAATGCTGGTTTGGCAAGAGGTTATACACACATGAATGAATCTGTCTGCATACTTAGACACTGCAGTTAAACTTCTTTCTTATTAAAAAAAAAAAAAAGGATGCTATTTCCAGTGTTGTTGAATATAGTTTGAATCTGTCTGCTTTAATTTAAGCTCCCCATCCTCAGAAGAAAAGTGAGGTGACAAGTGTCCTACACATATAAGGAAGAAAGAGTGGGAAGAAGAGGAGAAGAAGCAGCCAAAGACATGTTTGGCTGCCTAGGGGCAGCTAGGCAGACTTCCGCCCTTAAAATCAGTGTTCCTCTGGAAAATGGAGGTAGATCTTCTCAGTGTAAAGTGATGAAGGTCTGTTGATGTAAATTCACCTGAACTTATATCCCAAAACTAACAAGACCAGCAGTGGAGAAGTGGCTACATACTAATGGCACATAATATACTGAACATAACACATACAGTGGAATAAACATAAACCCAACATTTTCCAAAGAGCCTAAGAGAGCTGAAAGTCAGTGCTTCGTGAGCACCTGATGGTTTGGCTGCTTGGAAAATAGATCAGCACACTGACAAAAGCCTGTTTCTGCTCGTGATTGGTGCAGACACACCCTTATACTCACAGGCCCCTTTTAAAATCCTAGCTATAAATTACATTGCAGGCTAATGTAAATTAATCCTGGGAGGTAGCTGATGGGCTTAGGAAGGCTAGACAATGATTATGCGTTAGTGTCTATTAGACTGACTTCTATATGATCTAAAGCTGCATATGATTGTGTGGGGCACAGCACAGTCAGAGGGGAAAAGTCATCGCTTGCTATGAAAGAGCTTCCGCGCCGAATATATTTCCTGGCTTTCTACTTTATTTTTTGGTACTTTCCATGTATATTCCATATGTTACTAACAATTTGGATCCTGGACATTAATCCTACATCTACAGGGTAAACCCAAAGCCATGTTACTCTCTTTCCCTGCTTCCAGGAGAGAGGGCCAGAGCATATCTGAACACTGGTGTTTGGGTACATTTCCAGCTGGGAACACGACAGCAAGTATGTCCTGCACAGAAAAGCACGCTACGGTCCCAGCTCCCTCTGGCTCATGTGACATGAGATGGCTAGAAGTTTCCTCTGCTTTTCCTTATGTAGACATGCCATGCATGAACTTGCAGCAGAGAGGGACCTCGCCCTTGATTTATAATCAAGCCATGAGCTCATCTATGCTCTAAAAGAGTCTATTGTCCAAATGTTGTTGGTTTTCCTCCAGGAAAGTTTTGCCAGTGTATGGAGAGCTGGCCCCAAACAAGCAGTTTTTCCTCTCCTACATTTACTTCATTTCAGACCCTTTCCTGATTTGAATCTTTTAAATTCCTTGTCTTTTTCTCCTAATTTCCCTGTAAATTCAAGGCTTCTCAGCAGCAATTATTACTGCCCATGCCAGCATGACAGGGAGTCTTGTACCTGCTGCTCTCATTGTGGTGAAATGAAACATTTCTCCAAAGCTGCTGCAACAGATAACCTGATTTTTTTTTTTTCACATGTGTGGTGGAAGCAGCATGTATGTTATTTTTTGGTCTATGGTGGGGACAGTGGTTGTGTGACAGTTTAGTTAGTCCAGCAGTTTGCTCCCCTTGGCAGTTATGCATAAAATCAGCTTCCCTAGGAGGTGACTGGTTTTATGCGACAGCTACTGGGGCATGATTTCCTTCTGCATACCCCACTCAGTAACATCCCAAACCCTGTGCACCCCTGTGATTATAATTTTTTTTTTTATTACAAGGTTTTCCTAGAGATTACTGGACATTCTTCATTTTATATTACATATTTATATATTACAATGATCAATGAAATCTCCCCATATAGGTGCATACCATCCACAGTCTCTGCCTACAGTTACACACCATACACAATAAACCCCATATAGCAATTAAATTCAGACACTGGTGGTGGAAATCGCCAGTTCGTTTTGCTTCTACTTGTTTTGAGAAAGAGACTGCCCCCTCCTTCATCTGAATAGGGAAGATTGACATTAAAAAGTACTTCAAGAGCTGAACTCATCTACTGAACACAAATACAGTGAATTTCTGTATATCTTTAAATGTTTTATATGTCCTAGTCATATATAATTTATTGTGTTGTGAAGCTGAGCCCTTCTTTGAATGAAAATTTTACTGTCAGAGCCTGGGGTACTTTAGTTTGATGATTTAAAACTCCCAGTGCGCTCGTAGCAAATAGCACTTTTTATTACAGCGTGTTTGTCCAAGAGGTCAACTTTCAGCACGGCAGGATTTCTTCCCACTGTAGAATTATTTCTGATGGCAAGACATCTCCTGTCTTAATTCATCTGGTGCTGAATGTAGTAGCCCACACTGTCTTAGAAGCTCACTAGACTGGACCCGCCATGCACAAGAAAAAGGGTGGAAGCTTCACCTTTTCTTGTGCAAGCATCCCTGCTAGCAGATTATACAGCATGTTTAAATGCTCTATGCCTGCTTATACCCCTTTGGTTTTAAAATTCCCATTTATAGTTTTACTCCAGTATTTCATTTCCTCAGAGATGATGCTGAATTTAAGCTGCATTGTGATGATGCTAAATTCATTTCTGAGATGGGTAAAAGTGACTGAAATTATGTGCATGTTTCCTGTGAAAAAGTGTATACTGAGCAGGTTCTAGATTAAAAGACAAGCCTGACTTTAAAGGTAATGTGATTAATTTCCTCAGCCAAAAGCAGCTATATAGTTTTCATGCTTACATTGATACAGTATAGATGCCCTATTACACCCATTTACAGTCTCCATCCCTTTGCCATTAGCTCCTGCTGAGCCTATTAAGTTGGTATCAAGTCAACTCGTCCCTTAGTGATAGTACACAAACTCTCAGAGTGCTGCAGAATTCTGCATCTGTCCTCTTACCTGTCACTTCAGCCTCCTTTTACTGATGTTAAAAGAAATCTTTACTGTCAGTCATATAACCAATTCACTTTGTTCACAGGCTGTGACAACCTTGTTTTGTTTCTCCCACCACAGAACTGACTTCTGTGAATTAATATTCTCAAAATTTAGACTAGCTCATTAGTCTGAATAAATTTGAAAGGTTGCTGTTCACATTTTTTTTTTTTTTCATGTAGCTTGGCTTTCCTTGGATATAATTTAGGTATCTTCAGGAAAAAAAAAAAAGAAAAAACAAACCACAAATGGAAAAAAACCCCATCCCAGCTCCCAAGCGTTCACTTTATGATTTCAGAGCTAAAGGGTCTTTCAATGTCTTCATTTGAGATAAAATATATTAAATCAAATCTTTCAAGTTTTTTTCCAGATTTTTCTTAATTTTGCTATAATTGAAAAATTGTCTACTCCTCCAGAAAAGAAAATAAAATTTCAAGTGCCAATCTCAATCATCTTTGTGGTTAATTATGTCCACCAGACCAGCTTTTTTCCTCATTATCACCAATAATTTAGAGTAACCTTTTTCCCTCAACTAAACAAGTCTAACTCCACCTTCCAGTTCCTTCAATGCGACTGTCACTGCACCAGTCCGACGAAATAAAGGAAATCTTTTCCCCTAAAAATTTGCTTAGGATTTAGCAAAGAAACCACCACTTTTGCTCTTACTTTCAAAGTCCTACCAGCTAGAGCACTTAATTCTCTACTTTCATGAAATAGTGAAGGTATTTTCATTCCATCATGTCATGCTACATTTCATAAATGCAAGGCAATGTTATTCATTTTTAATTTCTCTGTAAGGAATGAACATTGGCTACTAGTGGACAAGGGGGCATGACAGAAAAATGAATCTAGTCTACCCCAGCATGGATCTCACACGATGCAGTAATATGCAAAGCAATCACAGAGTACCAAAGAGTTCAGTGTATTGAGTGTGTTGCTGCTGTCGTGCCCTCTGAGCATTGTCCTCAAGGAAACTCTTAGGCACTGGTGGTAAGATGGTATCAGGACCCTGTTTTGTATTGTGCTGGCTTTCCAGGACGTTGTTTTGAAACTATAAGGGTCAGGGAAATGTCAGGGAAATGGCTTTCCAAAACCAATAAGCTATATAGTAGTGTGTATCAGCAGAGTACTCTTCACAGGAGGATTTCGAAGTTTTGTAAACAAATTAAACAGGAAGGAAACAATGATGACACCTACTTTAGGCATGAAAAATGAAGTACAGAGGAGCAAGTCTCTCGCATTCAAATTTCTTTCTTGCTGCTGAAATTCCACAGATTTCACTGGAGTCCCTTCTGAGATACTCTGGCATAAAAATCCAGCCTAGAATCCAGAGAGGTTAAATAATTTACCCAAGGTCACATCTGTAGCACCTGAGCCTTAGAGTGGAGAACAGAGGTCCTTAGATTTTCTCCTAAAAGAGGCTAATAACAACTTCACTATTAGCTGTAAAATAAAAACATAAAAATGTCTTTGCATTAACATCAGCACCTTAAAACTAAAAAATGAGAGAGCTTGGCTAAAGAGGTCTGATATAACTGACTACAGAGTCAGGGTGGAGAAATATAAATCAATTGGATGAAATGATCCTTTGCTACAGACTAGAGAAGAAGTTTGGCTGTGTCTCAAGGAAATAGCGAATTACACTAGACATTAAGGGAACCAGAGATGCTCTCAAGAGTTCAGGGTGGGTATAATTGTTCAATGGAGCAGAACAGATTAAAAATCCCAACCTAAGGAAGCATTAATATATAAAACTGCAAGAGAAAGGCATGATGTGATGGAAATGATGTGATGATGCTCTAAGTATGCATTTGCTATGTTCAGAGTTTTCTTCTCTTGCCTTTTCAATTGTTTTGTCAATTCCTCCTCCAGCATGTGACAATACTGTTGCTTCTTCTTTCAGTATCAATGGCTTCTTCTGACACCAACGACTCATTGTGCCAGAAGCCACAGACATCTAGTGATTCCTAACAGGGCTTCACAGCGTGGAAGAGGTCAGTCATGTGGAATACAAATGTTTTCATATTTATAACTTAGTTTGCTTACACAGACCTACAGTAAGACTTGCCCCAGAAGGGAGACAGCCAGAAACAACACAAAGTGATGCTTTCTTTCGAGTACTGCAGTGCAACAACTCTGCTCTTCCAGGGGGGTTCTGTTGAAGATTAAGGCATTGTTTTCTTTCTTCAGAATATTGCATAGAAAAGTACCTGACCCTCATTGTTTAATACTGTGAATGATTGTCTTCCTTTAAAAAAGGAGTACATATCCTCTTTCCACCTGCTCTTGACATCGCTCCTACCATTTTCTTCCTCCTTTGCCCTTCCTTTTCTCCCACATTCTCTTACACATTTGCTTCTCCAGATCTAAGTGCACTGTCCTCTTCTTCGCTTATTAGCTATCTGGTCCTTTGATCTACCCAGAACAGCTGGCATAAAATCTAACAGGGAAATTGCTGGAAATTACTGGAATAGAGCTGTTTAACTGTAGGTTTACTATCTTCTGTCATTCTAGAGCACCATTAGAGAGCCAGATAGAAAAGTCTGTGTATATACACAGGGGCTGTACATGTGAGTAAAGGCACATTTATGTATGGGTTTGAGAAAGATGATGTTGATACTGAATTTGCTGTATTCTTTCCTCTCTTTTTTTTTTTTTAATTTTTTTGTTACTATTTTCCCTTCTTAATTAATGGAATATAAGTTCTCTTTCCATTCTTTCTCTCTTTTCTAACCCATCTTTCCTTTCTGGCTATCATTCTCTTCATTTCTGGCTGCCATCCCCCAGTAAATTCTGGATATCATTACAACAGCTGCTTGGGAGTTTATGGGATTTGTCTCTGCATATCAAGCCAAAAGGATCTACAGATTTCTTTGTTGTGGCTGTAATCATAACAAGGCCAAAAGATTCTGGGAAACACCTCTTCTTTTGAATTTGTTTTATATAGTTTTATCTGGTTTATTTAATTTCTTGTTTGGATTTTTTTTCTCCTTAGTTTTTTATCTTTCTTTCTTTCTTTCTTTCTTACTTTCCCTTCTCTATATGTTATTACCAATTACTCTGTTTCTCTCCAACACACATGCTTTTATAGGAAGGAAGGTTCATGCAAAGTACTTTTAGAAAAAAGTAGAGCCAATTTCCCTGGTAACTACCAAAAGCAAGTGAAAATGACAAATGTATTGACTACAGTGGATTGATTGATACTGATTTATAGCTGAAAATTGGATCAAGTGCATCCACATGTACATTCTCCAGGGACTAGAACAGAAGCAGACCACCTCCGTCAGCATTCCTGTTCCATGAAGCTAACTCTCCTCATGTCACCTCATCTCTCCCTTTCTAGTCCTGTCTTCTGTCTTCTGCTTAATTAAACATAGCTGCTAAAATACAAGTGCTTGCTGCCTTATCCCAGGCACATAACATGAATCTAAGGACACAAATGGCTTATGCTTTATCATGCAATAGTAGTCCATTTTCTGTACATTCTGAGGTCACTGCTCAACTGCGCACACATGTATCTCTCCCTTTCACATCCCTGTGTCTGCCAGGTATCCTCAGTGGCTTTGCAAATTAGCTTCCTCCTACCTATACTTACTGTTAATTACTGCTGAGTGGCAAAGGAAAACTAGCAGGATCTATTTACGCTAAATCTGTTCTGAAACCTTTATTTATGATGGTAACTGTTATTCACATGTGTACATGTTCCTATTAGCCTTTTTAGAACACCTGAATGAGTGGAGTTTGTAGGGCAGTGCACACTTAAACCTATTACTTTAGTCAATTCATTCTTGAGCTAAGCAGAGTGATAGTTAGAAGCATCAGGATGTTCTAACCCAGCTAGCCTGCCATAGGAAGAAAGAAGGACCATAAGATATCCACAGAAAATAGGGAGAAAAACCTGCTATTGCAAGTTTCAAAACTTGGAGACAATAAAAAAGGGAGGGGTTAATTACTGCAGTATTCAGTTGCTTATAGCACATTACAACAGGATTTAATGAAATAATATATTTGTACTATGAAAAAAAATTGGAGAGCATTTTACATGATACCCGCAGATAAGACCTGTGTTAGCAGGACTTTTATGACTTCTGTTTCTGGAGAGAATTCACACTTCCTGGAGAGTCAGGGTACTGTCACTGTCCCCAGTCCATGGCAGGGGCTATTTCTGTGCTGTCCTGCAGTGAGCAGCCTCACTTCTGCAATTCTCAAAGCCTGTTCTGGGCTAAACCCAAACTGGTCTCACAAGGGAAAAGAGCAGAGAAGCCCTGTAGTTGAATGCACACTTTCCAGTGTGCCACAGTGGTTTGGGTCTGATCAGACAACCTTCACCTGTGGCTTTTGTTTTTGCCATGTGGTTATAGGTCTGAAGATAAGCAGACAACAGAGTCCTCCTTACAATGCTTCCAATGGTCCTCCACACTAAGGTCTAGGTGTTGTTTACTGACAGGACAGCTGGATTTTGTAGGCAAACTGATGTGGGGCAAGCCGAGACTGCCTTCGGCAGACACATGACAATGAGGAGCAAAGTCCAGGGACAACATTAGGGTGTGCTCCAGGAGTCATCTCACTTATTTCTCACTTTATTCCCAATTTCTTTACCTCCTTTCCCCCCTCAGTGGCACAGGTGCATAAGGAATAGGGGTTGAGGTCAGTTCATCACACGTCTTCTCTGCTGATCCTTCTTCTTCTGGTGCAGGATTCCTCACACTCTTTCCTTGCTCCAGCATGGAGTGCCTTCCCTGGAAAACAGTCCTCCACTACATTCTCTCATGCGAGTCCTTCCCATGGGCTATGGTTCTTCACAAACTGCTTCAGAGTGGGTTCTTTCCACGGGGTTCAGTCCTTCAGGAACTCCTTGGGTCCCCCACAGAGTCACAAGTCCTGCCAGCAAACCTGCTCCTGTGTGGACTCCTCTCTCTCCAAGGCTCTACAAGTCCTGCCAGGAGCCTGCTCCAGCACAGGCTCCCCATGGGGTCACACCCTCCTTCGGGCATCCACCTGCTCCAGAGTAGGGTCCTCCATGGGCTACAGGTCGATATCTGCTCCACCTTGGACCTCCATGGGCTGCCGGGCAACAGCCTGCCTCACCATGGTCTTCATAGATGCTGCAGGGCAATCTCGGTTCCGGTGCCTGGATCATTTCCTCCCTCTCCTTCACTGACCTTGGTGTCTACAGAGTTGTTTCTCTGACATATTCTCACTTCTCTGCCATTTCTGTGACTCAGCAACGTTTTTCCCTCCTTAAATATGTTATCACAGAGGAGCTACCACCATCGATAATGGGCTTGGCCTTGGCCAGAGGCTGGTCCATCTTGGAGCTGGCTGGCGGTGGCTCCATCAGACACAGGGTAAGCTTCCAGCAGCTTCTCGCAGAAGCCACCCCTGAGCCCCCCCGCTACCAAAACCTTGCCACACAAATCCAGTACACAATTACCCCCAGGAGTAACAAAGTGACAAACTTTAAAAGGGCAGATTTTAAAACTATGAGGAAAATGGTTAACAGCAGGCTGAAGGGCAAAGTAAAAAACTTTAAAACCACAGAAACAGCCTGGAGGCTATTCAAGAACATTGTGTTAGAGGCACAGATGGTTTGTGTATCATTGAGAACAAAAACAAAGTAAAATGGTGAGAATAAAACTATGGTGATGCAGAGAAGTACAGGGCTTTATTGAGACTAAAAAGGCATCCTGTAAAAGCAGAAAGCCTTCCTGAACAGCCTAACCAGATCAGGCCATCATGTTGGTGAGATGCAAGTCAGTAATGATAAGACTAGTAAGTAAGGTAATAAGGATTTGGTGAGTAGAGACAGAGAGATATATGTACTTGTACCATGTGATTCTGGCACACGAATGTTTGCAACAGAAATGTCTCATTGTCCTCTTGAGATTCCCTTGAATTCCCACTCTTTTTTTTTTTTTTTTTTTTGAGAAAAAAGCCCATTATCCAATCAGAGAGGTGAAACTAGGCAGGAAACAAAACAAAATGGTTCTGCAAAGATGCTAGTGTAGACTCGATCTTCTCGCCCTGGCTATCTCCTGTCTCTATCACCTACTCCAGGCAGGCTCCCCCTGGCTCTTTACATCTCACCTGTTCTGTTCTGGCCAGAGGGCAGGTCCTTTTGCTCTAATACTTTCCGGGTTTGATTATTCACTGGGAAGTCCAAATTCTCCCAGTAACAAACATTTTGGAACAAACTCTAATATGCTGAATTAATTATTTACTAAGAACAGTCCCTTTCAAAACAAGCGTGTTACCTGAATATATCTTTATGCAAGAACTAAATAGCAGAGGAACAAGAAAATACAAATTCTGGCAGCATTTTTTTTCTTCCCACAGAAAACAGTAAAGGATGTTTTCTGTGTCAGGTTAAGGGACTTAGAGAAAAGGAAGCTACCAAAGCAGACACACTGCATTAAATCGAGAAAGTCCAGTATAGCAGTTATTGATGATTTGTCAATGTAGTAACATAAGCAGTATGACTTATAATGACAATTCACTAAGACCCCAAGGTAAATAGAGCAAGATAAAATCCGTGACTGCCTGCTCAAAACCAAATCTGAGACAAGAAAGTTTAATTTGTAGACATTTTAGTAATTTGGTTTAATGATTTCAGAAGAGATCATTTGTTTGAAACGGGCTGGAGATATGAGAAAATTGAGAAATAAGTGCATGATATATCACCTTAACAGAAAGGAGCTGAAGCAACATTCCTTCTTCTGTATCTCTGCCAGGAGATGACAGGAAAGGAAGGAAAAAGGGAGAAAAAGATTATTCTGTAACCATCTCATAGAACATCTCCTGAGATTGAGTTTGTCCTTTCTCCGCACAGTTTTTGAGAGGATATGTTGAGTACTCCCCACTGCTTCCGTCAACAGAGTGTCTTCCAGAGAGGTGGGAACATTATCCAGAAGGATGGAGCACAGATTGTGGGAAGTGAAAGAGGGAACTGGGGAACAAGGCACTTGGAGGTACAGATCAGCTAAAGAGGGGCTGTGAGAAAGGTTTGGTTTATATGGGCAACTTTGGATAAACTTTTAACACTGCTGACCTCCAAAACCCTTGTGTACTTCATTAATCATCCTGTACACAGATGAGAACTTTCAGAACATCTGGTGCTCTCCTGAAGATCTCCAGTGTATAGGAACTTCAGCCTTTAATTTCAAATCACTGTGAACTTTAGAACAAAAGTTGACACTGAGTTTCTGTGTCACTCGCAGAAAGAGAAATTTTACATCTCCAGTCCTTAGCAAAGGATCTTTTGGGGTTTTGTTTCTTGTTTTCCTAGTTTAAAGGAGAAACTGCATGCCACTAATCAGCCATGGCACATGCACACACATACGCTATTATATGTGAATGCTTCTCAAATGCTTTGTAAGAACCTTGGACACTTCAGTTTGATTAACACTTCGATAAGACATACATTTTCCTTGAAGAAAGTGAGGCCATGGGGATTTGTTAAAAATTCAGAAAAGGAAGATACTGTGAAAAGGTTTAATTTGATTACAGTAAGTAATACGGACACAAAAAAATGTTAGGCCCGTCGAGAAATTAGGAAAAATTTGTTTGATGCTTTATGAATGTATATAATTATATTTATGTCTGTGTCTGTATGTATATCTATATTTATGAAAATATTGTTATGCATGTCCCTGTGTATGAATATATTTATAAAACAAACCCATGACCATAAATCAGCTCAACAGAAGCAGCATAAAGTGGACTACTGTACATCTTTATTTAAAATACGTAGGATGCCAAGACAGAAAAATACTAAAAAAGAAATACATATTGTTTTTGAAGCTGAAGCATCAATATGGTTGTAATTTTAATGTTTCTTGCTGGAAAAAGGTCATCTTTGGCGAGGTCGGGTTTTTCTTAAGGTCATTTCACATTGAGATATCTGCCTGCTTTTGACATTTCATCTAGAAGAGGCACAACTATTCTGACACATGAAATGGGTTCTTTACAAACCCAATGGCTATTTCTATCAACATCTGTTATTCTTACACTAAAGGGGAATATGCATTGATTGCAAACAAGGCTTCGCATTTTTTGGAGAATATTAATATATATATATTTTGTACTTAAAGGTACAGAAATGTCCATCTGGAATAGAAACAGAAGGAAACACAGCTCTATAAAAGACTGAAAAAAAAAATCCCATGGATGGCATCTTTTACTCATAAATAGAATTAATAAATTTAAAGATATTGATTATAGTGGGTAAATTGTTACACTGCTTTCTGTAAATCAACAGGACAGCGAAATTCACTAAGCATTTTTGTAATTACTTTGTGACATTGGCACAGGAAAAGCACAATAAAAATATTCTTCTTTATATTTTGTGGGGGATTTTTAATTGCATATTCATTTTCTAAATTTTGGTTCCTTCTAGCACTGAGTAAAATAGGAAAAATCTGTTGCCATATAAATCCCACACCTTGTACCCCCATATTTTCAAACCCCAGAATTGTTGTGCGTTTGTGGCATGACATCTATGTAATTAACATAAACTCTGTCAAAGTAATTCAAACTCACAGGGACAATTTTAATTTTTCTGTAAAGCAATCCAGGATCTCACTGGCTGAATCCTGATCTAGTTCAAGAGAGTTTCACAGAATTCCTTTCCTGAGGAACAGCACAGGGAAGACCATGGCTTCATTCTTGCTCCTAGTTTGCGAACAAACAGCTCAGTGAAGCCTTGGACAGTGCAAGGCAGAAGCATGTAGTTGATCACGCATTGATTCGCTAGCTGAGTGTTGTGACCAGTCACATGGTGTTATATCTGTTCCCATATTGATGGTCTGTTCTTTACGAGCGATTGCTTTCTCCCGAAATGAATGCCATTTTATCAGAAAACAGGTTTTGTTTTCCGATTATATTCATCTGGCAAGTGCTCAAATCTGCTGTTTGTGGATGTTTGCAGGAACATAGCTTTGCTCACATTAGTATTTGAGAACAGCGAATAACAAAGGACGTGAACAGACTGAATCCAAAGCCTGTTCTCTAGTCTAGGAAGCTGCAAGTGAACAATTCTTGTACTATCTCTACTGGCTCACTTATCTTGCAGCACCAGTAAACTCTGGATGTTTGGAGCCAGTGTGCTCCCCTGCTTTTCGATTTAACTTCTCTGCAATATGTGGCTGTATGGCACATTCACAGAGTAGTACAGGTGCTGTTTTTCTGGACTGACGCCATATGTCCATAGGGCATTGAAGAGGTTAACATCCAGGTGTAGGAGCTTTACTGTTGGAACATGTTCTGTGTTGCTTCCCGACTTTGGCCTCAAATAAACGCCTTTAACATATTTTATTAAAGTGTCATAATTAGATTTATTTAATGCACTGGGATCCACAGCGTGTCAGCTCTGTGGATGACTGAAAAATACTTCATCAGCTTTTGATGGCTTCACAGGACAGCAGGGCAATCAGCTCCTATTTCCCACTAATGCATCTCTGTTTGAAAACAGGACTTGAATGTTGTCAGTTTGTGCATTGACTGATAGAAGGAAAGTGCAAACACTCTCATGTTCTGCAGTGTTGCATTTGATTAGAAAATAATGCTTTGGGGTCTGAATATGCTGAAGTAATGTTAAGGAAACATTAAAGTACCCTTAACTCTGCCATTTTGTGCCTAGGGCACTGCAGTTATCATATGAAATGTGTGGCCTTTTCTTAAACGGTTCCACAAGAGTAGCAACTGCTGCATAATGGTACAAATAAAAATAACACTGTGGCATAAGCAGTGGCTCTGATAGTTGTGCTTATTCCCATATAAAGCCCAAAATGGCAAAACAGAATGTTTTCCAGCTTCCAATACCATCATCAGTACTCTCTGGTTGGCCAGCCCGTGGGCCAGAGAAGTAAAGATTCACAAAAATTAGCAGATTGGATTATGCTTATGTATATACAAGTATAAATTTCAAGTATCTCCATTTAAATAAGTGGTACACATAGAATTTAATGGAAAAGCAAAGTCAAATTCATGTCCTGCGATGATTTATCACATAGGACAGCCTGAAGGTACTTTCAGCATCAGACTGTGGCCACACATAGATAAAAGGGGATTTTGGAGAGCTGTCAGTTGATAGCTAATGAGAATTTCAACTCTGGACTTGCAATATGGTAGTAGGTATTACACTGATAGGCAACCTAGAAAGCATTAAAGGAAAAGTGTGCGACAGGGGCCCACACACATCTCGCTTAATAGCAACTAGAAACTACTTCACACCAGAACAGACCAAACTTTCTACAGGGCCATTTTAATATCTCCTCCATACTGGTTTAGAGAGTTACCTCCTCTGGCAATAATCCCCACAGCTTCTGTACTGTGAACAGCTTAAGGGGTGTCAGCCTTCTTTGCACTGTAATAGGATCAGATTGAATGATGAATGTCTGCCCCGTCGAGAAACACAGCTTTATTTTTGCAAGGATGAGCCCAAAAATGGGTCAAATTTTTTCAAGCAGAAATAAAGATCGTTCAACATACATGGATGTTATTTGCTTCCAAAAAGAGTTGATCAGGTATTTCACCAGGCAGAAGATGCACATACAAGTTCAGTACTGAGGCAGCTGAACTCACTTTGAAGTGCAATGGGCCCAATGCTTCTTGCTTGTCTTTCTTCTCCTGCCCCAACCAGTTAAGACCAAAATGTGAGAAAACAAGGGAAAAAGGTTATGTATCTACTTGCATTGATTTGAATAGCAGGATGATAGTTATCTTCAGTCACTGAGGTGGGTGGGAGCCTGACACTGAAAGAATTTGAGGAGGAAGTGCTGAGTGAGAAAATCACTGCCTAAGAGAAGGGTTGCTTACTCGGCACATGGAAAATATGCACTCTGTAGGTGGGTATTTAGTAGACTAACGTATAGGGAGGATTACACAGTAGGAGAATAATTGTAGAAAGATTACATGGAGGAGAGAAAAGAGAGGTGTCTGAAGTGACCAAATTTCTCCTGGGAAGAGAGCATGGTCATTGCTGCCGTTGCTGATGCCACTGCATATTGACCTGTGTCTTGCTAGTGCACCAAACTGGGGTTTTAAACCTTCTGTAATCCTTTCCCTACAGCCTCCTATTGAAAGGAAGGAACAAAGGAATCATTCTGAATATCTTTCCCATCAGAAGACAGTGATTCAGATTTCTTCTTCCATTTTCATCCTTGGTAGATTGAGTTGTCAAGCACCCAACCTTGGCAATAGAAGCTGAAATGAGCAATGTCTTCATAGCTTTGTCGTGCTGTGTCAGTAGTGAATAACTGAGCCTTATCGACTACATGCTGGGTCTGACATTCAGCTGAGTTCCTTTAGAATTTTTATCACTAGTTTTTATCTGACACTCAGAAAGGCCTTACCCATGATGAATTTTAAAATACTGAATTCTGCTTGTTCTAGAGACTCCTCGAAAGCACCCACATCTGGAGGAGTTCTGCGTATAGCAGCAAATACATGTGATAAGCTGAGGCCATTCTCAAGGACTGTGGTCTACAAGTTGCACTATAATATGTCATAATTTCTTGGGGTCTCACTGATGATTTACTCCACATAAACTCTTATAAGACAATCTAGCACTATTGCTCTGTTATAAATACTTATTGATACCCCTGCTGATGGCAGTGGAAGTAGTAGTAAAAATATTTTGGTATCCAAGGGCCTATGTCAGTTTTGGGTAGTGGTATGAGATCAATCATGCTGCAAAGGCAGTGTATACATTGACAGTTCTAGTTCCAGCAATAGATAGAAGAAAGCTATTATTGCCTTCTCCGACTTACACACGTCCAGGACACTGAGACACAAGACCAATTTACTCATAACTGAAACCTAGATCCAATGCATTCTCTAGTATAGTGCTGTTTTATGGGCCATTTTTATCCTTTATCAGCTCCTAATAAGCTGATAAAGTTGATAAGCTCAAAATTTTAGTCTTTTTTGGCCTGAATGGAATTAACTTCTATTATTTCTCAGTTACTGATGCCTCAGTTAACTGAGACAATGACAACAGGAAAATCTCAACAATCCCTTGTTTCGTTTTATGGGTGCGTGGGGGGGTGGTGGGGGAGTTGTTTTGGGGGGGGGTGAGTTGCGTGGAGAGGTGGGGAGAGAAAAGCTAGGAGGAGACAGGGGAAGGAATTCCATTTCACTTGGCTGTCATCCATCTTAGATGCTTCTGGATCTGATGCCTCCAGTATGTTTTCCATCACAGCTGTTTGATATTGCTTATTATAAAAATGCATTTCCACTACTGCTCAAAAAAACCCCAAGGCTGTTTTTGGAACAACATAAAATGTCTTTATATGAAGTATTCAGATGATCTCATAGTTTTGAAGTCATTCTGGTATGGAGACACACTGTAGGGTCATAGATGCCTAATTTTTGCCATCCTTCTTGTCTCATATGTTTTTAAATTCCCTATGAATATATTAACAACATACTTGATGGCACACAGCTTTTGCATATAATTTTACCTAGACAATTTATTAAGTTACTAAACATTTTACTAAGTTATCAAAATCTAGCCTCTTTTAGGGAAAACAGAGACTCCCTATTATACCTCTTAGGTCAATCACCTCTCCTTCATTAATGCATTCTGGCTGTAGCTTCTATTACTGTATATATATTTTTATCTCTCCCTTTCATTACAGCAATGAGAGAGCACCATAACAAACCACCTCTGGCACCTCATCTTCAATGAGAAGAGGAATGACTATTCTTGAGAGTCCACAACTCCACATTCTTAACATTCTTTCCCTGCCTATCTGAACCTAACCTTACCTTATTTCTTGTGTATGTGAATTTTTTTCCATAATTTTTTAAAAGGGAGAGAAGAATAAGAAAAAATACCTCTACCATATTGCTGATTTTACTTCAGAAGTAGAAAGAGTAACTGTGTTTTCCCCCCTTTTAGAAGCCACTTTTAAAGCTATTAAGATATTTTGTATGGATTGGCCCAAACCATCCTTTGCAGTAAACTTTCTGAGTACAGCAGAGCTGCATGACTTTACAGTAGGAAAGATTATGAACATCTACAATCACTTTGCATGTTATCCACCTCAAAGTAATTTTTTTTCCTGAATCTAAACTTCAATATCCTAATACTAAACTGCGGGTATGAGAAAGAACAATGAATAATGACCATGACTGTTTACTGATATTTATCACTACCAGCACTACTTATTTTTATCCAGTTACACACCTGGCATGAGTGAAAGCAAAGATATAAAATTCTTCCTAACTGCAGTTATGCTTTATTCAAACGTTATTCACATGGCATTGATAGTGTGAAAGTTCAACATGAAAACAGGACTAATGTCCGAAATATTAACAGAGATAAAATTATGTGTTTAATCTCATGACAAATACAAAACTATGTCTGTTAAAGAATTTGCACTTGTCTTTAATGCATCCTTTTTCACCAGTGTTTTAGACTAGAGGCTTCTGAAAGCTACTCCGAGAAATAGAGTTACCATATCTCATGTTGTTGAAAGAAATACATATCAGAATCAATATTAAGGAGAAGCACTAATTTCCAACTGTTACAAAACATTTTTCTGGATAACCTGCCATCACGCCTAATGGTCATGAATTTCCTCAAGCTTTCTTCATTTTACAATGCATAGAGGTAAACCCTATTATATTATATGGCAGAGGTGAACTTGAAGTTTTTTCCAGATATTATTTTCCTTACAAAGAATGTATAATAATTTTTTTTATAAATGTTTTCAATAACTTCACATGTATTCACAGAAACAATGTAAAAGACTATGCTTTCATCTTAAGGATTTCTTTAGAGGGGCTTGAAGTTCAGGCTATCGGATCATCAGAAGACATGTCCCCGAACAAGGGATCCTGACTTTCTTTTCATATGGTATGTGTTTTCATTATGGGTAAAAGACAGGCATCTTTATGGTAGGTAAGGTGGCTTTTACCTGCTGATACATCCTTTGAAGTTTGTAGCCAGAAGCTTGTTGATTAATTTTGCCAGTAATCATGGCTTATTTGTGGTTACTGAATCATGGCGGGGGGGGGGGGGAAGTAATTCTTACTACTTTTAACATACTGTTTTGCATGCATGGCATTACCACTGAATTACATACACTGTGCTAGTGAATCTACATGTGCAAGACGCCTGCCTTGCTTCAGCTGTAAAATAGGATATTGTTATGCCATAACTGGGTTTGTACCTGTCTGTGGGCCTTCTACCAAGAAGAATTGGGTCCACGTGCATTCCATAAATAATCCATACTATTATTTTCGTTGTATGAATTCTATGTTTTACACACAAAAACAGATTTGAAGAAAACAATTAAATGAGAGATATTACTCTTTAATTTTTATCGTATCACAAAACCTTTGATAAGGGTAGCTTGCTTTCTTGCACACGTCCTTCCTTACAAAGTGAATAGTCCTTATTCCTTATTTTACAAGCTGTGTGCTTGATCTCAATCCCAGAATATAGCTAAAATATACACCTAATCCTCCCTTCCTTGTTTTCCTCAGTTGATGAACAAATACATGACAGAATCACAAGAAGCTAAATATTTTCTCCAACTTTTTCTTCCAAGATAAAGTTAGGGTAAAGAGCATTTCTTCAGAACAAAGGTATGATGTACAGAAAGATCTTTTTCAGCAGGGATAAACACAGTGTCTCATCATTAGGTATAGTATATATTTAGACAGTTTCAGGCCAGAAGATCTAATATGAATTAGTGTTCTTCTTCTTGGATAAGTGGATTTGTAGACATACTGGATGTGAACCATAAGGCATAGGTTTCTGTTTGTTTGTCACATTTGTTTCCATCCTGCATAAAGGAAAATTTCCGGTATTTTTTATTCTGTGGATAAGAAATTAATGCTCGGCCACTTGGTCCTGAATCTATTTCCAGAGAAAGCAGAATGTTAAGGTAAATATTCTGGAAAAATAATTTCAGGAAGCAGCTGGGACCTTCAGATCCAGTTGACTCTTTTGATTTAATAAAATATCACTTAACCCCAGGAGAATCAGTATCAGGACAAGGATTGTGTTAGAATTAAGACAAAAAATTATGACTTTTACTGTAAATTGAATAAAATGTTCAAGAATAACTGAGAATTTTGCTATTATTGACAATGTTGTCTCTCTTTTTTAACTGAAAATTTAATTATTTTTCTCCTTCCTTTTAATGTCTCAGTTTACTTAGTTGTATTGTAAAGCAACAAAAGCAGTAAGAAAACTGGGTGAAAATGCAAAGAGAATCCCAGCAACACTTTTTTCTTTCTCTTCTTTTCCAATGGAAGAAAAGAGAAAGAAAAAAAAATCACATGAAAAGTGAGACAGTGATTTGTGAAAGACCAAACAAACATTTCAGCTCAGAAGATGAAATTTTTTTCTTTGAATTTTTCCTATTGATCTATTTGCTGAAAAAGAGATGACATGGAATGTTTTACAAAATTATTTGGAAGTGATTGAAAATGTAAGTTGGAAATTTTGAGCTCTAGTCTTTAGTGTCTTTTAGACCCCACATTTTTGTCATTATTAGTTTTAACAGATGTGCAGAGCACAACCTTTTTAATTTACAACTATTGCATTTTACTCAATAAGTTGTAGGGCGCCGCTGTTTATAAAGCTCAGTACTGTAAGCAGTAGTGACATAAATATTCAGCTTCTCTTCCCTTGGTTCTGAAGGGGTATTTTAACCTGCGTTGCCAGAGTTCAGCTATGCTGAGCAGTTCAAGAAACAACTAAAACAAATGGCAAGAATCTGACCCTATTAGTTATCACTTGCCTACTTTTGCAGGAGGCAGATACATCTTCAGATGCTTCTTAATATCTAGACAGCAGAACTGACCATGATTTCTTAACATTTTTCTTGCCAGTACTTTGTAATCGTTCTTCCTAGATGTTGACTGTGCCATCATCAGCCATACATATGTCACTTTCAGACAAGATCATTCCAGCACGTGCTTCAGGAAATTATATATGTATGCATTTCTCAGGAAACGAGCTAGTGCAGAATGTGCTTGTCAACTTCATTTTGAAGTCATTTTCATTCAGAGAACAAAAGTTCCATTCTAGGCACTGTTTGACATTCGTTATGGACAATGCAAAATACGTATGGTGAATAAGATAGTGAGCTTTAGTTTATCTCTACATTGCTTCTGATTTTTGTTTGTTTGTTTTATCTGTGTCACAATTCTTTTTTCTAGGTATACACAGAATAGTTTAAGCAAATTTCAGTCTGTCGACTGTTGTGAACTACTCCTACTGACTATTGGCTATTTATTTCTTCCGAACTCTGATGGCCACTTAAATCAGATGATACTGCTTTTTCTCTTTCAAGTCAGTGGGAAGACCACTTCTGAAAGCAGAGGCACTCATTTAAGTGCTTAATGTGAATGAAGAATATAAGTTTAGGCATAATTTTGGAAAATTTAGTGTGTGGATTTTCTTAAAAGCTATGAAGCAGAGTTCATTCAAGACGGAGCTGGGGTAGGACAATGGATTAAAATGTGGTGTAATTAATTACAGAGAAGAAATTATTAAATATTCATAAAAGTCCTCAACTTTGGCGCCTCTGTTACTACCTTGCTTGAAAGTACTTACTTTTCCATTTCCTTAGCCAACCTGTAATCACTAGCATGGCTGCACGTATGACAGGCAGTGGTTATAAGAAAGCCACTATAGTTGTCATCAGCTCCAACTTGTTTTTCCTTCTGTTAGGATCTCCTGTTTATGCACTGAAAAGATATTTGATTGATAGTAGAATAGAAGACATCTGAAGAAAAAAAATTGAACTGAATTCCTGCCAGTGGGGAGGGGAGCTACCTCATTAACGAAATAATTGAGCTGTTAGTTAATTCCACTTGTTATTTGTAGAAAAAGGCAAAAACCTTCCAAGGAATTAATATTCTTCCCTCAAACGATTAAAAGAACAACAAAAGGGTTTGCATCTTAGATGTATTTAGTAATTATGTTCCTGACACCTTTTTTTCATATCATCCAAGGCATATGTAAAAAAAAATAAATACTGGTAATTTACAAAACATTGTAAGTGTCAGCTTTTCCTCATCAGCTTTTCTCTGCCCCTCCCCCAGTCTTATTAAATGCAATTTCTGCTAATTGATAATTAATACCTTTATCTTCATTAAAAGCAGCTACTTGCATATCAACACTTCCAGTTTGATACAATCAATATATTTTACTATTAGTGTAAATAACACATAAAATTAATAGTAAAAGTGCTGTTACGAAATAAATTTTACTTTTTATTTTTTATTTTCACTTTTTTTAAGACTCTACAGTCTTTCTCTCCATCTAAATCCAGAAGGATTCATAACAAACAGCTGTTAAATCAATGTATTAAATATATTAACATTTAAACATCATCGGGAATTGGACATGAGTGTAGAATGATGCAAAACATGTCACTGTAAGTGTGCAATGCACTTTGACTCTTTTTTTCTATTTAATTTCGGTAAATCTTAAATTTGCCATCAAAACTAATTTTCCTTTCCTTGTATATGAAATTACTGTTCCATTTTAAAAACAAAGCAAAACAAACAATCAAACAAAAGAATATTTCTGTCTGTGTGTCAAATTCAAGTAAATTGGTGATATCTTCAAAGTAATAGACCTTTGGCCATGTGAACACAGGGCAAAGGAGTGTTATCTGCATGTTACTACACCACTGGAAAATTACCCCAGAGCTTCCCTGCAACCTTATTCTTTCCCTTATACTCATTTCAAGCTCGATGAAATCAGTCATACATTGATACGATTCAAGCAAAGAATACCATATTATTTACATAACATGACCTTATTCCAGGATTTCTGTGATGAACAACTGTCAGACTGTTGAATGAAGACGGAAGAACAACTGACTCATGATTTCAGGATCTGTTCTTATCTACTACATCATCCTGATATCATTTTAGCCAAGACAAACCCTTCATGTAGGGATAATCTTGAGATGAACTAATATCTTGTAACAAAGCAGAGGGGTTCAGATATCCATTGCTATCCATATGCAACAGAGATGTAAGGAAGGGGTGTGCAGGGGGAACTGCAGCCCTAGTGCAGCCCATTCTGTCTCAAGGGACCGAGGGGTAGCTCAAGCCACAGAGCGATGCAGCTGCACTCTTGTGACAGCCAATGCCCTAGTCACTTTGGCCCCTGACAAAAGCACCTCTGCCCTTGGTATCTTAAGACACTACTAGCCTATTTTGAGGTAAAGAACTGCCATACAGCAGGAATCTCATTGAAATGCTGAGAACTGATCTCATGCCATACCAAAAAATTCTGAAAAAGCATTATACACTCTTGGCATGTAACTTTATCTGAACAACCAACTGCATCCTTCATTCTCTCTGGTTTCCATGTACTCTCAAGCTGCAGTAATGAGGAGAACATTTCAGTTTCCTAGAGTCAAATCATGGGCAGCCATATCAAGGTCTGCTTTGGAGGAAGTTTTTTCAAGTGCTGGCAAGGAAAGAGAAGTTGCTTGTCTAAGCCACTACGTCAGCATCCCAGAGAGTTAGAGAACTAAAATAATTGTTCAGTTCCATGTACAAATGGACACCAGGATCTCTGAATTAGGCATGTCAGCCTAAACTTAAACAATTACTCTGGTTGCTTGTCCCTCTACTCTTTTTTTCCATCATCTCGGTCTTGTAAAAAAGGAACACCAGTCTATTCACCACGCTTTGAGCGTTGATGTCACATAGACATGGTGACATTTACTCTGCAGCCATAACAAAACAGACTTGATAGAAACAGAGTCAGATGACATCAATATACAGAAGATATACAAGCCTGTACCTTCTTTCTTGCCCAGAGAAATCCATTCATCTGAATCTCACTGAAGAATTCTGTTGGATTGCATGGGCTTCTGGGCATATAAAACAATCTACACTTTACTTGCATTTATCCATACTTGTCCTGAAGAAATGGGAAGAAATGGGATGACTTTTTTTTGTTTCTCCTAACATCAGAGTAAATCCTATGGCCTGATTGCAAAAGAACAATATACCTCAACATGGTATGCAAATAGAATTCACATTAATTAGTAATGCAAAATTCAACTGTCTGTTTTTGCTGTAAGTCTGACATACATCCGGTATATGTCTGACTGGGATAGCTGCTGTCTTCTCTGAGCTGCAACAAAGACTAACTCGGCTTGTGTTGTTTGGGAACCACTGGACAACCGTAACTGGTTCATCAGAACCATTCTGTTTCCTGATGTGTAGTAGCAAATAAGTACAAACTGTGGCTGAAGGATTGTAACTGGTTAATTTGAGTGGGTATTTTCCACCCAAGACCTCATACTGCTCTTCAACCTGCTGAAATACAAAGTGCCAACTGGCATAACACTGTACAACTCTGCTGCTAATATGAGACATATTAAGCCAAAACCACAAGCAAGCCCTAGAAAGGAAAATAAAGAAAACAGAAGGCAAATATCCATTTCAGAATAAAAGAATATGATTAAATTAGCAAAGCATTGGTAAGACACCAGACAAAAATAAGAAAAATAAAACTAAAGCAACAAAGACATAGAAAAAATTCCTCATTACGTGTTTTTGAAAGCTTAGTTGTGATCTCCTTAGGTAAGTGCATACAATGAAATATGAAGAAATATGGCTTACTCAATGCATTTGCTGCATCCTAATTCTATGAGGTCATCATATTCACATGTATTTAGAAAATTTAACAACTAGAGCTGGGCAGTATGCAACTTCCCCTTCTGCAGACATTTTCTGATACTGTGATGAATGTATTTTGTAAATAAAAATCCAAACTTTTGGAAGGGAGTAAGTTGATATACAGTTCAGTATCTTCAAAATTTTTTCCATGCATCATTCTTCCTTTCTCTCATGTAGGTATACTTACCTTGCTAAATAAAATCAGCTTCAAATGAAAAAGGGAATTTTGAATTTCAAAATGCTGGAACAAGTTGTTTCAATCATTTTGGTTCAATTTGTTCCTAAATTTTTGGGAAACAAAAATTTTAGTCAAATTACTGCTTAGAGTTTTGGTTGCAGCAAGTTGTCATTTTATGATGAAGATATATTTCATAAAAACCCTCTTAGACAGGGTTCAAGAGAAGAAAAGAAAAAAATACCCTTTCACTCAGCATTGCAGATTGAACAATGGCTCTTCTGCCTTCTTGAATGTTTTCTTTTTACAAAACCAAATACTCTACAGAACAATACTGCCTTGTCCATGGAGGTATTCTTTGGTTCAACATCTTGATTTTGTATTGATTTTTAAAGAGACAACTAATTCTGGCAGAGCTATTCTTCCCTAGCTGGCCCTTCTGTCAACCACATGCACATACGGAGAAGGCTTTATTTCTGTAACACTTTATTTTTAATCAGCAATCAAAATTTCAAGGATGTAAGTGGTCATTGATACTCTCCCCGGACCTGTGGCTGCAGGACCCTTGAGAAGTGATTTGAGCGGTATCTGCAGGATGCTGATACCAGCAATCTCTTTTAGAAGAGATGAGCTCCGAGGAGGCTTTGCTCTATTCTCCACAGCCACAGGTCCTAGTGCATGAGATGCGTCACTGAACATGTGTTTTGACTGAATAAATATTTCTTTATTTACTTTCTCTGATCTGCTGTTTGCTACTGCTGCTCGCACCTCCACTACATCGACCCAGGACACACAAGATGGCAATTGTTTTCCTACCCCAGGACTAGACAGAGACAGAACCAATATCCAGTCTTGGATGGGAACAGTGTTTCAGTCTATCAGTGCCAGAGACTGAGCACAAACATGAGTAGTGGAGCTAAACACTGGGTTTTTTGCCTCTTTTCAATGCCTTAAATGTCTGACTCAGACTTTCATTCCCCTTGGTGACTGGTTCTGATCCTGAGCATTTTGCAAGTCTTCAGTAAGCACTGAAGATGGGACAAAAAGATATGGAAAGAGAAAAAATCCCCTGGGTCTGATCAGTTAAACCTCTCCTAAATCCGTTGGATTCCGGATCATATAAGTAAAGATGTATATACGGGAGTTATTTAAAATAGACCAAACCAATGGGGCAGTATAAATAGCAGTATAAATAAATAAACATAAGCACATTTAATTCTTCAGTTTTCCAGAAAAAATGCTCTAGTACTGCTTTACATTTCCAATGGGATCTGACTATATGGAAAGTACAATATACAGTAGAATTAATTTTTTTTTTTATTATTCAGCTATTTTTTGCTGTTCTATACACAGGTCATGACCTCTCACCTCCTGTTTATTTCTTCCCATGTTGACCTTTCACTGAAGCACAGGGCTAATTTTGTGCTCCAGTGACCAAGAATAGGAATTTGTCACTTTATTCAAAATGGAATGAATACAGGTATGTCTGGCATTCTCAGCTGGGCTTAACCCTCTGCATGCTGAAAACAGTCAAATAGCCAAGTGATCGCTATTAGGAAATATCTTTTCTGAAGTTGTGCTATTTTTTGTAACAAAAGAGCTTTGCTTCTTTTGTCTGAAAAAGGGTTTTTCTTTTCTTGTACACAGCTGGGTAGAGTTTTCTTTGTTGCAAAATACAATGAACTAAACAGAAGAAAATGACAGGTTAGAGGTCCATGTAAATTTGCAATGGTTCTAAGGGAGAACTTTCATTAGTGTTAGGAAATAACCTCCATCTTAATTGTCTGCTGTACAAACAAAGTTTTATGTGTTATCTTTGACTGAGAAAGAAATAACTAATTTCTCCAGTAAGATGCCAGTAATGAATTCTTACGGACTAATCTTAATAAGTATGTGCAAAGTAATCTATGTTTCTCATGTTGAGTTATAAAATATAATTCTTTTCCTTATGCAAATACTTTCACTTGTGCTTATCCATCTATTCAGATGTTCTGTGCAGTAGGGCTCCTTTCTCCGACTGTAAGTTCTGTAAAGGGAAAAGACGTCAGTGGATCCGTGCAGGATTTGAAGGTAACACTTAAGTCCTGTGTTGGTATTTACAAAGGATAAAGCTGCCAGCAAAAAAACCCCAGTAGGTCCAAGTGAGACAGCCAGTAGTTTCAAACACTACCTGCCAAAATGAAGTAAGTTGTTCCATGAGCAGTGGACTTTCAGCGTGTGATTTCCAACAAACATATCCTTTGCACTTCTATGGTATTGCTGCAATGACCATTTCCTCCCTTTTCCTCCTAGTGGCTACATTACTGTATTTTCAGTTCTTCATCTGAAGAACTGCCCTGATCTTTTCTCCTAAATACACATTATTATTGTGGCCTTCCCAGATCCTGTCGTTACCTGACAAACACACGTCTGAGCTGTGCATGTGCTTTTTGTCCAGCCAGTGTGCGTGAGCTGGCTGGCCAAGAGAACGCTGCTCAGCTCATGGTACTGCCCTTCCTGCAGCAGAAGCATGTTGAGCCATCCTGTCACAAAACTTGTCAAGAATTAACATACCTGAGAACTTTAGCACCTTAATTTAATTTACAGATATTAAGTTCAAAGGTTCCCTGTGAGGAAAACGAGATATAAATGGAATGCTTCCAAGGCTTCCTAAGCCTCAGGAAACCAAGTCAAAAAAGCCTCAGTGGCTTTGGACCCTGTTCCAGGTCACAGGCTGAACCAGTCCTGTGCCTTCAAAGGACAGAGACTTCCCAGCTAGGCCGGTGGTTTTGATCTCATGAACATGAAGCAAGCATCATTTGAGATAATACGTGCAAAATATTTTTGAGATTGTTTGTGTAGAAATTTTGTCCCTTTCAGTTAAAATCAGTAAAATACTACCAAAATATAAATTTGCATATTTTTTAATAAATTTGAAAATACCTCTAAAATCCCAAGTCTTCAGTATCTTCCAACAGCGTAAAAACTATGTACAGGAAAGGAGCAGAATGGTGAATTGTAAGGTCTGCTGTGTGGACTGGGGTCTCCTCAGAAGAGTGCACTTTTAGTGCACTACAAATGGGTGCCAAATTTTATGTGTTGTGTTTAAAAAAATCTCGGACCCTAGGGCAGGTCCTGAATACATTTCCACGGAATGGAGAGCATCCTCACCCCTCTTCCCTCAGCGCTGAGGTCATGGCTGCCAGCCTTGGCACAGTTTGGCTTCACAACAGCCACATGAAGGAGCTGCTCCGAGCTGCTCAGTGCTGGGTCTGTCTGTGGGTGGGTGTATGCTCGGGGGACTGCAGGCAGATTGTGGGATTCAGAAACAATGTAGTTTGGTCTCTTCCCAGTTTAAACCTCTAAGAGGTTGCAGTTATCTCCTATTCTGAGATAGAAAATACGAAAAAATAGAGGTGTGGGTGAAATAGAAGGTGGTACATTTGTAATGGCAACCACAGTAACTGTAACACTAACATTATAGAAAGGCATGATATATTTTTGCCTTTCAGTTAGCTGAAAAATCCCTGGTCTGTATTCTCTAAGGTGGAATGCTAGATCCTACACTTGGCTAAAAGGTGATTTCCAGATTCACCTGAAGTATGCCAAAATAGATATACACAAAATACTCATGTGACTTAAGAGAAAGATAAGAAGGATCCTAAAATCAAGGCGAACTAGTTTCAACTTTTCTCCAGCAAATGCAACCTCCTGTCAAACACAGATAACTATTTAGCAGAATAATTCTATGAAAACACTTAAGTAAGCAGATTCTAGTTAGTGTAGTTGTTACCGGCGGTTAATACTACCTCACCTTTGGAAATTCTTGCTGCTTATCCTATGTAGGGTGTTTTAGTCACAACTAAGAGCGTATTCTTCCTCTTTTAGACATAAAACATTGTGTCATCCACTGTTTTCAGCACTCATCTCTCAAAGTGCAGTGTATGCTGCCAAGGGAGTGGGAGTCAGTGAACAACACGTGCTTCTGGACAAGCAGACCTTTAATAGCTTACAGTATTGTTACTGGGGCACAGTATTATTACTGGGGCTGCAATTCACCCAATTTGTTGACAAGTTAAGGATCCAGCTTTCACAAGCTAGTGGAAGCTATGCTCACCAGAAGCAGCAGAGAACCTATCTTTTAATCTCTTCATCAATATCTCTATCTATTCTTTTCATAAATTATTCCTTCCTGTTAGAATGTGTCAGTATTTACATACACAGATTATTGTTTCTTACTGATCTACTCTCTCCATGGATCTTTCTTCTACTAGAACGAGATCATTAGCAGCATCCTGGTCTGGTCAGGAGCTCTGGCTCCTTGCCTGAGCTGTAAATCTTTGCGCAAGTGGCAAAGCAGAGAGGCATCAGCACCAAAACCATTCCTGCTAGTCCTGGCATTTGCATACTAACTGCTTCTATGGTGACCACTTTGATTTACTGAATGCTCAGCGGGGAAAAAATATCCCATGACCTAAACAGAACAGAACTGTATGCCTAAACAACCCAATACCACACTTCTCATGCTTTACAGTGTTTTACACGTGAGTTTTTTCTCTGTGAGCATGCACATGGTCTGATTTTATCTTTTAAAATTTCTGCATCCCTTAGGTTGTATTCTTTCACTCCAGAATAACTCTTGTTGTGATAGATGAACTGGAACAAGTGTGGGCTTCCTCACAGCCACTTCCCGTCAAAGTGCCCCGTGCTAAGCAGCAAGCTGTGCAGTCAAATGGAAGGAAGAGCAAAAGTCCACTTTTCTCTTATCCCTTCCCCATGGCAACCTGACCAAGAACAGTGACCCCCAGCAGCACAGCTGAGGCCTGAAACTGTGCTGAATTGCTCAGAAAGAGCATCTCCTGACCCCAGCCAGCAGAACCCAATGGAAATACGTGACCTGTAACTGCAGAACCCCCTTGTCTGAAGTTGCGTTTGTACTGTACACAGCCAACACAGGTCAGACCCTTTCAGGAAGCTGAATTAATGATTCTTAAATCTAATTTAAAGTGAACCGGTGGACCTAGAACTAATCAGCAGATGGGTTCTGCAATTAGAGGGATTTACATTAAGCAGTAGAAAACCCCATAGAAACATCATACCTCCTTGAATTAGGTATTGAAATAAAATATTTTTTCTCATGGCTGACCTTTGTTAGTTCCATGTAAACTGAACTGATGATGAGTCATTGAGCTAGCAAATTAGCTACTCGCAGTTATTGACAGGGTCACCAAGAAATGTACCACATTTTAAAACAAAAATAAAATCATCATGTAGGTATTGTACATTACTCATTTCATATGTACTTCTCGTCCTTAATGACATTCAGAAACCGTTGGCAGCAAGAAGAGGAAAAACAAGACATCTTGGGGTTTTCACACTCTCTACCAAGCGTCGTCAGAAATTTAGCACCATAAGCTTTGGTTAAAGAGCAATAACAGTATCTATTTGTTGTGCTTTCAACCACGTAAGTAACAGAATTGACCTCAACAGCGGGTAGAAAAAGGACCCAACTCTCTAAGTCCCTACCTTGGTTAATATTTTTTCAATAGAACTACAGTCTATATTATAATGCTCCTGCAAAACCAACTCTTTGGCTCGTGGCAGCAAGGTAGACCAATTGTTCGTTATAAGAACATTGGTTCTGTGATTAGCCCTTACAACTGTGTTAGTAATTTGGAGCACAGCTAATCAGGGCCCTGAACGCATTTTTGAGCAAGAGCACCTTACAGTTAACAACTCTAATGAATGTACACGAGCAGCATTTTAAGGCCAGAACGAAGCTCAGAGGTGGCTGTTTAGCAAACTTGGCTTGTTTTCACCCCTTTAGTCTATGGGCTGCTTCCAAGGTAATGTCCATTGGATCACAGCTACAAAATTAACACTTTACTGTGGTCATCGTAGGCATTCAGATGAGCTACGTGATTAAAATTGCTTTTGGCCATCCCAGTTTAATCCTCTTTTGTAGACAACATGTCCACATACAGCTCCAGGGTGCAGAGCACAGTGCCCTAAACCAGCAGAAAACACACTGTGCGATGGAAATATTTAAGATAAGAATACAATAGCTTAGCAGATAGAAATATTTTCTGCCACAAATACTCTTAAATTCTAAAGCAGTTTCTCTTTTGCCTATGTAGTTTCACCTTTTCTTTTCTGTTGAAGGTCTTCTGGCATTTGTGCTGGTCCTCTGAATCTAACTATTTTGCCTCGCTTCCAGTATGTTACCCAACTCTGTTGTTCCTTCCAGTATTTGGCATTTGCTTTGGAATTATGTTTGTCCATCTGTTATTTGTCCTTTTGGTGATGCGTTCTGCCGATTCCCATTTGTTCCTCTCAGCTTTCTCAATAATTTGAGCTTCTGAAGTGTTGTGGCACCAGTCAGCTCTATCTCGGCCCAGGAGGGCGTTTGTACAGCATGACAGAAGGAGCAGAAAATGGCCTGGACTGGTGTTTCTTTTCCTTTAGGAACTCACAGATACACCTTTTTCCAGTGGTCATTCACACTAGCTGATTTTACTGGTTCAGGGAATGTATAGTGCAAGGGGCTTGCTTCTAATTTTGTTTCTGTTTTGCTCATTCCATCTTTCTGGACGTTAGTAAGCAGTATGAAATCATGAAAAGGCTATAATGTCAGCCGATACTCTTCCAGTCTTGACTGAGCTTGCACTTTTCTGATACGTGTTCCTTTCCCTTTGTGAACACATCTATCCCCTTTATGAACTCTTCATGAAACTTACTGGTTTGATCCGGCCTGAACCACAACTCTACCTATTCTTTTTTTTTTCTTTTTTTCTTTTTCACAATTTATATCTTTTTTATCCCTTAAAAAAACCCAAACAACAACAAATCCCCAACCCCCTGCATACATTTGCTGAACATGACCTTTACTTGGCACAACTTCATTTTTCAGGCTTAGAACATTTTGTAGACAGAATTCTAAATTTGTCAGCTCACAAGTTGCCTGTGCACAGCAGTGTGGCATGACTAAAGAGAAGCTCAGCTATCGATCTGGCGTGGATTCTGTTTTCTTCTCCACCACCGCACTGAAAGCCCATTTTAAGGTCGCAGTATGACCAGTCTAATACACTAGCTTTAGCAGTTATACTGGGTTTGCAGAGCTTTGTTGGGCAGTCAGGCTCTAGGTAGGACCAAGTCTGTTTTTATACATTTGTTCTGGATTTAGACTCAGTCTTATTGGAAAATCAGATGTCTCAGGACAATTGAACATCCTCCAGGAAAAACTGATTATTTAATAAGTGAGGATTTAGTTGTATCAGTGGTCTTTGGAGAGATCTGAGTGGTGTAGGTGAATGAAGGATACTTGCACTACTTTATTATCAGCTTTTAAATAAGGCATTAGTTAAACTGTTTACTTAGGTGCACTGAACTCATGTAATTTCTGGCCTTACCTCACTGAAAGCCATGTGAGTTTTGCCAATAACAATAACAGACCGGTATTCAGCAGCACTTTTAAGAGTAGGCATGTCTTTGAAAGGAAGGAACTTCCTTTTCTTTCCTCTCTTTCCCTTCCCACCCCCAACCAAAAATCTCCCAAGCCCATAGCTTTCATTACATAAAAAGTTGGTATTAAGAATAATTTATGAAACCTTTATGATGTGGGTAAGATGCAGTTTTTGATCCAATCACAAAATCAGGAAGCCCAAATTTGTAAGGAAATCGTGAACAAAGCGCCCATGGTATGCACAAGTTCAGTGGGGTTTGTGCACATGCAGATTGGTTGGAGTATTCCGTCCCATTCTCCTCCTGAGCTTACAAACCAACCCTGGGTCACACAGACCAAATAGACCCATGTGCATACAGAGCAGCTATCCCCTGCATCATCGGAGTCCTGGAAATTTGACGTGCTCCACCAGATCTCATCCAGATGACCCAGTTCTGCCCTCAAGCTCTAGCAAAGGCAGCCGGAGAATGCGCAAGCTGCTTTGGGACCCTCTTGCTGGCCAAGAATGCCAGAGTGCAGAGCAGTATCACATTAACATTAGCATTGTTATAAAACAGGCATAAACACGACATGAGGGATGAAAAGGAGGCAAAACCTACTACCAGCACTGCAGATAACCACCTTCTGATTGGAAACGCTAATCCATTGTTACTCTTTAATATTTTGATTCTAGTCTAAACCCATAAAGTGTGTGCCCACAAAACACCCTTGGACACTCAAGACATGGCAAATGAAGGAAAACCGTAAGTGCTAGGTAACACGTTTACAATTGCAAGAAAGAGGTGTGAATAGTGCAGTAATGACAAATGCATGCAGTTAATTACAGTTTCAGTGCTGATCATCAAAGGCCTTTTGGAACCAAGATTAATGTAGAGGCTTTCAAAGGAAAAGCCAGGTATAAGCAGATAACAATTGACCACTTAGTCTAACATGGCCAGCAATCGTTAAATCACATCTCATTGTTATTCTTGTAATACATCAATCCAGAAGTTGCCATCACAGTGAGAGATGTTGGCTTATGAAAGTACTAATCATCTGATACATGCAAACATCATTATTACACACACTGTAACGTACAAGGAGAGCCACGTTGTCTTTTTAGATGCTACTCCTGTGAGATGTACAAATCTAATAATTTTTCTCTGCAGGAGGCTGCTTACCTTATATCATCATGTTCCGAGACTTTGCACTTTTAAAATAATTAAAACATTCCGGTTACAGCCGTGTCACATTTAAACAGCAGCAGCTATAGGAGGATTACAGTCACGGCCTCCTATACTGCGTGCAGGTTAAATTCAAAGGCTTGCTCACTGTAAGCTAGTTAGAAGCACTGTAGAAGTGAGGTTTAACTTTGCTGTTTGGTAAAGGGGAAAATAGAGGAATCTCTACAGACTACTCACCCTGTACAATACACATTGTTAGTCAAAAGAGAGAATGGTAATTCTGCATTATAAACAAGTGCACATTCCTCTCTTTTTATTCCTGAGAGCTACAATTAAAGGATGCAAGTCATAAAACAGTGTGTTATGTGATGCATTGTTTTTAATCTCACTGCCTTCTATTATATATCAGATTCATATAATTCTTCAGACAGAAAAAGGCTTGTTCCATAAAAATACAGACTCCTGCATCTGAAATACAAGTTCACGCACAAGCAATGTATATATCAGCAAACCAGCAAACTAACTCACTTCCTTAATACACTAAACTTCAGGTTCTCCCTATATTATGTGAAATGGCTTGAAACAGGAGGCAGCTGCCAGGAAACATCACTGCTTCTTTGCTCAAGAGAGACAGGGGAAGGAAGAATGAAGAAAAAAATTCCCTCGATGGATGCCACAATAGCATGTCTTTCATTATCGCCCTGTGTCAAGGCACTGTGTAATGTTCATTGTGCATGCATAGTAAATTACTATTTACCTGCCAGTGCCTTTGATAAGTCAGTCTTTTCTTCCTCTTTTCGTCCACACAGCATGGAACAGTGAAACCTCTTTGCCTATAATTCTTATTAAGGTGATACCTTTTCTGAATAAGAAAGTACACACTTCCAAAGGAGGCATTCTCTTGGGTTTTTAAGGGCCATTGTTTTTATTGTTTTCCTTTTATTTCTCCCACCCTGCTGTGTTTTAATGCTATAGTGACTTCTGTGTATACAACTCTCATATTGAAATGTCTGCCGCAGATATATGCAATATTAAAGAGTGCTTATGAATTTTTGACATCTAATTAGTCGCTACCCAGTTAACATGTCAAGACTCAGAGGGATTAGGGAGTCAGCCCTTTCTGAATAAGTTAAAGCTATGCCCTGTCCTTTTCATGTATTATTCTTTAATGTAGGTGGTGATTATTTTGCTGTGATTAATTGATGAAGCTCATTGGTCTGGCAAGTGTTACAGAATTCACCATTCCTCACTTTTATTTCTCTCTGTAGGGCTTTGCCACTTATTTGAAAGGAATTGGTTCTGTTTGGTCTGTGAAGCCTCATTGTCTTTCCTCAATACATGCACATTGGTTTCTCTTAAGATTTAATCTATTTAATTTTATATCTTTTCTACTATAAAGGAAGAAGATAATTAATAATGCTTCTTTTATTTTAAGTCACATGTTGCAAATAGGGTTTCTGTAAGGTGGTGGTTATTTTTATTTTTGATATATACTTTTAGACAAAATTTCAAACGTGTATTTTGCAGGATAGAAGTAGATTTTATTTTATTTTATTTTATTTTTTTTAATGCTTTGCAAAGTCCCCCACATTCAACGAGGCTTGAGGGATTTCAGGGGTTTGTGGTCCTGACTACAATCAATACAATATTTCACCCAAACAATTTTTTTTTTTTTTTTTTTTTTAGCATTTTGAGTGGTTATTTCCTTAAAGATGATACGATATTTTCTGTTGTCAGCTATGGTGAATTATCTCAATTTTAGCATCCAAATGGAAGCCTTAATTATACAGTCTCTGTTTTCTGTGTGCATGTTCTTTTATAAAAGAAAACAAAAAAAGGAAAGAAAAGGAATGTTGGGGCAAATCTTTAAACACCTGTAGAAATCTAAGTGATGCATATTTAAAACAATGTGATCACTCATAAATTCAGCTGTGTGTCAAGGTTCCTGCTGACCTGTGGTGCACTCCAAAGGAATGTTCCATTGATTATATACAGCTGCGGATGCTCAGAAAGAAACAGCACATATGTGTGCTTCATGGTCTGATATATTTGTTATATCCCCCTCTGTGTAAGTGATATTGGGTTCTATATAAAGAAACAATAAAAACATATGCTGAGCACATAATGGCTGTGCTGTTTGCCTACGCAGGCACCACGCCACTAGTATTTGACTCACTGCTTTGTAAAGTGGAAGATCTACCTTAGCTATGAAAGGCGCAGTAAAAACATACAGACACACACGTGCACACGCAGGAAGCTCTTTTCTTTTTTTTCCCCCATTTCTAAAATACTGTAAAGGAGCATCCTTCTGTGTTGCATTGGGTTTTGTTCATGATTTCAATGTAGTCAACTCAAGAGTTTTGGGCCTTGTAAAAGTGAACACAATAAGGCAGTTTCCCTGAAAGGATAAAATTAGAAAAGGAATTTGCAGACCACAATGCACGAGTTAAATGTATAGATATGGTTATGGAAATATTTAATCATGCACTGTGGCTACTGAGAACTTTCTTCAATTTCCCTACCTCACCATTGCAAAGGAGCTGAACAAAAGGCTGTTGCCATCTGAGTTCATTTCTGCAGCCTCCTGGTTTTATGGACAAATAATTACTTTCCACAGAGCAGAATCAATCCCATTATGAACCTCCACTATTCAAATCTGTAATTGGGACAATAAGAGACCTCCAGCCGGTTTATCTTCTTTTGAAATGAACAAACTCATGCCCACACACCTAAAAATTGTATCGTTATAAATAAGCCTTCCCCTGCATAGACAGAGTTTTTAATTACAATCCTATGTACCAGTCAGGGTTTGTGCTTTTTAATGTACATTTGGGGGACTGTTTCTAAGGTATTTAGTTAGTGAAAATATGTAAACGATTCTCTGTTATCAGGGTTTAAAGGAAATTGTTGTGTGTGAGGGAAAGAGGAAAGTGAAAGGGGCCAGGAGGTTTCAGCAAGGTGCCCCTCCTTAACCCCCACCTGGGTTTGGTTGAGAAAAATGTTGGGTCTGGAGGTTATTGTGAAGAAGCTGAAAAGAGGAGTCACAGCAGCCTCACACACCACCGAACCACAACCCCTTAGGAACAAAAACTGACATCGACCTTGCCACAGAAAGAAGAGCCATGAGGCAACAAGGAAGGGCAATAAAACTGAGTGGGGTGGGTGGGTCAGCTGAAGGGGATGAGAGTACAAAGAAGGAAGGGGGGCAGCATTAAGAGAAATATCAATCAATTGCAGCATATTCACTTTCTCCTGCACAGTAGATTCTATCAGAAGAAAACACTGAACTTTGTAGTGTTAGCAGCAGCTGAAATTTAGAATTATTGTTTCCTCCTAACAGAAGACTCATTTTCCACGGCCGCATTTGCAGCATAATAAGCTTTTTGTTATTTTTTCAATTAGAGTCAATTGACCTAACAAAATGGTTGGCAATTAAGTGATTTTTGTAATGGTCCGGGGGTAATTTAGTCGAGCTTGTCAGCTGTGTTTCATGAAGCCGAGATGTCTTTTTTTCCCACTGCTTCTCTCTCCCTCTCCCTCTCTCTCACTTACTCTCTCTCTCTCTCTCTCAAGCATAATAGCTCATAATTTCAAAATCTTTTCCTTCTGTTTCCCTCACAATAATTCGCAATTACAGGAAGTTGTTGGAGGTGCTTTTTTTCCTACCTTGCTTTTTGAGTCAGTAATTTTAAATAAAATGTACATACTTGTAAAAAGGGGGCTATTACAGAAATCACTTTTTGTGTAAACTCAATTATTTTATGAATAGTGACACCAGTTTCTGCTGGGTTCAGCTCCTAAAGGCTGATGTATTATTATTTTCAGGGTAAAAGGTTTTGTACATTTAGAACACTTTTTCAAATCAAACCAGTATTCAGGAAGGTAAACAACAACTTAAATGATGAGGAGCCTTGTAGTAAAGCTTACAGGTATATGAGAAGAAGGAATGCCATTAGGACATTCAAACAATAGTCTGCAGCTAGTGGACTTTATCTTCTCCTGCTATGATTTATGGAGGGATTCCTCATTTGCCTAATTGATTCATTTTCTTAAGACAACATCTGGAGCTGCAATTCCTATTAAAGTGCTGTAGTTAGATCTGATGACTAGATCAGATGTTCTTTCATTTGTATTCTTTTTATTATCTGTTTTTGTAGCGCGCACACGCTGGAAACCGAAGCCACGCACCCCCACCAATGAATCCGAGGACTCTCCGGCATCTGCCTGCAAACGGCTGTCTACTTTTTGATTTTTAAATCCTTTTTTCTAATCCCTAACCACGCTCAACATTTCCCCCGTTTCGAGAGTCGCTCTCCTAGCCGGCGGGATGCGAAAGATGCGCCGCTGCCCGGAGCCGCGCTTGCGGCTGCTCGCTCGGCAGCCAGCGGAAGGGGGCACTGCTGGCGCGGAGCAGCCGCCGCCTCGCCCCCCGCCTGCCCGCAGCCCGCTTGCCCCTCGCCCGTCCCGTGCCTGCTGCCCCAGTCCGCCTCTGCCTCCTGTCTGACAGGAGCCTGCTTGCCCCCTTGTAAGCCCTCTGCCTCCTGCCTGCCCGCCCCACGCCTGTTGCCCCTGCCTGCCCCTGCCTCCTGACCTGTCCCGTCCTCTGCCCCCGTCTGCTCCCCCTGCCTGCCCTCCTGCCGCTGCCCCCTCCCCGCTCCTTGCTGCCTGCCTGCCCTGCACCTGACTGTCCGTGACCGCCCGCCTGCCCACCGCCCGCCTGCTTCTTCCCATCACGACATGACATCGGAAAAACTTAACGGGCACGACTTGGGGGTCCCCGGTGTGCTTGTCTTAGCCCCGTGCTGGTCCCAAAGGCAGGGCAGTAGCCATTGGGCTGAGGGTTATGTCACCGGTGGCTTTTCCTCTTGTGGTTTTGTATCACATTTTCACCTAAAATCTGTGGGACAAATTCTGAGAGGCATTTTTACCACCTTCTTTCTTCCTCTCCTGAATCCGGCATCTCTTGGAAGTGAGTTGTGACAGACTGGCCTTCCATCTTGCCTATTGGGACAGCAAGATCTGTGTGCGTTATTCTCAGTAAATATTACTTTCACATTTGGATCTCCAATCATTTCCCTTATGACCCCTGACAGTCTTCTCCTAGGGTTTGATTATAAGTCACTATAGTCGGACAGGGCTGGAGCCTCCTAAGGCTTCGATTAATCCGCTGCACCTAGCATTTCTGTGACTATAAAAGGAAAAGTTATGATTCTGAATAACCATCGTGCGGAAGAAAGAAGGAAAAGCATAAAGTATTAAACTTTCATCCAGCACCATAGGAGAGATGTAGTTATTAAATTTCAGCTGCTTATCAAACTGATATGAAAGTCATTTTGCATGATTGCTTTGCATCCTCAAATCTTCTGCTTTTATTTGCAGTGCATCTCTGCGCTTTCTTATTAGAAAAATACTCAAAGGATGAAAAAGCTGATAATATTATTCAGTTTTGACAATTAGGTAGAAAAAGCATTTTAAGAAGTGCTTTTTTTATTGCAGCTAGTAATAATAGTGGTGGTCCTCCTGGTAGCAGTCTCTTCTGATGCTACCCAGGGTGATGCTAGCTTTACCGTGTAATGGCTAAAGCCCTGATGGCTAGACTGGTAAAGCTGTTAAGGAGTGTGAGCCAGGATGTCATTCTCAATATCACAAACAATGTATGCAGCTCCGGATTATTTTGTCTTCAGAGGTCCAGATTTTATGGCTTTTTCACTCCCCCCTTCCTATTTCAGAGATTCACTGATGGAGTGTGGCTACTGTCTTGCTGAGAGGGGCAGGAGAAATAGCACCTTCCCTGCTTTGCACACCCTGTGCTGGGCTTGCGTGCAGCTGCTGTCCATCCCCTCAGGATCAGCGTCACGTTAGCCACTTTAGCAAACCTATCTGTCTATTTATAATCGATCTCCCATACGCTTTAGATGCCCAGCAACTGCCTTTAATTGTTACCTCCCCACATTGTGGTTCCCTTTCAGTTCCACTAAATCTGCTCCTCATGTTTTGCGTGTGAATTTATGCAAAGCTGTGAGCATTCCTGGGAATGTGGAGCCCTTAGAAGATGAGAGCAAATCATCCCATCTCCCACAACTCTCCCTTTCCCCACCATGGGTTTCCACAACTTGATGCTTGGTTGTCTTTTTTCCAACAAATGTTCCAACCATTTCTTCAGTACTCTCCCTGCCTTCCCATTTTCTGTCAATGTTTCCCCATCTCCTGCTGGGTTTTATTCCTCTATGATTTAATTCACTCTCAGTAACAGTCGCAAAGCTGATGGCTCGCTAGCATTTATCTCTTTATCTTTCGTTTCTACCTTCTGCCCAGTCCTTTCATCTCTTACTATCCACCTCACATCACTGGCCAGATGTCTGATCATAAACTCAGGATTACATAAATGCAACCTCTTTGAGCTGTTGTTTCTCCATTGTTGTACAGAATGATTTCTTGTTGCACGATGCTGGAGGATATTATAACCATACCTGCTCCTCACACTTTCTCTTCCAGATTTAATTTCTACAAATCAAGTCATTGCTTTTCCAATCTTTACAAAACATATCTCTGTCATATTAAAAGACCTCCTTAGATCTTGCTGTCTAGATTGGATTTCTATTCCCCAGGCTATGGGAAATTTCTCCCCTCTGATTCTTTTCACCTCTACACTGCTGTCCTTTCAGACAGCAATTTGCTCCATCTATGTCTACAGCTCAGGAGAGCAGTTTTGTACCCTTCTTGATGCTGAGAAGATCTGGAGAGGACAATCTCTCCTATGTGGGAGAGGCATTTTAGTGACCATCCCAATGTAATGTGTGTCTTTTAATCAGCTTTTGGGCTGTCCCAAATTGAGTAGGATAGTTCATACTGTAGCTCAGGGACTGATTTTCTTTGGACCCTAAATGATCACAAATGCTTTCCCTGGTGCTCAGCCACCTTCTGTAATCTTGGTCAAGGATGTGGTGGTGGTTCTCACTCAGCATTAGGGAGCAATGCCGTTGTCCCAGGAAAGTGCGGAAGCTGGAGAATTCTGGGCTGAGGAAAGGAATGAATTGTAGAGTAAATACTTCGTCAGAATAGAGGGGAGGAATAGTCATACTACTAGAAAAATTACAGTGACAGTGAGATATGCTAAGCTGAGGGGTGAGGATGACGTCTTTGCAAAATTCATCATCAGAATATATTTATTACTGTGTTGTCCAAAGTACTTTACAAATTCTAAGATATGTTTGTATCTTGCACCTTGGGAAGGAACAGAACAGATGTCCTTATAAAGGACAATTTAATCAAGGAAAAATAACAATTAGGCAGGAATTTGCTAAAGGAATCAGTAGCCCTAACTCATGGCCAGCCCAAAAATGTAAAAGCAAGCTGGCTGAGTTTTGCTGTGCTGACTTCTGACTTCTCAGATTCTACATTTCAGTCTTATATAGTTTTTGCACTAAATATTACTTTAAATAAAGTTAAAAATGCTCTCTTATTTCACTGGCTGTGGGCTAATATTTTCTCTCTGAAGGTTGATAACTTTCCATTTTCAACATGAAGAACGAAGGCAGGTCACATGTTGAAAATATGTATAATGTCCTCTGCAGAGTGCTTTAACATGCCCAGCAGTATATTCCCACTTTATTCCTAGAAGAGTAAAATTAGTGTGTAACAGGGCTGGCACCATGCTTCCATGTCGTGCAGACATTAGAGCAGAGGGAATAATGCACAATGAATAGTTTAGTCAGTAAGTTTAGCCCTTTTTCTGCTTATGGGATCTCCATGGGCAGACTGAGGTTTCCTTGAGTTTATTATGCAAAAGAATTCAACGAGATCCTGTTTCCTCTCTAAGTATTTTTAATTGCTCAGGAACACTTCTCTGTGAACATTCACCAATCACTTCTTGAGCTTTGTTCATTATGGCTGCTTTGATGAGTCACATGGCGTTGATTTATTTTTCCAATGGGTTGAGCGTGCAAAAACTTCTGGGACACATATTCATGTGTGTGAATCAAAGATCCAGTTTCCATCAATACTTACTCATGCTGTTCTGAAATTCTCTGTGAATAGCCACAATATTAATTGAATCATACAAATGTCCCTAGAAAGCAAATACAACTAGAAGACAGTATGGTTGATATGAATCCGTTTCCAAATTCCAGTGAATGTACAAGTGGTTTTTTAATAGCATTTACCCAGCTATAGCAGATTATAGGAAAAATGTTGTCATCTCACTGCTCTCCTTTTATTCCATTCTGTGTTTCTTTCTTCTCATGAAGTAGCCGTGGGAAGGAAATAATAGGAACTCTTCCCCCACAAAAAACAGGATTAAAGTAAATGTCTTTGAGTACCAAATAGCCAGCTCCCATTTTTCAAACCCAGACTTAATACATTGCAGTCGTACCTGGGAGGTATAGTTTGTTCAGCACCTACTTGCCTCCAGGATGAGGATTCAATTAAGAAATATAAAAGATAATATGGTGCTATAGGGACAAAAGTAGTTTTGACTCTCTACCAAGGCTTCCTGTAAATAGAGATACATTTCTTTGAAAGCAAACATTTGCTGTTAAAATGCATCAGTTTTCTATTCTGTGATCCTCCACTCCAAATTATAATAGAAAATATGTAATAGAGTGTAAGAGCTAACAGATGAGAAAAATATATCTTCAATGTGAATTTCCCCTCCTAGCTACAAGAAGGTATCCTCAAGAACCTCACTGTAGTTGCAGACTGTTACTGAGGCATAAATTAACTACTCCTTACCACAATGCTTCACGGTTTCCTAGGGAAAATCTAGGTTGTCTCCATGCTGCTCTGCCTTGAATATGTGTGGTTTAAACTATTCCAGCCCCTTCAGTGGGTGACAGAAAAGATATTCTTCACTCTAAATCTGATTACTGGAGTCAAGAGTTTCCCAACCTCGGATATCTTTGATACAAAAGACTCCTAGCAGAGTGACCTGTCCTTCGAGGACTTCCAAGGCTGGGGCTAATTGCGCTAGTGCTTACACTGACCACATCTTGAACCAAATCTCTCTCTTCATTCTTACCTCATGGGCTTTTTGCTTTTAAGACTTTGTGATCCTTCCGTTATTGTTATCTACCACTGAAACCAATGTGCTTCATGGCAGAATAAGAAACACAAGACCAGGTTCTTCTTAACTTAACAGGGATCAGCCTGACAAGTCACACTGGACAAGTATCTTGGGTCAGAAACTGCATCATCCATTTGCTATGCTCTGTAGCCCCCACCATTATTACTGAATTTCTTGCAGTTTTTTTCTGTGGTGACATCACTTTTGTATTTTCATCTTTCGCAGACTTCATTGAAATGGTCTTCATGACATGAAGTGAGGTAGTACCCTTTCTTCATCAAATTCCATCTAGCCAATTTGTGAGAGGAAAGATACGACTTTCCAAAGAAGTCGTAACTGTGTAACATTTCTCATGCACAGGGCACGGGTTGGATGGCACTGTTTGCTGGCTGAGCGAGTTGGGTCTTTCTGCAAAGTCTGTTTTGAGTAGGGTCATCAACCAAACGAGGGAAAAATGTGGACAACTGTGAACACTTCAGCATGAATTATTGCTTCTTCATTACAAGGGGATGTGAAGTCAAATCCAGTCCATTGAGCATAGTCTTAGACTTGTTTTGCATCTGAAGTTTTGGTAGTTATTGAAGCAGGGCTGCTAAAATAAGTGGATAAATAAGTGGATAAATTTCCTATCTAATCAACAGAAAACCTGAAAACCTCCAAAATCGTAGAATGATCACAGAATGGTTTGGGTTGGAAGGGACTTTTAAATCTCTATCTAGCCCAACTCTCCTGCAACAAGCAGGGACATCAAACTAAAACAGGTTACTCAGAGCCCCGTCCAACCTGACCTGGAATGTTTCCAGGGATGGGGCATCTACCACCTCTCTGGGCAACCTGTGCCAGAGTTTCACCACTATCACTGTAAAAAAATTCATCTTTATATGTAGTCTAAATCTCCCCTCTTTTAGTTTATAACCATTATTCCATGTCCTGTCACAACAGGCCCTGCTAAAATGACAGTCCCCATCTTTCTTATAAGCCCTCTTTAAGTACTGGAAGGCTACAATAAGATCTTCCTAGAGCCTTCTCTTCTCCAGGCTGAACAACCCCAACTCTCTCAGCCTTTAGTCATAGGAGAAATTATTTTCTTAAAAATTATTTTCTTCAGAAGGATTATTTGCTTCAAAATAATTCTGACTGTTTAAGTTTTTGTCTGTAAAATCTGTTTTGTTTGCCTTCATTAGGCAAACTGGAACTCTAGTCTCAGAAACGAGGCTAGGGTGCAAGCAAAGGGTTAGATCACATTTTCCACACCCTCAGGTGCCTGAGGCAGGAGAACCTCTTTTGCTCCCCTTTAACTCTGTTCAAGCCCCCAGAGACTTCCCATTCCCACCACCCCATCTCCCCACCGCCCCAGTGTGACCAATGCACATTTCAGGAACAGGGACACAGTATGGGATCCAGTCCTTATCAGCAGTCATAGTGCATAACCCCAAGAGGGCCAAACTGACACTTCCTAGTTATTGAGTGCTGGTACCAGAATGTCATTGTATGTAACTGTTCTCATCTCCACAGAAGTGGTAGAGAGCTGTTATCTTCCACATAACCTGTTATTAGGCATGGGATGGAAACAAATTTGAACAGAAGTTCCTTTTATTTTGCGATACAGTGCAGTGAAATCAGAACTCATGACCAGTTAATTTAGATTTAGGTTCAACAGAGGTGGATGGATTAGATTTTTCTTGTTACTTCCAACCTGAACACCTTTTGCTCCTTTTCTTCCCTCCTTTCTGGCAGCACTCGTGCACATTTTTCTTCCCATTTCTCACTCCCATGTGAGCTTATATCCACCTCCTACTTGTTTAATCATTCTTCTCACAGCTATGGTCGGTGCTCATGTCTTCTTTTGTGCTCCCATGCCCCATATGTTGCTCCTCCTTACCCAAAATCATAAAGCTGCTATGTTTCTAAATGTTCTGGCAAGTTTATTACAGCGTGTTCTGGACCCTCATTCTTTTTCCTATTTTTTTCCTAATTGTCAGAGTTAGAGCACGTACACATAACGACATGGAACATTAGCTCCACGTGTCCAAAGTGGCTGTTCTATTTTGTTGTTGAATAGAAGCTCTGTCAAACCCTCCTCTACTCCCAGGTTCCTCGCACCCTTTCCTTCTCTTTTAGTGATTTTCTGTGTGAAACCAAGCATTTTCCTCCCCCTGCATATCCCTTGGACTCCATCAGGGGCAGGGGAGAGCAAAGTCCTGGATCCACAGACCCAGCCAACTCCAGCAAGCAGGAGCAAAATCCTGCTCAAGTGGCAGGGCTGTGTGTCTTAGGGGACCTGGTGTATCCCTGCAACCTGATTGACACATAGAAATGCTGACAACCATAACAAGCCTGTAATGAGCATAAATAAACTTCCCCCACCCCCCCACCCCCCCAGAAGCTTAAAAGTTGACCAGTTTTCACGACCCAGTTTTAAATTGCAGAGCAGTTAAGGAAACAACTGAAAGGTGTATTTATTTTTAAACATTGGCAAACAACATATTTTCCATAATCTTATTCTCGGAAGTGAATATTCACCTGAAATAGAGCCATACATTAGAAAAATTCTGACCTGAATGGTAAATTCTAGCAAAGCAATACTCTCTGGAAGCAGATTTTGCAAAAGAAAAACTCAAGCCACCTTCATTATAGATGTGGCTGTTTCCAGCATTAGAGGAAAACTAAATTTCATGCTAAAGAAAGATGCTCTATTAACAACCCTTGAAAATTATCTAATTGATTATCAAATATAAACTGGATGGTCTCCTCTCCACAGGCTTGGCATATCAATACGTGTCATTCCTAACATACTGGTGAGAGTTAATTTCTATCCACCTGAACTTTTAACATTTTAATTACTTGCCTGGACTTATCATAAGGGTGAAGAGTTTTCACCTGTTCCACTGATGGGATTAAATTGTCTCCCTATAAGTAAGGAATGCTAAGTGTACATACTGTATACCATGCAACATCCTTCAGAGAATATCCTTCTGGGCATTGGTCACTGCCAGTAAATGTTGATTGCAGACAGGAGAAATGTAATTTTCTCCATCAAAAAGCTATACAATTAACACTTGCCACACAGTGGAGTCTAGGTTACCATGGTTTTGCCCTGTTCCTAGAATAGGAAATAAATGTGGTATATGAGATTCCATCTCATGGTAATTGCTACTTTTTTACTGACTACCCATGTAGCATTAAAAGTCTCCTGCCCAACTAATTCACCTGTTTTAAAGCATATTATGGCTATATTGATTCTCTGTTCCACCTCAAATCACTAGTGTGCCAAGTATATAATGCTGGGTTTTCAAATACCCCAGAACATATATTTATGTGATGAGTAGGAAAGAGGCATTCAAGGTGGAAGAGGAAAATGGAAAAGAAACATTTTGAGGGTATGGGGTTCAGAGGAGTGTCTGAGGTACCTCTGTGTAGTGGAAGAGAGATGGGAAAGGACCAAAGACATATGCGAAATATGAGAGGATCAATGATAGTTTTCTGTGGGCATAGGAATATCCTAGTGGAAGAGACAGGAAGAATAAATTCAACAACGTAAGAGGTGAAGAAGATAGGGAAATTGTGCCTGACATGATGATTGAGCTACAAGGAGAGGCTAACTTAGAGCTGGATAGAGAATTTCCTTCCATATTGTTCTCCAACAAGCATATAAAACCTGCCTACCCCCGTGGAGAAAACTGGGGACTGGTGGAAGATGGGGGTATGGTGAGAACACATTTGGGAACAGAAGGAGATATGTGAATGGAAGAGGAGAGTGGGGAAAAGACAGAAAAAGGAAAAAAAAAAATGGTGAAACAGGGAGGTGAGAAAGACAGGACAGTGAAAAGCACTTTAGGATACTGGTAGGCAGGAAAAAAAATTCACATTACAGCAGTTAGGGGAGGATCGGTGCTGTCTATGCACAATCAGAGAGCGCCCTATATGCACTTGGGTGGATTTTGCACCTGAAATGACCCTGCATTATTTGTGAGTGTCTTCTCCTTAAACATGCTGACATGCCAGCAGCCCAAGAAGAGCTGTGACATCCTTTAAAAAATAAATACAAGTATATACTATACTAGCTAATTAGTGCCCCCATTATTCATACCACTCCACCCTGCCACTCCCCTGACCCCCCAAAGATTTATAAATGTTTTTAAGCTTTGGGTTTGGGAATGGTTTATACAGTTCCTTCCCAAAAATGTTTTTTTAAAGCATGTGCATTTCTCTGAGACACTCTGGTTCGAATGACGATTTTCTAGGATGTCTCCGTTTTAGCATCCTAGGTTCTGGTATGTGTGATATCACACAAAGTTATGTTTGGGCATGTCCTTATCAAAGGGGGAACTGCCAGATTATTGTACAGGAAAAAAGAGAATTTTGAAAGCCACAGTAAAACTTGCCCGATAGTTGAGAGATTCAGGACATATTTCTGAACTTAACATAATTTTCACTTCAGCTTTACAGTTCACCTTTAACACATATCATCTTTTAAAAATATTTCCACAAGCATCAAGAGTGTTACCATCAGAGTGTCAGCTTCACCTGTGAATTCCCTGGCTTTGTTATCTGTTTAAGTTTAGCTGCTTATCGCTGAAGCACCACAATGGTGGCCACGTTACCGTGCGCAAGTGGAGAGACACGTAGGTACACAGAGAGGCTCTGATTTAGCAGCAGGTTTCTGAGTGCTTAGCTTTGCATATACAGTTATTGCCGTCATGCACAGAGCTGGAGCATAAGGTGTACTGTGTGTAGGGCGGGCTTTTGCAGGATTGGGCCCTCAGCCAGCTAAAAGTGATAAGACAGGCAGATAAATCTAAGTTGGACTCACAGCATTATTTAAATGTAGCTCTTTGTATTTATAAACAGCAATATGCTGCTGTTACAAAAGCTATTTCATTTAGTGCCATCCTACATTCAGCTATTTAATTATTCTCTTAATTATTGAAACATTCATCATAGTTTTCCAATTGATTCATGTGGGACTGTCTGCATTTCTTTAACTCATTAATACAGTGACAGGGAAATCGACAGTCCTCCGGCTAACCTGCTCTCTGAACAGTAACACTGGGAATACCAGACCTTGAGGTTTTTTTTTTTTTTTAATTTTTAAAATTTGTATTATTATCACCAGCAATAACTATAGTAATAAAACCCTCATTTAGTAGCGAAGGAACAGAACGATATATGAGGAAACCCTAATTATCAATGGTTTCAATAGTAAAATCTGCAAACTAATATCTTCCTGAGACCACATTTTTTATTATGAAATGGGTGATAAAGCAGAGATAATTCTAAATCCAAACACATATTATATGAAATAGATAAACCCAAGATAAAAATTAATAGTGACCTTGCATGCCTGGATATAAGAAATATAATCAAGCATATATATCAGTCACGGCTGGAAAAGGACAGGGAGATGCCCACAGGTGAAATATTAATTTACAGAGTTCTAAAATATGTTCAAAATAAAATCTGTGGCTTCTTTCTTCCCTCCCTTGGCCTGATTTTGAGTGGTTTCGTTATTGTCCGTATGCAAAACTACTACCTTAAAACATGTTCCTAACTTGCATCAAAAAAAAAAAATCATCTTGTGTTTTTTCTTCTATCTGCTTTGTTTACAGGCTGTTTAAATAAAGGCACAACTCTTTATGTCTCTACAATTTTCTTGCAACTATCTATCTCTGCTATTTATTTCATTTTTATAGCTTCTAAAATGTCAGGTGCTACCCTCAAAGACCTCGCTTGTATTCATCAGTTTTCTCTCAGAAGAGGTTGTCCAGAGTTTGAAGCATACAAGGTCTTGTCTTAATGTTTATGAGTACTTCTGCCCTTGGATATTATTCACATCTTCTTGATACTATGCAAATCGACAGCTACTTCCCTGTGCTTCCAGCTAGGACTTCTGAATATAGCGTGAGTAGCTGCAAAATAGCTAAAAAAGGGGTGTGAGCATCAGAAATATAAAAGTTCAGCCCTGAGCATGTCTGTGTGTGCATGTGTATGTTTGTATGTGTTTGTAGATGTGCGTACTAGCCATATCCTGTAGTTTGAAAAGTGAATCTGTGTAAATCAATGCATTTATTTAGCTCTCTTGCCAACTCTCTCCCTGAGTTAACACCCCAGCACACACAATGCTAGCGAAGGTGATTATCTCTGCTAGCATAATTCCTCCGTAACATCTGCTTTCGCCCATAACACTCCACTAATTTTTCCCTCATTTCATTACACATAATTTTCTTTCAACACAATCTACATGTATTAAGTGGTAATGACTTTCCAGTTAAGAGCAAATCGACGCCAAGGGACCCCCCCCTCGATTGCCTGCCGTGCCTGACTCCGGCTATTAAAGATAAATTTGGTGCCTCAGAAAGCTGCAGTAAGCTAATCAATCAATTAAGCGGTTAGGACATACATTATCAAAATTCCACAGTGCGGGGGTGCATGAGAGCATGCTGATATACTTGGTACGATTTTACGAATATAAAAAGGAAAAAAATGCAAGCTACTAATGAATACGATTTGAGGTTGAAAGTCGGTATTCAGAGTCTTCTGAAATATAAACTCCAGCTATTGCACACTACCGATAGCAACTTTGCTGTCTGTGTTTATACCATCTCCATTGCAGCTTTTATACCTAGTGCAGTTCACTACTGATACCAGAATGGAGCTGATGACACAGTGAAATCTATTTTGAAATGATACGAGGATTCTGGTGCAGAATAAAGCGGTGCCATTCACAGTTAAGCTGGCGGTTCTGTCCCTAACTTGTCACTGTGTCTCTGGGTACTGCCACAGCCTTAGAACACGATTAATATTCTGTATTATGTGTGTTGCAAAAGGGTGGTTTAAGGACAGAACGGCAGTCGTCACATCCTGTTGTATCAAGCTTTATTTCCAACATTGCTTTAATATTCATATTGAGTTGAATTTTTGGGGGTGTTTAAAACTAGTAAAATAGATTATAAAATGAACTGAAAAATGACTTCAACTTTTTTTGTTTTCCAAAAGTCAGCTCCTAGTCAAAGGATGTCCTTTGCAGGACTGACTTACAAAACAGCTTCAACCCAATCAGAAACAGTTAAGTTCACTGATAATTTGAGTGCAAGGAAATAGGATAATTTCAGAAGTATAAATAATATCACTAACAACCCCTTGATCGCTATGTTTTTCTTTATTATCTTTGGCATTGTGTTGTTCTTCGTATGGAAAAAATGACTTAACAAGTTAAAGGCATTTTTTTCAATGTAAAAATATTTTCTCTTGCATTGTGATGAACAGCCTGTATGCCACTATTTGGCCAAATGCTAAGGAAATTGAAGCAAAACCCCAAAGACCATAAGAATTATACAAACAATCTTTATAGCTCTGCCAGGATGAATGCAAAAGGAAAGTTAAACAGAAATGTATAGCAGGATTCTGAATATGACAAAAATCTAAAAACTTATATTTTTAAAACAATAAGGAAATCTATAAAATATAAACTATGAATGGATCATTACAGGGCTTTGCCAATTTCTTTTCCTGTCAGTATTAAGCATTTCACCTAAGGCTTTGTTACCGTAGTATTGTAGTTATCAAATGAAACAACGTGAGAAAACTCCCTCCCTACTTTTCCAGAGTGCTTTCCTCACTTTCTGCAAGTTACACTGGAGCATATTCAGGGCATACATTTCTACTAGTGGTAAGAACCTTTTTACTGTCTAAAAAAAATATTCCTTAGCAGAAAAGAAGCAGGTTGTCACAGACAAAAAGGGTAGCTTTGTTTTGTTTTAAAGTAAAATACAAATAAAGGCAGTAACTCAGCGACTTCTTTCTGATGTCTCTGTATAAGAAGAAAAGCCATGAATAAACTCTAAAAAGAGCAGTATAAATGTACACAATACATGGAGAACACTTAATTCAAGTCCTGCGTGTAAAATACTGTTACAGAAAGTTAAAACCAGCAAATATAGTGAAATTAAAAAGCTATACTCTACATGTGCGTCCTTCAGAAAACCCCCAAACCGGCATACTTCAATAATATGACGCCGTCCTTTCCGTAGTGGCATTCTTCATTGACTAGGCTGATAATGAAAAGGTGTCAGGGAGATTCACAGTTTAGAGTTGTATTTTCTTCCTCTCTTTTGTGCTGTTTCTTCCCATTTATGGCTGTTTTCCTGCCTTTGCTCCGTATGGAGGATATGAAATATTTCAGAGCGACAATTTCTTGTGAGATGTAAGGCTGAATTTCACTTTATTATCATTACTAAGAGCATGCAACTTTAGGTTTATTCAGTTGAAAAGACACAATGATGTTTTTCTTCCTGATATAGAAACAGCTATACTGGCTTTTATAGGCTTTTTAGTGCAGGCTTCTTCATCTGTCCTGGGTTTGATAGCTACTCAATCAGCTGGAATTTTTTGTTTTTGTTTTTGTTTTTGTTTCTTACCCATTCTCTTTTTGGAAATAATCATTCTGATTTATCTAAAAGAACATCAAAACATCTTTATCTGTTCATACTGAGTGAGAAATTCCTTCAGATTAAGAAGGGGGGTGGGGGGCTGGTAGTGAAAAGCGAGGCAAACAATAAAAAAAGCTCAGACCAAACCAGTTTGCCTTCTCTTTTTGTGCAATGCATGTAATGACTGAACTTTTGACTTTAAAGTTCTTCTCTAGTGTAGTACTGTGGCAAAAGAAACAAATAAACAAACAAAAAAAAAGATCCCCTTGGTACAAAGACTGGTCTAAGACAATACCTGGTGAGAGGATGGGTTTTTTTTTGGTTGTTGTTGTTTACTTGAAGCAGATAAAACACCCACCTTAAACCCGCCCTCTATTCAGTTCAGCAGCACCTCCATACTCCAATAAACCGTTTTCATTCCATCTGGCGTGCGTTTGCTCTGAAGACATTTTCCTGTCAATCTCTCCTGCCACATTAAAAATCTGTCATTACTATTGCATTGCCGCCTGGCTCCTGAGATTTGTCTGACTGCTTTATTGCTCCTCTCATTTTTTTTTTTTTCTGCTACAGCCGAGAAGCAGAAATAAAGGTTTGTTGTTGAAACATGGCCGCAAGGAAAGTAGGAGGCACACATCTGTCAAGGTATTACCTTTCTTCAACCAGGGATTAAGGTGTTTTACTGCTCTCGCTACTGAGCAGTCACACTGAATAAATTTTCTCAGTAGAACATAAAAATGAACTCATACATTTTGAACTGGGTTTCATTCTTTCAAGCCAACCCATATAATTATGCAATGGCATCAGTGTTCAGGGGGAAAAAGAAAAGTCAGAAAGGTTTGTGTGTGCCCCCCTTCTCTCTCCTGCACCACCCTTCACATTTACATCATTTAAATGCTTATTAGGAGGGCAAGACTGAGGCAATCAGTGCTGGGGAAAGTAGTGTTTTTTTACTCGTCCTTGTTGCTGTTACTGGATCCCTTGCAAGGTCAGATGGGGTACAGGGTTTTACTCCCCGCGTTTTGTCTCTGTGCTCTCAAGATATACCTGGCTGTAAGTAGTCACTGTTAATTCACATTGAAGTAAGTCAGGAGAATTATGATTTCTGAAACATTGCCTTTTGAAGGAAACTGGCAGTATTAGCTTCCATGTACCCTTCTCATTTCAGCTGCAGACATTAAGTTTACGGTCTCAATGGCACAAATGAAAACAATTTGAAAATTAAATATAACCAGTGGAAGTGGTTGTTACACCAATACTGAGCATGCCAGGCCATCCTCCACAGTCCTCTGCTGGAAGCTGCAGCATCATCATCTCAGTCCAGTTATATGAAGTCAGACATCTAAAGCAGAAGGGGTTATCTCACAAAATAAACATCAGGTGTAGTCAAGTGAAGGAGCAGGTCCAATATATCTACATAAGTATAAGGTGCTTTATGGTTTGGATTTTTTTCTGAAAAAGAATGATGCAACATTTAAATCTGAGGAGACCCCAGGACAGAAAGACTAACCTCAGTGCAGGAACCATAAACGTCTCCAAACATTAAGGAAAAGTATGTAAAAAGTACTACACAGAGTCAGAAATCACAGCTCCATCTGTATGAAGGCACTTAGAGCTCCATACCTCCAGGTAGCTCTGCAGTGTCCCCCCCATCAGCTTGACTTGCCCTCTGATTTGCCCTAGGGTCCCTGCCTCCTAATATCCTCTCAGGCTCCCCTTTGGAGTGAGATCTCCCACAGAGATGCTAACTTGTGTCATTGCTGACTGATGTATTTATGTAGCAGTGAGGTATCTCAGTTCAATAGAGAAATATTAAGACCTGCAGTTCTAATGAAAAACTGCTGCTTGAACAAAAGCAAATGAGCTATGCTGCAGGTCAGCAGATAATCTGTCACTCATTCATTTTCCACAATGTCCCAAGAAGGTCATAAATCATTGGGATATTGGTTCAGTACTGTGTTCCCCCAGCCTCTACTTTCTGCTGGCTACTGGCTATTTTCCATCCCTTTCAACCTAGCAAAGACCCAAGGAAGAGTGAGCATTGTGAAATCTTACACTCCTCTCCCTGATCCTACCACCTTCCGAGAGACAAATTGCATGGCTGAATTTATAGCTTTCTTATGCCATGACAGTGTCCAGGAAGGCGTCAGACTGGATTGGGACACAAAGCTTCATCCCAAACTATTTCCAAGTTCTAATTCTTCAGGGGAAGAGACTATCTTCTTCTGTGTTAGTATAACACCTTGCACAATAGGGGATTTAGGGTTTTTATGTAGTGTTTCAGTGCAAATGATAAATAATAATATGCCTACGGAAATGTAGTTCCTTTGGACGCTTTTTATATGGCATCCCTCAATGTGCCTCTCTGTCTTAGATTGAATTTGCAAGTAGTTGGTCCATAGGAGTAAATATATGAAGTGAAACAAATGGTGTTTAGTACCCCATGTCCACACTGCATGTCTTTTGGGGGATTACCTCAAACTAATTCTAGTCTCATCGAATGAACTGGATGCCCCTTTGCAAGTGGAGTAAGTTAGGTGTGCTTCCGGAACACAACTTCTGTATTAATTTCATCTGAAAGAAACCCAACCCGTGCTCCCTGAGCCCACTCTGCACTATAAGCCACAGCACTCTAAAACACCGCTGTAAATGCATCTAATGCCTTCTCTGGCAGCCCTCATGTTTGCTGGATCCTGCATGTGACTGATGTTCCTCTACGTGTCTCAAAGACAGGATGCTGTTTGGTGAGGAGTAGTGCATTAACCTGTAACACCAGTGCATATTTAGTGGAACACAAATCATTTGCAGATAATCAACCAAAAAAGAGAGAGAGAGAAAGAGATAGAAAGACAAATATATACGTGTTCTTTTTTTTTCCCCTTTTTTTTTTTTTTTTTTACACCGAAGCACTCTCAGTGGCTTTGGCCAATACAGCCCTCAGGGAACTTGAAGCCTGTAGCAGTGTCACACTTGTCTGTAAATTTGGGTTATTTGCACAGCTCTTGATTTTTTTTGGTGGTCTTTCAAAACCAAGTTTCAGTGCTGTACTCCAGCACTGTGTTTGCTGGCAATGGCCCTTTACCTACTTACTCCTCCTTTCCCAACATATGTAGTTCAGAGTTAAAAATGCTGTGAGTAGCTGTAGTTTCATTTGCAAAACTTGTCTGAAGTGGGCAACTGCTTTATACCTTTGGGTGTGTTTCAATTACGTATCAGGATCTAGATCAAATCTGGCAAATGGCGCTTTGCCAAGGTGAATTAAAAAGCAGTTCGTATTTGTAGGAGACAACCATAAGGGCCCAAATTTCAAGAAAATGTGAAGTAACTGACAGTCCTTTTGGCAACCTCAGAGTTCTTTTTTCTCTTAAATGAAAAGCCATGGCCCTTATTTTTATTAAACAATAATTCAAATAAGAATAGTTTAAAATAAAGGAAATTCTGTATCTCAGTCCTCATTAAACTGACCACTTGATTTTAATTACCTGGGATAAACATGACAACATTTTCCCATGGAGGAGGAACCTTCACATCTAATCCAAGCAGCTTGAAGTGTGAATTTAAATATGCATAAAGCAGTTATGGTTGATAAGGGATACGGTTGATAAGTATCTGGGAGGATTTGGGCAGTACAGTTTGATATGGTTCTTGGGGTTATCTCTTTAACCGTGGCTGCATCTCACCCAGTCAGGCAGTGGTTATCAAAGCCTTACTCTCAGTCCCTGTGGAACAAGTCCACTACGTGTGTTATCTTCATTCTGGGAACCAACTCCAGATACACAGGGCTTTAATGAGTCAAAGAATTGTGCTGCCCACAACTCATTAATCAATACCTCTTCTCAAAAAAAAAAAAAAAATCTAAGCTGCCCTCACATGATAATTTTAGCCTCCACACTCTCATCCCAATTAGCATAGAGCCACTCCCTGCTTTATGCATTCAGGTCATCCCTTCTTCACTTCTTTTTATTCTTCTGATATCAGTAAAATTAAGCTTGATCCACCTCAGGTATATACAATTAATGAAGGGCCCTTACTCTCAGTAAAACTAAACATATTCACCTTCCTGCTTCCCAATAGGAATGTGGAATTCACTTACTCCACTCTCATACCTTTCCCTATAATGCCTCTCCACAAAGCAATGTCAGCTAGCACTAGCTACCCAGGGACAGATACTGCTTTTAGTGAGGGAAGAAGAATAGTGGGAGTCTGTTCAACAAGTAAAGTTTGAGGGAAATTCAATGCTTGGATTAATTTTTTTTTTTTTTTCCTGATAAAAGTAGCAGCTTAGCCTGCTCTTTTCTCATATCATCTGTCTGTGAAAAACAGCATGTTGGCTTCTGCACAGGATGTCCGGTACCTGAACCAGAACTATAGTGAGGAAGTATCATCTCCGCCAGTCCCATCAGCTAAGCCTTTTAACACAGATGCTGTTTTATCATGCTTAGGCAGGTACGGATTTATCAAAGGAGTTCCCAATACCATTAGCTCCAGCCAACATGGTACTCCCTCCCATGTTTGGTCACAGGTCTGTTGAGATTGTGGCTGTACCCATGACTTGAATGCAGCAGGACAGACTGATAGACATTAGGGAAAGTAAAGACATCCACTGATTAGCAGTAAGCTTTGAGAAAGATGTTTTCTACCATGAGCCTTCTACATGGACTTCACTCTACTGTGCAGAACCTATGCACATCCATTCCCTGTCGATGGGACCCAGGAGAGCAGCACCTCCTCTGCCTATTGTTGCTCTGATACTGTGGCCACTGGCCATTTGAGTACCCAGCAGCAAAAGCAGTAGAACAGGCACAGTGATGTGTACTTGTGAAACCCACATGGGAGTGCTTCCAACAACTTCACGTGCTTAGTTACTCACATGTTGAAGCATCTACTCTGTCACAGTCTCTCATCTCTCCACTGCCAGGAAGGAAGTACCAAGAATGATTGATGCAGAGAGCTGCTGGCAGCTCTCTCCCAGGTCTGTTCACTTCTACAAAGCATGCACCTGTGGTTTGCCTTGTCTTTTCTGTCTCCCTCTGCCCCTCTTCCCTCTACATTCTAGTCTGGGGGTGGTGGTCTGGGAAGGCAGATCTTTCAATTTGCGCTGCTGATGCACCAATCTCAGTGCTGTTCATCAGAAAGCTACTGCATGCTACATTGCATGCATGCTGGCAGACAGCTAGCAGCATCTTCCAAGGGCTGCGATTTATGATTTTTTTCCCTGACATTAAGCAAACATGATATTGACATTCTTAATTGATCAAAAACTATGGACTTGGGCAATTAACTTTCTAAAGAATTCCAATCAAGATTTGATATTTTTCATCATATATGCTCCCCTCACTTAGCTTTTGCTCCCCACATGACAAGCGCTGTCTCCCTGATGAGCCACGTTGGCTCACAAATTAAAAAGTAAAAGCTAAAACTGTTCCAATCTTATGTGGCACTGTATGTAACCAGCAGATGTTGGGAAGGGTGAGGGAGGTTGGGAAGGTATTCTTTCTTTAAACCTTTCCTGCAGGACTCAGATACCACGTGTCAGAACAACCCCTACAACAGACCATGCTCCAGGTAGCCTTTAAGGATGTGTTTCTTTTCACAAGTCACTGAGAATTTTTGAACCCAGGGCTGTGTCAGGCTGTTTGAGCACCTCCCAGGATACCTTCAGTCTCTTCTACAGGTGGTCCCTGTGCTGCACTGTGCTCAAACGTTTATGGATTACTATGCAGCATCTGGAAGGATAGATTGATTTCGCCTTCAGTAAAGAAGCACAAAGTGCAAAACCCCTACTGGCCACTCTGATCTCTATGCCTACACGTGGCAACAGCAACAAGTTTTAGTATGAAACGTAAGAGCTCTCAGCCCAGAACATAGTGGTGAAGTGGCTGCCCTTGTGTCTCAGCTCAGGCTGAAATCAGCCTGGAAACCCTGAGGTCAGTTTACCCAGGGAAATGAGTCCGACACAGTGACATTTCCTTCTAGAGCGTGACTGTGGCACCTCAAGAGGCACCGGGACTTGGTGGTTGTTTATCCGTACTCTGTGATGCTGTGTCCTGCAGGGCATATTAAAGTCCATGAAATAATGATGAAGCAGAGGGGTAATTAAAAGCCACAGTGACACTGATCTGCTGAAATTTCAGAGGGAGCTCGGGACACACAGGGAGACTATCCATCTCACCTCATGCAGGGCCAGCTCGATTGGCCTACTGAGTATTGCAGATGGCGAGGCTTCTCACCTGTGGCCAGGAGGGCTCCCAGTGCAGCAGCCCTACTGGCTTCACATGGCTGCAAAACAGGAGAATGGGGAGTGTGTGGTCACAGCTGCCACAGTCTGCCCTTGCAGAGCAGCAGAGAAATCTTTTAAAGATACAGATCTGCTTTCCAGTCCTTAGTCTTTTATCTGCAAAGAATAAACCCCATATTTTTCCACAAGGACAGTTTCCCCTACTAAGAAACATTAGGCTTTTGGACTTCTTTACTCTATGAATTTGGTCACTATTTAGCATTGATTCAAAACTAATTCTTTTGGTTTCATCAACTTTTCATTAGTTTGTTTTCTTCATTCAAAAAACTCCAGGGGACATTCCACATCGACCTCTACCTCTACATGGTTTCTCATTTCATTTTCTAATTCGCCAAGGCTGAATACAAGTTAACTTGAGGTCGACTTTCCCTCAGATAACAGGCTCTCTTTCTTCAGTTTGGACTTTGAGTACTTGGGATCATTTCTCAATCTGTGGCTTAAAGACTACTGGTTTCAAACTACTTCAGAAGCTGCCTTTATGTCAGAGAAGTGAGAAGCAAGGAGTTTGCTAAGTTAACAGTGATGCCATAGCTTTCTTTGGTAGCTGGCATCTTCTGTACATCATTATATAATCACAGATTTTTACGTTCTTTTTATAAATCCCAGCCTATTTTTTGTTCTTTGCTTCCTCCCACTTCATTTGCTACTGACGGCTGCTGCTAAAGTTCCCTTACCTCTCTCAGAAAGGAAGTAGGTTAAGAACAAAAAGAAGAACTCTATCAGATTCAGGCAAACATGTGGGCCCTACTGAGAAATGATGCATCTTACAATAGTACCAGCGAAACAGCTTACTTTGAAGGCTAAATTGCTAAATATATCCAAAGACTTCAGTGAACTGAAAGCAGCTGTCTTCTGCTTGTTTTCAGTTGTTAGACTCCTGATGTCCCAAATAACGCAGACTCATAAAGTGTTGAAATTGATGCAATCACGATAATAAAGTTACTCTGACACGGCTGCAGTTTATCCTGAGTTTATAATTAGGAGTCTGCCGTCTCAGGTTAAGATACTGTAAAGTTTCAACGAATTGTTAAGCTATTCACAGCACTGCGCTGCTATTACACTAGGAAAATATAATGTCCTGAAAATATCCTCATGTAAACACATTGGAAATGGAAGGATGGGAAATCCAGGGGAAAAAAAATCCTATATAGTTATGTCTCCTGCGCAGGAAAATGGTAATAAGTCTTTGCAATTTTTAATTTGAGGCTGACAAGGAATTATTGTCTTTAAAAATAAAGTGAACCAGAGCCTCAGTTAGCATAGATTTTAGCTATGCCAGGGTGATTTGACAAATCAAAGAGCATGTGGTCTGTACTTCAAAAGTGACAAGAACTTCCTCTAATCAATCCATTTTTTGCTATTCTAAAGATAAATAAATAGATTCCTTGTGACTTCTGATCTGGAGGGCAAATTAATACAGAATTTTGATTTTGGACCAAAACTCTGATTCTGGTAGCTTCTCTGCACAGATAGAATTATCTGCCTTCATGGACCTGTTTGTATACATCTAGCCAAGCTGCCCTTTTCCATGATGCTGTTTTCAATCTAGAGGACGCCTCATTTTTCCTGAGATCTCCAGAGGTTGTTCAGCTCCAAATCATTGCCTAACCCCCATCACTATTGCCCTAAAAGAATATGAATTTCATATACCTCTTTCCCCTACAGTGAGAAATCAGAAGTGTTCCCATAATTACCTGCTATGAAAGCCAAAAGGCTGAAGTAACATCAAAACTGAAGCAGAAACTTTAAAAAGACTCATCTGGATTATTGTCTGTACTAATGTTACATTCAGCAGACTTTGGTGATCTTCTAGTATGAAAAAGCTCAATACCAGAACTAAATCCTGTGCAATTTTATTGTACTCTGAGTGTGTTCATGAAAAAGCAGATTCCAGAATTAAGTTGGTTTTGCTTTTTTACTTTCATCTGGATTGGAAGAATATCCTATAGGCTACAGTATCTGAAGATTCTTACTTTTCATGTGCATAGAAATATAACTTTTTTGGCCACTTGATATTTTTTATTAATTTATCATTAGTTACATGAATTAAATGCAGATCTAAGGCATCTAAATACTTCAAATTTATCCAGCACCTCACTCGCTCCCCTAGCTTAAGGATGTGAACTCCATTCAGATTTTATGCCCAATATTACCAGTCATCAAAATTAAAAAATGCAGAATCAATTCCCAAAAGAACGTTAAGCTGGTGTAGAAATCACGGTACTTTCAAAGCCCATCTTAAATATTGGCTTTAAAAAATAATAATTCTACTGAACCTTTCAAGGTTCTTTTTACAAACTGTTCTTGGCAAACAGGTGAGCTAGAAAGTTTCATATTGTTAAAATAAAATAAAGAAGGGGTTTTTTTCTTATTTTAATCCTACAGATGTTAATAATGACACCAAAGACAGCATGATTCCTGATGAAACCTGGAAAATCGGCAACACTGCCTGTTTAGCTGTCCATAGCGGCAAGGCTCGCAGCATCGACTTCTACTCTATGTCAGTATTCACTGCTCTTTAGAGCAGAGTGGCCTGGACTTAGGGACCTGATTTGTAGTTAACAGCCAAGCTCAGTATTTTGGGCAGTTTAGGCACGGTGCTGTGTCAATTTTGCATACAGAGCTGGCTAAGGAGTGCTGAACGTGCAGGCTTGCTTCAGTGTAACTCGCCCACTGCTGCTTTCTGCCGATCGCCCAGGCGCTTCCACGGGCTGTACAAACTGTGTGTTCACAGCTGCTAAGTGAGGACCTTCCCTCTGAAAATTTCTTATATCAGTTAGTAGGGGAAGCTTTGCAGGGCCACTAACATATGCATTTATACAGGCATATTCATCTCTCAGTAGCCTAAAGAAGATTTTTCTGAAGTTAACCATGAACATTCAGCTCCCAGGTGGAACCCATGGGACATGTTCAGTTGCCTGGAAAATCACTTTCAAAATTAGCACGTCTGCTCTGTAAGATATTATGCGTGGCTTCTTTCTTGCTTTAGAAGGAATGAAAGCATAGACTATGAAGGCCAAATCTTACTGTGCTGCACAGAATTGCCTCCAAAAGGGCAGGACTGGTAAAAATACTGGCTTCACCTTCGCGGCACCTTTTTTTTCTAAAGAGGATTCTCCTGAAGTACCAGATTTTCCTGCTGAGTCAGCCCAAGTGACTCTGGCAATGGCTTCTGGAGAGAAACACCTCAATGCATCCTATGAATGAAGGCTCCAGATGCAAAATTCAGAACTCTCATATATAATTTTCTGATATACCAACCAGGCTTCATATCAATTCCAGAGTCCCTTAACACCCTACAGCTTATATTTTATCTGTTACACTGTAGTTATAAACCAGTGAGAAATAGCTAACAGATTATACATTTTGGCTAAGGCAAATAAATTAACTAAAAATATACTAAACCAAAATATTTTGATAGTAATTTTTTCAAAATTTAGTGGAAACAACATAAATTACGAGATCTGAGGCATGACCTCTCATAGACTGATGTTAAGGCCATGAACAAGCCACTGAATTGCTCTCTGATTTAGAAGGTCCCCACCTGTGAAATATTTCCAGAGGTTCTGTAACGATGTTAGAGTCATGACAATTTTGAGATGGCACAGAAATAATAGTGTTTATTACCAATATTATTTGCATACATTAGTGGCTCTAGGTGTAATTGAGCCTTGGTACACAATGTACTGAGAAATGCATAGTCCTACACTGTCACAAAGAGTTTACAGTCTAACCAGGCTGGAAAGAGACAAGAAAGGCATATTCCTCCTATGGCCATTATTCTATATGTATAGGGAACTGAGAAAAGTTATGCAAACACTATGAAATACCACCAGAAATATGTGAAAGATCTGTAGCTTGAGCATCGTCAGATGAAGTCCCAGTCCAACCTTTTCAGCCTCTACTTCATTAAACCACAACTTGCCCACAATTTGGGCTCTTAGCCCTCACCCCTAGGCTGGCAGCACAGAATATCTCACTAACAAATGCCACAGATTTAACGCTGGTTGACTGCAGTGGCATTGGTGAGGGTACAGTGCTTATCATATGGACAAGACTAAGTTCCCCTGATATGTAATGAAACTCCACTGCCCTGAGGACTTCTCATGTGCTCATCTTAGCCCACCTTTGTGCTCCTCTTCCCAACTGTCTTCCCCACAGGTACTTGACACCTGAGCTTTCCCGCCTGAGATTATCAACCCCAGTTCCTAACTGAGCAGAGAAGCCAGGCTGAACTCCTTGTGTCTTCATCTTACAAATGAGTCCCTGTGGTTACTGGAACCCACCCAGGCCTAGATGAAGGGTAGAGGAAGAGGTGGACAAACATCTTTGGGTGTTTCACACAGAGGACTGTTGTGTTAGGTACAATCTCTTAGGTGTGTATGGAGTTATTTCAGTGGAAACCTATGGTTCATTATCAATATGCTCTGGTCCTGGAGGGGAGGAGGTGGGGAGAGAGATGGAAACAGGAGGGGAAAAAAATCCAGATGGGGAATGAACCTGTGCATCTCTCATGGGAATATGCATTTCAGTCATCCAAGCAGCAGACTTGCCCACAGAAAAAAATTTCTTTCCAGCTGTTATGTCAAAAGAAAAAATAAATTTTAAAAGGACAAATGCATAAATTGAGCATATTTTTATCACATCCTTTTTCACAAATTGCTTACTACATTCATGTTTCTTATGAGGAGATATATTTAATATTTAAGCAGTCATACAACTCCCCAAAAAGTGTTTCCTGAGAAACTGACACCATTATTATGTTAAACTCCCACACAGTTTGTTTTAAAAATATCTTTAAATACTATTAAAGAACAATCCTGTAGTTTTATATCATTTGAGTGGGAAGCAGAATCCATCAATGAATCATATGATTCCTGCAACTGTAACAGCAATATGATCAACTACCACAATAAGAAGGAAGTTTATGCTCACTGTATATCTGTTTTGCAGACAGTTTCCTGCCTTGAAATCTGCCTAATAGGTAAGTTGTGGCAAGTGTGATATGCTTCTTGTTTTCCATCCACTATGGATCACCAGGCATGCTTGGTCTTGTGCATTGCTCGTCCTTTAGGTAGGATCCCTTGCTGAAGTGCAGAGTATCCCTGCAAAAGCAAAAAAGGTACTACAAATTCTATACGTTGCCACATATACAGAGCTAGATATTTAAATTATTTTATTGTCATCCACTATGGTTTGGGCTTTTTTTTTAGTTAAAAACAATGTTTGTAGTTGCAGAAAATATATTCTGGTTTATGCTGCTTTGCAGAGGGAAGTGGCAGTGGGACATTACAGAGGCAAGAGAAAGATTGCAAGAGATATGGAAAAAACACCATGGAAAAAACACCATGGAGATCAATATTTAATCTATAATTATGGGTGTACAGTATGTACTGTGCATTTTTTAAATTTAACTTGGCTTTTACTATTACTCAGTAGGAGGGGAACAGATACTGAGAGCCCTGGATAGCAACCATAAGAATCATGTTTAAATACACGTATTTTCAGGAGATCTGTGAGTACGATATCAGAGGCATCATAGCCTCTCTGATCTTTTTTTATAATAGAACAAAATTATATTCTGAAAGCTTTACCCAGGAGATTTAATTTCAGGTAAAAGAATTTGTAATTAACTTCCAAAGTTTATGCTGCATAGCATTGCAGCTCACATGAAAAAAAATGTTTGTGTCACCCCATTCTTGAAAAAAGAAACAATGTGCATATCACTTTTCACAGTGGAAATACTGATGGTAAAAAGAGTTATAAATATATACTAAGTCAGGCCCCTGTGTGGGAAAGCCCTGATCCTCTTTATTGGTTTCAGTCAGGAAGCATGCAGGTAGCACAGGCTAATTCTGCTCAAACAGCACTAGAAGAAATTGCAGTATTCCTGGCAGCTCGTATTCATCACGAGTTTAACAATGCTTTGAGTGTATGCATATACATGTCTCTGTGTGTATGTCCTCTTTTATGGGCATTTATATGCCACTTCCAGGTTTTGCTGAAGGCCTTTGAAGTTAGCTGGCCAGAAAAGATTAGGTACCAGGGGGCGGAAAATTATTTTAAGAATTTTAAAATTATATTATCAGTTATCATCTGCTTGCTAATGAAGCTTCAAAGTTATTTCCAGGGCAAAATTCTGCAGATTGCTCCAGAGAAAGAGTCCAACGGTCTGTCTAAAGATCTCATTCTATCATTAACGAGTGCTTAACCCCAGCATATTTGAACTTGGACTACATGACCAGTAGTCAATTTTCACTAAGAGGGGTTTTTTTGATCCTGAAAATCTGTAGCTGTGTCATCAGCTCCTTCTTAATTATAGCGTATTCTTTACATCTGTCCTGCTAAATAACTCTAATTGAAATAGCACCGGCGTGAATTTTCGTAATGTTCCCCCCAAGACATCCCGAAAGTGACTCACACGAGAAAACAGACTGAAGTCACAGCTGGAAGCATGTCAAGGATCATTTCCATTTTTACATGATTAATTTGAATTTAATATCTTAAATCAAAACCTGATTAATTTAAATAAAATTTTGATGGTGCCCTGCTTCTAATATACATTGTGGTAATTAGATTCAGCTTAATGTGATTTTTTTACATAATTAAAAAAAAGAGTAAGTCATGTGTAACAATGCAGAGTTGGTACAAATCTATCCATATATATACATATACATACACAGACACAGACACGTGGGATTTTGTTGAGACGTTGCTCAGGTACTGGAAAAATCACAGCTGGATGGCTGTGCAATAGTTCAGCTTATAGCGTATATAGAATATGCCACTTATATTTCACTGCAATGTGAATAGCTGCTCTTTAAAAAAAAAAAAAAAAAGAAATCAAGAAAAAAAAAGAGAGAGAGAGAAAGCTGAAATCAGATCAATGAATAAGTAAAACTATTACCAACGCAGTAACCTGAGTCATCTCATCAGTCTTGGTTCCTCCCACTTTTGAATCAACTTTTCTTCAGGAATTAGCTCTGTGTATCCTATAAGTGAACAGGTTTTTTTCCAAACATCTGCGGTGCAATATTTATAGCAGCTCATGGGCTGCTGTTTTTCATGAGACTTACAAAAATTCTTCATAAAATAAATTGTTACTGCATTTTTATAGGTTCTTCCCCTGACTGTCTGATTTTATAAAAAGCTCCTGTGCACTACGCAAGCAGCAGTTGTTTTGCGTTAGGATCAGATGAAGCCTGCCCGCACGACTTACCTGATCCTTTACTGATGCTGGTTATGATCAATGACTGTGGCTGAAAATGGCCAGTACTAGAGAGCAAAACTTTGCAAGGTGCACTGCAGGCAGCACTCACAGCAGTATTTCAGATGTTTCCAGCTTCTTCGCAGGAGGAGAAACTACTAACATAGGCTGAATGATGGGTTCATCTGCAGCTGTAGCTAGAGCTCCAGTGAAGGCATGCAACAAAATGATGCCAAAATCCTAGGGAATCCACAAATGGAGTAAAATTATTGGGTTTATGGACTTGGGCTTCTTTTTCAGTTGTGTCTGAAGTTTTATGTAAAATTTATTTTTGTTTAAGGCTAAAATATTGAATTCCTTACTGTAAGTTATTAAACTTTCAGGTAAAAATAAAACAACACAGACAAAAAAATGTTGCCTTTAAACATAAAAAGAAAGGTAGGCACATCCTCATCCTAAGTGACCAAATTGCTCATCAAATTATGCTTCAATAATTAGATCTTTAACACGACAGTGAAACATCAACCTGACTTTTCAGCATGGAGTCATCCCAGCATACACCAAACCCCTGGACTTCAGTGGGACTCTCCACCAGCTTTAAGACGCTGAACATGCGCTTAGCTAGTAGTAAATCACTATTAAGCAGAAAAGAATGATGGAGAGTGAAAAACTCCTTTCCTGCCTGGGGCTAACAGCTTTCAGGGAGGTGCGTGCACCATTCATCCTTTTATGAAGCAAATAAAATCATTCAGGTGTACTTGATAGCATCCAGCTTTCCAAAAGCCCTTATATATACCATGTTATTAAATACTGTGTAATAGCACACAGTTAATTTTTAATTTTAATATTTCTTTGAATGAAAACTCCTGATTGTTAGTGAAGCTGATCTGGACAGGTGGTCAGATGGTCTGGACATCCTCCCTGTCTTAAAAAACCACACAGAACAAAACAAATAAAAAAACCCACATACGGCAACAGTTTCAAGTCAGTATTCAGCCAGTAAGGTTGGGTTAAATGCTTCTCTACAGAAATGAGAAAAAGCCCAAAATAGAAATTGAAGAACTGGGCAAAAATAAACAGAACCTTAGTCAAAAAACAGGCAGAGAGAAGGAAGGGTAACTGATTTACAGACAAAGTCAAGACCAGATCTAACTGCTGAAAAAAGTGCCACATATAGTCATTTACAACAGATATGTCTGTTTTCCAGGCTCTTAACTCTCTCTTCACATCATTGAAATTGTCAAGATTCTCATTCTCATGCAGCATCGGACCCACACAAAGTCACCGTCACAGCAAGGACTCCTCTGACATTGTACTTGGTCTCCTCAAATTTGCCAGCACATTACACGTGGATCACTAGAAATGTGTAGCCACAAATTAAACTTCTTCAGTTTGATCAATCAGCCCTCCAACAGTGTTAGTTCTGTGGATTATGCAGACAGAAGCAAATGATGTCGAACACTGATTCCAAGGAACTTGCTTATTTATTATTGATGACAGACAAGTAATAATAATAAAATGCCACTCTTTTTAGGTTACAGCTAAAACTTGATGACAATCAACTTTTATTTTTTCTTTCTAAATTTAGGCTTCTCTCTACATCAACTACAATATGGCCCAAAAATAACAGCATAGTTACTGTCTGGGGAGAAGCTGCTTTACTGCTTATATTCTTATTCTGAAGTTAAAGTCAAAACAAAATTAATCGGGAAGGGTTATCTATAATGAATCACCATTCATTTCAGAAAAACCTATCTTTGCCAGCAGCAGAAGGAAAGTATTTTCAAGCAGTTACATTAGACTATAGACTCCAAGGAGAAGATTACAGATCTTCCATATTCAGCAACATGAAACAAAACTCTTAGGAACTACTCTAACTTTTTTTATTATTATTTTATTGCGAGGCAGCAGGGATTGGTTTTTGTATAAGCTATGATTTAGATGGCTAATTGAAAGTAAGCAGTGGTGAGCTGCTTCCTTGGTAAAGTATTACCAAGACAATCTTATCTGAGTTTACAGAGTTATTTTCAATTTGTAAATGCTGTACTCATTTCTACCAGATAAAACACCTTTTAAAATCCTAGACCCAGGCATTACTAGATTGCTGTTGCAACTGCTCTGCACTTTCACCCCATACAAATGCCTCCAACCCCACAGACATATATAAACTTTGTCTATGAATAGTTTTACTATTTAAAAAACCCTCCATCCTTTTTATGGTAAATAAATTTAATGATATACTGAATCCTCATATCTTTGAGTTGATGTCATCCTGACAGGTACCTGCTCTGCAAGAGAAATTCCCTCGTTAGAACCTACACTTTTTAGAGTCTCACCTTTGCAAATTTATCTCTTGCCTATAACATGAAGAAAATCCTGGGCTTTGTTTCTCTGTATAATAGATGTAAATTAATGTTTTACCATTGTTTGTGCTGTAATCATAGAGGCAGGTATATATTCCTAACAGCTATCTTATTTTCAATTTGCAAAGCATACTGTGCTTAATCCCATGAGGCAGCCTGTGGTTCTAGATATTAATTTAAAAAGGTAATTAGACCAGTGGGGGGGGTTGTCCCTGAGATAGATAAAGCAGGCTCCTGCCAGGTCCAGAGGGGTCTTAAAGAGGTCCCAGGCTGGTCACAGTTCTCATCCTAGTTTATTACTTGTTTCCATTGTGTGAAACAGCTTATTTGTTCATGTAAATTTAAATCATGTTGAAACTAGTAGAAGGGGTTTTGTTGGTTCTTTTTTTTTTTTTCCCTTTTAATCTAGAAAGGTTACAGAGTTGTTTTTTGGTGACTGGCAACAAACTTTTCCCAGTGATCTCTGCGTTTTTACAGTCAAATAGATAGTAAAAGAGACATATTGATAAAAGTTTTAATGTATCTCTGGTGGGTGGCAGTAATTTAAAATATCATACAATCATCATTAAGTCATCTATGTAAATGAAAAGTACTTGGCAACCCTTTGTATGGAAAGAAATAGCACTAGTTTCTCTGCATCTCTGCTTTCTGTCTCTCTTCTTTTCCCCTTCTGTTGGCTGTAGCATAGTGCACATGGTACAGATAAACAGTTTCCTTCAGGGTGTCGTGAAGACTTTCTGTAGAGAGGATCACATACCTTTGTTAGACACTGTGTGATGAGTAAACAGTGATGGGACAAGGTTAAATTAATCTCTCATGAAAAATGCCCAAAGGGATTTCTATAAGTTGAAATCGATGTGGTGTATTGGCAAGTTTTAAAGAAAATGTGACAGATATGGATTTATGTGGGTTTGGATCAGGCGGGTTGTTACCTCATCCCCAGTCTCACCATTTGAAATCTAGATTCAGATCTGAGTTTTGAGGCTTCAGCCCAGGTTGAGTTTGCATCATGTGAATCTCAGTTTGAGTTGATGGCTGGTTTCAAGCAAGACCATAAATCTCTCCTCAAAGAGAAGGGAGGGTAAAGATCTGATAACTTACCCAGTTTTTACTTTCAAAAAATTGACATTTTAGACTGAGCACCCCCTGAGAAGGAAAATGGAGGCAGTTTGAGCTACACTGTTTTTGTTTGCCCAGATGTCTGACTATATTTAAGGGCCAGATTCTGCCCTCAAGCTGCTTTGGTGGGCAGTGTGAGCACTCATTTTTGGGAAGATTCTGCCCCTAAATATTCTCACTTTTATACACATTGTTACCCTCCCACTTATCTATTCAGGCAGAAAAACAGAATGGTGAACCTCCCCCGGGGGTTTTTAATGCAAGTCTGTTGAGTCACATTCTCCTCCTGCTTTTTAGATTCTTAGAGGTATAGGATTCAGTTTGAAGGTAATAAAGGTGCCAGGAATGTATGAGGAAAACCCTGTTCCCAGGCCAGTAGACAAAGCATAAACCCTGCCTCCATGTCTGTGCACAGAGGCTGCCTCTAAACCTCCGGAGGGAACTAGCCAGTAGGAAGCATTAGGCTCAGGGACTTAAATAGATGGTTGCAGAGCCAGGTGGCTCAGCACGTTGCTGTCTACTGGGCTGTGTCTGCATCTATGTCTTCTCTGATGGGAGTCTGGGAGTGCACAGAACTAGCCAAGGCTGCTACAAACAACTTCAGTGCACCTACATCTCTGCACGTGGCTGAGGCCACCAGTAGACATGGTAGCACAGAACTGACATCATTCTCTAGCTCCTGATCTTGTTCTTTGCCCGTTGTCTCTTCTTCAGCAGAGCTTTTCCAGGAAGGAAGGCCCCATATGTACCTGTAGTCCAAGCCTACATTTCCATACACAACATGAACTCTGCAGGCTTATTTTGAGCTTTTGTTCTCTTGAAGCTTTACACCACTCTCTCCTGGCAGGAAAGTAAGGTAGTACCACAACCTCTTTCTTACAGAACCTTCCTTGAAGCTTCCATTGAGGATCACTTTCCACAAACACCTCCTAAGAATGCTTATTAAAGAAATTAGAAACTATGGTACATCAGGGCAGACATTTGTTTTAATTGAATTGAATAATTTATTGATTGAAAGCCTGTATTGTTCATAATGCCTAGGGCACCAGTCTCCTTTTGCTAGATTTTTACTGTTGAAAGCATCATTCATTTTAAGGGAAATATTCTTGGCGTTTGTCCAGTAATCAAGACTAGAATAGGATGCCACGTAGCTAGCCACTGGTGACAAGAATCCTGCATGAAACTACAGTATAATTTGAGTAGATTCAAGTCGTAAGGTAGATGAAAACCAGATCAGTGCTTTTGTGACTGGCTATAACCAGTCCTAGTAGATATTACAAGAAATTTAGGTCATGATATAAACTTATATTTTTATGTATGTCCCCAGAGATAAAGGAAAAATTAATGTACAGAAAAGCAAGATGCCTAGCTCAATATGTGACCTGAGAATTGGTAAAACTGAGTTGTAGTAGGCCTTGCTCAGCCTTTTACAAGACCTGCAAAAGGCCTACTCAGGAGTGGGTGAAACCGGAGTAGTTCATAAAGTGAGAACTGGAGAGAGGTGATATCTCTGATAACCGGTTAAGAAACCCTAAGGTATTTTACAAATTCATTAAGAGTTTACTGGAAGGACTTAGCATGAATTTGCCCCTCTTGGAAGGTCCCCCACCCAAGCATGGTAAGCTGCTTGCCTCAAAAAGATTGTCATCTGCTCTTGACTCCCCCTACATTAAGGAGATTTCAGCTTAGATTCATCAAAATTTTCTTGGAGATTGCAAATTGTCATGCTTCAGAACACTAATAGCATCCCAATTCTAAGGTCAGGCTTTTGCTTCCTTTTCAGCACAGGTCACAGCTAGAAAAAAGTATAAGTCCTAACATGAAATAACCCTTGAATTCTGTCCCTTATCCCCCATAGCTGTAGCAGGACACCATCGTCCTCATCGCTAACAATCCATCTGCCCTCAGGCAGCAGAGATGTTAATAAAATATGTGGATGGGGCTGAATGTTGGCTACCCTATTCCAAACCAGATGGGCTGACCCTAAAAATGCAAAGGTAGAGAGCAGGCTACTGAGTAGCACTGTAGCATTTTGTTCCCTCCTTACACTGTATTAAGGCTGGCTGAAGAGGCTGTCTCTGAAGTTAGGAAATCCCCAAACAATGTAATCAATCCTTCCATGCCTGTGGTGAGCAATAAAAGTTTATATGAAACCTACAGCACTTCACAGTGAATGGCTGAAAAATAGCACACATTTATCAGAATGCCTGAAAACACACCCCATTCTGGTAGAGCAAAGCAATCAGTGAAGCCATTCTTCACCTAAAAGATTTCCATTCTGTTTTGCTAACACACTATATTCAGTATTGATGTGTCTCTGCGTACAGTAAAGAGCAGACACTGCAGTACTGGGACAGCTCATTCACATGACAGTGATATCGCAGTCATGCATTGCTCTTGCTTCACAGTGCGACTTGAGTTCCTTTATTAAAGCAGCACCCAACAGTGCTAACAGACTAAAGCAGCTTGTCAGTATTTCCCCTAGAGTACTTCATTTTTTAAGGGGCTTTAAATCTGGCTGTTTTATCATGGACCGCAGGTCCATAAAGGGATGCAAAAAGGATTAAGTGAAGGTGTACCCTCTAATAGCCCTAATCCAGTCATTGTGGATGGGACCGGATTGCAGAATGCACCCAGGTTTGTGAGATTTCCCTGAACAGCAGTGCTGATTGCTGTGCCTGGGGACAGAGCGCTGGGCTGGACAAGCTGCTGGCGTGGCCCAGGTGTGCTTTCTAGCATTCACCCATAAAGAGCTGCAGATCACATTGGAACCAGATCCACATCCATATCAGCATTCAGAATAGTTTTCAGTGTCTGAATCTCTCCATTAGAAACATCCATAAAATTCAGCTAAGGAGTTTCAGACCCTCTCCATGAATTTCTTTAGTATCTATCCTTGCTTTTGGTATCAGTGTTAGTCAACCTTCAAAAGGAAGATTTCAGGGTTAGAATGGGCAAAGGTGCCAACTGAGTTTGGGATCCTGGCATATCTCATATCATTAGCCTTTCTTACAGATTTCTTCCCCTTCTAGTCAGAAGTATCACCAAAAAAAAAAAAAAAAAAGGCACATTTCATGGCATATTTGCTCTTGGATTCTGCTTAGCATCTAAATGTATAAAAGATGGTGAAAATGGAAAACTATTTTTCAGATAGTTGACTGAGCACATCAAAAACTTTAAAAGCTTCATTCAAGATAAGCTTTCAAAAAAAAAAAAAAAAATCACCAAACAGCTCGAGAGTTCTCTTTATAATAAAACCATGGCCACTTTCGAACTTCACAGTTCTCACTGTCCTGTACACAACTCCCACTCAGTACATCACAGCAACAGTACAGATGGAGTTGTGATCTTCTTTACTCCAAAAGCACAGTCTTGTAGCTAAAGAAGGATATCTGTTAGCAGCTCAGGGTCTATACCATAGAGCTGAGCAATTCACAGTACGGTGGTACATCCCGATTAGACAGGCAGTCCCATTCTCTGCTCTTCTCTGCTCTTCTCTTTATCCATCAGGAAGGTTCTCCACATGCAAAGCACTCAGCCTTTGCTGTTGTTTTTACATAAAATTGATTTAAATGAGCAGAATTGTTTATCACTGAGCTAAAAACCAGCATAGAAGTAGGTAGCTTTGCAGGCATTTTGTTTTGCACCACTCTAACTAAAAATAAAAATGTTGAAATTTCCAAAAGGGCACTTTAAAGCCTTTTAATTGATAATGCAAGGAGTTGAAACTTATTACACTGACACGGAAGGCAGGAGAGAGAAAGTCATCAAATTGGAAGACTCAGTTTTTACCTCTTCTGCAGCCATGTTCTACATGTGATTTTGGTGCTGGCCAGAGCAGCAGTAAAACCTGGAGGTGCTGATCAGTAAAAAATCAATCAATCAGTCCCTGAAAACAATGTGAATGGTAGCTTGGACTTTAACTATCACGTTAACAATTCTGCCAAGGAAAATTGGACAATCCAGAAGGGCAAGGGGAAGGAGATATCCCTTGATTCACAGCTGTCATGCACTCAGTGCATGCTCTGCACAGTTTTTTGAGTCATTTCTGACTCCCCGTTCCTCAGCCACTAGGAGGTGTACTTAATACATAGGCTTGTAGAGGTGGAAACCTCAACATCGAGTGAAGGAGTCATGTCCAACATGGAGGGAGGCTCAACTAAAGACAAAGCATGCCAGCTAGTGAATCAGTGGAGCAGCTAATAGTGAGTAAGCTGCTGTAGTTATTGCGTAGGTTTAAGCGGATCTGCGGCTGTCCTCATTTAAACTGGGTGCCAAAACCAGTCTCTGGCTACCCCAGGGTGGTGAGGAGTGTAGAGACAATTCATCATCCTTCCTCCTCACTTCATAGACACTCACAGATGATCTGAAAAACATGAGGATTGAACTGCATAAATACAGACATTTTCTGTAGAGTGAGTATGGGAAGAACAGTGTTCCCTGGAGAACATGACTGCAGCCTAACTATTTATGCCTGATAGGCACATTGCTCCTTAATTTTAACTACACAAGGAATAACAACATTAAAAAAAAAAAAAAGGACAAGCAGATGTTTGAAGAATTTTCTGAGAACTGTAGTAAATATTCTAGCTACTACAGTTCAGTCTTTGTAACCATCCTGCCATGCCTATACATTAAAATATAACTGGAAGCCTTTCTTTTTCAACTTTTTGGCATATATGCTTAAGTACAAAAGCACAGAACCCTGTTTATTTGGAGGATGGGAGGAAAGAGGGGGCCTTCTGTTACTTGTAACATTTAAAATCTCAAAGGTAGATCATATATCTTGTTCTAAGGAGTGATAACTCCCTGATTAATTGACTATTCTCCTGAGCTGTTGTTTTCTATCTGCTTGACTATATGCCTCATAGGAAAAAACAGCTGCCAAGGAACACAGGCAATCCGTGTCCCCATGTTCTAATTGTGATAATTGTGCACAGAAATCTATTTCAGGTTTGATTTTTTTGATGTTTCTATGCCTGTCCTTTTTTTTTTTTCCTTTTCCCTTTGCTGTGTGTGCTGGGAAAGCATGTCTAAGGAATATGCTGGTTTACATTTCTTTTTGAGCATATACTGACTGTACGAAGAGTTAAACATAAAAAAGAATGAAAACAAGCATGAAAGACAACATCCGTTCTCATTTCAATTTCCTGGAAGGAAAGTGCGGTTGGGCAGATGGTGCTTTTTTGTTTTACTAAACTGAATGATCAGATGTAAATAATATACACCATATACTATAAAGATCATTGAAGGTGAGGTTTGCATGTACAGAGAGCTGCTATATTGTAGAGAGTTTCTTACTTCTTAGTGATATGTCAAGAATTTTTTTTAACTTTTTTTTTTTTTGATGCTTCAGGTTGCTTACTGCACCCTCTACTTGCCTAGTCATATTTGTTTCAACCACTGTACTTCAGAGGGTTGAGTTGTATATACATTAATTCAGGTCCCTTCCATGAAGAGCCATGGTATTGGGTCTCTGGTTGAATGGACAGAGGAGAGTGGCTGGTAATTTGGCATCACGTGAGTCTCGATATTTCTGTGTTGCTATCTTTCTTCATGCCCTGGCTTTACCGTGTGTTATAAGAATCTCTTTTCCTTGTTGTTATCAAATGTGATTTTTACACCTTTGGAGCTCTTCTTTAATTTGCTTTCAAAGCTGGAACATTAAACATTCTAAGGCAAAGCAGATTTTCTGTTTTCTGGTAATTAGAAAAGGCCCTTACCAAAGGGATAAAAAAACCCCTTTTCTAAATGTGCATGACTAGACATGGCTCAACAAGGTCAAAATGCTGTCTTCCTGACTGAAAGAGCAGAAAAAGACATTGTGCTATGACTCTGCAAACAAATACTTCTATGGTTTCATTCTCAGCCAGATCAAAATGAATGCTCTTCATTACCCCTCATGTCCTGCATTAGCCTGGTAGGACTCAGACAGAGTACCTGTTCATGTTTACGCTACGTGAATGCCTCTACCAGTGGTGGCAAACTAAAAACATTACTCTGGAAGTCTTAGTAGGTTATCACCTCTCTGATCCCCCTGATCCAGTGTGACCGGCCTGGATGAACAGAGAGCTTTGGCTGGAACTCAGGAGAAAAAGGAGAGTTTATGACCTTTGGAAGAAGGGGCAGGCAACTAAGCAGGACTACAAGGATGTTGTGAGGTCATGCAGGGAGAAAATTAGAAAGGCCAAAGATCAGCTAGAACTTAATCTGACTGCTGCTGTAAAGGACAATAGAAATGTTTCTATAAATACATTGGCAACAAAAGGAGGGCTAAGGAGAATCTCCATCCTTTGTTGGATGTGGGGGGGGAAACAGTGACCAAGGATAAGGAAAAGGCTGAGGTACTGAATGCCTTCTTTGCCTCAGTCTTTAACAGTAAGACCCATTGTTCTCCAGATACTCATCCCGCTGAGCTGGAAGACAAGGACAGGGAGCAGAATAAAGCCCCCATAATCCAAGGGGAAATGGTTAGTGACCTGCTACACCACTTAGACACACACAGGCCTATGGGCCCAGACAGGATCCACCCAAGGGTATTGAGGAAGCTGGCAGAAGTGTTCACCAAGACACTTTCCATCATTTACCAGCAGTCTTGGCTAACCAAGAAGGTCCCAGTTTACTGGAAGGTAGCAAAGGTGGCACCCATCTGCAAGAAGGGCCTAGGCAACTACAGGCCTGTCAGCCTGACCTCGGTGCTGGGGAAGGTTGTGGAGCAGATCAGCTTGAGTGCCATCACATAGCATGTAAAGCACAACCAAGTGATCAGGCCCAGTCAACATGGGTTTATGGGAGGTAGGTCCTGCTTGACTAACCTGATCTCCTTCTACGACAAGGAGACCCATTTAGTGAATGAAAAAACGGCTGTAGAGATTGTCTACCTAGACATTAGTAAAGCTTTTGAAACCATTTCACACAGCATTCTCCTGGAGAAACTGGCTGCCTATGGCTTGGATGGGTGTACACTTTACTAGGTATAATACTGGCTGGATGGCTGGGACCAAAGACTGGTGGTGAATGGAGTCAAATCTAGTTAGTAGCTCATCACAAGTGATGTTTCCTGAGGTTTGGTATTGGGGCCAGTTCTGTTTAATATCTATCAATTACCTGGATGTGAGACTCAAGTAGGTTTGCAGGCGACACCAGGCTGGGCAGGAGTGTTGATCTGCTTGAGGGTAGGAAGGCTCTGCAGAGGGATCATGACAGGATGGATCGATGGACTGAGGCCAGTGGTATGATGTTCAGCAAGGCCAAGGGCCAGGTCCTGCACTTGGGTCACAGCACCCCCTGCAATGCTACAGGCTTGGAGAAGAGTGGCTGGAAAACTGCCCAGCGAAAAAGTACCTGGGGGTGTTGGTTGACAGCTGGCTGAATATGAGCCAGCAGTGTTCCCAGACGGCCAAGAAGGCCAACAGCATCCTGGCTTGTATCAGCAATAGTGTGGTCAGCAGGAGTAGAGAAGTGATTGTACCCCTGTACTTGGCACTGGTGAGGTCACATCTTGAGTACGGTGTCCAGTTTTGGGACCCTCACTACAAAAAGGACATTGAGGTGTTGGAACATGTCCAGAGAGGAGCAATGAAGCTGGTGAAGAGAACAAGTCTTAAGAGGAGCAGCTGAGGGAAATGGGGTTTATTTAGCCTGGAGAAGGAAGATGAGGGGAGACCTTCTTGCTTTCTACAACTACCTGAAAGGAGGTTGTAGTGAGGTGAGTGTTTGTCTCTTCTCCCTAGTAACAAAAGATAGCAGAAGAGGAAATGGCCTCAAGTTGTGCCAGGGGAGATTTAGGTTGGACGTTAGGAAAAATTCCTTCACTGTTGTGAATGACTGGAACAGTCTGCCCGGGGAAGTGGTGGAGTCACCATCCCTGAAGGTATTTAAAGGATGTGTAGATGTGGTGCTGAGGGACATGTTTTAGTGGTTGGCTTGGCAGTGCTGGGTTAACAGTTGGACTCGATGATCTTAAAGGTCATTTTCAACCTAAATGATTATATGATTCTATGCTTCTGTGACATTGCAAACATAATCCCTGTGGCCATCAGAAGTTTTATTTAACACTCCAACTTGCCTTACTAACCTTAAAGTGGACACAGTAGAGGAGGAGAAAAAGATGTTTTCTCACTGAAAGAATAGCACTGTAATCCTCAGGAGAAATGACTCATACAAAAAGACAGAAATTATATATCAAATCAGAATGACTAGGTCTGGGGAAATCAGAAAACATAGCCACTGCTAAAACTTCTCTATAAACTAAGAGACTGAAGCAAAGCAGAGGACTGGATTAAACTAAAACTGCCTTTGTTAAGTTCATTAAAAATTAAAAGTACTAGGCTACAAATAGGCACTCATTAGTTTTCTATTAAAATGGCAGTGTTTATTATAAACTATAAAATGCAATGTCCTTTTGGGTTTTTAATGTATCTTGATGGAAAAAAATCTCCTTATTAACCTAGAGACTTGTGACAATTGTCAGAATTTTATTGTGAGTTTTTTATTGTTTTACATTATATCTACTGGAGTCAAGTGATTTCATAAAAATTTTGGCTCTCTATAAAATAATATGTCTCTAGCATGCAGTGTACAAATAAAACTTGAAAGTTTGGTGAAGATAAACTCTAAAATCTAAAAAAACCAACAGTATAAACAAAGAAAAACATATAATGTTTTTAAGCAACTCCTATGTTTCAGAGGCTTTAAACACTTTTAGGGTGTTTGATTTTGTTGGTGCAGGGGGTATGAAAAGAAGGACCAAAGCATGCCAGTGACGTTACTTAGTATTGTCAAGAAACTGGAAGAAATAACAAAGAAAACTGAAAATCCTCCACTTAGTCCGAAGCTGTACTGCAAACATGAATAAATTAGTGCTTGCAGCAAACATGTCACTGGAACAAAGATTTTACAAGTGAGAATTTTTAACATTAAATACTAAATGAGAAGCAAATTAGAACAAAAATAAAAAGGAAAGGCTTCAGCTTGCAGCACCTCCTACCTCATAGCTTTCTAAAAGATTGAAAACCTCCAAGAATGAGATTTTTTTCCTTCAGTTGCTCATTGACAGCTCAGTAATAAATACATACAGGAACAAATCAAATAAATGAAAGCTCCAAAGAGGGTTTTAGCAGCTGAGAAAGAAGTGCCAAAGGCTGGCGTTTCAGCTCAAACATTCTCATGCATCTACCAAGTGGTTTTGGTGCACTAAAGATGGGGTAATTTTGCTGGTGGACATATGTTGCTGACAAGTATTGCAAAAAGGAAGTGGGGCTGAGGTGCAAACAGCATGGTCAGTTATTCAGAGCAGCAGCAGCTTCCCATAAGCAGGCCGGCCTTCAGTTAGTTGTTCGCTCAGTTTCCCACAGTTAAAGCTGATGAGCTTGAAACAGTTTGGGGTCGGTAAGGCAAGCAGTAGTTAAAAAGGAAGGAAAGGCTTTAAACACCTGGGGCCAAACCTCTATCTGCTGTTGATCTCAACTGGAACAAAACAATACACACATACCCAAGATTTGACTCCCAGCCAGTCACGTGCATTCTGAAACCCATAGAAATGGACCATGGGGTATTTTTGGCTTTCCTTAGAGACATCCCCACAAAATCCCTACAAACATTGCTGTTCTTATGGACAAAGAGTTCTGTGCTTGCAAGATATAACTCTATGGGTAAATAAAGCACTAGCACACACGCTTGCAGACACATAATTATGGAGAGTACTCCAAACTGAGGAAGGCAGAGACCATTTGCAAATAAAAGAGACTAATCTCAGGTTAAATTATAAACAGTTACCAAACAAAACAGAGGCAATGTACAAGCTCTGACAAGCAACTGAGAATAAAACCTGTTGAACTAGTGAGATACCGAATGTCCTGTGGCACTGGAAAGTAAAAAATCTCATATCTGATTTTTCGTTCTCTTGAAAGAAGCACTTCATCATGCAAACACAATTCTTTTTTTGGTGAGTGGGCCTGGACTGCCACTGTTCATTACTACGGGAGTTGATGTAGAAATCAACACAGTAATGCCTTTCATCTCTTGTATTATAAGAATTCAAATTCAATTTTTATTTTACAGCACAGCCACACAATACCTCACAGTATGGTTCTTGGTTGCCTCCATCCGTTAACAATAGCCTTGAGAAGAGATATAGAACATAAAAATAAAACCCTCTTTTTCCTCCCAGTAGTTTGTTTCACATTACAAACAATAGCAATTCACCATCTAAAACACACAGTAATAGGAAGTAGACTCTATTGAAACTGTGCTCTTCCTAAAAGTTTTTTCTTTTGAGCACTGGCGTAGTTAGCTGTTCCACAAAATCTGACATCTAGAAGTTTTGGCTGACTAACGCCTTTGTCGATAACACAGTAATATATCGAGAACCTTTCTTAACTTAATACAGTTGACTATGTCACTTTTTCTTTGGTCCTCCTCAGCAGTGCAGTATCAGACCACAGGGGCCCTCAGCCCTGCTTTTTACCATGAGCTGTGAGACCTGACAGCCATCATGCTCTAACTGATGATGGCTGACTTCTTAATTATCGAGCTTTAGCTTGTATGTCTGCATAGTGTTTTTCAAGGTTTCGAGTTTGAGGGTTTGAATATAGTGTGTGCAAGTGGTTAAGTTTTAAAGTGTACCAATACAGATATATTAACATTCTACTCGTTGACTTTTAAAATTGCATGGTCATCTTTCCTCTGCTTCTGCATATGCACCTGACTCTCAGCAACTGGTGGTTAGCTCTGTGGTCAAAAGACTGTTTCATAAAGTCGCTCAAGGTGACAGGTGGCCCAGTGAATGTTCGGTTTGGTTTAAAAGCAACAAAATGCTATCAGTCTCAGCAGTGATCAGAGCAACAGAGGAAACAGCAGTGCATGAAGTGTACGGATGGAGATATCCAAAGTAATCTGACTAGTTTATATTAAGAAAAGATTTGACAGACCTGCTGGGTTCCTACTTAATGCCAATCAAGCCTGAAAGGGACCACTCAAGCTCAGGTATTTATCTCAAACTGATTTGAATTATCCTCACTTCTTGATTTGGAGAGTCAAGAATAGAATACCATGAAGAGAGTGTGTTGACATTTCTTATATAAAACAACATTAAACCCATTCAAGTCAAGGAAATACACAGTATAAGGGATATGAGAACCAGGCCCTTTGAATCTGACAACAGAAATAGAGCTTCATCGAGGCTCTGTATTCTCAGAAAATCTTTCAGGAAGTGAACACCCCATGAATTTCTCTGCATTGCCCCCTTCATAGCAATCAGGATCAACAAAATGCATACAGGGAATACCAAACATATTATTCCTTCTTTTTCTTCCTGGTCAGTATAAGCCTTATGTTTCTTTTGCAGACATAACATCAGCTAAAGAGCAGTATTTGAGGTCAAGTCTGGATTGTCCTTTTTTATTAGGCTATTTCTGTGCATATCAAAACTTGTTCAAAAGAAATTGTCTTAAATTATTACCAACATTTAAATGATCATTGCAGAAATCACAGGAAAGAAGGATAGAGCTTACCAAAACCCCAAGAAAGTACTTCATATAGTTTTTCTTTCACTGCCAAGAAGTGAGGGTCAAGTGAACTGTATTGTTTGCAAATATCCACCTTCTCAGACTGTCACAAGCAGCTGTAGAATACCCACTAGCAGCAATTTCCACTTGGCTCTATCCAGAAGGGAGAAAAGTACCAGGAGCTGTGTTGTTTATAATTCCCTCAACCCCAAGGGTAATTCTGTTCACCAATTACTTGAAATTAAAGTTAGGTAATTTGACACGTCTGTTTGCTACCCAACCACAAACTACCTCTTAAGCAAACCAAAGAGTTGAATAGTTTACTTCCACAATACTCTACTGAATTTCATTATTGCCATGAAAGCCATGACAGGAAAGGAAAAATGAGAAGTTATACAGACTCATTAATAACTGGGGCTTGGGGTTTTCTTGGTCACTGTTGTCACTGTTAAGGGATCCCACCAGATCTGAGAAGGAGGAAGCTGGAAGGCAGTTTTCTTCCTGAGATGAGGGTTCCCAATCAAACGGCAAATGTAGTAAGAACTGAGGAACACTAAGCCTCCAAGTGCAGCGTTTGACAGAAAAAACCTGCTCTTTGCAGTTAGAAGATTTCATACCTTTTGTCTTTACATACAGTTACAGAGATACCTAGAAAAGGCTATACATGTGCAGAGAGAGAGTTATCTGCATTATCTACAGTATGTATTTTTTGATCTCTAAGGCTAGTCATTTAAATTACATAATTGAATCTTGAGTTAGGTTATCTGTAGATGTGGAAATTTTTAAAGTCAGGCAAACCTGTTAAACATTTTATTGGTGATGAGTTTGTGTACGTACCACTTCCGTATCTCTTTGTGAGTAATGAATTAGCTGCCAGGTATCGTGACTGAACTGTGTGACTCACTCCATGGATTCATTTTACAGTCTGGTGAAACCAGCAGCTGGTAACACCTATCCTTTGTTAGAATTTTTTACATGTTGTAATTCTACAAATGAATACTTTTTTTTTTTTTAACAGGAAAGATTAGACTGTTGAAGTTAAAAAAACTACAAGGTGACTCAAAATTCATTCACATTATACTGAGCCATATACCAAACCGTTCAACCTAGCATCTGTGAAGTGGGCCTATTTCTTATTTTCATCAGGGTATATCAGGAGTCATTTCAATAACACCATTATCTTTATAAAGCAAGTGAACAAGAAATGCAGAACCACTATCTTTTACAAGTCAGAATTGTTGAGTTTTAATTGATCAATCTCATTCTTGTTAGCATAGCTTCCTCTTTGGAAACTTTAGTGCCAAATAAGTAGCCAGCACTTTAGTTTTTAACTCTGAATATGATTACCCTTTCCACTATATTCTGCATTTCATTTTTACTATAAAAGTTGTTCGTTGTCCAATTTCAAACTGAAAAACTATAAAAGTCCATTTTGACTTCGCTATAGGAGAACTAAAAGATTTTTTTGAACTAAGATTAAATTGATATATCTTGAGCTTCAGTCATTGTAATATGACATTAGGAGCATAGTCAAATACTAGCTTTGACTATAAGTGTCCTACTAAAGTAGTAGTCTACTGCAGAGTGCTTTTTGATGTATCAAAGAAATGGTACTATCTTTCAAACTGCATTCATATTCTAACCTCCTATCATCAAGGTAAAGTAATAGCAGAACTAAAGCATGATCTTTTTTAACAGTTTCTAGAAGTCAGTGCTATAAGGGATTGCCTAGCCTTGCATTAGATATTCATGTTTAAATGAACCATAGATAGGTTTTCCGATCTACAAACTCCATTAATGAGATTTTATCCTTTTCTCTGTCGTTTATTTTAGGATTCTTTACCCTCTCCCCTGCTGCTATTGCTATAGCTTCACTAATGACAGGCCAAGTAATTTATTTTTTTCTTTCCTTGAAGTTGAGATACTCTTACTAGTACAATTCACAAATGTTTCTGTGTAATGCTGATGGCCAATGACTCCATTACTCAGTGGGTAGATAACATTTTACTTTATTATCTCTCAGGCATGTCACCTCCCATATAGAAGGTCCTACCTTAAAAGACTTGGTTTTGCTTTGTTTTGTTTTGCAAAAAGTCTTGATTAGGGACCAAAACAACTCTAAATATTTATAGGTCTGTTATGGCTAGACTATACGTAGAGACAGATAGTCAGAGAGGCAGCATATAACCATGAAAAACATGAAAAACAAGGAGCAGCAGTAGTACTGAAGGGACAGAGCTGGACAGTGCAGTGTATCGTCAAAGGCAGGTAAGCTGTCTAAGACAAGGCAGGAGAGTTTTTGCTTGTTTGTTTTTCTGTCATATTCCTTCCTCCACACACACCCACACCCCTCCCCTTTTTTTTTTCTGTTAGTTTTCTTCCTAGGAATGGTAGAATGATTCCTGACTTTTCAACTTTTCGTTTTGTGCCAGCCTAGGACAAAATATAGAATTCCACATTCACAGAGCAGCAAGGCAGAACATCTACAAAATTTTCATTTATAGCAAGTGAAATAATTCATTTGTTTTGATACTGTTAAATTGTTTCACTGGAGTCAAAAAGGTTTTCACTGAACAGCTTGAAATATTGTATATATATATGATGTGAACATTAATACAAAATAAAATACAAAATAAAATACAAAAGTTAAAAGGATAAATTTGGAAGAGAAAAAAAGCAGAAATTTATTGTTTTATTATGATTTTAAATCACAAATGTTTCCATTAAAATATCATTAAAACCAGCATGTTCTTATGAAATATTTACAAGAACATGTTTCTGAAAACAAATTTTTGATCACCTCTATGCAGAAAAAAATTTTATTTCCATTATTTTTACATAAACGCATGAAAGATATTGCTAATGACAGACTTGTTGCTAATGAAAAGAACAATGGGTCATCCCCTCACAACAAACAGATAACAGGAAGGTGTATCCATCTTTGAAAGTGCTCTTCTATGTATGAGGATGTTTTAAAACTGCACCAGCACATAGTTCAAATTCTAGTTCCTATAATTAGGCAAAGACTGTATAATCCCACTTTCTTCTCCCTCTAAATGTGGTTTGCAAGGATTACAAGGATGATCCAGTAAAATTGTGCATATATTGTAAATGATACCTGGGCAACAAAAGTGTAAATGAAAAAAAAAAAGGTGGGAAAAGAAATAACTCTCTAGCATAGGTCAAAGGCAAAGGTTATTACATTAAACTTTTCTCCTACTGAAAATTATTAAATGGACAGACTTCATCTACAGAAAACATTACGACTGACTGAAATTTTACATATTTGGTCTGGAAGGCAAACTCTGGGGGTGAAAAAGCTCTCTCATCTCTAAATCCACAATGTCCTTTTCTGAAGTGGCCAACCAGGACAACACACAAGAACAAGGTCTCAGAGACACGACTTAGCAGGTTTGCATTCACTTCTTCCTTTCAGTGTCAGATAATTGTTGATATCCATCAATGCTGAGTCAGTTTTTAGAGCCTACGTGTCATGAAATACTTCCTCAGCTACCCAGCTTCTTCCACCCTCTTTTAGATGCACAGATCAAGTTTTCTGAAATTCTTCCTTCTTGTCACAGTGGATCATGAGCATCAGAAGCACAGGCTTGAGTAGCTTATAATGTGCTGTTAGTAACATTGGCTCCAGATACTGTATTCAGTATAATAATACTGGATGCTGATATTGGCTCAGTTGACACTGTGTGTTGCCAAAATCCACTGTCACACCAGAAACAGGAAAAGAAAAATTGTGAAGAAGTGTGAAGAAGGAACCTTCTGGACAAATTCAAATCACGATAATGCTATTATCAGTTGGGAATGGCAGTGAAAGACTAAATGGAGCTGCTTTGGATTGCTGCTGAGGCAGAAATGACCAGAAAGGGTTGTTGGGCAGCCCTGAATGGTGCTTCTTCTGCAGCTCACATTCTCTAAGTCATGGCACATGACAGTGAACACAAGGCAGCCTAGTCCCACTCTCCTGATTCACATTGTTCTTGTATGTAGCCCTGTTTTTGCTGCATAAATCGGGAGGAATTTCCAATTCCATGGAGATACTACAAGTTTAGTCATGAAGTTAATTAAGTCCTTTGGGCTTGAGCTACCCAAACATTTCATACTTGAAAGAAATTCAGATATGACTCTGAATGTTTGGACTACTGCCATCTAAACAATTTGGATTCATCTGAGGTTTAAGATTAGCTCCAAATTCCTCTTCATATCAATTCGTCATTCAGATATTTACTATTCTTATCATTAGTATTATGGAACGGCTAGAAATTCTAAGTTAGATACTGTACAGCCTACTTCTACCAACATACATAAGCTAGCTTCAGTCTTGCAAAAACTTAAAATCTAATCAGCAAAGATTAAAAAACAAGTAGGTAAGGAAAAAAAGGTTTTATTATTATAATTCTTTTCCAAAGGATAATGGAAGCATAAGTCTAGTCACTGGCCCAAAAAACCCACAGGCTCTCAGTGGTAGAGTTGGGGAAGGGCTCTAAGACTATTATCTCCCAAGGCAATAGCAGGCTTAGTCACTAGATCACCTTTCTCTAAACATTTCACAGCAATAATTATTGTTATTGCTTACTGCAGTTAAATGAAATAATTTTCAGACTTTCCAGAACTTTTAGAACTACAATATCAAAATAAATATAGTCTCTGTAAATGATGGACGTTTAAAGAATGTTAAGTTAGATCTCAAGGAAGTTACAAAAATGTAGGTACCTCCTGGTATTGCTGTAGTGGTCAGATAAAAGGGACCTTGGTACAGAAATAGGGACACTTGCTTGAAATCAAGCTTAGATGTCTTTGAAGCTAAAGAGAAAGGCAGATAAAGAGCTACATTTATCTCCAGGATTAGGGAGCCTCTGGGAGGTATCTGTCTGAGCCACATTCTTAGCTGAAGTTTGTAATTTTACCTATATTTCTAAGTAGAATTCCTGGGGCTCATTCTTAGGGCTTTTTGTTGAATTTGTGTATTGCTTTTTAAATACTATATATCACTCATTTATATTTATACCAAAAATTTACCTGATAGCAGCAATGTCCTGCTTAAAGCTTACTGTCTTTTGTGTTGTTTGCCATTAAGAATTCTTGAAATCAAATGAAGAATCTGAAAGTAGAACTGTCACTCTTGTAAATAGCTTTAAAAGCTTCGCTTTCTTTCTTGAGGTAAGGGGTTTGGATTTCTTTTGGTGTGTGTATCTCCGTGTGTCAGTGTGTTTGTGTATATAGGGGAGGGTGGAAGGGTTCAACATAACCTGCGGTAAATATTATCAAATGAAATTTAATTAACAGCTCTGATGAGATACCCAGAAAGATTGAAGCTCACCTCCCAATACTGTATTAGTCTGTTGTTGCTGTTGCTGTTGTAAAAAAACCTGGTTTGCTGACACCTTGGAAATAATTATGATGAGTGAAAAGATACTGTCATTGTAAGGGTAATTTTGGACTAAATTTAATCTGTATTAAAGAGCTGAAAGAAAACAATGAAGGAAAATAATGAAGGAAATAAAAATCCAAATGGAGATTCTGCACTGAATTGGAACTGTTATTACTGCCTGAAATAGAGCCCAAAGATCTTCTACTTTTCTCAAGGCATTGCAGCAGTCAGAAGGCAATTTAAAAGGACCTTAAATGCAGCAAAACAGAACATAATACTCACAGGGAGGGGGAAGAATAAAAAAATTAAATTAACTTTAACCAGAATTTCTGTAAATATCTCTAGCAGAGGTTAGATGTCATGTGACAGGCACATTCCTGATGCTGAGCACAGGATATTCCCATCTTGCACTGGAAGATACTTCTTAGTAAGAAAGGAGAAGGGATGGGAGATGAAAACTATGGTTTATGTGTTTATATACATATAAGAACTGAAAATGAAAGTTCTTCTAGCTCAACACATCAGAGTACTAGTTGTCTGTTCGTTGGTGTTTTATATACTATCATGATAATGTCTGATTAATTTTAATTTATCACTGACAGTAAATATGTATATTGGTATATATACACTTGTTAAAAATAATATGCTTTGTAACTTCATCAAAAAGACCAAACTTTTCTTGGATTAATATAATTTAGATCAATTATAAGCCATTTCCACGGCATAATGTCAAGCAACCAGGTGAAACTTGATAAAAATTTTATTGCAAACTTAAGGGTACGTCTGAGTTGACTGAAGGCTGAATACTTTTCAAATCTATCTATCTTCCTCATGTGGAGAACATAGATAATTCTGATGATACAAACACTTTTTACAGCCCTCTATAAGACACCTGAAGTAATTACAATGAAATATGGATAAATCATTTGCCAGCTTTCTTTTTTTTTTTTTCCTCCCCATAGGCTAGATTTTATTCCCCGACTAGTTCAAATCCATATTTTACTGTTGATCAGTGAAAATCCAGAATGACTGAAAGGTAGAATTTGGATCACTACCAAATCAATATCTTTCAAGTTTTGTACATAGAAAAATCTTCTGAAGAGCTATGTGATTCAATTTTCTCAAAAAAAAAAAACAAACAACCAAACCAAAAAAGGCAAACTGAAAATTAGCAATACCCTAGAAACAGGTAAGAGTATGTCTCTGTCATAAACAGTAATGTTGTTTACATGACTTGCTTATCCTCCTAGTCCAGACAGTAGCACCTTGTTTTAAACTGATAGTTTTATAATAATTTCCTACTTCTCTAGTTTCTCTTTCAGCAGTGTTTACCCAAATCACTACAAAATGAAGATATAAGGCAAAAACTCAAAGACTTTAGAAAGTACTGTCCAGTTGGCTAGGGACTGAAGAGATTCTCTTTCCTTACAAGTTTAAATATGCCCAGATGATTCTTATGCCTACAAGCTGAGTCCTGCAGCTTTTCAACTAATCATTTGCAAAATTGGAGGAGAAAAAATAAAAGCAAAAAAAAAAAAAGGTAAGACAGAAAAAAACCCAAGGCTTCTAGTAGGTGAGCCACAGCAGGGCAATTAAGATGATACGGCAGAGGTAGACATCTGCTCCTAGACAGATACAGTTCCACTGATGCTATCTATAGTTACAATCCTTCCGAGAGATAAACAACGTGCAAGAGCAACGCGCAGAAGGAAATGCCACACTGAGAAACTGGTGATCGTGTGGCCCCTGTGGTCTGAGAAAGAGAGAGAGACAGCAAGAGAAAAAGGGAGGGGTGACATGTGGGGCCTGTACCAGGCAACGCGCAGGTGACAGAAGTCATAAACCAGACACATATCAAGATGCAAAGCTGGGAGATGTGTGAGAACTGACACTGGAGGGGAGCAGAATTACAGCAAAGATGAAAGGCACAACATGACCAAGAAACAGATAGAAAACCCATTTCTAAGCTCTATGCATAAAGTTACAGTTAATCTATGCTGAAAATAAATAAAAAAATAAAATCATTAGTGGATGATATATTGTCTAAGATGTGGAGGCTTCAAGCTCACATTTAGGTTCCTCACTAACAAACTTAATCTGAGCTACGCTCCCCAAAGTAGATGATTACTTGTTGCTATTTCATATCCCTGTCACAGCAATGCTCAGACACAGCAGAAGCAGTATTCCCTTTCCCTTGATGACAGGTGCAGATAAACCCTAAAGGAGGGTGTAGTATCTATTCCAAATACATTTCAAGCCAAGGATCAGCCCTGTTTAATTTAGGCAAGGCTTGAACCAGCAGTACACAACATAGCAAGCCCCACAGCCCCATCAGATACAGGTTTACTAAGCTATGGTATGTCATCTCTGCCCCTCACTGGCAATGCAGCTGGCTCCTCACTTGCCCCTCAGTTCCTTGAGAAGAGAAATTGGCTGTTCTCCTCTGATGCTAGGGCTTGAGTCCCACCAAAACCGAGGGACCATCCTTCCTCCCTCCAGCTTTCCTACCAGCAAGAAGGCTTAGCACTCATTCAATTTAAGAAATTTTCCCAATTTAAGAAACTCTCTGGAAAACTCACATCAAGAATTTGAGGACAAGCAGTTTGCAGAGATCACTTGCCAGAAGCAAACAGCAGGAACGCCCTTCTGAGGGCAGGCCCTCTCTCTTGCATGATGTGCTGTTTTCTGCTTTTGAGGTGGACTTGGGTCTTGGTTTACATCAATAGAAGGTGAAGAACTGAAACTCAAAAATGTCATCCTATCTTCTGTTGGAATCTCAAACCAATAAGTATGAGTTTTCATAATGTATCTTTTAATAATTCTTCAGCCTGGTTACCCCACAGTCTCATTCTCTGTCTGAGAAGAAGACAGAAATATCAAACTAAAAAGCTTAATGAAAAATGAAAGAGTGAAGTGAATCTCAAGTCCTTGTGCAACCTTGTGCTTTGGAGATTTTTTTAAATTGCTACTCCTGAAAGCTGCTTGCCAGAAAAACCTATGTCTGAAATTTCTTTTTTTATCTGAGGAAGGTAGAGCTGGACTTAATTTCTTTGATGAGTAATTCACCTGAGGTCAGATTCTGCTATACTGACTCAGTTCATACCCTAGAGTAGGTGAGGAATTTAGATATTTCTTCAGGATGCCCATACACAGACTGCATTTATCTCCGATTCATTACAGAAAACTGTGCAATAAGGCTTTCTGTTTGTTTAACTTCACTTTTGTCTTCTTTATTCCACACAGCATAAGCATGAAGTTTTGACTGATGCAGCTATTAGGTTTTGGTTATTTCTTTTGGGTTTTTTTTTTTTTAGATTCCTGTATGTCCCTTTCATTTTAAATTTCACATTCACACATGCAAGTGTCAAAATTTCTTTCTGAGACATGCATGCTGGAAAAACTCAATCCTATGAGTACTTGCAGGAAGTGAAAAAAGGATAAAGTGTAGAATTCTAGTGTACATGACTCAAGGAGCTTAATTTTTAAATGTGTGAAATCAGGTTGTTGCTTTATTAAAATTCACCTACATGTACATAAAAATATCAAAACAAGCAACAAAATTGTTCTACCACTTTGCCTGTTATTAATCTATAATTTCTGTTATTACAATACAATTCATTCCTCATATCCAGTAAATAATTCAATTATTTGAGGCAGTCAAAAAAGTTTTGATCATTTGAGGTGGTCCAAAAAAGCTATCATTTTGGAAAATGTGGTTCCTCTTTTGTAATATCTACAACAAATACCTATCCACAGAGAATGCCAGTTCCTAAGTTAGCACCCCTAATGGTCATCAGAATGAAATAATTTCTGGAAATTACAGGTGATAATGTAACTCTGTTATTCCCATCAATTAACTCTTGGGGAGTCTGACAGGCGTGGAGTGCATTTGATGTGCTTAATCCTGCAATATGTACTTGATTGATAACTGTATTGATTTTACTACTCTGCTCCTGGTTTTCTGCCTTTTTTAAAAAAAAAAAAAAAAAGAAGTGCAGAATGAATTACCCAGGGTTTGTGAAAATTTGGAATTTGAGTATAGCAAAGAAACACTCTCTCTTCCTCTCCTTTTGTGTTTCTTAATGCAGAAATAGATCTGATAAATAAATTCATTTGTCTAACTTAAGAAAAATATTTTAAAACATATTGTTGGGTATTTTATATTATTTGATTTTAGCCCACTGTGCTACTTTCAGGCGTTACGTTGTCATTATGACTGTATTTCACCTTTTCACTGGAGTCTATCACTTGAAAGTCCCTCTCCCATCCCAGCTTTGCTTTGTGAGCTTTTTCATCTTTTCTACCTTGCTAGAGGCATTACTGTGGCAGATCACCTTTGACCAAATGGGCAGACGAACATCTATCCTCTGGAGCCAGTACTAGAGCTGTTTGGTAGATCAGCTCTCAAATGGTACTGAACTGTGACCTCTTCTTCTCTTCAAAGACTAAACACATAAACTTGAGTTTCCATTGGTGCCAAGCCTGGGAACCTGAGTTGCTCCCTAATCTCAGGTCTTGCAGCCAGTAGCACAATGGGCAGCTCATCATGCCAGGCGGTCAGCCTGAAGGAATGTCTTTATTCTCTTTTCCTAAACAAATTGCTTATTGTTTGGCCTACAGGCTGCTAGACCTTGTGAACTGCCCAAAACTTTATTACTTTTATGTTAAACTTCTCTTTCCCTTTGATTTTGTTTATACAGAAAATTAATTTCTATTTTGATTTCTTAGTAATATAATTTTAAAAAGATGGCTGTTACTTTTCATCTTTTTTTCAGAGTACATTTGCTTTTTGAAAGCCTGCAGGAACTACAGAAATGATACAAGCCCTGCAGGTTTAGGCTCCTTAGAAAGAAGAGTCTGTGGCAGTGTTAAGTGCTACTATAATACAGTGCACAATGTTAGTTAGGGAAAAATGGGGGCAAACGCTTAAGAGCATTCCTGAATTTCCAAAGATGTGTACCATTTCTCTTGAGGCTCTTGGCCTCATCTTCACTGTGGCTACACTCCGCCCATTGTATAAAGAGTGAGTGTAGGACAGAATACTTATCTTCAAACCCTGCATTTTGGAGTTGTTCAGGGGTAGTTGTCTTCAGAGGAAGTTAAAGCAGCCTGTCTAGGTTTGCCTGTTATTTATCTCTTGAGCTATTTCTGGAAGCACTTTTTGTCTTCAGCACAAGCTTCTGGGAATGTGGTTGTAGGACAAACATTATGCAAGTTAGAGTTACGCAGATCACCAGCAAGGTAAGGCTGATATTGTAATATTTGGCCGTATTTACCTGATGAAAAGAACAGCTCCACAGGTGTGGCCCTGCCACATGAAGAGGGGAATTCTGCTCCATAAATATGGCCAAAGCCAATACCAGACCCACAGCACCCCTATTATTCTCTCTCATCTCAGTAATCCTTTGTTGAGACATATTCACATGTTCTATCAGGAACCCTGTCCCTGTTTGGAGATAGAGAACTAGGAGAGGCATATCCTTGTGACCAGCAAGGTAGGTTCTAATCACCTGGAGAATGCTAGTTAAGATCAGTTTAAACACCCATGCACTGCTCAACCATTTTTTGCTCTGGCTGTACACAGCTTTCTGAAGCCATATATGATCTAAGAATCACAGAAATTTCTTAAAAGGGTATAAATGTGTTTGTGCGTGCATGTGTACATATATATAAAAATAAAATATAATACCCTTTCAAGCACAAGAACAGCAGTGCAAGAGCAGAAGAATTGCAAAACTAAAATGTCCACATTAAGCTGGTGCATGGAACACACTGTCTTCTTGTTCAGTTACAGCTCAGGAAGCTAAATGCGTAATTTAAGATATAGGTCTAGTCTAAGGGTCAAATGCTGTCAGTTACATGAGTGTAAATCAAGAGCAATTGCACCAAAGTGACTGAAGTTGCAGTAACCTGGATTTACACAAATGTTGCTGAAAGCAGAATATGAGTCAATACATGTCATCAATACAGTTGAGTTAGTGATACTGAGGGAATTTTGTGATATGCATGCACCTAAATCCTTCACTTTTTTTATTTTTTATAATATTACCTATTATGTTTCTATTTTTGTCTCTGATTTTAAAGGAATAAGGAACTCACATCCTGATTCTGTAAGTGAAAAGTCCACCTCCCTCATCTACCAAACTTCCTCACCATCAGTTCATAATGACAAGACAAACATCTCACAGCTGCAGGAAGCTTACTTTACTTACCTACATTTAAGGCCAGTCTTAACTTAAATAAATGCATAATTCTGCATGTTAGGCAGGACATTACTAGGCTGACTGGCTGACTGCATGTAGAAACGCATCCTTACACTCGCTTGGTGCCATTAGAGGTTATACAGGATCAGGAAACAAAGTTTCTTAGACCTGCAGGAGAGCAGGATTTGGATGCAGCATGTTGGGGACCTGGCTAAAGGGAGTGAGTATGGAGACTTGGCAACTGAAACGAAAATCAACTATGTTAAAGGATCACAGGGGAATTTTCTTAACCTATGCTTCCTGGGTTTGTTATTGCAGTTTCAAAAGGGGGAAAAAATAGCTTTATATGGGACACCGATTGCAAGATACAAATCTACAGGACAAAGCAAAGACGTGTAAAACCTCATAATTTACTGAGGAACTAGCAGAGTACCTGCCAGATATACCTGGCCTTCAATGACCTTGTTTTTCATGGAGAAAGAATACATGATTTTCTGGGTTGAGAGAAGATTTTTAATTCAGAAAGGAGGTTATATGTTAAATAAATGGTAGCAGTCTATTCAATAACAGAAGTTAAATCCCTTACTAGTGGAGGCTGAATCTGGTATTCTATCACTTAAAATAACGCCATTATTTCTAAACACACTTTAAAATCAAATGTATTATTTTTAAATAAATTTTTATTACATTCTTGAATACCTAGAAATATTAAAAAAGCTCAAAAATAGATTCCCCAATATTCATGTAATCAAAAATGCCTGAATGAATGTGAGATACACTTACCAAAAAAAAAAAAAAAGCCATTTAAGTTTACAGTGATCAACTGTGGGGGCTTATTGCTTCAAAAGGAACTGGACAAATGTGTCTGAAATAAAAAGGGCTGAATAGATCTCGACACCATAGTGATAATTACAGTTAGAGTATAATTTCTGACCAAAAAAAAAAGAAAAAAAAAAAAAAAGGAAGTAAGATTGGTTTCAGAAGATCAAGACAAATTTAAATATTGTGTACATTTATATAGAAATAAGTGCATAAAGATCTAGGATTTATTTATTTTTAAATCAAGACACGTCTGTATATGTGCTCACACACTCACACCCTGCTAGCCAGTTAGAATACTGTGTAGGTATAGATTTGTCAGGATTGTTTGATCCCAAAAGGATTCGTATAAGAAAAACTTCTCTTTCAGAGAAATGATCTCTCTAGAGACCGATAGTGATGATACAATAGGCTGGAGTTGCTATTATTAAAAAAAAAAAATTACTACTTTTTCTGACTATGTTTCTTTTTTTTCCCAGTGGGATTCTGATTCCAGACATTCTACCAGCCTGACATCCACTGGGAAAGTGATGACACCATAAATTATTTAAAGGTTAGAAAACCACAAGAACTACTGTATATAACCAGATTGGATTGACTTTTTAACTCTTTTGATTAATAATACATAAAGCCTTAGATATGTGAATTGGTCGAGTGCTAACCTGTTAACAAAAGGAGTAGAAGGGATGAATTCTAACGTTTCTCATAAGTTATTCTACTTAACACTTTGGCCAAACAAAACAAACAAATGGAGTGCTCTGCCTTAGTCTTCTACCTTCAGTGCACCATCAATATTTGATGACTGCCTAATGTCTCTATATATCTTGCCATAGATGATATTTCGATCATCTGCCTTCCCAATTTCAAACTTCCGTGCTTTCTCCTGCATTCATCAAAACATGCAACTAGAAAATAGAAACAGAATTACAATACCCTGGTTTCTTTTTTGACTTTCGTTTTAATAGCACTAACTGCTCAGAAGTGAAAAAATATTATTTCAGTCTTCAGCAACAAAGAAGGGTTAGAATTTCTCAGTTTATGGCATTTTGTGCTCAGAAGCAGGATGAGAGTAGATACGTATGCTGCTTCAGAAAGATTTCATGTTCTAGCCTTCCGCTGCTGGCTCTGTTTTAATTACTCCCCGGTTTCATAAGTCTTAGTCTCTCTGCTTTGGGTGGAGCTCAGAGAAAAGAAATGTTGTTCTTTCTTTCCTCTTCAAGTACAGATGAAGATGCGTGGGACAGCCTGCATTTCTAAGCAACAAGAAAAGCTCTACTTGAGACAGTCAACTTTGCTCCTGGGTAGCCTGACCTGTGCTTCAGGAGACAGGCTACTCAGGGTGATGTATTAGTTTACAATAACAACTGCTGTTTTTCCTGTGCAATAGACAGGTAATATCCCTCTGGATTATTTTCTATTATCCCAACTGAAGTTTAACTCCCGTGGATGTAGGAACAATAGGAAATCCATCTTTATCTGTTTCTCTTTAGTCATTCCTGCGCACTTATCTTTTATCCACGTAATTAAATTCTCAACTTCCTTCTGCACTGGACACTGACTTGCCAATCAACCTGAGTGTCCAGCCACAGACTCTCTGATCACTTCTTTTTACCTCTTGACATGCCCATGGAGACATCTTTCTTTGTCCCCTTAATGACAATGGCTCACTTTTACATCTTTTAAAGCTTCTGTACTAGCAGGCATCCATCCTCTGCCCAGGACCACCAAATGATGCCTCACCAGATATTTTTTAAATCCTAAGATCTATGTAAGATTAATCTATGCATAAAGGAAGGAATATTTCAATTAAAAGGCACACCCTAGAATTTTTGTCAGCCCATCTTCTTCAATTTGATCTGTTATTTTGGTGTGAATTTCTATTGATGCCATTAACGTAGTTCAAATGCATTTGTTACAATGTGAGCATAATCAGAGTCACAACCCCGCTCTAAGAAGGAATGAGGATCAATTTCTTACTAAAATGCAAACTTCAGAAAATTATAACAGCCCACAAATTACACCTGAATTTGGTCTCCCTTATGACACCAATAATAAATGTAAATTATTTATCAACATTTATTAAATGCTAATGAGTCCCATCACCTGACTTACATACACACAATTACCATGTGGAATTTGTTGTCAGATTCTGTTTCCCTTTCTGGCTCTATTATCCAAATTGTTCATAACTCCCCAAAATATAATGGAAGTAGATTCATATTCTCTTAAAAATAATGACAATCTCACCTGTAGTTAAGTTACATACACCCCTTCTTTTCGTTAATATACCTGCTATATCAATAGCAGTGTGGGCGCTTTGTTAGCTGTTATGGTTGTACGCACCACTTGAACAATGCATTCCCATTCTAAAATAAAATTCTAGCTGCGGTGTTATTTTTGCACATTTTCTTACTGCATTTTAAGGTCGAACCAGGGGACTGAGATCAGCATCTGACTTTACTAGAATAGCAAGCATCTTTTCCATAGTATCTTTCAACTGTCATTAAAAAAAAGAAATCAGCATTTGTTTTCTTTTCCATCTGGGATTATGTGACAAAATGATCTCCTGCACCTAATCAATTATTTTTCTTCTCTATCTTCTGCATTTTCTTGCAGAACTATTTGAAAGTATAACAGAAAGATCCTTTAGAGATAATCTGGTGATTATCACAAACTCAACCTCAGACGCTGCAGGCATTAAGAGATGAAAATTGCCTGAAGTCCACTGTTGTACAACAAATCTGTACCTCTGGACTCCTGTCCTGAGGTGAAAATACAAACCAGAGAGATATTTAGAATCATTTTGACAGTTCATAAAATTAAGCAGGGATTAGGGATTCTCTTGGAAATAAATAAATAAAAAATGTAATGCCACAGGGCCCAAACAATGTTAATCACATCTCCTTGCAACAGGTATTACTGCAACCTACTTTTGGGAAGAAAATGTCATATAATTAATCTTGGCATGTATTTAGCACTGATTATGTCAATTTAAAAATCTGAGTGTGTGAGTTCAATATGTTAATATATATATATGCATACATACACATACATAATTAATGTATAAAGTACCCATTCAGTTTAAGTTCACACAGTTATAGGTTCCTATAGAAATCTTGTACATCTTGTGTATTCTATTTTCTTCTCAATGTTACGGATTAGCCCTGATAATACAAATACTTAAACATATGCTTAACTTTACATAATAAGAATGTCTTGCTGATTTTAGGATGAATTTAAGCAAAAGCCTAAGAGTCCACTGGGAACATGAGCTATAGTGCCAGTCAATTGAAACACACATTTAATAAGGAAAGAATTGAAATAACTGCAGTAGACATAGATGACTTTGATCCCTGCTGCGTTTGCAGCAGGTAAGGAGCAAACATGGCTAAAATGAATTTATATCAAAAAAATGTGTAGCTGACCGCAGATAGACATTTGGGGTGAGCATGGAGTTTTACAGACACCGTCCCAAAATTCCCCACCCACCTCACAGACTTTTCAGTACAGTTCTAAATGTTTTCTTTCCTTTCCAAAACCAAAAGTCAACATCGCAATACTAAGCAACAGTGCTAGTCCACTTACAAGAGTGCATATTCTTTCCTTTCTGGATGAACAGACTTGAATATGGGGCATGTACACATTATAAAAAATAAAAGTTTCACTGTATTAGATTAGTATTGTATTTCGATATCTGTGGAAAATGTTAGAGTTAATTTAATATGTTTCTAACAAACTGAAAACTCCAAAATAGAACTAGCTGAATTCAATAAAAAACTTTTTTTAATTAAAAAAATAATTAAAAGACTAGATATATTTTTCATGTTTTATTTTATGCTCAAATTTTTGTCACTTAAGCACTGAATATTTTTTTAATTATGTAAATGATGCTTTGTAATAGATGTTAACAAATTTCCTCATTCAAAAAAGTAACAAGAATTACTCTTTACACATTACAGTTTAGACATTTGAATTGTAATTAATTTCCATCTTTAAAAATATCTTATGAAAATTATTTTCCATACCACTCTAGTCCAGAATGCAGACTGGAGCTGGAATAATACATCACACAAATGTTGATTTAAATATTTAAACAAATTCACTTACTTTGGATTTACATCCCCTTTGGGCTCTACTTTCCGTGAATACTCTGATAAATAAACTTACTGTAAGGAGGATCTGCTGGGAGGACAAATTATAAACAAAATTTAAAGAATACAGATGGGATATGAATTTTTGAATTCTAATCATCAATTGTTGCACTAACAATTAAAGCTGACTGGAGGACAATAATTCCATGCTACATTAATTTTCAAGACTTCTTGTCTTCGTGTCTAATTTTGTTTGGTTTGCTTTTGTTTCCTTCTCTGAAGAAAACACAAACTCTAGACCATTTTGACGAAAATGTCCACATATGTGAATGTACGTCTGTGTACACAGCCAAGGATACTCAAAGACCCAGACTGAAGTCCTTTTTCAGCCTGAGTCATATTTTACTGATTTTCAACACTGATTTTTGTCTATGATTACTTGCAGTTAGCTGGAGGAGGAACCTGATCCTCGGCTTTCTACATCCAAGGCCACTGTTAAACCACAGGGTTGTCAGCAAAACCAAAAAATCCATTTCATTCCTTCTCATTCCCCCAAAACTTTCCATTCAAAGTATGAATGTGGCTTTCAGAATTGAGAGGTCTGGGCAAAATGGCTCCTGTTCAACACGTGAGTATGAAATAACCACAGCGCCCGAGGTGAGGCTGGGTTCCTGTCCCCTCACAGGTTTGCAGGGGAAAGCCCTGAAGAAGGGTTCGTCCCCCACCAGCTGCTGCTGCCATTGCCTGCACAGCTGTGCCACAGGGCCCCAAGGTGCCTGGATAGTTGTGTGGACTCCCAGTCACACCAAGGAACGCCACCCATGCTGTTATTTAGACTATTATCCCAAAGGGCTGAGGATGGCTTTTCATGTTGGAATATTTCTTCTTTGCTCTTCAAGAAAGAGATCGAGAGGAGATGTAGGAACTAAAATCTACGGGGAAAGAAAGACTGGTCTGAGTTCCATGTTGCTGTTGGCCACCTCCCCTCCCTGTAGGGGAGTCAGTGTTTGCATACAGCATACTCAGAGCGAATCTGGAGACTGACAATATTTGAGGACAGATAAAGCAAGACAAGTTTTACCTCTGCTCCCCACAATTTCCTCTGTCTGGTCTGGGTTCCCAGAACAAAAAGCCTCTTCACCATAGTCTTCTCAATGAGATGATACCCCATGATGCAAACAGTACTGCTGCCTGCCACTAGCTGCACAGCCCCATCCAAGTCATGATCGTGCCATTCAGTCTTAACCCCATATGAACTCTCAATTTCATGGAGCAATTTGTGATTCTCTGACCCTAACATCACACAAAACCCTGCAACTGCAATATAAAGATTGTGTTTGCAAACAGGCTTTTTTACAGGAAGTAAGAGAGTGTAGATTTGTCGTGTGTCTGTGTATGAATTTTTTTGGTGTCCCTACTCATAATGAGAGGTTTAAGTAAGGCCTCCTCCTTTCAGATTTTGTCACTAGTTTGACGTGTATCCATAATGTCTTCAGTAAGTGGACCCACACTTTTGACAAAGCAGCTGGCACATGCCTGAGTAATTTTAGCCAGAAATTACATCAATAGCAAGTTTTTCTTATAGACAGCTGGAAAGTGAGCTTTGATTTATTTTTATTTTTTTTCTTCAGGATAATGGTTTCTTACTTACTTATGTCAATGGTCAAAAGCATAACAAATTCTTCATCATGAGAATGTGTGTACCACTTTTCAGCAAATGCTGGCCTTTTGAGGTGAAATGATATACTGCCACTTATTTTCAAATTGACATCTCTCCTGGTTGCCAAGGCAAGTTAATTTGCAAATCAGCATTTTGCATGAAGCTTTTAAGCCCATCCAGCTAGGCAATGGCTGCCATTGCTGTGTAATTAGTGTCTAAAGCACTTAAAATTAGATTATTTAAAAAAAAAAATATATATATCCAGAAAGGTCAGTGATTTTGCTCTGTACATGGCCAGAGACTATTGTGCTGGCTGAATAGAAGAGCCGGATTTAGAAAATTACAGCAAGGCTCCAATCTGATCGGAAAGGAATAAGGGATGTGCACACAATGACACTGGCAGACTTGAAGTGAGAAATGTTAGTTTCACTGTTCTTCAGAAAAATAAAATACCTCCCCCCCATTAGTTCACAAACTGCAAGAACAGTAGCAAGTGACAGTTAGAAGAAGAGAAAGTAGTCATTGCAATTGGGTTTGCATTCAGTTAAGACAGGTTTTTTGAGCACAGAATTGAACCTGAAATTGCCTTAAATTTCAGATTTTGACTTGAACACTGTCAAAGACTTGCAAACTTTCTGATAATTATTTTAGATTATGATGTAGGCAGAATCAGGAGAGAAATTTGTTTTGAGGGAAGTGTTCTTTTTTGGATACAATTCCAAGTTCATCCATCTTTAGAAAAACTCTTTGTGTTTTGGACCACTGGCTTTAAACCAATTAGGTTCTGATGAAAAAGAGGTGGATGGGGAAAAAGAAAACAGGAGATCTTCTAGAAGATAGTCTGTTTAAAAGGGAGGCAGCCAGCTGAAGAGAAAAGAAGTGAAGAAATTAAAAAGTACCACAAAGTTTGTAGTAGACTGCATGTAATACGTCTCTTTTGGTTTCTTTACATTGGCTTCATTAAACCTTATTTAAACTTTTCCATCCTTTCATGTGTATTTGGTATTTTTTCTTACGTTGGCATAGAAATGGGTTTATATTCAACTTCACTTACCACTAAATGTCTATCAAAGATATATTACAAATATTGCAGGCTGTCATTAAAGTGTTAGGACTCACAGGAGGATCAAAGGCCATTCAGTACCTCAGCTTACCATTGAGTCTGATGGCCTTTCTAGCTGTCTTTACAAACATAATGACTTGCGTAATGAGAAACCTTGGACACATGCAGGTTGTGTAGAGTCTCTGCAACAGAATTCAGGGGGAATTTTCCCCTTCTATTGTTCTATTTACGCTTGATACATTTCCATGTGGCAAGCTAGAGGAAGAACTTGTGTCACAAGCATCTCCAGCTAAATCTGGTAGCATTACACTAGGGTAGCAGTGTGGGCAGAAGTGGTCACTGTAGAGCAGCTGACCCACTGCACACTCATAGACTAACACACCTCTAGGTAAGTAGTTCATTTGCCTGTAGGTTTGGTCTCTGCCCATCCTCTCTTTGCAGTCTCATAAATTATTTGGTTTGATTTTTTTTTTTTTTTTTAATGTAGTATTCTTTGTCAAATCTTAATCCTCAAGCCAAGTAAGGTGTAGAACATCACTAAGAGTGACTTGGATAATCTCCAGGAAAGCCAATTAATAGTGTAAAAAAGGTAGAAGTGGATCCAAAGTGGGGCCTGGCTGGTTTTTCACATGGACATTTTCCCTCTAACAAAAACAATGCTCGCTGGCAAAAGGCAAGTTTTGACACTGTTATTAGTCCGTGGGTGCTCAGTGTGTAAATCATTTTGATGCACATGGTTGACACATCAGGGGTACGTGGAAAATAAACTGCCCGATCTCTCTGGGCCTAACAGCTTACAGACCTCAGTGATATACTCTAGGTTTGGAGCTGTTGACTTCAAGAGCAGTAAATCAAAGTGCAACCGGAAAGTGCTGACAAAATTAAGCAAAGATTGAACAGAGAACAAAAGCTGTTTTGCATAGATAGTTATTTCATATTCAGACCGTCTAATATTTAATTTATACCCTTATTTGGCTTTTATGAAATTGCTTTAATTCTGTAGAGGCAATTGGTTTATAAATCAATTAAAAGCACAATCCAAAGGGTCTGGATAATGGTATGTAGTTCTAGTAGTAATGGTATGCAGTTCTGAAAACTAAGTTTCACTAAGAAGTATTTGCTTTGATACCACAAATCCTACATTTTATCAGAAGAATGCAAGGGATTGTCAAATAACAGTTTGTTCATGTTAATTCATATATTTCATAAATAATATTTGAAAAGGCCAAAAATAAAATGGGTTTATTGGTCACATCTCTTGTAAATGTTGTCAGGGTACAATTCCTTTTATCCACTCGCAAAGAATGTTGTCTCCATCCGTCCTGCATCTCAATAACTCTTCTGATTGGTGTTAGTACGGATCAAAGCTAAAGGTATGAATATGAAATGCAAACTCTGGGAAAGCTTAAATCCAGATCTGGGCAGTGTGGATTGATCCTGTTTATTTTCAGTATTCAAAAAGACAATCTGAGAAAAGAATGAATTTGAGTTTGGACCTAGATTTTGTGGATTAATGATATATGTATTCACTTTGCTCCAGAGAAACAGAGAAGCCTTGTTTAGTATTTCTAAGCCTGCTTAAATATTCCACAAACCAGGAGTCAACATTTACCTTACATGGGTAACACTTTATCTTCATGGAGAGAATAATCTAAGGAGCCATTTCTTCACCACTATTGTGCCAAAAGTTACCCTGGCAACTACAACTTCTGCATGGAAATGAAAACCAATGAGACGCAAGAACCACAATGAAGTTCAATAGAGATAAACCACTCACGCTGCCTGCCATGGCTGTTCCAGTGAAGATGTTAGCTGTCACTAGTGACTCCTGATGTACAACATAATCTAAAGGTAGAGCATAAAGGCCAAGACCAGAATGCAAGAAACCTGGTGCAGTAACATTAACTGCATACTGATGCACTCAAGCCAGGAAGGGAAAGTAAAAAGATGGTGAAAAAATTCTCAAAGCTCATTGTCAATTTAAGCTGCTTAAAATCTTTTCACTCCTCTTGAAGCCTTCTTTGAAATACCAAAATTGGAATCAAACTGTGTCATCCCTTGAACAAAATAGGAATCAGCTGCACAACATCACACCAGCATCTACAGACCTGGCATGGGTACATCCCCAATTTTCCACCTGTTTGTAGCATTTAAGCTCTTCCCCTATCCTGCCTCCTCAGGTGACGGTGTGCAAAGAGGCATTCAAAGGAATAACCAGGGACAAATTCTGCTCGTCAGAGATAATGAAAGGAGGATGCAAATAGAGTGCTTCTAGTCACAATACATCTGTCGGTTCTCAACCTGTTACCATTGCTTCAATTCCACCACCATTTTGCCCTGTAAGAAAAGTAGTTGATCAAGTGAAAATATAGCATGAAAAAAGCACTTGAAAGGAGCTTTTAATGTTTTCTGTCTTCTTGCTACCATTTAACAATGAAAAGTACCAGACTCAATTACCCTGGAGTTCCTAACGAGGAATAATAAAACAAAAAGCCTAGTCAAAAATACCTCACACTTCCCAAAACCACCTGAAGACAAAGAACTTGAAAATGACACTTCATTCTCTTGATGTTCACACAGTGCTTTTCTGCTCACGAAGAGTCCAGGAGATCAATAAAAAACCAGATATTAATGACTGACAGTGGTCCAGCAGAAGCATGCAGATAGTTCCACACTGTTTCTGTCCCTCCTCAACAAGAAATGCCAATCACAAGCTCTCTAGCCCTCCAAAGCTTCAGAGAAGATGTCAGCGTAGGTCTAATTCTCCTTCATATTTGATCAGTGATTTTTTTTCCCCTAGATAGCAAAGAAGGAGAATTATTGCCATTTGACCACTTGCTCTAACCAACAGATCAAGTTACTTTAGATAAGAAGTTTAGAGCTGCCACTCTATAGCAAACAAATGAGTTTCTGCAAGCAATGTCACCACCTCAAATAGGCAGAACTATTGGGCTGCAAAGGTGATTATTGCATTGCTAGGCTAGATGATGACATCTTGAATCCAAAACTGCCTGACCTTTCTCAAGTCTTCCTAAGGTTTACAGAGTTTAATATGATTCATTCTGACAACATAGGAAGGGGAAACTCTAAAAAACTTCTTAAGAACAGGAAAGTATTCATTGTGGGTCAAGGATGCAGTGCCCTGGTGTAATCATGGACATAAAAGAAATCAATACTACACCTGGCTCTTGTAGGAAGAAAGGATAATTGTCAAGCACAATTAGACAGACAACGTTTACCTCTTAAATGCTGGACATTTTTCTCTTTCTTGCCTCATTGTATGCCTGTGCTTTTCAGTGTGCCCTATTCCCATTCACTATGTCACCCTCTCTCAAGTTATCCTGTGTGTGCTTTTATCACTGTTCAAAATTTCCCATGCTCTGCTGGCTTGGGTTTGAGTGGCAGCGAGGAATCTGTAAGCAGGTGTTGCGGAAGTGAAGCGTGCCATTCGCCCAGTACATTAGGTAAAGTAACATTCCCCTGGGAACTCTAATGCTTACGACTGCATCAGCCGCAACTGCTCCTGCGAGAAGAAGAAGAGGCCAGTCCTGACCTGTTCTGACCAGAGGTTTTGGTAATGTGTCCAATTTTAGCAGATAATAGTAGCTGTTAATTTATCAAAAGTGTAATAGGTATTAAGAAAGCTCTTTAGTTACAGCCCAGTACTAAAAGGCAAGAGAAGAAATAAGGGATAAAGAAGAAGTTATGTCTGAATGCACAGCACTATATTCAATACTACTTTAAGAAAATTTCCAAGATACTCTGCTCTGTGTAATAGATATGATATGACTGGTTGAGACATGAATACAGGAAAAAAAAAAGGATCATTTTTCATTAGTCTATGCCAAAAATGTTCAGGAATCTGTAGACACTAGACACAAGAAAAAGGCCAAGACACCTAATGTGAAAACTCGTGCTGCAATGAAAGCAATGGAGTTACAGCTATTGAGACTCACTTGGAAACCTTAAACCTTCTGCTTTGAACTCTGGAAGGAGGGGATCCTTTCAAATTAATGAATTGAAGAAGGAACATTTAAAAAAACATTTATAAAAACAATATTCTGCTTTCTTTCCTCCTTTTCTCCCTTATTTATAGGCTACTGATAGCTCACCAATTTTCTTAAACTTTTTTTTTTTTAAATGAGTACCCCTTCCCAGCATAAATATATGAAAGCAGTCATTTGCATTATCATTTTGAACTGCAGGGATGTAATTCTGTTTCCCACGTCCCAAAGGGCTAAATGCATTTCTTTCCTATGACAATCTGTGGAATTATAGTGAGCTAGCACTCCAGGAAACAAGAACAGAATGGGGTGCTGGGGGGTTTTACAGGCTAGAATTTCTGGATTTTTTTAAGTACTTCTCCAGCCTTTTTTCATCACAATTATTAACAATAGTTTGCTATAACCAGGAAGCAAATCACCACAATGCTGTGCTTAAAATCAGAATGTCTTTTTCCTAATTTGATGGTCTGGTTGAGCAACGAGACTTTTTACACACAATACAAACGCGTAAGTAATAATGATTGTTATTAATAACAGTGATAAGGTAAAGGTGTCCTTTAACAATAAACCTTGTTCAGCAGCACGGTTTTGCATTTGCTCTTTCTGACCAAATTAGAAAGTCTATACAGTTTTTCATTTCATTTTTGTAGCTGTGTTATTTGAAGGAAACATTTCTTCTCCGGCATAGCTTTTGTGGTGTGCAGTGCCTATCTGTGCATACAAAGCATCCCATATGGTTGAAGTAGGCTGGAGGGGTTGCTACTAACCATATTTAAAAAAGCAGATGTTACTTATCTTCTAAATATTACCCCCAAATGATGTCGCTTGTGACTGACAACGGTTGGGCTCATCAATCCCTTCCAAAGTCCTTTTGCATGTAACAGGTAAGGAAAGCAAATTTTGCTCAGGAAACACACCTCTAAAAAGGCAGATCACTATATATTGCTATGGAATTGTTGAGCAGAATGTCAGTTCCTGTGGAGGGATATATGTATTTTTTACAGGCAAGAAGGAAAAGAAGTTTGCCTGCTAATAGGACATTCAGGGAATCTTTTAGGACAGTCATTTCAGAGTGAGGCTGCATTGCGACAAGCTGAGGATTTTAGCTCCAAGTGCCTGTCTGTGCCCTGCAATACACGAAGATAACTTTATTTTACATGTACAAAAGACTTCTTTACAGGCTTGCACATGAATGTAGTAGGTGATTCTGTGTACAAAGCCAATGCAAGTTCTACAGTTCTTTTTCAGTCGATGACACTTACAGCAGTGAGTGAACAAAAATTAAAGGTAGCACTGAACATTTTGACCATAGGTGGCACAGAAATGAAATATCTGCTACTAGTAATCCTGAAATAAATTTGATGGTAATGTATAAGCAAGATTTAATTTTTATGGCAATAACATAGTAATTTTTTCATTATCCTTATAAATCCCTCTTGCTCCAAACCCCAGAGACTAGCCACCCTTTGAGACGTGAGTTGGTGCCTTTCCTGGATTTCTAGAAAAGTTACAGGCACAAAAAGTGAGCTAATATTTCCATCAGGAACCAGTTAATGTACTAGTGGTTTATAGAAATGATGCATCTCAAGCTCTTCTACCAGTAATAGTATGCTTCTTCATTCTACTCTAGCACAAATTTCTTTCCCAAATTCTCAAATTCCCTTACAAGGCTGACTCTGTAGATCTTTCCCACTCAATTTTTGCTGTTGTCATCCTAATATCCTTCCTTACAGATACTGTATCTGCCAACTCTGCCTCCTTTCCTACACACTTCAGTCAGATATTTGCATTAATAATATTCTGCAGAAATTGTTCTCAAGTATTAAGAATTTTTTAATCAGTTTTGAACATGTGGCCATTAAATACTTATGTCCCTGTTTTGGGAAGAGTAAGTATGAGCAGTTACCTTAACACTGCTGTATAAATCTCTATATACCAGTCTGGGGTTTCCTTTATATTTCATGATTATTTTTAACTTCTTTGTGGAATATGATTACTGCTACCTTTTTAGTTACAAAGACTGTGTGAAATCCCAGTCATCTGAAGAGAGGAAGGTAGAAAAAGCTTCTTCATTCTAAGCTCTAGAGCTGTTTTTAGCTAAAATGTGATCTAAAAGCTCTATTTCAGCAACTTTTTCATGCCCATGCAATCAGTACTTCTCTCTCAGTTTTTCTTTACACACATCTTTCATTTACAGTCAGGTTCATAAACCCTTACAAAGCAACATGAGCAAAGACGTTTCACTGTCTTGTACCTTTTCATTGTATCTGTGTTTTGTTTGGAGGCAGGTGTCTGGTTCTACAATTGAGGATTAAATATTTTATATATATATATATATAAAAATATAAAAAAAAAATGAGTAGGTGTTATGCCTATCATTTTCAACAAGGTCTAATCTAATTTGTAACAGTGTAATGCAATTCTCTGCTCCATGCTTACCTTGTAAATTTATATTTTTGTCTTTCATAACACATATGAAACATATTTACACTTTTCTTAGTCTCTGCTTGTTGCCAGCATGGACTTCAACCATTCCAAGCAGAAAATGAATAGAAGTTAGGGAAAACTTGAGTGATTGGCAACAGGCACACATGGTTAAATGTCAGCATTTTGGTATGTCATTTAATGGTCAGACACTTTAGTGTATTGCCATCCAACAAACCTATGAGACATATTATCAAGGAATATATGCCAGCTCTTTTCCAGCAAACTGCTTGATGCCTGATGCCAAGTACTTGTGGGTGTATACCTTTTTATGCTGTCACTGCATTCAGCCTCCAGGGTGTTGCATGAAAGGATCACTGGATGTTAATGAATAACAAAATGTGTCATTTCCCTTTAGAATTTGTCTATCTATCATATACAGTGAAAAAGACGTGTTTGTTTTCTTCTGCCTGTATTTACATGTGTGTCAAAATACGTACTGTTAAACCTGGCCACATGCTTAGACAGTATGTTGTCTTGTTAGTCTTTTTTTCATTATTACTATTCCACGTGATTGTACATTCCTTTTCATATAAAAAATAAGAACCACAGCAAAATCAATTAGAACACAAAGATCTGTTTCTACTTGCGGTAGTACCTAGTATTTAAAACTGCACTGTCCATAGACAATGGAATTGTAAGAATAACATTTAACCCATTTAAGAATTTTGCAACTTATACGTCACCAAAATATGATAGAAAATAAAAATTTTGAGAACCACCATTAGACCTCAAAATCACAGCAGAATAAATAGTATGAAAAAATAATTTGTGAATACCTTGCAAAGTAGTTATTAATGTTTGTAATGATCACATTCCTTTAATGACATACCACCACTGCCAATTTATTTGGTGAAATAAAGAGTCCAGACCCATAGATGAATTTCAAATAGTTTTGGGAAGAAACACATTCATTTTGGACACAGGCCAAAGCAACCCGTGAAGGTTGATCAAACAATCCACAAGCCACCGTCAGGCCATTGAAGTCTGACTGCATAGAACTATTGTGGAGCACTTTCTGGTCAGCTAAGAAATAGGTGGAAAAGGCACATTTTGGAAAATAAGAGTTGGAACAGGCTGTTTATTATAAATTCTTCCTTCAGCTTTTCTCAGAGCCTTCCTGACTTGGAGTTTTATGATTTAAGCTTTTGCCCATAGGTTTTTCGCAACTAGACCAAGTTCAAAGCATTAGGGTATCATAAAGCACTGTAAATAGGTATCCGTGTGCCAATTCTATTATTGTTTTGCAGCTGCACAATAAAATCAGTATAACTCCTATATATGGGAAGAATAGTTGCAGGTATTAAATTGCACTACATGCAAGTAATTTTATTAGACAATCTAGCAACTAGAAAATAGTATTTGTAATTTTCTTTTCAAATTCTAAAGGCTATGTGTGATACTAATATTTTCACAGATAATATGTGCTCTTTCCCAGAGAAAGAAATGTAGATTTGCGTGTGTGCACAGTTTTAACGAAAACTCAATTCACTGTGGGTCTTTAATTGTGTTTTTCAGCAAACTGATTTAAAGTTCCCTGGGGCACACATACTGTAGGATTGTGACATATCACACCAGGTTAAGTCAAACTCAAAATGTTATGTGATATGACAGCATGTAAAACACATGATTAGCGCATCCACTGGGAAACTTGGATTTATGAAAAATGGTGCAACAGGGAAACTCGGAGCAGTGTCTGGTAAATGCTACTTTTAAAAAATAAAAAAAAGACTCAAAAGTATAATATGATGTTAGCTTCTGTTTGACATCCACAGCTTTCTCCTCTGGATAAAATGTCACTGTCAAAGATCAACAAATATTTTTGGTCAATGGAAATAGAAAAGGTTGTACTTCTCTTGGAAAATAATTGATGTGTTGTCAGTTCAGCATGTGATGACTGGGAGGAAGACCCTACTAGCTATCCATAAACATAGGATTTGTTCCTGAAACTGTAGATCCATACTAAATTTTTTTTACCAAAGGATGTAAAGCTATCATTTGCCAGTACAAGTATGTCTCTTTTCTTCCCAGTGTAAGAGTAACCATAACATGTGTCTACATTTGCTGGACGGAGAGCATCTGGTATTACAGAGGTATCAATGAAAGAGGGCTATGAGCTACACTAGGTAGACTTTAGATCCAGTTTACTCCCTCCTGCAGCACCGCTAAAGTAGCTCCTAAAAGTGCCTGTCTCTGTGATACGGCCACCCCAGTGTGATGCTGGGTAGCACAACCATTGGCCGAACTTCAGGTTTTGTGTTCCTGCTCTGATGCACTTATTAAGAAGCAACAGATCTTCATATGGTTTTTAGCTATCTTTTGTAACACCAAACTGTGATGCTATTTGGCGTTCTTAAAAATCGACCTTTTATTGGAGACTTCCAGCCCTTTCCCTGCTCTCCTCATCAGCTTTGAATTGAGTGGTTAATTTCAACTAAATTTGATAAGGATAGAGTTTCAAAAATATTGAGTTTCTCCAAATCTTGTCAAAATACACAGATGGCAAAGGACAGAGATCCTTTTCATGTCCTTTCTCAGAGAAAAACATAAAGGCTTCTCAACAATTATTAGACAGAAGAGAATCCACTACTTCAGGACTCACCTGAATTGGAAAGAAAAAATGATATTCTTGAAACTGCTTGCTTTTTATTGCAAAGAGTCTGTCTAGCCGTGTAGTTTACTACACTAATACAATAGAAAATGGAAATACAAGAAGTCTGGAACACACAAAGGAATCACAAATGTGGGATCCTGCGTGCCATTACTAAGTGGCAGAGCACAACCAAGCCATGAATGAGTCGAGACAGGTCATGTCCAACAAGGAAGAATGGACAATCAAATTCAGCTCGCTTAGTTTCACCAACACTAGTTTCAACTTGTGCTGACAAATAGTCCCCAAACTGCGAGGTGTTGAGGAAGAGGGATGTACATCCTTACAACAGACCAAGGGTCCAGCTTGTGCTACTGCCCCAATTCTGTGTTTATCCTCAGAACTCTGGCCCTGAAGGTGATACAGGGAAAAAATTCTCAAGCTACTAGTCTACCTGAGTGCAGCTACCACAGACAATGCAGGCACAGTGAAAGACTCAAGATCTGCGTTTACTGAAGCAGGACTGGATGGAGCAGGGCACTGAGGGGCTCTGTGTGAGTCACTTGCCTGTGACGTGCTCCAGGGTGGGGTAAATCAAGCAGAGCTATTGGAAAAGTTACAGCACCCTTATCCACTCTTGTAAATCCAGCATTTGCAATAATGCCTTCTAACGCTCAAGTGTTGAATTAAGGCAGAAGATACAACCTTATCAATCCGCAGAGAAAAAAGGAAGATGTTAGATGCCTCTAGTGCCCTATCTGCTATATATTAAAAATGTTCTATCTTTCAATTCTGTGCTTTTTCAAATTCAGTATTCATTAAAACTTAAAATATTGGCACTCACAGTCCCAACTGTCTTCTCCAGTTTTGGCCAAATTTCAGAAACTGAAATGCTAAGACGTTTTTAAGGGTGTCATTTGAATATGGCATTATTCACTAATGCAGTGAATTTTCTATAATTTACAAAACCAGATTGTATGGACTAGATTAAGTGTAATCCAAGGATGATGAGTGAATATCCTTTCAGTGGGATCAGTAGCAATGGAAGGCCACAAAGGGAACTGTTCCTGTAGGGTTCTCACAGTTCCATTAAAGCTTTTCTATTCTGACCTGAAGCATACAGCTATTTTGGACTGAAATTGTAAATCATGCTAGATTATATAATATTTATCATAATTGGAAGTCAATAAGGAAATACTTCGCTCCCTCCTTTCTAGGAAAAATAAAACATATGTTCCCATCCTCCCACAAGAACAATGGGAATGGCTTAGGAAGACTCAAGCATTCTGAATGTTCAAGCTGTCGATTGGGATGTGTAAAATTTACAGGTTTCTATGTCTAAAATGGAGCTTGCCAAAATACAGATATTTAATTTAAAAAAAAATATTTTCTTAAATTCTAGAACAAAACACTTCAGTCCTTGTGGTTTTTCTTCTATTAGAAATCAGCCCTTCTTCTGAAATAAAAACCAAGATCCCCTCTCTTTTTTTCCCTTTGAAATATTTTTCCTTATGAGAACTTTAGTTAAGACGGTTTGGAAATTGTTCAATTTCAAGGCAGCCTGCAGTCATGATTGTAAAGAAATATTCCAGGTAAATTACTGACTCCTCCAGCAAACTGTGACAGACTCCTATAAAGCATACAGAAGAACTTTGAATTGATGATGTGCTTGAAGTGATATTATAAGCAGTTATTGACATATACACACAGAATAATAAACGTACTACATTAATCCACTTCAAGTGAGTAAAGACATTCCTGAGGTCTGGACAGTTTTCTGCAGAGTACTACAGAAAGGTAAGGTGCCTGATACTTTTTTAAGAACTCTCTGCCTAAAAAAGCATACTTAGTACTGAGTCTGTCCACAAAGTTTATGCCACGCGCAGCCAAACAGACTTTTCATTCTGTAGGCGCAAGGTAAATGTTTCAAATGTTTTTGTCATAGGCAGAGGTACTGAAGAGATCAAATCGCTGTAAGAAAAAACCCAGCCAGAAGGAGGATTTGCAACGGCCACGCAGGAGCCTTGCTAGTCTGCTGCCCATCCAAGCAGCAGCGACAGCAGCTCCTGCTCCTGCCCAGGCTGGCGGTGGACTCAGGTTCCTCGCCCTGAGCCAGAGAAGCAGGGTGCGCTGCAGAGGTCACACATGCTGTGTTGGGGGAGAGAAGGGAGGAGGATGGGAGCCCTGGTCTGTGTGGGGGTTGTGCATGTGTGCGCCCATGTGTGTCTGTCCTTTTAATGGCCTGTTAAGCAGGAGCCTCAGACGATTTTAGGAGACAGACACTTACTGCTTCGCGGCTGCACCCTCACAAAGTCCTACGGAATTTAATAGGGCTAAAGCCAGCCGAATTATACTGAAACATAATATAGTTCCACAGAAAGGACTTAAAAAAAAAAAACAAAAAACCCCACACCTCTAGTTTAATAGCAATGGCTGTCTTCTTAAAACATTTTAAACCCGACATATGCACTTTTAATAGAACATTCTATCTCTGCTGTATATTCCTTTGGGTTGGCTTAAAAATGCTATGAAGTTACCATTCCCTGCCCAGTTATATTGGATTTTTCTGAGAGGCAGTTGAAGTGATGGAGTAGTAATAGAAATGGACATCTTCATTAAGGAATAAGTAGCCGTGCAGTTGTGTTGCAAAACCAAAGCTATGCTCTTGCTTGTCTGTTCCTTTCTTAAAACAAAGTGGTGCAAAATAAATGCTCACCAGGTCTTACTCAGTGTACTCTGAGGGTATCTGTTCCTTCTTAACTTTGTGCTTTTGCTAGTCACATAAATTGAGGTTGGTGCTGAACAAACATGTAAAGAGTGAAAAGGGACCGTAGCCCCCCAAAACTTGTTATCTGAAAGTGTAGTTCACCAAAGTATAAATGACACATTACATGAAAACCTCAGTAAGAAATGCTTTTGCATTTATTAGCATGTTTATGGATTCTTGTGGAAGTGGCAAGACTCACATTTGCTTCTGTTACAGAGAGGCTTCCACTACTCCTTTCTTTGCTGGTCTGCCAAGAGCTTCAGCATGAACATGAAGGGAAAAAGGCTCACTACAGGATTTCAACAATTTATTACATGATAGGGGGTTATTTTTTGCCCATTAATCCCAGGCCTCTTTCAAAATGAAGACATAAACTTTTGCCAAGTTACTGTGTAAGTTGTGATAATTGCCAGTTCTTAGCTGAGGCGAGAAAACATTCTGAATCTATTTCTTTTGGGACTGAGACACAAACTTACTCTGTGAAGTTGTTCACTTCCCTAGTCCTCCACTCAGTTTTCATGTATTTCTGCCATCAGACATCACCTTAACTGCTGAACTGTGTGGACAACAACAGTGTTAAAAATAGCTTTAAAAACTACTAATGTGAAAAATTTGCATGAAATGTACAATCTGTTGCCAAGGGGTATAAAATGAATTTGCTTTGTATATGACTGAGAGGGGATTTTGTAGGGGCAGTTTGTTAGCTAGAAACCACATTTAATAAAGTTCTCAGATGTTTGAGAAGTTTTAGTGGAAAACTGTATTTTTCACAAAAAACTCCTAGAATTTACTGTTCTAGCTAATCCAAGAGAGAAAACAGAGGACTCCAGGCTATGGAGTAAATTAAAGTAAAATCTTATTATTCCTTATTAAAAGCAAAAAACAGGTCAGTTGCAATTTAAAAAGAATACTGATGGAATATATTTAAACCATGTTCAGATAGCTGAGGGTTGTGAACATCGAAACAAGAAACTTGGTATGTGAATCACCAGAGGACAGAGGAATTAACAGATCTGTGAAAGTGCAAATGATTTCAAAGTGAATAACTAGGTCTGTGCACACCTGAAAGGAGACTGGAAATCCTGTAGAGGTGTACAGCCCTATAAGCAAATAAAACATCAACATGGAAATTCAGACCTGCATTCAAACTTTGCAAAACTGATAAATAATAGATTCTGTTAACTGAACCTGTGCTAGAGGAATAACCACCCTCGTTACGCACTCCTGAATTGACATTCTCCCTGCAAATTACTAAGCCTTGGCACATTTACAGTCTGACTCTTCCTGCCACAGGAGGTAATACACCCACATCCCACCTTTATTTTTTTCTGCCAGCATTCAGTGTCATATACTTTACTTCTTTATATCCATGTCAAAGAGGGACTGGAGAAAAAAAAGGAAAAACCTTTATTACCTACTTTAATTGTCCTGTCTGAAGTATTTAGTTCAGTTAAACAATAATAATAAAAAACTCATACTAGAAATGAAACCTCCAAAGCTTTTTACTATATTTTATTTTTTAATTCTGATGCACAGCAAGCTCTTTATTCTATCCATTTTTAATTTGCTTCCATTTCACATATGGCTGCTCTCTGCTCTACCATACAAGAGATTTTTCTTAGCTATGTGTTTCTTTTCTGTGCCCAGAACATTCTCCAGGGGGATTTCTAGTGAGTGCTGTTTCTTTCCAGACTTTTGAAGAGCTTGCCAGAACCAAGCCTTTGCTGTTGTAGGACGAGTCTCAGGAAGGGCTGGCCTAGCTGAGACATCGGGCATACTATGAAAGAACTCTCTTGCCCTCTCCCCTTCCCCCACACGGGAAGGTGCACGACTGCACCTTCTCACCAGCCCCTGTATGCTCCTTGTACCGTGCCCTCCTTTTGTGCTGGAAACAATGCAGCCCCTACAGAGTAGTCTGAATCACTGGTTTACAGTTGGCATCCTGAAGGCTTTCTCTGGTACCTAAACCTGGGATTAAAATTAGGATAATCCTGCCTCAAGTAAAGGATGCCCAGACAGCCTTGTGCTAACCTCATTAGGAGATCCTGACCCTTCACCGGAAACATTGCCACTGTATGTTGCAATCAGTGATATTTTTGTACGGCTTTTCAAAATGGTCATTGGTGACAGATTTTGGCTCTAGGACATGGAAGGCAATGATGACCCACTCAACAGAAGTTCAGATTTCAGTTCTGAGGTAATGTGATGCCTATTGTCCTGTTCATGCAGGAGGAGAGATTAGATGTCATCTAATTAGGCTCCAAATTCATAAAATTAACTGGGAAAAGAGTATCCATCTTATAAGATAAGAAATCTTTTTCTCCTTGATCATTCTTAGTTTCCAGCCTGGACCCAAACTGTTGCTGGGACCTCTGTGGACTCTCTTGGTAAAAGGATGAAGACAGTTGGTAAAAAAAGGATATATTTTCCCTCAAGTAACCAAACATCCTACGAAGTCCCTCTTTTCTTTAGCCTCTCCAGGGGCCTTTTCGTATGTTCATTTCCACCTATGGTTTATTAATGAACCAGACCTTCTATGGAATGGGTATCTGCATTGAACTCCTGCTAAATTATGAAAATTTGAACTTAACCTCTTGACCTATCCAATGTGTCCTTCACCTGCTGCGGGGAAGGAAAAAACATCTTAAAGGAAACACAGATCCAGTTTGCTCCTGCTGGTGAGACAAAGCCCTTTGGCACATATACTGCACAAGCACAGAGCTTTCATCTGGCCTTTGAAGAGCAGTGGGGACTTTAAAGCTGAATGAGTTTAAGAAATATTTAATGAACTGTCATTTGCTAAAGGGAGAAGCCAACCAAAATGCACTTGGTTTTTAAATGACATGTGATACTGTTTAGATAAACGTAAGTTCAGCAGGATCCTCCATCAAGAAGAAACCTAAAATCATTAGCCGTTTGTAAACTGGTAGTCCACACATTTTTTGACATCTTCTCTCATAGAATGATAACATGACATGCCTATAGAAATAGTGAAATAAAGGGTGGGTTTTTTTAAGAATACAATAAAATATCAACATTAATTACAGCAGATTTACGGCTAATTTTTGAAGTACTACTGACATATTATATTACTAGATTTTTGAATCTTATTAGTGGGTTTGCATGTATAGTGTTATTGAATTCATTGTTTTCTTATATTACATGAAAAATTGTTACAATATCAATCTTTCCAATAACATCTGCAATTTTAAATCCTTAAAGTGTTCTCCTATCGTATCATAACTAGTAATAACATGTATGTTTTATTTTAAGAATTCATTTTGCACTGCAAAGCTATCAGGTTTCCATAGTATTTATGAATTTTAATTGCCCCTAAGATCTCACTAAGTTAGTAGGATGTTTATTTTGAAATGCAGGGGGAGGGGGAGGAATATTTTATCAATTTACAGAGAGATTATAAGACTGGAAATTCTGGAGTCAGCAGAACAGCTTAGGGCAAAATCCTGCTGTTATGCAATATGGTTGCTGAGGAGGGGGGAGCAAAGAAATTCTGGCAAGAGAGCCAGTCTAGTTGTGCAGAAATGGGTAGAGCAAGGCAGCTAGGGAGAGAAAATGTTCAGGGCAGGTACCCTGTGGTATGTGTCCTACATGCTAGACAGTTCCTAGCAGACCATAGCTTCTATCAGTCTCATAGGTGTTAGGTAGAATAGTAACGGGTCCTGGAGGCAGCAGCAGTCTGTGGGTGGAAGGAGGGACCTGGTCCCTCCCTGCCCTATGTCCCAGCACCCAGTTGTATATCAAGTAGGAGAGGGATGACAGTTTACTAGCAAGAATGGCAAAAGAGACCTTAGTGATTTTACAATATTTTGAACACCTTCTGATTTAAGTTTATTTGGTTACAGCAAATACCCATGGACGAAGACAAATCAGCATTTTAGAACTAAGTTTGCATGTTATCTTTAAATTTCATTTATAATATATCAGGAGATATATTTCTTAGGAAATATTGTTTATGCTTATTCTTACAGGAATTTTCTACATTCACTGAACTCTATTTTTAATGATCTAATGGCACTGAACATGTTTGTTCTGGGGGAGCTTAGCTGAACTTTAACAAAAGGCCTTGGACTGAATTGCTTTTTTTCCCCCATAAGTGTGAGAGTATGTACTACTTTTCAGGTCTAAAAACACGTATACATGTATAGTGTAGAACCTTGTGAAGAATCCTACAGCCTGCAAGCTAAAAGAACTCACAGAGTAAGCAATGTCTTCATGAGAAGGTAGCACTTCACTCAGAAGTTTTTTTTTTAAATTACGAAGTAGCTTCAAACAGTTTCAAAATGTAATGGAAACAATATGGTGTGGGTCTTGATGTTGGCTTCTACAATTAGTGTGTTATTAATTAAACTCTCGAGTAATATAATAACTTGACTGTTGGAACCTCTCTTTGCATTTAAAATACATGCAGACTGTGGTTCCAATTATAAATAGACCATAACTCTAAAGGCTTAAAATTGCAAATTAAATTATTCAGAGACAAATTGCTAAATTTATGTTATATTCCTGAGATATTATTTTTGTGCATTTTTATTTTGTTCCATATACTATATCCAAGCCTCCCTTTTCACCAGCCACTTTTTGTTGCAGTGGACATGTGCATCTCTTTCTCTGTTAGCACAGGTACATGCACACACACACAGGCTTGCACACTCTTACAGTCAAGTGTCATCTCCTGAGCAAGGAGAAGTTGGTCTGAGATAAAACTAACACCCTATTAACTCTGTTTATCTACTTTTCGAAAAGCTGTTCCACAGAACTGTGACTAGCCACAGGACATTGCAGAGGATCTCCGATGCTCCTGCTTTCATTGCATGACCAGAAAAATTTCTACAGTCCCAATGTGCTTTGAAGAAGGTTCATAGATTGACAAAAAGAAATCTTGTTACTCTCAAAAGTAAGTTTCTTTTCTAGCATGAATTAACAGTTGGTATGGGAGTTACAGCTCCATCATCCACCTCCAATAAAATCAATTTATGAAGAAGTTTTGTCATACTTACTCTTTGATCATGGCCAGACTTAACGTCTGTTACCAACAGTGGAAAGGTTCCCATGGACCGAAGTAATTTTTCATTTAAGAACTCGATTTAAAGACTTTACGTTTTAAAGTCATTGGTCAGTGACGTAGAATCTCTGAATTCAAAGTGGCCAAAGAGATCAGGGATCTCCAGCATCAAGTGTCACTTTATGATAAACTTTTGTCAGCTGTGTTTGAGAACTTTTGTTCAATAAGCTATAGAGTTTTGCTGACTAGATCTATATGGAAAATTTTAATACCGAACATTTTGTTAGAAAAACGGTTTCAAAGCAAGTGAACTTTTCTTTTTCCCAAAGATACATGGATATGATTAGGTTTCCTGTAAAAAGAAAAAATGTTTAAATAAATTATTTTTAGACTTTAGGGCAGATGCTACTTAGTACTGATTGAAACATTCTGCTTGATCCCAAATTTTACAAGTTTGTGTTTTGTTACAAAAACAATGAACAAATGAAAAGCAATAGAATGTTTTAACTAAGGCCATATTATAATCTGTCAGCAGATTATGCACGACTATTTTTGGCATGTGCTGATATATTATAAAAAGAATACAGGAATATAAATTTAGCTTTGAAACAAAATTCTTATACTTTCCAAAATAAAGTAAGTTTCTAAAATGGCCTTTCCTCTGGTTTTGGTTTGGGTTTTTTTTTTTGGTTTGTTTTTTTTTTTCAGAAAAATAATAATTTTTCTTAATAAAATTATATGAAGGAATAAAATTTTAACTGGTGTTATTTTCCATATATCAAAAACCTATCATTTTGGCCGGGTTAGACATTATTCCATATTAACTTTGGACTTTATCTAGATCGGTATTCTCATGTTTGGTATTAGGCACAGCCAGTGTAGAGTTATAAATAAGCTATACCAATTTATTCCCGGTGTCATACTTCTGTGTTTTCACAAAGAATTAAAAGAACTAATTCAAAGCATGTTTTAGAACTAAGGAAAGCTACCAACCCTATTTCAAAGCACTCTTCTCCCCCACTTGAAGGGAAAGCATAAACTAGTAGTAAATCTTTATCAAGGTAAGGAACAAGCTCACTGATACCAGTTCAAGAGCTAAACCCACTCGGGGGAGGGTGTTAGCATCTGTGGATATTGTTTTTGTGTCTCCAACAACAAGAAGTTATCTAGTTAACTGAGTTGCCAATACAAAGCTGAAGAGCTATAAACCAGCTGTACACAGCTGTATGAATTCCTCCTGCAGAGCCATCTGCAGATCATGTCACAAATCCAGTGTTGGCTCTAGAGGTTTTGGTGCCCTGAGGAAACTGGGGAATTTCTATGCCTCCAAGCACAAGTTTACTTACTCAGGCACAAAACACTGTTCTGTCACCAAAATATTGCTGCCCTCCATGGCTGCCTATCACACACACATCAATTGTTTTTCTTCAGCATCTCAAAAGGTTTTTTTTTTCCTATTGAAAATCCCAAGCAATTTAGGAGTATGCACATCTTCTCTTCTATTCTTTCGTCATTGAAATGCCTTCCCAATACTGCTAATATTTTGGAGAATATGTCTTGTCAGAGATAAGAATTCCAGGTCAAAACCCTTCAACTTCTGTCTCATTCGGGAACAGGAGACTTACCCATTTTGGCTAGACTTTTGGAAAGTACCCTCCCCCACAACTTCTTTTGAAAGAGGTGCTAATGTTGCCCCTCAAACATAATAGTTCTGTCATCCAGTATGACAAATCTGCACCAGCCATGAGACATGCCAATAACAACAACAATGTCCCATTATCCAGATCACAAAGGTGTTTGCTGTCTTGCAAATTAGCCATGGATTTGTCATCTAAGAGAGGAGAATCCACTCACCTGCCTTTTGCCATTGGAGCAATAGCTATGAACTGAATCATCTGACCTTGGAAAAGAAGTGTGTGAAGGACTTCCAAAGATCACGTAGCCTTTCCTCATGTCTCAAGGCAGGATCAGTGCGGTAATATCTGTCTCACTCGTGCTTGTTGAACCTATTCTGAAAGACTTAGTACGGCAACAATTCCAGTCTGGTTACTTGCTTGCAGCAGAAGGAAGCATCGTGGAGTTAATTTTGGATATTAATGATTTAAGTTTTTGTTGTTGTCCTAGTGGTGGTACAAACCATGTCTAGTACTGATTTCAAATTTCATATAAATCTTTAATTAAGACCTAAAGTCAATCCTTGATTATCTGGCATTGGAGAATGGACAATTTGCATTTTATTTCAGCTGTTACTTATGTATTTTTATTATTACTACTGGCAATGGGGGGAAAGGATTAATGATTATATTCCATTAAGAATTTGCATACTATACTTCAAATACTGAGACAAGGAAGAGTCACAAGGAACTGTTTTATTCTTGAAAAACATAGACAAGTACTTTATTTTCTGTTAGTCATTATGACTTGGAGTAATTTTATATTCCCTTCAAAGACTTACAGTAATCTTTATATCACGTTATAGTTAAAACAGAGATACAACCATTAGCTTCATTTCTTCTTAAACATCTTAAAGGCCTTTTTGTGGACCACACTGTATACAGGCAGAACTGCTAAAAATGCATATAATTCTTAGTTTTGTAGAAGTGTAACAATCAGATGCAATATGTTTCATGTTTGTACACAAGAAGTTTTGCACAGATAGGAACACAGGCTTTAAAGAGTGTTTTCTCCACACATAGATGAACTTCCCATCTATTTATTCTAATCATTTATAGGGACTAAGCATTTTTGAGTGCGTAGCCTACAAATAATTTTCTGAAGTATGCTTAAAAATATTCATAATGATTAGGCCATAAATAGATGTATTACTAACATTCACTGGTCCCTGGATCAACAACTCACCAGGGAAAAGAGTAAAGAAACATGAAAGCTGATTCAAGAAAGTTGCAGGGTAAAAAAAAAAACAACCCACAACCTAATGAAGATCTAGTGCAGTCAAAGATGTTACAAAGATAAAAATCACCTAATTAAGGGATAATCTGTCTTACTTTGTAGCATTGGAGCAATAAACGACTGCAGAGATTGAGTAATCAACAAAGCTAAAATGGGGTCTTTAAACAATCTTCAAACTTGTTTAGCATGCTTATGACAAAGCAGGCAGGATTATTCCAAATTCTCTGGTGATGCAAACAAAGACAACTCCATTGATGTCATTGGAATTGCACCCTCTATGTCAGCACATATTTTAACCTAGTTTTCTTTCCTTTCTTGTGAAGAAATTTACTTATTTTGGAGTGCCATCTTGGTGATTGCATGCTGGTTATTCAAGAGACTGCTTGAAGAGGAACTGAAGTTGTGCAGTTATCAGGTACTGAGCAAAATCCCAGCCCCTCAAGTCCAGAGAGGAACTTCGCAGGCCAGATTCCTCACATCAGATGCATGGGATTGGTTGGCCTATTTGTGAAGGGATGAAGTTCATACCTAAGTGCTTACAGATACACTTCTAAATTAGTAATAGAGGCCTGATATTCCGGCAGGGAGTAGTATTCACATATCCAATTAAAATCCAAAATAGCTATTACAGTTTCAAAAGCACCTGTATTTTTATGTTCATAAACATCTTCAAGGGATTCAGGATTCAAAATGCTGGCCTCTGCCTTCCTGGGTCAGCTGACTGTTAGACTGGTAGCATTGTGGGAAATAATGGTCTTATACAGTAAATATCTTCCATTCAGTGAAAAAACAACGCGTTTCCTTCTTTCCTTTCGTAACTGAGGCTGGTATGTGCTAAAACATAAAATATCCCTCCAACCAGCTCTCTGAATCTAAAGTTGGCAGCTTCAGTCTGTGTCTAGTTACCACAATTCAGAATTGCACATGATTTTGTTTTCTTTCTTTTCCCAATTAAGCTAGACTTTTCCTTTACTCATCAAGGACTCAATTATGCTGAGCAGTGCCTTACTCTGGGTGTAGTCCTATTGATATTTCACCCAGCATGCATAGTGCTGCCAGATTTGTCCTATAGATGATGAGAGACTATTCTATTAGACTGTCATATCCAATTTAGACAAGGGGTCATTTTTTAACTTGTTTGCACTATATAGGAAGATAGCCTTTGACTTAAATGGCAGAAAAACAACACAGTTTAAACAAGCACAAAACTGTTGTTGTAAAGAGTTCAAAAAGATGAAAGTTTGCAGACTAAAATTCTCTGTTCGTGAGCCAGAGAGTGGGAAGGGAAAGCTTGTATTCTGTCTCCTGCTCAGTGTGTATTTACTTTAAACCTCACTTCAAGGTAGACACTGAACTCTCCTGGAAAGAGTAAAGAAAATATCTCTGTGTACTGCTTTAAAGTTAGGCTTCCTTTAAGCAGACACTGCTACAGGTGCCAAACGGTGTGTGCAACTGATACTGAATAAGGTCTGTGTGAGTCTTAGCTGCGATCAGCAAACTCATTTGAGCACTCAGGTTAATACCAAACTCAAGCATTAATAGAGGAAAATGCACTCCCAGAGCCTCATTTCTTTGAATGAATGAGCTATGAAAGTAAATAGCATTTTGACTATACACCTTTTACATGGAAATGGGAATACATAAGGAGAGTTTAATTAAAAATCTAACTATTCCCTTGTCCTGTGTCTGCAGGCATGTTAGGGTTAGATAAGTGATTTTTTAATTTTTTTTTTAATCACACAGAATTGCTGCACTGTTGTGCCAATAACCACTACCTTTTACATTAGTTGAACGCTTTCTGGCAATGCCACACATCAGGATGTTCCTCTGGAAACAATGGAGAAAGCAATATCTTGGACTGATGCAATAGCAGGGCTGTGGAACCATAATTATGGTCGATGGTTAAAATTACAACCAAGTCCCCTCATAGGCTCTTATTTGCTCTCCTTTTATTTCAAATACACTCTTTAACTTTTGTTGGAGTATTATTTTGGTCTGAAATATTGCCAGGCTTAATCAGAAGACACTGTGTTGGAGATAAGCAGAAGAAACTAAGTTATGGCTTGAAGTTACTTTTGAGCTACCGTTTGTCAGAAATATCTTAGTTTGGATTTATGGATCCATTCCAAACATTCCTTTGAGGTTCCTAGCACTCACACCAACTTCTTAAAGCACAGGCAAAACTCTGAGAATTTTCACAGCACAAAAAGTGACATGTGTGCATTACTCAACAAATTTATTACCGTGATATTCTCAAGCTCCACCTCAAAGAAACAAGCAAGACATAACGAGGGAAGGCATAGGGTTCCCCTGACCTACACTTGCAGAAAGCAAAGGAATAAGGATGCATGTGTTGGGTGAGGAGGGAAAGGAGAGGCCAGGACACTGAGATTTCCGAAGAGTAATCATTCCAAGAATCCTCAATTGTTTCACCAGAATTTAAGAGTTATTTTTGTTATCTTTTAATGGAGGTTCCTGTTTGTGAGGAAGTTGAAACACTTGATACAATCTATGATTTTTTGCTTAAGTTTTCTTGGATATTGAGGCAAGCATGGCTCTATTTACTTTCCTTTAATTTAATGGAGCATTGGCACAGCTTTTTAGAGTTAGATAATCTAAAGAGATAAAGTAAGAGCCTTGAGATAGGAAACTGAGGCAAAGCCAAATCTTAGAAAAAACTTGAGCTAAACCATATGTTTTTCTTACTATTAAAGTCACAGTGTAGAAGGGAAATTCCTGTGTCTCAACACATGGCTTTTAAGCAAGTAAAGAGTGGTATAGCATGTGCACTAAACAACTATTTAATTTAAAGGATACCCTTAAGCATTTTAAAATACAGAAGCAAACTTTTTGAAGGGATACAACTGCCAAAACAAACAAATAAACCCAACTATAGATTTGGCAGTGAATCAATAAAGTATTTCCTGAAAAATGTGATAATTATTTTTTTTGTTTGCAATGTTATCTCTAAGTATCAGCACCAGTGAATGATCTTAGATGTGCAAAAGCTAGGCATGGTGGGCTGTCTATGAGAATATGATCAGATCTCAAAGTTGAAGGTAGTCTATACTAACAGTATTTATTTTCACTATCTTGTGTGAGCTTGTTCTGTTAAACTAGCTTCTAACCACAAACAAAGACCAAAGTTCTGGTAATTATATAAAGACGGATGTGGACAGCCGTTAAAAAAAAAAGGCAAGAAAAGTGACAGTTTTCTTTGGAAATTGAGGACCTATGTAATTTGTGAAATCTGCATAGCGTATGACTGAGAAGCCCAGAATTGTAACTCAGGTATGCCTGGCTCTGTGGTCAATGCCTGTTGATGAAATGGATTCTGCGGCAATTTTCCTACTGAATTTAAAAGAGTTAAGCTTTTACTGTACTTGTGTACATTAGCTCTTTGGGAATAAATGGTTCTTTGGCATTGGACTTTTTGGTTGGTTTTTTGGGGGTTGGTTTTTTTTTTTTTAGAGGAAGCACTATTATTTTTTAATATCATTAACAAACCCAACGGCAGTAAGTTTCAGTAGTTTGGAAACTCTGGCTCTTACTGCATATTTTGCTTAGAAACACGAACTCCTGCAGACCTTTCCAACAAGTCCTCTAATCCCTCTGCTCTCTCCACTGGCTTCCCATAGAACTCTATTCTTCTGAAGGACTTTATTCACAAAGCCTTGGATTATGTTATTAAAAGATCAGTGAAACACCAGTCTTCAGACTGCCCTTGGCATCTTCGTGCCCCTGGCTCACCAGGCTTCTCCATGAGGAGAATGTGCAGTTGTCATTTGTATAGAACAGAGAACTTCACACAAAACTAGTGCAAACTGGCCCAAAGTGTGGAACAAACCTCAGTTCATCAGCATATCTTCCTATCTAAACACAAGAAGCCTGTCATTAACCTCGCCTCTTGTAATGCAGGCACACAGAGAGCAATCTTTTCATGGATGTAAGTTTAGCAAATACAAAGCAATGTGCTCAACTTAGAAACATTGCATCTGGCAAAAAGGAGTTAGGCAAACAAGTGGCATAAGTTAGTGTTCGTCTTTAGCACGCTATTGTAAAACACAGGGATAGTGAGTAGAGAACAGGCAAGTAATAAATAAGGAATGAGAGCCTGCACGGAAGAGAGTAATAGAAGATCAGGTGGAAGGAGGTCACTCAGCTGGTCTGTCCTCCCGCTCCGAGGCAGGATGAACAGAGAGTCCAAATATAGATGAACAAACATTTCTACAGTAGGCCCAATCCTAACCACAGTAAAGTCAGAATTTCCAGTTCAGCAACCTTCCTGAAAAACCATGTCTTCTTGGAGGCCCTTCCTCTTCCAAGGACATGTATGACAGTCAGTAATTAAGCATATTCTGGCAACTATGAAAATGAGGTTTTAGTATGCAACTCCACACAGAAAAGTTCAGCATTGTGGACATAAATCAGATTTGCTCCACTAAACAATAGGCTCAGAGCCTGGCCAAAAAGACCCACAACAAAATTAGCATCAAGAGTGTTGACCAGAGTAAGTATTCTGCTTTGTCTCAATGGAAACTGGCAGTGCTGTGAGCTCCAGAGGCCACTGGTTCTAATCGAGCTTGTCTCAATAGTTTCCTCCTCCTTGTCAGCAGCTGGACAAAAGTAGAATTAATGCCTAAGCCCGTCTGTACTAGTTCAGTACTGGGAAGAGGAGTTTCCATGAAGCCATGAGATAGACCTTTGGGAGTAGGCAGGATGCTGTAACAGACAGCATGCTGAAGGCAAGAGACAGAGACCTGAGGTCAGGAAAGGAGTTGTTTTTGTGGCTACAGGCCTGAATGAAGTCATGTCTTAGCTGAGGATTTTATGTGTAACCTTGCTGATTTTGTCATCTCTACTTAAAGTGAAAAGAATTGGTATACTTATGGCATACTAAAAATAGTTAAATTCTCCACCCTTGGTCCATGCTTATACAGATTTCAACATCAACTTAGCTTGGCACATGTAAAACATCTCATTCAATTCAAAGGTTTGATTGACAGCACCTGGAGTTAAAAGGACTCAGGGCAATATGTTCTTAGGACAAGATCTATCTCTCACACCATACCTGTACAGTACCTAGCCCAGGGAGGCATATCATTACTGTGGAATAATAGTAATGATGCAGTAGAGCAGGAATTGCTCTGAGTTTGCCTTCCAGTAAGAAATTGACCCCATCTCAAGTTCCCAGCATTATCATACAACAATGGAATGAGATTATTGTTTCTTCTAATTTGAAAATTGGTGGTAAGGCCCAAATGCCCCTACTCAAATTCATTGTGATAGGTGCTGCACAGCAAAAAGTCATTTTTCTTTCTTCTCCAAAGAATTAATCATCACTGTTGGTGGCACAGGGACTAACCACTACCATCAGCCGAAAAGTTTATTATGGATTGCTTCTTGAAATAAAACATAACTTTTATTGGAAGTTTAAAGATAAATAAAAACAGCTGGAGGGAAAATACTATTAAATACTCTGATGAGCCCCATGATGTTCCACTTAAAGAAAAAATTCCTCTTGCTTCATTTTAAGGACTCTTGTCTGCTGTATTAAAGTTAGCTTGTCTTTCATGTGGGACAAGTGAAGCTGAAAAGGGAATTTACTTAAAACTCTATTGAAATTGCAGCTTACAGGAGCTTATGGTCAGTGCCGTTCCAAGAATCCATCACTATTTCTATAATAGAAGGTACCTCAACTTGTGCTTGCTCTATTACTTTTATGTAGCTTTCTAATTAGACTCCTTTAAACACACTTTAATTGTTTGCTTTCTCTGGACAGACAGAACACTGAATGTTCACAATCCTCTCATCTTTGAAAGCGACACTGCTCTGTTCTGGGGACTGGATTTAAATTATTAACAGAAGATAAGCTTAGATACACAAATAAAGGCTGGCTGGGACCAGCCATGGGATAAGAGCACAAGAAACAGCTCATGCCAGCACACCCCATATTTTCTGCACCCTGCAACAGGGCCACGTTTCTGGCTGCAAGAACAGCTGCCTTGAATTGAGGAACCACCCAAAGAGTCCAGAAGCAAAGAAACTCCAACAAAGTTATTTGGAAGGAACACACAGATAAGGAGAGGATTTACAGGGTACAGAGTTAGTCTGTCTAAGCAAGCTCTTGTAAAGCATCATTCAGGTGGAGTAGTATTTGTTGAACTCTACGTTCTTACAGGATGTTTTTCACTTTCGTATCTGAAAAATTTCACATAATGCATCGAGTGTTATGAAAGGTTCAGTTTTCTTTTTTCTTGAGGATACTCTAAAGACCAGACTTGCTTCTTGTGCAGACAGCAAGCCCTAGAGACCCACTTCTGGTGTGGCCAAAGTGCACAGATTGAAGCATGTATGACCCTGCAGGCTGGATCATACTATCAAGCATGCTCAAATAGGCGGCATCCAAACTAGAGGTGGGTCAGCAGAGGGTGGGATGCTGAGTATGCCACACTTACAGCTGACTTGTTATGTCCCTCCAGGAAAAATTCAAACCACCCGTCAGGAAGGGCAATGATATCTCATGGTGAAATGTGTCAGAAGCCCAAAGGATAATGAAGCTGTGCATCTCCTCACTTCCCACTCAAGGGAAAAGCCTCACTCTTTGAGCCTTGGAGGTTGTTGAAATTTCAAGAACTACTCTGAATCTCAGAGTAATTCCGAGCTGCAACCGGAAGAATTTTAGGTTGATCTCAGAACATTGCCTCTATGTATTTCCTCAATAAAGACAAAATTGAAACTGGTCTGGATAGCTAAAACCAGCACGGATTTTTTCATCTTTGTTTGGATGACTGTGTGTTTGAAAGAACTCTGGTAGATTTCAAATCCTTGTGGTACATTTGCTACTTCACGAAGGACTGATTATTCGTGATAATAAAGGGTCAAGACTCCTTCAGGCTGTCTAGAATTGCTTGGGGAATAAGTACTCTGAATTTTGTGCCAATGTCCTGGTGACTGGAGGACAAATAAAGCCTGGATCCGTGTCGTTTAAGAAGGCTTCCCGGAATGCTGGTGTCTTTTTCAAGGAGGAGCTATGGCAACTTATCACAGGTTCTTGTTCTCTCTTCTGTGCAGACTGTAGACACTTAGGACTAACAGAGCAATTTACCTTGCTAGGAGGATTTAGAAATTTAGGTGGCAGCTGAGAAAAGAATTAGCTGGCTAAAAAGCAGCTTCCCACCACAGGCTTTGGGTAGTTTGCTGTGTTTCTTCTCCTTCTATTAGACTTCTTCTGGGAAGTGCAGCTACATGACCATCCCAAGCAGCATTAACTGGTTTTTTTAGGCAGAAATAATTAGAAAGAACAGAGTAGATAGCAGACAGTTCTGACCAAAAAAAAGTTATTGGTATTATTATTAATAATAATTATTATTAATTATTATTATTATTTTGCCAGTAATTCTGAATTACTTGCTTCATGTTTCAATTTTTGGATACACAGGTTTTACTGGAAGATTTCTATGAGCTTTTTATAATCCATAATATATCTACATTTAGGGTAAAATAATAAGAAATCTAATAATTTTATGCTGAAACCTTTCACCACTTCTGTTACTCAAGTTTAACTTTTGGGGGAATTCTAAGTTACGATTTTGGCATTTCTTAAATGAATAAATAAATAAATGAATAAAACCAAAGAGAAACAAAGCTGCAATATAAAAAAAAAAGAATGAAACTGAATGCAAATATTTCAGGGTTTGATTTTTCTTGTTTTAATTTATGGCTCCCCTCATCCTCCCAAATAGGGTCTTGGATCTTTTCCCTTGAAGAGGCCCCATACCCAACTTTCGAAAACATACACTTTTCTTATAAATTAAATAGTTTTTTTAAATTTCCTGTAAGGTCACTACAAAAATGAAACTTTCCAGTTTTAAGAATCTTCGCCAGTATTTCCCCAAAGCATTAACTTTTACAAATACTTTATTGGATCTTATATCACAAGGCCTCAACAGTGTCTATACGATCATTATGCATTTTTGGTTTTTATGCAATTCCCTGAAACTCAGATTTTTTTAAGGGTCTGCTATCTGTGAGTAATAGCAGCAATTTAAAAGCTCCTGTTGGGATTAAGTTTCAAAGCCATCAAAATCACATAGGAAATGCCAATACGTTTGGTGGGGAAACAAGGAGGGGGTTACTGTCAAGCTGGTAAGGAACTTGAGTGAAATCCCAGCTTTACTGCAAAGAGTGCAGGTTTCCCCCTGACTTTCTAGATTCCAGGACTGAATTCTAACCACTAGCATTGTGCCTTCTGCAGAGTGAAATGAGGTCTGAGTTTAATTGTCTGATAAAACTGTGACAATGTAAAGGGTTATTTAAAAAGTATATTTGCAACCAGATTTACATAGGGAAACGAGAATTTGCAAGCTGTTTCTCCTCCTTATTGTTGTGACACCATAGGAGAACAATGATGCTTTCCTCAAAACATGAAAATATTGTTGGGGAGACAACAGCACCAGGGCTCTGCTGTAGCTAAAAGGGGAAATATGAATAGGGCAGGGTGGAGGCAAGGAATATAAAATCTCTGTAACTAGAATTGGAAGATATGCTTTCTTTATGCCTCAAGAAGCACAGGAAGAGTGAGCCTCCTGAAGGACATTGGCTTCAACAGACTTCAGTCAGAATTTAACCTGAATAAAGAGATCATGGCTGGGCCTTGTTCTCTGAAGGAAGAGCGCAGTATAAATGTGTGTCCCCATTAGACGCACTGTACACAAAGAGAGGAGTAAGAGTTATAACAGTAGCATGCTCTCCTCCTCTCTCAGCTGTGTGATCAGAGAGGTCAGAGCCCCTTGTTTGCTGTGAACAATGCCTTGGAGCAGCAGTCAGGAATCTGTCACTCCCGAGCCACATGCTGCTCTTTGGAAGCAAAATCCTTCCAGCCTCTGGCATCAGAGCACTTGGGGAAGAGTTGGGGAGGGGGGAGGGAGAGGAAGAAAAAAAGGAAAAGAAAGAAAAAGAAAGAAAAAGAAAGCAAGAAGTGCAGTCACCATTTTTGGTAGCAGTTCATTACTTCTCTCCTTTGGTACCATCTTCTACAGAAACTGTGAAGTTCTTCAGAGTAAAGCTAATAACCAAGTGGAACTTATCACAAACAACATTTTGTTCCTCTGCCTGAAGTGCACATGTTTTCAATTCACTTGATAGCTGTGATTGATGCCACCAAAGAAACACTCTCAGAATACTGCCCTTAAAAAAAAAGAAAAAAAAAAATCACTTGGCAACAAAATGCATTTTCATAGCTGGATCTTCAGTGAGAGTCAAGTAAATGGTGCATTTCATCACTGTTTTCAACCGTGAATCCATTAAGATCACTGAGGCACTTTTAGAAGTCAGGTGAAGAGAATGGAGGGGAAAAAGGCCAGACCAAAGTAGCTTTAAGATTCCTGGATTCCCCTCCGAGCCGTTCATCACATTGTAACAGAGAGGTCCCAGTCAGGTGCTGTTACAAATGCCCAGTTCTTTAGTTAGGAGAGTATGTGAGCTTATTAAATAGAATTATGTAGCTTAAAGGAGACCAGAACTGCCCCCTGAGAGACTGAACTGTTCACAGACCTTCTTGCTAGTGGCAGTGAGCCAGTCATAGTGCACAGAGAAAAGTGTTATTTACCATATTTGGATCCTGATTTGATTTCCGGCACTCACTTCATCCAAAGTTTGGGGGGTGGTCGGGTGCTTATTGTTGGTGCCAGCTGATTTCAAAGAAATTATTAAAAAACGGCTAGACAGACATTTGGCAACAAAGGTCGTTGACTTTCGGCTGCCTTAAAGAATGATACATCTGCTTTGTTTGCCTGCCAATAGATAAGGTGCACATGAAATTCCCCTTGTAAATTAACTAGATAAAAGTGATATTTGTCTCCTTGCATTGATCCTTTTTCCAGTGTTTTAATCATGTTGAAGGCACAGCCCTATTTTGGAGTCCATGAGGAACCATGCTGCCCAGGGGAAAGCCCCAGGAAGAATTCCTACATCTTCCTTCCTGGGCGAGAGTCCAGGCTGCTCTCTTGGGTTTGCCTCCTGCAGTTTGTCCGTGGCATGTCTGACAGCCCAAAGGTAGATAGGTGAAATGGACTTTGTACTGCTAGAAATGCGTAGAAATGTTATGGGATGAATTTTGATCCTGGTGAGGAGCCTCTTTTTATCATCATCTTTTCCCCTAAGTCCACCCTCTTCCCCACATCTCAGCAAGATGTCAGAAAACACTCTGGTCGTAAGATTGGTGAAAGTGTCACTTGTACAACAAGTGTAAGGACTGGAAAGAGAAAATACAATTCACAGATACCGAATGCTGTCAGGAAGGGAAAGTTGCAAGGCACAGACTAAATCAGAGAGGGATCTATATACAGCATATAAGGCCAAATTTATCTGAAGATTGTCCTTAATTTGCCAACCCTTTTTGGCACACTTGGTTCTAGCTAAGATGACTATAACTCCCAGTTAAAAAAATGATTTGCAATTGAAATATGATAAAATTTCTTGTTAATGCCAGGGAGAGCGGTCTGCTAATGTTATTTATTTCAAGTCTGAAGTTTCTCACGAAAGAAAGAAAGAGAGAAAGAAGAAGGAAGGAGGAGAGGGGGCTTTTTTTTTTTTTTTTTTTTTTAATGTGTTTGCCTTCACGGCTTTGGAGTGCTCACTAATTCCATCTGTCCACAACAGAGCCATCGGAACGGCGAGAAAAAGCATTTCCATATGTGCAAATTAGCATCCAGCCTCTCTTAATCTGTGCAGTGCTCCTCTGAAGTAGATGGCGCGGATGGCTGCCAAACCCACTAATGGCATTCAAATAAAGGACTTTATTGGCTTTAACTGCCACTTTTTCTTTTTTTTTTTTTTTAAGATAGAGAATGTGTTCCCCTTCTTCTTTTATTTTTGTTCTGATATTGTCACTTTGTACTTTTACCATTAAACAAAACGAAGGCTCTGTGCAGCTCTTTAATGAGATCCGTTTTCTCCTACAGATGTGTTCTTTTACTTTCTAATGAAATCTCACCATTCATTATTACACTATAATCGACACCTAAAGCATATCATTCCCACTCTCAGCCAACTTGTCTTTCCCAAGGAAGTTTTTCGTCTTTTCTCTGCTTTTCAACAGCAGAGACAGGGCTGAGATGAGAGACATCTTGTTTGGGATCCTGCCCGCACTGTGAGTTCATATGAAAAGGAATCTGTTTGTTTGCTTGTTTGCTTGCTTCTCAAATTGTTTTTCAAGGTCTGGCACATTCACAGCTGCAGCCTAGGACAAGAGGAGGTGCCAGCAGTATCCTACTCAGGGTCACTGTCCCGACAGGTGGCTCTGCACCCAGCAAGGTCTACCATTTGGGGTATGTTTTGAATTTTGAGCTGCTTGATTATTTTAATGGAAAACAAAGGAAGTTATTTAATCCTAAGAAAAATGTAGCCCTTATAGCAAAATATCCCTCCCGTTATACCAAAGCAATCTTTATTTTCACCCATCACTATTTGCCCTACTTCTGTCAAGGGTTAGGTAACCGTACCTGAGGCCTTGTGATCTCAGATTTTGCTGAAAATACCATGGTTGCTAATCCTGACTTGACTAGTGTTGCCAGCAATAAAACCACAGTCTCTAGTGTGTAGCAGACTCCATATGTTAGCCCCCTAGTCTGCTAAGTCACCACGCCAGCCTAAATTTGAAACATTTCTAAAGTGTTATACAATGTTGTAATAATGTTTTTACAAAACAAAGGCTGAGTTACTGGAAGCCATATTCATCCAATCAGCATCTTATTGAAAGAGAAATCTTGATGGTAGCAGTGGTGACACAAGCTATAAAAAAATAATTTAAAAAATTGCACTAACCTCTTTAAAAGGAGAGCACTGACATATTAGGGAGTGGAAGTTAGAAGAACCGCTGTAGAAAAAGGAAGTTTATGTTGAATGTTATCTCACTTTCCTGAGGAAGAGTGTACCTAGAAAACCTCAAGCTGAGAACACAGTTGACTTACTTAAAAAGCTCCTAATTGCTAAAATGCTTCTTACAAAAACAAGAATGGACACTGCTAATTATATACTGAGCAGTGTCTGCCCAAACAGAAAATCTTATATGTAAGCAGAACTTTCTCAAAATACTGTCATTGCTGCTTGTTGCAGAATTTTTCCCATGTAGGAAAAGAAGAAAACAGACCACAAAACAAACTGATTGCAGATTGACTCTGCACCCCAAACTTAGCCTACATCATGAATGATAATCAGCGAGCATGGATCTAACTTGTTTTTAGGTTTTCTGCAAGATTCCAATCCTACAAATATTTAAGCAATTATTTAGCATTGGATAATGTAGTTCTCTTTAATGATGGAAGTTATGTACTTACTTAAATGCGATGATCATGGGAAAACAACAGCTCTCATATTATATAACTCTATATCCATCACATTATTTATTAATTTATATATACCTTTGGAGCACAAAAAGCTTAGAGTCACAATGCCAGCCAAGAGATGGAAAGCTCACCACATTAAGTACCAAGAAGCTAATTAGGGATTGCATATAATTAAAAAAGCTTTATATAAGTTTTCTATTCAATACAAATACATTTATGAATAAAAGAAAAGAAATGTTGATTGCGTTTACTATCCTTTGGCTGGTTTTCTCCCTGTTTTATTCAAAGAATAGGTATTATGTTCGACAGTCATAGTGCACATTTACAGAAATTAGTTTTCCAAAGGCTTTCTCAATTACTCAATTTTTCCAGAAATATTTGCACTAGAAATTTTATTTTTATTACTGACTTGTACAAGAAATCTCATTATTTAAAAGAGCCAAGGGCACCATTTTGCTGGGTATTATACAGAGGTTCACTAGAACACCGTTCTTGATTCAAGGGGATTACAGTCTTAACTTTCAAGGCAGACAAAGAGCTAACAACTATTGTGTAAGCTCTCCTCCAGTAATCAGGACAAAGAAGTAATTCCTAGTGATTTCAGTAGTGATTTCACTACTGAGCAATCAAGCACACAGTAATAATACCGAGGATCACTTAAAGTAAATGATGCTTACATGCAGGGGGAAAAATTATCAAATTATCTTACTTGCTATGAATCGCTCATTAATCTCTATTTGCATTTCTTATGGAAAAGAACCTTAACTACCTGATCTGCATGTGCAAATAATAATTATTATTAAATAGTGAAAGTAGTGCAATTATTAAATAATGTAACAATATCAATCATTACTCCTATTAATAATAAATTATAATAAGTCTCTCAGAACTATGCATGGTCCCAAGCTGCAATATTTAAACACAGATCTGAAACATCTGCCTGGATTTGGAGCTAGGGTTCACACCATACTGGTTACCGAGTCAGAGTTCAAAATACATAATTTTTGGCATTTTGGACTTCAGCTCCCCCTCCACACTTATTCTTCCCCTAGTCCATAACTAGCTCGGCAACTGAAGATGAGAAACTCTGTTCAGAAAGCACGGAGATTCAAACTCTCTCCCCTTTATAATCAGTGCAATGATGAGTAATTTAGGTGTTATGATCCTTATTTCACGCCTCCGGAGATGAAGACTGGGAGAACAAACAAGAAAGTGACAGAACCAGTACCAAGTCTCAGATGCTCTTACTTCTTTCCCTGATCTTTTTGCCTACATAGGTTTAGCTGACAACATAAACTAGTATGAAATTTTATCTCGATAATAGTTACCTGGAAAATATTTTGTTTCCAGGAAAAAAAGATAATTTATCATGTCACCAAGGTACTAATTAAGACATATTTAATCATATATGCTTTATATGCTATCTTTCTGAAGGATCACGAGATGATGTATAGATTTGGTGTAGTTAGCTTATGGCATGAACCGGTTGTCTGAGTACTTTCTAAAAGCAAGATCTAAGCAGATTTTGAGACTGTAGAAATGCTTTAAAGCAATTAGAAGAATTACTTAATTGAAACTGCTTCAAAATATTTTGAAAATTCAATCTGATCTGTAAAATCAGTTTCCTTACTTATCGTTTAAATTTGATGGTTAAGTAGTTTTGTTTGATAGTCTTGTAAAGATTGTCAAGAGTTAGGGCAAGAGTCAATGAAGGGGGCAAAAAGAGTAGTAAGTAGTAGTGCATAACTTATACTTTTACACAACTAAACATACTTTCTCATGGTCCCTTTTCTGCTTTACAAAAACATCCTCTCTTCTGACACCCACAAAGACTGACATTTTTTACAGAGCACAAGTCAGACGAAAAAAAAACAATTTCAGAACTTCACCTGTGCATGGGTAGCAACACAAGAGGCTTTTCCTGTTTGAAATGAAACTTTATTGTCATAACTTTGGCTCTTCTCCCAAATGAAGCTGATATAAATCTTGTCAGCACTAGTGTTTCTGCAGCATGCACATCCCAACGCACGCACATTGACACACACACACACAGGCGCTCATGCACAGATGAACAATGGCAGTAAGAAAAGAAAAAGAAAAAAAATTTTAAAAAATTGCAACTCATTTTAAATCCAAGTCTCTTTGATTCCAGTGGAGCTGGGCTAATTTACACCAGCTGAGACTCTGCTCTTGTATTTATTTTAGAAAAGATGCAATTTTGTCCTAACAAGCAGTTTGCAAGGCCTGTTTGATTGATTTAGTTGACTCTGGCTTTATTACAGCTTAATGTGTTCACATCACTATTGTTAAAGTTGTTTCAGCACTTCTATTATTACTGCCTAGTTTTTGGCATTTAGAAGTTTATAATAATAATAACAGTATTTTGTACTTTTATAGCATCTTTCTTCTGAGAAACTTGAAGAGCTTTGCAAACAATAATTACTCCTTACAAGCCCTTGGTATAGCAGATTATATTGTAGCACATTTCACTAGTGGTTCAGATTTTGATCTCAGTTCACATCAATGCACATTCAAACTATCTATTCTACAAATGTGGCTTGGCTTTCTTCTGAAACAAAAACAAAAGCAGAAATGCCCTTTAGAAGAGCTGCTGCTACCCCAGAACAAAACTTTACGGTCCTGATTCTCTCTCTTCCCCGTACTAATTTTTAAAACACTGGGTTTGCTCCAGCACCCGCTCTCCTCTGTGCTCACTGTAGCAGAAAAGGCATTGGGAAGCTGGCTTAAACAGATGATGAGACATTCCCTTCCATAAAGAAAATTTCTCCTGGCTCTACAAAACCATCTCTTCTTATGTCTATTGGGTTCTGCATTGAAAAAAATCTAAAAAAAAAAAAAAAAAAGAAGGCTGTTGAGCAATCTGGAGCAAGATGCTTGTTATTTTTAGCAGAAATAAAAGAGATTCTGAAGCTACTTTCTTTTAGACTAGTGAATGGCCTAGTCCTATATTTGGTATTTAAGACTAAGGAATAGACAGCGAAACATGCTCCATTTTGAAACTCAATCACATGTGGAAATCAGACTCTCTCTAGGACTACATAAACTGATAAAAAATTAGATTAGAGCTAATTTGCATTCCATTTCTGGTATCTTCTAATATATCTTTTCTAATATTTCATCAAACTAAAACAAAAAAAAAATTTTAAAAAACTGCATGCAAAAAGGGCTTATCACTGAGATTTTTTTTTATTCACTGATGTAAACCACCACAACAGTAAATAACAAATACAGAAAAAACAATTAGAGAAAATTCAGAGAAAAACTCTGAATTTAACTACCCAGAATGAGAACTGCAAATAAGTTCATTTCTTTAATGAGTTATGTGGAAAAAAAATCTTCATTTCAGACCAACCTGAAATTTTTATTTAAAAAATACTGACACATAATATATGATTTCATTTTGAGAGGGTTTTTTAAACGTCTATTTAAATCTAACAAACATGAAGTAACTTTTTTTCTTCTAAACTGAAAAAATCATAATTTCTAAGAAGAAAACTCTCGTGAATACTTCAAATCCACTGGAAAGTGTATTCTTCTGGAAAAAGACAAAATAATCTAAATAAAAAGCCTTTTGTCTTAATAATTATGTTCATCATTATAGGAAATATATGCACAGTTCAAGATGAATTTTCTATTGTTTCACCCCTTACAATAAAAATATTTAAAGAAAGGAAAGAAGATTCATTGGATAACCTGTTGGAGCCCAGATCTGACCTATATGGCCTTGACTGAGCTGTGTTAATCACAGTGGACTCCTCTGCTATTACAATTGGTATCAGACAAGTACCTCAATGACAAACAAAAAAAAAGCAGGTACCCTTATGGCTGTTTTGCAGCAATTTGACAGCAGATGATAATTCAATTAACTGTCCTATCCCCACTGCCACTGGAAAGAAAATGTTTCTGTCAGGCTGGTAAAATTTGAGATTTCATGGAGTAAAAGCTACAGCTCAAACACAAGGGAAAGCCTCAGCCTCAATGCGGAAACCAGTGGATGTTCTGTCCTTTATTTCAAGAGCTCCTGAATCAACCATTTTAACACACAGAGCAAAATGTTGGCTCCCAAGGAAGTGAGTAGAAATTTTTCATTACCTTCCATGAACTTGGATTTTTTGATTTTTGGATTTTGGTTTCATCCTAGAGAGAAGCACAAAGATAGTTCTACAGAACTTTGAAAATACCTCAAAAAAAAAAAAAATCTAGATATTGGACATTATATGAGATTATGTTCAGATCTGGGAAACTGAAATGCCCAACTGGTTTAAATCAGTGGGGAAGATTTGCCTGAAAACTGATGACATATAACTCTGATAGTAGTGTTGATTATCTGTAATTGTACCTGCTTACAATTTACTTAAAATTATCTCCTCTGGATTTGGCCCACAAAATAACCTGGAATAGGTATTAAAAAGAATCTTTGGAGATCAATTACTTTTTGGAGTTAAACTTAACAGACAACTATGTAAAAAAACCAACCAAACAAAAAAACAAACACATGTAAAATATCCACAAACAAAGAAAAAAATGCAGTGTAAATCTTTTGGATTGATCTATTTCCTAGTCCAAACTCTGATTTAAGTAGTAATATTATCATAGTCTGGAGGAAAAGCGAGGTAATTGAGGCTTCAAATTGTTTGTGTTTACTCACTGAAAGATGGTTGCAGCAGATTCAATTCAGAAGAAACATAGAGCAGTCTTAACTCTATCACTTCTGAGTGGAGTGCAAAACTCAAATCAATTACTCATAAACATTTGTGATAAGATTAATTTAATTTTTTTTCTTAAACAAAGAGGGTAAATTAAAAGAATCAGCTTATTCCTTCCTACTATGTAGTGACAAGACTAAAAATTAAATTTATACATATTTCATTTCTACATAATAAAGCCTTTTTGCAAAAAGAAAAAAATACCACAGTTCATCTAATTAAATCAAAGAAAATTGCCTGCAGCGATGCTACAGTATTACAATTAGATGTCTGCCAAAACCAGCCATTTGAATTCTTAAACACCACTTCGGTCTTAAATACAAAACATGGTTTTCATCATTTTGTGTGATATCACTGAAATGGGTTTTGTTGGTTTTTTTTTTTTTCCATCACTATTACGTCAGCCTGGAATGCCTTACAGGACTTATTACATATTTTCTTCTGTCTTACAGAAATGTTGGGTGAAGTAAATACAGAATAGTTTTGCTTTGTTCTCTGTAAGTCTGCATATGAATTTTGGTATATAATGTTATGGAAATTAAATAACATAGTTTAAAAAAAACCTCTGCATTAAAAATTCAAGTTCGGTGTAATTAGTGTAATTCGTATAATGCTTAAATAGTCTTTGGAACTAGATATGAAAAGACTAAAAACCCAAGACGCAACCACTACCAGTAGTTGAAGACAATTATTTACGAAAACTGAGGCTATCCACATTTACTATTCTTACACAGCCTGATTAGTAAATCTAATTTAGTATACATGTCCGTACATTCAGATCCCGAAGGGCTGCACCAAATGCTCAGCTCACCCCTGGACTTCCTCTGTGACCTTGTGCAAGTCCGAGTTTTCCCCATGTCTATAAAATGGGAGAATAATACTTCCTACCTGACAGGGGTGTTGTCAGGCTAGAATCCACTGCAGAGTATCAGACACTCAGCTACTAGATGTAATAAGGGATAGATAAAGAGACAGGCTGGAAACAGTGAAGACTGGATAAATAAGTTGCTATGCTACAGTAAAGGCAATTCATTTAAGCATTGTTTAGTGGAAGCAGAGTTGAGTTACAAATTACTGCTGACTGACAGATGCAAAAATGTACTGCAAAAGCACTAAGCTACATTTCAGCAAAACTATCAACCTCCAGTTTAAAGTACACTCATATTTGCAAAGCTTTGTAGAATATAAATAGTAAAATAACGAAGATAATACACAAGTGATGACTAAGGTTGCATGCGCTAGGACCTTCCTATGCAATCCCATTTTACATGTTAACTATGAAAACTACAGCAATGTTCACCTTGTCATCTTCTCCCTGTCTTCCTCCTGACTTCCTAGTTCTCATGCTCCATAGAGCAAGTATGTCTGCAATCTCTGCTGAACTCTCCCAGGTCACATATAAGCACATTGCCTTTAGATTCTTCCAGTTGACTCAACTGAGCCTAGGCTGAGGTAAAATTGCATTCAGCCCTCCAGGTAAAGTTCCCATTGACCATCTGATGACACAACTTCCACTGATCTGTATTAGAGGAAAATGTTCATACTACAGTTTCATGCTTGCTTGAATAAAAATCAATGCCATGTACAGGCTCAGGATCCCGAGAGTTTTGCAAACCACATTGTACAAACACATATGTTGCTGAGGTCTTTCTCTAGATATGAGACAGATGTTCTGTGCTCTGTGCACTTACCTTCCACTATCCTCCATGTGATCAAAGTTGTTTAAGGTGAAAAAAATCTTAAAAAAAAAAGTACAAACACATCCATGGAAATGGATTTGAATTTTTTTTTTTTTCTAGATTAGATGACACAGGCAGTAGTAGTACCAGAGTACTGGGCACTCTGGTCAAGTGAGCAACTCCTTTTAAATGACTTTGTCAGACACAATCCTCTTCCTTCATTTTGTCCCCTGCTGCTACTGTCTCACATGGCATTGCATGCACTATGAATGCCTGAGGGATCTATACGCAAGTTTAAAGCAGACAGAACACAAAGACATTGGGCACATTTTAATAGCATGTTTAAGTGAGACCTGGATGCAGATACATGACCCAGCAGGTGACCAAAATTGTCACTTCAGGGTGGACAATTAGAGCCTAATAATATCAACAGATATTATTAAGGTTCCATTATTAAACTTTATTTTTATGATTTTTTGTCCCATATTTTATGTTCACTCACAATGCAACACGTACATTGTTGGACTGCACTAGTAAGAACGTTAGGATTAATTAGAAGTCATTTATGCATAATAGGATAAAAGTTGTCAAATAGCCGAAGACCAATCCTGGGCCTTATTCAGGCACAGGATTCTAATTGCAGAAAATGTTGATAGCACAAGGAAGAATGGGAGTTGTAGGATGCTGTCCATAATAAAAGCAGACACCTGCATTTCGATTAGTAATCAATAGGACACTTTCAGAAATCCATTACTCTTGACATTACCATGAAAGCACATAATCTAATTCACCACCTAAAGCCACTCAGCTTGTACACAAGGTGTATTCCCAGAGGAATCCATCCAGTAGGTTTTCTTACAACACAGCCCTCAGATCAGGCTCTGACTAAAACGTGACTGGAAGGCAGTAAGGCCTCCTATTACAATCCCAAAGGACAAATGTTTGAAACTCAGGTTGAATTCCTTTCTCAGATTCCTGTCTGAGAGTCAGTTCCTGATTGCAGTATTTGTACATTTCTGTAGGGCCCCGTGTTTCTTCATTCCTGTGGCAATGAATCTTTGCAGTACAAGCTTTCAGCAGTATACCAATATCCAGGTAGGTCAGCTGAACATGTTCAACTTTGACGAAAGGTCCATATCCCATTTGGTATGCTGTTCCATCACATTCTCCCATCCATCACCACTCATAATTGAAAATTTTAGCAGAGATTTCCAGCAAACAAGCAAAAACTGGCAAAATAAATCATCAATATTTGTTTACCTTGTTCCTTTTTGCCAGCCCCCAGACATTTAAAAATCCAATACTAACAGCGAAGCTAAAGAACGGCAAATTCCACTTAAGAAACACAACACAAAATCTATACAATAAACTTAAAGGGAGCTGCTCTATTTATTGCTTAACTATTGCCCATATTGCTCTGATTTTGGGAGGTGTCAGCATAGCATAATAGTATTCACATCTTCATTAACATTTACGTAAAAATTGTGAAATCAAGATTTTTGTGTTTAAATATTTTTGTAGCTGGCATTTTTCTATCACATTGTGCTTGTGGAAAAGTTTGTGTGATTGCAGAATTTGTATCATATTGTATTTACCAAGCTTTGTAGTAATTACTGAAATTCAGTACCTTTTTGAGAAATAGGAGTTTCTAAAAGAGGAAAGTGTCTGTGAGTTAGTTGCTGGTAATAGTTGTGTCTGTCTGCTCAGGATCAGAGAACTTTTTTTTTTTTTTTTGCAAATAAACCTCCTATATTTAGAGCATACAATGTCGTTATGTCACTGAATTCTGCCATTACCTGGACTGTGGACAGCTCTAGCCCAAGGAATGGGTATCAAAAGAAAAGATCTGGTGCCAGAAATTTTGGCACAAGTACAGAAAGCTCTCTTTTCTTTCCTGGGCTTCTAATGCTTGCTTTGTAGAATAAAAACTAGGATATACACTGGCAGCCTGGATTAGTCTTAAAAGGATGCCTGTTAGTGTTGGAGTTACCTATCCTCGTATAAGAGCACTTTATGGAGTGAGAAAGCGTTTACTGATCAATCCTTGTCTTTCACAGAGTTGCCTCAAACTGTCAGGAAACTACTGTACATGTTTGTTCAAGGAAAAGTGTGCTTCTTTGCCCTTCTCAGCTTTGTCTGGATAGCCGGAGAAGCCTACCATCCACTGTAGAGTGCAGTTACCAGTGGAAAGTCTCCCACTACCCTTTTGATGAAAGTTTAAGAGCAGTACCAGTCATGAACCAGAGACACGCTGCAAGTTACAGAAGGAGAGCATTTGGGGTTAAGTATAACACTTGGAGACCGAACAATAATAAAAGTAAAAGTGAACCATGTTGTTATGTAATAAAGCTTAGCACTTTTCGTGAGTTAAGTATTACTATTTGCACATTAAAAAGAGAGAAGACCACAGAGACCACTAAAGCTGGGATTAGAATGCATAGAACCCTGAATCCCAGATCTCGTCTTCAACCACTAAACCACATCTTCTCTAGTTAGACCTTTTTTAAGTCATGGAGCTGCTTATTACTCAACATTCTGCAAGTACTTAAGCACCCTGCTGAATCAAGACCCACCTCCTGGAGATTGAAGCCCACAGTTCTTACTCAGTCATTTATCCTTTGTAATCATGTAACTGGAAACTGCCTACAGGAAAACACACTTTTTCTGCACTGGAAAAATGAAGTCATTAGACCCTCAAGAGTTCATAGCCTTGATTTGTATTGTATCACTCCAATTTTAAGCTGCAATAGCTCGACTGTGCTCAGAACTATTGCACTGTTTAAAAGTGAGAGCAAGGTAACAGAGATTCAGGCCTGAAGTCCCCAGTCAGATGGACATGATCATGCTTTCTCATCGGATCAGCTGTGTTTGGTATTGCTTCCACCACACTGCTGCTAACTGGGGTCTATACTGATACATTCGAGAGGCACAGACAATCTCACTGAGAACCTGGCCATGCAGTTCTTTTCCATTTGATTCTACTTGATTCACAGGAAATAATATGTTAACTTGTATTAAATAATTATCCACGAGCTGGAACCTGGTCCTGAGTCTCTGACATATGAGTTTCTAGCCATGCTTAGCTGGCTATGATTTTTCATCTGGAGTGTATCATCACTATGCAGTCTGGATGAACGGGTTATTTTATGTTAGATCTCCAATGAATAGTCATCATTGACTTTAAAGAAAGAAGTAAAGAAAATATATTGGCTCATGCAGACTCCGTCTTTCACATCTCCATTTACTCAAGAGCCATTTGAAGTTCTCTTTGTATCTGCCCAGATATATGTCCAGCTGGCTTCTATGCATAATGCATGTGTTGTGACAGGAGCAGGGGTATTTGGTAACCACATGTGTGATGACTTGTGTGGGATCTAGTCACCTGCTTGTTCATGCTGCATTAGTTTGTAGCCCTCTGCATCTCTTGGGTACTGTCCACAGTATGTATAGCACACTGAGAAGGCCAGAGTGGTAGAAAGGACAATTCTAACCTCTTCTGTCTATTTGCTGGTGCAATGATATGCAAGATTTTATTTAATATGGGAGGGCTGCAGAGACAGTGTTTTGCCATACTGTCGTTTAATTTGCTCAATTTGCTATTTGGTTCCCTGTTGTGGCTGCCAGTTAAATCTTGCATAGTAGGTAGAATTGCAGAGAAAACTGTAAGACAAAGTAGAAGCCTTGTCTATATTAAAGATCTTCCAGTTAATTACTCTCTTAGTTGCACTTTAAGCTGCTGTTCTGCCTGTTAACCCATTTGCTTGTTAACCCATTTCAGCTGAAATTCACTGGTAAGCTCAAAATATATTCTCTGAGGACTTGTATAGAAGACCATGCAATGTTCAATGGAGAGGTGGAAACCTCTGGATAGGATCAATGTAGGTGAGAAGAGCAATCACTGTAGTATATTCTGGCTTTCCCCAGCTTTGAGGAAGACTTTCTTTACTCAGCATCTCTGTCTCAAGATATTGAAGGAAAGATATGTAACAAACCCCAGAGGTGGGCAGAGCTGATAGGAGTGATTTGCTCGTTCCAGGTCAGTTGCAGATACACAGGTTCTCTAATGTGTGGAAACTTGTCTGCTGACCCCTCGTTCAGCCTCGCACACCCTAAATCTGTTCCTGCTCTGTTACTTTTGCTGACATAACCACCATGGTCCACACCATACCTTACCAAACATACTCTGCAGAGGAGGAAATGGGAGGGAAAAAAAGGGAAATGCTTCCATCAAGTCAACCTCCTTGACTATAGAATCCCTGCCCAAAGCTGCTCTTGCAGCCACCATGGCAAGCAGGTGACTGTGTGTTACCACGGCATTGCTCCAGGTGCAGGAAGCTGCCCTGTCCCTGCCCTGCCCTCCCTCCCACTTGGATAGGTGCCATTCCCCCATCAGACCACCACGCATGGTATTGGAGGCCGGGGGTTTGCTCAATCTCAATGCTGTTTTGCACTTACCACTGGCTGTCTGTGGCAAATGGAATTATAGATGAAGAAGATAGAAGTCTAAAAGTCTTGGATGGGCTACGGTCCCATTCTCTGCTGAATGCTGAGCCCACGGAAGAGCTGCCATTGACTTCAGTGCACCTACAGGACAACAGTCTTGTGCATCCTTGGGCGAAGCAAGTTCTCTAAAGTATCAAAGGAGGAAGTCAGACCCAGGAAGAGGGCATCTGAATTTGTCATCTGCTTCACAAAATAAAATGAAGTAGCAGCTGAACTCTTGTGAGATTTTAAACAGTGTCATACCCTTTTCTGAACACACAATAGATGGCAGATCTCCCCCAGCATCACCCCTGCCCACACAGACATACGCACACTTGATCCGTGAGCAGTTTTGAAAATTTGGGCGGTAGAAATGTTTGTCACACCCACAAGCTATAACTGAAAGAGAGGAATGGGAGAAAAGCCATCCATTTTGGCTTCATGCTAAATTATCAGCTTCTTGGCTTCATGCCAGCTCAGCCAGCTTATAATAATAACTGGCTCTGGGCCAAGGCTTTTTAGAGTGAGAGAGAGTGAGCACGCTGCTTTCTCTTTCTTCAAAAATATTTGTTAATAATCTCTGTATTACTCATAATCTGTGTAGCTTAATTAAATAAAAATGTCTATTTTAACTTCCCCGCTAACTGAAAACTGGAGGTGAGATCAAATTATTGGAAGCCCAGAATCAGTCTGAATTTCAAACATGAGGCATCACAGGGACTGTATGTAGCTGGCTTTCTGGTTAGGGCCACTGTTACCTTGAGACCTGAATACAAACACTCACAGTTTGATCATGGATGGCAGGAAAACAAGAAAAAGGATGAAAATCTACAATAAAAACGTTCTGTCATTTTGAACTTTGTCTTGAACCTTTGACCTATTGTCCCTGATGTTATACCACAGTGTCTTAAATTTTAAGAGGACTGACTTTATCTTAAAGACAGAATTGTGATGATGCCTGACATGATATCTTTCTAATTTTGGAAAGAATCCAGTCAAACTACATTCTTAATGGCAAGAATCGAAGGAGAAGAAAAAATCCTCTAATTCGAATGAGTTTATAAGAACTGTCAGGTCTCACTTACTTAAATTCTGTTTTCTTTGGTCTCTTTGTTGATCTTACTACTATTATTAAAACCCCTAGAGACAATCCACTGTAATTGTGTAAAAAGCCCCTCATGCATCTTAGGTGCAACCACAAATAATAACAGTAAGAGTAAACAAAGCACAAATAGTATTTCAAGCCTTTTGAACAGAAGATACAGCAAAAAGGAGAAGAACATATACTGAAGAGATTTCCATTAAGTTGCAGGAGGAACTCCCAATGTTAATGTAATGATAGATGAGCATACTGGATATCTTTATTAATGTCTTACAACTTGTTCCTTTTCAGAATAGCTAATATTTTATCTTCCTCCTGCAGTGCAAACAATGCTCCTAAAAATTGTCCATGTACAAAAGTCCCTCCCTTGGGTTTTTATAGTTACTAATTGTTACAATTTGCATTAGATATTAAATCTATTACTGCCTTGTGCTGATCTGTGCTAAACCTATCAAAGAAGTGTGCTAGGCATACAGCAAGAGGAGGGTGAAGTTCAGTTCATGTTGGACATGTACCCAAATCCCTGGATGTCGAACCTTGTTATCATTGACCTTCCTTAAGCTTTTCCGTAGTCAAAAGCGCCTAACCGGGCTGCAAGCCCGTCAAGAACATTTTTTTATCTTCATAATTCCAGCACCTCTTGTTTTCTTGCTTCTTTTACAGTATTTTTAGTCCTTCTACATTGGAGGCTGTCACTAAGGGGATGATGATATCACAGGAGGCATTCAGCACTTCACAAGATTAGGTCTATGGTCTTTGCCAAAAACTGGAAGGAGATGAAGACTCAGAAAAAAAGAAAATAAAACTTCCTTCTCTGAAACTGGGCAGATAAATAGCGAGCTGAGCTGCAGCTGCCATACACCTTCCTTTATTATCATTTCATTCTCCGTATTTATCACTTAAATCTTCTGGATCCTATCAGACACAGTGAATGTCAAGATCACTGGAGCGGAGATAATTTTCTTGGTGATTTGTACAGTGCCTCGCAGAATCGATTTCTAATTCCTGATCAGCCTGTACAAACCAATGCACTATAATAATATCTACCAATAATAATCATAATAACATAGGAGCATGATTTATTTTTAATTTCAGAAATGCTCATAAACCATTATTGGTCAAATTTATATGTGGTTCTAATTTTAACTTGAGAAAATTAATCCATTTCCAGTGGACAAATTGCAAAAAAGAGTGTTCGCATTCTTCAGGTTTAAGGACTGAGAAACATGATGATAGTCTTTAAGATGTGAATGTTGACAAATTTCATCCTGTGCAGTTTCTCTAAAAATCTATTTTCATCTTTTCTGTTAAAACTTCAGCTGAAAGTTAGGCCCTGAGTCACAGAGCCTGTACACTGAGAAGTTTCCCTCCTAGGTGAAACTAGGTGCTTCACTCGGTGGAAACCTCTGTTTTATAGACTGCCGGACAGATTGCAACTGTGCAAAAGTTGGAGGGTTTGTGCATTCAAACGTAAGAAGCACTTTAGAAACTGGACTGCTGCTTTATGATGCCGTTCCTTAATGGCGGCAGAGAGCAGACGCTCTGTATTCCCCGATGCAGGAGCACCCGAGGTGGAAAGGCAGAGCCTGGGCGCCAGGTCCTCCACGGCACAGGGGGCAAAGGCTGCCCTGCAGCAGAGTGTGCTGGCTTGGCAAAGGACTCCTGCAGGGAAGCCTCAAAAAGCATGAGGTGCTTCTTGGGATGCTCGTGGGGGACAGTGACCACGTCCAGGCCTCCTGGCACAGCTCCCACTGCGGCGTAAGTTAAGAGAACCGCTTCTGAGAGGGAAGTGAGTGCACAGGGCTCTCCGTGCAGAAACTGTGATTCCAGTGGTGGCTTGTGCTCATTATATAGTGTGAGATCACAAATAGAAGTTTTCACACTTGCCCATCTGCCACCAACTGACTCTAAAGAGCTGGTGAATCATACACTTAAAAGAGGGCGAATTTTTCCCTGCTGCCATTGGAATGTGTTTTGAAATTAAATATGCACAGTACAAAAGCTGAATAACAAGGTTGTGCTGATCACACCAGACACTGTGTATAATGCTTCAGACACGAGGGTCAGGGGTCTAGGCCAAGACCATGGCCCTTAGTCACGGCATCAATGAAAGCTGATTCTTCCTTCCCCTTGGTGTCCCTTTCCATGTTTGAAGAGACTATTGAAAGAAAGATTTCTTTGAGAGGAGCCAGGAGAAAGAAAAAGGGGAGGGGGAGAGGGTTAAATAACATAAATATGGTGAAAAAATATTATTTCTGTGCTTGCATATGGTACTTTTTTCTATCTGTCTATATGCATACATTTTCCATTTGCTATTCGTAATTATGGCTTTGGCTTTACAATGTATTCATCAGTGACACTGTGATCCTTTTGTTCTGCTGCATATTAAAATGGTTCAGAAGATAGATTCAAAAGGTCTCAGGTTCCCAAGAAGGAACATAATAGGGGTAATGCGTGGCAAGAACAGTTTCTGCTTTCTGCAAAACAGGAATAAATAAGGGAGCTATTGCATTACACTTTGTGTACAGTACTGTACTCTTTGTCAAAGTGTTAGACAGATTCTTATCCATTGCAAATACTAGTTCTTAACCTGATTTATGTCTTGAAATAATTTTTAAGGTTCCCTGTGCTTACAGTAGAAATCAGGCAGGATTTATAGAAGGTTTATAAGCACATTCTTTTTGTGAAGGGTAATGTTAATATGATCATTTTGGTTGTTCAAAAAAAAAAAGGAAAAAAGAAAAAAGGAAAAAGAAAAAAGAAAAAAGAAAAAAGAGAAAAGAAAAAAAAGGACAAAGGAATTTTTTTTTTTCATTCCCACTTTAAAAGCAAGTTTTCTTTGGGTGTGACTAATCTACATGAAGTATAACTATATCCATTACCCATCATAGGTTTGTGCAATATGTGACAGCTGTTTGTCCCTGTCACTAAAGTCCCTCTTGCCATGGAAAAGAGACAGGAGTAAGCTGCAGTGAAGATAAAACACCCTTTATTCAGACTGCTGGGCAGAATCAGACTCCTTGGTTCTCTGGTTGCCAGAGAGACTGTGTATCCTATGCATCTGTATGTCATCACAAAAATCTTTCCAACCCCTGACCTGTATAGCCCGGTTGAGGAAGGAACCAAGTACACTACAGATGTCTGATCTCAGCTGCCCCAGGACTCAGCTTTGCCTCGGGTATGCTACCTCATCTCTGGAAACATGACTCCAGCATCCAGGCTTAAGGTAAAGTTCATCCACGATGCAGATGAGGAGGCAGCTATGAACACAGCTGCATTGCACAGGCTCTGCGATGTGAGTAATATTAGTTACCGCTGTGATGTGTTCATATCTTCTTACCTCAGTCAGCCTTGTGCAGGGGTGGGAGAATAGTCAACCGCTCATCCAGAATCAGTGTTTGGCTGTTGCTTTTACAGTCTCTTCACATGAGCATGTGACTAAGCAATGTCTGAATGAGGATACCTCAGCTTAAATTCACACCACTAGGACCAGAACTGGAAATTGTATTGCTGAATCAGTCTGACTTTGAAGCTAACTTGCTTCATGGAGTACATCAGCTGATGTGCCAGTAGGGGCTATCCTACCTGCAGGACCTTGTAACTTTGTACAAGTCTGTGTTTAAAAAAATAACAATTTATTCCATGCTAGCTGGGCTGCTAGTCTTCGAACTGCACTGTGGAGACATGAGTTTAGGACTGATGGTCCTAAGTTTCTCATCCATAAACCAGATACAAACAGTTTTCCCTGATCCCATGTCTTGTTGGCCTAATCGTATTAAAAGCAGTGACAGCATTTGATGAAAGGCTCCATGTTAGTCGTAATTTAATGAAATAATGAATATTCGGTCAATTATTTCTTCCTCCTTACCACACAAAAGCATGCTATTATTCCCACCCCTTCGTTTTCCAGACCCTACAAATCTGGAAGTGATGAAATCAAACAAAAACCACAAAAAATATGCAAAGCAGGATGAGGAAAAGATGGGCTCAGCTGGCAAATGTAGATGTGCTGCTCTTAAACATTGCAGACTCCAAAATATTTAAGCACATGCCACATTTTAAAAACATGGGTATCTTTGCTGACTTCAGTAAGAGACCTTTAACTTACTGTCTCCATTGGGGAGTCTGAAGATCAAGACCACATTTATCATGTGGCATTCATGTTTAGGACAGTGAAAAACAAGTAAAAAATATCTTTACTTAATTCCTCTTCTTTATGTCTCTTTGGAATATAGCTGCTGTGGATGTTTATGTGAAATTAATGTTGGCTATATATTATTGACATTATGGTTAAATTAGTGTTGTTTCAGTTGCTACTAACTTGCTTTTATTCACTTTCATTGTGAGTTTATTTTCTCCCCAGGGAAATTTGGACACATCTCTGAACTGAGAATTACTGAATAATTTTTTAAAGTATTATTTCTGTTAGCCTCATTTGTGCCTTTTTCTGCTGATAGTACAGCTAACTAGGAGAAAAGTACTCACCCAGTGTTCAGAGCTGTGAAGGATTAAAGCAGCTAACCAAAAAATTCTTCCTAATTTCCACCATCTCAGCTTCCTCTCTTCCTCACACATTCAGCTTCTTTTATCTTTTTCTCTATCAGACTTGCTTATACCTGTCCCTGAAACATCTGAGCAGGAAAGGCAATTTGATATTAACCCTTCACCATTAAGGCAAAAGTGATATCTTTGACATAATTACATGTTTATGCTCAGGCAAACTACAGATATCCTGGAGAAGGTGTAACTCAGTCACTGCAATCTTTCCACACAAGCTCTTTCCTTCGGTCTCTTATAAATCAGCGGTGCTTTTAATGTATTTATATTCTTCAAGGATGTGTTTGAGGGAGAAGAAGTTGGATGTAGTGCTTCTGTAAGGATATTGTTCAAACCTCTTTTAGCTACAAGGTTCTGCCTTGCACAAAGGTAGGAGAAGAATGATCAGCTTGTTGATGGTATTTTATTCCACTGAGATCCAGGTTTACTTCAATTCTGCTCAGCTCTTGCTTGGAATATGGGCTTGGGAGAGGCTGTTGACACTCAGCTGGTGTTCAGCAGCTTCTCACCTCAATGATTCCTACAGGAATTCAATGAGACATGGGAGGCACTGCCTTCATGTTGTCTTGCCTGTGAAAAATGTAGCTCTTCCTCCAACCCCTGGAGTTACAACAGACTCTACTGCTCAAAACATAGCTGTTAACTGACAGAGCTGGAGATAGGATACTTGGGCACAACACATGGCCCTTTGAGAACTTACTCTGTGGCTTGCTCTGCACATACGCCAAGGTCTACATTCATTCTGCTCATGCCCTCAAGCAAGCAGCACTGAGCCTGAAGAAATACAATGCTGATAGGCAGGATATACCGAACAGAGCTCAAGTGTTTGCTGATACAATTACATCATGTCCCAAATTATAGTCAGAATAAATGCATTCTGCACTTGATCTACTCTTTGTAAGTTTGCTGATGGGTCATTCACTTTCCTCTCTAAAATCCACTTTATCTGCAGCTTTGTCTTCTACTCTTCTGTATGTTTGTGGTTCAGCAATATCACTATGAGACACACAGCTCTTACCTATGGCTACAACTTTCTTGAATGCTTTTCTTCCATCAACTTATGTAGGATATTTCTTTGAGTTGTCTTATGATTTTTTTGGAAAAATTTCATGTTTAAAATAATTTTCCAGAAGAACATAGGAAGCTACAATAAAACATCTGCCCCTATCTGACCTTCTTGCAGTTTGAAGCTGGTCATCCCAATGTATATGGAGTTTGGAAACATTAAGTACTAGAAAAAAATAAAATATTCTTATCATCATGTATGCTGCCTAGAGAAACCGCTTTGAAGAGTTTCTTATTACTGATATTTGGAGAGGTTAGTGATAGAAATGACTGGGATGAGTAATAAGTAAGAATATCTGCTCAGACTGATTCCAACCAATATAAATTATGCCTGAGTCAATAATGAGTATAGGATTAGGCATACTGGACTTGATTTTCCTCTCACTTACACACTGAAAATTAAAATTAATTAAATAGACTACCTACCACTAGTAAAAGTGGGAGCATCCACTTTCAATCTGTAAGATCCGTATTAAGGAAGCTCTATTTTGTAGTAGGGTTAAAAAAGTCGAGTTTGAATCCCAACTTTTGTTTCAAGCCATTAATCTCCATGCCCTGTCACAATTTTTTTAAAATTTATATGTGCAATCTGTTCAGATTAAAGCCACTCCAAGAGAGAGACTTTTCTTGCTTAAAATCTGCTCAGATAGTGCCCAAGACATCTGCACTTGGAGGTACAAATGTGGAACATGCATGTTACAGTGGGAATGAACCCGAGGTCTTGAGAAGACAGCTGAATGAGCACGAAAGGTCGATAAGTGTATCACCTGGTACAGTGCTTCTTAGATGAAATATATGTCTTTGATTTCTTATCATCTTCTGGACCCATCAGCCTTTTATTTATTTTTGCTTCTCTTGTTTCACCACAAATAAAGAGATCATTGTTTCCCTGTAATCTCTGACACTACATGGTACTGTGACTGAAAACATCATAAAGGGATAAACCAGAATGGTATACTACCAGCCACTGCTGGCAGCAGCTAAAAAGGAGGTAGACTGAAACTTCTTTTTGTTTGCATTTAAAAAAAACACCAAACATCAAAATCTTACATCATAACTTTTAAAGACATTTTTAAAGGTTGGGGGTTTTAATTTAACTTTATTTAGTTGAACATATGCTGTTTGCTACAGAAAAACAATTCCTTTTCATGTATCTTTAAAGTCTGTTTTCCTTCTGTATATTATCTCTTTTAGTCTTGTGAAACATTTACGAATGTTAAAGTGTACGAGTCGTCTGGGTTTTTTTTAAGTTGAAAAACAAATATGCCTTGATATGTTGGTTTGATGAATTCCAATGATAAGATTGCTTACACCCCAAAACACCCTTTTCTTGTTATGATATTTTAGAACAAAATTTTAAGCAATTATCTTCCTGTCCATTCTAGTGATCCATCTCAGAGAGAAACTCAGCAACAGTCTCAAATTCAGTGCATGAAAACAAAGGGAGAGGAAGGGCTAATGGGTAGTGTGCTAAGCCTGGGTCACTGTTCAGTTCCTCCCTAATCTGCACTCTTCCTGTGTGACCTTGGACCTCATTCTGCTTCTTGTTACTCTGTAAAATAGAGGTAGAAATACTTGACGTTGCACAGAGGTATTGTGAGAGAGATAAACATCAAAGACTGGGAGGTGCTCAAACACTACAGAGATAGAGACAAGATAAGTACTGTACATAGAAAAAACTTCATTATGTGACTGAAAACACCAAACAACAGGGCTTTAATCTTCAGGCTTGCAGTTTAAATCAAGCCTTGTCATATCCCATTGTGTAGTTTTCATGAATGTTTACTTCAATAGCCCTGTTGCAGTGACAATCTGGAATCATTCAGTCGTACTCTGAGGTCCAATTAATTTCTTAAGTCCCAAGAATAAGGGCCTAAGCCTTATCAAAATCTGATCAATGTAAGACCTGAAGGATCAGGTCAGCTTGGGTGATACCAAGCTCAGCCAGGAGCTGTCTTGGTATCAGGTTGCCATGACTCTGGGACCTCTGCTCATATATGCACTTTACCTATGGAAAATGCAAGGTAATATGACGTGCCTAAACTGACTAAGTGCAGACTTAAGGGCGTGCATGCACTGATGAATCTTAAACATTTAATATGGAAAGATCCCAATAATTAAACAAGTGCAATTTTGTGTGTACAAAAGCTTTTAAGTTCCACCCCACCACAGCTGCTAATCAAAAATTATGAAGCATTTCTCACCGTTTTTCTGCTGCTGGAAAACAGGCTTGGATATTCGTTCTCCTTTTCACTGACTCACTCTCACCTCAGAAGGATAGGGACTGGTCAGGCTCTCTAGGCCATCAAATCACTAATACTGCATGTGAAGCTGAGATCAAATCTCTAACTTCCTCAGAGTGTTTGTGTATGGCCCACGATCACTGTCTCAGGACAGAAACTCTGCTACAGTGAACAGTCTCTCAGCTGTGAAGACTAGAGTGCTATATGAAACTCACAGTAGAAAGAAGGGACAGTAGAAGATGGATATCTGCTGCAGTAACATCCTTTTCTTCAGATACAGCCCAGTTTAATGAGGAATTCAGAGAGGTTTCATGGCATCAAATGGCAATAAAGACCATTTACAAGTTTGCATATAGACAGTGAAATATATGTACGGAATAATAAAATAAATAAACAATGTAAATAATCATCATTTGAGCTAAAATGGCTGATCACAGTTGCATTCTCCTGAACTGGGGGGAAAAAAAAAAAAGACAATGTGACTTTAAAATGACAAGACATTAGCACATTGCTGCTCTGATGAAACACAGTAGAACAAATCTGGTTGGAGGCTGGTCAGTTTGTGCCTGATGCCTAATCGAGAGCTTAATTTTTACCACAGTCCCTAGGGCACTGCTTTATCTTCAAAGCTTGAGCCAAGAAAATTCACATGTTCGAGTTGTCTGCAGGCTGTTTTTCTTTCTTTCTTTTTTTTTTTCCCCCTCCCCTCTCTCTCCCTCTCCAGATCTCCATCCTGGCTCACTTAACAAACCTGTTAATCCTTAGTCGAGTGCATACATGCAAAACTCTGATGAAAGAAAGCAAATGTGGAAGAAAAGGAGCAGAACTTTACAGATCAACACCAGCACTACTATTTTCCTTCTGGTTTCATCTCTGTGATCAGCAAAACTTTATGCATGCATATATTTTCAAGCAACGTGGCAAGATGTAGCCACATTGTTGATACTTCTACTTCACTGTAAACTTGGTCCAACAGGTATCTCACACAAGTGGCCACTACTTCTTTCAAGAGAGAGCATCAAAAGATAGGGCTGTTTCGGGAGCGAAGTTTCAAGGCTCCAGTGGTCTGCTATCAACAAAAAATTCTGTTGAGTCAGTAAGTTTTGGACAGTTAATTCCCATTTGTGTTTTTGAAAATTTTTAACTCATTATCAGTATTTCAATAATGTAATGGGGAAGGAAACAGGTATCAGAAATATTTTTTAAAAAGTGCCTCTGCAACTCTGTCTATATGTTAAGCAATTAAATATGTAAGGTCTATGGTAAGACACCTACAGACTTGATTGAATAAACAACAGTCTAATAAGGTAAATTAAATCTACACAACGGTGGAAGTCACACCGGCATGTGAGACTGAAGATACCCATCAGTATATTCTATTGCTTGAATGTGCTTGTGATTTGAAAATTTAACCCACTGTATGTTTATGGCTATTTATCCCTTCCCTTCCTCCCACCCACCCCCCAATTATTTCATTCCTCTGGAATGTGACTTAGCATGGAATATTGAACCTCTTCATTTCAGGGCATGCGCAGTGTTTTCCTGTAGCTCGTATGCTACTGTGTAGTAATGGGATTTTGAAGGAGGGATCAAGGTTATTTAGTTTCCATGCTTAATTCATTCTTGAAGAGGTTTAAATAGGGACTGACAACATGCTAATGTTTGATAATCGTTACCATCAGCTATGGGAAGAATCACTGATCACCTGATACTTCTGCTGGTTTTAGAAACGGATCCCGTGACTGAAAAGTCAAAGTCATTAATCATCCCATAGTATGATTTGCAAAAGACAAACTACATCCTCTCAGCACATAAAGCATGTTGTCTCCTGTTCATACATGTTATCTTTCTATTTACATTTTATGCGGATTTGCCTAACTCTATGATCTCTGATCAATTTTCTGGCTTACAGGGATGTTTTAAACACTTCCAGCCCCTTTTCAGGTTTCACCATTTTCATCTGCAGTTGAAAATGCTGCTGGCTGGAGCTGCAGCTAGGAGGTGGCATGTACTGAGCAGGGGAGGAAATCTGTATATGTGATACAAAAAAGAGCCATTTGCTAGGACAAATCCTGTTCAGGAATGGCTGTTAATAAGAACCAATTTACTAGTACTACTGCTTATATAATTTTATATTGTTTATATGAAATTGAAGTGATCATAAGCTGATATTTTCACAGGTTTCCATTAATCTGCGGTCTAGAATTATGCCATTTTCTTATACCTGACCAATAACTTTCTCAGTGCTATTTCTTCTCGACCACTTCAGCCTGTGTTGCTGGTGTTTAAGGTCTTGAAATGACTCTCAAGTGACAAATGATGATGTATGTACACACAGTTCTGTACTTCTCTCTTTGAGTTTAACTGGACTGGGAAATGCCATGGCCCCTGAAAATCCAGGCTCTTTGTTTTTCAACTTCAACAATAGAGAGGGGATGCATACTGCTTTAATATGAGATTTTAACATTTGGTTTGGAAGTACTTTCTGACTTTCACAAGCGTAAAGAAAAGTCTCTTGACGTGCACCTTGTGCTTTAATCACAAGAAGATCCTTAATTAGAGGCAAATTCTGACACTGAGTCAATTAGATCACATGTGGAATAAGGTAGTCCTCAGTTAGAGTGACAGTAGCAAAATCTGGTCCTTGATAAATGAAAGGCAATGCCGAGTATCTCCCTAGGACTTTGATGAGAATGCACAGTAGCTCCCTTGTCTATAAGTCTGAAGCTTTCCTGCCTTCCCTTACGAAAGTAAAAGATTTCTAAATATGTTCTATTATTATTATTTATTTAAAAATGCAGTAAATTATTCATTTTCTTTTTATTCTTATTTGAATCAAAAAAGTATTCATATTACTGATATTAATTGGTTAAGATTTTCAAAGCTGCAGAAGTACAGAAGGAGTGGAATTAAAAATCTTATCTTCCATTCATTCACTCACACAGCATTCACCATTGCTGCAGTTCTCCCAAGAGTTCCTTTTCCTACCTATAGGTTTGAATTATGTTGCCTGCTGTGTTATAAAACCAAGTCATTCTGTAAGAGATGATTGCTGTTCATTTCTCATCTGATTGTTGTTTGTGTGTTTATTTGTTTCCCAAAATACCCCTTACCATATTTCTTTTTACCTTTGGAACAAACTTGTGATAATAGGGCTGATTATTTTGTCAGCACACAGGATTTACTAGATCACTGTGCATCTCAAATATTGCGAAGAGGTTATAGAATTTCTACAAGGCATATTGGAAGGTTATTTATTTTCTGTGTTTTCAACCTTTTAGAGCCAGTACATTGATTCAGAGTGAAAATTTTGAGAAAAGGAAATACTTCCCTTTATCATTGATAAATTTCATCTTGCTCAGATCTACAGTTAATGTTATGCATCCCTTCTGCTGAAGCAGTCACTGCAGATAGCTCAGAAGCTCATCACTCTCCAGCTGCAAGCTGACAATTTATCCAGTTTAAGATTGTATGTCACCAATGAATGTTCTGATTACTTGTAAAAGATAGTGCTCTAACCTTAGTAATTGCATAAGCTCTGGATGGGTCTTCTGGACACAAGGTATTTTCTTACAAGCAGTAAAAGTTTCCAAGACTACACAAAAAAAGAAGATCTCAGTGGAGATACTGCAATGATTGTTCATACAGTGGGAAGAAATGCTTCCTCTGGAGTGGAAAGAAGGCATAAGAGGCCAAAATTGTAATGAAGACATGGAGTTATAACAGGAATAAATTTAGCTCCATGAGTTTAGATGAGCAGCCTGGACAAAATGGTACGTGACAGCTCTTCAGAGACAGGTTTTCCTCTGAGTCTGTACTGCCACTTTAGCACTACATGTTTTTCTTAGCCCTAATCATATGCAGTGCAAGAAAGAAAAGAAGCTCAGCTGCTTCTAAGTGCTGAAAAAGACAGTAGCTTTAGAGATTCAGATGAATGGGTAAATGGGTGGATGGACAGAGAGTAGAACCCCACCAATAAACTCCTCACAATTTGGGCTGGCCAATTTTCTGATCCTTTTGCTCAATGGGTTAAAGAGAAGCATGTTATTGCAATACCTGAAAAAAGTCAGGCTCAATATCATGGTGTTTTGACATTGACCAAACCTCTTATCCAGGACAGTCGAGATTCTTTACCTTTCGAAAAAGATGTAGTAAAGAAAAGTTTCTCCTTTCTCCAATATGCCAAGACTCCAAAATAAAGTGAATGACAGATTCTTAGTTAACCAACATATTAAGCTCTTGTTATTCTAAAAATATTTTATGAAGGGTTAGGGAAGTCACCTAGTCTGAAGAAAATAAAAATAACAACTATTTTCAAATACAGAAAGATTGATGTTTATGACAATTATATTCAAAGATCTAGTTAGTTTACTCTATTAGAATTCTGGATTGACCCTAAAACTAAAATTAAAAAATCTTCCAAAATGATATTTTTAAAAGATCTCTAATCATCCAACCAACAACAGAACCACAGTCATTAAATATAAGAACTTTATTGTAATAATGAGTTTGTTATCAGAGGTTTCCTTTCTGCAAACAACATTCTGCTAGCATTTTTACAATGCATTTCAATTTTAAGCAACAAAAATTGTAGTTCTGAGTATTCTTTCACTAATCAAAAGACACTAATATAGCTCAAAATATTCAGATTTTTCTAACATGCTGTTTGGTTTTTCTTGTGCAAATGTATGCATATGCAGTTGACTTCCACGTAAAAATTCAGGTATTTGTCCTCTAAATATTGGAAGCTGGTGCAAATAAGGTGGTAGAGAAAAAGCTACTTTGATTTACCCTCTCAATTTATTTTTGGGTGCAAAAATATTGCTATAGCTTTAATGTATGCAAATTGCATGAACATGGAGCACAGGTCTGAGCTCTTTGAAAAATTCCTCCTTAATCTGCTAGACAACCTTAGTGGCATATTTGGATAAAGCAGCAAAATTAGTGGATGAAGGGAAAGTGGCAGATGTAATGTAGTTGGATTTTAGAAAAACATTTGATACAGTGTCTGACAAAATCTTACTTGAAAACTTAATTGAAGTTGGCTTGGAGAAGAACAGTGTTATGTGGATTGAAAACAAACATTAATGGATAAATAAATAAACAAGACTGCAAAGAAAAGGTAACGATAAACCAGAGTGTAATGATTGAAGAGTGGTGCCTACCGGCACACCAGAGCAATCAGCCTTTGGTCTTATGTAACATCTTTATTAACAATCTCAAATACAGAATAAGCAACATATTGACAAAATTATTGGATGATACTAAAAGTACAGGAGATGTAAAGGAGAGGAATGAAGATGTAGAAGATTTAATTATAACAGCATGAAGAGAGAGTAAACAAAAGAATTTTCCAATCATTTCAAAGTACAGCAGCACTACAGCTGGATACAATAGATACAGTAGGGAAATAATCTGTGAGATAGAAGATCTTCTGAGAAATCATCCAGAAGGAAGGTCTAGAAGTAGTGGGTGACAATCAAAAATTAGTATAAGTTCTATATATAACATAGCAGCAAACAAGGACCAAGTCGAGTGTGGGCCAGAGATGAAGAAAAATAATTTCCTAGGATATCATATAATGATGTCATAGTCCTTTCTTACATAACTGTGGTCTTCCACACAAATGGAATTATTATTTTCTGTCCTGGACAATTAATAAAAAAGCATACCATCTGGAGCAACAAATAAATAAATTATCAGAAGGGAGCTACATGGAAAAATAATGGGAAAGGCTAAAGCATACTTGATATTTTAAAATATGAAAATGGAAATCACAATTCTGCACACAGCTGACAGCTAAAAACAAGACTTTTTTTTAAAGAAGAAGATAAAACTGAAAACAACAGGGTAAGACTGTAAAGAGGATGTAAACTAACAAGAAAGGACAACATTACTCATTCACATTAAGCATGACTACAAGAATCATAGGGGATTGATGGAGCAAACATGCCTGGGTGGTTTTGACAGTAAAAGTTCTGACTGTGCCCAACTTCCTTTGAGGTGGCAGAAAATGTTTTCTGACCTGACACATGTCCAATAGTTCAGTTACACTCCACACACCTGATGCACCTGGCCTAAATAACCAGAAGGGTTGAAACCTTCACAGCTGGTAAGCTATAGTGCTTTAGAACATGTGCAGGCAGGGGCCCTGTCTTCTCTGAGGGTTTGCTCAGTGATAGAAAATCTGGGGGGAAAAAACAAAAAGGAAGGTCAGTAGCATCTGGAAACTTTGTTTATCCTCTAGGGAGATTGTTCAGCTCAAATGCCCAGGATAGGGCTTGGAACTATGGTTTATGTCTCCCTGTGTCAGCTTTGATGAATTTGGTGCAACATTACATTGCAAAGGGTGTCTGGGAAATTCTCTGACTATCATGTGAGGTGTCAACATGTATGTAGAGGTGTTATGTAAAGTCTAGTACAACTATGGTAATCAGACGTATCAAGTGACAAGCTGCTCACAAAGTCTTGGAACCCGAGAGCATTGCACATGGGAATGCACCTGGATTAAGAAGCAGACAGTCTCTGCACAGGGTCAGAGGAGGCAGAAATCAGCCTCCTCCAGCAGGTGCTGCCCTAGCTGAATGGCTGCTCAGGGAGCATTGGCCAGATCTTATTGAGGAATCAGCTGTGGTGCATTGGCAAAGACAACAAGTGAGGGGTAGTGGGACCACGCCACTGTGTCAAATGCTTTCAAAGGCATGACGCGTCGGAAAGTCAAAATGACTCGTCATATGTAGGAGAAGCTGGCCCTTCTCAGAAACATACAAAGCAGAGGTAGGATGTGGTGCCTTTTGCCTGACACCACCCTTTCTGGGGAGGGAATCAGCCCTTTCCATGTTTCAGTAGAAAGGGCCACATGTCTGGGTCTACCAGTCACTTCTGCTGCAGCTGTATAATACTCTGAGGCCAATAGGAGTTTGGTGTTATGACATGTTTCAACAAAAGTTATGGCAATGGGTTTTTTTTCAGTCTGTGAAGAAGGCTCGGTTTTGTACAGACACCCAGTGGCATTAGCCTTGTTACCTACAAATTGGTAGAGGACACTGTAGCGAGGCGTTTCCTTTCTACCGCTGCCTCAGATAATTTTTTAAGTCATGCTTGTTCCCTGTCCTGATGTGTAGGTGTTCCAGACCACTGCATATGAACCAGATGAGAATAGATCTTGTACCATCTCAGAAGGATAAGAGTCTACCAGAAAATCAGCATTAAAAGCATCCATAAATTGTGGAAGCACTGCATCAGCAACATGTGATATTTGTACAGTTCTTCTTTCCTCCCAAAGGGTCCTGGAGCATTTTATTCCCTCATCTGACACTGAAATGCAGCCACCTCTGGGGTGGAAGCCAGCAGCCATTCAGCATCAGGGACAGTGCCATATTTAAGCAAGATAAATGCACAGAAGAAAGACCATCTGTTATCATGCCAGTCAATTTGTAGATACAAGTAGATCCATAGCAAGTTTTGACAAATCCATGTGCCAGAGCCCGCTCCAATATTTCTAGCAGAGTACAGGCAAGCATAAGGAAGTCATTTGTGTACGCCCTAGTGGTGCTGTCAGCCTGCCTGCAAGAACTCCTTGCACTCTGTAGTATCACTATTCCCCCCTAGGACAAGGCATTGAGCAGATCTGATGTTATCAATCTGTGGCTCCCCCATATAAGGGCATGAAGGTAGGCATGACAACTTTTTTGCTCAGCTCTAGTCAGTGGCTTTTGCCAAAGTCTTGAGCCAAAGCTTCTCCGGAGAAGTGCCCAGAAACATTTGGCTCTAAAACCAAGCTGAGGGATCTCTAAGTGCCAAGTCATAGAAGTCTCATGGAGTCTCTGTGGCCAAAACCATGGAAAAGGAAATTTGCTCTGAATAGAGCCCTTATAGATCAAACATTCAGAGTAGACTAAACATCTTTGACAATGAGTTTAAGATTTCATGGCAAGGCAATTTTGCTCAGTAATTTGTTCAGATCTAAATGCTTTTAGTTCTCTAAGTTCATTTCTCACTAAATTATTTTCTCAGGACAGTTCTTTTGAACATAATAAGGCATCCAAGCTTCAACTACAGCAGGACCTCTGCAATACATGTGCATGTGTTATAATACCTTATTTTCTGCCATGGAGATTTAATCAAATTCACTAAAATGATGGACTGTAATAGAAATTTTTCAATAATGTATGTTAAAAGGGTTCTTATGTAATGACTTAGAAGTAGGGAGTGAAAAGATGATAGCATGTTTCAGCATACAATATGCTATGAAGGATTAGCTAAAGTATTGAGAAACCCACACAGGTCTCTACTACCCTCAGTGCTTGTGAGTCATTATGGTCCTGTGTGTTTCTCTGATAAATTCAGTAAACTGCGGTACAGTATATCACGCAGTAACGCCTTATATCATTCCATTCTCTAACAGGAACATAAAACAACCGTTGATTGCAAACAGGCTCTTTTAAAGATTCACTAGACTGTTTGGCATTTCCAAATGTTTTCATGTTGGCAAGCCATTATAATAACTCATATGGGATCAAAATGCATATAACTTATTCCAAAGTATTCCACGTGCTAATTAAGCAAACAGAAGTGCTCTTGTCCCTACCTCCCCCATCAAAAATATGTATGTTTATTCTCCAGAACATTGTTTCACTTCAACTTCTCTTTATGTATCAAACTTTCTTCCCCCACCTCCAGCATTCATATTCCTGTTCGCTGACTCTCTTGTTGCTCTCTCTGTATTTTCATATATCTCAAATATCGAAGTGAAGCAAGGTAATGAGTCACTTTTTTTATCTCTCCAAGGAGGAGAGAGGAAGATGACACATAGTGCACTGATCTTACTAAGAAAAGTACAGTATATGTGGAGATTTTTTTTGTTTTTATTTAATCTTCACTTTATCAAAACTGTATTGCACGAGTCATCTTTATTCTCTGGAAAAAAAAAAAGAAAAAGGCAAAGTAAAACAAAGGCGGTGAAAGAAGCACTAACAATGATACCAATTACAACATTTTTCCAGTTCAGTTTAGGGCACTGGGAACTTCAAGTGCGACTTGAAGATTAAAAAAAGAAAACAAAAACCAAAAAAACAGCTTTATATGTGTTAATTTCAAGCAAAATAAGCTTCCCCTTGACGTCCATCTGTGTAAGTCCCATTAATATTACCCATCCCTGTAAACCAAGAGAAGAACAGACAGAGTTAATTGTATCTTCACATTTGAAGCCAGAACTACAGTCTGCCCTTAGCACATTTATGGCTTTCTTTTTTTTGCAGAGAGCAGGCGCCAATAACATCTTCACAGAGCATGAATGAGGGATGATCTCAGAGCTGATATTTTGGGAATCTGCAGAAGACAGAGGGGGAATGTCTATCCCTCTAAGTCTCCCTTGCTGCAGGGCTGGGGAGCCTTTTCAAAAGGCTTTCACTCTGAACTGGTCACTTGCTTAAGCACTGGTGGGACTTTGTACCTATGATGCATTTGGGAAGGAAACTGCAGGGGGGAGGGAGGACAAAGAGTGGAGTCTGGCTCAAGTAAAGTGCTGGAGCTGGGGCCAAGAAATTGCTCCCCTCAAGGAATTTTCAAAAGAGTTCACCTGGGTGAAAATGGTCTTTGAGGTACAAATCGTTCACACCTCAACTTGTGGCTATAATCACTTGTGCCAGAGGAAAAGCCAAAACCAGCTGCTCCACGTTGTCTCATTAGATCTGCCATTTTGCACGCGGCAGCCAACGACAAAACAGGCAGTTGCTTGGCAGAAGCCTGGGGCTGCTTGGCACTGCAGCAGAAGCATACTCTTAGCTCCAGCTGTGGCCAACCCCAGGCACAGAGAGAAGGAGAAAGAGGGAAGGAGGAGGAGGTTGCCCAGAGGCAGTGCCAAGCTTCATTATTGCAACAAGATTTACTGGTTGTAGGTTAGCTTTCTAAGCAGGTAACAATGCCTGCAATGATAGAGAGGGGCACACGCCTTATCTGAATCTCTCAGAAGCACTGCGAGGTCTGGGGCGCCATGAGCAAAGAGAATCATGTCATACCCACGCTATTCTTGAGTCTGGCAGTGGGCTCCCATCTCTGGCTGGTTTTGTAAGAACAGAGGGCTAGTGAGCCACCCTTCCAGTGCTTCGTGGAAGAGCAAAGGACTTTGAGTGCCATTATTGAAAGATTAGCTACAAACACACCAAGCTCCAGCTCAGACACCTGCCATGATTAAGTTCTATAGTGACGATACTTTTCCCTTTATTGTGACTCTTTCTCACTGCATTTCTCCAAAACAACTACTGTAAAGGGAAGAGGCAGGTTAAGAGGAAGGCCCTCTTTCTGTATGGATTGTCTTTCTCTTGCAGTGTGTTACAAATGCAGAATCACAGTAAACAGGGCTGGCTATGAATCTTCCACTTTAAGATAATAAGGTACCATATTGCTGATGCAGCACAACTTTATCTATCTATTTATCTGTGTTGGAGGAGACAATATTAATCCCTTCAAAATAATATCTTATAACCCCCATTGCAGATCCCCGTGGTCCCTCACCAGGAAGTTGCAAAAATGCAAACCCTGCTAAAAGAATAAATTTCTTTCTTTAAAAGAAGTAGAGCTTCAGGTTTTTTCTTTACTGCCTTGGCATCTTTATTTTCCCAAGGCTGTTGTTAATGATCACATGACCACTTGCAACTTCTAGACATTCTGGACAGCATCCCCCTGCACTAGAATGAAGAGCACAACTATTTTCATTTGGATACCTCAAATTAATCTTCTTATCCATAGACTTTTACTTGATTATTGGGCTCCATTGTGGCAAATATCGCAACATCTCTGACATGGAAAAGCAGCCTGCTCTGTGCAGTAGAGCTGGCACAGTCAGGGTGGTGAGGCTAGATGCCAGCTAGTTCCACCAGGAGCAGTGTGCTTGGTTCAATCCCCTTGTCTACACAGGGAAGACTTACATTCTCAAATCCACCCATTGCTTGCCCAGTTCGATTTTTGCAATGAAGATTTTATACGTGTGATATGCTAAACTTGAGTACATGCTCAGCCTCTCTCAATCACCCTGGGACACAAGATACCCTGCTTCACGATATCCATCGAAGTCTAAACTTCAGAGCTGCAGGCTGAAGCACTTGCCAAGGCCTTCCTTCTGCAGGCTTCAGGAGCACCACTTTGACTGGACTGAGCCGTACAAAATACGCAAGTGAACATTTAACTCTCAGCTGTGCTTTGGGAAAAATCTCTTGGAAAATCTGCACCAGGACTGCCTGGGCCAAACTGCACAGTGCCCACACTGTATCCTGGAACTCCTGAGAAGAAAATACAGGCCTCTGAGTACTTTGCCAAATCACTGGTGGCTGCGCTTGTGGAGGACAAGTTTATACAAAAAATTATGAAAAGTGCACAATATTGTCTGAAAGAAATAAGCCCTCAAGGGTGCAGCTCTTGTTATGCAACAGAAGCTAAAAAAGAATTGTAGTTTGCAGGATGCATCCTTAATTTTATGCTGTACCTTTGAATATGCAGAGATTTTGGAAGTTCCTCATTCTTACATGAAAATATATTCAGAAATTACTCTTCTTGAGATATTTATTTTTCTTTCCAGTGCTGAGCGGAATAAAAAAAAAAAGGAAAAGAACATGAAATACATTCATGACTAAACCAGAATCTTCACAGTGAAGGCAAATTGGGGACACTCCAATCAATGTCAAGTATTGAGAAGTGAAGACGATTTTCCTCCCTACTGTTTTAAGGTCTTTTTTTTCCCCTCACTATATGAAACTGTCTCTAACAACTAACCTCACAGGATTTCAGGCTGAAAAAGCATACTCTAAGCACCTATGCAGCATTGAATGAAAACCTACACACCCTTTACAGGTACCGAAAGTACCACCACTCCTTCAGAGAGCATGTAAGCCACATATTATGAACCTATATTCAAAAGCACGCATTCTGTGTGGAGAGGGAGGATGTATAGGAAGTAAAAGCACTTTCCGGGTAGTGTAACACAAGCCTGTTCTCTGCCGTTCCCTTCTTCTGGCATCAGGGTGGATGTAATTCTTCTCATGCATTATTGATAGGTCCAAAAGCCTGCCAAGCTAGCCTGCTTTTTTTGTGACAGACAAAGGAGGGTACACGGATGGCACCTCTCAGTGCTCGGGGCTCTGCTTTCATTAAGAACATTTTCTGCCTGTTCTCCAAGGGCACCCTCTGTCAGAGACTGCCACACAATAAAAAAAAATATGGCTTTGAAGTCCAGTGAATAGAAACAAAATGAATTAACGTTCAGGTGTTCGTGCAACCTGATTACAAAGGCCCAATTCAGTGGCGTCCTTCACACCTTTCCACTTGTCCCTGCATAATCTCAACACATCTTTTAGGCTCTGTGCCTTTCTCGTCCCCCCCTCCTGCCTGCTCCCCCCCATCCCTTTATTTCCTAATGCTTGCAGGTCCTCCAGGAAGACACAAGCACTTACAGTTGTTGAGTGATTAAATATTTATAATCAGGGCAATGAGTGAGGTGTTGAATAATAAATGCTAAGGTTGAGGCGGCCTTAGATAATTTCTGCAGATTTCTTCATCCGCAGACTCTTTGATTCTAAGGCAAAATCCTTTTAATTAACAAAAACTTTTTTCTTTTAGTTCCTTCTTCTTCTTCCTCTTCTTTTTTTAGCAGCTGTGACAGGAGATAGTCCTTTATCACCGTTTTGATCATGAACCTTAACCCTGAGACAGTGCTAGAGCTGTCATTAAAACCTTAGATAGACATGCATAAAATTTACATTTGTTGTTGCTATCTCACATTTGGTTTTGTTTTTCCTACATATATAACATATCTGAAAATATATGTATTTAACCACATTCACTCAAACTCTCCTACATCTTCAAAAAACTAAAGTCTGTAATAAATGGTCAGTCAGCTATTAGGGACAGTTAGAGCATGTTATAATGGGGACGATGAGTGACTTATATAAAGCTTCTTTATAGAGCTGTAATTGTAGATAACACTGTACTTTACAGAACAGACAGAACAGCTAGATTATCCACCAGTTTCTCTTGATTTGAACTCACAATGAATTTAGTCTTTAATCTCTCTCTTTGCCCTCCTTATTTTCCCTAACCAATGGCACTGAAGCTAGGGATTTTTTTAAATCTTTTTTCTTTAAAAAATACTTTTATTTTCAAAAAAATTTCTGGCTTTTGGAGTCATGTGAGAATTTCAGTTTGGGGGAAGGAGAGTTATTCTTCTTTAAGAAATATTTCAGACACTAGTGGTAGGGACAAAAAGCCTGCAAATGTGATGTCTCATGAGATCAGAAGTCCATCAGTAAGTAAGAATTGGTTTCCTTCCCCTCTCTCCTTCCCGTTACATTCACTCTCCTGACTATGCAGGAGGCTGACTTGTCATTTCTGAATGCTGGATTTGTCTGAGAACTGCTGGTATAACACAGTCAAAATAAAATACAAGGCAACATTTCCTGTGAGCCAGGATTTAGTGAGACCAACTTGAAATGTCCAAAAGTAGGCAAAATGCATTCAGCAATAGGATTTGGAGAAATAATAAAAAAACCTCTGACAGTTAGGAGACTTGAAGCATTTCAGTGTTAAAGATGACTTAACCTGGAGCATAAAACTAACAGAAAAGCATTAGGAACCCCATGGTCTGTCTCTGATCATGTCACTCTGATGACTATATCACTAACTCCTCTCAAAATGGATGTTACCATATTTCCTTGTGTGACAACACAGTTTTGAAACTTGGTAAACAAATGTCCTACAATATTTTAAAACCTTAAAATCAGAAAGGAACTGGAAAACATTCAAAATGCAAAGTAATGTAAAGGTTTCTCTCTGATGGTGCTTCCCTCTCACACTTTTCCCTTGCTCCAAGATGAGCTCTTTTCCACGGGCCACAGCTCCTTCAGTAAACACCCACCTGCTCTGCCATGGTCCTCGCCATGGGTGGCAGTGTGGGTATGTGCTGCACCATGGAACACCTCATCCTTCTCCTCCTCCTGACCTTGGTGTTCTCTCTGCCTCTGCTTGTTCCCTGTTCTTCCTCCCTCCATGCAGTGTTTGCTGCCCTAAATAAGTTTTCCCAGAGGTACCACCAGCTTGGCTGATGAGTGCAGATGTGTCATGTGGTGGGCCATCAGAGCCGGCTGGAACTGGCTGTGTCCAGCATCCAGCATGCCCAGCCTCTCCTCACAGCGGCTGCCCTGCAGCCCCCCTGCTGCCAGCGCCTGGAAACGGACACCCAAATCAAGCTAAAAATTTTAGCAGTGTATTACATTTTGAGAGACTTATAATCTGACATGCTGTAGGTGGTCACTGATGAGGAATGTTTCTATTGATACATTCTGTTGTTTGACTTTTCAGCTATAAATATAGATCAAGAGAAATTAAGTTGTCCACTTAAGCTCAGTAGTTGAAACACAAAAGGGAATAGGGGCTGAGTTTAAATCAAAACATCATCACACCGGTGATTCACAGAATCACAGAATCGCAGAATCATCCAGTTGGAAGAGATCTTTAAGATCATCAAGTCCAACTGTTCACCCTCTACTGCCAGGGTCCCTAAACAGTGTCCCTCAGAGCCACATCTACAGGTCTTGTAAAAAATTCCAGGAATGGGGACTCCACCACTTCCATGGGCAGCCTGTTCCAATACCTCCCAACTCTCTCTGTAAAGAAGTTTTTCCTGATATCTAAACTAAATCTCCCCTGGCTCAACTTAAGGCCATTTCCTCTTGTCCTGGCCCTTGTTATATGGGAGAAGAGACTGACCCCCACCTCTCTACAACCTCCTTTCAGGTAGTTGTAGAGAGCAAGAAGGTCTTCCCTGAGCCTTCTTCTCTCCAGGCTAAACAACCCCGGTTCCCTCAGCCGCTCCTCATTCAACTTGTTCTCTAGACCCTTCACCAGCTTTCTTGTCCTTCTCTGAACACAATCGAGCACCTCAATGTCCTTCTTGAAGTGAGAGGCCCAAAACTGGACATGGTACTTAAGGTGTGGCCTCACCAGCACTAAGTACAGTGGAACAATCACTTTCCTACTCCTGCTGGCCACACTATTGCTGATAGAAGCCAGGATGCTGTTGGCCTTCTTGGCCACCTGGGCACTGCTGGCTCGTATTCAGCCAGCTGTCAACCAACACTCCTTTTCCACTGGGCAGATTTCCGGCTACTCTTCCCCAAGCCTCTAATATTGCAGGGGTTTGTTGTGACCCAAGTGCAGGACACAGCACTTGGCCTTGTTGAACTTCATACAGTTGACCTCAGCCCAATGATCCAGCCTGTCCAGATCCCTCTGTAAAGCCTCCCGAATTTCAAGCAGATCGACACTCCTGCCTAAGTTGGTGTCATCTACAAACTTACTGATGGTTCACTCGATCCCCTCATACAGAACATTGATAAAGATGTTGAAGAGAACAGGCCCCAATACTGATCCCTGGGGGACATCACTTGTGACCAGTTGCCAACTGTATTGAACTCTGTTCACTACCACTCTGTGCCTGGCCATCCAGCCAGTTTTTCATCCAGCAGAGAGTACACACATCCAAGCCATAGGCAGCCAGTTTCTCCAGGAGAATGCTGTGGGAAACAGTGTCAAAGGCCTTACTAAAGTCCAAGAAAACAACATCCAGAGTTCTTCTCTCATCCACTAAGCAGGTCACCTTGACGTAGAAGGTGATCAAGTTGGTCAAACAGGACCTGCCTTTCATAAACCCATGCTGAATGGTCCTGATCACCTGGTTGTCTTGTACGTGCCATGTGATGGCACTCAAGATGATCTACTCCATAACTTTCCCCAGCATCGAAGTCAGACTGACAGGCCTCTAGTTCCCTGGGTCATCCTTCCAGCCCTTCTTGTAGATGGACATTGCATTTGCCAACCTCTAGTCAATTGGTACGTTCCCCGTTAGCCAAGACTGCTGGTAAATAATGGAAAGTGGCTTGGTGAGCACTTCCGCCATCTCCCTCAGAACCCTTGGGTGGATCCTGTCTGGGCCCATAGACTTGTGCACATCTAAGTGGTGCAGCAGTTCATTTACTGTTCCCTTATTATGGGATTATGGGGTCTTGATTCCGCTCCTCGCCTCTGCCTTCTCATTCAAGAGGCTGAGCACTCAGTGAGCTGGTCTTACCATTAAAGACTGAGGCAAAGAAGGCATTCAGTACCTCAGGAGTTTCCTCATCCTGGGTCACTACGTTTCCTGCTGCATCCAGCAAAGGATGGAGACTCTCCTTAGCTCTCCTTTTGCTGTTGATATATTTATAGAAACATTTTTTGTTGTCCTTTATGGCCGTGGCCAGACTAAGCTCAAGCTGGGCTTTAGCCTTTCTAATCTTCTCCCTGCATAGTCTCACAAAAACCTTATACTCATCCTGAGTGAATGGCCCTTTCTTCCATAGGCCATAGAGTTTCCCTTTCTTCCTGAGCTCCAGCCAGGATTTGCTCTGCAATGCAAACAATACGGCTGTTCTGGTCATATTACCTAGTATTACCTAGTATTATCATATTACCTATCATTATATCAGGTAATTGGAAATAGTGCAACACCCAACAGAAAGATGGAGTTAGGAGGAAAATGGTGACATCCTGGCAGACTGAAAAGGTCACCAGGAATGAAAATATTTGCTCTATTTACAAGTACAGCTGTAAACACAGGTACAGTGCAACAACAAAAGCAGCAACCTGAGTTTTATGGAGGATTTTTCTCTTGTTCTTGTTGCTGAACACTGTCTATATTGTAATTTTATCCTCCTACTCAGCTTTACACTGCATGGCTACTTCATCCTCCTGTCGAACCTCACCAGTCTTCAACATCTCAGACCTTACCAAATGCACATAAGTGTTTACTCATGTGCATGGACCATTCATGTCTGCAAAGGGGGGGGGGGGGGGGGGGGGGGGGGGGGGGGAGGGTGGCGGGGATGTGGGGATGGGGGAGGGGGGACGGGGAGGGGAAAGGATGAAGAAGTATGAAGAATTTTCCAGGAATTGAAAACTCTCTAGATCGGCATGCATCTTGGTAGCAATGTCTATGGCTTCTATGCCTGTCATGTGTTGACATTAGATGCTAAACAACTGATGTGTTCAAACTAATTTGATTTCTCACACCTTTTTGGTATTTGAAGACAGAAAAAAAGCCCATCCGTAAGTCAATTCCTTTAAGTTAATTCATGCCTTTAACCTTTGTTCTCTGAGAGTCTTCTACTCCCTTTTCATAGTATTTTCTATTACCAGAACTAGGTACCTTACTTGGGACGCTAGGTCAACTTCTAGCTGTAAAATACTGTAAACCCACCAGTTACAGGAGAGTTGCTTGTGCTTTTCACTGATAAATGAAGATTAATGGTGAGTACTACTGAAGAAACTCCCATTTATACTTCAGCCCTTTACACCACCTGTCTGTATAAGACATTGGTATGCATAAGACATTACAGAGTTAAGGCCGTGTTAACCTGGCAGAAAGATGGAAAGAGGCCTCAAGATGAACAAGATGTATTCCCCCCTCAAAACATAGTCTTCTGCCCCAAGTCACCTATTACTCTTACAACTGAGTCCAGTTCTGAAGCAGATAAAATGCTTACAAGGGATTTTTCTCCTAAAGAGGACCATTTGGACTGTGTATGTTGGATAGAATCCTTTGTGCAGAGTAAGTAATGTGAAAGATATCATATGGGTGTTTAAGCTTGAAAGGAGGCAGTACAGAACAGACAGAACTTGCAAATAGGCAAGATCTTAGTTGTCTGCCTCAGTCAGCCACTGGTTTAATTAAAAAGCAGTTAAACATCTTCCCTTCCACTACACTTACAGCTTTCTTGAGCAGGAGCTGCCACTTCACATGTATTTCTACAATCTCCTACCTGCAAGGGGCAGATCTCAGTTATGGCTTCTCAGTGACATTATAATCCTAAATTATTATTAATAGTAATAATAATAAAGGTAAATGCCTCATGAGAAAGTAATTCAGAACTCTGTTGCAAGCATCTCAAATTCAAGACCAATCCTCAGATTTATTCTAATTTCATGAAAAGCAAATTAATCCGGGTGCATAATTAAGTTATGTCAAGGACTCAATGCAAAATCTACATAAATATTTGACTCCTAATAGTAATTCATTTAATACTTCATGCTCCTCAGTTTTCCTTTGTCAGGCTCATCTTTACGCAAGCTTTCAGGCACCCTGAGATGGTACATTACAGAGGTAGCAGCAGTATGAATGCCACAACTGGAGCAATGGATGGCAAAATGTTACTTAGAATTGTCTCCTAATTTTGTTTCCTCACCCCACCAAGGGGTAATTGCTAAACCACCAACAGCTAAATAGATTTATCACCAGATGCCAAGGTTGCTGATACATTTTGGGCATGTCTTTCCCAGTAGGGGCCACTATAGAGCGTTAAATAGGAAGACTGGGAAGAGAAAATGAGTACAGTATTACAGAAGGAACCAGGTAAACATGAAAAATGTTTCACTGGAAGATTAATCCTTCCTGTAGTCCACCGTTAAAGTAATAAAAGGTTTGTGATTCATTTCTTACATTATAATGGAGGAGGCAATTAGTAATTACTGGATTTATAGTATTTGTTGTGTTAACTCAGCCAATAAAATACACAGCAAAACTGGTTTTTTTAAGCACATTCATTGGGAAGTAATGTTCTTGAAGCATTAAAAATGCAATCTAGTACGCTGCACTTCATGTGTTATTACAGAAAGAAGGATGGTTCTCCAATGTACACTGAGGTATTAAGAAGTCAAATATTTTCTTCATTTTTTTTCTCTGTATTTTTCTCCCCAAGAAAAAAAATTCCCTGGTGATAAGATTTAGCACAAACCCCTACAGCTCCTTAATATCTATTGTTAAAAAAATTAAGCACACTTTCTCAATCAAACTACCACATCTTTCCCCTTAGTGTGCAATCCAGTTTGTGTCTTTTCTTGGCATGGGGAATGGCCAGACTCACATAATCTTCACTGGCTACTGTCATTTCATTCTTATCTGCCCTAAAAATACTTGCTGCTTCCACTGAAATACTTCATTAAAATACTATTTTCTTCAGCAATATTTTTCTCCTGCTGTGAATCAGAATTCCATTATTATACGTTGTTCAATTTCAAGTAAAGGTTTATGTTCTGGCACTGCTACAAAGTAAATTTTTTTCTTAAAACTCTTAATATATAGCTCTTAATATCCAGCAAAAAATTTAATCTGAATTAACAAAACAAACAAAAAAAAGTATTATTTTTGTTACATTGTTTTATCTCACCTACATGTGCTTTGGAGATGAATAGCTAGAATAATAATTGATTTATAATGTATCCATGTTCATTTTTTGGGCTTCTGTCCATGAGCTAAATTACACATGTAGAATAACAGAAAACACATGCCTTTCCATCCAAAAAACACAATCGACTTTCACTTTAGCCAAAGAAAAGTACACAATAAACACCACTCATCTAGGGCGACCCTACAGCCAGGGAGGGAAAATGGAAGTGAAAGAGGAAGGAAAGAGGGGAAGTTTGAGGAAACCAAATCAGGGAGATAGAGTGCACCCTCAGCAAGTCCGCCGACACTCAGCCGTCTTGTGCAGTCGACACGCTAGAGGGAAGGGATGCCATCAAGAGGGACCTTGACAGGCTTGGGAGGTAAACCCATATGAACCTCATGAAGTTCAACAAGGCCAAGTGAAAGGTCCTACACACGGGCCAAAGCAATCCCAAGCACAAATACAGACTGGATGATGAGTGGATTGAGAGCAGTCCTGTAGAGAAGGACTTGAGGGTCTCAGCTGGAGAGAAGCTCAACATGACCTAGTAATATATGCTTGCAGCCCAGAAAACCAACCATATCCTGGGCTGCATCAAAAGAATAATGACCAGCAGGTTGAGGGAGGTCATTCTGCCCCTCTACTCCACTCTTGTGAGACCCCACCTGGAGTATTGTGTCCAGTTCTGAGCACCCCAACAGAAGAAGGACATGGACCTGTTGGAGTGGGTCCAGAGGAGGGCAATGAAGATGATCAGAAGGCTGGAGCTTTCTATGAACTTCCCCTATGAAGACAGACTGAGAGAGTTGGAGTTGTTCATCCTGGAGAAGAGCTGGATCCAGGGAGACCTTATAGCAGCCTTCCAGTACTTAAAGGGGACCTACAAGAAATCTGGAGAGAGACTTTTTAAAAGGCCATGTAGTGATAGGACAAGGTGTAATTGTTTCAAACTGAAAGAGAGTAGATTTAGAGTAGAAGAGAGGAAGACGTTCTTCACTGTGAGGGCAGTGAGACACTGAAACAAGTTGCCCACAGAAGCTGTGGATGCCCCATCCTTCAAGTCCAGGTTGGATGGGGCTCTGAGCAACCTGGTCTAGTGGAAGGTGTCCCTGCCCACGGCAGGGAGTTTGGAACTAGAGGATCTTCCCTTCCAACCCAAATCATTGTATTATTCTATACGATTCCATGAAACCTCTCTAACTTAAGCAAAACATTTTTCCGAATCATGGCTATAGGCATGACCCCCATGAAATTCAACGTTGCCTGTTCCCCTGCTAATATGTTTTCCTGTACATTCCCTAAATGTTTTTATTTGCAAAACTAAGCTTGACTTTCCTTTCACTGAAAAAAATCAGCCACATAATCCTCAATCATCAACACAGGAACAACCCTGTAATGAAATTTCCTTCTAAAAGTTCCTAAAACGGAATTCAGAGCTGTACTGTCATGTTTAGCACTCCTCAGGGGTTCTTTGAAAACCATTTTCCTATCTGAGTATGTAAGTCTGACAAACCAAAACAGGAAGCAGTCAATTTTGTCAACTGTTTCTAGTCGAAATGGTTTTTGACGAGGCAGAAGCAAATTTCTACTATGGAATTAAGTTCATGAGGATAAAAGCTCTTGGAAAATTCAAAATTGTCAAAATTATTGAAGTAAAATGTCTTTATTCACCTGAACATTTTTCTGACCCTATTAATTTCAGAATTTTAATTGATAATATTAATTTTCAGTAAAAAACTGTAATCTGAATTTTTTTTGGAAGACAGTAAATGCTTACATCACCCAACACCAGTGACAGATCTACTGCAAATTCATTATTTACTAATCAGAAAAAAACCTTATAGAACTAACATGTGAAACCCCCCAAACAATAATAACTCAGACAGCATACTCTTTATCACTTCTTCCTTAATACGGTTTCAAACCTGAAGAAGAGTCTGTGTGCCTAAAATCTGCCATATCAGTTGATCTAATAAAAGATAATGACTCTACAAACCTTCCTTTTAAAAAACATTTCACACAGTCTAGATAGAGACAGAGGGGAAAAAATCCCACCGAAAGGACGATGAAATTGTCTGGATGCAATATGTAATAAACAACCCTGTGAAAAAAAAGGCAGAAGCTCACACAGCATCTGCTTTGCAAACTTAAAAATAACTTGGCCATTTAAGTTGTTTTGTTTGGTCTATTGCATATGGCAAAATGGTCCAATTGATGCACTCAGTACCATCAGTATCTCATTTTTAAAAACTAATCTGTTCTCTTCCCTCCCCATGTTGATGGAAGATCAGTTTAATATCTGGATTGCTGGCAGTGCACTTGAGTGCTGGTGAGTCAGCTAGATGGGAATGCTCCCTCTGAGTCAGTGCGGAGCCAGCCTCCCAGCATGGTGCTTGGGGACACTCTGGTGCTTGAGCTGCAATCATTTAGATCAGAGAAAACCAAAGCCCTGAACAGTTGCGGTCACTTGAGATCAGATGGAAAAAACCGGAGATATTACGCCAGTATCCTTAGCAAACTCAAAAGCAGACAATAATTGCACTAGGCTAGATCTGCTCACACTCTGCCAAGAAGCTTGATGAGATAAAGATAGTCATCTTTGTTTTCTGTCATTAAAGAGTCAAGATCATTATTTTTTTGTTGTTGAAGGAAAGTGTGTTAAAGTTGCTATATTCCACGAGAAGCAGTTGCATTTCAGTGCTACAGAAAGCAGTTCTAGTACGTATAAGCTGTAGGTTTCCATGTGACAAGGGATAAATCAGTCCTAGCTGTGCTTTTGCATTGATTTCAATGGAGTTTAGAGCAGTCCCAGAGTTTTTAAAGCATCTATAAATCATCTGAGAGAAAATAAAAGAAATTTAATCACAAACTAATTCTTTCAGAAAAAAACTCCTGCACTACCATTTCTTCCCCTGGCCTGCAAGCTCATTGCAGCAGGGACCAGATTTTTATTGTGCATTCACCCAGCACATACCAGTCAGCTCCCAGCACAGTCAGCTCCTCTGCGTTTTTGAATGATGCATCTCAACAAAGCTATAACAACAGCGATAACCCTGATGACAATGATGTCCACGATAATAAATTCAACACTTTCTAGTAAATAACACACATAATTGTTACACTCCATTTCTGTATATTATTCCAGTATTTTTAGTTTCCCATCGCAAAAGTTCATGTCACTGCCAATGCAGGCAATTAGATACACAAAAAATTAACATCTGCAAAATTTCCAGCCAAAAAGAAAGCTCTGATTCTTTCTTGCTTCAAATAAGAAAGGGACAGACTGACAGAGAAGATTTTTCTCTTTTTCATTCTAAAATACTCCAATTCTTGTTATAACGGCCACCCCCCTCATACATGCTGTTTCATAGTTAGTCTGCAGCTTACTAGGAATTCACCGCGTGCGCAGAAACCCACCTGACAAACAAAATCAATTCAGTGAAAAGGACAATAACACTAAAATTTCAAAGCAATTCCAGGTGCACAGGCCAAGGAAAAAAGACTATGGCATTCAAAGTAAAACAAATAAACATTTACTTTAGCACTGCATCAAAATGGAAAAGTGTGTTTCCAGATGTGTGAAGTTCAAATGAAACTCTCCACAAAGTATACGTTGAGATCCTGACCCGAGAGCTCATGCGGCAGTATAGAACTCAATGCAAAATTAAAAGGAATGAGTTCTCCACCCACCAGCTTCAGCAGCGCTGCTAGGCACTGTAGCAATTAATTGAGCCTTGATATTTCATCAGCCTTTGATTATAAAGTGGAGCTGAGTGGAAGATTTCACACAGAAAGTGAGACAATGCTGCAACGAAGTCAGGAAAAAAATACCGCATTTCACCCAGCATAGTTCTGTGAATGACACGGGATTTTGCTCAGCCACATGAAGAGGCGCGTTAGAGAAGAGAAGAGGAGCACACCAGACAGAGACGGGGAAACAAGGTTCAGGCAGCGTACTCTTCTCTAAATGTCTCTCATGTTTAATGGCTAACATTTGAAGATACAGGAGTAAACTCAGTTTGACCAAAATTTTGATGCATGCAGAGGAAAGACACAACTCAGGGATACAATGAGCACTCCCAGCCATTCCGATCAGATGCGGGACACTGATTCCTAGCCCAGAGCAGCATGAAGACTGCTCCAAATCTCTCTGGTTTGTCAAGGCCCCTAATGAAATGTTGGACAGCCGAGCATAGGTGGAGCAGATGCTGAAATATAGCCCTTGACACCTGGTGACATGTTTTGCAGTGAAAGCCTTGCCCAAAGGCAGCTACATCTGGGTGTGCTGCCAAGCTGCCTCTCTGCTATGGACGTTCGTAGGGCAGCTCAGAAGCCAGTGGAGGGCTGGTTTATAAAGTGAGCTGAGAGATTACAGTGTTCAGTTTTATGACTGCCAACATCCACCTCAGCACTGCTCACGTCCTTCAGCATCACATGGTTTTCCATGAGCAAACCTTCTTCTGGTTGAAGAGTTTTGGCATTGACTTTAGTGTAAGCTTTAAGGAATTTTGGAGGGGATTGTGTGAAGGGGATCTTAGTACAGATGCTCAATTTATGGAATTTCACATTCCTCAACAGCATAATCCTGGGGCGGGGGGTGGGGGGAGAGGGGGGGTAGGGGTGTAGAATTTTTTTAAGTATTGGGGAAAAAACAAATAGACATGTTTTAGCTATTTTTGATTGTGCAAATTCTCTATGAGCTCACATGGTGAAAAGTATTACCCTCATATAGCAAACTCTTTATTCAACATCATGATGGAAACAGCTAATTTTGTCCTTTCTGTTAGGACTGGAAGTGCTTTTGATGATAAAAGGTGAGGGTTGGGCTGGAGGAAATACTGGGATACGTGAAATGAAGGAGAGGAAATGTAAGAAAAGAGAAATCAGAACATGACACATTTAATAAGGCTACAGAAAGAGCGCTGATAAAAAAAGATAAGTATTAAAGAGGAAATTAAAAGACAACAAACGATCCTCTTGGAATTGATCAAGAAAAAAGAGCATGTATGCCTACAGTAACATCTCCATCTCCCATTGGCAGTTCCTCCAAGACCCAGGGTGTTCCCTGAGTCCTGGCTGACATCCAGCTTGGGTAATTATATTCTACTTACATAAAATTCCCCTTGCAGTTTCAGTTGGACACCACTTTGCATCCCAAACTGTTCTGCAGTGTGGTTATGCCTGCTTCACAGCAGAGATGGCTGCATTTCAGCGGGGAGCAAAGATATCTTTTTATATAGTTCATATACTATGTTATAAAGCACAAGGGACACTTCTGCATCAAACGTGCTGTACATATTATGTCATCAGTAGCATTCAAGTCATTAGGAGAAATAGTATACAGTCATCATTTATCTACTGAGACAATAAATTCTTCGTTAAGTACGGCCTAAGCTAAATCACAGTGCCATAGTAGTGCTCAGATGGAACTGCATGGCACAGTTGTAAAAGTAATTGAACAAGCCAGCATGGCTACAGCTGGGAAAAGTAAATCTAAGGCCCAGATCCTCAGCTTAAGTAATGTGGATTCATAGAAGCTCAGCTATTTACACCAGTGGGGAATGTGCCTCAAAAAACAGGCTGGCAAAGAGAGATTGACTATCCTTCCCAAAGTTTTAATGCTTTCCCACTCAACAAGAGCAAGCAGGCAAGGGCTGATGAACTGTGTTTTAGCAGCAGTTGAAGACTCAGGGGAGGTTCCGAGGCCAAAAATTAGAGAAAGGGGGAAAATGCATTCACACACACACAAATTCAAAGGAAGAGCTAGTGCCAGTGAAAAAGAATCAACTCAGAATGCAACTAGGGTTGCAGAAATGACCCACAGCAGTCAGCAGCCGCAGGTGAAAGAGCCAGAAGAGGGGAATTGTGCTGCTGCCCAGTAGCTTGAGAAGAAACCTGACTTCTGATTAGTTTGGGGTTTGGGGTTTTTTAATGTTTAGATCAAAAAGGCATCAAGTAATGCAATCCATGTGTTTACACAGAGAACAGTATTAGTATGGGGTTGCATGGAAGCCACATGGGAATATCTGCAAAATGAGACTGTGCTGTAAACAGCCGTTCAGGAGTCTTGCAAAACCCATTGCATGGAGAAGAGCTGACCACTGCATAATTCTATTCAACTAAGTGAAAGACAGTCAAGTGACTGAGCACAGCAGCTTGGGAGGGAAAGACAGGTTTGCTCTACTGGTCTAACATGTTACTTTCACAATCACTTCCACATCCAGAGTTAGGAGATGGAGCATGATAAGTTCCAAAAAGGGTGTGATAGAAAAATATCAATTAGTGTGAAGGCAATGTAGACAAAATAGGGAAAAATAGTTTAGTTTTTGGTAAATTGTTTTCTTGATCATGCTTTTGACTTACTGAACAGCCACTAGCACTTCATTTACTACTTCTTATTGTAAAATGTAACATGAAAAGCACTGTATAACAAGAGAGGGACATTTTCCAGAGTATGATTTTTCATTTAGACCTGCAAATTACTCTTACGAGAGAAGGAGTCAAATAATCTGTCATCCTTGGTGAAGTTACACAGATAAGGAATTGTTGGTGCTCTGTGGAATCCATGATTATAGACATGGTTTCAAAAACATTGTCAAAGTGGAGGTAAAAGGTTTAATGTATGCCAGTATTTGGCGTCTTCTAAAGAGGAAGAAAAGTCAATTGAGAAGGTGAAGAGTTTAGCTCCCACTGTTTTCCGATTGACCAGCTGGTGCAAGTGCAAACTTCAGAAGATAGTAAGAATATAAACAAGACAGCTGAAATAGATTCAAACAGCTAACAGAGGAGAACATGCTGGATACAGTCAGAATGATAGATTTAAATGGGAAATACCGCTGGGTAACATAATTTCTTTCAAAATAGGAGAAACTTTTAAAGTATAGCATCTGTAGGTATTCCACACTTGGGGAAAAAAATGTCTCTTTTTCAGAAACAACTAAAGATAATTGGGAATAAAGTTTAAGAAAATGGGTCAAAGAATATTTTTGTTATAATTTTGCACATATTGTGAAGTATTTTGTTGAATTACAGAAGCACATATCTGAAAATCTTACTGAAGCACCAGAGACAAGACTTAATTCTTTATTGCTGGTCTGCTAACGCTCTTCAGAATTAACCCAAATTACTGTGTCTTTCAAGCTTCATGTTTTTGACAAAAGTCTAAGACTATTTGATCTTTACCATGTATTTCACGCTGGTCCACAACTGAACTTTGCAAAAAATTAGCTTTTTATTTTGTGCCTTGCATTTTGTCAACTGGATTCTTATGAGCTTTGCTTTAGCAGCTTTAAGCCTCTGCCTCACAGAGGCTAATTAAATTAAATCAACTGAGTGAAAAGGCAGCCTCTCAGGTCTGCAGCAGAACAAGAGCCAGTCCCAGAGGGATGAAGAAGGGTAGCACAGCAGCATGCAAGGTTCTCCCCTTCCCCCTTCTTCTTTGAGAAAACTGTCCTAGGCACCGTTCAGGAGGCTGTTAGCAGAAACAGCGTCTGCCATCAACTAGCAGCGGGCACATGAAAACGAACCAAAAAGACAACAGAAGGAGAACAGAAGTGCCAATGTCCTCAGTATTTCTTCACTGAGTAGAAATAAAGTCTCCATTTTCTACCTTGCTAATTTGTTTGGTTAAGGGGACGTGGCTTTTTCCCATACATTTGTGACTGGTGAGAAAGCTGCTGGGAGATGGCTTTTGCAATCATGTGTGCCATTGATTGCAGTCACAGTCTGTGGGCAGAGACTACCGTATTACCTCCTGATTAGCAGACTGGCCTCGCTATAGGAAAGTCTGCAAAGATGGGAAAGCTTAAGATAATTTCTACTGCTATGTGCCACAAGGTTGCAATCAGCAGATGTAATTTGGGGTCATAGTAGTTATCATGTCAGATACAGGTGAAAGTTTAGAAATCTCACCTTCATGGGACTATTTTTTTCGTATTGCAACACAAGCCCATGGATTAGGAAAGCATAAGTGTCCAAGACAATATTCACATTGGAACTGAAAATTATTTTGCTGTATAACATAAACAAGGCAATAACCTTGCCTTTCAGAATGTGATGTGGTCTTGTGCTAAGTGGCTGAAAATCTGGATGCTTTGAGCTCAAAGGAGATAGGTCTGCAGAGAGAAGTAGTACACGTTATTAAACTGGTTAATAACATTGCAGGGGCGGGGAAAAAAACAGAGGTGCTTTCAAGCACACAGGCTCTTCTTCAGAAATAAATTTCATGTCCTTACACTCCTAAACTCAATGTGAGTTTTACTATTGGCTCACTCATCTCTTATATTTAAATTGCAAATAAAGAGGATGTAAGATTCATCCTAAAGGAAAGGAAATTGCCTACCATTAAAGAAATGATGGGGTTGTTCTAAATAAAGCCTGGAATGCTGGAGCATCTTGACCCAAAGTGGGTGTAGAGTTCAGAGAAGGCAAGTCACAACACTTCTGTGCATTGATTTACCCACCTGTTAAACAGGTATAACAGTCAGCCTCAGGAAAACAGGGAGGATTAATTAATGTATCTGTTGTCCTCTGATTTTCCAGAGAACAGAAAGAATACAGTGCAAGATATCATTCTGACTTTTGTCGTTTTGGTGATCCATCATCCTACAGCACAGTGTACAGGAACTAGTGTCTGATTCAGAAGGCAAACACATGCAAAAGCCGTTGAGATTTGCCTTTGTTGTGGGCTGTCAAATGTGTTTTTATTTTTATTTAATTATCAGCCTTTATTGGGAGTGAGTTCCGATTCTGAGTGCTTTCATGGGACATCAGATGACGAGGTGGTACCAAGGGAAGTGCTGCAAAGTAGGTCAGGTACCACAAATGTAACCAGACAAGTCACTCATGGGAAGATGAGCTGCTTCAGATAACTCAGAGACTACAGCCTGGAAGACAATGATTAAAGCTTAGAAGCCTTTACTGAAGCCACAGCATGATAGACTTGGATCACTACAGCAGTCAGATACAGTTGTGCTATTATCAGTTTTCAACCATCATGCTAAAATCCTATTCAGCCAGGTCACTCACATTGAGGACTACACCTTGCCTGGTGATGAGGCTCGTTTCCTGTGTTCACACCTCATAACTGAGATCTGAGCCTAGAGTAAATAAAGGCATATGAAAGACACTCAGTAAGTATTGTCTGTGTTGGATAAACTTTACTTAGGCATTTGAATTTTTATTCAAACCGAGACCATTCGTTGAGTCTCTTGTGGTTCTTACACCTTAGGTAACAAAACACGTGCTTGTAAGTAGATATTCTTAATATTTGCTGAATTTGTGCTGTCTTCCCTCCCTCATAAAAGGAAAATAAATCTGGAAGAGATTCTTAGATATACATTTAGCATAACTAAAATGGGGAAGTTTTTAAGGGCTACCTCATACGCACCTGTTTGCATCTGCTTAATGTCACATTCAGCCATAATAATAAGTTCCCAATTTATGTAATCATTGTTGCTATATGTCGGTATACATTTTCTTAAAAGTGGAAGTGTTTTGTACTACATTGGTCTGAAAAATACTAAGTTTCATCAATTTCCTTCCCTTACTGCTCATCGTATGCTCACTTCAGTTTTTTGCTTGAGTGTTAAGACTGACTTTATTTTATAATGTGTTTTCCTTGCCCTATAATGGGAAATCAGAGGAGCTAAGTCTCTTGGTTTTGGGCTTTTTTTTTTTCCCTTAGCTTAGGGCTTGATTGAGACGTCAGACTGGTTCTGATGCTGACTTTTAACAAAATGAATTGTATCAGCAGCACCCTGATGTACCACACAATCCTGCAGTTCTTTCCCCTTGCCTTCCTGTGCTGTTACGTGTTCCTGACCAGGCAAGCCTTGCAAGAATGCTGTTACACAGCTCTTGTTTAGTGTTTAGATCTTTAATATTTAGATCTTTAAAGCATTTCGTGTCTTCGCCTAGCAGGCTTTGTGCCACTTCTCCAACAATATACTTGAATCAGTAACTTGGAGCCTATTCCATGATAGTGGGTCCAGCAGTCTGCTCTGGGTATGGATCTTATGAGTCCTGCAGCCTGCATGCCTCTTTGCCAAACAATGATATAATCAATAAGCTGCCAGCTCTTGGATCAAGGATGTATCCAAGATATTTTAGGCTTATCCAATTACTGAATAATTGTGTTTGCAATAACCAGCTCGTGTTCAGCACATTTGGTTATTAGAAGAGAGATGATTGCTGCTGACTCTCTCAGTGCCAGTGCAGCCAGCAAAACTCCACTTTATTATGTCCCCACTAAACTTAAAAAAGTTACCTCTGAGCATCTGTTTTCCTATATGTGGTGCCACTATAATGATATCCAGCAACCCATTCCTAAGCAGCTTATTCACATTGCTGTCCTCCAGTGGGTTAGCATATAGGCATTAAAGATGTTGGCAGAATGCCTCCAATTTCCTCTCCTTTCCCCCTTTCCATAACTGCAGAGCACTCAATGATAGTTGCTAAATTCACAAACAACTCTTGAAGCCACCCAGTGAACCGGGAGGATGTGGAGCTATTCTGAAACGCTGATGGGTACTGCTGTTCTCCTGGATCCCCTCTCTATCCAGCAGCTAGCAAATCAGTATACACCCACTTGGCAGGTAAGGGTTATCTTTCTTATGGAAACATGTTTTTCGATGCTTTTCATTCTGCAGACGAAGAAATAACCTAAAAATACTGTGGAAAGCTAAGACTGTAAGAGTTCTAGCTGTGCTGGAACAGTCCTTCCTCAGGCATTTCTTTGAATACAAATGTAATAAGGGCTCAAACAGGATAAAAATGTTGATATATTTTCATAGTCTTTCTTTTGCACATTTTACACTTCCAAGGAGATCCCAGGCTGCAACAATTTTATACAATTATTTGGTCCCATGTTGGTGGGAGAAGTGATTTTCAGCCCATAAATTCAATAGGATTTGGGACTCCTTTGAGAAATCCTAGCAACATTTTTCTTTGGAAGTGTTGTTTAAAATAGTTTTTGTTCTATATGTGCACTTGGTAGGTGAGCATAAATGAGTTGCAAATGGAGCTTCATGGGTTGAGTTTTTTAAACGTTTTTGTGACCATCAATTTCCCTAGAAGGACTTTAATCTCAAAATTTGAGGGAAACACCTGGAAAAAAACCAGTGAATGCTGGACTGACAACTAAACATTTTTACATGCTGCTGAGAAATGTATGTTCGAGATTAAAGAGTATTGAGAGCAGAAGCAGGTATCCCTGGATCAAGAAAAACGTTCTAGCCTGTATCCAGAAGTATGTTCTTTTCTATAGCACACAGCATGATCTGCCAGGCAATCAGAGAGTGAACACCGAGTATATCATAGATATAAGGTATTCCAGTGGCATTGGTCATGATTCAAAGAAGTGCCAGTTGCCTGTCAGTCAATGGCTAAAGGGAAACACATACCCTCTTTCCTGGAAACATATAAGGCACTGGGATGATAGCAGATCAGTATGCAGAAGCAAATAAAGATAAAAGAAAAAAGAAAAAAAAAAAAGGGGCAGTCTAGAACAAGTGGTAGCATCATTTTTCACTTTTTTTTTTTACTGACAGCTTTAAAAATCACTTAAAATCCACATAAAAGTACAGTATGTGGGATTCAAATAAACACAAATGGCCTACTAATGCACTAGCATGTGTGTAATTATTTTAGAATCTGGTTGCACAACAACGAACTCTGCTTTTCATCTTAATCTCATGGAGGAGAAGAGATTTCTGTGGTCTTGGTAAAATGCAATCCACGCCAGGCTTGGACTAGTCTGGCCACCCAGGTTTGCCTTTTCATATATCTGATAGATGTGTTTTGACAAGTTATATTAAGTACAAAGCAGGCCACCAGAGCAGCATGTGGAGTTGATATAGACAGAGACAGAAAGGCAAATAACAGTATGAACACACTGTTGTAGGCAATATTTGCCATAACTGAGTACCCCCCATACATCATATTACCAGACTTCATGAAAAAAAAAAAGTCATGCAAGAAAAAGGGCCTAAAAACTTTTGAAAGGCAATATTTTATGTAGAATTTACAGCCTTTATATCTTCCTTATAGAAGGCAGGGGTTTTTTCTTCTATTTTCCTTTTTTTTCTTTTTTTTTTTTTTTTTTTTTAAGAACTGAATTGTTAAGTCTTTGTGTACCTTTCATCTTACACTGGTTTGATTGAGGGGAATTCTGGAACATCTATTCCCAATCCATCCTTCCCCTTCTATTAATACAAGAGTGTGTTTCATTTAGTCACTTCTCTGCAAATTGGTACAGAAACGTCATAGGGGGAAAAAAAATGCTGGCACACACACACCTGAACTGATTGCCCTTTTCTTTCACAACCGTCTTGAGTACATCACCGTCATCTTCCAGAGCACTCCTAAACAAGTTTTGGCAAAAGCAAAACCAAACACTCTTTTACAGCATCTTTGGATGCACTTCCAAAATGCAAAACTAATTAATCAGCAGTCACCGAGAGACTCTGCTAAATGTGGCTGCCTCTTTGACACCGATCTCTGTTCTGATGTGAATAAAGAAAGCATGTGAGCAAACCCCCTCAAAAAGGTAATGGGTTTCAATTATTTATTTGTTTGGAAGATGGAAGAGTAGAAGGTTAGCAATAAGTACATAGCTAATCCTGCTTAGGCCCTCTCAACAGGGAGGGTGTTTAACTCCCTGCTTTCCTACACTGTTTCTGTACAGGATGCAGTAGGATCCCTTTCCTACACTGTCACTGTGCCAAGTTCTTTACAAAGCAGAATATACTTAAAGGACATGTATACTGTCAAGCCTCATAGAAAGACTGCTATTTTTAATTATTCATTATCAACACTAGAGATCTGCTAGCTCAACATATAGACCTTTCCCAACGCTGCATTTAACTGTCATTGGTTTTCAAGTCAAGAGTGTGTATTCAAAGTGTTAGCTAGTCATTAGCATCATATTCTCCAGACACAATATAATCATCCTAATAATTGATTGTAGTGAAGGTAGTCACTTGTATCCCAAACAATTCGCAACCATGAACTTTGTCCTCTGTAGTTTATTATGCACATAGAAACATCTTGATGCTATAATCTATCTTCCTTGCAAATTTACATCAAAGGGCAACAAGGTACATATTGCCCCTTCAAAACATACCACTTGTATGTTGTAAAAGCACCTGCTTTTCCTGAAAAGCATATTATTAGTAAATGTGAAATTAAAAAAAACACCACTAAGTGAAAGCCTTCCTCACAGAGACTGTGCATGTTGGAGAAAGAAAGAACACATAGGATTTTTCTTTGGAAATAAAACATGTAAAATTATAGTGGAAAGCCTTTTGTGTCACAAACAAAAGGAATGTATTCATAGCAGGGTGACTAAGAGAAGCTGCCTTTAGAAGTAAGAGAAATCTACAGCACTTATGTGCTAGATAGCTTGGGTAAAATGCCTGCTTTCCTTGTTGTCTGGGCCAATTTAAAATCATTTCACATTCTTAAATCATTTATTAGTTGTGCTGTTTTTCTCTCCCCCTTTACAGTTATGTCTAATGCAATACATCGATGGTGAGACTTTGAAGTTCTCAGGATATTTATTTATAAAAGTTTTAAGTCTGGTTTTGCCACACAAATTCACTAATCCTAAATATAGTTCTTCAAAGGTGCAAATGAAAAGGGACAAAAGGAGTCGCTAAAATATTTATAAAGATGAGAAGAAAACAAAAAATCAATGGTAAATAGCAGCTAATAGTAGCCCCATTCCCATCCTCTTCTGACAGCCTCGAGCCAAAAACTAATCTGATCATTCACCTCTGGAAGGTAAAATGGGAATCTTCTGTACATCCTTGATAGATTAGATCCATGTCCAGAACTCATATGACGACAATTATTAGGCATTTATATGTATATAATAAATCAATATCTTGAAAACCTGAAGAGCTTACTCTCATCTTTGCTATACAGGTATATTTTTCACCAACTATAAGAAAAGGGGCTGCCCTTTTTTTCCAAAAAAATGCACAGAAGTAAAATGATACTTAGCCAACTCTTTAAGGAGACAAGAACACACTATATCAAACACTGAGTTGTTTAGAATCATGTGTATGTGTGCTTTTAATAAAAAGCCTTAAAACCAAATACCATTCCAAAGAGCTTTCTGCAGTGTCTTGGGGCCAGAGTAGCATCACCTCCCACAAGCAGTGTGATACAGTATTACGAATGGAAAACCTTCCACTAGGGGTGACAGAAGGTGACTAGTTTATACACACTCATAAATTAAATGCTGGAGTGTAAGGTCCTCAAGTTGTGGGTTTCTTTAGTGTTTGACTTTGAGGTCTTTTTGGTTTTGCTTCTTTTAGTTGTAGAATGATTTGAGATGAGAAGGCCTCAGGTTATATGTCATTACTGTCAATACAGGACCTAAACCAAATAAATCAAGAAGTGAGGCAGCAGATCAGTGGATGTGCAGTCACTGCCATTTTACAGCAAATCATCTCATCTATCCAGTTACCAACCGGTTCACATTCCATGATGTCTAGTGGAGTTATCAAAATACCCGTATCACCTGAGGATATGGAAAGGTATGAGACCAAAGTCCACATCTTGCACAAGGTAAAATGAAGGACTAACTATTAGTTGCTTAACCTTGATAGCCCACTGTCTCAGAGTCTGTCAGCACCTATGAGTAACTTAACATAAAAGTTAGACAACACAGTTGACTGCATTGGAAAGATATCAGAGAGGAGAACTAGCTACCTGGAAATTAATACAGCTCTTTTCTCATCATAAGAATGCTTAAACTCAATAAAAATCTCCTTCAGCAGTCACTTGGGTGACATGATGTCAAAAGCTACAGGCAGAACAAAGAGGAGCTAATCAGTCACTGTTGCCTGTTCAGCCTAGTTCTGATACCAGGAATTTGCCATAATGTGGCGGATACTGAAGTATGAAAGCTGGGATAGTTGTGGTTGAGCCATGATTATGAGACAAACAACTTTCCTATAAAAGAGGAGACTTAAGTCGGGCAAATTGGCATTTTCTCTTACAGAATGGAAGGGAATGCAAAATACTGATAAGATCAAAATTATTCACTTACTATGTCCCTCATATTACATCCTTAATTGGTTACTCAAAGACTACTCCAGCTTTTCCACATGCACAAAGCCTTAACAAGTTTATAAACTGTGCAATTTCCATCTGCTGAAGTAATCACTAGTCACTCTTATCACAGCAACCATTGCTTTCTCCTGAGGATACTCAGCAGTATCAGTTTTTTGTTTTTTTTTTTGAAGTTGTCATTCAAACCAGATGTCATTCAAACAGGACTATTCATAGAGATTTATAATCTGTTTTTCCAATAGTAATGACTCGATTTATTTTTACTTCTTGCAAAAGGAGAACTGCTTCTAATAGCTAGATGTTACACAGAGCAGTAAGGCTTTAAAAGAGGGGTGGAATGCCTAGTGAACTCAATGAGTTGTAACATTCTTTTTTACTATACTTTTTGTGGTTGAAAGAGAGCATATGTCTTCCTATTAATAAAATATATACAAAGAAATGGTAGGAAGTAGATTAGCATTTTGCAGATACAGTAAAATTGTGTCTACTACAGGGTTACTTTGCAGCATAGATCTTAAAACACCAGAGTTGGTATTCTGTCTGAGGCATTCCAAAACATTGCATATTTTTGTGCTTATAGTAATTTTTATGAATGTGGTCAACCAACATTGTGCTAGAGCCTGGTATCCATCTCTCTTTCATTAGCTCTTACTTGGCTAGATGACAGTTCTTTAGCCCTTGGTCACTGAAGACACCTGTAATAGAGAGTCAATTTTCTAGACCTGATAGTAGAACTAACTTCTAAATCTTCTTCTCTACCTTTAGAGCCTCCTCTCTCCTGTGGGAGTTTCATTTAAGAAAGTACATTTTCTAATTCCACTTCAGGGAGCTGTTTCAATTTTTTTTCAGTGAACTTCTTGTCAGCATTGCCAATTCACTGGTCCATGCTTCTCATGAAAACCTAGGAAATGCATGCAGTACATTATATGTTCTCTTAAGTGATAACGGTTGGGCTTTGTTAACTTGTAAGTAGGTTATAATTTAGATCTGATGAATGACTAAGCAATCTGTAACAATGTAAAGAAATCTGGCCTGTGTGGTCCGGCTGCTAGCTGAATTCAATTGTTTCCGCCTGAGCTCGGTATATGGAATATCTAGCAATCTTCAGCATAAAAATCTTTGTTCAGCCAGGAAATGTAAATATTTTTCTTATTCTTTACAAAAGGAAATGGTCAAGTTTTACTAAATTGCCCATATCACATTTTCCAATATTAGAAATTTATCAAAAGCTCATATTTTTATTATAAAAGGAGTATTCATTTATCCATAATAAATATATTTAGTAAGTGACTGTCTGGCATAATAATCCTCTTGCTTTTTACTTTTGTCATAGTATATAGTGTTTCACAGTGTGAAAAGCAGTAATGATCATGTGTTCATATGAGTAGATTCATTTTGGCAAGTCTTGTTAGTTGACAGGTATGTAATACACTTGCCTTGCGGCTTTGGGACCAGGTTTCAAATACAGCCTTCACTGAAGTGACTGAAAATCATTCAGATCTCATAACTGCATCAGTGACAAGTAACGTGAATTCAGTCAGTATGTGTATGGGACCTGATGTACACTAGCCAGTCAAAAATGCTTCCCTGTATTCAGTTGCACTGCTATGTCTGACCATCAGAAAGAAGGCACTTAAGGCAAGGGATTAAGGCCAGTAACACAAATCTATCTTTCTAAATATATTCATATCTTTCCAACAAGACATTTATGTGCCCAGCAGCTGTTTTCTTGGCTTTTGCACTCTATGTCCACTAAAGGAACTCAAGTTCCTCACATGTACAATAAGGGCACTGTACTAATTGTCAACATCAACTGCCAAAAGCAGCAATTCTATCAAGTTGATGTTGACTCAGCCATGAACTTGTCCTGACTGGGTTACTCTTTAACGCTGCTGGACACCTCTCACAGATAATGTTTTCACTGCTCACCAAAGAGTGCCAAATGTTGGCATCTCATTCATGCTTGTCATTGTCATGATATCACACATTATCCTCTAAGAGGAAACAAGACTTTACCAATAGTCCTTAATATATCACATACGAAGAATATGACAGTCAGTCATGTGAAGTCATGATCAGAGAAGGAAGATAGAAATTATATGCAACAGCCAATGGTCTTGCTGAGTCTAGGTAAGCTATTTGATTAATTTTTTTTTTTTTGGTCCCAGCTTTATCCAATATAACATAAACTTAATAATATTTAAATGCTTGCTGGACACTTTGAGAGATACAGCTGGTTTAGAATGTTTTCATCCACAGGCAAAATGCAAGTATTAAATGATTGCCAATTATTTTTAGTTTATTATAGGTAGCTCAAAACCCACTTTCATCTCCAAAATGTTTTCATATAAGTAAGAAAGTATCATATGGATGGAGGGTCTTCCAACTTTGATACACTTAGAAAAGAAACTCATTGTATTTTCACTTCCTAGCATGGTTAGGACACCTGGTTAATAGCATGAATGGGGTATATTGCTCCTAGTTGTAACATGGCAATACCTACAGTGACAGAGGAGACTGAAAGGAATGGAGGGAATGCCCTCATTACAGCAGCAAAGAAGGAAGCTCTGGGCAGGGGAGAATTGGGAATTTGGCTGTTCTTAGACTTGTATTCTCCTTTTCTTCACTTCTTTACTTCAAAGCTTCTTTACTGAAATGCTATATTTCTTTTTTTAACTCACCTCGGAGGTTTTCAAGCCCTTCTCAGTCCTGCCACTTCTATCTCTTTTCTATTTATTACACACATCACTTCTTTTTGTTTCCCCACCCATGCATGAATTTGCATATTTATAATCTGAATCCATCAAGATGTTTTCTTCCTTTCGTCTACCCCAACTGTCTATGAGTTCACTGAATACCAAGGAAACATGGCTGAAGGGACATCATGAGGTCAGGGACTCCATCACTCTGCCTCAAGGCTTTCTCCTTTATCTTGTGTTATGTTAGTTTTCTCTGTGCTGTTTGCAGCTCCTCCGAATTCATTTTCATATGCTGGTGGGTGTCAGCTACACATTGGAAGTAGCCATGACATTCGAGGGAATGCTATTTTTATTCCCCCCTTACTTTTTAGGCAGTGTCCTCCACATTCAAAATCACAATTCCAGCTATTCCTTGACACATGCAGCAAAGTTTCCTAATAAATGACGATATGATCTGTTTGCAAAGTCATCTAGTGTAATCACACTTGAAGATTATTAAGTTGTTGGGGTTGGTGTCATGGACATCACTGTTAGTAACATGACTACCATTTCTGTTGGACTAATTCTAGTTAAACCAGATTTTCTTCAGAGAAAGCTACACTGAAGAGAGAAAAAACATGACTATCAAGTAAAAATACACTGTAGCACGGTCACCCAGTTTAAATGCTGTGTTGTCCAAGGCATGATTTTGGGAAACTGTAGGATGTCTATTCCTCACATTGATAGCTTGCATGTAAGCATATGAGAATTGTGCCTGTTCATTGCTACCTGTAAAAAGTCTCTTTTAAATCACTTCTAATGTCCTACATCTTGGTTTTGCTCTAAAATCACTGCGATGTTTATTGCAAAAAAGTCCTCTTTCCACAAAAGATATTGTAAACGAATGCCTGCAAAACACCTCTGTCCAGTATCTCAGCCACAGTAAGTCAGATGAACTCACTGAAAGCCAGTGGCATTATTTACAATACCTGAAGATTTGGGATTTTGTGCCAGCGTAATGACCTTGTTCTTTAAAGCCAAGTACTATATAAACAAACACATTGAGTATGAATTATACTCATAGCAGTATGATTAGGAACAAACCATCATTTTTAATGTTGAATTATAATTTAGTAGGCAGATAGAAAATATTTGATATTCAGGTAAGCTGCATAGAAGTTTGGGTCTACATTAGTAAACAAGGTTTTTGAGAGAGGCTTTTGATTATGATGGTGGGTGGAATCTAGGAAAAGTTGCAGAGAATATGTAACTTGGGGCATTTTTCTTTGTTCTTTATCTTTTGCAGATTTTACACCTCTGATATGATAAATCAATAATTAAGATAATTATACATCTCAATCGTAGATTTATACATGCAAGTTTCCCAAAGATTTAATGTCCATATTTTTATTACCAGAAGTCCATTTCAATAGCAGGCCACTTAAAAAAAACGGCTACCACTTAAATCAAGAATCAATTAGAAACATTAGTAAAAAAAAGCTGTGTTAACTTCCATTAGACCCTAAATGAGCTTTTTAATCTCCATTAACCATGCAGTTGTTAATCATTGTTTTTATCAAGATTGTAAAAAGCAGGGACTTTAATTTCTCTCAAATAAATTAAAAATTCCCTTTGTTAACAAACTACAAGCAAAACTGATCTTCCAAATAAGGAAGGAAATGGAATTCATGTGTTCAGTCACTTCGTGATGGACTAATGGGAACACTGGTGGAAACCAGAATAAGCTAATTGGTAGTTAGCATATCATATTTCGTCATGAAGACACATATCTCACAGGTATTCAGAAAGTCCTGACTTAGGATTGGAGCCTACAGAATGTAGAAAATCACTCTATAGTTTTGCAGGAATATTTTTATTTTTCGTAAGAGATAGCTAAAGCATTGGGAAGTACATGATGGCTTCCTGATTATTCCCCGTACTCTTTCTTGAAACAATGGGTCTGTGAACTCATCAGAGACAACTTGCGCTGGCTGTTGTACACTGGTCACTGCCCTCAGTGACCTCAGAAGGGGAGAAGGTTGCTGGATTTTTATGAAGGTTAAGAAATACTCCCAAAACCTTCCTCTTTGGGGACTGATCTCACCTATCTTAATTCTGCTTTCTTTTAAGTGTTGCTGTTTATGGTTGGCATTATTTGCATCAAAAATAGAAAACTGTGACGGGTATAGCAGGCAAAGAATTAAATATTTTAAACATTTCCAACATTTCCTGCATTCATTTTCTGTCTCTGTGATAGATCTGTATCACCCACTGAGACACTGCCAGGATGAGAAGTAGGTAGGTGGGAATGAAAATACCTTGTGGTGTTTGTGGCCTTGGTCAACGCAAAGGGTCATAGTACTGCTCTGTGTTAGGATTCTATGCAGAAAACAATTCAAAATGTAGCTTAATGTTTAATCTTTTACAATATTCACCCAAGCCTGACCTTTAAGGTTCCGTCACCCCTAATTGCTGCCTGTAACAGGTTCACAACAAAATAACTATTTAGCCCAGATATGAAAATTTCCACTTTAAAAAGCAAAGGTGGAAAATGTGAACCTTCCCTCTAGATCAAATGTTCATACATTCATGAAAACATCAGGGGTTTTCTTCTTGCTTAGCTGACAAATACTCTCTCATACACGCACAGAAGAACTGGTACATAGCACAAGTGCACTGCAGGGAGTCTGGCAGCAGCAGTGCTACACATTCAAAAATTATCTAGGGGCTCTTCAAGACAGGCCACTGGAGGCGGAAGTGACGCAATGAATTCGTTAAAAAGTGGAGGAGCGCTGGTGGAATTGATTCTTCTGCATTCTCTGTATTTAGTAATACCCACGTATTGGCATTGACTTGAGTTTGAGAGGCAGAAGGGTTGAGATGCAATACAGCATTCATAACGAAGGTTGATAGAACCAAAATGGAAACAATACTAAATGGGACATCATTAAATATTATTATGAGATAAAGTTAAACTTGTCTAAGAGTTAAAAATCTCTTAAGGACTTTATTTCAAAAACTGGCATTTAATTCCTTGGCACATTCCAGCAATGACAGAATTGAATGAAGACCTTTCAGTCTAAAAAGACCAGACAGCAGAATATTACACTTCACTTAATTTAGTGTGTGCTGAAGGTAGGAGCTTATATAGCAAGAAGGTGCTATGCAACATTCAGTCAAAGGGACTCTGTTTCTGAACTGCCAGAACCCTTATCAGGTGCTCCTGATCTCTTCAGCAAAGAATGTGGGTATGTACAGCTGTGTGCAGAAAGGACAATCTTATTTTTCCAGGGTGCTTACTCTAGACAGAACCGAGATCTTCACCTAAGAAATGAAAGCTCATAACACCAATAACCAGAGACATCTAGGCCCTATTGTTATTTTTTTTTTAAATATATAAGCTCATTAAAATACTTCCAGGCTTAATCTTTCTGCCATAGTGAAGACTGGGTGGCAAGGGAGCAGGTTGTGCTAAATATAACAAACCAAATAGGGTTTCAGTCTCCTGGAGAGAATATGAAATTATGAAAATTCCACATTCTCTGTAGGGTATTTGACACAGCAGAGTTTGGAACACAGACGTGTTGGTAGAGGTATTGCTATGCAAGTACTAAACCATTCACTGACAAACCCCAAACCTAGAGATAATTCACAACATGACACTAGAGCTACCCACTGCCTGCACTTACTCAAATGCAATTGGTAGTCTTCCTCAACTTTCTTCCAATTTCTTACTTCTGCAGACTCAATCACCACCTAATACCTAAAGCCCACTCTGACCAAGCCCTTCCTTCCCTTCTGTGATCTATCCCTGGTATAACCTTTGGTTAAGTTTTCCTAGGTGCAGGCAGTTGGTCTTTCAGCCATCCTTGTTCACATAAGGTCTTGAATAGTGGCTGTATCTCAAGGTAGAAAGTGTATCTATGAACATAGTATTCTCAAAATATTGTTTGAGCATTTGCTAATATAATAGTGGTCCTTCCTTAAGATGTGCTGTGCTTTAGTAATAGTAGGGTGCTTTTGACATAATCCACCTTGATGCAGTTGTTTGTGGTTCAGATTAACTGCTTCTGGGAAAACAACTGAGAAGAATCATAGAAGCCCCCTCCGGTAGCCTGAAGGGTGGAAAAAGTGCTTACATACCACCACTTCTTTTTTATGTGCTTTGTTGGTTTTTTTTGGCCATATCCTGCTATGTTGTGGTGTTCTGTTGTGATTTTTTGGCTTCCGGAAGCTGGGTGTTATCGCCTATATTCAACATTCCCTAGCCTAACTGAATTTATTGTGATTTAAATGCTAATATAAGGAGTTCTGTATGAAACAGAGATTGCCTGGTACATGGGCAATCCTGTACCATTAAGGTGCTAGATCCTCTACTCCTCCTGTATTTTCCTTTCACTAGTCTAAGGAGAAGCAAGATTTGTGCTATTTCTTTTCAGTAGCAAGGCTACCTATTTAGTGTTCTCCTGAAGACAACTGAGAGTGTTCAGCTGTTTAGTAACTGTCCATTAATATTCAGGAGATGTCATGCTATCTCACAGAGACATTGCCTATTTGGAATAGGACACTGTTCAGACTAATTTGGTAGCAGTTTTCTGTGCTCCTTTCTTCAAAGTTGTTCAATTCACCGCTATTTTGTACTCAGCTGAAGCTATTTGTACCTGTGCAAAAAGTGGGTGGGGTCAACAGGCCGCCACGTTAGGATGGTATGAATTCATACAAACTTTCTACTGAGGTGAACAAATGTGCCGGCTAGGAGGCAAAACTAAATAGGATGTTTACATCTTTCCAGTGAAAGACCCTGGGGAACTAAAACCATACAGAAAAAGATATTGACCCTGAGAAAGGTTGGTATTGAGTTTTTCAGCTCTGTCTCCAGAAATCTTTTGGAAACAATATCTGGAAATAAGGCTGTTCATATAAAATGCCAGAAAATCAGAGTTATGATGTTGTGGAAACTAAATGGTGGGTTTTATTGCAGAACTTTGTTCTTGGAGTGAAAGTGCCAAGAAAGTAACTGCTTATATAGGTCCAGTTGAATTGTTTTCTTTTTACAGCTGTGTTGTATTTTGTATCTTACACAGCTCTGTCTTCTATGGCTTTCTGCAATTCATCTGAAATACACCTTTGAATTTTCCTGTTAGATAGCCTAACTCTGTCCTTCAGTGTGCAGTATTTACCTGACTGCAGTATGCATTGAGCTTGGGCAAATTGTCCTTTTGGAGAAGCAAAATCTTTACTGCCCAAATAGGCAACTGCACCCAAAAATCACGTGCCAAATATAGCCTAACATAAAAAGCCAATTATTCCCAGTTTTCTAATACCTTAATAACCTGATTTTATGGTGCCAAAGGTAATGAAGTGGTACAGCCCAGGTAGCTGGTTTTGGTGATTAATGTCTTGGAAAGTACCAGCTTTTCAGAGTCTCCTTATGAGCAATGGTTTCCAGACATTTACCTGCCATGACAGCTGTTTGAAATGTTAGATCCTATTTTTTCTTCAATGAAAGAGGAAATCTTTTAACATGAAATCTCATATAGACTATTCAATCCGTATTTTCCTCTTTTTTTTTTTTTAAGAAAAAAGTCTCAAATGCAAGTAAATTATTTTCTTTCTAATTTCAAACAAAACATAAAAATATGTCCTTCTACCCCTTCTCTCTTCTCTCTGCACTTCCTTTGGAGAAAAAAATGACAAAAGAAAACAGTATGTAAAAAATGAGACATGACTGAAAAGTCACTTTAGGCAAGAATCTTTACCCATTTGCACAGGACCATTTTTGATGAACTGCAAACTTTTTAAAAGGAAACTATGGCAACCACTTATTTTTTTCCCTGGAAAAAAAAAAGGGGGGGGGGGGGGGGGGAGGGGGGAAACAAAAGAAAACTGTTTTACCTCCAGTTCCAGCACTGAGCTGTGCCAAAACTGTTTAGTCCACTAACAGCTTCAGCAATTCACCATGGGTTTTCTCTTTGTTGAGGGGAATTTTCTTCCTCATTCATCAATTATTTCCTATTTTTCTGCCAAAATAAAAAAGGCAAATGCATTTTAAAACAAAAATGTCAGACATTCTTGCTCAGACTGACCTTTGACAAGCAACATGTTTGTTCTGTTTTTTTGTGAGACAAAGTTAAAGAGAAGTGGGTACTTGACCAGGGCTTATGTAAATGTCTGGTGAAGTCAAACAGCAGTGTTCTGGCACACTTGCACTCATCCAAGGCTCTTATGCTCTGCAAAATAAAAATACATGTAGTGAAAACCAATTTTAGTATACAAAAGGGAGAAATCACTTTCTGTGCTCAAGATACATTGAAATGATGAGAAAGACACCTCCAGACACTTTCCTCACCTTTCATACCTGCCCTTCTGAAACAGCCTTTAGTGAATCAACGCTCTCTACATAGCTGCCACATGCTTTGGATGGCAGAAGTACAATGTCTTACGAAGTTATAATCAGGCTAGATCTCACTAATCTGGGTTATAGCTCAACTGTGAAGGGTCTTTTGAGTAAAATAATTTCTTTATTAATGAGATTCAGCCCAATCTCACTGATAAAAAATACTTTAAAAGATATCCCTTTGCTGCTATTCAAATGAATGGGAGAAAACGGTGGGTGTTTTAAGAGCTGTCTTACTGTCATATCAGGATGGATCTCATTAGTGAAGGATGATTTTACCAGGAAAAAGCTTCTACCATAGATGAGCAAAATCCAAGTCAATTAGGCCAGAAAAAACTCCCCAAAACCCCTTAAAAAGTGATCTTACTGCTCTCATTCATTTTAATAACAGGAGAAAGGACATTTGCCTCTCACACATACACACAAAAAAAGTTCTTTTTTTAAATTTGAGCTGGACTGGACCTTGTTAATATAAGAACTATTTTACTTGAAAGAGCTTACAGTATTAATTTACTGTTCAACTTAGATTAATCAAATCAAACATGACTGGGGGGGTGAAGGAATAACTCAAAAGTATTATAACTGTTTCTAAAACATGACATTTGACTTAAGAAACAGACATGAGGGGATTATAATCCACAGATACTTTTAAAGTACCTGAGATACATTTGCCCAGGTAAACCTATAAACCAATGCTTGGAACTTCAGCTAGACGCAGTCAACTGCAACTGATTGACAACGAGGCAATTCAAACAGTTTACATGCACTGAAGGACCCCCCACATTCTACAATGGCCTCATTGTAATTAGCTTTTACCCTTTTTCTCAGATGATTAGCAGGGAGGGCTACAAAAGCCATAGACCTTTTAGCCATTCTTGATTCCTATTACTATCTAAATGAAGACAGTTTCAGCTGGGTCCTGGACCCAGGATATGGGAGTCTCTCAATATGGGAGTCTGAGCTTTTTTCCTTTCACTGTCACCCTTTATTGGGTTGTGAGACCCTTAACAACTAAAATCTTGTAATCAGATCTCTCAATTAGTATTGCTCTGAATGAAAAAGAGAGTGTTGATAAGAAAAGATCATGTGGTGAAGGAGTGGAGGTGGTGATCTTCATCTCTAAAGCACTCCCAGGAAAGAGGAGAGGTTGGGAGGCTGTGCTGCAGATGTACAGGTGAGAGACCTAGCTGGACAGGAGCAGGAGCGTGAAGAAAACCTCACGCCCAGCTCATGAAATTACCCACGGCTGTTAATTTGTGTTTGGACAGAAACTGAGTGTAAGAGTCTGCGTGTCTTTCATGGACTATGATTGCTATTCTAGTATTAAACAGACAACAGTGACTGCAAGATCACAACTATGGACTTGTACAATCTCTGGTTTATGCTACAGGGGTTTTCTAATATTTTGATGCCTTTATTCTTCTTTCATAGCACTCCTCCATGAAGCAATATAGCCAGCTGCAGATACTTATCCAAGCTGCAAACAAAACCTAGACAGGAATCAGCTTGTGACTGAAGTAGCTCTAAATTAATTTGAATCACTGTAAGACTACACACACCTGTGTCTATGGATGTCTTTTACTGTGTTCTGGCCCTGGAACTTTTGCAGTGATTTTTCAATGATTCAGTGCAGAGCAGCCGCAAACAGAAATCTGGAAAGCTCAGCGTGTGAGTGTGAGTTCCCCAGAACCTATTTTGGGAGAGAAGGTGCTTTAGGATTCATTTTCGCATTATTACCACATAGCAAATATTAACGTAGTAAACACTTATATTATTTTCAGCATGCTTAAAATAATGATCAGCAAATCACTGAACCCACTTGGAATTTAGTACAAGCCATATTGCAAGGAAAGAAAGAAAGTGGAAAGAATAGATTTTGTGTAAGGCGTGTTTTAATTTTTTCCGTTAAAAAAGACTGCCAGATTCTTTGACATATCCACAGGCTGTAATTTCAGGACACTAACATATATACACTGCTCATGGATTTACAATCACAAATGACCTCTGTAACATATTTTAGAATCGTTAAGGTTATAATTTTTACATCTTTTTCACACAGAAACACACAGAAACACACATGCAAACACACACTAACACACCTGCTCACACATATATGAAAATCCATAGTAACCTTTATGTTCTGTTAAGACACTTAGAGGTGGGGTGGCCTTCTATCATTCACATTTTGATATATTCTGAACTTGTTAAAACAAATCTGTCCATGTCAAAAAAGTGCATGCCATGGACTTTATCTTTCCAGATGAAAAAGCTGCTCTGAGGACTGATTGCAGCTCTCTGAAATAAAAACACTGTAGGTGTATCCCACATTAAATGTTCAGCTTGAAGCTAGCAGTTAAGCATGTCACATTATTACATGCATAATAATATGATGAGCTGAAATGACAGAATGCCAGCTTCCCACCGAAAATTAAAGCAACAAACACTAATTTCTTCCAAGGACAGCAACTATCACTTTGCACAGTGGCTTTGGGAAATGAAAGTGAGTGGTACACTGGAAAAATGACATACCAATGAAACTATATGAGAACCCAGCTGGCTGGGGAATGGAGCTGCTTTTCTGATGTTCTCACCTGCTACCAGAGCAAGCAAGCACACCAAGTTTTAAATAGTGCATCAAGTATAACGTGTAAGTAAGAATGACAAAATCTGTTTAAAAAAATTAGTTTCAGCTCCTTTCAGTGAAATAAAATTTAATGTGTGTTTTATTGGGTCTTGATATTTACTAAAAAACAAGCAGATATGTTTGATGCATAAGAAGATGACTATTTTGGGAATCTTAGCATCTATTCCTTCCGTGAAATATTTTGGATCTTTTCCACACTCACGCGTAAGACCTCACAAGGTTTATCAAGATTAAAAAAGATGCACTTTAATTAGGTTAATATTTTATTTATGTTACAACTTCCCCCGGTCATGTCTAACAGAGGTTCTGTTTACAATCTTGCCAAATACCAAAGAACAAATCAACAGAACATAAATTTACTTTTCAAAAAGATGTTACTTGGATAAAATTTACATTTGGAAATCTACATTTGTGTTTCACTCTATAACCCCAAATGTCAGCTTATTAAAAAAAAAAAAAAAAAAAAAAAGCTGTTTCCAGGAGATCTTTTGGAAGCAAAACTTCTCATTTTCTTTTATTTTCAGAATGTTTTAAGTACTTTTGCTGGTGCATATTTTGTATCATTTTGCTGCATTACATCCTAATTTTAGTTATCATAGACTGCAAATGAATAAGGTTTTTTTTCCCCTGAAGTAGCAGTGAGTCATTGTAAACAAGAAATCCCACAAAGGAAATACATTCTTACTAAAAGCTGAAAACAACTAGATTTCATAAAAAAGATTAGTCACCTATTGGGGATCTTTCTACATCATGTACAAGAGTGTTAATTGGAGTAAATGGACAAAAGATCAGCATAAACTTGCTCTAGTACAAAGTTGTAGTACTTAATGCTGATTCTCAGGGGTGAATTTCAGACATTATAGTCTTGTCACGATGCCCTTTGGTCTTCACCCTGTGGCTACTAGAGGTAATACTTTCAGGAAAGGATCTGCTTTCCAGAAAAGGATAGAGATAATTCAGGGCCATTGAAATCTGAGTAAAAGAGGGCAGCAACATGTTTTCTGTATTCCTAAAAACTTCTGCTATATATGAGCTTCTTAGGTGGTGTTCCATGTTGTCTATGTATATCCATCGCTTGTGCAAGTAATTAGACATCTATCGTTATAAAATAATGCATTATATGATTGTTTTGGTATTTTATAGGTCAAACAGAAATGAGAAAACATTCCTGCATTTTGCTTATTAGTGTTTTATTTTACTTACGGCAAACTTAAAGATACAAATGACATTCTATATCTTGTGTTTTTGCAACAACAAAAACACACCATGACCAAAATTCAATAAGGAGATCAAGTGGACAGCCCACACGCTACGTTACTGCTCTTCCATATGCCAAACTGCTTTGTTCTCCACTGTGGTCCCCTAGGTCACCAGGATCCCATTTTCATCTCATACATCCCTGATTTAAAGCACTGAAAAACTGACACGTCTGGTTGCTGGCAAACTACAGGGAAAAGAAAGTTCCAACCTCAGGCATTTCCTTGGAAATACTATGCCAAAGATCAGACTCTGACAGAAGCAGCACTGCAGCTTTCACTATTTTTCCCTGGCAGAGGAGTGTTGTCATGTTGCAGAATTCTGCACTGTTCAGAAGGTTATGCACTACCGTGCTCATCCTAACTGTATTTTTAGTGCTGTTGGGTCATTCGCAGATGTTGCCCAATTGAGGGTACCCCAGCCTGGATAATTGTACGTACACTTATGGCTCAATCAAGCCACCCTGCAAATAAGCACACTGCAAAGCGGCACAAACTGAGTGCTTTCTATCACAATATCACTTTTTAAGTCCTGGCAATGTTCCTTTATCGCTCCTTCTTGTGAAAGTGTTATCTCCTACTCTTTCTCCTTTTCTGTTCAGGGGACAGTTGTGAACAGCCACAGTCTCCATGGAGGCTGCCCTGCCAAGTACCCTCTGGAACATTTTACGCCCTAGGACAAGAGTGGTTATTCTTCTCTAAGGGGAAGACTTGTGAACATTTTGGTAGTCTCTGGTCATGCTAGACAAGGTGTGTCAGAGCACAGTTTCCCCTGAATACACTTGTCAGCATCATGGACACCAGTGCACGGCCAGGAGCTTCCAGCATGCCCCTCCTCCTGTTGTACACCACAGGGATACTCCAGAGGGATTGCCAAGGGGAGCACAGTTTGACTGTTTGGTAAGCTGGACACAAAGCAGCTGCCAAAGGAACTGTAATGAGACAAATGGGCAGAGCCATTTTATCCCCACTGGGACATTGCTTTGTGACCTCACAGGTGGGTTGCTCCATTCTGCACTAGTTTTCAGCTTCTAGGAGTTCTCTATATACAGCTTCACGCACACCTCTTTGCAGGAGCCTCATTTTTAATGTAATCAGAGTAAGGGTAACTGCAGTGAAGTTCACACATAACAGAAATGTCTAAATACAAGTGAAAAAAATAACTTGACGGGGGCTGTTATCCAAACCAACAATAGCTGCCCAGGCTTAAGCCAGGCTTGCAAATGGAGAACGCTTCCTCTCATTTCAGCCTCATTGATTCTCAAAATATATATTATTATTTGTCTGTATGTATCAGGCTCAGTCTGAGATTTCTGCCCCGACTGTTTTATCTGTCTTCTTGAACTTCTGCAGGTGTTTTGTAAACCATGCTGACCTGCAGGGCTAAAGATAGGGAAGATCCCACCACTTATGTCTTTCTATCTAAATAAGCCAGGACATACACTTTACCTTCTTTCTCCTATCTCTACTCATTTGCAATCTCTGGAGCCTCCATTAAATGTCTCATAAATCCCATATGGATGATACCATGCAGAATTGAGTTCCGTACTGAAAAATTAAACTGTCACAGAGAAAAGACAAAATTGTGAGAGAGGAGGGATAAGGAAAAAAAAAAAACAACTCAGGGCTATAAACTGTGACAGTCTCTGGTCTCAAACATAGTGATAAAAGAGCAACTTCTTTTCCCTTCCTCAGAATATGAGAACATTGCTTCCATTCAAGTATTCAGCAGATGTAGCCATCCAAATGATGGAGCTGACCAGGCTATTCCTGCCCTCACTGACTCCAACATTTGCGTCCTGGAAGGGACCACTGGGAGTTTGTCCTGGGAAAACTAAGAATGGAGTTTGAATCACTGCTGTAAGAAGCAACAAAGATCCAAACAGAACATTATTAAAATGTCAGAGTTCATTTCTGGTCTTAATCGCTTTGTACAACACCCCTGCTCCTTCACAAAAAGGAGCTGGAAGGTTGCTGTCATTTCTGGTCTTGAAGACATGTGTCACTCATTTCCAGCCTCTTCTGATGTTTGACAGTATGGACCTGCCTGGAGCACAGCAAGAATAAAGGATGACACAGCTCACTGAGCAAAATTTCATTAACAATTTTCCTCCTACTCAAATAAGAGCTCACCCCTGACCCTGAAATGTAGAGTTTGCTACAGAAGAGGCACTTGTGAGGGCTTCAGTTAACGCAGTCCAGCCTTTGACTAAGTCAGGTCTCAGTTTTGGAGGAATGCTTGAATTGATAACAATCTTTGATAAAATGCTGCATAATCTATAAGAGAGAAATGGGCCGCTTCAGCAGAGGAGGTCACATTTTTCATTGTCTAGTCTGAACTGAGTTTATTGCACTAAATGAAACTAAAAATATGGATTCTCACTGAAAACCACTGCATGTCTATTAGCTATATTTGTGTGTTCATACTGATGTCATAATTAATAGTTTATTCATAATTTGCAGATTAGATGCTATATTTCATTTCAGTAAAGTAGGAAATCCCATTAACAGTTTAATTACTATCTTGCCCAGGAAATTCTGCGTTGCAGTAAAACACTGATACTTTTTACTGTAATATGACCTCTTCAAATGCTACAGTTGGTACCTTGGTTAACACATTATTCAGATTTTGCCTCGTGACAAGCAATGTTGCTTGGGACATGCAGCTTCTAAGTTCACCAAAAGGTTTTCTATTTTAAAAAACAACTATATAAGACTGTACTTACAACCTAATGCATTATGTGTTACCTTAAGACATTATATGATAATGGAGGTTTTACATTCTTATTAAAGACATAATGTGAAGTTTCAATTGGGTGAAATCCTGACACTTGCCCCAAAACATAAAAATTAACTTGAAACAAATCTTCCAGCCTAAACATTCCCCAGTTTGGGGGAATTTGGGGGTTGAATATTGTGGATTAAACCAGTTGCTAATATTAGATGTCACTAGTAGCAAAAGTAATGTCTTCTATTCCACCTGCCCAGACACAAATTAAGAAGATCATAAATCAATGATGTGACAAAGAATGTTGTACCAGCAGACAATGCTCTTCTATAGAGTAAAATACGTCCAGAAGAGAGAAATCTGTCACAATAACTTTAGAGTTTCCACTCAGGTCTGGAAAAAAAAGATTAATTTTCTGGGTTGCTTGAACCTGTCCTGTAGAAACACTTACGGCAGGAAGAGATGATGTAAACAAACCATTTGTGGAAACAAAAAGAAAGTGAAAGCTTAATATTACTTTAATATTTGGTTTAGATTTAGAAAATCGTCTAAAGACAGTTGTGGTGTGGGAGTGTGGTCATTTTAAGTAAGCAGTGTCTTATGTTCTCATTTGTAATTTTCCTAGTAACTGAGAGGAGATAGCTGTGACTGATAAATAATCAATATCTGCAAGACCATATAAATAAAGCAGCATATTAAGACGAAAGGACTCAAGAATCAAAAGGATTTTGAAACAATTTCCAAACAATATTTCCTTTGTTGACAGACCTTTGCAAAAAAATCAATCATCCTCTCTCTAAGAGATACTTAGAGTTAGTAAGAACTGCTCCAGCAGCAAGCAAGTGAAAATATCTGACACAATGTATAGTTTTTCTTATTATTATTTCTGAATATTAGAGAGTGGTGATATTAATTTAGTTTTAAATTTTTATCCTTCCAGTGAAGAATACATTAATGTAGACAGGTGCATCAGAGTCTTAAAGTATGAGATAAGGCTGTATGGGGGAGTCCTGTTCAATGTGGGCGACCTGTCTCCCAAATTCAGTTCTCCTAATTCATCTTTTAATTTATTCACAACGCCTTTGCAATTCACACCCTCTAATCTTCTCTTGCATAAATTGTATTGGCCCTGCTTATTCCTCTGGTAGCTTCATACTGGTACCTACTATGAGGTACCCAGAAATGAGACAACAGTGTGTCTTCATTTTTTATCACCTTGACAAACCCCACGAGACTTTTGCTTTGGATTAAAACTTAGCTGTATGACTGCAAAAGCCAACACCCAAGGGGCTTACCTGTCTCTTAGCCCTGGTAAATAAGGCTTAGGAAAACTTTTAGCTCTACAGAGACAGACACTTTACTTTATGAGAAACAGAGCTCTGAAAAGTTACTAAAGTGGTAGCCATATAGTTACACCAGGGTCCTTTTTTTCCTTAAATGATATTTTATAGAGAATATAGAATTCTTCATTGTTCCTCCATTTTTAACTAAAATGGCTACATTATTTTTAAAAAGTTCAAATATTTTCAATGAGTCTTACTCTGGTATTTAAAGATAGAAAGGGAGTATTTATAGTTTCTTTACTTAGCTTAAAAAGTTAAATCTGCAGCTCTGAATGCAGGTAACATTCTTGACATTTTCCAAGGTAACTACAGCTGCATTCCTCTGGCTGCCGGTTACTTACTCATTTCTGACCAGACAACTCATGATCAACTTCTCAGAGTTTATCCACAGCATTCAGTATAGATTTATTGCTCCATTACAGCCTGTAACTTCAACACCCGTAACACTGAGTGAGGTTGTTGAACTATAGAACTGGCCCTTAATTGCATTAGCCACCAAATGGGAGATCTTTGGAAGGGTGACTGTGAAAATGCACCAAATGACGGAGAATTTGGATCCAGAACACCCCTATAGGACTTCATGCCTCCCATATTGTCCTCTGTGTTTTTTCTCCTATTTACTGTGCTTTTTGAAGCTTATTGTTTACCTGGGAATAAAATTCAGTCAGAACCATGAAATACAAGTAATCATCAATGTTTGCCAATAACCAAGGGGTGGTAAATAAGGTATTAGCCACAGAACATCAGCTACTAAATGCCTGGAGAGTGGCCAGTCTGGCTGGAAATTTGTCTTCCTCTTTTTTCCCTGCTGTCATTTAATTCAGTCTTCAATAGTTTCTGTTTCACTATGCAGTGGATTACACCCAGAGCTTATGGATATGAATATGGGTTGCTTGCTTTGCTCTCTCTGATCATGCTCCAGTGGTATTAACACTTGGGGTCAATCTGGATTATCCCATGTTTAAAAGATGGCAATTAAACACTTCAATTCTTCATTTCTGAGAATTTCTTCTTGCTTATATGAAGAGCTAAAGCAATTGCTCACACAGACTTACTTTGCCAATTTCTTGTTGCTGGTGGTCTGGGTAGCGGTAAGGGGGGAAAAGAAATGAGACTGTTGCTCTTGCACAAGTATTCTCCCTTGGATGGGTCAACTGATCTGAACAGGTTGCAAGAAACGTAAAGGTTGAATGGATGACTTCACTATTCAGAGACATTTTCTCCTTTATGTTGAGACTCAGTAGTCAAAATTAGCTAAGACGCATCCCTAAAGCAAAGTCTGGAGTTCAAATTTTACCAGTTGTGTTCAGGGAAAGAGTCTGGTTTGTCATCACAGGAGGTAAGGTGGCTGCATGTGAGACCGTCTGGGTAACCACCAAGTGAGAAGGAACTTGGGACCCACTTCCAAGCTAGAAGAAAACCACAGAGAAAAACAGGCTATCTTTAGCATGCCAAGTACATTACATGAAAAGATGAGATCATCCAATAGGTAAAGGAGATTTTCCTCTGAAATATATGTCTCTGATGTCATGAAGTAGCTGGTGTGAAAACCTTCTCAATATGTAGTAGCTCAGATATTTTAGCTTACTATTTATTTTTATCCTCAGCATGTTAACTAGGAAGACAGTGTCAGAACTACACAAAATGAAGACACTTTGAGTAAGAAAAAGCATTTCAAACAAGTTTAAAAATTATTACGAGAAAGACTTTATTTAAAATATTGCTAAATCTTCTTTCTAAAGACACTGTTTTAGAACTTGAACATGTCCAATCAGGACTGAATAGGCAGATTCAAGGGCCCTGACGAAGTGAGCAAAAGGGCAAATGAAAGCAAGATGTTTGCTTAGACTCACTGTGTGTGATTTTTTCCTAGGGCTGGGCTATGAATTCCAAGCTTGACCATAGTTTTCTGTCTGCTTTTTTGAAGATAGGGAATTTTATCTATAGAAAAGACTTTGCAATATAACTATGTGGTATGGAGTACATATGATCTCTACATTAAGACCAGCATAAATCAATGATTTTAGTTTTCAGTATTACATTATTCCTTTCTCTCGTGGAAAGATGTATGACTGTATGACATGTCAATACAAATGTTAAATTAAGGTTTCCAAAATTTATTTCCCATTTTCTCTGACAGTATGTAAAAAACATCCAAAGTATCAAACAGCCCACATAATCACAGGATTCCAAGAGGCCAGAGTACCTACATGTACCCTTAGCCATGAAGGCGTTAATCAGTATATATACTGTCTCATCTGCATCTAAGAAACCCTGCAATTAAAATTAGAACTTATATGCCTGCTCCCCAGCTTGCTGCTATTCAAAGCTCCTGTCTGGATACACTGGGGATGAAAAAGGCCTTTTGAAAGCAAATAATTGAAAAAAAATAGAGGGATTTTTGAAGATTGCAGAGCTTCCCTTTAGGGCCAGTCCAGGAGCCCTGTCCTTCTGTCTAAGTACAAATTACCCCCATATGGTGATGTCCGATCTCTCAACTGTAATTCATTCATTATGCAGAGTGCCGAATACCAAATGGTGAGAGCGCAGCAGCAGAACAATGAAACAGTCTTAGGAAGCTAATAAGTGTCCAATCAATGAGAACCTAATGAACTATAATATGTAATACTTTATAAGGCATTCAAATTAAAAAGGGGGGAAAAATCAACAACGATGCAATATCAATTTACTTATTCCAAGTCTAATCAAATGAAATGAGCAACCATCCTCCAAAAATACAGCTATAACTGGCATTTGGGGAGGCCCGATGAGTGGAAGGTAGGATCAAGCCAAAAGTCCTTTAAGAATATAGTTACATACTAAAGACTTGTTCTTATTTAATGTAGGTTATTTGCACCAAACTCTTTTGGTGAGGTAGGAAAAGAGGGTTTTTTCCCAGTATCAGTGCTTGGGAAGAGAAAGGCAGTATAAATCTCTAGAATATGCAAACAGAATAAGGGTAGCGGAAATCTTTATCAAGAACTTGTAAGTGTATTTCACCAAATGCAACCAACACCTTTATCTTTCAAGGTGAAAGTAAAAGCTTTTTTTTCTGCACAGACCCTTTTCCCCTCTATCCCAAGAGCCTTATTTTATGGCATTCCCACCTTTGACGAAAACTCCTGGATCTCATTCTATAGAAATAATTAATAAATCATGTACAAGGTAATGTCAGGAAGGCATTCTGTCCTTCCTAAGCAGCTGATATGCAGAATGTCTTCTGGATAGAGCTGTTTTCAATGAAATGCTGGCAAGGAAATTATTAACTTGTTCCCCAAGATGAGGAGGTGATGGCAGAGATCCAGACACTCCATTGGCTTTCCTGTCTGCTGGGCTGCACAGTCAAGGATCTCTGTCCTTTAGTCTTCTTCCTCTGAGACACCCGTCTTTAAACGAGAAATTTCAATTAATGTGCCTCTGCATTGTTGTTTGTGCATTTTTTTTAAAAAGGGCTAGTTCTGGGTTGTGGTCTAGTATTTTGTGGTGGTTGTTGGTTGGGGGTTTTTTTTGGGGTTGGGGTTGGTTTGGGTTTGGTTTTTTTTTTTGTAATTTAAGTCCCCTTAATCCATTTTATATTGGCTTCTAGTGCCTTCCCTTACAGAAAAGGTGCCAACAAGATGGTTCATTCTCATCTCAGCTAGCTACGGATATTAGCAATTCTCACAGCAGTTGCCAAGTATAGCTGTAAGTCCTTCTCTACACAAGTGGCTGTAGTTTTCTTTTTCCACAGCGGTTGACAGTCAACAGTGTCTTCTGTGTTTCCTGCTCCTCCTGTTCACATGTGATAGCGGTTAATGTCAGCTTCACTCTCTCCATTTATTCTTCTGTGTGTGCCTCTTTCCTTTCATAACTTCCTCCATTAAAAAGAATAAAATAAATATATTTTCATTTATAATTCTGCGCTTAAATTTGATGAAAAGCATTTTGGACTCTGGATTTCTGACTTCAGCTGTGCCACTGACATCGTGGCTTTTTGCACCAGTCACATGAAGTCTTTGGGTTACACTGCAGGAGCCTTGTCTGGTGCAGTGTTGTTTATGAAAGCAGAACCCTGAATTATGTGTGCCCTCAAACACAAGGCCATAAAAGGTTTTGATGCTGTTGTTCTCCAGATGGGCTAACAAGCACAATTCTTAATCGCCATGCATTTCTTAGAGATTTCTTGTGCTGCATTAGTACAAAACCAATAGCAAAGGAACCCTGTGAGGCAGCCACAGTGGTAATGTGTCTGTGTTGTTTCCTGCAGGACCACAGTGCACAGCCACTGGATCAGATGACTTCTGGGAACTAGAAGCAACCCTGTATGGTGTAGGACAAATCGCACTTTTTGATCAGTGAGAGGAGGCAAAAAGGCATATTGTGTGCATTTGTCTGGATAGCTGTTCCAATACATGGGCTCTAAGGAGGATGCTTAGCATGGACATGTGGAATGTTCAAATTTCTTAAAAGACTGGCCAAGGAGCTGATGCCAGTGAGATTTCCACCATTCCAAGGAAAACCCTTGAAAAATCTAAACAAGTCTTTCCCAGTCTATCTCATATTCATGCAGCAGTAAGACAAAAGGATGCAAATGCATCAAACTCTGCTTTGGAGTCTGAAAGTAAGTTATTATTCATTGGATTTTATACTTTTTTTTACAGTTATGTGTTATTTGTTGACACACAGATCTTTCTTTTTCTTTCTTACAACTCACACTTTGGCATGACAACCTCAAAGCAATTGCTACCAGGATTACATTAACAAAACTCACTCAGCAATGCAGGTGTAGTAAAACAGAAATGAAAATGAAACCAACAAAAACCAGGAGAAAATAACATGACATGCTTTGTTTCTCAAATTTTCATTGTGCAGTCCAGACATGGAGGAGCAGAGAACAGCTATCGCACTGTGGATTATCCAGAAAAGCTCTTCTTAGAACAATGGAAGCAGCCACCCACGTTCAGAACGTGAGCTGTCAACGGGAATTAATGTCCATCAGATCTACCTCATGGTCTGTATTTCACTACTGGGCTGACCCAGAAGGTGTGCTCACAGGGTCAAGGGAGGAGGCAAAGCACAGAAGATTGTAACATATCCAGTTTAAAGAGAATATTATCAAGCTAAGTTGTCATTTTTAACTGCCCTTCAGGGTCTGTAGAGGACCTCTGTCCCTTTTCAACAAGTGCAAGTTTTGCCTGTAACAGTAAAAGCAGAATAAATACTTTTAACTGTTTGACTTGGCTCTTCTTTTTTCCTTTTTTTAAAAATTATTATTACTGTTTTAAAGCCAGCCACAGCATATAGGGTTAAAGATATAAAATCTCTGCATGGTGCAATAAAACTGATACTGAAATAGTGTACCCCTACTGTAGGAGGAATCTGCAATCAGGACTTCCAAGCACATGCAAAAAATAACTCTTGGATCAGCCTTCTTGTCTTCCAGTAGACTTGGCAAGAAAGACAAACCATATGTGAAGCCAGCCATATATCAGTTATGTGGTCTTAGATATTCACAGTAAAACAAAGGACTTTGCTGTCAGCCCTCCTGATTTCATGAAGCCTTTACAACTCACAGCAATGTCCCTTTATCAAAAGCCACAAAGTTATCCTTAGACATGTGCATTTCTTAGAGAAAATATTCCCTGAAATAGCTATTTATGATTAAATCCATCAGGGAAAGGGAAAGGCATGAAAAGTCCTGACACAGTCAGTTTCAGGCATGCTGAATGCATCCAGATATAACAAGTGGGTGTAAAAAACAATTAAAAAGAAAAGAAGTAATACTGGGGGGCTGGGGGAGGGTGGAGGAGTTAAAATACATATACACAAGATAATAACATCAAGAAGAAAATCTTTGTGACAGTGATGTGGATGCCCTGGTAAATTAAGTGGAACTAAGACTTCATCCCCAAATTCCTCCTGGCCATTTATGTAGACATTATTAGCTGGCAGTTGCATACAGGGATCCTCTTAAGAGTGGGTTCAAAGAAAGAATTTTATAACAGTGCTTTTCCCAGCTAATTCTGGGGGGACAACCTGCATGTAAGGAACCAAAAGGAAATCTGGGAAATAGTTCAGGGTCAGCCACGAAGTGAGGTCAGGAGCTAATGAATAGCTGACACCCCAGACTTGCAGAACCATGTGGCTGTGAATGGCCCTATGTGTATGATTACTCACATATGTGGAGTTCAGTGTGTGCTCAAGCTCAGGATAAGAACTAGCAGTTTTATTTGATGTACTGGTAAAAGGAGCCAGGGAAGTGATTTGAAAAGCACAGTGATGTGATTATGGCAGTGTTTTTCTGAACTGGCCTTACAGAAAAGCTTAAGAGAATGGAATTGTTACAAAATTAATAGAGTTTATTATAGAATAGCAGTAATGGCTTTTGGCAAACATTTTATGTGAATTTCAAGGCTATAATGACAAATGTTGATTTTTTAATCAAGTATTATTAACTATTATGTTATAAAAAACAGTAAAAACCCAATGGACAGATTAGCATTTCTGTTCACTTTGAAATAGTTTTTATAGTGTTCTTTTGGGGCAGACCACGAATTTTTAAAGTGTTTGAGTATTCTCAGTCCAAATCAGCTAACTTTATATAATCTGTCTCACTGGAATTAGTGGCTTACAGTCACGTATGTGCTTAAATACCTTGCCATGTCCTCCAGGTTGTCTTTCTTTTTCCTTCGGAAAAGTTACAAAGAAAAAGCCCCAGAAATTTACTCTCCTCCCACCTTTTTCTTGAATCCCTCTATATGAAATCTTTGCAAATAAGTTTATGGATCCAGCTACCAGTGAATTCTTTGCTTTAAAACAAGTATCTCTTACTAATGTCCTGCTCAGTACCTGCTGTTTCTGTGGACTCAGTACATAAAGCCTGGAGGCTCTAAGGCTCTTATTCAGGGATACTGCTATAGCTAAGTTTATAATTTATAACTCTAGACAGGGCAACAAATTCTGTTATACAAATATCTGAAGTTATCACAAGGAGAGGAATACTTTAAAATAATCCTTCACTCAGAAGTTGCTCTTACAGCTCTTTTCAGTTACTTTTCATTATTTTATCACAAGGGAACAGTATAAAGGAATTATTATAGTAACTGTTACATTAAAAATGAGCCCAGGAACTCCACCCCCACCCCAATAAATATCATTTAACATTCATTGTGGTGGAAATATGTAACAGACAAGTCAAGAGTTTTTTTCCTTTTTTCCTTCCCACAAGGGTATGAAAATATTAACAAATGCTCAGATCTCCACTACTCAAAATATTATGGGTCAGATCCAAGCAGAGTGGAGAGGTCAGTGCTCCATCATCACAGCTTTATATCATTATGGGCTTTAGGGCATAATAGCCTGTGAGGAAGCTTGGTTAAAGGATGGGAAGAAAACCTGAAAAAGGTTAATTATGGCACGCACAGCACTTGACAGTTCCTTTTCAATCTGATTCAGCTCAACTGTGAATGCCATTGTTTCCTCAGCACAAAGATCCTGCTCGCTGCCATGCTACTTTCTGTCACCCCACGGCTGTGGCATGGTTAGCCCACAAGAATGGATCCCAAACCCAAATGCAATGGGTTTTCTAAAGGGTGCACCTGCTTTGCTGTGGATCTGGTGCATAGAACTTGCTGTCTGAAACCTTAACACCCAGAAACTTGTTTTGACAGTTTGTGTTATGTTCATTAGGGAGTCCAAGGACCGAACATTTCTTGGGGGGTGGGGAGGAGAGGGGAAGAACACAAACAAAACAAAAACTTAAGCCTGTGATTAATTGGCTGAAAGGATGTGAGCTCCACTTAATTGAATGTGGGCTTAAATTAAAAAGAAAGAGTAATTGCCTTCAAAACTTTGCATTGCAGATTGCTGGTCTCTTCTATACATTAAGTGAAAGTCTTGGAGCACATGTGTCAGTGGTGTTGCTGACAGGAATCCAAATATCCTGTTATATGCAACTGCATCCTCAGGACTTCATTCTAGAAGGCATTAGCCTGTGTTATATTGATGGTTTTGCTTACAAGAGGAATTTTCATTAAAAAGGTGTCCTGATTTTGGCTGGAAATTTCAAATCATGACCATGCCTTCTAACTGCTGGCTGCTTTCCAAACATTTCCTGATCAGAAGACCTGATAATAGGACTTTCTTTTTCAATGTAAAAATAAATGATTTTTTGCTTTTGGAGCCAAACCTGTACATTTTTACAGAAATTGTCCATTGATTTTAACAAGAGCTTCAGCTGAGCAAAGTTGTACTCAGGTTAAACATGAATAACCAAGGAGTAGAGAGTCAGGGAATTCACCCATGAAAGAACAGAGCTCAGTTATGAGGCCTTTTTAAAATAAAAATCATGAGTTCAATTGTTTTGTCTGCACACTGACATTGCCATTTATTCTTTATATTAAAGCATCATCCACAACTTCTAGCCCTATTGTGCTATGCACAAAAACACAGAACAAAAAAAATGTCCTACCTCTCAAAATACTTCACTGCAAGAGCAACAAAGACCCTTTGTTTGCTATTTAAGCAAGATTGGTGGACATCATCTATAAGCAGAAGCTCTGAGAATTAGCCCTTTCCATCTTCTTCCAAACATGCATATGTACATTTTTCACACGAGTCTGCTACAGTAAAAGGAATTCTAAAGAAAACGATCAAGCAGAGCAAAAGGAAAATATTATTTATATTAATAACAAATGGAGTGCACAATGCATTCCACATACAAAGGTTACCCATTTATGGAGCTGGAAGCCAAGGGCATTTTAAAACTTAAAAATCCCTTAAATAAACATATTGGTTTAAGTAGGAAACAAATATTCGTAGCTCAGCAGGTAGTTGGTATCTAAATCACATTCAGACTTCACATAAATACACATGTCAAAGCATTTATCTAGTAATAAAAAAACAACTCTTAAGGAATGCAGTTCAGATAGGGAAATGTCAGTTATTTTGCACATTTCCTATTTCCAGCTCATTAGTTTCAGCTTTTGACAGGGGTGGAGCTGAAAGAGGGGGTCAGAAATCCTGTGGAGGTTTTTCTCTCCTCCCAATTTCACATGAATAAACAGAGGGAGGGAGTCCCCTGCCTGTCTGCCAGGCTCTTATCTATCATATTTAGATGCTAGATGCTGTCATATATTAGATAGCGATGCCTGTAGGTATTTCCAGTTTCTGGGAAATTAAACCTGAAATAGAAGATACTCCTTTCCTTTCCCAAACTGGCTTTGCTTTAGGACTAGGTTTGGACATCCTTCAGAAAGTGTTGTTGTCCAGACAAAGGTGACAGGATTATATTTCTGTCATTCATTATTTGCATCCAATTTTTCTCCTCTCTGTCCATGGCCTCTTAGCAGCACCCATCTGTATCTTTTCTTTTGCCTACATTCTTACATTCCTCTCAGTTCCAGATCCTCTCGCTCCAGAAGTGGTAAGTTTAGATTTACACTGCTGATTTTTGTTTAAATCCTCTTTATGTAAGAAACCTCCTTGAGTATTAGAAAGTCTTAGAAATTCTGTGTTTTCAAGATTAGAGACAATAAAAATAGCCAATTTTCCTTGATTTCCCTCCAAAATATTTCAGAAAATGAAGATGTTCCTCCAGGGATTCCTCTAGGGATTTTTATCTAATTATAATTCTTGGAAAATGTCTGTATGATCACTAACAATCAAGTTAGCAATTACCACCGTTCTGCTAGAAGATACACCCCTGTAAGTTAAGATAACCACGTGAGCACACTTTTCCCTCCCAGCAGCAGAGCAAACATAGCCATCATAAACTGCAAAATGAAAGCATGTGCGCAGTCAGGTATTGTGTTTCAGCTGAAGGTCGGTAACTTCCAGCTGATGGAAGGTAAGTCCTTAAGACACTCTGACTGCCATTAGCCCAGCACACAGTCTGAACACTTTCGAGTGGTGCTTTAAGTGATGTAGCTTAACATCATTTACATCTGGCTTACTATTTCTTGCATAATCTGGCCTGCATAGGCACTGTCCTGGGTTGTTTTTAGTGAGACTCATTAAAAAGAACCTAAAACTAAAATTAAATATTGTGTGCATATATATGTGTGCTTGTCCTCATGTGGGTGTGTATGTGTATGCAGCCGTGTGTTTGGTCTACAGAAGGTAAAGAGAAAAATATGGCATGTCCCTTTGGATCAGAGAGATCTCAAATGATACTTTGCATACGTGGGATTATCCACATCTTTGGATCATTCTTTGAAAAAAAATCAATGTTGACCTTGAAGGGCTTTCACTGCACTACGCATGAAATACTACAACAAAATGTCTGGCTTTGATTTGATGGTTAGGTGGAGTTTCAGTTTGGTTCCTGTCACCTTCCAGACTTGCTAACATGATTCTGATTCTAGTCTGTGTGTTTTTGAAAGGAAGGAGAATTATGACTTCTTTTAAAACCAGTCTCCACATAGGGATAATGGTGAAACAAATGACCCCTGACATTTATCACTAATTGATTGGATAGGACTTCAGTCTCTATTAATTTGTAAGATAACTGCAGCAATGTATGGGGTTTGCCTGGCAAGGTTTTGACAGTGGCAGGGCAACAGGGGTGGCTTCTGTGAAAAGCTGCTAGAAGCTTCCCCTGTGTCCAATAGAGCAAATTCTCCAAGATGGACCCACCACTGGCCAAGGCCAAGCCCATCAGCAATGGTGGTAGTGCCTCTGTGATAAAGTAATTAGGAAGGGGGTAAAAAAACCTGTGTAATTGCAGCCAGAGAAAGGAGTGAAAATATGTGAGAGAAACAACTGTGTAGACACCAAGGTCAGTGAAGAAGGAGGGGGAGGAGGTGCCAAGCACGAGAGCAGAGTTTCCGCTGCAGCCCATAATGAAGACCAGGGTGAGGCAGGCTGTCCCCCTGCGGCACGTGGACCTCAAGCCAGAACAGGCGGATACCTGAAGGAGGCTGTGACCCCATGGGGAGCCCGTGCTGGAGCAGGTTCCTGGCAGGACCTCTGGACCCTTGGAGAGAGAGGCCCACACTGGAGCAGGTTTGCTCGCAGGATTCGTGACCCCACAGGGGACCGATGCTGGAGCAGTATGTTCCTGAAGGACTGCACCTCATTGGAAGGGACCGCATGCTGGAGCAGGGGAAGAGTGTGAGGAGTCCTCCCCCTCAAGACGAAAGGGTGGCAGAGACAATGTGTGATGGACTGATCGCAACACCTATTCCCACACACTCTGTGCCACTGAGCAGGGAGGAGAAATCAGACATAAAGTTAAGTCCAGGAAGAAGGGATGGGGGTGTGTGGGGGAAGGTGTTTTAAGATTTACCTTTTATTTCTCATTATCCTACTCTTATTTGAGTCGTAATAAATCAAACTAATTTCCACAAGTCGAGTCTGTTTTGCCCGTCACGGTAATTGCTCCTTATCTCGACCCATGAGTCTCTTGATATATTTTCTCTCCTCTGTCCAGCTGAGAAGGGGAGTGGCAGAGTGGCTTTGGTGGGTACCTGGTGTCCATCCAAGATCAACCCACCACAGCAATAAAGGCCACAAATCAGATTTGAGCCCCAAGGAAAAATTACAAAACATGCTGTGTGACTTTTCTCTTTCACACACCCAGTCAGGAGTCTGCCCGTTGTGGCTGGGGAGGTACTTTAGTGTGCATGAATGCAGAAATAGACCAAAAAGTAAATTTATCCTCAAGAAAGAAAAGTTTTGGTGATGTAAATTTCTCTTTATTTGAGAGCAAAGCATAGGCAGCCACTCATCAGTCACACAACACTGTCATTAGGAAAAAAAAAAAGCAAATAGGTACCCCACTTAGTAACTGAAGACAAAACACGAAAGCAAAGTTGGACAGAAAAATTCGGTGCCTTCCTTGTTTTGAATTTTCAACTATCCTGTTCATGTCGCGAAGCTAACAGTAGCTAATAAGAAAGCAAGTGAACCAAGCATGAATAATATTTAGTTTAGAGCTCATCAGATGGCAAGCGGATCCATGTCTCATACATGTACATACTGAGTTCAGTGAAGATGCTGACCTATCAGTAACAGAAATATAATCCTGCTACTATTGATCATTTTTCACAAATTCCCAGTTGGTTGTTTGATATACAACTCCAAAAAATTGTTGGTTTTCCCCATTTTTTTTTCTTAGCCACTAAAGTGAAACCATAACATCAGTGTTGTTTGAAAACATATTTATGTTTGTTTTCCCTATAAAAAGAGATAATAATGTTATGTTCCAATAATATTAAGTTGCAATGTTATTTGCAAGATTGCAGAGCTTTTAATTTTCTGATTATTTCCACAGTGGGAGTTTCAGCTCAATTTCTACCAAGACACTTCTATCTGTTTCGGTTATTTTTTTATTACAGCTAGAAGCAACAATAATTGCCTTTAGTGTATGAAAACATGACTGAGGAGACAATTGTTGTCCCTAAAGACTAAAATCATCAGCATACATTTTTGATGTAAAATTTTTGTAAATTAATTGCAAGGTCCTATAAATATTATATTTACTAAAATTGTGTTGTCTGCTATCTTCAAAGAAACAATCTTTTTTTTTTTTTTAAACTATGCTTCATACACAGTACATTTCCTGAGGCAGAAAACAAAAACATGGAACAAAATATTAGCCTTCTACGTTTGTAATTTTGCATTCTACTACTTTTCTTTCTGAACTCTGTGCTTTATATCTAATATAATTCTGGAAGGATACAGAAAAAAAATCAGTAATACTCTCAATAGTCAAGCCCCATTTTCAGTTTTTCACTATTGAGCTGATAAAAAAAATTAAATATCCATCCCAAATGATAAAGTAGTGTTTTTACACTTGGTTTGGTCACAAATCAAGAAAAAAAATTTAGAATGTTAAACATTTTGTGGAATTTTTTTTTCACTATTTTATTCAGAAAAAATAAAATGAAAGTTTTTAATATCCTCTAATGAAAACATTTTGATGTGAAGTGCTGCAATTCACAGTTACATCATGGCAAAAAATCATCCATCAAGACTTCTAAAGGAATTATCCTCTACAGCCACCCGTAAAGGAACCTGACAGACTGTCCAGGACCTGGAACTACAGTTGTCAAAAGTCTATGAAATTACTTGGGTAGATGCCAAGATTAATAAGGTTAATTAAAATTACACTACTTTGTTTCCATTTTTCCTGGTAGAAAAATAAACCAGTCAGCTTTTAACTGTGGGGGGAAAAAAAAAAAACCAACAAACCAAAACCAAACAAAAACCCAAACAAAAAAACCCCTTTGATTTTGTTTTAAAAAAACTCTAATCTTTAACCAGACTCTAACATCTTTTCAGCTGTGTTAGCTCTTTGTCTGGTGTGTCCTGTGTAACCCAGATGTACAGAAATTTCACATTTTATTGGTATATGGCAAAGCACTCAAGACATACAGATTATATCCTTTTCCAGTTGCTGCATTTGAAACTGTTACAGCTAACATCAAGAACAGTGATTAGTTCCAATAGATATTTCAGCAGATTTACTCCAGTCAGAATGGTGGTCCTTACTTTTGAGCAGGCAGTAAATTGCACTTATATTAACTAGTGTTAGCAAATTTGCTCCTAGAAAAACAGTAGAAAACCTAGGAAAAATCATTACTCAGTAAACATGCTTTCATAGGAAGACCTGATCTCTGGAGAGGATCAGGGACCAGATTGCACAACGAATGAGAAACATCTGAGGACATAACTTGATATGTTCTTGACAACTTCAGAAGAGGTCAGCCCATGGTTATTTACTTATTTCTTTATTTTTGAAGCCACAGTACCAGAAGGTCACCTTTTCAGCTAGTGATAGCAATGCATTTTCTCACATAGCAGAGGAGACTTGTGTGGTAGAAGGGCTCCAGCTCACTCGCCATCACCAGCAGGAAGGTGGGTATCCTTTGGACCATGGGAGTTCATCTCCAGGTAATACAAAGAAGTAACAGTGCTCTTCCCTGCCATAATACCATTGCGATCAAGCTCTCAGCATGATTTACAAAGTCTATGGGATTAACCAATAATATGCTGATTAGCCAACAACTGTTGAATCATCTTTCATGTCAGGAAGGGGTCATTGTATCTGACTTCAAAAATATCGTACTGCTGGTTTCAAACCACTACCACTAAACAAAGCACTGCATTTCAGTGCTGATAAATGCTGTATGGTATTTTAACCCAAGATGAAGTTTATGTCTATATCTATGAAAATAACTAGGGAAAGGAATAATGATTGAATCCTAAGTGATTTTGCTTCATCTGTCTGCATTCATATTTCAGCACTTAAACATGTTTCACCACCTAGGAATATGAAAGGGTTAAACAACAGCAGATTTCCTGTGCTAGATAATGAGAAACATTCAGGGTGCTTTTTAAGTACAACAGAATCATACTGTTAGGTGGTAATCTTTGGAATATCTTTTTGGGTTTTTTTAACAGGAAAAAAATAGGCAAGACAGACATTGCTGTAATTATTCCTAAATGCTCTAATGCACTACATTTTATTTTAGTGTTTTCAGTTTATAAGAACGGTTAGCATCAGTTTGTTTCCAGTTTTAATGGAGATAAACTCCTTCTTTTCCCTCTGAAAAACTTCACAATATGGTTGGAAATGTCATCAATAATTAGACAAAATGCTTGTGAAAACATAAAATAGAAACAATACATCTTTTTATAATGGAATCAGTTTGTCTGATTATCTCAAACAATGTACATTTCCAACTGCCCAGGAGGGTCATTAGAGCTTATGAAAATCAAACTCTGTTTTTTTCTGCTTCATACATCATGGACAACAATATTGTCTCCAGGATCATTATATATTGTCTAGCTTTATAAATATATGTTGGATTTTCTTGAGCTAGAGTGAACCTGGAGCATGAAATGCATTGAAAAATAAAAACAACAGGGGAGAAAACCCCAAAAAGCAACCACCACCACTCAAAAAAAAAACCAAAACCACAAACCCAAAAAAACCCAAACAAAACAATGTTATTGACAAAATAAGTTTTGCATAGAAATTATAGAAGGAAAGATAATGTCACTCAGTACAGTACCCATGGGACCTTGGTTCAATTCTGTCTTCAGTCACAGATTTCCAGTACAATCTCAGGAAAGTAATTTCTACCCTATGCACAACGAGGGCTATTTGTCCCTTAAAGAGATAGCTGTGACAGTGCTCCCTTCTGAGTTCCTGTCTAGGTGTGAAGTCTAATTCAGAAGTTTCTGTTGTTCCTTTGAGATACACTCAGAGAATAGACAAGAGTGTGAATTTGCCTTTTTTCCCATTTGTAGAAATGGGGCAAATATTCCCCTACCCTCACTGGAGAGCTTATGGATGCAATCCATTAATGTGTGAGAGGCATTCAGATGCCCTTCAGATAGCGTGATGACAAGGGCCATTTAGCGAGTAAATATCTGGATGGACTAGGAGGAATTCGGCTACAGTTACCACCTTACATTAAAAATAGTTCAGTGCAAAAAGACAAAAAGACTTCAGGGGAAGTCTGGTAAGTTTATCATACGATCAATTATTATCCTGCACTCTAGGAAGCTAGGAAGCTATTTCAAAGATGACATTTCCACCTGTTTAGTTTGTTTTCTTATAAGCATTGCAATACATGTGCTCTGCCCTGTGGTTTAAGCACCTTGTTCTTTCTCAGTGATCATGGGTTTTCAGTCCTCACTCGTGTCTTTCAGATTCAGCGACAGTGTTACCTGGCAGGAATGATGCTGCTTTGTTTTGAACAAAGTCCTGTTGTATCAGCTGCCAAAGTGCCCAAGGAGAAATTACAGCAAAAGTGTAATAACATGTAAAAATTTCATTAAAAATTATACTTTCTAAACCTTATACAAATAAAAAAAATCTGTTGAAGATCCTAAGATGTGCCTGGAAAATATGGTTTAAAAAGGCAAATACATTACAAAAGTAATCTGCTATAACCAAAGAGGGTATTTCTCTTCTCTAGTACTAGTGCACATATGCTCTTGTTAATACAAGCAAATGCTTACCAGTAATGAACTCTCTGTATTGGTTGCAATGTTCTAGTCCAAAGGAGACATGGTGCTAAAAACTATTTTTAAAACATATGAAGAAATTAATAAATAAAATCCTTCTGCTACTCCAAATCTGCAGTGAAGCAATTCCTTTCAGCCAAGCCTTCAACATAATACACTGGAGCACATTTTCACTGCTGGTGAATGCAGCATATTTTCCCTGCCTCTCCACGTACTCTAATGCGACTGAGGGTTAGAGACCTACCCTACCAGAGTAGGTTTATTTGAAGGAGGAGGAGGAGGGCTAAGGGGCCAAGGTGTCTCCACCTTTCTCGCCATGTCTAATGGCTAAGCCTCCCATGGCATGAGGGGAGAGAGAAGTTGCCCAGCCTCCCAGTCACAACATGGTCGGATATACTTCACATTAAAATGCTAAGAGCTCCATTATCAATCTCAAGCAAGGATTTTGCTCTTAATTAGGTGAAACCAAAGCAATGAAACAGTATCAACGTATTTTGGTTTGTTTTGTTTCTTTTACATGTTATTTTGTTCCTCCAGAAGTTGCTGAGCACTTCTTTTTAGTCTAGTAGTTCCTCAGCTAGTGACACCGCTCAGTCAGGGTCACAGACCCAAACTTTATTCCACCTCTTTGCTCATTTATTTTTTGATTAGTGAATGTAAATTCGTTGCCAGACTAAGCACAAATTTTGCAGATTGAAACAGAGGAGTCACACTTCTCCCTCTTGTGTCTTCTACAGCAGGACATAGCACAGAAACCAGGGAAGGGAAACCGGACTGAGACACCAAGGTCCTGTGGACAACAATTTCAGACTTCACCATTGAAATAAAGATTTGAGAAATCACCAATCAACAGCCCAAAAATCCACCAGAAGCAAAAGGCTTAATTTGGACCAAGACGTAGATTCACACACGAGGCTTCCACACAGTAAGTGGCCAAAGTGTGCAAAGGCACACAAGAGGAATTGTTGGAGGAAACATCAGCTGGGAAGGCACACCGGAAGTGGGGTGAATTTTCACCTTGTGTAGCAGTACTGCAGCAGAAAGGACATAATACAACCTCCTGACTAGCCGACTGTCCTCATGCCCATCTGAAATCTGTGACTATGCCAGGACTCAATTGCAGGTCCATGTTCTCTGCCAGAAATACCAATCTGCCTCAGTTCACCAGCCCACTGCTCTGCAAGCTTTATTCTTTGAGAGACAGAACCTCAAGAAGCTCAACTGTAGCATTTTCCCATTAGCCTCATTTTTCCATGTCATGTACTTGTTTCTGATATTTCCCCATTTGTGTTATTTGCTTGCTGAAGCTGTTCCATTCATGGAGTTCAATAAATGGTGTTTGCCATCAAAACAATTTGATTCTAGTTCTAATTATAGCAACAAGCTGCTTTCTTGAAACACATTATGGATGTTTCATTATTTTAAATTGTTACCTTCCATATTAATTACAGAAACTGTTGATCTTTTCTGAGAAGCCAGCAGCTGCAAATTCCCCCCTTTTTTAAATGTCTCATTTTAATAGGTGAAACATCAGGTAAAAATCAAATCATGTTGAAATATAATTCTCTAGAAGAAGATACGTAAGTTACAACACACTGTCTCCAGATTCCATAGGTTTGTCCTATTCATATGTACTCTACTGTATCCCTTAGTATAGATCATAGCAAGCTGCATGTCACGCAGCTCAATTGCAAACACAAAGCCCCCAAATAAATCACACAGCAATGACAACATCACTAATAGGACTATCAGAATGAAAGGAAGCAGGGTGATGCATCTGAGAAGAGCTTACATCATTATTCTGCATGATTTGTTTATGGTATTGTTGGAGAGATTGTTTCTCTCCTCTCCTTTCCCTAGTCCCTCTAGATAAAGAATGGGAACGAAAAGAGGAACAAAGCTCCAGGAACAACCTGTACACTATAGTCCTACACTCACAAGGACCCGTGGTCTAGTACTTATTGCAAGGCATTTTACTAAACTAACTCATCATCTTTACTCCTTCACAACACAACATTTGAACTGCTGTCAGTTTTCTGCTATCACATATTTCTAGACACCGTTCACAGTGATTCCTGAATGGAGCATGGCACACTGAGCGGTTACTAAGGCTGCTGACACTAGCATTGTACTTTTGGCTGTATTTACTCAGAGACCTCTGCCTATTTTAAGCAGTAATAGAAAAATACTCTTTTTTATAAAACTCACAGTAGTGAGAGTTTTCAGTCTGGGGGTGCTGTGGGGTGTGTGGACTTTTCCTCCCCACTAGAACAGTTGTTAAGAATCAGAGAGGAAAAATTTATGCTTGAGGTGAAAAATATACTAGCAGCAATGGTAAGTTCCTTAGTATTTCTATCATATTTAAAAATACTTCAGATAAAACATTAGGATTTTATTTTTCTATTTATTTATTTATTTATTTAGAAAAAGGTTTCTAAGGATGGAAGATAAGTTGTACGATCCTGCGGATCTCTTCTTACCCAAATGACTGACATTGTGTCAAATCCTTTCCACCATAAGGTAGCTGGGATACCTTTACATTAGTTAAGTATGGAGTACCTCCTTGCAGTGATTAGGATTTGGCCAAACATAAACGTGCTTGGAAGACAGAGACTCAGCTTCTCAAATAAAGTATTGACTGCAGACAAAAACCTTTTTTTTTTTCTTTAAATGGTATGAATAAAAGCTAGATAACATTGAAATACTTCTGAATAGGAGCTTTTAAAACCCCTTCATTGATCATATCAGGCAAACAAGACAGGGGAAAAAAGAAAAGAAGAAAGAAAAAGAAAAGAAAGAGCTAAAAAGAAGAGTGAGAGGGGGGAAAAAAAAGAAAAAACAATCCAAAACAAAACTCAAAAACCTAGAGCTCAACCAATCAATTCGACATTCTCCCCCAGGAACCAATGAACTGAGAGTAGTATAAATCAAGAGTTTATAATAAAAGACTAATGATCGTTTTCCCAAAAAATCAATGCCATTCCCAAACATTGTTCAACCAATAAAGAAGGTTTTGCAGTGATGAGTAGTCCAAAATCATGTTCAGATCAACCAGATAGTTACAACTGTGGTTTTCTGTAGTCCCTTTTCATTTTCCCTTTCTCACATGTCCCTCCCACTTTGCATCAGACCAATTAATATCTTTCCTTCTCTAACAGCTCTCTAGATAATTCACAGAAGCTTTTGTCTGTATGGTCTAGCATTAAACAGAAACTATTAAACAGTCAACTCCTATCTCTTCTATAGAATTAATGTCATGTTAACTCCCACCACGCCTTGCTGTTACATGATAGGCAAATAAGGTATTTTAAAGAAGTTGTCAGGTATTTCTCTCACACCCTCAGCACAGTCTCCTAATTTAATCCAGGATGCAATAAGCCTGTTTTAGTTAAAATATGGGAGCTCTTCTTTTAATTGCTAATTTTAGCCTTACTCATCTAAGTAGAAATCACAAGGAAAATCCAGTGCTCTGTATAATACAGAAACTGAGTTGAAGTTCTGTTGGGTTTGATGCATGCATAGCATTTCATGATTTGCTGTTAAAACATACACGAAAGCAACCTGAGGAAAAGTTGGCTGGGGAAAAGAGGAGGAGAGGATAGAACCTTGTGACTTAGGCCTATGAGCATACTTCAGAGTAATTTCATACTCCATCCTATTACTGTTCCCAGAACAATGTGTTCTTATTCTTGGAGGCGTAAGCTCATGAGCACTCACTCACCTCTGTAAGTAACAGTATTCAGGGTCCCATTGTATGCCATTATGATGATTAACAGCCTCCAGCGAATTTGTACTAAAACAGTCCAATGCATCGGGAACCCTTTGATCATCATCATCATCAGATGGCTCATCTTCTGTGGTCTCATTAATAACAGGACTCCAGACACCATGCAAAATTGCAGTGATGAGTTGGTGCAGGTGTGGTCAGATCCTCTTTCATCTCAGAGACTCAATTTTCTTCCTAAAACACAAAGGTGACATCAGAAATGTACCTGCTAAGGGGCCAGGTGTGCTGTGTCTCCTGGAGTGGCCAGCAAGCAGTGATCCATGCAGATGAGCGCTGCAACTGCATCCACACTCGGAAACAAGATCCTTCAGCTCCTTGGCAAGGTGAAGTATGTGACAATGCTTTATTCTAGTCTGGTCTGATCAGATTTTAAAGAACCCTGAGATGCTAGTCCTATCTGCATAGGCCCAGGAGATGGAGGCCATAGGACTTGTACAAGTATCCATGCTTTAACCCTAATATGGCTTCTCTTTTCCATCCTGGAGCGCTAGGCTTTGTACAGCTTCTTTCTGCAAGTCTTATGAATTCCTGCTCGCTCACAGGCAATTGAATGAATAAATCTGTTGTGTGCGCACAATTATGTTTTCCTCTTCAAGGGCTACGCTGCTTTTCCAGAGCTTACTTCACTCAGCCTGCTAAAGCATTTTTCTCCTCACTTCCCAAGGTATAGCCAGTATCTATGTGACCACTGGTGACCATGCAGCAGGGTTCAGGGAAGGCAGGAGCGAGGAGTGCAGGGATGCCAAGGGGAAAGATTCCCTCTAACTCGCTCTAGTCACATTTGAGTAAAGCTGTGGGTATAATACAAGGTCATCAGGGCATTTACCATCCTGCTGCTTTACAAGAAGAAAACCTGAGGTCCTTGTGCATGAGTAATCTTTATTAAAACAAAGAATCCAGGAGATAACTAACTAAATAATCTGCTGATCCGGAGGATCACCTCCAGCTGACAACTAACTTGGAGAACTGTGCAGCATTCTCATTAACTAATTCATTATCAAAGTCTTCCTTGTGATGGAATCAAAAATTAGCATCACTGTTCCCCAGATAGTAAATCACAACAGGAAAATAAAGCAACTTGACTGAGATCAATGAGGGCATCACTTTCAGAGCCCAAATGAGAATAAGTCCCTTTTTTAAATTCATAGTTTATTCCAACACGTAATGCACTCATTATGTACTCCCTGAAATCACTGAGCTGCAGGGAGTTAGAGCGAAAGAAAGCAATAGCAGCAACTGTGTATTTCGTCCTATGGAACCAAGTTTCTGCCTCTCAAAGGCCAGACTTCGGTGCATGTAGAGAGCAATATGTACTGTTGCAGAGAGTGCAGAGAGTGCAGAGAGTGCAGAGAGTGCAGAGAGCCAGCAGCATCCACGGCACCTTTTACTCCTGGTAACAAATGAGCAAATCCTGCCATGTAGAATTTATCTGTTAGCACTGACGGTTGTTAAAGACCGTGTAACAGTCTGTAATGTATATAAAATTATTGACATCATATGTGTTTATATTTAGGTTAAACAACTATATTGTTTTTAAGAGAAAACTGTTTCTGGAAACAATAGGCCAAATTGCTTTTTCTTGCTAAGAACAATGATGCAGTGCTGCCAGTACCAACAATTTTTATTACAGAATCGGCTAACTGAAAACACAAGGCTCTTTAACAACATGTATCTTACAAAGCAATCCAATGCATATTGATGCTGGTTTGCTTTGTTTGCTAGTCAAGATGGGTAAAAGCAATTTGTATTTTGCATTTTGCTCATTATTGCACTTTTCCCATGCATGCTTCCTCTTGCTTTTCTTTCTCTTCCAGGAAGGGAAGTATACAAAGCCCCACTTCTTGTGAATTTTTCACTATTGGAACCAGTTGATGAAATCAGAGTCAGCTGAAAGGAGGAAGGCAAATCCTTCTGGGATGTGCAAGGGGCCAGAAGGAAAAGAGAAGGGAACCGAGATGGAAAATACACTCTTGTCAACAGACATAAGCAAGCCTTCCCAAAATTTGGAGATTACGCAGTCAAGGTCACCACAGCAAATATATTCTGAACAGTATCTTGGACAAATCTTATTAAAATTTTTTTAAAATAGACAACTGTAGCACAGTTTGCAACAGGGCTGCATATTTGAGATGTGTTTCAATAGCTAACGTTATGACAAGCACAATCAATTCAGATATGCTGAAACTTGGATTGTGAAATAGTGCAAGAGCAAGGAGTCTTGCCATTTGCCATTTAGAGGCAGTTTAAAACAAAGTCTTCAACTTTTCACGATAGCTGACAGGTTAGAGGTTCAGCAGATGTGGAGAAGATGCAACATACTGAGAAAATAAATTGATTTTATATTTAGCTTTAAAATGGATCTCATTGTCACTGAAAGGTTAATCACTCAACAGAAAAAACACCGCATTTCAGAAATGCAAAAATTAATCTCTTGTGCTTGGCACAATAATGAAATATACAACATTGCTTGTTGTCCTTACCTTTGAACTGCAGGTAACTGTACAGCAATGTTACAGGACAGAGATACACTTGTGAAATATTCACGAGCTGATGTCTTTGCAGCCCCATGGGACCTGTGAAGAGCTCTTTTTTTCCCACATCTCTCTCTCAGACTTTAAATAATGAGGAGCCGAAAAGGTATGAGACAACATGTCTGTGTGTCTCCTTTGAAATCTTTTCTTACATTACCTTGTTATCTGTGCTCAAGAGCAGCAGGTACTCCAGCAGTTCAGAATGTCTCCACAGCAAAAACACCCAGGAAAATAGAGTGCCAGTAGACACAGTTTTCCAAGTCCAGTCTGTAAAACGCAAAATCAGTACATGCAGAGAGTGGTGGCACGGGTGAGTGTTTGGGGGGATGTATGTGTGAAGGGGTGTGAAGGCAGAATTTTTGCTAATGCAGTTCATTAGAAAAATAAATATTTATTATCCATGCTGGAAAACCACCCCTGTTTCCTAATCTGTGCTCACAAAATGCCTTTGTGCTGAAAGTTATCAGACTTCCATAGTATTACAGCCTGGATCAAAGCCTGACCACCCCAGAGAGATGAGAGGGCTGGTCCCTCTGCTAGTCACAAGCATCTGGATCATTCTTTTCAGTTTACCCCCCATTGATAACTGCTGAGAAACACCGATTCAGATCTGAATTTGGAGGGTTTTCTATGGTGCTGTGATGTGTATCAGGAAAGACCAATCTGAACCTGATTTCCACACATCTGAGTCAGTCTTGAGTACGGACAAGACTAAAGTCAGATGAGATTTATCAGACTAATCCAACCTGGCATCCATCAAAGCAAGTATAGTCCTTTTTCAGAGAAAGCATCCTGTATTTAATTATCAGTGGTCTAAATCTTTTTTTTATTCCTTCTGCATTTTAAAGATGCTTATGTAACAGGTACTTTCCCACACTGGCCTAAAAAGCCCTTTTTCCCTTTCTTTCTTATTTCAACAGACTAATAGTCATTGCAACACAGGTGACGGTAAATCAAATCAAGTTGAAATGTGGGACTGACTCATTCTCAGACGATATATGATTTGTTTGCATTACATTATCTCGAAAACCCATAAGCAATGTGCGCTAACTACATGTCCTCACATGACAAGAAGATAAACGCTCTTAGTCAGTAATATAAAATCTAAATAAAATTACAATTGGGACTGGATATTAGGATAGCTTTGCAACACCCTTGGGGCATTACTCTTATCATTAGAATTATTCACATTAGAGTAGTGTCCAGAGATCCTGACTATGATCAGGCTCAAGTTTTGCTAGGCTCCGGAAAACGTGGGAAGAGCCAAAAGTTTTGAATGTTAAATAGATAATTACAGGCAAAGGGTGGAAGAAATAAAGGATTGTTATCATCGTTCTGTAGAGAACTGAGGTTTGGAGATTACATTTTTGTTATATTTTAAGCATAGATGCAAAGCAATGTTGGAGTCCAAATTCATCTTGCATCCAAAGCGTTTGCACACAAGCCCATGTTTAGGCTCCCACTGGATTTGTGGGAGTGCCGATAACAGTGGGAAAGACAGCTTGAGTTCGCCTTTCCCTGGCTACATACCTACCTGCAGCACGGACAGCTGGGAACAGGGGTGGCTTGGTGTACTCAGCCTGAGGCAACCACCACATATGCTGTCATGCTGTCCTATGACACCATCTTAAAGCTAGTCAGATAAGCTTACCTGAGTCCTTCCCATAAAGGCTTATAGCCCTGCAGTGTTGGATGGATGGGCAGGTGAGTTACAGAAATAGCAAAGTAAGTGTCAGACACCTGAATGACTGCTCAGACAGCATGGGGCAACAGGGTTGGTGCTTTTTGGTTTTGTTTTTTTTTTTTATTTTCCTCTCCAGGACAGACTGTGTCTTCCTTAAGGTCATCAGAAAATCAGAGTGGAGCTAAAAAACCAGACACTTTACTCCAGTTCGGCATCCAGAAGTTCATCACTCATCTTTAAAGTGATAGTTCCTGGAGTTACAGTGGTCTTTCAGTCACTAGTGGAAGGACTCTATTGAACTCAAAGGAAGTTTCCTTTCAAGGAACATTTCAAGGCGTCCTCCGTACATGCTTAGAAAATTTTTTACAATTACACAAACAACTATCACAATGCTAGGCTGATGAAAGAGGGGGTGGATGTTTTTATGCCACTCTTTCACCCTTTGTTGGCAGGGATAAGTGATAAGGAGAGATGCAAGAGGGAGGAGCAAACAGGAGTGCTTGATTACGTGCTTAATTAAGCAATGCTGGCCACATCAAATTGTAGTGAAGTGTGTGTACATTTGTAGCATTTTTTTAGTCCCAGGCAATACATTGACTACCTGCCTCTGAATGGACAGTGAGGGGGAGATATTTTCAAAGGCAGAAATGCTGACTATCCGGGAGAGCTGGATGGTTGCCTATTTTTTTGCTTTTGAAGACTGTATATTATCAGCTAAGATCATGATCTTACCAACCGATCCAGTCACTTGCAGAAGTAATTGTACTTAGGTAAATGAGACAACAGGCAGGAGCAAGGCTTGCAGATTTAGACCTAAACCAAAAACTCTGGGACTCCCAAATAATGAGTTATTTTCTCCTGCTTAAGTTCCTTTAATAAGAATGCAGATTTTTTTTTCTTAACCATGATAGGAACTCTAGTCATTATTTTTCAATACTAATGTCATTGTTTTCCTATAACTTCTGTTGTTCTGTAATTCTAGGGGGCCATGTCTAATCCCATATGTAACATGTTTATTAGATGTAATATTTTATCTCTTGAATTCAGTGCCTGACACTATCATTTTGTTGTTATTTCAATAAAAATGTTTTCCCTCCTCCTCAGCTTGTCAGAAGCTAATGGTTTTCTTTATCGCAGGAGAAAGTTAGAAAGGTTGCCCCCAAAAGACAAAAGTGGGCTGTATGTATGTGCACATTAATTCAATTTGTATCATAAAATCCAGACCAAATAAAGTAACTTTATAATATTAGGTACTGCCAGAACTGAGCTGGGATTTTATTGTTTGTTGCTTGTTTTTAATATATGGGCACCTAGTCTCAGTAAATCTGTAGCTCATTGAGTTCATTACCTGTATCCTTGTGAACATAGAATGAAACAGTACCAAATGCTCACATGATTTCTGGTTTTCTTTGGGAATTCACTATCTGTGTGCTTTAATCAAGTGATAATACATAGGAACCATTCCAACTTTCAGCTGACAAAAGCACAATATTAGTTGTTTGATGAGAACTCCTCTATGGATAAAAATTCCACATGGATTTTCCCAGGCTTTGTAAATTTATTTAAAAATAATATATTCTATACACAATTAGATCATGAATGTTAAAAGAGTTAGTAATTTATTGGGAATGTGATACCACCTAGAAAATAAAGATATTTTCATATAATTTTAACTATCACACAATAATTTGTAAGACACCAAAGACATCTGAAATCTTTTGTATCCAGACCCAGAAAAGGTTCCCATTAGAACTGCATTTCTTGTAGACCATCCTCTAGAAGAAAGGACCTCTTTATTTCCTTTAATATATCCGTGTAGTTTTTTGCTAAATGGGCAGGCAGAGGCAACTGTTGAATACGGAGGCTGCAAAACTCATCTTCTTTCATATTAATTTTTCACACCTTGTCAACATCTGCATAGCTCACCAGTGAAGCTGCTTTTCATGCAATGCACCCAAAGGTTACAGCTTACAGGTCAGGGATGGGAATTTTCACTTTGAAATCACTGGGCAGCTGATACTACATACATTACTGAGGTGACAGGTATAGTGTGCAATGATGAACCTTCTGTCAGTCTGAGAGAGGTCACATTGGTATCAGTTACCAACATGTCTCCCTCCCAGGTTGAAAAAAAAAAAGGAAAATTAAAAAAAACCACCTAAACTTTTTTTTTTCTTCTTGTGGAAAAAGGAATCAGAGTTGATGTTGTTCACCAATGTCAAGTGGCTGAAGATTTAGGGCTCCAGAGCTCCGGAGGTCTCCTTTAACTGTGCTGGCTGTACTCTCAGCACCAACATAAATTGCTGCCTGAACTGAGCCCCTCAGAAGCTATTCCAGAAGCAACGATGACAGCCACATTAATGCGTACTGTACTGGAAACAATCAGCTCCAGACCGGTGTTGGGGAAGCCAAGATAAGAGCACTGCAGTCTCCTGTTTCATAGCTATTTTTCTCCATAATTAGCATCACTTTACAAAACCTTTAAAATAGGACTAGTTTAAAAATGATCACATAAACAGACTGAAAGGTTTTTAGTTTTGATAAAGAGATGGCTGAGTTTCACAAGCACGAGTAACTTGTAACAGGAATAAAAGGAAGTGACTAACTGTAGTTTGCTAAAGGTTCAGCTACAACCCTGTAACTTTAGCACTAACATGAACAGATCAGAATATCGAATCTCTGATAGGTACTCATATGTCATTATACAATCTTTGTCCACTGAGTTAATGAAGTGCCAGAGCACATCAGATGACAACAGAATATTAATATTGCAAAGGTTAACGAATCATGCTATCTGTACTTAGCTCAAAATATTTTGGCCAGTTGCTGTAAAATCTTGTTTCAAGGTCCCCGGAGGTTAATATAATCACTGATCCTCACGGTCTTTCTATAAGACCCCAGAAGAATCTTCCCATGTTCTTGAATTTTCCCAGCCTACTGAAGTGCTTGAATGTCCTATGTATTTCCTCTGCACAGACGAATGCTGGCTTTTCTAAACGAGGTGGTTTGGATGACATAATTTTTATAACAAAATGAAGTCCTTCTTCCCCTCAAAAAAAAAAAAAAAAAAAAAAAAAAACTTCCCTAGCATAAGGCAGTGTTACTCCACATGAAATAAATTGGTTTTGCCAAGGCTAAATTTGTCTAGTGGAGCCTATACTTGAGATCATTCAAGTGCTCTCTTGAGTTATCTCATTGTAGCAGTGTTTGCAGGACAGGGCCTTGAATTTTTTCTGCCACACAAAGTTGATATATAAGAAGACAGGATTTAATTGAAACATCTCTGAGGAGTCTTCAATAAGTCCTGTATTTCTTTATCAGAATAAACTTTTTATAAAAGAAGAATCAAAGAGTATAAGGAGCCTTTAGTAGAGATCCCGGTATGAAATGCAACTATAGTCTATAATAAATGTGACTACACTCTATGATAAATACTTTTCTGGTTTTTTATGGGAAGCTTTTTGAGAGGGAATGTTTTGCTCATTAAAAATAATTTTTTTTATTTTACATTGCATATTGGATTTTAGAAATCCATTCATAACATGGATTTGATGCAGACAAACCTTAACTTTATGCAAAGTCTTTATCTGCAAAAGACCGTGACCTTACATAGGATCAGCTTTTCCAGAATGCTATCACTGAGCAGACTAATGCTCTTGCATAAATAACGTAGTGCATAGGAATACAAACTATGGAGATCTGTCTAAGGTCATTAGCCTTTTCTGTATGTCCCCATTTCTCCTTCAACAAACCTGCAGCTGACTTACCTGTTCCAGCATTTTAGCATAACAGGGATTGAACACAAAGCTTCCATATAGCAGAGACTAATGCTCAGGCTCTTCCTACCTATCTTGAGGTACTAAACTGAGTAGTATCTACATTAATAACCTCAAAGCTGTTTAAAAACAGGGTTATTCATGCTTTTGTACAGATAGACCCATTTTTTCCAAGGAGGGAGGATTTTGGAAAATCCAAGTGTCTGAGGCTGGCTTTCTGTAGGTTGGTGGCACTGGCTTTGAACACTATCATTCTTTTACTTCTGCAAGGTTTGGTCTTTTTGTCCTCTAATGATTTATCATTTTACAGAGACAAAGAATAATTCCCTACACTCATTCAGGGACACCAATACAAGCACATGATATGAATGCCGTGCTATCCTTTTCTGCTCCAAGCACCATGTTGGCTCAAATGTTGTCCTTTAGCTTCCTGTAGTGGGAAATCCTGGTAGTACTTGGGGCTTTCACTACCAAGAAATTAAAGGCTAAAAGTGTGAGAAATGCACCCAAAAAGGCTAGAGAAAGTAACAACAAATAGGTCATCCAGGTCCCCATTTCAGCGATCCTTTCCTATGTCTTAAAGTTTTCCTTTACTGTGGGAAGGTGACTTTATTACCCTGGTCATACACAAGGGTGCTAGACAAGGGTGTACACAAGGGTGTAACTGTCAATACCAGTTACAGTGATGTACATCAAGAACAACTCCAGTAAAGTCAAAGGGATATAGAGGTATAAAACTGGGGAGAACAAGACTTTAGCTTGGTCTTGGTAGGTAGGACTGCAGGAATTAATCATGTTTTCGGATAGACAATTCATTTGTCACATGACAATAAAAAATGCATTTAGAAAATATGAAATATTACCTTTCCTTTGTTCATTCTTGAGGAATTGTGACTCAAGAGGCAAAGGCTTTCAGCATTTTTTTAAAGCTTAGTGTACGGTCCTATCTTGCAGATTTAGCCATCATTACATCTGAATAAAGTCCATCATATCCTTAGAATTTAGCTTTATTAAACTGACTCTCTCCTCCATCTCTGCATCCATTAAATTATTGCTCTTCTCCTCCTGAGTTTCCCCAAAGATACTATCATTAAAATGTAGAGAAACAAAATCTCTATATGTGCATTTTTGCTTATTAGCTGTGCTCGGTGCCTCATCATTTGCCAAATTCATATTTCTTGAACAAGGAGGGCAGAAACAATGCGAAATCAATCTTTTTTGCTTGGCCAGATAAACACAAGACACAATGAAAGAAAGAAAGGCACAGAGAGAGGGAGACAGGGAGAAAGAAAATAAAGCAGGAAAACAGCAACACCATCCCAATGGTGATGGATAACTGAAGTGAACATGTCAGGATGGTATTATGTAAATTACCAAAGCAGCTGAGCAGTGCACTGATGATTACAGAGGATGTGAACAATGTTGTGGTCCCCAGGTGCCACCATGCCTTGTTATTTTTTCTTCCCTCCAACTACCCTTGGGGTAGATTCTTCCTGACCTGAGTCCTTGAAAAAAATCATCCAAGAAATACATTCCTAAAAAAAAAAAAGGTTAGAGGACACCTATGACATTTCTCTAAAGCAATAACTGCACCCTGTGTGTTGCCAGTTTAATATACTAAAAAAGTGCTTTTTACCTACACCTCTGAAGGATTTGACTTATCAAACACCTTGATTACAGAATGGGCTCAAGGTCAACATGTTTTTATACAGAAAAGGGAAACTGAAAGGTGAGGGTAGAATTTGACATGCATTAAACTATATTTTAAAGTTGCTTGTATTATTAGGAAGAAATTTTCCTCCCTCTCATTAGACATTCTGTGTATCTGTGTTTGAATCTGCGTGCTAGTCTTTGTGTTTATGTTCACTGATATCTATACACTTTGTTTCTCTTTTTGGGAGGGTTGATTTAAATAACCGTTGAGGAATTATTTGAGTGATAATTTGTTAACTACCCCGTATTTGAAATTAGTCCTTATGTGAGGTGATTGTGGGCCCAAAACCCAAAGTCCCGTAGTCTGTGGATATGCTCATAAATTATCAAGACAAACACCCAGACCCTCTGCAGCCTTCTCAGGGTTGTATCTTAGAAAATAACAAACCTCCATTGGCTTAGGTTATGCAAAACTACTCTTCAACTTGTCAAATAATTTACACAAATACTTCCTGGTAAACAATGTTAGGAATTAAATAAAGACTAAGAAAAATAGAGAAATATTTTCAAAAAAGATCTTAGGGTTGTTAAACTAAATTATTTCTACCAGGCTCCTAATTTGCATTCTGTTTCACAAATAGATGGTATTATATATATATATTTTTTACCAAGGTGCTTAGACATCATTCTACTTGATCTAGGTTGATCTATATTGATTACAACAAGTGCCAATTACAATAAAGTTTTATGGAGTTCAGGAAAACACAAACTAGCTCCTCCTGTAGACCTTATTCACAGAAAAAATGGTGCAGCATAATGAGATTCTTTGCTTTGCAGGTCAGTCTAGATGAGAAAAACCATTCCATCTCTCCTTAAAATTTGGCAGAGACATGCAGTCCTGGTAGTTCTTTATCTTGGCACAGCATTTAGTAAATCAGGCCCAATCTCGTGTCTGAGTCCACTGGACTTTGCAATATCAATAATAAATAAGAATCATTAGCGTCTATTACTTCAATAGGAGTTTCTTAAGTAAGGTAATGTCTGCGCAGCAGCACACTTCCCAGCAGTGCTGTGGGCAGCCTCATGGGACTAACAGGGGAATTTGATAACTGACACTTGTACAAGTTGATATTTGAAATAGCATTTAAATTGTATGTCATTATGTAATTGAGAACATGAACCTTTAAGGCAAATATAGCAGGAAATGGGCATCCTGCTAAAAATATTTGCAGTAGAATAACTAAATTAATGGGATTCGTATCTCTGGAGACTATCACAAGGAGTTTTAGTGGTGGAACGCATTGCTCTGGTTACACGTGTAAGGGTGTGAGGGTACATGTGAGCTGGTGGAAGTCCAGAAACATTCAATTCTGTAGTGACAATTCCTTTTTATGGAACATGGGAAGCATGAGCACATTGTAGCATTCCTCTTGGATTCATGCTGCTAACAGCTATTTCCTCGGTGGAATTTATCAGCAAGGTCAGTATGGCTTCTTCGGAATCCTTTCCTGACTATTCGTACTGGAGTCTCTCTAGTTGGCACTGAACACTTTGTTTTGTTTAAATTCATGACAAGAGGAAAAACAAAAAAACTTGGGTTAAAAAACAAGCTAAACTGGCCATGTAGAGAAACTTTATCACGCCAACCTTATCTCTCGTTTTGTTGTTAATATACGGTGGTTTGGCATCCCAAGATATCTTAAAAATACCAGGATGTAGGAATAAATTTTTAATGGAAAAAACTGCTTGGGAAACTTCTCTCCATTTGGATTTGGTCAGGTCGCCTAGCCTGCTGTCTGGCCAGGCTCCTTCTACATTTCTGAACTCAATGGTGAATAGTAGTATAAGCTATGACATAACGATTGCTTCTTTCTTGGTTCTCTGCTATATTTAATTCAGGATTTTTTTCATATGACTTTAAAAATAGCTTCTATAGAAAGGATATGGAAATGGAGGTCTCCTTCATGTGACTTTCTTAGTGTTGTATTGTGTAAGATCTCCAAAACCCCTTAAGAGCACAAGTCCTGCTAATTGTTAATTGGGACATTCGATGGGACTTGAGCATCCACTTCACTTAATTGCTTTTAAGCAGCCAACACAGCTCTGACAAGTGGCAGACATTTGTGACCAGATTCAGTCCTATATCCTGGGTCCAATTTGTGAAGAGCAAAAGCATCACTTACAAAATGACACTGACCCTCAATTGTTCAGTTTTTTTGCAGAACTGGGACTACCTTCTGTCAGAGTTGTTTTGTTCCACTTGGCTTCTCTTTACAGAAATAAATAGGTAACAGAGTTTTTATAGGTTTATGTTCTATTTCCTTCATTTTAAAGCATCTATTTTAATGTGATTTTTCACTAACAAAAAATGGTACTTCTGGCAGTGTAATAATAACTTGCATTGGTATTGTACCTTTCCTCTCAAGTGATCCCAAAGCACTTTACTAACTTAACAAGCTGAAACACACTATATTAAATACTACACATAGGGATCACTTCACCCACCACTAAAACAACCACTTATGTGGTGAAATGAGCCAACTGTTTAAGGGTTCAATTCTGCAAGATGTTGAGCTCTATTAGCCCGATACAATACTCAGTGAAGTCAGTATAAAGACTCCTACAGATTTCATTGGACTCTGGATTAGGATTTATTACAATCTTCCATCAAAACATTTAGGAACATGCTTAACTTAAGCACTTGAGCAGTTCCATTTACATTAATAGAACTTGAAGTTGCTTAAAGTTGAGTTTGCGAGTTTTTAAAGTAGGGCCAGGTGTCTTTGTGCTGTGTACTACAGATCACAGCAAGTGCATTGACAGCATAGAAAAGCAGAAAACAAGAATTGAAGAACACCCAAGCTCATCAAATCCACTGCCAAAATTAGGTAGCACAATTTAAACACCCTTACCAAACACACCTTCAAGACAACATGAAAAAAGAAATGTTAGTCCACTTTTGAAACATTTATGTATTCACTACACGCCAGTAAGTTTTATGTTATTACCTCTGTTTTATTACCAGTGCTTTATTATTTGGAGAGTGTAAAATTATGAATCTTTTTGTGTTTGCAAATCACAGATTCCTCTTAATGTAATCCAGTAATTCATTACTTTTCTTCCTGCACTGGTAGTTGGATTAATAAGCATATTGTACATTAATTTATTAATTTAAAAATGGTAGGAAAGAACAGGCCCATGGGCTGGAGCAAAGTGACTGGAAAGAACTAGAGCAAAGGAACTGGAGGAAAAAAATTGTGGCTTGCTCTGTTTAGTATCAGGCAGCTCCGAGGATGCTCCTTCTCAGTCCCAAAGACAGTAAGGTTTTGTGATACTAGAAAAGATAGCAAGTCCAGGTCAGAGCTGGGACAGTAATAACCCTTCTTCATAACCTGACTGCACCCTTCCATGTTAACATACTGTGAACTGAGCACAAGTGACAAAACCAATCCATCACTGCACCGCCAACACAAAGAAGAATAGAGAGGTTAACAGAAATTGATGACATCCCCGCTCGAATTTTACACTGATTCGGCCAGCTTTACGATTGAAACAGACAAAGATTTATAGTCCGAGCTAGGACGCTGGCTCTCCTTGATTGCCTTGATTTTTTTTTTTATGCGCTTCTGCATATTTATTTCCAAGCTCATCACGGGCTTGTATCATTAGAATGCTGATTTGATTTTACATTCCAAGAGGAGTAGACATTATGCAGCCATTTGCATGATGTGAGAGAAATCACCATAACGGTTTGTGATATCGGCGACCAAAATGATCGCTAATGTTCACCTGCATAAGCAGGATTGTGTAATATTTTTTTTGAAATTCAGATTTTTCCTTTTGCTTCTCTCTCTGTGAAAAAAAAAAAAAAAAAGAAGGAATTATTCCATATCCTCTGGATGAGAAATTGTGTTTTGTCATGCCTCCAAGGTCTACAGTGGTATTGAGCTTTTATGAATTCGTTTGATATCAGGGCTGAGCGTTACGAGTTCCAACACAAATTTTTTTCCTCATGACATTATTACTGAAAGCTTTTATCAGTTCATTGTGACAAAAAATTGATTATTATCCTTGACATTTGATGGATAGCTTTCATAAAAGTACAGTTTTGTTTGGTTTTGGGGTTTTTCTATGTGTAAGTCTGTAAAGTTTTCTCAGGAGCACTTTATTTTTTGGAGAGGGAAAAAAAAAAAATTAAGCAACAGCCACTTACTCCATGGAGTATTCTTATATCACTGTTATCTGTGAAAAAGTTGGAAGGGAAGTAACAATCCTGCTTCTTTATAGCTGCTTTCACATAAACAATAGGAAAATGCACATTGACGCAGCTCAGAGGTGAATTTGGATTAGCAATATAACTACTCTATAGACACATGAAAAGGGGATTTAGAAGTGGTTGAGACAGAGGCATTGACAGCCACTCTGTAGTTAAGGTTAATGCAGGCCTTTGTCTTTGCCAGATTCTAATACTTCTTTGGAATTGTTGTATTTTAAACAGACTTTCAGCATGTGTCTGATGGAAGAACAAAGCTGCCTTTAAATAGTTTAACTCTTGTTTATTGCGTTCTAGCAACAAGAAGCAATAGGACTCTACTCATTCTGAACAACGCCAGGAGCTGAAGCTAATGGTGATTCATTTACGGTCCCTCACAAATGGGGATATTCACCTCTGCGTTGCACCAGTGTTGATGGGAGGTCTGTGCTTGCCTTGGGAGGACAATATACTTTAAAAGAATGTGGTAGAAGTGTTTTCTTCTGGAGGAGTGGGAAATGGCTGCTTTTCCTGGTTGCCATTCTCAGTGATAGATTCGTAGGAGTCTTCCCGGGGACCCTTGGTGAAATGAGAGGTGGGAGGATAGTGAATTTTAGAGAAATTTATGAAGACAAAATGTCAGCCAGAGGCCAGACCAGCCATTCACTAGAGAAAAGGGGCTTTAGAGAAGATAAGATTAGTTACAGGAACAGATTTTAACCTTTTGAAGCAAATGCTGTTAAGTGTCAGATCAATTAAGAAAAAAAAAAAAGATTTTTTTGAACTGTGTGCCAGTTTCAGACATTTGGCGGTTCTTGAGATCAGGGAAGTCAACAATGAACAGAAAAAAGATAATTTAGTCTTGCTGTTACTATTGCATAGATGTCAAAGTGATTCCTGGTGATGGACTAGTGCAGGGGCAGTTGCAACATGAGTGTGAAAGAGAGGAAGGAGGATGCTACCAAGAAGCCTCGGTCCATTATAACCCGTGGTATATGCCCTGTACTAAGAGAAGTGATTAAACAGCTGCACTCGTCTTAATTCCCTCCCCCTGACTTTCCACCTCTCTCCACTCCCAACAACTCTGTCCTGGGAGAGGGTTCTGGGACAGGTTTACCAAATGGAGACAGTATAAATGTCAGCAATGCTGTAGGAAACAAAAAATTCTCCAGCGTATATGTCGCATCTGTTCTTAGAAAGAAGGTTGACGTTTACAACAATGAAACAGGTTTTGTTCCAGTAGTACCGAGAGGAAAGGAACAAAATAACAGTTTTAAGGAAAAAAATAAGATAACTTTAACTATGATGAAATACTTCATACATGGTAAGTTGCAAAAATGTTCAAAGGAATGTCAGACTGATGGATAAATCTTGGAAGAGTGAAAACCTCTAGGGCTCTGGAAAAAAAAATGGTTGTCGTGCCACTGTTTAAGAAGGACAAACACTTTGGTAACTGGTTAAATAGATACAGAGCAACTAAGTCAAGGTGATGGGAGATGAAATCAAAGAAGAATTAAAATAATGGCAATATACATGCTGTCAATCTACACAACTTGATGAAAAAATTTCTCAAACTTAATCTTTTTGATAGAGTTTATGATTTCATTGAAAAAGATTTCTGTAAGACATTTCATATAATTATCATTTAAAAATACTACAGACAATGAATTAATTGAAACCTTTCTAACTGACTCTAGGTTTTAAAAAGGAATTCTAATGAAAAAATTATCCATCTGTTTTTTTCTGTTGGCTCCCTTCTGGCCTGATTCAAGTCACAACCTGAGCAGCGATGTGCAAAACAACATAAAATCAGTCTAGTTACTATTTACATACACAAAAAATGCAAGTATGGTAAACGAGAAGATGGATCAGAAGAACAGCCTGGATATTACAATGAACTGGATTTGCTCAAGTAAGGTTTATTTAACTTTTCCAACGGCAATTTTACATATTTAGGAATCAAGACTGCAAGTCACAATTTCTTTCTGAAGGAGAAACTCCTTTCGAAATGGAATATCATAAGGTGATGGCAATTTCAAGAGGTTCATATGGGGAAAAACATATGATCAGAAAGGTAAGAGAGTAAATATCAGTCCTCAGATCTGTGACCAGAAAGAGTAAAGACTTGGTGATTAACCAATGAAATAATTTTTTTAAAGATCTCATGGCTTCTCCAGCTCTTGGTTTTTAACTCAAAATGAAAAGCTTTGAAAAGATGTTCAGTCTTACCAGCAAGTCCGATTCAAGAAACAGATAAGGTCAAAATTGATCCTCCACTACTGAGTTTAAATTATCTCTGAATTGTCAGCTTCATCAAAAGAAAATTAAAAACAGGTGGCTGCCTATGAATTTCATAAAAAGATTGCATAAACTGAGATGCCCAAATTAAGCACTGAAGGCATGCAAAAGGTTAGAGTACCTAAACACAAGTTTCAGGGTCAAAGGCAAATGTATGCGAGGTCTTCTGAGCATTCTTATATGTAATGCTGTCCCTTGCCTGCTGTATTTCAAAGATATTTTGGTTGTTTTATTCTTCCTCCTGGTAGGACATTAGGATTTTATCTGCAGCTTTCAGGGGAGAGGAAAAAGCATATTGTCTACGACTTTTCCTATATTAAAATAATCTTCACACTCTGAAAACAGTAATGTACTACTGTCGAGCATGCAGCCGTAGCTCCCTTTGTCTATGCACTTGTTGCATGTGATGTTTTCCCGTGACTGGATTGTATACACCTGATGGGTTAGCCTTGGCAAACAGACAGGCTCCGATCCAGCCACTCCCTCCCTCCCTCTGTTCAGCAGGGCAGGGAGAGAAAATAGCATGAGAAACTTTGTGGGTTGAGATTAAGGCAGTGAGGTTTCTTACCACTTACTGTCTCTGGCAAAACAGTGTCAGCTTGAGGAAAAATTATTTACTTTTTTTGCTAATTAAAATAGATTTGAGTAGCGAGAAACAAAAGACAAACATTAAAACAACAATTTTCCTCCCCCACCTCTATCCACAGAGGCCACCACTGGTGCAATGCCCCTACTGTCACAGCCTTGCCACAGCCACCCAGTGCAATATAGTATAAAAAACACTAGTCCATCAAGTGATTTGAAATAGTGAAAGGACAATATTTCAGTGGCGTGTTTCTGTTGCTTTTATATTTTCAGTTAATTTGTAGGAATTACCCTGGCTAGTTTTCTGCAGAAGAATGCCCTTTTAAACAAACTTGACAGGCATGATTCTCCCTCTATTTATATATTAACACTGAAACTCTAATTAAAAAAGGCTGATTTTAGTTTTATAAAACAAAAACTTGATTGGATTGTTCATTTCGTTTATTTTAACACTTTCGCAATAAAATTAAAGACCCTGGTTTTATTTAACTTCTATCACAATGACTGCATTTGCAGTGAAATTGTTAAAACAGACAAAATCCTGGTTTTGTTCTAAATAACATTTTATTTAAGCTGCTAAACCATTGCTGTATATATTCAAGCAAATATTGTAGAGCATAATATTAGATTATTGGCTGGATATTCCTGTTCGCAATCCATTAGTTGGATCTAGTAAGAAACTAATGTACTGTCCATATTAGAAATGTGCGGAGGCTGAATTTTCTGTGGTGTAAACGCTTTTTGGGAATTTTAAAATCTGTCTGCCAGCAGGAGTGATTTCACAGAAAAGAAAATTATAGTAGAGCAAAGAGGGGAACTTTGGGTCATTCAGATATCTTGCTTCTGAAAATTAGAAGGTTTTGTTTTGATTTCAATGTTTGAGTCTTTGTTCTATTACAGCACTTGTCATCCTGTTATGATTATAATGTGACAAATTATTCCTAATTGAAAAGTCAATTTCCATGAAAAAATGCAATGTCTACAATAATGCAAAAAAAAGCCATTTCAAAACTGTCAGAAATTTTCCTTACATTTGCAAGTGAAATCCTAGAAATACCAATCCCATTTCACAAAACATTTCTGTTTTGATAGCAATATTTTCCAGTGAACTGTAAAACCATCAACGTTTCTCTAAATGCCTCTAGTCTTAGTCTCACAAATTTCCGTATGCTTCATTATCAGTTATCAGTTTGGTTCATTTTGCACGCAAAGTACTAAGCTTAACAAGAAGATTCTAGGATTAAACCTAAACATAGAAGCACACAGAACTTTAATTATTTTCAAATTAAACTAGGTTTTTTAGCTAGTATGATGAATTTAAGAAAGTCATGCATTGACAAAATGACATGACTTTACACTTAGTTCGATTTCTGTGTAGATCAAAAGCAGGCACAGGTAGGAAGATGACATCAGCCTGAAATATTTGTAGTACTTTCTGTGAGAGTAATAGTGAATTTATTCTGATGAATAAAAGTAAATCGAGTTTAAACTGTGAAGTTGGAGGCTATCCTGAGAGAAAGAATAATAAACTAAAAATAGATTGGTCTCCATCATTGTGAGTGAATTATGCACATTACTCCAAACAAATTTTGTTGAGGTGGTTTAGCCGTAATACACTTGGTTTGTGCTTGCATGCCCAAATTTTATGTATCATGTGTACAAAGATGGATAAAAGACTATTTTGGAGATATATATATGCATATGTAAAGCCAAGCACAGTAAGATTGAATCGACTTCATATATTCTGTAACAGAAAAATTAAAAGATGACAAGGAGCATCAAATTAACTTATTTTACTAGCTTCTCCCTCAAACACGTTTTTAAAAGTGCAAAACAGTGTAATTTGTTGTGGCATGCTACTCCCTGTGTTGCTGTTAAGCTTTCCAGGTGATGCTCTCTTGGGAATCCACTCTGAACAGAGGCCTAATTCAAGACTGGATCACAACATCTGCACCAGATAGAATTTGTCATCTTCTATCTTCAAGCCCATTGGCTGTTGCTTAGCAACTGGTCAATCTCACAGAGTATTTGCCATGACAAATTAGTAGCGTTGTTACCATGACAACCAGCTTTGTTACTTAATTAAATTGATTTGAATCAGAATTGGCTTTCGGGGAAACAAGTGTGTTGTGTGAAGTAGTAAACACAGAGCTTGCAGCTAACCATTCATGCTTTGATGTAGTGGTCCCTAAAATCAACACCATGAGGATGAAATCCACAGTCAAGTGCTGAAATCACTGTGGACAGATTTGCCTAAGATTTTATTTTCTTTTTCCATATTTTTAGAGCACTCTGGGTATATTTTTTTAGATATCTCCCAGGAAAAAAAATGAAAAATGAACTAAAACCCCAATTTTCTGATTAATGTTTTGATAGTGTAAGTACAGAGTGTACTGATCTTAACTGATTGTGGAGCCATGCTGCAGTGTCACTGGAAATTGAGCAGCTTCAGATAGAAAAAGGAAGAAAAATCAGATTATGTGGGGTAAAGAGCTAGGAATGGAATTCCTTGACATTCTTTCTGTTTCTATTCCCGTGGCATTTTGACTGCTGCCTTGGGCTCTACCTGGCTTAGAGAAGTGAGGAAAATCTCTTCTTTTGATACTTAGGACCCAGGCATCACAAAATTAAAATAAGTCAAGCTAGAAATTCAGATTTCACACTACCATCAAATTTCTTTAAACAGAAATTCCTACACACTTTTTAATTAAGTTTTCCACCCTTCTCACCCTCTTTGCACACTGACAGAGGCACAAGATTAACATATTTATATCTTACATATATTTAATGAATGAAACCTACACGTTAAGTATGAGTCCAGCTGTTGTAGACTTCAGATGTGCAACCTCAGAGTTTTTCAGTTTATCTCTATTTTATGACCGGGTTGCTGCTCTTGCTGTCCTTCCTGATTTTCTTGCAAATTTAACTGCACAATTCAAGTTGTATTTTCCTTATAAAATATTAAATGAATTGCTTGGAATGATTTGAGATTTCTTAATATGTGTGACTGATTCAAAGCTCGAATGTGCTGTTTTGCATTGGTGTTCCAAAGCTTAAGCCTATGTAAACAATAAATGTGAAACATCAATCAAGTGGTGTCTTACATGAGAAACTGCAAAATGTTGACAAATTCTAAATTGCAAGGTGTTGTGTGGCCTTGCTACATTGCTTGGTACTGTCTGTAATTCACACTGCTATCATTAGAATATGCAGATAGCCTACTGAATCTCTCCAAAGTAGATCTTTATTTCTTTAGACTTTATTAGCAGAGTCTCAGTTTTTTGACACACTTGTTTTGAAAGTTAGTTCAGAAGCTTCTGGAAAAATGAATAATTTAAAAGAAAGAAGAAACGTTTACATATGAACCATTAGCAAAACCAACTAAGACTATCTTTCACACCTCTGAATGAGTTAATACAAATAATTCTTCTCCTTAAAACATTTTCACAGAACTCAGTAATTGTGAAACCTGATTTACAGCAATGCATATAAAAGTTCCAAATACTTTGATGTCTTCTCATGATAAATATTATGCATTATATGAATTACACCGTTACACTGATTTAATCTTCAAAAGTCCTGTAGAAATGTCATATTGTTCTTCTCATTGTTTGAGCAGAATTAATAATAGGAACTGGCATCTTTATTATACAGAGAAGGAAACTGCAGAGAAAAAATTAAGTCATTGTCAAAAGTTCAGATCTCAGAATCATTGTTCACATGCCTGCCACACATGTCAATGTTAGGCTTCAAGTTTGACCAGCTAAAATTGCCATACAAGAAAGTACTTCTAAAAGCTCAGTTTCAAGTATTTTTTTATTAAAAACTAGTTTATATTTTTTGTGGGGCTACAACTAGAGGAAAAAATAGACTACTAGGAGAAAAAGAAATGTTGGTCTTTTGATATATTTCTCTTGAATTTTTCTAAGTCTGACTATTGAAACAATACATTGTTAGATATAACTTGTTTTCTGAAAAATAGCTACCAATTCTAATAAGAGAAAAGTCTAAAGGATTAAAGTGGAGAGGAAGTATGGAGTAAAAGTATATTCAAGAAATACATGTAAGTCTGAAACAGGGTGATGTTCCAGACTATCCACAAGTTGGACAGGTGATAGTGAGAAGCTGAAAAGCCATGCATAAGATGTCAGAAACAGAGCAGTTTGAGAAAAGTATTATCTTTTTTCAAACATCAGTGAATTGAGCAGAGGGGCAATACCTCATCTGTTGAATTACTTACTACTTATTTCAGTCACCAACAGCAATTAGCTTCATCAAATTAACGTACAGTTTTGAGAAAGGGTAGTCATTTCTCTCAGATGAGAGGAACAGACACACCAGCAGTTTTTAGCCCTTTCAAAGGACAAAGTAGCAATACTGTAAATACTTGGATTCTTTCCTAAGAGCATTTGACCTACAGAGATCATGAACTAGACCAAATATTAAAGGATTACCAAAGACACAAATTTATCAGTTGAGGAATCTGTACAGATATCATGCACCACTGCGTGGAGATCCTGGTTGCAGGTGGGCAATGACATTGAGTTTAAAAGTACAGCTTCATTACTGTATCTTCTCCTACAGTATAAATATAAGAGTACATGCACCATGGCCCTGTTGCATTCAGTGATGGTGTGGTCCCAGAAACAGGCCTTCTGGTTGAAAAGGAGCTGTTCAATGGCTGAAACATGGCTGAAACAGAGTCCTTTGCTTCAGTGGCCACTTCACAACACAAGGGGTTAGTTCAATCCAAGGGTGACTCAGGCAGACAAACCATCTGACCACTCAGCCTGATTAATCATGCTACTTGCCCTCAGGCAAAGTGGGCAGATACTTACTAGACACTCCATTCCTATTTCAGTAGGTTTGCTAAACACTAAGTAAAAATGCTTTAACTTGGCTTAGTTAATCACAGCTAACGGATGTTGCGATTTTATAATATTCTGCTCTGTTGAAATGTTTCAGGGCTAAGTTAAAGCAGGAATTTTTAAGAATTTTCCTTACCCACCCCAAAGGTACAGTTGAGCAATTGAAAGCATGTCCCTTCTCTCCTCCATGAAGAGTGACAAATTTGAACCACACAAATATGAACAGACTCAGGAGGACTAATGCTGATCTTTCTTAAAGCCAGGTAGCTTTGGTATAATTTCGGGGAATTAGCACTACAAAGTGTCAATATTTTTATCATGAACACAAAAGCTATGGTACAAACACAGCATAAAATGTTGTACAGTTACAAGTCAAAGATAAGGACATTGGTCATATAGTAAGGGGAAAACAAGGAAACAATGAGACACCAGTAGTCTATGTGCTATGCTTCAGTCATTGCACATCACAGGATTAATGTTTGAAAAGTAGCAGTTCTAAAGGTTGTTAATGTCATTAAAGGTAAATGAGAGATAATAAATAGGTAGGAATAAGCTTGCAAGTAAGGGCATCATGATTTAAATTATGGACTATAAAAATGCACATTTTAACAAATTGTAGAACCCCAGTTGTAGAAATTGGAATAGGATATTATGAAAGCTGACAATAGTTCTAACTGTGGATGGATAAGAAAGGTTGTGTCTCAGATAAATTATGTAGAGAGTATTTGAGTGTGAGGACTAAGGATCTGTCAGAGATGAGCCAGGGTACAAGCCTGGGTGACATGCAAGATGATGATGGATTTGATCAAAAAGAAGAAAGAAAGGAGAATTTCTTTCTTTTAGGACTATGAAAAAAAGTAAACCTGAGGTGATAATTACATCAGTCTGAATGAATGAGGTGACCAAGACCTGTGATTTGGAGGAAAAGAGGAATATCAAAGAGCAAGACAAATGGTACCACCATAATAAGCTGAAAGTGAGTGTGAAACAATGGACCAGAGAAAAGATGAAAGGGAGGATTAGAGGAAACAGGAAAACAAGGGTAAGACAAGACTTCAAGCATGGGACTGATTATGCTGGTGAGATAAGCATGACTTTTAATTCTGATCTTTGACTAAGAATCTTCCAAATCTTTGGTGACAATTGTTTCAGCTGAGAGGATGATTTTCCAATGAGGGTAGAGGTAGGAACAAGAACAGAGAAATCCCAGACACATGCTGTGGTAGCTTCTTTAAAAATCTAAGAAGAAAAAAAGAAATTAACACCTAAAGCATTACTGGAAAAGCAAAAGGCATCCTTAACAGACTTTCTAAGATAAGAAAAACAGTCATGTTTACATACTAAGAGAAAAAACATAGAAAAGAGTGACAGAAAGAAATGGATAATATGACAACGAAGATGAGGAGATTCTCTAGGAAAAAATAATCAGTAAAAACTCATGGGAGAAGGAAGAAAAAAGATCAATATGGGAAAATCATATAGATATTCCAATATTAAATTAAAACATAATGGCAATTTTATTGCCTGATAAGGAATCTTGGATGAGATTTTTAATTGCTTTTCAGTTTTCTAGTTTATACATAAACATCTGAGTGCCTAGGAAGAGCTTACTAGAAATTTTTAGTGGCATAAGTCAGATCATAATTGACCAGATATTTACTAGAACAAGTTTATGAAAAAAATATAACACTGTAAGAGAAAGCTCAGCCTAGCATAGGTCTAAATCTTGACTAAAGAATCATCAAGAAACTGCAAAAGGGATTATTCTTCTTGTAAGACTTCACCAATTAAGGATTTTATCTAATTCTACTGATCCTCCTACTATCCTCTAACATTTAAAAAAAAAAAAGTGCCAATATCAAAATGGCACATTTCTAGGCTACAAACTCCATTTCCTACATCCCTTTCTTACTTCTAATATAACCTCACAGTGATACACAGACACACAAACATATATATTGAAATACATACGCATGTATATATACACACCTATGACACTGTAAGGATACCTTGCAAGATCTACAAATAGATATCAAATATACTAAGGAAGTAAAAATAACTGAGAAGACTTATCACTCCATTTTTTTTTTATTAATCGTAGGTTGTATCCATCGTGTAATGCAAATATATAGAAGTTTGTAATATCTCGATGAACCTCAAAACTGTATGTCTTTTTCTCATTCTTTACAAAGCACTTAATAAATATTACATCAAGAGAATACATCTGAGGACATACTTTCTTAATAGAGCAAAACAAAGGACAAGGTTAAGGTTGAATGCATGACACTGAAAGGGAATAGTGTTGAGTGATGACGGATTATATTGCAGTTAGGAGGGGATTCATGTTTTCATTCACAGAATCACAAGGCTGAAAAAGACCTCCAGAGGTCAGCTAGTCCGTCCTTCCGCCCTAAGGCAAAACCAACTATACCTATTTCATTCCTGACAGTTGCTTGTCTAATCTGCTCTTAAAGACCTTTAATGATGGTGATTCCACGGCTCCCAGAAAGTCTTTTCCCAGTGCTTCCCCAGGCCTTCCGTTAGATGATGCTTTGTAACATCTGACTGTTTTTTGCCCCAATTAAGCCTATTGCATCTTAGTCTGCTCAGAGGGGGATCTATTAATTGCTGTATGATTTAGAATTTTTCTTCTTCAGGAACATTTTTTTAAGTGTAAATGTGATATGGGTATTAATTTTATGTCAGGGTGGGACAGAAATTATCTGTTATTTTGTGTCTTCACAGATATTTTAAGAAATTATTTGGAGGTGGGAGCCTAAAGGAAGGGAAAATGGTAGACTGATTTATAGCACAGGTTTTTTTTTTCCTTAACGTTCATTCAAATAAACTTCCGATCAGTTTAGGAACATAGCATGAATTCAAAAGGGAGATTATGAAGAGAGTACACTTTTATATGAAAAGTAATATTTCAAAGCATCAGGGAGAAGGCTTTATTTTATACTGAGATCTGTATCCATGTCTCCAGCTAATACAGATCACTGCCCACTGGAAACCACAGAGACCAAAGAGCAAAGAGCACCCTGAGGAAGTGTTGCACTTCACCATTGCGGTCAACCAAAAGTCTAGCAGTGGTGACCTCGCGCTTGACTTTTTAGGTTCCTGTGGCTGTAATTAACATCACAGAGCCTTTCAGATATCACACTGCTTCTTATCACTGACTTGGGAAACACAATGACTTTGTAAATAGCTACTCTAAATATAGGGGCACTGAAAAAGCCTAAACACATTTTAGTTTCCTTTCATTCTTTGTCCAGAGTCTAGCACCAACCTAAGTTTGCACCTGATTCTTGACAATTCATTGATGTTAAGAAAAATTAGGTCAAGGAGCTTCAGAAGCCACGTCATTAACAAGAAATTACACAACAATGGACTACACTAGCAATAGTAACTACAGGTAATAAAAATGTAAAAACTGTTAAGTATTTCTAGCAAAACCCCTCCAATTAAGACAAGAAAAATCAAATAATTTTCAAAAAAAAAAAAAATTTTTGTACAACCACCTCTAATTAAAATATTGTGAGGAAGTTCTTATTGTACCCATTCTCTTTTGAACTGGCTGACCTGATTGGGGCCAATGATTTAGAGTACGTTTCTTTAAAATTTTTGCATTGTATTTGTTTTGATCCTTTCTCGATTCAGCCATGTCTAGATGCAAAAGTCTGTCTACTCCATGAACTTATGGGTTTGCACCTTTTATCAAGGAGATTGCAAAAGTTTGTTTTGTTTTGTTTTTTTCCAGATGAACAATTCTGCTTTGGGATCATTTGGTTCTGTTACTTTGCACCCTAAATTCTTCTGATCTGTATGAAAATAATATAACTACAATGAATGTCTATAAAATTGCTTCATTTCAGAAATTTAGGGTACAGCTTCAATTTTATGATCTCTCACTTACTTACAAAAATCAGACTGTGGCATCCCTGTGTAAGTAGGAAAGGAAGAGAAAGGAGTGATCTGAGAAAACTGGAGGGTGTCTGGGGATTGGGATACTTTAGCTAGTGCCACTAGCATTCATTCTCCAAACAAGCTGGGGCATTACTGAGTTTAGACAGAGCACTGAGGGCAGTTTTCTCAGAGCCCAGAGGGCCCACAAACTAGCCTGATTTTTTTTTCCCTGCACAATCTGTATACCACAATCTAATCTAGTATAGCCAACAAGATTTACTGTCATGTTTAGAATGTGTTTTAAATAGTGATTTACTTGAAATAAATGTTGTTTGCAGCATGCTGTCTGTGGTTTAGTTTTGTTTTCCCTATCTGCCATGAGGATCCTGTTTCCCCTTTAGTATGCTAACAACACAACTTCGTTAAGGCTGGTTGGTTCCATTTGCATCGGACATCTCTTCTGCATATAGATTGATGAGTTTAATCAGCGAATCAGGAGAAAGACTTGGACATCAATCAGTGTCAGTTATCCTTCTTTCTTTCTAATTTCTGATTTGCCACTTATAGTATCAATGCAATAAAATGATGCCAATTTAGGACAAAGTCTTGGAAAAAATAGTGCAAAGTCAGTGCAAAATCGTCAACAGGCCCAGGAGCTCTACTGCATTATGATCACTGATATTTTGAAAAAAGACACCATACCTAATAGCCAGGACCAATGATTAATCCCTTGGTCAGAGATCAGTGAAGAAAACATTTAGTAGTCTACTGATTAAATCATATCATAGCGTCTTTTGTCTTATTAGTAAAACAAAAGTGTTCCTAAGCATTTCCATGGAGTCCTAATGAACAGTAAAGACAGTTTGTCCCTCAAAAAACAGCCTCTTCTACCTTTAGAAGTAATATACTCAGTACCGTTTTGTATTGCCAGTGTACCTGGAACATCTCAAAGTGCTGTCTCATACATCTATTTTCACAGCAAACTCAGAGTAGGAATTTTTTTTTCTTCATTTTATGGACATAGTGGTCAAGCAAGGCATAGTGGGACTGAAGTCTTGACCCTCAAGATCTGCATGCTCATACCATGCTTTGGATGCTAGTTCTGATCAAGTAAAATAGGAATAAGGTTCCCAGTTCCTCTAAGTATCTGGATCTAACTGACTTGCTCAAGATCCTGTGGAGGCAACAAATCAAACTAGACTCCCCGGCTAATTCCAAGCATTGCATTGTTCTTCCTCTGATGGAAAATGACACCTAGTTTACAGACCTTTGCCATTATCAGATTATTTTCCTGACTATGGAGGGAAAGGAGATAGTATTTCCTTATTGCTACACCACCTTTATTGTCACACTCTGGGATAAGGTGAAATGTATAGAGTACTCCTACCGTACCTACAGCTTGGAGATGGAGGGATAAGGGAACTGGGAGAGAGATCACTCTTCCTCATGCCCTAGCATGGCCATGTAGTTCTGGTCCACAATGTGGGCCTAATTAAGGAATCAGGCTAGCATCTTTTTTTACAGTGCTGCAGACAGAAAAACAGTGTAGTTAGACCAATTATGTCTATACCTCATAGCATGGTAAAAAAAAACATCTCAAAAACCAGCCACCCAGGAAGATAAAATGTCTCGTATAATTACATCTCTTAAAGCATGTTTTTGCTCTTATAAATGCTACTACATGTTAATGGAGATTCTTTAGTTTACATGCTAGAAGTCTGTGGTTTTGAAGTAGAAAGTACTGAGATTCCTTCTTCAGCACTGAATGTTTGGGGTTTAGTTATTTACAACATTTTCATTACAAGTGGCAATCACACACATATTTGTAGCATCAAGTTTATTTTATTTTTTTTAAATCTATGGCCAAACAGTGTTGCCAGAAATATCTGAGGAAACATCCATTTGATTTCAATTTATATGCAGGCAATCACAAATCACAGAATAGAATCACAGAATCACAGAATCGAATCACAGAATGGTGTGATCACATATGCTTAAAATGAAAACCATTTGCCTCACATTTTAATTCATACTGCAGTCGGCAATGTGGCACAGACTGAATATGAAACATCTTTTTCGCCTCACACTTTATAGAATAATTTTTCAAAATTTACTATTTGTAAAAAGAATTCTGGGTGATACATCCATTGAGAATAGTAAAGACAATGATTATGAAGTAATGGTGTTCATGAAATAAGAATATCTGCACAAAGCCCAATATAGTACCTTATAGATTTCTTACATTTATCTATATATATATTTTTATATATAGGTAAATGTATATAGAGATATTTATATGTGTATATATATGGATATTTATATATGCATATTTATACATATTTATATGTGCTTATAAAAATGCACATATATATATATGTATAGAAGTCTATACAAATTAGTCTTCTTACTTCATGTATTTCAATACGTATGTGTCATAGAGTGGGAGAAGATCTCCCTGGGCCTTATTTAAAAGTTATGTGATCATCCTAGTCTGGAAAGAAAGTTATATGATATAAAATCCGAAGAAGCAGGACTTATATAAAACAAATAACAGATTGCTAGGTTTTGGTAAAACAATTCCTGGTATATACAGAAGGCCTGCAGACAGGATTCGGAACCTGCCATCCTCCCCAAAGAGGTTTGAAACCATGCTGAGATGTAAATCCATTGGACCAAAGCTGAACAGGAACATTTCCAAGAGTATCCACTGTATTCTATGTGGGCTTATTTACCAATTTTGTAGCCACAGCAGAGTAAAACTGGAAGATATGAATGCAAAATGATTTGTCAACGATTCTAAAATATATTCAGTGTGGCCATACCACACCAGCTACCAGAGCAATAGTTCTCCAGGTGCTCTGAATTCTACCTCCCAGCGCCTGTCAAGGTTTCTTGATGGCTTTCAAGCCACCAAATGATATTATATCTCTTATATATTCAGGCTGTTCTTTGCTATCTTCTCCTCCTCCTTTTCTCATAGAAACAAAGCCAAGGAGATGCTTAGGGCTCACTTCTACAGGCATGGAGCATCACAAAGGTACTTAGTGTCATTTGAGATGCCCTAGAACATTCCTGTCACTTTAGAAAGACACAGGTCTCTTGTAGGTGCAGCATTGTATCTGACAGCCGTATGCGGATGCCTTAGGGTGTGTCAAGCCATACTTGATGCCAGTGCATAAAAAACTGAATCAAATCCTCCAAGAGATAGGCTGCAATAACAACTCCTGCCACCCAAGGTGGGTATCTCAGCAGCCAAATTCAAAAAGTTGCCCCTAGAGAGGTTGGGGAGGCATGGCTGGCTCCTGCAGAGGCTGTGCTCCTGAGGCTTTTATCACCGTGGTGGATGGGAAGTAGACAAAGGCAGGCTGCCTGGATCTGCCATCGCCGTGTTGAGCCCTCAAACTGCCGCTGCGGGCCTCGTGTTGCAGTAGCATTTTCTGAATGTCTTTGCAGTCAATCCACCGCTCAAGGGAAAGATTTTCCCTTTTCCCTTATAGCCTGCTGTGGAGGCACTTATCACCCAGGCTATTTAAACTGGCTCAGGGGTCCTGTTTAAAAACAATCAACCGCATAACATATGGGTCTGGCTGCACTTGTACCATCATCTCACTTTAAAAAGGAAAGAGGCAGAGATTTCAGAAGAGGCTACATACACTCTTATTTTAGGTCAAGCTCATACTGAGCAAGCAGGATCCAAACTGCTTGGCTTGTATGGTCTTATTTACAATTAGCTGCAGTAATTGAGAAGAGACAGTTGTCCTGGAACTGACTATGCAGGAACACCTGATCCTGCAAACACAGAAGCTGAAGAAACCTCTAGGGACCCACACAGAGTTTTCACACCTCCCCGATTAGTGACTGGAGCCAGGCCCTTTTGCTTGTGATAGATTAATCAAACCTTCTCTCAGCCTCTAATTGGATGACAATCAGGTTCTCAGGGTATGCTGAATGGGAGAAAAAATTCTCCTTCCCTTATATGTTACATGTCTTTCATTTCTGTCCTAGCTGTCCTTTTTTTTTTTTTTTTTACCTTTTTTGTGTGATTCATTTACTTTGTTACAGTTTCTCCTCCTTTAAATGAGCTACATATTTTCACCCAGCATTACTAACTTCCATCAGTTTTCCACTGAAGACACAACCTTTTCTTCTTAATATAACAGCACAGCTTGCAAAGTGATATCTAGGAATCAGATTGTGTCAGCACTCCCATTACAACCCCCCGTTTTCAGGGAGTCATTTTTAGTGTGGCCACAGAAATATGCTCAGGGCTTACGGTTGCTATCTAGGACTTGTTCAAAGAGTGAATTTCCTTTTCCTCCACCCAGTTGAAAAAGAAAATATTTGACCACTTTTAAATTCCAGAAATATAAACAAACCAGAGCAGGGGGTAATGTGACAGATTTATGAGGCTAACGTTATGTCAGTGTTTGTCTGGCCAATCCTTTTTCTGTCCCAGTACTTGCTAATACCAGGATCTTATCCTGCCTCATAATGACCATGCGTCTAGCCAAGAAAGCTGCATAATGTTCTCTGTGAATGAATGTACCAAGAACCTCCTGAGATCAAATTGCTCCACAGAAGAAATTAAGCTCTTGAATGTTTACCCAAACTTCCTAGGGATCTCCATTTAACTTTTTCTCCTAGTGCACCAATGTCAGCTGACAGTGAAAGGATCCTTACAATTCCATTTCCTGGACTTCGTTCAATGATTTAAATTTAATGTTGGGATTTTTTTGTTTTGTTGGTTATTTGGTTTGGTTTGTTTTCCCATCAACTGTTCATGATTTGGATCTGACTTGATATTATTACTTGAATTCAAGTGAAATAGTTTATTATTTTTCAATATTCTTTTTATAAACCCTCAAAAGATCCACCACCTTCATTAATTGATTTTTTACAAATATCAGCGCTCTTGATTCAAGAGGAAACAAGATAAAGGTATTCTCAAAACTATTTCTGCTGTATTAGAATTAGTAGTAACTGCACTGGACAAGTTTGCTGAATGAATTCTCATTTCACAGCCATGCAAAATCACTTCTACTCACTTTGACATTCTATGACAGCTGACCACTGTACAAACACTACGAAGATAAAGTGCCTCTAACTGTATATGTTACTTATTTTGTCCTAATTTATTCTAGGAGGACTGAAGGATGTAAACTGTGGTGCCCCTGACTATTGAAGGCTGTAGAGAATCTATCTGCAATACACTATTCTAAGTCATGTGCCAAACTATGAATTTTTGTTTGTCAGATGAGCTAACATTTCATTCAGTGGAAGCCCCTTGTACCAACTCTTGACTCCCTCACATGTGAAGCCTTAATACCATGCTCACACTGTCTCTCTCGCCTAGAGGTCAACTCCATTGTTTAAACCAAATTCTATTTTCTCTCCAACACCACTTTAACTGTAAACATCATGTCCTCTTCTTCAAGGTTTCACCTAACCATGCCCTTTTTTTATGGCCCGCCTTTTCAGGTTATTTTTGTACTGATGCTTTAACTATACACAGGTTTCTGCGCAATTACAAAAGAAAATCATCAAGCACCTTTTTTCCCACTTTGAACTCGTGTTTGGTTACTTAACTCTGAACTGATTCTTGCTAGAATTTCCCAGTTAACAGGTAGACTGCAGTTATCAATTGACTCCTGATTACCTCCCACAATTCCTCCCATAAACACCTGAGTCTTCCCATAAGCTGGCTGTGAAAGAACACTGGTGTGCCATTACACATGTTGCAGTAGGAAGACCAAATTTGTTACCCTATTTTTCAGCCTCACTTACACTTTTCACTGATTGATGAAATTTTTTTTTTTACTCGATACGTAGCATAATTTCAACTTTCTGTATTCAAATCCACGTGAGAATCCATTTCTTTTTGCTACATGTGAGTGCCAGCTGATAATTGCTTGTGTGGAGATCACCCTACATAAGAATAAATTAGTAAACCCATTGCGTTATTAAAACCTATAACTTAACAAATACAATAATTATCTTGACCACTATGATTGTATGTTGCACTCATCTAGACATCTTTACTTGTTTAGACTGTTGCTTCTATGAGACAAGGATCTTTCCTTTGGATGTGGTGAGAATATATCCAGAAAGCTGCAAGCCACAGTTTACAAAACCTTATAGCTCTTCTTGGTAATAAAAGGGAAATTGTCCTAAACTAAGTTCTTATTTTCAACAACCCAATAAATTTTTTGTTCAAACATCACAGAAAGCCCCTTTTTTGGCTTTATATCTAGTACTTGTCACTTTAGAAATCTCTTCTAAAACAAAGCAATAAAAATCTATTTGTATTTCCCAATTTTTAATTTTCCAGTTAAGCTTAGCTTTTAAATGTCGTAAATATAATGTGATTTGCAGTTTTCAGCTTCAACCCTAAGTACACCTGGAATTATTACTGTCATTCTTTGCAATATTGTTCAAGTGTCTTTAGCAATTGTTGTGATTTTGTCATCTGTGAATAAGACTCCTTATTTTAAACCAACATTTAAAGTCTGCTCTCAGAACTACTTTTTGAGATCATTCAACTGCGGAGTGATGGAAAATAGGGAACAAAGCTGAGTGACAGAAAGATAAATGAACTAACGTGAATGTAGGCTTATTCAGATCCTAAATGTTTCCCAAAGAATCCGGCATGTTGCTACAGCTTTACTGCAGCATGTGTGAGAGCAGATTTAAGAGGTGATGCTTATAAGCTGAATTATTTGGGGAAATGATGATGGATTTTGGACCATGATATAAAACCTGAGACTACCAAGCAAATAAGCACATAGCTGAAATTGTAAAAGTCTTGGTTCTTCCATGGCTAGGGATTATTGGAGAGAAACGTGGCAGTTTCCAGAAAGAAAATGTTGACCACTAAGAAGTTGTTCATTGAGATGATCCTCATTAGATTGGTCAAGAGAATCCTTTTACATATGAATGGTTAACGGAAAAATGAATGACCAGTTCCTGGCCTCCTGAGATGCCACAGGTCACATTCCTCTGCTGTTATATTTGCATAATACCATCTTTGACTTGGAATAATCTAAAGGCATAATTTGACTTCATACTCCCCTATTCCCATGTGTAGCCTTCAGGGTATTTGCCATAGGTTATCCTCATATTATATTCCTCTGCTTCTGAAGTAGACCTTTTAGTCAATTTTGACTGCATCTTCCTTAGCAGCTTTGCACATCTGTAACACTTTTCCTCCAAAGGTCTCAAAGTGCGTTATAGCCATCCATAAAATAAAGGTGAGATTTTCAAGGGCATGAAGGGCATGTACAATGAGTCCTCTACCTGGTTTTGAATGAGACCTGAGCATTTATCGTTCACTTTTATGTCTTTGAATAGTCCTCTTTAAGACACCTCACAAGGATGAGAAGAGGTTGAGTGTTGTATTTCCCTTTTACAAAAGGGGAAACTGAGACACAACTGCAGATAGTGGGTTAGGTGAGGTTCATAGCTGCACTTTCCTAGAAGGGCACTTCAGGGTGTCAAGTCCTGGGCTTCTATCTTAAGTATTAGAGTACCCTTGCAGACAAGCCTTCCCATTTCCTTTTGTAACCGCAATTCAGGTTATGTCCAATGATATGAAAAGAAAGGACCCTTCTTCAAAACTGTTCCAGCTTCTTCAAGTCCATTCTAGGCTCTTAGATCTATTTTAAAAGCAAACTCCATGGAATGTACCACCAGAGCCTGGAGCAAGTTTTTTTCAGCTGTTCTGGTCTACTGGGTTCATATGTATTCAGGGCTTCAGGCACTTTATGTAGCCACTTGATTAAATATATATTTAGAATTTTTTAATATGCATATTAATTACCCAATAGACTAGAATGACTCTTTAGGAGCAATTTCTGCCTATTGTGTAAAAGCATTATAAAAATTCTTATGAAAAATAGTGACTGCACATGCTTAAATGCTTCTCTTCTCCCTATGCCAGTCCTCTGCTCTCTAACATACCAAAACCAAGATGTATCATATCCTGGATTAATCTCTGGATGTATTTCCATTATTGTATTCCATAGATGCAAAATCTCATCTTAAATTGGAATTTTTTCCCCCGAGACCATAAACAGGCAAATCTCCCCAAGTGAAGATTGCTGCAGGATCAGGACCCTTATAAAGCAGCAGACAGAAAATCTACCATTATTGTTGTTATTGATCTGATATTTTTGCTGAGTGTTGAGTGCATTTTCCTACTGTGCATTTCAGTTCAATTATAATTTTTGATCCCATATTCAGGGGTGAGGGTGAGAGGGAATGGGGTGTAACAGAACTGGACTAGAGGTACTGGTAAGACCACAGGTATATCTAGACAAGAACAGCCAGGCAGAGTGGTGGGTGGGACTGTGTGTGTGTGTGCATGTATGTGTGATCTGGGGAGCTGGAGAAGAGACTGGGAAAGACTTAATGTTGTCTTCTTTCCCCAGCCCTCTCACTCCTTTCCAAAAGCTCTGGACTCCATGGTGCACATTCCCACATCACCTACCATGTACATGCCTGTATGTGGAGCCCATCCTGTCTAACTCCAGCAGTACTGTTCTGCTGCATCTTTTCTGATTATAACTCCTGAATCCTGAATTTCTCTTTTCTCACATTCCTGGTAGCCCTGTAAGTATGTGTTTGAAGATGCATGCTGTTGTTTTGGAGGCAGCGTTTTAGAAATTGAGAACCATGAGATGAGGAAAGGAGGCTGGTTGCAGAAAAGCTACATAGGATTGCCTTAGATCCTTGCAGGCACACATCTGTTCTTTTGTAAAATGACTGAAGACACAATTCAAGTCTCCCTCTGCCCACTTAAAAGACCACCATATGGGGACCATAATGCACCAGGGATGATTCAGGACTTACCCCGCTTCCTGTTAAGTTATAAGAGGAATTATCCCAGCATTTTATGCCGAGTTTTTGGAACCAGTTCCTAATCTCACTTCTCTAACCATATTTTTGCATATGAAAGGGAATTGCTTGGATGAGATGTGAATGACACTGAACCACTTACAGTTATAAAATGAGGTGCAGTGTAGCTCCTCTTGGAAATCTAGTGAAGCATGCTGGGTTTTGGTCTCAAACCAAGCTCCTGACATTCAAGAGTTAAGTCCTGCCCACTGGTTTACATGACTTTACAGCAATTCCTCAATGGACTGATCTGTTGGAAAAGCTTCAGAATTAATACTGTGTTGTTTTAAAGTCCCCCTGTCTCTTTCCTGAGGGCAATAGGCAGAGCATCACACCATTCTCTTATAGTGGCTGTAAAAGCTGCACCCTAGCAAGTCATGTGTCAAGGAAGATAAATGCTCTGTTAACCTGCTCTGCTGTTATTAAAGGAATGCAGCTGAAGTGTGCACTGATGGACCATGAAATTTGAGAAGAGCCACAAGCCACTCAAGGTGAGAAATATGTGCTGGGAGGTCACACAATATCTTTGATGTTTCTGTGAAATTATCACACCATAAACTGACAGACTAAAATATTAGATTTTGACCTTTTAAGTCAATCATATCACTTTTTATCTTGAAGATCTTTCATTTGTAAGTTGGTCACATATCAGAAAGTTTAACGTCCTTTTCGTGGTAAAATACAGGTGCAAGCAAACCCTCTGGGAAAGGGTAAGCTATGAAAGCCATTGGTAATCTTGTACTCTTGTCTCACTATCGCACTTCAAATGTGGTATATATGTGTAAAGTTAAAGCATAAATAATACCACTCGTACATCTGCCTGAAAAACCCAGAGAAGTTAGTATGCACTGTGTTTTTGACAGGCATGCTCATGTGAAGTGCAAACTGAAACCCACAATGAAAGAAGATGAATCCTCAATAAACAATTGCTAACACAAACGCTCAAGTAAACATGAAATCCAGTAAGCCACTAATATGAGCACAGCATAAGAGTAGGCAAGCACCTTACCTTTCATTTGCCTGGACTCCAGTTGCACTCACTGGTTGGAAAATACTGTAAGTTCTGATTATCACTTTTTCTTTCACTAAACTGAAGGTTTTTAAGCATCCCCTCCTATGTCCTTAAAAGACAAGTAAAAAGTATCTTCAGCATGAAAAATTCAGATCTGTAGTACCATTGACAACCTGATGGTCTAAGGTTACAAGCAACATTAAAATTAGCTGTACTCTGAATCACATATTTCACAGAAGAAAGGAGATAACTCATTGTACAGAGAGATAAAGATACTAGACCTACTGAAAATGAGGGCCGACGAATAGAACTTCCCATAGGGAAAACGAGTGTCCACCATTATTATGGTGGTTTATAAGAAATGACCAGTTTCTTTTCCAATGAATACCCCAGGAGTAGGACAATGATCAGCACGTTGTGAAATGCTTATGATAATGAAGGATCATCACCTCAGTCACTGCTCTGCTCCATACCTCTCACCAGCTTTTTTTCCCTGCTCCTTGACAGAGTAAAGTTGTAAGGCTTCCATTGCTGTAAGATGGAAATACTTTGATCATGAAACCAACCAGAGCTCAGTGGCTTAGAATTCCCTTTTTCTTTGATGAGTCAGTGACTCATAGAGAAGGAACACTTACCTCAAAACAAACCTTGTATGCACAATCTGTATCATAATGTTAAGATGTGATGTCCAGGTAAGAAGAATGATTCTACACACATTGTCATTTTTCTCAGATATCATTGCATTTTAGACCCTTTAGCCTCTGAATTACATACGAAATTACACAATTTCAGACTTCGGATAAAATCTTGAATCTGGAGTGAAATAAAATTATTTTGTGTTGATTGATTTGGGGTAAGTAAAAATTTAAAATTTATAAAATAAATACAGCACGGATTTGACAGTTATGGTTTAATTAAAATTACTGAAATGTCAAGAGAGGATTAGAGAGAGAGGAAGTAATGTGAAGAGAAGAGAGAAAAGGGAAGGGAAGGGAAGGGAAGGGAAGGGAAGGGAAGGGAAGGGAAGGGAAGGGAAGGGAAGGGAAGGGAAGGGAAGGGAAGGGAAGGGAAGGGAAGGGAAGGGAAGGGAAGGGAAGGGAAGGGAAGGAAGGGAAGGGAAGGGAAGGGAAGGGAAGGGAAGGGAAGGGAAGGGAAGGGAAGGGAAGGGAAGGGAAGGGAAGGGAAGGGAAGGGAAGGGAAGGGAAGGGAAGGGAAGGGAAGGGAAGGGAAGGGAAGGGAAGGGAAGGGAAGGGAAGGGATCTTATGTAAGTTAACATAGCCTTCAAAAATTTCAAAAATTTTTTCAGCAAGCTGATGTTTTTCTGATGAATGCTACGACTCAGAGAAAACTTCTGATCAGCTCTACTGAAGATGACGAAACTACCCTTTTTTACTTTTCTTTGTAGAAAAGAATAGCCGTTCCAGATGTCAGCTCTCATTCAAGAGTGGGAAGAAACTATCAATGTGTTGATACTTCCATCAGTCTCTGTGTTGGATAAGATGGCATATAGGAACCACAGCAAGTAATATTTAGTGGATAATAGCATTCGCTCTCTTGTGCCCTCCCATAGCAGTTAGACGTGTATTACAGGTGGGAATTCTAAAGCACTGTCCAAAACTACTAACCAGCCCAGGATCCAGAATGAGTTACTTCAGTTTGATTTGAGGTTAACATAATTGTAAGTAGTATGCAAGCTTGTGAGATAATTAGTTATGCCCATGTTATTTTAAAGACATTTGAACTGCTGTACTTTGATGAGCTACTCAATAGCCACTCTTCTTTCCTTCTTCCAGTTTAAGTCTCCCACTTTCTGTGACTTGTGGGCTGAAAAAACCCCCATATTATTTAGACAAATATCTGCTTTTCAGAAGTTGCACAAGAAAGATCACTTCCCATCCTCATTTGAATTTTCCGTCACATCTTACAGCATTAAATGCCTTCTCACTCATACATGATTCATAGCTGCCCACAGGACAGTCCTGAGTTTTCCCAACTTCCACTGAGTGATTGCCAGCGTCCTGGGACTGTGTGACAACATGAAGCGGTAGATTGCCCTTTCCCAACACGTCTGCAGCTCCCTCTCAGCAGCAGCACTTCTGTCAGTCACAGCAGGGGTAGGTGAAAGTTAGCTGCTGTTGAATAAAAGACAGCTGGACTGCAGGGAAGTGCACTGCCAGGATGAGCGCACTGGGAGGCAAAGCGCTTGTATGACTTACAGAAAATGCAGAAAGCCAAGAGAGGGCAGCACCAAAAAATCGAGAATTCGTGGAAGGAGTTGAGGGACCAAGTTAGGCACAGGAAAAGAAATAACTAACCAGGAAAAGAAGGTGGGAAAGATGAGATGAAGGAGGAAAGGATTCATGCAGCCCCTAGATATTTTAGGCCATTTAAAGAAACTGACAGAAAGATGACCAAAATGTTTTTTGGCTTGTATTTTTAGGCCAAACAAAAGCTTAGGGTAGCCTCATTGTCTTACAAATTCAGGACACATGTACATCCTGGAATAGTCCCTCTTTAAGGCAAATAAAGTTGGCTATGCAAGTATTAAATAAGGCACTCAGAAGCACTAGGTACTTCTGAAAACTGTGGCCAGTCAAGTCATTCCTGTGCTGTATGAGGCTTGACAACGAGGCAGGGCCCATGGGAAGGTAGACATTTGTGTTGTCCTCATGCATGGAGCACGCACGGGCTTGTCAGTCTGACTCAGAACAGGATGAGCATTGCCACGAGTGAGGAGTTTGGATCTTCTTCTCATATGCACAAGTCCCAGTGTGAAATGAATAATACCGCTTTTTCAGTCTGAGGCAGCAGCTTTAGGCCTCCACGTGGCTCAACTACATTGGACACAAGATCATTTATATACACCTCGCTGTTAGAAAAAAGAAAACTCAGAGAAGAAAAAAAATCAGCCTTCACTTACGATTTCCTCCCAATAGCTGCAAAGAAAATTAATTTTCTCTCCTAACCCAGAGGTATTATGTGGTTGGAAATAAAGACTTTAATGGTGGATAACGTTGTATTGTCCACCTGATGTGAGCTCAGGGACAAGAAGTCTCAGGCCTTTTTATTTTGAGTTTGCCTTTACATCTCGAGAACAGGATCTAAGGTGCTGCAGTCAAAGATCCTGGGAACTAAAGCTAGTGATGAAGAAACCTGAAAGCCCATCTGTTACATACAGATGTCACACATTGTACAGAGATGAGAGGCTTTGCAGGGTGTACATTTTTCCTTTAAACTAGTGGGAGGAGTTTCTTATAATTGAGAACAGATGGGGAAAAGAAGGGAAAAGCACCCATATCATCCTCTTTACTGTCATTCTTCAGGAAACATGGTTTGTTTTTTGCACATTATTCATGTACCTGGGTCCCTATCTGTGTCGTCCACTGTTTAATAACATCATGTTTTCACAGAAGCTCCCTATTTTAAGAGAAGTGAGAAACTGCAAAGACACTGTGTAAGGTGCATAAGCGTGGTTGCACAGGAAGCGAGCTCGAGCACAAACTAGGAAGTGACTGATACACCCGAAGCAGATAAACCTGACAAATTATTCATCTACCTCTCTAAGCAAAACTATATGGACTAACCTTAGTCTCTCAAAAGTGGCCTTAGCTTGGTGCAGCGGGCAATGAGAACGGAGTCAAGTTTAGGAGAGAATATCTTGGGTTTTCAGTCTGTTTTCTGATGGACTTCTGTCCCCATTGCAAATCCACAAAAGCCACGATCTCATTTAACAATATTGTGCAAATAATTGTCATTGCACCTGTGTCTGGTTTCTCAGAGGTTATTGCAGAGAAAGAAGAGCAACTTCTGACTGTAATTTCAGACATTCCTTCCATTCAAACATTTGGGTTTTAGTAAAACTACCCCAAATTATCTTGTGCTACACCAGGCCCAAGAGCTGTCATTTTGGAGTGCTGCAATAGAAATCTGTTTTAAGAGAAAAATGCATGAAGCTCAAAGGCTGGGTTAATAGATGGGTGAAGTAATAAATGTGCAGTAATTCAGTAATGTGTAAACTTAAAGTAATTCTCTCTCCCCCTCTTTTTCTGTCTCTTTTTTTTTTTTTAATAAAGAACACAATTTCCTGCCTTTTTAAGTATAAAATAGCCAAAGCAAATCTATGTTCTCCAAGTAAAATCCACATGTGAAAACCGGACAGTTAAGCAGCTTTCCAACAGATCACCTGGGTGTCCACACTAAGGTGCACACATAAAAAAAGTTATAGGTTCACGACTCTATTGTGCAGTTAGCTGATGGAAGGTGGGACACGGGAATGAGCTATTGTGATCTCCTCTGCCATCAGTGCCACCTTCTCTAGCTGCACTAATGGCTAAGACACGTATGGGTCCTCGTGTTTCAAGACTTCATAGTGTGCATTGGCAAGCACAGAAATCACTCCATCGCAGCCATACCGCAAGGAGCCGTGCTAAACTTGCTGCTGGATGTTTCCCTTTGCACCGCTTACATCAGCTGAAAATAATCGTATTTAATCCAAACAGGAAATGGTTTGCTCACACCACCACAGCCAGCATGCAGGGCAGGGCGTTCCTGTTAGAACAGAGCTCAATAACAAGGTTCAAAATACAGATAGAGGAAAAGATACGGTGCATTACCTCAGGTGCAGATGTATGTGTCAAAAGAAAGCAAATGATGAGACTAGTTAATCAGAAATTGTGTCACTTGTGCAAAGATGACCATACCCACCTCATGTTCTTTTTGTTCGCTTGTTTTAACCAGGTCTGCAACTTTCCAGCCTGTGTCGCCTGCTTCTGCAGTAGTGGCCATTCTGTTGCAGTACGGATTTGAAGGCAAATACCATGGGGTAAGATCAGTAAGGGACCATTTGCAAGGCAGTCAAGACCTCATTACTAGCAAATGACCCTTAAAGAGTGTATCCGGGAGTGGAGATGGAGCCAGAAATTTCCAACGCTTACCTGAGTTTCCCAAATGGCCTTCAGGAGTCACCAGCCGCAGCCATTTTTCAAGATGCCTACTGCACACTCTGCTAAACCTGCTTTGTACAGACCTGCCCCTGTCATGACACAGGCTGACTGGGAAGATGAGGGTCCTAACTCTCAGTTCATTCTCATTTCAGTGAGATTAGGGCTGTATGCACAGAACAATTCAAATATTCTAGTAATGAGCACAATAGACGCCTTTTTTGAGAATCTGAGACACTTGCGTACCTGTGCAGGTACGTGCCTATTGAAATTTGTCAGTATGAGCTTTAGGATCTTTAGCTACTTTTCTACTTTGTAAATGCTATTGAACACCTTCTCTATCTTTTAACACCAAAGAACTTTTAAAAATCTCTCTCGAAGCTACTTCAGTATTTAGGAGATCATAACCCCCTGAATGTACAAACTCTAAAACTCGTAGGCACTCATGAAAATGTACTCCTTCTCAAAACTATGGCTGTTCTGACAGTCTAAAGGACAAACATCTCTGCTTTTTGCTAGGCACAATCAAAACAGTTAATGTCCCTGACCAAGAAACTGTTCTTCCTATTAATAAAGAACATAATAAAGAACATGATTTGTCAATTTACATTGTAGCTTTTGAGTCTTCTTTATCTCAGGAAAGATTGATAACAAGGGTCTGGAGTTACATTTTAATAACAAATGGATCTGTATTTCCCCTTCCAGACCTAACATTTGTATTCACACGATTGGAGGGAAAACGCTCCTTACATGGCAATTCTGGCTATTCAGGCTATTTCATGTCTTTTTTCCCTGTAAGATTTTTGTTTCGTCAGATTTTTAAGCATGTTTCTTGTCTAACTAGGATGAATTTGCAGATTTGTGTATGTGAGAGAGAGAGAATAAAATAAAAAAGTTGAGAGGATACTGAATAAAAGCTCAAATTATGCCGAGAAAAACCAATTGCTTGATTCAGTTTTTCCAGCATTCATATGAAATAATTTTTATTTTAGTTTTACAGTCTGGCTTGAAATTCTGTGGTCTTTGGAGGCAATATATTTGTATGTTTTTCTTGTTTGTGCTTCAAGCGAATCCTATTTCTTGGAATTTTCATTCATTCTAGAACTGTTAATCCTCCTCTAATAATTCATTCTCTTCTATTTCCCAGATAAAGTCCCCCTGAAACCACTGAATCTCAGGATGAGTAATCATGAACATGGACCGAAATGCAAAATGCAGTTTCTATTTACAGTGGTAACTTATCAATAGCTTAATTTTTTTTTAATTTTATTTTATAGGCTTCCAATGGAATAATTCGATCTAATTTAATTGCTGATTTGTTTAATTTTCAGTTGGTTTTTTTTTTGGTTTATGGTTTTTTTTTGTTCTAATGAGAAATGTAATACTTGTTTACTCATGTTTAATGATGAAATATGACTGTCTGGATGGTAATGTTGATGTAAGTATATTTATTAAATGTCAATGGGGACTAATTATAATTATGATAACTGAATAATTTGGCAATGTGAAAAAGTTTTTCCTTAATTCTTGTTTTAAAGGTAGAAACAGCAAATTTTCGTGTTTGCTTTTTGCTTTTTTTAACAGAAAGATCTCTTGTGAATATCGTAGAAGTTTTAAGCTTAAATGATTTCAGTATTTTAAATGGATTTTAAAATATGTGAATGCAGTAACATAGTTGCAGAAGTGGTTGAAAACAAATATTTTTTAATTTTTCCAAAAACTCATCCCATACTTTTCTCCTGCATTGGCATTCCAATTACACTTTCAGAACATTTTCAAATTTCAGAAAACTTCAGTTGACATTTAAAAAGTGCGTTAAATTTAGCTAGTTTTTTATTCTATGCCACTATATTGTACGTATAAATATGTAAAAGTTATATATATTTTAAATAGGACTTAGAGTTGCCATTTAATATTTTGAATTTTCTTGCTATTCTGTTTAGTAACAGTCCATCTCTCAGAAGTTGTGATTTTTTTCAGGTGTATCCAGAATCATAAGGTCTCTGTTTGAGGAAGCAAAAAGTATAAGACATTTGGGCAAATCTTAGCTGAGCAACTAACCTCTTTCAAGTCAAAAAAGAAACATCCTGTAGTTACATCACTTGTCATGTATTTTCTGAACTTACTGAATAATGTTTTACACATTTTGCTGTAGACTATTCACTCAGTAAATATCTTTGTCAGAATATCCTCTTCTCTGAATGGACACAGATTTTCTCAGAGCTGACTATTGTTTAAAAGCGGAACACCAAATGCAATGTAATTTAGAGCCCAGAAAGACATTGAACAGAGTAAGACTGAGCATTTTGTAATGTAATAAGCAGAGGCACCAAAACAATATATTAGCAGTGTAAGCTTTACGCATCATAGGCAAAACAGTTGCTTTTTCACTTCCCATACGGGGAGAGCAGGAGGTTGGCTCTGTTGGAGCGGTGTTGCCCCATTCCCTACAGCTCTCTGCTCAGAGGCACCAGAGGATGGAGACCAGGGGGGAGGCAGAGCGTAGTTTCATGTTGGAAGAGGTGCAAATAAATGAATTACTAGGGGGAGAAGGATGTTGGAGGGAATGCTTGCATAGCAGCAGAGGTACATAGCAGTGAGGGGTAAAAAGGCGAAGGCAAAAGAAAGGTAGTAGGATCCTGTGTTCTGACGGGCGACAAGGCTGCTAGGAGAGGTCAGCTTGAAGGAGGAGAAGAGAGAAGGAGATAGAGCCTTGCTGGCACAGGCACAACTCCAAAACTTCAATACCTCTCTACAACATGCTGGCCCATTTTAACCATTGCTAAAACTTTACTCAAGTGTCACAACAGAATTAATTTTACAATCTAAACAGAAAGAAAACATGTGTTCTTTTGTCTCAGCCTTTTGTATGTAGATGCCTGTTTAGGCTGCATTGTGTGCAGCTGGGAATTGGCTCACTGGGAATGGCAGTTCAAGACCTCCTTTCTCACACTGCTCTTGGAGCACTCACAGAAGCAAAACATTACGTATTGAGCAAGGAAAAGTTCAGGAAAAAATATCACTGCTAGATGACAATCTGCAGTCCTCCAGCAGTCCTCCTGTCTGATTTTCTGGGTGGGAACACAGCTTCATCTAAATTGCCTATATTCCCATCTAACTTCCCAAGATCTCACCCATGGTTTTTAATACATAGGTGTTGATATACCAAGCTGACAAAAAAGGATTTTTCCCTCATGCAATGATAAATGCAATGGCAGTTTCAGAACCCTATTTTATAACAATGCGTCCACTGATGGACAAGACAGTGAACAAGACAATCAAATAATTAGAGAAGTCCACATGAATTGAGACTAAGTTAAAAAACAGAGGATGGTAATTTGAGATTCCTGTTTTCCATCTGCTCATACCAGAAGGACAGAAGGAATAAGGTGTGGGATTATGTGAACTAAACAGCCAAGTGAAGGCTCAGCTTACTCATATTAAAGCATCTGTGATTACAAAAAAAAGAAAAAAAGCAAAAAAAGCAGCCTATTTACTAGTAAATTGCATGGTAATTAATTTCAGTTCTGCCTGGTTATCTTTGTTTTTATAATCAAAAAGGTTTGTGTATTTGTATAAATAACTGTCAAGTAAAATTCTGCTATGTTGTTTATTGAATCAAATACGATTTTGCAAAACCATATCCAATAGCAATCCAAAAAGTGAAGAAAAATTTTAGTCTAAAATTAATATTTTTGCCCAGGACTTTCTATTTAGTTTATCAAAGCATCTCACAAGTGTGAGAACAGTTTCTTGGCCATGGACCTTAACTATTTTGATTGTGTATAGTGGAAAGCAGAGATGTTTGTCCTTTAGATTGTCAGAACAGCCATAGTTTTGAAAGGGAGTACATTTTCATGAGTGCCTAAGAGTTTTGGAGTTTGTACATTCAGGGGGTTATGATCTCCTAAATTCTGAAGTAGCTTAGAGAGAGATTTTTAAATAGAGTACATGTCAATTGAAAAATCAAAGGGACCTGGAGATTAGGAATATAAAAATGGCTTAAAAAACCATGAAATGTTCAACTTCGCTGTTTTTTTTACATTAAGTCTGAACAATGAAAACAATGAATGTCTATTCTGGTAAAAACTACATGACGCTGAAGTTAAAATTGAGACTCCCTCTCATTTGCACAATTACTGTGCCTGAATCTAGCTGGGATAAGCAGTGTGTTATCATCAGTTTGGCTAACATGACTTAAAACAGGAAAACATGTGAAAGGACCTAATTTTGCCACTCCTTAACAGTGATGCACAGTTTTGCCCAGTCAGCTGAAGAAGATATTCCAGTAAAACAGTATTAGTGAAAAGAAATAATCATTTTTGTTTCTATTAACACATTGTATTTTGGGTTAGACCCAAATAAACAGCAGATCTCTTTCCTAGTTGTACAGGTTTGACATTCATGGTTTTGAAATCAGCTGTAGTAATTTTAAAATTCAGGATACAAGCTTCATACTGTACCAAGTATATCTGTAAACTGAAAAGATCTCTGAGAACAGAAGGCCAGCCTAAATAACATAAAACTTTTCCAGCAGCCTGAGGTCAAGAAGACAATGGACAAAGTAAGTTGAAAAAAAAAAGTAGTTTGATTTCCCTCTCATAGTGCCTTGTATCAGATATGGGTCTAATAATAGTTATAATATTTATCAAAAAGCGGATTGACATCCTAACGTTCATCATTCTCATTTCATGTCCGGCTGGAAGACTCTGGTATACATATTGTTAATTTTTTTTCCCATTATCTCTCTCAACTCCATTCAGACCCTACGTATTCTTTTGTGGGAAAATCTTAGCTTCATCTGTATGGCAGATGATGCAGACAATTCTTTTGTTCATGGTTTGGGTCTTTTTTTTAATCTGGTTTTAATCCAAACAAATCGTAATATTACTATCTATCATTAGCAGTTGGGATAGTAGCTCAGAAAACGGATGTATACTGTAGGTTTTTGTTACTTTGCAGAAGTCAGGTAGTGATGTAGAGGTCATGGTGAAAATAAATGTACTTTTTCTCTTCTCCATAACAGTAAGCACAGTGCCTCTTCCTGAAATACTGCAAAACATCACCCAAGTGTGGGCTTGACAGAAACTCTATCACTTTTCTCCTGGGCCTCAGGTGGTTGAAATAAGTTTGGATTGTTTACCGCAATACAGTGTTTTTACAGTTACAAAGACATCTACCTTCTCCAAGTACATCCCTGGTGTTTGTTGGAAGGCAATCGGAATTGTCTCTCCCTCTGCTTTTTTTCCCATTAGTACCAGGTTTTACAGATAGCCCTACACGGTCCAGAGTAGAAAATATTTATTAATGCATGCCTCAAGTATCTACTCCAAGGTAACAGGTCTCTATTTTCTCCAAAATTACCATTATTTTCTCAATCATGTGCTGATTTTACCTTAAGATTGAGATAAAAAAAATACAGTACTATTTACAACAGGGCAGAGATCTTTGCATTTAGGACAAACGAGTGTTTAACCATTGTTTAAGGCTTAAAATCCTCCTACCTAAAAGACTTGGAGTCTTTCTGCTTCTGTAAAATAAATTTTATATCTGATAAAGAGTGTGGGTTAGGTTGATGGCTTTAGAATTCAAATTAGAAGTTGTTGTGAAGCCTGGGACTTAGTTTTATGAGTGTTCACTGAGGTTTACAAACCCATTCAGCAGAAGTCATGGCTGGTGAGTGAAACTGTGCCCCTCAGAGCTTCAACCCACCGCTGAGACATGACGAGCTCTATGAGGCACACAGAAGCTTTTAGTAGAAATGTTGCTGGTATTAATTACCACAAAAAAACCAACTTGCATTTTTTAGGTTAGATCGTAAACCCTCCAGCTGCTGAACACATACATAGGTATCTTCCTACTGCATTTATTTGCCTCCTAAAGTAGCACAATGCTGAGAAAATGGCAAGAATTAAAATGAACTAAAACAATTTCTTGCATCTGGATGGCAACTGAGAGTCCAGATAAATAAAGTCATGAGGAATTTTTTAAAGATTCAGCTTCTGCGGTTGTTTATTCAGCAGCAGTTTAGGCACCACGCAAACTAATTGTTTCTCTGTAATGTCTTAAATTAAACTACAGACATCACTGACCTCAGGGTAAGGAAGAGACTTTTACCAAACTCACAGACTCCAGAAGTGAAAAGAATTCCTTACTGCTGCTGTGCAGGAAGCTTTATGCCAGAGTGCCACGCTCAACAGGAATTTCATCAGCAAAGGAGAATGAAAAAACCCCTAGAACCCCATTGCTTCTAATTAGGGATTAATTCTGGTTTATTAGAAGTAGGTTCAATCCAAAAAGAAAAGGAGGGGGGGAAAAAAAGAAAATTAAAAAAGAAAAGGAAAAAATAGAGACCAAGCCGTTTAAGGACTACAAGCTTGTTAGAGATCCAGATCTGTAATTTGACCCCTCCTGCACTGACTATTTCAGGTTGTTCCATCCAGCCTTTAAAGCAATATAAATGAAAAATCTCTTCATTTCCACAAAGCAAAACCATCTTCTAGTATCTCCTAGTTACAGCTAATATATGTAGTAAATGACAGCAGAAACCTTGCTACTCAGTAAGGGGCAGAATTTCTCAGACTCCAGAGCATGTTCTCATGCTCCTCTGATGAAAATGCAGGACTGTCTGAGTGGGATCTGCTGCCTTTGCGTGAGTGAAGCCAAACATCTTCTTTGACCAGGCAGTTTCCTGTGCTGTTCTGCAAGACCTCTGAAAAAGAACCCCCTAGAAAGGGAGTCAGGCCCAAATTTTTAATTTCTATAGATAAAAGATAAGATGCTGAGATAATAGCATTTCTGCTATTTATTTTGTGATCTTACATAAGACTGGTCATATCACTTAACACTGATGAAAATTTCATCAACAAAATTTGCTTTTGGTCTGCCAAGTCATGACAACCTCAATTACAGCTGAGCTGGAGAGGCATTTGGATGATTACATCAGTCCAACTGGATGTCCTCTTCTCCCTCTGATGGCTCTTTCTATGCCATTCTCTGGGTATTTGATCCCCCTATCCGGATTCAGGCAGCTGAGGGTTGAGATGAAACAAAGAGTAGCTAAAACATTTTGGAAGAATCTGCCCACAATCATGATTTTCATTCTTCATTCATTTCTTAAAGCCGTAAGTAAAACATGATCTAAACCACATGGCAGTCAGATCCAATTTTGCTAGGTTTTTGCTGAAAGCTTGATAATTCTGATGAATGCAACAAAGAAAATACATTATATAAAGCCTATCTTCCTCAAAAAGGTCTGTATTGATGGTCAAGTGATCTTATTTTTCTTTTCTCAAATCTACTATCAACAGCACTTCCTTAATCTTCTTCAGTGCTTAGATGTTATGCTTTGGTGGTTTTTAGAAGTTCCATTCCACAGAGCATTCAACAATACAGAATATTTAGCTTTTAATGATCTGTGTATACTGGTGTCTAGTGAAATACTGACACCTGGAACAGAAAGTAACAGAAGGATTTGACCCATTTAGATTTCATTCTTGTAAAAACCCCAGCTCAATAATGTGCCTTATAATGACAATTGTATGAAGTGCTAGTCACCAGTTAACATATATGAAAATTTTAATTTCATTTTAAAAATTGTAATTATCTTAAAATGATTGAACCTCAAACACAAGAAAAGGTGTAAATGGCAAATGAGAGAAAGAGAGAAACTAAAGAGATTTTCTCCAGGTTCCTTTGCATTATTCTGTCTTAATTTCTCCTTTTAGGCCTGCTTTCCAAAGGAGATGTGACCAGTATGACCAGACTGTCTGTAAGTTCCAGCACAATAACCTTTCCTTAATCTATAGAGAATTTCAAACAAATGTGAAAGAGGAGGTAAATCTTGAAGGGTAGCTAAGTTTCTACAACTTTTGTGAAAGCTGACAAATAGCTAGGGTAAACTCAGAAAGGCCACCACGGAAGAAAAGATGGGCAGAACTCAGCTATTACATCTTCTGTAGAGAGCCAAGGGATAGGTAAAAACCAGCTAGTCCATCACGGGATGCAAGTTGTAAAATTGCATTTATTCCATCGATACAATACACAGCTGCATTTTTGCATCTAGGACTAGAGAAATTTTCAGAGTGCAGAGGACATGAATTCAGAAGAAAACAAGTTTCGGTAGTTCAGCTGCTCACGACATTAGTCTTCTCTATTCCCAGCAATGCACCTGAGCATTCTTCTATTTTGATACAAATTGGGGCTTTTTTTAACCTGAAATTAGGTTTTCATTTGAACCTCTGGGAGGACAAGACCCATTTGCAAACCTGCAACCCCAAATGTGAGTTTTTATTCTTCCTGAGACTTGTCTTTTTCTTGGGTTTGATTGTCATCGTCGAGTAGCTCTTATAAGGAAATTACAAAGCCAAATTAATGAGTGCTGTGTCTTACAAATCATTTGTCATTGTGGACATCTGGATGGGGAAAAGAAAATCTAGTTCTACAACCACATTTTCAGAAAATATTTTCCTCAGGCAACTCTTTTTTGGAGCTCAAATCTGTACAAATCACACAGTACAGTAGAAACTTGTAACCACTCAAGTTCTGCAGTTTCATGGGCTTATATTTAGTCCTCTTACACAGTTGCTTGAAATAGCCACTGACTGGGCTAAGTGAGTAATTAGGTTCATTTTAGATAAGTTGGAGATATTCTGTGAAAAGCTGAAGTAATGGTTAAAGTAAAGTATTAAAGAATAGGTCTTATAGTGAAAGGTTCGAGAATCTCAGTTGGTTCCATTTAGAAAATGTTAAAGGGCCATTTGTTCACAGTCATTCCCTTACATGGGAAAAAATAATAAAAAAATAATCTAAAAAACCCAAAAGATAAAAAATTATCTAAAGGCCGAACACTGTAGTTAGATTATTGAAGCCAGAAATAAAGCATGTTTTTAAAACTCTGAGATAGTTACTTCACTAAAGATTATGACTGAGGCACCAAATTCTGACCTGCACCCAAATTAACAGAACTGCCTGACAGTCAGCCCCACTAAACTCATGCAGTAAAACACTAGACATTTAGCATCACTTTATCAAGAAGCCCAGAAATATTGCAAGTCCTGAATCTAACATTGCCACTTTCTTTACAAGCTGTCCGCAGGAATACGTTTTCAGGTTCACTTCAGGTCCACTCCTTACAAAAGATGCATAGCTGACCAACTAAAAGTTTTACCTTTACTTGCTTCTGCCGAGTAGATAGTCACCAATTTATTTCCCTCACTCATTTTCCCAGCTTTCATCCTAGCAATAATAGAAGAGCACTGCAATAGTCTAGGAACTAACTTCATGTTTATCCACATGCTTTGTAGGTGAACTGTTACTACTGAAATTTAATTTCCTGTCTTCATGAACAAAAGGTATAAGAGCCTTACAAACACTAGTTGGCTGAGACATAAAACCCCAAAGGTGTGTCCACCTTATAAAGCATTCAATGATTTTTTCCGGCAGTGACGACCCCGGGTCAGACAACAGAAAAAACTCCACAACAATCTGCTATTGCCTCTGCAAATCCATGTTTATGAGGAAAAATAAAAACTGGAATTAATGTGTTTGTTGCCTACATACCTGGTCTCTGAAAAGGCCTTTGGGTTGATTAGTCACCTCTTCCAGGCAAAATGTTTTCCTCTCATCCTAACCCCTGAGATATCCCATTATTTACTAATAAATGCTGCTTGGCGAAGCATGGGTCCTGCACAGAAAGAAATCAAAAAAAGGACAAAATCACCTCCCTAACTTCCTGAAGGCAAAATAATCTAAGCAGCAGACTTTAAGGGCAAGAAATAGGCCATAGATAATGTTGTTAGTGGTTTCTTCCAGTCAAAATGAGGTTGTTAGCAGAGTTCCTAGGTATAGGAAGAAGTTCCTACATTTCTAGACAGCATATTTTTATTTTGCCACCATCAAGTATCCTTTTCATGCCTAATCCTGCCTCTACCTGCAAAAGACATGTACCTGCATGAACATTTCTGCTTCAGGTATAAACATTTTGGCCTGCAATCCCTTAAGCTTGTAGCACATGCCACCATTCCCTGAGCATTACAGTTTTGCTCCTGCCTCAAGCAGGATTAGGAACTGGACAAAATTTTTCCCTAAAGGTTAGTAATCATCATAGAGTATGGTTTATTTTTCCTTCTCTGAAGCTGCCATCACTAGATAAGCTGAAGAAGCAGCTTCCATTTGCATCGAAATTCTGCTCTTCTGTAGTTTTACAATAGCAAAAGCAACTGAAAGGCTGTGCAAGGCCCAGTGTGTGCAGAAGAGTCACTCTCTTCCTCCACTCTGCCATTTCTCTTCAAACATAATATACCCTTTTTCCCCGTTAAGGGAAACCTGCGTCCTGGTGCCAACATAACCTATAAAGCAGCTTATTTTTAGATTTGAAATCGAGAAGGCAAAACCATAACCAGATCTCATTTTCAGTGCCTCTGTCAAGCAGAAACATTACACTAAACTGGAGAATCTCACTGTTTTGTAGAATCGTTATGACTGCCATTATCACAATATCAGGGAATCCTAATGTAGAGTCACAACAGTTACTGCAGAAAAAAGCAGATCTCTGGCTGTCCTCTACTTGTTAAGCCATCTACTTCATCTGGTAGAAACCAAGCCATTTCATAATGCATAATCATCTCTGTCTCCGAATCTCTGGCAGATTAAAGGTCCTATACCTGTAAAATCTGCTAACCACCACCCTTCCTGATAGGAGTCCCCAACCAGATGCTTGCCAGATGTCAGGCTCTCTGTACAATAAAAGGAACCCTGCTTACTCTGCTTTCATTCCCTTTCACGAGCAAGCAACCACAAAGAAATATGTTTTATAGGTATAGAAGTCCAGCTGTGGGGAAGTGGCTCTCAGACTCCCACAATGCTGTTCCAGTGGAAAGACCAGCCTCCCTGTACTACCAGAATAAGGAGGACCGGTCAAGTGGAGAATATTCCTATACGGCAGTGCAGGGGAATGTGATGAGGCAGCACAGAGGGAGAATGGTACTCCCAGACACCCAAAAAGGGTACAGGTGCTCATTAATACAGGAGAGCCATCTCTGCAAGTTTTAGTCTTGCAATTAGAAATTAGTCCCCATGGAACTGTTTCAAAATAGAACTGAAACTGGATTTAGAACTATAAGTAACATGAGTCTTGGTAGGCCCCTGAAAAAAGATTTCTCCATTTGTTTTTCTTCTTCTTAACCTAAAGTTACAAGTGTAGATACATTCTTTCCCGGTTTATGCTCCCTGAATATCTCAGGAGACCTAATTTAAACCCTAGACTGTATTATGGATCCTTCTGTGGCCCAAGACTTAGGAGAATCTGACCCCCAAAAGTTCCAACACACTTTTTTAACTCCCTTAAGAAGTGTCACTGAAGTTGCACTGGTTGCATAAGTAATGCCACGCTTGAATTTAAGGAGTTTTGATACTCTTTCCCAATGGTAAGCTTGTATAATGTACTGTGGGTAGTAGGATGTTGTGTCATCTCTTTATATCAACAGCTTTTTAAGGCCAAATTTTTCTTCTGTTATATGTGTCTCAAAGGCTATAACAGGAAAGTCTGCACCTCATTTGAGACAATCCTACCTTCCCATATCGTGACATGATCATAGAATCATAGAAGGGTTTCGGTTGGAAAGGACCTTAAAGATTGTCTAATTCCAAAGTCCTTGCCAGTCAAGAATAAATTTCTGACTAAACAAAATTTCATTGTGTTCACATTTTTAACACTCATACTGATGACATTCTTCAGACCATCGTATTAATTGCTTGTAAAAGGTAGTAAATAATAAAACTTGCCTTCTATAATCCGTCTGTTAGCTTCAGGAAATCACGTCGCATAAAAAAGAATAGTTTCATTCCTTATAAGTTCTACACCTATTCAAAGAAGACTGGCATCTGAGTTTCTGGATCATTAGAAGAATGAATGTTGATTGCATTAATAAGGTAATTTCAAAATCATAGGCCTGATAAAGTGTTTTTCATTTAAAATACATTTCTGCCCCATGGTAAACACAGAACAGGGAAGGATTCTGTGTTTCTAGTTTTCTCACAAATGTAACTAAGAATGTAATGTATCAGTAAAAAGCTTAGAAAATGTTTAATAGTGTCATGGATTTACTGTTCTGCTTACAGTTTGGCTTCAGCCACATAACCCTCTGCAAGGTCTTCTTCCACAGGCATTAGTACAAAGAGCAGGAGTACTCAGTTCAACTCAAGCAGGGCTTCTGCAGAGAGAAAACTACCATTAGGCATCCTAATGCACATAGTTTAAATCACACAACCAAAAAACACAGTTCAGCACAATTGTGTAAACTGATGTCCTTTATTAAAATACTGACATGGGGGGACTCTGGAATAGGTAAAGACTAAATTATTCTTCTTGCCAGATGAGTGATCCTTTCAAGTCTAGGTTTAAGTTCACCGGTGCGGCAACGGGAGAGAGCCATGCCTGCACAGTTCCTCATCTAAAGACAGATAAATCTTCAGAGCTCTGCAGGGAGCCCAGGTGCCATGGTATATTTTATCATCACTCTATAAACTATGTTCTGTGTCCATGCCTTTATAATGAGCACAAGGACACGAAGACGAAGAGCCTTGCTGCATATGCATCATGTAAATCTATCAGTTTCATTGCTAAATTTAAGCAATTCTGCTAAGGTCAGTCTGTGTAGCAACATCTCTCTCTTTCTGTTTACAGAGATTGAAAATTAACTTTTTGTTGTCTTTTATGAAACACAGTATATTCAAATAAGTTTTTGTTGTCTACTATGCTCTGTGAAAGAGAAGCATTCCACACCAAAAGTGTGGAATGTGTCTTTCTTTCTTTCTTTCCTTCTTTCTTTCCTTCTTTTGTTCCTTCTTTCATTTCTTCTTTCCTTTTCCCTCTCTCCCTCCTCTCACTTTTATTTTTTTCTCTTTGTCTCTCCCCTTCCTTTCTTCATCCTTTCTTCCTTCCTTCCTCCCTTCCTTCCCCCCTTCCTTCCCTCCTCCCTTCCTTCCTTCCCTCACTATCTCCCTCTTTCTCTTTCTTTTTTAGTAATAGAAAATGTTGCATACTGTGTGTGATCATAAAATATCTAAGTATCTCCTGACCCTAAATATCGCCTCAGCCTTGTCTCTCCTTTACACATCCCAATTCTAAATGTGATTCCAGACTGATCAGAGACCGACAAATCGCTTACAAAGCAGAGGCAGGAATGGAAAGATACCAGGGAGGATGAGTTAACAAGTCAGCCTAATCTGAGGGGGGAAAGTCGTAATGAAAAAGATGCTCTGCCTCTGAAAAGTTGTGTCACATGACCTCTCAAACTGGGGCAGACAGGCTGCTGCACTCTGCACTGGGTGCTCTGACACCACCTCCAACTGCTGCTGACATCCGTAATGTCAAAACTTTTTTAGACTGCACGTGGAAAGCTGTTGATAATTGGAGTTTCTATGAAACTAAAACTAAAAAAAAAAAAACCAAAAAAAGAAAAAAACAAACCCATAAAATATGAAAAACTGCAAGCAACATTGTTGTGAGGATTTTTTGCTCTCACTTTGTTTTTAAATGATAAATATTAGTGCTATGATTTGCATGGGAGATGTTACCACAGCATCCAAAAAGCATGATTTAATTTCATGGGAGAATAACAGTTATTGAGATTAGATAGATAGATAGATAGATAGATAGATAGATAGATAGATAGATAGATAGATAGATAGATAGATAGATGATAGTCTTTCTCACCCAGCTATTAGGATTTCATTTTATTCCACATTTGGCAAACAATTATCCTTTTCAAAATCTCCCATGAAAACCTGCTCATGGCTGGAGACCTGCTCTAAGGTTTGCAGTGGCTTTATTCACAGCACCATGCACATGTACCAGGCTGGGTGCTGAGGCAGGGGCACGGGGCAGTGGACATGGCCATGAGCCCTACAGCCCAGGCTGATGCCTCTGCGGCACTTCCACAAACACCATCGGGTTGGGGTCACCGGACAAAGAGCTGTGACACCTCTGCACCCAGAATTTAGACATAGTCCCTAGAATCCTAAATCTAACTGAAAAATCTCTAACCTAGATACTTCTCAAAATGTACGCATACTTTTTTAACGTGTGTGGGGATGTTTCTTTCTATTACAGGTTTCATTTAATAAGATAGATGAACACCAGATGCCTCGGTAGAAACAGCCTCCTTAGGGTAGCAAGAAATCTTACACTGAAGCTACATTGTATTTTATTATCAGACACAGGATTTTAATTTATTTTACTGTTGCTTAAGTGCCCAGGGTCTTGTTCTCAAGGGATTTACTTATTTATTCTAGTCAAGGATAACTGAATTCTTCAGCAATATCTTTGCCCCGTTCCCCCTCAGTTAAGTCAAGGTGTTTGCTTTCCTTTGTTTGCTTGTGTATCAGAAGAATACTTTTTAATCTCCATCATCTTAGGTCTTATTGTCCAAATCTTCTTGAAGTATGACTGTCTTACTGCTATCTTTGTTAGGAAATAATGGTTACAAGGCCATACGGGGTAGACACGTTGAGAGACTAGGTAAGTGCTGTGCACTGATGTAAGCACAAAGCTGACTGCAGAAAAACCTGAGAACAGGAAAGAAACAGTTCCTCACCAGCTATTCAAAGGGCTGAGCAGCTCCTGAAGCTCCAGCGGGCAGGAAGCCCGCTTGCCCTGACCCAGCAATCCAGCTCCTCAGGCAGAGTGGGAGCTGGAAAGATGGGTTGGAATCACAGGGATTTGGCAGGCAGAAAAAAAATGGGTTTTGGATACCATCTGAGAGTTAAGTGTCACCAAAGCACATGACTGGACCCCCTTTGCTTTATCTGAAGTGGCACGATGAGACACAGCCTTGAAAATAAGGAATAGCTTCAAGTAGGTGACAGTCTGAGTTAAGATCCGTTTGCTGATTATAATGAGCCTGTGAAGTACACCTAAAAGAGCCTTGAGGGTTCTTAGTTATATTGGCTCTCCGCAGTGATTATCTGTTTGTCATCTGTGTCTATTTTGGAAAATTATATTTTAGTTACTGTGAGTTAGTCAGCAGCTTGCACAATAAACAGCTAGTCACAATGAGAGTGTCAGACTCCTACTGGGTCCAGTTACAGAAATGTTTCCACCAACAGGATTTATAAATGAAACACACAAAAAACCAGCTTCTCAAACAGAGGGCTGCGGTAAGGCTGTTTGGCGCAGCAGCAGTAGGAGCAATTGTTTGGAAAAGGCTAGGCTGAGACTTGAACTGAATCGGACTTTTCTCAAGACAGTTTGAAGGGGAGAAGAATGCTCCTAAAAATGAGTGACCTGAAGTAATTTTCAGGCAGTCGTTTTGTTATTTAACATCCCTCAAAAGTGCAAGGTCTTTCTTATAGATTTTATCTGTGCCACATCCTGTTAATAACACCATCTCATTACCACAATGGTAACAGTCGCTTGAAGTTCATTTAACAGTAATCTTTCAAAACAACGGTATTAGATTTTCACAGTTGGCTCCTTATGATACAGGCTAGCAGCTTCTTAAATCTGCTTTCTTACCATAATTACATAATTCTGAATTAGTCACCCATGTTGACCTTTAAATAGAATCAAACATTCAATTTCGATAGTTGTTTTGTCATTAGCAAATAGTGAGCAGCTGAGAACATTTCTGCCATTGGCTGACAATGACATCTTGAACATATACAAGTCCAGGTCAAGGGCAACATCTGTAGTAGTTATGCCTGTCCTTTGAAAGATCTGGATTGTCATCAGCCATCACAACGGTTAAGGTCCAGTCTCACCCTCCTGAAAGAAGCAGCTTTCATCCTTTCCTCAGAGGCAGACTCAGCATGTTTACAAAAATAATAATTCTGTCATACAGAAGATGAAGGGATAAATTCTGCCCTGGAATACCTCTCATCAGCTCTTGAAACTACTGTTTGTCCATACGGAGGATGGTAAATCTGAGCTCTGCATATTGAAGTTCTTTTATCTCAAAAGTTTCACTCTGACCACCAAGAAAGTTGCCCCACATCTGGGATGGGATTCAGCAGCTATTTGCATTTTTGTGCTTAGTTACCTGGCTGCACCCTCTTGGAAAACAAAACGGTTGTTCTGGGGTAACAGAAAGCAGAACGTTGCCTGTAGCTTTTAGCTGCTCCAATCCTCGGTGCACATATCCCACACACAGTGGTTTGAGAAAAACAGGAAGAAGAAAGATAAGCCAAAGCCCAGCTGACTACATAATACACCTTAGTAAGTCCCTAACTGATACTGCCTCTTATCAGATGAAATACCTTAGGATTAATTCCTTTTAATTAAATTCATATTTGATTCTCCAGTGATCTTTAGTGCATATTTATAGGAACTCTTCGCTGTGGTACTGTGCTTTCTTAGTTACAGAGGGTTCAGAGCATTTAGATGGGCATTGAAATATGTGTTAGAAAAACATGAGTAAGGGTGTAACTTTCTGTTTACAAATACACACAAACACATTTGGGCATATACAAACTTGTCAGCATCACACGTGATACAAAACTAGATTTACTGACTACTAACTTTACTCTCTCAGGACACTTTTTCCTCTTATAGTGTTTAATGTACTTTTTTATGGATGAGGTCATATTGTATAATAGTCCACTGATAAATTGTAAGATGCCTGTGAGACAGATGATCTTTGCTAGTAATTATAAACTTTTGACTCACAGCAAGATCGTGAAGATAAAGAATGACATGACAGTACTGAAAGAGGCATAGAAAAGACTAAGACACATACAAAAAGTTAAATGATTTCTAAAAATTTAAAATTCTGCGCAGTGGGTTTCTACGAAGCATTGACTGTTGCTTTTTGTCTTCCGGTCAAAATATAACTTTTGACACTGTTTTAAAAGAAAAAAATATGGGAAGATACAGGGAAATTGCTTGCATGTTTGTCTGATGTGTCTCTTTTTTTCTTGACCTGGCATGAGCATTTGGGGTGCTGATCCTTTAAATGCAAAACATTCGTTGCTCCAATGAATCAAAATACATTTAAGATCTTTCTATTAATATATTATATAATGAGTAATTCTTAAAAAAAAAAAAAAAAGATGCATCCTATCCAAAATAAAACCATGTGTAACAGTGCAGTAACTGTTTTTATTTGATGGCTTAAGCAGGCAAGTCACAAAACTGCCATTTTATTCACTGTTGCATTAGCCAGGTACAGTCTGTTGACTAGGTAGACTAACAGTCCTGGTAAACTCACAGAGAACTATGACTTCTAGACCAGCCTTTCTCCATATACTGTCTCCTACTACAAGTACAAAATTCCCATTTCATACTATTACAAATAATAGAAGAGAAAAAAATACATATTCCTGAGCAGCAATATGATAATCCAAGGAATTACAGTTCTAATAGCCTCAACAATGAGTCAGTGTTATGTAGAAAGGTTAATCATGGTTAAGGACTATTATTCTGTGGCCAGAAGACCGTACTTATCCCCATCATTTGTGGCTGTTTTTAAAAGGGACTCTATGACAGGCCTGGCTAAAGCCTTATCATTGTGGTTTGTGGTCAGATAGGCCAGCTGAAGCACCGACCAGAATGCCTTTACACACTCAAAAGCAATTTCTGGTGAGATTTCCTCAAAAACAACAGTTAAACCAACTATTAAAGAAGCAAATGATTCCTAAGGTTAAAACCAATATTTGTGAAAATAACACTGTCCTTGTTTGGGGGTAGGAACGATCTGGAGGAAATATGAAAAATATGAAAATATGATCCAACTCCATTATTCCTTAGCACACTGTCAATTCCCTGCTGCAAAGGAATAAATCAGAAATAGAAAATCAGAAATGTGCAGCCAACCTACAACCTGTGTTTTAGATTTTTTTTTTTTTTTTTGACAAAATACTTTTTACTGGAAAGTAGCAATTTACAAAACTCCGAAATTTTCTGAGAAGTTTATCAAGGTCAGTGGATCTTTCACCAAAAAAAAAAAGGCTTTGCAGGACCAAAAATGAAACTTTAAAATCTGTCCTACAAAAACGTAAGAATTAGACCTTTCACCTTGTGATTGGGGGACATGGTTTTGAATTCCAAATGGAGCGACGCAAACTCTTCTGTTGAAGATCTCCTGCATCTTGACTGTGTGCCCTATGTAGAGATTCTTTGCTAATACAGATGGAGACAGAAGTTGAAATGATTATTTCTGAGAAATCCTACAAAAACTTTAAATTTTCATTCTGATGAAGTAAAAAACCAAAACAAAATTTCTCAACTTGTGATTCTAGTTTTCTAGTCGCCTTTAGCATGTACCTCCTAGCAGAGATTTATCTTAATGCCAGACTAGTCCTTTTGAGGACCCTGTGCACATCATGAAGAGGGGCTTGCTTTCTCACTGTGTAGGCAATCTCAGTACCTGCAATTCAGCTTCCTCCAGGAATTTGTCATTTGTGGTAGCTCTTACCAAACTGGGTGTTTTAATTTAGTTGGAGCTCTTAAATTTGGCTGACTCATATTTAGGTGAATACACATTGCAAAATAAATACATACATAAATAAATAAATCCTGTCAACCTGGCTTAGTGTTAATTCATCAGATGAACTTTCTCTGTGTGTGAATGTGCCGGAGGTGCAGATTTTGGAGGAAACAAGGCAATTTCTACCTATGAGAAATTTAGCTCATCCATTTTAGATACCACTGAGGCTCATTCTGGGGAATTTCTGACATAAATCAAGGCTCTCTGTAAGTCCATCAAAACAAACTGAAGCAGTAAGCACTGAAGCAAATCTTTTTGAACACCTATGCTCAACACTGAGGGCAGTCAAAGTGGTTTCAGGCAGCAGGGTATTCCCAGGGGCTGGAGTGGTTAAAAGAAACCAAGCCTTGCTGCCAGCATGCCCCAGTTGGCTGATTAGCAACCAGGTAGTCTGCTTTTGTGCTTCTATCATTTCATCTCGCAGTGTGTTTTCTGAGGGTGCTGGTCATTGTTTACCTGAACAATGTGACACTTGGAAAGCCGTTCTTTTGTGAGGAGATAATTGTCTATAAATCCCAACTAAATAGTAGGCAAAGAGATTTCTGATAAGCACCTAACAAATTATTTAAGGGTTTCCTAGGATCACGTTTAAAAATTCAGAGAGTAGCATCACTATATGTGTTTCACATGGCCAGATGCAGTTTGGCATAAAAATGCAAGTATGAGAATCTCTTAATCTTTACCTGACAGAATTCAACTCAACTCTGTAAGTATTATGATTATTATTTACAGAACACTGTGTACATGTGTGCTATATTCATATACAGCTGTGAACGAGTGCAGCATGCCCATGCGTCATGGAAAATGCATTCTGTGAAGGGGAGAGAGAGCCCTTTGTTGCAGCCTTGTGTAAGGGCTGGCATGTAGCAGCAGTGCTCTAGGAGAAGCCCCAGAGGAACAGTGATGAGATGGTGAGTCAGAGAATTCTCATCTCCTCTCTGTCTCTTAAGGGAGTCATTTGTTTTAGTTCTTTACTGATTGCAATTAATTTGCCTCCTCCACCCACTTCCCGCCAACCTGCCTGCCCAGTGCACAGATAACAGAGGACTGGGCTCCCAGTCCGTTCCCACTGCCTGCCATTCACCTGTGGATGTTCCCACATATATACCTGGCATCCCCTATGGGAAATGGCAGCAAAAGATGGTGAAGAGACTACCGGTGAAACCAGACAAAAAAAATAGGAGACACTAGTGACAAGAAAGGACATATTTTGCATTTAAAGAATCAGCACCCTAAATGTTCGTGCCAGTTCAAGAAAAAAAGAAAAGAAAACAAAACTGACAGGAGGCATCCTTTCATGGAAGGAAAGGAATGTCCTCAATGAGGTGATGTTATAGCCATTTTACAGATGCAGTTCTGTTGCCTGAACTTTCAGGGAGCGTGAGGTTATATGCAAAAATGCACAGGTAACTGTTCTTCTCATCTTTTCCTTGGTTGGAAATGCAGATTCAATGGATGTAAATAGGAGGTGTGGTTGTTCACATGTTGCCTCATTGTTCATATGTTATATTTTGAAAAGCTGCCCAAGAATGTAAAGACAAAGTCAAAGCTACAGATAATATTAGGTCCAAGAATCCCTTAATCCCAATACCCCTAATATTAACTATTACCTCATACTCCCTCTTGTGTTCGTTCACACGGTTTTTATGGCTATGTAGGAGGGGTGTTCTTCCAGAACACCTTTTAAAATTTTGTGTTTAAATAACATCACAGGAGGTCAATCACTTATTAGATGGAGTAAAATGACCCATCTCCAAACCCTTTGGTTAACTTTAGAATCATGGGAAAATCAGTAACAGGGCTAGTTCCTTACTCCTGGGCACAGCTATGGAGAAAAGCTATACGCAATAATGACTCTGGGGTCAACACAGGGATGGAGTCCAAAAACTGAAAATACGTGAATGACAGAACAAGAAGAGGATACTGTTTGCAAGGCTAACTTTCATTCTCTAAATTAGCACAGTAAAGGCTATAGAAAGGAAAGAGAATCCAGTACTTTAGGAAATTATTTATGAAATGTAGATGGGCCTTCAGTTGGGAATAGGGCTGGGCAAAATGTTAGTGGTTCTTTGTTCTTGCAGCTGGCCTGTCGAATTACACAGAGCCAGCACAGTAAATAATACTACTATTGTCTGCCTGTGTCAGAGACAGACAGAAGGTACACTTGGACTTGGTCCAAACACCACAAGGGCCACTCATAGCCACAGTGTCCAATTACTGCTTGCTTGACTATAAAACGCACTTTTTTTGCTGAGCTAATTTAAGAATTGCAGCTTTTAATGGGGTTTGTATTAAAAAGGGAATGCTGCTCTGGCTTTTGCCTAAAAAAATAGTTATACACTGTACAGGAAGCAACAAACACATACACAGTGAAAATAATCAGAGTATGATAACATTAGCACACCAATAACAACAGTGATAGCAAAGTTAATGCTTTGCAAAGGAAAAAAAAAAAAATCAAGCCCTTCTTGGAACAGCCCTGTGCAAAATATACAAAAATCCCAACTAGACTCTATCTCAAATGATGATGCAAGTTCATCCACTCAGTCTCTACGGATGTGCACATATTGCATAGCTTCTTTCAGTCTTTCAAAGAATTGTTGACCAGTTTTCCTACCCTTTGCACAGATACTTTTCTTCAAATTTCACTTGCACTCCTCTTCACTCTCTTTGCTAAATTCTTTGAAAAGCAGTAACCTCTACTATCCATTTAGTGAATGGACAAAATTTGTTTTTATTAGAAATAACTTTTTTTAAAGTGTATTTATAGAGGATTATTCATACAGAAGGAAGATCCCATGGGATTAGGAATGCAGAAGCTCTCCTCTCTAGAGTAAGTGCATATCAGAGCTCTGATGTTCTTTGCCTATCTATTAGCTAGAGATAAATTTAGGTCTCCTGTTTAGAGCAATCTGCCTACAGTGCACAAGAGATCAGTAGTTGTCAATGATCTATGAAGACTTACTGTGTTTCTCTCCTCTGCCATGCTGACAAGGTGTTAATTTCTTTCTTAGAATAGCAAGCAAAAATTCCCCAGTGAACTGATAAATTTAGGCAAAACTCATGCAAGGACCACATCGCTTTTTAAGGCTTCCTGCTACCACCATTCCGTCATAGAAATCTTACAAGCCTTGCATAACAACAATCAATAACTAAAAAAACCTTGTTCTGTTCTGCAGTTTTCACACACACACATGCACACACTATGAGTGCTCACAAAAGTATTTTCACTTGCAGTTGAAGAAAGGTTTTAAAATATATACCACAGGTACAGAAACATTATCAATCAAAACGGTAAAGACTTCATAAGCTCTGTGTAGGTGAGTTCATTCTCCTCCTCTTTTATCTTTGGATGTCTTGCAGAGTGCTTCATTTGGAGAAAGACCTAAAAGCCACATTGGGTAACAAAAAGGGATAAAAGGGTAAACCTGTCTGTTCATATTTGCCAGTCTTCAACATGGAGAACACAGCAAGCATTCTGTCAAGGAAAATGAGGATATTCTTTTTTGCTTCTTTGAATCCTCAGAAGATGCATCTTCTTTGTAATAGAAAAGAAGTATCTCAATACTTAAGTCAAAATAGCGAACTTTTCAAAGGCCAGAAACTTGGAGCTGGTCACGCAACTAGTGAATTGCATGCTGTAGGATTGTTTGATATGGCATAAAACAGAGAGAACCTGAAAAATTTCATCTTCAAAACGATGGATATGGACAGCCCTTTCTCCACAAAGCAATGTTCAATTATTAACAGCAGGTCTTGTGCTCAGCAGAGTAAAAAAAACTTCCCACTATGTAGACTGAAGCTCCCTCCAACAGTCATAGTTGATTCTCTTATCTTATACAGAAACATTAATTCTTCTCCAGCACACATAAAACTATTCACATAGAGGGAACTCTTCACCTACAGAGAAATATTCGTATACATACTGTTAAAGTCAGGTTAAGGATGTCACTTAACCAGACATAAAAAAAAAACCAAAAAAACCCCAGCTAAAAAAAACCAAGAGAGAGATTCAGTGTTAAAGCACCTGCTTGTTCCTTAATTCATGCTTTTGCAGGAAAACATATTGGTCTGCATATTGGGTTACATAAACTAACATATAACAACAAGACATTTGTGATGCTGTGTGTGAGTATAAAGACTAAGGATAGTATCCTGATAAATGAGGTTAAAGTTAATACTTTCATGCAACTAGCTGAGAATCCAGCCTTCAGGATGAGAAGTTAGCTTGCCCTCGTATTCCATGTCTTCATGGGCTTAAGAAATAATTTTCTGAATTAAAACTCAGGCGAAGCTCGTTTTCTTTTTCAGATATAATTTTAAACAATTCCTGTGTACAGACTGTCTGGTAATGTAAATGCCACTGAGTATGTACTATGTCCATGTTCTGTAATGTCAAAGAACTATGGTATCACATGGGCTCCTGTGCATGTTGACACGATAGCACACAGCAACTCTTTTGCAATCATGTTTCATTGTGTCAGTGTCTCACGAAGGACTCTTTAATATAAGGATTCTTGAGAAGATAAAATCTAACAGTTCCTCTGCAGCTATAAAGGTCTCTGATGTCACAGGCTATTTGGACACTCCTTATTATAGTATGAGGATTATTAATACACTGACTATAATGACTTTGTGACGCCCTTGTGGTCTGTTATGGCTATCTAGAATTTCATAAGGCTAGTCATCACCATGGGATGTGAATCTCCACCACAAATATAAACTAAAAAATTATCTTCCTTTTTGTTTCCCTCTGCCATCCCCTCTGTAAGGATACACAAACTCTTTTGCTGGACCTTAGAGGAAAAATAAAAAGACATAGTAAAGTGTAGAAACTAGTGTTTTGAAGCACTTTACAATAATTTGAGTTAAACAGCCTAACTTAGTATTTAGTTTTGAGAGATTGTGGTGGCTGAACATATTTCATCTGGTGGTGTCAGTGGAAATTTGCCCAATATAACACTCTTCCCAGGCAAAGCAACTTCCCTCCCTAATTTTTTTTATGGAAATTACTTGCAGTATTGTCCGGGTGTCCGTGTCTGTACATGTCAACATGAATGCTTTATTACTATTAGCTGCAAGTTTTCCTCCAGATCAGACACCGAAAAGAATAATAACTAAAAAAGAAAACCAAATACAGCAATTTGCATTTCAGACTGATGATCTGCCTTGAAACCAGAAGCTCTGAACTCTGTTCCATCTCATAAGCTCTAGGAGCACTTGCTGTGTTTCCCCAGTGAATCTGGAATTTGCATAGCTATGGACTCACAACCCTTGGCTTACCCTATCCTAAATCTCTTTGGGACTGATACTCAGCTGAGAGCCAGGATTACTAGGATTTAAATACATATCAAATGCAAAAGTGGGGAGCTGCAGGAATTTCTACAGCAGCTACGCAGGGCGAGTTTTCATGATATGTGACAACAGAGCCTCTGCCATTTCTCAGCTGGAGAGATATAGGGTAGGATTTTTTCATTAGTCCATAAGTGGACCCGTATGTCTATAAAGCTCTTTTTCTCTTTTTCATTATTGTTGTCCCTTACTCAGCATACGCTCTGAATTTATGTATTTTTTTAATTTAATATCTATAAAATATGTTCAATTTTGTGCTGATTTCTTTACTATTTTACCCAGGATGCCACCTGAAAACCCACAGACTTTTCTAGATATTATTTGCATACTACCAGGCAAGCCCATTGTTCTTTATGCTACAGGAGCAGACAATCAAAAAGGCAGTCTCGGAGATCAACAACAGAACAGAGGAGGCAGTACTGGCCAGCAAGGCAAGAGATGGCCAGAACAGATCAGTAGCTTCCTCAGCTGCGTGTTTTTGGTAAGCATTGTAGAAAATGCCTTTCAAGAAAGAATTTGAAAAAAGACAATGTGAACACCTGAAACACATTAACCAGGCAGGAATGCCTCAGGAAGGATTCATTTTCAAGTTAAAATAGTGACTGATGAAGGTGACATTCTAGGCCAGAGATAACATGCCAAAAGAGAAACCCAGGAGGTAAATGGAGCTGGAAGAATCTTTGAAAATACGAGAAACACAGAATGCAGAGAAAATGATTGGCAGGATCCAGAGAAAGAGGGGAGATGCTCAGAGCATTAGGCTCAAAAATAATCTCTGAGGAGCATTTTAGTGGATATTATCATTGCAAGATTTAATCTGTCAAAGCCAGAGACACTGATGCTGCATTAAACCAGAATGCAAAACAATAGGAACATGAGCGAGAGTTTCACAATGTTAACAGCAAGGAGAGGTTATAATCCGAGGACATTATGCAACAAGTGTTTGCAGGATTTGAAACACACAGCTAGAGGAGGTAGTGTTGCACTGCAGAGGGTCTGGGAAAGGTGCTAAACAGAGCCCATTTTGAGTGTCTTGCAAACCAGCAGTTAAAAACTGCTAAATCCCTTTTGTGTCGTACTGAGGATCCAAGGGGAGAGTTATAGCTTCTTGTCAGGAACTGCTGTGCACTGTTGCTTTGGAAAGCCAGGAGTGTGAGTGTCCATTGTGATTTCAAACTTAAGACACTTTTCAGCTGATTGCTGAAGTACACCAGCAAACTTGTGTCTCCTCAATATATGATAGGAACTGTCAATGTTTTCTATAAACATTCTTCAGCATAGCCTGTAAACCACTTCTGCTTGCATCATATCCACTTACATGTGCAAGGTGCACACTGAAAAGCACTAGGAAGTTAGTGTTTGGTTACACAGCAAGCTGAAAAAAAGTCGTATTTTGAAGAAGATCAGTAAAATCCTGTTAAATATTTTTCAAGCCATTTAGTAGCACTCAAATTGGCATCTATTTGGAAAAGTTCCAGAGCAGCAGCATGCACACACTGCATGTGGTTTAGTGTCCATATAATCCTTATTTCATTTGCAAAAGTCAACAGATATCTTTATGCTTTTAAAAGACTCAACATATATTCTATGCAGATATATTTACGTTCTTTACATGTTCTATATGTTTGCTTCAAAGTTCTTCAAAGTTTTAGTATATTGTCAAATACGTGTTGTATCACTAAATTAAATACTCGTTTTACCTGTCCCTTCTTTGTCAGAGAAGCAGCTTTCCTATTGAACAGTTCTGTATAAGCTCAATTTCTACCTGTTTGTTCATAAGGTGCAAGAACCAATTTCAGAACCCAGAACACTTCAAAAAGTACCCTGCTTTCATGACCAAGTAGATACAGCATTTTCTCAAACTGGTTCAATTTAGATTTTGTTTACACTTTGTTGATTTGTTTATTCTTGTTGAGATATGCAACTTTTTTCAACATCCACAGATTCAGTGGGCAATATTCCTGCTTTTTCTTACTTTTTAATGAAAAAATACCCTTTAGCTGAGTGATCAACATCTGCTTTCTCTCAACCTGTGCTTATCTTGATTAAATGTATGGTAGATCAAGAACTAAAACTAATCTTGTCCAACCATATAACTCAGGTGATGCAGAGAAGTGAAACTTGCAGCTTTTTGCCACTGAAAGAAGGAAGATTGTCTTTTAGTAGTTTTGGTTTGGGCTGTTAATTTTTTTCTACCAAACTTTTATTTCAATATTTTAATTCTTTGGTTTAATCTGTGCACCAGTGTAATACATAATCACAGAGCTTGTCACCAATCCAGGTAATAACTCAAATGAAGAATGGATGAACCAATCACACCCAAGACAAACCATTGCCCAATGCATGACTCTTTTCTTCTGTGCTCCTCCTCCCAGCTTACATATAAGAACACAGGCCTGGAGGAGACTTTGTAGGTCTTCAGATGTGGTCCTCCAGAACAATTCTTTCCATTTGTAGTTATATTTTCTTGTTCCTTCAACAGTAGAAAAATACATGAAACTGAGGGATCGATCCAAAGTATGTTTCCGTCCCTAAGGGACAAAGAGAGCACAAAAGTATTCTAGACACTAAAAGAGACATTTTTTTTTTTCTCTCTGACAGAGTCTTCAGTGTAAGTTCCTTTAAGTTCAAGGGGTTTGTGACATCATATCAGATGTTGTGCCTGAATCAAGAACAATTCTTTGAATTTGGGATCATATTTGGAAAACATGGAGAAGAAACATGTTCAGTCAATTCAGCAGTAGGAAACATACAGAATCATAGAATACCAGGTTGGAAGGGACCTCAAGGATCATCATTTCTTGGCAAAAACATGGTCTAGACAAGATGGCCCAGCACCCTGTCCTGCTGAATCTTAAAAATGTTCAATGTTGGGGAATCCACCACTACCTTGGGGAGAGGATTCCACTGGCTGATTTTTCTCACTGTGAAAAATCTTCGTTTTGTGTCAAGTCAGAATCTCCCCAGGAGTAACTTATACACATTACTCTTCGTCTTTTCCATGTGACTCCTTGTTGAAAGGGATTCTTCATCTTCTTCGTAGCCATTCTCTTTGTAGATACCGTTTAAATACTGGAACGTACTCATAAGATCTCTCCTAAGCGTTCTATTCTCAAGGATGAACAAACCCAGTTCTCTCATTGAGAACTGATCTGATTCATCATATCTAATAAGAATTTCTACCATGTAATGCAGTTACTGCCAAAACTGGCCACATAGACATCCTTCATAGTCAACAGAGAAAAATAAGCATTTCTAGGGCATAATTATTTACTTTTAAAATAACCATCTCAAACAGACCTGAGAAACAGTGCCCTAAAGACATGCCTTTCTCTTTGATACATGTAATAAGGGACCCTGGAGTAACTACTTCAGACTTGGATACCTACTTCTTAAAGGGCTGAAGCAGATGAAAAAATCCACCCCAGACCTTGTAGGGAAGGTAAGGTCAACGCAAACCAAGCCATTCCCTTTTGTGTTGCTCATCCAGTATCTTAACGATGATGAACTGATGGGCCATTTAACTTATGGAACAGTTATGTCTCCTGTTTTCTAAAAAAACAGAAAGTAACTTCATATGCTGGCCAATTCCTAGTGACACATTTTTCAGTTGTCTATTCAACAAAAAAGAATTCAGTGGTCTACTCAACAAAACTTTTTAAAAGAACTTTAAATGAACCATACCATCCTTTCCTGTTCATCAAAGCACTTTGTCACAAAATTATAGAATCAGAGAATCATTTATGTTGGAAAAGACCCTTAAGATCATCGAGTCCAATTGTCAACCTAACACTGCCTTGTCCACCACTAAATCATGTCCCTAAGTGCCACATGTATATGCCTTTTAAATACCTCCAGGAATGCTTGTTCCAGTGTTTGACAACCCTTTCAGTGAAGAAGTTTTTCCTAATATCCAACTTAAACCTCCTCTGGTGCAACTTGAGGCCATTTCTTCTTGTCCTATCACTTGTTACTTGGGAGAAGAGACCAACATTCACCTTGCTACAACATTGTTTCAGGTAGTTGTAGAGAGCTATAAGGTCTCCTCTCAGTCTCCTTTTCCCCAGGCTAAACAACCCCAGTTCCCTCAGCTGCTGCTCATAGGACTTGTTCTCTAGACCCTTCACCAACTTCATTGCTCTTCTTTGGATGCTATCCAGCACCAAAGTCATGTAGGTGATGTTAGGCATGTGCTAAATGAGAGATGCAGACTGCTGGCATAACAAAAGTCTATCGAATGTACCTATTCACTGACTTGCAGTTGCACAAGGTGAACAGAGATGTCCCTGGTGAAAATCAACCAAGATACCCACTATCCATTTGAAATCTCCAGATTCACTGGACATGCCCTAACACATAAATGCTCAGATCAGCCCCCATTAAAAGATTCTTATTAACTTTCATAGGACTGAGATCAGGCCCCTGACTACCAAGGTCATAAATCAGTTCCAATAATCTTGTAGAACTTTAATGGCTTGGCCGGAGGGGAGAGGAGGGGAGGGGAGAGTACCCCACACATTCATACGTTCCAGGAGGTGTGTCATACACAAAAATTAATCCTCAAGCTTTCCTTTTCTGGTGATGATACGAAGTGTCCCAGAGGATAGAGAACACCAACCAATTAAAAGGCAACTGAAGAAAGACTTCAATTGTAAACAGTAACCTACGTCGTAAAATCAAACTTTTGAAATTAACTATCTATTGATTAAAAAAATGAGAATGTTTATTTTTATAATATAAACTGATTAAATTAATTGTGAATAATGAAATTAGAATAAAATAATAATCAAAATAATGGAAGATATGAGCAAGTAAATGGAAAACTTTCAGCCTTACTACATGACAGCATACTGCCTTTGCAGGAACAGATATCCTATAAAGTACCTCATCAAAATAACATAGCTCTCATTAACGTTCATTTCTTCGTTACTTTATTTCAGCTGATACCGCAGGTTGCTGAGTCACAACATGCCTTTTTCCCCAAATCTGTGAAGTCTCACAACTGCCAGTATCAGCTGCCAACTCCCTTTATTCACGTTTTATTCTTCTAATCCATGCATTGTTTAGGACAGACAGGATTTTTTCTCATAGACATTACTTTTTTTTTTCTCTTATAGCATTGTAGCTTTAAAACACAGTGTATCAGAAACAAACAGAAAAGGTATCTCCAACTTTTGATTAAAAATACTCCTATGTTGGGATTTTTTTTTGAGTCAATGAATATAGTTTCATCACATAACTCATGAAAGCAACAGAAGTGTTAACAATTTTCAACCAAATCTACTTCATTGATGCAAAGTAAGCCTGGTGAGAATGACACAATAACGGAACAATCACATTATAGTCAATTTCAGAAGTGAAAAATGTAAACTTCTGAATTCCTGAATAAAACTTCCAGACTATAAAATATCCCTGAGCTTCAGTTCTGCATGTATTGTGGACCTCGGTTAATCATGTGGCAACACAGCAAGCACTCTGTCCCTTCTTCACTGAGTAAGAGATGTGATATGTAAAGATTTGATTAAGAGAAAAAAAGGCCTTCTGATGTCCTGGAAAAAAAAAAAAAAAAGCTACAGATGTAATACAGCGACTCATTCATTCTCTGAAAGTAAAGAAATATTCTTTCCTTTGCCAATTTTGAATGTAATTATTCATATTATTTTTACTTCAGCAATGCCTTGGGGCACCAAGTGAGATCAGATCCCCTTTGCAAACACAGTGGGAAAGTTCTTGCCTCAAAGATTTTTTAGTCTATATAGGCTATGCAGACAAAGGATGAAGATGGGAACAGAAGCGCTGTGATTTGCTTAGAGATATACAGTAGGCAGATCTGCCAACAGATTCAAGGTTTTTGCCCCTGTATTCGCAACCTTGACCAGGCTGGCTCAAGAATAATGTTCTCTCACAATGAACTGCAAAGACACATGGCGGTGTAACACAAAGATTTAATGTGAACCACGCTTCTGGTGAGAGCCCATATTCATACACATGAGCAACAGGAGTTTCATATGGTCATAGGCATTTTCATTTTAGGAAAAAGAAATAGTGTTACAGACTTTATCCTTTTAGCATTCAGCCCTTATAGCTTATTTATAAATGGCTGCTGAATCTCAAAATGACACTTGGAGCTCAGAGTACCAGTAGCAAGCAGAGATTTGCTTGCAAATAAAGCCAATTGATTCCTAGGGGGTTCTCTTTGAGCACCGTGTAAGTCTGTTTTGTTATGTGGCAAAAAAAAAATCTTACATATTTACTTACAAATTGCTAACTCCATGAGTCCACATTTGATCAGACCGCAGTTCCAAAAGATCATAATTTTTTCTGCCCAACAAGCAAGTTCTCATATAAGAGCACAACTATGTCAGGAGATTTTTTGTTCTTCATAAAACACATGACAATAGATACAAAGGGTGACAGATTTTTCAAATTTTGTACTATAATTGCTTTATACAGTATTAAGGGCCAAACTGTGACACTTCTTTCACTCTGGGGCTGCTGCCTTACAAATCCTCAAGTTAAATTCAGTAGACTTTTTTTTTGAATACTACTTTATACGAAGCAAATGTATTACAACTTAGTCCTAAATCTGCATTTGTGCTTTACAATTAGTGTTATCCTTTCCATTTTAGGAAGACTGGCAAGATGCATTTCTGCAAAGTATTTGTGGTACAAGGAGCCTTAAGAATGAAGCCTATAAATTTCTTAAAAAGAACCAAGGAAAGGATTTTCAGGCTGAGAAAATAACCAGTCAGCTTGATCTCACTTGTAGCAAACAGTGATTCGAAGGCTGAAAACACAAATTAAATAGGGTGGCGTACCTTGCAAGTAAAGCTTTTTTGCATTTGCTTCCTTGGATTATTTGGTTTAATGAGGTGTCTTTGTTAGCCATAAAAATTTACTAGAGTTCATTAAGGAAGTTCCAAAATAATTCTAAACCCTGAAACAGGGAAAGGTGCATGTGTGCCTGAGCTGTGCACCGTCAGCTTCCATTGGTTCCAGGAGGTGTTCAGAATCAGGAAAGAGATAATCATCACCTCGCACAAATGGGATCTTTTTCACTTGAATGCTGAGGTTGGCTTTCAAGGAGTCAAACTCTCCACCCAGGTTACTCCCTGAATTCAGCCTACAGCTTCATCTAGAACTGGTTATTCCAAACTCAGCACTGGAGGATAAAGCCTCCCTTTTTCTTATTTCCCCTGTTAAGTACTCCTGTGTATTTTTCCCAGACTAAACAAGCAACCCTGACCTGCAGCCATTTACTCTCACACAAACAATTAACTTAAAGCATGTGTCCTAACACGAATTCCGGCTCCACAACAACCTAGCATTCCTATGGGAAACAACCCAAATTAATAACAGCCTTCTTTCTGCAATACCTGAAGTGCCCTCTCTTAAAAGAGAGAGATAAGAACATTTCTTTTTTTCCCTTTGAACTAAAACAATTGATTTTTGGCCTAGAATGGTCTCCCACAGAATACTTATGATACTGTAATGAAAACAGTCAACATCTATGTTCTTGTATCACATGACTGTTTTCCCTAAGAAAACATGAGAGTTAAAGCACTAATCTGATTTCCAATATTATGACCCATTTTCACACACTCCCACAAGTCAATACTTGGCTTTGACTCTGTAAAAAAGGTATGTAAAAGTGTTGGATTCGTTTCCGTCCACCTCCTTGAAAGTTTGAGTCAGACCCTTTTACCATTTCAAATCATATTAAAGCAGAGGGGGAAAAAACAACATGTGTTTGTCCTCATAATTTTGAAAACAATTTCAAAACTATTTTGTTCCTCTAAATAAGTCTGCTGCCTTAATCCAGGTCAGTGGCCTCTCCCATGAGAAGAGCAAAAAGCCAGTATCTGCATATCACTGAGGTGCCAATCTTACCGAGACAGGTCTTCTCTTTCTTCAGCACTCCTTGGTTACACTTGAACTCACAGCTCAATTTGAGGCTCAAGATCTTTGCAGGGGCATGTGCTCTCTACTTTGCCACTCAAAGCTATGAACCTTTTTTCTTCTTCATTAAAACACATTAAAAGACTACAGATATGGAGTTCTCTGCCTTTAGCTATCTCCAAATCCTTTTACACAGCATCAGCACTTTCTTCGTTTGTGTTTCTTCTGAAAAACAAAATGTCCTTTGCACCCACCACAGACACATTCAGATAGCATTCTACTGTCTCTCTTGTAAAACCTAGAAATGACTCCAGGATAGGGCAATAATAATGGGTTATTTCCTACTTCCTAGCAGCACTCGTTCTTGCTCTTTTTATTCAGCAGCCGTCAATGAAACTCTTGCTTTCAATCTGTTGAGGTGAGAAGCACTTAAGAGCTTAGGACATGATTCTCTGAATATTAGGCTGGATTATTCTTTGTCCTACTCTAAATTTGACTGCTTTCAAAACTCCACAATATCCATGTAACATGCACTGCGGTGATCCCCCACAAACGTTGTTCATTCTTATTTGTATGACAGGAGAAAAGAGCTGAAAAATCACTTGGAGATGCTGGGACACACACATCCCTCCTTTCCTACAGAAGGCACCATTTGTCCTTCCACAATGACTCATCCATGACGTGAACTTTCGTAATAAAGGGCAATTCTCGTTCCTTGGATAGAGGGGGACAAGAGCTAAATGTTGGGGCTGGAATTTGACTGGAGCTGTCATCACTTGTAGCCAGACCTTTCTCCCAAGCCCACAGTCTAACAGGGAAGAGAATTTGCTTGTAAACCAAGACCTCATTGTTCAGGGAATGCAGCACCGGTGACAGAGACTTTAACGATGTGCATCAAGGTGGTTTAAAACAAGATGGGTTGTGTAACGGTCACAGAATAGATGGAAAAAATACACTTAATCTTCATTTCCTTGTTCAGAATTATTCAGGTAAATTCCAGTAAACATCAGAGGAGCTCGAGGAGGTAAAATTTTTCGATTTGCCTTTTTGTTTTAAATGTTACTGCTACAAATTTACAATAAAGATGTAAAAACTATGACTCCTTTGGTGATGTTAATTCAGCTGCCTAGACTTCTAGAATATTTTCCTCTCAGTTTCAAATGTTCCACTATACGTACTCCACAAAATACAGTGCATTTCTGTATGCCAACTAAATGCTGCTCTGGCAGCCTTGCTTTTGTGTCTCCTAATGCCTTTAATTTACCTACAGAACCTTAAGTTCACATTCCCATACATATATCTATTTTTTTAATTCAACATATTAAAATCCTGCTCCAGGCTTCTCCTGTGATCATCCTCTTCCCATTTATCTTTCAGACAGCAATAAAAATATGTAAATATTAAGCCACAAAAACTGTATTACTGTAATGTTAAGGATGTGACTAACACCCGCAAAACGCCAGAGGTTTCAAAGTCAAGGCTGCATGTTGAGCCCGACTCTTTCAACACCCATGTTAAGTAAAATTCAATTAAAAAAGCTCTGATGAGTTGCAGATAAGATTATTTTACTACCACTACTACTTGTAATAGTTGAGTTATGGGACTGCTTGCAACATTAGCAGTGTCCATGCTCCATGGACCAGAACTACAGTTTCAGCTGAAATAAATACAGCCTAGGTTTGGGGTAAGCTGCAAAAACTGAATAAGTAGTCACCACCCTATATGTTTCTCTATGATTCTATGACCACTTGGGACAGGGTCAGCCCCTTGGCAGAGCAGAAAACAGCTTAACGCTGCTCTAATTTACACCAGTTTTTTAAAGACCCAGGAAACCAGAAGGATCAGTAGTGGGTAGGTGAAAGCTAGCAAGAACTTTTTACAAATTGAGGCTCTGTACCGCTAGGAGCTATTCATAGAACTTGAGAACAGCAATCATTAAATAGGCAGGAGAGGTTAATGGGCAAACTTCCTCAATATCTGTACAGAAAGAGGTTTAGGTACAGATAATGAGAAGAGATTACAACACCTTGGACTATTCTATAAGGAATAGACTTAGGACTTACATATCTGAGCATTCATTTACACCCATGCAAAATTAGCCCAAATAAAAAGATCACAATGCAAGCGTGTGATAAAGTGCAATACTCCCTACATAGCTATCTCAAATGCTTTACAATATGAACTGATTAAGCCTCCCACAGAACATTTACAAGTGTGTATCACTATCTGTAGTTTACAAACACGGTTTTATATGACTTCCGCAAGGTTGCAAAACTAGGCTAGTGAAATCAAACGCTCTGTTCCAGGCAGTACATGGCTGCTCAGAATAGATGCAACCGGAAGTGAAATTCTGCCATTCTCCTTTGTACTTTGAGGGGCCTCCAAATCCCTGTGTGGCAAACAACAGGATTGTATAAGGAATGATATATAAGGAACTTTCTAGAGGCAAACTAAAGGAGAACCCTGATAACGTTTGAAGCTATGTTGATAATTAAAGTCTGATTGTCCAAAATGTGTTACTGATCTAGCAGATCTATCGAATTTGGTCAGGTTTAAGTAGGTGAGCAACCTTCTTCTCAATAAATACGATTTTTAATTTTCTTAAGTGGATTATAGGTAGATTGAAAGTCACAATTCCTTCTTCCCTGGAAAGCAAAGGTAATCATTACAGAAAAATTGCTAAAAATATTTATAGATGATAAAAAATATACAGCTAGTGAAAATACATTCCTTCATTTAATCTTAAAGGAATTACCAATAAAAGATATTAGCACTTATCTATTGTTTGCAATTTACTACAAACTGCCCTCTTCATTGCAGGGAAAGCTTTGCAGAATCAAGCTGAAGATAATTTATTGCTTTTTATCAGCCATCTTTGACAATCAGGCCCCAAAGTCCTAATTAACTAACATTAGCGGTTTAGTACCTCTTGGAGCAAACAGTATCAGATCTGAATTACAAACTGGTATATCTCTGCCCCAAACCTGTGTTCGATCTCCGACAAAGAGAGCAGTTGTAAAGAAAATATTAATTAAAGTAAGACACTTTCTTTATATAGTTTTCCTGTTCTTATGCATACTTAGTGAGAAAGAGACTTCTTTTTTTTTTTTCCTCCAAAGGCAAAAATAAAGAAATTAGCAAAAAGCACATAAAAGTGCATTTCAGGTAGGAATACTTATCCCTTTATATTTTCTAAGTTACTTTTGATATTTAGGCTGTGGAAGCACTTTTAGCATAAAGGAAAGCTGAACAATTATATGGGAGCCAAATAGCTAGTTCTAGGGTGCCACATGGAAGTCTGTTTCTAGTAGTCAGCAAATTGTGAGGACTACTAGTTTCTGCTGTTAGGTACAGAAAGTAGCAACATGTTCTTGAAAACTGCTTTATCTAGAGGGAGAAAAGAGGCAGCAACTTATGTTAGTCCCCAGAGTGCTCCTCCATCCTCTACTACCCCTCCATTGCCTAAGAAACCCACCATGAGTGGAGCCCAATGGCCTTGCAGGGAAGGGCAAAGAAATTAAATATGGGCTCTATTTATCTATTTATAATTTGCTTATTTATTTTTACACTGCCTCATTTTCAGCAAGCAAACTGGCATGCACATTCTCATTTTGATAGGGAATTAGCATTTAAATGTGGAGACATAAATGTAGTGGCAACCAGATATGGGCCAGTAGCTGTGTAATCACTCATCTCAGCAAAGAAAATTATGAAAGAAGAACTGCTATCAACACTCAGATGCTACAGCTATAGGCCTGTAAGCTATATCAAACAGAAGACTTACTCTATCGGTTGCAAAACAGAGAACGTTCATTTGCCTTGAAATATAAACAAAATACATGAGAGGGAGGAGTCAGTTTGCAATGACTTCTTTTAAATTCCTTCCCCAACAATCCCACACAGTGTACAATTGTTGGCACTGTAGTGGTTTAATCTTGTCTGTTCTCAAACCACAATAAATATCTTGGTCACAACCTTAATGAAGTACATAGCTCTGATTTTGATCTTATATTAACTTTTCACAAGGCAGGAGTTCCTCTTGATTTAAGCTAGTATTTAGAGAGATCAGAGTCAAACATATACCTAGAAATCTGCTATAGATCTCTGGGCATAATTCAGCATTGCACAAAGACACACAGGTTGTCTTTTGGATTTGTTTGGTTATTTTTTTTCTTCTGGCAACCATTGTGGTCTTCTTCACAAAAGGTTGTGAGAGGACATAGATTCAGACATGCTGGAATGTAGTCTAATCTCCTCATTTTGATCTTTAGAAAAGAAAGATGTCTTTATTTACTTTTCTTTTTTATACACATTGTCTTTCAAAATACAAATACTTTAAAAGAAGGAGAGAGAGGTTGGAAATCAACAAAAAAAAGAAGACATTGTTTTAATTGTTTAATCAGCTCAACCTTTGGGAGAACAACCCTAACCTTTGGACAGATGCCAACAACTGCCATTTAGGTATTTACATCTGTTTATCCTCTCAGTCAAATGTCTTTTGTCTTAGGTTTGACATAGGAGTACAAATGTTCTGACCTCTACAAGCCATTCTCAAACATTGGATAAAAGACTTCTTTTCCCCTTTTCTAAAAGGATGAACACGTACTTTCACCCTCCCTTATTCCTCTTTACCAGTTATACGCTTCTGAGGCAGTTGTTGACAAGACCTGCATAATTCAGTTTATGTGTGTGACTAGAATTTCTCAAAGGCTCTGCTGGACTTTGCAGCTAGCCTAAGTTAACCCCCTACAACTCTGTCTCAAGTCTTCAATATATGCTTTTACTTTGCAAGTCATACCGTCACACTATATCGCCACATATAACATACAAAACTTAGGGCTTTTTTAGAATTTAGGGGAGGATAGTTGTAAGACCTAGAAATCTACCTGGGGGAAAATCCCATTTAAGTGTGCATGCATAGGCCTTCTTCTTAAAAATAAATCATTTTTATTCACTGTGCATGGTTTTTCATGTCCACACATAATTCAACGGATAGCAAAGGCAGTAAAAAATAATTATCGGAAATGGCAACCTTTGCAATCCCTCTCTTCTCTGGCATCAAACCTGGATTTTTCTCAATAGGTACACCACCTTGCCACTAAAAAAACCATCATTTAAGTACGTAAATAATCATAGCTCTATTGTGGTTTTAAAGAACTCAGTGTATATCATGTTTCAGCAATCACTGAATGTTTTCTTCAGGTTTGGTATGAAACACAGCAATAAAGTTATCTCTCAGCTTTATAGTACCCAAACTATTTGATGGTGTCTTTCTAAGATCAAATGGAAATTAAAGTCTGCGGAGGAAGTTCAAATGCAGCTTCCAGCTAGAACTGCAACATAAAAAGCTCCTAGTTAATTGGTAAACTCCAGGCAAAGAAAGAAGCCTCTAGGCTTGGCTTGGCTGTTCTCTCAATCTACAGCAGTCCCAAATACCATTCAGCTTTAATCATGCGTATAGTTGGAAGCAGAACCAGGAGGTCTCCCTGAGCTCTGAACCTTTCCTGGCTGCCTACAGACCCTGATTAACAGGAGCTTTGGTGAGCTTTTGGGGGCTACCCTGCGAGGCCAGTAATCCTCACTTTTTTTGTCTAGGGAGGAAAACACCAAACTACTTTCATGGGTAAAACAGATGAACTGTTTGCAAAGTTTGACAAATTTTTCACCAAAAAAAAAAAAAAAAAAAAGTTGTTGCCACCATTTGCTACATCATTTTCATAAAGTATCCTAAAGTTTCATAAAGCTATGCCAGTCATGGAAATTTATTCTTGGAGAAGGATTTTTTTAAAACAAGGGATACTGGAGGATATGGTCCACCTCCAAGAAACTTCCTTTCTCAGAGAACAGGAGGTGAGCAAGAATTCATAGCATGAAACTTAGCTGGCAGGCTTTGCTGTTCAAATGCTGAAAACAGATTTACAATAACATTCAATTCCAATTTTTTCCATTTTCTTCTAGGTGCAATATTGGTATTTCCCATTATGTTGAAGAGGTCAGCAGCAAGCGTTGGCTGCCCAAGACTCACAAATTTGGTGTTCTAGTGGAAACATAGACCTTTAGGACAGGGCATATATATTTCTGTGTCTGAAACAGTGCTGGTCTAAAGAACAGTGCTGTCACCTATATAAGTAACATAGCTGCCATTGGTTTCACTCGTAATATTTGCACATAGAGAAAATAAAAGGGACTTTTAGCAGGGTGTTCACCCTAAATGACTCAATGACCTAGAATGCTTTCCTGGTCCAAAATAAGGTGGAATTTTCATTTTCCTGTTTGAGAGTCATTCTCCTTATCAGGCCATAATGAAAACTAGAGCTCTCAGAAGTCTAGGGCAATGTGCTGGAGTTTTGTTTGGCTTTTTGTTTGAAGTTGTTTCCAGGAAAGGCAAGCAAATTGAAATGTAGAGTTGCTTCTGTCATTTAATAATTAGCAAGCACTCAGGAAATATATTATTCATTTTTGTAAACATAAATAATTAAGATGTAATAATGACACTTTTATAAATAATATTTCTTCCTCTGTGAATACCCTCGAGGATTTCCTTACATCCTAAACCCACACCTTGCTCCCAGCTAGTAAATGCCTTTTCTCCAGCATTCACTGAAAGCAAATTGAGTAAAGGAATCTCAACTTCCTTCCCGTTTAGATATCTGTGGGAACACCTTTCAGAGCTTTTCCCCCCCATACCTAGAAATTAGCCCTTTTTAAGCAAACAGACTATTAAGCATTCATATTATGCAACCAGAATGAGTTGCAACCAGAATGCATCTGAAAGTGGGGTTTTTTACATGTAAGAGCATGTAAACATCAAATATCTATAATTTTGGAAGCCCAAAGTTCACAGGCTAAGGAAATGCATGAGTGATAAAAGTGTCAGGTCTGTGTCTCAGTTAAAGATTTTGTAGCCTGTTTGGCTTATTTAGGAGTGAATATTATATAAAGATACAGCTAGAAAGATTTCCAGGAAAGCATGGTGTCTCATTTTATGATCAAAGAGCAGTCCTGCAGACAATAACTGCTGGATATAGTCTCAACATGCTTCAGTCTCCTCTCTCTTGCACCTGTTAGGGCCATTGGACCTGAAACTATGGCCCTCTTCACGCTACAGTGGTAGCATAAATATACAGTGCTTCAGAGCAGTATAATAAAGATACAGTATAAACGAAAATAATCCTAATCACTTTAATGAACTTATTCCTGATTTATCCTAGTTGTAAATATAAGGAAATCAGGACTAGTTACTTTCCAGGAGTATTTGTGGTTGTAAACCCTTTGGAATTTATTCTTCTCTTTTCTGATAGTATAAAGCTGACTTAAAGCCAATGCAAATGTAATTTGCATTAAGAAACTTTCTTCTGTCAGTCTTGTGTAAGTGTATATTAGCAGAGATGAGAAGCACAAAAACTGCAAGGGCAAGCTTTGCTGTGCTATGTCATGAATCAGTGGTATAATTTTGATGTCTTATTTTTATATTAAAATAACTTTTCAGTACCTAAACCGAAACAAGTAAAAGCACTGGGTAGAACAGAGGCTTGCCCACTTACCAAAGTGCCTGCAACTCTCCAGGAAGTGCTGAAGAATGACACTAGGGATCCATGGAAACTCCCCTAGAAAAATGGGAAGCTAACAGAACCTGAATACAGGGGACATTACAGGTCTCCTGCTGCGAGGAACAAAAGGGACAGGAAAACTGATGAGAACTTGCCCAGGTGGAACCAAGAGCATTAAAGTTAGCAAGAACCAAACCCAGTGGATCAGATCATCATGACTCCCAACCACATTAATGCTTTGCAGAAAACAACAGAAGGAAGCAGTGGAAAAGTTTGCCAATAATCTGCCCTATTAACTGAATGATGACTATAGTCTTGGTGCAGCTCTGTCTGGCCCGACCAAATGGTTTCCTTCGTTGGTGCCAGCTATGTTATCAGGTATATCAGTAACCATATCAGTTGTAACATGCGCAGAATTGCTGAGATCAACAGAAACCCAGCGCTTGGAAAGAGTTAAAACACATGATTAGACACAGGGCCAAAATCAAAGGGCCTTCACCCATCTTACAGGTGGTGCTATCTCAAAGTATAATCACACCCTGAGGTGGCAAACTGCTATTTATCAACTAACTTGCCTATATTTGAGATGGGCAAGACAGAGACATTTTTTTAGCATGTATTTAAATGCTGCCAAGCAAGAACTGCACCCGTGACAACCGCCCTGTAAAGCTCTCAATTAGGAAAAAGAAGGAATGAATCAATGAATAAAAAGTCTGTGAAAACATGGGCACACTGGGTCATAGACACCCCCTGCCACACACACCCCCAGTCATAAAGAAACAGATGATACTGAAGGAAGGTAGGAATGGGGAGAGAACAAGAATTGTGGGACTCTCTGATCTAGAACTTTAACCCACTATTTTACCGATGTGTTATTTCACCAGCAGAAGTGTAAAGACCACCTGAATTAATTGGTCTGCCAGTTAGCAGTACAGAATAATGCCAGCCATGACCAAGGTACAGAAAAGAACATATTTTACTCTCTTTTATTCTAGTCTGATCTGCAGTGACAAAGGGAAAAGGAAACTGTAAGAACTCCTACGCCTTCACATGCTACCAAGAGATGTGCCTCTCACTACCACTTATGTTGACTTTACAATTAGGTGTAGCATGAAGGTCCTAGAACATTCCTACTAAAGATTTGCATTGAGAAGCGGCTAGCAAGACCCCAAACCCTTCAACTTCAGAATTTTGCCCGAAAAACTAAATAATTATAATGGGCAAGGTTGAAAAAATTAAGATGTGTGAGGAATAGTAGTGAAAACTAACCCTTTTGTTTCTTTTGCCTCACCAAAAAAAAAAAAAAAAAAAAAAAAAAAAAAAAAAAAAAGGGGAAAATATAAGAGATCCAAAGCTCTTTCCTTTGAACTGAAGGTAATACACATAGAACCAAAAAAAAGGACTTGCACTTTCATAGCGCATTGGCATACTGTGCAATTTAATGCCAGAATAGGTCAGTAAGTCAAATACCATAACTGGAGTTTTATAAAGTGCTGTACGTTTCATGACAAATAGCAACATTTGAAGCTAACTGAACTAAGATAATTAAGAAAATCAAATCTCATGCTTCACTCTACAAAATGATTACCTATAGGAGTTGAACAAGGATTTCTCCTCCCTGTGCTAAGTGCACCATTGGTAGGTTGATTTCTTCCCTTGCAAGGAGGAAGGTTTCCCTTTCCTCTGCTGCACTGGATATTTCCTGTGCTGAGAAGAGCACAGCAGCTTGCCGTGCCAGGTATGACAAAAATTATTTAGAGATCTGGCTCGGAAGGGAAATCCACTGTATGTGAATTTTAGCTAATGCATTTTATCTCGCAAATGGGGCAGACAAAGAGAGCACAGGCAGCTGGTTACAGCAAGTCAGCTGACAAGCACTAACTTGTTAAACTGCTGGAATGCGATTGTATCCCGTGCTGTGCCTGTATCCTGAGGAAAAGGGACAAATAGCTGAGCATGCTAAGATGGCATGAGGTAAAGCCAATGTGGTTTCTCTTCCACAACTTTTTGGATTTTCACAGACTGCCTACACTGTGCAAGCAAGTGCTCTTGTCAGTACTTTTTAAAAGCAGGCTGCTCTGTAATTGTGGAGCCTTCCTGTTCTTTCTCTCTGCTTCTCTCTTATAAACACATTCACATGCAAACTCATTTTTACAGAGATAAATCCTAAATAGCCATATTTGTTTCTCAAGGCTGTCTAATGTGGTGAATATTAAAACTCAGACGGAAATCCTCCTTTGGGTGAACGCTACAAAAGCATTGTAAATTCTTCACACACATGTCCACAACATCCACAGCTCCACAGACAGACACAGGTAGGCTGAAAGAGCAATCAGGATACCATCTGTGTTTGGCAGAAGACTTCTAACCACTTTGCTGCTTTCTCTCTCTCATCTCTCTTAGTGTGAAGAGACAGAGGAACCCATGGAGATTCGGTGAGAATTTAAACAGAACGTATTGAAGGCTGCACTGACAACTGTGGATTCAAAGCAGATGAAAAATGAGTGCTGGAGCAGCAATGGTGCTATGGATTCAGAAGGGGTCTCTGAAGTGGCTAGCACACGCACTAGCTATAAGGGCTCAGTCTGATCCTCCCTTGCTCCCCCATGCCCAGCTCTGCTTTTGTATGCAAGGTTTTGCTGTTCACAGCAGCTGGTTGCTGTTGATACTAACTTGAGCAACTCTCTAAAGTACATGACGAAGCAAATCTCGCATACCTTGAATGAAGAATGCCGAATTCCTCCACTTCCTGAAAACGCATCCCTTCTTTATGCACATTTACCTTTTAAATGGTGCCAGCAAAGTTTAGATTATATATTGTTCTTTTTCTTGATGCCTGTTATGTTAGTATCATACACGTGTAATCTCCACTTTTCCTATAGCCTTGCAGGATTTATTTCCTTTGCATAACTAGAAAGTAGGCCATGCAAATTTCGAGCCTAACACTTTCTTCTGGCCAAACTGAGGGCATTGGCCTAAGTGGACACAAATCCACTGTTATCATTGGAACGATGATGTGCCTCACTCCAGACATGAATGTGATACTCTGCCTAGGAAGATATCTACAGAACTACGGGAAAGAGAAGAAGGACAATAAGAGTAAGAACCTTATTTTCTTTGTGGCTCTCTAGAGATTAACAAGTCTGGAATCAGGAGACAGGTATTGAATTCAAAATAGTTTTATCCAGCACAGAAAAGGCAATAGGAGGAAGAACACTCTTATTCTCTTAATAGTGAATTTCTCTGCCACGCTTCTGCCAGCAGCAGAGTATCACACCGTACATAGGTCCACGTTATTGCATTATTTAGCAAATGTATGCACATAACTGGTCTGTGTGGTCTTTTGTCCAGGGTTTTAGGCCTCAGGAAGACCGGAAATTGCAAGTGGGTCATGGTCCATCCATTACTTCAGTGTCTTGTTGACTTTTTGGATTATATGATTCAATTTGCCATTTTGTTGGGAAATCCATAGGGTTTGTCTGATTATGGATAGAAATGTCACTCAGTAAAAGGAGCCAGAAAACAGTAAGATCAAGCCAGATCTTGTTCTGCCTCCTCAGCAAAAATGTCATATGAATTCTGCTTGCAGATTTTTTTAATGGGCAATGTTTTCTTATTTATGTATTAAAATAGTATAGAACTAGTTGAGATGGGCTCTAAAAAAACCTAGTAAATCACACAAAACTGACAATAAAAAAATTCACAAAATGTGCTGGGGATGTGGCCTCTACAGCCCAGAGTCATACTTTTCTTTCCAAATAATTACTTTAATAACCTGTAATATCAAAACTCCTTACTACCCTTAAGGGACGAGGAGGAGGCAGAAGACAGGAAAGAACAGTTTTATTTTTGAGATACCTGCCTGAGTTTGCAGAGTGGATGATTTGAGAACTTACCAGTTTGCTTACACTCCGTAATTAATCCAACCATCTTAGCACTCAGGATGCTGTTAAGAATTTTATAGAGAGCCAAAGAGACACAACCCTGATCCAACGACCACCATCTCTGTGAAATGAACCACTTTAATTTGAAAACTTTTGAAAGGAATAAGGACCTCCCAAACGTAATTTTCAGAGTGATTTTTTTTTCTTTTTGAGATCAATTAAACACTAAAATCTGCATATTTTAGACACATATTAAGGGCAAAACTCCAAGGATGTAACATCCACAAAGTACAACAGGCTTTAAAGACCATTCCATTTTTATTTTATTAACAAATAGATGGAGGATTATTAAAAGATGTTATACTTACTTGAAAAACTGGCCCAGAATGCTATCATCAGAAACTACAGAGAACTAAGTACCTTTGAAAATCTGCTCTTTATTTAGGTGCCTATGTGGGAGTTGAACTTGTTAAAAACATTTTGGTTGCTTAGCAGATGCAAAGGCCAAAACCTTCACTGAGATTTTACAAGATACTCCCTACCAAAATGGTCTGAATCAGTGGCTTTGAGTTTATTTGATTTAGGAACCCCCTACAAAATCTTCCAAAAGAAATGAAAACCCCACTTGGAATTTAGGTTTATGCACAATAAACTTCTTTTCCTTTGACTCCTCAGTAGTCCAGAAACCACCAAAAGTATTTGGACGACGTATTGATACAGGTATGAACCAGAAGTTAGAAGTCAATGTCTGTTCTTGCAATGGATTAATATCACCTATGAAATTCACCAGAAAAAGAAACATGGCCTAACAAGTTCATAGATGACATGGAGTAAACACTGGAGTGATAAAATGTGATATATGTAGATACATATAAAGGGAAGCACATCGTGAATAACTGTCTTACATTCACACCATTACTACTCAGTGGAGAGAGATTGTATTTAAAATCATTGAATCATGGAATGGTTTGGGTTGGAAGGGATCTTAAAGGTCATCTAGTTCCAACCTCTCTGCCAAGGGCAGACACACTTGCACTAGACAAATTTGCTTAAAGCCCCATCCAACCTGGCCTTGAACACTTTCAGGGAGGCAGCATCCACAACTTCTCTACGCAACCTGTTCTAGTCTCTCACCACACTCATAGTAAAAATTTTCATTCTTATGTCCAATTTTTCCCAGATAACAGAATAATTTTGGTTGGACAAGTCCTTTAAGATCATCGAGTCCCACCATTATCCCAGCACTGCCAGGTCAACACTAAGCCATATCCCTCAACACCACATCTCTTTATCTTTTAAATACCGTAAAGGGATGATGACTCCACCACTTCCCTGGGCAGCCTACTCCAAAGCTTTGCAACCCTCTCTTTAAAGAAATTTTTCCTAATATCTAACCTAAATCTCCCCTGGTGCAACTTGAAGCCATTTCCTCTTGTCCTAATGCTTGTTACTTGGGAGAAGAGACCAACACTCACCTTCTTACAACATCCTTTCATGTAGTTGTAGAGACTGATACGTCCTCCCAGAGCCTCCTTTTCTCCAAACTAAACAACCCCAATTCCCTCAGCCACTCCTCATAGCACTTGTGCTCTAGACCTCTCACCAGTTTCGTTGCCCTTCTTTGGATATGCTTCAGCACCTCAATGTCCTTTTTTTAGAGAGGGGCCCAAAACTAGATGCTGTATTCAAGGTGCAGCCTCACCAGTGCTGAGTACAGGGGAACAATCACTTCCCTACTCCTGCTGGCCACACTATTGCTGATACAAGTCAGGATGCCGTGGGCCTTCATGGCCACCTGGGCACACTGCTGGCTCATGTTCAGCTGGCTGATGACCAACACACCCAGGTTCCTTTCTGCTGGGCAGCTTTCCAGCCACTCTTCCCCAAGCTTGTAGCGTTGCAGGGGGTTGTTGTGACCCAAATGCAGGACCTGACACTTGGCCTTCTTGAACCTCATACAACTGGCCTTGGCCCATCGATTCTTCCTGTCCAGATCCCTCTGTAGAACCTCCCTACCCTCAAGCAGATTGACACACCCACCTAATTTTGTGTTGTCTGCCAACTGACTGAGGGTGCACTCGATCCCCTCATCCAAATCAAAATACTTAAGACAGTTCCATGAGAAATATTAGCTCAGAAGTCATCACAGAAATAACTGAAGTGCCCATAATCTTTAAGAAAGGAGTGATGAACAAAAAAAAGAATACCTCATCATACCACACTAGAAATGCATGATTAGCCCATTCCATGACTATATAGGGTTCAGAACCCATCTTGTAAAAATATGTTAGAATGGGAAAAGATTCAGACACAGGTCAGGAGGATCTCGGTGTAGAATAGATTCTCTACAGGAATGACTGAGGAGGTGAGGACTCGGAAAGAGACAATGTAAAAGGATGTGGTAGAGATCTACAAAATCCCAAGTGGGCTGGAGAGGTTGGGTAAGGCCCAGCTATACCTTCTTATCTTCTGGTTTGAGTACTCAGGGCCTTTAAAGAATCCAGACTCCAAACAAACAAGCAGATAGCAGCCCAGTGGAGCTCCAAGCCAAAGGATAAAGATGAGGAGTATTTAAATGGGGGCCAGAGATGGAAGAAAGATTTGCAGGATACTGAAAAGACAACATCAAGCTCAGGAAGTCCTTTAAGCTGAACACAAAAGGATGCTTGAGGAGAATGACAGAGGATTATCATACACATTTACCATGTCTTCTCCTGGTATGTGCTTGCACTTGCACTTACAGCTACTGTTTGAGAAAGGATACTGTGCTGGATGAATGCCTAGACTGACCCAGCATGAATATTTTTTAGAATCACTGCACTACATGAAGGGAAATAACATGTATTCTCAACATAGTTTATTATTTTAGCAAATCTGCATTTATGACACTCTCAGTGAAAATGACCTGGTTGGTCATTTAGTGTACACAGCATGGTACCCAGAAGAGTATTGTAAAACTCCATTTATTAAGAGTATTGTGACACGACTTCTGTCAGATACCCAAAAGAAAAGCATTGCGATATCATGCTTTTGTTCAAGCATAATTTCTTTTAACAATAAAATAATGGAAGAGTACAGAAAAGACTGAGAGGTGTCTATTGTTAATATAAAGTGTGCTTTATTTGAACTCCCATGGTTAGATATCGTAGCAGTACCTTCCATCCCACAGACTATGATGGAAGGAGCTAATGTGCTATAGAGAAGAACAACTAGTGAACAAACGATAAGGTGTTGTATTTAACAATGTTTTTGTACAAAACTTGGAACTTGGCACTTCATGGGGAGCGGAAGAATTTGTCTTTGTATTTGTTGGGTGCATTAAAAAAAAAAAATTTGAAGTTTTGTGTCACCAGTACAGTAGGCAATCAGGCTGAATACAACAAAAATGTTTCTAAATAATATATTTGTTTCTGAATAATTTCTCCAATTTATCCACTTTTCATGAATTTCAGAATAACTACCAAAGTTGAATAGCTATGGGTTTCATGTCATCCTTGTATTCATGCAATGGCAGCTGCATAATACTGCCTGGTACTGCAACATGTAATTGAAATTAGTTCTTAAGAATTTACTAATACAAGCCTTTGTTTAAGTTCATGGGCGAACTTAACCCCTGATGGAAGCCCAGTGAAGGCAGTGAATTTGAATAATATTAACATCATGTGTTGATTTAAAAATGTTGACAGGATAGCATTTCAGACATCAAAATGTCACAGAAGTTGGAGAAAGAGCTCTGGAAATGTCAAAAATGGAGAACTGCCAGTGTTCATTGGATTAGCAGCATTTGCAAGCCACAATCTAGCCAACAAGAGGCAAAATGAAAGAAATATGTGATTAGAAGAAATGTCCTGGCTTAATCAGCTAAAATCCTGTATGGCTAATGACAGTAGTTCTTTTTTCATGCACTCAGAAATGCTTGATAGGTCTGTGACGGAAAATAAGTTTAAAGATTATTAGATTTCATTCAGACTGTGACTTGAACAATTCTAAATTGCAAGTAGGCTGGAACAGAGAAAGAGGCAACTTTGAATAAGCTTAAACTTGGAAATACAAAGAAAAAATTGCCTGAGCTAAGACACCTAAGAAGAGTATGAGAATGTCTTCTGTCTATCCCCTTGCCATCTCACAAACATGAGGTTCCAGTTTTACAAAGGAACTTGTAAAGTCTGAGGTTAAGATTTCAGCTGGTTCTGATGGTGTTCAAGTTCTAAACCGCTGGCACTACTGCTTTGGCCTCATCATCCCTCACCAATCTAGATACCAGGAATGGTTATATTACCAGACTTGAACATGCTGGAAAGTGAATTTGTATTTGAAAATTAAATTTCCTTTGAAAAACAGTGGTATACAGTTAAGGACCAATTATCTCAAAAACACCAAATTATAAAGGTTATGAAGGTTACATCGATCTCCACATACCACTTCATTTTCCCATAAATGATTACATCTTACTGTGTTTCTTTATGCTGCTAACACATGACGAGCTTGGTCAAAATTAGTAGTAATATTCCAGAGCCCTGTTGTATCTGCATTGGTTGCTGAAAACAAGAAAATACTTTCAGTGCTGTGAAGTTGTGTTTTAGCAAAAGAAACAGTAAGACGGTCATAAAATACACACATATATATATTTGAATTGCCTCAGTGAGAAAGAATAACATGGTGTGCAGGGGAAGAGGAAGTAACAAACACAGTGGTTAACCCCCACACTAAGAACACTCTGAGTGTTCTGGTTAATTACAGAGAAGCCAATTGTTTCATGTGCAAGATGGCTCATTATTTAACTATGCGCAGAAAATGGTTAATTAGTTTACTTAACCAACTGTACTTTTACTTCCTCTTATTCTTTGTGCTCTGAATGACGTTAAATGTATTTTACTTAATCCATGCAATTTGATTAATTTTCCTTTAATTTTGTTAAAAAGTGTCAATGTGAATCGTTGAATCATCTAACTACATTTCTCTCTTTGGGGTGGAAAATAACCAAAGGAAAGAAAAGTAATTTAATTTAGCATTAATAAGCCGCAGACTTATGTTTACAATAAATCAGCCAATATTACCATCCTTAATAGTTGTGAATGAGACAGAGCAGATGTGGATACATCTCTCCTTTTCTTTTCTTTACTTTACTCTTAGGGACTGAATCTCTCTTACTGTATTTTAAAATGAGCACATGGGTTGTTCAAGTGGGTGCATAACAGGACCATTTTATAAAATAAGAACCAAGGCCAAGAGTCTTTTAATTCCTCAAGTTTGTTTTATTGAAAAAAAAAAAAAAAAAGAAAAAAAGAATGTTCAGTTTCCCTACAACATTTAAACAGATGTGACAGTCTATAAACAAAAGGAAAAGTGAAGAAAACATCCTTACAGTTTAATAATTTTCATTCAGCTTCTCTTTTGTATAGTGTGCTCATGCGATATTCCAGTCTCCTGGAAAAGAACTGTAGCTATACAAACTCTATAACTTTCAGTCTACAAAAGTATTTTGTGTTCATGGTTTTCCACAGAAGTTATTAGAGATTAAAACATTTCTTTTTTGAAAAATCTTTTCAAGAATGACTGTAGCAGTTAATGTTCTGAACATGTAGCAGATGCCATCTGCATTAGCCACTGTCTATCTACTTCAGGTGTCAGACATTAAAAATACAGGAACCAAGTGAGATAGAAGTCCTTTCCAAAAATTCCTTACCATCACCAGACTCAGAATAACCAGAACTTACCTTATGTTTCTACAAGATTGCTTCCTAAGTAGCTTCATCTCTGGAATTATACCCAGGATGAGTTACACTCTCAGCATATTTTTAGAAAGTTTATGAGAGCTACGAAAGTCAGAGAGGAGGAGGAGAACACAGGAAAACCAAAAATATTTTATGCTTTTGCAAGCAATTAATTCCGCAGTATAAAAGTCTGAAAAGGGAATGGGTCTGGCGAGCAAACCTGCACGCTAACGCATGCCAGTATTTAAAAACTACACAGCAATTTTTATCTGAGGATCTTTGCAAAAAAGGGTATTTGCTATTCTCCTTTACAGATACCGTGTTTTGCTAAAGGTCACTCAGCAAGCTGAAACATGAGGAGAAGTGAGGTGTTCTGTCTCCTATGTCTATCTCCTATCCACCACAAGACACCAAGGCCCTGTTAAGATGAACAGCTATGAAGAGAGGCTTTTGTCTGATTAATCTTTTATCCTGTCAGGTTCACAACACCCTTTGCAAAATCGTAGTTCAAGGTCCTCTGATGTTTACCTTACATATCACCACCTTTTTTTCTGAGGTTTTTATAACTCAGGCATGAAAAATTTGCTCCAGGGTGAAAGTTGGCATGAAAGTGTCTCCAGCCAGGAGCACAGCTTCTTTTCTGCCTTTTGGGTTGGTTTTTGGTTTGTTTTTTTTTTTAAACCAACTTCAGGGAAAGTCAAAAAATAGAAAGGCTAAAATATTTCCAAGAGCTTGCAAAGCTGGCAACAGCAACAAGATCACTTACTTGAACCAGTTTAACCAGACCTAACTATAATAAGAATCATACCATACCTTAACTCAAAAGAAACCCAAAGCATTGTTACCCACTCAGTCCTCTTCTCCACCAGATTTCAGTGGGATTTGAAGAGGTTTTGCGGTATTTGGGGTTTTTTTTGAAGTAGTACACTGTGGTAAAACACTAATAGCAGGAATGTTGTGAGGGCTTATAAGTTATTGGAATTTCCAGTTTATGATGATTTGGCTGAACTTCAGATAAGGGGACACCCATTTCATATCTCTCAAATTAACACTCAAGTTCACCTGTAAGTGGTGGGCCCCACCATAACATTAGGGAGGGTACTAAAATTTGCCTTTGCTCCATGTGTTTCCACAACTGCTCCAGGCATCCTGAATCATGCAAGGTATCCTTCTTGGGAAAGCTACTCAGCTCAGCTATGGGCAATGTGCTTTGCCCAGGTTGGAATGGAAATAAATTTTACTCTGATTTAATTTTCTTGCACTTTTAACTGGGCTGCTGCCCAGGCTGCCTCAATTTCACCACCATCATCACAGGTTTCAGGTGGTCTTCTCATACTCCACAGCCCACCTCTCTTGCAGACATGGTGTGAATGATGAGAGACGGGCTTCAGTCATTTCAAAGAGGAAAAGGGTTCTTTACTAAAGCTGCCAATATGGAAAACATCTTACACACTGATGTATTAGATCACAGATTAAACATGCTCTATATGATTACTTACCCCACCATGAAAAGTGAAGTAGGCACTACCAGATGAAAAACATGGTCCCTGTGCAAAGAGATTAAAATCTGGCCTAACTCACATGGAGTGCTGGCAGCACGTGACTATCTTGCAGTCCAGGTCTCAACTAAGCAAGCACAAAATGTATTCCCATACATTCTACATACAAAAATGAGTCTTCAACATAAATACTGTGTCTTTAATAAGCATCTAGTGGACTTCCAAAACTCAGGACTTCATACCAGGGAAGTCTGGCTTCTGCGATAAAAATTTTGGAAGGAATTTGGGGTAGTTTAAGGGACTATGGTTATTTAGGACTTTGGAAAAAATGGGCTACGTTTTCTCATTTCTAAGCTCTTTGTTAACTTTGTCTTATTTTGTCCTTACTGTTATACTGACTTAGGATTCCCAAGGTATCAAGACCCCAAGAAAGTTAATTTATTTCACAAAATATCTCTTAGCTTGTCTAAAATGTGGTACAAGATTTGGCACCATTGAATAGTGGTGTTGTCAAAGTTAAAAGCCATCTTTCCTCATAAAAACAATCTCTCCGCCTTCAAAAAGATATAGGGCAATAATCTCTCTTAATTTTAGTGTTCCTGAATAAGAGTCCAAAGATTTCCCATTTTTTTTCCTTAAACTAACTTTTGAAAGATCTTGTGGTGACAGGTCACATCAAAGTGCCTACAGGGCAGCCAAATCTTCTACCTGTTCTTTGCCTGAAGTTTACTGCTTTTCCTCATCTTGACCTCTTCAAATGCCGTAGGACTTACCCACCCTTACCTTGTCTCAATGGCTCTTGCAAACGCTTCTCAGGACGAGCTATTGCCAAGTTGAAGACTGTTTACTTACTTCTGGAGAAGGTACAGAGAGAAATTTTCAGGTACCTTGAAATATATACAGGGCTGGAGCACCTTCCAGTGACAGTTGTTTAAAATTGTACAGTTATATAGTGGTCTGAAAGAGGAGAAAAATAGTTGATTACAGATAAAATAGCATAAGTTATGTTGTTATAACTTTAAAACCGGTTTTAGATTATGGTTTTTTTTTACAGTTTCTAACTGTAAAAGGTTACAGTTACAGGCAGGGAGAACATGGAGGCCTGCAAGAGAGGAGAAATGTGAATTTGTAGGGAGATAGCAAATGAGATTCCAGTCCTTTTCTGAAGCTGGTAAAGTTATTACATTGCTAATCGGGGACAGATTTAGGGTAGCCAATGAGTGTTTTGTCACCAGCTTCAGTGAAATGAGAATTCACCTAGGTCCTTACTCTTTTCAGCAGGGAGATCTGTAGCTATTTCTGCTTTTACAGATTATGAGAACAAAGCTTTTTAATATGTATATTTATAGTCCTCAGCATCAAGAAGCAACAAGAAAATAATCTTTAAGATGCTGATAGCTTTGCGGTGTAAGAGCTTACAGGCTTCTTTATATTTTTTCTGACTAATAACTTCAGATTACTTCCTGTTTACTGTCAGTGCATCTAATGCGTATGTCAGCCTGGTGCAGCACTGACATGATATATGCATTAGACCACACATTGATAGCAAAGAGAAAGTTACTCAGTTCTGACAGGACAAGAAAATTACCCACAAGCAGTAAGATATAGGGTTGCTGTGTGACTATGTTCTGCTTCAAGCCCATGTATCACATGATGATAACACAAGAATTAGGGGAGTGTGAGAGATGCTGGAACTGCAGAGCCAGTTATCTGGTCCCTTTGCCTGTCTGTGCCCTGCAGTACTGTGCGCACCTGCTTTAATCTCCCTTATGTCCTGACAGGCTGCTGAGCTTTGGATGGTGTTACTGTGCTTTGGAAAACACCACAGTCAGTCCAGTTGCTACACACTTTCCGCGTTGCCTTGCTTCCCTTGCAGCACCAAGAGACTGCACCTCAGACGCAGTCCCTTCTGTTTGTAATGACTTTGGTGTCCACCTACCCCCCCACACACACACCTTCTGGTCACACTGCCTGCACTGCCCTAAATAAACATGTCAGACATGGAGATCTAAGGCAGTCCAGAGAAAGAAGAAAGGGGCAACAGGCAACTTACTGTCAATTTTAATAGTTCAATGTCCTCTGCAGACAATGCAGGCTTGTGTTAAGAGTGCAATTCCTTGCAATCTTGTTGATATTTTAATTACAAACCTGAAGCATCCAATTCACCATCTCAGTGAAATTAAGGAAGAAGAAACTGCATTATCTACAGATAAAACAACATAGTCAAGGTAGCTGAGATCAAGACCATGTGTTTTCTAAGCAAAATTTGGGATTTTATTTAGTTTATGTGAGCTGCTGAAAGGTAAATCATTGGTTAAATGTCCTATATGTGTATTTTTGCCTTTACTGTGATTTGCATAAATGCCGACTGTGCTACCTGAAAGCATTCCTGTCCTGATTTATGAGTGTGTTTGTATTGCTCATATCATAAATCTTCTCCTCCAGGACACTTCTGTTCTGGTATTTATTGACCAAAGACAATTTGTGTTAAGAATGTTTTGAGATCTTGCCAGATATGCACTAGGGTATATTTGAGAAAACATTCACTATTAAAGTGAATGAATCTAGGCAAATGTATGATCTCACTACCCAGATAAACACTTTGCCATAATATTTTAGTACCCTATTTTATTAAGAGAAACCTATGTCTCCATATGCATCTATTTACCAAAGAGTCAATTCATTTAGCCCAAATCAAAATAAGTGCTGTAAGGAGATATTTAGGCTAGCAGTCTCAGCCTGGTGACTATGGCTCAGTGAACAAACCTTCAGGGTCAGGTCTTTTGCTAAATCTCACTTGAGCCTGAGTACTACCCCTTATTGAAACAAAATGCCCAAACATGCCCTCTGTGCCCTATTTCTAATTTTCTAAGAAATTTACTTCGAGGTGAGGATTCCTTTTTCCTAACTATTATTATCAGGTCTAAAAATACCTAGAAAGCTTTGATTGAAACATGCACATTGCACTGCTGGGAGCTGTACATTTTCACCATAAGAGAGGTAGTCACCGAAATAAACAGGCTGTACAACCAGTGGGAGAAATATGTTCAGGAGAAACTGAGGCACAGTTTCTGTGCAAGAAAAAATCAGCTCTGCATCATCTGGTGGCACAAGGGTGCACTTCTTTTTGTCTGTCCCATGACATAGGCTTCATAAGATGTCCTCGCCTAGGACCACAGTGCTAGGAGTGCAGATCGACCCTCTGAGGGATTTCCCACAGCTCAACTGGGGCCAAAGTCGATTTTTATCCTGAGATTAGGCACCCTTTCTTCAGAGGGCTGAGGGAAAGGGGTAGGGATTCCTCACACTATTTTCTCTCTGCATCTGCCCATCCCTGTGCAAGGCAGGGTCACAGCACTCATGCTGGAGCTGGGAGATGCTCCCATCTTTGCAGAATCTCTGCCTACCAGCTGATACTGGCTGGGAAGCCATTGCAGAAGCTCTCAGTCCCTCCTGCTGAATCCGATTCACTTTGCAATTTAAAGATTCGTTTGGTCAAAGAGGAAAAAGCAAGACTGAGCATGAATATCCTACTGGTTAGGGCACTCACCTGCAAGGGAGGAGACCTGGGCTGCAGTTTCTTGTTTCAATGAGTGTTTATGTGATATATATTAAACAACCATTGGATAAAATGCTTAAATAGTCATTAGGGCAGGGATGGTAGCCTGGGTCTGCTCCCTTCCCTTCCAGGGGAGGGCCCCAAACCACCAGAGAGTCATGCTTGGTCTTGCTATCTCCCTATCTCCCTGTTTCTCTCTAATGAATCTGCAATTATTTGATGCAAAGTGAAACAGCTTCCACAGCAAAGACGGGGAGTGCACCCATCCCGCACCATTTTCCCCTTGGTTTTGAGAGGTGGGTTCAAAGGCTCTCAAGCAGAGCAGGAAACTCAGCCAAGGTCTCACAGTCCCAAGCTGTGGGTTGGCAGCAAGAGCAGTGGCACTGCTTCCCACTGCTTCTCTGGTGGCTGTCCATGCTTTGAGATCACCCAGCAGACTGAGCCCCTAAGGGGACCACACACAAAATAATACGTCACCTGTACATCTCCAGCCAGCCAGGCATGAATCAGGTGCTGAGCTGCCTGAGACTAAGACACTTGGTGGTATGCCCAGCAGCAGAGCTGGAGGCAGGAGGGGATCTCCCCATCTGGACGTGAGGAACACTGGGGAGGTGGCAGATGAGTTGGAGCTGGAAGGAGGCTCTGCCAGGAATCAAGGGCCCCCAGACACCTGCCAAAGACCACACAGGGAGCCTGGGGAGAAGTGAGACCTGAACAGCCATATCCTGAGGCACAGCCCTGGCCATGACAACCAGGCACCTCTTTGCTCCTAAGCACTCCTGTGCAATTTTTCAAGGAAGGAAAAAAAACCTGTAGCGAGGGTGGACAAGGCAAACTGTTCATCACCCAGAAAATCACAGCTAACAGCCACTGCCATTTCCAGTGGATATGTGTAATTAGCAAACCATTCAGCAGACAGTTCTGAATGAAAAGCACAAATAATGCTGGGGAGTTCCTGGTGGAACAATTTAGTTATCTTTCTGGAGAAAAACAATGTGTCTGTGTGTAACCTTTTAACTATTTTTCTCTTTCCTCCTCTCACTCTTATACTGGATAATTATTTATTTTGTAGCTTAATTAGCTAATTATGCATGTGTTACGGTGCTTTTTAAGCAGGAAGTCACTTTGTTTAGTTGTTGGTGGCATGAGGCTTTTGTTCAGCTTCTGTGATGTTGGTTTATAACATAATCATCTTTATTTGCAGTGGTCCGAGGTGATGAAGTCTGTTCCCATTGCTAATATTTTAATTATCGGAGTAAAGTTTGAAAAAGGGCAGTGACTGACAGGGAACAGTTTCACGTGGGTAGAGGGTAACCAATAGGTTCGCGCAAGCCCCCAGCTGCCTCTCTGTGAGGCACAGTCATGCTGTTTCCCTTTAGAAGATGTCTGAGGCTTTTCAAAGAGAGTACTAAAAGGCACTAACAAGAATTCACCAAGTCCACCCAGGAGATTCTTTTCTGGCTATCACTGTGTTTTCAGAAACGTAAAGGGACTTGAACTGGATCCCCATTCCATCAGCTCAACAATAAAAGGGTCTAGGTAGAACTGGTGTTTAGGAAACAAATGCAAACGGGATATATAGCAGGGAGCTGGGTACGTTATCTTGCTGCCTGCTACAGTTTCACATGACAGCACAAGATCCACCCACCTGCACACAAGCCATCAGCTCCTCCCATGCGCAGGCCAAGTGCACAAGGTCATTGCAAGAGTTAGCAGCTCCGTTTCTTACCAAATGCTCAGCCATGAAAGCAACTACAGCATGTATCAGTGGTTCTCCCCCACAGCTGTCCAATCCTCCAGTCTGTCTGATTCAGAGATACCCAGCATGGTGCCCCTGTTCCAGCTCCAAACCCTGACAAACTTCTCTCATTTGAATTCAGTTGTCAGACATAATGTATGCAGCCACAGACCTGCAGTAACATTTATTCCTTCTACTGAAAAGATGAGTAAGACTTTTAGGCTCATTTCCCCAGTGGTAAACTCTAGCTAACTCCATTAGGAAACTGGTCTCCCTCAATTCCTTATCTAGTCAGCTGAGCTGCTCAAGAGGACTATTCAGAGCATGTGAATTAGTTTCTCCTGAGAATTATGCTTTAAAGAGCCTCTCTCATGCAGGAACACTACAGCTACTAGCTTACGATACCCATAGCAGTGCTTTAAACCCCTTTTTATATTCATAGATTAATACTCTACACATTTCTATATGATCATATATTAAGAAATAAACTTTGCTATGAATCTGTTAATTTGTCCACCAGAAACTGTGGTGGCTACCTGATGAATGCAGAAGGAAAAAAGTATAGCCTTTGAATAAGCCCCTTAGAAACCGTAACATGTACAACAGTTCCTACAGGATCAGCTTTGAGACTGAAATGTTGCTCTATGTTTTTAAACTCACTGACAGTTTTATGATTTAAAGGCATTTTTTTCTGCCTCTTTCCCACCCTCCCATTCACATATTCTTCACGGTGGTGCCTGTGCAACAACACTCAGTAATAACCCCTTTCCCTAGGGGATCAAGGAAGGAAATTCGACAAGTCACTGCCTCTCCCCTTTCAATTTTTTTTTGTTTGGTTTGGATGGTCTCTGAAATGGGCTGGAATGCAAATGGAAGATATTTGGCAGGTTGACATTTGTCTGCAAAACTAGGCACTGAGCCAGAAGCATGGAGCAAGCTGGAGTGGGTTTACATAAAGTGGGAGCAATGGTGCCAGAGCACTCCAATACGTTTTCCCCTGAGACTCATAGGGAGCCCACTCAATACTTCATTAAGGGCGAAATCCAGCACTATTTGAAGAGCCTTAGGAAAGGGCCTATGCACCAATTAAGTTCTTAAGGCCTCTGCACTGGTCTGAATTCCACCCAAAATAAGAATTGTTAGCTGAGGAAAAGATGCTATTACCCAGATTACAGTCTGCTCTTGTGAGGAAAAGAGACTGTTGGCATATGGTTGGAAGCAGCACAATCCTTCTACGCAATCCTACATAACTGCATCCTTGCAGCATGTTTGGTGCAAACAGACACTTGTCTGTCCATGAAGAACCCTTACAGCGTGAAAGAGTCCAGGCAAGCAAGAGAGCAGGATCTCTCCAGGAAGGACCCTAGAATCTGATCTTTCTTAAAACAGGAACACAGGAGTCACTTTAACACTGCTGGGATGTAACTCAGGGCTCTCTATGGTAAGGTGGCTCAGAATGGCATCCCAGAGTCTATTTTGCAGCCATAGGTATTAGTTTTTCTTAATCTTTTTCTGTACAAACACAGGATGCACACAGGGATGATGGGCATGATACAGCATTTACTGCAAACAAGAAGTGTCTACTATCCCTTTAGGAGGCTGGAATAGTATTTTTACTAGAGAAGAAGTCCATCTAAATTATTCTCATATTTATATCGATAAGGCAGGCAGGCACTTAGCAGCTCTCTACTGCAGTAGGAAGTTAGTCTTAGGTGGAGGATATCTTTCTATTAACAAGGTCAACACCATTATTTTGTATGGGTTGCATGAATGCTCATTTGTTTGCATGCAGTGCAGGGAACGCTGCATATTTTAATTTCTAAATAATGGGGTGGCACAATGTCAAAGAGACATAGAGGGACAGGGGGAGCATGGGGAATGCTTCTAATTCCCCAGAGCCTTTTCACAGCAAAGCAGTGATAATACAAGCTAATGGTTTCTGTAATATGAGCCAGGATAAGGTCAGTTTAAGGCTGATTTTTGGCTTCCATCAGAGGGCATCTGCTCCATAAATAAATTTCTTTACATAGTGCATTAGATTGAAATGTAGAGTTGAGTACCAAATTGTGGAAATATGTTTTTCAATTAAAAAGCTCTTCACACTACATAGACATACCAGAGAAGTTGAGTGCAGGGATAGGAACTTACCAAACAATTTGTGAGATCAACCCCTGAATTGAATATTAGCCCCTTGATGCACATGCTTAACTCCCATTAGTGGCACTGGCAGCAACAAGACTGCATCAATGGGGAGAATTGACCTCATAGTCTTTACAGAAATGCAGACACTTGCCATTGAAATTAAGGTGCTGTTAAGAATGTGGAGTTAACAAAAATGCAGTCTACACAATGAAAGTGAATCAAATGTTTACATTATATAATTGCTTTTTCTTGCTTTGACAAGGAAAATTAGCTCTGTAAAGTTCCAGTTCTAAAATGCATACTTGAATACAATTGATGAACACAAGATCCCTGCACACCTAAGGCTAGACTGATAAAAAAACTCACATATGCAATTGAGCTAAATTTTTTCCTTCTTGCAGTTGCTGTCAGGAGCCTGTGAGTTGAGGCACTAACTCCATAATCTGCAAAAGTGTCAAATGAAAGCAAATATGTTCTAGCATGTTGGTAGGGTGCATCCAGCAAGAGATTGATTGGAGAAGATAATAGAGAAGGTCTTGCTCCAGGTTAGCAGTTGCACATTTCTCAATCTGGACTTTGGATTTCAAGGTTGGAAAGGGTTATTCCGATCATCTAAGATATATCGCAGGACTTAGGTCTTTCTCAAATTAAATACTTGAAAAAACAAAAAAAGATTTTCTTGGATGGAGAATTCACTGCAGCACATCATAATTACTCTCCTTATCCAAACAGCAAAAAAAACAGTCCCTCAAAATGTGTACCATTGAAAGTTTTCATCTGAATTTTTCTGGTTTTGAGCATTGTGTTTTATTATAACTTGGTCTACAGAACTGAAGAACTCTCTCATCAAGAGAACTGAATGGGAATTTTTTTCACTATTCTCTAGTCAGCAGCAGAGGGAGAGAAAGGGCATTCATTTGGAAAGCGTGACACCCAAGTTCACAACCCAATTTTGCCCAAACAGGAGTGAAGGGATTTGGGCTACATTCCCACCACAAGCTAGTGGGTCACACTGGGTGCTGGAGTAGCATTCAGCCTGCAACCGGCTGCAATTGTGTCAGCTGATAAAGGCATTTCCCAGGGCAGCCTGGAAGATCTTCTATATGGATGATGAGGGAAGTTTGCATAAAACTCTGGTGAAAGTATAGGTTAAGTGGACAGTGGTAGAACTGCACTTTCCAACACACAGGGTTTTATAAGCAAGTAAAGCTGAAGAGAGGAAGTGGAGTCATGAGCTGTTTAATAGTTTCATTCCCAAGGCTATGTTTCACAGTGAGGCAGTGGCTTGTTTTCTAGGGCTGCCTACAAACACTGACACAAATGGCGCAAATTGCAAACAATGAGTGGGAGAAGTGTATGTACAACCTACTGTATTTTCTTCACAGGTTTTGTGTGTGCCTATTTTCTCCGTGATGTTTTGTGAAAGCTCTCTCCAAGGTGCCACAACCTGAATATTATTTGTAGCTTTATTTGTAATGTATTTCCTCTGAAAGTAACAAGATGGAGAGAAAATTACAACAAAATCTAACAGGTCCCAAAACATCAGGAAACTCTGTTATTGTTAGGAACCAGAATGCAGGCTGGGATAGAGAACTTTCAAATCTGGGGATCTCACAGATCCAAACAGTGATCTGTGACACCTATGAAAAACCAATGTCCTCAGCTGGATCACACAGGTAAGTTTAAGGAGACACAATCCATGGAGGGCTTATTTAAGCAGATGGCTTAATTTTGGGCGTGTACCATTTGCCTAACGCATTAGAACTCTAGCAAAAGAGATTCGTGTCCCTTTTCTTAACAAGTTATGACCTGTATTTTCAAATGTGGGTGCTTATGGCTAGCAGTTAAATAAGTGCCCTGATTTCCAAAGCCGCAGAATAAATAAGGATGCCTCTCTCTGGTTTTGGGTCTGTTTTCTATTTTGTTCTGTCTTTTTTTATTCTTCAAAATGCTTAAAGTGTCACTCAGTTCTGATCTCAAAGATCACTTTCTTGACCAAAACAATCATTAAAGTTCCACGTTCAGAGTTATTACTAGGAGCAGGTGAATGGGCCAATTTCCCCACTCAACCGTTAAGTTCATGGGGCAAAAATTATCTAATATGCTGGTGGAAAGAGGACTCTACAATTGCGTTTGTTAGAGCCATCACTGTTTTAACTCCACCTGATTACATCTCCTAGCTTTATTAAAACACTTATGGTCCTAAATTATAGGACAAACCCCTGAGAAATAGAATCTAACACCAAAGTTAGCTCAGCTTTGACTGGTATTTTGCATCAGATAACCTCCAGATGTCCCTTCCAACTTACATTATTCTCTGATTCTATGATCTTATGCAGTGTGGTTATGAAGGAGACTCAGGGAAAGTCAGAAATGTTGGCTGAATAATGACACATCCTGAGCCACCAAGAAACTTATCAAACCCCAAGCAGATGTTTAATTTTGTGAGGCCAAGAGAGGCAACAAAATGGTACTCAAGGCCTCCAGAAAACTATTAATAAAAAAGTGAGATAGAGCAAAACATTCATAGAGGGCGGTGGGTAGGAATTCTCCCAGAGAATCATATGACCATTAAAACATTACAGATCAGTTTTGCACTGTTGAAAGATATAAACTCAACCTTACATTAACCTAGAGCTTCTCCCAAGTCCTAGAAGTCATGGCAGGAATTAGAGAGATGTAACCTTACTCGTCTTTACTTAGATTTCCATGGAAACCACTTCTCATTACTAGACCAGGTCCCAGACTCACTTTCTTTTCCTAAGATACCAAGGTCAAACCACAATTAATGTTTAATCATCAGTACTGCCTTTTATTTTTTAAATAAAATCACAATATTCCCTCTACTTAAACAAGTAAGAGAGTGAGATGTTGACTAACATAAATTTATGAGCTGTTAATACCTTCAGATTTAATAAAATAATGATAATTTCTGTTAAGCAATCTTATGCATGCTAAGTACCATTACTGATCCAGGCCATGTTGAGACAGCTGATATGTCACAATTATTTCTACATCTAAGCATATTTGAAATTTAAACTCAGAAGAATTGGAAATATTAAGCATGCATAATCAAGGTTTAAACATACCAGGCATAAGTGGTGGAAGCATATTTTTCCTTTCCCAGCACTCCTGTAATATTCTTAAATAAATCTTTTACCACATATATCTGTTTGGTGGCATAAAATTGATTAATAAAGTCCTGGATATGTTTGACTCACAGATACATTTTACTACCCTTCCCCTACAGGTACATACTGTTTGCATCCCTCTTCTAAAAAAATATCAGTACAATACGCATCATCAAACTCAACATTACTTTTTTTGTCCTGATCAAAACCTACTGCGAACTACCTTCAAAAAGAAGTAACTCAGTGACAAATTTCAATAGTTTGGTCTGTTCTTTTCTGAAGAATCACTTAGAAGTTCAATTAAACACACTGCAATCAAGGAGGGAAGATGTCAACTCTCTTTAAGGACTTGAAGTGGGGATTTTTTGTTTGCTTATTTTTCTCTTTACTGAGAATCTAACTTTCAGAGGCATCTGATTTTTAAAATGAGACTTTTTCTTTGCCAAATTAAAAAAAAGAAAATGAAACAAAAAATATCAGGAAGGGATAGGATTCTCAGTGGGTGTAAATTAGCAAAGTTGATGCAGGAATGTTCATTTATATCAACTATAAATCTGATGCAAGCTGTATATACTTTAGCTGGGAAAAAATTCATGATTTTACAGATTATTCAGTCTTATATCTAATGTTTTTCATGATTAACAGAGTTGTCTCATATAGTAGATACTGCTGTTTTTCTTGTTGAAGAATATATTGGTTAAAGTCATCACAAGGAACAAACCAGTATCTTGATATGAAGGAGTTCACTTTATTTCCTTCATGGGTATTAAAGAATCCAACAGTGGTAAGGTATTGGAAACCACACTGTCCAAATAATAGTAATATGCAGAGGTGGGAAATGAACACCAAGTTACTCAAAATCAACACTGTCCAGCCAGAAACTTGCATCTCACAAAATAAATTACTTGTAAAACTAAATGTCTATATGAAATATTAAAGTTTAAAAACATTCTGTATTACCCATTTTAAATACAGTCACCCAACTTATGCTGCTTCTCCAACCATATCTGAAAGTGAGCAGGCACACTGCATCAATCAAAGGAAGACTGCAGTGAGAAAAATAATCCACCATCAAAGCAAAAGACATAAATACATAAATAAGGCCAGTGCTACATAAAATATCAGTAGTACTGAAAAGTATTTAAATGAGCATTTAAAAACTTACGGGTATTTTTCTCTCCCCCCTATTGCCTCCCCACACTGCCCAGCTTGGATTTGTTTTATTTGGCACTTAAAGAGTCAGGTTTATTAGGTAAATATTTATGAACTTGACTTTAACCAAAATCCTGTTCGCAGCCACACCTGAGAGTTACTCCAGCCTTGGACTGGAGCAACTCTTGGGGATCAGCAAATTGTTTGCATAGCCACGGAGTGGGAATTAAAACTCTTGTTGAATCAGGATTAGCAGTCCACACGAGGAGGAGGAGGAGAGCTCATTTCCATAAGCTCTTCATCTCCCAGGCTGCTTCTCAAGTCTCTGTGGCCTGCAGACATGTATGACCCAAAAAGGAGGGGGGGGGAAGTGTATGAGTGAGAGAGAGGGAAGAAAGCAAATGAAGAAAGAAGAGGCTTTTGCAATGACTGCGTCTTTGCTTTTTCTTCTAGGCAGGGTCTGAGCCAGCCTTCCTGCCCTTTCAGATAGACTCATATGACCTCCCATGCTTGGAAGTGCATAACAGTGTCAAGACAGATCCCAACAGTATGGCTAAACCTTTGCTTCTGCCTCAAAGAGTGTTGCCAAGCAGGTTAAACTTTGTGGGGCCATGTTTATTTCTGCGTTTTGATAAATTGCAGAAGAGCTGGGTATGCCATGTGAAGTCCTACATCTCTCTCATCTGTTGAGCCACCTGCCTACCTTTGCCTCCCAAAGTCTGGGCAAGAGCATGCTCTGATCATTTGCAATCCCTTAGCTGAATACCATTTGCATGTGCATCAATGGTGTTTAAATCTAAAATAAAATACACAGCTGTAGCGTGCATGGGTGTCTCCCATGCTAGATGAATGAATAAAGCTGGCTGAGGTTAACAGCAAAGAGATCTTTAAATAACATTACCTTTACTCTGAAAATATGAAATAAATTACAGCCACCATAAATTTGCTGGATTGTGAACTGTCCTTCCCATGAAGAGAGGTTACAAAGCAGCTGCAGCTGAAAGACAGCTACAAGTGTAAGGACATGAAATTCATTTCACAGAATAACAGAATCACAGAATCACAGAATTATTTTCATTGGAAGACACCTTTAAGATCATTGAGTCAAACCACTCACCCTGCACTGCTAGGTCATCACTAAACCATGTCCCTCAGCACCACACCTACATGTCTTTTAAATACCTCCAGGGATGATGATTCAACCACTTCCCTGGGCAGCCTGTTCCAATGCTTTACAACCCTTTCTGTAAAGAAATTTTTCCTAATATCCAACCTAAATCTCCCTTGGAACAACTTGAGGCCATTTCCTCTTGTTCTGTCACTTGTTACTTGGAAGAACAGACTGACCCTCACCTTGCTACCACCTCCTTTCAGGTGGTTCTGTGATTCTGTGATAGTGAGAATTCTCCCAACTGCTTATAGAATATTTTGCCTGCATCTTCATCCTGGTTAAGTTGTCTATAACAAATTTCCACCATGACATCTGCCTTGTTGGTCTTCCCCCTGATTCTTACCCATAAACAATCAACCTTATCATCACCATTGTCAAGCACTAGACAATCAAAATAGACCCTAACACAGGGCCACTCCCCTGCTTCTCCTTCCCAGCCTATTCCTTCTGAAGAGTCTAGAGCTGTCCAACACAGCACTCCAGTTGTGTGAATCATCCCACCATATTTCTATGATGGCAACTATATCATAGTTTTCCTGCTGTACAAGCACTCCTGTTTGTTGCCCATGCTACGTGCATTCCTGTAGATGCACTTTAGTTGGGCTATTGATCCCATTGTCTTTTGGCAGGGGGAAGGCCTAAGTCCTACCTGACCATTCCCAAGCACTATCAATTCCTAGATTCACCTAAGTAATTCCTAGCTCATGTGTATTCGTTGTGTTCCTTGACTTTCCTCACTAAGAACAAAAGCACATGGTCTGTTACTGAATAGAGAGAAAAGTACACATGCCCCAAATCTCCCAAACAGAGTACTCGGTAAAAACCTGAGTCAGGGACGATTATAATGTCTCCATCACCTACTCAAGTTCCTTCATGACCACAGTCATCACTGGCACAGTCTCCTCCCTTGAACACAGCCAGGATAGTCGAAGCATACCAAATTTATTTTTAAACAATTCAAACCACAGCCAAATGAAAAAATATTTTAATTATATTTATTAGGGAAAAAAAAAGAGGTGCTACATAGCAAAGGTAAGCATAGGAGAATCAGACTCAAAATTACTGTGGATATGTGCGTGAAGCCAGACAAAAGCAAGCCTGGCTTTGTACATTGAGATTTTTCTTGTGTTTATACTTGCTGTCCCAGGAGAGCCAAGTGAACAACTCTTTCATCATTATTTGAGGGTTATATAGCTAAATCTCTACTATACTGTATGCCCCAGACTATATCCTTCTCTGTGATAGTTCATCCATCAGCAGGTCTTCTAACAACTGCAATTAAGTAGAATCAAAAGTAGAAATCAGTTTGTGAAGTGTTCAAAAGAGGAGAAAATTCACACATGTCCCAGCTATGTGGTCACTTCAATCAACTATCCTTTTAAGAAGCTGCATTAGAGACTTAAGCTAAAGTTTGTACAGCTCAGGTTTGTTGACTTTGGCAGTCTCATTTTTATTCACTAGAGTAGCTTGAAACTTTTGAATGAAAAATGTGTGTGCAAATTTGGCCCATTTTCAAAACTTCATTTCTTTAATACCACTAGAACGCATTAATGTACTTTATGATTGACAAGACAACTCTTTTTCTTTTTCTTTTTTTTTTTTTTTGTGAAAGCTTTTCTTTCCTCTCTCCTGCCCCAGAGAAGCTGCTTTTTCATGTTCCTAAACGGCTCATTTGAGGTGATCTTTTCCATCACACAGCCCCAGCTGCTGCCAACACTTACACATTTGAAGTCCATCGGAAGGTCTCAGGTATTACTCTGTGCCATTTTAAGCACTTCTTCAATCTTCTTGCTCCCAGACTGCTTCAGAGGCTGAAGAGACCCTTAAAAACACTCTAGGCAACCCTTGGTATCTTCTAAATTGGAACTGCACGTCCAGGCTGTAACACAGGTCTCTGTGACTGTGTTACACTTACCTAAGATACAAGCCTCCTAGAAACAGCCTGAATTGAGTGCTCCTACATTTGCTCGCCCAATTCTTATGGCTTTGACTGGCTGGAGACATTAGGACCCTTGCAGAAGGTCCCCAGGCCATTTTTTCTTGCCCAGCACTGATTACTTTGTGGCCGATGAACCAGCCGTGAAACTTACAGACCCTTTTCCACAAAAGAGCACTAATGTGAAGGGCACATCCCAGATAAACCCACCCAGGATGCTGCTGCCAGTCTTCCCACATTACATGTTGCATCTCTACTTGTCCTTTCAACTGTTGCAGCATCTGCTATGCCCAAATCCAAGGACTCTTTAAGACTGACTTCTGTAATTTCTCCAGTAGGAAATTCTGAGGTTTAGTTCCCCTTTACACTGTTCCATTCCTTTTGCATTATGTCCTTTAACTTGCCATAAAGTACCTGGACTACAGGAAAGATTGTTATCTCTTCTTTTTGTACTGTCCTTCACATCACAAATCTTTAATTTCCTTCTGAAATCTCACCTCTTCGAACCCACTAACCAACAACAGGCAACATTTCCCACCACCACCTCCGCGACACCATCTCTTCAGTCCTTTATCTGGTTTTCACAGTGAGAGGACAAAAAGAAATTGCCTCTTCCCCCTCACTCACTGCAGAGAAACCTCAGTTTCCAGCTCCAGTTTCCTGATACTGCTCAGGGAGCATCCACAGACTTGGCTCTCCCCTTCTCCAGCCTGCACCATCACTGTTGCTCCAGGCCTTGCAGCCACACAGCAGAGTGGCTGAGACCTGGTGTCCATCAGTGAGTGAACTGAACCTGAAACGCCAATGAACCCAAAAGTTTTTCATGTGGTCCGTTTTGTTTTCTTGGCAGTAGAGCCAAGGTGACGGGGAGGTTGCTCTCATAGTCATAGCTAGAATAGAGAAATTGATAGCTAATGCAGAGTGGGCAACATTCTGCACTTCCCAGAGATGTCTTCAGTACATTTTTGCAGATTTTTTTGCTTTTGTTGTCTTTAGGACTGGTGCAGTGGCACATTACATTAGTGCAAACTGGTGCTGATGCTCAGAGGCTGTGCCCACTCTGTCAGGATTCAAAATATTCCTACAATCTGCAAGTAAGCAATAAGATATGACAAGGAGTGTGATCCTGTAACATAACAATGTACCTCGAGGGACACCTGTGAGGGAGGAGGTGAAGCAGCGTATTCAACTGCCCAAGGTGTGATTTTTATCTCAAACTATAATGTAATAAGATGTGATAATAAAAAGGCACAGGACTGAAACAAACCATGTCTTTTTTACAATGTCAACCTGGTTATGTTCTATGCTGTAAAAAACGCTGTGCAGTTTCCTGCCTTCTAACTAGAATGCTTATAGAATTATCTGACATAATTTGCATCAACACGTTTGGGTTTTTTTAAAAAAAAAAAAATCCATTAGCTGTGGTAGCCCTGGATTACAATTTCCTCCCATGGATTCTGCTCCAAGAATCCCTTATGCATCCGATAGTGTTTTGCTAATATTAAAAAAACATGTTAGAAATGGGCTTAATCTTTTGTCTCATTTTAAATTTCAGGGGTTTAGAAGCACTGCAAGAGAAATATAACACAATATACCACCAGTTCTCTCCTTTCATAACAAGTCCCCTCCTTCCCTGCTGATATTTCACAAGTGTGTTCCTAACACAGGTACTACACAAGCCTCAAACCCTCTCATACTAGTTAAAAAAAAAAACAAACCAAAAAAAAAAACCAAAAACACTTATGCAGAACTAAAACACCACAGCTTACAAACTCCTTGGGCATAATTTCAAGGGAAAGCGTGCTCCATAATTTTAAGTTTTTGTGCACCTACAACACAAGCAATAGGTATGAAATGATTTTGAAATATGACATTCTCTCAGAATGCCATATTTCTGCGATGTTCTCGGAAGACTTGAAAGGTGGAAAGTACATTCTGACCTGTTACCAAGTTACCTCAGTTCTCAGTGGCTTCAGCTGCAGAAGAGATATGTTATTACATGGTCAGGTCACTAAAGATGAAATATCTTGAACAACAGATGATAGCTTCTGCTATCAGAGCTTTTGTATCAAATATGAGAGCTCAGTTTATTTTCAAATTTTATTTCAAGAGTCCTCCATATAATCCAGTAGTATTTCAGAAAAAATGTTTTAATGAAATGAATAAGCATGCTATGGACTTTGCTACAAATGTTCTGAGAGAACAAGTGAGCTTTTATGGACATTTTTCATGGGTTGCATAACCCTATAGCCCTTTCTTTCAATATAGTGAGCCTCAGTCTCTGTCTTCTCCAAAACGTGCCATTGACTGCGTTTCAGGAAGAGGAGAGGACTCAGTGATTTGGACAAATATAGTCAGGTCACCACCAAATGGGGGGTGGGGGCGTGAAGCGCAAGAGGTGAATCTAACTGTTTTATAGAAAATAGCTACTGTAGGCCTTGTTATGGTTTTATGCAGTACTTATTTAAGGACTGAGAACCCATTGAAATCACAGAATCACAGAATGGTGGGGGTTGGAAAGGACCTCTGGAGATCATCTAGTCCAAACCCCCTGCTAAAGCAGGTCCACCTGGAGCAGGTTGCACATGATCACATCCAGGCAGGTTTTGAATATCTCCAGAGAAGGAGACTCCACAACCTCTCTGGGCAGCCTGTTCCAGTGCTCTGTGACCCTCAAAGTAAAGACATTTACTTTCTGCCTGCTGCCCCTCTTCCTGTCGCTGGGCACCACTGAGAAGACTCTGCCCCATCCTCCTGACACCCGCCCTTTAGAAATTTATAAACATAGATAGAATTCCTTCTCAGCCTTCTCTTCTCCAGGCTAAACAGACCCAGGTGTCTCAGCCTTTCCTCGTAAGAGACATGCTTCAGTCCTCTAAACATCTTTGTAGCCCTTCACTATGCTTTCTCCAGTAGTTCCTCGTCTCTCTTGAACTGGAGGGCCCAGAACTGGTCACAGTACTCCAAATGTGGCCTCACCAAGGCAGAGTAGAGGGGAAGAAGAACCTTCCTCGACCTGCTGGCCACACTCTTCTTAATGCATCCCAGGAGACCATTGGCCTTCTGGGCCGCAAGGGCACATTTCTAGCACATTGCTCTACAAGCACACATCGTTTCTTTTTGAGATATGCACTGTGTGATATTGGTAGAGTTGCTCCTTGTGGACCTTGCTTGTGGGTGTCTACTGCTGTTAAAGCATTGGATCTGTTTTCAGTTGTGATGCTGGAGCGTGGAGACTGTGGCAGAGTCCTGCTTTTGTGGGTCACCAGGGTCCAAGGTGCCTTATTCTCAGTGGTGTCTGTTACAGGTTCTATCTATCTATGATTCGACTCCTCTAACACTGCCCAGCCTTTAACTGTTTCCTGTAACTCAGACACCTGACATAACAGATTATGAAGCCATGCACACCTTTGGCAGGTACTTACCTTTTCTCCAGGAGAAGGGTCTGGGCAGTCATTGCAACCTACTGTCTGCATTGAAGTCTCTTTACTTACCAGTTGTGTCTGGGTAGAAGCATCAGACACCACAGGGGCTTCCTGTGTAGGAGCACTGGGTTTGGCTTGGAGGAGAGTGCTCACCATTGTGGCAGAGATCAGGAGCACTTCCTGGGCTGTGGACCTACAAGGAAGTTGCAGGGCCCTTCCTGCACTCCCTTCTGTGCAAACTGACTACACCCTGGCTGACCTGTCCCACCCTGTTTGACCACTGGCATGCCCCGGAACTGTTTAAATCTTCCACAGATGCTCCTGACAGCGTCCAGGCCATGTCAGCCTTGCCTGGGATTGTTGTCAGCTCCAGTTGAAACTCTCTGCTCTTCCTTGTGTTGCCCTGGATCTGGGAACCCCCCAGTCCACTCAATCTAGTGCTAGGCTGCAACACTTAACTGCTGCCACTGCTGCATTCCTGACCAACTGAGGAAACATTTCAGCTGCACAAATATTCTGCTTCTGTTACTGGTCATGGCTGAAGCCATTTTTTAACCATATGCCCATAAACAGTTAAGTCTCATTGACTTCAGTAGGAGCACTCACAGCTGTAAAGTTTGTGATGGAGTCTTGCATTGGGGCTGCTGTTATTTCTGCTCACCAGTATTTTATGGTGCTGGCCAGCCTGTTTTAGCTTGCAGTTGACTCTTCAACTCAGCAGGAGAGGATCTACTGGCTTTATTTGTGCCCTTCACAAATGTCCACATGCATTACCCTCCTTGCTCTCTAGCGTGGTTAAGTCTCAGTGTACCTGTACAAAGCGAACATTTATTTCTCTGTTCATCTTCCCCTTGCAGGGAGTCAGTTATTGTGAGTTCAGCAAAGCTGGTGTATATCAGAAGGGAGAGCCACTTGAGGAAAAGCAACCACTTTGTGCCTTAGTGAATGGTAACATTACTTGAAGTCCATAACAAAGTTGTGTCTGCTGGGCATTTGGAGTTGTCAAAAGGAGAAATAAAACTGGTTTTGGCTATTTGCTTTCACTAAACACCTCGTAGTATTTCACAATAGCATCTCCAGTGTTATGCCTGATTTCAAATTGGGATAATTGCATCCTGCCTACCTGAATTTCTGTTCTGGAGTTCAGTTGGATAGACTAACCCTTTTTTGCTGCCAGAATTCAAATGTTCTTTAGAGACAGAAGTCGCTTTTAAATAACTGTCATTCTGCTCTCCAGAGAGAGGTTCATGGCAATTCAGATACTGCAATGGTTAATATTAGAATACATATAAATAAATAAAGGAATTTCAGGAGTGGTTGAAGTGATTCCTATACTCACAAACAAGCACACGACCCTTCAAGATGAGAGGCAGTATATGAGACACTATGTTGTCAGACATTGCAATGTTATTATGCTTTGTATGAAGGATGCTATATAAAATATTAATGTATTTCATTAAAATGACTCTTAATGTCAATATGTAGTGTGACTGTGCCATGATTTCTTATGTTAGTAGGTGCTTTACTAGAAGTTATAACTTTACATTATTCAACCACAATAGTCTCTGTAGTAAATGTATTGCCTCTGTTATCAACTTCCTTATGCCCCATGAAAAACCATTGCTATGGTGATGAGTATTTTATGGTACAGTATTCGCCTAATTATAAAACTGTTCTCTAACAGAGGTGCTAACATTATTCTCAACAGCAAAATCCATTTTCAAAATTAAAATATATGCAAATAATTGAGCCATAACCTTCAACAGACAGTATTTTTGATTGATAATTATTTCTGTGTATTAAAAATGTTAGATGTAAATGTAAAAGTTATTGCAATGGGTGTTTAAGAAGGCTTATTTTTATAACTCTAAGGCAATGTATACCTCTGTTACTTGCTGATGTACTGTACGCTGTTAAAGCTGAAAAGTTACAATGGAAATAAAATCATTCAATTTGTATTTGAAGCATAATATCATGCAAAAGAAAAATGCAAGATCTGAGTTTATTAAGCATTTATTTGTAAATAGCATCATCCCTCGAAAAATGACACATTTAATTCTCTGACTTTATTGCCACTTCCATGAAGCTCAATGTTTTTCTTCCAATCATTATGATTATTATACTCGGTCTGAGAATTTGACACCTGCTGTTTCAAAACTTGATCACAAATATTTCAGGATATATATCAAATAGCGCAGAAGAGAGGAAAAAGACTCAGACTACAATAATGTAGGAAGATTTAAAAAAAAAAAAAGGTGAAAAAAATGTTCTTTCCAGTAAGTAAAATTAGTCAAAATAGTTATCTAGAATCTGGAGAGAATGTGATAGGTGCGTTTAAATTAGTAGAATGAAATTTCTAATGGAATGCTAAATAGAAGAAAAAAAGTCCTACTAGCAGAGGAAATAATATTGATTGAATACCGTAACAAACTGTCTGTAGGAAAACAACAAGACTAACAGGGATACGACTGATAGCGAGATGGTTAAACACACAAGAACAGAAAGGCTTGAATGAAAAAAATGGAACTTCATTAGATAATAATGGTAAGAACAATGTGTGTAATGTTGTTATTTATTTTTTACTCATTATTTAAGTTGGAAAATGACAAGGCATCTGATATAATTTAATATTTACTGTGTTATGATGAACATGTTAGTGATTCTTAAAGTTATCTGAAAGTATCTTTTATTCCTCTTCCTTCTTCTTTCTTCTTTTCCTCTTAATTATAAGTGGATAGCTTAATATTTGTACCATTAACTTTCTACGGTATTTTTGAGATGCTTGTTTATAACGGAAACATCAATACATAAATCAAAATAATGAAGAGTATTGTACTGCTGATTATTCACATAGCATCGTCCATTAGCAGCCTGTGTTTCCTGTAGGTTAAGCAGAGTTTCAATTTGATAAAGCATTTAGATGTAATGCTAACTTTAAGCATTTGCTGAAGTCTGTCTCCGGTCATCTAAATATTTAGGCATATGCTTCAATTGGAACGAAGTGTGTATGAAGGGTTAAACAGATAGTTTGCTGATGCACAGATCCTAAAACTCTGAGCCTGATCCTTGATCTGTTGGAGGCTTTCAACTCTGCTGGACGTTAGTTCTTTTATTACATGTAAAGCTGTCCAGGGAGGATGAGATACCGACCCTAAAATGAATAGCAGTACACGCAGCCAATGTTTTTCTCATGTCTGCTTTGAATAGAGATGGGATAAAATTAATGTCTGAAAGCTGCCATATTTGGGAAAAGAAATAAAGGTCAAAACTGAGAGGGACACAGTACCAGTTTCTGTCTTTTGTCTGAAGGTTATCGATGTCAGTTTACTACAGGTAAGAGCTGATTCCAGATTGCTTTATTTTCTGTTTACTCAGGGTTTCTTCAGAGTGTTGTATTTCTGCAGCACAAATACTGGTGATTGCCTTATTACTTTGTGAAAAAAGAAATAGAAGGGAATTCCTGTGTAATTACGTCCAGTCTATGGCTAATGGAGGCAACCAGGTCATATAATTCTGTTAATAAATTTATCAAACTCTTTGCTTAAATCCATTATTGGTTTTTTCATTCATTGCTCCTGTTTGAAAACTGTTCCAGAACTTCAGTCCTCTGCTAGTTATAAATCTTCTCATTTCTGTCCTAGATGTGTTTACAGCCAGTTTATACCCATTTGATCTTATGCCAACATTGTCTTTTAACTTTAATTGGATTTTAACCCCTCTCTAGCTGAAAAAACAGTAAAAAATTTTAAAGTAGAAAAGGGGGTTACAATGTTGAAAATCTATTATACTGACACTGTTAAAATGTCAAAAATAGAAAATACTCCTACATCCTCATTTTTGGGCACATTCAGTCACTTTTGGTAGGACCCACTGAAATCTCAAGCAAACATAGTTTTTACTTTTCTCGTGAGAAACAGATTTATAAGTCTGGACCCTCCTGAATAAGAAAATAACCAAGAATCTACCCCTAGAATTAAACACATCTAAAGCAAGAGGTAACTTTGTTGTCTTCTTTCCAGTCCTGCTTAACAGTTATTTTGAAAAGCCCCTGGTCAAATCACCCCTCTCTGGGGTACACTTTTATTCCTCGCAGTCAGAAAACTCAGGAAACTAACTTCCAAAACCTTCAAGGTTTGCACCAGTATAAGGAAAAAAAAAAAAAAAAAAGCCATTGTTTTATGAGGGCAAACACTGTTTTCCTCCTGTCATTGAACTGGTCATGTTAAAGGGTTTTCCCAGGTAAAATGAGGTTTGGGTTTTGCTGGGTTCTTTGGGTTCTTTTTTGTTTTAAGGAGAGTAATACAAACATCTTCCTTTTTTTGTTATAGGCACTATACCATCCACTGGTCTTATTCCAAGCCTGTAGAGCTCTTCTGCCATTTATAGCCTTGGCAGATGATTCTCAGAAAACAAGTACAGCCTCTGGTAGAAGAGAAAATACTTTCCAAGAGGTGTCTGCTGCTTCTTTTCAAAGAGATGGAACAGGCTACCTGCATATGTTCATCTCTCTTTTGGTTACAGAAACATACATATAAACTTACAGATATAGACAATTTTCAGTGCACTACATATGTAGTAATCTCAGATTTTTGTTTGACAAACGTGCATAATGAATTTTCAAAGTATTTAAAGAAATATAGTGTTATAAACATCTCCTTTAATTGTAACTCACATTTATAGGTTTTGATTTAAAATACATAAATCTTGTAGAAATATGAAAACTTTTAAAAAAAAAAATAGGAAGCCTTAATGAGTGTTATCATTGAAGGCAGAGAATGATATTAAAACTAGAATATCTGCACTTCACTAGTCCTTTTCCAAAATAAATTAGGTCATGGAAAAAAATAATTCTACAAGACAGCTTGAGACACTCAATAAGAGCTTAGCTTTCTGGGACCACCAATACAATTGCTTCATGTTAGTGAAGATTTCATGTTGGAAAACACTTGTATCCAACTTTATTGGAGTAAAGACTGTAGGAAGGCATAAATTCTACAAATGCTTAAAGCCCGTGATAGGACACTGCCAATCTCTAATGATATCTTCAACACAAATAAGCTGGCCACACTGAAATCCTAGCTTTCTTTTCAGGCTGGTAATGAATCCAGTAAAGTTAGTTCTACTTTGAAGGCAGAGGAAAGGGAATAAAAATAACCCATAAATAAGAAGAATTAAAAATGCCAGTGCCCAATCCTGTTGATTTCACTTAGAATTGAGGGCACTCAGCAGCTTGCAGGAGGCCCTTGCAACATCAGACAATCAGGCCCTTATGTAGAAGGAAATCTTGCATTGATTGCTCTTAACTCTAAATGGTGTCATTTCAGAGGAAGTCGCGCAGAATGTCAAATGCATTGCACTTTAGGCCCACTCCTGCAAACACCTATGCACAGAAGAGCGTTTACCCAGGTGAGACGATTTGGTGAGGTCTGCTGGGCACAAGGAGGCAGGAGCCACTCTCCCCTGCCCGCCTATGCAGAACTGCACTGCCAACAGGCAGATTTTCTCCACTCCCTTTTTTTCCACCATGAACCACTTTGAAGGCGTGTGAACTGGGTGCACAGATTTGCTCCCTTACAAGCACTCTCAGAAATGTTTCCTCTCGCTCACTTTCTAAGTCATTTCATACACTTTATTTCCTTTTAGTAGCATGAACTTTCCAGTGTGCCCAGCACCTGTCCCTTTAATACAGCACACAGGGTTCCTTCCCTCCATACTGTACATTATCCTCATTAACACATATCAGTCAAAAGCACTGTTAATTAAACTGGCAAGATGATTACACACGCCTCCATGTGCCCCCTCAGAGCATCCGCTTGCCAAGATTTTTTCCTCCCTCATCTATAGTGGGTGGAGAAGGCCCTGAGTAAACCAGAATTTAATGCTTAAAAAAATATCCCAGTGCATTGTTCTCTTGGAGCAAAATGGCTTACACATCATCACCACTGTCCCAAACAAATAAGTGCAACGCTGACACCAGTCTGTAAAACTAACACATGCATATTTGATCCAAACAGGCACTGCATATAATGACATTTCCTTTCAAAGCTCCTCTCTGGATAAAAGACTCAATACAATGACCTTGAAGTCTGGACTAATGAGAACGTCATAAAGAATTGATTAAAGCTGGGCAAAACCCAACTGTTTGGGGGGGGTTGGGTGTTTAATTTCTCTCTCTTTTTTTTTTTTTTTTTTTTTGGTCTTTGTGAAAATCTGAATGATTTCCCAGATTTTCTATTCACTTCCACTTGTTTGTGACATTTTTGCAAGGAAATTCATTGGCTTCCAGCAAACACTTCCACAGCATTTCAAAAGTTATAACCATTTTTGCCACATTGCCACAAAACTCTTAAGAGAGTTTGCAATTCTGTAATGTGCTTTGGATCAAGCTGTCTTCAAGAATACTATTGGAATGACAGGGCTGGAGGGTACAGTAGTAGAGTATAAATAAAGGCAGGCAGTGGTGATCCCTGAAGCAAAGATAATGTGCTTTTCCAGTACACATACGCAGGCCTGATAGCTGCAACATAAGCCATCCAACCATCTTGCTAGCAGAACACAGTTCTAATCAGCTGAAAGAAAATACTGTCTTGCAAGGAAGCAGATGAATTTGCAGAAACCTATCAGTGAGACTAAAAATCTTTACTCCGTAGCAGAACATGAGCACCTTAGCTCCCAGGGAGTGGGACTGGTATTCAGCTGACTGCTAATAGCCTGTTCACCAGCACAAGAGATGTCTTTGAGTCCTGAAGAGGTGTGGATCAAAAGAGTAAAGTGTCTTTCTTATCCCATGGGAATTTTTCACTTGATTTTTTTTTCCTCTCCTGTATCAGACCAAGTCAAAGTTTTGAAAATGTTTGTGAACTGATGAAAAATTAGGGGAAAGGGAAGCATGAGTGAGAAACCTGAGATTTGCTGAAATTATTTGGCATTAAAAAAAGGAATTTCTTTTTAATTAAGAAATTCATAAAAATTTACTGTCTTCAACAAATATTTCCTAGTTTGACTAGTCCATAGTTTCCAGAGGAAACAGTAATAAAAATTCTTCACCTGTTGAGATGGAAATATTGATATCCATTTCAAGAATATCAGACCTGCTTTGACAGAAAGGAAGATAGACACTCCCAATAAAAGCTTTTCAAGGAGACCATTTATAGCTCAGGAAATGTTTGCTTCTTCTCTTTGAACTTCAGGTACATTTGGCTGAAGAGAACAAGACTCTCCTCACGTGACATAAACCAGTTTTCTCATCAATAGTCCCAACACACACAATCCACAGAGGTAGCATCCTACAGGTTGTCTCAAATGCTAACAGAAATACCTTTGTATCTGTTGTTGTATTGTGATAGAAGTTCAGCTACTCTAAATAACTGATTATCAATTTAAAATGGAAAATTATTATTTAAAAATGAACTTTAATGTCTACTTTAATGCATTATTAAAATTCAATTGTTAATTTCTTTTCTAAAAAATTAAATTCTGATAATTTAATTTTTAATTTGGTTGCTAGCACTATTCACTAGCTATGTTCCAGCCGCTAGAATTCAACTACATTTGAGTACTATAGGGAGGAGAGGAACATTAACTGCCCATAAAAACATACATGTGCACTCACACACAGGTATTGAAAGGTCTCATCATATGCAAAGATGATAATGGAAAACTTCTCACAAGACAGATTATAGCTTTGCAACATTTGAAGCTTGGTTTTTTTCTACTACTTTAAATCTAGATGCCTGACTCAAAGACTTAGTTGTGCTGGGCATAACTTCTCAAAGTGACCTTCAGATATTTTTGGTGTGCAGGCAGAGAGTTCACTAACCATCCCTCCCAGTATTGTCCTTGAAGTCCCAGTCTTGATATTTTCAGCCTATTTGTAAGTAGGGAACATCCACTGCAAGCACTGCTGGACCCAGTTCCGTCCCCTTTGAAGTTAACAGTAACTTTGACATTGAGTTCAATAGACACCCATGATGGAAGGTGGCCTGATATTGCAGTGTAGTTAGTGCTGCCACAGAACCTGGGCTAAAATTTACCACCTGAACTTCCCTATTCTCCTGTACAATCCCTCCACATCAGTTCTAAAATATTTGAATGTTACATTTATTACTCTCTGGACCACTGTGGATCTGTACCATCGGCAGGAAAGCATATAAATGTCACTAGCTTAATTTTTTTTATGACCTACTAGCCATGAGGAAGATAGATAACTTTTTCCTTGATAATTAAAGAAAACAATGTGCTAAAAATATAAAGGCCTATTTTGATGAAGCATCTTTGTGCTTGTACAAAAGGGACCAGTTGTGGCCCCGTATAACAAGTAGAAAATTCATGTAAACAGGTGTAACTTTCTTTTCTATGTCTCTTCTTTATACTATATGTGCCAAATATCTCAATATGAATTTTTTTAAAATTTTTAAAATTTTTTGACCCAAGCATGCAAGAGAAAGCCCTTTGATTATCACCAGTAGGAAACGATTATATTTGTAGTGATTATGTTAGTCAGTGGTCTAGACTGATGTCACTACACCACAGTTTCAAAACACGTAACATGGGTAGGTAAACCAAACCAAAATTGTGGTGATAGCTCATGGGAAGTAATGGAAGCAGCAGCTTTGATATAAAACCAGGTCCCACTGAAAGTGATTTATAGTTCCCTGAAGTGTGCTGCAGGAGGTACAAGTCTTAGCCTGACCAATTATTCTTCCTGAAAGTCTACTATAAATACATGTTTACATGATGAGAAAAGCCTCTTAATTTTTCTGAATTACAGCTGGGAAAAACAAAACAAAGCAAAAACGGGAAAGAGAAATGTTATAATCCAGCACAACAGGAATATTCCAATGACTTCCAAGGGAAAGCACATTGGAAAGTAGTTTTGGAAACATGACAGAGTGATATGAAGGGACTTCAGGCATATAGGCCATATCTACCATCTGTTAGATTTTCCAATTTTACAGGGCTTGAAAAAGGCACTCGCCCACTTGCAGTAATGAGTGAGAAACAGTCTCTGAGAAGTACAGGCAGGAGCAGGGTGAACTTTACAAGACTGCGTCTACTTCCTTGAAATGCTCAGAGGGTACTGCTGAAGAAACAAATCAAGTCTGGGTTGGTGGAAGAGACTTCCCACCACACTAAGTATGAATATCATGTTTCTAATAGAAAATGACTGGGCAAATAAGCCAATAGATGGAGTGTATGTAAGAATACTCTTTATTCTTTTTTTCTCAAGCATCTGGTACCAGGCAATGTTAAAGACAGGATACTAGGACTGTTGGGTCACTACTCTGATTTATCATGGCAGTCACTTTATTCCAAATGATTTGAAGACTTGTTAGTATAACAGTCACTGCAATAACAATTGTGTTCAGATTCTGAGTGAGCCAACAGCAAATAAAATTTTTCTAGAAACCTGGGGACACAGGGTAAGCCAAATGCCTTCATAGTCAAAAAGTAATGGGATAGGAGTGCTTTTCTCTCTTTTTCAAGCATATGGCAAACTCCTGCGATGTTGGTCACACATGTAGTCCAGAATTTAGTGACAAAACTATATTGCTCAAAGACAGAAAAATATGTCTACTGTTTGCTTCCCCAGCTAATTTTTACTTTATTTGATGCTGACTAAACAGTGCCAAACTAGAACTGTGTGATACCTTCCCTGTAATAATAGTATAGGCAGGGAGAGAAAGTAGAGATGCCAAAAGGTTTCTCATTGAACTGGAAACCTGCAATATAGAGTACTGATTTTCTTTGAACTTTCCATTAAGGATCAGTTGATGGTCAGTTGGTCGAATTTAAAATACGCAAGCTGTACAATTCAAGTATTTATGATCTTTTCAGCCACAGCCAGGCGCATGGTTTCAAAAGTAAATGGTTGAAACTAACTAACCATCGGAAACTGGGAGCAGAGCAGATTTTCCATCACATGAACTTCTTCCATCAGTATAGTCAGTGTTTCCCCTGCCTCCTACTCAGTCAAAAAATAAGGGTTTGTTGCAGAATATTCCTTCCAGTGAAATTCTCTGGCTTATGTAAGGTCCTAGCAGTTATTCTTGTCTTGCAACCTATGCCTTGTCTTGCAGGCTGAACTACTTGCTAGAGGGTACATTGAGGTTTACCAGGCAGTATATGTGGTACCACTCACACCTTTATCTCCTTTCTTATGGACAGTTATCTGCTACAGAGTATTAGAATTGAAAAGGACATGTACACAGTCACTCCAAGAGTAATGAATGAAAATAGAATTGGAAATTCACCAAAAAAGGCTAGTTTTATAAAACACCCCAAATTTTCATAAACAAGAGATTCAGAACTGCATGTGAGTTTTGACCTCTGCAAGACTTGAATTTGTCACCATTGTTGGATCTTCCAACATACATCCTTCCTATTGAAGAGATGTGAGAGATTATTCAAAACCACCAGGTGTTCCTATAATCAGAAAGATTGTCAATTTCTGTCAATCTTCAAGAGAAGATTTTATTCCCTGTTCTTCTGACTGGCTTTACCATTCTTAAAAACAACAGTATGTGATGTCATAATTCTGAATTAATTTCTGTGTCCTCTGCTCTGCAATTTAGATGGCTAAACCACATCTGGTACACTTGTTAGGCAACTCTTTACTGAACCTGCCAACACTCAGTCTTATGCAATTATCTATTATGAATATAGAGGCACCTATAGACACAGGGTTTTTTGGTTTGTTTTTTTTTTTTTCCCCTCAATGTATGCACACAGCCAATTTTACTGTACAGTGAGTAATATCTCTGGATCATTAAAATATTTTTCAGTCAGTATATCCATAACTATAACTAAATCTGTGCATTAAATTACATTGGGTTGTTCCAGAAAGCAGCCTGGCAGTTTTCATGACAGACAGAAATAAAAGGCAATGAAATTATGCTGATTTTTAAACATAATTTTCCAGTAGTTTAAGAAGAATAAGTTTTTCATTTAAAAAAGCCAGCAGGATCAGCAGGCAACTAAGTTCTGTTTTAGTTGAAAAACAGTGGGAGGAAATATAAAGCCTTTTTTTTTTTCCTAAACGGAACTGGAGCAGCAGCAAAGCTAACAAGTCGTAATCAGCTAAAATATTTTTTTTAATGTATCACAAAAAAGGTGTGTTTTAAAAACCCATAGCACCTCAGTGAAATATTACAAAACACATTTGCTTCAAGTAGTCATTCTTGCAGTAGAAAGTACAAAGAAAGAAATATCTCACAGAAGGTGGGAAAGGTGGAGAAGGTGGGGATTGTTATAGCCATTTATAAGTATAATTTAGGTTATTAGTTCATATTTGCAAAATCCTCAATAACCAACTGTCTTTTGCTGCTTCCCTCCTGAAATTTAAATTTAAAAAAAAAACAACCTGTCCTGGTGATAGGTAAGTACACACCAGCATAATGTCAAGAAAATAAACAAAACACGCTTCCAGCTCTCGGCTCAGCCTTTCTCAGTAGGGTGGAAATAGTGAAGTGGGTTTTCCAGCTTGCTACAAAGGTTAAAAAATCAGATCAATGGTAAACCAACTGTAAGAGAGCTCTAGAGAAATCATTACTTAAGATTGTCCTGCTAACCTCCCTTCCACAAATGTCTCCATTGAGACATTCCCTGGGCTTTGGATCACACCCAGAGAGATTTGTTGCCCACTGCTCTATCAGCTGAAGAGAGAAAATCTCTCAAACACACAAATCCTAGGCCAGTAGGGCTCTGAGGACTAATGCCAATAAAGTGAACTAGCCAGAAATTTGCTGCCTGCCAGGACACATCCAGTGAAAAGCCATGTTTAAGCAGATAGATAGAAAATACTGCACCGAACATTTCCTTTAGTTTCCAAATGGTTTCTAAGGCCTATATAACTTTATCTTTTACAGGAATTAAGGGCTACACTAGCTGGTACAAGCATCAGAACCTGGGAAAGCATTTTTGGCTTAGAGTAAGGGTTCAGGCATTGCTGTTCACTAGGCTGTACTGCCCTCCTAAAGAGCAGGGAATTGGATATGCTGATGGAAAGGTGAACAACCCTGCATTGATACAAATGAACAACTCTTCTCAAAACACTTCATTGGCTCTTCCTATCGTAAAGATTTTTAAAGTAAAAAATATATATAAAACATCAATATAAGGGGAGAGGTATATGGCAGTTACAGATTATCACAAAAATATGGCCAGATATTTCTCTAAAAATACATGAGAATGCAACAAATTATAGGCTGAAGCCACTTTCTATAAGCTCTAGGAAGAGGTGGAGCAAGAAAATATAAACTTATTTAATATTTTAGCAGTAAAATTAAAGGGCTACACATCTCAAGTATTAGTAGGATATTAAGTTACAAAGTAACGAACAGTTGTTTGAAGCTCTTGAAAAATTCCTTGGAAAACCTATTCATAGGGTTTAACTTTGGATTATGCTACGCACTGCTTAGAGCACTCTCCACGGTGCAATTCAAGTAGGCGATTCCTGAAACGTGCTTGATTTATATACCGCAGTATTTCCAACCATGGTACCAACACACTATATGGTTGATACACTAACCTCCATTTTACCATTGGTACCACCATGCCATCACTGGTCATATTCTGAACAAGACCAAAATTTTACTGCCTCTGACCAATTTTTGGGGGAAACTGACCCATTTGCTTATAAAACCAGCACATGCCAAAACTGGGAATCTCTGTGACTCAGTTTAAGTGTTTCTGCTCAAGCCCATTATAAATTTAAACTGCCCTCCAACAGCGTGACTATGCTTTTTGCTCTGTTCCCAAATTTGTCTCTAGAAGAAAATTACCTGTCTTTTGGGACAACACCTATAAATTTTAGCAAACAATTTCTTTCACAGGAAAAGCAAGTTTATCAAAGATTTCTATTGTTATATTTCAGTCACAGAGAGGTCAAGAACAAGGCAGATGACCTTCGGGTTTGATATTTAATTGACTGCAGTTGTTCTGTAGTCTGGGGAATAATTGGTACGTAAAAGAGCATTAAACTATAGGCACTCTGATTCCCTCACCCTGACAATAACATTTCACATCATTAAGGTGGAAGAATGACCTGCATGGCTGACCAAACCAAGCCTCAGGTTACTTCAATAATTAAAAAGATATGTAAGATCAATAACGGCAAACAGTAGCACTTCACAGCACAATAACTGGTTACATGTAGTATAATTGGCAGTAACAACCTCATATTTATTAAGGCTGGGCAAAATTACAAAGGGGAAGAGAAAAAACAGTGAAGTGCAATTGTACACATTTGTTTTCTGGTCATCAATATTTAGCTTGTTATGGAATTTCAGTGACTCATTGATTGTATGGGGAGATGTGTAATCAGCACACATTTTATTTAAGCATTGATCTTTCAGTCAAAAACCCCATAGACAATCTCCTCAAGAATTTCTGACTTATCAAGGCCAGGCAAGAAATGCCTGAACAACTGATATAGACTGTGCTCCAGTCTACACACTTGTAAGTGATCATACAGACATCAAGACATGTCTTCAGGCAAAACCTCCAAAAGCAAGATGTGGTTCTAGTATATCAGTAGCAACAGTATGCATGCCTCTGATTTTTTGGGGGTTAAAAAAAAAAAAATAAAGTTTAAAAGACACAAAAAATTTCAGACTATTAAAACACTGCACATCTATTTGTTGTGAACTGTCTATCATGCATTAACCTGATCGCTGACACAGTGCTGTACTGATTTAGAACTTATCCAAAATCAACTGATTCTTCTCAATTGGACAAAAATGAATCATTCTAATGTGATGGAGGACATCTCTCATCACACAATTTGGTTTAAAAATAAATCCAAATTGAAAATCTCTTGGGGAATGTTTTATAATCTCAAAACCAGATTTCTTAAAAAAAAAAAAAAAAAAAAAAAAAAAAGACTATTTTGAAAATGCTTAGAACGTATATGCATTTAAAAAGCTAATTTTACACACCCGACAGTTGACTCTCCTAGGCATTCATCGACTGGCTACGTGTATCACTTTGTCTACATCATTCAGCATAGATTCCAATACTGAGACTACTCTGATTTTTACCATGTGAGTCTCTTCTCCCATGTTTGTAGAAGGCAGCTCAGTGGCAGTGCCAAGAAACTAGTCAGTGGGAGACTCAGCAACCTGCTTGTCCTGCTGGAAATTTCTACCTTTCACCCTGCTTCAGAGCCTGTGTTTAACCTGTTGGGGTTGTTATGACAATAACCTTTTGCCATCAGTTTAACCTGGGTTTTAAGTTGCTTGTTTTGAGAAAAAAAAAATCATTGTAGACCTGTAAATGATACCCCTCAAACTTTAGCCTTTGTTGGCTGATGGACCTCTTGAAACAGTGTACACAGCAAAATAACATCAAGATTAGAGAGTGTAACTGGTGATAACTTTCAGTGTTACTATCTTAATAAACTTTCTGTACTTGATTAGGCTGGATAAAGAAGATATAGATCAGTCATGATAGCTGAAAAACTACAGATAAGCTGGTCATCCTTTCAAGATAAAAATGCCCATCTGCTTTAAGATTGTAATCAAGAACCCTGTGCTGATATTTAGTCTATTCCTACATGGCCTCTAGCTAATTAAACACGAAGATGAAATCCATTGTTAATGCTTTCTCTTTTCATTAAACTCAATTCAGTGTATCTGTTCTGTGCTTTTTTAAAGATCATAGCATACTAAAAAACCATATGGAAGGTTTTAGAAGCCACTTATGCCTCATACAGTTGAAGGGTTCAAGAGCAGTAGGGGTTATAACTCACTGCTCTTCACTGACAGCAAGAAATATGGCTGTACTGCAAATCCAAAATCAGGTAACTCCACGTTTCAGGGGGCTGTAGCTAATGTACAGATTTCTTTTTTTTTTTTCCTTGTGCTAATACCCCTCTTAATATTCCCCTTGTGTGTTCTTTTCTGGTTTACTTTGTGGTTTTTATTTTAGATGTTTAGTGGTTGTAGGGTTTGTTTGTTTATTTGCGAAGTTGAGGAAGAGAGGTTACCGACACATTACTCATCCAGGAGTGTGAATGAATGAGAATTAGGCCTGAAAAGGATGAGGTGTGGACGCCGTTCTTTCCCAACCTTCTCTACTTTGCAGAGGTGTATTTGAATGGACTATGGAAAAGCAATAACCTTTCCTAATTAAGATTGCTCCTCCTCAGTTCTTCTGTCCTGGAACTACTTCTGCCTGTGTTTGGATACATATTTTTTCCCTGTTAATTTTTTAGAATGCAAACTGTCTTCCTGAAGTGTCTTCTCAATTTGCAGCACACAAAGAGGTTTGCAGCCTATATGCCGCTATCTGATCAACCAGAATCTGTTGTGCTTTGAACTCAGAAATACTGTGAGGTATATCTTTATTATATCAACTGTTATGAAAGTATCTTCTTACAGTCTTTATTGATATGAAAGCTCTATGTTGACTGTCTAACCATACATTAATAGATTGCCTCCAGCCTGTGTTTTTCATCCTGAAAACATTTGGTCCACAAGTCATTTCCATGTTCCAATGAACAGAATATTTATTCACTTTTTGTGTAGGAGAAAAATAAAATCAAATGCTCTACTTTGTATATTACTTACATTGTTCACTCTCATCACCATAACTACCTCTGCTATTAAAACAGCTCTCTTCCATTGGAATCTTACTATTCTGTGTTGTGTTCTACCTCCCATTTCTGGCTTACCAGGTGACTTTGTTGTGTGATGGTTTTGATAAAGCTGTCCTGAGTGATTAAGGACCCCTGGCATTGTAGTGTTCTGTCTACCTCTAACCTCTCTGTGATGACCAAAAAAATCCTTTCTTTGAGATATATTCCATTAATTAATTTCCTCAAAATTACACTAGGCTCTCTAGTGTTTGCTGCACTAGGTTTATTCCAACAACTAATGTCATCACAAAAAAAATTTGTATCCATTTTAGCACCCCTCATTACAGTTGTTTATCAGGTCACACTTTCAAACATCTGTCTCTACCATGTATTCCAACTTAACTTCTAGCTGTGCTTTACTACATATTTCTCTGTCTCTCTCTTTTCCAGTTCCTGTGGCCCTTCTTTATCTTAACCCCTGCTATGCCAGGTGTCCTCTTCCCATTAGTTCCAGACCTTCTGGGCATACATGTTTCTGTGTCCCCATCTTCCTTTAGGGAGGAAAAAAAAAGCAAAAAAAAAAAAAGGCAAAAAAAACCAAAAAGCAATTTCCATGCAAGACTTTGTACCCTATTTTATCTTAGCCCTACAGGCAAGCAGACTTCTAACATAGCTTTAGGAGCTTCTTGTATGCACCTTCTCTCTAGAACTTCTCCTGCTTCCTCAGTGGTGAACCCAAGTCTAAGATAAGCGTTCCTTCTTTGTTCCTATCCTGATTTCCCCCACTGCAGTTTTTTCTTTCATGCCTCGTTTCTTATGGTACTAATTCTCTTTCTAATTTTAAATCACTGTCTCAAGCCCACCAACAAATTTCATACAACCCTTCAGATTAGTTCATTAGCATCTGTGCAAGCATACTAATATAAATTCATCTTAAAACATCAGAACTTTCTATATTATAGAAATCTTAGTAATTTCTGAATTCTAATACAGTATTTATTATCACATTATTCATGAGGTTTATCTTGACAGAAAATAGAGAATGAAGCAATGGCCTAATAACGTTGTAAAGTGCTCTGTTTTGGTAGAGCTAGATTTTATAAGTTTCAAGAATATACACAGAAACAGGAAATCCAGGCAGAATATAGGAGTATTTCAAGTAACTAAAAATGATGAGCAAATTGTACTAGCAGATGCACCCAGTTGCCACTGAGCAGCTTAGTTTATTTCAAGCAATGGGTGTTTGGTCGGATATCAGAGCACTGAAGACAAACGGGACCTTCTATTTCTGTCATTCTTTATATTCAGGCACTCCCATTGTTACTCTGGAATCAGTGCAGAAATATCCCTCAACAGACTTTTTGCTACAAGGATCAAAATCCATCCCTTCTTTCTTAAACATGCTTACATGCAGCTCTTTTCCATTGACTGACAAAGGCCATCGCTGGCACCAGTGCCAAGAATTTGTGAATAATCCTGCCTGCAGATACTCAATGTACAAATTCATACTTCTGCTTTTTATACAGACTGCTTCAGCTACACCATCTGAGCATAAGAAATTAGTTCAATATAACAGTGGGTGTTGATCAGTTGCACATGCAGTCACCAAATCTTTCAAGATTAGATTTAACTTCATCTCTAATTTTCTAATGATTTTCTTGAGGAGGGAGGTGGATGGAGGGAAGACAGAGTGAGGACAAATTGTTCTTACCCTACAATTAGGATTCACAGGAAAAAAATAGACGTTCCTATGTAACTTAATATTTGCTTCCCACAAATAAATTCAAAGGCACTGGAAAGATGCAGATGACATGCCGCTCTCATTCATCTTAAGGTGTCAGGCCAGTCAACAACATTCCTGCTGATGAAACTTTTATCTCACCAAGAGACTCTCTGTCATTCCTTGAATGTCTTAGTCTGATTTAGTTTTGAACACAGAATCTTCTTGGATTTTTTTTTGTTTGTTTGTGGGCTTTCTTATGACAGCCTACCGTCAGTGTGAGGGTAGCTTCTAGAGAACACCTTCTTCTCGCAATCTCCATAACTACCTTTTATTTATAAAGTAATTCTGAGTGTTTTAAAGTACAGATAAGAAGCAGGACTCCAGAAAAGAAGTATATACGCTGATACTGTGATTTCTCTCACCTAACTTTAATTCTGTCTGCAGTGGTAGAGTTTAGTATGATCTGGTTTTCCAGACTTCTCTGTAACTGGTGAGAGGGGCAATTTGACCCACTGTAAAGTGGTATTTGCAGAGATTGGTGAAACGAATCACCTTTTAGAGCTGACACTTCCTTTCTGCTGACATGGGAGAGTGTCCAGAACAACTTTTCTCTGCTAAAGTAACACTGCAAGAATAAATCACCTTATACACACACATCTGTTCTAGAACTTGAAGAAAGCACAGTTGTCCTGAAACCTTGCTCTGTCTATCCACACAAAGCTTCCTACAAGCTTTTTCTGCAAAGAGCTTCTAGTTAGAGGTAACAAGGAAAAGAACACTCTGCTAGCAGCAGCATCCCTCTCAAAAGCTGTTTGCATATACAAATTAACAGTGCAAATATTTCTTTCAAGACTTGCTCACTAAGAAAAAGATTGTAATTATTCTTGTTGAAAAACGGTGGTTTGGGTTAATACTTTCCATAACCATACATGTTAGTTTTCATTCACAGGGTGCTAAATTGTTATTCCCAATTATGGACTCAGTAAGGGAGACTCTAAAACTGAGCTGATCTTTGGAGAGGTCAGTGAGTTTCCAAGGAAGAAAGAGGACGTATCACCTAAATGATCTGATGCCGTGAAGGTCCATCTCCTGCCTGGGTCCTGTGGCCTCCAAGTGATCTTCTCGGGGTATTCCCATCTACTGCAAATGGAACAGGATCATGTGCAGGCAAAGTGGAGGGGAATTCTCACCAGAAAGTGTGCAATGCAGTCCTTTTTAGATTTTAGAAAAGAAACAGCTTAGCTTTGAATGATGAAAGAGTAAAATCTTGGTTAATGAGAAAAAACCAGTAATGTTATATGAATGGGATTTATAAGGCACAGAAACAATTGAAGACAGTATGAGTAAATGAGGTGTCAGACCTGGTGTTACTGGGAGAGTACAGAGGGGAGGCAGAGAGGTAGGACGATTGACAAGTCTAAGCCATAAATGTTTTTTTAGATACCAGAGTGTAGAAGCTAATCACAGTTTTTTTCATATCAGAGTAGCCTTCAGCCCTGCCTAGTCTATCGTGTTACAGCTGTCAGTGCCTAACTTTAAGATCATTAAGTTCTTTTACAATATAATTTAATCACTCTGCTTTTTTTTTTTTTTTTCTTTTTGGTGGCAAAAGGTAAAATTCCTTCCTGACCACCTGACCATTTCTGGTACTATAATCAGCTTATGTCCTGAATTGTATGATTTGATTATCCTTATTATCTAGGCTTTCATAGCTATAAAAATGTTATTAGTGATCATAAAAGTATCTGCCCCTTTTTACTTGAGTCAAATTATTTTACTTGGCTACCTCCTGTGGCAATGTACTCAAGCAGGTCAAATATATATTGCGTATCTGAGCTTGTACAGAACTTTATGGTCCACAAACGAGGTTTAAAATTTTACAAATCTTATGAGAGCAAGGCTTCCCGGTGATTTGATAAGTACTTCCTGCTCACTTGAGGATGATAAGGATAGTGCAAGGATTCTTCACGATGCTATATTTATTTCGATGTGAGTTTTAGGTGAATCCTTGAGATTTTTAAGGTCGTATATTTACTTAAGCTGTGGGAGAGTAAGACCCAAAAAATTAAGATACCCTCAAGGAACTTTCATATTGCTTTTCATTTTCCAATCTGGTAGCTATAAAGGCATGTTATACTTGTAGGCAAACATCACTACTGACACCCTGTGGGGTGAGCTCACTTGGGCCATTTTGGGTGTCATACTAGACACCCCAAAGTTGACTTTCACAAGTATTTGTAGCCCTTCCTGACCTCAGAAATTGACAAGCCATAAGAACTGCATCTCATTTTCTCTTGACAGAGGAAAAGCTAAAATCTGACAGAGGAACAGTAATGTCAAAACAGAACTTTTACAGGAGTTGATGCAGGAGAAAGTGTCCTTCCCCAGCATGCCCAGGCTCCAGCTGAGGCTGAGCAGGAGCTGGCGGGGAAGGGTTAAACATGGCGACAGAGGAGAATTAATGGTCACTGTCAGAAACAGCAAAACAGCATCTGAGAGGCCAATACCCTGCTGGGCAGAAACTTGACCTCGCGTTGACCCGTGGCTGCCAGGCAGCCTGAAGAGCCATGGGCAGGTCCGAGGCGAAGCTGAGTGACCCGGGGGCATTGAGCTGCCATGGCAGTGACCTCTGGCTATGATTTATTGACTGGTGTCTCTGCATGCTTGACTAGGGCTCTGGTCGACGGTGAAAGATGTATTGATTACACATTAGTCTGTGAGGATGGGCTGGCATCGCCGGCTCTGGAGAAATGTGGACCAACTCTCACATGTTATTAAGTTTGGCATAATTCTAAGAGGACACATAGGATGGTTTTATTTTACCTGGCAGCCATGACATTTACTGATATAAAGGATATAATCACAGAAACTGAGTAAGATATTAATGTGGAATTTTGTACAATAACTCTGGGAGCTCCAGGCTGGAAATATATACACTGCTTTCTAACATTTCACCATTTAGTTTAGCATCTGAAACACTCTATCCATGCATATTTTCTCAGTTTCTGTCAGCTGAAACTCTGAAATAACGGTTTTAAAAAATTCTGGATACAGTGACCAAAAATACCAGAAGGAAGTATGATTCTTTAACTGCTTAGTTAACTTTGCTTTCTGTTTATAAAATTGAAGAGTTTAAAAATAAAAGACACATGGATGAATGTAGCTGAATTATCCTTAATCTGTAATGTTTATTGTGACTCTGCCTTATTTAAGTATTTCCTTTCAATTATAAAGTCATTAGTTAAAAAAGATTTGTTAAGCATCTACAAAATGAATGTGTGTGAATGTTAACAATGACAATCTTCTGCATACTCACAGAGTTCCAGGAAAAAATGTGGGTTTAGAAATAAAATACATGATCTCTGTTCCAAATCACAACTCCCCTGGCATCAATTTAGGTCTTAATATCAGCCTGAACTCCTACATGATTTTACAGAAACATCATTTAGGTGAAAAATCATTTAAAAAATTGCTATCATTATTTGAGAATAGCAATAAACATCACTCATGCTGTTACTTTATCACTCAGTACTCAGTGCTGTTTGTCAGTGCTGTCCAAAGCAATGAAAACATTTTGTTAAAGAAAGAGGAAATTCAATTTTTGAAGGTTTGTTAATGCAAACCGATGCTTGTTCATCTTCCGATCAGGGCTGGCTAAACCATTGCTCTTGCTCTGCAGCCATTCCTGAGCTGTTGGGGTGTGTCCACCATGCTGGGACAGAGGCATATGCCTCGGTGGCACCCTACTTGGCCTGCACAACTCTACAGTGAGGCAGAGAGAACACTCACATGGACCCCTGAAAACAACATGTCTAGAAATTTGCTGTGTGCGCTGCCCTGCCTCACCCTAAAATACCTCTCCACATTTCAGAGCTGGTCCTTGAGCCTCCCAAGTCAGGAAGCACAGCTATGACTCCCAGCCACAGCAGGACTGCAGCCAGCAGGCTGAGATTAGGCTGCCAAGTAAAGATCCTTACAGAGCACGGATTGAAAAGAGGTATCTTTTTTTTCTTCTTCTTTTTTCCTCCTGTTTTTCAAGTTATAGGATAAGCAGAAACCATTTGGAGGAGAGCAAAAAATTACCAGTTAGAGCATGTCCAAAGAAGGGCAACGTAACCGGTGAAGGGTCTAGAGAACAAGTCCTATGAGGAGCGGCTGAGGGAACTGGGATTGTTGTTTATTTTGGAGAAAAGGAGGCTCAAGTGAGACCTTATCACTCTCTACAACTACCTGAAAAGAGGTTGTAGTGAGGTGGGTGTCATTCTGTCCTTTTAAGTAACAAGTGACAGGACAAGAGCAAATAACTTCAAGTTGCGCCAGGGCAGATTTAGGTTGGCTATTCGGAAAAATTTCTTTACAGTAAGAGTTGTGAAGCCTTGGAACAGGCTGCCCAGGGAAGTGGTGGAATCACCACCCCTGGAGGCATTCAAAAGACGTATAGATGGGACATGGCTTGGTGGTGACTTGGCAGTGCTGGGATAATGGTTGGATTTGATGATCTTAAAGGTCTCTTTCAACCCAAACGAATCTGCGATTCTGTGATTCTGCCCTAGCTTGTCGCCACTTTCTAGTGATTTAGTGCAAACAGTGAATAAAGGACCAGCTTTGCAGAAAGTCTGAATTATGGCTAAATGTGTTAAGTTAATTTTGGTCTTATTGAGCCCGTAGCACACTTTATTGATTGTAAACAGAGTAAATTTAAAAGCCAAACCATAAAAGCCTCAAGTCTACAGAAAGAAACATGATATGTATGCTTACCAGCAGCATATCACTCATTCTAATTAAAACAAAAATACTGTGCTAATAGCATGGGGGCCTGAAAAGGTGTTGCTCAGAGATGGTGAGATGTTTGCTTTTGACTAACGCATCTGAACCACGTCATCAGAAAATGTTTTAAAAAACTTGTATTTGCTGGAAGGAGCATCGAGTTGTGGCTTGTAAGGATTGGACCCGTGATAACAAAAGCACGAAGAAAAGGCTCTCCACAGTTCCTTCTCAGTGTAGGATTTAATACTGCACTACAGTCTGCTTTTCAATGAGAAATCTTATGATTGACTCTTATTTTCCTACATGTTTCAAGGCAACAATTCACTTAAACGTTTGTATTTATGCAAAAAACATCTCTTGTTTGTGCTTAAGGTAGAACAATTTAACACAAAAAGGAGACAACTCTTCTCATATTCATTATGACAATAGATATTTTAGAGCTAATTTTGCAGGAACATGTCATCTTCAGTGTGTAACCCAAGCAGCACTGAATCTGATCTTATGGAGTACTCAGAGATGACAATCACATGACTGAGGATGAGCAAATCAGATGCAGACTGCAGCAGATAAACTGGCCTAACACACAGCAGGTTGATTCAAGATCTGTTGATAAAATTGCATCTGTAACACTGTGCAAAACTACTAAAATCAAAGCAGGAATCACTTTCCCCAGTACACACAAAATCTTTTATTCTTCTAAAACAGACACATAAAAATGTTATCAACCCCTTCATGTTAGGGCGTTACATAGCACATAAGTGGTATATATGTCTAAATTTCAAAAACAATATCAGTGTCTGGAGACACTCTTTTTAATTAAAAAAAAAGAACTATGGCATGCAAGAAAAAGGACTTACATAAAGACAGAAATTGGCAATGTATTTTGTCTAACATCCAGAAATCACTAAACTTCTGTCTCATTTCTGTGTTACAGTATATCACCTTGCTTCAGACAAATGTCACAAAAAATCTTACCTACCAAGGGAGAAATTCTGTTTCTGAGCTGGGAGAAAAGTTCCTCCTCTGAGGCAGAAGACTGTTGCACCACGCACAGAGCAACAATCTACCTAGGCCATTTTTCTTGGTGAAAGCTTGCACTTAAGTAAAACATATTGAAATGATACTGTAATGATCAAGCTAATGGCACCACAAAACTCAAATTTCAATGGAATTTTCCCCTTGTAAAAATAGGAAACACATATGAAAGGTATAATATACACGGGCACGTCCTCCCAGCCTCCAAAAAGTAAATAGGCTGTAGCAAGCAGTGACAAACCAAGCTGATGTCTACCCCTCGCTTCTACTGGAGCTCAAAAATAAGAAAAACAGTCATACCCAAAGCTCTTCACAGGAATCAAAACCATGCTAAAAGTTATTAATGTACACAAAGCAGCAGGCAAGCATTGGTGTCAGTGAACAGACTGCTGCACTGAGACACACAGCCTAACCCTGCACAGCAGTAAAATGCCCTTGGTAACATAGCCGGTTGTCCCATTCATGGGACAGACACATACAGGGCTCCCACCACAACACAAAAAAAGACTGTGTCCACAACTTGGCCAGCCCTTTCCAACCAGTCTGAGGTCAGCAAAAGTGAGAAGACACCTAGAGAAATTTGCACCGATGCACTGATGCACTGATCCAAAAATGAAATCCCCAGCAGAATTCTGCAGAGGCAACAAAACTGTAACCCAGATGCCTCCAGCTGGCAAGCACATCTTTGAACTGAATCAGAGTTTGGGTCCTTCTGATGTCCATATTTTTAAAAAAGCAAACTCTGTGAGGCCCTAGATATGAACAAACTTAGTCCACACATTTAACGTGGTTCTTCTACATTGTCTCTCAAACTAGGTTACAACATATGGCATTTAGTCTCAAATGCCCATAATTAAAATACTTCTAAGCATGCCCTATATAATAATATATATAACTTTTACTTACAATAACTTTTATTTCTCTTGCCCAGAGAAATTGTGGATGGAACAACCCTGGAAGTGTTCAATGTCAGGTTGGATGGGGCTTTGCGCAACCAGATGTAGTGAAAACTGATCCTGCCTGGGTCAGGGGGTTTGGAATAGATGACCCTTAAAGGTCCCTTCCAACCCAAACCATTCTATGTTTCTATGTCATACATATACCCCAAGAACGAAACGCGCTATGTGCCACAGCTTGTATCCACATTGCTACTACATTATAACGTGATTTTAGGAATAGATTAGAAATATAAATTTTCCAAAAGTTTTTATTACACTGTATCTATAAATTTGATCATAATATTGTAGAATTTTTAAACAAGTTTCTAGCCACAGGTGAAATAGAAGCTGTGAGAGACAGAGGGGCTTTGCAGATTGAATAGGTGAATTATGTCCACAGAGGACAGAGACATACCACCAAGCGTACTACCTTTGGGAATGCTGGGGGAACAGCAGTCAGCAGCATTTTCAGACAAGACCATACTCTCCATGGTACCAGGATACTAAAAGTGAAATGAAATCAATGGGGGGGTAGGGGGCTGGAGGGGAGTAAAGTAAATAAAATTCTGCATGGCAAATAACTATATAGTGTAATGAAATTTCTATTTGCGGGTTATAAAGATAAAACTTTTTACTAGAGTGCAACTGGGAGCTCTGTATTTAACTCTTTCAGAAGGTAAGTGCTGTTCACATCATTTAAAATATAAATGTCACTCGCTAACCTGAAGGCTTGCTGTAAATCAAACCTGCACTGTATAAAAACTGTTATTTGTGTCCTAATGGGTCAAACAGCAGAGATGCCCTCTCTAAAAGAGCTAGATACCAGGTTCGCCTTTCATTGATCGAGGTTTCAACTCTGGGTGCTTGAGTTTATGACAAAAGAGTTCACAACACCGCTGGCAGGAAGTCGATAGTTTGATAGATACCCTTTGCAGTTGGTCCTGTCTCTAGCACTTTAACCACGCTTTCACTCTGACAGTTATTACTGCTGCAATAAATTCTTCAGTAAAACAAATAGGCTCTCTGAAAATGTATTAGCCCAGGCACACTATTTTACTTAATATAACTGCAAGTCTTAAACAGGTAACTACTGTAGTAAATAGGCCAATATATTTAGAAAGAATCATGTGTGTGTGTGTGTGCATTTACAGTAAGTTACCTAAAGTTCCCTTCAGATCAGGTTGCACAGTATTTATTACACCTTCAGGTTATACTTTTAAAATTCACAAAGCATCTGACAGTAGCAAAGGCTTTAAAAATATATTTTATATAATGCTATAGGAATTCTCCCACAGTTTTCAAAATTGCCTGGATGAGTTTGCAGCCTAAATCCTTATAGTGATACCTAGACCCTTTGGTGTAGTTAAAAAACTGTACCCATTTTACTCATATATGACTTTAATTGTTGCTTATCATCCAAGAAATCTCAGTGCTATTGCCATGGATGCTTAATAATGATTAGCAACAGGTTCTAACTGGATTGGGCAGGGAGAATGATGGTCTCCAGATGGCCTCTTTGGGATCCATAGGCAGCAGCAATTCGCTTGCTCTCCCTCTGCCCCAGGCCATCTCTTTTGGGAGTGTTAGTACCAAAGGAAATTTCAGTAGATTCTGAATTCTGGGTTCTCATCAGCCATATTGCACAGCTTTATCAAAAGACCTTCTAAGCAAACCTGCAAACATTTGTGCTTTGCCATCAATAATAATAGGCAAAATGAGAAAAAGAAGGGTTTTTTTGTCATGCTATTGATATTCTTCTATGCTGTCAGGTTTCACTTTTTCCGTGTGCATTCATTAGCCATTTTCATTAGGCATAGGGACTAGATTAATATTAAAACTAATTTATTAGCAAATATGCAAATTTTCTCCACTTATCCCATTTCCAGAGAGAAACTATCTACATACAGAACCCTTCAGCGCTCCTTCCTACATCCAGAGACTTTGTGTCACTAAAGGGAGATGTCTTGAGACATCTATCCTTCAAGATTAAATGCATCCCTTTTGAGTGGCAGTTGCCACAATTGAAGTAAGCATTTACTGCTAGTGCTCAGCCATGCAGTTAACTGCTCCGTAGCTGGCTGTGGCCTCTCAAGGTGTAGGACATTCATGGGGGAACACTGGTAATTTTGTTTTACCCTGCAGGCATGCAGTTTCTGGCTACATCGTGAGGAAATATCGTTGAGTCCATGCTGAGATTGCTGTGCCTGCTGCTCAGAGCTCTCATGAAAGGAACTAAAAGGATAAGAGCTCTCTTGACCTTTAAAGTCCACTTATTTGGGGTGATAGATCTCCTAGTCTTTTGAAAAAAACAAGAAAAAAATCCCAAGTCCATTAGAAAACAAGTGAGGATAGGTTGAAAAGAGTGATCAAAATTCCATCTATTAGGACAAAGAAGAAATCTGTGTTTTATGAAAAGTAGAAATAGGTTGGCAAATAAAGTTCCACGACTTTATCAACAACGGCTCTTAAGGGTCTCCTATTTCTACCCATTCTATTCCTGCCACAATAAAAAGTATTCTTTTAATTTCTTTGATCCCCACTCTGCTTTTTATAAAAAACTAACCTGTCCCCCTTCTTAACAGAGATCTAATCAGCCAAAGCATTGGCTTGTGTAGTGTAAGCAAGTGAGATGAAGCAGAAAAAACAGATTCGGTCTAGCTCAGATATAATACCTGGGACAAACTTTATGACCAGAAATCAAAGCAAAGTAATATCAGGGGGTAAAAAGGGAGAAAAAATTAACAAAATTCTCAATATCCTGGGTTCAATCTGGTAATTCTATCCAGGATGGCTAGATGGTTTCCTAAAACCAAGGTTAATTTCCCAAACACTGTCTCCCTCTGTCTCACTTTTTATCATCAACCCACACCCCACATCTGCTCAAGGAGAAGCAAGATCCACCTTCCGTGCAGTTATTCACTAAAGCAGCAAAATGTCTTTAGCCAGTATACCATTTTATTACCCACCAAGACTCATGTGAACATACTGTTTGAGTTACTGAGGTATTTGCCAGTTTAACCACTTCTGACTCAAACCTTGAAATGGTTTGTGGAAAGTTTTAAAGGAGCTGTAACTGTTAGAATTTTTACAAGAATACAATGCAACACCGGTCTAGTGTTGTGTTGCGCTTGACAGAGATTCCAACGAGGAACAAAAGTGATGTGGCCCTAAAAGGAAAAGAAACAGCAAACTCTTCTTCTAATATATTGATTAAACAGATGAAAATAACATCTGCCATGGTGGCATGGAAAGGTTTGCAACACTCGTCTGTTTCATTTTTCCAACAGCAGCATTTCAGTTACTCTGAAAGTCCATTTGGATTTAACAATGTAGGATTCCGTTCTTTCAGTCTTGGCATTGGATAGTACAGGCCTGAATACAACCACAAAATACTTCACCCCCTTTTATGTTTACATAAATAACGTTATTGTTTCTAATAGCCCATAATGCTTACACTACCATGTATGCCCCAGACAGAAAAGATGGAGGGCACAATAGAAACCCCTGTTAAATTAATAAGTAGACTGAAGGAGGGATAACAAGGCATGAAAAGAATAGTTGTGCTTGGTAGGACCAAAGACATATCAGGCAGTGCAGCCCATAGAGGAGTTGACTGTTCCAGTAGGCACAGGTCTTCTTCAAATCATCAGCGGACTCCTCTCCCATGACCAGCTCTGAATTAATCCAGAGGATGACAGAATGACCCACAGCAGAACCTGGTCAAAAAAAATCATCCAGGACACAAAATTTATAGAGCCTACCAGATGAAAAGAATGGGGGAAAAAAAAAAAAACCTGTTGGCACTGAATTAGGAACTAGAGTGTCCCCTAGTAAAGCACAGAGTCAAGACCTATGGCAGAGGTTGGGCCTCTTCCAGCACTGATGAATCTCAAATATGTGGCAGAATCAGAGGAAGACCGAGACAATCTTCACCACTTCCAAGATGGCATTTATGAAGAATAAGTTCCTATGCTGCCTGTGATGCTGACTTCTCATGTCAAAAAAAGAAAAAAAAATACATCTAGAATAATATTAAAAACATCTGTTTTATGTGAAGAAAAAGAATATGACTTTATTTGTAACAAAAACGAAAGCGTGTCTGAATCACCCCACAACCTCAACTTGAAAAAAAACTTTAAAAGTCTGGTCATTAACAGATGGCTAAGGAAGATGAAGAGTAGGGCAAACAAGCATACATGATACTTCCAGCTAATACTTTCCCAGTATGAACTGTTTTCCATATGAGGACTTCCAGAGCTGGATGTGGTTTCCACATATTCAGAGATCTTCAAAGGATTTCTCATCCATACATTTGTCCAGTCTCTCTTAAACCCATCTTAACTTTTACCATTTGGGAAAAGAAACAGGGAACAAAAGACAGTTGCTCATGTACCTAAAATTGGGACAAAGGAGATGTGGATTTGACTTCAGATTTTTTCCTTTGGTTTATCTGTAGATTAGGCATTGAGATCCAAACTCATCACACCTATGTAAGGACTGCAGTAACCCTATGCATGGTGGAGAGGGAAAACTACAGTCAAAACTGGTTTGGACCTTGAAGAAGATGTGAAGACGTCCACAGCCTGCCACATAACTCACAGGTGAGCTCATCTAGAACTCCAGATGTTCTCATCTCTTTACACTTAAACTACCTATCAAACAGACATCTATAAAGGACCCAAATATTTATTTCCTTTGTATTCCATGCTGAAATCACTGTGCTAGCATGCTGTGGCAAGTTGTTACTCACGGGATTCAGAAAAAGTGACTGGGAAGGCAGAAAACCTCAGATGAACTCTAGGTAAGGGTAAAAGGTGAACTTCCCAATCCAGGTGGGATGACACATACCTCAGGGCTGAGCACAGACTATATCATGGCAGTCCCAGACACATCTCAGCCCCTTTCCAGTGCCCAGATATGCTCTCCCACACTTCTCTCTCCAGGGAACGAGGTCCTACTTAGTATCCTTGACCACACTAGACATTGTGGGCAACTGGAATTTTAATTGGAGAGATGCTGCAATGAGACTGTGTGCTTTACTTCATCAGTAAAAAAACTGAAGAGTAAGTCTTCAGTAACATTGCCACTGTTTAGCTTGTGTATTTAGATGCATGACCTACCAAGATTTAGACACAGCTCTCATTTTTCGTGCTGATACAATACACCCTTGGAAGGGTGTATTCTGTGTAGGAGAAAGCATGAGTAGTCTTATGTTTCTTACAAACCAAATGCAAGATCTGTACTTTAGACTGTCAGCTCTTTTGGATCAACTCCATCATTTGTTTTTATGTATGCATTTTGCATGAAACAATGGATTCCTACTGTCTGTTTGGATTGCTAAAATATGTCAAAAAGAAGACACTGCATCCAAGAGACTGGTAGATGCAAAGTAATAGTGGTGGAAATTCAATCAAATCATATAAATGGATACATTCTTCACACAATGGCCATGGTTTCCTTAACTATCAAAAAAAAAACCAACCCCACTTCATAACGTAGGGCAGTACTTGGAATGGCCCTTCTTTTTGTAATAATTTCTTCACTTAGCATATAAACTTGAAGCTGTTTCTGATGGATTCACTCTTGAGGACTTCATACATAGATTTAGTATTTTTCCTCATTCAATTCTATTTCTTTGTACGTGCAGAGTCAAGTTGGAAGAAACCAAGTGGACAATTACAGAACAGATTTTCCCCTGTCATGAATATCTCCTCTTGCTCTTTTCCTGGTCTTGTCCTTCCAGAAGGTCATGCTCCCCTTCATGCATTTGCCCAGCCTTCCCAGAAGGAGGCAAACTTTGCTGTTCACATCAAACATCAGATATTGATTTTTCTTCTATTTCTATGGAGATTTCTATATTCAGTCACTTTGCTGCAGAAAAACGGACCTTGGCTCTTTCCCTAGCCGCACTGGACACATATTTGCTGACATGTCGTTTCAATTAGACTACCCCAGAGCTGCACAGAAACAGGAAACCGCTCTCAACCTCAAACCAATCCAGACACCGGAAACCAGGGGTAGACAGAAGTGAGCTGCAGCTTCATTAGCAACAGTCAGAGCAGCAAAAAGCAGTATTTGCAGGACAACAGACCTTCTGTTGAGATATGCTGTCCTGAAAGGCATTAGTTAAAGGCATTAGTTATCCTTCCCGTTTTGCTGTCTCAGCCATTTCACCTCACACAGGTAGCACTAGCCATCAGAGAGCTAAGAGTACATCTTCACTGAAGTCACACACAGTAACAAGATTACTGCAGTGAAAGGACATGCAAACCTCTTCAGATCCTCCTGGAAGCATAGCCAGCACATTAGTGAGCTCAGTGTGGAAGAAACATAACTGGCTACTGAGGAATATACAGCTGTGGCTAGGCAGCTGTCCAGTAAACTAGAATGTTAACTAAGTTAGCTTAAAAGTAGCAGAAACAAGCTACTTTATTTTTCAAAATAGTCAACTTCAGCCTAAGAAACCACATCACTGGAAATTTTGCCAAAAATTACTACACTGCTAATTCTTTGCTGAACCCTAGTTTTCAGGGGAAAAAAAAAATTATAAATACATGGACATAAATAAATTCTAACTAGTGTTCTTGGTGGACTGCAGATCTGGCAAAACTGTGTTGCAACCTAAAAAGAACAGATGTCAGTGATGATACCACAAGTAGCAGAGCATGGGAGACAAGTTTTTAAGCAAAAGCTGTGTAATGGGAGTAATGTCATCATTAGCAACATCCTTTCACTTGACAGTTTTCACACCCACTGTAAATGAGTGTGATCTATCCAGATATCAGGAGTGGCACAGCACAGCTAGCCCCTGTCTCTGGCTTTGGACTTTGGAAGTCTGGTCCCTGACTTGTTTTCTAGCTATGCTGCTCTGAAAGATAAAAATCAGCTGTTCTCACAAACATCTCGTCAAACAACAAGCACTTTTTCTGCTCCGTAAAGTAATGAATGCTGTTCTTTGCTTGCTGATAGGTGCTTTTTAGTAATATAATGCAACCCTGACACCCAAAGCAGAAAGGGGTGGAGGAATATCCTCTTCTTGACTGGCAGCCATCAGTTTTTTGATAAACCCTACGCAAGGCACCCCAAAAGGCACACATACCTTCCAGAGCCTCCACCATTTTGCAATAAAGATTACTTGGTCATTGGCAGCTATGGGAAGGTTTAGCTGCACAGTAGGACCTAGATCCAGGCCTAATTCCGCAGTTTGGATCAAGATCCAACAGGCATTACAGACTAGAGTCCATTCACAAGGGCTACATTCTTTCTAAGATATGTAGTCAGACTGGCATCTAGTGGGATTTTGAAATGTGCCTAGGAGCCTAAGTGGATTTCTGAAACCCCCCTTCAACACAAACAACATTTTTTGGTGGCTAAAAACTTCCAGGCTGGCACGTGGTTTTGATTTGTAGTCAATCTTCTGCTAACAAAGCAACTCAAATCTAAAGATTCAGTTCTTGTTCCTCTCTCAACGACTTGCGCTTTTTTTTTTTAATTTGGAAAAAAAAAAAAAAAAAAGGCTGTTTTGCTCTTGGACAGAGCTAGGAGTGGCAGCTGAATGTGGTAAACATGAGACAAATGCATCAGCTAACACGGGGTTTTTTTTAGAAACTTCAAGTATCACTTGAGAGAAGATTTGGCACAACATGTTTTTATACAAGTACCACGTGTTGGATAGTTTGGTGTGAATATGTTCTCAGCAGACATAAAGAGTGACAATACATACTTTACCTCTCATTTCACTGGGAAAGTAACCCCCCAGATGACATGACAGCACTGATGTTCTTGATCATCTGACACCGGAATGATAATTTCCAGAGACTTTTATTGAGCTGACCTGTGTCAGAGAATGACATTAAAGCCTATTGGTTACCACTGCTTTGATGAAGAGACTTAGTCTGCAGGTGTGTCAGGTTTATCATGTTTGGGTAAAAATATTATTTTGATGATGGTTCATCTTCACGTGCAAATCAAACAGGAGAGAGGAAACATGATCGTAACCAGACACACAGAAAATAATACATTAGGTACATATAGAGATAGCATCTACTTGCAGATTACATATTTCTTCTAAGCCTTTTATTCAATTAAACATCTTTAAATTGCTAAGAGACAGTTTTCTTGATATTCTTATGTTGAGAAATAAAAGCAGTCAAATAGTTTTCATTTTATTTTTATTCATAACATTTTAAGTTGGTTTTGATTGGGAAAAAAGTTCATTCAATGGCATTTTTTTTAAAGTATCAGTTTGTGTTTGCATCTCTTGATGTGGGATGTTATATTAAATTATTCATTTTTACAGAATGGAAATTAATTATTGTGTATGAAATCCCAAACACATATGGTCACAGTGCTGGTTAGATCTGCCTCCTGCTATGCTTTAGAGATTCAAATTTGGAGGTAGCATCTTATTTTCCATGCCAAGACCACCTATGGTTTTCAAGATATAAGTATCTGAAAATTAGCATTTTCACACTGAGAACTTATTCCAGCTTTAGTAGACATTGACGACTACCATCTTGTAACACATGCACTAGAAATGATGTTAGCAATCTATAAATGTAATTTAAGTTCTTCTGAAATTCACTGACTGTATTTTCCACATCTACCTTTAGCTCTGTGTAACATCAATCTCTTCTTTTGAAATCCCTCAGAATGTCTCTTGACTGATAGCAGTGATTGGCATTAATTAATTTCAAGGGTCAGTTGTGAATGATTGTTTTGTCATGGTCAAGGATTGAATTATATACGATCAGGAGAGCGTGCTGAAATGGTCAGTCATTCAGTGAAAATCAAAGAACATAAGTTCAGATAGAAAAGAATTCATGGCGCTGTTTATGAATGCAGCCAAGCCACTTTACATCTGAAATTAAGGGGTTTCAGTCATGAATCTACTCTTAAGAAAATAGCTCAATCTCCAACTGCATTTTTTGCTATAAGATGTATAAAGAAAAAACTATTTCTTTCTCCAAATGTTAAGGAAAGTTCTACTCAAAAGACTCAGGAAATCTGCTATTTATCACATATTATAAAAGAAAATCAGATTAATTCCTGTTATTATATAACAAAATTTTATTTCTTAACTCTTCACTAATATATCTACATTATATACTATCAAAAATTTAGGAGGGACATTCCAGACCAGCAACAAAAGATAGTGATCACTGTTGTGCTGGGGTTTTTTATACTTGCCATTATATTGATTCAATTTCATATTCTGTTTCCCCTGCAATGTATAACTAAAAGGGAAGTGAAAAGAAAATAATATGTTCAAAGGAACAATATCTTTTTCCAAAAAAGGAGTCACTCATGATTCTTTTTTTTTGTTAACTTACGTGTTGATAATGATATGTTGAAAGTATTCTAATCAAACTCATCAACATATTATCATTACAAGCAGCTTTTATAATAGTGTAGTAAATGTCTAAACTCATAAGTTAGCACCTAAGGGAACATATGGAGTAGCCATATTGGGGAATATCTTTGTAGATAAGTATTTAGAAACCTGCTAGATATTGATGGCCAAAATGGTAACCCAATTTACTCATCTTAACATCTGATTTGGTGGCGGTGCAAGCTAACAAGTATTCAGTAAAAACATAAATTCTTTTTTTAAAAAATATATTTATACATTTTTCTTATTTCATGTATCTTACAAGTATTATTTCCTGTATCTTCCAGATATAGAAAGATACAGCATTATTCAATCTATACAAGCACTTGATTCACTATCACAGAATATCCAGCATTTAGTGCAACAGATTTTAATGCATAGCAATCATACATGGACTATACACATGACCAAAAATCAAACTGGGTAAATTTTACTTCTCTGCAAATCTCTTAGGTTCAAAACTGGAATCATATTGCTAAGAAAAATGAAAGCCAAGACAGTGCAGAGTCTTGATATTCCAGTGAGTTGGAAGAGTACATGCTTTGCTCTTTTACTATCATAAACATGAAGAACAGCAGGCTATACACAATAGGTTAAAAGAATTATTTTATAGGATGAAAATACACCTTTGAGCTGACAATAAGATACTCATGGGCTAGAATATACTCTGGGCTAGACATCTTGGCTAAATATTTTGGAAAGATCAGTTTAAGGGATTAGGGATTTAACAATAAGGTGGAATAGGTACATCTGCTTTTTCCAACTGATCCACTGGAAATGTTAGTAAGCAGGCAGAGATGAAAAGATGGAATGTAGTTGTGCAGCAGGAACACACAAACCATAGCTATGGACAGTCCCACTAAATATACTCCTAGTGCTACCCATGCAACTTAGCACAGTCCACATCTCTAAGGATTAATCAGCAGGGCTGGCTGATGAAAGAGTAACGATTTTCATCAAATGTAGTATTCTGTCATACATGAGCATTCTAGCTTATGAAAGCTTCCAGGATAGAAGAAAAGGAAGAAAATCCAATGTGAGTAATCTGCTCAAAACCTAAGAAGCTGACTTTGTATCTGACTTGTGTCACCTAATCGATCAGGCAGATAGATCCACAATATTGGCCAAGCATCACTGGCAGGAGGCACCAGTACTTTTGGCATTGCACTGTGACAACTGACAGCACATCCCAGGATCCAGGACTCAGTCCTGCCATTGCAGGTCCAAGGAACCTATTACAGTGGCTGCAAGGGCTGCAGTGCCAGGTACCACCAAACCTGCCTCTGAAAACTGTGCACATCAGAAAGCAGCACCACTTCTGCCTCCTCTGTAATCAACACAAGTAGCTTATCAGGTAAGTGTGCTCCAGAAGCATCAACAAAAAGCACTCCAGAGAAACAGGTCCTAAATACAAAGTGAGAAAATCTGGCTCTAGCAAAGCCATCTTCAAAATTTTCTTTGACTTCGAAAGGGATTGGAGCCAGGATTTTATAAGAACTTCTTCATGATCATGCAAGATGTGACTATGGATCTACTGAGGTAAAGTGATTTTTCACAGTCCATTACTAATACTGAATTCATCACTACTAGTTCTCCTGATTTTATTCAAGTCTTGTGTTACCAGTGCTTTCTTTTCAGACACAGATTAAAAATTCAAGAGGATTCTAACATCTAAATGTCACTAATTTTATTTTCCTGGGCTTTCTTTGTTTGATGGCATTTCTAGCCTTCATTGTTTCTGAGAAAACTCTGACTATATGGTCTAAATGCAAACATAGGGCTAAAACCACAGTAGAAGACCATAAAATAAATAGTTTTCTCGTACACCTTGTTGACTATAAGACAGTCCTATGTGTTGGGAACTTTTGGGAACAGTAATGCCACCATTAATTTGCCACAGAAATGGGAATAATCCAGTGAAGTGCAAAATTTCACAACATTTCACTCTGAAGATGCCACAAGAATGGGGCCTGTGACAGTGAGTGGCACATAAGTGTTCTTGAGAAATGTCACGGTGCACGTATCTAGCATTGTTTGTAATAAAAAATTGTAAGAATGATAAATGCCAGCTCTTCCCATCTGCTCCTCAAATCTAAACAGATCCTATTTCTTAAAGGTGTTGAGCCAAAAGTGGACCTTCTGTATTTGTAAACTAAACTGGATATTAATGGATTTCATTTTATTAAGTTACAGTTTTAAATTAGATCTTTTTTAGTTTTAAAAGCATAGGGATCACTGTCATCATAAAAGTGTCATAATACAGGTGCATTTCATTACTCAGGTACATGGCTTTCATTAACCACAAATATGGGAGTGGGTGTTATTTATTAATCCAAATAGCACCTAAAGTCCCAGCCATGATAGGTTCTCAAACAGACTAGGATCTCAACAAATATAGTACTCCCAATCTGTGTATGGAAACCATGCCATCAATAATCCCACACATTCAGAATATTCAGTAAATATCAAACTTCTGTTAAAAAATTAAACAGGGACATAAACATTTGTTAGCAATGCTAACAGATATGCAATGAAGAGATGAATCAGGATTGCAAATCATCATGGCCATCAGTGGTAAACCTAGTGAAGAAAAGTTAAAATAAATAAGCAGTGTTTTGTCCACAGCAAAGTTCATAGCAAAACCACCCTTCTTTTCAAAAAAAGTTGGGATATCATTCACTGTTTATGAGATCACATCAGGCACTTTTATTCTTGATACCTCTTAAATACAATCCAAAATATTTAAAACTGACAGTAAAGTCACTATATGGTCTAACAAAGTGATTCGATATCATTTAAAAAGTACGGAAACGCTTTTGGTGGGGATCTGAAATAAAGGAAAAATTAATCAAAACACAGGAATGTTAAAAGCTAGGCTTGCAAAACAGTTAAGGGGTAATCACTATGGAGTATGAGAAAACACGGTGCTGGACACATTGAAAACACAAACAGAGACAAACAGAGAGACAGAAACAGGTTGATAGGTGAGTAACAAGGTCACATGGCATTACCCCACAGGTGATGTGTTTTAGGAGACAGCTGGTGCCTGGAAGAATGCAGTATATTGTAAGGGCTTTTTTCAGGAAAGTTGGTGTGTTTCCAAACATTGGTGAAAAGCAGAAACAGCGAGAGTGGGCCAAACTCCCACAGTTCACATCTGATCCATTGAGAGTAGCGTTAAACATGATTGCCATAAACACTCATTTTGTCTATGAACATGTAAACTGATGGCAATATGTATAAACAAAAGTGACTGTTTGTCAGTCATTTCCTCAGGTATCACAACTTTATTGATTTGGTATGTATGCAAGGACAGAATTTTACCAAGGAGAGTACAATTTCTGCTAGGGTAGGTGTATCTCTGATCTTTTTTTTCTTTTCTCAAGAGAAAATGACCCAGCTTTAAGAGCCTCACAATACTAGTGAAGCAGTTTGATAAAACAGCAAGCTCTGCAGGAAGAATGATCAGGCATTAGGTAGTGATCAAACTAATCATCAGGCAATGTAGGTAAGTGGAGAATTCTAAGTACATAGCTGACACAAGAGTTGCGAAGAGCCTACCCATCGGCTTTCACCCTATTTATTTAAAAAAACTTTAATAGAGACAGTGCAGACCAGTGCCTCCATATCAGCAAACTTAGGGGGTGACAGCCCATGTTGAAAAGTGAAATAACCTACAATTTGCTCTGTTAGTACTTTGTCAGGCAAATAGAGAGCAGAGTGTGCAGACAGTTTCTAATTCCAATACCAGCAGGTTATGGCTAGCAATCAGTCAGGAAAAGACTAAGGTAGAGAGTGTTCCTGCATTTACCCAGATCACTACACTTCCAGGAAAGGGGAATATGAACTAGTAACAGAAGATATTTGCCTGGACTTCTTTTCCTTCAATGTATTCTTAAAATGATTGTGTTGGCTTGAACAGAATAGACTGTTTGTTATCAAGTTCACCGAAACAAGGACTTCTCTTAATATACAATGTACCTGTGTTGGATTCTTAATACATTTTTACTATGATTTTTAAATGATTACTGCATCCTTCTTTCAGTGTGCTGTGCATCAGAAGTATTTTTTTAAAATCAAAATTGATTGACTTTCATTTTCTGATTAGGAGAGCTTTAAAAGTTGGGCAGGAGGAGGCTGTTATTTTAAAACCTTCAATGGCCAAACCATACTATAAAATTAGAATGAGAAATCTCTCTTGCAAGTCTTAAAGGGCACCATATCTTCTCTACATTCTAGAAAGGTATTGACATGGACACTGACTGCATGTTTTAACAAATAACAATAACTAAGCTGCATGGGTGCACCCTACCTACATACACTGTCAATATGACACAGGATTATTATGGTCCATCAGTGCTGCTGCTGAGATTCAACAGTCATTTGGATGTTAATCTGTGTTGGATTTGCTAGCTGAAAGTTGGTATTCACAATAGAAATAGATAAAAATCTCTGGTTGTTGAACCAAGAATGGATCATAGCTCTAGTTATGCTGGTTCCCTGCCACCTAAAAAATACCAACATTTTAAAATTCTGCAAGGAGCCAGAAAAATTGGAGAAACAAAGCAAGAGATTAATGGGTCATTTTAAGCCTTTAATGAGAATGAGGGTACATCTTGGACACAGGTCATAAAACTGGCTCAAGACTGACAACAATGCATAATGACTGTGCAAAGGAATCCCCATTATCTACCTAATAGTCAGGAAAAGATAGATTAGGATGGCACAGTGTTCACATGTGGCCTCTTGGGGATCATTTCTTAAATGAATTCTTAACACGCAAAGCTGTAAAAAGATGATTTGTTGAGACTCGAGGACCATTTCTTTCCCAGATATTTCAATGGTTTTAGCATGGCTGATGACATATTTCCTTCTTGGGGGGGGGGAAGATAGAAATATATTAAATAGCACAAAAGCATAGTCTAACAAACTGAGCATCTTACACTGTATCCATCAGGCTTCATACACTGCAAGGTAAAATACATACGGCATTAAAGCTTCAGAAGACACAAAGAGAAGTGCTGAATAGAGGTTTTGCCTTCTAGGTCTGCTGAACTTATAAGAATCAGAGTCAGAAAATTCATCTGTGACCCCATGGCCAGAGCCAGTCTTCATTAATCCCAATGGCTGCCATTAATCAGTGAACATCCTTAGTGCATTTTGTCCCAGTTAAAACATGAAGGTTTTATATGGATAACTGATGACATAGGCACTGCAGACAGGGAACAGCCTATGATGTTAAGTTACAGACTCCACTGGAAGAAGTTATCCTTGTATTACAAAAAAAAAGAAATCTTCCTAGCCTTTCTGGGCTGGTATCTACCAAAAGAGAGCACACCATATCTCTCTGTGGGCTTCCCATGAAATGATAAAGAAAACATAAAGACATTGACTTCATGCCACGTTTCCCGGAGCAGGATGGCATAGCAGGACTACAAATTGCTTCCCATGCTTTCATGTGGATTAACAAAGGACAAAGAAGAAAAAACGTTGTTTTGCATTCATTCCATCATGAAAAGGCCAATAATTACCTGGCCCACAACTGGCACAGAGAATGAAAATATTTAGCAGATATCAGGTTTATGCAATCATACTGCTTATTTACCATCTGCTTCTCCTCCTCATAATGACTTTGAGTCTAGTGACCAGTTTCTTTGCCCACATCAACCACTGACTTTGAGCCTTCAGTGATGAATTTCTTTCCCTGCCTAATATACTTGTTTCATCCCAGTTCAGGTTAGAAGTCCCAAATTAATTAGATTTCGTAAGTTTTTTGAAAATCAGCACCTAAACAGAGGAGAAAGACTATATCAATTCTCCATGGAGAGAATTCCTCCTGTAGCTCAGCACTGGTTATACTACATTCCTGTCCTCTGGTTATCTAATAGATCAAAAAAAGATAAGTAGCAAACCAAAGAAGTGAGAGGGATTTTACAAGATCTAAAGGTACTGCTGCAGGAGGTATTACAGGAGGTCTAAAAGGTATCTTTTGCAGTGGGCAAAGCAGGTAGCACTGTGACACAGCATATATATCTGTAAGAAACCAGGATCCTTTAATTATGCTGCTAGCAGAACATTTGCTTTGCTTTTTTAAATACCAAGAGCATCCTTTTATGTACATAAGATGTGGAGATACCTCCAAAAAAATTTTTTTTCCATGTGTACAAGAACATGAAACCCATATAACTTGTCAGTTGGCTGAATCGGGATGAATCATACAGGGGACGAAAGTTTGGTGCGGTGTGTATGATACTCTGAGTCAAAGTCAGATAATGTCAATGGGGCCCTGTCTGCTGCCTTCAGCAGACTTTGGATCAGGCTCATTGCATACTGATAAAGTAAAAGGGAGCCTTGAATTCTCATTCTGATTTATGCTGAGTAATTGAATACAAATATAAAGACAATATAAATAACTTCAGAAAGGTCATTTGGCTAGTCAGGCTAGGAAATAAATTTAGAAGCCTTAGGTAAATGCTTAAACTACCAGAGAAAACACTTAATTTGAAGGCATCAAACAATTATTTTATCATTATGTTTTTTTAAGAATACCAGGCATCATTCAAAAATCTACATTTTTTTGCATTCCTAGTGTAGTAAACAATCAATAGGGCCTTTCAGCTCTTTTCTTATGGCCTGATCACCGTATTCATCTCAGCTCAAAGTTCCCACTTCAGTGAAGTCTCATGTATATAAGGACAGACATACTCAGCTTTAATAAGCTTCTGTATCAGCATCATCCATGATATATGCAAGACTATACGTAGATCTGGGAATAGTATCCGGCACTCATATGCTGATGCACAAGAGTGGACGGAGACAGCACTCAACTTGCCAGTGTGACCCACTAAATACCGTTTGGCAGTAACACATGAACTCATCCGTTAAGTAGTCCAAAGAATAGAGTGCCAACATCTGGATGTCATTTCCAGAGGGAAGAAAGAGAGATATAAATACTTGTGAGTTTCCTTTCTGTTTCGACTCAGCTGTTTGTCTTCTAAGAATCACAAGATTTTCTCCAAGCTGGACAGTCCATTCAGTTCATTCTTGCATATGTTTGATGACCTGTTCCTCACCCAAATCCTACTTATGTAAACAAGGATAATGAAGTCGATTTTGTACTTCTTGATCTGAGATGAAGCCACCTTTGGGGGAAACCATTCTAAGGGTCCTGAATGGTTTAGGTAAACCACAGGTGATATGAAACGACGCTCAAAGGCAGGACTGTCTGTGCTTGCACTGAGACCAACACACCAGCTGTAAAAGCATCAGACCTCTCCTCCAGAATGTGTTAAGAAGGAGCAGTGCCAGAAGCATGATAACAGCATAGGGTCCTGCTGAGGCTAACTTAGCTTAATGAAAAGGTTGTAGTGATATTGCAGAGTACCTAGTCTGTGTATTGATTAGGTTATTTATATTGATAATATACCAGGGAGAAGCTGTAGTCAAGTCACCAAATTCATCGATGAAAGCGGTACAGGAAGACAACAGAGATCTTAGAGCAGAATAACCCAAACTTTCCATTTCCTAATCCAGTGCTCCAACTCACATCTTTGAGTTTACAATATTAGATTCTCTATGCTGCTTACAACAATGAAATCCAGCCATCTATTCCTTATTACAAGCAGAACTACAGCTTACTGATCCTTTACCTTAACAGGGAAATATATTTGAAGTGCAAGTCCCCAGTCTTGCCCACGAATTTAATTTTAGTCATATGACAGTTCCATCAAGGAAATGGCCCTTTCACGGTTAATGCTAAGAACATGTTTGTTTACAAGTTTTACCTTTGACTTTGCGACTAATACATACCTGCAGAGTCCAAGAGCCAGACCATCATTTCTTCTATTTCACCTACATGGAGAACTTGTTCCTACATGTCTAACTGCATCTGTTTCCTGATTGGTATGTAAATGAAATTATTAATTAATACAAAAACTTCAGTGCAGCCATTGAATGCTCCTGAATATAAAATGAAGGAATGGAGCTTTTCAGTCCCATCAAATTCATCTCGCCTTAAACTCTGTTCCTGGGCACCTGGGCCATTGGCTGTGAGGAACTGTATCTTTTGAGGTAGGAATTTGTTGTTCAGTTCTGGAGGTGCACATAGTGCACTGTATAGAGGAGTCTTGTTTTGTTTAACTGCACTTTCTATGCCATGCGCAGAAAGGTCACTGCACATCCAGGAGCAGTGGGAAAGAAAAGATAGAGGGAAGGATGGGAGAAGTGACCACAGGAATCTGGTGTCTTATTTGCTCTGCCCCTTAAGAAATAATATTGTTACATTTAGGAAAAGGTGGAAGTATATAGAGCTGCAAAGAAAGGGGGAACAACGCAGGGACTGAATCTGAGTGGTAGGGAGCAAAGACCTGGTGTTTGAGGATGGACAGGAAATGGAAGGAATCCAAGGTGCTTAGTCAGGATCCAGCTTTTGACAGAAAAAAAATGGTTTTATTGCTGCTTTATATTCTTTAATTAACAAGGATAAGGAAAACCAGAAAGAATTAGAGGTCTTTAGTTCACCTGACTCACACTATCATTTGTGGCACAGAAATTAGGCATATATGAAGGCAAAGAAAATGTTGCAGACTTATTTTATACCAATGCATCCCCTTTTAGCTGTCTATGATGGATGTAAAAAGACCAGTATGCAGGCCGTGAAGAAAGTGACTGCCACAATACTTTGGGCTGCTATGTTTCATCCTATCTACATGCCCAAATAACCCAACCTCCCAAGTCAGTTTAAGACACTTTATTTCACCTGTGTGGAAAGGAAGGTGAATAGAAAATTACCCAGATCTCTCAGGGAACACAGAGAATACAGCCCAATCTGCTTTGGCTTATAAAAATATCATTGCTAATTGATAATTCAGACATTATAGCACTTCACAAATATGAACATATTTACCTCCTTAACAGCTCTGTGATATAGGCAGTGTTCGGTCAAGTTCAGCATCTTCGCCTGTACATATATGCAGGATGAGCTTGATCATTTCCCTCTATCTTACAAGTAGGAAAAGCAAAGACGTAATAGACAGAGAGCACTGGAAGGAAAGCTGCAGCCAAACTAAGTCAAAAGCACAAGTAATTGTTCCCTTTTCACTCTTCTGTACAGTGATCTTCTTTCTGTTCATTCCTGCTTTGTTAGAGCAGTATTAAAGGTTTAATTCCATAACCCTGGCTTACACAAGCAGTGTTTTTGCAAGCAGAAGCATCCCATGAGTTTAGTGAAATTAGTGCTGCTATAAGATGAGATCTTAAAAAAAGGCCCCAGGTGGAAGTCAGTGATGGTGGAAGTTGGTCTAGTGCCACCAAAGGAAACTTTTTGTACCATTTTTCTTGTTACTGTAGACCACCCGTGAAATCAAGCTACTTCGAACCCGCAGCAGTGGGTTGTAGTCTCCATTTTACATTAAATAGATTAAATACACTATGCCTTGATCCTTACCTATAGTAGGACAATCACCATTTTCTCTAACATGCAACCAAACTCTTCTGCTCAGCTCTCTGTCATACTGCAGCATGGCTGTGACAGGGAACTTTGGGAACACTTCAGTGTATACATTTCAGTAAAACCTTCCTATTTCCGTAAATGAAGAGACCTCGTTTTCTCCCTGATAGATGTGCAGGCATGCCTCACTAACAATTACTAAGGGTCACAGGCAAACAATTTCTACACCTACTGTACATAATAATTGTCATGAGAAATTATCTTCACAGCCTTCTAAGCTTCCCGTTTGCAAACAATGATCTGTATGATAATAATATCTCTATAGCTTACAATGCATACACATTAGCCTGGTGTATACACAGAACAACTTTCCGGTAGAAGTCAGCATCGATCATCAAAAGTTTATTCCATACTTCATAGCTGGGAATAAAATGCTTGGTGTGTTTTTACCAGCAAAATAGTCATTTTCAGTGCCTCTGGCTGCATATTATTCCTGACTAAATGGACATGCTACAAACCTCCTACATTCCAGCATATGGCTTTCTTGCATGCTTTAGAAAGAGAAATTAAGCAGTCATAAGCATTAGTAGTCTCTATAGTGCTAAATCAAGAAGATTTTGTAGTATTATATCTCATCATATGGTTGCTTCAAGAGACACCTCTTTAAAAAACAGAATATTTTTACATTCAGAATTAAGTATTATTTTCTCACCATTTCTCATAATCCTTTAATATGGCAGACGTGCACCTGATCGTGCTGTTTCCCACACAGCAAAGCATGCTTGTGTGCTGTTAAGCACTAATACACTTCATGAATATGATACCTGTTCTGCCAAGTTGCCTCTCTACGCATGCTGCAAGAACATTTTTAATGAAGTATTTTTCATTAACACTTTAAAACATGTATGCTATCAATAAGGAAAGAAAAAATCATTTTGTTTTGGATTAAACTCAGTTTAAAATAACAAACTGCATTATTAAACATATCCTCCTCCCCAGGCAGAGGCACATGCCTGCACACACAGACACAGAGCAGAGCAATGCCTTTTCCTCTGAGTATCCTGTGTCCCCTGTAGCCCTTTAACGCTTAAGGCTAAAATGCTAAAATACTGAAAACAGGTGTACCTTGACCCTCTGAAGATCTGATAAGATCTGACTGGATCAAAGGCCAAGGTCACTTGAGTCATAAGATTGGCTGAGTGATATTATTTTTGTCATGGTTCCAAACTGTTGAGAGGTAGGACTCTGATTCTGGCACATGAGAATCAAGTGATATGATAGTCTAGTTATTAAATATGACAGATAGAAAAAGCTGTATGTTGCACAGCTACTCTGTGATTAGTACCCTACATTTTACAATGTCACTGCTCTGAATGCTGTAATACTTCCACGACTCTTTCAAGAACTAAGGCTTTTGAATTTAAAAAGAAACAATAAAAGAAGATACAGATGAAATCTGGTAACAGCTCTGTAAGATTTCACAGCTTATTTTCCAAAGAGCATTCCTACTTCAACAATTCAACTGTAAAAGTAGTTCTCTACCACTGTTTTTTCCTCAGTACCAGCTTTAAATATTTTATTTGCTTTATTTCATTTTACTTTATTTTATTTTATTTTATTTTAATCAGATCAATGAATAAACTTCTATGGAACATTAGAAGAAAGCAAAACAAGAAAAGTTAGCTCTATCTCCTCATTTTCACATTATGCTTGCGTATAGATGTATCATTTTAAATCCAGCTCTATTCTCCTAGACTTAATCTATCCCGAGGATTAGAGAGGAACCCCACCAATAATAAAAATGCCCATCTCACCCATGTATCTTGAACACTATCTTTTTAATGTAATCAAAAGTAGAGTAGTTTGATGTTTAGCATGGCATATCTGTAACTTACACTGTCTATCAGTTCGTGCATCTGTAAACTGGATATACATTTCTCTCTCCCCGATGCTTTGCAAATGTTTTTAAAATGCTTTGATATCCACTGATGAAAGACATTTTAGTAGCATGCAGTATCACTGACATGGGCGTCTGGTGTGCCTACTTGCATTTTGAAAATGCAGCCTTTTGTCTTTAGAAGAAGGCCTAAAACCCTAATTAAATCGGAAGATTTTTGAGGGCTGAGGTATTGTACAGTATTAGATAAGTTAGCAACAAACCCATCAAGCAGTCCACAGGAGAAAAAATAAAATGCAATCAGGTAATCTTACAATCAGCAGATAAAAGCTTAACAGAAACATATAGCCTGTAACTATAACGGGCTAACACTGCATTATTTCCAGGACATAACTGCTGTATACAATCAGAAAGAAAGTGAAGAACCATGAAATTCTCAGTGAAAATGAGACAGGAAGGGAGAACTTGTGTTCAAAACTTGGGATTTTCTATTGCTTCTTCTCAGAGAACAGATGATTGCTTGTTACAGATAATCAAAATTATGATATTAAGACATGTCTGAACGGGCAACAGTTGCTACTGTGCTTAAGACCAGAGCTAGAAGGAATGACTGTTTCTGTTTTGAGTAGAAGTGGGGCCCCTGGTTGCTAAGAGTGTGTGCATGATTTATAATGGATACCTGTCTGATATAATTAATTATATTTTTCCTAAATTTAACATTGCCTGAAGGGTAAAATGATTTTGCTTGGTGAAATCCCTCATGCCACACAAAGTCTGTGTGCAAGCCAGATTTAATTGCTGTGATAAAACCACAAGAAAGACCAGGTTTGCATTAAATCTATAACCACATCTAGTGAAGAATAGCTTTAATCACCTTTGAAATGGTGACCACAAGATAATTAAAGGGAAAGTGTTCTCATTAGTAATTATACAGGAATATCAAATCTCAGTTTATCATGAAGTTCAATTTAAAATGGCTTGGCATGGTTTTAATTCTTTCCTCTATTTCTGAGGATATGAATCTCCTAGAATTTCTTCTATGAGGGTGGGAAAAAGATTCAAGTTTGCCCTATGCAATTTCACAATCCACTGTCATGCTTCATTTCCTGGGTCAGTGCTAATCAGAGTGAAGATACCAGCTACCAGCAGTGACTTCTCATTGACACCTTTGCCATTTTCACATTCAGGACAAACTGAAAACTGAAGGTTTTCATTCTCGCTAAAGACAGAAACACTGGTGTTGCTACGAGATGATGTATATTCTTGCTCCTATGACTAAATCTTCTTCAGTGTGCTTTCTCTGCTCATGGTAGCAAATACTTGGTGTCCTGCAGATATGATTCCAGAGGAAAAGGGGAAAGGAAAGCAGCACCTTACTTGAATCTAAGTAATAACTTTCTTTAATTTGCACATGGAAACCAGCACTGCAACAGAGTTTTTCAAACAGCATGCAAGACCACCCCCATTCTCCAGAATCAAAGCATAGCACTGATTCCAGGCTCTCACAAGAGTCACCTGTGTTATGAACTGACCCTAATCAAAGACCAGGGCAGAGAACAAATTTTCCTGCCGTTCACATTGTTTCCTCTGTCTGACCTGTTTAACAAACCAAATAATAAACACCACATCTCATTAGGCTCAGCATTTGCTTGCCTGTAAAGAAAATCAGTTTGGAAGACTACATTTAAGAACATCAGATAGTGATAACAACATAACATGGCATGTGTAGTAGGGTAAACTTGATTCTTTTACAGGAACTTATTTCCCTCTGCATACTTTCTCTGTGTTCCTCCTCCTTTCCTCTTCACACACCTTAGCAAACATGCCAGGAGGGAAGACTCTGGTCTGGTCTGAACTGCTGCCTATGGAATTTCAGACAGCTCGATTTTTGGCTTCGCAAAGTTTGGTGGGGGTCGCTTTCAATATTAGGCTTATAATGAAAGGCTTGTTGTAACCTTATCTATATTATGTGGAAGAGATCAGCATCACTCAATCATTAAAAAAAAAAAAAGCAGAAGGCTTCTTTTCTTTCTTTAAATGTAATTTAGTTTTCCTTTCCCCCAAGTCTCATTGTGGGTTCACTGAGCTATGCTCCCCTTCAGGCAGAAATGGAAACCAGAGGAGCTGCATTCCTTCAGTCTGTTTCTGACAGTGAGTGTGGCTGCATCAAGCTTAGCAGCTAAAGCCTTGCCCATTACTCTGTAGTGCAGCTGTGCAGAACTTGACTGTTTCGGATCACGGTGCTTTTATAGAGACTTTCCCAAAGATTTCACTTGATTTGTTACTGCTGAATTGCATTTTGAGACAGGCAAACACCACAAAAATAAAGGGGAAAAAAGGGTATCAAAACACGCAGTGAAAAGCCTTACATTTCATCCAGTTTTGTGCTGAAACTGCATGGTGCTATAAAGTTTGCATGATACAGAAGAACGAAAAAATTATGTGAACCTAGACCCAGGTTTGCTTTGAAATGTTCATGAACCATCACAAAACTTTCAACTGATGTAAAGTGAGATTCAAGCTTGTAATGAAACCAGGCCTTTTTACACGGATTCAGGTTTCATAATGCAGGTCTGTTACAGCTGTACTCTCAAAGGAACATATTCGTATCTCAAGATGGGATTTACATACTGTATGTAACTCCCCACATATCCTAGCAAGATTATTACTTTCTTATATAGCCGTAAATCCTAGAGCTTTATGTTATGTCAGGGGAACGGATAATCCACTCACTAAGGGCCAAATCCTACCCCCTGAACAGGCATGTCAAGGCCCAAGAGGTAAAGGAAACCCCATTCTTTGAAGACATAGATTAGCAAGGCACACCCTCCACAGTGGCACAGAAGATGCTCAGTTCACACTGGTGTGCCAGAGTCTCCGAGGAAGGATGCAGTCAGCCCCAATGGGCACATACAGAGCAGCACAGGAGTCAGCAGCCCTGTACCAAAGAGATCAGGGACTAGTTAAGTCATGTCAATCAGGTCCTAACACACATTATTCTTTTCCCTAGAAGTATTCCTGTAGCTTAAATTCAGAGAATAGTGGCCAGCTACCATCGATAATGTCAAACTATAGAGAAAATAAACAGGAACCATCAGGTACTAGACCCAAGTGCTACTCCCTAGCACTAAGGGGGGGCGGGGGGATTGGGAGGGAGTGAAAGCAGAATGAAAAATTATAGCCCTGCACTATATTTTATTTTAAGGAAACCAGAGTGGGTTTTTTCCAGAATCTAAATATTCTTTACTGCAGCTTTGCTAGCAGCAGCAGACAGCCCGAAGAACCCCATTTTCTGTATTCCTAGCCTGTTCTCTGAATACATACCACCAGCACTCCCCACTGCCTGCCTAGTTCCTATACAATTCAGGTTCCCCCCTGTCCTGACCACTTATAGGTGGCCTGAAGAGCACCTGTGTGCAGTGTGATGTATTGGCACGAACAAAGAGCAACTACAGAATCGCAGCAATTCATAAAGTGTATCACTCCAGACAATGGAATCGGACAGCAAAAACGCCCTGTCTCAAAGACTAAGAGCAAACAAGAAATTTCCCTTCTCAGCAGCAGCCACCACCACCACCCTCACATAAGGATAGCTTGTTTGTACTCAGCCTAAGCACTGCCCACATCAGGCAAGCACCAGGGAGTAGTATGTCACCTTCCTCAAATCTGAGCTCTAACATAGGACCCAGCTTCCTTCCTCTATCATTCTCCCTGCCAAGCCAAGACCCTCCCAACACGTCCCTTTTACACTGTGCATGGAGGGGTGTGTGTAGGAAGCAATTAACTCCCCACAGCTGGCCTAATTCCTACAGGATGGAGAGACCACTGTGGTCCCTTTTCTAGCCAGCTTAAGGATTAACCTCCTCTTCGCCAGCATCTCAAGGGAGTACGCGTGCCCTTGCACCCAGTGAGTTAAGGCACAGCTCTGAATGTATTTGACAGCTGACTTTCAGCAGTGGTCCCACATATGAATGACAAAGGGCTATCTGTCTTTACACAAAACATAGTATCAGTAACAGATTAAAAACGGTTCTGTGTTTAGATTCATTATTATAGATCTGGTTCAGGCAAATATAATCATGTCCGGTAGAGATTAACCAAAAGCACAGGAAAGGACATCAGAACAATACAGCAAAATCTTATTGCATTCATGCAAGTGATTAACATAAAATTGAATGATAATGCTACAAATAATAATACATGGCACTTATATGGCACCTGCCATCTGAGGATCTCAGCACTTTGGAAAGAGTAACAAAATCTCACACATGCTAACAACATGGCTTATGATCTTTTCAGCGTAAACTTTCAAAACTTTACATGCCATATGAGCATGTTAAACCCAGGAAACGAATATGACTTTGACTTCACAGAATTAGACATACTTTTAGGTCTAAATCTGGTGCAAATATGTGCCAACCCTATGTGAAACTGGCCCCAGAGTGGCTACAGTTAGGATATTATTGAAGTGAGGTATATATGTGTGTGTGCATGCATAGATATTTAATTATTATCTGACATTTCATTCATTTAGGGTGTGTCTTGGTTCAAGGAAAGGGAAAGAACTTGTAGTGCCAGAAGTCATATTTAGCCTATGCTGCCTGAGACAGAAAAAGAGGTGCTACAACTCTCAAAATGGAGCCCCTGAGACGCACACAAAAAAAAAAAAAAAAAAAAAAAAAAGAGTTTGGCCAGGTTAGATAGAAGACTCATTAATGCGCCCTTGATGCAGTCTCTACCACAGGTGCTCACATTAAGCACAGCCAGATGTAAAATCTAGATCAGAAGTTAAATTTCCTCCTGCAGGTATGTTGGCAAAGGCACTCGGTGCAAGGCCTCACACATGTACACCTGACTGGTGACTGTGCAAAGTGGTGGGTGAATAAAGAAGGTACGCCGAATAAAGATTAACAGATTCGACCCATGTACTTGGCAGATATATTAAAATGTGCAGACTGCCATTATGTGCAGAGTTGGGAGAATGCAACAGCAATTCCTGTCAAGAGGCACCAAGAATTAAATGGGCTAGACCTGGTCCCAACTTCTCCTATGGCCTTAAGAACATGCACTGACTGAACAGGGACGGTGGTGCCTTATGGAAAAGGCACTGGCTTAGGAACCTGGGTGGTCGGGATCTATCTGCAGCATGGCCAGTCATCAACAGTGTCACCTCAGTCAAATAGTTTCTCTCAATATTTCTGCTTTCTTTCCACTCCAGGGTAAACTCTCTCTCCTTTTTAAAATCATGTATAATTTTTAAGGCAATATTTGATTCCACTAAGAGGCACTTTCTAATGATCTAGTCATCTGTGATACAAAGAAACCCAGGTATGTGAGCACAACAGCTCTCCATTAATCTCTTGTTCTTGGCAAAGCCAATGTTATTGATTGATTGATCATACCAGATGAGGCCTCACAAAACTACTCGAATATTAATATACTTCAATTTCAATAATATGAAGAACTACTGAGCACAATAACCCATTAATTGAAGTTTTTTGTTTTCAGACATATGTATCTGTCTCAACATAAAGTTATTTCAGAACAAAAGAGAACACATTTTCCCTCTTTCCCTCTCTCCTTCCTTCCTTCCTTTCTTCCTTCCTTCCTCAGAACTGTTCTTTCCCATCTTTATTCTAGAGACATTTCATCCTCTTCACACCAAACTCTTGAGTGAAAGTTTCCATCCAAAGCACCTATTTCTCAAAGTCAGCCTATCCCATCAGAGACCAGAAATAAAACCAGGTGAGTAGTCACACACAAGGAATAACTTAAGTAAATAATCATAGTGTTCAAATTGCAGATAATTCATAGGGTACAGTTTGCTCACAAAAATAATGCAGCAGACAATTACAAATAATGAACTAATTTGGGGAAATCACAATCACCTTGCATGCATTACATTTACAGAAGAGCTGAATTTGCTGGATGAATTATTTGTTATGAAGAGTTCAACCAGCTTCACTATTTACTTCCTAGAGTAGCTAAATCCAAAGAGCACACAGTGGAAACCACTGCAGAATGGAAATATTTACATATTATCTATGTTCAAAGTGTGCAATGAAAGTTGGAGAGAATACACAGCTAAAAAGGCATGCTAATCACCCTGGAAATAGTAATGTAAAATTAGCATGCAGTAGATGTTAACTGGCAAGCAAATAAATGCAGACATGTGACCAAACAGGACCAGAACATTCCAGATCAGTAGTGTACTTCCTCACTTATAGCATTTATCTCATGGGTAGGGGGATGGAATGGTGTATCGTTGCAGGGCACAGATCAAAATTTCAAACTCAATTATTTGACTTACTCACATACGACCTTCCTAATCTTTGTCCCATAGAGATTGACTGATGTTACCAGGTTCATACTAGAATCTGATGGAGTGTGAGGTGTTTGGAGATGATTGTGCAAAAGTCTGTAGGCTGTCTTGAAATTTTGAGCACAAATTAGCAAAACTGGAATATATTTGCATTTCACAGTGATTCCATGTGGTTTTGGTTCTTCCTGAAGAAAAGGCACGAAATGGAGCAAGATACCCAGATACGGGCAGGAACTCAGATTTAACCCTCTGTTCTGGGTTAACCTCTCCTTGCTACATTTAGGGATCTTTTTTTGCAGGAGCTCATCCTGTCTCATTGTAGCTGTGGGCTTTCAAAGTACACCTTCTACATAAGAATGTTCAGTTCTGGCCTAGCTTGGGCCAAGTTTTAGACCAGAGGATATTTATTAGACAGCTTCATGTTTTTAAACACATTTACACTGTTCAACAGCTTTCAATAAGGAATTTCTCATGAACAATATATTCTCTCAATTTCACAATCCCTATTATAGACTCTATTTATAATCCCTTGTGGAAAAACATTGTTAAGGCAACACTGAATAAAGGAGCTTAAAATGAACATATGCTATTTTGTTAAAGTTAATAAATTATAGCCTTCCTAGTTCTCCTTTTCTCCCCATTTTTTGTTTCCCTTGTTTTGGGTCAGACCAAGTCCAAATAAAACCGAGTAAGGCATTAGGAGTCAGTTTGGGATCAATCCCTTTGTGATTGTGCTATTCTTACCACACCAGAATGTTATGTAGTTTTGTTTTTTTCTCTTTTTGAATGTTGGCCATCGTTTTCAGCCTGCGTGCTCTGGTGCACAGAATTCAACATGCAAGTTGCAGAAGTGTCCCAGATTTAGCTTTGACCAAAAAAGCGTGTTTCCTAAGCACCCTGTATCCCCAGCATTTCTAAGCACTCATATTCCCTACACCACCATATAGCACTGGAATACTCAGTGGGAGTTGAGGCAGTAGAAAAATCCTGGGTGAGGCTACACGAAGCTACAAACACCATTTGAAAACAAAGTTGTCTCACCACTCTGACCAGAAAGTCTCCACAAACCGCTAATAAATGTACTCCAGACCACAGTTGGGGAAAGGCTGAGTTAGACAAATCATTTAATAACCAGAACATGCTCTTCATTCGCAGTGCTTTCTTTAAAGGGGAATGAAAAAGAGGCACAGTAAAGCATTTCCTTTAGACAATGCAATACTTACTTTTAATTTATAATCCAGTTTACTTGGCCAAAATAACATCTCCTTCTCATTTCGCTGCTATGTACTTTTCTGGGAGCCAGCTGGTCACAACTTTCTGCCCTAGAGGTAGCTGCTTTTTACTGGTGCTTTATATTGTTGTGAAGTGCTTAGGGATTTACAAGATGGAAGACACTATAAATGTGAGAAACTGTGGAGCTTGTTAAAGTTATTACGAAACTTCCACTTTGTATTAGTCAGATCTTTTCACAGCCACTTTAGCACTGAAGTCATCAAAATGTCATCCATCCTTTCAACTAGGAAAGAGGGCTCCCCATATTCATTTAAAGGGCATTATCCATCCCAAAAAACTGCATGATTTGGGTGATGAAGTCCTGCATCCAGTTAATCCCCAGTTTTGCAAAAAATAAAACAGGCTCACACTCTGCAAATTTCAAACTATCCGGAATCTGAACTCTTCCTATATGCAACGTAGGTTAAGCATAGACAAATATAATAATCCCATCTGTGGCAGTGCAACCGCCCTGACTGCCAGCACAGAGCTTGCACAAAAGCCGGGCCTTGCAGCAGCACCTGATAAGCACCAGGAGCTGCCCCCTAGGGATGTCGGTGCCTCGCAGTCTGGATGCCGTTAGCTGCATCCTGTCTGCGGTGCCTGAAAGTGACCACAGCTCACACTGACCAGGGTACAAATGGGGCCCTGCCGCAGAACCAGTTTGAGTTGGTTCTCCTCGGAGCAGCAGGTGGTGCGGTTGGAGACTCTCCCCTCGGGTCAGGACAGCGGCCGAGGAGACTTCCCAGGACTGCCCTCGGGTCGGGACGCTGTCCGAGTGTACCTCCCTGGGACGGAGTGATCCCCACCCCGGCGTTGGTGAGTGACCCTCTCGGTATCACTAGGGGAGGGATTCTCCCTTTGTAGCAGTGAGCTGTGCACATTTTGGGTCATCCTTCCTTAGAGTGTGTTCGTTAGTGTTCAGGGATCTGTTGTGCAGTGATAATTCCCACCTGACACCCGAACCTGCGCAGTCGGGGTGCCAGGCACATTTGTTTGCCATAAATGCACGGTTTTTTGGATAGCTGCTGCTGTCTGTTCTGTGGGTGCCTCTGCGACAAACTGGCGCAGTGAGCAGGGTGTCGATAGAGGAATTATTCCGGTGGCACAACTGTGCACCTTCTCCCCTCGACACAGCATGGGCGAGGGAGAAGTGGTCCGACCCCGCGGCGGTCGTGGAAAGGCTGGAACAAAGCGCGGGGAGGTGTTGGGGTGGCACAGACAGAGGGGCCATGTGTGCCGGGCTGGTGCTTGTTTGGTGCGGGCCCAGGAGCACACAGAAGTGCTGCAGTCAGAACTGTGTTGTTTGAGGAGAGGATGGAGCCGTGAGAAGGAGCAGAGCCGTACGCTGTTCAAGCTCTTGCGCAGATAAAATCAGCCCCCAGCGCCGCCCGAACCGACCAGTTACCCGGGGGCGCAGACCCCGAGGGTCCGGAGGAGGACACCGGGGGAGTCAGCGGTGGAAATAGTTCTGACCAAACGGAGCAGTTAGAGGAGAAGGCGGTGCGACCCGTTATTAAAACGGAGAAACGCCCAGGGCTCGTGGCGGGACCCCCGGAGCTCTGTCGGCACCGCCCCCGGGTCGGGGTCCGGGCTGGACGAGCTGCAGGACGGGTTTTCGCGGAGACCCAACGAAACCGAGACCGAGTGTCTGTGGAGAGTGTCGTTAACCGGAGGGGATCGGGTACTGTTCAGTGATGGTGAAGCCTCAGCGTTTGGGGTCCCGGGGTGTTTCTGAGCGATGGGCCGCCAGGCGACCAGTCGGTCACGTCCCGAGTGGCGTGTTGGGCCGGGGGTGCGCACCCCCCAGAGCGGGGGCAGCCGGTCACCACCCGCGTTAAAGGGTTACCGGTGCTGGCGGTGGGAGTGCACAGGGCTGCCTGTCTCCAGGCAGGTACGAGAGAGGGCGGAGCGGGGTGCGATCACCGCGCCGGTGGACCCGGAGCCCCGCCGGCCGCTCCTGAAAGGGCTGCCGGACGCGTTAAAGATCCACGTCCAGGCTCTCGGAGAAAAGATTCAGAAGGCGATAGAACGTAATCGGCAAAACCCCCAGAACCCCCCTGCACACGTGGTGACTTGGGCAGAAATACGAGGCGATACAGTCACTTACGGGCGAGAAATGGGATGGACCGACACGGGCGGCGGCGCCGACGGGAACAGAAGGGTCCGACAGCTCAGTGATAAACCCCCAATGACCTGCCCCCCCACCACCACCACCGGGAGTTTGAACCCTCCCGAGGTAAACTTGCTCGGTCCTGCGACCCGGGAAGGAATGACCTGTGGCGAGAAGCGGTGGCGCTGGGCATCTCCCGGGCAGTGTTACACAGATCGCCCACCGACCGCATCCGATCGCTGGTCATTGTTAGAGGGGAGATCGGGAGAGCCGGGGGAAGGGCGGCTGCCCCCCCACCCCGCCTCTGCAGGACAGCGCAGTTAACCCTTTCGCGCCCCTGCGGGAGGAACAGAACCTGCCCAGCGGCCGCTTGGGCAGTTTTGGCCATCACGGGGTGGGAGCCAGGACCCTGCAGATCGCCCCCGCTCTGCCACAGCCCAAAGCTACGGGCGTTTCTGCGGCAGCCAAACGAGCCATCAGCGCGGTGATTCCATCATCATGGCTTGGCTTCGCAGACGAAGATTTGGGAAGGGCTTTGCCCACGCTTATTGCAAGCGCGCTGATGGCTGAAAAGGCCAATACGGGATAGGCAAGACCGGTTGCAAAGAGCACACCGGAGGGTCTCCTTGGGTGGTATAGTCGAGGCACGGTTCTTTCTGCGCTGTCTTTTCTCCTCGAGCTTGATTCTACGCGTGCTCTCAAAGGAGACAGCAGCGTTATGTATGGTGTGTTTCCAAATCTCCCGATTGGAGGCCAGGGTGGACCACTGATGGTGGTCAATATGGCCTAGGCTGAGGTGTTGTTTCAGGGAGTCCTTATATCTCCTCTTTGGAGCTCTTCTCTTGCGGCAGCCGGTGGCAAGTTCACCATAGAACACGATCTTAGGGAGGCGGTGATCCGCCATCCTGGAGACGTGCCCTGCCCAGCGCGGTGATTAACGACCTGGGAACAGGCAGATCAGACGCACACCCCGCCCGGACAACTCTCCGGTCCGGCCAGTCCCTAAAGCCGGCGGGCGGAGGCGTTTAACCATTGACTGTAGAAAAGTGAACAGGAGCAGCCCATCGCCGACAGCTGCTGTCCCCAGCATCACTTCAACAGTGACAGCGATCCAGGCAGCTGCCCACCCGTGGATGGCCACTGGAGGTGTCAAGGAGATGCTTTTTCTGATTCCCCTAAGGGAGGAGGACAAACCCCAATTTGCCTTCACCTGGGAGGGAACACGATACACCTTTAACCGGCTTCCACCAGGGTACAGACACTGCCCCACTGTTGCCCACAGGGCCTTGGCTGCAGGGCTTGACACTGTGACAGTGCCACCAGGCATTGGCATACACCAGCACAGAGGTGACCTTCTGGTGGGTGGAGACAACAGCTCGGGCTGGCAGCAGGGGCTGTCTGGAATTCACTGACTAAAGCTGGGTTAGATGTCAAGGTCCTGGGCAAGAGCTGAAGTTCTGAGGAGCTTGGTGGGTGGCTGGTGCAGTTACAGTCCCTGAGGATACACCGTCAGCTGTTGGGAAGGGGCAAACCCCGAGGAACAAGACAGAATTCCAGCAGCTATTGGGTACATGGGGCTGTTGGTGGAAGCACATCCCTGGGTTCTCAGTGATCGCCCGCCCTTTGTATGACGTGCTCCGGAGAAACAGGGCATGGCACTGGACTCCACAATGTACAGAAGCCCTTAATGTCCTGAAGGATGAGCTTAAGGCTTATCAGAGGCCAGGCCCACTACACCCACAGGACCCACTGAGGGTAGAATGGGGATTTGCAGGACATGCCTCTTACTGTGGCATTTTCCAGAGGGGCCCAAAGGGACCAGCTGGGCCCTTACTATTTTCATCTACCTCATTCAAGGAGCCTGAACAACGGTACTCAGGGTGGGAGAAAGGACTTCTCTCCCTTACCAGGGCAGTCAAGGAAGCACAGGGGTTACGTACTTCACAAGATATCATAGTGCAAGGTCCTTTCCCTCTGCTGAATTCAATCCTCACGGGATTGCCCCCTCCTGAGGGGGTAGCCCAGAAGGCCACTGTACAGAAGTGGTACTCCGACCTGGAAGGAACTGGGCAGTTACTGCAACTAAAAAGAGGGCCCAGTCAAGGTCTCTAAGTTGCAACCACCTGTGAATCCAGATCCAGTTTTGTTGGGTCAGGCCTATAGACCTTCCCCTGTTAAAGAGGCACCTGAACTGACAGCAGGCTCAAATACCGCAGGAGTGTGCTTCACAGATGCTTGTGGGCCAACCTGTAATGGTGAAACTACCCTCCATTGGCATGGTGCCCATGATCCTGGCAAACCCCAGAGGCTTATATGCCTGGGAAGCCCTGGACGGGAATGGGAAAACCCCCCCGTGTTAGTGCTCGGTGGATAATCCCCGACTTCTAACTCTGGAGCCCAGTCTCTAGACCGAGGCCAGCTTTGTTTCTTTTTTCTACCGGGTAACGGAGAAGTGGATTTCCCCACAAAGCTTCTAATAGCAATGGTGATGACCAGGACCTGGACCATAATGTTGTGATGAAGATAGTAGGATTCACCTGAGCAACAGACTGGCATCCTTCTACCCACTGATGACATCACGGGGTGGGGATGGAACAGCCCTATGCCAAGCTCTAGGGACAATTATTAAACATGATGCTCTGCAGAAGACACAGAAGCAATTGTTGCAGCACTGGGGACTGTTTGGGTGAAAAAAAATCCTCGTTATGTTGTGTTCTCTTGGTCAAAGTGGTTGTAGAATTGTAATACCTCAATGTTTGAGGAGTATGTTCTGTATATTGTTAATTTTGTTCAAACTTTTGTAAAGTATTAATGTTCGATATACAGATCTAGACATCTGTATAGTTCTGCGTTTACATTTGGTGCCGCATTTTATTTGAAACACCTCATGTTCTGTTGTACGTTTAGAATTAACTGGGGAATGATGATCCACAGTGAGCATTAAACTTCACTGAGACTGCGCTCCCTTTTAATTTTGGAGGCAAGAGGTGACTGTACCACTACTGCAAGGAAACCAGTCGAGTTGTGACCATGGTCACAGGGTGGATTGTGGCAGTGCATCCCCCCTGACTGCCAGCACAGAGCTTGCACAAAAGCCGGGCCTTGCAGCAGCACCTGATAAGCACCAGGAGCTGCCCCCTAGGGATGTCGGTGCCTCGCAGTCTGGATGCCGTTAGCTGCATCCTGTCTGCGGTGCCTGAAAGTGACCACAGCTCACACTGACCAGGGTACAAATGGGGCCCTGCCGGAGAACCAGTTTGAGTTGGTTCTCCTCGGAGCAGCAGGTGGTGCGGTTGGAGACTCTCCCCTCGGGTCGGGACAGCGGCCGAGGAGACTTCCCAGGACTGCCCTCGGGTCGGGATGCCGTGCGAGTGTACCTCCCTGGGACGGAGTGATCCCCACCCCGGCGTTTGTGAGTGACCCTCTCGGTATCACTAGGTGAGAGATTCTCCCTTTGTAGCAGTGAGCTGTGCACATTTTGGGTCATCCTTCCTTAGAGTGTGTTCGTTAGTGTTCAGGGATCTGTTGTGCAGTGATAATTCCCACCTGACACCTGAACCTGTGCAGTCGGGGTGCCAGGCACATTTGTTTGCCATAAATGCATGGTTTTTCAGATACCTGCTGCTGTCTGTTCTGTGGGTGCCTCCGCGACACCACCTTAAAAAAAATCAAGTTGTTCAGACAAATCCATATCTTAATTATCCTCTATTTCCTGTAGGTCTTGCATGTAGCAAATAATGAATGAAAAGGAGATTTAATTTACAACTCAGGGCAACATAGACAAAACCAATCATTACAGCACATGCACGTACACAAAATCTCCATCAGCTTAAGTTAGCCCAAATTGTCCAGCGAGGAAACAAAGATTTAACTAACTCATTGTGTGAGCAGTCTGGTCATAAGCAGTTCTACAGAAAGAGACAGCAGCTTAACTGAAACATTATTGTTGAAGTAAAGAAAAAACCCAAGACCACAATTATGACATTCAATTATTCTATTAAGTGAAATTAACTGTTCTTCTTGTTCTTTGAAAAGTGCAAGATAAAGCGCAGGATCCAAATAATTAGGTCAGCAGCAATGAATTCTGAAGAAAAGCTGTCTAGACTTCTATTTTCATTTACAAATTTGAGTGGTTGGGTTTTGTGTGCCTGTGTGCATTTTCTCCTTTGAATTCTCAGGGTGGTCACATTAATAAGTTTGCCCCGGCAGGTAGAGTGAAGCCTGGATCAAGGTGTGGCATTCTCGCTTTGATGTTGGCTGTCACGCTCAGCTGCCTCTCGATCTCTTTGGCTGCCATCAAGTCTGTTGTTGTGGGAGACCATGTAAACCAGGGCTGTTCCATTTGGCACAACCCAAAGGAGAGTCAGTTCAGATATGCTGTGAGAGGTTCTGGTCCTCACCAGCTAAATATACAAGGAGAACTTAACTCTTAACAAACTTTTCAATAAAAAGGCATTGATTCTCCTGGGCTTTTAGCAGAGACCACAGAATGATAGCGCAATAGCACGTGCTGAGGTAGGTCTGTTTGTAAAAGGTCCTGCAAAGGGAAACTATACAATGGAAAGGAAATGGTGGACCAAGATAAATCATGAGTTGGCATGTATTCAGAGAATTAAAAGCACAGTTCTCAAAAACCTTACAGAGGAAAGGTGTGGGGGGAGTGGAATAATGCTTTCTTCAACTGGGAATTTGCTGGACATCTAGTGAGAGGAAACAGAACACTTAAAAAGCAGTATTTTCCCACCTTTTCTATTACTATAAACACTAGTAACTAATAGCTGTCTGCAAAGCAAGATGCAAAACCAAATGAGCAGTTTAAAAGGAAGAATCCACTACTAGCTTTTCCTTGAACACAGGGAGGTCTGTTTCAAAGGGGAGCTCAGTAGGTGCAGTCTATTATTTATTAGTGTGACTAATGCAAGGAACTCCCATGGTTCGTATGAGGAAGTCCTTCCCCGCTTATCTCAACATTCTGTATCATAAAACCTTTCATGCACGTTGTCCTCGAATGTCAAAAATGTTTTCATCTGAAAAAGATGGTAGAAACAATGTGGACTTACCACAGAAGCTGAATCATCACATTGTATTTCCAAGGTGATGCTATCATGTAAACTGTAACTGCTCTCGGCAGCCCTGAACACTGAAGATTTTAAAAATTAAACATTTAATAGAAGTGTGAAAGCTTCTGTTTACCAAAGACTCTATCTCCTGATCTCATTTTCTAGTCTTTACCTAGTCTGGTCTCAAACCAATGGAAAATTTTGAGTGACAACTGAATGAACATGGGACCTCTGAATTTGGTCCATTTAATCTTAAACAAAGTAAGAGTATGAAAATGAAAACCAGCCATTAATCTCAAGCTTTTCTAAACCTGAATACCAGAGCAATACTTACGCATTTCTTCAATTCTTTCAAAGTTGCCACCTTGAAACAAACATAGAGCAAGGGTCAAAAACAACCTTTCAAGGTCACCTTTGTCTGAAATTAGCACATTAATCCAATGCCAATAATGTCTGAGGATTTTTGGAGGACCTTGAGTAGCCACATAGAATCCAAACAAGATGAACTACTGGAAGTCATCTTGCTTCATGGCATTTTGAGAGCATAGTGAACAATACCACTGTCATCACAATAAACCCTACAATTTGAAAACAAGGCTGAAATCACTGCAAACACCAGTGAATTCATGAATAACTTCTGAGGCTAAACATAGTAAACCAAGGACTGGTCCACTGCCTAACCTCAAAGTTCTTCTTGTGAAGGCTCTCGTTTCACGGTTGCCTCACACTCCTTCTTGCTGCACCTACAGTTTTGCATTTTTCTGCTCCATAGCACATGCATTTTGGACTGTCATTTACTCATTTTACATTTAGTCATTTCATGTTTACTTTTCTGCAAAACCACATGATTACCTGGCACTGGCCTAGAAGAAGATCACTTGGCATAAGAAGGGCTGTGCTACACAACATGTGGGAGCACACCAGCTGGTGCAGATCTGCCATGGGATAGCAAAACCTGGGTTTCCAGACCTTAGAGAGGTACAAAACAAGAGACAGTTCATACGTTTCACAATAAACTGCAAAGGTATCTGGGGGAAAACAGTGGCCCACCAGGAACAGCCTTAAAACGCACTATTTGAAAGAAAATTAACATTTCAAAGGTGTAGACCATCCATATCGAACATTATGAAGAGAGTACAAGGCAGACCATTGACTTAGGAACTGCCTGTCCAGCAGCAAAAGCTTGTAGGAAGTCACCTCAAGATTCAGAGTGAGATGTGAAGAAGTTACAGAACATCATATGTTAGTGCATACCAGTTCAGTCATTTGTTATTTGATGCATATTTGGAGTAAACTGCCAGGAGCTCTTAGGCAAATTTCAACCACAAGGTCTGTGGTGTTACTACTGTGGTCAGTTCATTTCCTGAAGTCCATAAGTAATCTTATTTTTAGGTTTGGGGTTTTTTTTCCCCCCTTATGGACTATAAATGTTCATTATTTTATCAATGTTAACAATGGAATAGATGAGTAAAACTTCTAGAGGCATCTAAATGCCTTAAGGACAATAAATCCCATTGGCTTTGGATTCTAAGTCAATTAGATGCATTTGAAAATTTTACCTTTTATCTGCATGCTTCATTAGTCAGATTTATTAACCAATCATTTAGGAAGGAAGGGTCCAGAGCAAAAGGATCCCCAAAGTGTAAAATTTACAACACTGCTATCTATCCTCACCAATTGCCCAAGTTTAATTCTCTAATTTAATTCATTAATTAAAGAATATGCTAATCGACTGCAAAACTCAGGCAGAGGTTTCTCTCTGAGATCTTTCCCGTTGAGAAAAGCATATCCCAGTTCCTTACAAAATACACATATCAAGCATAAGGCCATTGAAATTCTTTTCAGATCTGAGCTCCTGTTTAGCACAGGAGTACTCTCCCCTGTTGTATATACTATTACACCCTAACTTTCCGAAGAAATGGGATTTTCGTAGTTGCATTTCTCATCAGTACTCCGGCCCATTGCATTCCATTGTCAGTAAGTTCATTCCAAATATTCCACTCATTTAATTTACTTCTTTTACTTGATCTCTGTGCCCTAGTCCCACCTAAAATAATTCCTTAACATTTCGCCAAGACTGAGCCAAATGGACAAAAAGCCTAAAGGACTTAGAAAAGCACCTCTGCAGAGCAGAGTCTTTGTGCTTCACTGTAATTCCTTTTTTTCCATACTGCTGATATCTCTGCAGGTAAGGTCGCTTTTTTTGCCTCTGGGCAATAGGGTCATAGGTTCATAGTACAGCAAAGGGGGAAGGCTGGAGAACTTCCTTTCCTCTTGGCCCAGCATGGCACGTGTGCTATGCACTGTATTCCTCCACTGTTCCCATCTGCTACATAAACATTTAATAGCCCACAACCGTGTTGAAAAGCTGATAAATTCTGACACATTGGCCCATTTTCTCACTTAAGCCTACAGTATGAAATAGTATATGGCCTTCCCAGCAGGAGAATGCATTCAGGTCCCATCCTTACTTCTTTCAATGTGCTTTCAATATGAACTCTTTCAGATTCAGAGACAAATATCTTACAGCAACTATTGACCTCACACTCGTGATAAAAAAGAAACCAAAACCCCCAAACAGCATTGGGATTATTGGCTTGTGAATATTTCTGTCTATTTACAGTAGATCAGAATTAGTAAGAGAGATAGAATGGAGGTTTTATATCATCAATTTAACATTAATTACCTAAATCTCTTTGAGGACATGTAACAAAAAGCCCCCGACATTTGTGTCACAAAGATTAATATAACATATTGCCAAGTCATAGCATTGCTGCACTGGTAGATAGAATTCAAATTCAAATCCAGGCTAAAGATGCTGCAGCTGTCACCCTTGCCCAGAAAAGCCCTCTTAGGTTCAAAAGTTAGCCGTCCTCCTGCCTGCCTCCACCAAATCAGCTCCTGATCCCTGGAGATTACTAATCCCAACTACTCTGCACATAGTTGACAGGAAGAATAAAGCTATTGTGCCTTCCTGATAATTCAAGCTAATCACATATTTATAAAAGAAAATTAGGAAGGAGTTATTAACCCCTTCCAGTTCAGCTATTGATGGTATAGAGTTAATAAAGAGGAAGATAGAATAGTTTTAAAATAAGTTTAAATTTTAACATGCGGTCATAAAATAATGAATGTTTAAATAACTATTTAAATAATTTTTGGATTAGCCTAGTTGCCCAATATTGCACCACTTTCTCCAAGAAAACATGAAACAGTGAGTTGACAGAGGCTTTCATTCCAGACACACAGAATCATCTTGAAAGTGCAGACATAACACATGGCAGGTCCAGTGCTGGTGTCCACCCTTCTGATTGGAAAGGATGATGTAACCATTTGAAACAGAAAATACATGTATCCAGGATATGACTGGAATCCCTGCAAGTTAGGAAGGATTTCCACCCTTATTTTTGTGTGTATTATAATGCTGTGAATTCTAGACTGACTCTGCACCCGGTGCAACACAAAGCAAAGAGATGGCTAGTACTCTTGCAGTGTTGCAGTTTCCAGCAGTTCGGTATTAAAAAAGCAGTGGTACACCTAAAAATGACAAACCAGAAAAGCCTCAAAAAAACCAACACCCAGCCAATTGTCCCACCACATCATAGTTTTAGGCAGGAGCTATTCCTCCATCCCTGTGTTCCTGGTATTTACTGCGTCTCCCACCGAAGTATTGAATCACTCCTGAATTTCTCGAGTTTCCATGTGAGGAGGGGCTGAGCAGTGCGCGGTGCCATTGACGTGTAACAAAGTCACGGGCGCACAGCACCTTTCAAGGAAGAAGTCAGTATATCAGCAATTGGGTCCCAGGGCACATAAGGTCCTCTAGGAACAGAACAGGAAATGGTATATTTAAGGAGAGCAACATGCTGGAAGAAAACGAATTACTGAATCCACCCTCATATTGTCCTGTCCCCAACAGCAAGCAATTTAAAAGTGTCTTCTCTGCAGTAACACCTTTAAAAATAAAGCGATATGCATATTTTTGTTGTTGAAAATCTTTACTTTTATCAGGCACCAGACACCATGAATATTGTCAAAAACTAGTAACTTTTGGATGCTTCTCCATATACTGACAATCTGTTTAGGCATTCAGGAAAGGAATGGTGAAAACTTTACTAATGCTTTGAATATTAACCTTTAAGCTTAGTCAAAAATAGAATGAAAATACAATATTTCTATGGAAATTCAGCTACGTTTCAGGCATTTCCTTCCCTTTGACCCAACTCCATTTTTTCTTCAGCTTCAAAACTGTTATTTAGGAGAGGGAAAAAGCAGGAAAGACAGACAGCCAAAAAGGACAAACAGCAGGATATTAAAGACCCCAAACCCTTCCAGTATTTGTGCTGGTAATAGGGGAGAGCTGAGGCTGTGCACACAAGCAGGGGGACCTATTGACAAGGATAGGATGTTTGGTATAGGATGTATGGGATGAAGGAATTGCAGGTTCAAATCCTTGCTCTGCTCGACTTTGTCTTTCACAATGAATATTTAATAAATCTCAGTTCAAACTGACTCAGAGCATTGACCTGAACATAATCTTCCATATCCAAAAAAAATTTTCAAAATATCTCCAGTTCACACTGGATGAGCAGAAATATGTTGATGTCTTAAGAAAAGTACTGAATTTTCTGGTTTTCAGATAGTCTCATTTCAAAATAAGATTTGTAGCACTCTATTTCATTTTTCTCATTTTATTAATGGCCAGACTTACAGCAGTTCTCCAATAGTGTTTAAGAGAGAAACGGGAGGCTCTGGGACCCTGCAGCTGAATCAGGATATGTTTTATCTGGGAAAACCAGTGTATTCCTAATAAGTGCTAAAATCAGAGTGAAGAGAAACAGGTACAGCTCTAATGCATTTTAGCCAGCTGAAGTAAATCTCATTTGTTTTTCCTGACCAATTACTGGGTTAAAATATGGTTCAGCACCATATTTATCTCTCATTCTGACACTGCCTGAAGAATGGACTTTTTCTTTTTTTTTTTCTTTTTCAGTCATGTCAGAAGACTGAACTCATGTGTGAATGTTTTCCTCTTTGTCCTTCTCTCCTTTTATATGATTAATGCTGAATGCTTGTAATCATCTACTGAGTTCTTTGATCATGGACATTCTCAAAGAAAATAAAAGAGATTCCAAAATAAAAGAGATTCCAAAATAAAATACTAAAACCAGAATTCTGCTTACGATGACCTGTTAGTATGAATGAGAATGAGAAGAAAACGGATGTTGAGGAAACAGTGTCTTGTTTACAAACATTTATCTTCAATTATTAACTATTTATGGAGGAAAATAGCCACAGATACAGGATTGTCAAATCAGTTTATATTTAAATAATGTGTCTAAAGTTTGACTGAGCACAGGAGTTCATCTTTAAATAAACAAATGGTACCATAATGTTATAGTCATTAAATATAAACAAGAAACAGTCATGGTACCTGCCTGCCACACTGAAGTTGTGCATAGCATCCAAGCTTCCTTAAGTTCTTTCAGTGAACTGTGAAGAGGCTCGTTTAAAGGGAATCCGTTGGAATGTGTTTATGCTCACAGTTTTTCCTTTCCCTGCATCTCAGTAGCCAGGTCTGCTGGTGAACTAAGGTTGCTGGGAGTGAAAATAAAGGAGCATTTCCTAATGTTGCCAGCACAAATAGGTAACATGAGCTCTCTCTCCAAATACGTCAGATCTTCAGCACTCATAGAATCACGTTTAATGTACCTCAGGTGCAATACCCTGTTTGATGTGCGGGAGACAGCAGAAGAAACAGGCAGGTGAGCAGGGACTTTTGTCTGGTTGATTTCCTTGGTTTGTCTCCGTTGCTGAGCCATTATTACCGTGCAAACTGCTAACAAGTGCCTGTCTGTCTGGTTCCCATCCCTCTTAGTAATGCAGTTGCACTGCCAAGCATCTCAATCTTGCTGCTGTGGTGGATGGGTTTAGCTGGTTGCAGCAAAGGAGCAGCCTGAAGGCCACTGTAGTCCATGGAGAGCTGACTAGAGTTAGATTGTGAACCTGAACCCAGTACTTAAAACAAACATAAAATAGAGTCCAGAGCACTGGGTTCAGTGTCTCCCTCTTGCCAGTCTCACTGAACAGTAGGTTTGTGTTCTCAATAGATTGGAGCTCTCCAACCATATTTTTATACATAATTTAAAGAATATATGTAATAAAGATGCAGTTTCTTTCTCAATACGTATTTACCACTTTAGAAAAATCACATTAAAAAGTGCCTTTGAAAAAGCAAGAGAAATTCTACCAAAGGCGATGGAAATTAAGAGACATTCTCTAACAGGGAAAGCAAGATACCACAAGTAGCCTCTGCCCATCCATCCATGCCTGGATAGCCTACTCAAACTGTCCAGTTCACAGTGTGCAACAGGTCTGACCCATCATTCTCTAATACTTTGTGAGGTTATTTCCACAGATATGAACTGGGAGTGAAATGTTACCAATCCAGTATTACCTACCTGCCTATGTCCATGGCAGTCCATTATTTTGTTCTGGGCAATGGCAAACAATTTGAAAAGAGTCCAGAACATAAGGAATCTGATCTTAAGCAATTTAAAAACTTAGCAGACCACATTGCAAACAACTGAGTGTGCTATGGAAAGCATTTTTCGCTTGGGGAATGTAGATGAGAAAACATAGGGATCGAGCAATTAAAAGCCTTGATTTCCCCCTCCCACCTCCAGCATATGGCAGGAAATTGGACCAGAATCAAGTGATGTCTCTCCTGGGTGGAATCTGACTTCTGACCTCTAAGACAATGGAGTCACAAGCTATCCTGAGGCTTGATTGAGAAGCCACTTCAACATTTCCATAAGTCATTCTGCCATTGCAGATCTGTCACAATTTTGTCATAAAGTTTGCAGAATTCTGTTGACATTGTGTCATCTCAATAAATGCAAAGGGAAAAAAAATGAGTCGGGGCAGGTGCGAGCACAGATTTCAAGTCTAATGCGTGGGCTGCTGCATGTCTTCTGACATAATCTAGGCTCTCATACTTGATGTTTTTCTGGAGCCGTGGTGAACTCTTCCATCCTTTAAAGCAATCAACCTCATTTGACTAATTTGAGAATTAAAAAAAAAAAAAGAAAGAAAGAGAAACACTTCACTTCCCCTCTTAAAGCATCCTTGGCTAACTTGGATCTTTAAAAAAAGTAACTGAACAATTTGGGGCCTGGTTGTCATTTACATGAAGGTCACTTCACACTGATCTGGCTATGTAAACGGGCCATAAGTTACTTCTACACCCACTTGAAAGACCTCTTACACTTGCCAGAATGATGTAAAATGGCCTCAATGCAAGTGAGAATTCAGACTCTTATTTTTAAAGCACTATCCCTTTTTGGAGATGCATTAGATAAAACACATTCTATTCCACTATTCATTATCTTAATGGGAGCCTGCAGCTTGCAGAAGACAAACAAAATGGCCTCTGACAGCATTACAGCAACAACACCCAGACAGTCATGCTCCACAGCAGCATGTCCCACAGCCTCCAAAACACCTGAATAACTCCCTAACTTTTATCACCTGACTAGCTCTGTTGACCGTTCAAATGCTTGAACAGGTAAGAAGACTGGCAATTTGAGGCCTTTTAACCTGGGAAGGTGCAATCCATCAATACGTGAGAAATCTGTTAGTACTAAGCATGGTCAGATCTTTCCACTGCTGCAGCCTTAGTGATTGCTTTTCTCATGTGCTTGGTATAGCTGTGATAGGATGATACTTGTGCAACCAAGCCTACTTGTGCGTAGTTAATAATTGCAGCTGGGGCTCTACAACTGAGAGGGTATTCGTGCCCTTCTGCATGCCAGCAGCTCAGTGCTGTGTGGCTTACTTTGCTAGAGGACTTGTCAACTGTGATGGTGGCTTTTGATTGTGTTTAATAGGAACCAGCTTGAAATGACTTGTATCAAATGGGCTAATGAATAAGCAACAAGGAGGAAGAAGCTTCAAAAACTTTGCAACTGGTGGGATTTCACACCAATATCAATGGGTTTAATAGTTTTTTACCTTATCCTTCAGTCATGCATCTGGCTGTATTTCAAGAGAGTTTTAATATTCTTTGCAGAAGTTGCATTTGTCACCTGGATGCTTTGTATGAGAAACAGGATGAGGTAAGTTAGGAGTGAGATACGAATGGCAAGAATTGAGAAGATAATTTGTTTAGGTAGAGTTTGGTGGCTTTATTGCATTTAAATTCACTTTAAACCCCAAAGAGAGCTGAAAGAGGTTAGAGACACAGAGCTCAAAGTGATAGAAAGAATTGTGTGAAACATGATTTGAGCCCAGTCCAGGCTTCAGTTTTGTGGGCCCTGGGAGAGTTAACACATTTGGATCCCCAAGCAGATGCCTCCCAAATCTCCATCACTAATCCCCTAGAAGCCTCCTGTTATTCCTTCATCTCCATCAGGCTGAAACAAACCTTCTCACCTTTGTGTAACTCCCAAAGCAGGCAAACCCAAATCGTCTCTTAACTTTTGGAAGGAGATGGCAAAACCAAAATCTTCATTAACTAGTTTTAATCAGTGCCTACTACTCTCGGATGTGCATTATTTCAGTCAATGATATGATATTTAATAAAAACATTGTTTCACACTACCATACTATGACTTTTAAAACTAAATATTTCTATAAAAAGATACAGCCAAGAAGCCAATTTTTCCTCACATGCATTTCAACAATTATGCATTTGACCTTTATTCCCCTCATTCTTAATTTAAGGTCTTTTATTTATCTCCTTAACTAGTGGGCTTGTATAAATCAGATCTCATTCCCTTCGAAGTAATTACCAACCAGGGAGTTGTTAATTTCATTTTGGATCTATTTATGTGCAAAACATTAAAAACAAAAGGCTCACATGTTACTGCACCTCCAAAGGGTGAGCATTAATATCTTGGAATATGTACAGATATTTCTTTAAGTCAAGATAGGGAGCTGTCTCACAGCTGGGAATTTTCAAGTACCAGTTTTGCATCCTGTGGATCTTGAGGCTCCAGGTTTCTGCTACATGGCCATGAGCCGAATGGGGCTATCGGGAGGCTGCTGGGCAAACTGAGGGAGGAGACAGCCTGGAGGTTCCCACTGGAGCTTTCCCAGCCTGGCTCCCCAGTGCAGCAGTGGAATATATCAACTTAAACGTGCGGGCAACTTTCAGCTTATCCCTTCAACCCTGCTCTCTGAGCCATGTGTACTTACCTCATGGCTCTCAGCTTAGACCTATGGCTGGTAGGGTGTAGGTAGTAGGGTAGGGAATCTTAAGGAACTGTGTCTTCAACCTACCAGAGAACCAGTCTTTGTGCAGTCTTCTTTACGTAGGTGTAGGTTATCATGTCCAGAAATGACAACTGTGAAAGTTCAGCTACCAAAAAGCAACAGAGGCATGAATTGTCATAAATGACATTTCTGAAATACGCACTGAACAACCCATGTCATCAAAGAGGCACTTTCTTCCACTTGTTTTATGTGCCAAAAAGCCAAAGCCAATTGTAATGCCAAGAGGGGTTTTTCTTTAGAACTGCTTTTATATTTGAAAAACTGTGGTTAGAGTTTAGTAAATGCCTACATTTATCAGGACAAAAAACTGGATTTCTCATCTGGGGTAACAGCTGGGCTTTTAGTTCAAAGGCCTGAAGTGAGTATGCAAGTGATTTCACTAATACCAGAAAAACATATCTCTCTAAGGAACATCTTATCCCTTCTTTCCCTTCTCTGTTGAAAAACTGCAGTTGCAGCAGATACACACTTTCATCCATCAGTGAGTATTTCCCAAAGTGGACATGTTTTACTTTGACCTTATCCAGTTTTGACTGAAAAATAATCTAAGTTATCCATCCCTAAGGCAAGTTCCTGAAGAGCAACATGTTCTGCTAACATACCTGTGGAATGGTTAAATGGCTGGCACATAGATGATGAAGTTACCTTCTATTGCCCAGCTTCTACCAGGACAGATACTTCCATTACTTCTCCTTGTTGGTGCCCCCCCGACTTTCCTTGGAATGTTCAAGAAATTCCATGTCCAAATGAAAATGCCAGGTGAGGGAAAAGAAGGCAGGACATAATCAAGGCGAAAGTGTGAAGGGGAAGAGGCCTGGTGCTGCGCTGCAATACTGAATTCACTGGTCTCATGTATCCTACTAGGCACAATCAAATTTGTGCCATGTCTGGAAAGGGTGCTGGAGGCTTCTGTTCTTCTGACCTTCTATGTTTTGTTTTTCTTTCCACAGACACAAACTGAGAATAGGAGAAACCAGTGCGGGGAATGCCTATTGTTTATGAATAAAAGTCTGCACAGACCAGAATTATGACAAAAGCTGCAGAAAGCAAGATGGGGTGGGACACAAAGCGTTTGTGTTTTAGAATAGCACCAGTATCACTCTCCCTCCTTCTCCTCCTCCTCCTCCTCCCAAGCAGGACCACAAAAATTACTCCAGCTGGCCCTGCTCAGAGGCAGGACTTCTGGAAACAGCAAGCAGCCCTGGTCCCCTTCTGCCTTTAAATATACGAAAACCAAAGCTAGACACATTTTTTGAAAATGTTGAATGGAAGTGCAACACCAGCTTCATATCCTCCTTTTGGCTGAGAGGTCCCAATAACAAGCCTCAGTTCTTCTGGGACAGGATACAGCTTTTCTTCCAATATCTAGAGGATATTTCAGAGACATAAGTGTTTCCTCTCACTTTCATTTCCTCACCCATTTTCCAAATCTGTGACTCCAAATCAGCTTATTCCAAGGAAAGGGATATCTGATTTTACTGACAGTATTCTCTTGCTCAATTTACCCACTGCTGCTACCTCTGTTATTATATCCATTGCTGTTATTCCGTCAACCACCCAAAACAGCCACCCTCTCAAGAACACACCAGTCCAGATTCACTTATTGTCATGACTCAATAAGCTCCAGCTCCAAGAGATGTTTTTTCTCATGAGATTTTTTTGAATTAAATAAGTGTCTTCTTTCTTGCTAGTACTGACGTGATTTGTAACTTCACCTGTCGTAGTTCAGACTAAGGGGGATCTATCTCTCTGTACAAACAGAAACTTAGCACAAAAAGTCAGATTCCATCCCTCTGCTACTCATGTAGCTGCTAGGACTATCACCCAGCCAGGAATTGGTGGCAGAGCGCACAAAGCAGCATGAAATAAAGTTAGTGCTGATCATAGCAAATTCCAATGCCAACAAAAAAGACTGAACAAGGCATACCCTCATCATTTCCTATGTAGCGTAACTACCACTAAGATCTCACTGGAGGACACCACACCTTATTTTGCCTCTTCTTCCATGCTTCCTGCCCACTGTTCCTCCACTCACCCTTTTGGATAGGATAGGATAGGATATGATAGGACAAGACAAGACAGATCTGGTAGCCAATTAAAGCCAGTTATTTATGCTACAATGCCCATGAACTTGGTAATCCTTCTGCTAGTAATTAGACAAGTTGTAAAATGACTTCTTTCTTTCATAAAGGTTAGCCATAAGTGGACAAAGGTGAGTTAATTCTAATATTGGCAGCTGAGTTACATATGCTATGCACACACACACATACACAGAAAATCCTCATTATTAAATCACAAAGCAATTAAAAAATTAAAAATTTCATAAGACCCCACATAAAAGAAATACAAGTGTTTAATGATGGATTATAAAGTGAAAGTGAGAAAAAAGTAAAAGCTCAGCTGTCTCAAGGGCTTCCCTTGCAGCCTGTGATACTGATTTCTGTCTTCACCCTCACACAAGCCACAAGAGCTAATAAATTCCTGGCTCCCCTGCCTGGGAGCCAAGGCCGATTAATATCTGCCTACCTTGTTACCTAATTCATTATGGAATAGCAGTTAATTTGATTTGATATTATTTTAATAAAATTCTGTAATATATTAGATTGTTTCAGGCTATCAAAATAATTTTCCAATTATTACGGTTACTCAAGCAAGTCTTTTTTTCCCTTCATGAGCGGCAGTTGGTCTGACTCAGAATACATTAGTTCCTACAGCTTCATCCTGGCCAGAGGAATACGAAGTATATGCATGATTACACCAGAAATGTTATTGCCAATAATGTGAGCCTGCAGATCAAGGCACAGAGTCCAGATTGATGTGCAATTACAGACCCCCATGACGTCATGACATTGCTGATTACTCTTCATCTACATATGAGTTAATGCATTAATATTCATATACACGGTTACACATACACATATGTGCAAGCATGCGTGCATACAAGTATCTGTGATTTTCTGTATCCTGATTCTAGTGTTTGAGGGGCAGCAGTACATGAAGGCAACATGGGATAGATGCTGCACCTCCCAGGGACTTGTGTTACCTGCTCCTGGCATGGCTAGTGCCAGTATGACCAGCAGGAGAGGATGGATGAGTTTTGCAAGCAGCAGGAGTTGCCTTTTTTTTTTTTTCTTTTCTGTCATCACTTTTGGTCACTTCAAACAAATAGCAACTTGCATCCCTGCATCAGAGGTGTCAGGCTGCTCTTTTCTCTTGGTCATAACAAATGCCTAAGAAACAGAGAAAAGAGAGGGTATGGGTGGAACTTGATTGAAATAGGAAAAGGCAGCCTAGACAAAAGAGCAGGTGCAAACACAGCCATTCCATTTGCAGATGCACTGAATGTCATAACATTTCTGCCTGGGTACGTGAAAGCATCTTCGTCATATGCTTCTGGGGTTGAGAGGGTGGCACACCAAACACTGTCATGGCTTGATCTTAGTCCCACTGATCTGGGAAAGGGTTTGCCATCGTCTTCATTAGGGGCGGAACTGGGTCTGCATTAGTAATTTCATACAGTGCATACAACACAAATGGAATTGATTAGCAGCTATATCTCACCCTTTCTACAATACTTCCTCAAAGGGTGTCTGTTCACACGAATACATAAAATATCTGTACCTTCATACTGTGAGTCAGCAGAGGGTCCTGAATTTTAAATGGTGGAAGATGTTGTTTGGTCCTCAAAAATAAGAACTGATGGGACCAGTTGCCTTTCTGTCAGATCTTCATTCCAGTGAATACCCTGACACCTTCCCTGCACCCCTGAAGTGGTCTCCGACCCTGTTGGGGCCCATGACAGTGTTAAGGTTCATGGATGATTGCCATTGTGCATTCTGTTCTACTGTTTCCTTACCTGGTTTGAAAAAAGAAGTGCAAGTACATGAATTTAAGATGCTGATTGTTTTTAAGCGGTGGTTTTCTGCCTTACTCAGTACATCACCGTTCCTTTTTCATATTCTACTTCCAAAAGCAGTTATTCCCGTTCTATTCAGCTATCTTAGAAGAGTGGTTGGCTGACCCATGGGATGTATGTCAAATATGATTTACAACCTTTTTCATGCTTCAGCAGAACTCAGAAGAAGCATAAATGGATCAGAACATACCCTATATACATGAGGAAATACAACTTCTTTTTGGTTTAGTATTTGTAAGTTGCCGTATTATTTCCATTGCTTAGCATTTATTAAGTGCATGAAATAGCACTGTTAATAGCAGGGTATTTCAACAACACTTATTGTGCAAAGAGTTTATTACTACAAGTAAACCGTATGCAACCGCAAAGTGAAAACACTAGCATATCAAATGTAGAGGTTAGTGTAATTTTAGCTTCTGTGCATCAATGTTTCTTAATTAACATTCACATTTGAGTAGGTTTAAATTGTTGAGACAAAAATTATATTGTCTACTAAACGGGTCTTAGTGAAAGATGGGGGGATAGTGCAGATGCCTAACAGGAGGCTACTTGTTGCTCTAATCCTAGATGGTAAGAATCTTTCGAAGTTTTTCTTTCAAAGTCATTGCATTTTTCTACAAACTACATATTTTCTAACCCTCATAGGATAAAACATAATAAAATTGTTGGCTTGTTACAAAATTTGTGTACACAAAAAAAAGGTTGGAAGCATTCATGGTTTTAAATACAGCCATTTCCAAAAGGAAACTTCCCATACAACATTCAATGACTAGAAAACTTGGCTTAAAATTTGTCTCTTGCCAGTTTTTAGGTTTTGAATATTCATGTTTTTTTACATGACTAATATTTTAGAAGATGTTTTAGATGTAACTATCACATTTTAAAAACAAGCAGAAAGATGTACAAAGAATCTTGACTTTATCTTTTGAAAAAAATCCCGTCATTAATCATAACTGAATTTTTTCAGTCACTCAGTATTCGTGATGCTGAAGTGAATTAACTAAAAGGCTTTCATGCTTCTTGATCTTAGATCCCATGCTTGAAACTCTCATTCGTTCAAATCTTCCTTACTCACGTAAGTTGTCCTATTGAAGTCAATGTATCTCAACATGTAAGTGGGGTTTGAAGACAGGCCTTTGGTATATAAAAGCAGGAAACAGAGTTAGTTCTCATGATTCTTGCATAGAAACTGGTAGGTTTACTTTCTTTTCAACATCTCTAATGCATAATCAGCTAAAATGATTTTAGATCCTAGAAATTGCTACAAGATGGTTATAAATTCTTTGTGTGGACAATTTTTCCATTTGGTGGTAAAACTGGAAGGCCTTATCACTCTTTTATAGCTTTCTATATAATTTTTATGAACGCAAACATAAGGCATCAAAGACTGCAGGCTGAAAACTTCTCTGTGATCCAAACCAAGTGGCAAAATTAAGTCCTGAAAAACTTAAGAATCACATCTGGTTTATAGTCTGCTTAGTCGACTTGGCCTGAGAACATAGCACAGGAGTAGATTGATGCAGAATAAGGCTCAAATTTAATAATCAAGCTTGGTTACTGAATACAGCTATAAAGATGGATGAAATGAAAAGTTTGCATTACATGTCTCCACTCATCACATAACAAAAAAAGCATTAAATAAGGGGATGTTTTAAGACTAAAAGAATGGTCTGTGCTGAAAAGGCATCAGATGTAAACAATACAGGATAAGATTTTATTACAAACAATACCCAAGAAAGGATGTCATGTCCATTGCCATATAATGGGAGAGAGACCTGAGAACCTTAGACCCAAGCTGCTGTCGCTCTGTACATGTGCTTCTCTTTACACAAGTGAGAGAAAGTCACAAAATCCTTTGTTACTTGGCTGCCAATCAGGGCTCTGACAGCCATATTACCATTGCAGAATCCCTGTTCTCCACCCTTTTCCCCCTCTCCCTTCCCTTCACTCCACCCCTCTTCCCCCTGGGTAGGGATTCTCTTGGCTGGCCTGCAGAGTTGTTTTGGTTACTCTGTATTCTTGTCATCCTCCTCTGATCACAAGTCCTACAATACAGCCCATCTTGGGCAACATACAGTAGAAAAAAACATTTAATTGAAAATTTAACATGCTGTACTATTATAATAACTATTACTATAGACATTGTTTCGCTATTCATCCACATCTTCTCTAAGTCACAGGGCCAAGGTGCATTGATATCTCTGAGGCCCTCAAAGGTTCTCCAAAATGTAGCTTTAGTTACAGGAGCTGGGATATTGCCCTGATAGAAGGGAAAATTCTGGAAGTGATATAGCCCCTGGGGAATGTTCTCACAATAACTGATGACAACCCAGACAGACAAGATTTTATGTGCTTTTGTTCCACGGCTGGTCTTTCTGAATTGCCCTGTGAAAAATTGTGGCCATGCTGAAGATTTATCTTTCTAGATATCCATCTTAGGTATGCGCATGACCCCCCACTTCAGCGTCTCAGTGTCTTGCTTTGATGTGCTAACCTCCCAGCATCCCCTCAGAACTGCTAGTCCCATCTAACATCTGAGGAGTTGAGACACATGTGGTCAGACTCATGCAAGACCCACAGGCATCGTGACCTTTCAACCATCTTTCCATGTGAACTGCTGGCTAAGTATATCCAAAGGATATCCCCTTGTTAATGTGCTCCTTTGCACTTTAATTGCTATTGTACTTAGTGAAAAAAATACTTAATCTATAGTTCAGGCTGCTCAGAGCTAAGTCCTCTTTATCATATGTAATGACTTGGAGAAATGTTTTAAACGTTGCTGCACAGTATTTCTGCTAAATAAACGCCACACTATTTCTCTATTTTTTTTGATGAGCACATATCAGTCATTTTTTTTTTAAGTAATTTCTCTTCTTAATATCTTTTGAGAGTACATGAACTGAGTTTCCCTGTTTCACTTTTGATGGTTTTCTTTAAGACTGGAAATAAATACCTATTTATTGGAGGAACAAAGCTCTGATGAGGTCAGTCAGTATGGAGGAAGCTTCATGCAGTGGAGTGATGAATGTCTACTTTTTCAATAGAACAACAGATATAATCAGCATCCCGATAAAGAAAAAGGTCAAATAAAGGGCAGCTCAGAACACATCCACATGGAGGGAAGAGCAGAGTATATGTTAATCAGTGCACGAATGTTACCAGACTTCTGAAAAACAGAAACATTCTCTGGGTTAAGGGGCCTCAGCATCCTCAGTCTACAGCTATACAAGCAAGGAAACTTTTCAACAGAAATAAATAGTACATATTCCTCTTTCATGCACTGAGGCATAAATCATGGCCAGTGGTTGAATTTGCTACATGAAAAAAAGTTTTAAACTATTATAAAGACAAATCAGATTTTTATCTCCTGTTAAATTTTTTATTATTTCGGATTCTTAAGTACAGGTTCTTAAAGAAATAACTAACTATATCTGGTTATCTAAGCATATCACAACTTCAGGCTGAGGCCTCAGATTTTATAATGTATACATGAGTATAGAAGGCATATAGGTAACTGACCAGAGAAAACTGTAACAGAAGCTGTTTTCATGATTCAGAGAGAAAGGATGAATCAGGGTTAGTGGCACTGTCATAGATTTCAAGAAATAAAACAGAGTGCATGCTCTGTCCTAGTCTTCCTGTGTAAGTTTTGACGAGTCATTTAATGTTCAAGTTTCCCAGCTGTAACACAGGGGCAATACCATCTCCCATTTTTGCAGAGGTGGTTGGAGAATTAACACATTGAGATAATGACCTGCTCAGACCCAAGTGAAAGGAGCCTGCAGAACCGGTCGTACATTCAGCAGTTTCCCTTCCTAGTCAGCAGAAAAGAAGGGGCATGATCCTAGAGGTGAGCAGTTGCACAAGAGACATAAAAGCAAGGTAATTAAAAATCATTGTGTAGAACAGTGATGAAGTTTGAGTAATTGCATTCTCCCTACTTAAAAAAATAACTCCCTGAAGATTCAATTGGATCTAGGATTATTTTTTTCTTCATTTGAGGGCAGCAGGTGTTGTGCCATATCGCTGCGCATTGTTAACGAGTTGCCATGTTTCTCCTTAGCAGTGGATTGACGAAGTGATTTCCTTTAGCATGTAAAACACTTTGTGGCTCTCTGAGATGAAAGAATACATCGATATAAAAGCAGCCATACCTGGAAAGGCCTTAGAAGCAGAGTGCAGGCTTTCGGTGGTTAGAGGTTTCTATGGAAGGGAGCAGCAGGACCTGGTTTTTCATGTGCAGTCTCAAGCCCAGCAGTGCAACTCATCAGCTGCCGGTCACTGCCCCCACTATTTCATTGGTGGAACAGACCCTCACACAGATTTGTCAGCACCCAAATCCACGAGTGTGGCTCCAGTAGTAGTAGAGGTTAGCACAGTTGCTTTCACCTTCACGTCAGTGAGGATGTTTCTGTAGGTTGTTCTACCAGCCCTGTCCTATGAGAGGTAAGCTTTTAATGGGCAATAATAAAATAGTCAGAGAAAATTCAGGAAGAAAAGCTTCAACACATTTCAGCCATTTGTGAACTAACCATGTGTCTAAAGTGTGAGCTTTTTCAGGACCTTTACGAGGTCTGTGTCTCTCTTAGCAAACTCCGGGCATATGGGGAATCCTGTAATGCTAGTATAAGCAGAGTTATTGGTTTTATTCTGATCTGCTTCCAGAGGTTATGCTGTATCCCAGCACACAGCTCTATGAATTAAATATTCTGCTTACCTTTGGAGCACAAACTGAAATGAAGCAAATTCTTACCTTCCTAATGGATAGGAGGAACTCAGCAGAGAGTATAGAGCAGGACCACTGAACCTAACAAGGAGCTCCTTCAACAGGCTGGTGCCATCAAATAGTTAGATGGTAAAGCAGCACTGGAAGGGTGGATAATATTTAAAAAAAAAAAGGTATTTCTCCTTAAAACCTCCAGAAAATGCTAGGAACAAATCTTCTTGCATAACCAAGATTTGTTGACCTGCTTTTTCAGTTGAGAATCTGGTGAGAAACCGCTGTAAGTCATCATTTTGATTTCCTGTAAATTCCTTTTGCCATTAAAAACATGATCATATAAACACATCAGGGTCAATTCACCCCTCTGAGGAAGTTATGGTGATTTTCATAGTAGATATTGCTGTTAAAAGAGGTTGAACTTTAGGTTTTCATTTTTACATTAAAACCAAATCACAAATTAGGAAAAGCAGAGCATGATGAAAGTGAAAAAAGTCTTGGCACATCTGTAGCCTTCAAAAATTAGATGTCTTGCCAATTTATTCCAGTCTCTACTTCCTAAACACACTTGCTGGTAGTATAATATCTGAACATCATATGACAACAAATCTGTCTTGGATTGCTTTCTCAAGTTTGGGCCATTTTGGGAGAAAGTGGGCTGATATTTATCTACATGTACGGAAGCAAGTTCCAGAAAATTTGTGTAGGTAAAAGAGGAGGAGTCAGAATTTGTGACGTTCCCAAGAGTTTATTATGCAGTCTTGGAAAGAAATCCTCACAACACATGAAAAGACATTAACTTTCACATAAGATGTTCACATTACTTCAGGTGGTCATTTACCAGCAGAGATTTCAAGAACTGAATAAGCATCAAATAAAGCAGAAAAGAAGTAAAAATGACCCCTCCACTTAAATTTCCCATACAATATTTTTTTAAAGGGGTCAAGAAAATGCTAGTTGGACTCAAAAGAGAGTCCATAACAAAAACGCAAGTGTATTTTGAGATTTGAGTTTTAAACACCATAATGCTAGATTGTGAGCTTAGGTATAGCAGAGTAAATCTGAACTAAATCCATTGACATCAAATCGAAACCAGAGTTACTGAAGTCAGTTACTCCGGATTTAGAGTGCCATGACTGAGATTAGAATTAGGCCCATGCTGTTTAAATAAGGTCAATGTATATAAAGGAAAATAGAAACCAAGACAGCAGAGTGCGGAGAAACTGAGTTGATAAATAGGATGGAAGAGTTTACATATGAGGAGAGAATTACTTAGTCTTGGAAGAATAAGAAAGATGATTAAGAGGTGACATAACTGAGGTATTTAAACTTGCTGAAGATTATTATAAAATTAAGCTTGATGATCCATTTGAGTTTGTTGAAGAGACCAAAACTAGAGGATTTAGGTTTAAGTAAAGTGGAAATACGTATAAGAATTTAAGGAAGTACTATTTTACGGAGACTGATAAAAAGATGGAAGGTACTTCAAATCAAATGTTAGAGACATGCTGCATTAATGTTTAAGCAAGTACAGTAAGACTATTTGCAACCTAATACATTTAAGTGGTATCAGTCAGTTTCCTACTTGGAAATAACCAATCATTTTTACAGAGAGCTAATTTCCACTGATTATTTCTTTCCCCAAATACCTAGATCAAACCAAAGATACAGAGCCTAAAGCTGGCAGATTTTTGGAGCAATGTTAATTTTCACCAGGTACAGATCTGGTCTTGTGCTTTTCTTTCACTTGGCAAGACTGGCAGACTCTCTCTCAGGCCTCAGGACCTTGGTTGCATGCACCGGCAGGGTGGCATGAGGAAGCTTACATGTCTTCTTGTCCGCACATAACCTGTTTGGTGGGTAATTAAAGGATTTTAATCTCCAGCACAGTCAATCTGGCACCTTTCAACAACTCAAACTGACAGGAGCAGAAGACAAAAAAAAAAAAAAGAGCACCCTTAATTCTCATTGAAAGTGAAAAAAATCACGTAGAAAAGACAAATAAGTCTTATGAACAGTGTATCGTTGTTTTTTTGTATCGCTGAATCACTACTAAAGAAGGTAAAGCTCAGCCTAAGGCCTGCTCCCAAACCTCTTCATGTATATAATCTTCTGCCTTCCCCAATATGAGCAGGTCTGCTATAACTTTGCTTCTTAAGTACGTTTTTCATGAGTGTAAATGAGTGAGTCTAATCAGTGCTGTTGCATCCCTGCAAATCGAAAGATAAATCTGGAAAAAATCAAGTAAGTAAATAACCCAGAGATTTACTTCCATAGTCCCACCTTACATTTTGTCCTCTTTCTTCACTTTCTCAACCCTATAAGCCTTACAAATGGGATTAATCAATCAAGAGAGAGTTTTATGTCCACTTTAAAGAATGGCAATAGAAGAGAGTGTTAATATTTTATCTTTTTTTCTCTCATCTCACATTACATTCTAAGGCTCAGAGGAAGTATTATGTTAGGCATAGGTAAAATCTCAACCAGTTCAGTTTCTTAAGGATCACCTTTTAACTGAGACTGCAGGGCTCCAATGTTGTTATGTGAATATGCCTCACACAGCATGTTGGAAACATTTTGTCAAGAGAAACATGGAAAATGGCATGTCAGGAAACATGCCATTTGGATGGGAGGTTTGAGGCTGAATTTCCTCAGGACAGAAACACTCTTAGCTCCATTGCTCACCAGCAACTCTATCCCCTTTAAGATATCACCACTCCCAAATCAGTGATGACAGCAAACTTGCCATTCAGGAAGAAGGGAATGGCAGGAAAGAGCACTGTTGCATGAATCCCAGCCTCATGGGGAGGGGATTTGCAAGTGAAACCTTAGTTTCGCTGGGAGGCAGGTTGGATTTCACATGATTCGCCACCACTTTTTCCTTGGTGAATCTATGTTGTTGGCTATTTTCTCTTGCCCCATCCAGGGCTGGCCCCATGCTATTTTATTTAAGCAATTAACTGCATGTCAGAAGCAAAGCCACTCTAGATTTCTTACATAACTGATGAAGAAAGCCAGCTGTCTTCATAGGGAAATTCAAGTTTTGATCAACCACAAGGTAAATTGCCCTTTATACCTGTACCTGTCTTTCCCCTGACCACACAGGAAGACTATAGTGGCTGCACTTCTACATCAAATATCTCAGTTACATTTCTAGTTAGATCCCTTAGTGTGTAAGTAATTGGGAAGTCCAGTCCTGAGGCACCTGTGTCCTTTCAAAAGCTGTATAGTGCAGGATTGTGAATTTGACTCCTGGAACCTGACACCGAAAGTTAGGTGAAAAATACCTTGGTAAGTACCTTTGTGAATCATTCCCAGGGTCACAGAAGTTGTTAATTGAACTCAGAATTTTGCTCAGCTGAGATTATTTTGGGGGTTGCACTTAATTACAAAGCAGCAAATGTATATTTCTTTGTGAACAGCTCCACTACTGCATACAGAAGTTACAAATGGAGAAGTCTATTTCTTTATAAACTGCAGTTGGGAAGATGGCAAGAACAGTTTTAAAGGCATACTTAATAGATCAAAAATGTTATTGCCACTTCAGGCAAATTGCAGAACTAGTACAAACTCATTTGGCCAATTCACACTTGTTTGATATATTTCAAAAGCATAATTTTATGCTGGATCAGCTATCATCAGTCTTCCTGCAGCTGTCATCAGGCCAGGATAAACACTATTCTGTATGCTCTGATTAATTTGACATAAATACTGTGAAGTTCTCATACCTGAGCCAGATCACGTTCTGTCTAGAGGATGATCCAGTTGTGCAAAGATCTGATATTAATGAGCACGGAACCAAGGTTCAAACTACGTCTCTCTCTGTGTAAGTAATAAATGGTAGCCAAGTCACTGGTTATAGGTCTCCTCTGAAGCTGGCCAGTTTTCCATATTCAGTCCAAGTACATGAACACTTTAGCACTATATCCATATGAATCTCACTTTCCATTACACTGTCCCAAATATTGCACTGAGCATCCTTTACTCCCAGATGAATTCAAGTTGCACCAGGGGAGGTTTATGTTGCATATTATGGAAAATTTCTTTACAGAAAGGGTTGTGAAGCATTGGAACAGGCTGCCCGGGAAAGTGGTGGAGTCACCATCCCTGGCAGTACTTAAGAGACATATAAATGTGGTGCTTAGGGACGTGGTTTAGTGATGACCTGGCAGTACTGAGAGAATGGTTGCACTTGATGATCTTAAGGGTCTCTTCCAACCAAAATAATTCTGTGATTCTGTGATTATACATAATGGGCAATGTCTGGATGGAAGTATGTTGCAGAGATTGTGAGCAAATGAGCCGTCTCAAACTTACAATGTGGGACTGCTCTACCGTTAACAGAATCTTCTGACATTATTTCAAGCAGTGAGATTATTGTCATACAGCTAAATAGGAGAGGTCGTTCAGTGGAAATATCAGCCAACTCAGTCATATAAAAAACATAATACTGAGTGCTGTATGTAACATTAGGCCATCTCTGCCATAAATCTATAGATCTGTTTCAAACTGGCATGTGAAATAACATAACTTTATGTGTGGCTTGGTAAAAGAGTGCTAACTCTGTGCATAACAGCGTTTTCCTGCAGTGGAAAAGTCTCCATGCTTGGGCCTTGCTTGCTGCAGGAAAGAGGGAAGAAGGCATTTTAATAATGAAAATAAAAAGGGAACTGGATAGCTTAAAGGAAATATGGTTACTAGATATCTGGCAAGACATAGATTTTAGGAATATTTATATCAAACAAGAGATCACGGAGACAGTTAACTTATCTTCCTAGTTCTGATCAAATGGCCTCAAATTATGTTTATAATAAATACGTAATAGTAATAATTTTATGGAAGACAGAAGACACCATAATCCCAAAATATCTAACCTGATACCTCACCTTTTCTCCCTAGGCTTCAAAGAAAGAGCTTCAGCCCCTGGTAAAGCCTGATCTCAATTTACAAAATAGGCATTGTGCTTGACGGAATGGGAAAAAGAAATACTCTGAGATTAATTTAACCCAGCTGGATCATGTTGGGTGATAACACTAACTAGACAAAGTGATGTCTCCATCTCAAGTAGAGTGAAACCCCTTCACTCTGTCCCCTCAGTGATGGACTAGGAAAAGCAGAGACAACCAACACAAAGTGAAATAGGATCTTGTAGACACAGTACTTGGTTATAACTCAGAGATACTCAAGTCACTCCTGGCCATATCACCAGGCTGCTGCATGAACCTGTTGCTTCACATGTGGGTTCCCATGCCATACCCATCTCTTCCCATTTGTTTGTATAGTTTCTGGTGCAATGGAGCCTACGCACATTGCTGTAATCAAGTAGTAACAACAGTAGCGTAAGATCAAAAGTGTATGCAGGAGGGAAGAAAATGTTGTGCCTTGTGATAGTCTGCTCCACAGTGAGACAGTGTTCCGTGAGATTAAACTAATCAGGCATTTGGAAGGCTGAAAAAGAGATAATGATATTGTCAAACAGTGATGAGACAAATAGTTCAGTAAGATTGTTTTTGTCTGGACCAAAATGGTTAATTCCTCTGTGCCCAAGCCCCACCTGCAAACTGTTGATGTGAGATGTGCTGGGGAATTGGAAGCATTGCATCTTTTAACCCAGTCAGGAGGTTCTACCATTAAAAGGATGTAACAGAGCTGGATGTTATTTGCCAGTATTGCTTTGGAAATTGAGATGAAAGAAAGGATGCCTTTGTAGTGAAGGGAAAAAATTATTCCTACAATGCAGAAAGTTCAATTCCAGTGTAGTTCACCGATGCCTGTGAGACCTTGTATGCATTTAAGCTCAGATTCTCAGCGAAAGCACCGAAGTTCCCCTGTGGAAGATGTTGAGGTCACAGGTATGTTATGGGTCCAGAGAGGGCTTAGACTCATGCAAAGAGGCTATCCTTTAAACATCGTGGTCTGAATGACCTGGGGGGTTTCACACCTCATCAAATCTCAGTACAGAAACTGAAAGGATGTACCAAGGAAAGATCTTTTCCTAGTTACCTTTTTTCTTATGCTTTCCTATGCTTTCATTATTGCCCCTGCCAGTGACGGGATACTTGAAAGGTCGTTCTGTGAGGAATGATTGCTCTTCTGTTACAGCTATGTTTTGATACAGAAGATTCAGTGCAGGTCTCAACTTCAGATCTCTGCTGGTCCCTGTTTCTCCCATCCACCCTTTGTCTGTCTTGACTAATTTGGCTGTAAGTTTGAATCCCAGCCCTACTGGTTTATGGGAGTTTTGCCATTGTCTCCACTGAGCAAAGATTTTCTCTTACGTTATTTGAGCCCAGGACTGTCTCTTATTACATGTGTATCGTGTCTAGCTCGCTGGGGTGCTGAAGGTAGTTGGGACTGCCAGATGCTACTGTAATGCGAATAAATGTTAGTATACATGGAGGAAGAAGAGAGATTGTGTAAGTTTTCTTTTAAACATTGTATAAAAATCCTCTCAAACTTGACGGACTTCAAGATACTACAGTAAAACCAGCTTTTTTATTATTTTTTGCAGGATCTCCAGCATTTTTCATGTGCAGACTGAGGGCTAACAGCTCTTCATGGTATTTACAGGAAAAATGCATAGTGCTAAATAATTGCCACATGCCGTGGGAGGAACTTCTGTTTTTAATAAAACCAATCTGGTCTGGATCAATGATAAGGGGGCATAATTTCTTCAAATGGGAAGCCAGCTCTTTGAAAGGAATCTTACAGTATGCATTAATCTCAGATCAGGGTCTGCAGGGTAAGCAGAAATCAGAGGCCTGGCTGTTTTTATCAATAAAGAGTATTGTCCTTGTCTGAGGGGAGATTTTGGCAAAGAGATTTTTCTGGGAGAAAGAAGGTTTTGGTGCACAAGACAAAGTGCTCTGGAATGTGTGGGGCTAATTGCTGATCTCCTTTGCTTTAGGTGTACAAGCACTCATTCAAGAATGTATTTACTGGATGATTAGCTCTTGCATTAGGGCTTCCCTTTTTCAGGGAATGAATCCTCCCGGTTGCAAAGCAGGGAGCAATAACCGTGCAGAATTGCTGCCCACATCATGATTGCCTCTAGCACTGTTGACCCATATATCGTACATTATCACTTCTATTGGCTGATGGAAGCCCTTCTCTCTGGTTTGCATGTGTGTGGGTGGCCCAATGCAGTTGAGTCAAGCGTCACTGATATTCAGGGGAGTTTGTTTGCACAGAGAGGTCCATCGTACTACGAGGACCAAGTAGCAGGCCTGAGGTCATGTGATCTTCTCCCTTCCACTACATCGCTGTCTTGCTGCTGGGTCAGCTCTCCAGTCTCTCCTCTACTGTTGCTGGAGACACAGCATCAGTGTTCTCCACCCTGCATTTCTTGCCACGATACAATCAATCTAATCTTACTGTCCATTGTTTCTATAATTAATGCATTGGTGCATGACAAATTGTTAAACAGAGGAATAACAGAGGGTTGTCTTGGGACTGTATGGATCCCAAACAGAAACTGCAGGGAGGAGAAGAAAAAGACAGCAGGTGTCCAAGCAAACCAATTGTTGTCACTGGACTCAAGGATGACATTTGAAGTGCAGCGACCAAGAGCAGATCATCTGAAGCAGCTGTCCAGTTGGACAGCTACATGTGGCAAGTGCACCTGCCCCTTTGATTTGAGAAACTTCCCACTGCTAAACCGCAGCGGTTGCTCTGTGGATTTCAGAGAAACTGCTAGAAACCTCTGGAAGATTCTGACTGGCTCTGGCCAAGCCCAACAGCACATGTACATGCCTAGAAAGCAGGTCTGCAGCCAACAGGAGCTAATGTGACTGTATATGACCACAGCTCAGATTTGACTAAGGGTGTAAGGGGAGTCCTGCTGGGGGTGAGTTTGAGTCGTCCTCCTCGGAGCAGCAGGTCTGCAGTCAGTGGGGGGGGGCTCTCCCCTTAGGCTGAGACGATGCCTAAGGAAACTCCTTGAGGTTGAGAGACCCCACCTTTGTGTAGGTGAGTGTTTGCACATGCTGGATTATTATTCTAAGCTTAGAAGGGGTTTGGGGGGTTGGAGGTTGGCGGGGGGGGGGGAGGGGGCAGGCTGTAGTGTAGTAATTAGTTTCCTCAACCAACATCCAGAACCCGTAAATTTGTCTGAGCTCCCATTTGTTAATATTTTGATTAAATGCTGTTGAATTATATTGGCTGGTTAACTGAGATCAGGGAAGCTCTCATGACACTACACTTGCTGCAAAGAGGCTTGCAAATAGAAACACATTTACTTAAATTTTACTTTTCCAAATATTACTTGTCAACCAAACCCAATGGATTTTCCTCAGTCTTATAAACAGTAACAATAAGAACATATGTAGTGCCTTTGTCCCACTGATCTTAAGGTGTTCTATAAACTCTAAGAATCCTTCTTTTACAGCTAAGGAAGAGCAGAGAAGTTATTTAGACAAGGTCACAATGTAAATCAGCAGTAAATTGAAGAACAGACTGTAGAACTCCAGATTTCAGCTCTACATTCATACCAATAGATCTCAGTTGTACCTCTGGGAGGAGGGAAGACAGGACAGGCACTTACCAGATTATTTCATTTTGTGTAAAATGCATGTGCACAGAAACTCAGAATAAAAAAAAAAACAAAAACCACAAAAAACACCAAACCAGTTTTGCTTTCATGTATGACTTCTTTTGGCCAGGTTTTTTCACAGCTTTAAATGCATACGCTGTGAATGCTTCCTTATCTGTGTATTATTACATGTTTCAAGCAGCAGGTTGTCTAAAAGCATACAAGATTTTTCCAGTTTCTGCTATGGATGTGACCACCAGGAAGATGAAAATCTCCGTGGTGTTGGAAGAACAGGCAAACAAGACATATAACCTGTCATAATAATTACTTTTTGGCCAAGTGCTTAGGGGGAAATTTTCCATTGTCATTGTATAAACAATGCACGTTCTCCCATGAAACTGTGTTAGAGTGTTTCTCATAAACATATGCACCATTTCCTCTTCAGAAAGGTCAAGTAAAATAGCATCTATCAAGAGGAGCATTTAGAAGCAACCCACCTGTTATTGCCAGCCAACGGCAACTCAGAGAAATGATGCTAATGTATCTTGGGGAAAGACAACAGGGTCTCTGTCTGCAGTGGATTTTTATGGTGTAAGAGAAGAACACACTGGTTGAAATTCACAATCTATTACTTTAAACTAGCTTTGTGAGGCCCATTAAAGTCACTAAAGATAAATCATTGAGGTTTGGATTAGATGCCTCAATGGGAGTATTGAAAAGATACATGCCAGTGTATCAATGGAAGAAGTCTTTTGAGGCTTCCTACAAGATCCTTCCAATTAGAGGGCTTGTTTTTGAAACAGGAGTTATTACAATCAACAGATATCTTTCTAAAAAGTACAGTGCAGCTCAGCCAAAAGTTGTGTATTTGCAGTAGAAATGGCTGGATGAAATTCTTTAGTCTGTGTTAGGTAGGACAATAATATTGTCATAATGTTCCCTTGGACTTTATTAACCACAAATCTATGTTAACACCTTACAGCCCATGATTTGTGCATCCCTGATGATCCATAAATGAGACCTACAGATATGGGAAAGATGATGGTAAAAATCAAGTTCATTGTCACTCTACAGCATACCATAGTTGGGCAATTTCTAAAGCAGAGAGGGGCACATTGACAGGAGAAGATATTTATGGGTCCACCAATAACGAAAGACTAGCTTCTGAGAACCTGCAAATAATCACTCCCAGGTAAACAAAAGTTTACTCTTTCAATCAGTTGTGATCTTGTCATAACAAAATTTAAACAAAATATTACCAAAGTGTCTTCCAGGAAAAAAAATCCCCGAGATTTCATTCAAATTTTCAGTCTCATCCCACTATTCTGAAGCACCTCTCCAATGCAGGAACCCTAAACATATGTATATATATGTATTTTTATACATATGTATACAGATCCTTTGAAGAAGGTATCCTTTAGAAATCTGCAGCCAAAGACACTGGATGGTTCAGACAAGAACTGTGTCAGGATAGGTACTGAACAAACAGTACTGAAAGGTTTCTGAATGACTATAATGTACATGACAAATGGAAAGGGCCTCTGAAATCTGAAGTCTTACAGAAGAGAAGTTTAATATGCAGGTCATCAGGGAGAGGAGGAAGAATTGGACAACTTGAAGGGCAAATCATGCTAGAATTCTGTGCAAGCCACTGAGCACAAATGACAAATACACCCAGAGACAACACTCATGTGCACAAATATGCCTTATAATCCCAGACACTGTAAGAAACATGTAAACATCCGAGCTTGCATTTGCATACATTCTCAAAATGCTAGAGGACGTTTTTGCAAGCTATTATTTAATTTATTCACAAGGTCGATTTGGAAACAGTGTTCAAATGTTTTGGAAATACGTCAAGAACATCGTTTTATTTCATGGTATTGTGGTAGCATCTCATTATATTAGTCTAATATGAATGCAGTACAATGAAAAAGCTATTGTGATGGTATTGTACTAGGCTAAATAGATAGAATGTTATTACAGTACTGTAAAAAGAAAGATTTATAGGTTAGCATTTGCATTTATGAGTAAGAACAGCACATGCAGCCACATACTTGGCTATTTGGACTCCCAAGGAAACTAAACCTTTTGTTATATTCAGAGTAATCAGACATTTGAGTAGTGAACGACCCTGCTATTGCTGGAAAAAAGCAGCAGCGAGGGAGAATAGGTGTGTTGACTCTGCTTCTGGAACAATTTCTTCTGCCACACTCCCCAGAGGTTTTATCCCCTTTCAACAAGAACATCAGAATCCCAGACAGAATAGGATACAATCACACATCAAAGCAGCCTTTTTTTTTTTCAGATGGACAACTAAGGGGCACAATTTTAATTTCTACGGAAATGCAGCCAGCGGGGAAACAAAACTACCTTGTATGAGCTGAGGAATGTCTTTGCCTTCTCCAGGATATTTTCCACTGTGATTAGAGGCAAAGTGATGGAGGAGAGCTGAGGGGATTTCTCTGCTTCCTTGCTAAAAACATTTTGCCAACTACAAGAGGTTTTCAGTAGGACATCCCTTCATCACCTTCTCTCCCTTGCTGAGGTTGGATGCTGAGGTCTATGAGGTTTCTATTTAAAGGAGAAAATCCCTGTTCGCTCTTAATTTAGGTGAATAAATACAATCTGGAGAGTCAAAAAATCATAAGACAGCTCCTCAGTGTTGTAATCACCACCATTGCACCGACTGGAATGAAATTGTACAGATTTGTATCAGCCAAGGCTCTGGCCCAATACTGTGAACACACCATTGTAAGCCATTTTCATTGAACATCTCTCCGTGTTATGACTGTTGCAGTTGTCTCTTGAAAGAATAGATATTTTAGTGACAACTGCTTCCAACAGGAAATCTAACATAATAATGAGAAGTCTTAAAAACAGGAAATAGCACTCTGCTGTGGAATAAGGGCTTGATGCAAAGCCTGTGGACCACTGGGGATCATACCATGACTTCTCATAGGTTTTGGATTATTCCTAAAAAAGAACTTGAAAAAGTGTCTGAAGGAAACAGGTGCTTCATTCTCAGTAAACACCACTGTAAAGTGAGACGTTACTTCCCTTAGGCCCTACTGAAAATCCCAACTAAGATCACAAATGTGGAAGACTTTCACATGTTAAGTGAATTCAGGAAAGAGATTTTTACTGTGAAATTTGCAACTGAGTTGAACCCGTCTTGGGTGCTTTCAAGAATCACATCCTCATGTTCACTTTGGCAACACATGCATCGATTGATACCGGTCTGGAAAATGGCTTTTCAATCTTACTTTATGGAGCAGATACCTTTGTTTAAAGAGGGATACCAGCCTGTGAAGTGCTGGATGCTTTCTGCCAGATGCTGAATGTCTTCATCACTGCTGAAAGTACTCCACATACTGCCAAAGTTAGTCAGCAAGGCAGGACAGTGTTTGGAAAAAACACTCCCCTCACAAAGGAGCGGTTGACAGTCCATGGTCCTCCACATTAACAGCAAGCTCTTAAATACACTGGCCTGTGTTACTGAAGAAAACATTAAAATCAATTAATAACTTTTTATGAGATTTACAGTTATTTTGCTTCTCCTCCATCTTCTAGTGATGGAAATAACTTGCATCAGACTCCTCCATACAAGCCAGAACACTTCCTCCATTCATACCCGTCTGGCTGCACGCCACTCCTGTCCCCCTGAGAAGAGGGAAGGACCAGCAGTACCATTGCTGTTCAGCCTCAGAAACTTCCCCATGAGGTGGAAGGCTCTAACACTGCAGTCACATACTGCCCAGCATACTCCCTTCCATGGAATCTGAGTCCATCCTTATTTGCTTGCCATCTTATGTGCTACAGAAGCATAATGAAAGAAATAAACTGAAATGTTTTCAGAAATTTTGAAGGGGGATCCAGCCAAGCTGCTGGCACACTGTGGTCTGAGGAGCACTGTATCAAACCTTTCTACAAAATGAAATCCCTTAAAGTCTTTAACTCATTAGTATCAGTGTCATGACACGTTCTGTCACACTGCTGGGGTTTCTTCCCAGCTGCCTTAAAAAAAATTATTAAACTTGTTCAGAAGTAAAATTTACTGAGGAATGCATGATATAGTAATAACATAACTAGATCTAAAGAAAAGAAAAATTAAAAGGCTTGGCCCGTGAAATCTTTTTTCTAAAAAAGCAGAAGAGACAAAGTCTTTAGGACGCTTACTAGAAATTTTATCTAACCTATTGATTTTAAGTAGAGAGCCCTGGGATGTTATGAGAAGTACCAATATATAACCGCTAAGTAGATGGAAAGGTAGACAAGCGGACAGATATTTATTGACTATAAACAACAACATAAAGCTTTATATACCTAAGGGCTTTTCCCTTCTCCAAAAAGTATATTTATAGAATTATCAGTCTTTGAGATGCTGGATCCTTTGAGATGCTAGAGAGAAGTTCTCTCATTTTAACAACATGATAATATCAATAAGCAAATGAGTTCCTATCAGAGTTAGAAAATAACATTACTGAGCTGCCTCTGGTTATAAGAAACTACTGCTCAGAAGTATCAATTAATTCCTATTAATGTCTTAAGTGATTATTTAAGACCAGTATAATCGCATTGAAACGATTCAAAAGAAATATTTGGACGTTTATTATCATAACATATTCCTCCCCATCTTTATAGGTAGAATCAAATAGAATTAACCTCTGATTTTGCTACCCACATCTTATTCGTGTTAAAACTCATTATTGTCTATTGAATTACAGATTGTTCCAAGCTTAATGATGAAGTTTAAACCAGTGAACTATATAGGTCTTAAATTTTAGCAGAGAATTCCCCTCCATTTGCTACAGACAGAGCTACCAGGGTGAGTCCTGCACAAAGTCTAGCTGCTTTCAGTCAAAACATATTTGGAGAAGAAGGTGAGATTTAGGTGCCTCATGGCAGAAATTGCCCATCCAAGTCACTGTCTTAAAAACATGACTGTTAGGTCCTTACTCCTAGAAGTGTAACCCATGCTCTGGAGCGTAAGCAAAGAAAGATGTCTATGATCTTCTTACAAAAACAAAGCCACTCTCAGTTCAGAAAACAGCAGAAAAATAGAAACTGCACTGATCATTGTTTGGTACTGCCTATCCCTCTGTGGCTCTTTCCTCAGCACCTCAAATTTTTAACTCACATTCTGGATGAACCAGGCTGTTCTCATTGACCATTCAAGGAAACTAAACAGATAATTTTGGTTCTACAAATCACCTGCTAAGGACAAGTAGCTAATATTTTTCTTAGCAGGTGTTTGAAAATGAAGTGTTTATACACAGTCATACTTTCACAATGTAGAAATAAGTGCGCTGACTTAAAAAAAGAATACATATGCCTAAAGCTAGGTATCCAGTTAAAGGTCTTGATGATTCAGTACCTTCATGCCAAAGCAGAAAATAATTATCAACTTTTATGTTTCATACTATCATCTCCCAGCTGAATTCAACTTCTAGAAGATGATCACAAATTCCACGACATGTTTGTTTGATTCTTCTCAGTGGGTCATGTCTTCAAAGAACAATCATGCCATACATTTGCAAATAGAAATATTTGTTAAAGACAATATTCATCACAAAGGGATCTCTCTATATGAGAGTACTGCTGGATTTTTGCATTTTACAGGAATGTAAAATAGGAAGTGGTTTATTGTTCAATACAGAGCCTGTGACAGACTGGAAAAATTGGAGACCATAGAACATCAAATGATCATCTTTTAGTTCTATGATCATGCTTGAAAGGAAATAATTGGGTTCATTAAGGATTCTGCAGGTTAAAAACAAATTCTTCCGTTTCTATTTATTTGCAGATCTAAAGAGCTATCGAGCTCACAAACATCTTCTGGACTAATAAAACCACACAGCACCAATTTTAAGACTGCTCAGGAGGCAGCTTGCAAGCAAGTAGCACTCAAAACCAGGGACAGACTTTCCGAGAGCTCAACCTCCAACACACTGAGTTTATTTTTGGGCACAAACCAAGTCCTTCTGAAAATCTGTGCTTCATTATGAATTCTGAGTATTATTAAAAATCTGGCACTCATTGAAGGTGCTGAGTACTTGAAAACTCAGTGCTAGGTTCTTGTGAATTTCCTATTGGAAAGTTGTTTGTATGCCAGACAAAGTTTTTGGGTTAGATATATAATTTAAAAGAATTTTGAGATACATATCCAGCTACCAGAATACCTTCTAAAATATGCTTAAATCACTGGAGAAGGAAAAAAAAGGGTGACTGTTGTGTATAGCACACTCAGTAGCATTGTAGAATGAGAGAAATAAAAATGTGAGTGAGTTTCTAATAAAGGGTTGAAAACAAAATATTTTTAGTCCAATTATTAATAATTATAGTATTCTGAAAATGGAAGATAACTTAGGGCTGTTTCAGTTGACTGAAGTAGCTAGATTAATTGCTGATATAAAGTGGTAGAATGTGGAGAAGCAGACTCAAATTTAGGGGCCTTACATTTCAAAGTTAACAATACAAAGGGCTTTTACAAAGTCCAAACAAAGGCAGTTGGAACAGCAGCCTTTTAATTCTGGGAGAAATTACTTGTACAGGACATGGCAGTTTGATACTGACCATTTACCATTATTTTTTCCCTCTAGTCCATACCACTGTTCTGCTATTTCAAGTGAGAGAGAGCGGAAAAAAAGAACACTATTTTTAGGTCTTATGTAACTGTAGTCTCACCTTAGCTTTTCATAGGATAAAGAACTATGATGAGATAAACTAGATATTGCACATATGAAATAATCCCAGAACAGACAAATTATAATGAGCAAGATACTGTAACAAAGAATAGACACTCTTGGGCTTTTGGATATTAATCTTCAAATGTTCAAAAGTTTAATGTTTCAGTTTTTAAGAGGCATTTGGACAATGCCCTTAATAATATGCTTTAAATTTTTATCAACCCTGAAGCAGTCAGACAGCTGGACTAGACAATCATTGGAGGTCCCTTCCAACTATACCTATTCTATTCTATTCTATTCTATTCTATTCTATTCTATTCTATTCTATTCTATTCTATTCTATTCTATTCCATTCCATTCCTATTCTATTCTATTCTATTCTATTCTATTCTATTCTATTCTATTCTATTCTATTCTATTCTATTCTATTCTATTCTATTCTATTCTATTCTAAACTATGGTGCTCTATGGGCACAGATGATGTCAATGGGAAACATAAAAAGTACTTGACTGTCCTCAAGAATATAAAAAAACACCTCTTTTGGGAGGATACTGCTAGGATTCACCAGGAAGAATCTGGATGCACAAAGTTATATATAAAAATGCAGCTAAATCAATGTGTAATATAAGTCAAATTTTTTTTTAAAGAACAAGAAGAAGGAGTGTTTCACATTTATTTTTCAGGTAATCTGTAATGTCCCACCTGCACTGTAATCTGTGAAACATCTGGGGCTGATCTGAGACTGCTATCCCACCAGATGTGCTGGGTATTTTGTCCCTTCCCTGGTGCAGTGATGTGGACATTGCCTGCATAATGAGCCTGTAATCTTCCATATCAGATGCTCACTGTAGGGAAGGCTTCAGTTCCTCTTCTTTAGTATGATTTCTGAATGTTTGTTTCCCTCTTCTGCTTTAGGTGGAAGCTAAAAGGTTCTGAGCTTTTGAGGGAGATTTCAGTGGAGACCAGCAGTGCCACATCCGCTTCCTCTTGGTGGCAACTCTTTGATGGATGAGAGCTCCAGGAACAGTCCTGTCCTGGCCCAGCTGCAGGAAGGTGTCCACGAAAGGTGACAATAGCTCTGTCTGGAATATCTCTCCATCCACCCCCTAAGACCAGATAATTTCCATCTGCAGCATGCTAATGCAGCATTACAGGGAGGTAAGACCGTTGTGTAAAATGTTCTCTATTTCATCCAATTCAGCCCAGTGAAAAATTAGTCCTACACCCTCCAACACCCTTAAAGGGATATGATCCTTTTAATATGTGAGATGAAGAACAGCGGGAGGATAAGAGATGAAAAAGAAGAACTGTGATAACTGTGGGACCCAGAAGCTATAGCGTGCTCAATTAATTAGAATCTTCACTTGTTTAAAAAAATGGTCTCTCTGTGCACATATTTAAAAACTGGTAATAAAATATCACTACTGTACCACTATGGAGTCTCTTTGAGATACTCAATGAAATACTTGAATTACAAAGTAACAATTTCTATTGTTAGGAGTTGCTGCTATTCTCTTTTTATTGATGTCATAAAGTAGGTATTTATGAGATGAGGTTATTAAGATCAATGGTATAAATGGAACACCTAATTCTCTCTTTTTCAGGCCAGCACAAAGCATTCCTCCAGTGGAATCTGTGAGAATAAAAGGTGACTGGATACTGTCAGTTAACCCTAATCCAAATGCAAAGAGCTCACCCTATTAACAATGAGTCATTTTTTACATGTTTCTTAGATCTAAAACTATCTTGTCCCTAAGTAGCCTTTATGGAATGTACAGATTTGAATTCATTGCAGGACTGGATTTGCCACATTTACAACTAACACTGAAACTCTATTTTTGCCTTTTTTAAAATAAGAAAGAGAAGATGGAACACTTTATTTTTAAAATCCATTTAGTGGTGTGTTTTTAATAAATATGATCCTTCGTTGTGAAAAATGTCCTTTTGCAAAGACCAAACATCTCAGATTATAGGGCTGATACTCAGTCTTCCCACCTACTGAATAATGAGCTGCAAAGAAACTATGGTATGAACTGGATTAAACTGATGTAGTAATGAAGAATTGAACCAGTTTTTACACAGTTTCAATATTCAGCCCGAGTTGCAAAAGACAATGTTTTTGAGCCAAACGCAGTCACCAAACTCCCTCAACTATTTCTAGAGATCTGACTCTTATTTGTCGTTTACATTTTTCTCTTGTAATCAGCATCATCAATCACTGCTAGTTTAACCTCGTGATTAAATAATATCAGGCTAGTTTAGTGGCCATCATTAAAGCAAAAGATTTGCCAGCAGCTGATCATGTTGTTGTTCCTAATGACTCTGCTCCTAGAACTCCATTCTACAAGCACTTGCTAACTTCAGTAAGATTTACATGTGGGAACAAGGGTTTGAAAAGTTCTTTAATCACAAGATGCTACAGAAGATGGTGAGTGTTCCTCATTGTTACATGAAGAACTTGGATTCATGTTAAACAAAATACTTAGAAAATTTGGATTAATTTCAATAAAAGAAAAAATAAGAAAAATTGTTTATAAAATAATAGAATCATGTTATTACTCTAGTATTGCTCAGTACCACACAGTAATCATATATTGCTAAAAGACATGAGTTTCTGCTATAGCTCTTCCCAGTGAAACTGTTCAATAAGAAAAAGTTCAATACCTCACAATATTTTCCTATGTGGCTACATGTAAGAACTGTCTGCTGTTGCATGTCAGCATGTCTGGTGACAAGGAAGGATGTACAAAGCAGTGCTGGGGTTGGGGGAATAGATACGGTGCAGCTCACCTCTGCAGTGTGTCCCCAGACACAGCCCCACGCACGCACAGGGCTCCTGTTCATCTCTCTTCTCTGTCCTGGGGCATCTTCTTCCTGGGTGTGCAACCAGGTTCTGTGAAACCTTTACAGGGCTAATACAAAGCTAGCATTTGTGTCATGCTGAAAAGTATTTGAGGCATAAAAGACCCCTGCTCGTCTGCCAGGCTCTCTGTTCCCCACGCTGTACTCAAAGCCTCTTTATTGTTATGCCGCAAGTTGTGAATCAGGGGGAATAGGGAACAAAACTACATAGCAAATCTGAGTAACAACGTGAAAGCTACATACTGTGCAATGCCATTATATGACTTTGAATCTTTTGTTCCAGAGAATATTATATACCTATTACATGCTTAAATACAGGCATTGCTATAGCATAATTAAAATGTTTGTGATTACAGAAATAAAAGGGGAAATTAAAAAGCAACACTGTATTACCTCCATAGGACTGCTGAACCTTGTCTGTAGGCACAGAAAGAAAAGCCACCAGCATGAGGCGAGGAGTATACAGGCCTTTGGCTCCATCTGAAAAAACAACCTAATAGGTAGAAGGGTAATCCTCTGTCGCTTTATAGCTGTAGGAAACTACTTTCTCTTAGTTTTGCAAGCACAGTTCCTTGAGCAATGTTTCTGTACCTGAAATGTTCCTGTGGACATGCCACAGGGCACTGGCTTTAGTGGGAGCTGTGCTATTCTGTGGTAATACTTGTTAACCTGTGCTAGTACTTACTGTATGTTCTTTTCCTCTATTGAAAAAATATGTACATTTTATTAAAGGAGGGAGAAAATACTACTACAAAAATACTTCAAATATTAGTTTGAGATTTGGGGTTCTCAATTTTTTTTTTTCCAGAAAATCAGACACTAATTTCCATTTACCCCAAAAAAGACTTTTCCACAGGGAAATGTTTAAGTAAGCACTTCAAATCAGCTTTATTCATAACTTTGCAGATAAAATGCTGCAAACATCATGCACTTTTATGCTTTGTTTGGTTTAATATTTCTAGAGAAGTCCATAAGTGAGATTGTTGCCATGATAGGGAACCCTTGATTTATCTGACAAAGACTTAGTTACAATGTCCTGAGGATGTAGTATTAAATGAGGACTTTGTACTTCTTTTTCAGTTTGATCCCAGAAGATGCTTGGGCTAGATGATCTTCCATAACATAGTTTGCCAATCTCTAGAGAGGACCACCTCCTAAAAAGACAGCATTGTAATGTAATAAAAATCCAATCTATGGAGATCCATTACTGTGCAACTGGGAAAACCAAACCAAACAAGATACTAATATAAAAACCTCAGTGAATTCCTTGGTGCATTATATATACTACAGCATTTACAAATGACCACATGGATCATGTAATATCATCTGCTGTGGAAAGTTTCTTTTATAGGTCCCCATGGGCTGAAATGTTTAGACGCACAATGCTGAGCAGAGGGACCAGTTGTAGATTTAACTGGGAATTCTTCTGGTTTTATGGGCTTGTATCTCAGCTATATCATTGCTTTAAAAATTGCTTTTGTATTTAATAGTAGGAGAGCTTGACCTGAACTCAGTAACACCGCATGTATCCCTTTAACTAAGCCCTGCATAGGACTGCAAATTGAAATGTAGAGAGATATTAGCTCTGTGAGTTAAGATGTCATTAGCTGCCCAGGAAGGGTAACTTTGTCAATTGTCATTAACACATTTTTTATGCTGGTACTTTAGAGATCAGAAGTGTTAGCCTGGAAATGGCATTCTGATTTAAATCTCTTTAATGTTTGAAAGGATTGGTCATTCCTTTATAGCATTGCTCTTTGAGAAGAGTCCTTCCTTTGTTCAGCATCTGTAAATTGCCTGTATGTGGATCTCACTTAAGAAAGGAGAAAAGAATCCTTTCAATTGTTTCATGAGTTACTCAGATCTGTCATAAAACTGTCACTTTGGATTATTGCTTAAATGTTGGCTGCAGGCTGAAAACAGTATGTCCATGCAGCACTCACCCAGTTCAGGTGGGGTCTATAAAAGGGAAATTGTTGCTCTGCAGGGAGATACCTGTTAACCTTATTCATTTGTAAAACTGGTTACATATTTTGGCACTCACTTGTGCAGTTTGACACTGACAAAGCTTTTGGTTAGATGAAGTAGAAACACAACATTTATGTAAGGTTCTCAGAAAGTGCACGTTCAGAGCAAACTTTATTAACTGGGCCTGAGCTCTTCCTGTGTCAACTAGCAGCTCTTTGCTGGAAAGACCTCAGATCTTCTGCCCTTTGCCCTCTAACAAGATACAAAGCTGGGATGCAGAGGATATAGGACTCAAAATTAGCAGTTCCAGCTTTACATACATTCTTCTGTTTTATTATTCAGACTGTGTGGGACAGAAGGTAGAAACAAGGAGCTCATCTTGAGAGACGTTTAGTAGCTTCCATTCCTATAAAACCAATTCCCAGAGCAATGAAGGATTTGCTCAGCACCTTACTGTACTAGGCTCTGTACGACCCTGTGCATTTTGCTAAATAATGGCAAACTGAACTTAAGAATATTCTAAATATGTCTACGTGCATACATCTTAGATTTTTTTAAATTAATATCCCTTAAATTCATATCTAACTGTATTTTTCTACAGTTAGCAGTGAAGTCTCACTGTATCAGGAAGTTCTGTGAAAAAACTGCAAAAGACAGTTAGGTGATTAAAGTGTATTCACTTTGTATTCATTATGTAGTTGTTATCGTTATGAGGGATCTGGTTTTGCATTGAAAAGTTACTGATTTCTGCCCGTCTTTGCATAGATCCCTCATATGGTAGAAATTCTGACACATATTTGGAAGAAAAGAATGAAAACCAAATGAGAGATTTTTATCGTGACCAATATCTTCCATGGAGAGTAAGAGCTGCTTTACCTGAGCTGTGTAGCTGCCTGGTTAGGGTATAAGAAGGAGACTGTAAGCAGAATAGTAGCAGTATAAGATCAGGCGATGGACGTAGGCAGCCATTGGCCTGAAGCTGAACCGAGTTATGCTCTATCTCCAGGATCACATCTGAGGAAACTGCGTCTGAACTTTCTGAGGACTGACGTTGTTAGCAATTTCTAACACCAAACATATGTATCACTAGCATTTCATACCAAATATCAGATGGTAAGTCTGGCTCACCTTTGCAGTGCTTGGAGTGTCTAGGACATGCTGCATCTACTGCACATGTGGTTCACAGCCATGTTGTGGACATGCTGTGAATCTAATGATCCACCGTTGCTGCAGACTAATACTAGCATGTAGGGTGTCAAGAAGAGGGAGTACACCAGAAGATGAAACCCTAATAAGGATTTCTGTGATTTTGTTGTGGAAGCAGATTTTGCCAGGGTCTTAAAAAGTGGTGTAAGGTATACTGTTGCAGGCAGATAATGTCTCCCAATTTTTGGCAGCGCTTAAGTGTCCACTGCAACCCAAAATTGTCTCATGGTAATTTGTTATTCTACAACAGTTCCACTACGGTTATTGTCTTCACTGTATCATCATGTGTTTCCTTTGCAGGCATGGTATACTGTGCCTCACATCATGTCTTTCCTTGAACACTCCCTTTCTTGGGAAAAAGGGGAAAATACTGAACAGTTTCAGGCTGTTGGCTTGTCTAGGGATTTCTGTTGAGAGAGACATGCAAAAAGACACATCCCCAGCTTAGCCTAAACTCTGAACCTCCCTGTCTACCTTCAGACTACCCGTATTTTCTGTTCTATCTTCCAACGCTACTGTGACACAGCAAGATACTTGGATTTTTCCACTGATTACATAGAAGCTTTGCAATATAACTGCTATATTGCAGGCTGGGGTTTCATATATTGTAATCAAGTATGATCAATTCACTACAGGTGCCGTGGCAGGCAGAGGGTGATGCATTCCCTGTTTTCTAAGTGCTGCCAGCCTAAACCCTAAACTTGGCTACCAGTAGGGATGATTGGCAGTGCCTTCTGAAGTGCAATGAGATAATTGTGGTGCTACGGTATAAGCATGTGAGACTCATTCTGTATTTTTGCTATTGTGAAAAAAATTCTGATAAGAGACGTGGTAAAAGACTAGGGTTACAGCAATACAATTATAGGGTTATTTATCCAAGCATAGGTGTGACTGAGATGACAAGTGAATTTTTCTACCATATATGTATGCAGGCAAAAAATCCAAAAGACTTCAGAGTCTCTTTCTAGCTCAACTTACTGTGACCACTAAAGAACAGAATTTTCAATGAGGAATAAATGTTATGAAGAGGTTTAATATTACATAGTTCATGGCACACCAAAGATCCTTAGCTCTTAGCTCATGATAATCTGGATAGAATTTGACCTACAAAACTTAAAAGGTGAGTCTGCACTACTTTTAAATAGGGAAAAAAAAAAAAAAATCTTTTTTATACTACCATTCAGGTCCAATCCGAACATCTTAAAGTTAACAGGTCTCTTTCCCTCGAATTCAGAAGGCTTTGGATCAGGTCCTGCTAGTCACAACTCCAAGCTGTGCGATATGTAAAAGTGTCTTTTTTAAGTGCTCCTTGCAATCAGATAAAACTCTCCTAAATGGCATCATTCAATATACAGATTGTAGCAGGTAATTGTAATTGTAAATTACTGTAGCAAGCTTAGAATCAACAATTTAAGTACTCACCTGGCAAAACTGCAAGAACTAACTTTTTCTCTCCTTGCTTTCCAGTATATATTTCATTTTTCATGGCTCCTTAACTCAGATATTGCAGTGGGCAATTTGGATTGAAACTTGGCATAGAAGTTGTCAGTCTCCAAGCAAATATTTGTCATTTAAAAATCATGATGCTGTTGAGTAGAACTTGGCAGACTGTTCTAAACCTGTATATATGGCAACTGTATTTGCAAAGTATTAATGCATAGGGTACACATACTTTCTGGCAAAATACACTCTCATGCATGTACAAACACAAACATAATTTCCTTGCACATCAGTACTCTTCATAATGTTTTCCTGATGAAACTGTCTCAGAGATCTGAGTGTGAACATCATTTTGGATGTGCCTTTCATGTAAAGGACTGCTTAGGATTTTATATTCACTGGCATAATAGAGTCTAAGCCCTCCAAAAGTGGTCTTAATGAGTAATATGCACACAGGCACAAATTTCGAAAGTACACACTTCAAAAACATGGAAATAGAAGCATAAAAGGTAAATTTATAATTTCTCATGTAGTATAAAATTGCAGCATATTAGGCTTTTACAAATGTCTCTACAAGGAGAAAAGAAAGGAAAGGACAGAGGTGTTTCAAGAGATCCCATAATACCTAACACTTAACTATCTCACTATAATTACCAATTTATAGCTTCATCTTGACTTCTGCAGAAGCACAGAGAAGCCTTCACTGTTGTTGAATTTAATGAGAGTTGAGGACAAGGAGCAGCTAGCAGGGCTTCTTAAAATCTGTAGGACTGAGCTCTTTGAACACATGCTCTTGGTGCTTCGTGATCAGCAAGCAAGACACCACAATGGGTGGGAGGAACTTGCAGCCAGGAATTCACTGCCTAAAACTGAGGAAAGAATTAGGGATGAGAAAAATAACGGAAGGTGCCATTCGTGCCAAATCAGACACGAGGGGTTAAAGCCAGCACACTACCAGAAAGAATGACCTAAAAAGATCATAGGTCTAGTCTCTGCCAGTGCAAAGATATTTTATTACCTTTCTTCTTCAGCAACTGTATGTAAGTCAATATATTAACTCATATGGCAGACACTACACAACAGTAAAAAATAACCAGTTGAATTTGGGGCAGATTGGAAGCTTTAATTTAAAAATGTCCATGCTTGTCAATTCAATTAGATGAGAATTTACTGGCAAGGCAAGCTAAGTAAATCTTGCCAAAATGTAAGAAAAAGACAGACTCATCAGATAACTGTCTGAGGCAGGTACAACCCACCAGGCTAGGCATTTCCCTCTGCTTTAAAAGCTTCCTCTGCTGCATTCATATGTCTGTAGTGTTCCATCCTTGAATTAGGAACAGGTTCTGCTATTGCAAGCTGCCTGTTTTGCCATCCTGATCATCTTTCGCTCTGTGTTAGCCTAAGTCCTTTCTCTTTCATTCTGTTGTGACAGAGGGATGCAGTGAGGTGTTCATATCTGCCCATCTCTAGCCACCTACCCAACTCACTTAGGACCTAACTGCTGTATTTTCCAACAGCCAAAACTAACAGATGTTCCACAGGTGTGGGAGGACAGACCACTGCTACCAGGGGTTTCTTCTAAAGCTGTTACAGTGAATAGCACTGGGTTGGGTTTTTGGTTTGGTTTTTTGTTTGGTTTGGTTTTTTGTTTTTTGGGGGCTTTTTTAAACTTTATGCGCTAAAAAAAAAAAAAAAAATTGAGCGGTGATTATGTGATATACACCTAATTAAAATGTCCTATAATGGTTGAAGTATTTTACTGAAGTCATTTTCTTTTTCAAGTGACAGGTTTACCCAATGGTAAAACTTGTCTTGTGGTTTCTCTGCCAAGAAGCTCAGAGCTATAGTACAGAGGGTGGGGTCAGTCCTGGATATCAAACCCATCCCCACCCCCCCACCTCCCCGTGAATGACAGCATTTTTCACTAAACTCTCATGCTCAAGGCTTAAGTCAGGCTTTTTGCCAAACACTCAAGTCCAAGACAAATAGCCTATGTGGGTGTTTTGTGCACAAAGATGACTGAGGTTCATTTTAGCTAGATGGATAAAACTTTTGAAATCTGGCTTGTTAGAACTGACTATATTATAGATCAGAGTTAGCTGTTTATTGAAAAGCACTGTGAGACGAATGTAAATTACTGGTGGATCAGAACAACCTGGGAGTGAAACATCAGCGGCTCTTGGTGAATGTGTTTTCACCTATCCTTACAAATATTGCAAGTATTTTTGTCCAGTAGATTCTTTTTTTTTTTAAGTTATCATATTCCAGTTCTGTCTTTTCAAGTTTTCCCTTGCTCCATGGAAAAATGATGTATAGTTGTATGGAATATGCAAGAAAAAATTGAAAACTCCCTAATCTCCTGGGTTTGTTTTTTTTTTAAAATACTTTTATATAATATCGCTCTATTCCATAAGGGCTATATTCTGTCTGTGGCAGGGTTGAAATTCCCTTGTGGGTAAAAAACTTAGGTGATTCTAAGCCATGCTTAGACCCTAGTGCTCCATGTGGCCCAGAATATCTTTATGTACCAGAGGAGATTTTTTTTTTTTTAATGTCAGCAGCTGAATCTCTGTTTTATTAAATGTCGTACTGCCCTCAATCCTCTACAGGTTGCCACCAAAACACAGAGCATTCCTGACTCATCTTGCACCTACAAATTCCTTTGCCACTTCAGGTCTCTCTAACTTCTTTCTAACCATTTTTCATTTCCAGCAGAAAAGAAAAAAGAGTATGTAATCATTCATAACTGCCCAAAACTTTGGAACCCAGAAAGTACAGTCTGTGATGTCACCTTGTATGATACTTCAGGGGAAAGGAAAACATCAGCAAAATACAGTCTCTTGCATCAAAGGCATTTGCCTCAGGTACTGGACTACAGTTAAAAGTTTTATCTTCCCTACAGGGAGTCAGTATTTACCCTTGCCTGGGAGAATGACTCTGTTTTCACTCTGAAGGTTGTTTCCTACTCAGTTAGCAACAAAACCAGAAGTTGTGTTATTGAAAGGTACCATGGTCTACCATGGTCTACAACCATGATGAAAGTACAGCCTGGAGAAGAACGAGAATGCTATCAGGCATTTTGGTTGCATTGTGTGAGGACTGTCAGTGTCTGCTCAGCCCTCACTGAGATTGCCAGTTGCGTTGTTAATCGATACGTGATATTTAACACAAAGCAATGTCATGGAGGGACACTCAAGTGAGTTGAGTCAAGGTCGCGGGCAGAGCTATCAGGTTGGCACACAACTCTTCTAAGCTGAGTATCCTGTTCCTCGGCATTTAATTTGATCAAATTTAACCCCAACTGTGATAATATGGGTATTCTTTTGCTACTGTGCAGTAACTGCACTGTGCTCACCGTGCAGTGGATGCATACTTCTAGAGCCAAAGCAACAGGACTCTGGGACGTTAGCCTGCGTAGCCGAGGACGTGGGCTGAAAAGCACCATATAACATCACATCAGAACTCAAGAAAACCAGAAGACTGTAAAAAGTTCTGTTTACTGATGACCCAGGCTGCATTTGTCCCAACAATGATGAAAATAAAACCTGGCAAAATTTGGTCTTTTTTGATTAAAGAGGTGTTGACAGCACCCTAATGGGTGCTAGTAGAAATATGACAATTATTATGGTGTTTATGGTGCACCTCTGTGGGGTTTGCAGAATTGCACATTCTGCATGCATCTGAATTACAGAAGCATTCAGGAAATACCTTAACAAAATGAAAAAGCACTTGCAGCTGAAATAGATACATTTTCATAAGGTAAATGCAGCTGTAATGCGTCCTATTGATTGAAGTACATTAGATTGCACAGTCCAAATAATGGAAATAAAACTGTAATAGCAGCTTATTCCTTAAACACCACTCATCCTGTGTTCAGAATAAACCCTGCATCTTATAGGAAAACTAAAAGGCAATTATATAATTAATATAAACCATATCCATAAGGGGGTTAAATTAAAGCTGAACGGTCAACTTTAATTCTGGCATTACAGAAATCTGATTGCTTTACTTTGTAGTTATTAAATATTGCTATAATAATAATCATATTGCATGGTGGTGTAAATTTATTTTTTATAACACTATCTAGAGGATACTTTTGTGCAGCAGTGACCGTCAAAACCATGCTCCCAGAACAGCTAGAGTAAGCATTACATTTTGTGTTTGTTATAAAGTATTTCAAAATAATCAACAGCAACTATATCAAGGTACACATTGCATGCTGCAAAACAGCCATGAAATTGGCATGTGTTTCTGTTGCCCACCCGTGAAAAAGCAGCAGTTCAGCACATGGCTCACGTCACCCTGTGTGCTATTCCTGGCCCCCCACCATCAAGGTGGCTTTCAGCCCTATTAAAACCAGTTGCTAATAGGTCTGTTTCACAACTTTTTCTTCAAAAGCTCCCTTCTGTTACACCCCTGGCATCTGTTTCCTCCTCCTCAGGAGCTGCTTAACCTAGGTGCATAACACTGTTTTATAGAGAATCCAAGGCCTGATCCAGTATCCACTGAAGTAATTTTGAATACAGTTCAGTGGAGCTAGACAAGCCAAAGTAAAAGATAGAAAGAGGACAGACAGGTTATACTGACAGGTTTGTCTCGAGACTCTCAGAGGTGCATGAAGAGGTGCAGTGACAGAAGGACCATGGCTATCAGTTGTGTAAACCTGTGTGCCTGTTTGTTGTTAGGTGGCATTGCAGCAAGCATCAGGTTGTTACAGCCTCGGTGGTTTTCCTCCTCTATGCCATCACTAAGAACATTATTCCCTTCTTGCTCTCAGAGGGAAATCTTACTTGAGCCAAACGTCTTTCTGGAGGCACATCTTGCAAGACTTCCCCTGGCATTACTGGGCAGTGGATCAGGCTCTACACAGAAGAGGAGCAGCTGAGACAGGTGAGTTTTACACACAAACATTGACCCATTTCTGTATAACCTGGGACCCATTTCCCAAATATCACTGTTAAATTGCTTTTGGGCTGTGGAACAGGTCTCCCAGCACTTTTAACTTCACAGTGGGAAATGAACCTTTATTCTTGGATTTGACATCTGATTCAGTCAGCTTTGACACCTGATTCAGTCAGCTTTCTGTGCAACCTCTCTTTGTGTATGGTTGTAAAGCTGGAGTTGCTACCTCATTTTATGTCTCATCATCTGAAGCAGTACAAGATTTAGGGCATGAGCAGGCCAACCACAAGCAGCTGAGGTGCAGACCTCAGCTGAGGCTTGATAACTGTGTGTACTTGCTTCTAGCTTGCTGCAAATAAGAAATGAAACTGGTTGCCTGAAACCAAACTCGGGGTGGATTTAAGCCACTTCCTGGGTAACTTGGCGCTTGTTTGGTTTTCACATGCATCAGATCTACACAGACATGTCTCAGCAGAGGGATGCTAAGTTTAAAGGACTCCCTCTGTCAATCGATGCAAATCACTAGTCCGGCCTCTAGTTTGTAAGATGTTTGGGACAGGACCAGTTTTTGGTTTGGTATTTAAGAAAACTTGTGTGATGAGTCTTAGTCCATTATTAAAGTTACAAGGCATCAAACTGATAAACATAGCAAGGTATATAAACATGAGTATTTTGGTGTCATGGGTATTATTGTAACAAGAACTTTTTACTGTGAAGGTTAATTCATTAAGGTCTGAAAAACATTTGGAGGTCCCTGTAAGAAAGGAGTTAAAGAAACGCACAAGTGCTGCTTTGGTATTGTGTTATTTATCAGCTGTCTGGTTAGCATTTGTGCTCTGTCCGCAGGTTTCACATGTAAATCAAATGCAATGAGTCTGTGACAACTCACAAGATTTACACAGATGGGACCTGACCAGCCCTCTCTGAAGTCACCGGAGGTGGTCTGGGTTCCCTAATGATTGCAAATAGGAGACACAAACATAAAAATAATTTATAAAACTTTTAATTAGGTTAATAAAATATCTCTGCATAAAAGCCTATAGCTCATAAAAACTCTGAGCCTGTGCATACCAGAGCTGGTGTGGATCAGGATAATAGACACAAAGAATTGCATTACCATGCTAATACAATAGGGAAGTCTCCTGTCTCTCTTTTGAATAACCTTTCATGCAAATTTCAAATGTTGACCATGACACCAGGCCGTCTTAGGGCACTGAGTTGTGTTTCCCTGTGCTTACAATACCTCTGATTTCAATACAAAACTGCAGACTCATCAAAACCCCACCTTTCTGCCAGCATTCAATTATTTAAATACTATGCAAGGGGGCGGTGGGGGGTGGGGGATGTTGCCCCTGAATCTTGCATAAAATACTTCAGGCAAGCTCACAAATAATATAATATGAAAAGGACAAAAATCCAAGTGGGAAGAAATTTTAATTAATGGGATCCGTTTCAGCTATTAGTTTCCACCTTCTCTCATCCTTCACTGGTTGTTTAAAATGTTATTCCAAAACGCATTTAAGCATGCAAAAAACATACATATCCAAATTGTCTCCAAAATAATGATTCCGTAACCTTTCTGAAGTCAAAGACAGGATCATTTGTAATTGGGGTCATTATCTGCCCACATGCTAAATTGTTTGACCACGTGTTAAACATTTGAACTATGCAAAGGTTCATTATTGTTATCCAATTACAATATGTTTAGTTTCTCATGCACGTAAAGATGGCGTATTTATAAATATACAGGTACTTCATGGTACTTCTGAAATGTTACCCCAAAAAATCAGAGAATAATACCTATATAAGGATATTACATATTCATATACCCATGCATATAAACACTGTTAACACAGTATTTTTTATTTCATGTGCCATATTCTGGCCTAAGTTCCTAGAGATCATGATTCCAATGAAGCGGTAAAACACATAAAGGTTGGTTTCAATAGACAGAAGTTTAGTTTGTCTTGTACAAAGGAACTTGTGCTAAACATATGGAACAACTTTCACTTCTTAGGGAGTAGCAAAATTAGAATTCTTCCTTGATGTGCTTCTATAAAAATCCCCCAAAATATAATATTTACAAAAGTACAACCAGTTTTGTGTTTGGAAGAGTGATACATCGAAACTAAGAGCCTTAAAAAGAAGAAACTTCTTAAAACCTAAGAAACTTCTAACTAAAAAACTTCTTTTTTGGAGTGTATATATGCTGTCATACCCATAGATCATTTTTCTTCTCGGAAATCTAATAAATTAATGGCTTTGTAGTTTAACCTCAGCACTGTTAGCATCTGTCTCTGGGCAACCCCAGAGAGAATGGCTCTGAAGGACTAAGAGGAGCTGCCATACAAACTGTGGCTGCATTGTTCTCCTGATTGCCACAGCACAGCGTGCCAGGACAGGGACCCTTCTGACATCCACCAGCTGGAAGGTGTGGAGGTTTGCCATGAGTCACCAAAGGCAGGATGTGCCAGTTCTGCATGTCCACCCAGACCAAAGCTCAGGAGGATGTTTAATGGGTTCAGAGTATTCCTCCCCCAGGCTAAAACACTCTCTGCTTCAACATGCTTGGGACACATCTTCCAGGGAGTGGGGTTCCACATCTCCACTGGTCATGTCCAGTGCCCTGGTCCCCTCTGTTCCCCATGCCTGGTTGCAGCAAGGACACCTGGCTCTCTGCCCCTCTGCATCCCGAGGAGTTGCAGCATGCAGGACTCAAAGTGAGCTGTGATTGAGCAGACCACACTGACAATTTCCTTGCGCTGGATGCTGTCCCCTTCAGACTTGTCTCAGAGCTGGTTGAAGAAAAGGGAAAATCTCCCTCAAATTCGATGGGTTTAGGGTCAGACTCAAGACTCCAGACAGGTTTTGCTTCAGAGGAGCTTGGGATATAAATCTGTGTTGAGGCCTAAATGCAATTTGATTCCTGTAGTTGTGAGTAGGACAGAAGAAATGTGGAAATATCTGTACATATTCCATGCCCAAACAGTGGGTGCCATTAGAAAGCATAATAGTTTTCCGGGCTATTGATTTTACCACAGTATTTCCTTGCTTAGAGTGTTTTCCACTATGAGATATTTGCACTATGCCATGGTAAATATTATTTTTAACAGATCTTACTGCAGTCTTATTTGAGAAACTATGTGAACAATGTTGAGTTCTCTCACAATGCTGAGTTACGCACCTGGGCTGTCTGATGTCCTATGAAAAAAATAGGTAGGAAGAGCCAAATGGAACATAAAACTGAAATGAGATAAAAGGTAGATACTAAAAATATTAAATAGTGAACCCCCATGAAGTAGTCTGGATACTAATGATATTAAATAGGGGACTATAATCATAGGTAGAGTTTAGATTTTTAGAGTTTAGATATTTGCCTGGAACAGAAACAGACATCCAAACCAGACCTCATCTATCTTCCAAAACAAATACAGCTTAAGTCATATAAGATGTGCTCTCTTTTAGACCACTTACTTACTTTTCAATTCTTCTGTTATTTTGCTAAGAGGTTCACTTATTCCACTGTAGGCTAATAGGGGAAAAGAAGTGAATGGGGGGGAAAAGCAGGAGAAAAGGAATACTTGTAAACCAATAAACAAGCTGAATATGCTTCTAAGTTACAACCAACATAATTAAATATAGATCAGCTTATCTGACATCATGAGGTCCAGGTTTCATTTAAATGAAATTGGTATGATTTTTATCCTTGGCTTAAGGCAGAGCAAAACCATGTTTAAAACAAACTGATCTTTGTTGATATGAATTGACACATCTCCCTTTTTCTGGATCTCAGTTCTTAATTCCATAACTTAAAACAGCTAAGCTTTTACCAAATACTTAGAGAATGTGATGGAAAGCAGGCAAATAAAATATTAGTGAAACTTAGGCAGATGTATTTAGTGAGTTCTTCTTATCCTAGATGGATGAATTGAGTGTTGTATGGGAGTCTGTCCTACGTAAGGCACTAATTTGTATTTCATTAATGATTTGAAGTTGGAATAAAGTGTTCTTGTAGTAAATGTACAGATGACATGCAGCTAAACCACACTTCAGGCACTTTGGATTAGACTTCAAAAGTAATTGGATGAAATAATGGCCTCTAAAAAGTAGGACACAACCTACTAAGTACAAGGGTAAAGTCCTATACTCACAAATATTCACCATGAGTGAGGTATGTCATGTTGTGACAAAAAAGCAAATAATATGTATAAAGTGTCATCGAAATGGCACTCGGATAGTCTATCCTCTCCTCAGAGCAGAAACAACCATAAATGCAAATCATGTCCAGCTGTGGCCCCACACTTGAAGGAAGATGTAGAGCTCATTGAAGAGTCTGTAGGACAGGGCAGTAAAAACAGCGGAGACTGAGAAAAGGACATTACAAAGCAAAGTGGAATCATCCATTCTCCACACTATAAGGCAAGAAATAATGAGCCAGGAAAAAAAGATATTAACTCTAAGTTTTGGAGTACACTGTCTAAAGAGATGATGGAATCTAGATTGTTAGAAGTTCTTAAGAGCAGGTGAGATAAAGATGACAAGACTGTACAGCTTTAGGTACAGCTCATTCTGCCCTGGGAGACAATGAAAGACCAGGGTTTTTTGGTTCTCTTTCAAACTTATTTCATAAAATGAAATGTTAAAACGTTTAATAAAATTAAACATTAAAATTCCATTATAGTTATGATAGAAAGAAGAGATTAAATGGGAATATTCTCCCATCCACATGGGTATTCATAGGAATCCCTTCACCATTTTCATGGATACCCCTGAAAAATAAGACCCTGTGTCTTTTCTGAAAAGCAAAATCCCTGTTGGGTTCACCAGAAAACAAAGGACTGGACTATCCAGAAGCAAATACAACTGGAAAAGGAAAAGCCAGACTTTTGGAGAAAATTATCTTCAGGCATACGTTTTCACTAAGTCTGCAGAGAGTTGTCTCTGAGAATTTATCATCCTAAATTACCATTGGATCTACATAGGAAATAAATCTTCACAGGTATCCACTTGGAATGGGGGCGGGGCGTGTTGGGGAAGTTAGCTCTCCAGTTCCAGGATGTATTTTAGCATATTTTTTTACAGACCTCAGTAAAGGTTTTGCTTGTAAAGGGCTGCTGACGATAGCAGATACTTTTACTCTCTGTTTTGTTTTGGTTTTGGGCGTAGGGACAGAGGGCAAAAGCAAAAAATTCAAAACCTCAGTATTTTTACCTGAAATTCAAGGATTTACAAATATTGAGCCACAAATGCCACCGTGGTGATCTAAAGAACTGTAATTCAGCTATCCTTCCCACACCCCCCCCCCCCCCCCCCCCCCCCCCCCATTTATTTCTCTTAATATTGCATTTCCTAGCAGGACGACATTTCCTGGAGGGTCTCCTCTCTTCTTGTGTCATCTCAATGCACCGTGGGAATCACACAGTTACAGGGCACCATTGAAGAGGTACTCCAATGAAGGAACTTGTCTCAAAAAAGAAAATGAAACCATGCAATTGCTGAAATACAATTTCATGAGGTACCACACTCCTACTTCAAGTCAAAATGTTTTCAGTTTTCAGGTGTTAGATTTTATGTCCTACACCGAAATTCTCTGCAAAAAGCTGACCCTCTTTAAATGAGTTCATCAAAAAACCTAATCTCTGTTAAACATTTGCTCAATCAAGTGAATTTAGCATGATTCCAGAGTACGATACTTTTAATTCCATTGTAGCATCATGGTTTCTTGACATTTAAAAGTTACTGGAATTGAGTATGTATTGGACTTTACTATGTCAACGGTCACTAATCCTTCACAGAGTGCATAAAAAGTAAGCATAAAGATTCTCTACAAAGAATGAATTATAAATTTATTAATAATTTTAATTGGCTTTCAGATTAACTAAATTTCAAAATGTACAAAGAATCTATCTGAAAACTGCTTGATTTCTGCTCTGTTTAATCTAGAGATCTGGAGAAAGAGGTTATCAAAGCAGATATCACTGGAGAGTTGCCTTCTCCTTCTCTTTTACATGTGTCACAAACTTAATGGCTGCTTGAATTACCAGACACTTACTATGATCTTCAGTTTTCCTTTAGCTGTAGAGTTATTGTTTAAATATAAAAGGAGACTAGTCCTCACTTCAGTGAGTTTCCAAAGCTAAACAGATGTTCCCTAGTGACAGACACTGCTGATTTGGAAGAAAGTTGTAGACTGGTTGAAGAAATTCTAGGATAGGGCAATAAGGACTACCTAGGAACCAGAAAAGATTTCTCAAAGCAGAATGGAAATCCTGATCGTGTCCAGCGATACTAAGAAAGAGAGGACGGCCTGACATACAAGCTTGCTATTGCTAAGGGATTTGAGGTTGGTGAAAGAACAGAAAAGGAATACTTGGCAGAGTTCAATGACTGCCCTCACAAGGCAAGTTTAGAGGAAACAGCTGGCTCTGCGGGCAGGATTTAATATATCATCCTTCATTGAATATACGTTAGTAGGAAGAAGAAAAAGGGTGGTAAAAAGAAAGAGGAATGAAAGCTAAGAACAGTTTAAGAGAAAAATGGAAGTGGAAAAGAAAAGGTGAAAGGGAAGAATTTCAGAATGTTTCTCTGACTGCAGCAGTGACAGCATGGATCTGTATTTGATCTTATGCTAATAGATAAAGCTAGTCAAGAGACCTCTACTACTGATCAACTACTGTAATGAAGTCAGTTTTACATTTATTTGGAAGCTGCAGCAAATGCACATTCCAGGTACTTGGCACCATGACGACATAAACTATTGCAGAATATCTGGGTTTAATATCTCCCCCCATTCACTTCCAGCTGCTGTTCAATCTGCTACAATTCAAGATGTCTTTAAGACATACTTCAAAAGGGACCTCACCAAATGAGATGCCACTTTCTTCTTTGTATAACTGTTGGTGGATGGGTCCTGACTTGGAAACTCTTGATCTCAGTTCACGAGAATAATTTCTGAGGGACCTATGGCAGGTCATTCTGAAGGCCAGTTCTCAAATTTCAGGTCCTGATTCCTCCACAGTTCAGGTCAGGTCACAATATTTTTTTTTAGTTTCTTTCTTATCTTTTAAGTTTATCTCCTGGTTCTGGACAAATGAATTGCTAGGATGTCTGTGAGGTCATTAATGCTCAGGAACTTGGGAATAGTTCAGTTGAGAGAAACATCAAAATCTCCCAACTGTACTTGAAATTCAAAGATGTAAGGCTTAGAGAAGTGTTCTAATTATGGTGAAACCTGCAACACTTGATCAACATTTCCCAGTTACAATAACTTTTTAAAATCTCATAAAAATTTAAAGTTGCCTACACCATGGGTAGTTTATGCAAAATAATACGTTTTTCAAGGGTAGCAATAAGCTTCCATTTAACTGCTATGGTGACTGGGTCTCTATAAATCAATCCAATAAGCAATTAAAAATTGTCCATATCTGTAACTTTAGCAGAGAGGCATCCATTAACAGCCACCAAACAAGAACCTAGTCTGCTAACATGCAACTCATCTCCTCTCCTATACTAATATCCAATGGTAGAGCTATATTTCATACAGGAAAATCAAAATCAGCTTACATGAATGTTTGAAGCCAAAGTCATGCATAAGCCACTAAAGCAAAATGAATATCAGAGTCAGTGGGTTCCAAAAAGACGAAAGGGAAAAGTAGCTATAAACTCCACAGAAAGTGGAAATACAAGCATTGTTATACAGACCTCTAATCTCCTGTGCAGTGCTATACGTGGAGAGGAAAAAATGCCTTCCTGACCTCTCCAGGTGATCAATTTACACTCTGAAGCCTGAGAGCTGATCTGTATCTATTCCAAATTAACTGGAATAGAAAGAGGCATGAGGCTAAAACATAAAGAAATAACACTGTAGAAAGCAGAAAGAACCTTATTCATCAGTACAAGTCAGGATGTCGTTTGCTGGCAAAGGAGGTATCTTCCTTTCATAAATATGCCTGTGCCGATTTTAATATCAAAAGTACCTCAGAACTCCCAGTGAAAATAATCTCTGCAGGTACTGGTCCAAAGCCTACTGAGATCAATAGGAATAACTCCCTCAACTGCAATGGACTCCGGATCAGGCCCTTTCTCTATAACAAAGGCTCCCTCCATCACAGGGCTGCAATGTCCCCTCCTTCCTACCCACCCTCCTATAGTACACTCAACTTCTGTTTTGAAGCTGACAGAAAAACAACAAACAACCCAGAAGAACCTAACTGGAAATGTCCTTTCAGATGTGAAAAGATATGGTAAATCACATCAGCTTTACCCGATGCTAAGACAAGATATTATGTGACCTACAATCCGATGAACTCTATTGTAGGGGATCATCATGCGGTATAATCCTATAGCTCTTTTTTATTTTCCCCAGGTCTACTGAACTTCTGTTATTTCCAAAGTGTTAAAAATACTCCGTTTGCTAATATAAATGATTATAATTGACAGTGCATTGTCAATCTATTGCAAAGCTGATTTAATTAAGAATGCCAAGGGGCATCATTTGGGGCCAGGTATCTAAGCTGCAAAGTTTTTTTTTGATCTCAACCTCTCCCTATAGGACCGTCCACACTGGCACCAAAGGCTGGAGGGCAAGAGAACAAAGGGAATTTTATGTGTCTGAATTCAAATTCTTTCCCTTTGAAATGAAGCGTCCAGAATGGGCAATAAAACTGTGAAAATGGATTTCTGGCCGCATTTGATGTTAAGCCTTTAGTGTCAAGAGCCAGGTCTTTTTTTCTCTCTCTTTCTTTTAGGGTGTTTTTTTTTCCTTTCCCTGAATGGTCTTGTGGGGAATTTGTCCTATAAATTATTTCTTACAGTTTGTATGCATACAGTATGGCCTTGTCTCATAGTTAGAACTCAAAAGTAGGCTATTTCGTGTGTGTGTGTTTTAATTAACTTGTTTTTTCAGTAAAATTGCAATGGAAAACATTGTGCTAAAGAGGCTCATTTCATGTGGCTTTTTTTTCCTATCAGCCTGTGTGTGAAACCTTAATGTTTATTAAATACTTCTGTGGAAAAAGTAACTTTCACTCTGGTCTTCCTTTCTCATATCCAGTAGTCAAAATCCTTCGTGTCACCACTTCCATTCCCATAGTAGGATATTGCAACGCAATAAGAAAAGCAGAGGATTAGGCCCACTTAGAATGATCATGCAGAGGGATCTATTATAATAATGATTACAACCATTTTATCTTTAATAGCTAGCCACTGATGGAAGGGCAAGGCGGGGGGGGGGGGCGGGCCCAGAAAGAGAGACAGAGAAATGAAAGGAATCTTGGCACATTGAAATGATTTGTTCCTAAGCTTTGATTGCATGTGAAAATTGATCTTTAAATATTTATTTGTAACAAAAGCAGTTCGCAATACCTTATTAAAGCTGGCTAAATTAATTTAAATTGTTACGCACCACTTAGGCAGTATATTCTTGCTGTTTGAAGAAAAGATTTTGTGCTTATGTGTGTGTGTGCGTGTGTGCATGTGTGCAGTTTAATTACAAACCCTTTCTTTTTAAATAAAAACAACACTAGTAGCACTATCCATTTCTCTGCAGACCATGTTTTCAAGAAGCAAGATTACAATGATTAGCAATTATTTTTCTACCTAAGAAAGTCAGGTGTTGAAAGGAAAGTATATGGAGACCCTTTTAGCAGGAGCCAGACTCCAAGGTTTTCAAACAGAATATAACAAATGTTTAGAAACATGCCTTTTGCTCCTGTTAAGTAAAAAAAAAACAACAGCAACAACAACAAAAAAACCCCCAAAAACCAAAACAAACCCCCAACCTAAAAAATAAAATAAAAATCTTTTCTTTGGTGTGTTCATGGATTTCATCGTCTCTAGTCCTACATTTCTCCTCTTCCAGCCCCTTCTATTTTTCTGATATTCTTTTCTTGTAGTTTTCTATCTCCAGGCCTCCCTCAGGCGTCCTGCCATTTATCTAGACTTCGTCTCTTTTCCATTGACTCTGGTTCATTCTGATCTTTTTTCGTTTAATGTACCACGGTTTGTTCACGTTTTCCTCCTTTCTCACATACAGTTTTCCCCTGCCTTTTCCATTTTATTTCGCTGTCCTTGTCTATGTTTCTAATTCTCTGTTTTCTCTATTTTTCAGAAAGCTTTTCAGGCTGTGATATATATATACACCTGTTCAAGTAAAGAGAAGCAGAATTGCAATCAAAGGAATTCTTCAAGATTTAGGCAGTCTTCATTTCAATCAGCTTCTGAAGCCAAGAGATTTACACTAACAAACTGGTATACCAGTGTCTGTCATACCAGAATTGGGGCAAGAATGCTTTAAATTAAAATAATAAAAAGTTGGTAAGATAGGAAATTATCTTCCATAGTATTGTTTTACAGGAACTCTCACTTACCAGTGAGTTAGTCACAGTACTGAGCATCCTTACTGACCTCTCCTAAACGGGCCTCCATCAAGACTTTTTTGTGGGGCCACACCATGAGTGTGTGGGAAACGCAGTTTATCCCGATGCAGAAAGAACAGTGATTTCAGGCCAACAGGATTTTCTCTGACCTATTTAGTTCTCAACGGAATGCTTTTATAGGTAACTGTGTAACCCCAGAAGTACCCTAAAAATCATGCTTTTGTTTGATTTCAAAAAACACAAGGATAGGCTTGTTTAATAGGCTATGAGACAGGGATATTTGACGGTTTAGCACTACTGACTTTACTTAGAATGGATTGTATACTGTTACTGTGGTCTGTACCCTTCCTTTTATCTTTGTAACATGAATAGAATGAATCTCTCACATACTTAATGTCAATGGTATGCCTTGCATAAATAAATCTATTAGATATTGACACATTTCACTCAAGACTTCCTGTAGTTTAGGCCTGGGGGGGGTTATATAAATACAAATTTATATTGCTTCTCTTTGGTCACCCACTCTACCCTCATCTCTGGGTAACAAAAAATTACAAGACTGAATCATGTCTATTCAAATCTCCTTCTTCACCCGCCAATTTAGTGAAATATATAAATGCTACAACTTCAGTTCGGTGACCAGGTCCTACAGTCTTAAAGTTAAGCATCTGCTAAAATGCTTTGTTGAAACATCGTTTTTGCAATATAATGGAAGTTACACTGAGTCAAATAAATAGACAGAGGGATTAAAAATGGAAAGAGATCTATTCTTTTTCCATATATATAGCATTAGTATAAACAGGCTTGCTAAAACATCCTTTAGTATATTTGCATGTATATCTACACAAAGACCAAATGTCTTATATTTAATTCAGCTGTGTAAGTAAAATGCTATGTTACCTGATTTATGTGTGGTAAGAAAATCCCAGTTAGATACAAAACTTTGAAAGTTTGGAATAGGACCTAGGAATTCTCATCTCCCTTGCTGATTCTAGGACAGACATACCAACTGCTATGAACACTCAAACTGATTTAAACGTTTTTCAGACACACACAAAAAAAGAAACATAGCAAAACCTTTCACACAAAATATTCCAGTTTCACAGACACTCTGTGAAATAGAAAACAGGGACATGTAAGATATTACGCATGTTTGTACCAAAACCACAGCCAACATTCATGTATTACATCTGTTAGCCAGGCAATGCTCTGTCCTGTTCAAGATGCGGTCAGCTATTGAATTAAGATTTGCTGAAACAAGTTTCCCAGGATCCACTGCAGCCCTACCGCCCCAGGCTGTGATAATGTGAGATTTTTGAAAACTAAATAGCATAGGGCTTGGCCTGTAAGTAGAGAGGAAAATCGGAGGGGAAGCCAAAGCACTGCAAAACATTTGGCAGCTTTTCAGTTTGTGGTGGTTTGCACCTTCTTGCTGAGATGGGCAAGATGTTTCTTTGAGGGCCCTGGCATTGTGTCCACTCTCTGTGGTCACCCTGTCCTGACCACGGCGGGGCATTAGAGATTCCTTGTAGCTGGTTTACACTTCAAAGATTTCTAACCCCACACAGCCTTACAGCAAAATCAAAATGGGAAACAAGTGAACAAATATCACATTATTTAATCAGGGTACATCCTTCACAGCTTCCTGCCCTTAATGCAAGAATTCATAACTTAGCAGCTACCATACTGCTGTGGGGGTTCACCTGCACTTCAGGGACAGGTAGGATTTTCTCTTAGTGCATCTTAGGAATCACTAAGTTATTATTTGTCACTAAGATATGTTTTTCCTTATGAATCTTATGTGTATGCTTTCTGTTTACAGTTGGCCCCAACATGATCTCTCAGAAATAAACATTTTTATTTTGTTCTTCTCATGCATGATAAAGGTCATATTAAGTACCACTGTACAAAAGAAATGGTATGCACACTACAACTGCCTTTCTTAAAAATTTTGGTTTGAACTTTGTGAAGCACAGAATAATTTCCACAACCCCTCTGAACCCCCTTTTGCTTTCCCCACACACTCAAGCTACACTTTCACATCACAAGTTCTGCAATATCAGATGTTTAGATATCTTCCTTGGGATTTTACCTCAATAATTCAAGACACTATGTGAGAATCTAAGTTTTGATTACTTTAAAAAACTTGAAAATATGTCCCGCTTACTATGCAAAATTCAGAAGAAACAAGGTAAGAAGCTGAAAAATAATTAATTCATTAATTGGAGTTTACTCTTGTTATTTTTAAAACAGGTTTGGGGGGTTGATTTTCATGTGGTTTATTTTGAGGAAAATGAAGTGAGAATCAGCAGGTAATAAATAATTTTAAACTGTGTGACTGACGTGTATGACCTCTGTTCAGCCACAGGACACAGTCACTCAGCTGCTGTAACAAAAGGTAGATTCTAGCAGAAAATGCATTGCATAGCATATGTTCTTGTCTTCTCGGATACCGAGGTTGTCACTATCTCGCAGCTCACTCAACTCGGATGGTTGCGGAGCTCTCGCTGTCACAGACCTGCGCTCACACACATACACACCCCTGCAATTGTTTAGGCTGCTTGTGCTGGGCGCTGCACACAGAGGCAGAACTGTAACGCAGTCCAAGTGCTCTGTCTTCTAGGAACGTACAACAAAACCGCTCTATCGGTTTGAAACTCTCTACTGGGCTTTATTGGAAACGCAAATCTTAAAGCCTGAAAAGATTTCAGACAGGAATGCTCTAGGCCAGAAATGCCTTCACTCAGCCGCAGGTCTTGTATTCACAAGTCAAACTGTGAAGTGACCAGCTGACTGCTGCCCGTGAGAAACAGAGAGCAGTGACCTTGCAGAGATGAGCCTGACTGAAAACAAAACGCACATGCAAAGCCAGCACATACGCTAAGCTGGCACTGACATGCTGCAGCTGGTTTCAGGTGCACAAGTAGACGAAGTCTACCCGGATGTGGTCAACGTTGTAGTAAGCTACACAGAATGTGTTTTTTCCCCAGGGGCCTTTGCAGCAAACCCACAAGTTTTTTGGAGGTAACTTCACTGCACAGCTTTCAACTTGCTAGATAAATTGTAATGGTTATTCACTGCGGGTACTGCAACAGAAGCTATTTCCATCCTTGAGCTCATTTCATTTACTTACTTTCTTTCATAAATGGCTGAAAGTGGAAAATAATACTTGATGATTAGTTAGATACCTTTTGGGTATAAAACTTCAAACCAGGGAGAGTAATGATGAAAACATAATAATCAAAGTTTCCACTTAGATTTATTACTTGTTATTACTATGAATATTTTTCAATTTTTAGAATGCATGCCATAAAGAAAATGCATGTGAAGCTTTCAGTTTTTAGCATTCTATTTATTAACAATAGTTCCTTTCAATGTCCATAAACAGCAGATGCAATTTTAGTGAAATCCGTAAGCAATAAAGCTACTCGTATTCTAATTCAGGTATCTTGACCCATTATTATCAATTCTGGTTCTTGTGATTATTTAGTTCCATTATAACAGTAAGTGCTAAGTGCTTTCTAAATTAAGATTCATGATAGTCATTTCAGCCATGTTAAGAAAAAACAGTTTTAACCTGGTTATCCAAATAACATCTTACACTAAACACAAAAAGAAATGGAATACTTTCTTTATAATCCCAGTATGATCTTTCTCAACAATTTGACAACATGATATTTAAATGAAACATATATTTTATACATGCACAGAATTTATTGATTGGTGAACTTCAGAAAGTGCAGCTAAGGTTATTGCTTATTTATCATTCAAAGATGTGCTAGGACATTTCACAATTATTAAAAGCAAAGTTCCCCTTTTGAACTATGACCTAATGGGCAAATCCAAAATCCAAGGAATCTATCCATCACACCCTTTGACGGGGATCATGCTCTGTTCTAGACACACAGAAAAATCCAGCAGGGTGTACCTGACTAAATAAGCACAGTCACACTCATTGTGATCTTTGTTCTTTAATTAAACCTGATTAATATTTGCTTATTGCCCTCTCTGATTTAATTGTATCAAAACGTAGGCATGCATCTAGGGAGAATCATGACTTCCTTGTGAAGTCTGGTGTGGTGGACTGTCGTTTGAGATTGGGCATACACCATACACACCTCTCGTTAAAATCAGCATGGAGCACTTGAGAGCTGTTTTGCATTCAGTCATAACATTGCTACACATTACCTGTTTTTGATACCAGTTTGCTGGGTACAGGCAATTTATGGGAAAAATTCAGTTCGACGGTTCAGTTGCATTTAAGAGCAAGACTCTAAGAGAACTTCATGAATAATCTGCACCAAAGCTTTTCCTTTCAAATGTCAAGCCTCCTTTTTAGGGAAGGGAAGAAGGGACTTGAAGTTTGGCTCTGGAGTGGCATTTTTATGGATGATTTCATAAAAAGCCGCACAAAGGATTAAAGATTAATTGTGTTAGAGAACTGATGAGCTTTTATAAAAATAGACAGTATTTGGATTCAAATGTTTGGTGACACATATTTACGGCATCAAAATGCATTGTTTTCCTAGCCAGAACTTTTTCAGCTGAACGAATATTCAGGCTGGAGTCAATCAATCTAAATTTAGCAGTTTCCTTCTGTGAGCCACAGAACACATGTCTGCAAATCTGCAGCTAGATCTAGAGATCCAGTGTGGACTCTCTGAGGTCAGCCAATGGTTGATCCACACAGTAGCTCTTCCTTCAGTGGTGCTCGAGAATGTAACTTCTCTCTACTCTGCAGGGCTGCCAATTTTCATAATATCTGCAAGGACGGGATATATTTGAGATCTGTGCCTCTCAAACTTGTTGAGTTAAGCCAATGTGTTCAAAACCTACCGACTGATCATACATACACATAGTATAATAATTATCTCCCTTCCTCCGCAAACCAGGATAAAACCCACTGAAGGTCAGCTTCTAAGATTCTTCCAGACCAGCATTAAGTGCAGCATTGCCTCTTAGTGTATAAAACCCCCATTGTTTTGTCCAGACCAATTCTAAATGACATCATTGATTTGTGAGAAAAGTATCTAGTAATTAGTTGGTTTTTTTAATAGTCATGCCATTTGACATATTAAATGTTGTGCATTACTTAAACAATAGGGTAGAAATATCAATAGTCTGGTGCCACTGTGTATGGCTTCTTTCCATTAGAGTGCATATATGTGTGAGGCTGTGAATGGTGAGTAATAGGGGACCATTTCTCTATGACATATCTGGTGAAGTCAGCATCAATTTCTTGTACAGCAGATGTCTGGGGGTAGACAAAAATTACTAGGACTTTATTTATCTTTCTGGGGCTTGATCAGAGGATTCCTATCAGGTTTATTATGAAATTTAATTGGATTTTGCCCTGAGAAGTACCTCTAGCTGGACCTACCCTACCATTTGTCTCACTGAAAACAGGCTCAGTACCTGTTTTCTTTGTTTAGGACTCTCTGTAATGCTAATGGCAAGGGTTATTTATGGTCTCTGTTGCTGTCGCTCTCTCTTTTTTTTCTTCTTCTTCTTCCAGTGCTGTTGTTTGGCCTGTAGAAAAGATGATGTAAGGGGGAACTAATCCCACTGCAAAGGTTATTGTAAGATAGATCCAGACTCTCCACAGCTGGGAATAACAGGATGAACAAGAGTTAACAAAAAGATTGAAACACAACTCCATCCTTTGAGGTTTTCATGAACCAGCTGGACAAAGTCCTGAGAAACCTGGTCTGAGTTCAATGGCCCTGCCTTGAGCAGGACGTTGGTCTAGAGACCTCCTGAAGTCCCTTGCAGCCTGAATTGTTAAATCATATTCTGATTCTATGATTGTCTTTTAAATTCACTTTCCGTACAAAGACATACCTGCAGACACTACCTTGCCATAAGATGTTGATCTAGTGAAAGATCCTTAGCAATCATTAACAAAACCTGCCTCTTTAATTGATATTGCTGTAACATAGTTTTGAGTTTGAAAGACTTCAGTCAGATAATTGCCATGAAGTGCAATGTCCTATGTAAAAATAAGGTCTTTCTAGGTTCCTCACTGACTTTTGGTCTGTAGCTAACTTGATAAACTAATCTGGATTTAAATGGTCTCTAGGGTCTCTAAAACTGTTGCTAGATATTCGTGGCTCCTTAGGCCATCAGACCTGTAATTTTCAAATCCTACTACAAGGATCCACTCTCATGTAAGTGAGAAGGAAATGAACAGTGCACATTTCAGCTCTCTAAGATCTCTAGGTGGTGATACATTTACGTGAGGAATAGAAATGTTTTATACTGATGGTCATTGGATGCATTTAGACGTCACCTGGCTTTGGGTGATTTCTTTAAAAATATCACATTACTGAGAGAACTTGCCTTCAATAAGGTTTTTGTATTATGGTGGAAAGTTATTTACAACCTTGGTGGGTTCCCCTTTGAAGTCATTTGTCTTGTTGAGAGGGGAAGTGGAGCCGGCCTTTGAAGAGTCTCATTTCATCTTGGATCTCTCCCTTTGAAGTACACTTTACCCCATGGGCATTCCCTGTGGAAAATCTCTCATTGTTCATGGGTCTCCTAAGAAAATGGTCCCCAGAGGCACACTTCCCTGAAGAATAATTTACCTTAGAGATACAAGCAGTGATGTATTTTTCATTCTTGCCAACAGCAGGCAGAGTCCAGTTACACCAACTGCATAAATTATTTCATAAAGAAAATATAGATGACTGCTAGTTTAATATATAGAGTTCAGCTGCATAACATATAGCATGTCCAAATCTTGATAAAATCAGCTTCCTTAATGCTATTGAAAAATTACAAGATATTTCAGTAGCAATGCGCTGCCTTCAGACAGCCCTATCTTTTTGAGTCTTTGATGCCAAAATCTTCTCATTCTTATTTTCTTCCAGGAAAAAATCTCTGAAAGCCTGAAGAAAATCCCGTCAGCCATTTGCAGGCCTGATGGTGTTCAAAGATAGCCATTCTGATTGTGATAAAAACAAAGAAGAGAAGGTACTTTTTATCTTTAAAGAATTTTCATTAATTTTTTTGTCATAGAACTTCCACAAACAGAAAAGTAAACCTTTCTTTATGTCTCAGTGCTCATTGAGGTCTAGTAGGTTGCAAACTACAAATTAGGAACCTAAACACAAACAGCCACACCTATGGTCCATAAAAGCTTTTCAACCATTAAAGCAGCACTACTTCTTCTATGTCCTACCATTGCTTAATTTCAAAGACGTAATAAAGAGTAATAGCTAGGCATAACCCAAATAAGCAACTAACTTGGACAGCAAATTTCCAGAAAGGAAAAAAAGACACAGCCCTGCTCCCTGTTTTGCTTTTACCACAGCAGTAGAAAGCCAGACTGGCTGCTGCAGCTGCATCAAGATGCATGGTGTACAGGTGATGGGGGCAAGTGGAAGCCTTCCCAGAGGCAGAAATCATCGCTCCAAGCTTTCTCATCCCCCTAGCAGCAGAAAGAGCGGTGATACGACCTCATGTGACTCTTCTTAGTGCCTTGTTTCTTTCTTTCTTTTCTTTGCGGGACTAACCCATTTTTGGTCATGTCCCACAGCTTACTCTGAAGGGGTGGAGGGCTGGAAGCCTAGAACCAGCTCAGTACACCATACATATTTTTAAGCACTGATTTAATTTACTCTGCTAGCAACAAGCCTACTGTTTTACAGAGTGCCTGGGTCACTCAGGAAATCTATGGTAGATTCAGGATTGTTGCAAAAGTGTCAGATTAAATTCTCATATTTCATTCTGAATGTGAAGAGAAAGACTCGGTGGATTGCAGTGGATATTATAGCATGCATGGTTTGTAGTTTGTTTATATATATAAACATATATTTATAAAACTTCAATTACTTCTGAAAATAGAGGATTCTGACTAGAGATAAGAGTTCAGACGACTTGAGTGCTTCCTTTTAAAATTATGTAACTGATTTGGGTAAAGATAGTATGATATTTCCCATTGCACTATATTTAAGTATTAATGGATTTTTCTTGTGAAATCTCTATCTCTCTTCTGCAAGGCAACCTTTGGCCATTTTACTTGTTTGATATTATGGTCCTTTCCATGGCAACAGACCGTGATGTCATGCATGGGCAGATTATGAGGTCAAAAAATGCCCAATACAGAGTCGGAGGAAGAAGTAGGAAAGATTCTAAAACTGCATAAACACTTTTCAAAGCAAGTATTCAAAAGAAGTGGGAAACATGCTTAGAGTAAATGTAATAATTGTTTAACTTGTCAAAGAGGCTCTGTGGTTGGATTGATGCTAATTAATAATAACAATAATAATAATACAAAAATAAATAGGAAACATTTGCAAAGACCATAGCACTGTCAAACAGCAAAGATCTTTATATCTGTTATGTGCATAATATTCATACCATTTAACATAGCCTATGTAGAAACTTTTAAAAAATTTTACTTTCTCAACAATGACAACTGAACTAATGTAAGCAATGGCTATACACATGTAAAACATAGGTGTGGGTTTGACTTTTTCCCCCCTCCAAAGTTTACAGGCATTCAGACCTGAGTTTTCAGTTCAGCTACATTTGGAGAGTGATTTTGTCCACACATGGGTTAAAACAAGGCCTGTAATATGTTCACAAGCAGGTTTTTTACTCTAGTCCATCAGCACATGTTGTCTGTAGACAATCTCAACAAGTACATTTCTCCTGCAGGCTGAGATTTTCCATATGTGTCTATTCACTTACAATTTGATAAAATTTAATAAATTGCAAGAGATTGTTGCTTTTAACACACCCATAGTTGGTCTGATTTCTCCAGGAATACCCTCCTCTGGTAGCCATATGCTGATAAAGGCAACGTGGCTCAAGGTACGTGTAATAGTTTACACAGAACAAGCTTGTTTTTGCAAAGTCTGGATAAGACACACCAAATACTATGTAGGGAGAAACTGAGTGCCATAGAATTTTCCAGCAACCACACAGGTTTCTCTAAAGCCAGTTCAAATGACTCCATGCCACACTGAAACCTGAAGGTGGCAAATACCATTCCTTCCTCAAATTACCCCTCTGTAAAATGGAGAAAATCCCACATTCTGATGAAGTGTTACAATAAAAATATCCTATCTATCTGGGCAAGTAGCTAAAATGGTAGTCACAAGTCTCCATTGATGTTTACTGGAAACATAAAATTATACCTGGAAATCCCGCTCAAAATTGTACCTGTGTCTTTCTTTTTATGCAAGTAATAAACACATCTTAAACAATTTTGGTATCTTATGGAACCTCTCAAGTTTAGCATAGAAATGGGGGAGAGAGAGATATCTATTCAATGAACAGCAACATATCTTAACAAAACACAAATTTCACACTGGAACTAAGTTCTGTAGGATGTTGTGAGGTCTAGAAAGATAAAAATGTCCAGAAAAAATGATGCAATCATGGATTTTTAAAAAGAAATCTAGTCACTATCGCCAGTTCAAGAAGTAGTTAAATTGCTGGTTGCATGAACCCTGGAGGGTAGACTGGGAGAAAAGTAGTTCTGTATTTACCTGTTTTCTTACAATTTTCCCGTGGATATGTACTACTGACTCCTGTTGGAGAGAGAATACTGGGCTAGATGGAGCTCTGCTCTGCCTGGGGATGTAAACTCTTATGTCTACCCTGCAGTGCTAAACGCTGAGAAGCCTGAAATCAAAGGTATGTTATTATGGCTTGATTGTACTTTCATAATGAAGTCCATCCTTGTTAAATAAAGAGATCACCAAGTTCCAATGAATTAAAATTTAAACTGTGTCTATAAACATAACATTATTTACATCTTTCATTTATGATGATATTTCAACTAAGTTGTTCTAAAATTACTCTGCTTTTGTGCTATGTCATAAAATGGAAGCATATATTACATTAAGCAGTAAGGAGCTGTATCTCATTTAAAACACATAACCACATAATTTCATAGATATATATCTATATATAGATATATATCTATGAACAATGAAATTGCCCCAAAATTAAAACGCTCCTGGCAGTGTATTTGTAAACACAATCAGCCCATAATCCAATAAAGGGACTCTGCTTTGAATTAATGTGAATTGCCTCTCTATTCTGCCTTTACAAATATAACTTTTCATCTGAACTTCCTCACTCCCTCTCTTTGTTTCATTAAAAATAATTGTAGTGATTTTCTTCCTCACTTGTAAACAGCAGAGGTAACATTTGAAAAGTAAAATAAAATGGAGTTGAAAAAAATAACAAAATAAAAGAAGCAGATATAATTCCTTTTATACCTGCAAATGGAAAAAGCAAATCTAATTTCTCAGAACTTCTGGCATGAAACACTTTGCATTTTAAAAAGAAACCATCACTTCAATCATTTTTTATGATTCTGATAATGAAAATGAAAGCTAAATTGTTAAATGCAAAGTGCAATAATTTTATATACACATAAAAAAGAAACTATTTCTTTAATTTTGATAATTTAAAACAAAATTTTCCAAATGACAACCTTTTAGTTATAATTCATTAACCTTCCATGCAACAATATTTGGTACAAAAGCAAGTCTTAACATATACGGATACAGATGAAATATTTAGAGGTTAATCCTTGGACAAGACAGGAATTCAAAGGGAGTTGCATGGCTTTTAATATTTCCTGAACTGAGTTAAAAAAGGAAAGAAAGACGATCTTATTTTCAATACAAAGTACACAGAGTATGGAAGGTAAATTGAAGAGCTATATACCCGAAATTTTCAACTGCAAGGGTTTATTTCCTCTTAGCATGTGCCTTACTTGAAGTTTTCAGAAATTTAGTGATACAGAAAATAATTCGGGGAAAGTATGAAGAAAATTTTATTTATTTGTGAGGATTTTTATTTTTATATCAGGAAGCTGAAGAAACATTTTCTAATAAATTCTTAGTGAGATATTAAACTTTGACTGCTAGACATGATAAAGACCAGATGGTATCAATTCCATCTTCCTGACTGTGGTGCTAGCACAATTTTTACTTATTTTCTCAATGGAGTGTTATTTATCTTCTCTTAAGCTGGAGGGTTCAGAAATAAAAGTTTTCTTAAGTGGATACAGGATCGGTGCTCCCTCACACTTCAAAGACATCAAGAATACTTGTTCTCCCATCCCATACCTTGCAAAGGGAAACACTCTCTCTTCAGTGCTCCTTGCCCCAGAACATACAACCTTGACATTTTCTGGTCCCATAGAAGTCAGCAGCCAAGTCCTATTGATTTCAGTAGGGCTGTAATAGTGTGATAACAACTCAGAAAACCCACTTAAAACCTCAAGGAGTGAGGATGCGAGGATGTGTGAGGACTGGAGTTGCATGCTCTGCTGGCTCCTCTCCATTCATCACGCTACAGAGAACGTCTTAGACAAATAAGACAAGAAGGCAATAGTCAAGATGTCAGACCTGCAGGCAAATGGCAAAGGCTGTAGGAAATAAAGACTCAAAGATCGCAGGTACAAAAAGCCTGGAATTTACAAAAGAACTGGAGAATTAAGGAAAGCCTCATGTCTCTGTCTTCTTAGCAGCTCTGAACATGGGGTTACTGCAGCTCCTCCCCAAATATGCAATGCTTTCACAGGAGTGGCAGGATCTGCAGACAGGGCTAAGTGAATTGCATGTAGAATCATACAATCATTTAGGTTGAAAAGACCTTTAAGAAAAGATCATCAAGCCCAACTCTTAATCTAGCTCCACCACTAAGCCATGTTCCTCAGCACCACATCTGTATGTCTTTTGAACACCTCCAGGGATGCTGACTCAACCATTTCCCTGGGCAGCATGCTCCAATGCTTCACAACCCAAAACTGAACACAGTTTCACATCTCTAGTACTGTGTAAGAATGTTTGGTCAACACATTGTTGATCATAGCAGAAACCTGCAGCATATTTAGTGTCATCAAGGAAGCATCTAATTTTTGAAAATGGTTTCCTAAGTCAAGCCTTATTTCTAATGGAAGTCCACAGGGCCAAAGAAAGATGCGACTGAAAAACTGGTTATCTTTGGCACAGGTTGTGAGGCTGAAGGCCTGAGAAGGGAGCTTGGCCATGTAGTTTGTGTCCATGGAGGGACCCACAGAAGCAGCACAGGGCAAACAGGCACAGTCTGCCGTAAGTCAGAGCCAGTTAAGGCAGCACTGCCCTTTTCAATCTATCCCTTGGTTCGCACACTTAACATCTCCCAGACAGACCATGAAGCAGTCCTTGCTCACCCTCCCGCACCTCACACCACTTCAGGTGGGAACAATCCCCTTCCTTACGGACTGCACATGTCCCACCGGACCTCAAATAAGCCATTTTGCGTCCATAAGCGCAGGACAGCCTCGCGCTCATGGCAGACCAGCCAGAGGTTTTCCCAGGTCCCCATCCCCAGTGCCAGGGAAAGCAGGACCGTGGAAGATCCCCTTTCCCCACTCTCCTGCTTCCCCCTCCAGACCCACTGGCCCTCCCTTCTCCCCTAGTGGCTTCAGATCAGAGACAGACTGTTTCTTTAAATCCTCCAGCTTAGATTGGTTGCAGGCCTCTGGGATTCTGTGGCCAAAACTAAAGCCAGGGACAATTCCTGTACAAGTAAGCTCACAATGCCCTGTTTATTTATACAGCACAAATGATTGAAATCATTATGCCCCAGACTAGCGGGACCTATTTATAAACAGCATCTTCAGATGAGCAATATAGCAGGACTCTCCACTGCTTCACAACAAGCGCCAGCCCCATCCCCCTATCCCCACTATAAAGCTTGGAGGCCCTTCTGACTTGCCACATGAAAGATGCATTCCTCGCCTGTTAAATTAAAATCTAATCATATTCTGCAGTAAACAAGGCACAAAGAACACTCTCGAAATTACGGGATGAAAACCAGCAACACTAAGGGCCAAAGTCTCCCCTCAGATCTATCCTACAAATCTTTGACAAGTGCAATCAGTTAAACGTTTGAGCACTTGACAACAGCCACCCCACTAGACGTTTGATCTGCCTGTTTGATTCCACCCTCTTCCATAAACTACGGATCTTCAGATCTGCATGTCCTCCATGTTTTTGATGGCTAGACTCCAATAGAGAGGAGGCTTGGGAAGAAGTGGATATTTCTCTCAAAACACTTAAAATACTCCTATGTTTCTGTCTATACAAAGCAGATCTGGAACTACTTAAGTGGGCATCAGTTGTGTTTGCAGCCTTGGAAGGAATAACTTTTGCTTTGCATTCTCCTCAGACACTCATCCAACCTAAACAAAATGTGAGATCTAAACAGCAGCCTCACACTTCAGTGCCATCTGGTCGTTTGATTCACAGCAGCTCCCTTTGAGTCTCAAAAGGGGAGAGTCCCCTGCACAAGGGGACAAGAACACAGCTGGAGTTGTGAGATGGTGGTGAATCCCACAAGGAGCCATGGGCTGGCTTTTCAACCTGTCACACATCACTCTTGGGTCAACGTGGAAGACAGGTCCCTTACAGATCCTATGAATCAGAAGTGTTGGATGATTATTCGGGCTGTATACTTTTTATAATCTTACCAGTTAACTGTGGTAATCATGATGAGTCTTTGATATGATTAGAATTAAGGAATTAATAGGGCTTGGCACCTCCACGGTGCTTTGCATTTTTCTCTTCAGAGTAGAGAACAAGCAATAACTAATTGCTCTTCAGAAAAACACTTTTATTATCACAATTTTATGAGGTGGAAACTAGAAGGTTAAGTAACTTGCCTGAAGTCATTCAGTAAGTTGCACTGGGATTAAAATTTAGGAGTTGCTAACTGCCAGCCCTACTTTTTGACCACTGGACCACTCTGACTCTTATTATAAGAATTTAATTTCCTTGTCAGAGAATGCATCTTTCATATGGTAGGCCATATATTGCCATTCTAATGCAGTTGAAGGGAGGTGAGAAGGCCAGCAGATCTCATTGTGAACTGATGAGGAGTCACATCATGGTGATTCTGTTCAAAAATCTTGATCTAATAGAAGATCACTTCTACTCTTTAGAAAAAGAGCTTTGTTTCAAAATATGGATGCTCATAGGCAAACATCTAAAATTTTATTGAGTCGTCTAAAGAAAGAAACTGAAATCTAAGGAAACTGACAATTCGGTTCCTCTGGTATTTTGAGATCTATTTCCTACATATTTCATCAAAACTCAGGGAGCATTTTGACACCTAAACTCCAGAATGTATATATTGTTCACTCAGTCTTCTGCTCTTGGTCTGAGTTCTTGCCTGTGTTTTTCCTGTGATATTGTAGTTTTGAAACTACTTTTTCCTCTAGATTTTAGACATTTAAAATGCTGAAGATTGCAGCAACTATACAGCTAGAAATACATTTTCATGTATCACTTTTTCACAAGCTAACCTAATACATTAATAAGGAAAATTCTGCAGGTACTGAAAATCAGTGAATTGGTGGTTAACATATAGAGGTGACAACAGCAACAAATCTCTGTGTATGTGTCTCTCTATGTACACGTGTGAAAGAAAGAGAGACTGCATTTTTGACAACCACATCTCCATGTGTATCCATCCCTCCTGTATTAGTCTTCAATGAAAAGTAGCCTCATGAAGAATTCCTATATAGCCAGATGAGCTTTGTCGACATTGCATTCCAACTACAAGATGGAACTGTGCAGGTGTATTGTAAAGTCAGCACTAAAGAAAGAGGTCATCTTTTATTTTCCTGTGGAATGATTGTCAAAAATATAGAACCTCAAAGGCAAAGAAAGAAGTGTCAAAAAGATGGTAATGACCATGATGAGAATGTGTTGAGATGTGAAGAAAGAACAAAATCTGCATCTGGACATGAACTCGTTCCTGCAACAGAAAACAAACACAAATCCAAGAAAAGAAAGATCATTGCCATTAGTGGGAGAAAAAACTTGATGTTACAAGACATTTTAAAAATAGTGAGGAAAAAGAATGAGAACTTGACAATATGAATGAAATTTTATGCCACAGTTTTAAGTTTGCAAGACTGAGGAAAGAAATCATTACTGAAAATATATTCTGCCATGTAAAAATCATGGCTAAAATCACCTAACAAATAAAAAAAAAAGCACATACAGCAACATATTTTAATTATTTTTGTGAACTGCAGATACACACACATTTGTCAAAAGCACAGTAGAAGTGATTTGTTTAAACTCCAGTAAAGTTTACTGACACCTTACTTCATTTAACCTGTTTGTTTTCTTTAAACATGAGTTGTTTGATTTACTCAAGTCTTTGTCATTGTGGCTCAGCACTGCAGTAGTTACCTAGACAGCACAAAACTCTTTGGCCACTCTTCTACTTTATGTTCACAAGTATGGATATGAAACCTATGTCTGATCTACTTTGCTACCAATGGGCAGGTTGGCTTCTCTTGGGAATGCCTGCCATTTTTGACAGAATGGTAGTTGATGCACAGGAAATAGTGAAAATATGTCTACAATGCTCATTTGGCCCAGGTCTTAGGCCAGAGGAGCCTCTTAGATCATGTAACTCAAATTACTACTGGTAACATTGGAAGATCTAGTAATATTCAGCAGATTCCCCGGTGATACAATTGACCCTATGCTAAAAATCTTCCATCAGCTGTAAATGGGGTAGAATTTTGCTGAAATCCAAGACAGGTTCCCTCCACACTCAAAATACTCATTCCAGAAGTGTAAAGAGTCCAGGTTTCTGGGAAAGACCTGTGGAATGGAATGACGTAAAAGAAAATTAGTCGTCTTTCTCTTGACAGGGATCCCAAGGATCCTGAAAATCAGCAATGTTCCCCCAAATCCTGTGAAGCTAAGAGCAACCTGGACTCTGCTGGTGGCATTGTAACAGGAGAGCATTTCTTATCAGGACAGCAGTCAGTAAATCACAGGATGGAGGGAGAGGGGCAGTGATCTTCAGGCTCTTTGAACAACTCCCTTTTTTTTCTCCCCACCTTTTCTTGTTTGTTTGTTTTTTGAAAAAGATAATTATTTCTCTTCTGTTATGCAACAGCTAATCCTTCCATTCCCAGAGTGGGTTGGCCACTTCTTTCCTCTTATTTTCTCCTCCATCTCCTGCAATATTTTTTTCCCTTCCACAGGATGAAGCGTGATTCTGAATGGAGAGATCATGCAGGTTCAAGGCTGGTGATTCCACCACTCAATATCTCAATTTCCCTGTAGCAGAAATGCTTCCTACTGCTGTGCACCTTCTCCGAGGAACCACACTACCTCAGCTTGGTCTTGTGAGCGAATGTTATTTCTGGCACCTGTAAAGGTGGAGAAGAGTCTAATCCCTGGGTGTTTGTACCATCTGGTTCCACATCCCATCCTTTTCCAGTCTTTCTCTGTCTCCAAAACTACTCCTGAGGCAGAAAAACGTGATGGTGGTCCCAGTCATCTTCATATATGCCATATTCCCTTACATGCTTGATACAAATGAGAAGATGAGCAGGTGCCTTTACCACAGGGATCTTGAATTCAACCGACACAAGATCAACTGAGGTCTGTAGGCACCTTGATCTAAACACTAGTTCAGGATTCTTCTTATACGGCCCATGAGCAAGAGTAGAACCAGAAGTGGGATAGTATTAACACAGCATTCTCTTTTTCTCCATATTGGATACTAAGACAGTTAGTACTCCTAACTTAACATTTTTGCCACGAAATTTGAAGTCAAACTACGTTTTCAGCTATACATGTAAATCATTGTGGGGTTATATGCATGAAAACAAGAGCAAAACTTAGACCACAGATTTTCCAGGGAAAAACAAGTGCTGCGTTTCAGGCAATTAGAGGCAGAAAAGTAAACATTTAGTCACCATTGACTCATGAGACGAAAAACACAGTAGTCAATTACAGCTTTCGGCAGCAATAATTAATATGGTGTTGATGAAAACTGTGTTTTTCACTCAATGTACAAAGCTATTTCAGGTAATTAAATGTAACCTCATCTATATGTAATTTGTCTTTAATCTGCACGTGACACAGTAATTCAACCTTGTATCCTGTATTCCAGAGGGAAAATAATATGGAAACATTACCTAAACCATATACCAAATAACCCTAACGTGATTTGTTTACATTTAAAACTAGATCACGCTTCATGATTAAATATTTGACTATGAAAAAGTTTGTAATTTAATCATTTGCACAATCTTTCTTACATTACTCTTTATGTCTGATTTATGGAAACAAAGCAAGAGATCAATTTTAACTATGTATATCACATAGACATTTATTTCTTTGTATGCTTTAACATCCTGGGGCTTTTCCAGCAGCATTAAATAGAGAGAAAGTAAATACAGATCACTCTTGCCATTTCTGATGAAAGACTTGCGGTATTGTGAAGCTTCTGAATACAGAAAGAGGTGTTATGTGCAAAGTAGTCTGTAGTAGACTATTGACCTGATTTTCCAAACTGCAGATTATCTCCATTTCTCACTGTAGGTAACAGAACGTGAAATGCACCTCTGTAAAATTACTGTATATCACTGCCCTCCAAGTCACTGTTTATAAACCTGAGTAATCTGAAGTTCATATTTCCAGCTTGACTGCTCAACTATTTCCAGCTGTAGTCATACAGGAGGAAAAGTGAAAAGAGAAATCATCTTTTGTCCCAAGAAGCTTCAATTTACTTATTTTCGTATTTTCAAGAGCTCCTTTGCAAGCTTGGATTTGAGGTGTTCATCCACACACTGGCTGCCAGTTGAAGCATCAGTTTCATGTGATTGTTACCAAAGTGTACTCTTACTAGTCTAGTTTAAATCTGCAGTGTCGTTACTACATAGTGACATTTTTACGCCTGACATTTTTACATCTGAGCTGCAGATTAGTTATCCCCATTAGGTTCTTAAAATACACCTCAAAAAAAGATAAACTTTCATACAATATGAAAATAAGAAGGGTTGCTATTACCATTAGCAAACACTACATACTTTGTATTCTTCCTGAAACAATAACTTTGCCTTCTTTATTAGCACAAGGAAATCTTGTTCCATGTCAGTGTCATAGCTTTATAGCTTCTAAATAAAATGGACAGCTGTTGTACAACACAACATCAAGTTACTAGCCCTCTAGTTCTGTTAACCTTTCTGATAACTGGTTTAACTTAATTCAGAAAAGGCAGCTAATTCTCAACTATTAGCATTATCAATTCTCCCAAATTAAATAACATGAAAACATGACTAAAATTCCCAACCAATACATTTTTCTGCTAGAGGAGTATTCTGTATTGGTGACTATCATTTTTGTGGACCTAAACATTTACTATGAGGTTGGATTTTCAGAGCAGTTACAATGTCTTTGAGCAAAATACAGGAAAGATGTGTGGTCCATTCAGGTGAATTTTTTGTCCATGAAATGTATTTAATGTAAAATTGTAAGACTCTTTGATACCAAGGAAATTCCCTGGCTTTGGCATCAAACAAACTCTTTCTTTGAGCATGAACAAGTCTTTAAAAATTCCAGAGGGGGCACAAGCCAAAAAAAATGGCACAGTCAACCAATAAATAAAAAGCACAACACAGTGCCCTACATGGGCATAGTAAGAAAGCCTATTTTCATTATTTATTTGAAGGAACAAAGGGGCTTTCCAGAACCATCTGTACGTTGTTAAAGAGGAGTGAATTACCTATAGCCTTCAAAGGAAAACAGTGCTGTTAAAATAAACTTGGGGATCGGAAGGAATTAGGTTACTGAATGTGGCCCTGAGTTAGAAGATTTAAACAATTCTCTGGATTTTTTCTCTCTGGTGACAGAAAACCCAGGTACACAGGGGTGGCGGGTTTCAGCAAAGAGACATTTCCACAGCTTTCAGATCTGGAGCCAGGCTTGCGGGTACCCAAATCTAATGTTTTGCTTTGAAAGTGTCTTCTGAAGCACCATAGCAATAAGAGGGAGAAAAATAACTTCATGTCCTCTAACTAGAATGTAGAATTACAGATTGTGGGCTAGATTTCATGCTCAAAAACTGCTAGATAAGACCCTAAAATTATGAGTTTAAAATAATAAAGTGCACCCTGGATTCTCTAGAGTCACCTTTGGTTTTGAACTGTTGGTGCAATTCAGCACATGACCAACCTTTTCACCACAACCACAGAGACTGGGAACTTCTACTCTCTTTTCAATGAAAGATGAGATTCTCACGTGGTCACTTCCTTTCAAGAATGGAGGCCTTAAAGAAAACACCAGTTTGGACAAGTTTCATGATAAAATGGTAAAAACTAACAACACCATGGTTTCTTTCAAAATTCATGAACCTCAAAAGAAGCCAGGCAAAATCCACTGGGTTTCAGGTTTCACAGAAGCTTGCAGCTCAGCTCTAGTTTGTCCTATAGTTCAGCCTTTCAAGTCATCCTGATTTGATTTATGGGTTTTTCCCTAAACCATATAAAACTTGGGGTATTACATGGATTTGACGTGAGCCAGGTGGAACTCAGCAGGTTTGACGGAGTCTTGATTTGAGATTTTGAGTCTGTTTAAATACAAAACAGAAAGCAAAATTCCATCTTCCTCTGAAGCCAGAGAAGAGTTTCATATGCTCCTCTGTGAGCCAAGCTGACTTCCTGCAGAGTTCTTGGGACTCACAGAAGTCCAAGTTTGTGTAACCGCGCAGTGAGGCTAGTCCATGGGGTCCTAGCACAATATCTACAGGGAAAGTCAGGAAACCTGGAAGCACAGCAAAGGGAAGGGTGTGGACGTGCCTTGCTGCAGAGACACTATTTAGCTTTCCCAAGGATGCAGAGCACCACAGTCATCCTCACCACAAGATTTACTAGAGCCTGAGGCTCAGTATTCTGAAAGATAGTTAGACTAGTGCACCATTTCACAGAGTACATCTACAGTGTATGCTCCTTGGTGCTGAGAGGTTCTTTCTTTCCATCACAGCTAATAGAGGCAGAGGAAATGAGCATAGTTCTTGAATAATTTTCTAGATTTCGAACAATTTTCCACTCTTTATTTGGATAAAAGTTGAATGCCCAAAACTCTTCCTGAACTGATAATTCCAAAAAGTCCAGGTCAAGCCAGCTGAAAACCACCACTCCAGTAATATCAAGTCAGTGTACATTTTAACCATCAGCTACAAAAACAATTGCCAGTCTGATTTAGAAATGTTTTAAAGGAATTTTTATTAATATATAAAAAGTCACATATTTTAAAACTGTTTTGTCAAGTGATTTATTAAAACATTTGCCTACAACAGTCTGTGGAGCTACTCATGATACAGTTGTTGCCATCACTTTTCTTGTCTAGAGTTTTAATGCCCAGAAGTTGTATTTGAAATGAGTGTTTTTCTCTTTTATTTAACCTCTAATTGTTATGGTGAAATTCTTACTCCGGTAAAGAAAGCATGGCCAGTGGTCATCCATTATCACAGAAGTTTGAGTAAGAAGTCTGAGTTAAAGTGAAAATTGCGCTATTTAAAAACCTTTCTTTCTCCAGTGTGCAAACTCTGTTAATATAAAGTGAAGCTCTGATGGATGTATTAAATTATTACCAATATTTAGTGGTTTAACAAGCAGAAGATATGTATCTTTTGTGTTTACCCACATCATTCTTATACAGTTATTAAACTTCCCCCAAATATTATTTTAATAATCTTTAATTAACACACAATAAATATCCTATTAAATTGAACTCTTTAGTTTCTGAAAGTAATTATTCATTTGAGACACTTAATTTGAAGGGTTACCACAGATCCTTATCTCTGTATGTTAGATCGCAATATTTCTTGCTAGGAATTTTATAGGAAGTTCATTTCAGGGTGAGAATCATGCTTGGACATTTCAAAGGCACTTGAAGCCCAAATTTAATCCAATAATATTAGGCCCCCCTACTAGGTATGTAATTTGTGCAAATGGTTGCCCTATGATCCTTTATACAGTTAGTGGAGAGATTTCATCTCCTATGTTGATTATATGGTCAATTTGGGATAACACTGCTTCTAAATTTTGTCCCTGGATAAATGCCTTATTTTAGGAGCAACAAATACAGACCTTATATGCCAGGCACACATCTTTCACAAAACCTTAGTTTTTGGTGAAAATTCTGGCTTTCATCCAGATTTCAAGATGGGATGAAACAATAAGAGCAAGAATTCATCCTTTTTTTTTTTCCTATTAAGGAAATATGCAGTCTTTGTAATCCACAATTATTTTAAATCATAAATCTGAAGCTCGGGAAGTGTCTACCATCTCTATGGAGTTATTTGTCAACCCGGACACTGAAGACTTTAAGTCCATTTTCAACTAGGATAGGAGAAATCTCCATATGATCAAGCCTTTGCTGTTGAAAGCTGATAATAGAAAATTACCCCTTGTTCTTTCATACTTTCTCTACTAAGCTATGTTCTATGTGGTGGTAGTTCAGGCACTGCATATTATTTATGTCTTCCTGTACGTGTATGCATCCATCCATCCATCCATCCATCCATCCATTTCCTTTTAATTTATTCCTAAATAGTAGTGCAAAAGGAGCCATTCTGAGCCCTCTGTGGCCAACAGTTTGGTTAGCATATGAGTGCTTATTGCAGGTTAATGCATCAGTGAATCAATTGTTCTGATTACCAGCAAAAACATGTAACTGAGTGAAATGCTGTGGTTGTGTGTAAAGTCATAGTAACCTTACATGCATGAGTCCTGGATTTCTGGCCTCCTCTTTTAGCTTAGCTCTCCCTTGAGTGTTTATTCACTTGTTTGCCCTTGCCAAAAAAATTATTCACCTAAACACAGCCCCCTCATGATGTCAATGGAAGTCTGAGCAACCTACGGCAGAGAACGTTCAAAGCTCATATTGCTACAAAACAATATTGTGTTCTGGTTTGTTTTATTTCCTTGGATATCCTGTTCTGTGAGAAGAGTAATCCTGTAACTAAGACTGACTTGTGATTTTTCACAGTATAACTAAATATAACAAAAATGCCTCTATTTCACCTTTTAATTATTAAATCTCTCCAGTGCCCTGAGCCTTGGACATGGAGGCACACAAGTAATTTTATACACATGAGCAATCCCACTGAACTCCCTGGGTCTACACACGTGTAACATTGCACATGTTCACAAGAATATTCAGCAAGATCAAGAATTGGTTTTGTCAAGAACATCTGTGGCAAAGGAATCGTTGTGCAAGTAAACAGTGTCTACATTAACAAACCTCATAGCTTTGCTTCAGTGCTCAGTCACCCACAAAAGTCACTTACAGCCTTGCATAGCACTTGCTTTGAGCAATATTCCTTAAGTAATTTGCTTTAAATTCTTTAAACACTATGATAGTGTAGTTTACTGAAGCTTTCAGAAAATTAAAAAAAAAGGTTATAACCACTTATTGTAGGTAGTTACAAGTCATTGCAAATGGTGTATTTGAAAATCAGATTTAACAACTTGCCAATTGATATTTCATTCTGCATTGCTTAGTGGTCAGGATAATGGCTTCCTATCTTCATGCAATTTTTTTCACCTGATAATGTTGAATTTTTGAGCAACGGTGTGAGCACAAGAACAGTTTGTGTAGGTAAATGAACCATGTCAGCAACTGTAATTCAGTCAGTATTAAAAACATGATCAAAATGTATTAAATTATTTGTGATAGTTTCTCTCTGCAAGAAGGCAAATCTATCTGAACAAAAAAAAATTAACTGGAATATGAAACTGTAATAATAAAAATGTCATGTCCCTTTAAATAGTATATGAGTGCTCAGATATTCTACATCTAAAGTGGTATTTCATTCTAAAGAAACTAAGAAAAGTAATTTGCGGCTAATGTACAGTGTTTCAAAAGGACTGCTCCACAGGTAGATTAAACAAAGAAGCTCAAGCCAAAAAAACCCAGCTATACAGCCATTCTCAAATAGGCAATACATTTTATACAACAAAAAAACATAAGCTGCAGCATTATATGACAGCTGAAAACTCTTGTATTGATTCCCAAAAATATTGACTTTATTTTTTCAAGATGTATTTATTCATCACTGCTGCATCAATGATTTTCTACATTTTATATGTAAATAATCTATTCTATTCCCTTGATCATGTTAATCTTACTAATGACAAATTACCATTCTCCACGTACAGTTCCTAGATTTACAAATTATCACTCCTGCTTTCAGGGGACCGAGAATCAGCCACGCTTGCTAATGCCTCCATGGATCGCCTGACACATAGCAGATTTTTATATTCCCTTTTAAAGCATTCAGCTCGCAAGAAATAATTTATAAATCTGGCTATCACTCGCACTTATCCTCTTACTGCTTGAGGGGGAAAAAGAACAAGATCAAATTGGGAGGATTATTAACAATTTAAGAACTTTATTTGCTTCAATTAACTCTTTGCAGGAAGAACTGCATGCTAAAGCCCATTGGTTTTAGGAAAAGAAGTTGAAGTATCCTGTCTATTCAGGTAGGGTGGAGAAAGTGGACTAACAAAAAATATTATCTACAAATGCTCTTTGTTTTCTGACTTTAAAAAAACAGAAATATTTTTAATTTTAAATGTACATTTAAACCTAAGAGTTACTTTCAGCAAACAAAACATGACTTGTGTTAAGGAATTAAAACTGTGACAAATCAAGCAAGTTAAAAATTCAGACTTTGGGACTGTTTCTGTATTGCTCTGCACCTGACTCCTCCTCCCACCAATTGATATATCCTTTGTCATTATAAAAATGATGAAGGCACAATGGAGAATGAGATCCTCAAATTTCACCCTTCCTTCAGGTTCACCTGTCTTGGTGTAACCCCTGACTGCCACCTTCTCCTTTCCATGCAATGACAAACATTTGTGATGTTCACAGGGCCATTTCCTACCTTTTATTGCAGGAAGCTCCTTTGAAGTGCAAAGGAATGAACGACACTGACCATATATATACTGAGCAACTGCTGGAAAGGAAAGGAATATTTTGGGAGTCACATTGAAGTTTCCCATCACCCCTTCAGTGCCATGGACAGTAGGAGGACCTGCAATGTAAGATGGGATTCACTTGCCAAAGACCGATGCCTAAATAACAGCTAAGATGGTTCAGAGTTTCCCTGATGGCTTCCAGCTGCCAGTCCAGAAGCAAAAGGTCTCCTGAAGGTCCTGCTAGTCCCATGAAGATGTCTTGGATACCCAAGGCATCTGAAATGCTAATGTGTACCTACATTCAAGTGACTGAATACCTCCCATTGAACCCAAGAATTTCCCACAATAGCCAGTGAAATTTTCTATTTCAATGATAACAGATAACATTAATTGTCATCAATATCAGTAATCAGTATCTTCTGGCAGCATAACATCTGTATGATCAATGTTTAGAGACAAAAATAACATTAACAAAGGAGAGGGCTCATGACATCTACTACAGCTTGATTTAGTGTGTACAACTGGTGTCAAAATCTCCGTTTCTCTGCTCAGCCCCCCAGAGAGGGCTGGTGTAAACAGTTCATAATGCACCCCTCCTTGAAATAAAAAGGGAATTCCCCTGAGATCACTGGGAGGCAAAACTCAGGAGCCTCCTGGGTTGACTGTATCTGTTATTTACACCAGAAAGTTTCACATGGTGTATCTGTGTTGCTGATGCCCTCCAGTCTCAACACCTTTCCATAGGGCGAACAGAGACACAAAAAACCCCAGAGATGATAAATCCTCATGCTGCAGGGAAGAAATGACTGTGAAGACTTCCTTTAGCTTCACTTCTGTCTAACCACAGTACGGACCATATGCGTGACAGGATTTTACTCATTAGGAAACCTTTTCTGCCTACAGAATAACTTTCAGTAACCTAATGGGATCTGTAATTAGCAGAATACAATATTTTTAACTGACTCCAAAATCCCATTTCTACTTCATTAAATCGAGGTTCACTTTGAGCAGTCTATGTGGCAATAAGTATTTACGATCTTCTTGAAGCACAACTTACTGGCCTGTACAGTACAGCCATTTCCATTTGTCACATTGATGTGTATTTAGGGACTATCTAAAATAGAGACTACATCGATTATAATGGTTGATCATGTAAATTCTCCTTAGTTCAATGGTCATCGCCACAATAGACTTTCAGAAGCACTGCAGTCTATCAAGCTTCTAATCTATAGAAAGCTATTTCAGATATTCATTCATTATGAGGTTATCGTATATATTGGGGATGAGCAAAAGGTTGGAAATGGATGGCATTTGGACATGAATTTTTTTTAACTCAGGTGATATATACATCCTTTAAATGCAAACTTCCTCCTTCTCCATTTGTCACACAAGATTAAGTCCTCTTTCTCTATACAAGAAGAGTTAAAATTTTAAAGAGAAGGAAAAAAGTAGCCTTATTTTACAGAATAGTATTTTTTTTCCTCCTGAGCTCTTTAAAGTCTCCAGCTATCTGTGCAAGGCATCTTATTACAAGTATGCTCATCTTCTTAAATACCCGTTAGGAATGTCAGGATAGAAAAGGGCCCTGCTACCTACCACTTCTTATAGAAAGGTTGAAAATGCTGCATCTTGCCTTGTATGGAGAACTCTCAGCTCTTGCTATTGCTAGGACCTATTTTTAAAACAGCTAGCTTCTGGAACTATGAAATCCTGGGCCAAATTTTGGTTACAAACTGAAAAAAAGTTTATCCAAAAAAATTGTCTGCTTCACTCTATGGCACAGTTTGAGCTGCTGGGATTACACTGCACTTGCATTGTGGTTATTATTTTCCATATAGCTGGAGCATTAACTCTGTAGAAGAACCAATTCTTTACATGCCTACCACAAGGGAAAAAAAAAAAAAACAAAACCAAAGTGTAACTTCAGGGTAATTGCAGCAGGTAAATCCAAAGTGCTTATTGCAGTTAACTTCATGTTAATTTTAGTTAGAATCTAAGGGTTGCTGCCTACAAATACCCTTTCATAACTTTAGTCACATGAGTCATGCAGTGACAGCCAATGAAAATATTTGGTGAGTAAACTTCCATATATGTTTATAGGCTCCAGTCCTAACAGGGTACTAATAAGCAATTCAGATATGTAGTTTACTTCCTCATATGTATTAATGTTAATTACAAGTAACCAGAATTACAAAGACAATGTAATTACATTCTAATTATAGCATAACCACAGCCAGTGGTTTATAAGTGTAACCAATTTTAAAAAAACCCTTTCACTCCCTATAGACACATCATTCCAGCACATGCTTTTATTCCTATTTCTTTTGTATCCCACCTTTCAACTACGCACTTCTGAGCACTCAAACAAGCTTTTGACCCAGCTTTCCTTGGACAGCAGAACAAGATAAATATTATCTAACCATATTTTAAATTAAGAGATACTTACACTGCCTTTAGTCTTTATAAAACGGGGGAAACAGAGGAATTTTACAGGCAGATTAGCTTCCATTTCACTGCAAACACAACACTCAAATCTTAACTCATCGACTCACAGTGTTACTCCAGTAGCTGTCTATGCTGACCATAAAGAACTGCTGGAAGGCTTGACAGTTAAGTAAGAAACATGGTAATAGATATTAGACACATGGAACATATAGTAGATAGGTAGTAGATACATTCTAGATACTCCCTTTCTGGAGTCACACTGGTGTGACAGCCACAAAAGCCAGTTTTTTTCCTGGTCAACCAATGGGTCATGGTTGTCTTGCTCTGACAGTAACAAAAAAGGCACCAGCAAGGAAGTAACAGGACAAATTGAGTCAAGACTTTACATCTCTGAACAGAGAGGGAGGGGAGAAATGAAAAAAAATCATTGCTCTTCTATCTGAGTCCTCTCTTACACATATCAACTGACAGTGAGAGAACAGGTTGTCCTTTTAGAAAAGACAACCCAAGATAATAAGGCAACCACATCCATCTGCAGAACGGCATGTCTAGTGGAAAAAAGAGCATGAGGGAGAGCCAAGACAGTGTCCAGGGTTTCACTGTGTAAAGCTGGAAAATAATTCCCCTTAGGAAATATCTGAAAGTCCGAGCAATTTGCTGACACAGATGGAGTCTTTTGTTTCCCTTGGAGATGAAAGGAGAGCAAAAGACGGAGAAAAAGGTAAAAAAACCACGCCCATTTGGAGAAGGACTGTGTGCTCAGCTATATGTTTATGGGCTAGAAGGAGGAAATGTTGCAGAATTATGATTCTTCTCCACTGGCAAAGGGTACCATTGCTAAACAGAAGAAACGAAATAAATCATAAGACAAAGCCAAACAAACCAAACTGATTTACTTCTAGTCTTAGAAGAACATGAATCCTATCTCCAGGGTATGTGTGTCATCCTACACACCTGTATTACAAAGTCTGGCTAGTAGCATCATGCCCAGGAAAGAAGACAACACCACCAGGTAGAAATTGTTCATTCACTGTTTGCCATATCAGGAGCTTTCTCAGTCATCTCTGCAGAAGCTGCCCACGCCATCCCAGACCTACTTGGAGCTCAGTGTTATTTTCCACTGGGTAGAAAGTACTAGCTAAACAAGCCCAGTTCAAATCTTGGAGTGAAAGTTTCTTTGAGACTCTGAGTCTTTGCCCATGTTGTAGTCTCCTTCACAGAGAAGTGAGAATAAAAATATCTCTGAAATATCTAAGCCAGCATACAGTGGCTGGAAAAGAGAGGAAACTCATCACAGCTTCACCAAAGATAGGTTTGCTGGCTTGTGAAGTTATGATTCTGATGAAGTCATGCAAGTTCACATAAAAAAAAAAAAAAAAAAGAGGGGAGGAGGGACAAGTGCAAAGGCACATGGGAGCCTGTCAGGGCCAGAAAGCCTGCTGATCACAAACTGAGGACAACAGCAGGAAGGTGGGAGAGGAGTTCTCCACCACGGGTGGTAGATCTAAAGTACTAACTTAAAAGTCTGAGACAAGGCAAGCAGATTGAAGGTAATTATATTTCAGGGCTGTAAGAAGCTGAGGATTGAGTATCAAAGCCATTACACTAATTTGGTATGTCTGTTTGTCCTTGTTAGAGATAGCTTAACTGTGCCTTTTTATCAGATAAGGCTGTAACTCACCACACAGATACCCTTCATAAGGTAGCAGAATCAACAACATTTAACAATTCATTCTTTTACGTAGCCTCCAGAGTCACCTTATTTAGTAAGTTTAAAGGTGAGAAGATAGGGCAGCACTATTCTGAAGATGTTGGTTCTCTTCTAACTTTGTAGATAAAGCAAGACCTTCCCTTATTATCAATAGGCAAGAGGACTTTGAAAACTCAGTGTTACCCGTGAGCCATAGCCTAGATCAGTGAAATAAGACACAAATGCAGAGAGTAACCCATATGCTTAATGCCAGCTGCCAGAGCTGCTGTTCTTTGACTGGCATTAGTGCGATGACAGATCCTTGAACAACATAGCCCATTTCGCAATGATACATTCACAGGATACCATGTCATCATCTGCATGTATGTTTAAGTTTCACTGCTGGGGAAGCCTTTAAATGCTTAAATTCAAGAGGGGGAAAAAGTCTTCGGGGAAGAAACCATTCAGTATTTTTTCCCCCTGAACAAGAGAGTAAATTAAAAGAATGTGTGAAATAGTAATAAGCGAATCGAACCCCAGACAAAAGGAAAAGGACAAAATAAAATTATATAGTATAATGAAACATCACAAAACACTACATGCTTTAAGAATCAGTTTTTCAGAATAAATGCAGTATTTTAAAATAAAAAGAACCAAAAAGAAACATATAAAATATTAGTGGTCAAAGGGGATTCAGGTGTTACCTCATCACTCTCTACACCTACCTGAAAGGAGGTTGTAACAAGGTGGGGGTCGGTCTCTTCTTCCATGTATCAAGTGACAGGACGAGAGGAAATGGCCTCAAGTTGCACCAGGGGAGATTTAGGTTGGATATTAGGAAAAATTTCTTTACAGGAAGAGTTGTAAAGCATTGGGAAGTGGTGGAGTCCCCATCCCTGGAAGTATTTAAAAGGCATGTAGATGTGGTGCTGAGGGACATGGTTTAGGGACCTTGGCAGTGCAGGGTGAATGGTTGGACTTGATGATCTTAAGGGTCTCTTCCAACCAAAATAATTCTGCGATTCTGTCATCAGTGTTTGCTGTTCAAAGTCATAGTTTTGTCCTGAATACAAATAACCAGTATGTGTATATTCTGAGAATGGGGAAAGAATGAAAATAGATTGTTTCTAATGCTCGGAAACTCAGTTATGCAGATCACCTTTATAGCTCATCCTATATGACAAAGCATGACACGTCTTCTCAGGTGGGTCTGATATAAAGTATGATGAGCAGTACCATCACTACAAGTTTGAAGTCAGTAAGGTAGCTGACTGACCTCCTCCTGTTATCCAATGCTACTGTGATAATACTGTAAAGTATTGTTTTATGACCAAAAAACGATATTATTCATTTTCTAGTGATCCTATTAAAATGTATCTCATACTTGCATGACCACAGACCCAGAGGTATGGAGAAACTAAATTACTTACTCTGCACACTTAGCAATAAGCAACATCTCCAAACAAGTGTCATTTGGAAATACTTGCACATTTACTTGGGGAGAAGTGTCAGCTTTGGAAACCTGAATAATGAGCCATAGCAAAACAAGCACACCAACAATCTGGAGATGGTGTCCTCCTAAAGCCATGAGCATATAACTAACCAGTACCCTGCTTACACTCACCTCCCATGCACGTGGAGAAATCTCACTACTGGTCTGGATGATCTCTCTCTTGTCCATTTCTGGATAGCAGGAGTACTCCTGATGAAAGCAGCCTGCTCACAAACCCAGCATTGGGTGTAGTGCTGGGCAGCTGCAACTCTCAGCCATCCCTAGCCCCACTTCTCTTATGTCAAGGAATCCACATTTTCCATCTTTAAGAGGACTCATTTTCATGCACATCCTTGCTTCTATTTTTCATTAAGAAAGAAAATAAAAAGAGGGGAGAAGAAGTTTCTGTCCATCTATTCTCACTGAGCAGCCTCTTTTGTACTGTAGGATCTGAGAACACGATCAGAGCAATTTTTCATGCTGGAGATATAAGCTATTATACCCTCATCCACACATGTCAAACCCTTAGCCACACATTTTCAAGCATGATCACAAATTTATACCCACCTCATTTTTAAAGATCTTGGTAGTAGAGATGTGGGGTGGGTGTTAAACATCAGTGCCTTGAGCTGTTATCTGTAAGAATGGCCTGGTCCCTCAGCATTTCAAAGGCCTAGCAAAGCAGCCTTTCTTTTAAATAAAGTATGTGGTGTGACACACCTGAACCCATGTCTAACTCCTAGAGGGAAAGTGGAAACAGAGAAGTGGTTAGTCCAAAAAATAGAGAGTCAAATATACGACTGAAAGATTAAAAAAAACCAAAAAAAACCCCAAAAAACAACAACAACAACAACAAAAAACAAACTAGCAAACTTTCATCCAAACTGGGAGCAAGCAGTTCAGGAAGCAAACAAGACAGCAGCTCACATGTTATCAGAGCAAGGAAATCAGCAACAAAGATCAGAATGGTGTCTCAGCATACTAGTGTTGGCAATGTCTATGAGTACCAGTGCTCAAAAAGACCGCAGCAGTAATCTTGGTGCAACACATCCAATCAGCAACAGTTTACTTGCGGGGTGCAACAGGAAACCCTCACATTTATCAGCTCTGCTCCCTAATCAGTATAAGTCACTGCACTCCATAGAAGCTAGTACTGTGTTAATTTATCAGCAAATCGAAAGCAGAATAAAAATGCAACTCCTATCTTCTTTTGAGTCAGTTATTTCCTTCAGTCCTTTATTTTTTTCACCCTACATGATAAAATGCAAGAGTTTGTAGCTTGAAATTCTGGAAAGCAAATGAAGAAAAAGGTAAATCCAGATTAAATCCGTGCTTGGTAGAAGTGTATAAGCCCTGTTTCTACAATCAATCCATCAGGGCAGACACTTGGTCCTGCAGAGTCCTCTTAACTGCCTGAAGATCTGCTCACCTCCTCAGGCTGAAGGAGCTTTCCAAGATCTCCCTGGAACATGGGCTCCAAATTACTTTACACGGGTGTAATAAAGGAAGGTTCTGTCCAGAGCAGACAGGCTTGTTGCTCCCCTCTGAAGTTCTCACTTGCAGAAGCTGATCGAAATGCAGTTAAGTGTGTGAAAAAGCACATGAAATGTAATCCGAGATGAGCAAGAATGGGGCTCTGAGTTTGCAGAGAAGGGAACCTGGTGTCTTAGTGGACTCATTGTCTGTATCCCAGCTATCAAACTATTTTATTTACTGGTTCGTTGGCTCTGGCCTTAGGCTGGTACACATCAGTGTAATTCCACAAAAGTGGAAGCTCTACATCTTCTAATCAATTTATTTAATGAAATGGCTGAAGTGTAAAAGTAAAGACATTTAATCAGATGGGTTTTGAAGCTGAGACAAAAAAGATGATCTACTTCAACAAAATCAAAAAGATTGATATGCATTCTGCATTTGAGGATTTTCAACTTAGGATCTCAAAGCAGGGAAGAGGCACCACTTAGTGCAGGTTCACCAATACGTGTCAGTGTGTAGCAGTGCTTTATTACCACACAAGCAGCATTGCACGGGAGCTCAGAGCCGTGCAAAGAAAAGTGTCTAGCTGAAACCAAAGGAGATGGCAATGTGTAATGCACACACACTGTATAAATAGCACATGGTTTACAAGCTAGGCTGAGAAGGTTTGTTAGTTCTGAAATGAACACAAGTGGTCAGGGTGTTGTTTTGCATCTTGGATAAAAAACAGCAGCTCTGGAGCCAATGTCCTTAACACTATGGCTGGTTAGCGTTAACACAGAGGGAAAGGTGTCACCTGCAAAGTCAGCAGCCCCTGCTTCTGCAACAGCACATCAAGGTGTTCATTGGATATCTTTTCTTCAAGAGAAGAGGGACCTGACCTTGCTTATGGGTCGTATCCAAATCAAAGTACAGGCTAAGATGGCAAGTTCAGAAGAAATAGTGAAAGGAGAAGGAAAAGAAACACAAATTCTTTTTATTTATCCAAAAGAAATCAAAATTATTCTTTGTGCCGTCATTATGTAATACTTGTAACAAGAAGACAGCAATGTTTTTCCCTCTAGTTTCTCACTTCCTTGCAAAGCCAAATAAAATATACATATTTAATTTTTTTTAAATAGCATTTTCAAATGCTTGTATAAAAGTACACTTCATACTCTAACACTATGGAACACTTCTTATATCTCTTTTCGAACTCACGGAAGAAGTCTACCAAGTCAGTTCCTTGTATTCCAGAGAACTATTGCAAGCTCTGGCTGGAGAACACATGAAACGTGTCATGCCAAAATTTGCTCTGTTTGAGCATACTGTACTTGCAGGAAACAAAGATCAGAGCTCTGTTCTGTATGGTTTTTACCTAGGGGTCCTACAAAAAAGAAAGAAAAAAAAAAAGGAACCAACTGTCAAGAGCAAATCATCAAAAAGCAGATATAAATCAAACTGCTGAGCTCAAAACATGCCTAAATAGTTTGCCTATGATGATAACATCAGAAAGTTAAAGAACGAACAGTTACCTTCATTCATTCCCAGTTAAAAATGTGACTGTGGTAGGACAATAACTACACACAAAACAAAAGGTCCTTCTGCTAAAGTTACGCTCCTAAATACAGACCATTGAGTCAATTAATGTTTACTTGAAGTACTTGTCATCTAAAGCAGGAGCAGAGAAAACTATCAACATATCCAAAAGCTTGTGACACCAATTTACATCCAGTTCCAAGTGCATGTTTTATTTATTTTCAATCAGGATCAATCAGGAAAGAAAATAATCAATGAAGTCACAGTCATGAGAGGTATTCAGCCATCTGGGGGCCCCAGTACCTCTCGGCCTGCACTGGAGGCAAGGGAAAAAAAAATTTTTTCAAGAGCACGGAGGAGCTCCATATGGTTGAGATCAAAGGTGTTGCTGGGTGCATGGTTCTGCTTTATTGCCAGGCACTGCTGTTAATTAGAAAACAAGATCAGAGGCAGTATTAAAATCCAATTAAATTGATATGAACAGATTGCCAAGTGATGTTCACTAATGTATAATTGAGCACCATGCAAATTTCGGTGGCTGCCTTTTGTTTTTTCTCCCCTCACTCTGGAATGAATGATGAAGCTATGAAGTTTTTCCTCGTTGTAAAAGATAAACAAGTTAATGCACTGATCTAGGGGGTATTGCTTCAGTGATTGATGAAAATGAGAGTAGAATATTAACGTGTGACTTTTGGGGGGCTTCTTTTATAATCTTATTTTGTTCCTCACTCTTTTATTATTGTTGTTGTGTTATTCGTGTTATGGTGGTATCCAAGTACATGCGCAGATCCTTCATCACTCCATCATTTCAGATACAAAGAAAGTTCCTTTGTACCTGGAGATTTGATTCAAACAATTACAAAACCATGAATATTTCAAGTGACAGGCCTGCTACTGATGGAAATTAACTTTCCAAGAACTATATGGACTTTATACCGTATATCTTTGTTTAGAATCCGCAGCTTCCATTAAATTTAATTACTTCCCTGTGCAGCTTTATATTGAGGGTGACTTCAAAATGAGGGCAGCAGCTATTAAATTTAATTACTTTCCCCTGCGGCTTGCATAGTAAAGGTGCATGGTTAAGGTGCAGCTACAAAACGAGAGTAGCTTCTAAACAAAGATATACAATATTTATACCCTATATATATTTCTCCTTCCCTATCTATCTGTCTTTAATATATACACTTTGTGTGTGTGCCCACATAATGAAAGTACACAGCTATGTGAAATTGTTAAATGCGAAGTATTAACTTTTAAGCTAAAATCTCTAATACTTAAACTGCATCTCTGCTTCTTTCTCCCTTTGAATGGCTCACATGGTTCTACTCACAATTCATGTAGAGTTCAATGTGATGCGCCTTAATAAAAAACAAAATTCCAGGATGGAAAATTCATTAAAATGTTAGAGAAAATCTGAAGTCTTTTGGAAAAAAAATGTATTTTTGTGTGGAACCTACCATATGGAATAACTGTAAGCCCACAGATAAACGATAACTGTCATCCTTGCAAACCTAATATATTAGTATCATTGTGTTTTATCTAATCTATCATTTGCTAACTGTGAAGATGCATGGATGTAAAAGCTGATTTTTAAACAGGATCAAAGTTAGTGCATAAAAGACCAATAAATCAAACAAGGCAATATCTGACTTGGTGTTCATGAGATATTTGCAGAGCTTTCAGAAGTTGTTTAAATTCTCTTAAAAGGATAACACATCTATTCAAATAATGTTAGTTGTGGTTGTGAGCAGATCAACAGAATTGCTCTTGCATTTGTGCTTGAAGAGAGTTTTGTTTGTCTTACCTGTGCTCATCAGTGCAGGGAGTACAATGCAAGTAATGTTATGGGTGTAGGCAGAGGAAAGGGGGGGCAGCACCAAACAGTTCAGGGTTTCACCTCTTAATTCCGTTTTAAATAAACACCATGGGACATTAAGCTGCCAGTACAATCTCATCACAGTGGGTCCTGTACAACTTTTGATTAATTGCAATGCATCCCCTGCCCACATAAGGCAGAGAGTAGGAGTAGGAATTTGTGTAACATCTCTATCTCATAAGTTGACAAATATACTTTGAAAAATTAATATAAAACATTGCAAACTCTGTTACAGTGTAAGCAAATGAAGAAGCTGTGATGTGTTGGATGCAGTTCCAAAATCATTCTGAAGAACCTGATGCTACCTCAGCATTAGAGGAACAGGAAAAGACACTAGGAATTTCAGGAATGTTTAGTGTTCTGCTCAATCATTTTAAAAAGTATCTTTATGAAAACAGGGAAGTTATATAACTCAGTAGTTATTCCCAAGCAAAAAACGTGCTTTTACATCAACAATTGGAGTGATGATCAAAATAAAACACATCTGCTAATATTCTGCATGCAAACAGAGATGTTATAAATGTTTTGTTAGAAGATTTTAAAAATCAAGATGGCCTTAAAAAAATTTTTAGAGGGAAGTTTTTCTATATCTTTTATTTTCCTCATTGTTCAAAAAAAAAAAAAAGGAAAGAATATAAAAGGAAAAATGAAATATATTTTCATTAGTTTGATATTAGTATTTCAGATGGTTGGGGGTTTCTCCTTGTCCTTCCCTTCCCGCTTTGTGGATCACTTTTTTCTGGTTTGCTTTCTTCAGGTAAAGAATGGGGAGAAAAATAAAGGGGAAAGTGTGACAGGGAGGAAGAAGCCATTGTTCTTAAAATCTGTCATGGTTTTCCAGCAAAAATACAATACGTGGGAATAGTGCACCAAAAATTACTAAAGGAGCAAAAAACCAAGCAAACCCTCATGATGCATACTTAACACCTTTGTATTTTTGCTTTCTTGTTTCAGAAAGCTCCGATAGAACCCATCTTGACATCTCATTGGTAAGTGTTGCTTTAACATTTCCTTGCCTGACAGAGAGTTTGGTTAAAGTCCTAATCAACCATGCTAGAGGATCGATAACTCATTCCTTGCCAAATGCCTAAGTTCAGGAGAAGGATTTTATTGATCAATGGATTTCGCAAATAAGCATCAAGAGAGATTACTCCAGCTCCTGAACCAGAACATATTATGTGCTTCCTCTTTATAGGTTAGGAAATACATCACATTGCAAAGAAAGTGAGAGTTTTGTCTGAGAGCACATTTCCTTTATTCTGGTCTGGTTTTATTTTATTTATTTATTTATTTACTGTCTGTTTATACAGCTTTTGGGGTCCTTGGATCCTCACTATGATGTCAAAGAACTATTGTAATAGAGAGAAAGGGAAAAAGAATGAAGAAGGAGTAATTAGAGGAGGAAACACAATGAAACGTTACTCAAGAAAAGTGATCATCAATTTACCCACAGTTATATTGATGTGGTGTCTGAGACACCAACTTTCCTTCCAAGACCTACAGAAGGAGATGACAGCTATTACAGATGTGTGATGCTCTTGCAGCAAGCCTATGCTACTGGTTGTAATTTAGCCATAGTAGTGCTGTGGTCACAGAGGTTAACCCAGTTAACTCATTTCAAATTAGCTGAGTCTTTCTGCATAGCACGGCACTGAGCAATGAAGACTAGCCTGGAGGAGCATTTCTGCATGTGAAAACATGTACGAATGTGGACCTTTTGAAGGAGACCACTGAATTTTATAACAATGAGGGAAACATGAGTTAGAGAGATCACATGCCTGGCTGAGGTAACGTAAAATTTGAAATGATAACATCCCTAATTCCTTGCAATAGTTAAGATCTAGAAAACAGGATTTATGTCAGCATAATATATGATCCCAAGCTCCGTTAAATAAATACCTATATGTTGACTTCAGTGTTCTCTGAATGTTCTTCCATTTTCAAACAGTAACAAGATTTGTTTTCTGACTGTGTGAATGTACTGGCATTAATATCACTTTTTTTTCCTCCTCACAGAGTAACTAGACCCAGAGTAACACTTTGTTCTGCCGTTTGTCCCTCCATCTCTAGGGCTAAATGTAGAAAGTATGTTTGAAAGACTCCACAGTGCAAATGAGGTTCATTACTTCATAACTAGTAAACATGTCAGTTTGTGAGGTACAATGGACAAGCTTTTTTTCACCTAGTGCAAGTGTTTCCCTTTGAACTTATTCTTATCACCCAAGCTTTACATACTGGATGACAAAGTTAATTTAATACTACTCTGTCAGTGGCTTTAGTGTGAAGTTTGACTTTAACAGAAAGCTAACTGGTGATCTTCAGACACAAAGCCCAGAAATCTATCAGCAGAGTTCAAAATGAGCTGAGATCTTACGGCCCAAGGCCAGCCGGGTAACTAATGGCAATTTTACAATCATTAGTTTTTGCCTGACGGACCAGTAGTAAGTGGGACCATGATCATGACCCAAATCTAAGAAAAAAGCCTCCAGGCCCAGCTTTTTGTCAGATTATGGCTTTACTTACCTAAGCTGGTTTTATCTTATTATAGTGTGTAAGCTGTGGTAAGCTTGATACAGACAGGATGGAAGAAAAGAAATTGATCTAACCTTAACAGGGTATTAATCACAGGCAAAAGGTTGGGAGAAAGGACCTGGGGTATAAATCAGCACCATCCCTGCTGGTCACTACTTGATGAACTACAGATTTTAATCCAATTTTGACTTACAATATTCATTTGGAAATTGGCAAACACAGTAAATAAGACAAATGATTTCTATTTTGAAAATAATTTTCCCAGCCGAACACTTTGGGTTTTTATACTTTCTTAATAGTGTGTTTTTAAGATGTTTACAGAGAAGACAAACTCCTCTAAATAAATTAAAAAAAAAAAAAAAATGTTCCAGTCCTTACTTCTGGGATGATTTTTAGTTTTTCAACTAATGACTACATAACGTGCAAACTTCTGGGGGAAAAACTGACACCTTGCTTTCATTTGCCAACTGCTTTACAATTACAAGAAACCAAGATAGAATTTCTGAGTTGAGGCAGCGGGAAAATTTCAATGCTGAATAATTTCAATGAAAGCAAAACTAGTATTTTTTTTTGTGTGTGTGCGTAAGGTGTTGCAGGATAGAAATAAATTTCCCAACCATCTCTAAATTTCAGAAATTAACACAACAGAGACCTTGGATAACAGTTTTGCTCTGCATAGAAAGAAAAAACATCAGGTTTTAGAGATGTTCAGAGATTGTTTTTGAAGAGCATTAGAGTGCATATTGCAACCTCCCTATTAGCTATTCATGTTTCTGCTGAGCCCAGTAATCCCTGTTGAACTAACACTTCTCTTTGAAAGTCCCAGGATTTGCAGGGAGGGACATGTTGACTACTGGAAAGACTGATAGTAGGGGATAAACTGACTCCCAGATGATGTGTGTAAGTAAGAGGATAATAGAAAAGGGTGGTGGGATGGTGGGACTACATAGGAAATATTATCTAAACAGCACTAGTATAAGAAAAAGGGGTGGTTGTGTTGTATGTTCGGCTACTAGAAAAATACACGCACAGGTTACTGGCAAGTAGAGAGAAATGATGGAAAGCCTGGGCTTGTAGGAATGAGTCCCAGCCCTTGTCACTGACCTCATGCACACTTTTTCTGTGATTTGGTTTCTTCAGCTGTAAACAAAATTCAACTCAATCTTCCTAATATTTCAGTACTGTAAGAATTAACATTTATAGAGTGTCTTGTCACCCAGGACTATAAGACAACATAAGTACAAATTACTACTGATACCAAAAGGCAGAGATTTGACAGCTACTAAACAAAAGTAGTTTCTAAACTACTGGTTGTTTCATTGTATTTCCCAACATCACCAAGCTATTTTCTTTACCCACTGCTTTGTCCTTGCCTTTTCTCCTCTATATTTCCCTTAAACATCCTCTACAACCACTTGAACACAGCACGTGGAAGTAGATAATCTTAGTCTAAGAAAAAGTATCATGGTCATTCCCAATGTTCCTATGGCTTCTGTCTTACTTTTAGATTGTAAGTTTTGAGCAGAGCAGTATAGTAATTTTTATCTCTATTCCTACAGCATAATAATAGTCTGATATATAGTTGTCTTCCAGATGCAACAAGAGCCTTGGAAAGGAGAAGACAAAACTGTTTCATTAGTATATCCAGACAAATACAAAAGTAATTCTGATCATTGTGAGGCAACAGTAAGGTTGTTGTGTCCTCTTTGTGTGAGAGTGTATTATTTTTATTTAAATATGTTTATAACAACGGGCAGTTAAAAAGATTTCTGATTTGGCAAACCCCAGTGGTATTGTTCATCTGAACTTCATCCACATTTGGGTGTTACATACTGTTCAAAACTGTGAAACAAGAGCCATATCCAACAGCATGGCCCCACCATAAATGCCTCCACTGAGCCAATTGTCAGGAATAAACAGGCTACGGACATTGCAGCAGCAAGTGTAACCCAAGGTCTTTCTCTTGCCAGAGTGACGCCTGATGGCAGCACATTTTTGTGAAGGAGAACAAGCAGAGCAGAAGACATGCCTTCTCCACAAGGTAAACTGGTGATCACAGAGTAACAGCTGTTATCACATCACCTGCAGGGAAACAATGTGTGAACTGCTGAAGTTGAGAAAACTCTGGTTTGGTATTTGAAACTGAAATCACTGATTGATTGACTTTTCTTTAAATTATCACCCCTTAGAAGTCCTGTAACATCCTTTCTTAGACTTTGGTTTATTCTCCTGGAGCTTCTTTGGGTCTAAAAAGCAGCGAACATTTATTTTTGTCACCACAGAGGAGCTAGGGCTGTGAACTCACACAGGAGTGGGTTTATTGAGAAAGAAGTTGCCATTCAAAAGTTGAACCGTGGTTCAACTATTTTGGAGAAACATAAGCAGATAACGCAGTGCTTTTCTTCATAGTCAATATGTTTTACGGCTATTGCAATAAAACCAAAGGTCTATCTAAATGATCATGCACTTTCTGGTATTTATGGGATGAAGTGAAGAAAGAACAAGGATGTTAGGTGATTGATAGAGTTGGAAAGTGTTCTGGTACATTTTTTTCAAACTAATTCTGTGGCATGAATGAGAACTACTCACCTGGACTAGAACATTTTCAAGCAATAAATGAGCACAGTAACTAATGTTGAAATCAAAGTGAGGCACCTCTAACTTACAAAACCTACCCACACATTTACTTGGGTTCAGAAACACCAGCCTGATCTCGGTGGCCTGATCTCAGATCCACTCAACCTACTCCCAGCTTTGGAAGGCAGGGCGAATTTGGTAGCTGCTGACTAAATAAACCATGTGGGAGTATGGATTTCAGACACAGATGGTATTAGTCCTCCTAAACTAATGAGAGCTTGGCAGTCACAAGGAGAACAGGAACTTGGGGGAGGGGTGGCTAACCCCAAATGGGAAGGCAACACCCAGCAATGATTTTCAGGGGAAAGAAATCCAGTTACCAAAGCCAGACTTTCTGCAATTTTTTCTTGTTAGTGGGATTAAGTATTTTGGGTTCTTTAAAAAAATATATATATACTGAATCAACATTTCTTTTTGTAAGTGACACAGCTCTTTTAAAGCAAAAGGCTCAGTCTGCTCCTGTTGTCACTCTCCTCTAGTTCTGCTAAGAGGTAAAATTCATGAAGAAGTTTTCACTAGTATCAACTACCAATCTGACTGCTACATGAAAATTGGTAGTTGCAGCAGTCAGCCTTCCTGACATATCCGTTATTCTCTTCCCTGTAATTTTGTATCTGGGAGCATGGGTTTAATCTAGTGAAAACCACCTACCTGTTGATGAACCCACACTGATTTCTTAGATGTCTGAGGAGGACTTCGCAGTAGACTTTAGGTTTCTTTGAAGACTTTAAACTCAGTTCCCTTGTAAAAGCAGACCTAGAGGTATAAGTCAACAGCCATTGATGGCAGTGGAGGGATTATCATCAATTTCATTGGAGGCTTGCCCAGACTCTAATTAACCAATTAAATGGCCTTACTAACAAGGGTACAAAAAAACTCCCAAACTTACCTGTTTCAGAAATACCTAAAAAATGAAAATGAACAAATTATCCCAGGAAGAGTGGTGTTAATCAGTGATAAGGAAATCTTCATTGGAGAAGCTTGAAAGTTTGTTTCAAACATTATTTTTAGCAGCCACCCTAGAAATTCTTGATTTTTTTAACATAATTTTGAATTCTGCTCTTGTATTGTTTATCCCTCCAGTTATCTGCTTTTGAATATGGATGAATCTGCTGATTGAAAATTAAATATAAATATCCATGTGCTTTATATATTTAGTAACAAACACATACACACATATGTACAGTGTATTTGCATTGTTGCCTGGGAACAAAATGCCTATTTTTAGTTAATATCAGGTGATTTTAATTTACAAGAACTACCTCACCTCTCAGCATTTTAAAGAGCATACACAGAGGCACCTGCTTGCTTCTAACATTTGATGTATCATTAAATATGCCTTCTCACATTTGGCACATAAACCCTGATAAAGTTTCACCTTTTAACGAAATAAATGACTCAATTAACAAGATGAAAAACAGCAGTGTGGTGGCAGACCCTCTTGGTGGCAAAAAAAAAAAAAAAAAGGATAAAAAAGAATTATCTCAGCAGGGTGTTAATACAAGGAGCGCCACAACACACAGCGGGCACCTGGTTTGACTGACAGCCACCCAGTAAAGCTGACAGATTTGTCAGCTTGCTGACCGCTGGCTTGAGTCTCTCGCACCACCCTAGGAATAAATTGTTGCTCGGGAATGGCTGGGCAAGCACTCACTTGTCTCTGTTAATCTAATTGAATTTTTTAAGTTGTTTTCATTTTTATCTGCTCCTGCGTGGAAACATTCGTTCCTGGAGCAGCAAGTTTTGGCACCCTTAGATGACTAACTTCCTCACAGTGCTGCTCTCTTTTGAAGGAAAGCGCAGGTACAGATACAGGGCCAAATTAATCTCTCGGCTCCCAAGGCTTGAATGGATACAACTGACATACAATTTGACCTACAATGAGGGAAAATTGCCCTTTTTACTGGGAGAGGAACTTAAGACATCTGTATTCAGAGCCCTGTTTCTCCATAAGGTCCCAGTGACATGAAGCACTGTTCACACATGACATATTCTACTTGACCAGAAACCAAGTAGAAAGGAAAGTTGGAAAATTGTTATCCCTTTCCTTGAAGTGGACATTATGCTTCATGTGAACATCCGCTGTGGTGTTCAATGGGAAATTAAGAAAGTGATATGGATGTATATGGAGAAAACTGGGACCGACTCAAAGACACTTCAGTATTGTCAGGTATGGAAGATTCTGAAAATCAGCTGAAAATCTGGCTAAGCAAAGATAGTTTTATTTCAAGAAGAGATAATCAGGAATTGCACAAAATCAATCCGTTGGATATCACAGTTTCTGAGGTTAGTAGATGTAAAACCACAACCTCTGTTATGTAATCAGGCATGTGCCTACATGAATGACATCTTTATAATTGTATGCTGTGTCTCTCTACGCATTGCATATCATTAAGCACCCAGAATATGTGTAATCAGTCTAGATCTAGGAACTACCATTTACAAAGTTTTTTTAAAGTATGACATGCACAACTAAATATGTTCCGGGTTGACGCAATGCTGATCTCCCAAATGCTACCAAAAAAGGCCAGGTTTCTTCTAATAAACCTTTGGAGATATTATATAGAAGATTTAATATTGGATCTGCTCTAAGGCACTGTATTCTGACTGAAGGAAGATGCAACTAAAATAACTTGGTGATAGCTTTTACTTGTGTAAGACAGTTTCACTTCTGTCTGTGCATCAAAGGAGCATTAGAACTTCAGTGCTCAAAAGCCTCATTTAATTTCAAATGACAATGCTCCTACTCATATGACAAAACCCTAAGATTAACTCTTCAGTTCCTGTGAATGAAGAATATGTATTTTCAAGCTAAGCATTTCATACTACCTTAGTGCAAAAATGCGTTTGTAATATTCCCCAAGAATGGACAAATCTACCTCTCATTTAATGCAAGGCAAATACTGTCATCTATTCTCAGTTACAGAGCTCCATACTGGTTTTCATCTTGCCTCTCTGTTGTGATTTTAAAGACAATATATTTTTACCTTTCCTCTGCTTACAGTGGTGAACTTCGGCTTTCTCTAATCGAACCATCCTCATGAAATCAATAGAGTTGTTTGTTGAATCAGATTATATTAAAACAGAGTATACATCTATGAGTCTGACCTTCAACTAAAAACTTCCATGATAGTTAAGAGAGGTGATTATTTCTAATATAGATTAGAATTTGCACTGCAAACTGTCAAGAAATGTCAGGATAAATAAAGGTATGCATTATTTTCCTGTCCACTCAATAAATAAAAAAAAAAAAAAAAAGTGTCTTTTATATCCTGAAGTAAATGGGTTTGTATTTGCCTTAACATTATTTAACTGACACTTTTTTTGGAATAGATCCATCAACAAAACATGTGAATAGAGAGTCTGGAATTGTTTCCATAAGTTCCATACAGTACACCTTCAAAAGGTATATAGTGACATGCAGAAGGAATGAAATTTGATAGGTCTTTCTCAGGACTATTTGACAATAGTACTGGAAATAAATCTGAGAGTGAAATATGGACAAAAATTGGGCAGGTCTAGTATTAGAAATTACTAGTTTCCAGCATTTACCTAGAAAATCATTCAGCACCAGACCTTCTGAATATCTCTTACCATGCTTCAGATGGGATGATATTGAGAGGAATAACCATTTTGGCTTACTACAGACTTCGTTGCCATTTTTTAATTTTAATTTATTTTTATGATAGCCATCTTCAGAGAGAGAAAGAAGGATAAAATTTGACATTTTTTAAAAAGACTGCAGTTCTCTTCCAGGAGAACAGAGCAGCACAAGTCAAGTTCTAACTTCTGAAAAATCAGAATTTTTCACTGATCTTCATGTGACTTTTGTGATTTTGAATAGACCTTATGTTAGCTTTCCTTGATTATCATCTGTGCAAACCCTTTTTTCCCTTTTTAATAGCTCTGAGCAAAGTCTCGGGGTAAATGGAGCAGTACATCAATAGCCCTGCCCAGGAACTGACTCAGTACCCCTTGAGCTCGAAGATGGCTGCTCTTTAAAAACAAAAGCAGAAAATGTTATTACACAGGATGTGCAGGCACACCAAAAGTTCAGGTGGTACAGAAATCTTTTTCAAGAAGAAAACATTTTCCTAAGCAAATGCTTCCCTTTTCAATTCTATTTGCTCTGTAATAGATTTGGTATGAGGTGAAAACAACAAGTCCCTTCAGGTTTATAACACAGTGTTCACAATTAAATGAAGTAACAGGTAAGTGTGGATCAGAACAGCTAAGCATTTTGCAAACACTGCAGAGAATTCAGCATTGTGTTTCCTGAGAAACACTATAGCTTAAAGCACAGAGGCGCAGCAGAGATGACACCTTTCAAAAATGCTGGAGTTAAGTTATATATAAGTAGGGTTTTATACACATTTTCACATAAACTCAAATAAATTAAGAGAAAATATGCATGTTATTCTGAGTTAACATTCAGTATCCCTATCCAGGAAGGTTTTACTCTATACTGAAAAGAATATGTGTGTAACATAAATGGCATGAAGCTTTGGCTCCATGTAAGTCAATGGGAAAACTCTCCCTGACTTTATTCACGGGCACCATTCCTTGCACCCATGCAACTCAGAATACTCCCAAGGAAAAGCTCATTAATCTTTAGCTCACCTGTCCAAATACGAACATATATATTTGGCCCAGTTCACCGCTGAGTCACTGCTATTATATACATGGAATAATTTTATTTTAAGCAAATTATTCTCTTCACAAAAAATTAATTATTTCAAAACAAAAGGTGCTATGATCAGTCTCTGACTTTGTGCTTCTGTCTACAAAGGAAATCAGATTGCTGTAGATGACTTGCTAGCACGTACACTATCATTCATGTCAAGTGAGTTGTGCCTGATTTCTTCAGGGGAGAATAAAAAAGGTAACAGAAATACCTTTCATATTTCTTCTTCTTTAGTTTGATGAAGTCCTAAAAAGTCAGTTTGGTACTTTCCTATACTGCAAAGCATTTTATTTTCAGGAACATCATCCTGATGATCCACTTGGGATACAGAACCAAGCGCAAGGGACACATGCAGGTCATCGCAAATACAGAAGGCAGAACAGATCTGCAATGTCCGGTGAATAACACTTGTAGTGACCTTTATGCTGAAATACACAAAAGGAAAAGCAAAACTTTTCCAAAACTCTGTGATCCACTTGCAGAAATCCAGCCTGTGCAAAAAGGATAAATTCAATGTGAAAGCTATCATTGATTTGCCAAGCTGTACTGGTATAAACTTAAGTGTTAAATATCTTACTATATAACTCAAAAATCTCTGATTTTTGTTCTGCAGAAATTTGGTTGAAATATTTCCTTATAAGACATGCAATCCTCAATTGTCTTTATAAGAATCAGAACTGCATTCAGGAACCACACTTCTTTTTTCAATTTTCTATGCAAGAAAAAAGAAATACAAAACACAATTCAGAACATGGATGAATAAACCTGTAATTTATTAGATCGTTTTTGCTCTGATCAAGGGAATAGCTCAAAGAAAAGAGGTCAGAAGGACTAGTACTGTTAATATGCAATTGATGAAATCCTCAAACACATATTGATCCACTTTTTATTACATTTTTAAACCCTCGACTGTGAATATTTCCCAATAAGACAATAACTATAGCAAATATAATTTGCTCTTCTTAATCACAGTAGATGTTCTTCCCCCCCAAAGATCATCACGCTGAAGATATTTACATCCAACACACCATGCAAATTTGCCACAGATTGCATTGCTCATGCTGCCCGCTTTTCACGTTCTTTTCTTCACGCATAGCATCTCTACGTTTGACACTATCTGTACTAACGTGTTTTAGTCGTACATGGAAACCCCAGACAAACTTCCCTGACAATATAAATTGTTACTACAAAACAGCATAATAATGTGTTAGACCTCTACCCCCTAAAAAACCTTCACTGCCTTATTCATTACTTAGGTAAAAAGAAAAAGCCAAGTTAACTGTCAGGAGTTTTTTCTCTCAGCGCTGTAGGATTTCACAAGGAATTCACTCTACAGGGAGAACTGGGGATAGCTGGTCGCTCAGACAGGGCTGCCTGGGGAAAGTCTTTCTGCCGCTTGTGTTTGACACAGCTTGAGGCGAAGCAGGTTGTATGGGCCTCGACCCAGCAAGGTCATCATTTTGTGAGCAGTTCTGAGGCCTGACATCTGCTGCCTGGCTTTGAGTACTAACCAGATCCCCTTAGCCAAAGCACAGCCCTGCGCAAAATAACCCCTCAGCAAGGATCCTAGACTTCAGTGAAAAGGCTAAACGGCCCCCTTTTTGTCTGGATGTCCAGGCTGTTTAGTCCTTCCTCGTCATGGAGCACGGAGTGCAGGACAAAACCTTTCCCAGAATGCAGATAAAGGCCATATTCTCACAACTCCACGCCACAACTTCTTCACCTCATGCGAGACTCTCATTGAGGCGCTGGGTGCGTGGCTTTGCAAACAAAAAGGCGTGCAGCAGCTCAGAAAGGGACGTGCTCTTCTTCTGAAAATGTATTCAAAATGGTGCCTTCTCCTTCTCAGTTTTTGAAAGAAAAAATCCATTGTACGAAATAAAGCACGTGATGTGTATGAGCTATTTAAAAAGTAATAATAATACATACAAGAAATGGGAGACCTGATTCTCAGACTTTCTCCACCTGGGACAGGAACTCAGAGGAATGTGGTGGCTCAGACAGAGGTGACCTTAAGCCTTGGCTGCTGCCTGGTTTTGAACTATATTGAGTCTTTCAGTCATTCTGGCATCGGAAAGAGACTGACAGAGGGCATCTGAAAATAACCTGCTTAGAGGGAATACCTGCAAAGCAAAAGTGGTACAAGGACTAGCACACTGGCAGAACACGTGGAGTGAAATGCAAACCTACCTAGAGGACAGGTTATGGCTGTTAGTGTCTTTTTCCAAGAGCCAAGTTAAAGCACTCCTGAAGTAAATCTAATCTCATAGCAAAGGTCAGGGAAGCCCCTGGATTTTTCTACAACACGAATACATTTTTCCTTCTCCTCACCCCCTTAGCTCCATTTAACCCCAATCACAAGCAAAAACTTACTCCATAACAAAGCGACTCTGAAAAAAGTATTTATTTTATAATGCAAAGCACACAGTCTGGGTATTCCACTCTAAATATCCAGTGACTTCTCCCCATGGCAGCTGCAATGCTGTATGGCTGCAGTGATGCTTGCTGCATCCCGGTAGAAATAGTTGTCTATGTCACAGCGTCCCCCTACCATCTCCCCTTTACTAATGTCAACACAAGACAGAAGGTGGAATGAGTACCAAGGTAAATGTGTTCTACTGCTGCCTTAACCTGTCTGTCTGCTGGTACTCATAGCTCAGTGTCCCAAGAAACAGTGAGAAGAGCCTCCAGACAGCCTGAGGCACCCTTATGCACCTCTTCCCAGGGAATTGCTTGTCCTTGTGAAGTCTCAGGTCTATCAGCAAACTCACCAGTCATATTCGTAAAGCACTCACCTGCCCTGGCTGCCTTTTAGATGTGGCAGGTCATTACCAAAGGAGCCAGCTGGATGGGAACAGCATGGTAGGAGATGATGAGCTCTGTGAATCTATTTGGTGACGTGGAATTATTTCAGGTAAAATATCAGCACGAGATCAAAAGATCAAAAACAATCACGAATAAATTTTGACAAAAATTAGGTAAATTTCTAAATCTCAAAATGCAAAAACTCTACAATGGTCTTCCAGATAAAAATTATATTGTTTCAGATTGACATTGATTGACTTATGGAAAGGATTTGTAACTAGCAGAGAAAACTGAGGATAGAAAAATAAAGCTCATTATGTGAATTCTTGGATTAGATGATGTCACAGTACATCAAGGGGAGTTGCCCTGCATTCACACTATGCTATTAATCCTAAATTTCAGTGTTCCTGGTAGTTGCTTTGGGCCTGTTGGATGCTGAATGTTGAGGTAATTCTTTTATCTGCTACGTAGGATCACATATAGGTTATGTAGCAGAATCCAGCCTATTACAGAAACCCAGGTACTAGCAATGCTCTAGAGTTATCCCACTCACTCCCTGTAGCAAATTATCGTTGTGTTCAGACAGTAATACTTAATGTTATAAATTCCTTAGTCTTAGTCGGGTACTTTAAGAGTGGGCAAATAAGCTCATCAGAACAGCTAGGGCCAAAGATTTTCTGAGAATTGCCTAGGAGCTTCTAGATAATATTCCGTGCAATATTTCTAAGCTGGAGTACCTTGTATGCACACAGCTATTCACCTTCCAGCACATCATGCTCTATTCTTTTATCCCCTTATCCCCTGGCAGAAAAATCCAATCTGCCCTCAGATTATACTAGCACAGGATGCACTGCTTGTATCCTCCCTACTGCTGAATCAGACCCAAACAAGGATCTCAATATTTTTGTTCTCTAAGTATACATCCTGCCATTTTTATTAAGAATTGTAAACTCCCTAGCCAATGCCTATTGGTACTTGGTAAAGGCTCAGGAGAATCAGACAAACGAGACAGAAGTGGATAACCAGGGTTCCTTTGGAGAAACCATGACAACCCTAATGGAAGCTGGTCTGTAAATACATTGACCACATGAGTGAGCAGTGTATTAGGCTATAGAACCATTTTTGAACTACCTGTTGGGGGGGGGGGGGGGGGGGCAGTGCGCAGGGCGTATCTTAAGAAAATCTACATTTTAAGGAAGTCATTCAATGCTTCCTATAAACAGGCATCTTCATTTAAGACAACATCCTTATGAATCCCTGCTATCACAAAAAGATTGTCATCCAGTGCATGCATTGAGCACTCTGTGTAAGTACCCTGCACTCCTTTCTGTTATTTAAAGTCCTTAGGTAGTCTGGAATTCTGCACTTCATGCGCACTGGGACATACACAGAAGCACAATCTGTATCTGTACAAAAAACTGTGACAATGGCATAATTCCTCTCTTATTATGCCACAGCCCTTGTCCTTTCAAAGTTGTAGGTTTAGATTTAAAATATAGTGATTTTGTTATGAATTAGGTCATTCTCTGTACTATGATGATAGCTAGGCAGGAACACTTCTAACAAAAATAAAAACTTACAAAATTTTGTTTTAAATTTGTAGACTACTGAATGTGCAAGCAGAGCAAGCAATTGCAGTTACAACATTTCAAGTTAAAGGACAAGTGAGATCTCGATTCACAAAATGTGGAACTTTGATCTCACTTGAGAAAAGGTTAAAAATGGTTCCTAGACAGTATATTAGGCTTTGCTGTTGGAGGTGGGTCAGGAATTTAAGGGATGCAATCCCACTATCTGAGATAGAGAGATAGAGGGATCAAAGAATGGAGCTGCCACCTACCACTAGTTTTTCCCTGCCAGACTGGGAAAATATGATGGCAGAAAAACCAAAACTTGTTGTTCTCAACATGACAAGTTCCCTAAAATCAGGATATGCAACGGTGTGCCTAAGGGGAAAGAAACAGAAAAGGGATGGCTAGTCTGACAGAGAATGCTTTCTGAGAATAATTTCTTCCATCCATGAACACCACCAACTATTTGCCTCCCTGATAGACCAGATAGGCTTACACCAAAGTGATGCCTTTTCTCCTGTTCTCCAGAAATCCTGTTCTCTACGAGTTCCTGAGTAATTTCTTGTTATTCGACCAAGTTATAATTCCTATGGATATGCATGGCAGGAAGGGCCTTTTCACTAGTTAAAGGGTAAAGGAGAAAGTAGTTTCACTATCCAGGTGTTGAACCCTTCTTTCTGTGTTTCAGATGTCACTTGATACAGCTGCAGGCATCTTCAAATTATTTTGTGGCATTGAGGCTCCTCTGACTTACTAGTGTTATATGATATGATGCCTATCTTTCTTGGCAATTGCTGCAATGTACTTTTTTACTAGCCTTAAAAAAATTTGAAGTTCTACTTATGATGTGCTTTTCTTAGATTTGTATCAATAAAAAAAGATTTTGCTAAGGTTTACATTGAAAAATGTGCCCTGATAAGATTTTTATTTAAAAAAAAACCCCTCTTCTAGAGATTTGTGCTGATAATAATTATGCGCTGATTAATTGGATTAATTTCCTGGATGATCAAAGCGTGATAGGTACTTTATAATGCATCTACAGAATGATGGCTCTCAACAGCCACACGACATAGTATGCTTTCTTAAATTTGGCCCAGCTGGCATAGAAAAGGAAATGAGGCCAGCAGAGAACAGATAGGAAGTATACTGTTTTCTAGAGCTGTTCTGATCCAGAAGCTGGGACACGGCTTAATAAGAAAGATGAGGGAAGGAATCAGAGTGGGTAACTAGAGACTGTGGGAGCAGCCCCTTCTACAGTGGGCACACTCACCGAGTATAATTGCTTGTTCTCAGAATCCCCAGGGAAGCTATGATTTGGAAAGAGAAAGAATGGTATTTGAAAATTATACTGCCTCACTTCCACGCAATACATCCATATCCATCTCTGGCAATAAATGCTCAGTCTGTGTTACAAAGCACAGTGCTACTAAGTGCTATGATGCTTGCCAGTCTTTTCTACAATGCTCTTGGCATCCTGAGCACTTCTAGGAACCAAACGATTGGTGACAGCGGGAATGGCAGCCTGGGTGACTGGATCAATCTACAGACCCTCAGCTAGATTGTTAAACATCAAACAGCTTCTTGTCTGTCAAGCATATCATCCTGGAAAAAAGTTAATTTTTGTTCATTTACTGGAATCCTCTTGCTCATTGGCATCACATTGGCATCAAGTTTATGATGGTGTTCACAGCCTGAAATCCTGTCAGAGTTGCTGTTACAAGGCAAAATATGAGAGGTCACCAGTATAAGAGCTCCACTCTTCTCCTTTCTGTTATTATAAGAACCCTCAAACCTTAATCCTACACAGTCACTCCCCCAGTCATTGCTGTAGTCAGTGCAGCAATAAAGTAACCCAAGGACAGACATGATCCACAGCCTACTTGGGACACTGAAGAAGTGTGTTGCATGGTGGAGGAACATGTGAGGTATCTTTGATAGATGCTCTGGACATGCAAAGAAGCTGAACCTGTTTGTGCAAGCACAGAGAGATATCATCCAGTTACCTTGACTTCAGGCTAGAAAAAGGCATTTCAATAAACAGATTGGACATTTGGGGTTAACAGCAAAGCCATGTGGGAAAGCATCATGTCAGATAGCAATGTGCTGCTTTGGAAGAGAAATTAATTCCTGTTTCTGCAAGAATGAAAATTCCCCAGAAATGTCGACAATGACATCCTTATAAAGGATGGGGTCTTTTAGATGAGGATCTTTTAATAGTGATGGAAGCTGGTTTGTACAGGTATGAATCGCCCACATAGGCAAAACCATGATGTCACAAAATGTGTGTGTCTAAAGGAGGATGGAGGGGGAAGCAGTCATATTGCAAGATGTATCTCAATTTTAAACCAAAACAAATGTGTTTGAACAGTTTTCCCTAGTCTGTCAAGGAGTTTCAGACCCTAAAGGTATTTGAGCCTGTTCCCTTTCTCCTTAGGTACAATCACTAATCTCTCTCACTACTTTTTTTCAAAGATGCAACCTACTTACCCACCACATAAAATGCAGAAACTCATATTATCAAGGTTCAGCTTTAGAGATTTACATTATAATCTGTGAACCTTATTTTAGCACAATATATATGGTGAGCAATACAGAGAGAGAAGACTGGGTTTATTCCCCAGATAAGTCATTTATTTCTTTCCTCAAAGAAAAATCCAATATCCTGAGATCAGATGCATATTGAAGCTTTGGTGGAAGGAAAAAAAAAAATCAGACTTATGTTGGATTAACGTGTTCAAATTGGACACTCACTATCTGTATTCTCTGCAGAGCTGACTCTGTACATATTGCTTACTGTATACCATGTATGAGACTGGCTTAAACATTTTCCTTGAAGAAGTATGTGGCCTGAACTTATTTACCTAGCAAATAATTTATGAAACCTTGTATTTCTTTTTATGTCAAAGTTTTATTGTAATATTGCTTAACGCATTTGTCAACTATGAATTTCAGACATTCAGACCATGAAACAGATGTAAATATCACCGAAAATCTGTATATGTTCAAATCCCTCAATAAACAGTTTAGGAAACTGGTAGATATTACAGAGTTATTCTTTTTTTCTTTTTAATCATTAATGGCCAAAGATTTTTATAATCATTTTATGGCAAGGAGATCAGGGAAGAGATTTTAAATAGTCAAAATAGCATTTTTAACTGTAATATTTTTCCATGGCATCCACCCCCTTTCCTCACGCCTATCAACCGGTCACAGATCACACCCCCCTCTACTGATTTCCTTCTATAGTACTTACACAGGTGCCACCACAGGGCACCTCAGGGCTTTTTTGGGGTTCGACCCAAAGTGGCACAGCTTCTCTATAACTCAACGAAGCATGGAATTCAGACCTTAAGTCTGGGTCTATGATCACAACATTGTCTCTTATCTGTCAAACTCTGGTGAATTACTCAAACTTAAGATTTGTCTACTGCCCTGATTTAATTTAGGTTATTTGGGGGTAAAAGGGAGAAAATATCTTTTATTTTATATATAACATCTTCAGAAAAATATAGGAACTATTCAGTGGTGGTATTCTAAAAGCAATCTGTAATAACGAGCAGCATTAGGGTGCATATTATCAGAATTAACATGGGACCCCAGTCTTCTGGCCATGGTCAAGACCTCCACTCTGCCAAAGCGATGACAAAGAGATGTCCCATATCTCAAATAATCTCTAATCTGACTTAGAGGTAAAAAACCAACAAACTAGTGTATATAGCTGACTAGAGATTGTGGAGATAACACTGTCCTATGTGGTCAGTACGATGTGCAGTGGCCTCAGCAACTTAACCACCGATTAATTTTTTGTCAAAGGGAAGAGGTAAATCACAGACCTCGGAGCAGAGCGAATGGGAAGGATGTCACCTGCCCAGAGGTAGAGCAGTGAGGTCTGCACCACACAAGGACATACCAAAATGCACGCCATGGCAGAGATGCTGTGCTTAGGTGTAAACTCTCCCACCTCTGCTTCTGCCAGGGACCAGACAAATGGCTCCTGTGGGCAGCAACAGTTTGAAGGCCACATGTCTTCAGCAGAATGTAACCTTAAATGACTTATCGTCTTTTTGGTTTTTTTCTTTTGACATTGAAAAATGCTTCTTATCCAAGGTAACACGCTTGTAAAGAGATGCATGCTGAAACCTAAACTGCAGGTGCTTTATTGAGGACACCAACTCTTGTCGGGTTCACCCTAGTCACAATTTCACCCCTTTGCTCAGTGCTTTCATTTATAAATAACATTATCCTGGAGGGCAGAGAGCAAAGAACACCAGCACGTATGGTATGTCAAAGCCCCTACTGCTTGGAGACCCCTGAAATGCTTAGGTACAACAGGGCACGCTTAGGGCTCTGAAAATCTTGCCTTTTGTCATTTTAAGCCAGGCCCCTAACATTATTTTAATGGAGTTGTTTTGAATTTAATTATGCATTTGTTGTATAATACACTTAAAATAAATACCTCTAGTTATTGCTCCTTAAAATCCCTTTCTTTCCAATATTGACTGCTCTAATTTACTTTTATGCAAACAGCCTAGTCAGATTTAATAAAATGTCTTAGTAGCATGTTTAATGACATCATTCCCCCTAGGGACAGTTGGGAAAATGACCTTCCATTTTACGAAAGAGGAGGATTAATTTTTATTGTCTGCCCCAGTTAATGTGTGTTTAGACATAAAGGCCCGATCAATATGACAGAGAGTATAGTGATTTTACTCACAGTAGTTTCTAAATGGACATTTCTTACTAATCCATTTTTATAAATCACTTTAAAGGCCTTATTGATCTTTAATTGAGAGTTACACCTAATCACTCGAGAGCAACACATGGCTAGTTTGAAACATTTTAACCCTTTCCACACAACTCTTTAAAATTCTTATCACAAGAACTTTTGCCCTCTCCTCCCCTTCAATACACATTGTGTAGCATCCTTACCCGCCCACAGCTCTTACCTAGATCTTGTTCATATAGTCCTAGGATTCAGAATGGATTACAGTCCTTTTAATTAACATAACTTATTCTCTTTTTGTGTGATGCATGCATGTCTATATGTGTTTGTGGAGGTATGGAGGTAGGACATGTATACATGTACCCTACTATATAATATTATAAATGTACATCAGCATTTGCACAATAAAAAAAAAAAAATGAGCTTAACATATTCATAAGTTTTATAAATTGTAATTTTTACATCCTTTGAAAAGTTTTGGAAAAAGTTGAATCCCAAAATTTTATTCCTTTCTCAGTGAAACTTTCTATTGAACTGAACAATACCTCATGATTTATACAAATGTACTAGTATAATTATATGATAATATTTCTACTCATAGACAAGAAAAATGTCTCCATCTATTTTTGCCATCTAGCATTTCGTGAATGATTTTTGAAAGAACCCTTGCAGTTGTGCAGTAGACAGCACTGGATTGGAACCTATTTTATTACTTATTTAGTTACACAAATGGAAAACATCATCATAAAATGTTAAACTTCGTGGTTACTGCATTCATATAGATTTCTTGATAATGGCTGAATTAATTTTAAAAATATTTAAGAAAATGTCATTCTTGACTAAGACTTCCCAAGCCAAGAAAACCCACAAATGCAGTACTTTGCAATCACAATGTTTACATTATTATCACATCAGTAATATGAGCCTTTCTCCAGTACACTAAAAGACAATCTTGAACAGAGAGAGTTAGTAAGAAAGGAATTTGGAAATAAGTAATAAAGTCCTCTGGATAAATTTAATCTGCTTAATTGCTACAATTTCTGAGTTTCCACCATGGTCTTCTATAGGATTTTCTGTTCATCAAGGGTCACTACATCAGAGCAAAGGCTAACACATCACACTTGTCTAGGGTTTTTGTCTGTAACTGGAACAACCTGGAAAAACATCGGTTTTTTAACAAGTTCAAAGACCTTTTGACTGAAAGGCCAATGGATATATCTGGGCAAAACCCAGTGACATTAAAGGTGGCTTTTAATATTACAAAACTGTCTCTAAACAAATAATTGTACACTATACTCTGATACCATTTCAGGTTAGTATAGCCATTTCCCAGTTAAAAAGTACATAATGCCATAACTTCTAGAAGCAAGTAAAAGAAAATTCCAATTTTTTCTTATTTTTAAATTTATTTTGTTTTTTCTTCCTTTAAAAGAAGATGGGGAGGGAAAAAAAAAAGAGGAAAGTGATTCAAGTACTACTCTGGAAAGCTACTGGAAATCTTCTACCCTGAAGTGTCACACGTGCCTGTTTTATCCATGAAAAATATTGAGATGCTAGATCGCACTTGTAAAGCTGAAGCTGGAAGGGTGAAGACACACCATCAGTTTGAAAACTAGAGTAGACTATGTGATAGCTTTTAGCTATGATTCTCTGATCAGTCATTTAGGAGTATTGATATTTGAGCTTGCTAAGTTAATTTCAGAGGTAAATATTTTTGAGTGTTTTTTTGATGGGTTAAAGTGAAAGAGCTTGAAATGTATCTGATCTTGCACCAGAGAAGGGAATGTCTCATGTCAGAATTGACACCAGAATTGACAATTGCACAGAACATTTAAGACTGGCAAAAGGGGAGTAAGATTTAAGCTGGATGTGAGCTTAAAATATTCCTAGAGCTGGCTACTTAAGCAGGTGTGGGGACTTCCCATCTAGAAACCGCACAAATTCTGGCCTGCTTTAGAAACAACTTCGGAATAACCCTGGATGCCTTGTGACCTACCTCCTGTTTGAGAAGCCAGTAATTATCTTGTGAAAAAGAAGGGACTAATCTAGCTGATAACTTACAGAAGACCAGGAGTCATTAGGTTTTTACTTTCAGCACAGTGAAGACTTCACATCCATGGAAAGCACGGCCAGCACTTAGCTGAAACATAAACAGTAGCAGTTTCTACTGTGAAGAGGGAGCCTGTGTCAGGGGAATAGAGAAGAACTCATCTCATATCCTTAAATTAAGTGATGGGGTCACATATTCTATGCAAGAGGAGAGAATGGAGTGGAAATGCTCATTCAAAACTTTAGCCAAATCTAAGCACTTGGAAAGTGGGTTGAAACATTATTACTGGATGAACTGAAGCTTCCTATAATATCGGAATCAACTATCTCTTTTGCCATTTGTGGTTGTGAGGTCACTATTAGTATGACTAGTGACTAGCAGTTGGTTTTTTGCTTCTCCTGGACCCTACCTTCTAAATAACAGAAACATGATGCTGCAATGTTTTTTCATTAGTAGTATAATAACAGCATGGGAGCAATAATTGGTTTGTAAGACAAACATTAAATACCGAAATCTAAAGTGAAAATTCATGTGGCAGCACCCTTGGACTCTGAACAAACATAAAGCTGTCTGAAGAAACAAGTGCCCCAGGCTGTCTTCCCCTTTCTCAGAGTACCTTTTCAGTTTATGTAACTTGGGATATAGTCTTAAACTCTTTTAAAACTTGGTAAAAGAAAGCAATATTGTCACAATGATGAATGGATGTCAAGTTCTTATTTATTCAGCTTTTTTTTTTTTTTCCTGTTATCTTTAGTTTCTGATTGCATCTTTCCTGCAGGAATCAAGCAAATCTGGATTTTTTTTTTTTTTTTCCAATGATTATGTACAGATCTGCCGTATACCTCAACAGGAACAATCAGTAACTCAAAAGATTGGACTAATATTTGTTTATAAACAAAAGTAAAACATAACATAAGGGGTAAAAGAAGAAGAAGAAACACAAAGAGAAAGAAAGAAGGAAAGAAAGAAAGAAAAAGAAAGAAAGGAAGAAAGAAAGAAAGGAAGGAAGAAAGGAAGGAAGAAAGAAAGGAAGGAAGAAAGAAAGGAAGGAAGAAAGAAAGGAAGAAAGAAAGAAATACAAAACATATTTCTGTATGTACATACACATAGAGAGTGATTTTTGTGCTGATGAGCAAATACAGGAATAAGAAGTATTTTGATCAGGAATTGTCATCTTGTGAGATTCAGAAAGCATACTTATGTCATTAGGTAACAATCTATAATTAACTCATTCAAGTATCTGTGAAGGACATGGCTGAGCCAAGGACAGGAACTGCTATTCCACCCACATGTTCAAATAAAAGCAAACAAAAGTTCTTGCTGTCTGTCACCATAGTCAGAACCTTCATGAAAGCTGGTTGATGTGCAGTTATTATTCTGGACATTATCTCTCACTAGAGAGACTGTGTGAAAAACCTTTATTTCCCTGCACAGAAAACACCGTATTTCATGCAAGTTTAATAAGTGGACAGCAAAAATTATATAAAAATAAACCAAAAATCAAGCCATATTTAAAAAATCTTAATTTCAAATGTCCTTAACTGTGAGAGAGAAGTGAAACACTTTGGTGGTGCTACTTTAACTCCTGACACAGCAGTCAAAAGAAAACAGCAGAGCTGTTATTATTAACCACGTCAGCAACAGAACAGGTCCTAGCATTGCTATATACTCTTTATTAAAGTGCATGTCATAAAACATGGTCAGGACATGGGAAGAAATGACAACAGGACAGCTTTGAAAAATATGCACATTATACAGGTGTATTAAATTGATACAATAAAACATTAAACATGCTTTCCTTTTCCTGTTCATTTTTAATCATCATAGATTTATGAAGCAGTTTGTAGTCTTTCCCAATTTTGACAAAAATATTTAATTTTCTTAATTTTTTTTCTGAAACACTCCCTAAGTTAATTTTAATTAAAATATAGTTACTGTTTAAAGTTTAATAGCATAATTCTTTCATTATATATGCAGAGGTAGATAATAATTGGCCATTAAATTCAAATAAATTGTTGCAGATTTACACTGATATGACTGAAAGAAAAATTTGACTCATTCTTCCCAGTTATTACTCCCACAGCCTCATTCACTTACAGTAGGGGTGTAAATAAGAACAAAATTTAGCCCAAGTTATGCAATTATGGATACTAATTCCCCAAGGATGAATTTTGACTTGAGGGCAGTTTATTCTAAGTGACTCTCACTAGCTCAGCATGATGTGATATATGCAATGTGGGAGAGAGGGAGAGGGAGTAAGGAAAGGAAGGAAGGAAGGAAGGAAAAAGAAGAAGAAGAAGAAAAAGAAGAAGAAGGAGAAAAAGAAAGAAAAAGAAAGAAAAAGAAAAAGAAAAAGAAAAAGAAAAAGAAAAAGAAAAAGAAAAAGAAAAAGAAAAAGAAAAAGAAAAAGAAAAAGAAAAAGGAAAAGGAAAAGAAAGAGAAAGAAAGAAAGAAAGATAAAGGAAAGAAAGAAGAAAGGTGGGTGCTCATAACAAAGATCTCTAATGTTATTAGTTAAAAACCAATTTGACTGTAAACTTTAATTCATCTACTAAATGTCAAGCACTACTGGATATACCAGCAGTTTCCTTAAGCCTCCTTGTTATTAATACACGCTTAGCTGCAGTGGAAATTAGAAGGTCTATAATAATACCCTTCCAAAAACACTTGAGATGAAAATTTTGGTTTGAAATTTACTGAGAACTCTATTACTGTACTAACAAGTTATATAAAAGGCAAATGTTAGGATAGAAGCCTTTTATTTAGACCAGCTTATTTCTGACATTATATGTATTCTACTTTTTTCAGAAGTGTTAGTCATTGAATTTGACCAGTATGCAATCCACTGCTAAAGAACACATTAGCATGGGGTTTCTTTTATTTTAAACCCATTTAATTTCCCTAATACCCAGAATCTTTGTGTAGCACTTGCCATAATCTTTGTCACATCACTGCTTTGTCAAACAAGAACAGAACAATTTCTATGGGTAGTATTTCCTCTGAGGTGTATACATGCAACCCTGGATACCTTAGTTTCTGAAAATATAATTGAAAGTCACTTGAATTATTCTATATACATTGCATTCTTCTCTCCAAAAATGGTATTGTAGGCTTTTCAGGCTCAAAGAAGAAAACCCTTTTTGTACATGTGTTTTGAGGGGGGGGTGGGGGGGGTGGGAAGGGGGAACTGTGACTGAAAAAACAGCTTGGAAATTGAAGAACTAGGAAAAACCAAGATGACATTTTGGCTCAATAAGGAAAGAATTTTTAACCCAGTTTCCACGTACACAATGCTGTCAGACTCTTTCACTTGTATAAGAAGACTCCTGGCTCCTCACCTAAAATTGCATAGGCATTAAAAACAAAACAAACAAAACCAACAATAAATGGTACTGGTATTTATTTTATAAGTAAAACCAAAAATAATTTTATTATTAAATTTTCAGAAGTGTGGTAGAATAAAAATCATGAGGAGAGGAGAGGAGAGGAGAGGAGAGGAGAGGAGAGGAGAGGAGAGGAGAGGAGAGGAGAGGAGAGGAGAGGAGAGGAGAGGAGAGGAGAGGAGAGGAGAGGAGAGGAGAGGAGAGGAGAGGAGAGGAGAGGAGAGGAGAGGAGAGGAGAGGAGAGGAGAGGAGAGGAGAGGAGAGGAGAGGAGAGGAGAGGAGAGGAGAGGAGAGGAGAGGAGAGGAGAGGAGAGGAGAGGAGAGGAGAGGAGAGGAGAGGAGAGAATTTAAAATTCTTTCTTGCAAAGCTATATGTTTTAAAGTAGGCTTTACTCATGCAGATATATCACAAAACTTTGATTAAACTTGTGTAAAGGATTTGGCCTGGATATCTTTCTTTCTTTTTTTTTTCTTCTTTTTATATTCAAATAGTCTTTTGAGGTTTGAAAATACAACCCTGAAGATATGTTCCAGATTTAAAATATTCCTTATACAAAATGGTGGGTTTGCATTGCATTTCTGTGTTTCTCTTATACATCATTATACAACAAAACACCTTTTAACATTAAGGGCCAAGTGATTTTCCTCAATTAAAATTAATATTTACTAATATTGAATTACTAACCCTTCTCAGAACATCTCGTTTCTTTACAAACCTCACCATCCTTGTGCAGCAGCATAATTTCAGAGGACCTTGAAGTGCTTTCCCTCTTAGAGTAACTTTACAACTATTTCATAGAGAATTGCAATCGAAGTTGTCCAAGGTTACTAAAGTGCAGCTCAACCATGATATTATTTTTTTTTAATGTCATGTAAAAGAGGAATGCTAGTAGAAACTGATCAATTTTGTCTCCTTATTATTGAAATAACTCAGCTAAGTGGTCCTTGATCTACCTGGTGAAGTCATGAGGTGGCATGACAACAAGCTCAGAGAGTCTAGAAATAGAAGAAAATGCATACCGCTCAAATCACTGGAATGTATTTTGTTTAGTTCACTTTAATGACATAGTTGTGAGATTTTTTTTCTGCACAATATTTATTTGGCAGTTGCTGAAGAATACCATGAGATAGATTGTCTGGAAGAAATGAGCTTTACCAATGCAGCATTGCCAATCATACCAGTATCTAGGACCACATCATTCACCTTGGCACTGCTGATCATCTGCACTGTCCTCGCTAGGTGGGCTGAAACCAGATGGCATCATTATGTCCATGGTCTTTAACCTAAGCCAGGGATATAAACATTATTTTTTTAATCCACCCCAGTCTAAGACTTTTCTTTCCCACCATGCTACCTTTCTCTCTATCTCTGTCTAAAAAGAGCCTGTGTTGGTGGGGCAAGGCAAATTCAGATTTTTTATCACATCTGAGAATTGTAAATAGAGATGCAAGTAATCACAGTTCATTAAACAGGCTGATCTTGGTAAAATTTTGCCAAGTTTCTCTGTGCCTAAGACCCTCTGTTGTACTTGTGTAATTTCCTAGAAGCTCAACAGATAACAAAAGCATGCATTGGAAAGTGAAGCTGTGTTTTCTGCCATTGCTATTATTTATTCATGCCTCCTTTTTTTGTCTTTTATTCTCTTTTAAAAACTGCTACAATAACAGAGGTGCTCCAGACAAACTCAACTATTTCTAATTAAAAAAAAAAAAAAAAAAAAAATTCATTTTAGACATTATAGCTGGTTGATATAGCTGGTTGGACTTTCCTGGGAAACTGGAGAAAAAAATTGCTTGACTGATTTCTGAATCAGGGAAATATTCCTGTGGATTTACATATCAATTATGAGCAGAATTTTAACTCAAAACTGATTGGAGATGAAGAAAAAATATTTCTCCAATAAAACTGCAAATTTTTACCCTTTTATTTTGTCACTATGGCAGATACAATAAACAGAATATCTCAAAACAAAAAAATGGAAACTTTTCCATTTAAAATGTGGAAGCAAGGTGGTTTGTTTCTCTTCCAAACAGAAGTTTGGCATTTTGATTTAAAAGGAATTGCTTTTTTTGTTTTTTTGCTTTTTTGATGATAAAAAAGTTGCAGTTTTTCAATCAACTTTAAAAGTCATCTCATCTGACAGTCTGATAAGCAAGGACTTCTGCGTAAAGGACTTGATGTTACTAAAGAGAAAATAAATAAATGAAAGCTTTCCTTCTAAACTTAATTCCTTATATTTTGAAAGATTTCTGGGGGTTTTTTATTTACTGTTCCTTCATAAAGGGTTAAGAAGGTATTTCTCACAGTGATTGATACAAAGAGAAGCCAGCAATAATTTGACATGAAACCTCAGACTACACTTAAATTGTTTGATTCTGTAACAGCAAACAAGAATTTCATTAACATCTTATCCCTTGCTGGCCCCAAGATAGCCTCTTATCGACACAATACAATACAACACAACAACGTCACAAAAGAGATTAGGACAGAAAGGGATATAAAAAAATACTATATCATTTGAAAAGGAAAGGGTCTGAAAGTTACAGTTCCTTTCTGGAGAATCCAATCCATATTTATTATTTTTTTATACTTAAAAAAGACACAAATCTCTTGCCAGAATTATACCATTTCCTTCCTTTTTAAATCCTTTCACCTCACTTGCAGTACAATTCCTCACTAGGCTGCCTTGGAGGAGTATGTCATTCTAAAGAGGAATTGGAAAAATAATTGGTGTAATGGCCATAACCCTGAAAACACTTCTTCCTGAATATATAAAAAGGGAAAAAATACTGAAAATCAGGTAGCCTAATTTACTGCTGGGCTGTGGTTGCACTAACTTTTCTGTGCCAACCATTTACGTATGAAATTACTCAAGCATTTTGAGTGAAAGCACACATTGTAAAGGTGCAATATGAACAGTAATGTTCATCTGAAAAAGTTCCCACAAAGATGTCATCTGAAATACACATATAGATATAAATGTGTTAATTAGGGTTAGAGCACAGTATTATAAAGTGGCAATGACTCCTATACTTAGGTTGTCTAACATATTCCATGATGAAAAGCCTTCTGGCAGCTTTATCAGAGAACTGAAATACCACCACTGCTTGCAGTTAGACTGTGAAACTTGGCACAGGAATAGTTTTTTGACTAAGGAGGTGTCTTTTGCCCTCCCTCTGGGGCTATCTTCAGATCCAACAGAGTTATAAATTGATGGAAAATTATTTCCAACACTTAAGGGTTGTCTCTTTCTGTTATTATTGCTCATGGGCCACCCTAGCTTCTCTCTTCCACTCCACATGGGTCACCAACAAAATACATCTTCCTTTTTACTTTCCTTAAGGAAAAGAAAATGCTTTCCAGGTGAACAAGGCTGGGAACAAGCAGCATGCGACTTCAACCCCTCTTCTGTTTACTGGTGTAGTTTGTTTACAGTCTTGGTGCTTACTACCGAACGGTGCCTCCAGCTTCACTGCTGACATGGACCAGGAAGAGCACACGTGTTCAGGTTTGAGTCTCAAGGCTCCTATGGACAACACATTTTCTCACCACAAAATCTTGACCCATTCTACAGAGTCCTGTGGGAAAAGTAGATTTGGGGTTTTTCTTTTTTTTTTTTTTTCCCCTTTGTTTTGTTTTATATTTTTCAGTTCATGTAATTAGCAGGACTAAAAATTGGTATTTTAAGCCTGCTTACAAGATACTAATTCTCAGTTTCACGTGAAAACTTAAATGCAGTATAGTCTGACTCATGAGGCCTCAGCTGATGCTTCATAGCATTCTCTTCACGTCCCTCTTGTTCACTGCATCATGGACATCACATGCTCTATCTGTGTATGTACTTACCCAGCTGTGTATAACATTTCTAGGGAAAGGACGTGAAGTTATAACCTAAGTATGCCAGTGTTGCAGGCTGCAGTACCATAGGGACACTCAGGTCAACTTTCAGCTGTCTTGACAGGAGAGCTAGACCCTGCTGAGATCCATGGTGCCATCACTGAATCTAGCTGGCTTCACACAAGTGCAAGGCTGTCTACACTACCTTTCAAATTCATTTAGTTTTGATTTTTCTAAAAGCAGCTTTTGGCCCTGCAGACCACAACAATCTGTCATGTCACTTACCAGCAGCAGTACGTAAACTGAATTGGAGTGCTAAATATTCCCATTGAGAAAAAGGACAAAGATGTGAATGTGGAAAAAAACCAGAATAACTAATTAATTGCAGTGGTTCCTTTCTGACCCTGTTATTCAAAGGACTGTTTGAAATGTACATTGCTCTTTAACAAAACCCAGCTCTGTTTCTTACACAAGCAAAACACATATGAATTTTCAATCCATTTACTTGTTTGCCTCAATAAAAATTTTGTAGACTTTTTGTGTAAGTGCTGTCTTGTAAGTCAGCAAAACAAAGTTATTTTTTTAAGTTCTGGAATATACAAAAAAATTTTGGAACCACAGATTTAATGGGATTTATATGTACTCGATGTCTAACTTTCTATTACTTCTACATTTTCTTGAAGAATTATTTTTTAAGACCCTGGTTTTAATACTAAGTAATACAGTGTAAGCATATTTTTAAGGCTAAATGCTAATCCCTCAAGTGGGGTAAGATATTTTAACCACAATAGGGTAAATGGTGATGCCAGAAAAACTAACCCGATTTAAGATACAACATATACAAGAACAGTTGAAACAAGTTTTGATCCTTACTATTAAATACACACCACATACATTTTTGCCTCGGTAGTGCACTTGTAATTTCTGCAGAATTAGACTAAAAAACAGAAGTGAGCCTGTGAATGACAAGATAAATGACCATCTCTGAACAGCAGCTAATAAAACAATTTAAGTTCACTTGCAAGTTTTTCACACAGATCAACAAAATCTCTTACCTTTTTCATTCAGTTCTTTGGAGCGTCGTTAATACAGTTGTGGGTACGTTAAGACCAGGAGAGAAACGCTGAGATGAGTCTCAGGCATCTCAAGCTTAATTTTAAGGGATGCTCCTGTGACATCAAGAAACCTTGATAGGAAGTTTTGAAACACGATGTTTTCTCAAAGTGCAATATAGTTTTAGCCTGGTTTCACTTTAGGTTTTACATTCACTTTAATCAGAAATTAAAGCTGCCTGAAAATGGGGTAAAACAGTGATCGGGAACCTGAACTGGCAGAAGCTTGCAAGGCTCTGTTTAATGAGAGACAATAGCTTACATTATGCAAAATTACACTGCTTAAGTCAAAGCTAGTTTTGCATTTTTAGTACTATAAAAAGTCCCAGTGTGAAACCACAAACTTCTGGCCTTTTTATTTTTTTCTTTTTTTGGGGGGAGGATGTTCTTGTAACCTAAAATACATCCAAGTGATTTAAACCATATTCTGTAAAAACAAGTTTCTTCTGTGCCGAGACCTTGTGTGCCAAGATTCAGCACACAGCAAATTTTTATAGGCTGAGATATTAACCTCTCAAAACAGATGCATGTAATGGAAACACTGTTAATCCCTTGACTATTGGGGCGTAATGAGGCATTAACCTACTAGCTCTCAAAAGTTAAAGGGTCCGGTTTCTGACCTCTGTTAGAGTGCTCCACACTGAGGAGAACTCCTTTATTTTCAAGTACTTTATACAATCTCAAAAAATTTTCTTTTCCAAAACCACTGTTCCTGGGAGTGAAACTCTACAAATATGAAAACAGATTTATGAGCTACAGCGTGTTCCTGAAGGTAACTAAAAAGCTGTAGATACTTGTGATTGTGTAGTGCAGTTTTACAGAATCATACACACTTCAAGATTATGTACTAGCTGTGTTTGTAAGTGGTAACTGTCTCATTAGCTTTGAGATATTTAAAATTATAGAGAAATTCCTACAACCATGGGGAAAAAATGACTGTCATCTAATCTCTAATGTTTTTCTATGGCATTACTTTTTTGAATTAACTTCATCACTAGTGAAAATATTTGCCAGTCTATAACCTAATCATTCCCCATTCAAATACAAGGTTCCCACTTTTAAACCGATTTCGGAATAGACTCTGACCCCAGCAGAGCAAGAACATTTAAATGTAACAGATTCTAAAGGTAAATAAGTTCTGGTAACAGTTCAATATGAAATACTATGTGATTTAAAACTTATTGTGTGATTATCAACTCAGTGACACTAGACTGATGGGATCACCACAGAATGTCTAATGTAAGAATAAAGGATAATTAATTTAATAAATGGTAATGTATTTAGCACATACGGACAATTACTAACACACTCTAGGGCAAAAGTTGAAATACTTGATATGCATGTCATACGTATGTCACACATTTATTCCTGAACAGAAAGGTTACCTATGTGCTGCAATCAGGAGATGTGACTCTAGTACAGATGGATGTACCTGCTGTCACCTCAGTGCAGCTTCCTCAGGTAACAGGGAAGCAAAGACGTGACAGCAGAGTCTTCAACCTCATAAGCAAGAACCCAGCAGTAGTGTACATGCTTTCACATGTAGTAGCCAAGTGTAGGCCCTTAAGTGGGAAAGCTGAATTAGATACAGCACCTTCAGGAAGGGGAGGAGTACAAGCCTGTTTTTAGCCCAGCACTTACCAGAGAAGCCTGCATCTGCCTGAGTCTTTAGAGAAACCAGAGTCCTAACCTGATTGTTCATGTTCAGAGGAAAACTAAGGAAAGCAAGTATCCTCCTAACTATTACCTTGGAAGGTTAAAGACATAATGCAATGATATTACAGATTATTTTAGATTAAGTTCATTAATATTTCTGACAGGGTCACATCTGCCTATGCACTGAATCCAAGCATACACAAAAAAACCACAAAAGAAAACTGGTTTCTGGCCTTGCTTTGGATGTCTTGCACCCACAAGGGCAAAAATCTTAAAGGGTTTTGGCTTTTGTGGAACATTCTGTCTCTTATAGCCATATAAAAGTATAGAATTACTTAGTACATTGTATTACACAGATTATATAATACTCCTGTGTACATGCATATTGTATAGGATGTGTTATTATATATGGCATCTACTGCGTGTTTATAATTCAAACTTCAAACAAAAACTTTTTCAGAGAGAGAAGACGGACATTCTCTGTTTCAAATTTTGCTTGTTTAACATTTTCACACATGCCTAAGAAGTTCCAACCTTCAGAGAAATACATTGAAACAAGCTCTTTTCTGCAAACAATACTGTTTTTGTGAATCACACATATGTGATTAAACATTGTTCATTAAAATAAAACTCTGGCAAGTCACAACGCTAACCCAAACATCCCCTCAGTCAGATGACACTCTAATTCTTTATGAGGAATTTGGACACTGGATCTTCCATTATTTTTACTAAGAATAATGGCAGACAACCTCTGCAATGAAATCCATTGCTAGGTGTTTATGTATACATGCAGCTTCAGTAACAACTTAAACCCAAAAGTTTAATCGAGTAAATAACTGATGTCTGTGTATGGAAAGATGAGTCCAAAACCAAGTGTAATCTTGCCTATATTACCCTCCAGAGAACCAATGGCCACCTCAGGTATGAGTTAGACCCTAAGAATCACAAAATCATTTAGGTTGGAACAGACCTTTAAGATCATCACGTCCAACTGTAACCCTAACACTGTCAAGTCCACCACTAAACCATGTCCCTCAGCACCTCATCTATATGTCTTTTAAATATCTCCAGGGATGGTGACTCAACCACTTCCCTGGGCAGCCTGTTCCAATGCTTTACAACCCTTTCGGTGAAAAAATTTTTGCCTAATATCCAACCTAAGTCTCCCCTGGCACAACCTGAGACCATTTCCTCTTGTTCTGTCTCTTGTTACTTTAGAGAACAGACTGACCCCACCTTGCTACAACCTCCTTTCAGGTAGTTGTACAGAGTGATAAGGTCTCCCCTCAGCCTCCTTTTCTCCAGGCTAAACAACCCCAGTTCCTTCAGCCGCTCCTCATAAGACTTGTGCTCTAGACTTTTCACCAGCCTTGTTGCTCTTTGGGCATGAGTTCAGTCCTACAAAGATGTCAGTTTTTGCTGAACTCCTGCTATAATTTGAATATACGTAGCTATAAACGAAACAAAGGAAAGAGGCTAGGTGACAGCTCTGTGAATTGTTTTTGGATTTAGCTACCTAAATTCAATTTTGAACCCCTAAATCCTCCAATGTCCAACTTCCGCAGCCAAAGAGCACCGTAGCACACCAGGGGATTTTTGTCATCTAATCCTCCCAGCAAGCCTCCAAACCCACATTACCGCTTTTCTTTCCATGGAAAAAGGGCTGTGGGATGAAGGACAGTACATGCCAGGATCTTACCCTGTAATGGAGACACAATATGATGGCAGAGTGGGAAAGTTCTCAATGTGTAAACATTTTTAATGCGTGTAAGCCTCACGCTCAAACCCTGCGGACAGCCTTAAAGAGGGGTCACATCATATGAACTCTCAAGGGAAAAAACATGTTTTCCAGTATTTTTATGTAGCAGCTGGCACACTTGGTGCACTACTGTAAAATAAATAATAACCTTCATAAACTGAGGTTGACACCCTTCTCCAAGCTCAAACTATTAAGCATTTCACTTTGCTTTTGCCTCAGAGGCAGAAACAGAGTGGCATATCCCACATGGCTAAAATTCCTTGGCCTTTCTCTCAGTCACATTAACATTATTAAAAACATGTAAACTTGGGGGGGTTTTTTGCTGTTGTTGTTTTGGTGTTCACATTGTTATTTTGTTTGTTTCCTTATTCTACTCCAACCCATTGTTTTCACTTATTACCCATGCCACGAAAATAACCGGTGAAGCAGCAAAACTCTGTGCAATTGTTTGGAGAGCAGCAGTAGTCCCATCGTGCTGCCAGTATTTCAGCCCAGCATACCAGCTCAAGTGTGCAAGGCTACCAAAAACAGGCTGCGATAGCTCAGATCTGCCTCTCGGAGCCAGAAGGACTGGGGAAACTCTTAGTTAAAAAAGGAGTAGGTGTAGATGAGGGTCATTGGCTCCGTAAGTCCCTTCTAGAGAGGAGCTCAGTGATGAGCTGTAGACAGCACACGGTCCTCTTGCACACTGTGCTCTGCCTGGTCTGGGTCAGATGCATGGCACACAGCTTTTGAAAGCACATACTTTTAGAACTCTACAGAAAAGGTCAAAACATCCCTTTCATTCTGGAAATTGTTTCAAGAAAAAAAAGTTATTGTTCTTATTAATGATGTTGCTACATTCAAATTTAAGCAGCAGTAAAAAGACACCAGTTCCAAGTACTAACTACCTGAAGTATATGCCCAGAAGCATCGAAGAGTCTTTAAAACTGGGACTTGGGCAGCCAACTTTCTCCCAGTAATTATTTCCACCACTTTACTCTGGGGTAGAATGTGTCAGTCCTTTCCAAAAGCACTACCATACAAATACATTTTGCCACAAGCCAACAAGGTCTTCACATTAAAATCTGCAACCCATTTCATATAAGCATAAATGTATTTACTGTAAAGATACTTGCTAGCTCTTTATTTTGTTTTAAATATTTCACAACCCTGAGAATGTTACTACCAAAATGCTCATGTTCAAAACATGATGGACTTAAAACAAGGAGAAAATTATTTAGAAAATTTTTGCTCATCCACAGTGAACAACGCACTCTGTTTTTCCAGAAGAGTTTAGGAGGAAGATATAAGGCACACAATACATTTTGACATTTTAATTTAAAGAAATAAAGAATAACAATAAACACAATAAAGAAACAACTCTGTAACTTAACCAAAGCATTCCTTTTCTCTTGTTCTCTGAAATAAGAAGTATTCACAGTGACGATACAAGAACCTGCAGAAGAAGATACATTGATTAGATTAGATAAGCATGAACAGCAACTGAGATCCAACTTGAAACCAGCACACATATCAGCTACGGAGAGCTATTTTTATCATCTTTGATTTATACTCAGCAATGAGACTCAATTATGAGAAGCGGAAATATCAATTAAGTGGGAGAAAAGTTTTATTAATAGGACAATAATGTTTTTCTTGCTGCTCGAGTTGCCCATTTGTTTTTAGCCAGAGTGAAGCATCTTTTGAATTTTACAGAGAAATTAGGATCTCTATGTTACTTTTCTCTGACAGTGAACTACACGCCACCAAGCCCTCAGTGCTGTTTCTGCAAGGACTACGTCAGTGCTCATTCACAACCTCACCACACTTTGCCATCTGGGCTCATCCGTCGCAGGGAATTTGCAGCCCAGCCCTGGTAAGGTGCCAAGCTGACCCTGGGGTAACTCACCCAGGTCTGCTGCACTCGCGTATGGGAACACTGAGCCGGAAACACCACCAAGAACTGGAGCCATAAATATCTTCTAGCTATAGAGAATGTAGCGTCACAAAGCTTAGTTGTTTTTTTCTTCTTTTTTTCAGTTTTACGTATTAGACAGTTTATGCTTCCACTCTCAAAACAGATTTTATCCTAATAAAGGCTTTTACTACTATTATTCACCTGCCATTACACGACATTAGACAATTAAGTAGCATAGCCCAACTTTCAGAGTGAGGAACATTCCCATTTTCTTTCAAATGGGAATTGGAAGACAACATAAACAAAACATTCCATTAAAATATAGAGATGCAGCTTTATTTATTTATTTATTTATTTAAGTATTGCCAAGACTGCCACCTACGCTTAAAAAACTTTGCTACGAAAACTCACTGGCATGAGCAAAAAGAAAAAAAAAATCTATGGGCATGAAACAGTCTTCAGTCACAGTTTGATTGCCAGGCGATTGACAAAATAATTTGTACCCGTCGATTTTCATGAAGGAAATTTTTACAATGGATTTGCCAAGCAGATTTTTAATTTTAATCAGTAATGAAAAAATGACAACATGGATCACAACAAGACATCAGCCGTTAAATGGGCTTTCGCGATTGCTGTCAGGACGACTCCATTAGGCAGCCATACCTTTGTGGGCATCAATCATGCTCTTCAAACTCTTGTACATCTTCGAGATTTAATTAGACATTTAAGTTCTTTACTAGCAATTTGCAAAACTGTCACTTACTAAAAGTGTAAGACACCAAAAAAAAAAATTTTGAGAGAGACATTTCCTCTGTGCCCTAAGAGACTGTTTATCTAATTCTTGGGAGCAGTTTTAAAGCCACCAGTCCCCTTCGTTGAGTCTGACCAACGCCTTTGAAGGCTAATTGCTCCTGCAGTCTGAAACCGTGCAGAGAAGTGCCTCAGACACAGCTGCAAGCTGCCTTAAACTGCTGTGCTGCAGCAAAAAAAAAAATGCTGGGGAAAGAGGGTGAGTTTGTGCCTGTACATATTCGCTCGATGCTGCTTGCAGTCATGTGCGGCAGAAAACACTTTCTCGACTTTCCAGGGAAACTGCTGTGTCTGGGTTGGGAAAAGCTAACGTCCGAAATCATGTCTTCCTAAACCATGTACAAAATCAGCCCCTTGCTGGTTTTTGCAGTGGAGGTGTGCACTGCGGTGCTGAGCTCCCGGGCCAGCGCATCAACAGCTCCAGTGCTCACAGAGCAAGAACCCGTGCATCAAGCTGTGTCTTCTTCCAGATCTCTGTGCCCCTGGGGGGGCACTGCATTGCTGGGACTGGCTTTTCTGTTTGTACGGAGATGCCAGGACATTCTTGAAACAAACAGGGATCTTTTTTAGTGTATTTTTTAGTTTGTTTGAATAGGATCTTTGTCATCATTCTGCCCAAAGTTTTATGATGGAGGGTCCTAGAGAAGGAAAAGCGCTAGCTGAGAAAGTTTTGATTTTGGTAAATATCTTATTCTTCTCTTCCAGATCTCCAAAAGCAAAAGATGTAGTCTCCTTTAAATGAACTTTAGCATACTACATAGCATTAAAGCAATAAATATAAAAGGTGGATTGTGAAAATGCTGTTAGTCACCAATGAAAAATTTGCCCTGGGCAAAGATGTGCAGAGTTGTTTTCAGGTTAAAGTTTTTTTTAATGGGATTTTTTTCTTTTTGGTGGTGAAATGAAGGGGCAGGAACACTCAGTTTTCCTACAGATCTTCAGCACAATGAGTGAGTGCATCAAACTTCAGCCATTAGCACATTAGAGCTATTTATTAATCACCAGTCTGAACTGATATGGGAACATTTTCATATTTTATAATTATGCCCTCTCAAAGATTACCTGTTCTCACCTGCATAAACTCCTCATTGCTTTACCGAGGAAGACAGATGACTCTGTTTCTTATTATTCAAGTAAAATTAGCTCCCTGCATTCCCAAGCAACCACAATCATTGTCATGGCAATTTTCATGACACTCCTGGGTAAATATAGTACCCATTCACATCAGCGAGAGGGTGAGCTGTGGCAGGGTGACAAGATGGAGGCAGTCACATATTTAGGAGCATCAGGCTGGCAGCTGAGGGGGCAGCCATTGTTCAGAGTGGGGAGAACAAGAGCAGAGCCACCAGTGGCTGAACTTCAACCCTCCACCACGAGTCTCCTAGTGCTGGGGCTGTGGAGAGCAGTGGTGAACACAGACTTGTCTGTGTCTCTCTCTGACCCCCACGCTTCATGAAGCACTCCTGCATTTGCAGCGTCCCTGGTACCAGGGACATTGGCAGCGGCAGCGGCAGGGTGACAGGCATCAGGAAAATCAAAGGAGACATTTGGGCTCCGGGGGAGGAAGTCAGGGACTCTCTTCTAGTGCTCAGGGGGACAAGACACCCACGCCAGCCATCCTGGCCAGAGGAGCAGCAAATACAGAGAAGGGGCAGGAGGAGGAAAGGGAGTCATCTCTCTACCAGAAAACAAACTGAAAGGAGATGCGAGGAGATCCTGCTTTGCATTGCCTTACCATGCATCTGGCACGAGCATGTGGCTGGTCAGCAGCTACATCTGGCAAATCAAGGCAAGCCAAGAGGATGTTACTTTCCGTAACTTTGCAGCTTTGTGGTCACCACCAGTTCTTTAAGGTGCTATTACCAAATCCCTTTGATTATTCGTCAGTACCTCAATGCTTGTGAACTGGAGAGCACAGAGGTGACACGCTCATCATGGACTTGCACTTGCACCAGCATACAGTGGTACACAGCACACCATCAGCCAAATCTACTGCAGAAATAAACAGCAACATAGCAACAACACACTACAGTACTCTTCATCTTACATGAGCTTCCAGACATCGCAGCTATGAGGCAGGTGTCTGGTAATAATAACCATATAAATGGCTTTTCATATAATTCTCAAATCATAGGAAATGACCTCAAGTTGCACCAGAGGAGGTCTGGGTTGATTATTAGGAAAAAATTCTTCACTGAAAGGGTTGTAAAGCACGGGAACAGGCTGCCCAGGGAAGTAGTGGAGTGACCATCCCTGGAGGTATTTTAAAAATGTGTAGATGTGGCACTTTGGGACATGATTTAGCAGTGACTTGGCGGTGTTGGGTTAACGGTTGGACTTTATGATCTTAAAGGTCTCTTCCAACCAAAATGATTCTATGATTCTAAATGAGAATACTGGCTAACAAGAAACATGATGCCAGAGATCAGAGCTTAAGCACTACACCTCAAAGTTTGACTCCATCTCAATGCTGATTTTATAAACTACTTCACCTTTAGAAGGTGCAGTCTTTGTAATTAAATATGTGCATGCATGTGTGTACATATAAAGTCTCTTTCTCCCTCTTTCCATATATATTTACATACAAACACGTATATATATTGTAAAATCTAGCATGCTTCATGTTAAAACTCAGCTCACTTCAAATGTAGGGTCTTGTTACAAAGGCCTTTTCCACGACAGAGAAAACAGTCACCACAGGACTGAGAGGAGGAGGACTGGTGAAGCACAATGCCCCACAGCCCAACAGCTGTGCTGTTTCTGGGTGATGTTGACTCTGCTGCTAATCTGCTGCACGACGTGCGCTGAAAGGACCTATGCACTGATGAAGAAAGAATTACTTCCCAGCAGCAGGACCAGGATAATCAAACCACCCAAAGCCCAAATGCCTTCCAGAACAGTTACTTAGCTGTATGCTTGCTCTTCTTTCCCAAGACACTTCAGGATCCCACATGGTACTTTTTTGTCCATTAAAGGGTTAGGTGGAAAAGACCAATTAGGTTACCTGGCCCATCCATCCCCTTGGCAATACCTTCTTCAACTTCCTTATTCAAGCGCTGCCTGGAAAAGGTTTCCACTGACTCAATGGGTGTTTCACCTGAGTTAGGCTTAAACAAAGTCTGTGGGATTTGGCCACCAGTGTGGTGACAAGAGGATGCAAAGCCTCTTGCATTTTGGTGTCGGGTCAGCAGGGTGTAATGCAGAGGCCCCAGGAACACGTCGTGAATCATCCATTTCTCATAAGCCAGAGGTTTTGGGGAAGTGCTCCAGCCTGCCCCAGACCATCCCGCTCCCGGCCCTATGACCCATACAGGCCACGGGCTGCGGCACTCTCCCCGCTCTCCCGCATCATTGAGCTGCCCAAGGGCTCTTCTTCCAGCTTGCAGAAATCACCAGGAATTTAGACTGTTAGTATTTTTTAAAGCTGTTTAGTCTCTTCAGAGTCACACGCTCTGTCTTACAAGGCAACCCAGATCGAATGCCTCTCTGAATCTGCACGTATATATTCCATCTGTTTAAATCCTGTCCTTCCAGCTTTGGACACCTCAACACTTCCCATGTCTCCATGCTCTATAGCAAGCTAGTTCAGACAGCGATGAGGCAGACCTGAAGAAAAAAAGTCAATAGCCTTTGCCAAAGATGCCCTTACAACTTCACCATGTCGCATATTATAGATCTAAGAATCTCGCTCATTTCAGAATATGAAAATGTTTGTGGCTATCCTGAAGGAAAGAAGCCTAAGTTAACCTGGTGCCTAAGATAAGATCTTGGTTTAGAAATTTCTCTCCTGGCTAGAAACTTCTAGTTTATTAAAAAAACCAGCCCAATCTGGAAATAATCCATTTAAATAAAAATTGTCAATGCTTATAAAGATACTGTTTGATCTCTTTTTTCAGAGTATCTGACATGAAATCTGTTGAAGATAATAAGATTATTTCACTGGTTTGGATGGACTTCATTCGTGCAGCTTTTATCTCCTTGAAACACTTAAGACAGACACTTATACTGTATTTAATTTTTCAGTCTTCTAAAAATCAGGTTTGTACAGTAAAATTCTAGTCCCTTCTTGTGGATTTTGTCATTTACTTTAATACAGCCAAAATCTCATCCTTGGACTTCAACAACTTTTTAATAAACCTACATTAGCAGATGAGATTTATATTTCTGAGTGATGAGTGTAAACTAAGTACTAAAAATGTAATAAAATATACTAAATACTATATACTATATCATACTAAATACTACAAAGTATACTAATTACTAAAATATTAAAAATATAATAAAAATATATATAGGCCAACGTTTAGCCTTAGCTAGATCAAGGAAAGCTGAAGTAATTCAATAGATCTAAAATCTGTAGTTTTACATAGAGTCTCACTGGAGATTGTGGTTTGCAACTTCCATACATGAAGTGGATGAAGAGGCTCTATATATGTTATTTTCTCATCACATCTACAGACTAGCAGTTATTCTCATTTCAATGACAGTCACAATCATGGGAATTTTAGTCCTGTGTAAACTGTTCCAAGACAAAACTTGCTTCATTTTGAATATTGGCAATAAATTGAAGCTCAGCAGAGGTAAGCTGAAAATTTATATTGGAGGTATTGACAGATTTGGTTTCATTAGCTAATTTAGACTATGAGAGAGTGAGCAATAGTCACCCAACAGAATCCCACATCTCTAGATTAAAGATATTTCTACACTCAGTTAAGGTTCTCTGATTACTACCAGCTAATTTCTAATGAGTTTGGGCTGTAATTTGCAGGGTTGCTTCAAGTCCAACTTCCTCCATCCTCAAAGCCAAGTGTTACATCAAATAAGCCTCAAAATTCCCACTTAATTTTGACTTCCACTTAACTCCTTGACTATCTGCCACTGCTCCCTCCCTTTCCCACAGCTATTATTTATATAAACACACAGGCATGCTCGTGCTCCTGTGCCATTCGTAGTATAAGGATCTTTTGCTGCAAAGGGCCTTCTTTTGATGTAGAATAGCTGCAGCAGAATTCATCCTTTCCCACAGGCTCTCCTGAAGTTTCCATTCCTGTGAACCTAAAACTAGAAGAAAGAAAAAATTGTAAATGTGAAAGGGAAGCTTTAAGGATTCTGGAACTTGCATAAAAAAGCATGGCTTTATATTCAGGAAAACCCAAATCATCAGGTTTCATGAAAGCTCTGGCAGTATCATGGGCAAAATATAGGTACAGATCCTTGGTAGATGTTAATCGGCAGGGCTATGCTGCTTACCTCAGCTTCATCTGACCCAGTATGAGTTCTATGCATTATTTTTCCATGCAAGTACCATTTGTATCCAGGAGCACTCGGCATGTTTTCTCTTCGAGATTCTTTTTCTCTGGTTATCTGACTCACTACCAAAACAAATAAACTAAAATAACCCTACACACATGTCTATTGTACCGTATCCACAAAGGATTCTGTTATTACATATGCAGAAGCGGAACTTCTAGAAAATAAAACACGAAAGAATTTGAGTCTCTAAGGCCAATTACAACTACTCTGATTTAAAAGGATTATAGAGAAGCAGGCTCTGTGCAATAATTTCCAGTCTAATTACAATTTACAAAGAATCTTCATTGTTGTCAAAAATATTTAATGTGCCTTGGCATTTAGCAAATAATCTAATTCGATTTTTTTTTTTTTTTTTTTTTTGGTCACACAACATGATCGCACACAATTCTCCAAGCTGTTTACAGTGAGCAAAATTATCCTTGCAGCTAGATAGTTAGATCCTTCTGAACTGGTAATCAAACATTATTGTGATTGCACTGAATTTTTAGTGCTATCACAAGTGTGTACTTACTAATCGCACAACAATGAGAATATGAGAATAGCTACAAAACCTTAAGCTTTATGAATAAGATTCACCATGAGAGTAAGAAAAAGAGAGAGAGAGGGAGAATGACCAGTCTTTAGTAGGATTATTTGCTGTCTAATAGAGGTCAGAACCTCAATACGGTTTAACAATATAACAGGCATACACCTAAATGGATATGTCAGTTTTTACAGTATTAAATTATTTAGCAGTAATTACCCCAGCATGTGGATACTATAAATGTAGGTCTTATAAGTATGAGAAAATAGTCTGCTTTGTTCATTCAAATTGATGGTTTGGCGGCCAGCTATAAAAGTACCAGCAGTTCCTGGCATTCTACGTTGTGTGCAAGCAAGAAATGGATAGAGACCTTCCTTGGTAGAGGAAACTTTAGAATAAAGCTCAGGACTAATGATAAATGTATGCAAAAAATAGGAAGTGGAGAGCTCTCTTTTTTCACAGAACTGGAAAAGTATAACTGAAACACCACAATGGAGTTGAAGAGACATTCCTCTGGGCAGCCAGACACTTCTAATTTTGGCTCCAGAAGAGCCCATGCTGAGTCTAACAATCCATTCTACATTGGCTTTTCTGTTGAGATTTCTAATACAGTTGAGAGTTATGAAGATGAGTTTTAGAGGTGATAGGTCTGACTCGTTTGTAGGAAATAAAAATACCAGCTCTTGTTATCCACTGTTCAACCTTGATTCAAAGGCCAACAGAAGAAATCTCCATTGACCAGTTGCCAGCAACTGAGACATCCACATTTCCAGGAGCGTGACATGTTTACAGCAAAGTCCTTTGGATTCTGCAGCAAAGTCTAAAGTTTGCAGCAGCTTCCTTCGGTATCTTCGTGCTGACATTTTAATTAATTAAATATAAATCTGAATTATACAGTTATTAAGGAGGCATCTGCCTTGTTTACTTTGACATGAGAGTCTCACCTTGAAGAATATGGGATGTAGTTTGTGGTAACAAGATAAGCATTTTATTAGTCATTTCCCTTAAAAAGACAAACAGTGAAATAATGTGAATTCAGCTGATTGAATAAGATCCTGTATATTTAAGTAACAGTGACAGTATTTGAACATTCATCTTTAAATTAAAGAGCTAACAGCATTTAGGAAGAATTTCAAAATTCACATTGCTCAGCAGTTATTCCAGGTTGTCATCAGATTCAGGAAAACAGCACTACATCATTTTATACTCAACATAATATTCACTAACATGAAGGAGTCTTGACACACTCCGTGATACATTCCAGGTGTGTGAGCTAGGATTTGGATCCTTTGAAAAATATGAAAAAAGTAGCTATGTTCTTTAGTCAAATGAATGGCAACTCTCCGTAGGCAAATGAGGGAAATTAAATATTTCACTGCAGACTTGAAAATAAAGAACTTCAGTAGTTTTGTCATATCAGAGAAGCTGTTCTCTGACTCAGTACCATGATATTTGCATATATTACAAAACTTCTGCGTACCAGTTGTGTTGCAGATGATAGATCATGCTGAAGAATCTTGTAACCCACAGAGGTCTATTCAGTGGATGGGATTGGGGCACATGCTTATCCTTTTTTTTTTTTTTTTAATGGATAGCAGGCATTTTGTTGTTATGACAATTTGGCATCTTCTGAGCAAATGTATTTGCTTACTATATATACATCTTCAAACTGTCAAATAATCAGGCAACCACTGCCCTCTCCTCATATTGCACGTTTGATTAAAATGGCAGAGGCCAGATGCCCAGCTCACTCACAGGTTCTTTAATTAGAGGGTCTCCTGAACTTCCGAACCACTTGAATGAAAAAAAAGAGCAATTAACACTTTTCCAGAGCTTCCTTCATCCATCTGTCACAGCACAGGTGAAAAAAAAAAAAAAAGAAAGAAAGAAAGGGAAGACAGAAAAGATGATAATGGATCCTTTCACCAGAAAACACTGGAGTCTGGACTCTCAGTGTAGTCCTCCATCCAGTCCATCAAAAACATTCCTCCCTCCCCCTGCAGAAGATGAAAAGCCTCTAGGTTTTCAAATATGCTAACATCGTCTAGGAGAGAAAAATCGTGTGGAAGCTACGCAGACGGGCACAACATGTCTTTAATCACCCCCGTTTCCATCAGGCACAAAGGCCTCACAAAGCTCGGTTGGTTAGACGCAAAGGCTTGACATGTGAGGGCATCCACTTCCCACCCCCATGCTGTCCCCCCAGCCATCCGCAGTATCAAATGAGATCTGTTATCAGCCTTAGTTAGATCATAATGAAATAATTGCAGGACTCAGCTGAGGGTGACTGCAGTGTAGTGAGGTGAATTAATTTTCCCACCCCAGCAGGGCATGTCAGATCTGGCCATGAGCAGGTCAAGCCATTATTTTTTGTGGGTGTGTGAAAGTGATTGACTGGATTTGTGCACTTTGAGAGGGTTTGTGGAAAAAAAACAAAGGTGCACCTCAGCCATGCTCTATCCGTTAAACAGCAGGCACAAATGAAAGTAAACCAGCTCATAAATTAACACAGAAGGAACTGTTTTATTCAGGTTTAAAAGGAACCCTTATGCAACTTCAGAAATTTCATCAGGCATCTGTAAAATATGCATTTCAATCCACTCCAAGGAAGATGCTGATTTTATTTTTTTTTAAGGTTATAATAAGTAAATGGCTAAAATGTCAGCAATATACAACCTCTAAAGATCAATATCCCAGCTCGCAGTCCCACAAATGGGACCGCTACATTGAAGATAAAGCATTCAGTATAGCTCAGAGAGGTATTTTGGATCCAAATATTTTAAAACATGGCAGTGAGGGCCAAACAGCACATTACGTGCTCAGTAAAGCTAAGCAAACATCTTTCATTTTTCTCCAGCTATATGGGGGTAGGGACGATTGTGATTCCCAAAATTTCCTGTGTTCTCATAGGTTATGAAAATTGCTGCTTTTGTGAGTTTTGGTAAAAGCAAACAGCTTTTTCTTTAAAAAGAGATACTCATTTTAATCAAAACTCACATAAATCTTAGAAAGGAAAGCTACCTTGCAATTCTAACTTTTCTCTTAAGAAGAAACTACCTGAAAGAAAAATATCTACAAATGTTTTTCTCTGCACTTTCATATCAACTTTTTACATGTTGCTAGCTCAGCATTTACATTCACCAGCAATAAAAGGAAAATGTGGAGCCCTGCTATAGCGCCATACTATTTGGTAAAGATCTTTTTGTGGGGTTTTTTGTTTTGGTTTGTTTTTTTTTTAATGCATGTACTACTGAGGGAAAAACCCATCTGAGTTGTATGGTTGTGTTGTACAATTTTTCCAAGAATGGTGTTGTGAAGAAACCGTCCTCACTGAAGCCATCCTCAGAATCTGCTTTGACTCACAGAAATCCCCTGGCAAATTTCCATTGTGGCCATGAAGAGGAAACACAGTGTCTTGCCTGAAGAAATAGAAAATGCTCATTGAAAAAGTTCACCAACTTCTGCAAACTACTAGAGATGATTGGAAAGATGAGTACTTGGAGATCAGTAGAATCTTATAGAGAATTAAAGTAGCTAATTGAGCAGCATGATTTTAATGTAAAACACTCAAGGCAGAAGTGACTACTGAAAACCAGCATTTAAAGAAATGACACCTGCACTACAAACCTTTAGGTTTCCTCTTATTCTCTCCTTGAATCTAGAACTAATGGGCTGTTAGTTACCTTCTGTATTCATTTCCCATCAGTGGATGGAGAGGCACATTTTCAGAGGTGACTAATTTCTTTCTTTTTCTTTTTTCCATAGCATTTAGAAAAAGGAAGGAGATGAAAGGGAACACTACTCAGACTTCTCTTGTTAAAAATAAATGACATGAGAAAAAAAATTGTGCAAACATCTATATAAACCCTAAGCTGTGCTTTCTTAATTACAGAGGAGGCAGAAACACTTCTAAAATACCCCTGGCAATTATTCACCTATCTTTCTTTTTAGCATCTTTCCAGGTCCAGTCATCTCAGAGGCTCCAGTGCAACATCCTGGCAAGCTGAGTGAGAACAATGTGATTATTTAGCATCAAGAGAATACAAAACCTAATATTACAGCACCTCAGCTGAAAAAGCACATTAAAAAGTACATCCCTCATGAGATACTAATACCAGCTTATATCAATATCTGGACTGCAGCAGGAAGTACCAACAGCTCTTCCTCAAAGAAGTGAGAAGAGAAAAATTGGACAGTGACGGATGATACTTTCAGACTTTCCAGACTTGGTTTGTTTTGCTTCAGTCTAAGCTGTGGGTTCATTTTTGCTCCTGATGCATGCAAACTGCATCATTAGAGACAGCATATATTAATGCCTCGTGAGAAATTGTATGTCAAGCCACTTTAAGGGAGTATTCTTCCTCTGTAGTGTCTTTATTTTCTAGTTGTTTTATATATCTTTATCTATAATATATACCTATGTGTGTATAAATTTATATATTTCTCTCTTATGCCTCCTTGCTGATGAGCCTGTCCATGTCTCTCATTAGCCTCTAGGCTGCCACTCCTGGTCCCTCAAACATGGGAACCTCTCTGCTGCTGAGTACCCTTGGGGACAGAGCAAAATACCAGACTCTGGCCCCAGCACAGATAGGAGACCATGGAAGATTTTCTTGTCAGCAAATGGACAGGAAGGAAAGGTAAGGAGAGAGTATTTTCCTGAGTGCTGAGGAATGAAAAATACTCCAGCAGATGCCCACATCAAAGTATAGTCCGGGCCAGCATAATTCACAGCAACACAGAGCTGCTTGATATTGCCTGGAAAGTCATTTTTTCCCCAGGCAGCTCAAAACTGGGGAAGTAGAAAAATTTTACCCATTCATCCTTTCTTAAATATCTGTTTCAAACCATGTTCCTCTGCTTTGTTTTCCGCTGCTTTCTCTCAATGCTGCTCGTGAGATGGAAACCTCCGCTACCTCTGCAAACTGTTGACAAAGCACAATACAAAAAAGCTCTTCTCCAGGGCACACACCTGTGTTTTATCACACCACCTTGCCTCCTTCCCTCCTCCTTCCCACTGCCATCCTCTGATGTCTTATATGCAGAATTTCCTCTGCCCGAGACTGTAAGTCCCTCTGGACAGAGACCTTGTCTTTTTTTGCGTTTGTAAAGTGCTGCCCCTTCCCCTAGAGTTCAGCCCTACATTGCTCTGCCATCTCTTCAACAACACAGAGCTTTACTACCTCTCTGACATAAAAACCTACTTTAAAAATGCTTTCATGCCATTGTGGGTCTTGAAGCTCCAGTAGCAGCAAGGCAACGTGTTCTATAAATGGCACGAGCGCTGATTGGAAATATCATGTGTTAATTGGCAATATCTGCCTTCAGTAGGCTCTGCAATATGTGTTATATCACACTGACTAGTTACATACCCGTGATAGTAGGTATTAACTATTTGCAGTATAAATGCGTGCTTCCTTTGAAGGAAGCATGTGAATTTAGTGGGTTTTTGTAATTAGCCTTTACGACCTGTCAAAAGCTGGAAAGTGAAGAGGGCATCCATCGAATGTGACATATTGTCAAAACCAGGCAAAGCAAGTGTTGTATCCCCTGCTGTACAGTTCCGTCAGAAACATCCCCTTGAGATAATCATCTTAGCACTATCAAACTCTTGGCATCCCTGACCTGATCCAGAGCTCACAAAAGGCAATAGAAGTCTTCCACAACTACACTGGTTTTCAAGTGCATCCCTGTTGCTCCTTTGGTCTTACCAGTTAGACAGGATTCGGTTCTCCCCAGGACTGCTCTAGATGAGAAAACAGTGACACAGCACAGTTATCTTCTCTAGGTTGTGTTTTCACTTTTCCTTTTTTTCGCCAAACCAGAGGTGTGTTTTCCTGAACACAGAGGGGGGTTTTGTTCCCAGTTTCTATACCCAGAATTCATCGTACAGCACCACTGAGATCCGCATCCGAGACTCTCCATCCTTCCTCCTGCCATCCCAGCCCTGCTCACAATTGCTCCTCCTAGATTTTGGGTGGTTTTGCTGACACCAGATGCTCAGCAATTGCAAACCCAATATCCCATCCCCGGTGTGCCACCAAGGAAATCCCCTTGCCTGCATGTTCAGCTCTGACCTGGCATGTGCTGTCTGAAATCCCTCCATTGTCTCTGGTGTTTAAAGAGGCTCAGTTGCTTCTTCTTCAGAGCCTGAAAAGGAGGGTTTGGCAAACCCACCGATTTTAATGAGATCTATTATTGTCTTTGGATCAAAGGCTCACTTAAAGGCAACCATTAGAACCTTTTACCATAACAGTAATTTAAAGGTGACCACAGGCATCTTCTGTTTACTCCTCAACAGCCCCCCCTTCTTTCTTCCACCCAGATTGGAGGGGTCTGTGGGCACATACTTGACCAAGAATGAACCCGGTGTGTGTCTTCAGTGTCAACAAAAGGGGAGGGGGGGGGTGGAGGGGTGGGGGGGGTGGGGAGGGAACCTCAGTATTATAATCCACGCTGTTTCCTTGCCAATTCAGATGGAATAAAAGCTTTAGTTTTTATCTTTTTGTAGGCACCACTATAGTCTCTTCACTTACACAGCCAGCTTTACCTAACTGGCATCCAGGTCACCACAATGGTATAGGAATATATCTAGCAACCATTTTTTACCTTGCCTAAACCGCTATTATTGGGGGGAATTACTGGTTTTACTAGGCTGGCCTGTTCTACTTAAGGGAAGTCAGCTCCATCCTTTCTCCTCTCCTTCCACCTGCTCTCTTGGCTTTAACCTTATGGGTGAAAATAAAACAGTTCTTCTAACAGCTGAAGACTTAAATGAGGCTATTTCAGAGAAAAGGCAGGCCAGTAACCAACTCATTTTAGTAAACAACCAAATTTTACCTTACACCGGACTGAGCTGATAATCAGTTGATAATATCTGAGAGTGATATCTAATCTGTAATACTGGTATCACAGATTAGATTTTCCAGGCTGTCCACTTGATGCACAGGAGAATGCCAGGTCTCTGGCATGTCATTGTTCAGAATTGGCTCCTGATAAGCAGTGTCGTATGTTAAAAGCCATTAAACACGCTAACATCTTCTTCTATGTTCCAAATACCTACGAAGCCAGGTGCAGAGGCACATGGCTGAACCTAACATCCTTTGCAAGGTATTAACGTTGCATATAACCACTATTTACTAAAGGACTACAAAAGAGGAAGTAAGGAAAATTAAGCACTTGCACTATCTCCAAGAGCAATGGCTCCATTCTGTCTGTTTGCATGACCTATAAAGAAATTTCACGTAACTATTCTTGTCAATCATGTTCAAATAGCTCAGCCCTGCCTTTTCTGTGTCGCTCTGCCTTCTCTCCATTGTGTTCACAATCACTGCTGCCACCCTCACAGCTATTAAAGCAAAACATTCAGCCACAAATAGTTAATTTCTCTCTTTTCTATTTCATGAAACTACCATGTATGTAGTTTATTTTTTATAATGTTTTCCAATTAAATATCACTAATTCAGTCTTAACATCTCATTTTTTACTTAACTTCAAAGGCGTCGAAGTAACTTATACACCAAATTAATTACGTCTATTATCACTTAAAGAAATCCACTTAATTCTGTCAAGCCTGGAAACTGATATAAAAATGTTGATTTGATAGTATTAACATCAACAATTTAAACTGTATTTACACTGGGAAGGAAAAAAATAGAAATAATTAATTGCTCATCACAAATCTGCCCAATATGGAATGCCATGTGGTTCTGCTTTTCTGATAAATTAGTTTGCTTTCTCTGCACTATTTTTTGTGAGGTATATAAGTAGTTAAAGGAACATATTGAAAAATGAACAATCAGGCTAACAAGGAAAGCGATGAAAAGTTATTAAAACCAGAGTCAAAATACTGAGGAAAATGTAGAAGTTTTGAGATGGTGTCCCATGTGAGACGGACAAGAAAGCATTCACCTTTTCCCTTCTGTTCTTCTGTTTGTATTCTTGCCGTACCCATGTGAGAAAATTTCATGATGAAAAATAAAACAACAAAACTACAAAGGAGAGGAACCGGGACAATCACATTGATTTACATGCTAAAACCCATGAAGGGAGGGATAAAACTCAGGTGATCTCAGACCTCCAATGTTATGGACACTTGCACAGTGATGAGTTTACTAGGTTTCTGTGTAGGAATCAGGTATGTCTGAGCAGATGCCAATCTCTTTACATCACACCATGGCCAACAGCAGAGAGAAGCAGCTATTAGCAGCCAGCAACTCTCCTTGCTCCGCTCCACGCAGAGCCTCTGGCAGCCAAAGGGTGCATGGGTGGATGTCATACCAATATAAACAGAAAGAACAGAAATGAATTTCACCACCAGAGATTAGCCAGCAAATTAAACTCAACCTGGAAAAGCACAGTGATGGAAAGTGCCTAACTCTGCCAGGCTCCTGAGAGCAGTCCCTGCTCACAGTACCTACCTGGTACCACTGGCTCCCTCAGCCCCACCGAACCCAGTGACATGGGACATCTGATGTTTTGGCTGGGCAGTAACCAGGACATAATGGACTACTGGTATAGCCCCTAAAGAAGGGAAGAAACCTCAGTGAAAGTCACGTTCTACAAAAGCCTCCCACAAAATAGAGCCATATCTGCCACAAGTGAAGTTCATTACTCTGTTTACCCAAAGGGAGCGATGTTGACTTACACAAAGTGATGGTGCAAAGTTCCACATTTATTTCCAAGGAACAGCCTCATTTAGGAGTTCAGACTGCCCCCAAAAATAAGCACTTTATGGTAAGTGTTTGAAGAGTGAGGCACTATTTACCTATTTTCTGACACCAGAAAATCCCCCTCTCAGTTTGCCACTCCACACTCTCACCTATTTTTCTTACTTTATCTTCTAAGGTCATGCTAGCCAGGTGCATATCATGACCAGAGCTAGCTTCCAGGGTGATCTTTTGAGAGAGAAATTTTGCGATTTTGAAAGAACCAAAAATCCACATCAGAGTGAAGGGTGGAGATTTCAAAGCTGGGTATGGAAAGGAAAAAGTGGGCTGAAAAAGCTACTGTATATGATTCTTTGGCTAGAAGTCCTGAGATCAAATTCTGCAGGGGACCCCAAGCACAGATGCCTCCAGCTCAGCTATGGCCCTACAAGCAGAACAGGGCACCAGAGCAGGATGCCCAGGAGCTCCAAAACCTGCTCCTGCAGAGGCACACCTGGCACCTGGAGATACAATGGCACTGTGGGGCTGCAGGAGGGTCACACCAGCAGCAGGGATGAAGTCCGGGACCACTCCAGCTCAGGCAGCCCACAGGGTGGACAGCAGAGAGAGAGCAGCGATGAGCCAGACTGTTTTTCCACACACTGAAAGGCCTGATTTTATCTTGTATTACTTGAGTCCAACCATGAGATGTACTGATGGGAAAATCTCAGTTCATGAAAGAGGAACATCTGCTAAACAGGGATTCAGGATTCTGCCCTGACTCAATTCCTTTGCTCCACTTCAGCATTGAAAAGGGGATATCATACCTCCATTGCTTGCTAGTACTGAATTCCTACAGAAAAGGAATATTTTCTACTGACATAAAACTCCCAGACGCATTTCCTAATTCTAAACTCACCTCCGTCCTTGCAACACAGAGGAGGAAGGAGACATGTCTGGGAGGGTGTTTGAGGATATGATCTTCATATTGTCACCAAAACCTCAGCGGCAAAGATCCCCTCAGCAGCTGTTTCAAATCAAAGCCACAAAGCAGCATCTAACTCACATGGGGAAAGGATGGCTGGGAAATTCAAGAGTCAGCCTTCTTACCAGTGGATACTGGACTAGAAAAGAAATCAGTCTTCTGCATCTAGTGCCCTTTGCCCTCAGGAAAGACAGCAAAACCGAACAAAAATCACCTATAATATAGAGCAATACACATGGATAATTTAATAACCACCTGAGGATGAGATATTTAAGCTCTTGCACCAGCAATGAAAGTAAGCCATAACGTCAAAGCCTTTCTCCTTGGAAAATACCCAACAAACAGCTACTTCTGATTTGCACACGCAAAGTGTGTTTATATCTTTCATGCAAATTCCTATGCAAAAGAGGGGCTGCACAGCAAAAATTACCCTTCTCCACATTCCCCCATCATCCCTGCAGGAGAGCACAGAGTGTGCTTCAGAGATCTTGTCCAGCTCCACTGCGAGACTTTGACGAGGACCCTTTTCTAGCACATGGTCCTAAGTGGTATTAAAAATAGTAACTCAGCCATCTCTAAGCAAACAAAAACAGAGTCTGCAAGAGACAAGAAGCTGCCAGATCTGCAGTGATGCGTGTAACGTTTTTCTTTCAGGAAGAAGGGATGATTTCTCTTTCATCTGTTTTCTGTTTGTTCATTTGTTTTCATTCATTTACAAGAGTCTCCTCTTAACCAAAGGGGGAAAAGTTGATGTTTATTTACATCCTTTCTGCATAATAAGGCCCTGGCCCTTACACACATATGTGTAGTCCCACTTAAATCAATGGGATTACTCGCCCGAGGAAAGTTAAATAAGTACCAAAGTCCGTGAAGGAACAGGCATGAAATAGCTACCTACTGACATAAAATAGCTACCTATTGCAGTACCCCAAATAATCAGATTCAGCAGCTGTCCCCCTTTTTCCTCATTTAATCCATAAAGTTATGTTCTATGTTGTTGTTAAATCAACACAAACTTATCAATGGAGTTAAGGATGCAACACCCAGTCTGATTTCCACGCTGCCCGACATGCAGCCTTTTGTAATAATCATCATAATAATATTAAATAAAGATAAGGACTGCTGTCAAAAAGTTAATCATCAAAAGCTGGAAATCACATAGTGAATCTGTCAGTCGTCTGAACAGGACAGGGTCATGAAAATGAAAGGGAAAGAATACGCAGTCCACAGACGATGCTTACATGCTAATAAAAACCAGCCAGGCAAAAACACATATGCACAAGACTGAGCAATTTGTCACCCTGGGCTATCATGGCTGTTCCCCTGCCTATTGTAACAACGCCAGCATTCAAAATACTCAGAAAGGAGCTTACAGGAGCTGAATGCCAGCACATGTGTTTTTCCAGCTGGAGCCGAATCCTGGACCAGCTTCTGAATTCTAGTTTAAGTTTCTTACTCTCTCCCTCAAACAGGAAAAACACATAATGCAAAGACTGAAAGCCCTAAAATAAAAATGTTGAAGAGAAACTAATGCTGGAAAGAGTCCTAAAAACATAGCTGCGAATTTGGAAGTGTTAACCATTCCCCGGCTGCACACATACCTTCCTCTCCACAGAGCCTCTCTCGCCGAGGCTCTCCTTCCCGCAGCGCGGAGCCCGGGGACCGCGGAGCCCGGGGACCGCAGGAACCCGGCACCCTCCCTGCATTGTGCCCACAGCCCAGCACGCCCCCGGCCCTGCCGGGGCTCTCGGGCTGGAAAGGGCTTTCTAAGTTTGCCTCAGCTTGGCGTTGAACACTGTACCTCTGAAAACTTTCAAATGCTTCGATCCTTTCACTGTTTTGGTCTTGCAGCATTAAGAGAGCTTCCCACTCAGCCTCTCGCTTTCTTCAGCAGGAATAGTTCAATACTGTGCAAGTGCTTGTTTAAAAAAAAAAAAAAAAAAAGGATAGTTTGCAACCCTCTCCAAAGTTTACAGTCATCCTCTCCAGGCATAATCATTTCAAACTCTGCAGCACTTCACATTTGGTTAAAACCACTTCAGTTTAGAAGTGATTAGAGGTTGAAGATTTGCAGTTTAAAATTTAAATTAAACTGTTTAAAATTATTGGAACACTTCACACATTTAAAGCAAATAATTTTTTTTTATATTTATTTTCCTTTCTTTCCCAATGGTTCTGGATTTTCAGTAGCAAACTGCAGAGCAGAGGCAGCTATTAGAGAATCAGGAGGGACTAGAAGTCAGATTTAGGCGAGTCAGATTTAGGCTTTCAAATCCTAGCAACTTATAAAAGACAAAGTTGTGAAAAGAACCATGTTTCCACAACAGCAAGGACAGCAAAAATGTCTGCAGATACACAGAGAGAGAAACATGGGAAAGGATAATAATAGTGTGTGGTTTAAGGCTCATGCTAAAATATTACTTCAGATCATTTGCAGCCAAATTCCTTTATTTATAAAATCCAGAGGCAAATAAGCACACTATACTCTTTTAGCATTTCAGTTTAGCTTTCTGAGATTTCATATTTTAGTTAGACACATTAACAGGACAGTAACAATAAATCCTCCTGTCCAAATGAATGTCTTTTTCTTCCCCTCCCAAAGACACAGACAACATCCCCAGACTTACCACTCCTATAAATTTATGTGGCACGACATATTATAAGTATTTGACCTGTAAACTAAACTGCTGTTTCACAGGAATTAATCCCGAGTTCCTCTCAAGAAGCACTAGTGTTTGTGTGGACCTGCAGCGCAGTTCGGAGCGAGAATCGCACAGAGCACACGCGTACGTAAAGCAGAGCTGAACCCAGCCGTCACACGGAGCCTGACGCGTTCAGCCCGAAAGGTCTGACAAAGCAAGCCGAGAAATAAAATATTTTCTAGTTTACATCACTACTAAAACCAGGCAATCCCCACTCGCGAATGAGCTGGCAGGGAGGAGAGGAGAGCAGCTCCTCAGACGGTTCGAAAACAAGCCCCTGTTCCAGTTTTCCATGCCCCGAGGCAGGGCAGGGCAGGGCCGGGCAGGGCGGGCGTGGGGCCGGGCAGGGCCGGCAGCTCCCAGCCGAGCCCCGGTCCCCCCCGGCGCGGCCCCGCTCCTCCGCGGTCCGAGCGGAATGGCACCGGCCTTTGTGTGCCTGCGAACGGGGAGCGGGGGCTTGTTTTGTTTCTTCCTTCAGGGAAGGAGGTGGAAAGGGGACGGCCCTCGGATGTAGTTCTTTAAGTCCCCCTAAAAATACGTTTGTATAGACTTCTCACCGGCTTTCAGCAGTGTTCCGCCGGTTTCAAAGATCAGTGAAGGGCCTTTATAGTGAGCAAAGGGTCATTTACAGTTAGCTTTTTAGAGTGCTTGAACTCATTAATATTGCCACAGAAAAAGTAAAGAAACATAAAAATAAGCCTCCTGCATACATACAGCGTCACGTTTAACAAACCCATCCGAAGCGGTTTTCATCCCTCTCTTACGTATCCTTCCTATTATCGTTTCCACATTTCCTCATTAGGTTCATTGACGGCTATATATGTACGTGAGAGATTAGATACCCGGGTTGTATTAGACCCCTGTACTAATTCTTCACAGATGGGAACCCCCATCTAAATCAAAAAAGGGGGTCAGAAAAAAAAGAAGAAAAGTTCCATTTTTTTTCGAGGTACCCACAAGTAATACTCAACACTTGTACATTTGGTATTCAAATCTTTTATGATCTTTCTATTAAAACTTTTTACTTGCCACATGCCTTTTTAAGCAGTACCAGTCTTTGACACATACAGTGAAATCTACCCAGTGTGTTAAAGTTATTGAACTGTCGCGAGCTTCCTGACAACAGTGCTCTGCTAATGCCAGTTTTGATTCCACTGACACTAATCTTGGTAGGGCTGAGATGCTGTTAATACTCACTTCCTAAGCGAGGTAACCCCTTCAAAGGCTGACACACACCACCTCGCCTTGTTCATCAAATATATAATCTTACTAAATGCTGTAATCTTAAATCCCAACCTAGAGTAACTAGCAGTGCTTACATTATCATTTTTCTTTAAAGTTCATCTAAAGGGAAAAAAAATTATCTGTTAAAGAATTGCAGATTTCAAAAACTACACAGTCAGAACATAGGACCGACACCTTCTCCATATACAGAACCGAACTGCTTATTAATCTTTAACATTAACACAATCTAAGATAATTCTTGCCTTTCTGACAGTCCACCCAAGCTTCCATGCACACAACACACATGAATCTTCCAGAAGGTCCCACTGAAATTTTAAAGAGCTCTTTTTTCCCCGTTTGACAACTATACATCCTCAAATTAAAAAGGGGGAATGTGGTTATAGCATATGATGTAGAAGGAATTATAAAAATGGCCCTTCATTGCCAGTGCTACTCAATGACAGCTCATTTTCTTGTGCCAATAGGAAGAACAAGATTAGAAGTGACTCTAATTCTTACCCAGACTTCAGGCCGGTGAAAGTCACGTTAAAGAAATAACGCTCTCAGTCTCTGGAGGGCAAGGGTACCAGTCACTTATTTCTTACGAACACTTGCTGACATGTGCACTAAGCATAATAATAATAATTTTATTTATAAAGTGCTCCCCCACTGAAGTGCTTGGGTCATTGTACAATATCATAAAAGCAATTTAAAATACATTTTAAAACATAGGAAATAATGGATCACCCCCTAATAATAATAAGTTTTATTTAGAAAATTATGACAAGAACACTGGCTTTATGTTAGGCACACCCATCAGCTATGGCAGAGGAGAAAGAAAAAAGGAGAGAGAAGCAAAAAGAGGAGAGGAGAAGAAAGAAGAGGAAAAAAGAAAGAGAAGGAGAGAAGAAGGAGAGAAGAAGAGAAGAAGGAGAGAAGAAATGAAGAGAAAAATCTTTCCTGGTTTTGATTTGCAAGGTTTAAGGCTCCTAAAGCATCTGGGTTTAAAAAAAATCACACATTTGAAGTAGGACTGTTTTCCTATGTATAATGAAAATCATAAGGGAATAATATGACTAACAAATTGCAGTCAGGTAGTTAATTCTCAGCTCCTGTGAGCTGGCATTGATGCTTCAATTTTCCAGACTACCTTGAATTACTTAATTTCTTAGCTTTCGCTGTTGTAAGTGTTATTTCTCAGACTGCAGGAGCAGTTGGGTATTTTTATTTCCTTTCATATATTTTATGTATGTATAATTTTTAATTAATGTTTATTTAGGGATAAAAACAAGAATTTTTGCATCACAGGAATGGCCAAATTTATCACACACGCTAATCTACTAGTGTCAGCAAAGTTACCCTGGGGATACATTTGGCTCTATGTACCACACTATCATATATAATTCCAATAACAGGCATCTCCTGGGGAATAAGAGATAGAAACTGGAAAGAGAACCGGGAAGTTGAGATTGGGATGCTGGAAGGTGCTTTGACAGCACCTGGCGCTGGATGGCATCTCCCTGCAGAGGTCTGGAAAGGACAGTAACCCTGATGTGCCTGTAGCATCATTCTGGCAAAGAATGCCAGCCAGACCCCGGGGCTGCAGCACTGCTCACAACCCAGGGCTCTGCATACAGCAGTACAAAACCAGGTGTTTGCTTTTTTTCAGGAGGCCCTCTTTGAAGGTTCCCACCATGATTATAACATATCCAGACTGGTTCTGCAAAGCAGGTTCAGAACCACTGAACATTTCGGCTAAGTAGGACTGCGAAGGTCAGATAGAAAGACTCCTTTGCTAGGAACAATCAGAAAGCATAGATCAGATTCCTAATTAGGACTCTGCTAATGATTTTAAAAGGATGGATGCGCTTAACGAGAAACTTCTGCTGAGTGTCCTTGTATAATACACATTTCCTGTGCCATTAGTGTTTTTGCACCCACACTTACAGGTTAAGATTTTCAAGGAAGACTCAGAATAGATTCATTTTAATAGAAACTGCTGAATAACTCTCCAAATTTGCTTTGAAAATTTCAGCAGTGTCAAGGAACCCATCTAGTCAGTCTGTACACTCCCAAGAGAAAGGATTATAGCTTTACTTACATTTTGGACAACCCTGAGCAACTCTTCATACTTAGCAAATACAAACACATTCAGATAGAATTGACTGGTCTCTCACATCCTCAATGTGCCTATGCACCCAACAGGCAGACAGTTCTGCTCAGGAACAGAACTGAAATTATTATAACCAACTCACCACTTGATTTTTTTTAAGCCTTTTCTGTGCCGGCTGCACCTTTTCACTGAGTAGATTCACTTTGGTCTTTAAACCGTATTTTCCTCATTGAATTTCCTCGTTGCTTGCTCCTTTGCATGTTTCATTGCTCAGCGTTATCATTCATTAATGTTTCAGCTGCCTTCTTTTGTCTGCTGCCCTTCTCCTGTTAACATCAAGTTTCTTGGCTAGTCAAATAAGTTATCCCACTCTTTTTACAATGCCTTGGTTTCAGCTTTAAAAAAAAAAAAAGGCAGGAAGATAAAAAAATCTTCAAATGTCTTATTAGAATTCAGTATGACTGGCAAGTGTCATTTTAAAAAGAGATACTGCACCTTTAATAAATTTAATCCACGTCTGATTACAGAGGAAGAAAGCTCTTTTTTAATCTTACAGGGCTGGAATATTGCAATAACTGTTCCATCTGATTTTAAAAATAAGATTTGCTAAAGGTCAACGTATCTCCTGGCCACATATGCAGCAACATTGAAATTTCCTTGGCCAGGGAATAAAAAGATTCTATCATTAAAAATAAAAGCACAAGGACATCTTGCAAGCCCATAGGGTTTTTAGAAAGAGAAGGAGACATTTCGTTATCAACTAGCAATCATAAGATTTTTAAGCAATATCTCTAATCTGCTTCTCTTCCCCTCACCCCCGCTCCCCACAACCCCCCTTTCCTTTTCACATCAAGGTCTTTTTATCTTCCAATTTTGCATCTAAAGATGAGGTGAATGCCATTAGCTCAATTCAACCTCAAGTGTAGTCAGATGTGCCTGTGATTTCTGAAAAGCACTGTCTAAGGTCACATTAAAATGTATAAGAGCTTTTCTATTCCTGAGAAGGGGGCTTATTATCCATCCATGGTGTAAGGGAGTAATGTCAGTGGCCATAGACTAGGGTGAAAACAAAAGAGATACCAGGGTTTCGGGCTTTTGTCAGGGAACCTCTCTGCCTCCCTTTCATTGCTGTCTGAAGCCCTACAGATAGCGCCACAGACTGTAAACTTGGGCAGCTCAGGGGGAGAGGAAAACAAGTTCAACAGGCTCAGATTCTCCTTTCCTGAACCCTCGTCTTTACATGCTTAACTCTCTCCACAAAACTAAATCCCAGACCACCACTCTGCACCCACTGAGGGTTTTGCTCCACCCGTTTCTGAGCTGGGAACACCACTGCGGCAGTGGCCGCCAGAGCCCCAAACACACCAGTGTCCTCGGAGACAAAGCCTGGTAAATGCTCCTTGGGCTTAGAGGCAGGACAAGATCAGAGCTGCCAGATTTGGCAGCAGCTTAGAGTGCCTTTTTTTTTCTTTTAATTTAAAAAGGGCTGTCAAGAAAAGTTAATGAGTGTTTACCTGGGCATGATGTCCATATTTTCCTGCAATTAAATTAAGGAGCTGTCACTCAGGGATAATGCGAGTCATCAGTAAAAAATATTACAGTATCAACAGTTCTGTTTTCCTTTAAAAAAAAAAATTAATGGTCAAAGGAAAATTCAGTCACAGGGGCTCTTCAAAACCAGATATTCATGGTCTGTTTTAAAACACATTTCAAATGTAATTCTATATTTTAGACTCGATTCCAGTCTCAGACCTTTGTGTGTGATCTTATAGCTTTAAGTACCTTGTAGGTATCCATCCCTTCAGGGCCATGTGCATGGCTGACTTACAGCAGTCTGATGTCTTTAAGAGACTACAGGCATGCTCTTTCTACTGTACAACTCTGCACTGAACTCCCATGACCTGGTACAGAAGATACTCTCTTGGCGATCCTCTGCTGAAGCTGCAGGTAGGCCTTTTCTGGAAAAACAAGGGATTATTTCCACAACTTCAACAGCCATTTGCCCTAAGGAATGAGCAAAGTAAAAGCATGAGATAGGGTTTTTTTCTGCCCCCCATCCCTCATTTTTGGTGGTTTGTTTTTTTTTTCCAAACAGCAGGTCTGATTCATCTCCACTCCGAAGCACATTAAACACAATCTAATTTATAAAGGGTGGGCCAAATGTATTCAGGGCATAATACTTCTGAATGTTACACTAGGAGTTAATCTGACCCATAATTTTCCAGCTTGGTAAATTTTCCCGTCTTGCAACAGTGATGCCAGTTAAGTGACTCACTGTGATGAGATAATGCAATGACTTAATTACCATTGTGAACAATGAAGTTACCGTGCAGCTCGTGCACCTTAAAATGGCATGCAAGCCAGTAAAGGTAATTCCTGGCTTTACTGTGTACCAGTGAGCTTATTAGAACGAATAATAGATTGATATTTCTCTCTCTTTGTGAGTAGGGTTGATAACTTCTGCAATACTTTTTTCATGGTACTGCATATTTTCAAGACTTGCCTCTGAAATCTAACTTTTCCATGCAAGCAACTGCCTGAGAAAAGGGAGTTAAGGCATGTTTGCAAACTCCAGGCAGCAACACAGATCTGTAATGCAGTCTGCACAATCATTGTGGCATGGAAAGACATTTGCTTGTGCAAAGGAAGCTTTGATGTCTCTGAGATGTTTTTCGCCTGGTAGACAATATGAGCTTGACTAGAAATCACTCTGTTTCTACGTGCTGACAGTGCAGTTGACATGTACAGGTGATCCCAGTATAGGTTTCATCTATCTGTTCCAAGTACAAATAGTAATGAATATTCAGCATCCCAGGCTTCTAGCCCAGGCAAGGCAAAAATCCTCCTCCAGTCACCTTGCTCAAGATGGTATCCAAAGGCAGGCCAGCTCCAAGCACAGCAGAGACAAAGCAACTCTTCTAATCCCTGTGGAAGGATAACAATGTGTGTGGCCTTTGTCCCTTCTTGAGAAAAGAAATTCCATTGGTTGGACAACACCTACTCTTGGCCTCATGTGGCAATAGATATAAAAAAATTAAGCTCTTGGCTATGTCACTATTTATCCTATTTGTTATTGGGCTACGTCAGCGTTGCCACTTTCCACCAACCCCACAAAGACCAGACAGCAGACGGCCCAGCTCTTCAGCCCTTACCCTGGCCTCACTATGTCTGGAGACCATCACTTGACCTCAGTACAAAGCACACCCGGTGCCTCTCACAGGGCTGAAAACACTTCCTCTGTAGAGTCCAGCCAGCCTGGGATCAGAAGGGCGAGTTAAATACGTAACTTCAAATATAGTCAAAGTTGCAGTAGGCTACTTGGTTGTTTTCCACACCCCACATGCCAAATACATCCTCTAAATTACTTCCTTATTTGTCATTTATGTACTTTTGAATTTTAATGAATAGTTCTCTCGTTCTTTGCCAAACTCCTATATTCATAGAAAGCTGGCATTTCACAAATATCAAAGAGTGCTGCTAAGTGAACCAACCTCAGAGAAACTCAGGAATCGTCATTCAAATTCCTCGTTAAAACAGGAAAACAGCTAACTGACATTTATCTGTTAAAATACAAATGAAATTTCTGCTTATCCTTTCAGTGATCCTGCAAAGCCCAGGAACGTCTCCTGGAGTGCTGGGGCTGCAATTTTGTTATCATGCCTTGAGTTCAGCCTTCAAAATCTGCAGCAATATGAATCAGATTGGAGTTTCAGTTTTCTGCTGTTCTTTTTAATAGGAAGATTCATAAAGAAATTGACCTCTCTTTTTTTGGCAGCCATTTGACAGTAGATCATCTTTCTTTTAGTAACCCGTATCACTGTTTCCACAGTAATACCGCAGTATTTCCACAGCAATACTGCAGACTTTGGACATTAGCATACTGATAACTGCAGTAATGTGAAACATTTCTCTCATATTCATCTAGTTTTGTTCTATTTATTCATTTATTTAGAAAGAACATTTTTTTCTGATAAGCAATCTCTGACTTAAGGAACAGCTAAAATTTTGTTTAGAGAAGATTAAAGACCTCCTCAGAGATCAAGGAAAAGAAACAGGGAAAGAAACAAAGCTGAAATCAACTCAGGTGATTTTTTTTTTCACAGAGCCTTCCAATACAATGTATTGGTGGAGAAAAGTGAAAACAGATACAAGACACTGACCACTATATCCTTCCACATCACAGAAAAAAAATTTTAGAATCAAAGAGCATTCGGCCATCTTCTGTGAAGAGAGGTGGCTGCTTTACTTAGATGGTCTCCACTAAAACAGAAAGAATGGCAACTTCTCAGGTACAAAATGAGATTGCTATGTGGGCTTTAAATTACCTGAAAGGAGAAGCTTTTACTTAATGCAAAGAATCAAGTGTGTGCTTTTAACACACAAAAAATAAGACAAAAGTTGAGGCTCTGAAATAGAAGATGAATAATTAAAGTACTAAAGTCATAAAGTGGCTTTATGTGAATGGAAATTCTGTATGGGAAACAAACAAGAAGAACTAGAAGTATCACTCAATAATGAAAAGTATGAGTGCAAGTGATACCTTGTAAAATTATTCTCATAACCAGAATATCAGTACAGACAGGTTCCATTTATATAGGAGAGATACAATGGGAAGAGACAGAGGATGGATGGGTTTGTATGTGAAAAACTTCTCCAATGCCAGCAGATGACAATATGAAAATGGAGAATAGGGTAGTGAAATTCTTGGATAAAGACAAAAGGAATGAAAAATCAAAGGAGAACCTACAGGAGGTAAATGCTATAGATCACCAAAACTGGAGGAAAGCAAGAATAATAATTCTTGGACCAACTCTCAAGATACTTGTAACCACAGGATACCCTCCCCATTGGAGAGTTTAATTTCCCAGATATTTACTGTGCCGCTAGAGCAAGATACAGGCTACATCAAAGAGATTTTTAAATTGTGTGGGAGACAGCTTCATAATTCTGGCAGGAGAAATTCCAACCAGTGGAAAAGTCAACCTGGAAGTAATTCTTCCTCAGAGGCTTGAATTAATCATGGAGAAGCGACCAGTAAAGAAAGTTAGAACTAGTTAACTACCATATTCTTGCCCTGAGCGTAAAGGATTCATGGCAAAGCATACATTTTAAGAAGCCATATTCTGGGTAGGAATGTTGATTTAAACCCAATCTTCTTGCCTTCAAATCAGTGACAAAGCAACCATTGATTTTGTTCTTTGATGCTGGCTTCCTCTTCATCTTGAAGTCAATTCACATTGAGGTGAGAATTTGCAGCACACCAGCAATTCTGCACGTAGAGGAGGGATTCATCTACGAGATGTTACAGAGACCTTGAGATACCAAACCTGAGTGCCAAATCACACTGCCTAGTCAAGAGAGAGACATCTCTCCAGGGTGTTTCAACCCACCTAAGATCTGATTGCCCTCTGGATACAAGTAGGCTTCTACGTGAAGCACCTTAGGCATGTACAGTTAGGGAGAAATAATCCCCTGTTCAATCCTCATGCTGGTACTGTTATGCTCCCACTAAGAATATCTTTATGTGAAGCAGCTTACTTTGACAGTATCCATATGGAGAGCGGATAGGAAATAGTTTCAGCGTTGCATACTGTATGCTACTTTTCCTACCTAAAGAAGACTGACAAATATATTAAAATTCATCTGTGAGAAAGCAAGCTCTTAAATCTCAAAGGACATAAGAAGTGATTGTTTTTAGGGTCTGCATGTAGCTCTCAGCCATTGTTTGACCACAGAATGGTGGTCTGGGTGGTTTCTATACCATTTTCACTTATAAAGCTAGAAGTAATGCTCTCAGGCAGGAGGGCTGAGGCAGGACACTAACTTATCTTGTCAAGCTCTTTCCCTGTCTTTTCCTGAGACAGGTTGCTTCCCTGTCTTCTTCCCAGTAGATTCATGCATACATTTTCCCCCCATTTAAATTAATATTTACTCAATAAGAGTTAAAAGAATTGCATTGTACACCCTATTCCAGAGGAGGTCTGTCTCGTGTCATATGCAGTACTGTTAATATATTGCTAATTCTACTAGGTATGTATTACCTGGGATTTCACTTGCCTTTTTCACAGCCACATCATTGCCAATGGCTTAGGCACATCTCTATATATTAGTCCGCAATGTTTGAGATGCAGACATTGATTTGGCTTCTGTCTAAATGAGTCTCCTTTTTCTAGCAGAAATTCTAGTTATTGTTTCATAAATGGAGTACTTTGCACTTTGTACTGCTAAATTTAAACCAATTTCTAGCGCTAATATTCTCCAGATCATTTGTGTTTCTCCTCCTAGCTTTTGGAAGCATAGAGCCAGTATACAGTGATGATAGAAAGTCTCACGGTTTCTTGTAGCATGAAATCTGGGGCTAGTGGCAAAGCCCAGAACACAGAGAAAAATCTTCAGACTGTGTAAATCAGCAAAGCTCCTTTGATTCAGTTTTCAGAAGGATGTGGCTCCAAATCTCTAGCATGTGTTCAAAAAATGTAGTCCAGTTAATGTGGAAGAAAGTCCAAGTGCTATTGTTATTTTGAAGACTTGAGATTATTATGCATGAAATGCACTGGGACAAGAGAAATCTCATACAGAAAAAGCAAACCAAGAAAAAAAAACCCAAATATGTAACATCTAAAATTAACTTGAAGATTTTTATCTTAATATGGAAAATATTTTTTTCTACCATAGACTTGAGATGTTAATAAATTTTCCCTTATGCAGACTAACTTGAAAAGAATACAAATGTCATAATCTGGATTAAAATCATTCCTACTCTATTTGAGATATACATCTTGTAATCAAGAACATCCAGGTCCCCCTTTCACAGGCAGTGCTAAATTCCCCAGGGTTTTTTCCATGCTGAAGTTAACTTATGCAGGTAGAAAATTAGACAGAGCACCAACATACAGGGCAGGAATCTATATAGCTGAAAAGATGGATGAAATAATTTAAAAACTGATTTTTCTAGATGCACGCTGTCTCTTAAGGACTGTCTATTGTCTCTCCTAGGTTCTCAGAGCTCTCTGTGAGTTCAGAGTTGCAGCTCCTCACTGGATAATCACCAACGCAGCTTGTGATAAGTATCACACACAGTGATGGAAGCAGTTCAGAGTTTCTGAAGGTAAGGTAAATAGGCTTCCATTAATTGGAAAGAACACTCTTTAATTACTTTTCTAGCCTGGACTAGCCTATTCTAATATATATCATAATTCAGAATACAGTATACTAACTAACGTCTACAGAATTTTCATTACAAAAGGTGAAGAGCTAACTCTTTTGGAGCCAAACATAGTTATGCCACTGATTTTAACAAGGTCAAGAATTCTTCACAGATAGATAAGGTAATTCTGACTAGCACTCAGTGCTTGTGTGAGCAAGAGCAAGTCACTTCTCCGGGCTCCTGTGGTCTCTCCCACAGCTTTTTTTTATTCTCAAGCCCATTAGCACAGTGACTGTCTCCCAGATCTGTTTGACTTGACCTAAGAGCGTGGGAAAAGCAGCGCACAAAAGGTCTCAAGGTGGTAAAAAAATCTAATAAAAATAATAAATCTAGTACAAGACAAGATTTCTAAGCACTGGACGCATAAGAGCATAAACCCTATCTGGATCAGTCAGAAATCTGCCCAACCTCTGCCCAGTGATGAATGCTTGGGAAGCAGCAGAGATGGAGCACCAGGTTGGGCCTTGTCTCCAGTTTACCTGCCAAGCTTCCCTCGATCAGTTTTAAAGACCTCAGGCAGCAGAGTTTAGTTCTGAAACATATGGTTTAACAACCACCACTGGACTTCAATGAATATGTCCCATTTTTTCTTTAGCTCACTTTTACTTTTCAGTTCCACTATATCCTATTCTCTGTTTTGATTCTGCACTGCTCAAAAAGGGAATGTTTTGGTTGTCTTAAACCTAGTAATTTCACTGGATTACAGAAAACAGAGCCTTCCCGAATCATATTCTCTGCAATACTAGCTATATTATAGACTTCTGTCTAATCCCCTCAGAAGTTCTTTTCCAAGTTAAAAATCCAATTCTTTCTAGTCTACAGTGTATGGAAGGCATTACAGCATCTGGTAAAACACATCACATTTCTCTGTACCACTTTCAGGTTACCTTTGTCTCTTTTGAGATAGAAGAACCATAACTGCATTCCGTATTTAAGATACAGATATGTCATGAACATGCATAATAACATAATAATGCTTTTGGTTTTTCCATCTATTCTTTACCTCTTCGTTCCTAATGTTCCCATTGCCTTTCTTGAGCTGATCCTTTTGAACAACTCTCCAAAATTATTTCAACATCTCTGGGTACCTATATCATCCTGACCATAGATATATAGATATGGACAGACAAGGATTTTAGGGAAGATTGTTCCCCCTATAAAACTATTTCACAACTACCACCATTGAATTTCATTGGCCATTTTAAAACACAGTCTCACTGGATCATGGGACACTTCAAACAGGACTACTAAATGAATGCTAGTCAAAAGTTAATTTTGGCAGATGATACTTGTAATAATTTTCCTTTATAGTACTTGGTCCTGTTGTAACCACCTCAGCACCATGTTATTTGGGAGTCTAACAGGGTTGCACAGTTTCACTAGAGTTCCCATTGAAAATGAGAAGTGATATTGATGGCACAATAGATCATACTGATGCAACCTCATAGGAGCAGACAGCATACAAGAAGACACAGTTGATGCTCCATGTGGCAATTACAGAATTTAGCTGTAACACTTTGGTTGAATACTTGTACCATCTCCTAATTAAATGATTCCACTTCACAGGACAGCCATAGAGTCCTCTGATTGAGTAAATAAAAGGACTGTACAAACTTCCACAACCTTAGCAAAGTTTTTTTCCTTTCCTTGTTTTCCTTTTGGTCTTAGATGATCCCTCTGCTTCTACACCTATCATAAGGTAGGAAATACAAGAACGGAAAACAATTCTGAAGAATAAATAACAAAAGATGTCATGGAACTCAGCATTCCAGTGGCACATATATTTTCAGAAAAGCACCCCAAGATGTCCTTAATTAATTACATGCTAAATATCTCCTCCTTCTGATTAAAGAAAGTTTCAGAGTTTTTCCAAGAATTAAGATACTGTATATTTATACAATATCCAGGATAACTGAAGGAGAATATCTTCCCAGCACTGAGTCAAGGAAGGAATTATTTGGTAAGTAACAGCAGGAGCCTGATGCCTTCCCTCCACTGCCAAAGAACACCACAGAGCTGCAGTTGTACAGAAGGATTTTTTTAGTTCTGTGACAATACAGAAAATCCTGTTTTCCACTTGTACTCTCAAGATAGCAAGAGCTTTTCTGACATTTTATTATATTTATAAAGAAATATTCTAAACTAACATATAAACATTTTTTTTACAAATATAGGTACAATAATATACACATAAAATAGATGGTTATGGCTTTGGTTTTATAGATATGAATAAGTATATAGATATTTTATAGGGCCTATATAAAAACATGGGAAAATTATCTCCTGTAATGTCAGGGACTAAAGGAGTTGTGCCCATGATGTCCTGTAACCTATTAATTTTATAGGGAACACATCAGATATACAACCAGTGGAAAAGCATGAAGAGACCATAGTTCTTAACTTATTTAGAAACTATCCACATATATGACAACCCATCACTCTTAGGCTGTTACTTTAGCATGAAAAAAGAGCAAACCAAATTCACCTCTGCTGGAACATCACTGGATTGGATGATGGGTGAATTGCTGAAGCTTTTCCTATGCTTACACATCACACAAGGTTTATAGCTTACCGGCAATTTTATGTTAAAACAAGCTTTATGTTCTATTTAGGATGCATCAGTAATTGCAGCTTTTGGTGAGTAGCCTGGGACTGGCTTTTGCAAATTTACCTTGTAAATCTGGAGAACCCCAAAATTAGATTCCTCTCTGTTTACAGAAGAGAAATGACGCATGTGGTTTACAAAATGTTTCCCCAGAAGGAGTGCGCTAAACATCTGAGTAATGCATGAGATTTACAAACTAAAGCCTACAAAAGTGGTTTTCCAAGAGCAGCAATGATTAACACAACCCATCACAGCTTTATTTATTAGTTGGGCTCTCTGTGCCAACTCCAGCCACAGAGTTGGAGGCATGAGCATGCGTGCACTTATACACAGGTGTGCACGCACACACATAACACACTTGTTGCAACATGCTATTAAGATATTTCCTTTCTTTCATACAGAAAGCATTATAGAAGCAGCTCTCCCTTTTCTTCCCAGCACACTGTGATTCTTTAAACTCAGCATTTGTGTAATTCTGAAATTCAAACTGGAGGAGATTTTCCTCATTCGATGCAGATCAAAGGCAAATGGGGGAAAAAAAAACCCAAACCAAACAAAACAAAAAAAACCATCACACGAATTATGTCTCGTATACAATGCAAGGCCTCTTCATTTCTAAGTTATGCAGATGACCCCTCCGCAAAAATAACAATCTCTAGGAACTTGGAAGAAAAACTATAGTCCCAGTTGCTTTGACCTAAATAAAGTGTCTGTATAATTATCTTCAACAGGGCTTGCCAAAACATCATTTTATACTGTTCAAATGCATATTCTAAGAGGGGATGGAAATTTGAGGGACAGGATGGCAAGCAAAGTACATTTTATTTCTCTGAACAATTAGAAAGATTATAATAATACAGCAAATACTGTGCATCCTGCCACTTTGTGCCATCTTCCATCCCAAAGGATCTCAAAGGACTTGTCACTAATTCCATTTTTCTCGTTCCAAAAATTAACATGTCAACCTTTAACTATTTTGTTCCATATGGTACAATACATCCTTAAATTTCCTCCTTCCCTTTTCTTTTGCATGAAACTGCCAATGTACATTTGTTTGGGTTTTTTTTCCAGTGGCTTGGGATTCCATCCAGTCTTGATAAACAGGCACCTTTGCTTAAATACAAACCAAATTTTCCTCATAAATCATACCTTCTTTCTTCATTGCAGACATTTTACAAACCATTTACTCAAATACTGGAGGTGATTGGGCAATAATAGTTATGCAATAAGAAAAATTATAAAAATCTTACTTTGAAAGGATTGGCATGGAAACAAAATCTCAGTTCAGTCGGTGAAAACTGAAGAAATGAGAATTCTCTTTTTTTGGGGGGGATGAATTTTTTTTTTAATTGAGATTTTGATCAAAATGTCTATTAAACAAACAAACAAAGCTATTTTCAATTGATAATTCATTACACTGGAAAACATGATTTACAGAATGATGTAAGAGTTCAATACCATACCATCTTTTTTCATGATAAAAGTGTGCATTGATTTGTGAGATACACAACCCAACAGTGCCTGAAACAGAGGCTGTGTCAAAAAAATAGGGGAAACATATTCAATGTTCCAAAATGTTTTGCAGATTTTTAATAAAAAATGAGGTTCTCTTTCCTCAAAATTTAGAAAAATAGGAAAAGGGAACAAATATCTCAAGGTTTCTCCTCCTTATATTAAGCTGACATTTCCTTAACCTGAAAAATTAAATCCAAGAGTCTTTAGGACTTGACTGTTTGCAAGTTCAAGAGGGATTTTTATAGACAGAAAATTATTCCCTGACTTGGAGTCTGGCCAGGGCACTGCGGAGAGCAGCATCTTGAGAAAAAGCGATCTGGTCAAAAAACAGTTTTTAGCTGTTTAGCTCATTTAGCTCATGCTAAACTGTTTAATATTAAACCCTCCTGGAAATGAGATGAACTGTCAGACACTACCACAGTGCCCATCCCAAACAAAGCAGTAAAGCATTTCATCACAAATGTTATCCCACACTGTGTAATTTCAGACAATAGACACTAGTTTGTTCACAATGAGTTTGAGCAATTTACCAGGAAATGTGAAAGCTGGTCAAGTAGAGAAAGGAAAAAATTTCCAGCCTATCACAGAAAATCTCAATGAGAAAAAAACTAGAGGGAGAGCATCTCTCCCATGCCAGATCTTGCTAGGCTGATATCTAGATGCATGCCGATAGACCCTGTGCTGTTAGAGCTTTATTAGAGCCCACAGTGAAAGGATAAGACAAAAACTGAGATATCCGAAGTTCAAAGCATGCAATAGCTGATGAACTAGTGACATCTCAAAACTACCATCAGGAGACCCTGTTGGGATCAAATGTAATCTCAAGAGAAATAATATATTTGTGAGGAAGATAGGTGTGTTGACCAGATAAAGCTTCAATCATGTAACGCAGCAGTGGCTGGGCATATTATTCACAAATGTCACAGATACGCATTTATTACAAACTCAGCGCATTAACATGAAGGTGGTACTGAGACTCAGTCAGCAGGATGTAGAAAGGAACATAGCAGACAAACAACCGGTAAACATCAGAACAGACTTTCAAAACACCCTGCTAACAGAAGAACCGAGTACAAGCCAGTCTCTTATCATCACAAGAATAAATTGCATTGGCACCAACATCAAGATGCCTGCAAGGTAAACACAAGACTTTGTACAATACTGGCATGAAAAAAGTAACTCTCTTAAACCCAGAAGAAAACATCTTAATTCTCCAAGAGAGTTGGAAGCTCACAAAAAAACTATAAAAGGAAGAACTTGGTGAAGAGCAGTGTTAAGTTATATAATTGATGAAAATTTTAACTTTATAAGAAAGTTCTGCTAACCACATTTAATGTTGCTATTTTAAGTACGGTAAAAAGAGCATTAGGAAAGGGGGCTTCCCAAGAAGGGATATTGACTTTTGATAGGCTGCTTATATGATACATTTGTGTCTGATATCTTCAAAATCCCTGCTTTCAAGAAGGGCCTCATGGAGAGGACACTGTACATGTAGGAGGGACTAAAACCTGAACTATGCACTGCTTGGCCGTCTCTCATTTTGTGCTTGAACATCAAACAACAAGGACATCACATTTACTTCAACTTTTTAGCTTACCTGATAACCGTTAACTCTTTCTTTCAGGGAAGTGTAACTTCTAGGTGCTGCCTCTTCTCCTTTCTTCCCATGAGTGCAGTAAAGATGAAGCTACTCATGTCCTTCAAATGAAAGTACAACAGCCGTAAAAGGGAAGGCATTGTCTGACCTTCTGCAGAGTCATGTTATTTGTCACCTTCTGTATTATCTGTTAGTGCTGTGCTGACTTACTGCTTTTTTTTCTCTTTAAAGTGGATTTCGCATTTTTCTCTAGCAGCTCCTTTGGCTTCTTGTGGGCCTTTGTTTTGTTGTTTATTTTGGTTTTATCTGCAGGAACAATGCATGCTGGTTTTCCCATAGTGTTTTTGTGTACTGTGACCCAAAATCTAACACTTTCATTTCTTATTAACTACAACAGAAAATTCTAGTATTTTGGATCAACTTTTTTGTTGAAACCAACATCCATCCGGCATAGGAACAATCACATAGCATCTTTATGTTGGATTGTGGGTAGACATGAACACTCTGCCACTGTGCTAAGCCAACCGCACTCCACTCAAATACAGTTAGCAAGGCATTAAACCTGACATAGCAAGCCCAGCTGATAATGAACCAAATATGCTGACTGCAAGAAGGCAGACAATTATCCCACTCCTTACAATGTCCCATTTTTTGTGGCTCAGCAAGGTTATGTACTCCAACATGTCAAATGAGTTTGCAGCTCACATTCCATATCAAGGCACCCACCTTCAAAGAGGAAGCCAAGCCAATGGATTCATTCCATGTATCTATAGCCGTTAAATATTTGCAGTGAGTTAAAACACACATTCAGATTACAGTTTTCCCCTGCTAAGACTCATGCTTAAATAATTTTCAATTTCCTTTTTAATTACGTGTCTTAGAGCCCACTTTCCAGGTTGAATCTTTACACTAGGCAGACTGGATCTACGCTAGAACAGCATGTCTCATTTCAGCAGTTATCTGGTTGGAGATGTTGCCCAGAAAGCCAACTATCAGGGGAGGATGAAACACAAGAAGACAAAAGTGAGGGGCTGAGGACCCCAATACGGGCAAACAGGGCAAGCAGATTTGGATATGTGTGGTGTGCCTGCCCAGCATCCCATTGCTATGGGCTGGCAAAGCCTCTGATTCTCATTCCCAGGCAGTAAGGTCAGCTTGCAATGGGAGAGAAACCAAAGAGACGCTGAGATTTCTGAGGCCAGAATTTGCCCTCTCTCAATTTAAATTCAGAAAGACAAGCAAGGAAGTTGCTGCGGATGTCCTGAACTGTTGGCCTGTCCTTTTAGAACAATGTAAATCTTGTGAGAGGAATCAGCTGAGGAAGTGAAGGAGACAGGGGGCTCCTGTGCTAACCAGTAACCCATCAGGCCTTCCCACTACACATCTTCCCAAAACCCACCCACTGAGGCAACACTCAAAGGGACAAAGAAATCATTAATTGTTTTCCCCTGAATACATCACAAACATCTCTTGCCCAGTGAACCACTATCTATCTCCTGTATACCCTGAAAAAATCACAGAACCAGATCATCAGAACTTGTAAAAAGTGTCGAATTCAACAATCTCTAAAATCCTACAATGGGTGAAGACTGGATCTGGAATGTCTGATGTTTATGGGCAGCACATTCCAAAAACCTTTTATCATTTCAGTTTTCCTTCATGATTTATATGAAACTGTATTAAATGATGGCTGTTGATGGTCTGAAGTTTAATTTCCAGGAGGATTCTCTTCAAAGCTCCACTTCCAAAAACCAACTAAGAAATTTGTTTTTCTCACTGAAAAGAGCTCCTGATTTTGGGAAGTACTGGAATTGGTTATTATTAATCCTTCTGTGTGAAAAATTATCTCCCACAGGCAACTAGTCACAGCAGGTGCTAACAATATGCACCTACAGACTTCCAGTCACTCAATGTGGGAGCAGAACTGAAGAATTTCTCCCTTTGGTCACAATTATTTTTTTCTCTCTGCCTATCTATAGCTTTCTCTGTAAGGAAAGTGATATTTGCTGTCACAGCTTCAGCCTCACTATGTAAGTTAAAAACATGCCCTGTCTCCATTACATGATTACAGGCAGACTTTCAACTCTGATAGTCTATGAGCTAAAGTCAAGGAACGTGCGCCAGCTGTTACAAAACAATTTTCCTGGAAAATAGCCACCGGACCAGCAGTCAAACTAGGACATTCTACATACAAGGAAGAATAAAATTAAAAAAAAAAAAAAAAAAAAGCAGAGCAGTACAACACATGATTTTAATAAAGTCAGGAATGCCATGAAATGTCCAGAAGAAAACATGTCTATACTAACCACTAAATTTGATGAGCCATGAACATTCACTGCAGGAAGAGTACTGTGGCATCAAAACACTCACCCCAGCATCTCCACTTTCCATTGAAATCTGTTGCAGCTATTCAGGTGTCTTTCTGTCCTGTCAAAACTTGGATACTTGCTCGTCTGAGTATCTGAGGACATCACATTGTGATGTGTCTCATATCCATCACATGTTCTTTGTTCTCTCATCATCTCCCCATGGCGCCAGGCCTCTTGTTTTCCTAAGGAATTTTTTTTTCTCTGGTTTTGTCTGCACATGTTGCTGCATACTGGATAAAGGAAGGTCACAAAGCTTGTCTCACACTTGGAGTGGAAGACTGTGAGGCTTGTGATAGTTCTTAGCTTCTTAGCCTTTTCAATTAAAAAATTGACAGAGAGCTTTCCTAAGGCTACCTTTCCTTCGCAGACAAGCCTTACCCAAATGGAAGTTCACCACCAGAATGCCATTTATGTTACCTTCTGCAAACTTCAGTGGATAATTTTCAAGTGTTCCCTAGAGAATTCAATTGAGGTGGTGTGGCTTGGGCCCATTTCTGACAAGAAAAGACTAAGCCCAATGATCCTTATTCTGTGAACCATGGCAACCTCCTCAACAAAGGTTCACACCATTTAACTTCGGGAGAGAACTTTGGTGACTAATTTAAGACTGAACTCCCATGTGTTCAGAGACTGGGGGTTCAGAGCTAGGAGCTTACTTGTCCTATCAGTTGCCTCGGCTCTTATGCCAGTTTCCTCATGCCAGCATGAACACAAATCGCACCAACATTAACCATGGACCTACTCACAAATAAGAATGAACTTAAGGACTCATCTCCCTCCAGACCATAATGTTATGTAAAATCCAGGAGCAGTCACAAGATGTGACAACACTGCATGGCCATGATTGCTGGCATATATTATGAGGAAGGAGGATGTTTAGTCAGCTTGTCCAGATGTATTGAGAGCTGTTGGCAGCCGGAAAGGACATTTTGGGCAGTTGTCAGGGAAATTGCAGATGGATTAAACATTTTGTAAGGTCTGGGTATCTCAGTTGCAGGAGAGTGAACAGCTGGAAGGAGAATAGGACTGTGAACACTCTCATCGTGGCTGGGAGGTGCTTTTCTGGGATTGTCTCCAGTTGACCCTGTGTATTTTGATGGCAAAGCAAAGCCATTCTGCCATACAGAACTGACAGTGCAGAAGCCAAAGCACACAGGAGGGCATTGTTACTTCTTCGAGTTTAGCATTTTAGTTATCCTGTTGCAAATTTCCCAAAGGAACTGGTGTTCCTGGTGGTTGAGATTCACATTGTGGGACTGAAAACCTAAGTCAAAGAAAAGGGAGAATGTGTGTGCGCATATATATGCATATTAGCTATCTATCTTGAAGATTCAAAACAGAATTAATTGTTTTAGAAGCAAGAAAGCTTACATTTAAGACAATGAAAACAATGTCAGGCCACCAAGAAAAAACTGAGAATCACATGTTTAGCATATGCTTATCAAGGTTTTTAATGTTATCAGAAGGGAAGTTCTTTTAAGAAATGCAAAGTGTCCTGATCTGGCTTGAACACAAGTATTCCCTTAGGAATGCTAATCAGTTAGCTAAAACTCTACAGAATATTTTGTACAGATCTTTTGTTCTAGATATGGGCAAAACAGGAATAATTTCATTATATCTACTCTCTCCCCCAAACAGGGCTCAGTATAGCATCAGTTCTAGCTCTGCCTTCAATCATGAAAGCACCTCTCCCATAATTTTTTTTCAATAGTACAGGCATGAGAATTTTACTGTACATTGCAAACATAATTTCAAGGCATCATATCCATGATGTGCTTCTAAACATGCACAGATGTGTTTAGACAGGGCAATAAGGGTTAATTGTAACTTTACTAGTTATATATTGTAAACAAAACATTGACAATAAAACAAGAGACAGCAAATCAATATGATGTCAGACAAATTAATTATCAATGGTATATGGAGTTAAAAATAATGGAATGAGATCATCCACTTCCTTATTTTCAACTGTCTGCCTCTCTGGGATCCTTTTTTTGAGTTTAGAAAATTCTCCGTAGGTCTGCAAAAGCAGAATAACCACGTGTTCAATCATCCTCCTTTCTGCACCTGCTTCTGCAACATAAAAATCAAACACACTTCACCAGCCCCAGTCATAGCCCTTTGTCTCAGGTCATACCACTTCCCACCTTTCTGGGATCTCCTGGTGCTCTTATGCCTTATTATCCCAACTGGGAAATGAGTACTTCCAATTTCCAAATCTTACCCCCTTCTCACAAATCCCACTCAGGTGCCCAGCACTGAAACTCATCTAACCGTTCTGCTGACCCTCACCTTCCCATTTTCCTGGCCTGGATTTTGTTTTCATGCATTCCTCATTCTGTTTGCTTCTTTTGGTCTATCCTCTATTCTGTATCTTCCACATCACCCAGGCTTTCTGAACCTTCTCTTCAAAACTCTTTTAAGGGCTTCCATAGCTCCGTTCCACCTGCATTCCACCACTCCACCATGAATCATCTCCTGTGCTTCATGTCTCTAGGCCAGGTTTCCAATTGGAATAATGCAGTTACAGACTGTCCCTTTCCCAAGGCAAAAGCAAATGTCTTCAGGCCAAACCCTGAGCTGATACTCATCAGTTTGGCTCCCCTGATTTCAGGGAAAGGGTGCAGACTCAGAGCAGCTGAGCAGCTGATAGACAGCTTCGCTCTAGGGGATGACTGCAGCACATCACACTGAGAGTTAAGAAGTTCTCATTACCCCAGTAATGGCTATGGCTAGCCCTGCCTAAAAGCCAAAGACGGGAGCTGCTATATTGTGTTTTTATAGTTGTGGATCATTCACAGTTCTGTCAGATACATAATAATGACAGCAGACTTTGTTTGGCTGTTTTCAAAAACTTGGAATTGCTTGGGGGGAAAGGGGTGAAAAGCAACAAAAGGACTTAATTAAAGAGAATTCACTGAGGTCACCAAGTTATGACACATATATTTGGTTAAACAATTACATTTTTGTTCATTGTCGCAAAAACTGCCAGTTCAGATTTACAAGGCTGGTTTCTGTCTGCTAACTCCGCTGGTCTGTCTGGAGTCTCCCCTAGTGTCAGCACGTAAAAGCAGTAGCTTCCGATAACCAGCATTTATATAGGACACAATGTGATTTTTTTCACGTCCTCCTCCCTCCTGGACTATCAACCTTTAATTAACAGGACTTAGAAGTCAGTAACTGAGACTTTCTGCATTATGAGATCCTTTCATCAACAAATTATGGCTCAGATTATGGTTCCAGGCACAGCCCTGCGAAAGCAGTAGGTGATGATGGTAAGTCAGTCCAGGAGCAGCTCAGAGACACCCCCAGCAACGCACAGTTCCCCTCCTGCTCCTTCCTCAGGACAGAAAGCACTACCTACCAGCCGCCTCTTCCAACAGCAGCCGATAGCCCTTCCTGTGACAGCTCAGCTGTCCCTCCAATCCACTGCCCACACACCTGCCTGCGGGAGAGGGAAGCAGCTGAGGAGCTCCACCCACAGCGCTGCACACCTGGGCACAAGCAGGTTCACAATATCCTTACTCCTCTGCACGGACACATTAATCTGCCCCAACAGGTTTCTCTCTCCAGCCGCAAAATGACTGAAATATTCTTCAGATGATAGGTCTCTGAACAAGATAAATGAATTAACAGCCAGGGCCAAACCCTCAGCTGGGGAGATTTAAAGCCACGCTGATTTGATGCAATACGGAGACTTGCTCTTCTCCCCACACATACCCCTCTCACCCCCATTCCTGCCCCCCCACCCCGGTTCCCTGCAAGCCAAAGCTGTTGTCTAGCAGATTCTTCTTGCAGTAAGCTTTGACTAGAGATTATTCTACTGCTTTGGCCATGCTTCTTTTTCACCCGCTTCTTTTTTTACACATTTTAACCTGATAGCATTTAAATAAAAATTTTCAGTGCTTACATAACTTCAGTGTGCTATCCTGACTGATGAAAGCCAGTGAATCTCAGAGTAAAACCCACCTGAACAATGGTGCTACAAATGAAGAAATAAAAGACACTTAGCAGAAAGTGGCCAAGAGAGGCTGCGAGATGCCAAATAAAAGCCAGGGATGTATCTGAGGAAACAAGGCAACTGCAAGAGATAAGAAGGCAGATATGGAGATATAAGCTCAAGAAATAAAGCAGATTTTTATAAATCAGGACAATGATATGAAAACAAAGATGAGAGAGAAAACCAGGAAGAAAAATATTGAATTTATCAAGGCAACACTGAACAAACAAAACAAAACTTGAAAGTACAGCAATAGGAAGAAATCATAAAAGAGAGAAATATAATTTTATTGTACTGCTGGGAAAAAGACAGAACTCTGTAAGTGACAGGGCACAAATCATTAAAAGGACTGGAGTATTCTACAGAGACTGAGAGTCCTGTGTTTAGAGCAACTAGCCGAGAAAAGAGGTTTTGCCTTCAAAAAGGACCTCTGAAATCACAAATGAATTAAATGCATGGCCTGACCAAAGCATACAGTAGGTCAAGGCACCGGCAGGCAGTTGCCTTTGATAATCCAGAGAACAGCCTGTCAGACAGCAGTGTGCCCTTTCTGATGTCTGTTTGGTGTCCTATCTAAAAAGAGCTGTTGGTTCCCCTTGCAGGAGATGTTTGTCTTGCACACAAAAAACACCAGGGCAGTTGGCATAACTGATTCTCTGGGCAGAGATGCTGAGAGCTGACTGGACATAGAGGAATATTTTATTATTTTTTTAATATGGGCCACAGAAACAGAGATATTGTGAATGAACAAGGACAGCATCACAGTCTCAAACATACAAGATGGCCCCAACTACTAGGACCTTTGAAGATTGCTTCAGGAAATTTTGGAAAGGTTCCTTGAAGGGCACACACCAGCCTATAACGCTAGCCATACCCATCTGACCATTGACCCCTGAGTATGAACATAGCAGCAGTATGGAATCAGAACAAAGGTCTGCCTCTTCTCCAACAGTGCCCAAATACAGATGCATATGAAACACCTAAAACCAAGGCAACTTGTACAATATTTCTCCAAATAGTCTTCTAGTTTCCAGCCACATACAGATTAGCAACTTCATGCACAGAAGATACTTTCTGCATATTCAGGAATTCTCAGGGAGTTTCCTCCTCTGGGAGCTTGCAAAGCCTCCCCTTTAAGGCATGTGAACCATTAGAAAGATGCAGCAAAGAGTTCTCCATCTTTCCTGCGCACAGGGTGAAAAAACACTTCTGACCTTCCCCAACTAGCATCATTTCACCCATCCCAATCCGCACACATGATTTTACAGACCTCAGATATCCCTTTCACAGCCTGAAGAGACCTTTTCTTAATTGTCCTCTTTCCAAATCTTGGATCTTCCCTATGGACCTTCTCTGAATAAGAACCATGCTGAACCACTAAAAAAAGCAAACACCACCAATGGTCTGATTTGTGGACCAATGGAAGGCAGTTTGGGATCAGGATTAATGGGGCTTTTTTTAAGGACAGGCAGGAGCAGAATGGAAAACATTATTTCTTTAAGAAAGAGGAGGCAGGGGAGAGTTGAGAGTAAATTGAAATTAACTTATTTGGGTCCAACACACTTGTTGATACGCAATGCAGACCTAACAGAACATTCCTGTCATAGAAGTGGCCTGTAAAACCAGTAGAGCCCTTCTCCACCTTTTTCATGCCACATGTCCCTGAAGCAGCCCAACAAAATAGGCAAAAGGTGCCAGATCTCAGACCAGCCCTTCTTCCCTCCTGTCTTACCACACTGGTCCAGGCTGCCACTACCTCAAAAGCCAAAGCCCCTTAAGGATGGCAGCAAAATATGCCTTCCGCCTAATGAACAGGAGCGCATTTCTGAGCTACCAGGGCAGCTTCATTCCACCCCTCACTAACACTGAATTATTCTCAGAGGAGGTGATTTTGTACTGCCTTTCTCTTAACCTCCATTAAACCATCTTTAACCCTACAATGCCCCTTAATTTTAGTAAGATCAACCGCAGAGTAAGACACTATTCAGTGCAGGAGTGACCCTACCTTCCATTTTTTGCTTCTGAGATTCGTATTTCTCAGCTGACATGTGTTACCTTGCCCTCCCAGATATTTAAGAGGCCAGACTCTTTGTTTATGGTATTCATTTGTCCTAGCCTAAGCAATCCAGTGCTATCCGGTCTGGGGAGCACAGCAACACCGACAGAGCACTAATGGACAAACGCTTAGAGAAAAACAAGGGAAAGCCGAGAGAAAATTCTTGCAAATCTTTAAATCTTCTTTATCACCTATAGCCCTCACCCGCAAATGCCATGGTAATTGCTAACACTGTGGGTATGGGCTCCAATTCGGCAATATGCAGAGGGTAAACACTTTGGCCAGATCTTGGAGCTTCTGCTGCTTTTCAGCAGCTACAGATCTGGCCTGGGATCTGCCGTTTACCCGAGACAAAGGCAAGAAAGAGTATGCCTTATACATCGTGTTAGCATTCAAGCAAACACCATGTTTAATATTAGAAGCCAGTATGCATGTGGTTGCTTAGAAATGAGAAACATTCCTCTGTATGCCCTCTGATATGCACCGGGTTGCTGTGGGATGTTTTTGTGCATTCTACTTGAGCAGTTACCAGGGTCTGGAGTCCACGGGAACATGACATTGTAATCTTGGTCATGTTTTATTTATGGGGAGTAGTGCAGCAGATAGGGTGTGTTAACAAACAAAGATGATTGCTTCAGGGGCACTATCTCGTCCTGAGGTAATTAAGACAAAGTAGTTTCACTGGTTGGGGGATTCATACCGCAGACAACCTTTCCCTTGCTAAAATGATCTGCAGCGACTGGGCCAAAAAGGCTAAATCAGAAGCAACACGGGTAGTGGTTTATCTTTGGTTAAAGGTGCATCATTAAATGGCACTGGCATAAATTATACTTCTTAAAAATCCATATAACATTAAAAACTACTGAGAAGAAAATGTCAGGCTCTGAGATGCGCAGATTTTCAGCTAAATATCTGAAGTATTGCTGCTGCAGCCCAGCGTCTCTTTCACAGCCTGAACTGCAAACAGTGACTGTCACTGAGGCCACCCTAACCACAATCCCTGAGAGACGCTGGCCTGACAAAACATGTAAACTCGGAGTCAGGCTCAGCTGTCAAAGAATCTCAGCATCATGAGGGAAATCTATTCCACCATCAAAGGTCACAACTCAGAGACTTATGGCTGCTCACATTTGTTGGTTATTTGCAAACTGTACAGCTGTGATCATAGCCCTGCAGTACTCACTTTAGAGGAACTCACAGAAATACACACAAGGCACAGTGCAGATCTCACCAGGAAATACTCTAAGACCCTCTTCCTTGCCCACCATCTCTTCTTCCTTCTTTTGTCCCTAGCCCCATCCATTCCACTGCAGCAAGTCCAGTAGGAAAACTTCCCCCAGCTCCTTCTCATTCTCCCAGTGATGGACAGGTGCACAGGTTGGCTGAGGTCAGACTGATCCCATGTGGTCCAACACCGTTGTGCTGTGTTCTCCCTGAAAGCAGAGGATAGCCTTGCCCCTTGCAGGTTTTAGCTGACCCATTGAAACCAATGGGAGATTTCTCAATAACTTGGACAACACCTTGTGTCCAGGTGACCAAGAAGGCCAACAGCATCCTGGCTTGTATTACAAATAGTGTGACCAGCAGGACTAGGGAAGTGATCATCCCCCTGTACTTAGCACTAGTGAGGCCACACTTCAAATACTGTGTCCAGTTTTGGGCCCCTCACTACGAGAAGGACATTGAGGTGCTGGAGCGTGTCCAGAGAAGAGCAACAAAACTGGTGAAGAGTCTAGAGCAAAAGTCTTGTGAGGAGCGGCTGAGGGAACTGGGGTTGTTTAGTCTGGAGGAAAGGAGGCTGAGGGGAGACCTTATCACTCTCTACAACCACCTGAAAGGAGATTATACCTAGGTGGCTGTCCAGGTAACAAGCAATAGGACAAGAAGAAATGGCCTCAGTTGCACCAGGGAAGGTTTAAATTAGACATTAGGAAAAATTTCTGTACAGAAAGGGTTGTAAGGCATTGGAACAGTCTGCCCAGGGAAGCGGTTGAGTCACCATCCCTGAAGGTATTTAAAAGACATGTAGATGAGGTACTGAGGAATATGGTTTTGTGGTGACTTGGCAGTGCTGGTTAATGGTTGGACTTGATGATCTTAAAGGTCTCTTCTAACCTAAATGATTCTATGAAAAGCTCTGGGTGAAGTTTGTATGGAAAAACCTTCAAATGTTGCTTGCCATAATAACATATCTATGAAAAGACAGATGTTCCTTCAGGACTGAGGAACACGATCAAAACCCACCAACGCTGGACTCGAGATCTGTACAAAACTTCTGGTTACTTCAAAGAGCTTTTTGTATGACCTTGAACAAATTACCTTTCTGTGCCTCAGTTCCCCACTCCTAAAGCTACTATAATAATTTTTTCTCTTACTGAAAGCTACAATAATAATTTTTTCTCCTACTGTTTATATGTGCTGCCCAAAGATATTAAGGTATTGCCAGAAGTAGCAAGCTCCAGCGTTGCTTTTCTGAGACAGTTATAGCTATATGGGTATTTCACAGGTATCAACAATAAAGTATTTCATTTTCAGGATTCCCCATCCTTCACTAATAGGCTACATTTGCAGTGTAGTATGATTACAGCAGTGCCGTTGCCTTCTGTCACCATTAACCCAGAAGAGTGGTCTGCTCAGATGAGGGACAATTCGAAAGGAAAAAATAAATACACTTAATGAAACCTGACAGGTACCTTTCATAACTTTCCAGGGAAAGACATTAATTCCCTCTTTGCTTTTAACTGTCGTATGTTGATATTTTAAAATACATCAATATAGTATAAAACCAGTATCTTGATTGCTTGCTTGAACTGTATGTTTAATTAGGCTACTTTGCATTTTTCTCAGAGTTAAATTAAGGACTAAATTCGGGTCTGGTGGAGAAAGGAGGAACTCTTTCAAATGTTACGTTGCATTAACTTACACCAGATCTGAATCTGGTCCACAGGTCTCTACTTATGTTTGATAAATTCTGGGTGAAAGCAAGTATTGCCATCAAACCCCCTTGTTTGGTAAACATTTTTTAAAATCTTTGCTCTTTTAAGATCCCAATCAAGGGAAGAGAAGGAAAGGAAAGGAAAAGTTTGACAAGGAAAAGATTTGAGAGTTGCATAAGGTGAAATACCTTGTGAAGGTGCAGTGGATAAGTTTCTTCTTCCAGGTACCATGGAGGCATATGATCCCATGGAGAGGGAAAATATCTTTACAAACCATGTTTTTCCCTACTTGAGAAGAGTTATCTCCCTCCTTCACTTTGGGTCCTTCTCTTGCTCTTTTTTGTGTAAACAATCAAAATTATTTCAGTAGTTCCTCATCAAAAATACACTGATCATTTCTTTTTGCTTTCTCCAGGACAGCCCTCCAACTGGCCTACATTTTTCTTGAATTGTAAGAAGTGAACCCACAAGTGAATGTCCGAAGTCCTCACCAATGCTGGCAGAGTCCATCACGTCATTTGCAGGCTACTCTCTTCTTGATACATCCCATGGCGGTATCTGCCCTTTTTTGTAGCATCATGTTGGTGTCTCCCTGTCACTTGTGTTCCTTCATACCCTTTTTTCAGACAAATGGCTGTTTAGTAAACTTAGCGAGATATTAAACTCCCTTTGAACACCACCAACCTTCCACACACTTTTGATCTCTCCCAAGTTGGTTGGTGTACAAATACAATAAGTGGTGTCTCCAGCCCAACATCTAAGATTTTAATGAAATATTGCACAGAACTGCTCCCAGCACTGACCTGTTAAAAGCTGCTCCATTTTGAAAGTGGCTTCTCCAAGATGTCTTCTTTTTGCTCAGGTTGTATGTCTTTTTCTCTCCCTGAACAGAAAAGGTACCCTGAAGAGAAAATCAGGAGCATGTAGGAACTCAAACAAACTGAAATATGATGTGGCTGGTAGAAACAGAGGTACTGGTCATTACCAAACAATTGGTCATACCAACTGGTAATTGGTCATTACCCCTGTTCTGCTTACATCCACTATGGTGTATTGTAATGTCAAGGATGGACAAGATAATCTACAGCCATGGTCAATCATCCATTGTGGAATAAGTTGTGCCAACTGAAATTGTACTGCTGAGGTTCTCTCCTCAGACTAGCTCGGTCTCTCAGTGGAGAACTGGTTATCTACCTGACTCTGCAGTAGAGTGCATGAGTAGCACCCATGAGAGCTATCCTGCAATTCTTTTATAGAAAGGGTAAACTATGGTAGAGAAGTAAACTGCAAATATTTCACATATCAAACTTCAAAACTATCACATACATAGAAACATTTTCATCAGTGAACATTTTTCATACAAGAGACATGACTTTTGAAATGTGTTTTCCTTAACAATAAAGTTATGTTGTTAGTTGCTAGTAGTTCGGGCCCTTTAAATATCTACGACTTCAAACTATTACTTCAAAAGTCTCTGTAATGAGGGAAGTTACAGATCTAAATTTGAACCTCCTGCAGCTAGAGACATTTCCACGAAGGGTGTCATTCCAAGAGTTTCTCCATAGGACTACTGGAACACTTATGAGCCATAATGATCTGGAAATTACTCTGCCATCTTTCATATCTAGTGAAATGGTTAGACCACTGTCCTGGCCATGCACTGTTTAACCAGATTTTGTGCCATCTGTTTGGTACAGTGATGGGTTTCTAGACATGAAATATGGGGAGTTAGGAGTTATGTCTCTCTTTACTAAAGATGAGGCTAAGCCACAGAGACAGGATGAGTCTAGCATTCCAACTTCTCTATGTTCAAAAATGTTCAGACATTAAAAGTAATAATTTAAGCCTTTGGAATATGAGAAGAATAACAGCTAAGACAGGAGAAATTTTTTCTAAAATAAATTTGGACCACTGCCTTATTTTCAAAAGCCATTTGGAAATGAAAGGCTTGTTAAAAATCAGTAGGTCTTAGAACTCAAGTTACCTCTAAAATGGGTTTTAAACTCCCATTTAACTTAGGTATTTTGAAATGTCTAATAGGCTTGATTCATCAATGATCCTCCAACACATTCCTTTCACTGGAACATTATTACCATGTGAAATATGATTTTCTCCCTTGTTTATATCTCTTAACATCTCCTTCCCTCTCCTATTCTAATTCTGTAATTGTATCAGTTCATTCTGTCAGTCATTTAGAGCTATTTTGCAGCAATGATGCTTTTCTCAGTGAAGCTGCATTATGTTACATCATTGCTAAGAATTCAAAGCATTCTGTGATAAGTATCTGGTTTCTGATTAGATTGCTTCAGCCACATCTTGAATAGAAACTACTATTGTTATCAATATCAATTTTCCCTGTTTTTGCTGATGGTTCACACTGGGAATATATCATATGAAGGCTTTTCTCCTTTGGCCTCCTTCTTCACTCCAAAAATTCTTCTCACCATCTCATCATGAAGAGCTAAATAGTAAGAGTTTGTTCTGGAGTGTTTCCATATCTGTTTGGCTTTTGTAATTTGTCTTAGTTTCGCTTATCTCCACCTCTTACACCAGTGGGAAGACCCATACACCATGACAAGTGAAGCCTCACATCCTCCAAACACACAGGTAGTTATATCCATTTTTTCATATAAACTAATAAATGTAGTGAGAAAAATAATTGTAAACATACCTCCTAGTGGTACTTTGGAACTACGGAAGCTTCACATGTCCCAGATTAGTCTGGCTGGTCACTGAGCTTTGCTTTATGATGTATTGGTTTCTGGTAAAAACCAGCATCTTAGGGATTTTAATAGTGTCTACTAGAATGCTATATGGACGTTTCCCACATGCAATGGCTACTAAAGATGTGATTTCTAGAGTGGAAACGAGTGGTCTTCATTTACCACCAAAATATCCATTTTAAATCACTTTGCTGAAGTAACTGGCAATCTTAAGTATATAGTGCTGTGGACTAAAATGGGGTCAGTTATACCTGTCTGTTAATTAGGAGAAATTCAAATGAAATCAGTATTAAACTCCAGTTTTCTACAAGTACACTCAAAATTTGAATCTAAGTTATGTACACAGAGATGTACATATAGTTTTTGCACACGCACGCACACATATCACTTGCAAGTAATTTGACATTCATTCTTCATGCTTGAAACATTTTTGAAGAACAATGTGGGTTTTTTGCATTATTGTAATTCCTAGCCAGTTTATAGGAATTATTAAAACATGATTATTTTCCTTCACGTTTTCTTTAGTTTTGATGTTCTCTGATGATCCCTATAACTTTTACCATAAACACACTGGCACCTGGCAAATCTGCTTGAAAATATGTACGTGGTCTTCACTTGCACAGGATGTATTTATTTCACATGTATCCTGGCAGAATAAGAAATAAACAAAAAGATACACATAGAAGGAAACCTACATCTAATATTTGTGCAGAAAAAGTAATCTGTAAATCAGTACATTGAGTATATAATGCAATGGCCTCCTCATTAGTACAGGAAATAGAGAACTTAGAACATCTTTTGGAACCAACCTCACCCTCAAACTAGAGTGTTTAGGAAATGTACTGAAAGAAATAATCTTGCATGGATAGTGGACGGGCAAGAAGAGTGAATAGGTCTTTTCCATCTCTGGTATGTGTGATCCCAAAGAATGGCCTGTCATCTGTCAGACAGTGAAATGCATGTTGTCATTGAGTATCTAAAGGTCAGTGTTTAGCTGAGCTAGGAGAATAATTCAGAGCAAATCAACTATTAGGCAAATGTTGCCCTTTTTTTGCTTACAAGTTGTCTGCAAATAGATCACAATTTTCTCAAATATATTCATTATTCAGAATTATTTCCTGAATGATTTTGGTGTATAATTATTAGTCTGTTCAGAAACCTTTCATTTTGAGTGCTTGGTTTTCAAGCTCTTTTAATTGGACGTGCAGGTCACATGGCAGCTCTCTGTCCTTTGATAGGGTAAATGTAAGTCTGACTCCACTTTCTGGTAGAAACATCTATTATGGAGTTAGAGTTCAATGGCCACTGCTATTCTGTTATATATTCCTATAATTTATAGGGATTTTTTTTATTAATGTAAAAACGCTAAGCCAGATTCAACCCCATGGAATATTTATGTAAATCAGGAGTAAATCTGTTTAACTCAAAGAAGCAATACAACTGTCTACAACTACCTGAAAGGAGGCTGTAGCGAGGTGGGGGACAGTCTCTTTTCCCAGGTAACAAGTAATAGGAAGAGAGGAAACAGCCTCAAGTTGTGCCGGGGAGATTTAAGTTGGATATTAGGAAAAATATCTTTCAAGAAAGGGTTGTGAAGCATTGGAAGAGGCTGCCCAGGGAGGTGGTGGATTCCCCATCCCTGGAATTGTTTAAAAGACGTGTAGATGTGGCACTGAGGCACATGGTTTAGGGACCCTGGCAGTGCGGGGTAAATGGTTGGACTTGATGATCTTAAAGGTCTATTCCAACCAAAATGATTCTGTGATTCTGCAATATGGTGTAGAATAAGTGTGAAGAATAAGACACTTGAGAAATTAAATCACCTTTATTACATGTTTCTTCATCATAATAATTACAATGCTGACTTAAAAGTACCTCTCTTCTCATACCAAAGTTTGACTCTGTAGGTTTCATTTGGACTTCACAAAGACTTTTCTACACTTTTTCCTTTCCTGATTGTAATAGAGTTCTTCTTGTGTTACTCAAGCATGTGTGAAACAGGAGTATCCAACCCAAGGATGCTGCAGAGAGACTCATTTGGGTTTAGCTGTTCACAGTCTTGTTTATGTGATTTCTCACATCTCCTTTGTTAAAAGGGCCTAATTCTGCTTTATCCCTCATGCCAACATGTGTGAGTAATCAGGGTTCTGACAGACAAGCTCTAGCAGATCCAACACGGACGAGTTAAGGCATTACTACTTCCAGGAGGTCAATGCTTCTTCTTTTCAGGCTGATACCACCTCCCTTAGCAAAGGCAGTGGTCAGAAAGTCCCCTTGCACCCCCAAACCCTCCCGGCCACAGGCCAGGATGCACAGCAGCAGCTGCCACCACTAAATCTTCAAAAACCACATCAACATCTGCAAGGCCTGCCACGCCTAAAGCTGACAAAATGACGCAGTGGTGTAAAGCTCCACTAGAGTGAAGTCATGTTTATGGGGTGTCAAAAACACCCCATTCAAATGCAAAGTGTATACAATTTAGAAGTAAAATGTAACAGCCTTTACAGATCATTGCAGAAGGCATTCAAAATAAAAGTGGCTTTTCAGGAATTACAGCATGAACTATTGCCCAATATAATTGTCAGCGTCAGGTTCTGATTTCATTTTCATTGGCTTTTCATGAGTGCAACTTTTCAAAGCCTGTAACTTTTATATCACTCTGAAGCCTTGATCCAGCAAAGCACTTAGACACATACCTAAATTTAGATTGTAGATTCAGGGAGCCTGAGAACAGGAAGGGACCATCTGTAGGAGCTCTTCTGTAGCACAAACCACTTAGCTTCCCCTCCTGACTTCTGAGTTGAGCCAAATACTTTAAAGTCCAGGAGCAGTTCCTTTGAAATGAATTTCAGTTACCCACCTGCTTTGAATCACAAGTCTGTTACATGGTTTGTTGGACCAGGTCCTCCAGGAAATCAGAATCTGGTCTCCAACACTCCCGATATTTCCAGAGCTTTCCAATAATGGTTTGAATAGCAATTTTCTCATTTAAGATTTCCATGAATTTGCTAACAGGTTGGCTTGATAAAGAGTTTCAGAACAGTAAACTGCCTGGAGCTACCAGCTCTTATCCTCAAACTGCAAATTGTGCAAAATTCTGCCTTTAACTGTGCATGCCTTTGTCCCTAGATGAGGAGGAAGAGCACATTTGGGTGCTTCTCACATAATACAGGGTCTGTGGCCCAAATTCAGCTCTTGGTTAAATTGGTAAGTGTTGTCCCTATTTGCATTGGCATCCAAGAAGCAAAAGATACTAACAAACTGAGGTGCATATAGTTAAGTTTATGGAAGTGGAAAAAAACTCAAGAGCAAAGCTTTTCTCATCCTCTTCAGAAAACCGCACTAATTGCCCCAAATGTAACATAATTTCGTATGAGAAATTTTATCGATTCAAGCGTTATTCTACCATTTTCTTCCATGACCCCTAGTCAGGAAATACTTTACATTATTTAAGTCCAAGGGATGTAAGCAGGACTTGAGCATCTCCTTAGCATCACGCAGGTGCTCCTGTGTCCTTCCCAAATAAGAATTCTCTCCTGAATGATTCCCACAAGACGTGACAGAAAATATGACATGAGCTCTATCACCTCTACTGAAGCTTCAACTCCTCACTTTCTTCTTTTTCCCCCTTCCCACCCCTGAGTTTCAAAAAAACAGGAAAGACAAAATTTGGAGATCAAGTCAAATGTCCAATTTATTTTTATAACTTGAAACTGGAACAAACGTTGTTTTGAACGAGCGTACAAATGAAATGGTAGACACATGCTGAACTCAACATTGTGACAGTAAGGGAAAAAAAAGAGGCCAAAAATCTTGTACAGAGAATAAAAGGAACAATAAATATTTCACTAAGCCATATTGAAATGACCTCCAGCCATCTCAACATTTTATCCATAATAAAAAAAAAAAGTGCTCTCGTTTTTTAAACAGAGCACAAATACCAAGCAATAATAAATAGTTCCAAACTTGTAGTAAAAGACAAAACCTCCAAGTAAACAACAAAAGCTCATACAATAAGTAATAGAAAAAGGTAATAAAAATATTTTGCCTTGCCGGTACAAATGCAAACAACTTAAATCAACGTTACTTTGCTTTGCAGTTCTAAAATACAAAGAGCACCATAAAAATGAGTTTGCCTGTGATAAACAAAACCTTGGACTGTCTTTTACATAGGACTGGGATGAAATGCTGATTTTTTGACCTTTTCCTTAAAAATTGATATTTTTCTTCCTAAAATCAGGTTCTCAGATCTGTCCTGTTGCCAAGGGAGTTGACTGGAGTCTTGTTGTGGACTGCAAAGGCAGCAGGACTAGACACAATGAAAGTAATAAATCCAACCCTAAAATAATAATAAAAAACTATTTAAATTGCAAAAAGAACTATGGCAGCATTCTAGCTACTTTATGTCTATGTTATATTGTGCTTATGGCCTAGTAAACTACAGTTCTTCTAAGCAAGAAGAAAAGGAGGGCCATTTCATTAACACTACAGTTTGCAGAAACACAACCCTTGTGCTTTTGGGTGACTTAATTGTTAGTTTCAGTGATCTAAGTCACAAAATCAGACTACTGCTGGTGTTAGCTATCCTGGATAATTAAAAACAAGAGTGAATTGAGCTCCTAAGTAACTTGCACTAAAATGAAAGGTGAAATTCTTTCTTAAATCAACAAATTGTGGACTGAAAATATGCGGTTAACTTCTGATCTTCGTTACACTGGTGCATGTCCAAGGGATTCTGCTGATTTCTGTGACATGACTCCGGATTTATATGAACGCTAGAGAACTGAATTTTCACCAGAAAGTGAAAATGTGCCTTTAAGGGACCACATTCCAGCCTCAGCTACACTGGAGTAATCCAGGACTTAGAATGATGAACAATTCCTGATTTATATCAGTTTGAGATCCAGAATTTGTCCAGAAGTCTTAAGGGTTCATTGTTCAAGCCAGAAAAACATATATCTATCTGTTAGGTAGATGACCCAAATTCTCCCTGCTGTCACACCCATGCCTCTCCAATTGCTCCAACAGTTCTGCACGGATGAAAGCAGCAGAAGAATTTGGCATGGCAATACTTTTTATTGTTTTGTTTTAAGTTTTACTGTCATTTCCTGCAAGAGCGGTGAGCATTTTCTCCTTCTCCCCTTCACTGGAGCATCAGAGCCTCTTCTGTCACCTGTCTTCCCCTCGACCCAAAAGGAAGAGAGCATGAGAGAGAGAGAAAGAAAGAACAGCAAAGAAGAGAGAAATCAAAAGGCACAGGATTTCATCCCAGTCCCTCAAACATTCAGAAATTTATGGAATGTACAATTAGGAGTGAACAGCAGCAAAGCAGCTAATAACATGGACTGGCAAGACCTGTACATGGAGTAGGTCCTGTTCTGACAGGGAAGAGGAGGGCTGTGCCTGGACCAATTTTACTTCAACCCGGTTACAGCTGTACCAACAGCATTTCACCATTTTATGTCAAAGTGGATGCAACAGCTCTCACTTTTTGCTATAAAAGGACTTTCTTCCAGAAGGCAGTGGCAGGGTGCAGGGAGCAGTGAGTGAGGGGTGGCAGGGAGAGGGCAGATGTGTTGGACATCTTGTTTGGAAGGGGAGGGGGCTTGGGGGGGGGGGGGGGGCATGGCGGGGAATCTCCTCTCTCTCTCTCTCTCTGAAATCTGCAGAAAAGCTGTGGGATGTCACCCGAGACACCTTTACGGGAACGGAATTTCATTTCACATGAATAGGCAATAACCATCCAGCCTGGTTCAACCATACCTGGTAAAACCTTGATGCAAGGGGTCCAGGCAACTTTGAAGTTATTTAGAGCCCTGTGGGAACAGCACTTTTTTGTAGGCCATTTCTGACAAAAAAAAAATATATATACAACTAAAATTATTTGTGAACAACAACAACGACAAAATTAAAAATAAAAAAGCACTTAATTATTTTGTTTTGTTACTTTTACTCAAAGGTCGTCTAACAACCTCCTTTTTTCCTGTACAATAAGGACTTCACATACAAATTTTTTTTTATTTTTGCAATATTTTATCCTGCCAAATTAAAAAAATATATTATGGCAGCCTGTTTGTTTGTTTTTATTTTTATTTCCAAATTCACTAACAAAAAGGTACATTAAATCCCTTTAAAAGGACAAGCGTACAGTTAAAAAATTACAAGCTTCAGTAAAAATACAGCAAGTGCCTACATCATATGAATCAACCAATATCAATATCCATTCCAGAAGGGGATGGGAAGGGGGGAAGGGGAGAAAAAAAGAGAAAAATAGGTACAGGTCAGAAACGTGATTTTTTTTTTTTTTCTGCAAAGCAATAACAATATTAAGCACTTTTTTCTACATACCTTTTCTACATGGTGTAGCAACCACCTTTTAATCCCCGAATACAAGATTCTATACATTTTTTGAAATAAAAATTCAACACCCAAGGCAGAAAAAAATTTACTAAAACTCAAGACTTTACAGTTACAGTGACAAGAACAAATTTATAGACCCACCATTTAAATTTTACTGCAACATTTTCAAGGAAAAAAGAAAAGGGTTTTTTTTTTTTTTCTTTATGGTTTTGTAAAATGCCCAGGCATTCTCCATTATTACAAATACTGGTCCACTTTTACAGTAATCAAGAAATTTTAATATATATAATATATACTAAAACCCCGTCACCAAAAGAAAACAATATACACATGGCCATTATGGCATTTTTTTAATAACCTATTAAGCAAACTTTGAAAAAAAAAAAGATTGCTCAAACACACATACACACAATTTCTTTTTTACCCTTGTATGTATTCAATACTGTAAACGTATTTTAAGACAGAGTGCACTAAATTTAACTTTTAAAAAAAATTAGCCGTTGTTCCTGAATTGTTTTCTCTCATTCAATGATAACAACTTGTAATTTGTGTCATTTGAGTATTAATTCAGCAGTAAATCATTTCCATTCCATTTCCTAAGCAGCGTTGTCCTGAAAAAAAAAAAAGGCTGAGAATAATTCAGCTAATGGATGTCCGAAGTTGTGCTGGGTATACATCTTCATTTGATTGGGTCTTATGGCATTTTCATGTCCACTATCTTCAACCAGTAATTTTTTTTTTTTTAAGTAAATGTGGCTCTTTTTTTCTAAACAATGTACTTTTCTTGTTTTACTTTTTTTTTTAAAAGTCTTTTCATTTCACAAAAACATTTTGCATTTGTCTCAAGAGACTCAAATAGGAAGATCAGTTTTCAAGGCACTCACATCAAATTGAATGGCAGTAGAAAAACTGTCCAATAAATTATTTTTATTTATTTTTTTCTTTATAGTGCCAGTATTGTGAATGCCATGCTTAGCAACACTGACACTTAATCTCAGCTGTTCCCTTACAGTTTAACCCACCTTTGGGCCAAGTAGAAGAAGATGATGTAATTTCTTGTTGAGAAGCCATTTTTCTCTTAACCACAAACAAAAGCTTTAAAGTGCGGGTCAACATAATTAAAATTTCTAACCATAATTGTCCACTGTTTGTTAATATTAGTCATAAAAGGCTTCAAAAAATTTGGAATTTGAAAGTAGAGCAGGTGCATTTTTCTTTTCTTTACTTTTTTTTCTGTGGTAACACTTTTATGTGAATACAATTCCATCCTGTTCCTAATCAAGTCAAGGAGAAAACTTACCGACTTCAGCAGGAGCAGAATCTTGCCAAGACAGGTAAGCTAACTAGAATTTATTTTTCCCTTCCTTATAATAACATAATTGTACATCATATAACATAGTTCTAGTATTTCTATGCATAAACCAAATGCCTATGAGTTGAGGCTTTTCATTGAGAAATTCTCACTTTCCCATTCTCTAGTAATTCTTTTAACTACAGCAAATCTGAACTGAAGTAGATGTCCTGAACTCAAATTTATGATTTCATGGTTTAAAAAGAAAAACAAGGCATTTGACTTCTCCAAGGTTTTGAAAAGAATATTACAATACTCATGATGTACTTTTGCTGTCTCTGGGAAGAGTGGCAAGAGGGGAAGAGGAAGGGAAAGACATCCCAAAAAGTGACAAAATGGCACCATTATGTTGCCATAGCTTTTAACAACGAGAAGAAACTATCCAATAGTTAGGCATAATTAAGACTGTTTCTGGTTTTTTAATGTAGCTGGCTTCTGCACCTATGTCTTTTTTGTTGCCATAAGTTTAGTGATTAAATCAATCTAGAAAAGGCCTCTATTGTCAGCGACATTGTCAGTGCTACATATTCGATCCAATTCCAAAAGAAAGTGCTAATTTTAAAGATTGTTATCCGCTGTATAATTTTGTTTTCCCTAATTTTCAGGGTTATTTAAGAAAAGGAAAGGGGAAAAAAAAAAGAGAGAGAGAAAAAAGGAATATTTCTGTCCAAATGCTGGCTTCTTCGCAAGAAATTACAAATGCTTAGCTTAAATTTCAACAAAGCAGCGGCCCAAAAATTATAATTTTAAAGATATGTTTCTCCCCTACAATGCAAGTAATCTCAGGCTATGACTGGGTAAAACTAAAAAGGGATACCCAACAAAATTTTAAAAGAAATTTAAACAGAAAGAATAAAAAAAAAAGTACCTGCACATGCCAAAAAATTACAAAAACCCAATAAATACAGAAATTATTGCACAGTTAAAAGGCTCCACAATTTTTACTGCCTTAATCAACCCTCGGGTTTAATAGAACTTTGTAGACACAGGTTATATTTAAGCGCCAAGGTCTGGCACCTACCATAGTTATGCTAAGTTATGTTTACGGAGGCAAGTTAGGTCGTCTTTTCTCAGTTGGCAATAGTTAAACTGTACAAACAAAATGTTACCTAGACCCCTGAAATTTAACCTAGCGGGGAGGGGGGGCGGGGGGGGGGGCGGGGGGGGGGGGGGCCTTAGCTTCTTTCTGCCTGCTCAATTTTGACGTCATTTGTCAGCAAATGTTCTCCATGCCACTTTTTCATGTGTTTCTCCAGGGTGCTGTAAACACTGAAGGGCATCTGGCAAATATCGCAGCGGTAGACCTCCTTCCCTATCTGGCCATGCGTTTTCATATGGCGCGTAAGCTTACTGCTCTGGGCACATGCATAGTTGCAGAGCTCGCATTTGTAAGGCCGCTCTCCAGTGTGGCTCCGACGGTGCACCGTCAAATTGCTGCAGTTCTTAAAGACCTTGCCACAGTACTCACATGTATCGCTCCTGCGCCCTTCCTTTGAACTGGGTCGCCCGGGGCCAGGACCACTGATGTGGGGAGTGCTGCCTCCGCTCGCTGTGCCGCTGCGCCCTGAGAGCCCCCCGTCCAGCATGTCCCCCGGCGGGGTGGAGAAACGCAGGCTCCCGTTCTCCGACGAGTGCTCAGAAGAGGTCGCGAAGGGGGATTGTCGGGAGTCTGTGAATCCGAGAAACGGATCCTTCATGAAGTGCCGCGATGCTGCGTACCCTACCAGCCACTGGGAGTAAACGTTTTCGGAAGGTATTATGGTTGCTGGTGGCAAGTCCAAATCTTTCTCTACCTTTATTCTTTTAGAGGAATTGTTTAAACTGGGGCTCGTGATAGGCGTCGGCTTGCGGGGGAACAAGTTTGGGAAGGGTTCACCCGGGCCAAAATTTCTTCCATTGACCGTCCCTTCCTCAGTGCGGTCCAGCTCTCCTACCACTGAGTCTTCGTCGCCTGGATCTCTCTGACAGAGGTCTCGCGGACACAAGTCTCGCTGGTCAGAAGACCTTTTCATGAAGCTACTCCTCTTCTGTTTTTCAGCTAGCATGTCGTTGTATTGCTGGATGGCACCTAGACTTACATTCTCGATGACTTTTCCCAGGACAAGGGATTTCTCGTCCGGCAGCGACTTGGAGCCATTTTCTCGGTTACGGCTCAGCTCCGAGTCCATACTGAAGCTCGACTCCGGCCGGCTCTCGTTTTCTAGCTCCTCTTCCTCCTCCTCCTCCTCTTCCTCTTCTTCATTGTCATGGCCCAGGGAAGGATCACTCTCGTTCCTGAAATCTGCCTCACTGGATTTCAGTCCCTCTCCAGTGAGCTCGCTTGTGCCTGGCTCAGGGGAACTAGTGGTGGACAGTCCATCATCTGACCTGCCCGTCATGGAGCCAGCTTTATGCATATGCGTTTTCATGTGGCGTTTTAACTTGCTGGCCTGGGAGCAAGCATGGTCACAGAGCTGACACTTGTAGGGCTTTTCTCCTGTGTGACTGCGCCGGTGCACAATAAGGTTACTCTGGAACTTGAATGTTTTCCCACAAAATTCACAGGATTTGCTCTTGGCCTGAGGCTGGGGAGGCGTAGTGCTGCTGGGGGGCATGGGGGGCAGTGGGGGGGTGCTCAAAAAAGGTGATTTAGGACTTGGCTGGAAAGGATTCAACAGGCGATGCATAGGGTTGGTGCGACTGGGTGAAACTGGCGGAGGGGTGGAACTGTTTCCTGCCAGCTCTCGAAGCCTTCTGGAGAAATCCATCGCTGGGGACTCAATTGCCATGGGGTTTAAACGCATAACTCTGTCAAAGGCACTGGGATGCTGGGCAACTAACCCCATTTCTTCGGCACTAAGGCGATGTGGATCCAGATGATGACGAGGCGGTGGGCTGAACAGCGGAGGTGTGTTTGGGAGCCGACCCTCACCAAAGCCAGGATGTTCACGCAAGATGGGTCCTGTCATCCGCAAAAGATTGAAAGGGTTGTTGTCTCCAAGGAAATTCATCAGCGGGGACTGTGCAACAGTCTCCGGTCCGAGAGGAGGAGGGATGGTGATGCGCGGAGTAAGGGAACTGTTTGAAGGGCTTGTTTCCAGGTAGATGCGGAATCCATGTGTGTTCTGGGCATGCTGAAGCAAGAACCAAGCGCTATTAAAAGGCTGCTTGCATGTTGTGCAAATATAGCTTGAAGGCTCATCTTTACCTATAAAAGAAAAACAGAAAGAACACTCAAAAAATAATACAGCAGAGAACATTTAAATACAGTTGGCATGCGCTTTATTTTGCGAACACATTTCCTCCTTGGCATTTCTGAAAGAAGGACTTAATTGCAATGTATTGACTGATATAAATTGTCGAACAGCACATTTACTCACCACACTTATTCACTTAACATGTATGACAAATATCACACATACGCATTGGTGCTATATATGTTTATATCCTCTAACTTGCAAATAAAACCTTCCTTTATGATGCATAAAGATCCAAATCCTTTCACATGTTTATTCCACAAAAAGGAATTTGGTTCAAGAGATTTATGACTACAGACAAAACCCAAGGAAAATGCAGTGTGGTAGGTTTTACAAGGCACCTGCAAGGAGCTTCAGTGTCATTTTCACTCTTTCATTTTATATTTCTATACACTTCATGCAGCAGTCCCCTGAGATCTTGCTGAATTTAATTTATACATGCTTCAGTCATGCCAGCACTTCCATTTTTAAAATACTATGTAGATATTTAGCTGCACAAGTCCTATTCAAGTCAACAGGAGCTTGTAAAACGTACCCTTGCATAAACCACTTTTTAACATTCTTTTTGCCAAAACACCAAGAAGCCACTCAAATGAAACATCCGGTAATCAAAGCCGACAGCACAGTTGCAATTAACAGTAACAAATGTCGGGCCATGCTTGAACTGGGTCCCAAGAATTTCTGAGCCTGAGCCTGCCCTCCAATGCAGAAATACTCAATGGAGCCAAAAACATTGTTCTGTTTGCCTTTCTAGCCTCTTTGAACGACTGCATAAAGGCGGAAAGCATTCCTTTAACCTTGATTCAGCTTTACATAAAGGACAGGTGTGGACAAGTCTGCGCTACAGTCATAATTCTGCTAGCTAGAAAATTCCAGTCCTGGGCACAATATAAACTATGTGCTATCTTCAAAAAGTGCTTCCCCTGCACTGTCCCCACCCCCACCCCCCACCCCCCCTCCTTTTTTCAATACCTCTGCAAGACTCTGATAAATTCATAAATATGTGTCAACTTGAAAATCATGACCCAGGATTTGTTTTGTGGTGGTGGTTTTTTAAATGAGGGGGAGGTTTCCTGAAAAAGCAACTACTCGTTTTGGAAAATCTGAAATTAATTTCTTGCTTGTTTGTTTGTTTATGAAAGCACATATTTTGGCTAGTGAGAGCCCCGTTGCACCTAAAGGCACTAAACTTCCTGAAAGCTCAAAGCCTGAACCAAGCTTCCAGCCTGACCCATGCCTGCGTAACAACCAGCCCGAACCCCCATCCCAGCCCCTCTGCAGGAGCTCAGGTCCGAAGCTGGACACAATCCCTTTCTAAAAGGGGGGACTGCAATTCACAAAAGCCTGTTGCTTGAGCTTGAAAATGAAAGGGTTTATAAGGTGAACAGAACTGTATTATCGAAACTACCCTTGTAAAGAGGAATGACCCACAGCAGTTAAAAACATAAAAGAAACAAAATTTAACTCAGGCACACGAGGCGAAGCAGGATTGCTGCTGACCGAATTCCCCTCTTCTGGCTGCTGCAGGAATGGCTGCTGCTAGCAAAACCTACAAAACCTTAGACAAGGAGGCTAGAAGATTATCTGTCTACCTATCAGCCTGTCAGTCTATCTAATCTTATCACTGAATGAACATCCGTAAAAGTGTAAAGGAAAAAGCATCTATCAGATTGAGACTCATTTACAAAGGTAGGTGATAAGTGTGGTGCAGCTCCTCAAGCTCCTATTGATTTAGTAGGGCTCTTGCCGTGGATAGCAGCTTCAGACCCCAATTTCAGAGAAGCTGGCTCTCCACAGCCGAGAAGAAACGCACAAACACGGCGGGCGTTTCTGCCTGGCTGACACAGCCCCGGTGCCCCAGCTCGGCGCACTGCGTTGTACAGGAGGGACGCAGTGGCTTTGATTAATCTCTAACAACCGCTATTGGAAAAAACACAAGTTTGGAACTGTACTCGGTTTGGAAAGTGCCTGTAACTGCTATTGACATCCATGAAAGCCACATACAAACATGAAAAGGAACTGGTACATTATACCTTAAAAATCGACTCAGCGCTGAGGCAGTTAGGGAGTTTTACGTCAGCTCTGCAGCCAAAGCAACAGTAAATGCTTCCATTATTACTTCAAATATTTAAATTTCTATTTTTTACAGAAATATGATGAAAATGTCTAGACCTTTAACTTTTCTTGCACGGCAACTTGTGTAGTATAAAAAGTGACAGAAATCACTGAAGCAGACTAAAGTATATAACATACTCTGTCAAAAGCTTTTTTTAACAATATGTTTTACCTCAGCTCACCCTAGAACAGTTTTTAATAAAGTCTCTTCTGAAGTGTGATCTAATAGCAAATGAAGTGCAGCGTCTTACAAGGTCATAGATCTTCAAATTAAAGACTGCTCTGCACCCTTCACCTTCATTTTATCCACTCTAATTAATCGATTTATTACCCACAGCTGTTCAATTCTTTAATTTTTAAAGTCACAGCATGCATTCTTTTTTGTTATGGATTTTTCCCCTTTAAAAAAATAAAGTGTGCGAGTGTGCCCGTGCCTGCATTCTCCTTGCTTAACTCAAGAGCTGACAGGAGGAAGAATGCAGCTGTGTATTAGACAACGACTACGACAACAGCAGCAACACATTTACTTCAGCAAAGACACATACGTAAGGAGAAAAATTCCTGAGCAGGCTGAGGATCAAGGCCAATCCAAAACTGAAATGGCTGATTAAAAAAATTACCCTCAAAATGGCAGCTGGCTGGATGCTTGCTACTACATGTTACGTGGAACTGAGAGGATTTGGTTTGGTTTGGTTTGTTTTGCTCTGTTTTGTTCTCCAAAACTTCACCTCCATGAAATTCAAACAAGGAAAGTAAATCCCCCTCCTTTTTAGTTTTCTTTCAAACACAGCAAATTAGTGCTATTAGTGATCTAAGATTTACAAGCTAGCACTCATAAAAGTCTTCTCTTCCTTTTTGGTTTGTTTAGCTTTTATGCTCCTTAACACTCTTCTTCAACAGACTCTGACACAACGGCAGAATTGACTGCAGGCTACCTGGCTACCAATCTCCGACTGCTTCACGAGTGTTCATGTGTGCATGCCTCTGTGTGTGTGTATATATATATATATATTAACTTCCACAACCATCAAAGACTGTCCACAGACTCCCTGGTTTTAAAAAAGTTAAAAAAAAAAATTTAAATGTTCATTTCCATATTATCACTTCATGGTTATCTTGCCTAGAAGTTGCTCTGAGCAGTGTAAAGCCTCACTTTTAAGAACAGAACAATGTCAAAAAGTCTTTGAAAATCCACTCCGAGCATTTTTATATTCAAAAATTGGTTAAATATTTTAAACATGCCCAGAAACAGCCACATATTGCTCAGAAATGCTCCTTACATTTAACAATGCAGTGCACCTACACTATAAAACTCTTTGTTATAAGGCTACTTTTGATATATGGCTATCTTAATCCCTTGCCACCTGCACTGAAGTCTGTCTAAATACTCACTTTATGACAACTAGCTATATAGGCTTTGCCATATGCAGTCTTTATCACTTTAGCATGTGCTTGACTTTGAGAATATGAGTAATCAACATCAGTGAAACTTAAGCATAGGCTGAAGTGCTCCATTGGATAGTGATGAAATTACTCACGTGCTTAGAGTTAAGCATAAACTAAGACTTCATTAATACTATTCAATGAATAGTACATGGATTCAACCCTACAGTCTGTAGCTAGGCATGATTTTCAGGGCTCATGCCTCAAGTATAATTTTTTTATCTTTACATTAGCTAGTAGATACGGTGTACATGCTGAGATGAGACGTCCAGGCCACAAGCCCTGAGCAGTCGATAGTAGTTTCAAGGTTGCACTAAAGCCAAACAAGTACTGCCACTGAAGCTCAAACATGAGACAGGTTTCTGTAGGCTGGATTCTACTGAGACACAGGTATATTGGGTCAGGAATATTGATGTGAATATTTGTCCAATTCCTGACCCAAAGGATGCCCGTATCTATGCACCTATTCAGATCTGTGGCAAATGCTCCATTATCACTTCAAAGGCCACCTGGATGGAGGGTCTACAACCTTCCCAAAGTCTACCTCATTCCTTCTCTCCTTTACCATCATGAAAGTTCCCCAAATGCCTAATCTAAATCTTACTCCCTGCAATTTAAAATCATATTTTGTCCTACCTACATGTACATGAAAAACACAGGGAAGAATTTAGTCTGCACCTCACATACAGATACCATCCAGCCCAGTGATTTGCAGTTGAACCACTTCATGTCTTTTAGCACCTCCTTCTCCCAACTTGATTTGGAAATGCCAAGTGAGAGAGAAATCAGTATGTATAGGAGTAGTCTTGTGACAATGGTTGACTATTTTCTGTATTAACAAAATGCCTTCTTTCCGATTCAAATTTCTGAGATCAGCTGCCAACCATTAGATCTCGTTATGTTTTTATCTGGTGCATTAAAAATCTCCCTAGTATCTTCTCCCTAAGCAGGTAATTATAAACTACGAACTTATTGAACACTCTTGCCTTTTCTGCATATTATGGCAAAAGATGGTCTTTTCCAGAAATATTAAAATGTGTTCCCTCCATTACTGCATGACAGATTATGTTCCGTTCAAAATGTCAAAGCAATAATGATTTTTTTTCTCTTTCACGAATAGCACAAAACAAAGCTAAATTCAGATCCTGCCTCTCAAATTCTGTCTTTACAAGGGGAAGTGAGAAAAGACAGGTCAGTTTGACCAGCCCAGAACAAGACTAGCCTGGGTCTGTGGACATTCACCCACTGCACCAGGCAGACTGAATCCCCTCACTTACCTGTCCTCTGCAGTCTGACTTGTATATTTAGTGATACACAGATCTTCTTTGCTCATTTGGTACATGGCTTTCTATACACCGTGAATGCTGAGCGCCTTTGCCCTGGAGATAAATTTCCCTCAAAATGTCCTCAATTATTCTGGATACCATCAAACAATAATCAGTGTGAGATAAGAACTGTTGAGAATTCATTATTTTCTGCTGGGCTACAGTGACATCCAGTGCCTTACGAATCCTCCCATCAGCATGCCTGAATAATTCCATTAGCTGTAACAGAGACTGAACTCCCTTTTTAATCACCCACCCATAACCCCCACCAGGACTGCGGTGAGGACCTACAGTCAGGTCCACATAACCACTGCCATTCTTTACCTCTAGCAATACTTTCCCAATAATGTTTCTGGTTCCCTTTACAGAGTTACAACAGCAGCAATAAAAATCTTAAGGAATTTTAATGCTGCTTTACTGCACCTTTAGAAGTTCAGGAAAAGTAGAAACTTGCAAGCTTTAAAGAAAGGACAACTTTTATTGTAGCACTCACGAACAAACTTGTATCAGGTTCCTACAATCTTTCCACCAGTGCTACTCTTTCCTCCACCACTCGATTTTTAATGAGCATTTAAATAATTACTCTTTGTTATTATGATGGTTACTCTAATAATACCCATAAAGGTAGCATGGATGCTTCATAAAAAACACACCTTTAATTGAATTATTATTAAATTAAAATGCCATAATTGAGAACACTAGTTTAACAAGTCTCCTTATATGACCAGCTGACATTAAAAGAGAAGGGCATTAAACACTGGAAAGATTTAATGTTTCATAGTGAAGAAAATATATGATTATATGTGGTTTGACAGATCACCTAGACAAGGGCCAAACACTTCTCAGGTGTTTGCAGTGTGGATCTGTGCTGTGAACTATATCAGTTCATACCTGATGCTTGATTGAGTATGCAAAAATATCTCTAATTCAGGTATTTATGTTGAAGAGGTTATATAAGCCATATTACCACTCTAAATTATCCAAGTTAGTGAGAACATTTACTTGCATATGTTCATGATTGAATAAACATATGCTGAGCACACCCAATATCAAGAGTTTTACCCTCCCTGCGCTCCCTGGGCTGTTTGGAAGTGCTGCTACCTCTACTTCGGAGGGACTGACAGTCTTAATAAAAAAGACAGAATTGTGAAGTAGGGTCCAAGCTTGGGTGAGAATCACCACTGCCAGTCCAATGCCAGTCACTAGTTTTAAACACCAAATGCAAAGGAACCATTTCTCTTTATACCCCTCTTTTAATTTTCATTTTGTTTTCATGGCAATATGAGCTAAAGATGTAAAACAAACACAACTGCTCTACCCATCCCCAGAGCTAATAGTGCATCCATCCCTATGCTGTCTTGTCTAAAGGGCTCAAGAGAGGCTTGCAGCATATCTTGCTGAGGTTGATACGGACTATCATCAACGATTTGTAAAGTAAGCGTCAACTGGCAACTAAAGTCGGTGTTTTATGACTTAGCAAGACACCTGCAGTCTCACAACCTAGGAACCTCCAATTCTCCACTCATAAACAGCCACTCTCTCTTGTAAATCTCAGCTGACCTGAAGTGCATCTCAGTCAAGACAAGGAGATGTTTAGGTGCAAGAGCCGAAGCATGAGGGGCCACTGAGCCAGTCATCGTCTGGAAACGTGATTCTCAGAATGACGTTGTTGAAAGGAATGAACATGACAGGGAAACAAAAATGAAATGTTTTTAAGAGTTGGATGGAAAAATATGGGTAACTGAAGAAAGAGGAAGTAACCAGTAAGTGTTATTTCTCAGTAACAGAATCTTGTTTTCTCCTATACTAGGTCCTGCTCTCTTTTTCTACCTTGCCTCTTGAATAGCCTTTCTCCTCCAGTACCAACTTCAGAAAGAAGAAAGATCATGACTTTATGCAATAGTCTTCTCCCACACACTGCCTGCATGTTTTGCAGCTTTCCCCATCCTGCTTCTACCTTGATTAGTGAGATTGCAAGTTCTCTACAGAGATTATGCGAGAACCTTTATGCCAAGAGAACCTACAAACCCTGTAAGATCCTTTCACTCTCAGCACTGATTTTAATTATCAATGCGAATACGCTCGAGAGTATTTCCTACCGGTCAAAAAAGATCTACAATAGCACTGGTTGACATCAATATTAAAATATATTAATATTACAGTACTATTAGTAATGTACTATTAATTCTTCCTATGCTAAAGCCAACTGCCAAACTCTGTCTTTAATGGATTAAATGCTGCCCCACTTTTGGGAACCAATTTTATTTTCCGAAGCCCTTTGTGCTTTTCAGCGGTGTCCCTTTTCTATTAGGCAGGACTGCAACTTGACTGTTTGTCATTCTTGTAATAATAAATATCTTTTTTGTCAAATGGACTGCTTTATCTAACGAGTAGATACAAATCACATAGTCAAGAAGTCCGACTGTCATGCTGTCTGTCCTCAGCCAATCCTTTCGTAATTCCAAGAACTAGGAGCATGAATCCTTGAAAGACTTAAGAAATATCAACAGGATACTTTAAAATCATACTCTTAGCCAAACTCTTATTTGAATTACCCTGCTATGGATTCAAAGTAGCTCCGATGACTAACGTTGCAGACTTCAAATTTTGCCAGCTAAACTGTACCAGGTTATCACAAACAAGGATATTAACTAGGCTTATATGAATATACCGAGTTGGGATTTCTTTTTTTATTACACTTTCTCCAGAAGCATTTTATATGTCCTCTCTGGCATTTATACTTACAAAAAAGAAGGAGACTGCAGGCAGACTACAGCCATGCATAACACAAACAGATGCTTCCTGCTTCTTAATGGACACAGGCGACCTTTGGCTGAAGATGCAGCTTGTGTTCAATAGTCCCATTTTCTGTGAGACTTAATCATACCTCAGATCTGTGCTGTCAGATTCACATAAATGAGCCAAATGCACAGCTCGGTTTAATTTCTAGTGCATTACAAAATGGCAATATTATATTTTTAGGTATAAAATGTCAATAGTCATTTTGGGCAACTTCCTTCTGGTTGTCCAATTTCTCATTCCTTAAAAGAGCTTGTGGCTTACTGGAAGTTAATGTTCAGCCTACAGAAGTATAAGAAGTGCTTTTACTTAGTGCAGAAAGAAAAATGCATAGCAAATATTGGAAGTCACAACACAGGGATTTTGACCCAGAAGCACTGTTAAAATGGAAGATAAAAAACATGTTTGTCATCTCTGAACACCTTCTTCTAATTGGCGTTAAATTCTAAAATACAAAGGCAATTTATATAGCAGAGAAAGGGAGAAGTGTGAGAGGTAAGGAGCAAACAGGAAAATCAATATTAAAAGATCAATAGTGAATGAGTTAACTTTTAAATTAGCCCTTTGTGATACAACAGTTTCAATTGACTGCACCTTTAGCATCTAAACAGCTTTGTGCCTTTTAGTCAGTTTCTCTGAACTTAAGACATCAGCTAGCAGACAAAGAATGCTGTACAAACCTGCTGCATAAAACAGGCAAAACTATCAGGGAAAGCGGGGAATGTAGTATGGGGGGGAAACGTACCCACTCATGAGATGAAAAGACCTTGGGACTACCCATGGCTGGTGGTTTAATATATAGGATCCCGTTTACAGCATTCGTGAAAAACCCTTGTACTGCTCAAGGACACTTTTAGGCCTTTTCTTTGCATAAGGTATTCAAATGCATTTGAAATAATGTCAGTCTTTTCTACAGCATATGAAATATGCCAGCAGCTTCCCTTTAAATCGGTATCCTGTAAGTAGTTTTGTTTGAAAACTGGCAAGTGCCGGGATTTTTTTTTTCCCCCAGACTTTTCTAAGGTGCCATTTTCTCATTTTACAGGCAAGAATTTTCAGTAATCTGAATAGGAACTTAAAGGAGGATACATAAAGGAAATTGTCCATGTCTTATAATGGAAAAATAAAGAGTAAATTAGGAAACAATAAAAAAAGCCAAAGGGTGAAAACAAATTTTCCTTTTTTTTTTCCCCAGGAGTACTTCAGTCTGTTTTACTACAACTATTTCTTAAGGGTATTAGGTGCCTATTCATAGTTAGTAAATGAAATAGCATTTTTGTTTTAATTCATTGCTTCTTTAACAAACGCTTACTCCCATCTCTGCTTCTTTAAATCCACAAAATCTCCACGTTCAATCCTAAGAAGTATTATAAAGGCTGTAAATCTTGTTTTAATGGAATGTACATTTAGCTATGAGGAGATAATTGACGTTATGGAGGGCCTAGATGCTGAATTATATAGGTTATCTAATACAAAGGGGACTCATTACCGAAGCACTACAAACAAGTAGTAATATATGTATATTGTTCTGAGTGGCGTTATAGCAAAAGTGTTCGGGTCTGCAGGGATTTATAAAACACAAGAAAACAGCAGACATGCACTTGTAAATTTGTCTCATTTGTCTCTGAAGTTAAAGGTTATTCCCTTGATCTGAATTTGTAATAAAAACATGCTAGACTAAGGTTTGTAGAGAATGTTTGAATATGTAAATTGTGTATAATGATAGGCAATTATAGGGTAAAAACTGGACCTTGTGAATGTTACTGAATTGCACGGAGCATCAAAGTATTTTCCTTCAGATGAAATATTTATCTTTTATGCATGTTATAAGCACTTTTTCAAAGGTATTCAGCAACCTATTTGAGTGGAAAGTTGACAAAAAATCAAACCATTACAACCAGCTAAGATTGTGGGCTGGTGCACAGGAGAAGCCACAGCTTTTTACAGAATATACATAATAAATCTCTTGAACTAATGGTTCCAGAGATAGATCCTCAAGGACAAGTTCCACTGATTTTCACTCCCTTAGACGAAAGCTAGTCAGATATTTCTGGATTTTTTTTTTTTTTTAAGATGTGGGGGTGGAAGTGTGGGGAGGGAGACTGGGGAGAATAACTAGGTAAGAATGTGAATTTTCTTGGAATGATTCAATAAAGCCCCATTTCCCCTTCAATTTGTTGGCTGCTGTTTTCAGGGAATAATATAAAAAAAGAAAAAAAGGATGCTGCATCGAGAGAGAAAGGAGAAAAGCCAGGAGATGATACCATAGTTTATGCTACTGAAGATAAGGTTTTCTCCTTCTCTGAGCACGACAGTCTGTTCAGGTTAACCAACTGCAGTGTTAGAATAACTCCAGCCGACTTGTCACAGAGTACAAAAGTCATCAGCAACTGAATGTTCTTTTCTGCACCGCAATTAAGACGAATCAATACGACGTGCCACAAATGGTATTTTACTCTCAATAAGAACTCGGGCTGAGTTTATTCAGAATATTTTAGCGCTTCCCCAGGGGATTTTGGTCCGACGCAGATGGCAAATAAAGTACTCAGCCTAGGGCTAGAGCACATTATGCTAATTCTAATGTCAGATGTACTTTAATATACAGCTCTATTTAATCACCCCATTATTTCACATTTCCATATGAAAAACCTGCGGCACTTCTGCAGAGCTTTCACTCTGCGACAATGCCAGCTTCCTTCAACTAGCTCACTGCGAAAGAGAAAAGAAGACTGGTCATTCTCGCCAGTCAAAATGTTACAGTTTCAAAGTTTCAGTATTCCTGAATTTAAAGTGGGTCTTCCAGTGCAATTAGCAAATCGCTCAGCTAGAATGCTTATATGTACAAAATGCTAAGGAGGTGAGACTGAAAAAAAATAAAAATAACAGCCCTCCCTCTCTACCTCATCCACTTGCACGCACAGACGTAGGCAGGCACATACCTCAAATCTGGTTGCAGAACAGTAATAATAAAAATAATGAAAATATTTTTGTAGTGCAGTTTAACCAATATTCTCAACATTTGTCACCAAAACACTGCTATTCTCCTCTGCATGGCTTCCCTTACTTAGAAGAACAGACATGGCTGGCACAGCTGCCAACCTACAGATGTCTCCAAATAAAACCTTCCTTGTGTATCAATAATGTTTGCCTGCAACAAACTACACCTCTAATTAGGTTTAGAAGCCACACACCTTCAGCATGAGCCACTATCCAAATTATCTGCAAATTTACCTTGATGCCTTGTCTCTGGTGACCACAGAACTTGAACCTATGGGCTTGAAGGTTAAATGATTCAAAACTGGATTTACATTGAAAGAAATGGAGGAAAAAATTTGCTGTGGAGCTGTTTTTCAAGCAATGTCTTGATGTGCAGACAGGCAAAGCAGAAGCAGTCCTTGGAACACCTCTTCAGCATTCAAGCTTTCCCTTCAGAGTCATTCTGAGAAGGACCCTTAATTCAGCATTCGTGTACAGTCACCAGTGAAATGAGTTACATGGTCTCAATAAAATCTTTGCCCAGTTTGGCGTAATTGGGGCTCCATGACAACTAGTACTGCACATCAGGGGGAGCCAGGTCAGGACTGGATTATACCAAGCTGCTATTAGAGGAATGTGCGAAGCTTAAGTCGATCATTTTATTAATCATTGCATTAAACCTACAACATATTTAACCACAGCAAAAAAAAATCTATTCAGAAAAAGACCTACTTTTTCCTCCTCCAACCACCCAATCTGCATCCTTTAAAAATTGTTCAGCAATGCATGCAGCAGCCAGCACCTGGGGCCAGATCTCACCTGGTTTCACTGTTATGCATCAACATTTAAAGATACAGAACTGTGCTGCTGTGCCTTGACACAGCATATGCCACAACTTCCATGTCCTAATTTGAACACAGCGGATGATATTCCTCATGTTCAAGGCAGAAATGCTTACATTTTCAAGCTTCTTTTTTGTACATATGTGTGTGTGTGTGTATGTACACATACATGATTTGTTCTCTGCAATACTGGCTATGAATACAGCACTATGCACAAAGAGAAAGGGGGCTGAGTACTGGGCAGAGGTCTGTCCTTCCTCAGCTATTTCAACTACACCTTCAAAACCACAATCTTATCCTGGGAGAGGCGTATACAGCTGTTTCACCCTACAGGAAGTTTTGCCTGAATGATAAATACAGCACACAAGTTAATTTAGTAAATCAGGGCAACTTTAAGATTTGTTTAAAGTAGAGAGTTTCTCACCCTGGAAATGAAGAAGTTAAATTAAAATAAGGGAAAATAAATGTTTAATATCCCAATACAAAGCCCACCAAAGTCAATATGAATCTTCCCACTAGCTTCAATGGGCTCTGGATGAGGGTCTTCTTCGACACTGGGATTTGTTAGTCTCAAGACACTGTCTTCAATGTAGGGATAAATCTGGTTTGTGGTGGTGTAGTTAAAAGAAGAGAACTGAGTTCACAGCAGCTACAAGCCTAAAGATCTCAGCTGTAAATACTTTAGAGGAATAAATGAAGACATATCTAGTAAAGTATCTTTTGTATCCTTAGTTAAAAGAAAAACAGTTGATATAGGAGTAATACATAAACTGAAATTAATTCTTGACAATTCTGTTGCTTTTTCTTATGCTGATATTATGTTGGGGCTTGGAAGTAAAAAAGGATTATAATAATTCTCTGTAGATCTATCTTTTTTCTTTAGCTCACTTTAGATAAACTGACTACATCCTTAAACTCCATTATTAAGAATTCACTGGAAAAATTGTAGCTGAGACTAGCAAAACAATTTTTTTTAAATAACATATTTATTCTTGGCAATAAACACATTTGTGGAATCTCATTCAATTTTCATCATTATGGACATTTTTTGAATGCCAGAATGTCTGCAGACACATCTTACACTAAAGGATTCCTACAGGACTCAAAAGTCCTGTAAAGGAAAATCCGGGAATGAGTGAACAAAGAAGCAAAACAAGCAGAAGCTTTAAAAGCTTTGGGGGGTGAGGGGTTGGGGAGGGGGGGTTGTGCAACAACACGGGAAGGAGGAAGGTATAAAATACTTCAGATGAAAAAAAAACCCATCAGTTACAGAAGCAGAGATCTTGAGTGTTGCTCTAGATTAAGCAGTTAAATTGCAATCTATTACTATGAAGCTGTGAAAGATGAATCTCCAGTCATACTTTCTGAAATGCAAAGATAAAAATACAGGTTTTGCTCCTTAAATAGGTGGTGTTTTATGCCACTATCATACCACAGAGAATAATGCCAATATTGGCTTAAAAGAAGATCCTGAAAACTTCCTATTTTATTTCTATACAATCCAGATAGATCACCTAAAGGAAGTGTAATTAAACAATGCTAAGCATCCCAAGCCCTTTGAGAATGTGCTGCCGAAAAATATTTTTAGAACAATCTCTGTAGTAATTCTTCTTAGTTGTAGAAACACTCCAAATCAGAAAGTCAATTTTTCCTCTATTTGCAGAAGTGTGCTGGTTTTCACTGGAAAGGCGCCTGTGTTTTGTTTGGCTGCTGTTCATATACTGCCTTGGCAGAATTTCCTTGGATTGCTTACAGTGAACATTGCTCTTGCATACAGTAGCACTCCCATTTTAACCGTCCCAGCCACACGTTTTCTAATAACACACAGAGAGCTGCAAAATCCCTATAAGCACAGCTCTTTAAAGCAGCAATAGAAGGGAGTGGGAACGGAGTAGTGGAGAGGGGGAAAGCTCTGCCGGTTCAAAATCCAGCGCTGCAAACAGAGGATAGTCCTTTTAAAAACAACCAATGTGAATTGTGTTTAAGAAGCAGCTTTCCAGGAAAAGAAAAAATCATCTCCAAGAAGAGGGCCTGATTCAGCTGATTCACCGAATCTGATCTGCATTGGCTGGGCTCCGAATGTCAGTGAATTGGGTCCTAAGCACTGTTTTCTTTTTCTTTTTTTTTTTTTTCTTTTTCCTGCCCTTCTGAGGGGCTTGCAGATAACTTGGTATTGCACATAATTCCTTGTATTACCTTGCATGTTTGAGACCCTGCACCTGAGCCTGTGTTCCTCGTGCATCCAAATTTTCCGTCCCATCAGGGGGAGGCTGGGGTACACAGGGAATGCAGGGCTCCACTGTGGGAATCAAACAGGCGGGGGAGATGAAAGAGAGGGACGTCTATCTCTCTGAAATAGTCACAGGAAACAAATGCAGCATTTCTACCTACGGCTGAGAGAGAGAGAGAAAGCCAATAACAAAACCGTTATTCAGCTCCATGCCCTTTACAAATAGAACTGACTTGTTAGTGGACAGCTGTGGCTCAGCCCCCCTCCACACCATTCCAACTTGCTGCCTTTGCCACCCTGCTTTTGGAGATCAACAGCAATTTGCATCTCCATGCATCTCATTTCTCGTTAAGTAACTTGATTAATTTGGGCGAGGGAAGTTGTCATTCAAAAAAACTAGAAATTTCCACTGGCATTATTTCTGCCTTTCAAAATTCACAGACCACCCCCTCCACCAGTTCAGCCCCTACTTCACACCTCTCTCCCTGTCCCTTTCTCCCCCCCTTGCCGCTCCCTTCCTTCCTCTCCCTCTTTCTCCCTGTTGTTTACAAAGGTTTCATTATGTTTTCAACTAATCAGAAAGGCCTAATACACAATTAACATGTGACTATAAAAAAAATAGCTTCCAGAAGAAGGGAAAGTAATTAAGTAGAGAATGCTTTTCAGTAAGTGCTCACTTTAACCGATCATCAGAGAACAGAGTCTAGGTTAGTCCACAATGGATGGAACAGATGCCAAGGGCGAAATGTTAAAAGCAAATAAAAAAGGACATTATTTTCTTTGGGAATAATAACTATCAACGCCACAAAAACGAACATCAGACTGCAGTTGCTTTTTTCTGACCTCCTCCTCCTTCCTCCACTTTTGTAAAGTGCCTTTTCTGTGTGTTTCATTAAAACAAATGCAAAAATAAAGGTATCGTTTATTGCATCTTTTCTTCCAAAGTGACAGGAAACAAAGTGTCCTGCTTTTGACTGGGATAGAGTTAATTTTCTGTCTAATATCTGGTACAGTGCTGTTTTGGATTTAGGATGAGAATAATGTTGATAACACGCTGATGTTTTAGTTGTTGCTGAGCTTACAGTACATCAAGGACTTTTCCGCTCCTCATACCACTCTGCCAGCAGAGTCTGCGGGTGCTCAAGAAGCTGGAAGGGGACACAGCCAGGACAGCTGACCCAAACTGACCAAAGGGATATTCCATACCATATGACATCATGACTAGTACATAAACTAGGGAATAACTGGCCAGGGAGCTGATGCTCGGGAACAGGCTGGGCATCGATCTGTTGGTGGTTTTTATTTGCATCACTTGTTTTTCTTGGGGTTTACTTCACTTTTTGTTTCGTGGGGTGTTGGGGTTTTTTTATTACATTTTAAAATTATTTTTATTTTGTTTTGTTTTGTTTTATTAAGTTGTTCTATCTCAACCCATGAATTTTCTCTCTTTTATCCTTCCAATTCTCTCCCCCATTCCACTGCGAAGGGAGTGAGCGAGTCACTGTGTGATGCTTAGTTGCTGGCTGGGGTTAAACTACAATACCAAGTAATCAGCATCACCATCAAAATGGCACAACGCTGTAGGTTATTAAAAAGATTTTACTTTAAATTATTTTAGCCCTGAACATACACATAAACTAAGCTCCCAGAAAAGTCAGTAGGAATTCTGCTCAAGTAATGACAAGGGGTGTTGAACCCTCTGCAAGTTCTGCTGTGTTATCACAACACATAGGAACTATAGAAGACAGTTTGAAGGTTATAGTGTTTGCAGCACTTCAGTTATTAACTTTGGATCTATCTGCTGACACTGTCCTCAGCCTGAGAGCTGCCACACAGGCTGACAGCCTGAGGACACTAGTATATATATAATATACACGACATACATGTGTCTGTATAATAAGGGGACATAAATTGTTATCTAAATAGATTCAGCCTTTTTTTTTTTTTATCCAGGGATTGTCAAAATATGTCCAAATGCTCCCTGTGTTCTTGATAAATTCAGCCAAACCACACAGCAAAAATGGTTCCCTTTGGAAAAATATACATCCCTCTAGATGTCTGTCCTTAGAGCAGAGCAATTGGTGTGTTTTTGATTTCTGTTCCCCCTCTCTCAAATGAATTCTAAACCAAACAGACACTTAGTTGTGCATTTTGAAAACTAAATTCTGCAAGGAACTCGGTGTTTTCAGCAAGATGCTAAACACCACTTTGGTCCCACGGAAATCAAGGAGGAGCTGAGGGGTGCTCGGAGGAACAGGTCCTCCAAAGTCATAATAACAGCTCCTTTTCCTTACATTCCCCCCCTCCAATTAATTTATATTCCAAACTATGTATCACATTCAGTGTATTTTTTACTATCCAAAATCCCATTAGTTTCATTGGCACTTTAGGTAATAAGATTTGCATGGTAAAAATTCCATTTCTATTAGATTGGGTCCATAGGACTCACCAGCCTGATATGATTGTCAGAGGAAAGGGAGGATGTGTGGGTTTGTTACAATATGAGGATTTGTCCACACAGAATTTGGCACCAGTTTAATCAAAAGGACTCACTTTAACCAGTGCAAACCCCAGTGTAGCCTCTATTTCTGTCAGCTTAAAACTGGCTATATCAGGAAATTTCTCACTGTAAATTTATACAGGTATGCCAAATCAGGTCAGCTAAACTAGGGTGGCAATCAGTTAAAACAATCTGTACCCTGAAGGACAGGGACACTGGCACTGCCAACTGCAACATGAGTGCCATGGCAGCAGACCGCCGCAAAATACTCCCTAGCGATAGGTACAGCAAAATCACACTCCGTTTTAACACAATTCTTACTTCAGTCAAATCCTTACCGATTCCAGAGGAGACTGGCTTCTAGCTAACAGCAGACAGAAAACTTAAGGACTGGGCATAAGTCAGACATGGCAGCTCCTTCCCAAACCATCCTTCCTTTATTTTGTTTGCTCTTGATTTCTGATCAACTGAATAGTTTCTTATTCTGTTCCTAGTCTAGGTTTAACTTCTAATGCGGGTTTAAATGCCTCAGACAAAGGAGACTTACTCACCAAATGCTAGGATATGAGTTTTTAAATACTCTGGTGAAACTTGACATTTTTTCACTGCTTGAGAATACTCTACAACCTGAAAATCAGTCATGGTCTGGAAGTTTTTTCCGAATGCTCACTTCACACACGGTTCAGTTTACCTGTTATTCGTGGCTATAGCTCTCATTCTGAAAATGCACTTGGTGCATTGCATCAAGCCAATATGAAGCCCCTTTGGCTTCACAGGCTTCATAACCTCACTCCAAACATTCTGGAAATGGGGCCTGAAGGGGGTGTCACTCTACTTAATCACACCCAATGTTCCTTGTTACTTGAATCATATTCCCTCTTCCTGCTCCTTATTTAACTTGCTCATATATTTTTAGTTCTTTTCATCTTTCCCTATGAAACAATCCTGCCAACATTTTAATCACTTTTGTTGTTGTTCTCTGAATTACCTCCAATTTGACAACACTGTCCAATTAGCAAGGTGCACAGAATTTTGCACAGTCTTGTGTCATTGTTCTGTGGGAAAACAGTTTATCATTCAGTCTTGCTGTGGATCAGATTCTGACTTCAAGAACACCCTGCATGGTGAAACTGAGGATTGAATTTGGCCCATGTGCGTAACAAAGGCTGACTGAAGTGTACAAATTGAGAAGTAAGGGTATTTTCCACAGCTCAGTGTCATTGTTCCTGGATCAAGCAGTGATCAAGCGCCTTCCCTCCTCTATGACCCCTGAGACTGGCAGATGGAGCTGGCTGACGGAGGGATTAATTGACAACCTTCGGTCTGGACTGTTTTGCCTTTATCAATCTCAGGCAGATGCTTAACTCTATGGAGAAGTTATTTTCTCACCAAAACATCATGGCACACCAGATTTACCAAAAAATGCAATTAAGGCATATGGGATGCAAAGCAGCAAGAAATGCCCCGGACACGTACAGGCTGTGCACGGTATCAGGCTGACTTATAGCCGGAGTTTGACGAGCGGCTCCAGATAATCATCCAGGAGTGTCTGATAGTAAGGATGCCAGCAAATTGTTTGGAGGATCCCACTGGAGTGTTAACAAGAAGTAAAGGGATTTAATTGGGCCAGTGACAGTGCAGGCCGATTATCAGGAACATGTTTCCTAACTCTGAGGCCAGCAAATCCTTAAGAGAAGCCCCAGCCCGTCAGAGTCTCAGATGAGGAGGAGCACTTGAAAGTACACAACAAAACTAATGTCGCAAAACTAATGTCAGGGCAGCATTATGAAACAGGTATTTTCTGCTTTCTAAATTTACGGCCGTGATTCACGAAAATGAATCGGGTTGCTCCAAGTACCCCATTTAGAAACACCGGACTCAGCATGAGCTGCACACATCCCTTCCAACCTCAACGGAGGCTGTGCCGTATGGGAGCCTCAGTGCACTCTAGAAATGAGTGTTATCAATATCAGTCACCAGGAGATCAGGTCAAAACCGTTAATATCTCATCAGTCACGCGAATTGCATCTCCTTCCCAACACACACCTACAGATTTATTATTAGGGTACTTCATCTCTTTTGTATTTTTAAATCAATCTGATTCACCTACTTTAATGTTCATCATACAATTAAAAATATATGACAGTAAATGGTTATTTCCTAACTCATTAGGAAATACATATATATTTATAAATTACATATTATCATCTTTTTAGACCTAATGATGTGTGCTGTCTCAGGCAAGGACCTGTTACTCAGACTAATTGATTCCATTTCATATCTGCATGCACAAGGTATTTTTGTCTAAGCTTGGTCATTTGGTTTTATCCCTAAGACATGTTCTTTGGGTTTTGCTGGGAGAAGGGATGGGAGGGAAACAATATTGAACACTTGAGTCAATATTTATCTCTTTGTCAAGATGGATGAGGAATAGATAAGTCTGGTGTATATGCTTTGTCTATTGAACTTGGCAACATGGACTCTGCTCAGCAGACCCATGAAAGTCAACAAATACTCTCCCAATTAACTAACAGTGAACACTAGGTACCAGACAAACAAAAAAGTCCCAACTGCTTCAGTGAATAACATGAAATTTCATGATGACAAAATGAGCAGCCCTATCTACTCCCCCAAGGGGTGAGAGAAATACTCAAGGTCATTGATGCTTTGGGAGAAATAAAATAATTTTTGAATTATCAATTCAAAAATGCCTGTTTCTAAAGTCACTTTCTCCACCTAGGAATATCTCCTACATTTAATGGCTTTCAACTCTTTCAAGCCCCAACGCACGCACAATTGTTCTCCACTGCGCTCTTGTGTTTGAAAAAAATAAATTGGACTAATGCATAAACCTTGCCTTCCCAGAGGCTAAAATGGGACAGAGGCATGAAAGTTCCCCTAATTCTCTAGCCCTCAAAGTGTAAAAAGCATCTTTTTATTCTTCAAATCAAAAAGTGGTCACTCCTGCTTCAGCCTACAAGCCTGACCTTCCTCAGTGATTCAGAGCAATTTTTCACACCTCCTGTGCACTGTGGGGTGCTCTGAAAACACAAAGCACCAACTGGCAAAGGCTGGAGCCATGACTCCACACTGCCAGTTCTCCCTCCCTTGGGTACACCAATGGGCTTATGTCAGGTTTTGGAGCTCAGGGCTGACCAAACACCTTGGCCATGTGCTGCCCCCCTCTTAGCCATTGCCAGCTCTTCAAGGAGGAAAGGCTGTGGCCATGGCCAGAGCTACTTTGCGTGACAAAGCCACCAGGCTCCGATGAGGGAATTCAAATGGCAATGAGGGTGACCTCTGAAAGCTGCCCACAGAAAAGTACTGTGAAGCTCCATTGAAGCTACAGGGAACTAGAGATTTGAATTCATCCCTTCAAATCTCACTCTGTGATATACACACTCCATTCCTATCATTTCCTCACTAATTATCCTTCCCTTCCTTGAGGACTTCCCCTTTGTTTTACCTCCTATCATCAAGATCTTTTCTGGTAGCTTCTGTTTAATTTTTGTCTTGCTGGACTATCAGTCAGAAACTAAGCAGAGCAAAATTTGCCCTATTGTAAATCTACCCGAGCCTTTAACCGGAGATAAATGTAGCCCTGCAGACACAATAGGGTGCAACAGAGTGGCATACGGAGAGATCTGACTTTCATTACTTTAAGGATACAGACAATGCAGTTATGTGGTGATTATTATATAACCCACACCTCTATAATGGACAAATAGGAGTCAAACTTGTGCACTCAAGTAATAAAAGGTTTACAAATGGGCCTTTTCTATTAATGTAAATAGTCTTCTCTATTTTATTAAGATCCATCTACTGTACGGTGCACTGAGCTAACAAGCAATCTCCAGTTGCCACCTCGCGTGTCTGCATTGCATAGTACAATTCCTCCTAGATAAATATCTCGAGAGAAGCAGGAAAACAATTAAAACTAGAAGGTAATAAATGATGAAGAAGCCTATGAACAACGTGCTGGCCCTCTTCCCAGTCTTCATTCATGCATCAAAAAATCCCATAGCTCTGAGTCTTTGAGAGGGCAGCTGGGCAGTAGGGATGTCCACAGTAATATAAATGAGAATTAGATATGATCGAATGTGCTCATTGCATTTTTAACAGCACGTGTAATCTTTTCTTCCTCTCCCTCCAGTTCCCCCACCTCTCACCCTGCTACCAGAATAGATGACAAATGATCCTGTAACCAAGCAACTGGGCAATTGAAGAGTTTCAAAGTTCCAGTACATGACAGTTTAGCTATGATCATTTGGGTGATCAGGCTCTGACTGGAGACACCATCTTTCAGTTAAATACCTTTGCTCTCTCCAAATAGTTTTAGGCTCACAAGGGTTTGCAGGGGTTGGCAGACGTAGAATTTTGTCCTCGGAGCTTAGCAGCTCTCTGTCCATTACTTCAGCTGCTCCCTGACACACACAAGAAGATGATGACCACCAAGGAGATGAAGATGCATCTACCTGAGAGTCATGTGCATGGCAGCAATGGAGGCAGCCCAGCAAATACAGCCTTGGTGATACTCCATCAGAAATACCCCAATGAGAATTCTTCCCCAGCTAGTGAGTGCTCATACAGAGTCCATTGGTAGGAACACTTAGCACAGTTTGATTCACCACCGTTATTCTATTCCTTTGCATAATGCAATAACATTATTTATAAGAATTAACTCACTGAAAACATTTTAAAATATCTAAATCTTTTTCATGGGTCTATTCTAACTGCAGTAGCCCTTTCCACCAGGGGATGGATTGTAAGATAATTGATTTTGATGCCACCACGTGTGCCCTTGCTTTAGACTCAGGACACATAACTCACATGGAGGTCAATTATCTCATAGCACAGTCCCCAGTGGCAGAGTCTATGGCTTAAAAAGATCCTATGCTAGAAAAAGGATACCATTATGACAAGCTGGCATTTGTTTCCAAACAAAAATTTAATGGTAAGATTGTTTATTGCCTACCCGCATATACATGCAGATAAAACCTATATTGGATATAAAAGTAATATATTCAATGTATATCTATTTGTACAGGTATGCCTGTGCCTGTAACTGTCACTGCTACAGTATCTTCGGTGTAGATGTAGAAAAATGTACAGCAAGAATTTTTAACTCTTCCATTGCAAAGAGAAGACTATACTAAGGACATGCAGTTCTACCTATTTGAATAAACACAGCAAATAAATGTCTTTAAAAGAAATGTAGCCCAGAATCTGCTAGTTGTTTTTAAACTCTGAGCCGTACTAAGCCTTCTCAAATCCTTGAGTATTCTGGCAATACTGAGTCAGCATTCACATATCATCCATAATTTTAAACTAGCCACTGCAGATGAAAACTATTACTAAGAAAACTCGACCCCAATAGGTTGACCCAAGATTAAGTTTTCTGGCCAGTCACTGAATGGGGGTGGTCTGACATGCATTTGTACATCTCCATTTAGCAATAGAGGCCCAGGAGAATGTGGCAGTATTCTAAAGAAAACTAGTCATAGGTAACTAAACCACCCACAAGACTTGGCAAGCCAGCCTGATATCACACTGCCAAATTCCAAAAGGGAGTGAGTGCTTTCCAATCCCCAGGAAGCATTCAGGTTAGACTCTTTGGTGAGCTAGAGGTTAAATCAGTATCAGGTAGAGAAAATTGCTGCAAACAGTGGCATCTTTAACAGGCTGGGATTCTAGGATGAGCAGTAAGAGCGAGCTTGCAGATAAAGGGACATGGCAGGAAAATCAGACAACTGAAAAATATCACATTCCCTTTCTTCAGCCCAGTTCCTTGGTGCCTCTCCATAAGCACACGCTTCCAATGACAATTTTTAAGCTACGTCCAATTTCTGTCCCCAGGTGAATGTTGAAAGTATTCAACCTCACCACTTACAACTCCATTTGTTTTTTACCACCTTAAGCCCAGAGAATATCGCCTCAGCCATTTGGACACCAAGCCTCAAGTCGATGTCAGTCTCAGTGAGAGATTTGCCAGAGAGACTGAGATGTGCCTCAAAGTAAAGACAGTGAAAGAAATTAGGAAATCTATCTTGGGAATGTGCATCACTGGGACGCTTTAAAGCTAAACGAGACCTATGTTCCTTTTCAAAGTCAGGCTGAAAATCAAAGAGCTTCAAGTAAGAAAACACACACTTCGGGAAATTAAGAGGTTAGTGCAGCTGGAGTTTTTCATCATTGCTGCTAAGTGTAGGTTTATTGGCCACTTTTAAGTAGAGAAAAGAATGCCTAGCAAAGATCATCTCCAGTGTGCAGACGCTCGAACCTGGAACTATTAGCATCCTCTTCAGGGTGAAGAATTACAATCAATAAATTCACCCTCTTCATTCGTGTTAGAATTACTATGAATAGTGCAGATATGCTGGAGGGATTTGAGGAGTAACCCTCCTCACAGCACTGCTCTCACTGAACTTACATCTCATTGTATTGGGCAGTAATTAACAAAAACAAAAAGACTAGAAGAAATATATATATGTTAAAACAAAAAAAAGACCACAAAACCAAAAGAAAAACCTCTCCAGATCTTGTGAACTATGGGAGTGCAGGAGGCCGGGTCCCTGTAGAGTCTAGCTGGTTTAATAACACTAGTAAGAAAACAAGAGTGGAAAAAAGAATGATCAGAGTGTTCAAGAGCAGCGAACAGAATATCAATCACAGTGCAACTGCCAAAACGCTACCCGTTCTCCTCCTTGCTGAGACACTAACTCTGAACAATTTGCTGCAGCAAAGGAGCCCATTTAATGAAAGAACATTGCCAGAAGGGTTGTGGTGGCAGGACGCCCAGCAGACCATGCTACACAGCACAGAGGCACCACTGCAGGGCAATGCATGGGCTCCCACCTCCTTGCAGGGTGCTGATCCCCTCCCCTGCTCCCCAAAGAGATGGCAATCCCAGAGCAGCCACGCAAGAGGCAGAGCCACAAATCTACCCAATCCTGCTCTCCCTTTACCCTTTCTCTTCTGGAGCATGCCCCAGGGAGGCAGCTTGTGTGCTCCAGAGCTAGGACGGTGTTAGAAACGCCGATGTGAGCTGAAGCAGGAGTGGAATGGAGGATGCTCTGCTGCCTACATAGTCGTGTTAGGAAAGGCCTTACAAAAAACTTTCAGAATCCTCCACAGATGTTGATTTTGCTCCCCAACACAGCCTGCTGATGGTCAAAAACACTTATTTCAAAATAAACTGCCCCTTGACAAGGAGCCAGGATGAAAGGACTTGAGCCCAGGTGACCAGAATGTCCTATAACTACTATTACAACTCCTGCTTGATTTGCAAACTGCTCAGTCTCCCTGAGCATGCCCCACAGCCCCACACGCTGCACGAGGAACACCACAGGCCCATCAATTCAGCGTGACACCAATTCTCACAGTGGAGTGATGTTTTGCACCGGGCTATTGTCCACAAACCATAATTTGTCGAAAAACAAACAAAAGGAGAACGTTAGAAATACTTTTACATGATACTTTTCTGGTTCCTGAAAATGTAAGATAATGAATAAAAATGTTCATTACAGAATTATTCACTTTTCTCCATGATTCACGTCCCAGTAATTACCGTGACCAGCCTAATAAAAACTGCTACAAAACGAAGGTCAACTAGCAGTTAGAAGCGTTCATTTTCATTTCAATGTATTCATCTCTGGCTCCTAATGGCCTCATTTTCTCCTATGCTCTTTAATAAATACCACTGAATTACAGGTTAAATAGCTAAATTAAATTATTGCAATTACAGCATGCGGAGCACTGAAACTGGTTTACCTTTCCCAGTTCAATTAGAGGGGAAGTTTCAACAGCCTGAGACTCCTGATTGCTGTCAATATTCTGAATCACTACGAACCTGGACTAAAGGCCAGGTTATTTGGTTACAGACTGGGTAATTTCTATACCCCTCTTCCCACCTGTATAAAGAAGAATGACATGAGTAATCTCAGCTAAAACAAAATGAGGCAATCAAAGTATTTTTGGGGAAAGCAACCGAAATGTGTAATCAATTCTTTTTGACTGAAGAGAAGGAAGCCTTGAAGTGGCTCGGGCTGAGGGAGAGTATAGGAAATGACAACCTTCTTCATCTAAAGGAGAGGCAAATACATTTTAATAAATATGAATGCTTCACCTGCCATCAACCCGCACTTATTTTACATGTACAAATTAAAGATGTTCTTCATTATTTAAATATATTCCAGCATTTGTTGATGTTGCCCCTTCCACAGGCTTAATTATTTAACATCTCTTTATAAGAATGAATATCTTAGTAATAAGGACTGTTGGAAGATAAATTTAAAAAAAAAAAAAAAAGGTTTGTTTCCAAAAAGATCCTAGCGCATGCAGTGATATTTGTTGTGGAAGAGCTCCCCCTTACTTCTTCACTCTCATGTTTGCAAAAAGCACCAAAAAAAGCTATCGAGGATGGGGGATTCTTTCCTGCAGTGATAACAGAACGCAAAACAGAGGCACATTCAAATACAGTTAGAATGAGAGACTGCAATATTTTGACTGCTCAGTGCTATTGCTATTTCTATCGTCAAGGGGAGGGGGAATCTGTTTGTCTTCCACAAAAATCCACATGTTCAAATCCACATGTTCTGTGGATTTCTCCATTCACTTAAACAGTGAAATGATACTGTCACTGTGAGAAAAGTGAGGTGGACCATGCAGCTAAATCACTCACAGGCTCAGATTATTCCTTCTTCTGACACCTACGGGAAGTAGCAAGAAAGGGAGTTACTTTATGCTAAATTGAGGAGCTACATTAAAACATCTCTACAGCCAAAGTAAAAATGCATATACTCATTAAGGTAATTGGGAGCATACGCAAATTCCTCTTTTTTTATTATCTCATCTTTAACACATTTTGGCACTACTAGTATTTAATACCTGGTAATCAACTGGGTGTAAGCAAGAACAGAATCTGGCCAACACACTGAAATGGAGCTGGAATTAATAGGAATGTTTGAGAAAGGGACACTGGGAGGGACACAACTGTGAATTTAAAATGCCACCGAGTTCTTGCACATGCGACATCAAGGCTATGGAACATAAATATAATTTTGCCTACTGGATTTTGAGTTAGGGGTTTTTTTGATGTGGATCCTTCTGCAAATAGCCTTAATGAGCCACAATATTGCACTGGTGTTTGTTCTCAGTAGCTTGAGCAGAACTATATCCCTATTGTATTTTCCACAAATTATAAACCACACTTCTCATGAACTTGGTTAGAGAGACAGTTTCCACATGTATATTACCAAGAGAAGATCAAATCTGCAATGAGGTAGCCTACAGTGCAGGGCAGATCCTGAAAGTACTTTATAACAAAACAAGAGCTAATTAGCGGTAGCACCTAGAGCCCCGAAGGAGAGGAAAACACTGAATAGTGTTTTGGGTGACTCAGCAGAGAAAGCCAGAAACACAAATAGAGGGAAAGTATTACCAGATCACTATGAAAGTCCTGAGTAAAATTACTAAAGGGCCTAGTGCACCTGTGAGTAGAGGAAGAGGATGAAGAGTTCTGAAGGTGTGAATTTCTCAGGCTCACATCCCTCTAAGCAAACCTGAAAGGTTTGATTCTCCACCCGCCCTTCCTCAACCTGAGAGCAAGGTTCAGTTCGCATACAACCTTGTGAACTGAACCCTGCAGGGCTTGAACAGTTCTAGCCAAAACTGTAGCAACGGAAATGAGTGTTTTGTGATAGCTGACAAATTAGGTTACATCTCTCCAACTGTGAAGTGCATCCACTCTACAAGGTGTGTTTTTTCACTGCTTTCCTCCCAGGTCTAAGAGGGCATTTGTAACACTCCAGAGCTGAGTGACCCATGTCTGGACTTTCAGGTCCTATTTGGAATTCAGCTGGGATACACAGGGCATGGAAGAGACAATTGAAAGGCTTTTCATATGTCTATCACGTTAAAAAAGCTCTTGGAGGATAACTGTACCAGCCAAGCAATGTAATCTATGTATAAAGCCCATTCTTTTTCACAGGACACTATAGATCCTATCTTACAGATTTGACTGACGTTAAAGTTAAAACAAGTTTGAAGACCATGGAATAGAGCTGCTCGGAACACTTTCACCAAAGATACTTGACAGCTAAGATGACCTTTGTTAAGACCTGAGTTTCAGTGAAGTTTCATCAGAAAGACTGTGCAAGAGAGAGAAAGCAAGTTGCCTAATGGTCAGGGATGCGCCTCAGTAGTCATGAGACCCATATTCAACTCCTTTTGTCAGACTGCAAATTATATGGAGGAAAGATGCTGAAACAACATTGATACTGACCCAGAAGCTATCATGTCTGAGCCAAAATATCATGGTTTTGCCTAAAAAACTGGGGTGGGGAGGTGGGGATCCATTTCTCAGAAATCTTTATGTTTGGGTTTCATTCCAGTAGGAAGAAAAACACAATCTGAAACTTTGATACTGGATGCAAAGTGAACATTTTTTATTCTTTTCAATTCTATGGATGCAAATCCTTATGAGAAACCTGACAAGTCGCCATGAAGTTTCTAGTGTGTGGAACAGACCAGTTTCACACCCAGATCATGTGAGGGGTTTTTTCAGAACACCAGTGCTTGCACCTGAAAAACTGAAGGAAGTTGAATTTTTCTGGGCAATTTCAAGCTTTTTTATCACTATGAAGTTAAATTTTCCTAAGCTAGAAGCCAAGCAGGAAGGAATATTAGTGCATTAGTAACAGACAATAAAAGGAAACGTAAAATATACTTCTACAGTTCCTTGAATTACAGAAACCAATCAAAGCTCAGACAACTTGGAAACATGAGTTAATGCAACTTCTTTTTTACTCTTTTTTTATTACTCTGTGAAGCATAGTTTGCGTGCTCTAGGATGAAACTTTTGTTATATTTCCTAGGGAAGAAACACCGGCTTGCTGAAGACACTCATTCTTTTATGGCTGAATTGCCACTCCCTTCTTCAAGGTGAAGAGAAAGGGCAATATCACCATAATGCACTATCAAGATCTCAACAATTTCAAGAAACTCCAAACCAGCCTCTCAGGGCTGGTGGCAAACTGCATTCCCTGGGAGAGGGTAGCAATAAAGTCTAGAGACTTCTCCAGGGCTGACAACTGTATCACTGCAGTCAGATGCAATTATGGGCTCAAGCAGCTAGCAGGAGAGGGGATTGACAGTGACCAAAAGACTGGAAAGGCCTGGGAGAAAGCAGACCAAACATCAGCAATGCAAAGTCAATGCCCAGATTGCTAAATCTATGCGTTACACAAAGGACCTTCTTTGGCAACTGCTACTTAAGATGACTAATGTTTGCTCATGCTGACTTCAACGAAAATTAAGTGCCTGAGAAACTGCTACCTAGGGTGAGGAAGGGTATGTCTACATGGTATCTGGCAAGCTGACAAAGACTCACCCTCCCTGCACTCCAGCCTAGCCAGACACAAGTCAGCACCAATGCAGAGGACATGTAGCTGTGGTTACTACAACCCCGAACCCGAGCTAACAAGCCCTGCAGAGAGATGGGGATGCGGCTCAACATCCTCATTTACACAGCTGTATGGCTTCCGGTGCAGGGCTGGCTTGTCTCCAGTTGGCTTGCAGCATGGGCAGAACAAGCTCATGTCTGCTTGCAAAATACTGCGCACACCTACCTTTGCACAGCCCTGACTTTCGTCCAAGAGGTTGAAGAAATGAAGAAATTCCACATAAAGCAGCCATTCTGGATTCTTGGCTTCTTCAAAACCCAGAGACTCACACTATAGAGCCAACCCTGGTTTGCTTTCCTAGTGGGCTCCACGTATCAAGTACTTAATCACAACAAAATAAAATTAATTGTATTTACATCTTTCAGGTACTCTCTTTTTTTATTATTTATTGTGTGTGTTCTCCATTAACAGTAAGTGTTAAAAGCCAAGCAGATCCCATGATTTGATCAGAAGTGCTCCAGTATCTCCATGCATAAGTTTTAGCCCTCCTAAGCAGGAATTTTAGACATGCTTTTGTCACGCATTTCAATTCTGACTACCTTGGGCCGAAATACTCTTATTATGTGCAAGAAAAATTGGTAACTTTTGACCTGGATTACAGGCCTAATCCAAATCCAAAGTAAATAATTTTCAAACATACATTCATTTTATGCCTGTTGTTCATGTACTGACGTGACCAGACCAGATTTCTAAAGGCCAGGAACTTACTAACCAAGTCTGTGCCCAAGCCCTTTTTTTTTTCTCCTGCCTGTAAAACGGTCACACTCACCTGTGAGGGATGATTAGGAGAAACCAAAGATGAACTATGCTACACAATCTCAGGCAAGTTACAGCATTTTTAAGGATTATCGCTCCAACCACAAAAAGACTACACTTCAGAGAGTAGGACTCAAGAAACACTGCGCTCTCTGACTCCTACAAAGCATAAATTCTTAGGAATTTACATGTCAACATGATGGCCACTATTCATAAGTAACAAACTTAGACACTGTACCATGGAGCTTTCCAATCAAACCAGATCACCACACCCATTGCCAAATATGATGACTAACAACATGACTAAGAGGGATGGGTAACTGAAAAGCAGAGGCTGCAGGACAGACACAATGCTGTGAAATATTAATTCCGTCAAGGAGTCTGGCACTGTTTTGAGTATTTGGGAACACAATGCCAACCCACTCTGGTCATTTTATTACATAGAAGAGGGGAATTCCTCCTTGCAGCAGGAACCTCATCGTTGAAAAGGAAAAACTAGTCATCCAGAGGAAGAACAAAATGTTAAAGCAAGCCTGTATATTAGAGCTGAAAGCTGGACTCAGAAAGGAAAATGACAACTGAACCAGAATCTTCCCTTGCTACTTAGGGTACGCAGCCGTAAGAAGAGCGAAGTGAGACAGGAGCATGGCAATGGCAAAAATCAGTGGACTGTGCCAAACTTTCTCTTACTACCCTTGCCAAAATGCCCTGTTGTCTCCTGAAATACGTCTTAATGGCAGTCAGGGAGCAAGAAGCCTGATCTAATGCTCACTGAATCAATAGCAATTGATTTTTCTAACTCCCATGGACTTTGTCCATGTCCTGCCCTAAAAGAGTTCATTTGTTCCCTCGTTATTTGATCATATTTCTTCCTACAGTGGATCTCCAAGAGTTTAATTTCTTTGAACATAAAAGTCTATTCTCAATAATCCTCTTTAAGCTCTTGCACCCCTTACTTTTTCCACGTACCTGTTTGTCTGAGATTGAGCCTCACACATCCCAACTACAGAGACACACTGAGGGGAAGGGGACTTGGCAAGATTCACAGAGAGACTGTGTGATGCGGGCAGCAGCAAGAAACCCCAGTTTCCACCACCTTTCCAGTTCAGGATTTGAGCTGCAGAACTATCCTTGCTGTAATGACTCAAATTTTATTGTTTATTGTTTGCTCACTCTTCAAAATAGAAGTGCTCTGGGCTCCCTGGGATGAAAGATTCCAGCTAAGTACATATTGTTGTTGTTGTTATCATTAAGATTATTCACAAATAGAAGTGTCAAGGTAGATTCAGAACAAGTTCTGCTGAGGCTCGTATATGCTTCAAGGCATCTCTCCTTGCTGCTATATAGTATTAAGGTGTGAACAGGGAAAATCATGTACCCAGTCTGCACTGTGTTTAAGTGGCCTGCCAATTCCAGCTAATCACCAAGTTATTTACTTCCAGTTTATTAGGCTGAAACTGCCACTAGCTGTTGGCAGCCTCTAATATTTACACCTTACTTTCCTGAGGTCTCTTAGAGCACTGCTGCAATAAAAAAGCCATTTCTTCCAGGTTTAGATGCAAGAATTAACACACAGAGCACCACACAAGACCAAGCCAAATTCTGATAGCAGTTACAAATGTGCAACCCCATTGATTTTCAATGGCTTAATTTGCAATGGTCTTGAGCTGCTGTACCTGAAAGCACAATTTGATCCACCGTTTTCATAGAGAGGAGTAACAGCAGTACTTCGTATACACTTGTAAGTATTTTAAACACAGTAACGTTGGACAAATATCAGTCACCATCGATGGTCCTCGTTCTCATTTCCATCACATCTAATAAAAGCCAGGATGATAAATTCCTCAAAAATTACCCTAAATTATTCTCTTTCATTTTATGTATTTCTGTGGCTTTTTATTATTTTAGTATTTGAGCACCTCAGAAAATTCCACATCTTTATCCTCATAACACTTTCATCAGAGAGTGAAGAGTTGGAATTCCCTACTGAACTGATGAGAGACGTTCCATGGAGAGATTAAGGGACTTTTCCAAGATCACAGGGAAAATTCAACCGAGGCTTGGATTTAGATTTCCCAGACTGTAGGGAATAGGACATGCAATACAAGAATCTCCTTCTCTTATCAATACTTTTCACCAGACAGCAGTAAAACAATACATCAAGTTCTCAAACCCACTCACAATATTTTTCAATCTGGATTTTCTTTTTTTAGCTAGACACAGGGTCCTTTCATTGATGTCACTGGGAATCTGTGAACAGGAATGCTTTATTTTCTCCCACCTGTAAAGATAGTCTATTGTCAGTCTCCTAACGCTGCTTTTTCCAAGGAACGCTCCCTGTACCGTGTTCTCATTTGATTTTAGACACATGATTAAAACTTAGAGCCATGCCCTCAGTTGTGTAAGGCCAACGGAGTATCTGCCCATACAGAGCAAACATGAGACTCCTGATGCTGAGCCTCTGATATGCGCTATGTGCTCCACATGAAGTTCCCAACCCCTTTACATCTTTCTGCTGCCAATAGGAGGGAGTTCCACAATTTGCTCAGGGCCAGGTATACCTTTATTCATAGGAAAACCTGCTAAAATAAAAAGCAGCCAGAGCAAACCGATACTGACTCATAGCACATGTGTACTTGCTCAAGTGTCCACTTCCAGAAACAATAGAATACCTTGGACAAGCCCTGTCCTGCAAAAATTACACATTCACTGCTCATTTGGCAGGCTGAGTTCACTGCAATGAGGAAAGCCATCGTGTTACAAAGGATAGTTTTCCTTAGACGTTTTCTCAAGGATGTTTTCTCCTACCCGGTGTAAGGATGTAGGAATAACCAGTCAGGAGATTACACCACAAGAAAGTGCAACGTATTTTGCTGACTGCACTGTAAGCTGTGCCCCATCTCTTGACTTCAGTCCTGGCTCTCCACAGAAACAAAGTTTACCATGCACTACAGAACAAGAAGTGATGATATCGGCCACATGAATATCTCACCCGCTTAACTTAGGAGAGTCAAATTTGTAACAATTATATACCTACCCTGAAAGAAAGCTAAGAAGAGAGTGGAGAAAGAAAGAGAAGTAAAGGAAGACAAAAAACAGGTTTTGTTTTTTAATAACTTGAAAGTATGACCTGATGGGGAGAGAGGTATTATTTATTTTGGTCCTTTTCCAGATTTCCGGTCACTTTGTGAGGTACATTAGTTGGGAACTGTTAATGCTATAGCACAGTCAGGTAGATACAGGTCAGCAAAATCATCAGAAGCAATCTGAAAAGCCAGGTTTTAACCCAGTAAAGTGTAGTTACTTTAATTGAAAAAGTCTTCCTGTTCAGTTCAGTACTGTCTATGAAACAAAATCCAAGGATTTTAAGAAAATATTTTATTTGAAATAATGTCTTTATAGTTACATCCCAAATGGAAAAGCCAGCTAAATGTAAAACCAGTCTCTCCTCTGTTCTCACCTGCCTGCTGTATGTACAGTCCTATTCAGGTACCAGGGGAGCGGAAGGTCTCACTGGAAGTACTCTTTGCTGTCATTTTGACATGACTACAGTACAGAAGCTGACATAGCCGAAGCTTTGGGATGCCAGCGCCTATCCTTCTCCATGACTCAGAGTCCTTTCTCTGTCCCTTTTATCTTCCATGTCCCTTCCTCTCTCTCTTTTCCACTTTCCTGCCATACACACATTCCAAGTTGCCCTGATTTATAGACAGCAAGGAAGATTTGTGTTGGTCTTTACACCTCCATCTGTCCATCTGTGAAATAGTTTTCTAGTCATAGACATTACCTGAATCGTGATTGAACAACAAATAAAAATGCAAAGGCTATTTCACAAAAAAAAAAAAAAAAAAAATCAAAGTGACTAAATCTGTTAAGCTAACTATTTTTTCTCTTTTGTTCACAGTAATACTGGCAAATATTTTAAAAGTACAGGAAAGATTTTTAAAAGAGGTTTTAAAAAGCAAGGGCTTTCTGTTTTCTGGAAACACTGACAATCCTACTAACATTATCAGAAATGCCTGCCCTTGGCCAAAATTTCTCCTCCTTCACTAACACACACTGGCTGCTAACTTGCTGTTACACACTGGCTGGGAAGGCATACTCCAATGGCCAAAAGAGCACTGCTTGTGGAAGAACTGTGAAGCATCATGCATTACCAAACTGGAGAGACCATGTGTAAAGATCCTGTTTGTACCTGCTCTGATCTAAAAAGTTGCTGTGCTTATTGTGTACATGTGATGTCAAAGTTGGCTGAACGCTACAGAACCTGACCTTATGCCCAGGCAATTCAGTCTTTTGCTCCTTTTACTGTCTGCTCTTCACAGATCTGTATGAACTCAAGCTAGTGAACTCTGGAAAGTATTTGGCCTGGCTTGCCAGCAATGCTTGAGCACTTAGCCAGTCCACAAATAGAAGAGTATCAGCTTTTTTTTTTTTAATGGGTTGAATTATGGGAAGGTCATATGGAGAAGAACATCTTGATTGCCATCATGCAGGACATACAGGACAACAAAGTGATCAAGCTCAGTCAACATGTATTTATGAAAGGCAGGTTTTGTTTGACCAACTTGGCCTCCTTCTATGACAAGATGACCCACTTCGTGGATGAGGGAAGAAGGGCTGTGGACCTCGACTACCCAGACTTTAGAAAAACCTTTGACACTGTTTACCACAGCGTTTTCCTGGAGAAACTGGCTGCTCATTTCATGGATGAGTGTACTCTTTGCTGAATAAAAAACTGGCTGGATGGCAGGGCCCAGGGAGTGGTGGTGAATGGAGTTAAGTCCAGTTGGTGGCCAGTCACAAGTGGTGTTCCCCAGAGCTCAGTATTTGGGCCTGTTCTCTTTAATATCTTTATCAATGATCTGGATGAGGGGATTGAGTGAACCCTCAGTAAGTTTTCAATGACACCAAATTGGACGAGAGTGTTGATCTGCTTGAAGGTCGGGAGACCCTACAGAGGGATCAGGACAGGCTGTATCAATGGACCAAGGCCAATGGTATGAGGTTCAATAAGGCCAAGTGCTGGGTTCTGCACTTAGGTCACAACACCCTGCAACTCTACAGGCGTGGGAAAGAGTGACTGGAAAGCTGCCCAATGGAAAAGGGCCTTGGGGTGTTGGTCGACAGCTGGCTGAACATGAGCCAGCAGTGTGCCCAGGTGGCCAAGAAGGCTAACGCCATCCTGGCTTGTGTCAGAAATAGTGTGGCCAGCAGGAGGAGGGAAGCATTTGTCCCCTTGTACTTAGCACTGATGAGGCCACACCTTGAATACTGGGTTGTTTTGGGCCCCTCACTCCAAAAAGATCATTGAGGTGCTGGAGCGTGTCCAGAGAAGACTATTAAAGCTGGTGAAGATCTAGAGCACAAGTCCTATGAGGAGCGGCTGGCAGAACTGGGGTTGTTTAGCATGGAGAAAAGGAGGTTGAGGGAGACCTTATAGCTCTCTACAGCTACCTGAAAGAAGGGTGGAGCAAGATGGGGGTCAGTCTGTTCTCCCAAGTAACAAGCGAAAGGATGAGAGGAAATGGCCTCAAGTTGTGCCAGGGGAGGTTTAGACTGGACATTAGGAAAAATTTCTTCACCAGAAGGATTGTGAAGCATTGGAACTGGCTGCCCAGGGAAGGGGTGGAGTCACCATCCCCAGAGGTATTTAAGAGTGTAGATGTGGTCCTTAGGGACATGGCTTAGTGGTGACCTGGCAGTGCTGGGTTAATGGTTGGAGTTGATGATCTTAAAGGTCTCTTCCTACCAAAATGATTCCATGGTTCTGTGAATTAACTTCAGCATCAGCACTGTATATGCAATAGCACTGGAAACTGAACTTACCTGCCCTCGGACAACATATGTCCCTGAGTGAAAACTGAGAGAAAAGTCCTGGCTGTAATCAATTCACAGTGCATTCTCCTGAACTGGAGTTTGTCAAGTCCTTGCAACGATTTGAGGATAACACTGTCTTGAGTACAGATATTTCACAAGCAGAAGAAAAAGCTACACAGGATACATTATTCGTTAACTGTTCTCTCAGCTCATGATAGGTGTGTGACTCTGAACTGCATTTGGCATCTAACATGTCTCTTTTGATAGATAGCAGTATCTCAGCAGCCTGCTCTCTGAGCCAGTGCAGACAAGGAATGGGCAACACACGTTCATCAAACTAACATCTGCTTTCAATTCTCATTTATAGATGTGGAATCCTTTCAACTGGACATTAATCATTCTCTACAGCAGCAATTAGATACTTGAGACAGATCAGAACAAATCAAATTAGCTTTATTTATTAAACAAAAAAATCCTAAGGAGTAAATAAAAAAAGATACCAGACCATCCTTTGTGAAGCAACATAAAAAGAAAATTAAAATACTGACACGGAGGAGTCTAAAAGCTTTCAGGTGCTATTTTCAAAGCTTCAACTGTAACCAAATAGCAGAGAGCTATACTGCAGAATGCCTCATGGATTATTTTAGCAATAAGGTATAATTGAAAGGATTATCATGAATGTAATGTTTCCCTTCCAAAAATTCCAGGAATGCAAAAATGACTCTCATCTGCACTGCATGACTCATGTTTTTAATGCTGGAACTTCATTTTCACTCATGAGGAATTCGAGCTTAGGAGAATGTTACCACAGAAATCTTCATTCAATTGACAAAGGAAAATCCCTCTCTTTTGTTGCAGTTAAACAAAGCCTAAGAATCCTATCTTTGGAGAGCCTGACTTGGTTAAGCTTCAGGCAACGGACATCCTGCACACCGAGGAGAGACACTGCTATCCCTGAGGGATCAAGCAGAACACCCTGGAGAGGCTCAAATTCTCCAGACTAGCTCAAACCAAGCAGAGCATCTTCCTCTTGCTGGGGTTCCCCAGCTTAACATAGCAGACAGCTTTCAGCAAGCAACATGGTGGACACTGCCACATTTGCGTGGAAATTAGTAGCAAAACATCTATAGATCACGAGACATACCTAGACTGTTCTAGGGAAAGATGCGCAACTATTCACCTGAAACTCTCTTTCTCTATCTTTCCTTCAATTGCTTTCTCCAAAAATTACTTTTATTTTTCAATGAGTAAACAATGTAAAAAGTTTGTTACAGAAAACTGGCAAAATACAGAAAACCCTAAGTGACGAAGAGCTCTCGCCATCTAGATTACATGTATAAGCCGCATTTCAGGGGTTTTTTATAAGGAGAGCTAAACGTTAAGCAGAAATTTCATGAAAGGCTATGTTTGAGAATGGCAAGCAGGGTTTGGCTGTCCACACACAAAAAGATCCTCATCTTCCTGCGTCATAGATCATGAAGCCGATCATCTCCTCCCATCCAGAAAGCCCCATTCCGTGCTGAGCTGCCTTTGCTGCTGGAAAGCACCAGGGTGGGATGAGCAGATCCAAAGGAAATATGGTTCTGCTGCACGCCCTGAAAAGTTCTGCTGCTTTATCGCCTGTCATCTCAGCACCTATTCAGGGTGTCCATGGGTGGGATGGGAGACACTTTTTCCAGCGAACCCACCAAACCTCTCCTCCTCCGGATATCCACAGACTCCCATGCTGATCCTTCCCTCTCCCTTGCCTAGCTCTACATACACCTGACTGTAGTAACAGCAGAGATACCATCTGGGGTTAGCTCATTACAAGTTTATTACTCCTTTGTTTATTTCATCGTAAATATAAACTGTTGTTACCGGTGCAAGCCTGTGCACTTAGCCCAGTTCTGGTGAGCCTTAGAAGCCCCAAACTGAAAATAGCCTAAAGATGTGAAAAATTACGGCTGGCAACATGGCCCAAAAGGCAGCCAGTTAGCCAGGGTCCAGAGAGAGAACCACTGCAACACGCAGCAGGTAGGGATTGTTTTATATTTAAGATTTCCTGGCTCGGAGGTACTGTGTTAGCTAGTTAGATGTGGTTATAAATAGAAGCACCTGCTGACATTAATCACAATAATTTGGCACTGTGGCTACCAACGTGAAATTATGAAAGGGACAGGTACCTTGCAAACCTAAGCCCAGTTTATCATCAGCCAGATCATTTATCAGCCAGGGAAAATAACCTTTCCTCCATGTTCTGTGATCTCATGCAAATGGGAATCTGAGGGCAGCGAGGGCCTTGGGTTTTTTATTTTATTTTATTTTATTTTTCATTTGGTTCAATGTAACTTTAAGAAATATTAATCTGCTCCTTCTTTTAATTTCATCTGTACCACTGGCCAAGAGAAATGCACTAATTTATAAGTTGAAGCAAGCCTTGAGATAATGTCACCCACCATTCATCCAAATTTGTCACTAGCATCCCATTAAAGTCGTAATTATTTTTTAATTAAAACTAAGGAAGCTGGCATGCATGTGCCTACTTTATACATCTGTTATGGGTTAAAATAGCTTTTAAAAAATGTTTTTTTAGACCACAGTCTTTTGTGGCCACGGCCTATGCCAAAGAAAACGCAAACTTGCTTATTTTCTCCATGGGGCGCAACACTGCCTATGTGTGCCTGAACAGATTCGACTGGCCGTGAAAAGAATTCTAAATAAAACACAAACATGGAATTTGGCAACGCCACAGAAGCGAGCTTAAGACTAATTCCAGCATGCGGACGGCTCTCACACAGCAAGTCTGGCTCCACTATAAATGAAACCAGGCTCTGTAAAATCGCCAGTAAAGTTTGAGCTGGGATTTAAAGCGACAGCACTCTTATTCCGAGGTTTAAGGGGGGAAAAAGCATGCGTGCACACACACATACCCCAGGTTATTAAGGAAATGTGTACTGGTCCAGTAAGTCTGTATGTTGCAAGCTGTGTTTACTTTCAGGAGTCATTTCCATTTAAAAAAAAAAAAAAAGTGAAGTTAAAAAAACCCACAAAACCCAGCAAATTTGCTTTGGACTTGATTTTCAGCAAAAATTTCTGTAATTGTTACTGCTGGGACCACTGGCAGTGATAGCAATGAATGAAGGACCTACCTGATAGCAAAGCTGACATCATATATTAAAAAAAAGAAAGAAGTATGAACGTTTGGGGCAGAGCAGGGAAAGAGAAAGGTGCAGATCAGGAGAAGTTCCGTAGCCAGGTTGACCACAGACACAGCAGCCTGTTCCCATCAGACAGCCCAGCAAGCGGACTGGTGACTCACTGGGACTTGCTGGGAGGGATCTATGTGCAATACAGCCCCAAGCTGCCATGCAGAGAGGCTAATCTAACCTTGGGGCAATGAAAACCCCTGGGTAATACTTCCGCAGCAGTTCCAGAGAGCAAAGATATCTGTGAAGAAGAGTGAGGAGAAAGTGAGAAATGACATTCACTCATCTTTACCTATGAAGGAGAAAACAAATTTAAGAAATCTCAGCTTATAATCACAAGACATGGCCTGGCAAACTTTCTAGCAAAGGGCAAGGAGCAAATTATTTATTTAAGATAGTGATGATACTGTCTCCCACACACTCTTACTGTCCCTTACAGCTTTGGATGATACCAGGCCACAGAATTAAAATCACATGACAAGTGCCGACCTCAAACGCTGACCATTGGGTTTTTCCTTGAAAAGGGGAGCACAGAAGGAAGGATTTGCTGGCTAGAAGGCTCTAAATACGGGAAGAGCTCAGACATTTATGAGTGTGCTCAACTGCACTAATGAACAATGACAGTGATGGTGGAAGCGGGGGCTAGCACTGCTGCAGCTTTCACACCGCTCCTTGCGGAAAACATGTAGAGAAAGTGCGAAGGAAATGGGGAGTTTATAGCAATTTGACAGGATTGTTTTACAACTATTCTATATATCTATTGGTAATCACAGATTCATAGAATGCTTTGGGTGGGAAGGGACCTTTACAGGTCACTTAGTCCAACCCTCCCTGCAATGATCAGGTTGCTCAGAGCCCCATCCAACCTGACCTGGAATGTTTCCAGGGATGGGGCATCTGCCACCTCTCTGGGCAACCCGTGCCAGTATTTCACCACTCTCATCGTAAAAAATTTCCTCCTTTTATCTAGTCTAAATCTACCATACTTTAATTTAAAACCATTTTGTAATGATAGTGAAGTGTGCTTCATTAGGCTACAGAGTTTTTAAGATTCTGCCTCAAATTTACAGTGGAGGTACTAAGTTTAAGTACAATAGAGGATACAATAGAGAAAAAAATATCTTTTATTATTATACTATTTTATAAGGTTTTGCAGAAAGGTAAAGTTACTCACTAATCTTGTCCTCACTGTAAACAAAACCACAATGATCCTATTCCCAGTTTAATCAACAGTTCCCATATTTTTATAATTTGGATTTGGATTAATCAATCTGTAAACACTCAGACTTAATTTTTGGACAGACTTTGCATTATAAAGCCTGTCTGTGCCATAATAAATTAACTTACTCTCTCCTTATTAACCAGAAGAGAGGATAAAATAACCCAAATCTCTGTTAGAAGATGCAAACTGAAAAAATAGTTCCCCTGCAGGCAAAGGGTGCTGGTGCTATGCTGAGTTCTTACAAGGTTCCATGAATTGATTTTCACCCTGATCACCATGGACAGTTTTAAATGGTACGTACTTCCCAACAATACTCTGATTCTTACTTAAATCTCCGTACATCCCTGAATTCCGTATTCCATTCACATCTGGCACAACAGTACAATGCCACTGAAGTCAGCAAACACCTCGTAGAAAGATGCTCAGCTAAGCATCCCTAGGCAGTCCCTAACGCATTCCTCAGTGGACCGTTGGTGTGGTACAGCTCACCCTGGAAGCACCACTCTTCTCACGCATCCAGGGAAGAGATGCAAGTATCAAGTTTAGATCTGGGTCTCCCATGAACTAATCTAGGTCAATACAGGACATGTAAGGAGACAGCGTGACACACAGAAAGGATAGGATGTTCCCCTCGGATTGCCTGAATGTACTGAAAATAATGCATTTACAGCGGCTCCAAACAGCCAAGTGATGTTTAAACAAGCAGGTATGTTATGCGAACTGGCCTCTCTCTAACCAGAGATTCTTGATGTTAATAGCAAAGATAATAATTTAGAAAGCACCATTTTATGGCATGATTCCAGTGTCTGTGTCTCCCCATCGCCTTTTCTTAGTGCCTGCATTAACCTCATTCTAGAAGTCCCAGGACCTCTGACTCTTACAGCTGAATTCATAAAAAATGTAAGCCCTTGCTACATGGGATTTTTGCCTGCTTCCTTCCAAATGCACGTTCTACTGACTCATTGAACCTGGCTTCCCCAACTTGTGCTACAGCAGGTTGTGTTAGCTGGAACAGGGACCCATACTAATTGTGTGATTAAGACAAAAAACAAGAGGGAAATAAAGATAGCAAAGGCAAGTACCAAAATCTAGCCTACCAGATTTCTGTACATACTGCAAAAAATGCTTGGGAAAAGCCTGTCCAAAAGAAAGCAAACTGCATAGAAATGTATGTTGCTAACAGCTGCTCAGCTGTCTACTGCTCAGCAGAAAGAAGGACCAACATGGAGCACACAGGATCCTAGGGGGGCACACACGGGGTGCATCAGCATGGCTTCTTTGACTCAAATGCCTTTATGAACATAAACTGTCCCATCTGACCACGGAACTCTTCCTTTCATCTATTTTTATGAAGCACTTGAAAAGGAAAAAGAACCCAAGTCCTCTGAGTTAGGCAGCTCTGGAGGGACACGGGGTAATATTTTTGCAGTTCTCTGGCCTAAACGAGAGCCACCCCAGGAATATGTGATCCAATTCCTCTTTAAAAAAAAAAAACAAAAAAACTATTTCACTGTGAGATGCACAACGCTTCATTGTTGCCTTCACCTTTCTCACTCTGGCTTGTGAACTAAAGAGTGGTTCTCATCACAACTGCCTGCACCATATACTATGGCTTGCCCTACTTCCTTTGACGCTGAACCTTGTATTTGTGCACAAGAGATTTATCTCTGTTCTCACAAACTGAACAACCCAACTCACTTCCTGGCTCAGACACACAAACACATCCGCACATATCTGACAGAAAGCGAGAAGAAAAGTGATGACAAAAAGCTACTGCTGAAGGGGCAGGAGAAAACTCCATCCTGAATATGCCAGGTGAGGCTGTACAAGTGAACTGTTTAGCATATGCTATGTACAAATGAATGGCAATTTACTGAGAGAGAGAGAAAGAAAGAATAATTGCAAACATTTATGCCTCGTGCATGAATATAAAAAAAGATAAATCAGCTCTTAGAAAGCTGGTGCGTTGCCCAACCAAAAGGCAAGGCACCTGATGAACACTACCCCTAATTTTGTTGCTTTGTAGGTGATTGCTTCCTCCCTTCTCTTCCTGCGGTTGATTCCTTCTCTTTTCAGGAAGTGTTCACCAAGAAGCATTCAGCTCCTGATAAGGGTGGGAAGGAGGTGGCAGCAGGGAGAGGCTGGTCCTATCCTGCAAACCATCCCTGGTTGTTACTCTGCTACAGAAATATAAAAGCCATTCCTGTTCCTTTGCTGAATACGAACACACAACATGCTACAACTTCAGATAAAGGTCTGTCTTTTGGATGACTGAGGTGTTTCTGGACATAACAGCTGCCAAAAGGTACAGCAGTGCCCAACCCTTGGCTACTGTGCCCCAGTAAAGCAGTCTTTATTTATGCTGGTGTCTTCTGGAAAATACTGCACAAATGCCAAGAAAAAAGAAGACTCTGAGTTGTTTGGGTCTTCCGTCAGAGCAGCAGGCACCCTGCCATCAGTGATGTCTCTTTGTAACCAAGTTACTCTCTCCCTTCCAAACTACAGATACTACCAAATATTTAATGAATCGGGGCAGGGCGGAGGGGGGCGGGGGGCAGCGGGAAGGTGGGGGGGGGTGGTGTGGAATGGGGGTTATTACTAATCAGAACAACAAGGCACAAGAAAGGAACCCTGCAAAATAACCACTTGCTCGATTAGATAGGACAGAAATATCCTTCCCTTGCTTTCCCATAACCTCCCTTTTGCCTCATCTCCTACATGATGCCACCAAAGCCTTTCTGTGCTTGAACAAAGATGGATCTGTTGCTGTGCGGTGCCCTGGTGCTTACTTAAACTCTGAAGTCACCTACTCCTAACCCAGCCATCGCTCAGCAAACTCTAAAAGGAAATAAATTTGTCATTCCAATAAGCAAATTATAAAATCACCTTCATCCATCTTGATCTTGTATTTTTAAATTTGATTGTGGCCAGAGACTTGCTGGCTGGGCATTACCCTTCCCCCACTCACACATACACCCTTTAAAAATGCAAAATCTAGCCCTCTATTTCAATATTTCTGATGTCAGTGACCGGTGTCGGCTCTCCCCATACAGTAACTGCTTTAAAGCGCTGCATACAGCACTGCATTAAAAATTAATTACACATGCTATTTTATTGATAGTGCATAATGTAATGAGCACCAGCTGTGCTAAACATCCAAACTCCTTTTTAAGACAGCTATAAAAAAAGAAAGAATCTGCACTTCCAAATGCTTCTCCTGTCAGAGGAGAAAAACAGCAACATCTTGGATGGATTTGAAACAGGATTCTTTGATTTAGCTCTCCATTTGGAGCGTTTGAAGAGTTCAGACTCTCGGGCTCAGTGTAGTGGTATGCGATGGAGTTAACTCTCTCAATGTTGGAGCCATTGTCTTTACTGCAGGCAATGTTGCCTTGAACCCTTTTGTCCCAAGACTACCAGCTTCGGTTCTACCCATTCATGTTGCAATTAAGGGCTTTTCTTTTTTCCCTGGGATGTCTGGAAATGGCAGGCATCCACTTTAAAGCACCTTTAAATACCACTATTGCTCCTGCTGGTTCTTAACTGGACATAATTAGGACTTACAAAGTTATAGTGACTGGGCATCTGTCTAGAACAAAGCCTCGGCCATGCTCAAATTGCCGGCACACTGCCCCATGCAGCAGTCTAATTTTAGTGGCCTTTTTGCAGTCTTAAGGTCCCTTCACTGCCTTTTGACAAACATGCTGTTCAATCAAAAAAATCATTTTGTGTTTAGAACCATCTATTTTGAGTTTAGATCTGATTTTAATATCTAGTGAGTCAGAGAGCTGCATAGACAGACAGGTCACATATGATTTTAATACTTGGATAGATGGATGAACACATAGATGGATAGACAGAAGAAAAGATGGATGCATACACTCACACTGATGCATTACTCTTTTCAGTATATACATCTTTCACACATCCCTGCACTCTGTAAGTACTGTCTAAAGTCAATTCTACTACAGGATGCATTAAATATTTCACTAAAATAAATAAATACACGTAACCATGACTAATATTAACTCTCCCGAATTAGTTAGCCAGTACTTTATGCTAACCTCTTCTTTACATAGCAAAACGAAAAGATACATTTACAAAGGGTCTTGAGGAAACTATTATAGATCTTTGTCTGCCCTCAGACACATATACCCCATTCCTCTTTCTCCTCTTAAAAAAGCAGCCAGTGCTGATCAGAAATCTAGTTTTAGTGGCCTTTTTTCTGCATTTTTTGGGTTTTTTTGGGGGGAGATTCCACTCAACATAAAATTAAGAGTAGAGTATCAGCCATTGTCCTGGGACTTGATGAGTTAGGAGGTTTTTGCTGGATGAGTTTGCATTCTCCGCTCTGATTGCTGTTTTGTTTTCCATTGATCCTCCTGTGTTAATAAAACCCAGTCTGGAGTGAACAAAAGCTGCTTCTTGTTCTAGTAAGAAATGTGCTGAGTGCATACCATATCATTAACATAAAAGTTTTTGAAATAATACTGCTTTCTAGTCAGACTGTATTAATCGCATCAAGCTTTTTACAGCAGGGTGGTCTAATCTAGCTCTTCTTATTGGCTGTCTCCAGTTACAAAACCAACACAAAACAAATACAATGATATAACTGGAGGAGGGAAAAGTATTCTTTTAAATCCTATTATTTACTTACAGGTACTTCTTTTATCTTCGCTGTCACTTTAACCTTTGCCAAGAAAACCCCAGACTACTTAAATGATGCAATAACTAAAATTTCAGTAGCCAAGTAAATTGATATTAACTTTACAAGATGACTGTGATTTTCAGAATGTCCTAATGACTAATACAGCTGATGCCTTGGATTAACAGGAGCTTGTTCATCTCTTCTGAGCTACAGCCCCATGCCTTCCTCTATTTTATACCTTAACTGTCCATTAATCACTGCTGTCCATGACCACTTGCTGTTTTTATATATGCAACTAAGTATCATAATTGCTTTCCACCTCCTTCCATCAGCCTACAAGTGGGAAGGAAGCAGTTTCACTGGTTAGCTGAATATATGTGTATTGGACAGATTTAATTATCTTTACGGCGATATATAAAATCCTCACTCAGGGCCATGGTCCAAAGATTTTGGATCAGGTATATATCTGAATGCAGGCGTGGAGGATAATTTATTATCTATGCCATTACGATCCCTTTTGTCTTATGCCGATTATAATTCCATTCCTGGGATTTTTGTACTGTAGGATCTTCAGGGCAGGGACTTTCTTCTTTGGAGAGCACACTGTAAAGTGCCATGCACTGCTGCGCTGAGGTTTTCAAAGCTCATTTCTCGTTAAGTTTAATGGGAAATGGGCATCCAAATCTCTTAGGCAGCTTTGACAATTTAAGCCTTAATGTACAATATTAATAAATCAGCATCATAAAAAGAGCCTTATGAAGACGTATTGTGAAAAAGCAGCCCCACAAAAAGCATTGCCGTGTATATGCGCATGCATACCAGCATATACTTTTCTTTACCTAATTACATCTCTCAACAATCATTTGCATGTCCCTGTTATGCAAAAAAACCTGTGTGTGTTTTACAGTTACTCTGAGCAGCTGCAATTCACTGAAATGAAATAAAAAGCAGGCTCAAAAAAGCACCCTAATCTGGCAAGGGGTAAAGCAAAATGAATGCTTTGCCCATTTATATTTTAGATCCAAACTACACAACCCTGTGAATTTCATGACTCTATTCCAACTTCTAATTAAATAGGCACTAAAAACATTTAAACAGGAGAACCCAAATCAACAGACAGAAGCTTCTGAGGCAAAAATAAATAAATAAAGAGACTGAGAGAGAGATTCTTCCAGCGGTAGATATCTTTTTAAAAATCACATGGAAAAATATAGACCTTTACTCACAAATTCGTCTTCCTGTGGTGCCCTAAACAGAAAGAATTGAACAAAGACAGAGGGGACCGCGACCAGCAAAGGCTGAGCGACACCGTGGACACCCAAGCAGACTTCCCAGCATCATTTACTGTGATTGAAACAACTATCAGCAGCACATTTTGTAAAGATCTCAGCCAGCTCTGGATGAGGCAGCACAACTTCCCCTGTGCATGACTGAATGCTACTCAGCATTCCGGGTGATGGCTCTCATCTAGGTCAGAGATTTCCAAATGGAGTTTTCACACGTGCATACCCCAAATCCTACCAGCAGTCAGAAGTTTAGGTTCTCCAGCACAAAACTGCTGCGACACTTGAGGGCCCAATTTATGAGTGCCCAGCAGAGATTTAGGAGTACCTGCAACATCAGGCCTTCTGAGTCACAGCCTGCTTGAGAACTGCATGGGAAAACTCCAGGTCCTGAATTAAATGAATGCTGGAAAACAGGAAAGGTAAGAAATGATGAAGGAGGAGGAGAGGCGGGAACTGCTGATGGCTTTTGTTCAAAGAAAGAAACAATTCCTCAGAAGCAAGAACAGGGATGACAGAATAAACGCTCATCAAGTCAGAGAGACAAGCAGATCTCTAAAGCTGGAGCAAGCGATTGTTGTAAATGTCTATATTAAAAGAGAGGGCACAACGGAGGGATCATCACTAGATTATTAGTCAACACAAAGATCTCGCTTTTCTTTCATTTCCACGGGCTAGAAATATCCTGTAACCGCTGCCATAGGGTTTATATCATGCCCAGGCTCATATACAGAGCATACTAAGGGAGTTAAGAAAGGGTTAAGTAGACATAATCTCCTTTTTCAAGGGAAGAAAATGTTTCTTTCAAGCAGAACTTGACCAACTACTGTCATAAACATGTAGCATGCACTTTGATATAACCTATTCTCTAAGTGCCGCAGACTGCAGCAGTAATTACAGGAAGCCATGATAACAGGTCTCTCTCTCCACAGAGCTGGCATCGCTCACCAGCCAACAGGCAATTCTGAAAACGCACAGCGCACAACTCCAAAGTGAGAACTCAAAGTACGCAAAGTACAAAAGCCTCGCCTTCCCACATTCTTTAATAAGTTATTCCTTCCTTCCTTTTCTATTTTTAGTTGTACTTGCTTTCCTCCCCAGTAGCTGCTGGCATCAGAAGCAACAGGGAACCAGGACATCCAGTTCACTGCTACAACTCTACCTGCCTACCAAAGGCCCCTGCATGCATACTGCACCAGTGAAGACAGAGAACATCAAAACATGAGATGAGTTCCACTTTGGTTTATTGGAGGAGGAAAGGGAGGAGGCAGGGCAGTTATCTGACTTTCTGACCCAGTGTTCAACATATGGAAGAGCCCATCTCTACACCCATCTCGGGCCAGTTGGTCAATCTGCTGAGGCTGGTGAAGCATTCCCTGCATGCTGCGTATGGTAGCTTAAATAGGAAAACTGACGAAACCCCTTGGATGCTCTGACTGCACTGCATCACACAGCGCATTGCTGCAAGCCCAGCTGCTGCACCCTGGCACAAGCGGCTGGGTACAGGCTGAGCCTCTCCCAGGCAGCACAGGAGCCTTCCTCGCACACCCTGAGCTTCACTCAGGGTTGAAACAGGACCCTGTGCAATGCTCTCATTCTCATATAAGAATAGTTTACTTTTCAATACTGAGGGTTTCCAAGATGCCAATTTAAATTTCCTGCAAAAACTTTTTGTCTTGCTTTATTACAACAGGGACACTCTGTACAGGGACATTCTCACGAGATATAACACACTGCAGCCAAGTGGTAGCACTGCTTAGGGAAGGAAAAAGCTGAGTGCAGCAAAGTTTTGACAGCTTCAGGGAGACATGAGGAGCAATTTCCCAAAGGCTTTTCCCCTGACAGTCGTTGCTGTCTCTCTAAATCCTCTGGTTCTCTTGCGTTACTTATCCAGCATCATTCTGGCAACTCCCTATTAAAACTCCACACACATTAGCCTGAATGAGGGCTGCAGGCTTTGGCCCACCACAGTAAGACTCTATAAACCCTTGAGGATTTTGCCACAGCTGTATTTTCTTTTAAGCCCTCCCCATTTTCACCTCTCTGGCCCACAGTTCACCATAGACCCAATCTTGCAACTGAGCCACACTCAGAAACACCCACTGATTTCAAAGAGATTGCTGAGTCTGAAATGATGGGGTCTGGCGACAGTATGTCCGTGTCCTCTTTGGCTAGCTTGGTACATCCTCATTTCCACATCACTTTCCCCTCCTTGCAGTGACAAAAGTCAGGCATCCAAAAGGAATAAAGGAAAAGAAAAGCTGATGGGGGAGAGGCAAGAGATGTGTGGCAAGTTACCAAGGAGCACTTTTTCAAAGGGAGAAAACGGCATGGAGCACATATATCCTGTGTGCACATGGATACAGAGGAGAATGATTGGAGCAGGAGGGAAAAAAAAAAGGAGGGACAAAAAATCCCCTCAGATGTTAAATGTTACCCAATTAAGCTTAAAATAAACAGCCCAGAGAGATGAAATCTTGATACTGGGATATCACATTCTGTGAGAAGTCTCAGACATTTGTTCACAACGTGACACAAACAGCCTGCCAGTGGCCACTGGTGACAGCTGAAGGTGGGCAAGCAGTAGGAAGGGATGGGGAAATGAAGGGAGTCTCATGCCTTTTCCCGCTCCCCATCCTCTGCCAGGGTGGAGGGGGAAGGAGGAAGAGGAGGGAGGTGGTTTAGCACATTTTCTCTGCCTTCCCCACACACGACCCAGCAAAGGCAGCTCTCCCACAGCAAAGACGACATCACTTGGCAGCACTACTGACCTTCAGATAGCAACAACAAAAAAATGTTTCTATTACCTGACAACTGACAATGACATCCAAATGTGCCTGACGTCTCAGTCTGAATCTCAGTCTGAGTCCCGCCAACTGAGACTGCACGTGCACCACAGCAGGGCAGGCTAAGGCAGGGCGGGAGGGAGGCCAGTGCGCGGAGAGGTGACGTGATCACGGATGTGTGAGGGTGGGAGGAGGCAGCTATGGGAGCCCCCGGCAGGTTTGCAGGCCTGGACGGCCCTGGAGAAAAAACAATAGAAAAAACTGTCAGTCGGATCTAAGTTTGAAGGGACAGAGGAGGCATCATCAGAGGAAACAGGCGAGGTGGGGACTGGCTGCCTAACGCGCGACACGCTTGGCATGAACCCCTCTCTGGGTCTGGCTGAGGCTGGCAGGCTCATGCCAGGCAGGGGAAGAGCAAGAAGAGACCTGTAGGACCCGCGAACCCGGGCTGGGGGCTGTGGGGAGCAGGGAGTGGCGAAGTAGGGGGGTCGGCTGGCCCTGGCATGGAGCAGAGCTGGAGGCAGTGGATGTCGCCACCGGCACTTGCTCAGGGACCGAATCAAAAGGAGGATTATTGTTTTACGGCTGTGTTAATGCATTGAGCCGACACAAAACTGGGCAGGCTTTCTGCCGAGCCGCTGCTGAAGCAGGCTCCACACACCAGCCCAGACAAAGTGCGGTGACTTAAGAGCTCAAATGACTTCAGTGAGGTGCCAGGAGCCAAGCTCCCAGAAGGAAGCATTGGCGGCCACTGTGCTGCCTTCCCGCTTTAGCTGCGGCCAGTTGTGCATTTTGCATGCTCCGATTATGCAGGCTGCTTCCCTATCAAGCCTGTGTAGAAGGGAGCAACCTTTTTCCTGGTAGCTAAAAGATGATGTTGTAACCTCCAACTGTACTATTTATTTTTAACCCCTCTAGGAATCACTTGCCATTTAAAAGCTGTATTTAAGAGTTTCAGCCTGCTCCACTGGAAATCCTTGTTCATCCTGGCACTAGTCCAAACTGAGCTCCACAGCTTTGAAAAACTAAAATACAAGTCTTAAATATCGATATACACTTGCACGAATACAGATACACAAAAACATACACACACAAATTAGCACAAATTAGGCTGGCATGAGTTAGCAGAGTTTAAAGGGAAGTTGAGCAAATGGCACCGCTTTACATCCCACTGCCTTCATTTAAAACTATGCCTGCCACTTAATTATTAAATAAAGGGTAGTTAGTAATCAAGGGCAGTTTCTAAATGAAGATATGTGGTGGAGTGGTCGCCATTAAAAAGCTGGCATTTGCCAACAGTTACCGCACGGTGGTAGATCAGAAACCACAGTTTCCCCCTGTATTTAGATCAGGAAATTTGTGTGTTAATTGTGGGGTATCTTCTGGCAAATGCTCTTTTTTTTTTTAATGGTGGCAATTCTGGCTGTGTATGCATGCGTGCCTTGCAGATACATGCAACCACCACGGCAGCAAGGAGAACTATTTATCTGTGTTCCCTCCAACCCTAGAAAAAACATTTTCTAAAGAAGCCTACACTGTGGCATCAAGAAATATTTATCCATGCTCCCTCCAACCCTAAAAAAGCAACATTTTCCAAGGGAGCCTCTGCACCTCGAGAGTCCCGATTCAGAAACTAGGCCTGCGTGTTGATCTGACAGCTACACATGTGAGGCAAACGGGGATACTTCGTCCTTGGCACAGCATCCAGCGCTCCAGTCTGCAAGGACTGCATTTGATTTTGTCATTTATCTTAAATGGCTAAGAGACCACCAGTGCAAAACGTTTGTGTGAAGCTTTTGCCAAAACCACAAGTGAAGAGACTAAATTCCCTGTGTAAATACTTGAGCTTCAAGCATCAAGGATAAAACTTGTGCTCTTTTGTGAGGACTGGTTCTAAATAGAACCCATCTCTGTGGCTCACGGGATGAGGAAGGATTTTTTATTTTGGGAGCTCAGTTGTTTGGCATTTATAACTGTTTGATCTCCCTGGAAGTACTACACTAGCAGGTAACGATAACTACTACCCAGATCGTACGTACGTTTGCATTTTGGGCAGGACTGTGCACTAGGCAGGTGGAAACTGATGTCAGACAAGGATTTCTATGTGTGTATGAACAACTCTACTGCCACTGGAACGAATATGAATAATGAGTTTATTTTTTTCATGGAACAAACAAAAAGCCATAAAGATTCCTTCCAATGCCTCAACAATTGTATAATATATTCCTAATACTATAAAAATAACTAGGCTAGCATAGGCTATATCGAGCAGCCTGAGCACTTGTCCTTGCTGGGAAAGTTGCGAGTTGAAATCAGGATTTAGAGTTTAGAGTAGAACCACAGGGCAGCTACATCTCAGGTCACACCTAGACACGTCTGTGGCCCCACCGTGACTAAGGGCACAGGTCCTGCTGTCACTCGGCCCTCTGCACATTGTGGTGCCACACTACAGGTTTTGGAGATGCTCGTCACACAGAGGAACTATATGAAGCTTGCCAAGTGCACCATCAACCACAACTGCATGGAGTTCTATTGTGGAGGTGCACAGGTCCTAGCACACAACACTACCCTGAGAGCAACAGCCTCTCCTCTAGTCCTGGTGGGTCCCACCTGACCATTGGCAATGAATTTTATACAATCTGCACAGCCCTGGTGTCCAAGAAGATGCTAAAAGCTCGCCAAGTGGGTACAGGGAGGCCCTCCCTGCTTTTATTCAATACATCTCCTCTAGCGTGGAAAGGGAATTAGCGTTTCAAATAGGAGGTTTCTAAATATCTGGGCAAATGGATTCTGTAAGAGCCTTCCAACAGAGGTGCCAGGGGCAAGCTAGCAATCTGCTTTAAAAAGGTACCTAACAAATTTATGGGAAGAACTATATGAACTAGTTGCCAGTGAATGGATGGAACTGAATGTATCACTCAGAAGGTCATTTTCTGTCCATCAAAGGAATACGTATAAATGAGGAGATCTATAAAGTGCTAACAGATTATCAGAAAGGAAAGGGTTGGTAAAGAAGAAAAATGGAGAAAAAGAGACTCTTGTAGGAGCTCAGGAAGTCCCACCACCACTCCTGAGTCCAGTGCTAAGAGACAAAGATCATGTGCTGCCAGACCAGGAGACTGAATCTGCCCCTACAAAGTCAAATCAGGTTATTCCTCCTCCTCTTTGATACCACTTTAGGGTTGTTCCTTTGTCACAAATCAGGGCAGTCCTATAGAATCAGATCAAGTGGCAAATCATGAAGAGGGAAATTGTATCCGCTGGCCTCGAGGAAAGGCATGCAGAAGAGGAGAGCTCCACCATTAGTTACGTGATACCTCTTCATAGCTATAGAAAGAGTAATAACGGCGCTCAGAAACACTTAGCTTGTGTTTGCTAGGAACGTGCCCATGTTTTACCACTCCAGCTCCTCTTCTGTGGGATTTTTCCCTGTAAATGCTCTATTTAAAGTATTTAAAGCTTCAACAGCTACAGGTGATGGACAAACACAAAATAAACAAACACAGAGATAAACGTATAGGTAGATAGACAGAGAGTATCCTAAGGTGATGCTGAGAGTTTCTGCTCAACCCACGCAGCACCAGGTGAGGGAGGGAGCCAGTCTCTGGTATTCTATGGCTGAACGACCACATCATGATGCACACAGGTTTCAAAAAGAAAACACTCCTGCGAGCCCCTGACTGCCACAAAGGGCACAGCCACAACCGGCACTAAGGGAAAGCAGACCGTAAGAACTGAGCTGCAATCTTAGAGGCAAAAATCCGATCCATCTGGGGTGAGCAGGCACACACATACATGCAGCGCTGTCACTCAGACATCGCTGACACAACATGTGAGGTTTGATTTTCCTCTTGGGTCAGCACTGGGAAATCACTCACCTGCACTGCAGATCTCAATTATACATTCTGCAATCATTCTGCACATATGTGAAGGGGAGTTTTGCATGTAGCGTGAGTGTGAAACAAGCACAGGGACTGTCACAGTGTAAATAAAAGATCTGCATTGCTGATGGTAAAGGGGGATTTTGTCCTCATGCTTTAAACAGGCTCAGCATATACTCAGTGCCTGTACATGGCAGTAGCTCACAGGTTATGTTGACTCCCAGGCACCAATACGTAATATTTTTCTCTCTCTGCTATTTTTAAACTTACAAAGAAGAAAATAAGGTAAATTGGACATGACCCCAGAAGATGGAAATGAACATAAGAGTCTAGACAAATATGACAAAAGCCACAATCAAGGCATAAATTGCATCCTTTTGTTGTCCCTCTCCCTGAGCATAGGCATGGCTGGCCATACACTATGGTCTATGTAAAACACCTCACTCCTCTGGCACATCTGCAGAAAAGTCCCCGAGCAAAGCAAAGACAGTGCAGCAAGCAGTACTCCCAATATCCCACCTCAGCATGGTTCAGACCAGGGGACCTGATCTCAATTTAAGACCTTATGTCTCATGTCATGTGTAAATGCAGTCTCATGTAGCGGTGTAGCTCGTGCATCCCTGGGGGTGTTGTGTGCTTGCCTGGGTAGGTGCCTGGGTGCGTGTCTGTGCACAAGCAGACAGGCAGGTGCACAGATGGACATGTTACCTGCTTAACAGGCATAAACCAAGTTTTTATGTGTCTCTCTGTGCCTGTCTGCTGATGGAAAATCAATTGATAGCTGGTGAGAAACTAAAATTTAGTTCCATTATTAAAAAACTCTGTTTTAATAAAAAGAAAAACATCTATTCAAATAATGTACAGCTGCAAATTCAGAGGGCAGGCTGCAGCCTCATCCCTGCCCTGTGCCAGTCGTGTTCAGGAAGAGTACTGCAGGTATTTTGAGATGGGTTTTACATGTACCATTGCAGCAGCGTTGAACAGACACACTCAAAAGTGAAAGACAGATCTATTCACTAATCTTTCCCCAGAATTTTTCCCAAGCATTTCCTAAAACACGTTATCTCACCTGTATTACACCCCCTCCTAACGGACTGTTCCCATCTTTCTACCATGTCTTTTTACACCGACACCAGCAGGGCTGACGAAGCTAACACGCACAGGCACACACGTGTACACACACAGAGTGTACACAGACACAGAGGTACAAACATTTCCAACAGCAACTAGCAGAGTAATGCATGCACATGCTGCAAGAGGCGGATGCCACGCAGCATCCCCAAGGAAAGGCAGACGGACCCAGTGGTGTCGGCAGCAAGGCTATTATACACGCTCACGCACAGGGTCCGGCACTCAGCCAGACACGCCTGCACATCAGCCTTTACCTCTTCCCCCAGCACACGCAGAGGTTTTAGAGCAGCTCCCTCACACCAACTTACGATGCTAAGACTAAAACTTTGCTCGAGCTGGGAATGGAAAGGCTGCGCTGGGGAGAGAAAGGAGGACAGGGAAGGGATTTCTTGTTATATTTCGCTCAGGGATTTTTTTTTTTTGGCAGGCAAGGATTCCCTTTGAATTGATACATTTCTTTCTCCCAAGAATTTCAAAAGATAATGCATAAATGAGTCATAGATCAAGAACAGCAACGTGGTGAGCAAGAAGGAGAAAGACTGTGAGTGAGGGGCACTGGCACAGAAATTTGACAGTACCCCAACTCCCCCTCTTCCTCCCCCCATGCCAAGACATTAATTCTCACAAGTCGGAGAAAATTACTATGCATGAATGCAAAAAGCATGATCAGGAGTAATTAACATGGCTTCATATGCAAATTTTATTAATGCAGAAGTACAAAGTCATTATGCAAATGAAACTTACGTCAACTCTCTTGACAAATATTCATCTCTAAAGCTCAAGTTTCTCCCTTCTGATTTTTTTTTTAATTTTTTGGTGTAAAACCAAAAAAAAAGCGGCGAGGACTGTGCGACAAGTTTGCAAAGTTGTTTTTCAACCAGAGAAATTTATCCTTGCATTGTTGATATATTTTTTGTTGTTGTTGGCAGGTACACGACAGCTCATGGAGGAGAGCGGGAGGATGGGGGACGCGGGCTACCAGCAGCAGGCAGCCAATCAAAACGCCAGCGGCTGTAATGAGCGCGATTGATGACTGTTTGGCTTTACTGCAGGGTAATGAACTAGAATCCAGTCTGAGGAGGAAAAAAATATGAATATTCATGAAGCTGTGCTCCTGCCTTTGATGATTAAAGAAATTTTTAATATTCAAATAAGCGCTTGCCAAGTGATTAACAAAGAACAAGCACGCAGGAATATGGAAATGGAGCTGTGGAAGATTTGGGAGTCACAGTCTGTGCAGAAAAGACAGCACAAAATTTCATAAACAAGATAGGCAGATAACCTAATTCAAATCTGAGCAAATAAAGGGGAAAAAAAAATCCCATTCTTTTTCATCAGTTAGGATATTGTATCGGTCACTTTGTTTTAAGTGTAAAGGAGAATAAAAGAAACCGATGCAGCAAGACGGGAGGAAAAATCCAAACCCTGAGAAACTCAACCCAGCAATTACAAAGTAAGAATCCTGGGTGAGAAATTGATAGGAAAATGATGGCTAAATCCATCGTCTGCTGTGGGCTGTTACTTTTCACAAGCAGGATCTTGCCTGATGCTGAGAGCCTACCAGCTACTGAGAACCGTCAACTTGTTGTACACTACAGGCAGGAGTCAAAAGTATCCCGAAATAACCAAGACCAGTCCCTGCACCATTAAATCCCCTTCCTCAGCTAGGGGATGCACCATGGGGCTTGACCACTGTCTGGGAGAGGAGGGAGGGAGTGCAACAGAAAGAAGAAATATTCTTGCCAGAGAAAAATGGCCAAAAAAAAGTGCAAAAGGAGAGTATAAGAAGGTCTCAGCTGCACACCCTAGAAATCAGTTGGTAAGAAATGTGTTTTCCGTGTCTGAGCCAGAAAGGTCCTCCACTCCCCACAGGTTTCTGAACAAGGACACAAAAATCCAGCCACGTTACAAAATGTCCGATAAGTTCAGGCTCTCACAGTTTAATAGCTTCACTAAGGATTCACACTGAAGCACATAATAATAATATTAGCTGCTAAAATGACTTTGCAGTTGAAATATTTCTAATTAACAGACAGTGAGATCCTTTTCTTTTTTTTTTTTTTTTCCTTTTTTTTCTTTTTTTGAAAAGCAGTTAACCTCAGGGCTGCCTTATACCAGAATGAAACACGGTTGAGCTCTTTCTGTTACTCAAAAGCCAGAGTAAGGAAGTTTTCACGCACTTCAGGTGCCAGAAAACCAACTCACCTTCTTTGCTATTAGATCCCGGGTTTTCACAGGCCTGTTTGGCTTTTCTGCAGATCTTTAAAACCTCTGGTTCATTATTTCCTATTTCAAAACCTAAAGAAAGCATTGGCTAGGTACCATTTAATAATTAGCTGAGGTGTTCAGAATGTAACATTTCAATTCTACTTTAAATAAATAAATAAATCCGAATAATAGCAGCATGAGGACAATGCTACAAAATGCACAAACCAGCCACGACCGGATCCTTCAGAGCTGCCATAAAAATACACCATGGAGCTAATGGGATTCTTCCCCCTACATCTGCTCAATTTTTGGAGATATGAAAATATCCACTATTGATGTATCACAAGAAGGAAAAGGAGGGGGAAAAGGAGAAGAGAGGAGAAGGAGGAAAAAAAAAAAAGAAACGCCTAAACGTAAGTAAAGATAAGGTTAAACATCATACAGGGGTATTGCTGGGAGACTTTCCTCTGAATAATGCCAAGACCTTTCAAAGATGCCTGTTGTCTCTAGGTGTGTGTGGGCGGGTGAAGTGTGACATTACATAACACACGCGCGGCAGCGGCTGTGCGCAACCATACTGATAAAAACGCTTGACTGTGAAACTCAGCTCTCCGTTTCCTGGGCTGACCGTAGTTTGTGTCAGACCCTCGAACACCGTAAATGTTATCCTTCGTCTGTGAGATCCCTTGGCTTTATATTAATCAATGCATTTTCTTTTTTAATGACAGAGAAGCAGCTACCAGCTCATACAGTTGGTTGCTTTGAAGCCCTTCTTAAATGGTAGTTGAGTTCACCCATATAAATGCAAATACTTAATATTTATGCCACATTATCTTCCTTTCTTTAACAGTACTCCATTTACATATTTCTGGAGAATAATGATACTTCAGCAGGGCAGGTGAACACACATTTCAGCATATGGAGTCAATGGGAAAAAGTATTAAGAGTCAGTATTGTAAAAATCAGCTCCTAAATTTAAGTGGCTTGAATTGAGTGTGCAGCTGTGGTTGCCTGTCAGTAGTTAGATGCCGTAATAATAATAATAATAACAACAACAATAATAATAATAATATGCCTTTCATTTCTCTAGTGCCTTCCACGCAAAGATCTGGAAGCACTTTACAAAGATAAATAAACTGAGCTGGAACACCCCGTGTGGTTAATAAATATCCTAATATATCTAAATATCCTGGTTTTAGCATGCAACTCTTCTCGCTGTGCAAAAATCCACATTTTAGGTTGTCCACGTATTTGCACATGGCATTTTGGAGGCTCAGACATCGAGGGCAGGCTGTGGAGATTTTTACTTACCTAAGAGACCACGTGGATTCCCAGAAGCAGCCCTCACTACGCCTGCATGATTGCTTATGCGGTGCCAAGATACGTCTTTTAAGAAGTGGGGCTGAGGGTCGTTGCTGGGCCCACTCAGGGCCGGTGGGAGGCGCACAGAGGGGTCCAGGTGCAGCATCAGCAGCACTCCTACAAGCCGAGACCCTGCAGGGGCTCCTGCAGGACCACTTGTCCCCCCTCCCACCTGATGCTCATCCAAACGGGCTCCTGGCCCTGTGCTTTGAAGACGAAGCTAAGAGAAAAACCGAAACATCTTGGCTCGCTCTGATGAAACGCAAGAAAAAGGACGCTCGCTTGCCCCAAGGCTGCGTTCACCGCTCGGCCCCCCGCGCCCCCTGCCTACCCCACTGACACGCGGCTCTTCTCCAGGAGGACTATTGCTCTGCTATGAGAGCAGCCAGGAGTGAGGGCAGGGGAAACAAGGGCAGGACTGGGCCTAAAACATCACAAGGCATAAGTAAACAGAGCATATCATCAGATGTGACATGAATATAACACGGGACAGCAGGGCAATTTCTCCTCTCAGGAGGGTGGGCTTGCAGACGGGGCTCTGGACGGGGAAGGGGGCCAGGGCGCACACCCCAGGGCACGAGCCACCCGGGCTGCGGCACATGCCCTCCCAGAGCTCGGCTGTCCCTTTCCCACGCGCTGCCTATCCGGTCTGTTCAGCCCCAAAACGCTTCCAAGCAGAGCCTGGCCCTCACCCCAGGGGCGCCGAGTGCCTAACACAGTGGTGCCCTGATCTGAGCTGCAATGTCCAGCAGCTACAGCAATAAACTAACAAATAATCATAATCACCCTGATTTGGGGAGTTTGTTTTCCAAAAGACATAAAGAGTTGACACTAAGCAGCTCATCAATTTTCCCAAGTTTGGTCCCCAACTCTTGTAATCAAGTCCTGGGGAGTTTCAACGGTTGTAAAAATACTTCTGGGGATTAAAATTTTTAGTCCTGATTATGCCATATATATTTCTATATATCAGCAAATATTCCTGATGTAATTGAAACTTCTAAGCACCCCAACAGATGATCGCAGCAATTTAACAGGTCCTGGAATTAATAAAGGAACTCACTGGATGGAAAGAGCTGTTTCCAAAGGGCAAAATAACACATATAGGCAGCTAGAGAGAGAAATACCCCTGCCAATAGCTGGAGGGCTTGACCACAAGAGCATGGTCAAGAGGCTAAAATGAGGGAAGTGAAGTATCCAGGAGGAGCCCCAGATGAGCAGGAGTCAGTAGCACTGGTGGACTTCTCTGAGTTGGCCATTCAGGACTGAGCCCTGCTCACACCGGCACACTGCACTGCACACCTATCTGCGGGCAGAATACGGCCTCTGGAAAAGAGAACAGTGGGGTTTGCTGTTCAGCTAAGTAGCTCTTCCTTGCTCTAAACTTTGCCTTCTACTAGTATCTTTTAATTTTGTCCTTATCTCACGCTAAAAAAAAAAAAAAGAAAAAAAAAGTGAAGTTAGGCAGGATGAGGCTTTAGCAGCTCTTTAGCTGTTTGGTAGCAAAAACAATTCGTGGAAGGGGAGGGAACTTGGGGAAAGAGAGGCAGATGAAGTCACTCTGCCCCTTTGTGCCTCAGTCTCCCCATCTGTGAAAATCGGCTAATGACATCCACCTGATTTAGTTAAATGTCCTGGAAACTACAAAGACTCTGTAACAGCCATATATTAAGCAGCAGCACTGTTAACTGCTTCACTGCTGGAAATGCGAAGGAGGACCATCAGGTGATGCCGATGTCCCTGCAAAGCACAGATGGACCAACTTAATATATAGACACAGTTAGCTTTGGGAGAGAGTCACAGCTCCTGGGGTTTTGTTTTTGGCTCATCCCTTGCCAAAAGCAATGTACATGCAGGCACTTTGTAAGCGCTGAATTTCAATGTGAAAAATAGTCAACCTTCCTAGTGTGAATGCGTATTTTACACTTCAAGTAATATAACAGTGTTTGGGACGGTCCCATTAACGTGCATGTTTATAATTTGCAAGTTTTCCCTTGTGCATGGCACGTGTTCACTCTCAGCAGAGCCCTTCATTAACACCAAACAAACTTAAACAAGCAAAGCAAGGCAAGTGATAGTAGCGGTTGGGGCTGGGCAGACAGAGGGGAAAGCAACAGAGATATTTTAAAAATTAGGATTCCCTTTGAGTTTTGGATCTCTCAGGGGAAAAACCAATCCAGCTGCATGTGTACAAGCGGGCCCAAGCCTGATAACGGAATCTGTCAAATTAAATGAGCGGAGCGATCAACCGGAGATGGTAAAACAATCCTCCAGACAAGGGGAACCCTGAGCATCTAAAGCTTCGGTCCTCAATTTACTGGACAGGAGCACAACTGAGTAAATAATGCTGTCTGAATGGAAAAGAGGCTAGAAAATTGACTAGCTTTTAAAAAATGAAAGAAAGCAGACAAATAAACCAGCAACCAGGATTCTAGTTCAGACTATAATGTAAGTTAAAAAAGAGAAATAATAAACCAACGTTACATTTGCACAAGGAAGCACGTTGTGAACCTGCACCCAATCCTGCTGCTAAATAGCACGATGAAAAGTTTCACCCAAAGACTTGGATCCAAGCAGAATTTGGCCAGTCACAAGTGCTAATTAGACAGGATAACTGAACCCTACACCAGGAGAGGTAAAACACAAGTACATTATGAAAACACCGCCTTCTCCTTTCAGTATGACACAAAACTTAGAGCAGAGCCAACTACAAGAAACCAAGAATCATTCTACGTACAGGACACTTTTGCTGAGGTATAATTTTCCGGATCAGATCCCCCCATAACTCCCAATTCACCCATTTATTTGTATAGAATAGCATCTTTCTCCATAAGAGAAAAGTGTAAGACACAAAAAGGCTTTTTATTATCAAGGTCTGCTTGAAATGGAAGCTGAAGTTGATTACCCAGAAAAGTGTATTAAAAAAAACCTAAATGAGAACAAAAGAGAGATACTGTACAAACCGAGGTGAAGTAAAAGAATTCCTTCAAAAATCCATGGACAGGACGAGGAAGTGATTTTAAATTCACACCTATCACCCTAGTAAAATAAAGGCTAGTGGATTTTGGTTTTGTTTCTGATGAAGATGTCAATATACTCAAGTGGCAGCTTATTGCTATATAACAGTCTAACCAAACCTTTCTATAACCTCCTGCATTACAAGCAAAACCTCTAAAATGTCACCAACTAAAAAAATTGAACTAGCCTGTAATTAGTTTCAACAAAGTGCTCGTTTTAACCCTAATTTTCTAGATGTAGATGGTATTTCTGAAGTAAGCATTATGAACCTTCCTTAAGGACAAGCAGAATCAAATTGTAAAATCATAAGCAGCGATCTGGTAGTTCTTCCTCTAAGCAAGCCTTTTATTTCCCTGTAATAAATTCAAATCCAGTTTTCAGTCTCTTAATAGATGATCAGAGAAAATATGCATGCACACCTAAACTGCTACAATAAACCTTATTTTTTAAATAACACTTAAATCACTAATACAATAAAGGCTGTTGTAACACATTAGCACTGGTATCATTATTCCTTATGATTCAATATTCTAATGACTGGATGTAACAGAGGTTTATGTTCTGCTGAGGTTTATACCACTATTTAATGTAATTAAGCAAACCAGCAGCCAATGGCTCTATGGAAATATCATTTCTATCACAGAGTATTCCCACTAGAAATTCAGAGGAATCATAACATACAAACTTTGATTCTGTTTATTTTTTCCCCTGTTCTGAAACTGATCTGGCATTTCTTGGACTTAGTAGAAGAAGGAATTAATTTGGCTCCTGTAGACATGTTATTATTGACAATACTAATAATCTGTGACAACTGGGCCGTCCCCGCTCCTCTCTTTCAGCAGGCATGGCAGCCTGCAACATCGCTTTGCAAAACCCCAGAGCTGGACTCTCCCCTTGCCAGGAGCCCTGTGAGTGTACCAGCAATGGGGTTTTAAGTAAGCCATTAAAATGCTAATATTCATCACGGACCAGATCCCAGTTACCACTGAAAGCAGAACTAAAGCTCCTCTGGAGACAGGATAAGGCCCTTCCAATGTGATCAAAGAGTAAATACATGCAAAGCTCTGATGGGAAAAGGGATCTTTTTTCTAATTTTAAAACCAGAGAGTCCACCAGGCTCATAATCCATGTTACAGTCACATCTAGGATCACTGACATCTGGGATAACAGCAGCAAGGAGGACAGGTCCAGGCTAAGAGTTGTCACCTAAGGTCAAAGAGGAGCGCTTAATACCCAGGGCTGCATCAAAACGGAGTTTGTTACCTTTTGGGCTACACTCTGCTCCACTGGATGCAGCTCTGCTGGTGACAGCAGATGTGCCACATACAGCTGTACGTGGCTCTGTCATGACTGCATTCACCCCACCTTGCAAAAGGAGCTCAGCCCCTTCAGCAGCCCTCACTCAAGCAAGATGTTTTTGGGGCTGACCAGGAGCGCAGAGTCAGGAGCAGAATTCAGCCCCAAAATCAAAGTTCATCCTATGCCTGCAATGACAGAGCTCTCAAGCCGATGTGGTTAAAATAAAGGCTTAGTTACCTTTCCCTCCCAGCTGTAAAGCTCTCTGTAGAGGGGGAAAAAAATGCTGAAACAAAACCCACACCCATTTTGGGGGGGCAACGGGGAAAGGAATGATAACGAGAAAGGGAAAATGTCTGGTTCCTATTATTGCTATCTCTGGTGCTTTCACCTCTGCAAACAGCTTAAAGGAGGGCTTCTGGAACAGAAGTTCAACTTTCCTTAATCTGGTCTTTTCAACTGCCAGGATCTGGTTACATTTTCTCCTTCTCCAGATTTTAATACTTTTATTTTATATCCAAATGGGGGGGTGGGGGGAGAATCTTAGTGTCACTGTAAGAAAGAATTCATTGGGTTTTGCAACCCAGCAGCTTCCTTGGCAGAGGGAACTGCTGTTTGGCATAATCCACTCGTTTGACAAAACTACTATTTCTGGGCACGGGCTCAAAAACAGGTAGGAAGCAAATGCTGAGAAATAAGGAAGTAAAAACAGCCAACAGATTTTTCACTACCAAGAACGCCAAAAGTAAACATGATTTATTTAGCTGTGTTTAACATGTCTCTTCTGCACTAGACTGCAGAAATCTGCTTGCATTTAGAGCAAGGAGGAGGCGGGGGGAGGGGATGAAAAGGGAATCCATTACGGCGCTCCACTGGTACTTTCTGAATTGTTCAGTCACACAGTTTTATTGAGTACAAGTATTTTCTAGCCCAAAATATATTCATGTGTCAGAAGAAAGCAGCACTAATCTGCTGTTAATTAACAAGCTGCTGCTAACAAAAGATGAAGGACCCAATTCATACAAACAATATTTACGTGGGTGTCGCATGATTTTGTCACAGATCTTTTCTTTACTATCCCCCTCCCCCTTTCCCCCCCTGCCTCCTCCTCTTCCTCAGCACCCAGTTGCTGCGATGCAGTGCAGAGGAGTGCCGATTCCTCTTGGGACCGGCACCCACAGTGGAGATGAGGTTATCCAGCCTTGCCCAGACCCAGCCAAACTCAGACAGGATCTCTCCCGAGGCACCTGGCTCAGGGGATCCCATCTCCCCACATGAGGAAAGGCCCTATCGCACGCTTACAAATGAAATTTCTTTAGATCCTTATTCAACTACGAGGCAAAAGCCATCTCCTGGTGCTGTGCCTGCAGTGGCAACACTGCTGAGGCTATGGGAAGTGGCACGAAGCCTCCCATCCTCCATCCATCCTCACCGGCAGTGTTTGGGCTGCAAGACAGGATGGATGAGATCGCCACCCTCCCCAGTGCCCTGCCTGTGATTTCGCACTTGTTTAATCCTACTTTTTTGCCTAGGAGTTTGGGGAGGGGGGAAACATGCTAACAGCATGGCGACGCGGAGTGATTTGAGCTTGTTCAAAAATTGCAGTGCACACACGAAAGGATAGGGCTGTGAGCAGTGAACCAGAGGGCAGGCTCTCCTGGCCATAGCCCTGCTGCTGTAGCCGCTCCCTGCTGTCATTTTGGGCGGTAGTGCTTGTGGCCTCAACCAGAGGGGTGCTGAGTGCGGCAGGCTGCCCCACAGTGCAGCCAGGCACTTTGGAAAATCAAGCCATTCACATCTTTTCTGCCTCATCTGAGAAATGAGAGTGCCTATCTGCACATCTCCTGTGGGTGGTTTAAAGCTGGCACTGGCAAAGAGATGGGAGGATTAAAACCAACAGCAACGAGTACTACGAATTCGTGGATTCGCTCCACTCTCAGGAACAAAGGTGGGATCGCAGGGTTGGAGAAAGGGCTGATGATGTCCTGTGCTTTACCCATCAAGTCAAAGCTATGTCAGAACTGCCCTTGAGAAGGGTTGCAGGGGACTGGGTTGAAGCTCTGTTTCAGCACTGCCATCACACTGCCAGGGCTGGGAGAAGAGTAGGGACAGGAGGGTGGGAAACAGAAGTATTCAAGCGTGGTTTTAGAAGTGCCAGGGTTCTCCCGTGATGGCACGCTGCGATGGTATTTCTGCTAGCGCAGTGCTCTGCACACCCCACTTAGTGTCTCGCCCCGAAGGCCACAGTTTCCCAGGTGACAAACAAACTCTGCTGGAGCATACGCACATCTGCCTTTCCAGGTTTTCTCTCTGTATCCTTATTCTGTTCCCAAAATATGGGATTTTCACTGCAAAAGTCACAGCCACCCACTCAGCACATCCACCAGGCACCCTTACCAGCCCCCAGCCCCATTTGCTGTCCGCAGCTCTCCCCTCCACTACTGGCTCCCCACCACAGGACCTGCTCTGGGCTCTGCCCTGGCAGGAGCCTCGGAGAGGGACCAGCCCTGAACGTAAACTAGCACCAGCTCTTCCCCGCATCTTTCCCTCTTCGTGCACGTGCAGAGTCACCTTTGCCATTTCTAGACCAGCATTTTAACAAATTCATAGCCTCGGCTTTTTCAAAGTTCTATTTTTTTAATTTTTTTTTTTTTTTGTTAGCTGTGAAATTTGAAACACTGACATTTATCATTTGAAAAGCAAAGCAAAAACATTTAAACAAGCATCTTAAAAGAACTGTCCAAAGAGAAACAGAACCATCTGTATTGCATTCTCTACTCACTATAGCTCAAAAAAAATAAACCTTTCCAGAGAGCAGGGAATTCTTCCTATAGAGGAGACAATCGGAGTTCCCAAGCTTCCTTCAGAAGGGAGCGAGGGCAACCAGCGCACCACCCCACCTAGGTAACGCCTGCTGCAAGCTGCTGGTTGCCCCGCACAATCCTGTGCCTGAGCAGCCCCAAGGCTCCAGCGCGAACAAGAGACCTCATCAGTCCAGCTCATCAAGTCTTTCCAAAACAAGCAGGTGCCTTTGCTAGGGGTCTGACAGGCCCTGCTGCATCCATAACCTTGCCACGCTTAAGTATTTTTAACGAACGTGGACTGTCAGATAGGGAGCATTGAGGATAGGGGGTGTTTTTCCTCACCCACATAGCAGACATGGTAAGGATGAGGCCAGTCCGAGACAATGCACTGTCAAAAGCCCCCTGACCTGAGGGATGGGTGCTTCTGGTACCCAGCAAAGACATCCTTTGCTCCTATGTACTAGCACTGCTAACAGAAAACTACCTTGTGCATCCCTTTCAAGAAACATCTCCAATCAGTTTCAACATGAAAAATAAAGTGCATAATCTTAAATGATGAACTTTGCACAGTCAGGATAGCATCCTTCGGTGGTGCCTGAGGGAGATGGAGTGGGGGCTGAGGCGGGGGTTAGCGAGTTTTGGGGGTTACTCTTTTAACGTCTTTCTGCAAAAAGGCCCTGTACCATAAACATTAATCAAACACTATATTCTGCCTTTTAGTCTTGAACAATTATGAGTACAGTTTTGTGATCTTTAGCCATATTTACTGATACTCAAAGGCAGATTCTATCTTGTTAGATTGTTATAAATGGGACCCCAGGGAATCAGCACACAGGCAGAGGCAGATGTGAGAGAGAGCATTCTCCGAGCTCGGGTATGCTTCAATTTTCTATTGCTGAAATTACGAATGTTTTGGAGAAAAAAAAACAACTTTAGATTCCTCTGCCAGATCATTACAAAGAGCTGTTCGTAGACTGAAAAAAAAAAAGAGTTCCATTTTGCTGAACTTAAGATTTTTTAAAGTTAACTGCTAAATTTCAAACTGCAGTTTACATGTGCTGGCCACTTGTATGCACAAAGTTTCAGAGACAAGACACGGAAAAGGTTTCTGGTTATAAACCATTAAAGAAAGAAACCCACAAATTCTATCTCGTTCTCTCTTAGTTAAATATATTGTTTCTGCTCCAGACCTGTTTCATAATCCCATAAAATAGAGGCAGTTTCCGACACTAGGTTTGAGAAGCTGTCACATTAAAGGTAAACTTTTAATCTGTTCTAGACAAACAGCGTACATTTTTATTTCCTGAGCAACAACTCTAGAGAAATGTTTAAACAAGAATTTAAGAGCTTTGTTGTAAAGCCACATAGAGGGGTCTCAGACAGCTACTGGGTTTGAGCTTCTTTTCTTTGTTGTTGTCCTTTCTTAATTCTTTAAATAACCTACTCAAAAGTAGACCTCTAGGAGCAGAGTAACCAAGATGCACAGAAAAGTGAACCTCTAGGCTTGCTTTTATTTCTAGTTAATAAAAAAGAAATGTTTAAACTGAAATGCAGGCTCTTCATCCCCATCTTTTTATTTTCTTGGGATTCACAATTGAATATATTTAAGAAGTTAATTGTGTCACAATTAGTAACACATTAGTCCTCCGATATTTTTAATAGCAACCCAGGTTTTTCCCCCAAGGCACTTAAAAATGGCAGGCTCGGTTATACTCTCCTTTTTTTAAAACTTCCATGCACTTTCTTCTTTAAAAACCTCCTACATGCATTTCACTTGGTCTGAAAATACCAGCACAGATCTTAATCCTGCCAACGCTTACAGACATGCTTAACTTTCTGCACATCAGTAATCCCGTTGACTGCGAGAGGACCATTGGCATACCTACAGCTCAGCGCAGGCTGAGGATGAAATCCTGCCTTCACTCAAGCCAATGGCAAAACCCCCATTGACGTCAATACGGTTATGCTTTGACATCCAGTTTGTTACAGGATTGGGACCATCTTCATTTCAAGGTACTTTCCCAAACTCTTTTTTGTTGGTTTTTTTCCCTCCTTTTTCATTCCTGCTGTTTCTCCCCCTCACCTCCCACACTCACTCTCGTGGGGCCCCATATTGAGACCACTTGAAAACTTGTGCCTTTCAAATCCCTCCACGAGGGAAACCCCCTTGCTGAGACAGGAAACATCCTTTGCAGGTAAAGCTGAAAGAAACTATTTTGCCCTGCTGCGTGCATTTGAGTAAACTAATTAAAACCTGGGAACTTGCGTTCCAAGCGATGCCAAGAAGCAATCGTTAATATGAGCTGAAGTGAAATGAGAACCTCCAGACGTTTAAAATTAGCTGAGGGAAAGGGGAAAAAAAAAGGGGGGGAGGAAAAAAAAAAGCAGAGAGAAAGATTTTTTGGTAATCTTACTGTAATGCTGACATGGCACGATTTGGGCTGCATGGGGTTAAAATTAATTTGGGGGCTTGCTCTACAGCGAAGGGGGAAAGCGCTGCTGAAAAGCAGGGAGAGCCGGCTCGGAAGCGCGAAGAGCCGGCAGAAGTGAGCAAACCAGCTGAACCGCTTGCAGAATTAATCAGTAACAAAGAGGCTGGAGCTGTTGGCGGGCTTCAGCCCTTGAACCTGGTCTCTGCTCTATAAATTTCAGCTTGGAATGGCTCTCTACTTGTTGAAAGACAGGTTGGCTCCGGGCCAAGCCATAGGGGGAAAAAAAAAAGGCCAAAAAAAAATTCCTTTTTGCTCAGGAAACTTCCCTTCAGTTTCTAACTCTTTTTATGAACTAGTAATAGGGCACTCTAGAAAACGGGAAACGAAAAGCCGGTATTGAAAGGAAAAAATGAGCCAGGAGTTGGTTTAATAAAGAAAATAAAACAAGTAGGTGCTAAATTCAAATCTGGATTTTGCCTGTGCACAAGTACATCCGCTATAATGGAAGACTTCAGAGCGCCTCGCAAATAATTCAGGAGACTTTTACCTGGCTGCAGGTTTGACTCTGATAATAATAAATGTCTTAAAACAAAGAGAGGGCTGTTTAATCCCCGTCTGCAGTCGCGTGTTGTTCTCTCCTCCCCCACCACTCCACTTTCTTTACACGACCATTACAAAAGCAGTGTTATATAAAAAAAGATGTAGAACCATCATTTATTCAGCAGTATCTCTTTCCTTTCTTATTTTTCCCCTCTTCGAACAGGGGTGTGCTGGAGAACTGACGCTCTCCTCGGCCTCTGCTCATTGCCACAAATACCCTGCCATCGCGGCGCTTTCCCAGCATAGCAGACAAGGAGTGGGCTGGGGCAGAGTGAGGGGCTGGAGTGTGGCGGGGGAGAGCTGTCAAAGTGGGAAGAAAGAAGGCAAACATCTATTCAGAGGCCAGACGCACTGAGCAAGGTTAGCTGCAGAGGCACAGCCCTTTGCAGCGGCTATGCAATTACGTCCAAAGTCTGCACCGGCACCAACAGTCCCACAACCTGCATGCACGGGCTGGACCAGAGGATCTAGGGCATCTGGAAGAAGGTGTATGATGATTTTAATTGCTGTTCCAAGGTGCTAAAGGGTAGATGAGATGCTCTTTAGCTAGAGCAGGGGGCTGATGCTCTATACTGCTTGCAAGAATACGTGCAGATAAAATACCCTAATGAGAGCGTGGAGAGAGAAATAATGGAAAATGCCAGCCGTGATCAAAAGGTGAAATAAAATATCGAAATAAAATGCAACCTAATCAGAGCATGGAGGACAAGGATACACAATATCTTCACAAAAAGTGGCTGTTAAGGTAAATTAGATTAATCACTCCCACCTCCCTTCCTCCCCAAACTCCCCTGTTTTTAATGAAGGGGCTTGCTCCTGTAAGGCTGAACGCCGTCCAAGGCTGCTGGACATTTAAAGCTATATATGTAACACGCCTGCAACAGACACGCATCCTGTACTTCCACTTTCCAAGAAAATTGGGTTCTGCTACTTGGTAGGTCTTTTCCATCTGCAGCTTTTATGACCCTGCTGAGGAATCAGCAAGCAGTGTCCCCCTTTTCTCACTCAAGAAATACTCTACCAAATGCCAGAAGAAAGAGTGAGTTTAAGAGCTGTTGGGCTTAGTGGTTTGTACTGATCGTGCTCGAATCTTTCTCCAAAGGCATACATGCAAAGAGGAAAAAACAACAACCGCTAAGTAACCACTTCACATATGCCATTAAGATTATTAAACTCCTTACAAGCAGTATCTGCTCCACCTTCCCCACTATAGACAAACATACACACACCCCCAAGCTCTGCAACATAGCAACTAGGAGCCAAGTCGACTCTCCTCTCCCCACTGCAGCAACCACATTCATTCCTGTTAAGGGGTTAACGATTCGTTTCCATTACTTCTCTCGAGAAAACCTACAATGAAAACATTGGCTCACGAAAGCGTTCTCACTGCCAGAATGCCACAGCGCGAGTGAAAAGTCCGTTTTGTTTTCATTACATCTCTGGGATTTCCGGCTTAACTCCTGAGCTTAGACATCAAATCCCTAGATACCCCACCCACCCACTTTTTCCTTTTTTTTTTTTTTTTTTTTAACATTTCTACTGCACAGCCCACCAATTACCATTTGGAGGGTGGGAGGGAAGGGGAAGAAGGAACCATGCTGGGAAGGAACCATGAAAAAGATGCTCTCATCGGAGCAAAAGCGTGTGTCACTCAAGCCGAAAGCTACCCAGTTTCTCCAGGCTTCCAGGGTTGTCCGCTGAGATACACAGTTTTATTTCTATACCTGGCCTCTCTCCTCCATTTCTCACCCTCTGGGCTTCCATCTTCCCACTCAGCTACTGAAGGCAGCACTGAAACTCAGCCCCAAATCTATGCCCCTTGAAGTTATGTGACATGACATAGAAAGCCAAGCCTTCCTTGTACAAAAAGTATGATTACTTCACAGGGGTTTTTTTTCTCCAGTTATGATAGAAAAATGTTTCAATCTCCAAAAAACCCTAGAAAGGTTCAACCTTTATGTCACAGCCGATTTGGTCACTGTGTGTATAGACAGCGCAGTTCAAACACGGGCTGAGAAAGAAAAACAATCTAAGGAAAAGCCATGAAGGAAGGCAGCCTCACGCTATAGCAGCACATCTGTCCTGCTGAAGCAAAGGAACTGTTTCTGTGCCTTTATGCATTTATTCACCATCAGAGAGAACAGCAATTTTTCCATCTATATAGGAGCTTTTCTGTTTTATAGTACTTCCACGCAACCGGCTTTGCTTCAGCTACATCCCAGTGCAAAATTCCCCTGTGAACATACACAAACTCCTTCCTTGCAGTCAATACTTCGCTGAGCACAAGACCACTGCTGTTGGTCACATCCACACAAATGCCAAAGTAGTCTATAGGATGGTTGGGCACTACTTTTACTTGGCTCCTAACAGTCGCTCACAAAGTTTTCAAGAAAATTGAGTAATGACTGGATGACCGGTGCCTTTTCATCATTTACCTACCAATCTTTTCACGATAAGAATAATCAGAGATACACAGTTTCTGGTCTCCCACACACAGCCCAAGTAATTTCACAAGAGGGCCCAAACAAATGCAAAAAACCCCCGTTTGTTGGGTGGCATTTTGACTGGGCTCTACCTCTGAGTTAGTCCAGACTCCTTCCACGGAATTAAAAGTGGGTAACAGCAGTGCCAAGCTGGTGCAAATAAGTAAGTTTAGCTCTCAAAGAGTGACTCCTGACACACATCCACCCCAGAGCGAGAAGATTCTGGCCATGTGTACTGAATGACCTTCTTAAATCCCCTCTCATCAGCCTGGAAAATGGCACTTCTGTCGAAAAGGTTTTATCTAACATTGTCATGCATAAAACCAAAGATGACTATAACTAAGAGAGATTACAGGGAGAGAAAGTAACAGCCGCGAGCTCTCGTTTCAGAGTTTGGCACTCTGAGCATTTGGGGACAGTCCCCGCTCACGCTGCCCAATCGATCCGGCATAGCACCACCGGTTTCAGGGGAGTTACCCCAGGTGAAACCAGGGTGGAGTGGGACAAACCGGACCCACTGCCACCCCTCCAACACTGTCACCTGCCATCTCGGCCTCGTGGGAGTCCAGCTAACCGCACACAGGGCGTGGAACACAGCTTTGAAAAACAGGATGGTGAGAGGAACAAAACAGAAAGCTAAAACTGTCAGGGAGAATTGAGGGCATAATATTCCTCAGCAGTTTTTTCAGTCTGCCTCTAAAACTCTGTGTGATTAATTGCAGACTTGACTTTCAGAGATGATGGGAAAGTCTCAGTGCCTGGCAGGGCCAGACCCCAGGCAGGACATGGCTGGGGGCACACTGCGATGGAAGGGGGGAGAGGGCGCCTGGTGGCCCCCCAGCTGGGGCTGAGCAGAGGGCACTGGAACTGAGCCACATGGGTGTGGTGGAGATCAAGCAAGGGGAAGAAAGGGTTTTGTAACCAGCAGGTTTCTCACCTTTAACTCTTGCCAGGATTAGCAGGGTGCTTACCTGTCCCTTGGCGGGAGACACTGAGCAGCGCCGAGCAGTGCCAAGCAGCTGCAGCCACACCATCCCTCACTGCCAACTGGAGGGACAAGCCGAGGATGAGGGGGCTGCCAAGCCACCACAGGATGCCCTCTGTACCAGCCCCGCTAAGGATCCCCTAAAGCGGGGATCATGTCACCTGGAGAGCCTTCACCTGGCCTCACCAGCAGCCATAAAACTTTAAGTTGTCAACATTTTGGCAGCCCCTCGTCATGGGCAGCTGCTACCACAGGCTCCTCCTTGGGCTGAGGGTGACCTGTCTCCTGCTGGAGGAGGGCCAGGCTCCCCCAACGCTCCCCTCACCTTGCCCAAGCACAAGCAGGGCTCTGGGTGAGATCACCCAGCTTGTTTTCCTCCCCACAACCTAAGTCAGGATCTCAGCCAAGGTCCCTGGGGACAGAAGGCTTGCTCATTAACCCTGCTCTCAGGGGAGCAGCAGTTGACACCTTTCCTGTGCCATCTCACCACCTCCATACTGCTCAGCAACACCAATTAGCAAAACACATTGCTAAATACCTGGTGAAGCAGCAGAGGAGGAGGAGGCCAGGTAACTCCTCTGCACTCAGGGAAAGCCTGGCAGATGCGAGAGAAGAAACAAGTCTGGAGAAGCCTCACAAAAAGGATTGCAGCTACAAACCGCATTTCTCGGGAACTGTTACCACACACTCCTGGAAGCTCTTTCTTCTTCACAGTGTTTTTCGTGGCCTGGCTTTGACAAGTCACTCCTGCAAAACCCACTGCCCTGAGGAGGTGCTGGCAGCAGGACCCGGTGCCACGGTGGCCTCAAGAGGGGGATGGCCCCCAAGCCCCACGTCAGCTCTGCGCTGCTCAGGACACCTCTTCCCAACCTGCCTGACATCGCCACCACTGGCCTCAAGTTATTTCAGCTTGTGTTTTCCTCCCCTCACTTGTGAAGGCATCATGATGGCTGTCTGAGTCCTACAGTTAATACGGGTGTGCGGGTCCATAATGGTACATTGTAAGTGAATGTCTCAGGGTAGACAGCAATAATAATTAGCTGTCATGATTTGAAAAAAGGATAATCCATGCCATTGAGTTAACAATCACTCACATAACACACATGGATTTAACTAATCTTAATTTAGAGAAAAATAACAATTCTAAATATATCAAACAGCCTATTTCATGGCAACCTGCAGTGGTGTTTATCTCTGGCTTCCAGCACATGTGAGTTATTTAGTTTCACTCACTGGCAGTTTTACCATTCAAATGTCTGAAATGAACATTCACGGAGCAGGGGTTGCGGTTAAATCCTGCCTCTGACAGGGAGCCTTTTTTCGCGATGCACATCTTGTTCAAGTACGTAATGTATGGAGCCCAGCCCTGGCAGCCGGGATGGGATGAACAAGGAATTCCAATCAACCTCCTCCCCTTTCCTAGCACTGTCTTTGCAGAAATTAACTACTCGTGTCTTCTTGAACCTCTGCTGTGCAGTTCTTTGTCCATGAGGGTACGTGTCCAGAGCATGCAGACCAGCCAGTGAAGCTGGAGAAGGTGTGGTCCAACTGATGCCTGCCCCACCAAAGCTCCCACCTCTGCCAGGGTTCTCTGAAACCATCCAGCATTAAAAATAACCCACTTGGTACTTTTTCTTTAATCTGGTTCTTTTCAGAGAGCCATACTGAAGAACAGCCTGGTGGCCCACAAGCCCAGCAGGGCCATGAGGCAGACAGGAGATACCATCAGTCAAAGTAGAGCAGAAGCCACCTCCCCAAGGGCTTCCTCAGCCAGGACAGGTCATCCAGCTATGCCCAAGATCTGATAAATTTGAAAGATAAAAAGAGGTATAAAAAACAACAGTGGTCTAATTTTTTCCAAAATACCTGCCAGCGGTGAAGTGAAAGAAGCAGTGACTGATAACTCCTAGCCAACTCATTGGCCTGGGTGTGTTTTGCTGTGCAACAATCTCGTACATCTGTTTGATACTATCACACCCTCTGTATGAGAGGCAGAACTGATTTTCAAACAGGTCAGCCAATATGGAAAAAAACCCACTTTACAGGACAAAATGCTCCTAAGCCAGTCACGTCCTCACAGTGCCGGCTAACATGCTACCACACACCTCACGGACAGTGGTAGCTAAGTGAAAGCACCTCGAAAAGCGTGGATTTGCAAGTTACCAGTCAGGGAAAGACAACAGACTTCATTATCAGAAGGTCTTTAAAAGCTGATTGCAGAGACAAAGTTGCCTTTGTCTCTACTGATATCTAGAAATGTTAGTTGGAAATCTGCATTGCGAGCGTGCAAATACTTCCAGGCTCCCGAGCTCTACCTGCCTCCCTCGACATGGCACAAGATCTGTTAAGTGGTCAAGAGGCATTCAGTGACTAGAGCAAGCAGAATTACCAAAAATGAAAGAAAGAAAGAAAGAAGAAAGAAAGGCAAAAGGAAGAAGAGAAGAAAGACCTCAGGCCCCTGAAGCACCCTGTGGCAGGGTGAATGCTCAGCAGGGTGCTGCATCCCAACATCCTCACGGCCGGAGGGAAGAGAGGTTCAATGGCAGAGCCAAGCTCAGTGCTTGATGTACCCTTGCTACACTCAGCCATGGGAAGCTGTAAGATCTGGGAGCTTAGTCACACCACAGAAGGCTGCACAAATCATTTTGACCAAATAAGAAGGTCTACAAAAATAACACCAGGTCAAGAAGAGGAGCTGAAACCTGTTTGAGGGCAGCAGCAGTGGCAGCATGTTTCAGGGAGCCAGAGTGGCAAGTGGGTGATTTCTGGTTTCCCTCTTCAAATATAAAGACACAATTATCTTTGAACAGCTTGCTTTACACGTGAATTGACACATTTATTTTACAATAAATAACTGAAAGTTATCTATGTTTCCTTTACTGTTAATCTACACAAAGAAATAATAAACAGAGCTTGTCTACAAAAACGCAACTACTGCAGTCCTCAGAATTCAATTAAGCTAAAATAATTAATGCTTCCACCATATTAAATTACTTTATACATTTGAGCTACTGAAGTTTTTTTATTCTTTAATCTTTTTCGCCTTTTTATTTAATAAAAAAAAAAGTTAGTTTCAAAGCGGGGGGGGCTGGCTAGGAGGGGGAAAAAGAGCACGATTTGCTGTTAAAATGTAATGGTCTCCTTTAGCTGACACAGCATGTAGAGTGTTTTGTGCCTTTGATTAAAATAACATTTTAAATGCTTTGAACAAACATATCTCCCCATACTTCTAAGGGATTATTTTACATATTTCTTGGTGGAATAAAGAAATTCATTCTTCCTGTCGCAGTACAGAAAGGCTAAGAATATCTTTCGTCACATATAAAGTAAAAATACTGTAGGCTCTTGCATTATTACCAAAAAAATAAAAAAATAAAGGGAGGGGGTGGCGGGGTGGGAGAAAGCTGCCTTAGAGATTAAGTTTCTCTTTTATGAAATCGTATTTAGTCTTTTTTTTAACAAATCTAACAACAATGCTCTACAGCCGCTCACTGGGAAATACCTTTAATGTTAAATGCAGATTCTGATTTTCTTGGCTAATGCAGAAAGCCTTTCTATTGAAATATAAATAAGGGGTTTGGTATATCCCACTAAAGCCTTTCCAGTGAATGACTTCTGTGGGTTTTTCATGGCTACCCTCCATGGCTGTAATGTGAGGCTTTTATCCTACTATTGAAAACTATCCGCAGCTATTAAAAAAAATATGGAAGGACACTGCACCTTTTTATCTTGGAGCTGGGCTCCTAATTGAGAAAGCATTATTACTGCACTATTTAGTGGATGTCCCTATCTCCGTGCACTGCTGAGAAAATGCCAGTCAAATGATAAACCCTTTTATTTTTTCTCAATTCAAAATCTTTCCTACATATATTCATTGGATATTCAGTTTAGTCTGAAAAAGATTAGGTGCTCCAGATTGGCTTTTAAATATTTTTCTATGCCTTTTCCACATGTGAACATCCCCTTCACCTCCTTTCCCAGCAGATTTTCTGCATGGCAAAAGTGTTAGTTATATTGCTGCTGACCCCCAGAAGATGGGATGGAACAGCACCCTCTGAGCCGGGTATAGCCATTGAGGTATTTCACTATGGACTGAACGTGGGCACAGATCAGTAAGAGATGAGATCTGGACTGCGATTACAGCATAGGTCTCCTGGACCAACTTTACAAAGCACTGGGCACCCTCTGCAAGGGGCTGAGGGCCATTAGCTCACACAGAGATCAACAGTTATTGAGAGTGTTCAGCACCATTCAGGAGGCCTTCAGCAAACCAGAGGAGAAGGTCCTGAATACTTTTCTTCTGCTCCCACCAAATGGGAAGGAAATCTAGCCCTCAAAGCTGCTACACCATGACGTAGTCATCTCTGCCAAGAAATGCATTCACAACTGCAAAAGGATGGGGAAAGCTGAAAAAGGATGAGGAAAGGACAGGGTCAGGTCTTACAGTAGGGTTGCTTACAACGCCACAGCACAGGCTGCCACTGCCAATGCCCCCAAAGCTACCAGCTGCCCTATGCCAAGATGGTGACTGCAACCAAAAAAGATTTCTAGAAGACAACGAGGTAGTCTGCCTAAGAGGCAGACCATCTGGAGATTTGAAGACTGCAGCAGTTCAAAGCCCACATCCTCATTTATATGACAGCCAAGGCCATCAGAGATGCTGGAGACTGACTCAAAGACCTCCAATGCTAAAAGTGGGAATCTTTTAAGCTTCAATTGTAAAAACAGGAGCCTCTCACAAGTCTTCTGGGGATCCCCTTGTGGGAAAATCTCTATTACAGTCAGGATCCTGGACTGTCACATCTAATCCCATAGGACAACTCCTACAGAAATCGGGTGGCAGCAAAGATAAACTGCCACTGGTCTTCTGTATGGGATACAGTCGATTTGAACAAAAAAGGTACGTTTGAGGGGAGATCCTGCTGTGTTACACAAAACCCCCATTCACTAGCAGCGAGCAGTGCCTTCCTTTCACTGCTGCAGGGAAACACATTGCTACAGAGGGGAGAAACACCCTGCACGATGGAAGCAGCTCCACACCGGGTGCTCTGCAGGAGCCACTGCACAGCAGCTCGTCCAGGTGGATACCATTGCCTGCCTGCCCGCCTTTGAGCCAGGGAGATCCACTGAGTAAATGCTAACTGCACCACGTACAAGAGTTTTAGAGAAAGAAATGACTGTGATTTGCTCACTCAGGCCAGCCTGTGCTCTTGTCTCCTTTAAAAGCCCCATTTGGGGCATGCATGTGAATGGAGGTGTTGCCCACCTAACTCCAGCTATGTGCAGAGACCCAGGACTGGTGGCACAGACAGCAATGCAGACCAAGAAGTCGACATCTACCCCAGCAGAAGGAACAAGCCAGGACTTAATGAACCCCTGCTTTAGTCCTCAGAACCAAATCCTCTTCGCACTGACTGCAGTGGGAAGAGGATTTTTCCATTGACTTTGGTGAGGTTGGGATTTGGTCCTTCCCAGTGGGTCTGCATGTGACAAAGGATATCTGAACTGGACTGAACTGAGCGTCTCACCGAAGTCCCCTCTGCCACTGCTACTGGCTTAAGTATGCTCCTGAAACAGTTTCTGACCCCGAATTTCTGCTTTATACTACATGTACAGGCTGCCTCTTCGGCTTTCCTGGGGATTGGGAGGTCCTTCTCTTCAGGAGCTGGCCCTGCACCGATAGCTGCACTGAATTAAACATGGGGTGGACAGCCCTGCTGAGCCCTTCATAGCTGTGAGGATCCTCCAGACTGATGGCCCCAATAAAGACCTGTTACTGAAGCCTCTGTTTCATGGCACTTTCTAGAGGGCTCTCGTTAAAAGATTACCTAGGCAGTTGATTGAGTGTAAAACATGCTGTACCTGCAATGTTCTCCTGCTTGGGGCAAATTCCTTTTGTAGGCGTGAGAAGACGGTCTTCTTCATCGGGTGTGACTTGGATCCCGATTTCCACTGGCTCTGACACTTTCCTGAGCTCGGCACGTGAGGAGGGGGGAGGGCTGCTCTTATCCATGCTCTTTTCATAGCAGGCACCACCAGTGCCATTGCACTGTTTTCTCTTGTGCTCTATAAAAACCAAGATGTCTCCCAGTGGGAAGTTCATCTGACACTGTCCACAGGTTAACAAGTCGGGGTCTGTCCCGCCTGCGGCGATGCTGATGCCGCCTGGCTCTGCTATTGCCAGGCTCTCATCCTCGTCGGCGAGTGCCGGTTCCACATGGTCAGCCTCTGCTTTACATGGACAAGGAGAAAGAGGGAGGAAAGGGATGAGGGGAGAAGAGAAAAAGATTGTTTTGAATGTTCACAGACTCTGAAGCACGCATCATAAGAGGCCCAGCCTCCCCCCACCTCCCCAAAGAAGCCAAGCCTGATTAGATCTTTCTTTTACTTTTCAGCTTTTCCGCTCTCCCAGAATGATTTCAATATATTTTGCAACCAAGCCTGCCTGAAACAAAATGGAAAGGCTGACCTGGCATAGCTTTCCTGACAGCTCCTTCGCACTGCTGCCAGCACTGCAAGGATATCATCAAAGAGCCATTTTGCAAACGTTCAAGCCCCGAGTCACTTTCTGAAATAGTTCCTCTCTTTTCATCCCACCTTCTCATTACCACCGCATCTCCCAGCCATCTGGCCAAGGCCCCATCCAGCAAAGCTTATGCACCCGAACCTCTCCTCCGATTTCAGAGAGAAGGGAAAAGCTTGTGTCCTCCAAACAAGCAGGATCAGGCTCCCTGTGGCACACAGCATTAGTAGTGCCACCTTGTCCCATTACAAAGATACCCACAAGGTTAAGTGACCACCCATTAGCACGAATTACAACAAACTATTTGCAAGAGTAAGGTAAGCAGGATATGGTCTCATGAGAAATTAAGGGGTTCCAAAAGTCTATACAGTGGGAAAGAGAATGAGGCACTTATTTAACATACTAGAATATTGGCTGAGCCTGAAATCTTCCAGTCTATTTTCCTGACGTCAAAGAACCCTGCAGTTGCTATACAGGTTAATAAAAGTTTTGTATTTAAATCTTCCCCACAGACGTGACGGGTTTCACACCAACACCCCCAAAAACTGGGAAAGCATTTCTGAGTGACCTGCATCAGTTTCTAAGAAATAAGTAACTTCTCATTTCACAATTAATAAAACACAGTGTGTTTTTAATGGGTATTTAGAAGATAATTCTTACATTATAAAATAATTACGGATCACAATCCATTTCTGGGGCAAAACGTGGGTTTTGGTTTGTTTTCTCTTGTTCTGCCATGTAACTGCCAAATCATACAAACCTTGGTCTTTACTCAGGCAAAATTTCCACTGACTTTTGCCTAAGGCTGTTTTGCCTCTGCAAGGACTATAGGATTTGGGCTGAACAAAAGAGGAACTAACAGTATGTAAATCAGTGAGTGAGACCTCTAATCGAATTAGGATTAAAGGAATAGGAGGAAAAATGTTCTCTATTAGCCTGAGCAGTTTGCTTATGGATTTCCTAGGGAAAGCAAGCCACATAAATATCTCGAAGAAGTAAGACTGAGATAAACAGATGTCATAATCCAAATCTGGATTCTCCTCCTGGCTGAAAACAAAAGGAGTTTTGTCCCACTCTTCAGCAAATTGCAAAAAAAACCCACCAAAAAACACATAGGAAAGGGACAAGAGGCAGAAGGTGAAATGTATTACCTGGAAACAAAAATGGCCAAGCCTTTAAAAAGGCAGTTTAGAAAAAGAATCATCCCCATTTTTGCCTCCCAGAATAAATAATTAATCGGTGTATCTACCAGCTGTATTACGAGTTGCATTAGAGCTCACTAACAGCAAAACGGAGTGCAGCAGCGGCAGTAGAAAAAGGACAGGGACCCTGGAGAAGTGCCCGAGCACAGCCCATCCTGCTGGAGCAGGGGATGGGCACGGGAAAGCTTCAGTTTCCTAACTCGCACTGAGCTTACCAAGTACACAGCACAATACTCGTTCTGAAAACTATTAATTTCCTTTTTCCCCTTAATCTAAGTTTAAAAGGGTCTTGAAGACAATACTCCGTAATTAATTCACCAATTTCTGTCAAGAAAAGATGCCTCCTTGCCTTAGTGAAAAGGTAGCCATAACCCTGCACTGAACAGGGACTGCTGGGAAGGGAGCGGATGCCTGCGAACAGTGTGCCACAACGCAAAAGGCAATTATTTAGTGCTGCGGTTCCCTTTAATGATATAACATTGAGCAATATTGTTTATATCGAAGAGAGCTTGCACCTTTAATTACCGATTACACATACATCATTTTAGAGCCAAAAGAAAAGGACTGTGAAAAGGGTCCTTTAGAAATGCGCGTTATTCCTAGGAAGAAGTCCTGTTATGGGGGAGCAGTGTGTCAAAATATTAAAAAAAAAAAAATACAGAGAGGTACACAGGCATGCAGACACACACACAGGAGATGGGACAAAGAGCTGGAAAAGACAACACAAAAACAGGAACTGAACCAAGGGTTGTAAGGAAAAAAGGTGGCAGAAAGGGAAAGTGCTTGGTACTAGTTTCATCTAACGTTCCTGTAAAGGCTCCAGATTAAAGTCTGTTTCTTAAGTTACAAAGACTGAATTTTGGCATTTTTTTATATATATAGCAAATACAAAAGAAAAGCACAAATCTCAACTTTATTATCTTTTTGATATGAGGATTATTCTTTTTTTCCTGTGGTTTAAATTGTGCTCTTCAGAAAACGTCGCAAAACGGCTGCATTTTGTAGGGGTCCTGACCAGGCATCTATGGAAACATGTCAGAGGTTTAAATATCTAAACTGTTGTGAACGCTTTCTTTTCAGTTGTACACTTCATTTTAACATTAGTTAAATCCACATATGCCTATTCACTTACACTCGCTCACTCTCTCTTTCCAAGGACTCTGCAATGGCACTTTTTTAAAATAACATCTGGTATTCCTTCATATTTTGGCAGTCGTCACATTATCAAAAACCAGCTTTTCATTTTCTTGGTACTCTGAGCCCTCATGATCAGTAGTAATTTGGTCTCAAACTATCAAAGATTTTTTTACTCAACTCTATTTTTGATTTGAGCTTAATAAATCATCAAACATGAGACTAGCCGTACACCCAACAATGCAGAGGCTGTATTACATCTCCTTGTTTGGGATGTGGAAAACAGACATAAAAGAATGAAAAACAGAATACTGAATAGATCTTCAAATGCATTTTATCCATGTCAATTTGCCTTTTTTTTTAAAACTCGGAATAAAAAAAAAAAGACTTCCTATTGACAACACAATTAAGCCATTAAAAACCTACATTCAAGTAACATTACAGGAGAGATTTAAAACCCACGAAGGAAAAAAGAAAAATAAGCCTGCAAGTCCAGCTCATAACGCATCAGGTCATGCCTGGTTAATGCAACAGCCAAGATCTTAGGCTGTTTAAGGACTCCTTAACACCAACCGGGCAATTTAGGCCAGTCTCAATCTAAAGTTCTGACTCCACTTGCGTCTGTGGGTTTCAAATGAGTCGCTTTGCATTATTTGAATTTAACTCTGTGGTTTTATTGCTGTTTGTTGGCAGCTGGGTTTGGGGGGAGGCGGGTGTTTCCTCATGAGTATTTATTTTAAATTAATTTTTTTTTTTTTAAAGAAGCAGAAATCAAGCCACACACACAAAAAAAGGAGAATGAAAAACATTTCATTTTCCCTTACGTGGGAAAAGGAAAAAAAATGCAAACAAGCTATTTCCAGCCAGGACTCGTGCCCTAGTTCTTCCAGGTGTGTTAAGGTGTGCCCGGCGTTTTCCATGCACCCAGAGATTCTTGCAAAGAGGATTGCCTTCGCATTGCCTGCCTAGGGAGCATAGCAAGTCAGGGACGGGCGATCTATGGGGACGTGACTTACACTGTTGTTATCTGATGGCTTCATGAAATTAATGCAACCAGACAATATAAATCACTCGCTTTACTTTGAAAAGCATTACACTTGCTGGCTGGACTCTAAGCGACATCTCCAAGCTCGCTGGCTGCCTACCACACCAAAATACAGTGGACAAACTCCTTAATTCCATAAAGGCACTGTCACAAAACCACCAGCACTCCTACTTCAGCTTGGTGACATCATTAGAACATATGTGCCCCGTGCAAACAACACTCTCGAGCCCAGTGTTAAAGCGAATGCACATGCTAACTACTTTCTGCCTGTCAGATGTCTCAAGATTGTACCCATTAATAGTGAAAAAGACTGTTCCTAAAAATCATTTCCAAAGCCTCAAACAGAACCATGGACGCTTGTTCATGGGGTTTGGGTGAGGCTGGGTCCAGGCAGCAGGAATTTATTTTCTTGCCTTTTTATTGCACTGCAGGGTGAACCTCCACTGCAGAATCAAGGTGGAAGTGTTCTTAAAAGTTGTCAACCTATTCTCTTATTTTTCTCACTCCGCAGTATCAAAAGGAGTCAAAGAAAGGGGGAAGAGGTGCAGGGCTGAAGTGTTGTATGTGGAACCTCCCCTCCGCAGTTGGTTTCTGCACAAATCGACAATGGGGTGGTTAAGGTGAGCGCTGACAGTGCCTTTGCTGTAGAGGTGCTGCTGGGTGCCCTGCCTGCCCCAGCACCCCACCACAGCCACTCCTGCCCTTATGCCCACCTGGAGGGCAAAGCATGGGCTACCCCAGGGGCCACCCATCTCTGGGACAAGCTAGGGCTGCCCAAGGTCTGCCATGGGGGCACAGCTCCTGGCAGTTAGGCACAGGAAGCTGCCCGCCAGCATGCCGCAGCACACCAAGCGCGCTGCTCTCTGCACACAGTCACTGCTGTCTTGAAGGCAGATCCAGAAAGAGCTCAGCCTAGCTGGGGAGAGAGCACAAAGAAGTGACTCGCTCTTCAGGGTGTTGGCCCAAAGCAGGCCTGAAAATAATGTCCCTTCAATCAACACCCACATGTCACATTTACTGTAATATCAACATGCTTAACGGAAATAGCTCAGATCGCACGCTCTCTAGCTGCGTTATCGCCGAGATCGGTGTCAGGATCCTCGCTGCACAAAGGCTAACGCTGCTCAAAGCAGGCGATGCAGCTCCTCACCATTGAAGTTTATCAATAACCTGTTTCCAGAGCTTCCCCGCAGCTGCCTGCAGCTGCAAGGTGCAGGGTTGAGCTTATGCCTACACATTGCATCAGCATCACGTTCACCGGTACTAGACACCACTTATCTGCCGTCAATTTTTAATTTTTCTGAGGACTGAAAAACAGTTGTTCAGACTATTTTATATTGCTTAACAAAGTCTGAGGTCGAGTTGACCAGAAGAGGCAACTTGATAGGGAAGCCCCAGTAACACAGTGGCCCGCAGCTCTGCCTCACTTTACCAGCAACTCCTAGGCGTATGCAAAGTGCACAGAGGAGTCCGGACGAAGCACGGCGAACCTCCACCGCGCCGCAGCCGTACGGTCACCCGCCACCACGCTCCGGCCCCACGGCAGCAGGGCGGCGCGGCGGGTGTCGGTGGCCGGGGCGGGCTGGACACCGACACCTGCCCTCAGCGGTGGGATGGAGCGCACCGCCCTCGGCACAGCCCGCCGAGCCGCCCCCGCCGGGCGCTGACAGCGAGGGGACCGGGAGCAGGGGGGGATCGGGAGCCAGCGGTGCAGGGAGGGCGGGGGGAAATCACCAGTTTCACTCCACCGCCTTAGCAAGCGCCACGCACAGCTGCGAGTGTAGAGGACTCTCCTGCAACGGCGGTACCTCAGACGCCTTCTGCAGAAGTAGCCCGAATCTCTCAGCCAGCGGTTTAACCCTCTGTAAACACCTGAGAAGGAGCAAGCCCAGGCACTGCCGCAAAGACCCGGGCAACGCATCAGGGTTTATGGAAAAGAAGAAGGAAAACGACACAATAACCACGCCGGACCGAAACGGAACAAAAGCCAAGAACATCCAGGGATCTGCACAAATATCCAACACTTGTCAGATGCTATTTCATCAGAAACTATGTACAGCGTTAAGGCAGGGAGTGGTGTTGTCTCCTCTTAAGTAAACTATATGTTCATAAAAAAATATTTACTGCTTTTGAGAGAGGAAAATGCATAGGCTCCTCTATAGGCTGCATAAGCTGTAAATCTCCGCAGATAAAATGGGATGTGATGATGTGATATAAAAGCGTTCTTTGTTCCCCAGTGAATACATTTGTTTTATTTAAAACTAAATGACAACCAAGGAGAGAAAGGAGCGCTCAGTGCCACAAAAGGAGAAGGAGCCGTACTTGGGTACAGGCTCTTAACTGGTGTAGAAAAGGATATTGGAAGCACCGATTCTTACCCAAGGATTTAAAAGGCATGATCAAAATCAAGTAATTAGTTTTGAACATGTATTAAACACACATCAGCTCTGTTCTTCTCTTAAATATCAGGCTCAGAAGAGACTGTTTCTCAATATTGTATGGCACACTGTTGCTCATATACAATTTTCTTAAGCCTTTTTTTTACTTTCATTGAAGCATATTCATTATAACATTCAGCAAATTTATGGCTTCTTCCAGTGGCTTAGTAAAAGGGGTCATAAAAAAGTTAAGTAAACCAGTGTGTTTTTTTCCTCTCCCTTAACTTTGGATTCCTTTTTTGTACTGTGCTGTCTAGTGCTTCTTCTTTGGATAGAACCTTGGGCATATCCAGCACACACACAAATTATCAGCTGCTCCAGGAAAAAAAAAAGAAAATTTCTTGCACTGAGGCAACTACACAAAAGACTTGCATGTGTCAAAAATACAGAACTAAGTCCCTGTGAATGCTGTACCATTAATCAAATCCCCGATCTGGTGTCACTTTTGCCAGTAAAATGATGATATTCTTCTAAACCCCTTCTACTGGCGCGTGCCTGCAACGCATGAAGTGTGTCCTTCTGCTTTAATTTGTTTTTGAATAGCCTGCTTTAGGCATTTTTATACATCCTTTGGAGGGAAAAAAAAAAAAAAGAAGCTGCTACTGAAAGCTCCAGCAAGGGTCTACAGTACCAAACAAGCAACAGCTTTTTGGGAGGGAGGGCAGACGGCAAGCAAATTTAACTGATATTCAGGAGCTGAACACACAACTGCCTCTGAGGCTGCAACCGTGGGTGCCGAGGTAAGGTGTGCAGCCTGCCCAGATACATTTTAAGAAAGTAAATAAACACAAAATAGGAAGGTGCTGTAGTAAGAGCAGCTGAATGAATCATCCATTTATCAATGCACACAGTTATTGATGCCTTTTCTCTCCTTCATTAAAAAGATAAATATATATAAATCTGTCTACAGCCAATGCTGATGCTTCACCAAGCGCTTTTACAGCATCGCTAACTATAAAGGAGGCAATAACCCCAAATCCCCATTTATTTTTCTAAGGGGAGATCAAATTCAACCTAGTGCAATGCAACCCTGGAAAAACTGAACTGCAACAAAAAGAAGGAAATGCTCTAGCAAGGAGGTGGGGAGGCATTTGGGGATAGCAGGTCTCTGCGAGGAGACTTTTCTACCAGGCTTTGACCTGGGGAGTTGAACTGTTGGGAGGCAGAAGAAGGAACAGAAGGAAGGGAAGCACGGGTGCTGAGAGGCAGAAGATGGAGCAGGAGCAAGGGAAGCATGGGTGTGCGTGTGCTGGGTGGGCAAAGGTGACAGGGGAGGGGGAGAGCGGGGTCGTCGTTTCTCTTGGTAAAAGTTAATGTAAGGAAAGCCACAGCTGGTGAAGTCAAAGGTTTCAACAGAGGAGAAGGGAAGGTTTTTTCCCATGGCTGGGGAACACTAGCATCAGCAGCGGCCTGGGCACTCTGCTTTTCAGCTTACAGCTCTGTCAAATGAGCTGGCTGCTGTCTATATGCTTTCAACTATCTCAGTTCAAACACTAAATGAAGTAGAGAAATCATCAGATAAATTGCTGGCCCTCTCTACCCAAGAGTGAAGGGTTTTTGTACAGCTGATGACAGCCCTGATCTTTTGTCTGACCTAATTTACTTCTCTTTCAGGTTAGAATAAAGCACGCTTTCCTGTCACGGGATAACCTCCATCCACATATTGAGCTCTAAAAATAAGAAGACACTTGTGCTATGTTAACAATACCATAACTTGATGAATTTATCAGGTTGAGTGAAATAAACATCCACTGATCAAAGGTTCTTGTGTGTACGGCAAGAAATTTTGTTTGGGCAAGAAAGCGTCCCGCTGAAGTCCATCCACGATGCGCAAGCCGAGTGCAGCAGAGAACAGCACAAGCCCAGCGAAGCAGCCTGTGAGCTGCTCAGCAGCAACTTCTATACAACAGATGTGATTTTGTGCTTATTTCTCTAGGAAAAAAACGCTTATTTTCATTTGCAGGAACTGCAGATTTTTTGCTTGAGGACCTGAGGATCAAAGTATGGTAAACTAATATCAAATCCTCTTGGCGGGGGAAATGTGCCTTTCTGACATGTAATCAATGACGGATTATGTACATGTATGTCTGCTTTATTGCTGTACACACCTTCTCCTAGAACTCCAGCTTCCTCGCTCTGTGTTTTTACGTCCACTGGAAGAAACAGATCTCCGTGAGGTGCCCCCCACGCACAGAAACTCGCTCATGTACAGGTATCATTACCCTGGTCACTATCTGACAACAACAAATTGAGAATCTAAACACTGTATGTTGACAATAAAAGGCACCGTTAAAAACTAATTTTAATTAAAAACTCCTGTCCGCCCGAGTCAATTAATCAGCTACAATTTAGCTAAAAAGAGATTTGTCTCACTCGCAGCCCCTCTCAGCTAGCGCTATATAGATCCTCGCATGAAAATCAATACCACAACTTTACAGGGAAAACATTCTGCCGCAACGTGAACTGCCGGAGCCGCGGCTGTTGTTTCCGAGGGCAGCGCATCCCGCGCAGCGGCGCGGCGGGGCCGGGGCCAGCCCTGCCATCAGACGGGCGATGAGCTCCCCCTAGTCGCCGGCACCCGCCACTGGCAGCCGGGACACAAGGCAGGCTTACGAGGCAGTCGAAAAAGCCAGCGAAGTTTACTTTGGAAAGTATTTTCCATCAACAAGCAACACCGAGCGCAAAGCAATGCAGGTAGGAAATGTGGAAGAGAAGCGAACATCTTCTGTGAGGCATTTTTTAAGCGAAGAGATTTGCTAGCCGCAAGCTCAGCCCTGGGAAGGACTGCTGAAGAGGTGTCAACAGAAGTCAGCAACTGATATCAATAATTTCTACTACTTCTATGAACATGCACTCCTCTAAGTCATAATTATTGTCAAATATGCCACAAGCCAACCCTTTCTTCTGCAGAGAAACACACATTTTCAAGACAAGGGCTCCAACCATTCCTATTAAAGATAGTCAGGTTGTAAAATCTTAAAGACTTTTATTTCTCAATATTTAAATAAGCCTGACAAAATACACTCTGCATCTGCCGACCGGCAAAAAACACGCAAAATGATTTCTCACCCGCTGTACATCTATTTAAGCCACTGAGCACACCAACCAAAAAGGACGGAACAATGTAGATCCACAATCTAGTTGCTCTGCACCAGTTCTTAAAAAATATTTGAGAAGACCAGGAACTATGAAAATGTGCCAGTATTTTTTTTAATCTTGTAAGTCCAATACAAATATATTCAAATGAAAGGCAACCTAGAAGTCGAGAGCACACAACCTTTTCTTTTTTTTTCCCTGTCCTATATAAAGCCAACACATGTAATGTCTTTTAAAAGCACGTTAAGCTTTTCTGTGCACAACTATGTGGGTATTAGGAAAAAGTCAGCCATCTCCAAAATAATAATAATTTCCTCTTAGTCTTCAGTCACAGCTTACATCTTCTTTATATTAGAGTTCATTACATTGGTGTGGGTTTTTCTGTAGGAAAAGTGCATTAATTGCATTAAATCTAAATGCATTTTAAGAGAAGTTCCTTGAAGCAATTTGCAAAACTTTGACATGCAAAAAATCATAGGTTTTTTTGTTATTATTTTTAATGACTACATACAAATAAAAAGCGATAAAGGAAATCACTACTCTTCCTAGAGAACCTGTTGACCAGGTACTTAAGAGTGTCCTTGGGAAACCTGGTTCTCTAGCTGGACTTGTATGATTTTACTGTGCTTTTCCCTCCCAATCTTTGCTGCTGCTCTTCAGAAATGTTCTGGCTTTGCCGCCTTCTGCAAAACTGCCACCAGCGAGCTTTTCACATGCTCTCGCCTTTCACATTTCCTTCAAATGAAAAATGCAGGGCTAGTTTGAAAACAGATTTCTTGGGTTAAAAAAAGATCTTAAGTTGGAAAATCAGCAATTTGAATCAAACCAAAATAACATTTCTTTGCACAGAGCTGCTCAACAGCTCAGCATCCTCTTCTCTACATAATCGCCTTTCTTGCTTTGTCCACCCTTTTAAGTGAGCTCGCTACCAGGTGTGTTCTGTCCACCACTACTGAAGAAAGGTCCAGAGCTGCTCTTTTCTCTCCAAGTGGTTCCCTTCTTTTTGTCCTGCACATGAATCCACTGCAAGGCTGCCTGAGAAAGCCTGGTAATGACAAACAGGCCACTCCGTTTTTCAGTCTTAAAGACCACTGTGCTAATGAGACGCTGCAACTCTGGAGCACAACTACATCGCAGCCTCTCTGCTTTTTGTGTTTGTTTGTTTGTCTTAAACTAAGGATCTAAACGTTTCTCTGAAAACCAAGAGCATGAAACCAAATAAACCCCAGCTGAGCAGTGTCAGAAAACCTTTCTCTCTCTCTTTCTCCATCTCTCTCCCAATCTCTCTTTCCTTGCCTGGCACAGACCTCCATTCCATCCTAAAATGCAACTCTCTTGACAGATGCCAGAAAGGGAGAGGGGGGAAAAAAAGCCCAAGCTAAACATGACAGAAATGCAAGATTTCTGAAAACAGTATCGATTCATCCCGGCATTGGGGGCTTGGCTTCGGGTTGGCTTTATTTTGTTGTAAGTGTTTTGGTTTCCCATACCATTGCCCGCTACTTTCCAAACTCCCCCTTACAGAGGAGTCTCCCTGGCTGCTTTTCCCCCACGGATGACATCTTCTCGAGGAGTGCGGGATTGCTAAATCCCCTTCTGCAAGGCTGCAGCTGAGGCTCAGTGCCTGTGCGCTGAAATGCCTGCGCTTCCTGCTCCCCCAGCCCCAAACCCAGCCCCAGCCGCAGCTCCCCCGCCTGCCACCCCCTCCTCCCCTCAATACCTTAATTTTTTCCTGCCACTGTTCAGTATGCAGCCTGATTTCTCTGCCAGCTTCCTCGGGATGGAGAGAGAGATAAATACAAGAGGGGAGGGAGGGAAGCTGCGTACCGCTCTGCTCTCCATTCCTCCCCATTCTCCCGGCTAAACCCATTGTACACGCAGCTCCTCGGCACCTTTTAATGCTCTCCTGTCTCCTTATTTACTTTCATGTAAAGCGATCAGAAAAGGAGATCAAATTGAAAGAACAAACCTACCTGGCTCTCTTCTCCACCCCACCTCCCCCCCCATCCCCCCACCCCCAGAAGCAACAGAAGCGGGAAAAGAATAGTTTCACCCTTTTAAACAAATTCAGACGTGCGCGACAAAACAGATTTTCCGCACACCCCCTTTCAAGACCCCACATCTCCTCGCAAGTGAGACAGAAAGGAAGTGGGAGAAATTGCACAGGGCGATTTAGAGGGGTGTTGATACCTTTTCTTAAAAAATAAAATTAAAAAAAAAAATTGAAGGGGGTGGGGGCAGAATTAAGAAGCACATCAAAAAGGGAAACACATTTTCCAAACCGGATGGTTAAAAACAAAAATGTAATTAACGAAGGGGAGGGAGTCGAGGAGTGGGGGGAATCCACCTTTTATGGTGTTGCAAATCTGGCTCCAAAATATCAATGATTTAAAAACAAACCCCCAGAAAGAGCTGAATAGCAGATGCATCTTCATTCGTGTTCCACCAGCTGATGGGCTGGAGCAGGGGGGTGGAAGGAGGAATGGGTTAAAAAATAAGGGCGCACCAAAAAAAAAAAAAAAAAATCAGAAAGAGCGAAAGAAATTGAAATTTCGAGACCCAAACCGTCCCCACACAACCCTCCGCTACGAAAAGAAAAAAAATCTCACAGGAGGTAGAAAAATTATATAGGCATCTCTATCTCGATTCCCAAGGAAATCTTACAAACAGAAATTTATCACCGGTAACAAAGAAAGAGAGGAGCTCGCAAGCACCAAATGCTCCTGGCAGATGGCTCCTATTCTTGGCTTTCAGGGGAGGGGAGCGAAGCCGAGGGAATATTTTATTTATTTATTTAAATTCTTTAAAATCTCAACATAAATATTCGGATCCGCCGCGGCTCAGGCTCAGACCCGGGCTGGCTCCGTGCGCGCCGCCGCCCCCCGCAGCAGAGCAACTTGCGGACTCGTTTGGGGGCGGGGGGGGGGGGGGGCGGGGGTGTTCGACCGGCCTTCCCGGCGGGGTGCCGGGCCCCAACCCGGTACCCGCCCCCCACAAACCTCGCCACGGCGCGCTGGGCATTTTCTACCAGCCCCCCCAAAAGCGTCCGATGCTATAGGAGGGAAATGCAGAACCCTCTGACCCCCCGTCCCCTGCCGCGCTGGCGGCAGAGAAGCGGAGACAGCTGGGGGACCCGTGCCCCGGGAGGCGCCCCCCACCCACCCCACCCCGCGCCACAAGCCCCGCGGGAACGGGAGCGGCGGAGCAGCGGAGCGGGGCTCCCGGCGCGGGGCTCCCGGCGCGGGGACCTGGCCCCGACTCTGCCTGCAGGCGCTCGCCCCTCTCCCGGGGCTTTAGGGGTGGGAACGGGGAGGAGGGGGATTCTGGAGCTGGGGCGGGGGGCACCTCCTTCCCTCCCCCTGCTTTATCCTTTCCTTCCCTATTTTTTTTTTTTTTTGGGGGGGGGGGGTGGGGCGGAGTGGGGGTATTTGTGTGTTTTCATTTCACAATGGGAGCTTCAGCAAAGTGCAGCCTCCGCTCCTGCCCCGGCACCCGAGCCGGTGCCGCTGCCCGGCCCGCTTTTGGTGCCCTCCAGCCCCGTCCCCTGTCTCGGCTCTCCCCGCCCGCCCCCGAGCTCTCTTCAGCCCCTGCTCTGCTTCTAGCCCCGACCAAGCTGAATCTGCCTTCCCCCCGCCTTGTCCCCGCTTTGGAGGAGAGTTATCTCCCCCCGCCGGCGATGCACCTGGGGCGGGCAGGGTGCAGCCTGCCCATCTACCTGCCCCGCGTCCCCGCGCCGGGCGGGCTCGGAGCCCGCCGCTGCCGGGCCGCGCTGTCCCGGCCGGTCCACCGCCTCCATGTGCTTTCGGTTAAGTACCCCCCGGCCGCTCCGCTTCTCCCCTTACTTCTCTGCCCACCTTGATCCGCCCCCACACACAAGCCCCCACAACCCCCGGCCCGTCTATCACGCCGAGGTAAGGCGCTCGGACAACTTTTCCCACCGCTCCGCGCTGCCCCCGAGGAGCGGCACGGAGGGCGAGCAGCGGAGTCCCGGCGGGGTGGCCCAGGCCGGCTCAGAGCGGCGCGCCCCGCTCCGTCGCCCCCCGCACACGCACCCGCTCCCCGGGGGAGCCCCGCGCCGCGCCGCGCTCTCCCCCCGGCAGCGCCTTCCTGCTCCACGCCGCCTGCCTGCCCGCCTCACCTCCGCACCGCTGCAAAAACGCACAGCAAACTTCGGGCTTCTCCCCCCCTCCACCCCCAGCCCATCCCCCCTAGCCACACACCCCCCTCCCCTCTTTAATTCTCTTCTCCTCTCTCTCTCTCTTAAGTCATTTACCAGCTTTGGTTGCTCCTGGAGTTTCCCCCCCCCCCCCAACCGCTTCCTCCCCTTCCATAATTTTGCTCCTCGATTTCGGCTCGTCTGGTTCCAAGTTCAAACTTACGTGTGATAATCTCTCTTTGTGACAAGTGCTGCGGGTTTCCCTGCTTGCGACGGGACATTGCCCTGGCATTTACACTGGCATCGCCTGGAGAGCTGCACTGGTTTGGGGGGATGTGTTGGGGGGCGATCCTCCTCCTCTTTTTTTTTTTTCCTCTTTCTTCTTCTTCTTCTTTATCGAGTTCTTCTTCTTTCAAAAAAAAAAATTTAAAAGAAAAAAAACCTCCTTTTTGTTGCTGCTGTGGTGCACTGGATGGGATCCCCTCTCAATTAAAAATCATCATCATCATCATCATCAGGAAAAGCTCTTTCTCGCTTTTTTTTTCCCCTCTCGTTCACACACTCTGTCTTTTCTCCACTGCTTCTGCCACTTGGACTTCCAGATCTCTTCTTGAACTTAGGAGGATATGCACCGCCAGTGACACTTTTCTCTTTTCCTCTTTCCAGAGTGCTTGGCAAATTGGCAAGTGCGCTTTTCCACCAGGAGGGTAAAAAAAAAAAAAAAAAAAAAAATTAAGAAAAAAAAAGCAGGAATATAAAAAAAAAGTACTAGAATTGGGATTGCCCACACACACAAAAATTGCCAAAAAAAAAAAAAAAAAAAGGTTTTCAGAGATTGACCCTTGCTGGGTAGATATATAATTTTTTGAAAAGGGGTAGCCAAAACTGTGTCTCCTCTTTCCCAGTTCAAGTGGCACTGCTTTGCCCTGGTGCTTTTGGATTGCCAGTGCTCCTGCACCACTTTGCACTCTTCCCCCCTCGCCTGGCACTGGGACTGGAAGGAAGGAAGCCCCCAGTGCAGCTGGGCTGGTGCTGGCTATTACTATTATATATTGCAATGTGAAGATGGCGGAGTCCTGGTTCTCTGGGAGCGCTCTGTCTCTCTATGGCTGGGGCTGCCTCTGTACAATGGGATAAAATTCAAGTTCAAGTGCGGACGTGACGTTTAATCTGCACTAGAGACAAAAAGACCCAGAGAGTAGGAGCACTGGGGGCGACTAGCGGTGGCTTTTTAACATTGTACCCTGCAAGAGAACAAGAAACGCCACTCGCACACGCCGCACACACACACACACACACACACACACTCGCACACACGCACTCGCAGACAGACAAACTACAGCACATGCCGGGCTCGGGAGCCGCACCGGGCTTTGTGCAGCGCTGCCTTCCCGGGTACGCGGAGTGCCGGCAGCGAAGGAGAGCCAGGGCGGGGGGTGGGGGAAGAAATAAATCCGCATCCTCGCACACGGCCAAACTTGCCCGAGCCCCGCGCCGGCCGCAGCAGGGGCGGCTGGGGCGGGGGCGGCGGGGCGGCCCGGCCGCGCTCGGGCTGGGGGCGGCTGCTGGGAGCCGCGCTGCGCCGCGCCGGGCTTCGCGGCCGGCGGCCGAGGGAGGCGCGGGCGGGAGGCTGCGGCGCGCTGCCCGCCGGTGCCGCCGCCGCCGCCTCCCCGTTATTCATTGCTGCGGCCGGTCTCTGCTGTCCGGGCTCGGCGCTGGGTCGTGCTTCCCGCCGTCCGTGCCCGGGAGCGGCAGCTCCCGAGGGGTCTCGGGCCGCTCTTCCCTCCAGGCGCCGCCGCAGCTCCTCGGCGGAGAGCACGTTCCCCTTGCATTTCTTTCAAACAGTTTTACAACACCACAAATATCTGTGTGGGTTGGGGAGAGGGGTTTTTTTCTGCCTCCTCTCTCCCTACCCGAAGTAGGATGGTAGCGGGACACACGCGCACACCCGATCTGCACACGCACACACGTTCCGACCTTCTTCTCCCACCCCCCTACTCCTCTTCCCTTAAAATCCTGGCAGAGAGGATTTTTCCTTGGAGGAATTAAGTCTCAGCCACGAATCGAGAGACGCCGAGTTCCCAGGGACCGCACCTCGGTGCGCTTGTCCTATTTCACACGCAGGTAAATGCCCACAACTGCGTGCGCTTCGAACTTGGGAGATTCTTGGAAACCAACTTTTCCCCCTCTACCTCCGCTCTCCCAGCCCATTTCCTGGATTATTTCTCTCTGGCTCGCTCTCTCTTTCGCTCTCGCTCTCTCTCCCCTCACCCCAGACAAGGAAACTGTTCGGTGCAAACAGCTTTTCAGCACCAGGTCTGGACAGGGCGAGGGGAATGGGGAGAGAGGGAGGCTGGAGGCTTCAAGGCAGATGGAGCAGAAACCCAAGAAACGCAGCCTCCACCCGGAACACGCTAGGAAAGCCAGTCCGCAGTCGTGTCATTTACTTTCCACGTTAAATGAATATTTTAAATTTTTTTTTTATTAAATCGCATGAGAGCCTTGAGGGGGACCAGAATTCATCTCGGTGCCCTTAATCACCTTTGAGTAGAATTTGGCTAAACAGCATCGCTCTCGCCTCCTCCAGCAAAACTGCCGTTTCCTCTCCACACCCGCCCGCTCACAGCTCGTATTTCGGCGCTGCCAGCCCCCGGCCTCCCGAAGCCCAGCCCGGCGGCACGCCGAGGGCAGCCAGCTCCCAGGCCGGGCGGTGGGCGCCGGGCCAGCCTCGCAGTGCCCTCCTCTGCCCCGGCTCAGCCCTCCGCCTCTATTAACGCACGGCGAACACGTAAAAGACCTTTGACGGCGCTTAAGATGCTTAGATTCCTCGCCGTGGTTTTTTGTTTGTTTGTTTGTTTTGCTCGGAAAATGAGCGTGGTGATGGCAGGGGCTCTGCGCCGCCGGGCAGGGGAGGGACGGGAGCCGCGGCCCCCAGGGAAGCCCAACGGGCTTGGACCCGCGGGGCAGCGTTGTCCGAGCCTACGGGGCGGGGGAACGCGGGGGGTGTCCTCCGCACCCGTGGGGAAGAGGGCCCGGGCAGATCATCGGGGATGGGGCATGCCCTCACTCCTCTCCCCGCTTTGATCCCTCCTCTACTCCCGGCTGGCGAGGCCAGGAGGCTTTGTGTGGCCGTGCCTGCCGTGCGAAGCGTGGCCCGGCCCCGGGGCCGCTCCGCCGGGCTGCGGCCGCGGACACGGTGGGGGGGTTGGTGAGGGTGTCACTTTCCACCCTCGGGGTGCAAAGTCCTTCCCCAGCGGCTGCGGCCGTTTCTCAACGAGCTGCAGGAAGCTGCACCCCTTCGGAGCGCAGCTTATCGGGAAGTTACTGGGCATCATCTGTTGATTAACCAGTGTCTTCCAGTGGGCACTGAGAGCAGGAGATAAGGGCCAGCAATGATTGACCAGGCGGGCGCCCAAGCAGCCCGGGGCGTCGGGGCCTCCGCAGCCCCCGCCCGCCCGCCCCGCCTCGCCGGCTGCGGGGGGTGAGCCCCCAGCCTGCCTCCTCCAAAAATACATCCCAATAGGGGGAAAAAAAAAAAATTCCAAAGTGATTTCTCAGTCTCCTCTTTCCTCCCCTGTCTGGCACTTGTGATCATTAGCACTGAAAGCTGTTAATGTCTTGTCTCACAGCTCCCCCTTTAGTCTCTCTGCTCTCCCTGTCTCGCGTTCAAAGCCAGATCAATAGCAGGCTCTTTCTAACCTTGACCTATCCCTCGACCCGCCTCCATCTGCAGCTGGCCCCGCGCTTGTGTCTCTCCCCCACCCCCCGCCGCAGCCGGTGGCAGCAGCCCCACATGAGGGGCCGGGGTCCCCGGGGGCTGACCCGGGCGGCGGCGGCGGCCCCCGGCATCGCCCCGCTTTGTCCCAGGCTGCGCGGCCGTGCTGAGCGCCCGCAGCCGGGAAAGGTGGCCTGTGCTCCCCGACTCCCGCTCCACCGTCCTGTGGGCTGAGGCACAGCGCCGGCCTCCCGCCGCCCTCCTGCAAAACCCGGGGCCGCAGCTCCTCACAACAACAACAACAACAACAACAACAAAACCTGCACCAAAAAACAGGCAAAACGGGAGCATAAAGTGCAAGAAGAGAAGGAGCTTTTCACTAGCTTTAAAGGTGTTATAGTCCCTTGTTCTAAATTAGGGGGGAAAAGCAATCTTTTGCACAAAATAACTTATATTAAGGTAATAATCTTTTCTGTCTTCATAATATACCAGGGATTTGTGGAGTTCTCGTGTAGAAATACCATCCTTATAATAGGAAAAAAACATGTAGTATGATGTAAAATATTCCATTTTATCCTATATACAAGGCATGCTGAGTCAAGAACTCTCTGTGCACACATGTTCAGCTTCTGGGTTTCTCTTTCTTTTCTTTTTTTCTTTCACTCGTGCTATGTCTTTAGCTAAAATTTGGCACGGATATAGATAAATAAATAACGGTGGCTTCAGTGTAAAGAGGAAGTCCCAATATCCTCACGAGGATAAGCTCCATGTGTCACTTGGACACATTTCGAATGCATTTCCACTTTCTCCCCATTTGCTCAAATAACTTTTCAGTGGAAGAAAAATTGGAGCTGCAGATTCTGTGTGATGTGATTTTAGCTTCTTCCCAGTCCTTACTGAGAATGCTTATGCTAAGTTACAAGTAAATTGTTTTCGATACAGATCTGGGAGTTGAAGGGGGGGAGAGAAGAGAGGGAAGGAAGGAAGGGAGGAAGGAAGAAAGAAAGGAAGGCAGGCAGGCAGGAAGGAAGGCAGGAAGGAAGGAAGGAAGGAAGGAAAGAGGTTTGAGACAATCTTGACATAAATGAGGTTGCTGTCCTCATTCTCTTTGAATCTTTAAATGTTGCTGCTTGGGAACAAGAAAGAAAATAAACACAGGCCGTTGATCTGGTCGGCTTAGTTAGCCGCTCCACCTTGTACAAAGACACAGGATCGAACCAGATCATATTTACATACATATTAATAAAGCTCCCGAGATGGCAGTTCAGCCTTCACATATAGTGCAAGGATCTCTGCAAGTTCTCATTTTAGACCCATAAAAAAAGATAAAAAGAGGTCTTTGGGGCTTCCATGAATATTTTTCTGCAGTAGTTTTATATCATTTTTGAAAATTACATAGTTAAGTGGCATCAAATTTCTGGGTGATATAATAACTCAAAATGTGTAATTTTTTTGTATCAAATCACTTTGCAGCCATAAACAGAGCTTCAGAATCTCAATCAGAGGAATGATTTGGTGGGGTTTTTCATTTATGGCAAACAGTGAAATTGTTCTTGTTATCTATCGAAATATATATAAATTGCAACATTCATTCACTTGATTTTCTTTTCCATGACACTGGTATATTTGAGGGTGCAGTGAAGTGAAAGCTTAAGAGGATAATGTATTATCCCCTGCCCCATTCCCAAGACTTTCTGGAGAGAGGCAAAAGCAATGTAGATTTTGCTGTGTTTTCAAGATATTTGGTGTCCCCTTATTTTGGGGGGCTGTTGCTGATGTCTGCAGGAGTGAATTTAGAAAATGAGATGTTCTCAACATTTACATTCTAAACTTTCCCTGGAGTCCTCTGCTCAGCCAATGGTCTGTTGGGCTTTTTTGTTTTAGTTTGGGTTTTTTGTGCATGGCTTTTTTTTCTGCAGAATCCTTCATTTTTCCAAGTCTTTCCAAGCATTAAATGTACTAGATAACAGTCCAAATACTGGGATCTAGTTTTCTCCCACATTTTTTTTTCCAATTAAAATAAACAAAATCAAAACAATACCTCTCCCCCACCCAAAAAAAAAAAAATCGTGGAACTAGCAAGTCAGAGCAGGAAAAAAATCACTGATTTTTTTTTTTTTTAAATCAGATAAAATGCAGGATTGGGCCCTGTTTTCTTTCTTCAGTTTAAAAGGTCCATCCCTAAAGGTGGAATTTGGTCTGTTTAAACTTCAGACTTTCTAACAGTAGAAATTCAGTTGTGTCCCCACAGAAATCACTTGCAAGACCCTTGGGGACCGCAGCAAGAGCAAAACCTGCCCCAACTTTTATAACTTGAGGGTTTCTCTCAAAGTCAGGTAACAATTCTCACCGGCATCTTCTGTCATCCTGCAAGGGACCACTTGCATATGCATGCATATGCTGACAGGCAAAGGTAGATGCCTTACAAGCGTCCAAAAGTGAGTGAGTCAAGCGTCCCATCAGATATGCTCCATCCCACTACAAATGCCATTCAGGCATCCGCAGACCACCCGGCTTAGGACTGTTATTTACAAAAAAATAAAAAGATTGAAGGAAGATGGGCAAAATCTGCTCCTTCTGGGGAGGCTTTTTTTAAAAAAGCTGGCACATCTTCCCTAATGACTTCAGTCCAAGGATTGTTTTTGTCTTTGGAAAACAAATGCCATCATTGCTTGGTGCAATAAGCTGAGTTTTGTGAACCAGTGCTAGTTTTTCTGGCAAAAAAAAAAAAATCCTGAAAAACTCCTAGGAATTGAGGGATATTTTTGTCTGAAGAGGTACTTTTAAAACTTGCTGCATTATGGAAATGCATAACATATTGTCAAGTGAGAGAGATATTCATGTGCAACTTGGTTTGCCTGTGGAGGGGACAAAGAACTCCTCCTCCCTCTATAGGTGCTCCTCAGAAATTATACAACCTGAAATTTAGAATCCATACAGCTCTCCTCTGCTTTCAAGTGCAAGTTTCAAGCAATTTCTTCTCTTTCCCCGCTCAGATGATTTTAAGAGGATTTGAAATATTTGGATTGTTTGAAATAACAAAGGCCTCTAAGCTCTGAATGTGGCAATGACATCTTCAGCTTGAACTCATGACAGAACCGTGCCAGCCTGTCTCTTGTGAATCATGAAAATACGAATCTGAACGTCAGAAGAGAACGACACCTCATTAATTCCTGTTCTTCATCCCTCTATGTTCTTCCTACTTTATTTTCTTTTAATTGAGTATGTCCATAGTAATGTATTGGCATTGTCATTATTTTTATTATTTTAACTTGGGCAACGGAACTCAAACAGGGAAATTCATCAGTTTCTAGGTTCAGTACCAGGCTCTGCTGTTTCATTATTCCTGTTGACAATTACGGATCGGAGAAGTGTGGATGCCTGGCCTGGGAGTGCTTCTGTATTGCCCCCAAATTACACATTCCTGTTCATAAAGAGTGGAGCAAAGTATGAATGTGAACGTCATTGCTCGTGTCTCAGGCAACTACTCACATCTTAATTGAAAATAACCAAATAACATCATTCCCTTCGACAAACAAATTACACTGAAAGTGGGTGAGCTGAAACGCCAGGGGCAACAGCTGGTATTGGCCATAACACACTGAGAGAGCACACGCATGTGTGCAACACATGCATGCCCCAGACCTGGATTGTGTTTCCTTCCACCGCAGTTCTGTCAAGGATGCTGCTCCTGAGTCCAGATCGTGCTTCCCACTTGCCCAGTTTTGATTTCGCCTCCTACCCAGGCTCCTCACTGCTTGCTGCTGCATGTGAGCTGCAGGTCAGTGCCACGATGATAGAGCAATTGTTCCTCTCACCTCCGCTGTCGCTTTGCAATGTAATTTAGGATGACCAGGCCACCTCGGCGCTGGGTGGACCAGAGGTTCGATAGCACCCTAATCAAAGGCCACAGAAATACAAAAGCATTTACGAAGCAGCAAAAAAAGTCTTTTCTGAGCCAACTGTTCCACCTGGACCCTACAACAAATTATTGTTTTCAATTACCACCTGTGTACTCCTTCCCATGCAACTTATTGATGTAAAATTACAACAACACTGGTATAAATAAGTTATGCCGCGGTTGTAAAATGGAAGAAATTTTGTTGTAGCAATTATGTTCAGCAAGATGACAAAATAAATTTCCAGTGCTGTGCTTGCAGTAACCTGGGGAATTTAAACCTCATAATTTCCATTCATTTCAGATAATTTGGAGTAATTTCTATATGTAATAACTTTGTAATGAAAAACACAGCGGTACTGAAGTGATTTCAACTCTTTTTTTTTTCCTATGGTATACATGGCACAAAATAAATAATAAAAATAATATTTCCTTTTTGTATGTGTTCAGTAATTCTTTCAGCAAAATCATAAACTAATACCAGGACTAAATCTCTGTCCATGAAATGAAAAATAAATTGAGTTAAAGAAAGTGAAAAAGTATGAAAGGCCTTGGATGTTTTATTGTGACTTTATTAAATTGTATCATCTCTATGCTCTATGGTATCCCCAGGGGTTACTGTTCAGGGGAAGGGCAGAGAGCTTAGATAGGTACATGTCCCTAGATCAAAAGCAGAGATGGTTGGAGGAAATTCATACAGAAGTGTTTAATTCAAACCTTTAATTTTTAAAATGGAAACTGGAAGTAATAATAAAAACATAAAAAATGAGAGAGATGTGAGACAGTACAGGACAAAAGGCACAAGTCACTTTGGGGCACTGATTTTCATTAGCGTATTTGATGGTGAGTAACTTAGAGACAGTAAACGTGTAATCACAGAATGTGTTCCAATACAAGTGAATAGCATTTAATTGAAGATAAGAAAGAGTACTGTACATCACCAAAAATCTGTATCTGTGTCCTACTTACCATCACAACACAAGGCTATTATTACACAATAAACAAGAAATCATGTGCTCTGCTTTGTGGAAAACAGAGATTTCCTTGGGAAAAATAGTAGTACAATACCAATAATACTATTTTTGCATTTATGTCTTGCATCTCCAGGTAATTCATAAAGGTGGGTAACAATTGGGATACTTGTCCTAGTAATGAGCAACAGGAAGCATGAAAGCTGTTCCTATAACCTTGAAAGGTTACCCAGCCAAGCTGCGGGACAGAAGCAAAAATCCAGGATTACAAAGGCTAAAAGCCAGTTCTCATAACCGCTAAAAAAATCGACCTCCCAATAGTATCTCTACCTCTCTTCTTCAACAAGAGCAATGTTAAAATATCATGTTATTACTCAGTATTACGCTACTCAGCTGTACAAGAAGAGGGTCAGATTGAGTAAGTTACCCTGATGTCATATGTGGACAGTACTCAAGGTCTGCGCCTGTCCCTGCACACCCTTGGATTTGCAGATGCTCAGTGACTGCAGGGTCTCATTCCCTTGCTGGCTTCCCCATGGCCCCTGCTGTAACCCAGGCTGCTTGAAGATAACATGAAATGCAAGAGGACTGAAGATTTATGACAGCCCACTGGAAGCGTCTGGTGATCATGCAATAGCAGCTCAGGGATAACCAAAACCACTGTCTGCTCAGAGGAGGGGAAAGAAAGCCTCTGGTTTTTAAGGGGGACACATCAAGCCACAGAAAAAACAATGCACAGATATTCCATAGGGGCTTGCGTGCTCCTGAAATCAGTGGTTGTTAGGTGCCTAAATAATTCTGGAGGCTCAGTTGCCAATTTGATCAAGTCAGGATTTGCTATGCAACAGTTTGTATCCCAGGTCACCAGGATATGTGAGTCCAGAGGCCATACTCCAGCAGATAACTTCGGACAATTCTAGAAACACAAGAGGAAATGTAAGGGAGGTAAGTAAAAGCCAGCCACAGGACAACAGCACACAGCAGTTGGCACCAAAGTTTTAAAAATACAGATTCTCATCCTCAAACTTCTCACTAAAGAAGTGGAAATGGAAACAAAGTTCTAAGCTAGAAGCAGGTAGAGGTCAACAGCAACATGTAATGGCAGGGAGCTGAAAAACTCTGATCTCTTCATCAAAAGCAGCCTCAAAAGCAAGGACCAAAATAGAACCCACTTGTGGTCACGAAGTTGCGGGGCTACATTTGAATAGTGGCTCCTGTGTCTCTGTATCTTTGCGTAATCATGTTGCAGCTACTGAGAAGAGGGAGCTGTCTGCTGCTGCTGGGAGCCTCCACGCCAAAGCCCAGGAATGTTTTTTGAAATATAATTTTTAAACATATATATATATATATTTGTATGCTCTTGGTATCTTTTGTGATTTTTCTGATCTCCCTTCAGAATTGCAGGTAATTGCACTGCCTTCTACTAAATCGCTCAAAAACTCAATAGAGGCTTTCCCAAATACAATTTTTTAAGAGAGCAAGTTAATGCCCATAAGCAAAGCAACTAATAATCTACTGAAGTATGTACCTAAATTCTTCTGAGTCAGGTTAAGACAAATCTTTCCAAATGGCAATGCCCTGCGTATCAACCGCCATTCAAAGTCTGACCCTTCCTGAGCCTGTCCTGCTAGAGAAAGCGTCTTACATTGAATCTTAGCTGGCACAAGGCACAAGAGGATTTTATTTGTTTTACTGAGTATATGTAGATAAGGTCAGCTTCTAAATTGAGACTTAAAAAAAAAGAATCGCTATCTTTTCTGTATTCAAATTTTAATTGATATACTGAGCTCGGATTAGCTATCCAGAAGCAAAAGTATGCTGGAAAGGGGAAGGAAAGAGAGATGAAGACAAAAGCAGGTGTTATTTTAAGTATATTACTAAGACTTCTTGCTTTTTAGATTATTCATGTGTTTGCAGAATCAGGGCCTTAGAATAAAGTACACCCAAGGCCATGTCTGCCTATATGCACAGCGATGAGCACACTACCAGCATTTGCCATGCAAAGGAGCACATCAAATAAGAATAAAACAATGCCAACAAAATCCCCCTCACCCCATGCGCAAATTAAATTCATGATGAGCAGGCCTGAGGGAGGGAAGCAGCAGTGAAGGCCTGGCATGCCATGTTAAGCTGAATCTCCCTTCTGCCTACTCCTCCACCTCTTTCTTTTCCTCCTCCTCGCCATGTGGCATCCTACTCTCCTGCTGCTTGCCTGCTACGCCTCTGCATCCCCTCTGTGAAGCACCGTACGGTAGCAATAGCAGCAGCAGGAGCACGCTGCCAGTCCCTGCCTAATCATCCTCCACCGTGCTGTCCAGGAAGACCTGCTCACCCCCTCAGTCTCCTGTCCACCAACCATCTCGCAGCTAATTGGGGGAAGTCAGGCGTCAGCACCACAGCCAGGACACTTGGGCTCCTCCTGGACTTGCTGCGGATGAGGGTGCAAGATTTAGGCAGTTGATGGATATTCTCCCCCACGAAGACCCCACCAAGGCTGTTGCTGTGATTTATCAGTCAGTCTGGAATGGAATCTCAAAACAGTCTCCATGAGGCACTTGGACCTACTATCCCCAGTCCTCTGCAGCAGCTTGCTGGGATATTCAAGTGTTCTGTGCCCTTTTTCAGAAGGAAGCCTCAGAGACGTAGTGGATTTGACTGTGGTTAACTCAGGGTCAGTCACCCACAGCAAAAGCTGTTGCTTTATCCTCTATGGCCATGCCGCTTGGGCAGCTCCTGGTGCTGCTGGGTGAGCTTTGCTGAAATTCTCCACAATTCCCTTCAGCTGCCAGGAAAGTCAGAGAAACCATGGGACTAGCAGGAAGGGAAGTGGGGTGCTCTGGACTGCAGCTAAGGACCAGCTGGTGATAATACTTTTCACCAAATCACAGAATCATTTGGTTGGAAGAGACCTTTAAGATCATGGAGTTTTAGCACTGACAAACCAAGTGATCCCTTATCTCTGAACCTAGGTACAGTATATCTGCAAGCTGGACATTGTTCTGAGATGACCAACCCATGAAAATCAATTTACAGTTTCAGCGTGATACATTCTGCTGACATTTTAAGGGATATAAAGTGTGAACACAGTAAAGCCAACATGCCTCAGTGCCTCAGAGTACATCAACTTTCTACAGACAAAACCTGCAAAAACCTCTCACCCCTGAACGCACACATTCCTCGCGTTTGCAGAAGGCCGTTCAAACAGGCTGAGAAGGGCTGGGCATGCCTGTGGGCTGTGTGCTGGCAGCTTCTGCCTGTAAGGCAGCCACGATGGCCAAGCACTGCACTTCCCAGTGCAGGACTGGACAGTCGTGCTGGAGATGCAGGGCTTACCAGCTCAGCCACAGATCCTTGAAGACCCAAACTGCTGAGTCATGAGACCTTACAAACTCAGTTTAGCGGTGGGTTAGGGATCCCTTCGTTGTATGATCAGATCTGCCCTAGAAGCTATAACCATAGCCTTGCTACTTTTTCATTGATGCTACCTTCAGATTTTATTAAGATTTGGGCTTTTTTTCTTGAAAAAAGTTGACAGTGACAAAAGGAGCTTTTCCTAACTGCAGAGGGGGAAAAAAAATAAATGTGCCAAAAGCCCAAACTGTGCCAACAAAAAGGCTCAGCATTCCAGAGAAAAAAAGGACACTTTAGTAAACACAATAAAAGGAACTAAAACAGCAAATGCTTCTTCAGTCACACACACAGTGCTCAGGCTTATCTCATTAATCCCAAGTGACCATTTTGCTCCTCTGTATCAGCTCGAGCTTTGTGTGCTTTCAAGAGTACCAGCCCTGAAACCATTCCCCAGCTGTCCAGCATCCACCTAGACAGAAACCTGCCGAGCTGAGGGGCTTCGTATGACCAGAAACCATCTTCAGGGCACAGCAATTAAGAGCACAGTAGTGAAGCTGCAGTAAAAGGCTGATGGGTTTTGTGAGAGGTCAAACTTCAGTCATGCTCCTCTCACCTTGCCGAAAGTGGGTGAGCTTTGGTGCAGAAAAACAGATGCGAGCCCCAAGACTGTCCTGACACAGCATGGCACTGGCCTGGATTTGGCTTCGGCTTCTCCGGCAGCTTGCACTTCATGGTGCTGTGTGGAAGTGTCTGCTGCTCCCTGACGCATCATATGTGTGCTTGTACACTGCTGGGTACCGCTTAGATTTAACTGTAAGTCACCACAGGCATATTCCCGTATGCTTAGGGCCTTAATTCTTCTGATGAATACGGTGAAATGTTTGGATTCCCCAAGGAGGCTCATTTTGTGGCCATTTGGGACGTTTGGTATTCAAATTGCATGTCTCTGGGCTGTGTGCAATTCAAACCTTTCAACTTCATGAGATCTGCCCATTGCTCCTGAGTTACTTGGATTAGTTGGTTTGAAGGCTAGAGGCCACTTACGTAATGCAGGCAGCAAAAGCTCACCCAGGCTTTTGAGCAACCAAACCCACAGCTCTCATATGAATTGTGGAAAGCCACCCAGACTTGACTTGAGGACAAGTCCACAACAACCCTAAGTGCATTGTTTCAGTAGCATAATGCTTCAGCTATTAAAAAGCCAATGCACCTTGTTGTCAAACTGGATTTATCCAGCTTCAGCTTCCAACCAACTGATCTCACTAACTGATCTGTGCTAGGGCAGATAATTGAATCCTTTTCTCAATATAAGTCATTCCCAATTTCTGGTCATGAAATTTCTGAACCTTCTCACCAATAAATCACTTGTGGTCCCTCAATAAAAGGTGCAGAACCCAGAATCCAAATCACCTCCTCACCTCATTTCTAAGCTTTTTCTAGCACTCACAAAATTACACAAGGCTTCCTTTACAGTGCTAAAAAGAAACAAAACTGGTGTTCTCACCTCATTTCCAGAGCCAAAGAAATCAGTCATCAGGAACCAAAATAGATTTATTGTGCATAGCAGATCTAGAGAGCTTGTTGTATTTATTTAAATGGACCGGTGAAGGAAGGACATTCAAAACCCATTTTAGAACCATTCTGCATCAAAGGCAGATTTACTGAGGAGGATAAAAAGGTTCAACCCTCCTCCTAGTCCTCCCTAATTAACTCTAATCAGGGAGACATACTTCTGCCACAGGCTAAAGGAATTGCCACATCACTGCAGAGCCCTCACATCCTTATCACTGCTGTCCCATATCGGGGTGGTTTCACTGTATTTACCCTGGTCCTCCCTCTCCTTTGGTTATTATCTCCACTTTGTCTCAAACCAGAGGATGCCAGTATTTTTCTATTTCTATTGAAACAGACACTAACCAGGAACTTCTCCCCTTTGAAGACTTCACTGAGGTATTAATTACATTTTTAAGGGATATATATACTTTTTAAAATCCTGTTGGCCAGAGCATGAGGCTGGGACTCGTGAGAGACGGGTGCACTTAGGAACAACCACTATCAACATCAGCATCCAGCTGAACAAACTCGTCCTTTTTTCCCCCTTAGATTCTAGCCTGAATATTTCTTAAAGCAGGATGAAGTAACTGTCCTCAGCACACAAGAAACTGATTTGTGCTGTTAAACACTTTCTGCGAGGGATTGTTTTCTTGGATCTTTTTTGTACCTTTCCAGCACAAAACCCCCACAATTCCCTATTGAAGAATATTTGAAGCATAACTTTGCAAAGAGAATGAAATACTGTATTTCTATCTACAGTTGTTGCACGGATGTTGTATTTCAAGTTGTGCTTCAAAAATTGTATTTACAAAAGAAATACACATTTAAATATATGTTCTATGCGATATCTAGTCTGTATGGGAATAAAAAAAGCAGATGTTCATTGAGGCCATATTTTAAAGAAAGGTCATCTGTGCTGCCTTATATCTGTTGGAGAGAACGTCCAGCTTAAAATCTCTACCTGCTCCTCTCCTGTTATTTCTCAATTATTCTTACACAGTCTTTAACACAGGTTCAGCTGAGCTATTTTGATAGCGGGAGACAAACTTCACATAGGTAAGGTTTTGTTACTCGTTCTCATGAAGAGAAGGGCAGAGCTGATTCCTCTGAAATTTCGGCTGTCAGGAATTGAGGATTATTGTGTAAATTATCTTTTCTTAACTGACAATTCTAGCATGTCAGCTACTTTGAAATATGCAGATACCTGCATAAGAAGTGCCAGATATTTATACATCCCGATGCCAAACAAAGAGGCAGTTGGTCCCACTGTAATTGCACTTGAGCTCATGTAGCTGGAATTGCTTCAGCTGTAGGATGACGCCACTGGTTTTAGAATTCAACCCTATAGTCTGCAAGGAGATGTGTGAAAGCATGTGGCCACGTACCAGGCGCTTGGCACAGCAGGCAACCACAAATTTAGCCATCTCTCAAAAATACAAGCTGAAGAAATATTTTTTGATTATTATATAAATTAGCAGTGTAAAATCTATTGTAAAGTATATAATGTTCTTTCTGAAACAGGAACGTATAAGCTCTGGACCTGATCTACCTGGTACCTTGTGTAGGCATTCAGACATGTCCAAAAATGAGTACCCAAAGCTACCAGGATAGGACAGAATATTTTATACCCCCTTTACCCTTTATCCATGATGCACAGGGACATACAGTCAGGAGGTCTCTGATCACAGTACCGACAGTGTCTGGGCTAGATTCTCTGGGTGATGTTATCTTTTCTGATATGACACATGGAACAGAGCTATGCCCTTTAGTCCTGATTGAATCCTGGATGTGACCCACAGAGACTGTCTCCTCGTACAACCGGAAGGTACTGAGTATTTGTACTGCGACTGGAGGAAGGCTGTGCACTGCCCCAGTGCTCTGCCCTGGGTGGTGATCTTGAATGTCAACTGTTATAAACTCTGAGCAATAACATCTCGTTTCATGGATTTATTATCAACAGCCAGTATTGCCCATTGACCTCAAGGTGGTTTTATTGTACATCACCATGATCTGGTCACATTTCTCCAGGTTAGAATTGCCGCTTATCACTTCTTTTAATGACATTGAGGCTTCACAACCCAGCTGGCTCTGACCTGGCTGTTGATGTAAAGACAGATGTGGGTCCCGAAGGCTGGTGGCCATGCCCTGCTGGGTGTGTGGACGCCCAAAACCCTTCCTGCTGCTGAAGCCATGCTGCAGGTGTCTGAAAGGCATTCTGCTTTTTAATTCTTTAGGAAGTTGCAGGATTGAGGCAGATGTTTTGTTTCTCCACCTCTCTCGTGACTTTGACCTTGCCAGGCATTCTTCTCTCAGCCTTTCTTCTTGTTTCACTACAGAGCTCCTACACTGGCCTCTGCTGCCTGCATTATTGGTAGGCTGTTCCCTCCCTCTCGTTGCATTCCTTTGCTGTATTGGTTTGACCTTTTCCTGGGATAGCTAGCTGTTCCCTTGCTATCTGGAGGTGTTTCTCTAGGGCTATATCTCTCTTTTTATACTTTTCTGTAAGAGGGACTCCTGTGTCCTACAGATGATCTTGGCTGCGTTTAGAGAATGTTTAACATCTCCAGAGCTATAGATTTTGCAGCTCTGCAAGGCGGGTGTCTATCTCAGCTCCTGCTTCTTGAGGTGGGGTAAAAGATACAATATTTCTCCAGAGTCTCATTCTGTCTGCAGGGTCATGATTCTAATCAAACACCTTTATCAGCTATTCCAGTGTTTCAGGCATTATTCCTGGCAACAGCATCTCGCTTGCTTCTTGAGCTTTAATTCCCAGTGAGACAGTAAAAATCTTTACCTTCATTTTCTCATCTTTATCTCTCATGGTCAGCTCCACATACAGACTTGGTTCTGGCTTCCCTGCTACTATATGGCGGGGGGTTGGGGCGGGGGGGGGTGGGATTGAGGTGGGGGGAGGGTGTGTGTTGTCTCCTTTCACATTACTTGTTTGCTCTCTCTCTAGCTGCTGCTCTATAAACTTGCTCTTCCTTGCTTACTATGGGTTCACTACCCGGGTTCATGAGCCACATGCTGTGTGATCCCATGAGAGGACTATAACACTTTAGGTGTGGCTCTCTACTAAGACAATTTCTTTGATAATGCTGATACACCACAGAAACTGTCTTCCTGGTGCCAATAAACTCTTCTGTCCTGCAATTCTTGTCTCCCTGTCGTGTTCCCAGGAGGAGGTTGAAAGTGTCCAGCAAGGCATTGTCCATCACAGTACTCTGAGCTGCTGCCAGAGTGGTGGACATGCAGGGACAGCGACTCCTTTGTGCTTTCATTCTCTGCTTGAGCACAGTTAGGGGTCAAGACCTTTTCCAAACAGGAGGACAAACTGGCCGGACATGATCAAACTGTCCGGATGCAATGGGCAGGGCTTGTACAGTCACATACACACACACATACACACACATTTGCAGGGTTTGAACTCTATCACACGTGGAGAGAAACAGGCACTTTATGGTGCAATTCATCTCAGCCTAAAATGCATCCGAAGAATTACTCCCCAAAAAATGCTTGTTTCCCTCCTTCCTTCATCAAAGGATCAGAATATCTCCAGGATGGAGATAGCATAAGGTGAGAGTATCTGGGAGAGAAGGAAGCTTAGTGAAATGACCCAGGGAAGAGTATTGATTTTGCTCTGTTTTGCTGGGAGAATAAGGATAATAACTCCTTGTTCTTTTGTACTTAAAAATTGAGAAAACTCTTTCTGCTCTTTGCTGCAAATATTCAGGGTCCAAATCTTCTCTGCTGCAGCCTTTGGTGTAGTTGCTACTTTCTTTTACTCAGTGCAGCTATCCTAGTATAAGACCAGAATAGAGAACCAGGCCATGTATTTTTTAAAAAACAGATGAAAAAAAATAGATGAATGAAAAGCCCTGCTCTCCTGGTGTTAATGGAAGGCTTCTTTGTATTTAATACTGTGGAGAAAATTTGTCCAAGAGCAATTCAACCAAAAGCAAATATTGCCCCCTACTAGTACTGCCAAGATCAATTAGAAGTTGGATTATCTGCCTCATAAGTGCTACCATTTATGTTAGATCAATGCTGGGCTGGTTACATGTATGCACCTGATTTTCCAGTACTTTTCTTTTTTTTTTTTCCTTTTTTTCTTTTTTTTCTTGTTTTTTTTTTTTTTTTGTAATTTCCCCTCAGTGAATGCAATGTTGATGAAAGCTCTCAGGTTGAGATCTCTGGAAACTGAAGTAGTTTGGTTATCAGCAAAGCAGCCTCAGGTGTGGCACCAGCCTGTTCCTGGGGTGTTTCCAGGAGACACCCCCCAGGTAACTCCAGTCTGATGCCCTCTGGGCAATTGGTCAGTGTGACAAAGATGCTTACATGAGTGCAAACTGCAGGACATGTCCATACCCCAAGGTTTTCTCACTCAGGTAAATAGGCTGCAGAGCTCATTCATAATGTTCATGTAAGCTTAGGTCCTTATTGCTATGTCAAGTTGTTTGGTGAACATGGTAAAGAAGTTGAAATTAATTTTCATTGCATACTCACACATTTTTATTAATTTTTCACAAATATTTATAGAGGAGATGTTTTTGTTTCCTCCTTCCAAGAGCTTTCACAAAAAGTGAGTCTCGCAGTATCTACCAAGAACGTTGCACCCCGATCTAGCAAAGCAATTAAGCATGTGCTTAAAATTATAAACTGTTTCACTGACTGAATCACTCTCCAATCCTGATTTTTCATTTATTGATTATCAAAGTAACAGAAGTCAAGACACAGGACAGGACAGGCTTACGCCACAAATGCACAAGCATCAACCCACGCAACCAACACCAGAAGCAACTGGTGGGGCCCTGGAAAGCACATTTGTGCTTTGCATCTCTTCCAGATCCAAACTCTTGTGTCCACTTAACACTGCCTCCTCCAGCCTCTGGCTGGGCCCAGTGAGCTTTGCCCAAGAACCCGTGGATGGCACAGACCCCATGCATGTGTCCACAAGCCCCTTACACCACCAGGATTTTCCCTGTCAGGAGGGGTCCTACGCATAGACCAGAGTGAGATCAGCACCGATTCTTTGGGAAAGTTCCTGTGAGATGTGGACCCTATATCTTTGGTATGGCCACAGCAACATTTTTGTGCAGCTCGAGATGGAGGCAGTGGTGCCAAAGCTTTACAGGAAATGTTCACTACGTGGAGCAAAAATGGTTCAGGATACCCTGAGGAGCCTCAAAGCAATATGACATTTTGTCAAATTTAATCAAATTCCACATATTTTGCCAATGTTTTCCAAACGTGATTGTCCTACAAATTTGGCACTTCTTCCTTGTCTACCCTTTTGAAACAGGATCAGTTTTTGAAGAGAAATGAACCCAAGGAAAATCTTTCTCTTCCTTGCCAGCAATTATGGAAATATTTTCCATCTCCTTTGCCTTTCTCTAAGAACCTTTTCCCTCCCCTTTGGAATAGCCTTTATAGGACTTTCAGTCCTTCCCCCTGATCTCCTACAGAAGGACTTTGTAGCTAAGGAACTTCCTGAGCTTTCCTTTTTGGAAGATGAATCTCCTTCAAGAAAATTAACGTGGTTTGGAAAATGAGTTCTTACTCATTGCTGAGACAAAATATCCATCTTCCATAACAGTGGTGAAAAGGTGGTATCTCTGATGAGGGTAAAAGAACCAAATAATCCTCATACAGTCCAATAAAAACTGAAAGAGCAGTGGGCTATGTACATGCACTCTCACAGGTACATTCATACCTTGCCATCTGCTGAACAGAACATGAACTGGCAAGTTGTGTTGTCTAAAAGTGCTGAAAATTTTCCTTTGGCTCATGTTGTCTGAGTGTTTGTCCTGAGAATCAAAGAACTAGGACCACTGTTGTCACAGTATAGCAGCAACTCTGAAGATTCAGTGAGCCAATACTCTTGCAATAGTTTGTATTTTTAGTGCTTCTCCTTGCAGAGGTTGGTTGTTTTTTTTTCCATATCCCATCAGTGAAGAAATTAGGTGGGGTGAGGGGAGAGATAACTCTCCAAGAAAGTAAGAATATACATCTGTGAGTCATCGCTTGTCTTAACAGACCAGTCCTGAGAGCAGAGTGCTATAGAAATGTCTATTTTAGTCCAATAGAAAAAAAAAGTTTGGAGAAGTGAACATTTCTGCACAGATTGTCACTACTTTGTGAATACTCACTGAAAAAGCCATGAATCTGGTACAGCTCTACAGCAGACAACTTTGGAGGAAAGCTTATTCTCCGGCCGTGAATTATGCACAGATAATTATACTGTTCTTTTTTGGCAGCCCACTCTGTGGTTCCCATCTTGGCACATCATCTTCTGTTCCAAGTTGTACACCCATTAGCTCAAGCCTGAGAGCCCTTCCCCAGGTCACACGCACAACACCCTCTGAAGGAGTGGAACCATGATGACAATTTGTCAGATATGATAACTAACAAATTAGTGCCTCGCGTCGCCGTCAACGTTTGGGGTTTCTGATACAGTGCGTGTAGAGCTATTCATTAGGCATGTTTGACAGAGGGTGGGAGTGGAGAGGTTGTTTTGTCTTCCTTCACTTTTAATTCTGACAATTGCAAATACGCTGCAGGCTTCTCAGCTCAAACGCTTATTGCACTATCCTGGCTAAATCCTAGTGAGGAGAAGAAATGAGCTCTCTTGGGTGACCACTCCAGTGTGTAGGAGTGAAGCATCCTTTTCATATTCTGTCAGCGCTACAGTAAAAGCAAAAATCTTTCAAAACATCCTTCATGTATATATTCAGATTCCTCATACTTTTATTCCACTTTAGGAACATAAGATCATTGGAGATGTCCTATTTCTAACATGTATTGTGGAAATACACTGTCAAAGTCTTTTAAAATGTTCCCTTAGATACCTCATCTTAAGAGGCAGCCAAGCTTTCAGCAGCTGTGAGGTACTGTAGTTAGCTACAACTGCTACAATTTGTTGCAGCTCAGCCTCCTGGAATAATTCCTGTCAATGAATCATTATGGATTAGGCCATACTTAAAAGGTTAATTTATATACAACCGCTGGAGCTTGTATTGACCCTTCTTACACTGGTGTAAGGCGCTGAATGTTTTATTGCCTCTCTGTATAAACAAAAGTTCCAGATAACTGCATAGCCTTGACAAGATGTTCTTAACTCTTTCAGTGATGGGCAGCTCTGCCCGTGAGGACACTGGGAACATATTGACGCCTCCTGCTTGGAGTGCCTGCTCAGCTTGCAAAGGCTGTCCCGTTACATCATGGCAGTGCCAAACTGGATTTTGTAGTTTTTCATCCCTGATAAAAAAATAAGAAAGGAAAGCTGTGCGGGGAGAGCTAAAATCTTTCATTAGAGAAAATTATGTGATTTAAGGGATATGACTATTGTTTGTTGCTCTTGCTTCTGTCTGGAGGAAGGAGTTGTGTGTCTGGGGGGTTGTCCATTTCTTTCCAAGTCTATCACCTTCCTAATAAAAATATGACTCATCCTTAAAAACCTCATGTCACCTGATGCATGCTTAGCCACAGCACAGGTAGGTGTTAGAGCCTTAAGAGTTATTTGTGAATAAAATTAACCATATGTGCTGGACGCTTCTCCACACCGCAGCCACAAGACAACAGGCAGTGTTCAGATACTCAAGGTATGCTTTAGTCCCAAACATACATGGTGCTAGTATGGCTTGGGAAAACAGTACAAACACACTGCAATAAAAGCTCGAAAGTCGTTTAAAACTCTACAGTTGCTCTGTGCAGCAGAGATTGTGTTTGCAATCTCGTTCATGGCCCAACCATATGTTATGGGAACACAGGCTGATCTCAACCATCTTTTCCATGCGTCAGCTGCTCCAGAGCTGCAACTTGATCCTCCCCACAGAAACACCTGCTGGTACTGCAGCCAGGACCCCCGCCATCCTGAAACAACTGAGGCCAAAAAATCAGATGAGAGAATCCTGGGCTGCATTCACCATGGGCATTTCAGGTTTTCAGATACTACCTGAACCTTCATCCTCATCCCAGCTGGAGTACCCCGTGTTGTAACATCTGTCCCACAGCTCTTTGAGCTACAGAGATTGGGACTCTTACACTGGACATCATGTGCCCCACAAGACACCCGATTTCATTGTAGGTATAGCACCCATCCACCATGCATGCTGTCAACCGTCTGTTTCTCAGGCATCCACTACCCACATGTGAGAGCATCCTCCTTGATGCCACTCCCCTTCCCAAGGTTTGAGAGGCAAAGACAAGGGATACATGTGTCAAGTTTTTTCCTAGATGGAGAGTCCTAGTCTGTCTGAAGATATTTCAGTTCATGTTTGCCAGAGATATTTCCATCATCTCTTCCTTCTGACATGGGCCAGGATCACAACTATGATCTACAATTTTTTTCACAACTTAGGATGGCTTTGGTGGGAAAAGGCCATCACTTTCTCTTCCCAAAGGGATACCAGCCATCACAATGTTGGGGTACAGCAAATACTGTTGCTGCCATGTGGCTATAGGTGGGTGCTGAGGTTCCTGAACTCCTATGAGACAGATGATTTAGGGCTAGTCCAAGGAGCATGTAAGCCAGCCCATACCCATCTCCGCATATCTGGGCAATAATACCACAAGTAACCTGGTTTCCTGGGGTGATAGGAAATAAGCATGGCCATCTGCAGATGTACAGCTCAAAGCTAAAACTGAAAGAGTCTTAACATACAACCCCTTGGGCTACTCAGGTTAAACTGAGCTACCTTATCAGAACTCATAAACCCTACCCTCACATATCTAACAGTAATTCTTCCCTTTTGCCAAGACAGTAGAGCATTGTTCTCCTCTGGTTATGAAGGATATAAGCAAGACATCTGTCTCCTCCTCCCATGTACCCAGAAAGCACAAGCATACAGGGCCCTACGGTAAAATATAAAAATCTTCCCTTACTCAGAGCCTGTCCTCTTCTCCCCACAAACATCCTGAAGTTATAGAAGAAATTTTTTGTCTATCCCAAAGAAACATTTTTACCAAGTACCATGCTAAGAAGTTTCCTTCCTTCATCCATGAGATTACCAGATGGCTAAGGGGCCTTTTTTGCAAAAGCCATGTGTCAGTCCCGTGCAGCGGAAGGCCTCTGTTAAGCCCAGCACTAACCGTTCCTGGGCAGGTTATCACAGAATCAGAGAATCATCTGGTTGGAAGAGACCTTTGAGATCATCGAGTCCAACCATTCACCCTGCACTGCCACAGTGCCTACACCACGTCCCTCAGCGCCGCATCTACACATCTGTTAAACACCTCCAGGGATGGGGACTCAGCCACCAGTGCCTCTTTGCTGCTGTTTGCCCATGTATCTCTCCCCAAGTAGAGATTCTGTGTCTTCCTCAGGCTCAAATGAGGCTGCAGCCCAGTGCTGTCCTTCCTGGGGGTACTCATCCATGCAAACAGGGAAATTAAGAAACCAAAGCCACTTCCTCAGGTTCTCAGATGTATAGAGGTGGCACACCACTTTATACCAAAAATATATATATATAATAGCAACTGTTCACTTAGATCAGACAAAAACTGCCAGCCTGGCTGAAAAATAAAAGCAATATCAATCTGGATTACAAGTAGAACAAGTCAGCATGCCCAGACTGCTCTGTTGTGGCACCTTGCTGCTGCCAGACCCCCAGCAGGGCTGGACAGGCTGGTGGCTGGGACAGACATTTGAGAGGTTTTGTCATGGGAGTGTGACTGAGCAAGCACAAAACTGCTTCTTGATCCTGCTCCTATTCCTGTGTCTCCCACTCTGGCTTGTGGGCACATGACATGTCTGTTAGGGTCAGTTTTGCATAGGGAGTGTTCATTCACTGCTTGTTGCTGTGTCCATGCCCAGCTCTTGGCTGCTAGAGGTGATTTGTGATGTGGTGAGTTATTTTTGCTGAAAATAGAGGTATTTCTGCTAGGAAGAGAAAACGGATCTTACTTCTGCACCACAAAAGCAGATAAGGATCCAGCTACGTTTGAAATTGGGGGCTGTTTTAGAAGCCTAAAGCAGGTCAGCCTTTTTTCATAAAAACTATTTGGAGAGAAGAAAAAATTCTCCTCCCATATTCCCTGGATAGAAATGCAACACAGAAGGGGAGGCTTGCTTTCCTATTACCATCCCGCCTGAGCTCAAGGCCAGGTTTCCCCTGAGAAGAGGCCCAATACACTGTACACTGTTTTCAGCAGCAAGACATCTCTTGCGGAAGCCCTTCCACTTGTTGTAGATAATAAAATATTTATTTGCCCAGAGATTTGGACCTCTCTTCCTTATTTCACATTAGTGTGCTAATCTCTGGCAGCAGAGTAAGTCTCTCTCTCCCTCACATGTGAGCAAGTGCTCTCCTCCTCCAGTTCAATGGATATTTATTTTTCATATAAAGTAGACTAACTGGAACACCAGAGTGTCTGGTTACCCGGGGGCAGTGCATGATGCTGAGATGACGTGCAGCAAGCAGACAAAGAGTTTAAAAGGTGGTCTCTACTTCCCATTTTGCCATGGGGTAAGATGGGGTACTTGTATGTCTTAGCAGTCTTCTTAGGCCACATACAGTGGGCATCTAAATAGTTTAAAAAGTAACTCTGCTCCTCTGAAAGGCCTTCCTCTAATGTAAAGTTTCCTCCTCTGATGGGACTGAAGTCACATTTGGCTAATACCCAATTTTTTTCCTAAAAAATGGCATAGAGCTTAGGGATGATGAATACACAAAGCCACAATCACCTCCCTATCTCTCTGGGCTTACACGATACCCCTCTTCAAAACAGAGAAATTTCTAGCACATTTTTTGTTCTGACACAGACCTCTTTCTGGGGAACTGCAGGTTTTTTGTCTGAGAATTTCTGTCATTGAATTCTTGAGTCCAAGACTGGCAAAAGAGAAGCTTTCAAAGACCTTTCTGAAATTGCTGTGCATTTATGAACTTGAAAATCAACAAAAATCTCAACTGTATCATGAATGCTGTGTTCTTCATACCCAATAATCTTAGGAAGTCTCACAGGACCACTTACATGAGTGGACAATTACAAATGCAAGAAAGAGGACCACAGTTTGTCTCCTAGAAAATATTTCAAACTTTGACAGAGGGCAAGTCCTACCCCTTATCACCCTTCCCCTAAGAAATCAGCCATTGTAACTACCTTCAAAGCTGGCTGTACCTAGGATGCTGCTGAGAGCATTTTCCCAGCATTGCAAAAAAAATTGTCATGACAACATATTATTAATAACTAAACCCGCTGCTGTTTTTCCTCTGTGGCACCAAAATGATAGAAACTGCTTAAAGCGTGGAAGATAATAATCTGTTTAATAAACATGTTTGATTGTGGAAGACAGTGCTTCTAAACCTTTTCTAGTTGAAGAATCACTTAATCTGTATTGAAAACAAAAGACAACAAGGGTAATCTCAGAACTTTTGGAAACTGAGTTCATTTATTTTTGTCAAAGTCTTTTGTTTAAAGATTTGAGAATGGAAGAAAGCACATATTCAAGAACTTATGTTTATTTTTGCAGTACGCCACTGACTGGGGTGGACCAGACTATTGGCACCTGTTGCTTGGTTGAAAGTATGCTTTGTTGATGACAGTTACTGATGTTTTTTGCCTCCTTTACTGGTTCCAACACAGCCCTGGTTTATAACTGCCCACCTCTGATGGCCAGTCTCAATAAACTAATTGCTATCTATCTCAGGCATAACCATCACCAGGATTGGCTTATTTAAAGCTCCACAAACTCGTATGGCTGTAAGATGCTTCTTTTCAGCGTAGACCAGCAAAGCCATGACTACTGTTAATGACTGACCACCTATGCAAATCTCACCTAATCTTGGTCTCTCCACCAGGAAGTGTGCTGATGGCCACCTGCAGCGGCAAACTCTAATGTACACAGGACATGAGGGCACTACCTTCTGCGTAAGCATCCCTGTCGCTAACCCTAGTAGCTGCAGCAGTCAGGCTGGGGCTTACACAGAGAGGGACTCTTCTGCCCCACACCAGGCACCCTTTCAAAAGAGGACTGAAGCAGGCTGGCAGGGTGTGAGACAGCAGTTTGCACAGTTACTGTTCAACCTGCACCTATGCTGTGACTGAGTATATGCCCTCAGGTCTACAGAGAGCAATACACAGCCTTTCTTTAAAAAATATGTTATATTGGAAAGCCTTTACTGTACTACAAAGCCAGTAACTGGGTGTGTCTGTTGAAACTCTGAGTCATTTCTGAAGTCCACTCCAAAGCCAAGTCATTTGAGTCCTAACGGGTAAAGGAGCAGTTAAGCAATTACTGCAGCACTGCAGTCCACACTGCTGATAAAAGAGAAGGGCTCAGGTTGTTATCAAAGCTCAGAGAATTGGCCATCCTCATTTTGATGTTAATCAACAAGGCTAAGGTTTTAATTCACACCCTTGATAATTTTGTTGCTATATGAAGTAAAATAAAATTGGATCCAGATTCATTTAAGTCAACCCAAGTTGTAACTATTGGTCAAAAGTCACAACGCCAGACATATTTATTGTTAGTTATCTCAGTAATCTTTAACCTTCCATGGCAAAAGATCTCCAAAGAGAAATAGAAAACAAACAAGGGTTGGGCATTAAAACATAATGACTCAACTGAACCTGCACTAGCTTAAGGCATTATTTTCTCTTCTTTTGTTTTAAATGACCCTCCAAGCTTATAAAGCAAGCTTGACATCTGTATCACGACAAAAGAGGTGTTAGCTTAATAGTGATCTTGTTCATGGAGCATCTGTGAAAGCGTTAGGGTCTCTGAAATTCATGGGTCTGGTCAAATCAAAACCAAAACCATCCCTTACCACTGTGTGAGAACTTCACACATTGCTTAAAAGCCTGGTTTGTACTAAAGGTGTTCATTAAGCCTGTGCCTATGTTCCTCTTTGTTAGGGACTGAGGGTAGATGCTTCAGATATCGTGCAAAAAGGTCTGAAAAAGTTCCTATCACTGTGCTGAATTCATATGCCACTTGATATTATGTGCACCAGAGCACATAAGGTATGTCCAGAGAGAGATCACTCACCTATCCTTTAAATATGCAAACTGAATCATGAAATGTCATTGGCACAAACAGAACTAGACAGCATTTCTGCCAGCAAAGCAGATGAGCTTGAGTCTAAAGCTCTAAGGAGACCTGGGTTCAAACCTCAGCACTTACTTTCTGTTTGACCACACGTCAATTAATTACTCAGATAATGTTTGCAAAGTGATGTGAGATCTTTGAGTGCAGGATGGTGTAAGAGCAAGGTGATACAAACTTTTCTTGATCTATGGTGTCTCTAAACACATTACTAAAAAAAAAAAAAGCTGTGTGAAACTTTTACAGGGATTCATTTGTCTTCGTTTCGCAAAGGAATTATGCACTCATGTTTCATTTTGACTTTTGGAGTTCAAAAAATCCAGCTTTGGCTTTATGACGATCAGTAGAATTAATAAGACACTTTCAAAGAAGACGTTCAAGCCCTTGATAAACCAAGGCTGTGGCTCACAAATTTGCAGGAACTGAGAGAATGTTAGTTGGCTGTTGGTTCGGTTGTGGGGTTTTTTTTTTCTCTTGCAATGAATCACTTACTTTCACCTGGTTTTGAATTGACACCATGAGAGAGTACTTTTGGCAGGTTTTTTTAATCCAAACATGTGAGTCCTTCTAGCACCTAAATACCGTGGAAATAGTTTTAGAAATTCAGGCAGATTAGAGAGAAAAACAGAGAAAAGAAGTGTGTAAGGGAAAGAAAAACTTCCCAAAGGGCTAGCAAATCTCAGAAACCTTTTGACAAATGTGGTTTGAGTTCCAAGTTTGCAATGAAACCTGAAGCCAGGCAAGTTTCATATGATTTGGGGCTCTGCTATGAACATTTTGCGCAGCGCTAGCTAAAAGGATCTGTCCTGCTGTGCTGCACTCTGTGCCCTGTGTGCAGTGCATTTGTCACAGTGCAGAACAGAGGAGGGGAGTACAGATCAAAGGCGGCAGAGAAAGATGGGCTCAGCAGCATCTGATGATCAAGGTGCCCCTTAAAGTTTTTGTGGTTTTCTATTTGTTGTTACATATTTTTATTTGGGGGTGGATGGCGGGGGGAGCGGGGAGAGATGCAGAGCGGAATCTGCAACCCTTTAGTTCTGTGTTTTGCTGGTCATTTCTGTCCTTTGCACACTGAGCATCAGTTAATGCCCTAGCTCCCATACAGAAGCACATTTGTGATCCCTACATACAGAAAATCAGTCTGATTCCCCTCTGGATAAACCCTTGTCTCACAGAGCAGGCCAGCTTTAGAAGCCCATTTCCAAAACACTGTTTGTGATGCTGCAAAGGAAGGATTTGGTTTAATTTCTGTTGCCCTGCTTATGTGCACAACTCTTCAGGCAATCATAAACATCACCTGCAAAATCTTCCTGACAGTACAAATTTGCCTATAGCTATGAGGTTCAGTCATACACAACACGCCTTCCTTCTACTCTCATTGCTCTTAGAACAGTGCCGGGCACATTTTCTGTTTGCATTATGCTTAATTCATAGACTCAGCATTTGGCATTGTTTGTAAGTCTATCATTATCTTTGTTCATTTGACATCAAAAGCTTCCCTTCATGTGTGTGTCTATGAGCTCGGTGGAGCTTCTCTATCAATCAATCAAGCAAGCAGGCAATCAATCAACGTACAAGTTTCTGGAGCTGCTAAATACAACAAGAGAGCATGTCAGGCAGATACCTGGCTTCTAATTAGGACTAGATATTATTCTAATTTCTCTGACTTGTTCTGTACTTCACAGAACCTGGGGAAGTACTTTGTCATTAACATGTCAATAAAGCAATACAAATGAGGCTGGAGGGAAATACCGGCTCCCAGCACCACAATGTCAGCCCTGGTCTCTCATGCATTCTTCTGCTGGGGGGTGGGAGGGGGGGATGCACTTTCAGACGTAGTTGATCAAAGAAATATCATATACAATAGATTTTCTTTTCTTCACTCTAGCGGCTGGGTGGCCCATTGCGATTGATTGGATTTTATGAATTAAGTGAATAAGTGAACACACAATGACAAGGAGGTGTGTTACAAAAGCTAGGATGCCAGATTCTGCATCCCTTAAACCGGTGTCAGTTGGGAATAATTCCCCTGACAGCAAAGGAGTTACACTAGATTTCCTCTGAGGCAGCTTAGATCTGACCTGCCTTGTGGGTTTTTCGGGGGTTTGGGTTTTTTGGTTTTTTGTGTTTGATGGCTGTAATTTAATTTAATTATTTAAGCCTAACCCTTTATGCCTTACTTTAAATGTACTACGATATATTTTCTCAAGATAGACAAAATTTATTAATATAGGTCATTACTGTAACATTAACACTATTAAATCTTTGGAGAGATGAGATGCTACTGCTGATGGTGTGAAAATGATGAGATATGTAGATTAACACAGAGTAAGATAAAAACATTCAGCTATAAAAGCAGGAGGAAAGAAAAAAAATCCTTTTAACATCCTGTGTTATTTGGAAATATCAAAACCATCTTATTTCTTTTTTTCCTATGTGATATTTGTGAAATAGAACAAAAAAATAAGGATGAAATATTGGGGATCCTGAAAGCATATGTCTGGAATTAAAAGTATTCATCCAAAAACTCTTCCCATGACAATGTACTTTCTCCTGCCCCGTGGAAATTTCTCCACTGCACAGGTGACAAAGAAAAAAAAGCAAAAATTATGAGAAAGAATAGCTTTGATGACTGTAGGACATGGCTAAGCAAAATTATTTTGCTTAGTAAATTATAAATCTTTATTCTTAGGTGGTTGCATAACACAAATAACTTTAAGGAAGAGCTGTTCTGTTCGTGAGATTTAGGGATTGTTTAATGCATGAATGAACTGCTGCCATCTTCTGACTTTTCTGAGTTCTGCAAATTAAAAAGACAATTTTCTACTGTAATCAAGTGCCCTGGGGAAAATACTTGTAGTGTTAGAACTTGGAGGCACCAAGGGCTTTTTTAATAATTTTTGATGATTATGAATTTCTTCGGGTATCTTTTACAAGCATATAAAGAAAGACTAAAATTGGGGTATGGATACATTGGTGGGTTACCATGAAGAGAAGCAGATGAGAACAATTCCATCATTGCCTGAAAATTGCTCTTTATCACAAAGTTAGACCCAAATTTGCTCCTCTACAGCCATATGGACAACTCTATTAAATCACTTAGCAATGCCCAAGTGTAAATGGGGGGAAAACATGACTTAATGAGCTGGAGGTGATACTGAGATTAGGATGTCATTTGACAATGCGAGCTCCAAGGAAAGACTCATACCTTAAACTTTTTTTAAAAGGAGCAAATGAAAGGTCTGGGTGAGGAAAGACTTGAATTTAAGCAATTCAATTTAAAAATTTTCGCGTCTCTTCAACTTTACAAGAGGCCAAGCTGGAATCTGAACTCTGAGCATCCACAGCCTCAGGGGCATTGGAAACGAGTAGACAAATTCTGAAGTTTGAGCCCTTTTGAGTATCACTGTGGGTTTTTTGTTGTTGTTGTTGTTGTTTTCAGGGTTTTTTGATGCAGTATTTGTCCATAGAGGCTGGATATATAATCCTATTCATTTATCTATCAGCCCCTCATCTTCCATCAGGGAAATTCAGGGGTCCCTTAAATTTAATAGCTATTGTTGAGAAATAAAGACACTATGGACTCCTTTAAATGAACTGTGGCTTCTGTCTGATGTATTAACTGGTTTTGGATTGCTTGGTCCTTCCATGTGGACCCTACTCAGGTAGGATTGCCTGAAGAAAGGCTCTGAACTGAGTCCAAAGACTAGCTATTCACATGCTTCAGGAGAAGTTGTGAGGATATGCCTGGAGAGAAAAAAAGGCTATGAGAAATAAACTTTAGGTCAAATGGTAGGGTGTTTTTGGCTGCCACATCCCAGTTGTGCTCAGCACCAGCTGTTGCCAAGGTTTACAGATGATTTTGGAGTGGTCTCTGCACTCAGTCCTGAGTTTGCCTATCTGGACGCTGATTTTGGTACCTGATGGGGCTGATCCCTACCAGTTCAGCCCCTGCTATCACCTATCACACCCTGCCAACGGAGGCACCCAGCCAGGGCGAGCACATTCTGCAAGCAGTCATCCTTCTTTAGGAAACAGCCGTTTTTTAAAGGAAGTTCCCTGGAGCTCAACATGCATCCAAAAGCAAACTGCTTTGGATCATTTAATAAACCCAGAAACTCACTGGGACTGTGCATGTAGTCATAAGGAGCAAATTACATGAAAAAAATCACAGATACAAACATTGTCTTGTCAAAGACCTTCCTCTACTTCCCTAGGAGACATACCTCTGCCCTCTTTAATTTCTTTGGTTCTGAGGAAGAACATGTTGACCAAATATGTTCTGATCTTCAAACCAGTAGGAAAGAGTCAAAGGATATAACATAGCCCTTCCCCATGTGCTCCTCTCCTCTCTAGCAGCTTCCCAAATCATACAGAGATGACATGACTTTCAGTGGGGCTCTCTCATAGTCCCAAGTGAGATGGGGTGGAAATGGAATATTCCCTTTGCCACATGAATAGGTAGGTAGACCAGGCACCAGGGCAGGTACAGGAAAGCAGGTACTCAAGGGTGCTTTTGTCAGGGCAGGGAGAAACTCCAGACCAGACAGTGCCTCTGAGAGTGGGGCTTTTTGCAGTCACAACCACAGGCAACTACTTGCTCCAGTGACATAGAAAAGCCCTAAAGCCTCCTGAGATGCATCTTCATTCCCAGTAGCATCTCACTCTGTCAGACCTAAAAAAAATAAAAAGGAGGTTGGTCTTGTGGTCAAGGCTTTTGACTTGCATTTCAGACATTTGGATTTCCTTTCCTATTTTGTGTGGTCACAGGAAAAAAAGTAAATTTCTCTGTGCCTCGATTTCCTCATCTGACAATCTAGATTGCAAATTTTGTTACCCACCCTACCCTTTGCCCTTCACCTCAGTTAAAAAAGAGCAAAGCACTCTTCATCATGCCTTCCTGCGGGTGGCTAGGAGCCCCTTGAGGCATGGTGACCCTCTCTCACCCTGGCAGCGCGCACCATCATGCCTACACAGTATTTACAGCTCTCCTATGCCAGCCCCACTGCCAGCTGTGAGAGTGCCAACATACTTCCTTTTCTATTGACTGTGGAGAGCCACGAGACAAGAAGGCTTCTGCCTGTGTGCTGAACCGGTGTTGGCTTATGAAGCATATTTAACATCCAAAGGCCAGCTGCGCTCCATTCCATCCCTGAAATCTTGAGCCGGTGAATAAAATGAATGAAATGTAAGCGCCGCTTTATTAGCTTCTTTTATGTAGTCACCTCAGGCTGCACAGGTGTGCTAGGAGCTGTTGGGATGTTAGATGTATGCGCTTGGTACGTGGTTAAATGATGCGGGGGCTTTTCATCTGGGAAGTACACGACGAGGGATAGAAAAGCTCTCATTTGCCTGTTCAGAGAGACCGTTGGCCTGGGCCTTTCAGAGGTGTAAGGCTGAAATACTGTCAGCGTGTGTCTGTCAAAAATACTCTTTCCTTAGTCCTGGCTAAAGTCCAGGGTGGGTAAATGTATTTTATTTATTCACATCCTTTGTTTATGTTTTAAAATAATGTAGTATCTTCTTCTTCCTGTCTTAGTCTCCTGGCAGTTCTGCCTGAAACACCTGTACCCTCCCATCTCAGGGATGCCTGCAGCTTTCCTGTGCTGCTTCACTGTCTGGAAAGATCTTCCAAATACCCCAGCAGGTTTCCACATTATCTTTGGTTAGGAAAGGTGTTTCTGCCATGTTATAAATCCTAAACCCAAGAATCATTGAGGAGAATTTTATGTTATTAGTTGATACTGCTAAGGGATGAAAATGACAGTTTTTCCACATGCTGTTCCGCCCCCCTCTGCCATCTTGTGCCATTAAACCAAAGATCCAACTTTTTGTCATTCTACCCAGGAACACACGCAGCTTCAGTCATCTACACGGCTTAGAAAGAGCCTACTTGCTTGACAAGAAAAGAACAGATTCCCTAGGACACCCTTGAAAACGGGTCCCCACTCGCCCAAGAAATTTACCTTTTGTGAAACTTCCTACATTTATTGACTGTGAAAGAAAAGAAACCAAGATTTTAGAAGCAAAATACATTAAAAGTCGATGGCTTTTCCCCAGCCTCATGAGTGTTTACTGCAAAATGTTTTGAGTCATGCCCACTGCTACCTTCCTCAAGAAACCTGGCAAGACCTTGTGGTGATTTACACTCCTTGTTTGTAGACAAGCAAACTCTGGCCTGTTAAGACCTCTTGTGTTAGAGCTTCCATGCTTACAGCATCCCTCGGCAGCCAAGCTTGTCACGACATCTGATGAATGTAGTCATCTGAAGCCTGTGTGGCACAGAGACGCAGGAGCCCAGAGGTTCCGACTAACGTCTCTCATGGACAGTTTGTTCTAGAATAAACTGAGTCTATGTATTGCTTTTTAACTCAAGGATCTCTTATTTCATAATGCTGGTAAGAGGACAGCAATGAGGTGCATGGTGGCCTGGCAGCAGAGGTTTACCTTGCTCTTGATGGTCTTGGCTCTATCTTCCATGGCTGAGCAAGAACTCAGCCCTCCTCAAGCCAACTTCAGTCTTTCAACGGCAAAAGCCAGGGAGCACAAGGCTCAGAGCTGCCAACCAGTCTTTACCTTGGAAGGTTTGGATTCTATCTAGTATCTAGTTTGGATTTTTTTAGGGAGCAGCAGTTTGAGAAAGTAGCTGAGGCTTGACATGTCCTTTCATGTTTATCCAGTAGAAAGCTGAAGATCATGGAGGACTTGATGTATTTTTGATAATATTTTTTATAAACCGTAGAATTTCATACCAACTCTGTTGTCTTGACTGGACTTTTAATTACACTCAAGCTGCATATTATAAATTGATTTGTCAAAGCACGTGGGGAACACTGTAAACATCAGGAGTGGTAACCTTGGACCAGCGAACATACACACCGTTCTCTAGGTTTGCCTGGAGTTTCACAGTTCTCTGGGTGGGCAAGGTGATCTGCTTACCAATGACCCTAAACAGCTTGTGAAAAGAAACAAAAGGGCTAAAATGCTTTATGCACATGGGAAATAATTAGGACATTAAAAAATTGTTCTCCACATGTTATGTGAGAATGATTTCTCCCCCTCACTTTCCAGTGCACTGGGGAGATAGTAGCTGTAAGAGAAAGCCAGTGGGTTTTGTTTGCTTGTTTGTTTGTGTTTGCTTTCAGATTGCAGCCTGAAATGTTTCTTTAATTAAATCCAAAGGAAAGAAGTTGCATTATTGATTTCCCCAGAGATGCTTCTGGTTGATACAAAGGTGATACAAGCCTTCTGACCTCTTCACAGGCTAACTTCAAGCACCTTCCCTGTGTTGTCATCTTATATTGCTGGACATAGATGCAAGCTAAGAAGTAGGTATAAAAAATTGTGGAGCTCTAAGTGTTCAGGCAAATAGCAATATGAACTGCTGGCTAAAACAAACCTTAAACCCAAGCAAGCATACCAGTGCAGTACTGAAACTTTTAGCACTTTCCTTCTTGCCCTGTCTTCTGCCACCTGCTTTGTCTGTTCTTGAGGGCATTGTCACCCCTTCCCTGGTGTTCTGTGACTTTCTTTTAATTATTGTTTTCTGAATTTCTCTCCTGATTCTGACCAGTACTGGAGAGGCAGTGTTGTAAACCAAGTGAGTCTCAGTGCTGGAAAATCACCTGAGAAACAACTGTTCTTACAGGGCTTTGGACAGGATAAAAAGCAGAAAAAGTAGATATTTTCAGATTGATTTTGCAGTCCCTGTTGTTGCAGGCCAAAGATACTTGGACAGCCCACATAGCCATCTACATTTCAGAGTGCCTACCTGAGCTGAACTGTATTTTATTTTATTTTATTTTATTTTATTTTATTTTATTTTATTTTATTTTATTTTATTTTATTTTATTTCTAGCTTATCATTAGCTTTGAACAGAACTTTGTCAGGTCCAGGAAGGGAAGGCAAGGACATAGCTGTTGGCTGAGTCTGTCTCCTGCCACCCCAACAGAAGGGATGAACATATCAGGGACTGGTTTGCCTCAAGGTATCCTGTGGCAGTTATTTGTTAGCCCTCTTACCACTGACCAGCTGACAGTGACTCCAGCTCCTGGTTATGGCCATACAGAAAATATAAATTAGGGGCTGGAAACCCAGAGACAATGATTATTTTGAAAAGAGCCAGCTCCCTGAGTATGTCTTTGCACAGGCGCTTGTGATTTTGCTATGAAGGCTTTCTCTGCCCATCATTCCCGCAGACGATGAACCCCAGTTGTCGATGAATCTCTCAAAGATCTGAAACTAATCTTTCAGAGACCTGCTCTGGGGCCTTCTGTATTAGAAGAGAATTTACAAAGGAATATGTTAGAAGATCTTACAGCCAGCAATGATTTTCACGGAATCATGCTTTAAAAGAAAAACTGTTGTTTAATGGTGCAAAAATTCTTTCATTCTTGCAAAGCCTCAGATTTTCTTGCTGCAGCACATTCATTCTTAAATGTCAGACTCCATGCACGCAGCCCGATTTGGTATTTATATGACGAACGCTGCAAACCAATGCTCCTTAATATAGTTGCAGCCTTGTGATAGAATTATTTCCCTTGTGAAATAGCAGGATATTAAGTCCCTTAAAAGATACGTGAAGTATGGTGGGTACTCAGCAATTTTGCAAGACTGAGGGAAAAAATGGTACCTTGATATGCTGAGTTGAGGCCGTTTCTGATTTTTGACAGTTTACATTTCTGAGATACCTGGTGAAACCCTTCTTTGGTTAGCACCACTGGTGCAAATTAAACTCTCAGCAATGAGGGTGTCGATTTGGAGTAATTCCATTCTGAACAACAGAGCTACTTCAGACGTACCCTAGACCCACAGTTACACAGGTGACATGATGGAAAAAGACTAGGAGAGGAGTCCATCTCATGAAATGATGATTGCCAATGGCTTGATCATTCCTGTGTTTATTCCCAGGGGAATTACAACTGGTGAGGCAAGGGACCCATCCTCTGAGAGGAAGGGCTTTATTTCAGGCTGGATTTGTAAGAAACAATCTGAAACAGAGACCTCGCTCAGAGCCATACAGCTCCGTGTCTAATGAGGGTTTGTGACACGGGTCCTACTCTGCTGGGTGGGAACTGGGTCACAAAGACAGAAATTGCTCCGGGGCACTGGGAAGCCACAAGCCGAGGGAGGACCACAGTCTGGTTGGGAGGGTGAGGCAGGTGCATCGACTGCATTGGAAGGGAGCACTGAGGTAAAGGCAGGTGTGTACAAAACAACTGGCTGGGCTTTTGCATACAGTTGGGCAAACTCTTTGCAGGACAGGAAGAGTGTACGTGTGTGGGGATCAAGAAAAGATTGTTTGATGCTAAGTTTCAGGCTGCCATTCAGCCAAGTTTCCATTCTTCTTCCACCCGCCTCCCAAAACAGTCAGATTAACAACAGGGTGATGCAGCTTCTCACTTGCTGGGGCCGGATTCTGAAAGCTCGCCTGTTGAGGCAGCCGCTGGCTTCCACAGGGGTCCATAGAGGCAGCGTGACTGTGTTTTAGGGAGGGGACGAGAGATATTGATCTGGAAGGGAGCCAAGGCCAGCTACCCAACAAGAGATATCTCCTTCGCCCCATCTTCTCCATTTCTTCCCTTCCTTTGCTATGGATTGGCTTGTCAGTCAAGCCGTGACTTTGCCTTCACAGGGAGGGCTGGAGTGGTATTTTGCTGTATGTCCTCTCCAGCTCGTGGTAGCTGCTTCTCATTACTGCCATGTTGCTAAGGTTTTCGTGACTCTTGTCCAAGCCTAGCAGCTGGATTTTGGCAGCCTTCCAGGCACTTCCACTAATGTAACTCAAAGTTACTGCAGGTTTTCTCAGGAGATTCAGGATGCTGCCGGATTCTTAGGGATGCTCGCTTTTTCTGGCTGCACTTCTCCAAGGCTTTAGCTTTAATTCTGGGTAGTTTACATCTCTGGAGCTGATAGAATAGGGACCCATGTGCTTCTCCCTGATTATGTATCACACCAACATTTCATCAGAGCAAGGCGCAGCTCTGGTGATGTATGACACTACCACATCATCAGTCAGCCATCGCAATAATGATGCATTAGCGTAATATGCCTTCAGGATGGAGTTGTACTGATGATATATTTTCAAAAAGATGGAGTTCCAGAGAAAAGAAACAGTCTGGAGCTAATTCAGTATGAACATGGCTACCAAAAGCACACAGTGTGCAGCTGATTGGGATAAGAAGGATGACTTCACATTACCCACTCTGACTCTGATCCTTTCTTTTCCCCTTTTAATCTTTCCTTCTTCTTTCCCCCCTCCTTACTTCTTTTCTCCTTCACTAGCACTTTTCCCCCTCTTACTCTTTGTTCCTCTTTCTTTTTATTTTTCTTTTTTTTTCTTCACACTGGTGACTCTCATGGCCACTGGCTTTATTCATATATTCTTGTCTCTCACAGTCTGACCTTGTGTCATGCTGTATAACTTAATATTATCCCACTAGAAACTTTTTCCCCCCTCTGAGTGAGATAATATTAAGGTGACCTGTAAGTGCAATAGATAAAAATCTCCAGGCCATCTAGGCAGTGACATTAAAAATCATCACAACCCTTAAGTGATGGAGGGGGGTAAATCTTATGGGATCTTTTCTTGGCAAAGGCAGCAAATGTGGGCTGAGGAGTGGCTACCCCTGGGATTTCTCATAGCCTTCAGCTTCTGGAAGATGAGAAGTGTGTTAACCCATTCACACAGCTAACAATATTAAAACAACAAACAGTGCTCAATCAAACCCGGATTGTCATCTTTCATTGGATAAAAAGTAACCTTTCTAATAAATATTTCAACTAATAAAGACTACAAAAGTAATTATGCTATTAGCTCAATAGCCCCTGACACCCAGACATTCATTTCAAAGTAACTTTCCTGCAGTATTTAGACCGAGACAATTGAATGACGGAAAGATATTATACCAAGACGAAACACAAATAAAATTGGCTTCAGTCTCGTCTGGAATTCAGGCTATACATGGAACTCAGATAATGCCCTCAGTCTAGTAGTAACATGTTTTTAGCATCCACCTCAAAAATAGATAAATTCTAGGAATTTGATTTTTCAACACTTTTAAATGTATATTCTGTGAAACAAAAGTTATTTCACAATACCTCGCAATACCAAAGCATTTTGGAATAAATATTCACTATGGAAAATAAGAAATACCTTTTGTGACATTTACAGTAATTTTCAATTTTTATTTTTACTTTACCTCTTGATTTACTAATGCTGTTATTTATTAAAATTACATTACTACTCAGAGATTCCAATCGGGATATGGCAACCCATTGTGAAAGGACCAGGGTGCACACACTTAAAAAGGCAGTTCTTGCTTGGGAACTTAATCACTACATTCTACAGAGTGCAAGACTTCTCTCCATGTTTAAAGTGAGTTAAAAATGTTCTGAAAAATGCAGGGGCTTGTAGCCCTGGTGGTTGAAATCATCTGTTTATTCATGTATATCTCAGGCACATCAATGTGCCTCAGCACTGAGCTGAACTGACACAACAAGTGTTGATTTTCCATGTCTAGCTTGTGGCCTCTCTGCTATAAAAGCTACTAAGCAGGTCAGCTGTGGAGACATGCAGAAAATGGACTGTAGCCTCCTCTGCTCATTTTCCATAGCCTACCACACTCACTGCCGTCAGGACCAGGAAGCAGTGACCTGCAAGCCTGATGTAGTTCTGCTCTTGCTGCTCCAAATTAATTTCCAGTTAAATTGTTCAGGTGGGAAACTGTACTATTGTTAGAACTGATGTCTTGCTTTTCATCTGATTCTTCCATGTGCTAATTCATCCTCATCTCATCCAGATGGAAAGCCAGGTATTTTTATTCCCATTTCACAGGTAGGGAAATTGAAGCAACTTTAATTGACATACTCCAAGTCATAAAAAGGAGAAGCACGGAGTAGCTTAGGAGTCTGCTCTTCTTAAGCACAAATTCTGCTTCAGCCCAGAAAAGCCAATTCTGCATTTAGTTTTTACCCCTTCTGAAATACAACTTCTAAATATCTACTCATTAAGTATCAGCATGAATAATCTTGCAATTCTTTCATGTTCTTTTCCCATAAACCATCGTGAGTTCCTCTACCAGTATTAGGTCATAAAGGTTTGGCTTGCACAATAAATGCTGCCATATATAGCAAAGGGTGATCTCTGTTACTTTCTAGCACCAAAGCTCTAATTGGCTGGTGAGATTGATTAACATGTGAAGCAAAGCTAAGGTCTTTAATCAATCTTAGAAGTCATTTATTGAGAGTATATGACAAAGCCATAAAGGTTATTGCAAATGACATATTTTAATATTAAAACCAGAACCTTCCGCCTTTGTGGAGGTTTGAATATGCTCTTTTTTTTCCTGTTTATAATAAATTAAGATTAAAATTAAAGAGATACAAAATAAAAGGATGAGTTCAGGAATGTATGCCTCTTTATCATTAGTCAGTAATATCCAGAGCACTGAAATTCCTTGTCCCAGAATGCCTCAGAGCCCAGCCCAAGGTTCATTCACCCCAGCTAACACCTACTGTCACTCCGAAGTGGTTACTTATCATCGTGTCTGATCTTGATGAGAAATTGGAAAGCAGTATGCACACTATTCTGATTTCTCTCTTTGTAGAAGCGGGGTTGAATAAAGTATAGGTGGTTAAACGAAATGTCGGTCTCAGTGTATAAAGAAGTCATATGCTGAGGGCTGATCCCCTGCTCTGCAAGGCAGAAAGGAGCATTTATCCTGCATAGATATCAGATTCAGAATGGATCCTCGGGGAAGGCTGGAGGTTGTAAAGATAAACCTGTTCCTAAATCTGAAACCTCACTCGGCCTGGGACTACGCTTCTGTGTAAGGAAGAGCTTTGCCAAGAAATTGCATAAGCATCTGACGGCTTGCTAGCTGGATGAAACAGAGAGAGAGACACCTCTTGGGTGATCTAACATATAGATAGTTGTAATTATGTTTTTCTATTTCTATCCACCTGTCTTGAAATTGAGTAACTATGCTGTTAAATTTGGATTGCAATAAAAACAGTCTTCTTCGCATTTACCTTAACATTTGCCTTTTGTTAAGAGTGACTTCAGAGTAACTGGAAGTCATTCCATTGTGAGGACTTGACAGTCCTCAAAATCAGAGTACTAGACAAACATCTGGAACTATCTCATAGGTAGAGCTGCAGGGGGCTGCTTAGTGACTCGTGGTTCAGGTCCTCAAGGACACCTAAAGAAAGTGTTCATGGCTCCTCTTGGTCCAGGAGCTTCTCCAAAGGACCAGTGCAGAAAGCAACAGCCATCATTTCTTCAAATATCACATTTTCAGTCCTGCTCTGACTACAGATTTCTTACCACATAATTTTTTGTTTGTTCAGCTGCTCTTCAACTCTTCAGTCACCTCAGGTGAAATGAAAGGCCAGTCACATTCAAGATCAAGCAAAAATGTCATAACAAGGATTGCCAGGATGGTTCAGAATAAGCCCGAATTCATCCCCTAATGCAGATAATATGAAACAGGAAGCAGCTAAGTGTGATTTTCGCATATCTTGCAAGGAAGAAGGAATTTATTTCCACAAAATTTGCAACCTGGATTGTCAGATGAGGGAACTGAGGCACAAAGAAATCTACATTTTTTTCCCCTGTGACCACACAAAAAAGCAAAGGAAATACAAATGTCTGAAATGGAATTCCAACACCTTGACCATGAGACCAACCCCCTTTTAATTTTTTTTTTTACTATTGCCAGTCATTGACACTTAGAAGAAGCCATGCTAAATGTACGTCCTCAGCACTGAAGCCGTGTGCATAAAAAGTGAGGATTTCCCGGGCAGTTGAGTGATCTGGCACAAAAAGACTTAACTGAAAGACCCCACTATTGATTGCCAGAAAGCCAGTGCTTGACCTAAGAAGAGTAAAACCCATACCTTTGGTTTCTTTGACCAATGTAAAAGCCTCCTAAAAAGGGAAAAGGCCAGCAACAGATAAGAGAAGAGATGTGCAATTTTGTTTCTAATGATGGAGTCTGTACGACCCTTAATGACCTCCTCCCATCTTCGGGCTCTCAGTGCCCTGAAGAGCATCAGATGCATAGCTGCTAAGGCTAAATCAGGGCCAACAGCACAGCAAGATGGCTAGGGAAAAAGACAACGTTTTTTTCAGATGCTAAGCCTGATCCTCTGCCTTTTATTGTGCAGGAGTGGTGTAATGAGGGAAGTGTAGTGTGCATGAAGAAATTAGAGATGGGAAAGGCTATCGGGTCATCTTGTCCATCCTCCTTACAATGAGAGAGGTTCTGAAAGAAATATAGTATTAATGTGGGGGCAAAGAACAGAAGAAAAGGCAGGAATTAAGTGAAATAACTTCCAAAAGCATTAGTGGCTGTTATAGGTAATACAAGTTAATAAGTAACATTAAGGCAGATGTGGACATTAATTGGCCATTTAGAATTGTGTGTGTGTGTCTGTGTCTGCGTGTGTGTGTGTGTGAAGTTATTAATGACAGACAAGTTCTGATATATCCTGTCCATGTCCACAGTAAAAGTCAAAAAGAGTCCTTATTCAACAGGATAATGAGGCAGTTAATGGATGATCCAGCGATTTGATCTGTATTTTTAGTGCATTTAAATAGAATAACTGCAATATGGCAACTACAGCTGATATCCAGCAAGTAAGGAGAGAGAAAGAGGAAGATGACATTTCTTTGCAGGGAAAAGGGCTGGAAGCATTATTTCAAAGTTCACACTATGCACGAGAGCAGCAAGAAGCATGGAGGAGAGGATCTATCACATGAAACCTGCATTTTGGGAATCTCTATCATGGCACAACCCTGGTCATGAATGTCACCCACGAAGAGTCATGCCCTGATCTGCTTCATTTCACCAGGATTCACTGCAAGCCAACACTATCTGTCATGAAACACGGGGTTGCTGGGATTTAGATGGGCTGGGGACTCTATGCCTGGAACACCCTCAAACCTGCATTACAGTGCTTGTATCGCAAGCAGAGAACAATTTGTGACAGCTAAGGAGCATCCTACAGATCTGTCCAGCTCTTAAAAGCTCTCAAAAAACTTCTCAATACAAAGAACAAAATATAAAACCAAAACTTGTCATAGCATTGCCTCTACATACAGTCTGTGACTGTCGGTGACATAGCCTATAGTCTTTGTAAACACAGGAGCTAACAACACTCCTGATCCTTGATGGTCTTAGAAATTCTGCATGGAGCTCATTTGCAGAGGAGATACTGTAACCGCCTGAGTAGCAGAATGCAAGTAACTTCATGGTCCCCAAGTCTTCTGTCCCAGCAGCCACACCCGACCATTTTCTCCAAGCAGATTGCATGACCCCCTTGGCACACACCAAGACAGCCTGAGCTCAGTGGAGCAGGATCAACTCCACTGGTACAACTGGGCTTGTGAGGCAGTAAGGCAAATGTTATGGTGTGCGAATACAGCCCATGTTCATTGGAAGCAAACAGCATGGGTATAAAATGCGGCCAGAGTACTTGTGAGACTGGGGTAAGAAAAAATGCACACACAGAAGAAAGATGGAGGTCGTCAGCTACTAGGAGAGATGTAATATTTCTGTAATGAAAAACCAAATTGCTTCTACAGCTTAAGTGGACTGTCCAGTCCTTTTGGGATCCTATCTGCTGGGTGATGAGTGTTTCTCACGCTATTGTTTAGAAGGGGTTTGGGGAAAAGGAGGTGGTTTAGTCTCATGACTGACCTTTACAAAGTATTTACATACTAAGGCATTTAAAATGCATAACACCTCTCCTGTTTGCCAATGTGCCTGGCTCAGTAAGCCCTTCCTGGAGAGCCCTTTTCACCTGTGACAGTCATCATCCCTCCCTGTCTCTGCTGGCCTGCCAGCAGGACATGGGTGTCCTCCCAGGATGCTGACGCACCAGGGTGATGGGACTGCATCATTGCATGGGACGAGGACAACACTGGGCGGTCTAAAGAGGGAGGTCAGTGCAGCCTAAGCACCAGGTCTTATTCCAAGGCACTGATCTCAGCTTCTGAACAAGGGGCAGGGAATCACTCCAAAGAAGGCGTTGGGTAAGGTGAACCCCAGGACGCCCATATCTGTGCATCTGGAGTGAAGGCCTGTGGTACAGGTATTAAAAAAGTGGGGTTTAAACAGGCAGTTAGTGACATGTGACCTCCTCATGGTGGGGTTTGCTCTCCCAGAGGTTGTAGGTGACAGACTGAAACGCAGTATTCCCATCCTTTTTTCCCAGAGAGCCGAGCTATTGTATCTCCCACCCTCCCGCAAGGGTTAACAAGAAACCTTTTCTGTGCCCCTGACTCTGTCTTCCCCCCTTTCCATATTCTTGCTTCCCTTGCCGAATCCATTTGCAAATGATATCACTTGTCTGCATATTGTCACTCGCCGCCTGCCCACCCATTTATCAAGTGTCTGCAGCTCGTCGCAGGCTTGCCCTGTCCTCCCTGCTCCATTGTTCCTCTTGACCCAGGGGAAGGTGTGTGTGTGTGAGCCGCAGAGGGAAGAGGGGTCCCTCCCACAGCCCCGGCAGCCGGGCCGGGCGGCACGGGCAGTGCGGCTGGGAAGGCACAATTACACGGGGAGACTGACAGCTCCCCCTCCCCGTCTGGCATTGACAGACGACCTTGCAGGGACAGCAGCCCTGGGCCTCCCCACAGACATTAGCTGATATAATGGGCTAGACTGGACATGCCATACTGAGAACGTAGGAGGTAGGTAAATCATCCCCGCTCCGTGGAAATAAACTCCGTCATTTACTTTCACAATAGGTTTCCCCTCAAACTCATAAACTTGTTTCTCAGTAACCCTAAAGCAAAATGATCATGGAATTTGAGCACAACATTTACCAAGTCTTAATGAATAACATAATTATCACTTTATGCAAATCAAAGCTCATTTGCAACTGTGAATATTTAACTATTAAAAACAACGCTTTGATCTTGAATAAAAATATGTATATCACATAATCATAGCCTTATGGAACATGAAAACTGTCTTTTTTTCTTTCTTTTTTTTTTTTTTTTAACCGTACAGTTTTGCTGTGCTCGGGTTTGCTGTTTGAACCTTCTCGGTGGGGACTCCATCTATGGAGCTTCTTCCCTGAGGATGTCCACTGGGGTCTCTCGGTGGCTGTTATCCCAGCTGGGCATATCAGGCCTTTCTCTACAGGTCACTTTGTCTCAAGCATGGCAGCCTTCCTTCGGTTTGCTTTTTTCTCCCCTGGTACAGTCCGCTTTGGTGGCAGGAGCAAACCCCAGCTCTGGAGCCCAGGCGGGCTGCGTCCTAGTGTGACAGAGATATTACCAAGAGATGGGTACTTCATACATGAATTACAAAATAAGAGAAGAAGTCAAACTCTGCTTGCATATTTAAATCAAGCCACAGAGATGCAGATTTTTCTCTTAGGGAAAGATTAACAGGGAGGAAGGAAGTCTTTCACAGCACATTTCCCCACTGAAAGCTCTGAACCTGGTTCATGGGATAGCCCACTTTGGGCCAAAGATCTGGGAGTATCCAGGTGTCCAACACCCGCTGATATCATCTTTAAACTGCCAAGAAACAGCTCTTTGTGGTGCTCTGGAGATACAAGCCATGGACTGAGGCATTAAAGGATAAATCTCCTGTTTTCACATACTGGAGATACCATCACCAGTTGTTGTCCTGTGTTATGTTTCATTCACAGTAAAAATAACCCTCCATTTTACCAAATAACTCCTTGTCTGCAAAGATCTTCAGAGGTTATTAAAACGAATGAACAAATAAAGTCTATCTGGCAACCCAAAATTCCCCCAAAGGCTGTCATTGATTATGGCCCCTGATCAAGGAGGTTATCAGCAAGTGGCCTCAAATGTGCCTACCAAACCGGGGTGGATAAAGAATTTCTGAATATTAATTGCCCCTTTCTTGTTATCTGGTGCCTTAATGTGCCTTGGCCAGCATGTGAAAGAGCAGCCCCTCCTGCGCTGAGGGAGAGATGCCTTTTCTGCTTGCCCACCATCATCCTCTCCCAACTCCAGGCTATCAGTTACCACCATGCCCTGTCCTGCCCTGCCCTGTCCTGCCTGCAGTAATCCTGTATGCTGAGGAAACCAGACAGGGGCACAATGCACGTCCTTGACACTAACTTAGTGAGGATGTAGGTGTTCACCTTGGAAAAAAACACATTGGTTCCAGCTCTTAGCTCCAACACCTGATTAAGTATTTTACCCTAAGAAAGTTTTTCCTGGAGCAAGGCTATCCAGGTAATATTGCCTGGGATAAAAAAAAATCATGCTCAAACTCATTCCCCACGCCCCCACGCCCCCACCCCTAAATCTAGCATCTGTTGGTTATTCCACAAAACAGTGTAAATGCCTCTTGCAGGACTGATTGAAGGAGTCTCTCCTGAGGATACCCTCAAAGTCTGTGGTCTCAAATGCTTTTCCATCTCTCCAGAAACTGAACTTGGGTCATCCCCATCCTGGCAGAGCACACTAACCGCTGAGCTGTTGCAAAAACTGGGAGTGATGAGGAAGGAAACAGGTGGTAGCACTTGCACCTCTTCTGATATTTTGTAAGCAAAGGCTGGTGTAGAAATTTAACTTCAGGACTGCTTATAGTGCCGTGATTCCCAGTTGGACTTCAGTGACTTTAAAGTCTGCGCTGTTTAGAATTTGAGTGTTGGTTTGAACTTTGCAGTTTGGGCTTCAGTCTAGCAAGTGCATATTTTAAACAAAGAAAACATTTGGCAAATAGTTGATTCTGCATGCAGGCAATGTCCCTCTGCTGCACAATTTATTTTTACAAGGGTCTAAGGGAGACACATTTCTCTAAAAATAAAAGGCATCCACATGAGGCTGAATTATTCCTTCCCAAACACTAACTGATCTTTTTCTTGTTTCCAAGCACTCTTTCAAATTATAACAACAAAACAGCACTGTACTCCTTAAGTTAATAAATTGTCTATGACTGCACCCTTCAATCTTATCCTTTCCAGTTCCAAGACAGACACATTGCTCCTCTAATGCTTTTGTCCATCAAATTTGATATCATGACCCCTGACCTTTGAAACTTTACACGTTATTGATGGCATTTCTTACACACTACGTAACATGGCAAAGTCAGCAGCTGATGGAAAAGCAAATCATTGGAGAAGGGTAAAATACTAAAGATCTTAATTTTTTTTTTTTTTTTAACTATGGAACCACTCTTTCAAGAAGCACAGGAAGATTATTTTCTTCAAATGACTCAAGGCCTCTTAATGTGCATAGCTTACAGGTTAGTGATGTGTAAGAGAGAAACTCTTGTAGATCTGTGAAGGAAACTGGAGAAAACACAATTCAAACAGCAGGACCAATTTGGTAGTTTTAACAGCGTACCAAAAATCTTTCAGCGTGTGGTGGGTTGACTCTGGCTGGATGCCAGGTGCCCACCAAAGCCACTTTGTCACTCCTCTCCTCAGCTGGACAGAGGAAAGAAAATATAACAAAGGGCTTATGGGTCAAGATAAGGTCAGGGAGATCACTCATCGATTACCATCAAGGGCAAAACAGACTAGACTTGGGGAAATTAGTTTATTATAAAGCAAATCAGAGTAGGGTAATGAAAAATAAAATCAAATCTTGAAAACACCTTCCCCCCACTCTTCCCTTCTTACCGGGCTTAACTTGAGTTCCAATTTTCTCTACTTTCTCCCTACTCAGTGACACAGGGGGATGGAAAACGTGGGTTGTGGTCAATTCATCACTCATCACCTCTGCTTCTACTTCCTCTTCAGAGGGAGGACACCTCACACTCTTCCCCTGCTCCAGTGTGGGGTCTCTCCCATGGGAGATAGTTCTCCATTAATTTTTTTAACGTGAGTTCTCCCCACTGGCAGCAGTCCTTCAGTAACTGACCCAGTGTTCATCACTTCCACAGGGTGCGGTGCTTTAGTAACAGACTGCTCCAGCATGGACCCCCTACGGAGTCACAAGTCCTGCCAGAAAACCTGCTCCAGTGTGGGCTGGTGTCTCTCCATGGGTCCACAGATACTGCCAGGACCCTGCTCAAGCACAGGCTTCCCATGGGGTCACAGACTCCTTTGGGCATCCACCTGTTCTGATGTAGGGCCCTCCATGGGCTGCAGGTGGATATCTGCTCCACCATGGACCTCCATGGGCTGCCAGGGAACAGCCTGCCTCACCATGGTCTTCACCAGAGGCTGCAGGGCAATCTCTGCTCTAGTGCCTGGAGCACCTTCTGCCCCTCCTTCTTCACTGACCTTGGTGTCTGCAGAGTTTTTTCTCACACATATTCTTCTCTTCATCTGCAATTTCTGTGGCTCAGCAACTTTTTCCTCTTCTTAAATATGTTATCACAGAGGCGCTACCACCATTGCTGATGGGCTCGGCCTTGGCCAGTGGCGCATCTGTCTTGGAGCTGGCTGGCGGTGGCTCCATGTGATGTAGGGGAAGCTTCTCACAGAAGCCACTCCTGTAGTCCCCCCGCTACCAAAACCTTGCCACACAAACCAAATACACAACATATTTTGAATAAGTCGCTCTTCTGTTTACCTGCCCAACCAAGGGATCACCCAGCTGCTCTATGCATAAAATCTCTCTGCTGGGTTATCTCCTTCCTTCCCTCTGAGGGCTGCCCCTCAGGAGGGCATCCAGAAATGACCAGCAGAAATTTACGCTTGAGCATCTTTATTCAAAACATGTAGAAACCAGGTGAAAGAGGAAGTGAATGCAAAGTGTGTTTGTCATTGCCCTCCTTTTTTCCAAGATACAGAACAATGAGGGACAGATGTTATGATTGCAGGAATGTTAAAAATTTCATAAGTTATTCTGCAGAAAAGAAAAGCCACAGAAGGTCAGGCCAAAGAGGCTTAGGGTTTGTGAGGGGCAGGAGCTGTTCAGAATGAATCTTTTTAGTGTGCAGTATCCATTACCAATTGATGTCAGAGATCCTCTTATAGATGGATCTTCTAACGTTTTTTCTTAGAAGGCAGAAAAATATCCATGGCAAAGTTTCAACACATGTATTTGAAGGGAAAGTTGGAGTTATGGAGACAGAACTTCTGTTTTGACCAGCTAAGAATGGCAAGTTCAAATTTTATCCTGCTGTCTTTCCTTACCATGGTAGGATGATTACAATTAAAAAAAAAAAAAAAAAAAGTTGGAAACTTCTATGCTGTGTAAGAAAAATCTTCTGAAGCTCTCTATTTCTGGATAAGTGAACCACCCTGCTTTCATCTAGTAGCCTGCTGTCAAGTAAGCAGGTTTGAACAGGCTTGGGTTTATTAGTACATAAAGTGCAGCATGCGTTGGTCTGTGTTTCTAGGACAGAACCCCAGTTTAAAAAAAGTTCAAGGTTATGCCCAAGGCAGAACAATGTGGATAGTTTGCAAAGAACCACTAGCCTCCAGCAGCTCCCCAAAATTGCTGGGTTACTCAAAATTATAGCCAAAGTGTGGCCATAATTCTGTCCTCTGGCTCAAGCTAGAGCTGCAGCTTCTTTGCCAGGATGTTTCCCATATCACAGGGATTTCCCACATTAATGTACCTACACGCCAATATCTGCTCTGAATCAGAACCCCACCCATGTCCTCTGCTTCAACTCCTCTTGAGGCCTCCCCAGAAAAATTTTCTATCTCTTTTCCCTGACATCAAGCGCAGTTTTGGGAAAAGACCAAGCAGGTCCGATAGTCCGAGATAAAGATGCAATGGTCAGCAGGACTCTGGCATTCTCCAGGGTTTTGATGGCTCTCCTGCAGCACCCACCACCCACCTCTGCCTTGGCCATCTCAGTCACATTGGCAGCTCATCAGCCTCCCACCCCCCGAGGGTGGGAGGACCATATGCCCCAGGAATTCCCCCAGTGTCCTTCCCTTTAGTGCCAGCACACCTGCAAATGTCCCATCCCCTGAGTATTGTTTCCCCATTCAGAGCTTCCATTTTGAGCCCATCATGCCCTGATCATCAGTCTGAGGTTCGCCCTCACCCACAACTACCCACTGTCAGAAGAAAGTACTGGCATAGGGAAGATTAACCAAGACAAAGAGCCAACTAATGTCTTGCTCCCATTCAAAACAAAACAGAGTGCAGGAATGAGAGGGGTTTTGTCTTGGCTAACTAGGGTCGGGTGTACACTCAGCATTTGCTCCATTTGCAACCAGCCCTATCTCCTTGCCTTTGCTGTGGCACCTCTGCATCAAGGGTTGGAAACAGGTCATTCTCTGCACCTGCAAAGCCAGACTGTAAATGGAGAAAGGTGAAGTTTCCCCAGTGCAAACCCCTTTCCCTGGCTTCAGTACAAGCATAGTAGCTCTTGCTAATGAGGAGCATTTGCTGGCCAAAATCTTTCGTAGAAGAAAAATAAGAGTTTAATTTACTCACATTTCCTAAGATTTCTCTTTAGTTTGTCCATAATTTCAAATAGGCATTAAGCTTCTTTTGCTACATATATCTTAAGCAGAAATCCATTCAAGCAGAATTCCCTTAATAAAGGTTAAAAGATTTGCAGTGAAGAAATGTCAAAATACACTAGCTTATAATTGCCCTCAAATATGCAGTTTTATATATTTACTTCATGGAGAGGAACTTTGGCATATATTTAATTAAAGAAATGGAGCCTGCAGGAGGTCTTGGAATGGAGCTCATTGTATTTTGGTTTGGGGTGAATTTCACAATCTACTCTATAGTTTTATTAATCTCCCCAAGCATGAACAAACTCCAGCTATTTCTGTAGAAAATGGGAAGGAAATAAAACTTAGAAGCCTTTGGAAGTGGTTTTAAACATAGCAGGATAAATTACAGTATTTAATGTCAGAATCTAGACAATTATTACAGAATAAATGGCTGCATGCAAGAGAAATAAACTTAGAACCAAGACTGCTAATTGATACTTCAACAAAGGAGACATTTTTATGAAGTAGAAATTCTGAAACAGACTTTTAGCACTTTTGTCAATTAACCAACAATAAAGGTTACAATCGGCACCTGGAAAGCCTACAATATGATTCCTGTTGACATAATCTTTTTTTATTAAAGCTAGAAAGCTTAACCTGAAGACCTGCAGAACAGGAAGCCAAGAAGCGAAGCTCTGGTGAGGTTCCTAACACCAGCTACCAGATCCAGGAAAGAGTGAAGAAATATGGTACTTAAATAAAACAAAAGGTTAGTTGGTGGATGATATACAGCCATAGCTTGGCACGGCAGAAAATAGGGCCACGTCGATTGGAAGGTGACTAGACTTATGGACCACCTTTGGGAAGAGGTGGAAAAACTGATCTTATGATGCAAGTTAAAATGGGAATTGCACACATGCCATGCTGTGTGTGCCAGGACTGGGGACATCAGCATGTAGGGAGCACCATTGTGAACTTTAAATCTGAAAATGTGTCAGTGAAAATTACCCTCCCTTCTTCTGAAGGGAAAGAGTCTTAAGACCTGGCTGGGGCCAGCGAGGGATATGCCTGGGGTGTTTTGGGGGGAATCTGTGACAGGAGCATGTTTCTATAACCTTTGACTTGGCTAGGGGAAAAGGGGGACTCTGTCCTGAAACAAAGACTAACACTTTCCTCCTCCTCTTTCTTCTTCCTGAAATGCTAGGGCTAGAGGAAGAGTGACCAGAGTGGCGAAAATAATGAAACAAAATGTTACAAAATGTGACAAATCCTATTTGCCAAGAAGTCTCAGGTGTCAAGAGTTACAAGTCTAAAAACTAAGCCATCCCAGTTATTTTTCACTGCTTTACTCCACTTCTACTTTTTCTCATAGGAGAGATAATGGAGGTTAAAACATGCGGGAATGGGTGTATTTTCCACTGAAGAAAATATAATTAAAGTTGTAAGAAGGGAGAATATAAATTTCCATGGCAAAGCAAAGAATTTAAGAAAGATCCCATTCAAAACCAATTTGTTCATGGAGAAGAAAACAACTTCAAGAAATATATTTATCTTTCCCTGGCTTGTAACTGAAATACTTTTTGATCTATAAAACCAGAGTTGTGTACCTGTAGGACTACAAGCATTATATCTCACCAGCTTCCTTCAAGTCCCATACACATGGCAGAAAATATAAAGTAGGCTGAGTTTAACAGCACAAAGACCTTATGCATATAATTTTAGCCAAAGGGAAATGCTTACAGAAGATCTGAGACAAAGATCTCTGTGTCATAGGATCACAAGTCTTGATTAATTGTGCGCATGCTTCCACCAGAAGTACTGCTTTTCTCACTGTTCAACATGCTCACAGTTGAGGTAAAAGGAGATTTCACACCAAAAGAGGAAAACCACGCTGTTGTAATACCTAACTTCCACCTACCCCAGTGTATATGGAATCCTCAGCCCCGGGTTAGAGACAGAGGCATCTGTTTGATACCTCAGGAAGGGATTAGAGAAGCTGGAGAGGAGAAAAAGAAGCTACCCAAGCTGATGCATAAGAAACGTCTACAAGAGGCCTGCTGAAGTATTTAGTGGTGAGGCAATTAAGTAGAGGCAGTTACATAGCTACTGCTGGGAGAGAAGGTGGCGCCTATCTCCTTTGGGAGTCCTGGCTGTAAATTCTTTCCTGCAGATAAGAAAAATACTAAAAAACAACTAACAGTCACCTCCCCCATATTTTTCCCTTAGCCACATAAGAGGTAGGAAATCTGCTTTCAAGTCTTCCTCCACTCTCCTCACCCACACACCTGATTAGAAAAGCAGAGATTTGAAGCTCAGTCTGCCATTGAGAAGAGTGACCTCAGCAACACCCTCTCAGGTATTTGAGAACAAGACTTTCTTAATACCCTCTGCTGAATCTGATTTACTTTGCTGTAGCTAATTAAATACCTGCTTTCAATTATAAACCAAACCTGACTCTCGTACCTTTCTTTGTAAGGCCAAAGGATGAGGATATTCCCCCAGGATGTGAGAGACTCAAGTTTAAATCACTGCTCCCAAGGAGATGGGCTCAGATGGAGGACTGGTTCCCAGAACACCTTAAGGCATTTCCCACTCTAACAAGCATGTTCAGAGCGTGCCAGGAGGTGCTTTCCTGCACCACTGTAGTATCAACTATCCATGGAGCATCCATGGTGCTCACATTGCTGGTTCTTAAAACCTCTGGGGGTACAAGCTCCATGACCTCCCCAGGCAATTTGCTTCAGTGCTCCCCTCCGAGCAGCTTTGAACAAGGCATTCCCAGCGACACCTGAACACTGGGCATAAATACCTTTTGTACAACTAACTCCTGGCTCAGTCCAAGGTACCCCATTTTCAGAGGTGGCCATTACTTATTGATGCTCTCAGTGGATGTCTTATGGGTCACATACCTGTCCAGGAGATTTAGCTGGAGCATTGCTCCTCCTCCTGGATCACTGCAACAGTGACAGTGCTTGTGCTCATTGCTCCACAGTAAGTTACAGCGCCAGAGAAACATTTTGCCAAGGATAGGAAAGACTGGCTGTTCCTCCACCTACTACTTTTAGTAGCAAGGGGAAGTATTAGAGTCCTCTTAAAGAGGAGAAAATGCATGGACATGGAAATAAGGTGGGAGGATGAAACCTGTCTGCACCAGGCATCCTCCTCCCTCTGGTACTACTGATGCCCTATCAAGAGGAAAAGGTTATGCAATGAAAGAAGTCTGTCTCCAAAGCCTGCTGCTACAAGAGTTTGCCAAGAAAAGAGACTCGAGAGAGTGACTTACAACCGTCTTAAAGCAAGACATTGAAAGCTAGAACCTCAAAGCAGGTTCTCTGACTAATAACCTAGAAGGGATTAAAAGGATAAAAAGACCACTGAATCAACCAAAGCAGCACATAATGGGGCATCTCAGGAGGTTCTCACTCATTAATGTTACTGCTACTGCAAAATAATAATGCTGTTTATTTTTTATTACTGTAGAGTGTGGAGGCCTGAGTGACTGGAGTTGGAGAGAATTTGAATCTAACAGGATGAGGGACAAATTATCACACTGAACTTCTCTGCTGTTCAGTGCCATCTTCTTAGGCCCATCTAAAAATGAATACTGTGTGACTTGTATGACTGATATGACCACGACTTATGTAATAAATATGATCGATAGGCCCAATGAACAAAGAGAAGCAGTGTTGCTGCCCACTACCTCCAAGTTGTCCAGGTAGTTTTGTCTTGCTCTGTTGTTTTTTTTTTTTTGCCAGTTCTGATCTTGCTGCCAGGACCAGGATATGCATTGGCATGAAGGAAGGAAAATGGAGGTGTTTAAATACTTAGCTGCCCAGTGAACCATAAAATAAAACACGCAGACCTGCTTCGATTCAAATTTTGGTTAACAGTTTGAGATTGCCAGAGACAGATGCCAGTAAGACTGTTCCCAAAAGTGGCCACATTCTGATACTTCACTGATACTTCTGGAATGGTTCATCGTTTGCACAGACATGTACATACATTGTCCTCTTCCCTTGAGCATTGTGATTCACACACTGATGGTATCAAGAGATCCCCAGTGAGATGAGGGCCCACGTGGGCTAGGGGGACTCGCTATGCCCATCTGAAAGAAAAGCTAGGACCTAGAAAGTCCTGTGCCCCCCTTTTACACACAGAGAGATGAGATACAAGAAAACAAACTTACTCAAGATGCCACAGGCAATCTATCGTGGGGCTGGGAACTGAATCCAGATTTCCTGAATCCTATCCAGTGTCTTAACCTCAAAAGCATCCTTTCTCACTAATCAGGTATATCAGACGAGTCATCAGACAGCCATATGTATATCTGCTTACCCTCAGATTTGTATATCTCTGTGGTCCTGAAAACTAGTTTGTTCTCTCCTACCTCACCCACAGAGGTTTGATAAGGTGGTAAAACCAGCTTAAAGGCTTCCTTTGTTCTGATGACAGGCGCTGCAAATAGCAACTCTGCCCAAGCCTCTGACCTTGGCTGTGAGGTCCTGAGAGATGAAACAGCTGTCAGATGGGCTAAATCCATATGGAAACTTTCTCCCAGTTTTGCCATGTTAGTTGTCTGTTGGAGTATCGTTGGTTGGATGTGTCATCCTAAGGAAGGTGGTGTAGACACACTGCTGAAAAAGGCTCGGCAGCAGTTATCCAAAACCATCTTACCTGTAGAGGGAAGGCAGGAAGGACATGGTCTGCCAGATAGAAAGCACACAGGTCTCAAAGAGAAGCCAAACAGGCTGGAAGCTGTCAGAAATGACTGCCAACATCTGCAGCTGAGGATCCTGTTACCTTACCCTCAGTAAATCCTACCAGATTAGAGAAGCACAGACTCAAGAGCCGTATGAAAACTCCAGGTGAATTCGTTAGCCATGGCTCCATTACTTAGCTAATCTTCATGAGCAGAAGATCTGTCTTTCCATTTCCTTTGAGAGCAGGTGTTGCAGACCTTGTCTCTAGGCACAATCGAAGTCTGCTGCGTTGAAAAGAAAGTTGACAGAGATAGCAATAGGCATGACAGGAGCATATGAGATTTCTTAAGCTAATCATTAAAGCCCAGGATCAAGAAAGAAAGTGCTTACATGTGCTTCTCACAGTCTTGTCAAGCCAAGAGAAAAAGAGGAGATGGGGGATGAACTCCTGAAAATGTAACAGCTGAGAAGTGAGGCTGGTGTGATAAGTTTGCAATTCCCAAAAAAGGTGATCCAGGCAGTAATATATGCTGGTATTAGCTAAAAACAAGAAAAGTGCATAAGGAAAATGTTGTGAAACTGGCAAACCTTATGGAATTTAAGAAGAAATCAACAGTTTCGAGAGATCAGCCTATTATCACCAGAAAAACACTTTTACTCTGACTGGAAAAAAATAAACAGTTTTAGAAATAAACAGTTATAGAAATGGTAAAACTTCTACAGATCTCAGTGGTGCCAAGATTTAATTCCAAAAGCCTTGCCATAGGAAAACACCACTATTTTGACCGAGAGAAAGACTTGAGTGGGGAGACCCCACAGCCTTTCCCACTGTTCCCACCACCCATCGATTTTCTAAGATCCCCATAATACCAGCGTCATGCCCAAAAACTAGTGTAGCACGTGGGTACCTCTGCACTGCACATTATAGTCCTAAGTGAGTTAGCTCTAAAAGAACTAGCTTGAGGACAAGAAGCAATCCAGACTAATTAGCATGGTGCTCTACCCATGCTAATTTATTGTGCTAATGTAGCTATACCACTTCTAGGTATCCCTGAACAACACAGTGTTGTGAGATCCGGATCTGCCAAGAACACAGATGTGTCAGTAGGTTCAACGAGGAAGGTCTGAGACTAACAGGTTGGTTGGTGATGTGAGGTACACCGAAGGAGGCTATTACTTTGTGCTGCTTTAATGCCTTCTAATTTTTTTAATTAAAGCTTGGTTACAATATCCCGTAGGGAAAATTCCCTTGCTGGCAAAAAAAAAGGAGGCCAAAAAACCTCACAAGCTCCTTTCTGGCATAAACGTCTGTTACTCTAAGCAGCAGTCCAGCCCAAACTTGTAGAAGAATAAAGCTACCATACTCCTACCACAAAGACTGTTGTTCCTTGCCAGTAATTGCTGTTTTTCCATATACAAGGACCAGATCATCTACTTTCATTCAAAATTACTTATTTTAGATTAAGGGAAAACAGCAGCGAGGAAAGGGGTGTGGGGGGAGGAATTAAAATAAAATGCAAGGTCTCCAAGAGAGATCAGCGCGTGTTCACTTCCGTGACAGGCTGGAGCAGGCAAGAGGAAAATGGCTGCTGCCTTTGCACCCACGCAGAACTTCTTTGAAATTCCCTGTGTTGCTGGCGGGCTTAAATGTTTCCTTTATTACATTGGCCTTTTAGAGCTCCCGGTCATTTGGCTGCTCTGGTATTGAGCCTCACAAATGGCTGAAGTCCTGTAAGGTAGCAATCGGATGTGTCTTTGTACTTTGGATCAAGACAGGCGCCTGTCTACGTAAAGGTTTGGCTGCAGAAGACCAGCAATGCTGATGCTGCCAGCGCTGCCTCCACGAGCACCCTCTGATACAGCTAGGTCTTAACTATCCCACCTGACTGTGTCCATGCACTATTTCATGTTGCACACCGAGAGAGTAAATAATACAGGGAAGAAAAGCAGCATCTTCTTAATTCTGTGTTTCTACCATCTCAGGGGTGGTCTACAGCCGGACCCTATCGGGTTGACTGTAACACAGCACAAATAACAACAAACCTGAGAAATAATGCGCTCGTGGTCAAACTTCTGCTGGAGTTAGTCTGAGGGAGACCTGGTCCTGGTGAAGGGAGCAGGGCAGGGCTGCCAGCAGCTGCCTGCTCGCCTCGCTGGAGGGTGACGGCAGCGCTGCGAGAAAGTCATTGATCTGCGGGGCTCAACATGAGAGCGACAACCTGATTTATGGTTATGTAGCTGCATTAGAGAAAGGAACTGTGGTCTTTTCCTTTCAGCATAGGTGTGGTCATCACTTCATTATCCCCGAGAAGGTGGAAAGTGTTAAAACCTCAGGAAACTCTTGTGTCTGTGAATGTAAGAGGAAGAGAGTCTGATAGGCAGCTAAAATTTCCTGCTAAGAATTAATTTTATTTTCTCTGAGGCTCTGCTCTTGTTTCCATCCCATACGCACGTACGCTCCGGCACACACGAACACATGCAAGCAAATACTAAACAAATACATTCACCTTGAGAGCATTATTGACTATTTGATACGGTCAGATGGCTTAAGTTAAAAACTCTCCAAAGAAAAGAGTTTGCAGATTTCTGTCAGCCAGAGATCTATTACTCATGCTCAACCATCTGGTATTTAATGAGAATATGACAAGCTGATTGTTTTTTTTTTTTTTCACATGGCAAACTGAAAAATGCGACTTTTTGATCTGTATTTTAATTATACCCCCTCTGATCTCTCTCCCTTGCACTTTCTTAGAAATATTAATTTGGAGAGTAAACACACACTGACTTTCCCTATTACCCTGCCTCTTAAATGGCTAAAACCAATTTAGCTTCTTTGAATTTCTCTGATTCACCTGTGATATGCAGAGATATAAAGAAAACTCTTTTCTTCCGAGACGAAGAGCCAGGCAAGGTCTTCCAATGAGAGGTGAGACTGCTTGGCTCTGCAGCCACCCGTGGTCCACCGCAGCTCCCTGGCACTCTGCTTTTTCCCTATCATTGCAGCTCGCATGGAAGAGAGTATTTCATGTTACGTTTCATGTTACAGGAATTGCTGTTGTTGAATAGGCTCATAGTTTTCCTCAAATGCTGGAAACAGAATTAAGAAAAAAAAACAAAAACAAAACACGTTTGCCACAGAAAGAGGGGAAGAAGTACAAGCCCTAGAAATTGGGATATTTGTCAGACTGACCCCACTCGGTTCATGACAGGTTGCTGCCTGCTTAGTCGGGCCTCATGCCTACAGCTGAAGCTAAATCAGACTATATGAAAGCAAGACTTTAAAGGGACCGGACCCAATCACATGACACATTTTTGTCCAAGTTCCACTATCATGTGACAATCTACAGTAGATTTATGAAATTAAGCACAGATGGCTACTTTGTTTTTGTTCTTTGAACTGACAGCTGCTGGTGTAAAAATAAATTAAATTAAATTTCATATAAATCAGACTCTGAGATTATTTTTTTTTTTTTGGTTAAATAATCTTTAAGGTTCCCACACACACACACAAACATACATTTTAATGTTTTACTGGTTCTTGCCTCTCACCCCACACTCCTGGCATACTCCCAGGAGCCTTCCTCAGCCGCCCCAGCAGTGACCCCCCTCCTCATCTGGGCACACTCCTCCCAGGGGACACCAGACATCCAGCCCCCATCCCGGAACAGATACCAAGTGACGGTGGGGACAATGTGTGACAAACCTGGCCAGTGGGCATAGCTGAAGCAGGGCCATTTAAAGCCACTTTCCATCAGGAAAATAAAGGAAAACCCCATGAATTCTCCACCCTGCAAGCCTGCAGGAGAGTATTCCTAAGCCCTTAGGAACTGTCAGCTCTGAAAGGCTGCATCTGCCAACAAAAGTGGGAGGATTGTTATTAACCAAGCTGCTAATAATCTGATATACAGGGAAAAATGAAGGAAGTCACTTCTAGGTAAGGAAAGTCACGGCAGGTGCATAAAAGAGAGTGAGCCGACTTTTTAAGAAAATAACGTTTCAGGTTTAGCCAAAGGGTTCTCCTGTATTCACAAATCTCCATGGAGCACTTTAAAGTCTTCTGTGTTTGTATCACTTAAAGTGCTGCTATTTTAGGTCAGTGTAAATAAGTCATGTCTGCCGTCAGCCTTGTACAAGTGCTTTCTGCTGCTTAATAATACATGTGCTTGTCCATTATAGGGGCTACATGGGTATGTGTTGGGATCTAGAGGCAGTCATACAAAGCTCCTGTCTTTGGCCTGGCTGCTTAATGCTTTGAGTGAGGGCATAGGGTATATACTGGTGATGACCTAGAGCAGGGCAGAGGCTAAACCTAGCTCTGATCACAGTGCCCAATATATAATTCATAAGAAAACGTACCATGGTATGACTGCTTTCCTCCCCAAATATGCCAACAATCCAGCACTCTTACCTTTCATTTTCTTTATACACAGATATCAGGGTTTGAGCTAGCAGGGGGTTAATTGACCACATCAGAATTCTGCTATTTCAACTGCATTTCAGCAGGCTGCTGGGATTTGGTGTATGTTTGAGAATTACACCTCAGGCTCCCTCACGGAGGTACTTGGCAGAAATGACGCCGTTCAGATGCAGCATCCTACAGGAGGCAGCAAGCAGAGCATCTCAGGCCTGCCACTCCCTTTGAATACACATAGATGCTGAGCTCCAGCCTCAGCTGTGATTTGGGCATCCAACAGACTCTCACCCCTGTGAAAGCTATTCAGACGATTGGCCTCAAGTGGGAGCAGGATGTTCTGAAGCTGAGATCGCCACTGTCCTGATATTCGTGGCTCCTGTATTGTTCACTCCTTTCTGTGTTCCTGCTCCCTCTGCGACTCTTTTTCCATTTGTATAATGGATTTGTCAGTATGAGGACTCTCATTATGTGCTTATCCAGAAATTAGCACAATGGGGTCTTGTTCTCCATGACCCTCCAGGCAGGACGGGAGCAAACACAATTAGTTTCACTAAGTTTCTAAATTGCACAATAGCGTCATGCAATAGTTTGAATACAGGAGAGAGAGCATGAACTTTCTAGATCTCAGTCATTTGATCATTTTGCAAAGTTAGAGTGTAATGTAGAAGTGATGGTAAAAAAGTAGGCTTGTTCATGTTGCATAATTGCTGAGTTAGTGCTGAAAAATAACTCGGGTGTTGGGAACCATGATGTCCTGTTAGGAAGCCGCTGCGCCACATTTGCTTCAATCCATCTGCATGTTGCTGCATCCAGCCAGGTAGCCATCCCCTTGAATTAGAAGTGGGTTCTCATATTCAGAGCCAGTTGCCTTACCTCGGAGTTTGTGGAGAGAAAATGGGTTAACCTGCCTGATTTTCCTGACGGGCCTCTGTGACAGTTAATCAGGTGATATTTGTAAAGGACTTTGCCTTGTGCTCCTGTGATTTCACTCCCAGAGAAGTAAATTCAGATTTGCCATTCCTCCTACGGGAGGAAAATTCAGCCAATAAAAAAGCAAACTATCATACTGGAAAAGACAAATCTCCGAGTCTGACTTGCTGGGAGGGAGAAGCCAAAATACCTTTACAAATCTGTGCCTCAGTACCAGTGCTAGGTTTGCAAGGTGCAAAAACTCTGCTTCTGAGAAAAAAATGAAAAGAATTTTGCTAGCAAAAGGCTTGCCCAGTAACGCCTCAACAGACCTCCGCAGGCTACTGAAACGGAGCACAATGTCTGTGAAATTAATAGCTGAAGAGTAATTTGGTTAAAGAAAGTGGTGAAAGGAAAAAAAAAATAGTTTAGAATGGTCCTTTTCTTTCCCCTTCAAACGTTACAGATCTGATTTTTTTTGACAGAAAAATAAGTATGTGCATGCATCTATACGGCGAGTTTTAAGGAGAGGTTTAGAAACAAGGTTTTTAATAGAAAACAAAGGCACATCAGTTAATAAGCATGCATTAATGTTGAAAAAGCCCCGTAATAGTTTTTCGTGTGCATATGTGGGAGTGAGGGATTGTAAGAACAAGTGGTGGCTGGTTGCCTGGGTTTATCAAAGCCCAGTAGGGCAGGATCACCTCTTTGTCTTAGCTGTGCTCAGAGTCATCAATCCCTCCTGTTCCTTCTGGGGCTGTGAAAATGTCAAGGGAGAAACTCCTCCTCCTCTAACAAAACCCAAGCGCAGCGAAAGCCCCAGCTCCAGGCAAACACCCACCGTGAAGTGTGGTGCGGTGGGGCCTGGGGGTGCTCAGCCAGCTGGGTCCTGCAGCCTCTGCGGGGCAGAGGGGATGGGCAGAGCTCCTGGCTGGTGGGATCCCGCAGCCTGGCGGCTGTGCTCCCTTCAGGGCTCTGCTCCCTCCAGGGCTCGCAGCTCTCTGCAAAGCAAGTAGGGGCAGGCCTGGCCTGGGCTCCATGGGAAGAAGAGAGACTATATGTTACCCCTGAGCAGGGGCTGGTCACATTTCCATGCCCTGGCAGGGCGGTGCTGGAGGCAGCTTTGCTTTATGGTTGAGCTCGCACCTGAACCCACAGCTCCCGAACTGCCTCAAGCCTCGAGCACGCCCTGCTCCTTAGGGTTCCTGCCCCTTGCTCCCCTTCCCACCACCTCATCCTCTCAGTCACAGACCCCAAAGTCTACCGCTTTTTAACAAGGCACACCCCAGCCTGTCTACCTTACCTCCCCAACCAAACCCTGCTGAGGGGACCTGCTCTGAACTCCAGCTCCCAGAGCCTGCTCCAGGGTTCTAGAGCCCCAGGGCAGGTACAAGCTGCCTCAAATGGAGCAGGAGGGAAGCAGCCCTTGCTGCCCGCTGGGAATCAGCAGCCCGTGGACAGCTGTAGGTGACTGCCCCGGTTTGTCCGCAGAAAGGCACAGTCTGTTAGATGCTGTGGTGGGAGGCAAACAGGGCAGACGGAGAGGAATGCAGACAGGGGAGCGGGGATGGCTGGAGGGGCGGAGGGGAAGCCAGAGGGTGGCCAAGGGCGGGAGGGGAGAGGAAAAGCTGGAGGACAGGGAGGAGGATGGAGAGGCTATGAGGTGCGGGATGCCTGAGAGATGTAATCTGAGGCAGAGCTGTCCAGAGCCTTCAGGCTGGGAACCAGGTGACTGAACATGATCTGGGGGAAGCAGATGCCTTCAGAGCACCTGCAGCGCAGCCGCCTCCCAGAGGTAACAGAGCTCATCAGCTGGCAGCCAAAGGGCTCCGAATCAATACAGCCCACGTGTGGAAGGCTGAACACCAAAGGGAGAAGTTTGCAAAGCGTTGCTCCATACCCTAGTGTTGACAAGCTGAAATCAGAGACTTTCCTTCCTCACCTGGTGCAACACCGGGACGGTATTGGGCGGGGGGGGGGGGTGGGGGGGGGGTGCGTTTATACTGCTGTTTTCTCCAGCAGGACCAGATGCCTGAGCTGCTGGCTGGGGGCACACTAGTCTCTTGCCATGGTACACCCGAGTGGTGGTTTGCAAAGGCACCTGTGCAGTTCTGTGGCCTTCTTCCTGCGTTCAGGTAGGGGCTGTGGGCAGAACAGCACTTTCCCAAGCGTGCTCAGCCTGAAAGTCAAATCTTTCGCTGCCCTCCATCATTTTATTGCAAAATGATTCTATCAAAAACATCCAGCCCAGGAAGTGATTTCATGAGGAAACAGCCAAAGCCACAGATTGGAACCAGGTAAAACCCCAGATCAGTAGCACAGGATTAAGCACAGGATTTGCCCCAGCTTGATAGTGTTACCGTGCTTGCAATTAAAAATCTCTTTTCTTCTGATGGCAAAGATAACCTTCTAATTCTTGCTGACCATAGTCCAAATCAGTCTCATATACTCAAGCCTGCATATATCCTGGAACAACAAAGACCTCTGAGAAATAGATACCATACTACTGCTGTCAACAAAGCATCATTGCTGGTGGCAACACTTCGCTGTTTAAATCTTCAGCTCATGTTTTTCCTTTGCTGCTGCTGGACACCACAGCAGATGCCGGTGGTAACACTGTGGTGCTGGCTTTGCCAGGAGACCTCATGAGCCTCAAATATTTTTTATCTCATATGAGATCGTGTGTAAGGAACAGAGGAAAAGGAGATTCATCCTCTGTGAATTCTGCATCTTAAAATTTCAAAATCCAGCATTACCTCCTACATCACCTACATTGCCCAGCTCCCCTCCCCTCCATCCAAAGCAACCCATAGCCAACAGAACCTCCCTCTTTGCCGCTGTGAGTATTGACAGGATAGCTTAGGAAGAAACAGAGTCTATTTACAAAGTAAAATGCAAAGTTTCTCTGATGGCAAGTGAGGAATCAGGTGGGTTAAATGAATCTCTTGAAGCGCATCCCACACTAAAGGATGAGGCCATGTCATGCTTTCTTCCCAAAGGACACTGTTAGACACTGCATGCTCACCATGGTCCATCAGTCCTAAGGATCTCATTTTTGACAAAAGAGCTGTATCACCATGTTGCCTTCAGCATTTTCAGAGAAAGCAGACAGAGAGCCACTCTGGGGGGCAAATCAGTAACTGCCTCACCGCACAAGCAGGGATAGGGGAGATAACCTTGATAGGAGGATCAACAACAGCCAGGACTGGCCCACATCCCTTCTCCCTGACCCAGTACATGCTCTTGGCTGCTTCTGGCAGCCCCTGTTTCCTCCTCTTGTGCCAACCACCTCCAAGCAGGTAGGCGAATAGGTCAACCCAGTTTCCTAGAATAGAGACATAGACTTCTCCTTCTGCACCATAACAAGCTGCTGTTGCCTTTGGGATTTGTTATCCTCCTTGCACAAGGAAAAATACAATGAAGGGAAGAGGCTCACATCCCCTATAGTTTTAGGAAAGAGCTATCTTCTAGTCCAGGGAGCAGAATGTGAGCCCCACTGTCTCCAGTGGAAACCCCACCTTAAGAAAGCAAAACCTGTGACACTACTGCAGATTTCATTGCCTTCAACAGCTACTGATAAGCCATTAAAAACTAATTCAAATAAATGAAACTAAAAAATAGCCCTAGATTGGCTCATAGCTTTAATACACATTAAGAATTTATGCCTGCCAGCCTGAAGTTTGTAGTAGGAGATGTTTCTTAGTGACCTGGGAGTAGGTATGTAAATAGTGAATTAGCAAAATGTCTGGATGACACAGAATTTTTTAGGTTACTCAAGACTACAGGGAGCTACGACATGTTCCAGAAAGACTTGACCAGACAGCATGATGGAAGATGAAATTCAGTGTAGACATGTGCAAGCTAATGCACACTGCAGGAAATAATTTAAGCTTTCATACATGCCAAGGGACTGTGAATTAGTGATGAAAGGTATCATGGTGGACACACAATGCCTTCAGTGAAGCTGGCTGCTCAAAGTATAGCCCAGGTCAGAAAACAAATGAGGGAAAATTCAGCTCTCTATCTAAAAGTGAGTGGGCTGGTACTTATATTGGAGAAACCTTCTGGGTCAGGCTGGAATGTAATTTAAAGCTACCCGGGAATGAGACAGCTCTGGAATCAATTCTCTCTCTTTGCCTCAGCCACGTCTTCCAGGGCTCACATTTTACACATTGAGAAGGTCAGGCTTAGTTGTCAAGTCTTATAAAAGATCTGGACCTCTCTGAATCCTTTATCCATCCATGAAGTCCTTGAAAAGTGATAGATACACTGACAAAGGCTCAAACTTGGCAATTAAATTCCCATGAGCTGGAATTAGAAAAGGTGTCCCACTTACATTAATAGATTGCATAAATTGTATCTGGAGATAGTTTCAACAAGACGGTTTCCCTGGGTTTTGCTGTGAATGAGATAAATGCTCCTTCAGCATAAGGCACTGTTATAGTATCACCACAACCAAATCCCCCTTACGGTGAGCAGCAGGAAATAGAAGACCTTTTCATTTTCCTTTAAGACAAGGGCCATAAAAGAATGGCTGGTAATGAAAGCCCTGTAAATTAATTTGAATTATAAATTCTTCAATGCCTTTCTATATAAATGGAAGTTATATACATAATTTATAGAGAATGGTATATGTGAATTGGAGTCCCAAACCCCCTCAAACACACTCGCTCAAGCATAACGTGTAGAACAGTAACACTCGCAGACCATGTGTAGATTGCAACAGTAAAAAAAAAAAATCACTCTAATACTGTGCGTTACAATAATAAATGCAGGAATTAGAGGGTTTTACCTCTCTGTAAATAAATTATGCATATGTACTTTTAAACTAACCAAATTAAATGATTAAAGACACTCCATTCCTTCATATACTTGTCTCAGGAGTAAGAAATGCAGCATAGAAGCAGAGGTCTCTGGTTCCTCTGAGCCTCACCGTTTCATTTGAAGCAATCTTAGAGGCACTTCCTTTTCCTTCCAGCTTTGCAAGGATATAAGGCATTTTATTTTCCCTTCAGCTAATTATTTTCAGCTAAATGCAACTTTTGAGATTAGAAGCATCACTTTGGTTTGCACTCCCTTGATGGGGTGTTGCCGGACTGGAGAAGTACTGCATGGCTTCTCAGAAGTCAGCCTGCCCACAGCCACTGCTTCCAACATTTCTGCCTCTGGATTTAACAAAGGCAGTCAAATAGGCACGGCTCTTCAGGACTGGGCTGGCAATGTACGTGGGCCACATTCCTGACAGGCAGGTCCATAGTGCCTTCTCTGCACAAAGTACCATTGTGCCGCTTTGTCAGTGATAACATGATTTGCCGTGATATGTGGCACCATGGTATGTGGTACCATGATTCACGCTTGGCTACAAACACTGTGGCCCATTTTAATGTGGGAAGCAGTTTAGCCCATAGCTCACCAGACTCATTTCTTACTCATTTCATGAAATGGTACTGTACCCTTAAGCCTAAACCCACTAGTCACAAGGAGAAGGAACTGCAGAGATTTGAAGAGCTTTTCTTTGCCAGTATGACCAGTGCTGATCCACCACCATATTACAAAATAGGGCTTGACTCTGCAACATCCTATATACCAAATTAGCTCAGTTCTTCCAGGGAATCTCTGGACAGTATCTGTTACTTTCAAAGCACTTAGCTCAAACTATCTTTTTATAGGTGGAGAAGCAGGCACAGAAAAACAGAGCACCTATCTCACAGGGTAGGGCAGTGGAGGAGCTGGGACATCCTACTCCTGGGCAGCACCAACTCCACACACTGTGGTCATTTCATCAGATGAGACACTGCAAGAGGTTGTTCAAATTTTGCTCAACAACCCCAAGTAACTTGGTTCCTACACAGTTCAAGGATTTGCATATGTAAAAACTTCCCAAAGCTGTATTACCTGAAGGGTCTACTGAAATCTGCACTTTAAAAAAAAAAAAAAATCAGGAATGTCCACATAACATAGCTTTCCTCTGGATTTTACACGTCTCTGCTAGGGAAGAGTACACAAGTTTGTCACCCTGTGTAAAAATGAAACTCTCTCCACACAAATCAGCTCAAATGCTGACGCTCGAAGCAGTGTGAAAGCAGGAGTTTAAGTGGAGGCAGTGTGGGTACATCACAGTTCACAGAGCTTGCTAGTATTTCTTATTTAATTGCACCTGTAAGTAAAGTGTGCTTATATACACTTTAATTGCTGCATTTTGACCGTGCTTTCCCTTCTTACTATAAAGCCAGCCTCAGCTTTAAAGAGTTGCATGTAAAACAGCAGTATTGCCTGAACTGTTTGTGGTGTTTTGAAGAAGAACCCCATTTTCAACAGCAGAAGAAACTGAGTCTTCACATCCACATCAACAGGGCTTCTGGAAGCAACTCCTAAGTACAGGCGGTGGGATCAAGAAATGTAACTGGTTTTAAGCTGTAACTTTATGAGTTTATGAATGGGATTATAGATAAATATGAAAACCAGTAGCTTCAGGGAACTGGACTTACTAATTCTGCCTGTCCTTGGTACTGTAAGCATGCCACCAATCTTGGGAATTAGGGTAGCTGTTCCAAGGTAACCAAATACTAAGACTTCTATGATTCAGACACAAGGTAGTTACAATGGACTGAAGTCAAAATGAAAAGAGTTATTTTAAATTTTTTTTTTTTTTTTAAAGAATTATTCATTTGGTTTTAGCTTTGGAGGAAAGCAAGGAGCAATTTTCATCTCGGAGTGCCAATAATGATTCTGCTTGATCCTAAGCAAAGAAGGTTTGAACTTCTTCCAAGATATTTTATAAAATGCTATATAAATCTGTCATTGAGGTCTTTACTGTAAGTTTCTGAGTACTAATACAGCCTCGTGGTGAAATGAAGATTATCAGCTCATTTTGTTCATAGCATGAACCAGGGGGTTTGGATATTAATGGGGCATAAAGCCTTCCAAAGCTTTACACCTCTCACTAGCTGACTTGTCACTGGGATTTGGAATGGTGGAATGTAACATTCACACAGAACAATGTCAGGCCATTAGGCTATGAGCTCTTTTGTATTTGTTTCTAGTTTGATGGATTGCCAATCTGCATCTGGCCTCCAGCATCAGTACAGTACAAATAATTAGCATTAGATTTTCCTTTTCACAGCTGTTTGCAAAACTTACTATTATGTATTTTCAACATCACAAGAAGCTGCTACAAGCTGACATCCACGTGTGCACACAAAAATATTAATCACATGGCTGTAAAAACCAGGAAATACTTCAAACTTTTAAATCACCTAGGTTCTTGGTTTTGTATTTAGATTCTGTGTGAGACGTGTGAAGGACATATGTGAAGGACAAAGACTACAGCATCTGTGATGGCAGGTACACAGTGAGATGGCTGGAAGAAAATGCAGGAGGAATTGAGAAAAAATTATCTGAACAACAGAGGACATGAAAAACATGGCTCAGTATGGAAAGGGGTGGCAGGACTGTACCTCTGCTCCATGTGTGTGACGTTTGGCAGCATTCCACGCAGATCAGATCCCACTCTTATTGCATGTCTTCAGGTCACTCATGGCCATGGTCTTTCCTGCAGGTGAGCTTCAATACAGCAACCCAGGCAATAACACAAGGGTTGTCCACTGGAGTTAAGGAGGAACTAAATGTGGATGGGCTGAGCTTCACACTCATCTTCAGTGGGAGGTGAACCAGGCTTAATCTCACTTTTTGTGTCACCTTACAATGTGTTAGGAAGGCTTGGAAATTGATAACCGAGGGGAGGTAATAATCCAGGGCATGCTACTTCCTGCAAACACATACAAGAAAGCATTTGTTTAAAATTCATCTAAACATTCTATAACATTAATAGAAAACAGAGTATTTAAAGACTTTCCACACTCATCAGAGCTTTCCCATTATCCTTTGCCTGGTCTCTGCCCATTTCCCGCTCCCCCAGGGAGTGGTTCTGCAGTGCAACTTCAGCCCTTAACTCCAGAAACCGCTTCTGGTGAGCAGCTCTTACTGCTTTTTCAGAAGTTCCCAGTTGTTTAAAATGAGTTCTGACTCAGCCTTCCTCTGTCACCAACGGCCAGCCACCCATTGGTCCTCCATATGAGCATGTTTAAAACCTGCACACATTTTGAGACTTGTAAGTCAATTTGAAGGTGCAATTTCCCTTTGAGAGTCCAATCACTATTTTCCGTTGTGAAGGCTTGCACAGTCTCTGGTAAGAAACCATACAGCTCTGACACAGCTTGTGAACATCTCTGCCCTGACACAGCCTGACTTAGCAGAGGCATTTCTGCAGACCATTTCTAGGAGATGTCTGCCTCAAGAATTGCCTAGCGCATATGATCCATGTTCTTCCTTACTGAATGACTGTACAAACTAACTGCTGAGCACGAACATATTTAACAAGAGCCATAAACACTCATGCTGTGCAATCTTCATCCACAGTAAAAAGTGAAGGCACCTGGAGAGACAAGTTTTGATTCAACCCCCTATTGGGAAAACTGAATTTGGAGTTGAACTTCACAAACTTTCCAAGCAGTTCTGTACTGTTGTTTTTCTAAAATTATGACTAAATGTGAAAAGTGTGGAGTTTAGCAATCTCTGTTCCAAAAAAATGTACTGGAGAACATGTCCCTATTTTTATCTACATGAGTGAAAATATTCCAGAAGACATTAAACTTGACTATAGAGCTTCTTGTCAGAACATAGCATGCAGCACACAAACGCAGTAAGATTAAAAAAAGCCCAAACACTGGACTTAAAGAAATAAGAAAATTAATCTGAAAAAAAGAATTGAAGAAGATATAACAATTTGGGGCACGATAAGTGAAGATAATCATGGAGCTCTTATGTTCTGGTCCAATGTTCTTGCTATATAGGGTCACAAAACTTGAGAACTTTTTAATGTACCTGAATACAAAGCCAGATGTCTAGAAATCTAGGATTCAGGCTCCACCTGTGAACTGTGGAAATTGTATCACCAATAGTAGTGATCAAAATGATGGGCACGGAACAAAATGGGAGCTTCAAAAGAGCGCTAAGACAAAGACTACTGGACCACTTTGATATTTGATCAGGCAAAATGGCAATTAAAACCGTGAATATGACCATAAACAGCCTTGGTGTTACAAGTGCCAATGAATATTAAAGTGGAGGAATCTTTGAAGAGTGCTGAAAAATTAGAGGAACGCAGAGGGGACAGCCCAAAATGACTCTGAGGCTGGAGGAAACACCTTACAGTGGGAGGCTTTCTTTGCCTATTTCATCAAAATAAGAAGCCTGGGAGGTAAATTTGATTATTCCATATAAATATATTCACAGAGGGAAATCTCCAGGGACTAGAGAGAGCGCTTTTGCATCCAGCAAAACAAAGCAGTGCAAAATCTACCATTAGGACCCGAAGCAATAGGAAAATATTTTTTTTGAAAATGAGACTGATCAAACGTTGAAACAAGCTGCCAAGAAGAGCAATGGAATCACCATCTTTTCCTATCTTTGTATCAACAAAACGTGTCTTAGCTAAATGCACATTATGGACATGTAGCAGGTAACTGGATCCATCTACAGGAAGAGCCAGAAGGAGGATCCAGGGAACTACAGGCCTGTCAGCCTGACATCAGTGCCAGGGAAGGTTATGGAGCACATCATCCTGAGTGCCATCACACTGCTTGTACAGAACAGCCAGGTGATCATGCCCAGTCAGCATAGGTTTATGAAAGGCAGGTCCTGCTTGACTATCCTGATCTCCTTCTATGACAAGGTGACCTGCTTAGTGGATGAGGGAAGGGCTGTGGACATTGTCTACCTAGACTTTAGTAAAGCCTTTGACACCATTTCCCACAGTATTCTCCTGGAGAAACTGGCTGCTCATGGCTTGGATGGGCATACTCTTCTCTGGATAAAAAACTGCCTGGATGGCCAGGCCCAAAGCGTGGTAGTGAACGGGGTTCAATCCAGTTGGTGGCCAGTCACAAGTGATGTTCCCCGGGGCTCAGTATTTGGGCCTGTTCTCTTTAATATCCTTATCAATGATCTGGATGAGGGGATTGAGTGAACCCTCAGTAAGTTTGCTGATAACACCAAGTTAGGCAGGAGTTTTGATCTGCTTGAAGGTTGGAAGACTCTACAGAGGGATCTGGACAGACTGGATCAGTGGGCCTAGGCCAATAGTATGAGGTTCAACAAGGCCAAGTGCTGGGTCCTGCAGTTGGGTCACAACAAACCCCTGCAACATTACAGGCTTGGGAAACAGCGGCTGGAAAAGGACCTGGGGGTGCTGGTCAACAGTGGTTGAACATAAGCCAGCAGTGTGCCCAGGTGGCCAAGAAGGCCAACAGCATCCTGGCTCCTATCAGCAATAGTGTGGCCAGCAGGAGTAGGAAAGAGATTGTTCCCCTGTACTTAGCACTGATGTAGCCATACCTCGAATACTGTGTCCAGTTTTGGGCCCCTCCCTACAAGAAGGACATTGAGGTGCTGGAGCGTGTCCAGAGAAGACTATCAAAGCTGGTGAAGGGCCTAGAGCACAAGTCCTATGAGAAGCAGCTGAGGAAACTGGGGTTGTTTAGCCTGGAGAAAAAGATGAGGGCAGACCTTATCCCTCCCTACAACTACCTGAAAGGAGGGTGAAGCAAGATGGGGGTCAGTCTGTTCTCCCAAGTAACAAGCGAAAGGATGAGAGGAAATGGCCTCAAGTTGCACAGAGGTTTAGGTTGGATATTAGGAAAAATTTCTTTACAGAAAGGGCTGTGAAGCATTGGAACTGGCTGCCCCGGGAAGTGGTGGAGTCACCATCCCTGGAAGTATTTAAAAGACATGTAGGTGTGGTGCTGAGGGACATGGTTTAGTGGTGACCTGGCAGTGCTGGGTGAATGGTTGGACTTGACGATCTTAAAGGTCTCTTCCAACCAAAACAATTCTGTGGTTCTGTGATTCTATGGGAGCAGTTGAGGAACTCAGCGTCAAGTGATCTAGTGGACCCTTCCAGCTTCAAGGTATAAATCTAGAGCTGGAGTGGTTAGTCCTAGTGCATTCTGGAAATGATATAATAGCTTCTGCTTGTGCTTCAGGGTTTTTGTCAGTCTCTTTCAAGGATCAGGATAATGATCTTCATGGAAGTGGTTTCCCAAATCTGTAGGTTCCTGAGCCACTTATTCTAAATTTCCTGCTGCTTTGTGCTTCATCTGCCTTTTTCATGGTCTTTTTGGCTACCTGGACCATGCCTTTTAAGCCATGTTCCTAGCTGATAGCAGCTTACTGGGTTATGTCTGCAAGACTTCTAATTCCTACAAAATTATCCAAAATTCACAGAGATCAGCTTGTTTCTGTAGGTGTTCCTTTGCAGTCCAGGGTTAGCTAATGAACACCTCGAGTACAGCATTTGTGAGAGATGATTTACATTTTTTCATTAAAAATGTCACTGGAAGTCCAGTCTTCCCATGTTGCAATATTTGAAGCCACTGTCAACAGCATACATGGCTGATATTAATTAAAGTAGAAGATGACAGCACTTGGAAAATGAACACCTTCCTCTGCTCAGATAAATGACCTTTAGCGAGTGCTTGTTCTTTAGTTAGACTAGGTCATTACTAGAGATTACTGAGAATTTTCAATAACACTGGAATCTCTGACTCGTCTTTGTCTTTAAATTTGAACACTGAAAAGAAATGGAGACTCTTCTCTGTGTGGCACACAGCGTTGTCTAGCACTAGCCTGTCCCACCACAACAGCCAGCCAGCAATCTCCGAGTATCATTGTGCTTTGAGCAGCAGGAGAAGGAGGGTGGTGAGCTTCATTTTCTCTCTCACAAGTAGAGCCTTTCCTTTGCTGCACAGAATCAGGCTTGGGAAGACTGAAGACAACTGACACAGTACTTTTTGTCATCAATGCACAGGTTATGGAAAATGGAAGAGAAGTAAGCTTGCAGGCTGTGTTGTCGCAAGTCGCAGCCACGTTCAAAATACAGGCAACTTAAACTTTAAATAGCTGCACTGCTGCACCTAATCCCTGGGTGGTACCCTCTCTTTACCGTAGCTTCTGGGGGAGGGAAAGTGCAGTTTTTGCTTGTGGTCTGAGCTCCTGATGCCACAGTTCTTCCTAGTGTCTTCAAGGGTGCCGTCCTTACAACACTGAAGTTTCAGAGTGTGCTGCTGGAAGAAATCCATTTTAGAGAGACTGCCTCATATCTCAGTTGCGCACAAGATCTTACGGAGCTGAGGACAAAGCTGCAAGCATGACACACAGCATGCAGAAGAAAGGGCAGTCACTCTGTTCTAGTACTTCTGGACAAGATGGGGCAAGGGAAACAAAAATCTCCCACCCAACCTCTTTGTTTAGAGAGGAGGGCTTCCCACCACACTCCACAGCTAGTGGGCTCTGTCAAATCCTGCAACTTGCTCCTTTCTATGCGAGAAACTAAATGGAGGTTCTGGGCATATGCCGTGCTGAGAAATTATTCTGCAGTTTAAGACAGTCAGAACAGAGGGCCTGCTTAGGAAGCAGTTTGAAATTATTGCAAGCAGAACTTCACATTTCCACAGCAGAAGCCTTTATAGGCTGGAAGTCTCAAACCTTGATCACTTCCAATTGAGCCACTTATAAAAAATGTGCACTGCTGGAATATTTTAAATGACTGTGTGCAGTGTGTACTGACTGAACATTAGGGGCTTCAATTAAATAACAGTTCAGAACATAATGAACTGAAAAATTTCACACTCTCTAAAGTGGGATAAGCATGAAGTGAAGGAGAGAGAATTAGGAAATAGTGCTCTGAACGTGGCACCAGCTACTGCCTGACGAGATTCACAGAGAAACACAACAGAACAGTTTGTGAATAAGGGTGATGGTACTCCTGCTGAAATTGGGGATGCATATACCCCGTGAGCTTGGCTTGGTCGTATCTGAATTTAGGCACTTGTGGATGCACATTTAGAGTCAACTGTTCCCTGCTTTGTGATGAGTGGATAATCTGGAGCCCATGTCTAAGGTTCTGGTCTGAGACTCAGCTAACACTGAGTCCTTCTGCAGATCTTACATTTACTAACGAAATAATCTTCTTCTATGACCCATATGAACCAGACAGAAGTAGTACAACATCCAAAACTCTGCTAACAGATATGGAGAATGATGCAACAAAGACTGTCTGTGCTGTAGTTTTCTCTGCATGTCAACGAAAGGAGAAAGAGGGACAGCAAAGGTAGAGATCCTGCACTACAGCATGAGGCAGTTGCCCCGGAATACTATAGCATGCTTTACAAGGGGAAAAAATGGCACTCGAAGTGCCAACATACTGCATTTTGGTAGCTGCTGACATCAAACAAGGGCTATTCTTCTTTTGGTGGTTTGTTAGCTCTGGAAGTAAATCCCTTTACAGACTTTCCCATGATCTCTCAAGCACACTTACTTGGTTTGAAATGGAACAAAATGAGATCTCATTCCAGTAAGTACCGTATTTATCCCTTTACCAGAGAGGGCATGGGTGTCTTTAGAGATCTTGCAAATACGAAAGATGTTAAGAAAACCCCCAACAAACGTAAACCAACGTGCAAATGACACACTTCATATTTTTAGGCTTATTAGGTTTAACATTTCTCTGTTTGAGGTTAGGTTTTCAACTGACTCATTGCTATTGCTCTATCTGTGTTATTTCAACCCAGTCTTTTCAACCACCTCAGTGGCACCTGCTCTGTGCACATTCTTGTTCATATTAGTAACTGCTGAGGTTCTATAGCCAAATGCCAGCTGACCAAAGGAGCTGTACTGTCTAGGTGCCTGTGAAGGCTGAAGATGATGGACAGCCGTATCAGCCACTACTGAGGCTGGTATTCCTCTTACATGCTCCATTCGACTTGTAACTAGATGAAAAAGGTCAGAAAGCTGAAAAGCGTGTGGACCTTATTTAGTGGCTATTTCAAATGGTAGAGAGTCAACTCAATTTGCTGGCAAGTGCTCATGGAGATACTGAGAATCAGGTGGGAGTCAGGAGCTGCATTTATTCCAGTTCACCTGATATACGCCCAGCATATGAAAAAAGTGAAGTAAACTACAAAAGCCATTTATAAGCATATGTGGTAAGTTTAATGATTTAGGAGTTTTATAAAAATTGTAAGTGTGCTCTGATCTTCAAAAAAAAAAGGTTGTCAAATAAAATAAAATAGGAGGGAAAATTATGCACACTTCCTCAAGCTCCATATTGCCAAAATGATGAGTCTGCTATCAAAGACTCGGTCTGACTGGTCTTTTGAGGAATGTAGGAAATCCAGCTTAGACCACTGAACTTTCACTCCATCATGCATAGCAAAAGCATCAAAAGCAATGCAAAAAAACCTTGCCCTTAGACAACTGCGTAATTACCTGCCCATGGGATAAGTTTCTACCTTTCCCCCTCAATCTGACTCTGCTTGTAATCACAGAGCTGAGGGTTAATTATCTTCTTAATTTTGTCTATTTCCTTTAACAGAAATCTGAAGCATTAAGACCAATGCTTTGCCTTTTCAGACTCCTCCTGCATGGTGGGTTTCTTGTTTTGTTTGCTATAGTGTGAAGTGTCAGCATTCCACTGTGTTTTATTGGGTCAGTTTGAGGTTCTCTGCCTTTCAAACTGCCCCTAGTCCTCCTGTGTAGAGACGGATGAATGGGACTGGGGCTGGACCAAAAAACAGCTTTCCAATTCACATCCAAGTTTGTTCTTCAATTTGCAGCCAAATTCATTCTTGACCATTTGCACCAGAGGACAAAAAGCTATTAAGATATTGATGACTTTGAATCTTTTACTTCAATATTTCAAAGAAATGGATTTAAAGTCTTTAAATCATACTAGTTTACACTCTTAAATAAAAGGTCATTTCAAAACCAATTCAGAGCTTTTAAATTGAAGTTGGTTTTGTGAACAACAAGGCATGGGTTTCTTCTGGCTCTTATGGTTGACCATGAACTGTGATTAGGGCTGTTTCCACATGGATTTTCTGCAGGCTAACAACATATGAGCTTAGGAAGCAGTCTGTCCCTAAAGCAGGGCACTACCTGGCTGGTGATTTTCGTGGGACTCACCAATCTCTGCGCTTTCCATAATTTTGTCAAATTTGAAGATGACCAAAAATTTCTTAACACTTGAAACTTCAGTAACTTACACACTTAAGTAGGAGAATGCAAAGAGATCATGTCACTGCCCAAGTTTTGTTTCTTTAACAAATCAGCCTTGAAATATCAAAACAGGATGCTTTGACAGATCCAATGTTTTCAGAAGTTTTCTACATGAGGCTCACAGGCTAAATCTCACCCTTTCCTGCAGATTTGTGCAGTTTAGATGAACACATTCCCAAGAGAGAACATTTTTGTCACAATATCAACCAGCTATGTGTTTCCCTACAGCACCTTGTGTATCTGTATCACAACTACTCTTTAAAAAGTCTTTAGAGGCTCTCCTGTATAGATGCTCCACCTTGACTTTGTTGTCTGTATTTGACTCTCTCTATCTTCTTGGAAATGGGATGACCAAACTCTATTGTTATATATTCAGCATTTTCCAAACTAACACTTCATTTGTACTTGCCACCATGAACCCAGAGGAGTCAGATCAGAACGGGTACAAGTACATCCATGAATGCCAGCCTGTCCTTGGGGGAGGCTTATCACTACTATTACAGTATTACTTTCTTCCCCCAATCCATGGCTAGAGAAACAAAACCAAAAACCCAATGCTTAATGACCTTCTATTCCTAAAGATGAACTGCTTATTTTAGTAAACATTTGTTCAAAATTTTTTCCTCTTTCTAGAAACAACCTTGTAGTTTGTTCCCAAAACTATTTTGCATGATCCTGAGAAAATTTAACAAAACCATCTCTTTTGACCAGAAACACAAATTCAGGCTCTGCCACCACCTTGTAGCCTCTTCTTCATGTCAGAAATCATAATAATGCTTCTTCATCTCGGAAAAGTACTGCAAAATTCAGCTTTGTGAGAGCTGTGAGGCATTTGGAAACCATTGGGAGAAAACGTGTCATGAAAGTGAATGTCTTCACTGCATGATGCAAATATATGTTAAGCAATAAAATTCTAGTTCCTAAATAGGCTTGTCTTGTTTTGATATTCAAGGCTATGAAAAAAAAGACATACATACTTCTCATTTAATCCTGCCAAGATATAAAACTTACCTATTTTTATACAGCTGCCCAATATGGATGACAAAAATAGCTTTCTTAATAAAGAGAAATAGGAAAAAGCTAGCTAATACCTTCTGATGCAAAGTCATGAGGTCCATCTCAAGAGTGCACGTCATTTTTAGGCTGAAGTTGTACCTGTTGAACCTCATTTCACTGAGGGAAAATGCTGCTGCCTCTTGAAAGTCAGCTTAAGATGACTGAACTGTTCTGTCAGAGAACATTACTACTCCCAGAAGTAAAATCTGAAGAAAAGATTAATACACTTTGTTGAGAGAAAGCTTGATAACTATCATTGTGCTGTGTATTTGCTTCTTGTGGCAGATGATATTTGATCATTTGAAATGATTACTTTAGCTCAAAATCTTCTGAATCAAGTGGCTATAAATCATCTGTCCCACAAGTACTGCTACTAACTAGTGAGCATTTAGACAGCATTAGCGCAGGCTAATACCTCCTTTCAAAGGGAGAAGGGGCAGAGAGTACCTCCAGTGAGAGTGTGTGTGTGTAAAAACCTCTGGAGACAACGTAATTATTTTTTAAAGCAACAGCTAGACCTCTCCTATGAAAAATATGCTGCATCAGTGCCAAACTATATTGCAGTATTTTAAACTCAAAAGCCACACTTTTTTCCAGATGGAAAATAATTTCATCTAATCTTGAGTGATGATATTAGAATATGAATGTTGTGCAATTAGATTGGTGCACATGTTAATAGTATTGGATACCTGTACTTGAAGTGAGCCTGTTCAGAAGTTGAGAGCTGCAGCTTTCACAAAACAGGACGGAGAATTTGTGACAATGATATCTCCATTTCTAAGGTTTGGGTAATAGTACTTGTACTACTTCATGAAAAAATTATACATCAAGCACTATTATTTTCAATCCACAGCTTCTTATTATCTGAAAGATTTGTGTGTCATTCCTGCACTGAAGTGTTCAGCATTGAGCTATAAAACTGCTGCAGTAATACTCTAGGACTCACAGTCTCAGTCTGTACCTAAAACCCATGTGAAAATACGTTTCTAAAAAAGATAGTGCTGACATAATACTAAAGGTGCAATGATTTTATTAACATAGAAGATTACTACTTCTGATTCATCTGCAAGCACTTCTTCAATGGATGATGCAATCTAAAATTAATCAATGTGCTTTTTGATGGATACTTTTCAGAGGTTTAAAAAATGACAACATTGGTTCTAATTTTTAAGTGGAGGTTTAAGAGACACAACATACCAGTGTATCCTTTAGGAACCGATGCACTACACAGAACCAAAGGTTGGGTTTTATCTAATCTTGCAGCTCACTGAAGTCCAGGTATTATTAAAATGCAGTATAACTGGGCTTTGGTCATCTGAAAAAGCCGCCACCATCTCCTTATTAGCTTTGCTTGTTTATGCCTTTCATCCGTGGTTAGGTGCTGCTTTAGAGCTGTGGGAAAAATCTCATTTATACAATGAAAAAATTTAAAGAGACAAATTATGGATTTGCATAATTAGAAGCTAAGGTAGAGTAAAGTTAATAGGGATGTTAGTGGAAGCGATTTTAAACATCTTACTGTGATCTATACTTTCCTATTTCATTTTATTGTAGTCTTGTTTTACGCTATTCCTTTTACTTCAAATCTGTAACAGTTCTAGTCCTCTTGTTACTCACCTTTCAATAGTATCTTGACAGCAGAACTACATCTTCGTTCTCATTTAATAACTATTTATCATTCTGTATCTGCCCATTTTCAAGAAGGAATAAAGTTAAGTGTTCCAGAAATTGGAAAAAATTGAAACTTGACCTTTATTAAGTGGGTTAATTGTCACAATCTCAGCATGTATGAAATTAATGACCAAAAAGTGGAACTTCAGAGTTTCAGAAGACTAGGTTAATGTCCAAAAAAGTCTAAACTCTGACCTTCTTGACATATGCCAGAAGAAACAGCCACCCTAATAAATTACTACCTGGGTGCAATTATAATAAACCATTCCTAGCATCCAATCACTCGAATTAATTGCTGCAAGGTAGTGGGACTTTCCTACAGATATTCAAGTTACTCTAAAAATTCTTTTGCAGTTCACAGGAGGCTGTTTGTGCATGCCTGTTTCAGCAGGGAGATTCAGTTTTAAGGCACATTACTCTTACCTTTGCACCACAAATCGGTATACAGCCCCACTTATTAGCGGTGAAATTAGGAGCTTTGGCTGAGTTACTAATAGCACTGAAAGTGGTGAACCAGCCTGGAATAAAGCAAAGGCAAATGAATTTGCCTTAATGCATACCATAAAGCAATTGCTGGATGCAGGACACCTATGTATTTCCCAAATTCCAGCCATACAGAGAAGAAAAACTTGTGAATATGCCAATAAACTGCACAATATTTAAATCAAATAGAATTCATAAAAAGAAAATTAAGGAAAAAAAAGAATACTCCATTTGCACAGATCCAGGTAAGGAGCACAACACGAAACCTACTGACTTCCACACCACTGTGCCAAACACAGATGAATTGGCCAGGAGGACAACCAGTACTTCTCCTATGGGTAGCAAGTGCATGTATGGAATGGATAGGTGGCTCCAGCCTGACACAAAGCGAGAGGCTACCTGGCTGGTAACATCTGTAAGAGAAAGAAGGCACCACGCTGGAACTATGCTACTCTTGGTCTGGCACACATGGGATCCTACAGGGAAAATTGTGTTGATTCTGTTCAAAGGACAAATGACTTGTGTGTTCAGGGATGTCAAGTTGGCCCATTTTTCAAGAACAATATATGCTTAATATTAAATAAAATGCTAAGTGCTTAACTTCAATTATCTAATTCTGCTGGTGTCTGACTCTGTGCATAATGGTGAATCAGTTGGGAAATCAACACTGCTCACACATGCAAGATTTTATTCCCTATCCTCATGCAGATTTTAAACACCTTTCTGAAGAAGCAGGTCTCAAAGGGCTAAAGATCTGTTTCACTCCAGTTCACATTAAGCTGCACAAAGGCACAAGTTGTGGTGGTCAGCACCACACTGGTCTGAACTTGATTTAACTGGAAAATGATTGTCTAGTAATAATTCTGCATGGATATCCCCAAAAATCTTTCAGTAATAAAAATCAGAAAAAAAAGAACTACAAGATGTTCAGAGCACAGTCAACAGAAAGAATCACCTGAAGATGGAAGACCCAGGTTCAAAAGCCTCTTCTGTGCTTGATCAACTTGATATAATAAAATAGTCCTATACACAAAAATATTATGTGGACAAAGGTCCCCAACTCTAGACACATTATGGTTCACGTGAGTGTCCTGAATATAACACTATCTTCTATATTGCTCTCTGTGTCTTTGTCCAATCCTTCCACGCTGGATTTGTAAAACCTTTCTTTACCCCCTCTGTGCTGAGTAGTCCTCCCACAATGGCAGAGGAACATGTTAGTGCACGACGGTGACCCCAGCTCAGGCTTCACTCAGGTTGCCCTCAGCACTGCACTGGCAGCAAGGCAAGCAGATACTTATACCCGTTCTTCACTGCCAGTTCAACACGTCACATCAGTTTGTAATTCACATATTTTCACGTCTTTCTAGGGAAAGTGAAGCCCTTGTCTAATTGTGAAATTATAAATCCACAGTAATTACAGTACTAATTGGAGACACTTCTTTTGAAGATTCGCTGAAATAATTTGTAAACTTCTTATTCTTCAGGATAGCAACCCCTACCTCCTAGACAAGCCAGCTAGTGTTCCGTTGTCCAGCTTTTATTTTCCTCTTAAGAAAGGACACCTCCTTGCTTTCCTCCCCTATCTAGCTTAATCCTTCATGATGAAAAATGGCACCAGCTCCAGCTGTTAAGGCTTCATAGCATGAGAGACAGAAGCAGAAGTCAAATGCTTTCTGGTTTCCAACCACTCCAGTACTGACTGTGCAACACTTTCCGGGCAATGCAAACACTGACGACCAACCTGATTGCTTTTGTAAACTCTCAGGTCCAGTTCAGGTTGCTACCAATGTAAAAAAAAAAAATTAAGTGAAGTTTGATGACTACATACACTGAAAATAATCGTTACGAGACTAAAGACAGTGTACAAGGCAAAAATCACATTTTGTTAGAAGTACATGACTACCACATACCACCCCATGTACGCTGCTAAACAAAACAGCTTATTCAAGCGTATTTCAAAGCCTGTTACTGATAATTCAGGAGTATAAGTACTACAAGCACTCCATATTCAGCAAAAGGCTACAAAAAAAGGGAAAAAACCAGGTCTTTTGGTTTCTGCTTGGTACCATAGGATAGGCACTTTGGCATTTGATAAAATTTCAATTTAGATTTTTCACTAAACAAATGATCAAAAGATTTCATTTGTTAAAGCTCAAGTTTATATAATGTACACTAACTCCACAGTCATTCATTCAGTTTTAAAATACATTGAATACACCAGTGAACCTATGGAGACACAAACCCCAAAAGAATCCAGGACCATTTGTGGCTTTTTTTCCTTAAGTACAGATTGAGATTTATTTATTTTTACTGAAAAATCCCCCACATGGTTTCCAAACTTGTGACATTCATTAGGAAATAGATGTAGAAACTGAGAAATGCTAAGGAAGCTCTTCCAACGGTGAGTCACCAATTTACGTGCTGTACTTTGTATAGCAAGCAATGCAGTCAAAGAAGGAAGCATGTTAGAAGCTATTAAATATAGATGGTAATTATGTGAAAACCACGTGATCATATCTGACTTCAACAAGAATCAGTGAAAAAATCTCCTAGAGAAAAAAGGATGCTTCATCAGATATATTTGGTAGAGCAACATTTTGTCTAAACGCTCCTGTTTGGCACAGAGTAGAAGGATCATCAAGGAGTGACTTCTAGTCCATAAAATCAGAGCAGCGCAGTGGATTTTGGGAGCATCTTTCATGTGTCGGACTGAAACACTTCAAATTACATTTTATAATTATTTCATATGCCCTTCTATTAAAAAAAAAAAAAGAAGGTGGTAGAAGTGGCAGCAGCAGATACTAAATACTGTTTCTAAACATGTGGACTAGAGAAGAACAGTTTATGTAGCCTAACTCTTCCAGTGCACCTTTGAAACATGCATCTCTCATGACTCCATGATGATCATTCCTCTCTGAAGTCAAATTAGCCTCAAGAAGGCAGGAAGGAATACTTATTTTAGCCAGGACCCTAAACCATCGTACCTCCACAGCCAGAAGGCTCTCAGCTCTCCTTTACTCATGACAGCACTTAAGCCAAGGGTGCATGGATACACTTCACGAGCACATTTCCAGAACAGAGGTTGTTCGTCCATTTTGTCTATTCAACTCTCTCAAAGGGCACCGTCTCGCACTACAGAGCCAAAGTAGTTATAGGTCATTAGGGAAGCGATTCATCAGAAGGGAGGTTATGTAAAATTAAAAAAGTTTTTTTTTCTGTTTTGTTTTTGGAGAACAGTCCGAGAAATCCGAGTGATGTCTTTCTTACAGGAATACTGCAGAGAGCTAACTAAACAGAAGCAAGATTTGGCATTTAGCCTGGGATTAGTGTGAACAGCCTCTTAAGCAAACATTATGAAGAAAGTTAACTTTAAAATGCTTTGAAAGGTCTGTTTTCATGACAGATGGTAATAAGGGCTCACCAGTGCCAATTTTTTTGTTTCCACCTCAGTTTTCAGAAGCTTAAGTTTTAGGCTAGTGCTTCTGAGAAACCATTACATGCATAGAGGAAAAATGCAAATTACAAAATTAGATTGCTCACTATTTTTATTGTGTGCAACATATTTTCCTAAATAACACTAACAGATGAAGAGTAAAAATTTGACCATGTGCTTAATAGACCACTTTCCCTTTCTGTTTACTAGAACCGCCCCTGTCCCCCCCCCCCGCCTTTTTTTTTTTGCCAGCTATTTCTCCTTTAATCTTTATCTGCACACCTGGGCAGTCATTCATCTCCCCACAGACCCCCAAAGATTCAGCAATCAGTAGCAGGTAGAGGTTTTGTTTGTATAATACACTCACTAGGGAAGACATGGTAGAACTATATTTTATTCAAGAAAACCCACACATTCTGTCCTGTGGTGACCACAGGCTTTGCTAAGCCATAGATATCAGCAAATACTGGAACAAAATACAGTGTATCAGATTGAATCAAAGCATTTAAATTCTGAATTACAGTTATAATTTTCAGGGAGGGTTATTTTCAGAATTGCATCATAGTATCTCGTACAATGTTGTGCAATGTAAGTGGCAGAAACAGAAATGGAATATTGGTCCTAATAAAAACCGAAATGTAATGACTTTTGTGACATTTAAACTGTCAAGACAACAATTTACAACATTCTACCAAAGGCAGCATATAGTTACAAAAATACCGGTCCAGCATCTTGTTAGTGGTGAAGCAATACCCAAGGTGCAATGGCCACGAGCCATTCTTAGCGAAATATTTTTTAAAAAACTATTTTTTCTATTTTTCCCGCATTGATACTAGCTGAACACCAAAACTGCTATGACAACCTGGAAGTCACTAATTATCACGTGTATTGCACCGAAGATCTATGCAAAAACACGTTTTCCAAGTTGCAGTATAAAAGAAGCAGAATCTAATAAAACTATGAATATGCCAAAAGACATTTTACTGCAACTGATCTTGGATGAGCAGGTTGCAACATCTATTGAGCTTTAAACAATTGTTCAAGCTTGTCCATCCAACTTAAGGATACAAAGGTAAAAGACAAAGTCCTTAATACTGAGAACAGAATTAAATCACTTTATACTCCTCTCCATTCATCCACAAAATAAAAATATTCCACCCTCCTCTCCTCCCAATACCCAGGTAATTTCAAAGTCAAACTTCAGAATTACCCTTGTTCTGATATTGCACTGTTCTAGGATTGTATTGTTTCTACCTGGAAGTTAAAATGTACAGTATGAGGGAGATCAAAACTGCTGGAGACAGTAGACCTGCTTAACTTGTGGAGGTATCCCAAGAAATGTGCATCAGACGAAGACACAATAAAAGCATACTGCAGACTTGGCTGTGGTCTGGACTTGGGCCAAAAATACCTTAGCCTGCCTGCCATCTCCTTCAAGAAAACAGTATGAGTTAACATCTTAACCAAAAGAAGTTGAGTAAGACCAGATAACCATGTCACATTCAGTGTTACATCCAATGACACAGAAATGAAGGAGTAGCAGACAGGAATATTAATCATATTTTCCTTTTAATAATGGCTTAGTCAAAAGTGTGGCTTTGAAAATCTCTAGCTAGTTGTGAAAACCTGAAGAAGCTGGGAAGCAACCTCACTTTGAACAGTACGGTTTAAAGCTGTGGCTTGGCCTATCTGCTTTCAAACTCTCCTGTAGCACTGTCTAATGCCTGAAAATAAAAAGAATTCAGCCTTTAAAAGTTGATGAGTGTTGTACTGCAGCAGCCTAACTCTGACTGAAGAAGAAAGATGAGATATTTTTATACAGTAAACGAAAGACAAAAGTAAACTGAAATCTTCAGCAATCACTTTTAAGTGTATACAATTTGGATTCTCATCAACATTTAAAACTACCAATCATAAGGTTGCCACCTTACCTTTTTCCGGACTGGCATACCTGATTTTAAACAGGTTTTCTTCCAGTCTCCCAAGTTTCTGATCCTCTTATCCAGTTTTCTGCTGTACTGCTCTCCCACCTTCATGCTGAATACCGAGTCAGTCCTGCCTTCTGCTTTTCTTGGCAGGAGGCAGAGCAAGCTTTTAATTTCGGTAGTCAGAGTGACAGAACAACAAAAGCACAGCAGATAGAAGAGCTTAATTCTTCCCCAGGAAGAAAATACATTTGGTTCAACAAAGGGCTGCAAAATCTTCCAAAGGCACCTCTTTCCCCAGTTTTTGCCCGAAAGCAAGATGGCAATCTTAATTGAAAAGGGATGCTAAATCTTTTAAATAACTTAAAAATTCATTTTTATATAAAGCAGCAAAAACATTCTTCTCTGCAGAAAGAGAAATGTTAACAAAGAAACACACCAACATAAATGCACTGTTCATAAACTTCAGCTAATTTAATTTCACAAGAAAGTAAAATTTTAGGACTATTCTTTAACCTCATCAGTACTTTCTGAAGAAGATTCTTTGGCATCTTCAGTCTCTCTGTTGCTTTTCTCTTTGTTTAGATTTTCACTTTCTGATTTGGTTCCATTAAATAGAGAGTTTTCACCATTTACAAACCCGTTCTCTGTGACTTCAGCATCAATAGCTTCATCAATCTTTAAGTCCCCTTGCTCTTCTACATCTTCTAGGTTTCTCAAGACAATAGGGAGTCTAGAGTCTGCCACAGTGTTCTCCAACAAGGCAATATTGCTCTCTTCATATTTAGGAAGTGGAGCTCCATCTGCCATTTGTTTGGTATAATACTCTCGGCTAGCAGCTGCACTCTTCACTGATTTCTCCAAGATCTCTTTTTCACCTAAGCGCAATTTGATAGCCATTATCGCATGTGAAGTAAGGTCACGGGTCTCCAAGAAGGACTTATCATCCTGTTAGAAGAGAAAAAACAAGTTTGTTAGTAACAAATAACACAACTAAAAAATCCCTCAACTTTAGTCTCTATGCGTTAACAGTGACACTAGGCTCTTCAGGCTGAGCCAAACGGACATCCATGAACAGGGGAGTCCGCATGGAGTCCCAGTGACGTTTGTCAAGAATTCATAAAAAAGCCAAAAATTTCTCCACATAGATCAGCCTGCATAGCAAGTGAAGTCAGCAGACTTCACAAACCCATGAAACACGTAGGTTCACTTATACAATTGCAATAGTAGCACATTTCTTTGCAGTCTGGAGAATGCAACTAATAGACAAGTCGAAACTGATGCCCCATTTTACTTGCAGAGAAAAAGCAGGTAGCCTCTATTTGGAGAATCAAAGTAAAAATACATTAATAAAATTACATTAACAAAATTTTCCTTTTTGCAATCTTCTTTGATTTTCCTTTGATAACGCAAACCTGTTTCTACACTTTTAAAAGTACAGAATGAATTATGTACTAACTTTCAGATTAAAGTTTGTAAAGACCAGATGGGGGACAAAAATACCTTTTCCTACTATGATAAGACAGAACATTTCAGACATTTAAATTATCTATAATGATAATTTTACCTCCACAGTTGTTTTATAGGTTTTCAAAAGAAGGGATGCTCTGGCTTCTAGGAATGTCCAAAGTTTAACTTCGTTGTCCCAGCTAATGGGAAACTCAGAGTTCCCCAGAGTGAAGATTTTGTCAATGGCATGCTCGCCTATCAGGTGTTCCTTCAGCTCTTCTGCAATAAGTATAAAACCAATCTGTTAAAAGACAATCATTCACTTCGTCGGTGACAAACCGCAGAAAGATTTATTTTCAATAGCATAGCTCTGAGCAGCTAACAAAACAAACTCTCCTCAAATAAGAATTATCAGATATGCTGGTTAGTTCTAGGATTCTCATCAAAGAGGCAACTGGAAGTCCCGAGGTTAGCAGAAAACAGACCTTCTGCTCCACTCAGAAATAAAGATATTTTACATATCATAGCCTCTCATATACGGCGTAACTCTGTGACAGTGAGACAGAATGTCTTGTATAATACTTGATAAACAAAAGGGAGTAATTCTTTAAAGACTTCAGCAAACATTTTGATAATAAAAGAAACAGGCCAGAGAGTGTGTAAATAGCAATGGAATTGTTTTTCCTATTGTTTTGGTCATCTTTTCCAGTAGCAAAAACTCCCTACAGTTGGACAGAACAGACATCCATCAAACAAACCTCACACAGAGCAGAAAATATTTAATCAGCCTCTTGACATTACACAAACTCCATTAATCTTTTAATTACCAAATTTCACTCCTGCAAAGCAGCTATCACAAACTTCACAAACCCTTTGCATGTAGTTTCTTAATAAACAGTTTTCTTATACAGTATTTAAGACATATGAATAATCTGAGCACAATCATCTATCAGCGAAATGCAAGTAAAATGTCCACTAGCTGTATTGTCTTTGCTGAGCCAAAATTCACGCCCTCATCAGCATCCTAAAATTTCCTTTACTTGAATTTACTCCCCTGAAGAGGTCAGGCAGTTGGAATAGATGATTCTTGTAGGTCCCTTCCAACGGAACTATTCTACTCTACTTTTTTACTAGGATCTAAAAGATGGATGAAGGATGTGGGGAAGGCAGGACTCTAAATAAGATGAGTTGTTTTTATTAAAGAAAGCAAATACGAGTAAATGCGCAAACTTCAGTATTCCTACTGGCATTAAAATCTACATCATCTGCACAGCATCCTTGGAACTGCAAGGGAATTCTCTCACTGTCATGAAAACCTGTCACATCTGTAATCTCCAAAACCGCATCTAACCAGCAAGCAGCTATTACAAACATTTAATCATAAGTTTCACATGCACAAATTAGGTGAATATTAACTGTACACATATTTTCCCCCAAAACCCCCTAACATGAGAGAAACACTACAAAGACAGTTTGCAAATACATAAGTTAGTTTTAGATTACGAATTACCAAAATACCGAAAACACTCAACTTTGAAACGTCTATTCTGTATTTCTCCTACAGTACAGAATATTCCAACTCCATACCTAAATTATTCTATTGGTGATGGCTAATATGCTGTGATTTTAAGCATGTAGACCACTAGGTCTCACATGATCTTGTTCTGTGAACCATTTTTAAACCTAAGTAGTAAAGGTCAAGCTCCAAAGCTCACGCATTCACAACAGCCTGGAGATGAAAAGAAAAAGTATCACCTCATGCTTTAAGAGTTCCAAAAAGGCCTATGTTATTGAAATATTCCCTCAGACAACATGGCCAAAGATTGGGCTTCTCACTAGCTTTTTAACCTCAAGTCCTCAACTTTTCTGATCGTCTATGTTTTATACCCTCTTATGCTTCATATAAATGTCTACCACATTCCTGTATTAAAAAAAAAAATCCCCAAACAAAAAAAACCCCCAAACAAACATAAATTAGGTTATCTTTATAAATCATCTTACCTTCACTCATACAAAACACTCGAAGGAAAGCCAAAAGCTGGGCAGAGATTGGAGGCTCAGTGGAATGCAAGGCAAAAACACTAGAACTAATAGAAGAAACAATCAAACAACAACAGTAAATGCAAGTTCTATTGTCATACCTTTGAACTTATTTCAACATAAAAGACCTTCAAGTATACAACAAATGCACTGTAACAAAAGTAACTTTTGAAAAATTAGGTAATATTAGTTCAAACAGAAGAAAAGCTTCCCTAACCTGTATCTGAAAAGAACAATTATCTCTACAATTTTACACTTACAATTGTTTTTATACGGCTTTCATAACAAATTCATGAAAATGCAATGTTTCACATCTGCTGCTCCTAACAGTACCCTCTGGACTGAAAAGACTAAAGGAAAATGCTGTGGTTCACATACTGAGCGTCGTAGTATGTCTGCAAGGGATAGGAAAGAAAGAAAAACCACAGATTGCTTCAAATTAATCCTCGCTCTGTTTTTGTTCAAATGGTTATCAAAGCAAAGGCTTTTTTCCTTATATATGGTCCAAATTAGATGATCATACAGCTCAAAGAACTTCCGTAAATATTATTACAATAACTTTAATTTGCTATACAAACAGGGTAAATATTACACCTATGAAAACTATCATAGAACAGCTTTATATATGCTCTACTGGACACTATATAATCGTTTGGAAATGTTTAAAAAAACCCATGGCATTGTGTTTTACTTACGTTGGGATACCAGCACGAGCTAAGACCTCTGCCTTCATAGCATACAGCCTGTCACTTTTACTCACGCCAAGCTTTATTTTCACTCTGTCATGTGAATTATTATCAAAGAAAAAACCACTGTGGATCACAAATTCAGCGTTTGACCGAGTGCCATAAAAAATGTAAATCTAGAAGGATGAAAAGAGAAGTGAAGGGACAGGAAAAAAGCTTAAGATCAGCTCACAAAACTGACATAATTTGAAAGTTATTTCCTGAAAGAGTTACTATTCTGAGTACAAGATATAGTTGGTTATATAAAGAAACACACTTTGTTTTCTGGTATGGATTCAAATGCTGTATATAGTGTGGCAATATAATTTACAGGTAAATGTAAACATACTCATGTAACTGAGAGACTTTGAAAGAGAGAAGAGGTTCTTATTCTATACTTTAAAATAAAAATGCTTTGTTTTCTCACACTGACATAAAATACCAGTATATGGAAAAAAGCTTTCAAAGATCGCATACCTTTTAAAGGCTAAAAAAACTAAAAAAAACCAAACAACCTAAAAAAAATTATCTAAGAAAAGGAGGGTCCGTTTCTGGGGCATTTTCCCCCACCATATGTCCACCCAAAAGAGAACCTACATGGCTGATGGATCAACTTTGCATTTGTTTTAATGATACCTTAAAGCATGGGTATACCAAAGCTCAGCATACAGAGAGATCTGATCTGTGTTCAGCCTGTATTTATTCTTGTGTGATACTCTGAACTCTATCTAAAGCATATAGGTTACTTTAATTCACATTAAAAAGGAAGTTCCTAAATATAGCCCACAAAAAGTGTTTAATTCAGGGCTAGGCTCTTTGAAGTACATGGGACAAGAGGTCAGAGTAGCAATTGACTTCTTCCACAGCAAGAGGATATTTTCCCCTTTTGTTCGATAACGGAATTGTCAATCAGATAAAAAGTTTCAACAGTTACAGAACTCCTTTCTTAACCTTAGGGTACAGCAATGCTCTGGATATCTGCAAGCTCCCACTCCTCTCTAGCTGACACAGAAAGGCACAGTGTTCTCTTAAGGGCTCAGCAATAGTAACAATGCCATTTACTTCGTTTTCAATTTTAGATTAGAAGTATTTATCCTAAGCACTAAATGCTTAAGCATTTAGTAACGCACTTGTATAATGAACGGCTGACCTGCCTAGGTATGTTAAGGCAGTAGTTAAGGAGAGAGCTGCTAACCCTCTCAAGTTTTAAAACTACCGCGATGCATCTCGTATTAAACTAAAAGTCACATATCACGTGCAGGTTATACACTACGCTCTTACACTCTAAGACTGTTTTACAAAAAAGCCAATTAAGCAGAATGAAAAAGTTGCTTTATTCAAGACTAGTGTTTGATAGGTTCTGTGGACTTCTGCTGCCTCACATCTTTGGTGAAACTGTAAGAAATAACATCTGCACGGTATATTAAAAGAACAAAGCATTATATAATTAAAGAGCTTTAATGATGTTGATTAACTGTTAAAGTTTGCACAGCAATTAAAAAAAAAACAAATAGCAAAGTGAAACTACTAAAATAAAATTGAAATCGAGGAAGCCGCTACATTTGAAATGGAGAGAGCAGCCAGAACAGCTATATGACACCTCCACTGCCAACTGTGGAAAATTATAAATTGGATCACTTCTGGAAAAACTGTGGACCCCTTTTAACTTGTCCTACCAGTATTGGAAAAACCACTACCATAACAAATTCTAAGAACATAAACAAAAAGCATACAATCACTGTAAAACCCAGCATAGCAATGAGGATAAATACACCTCTGGAAAGGCATACTTAAAAATATTTTTCAGAGACATCTTTGTTAAAAAAAGAAAGTAACAATACATATGAGAAATTAAAATAAAAATATAAAGCGTAAGACTAGCAGAATAATACACTAGTAACTCAGAGACTGAGCTGCAAAACATTTCAGGATATTTCATAGACAAAGTCTTTTTCTGGCCATGCCAACTACAGTTGCAGAAGCAGTAGGAAAAATGGAGTGCTACAACACTTGAGGGCTTAGACTGGCTGCTGACACCGCACAGGAACCCTCCTACTGAGGATTTCCTGCACTCCTGGAATCACTACCTTCAGTGCATCACTAGTTTTAACACTGATTTTTGTTTCTTAGCAGTTCTGAACAAAACACTGGATTCTGAACTGTTCCATGCATCCTTATAAGACTTTCCCTTGGTACTTTCCATTCCAGGATGAAAGGATGTGCACAGAGGCATGCCTCTGTGAAACGGAGGGGGCATTTTCACTCAAAATTAGCTCAGCATAATAAAATTCAAAAGTAGCAGGGCTTAATCCACACCACCCTGCTATTAAAATTTTGTAGGGAGATACCAAGTGTCCACAAAAATTAAAGAACAATTATGTAGATAACTGTTCACACTACCTGTTCTCCAGCCTTGAAATCTTGAAGCGCTACACATTCACACCGGTCATCTTCTAAATTGTAGCCTGTAGTGATCTATCCAAGGAAAGAGTAACAAAGGCACCTTTAGTGTTTTATATTTCTCTCTCCCACCACTGACAAAACATTGTCCTATTGGAAACAGATATTAACAACAGCAGTTGCATACATTTCTTTCTCTGCACAATATAATACAGCTGGTAATGATTGTTTTATGATTCCTGAGCAATCTCTTTTTAAAAAATCTCAGCATTAAAGAAGTCTAATGGAGGAAATAACGTACCTGGAGCGAACAGAAGGCTCTGAGGAAAGTACCCTCCATAGACAGTGGCTGCTTGTTACAAAGTTCTGGAGCTTTCTGTCACTCCCATGAGGCCCAAGGGAGCAAGGCTCTGACAGCTCTATATGCTGTGCTTTATACTTCAACTGCCAGCACATTTGTGATCTCTCAACGAAAAAGGATTAGATAACTGCAGATCTTTAGGGGATACAATCTTCAGAGAATTATAATTTACTTGGAAATAACCCCTTTATCTAAAAGTAATACTCTTAAAATGCTACAAGGATTTTTTGATGGTAGTAAGAAATGGAAAAGGATAAACTCTCTTAATAAACCTGTACTGTGAATAAAATTACAAAAGTGTAAAGAGGTCACACTAACAAGTAAAGATATCCTAAAAATGCAATACTTTTCTGAAGTGACAAACAGCACTTTCTTGACTAGTATTACCAAAGATGCTGGCACAGGTGCAGCCACAGGATGGGACGCAAGCTGCTGAACAATCAGGAAGCAACTTTTATGGCTGGTACGCTGAATTCAATACTGACGGAGCTAACTTATGGAGAAATATGCTCTGAGCCTGGGGAAAAACCTAGAAGAAACCCAAGATTCTCTCCCAGCCTTTGTCAATGAAAACATACTATCTTGTAAGCTGACACATGAGTTGCGGTACACCGTGATTCCCAGCTCGGATGCAGTTGTCCAAAGACAGAACTTCATGGATTATTTTGAAAACTTGGTGGATGGTTTACATGTTAATAGTTTTATGCTGCTTGCATTATTAAGTGTGCATTTGACAAGGTGAGAACAGGGAACTTGCCTCCGATGCAGCTAATCCAAAACGGCAGCCCCAAGATGGGCAGCCTGGCCCTGCGCAGGCTTGCAGAACTGCTCTGCACGCAGATGCCACCACTTCGGGTCTATTAACGCATTACTGGTAAGTTGAGATCAGAAAAGAACATGACAGTCTCGCAATACAGCCTACTGCAAAACATGGGTTGTAGTACTTGAACACAGAAATTCCTGTAGATTCACGATGCCGGACTGAACAATTTTTAATTAAGATCTCTCGTTTAGAAGGTTGTCTAACCCTGCATTGCAGGTTACAAGTTCTTTGCTCCAACAAATGTACCTTCCAAGTTCAAATGCAGGAATCTTCTGAAAAACTGTAACTTCTACTCAAAAAAAAAAGGGAACTCTTGACAGCACTTGACTTGTTCTGAAATTTTCTCAGTGTGTAAACTCAATGAATTACTTCTGAATGTAGAAAGTCCATTCCAGGCTCCTGAAATGCCTGTGGAAGTCCTCTTGGACTTTCAAGGACTGGGGAAATGCCAGTATGTTAAGAGAAGGATTTTGTCAGTTTAAGCATGCTTCGCTAGAGAACCGCTCAGTTTTTTTAATTGTTTTTTACTTTTGCCTTATTAAAAAAAAAAAAAACCCAAAACCAAAAAAACCAGCAGCGCTTCTGAAAGTCTTTTCTATAAAGCACAATGGAGTGCTAGACTCTTATTTCCTCTTTCTTTTAATAGCAGTCATGTAAGAGAATTAACAGGGTGTTTACTTCTCTTCCCACATGATAGCTGACAAATTGCATCCCTTCAGTTTTATTTCTGAAGCAGACTGATACATGAATTTCAAGTTATGTCTAAGCACACAATAGTCTGCTTGGTCAGTGATTAAGGATGGACCCAGCCCAACAGGCAGAATGTAGCTTATTCAAAGCTCTGTCAGAACTGGTAATCAACCTCTGACTGTCAAAATACAATCCCACTAAAGAATAACAATGAGAAATGCATGAAGACAACCATTTTGATATAGTTCTTAGAGGCAGGTTGATCTAATTAACAGTGTCAGAAGCAAGAAAAAGCTGGCCGGACCTAGCTCCAGTTAAAACCCAAACTGCATTTTATCATCTTGCTCATGGAAAGGGGCCCTGTGGAATAAAGCAAGAACAGGGATATAGAGTGGCTGACTTACTCAAGTATTTCAGGCGCTACGTTTGGAATAGACTAGACGGGGCGCATACAACACCATCTTTTGTTTCTTACTCTCCTTCACGTATTTTAAAGGGATGCACTATGGTTACAGCGGAACCCACCTTCATCTCACTCTACAATAAATATAAACTAAAATACAGGTATCTTACAGTTACTTTAGCAGTTTTTACCCCTATTTCTAAAAGCACAAGGAAACCAACACATAACAAAAAGGTTTAGCGGCTTTTCTTAGCCCATTTTCAGTATTGCAGAGCTGCCTATCCTTCCTAAATCTATAACCATTTAAACGATTTTCTGTAGAAATACGTTACACATGAGTGAGTCTGTATATACATACAAAATATTTAAGTTCAGCACCCGCTCCCCATGCCCTTTAGGATAAACTTCAGCATAAAAAAAATGCTTCCAACCCTGATATAGCACTGCATTAGCAGGTTTGGCTCCAGAGGATTCTCTGTATCAAACCCATTGTTAAAGAGCATAATAAAAATTACTTTATCAATTTAAATAGACGTTTGATTGAAATGACATAACTAGCTGCTCTTTTAATATAGGCTACTTAATTTTTTCCCCTCACAGAACCTTAATTCTCTTCCTCTTTCCTCTAATCCCAACATTGAAGGCAGTCATTAAGAGTTGTCTAATGAATACAGACAAGTCTCTGCAAAAGCATCTGAGAGGGATGCCCAGCAGAAAAAGGGTACAGGAAGCACTGATGCTTGCAGCTAAGATTTATATTACAAAAATATACATTTCTGAATTTTAACCAATTTTCTTTATATTGGAGACTTTCATACAAGCTTTATTGCTAAATCAAAGTTATGAGATTGCATAACAAATAGTGAAAGGCAAGAATCACTTTTAAAGAGTTTATGTAATCACCTTTAAATAGGGGGAAAATAAAGAAACCCAAACACCTGCAACTTTGTAGCCTGGCTTACTGTTTGTTACAGTTACAGAAACAATAAATTAGCTAAATGTCAAGTGACAAACAACTCGCTTTACAATTTTTTTTTTTTTTCATTCAAACCAGGCTTTTCTTATACCAACGATACAAACGTGTTGCTCTCCTAACACTCAGGTCAGCTCTCTCGCAAAAGGACCAGGTTACGTGAATAGTATGGTCACAGTCCCGATTACAACAAATAATACTACGTCCTAAAAACACAATTAGAGAGTGTGAATATTGAAGCATAAATGAGTCTGGTGAAATAACATTGATAAAACATCCTTTTATGGGTTTCCATTTCCTCACTTCAAAATTAACTACCCTGTTAATGAAATCAAGACTTCATCCCCCAAACGAGCTCACGTAAGCCAAAATGTCAGCACATCTGACTTTCTATGTACATATGTCACCTTTTAAATGTTTAATATGCCCTAAAGTAGTATTTTTGCATTTTGTTTCTTTGATGTAGTAACAGATGTACGGTTTTTGTTGAACTAGGCTTTGTTCTTGTTGTTGCTGTCTCCATAACAAGGCTCTTTGGGCATGGTTAGGAGAGCAGGCAGTATTTCCTAGTTGCAAATTCCTAACTGCTTTCCCTAGTGGTAGCTACAAGATGCAACCTCCACCATCACCTGCTTTCCTATTCTCAGAACAAATATGTCCAGTATTGTGAATCTTTTTCAGCCCATCAGAAACAAAACTCCATGTCAGAAGATTATTCAAACTTGGCTGGAAAAAAAGGTATGATGTAACTGAAAAACCTTTAAAGGTACACTATATGTCTATGAGACATAAAACTTTATGCAAGGATGCAATCACCTCTGAAGTTTTCTCTAGATGGATAAAGTTCTCCCTGAAAAGCCATCGTAAGACATTTAAGAAACTGACAAATCTTTCTTTCTGATATTAGCTTTTTAGGGTCACTTGGGAAGATAAAATACCTGTGTTAAGAAGCATAATGAAAAGTTATTAAACTGCTCTTCAGCAGTTGAAAGGCTTAATACTTAAGCCCTAAAGCCTGTCAGCAACACTGAAGAAATCCTTACCAGTCCATTAGTATGATTACACATGTCCCATAAAGGTATTAGAGCCAGCGTAACTCTGGAACCATCTTCTGTTGGAATCTGGTTCTGCCGTGTCATGACAGAGGAAACCGCCCATCTGCAAAAATTAAAGACATTAGATGGCCAATGTTCAAAACATCAATATATGATTGGCTGTAGTCCAACCTGAAGCAATCAGTTAGACGGGGAGTTTCCAAATCCAGTTTTCTTAAAGATCATACGGGCTATAGGAACAGCAGAAGGCAATACCACTTGCTGGAGAAGCAGCAGCTCCGAGGTTTCCAAAACAAGAACACAGACCAATTCCCACTTCCCTCTTCCACGCTCTTTGCAGCAGAACCTCCACACCTTCCATTACCTCAACCAGGGCTCACTCCCACGTCTCCTTCTCCTTCCCCGTTTTGACTGCGCACATACCCCTCACCGCACATCCCAAACCTGGGGTCAGCTATTCCTGCAGCCTTCAGAGCAGCTGGCAGCTACTGCTTGGCAGCAGCAGCTCCCACCTATGCACAGACTCTAGTAAGAGCCAGGACATATTCTTCCCCTTGCTCCCTAAAAAGGTTATGAACAGCATGAACTGGAATCCAGTGTCATCACCTGACACATGCACGATAGTTTGGTAAGCACGTCTCTTCAGTTTGTAAACTTTTGTCTTAGATCAGTCCTGCTAATATTTCTGCTTAACAGAATAAGGAGGAAAAAAATCTCCAATACTCCAAACAGATATCCAGGTAAAAAGAATGAAGAAAGTCTAATTCAGTTTAGCACACAGACATGATTCAAAACCTTTATAAGTCAGGTTAAGAAAATGAAATGCCAGCCACCTACTCAAACAGAAGAATCTTCAGAAAAGCTTAACATTTCAGTATTTTCTAAGAATTTTTTTTTTTATTTTAGACAAAAATTAATATTAAATGGCAGGAAAAAGAAAAATCTTTGTTTCACTATGTTCTCGCCTTAATATATATACTTGTTGGGGGGGTTTTGAGGAAAAAAAAAAGGAGAAAGTTGAAATAATTTTAATCCCACAGACTCCACTAGTAACAAGTATTTTATATACAGAATTAGACTTTCAGAAGGATTATTTCAGAAGAACTACAGATTACTTAGAAATATACCATCAAATTGAAATCTACTTGATTTCTAAGAAACAAGTTAAAATTGTGGATAATGTTTATATACAAGCACTGTTTGAAACATTAATAGCAGTGTGTTTATTTTTCATTGTAATTTATCTGCAAAATTTTAGACCACTTCACATGTAATTTGGCATACTCCTCAGTGACCCTGTAAGTGAAGGACTCATGCTTTGGACATTACCCAGAAGTATAACTAGGCTACAAAACCCCTGTAAGACCTCATGACGCCTTTTATTCATGCTATTTTAATCACTTAACAGAATTAAAGCTCTTGTTATCTTAATTATTCTTATTTTTATTTTTATTTTGCCACCCCCAATAGCACCTCCAAGTGACACTCATGCTTCATGTGTACAGCTGAAGTTCTCTAGCTCTCCTGTTCAACAGCTACTGTAAATATTAATGTTTACTACTATGTGCTGGTAAAGCATTTTATAAAAAAAGAAATTAAAAAAAAAAAAATTCCCCAAACACAAACCCCAATGTCAACTAAATTATTTTCTTCAGAAACTAATCTCAGACTGTGTGTGTCAGTTGGCTAAATTAACTGCTCATAATGACTATGCCTTTGTAAAAATTAAAATCTGCATATTTATTTTACTTTGTTCTTCACAAAGAAAGCATATTAGTATCAAATCCTACATTTAACATTTCAATAACAGGGCTTTCCCACCAATGAAGCATTTCCAGTGCTCCACAGTTCACTATATATATTAAAAAAATAAAAATAAAAAATAAATAAAAATTTTTAAAAAGTCAGACCAACCTGTAGTCATCATAAGTGAAAGAATCCTTTAAGGGCAGTTTGCCGGCATTAGGATGGGTCTGGGAAATGCAAGTTTCAGAAAAAGGTGAAAAGAGAAAGAGAAGAGAAATCAGAAATCAGTCAGCAGAATTTCATTATTTAGCTGCCTAACAGATCCTAACAAGAGCCAAATGAAGCAGGAGGCGTCCAGCCGCGCTACAGAGGGATCATCATGCTATTATGCTCTCATACATCACTGTCAACTTAATTTGTTGTGCCCAGCAGCCGCCATAAATCTGCTTCTTCATATTTCAAGACTGGAACCCACAGACATCGTACAAAAATAAAAAATTTAAGGTGGACTGAGTACATGAAGGTAAAACCAAATCCAGCCCTTGATGCAGGGTGGGGAAAAGAAATTAGACAATATGCACACATTAGCATTCACCAACTTCAACATTTTCTTCTTCTCTGGGGTATCAATAAGGTATTTCACAAATGCAAGGAAAATTACACAAGACTTTCAGTTCTTCCTCGATACATGTAAAGGTGTTATTCAGCAAAAGTTACAGTACCCCTCTGAAACAAAACAGATTAAAATATTTAAACAGTTTTGGTGACGAATACCTATTAGTACCTACATTAACCCATCTGCACATGTTCCTACCTAAAATTGGAGCAATGCCACTTGAGAATGCATACCAAAGTTGTCATTAACAAGCGAAACGGTTAGATTTTAAAAAGGCTTTAAGAAGCTGTAATACCTGTTACTTTCCTGATCAATTAACTTATTACAAGTTTCAAAAACACAGGCAGCTTTAAGCCCACGCTCACACACTTTCTTCAGAACTTTGTTCCTATTCACAAATCAAAAGCCATAATAGCACAAATTTTAATCTTCAGGTTCAATTAGGACTCGGAGACAAATTGAAGTAAATGATCAAATGGTTATTTCAGAAGATACAAATGATTTTTTGCATAGCTTTATCTTTGCGACACTCTTAATGCATGAAGCTCCATGTAGCATGCAGGTTTTTACTCTTGATGCATTAGCATCACAAGTGCATGGTAATTTATCATTTCTCACGGTAATGTACTTGCTGGCACTGTGTGCAGGACAGTAGGAGATGAGGTAAAAGTGGCTCAAACCGTAAATCAATTAGAAAACAAAAGCTTGGGCTCAGTGCGCAATTTTAGGCAAATTATATATTACAAAAGACTGCCAATTGGGTGTTAGGTCCCAGGTGTCAGCTCTCCCTCAGCCCCTCCAGTTAACCCTTTGGACGGGCTTTCTCTGAAACATGACAGGAGTTAACAACTCCAGCGACTCCTGTCCCTTCCCTCACTTCTGTCTTTTTAAAGTTCTTGACATTTCCCTATGATTTTCATTCACATTGATGACACGGTTATTGCATAACAAATTCCCTCGAGTTTAATTGTAGCAACACATTTTACAGAGGTTTTTCTTCTCACGACGACAGTCAGTACAAAACCAGAACTGAAACCCAAGCCAGTAAATGCCAGGAGGTGCCTTCGCTGCAGCAGCACGGTCCAGCCCCGACTCCAGAAATGACGGTAGACATGTGAGCCGTCAACTGGACATAACGGTTCTTAAACACCGCTCTGTATTAGTCCTTTATGACAATATAATTTCAACTTTTATTGCTGCTATTATTACCAAGCCGCCGACAAGCAGATTAAACTGAGCAGGGGAGTCCACGCCGACAGTGAGACACCGAAGCCCGTCAGCTGCACTCTAAAAACAGCGCGGCGCCTTCATCTGTTACATTACCACTGGCTGTGAAAAGCCGCAATCTCATTCTGCACCTGAAGTTTGGAAGAAGGTATTCCACATGAACAGAGAAGTTCGGATCCCCGAAACACCTGCATCTCCCCCGGCTTCCCCTGAGGACACCGGCCCCGCTCCGCTCTCCCGCCACTTCCCGCCGGCGCGCCAAGGCCGCGCGCCAAGGCCCCGCGAGCCGCACGGGCCGGCACTGCCCCCTGCCGGCGCCACGCAGCCCCGGCACGGGCCGAGTCGACCCGGCTACCAACACCCCCTGCCGCCCTTCTCCCGCGGCCGGAGGCGGGGGTTAGAAACACGAAACCAAAATAAAACTGCCCCGCAGCGGCCCTGGGGTGCGAGTCCGACGCTGCGAAACCCGCGTTCTGGACCCCCGACCGCGAAGGAACGCAGCCGTAGCCCAGCCTGGGAGGGTCCGACAAGTCCATCGCAGGAGAAAGACCCCGGGTGCGCACAGATAACGCCGGCCTTCCGCTCCGCCCTGTTCTGCCCCTCTCCCCAAGCAGCAGCTTTGAACAGAGCGGACCATTCTGCAAACGGCAGTAACTGCCGTGGCCATAAGGCAGGCCCTGCGGAGCCTGGAGGGGAGGGCAGTGTCAGTGATGTCCCCAGGCTGAACCCACCGCCGGGGCACCGCTCCCACTCGCGCTCTGCTCCGGCAGTGCCAGCCAGCACCCTCTACCCCAACTCGGAGGAAATACCTACAGGAAGCAAGATACATACATGTTGCCATTGTCCGCTACGCATGAAAAACGTGTATTAAGCCGGCAGGTTGCAGTGAGGCTGATCGTTCATTTGACACAAGGAGCCCCCTGCACCGAGTCAACTTGACCCCACAACCCCTGGACAAGGATTCCGGATGCCACCAAACCCTCTGTAACCCCCCACTTGTAAATCCGTGAAACACAGGGACTGCCCCTACATGGAGATCGTCCAGACATAATTCACATAGAACCACTAGTAAATTACAATAAAGGACAAAATATATGGTTTTAAAAGACACGAGGGTGAATAAAATCCCAGTGTACATAATTACCACATTTATAACATTCCCCGGTACAACATTCTAGTAGCTCTCCTGAAGTTAAGATACGTCAGCATATTTGATCATGTTAGATTTCTGACTTGGACGATTTTACTACGTAACTTAAAAACCCTATAGACTACAAGAATCTGAAGATACACAAAAAAGAACAATATTCTGATTAAAGAATTGATTTAGTATGCAGCTTCTCTTTATAGTCCCTTGGTAAAAATGAAATCTCCCTAACAAACACTTAATAAAACCTGTCAATATATCTAGAAAGAAAAATGACACAAATGCATTAAGTATTAAATACCCTTGAAAAAAGTCACATATTCCATGAATTTTTGATGCACTATCTTGACATTAATGTAAAACCTTGATATTTATAATTGACAGATATTTAATAAAGTACAGAAGATGACTGCTGCATAGCATGCAAATTGCTCAGGCTGATCAAAAAAGATACAGACGTATTTAAAGTAAACAAACACTTAATACATAGAAAAAAATCCTATCTAGCTTTTAGAGATTCATGCAGCTAGGTCTCTACAGATTAGCTTTGAAATGTGACATTATCTGCTACATGAACCCTAATTTTAACTTACCAAGTCTGTATGAAGTAGTTTCAGAAAGTTGGGAGGGGAAGCTTTAAATAAAAATTTGGAACATGAAAATGTGAATATATTAATTTAGATGCAGGTCCTGACATTCTACTGAAAGAGTTATAAAGAACAAATACCGTCTATTTCGTTACCCTTTCTGTGAAAATATTGTCAGAGCTGGCAATCAGGGTGATGACCACTGCAAAAACAAATAGTGGCATGCTGAATTTAATTTCCCTCCCGATGCTGCTATTCCTAAAAAAAAAAAAAACAAAAAAAAAAAACCAACTTCTTCCCCTTCAGCGTTCCAATCCTTCTTTGAGACATTTGGAGGATATCTCAAAATAACCAGAAATATTAAAAAGTAACAGTGATTGCTGCCAGATTGTCTGCAGCCACTGCGGAAAGAGACAGACTGTTATTCTAGTCACCTAAAACACTATCAGACTAGAAGCCAGTTACTCAGTATGGCAAACCAGAGGGGGGGGCAGCAGTGGGAAGAAGGAAAAAAAAGAAAAAAACCACTTTCTGACAGTTTTCTCTTTCTGGTAAGCAGTAATATCCAGGGGTTCATGTCTTCTGTTTAATGTTCCACAAGAAAAATGAACTCCTGATGCTCCACAGGGGGCTTTGCACTAATAATTCCTCCATCATATTTTTGGATGGACATCACAAAATAATGATTCTCAAACTAGATGCTAGTGGACTCTTCCACTTTTGAGAAGTCTTGTTTTTATTTGGACAGCATGAAGGCTTCTGTGTAGAAAAGGTGGGTGCCTTCCCAGCTGATAAGCCATCATAACCTTCACTTCTGCCATCTAGCTACGAGGGCACGAACCTCCTGTAAAAGAGTGGCCAGACTGTTAGAGGCAGTAACCCCTTCCCTCATTCATTCACAAAATGCCAGAGCTCATTTATCAGAGCTCCTAATCTTGACAAGGGATTTCCATTAAAATTAGCTTAGTATTTGTTTGTTTACCAGGTGATGCAAAGTACAAGTCCTATCACTGTAACACGCAGTAAAATCTCTGAGTAAAAGTTAAAATTAGAGTACAAGTTTACGTAGTGTCAAATTTATGTTCATATCTATGCTACTAGACGTCTTGACAGGAATTGAAGTATTTTGGTGTGAAGTCATACTGGCCAGTGTATTCCTTTGTATCATTAGCCCCTGTACACTCAAAGTAAGATCACTGCATGTGATCGAAGTTAGTAGGTTTTGTTTTGAAAAGACACCACCTATCAGCTGAGATAAGCTGACCATCAGAGTCATCTGTAATACATAATTAAAAAAAAAAAAAATCCTTGTTTTTGTTGGTTTCTTGAATTTGTAGACTCAGAGATGGTTGGATTTCTGTGAAGAATATTTTAAGTACTCACAAGTTTGAGGCAATGTTGAGGGTGATCACTGCATCAGTGTCACCAAATCAGATTTCAATATTCTCAAAAACCTCTTGTGTACCCTTGAAGTAGAGGCAGCTCCATTTCTATTTCAGGAAAGCATCATACCAAGTATTGAGATTATACTGAGGCCATAACTCCACCCTCCTCCCAGCCCCCAAAACTCGAAGTGTGCTTGAAACAGTTAAAGCCAAAACCAGTTTAAGCTTCCACCTTGTTAACTTTCATTCCTTTGAACATAAAGCCCAAGGGTTCGTTACTTTGACCAACAATCTTTTCCTCCTCTTCTTTGCGGTTTCTCCTCTCTTTCCAATGTACTCATTAACATGGGGAGATTTCATTATGAGCCTTGTTGGATGCTACTTGATGGTTTCAGGCCAATGTGTAGGTGTACAAAAACACAAACACGCACCACACACACACACTTTCAGGGCCAGAAGCAGGAAGATCTGTCAGCATTTGCTGGTTACTGTCCCTTTCCCAGCTCTGGAAATCCTTTGAAGCAGCAGCCTTGAAGAGAAACTCCTCTCTGTGGAGCTGCTGAGGCTTTAACTGCCCTAAAGCTAAATAAAATAAAGAATTCAGAATGGAGGATCCTGATGATCTACAGGGAAAAAAAGAATTCGCTTTTTCCATCGGACATAGGCTGCTTAACCTAACGAGGGAAAGCCAGTTCTCTGTATGGGACAGGAGACAATGACAAAGATCATTTTACTTTGTAATAGGAGTTCATAACTACAGAGGCATGCTCTGGAATTTTCAAACACCCCAATTCAGGAAGCACTAGGAATTACATCCACAAACCCATGCTGTTATATGACTTGTCTAATGGAAGAAAGATCATCCTACTTTGTAAAACCTAATAGAACGAATCTTGAAATTAAAAAGGTACCACAGGATTGAAACTTATTAAATCTAAATAACATTCTCACTTATCCTTTATGTCAGCAATTTTTATTTACTTTCTGCCAATATACACAAGAAAACACTGTTCCAGACTGTTAGGGGATTCATGCAGCGGAAGCAGAGTGGAATGACTCCTTCTGGGGCAATGGAATTTAACTGCACAGTCCCTGCACAGTTTATGTGCCTTCTACCTGCAAAAATTGTTCTTACTTAATGAGGCAGCAGTGGCATGACAGACAACTCAAACCATGACATCAACTCCCTACTCAAGGGTCTGAAGGACTGACAACCCACTTCACATGCAAAGTGCACGTTACCATTTGGCTGACAGAATACACAGAAATAATTTTGTACTGACTGCAAACAAGTACCCTGCCTACGATCCTGTGGCATCTCCTTTATTAAACAGAGGAAAGACAGTGATGGACTTTAACATCCACTTCTTGATCACTACATTTGCAGAATATTTCTTAACATACAGCATGCTAAAATAATGTTTCGCAGAAAAGAAGGCACTCAGGTATGACACTTAAGTTAGTGAACAAGTTCTCTATACCTTTTCCTGTCCTTTCACAAAATCACTTATTGCTGAACGCAGCTCCAATAAGGGCTCAAGGGATGAAGTGGGAGAGCAAGCTGGCCTGAGACTGGACATGTTTTGCAATGACAGCCTCCGCAGACCCTCCCGTCTCTGATCATGTAACAGAAAGACGCACTAGGTCAGGTTATCTCCGGTGCTAAATCTCCTCATGAAATATGAATTTAGTGTTTATGCTGAGCCTTAGATTGACAGGTTCAGTCTGGAGTGCCTCATTCACACAGGTAACAGTAAGATAGTGATAGTAGATAGTTGCCTCACAAAGGTCTATGCCTGCGTACCAACATACTCACTTTTTGGACTCCTCCAAAGGTACAAGGTTTACCTTCTTCATTTTGTTTGATGCAACATATCTGCACTATGTTCATGCACAAATTCATCACACAACTGTACTACTAATTCAGTGAATGACAAGCCATAAATAAACTGCTGTGATGGAAAGCCTGAACTGCTTTAAAAGGACAGGGACAATATTTCTTCAACCAAAGAACTTCCTAACAAGCATTAGTATTGTGCAGTATGGATAAAGTTCTGTAACCTGTGAATCGACTACTCAAATTCACAGATAAATCGTACCAGAAGCCACTTTGGTGGAAGCTTGGATCACAATCATCTTATAACCAAGGTACCACACTGCACAACTGACATGGCACATGGGGCACGGTAAGTTCTGGAATCAGATGTACTGGGACTACAGTGCACACACATCCAAAACTAAAAACTTATCACTTCCTCTTCAACTCACGTTCAAACCACAGTACAAGAAAATAAACATAGGTTTACTTAGCAACATATCAATCTCCTACTGTGTGGAGTATTAGCATTGGGTCTGACTGGAGAGGATAATCCACTTTGTAATTTAGTTAAATTACTAATTTTAACAAAGATAAATCCCCTGTATAATTTTGCAGTGCTTAAAGAATACATCCTTTGAGTATTCCATTCTAAGAAACATCAGCTTGTTATCATATTTTAAATTTATGGAACATTTGTAACTGCTGTTATACCAGAAAAAATATTAAATCTGCACATTAGGTACAAACTTTATATGAGAAAGTATACTTATAAGCGCATGATGATCTCCTGATGTCTGCTGAGACACTCACTTCCACAAAAGACACCGACAACATCTCTGGGGATAAACTCAAGTGCCCCAGAAAGTGCAACTCAGTTAAAAAATAAAAGCAACTAACAGAAACACAAACAAAAATCCCTCTCCACTCTAGTGGCTGTAAAACCAGACGCTTATCTGCATTCTCAACCAGGAGACTGGTTGAGAACCCCATCTTCAAAAAAAAAGAAAAGCCTTAAAACCCCATAATACTAACAAGAGAACGTATTATTCCTCCCAAATGTGGTTTAAACGGTGCAGAAACAAATTTTGTTTAGCACTGGCACGTACGCTTTGAAGTACATCTCTGCTTCTCTAGAGGAAAGAGTGCGTATAGGCTAGTATAACAGAATCCAAACCATTCAGAATATAAAATAAATTAAAAACTACTGATTAGGAGAACTTAACAATGAATGTCCAAAGAAATAAAACATCTATATCCAGGATAAAAGATATGTTTTATCCTGTCTGTCCTCCAACTTTAAAACATTTTGACTGTAAGAAATAGCAGACACCAAGTAGGACGTGCCTGTATTTCGAACTAGGCCAGCACGGTCCAACTGGCGCCCATCGGCTGAATCTGGACCACAGGATGCTTCCATATGGCCTGCCACCTTTTCCTTGGAGGAGATAGGGAACAGCTGTTTGAGGAGCAAATGCTGCCCAAACAGCCAAACACCTCCTCCTGTGTCCGACTGGCTCAGAGCCCAGAGCTGTCGCTGTGTTCCTGTGGAAGGCAAAGAAGGAACGGGGGAAGAAGGCAGCAGACCTCCTACCCACACAAGGACTTGAGCTCTTCATTTGTCTGAGGTGGACAGACGCAACCCAGCGAAGCCTGTAGCTGCTTCTGCGATGGAGAGGGGCAGCCAAAGGAATGGCCCAATGAAGCCCCAGGATCTGCCATTATCATCATTGTAGCTGGGGGTGGGATATACCAGAAGTGACACAAAAATCAGGTAGATACAGCAAGTGGTACAGTACAAGCATACAGTCAACCTTCAGTTTGCTGCCAGCAAAACAGATTAATACAATATTTCGTTCTTCACAGAGAGGAAAAAAACCAGAAAGCCATTAATACATTTCATTATTAACTGCCTATTGATTTATTATTGATCAAGCAGAACAATTCAAGTGTTGAAATTCACACAAAGCAAATAGAATAGCAACGCTATTTTACCTTTGTCCACACAACAGAATTTTAAATCTCTCCTTAAGGTGACATGTATAGTAGACAGGTAAACAAAAGGGATTTTATAGGGTTTACAACTGTGCCATCTTTCTTCTGCCCATTTTTTAATGGTGTCACTGACATCACTTCTGAAAAAAGCTATTTGATTGGCATGTTGATAAGTATAAATCAAGTAGGGGGAAAACTGAGAACCCTAAGGACCTACCTGGTACATGATGAAAGCTGTTTTCTGCTTCCAAATACATCTGCTTTTGACTGCATATTGGTTGAACTCTTTAGAAGCATTGAAATATTCTCTATCATATCGACCTAAAAATAGTAAACAACTTCCAAACATTTGAATAGCTTAGGGTGTTTTAAAAGGCAACATACTTGCCTGCTTTCGACTCAAACATTATTTAGCACATGAAAGTTAAATGGTGGCATCTTAAAGCCAAGTACAGAGAGACACCAGACGTTCTACTTCACACTGACCTGGAAAATCATATGCTTAGTGGAATAGTATAGATTAGAAACAGTACAGAAAAATAACCTATGAGCAGCATAAGTTATATTGAAAATATCATCACAGCTTCAAAAATTGGTGTCAAAATTAAGCTAGAGATGTGAAATCTCACCTAATTTACCCAATATTGAAGAGTCAAATGCGATACCAGATTTTAAAGATGCTATAATATTATTTTGAGATCTAGAACTTAATGTGTTAAAACGTCCTAACTAAAATGATATTCCAGTGCCCAACAGCTAATAACTGGATTTTAGAATTTCATTCACGCTAAATCAATTAGTTAAATTTTATATGAATAATAAATCAAATTTAGTATCTGATCAAAAGGGATTACAGCCTCCAGGAAATTAAATTCTCTGTCCACACAAACAGATCAAAACATCTTTGGATAGACTACTGCAAGGATTGTGTTCACAATGGGACTACAATAGCATTTTCACAAGCGCTGACCAGATGTCAATAAACACTAGTCAGAAAACTGGTATGAGTGGAACATTGGATACAAACCAGGCTACAGATACTACGTAGAAGTATTAATGACTTCTATCAAATAGATTCTATTAAAAAAAGGTGTGATTCGTGGGACAGCTTCTGCCTTCTTGAATAACAGTAGCTTAACAGAAGGCAAAGAAAGCATTTGCAAGTATTTGCTCATTAACTTAGCAAAGAAACATAAAACCAAGTAAAAGAAAACTAAATTTATTTGCTAAACTGTATCTTAAACAGGTGACTTTGCTCTCTCCATTCCATTTAATTCTAAAATACTTACTTACGGATCTCTTTGTACTGGGGAGCCCAGCACTGGACACAGTACTCTGGGTGTGGCCTCAGCAGTTCTGAGTGCAGAGGAAGGATCACCTCCCTTGACCTGCTGGCAACACTCCTAATGCAGCCGAGGATGCCATTAGCCCTTTTTGCTGCAAGAGCACCTTACTGGTCCGTGTTCAACTTGTCCCCCAACATATTAATGAGATTATTCCACACCAGGCACAGGACTTCGCACTTCAACTCATCAACTCTCAGCCCTTTTCTCCAGCCTGTCATGGTGCCACTGGATGGCACCTTCCCAGGGATCAAAGTGAGGCTGACAAGCTTGTAGTTCCCTGGATCCTCCTTCCTGCCTTTCCTGAGGATAGCAGTGGCATTTGATTTCCTCCAGTCCTTGGGCATCTCTCCCAATCATCATGCCTGCCCAAAGATCACCGAGTCATAGAATAATAGTTTGGGTTGGAAGGGACCTTCAAAGGTCATCTAGTCCAACCCCCCTGCAATGAGCAAGGGACAACTTCAACTAGATCAGGTTCCCCAGAGCCCCATCCAACCTGACCTGGAATGTTTCCAGGGATGGGGCATCTACCACCTCTCTGCGCAACCTGTGCCAGGGTTTCTCCACCCTCACTGTAAAAAAAAAATTTTTTTCCTTATCTCTAGTCTAAATCTCCCTTCCTCTAGATTAAAATCATCACCTCTTGTTCTACCACACCAGGCCTTGCTCAAATGTTGGTCCCCATCTTTCTTATAAGCCACTTTTAAGTATTGAAAGGCCATAATAAGTTTCCCAAGTCTTCCTTTTGTCATCTATGTACTTACAGAAGCCCTTTTGGTTGCCTTTGACATCTCTTGCCAGGTTCATTCCCTGCTGGGCTTTAGCTTTCCTAACCTCTTGCCTGGATGACTAGACAATGCCTCTGTATTCCTCCCAGGTTACTTGTCCCTGCTTCCACCATTTTTATGCTTCCTTTTTGTGTTTTGAGTTTTGCCAGGAGCTCCTTGTTCATCCATGCAGACCTCCCAGTATTTTTGCCTGACTCCTGCTCATTGGATAGACTGCTCTTGAACTTGGAGGAGGTGATCCTTCAGTATTAACCATGTTTTCTTTATTGGGTCCCTCTTCTCTCCAGAGACTTATCCCCTGGGACTTTTCCAAGCAGATCCAAAGGCCAATACTGCTCTCCGTACAGCACCGTGACCTTGCTTTTTGCTCTGCTCCTTCCTCTCAGGATCCTGAACTCCACCACCTCATGGTCACTGCAGCCAAGGCTGTCTTCAACCTTCACATGCACAACAAAACCTTTCTTGTTTGTAAGTATAAGGTCCATGAATGTGAGAAGTACCTCTCCTCATAGGCTTCTCTATTGCTTGGGTCAAAAAGTAGTCATCAATGGTCTCCACAAACCTCCTGAATTGCTTATACCCTGGCTGCATTGTCCCTTTAACAGATATCAGGGTGGATGAAGTCCCCTAAGAGGACCAGGGCCTGCAAACATGAGGCAATTTCTAGCTTTCTGTAGAAGGCCTCATCCACTCCTTCCTTCCTCCTGATCAGGCAGCCTACAGCAGATGCTGACTACCGTGTCACCCACGTTGTGTTTTGTTTGGGTGGGTTTGTTTTTTTTTTTTTAATCAGACAGCTTGCTTGCTGGTGCCCTTCAGAAAAATCTACCTTCCCACAGTGATCCAGAGACTACAGGCTGTAAATGTTGTTTAGATCAATGCCAAACCACCATCCTGGACAGTCCTGCAAAACTGATCCTCTTTCCAGCATGACAGGCAGCTACTTACAGATACTACTTACACACAGAGTGCCACTGAATGCATACAGCTGGCAACCGTGGCACAAGCTATGGCTAGCTCATGGGCTGTGCTGGTTTTGAACGTAACACTTCAAAGATTTTAATAGTTAACTAAAATTATCATAAAATTGTCTTTTAGAAAGACAGGTAATAACAGCCTTCACTACACCTGGGGATAAAATTGCTTCAGACCCATAGGTCCAAAATGTAAATAGAGTTTGGGCACTTCCACCTTCTCCAAGAGCACTCCCTGTCCTGACATCGTTTTGATTTACAAAAACTTCTCTGTAATAGACTACAAGCAGGCACACAGATGCAACTGAAAGTCAAACACAAAGACCACTCCATATTCTTTTAAAAAAGGTTCAAATTTGGTTGTATTTTCTTGAGCAATATAATCTTGTTGTGAATGTCTGTAAACTATATGGCTCCCTCTTGTGCCTATTACACCACATTTCAGTGTACAACAAAAACAAAATTTAACATGGAGCCGTAAATATTCAAGCTCTGTCCACCCTTCAGTAGCCATGCGATGCCCATAAATGTTCATGGAAGTCACAGGCATACCTTCCAGGGGAACGGGAAACCCGTGTACAAAATTTCCCTTTGGAACAGACTACAAAAATGTCTTGCAAAGGACAAGTCTGCTGCAATGAAAGTTCACTTTTGACCACTTGCTGTATTTTGGCAGCAATGCAGAGGCCAGATACGCCTTTAAAGTACATCTGTAAGAACTTTTAACTATTTTTTAGTTATCAAATTATATATGTTTAGAAAGGTGTCAGCGTGGTTTATAAAGCCTGGCTAACACGCTCAGGAGTTTATTTTTGTCTACTCAACATCCCACCTGTTTCTGCTTATCAAACCAGACTAAAGTTTAGCTTACAACAGCTGTGGAATTCATAAATCTGCCCATTCGTCATGTGTATCCAGACTAAGCACTTGCAGAAAGAGTCAGAACTGCAGCGTTCTGAGAAAGCCACCCTTATGGGGAAGCTGGGGAAATAAAACAGACCAGCACTTGTCAAACAATGTTTAAAACTGCACACCTAGCAGAAGCCAAATTATTTTAATAGCAGTCTAGCAATCCTATTTAGAAAGAAAATGAAGCATTTTAAGAAATTATTTGCTAACCTTTTTTCCCCCCTGGCCATTAGAAACATTTTGCAGACTAAAAATGCTGCAAAGGAATTAAAATATTTTACCTGCACAAAATATTCCATTTTCCAGTGTCTTCAAATATCAATAAAACACCTGTTTTCAAGATGTTACTAGTTTTACTTTCTGCAGTAGAATAGCTACCAAGAAAGTAAATATAGTTACAAGATTTTTGTATTAAAAACCCTGTCTTTGTAAATTTTAAAAAATTAGTCCGCATACTTGAAGCAATATCAAAATCCTGGTCACATGGGACAGCTGTCATTAAAACGCTTACGCTGAAGCAGTATAGTGCTGAATGAAATGACGGTATATGAAAACCTAACAACCACTTTCATAATGCTTGCAGAGTACACTGCCTTTAATAGGAATGTGGTTATACTTTGCTTTTTTTCATTTATGTGATGGACTTTTCTCTCCCCAGCACTAGTATTTTGTGGGTTGACTTTGCTCATAAAATGATACGAGTGCATGCAAGATGATACCAAAATGAATTTCAGCTTTTCTGAATAACAAAAAATGGTACTTTGTTTTAGGGAAGAAAATATTTCATAAATTATAAGCTCTTATTTTTGAGAGCAGCAACAGAAATCAGAAAGTTTTAAAAACTCTTCCATGACTTTTCATCAGAAGCATTAATAATAGGTATCCAGAACATTCACTTGGCACTCCTGGAGCCAGATGAAATAATGTATCTTCCAATGTGACATTTACTGAATACTAGTAAAGAAACATTCAGCTAAAACTGTGGTTACATGGTAGTGCTGAAGCATGGCACCAAACAACCAGAACACACCTAAAATTTACCTAATATTAATTACCACTCATTCTCCAAAGAACAAAGAAATAAAGCAGATGATTCCCACCTGATCTACCTTCATATTCATGTTCAACATGAAACAACAGCTATATTATACAAGCACATAAAACAAGCAATAATAGCATTTGTCAGGAGAATTGGAAAAAAAAAAACAAAAAAACAAAAAAAACCACACACCAAACCACAACACACACCTGGTCTAGATTTCTAACCACAGGTGACCAGAACGTACATTTCAACAGTTCATACAAAAGGCAACAGTACAGTACTAAACACTTTCTTGGGTAATCTAATATAAAGCTCAAAGAGAAGATGGCCATTTATTTAAATACTGTTTCCACAAAGGTTTTCCAGTGCTGCAGATCAAACTGAACTGACTCAGTCTCAGCAATATCTGACTGAGAAGTCTTCCTCCGTGAGCTGCCATATCAACTTCCATAGAATTGCAAATGTAAAACAGAAAATATAACAAGCACAGAGTATGAAAGGCTTGTTACCATGTACAGCACATCACTATCAAGTCATCTCACATACATTATTTTCCTTGCTCAAACTGTAGCTTTTCTTACTCTTTAACAGTCAACAGCATGGGCTTTCATGCGGAATATAAGTCATTTTTTAGTGAGCTGATACTTCGACCACATTAGCTGAAATACTATACAGATGATCTTTGATTAGCTTTAAGAGACAGGAAGAGAAATAGCATGTATTTGCTATCTTTAAGCAATTATGTGCAACATGAAATTTTCATAAACAAAATTGCTTTCTCAATTTTCATGTGAAAGGGAGCTTAAATGTTTATCTCATGCTTCAACTGATGTTACCCTACTGCATTTTAGATACATTCTTCTGTTGTGCTTGCATCCCTTTAATATCAGTCTACATGTATTCATCAGTCACTGAGAAGGGGTTCTGAAATACGGGACACATGGCAGTCAAAATCCAGGGTGTCATTCCAGATCTCATTTTTCTGTAAAACTGTATTTCAGGGTTTTTTTAATTAATGTTGTGACCACATAACCTCTCACATAATACTACTAGTGCAGGATTAGTCAATAAAAATTATGGAATTAGTCATAGAGAGTTTAGCTATCTGATTAAGTACGGCAAGAGCATGAATAGCAGTTGGAAGAATTGGATAACATCACACAATATTCTGCTTATAGCTCTTTAAAAACAGTAGAACTATTCAAGGGTAAAAAGATATTCTAAAGAAATAAAATCTAGGAGCTCTGTTTGCTCAGAGAGTACACTGAGAAAAAAAGTGAAAAGCTGCAAGGCCAAGCGTGGACTGGCAGCCTAGAATAGCACATGGCAAGAAAAGACAGTTGGCTAAACTGTTGTTTCCTGCATTGCGACATCTGAAAGAATTTTGTTCCTTCCTGATATTAAAGCCATTGTTCCTACTCTACTCCTTGCCTCAAAGTGAAATGCATCTTATTTGGTTTTCACCCGCTATTTACAATCACTTTAGTTTTCAAAATGTATCCCCTCTGCTCCTTATACTTGATAAGTTGACACTGTGGGAGAATCATACAAAGTTCTCCAAACACCAAACAGCTAAGGAAAATAATTTAACTTTTGCTGACTTAAAACAGTTAATAGAAAAGCTTTGGAACTCTGATAGCACTAGAGAATAGAATTGCTTTATGTCTTCTGACCTCCCCTATGGCCAAAGAAGTGTCTAGATCACACAACTGTAGGAGTACATAGAGTCATAAGTTTTTACAGAGACTGTGCCACAAACAGCTTTGGGTGTTTGGGCATTGAGCGCTACCCTGACAACAACACATCACCATCCACTTACAACATCAATTACGTCTAGACATCAGTCAATTTAAATCATTAATTCAGAACATGATGAAAAGGTCACCCATCTCAAGACTCCCCATACTCAAACTGTTACCAGATGGGTTTATCTTTGTATCTGAAAGCAATCAAAATAATGATGTTAAATAGAATAGGAAACAACAGTTAACCCACGTTCATTGGAAATACAACATATGCAATGGTTCTGTTCCATGTCAATTAACAATTATAATTTTACTTTGTTTACTGCAAACTATACATTTTTCAAAGACTTATAGAGGCATAGGTTGTAGATCCCTGCAGGCCACCTAGCCCAACTTCCCACAGGCAAACTTCTGGAGTCTGGCTACTGGTAGCAAGTTGAAAACAATAACTGGATCATCCCTTATCTCCTTTTCCCCAAGACAAACAAACCCAGCTCTCTCACTCTCTCCTTGTATAGATAAAGGGCTGAAGCAAACAACATCTTAATAGCCCTCCTCTGGTCTCATTCCAGTTTGTCAACATGTCTCTTGCACTGGTGGGCCCAAAACTGTACAGTATTCCAAATGAAGCCTCACCCAATGCCAAACAAAGGGCAGTAATCACTCCTCCCAACCAACTAAATACATTCTTATATGTTCATAAGCCTACTGAACTGTGAAATTTTAAGAGCAGTTCAAAAACTAGCAGGAAATTGCCTTAATGATTCAAACCTTTAAGAGCAATACACTTGCTCTATTATTTAGCATCACTGTTTTCACATTTTTCTCCATAATCATCGTAAGAACAACATACAGTATATACTTCACTTAAGATGCTTACCTGAATAACTTTATAGAAATAGGCATACTGTCGAGCTGTATTTTTATATTGGCTAAAAACATCATGTATGGCTTGAGTTGACTGAAGATACTGCACTTCATCTTCTTCAAAATAGAGAGGTGTGTCATATTCACTGGGGAGCGTCTGGATGTAGGGCAGCCAGAAAGAGTTGGGGTTGGCTCGCTCACAAAGAAGATGGAACGCCAATGTTATATTGCCCATGGCTTGAAGAATTCTATCTTGAGAATACAGGGATCCTGAATTAACCCAGAAAGGTGAGGCACTAAATGAACTGTCCATGGAAAATATCATCTTAGATTTACTTTAAATGAACATGATGAGATAACGTGTTAAGAATTTTCAACAAAAAAAAATCCCAACAATAAAAAAGGTTTTCAGGTTTCTAAAAAATTTAACTGCCCACGCTGTATTACACTGCAGGTTGTTTGACACAGTAAATGCCTCATGTACAATTGCATGACAGAAGACATAAGAAACTAGAACAATACTCTCAGTACATTTTATCTCCAAGTGTTACAAAAGCTACATGATAAGTGTTCAAAATAACACTCTTCTGGAAGATATCTAGGGTGCTCAGCCAGAAACAAAGAAGAAAATTAAGTTTTCACCAACACTTCAGGCTTCTACATATTCCAAACCTGACAGTCAGCACAAGTCCTGTAATAAAGGAAATGAGCTCAAAAAAAAGAAAGTATCATATTGGATGATCCCATACATATCAACTTCTTGCTAGAGAACTTCTTTAAGCTCTTACCTAGTACTGAATTTTTAGCTGACTCAACTGTCATCAACAGTTTTCTAGGAACCCACAGAAACAATTCTTCAGCCTACAGAAAGGAAAAAAGGCATAGAGGGTCAGTTAGCATATACATGATATACCAAGTGTCTCAAATATACAATGCCTTTAAATTACAGGATTTTTTTTTTTTTTTTAAATCAAAACTGTTCTGAATTAAAATTCTTCCTTCTCTTCCACTGCAAATTAAACAAACATGTTACGTTTCATATGGTGGTAACCAAATGTTCCAATGTGCATTATACAAAGCTTAAAACAAAGACACTTAGATTACAAAGTAAAGTGCTTCAGTTTGGAACTGCTAACATGTAGATTGCCCACACAACCTCAAAGCTACCATACACATTATATAGCTATTAATTACGTGAGAAAATATTTTCTCCCAGTGGAGGTTTTTTCACATTGCTTATTCTTATTTTAGAAGAACTGTTCAAGGTTCTTATGAAGCAGTAGTGCTAGCCTTGTTAACTATGTGCTACTGAAGCCCTAAAATGAATATAACATGCTCGTTTTCTAATATTCTTTCCATGACAGCTGATTGTTCTTCAGTGATGTTTCCCATCTGTAAAATGGCAATGGAAAGAGGCAATTTTAAATGCTTTAACAGATAGCTACCTGTGTGTGTCTACATTCCTTTCCTGATGATCAAAGGATATTCTTTACAATTATCACATAATTTGAGGGGTTTTTTTTAGTCTTCACTGGAAAATAAGTATTGGAAATTCGTCTTTCTGAGGCAAAAAGATCAGTGCTTTAAGAAGAGGGACATGATAGAAGAGGACAAAAGACTAAGTAGTTAGAAAACATGGAAGAGACGGATACATCAATGGGGTAGAGTACTCTGGTGATGAGGTAAATAGTATAGGCAACATAGAGGGGAAAAAAGGCTGATTAAAAATTCACAGTACTATCCAATAGTAGTAAAAAATAGTACTCAATTTTATCAATAATTTTATTTCTCAAGTATGCAGAGTTGAGAGCATTTCAGACCAGCAGTTTCAGAAGCAGTCAAAAGGGGGAAAGGAAGGTGATGAGTGTTTCAGAGCTCTGCAGCTACATTTCAAACACAATTTTCTAATCTAAGTCAAATGTTCACATACTCACCTTTATCTCCCTTGTTGCTTTCAAACCAAACCCCTCCTCTTCAAAGTTAGCTATTTCAAAACCCTCTGTGGATGCTCCATTTTCAGTTGCCCATTTTATCAATTCAGGGAAATAGTCATCTCTTTTTCCATCAAAGACAACAGACAAACCTATATACACAATTAAATAAAAAACAAATGCAGAAATTAGAGGATCTAGAAAGATAAAGAAGTTCAACATAAAAGCACATGTAAAAAGCTATCTGCTATTCCACAGCAGTTCTGCTTTGAAGTTGAGTCAGAATTGGTCTTTGTTAAGTGTTATTCAATAGTACACAAATGTCATACCCAATTTTCATCCACTTAAATATTCTGCCAAATTGGCTTACCAGTCATCTTAAAAATACAACCACCTAAATGAGCTGTGATGAAATATGAAGCTCCCCTCCTCTTTCCTTTTAAATAAGCTGAGTGAAAATATTTCCCAGCTTAATATTGATGATAAATGCAATAACCACAAACTGTTAATACAGACACAGAGAAATTTGAGGGGCAAGCTGCAGTTTCATTAATTCAGCACTGGAAATGATGATAAGCAGATCTCAAGCTCCTTCTCTCACATACAAGGCAGTTTGCTTTTTCCTGTAGCATCATCATCATCATGGCTTGGCTTCGCGGACGAAGATTTGGGAAGGCCTTTAAACGTGAGTACACCCTTCAAGCCTGCGCGGTGGATTTTTTAGGTGAGGCGCAGTGTGCGCGAGACTGGCCCCACCCTTTACATCTGAGGTTCATCTGCCAGGGCCTAGCGAGCTTGGACGGTGACAGCGAAGTCCTCAGGTCGTAGGTTTGGTTAGAGTATCCTTCTCTTAGATGGATGGCCTTACAGGGCTAAACGAGCTCCATCTGCCCGGGTTTGGAGTTAGAGTTGTCCTTCTCCTAGGATGGTTGCCCGAAGGCTAGTGAGCCCATCCTGCCCGTGGACACACTTTGTCTGACCCTTCAGTTGAGACCTGTCTGGCTTGGGAGACCCTACCGGAGGCGTATGCCACCACCAGCATAGCTCTCAACTTCACAAGGGCACGCAAGCTCTTTCCCCACGGCAAGGGGGTGCCCGTGAAAGAGTCCTGTAGCATACGGATCTACTAAAATAACTGATTACCCTTCTCACTTCACAGAGCTCGTCCAAATTTTTACACATTGCTTCTCCAACAGGCATGTGGTCCTCTGGTGGAATTGCAAACCTCATTCATTCCTCAGGTTTCCCCTTTACCGTCATCTGATCTGAACCCATGCTTTGTTGGCTATAGTGAGTGGGCTCTTTTTCCACCTCTTTCCTTCTGTGTTCTCTTCAACCCAAACTGTAGTGTCAGATCATGTTAAAAACATCGAAAACCTCTGCAATGTTCAGGCCATTTTATGAGTAACAATGTGTCATCAGCAAGTTGCTTATGTCCAAAGGTATTTTGGTTAAGCACAGGTGATAAATACATCTTTAGAATAAAAGGATTTTAGGGAAGTGGCATTAGCAAATTTGAAATATTCCCTCCCACTCCAAATCATGCATTTCAAGCCCCAGAACCAATCAGATCTGCAGTTAACATAAAAGTGAAAGTATCATCTAAAGCTAGAGTCCTTGATGATGCAGTATAAAAACTTGATATCAATAAAGTATTTTTTTTAATGCAATGAGAATGTAGTGTACAGTGTTTGGGCTTTTTTTTTTCCCCTTAAAAAAAGCTAACATTTCTCCTTTATTTCATACTCCCTTTAGTATGCTCTTTCATGTGGCACATATTTAGGGCTAAGGCATCACAAATCTCGTAAGACTAGATGCATAGTTCTACAGAACTTGATAGGTGTTTACATTGTCCAGGACTTTGCTCTTTTGATTTCCAACACTGACTACTGCATAAGGCTACTGGAAGCTTTTAGCATCCAGCTTGTATTTGGAACCAGTCTGTAATCAGCTCTGAAATTCAACCTCGGTTCCTCATATATGAAGTGGTCTGATACTTCCCACATTTTTCCAAATTAAACAGAAAAGCAGCTCCTTTAAATTACAGGCACTACTGTGGAACAATTTATTTCTACACTAAACAAAATATAGCTATACCGATGAAAAGCTATATTAAAAATTAAATTTATTTAAAATTTTAGAAAGTAAAAATCAGTTTTCAAATTAAGAGTTTTTTTATAATCAAGACCATTTTAGTTCACATTCTGCAACCCAGTGTTCTATTGAAGAAAGGCACAAAGTATGACACTTTAGGCAATTCATATTCATTTGTACATCTTTAAGTTCTCAACAGCAATTTCTACTTCCTTTGCTAAGTATTTAAAGCCTTTATTATGCTAGAGAAGTATAAATTACTATGTTCTATTAAAAAGAAAATTTGAAAGACACAATACTAGTCATACTCACTATGCATGTAAAAAGGTGAAAGTAAAAGTCATTTGTATGTCAACCGTTCTGTGGTTAATAGGTTTTGAATCTTTCAAGGAAAAATTATGTCCTATTACCATAATACTGTTATACTAATTCTACCACAGCAGCCACTTCCCCCATGAATGTTTTGATCGTTGTGGCACAGAAGAAAGACATGGTAAACAGTCCAACTCCAACACTAACTCTGTTCTTGTTAACTTGAATTATGTTTTACCATCACACCCATATTACATCACAACACCCAGGACATGTATCAGAAGTCACAGGACAGCAAAAGAACGAGTCAAGGTCAACTTTACAAGAGCTACAGGATGCAGTCACTCAAACTGCCAATAAGTGATGTTCAGAGGTTTAAAAGGCCTTCTGTGAAGTAATGTGTTAGTCAAAATTATTAAAACCAGGTGTGAAAAGGACATTTCAAATCTCTAAGTATAGTCTTCTGCTTTTTCAAGTAAGTACACAAACCAAACAAGCTCCACTTTAAATACAGTCTGGCTTTTTTGCCGTCACCATATAAATATTAGAGATGAAAGAATTGTTTTAGGACTTCTTCAGGTACATCCAGCCCAAATCTATTGATTCTCATGTTAAAAAGTTATTTCTCTGCCATTAAAATACAATAGTAAAATTAACAGAGGTTAATTTTACTAAAATTACATGAAAAGCATTTTTTACAGTATACCTCCAAATAAAAACAAAACTAATATGAAAATAAAGTATCAACAATGGTGAGCTGTCACAAAACACACTAGAAGAAAAATATTCTAATCTGAAAAATAAGCATACATTAAAATTAGGAAATTTGGCAATAAAACTCCATATTAATGACGGTACCATAAGCATTTTTTATATTATATGCTTGATCTGTAGCAGATAGATTTATTAGCTCATGTATTTGTTTTGTGCTTTTATATATTTTTGTCATAATGCTGAAATTGCTTCCATATTTAGTAAAATGTTCAGGTTAAAATAAAATAGTTACAAAATTAAATTTGAAATGTTCAGAACTATAGAGACAGAGGGGCAGACTATGCAATCAAGAATCAAAAAGACCTGTTATTCTCAAAGAATTTTTACTTCTAGTCTTTCAGATTGTAATGACAATTTCAAGCTCTTTTTTCTACTTATTAGATGGAATTATTACAGGATCACCTATCTGTGATATTCAGTCAGAATTATAATTATTAAAATGGTTAATGCCAGCATTTACGCCCACTGGAACATTTCAGAAATGCGAGTGTAAAAAGAAACTGCATGTCAGAGAACCTTGCCCCAAAATAACAGGATTGCATAATATTTATAAAACAACAACACTAAAAATATCCCTTTTAGTTGTCAACAGACAATTCTTTAGGCAAATCAATACTCTGAGCCACCCATATCTTACAGTCTTTCACATTTACCTTTTTGTTTTTTGCGAATTTTCTCAACAAGAGAACGAATCTGTACATATTCTTCCCATTCCTTACCAGGACCTGGGGTAGGACTGCTGCATTCTGGAAATAAAAATGCCAAATGAAATTTTCTTTTTAATAAAGTGTGAGTGTGTGTGTGTATATATATATATATATATATAAAAATATGTATAAATAAAACATCAGAGAAAAGGTCATGGTTTAAACAGTAACTTTAACTCAACCTTAGACATGTTTACATGGTAAACACTGTAATCTCTGTTGTTACAAACATCCCATTCTTTGACAGCTAATTTATAGAGACTTTTGAAATTTTTACAGTATAACTTACCTCAAGTTAATTTTTTAAAAATATTCTTTCAGATAAAAGGAATGTCAAATGTTTAAAAAGCTAGGAAGAAAAAAAGGTAAACAAGCAGACCATTAAGTAGATAGTCTCTCAGATAAGGCAAAAAGAAGTCTGTTTTCAATAATCCCAGCAAAGCACTCTGTTTACATTAGCCTGCTTGCCATCATTCCTGCTGTAATGAAAGCAGATGGTAACAGCGCCAAGCTTACCTTCAGTAACTGAGAAATTTGTTGGTATATACATGTGACCTGCCTAGTCAATAGGTGTTTTCATAGATGGAAGCATACTGGAAGGACAAGCAGAGGACCACTTAGCCAAGCTGTAGCTCTAGATTATGTCCACAGTGTCGCTGACAATATTCTAAATGCCAGCATGTGGATTTATTGATCTAAGCTGCATAAATCCAACTGGACAGCTGAAGATTACTGGGCTCAACTGATCTGAAAAATCTTTGTGTTGAATAAAGTATGGAAGCTTGACAAAAAGAACAGCTGATTCTTGTCTTTGCTTAGCAAATTAGATCGAAGTTTTATTTTTGGTAGCAAAGCAGAGGCCAATTGTAGCATAAGCATCAAACTGCTCTGCCAACTCCTTGTCTCCTTTTTGCAAGCAATGCTAAAGAAATATTCTAATTTTTCTAATTTAGATGTGTCCAGGGTGTGAAGATTTGGACTCGTGTTTCAAGAAGTGTAGCTCAGCACATTTACTATTGACAGTAGCAAGAGTGAACAGCATTTTAGCACTACCATATGAAATTATGCTCTGCTTTTCATACTTACTAGAAATAATGGATGAGTTCAAAGTTCCTCAACAAGTGAAACAACCTCTGGTCTATACACTAAGAACTAAGCACTATGAAAAGAGTTTCCAAACAACAAACACACCCCATTTTTACTGGGGAAACAAAAATATCAGTGCAGTTGAATGGAGTTGTATTGCTGCTTTCCACAGTTAATTTCTCTAATATCAGTTCAAAGTACTATTCAAACATTAAACAGAAACAGTGTAATTCTTGAGGTTTACAAGAAAAACAGTTTTGACAAAGCTGCAATGTCACATTACCTGAAGTAGACTAGAGATCCGCATTTATGCTTCTGTTGAGATATGAAGCCAAAAGCTGCCAGGAATATGGTATTTCCAATACATACACATATAAACAAGCCAATAATGGTATATATAGAGATATATACCCTCAGATACACACTGTATTATCTTAAGCAAGCTGAAAAAGCAAGCTTGGCCACTTACAGGAAATTAATAGAATTCACTAACTTCAATAAGAAAAAAAGACAATGTTTTTGAGTGGTCTCTACACTGTCCCTTTTCCCAGAGAGGCATAAAACTGAAACTTACTTTGCAGTAACTCACTAATTAGATTCAAAATCTCCTTTGGAGATACTGTCGCTGTGGCTCCCGTACCCGACTTCTGAGTTTTCACTCGGCTTTTCTTCCCCATCTTCCAACTAAAACAGATTAAGAAGCAAATTATCACCAATTAATAAGAAACAAAATACAATAATGCTGAATGGACAGGCTGTTCTCTTAATAGTCACTTAAAAAAAAATAGGATGAGGATTTGTTTCTGCCACATATATACGTGCATGGCCTGAACATCAGACAACCATACAGTGCAATCTGAAGCAGTATTTCACGTAGTTGCACATTAATCACCTCAGGGTCATTAGAAACTAGAAATTGTATAGAGGGGGGGGAAAAAAAAAATCATTCCAATCACTTGCAAATTCATTAGTTGTGAACAAATATTATGGATACCAAAGTACCTATGCTATACAAAACCAGGTTGTTTTACCTTATCAGCTGCACTGTGGACATCAGCTGAATTAGTATTTGTGACTGCAAAGTAGTAATTCAAAATTAATAGAAAAATAAGTATTCAATTTTGAAATAAAATCGAAATATCACACGTATATCTTTGCAGCAGCTTCTTATGGTTCCAGACAACCAGTTAAGGAAAACTTATTTTCAGTTACCACATAAGACAGAATATCATCCTAAGCTGGCTTTCAATAGTCAGAGCCCCTTGATCCCATGGAGCACTTAAATCACACAACATCCACTGGAAAGGCAGCACATCAGGGTGTGAAATAGCCAGGGAATTTCTAGCATGCACTGGGAGCAAACTTTGATGCTGGCCCTGAACAGCCTTCTAGGGGAGGGTTTGTATAGGATCTGGTGCTCATGAATATGGAAGAACTGCTCCTGTATACGACTGCCAATGACGGCCTTGGATGCAGCAATCATGAAATGGTCGTGCCAGACCTTAAAGCAAGAAAGGAAGGAAAGAAGCAGACTAAAGACCCTGGACTCATGACACTAGAGCTGGAGCTTGCTCAGGTAATGGTGAGCAGAATGTCCTGGGAAGCTGCAAAGGAGCCCAGGACAGCCAGGCACCTTCCTGAACTCTCTTCTTGGAGCACAAAAATAAGCCTTTCCAACATGCAAGAAATCAGCAGGCATAGCAGGAAGCCAGCTGACTGCACATGGGACTCTTCACTGGCTGACCTCAAACAAAACAAACACACATAAAGTGGAAGTGGGGAGAGGCAACCAGAAGAGACTATAGATACACTGTCTGGGCAACCAGAGACTGAATTATGAAAGCCAAAGATTGTCTGGAGTTGAAACTGAAGATGGATGTGAAAGGCAAGAAGAAATGTTTCTACAGGTACACCATCAGTCTGTCTCTTGCTGCAGAAAGTGTAACTCAGCTGCAAAATCAGGAAGCAACCTAGTGATGAAAGGTACAGAAAAAGCTGAGGTATCCAATACCTTGGGCATGGTCTTCATCAGCAAGGTGTGCTGTCAGGCTTCCCAGGTTTCTGCATCTAGTAACAAAGCTTGAGGGAGGGGAGGAGCAAGTTACAGACTATTTTGGAAAGCTGGACCTACACAAGTACCCAGGAGCAGATGGGAAACATCCGAAGTACTGAGAAAGCTGACTGCTGTCACTGGAAGGCTGCTGGCTATCATCTTCGAAAAGTCATGGTGATTGCCTTCGACAGGAAACAGGTAACTTACAACCAAGCAAAACCCAACAGAAAAGGAAGGTGGGGGCAGAAAGCGATAAAGGATCCAGGGAACCAGATAATTGTCTGCCTTACCTTATTTGCTGTACAAAACAGAGCAAGTCCTAAAGAGAAGCTATTTCCAGGCATGAGGGACATGAATGTGGCTGCGATTAGACAACAGAGGCAAACTGTGTACAACTACCCTGACTGCCTTCTGAAGAAATAAGTGGCTCTGTGAACCAGGGAGAATCAGTGGTTGCCAGTTGCTTTGACTTAAGCAAGGCTTTAACGCTGTCTTCCATAGCATCCTGGTTGTCGGACTGAGACTTAGACTGAATGGGTGGGCAACAAGGTGGACAAAAAAACCTCCCTGGGCCATGAGGTTCAAAGAGTTGTGGTCAATAACTGTAAGTCTAACTTCCAGCTGGTTAAAAGCAATATTCCTCAGTGGTCAATGTCTTCATCAGATTTGGTTCCTAGGACAGAAAGTATCCTCAGCAAATTTACAGATGATATGAAATGGGGAAAGCAGTCAACAAGTTGGAGGGCGGGGCCTCCATTCAGAGGGACCTCAACAAACTGGAGGAAGTGGCCAACAGGTACTTAATAAAGTTAAACAAAGACAAATGTAAAGCGTCCTGCATCTGGGAAGGAAAAAACCCCTATACAGTGTTACAGCTGCAGACTGGACAGGCAGCAGCTCTGCAGGAAAGGACTTGGAGACTCCATCAGACAGCAAGTTGAACATAAACCAGTAGTTCACCCTTAAACCCATGAAAACTAACTGCAGTTTGAGCTGCATAAGCAAGTGCATAAAAGCAGGTCAAGGAAAGTAATTATTCCCTTCAGCTGGCACTTGCGAGGCCACATTTAGAGTACTGCACAATTTTGGACCACGCAGCACAAGAGGTACTGGCAAACTGGAACACATCCAGAGGAAGTCCATTAAAATAGCAAAAGGGCTGACACATGAGATGAAAGTCACGATGAAGGAGCTAGGTTTGTTCAGTCTGGAGAAGAAAAGGAGCCTACTGCTGGCTCCACCTGTGTAACAAGGATTTATACAAAGGGTGGAGGCAGATTATTCTCAGGCAAGCACAGCAAAAGGTCAACTGGCAACAGTCACAGGTTGGTGCAAGGGAAATTCCAAATAGATACAAGGAAACTCCTCAGGATGAGGGTGGTTGAGCATTGGAACAATATAGAGATTTAACAGCATCTCCAAGCAACCTAGGAAAATTTAAAGATTTGACTCCACAAGACCCTAAGCAACCTGCTTTAACTTTGAAGTTAAAACAGAAGACTTAGCCTCTCAATCTCCAGAGGTCCCTCCCCATCTACATTTTTCTATGATTCTACAACCTCAACTGATATTTTCACCTCTGTATAGGCAGCCTATGTAGTCTATATGGTATATAATATCTTCCTGTAGAGTATAGAAGAGTCTATGTCCAGTTACTTTGCAGTGAGAGGGGACTCAGACACATTCAGGTTAATTTTGGACATCTAAAAGATTTCAACTGCCTGTGTTATCAAGATTACCTCAGCCATAGCAGCTTTAAGTTATCACACCTGCACAGTAAAAACCAAAAAGATCCTAAAAAAAAAAAACATTGTACAGAAGTAGTCCTTTGGATTCTATGTGTTCCAAGCATTCTGTATATGTTAAAGGGATCCTTTTATCCTTGGTCTGTGTAGCTAGTTTACCCAAAATGAAATGTCTTCTCCCACACTATCAAAAAGTTTTGGTTTTTGGCAGCTGGTATTAATACTGGAATGTATTGACCAGCAGCTGAAAAGCTGCTTCTCCACATTGACCAAAACTGGAACACTTGCAATCCATATGTTAAGTAATTGTATAGGGCAGATCTTGTAAACAAATGCTATTTTAAGAAAAACTTCTAGTGAGAAAGGTACATAATCTGGCTACTTTCATTTTCCATTAAGATTAGAAGAAATCGCCAAGCCCAAGGCTTATTTTAAGTACTAACTTGGCATCATCAGGAAGCAAACTAAGGTTAACTGTGTTAACTTATTAACTCAAAATTAAAGGAGCTCAAAACTGACTGAAAAAAACACCACCTTGTAACAAAAGGGAAATAAATCTAAGGCAAAACTATAAGGTGTTTTAAAAAAGGAAGGCAAACAAACCAAACTATTTCATCTTCTAACACTAAACACAGTGCAAGAACAAGACTATCCCGGAGTACAGAAAGACTAAAGTCCTGGGGCATAACACAGCCCTCGATTTTCACTCCCTCTCTAGCAGATACCAGAACTCATCTGTGCTGCTTAATTTCGAACACCCTTGAGTTGCGTAACTTACTTTCCCAATACAGTTTCTATAACGAAAATCCCTCATGAGCAGGCTGGTAAGGAGAGATCCCACAGATTCAATGTGACAGTCACACTGGCTGGTCACATCCCTTGAGGTTTGTAAATGAACACTGGACATCCTCTTGAAAGACATTGTTCTACCACAAGCAATTACATTTGAGACAAGATTTTATAACACTTTTTAGCTCATATGAAGCAGGGAGTAATCATTATCATGATATTCCTGTTGAATTTATAATAGTGCAAACTGGAAATGGCCAACCTGCCATAATACAAAAGACACAGAAGAACAATACCAACAATAATAAAGTTAGAAAAGTTTAATGGTCTTCCCATTATACACCTTTTCCATTTTTTTTCACTAGTATTTTCTCATATCTGTAAAAAGATAAACAGAACTCTTGGTACAGGTGGGCACCTTCACAAAGATTTTACTTGGACATCACCTGTTGATCTGAGTGTTCTCCTCTCCTACAGGCCATTCTGTTACATCTATTTTAGACCCTTCTGCTCTTAAGAAAAATCAAGCCAGATGGGTCTGTAATGAATCCAACAGCAGGTTTGGGGACAGACTCCAAAATCTCCAGGGCAAGAACACTACAGTTCTATGCTGATTCAATTGATTCAAACAAATGGTTTTCTACATTCCCTCTATGTACAATCCCCTGCATCTTCAGAATCATCAGAAGAGCAAAGCACTCACACAGTGTATTCTACAGCCATAAATTATGATGACATATAGTTTATATCTATCAAGGTGTTCATAAATATTAAGATAAATAAGTTGAACAACTGGAATTATTTTGAAAAATTTTGGTTTCTCATTTCTAAGAGCTAAGCATGTTTGTCGACCAATAAATTGCCAAAAAGCAGTCTAAGTAATTGTTTTGTACACACAACTACCAAAATACTGCAGGATTTTTTTTTTTAAATTGTATTTAGAGGAAGGGTTTCCTTGGAATATAAACATCCATTGGTAGGTTCTATGAGAAGAAAAAAACCAAATACAACTGTGCACATATACATGGAGACATGAAAAGCGTCACCAATACATGAAGCTGTATGAATATGGTACATGGACAGCATTAGATTTTGAAATTTTCCCCATATGAACCGTGTTAGTAGTGAGAACCTATTTTTGCAGTGAAAGCATTGCCAAGAATTATGTCTAAAGACAGAGCTGATTTAGAGTGTGTGAACTTCAGTTTCCCAAATAAGACTAAAAGAAAAATTTGAACAACACTTAGTATTTGCATTACTACTTCAGGTGAATATTGTTTTAGAGGAAAAAAAAAATTTCTAGCTGAAATCTGCTCTGTGCAAGTAGGAAATTCAAGGCTAATACATGATCTGACTCAGCTCCTACTGCTTGGATAACATGCAGCAAACATACCATAAAAAAAAAAAACAGGTTCAGTGAAAACAACTCATTAGATCGATGGCACCGTAATCAGAAATGCATTTTTTCAGTAGGATGCTACTAGTACATGAACATGAAATAAGCTCTGTAGGTATCTTCGCTCTCTCCTTTGATGCTTGTATCTTGCCTAAACTGTTGCTTCTTAGTCATCAGAATTTCTATAGAGAAATGCTGCTGCATGCACGATTAAACCTGCAAGTCTCACACAAAAAAAGCAAAACCAGCGGACTGATATCTTGAGATTTCTCGTTATGGAAGTACTTCCTTTTAAGGAATCATTGATCTAGATCAAAACTGTTCTTTTAAAATCCAATTTCCAATCAGAAAAATAGGTTTCTACTTCCTACATTACTTATCTTCATTCACTGCTCAATTACATGGAACTGATTTATTTAAAATCTAATAAATCTATCAGCTGTATTGTTTCATAAAAGCCACTATTTGAAAGGAATTGCTGCTATACAGAGCTGTCTAGAAAATGTATTCCAAATACCAATCCAGCAGAGCTGTGTAGCATAAAAAATTAAATAACTTATTATTTTATAGAATATATAATCTAAAAATTGATTATGAAAGTTTTTCCAAAATTTCTGAAAACCAACACACATCACAATCCAATTTCATGTTTGGCAAAAAACAGTTTAGTTGAGCAATGCTTTGCCATGTTTAACCAGCAAATGAGGAGTTAAAAAGATAACATGAGATCCAACGTGGAAAGAATAAGTGTGGTTCCTTCGTGAAACTACTTTCTGTAATTACATTAAAATTATTTTTAAAAAATTACAGCTCATTAAACAGATTTTAAAGTTAGATTTCAATTCTACAGAATTTCCTAGAATTCAAAAAAAAAGTTCTAACTTCAGAAAAAACAGTAGTTTTTAATTTGAAATAAAATTTCAGATACAAAGCATCTTTTTTTTGCAAGTGACTAAAACTATTGTTTAGAAAGAAATAAAGTATGAGCCTGCTTCTCAACACAGCAATGAAATGACTGGCTGGTTGCCAGAACACATGCAACAACAGAAGCAGCAATATAATATATAGCTGCATGACATGCAGAGAAAAACACAATGAAAAATCCTTCAGGACTGAGATGAACTGCAGACTTCATAAATATCTGAAGCAGCAGCAATACACCTTTCAGTGAGAAAGTGTTTTTGTGGTGGTTTGGTTTTTTGGGGTTTTGGTTTTTGGTTTTTTTTTTTCTCTCTTCAAGTTTGCTTTTCTGGTTGTCTTCTGGAGAATATTTAAGTACTATGCCATGTTTCCTTTCAAATGAATGCTGTCGAAAATTCCTGACAGCATTCTGCAAAGAGAGAGTACGCTGACAGCAATGATGAATAAGCTTAGTAACACACAACACAGCCACATTTCCAAATATAGTGTATCAGCTGCCTTGGCCGAAAGAATCATGCCAAAACTGGCAGTGAGGGGACTAAACGATCCATCTTTCCCCTCTAATACTGCTACCAAAGAGCAGTTGTATTGTGTCAGACTTAGAGCTTGTTTCCGCATCACACACAAATAATATTTTAATGAGCTGTAAAACATGCCTCCTCTTGACTTACAGTTATAAAAAGTGAGCACGTTCACCTAACAGCTTTAGAAGGTAACCATGAGAAGCCTGTACAAAAATCCCAAAAGTACTAAAGAACTGCCACCAAGTGCACATGTGTGGGTTCTGTTTGTTTGTCTGGGTTTTTAATTACAAAACTATAACTGCTTAAACATTTTATTTAAGAAAGCCAATACTTATGGAATTAGAGAACTTGACCACATCACAGGACCACATTTCCTTATGGAAGCAATGTCAAGCTTGGATAATAAAATATGGATCTTCCCAAAAAATACTTCAGAAAAAAATAATCCCATTTAATTATTAACAAGACCCCCCAGCTTTTCACATCCACATGACCACCAAGAAGTTTGCTGCAGCACTACATAGAGCTGCATAGTTCCATAGGAAAAAAAAAAGAAGTCTAACAAGGCACTACAAAGATACTTACCTCTCACTCATTGGGTAAAAACACAAGCTTGCAATAACCTTTGTTATAAAACTGTGAATATAATCATTGTGCTAAGCAAACACCATATTAATTTTTAAGTATTTAACTGTGTTAGTTTTAAATAATTTATCCTACATAATGCAGAATATATGAAGTCTGATGTCCTCTGGATGTGCATCTGCTTTTCTTATACACACCGTTTCCGATGGGCCCAGAATCGCTGCAGCGCTCTTGCTTACCCTCCTCATCTCTTCCAGGATGCCACATTGCTTTCAGTTCCCTCCCACAGCTTACTAGCCAGTCAGCAACTTCTTTTGCAGGTTTCTATATACCTGTGCATGTTGGGCAAAAACATCAGCACACACACTGACTGACTAACAAACAGGCCAAGCAGATAAGCCTATTCTCAACAGAGATTTTCCTCTAGCAAGTGGACCAACTTACGTCTGAGCTCTCCCACTCTGTCAAAATTGATTAAAAATATCCACCCATCAGCTTGTTGAAGTGGAAAGAACTGACCAGCAGACAGAACTGACATGCTCCTATAAGCCTCATTTGCTTCAGCTATTCCTTTTTACTTTACAAAGTAGTAAGCAAGCTACTCAAAAGTTTGCTGAGCTTTTACAACCACCACCAAGTTGGGAATTCCCACAGCAAGAGTTATCTCTTCAAGTTTAACTTTGCTTCAAGGACTGAGAGTGTTTCCAATGCAGTATCTTAACACTGCATCTTCTTTAATTCAGATCCTAGTAGATGATAATTACATTATGTTCTCATTACATAATAGTTCCCACCCCACGCATCTTCCTGGCATATACTAGCACAGAAGGTGAGGGGGGCAGATCTAGAATCAGTATTAGACAGACAGATACGGGTCGACAAGGGCAGACAAGGAGAAGACGAGGGAATTCTCAAGCCAGGCAAAGAGCATGTAGAGGTGAGTATAGTAGGTGGTTGTGGGATACGTTCCTTGGCTGCATCGAGAGGGAGGACAGATGAGTAGGTTGCACAAGAACCAGGCTTGCATTTTTTTTTTTTCCTAGTTTGACTGCCTAGACTAAGTCATTTTCCCCCTCTACTTCAGAGGAAAGCATACCATCTCTTGTATCAACATATGTTGAGCAGCCAGGGTCTTCAGGGACAAGCTTAATGCTTATAGGCAACTGACAGAAGTTCTCCAATCTGATATGACCAGTTCTCCACTTGATATGACCAGGTTTACAGCGAATGTGATCTTTTGCTTCCACTGATCAAGCTTTTTTTATTCTCCTAAACTTGAATCTTATGACTGTGGGTAAAAAGATAAACACGTTTTACAGCAAATAGAAAGCATGAAATCAAGAAGTGTAAGAACAGTGTGGGTGGAGGAAGAGATCTGTGATCTTTAAGAAAAATCAGCTTATACATTTACAATGAACACTATGTTTGCTTGTGAAAGCCACCTACATCATGTCACTTGGAAACCACATTAACACTCTCATCACTCCTAAGGTATTATTCTAGATGCTCCCACTAAATAAATGATGAATTAGTTATTGATTCAATCCCTTTCCCCCCAGCTCGCAATCTCTCACCTTTGCTGTACTCCACCTCATCTCTCTCCCACTCCTGCCCTTTCATTTTTCTCCCATGTCTTCATTTCCTCTATAAACTTGACCCAAAAGCTCTACTAAATACAATGTCATTGCAGTTCACTGTGTTTGTATACTTTCTTTCTCCAGCATGTTTCTGTTCTTCTACTTATGTTGTCGGCTCTTCTGGAAGCAGGGCCTCCTGTGATTGTAGAGGGCTTAGAACAAGGCAGCCTTTTTTTTCTTTTTCAAAACAGGATCTGAAGTATTGTCATAACACTGATGACAATGCTGACATAACCCACAGAAAACAGTAGGATTAATGATGTAAAAACTCATACTGTTTCCACTTAGGATTGCATTCCACTACAATCTAAGTTTTTCTCAAAAACTCCTTTAGCCACAACCCACACTACTTCCTTCTTTAAGAGCTAGCTTTGATAGACTTGCTTGTTGTGGCAAGATATGGTACTCAGAATCAGTCCAACGCACAGCCCTAGATTCTCCTGCTCTCCCAAAACAATTTGCACCCCCTCAAATGCAGCTCCTTCCTGCTAGTTAAAAAAACTGTTAACCTCGCCTATATAAAATACAAGGATTGCCAAGCTTAGATTTTTCATTTGATTATCAAGTCAAAAATGTCATTTCCAGCAGCAGCCCACAGCTCCAGGTAGGCATGTTCTGCAGGAAGAGGGAGATCCTGGCACATACCTATATTGGTTACACAATGCAGCTTTCTTCAATTCCATCTTAGGAGGTTCTGCTTACCATTCCTCCCTCCTTTTCTAGTGTCTATTCCCCAGATTCAAGATCCCATAAAGGCTTCTTCCTCAGTTGTCTTGATTAAAAAAAACTTTTACCACATCCCGTAGTATCTTCCCATCTATAAAGAAAAGCACTGAACAGCATCCACCATCTCTGGAAGGAATAGTGCAAACAGAAGTTGGTCTCCTCTGTTTCCTCTTGGTCTACAGTTTTCATCCTGATCTTAGTCATCTTTATTTCTCTTCTCCCACCGTGTTTTACCAGAAGTTAACAGTGACAACAAGCAAGAGCAGGTACTTAAAGAGCTAAAGGAAAACCAGGACAGAGGGATTTTTCTCCAGTGTGTTCATCCAGCTTCTTGCAGCCCAAGCTGCAATGTAGTAAGATTCCCTTCTTCATGAGGTTGTGAAACTACCCAGGTCAGCTTCTCCTACTTTGTACAGCATTTCAGTTTCATTTTCCTTTCAAAGACCTGATTTAGCCATATGACCCATTTGTAATGGGACTCTGCACATTTCCTCTTTCAGGTAAAGCAAATTAAATAGGTTGTCCTCATCACTTCTTACTAAGAACAGTCTTCCTGAGACAAGCTCTCTGCAAGCCTCAAGTTTTTTCATTCAGGTATTCCTGCCTGCTCATTTTCTCTTCTTTCACAATCAGTTAGCAGATACCCCTTCAGGAGGTAGGTACTTTTTACCTCTGTCTCCGCTCTCCAGGCTACTTTCTTCTCCCATGTACCTATTTTCTTCAAGAAATCTAACAAGCCAGTGGTTGCAAGCTTTGCTGTTTTCTTAAACACTGAATGAGTAAAAAGAAGCAAAGGGAAAAAAAAAAAGACTGATACTGAAAATGTCAAGTTTTCACTAATGAAAAGAACTTACTGACAAAACAAAAGAATATAGGCATGTATTTCTAATGATTAATGCTTCCAAATGAATGCTTTATTGCTCTTCCTACAGGATGGGTTTGAGTACAGTTACAGTATGTGCATTTGTCATTACTGTAAAAACAGTACATGTCAACTAAGTACATCAAATACCATTGTGAGATAACATCTTTCCTTTTGTACTTATTCAGAAAAATCTAGTTCATGCAAAAGCATCTGTTTTTCAACAAGATCTTGCTTTTACTTTGTTCTGCAGCTGGACTGTTTACTAAGGCATGAGACAGTCGCATGATTGACTTGTGTTTCAATAAACCCAGATGTAAAATACATTTTGATTGTTTGTGAGAACACTGCTTACATGTTTTATGCTGGAAGAGCTCTTCGCTATGACTGTGTAATCCCCAAAGCAGGCCCCTCAACATGCACAAGAAACTATCATAGCTATAGTCATAGCTATGCAAGACTTACAAAGTTACTTTGACTTTTACCTAGTAACCTGTACACATACATCAGAAAATAACACACCATACAAGTTTCAATTCCAAATGTTCATATGCTACAACAGGAACTAGTAACTATGTGCTACCTCCCCCTATACTTAAACTGATTTGTAAAGATCCAAAAATTCCATAAATTTCAAAAATAGCTCCTATGATGGCTTAGCACAACCTGTTCTACTTCCCATTGCAATGTGCCAACAACGCTCAAATCACTTTAGTGAGTCATTTCAGACTGACTTCTTGAACCATGCTCACAATGCACTTACTTCACAGGGTAAATACCGGCTAGTCACTCAAACTACTTCAGGTAAACATTAGTATCAACAATGACTTACACATCAAGAACTAGGACTTTTTATCAATGTTTCCTGTATTTTGCTTAGGGACAAAGTGACAACAGTAAGAAAATCGGTCACTGTCAATGACTACAAAGGCATGAGTAAGAGTTAAAATTCAGCAATACTATGTTAACAGAAGTGCAACAAAACACTGTAACACTCATTACATTGCCGCAAAGTGAACTAAGAGCAGAAGCTCAGTTGCCATTTAAGACAGCCGATGGGCTTTGAAATTTTGACAAAGCCTTGCATGCAATTAAGAACTTCAGGATTACGGTATTGAAGCACCCATCATTTCAATGGAAACTGTTGGTTTTTTTTTTTTTTACCCCAAAATGTACATTTCACATGGATCAGCCCTCACTGCAACTGCTCTTTAGTCATGAAAAATCATAATAATTTTAACCACCAAAAAAAAGAGGTAGCACTTCTTTAAGCGGGTGAAAGAACTTCTTCCAACAAGAAGTTAACCCATGCCTCCATGTGTTACTGAATAAGGAAAAAAAAAGGTGTGTGCAGCATCAGATATGTATTTTGTATGTAAATTCTCCAGGACGCACCAAAAAGATCAGATGCACATTGGATACATATCACTATACATTACTGCATCTGCTTCATGTAACAGCTAGAGCAGAAGAAATGGAGCCTTGCTGAACAGCAAAAAAAAAAAAAATGTCTTGGATATCACTGAATAGACTTTTTCTTTTTAAGTCCCATTTTAATTGCATTATAGTCAATGGCATAAATAATACAAAACTAGGCAATAACATATATTCCAATTAACTGGACCGTCTCCAAGGAAGAGATTTAAAGCTTAAGATGCTTAATGCCAAGGACTACTGTTTAATTGCAACGATAATTCCACCTAAGTGGAATGCCCTCAAGCAACCTAGTAGCAGTTGGGCCCATGATTATTTCTATGCACTGAAAAATTCTCCTATCAGTTCTGTTTATTTTTTGTCTTAACACCTTTGCCTAGCCTCTGGTTTCTACACATCTTGCAACTCCAATATGATGTACTACTGCCTGCTAGGCTGTTCCTTTCCAGTCAGGTAATTACGTTGGGCCATCATACTGACAACACACATCTCCAATCACAGCATAGGCAGCAGAACCCATAGAAGTGATCACCACAGTCTCTGGGCCCTTCTGAAGGAACTAAATCCACATGTTGACATTTCTCCTCAAAGCAGCTAGGTGCTACAGATGTAGCCATACATCAGAAGTGCCATGTCCCTTTCATGCAAAGGGTTTCCAACCCAAACAGTCTTTGCAATAAAGTGACAAAAAACATCTTGCAAATCTCTCTAACAATAAGGAGGAAGGAAAGGCAATATCCACAGCAGAAAACAAGTTTCTACAAGCTTTAGGACCTGTTCTAAGCTATGTGGCAGTGTATGTGATTCTTGCCCTCAAAATTAGTTTCATGATATATTCATGTCTTGTAACGACCTAAATTGGCTGAATATATCAACACCACTACTAGAACAAAAAAAATGCTTAAGGACCTATCTTGGACACTGAATTGACACTACACAGTGTGCACAATTAAATTGTGCTTGACGTTATAAATACCTGAATTCAGCTACAGTTTTGTGTTGTTTCCTGAAATACCCTGTCCTCACAGAAGAGAATCTAAGCAGTTTTAAAATAATGGCTGTATTTTTCTCTAGCTAAGAGTGAAGCACAGCTGTTCCTTCAAGCTTCTACCCACAGCGTATTAACTCACTGAAGGTGTGCTCAGAGATGGTACTTCTGGCATTTCACCCCAACCAGCAGTGCTTAGGATTACTACTAGACCATGAAGAACAAAACATATCCAAACAGTACAGAAGTGTCTATTCAATGAATAATTAATACCAAGGACTTCCAGGCTGCGGCCAGGAACCTCAGTACAAACTAGTGCGAACAAGGAAAAGATAACAGTATGGAGAATTTCAGCAGGTATTTGTGTGTCTTTTCTTAACCTTCCTAGGACATGTACAGCAGTTAATGTGCTTGCTGTTAGATGATGTGTGCCTTGCACAAGTCTGAAAGACACCAGACAGCTCATGTTGAAAGAGGACCGAGTTCATGGTAGTAGTAAGGAAAAAAGTTTGGAGTGGCACTCCACCCCCGTGAGAGCATGCTGCACTTTTTCACACCCAGATAGTACACCTGCCTGTGCTCCCGCTGTGGGTGCAGAGTGACATCAGCTAGTTGTATAGAAAAAAAATATCACCAGTCATTCCTGGAAATAGTGAATCGGCATTACTATCATTCATTCCATAGGTACCCATGTGAAGATTGAGGAAAACTGAGCTCTTTGTTATATGGTTAAGATCATGCAGTGGTTGCCAACATATAAATTTTAGCAGTGCACAGATTTACTGCAATGCAAGCAACAAAGAGCCCCTCCATAGTATTTCTTAATAGCTCAAAGGAAAAGCTTTCCCAATAAAATTATTAGAGATAGCCCTGCAGCAGCTGCTAATGATTAGGGGCTCTTTTTGGTGGGGAACCCTCACTGAAGAGATCACAGCCCTCAAGCCCAGTTACAATTACACTTTGAGACACATTTTAGTGTCCTTGGAAAACACCCATGGCAGACCAAGCACTCAGCATTTCTAAATCCCTAAAGAATACTATTTCGACAGTTTGGAGAGGAACTTCTGACAACCTTTAAGTGCTATGCACATTGTAAAAAAGGAATTTGAGAAGCTTCTGCTATGAATGCCTGATAAGTCATGTAATTGAGGGCTTAACAGTTGGAAAGCCTTCCAAATCCACTTCCTTAAGCCCATTCCCTATCTAGCGGTTAAAATGGTGACTATTCTAGAAAGCATGACTAGAAGTTTCAGGCAAAATACTAGTAGTTTTCTGATCTTTTTATTCTAGTCCTTGAAAATGAAAAAGCAAGGTCTTGCAAGCCCCTTTCTATCTTCTGGCATGCACAGTTGGCAACTTGAGCTCTTAAGTCTCCTCCATGTTTACTCAAACCACTGACACTGCGGTGGTTTGAAATAAGAAAGCTTTTAACACAGGCATTTACTGGGCTGTCAAGAACAAGAAAGATGCAGCAATATGAAGTATTAGTTGGCTTCACCCCTGAGGTTTCAGATGTTTAATAACTTAAATGTACACAGACCACATGGTACTGTAAACTGCCATCAGCTTCTCAGAATTTTAACCTCATAGTTCAGAAAAACTATGGTAGAACTTCTTGGTAGCACCTCCCCACCTGCTCCCCGCACCACCCCCCCACCCACCCAACCTGTGTTTGCAGGTCACAAAACAGACCAAAGCAGAAATATTTTAAAACTTTAAGAATACACATTAGAGTAAATGCATTGCCCCCTCCAGTTCCAGAACACATACAGGAAGGCCACACCACTTTCTGAACAAAGCCTTCTCTGCATTAGGAGAGAACTGAACAGCAGCTTTTCACAAGATAACTGCCTCAAGTACACTAATGCCCTGTTAACGCATCTCAGTTTTCCTTCTGTGCCTTATTTTGATGCAAAGCACTAACTGTCACCAACCTACCCCAAGAAGGCCATGCACCGAAACCCACAGTAGAGCTGACCAGACTGCAGAAGTAATACTCTGAAGTGTTCAGATAAGGAGCTGCAACCATTTCTATGGACCCCCTACACAAACCCTAGAAAGCCTGGGTATTTCCTGCCTCTGACTCCTCCAAACTGAGACTTCAATGTTCTTATTTCTGACTACCTGCATTCCTATTTTCCTTGGGCTATCTCATTCCCGCACAGCAAGCATAGATAACCCATTGTCCTCAGATTCCAACAGCTTGGACTTTCAGCAGTCCCAGGCCTCTGAAGATCCAGTACCTGTCAATCTCAGAGGTTCATGGCTTCCTGTGTCACAGCAAGGAGACACAGCTTAAGAAGCCACTTGAAGGCCCACTGCCACAGCTGTGGGCCTTCACCAGGAATACTGTTTCTTCTTCTCCAGTACAGGACCATGAACTGGACATTGCACTAACAAGCGAGTCACACCTGAAACACTTGCAAGATGAAATTTATATCCATTGGCCCAGAATGAAAATTTGTTCCTACCTAATATAATCTCAAGAACAAGAGAAAAAGCAGCAGAATGACACCTGACAAGAGTGGCTGGTGCTGTTAATATGCTGCTTCCCAGTTCTTGTAGCTGAGTTTCCTGCTTCCACAAATAGAACTACCATCTACTAGTCTGGCAAATTCCTAGATAGAGATGACTTGCAGTCTGACCAGTTCTTCCTTACAGAACACAAAGGACAGCACTGAATGCTAACATCTTGACTATTATCATAGAGAAGACACTCCTGACATCTTGCTGCAGGTGATATTGGTAAATGTCTATCTCCAGAGAAAAATGCATCTTGGGAACAGTAGTGCTTTCCAAAACTAGACTGCTCATGCCCTACGCCTTAGGCCAACACGTCACATACTGTCAGGGTAGAAGTCTGCAGAAATGTGCTCAAACAAGCTTTTTGTTATTAACCTGATCTGGCACTTCTGAGAGTCTGCTGGAAAAAATAAAGTAGTATCTTTATAGAAGGTAAAATGTTCCTCAAAGTTGCAAAGAATTTTACTTTCTTCAAGTACAACAGTAAAACACCAGTAAAACAAATTAAAGCTGTATCACTATACTAAATCCCCACTTTTAAAGTAGGCATACACTGTACCTTTAAGACTATGACCTTTGTTTACTAGTTTGCAAGTTTTTGGCAGTGCACATCATTACATGCAACTCTGCACCACAACTCTAAACCACTTGCAGAGACCAACTATGAGACAAAATACAAAATACAGCAAGCAGTTATCACATCAAGCTATTGTTTCATTTTAGTCTTCTGAATGCCAAAATTCAAAGTGCAATGGGACAGTTTTTCATATTTAGGCATCAATTCAAAGATTTAATAAGCCAGACAAACAAGCAGTACAAGACAGGCATCCTACAGTGACAGAAGGAAATCACAGCATTATCGGTCACTGTCTTGAAAGCAGGAATTCTGCTTTTTAATAGAGCACTGAGAAATTCATAAACTGTAATTACATGAACCCTTATAGAGCTCCCTATTACTCCTAAGCATTAGCTGGGAACAAAATGAGAAATAATTGCTTAAATGTTGACTTCTAGAAAAAGGGGCAGAGAACAGATACCAACCTAAATCTGATAAAAACCCAACAGTCAATTTTCTGCAAACTGAAGCTTTACAGTTGTATCAGCTTCCTCACTGTATCAGCACACAAAGACTCTCAAATTGGTCTGTCAACATACGTTTTACTTGCTCCTGACTGACAGAATCAGGTGCAGCATACTCCAAAGGGAATGGATGTTTCTCTATTTTAAGGAGAGTTAATATATTAATGCAACTCTGCTTAGCAAAGTGAAAGATTAAATGTTGTTGCTGGTCATCGAAAGTAGACATTTTTCCTTCTTCACCAGCCAACCCTTGCTACTTTCTGCAAGTCTAAAAATACTATTCTAGCAAGCAAAGTTCCTCAAGGAAAGAAACTCATCCATACACAGCTCAGCTTCCTGCTGAGACCCACTTTATTTGGGGAAGGCAGCTTCCAGAAAAAAGATTATCCAGCTGCGAGATCATACATACAGATACAATGTCCTCCAAGTATTAAGATATACCAGGATTATCCAAACCCTTCTACAACTACCACTGCTCACCTGGAGAGAGCAGCAGTAGTTACAGAAGCACTGCTGGCTTAGAGAGGTTAGTGATGGAGTACCACAAAAAGACTGTTGAAATGCATTGGTCTCATCAAGTTCCTGAATCCTAGCTGTGCCACCTGGAAGTTCACAGACCACCCAGATGCCACAGCCTGTACAAGGCAATGGAGCATTGAATCGAAAGGCTGTTAAACCTATTTTGAAAAGCCAGTTTTGTTTATGTCAGAAAAACCCAAAACACAAACCCAACCCAAAAATTAACAAATGGGTCAAGGGCTTTTAGATAGGTACCAGTAGCTATATCCTAGTAATACGTTCAACAAAAAACCACCTAAGCAGATGCATTAAAGAAATGCATCTATTGGTAGATCTTGATAAATTAACCTGTAAATAGGTGCAGGGCATCAGCAAAGACTGGAAAATCTGAAGCTTTTATCACTGGTTTTGAAGAATTAAGAAGCCACCTTTGTGAACATTGATATTAACCTCTATTCCATTCCATTAATAATCAATGGAAGAGCATACTGGTGACAATTCATTACATTCCAGTGAAAGTCTGGAAAACCAATTTTAAAGAGAATAAGGTATAGTGTCTACCAAAGCAGTAAAATTGAACCATTTTGACAAACACTGAAATACTGCCTATATAGGTATTAATGTATCCAAAAAATCATCCTTATGCCTAAACAGAACACTTTTACCTTTAGAGGAATGTATTCAAAATGATAAATCATAGTCTCTTGTATTTAGTAGTATCAAATGCTCCAACAAATCTTACAGAGCTTCCTGGAACCAGAGATTTGATAGAAGAGGATAACTCACTCTTTGCTAACTTGGGCATCTCTGTTCTTGGTTTCACAAAACATGCTCTAGTGGCCTACTACTTTTACCTCTTCTAAGAGCATGCAATTGAAAACTGAAGGATGGAAAGAAAGCTACTCTGCTACTACTCCATCATTTTTAAGAACTGTAAAGAGGTGATACTTTTAGTGATCACTTCTTTGAAGCTCCCTATGTGCTGGATATTAAGCAAAGGTGGCAGGAGATCTGCATGAATGAACAAGATGCTCCTGACAAAACTCAAACAGGAACAGGGCCAGGCAACCCAGGAGGAAGCAAGACATTGTTTGAGCAAGCAGAGATGGGGTTAGGAAAGCCAAAGCCCACTTGGAGTTTAATCTGGCAAGGGACATGAAGTACAACAAAGTCAGTAAGAACGGCTTCCACACATGCATCAGGTGCTAAAGGAAGCTAAGACTAGGCAAGGTGCGAGCCTGCTGCTGAATGGAGGCAGAGGACCTGGTGACAAAGGACAGAAGAAAAACCTTTGGTACTCTATGCCATCTTCACTGATAAGACCTGCCCTCAGGAATCTCAGGCCCTGAGACCTGTGTAAGGAAGACTTATCCTCAGTGAAAGAGGATCAGGAAAAGAAACATTTAAACAAACTTAAACCAAAAAATAATCTCAGAGAATCTCACACTGGAAAGGACCACTGGAGGTAAACTTGTCCAACCCCTTGCTCAAGCAGGGCCACCACAGCCAGTTGCCCAGGACCGTGTCCAGACAGCTTTTGAGTATCTCAAAGAATGGAGAGTCACCAGCCAGTGCTCTGTCACCTTCACAGTAAAATGAATGGTGTATCCTGATGTTCAGAGGGGATATCTTCTGTTTCGGTTTGTGCCCATTGCTTCTTGTCCGGTTACTGGGTATCACTGAGAAGATCCTGCCTCTGCCTTCTCTGCACCCTACCTTCAAGTATTTCTACACACTGAGGAGATCCTGCTGAGCTTTATTTTCTCTAGGCTGAACAGTCCCAGCTCTCTAAGAACTGGACACAGTACTCCAGGTGTGGCCTCACCAGTTCTGAGTAGAGGGAAGCTGTGGAATCAAGTAAACTTGGAAACCATTCCCATACACTAGGGGCAAGGTGATTGAGAATAATCAGCATGAGTTTATGAAAAGGAAGTCATGCTTGGCCAGTTTTGTAACTTTGATGGGAGAGCAGCGGATGCTGTTCATCTCTACTTTAGTAAGGCTTTTGACATCCTCATAGACAAGCCAACTAAAGTGGACGGCAAGGCCGACTGAAAACTGGCTGCACTGCTGGGTTCAACAGGTTGTGATGAATGGCACAAAGTTCAGCTGGAGGCCAGTCACAGTGGTGTACCCCAGGGATTAATACTGCGACCAACACTGTTTGCCATCTTCACTGATGACTTGGACAATGGGAGAGATAATACATACAGATTCACAAGTTACATAATTTCAGACACGAAGACACTGTTCACTTGAATTACTTAGAAAGAAAACTGAAAAGTTAGGCCTTTCAGAAGTCCTTGTCAGAAATATTTCAATACAAAAGTTCTTAAACCCAAATCTCCTCTCAGTTCTTGAAGTTATTATGTGCCTACATCTATAAACTTTGTCATGAAGTAAAGATAACCAAATGGCTCCAAGACTGGCCACAAAGACAATTAATCGAACCCCTCAGAAGGCAGGAAATGTGCCTCGTGCTTGGTTGCCACCATTCCCTCCCCTCAAAGTAACTCAGATTCCCTTATATTATCATCAGTATGGACACACTAAGCAAGATCCAGCATATGGGAGGTACTGGACCATGAATACAGGTTCCACAAAGCGGAAAATCCACATATTACATCCTCTTCCCACTTACTAAAACAATACTGTGTGAAAACCTTGGGTGCTAGTGCTGTAAAGCATTAAAGACAAGGGAAGGTTCTGCTATTTCTGTTAATTACTTGCTAAAAAATACAGGCAGCATCTGCAAGAGTTTTATTGAGAGTTGCATAATTTCACCATTGTATATTATAGACTAAAACATATACAAATATCTATAAGAAGCAAAATCTAAGAACTGATCCACATGCAAAAGGTTAGAATCAGACTGCTAACACAAGAGCACCAGAGGTGGACTCCCCTCCTTTAAGTGCAGGTTGACCACACTCTTAACAGAAACAACTGAAAACTAGCTTATTAGAACTGATACAGTTTACAGTCCATCTTCAGCTACAAAGACAGTTTTGGCCTACATTAACACCCTGGCTGAAAATCATAAAGGTTCAAGCACTGCTGCTCAGGCACTTCCAGGACAGGTCAGCCAATTCCTTCAGAGATATTAGGAAGACGACCAAGAACAAAACAAAACAGGAGGAAGATACTAATCTGTCATCCCCTAACACATACTATAATAGCCTTTAACTCTGAACTCAAAAAATCCTTCTGAAAAGAAAGAATCTCTCAAATTAGAAGTCATACTCTACTTTGGTTCTTAATAGGATATTAGCAGCTACAGTCTCAGAAACATGCCTTTTGCTTTATGTCTGCCTTATGTATTACTTAGATGGGGCCGGCTTCAGAGCACATAAGCATGTGTTCATGTGTACCCAACTGAAGATAAAACTGACATGAAGCACAGTCATTCACACCTCAGCATGCTTCAGCCAAGGCTAGAAAGACAGGTGGAATCCTCCCTGCAGCCGACAGGTTTGCTGCTCTAGCCTGGTAACAGACCCCAGAATTGAAATGCAAGACTTCAGTCCTAATTCGTCCTCTACTCAAAGAAAGAAAAAGCATTAGCAGATTCACTGAACAGTATGGAAAGTGGTAAAGGACAGACAGGGATAGCAACTGGAATAGGCATTTGCTGAAAGAGATGCAGGCAAGTGCCAATGTAGGGCAGAGTAGCTAAAATGAGAAAAAGGGAGCAAAGAAGGTTACAGCAGAAGAAGGGCAAGAATGCAAAGCAATGTTAAAACACTCTTGGGCACTGAAATTGCCTTTTAATTATGAGAATCACAAGCTTGTTCAAAGTCTAGTTCCAAATACACAAGACTAAAGCCAGACAACACTAATGGGACACTTGTACAGTATGATGAAGAACTCCTAGTGTACTTTGTTTAGATTTGAGAGGTCCTTTCTCAGATGTTACACTTAGCAGTCTTGGTTAAAACACTAATAAACATCCAAAACCAGGTCTAGGAAGCTGAAGTGTCTCTAGTAAGTTATCTGGCAAAGGATGGCCAGAATTAGATTTATAATACCTTGTTTTCTATAAAAAGCTGTACCATCACAGGTTTGCCAACATTAGCACAAGCCTAAAGCATCTAGAAAAGAGGGAAGATTGAACCACTGCTATACACGCTGCATGCATCTACTCTGCAAAGAACAAACTTTATTAATTCCATTTTGATTTCAGGTTAAGGAAAAAATGATGGTATATAAATATTACTGTGATACTGGGAAGAAGCCACTCTGCATCATAATAACAAAATAAGTTACTAAAATGAACTGTTTATTTGATGCACTTAAGAAAAACATAAACTCCAACAAATTTCGCTAAAGTTTGGGAAGCAACTTCCAAAGACATTTAGTCTTATAAATAGACTCAAAGATATAATAGAACAAAATAGAATAAAAATATTTTCTTGACAATATTTTGATTTGGGATGCTCAAGAAACTCCTAGATCTACTACAATAAAAAAAAAGTACTGTCAGTTTGTCACTATTCTCCCCCAACCCCTCTAATTGCAATTGAACCTAGTTAGGTACTAAACACAAAACTGCTTCATAAATTAAATATAAACCTCTGGTAAGAAATAATTAATTCAAAGGTAACACAAAATGTTAAATGGCAAAGAAAAACAGCTACATCCAAGACAACACCCCAAAGAAAAGTATGTATTTCATAATTACTATCACTTTTATCAGCTTGCTCATTATGAACTACTATATTAACAACTACAGGATCCTCCCTATGTCTCCTCACCTTCTATTAAAGCTTTCTTAGGCCGAAGGAATGCTTCTTACTGTAAACACCTCACTGATCTTCTGGGGAAGATTGCTTACTAACTGTGCCACAGGAAACATATCCAGCTCTTTCTTAATGGTTAATAATGCTCTTGCCTCTCTCTTGAAGCTACTCCTCAGATAACTATTTGACCAGAAAAGAAAAAAAAATTACTCTTTGCAGAAAAGCAGCAATAAATGGACCGTTAAAGTCTACCACTTTGCCAACCTACTTTTGTCATTTCATTTCTTTGCTCGAGTTTGGCTCCTCCTGAAGACTCCCACAGACTTTTTGTTCTGAATTCCTTTTGAGCAGAATTAAAAGCCCTAATGAACCATTTTTATTTGCATGTTTCTGAATACGTTCTTCATTTAGGAAATATTAACCTCACTTTACAAAATATAACGCCTAATTGAGAATGAAGCAAGCCAGTTTGACTTCAGTCATCAGCATGGGTAGACCTAACAGAACAGCCTAGGCCTCCAAAAACTCTTGATACTTATGGCATGAGCATCATGATGTGTCTTTTAACAAGCACTGAACACTATGACATTCTGAGAGTAAAGATACAGATTTCCCAAGATCTCCAACAGCCTTAAACTGCCTCTTTCTTTCAAAGAGCAATGACTAGAACACTCATTTGCTGAAGACTACCCAATATCTCAGCTTAACTGTATAATCAGCACCACTATGACGAAGTATGTAATACATTAGATACAGGAGACAAGTTCATTATATTTATTACAATAAAAATATCATCAGGAAGTACACTTTTCCATGCAGGGAGGCATAAATGGTTTATTTTTAAATTATGTGCAATATTGAAATTAGAAGCCTATTTCAAGACTCAGACCTGACTTCAGCTACAGATTAGGCCATCTTTAACTGGAACGAGTAACATACCAATCACAAATGATTTCAGGGTTTTTGGCATTTCTTTCCCCAACACCCTAAATCTATTTCTAGGCATACCATACCAAGGATGTATTTTCAACTGTACTTCACTATACACTTCAATCCAGCTTGCTAAACATAACTTAAAGCTCTATTAAGGCACAAGCTGGCATGCTTGAATCTCTACCATATTAAATTACTTAACTGAGAAAATATACCAGGAAACACTCCCACCTTTGTGCCCATCACACCATTCCCTCCAACAACTGGTACACGGGCTTACTATCATATGCCAGGAACCAGATACTGGACATGCAGAATGCTACATCTGTTTACTCACCTACAAAACACTTTATAGTTACCAACTTACAACAACTGAAAGCAGATAACACTTGTGAGACATTAAGCTAATATTAGCAGCAATTTTCACAGAGCAAAGCTGTTGCCTAAAGAGACCAGTGTTTCCATTACATGCTCTTAGAAAGAAGAAAGGCAATTTGCTTTCATCTCACGAGCAAGCTTTGGTTCTAAGGACAAGTCCATCCAAAAGAGCAAAGCAGACTTGAACTAAGCTGTGAGGGACAGCTTCCAAAAGAGGAAGAACAGAGCACGTTCCAACAGTTAAATATTGCCTCTGGGTGCAAACCCAAATGTCGCTTAAATTTAAAATTTAGGAAGTTGCTGAGAATTAAAGACAAACGCAAAGCATAGCCTCAGCTTAAGCAACTCTAGGCAAGTGTTGCCGGCTAAGAAGGAAGATGAGGAAGAGTTCATGAGAAGTTCCATCTCAGCAGCTGCTGAAGTAACAGAGGGAGGCTGAAACAACACGGCTGTTTCAGGAGTAACATCCTCATTCACAAACAATTTAAGTGACAGCTGGCTGAAGAATAAAAGATTTATTCTAATTTTAGAATCCACCTTTTTTCCTCTAAAGAGCTTTAACCCTTTTACTAAAGCAGGTTGCAGCCTGGGTGAGAAAAAGTAAGAAACCAGAGCACTCTTTTCCTGCCAGAGGAAAGGATGACTCTGAGGAGCCACATACCATCAGAGACGCTTCTGAGCCAGACCCCCAGTGCTGGAGGCACGGGAGGCTTTCGGGAAAGCTGAGAGAGTAGGAGTGGGGAGTATTCAAAATGTGTCACACATAAAAAAAGGAATTACATCACGGGGAAAGCACTTTTAAGTCATTTGTTTGACTCTGGTTTCTGATGAGCCTCTCGAGGGGGACAAGGCAAACGAGCGTGAAGAAGCGAATGTTACCGCCTCGCTCACTTTAAACCCGCGCAGACCGGCCCACCCACGGCGGAGCAGAAGAGTGGGCCGGCGGTGGGCCGCAGAGAGCACGCCAACCGCCTCCAGCGAGCCAGTGGGAGAGAGAAACGTCGCGGCGAGTGGGAGCCGGCCCACCGCTCACACACACCGCCTCTCCCGCGGCAGGACGGAGGCTACAGCTCCCGGGGAGAAGGGGCGGAGGGGCGTGGCGCGGGGGCGCACCGCGCGTGGGGTAACAACCGCGAGGGGAAGGAGGGGGGTGCCGAGGCCTGGGCCCGCGGACCGTGTCCCGGGGCGGCGGGTGTGTCCGGAAAGAGTGGCGCCTCCCGCAGGAAGGGAGGCGGCGGGACCGGCCGCGGCGGGGCGAGGCCCCCGGGAGGGCTGAGAGGAAGGGCCCAGGCCCCGCCGGGAAGAGGGGGCCGGGGGAAGCCTGTCCGAGAGGCGACGGGCTCAGCCTGGAGAGGGGGCCCGAGGCAGGGCCCCGCCTTACCTCCCGCGCGGTGGCAGCTCCTGCTTCGCCTGCTGGGAGCGGCGCGGAGCCCGAGCCTTCGCGCCGGACGCCGCTACCCGCGGGTGGGGAGGCGGCAGCCAACCTGGCCCCAGACCCGCACTCCCGGCCCAGCCCCGCCCGCCGCCTGGCCCCTCCCTCGCCCCGCCGCCGCCATTGGCTGAGATTCGTCCAGCCGGAAGGCCCCGCCCCCTCCAAGACCCACAGTGGCCAATCCCCAACAACCACCCCTTCGCCTTCCCTACCAGTCTTAGAAAAGGGCATAGCAGTTTCCCCATTGGCTGGGATTTAATCCCTGCCTTCAGATTTCTATTGGCTTCCATGGCTTGCAATCTTTTCTCTCTGGCTTTCTGATTGGTCTGCTCCAAGACTACGGGAACACGTCCCCCGCCTTCTCCTCGGCTTCGCAGCGGATGAAGGAGACAGGATTGGATGGGGCATGGGGGTGGCTGCTTTTCATTGGCTGTTGCGTTGCAGGGTATCTCTCCTTGCGCGCTATGCCCTGACGCTGACGTGATGACGCAGAGGGTGGCCAGGCCTGACTCCCAAGATGGCGGCGCGCAGGGTGCGGAGGCTGCACTGTCCTTAGAGGCTCCGCGCTCCGGTGGGGTTTTCTCTTCTGTGCGTGGCCTGTGAGTGCGCCGCGCCTGCGTGAGGCCGCGGGGCGCCCGCGGCCGGGGCCGCCCGCCCTCCCGGATCGCCCGCCGGCGACAGCGTGGGCCTGGGGAAGAAGGAAAGGGAGCGGAGAGGCCGGAGCGGGGAGCGAGCGCCTCCCCGGGTACCGGCGCCTCGTCTGCGGCGGGCGGGCGGGCCGGGTCTGGGAGGAGCCGAACCCACCCCGCCTGTTCGGGGGCCGTAGGGGACGGAGCTGGGCGCTCGGTCGGCGGGTTCGTCTAAGGTAAGATGTAAAAAAGCCGGAATCAGCTCCTGAAATCTTTTCTGTGTTAACGGGCTGCGTAAAAAGGTAGAAGAAAAACTTTGATTGTTCATTTCGGTCGTTGCTGTTTGAATTGAGATGTTTGAGATGGTTCGTTTAGGATGTTTTGGGGCTGATAATTTTTATTGCCGATTTTGTATTCGGAAATGCTTTGGCTGCTTGTCGAAGCAAGTCTCGTCGCTTCGGGTGATTTTAGTGTTAATTGAGTTTTAAACTGCTCAGAGCGTTAGAAAGCAAAATAACTTGTAAAGAAAAAGAACCGTAACAGTTGTAAAAAATAAGATTTCTCGGTAAATATGATGGGGATGTGTGGTCGTGGAGCAGCGCTCTTTAGTTCCTTCCGGAAATAGTTTTAAGTCGCCATTTACTTATTTGTGACAGTTTGGATTGGTGTGTGACCCCTACCATTCCCTGTGAAGGTTCTTCCAAAACCACCGTGGAGCAAAGGCAGTTTGGTTTGTCCTGAAAAAGACATACTTTTTGAGGTTGAGTGAGATGCTAGTTGTAGGCATAATTTTTCTGGCAGTTCATGTGATCTTTTCGATCATTTTCAGATGGGAAACATCTGGAATATAACAGGTTAATTTTGAGAGTTTTAAGCTTGGGTCTTCCTCTGTTTTGCTTAGGGCAGATATGTTGCATCATCTGTTAATCGCTATTCGTTATGCAAACCTTTGCAGGTGACTGCAGTAATTTGTGTCTAGCATTGGAGTTTACTGAATGACAGTAAGTGTAGCTTTGTAACTGAAAGAAATAAAGGCAACAAGACAGTTTACACCCTGTGTTTACTTTGAGGCATGGCTGAATATCAGCCATAACTCAAACACCAGAAAGTTGCCTGCAGGGCGTTGTAATGTAAGTATACATGGGTGAGGTGCTGGTAAAGGCAGGAAAGTAGCAGGGGTTTTGAGTGTAATCGACTGCCTTGTTTTGGGCATGGTTTTAGATGCCACCATACCCTACAGAATCACATCAGTTGTCTTGATCTTGGCATGTGCTTCTGTTACCTTTTTTTCTTCAAGTAATACAATTACAGACCACTTTACAAAACTTTTTGCTAAATGGCTGCTGCTATCTAACCAGCCAGGGATATTTGTGAGATCAAGTGGGTATTTAAATTGCCATTCATACAGACTTAATGAATACATGTCTTAGTTATGAATAGTGAGTTAATCCCTCCTCTTTCCCCTTGCCCCTGCCCCCGTGCCGGCTTTTCAAATCTTACTGCTGCATCACTGAATTGTTTTTCCTTATTTTGTGGACAAGTTAGGGGAAAGTTTTTCTACGAAGAAGCAGCAGATACTGTTGATAATGCATTCTCAAAGTTTCTTCGTTAATATTTATACCAAAGATAATATGTCTATTTCTTTTAATTAAATTTGCAGTATGCAGCAAGGGTAGGGGCAAGGTTGGATATTACTTGTCTTTGAGCATAGAAGTTGTGCCTTCCAACGGTCAAAGTTAAACACTATTCCTCTTTACTCATCTCTGAGCGGAGCAGGGGAAGTCCCCTCAATTTTTAAAAAACCACTTTTGCCTTTTCTTTAAGGTTCTGAAGTGACTATCTGAAGACTTCCTTTTTGAAAACTTAAAAGATAAGAACAATTCTGTTTTAATAAATGAAGGAGAACAAAGAAAATTCCAGCCCTTCTGTAAACTTGGCAAACCTGGACCATACAAAGCCATGTTGGTACTGGGATAAGAAAGACTTGGCTCATACACCATCGCAGCTAGAAGGGCTTGATCCAGCTACTGAGGCACGATACCGCAGGGAGGGGGCCAGATTCATATTTGATGTGGGAACACGTTTAGGGCTGTATCCTTTAAACTTGTGTTGGTATGAAATGTCTGTATGCATGGGGATTTTCAGAATAAAATGTACAAGAGATGTCACGTGCTTAGCTGTTCAAATATTTCTTAATCATTAATCCAAAATCTTTGAGTTTACTTACCTTTTGATGTCATTTTTTCCCATTCATTGGATAACCAAAGTTTCAGGTGAAACATTTTGGCAATAGAGAAATACAGACTTGCCAGTTAAGGATAACTTTTGTCAGTTACAAAACTCAGTCTCTTACTACATGAATCTGTGTAACTTCTCGAGTTTTGAATTTTGTGTTCCTTTTTCGACACATTTTGCTTTCTAACCTCTTGGCTTCTAACCTTTACCTCCCCCTCTTGGGTTTTTGGCTTGCTTTTTTTTTTTTTTTTGCTTAGGTTGAGATTTACAACTTTATGTATATCATTAAGTTCCCCCCGGCTGTCCCACTCTCTCACAGCCAGCCACTTAAAATTTTTGCTTTTTCTATACCGATGCTTCTTTTAATCTCCTCAGTTTGATGTTTAATAAAACCTGGTGTAGAAGAAATTTTACTCTTTTCCTTAAAGAGGAGAGTAGGGAGCATGTTCAGATTTTATTTGCATTTGAAGGTATGTAGAGTTAGCAGCTCTCCTCTACACCAATGCTTTAATGTGAAGTGGTAATTGTTCTGTTCCTTCACGTACCTGCTGCTGGTTTTGACCTTCTCTGAAGCAGGTATGGATTAACATGAGGATGACCTTGTGTGGATCCTCCTATAAACATGATTGGGACTTTGCACGCTCCAATAAGTGCTTTATGTATCAGCTGCATCTGGCTGAATCATAGTATATACACAGCCTTAAAGGAGTTAGTACCTTTTTTTCCCTAAAGATCCTGTTTTACTTGCAGTGTTTTCTAACTGGTCACTGAATGGACAATTACTCGAGGTACTTGATACAGCAGAAGGTATCTTTTAATTTGTGCATGTTTGGGTTTAATTTTTTTTTCTCATTCCCTGTTTGAAAGTCCTTATTCTGCACCGCAGACATTATGATACTCTAGCAACTGGAATAATTTATTTCCATCGGTTTTATATGTTTCATTCCTTCAAACAGTTCCCAAGATATGTAAGTATTTACAATACTGATGGCTTAATACAGCGATCCCACTAGACTTGGACTGTTTGAAATGGTGATAAGTCATTTGGGTACTACTGCTGGCCACCACTCTGAATGATGGAAAATGAGCATTTTATCTTCTAAAATACATTGTTCTTGCTTGTTTACACATTTCTGTTTATGCACAGAAACATTTATATTGACATTGCAGTAACACCTTGCTGATACTGTTCTTCAGAAAGGGTAAAAGCTGTACTTCTGGCACTTCTGTATTGGCTAAAAGAAAAAGAGAAGTGTAATACCATCTTAAACTGCTTGACGGACAGTGCTGAACCAGGACAAATTGTGCTTTGGGTTTCTGACCTTGAAGTAAAGTTGTATAAAAAGGATGATTCTCCAAATTCTGTATCTTCCTTTGAGAAAGTAAAAGTTTACATTAACAATATAACAAAATTAGAAATTAATATGCTTATAAGGCTTTCCTGGGAAACTTCTACAGAACTGTTAATGGAAACTGCCAATGCTCTTACAATGCTGTACTGTGTTGCATATCTGCACACAAACAACTCTTTGAAAGCACTTTCTTTTTTAGGTGACAGGAGCCTGCTGTCTCTTTCTAGCAGGAAAAGTTGAAGAAACACCTAAGAAATGTAAAGATATAATTAAAACAGCTCGGAGCCTGCTAAATGACGTACAGTTTGGACAGTTTGGAGATGACCCAAAGGTAAAAGTACTCATGTTCAAATGTACTCCAGCAAAGTCACATACATTCATTAGAGCGCTGGCTGATTTTCAGTTGTTCCAAATTAAATTGTATGTTTAGCATACGTTTATGGCTCTTTTGGGGAGAGTGATAGGTCACTATGAAAATAATTTCTTGCTAATACAAGTAGCTGTGGGAGCCTACTGGGATAATTGTATAAAAAGCTCACATCTGATTTCTTACAAATTCTGATATTATTTTGCAAATTAAAGTCAATTTGAATAATTCTGGTCAGAGCTAGAAATGTCACCAAGACATAAATCATATTTGACAGTCTTAATTTTCTAAATTGTTGTTTTAGGAAGCAATTAATAGCAAATTTTAAGTTAAGTAAGAGAACTACATCTCAAAAGTATTGCAAAGTTTCCTGTGTAGAGTGATCGACTTGGCAAAACCATGTTTCTCTCAAAATTTGCTTATTATAAATAGCAGAAGGAACTGAAACTCGGGAGAGAGTGTGGTGAGAGCTTATCTTTTTATTGTGATTTTGTTTATTTGGCATTTTCATGCTGTATATGGTTCAGTTCTTTCCTCCAGGGAGGAAAAGGAATTGTAGAATCAGAGTCGTAGAATTGTTTATGTGGGAAAACACCTTTAAGATCATCAAGTCCAACCATTTACTCAGCACTGCCAGGTCCACTGCTAAATCACATCCTTCAGCACCACATCGACATGTCTGTAAAATACCTCCAGGGATAGTGACTCCAGCACTTCCCTGGGCAACCTGTTCCAATGCTCAACCCTTTCATAATCCAATCTAAACCTCCCCTGGTGCAACCTGAGGCCATTTCCTCTTGTCCAGTCTCTTGTTACTTGGGAGAACAGACTGACCCCCACCTCACTACAACCTCCTTTCAGGTAGTTGTACAAAGTGATAAGGTCTCTCCTCAGCCTCCTTTTCTCCAGGCTAAACAACCCCAGTTCCCTCAGCCGCTTCTCATAGGATTTGTGCTTTGGATCCTCTGCTAGCTTTGATAGTCTTCTCTGGATGCGCTCCAGCACCTTGATGTCCTTTTTGTAGTGAGAGGCCCAAGTACTCAAGATGTGGCCTCACCAGCACAGAGTACAGGGGGACAATCACTTCCCTACTCCTGGCCACGCTATTGCTGATACAAGCCAGGATGCTGTTGGCCTTCTTGGCCACCTGGGCACGCTGCTGAGTCATATTCAATCGGCTGTCTACCAACAGCCTCAGGCCCTTTTCCGCTGAGCAGCTTTCCAGCCACTCTTTCCTAAGCCTGCATTGCAGGGGGTTGTTGTGACCCAAGTGCAGGACCTGGCACTTGGCCTTGTTCAATCACATATCACTGGCCTTGGCCCATCTATCCAACCTGTCCAGATCCCTCTGTAGAGCCTCCCTATCTTCAAGCAGATCAACACTCCCACCCAACTTGGTGTCATCAATGAATTTACTAAAGGTGAACTCAATCCCCTCATCCAGACCATTGATAAAGATGTTGAAGAGAACAGGCCTCAATACTGAGCCCTGGGGGACACTACTTGTGACTGGCCACCAACTGGACTGAACTCCATTCACCACCACTCTTTGGTCCTGGCCATCCAGGCAGTTTTTTACTTTTTTTTTTTTCCTTCTAAAACACTACATCCCCTCTCATGACTCAAATAAATCGGAAGGAAAAGTATATGGGGTTTAAGTGATGTTTTAAGTTTGAGAGATTTCTCTTCTCCTTGGAGACATCCTAATCAAGCAAAAACAGACAAATGTGTTTGCTGGAAATAGTCCATGCTTTACACCAGCATAAAATATTCGTAAGTAAAAAAAGGAATAATATTGTGGTTACGTTGTAACATTCTCTAGGAAGAAGTGATGGTCCTTGAAAGAATCTTACTACAAACAATAAAGTTTGATTTGCAAGTGGAACATCCATACCAATTTCTTCTCAAGTATGCCAAACAACTCAAAGGTAAAACATCACAGGGTGAGCAAGTAATGCCCACTATTAATTTTGAGAACTTAACTCATGTTAACAGTGCAAGAATATTCTATTCCAAACTGTTTGGCTTTCCAAATTTTATTTCTTATAACTTTTGTGATTGTTTTTCAGGAGACAAAAATAAAATTCAAAAACTGGTTCAAATGGCATGGACATTTGTCAATGACAGGTAAGATACTTCCAGGAAACCTTTTGAAAGTGAAATAATTACTGTTGCTTACTTTAATCTGGGATTAGATGTTTCTTTGACAAAACGTTGCTTGTTTTCTGCTTGTTTTATGTTTTCTTGATCATGCTCATCTGTTTTTCTTTCCATCATTACCATGATAGTTCCCCTGAGCAAGGAATCTAGGATGACTATAGAAGTAGAACATTAAGACCTTTCAAATTTTGTGGTAATGATTTAGTGCTACATTAAAAAAAAGTTACTGTTTGAAAGGGCCAAACCAAATTATAGATCTCCAGGATAGAAGCTGGCTTCTTGCCCAATCTGAGTTATGCAGCACATGCTGAGAAAAGAAATGTCTTCCATCATGTTGGTCAGTATATTTTTTTAAGGCAATGTTTTGGTGCTAGTAAACTAGTTATTAAATTCAGTGAGGAATGCAGTTTTTCGTGATAGATTTACAATTTCTTGTATTGCAAACTTGTTATTCAAGGATCACGTCAATTAACAGTAGTGTGTGTAGAAGCACTTCTCATATGTAGTGTGTTACTGGGAAAAAACAAAACAAAACAACTTGATACACGTGTTAAGGAGTCTTGTTAAGACTTACACTTGTTAGTCTTGTTAAGGAGGATTCCACAGAGCTGGACAAGGTAATTCACCAAGGACTGTTAAATGCAATTTTTAATTGCTGTAGCAAACTCTTAAGAGAATGTGTAAGTGGCCTGACTGTTCAGAAATGCTAAATACATTGCTTTCAGTCATACCTACAGCAGTAGAACACCATTAAAAAAGAGGTGTATTTTTATTCATATGCTTAATTTAAAGTACCCCAATATGCATTCAAATTCTGTAGCTATCACCTAAACTCTACAAATTAATTTGAGCAAAAGGCTGCTTAGTGTATTTGGATGTCAAGTGATATTTACTTCAGCTGCTGTTAATCTTGCAGGCAGTGTACTTACAGGTGGAATAAATATACAGCTTGGCTGTTACTGTTAAGTTTGTCAGGGAAAACTTGTGTTATACATCCATCAGACTTTGGACACTATTGTGCTTACAATTAGATGGTGTTTAATAATTCAAGAAATTTAATAATTAAAGAAGTTCAAGAAAACATTAGTATAAAGTTGGAGGGATTGTTTCAAATAGTAAGTATTTGTTCTTGAGAGGCTGCCTTGTGCTTACTTAATAGGCACCAGATTAGAAGCATACTTGATTTCTAGGATCCTGGGAAAATAATTCTATACCTTGCACTATAAGCCTTTAGAATAGGGGGGGTTGCTCCTACACAGCCACAGTACGCACCCCAAGTAAAGGTCATGAAAGTAATAATAAGAAATCAGTGTTTTAAGAGCTAGTTCTTGTGTCTTTTTTCTGTTTGCTGCTGACCCGATTCTGCCAGTGTTTAAGTTACATGCAGCCCACTGGAGAGAAAATGAATTTAAACCACTGTCTAGGCTACTATTTTGATGCATTTAAGGACATAATAATGAATTCATCAGGGAATTCATAGCTGGCTAGCTGGATTCTTTAAGTGGATCCTATGTTACAGAATCTATGGAGGAAAAAGAAAGAAAAAAGGGAAAAGAAAAAAACACCATTTTGTAATTTAAAATTAATATCAGGAAACAGTAACTTTGATTATGATAGGAACTTGATTATATCAATAATGCCAATAATTTCAGTTATTTTAGCATTAGATTTAAAAAGGTTATTCAAGAGATAACCTTTTACGGTTTTGCAGCTTGATCTAAAGCTTGCATCATGCTTGGTAAGTGGCTTTACAAGATCTTGTTGGCTGTTCTGTGGGGTTGTTTTTTAGCAGTTATTTACATTTTCCTGAAAAACGTTTGGAAACTCTGAAATCCAAATGTGACCATCATTCCCTAACCAGTGTAAGGCAGTGGCAGCACATGCGTGTAGCAACTAACATGAAGACTGTATTTAGTTAACACTACAGGTAAGACTACAGTGGAATGTAGCTGCCATACTTGGAATATAATGCTGTCTTTTCCCTCTTCTTCTACACCCATATGGAGTTAGGTTTTCTATTTTTAACTCCAAACTTGGTGTTCTTATGTGGTGTATTGCTTCTGTAGGCATATGCCTACTGTATTATCTGTGTATATTACCTTTTTTCATGATAGCAGTAGTACAGAAACAGTTTAGTTTTGTAAACTCCTTTGGTTAATAAGGCTTTTAATTAAAATTGTCTGAGTTGTAAGGGTGGTGGGATTTTACACCCTGTTAATTATAGCTGTCGTACATTAAAGTGTTGTACTTTGACAGTCAGAATTATCTTCAGGGTTATGTTTTGGTTTGTTTTTTATATTCCAGTCTCTGCACTACACTGTCACTGCAGTGGGAACCGGAGATCATAGCTGTTGCGGTGATGTATTTAGCAGGCCGTTTGTGTAAGTTTGAAATACAAGAATGGACATCAAAACCAATGTACCGACGATGGTGGGAGCAATTTGTCCAAGATGTTCCTGTTGATGTTCTGGAAGGTATGAAAAACATTTGCCACAGAAGAGTATTTCTGTTAACTGTGTGGCCAAGGTGATAAGTAAATGCAAATTGCTTTCTGTCTAGGTTTTAGTCAAAATAATCATGTGTAGAGTATGTAACTGTGGTCATATGTGCTATGCCTGAAGCAGGTTTTAAATTAAACTTATTAAACTGGCTTAGTCTGGAAGCATATTTAATTATGATTAGGCTTCTGGTCAATATTTGCTTACACTTTGTTTAGTTTATAATGCAGCTAGTTATCTACTAAATTGTTGTGGTGTGTGATTTTTTTTTTTTTTAAAATGATTCCCTTCTCCCCATTGTAAATAAGCAGCTCTACAAACACCAGAACTAATGGAGCCTGGTTTGTAGTGGCTTTCTCATTGATGATTGACCTCTTCAACCAAATTATGCTAGGGTGGGGTTTTTTATGGTGTCCCATGACTGAGGAATAGATTATGGGGGATGAATTCTGATGAGTGTGTGAATTCTGGTAGGAGATGAATTATCAATTTTTTTCATCAATACAGATATCTTAATACTATTTCCTTTGTGTGTAGATATTGCTCATATTTACCTGTCCTCTTGAGGGAGAGAAGCCCAGGAAGTTCATAGTATAAAGCATGACCTTTTTTCACTCTTGTTAAGTAAATTGTGGTTATGTGGCCACTTAATTTGTCTTCATTAAAGTTTTTACTGACTTACCTGGTACAAATGTCAGGCTAAGCATAGTGATAGTTCCATAAGTTGCCTGAGAAACCTTCAAAAATTGATGCTTGTCACAATCTGGTGTTGGGTTCTAAGGAACTTTTAAGTGAAACAGTATGTGTTCCTGTTCAGGTGGTTTAGCCTTTGTTGCTCTTAGAACTTTTTGTTGAATACCCTACAGTTCTGATGATTTCTTACTTGCTTTCTTTGTATTATGGCTTTTTTTCAGTGTTCCTTCAGTTTCAGATAGATCCTTTGCTGAATCCATGTCAAAGAGGTCTGTAGAATAGGAATCTCTCCAGTTTCTGCTACTGCATCAGTGAATACTCATGGATAGAACTCATTTAGCTTTTCTAGAAAGGTTTTATTTTCCTTGAGTGCTGCTCTTGCACCTGTTTATCAGTTGGTCCTACATGTTTGCTTACAGACCTTTAGCTCCTAACATGTTGGAAGAAGAAATTACTACTAGTCCTTTACTTAGTTTCCTGAAACTTCTTTGAGTGGCCTAGTTAGACATGTATGTTTTGACACATAATCTTCTTTCACTCACTCACTTTCTTACTGTATTACTACCCTGTTGTTACGTGGTTACCTGGCTCTCCAAGCACACAATAACAACCTGTGGTGTATTAACATCAAGACAGTTTGTTCTTCTTCTGAAAGGTGTGCATATACATCTACGTATTGTTCAGCCTAGGCAGAAGAAACTCAGAAATGCAAGTATAAATTGAAAATAGTCTGTTTTAAAAAAACTCGCATCTCTGGTCATTATAACAGTGAGTAATATTTGCAATCAATTTGTCTGAAGTTGATGTCCTGCTTAGTTGATAATGGTGTATTAAACGTATGTTTGTCCATTATGGGGTTATAATTTTTTGGATTTTTTTTTTTTTAAGACATCTGTCATCAGATCCTGGACCTATACTCACAGGGAAAACAGCAAATGCCTCATCATACTCCTCACCAGTTGCAGCAGCCACCATCTCTTCAATCTACACCCCAGGCACCTACGGTACAGCAATCCCAGCAATCCCAGAGTTCAGAGCAATCACAGACTCAGCAGCAAAAGGAGTCACAACAGTCAGGACAACAGCAACAGCAGCAGCAGCAGCAAACGCAAGCACAGCAATCTAAAAAGCCCTCTCCCCAGTCGAGTCCTCCTAGACAGATTAAAAGACCAGCAGTAAGTTTAACTTTGAACTTTAACTTGCATTTTACTTTCAGGCTGATCTCATGTCCATTTGATTTAAAGGCTGCAGTGAGCAGCAGACTCGTGTTTGCTTTAAGAATGAGCCTAGTAATTAATTTTGTGTAGTAGACTTCTGTTGGTTATATGGCAAGTATGTTAGTGTAAAACAGCCTTTACAGTTTTGGCATACCACGTTCTTATTCCACTTGAGGCAAAAGCAGTGGAGAAAGAGACTCTTAAATCAGCATGAGCTGTTAATGTTCTAACTGTTCGTCGTTCTGTGCTATCAAATTTTCTTGCTTTCTCTATTAAGCACTCTTGATTTAGGGAAGGTCTCTTGTGCCATACCTGAATGTAGAGATGTGCACAATGCTGATGAAGACATTATTTGACTCTCTGATCTCTTACAAATGTAACAGAATGGTGACTTGTAAAACTATGTCAAATTTTTTAGAAAAAGCATTCCAAAATAATCTAATAACAGTAGAAGCCTACAAATGCATCATACATTAAAGTCTCTCTTTGTCTGTATTATCACCGCATCATTGAAAATGAGAAGGTAAGTTAACAGTTGAATAATATCGCAAGTACACTGAGTCATCAAGTTCAAATGAAGCTCAAACTTTAATCTATACTTCTTTTGGGTTTTTTCACTTGTAAGTTATAAAGAAGAAAAAAAAGTGTTACCCAAATCTTCTTGCATGTACTTGGTAAGAAACAGTAAAAGTAAGTACATACTTTTGCTCTAACTTGTTATTAATGCATGCTGATACTAGAGAACAGACATCAAGGGGGGGGGGGGGAAACCCAAACAAACAAAAACACAGGAAGAAGCAACAAATGATAGAATGAAATAGAATTGGAAGAGTGCAGCGTCTCCATGAGAGCAGCCTCCCAAAAAAGAGAAGAATGTAACTAACTCTGTAAAACCATAGTCTTGTAATTGCAAGATATAGCCTACTATTATAGGAAAAATCTGCACTGAAATACATAGTTCTTCCACTGAACTTTAGAGTTGTTCAGAATAGGAAGTTGATAAAATGTTAGTTATCATGAAAACTGGGAGAACTCTTTATGGGTAGTAGATTTCTGTGCATAATTTTTCTACCATCAGCACAAATTCTGCTTGGGTTGTCAAATCTGTAGGGCAGGGAACTCTTTTCTTATTTTTCTTCAACAAAAATGCCTAGTACAATTTGGCACATCAGAAACTGTAAATAACAGTTTGGATTTTAATATGTGTGTCTGTCTGTAAGTTGTTAACGAATGCTTGTTCATTCGTATAAAAGCTTGACCTTTACCATACTACTGATTTCACTCCATCCCATGTATTAATGAGCTACCTCATGGAGACAAAAAGTGTTGCCTTTTGCATGAATAGTATCTGTGGTTCTTCAGCCACCTCTGGTCAAGCCTTCAGAGCAACTTACCTTTTCTTGGAAGTGAATCAAGGAAGTGAATAGTACAGATAAAAGGTTCTCAGTAGGCATCCAGAACGAATATAAGCAAAGGGCAACTCAGGAGCTTAGGAGAACAGCACAAACAGCATGAATTTGAGAAAAGCAAATGTGATGATCTGAAATCATTTCTCCAGAAAGCAGTCTAGGAGAACAAGATGTTTAGCGTTTGAAAGATTGACTTGGTGCTTCTAAACCATTCTTCAGTTAGATGTACCATAAACCTTACTTAAAATGTTTGCCTTCTTCTATAAATAGGGCTTTGCATGACTTCTCCTTTGGTTCATACAGAACATAAATACACTTTATTCCTGGAGGCCAGATTTTCCATTTCAACTTTTATATGTCCAGTATCTTCTGCTGAGCCAAGATACTTTCAGGCATTGGCCCATGACTTAGAGACCAATACCAGGTGTCTAAAGCATCTGCACATCCTCTACATCTCTAGTGGCAAAGAGCACTTGAATGTTCAGTTGACTTCACTAAAAATGTACTGGTGAATTATTAGATGTAAATAGTACATTTAGTTTGATTAAACTAGAAATTGTTAGTAGGGACAATTTTAATGCACATAGAAACAGCACTAAAAGACCAGTTTCATCGTGGTATGGATTGAGCATATTATGAAAGTATTAAATATCAATCAGCATGCTGATAAATAATGCTGACCCTGGGATGTCATGGCTGGAGCAATACAAACTTCAGTGCAGTAGAAGGGCCAAAAAAAGAACCTCATCGCTATTGGCAGCTGCCATTAGAGAAATGATTTAAATTTTTGTAGGCTTTGATTTTGTTGCTTCTTGAATTTACTTTTTTTTTCTGAAGCATAAATACAGTTTCAATTGATGTTTGTTTTTCTGCCATGTGAGCTATTTGGCTCCAGTTGCTTGTTCCATTCTAATGGTGTACCCTAACATTATTTTCTGAATATTGCTTCATGTTAAATGCACAATAATTGAATTGCTTGCCACTTGAAGTGATCAACTGACTTCACAGAACTAGTGATTTTTTTTCTTTTTGTTTTTGGAAATGTTTTAATAAGTAGTGAAGACTTGCTCCTGTTTGAAAGTGTGGGGAGATCTGATGTTTGCATGCAGTTCTACAGGCAAGGAATTTAGTGCTAGAAAATCAGGAAGAGACCACCCAAGTAAAAAGAAGGCAGCAGATGAGTCTGTGGGAGTCACTAAGAAAAGTATGTATGTTTGGAATGGGAAGATAAAAGATTGTCCTTAAAAAGCAGGAGAGCAGCTGGAAGGGGGCTGGGCATGAATTGAAATGACTATCAAAGGAATATAAGAATGAGGTAGCCTCCAGCGGGCCTTGGGTACCTTTTTATTGAACAGCAAAAATCTTGAGAATACCCATCAGAATTAAGGAAAATTCATTGTGAAATAAATGTCTGTTCTTGCTGCAGAAGGTAAAGTGATGGGAACTGAGCAACAGTTCATGAAGGTAAAGCCACTAGAGGTCAATAGTCCCTTAAAAAAACCCTTTTGTTCAAAAGACAGGGAAGCTGCGTACCTCCTGGAGTATAAAACCTCTGACTTCTCTCATTGATTTTAAATATATTTGTAATTAACTGTTGTACTTAAAATTTCAGTTAGGTTTTCTGCTTTTCTCAAAGACCATCAGTTAGCCATCTCAGTTGGACTAAGTAAGCTGGAAAGATTTTTCTCACTCCTTTGTCTGTGATTCTTTAAAAGAGGGGAAAAAAAAAAAAACAACAAAAAGTAACAACAAAAAAAAACCCAACCAAAAACTTGTGATTGGAAGGAGGATGTGAGGTTTTGGGGGTTATGCTCAGTATACATAATTTTTTTTTCTGGCACAATATTTGGCTTTTATACAATGCTTTCCATTTGAAGGCTTCTGAAATGTTTTACACTGAGCAACACTTTGACTGCCCTCCTGTCCTGGTAAATAAAGCATAAAGGCCTGAAGTGACTTTGGCAAAGGTTGAATGACAGGCCGAAGCAGAATTGGGAACAGAGGCCAAGTCTCTTGCTTTCAGCTCAGTGAGCAGTGTACCGGACCATGATGTATGTGCAGTGGATGATAAATAAATTAAATGAGATGTAATACTCACCAGTGAGAACAGCAGGACACGCTGCATCTAAAATAGCTGCTATTTTTTCAGTGTTTTCATTCTGCCAGTTAAGCTGGGCTTTTCCAACATGATTTTACTTTGTTCAGAGTTTGTGTTGCATCTGTCTGAAGAGATTGGACATGATTAGCTTCTTAATAAAAACACAGGAACAAATAAAGGGTTTGTCCTGCTCCTTTTACGGTAGGGAGGAGGAAACTGGTTCTGAGTTGGAAACGGGTTCTTCTTTTAGTCGGATCTGTACAAAAGCTCTTCAGCAGACTGTTGTTTCCTATTTTGCTCACTTGTTACCATTTTGAGACACTTTGTATTTTCCAAGGGTCTTAGTTCCATCCTTTTTTTTTTTTTCTTTTTTTTTTTTTTCCCAAACAGGCTGTATCCCCAAAAGAAGAAACAAAGCCATCAGGTAAATGTTAATATTCTATTCACATTGCTTTCAGTTTACAGTTTTAACCAGAATAAGTCATTGGCTGATGTGTGGTTAGTTTGTTTGCTTACAGGCTTGCAGTTATAAACTATTTTGATCCTAATAATGTGTCTTTAAATTTATACTGTAACTATTTCTAAAATGTTCCTAACTGCAGAACTTGAAAAAAATGGAGTATAACTGTGCCCCAAAAGTCCCTTAATACAGTCTATTCAGTAAAAGTCTTGTTCAACTACTCAACTTTCAATTTATAACTCCATGCATCATTTGGAGTAGTTTTTCAGCAAGCTGTGGTAGCTTGAATTGACTGAGGGTACCACATCATTGCATAGCTGCACTAATATTAAGTCTGTTGGTCATCAGTGACATTTGTAATCGGTTGGTGGCATGGCTGACAGTAAAAGGCATTTTGTATCAATATATAGTCTAGGTTAAGAAATGCTTCACTGCAGTGATCACATCTAGTTCCTTTTGTTTGTTTGACTGGGTTTTTTCTTCATTTTGCTGCTTTGGAACAATGTATTTGAGGATAGCTAGGACACGATTCTGGAACCTTTCCTGAGGAAGTCTGGCACTTCTCCTTCTCTGGCTCTGCAGATAGATTCCAGAGAGCAGTCTCTTCTTCTTCCTCTCCCCTGTGCAATTGCCATTTTGTTTGATTTCTAGATGCACATTCCTCTAGCAGAGCATAGTTCAACTTCTTCTGAGATTTAACTATTTACAAGTTACAGTTTTTGCTAGAAAATGTATGTGTGCTCATCTTCGCTTACATACTGTTATTGGGCTAATTTGTTTCTATGTAGCTTGAACTTGTAGACATGTGTTCTTTTGGAAGATTTGTATGTGATACTTAATGCCATTTTATTTATACAAAGGTCTTGATTTTAGTTTTCTTTATTAAACACACCTAGTATGTAGGATTTCCATGTACTTTTGCATAGCGTAATATGGTAATCATTAGCACAAGACCAGAGCTGGAATTTGGACAATATCCCAGAGCAATAGTCAATTAGAAACTTCCAAATGTTTTTTAGAACCACCACCACCATCTAAAATTCCTAAAATTGAAACTGCACATCCACCAATACCTCCTGCACATCCACCTCCAGGTAAGCTTTTATTTTTTTAAAAAGCATTTACTCTTGCTGTTAATTGTGTTGCTTTTCATTCAGATGGTGGTAACAGTGTAGGGGGGCATGGGGCATGGCAAGGAAAAGCATTGGGTAGGTAATCCCTAGAGAGAATTTCATCTTAGTGGCACAGGCTTTTCCAGACAGACACAAAAAAGAGATGATGGAAACAAGGCTGTACTAGGTGGACAAAGGCAAAACAAAGCTGTGACCGCTAAAGGCCTAGAAGACTAAAACCAATTGTCACTAGCAGGAAAAAAGGGACTTGTGTTCTCAAATGGATGGCAGGTGCCATATCGTATTACTAGAATAGCTTCCAACTGTCTCGTCAGAAGTCCTCCATGTTACATCTTTAGTATAGAAATTCGGGGCGGGGAGGGGGTAAACTCTAAACAATAAGGGGAATACTTTCTTTGCTGTGTCCCGAAAGAGAACTTTAATCTGCCAGAGAACTTTAAACACATGCCTTATGTTTGCAGAATAAACAGTACCATTGTAAATATGTGCTTCCAGCTCCTTGATGCATTAGCTGTCCTTCCAGTGACCCTTAAATATGACATAAATACTTTATAGAGCAAGGACTGTAATGTAACTGTAAGATGATAGCTTCTGACAGGGAATTGCAGGAAAGAGTGCTCTGAAATATAGTAGGACCATTTTTTCACATTTGTTAAAGTCTAATTAAGAATGAAGGGGTTCTTCTAAATATCATGCTCATTATTCCTTCAGTTGTTAAAACTTGCATCCACAATGATTCTGAAAATGAGCAAATGGGGAAATTATTGCCTGTAGGAACTAGAAATCATTGGAATCATAGGTTCCACAGCCAGCATACCCACCTTGCATGATCTAATTATGCTGCTGTCCTAGGGGACAATATTGCTGTTAAAATTATGACTACGTAGATAAGGTAAATCCTTTTTAGGCAGGTAATGAACTTGCTTCCCCTGTTACCTAAAATTTTCCTCTTAGAATTTGTTTATACAAGTAAATCATTGTATAAGCACCGAAGCTTTTTAAGAACAGTTTTTAGAGGCCAACTCTTGTCTTAGAGGGATCTGAGGAAAAACTAGGTGAAAATTAATAATGTTTATTGACCACCTTCTAGGTGGATTTATCTCAAATTCTGTTTTGCATTGTCACAGGAAATGACTGCCCTGTATCTGCTTCTACATAACTTTACTTACTGAACAATGTTTTAGAAGTTTATCTGTAGAAACAAGATGGATGTGAAGATGCCCCAAACTCTTTTTTTTTTTATTGAGCTTTTTAATACTGACCGTATGACCATACAGAGATGTTGGCATTAGGTCAGTTGTCTTATTGTTGTATTCCTTACTTTATCTCTGTATTAAAAGGAAAAAAAATTAAGACTGTTATTTAAAGAGAAGACAGTTTAAAGCTCATTCTTCGCAGAAATGGCCAAGTATAATACTGTAAAATTCAGACCTTCTTAGGAACTTCTCCAGACTGTCAGGTGCTGAGTTGCCTGAAACTAAGCAGTGGAACAAAGCTGATCAGATTTCCTATCCCAAGCAATCTATCACACTTTCTTTCTTACTGTCCGGTTTTCTTTTTTCTGTCTTTTGGTAAGCAGGTTTAGAACTGACTGTTAAAGACTTGAGACTTTTATATTCTCAAATAATATTTCCCAACATGGGAGGCAAGTGAAGTGCAGAGGGTGATCCCAGGCCACCTCCTGGAGTATAAAAGAGACAGAAGGGAGGCCTGGACTAAAGAAGACTGAAGCACTGATCAAAAGATTTTTGGTAACTTGGGTCCCATGACTTTTTAAACCTGCTAGTTGTGATTCTGTGCATCCAGCCTAATATCTTCTGCTGATGTAGAACTATTTAAAGTACAAGAAAAGAGTAATAAGAATAGAAGATGTATTTAACTTCTAGAATGGGAAAAGCTGAACTTAGAGCTTTGTTATGCAGCTTAGTTATTTTCTAGTGACGTGAGAAGGTCTGACTGGATACCATATGGTATTCAGAGACTTAGAGAATGGAGTCCTCTTTTGATATGTTAACTGGAAGAAAAATACAAAGTATTCAGAAGCTGTTATTGCCACTATCCTTCAAAAAAAACAATGAAACTTTCTTTTCCAGAGCGCAAGCCTCCTTTGACAACTGCAGTTTCAATGGGAGAAGCAGAGCAATCTACTACTGTGGACTCAGTAGATATGCCAAAGGTCCAGATTCCTCCCCCTGCTCATCCTGCCCCAGTACATCAACCTCCACCTCTGCCGCATCGCCCCCCACCCCCGCCCCCCACCAGTTATATTACAGGGATGTCTACTACAAATTCTTACATGTCAGGGGAGGGTTATCAAAGTCTTCAGTCAATGATGAAAACAGAAGGACCAACTTATGGAGCTTTACCACCGGCCTATGGACCACCAACTCATCTACCATATCATCCTCATGTCTATCCTCCCAACCCTCCACCACCAGTTCCACCTCCACCCCCTACTTCATTCCCCCCACCCAATATTCCACCTCCTACTCCTGGATATCCTCCTCCACCTACATACAACCCTAATTTCCCACCTCCAAGACTGCCTCCAACTCATGCAGTACCACCTCATCCACCTCCAGGGCTGGGAATGCCACCAGCTAGTTACCCGCCCCCTACTGTTCCCCCAGGTGGACAGCCACCTGTGCCACCTCCAATTCCACCGCCGGGTATGCCACCTGTAGCAGGACTTGGACGTGCTACATGGATGAGATAGCATGAGGTAATTTGCACGATATCCCTTTATGTTGACTAGGCAGGAGTAGCTAGCCAAAACCGACTTTGTAAAGATGAAGAGGAAGGTAATTTGTATAATTTAGAGGAAGAAATGAGGCAGTGAAATGAAAATTTAGCTGATCTGTTTGCAGTATTGTTTATGGTGAGTTATATAGGCTTCTAGATTTTAATCAGCTTTGCAGTATCTATTCTAACTTTATACACTTGACTGAAGTTTAAATTGTTTTGGGTTATTCCAGCACTGGATTACTTTGTACTAGCAAAACCAGCCATATTGGCTCAATTATATCAGTAAGAAGAAAATTTCCTTCTAGAAATCAGTGCCTCTTTTTATCAAAATAGCCAGATACCATTAAATTTGATCTATAGTAAGAAACGTCATTGTTAGTAATAATTAAAACAACACGATGTCAAGCATAAAAGCTACTTTATTTAAGAGAGATTCTGAGTGCTAGCTGACTGGAATCATTTCGAAGTGTTTGCCTTGCTGATATTTTTGTTTTGGAATGTACCTGGTATCTTTAAAGTATTTTATGTTTACACCTATTTGCAAATTCTTGTACATAATATATATATTTTCTAAGTGTGAAAGTTTGAATGTAACAACCTACTGTGATGTACATCCTGGCTATAAATGGGACTACTTTGTTCACATCTACCCAAATAAAATTGGTTCTGAATTTAGTGGGTTTCCAGGTTTTCTGTATTAGTTCAGAATTCATAACTATGGTGGTTACTGCAAGATATTTCAGCAGTGGTCTCCCAAATCTTATTCATCAGTTTATTTAAAAAGGATGTATTTTATTTTATTCAACTAGAAGTATACACTACCACAATCAATCTCTTACTTCATTTTTACTAAAATATTTCAAATGAATGTTTTACACACATTATCAAAAAAATCTGTACTATTACTTTCCCTCCCCAAAAAAGCCAGTGGTTCAATAGTAGGTAAAAACGCGTGCTAAGGTCTAAAGATTTTTGCTATATACACAACAGCAGGTGCTAACTTTTTTCCAGTTCTTTGTAAATCATATACAGAAAATATAGCAGGGCTGTAAGATCACAGGTTTAACAGAAATCAAACTTTAAACTGATTTCTAAAGCAGCACAAATAGACTTTCCCCACATTATGAAAAATATACAATTTTATCACTTTACAGTCATGCACTTTGAAAAAGATCAGTAGTACTCTTCCCCCACGGCTTCTAAAAAGATAAAAGGTCACTTTAACACTGATTTAATATCTAATATTTGGATAAAAATGTGCTGTTCTCCAACAAGGTTGTGCTCAGCAGTCTTGTCAAGGTGCAGAGAGCCCACTGAAGGTGGTTACACCACAGCATTTCAGAAACTGTTATGGAAATGCCGCTTATTTCAGTCACTCCAGCAAAAGTCAAGGATGTCATTTTTACCTTCCTTAAGCAAAGTTCATTTGTAAACAGCAGATGCTTGCTTTGCCAGAGGATTGCAGAAGCCAGGGCTTCAGTCTTGAGGAAACTAACTTTGACTATTGTCCCAAATACATCAATTCAATGACTGCTATTTCAAGGGTTGTTCCCCTCCAACTTAATGTACAAAGCTCCTCAGGTAGTTGTCACTCAAGACTTACCGCACAGGTGAGTGAGTTTAAATATGCATATAAAACATTTTTTTAGACAACTGAAAATTCAGCACCCAAGTCATCCTGTAAAGTCATTGAGCATCGTTTCACCCCAGGAAGACACTTTATAGCTCAGATGGAGCTAAGAATGAAGAGTAGCAAGCCTAAAACCCCCCCAAAATAACACCCCAACACACAGCACTGTCATGTTCTTCTGCAAAATCAGTGATGCACATCTTTCTTACATTGAAGGTTGATGCTGCCAAATAGAATCTTAAAAAAACCCAGGATATACCCTAAGAGTATAAAGACTGTTCAGCTGAACTGCTATCTGGTAAACTGGCTCTTCAGGATTTGCAGTGCTGATGGACCTCAGCTGCACCACTGTTTCCCTTGTAGGTGAGATCTGCAGGTGGGAAAAAGCAAGCTTTGCCTGAAGTCATTGAATAGATTTTGAGAGAGATTTGATAGCAGGGAATAGTAGAATGAGCATTACATAGCTGGTAAGACTAGTAATCAATCAGATCAGTGTAGCTCTTGTTGAGAGGGACCTGTTTAATATACTCCTAAAATAGCAAGCACGTCATCAACACAATTAACTCTCTACAAGTGTTGGCAACATTTGCATTGCTTCAGTTAAAATTCACTGATGTAAATTAACCTTGTTCCCAATATGCTTAAATTCTCTGCTTAATCCAGCAATTAGATGCCACCAAAATTAAAATGGCCTTTGAAGCAGATGATAGATAGATTAAAGTAACCTCTGTCTGACATTAGATGTTAAGGAAGAATGATGCCTCTGTTTACATCACCTTTTCTGGTACACAAATCTCAAGGTATGAATTGTACAGGAGGAAGACAAGTAATTGATGGTGACTAGAAACTGGAGGTCAAAAGAAAAAAGCAAAGAGGAGGAAATCCAGACTCCTCTAAAGATGTAGTAGTGTAAAGGCTCTAGAAGGACTTCTCCAGACACACTGGATGTAAATATTAGTATACTTGCGTGTTAGCTATCTCAGCATTCGCTGACTGAGCAGGCATAAGAAATAAACTACTGGTGAGTGTGTGAGTGAGAGTACACGCGTGTGTTTTGGGGGCGGTTCTTGGTGGTGGTTTTTGGGTTTTGCGGTTTTTTTTTTTTTTCCAAACACCCTAGTCATCTTGACTGTTAGGTTTATCATTTCTGCAATGAACAATGAAGTGGTGCTTACTCTTACTGATTCCTATGTATTGTGGTTGTGTTCCTTCTCTGTATTTTTTACTGGTTACGGATCTTGGCTCTGACATTGCAAATTCTTTACACAGGCAGCTAGATTATTGTATACCATGGCACCAATTACCTTTCATAATTTATTTGCAGCATGGGCTCCTTGGTATTGTATCAGTGCTCCATGTTAATACAATACCAAAAGTCAAGAACTCAGTTGGTAGAACAGAGTAAGAGAAAGAACCTGTCCAGCTAATTCTGCTGTATCTGTGACTGATTCTTGTGGAGAATAAAAAGGAAGTGATGGTGTTTGAAGTCATTAAATCTTTGAACTAATCACTAATATCGATACAACTTTTCTTGAAGAGGAGGCTTTGATCTTTTCACATGCCTGTCTTTAAAATTATTTTACACCAATGATTTTGATAACCAAGCCCCACTTTCCTTGGACTATTGGGGAAGAACATCTAATAAAATACAGGGACAAATGCTGTGACAACTTGGAAAAGGGGTTCAAAGTCTTACAACTATACAAGCAGCTACTCCACAATAGCAAAATATAAGTCCCATTGTTTTATATACAACCATTAGAAGAAGAAAAAAACCCACTTGTTTTGGTTTGTTAACAAAAATAAAGCTTGAACGGCAGTAAGTAGTCTCACCCAACAGCCCGTGTTTATGGAGTTTTTATTCAGCGCTGCAAGGTTGTTGTTTGGTTACCCTACACAGGAACCAGCAGAGGTGAGGAGTCCAGCAAGAACATTAAAAAAACCCCACAACCAAATCTTCCTTGTGTGAAAGATGAGCTGCTCTTGAAGATCCTGTGAAAGCCATAAGCACTGTTAGGCTGGCAGTTTCTGCTGAAGTAGTTTGTACTAAAAGCTTTACAGGAGAAGTGTTGCAATATTTGCAGGGAATACTGGTGTGTGGCCTAGTGACTTCAGTTCATTCACATTACGACTGCAGAAATCTTGTGTCATTTGTTCATGAAAAACAGTTCATTAACAGCTGATACGGCATCTCGAGCCTTTCTGTATGCTTGTGTGATCAGTACCACCGTATGATGTACGGACCGGTACCAATGTTTGTAGCTCGCCACTCGATATTGTATACAGCGCCTCATGAAAACAGTCACACATCATTCTTCAAAATAAGGACATCCAAAAAAAGTGTTAGCAGCTCAGGAGCTTGGCAGGCAGAAAGCCAGTAGATTCAAATTGCTTTTTCATTGGAAGGTGCTGCGTGGAGCCACTAAGCCAGCTAGGAATCACTGATAAGCAGGTGACCGGAGCGATACAAACTGTGACTTCTCTGCAGGTTACGGGTTCTTCTTGTTCCTCTTAGAAATTCTCTGGAGTTGTTAGTTAATTCTACAAACAGACTATTACAACAAAGCAGGTTTGAACTACAATACAAATGATGCAAGTCTGGTGTTATTGGATGGTTACCCATTGAACAGTAGTTCCAGAGCACCACAGCCTGAAAACCAGGCCTTTAGCTGCCATATTTACACTATTGTTACAAAAAAAAGCCAAGAAAACAAAAAAGGAAACCCTGAAAAAAACTCAACCCCAACTCCCAAAGACCAGGCAGCCAGACCACTGAGCTCTTCACAAAATCAATCACTTCCAGGATGGTGTTCCTACAAGGGACCCTTGAACTGGTTTCCTGAAAGATGTTGCCTGATGGAGGGTTTGGAGCTCGCAGCATCACCCAGCTTTCGCCAGACAACCTGGAAGAAAAAATAAAGGGGTGGGGGAGAGAATGACAGGAATTAAAGAAGCCCAAAGCCTCTGATGAGTCGCAGTATTTTCACAATTGCAGTATCACAGTCAAAAAAACCCCCGTTTCCTAGAGCTGGGCTGTAATCCTCAGCAGAGCCACTGGATGGCACCAGTTTCCAAGGAAAAAAATCATTGAGGCATTTTTCTAATTAGTCTCTCTTGAAATTAGAACCATTTTTGCCTGAGGTAATAGAATAAAACAAATACACTAGGTTCAGAACTTAAGTTCAATGGTAGGTCAACCGTGCCATGCTCACAGAAATGATGTTACCATGAACAGAAAAGATAATGAAAAAGATAATGATTAAAAGTATATATATGACTTTCTAAAAACATACATTTTACCACTCTAGGGGAACTAGGCAAAGAGAGCCTATGTTTTAAAAAATAAGAACTGCAAAGCACTTCATAGCTGCCTTGAGTCTACATAAAATGAATATTTAAAGAAAAAACAGATGATGACACACAAACAGAAATGAGTCCGTTTGGGAGGATGAACTTAGGACATTTTCCCTTTCCTCCCTGCATGGCTACAAGGGAATGTGGCATTAAGCAGGCCCTCGCTTACTCTGGTCTTGGCTTTGCTTATAGGGATCCAGCAACCAAAGCAAAGTGCCTCAGCCCTTGCCAAGGATTTTCACGGTGATTCAGCTCTACAAGATGCACCTGTGTTCTTCACACCCTCTTTTCTAAGGTGGAGGTGGTTTTCAGAATTTAAATGGACAGTTAGGCTCCTCTCTGCTGCTGTGAGGCACTAAATGATGCCACTTGGTCTGACATCCACCATGGACTTCTAGAAGAGATGGCTTCATAAGCAGCATCCTCCCTGCTATGGGCACTGCTGGTACTGTCAAACAGCATATCCCTGGCTGCAGGAAACATGCAGCTTGAGCCATGTTCTAGCAGAAATCCCAAACCTTGTTCAAAGCCAAAGCATGGCCAAGGTGCTTTGAAGCTGAAGGCAGTGCCACAGCAGCAGACACTGCTGAGCAGAGGTTTGAACGCTCACCACATAGGATGTGGCAAGTTCAGTCAACAGTGTTGTTGCCCAACACGCAGACAGTGCTGAAGACACCCCACACCCCACGGTGCTGTTCAATAGCTTCAGACATGAATATTCTCCCTCTGATGTTATCTACTAGTTTAAACTCAAACCCATTCAAGCTGTACAGCTTCAATTACAGCAACCAGTTGCTGCTCGGCCCATGCTGAGTCCCTAAGGATGCAGTTGGTGGAGTCAACTGCTAACAGGACTCTCCAAGCCAAGCAGAGCCCTTTGCACATCTCTGTCAGCTAGACCAGCTACTCTGCGCCCTTGAAGGCAGCAGAGTAGGAACTATCTGCTGAGCAAAGGCTGCTCCATGCAGGGAACAAGGTACTCAGGTAACTGCTACCCAAAGCAGTGGTCAGCAGAGCCTCTGCTCTTCCCTTGTGCCTGTGGATCTTCCATCAAACAGGGCTTGGATACCACAGACCCCTGCTCCTCCACAATTCTAACAAGAGACCACAGAAGAAACCCCTGGAGGTGCTGAGAGGAGTTATTACATTGCACATTTCACGAACAATCGCCTTCTCCTTCTCACTCAGGTCTTCTTCATAGTTGTCTTGCATTTGCCTGTCCAAATTTTCATGGACCTCAAGGACCTACAAAAAAACAGTATTACAAAAGCATTATGCTCCTCAAATAATTAAGTGTCCCTAACAATCTCATTAACCAGTATTTAAACTGGCAGGATTCACAAAACATTGAGTGAGACCACTGCAAAAATGAGCACCACACCCAGTTGGTGCCTCCATCCTCTCGCTTCCCTGTTGACGACATGCCTCTGTCCCACCACCTGCATGGTGTGGATGCCACCACAGTCCTGGGGGACCATGTGATAACTGGCAGTGAGTTGCCTGCACCAACGAACACATCTCTTCCAGGAAGGCTGCTGGTGACCCACCTTCCAGGCAGCTCTTCCAAGGCAATCCTCCACCAACTCGCGCTCCCACCATTTCCCTCTTTGACAGGAGAGGAGCTTCTCCACTCTCTTCTACTAATCCAAGTCATGGCACAACTGTGGTCAGCCCAGTCCAGCAGCTTTTAGGTCTAACAGGGTTATAGCCGTCAGGGAAAGAGGCAAACAATGTTTGTACCACTGAAAAGCAGAGTGTTTATTACCTACTGTGCAGCTTAAGTGTATGGTCTCCAGTCAGCCATGAACTTTCAGATCTTAAACAGACATGGCCAATTTCACTCGCCTTTTGGCTAAAAATTGTTTTTAACCCATTTAGTTTCTCAAGGGAGCCCCTCTGAGGGGCCCAAAGACAGTGAGCAAGAGCACAGAGCCATGGGACTCAGAGATCGCGATTTTATTGCTGGCTCTTACCCACTCCCAGCTGGATGCAGCCAGGCTGTAAGGGGGTAGCAGTGGGGCGGGTTGAAAACCAGTATTGCCTCCCAGGACCCTGCGTGCTGACCGCAGTCCTCTGAAGGTGCCGACCCCACCGAGCTGTGGGGTCCGAGTGCTGTGGGGAATCCGAGTCACCCTCTTCTTGTGCCACAGTCACCCTCTGAAGATAGACACAATCACCTCGACTCCCTGAGCTTTACTTTAATCTCCATCAGCACCGTTCCTACCCACAGCACATGCCCCTAAAGGTAAGGGAATAGGTGGCCCTCGACTGGGGCTGGCCCACCAGCGCACTCCCTGCACAAGCACACCCGGAATTGCAGCCACGGCTGCAGGGTGACATTTACTGGCTGCTCAGTGAGTTCAGCTGGTACAAACGCTGATGAATACAGGCCATACCCTCAAAGTGCTGGTGCCAGGCCTGTCTGGTCCTCCACAAGCAGCTCCATTTTTCTGCCTTTCCTCTCGTGCCTGGCTACAGGCAGTGGGGCCAGCACCCTGCCTGCAGCACCCTGCCTGCAGCACCCTGCCTGCAGCACCCTGCCTGCAGCACCCTGCCTGCAGCACCCTGCCTGCAGCACCCTGCCTGCAGCACCCTCCAGAGGAGTGAGGCATTGCTGTTCCTTCCCCTCCTGCTTGTGACTACAGGACTTTTCCCGCAATATTAGTGGGAGGAAACCACTGCAAAAACAGGAGACATGGCTGCAGAGACATAGGAACAGCCTGAAAGGGGTAAGGGGAAGGATTTGTGCCTCTGCTCTGTGGCTCAGAGGTGCTCCCAGATCTGGAAAGAAGTAGGTTTCCTTGCAGAGACACAGGTTACAGCTCCAGCACTGACACCCCAGACCTGACACATCCAGTGCACATGTTCACGGGCCAACTGGGCACCACTTAGCCTGGTGGCTGGGCCACACCTGCAGATTTGCCTTGGGAAGACAAATAAACCTGCTGTGAAAGCAGCTTGGAACACTGCAAAAAAACAGTGGCAACATCCTGCCTGTGACTGATTTTCTTAGATTTCAGATTGGCAATATTTGGAAATGGAAAAATTCCTGACTTTTAAACTCTTTGTTTTAAATGACACTTGGAGACATGTTCTCCAAGTGCTGATCCCCAGGCCACGCATGGCTGCTAAGACGCAGCACGTTTACGTGGTCGCTGTGTCCCACCATGTGCTGGTCACGCCCCGCACCTCTGCTGCTGGGAGCCAGCCCTGGCCCCCCACATCGTGCCTGGGCCCGCACTGTCCCAGCCACCCCTGCAAAGGACCTCCAGGGAGTTGGTGCCCACCTGCGGCCAGGTGGTCCTTCAATCACAGAGATGAGGCTGCCTGGGCCTAAAGGCAGCCTCCACTTTCCTCTGGAAACACACTGACCCGCAGAACACCCTCTAATGCGCTCGCATGCATTCAGATAGCTCCTCTGGTGGGCACGTTGCACAAGTCAGGCATATCACAGCACAGGACTGCTTCCAGATTTTACTGCTGCATCTGTCCTGACCCACAGACCTCAGCCAGGGCTTTGCCAGTGATGAGCAAGGTGGTCAGCTCAGTGTGCAGGGTCAAAGCTCCTGGAATCACCCAATGCCATCAAATAGCGCCTGTTCTTTTCCACCACAATACAGCTGCACACATATAAAGCTGTAAAGCAGGTGTATTTGTGCACGTAAATATTCCTACCCCTCCTAGGGAAGAACGGAGCCAGATGTCATGCAAGGATGGGTTTCACCCTTTCCTGAGGTATGCAGCACCGGCTGCTCCATGGAACGGGATACCAGGGTAGATTATCCCTCGGTCTGCCTCGGCACAGAAATCCTGCTGTACTCCAACTGCCTTACGAGCAAAAATAGGTCATTCTCCTAGGGCCCTTAACCTACTTCTGAAACACACCAGCTAGTTTAACCAACATAGCTGGGACCAAGCTTCGCACAAATAAGAATTATCCACATCCTTTCTAAGAGGAGAGGAAGGGCAAGAGGGACGCAAAAAGCATGTATGTGCAGACAAAGAGAGCATCTATTTTTTTGCTAAAGAGGAGGGAATTAATTATTGATCCAGCTGGGCTCGCGTATCAAACTCGCTCGTCTGGAGTCAGGGTGCCTCTGACGCTCGGCTGCAAGGCAGCAGCCTGCAGGATCACACCCCTGTGCAGAGCACCAGGGCTGCCTGGCTGGCAAAGCACTGGCTGTGCCCACAGGGCAAATGTCAAGGACAACCACGGTTTAGATTAGTTAAAGATCACATCAGCTCCAGCCTCTGCTTCCATCAGCCATCAATCTTCCAGGCACAAGAAGAGTCTCAGGAAACAAAAATAAACTGTTTTTCTATGACTTGTGTTTAAACCAAAACTGTATGGACATAGCCCATTTCCTTCAGTGGACATGTCTTTTGATGGTGTAAACCAGGCAGAGCAGGAGCTGAAAGCTGATCAGATGGAAATTACGTTTGTATCTCATTTCTGAATTACTTGGGACTCCTTTACCCTGGAAACCATCCCGCTCCCCAGGCCCACCACATGTCTGGGTAGGCACTCGGTAAAGACGTTTTAGCATCTTGGGTATGGGAAAAGGGGATTCAGAGGGATAAAACTCAACAGCCTATTCTGGAAAGGCATGCTGGAAAAACTTCCACTCTCAAGAGTGAAATCACCTCCTGAAGAAAGACAGGAAGGCCTCATAGTGCTGACCCAGCCCCAGCCAGTCTCAGACCCTGCCAGGCGCCTCCGCAGCTGTTTAGAAGGACCAGGTAAATGCTCCTCCAATTACACTGCTGGGGACTATTGACATGCCTTCACAAGAATTGTCTATGGCTCTGCGGAAATTCAAGGACTGTGGGTTCAAAGTGGCTCTAAGAAACTGGGACACATCCTCCCTTGATTTCTGCCACATCCCAACCCAGAGCCTACAGAAAACACAGTGTACCTCAGGCTCGAAGTGGCTCACGCCGTTCCCTCCATTTTGCTCTTCATTAAGCTGCACTAACAGCACTTGGCCCTTTGCAGAGGCACTAGCACTATGTGATGTTGCTGGGTAAAACACCAGCCAGCGGGGACAGCTTGCTCCACTGAGGTACGGGGCAATTTCCCACACAGGGGAATGGGGCTGGATGGAGTAACGCTCCTCTTCTGGCAGGGACGCCACCCTCTGAAGACAACCTGCAACTCACTCTCAGTAAGCACACTGGCTTGTCTGGCTTTATTCTTGCTGATACGTAAACTGTGAGGAACACCTCAGTTCTCCTTCATGACTGCACTGACATCTGTGACCAAGGCAATGCCACCTCAAAAGTCACCCTGTCCATCACATCCACCTCCCTGCTGACTTGCTGTACTGGCCCCGCATGACTATGCAATGCATATTTAAAAAACAAACTAAAAAGCTCCACCAAAGAGTTGGGATGACTGCAGTAAAGCTTTGGAAGGGGAGTTGAAAGTTGAGGTAAGCACTTCTGTACCAGGAAGCACCCTGAGACTGGACAAAGCACTGGGGAACACGGCATCCTGCTTTGGCAAGGGAACAGTCTATATGCCTTGCTAGGGCTTTTCCCTAGATTTGGCAGGGCCAAATCCTGCCTTACTCAGCGTCGGTGGGAGTGATTGATCAAGTGATCAGTCAATGCTTGATGGCTCTGTGCACATGGAAGCTGCTGAGGCTGTGGGAGTTGGGTTATAGGCTAAATGTCATTCTTGTACATTTGTTTCCTCCTCACCTCCCCATGCCTTTAACAGGTTTGCTCAAGTGCTTTGATGTTCAGCGAGATACTGAGCTGTAGCATATGTACCTTTTATTCTCGTTAGCAAAAACAGCTGTTCAGAGTGCCAACCTGTCATCCTGCTCCTTATCTAGTAGGCTCAAAACAAAAAGCAAATTTCAGAAGCAAAAATAAAGAAAATCGCTACATGTGCTGAAGGAAGAACTTACGCTAAATGGCAGGCAACGCTTCAGCCACATAGCCAGCACTCAGCTGCCACAAAAAGCAAGGGAAAAAGCCTAGGGGACATTGCAAAGATGGGTGCAGATACAGGCAAACCAGAGGCCTAGCAGATCCACACAGAGTGCACAGCCCCTCAGTGACTTTTGCTTGGGCACAGAGCCGTACCCTTGCAGTCACACTGCTTCTGGACTGACTTGCATTCAAGCAGCCCACAAGATAAGCGAAGCCAACTCCCAACTGCCCTTGCCTTTCCTTGTGGTAAGGAGCTAGCCTGCTACAGCCATAAGGACTTCTTTACACAACCAAGAAGGACTTCTAATATCTGATGTGGTATAGCCAAAGCACAAAGTCTCGTTCATAGGCTACTCTCTTTTCCTCCTCAAGGGAAGGTCATGAGCTGTATCACAGGTGGTGACGGTCTAAGCTGGAGGCTGCATCCAGTTTCCCACATGCAGGGGCTGGCACTGGAAAAGCTGTCCAGTTCTGCAGGGTGCAAATAAGACCTACTACATATGCTACAGCCTGCCGTGGCCAAACAAATGTTATCTTCTACCCAGTTTCAGATCTGCAGCTGGAGACCAACAGCCACAATTTCACTGTGCCACAAGAAGGGAGGAAAAGAGATTGAGACCATGACCAGTCTCCTCAGTCTTTTCAATTTCCAGCTGATCCTTGGAAACGGGCCACAGGATGGGACACTGTCACACTGACCTATGGGAGAATTTCCTCCTCCCTTCAAATGTGAGAATATTTTTAATCCTAAGCATGTGAGGAGGACACTTCATGTGAGATCATTTATGCCCTGTGAGAAGTGACTGCTATGCCACCTGCTTCCTGACTCCAGCCATGGCACTTTCCAGGGTTTTGAAGAGAGACGAATGTACCCCAGAGGCCAATATGAAATTGCAGAGGAGAATTTCTTCCAGCCCTTCCTAGTGATCAACAAAGCTCTGAAGTAGAGGATTAATAATGACAATAATAACTACTACAACAACAATAATAATATATGTGCAAACAACCAGTCATCCAACTTCCATTCAGCTCCTTTATATGCATCATTGCTCCAGACCTCCCAAACTTAATTTCCAGTTTCCAAGAATCTTCCTCATTAATTTTCCAATCCCTTCCATAAGCTTATCAAACTGCATCTTAAAACCATTTATGTTTCTTGTCCTTACTAAGAAATTCAGCCTCATAAACCCTAAAGCAAATAGGAATCTAATTTTCTCCCAGAATGTGTTCATAATCAATTTCTAATGATTTGATCGTGTAACTTAAAAACATTATGAATTCTGGTTAATACCGTCCCTCACCACCACCTCACCAAACACAATGAAGAACAGGAGCAGAAAGGCACGAACCCCACAGTTTGGGAAGACAAAGCCAACAGCAGCACTGGACTGCATGAGGGCTTGGATGATTAAATGCAAGCAAAACTGGGTAGTACAAAGTGTCTAAGGAAAAACAAAGGTATCAAAGGCATCTGCAACGTTCTGCAAGGCATCAGTTTAACATATACACCACAAGCACAATGCATGTCAACCGCAAGCATAATGCAGTGTAGTACAGGATGGGGCACAACAACTTTCTGATAGCACAGAACCATTCACAACAAGCAAAGAAGAAACTTGCCTGGAAAACACAGGACAAATACATGCAGGTAAGTGAACTGCCACTTGTGTGGTCAGGGCTCCTTTAGGAACTAGTTAAAACTGTCTTAAAGGTATTTTTTTAATCCTTGTCAGTGCTGGACACCCTTCCCTTAAGATTCAATACGAGATACACAGTCTGAGTGTATAAAGACTCAAGCTAGTTGAAAAATCAAGATGTTTAGGTTGAAGGATTTTTTATAATTTAAATTCAAATTTGATCCAAATCAAATCAAACTTGTCTTTCCTTTCCTAATTCCTCACACACCATAAAAGCATAGAAGATGACATACCTGAGAAAGAGTGACACTCAATATCCTCCTGGGATCTTGCAACTGCCCAGTGGAACCAACATCCCTGCCAGCTGCACTACTGCTTCTCCTGACACTTGTTGGTTTTTCCACCAACACCTGCCACATGTGTCCTAGAGCCAAAAGATCCTGGACAGGCACAAAGAAGTAAGCTGAAAACACTAAAAACTAGAATATTTAAGGAACTTGTAGATCAAAGCTACAAGCAACATCTGTGCCATTTATTTAGCCGTCAGATGTGGAAAGGTACAAAGCGAAGAGCTTTGTAAGCACCACTCTCCAGGTCTAGGATAGTCTAAGCTAGTGCTGATGCCACTGCTGGACCTTTCTTCCAGCTGTGACCGTACAGATCTGAGCTCCAGAGTAACCATCCAGGATTCCTCCTTTGTTTTGATGAAAGCTTTTTAACCTGGTACAAAATTTTTCCGCTTCAACAAATCCAAATCTATAAATCAGTATATTCCAACCAGAGCCTAATTTAGAGATTTTCCAACCATCCCTATGGCACAGGATTTGTGCTTCTGAGTCCCTTAGATAGTCAGAAGTAACTTACTTAACTAAATAAACATGTAATACCAGATTATTACATTTTTCCTGCTAATGGATGGTCATTAGGACTTGAGAACTGCTGTGAAATCACAGGAAAGTTTTCTTCTTTAACTTGGCTAGCAGAGTCCCATGGTTTTTATTGCCAACAGTCCTGACTTAAATCCCCACTGATGATGCACATATCTACATGGGTATGATGCCATGGTTTGCTGTGTGTTTACATAATATAAAGTCTTTCTCCTTTGATGACTGCTGCAGGACTTTCAATAAAAAAAGATATGTAGGAACTGCAGTTTTTGTGTTCTTGTTTAGAATAGCATTTCGGTCACCACTGTTACCCCAGAGAGCCAGCGTATGCAGGACTGATGAACACAAAGGGTAACCAACACCTTCAGCATCAGCAGCTTTTGGTGCAAGTTTTCCCACCCAAAAAACCAGTCAGACATGATCTTGCTTAATTCCCCAACTATTTGAAGCAATGATTATTCATCATGGTACAGGTGCCGGTTACCAATAATCTGCCCAAGTACTAACTTTCTATTTCTAGTTGTTGTGTTTCCACAAGAAGAGCAAATGTCCAGTTCTGCCACTCTGGCATTTGTTGCACCACACTGCACTGTACCCACCATGCTGCATGGCCATGGGGGGATCTGTGACATCCTTACCTTCATAGCATGCACAACAGCTTCTGGTTTCTGACCAACAGGAACATACCCTGCTGCGGGAGAAGATGCAAGATCAGATGTCAGGCGAGCTGGTCCCTGTTGAAATAAGAGAAGAAACACTTTAATTCCCTTTGGGTGATTTAAGCAAGGAAGAAGAAATTATCCAGAAAATTTGAGCACTAGCATCTCTCAAATTCAACCCTCTTCAGCCACCTGCAAAGACAAAAGATACCACTACCCCATCCTCACAAGTCACTAGATTTAATGCCATTTAAGCCTACCATCAGTCAGTCTAGATGTACTTAGGCAGAAGATCACCCTGGTTTAAAGCTAAATTGATTCAAGAAACAAGTTTTTGCTCACTTAGGATAAGTTTGTACAAGGACAAGATCAAACGGTTCTCATCCTCCTAGCCAAGGGATTGATGCAAACAAGATGATTTTCCAGCATTAAGCGGTCACTTCTAAGAAGCCACGTTCATGAAAGAAACAGTTGGCAAAACTTCATTGCTTTTCTGGCAACATTTTCACATAGACACCAAGTACCAATCTTCAGCTACAGAGAAAATTGTGAAAGCAACCTTAAAACAAGCAGATGTCCAAACCTAATGTCGGCTGGGTTCGCTCCCAAAATGCTGGCCAGTCCTCCTGCACGAAGGATCCCACTGGGAAAGATGCTGAAATTACGTTTTACCAAAGATTGCTACTGTCCAAACAGCCTTGTAATCGCTTTTCATAGGGCTTTCCTTTTTTACAGGCATCCGACTTGGATTATGAGGGAGACAGTATCTTTATTCAGTGAGATGCGCCCTGCCTGTCCTAATATTTTCGCACTGCTTTGTAGCAGTGGAAGAAATCAACAATGAAACCATTGACCAAACTCATATTTAGTCTTCACATCCTTTAGGAAACACAAAGAATGATTATACTGGGGCGTCTGAAAGCAAATTAGGATGGCAGAGCGGCATGTAGCACCATCACAGGAATGCTTTCACATACAACACACAAGGTGCTCCATTCTCATCTTTTCCACATTTAAAAACACAGCATGTTTCACGCTCCGTCTCATCGCTTTGCATTTTAAGCTAAGGCCAGCAAGCTAGTTGTGCCAGAAAGGAGGACCAGTGGAAGGACACCTTGCCACCTCTCATTCTTCCAAATGTTTTAAGTTGTGGGGGCCTTTTTACTAACAAAAGTGTTTATGTGCATAGATTAAAGAAAAAGATGGGCGAATCCATTAGGCTACAGACAAAAGCAGCATGGAAGACATGGAGTCTTTCATGCCCAGGCCACTGATCTGTGCTGAACCCATGTCACGACCAACAGCCATTTATTTACTCCTAATAGCAACCTTCATGAATTTAGTTGCTGGTGACACAAAACCTTCCTTCTGAAAGGCAGGCATCTCTGAAAAAGGAAAATTAGACTTAGTAACTCCACAATAATTCTCCAAGGAGATTTAACAGACTGCCAAAGCACAGGGATCAAGAGACATTCACAGGCTGGGCATGGTTCTGGACCTGCTGGCAAAGGGTTACAGCTTGCTGGAGCTGTGGCCATCCGAGGACATGTCCTCAGGCATCCCATCCATAATGTCACGCAGAAAAGGCAGAGGCTGGAGAGGGAGCTCCAGTAACTGGGGTCAGCCAGTCTATAAATGCAACTTCAAACCGCAAAATGGGCTACAAATTTCTCATAGGGCTGGTAAAGGCAACAGAGTGCTTCCAAAATCCGTCTCCCACAGAGGTCAGACACCAATACACGCATAATTCCTCTGGCGTCAGCATGAAAGCTGCCTTCATTCCATAAATGACCAAGATCATGACAACTGAAAGCGGATATTCAGGAGTTCGTGGCCATGAACTATACTTGATATGGATCTTCCCTATGGCCCTCTTTAGAAGCAACATGGGAAATACCAAGCAAAGATCTAACATCAAATATTTACTGTGAGTTGAGAGTAATCTGACAAAGGAAAAGGATTTCTGCTGGATCCTCCTGCTGACAGACTAGTTTTCCAACCAGACTACAGTAGATCACAAGGTCTCCTGTATGACAGGCAGTGGCAGCTTCTCATCACAGAACTGAAGTCACTAATAAGCTACAAAGCATTTCCATGATTGTAATCACTCTCAAAATTATTACAGATACAAATGAAACCAGAATGATTAGAGAGAAATGTTTTCTAAAGAGCTTGATCATACTTAACTGATCACCATACTGACAAGATAATCTTGCAAGCATGGTGATGCACTGGATATATTGTATCACACAAAAAACATTCAAAGGGTCACCTTCCTTCTCATAGGAGTAGATGAAATTCAGCATGAGCAATCAACGGAGCTCCACCTGAACACAGGGAGGGAATTTGACTGAAGAAGAGAAAAATTTTAAAGAATGAGGGTTCCAGCAAAGGAGGTAGATCCAAAACTGGCTGTCAGAGTCTCAGTAACAGATGACTTCATTTCTAAAACAGGCATGATGCTTGATCCGTGGCTTGGAAGCCAAAATCCCCAGCCAACTGAAACAGATGTCCACATTGCAGCGTACAATTGTCAGCAATGGCGAGCGCACCAAACAACCACACTGCTGGCCCGCTGCGCCCCAAGCCACAGAGACCTCCCCACCACGTGAGACTCTTACTATAAAAGGCTAAATTCACATGTGAAGAAAGTGGGGGAGCAAGCAAGAATCTCACCAACATCCCTGATGTTTGCAGCTGTAGGATGCGTAAAAATACCCATGCTGCTAAGAGTGTCTTAATATTTACCACTACATTTAGTGCTTTTGGTGCAGTTGCACCCTTAGAAAAGGCTCTTTCCAGACACACACAGAGTCAGTCACCTTTTATAAAGGTGGGTAGGTGCTTCATTCCCACTGATTTCAACGTGGCTCACAAAAAACAAAGCTTCAGCCAAGCTGCTATCAGCTTCCTGCACGGAGGCATACATAAAGGAGGCCAGAAAAGAGGGGACTGTAGTCAGCAAGGAAAGAAATGACAACATATCCAGCAGGATGCATGACCAGTCTTTGGAGAACGGAGGAGAGGAAAATGGGCAGAGTTCACCGATAGTGTTAGCTGAAGGGGAGGAAATGGAAGGAACTGGAGATAAGGTCAAGGTTTCTGGACTGGAAAACTGCCAACAGTGGGAGAAAAGGGAGGGAATGGAAGAAAGAGAAGGATGTGAATTTTACCCAGCAGGAAACCAGTTGAGATGAAACGCAGGGGAAGGGGAACCAGAGATAGGAGATTGGAAGAAGGGCAGGAGGGAGGGCGAAAACTCAGGAAGTCAGTGTTAAGGTAGTAGCTGAAATCATACAGATAGAGCAGATTCCTTGTACCTAAAATAGATGCATTTGGAAATGGTGGGTAAGAATTACCACAGCTGCAACCCAGTACTCTAATTCAGCTACTCTGAGGACCTCCATCTCTGCAGAAACCCATGGCCTTCCCATTCCCTATAGCTGACGTTTTCACGGCCATGGGAACACAACTGACTCAGCACCCTGACAGACAATAATAGCAAGGTTAATCTGGTTACACCCTAAGAAACGGAAATTGTCCATATAGGCAAAAAGCAATGCAGTGTGTTTTAGGGCATGCATGACTCTCAGTTTCCGCTCCCTGTCTGGTTTTGTCAAACATGCACTCTCCATCGGAAATCCGGCTTTTCCACTTGCTGGGTTTTCGTAGCATTTGGTAGCTCAGAGATGGTTCGCTCTTCTTCCTCAGACATGTGGCTGAGATGTCACATAATTATATAAACGAGTGGTGCTAAAAGACAGCTCAGAAGTCACCAAAAAGGATGCCATCATATTTATAATAAAGCTGTTGAGAAATACCATGCTGATCATTTTTCTATCTTACTTCTGATGAGGCTGAACCTCAGCAGAATGAGAAACAGAGTAATTTCAAAATGCAAAGTTTTCTTATACCCTTTGTCCCCAACCAGCTTCAGAGTTGCTCCAGCTTTACAGCAGCAGAGACGAGACTCGAAGTTAGCTTAACTCATCACTTATGCAAGGAATTTGTAATTCAAAAAGAAAACAACTGTACATCCGTGTTGTGTTGTCAAATGGGTAGAATTACATTGCACACCACTTTCTATTTCTTCCACAGCCACAGTTACACTGCCAAAAGAAAGAGCTGTCCAGTGGTGAGATTACCAGCCTAATTAAGGGGTGGGGGGGTGGGAGAGTGGCCCTCTAAGTTACGTTATTTGATGCATTGGAGTTTCTGAGTGCTTGGAGCACTTTATCTTCCCTACACACAGGGTTTGTTAGACCACTGCACCTCTGAGACCCAGAGATAGCTCTCCAAGATAAGTCTTTCAGAAGCAAAAGTCCCAGGGAACCAAAGGCTGTGGAGCCATGTGTGACACATCTGATGCTTTCTAGGTAAGTTGGTGCTTTTGCTGCTCTGCAAACCACTGTGTCAGTTCAGAGCATTCGAGACCACTGTAGCCTGGAACTCCGATGAGTTCAGCCCTTGAAACAACAGCCCTTTCTCTGCCACCAGGATGGCTCTGGCACTGCAGTGTCCTGAGAGGCTCCTGGTGAGGCTCTTCTCATCTCTTATGGGAGTCAAATGCCAAGTACCCACGTGCCTGGCCTCTCTCCCAGCGGGGAAACCATGACAAGAACTATTCCTCTGCTGCCTCTGTGCAAACAGCAGTACTGAAGCACCACTGAATACATTTCCCTTACAGCCCTTGCCTGCTCCTCCATTTCAAGCAGAGCAGCACTGGATATTTGCTGGTGTCTGTGATGGGACCAACACAATTCTCAGAGCTTACCGTTCCCACATAGCATCTGTCCTCTCCCCATCCCACCAACCCCAAATCGTGCATGCCCAAACCACAAATACAAGAGAGAAGCCCAATTTTGTTCAAGACCCTCCCAGAAACCTCTTAGAGGAGCCTGCAGGGCTCGTGGTTCAATCTCCAAGTCTGTAAGGAAATTCACAGTCCAGCTGTATCATTAACAGACTATAGAAAAGAGAGAGGATCTCTGCAGTCTCTCATGTCAGAGCATCCTTGAAGCAATATGCTGCACGCAGGGGATAATCCTCCAGTTCTTTATTACTAAGAATGACACTTGACCTGGTGACAGCCTCAAATCCAAAGGAGAAAACAGAGCAAATAAAACTAGCCCCATTCACTGTCGCAGCCCAGAACTCAAAGAGGATCAGCAAAGCAACAGTGCTGATGTGAGGAGAAAGATCTGAAGACTAGAAATACTGCCAATGATCCATTTTAATCTAACACCAAAAAATGAAGAGCAGAGGCCTCAACTTGCAGCTGCTGGAGAACATCTACTGGTCTGTATCAAGCCACAATGGCATTGCTAGTGTCTAAAACCAAGTTGCCTAATGAGTGGCTCTATTCGGTTGCATATGGGATAGGTCCAGCACAGATGCTGAAGAGCACTGCTGTCAGTACACCATTCCTACATGTTTGGAGGAACAACATTAATAGGACTCTCTGTAATAGGGCACGCTGGAAAATCTTGATAATGACACACCACCACAGAGGCAAAATAAGGCTTAAAATAAGAACATTTCTTACTAACAGTGGGAATGCTTTGGAACTTGAGAAGAAAAGAGGCTAAGCACAAGGTCTATCTGCCTTTTTAGAGGTTTCGGGTTGGAAACCTCAAAAGCAACAAAGAAATTGTGATAAACAATTTCTCCTTGATTTCTCCAGGGATCTGAAAAGACATGAGACCTTAGTCCTGCCATCAGTTTTATATTTATTTCTGCTCAATTATATTCTGTCTTATAATTACATCCTTTCCTACCTCAGTTCTGAGAGAGCTATTCCTGATCTGCAAAAAGACTGTAAAAGACTGAGTTTCAAAACCCAGAGGAGAACGTCCTGCTGATTTACTTCACCAAAGTCAGAACCCCGGCACTGAGGATGCTTCAGACCAATGTGGAGTGTGCAAGCAAGTGTTAATGCTTCTGAACTCCACATCTTCTCCTTGCCTTCTGTTAATTTTTGTCTAACATTTCAAAAAACAAGCAGACATTTAGGATTCAAACACGATTAAATAAACCACTCTTTTCTAATGGCATACCTCAGACAACATTAAAGCTAAATGGAGTCATATCAGACACTGTGAGGTTTTTATTGCCGAGACAACAAGGAGAATTAGATTATAGGCAGCAACTGCCAGACAACTCACAATAAAATTCGCAGGCACATCTATTTATCTCACAGTGGGTTTGCTTGCAGCCTGCTTACCCAGGTTTGAATCATACTTGGACCCTTCCTTAGCACCCGTCACCATCCAGGTGTTTTACATAAATAAAGGTGCTGCCACTGCTCTGTAAATTAGGAACTGTTAAGGGACAAGCAGGAGGCAGTAACACACCCACAGGCACATGGAAAGCGGGTGGCAGAACCAGGCAGTAACATGGAAAGGTGTCATGTCTGACTGCAAACCGCAGCCCCAGCACGCTGACAGAATGGGAGGCCCAGCATATTTTGGTCTTGTGAATAGTGCTTGTGGCTACAAAGTTCGGAAAGCGCCAGGAGCGGCTCCAGTCAGAGACACTGCTGGGGGGCAGATGGGGAGAACCAGTGGCAATAACAAAGACAGAGAGCATGGGACCACTCTGGCATGGAACATTCCAAAGCCCCAAAGAACAGGGTCCCCATCAGAAATGTAGCATAGGCAGCACTGAGGACACGCACCAGGCTCATGCAGTCGGTCCATTCTGAAAGAGAAATCTCCCTTCACACAGAGATGAGCAGCATCCCCAAGAGATCATACACAAAACAAATATCTGCCGTTACCACTAGCCTGAGAATTCTCTGGCCCTCACAAAGGCAGATCAGACTCCCTCATTGTTTTGCAGCCCTGGCCATGTTTCCCGTCCTCGGCTGCCTTGCAGCTGCACGGGAGTTAATGGCTGAAACAAAGCGATGGTGCCGCATGGCACTGAAGCGTGACATGACTCCCTCCTTTCCTTCAGAGCTCCTTCCCTCCCTGCTGCATCTTCTCATGCCCGATGCAGCTCTACCATTGCCGCCATGCCCGGTGCTCCTGAAGGGGTCCAGCTCCTCTCACGGCCCCACAGGGGCAAGGCTACCTGAAGGCACCCTGGCAGTAGACCCGGGTCTCCTCACTGGCTGCAAGATTTCCCAGAGGCACGGAGAATCAACCAGCACCAGCCACTCTGCAAGCCACGCTGCACAAAGAGCAACCTTTTTGCCACCCTGCTGTGGGCAATGCCCGACCTCTTGTGCCAGAGCGCGGGACACCCTCGCCAGGGGGCACCCAGGTCCCTTAATGTATCTGGTCTGCCTGGCAGATGATCCAAAGCGATGATGACACTTGGTTATTGTTATTCCGTGCCTACTGTGCAGAAAGCCTGCCAGCAGCCAGCTCAAAACAAACCACCCGCTCCTCCTTGTGCACTTAAACGGCTGCAGGCCCTACGCTCCCAGAGCCGCAGTGGGCTGCCCCGCAGCTGCGAATGCTTGACACCCTGCCACCAGGCACAGGAGAAGGAACACGTGGGAGATCCCACCGACAGATACCGGCTCCCCAGCACAACATGGGTCCCAGACACTGGCAGGAGCAAGAGCAGGAGCCATCAGTGCTCCATATTAGCATCTTCCCTATCAAATCAAGGAACTTTATCATAGATACTAATCTCCTTTGGCATGACTTAATTTGCTGCCTTTAATCATAGAGAGCAGCTGGTCATGTAAACATTCAAATCCATGAATTAACCACTGGGTCCACACAGGAGCCAGGCAGAGCCTGTCTGTACAGCAAAGCCACCACGTCCTGCATCTTCACAGCCTCTGCTGCGTTCATCGATACCTACTCAAGTAACAAAAAGGGCTTACACGACCTTTTTGATTAATTAATTTTGATTAATTCTTTGTCACGGACTGTAGTGATAGGATGAGAGGTAGCAGTTTCAAATTGAAGGAGGGTAGATTAGGTATTAGAAAGAAATTCTTTACTGTGAGGGTGGTGAGACACTGGAACAGGTTGCCTAGAGAAGTTGTGGATGCCCCATCCCTGGAAGTGTTCAAGGCCAGATTGGATGGGAGGTTGGAACTAGATGATCTTCAAGGGCCCTTCTGACCCAAACCATTCTATGATTCTATAATAAAGAAACAATTTAACTGTTTTCTTGCTTTCTGAGCATAAACATCAAGGACATCTGGCAAAGGAATAGCTCTTCTCCCCGGCAGGCATGCCGCAGCGCTTGCTGCACAGGCTATGCTGAGGCACCAAAGGAAAGGGAGGATTTCAGGGGCTGCCCCAGATAGAATAAACAAAGTCAGGATATTGTTTGCAACTGGATCTCATCTACAAACAGGAAGGGTATCTTTTCTCAGCACTGCAGTTATGGAGGATTGCAGCTCCAGCTCTGGGAACCCCTTGGTGCATACAAAGCCGGTGAGCCAGCTTCCTCCAGCAGCGGAAGGGGAGAGGAGAGCGGTCACTGTTGGGGTTGGTAATGGCGCTGCAGAGCTGGAACAGGCATATGCTGTTAAAAAGCCCCACCAACAGCTTCAGCTGCCTCCTCGGACCATGCAATTATTGCCAACATGACATATTAAGAGCAGTTTCAGCCTGTAACTACCTGATACAAGCAAACAAGAAGTCTGACTGCTATGGACAGAGTGAGACCATACTGTACTCATGGACGAAGTGCACTAACTCCGACGGACTCACAGGGGCACTATCAGCATAAGTATTTTGAGAGATGCTAGTTCTCTCAATAAAGGGAACGTTAAGCACATTCAATTTCAGAAGGCAACAGTGGGTATTTCTAAGACTTTCCTGATTTTGAAGCAAATTTGATTTGTAGACGGCCGAGGTGAAAGCCCCTGGGTGGGTGGAGGATGTACGCAGATGTAGGGGGATACCTGAGCACATCCGTATTGTCCCTCCAGGCCTCCATTTCATCCTGGCTGCTCTAGCCATCACGGGCCAACCAGTCTCCTTCCAGGCCTGGGGCAGAGTGAGGGTCTGCCATGCCCCCATCTCTCCCCCGACCCACTGTCAGCCTCACACAAACACATGCGACAAATGAGTAAGAAAACCTACAGCAGATCCTCAAAGCTGCTGATATTTTATCATCTCCTGAGCTTACCTGTAAGGGTGGATTATGGACACAGCCTGTCAGTGCCTCTTCTGCTTATCAAATCCCCAAACTTTGTCATTGTCAAACTTTACGCCCGTTGGCTGCCATGGGAAAAAAGCTTCGCACCACTCAGAGCCGCTCAATAACTGCTGATGAAGGGCAGCTGCCTTCAAAAATAGATGGGCTTGTTCTCAGCTGTTGGTAATACACTCTGAAGCTTCACAATACTGCTCCCCCAGCTGCAGACCCTGACAAACCTTTCATTTTTCTTTTCCTTCCGCAGCCGCTGTTGCTGCAGCAGCAAAACGGCTGCCTTGAATTTCTCCCTTTGTCTGCTCAATAGCATCCTGGTGGTATCGGAGCTGCTGGCGGGAGGGAGCTGCCTTCTGCCACGCTCCTCCATCATTGTTTCCCCCAGCCTAAAAAGGGATCACGGCTGTTGCTGCTCTCGGAGGAAGGCAAGAAATAGGCCTGGGGTTGTCCTCTGACACACACTGGCAGCACTGAGCTCAACTGACAGCCGCGAGGATGGGCTGCAGGGATGGGAGAAGGCAAGGGACCATCAGAGTGCTGCACAGCTTAGTAGAGTGACAGAAGGGGCTGAAGGCATTTTGAGAGGCAGTGATAGTGAAGCTGCAAAGAGCAGTCCCGAGGATGCCAGAGGCAATGGGCAGCCCAGGGATCCCTGTGCCCGGGGGCTTTGTGCAGCACAGAAGGGGCTGGATCTCTGTGTTGGCAGTAGCAGGGATGCTGTGCTGTGCAGGGATACCTCGGGGCCATGTTAAGGTTCCTGGTGTTCTGGGTGACCCTGCAGGGGCATCAATGACCAGCGGGCTTCCCTGGCTCTTCAGGGTGCTTCTTCTGGGCACCAGGATTGGAACAGTGGTCTCTGGCCATTTCAAACTTGACCAGTTCTCCTCCCTGACAGAAACAGATTTACTCTCACGCAGGCTGAAGAAGGGACTAGTAGACTTGCTCTGGGACCCGCAGTGTGACTAGAGACCAGGCTTGGGCCACAGCCATGTCTCCCTGCCTATGCCAGGCTGGCACAGGGGCAAGCTTGATCCTTCCCCTGTAGGGATCTGAGAGAGAGATACTGCATCACCTGCTTGTTTTATTTCTGCTTTAGCTCTTATATCAAAGAGGATGGAGATCATCATCTTTCCAGCCAGAAGGAAGAGACAGGACTGTCACTGGGGCTGGGATTTAGCTACTACATGCCCTCGTATCACCTCCACTCACCACCACTCTCGCAGGCTCAGGAGGCATCCAGCACGTCAGCCAAGGACTTTCTTATCATCCCTTCCCACCACATCTATCGGTTTCTCTTTACACCTAAAGACCACAAATATTTGAGTTTGTTTTTATAATAGCGTGCCTGCCATCTGGCAAAACGAAACAAACTTCTCACAAGTATCTCTACAAGGCAGAGCTATGAAAAGCAGCTGCTTGTTGACAGCATGGTGGGAATCAAGGGAAGGCACCGAAGAAGCTGGTGGTGCAGCCAGAGCCATCTCCCAGGCTTCATATCCTGCATGAAACAGGCACTGGCAAAAAATCCAACAAGAGGCAGTGCCAGGAAGCCAAGGACTCAGCAGTCCTCTCAGCAGCTGCCCGCTATGTAATGACACTTGTCCTGCTTCTTTGTGTTTTCCTATGGACATAACTGGTTTTGAAGTAGATTTGGAGACAAAAATCAAATTGCCTCTTCCCAGCCTGGCATGTAGTCTCAACCAGACTCCTGAGAGATGCAGCTTTGAAAACTCTAACAGATATCTCACTTTTTTCCAGAGATAATTATTGCAGTCCCTAGGGACATATATAAAGGCTTGGCAATGACTCCATTGCCACTGCCTTCTCAAAAGAGGGAGGCTGGCTCAGCCCTCGCAGAGCGTATCTCCTCTCCCTGGGGACTCCCAGCTCCAGATCCTGGATGAGCACAGGTCCCTTCCTCCAACCACCACCTACAGCACCCACAGACATGTTCTCCTGCACCTGGTCAGGGCACATTGGGAGCTCCTCCTCCTCAGTAAGGGGTCACACAGGAAAATACTGCAGCACAAACGCTATACAAAAATCTAAGGAAGAAGAAGGTGATGTTTATTTTTACCAAAACCTGCTTTCTCTAATGTGTCACTCACACCTGCACACCTACAAACTCACACTCACACAATCACCAAAAGGTAGGTGTGCATATAGCGTGGTCAGGGTCATTGTGTGCGACACAGAGGACAAGGAACACCCACTAGCAAGTTCTAATGACAGCTCTGGCATCCAGCCTCATTGACAGCAAAAAAATGGGTTTTCTGCACATTTTTCACATGCTTTAGGGGGTCAATGGTTATTACAGGCTGATCTTTATCTCAGCATCTTGCTTACCCCCCATAAGCCCTAGGAAAGCTGCTGCCTGTTGTGTCCTTTCCTTGTTTTCAGCCACCTTATCTAAGCCTTCCTTTTAGAACCACAGGAAGCGCAATAGCACATCATGGTGTAACCTTGCTCCCGTTATCAGGGAACAGGTCTTCTAGCGATGGGCCATCTGTGCTGCAGCCTTATCACAGCACGGACCTCCTGGTCCTGACACACATGCCACGGTGTTTACCCATTTGTTTGCTGTCGGTTGTGTCTTTGGTCATCAGCACAGACCATCCCTGCATCCCTTGCTCTAGCATTCCTGCTTGTGTTTGCACATGCAGTTTTCCATTCACACTCCATCCACACTAACCTTAATATTTCCATTACAAACCTCTACAGTTACTTCCACCAGAGGCAGAATTCCTGTTATAAATCACATGAATGTTGCTAGTAACTTTTAAGTCTAAGCCGCCAGGCTAGTAACAGGCTGGTTCATATTTAATAGTGGTTTATGCCAATGTGGACAAATGGCTCCTCCAGTCAGCTGGCTTATGAGCTTCTCCAACCATAGGAACATAAGCAGTCTTCAAGCCACCTTCCCGTGCCTGGGGCACAGCCACAGGGCAGCAGGCAAGAATGTGAAAGTCTGCAGGGACTGTGTCTGCAGGCAGAGCACCCAAGAAGAGGCCAAAGGGAGCAGGGAAGAGACAGAGATGCAAGCTCTGGGCCATGCCTCTGACCACATTCATCCTCAGCTGTGCTACAGCGGCCTCCAGAAGTCAGCAGCTGAGATTCCACCTCTTAGAAAATTAATTGCTGAAACATGACTATTAGTAACAAAGTAAGAGCCTTACTGCTATGGATGGGGAATTTCCTCTTCCATCGTACATTCTGCCCACATCAGAAATGTAACTCAGCAATCATCAGGTTAAACACTATGTCAGGCGGCTTTACTGAGAGCTGACAACGACTGTGGACAACTCCACCACCCAGCCTGCACTCATCATTCAATTAAAGCTGGAGAAAACCCATGGAGCAAGTGATGTCTCCAACAATGCTATACTGTTCCAAAAATTAAACACCACCTTTTAGTGTCCACTCCTGGAGGATCCTGGAGCACTTAGTGCTATTTAGCTTCATGATAAAGAACTGCCTGAAAACAATGCCATGGAATGGGTGGTTTCCCATCCAATTCCTTCATGGGAAATACTGAGGCATGGAGAGGTGAAAAGATGGTGCATATGTTTGCAGGAGAAGAATCCCTCCATGGTGGCAGGCACGGCTCCCAGATCTGGTTCACAGCACTGTGCTGTCAGGGCTCCTCATCCCCCTGCAGTGGCAATTAACCAAACCCACTGTTATTTTCCTAAAACTCTCAGTGTTATTGAAATGTAATTTCCACCTCACTAAAAAAAGGTGAGACCATATGATCAGACAATCAAGACTCCTTGGACAATGCCAACAAACAAAATTGAAAGTCGGTAACTCCCACCCAGTACTGGCAAACTCCAGAAAAACTCCAAGCTGGAAGAGTTTCCCAGATAGAGTAAGCACCACCTTCTCTGTGCACTCCAGCCACATATCTGAGACTCTCCAGTATTACACCTCCAACAGCTTTCTGCAGTAAATCAGAGGGCTGCTAATCTGAGTGCAGTAACCCATCTCAAGTGCTGCTGCGTTCACATGGAGGAGCCATGAAGGGAACACACATTGCAGGTAAGACATGAATGCAACATGGGTGAAAAAATCCAATGTAGCTACCTCAGAAAGCTGAAGTACTGAACAAATAGCAACAGCCTGGGCTAGCAAACATAAGTACAAGCCCTCCAAGGACTCTTTCGGTTCATGTCTATCAGTGACACCAGCCTGGACATTGGGTCCTCAGCAGTGCACTGCTTACAGATACCTCAAAGTCAGCTCCCATGCCTAAGACATCATCTGACTCAAGGCTGAGCAGGTCTGGAGGCTGCTGGCAATGGGAAAGATAGAGCCAGCCCAACCAGCTTGCCCTGGAGCCTGGCCATCTCATCCCAGGGGAATGGCAGGTGCCACAGGGAGCTGCTTCTTGCCACCTCCTATCATGACTCACTCAGATTCTGAGCCCAAGGGAATTGCCCTTACCTCTCAAACGTGGGAGCCTCTGGTACACCATGAAATGATGCTGGGATGCAGTTCACAGGGCTGGGGATTTTGATCAGCCTGCTATCAGTTCAAGCTAACATACATGTCACACCTTCCCTTGCAATAGTCAGGGTCTTGCAGGTCAGAACTAACCCCCTGGGACTGCTTTCCCCGGGCATTTGGTAACCACTGCAGACCACAGAGCAAATCTATAATCTGCCATCTGCAGGATGCTCCACTAACTAAACAGTGCACAGATTGCTGTTATAAGTGTCTTTCGATTCTGTGTCTTGAGTGTGCACTGGTGACCATGATTCTGGATCTATTAGAAACACCAGTTTTATTAACTGAGGTACTTCAGGGCCATGGAGAACTGGAGTGATGTCTACGTGCAAACTCCGTGACAGCGAGGGATGTGCTGAGGAACTTCCTCAGGCACAGGCAGTGACGATGATGAAATCCTGAACAGATGTGACAGCTTTGAAGCCAAGACCAATTGTCCATCACTCACCCATGTGAAGCCTGTGCAGGCACAAAGAGGAATGATTCCTCACAAACTTATGCCTGCTGTCAAAAAAAGGGGCTGCAGAGAAAGTCAGGTACATTTAACCATCCACTTTCTGGGAGGTGCCTGAGATATTCAAAGACATCTGCATGAATTCGTGATTGATTGTTATCCTTCATCACATAAATAATGTACCGTGTCAAGCCACAAACCAAAGGTATTTTGGTAGAAATAAGTAAATAAATGGCTACATGAGTATCCAGATGATGTGGATCCAGAGCAGGTTTTTTTTTTTCTGTATCATCTTCCCACAAAGAAAGCAGAACACAGACAGGGTGACAGATGAAGATGAGTGTCACGCAGCACCCAGACCTCTCCATAACTGTCAGGTGACACTTCTTCCTTGAGGAAGGAGGGAAAGCAGGGACAAGTGGCCAGGAAGGGCTCCAGCAGGCAGCACTGTCTGCCACCAGCCCTCCTGCAGCCCCAGTGAGCTGTGGGGGCTGATGCTCAGGCAGAGAAGTCTACTGCACAGCCTCTCTGCAGAAAATTGCTGGCTGTAGCCTGGCCTGACCCACAAGATAAATGTAAAATTGTGTTAGCAGCACTCCACAGGGCAATCAGCACAGGCCAATTGGGCATTCCCAGTAACCAAGCTGGGGATCAAAAGCGTTAGCACAAGGGAAGTGAAGCAAAATCCCCAAATCCATAAGGCTCCAGCATATCCAGACTCCTGACTCCCTAAAGTCTCTTGACTTTATATATGGGGCACAAAGTTATAAAAGTGGATATTCAGCCAGTCTTCGATTTCATTTGCATAGTTTTGTCCCTTATTTTTGGCTTGAGGGTCTCCATCCATTCTGCAGTTCAGCAGGGATAGAAAGGAGCTCTGCTTTCACACTGGAGTTTCATTCATGGAAACTTTCTCAAATTATTATTACCCCCTTTTTCACAGCTCTAAGAGGCATATTAAATCTACAGAATGACTTTTAACCAAGCAGACAGCCAACCTACATCTGGTCCTGCAGTACCTGACCAGTATCTTGGACATGGAGCAGAAGATGTGGGGCTGCCATCAGTCTTTTGCTCACATTCACAACACTTCCTGGACTGCACCTATGTTTTTCCTGCAATCTGGAAAATTATGTCACCAAGCAAACATAGTGTCTGAGACAGCCAGGCAAACATCTGGCAGGGCTTGGCCTCCTCAGTCATGCCCGGCACAGCAGTGCAGGAGGAACCCTGGCACAGCAGCATGGTATCCATCTTTTGCAAGAGGCTTTAATCTAGATTCTTCTGTTGTTTAAGAAGAAGCAATGCAGACAAATCTTAGAAATCATACACCTCATTCATGATACAGAAAAACTTAACAATTTAATCACTAAAGCAACCGTGACCACACATTGCCAGACTCTTGGCAAACCATCTTTTACCTCATCCACAACCAGCTTTTTGACAGCAGGCGTGCAGGGCATTTCCAAAGAAGGAGCTGCAGGAATAACAAGGCTCACCCTTGCTTTAAAAGATGCACAACAGTGATCATCAGTTCACTGAAAAACCTGTGCTGGGAAGGTGATAGTCCAAACTCTGGTAAAGATCAATGTTTCCAGGGGCTTCCCATCATCCCAATAGCAAGAGGTTTCAGCTGCACTTTTGCACCACTGGTTTTAGAGTGAATTCTCAGCTGTGAGAGCTCTCCCATAATCTTCACACACCCCCAGCTCCAGCCAGGCCCCCTTTTGGGGAAATCACGGCTCAGTCTGTATAGGTAAGGAAACATCTCTTACATTTTGCAGGGCGTCTTGATACTGCGGCAGTGATGAGAGCTGTGACTCAGAGTGGTATGGGGACAACCCTTTCCTCAGAGTCCTCAGGTCCCCTGTGCTGGTCTGCTGCAAAGACAACGACAGAAAACAGGACAGTCCGTATTAACAAGAAGAAGGAAAGCTGTGCCCCTCTTGCTGTATTGGCTTGTCATCTGTCCCATGACCATTTCCCATTACTTCTCTCTGCAACAGCCGTGACAGTGAACATTGTAATAAAATGCTTTTTCCATGCCCACATCCGGAGAAATCATACACAAGCAGCTGGAGGCGAATCATTCAAGGTGTGCTCCATTAAGTGATACAGCAAGAAGGCATTTTTATTTTACCTAAGTTCCTACATGTTCATTAAAATCATTTGTTAAGATGCAAATGAAAAAATATTTTTAAGACTTTTGATTAAATCAAAATCAGCAAAAGAAATCCACCAGGAGACATTTTCTAGGTTTTTCTTTTTAAAACAGCATAGGCTAGTCCTATCACCTGCAAGTGGAAGACAAAGAGAGTTTATAAACAGTACTCCTGTGATTCACCTAAGCTTGCAAAAGGTGTGTGACAGGAACAGTTTCTTATTTGGTTATAAATTTGCATGCACCCACAGGTCTTAAACAAAGTCAAATAAATAAAGTTAGTCTATATGACCCTAGAAACCAGATAGTCTGTGCTCAAGGGGAGAAGCAGCACTGGGTGTGGAGAGTACAGAATAATCTCCGTGGGACAAAGTTTCTGGCTCATATTATTATTCTCTCTCACCGTGATTCTGAAACGGGACAGTCCTCATTTATAAAAGTACACCCATAAAAAGCCAATATACAAGTAGCCAAAATCAAAGGTCCAGGAGATTATATCTTTTTATTACCGATAGACATCCTGATTAGCTTTTCATATTTTTAAGAGTATCAAGCAGTGCACTGTCCTCTATTTTAAAGCTATAAAATCACGACCTTTTAGATTTTTGTGCTCCATTAAGACTTCTGACTTCCATTTGCTGCAGAAATGATGTTTTCTACTTCAAAAGAACCAAAGAAAGCCACTGGTGCAATAAAATTTAACAGGAAATCTCATAAATCAGTTCAACTGTATATAAAAACTGCTCAGTAACCCCAAAGGCCTGACCACAACCAAGACTTTGCGGACCGTGTCCATGCATAGATCTCTGGAAATATGGAAAATTCATTTCCATTGTTCGCTCCCATTTAGCAGAGAAGAATTGGTGCATTCAGAGTGGGTACATGATTTTCTATCAGTGTCAGAAACATTTTCTTGTAGTGACATGGCCAGTTTTAGGACAAGTTCAGCTTTGGTTTTATTTCAAAATGTTGTTTTCCTAGGTTAAAGCATCTAGTGTGTGTGAGCCAGGTCTTTCACAGCCATTCTAGTGCACTCACCCTATCACCCTTTACAAGCTGTGACGAGAAGGGCAGTTCTCAAGAAAGCTATATAATGAGAAATGGATTCTAGTCCGGTATTACCCAGTCTGCTGGGAACTGGTGTGCCTCACATGGAGTCAAGTGATACAGAATGACTTCAGCATATTGGATGTCAGGGATTCCCTTGAATTTACAAGGTGGCATCAGAGAAGATCGTGGCCTATATTTCTTTCTCATTTCACAATAAAGAGTCAGAGACAGAAAGATCTGATGGAGGTAACTCCTATCTGAAGCTAAAAAGTGACAGCTGCAAAACTTGAGTTTCCTCCACCATGCCTGGTAGGTATAAACTTTCAAAGGAAGGTTAGCAGGTCACAATGGAAGATGATGATAAGACTCCTAGTTTACTGGCATTGTCCCAGGCATGTGACGTGTAGAGGTCTCTCGGTGGTCATCCTGAAAGGATTTTACCCTGGTTGGTTACGCTTCCACTGCCCTGCTGTGTGCAACCTCGGCTTCACTATTGTTATGTGCATGGAGGGACAGCAACCTCCTGGAGAGTCCCTGACACTCTGCTACCCACTCCTTTAGTTTGTCAGCTCCGAAGCTTATGCACCCGTCCTTGATATGTGGCAAATGGGCACTTGCACGAGCAAGGGAAAAGCAGAATAAAAAAGCAGACCGAAAATGTGAGGTTGTAGTTTTGTGCTGGAGACCCCAGAGGTCACAGATCTACTTGCAGTCTCTGCTCCAGAAGGATGTGCATTGCCACGCCAGTGTTTAGAGGCTCTGGACTGCAGTTTGTAAACCACACTGAGACAAACAAGATGCCATGTACTTATGGGGAACCAGGAGCGTAGAAACAGGCATTACAGAGAGAGATTTGGTGGACATTTGTTTGCCTCACAGAAACTTGTTCTCTTGCCCCCAAAATCTAAGTGGGTACATTAGAAGTAGCACATGTTTCATAACACTACAGCCTGTCCTCATAGAAAGTCAAAATGCCTCACTCGCCAAAGGAAATAAGGCAACCAGACCTAGGTCTGGTCAACACACAATATCATACTGCGGTGGCTAAAAATACACGAGTTTAAATTGATTTCATTTAACTGGCCTATGCTCCTGCCTGGAGCAGGAATGTGCATTAATTTCAATTTGGCTTAAATTGGTTGAAATTGTGTTGGTAAATATACAGATACAGTCAAAACTCTGCTCTAACAAGTGTTTAGAATGGATTAGTTCTATTGCTTTTTTAAAGCAAATCCCATTTAAGACAGTGCACTTGTGTGTGACAACACTATTGTTAGGTTGATTCAGTGACTGCTGATTATGAATCTGACCTAATGCATTCAATTTGATGGAAAGATTCCCACTGAGTTCAATGAACATCAAAACAAGCTCTTAATTAAAGAAAAGAAAAAAGAAAAAAAAAAGGAAAAAAAAAGATAAAATAAAAGATGTAAGAAAAAAAAAAAAAACGCTGAACAGAGAGCTATCCAGAAAAGGAATGAGGTGTTTGGGGCATGTGATGGGTTTGGTAGGGCCAGAAGAATCTTTATCTGCCATTATTTATAATTCATCCATGTTGGAGATGGCCAAAGAATCACCTTTTCCTAGCGCTGCCAGCTGTAAAGGCAGTCCCTTTGACAAGCACTCTACCCAATGCAATTTTCCTTCCATGTATTCTAGAATTTGTTTCAAAACATATCCTACTCTATTTTTCACAACAGCCTACCTACCAATCACAGTTCTGCACTATTTATTTTCCTTGCACTAAAAGCAAATGTGTATTTCTTCACCACAGAAGGAAAACTGCTTTTTCTTCCTTTTCTAACTAAAAATGTTGCAGTGACACGCATTCATCAGGCCTCCCTAAACATTCACACCGTCGCTGGGCTTTGCTATCAGCGTTAGAGCTAACCAGGAAAAGGAATTGAATCCCTCGTTAAAAAGCAGTATGACTAATGATGCATCAGAATGAGTAGCCCGTACTCCACTTAAACCTAAATTAAAAATCCTGGTGTTTGCATTGTCAATTCACTCTACAAAATGAAATCTCTTATCACCTTACCCAATTTTCATTACTGAGATGTAAGTGGATCCCAAATTGCTTTTCTAGTCAGAATGGCATTTTAAAAGTACAGTCCCTGATCATGTCTGTTCATCATCATTGTTGGACATTATCTCAATTAATGGGCAACAAGTCTATAATAAATTACCCTTCAGGTAAAATCACTTCACATTTCTGGAGCTTCAAGGAATTTATCAGCAAAATCATTTTCATCTGAACTAAAACTCCATAGGAGAGTGTTGCTTCAATTGAACTTTTCTTGGGAATGTTTCCTATGCTGAGGAGCAGAGAGAGAGAGAGGGACACAGGAAAGGAGAAAAAGAGAGAGCTGAGCAGACTCATAGTCAGTCTTTCCTTAACCTGATCAAATTTACAACTTGCATAACCTGAAATACACTCGTCCCCAGCAAATGCCAACAACTGGCCATTGGCTACTCTGGAGCAGCTCTTGCTCTTTTACTGTGAATTTTTTTCAAATACTAGCTTCATCCAAATGTTTAAAAAAAAAAAAAAAAAGGAAAAGGAAAGGAAATAGAGAAAAAGAAAGCATCTCCTGAGTTTCACAGCAGTACAGAAATGCAAGATCTCCCCTAGGTCTAACTCAGCTTCACTCTACATGGTGTTGCCTCCTTTTACCATCTGATGATCATAGGATCAAGCAAGCCTGCAGACCCAACACCTTCGCCTTCAGCACAAACTTATGCTACATACTACCAATGCTGACAGCTCCGCAGTGGTCCCTCAGACACAGTAACTCTTCATTATCTGGAAATAACAACATGACATTTATTGCTGAATTTTTCAACTAGGCAGAACTTGAAGTGACCCCAGAAGATACTGTTCTTGGATCAAAGCCCAAGATCTTTCTCAGCCCTGTTATGAAAGAAATGGACCTAAACACGACCCTCATGGTAGGGAAGGGAGTTTTGCCTACTCGTATCAGTGAGAAAAGAACTGGAGCAACAAATCAAGTTTTTAGTAAAAATGATTTGCAAACCCAACTTTTTCTGCTGTCTAGAAAACAGAAGCAATTTGTTTATTAACGTGGGTTGAAAGTGGTAAGTATTTTTCATAAAAAATAATTTATAGTTTGAAATACTTTAGATAGAAATTAAAGTCGTGATATTTACCAAAGCCTCAAATTACATTTTTAAAAAAATCAGCAAGCACTTGTTCCTATCAAAGCTTTCTATGCTGCTAGCAGGGAGAAGAAATGGTGGCCTCTGACTTTTTGACCTGATGTGCCGAGTGATTCAATTTGAAAATAACACAAATAACACAGGAAGATGAATGGTGTTTGTAGTATTTTAAGGTCAAAGTACTACAAAGAAACATTTATTTTTCTTTCTGTTACTGCCCAGTAAAGTCAGATCAGTGCTGCGGCTGTGTTGAACCAACTGTGAAGATAAAGTGTTGAAAACTTACAGACAAGTTAGACAAATTATATTTTTCTGTTACCCTTCGGCAGAAGGGAGAAAAAAAAGACAAGGATTTAATTCTGAAATACTCTGATGTAACAAAATGGACCACTTTTAACAGAAATTAAATACAGAAAGAAATTTACTTGACACATATTTCTCAGCATTTATGGAACAGTTTAGCAAAAAACCCAGAACCATTTCAATTAGAATGATGTGCTGAAGTGACCGAGGAAAATTAAAAAATGACACTGTCAGCTTCCAGTAATTCATGGATTAGCATTCAAAACAGGTTTGTTACATAAGTAGCCTTTAATTGAAAACACTCTTTTCCCCTTTCACATAAGTTGTATCAGCTGAAGGCTGAACAGAGGTTAAAAAAAAATTAATCATAAATGATCAGTTTGACCCTGTGCCCTGCGGAAATATTAAAGCCTTTACAAAGGGTCACAGCTTCCCTTCTCCTCATGGGCTGTGGGGTCACCCTGGAGCAGTTTGAGTGTCTACACACAAGCATCCCATGCCTGAGAGTATCCAAGGCACCCACGGAGGCTTGGCAGATGCGATGAAGAGACCTATATCCTTCTGCTGTGCAGTGGGAGCCGGGAACAATGGCCCTGATGGCTACTAAGGACTAGGTCTGAGCACCTGAGATGCTGCTTTCTTCACCTCCTGGTAACTCATTTGTAACCTCCTGCATTGTGAAAGCTTCCTGTCCTGGTCCATATGCCATTTAAAAAAAACAATCAAGCACCAATTCAAAGATTAGGAGTCCTACAAAGCTCCTTTTTGTTTACCTCTGGGAAGTGTCTTTATAAAGCGATGGAAAAATGCATCCAGATGAAGAGGAGAATCAAGCACTCGTGAGTCATCGACAGCAGACTTCCCCAGAGGACTGTCAGTTCAGAGGTTTTATAATAATCACCTTCGTTTTGCTACAACACAGACCCACTGGCACTAAGCTCAAGGGACAGCAGAACACACACCGCACCACTTAAATGCATTGATATTGTATCTGCTATTCAACATATCTTCAGAAGAAATTGTGTATCATAACATGAAATGCAACTAGATGGAAAGGAGTACTGTGAGGAACTCAGTACTGTCAGTAGAAGATGCCCTTTATTGACACCAGTTCAGAAGATTTTCTTTGGACAAATGAACATGCCACACCATCACGCAGCCCTCAAAGACACAAGCAATTTCCATTTTTAGTGGCTACTCCACCCTTATACAAGGCACGGCATTTCCTTTCACTTAAATATCAGGGTGAACCTGGTCCTTAACAGTAGGGAAAAGGGTTCCTCTCTGACCATGTAAGCCCATAAGGATTTGGGCTTATGATTTGGGTAATTCTCCATATGAAAAAAGTCTATATGAAAAAAAATGTCATTATTGCTTCATATTCTAGTTTTACCCCATAAATATTGGATGTTATACAGAAAACTCTGCTAAGGACTCGGCCACCGTTCCGGTGAGCCGTAAGACGAGCTGGCAGGGTAGAAGACTGGCCTGGCTAAATAGAGAGCTCTGACTGGAGCTCAGAAAGAAAAGGAAAGTCTATGGCCTATGGAAGAAGGGGCAAGTTACTTGTGAGGCTGTGCAGGGAGAAGATTAGAAAGGCTAAAGCCCAGCTTGAGCTTAGTCTGGCCACCACCATAAGGGACAACAAAAAATGTTTCTATAAATATATCAACAGCAAAAGGAGAGCTAAGGAGAGTCTCCATCCTTTGCTGGATGCAGCAGGAAACGTAGTGACCCAGGATGAGGAAACTCCTGAGGTACTGAATGCCTTCTTTGCCTCAGTCTTTAATGGTAAGACCAGCTCACTGAGTGCTCAGCCTCTTGAACCAGAAGGCAGGGATGGAGAGCAGAATCAAGCTCCCACAATCCAAGAGGAAACAGTAAGTGAACTGCTGCACCACTTAGATGTGCACAAGTCTATGCGCCCAGACAGGATCCACCCAAGGGTTCTGAGGGAGCTGGTGGAAGTGCTCACCAAGCCACTTTCCATTATTTACCAGCAGTCCTGGCTAACGGGGAAGGTTCCAATCGACTGGAGGTTGGCAAATGCAATGTCCATCTACAAGAAGAGCCTGAAGGAGGATCCAGGGAACTACAGACCTGTCAGCCTGACCTCGGTGCTGGGGAAACTCATGGAGTAGATCATCTTGAGTGCCATCACACGGCACGTACAGGACAGCCAGGTGATCAGGCCCAGTCAGCATGGGCTTGTGAAAGGCAGGTCCTGCTTGACTATCCTGATCTCCTTCTATGACAAGGTGACCCGCTTAGCAGATGAGGGAAGGGCTGTGGATGTTCTTTACCTGGACTTTAGTAAGGCCTTTGACACTGTTTCTCATAGATGATCTTAAAGGTCTCTTCCAATCAGATGATTCTGTGATTCTGTGTGATTCTGTGATTTGATCACATATATTTGTGAAGAGAAAAAGAAGGAACGTTTTATTTCAGTCCTCTGAGTCAGGCTGCCTCATCTTTACGGACTCTTGTACTGCCCGTTACCTGAACTACTTGCCTGTCAGTGTAATATAAATTCTTAAACCTACAGCAACAATTTTCTTAACCATAATTGTTCCAGTAATTGAAATTGCCTCAGTTTTGACACTCAACAACCCATTGTTTGCAACTAGATAATTAAATGGAAGATTTAGCTCAAAATCTTTTCCTGTTATTTCCTGCAGCAATGTAGCTAAAAGTACCAACTTCTTTTCAGGTAGGTAAATGGCTTTGATTTGAAGTTGGTCAAAACTCAGATGTTACTAACCAATGTCTTTTGCACAAGTACAGGAAGGAAATAAATAATTAGGGGCGTATTTAATACAATCAGATGATTAAAAAATGGAAATCGCCAACATTAGCATGTGAAAGAACCAGCAATCAGAGCCCCAACCAACCAGCAGCAGTATTAAAAGGCAGCCCCAGATCCAAGAAGCTGGTTGTGGATGCATTAGCTTGCTCTACCTTACAGAAATTTCGTGACAAGCTGCTGCAGTCAGCCAGCTAGAAGGGAACGGAAGAACATATACATTTGGAAACTTAACAGAAAAAAGTTATTTTTATCCTCTTGGAAAAAAGTCTATCTTTACCATAGATAACCAAAATAAGCAGGTCTTACATGCAGTACTTGATAAGAATATTATTATTTGAACTTCAACTCCTTTTCCCATACTAATGAATGAAGTCTTGTAGAACACATTATTACCTGCACAAACATTAACATCTTACTGCCATGATTTAGAACATGGTGACCCCACAAGCAGTTCATAAAGCTTGATCACCTTACTCTTTTTCACAACAACAGGTATTTTACCATACCCACAGGGCTCAGTGCCACTGTCAGAACACACCACTCTGTGAGAACAACCCAGCCCAAGATATTGTTACTAAGTTCAGCAGAGCAGCGATATTTTGCTGAGGTAAAGCAAGGCAGAAACACATCCCAAATAATGTGAAGGAGAGGTCGCAAAGCAGCTGCCTTGTGCAGCTCACACAGGCATCAGGGCAATAGCCCCAGTTTCTTGTGACCTCGGCACCACTCACCAGTGGCCCTTTCAGGCGGCCTCCTGCCCCAACAAACAGCCCCTACCACATGACCTTGCACAAAGGTTTCCTCCTTATCTCATTAATTCGTGTTTTAGGGTCTCATGCACCAGGAGGTTGAGGGATGGGCCATTTCACTGTGTGAAGCTAGCAGATAATTGAATTAAGGTTCAGTAATTGCAGTTATCGCTACAAGACATATTCAAGCAAAAATAAGCTCAGCAAAGCACATATCTGACTTGAAGTATATGTGAAGAGTCCCATTAACTTCAACAGCATTTATCAGGCAAGCTGGAAATTACACACATGAGAGTGAAATAAAAAAATCAACGGATTTGATTTTGAAAGAACTCTGTAAAAAAGAAAAAAAATGAGGGATGAGATTAAAACTATTTAACATCTTCCATGTCATGTAATAATATGAGCTTTCTGTAACAGGAGAGATTAAATTCCTTTACACCAGTTCATATCCCTGCTGTACACCGTGCATTCAGGGATCATTCCTTAGATGGGTGACAAAGGTTTTAGAGGACGATGGTCTGCCAAGACACCTACTCTCCCAATTCCCTCTCCAGTATTCAGCCAGCAGGTCACAAGCACAACCTCAGCCAGTTCCATCAGTAAAGCCTTGTTCCGTTGTTCATGTGGAACTGGAAAAGGTACAACCCTGAGAGTGAGGTGCACAGCCCTTGTACAGCAGCAGCACAGGGAGCTTTAAAGATGCATTTGGATGTTGTGCCATGGCTGGATCTCAGCCATTCACAAACACAACGCAGGAATAAGCATTCCCACTTCTGCCTATGCTCTGAGTCTCCTCTCATAGCATGAGCTGCTTTCATACAAGCTGGAGGGGCAAAGCAGCACATTTCATCTGGTTGCAATGGTGACAACTCGAATTCTCTGCTGTCAGGGGAGTTAACACTTTGGGAAAGGCTTAATAAATAGCAGGAGACAGTCACTAAGAGGCTTAGCAGATTTTGCCATGTAAAACCACCCTAGGAAAAATATTTTTATCAGTATCTCAGTGGGGTAGAGGCAATAAAAACAGTGCAAGTTTCAAACCTCTCCATTTTCTGTAGCAACTGAGGTAGGGAACTTTAGTACACTGTTAATATTCAAGAGTGTCTGTATTTTTTTCCTCTTGTTTTAGATCAGCAGAGAAAGATCAACCCCGTAACTCATGGGAGACTCAAATAATCAGCTCAAACCAAATTGCAGTATATAATTATAATCACACAACTGGCAGGCTTTGCTCAAGAGAGAATATGGGCTGGCAGCGCTGAGATTCAAGCATCACAGCCTATAACCCAAATAGAAATGCAACTCCATAGTTAACAAAGCCAAATGGACCTATAGCCATTGACATTCAGTGTGGCCCACATCCCATGTGTGGCTTGTACGCAATGAGTTTAGGAGTCTCAGGTTAATGGAGCCCATCCCTGGCTCATTAGCACCAAAATCAGTCTCTTAATTAGGGATGTCAAAGGAGAAGCTATGGAATGCTGCCCCAGTTTCACCAGACAAGTAGATGCAGATGTGGATGTAGTATTAAGTGCATGAATAAACTCACTGGACCATCCCCTGGAGTCAACTTTCATTTTCTTCTGTCAACTGCACTCCAGGCAACAAAGCCAAAGAGAACCACCGCACCTCCTTCCAAAATCTCAGCCAAGCTGGGACTGCCTTCAAGGCGCTTCCCACATCCCATAAAACGAGGGAGCTGGGAATGAGGAAGGGAAAGACATGAATCCTCTTCTTATAAATCAGAAAAGGTCCCTTGCAGGCTTTAACCAATGCTGGGATCAAGCTGGCCAAGGGCTCTGCTGGCCTCCTCTCTCTTCTGAACAGTACTCAGGGCAGGATGGACACTCAAGTCCCTCTCTTCTGGAGGATCGCTCAAAGCTCTCTGCTGAACCAGCACTTGAATAGTTGGGAAGAATCAGTTACAGCCAGTCTTAATTTTTATGAGATAGATTGAATATTCTTTAAAAGCCTCCTATAAAGAGAGAGATTTGCATTTTTGGCTTCACGAAAAGCAAAACAAAACTGAAACAGAGTTTTGGGTAAAGACTCCAATTTTTTTTTTCCCCAAAAGTAATGAAAGTTTAACATCCTTCGCATACTTCCTCAAGTTTTTTCAGATATCAGACACTGAAATTTTCTTGAGTTGGTCTTGAATGTGGCATGGAACTTATTACAAATATCTGTTCTTAAGCCTCTGCAGCTATTGCTTAGTTTTCACTCGAAACATTTTTCATTCCTGCTCAGACAGAATGATCACTGAGAATCTATGTCCTTTGAACGTCTCTACATGTTACAGACACAACATGCTGCTTCTTCATAGCACGATCTAACTGCAATTAAGCGCTTGTTCCCTGACCCTGTTCTCATATACAGAAAAAAGTGGAATCTAGTGAAATTATTACAAAGCTGGTTAAGCATAGGATATGACTAATCCTGCATTTCACAGCTGGAGGTTAAATTGAGCTTCATTAAACCCAATGTTCTTGCTTACTGACAACAGAAACAAATGGGGCATGGCAGAGTTTTGCCTGTGTGCTGCTCACTCACACTCACACTCTTACACTGAAATTCAGCTCCAGTCCTTTGAAAATTTTGAGGTGAGTTGCAAGAAATTATATGACTGTCTCAAATTCCTACGATTCAATACACACTGTATTTTCCTGTCTCTCTGTTATTCAATTTGTGGATCCAGAACTTCTTGAATTATACTTCCTAGGGTTTTGGGGAACTCTGTTTACATGTGCCAGGTGACATTCTTGTAAAATACCTTGATTCCATAGGTGACAAACCCCAGAACACACGGTACACCATCCAGCTTTCATTACAGTTTGCAAAAGCTCATCTGCCAATGATCCTGCTTTTCAGATGTGCTCTTACCCATGAATGGGAAGAGAATACCAACAGAATATTTATTTTGGTAGGTAAGAGCCCAAGACCCTGATGTCAAAAGTAAACAGAAGGAACTCCACTGTCTTAAAGGTCTTGAAAGTATTTTGGATGCAAGTATGAGACATGTTTGAACTGCTCATATAAAATGGTATGTTTCTTATTTGGGGAGAAAAAAAAATTTTATTCAATAAATACATATTGTTTACTTAAATTTCGAGTCCATTTAACTGATAGCAAATTGGTCAGATCGGTCTTGTCATTTTAATCCACAGAAGACGGAGATGAAATGAAACAGGCTTCGACATAGAATGGTTTTGCATGCTATGTTTTCTTGAAGCTTCTCCTGCCACAGTTAAGAAAGCTACATTTGGGGAATTCTGGTAACATTTTTTTCATTTATGCATGTAAGGAATGTAATGCAATTAGAGGTCTAAATCAAAGTTTGGGAAGTGGTCTCAGGAAAAGTCTCATGAAAGATCTCCTGAGAGAAGGTCTCATGAAAATTTGGTTCTGCATGACCTGTACTCCAAAATGCATGGAGTGTTTTAGAAAGTCTCACTATAGACTTGAAAGGAATATTTGGGTGAGGCCCCAAATATGCATCTCCTTTTTAAAATTAATGCGCAGCTAAACTTTTAAACAGCACGTAAAAGCAGTAATACAGTAACCTAGGACATGTCCCCTTCAGTATTCTGAATTTAAATGGAGATCAAATGCACTGGAAAGCTTTCATGTCTGAGTTGCTCTCTGTTACAAAAAAATCCAATTTCCCTTGTGAGACCTTAAATTAAAGCAATTATACTTACCCTCCTCACACACAAACAGTAGGTAGACTTTGGGGAAATAAGACAGGTCTGTAATTTAGTTCCACTCGTGGTGAGCATGTGCAATGCTCCTGGCACAAGCCACGGACTCAGAATAAAACTCCGGAGCCACAATTCAAGGAGAGGTCTGAATGTTAAGACCCTCTAGCAACTCTTGAGAGCCAAGAGGTAACTCCACAAGCAAGAACTGTTAAAGGCTGACTTGGCACAAAAGCAACTGATAATAATACAAGAGGAAATTCCATTCCAACTCTCCTGGAGCTAGTTAGCACATTGTGGGCAATTTCTTTTTTCTCCTCCACCCTTTGCTCTTCAGGAAGAGACCAAGCTCTCCACTGAATGGCATTTACATCTTTGCTCTTTGCACTACTGGTTCTTGGGCTCACTTCAGCCCTGGGGTCCAGTTTTCTCCCCCTGATTTTCAGAACAATATGCTAGAAACTGCCTGCTCAGTGCATGTTTGTGGCAAGCTCACATTAGCCTAAGAAGAACTGAGGCAGTGTGTAGATGCCCTTGGCATGAAAGCTCCTAGCTCAAAGACCTTCCAGAGGTGCTCTAAAGATCTTCCAAGGATACTCTAAATCAGCTAGCAGGCAGATACTGAAATGCTGTGAACTGCTGGTAATACTGAAAGTCTATTTGGTGATTTTAATTAATTACTCCAATGTTCCTCATAAATCCCAAGGATTGTCCATTCCCTAGAGAAGAACTTTTTGTACTTCTGTTCTGCACCAGGAGTCCTGAAATTTTCCCAGAAAGATGCACCAGGACCTCAGTGTCAAATATCCGGTCACTCTGACTCTCACCTGCTCTGTGGAACCTGCTCTGTTCAAAGCTGAGCTTTTTGAAACAAAGGTGCACAACATGCCCTGGGCATCTTTTGAGTAGGAAACCTCTGGCATTCCTGTTCTGAAGGGAAAAGCCAGACACAGCTCAGCTGAGACTATAAATCAAAAGATGTTTCAACAGCCAGCCTATGGCACACAGGACTTACTTATGAGGAGAGAGAACAGGGCGATGAGTCCACAAGGCCTACAAACTCCAGTCTTAAAGTGCCCAATCCTCACTGTACAGAATGAGCTGAAAATGCAAAATAATGTGAAAGAATGGCCAGAAGTTTGTCACTGTTATTATCTAAAATGCATGCATTAATTATAAAACTAACCAGAACTAACCTTTTTTGTTCCTGAAGCTCATAAACACAAGTTTCCCTAATCTTGGCAGGAAAATGTGTAATTACAAATTAATTTTTAGTTTAAGAGGCAGTGTGAAGAGGCTTAAGGGGTCTATTTTCTGACACTTTCAGCTCTGAAGAACAGAAAGCAAGCATAGTCTCCCATCTCTGGGGTTATATCTTAGTAATATGGAAGGCACACCTCACGCTCACTGCAGGGGGGCTGGATTAGATGATCCTTAAAGGTCCCTTCCAACCCAAAGCATTCTATGATTCTAGTCAATCAGGCATCGCAAAAGAGAAGTTAACACCAGCTCTTCTGGGCATTCCCCACAACGTCACAGAGGAAATCCCAGATTTCTTCCACATTGTGTGCATAGATTAACTGCATGCACACAGCAGAACTTAGTGCACTTCTTCCCTAGAGAATTTGAAACTACGGAAGTGATGCCTGTGAGGTTTTCCAAAAGCCAACACCCAACATTCCTCAGAGCTTACACTCACCTTCTTTACACCTCAACTAAAAGTTCCAGAAACCAGCTACATCTGTAAGAAAGACTGACATCGTCAACCCCAGGACACTGAGGTCCCTCTGAGAACCCCCTGCAGAGTTTTTGCCACTGTGGTCACACCACAGATGCCTACCAGCACCAGTGAGCAGGCATTGAGGCCTTTTCTGATAGTGGTATTCACTACAGTATCTCCCCAACCAATATAAACCAGGGCAACAAAAGCTGTGTGTTGCCAGAATTGCTGCCAGTGATGCCATCCAAGAGCATGACTTTCTAGTTAACACGGCCATGCCAGCAAAACATTACAGTATAAACCGGAGACAAAGAAAGGTGTAAAACTGGAATAGTTTCTCATCAGAGAAGAGAGATGATTACTGATGGGTTAGCAGCGTCAGAATCTCATTTCCCAACTGGAAATATCCATTTCCTTCCCTAGAAAGCAAAAGAATTCAAAACAAAAAAAAACCATCCGTATACGGCTATCATAAATAACACCCACTTTTCCATTTACTTTCCTCCCACTGCAATGTGTAGATTGTAAGATGGTACTTCTTGATCTCCCACGGGGAGGAAGCCCCCTCCATTAATCTGTTCAAATGAGTCACCAGAAAAAGAAAAGTGTGAATCCCAGCACGCCTGCACTGCAGGTAACACATACAGTGCAGAGCAGCCGCCTCGGCACCGGCTGGAGAGCTCTCGTCTCTCCCACAGTGATTTTCATCCGATGTGCTTATGGCGAAAGGAGACGTCGGGAAGCAGGAGAAAAAGTGCAGGCTGGGGACACCTACACCAACTTAATTCCATACCTGAAAGTGGTACAAAGACACCACCCTCTCAGCATAGCTTCACACCCCAGATGCTGAAGAAGATAAAGCAACAAATCTCGCTCAGGATGCACCAGCTAGCAAAGGGGCATTCTGTCACCAGCCACTGTAATATAAATCCTCCCGTAAAGCTTGCAATATCATTTGCAGCACTGGCCTTCTCGGGTTTCTCTGGATCAAGCACTATTTCAGCTCTATGTTTAGCACTTGGAGAAAAGCCAGGAAGGCATCCATAACCACCACTGATTTGCTAATCCCTTAATGCACAGGCACTGTTTGTTACCTAGGATGTCAGGTTTCATCACTCCTCAGCATGCCAGTGATAGAACTTCTTGACACCAGAGTGCAAGTATTATTGCAATGTCAATACTCCCAGGGAGAAAGCCAAGCCGAGTTAAAATGTGACTTCGGTGTTGACGAGCCAGTTTGGCATTGCAGAGTTCAAACAGCCAGAATCACCTGGCAACTTTAAAAACAGAAGGAAGTTTGCCAGGATCCTGTTTGACTAGAGTCTTACCCCCATATCCACATGGTAACAGCTAAACACTTTCCAATCAGATGAAGCAAGTAAGAATACAGTAAGGGGATTATACTTTTCTGCGAAAGTGCTGGGAGCAACATGCACATGTGCATGTGAGTTTGTGCCCATACAGATTTTGTTCATCTTTCTCATTGAAAGAGAAAAAATCCAAATCTAGGTATGTAGCACAACAGATTTGGAGGTGATGGAACTCAGTACTCCCAGGGAGTTCACTCAGACCATGGTACCTTCAACACTTCTGTTTCCCTAAGGAGAGCTGTCTCCCTGCTTACAGTAAAAAGAGACATTTCCTGAGCATGATCTAAAATAGGTCGGATCTTGGTCTTTTTGGAGGGCCATTAAGACATTGCACAGAGGCTGCACAGAATGTTACAGCCAGGCTGGCATCCCAGGCAGGCTGGGGAGGTGGACATTCTCCAGAGTACAGACCTATTTTAAGATCATTTCCCTCCCTCCCGGATTCAAACATTTGTAGTGACACAGCCTGAAAGGTGAGGACATCTAAGGACAGTTACGCATGTGGAGGAAAAGGCACAGCCTTCCCACACAGAACAACACAAAGGTGAAGGGCTGATGTGTGGGGCTGCTTCAGGCTCACCCATCCCAAGACTAATTGGGCTTCATCCTCTTGATGCAATAAGCCCAGGCAGCTATTCAGCCCCTATTAATTTACCATCCATTAATTACCAGCCACTTCTTTTTGACCTTATAAGGCATATCTGATGGAGTAATGTGCTTGGCTGAGCCACGGGCACATGGAACCCATCCCTAAATCCATGCGCATCCCAATCGCCCACGCACAGACCATCTGCTTATCGATAGCTCCAATTAAATAGTCTGAGGGTTTTGACCGCCACCAGCTCGCTCATGTTGGGATAAAGACAGAGGGAGTTAAAATTAAATTAACAATTGATTACTACATGAAGCCAGTTGGTAGCTGTTGAGTTGAGCATCCTTTTGGGGTTTTAACCCTTCAGTGCCTTTAATTTTTCTCATGGCTCACAATGTCAGTGAGTACACTGGAAATTTGGGGTAATCTTTAAAAAAAGCTCAGTCAGGTCAAAAAGGTTTTGAAATTTCAGTAAGCATAGAGCCTTTTCTTCTATTTTTTAATAAAACCAGGAATGTTTCAGAAATAGGTGATCCCAGAGCAGTCTATTTTCAGACTTCGTGAAATGCAAAGAACACAACATAAACTGACATAAAGGGCTTTTTTCTTTTTTTAAATAATTAGGAGGGTTTTTTTATTTCCCGTACTTGCAATTGGAAAGAACGGAACAAAATGACCGTGAAACTCAGTGCTTGAAGTTAGAAGCAAAGTATAGGAAAAAAACCTTTAAAGTGCCAGTGAGGTAGAACATTTGAGAGTGAAAGGATGCAAATAAGAGAAAAAAGGTAACTCTTCCAATGGTTTAAACAGACAGTGTTTCCCTGATTTCAGCAAAGCTGCCCCTCTTTACACCAAGTGCTGGATTTTATCGGGATCCAGGGGACATACCAGACAGAATGACTGTTTTCTTCCCACTGCTTGACTTTGTTACATACAGATAGGTAAGCACCAGGAGTGATCAAAAGCCCAGTGGTACATGGAGTCGACTTTGAAAGGCAGATTCAAGCAAAAAGTGACAGTTTAGAGAGGTCTGTATGGTTTTAAGCAAGAACTCAAATAAAAGCTGTGAGCCAGCACTGCACAAAACTATTCCCAAGGCTGTCCTTTGACTACAGCCTCCTCTTTCAACACGATAAAAGTCAATGTAAATGGGCAAGCAAGACAAAATCCTACAGCAAGGGCACAGGCAGTGCCAGACCCTCGCAGCATCCCCAAGAGCAGTGGTGGATCAAGGTGTTCTGCAGGGAGGTGTTACTGCATCTCCGAAACACACACAGACAGTAAGAGAGGGTATACTTTTTCCCCTTTTTTTTTTTTTTTTAACAAAAGGAGACCCAGTTCTGTCAGTGAAAAGATCATTTTGCTCTCCCCTCGTAGGATGTCCTCCAAAAGCCCTTGTGCAATCAAGTGGGCAGTCAGACACAACTATACAGAAAAAGGAGAACTGAGCCAGATTAATATCTATTAGGCAATAAAATACGTACCTGGGAAAGAAGCTTGTTGTCATCCTCCAGCAGTTTCACTTTTGTTTCAAGTTGCCTGATATAGTTGGAAGACGAATCTTTAGGAAAAGAGAAAAAATATGTTTAAGCTTCTTGTGCAACATGCAAGTACTGTCAGACAGCCATGTGTTTTCCTCCTCTGTGGAAGGCAACTTTGTGAAAGACCTAATGAATAAAACCCCAAGTGTATATATAGGGTGAGGAGGTGATTATTCCAGAAGCTTTTTTAACTAAAAAGCTGAGATCCAGCAACGGCAATATCTTCTGTGAATCTGCATCAATGCCACCAGGTTGGAGGTTGGGGGGTACAGAAGGAAAGTGAAGCTGAAATATTGTGTTTCATCATTTTGTAAAAGTAATTTCCTAGCTTTGAAAGCCATTCTCATTCATCTAAAATGCACCAAAATACTCAACAACAGAACAAGATGTTTCCTTTTATGTTTGAATAAACAACCCCTCCACACACATGCCTTTTTCTTTCAAAAACAACTGAAAAACTCACAAAAATAAGCTGCTGGCACAGCTCTACAAGAAGGTGACTGCCACAACTCCCAGTGCTATAAAAGGGGAAAAGGTGTACACAGAAAAGCCACAGAGCTACAGCACGCATGCAGCCTGGCGTACACAAGTGCCTACCCAGGACATCTGTTTTTTCTAGTGGAAGCACATTACACTAAACAGAAAAAATACCAGGAAAAGGAAATGCAGAAGACCCGCACATAAAATGGTAATACTCAACCTGAAGGAATGTAATGGCCATTACCATTGCAGAAAGACAGCAACACCAGATAGGGGGACCTGGCGGAGAAGATAACTTGCAGGAGATCTCTGTGGGTGGCTTACTGCTCTCCAAAACATCTGGGTTTTGTTTTAACATGTGCTTTGAAGCAACACATTTGCAAACTTCACAGGAAAGAAAATAAAGGAACCTGGGAAAACCTTTTCTCCGTTTTCATTATCGCTTAGCAGTTTGCAACAGTTCCTTCCATCCATCTGGATGTTTGCAAAATTTCTGCTCCACTTGTAGTTTTGGTAACAGAGGCAGTGAGTTGTTACAGCAGGAGGAAAAGAGGGAGTGACTTTTGCAGCTTAAGCATATGAAAAATTCGAACACTTTCTACACAAATGCAAAGTGGAATTATATTTTACGTCATTTCATTTTTTATAGCACGACTGCAAAAGTCACTATTTGACCATGGGGCTTCTCGACGAGCGTGAATCGGTGAGGAACTGGGCGCACGTGCAACCAAGCCAATGCGAGTGCACGTTGCTGATTGCCAGCCCCTTTTAGGATGAGCCCTGCCATGGTTAAGAGGCACCACTGGCTGCATCTCTGCGCACACGAACACACATCATGCATAGACGTAAGGTTTAGGCTGGCTCTGCGCTGAACAGCTTATCTTTGCCTTTGCCAGTAGCTGACAAATGCACTCGGCACAAGCCTGAATGCCGGTTTTTGGCCACTCTGGGGGCAGTTTAGCAGAAGAGCTAGCATGCGAGCTTCAGCTAATCACTGAGAGTGCTTTGACCACTCAAGAGAAAAATTGGAATATGCTTGAAAAAGTGCTGCCATAGATAAGTGCCAAACTGCAGATAAAGGAACAGCAGGACAGATCGGAGTCGAGTGCCCATCTAAAGCACAAACACCCTCAGAGGAAACATGCTCACTCTTTTGTTTGGATTGCACTTTGTCCAAACCCAGGAAATCCAAACGAGTCACCATGAAAAAGGTTAAGATGACACCGCAGGAAGCTATGTAAGTTCAGTGAACAGTTTAAGTGGTGGTAAGGTTCACAGCAATATCACCTTCAGCTGCAGGGACCACAAACTCTCCCTACCCAACAACAATCCCAACATGGGAGGAGTCTTTAGGTCAGAGAAAAAGAGGACAAACCAAGTAGGTTATAGGATCAATCCCCAGCACCTTCCCTGCAAAGACCTTGTGCCAACAGTGCCGTGAATTTAGTCATGCATATCAAAAGGTGATGAGTATAATGCTGCAGAAGATCCGTGCTTAAGTCAGCAAGAATTCAGCACCAGCTTGAACAACTTGCTGAATTAGTAATGAACCCGCCCTCCAGTGAAGTGAGAGGGGAGTTTGGCATTCTTAAATATAAAGCCAGGAGGACCATCAACCCTTTGGTTTGACCTCTTCTGTGCCCCAGGCCATCACATTATGTTAACTTACCCCTAAATTCAGTCCAGTAATACCCATTTGGCTAAGCAGTTCCCAGAACAGTCTCCAGCTCTGTCTGAAGACAACCAGGGACTCCACCACTTCCTCTTGTGCGCTGGTTACCAGTTTCCATCGGTAGATCTGGTCAGATAAGCTGTCCTACCACATCTGCCCTCCAGCTTCACTGGTACCCGCATGCTGCCAGGGCAGCAGCAGAGCAGTGCTCCCCTTCAGCGTTGTACTACTGTTTATATTGTGGACCACCACACCACATCATGTCCAAAGTAGAGCAATCAAAAAAAAAAAAGCTTATGGGAACTATTTCTGAGGTAAACAAGCCGTTTCTCACAGTTCTGTACCCACAGAGGGCAGAGAAAACGCAGGAGGTCCTCTCCACCAGCTCTGACACAGTGGGGAGTTACCCAACATGGAGGCTGGCAACCTGAACCTCACAAGCAACCTCTTTAACTTGCTTGTGGTGGGTTACAGCACTGCTACCAGCTACAGGAAATTAAGGTTAAGCAGATGAATGATGAGGCAGAAGCTGTTGTTTTCAGGCCCTAAATGCTACAAGGACTAACTGGTTGGTTGATGAAAAGAAGAGAGCATGGCTGCCAAAGAAAATTAAATGGAGATAGAATTTTTTTCTCATTGTTGTTTCATAACCCTTGCAGAAAAAAAGGGTACTCTCGGGAAGGCAAGCCCTGCATCCCCAGGAGCCAGCGCACACCACAGTTACCCCTGGTCTTGAAAGCCTGCTCTGAGATTTGCTAGTACTTGTCAAACACCACTGTTCAATGTCTGCCCTCAGCCAGAAAACACCCCACAGCAACATAAAACTTATGGAGAAAAAAAGCAAATGAGCTCTTTTACCAGCAAAAGATGCTCCATCCGAGGCAAAGGCTGAGAAACAGTGCTTAGAGCCATGGCCATCTTTGCTGTGCCCTCAGAGATGATTTGCCTCCATCTTCTGGACCTGCCTGTGTTGAGGTAGGTGCCAGATGAGCCATTTGCATCTTAATCTCAGGTTTAAAAAATCACGTAACTCTCACAACAACAGACAGCAACACTGCCGGGCCGAGCAGCGAAACCCCAGGCTGGGTCCCTCATGTTAGATCAAGAAACACATTCCCAACATTTTTCTGCCTCTGACCTTCCTCTTATCAGTGAGTTTCCCTCCTCTCCTGCCTCCCCCAGAGCTAAGAGGGGAAAGGACAGCTCCAGTGACCCACCCAGGAGAGGCAGAGAAGCTGGATCACTGACAGCTCAGACCCCCTCACTCCCTTCATTAGAAATTAAATGAATGGTCCTCATGGCTTTGTCAAAGCCTACCACAGCTGTGAGGAATGCTCCACCTTCACCAGCCCAAGCGTACTCTCCTCTGTGGCACAAGCAGCTCCCAGACCTGGGTGATGGGGCACACACCCAGCATACCTGCCCGGACAACACCCTGTGGCACTGACTTAAAAGCCAACCCACGCCTGCTGGTGTCTTGCCGGTGACATTACACCTTGTCCTATCCTGGCTGAACAACCATGCTGGTTGGCTCTCCAGAAATGTGGCACAGCAAAGGGGAGGTACAGTATCAGGGAAGCAGATGGGGATGGTGGCCAAGGACATCTGGTCAAGGATAAGGTTTTTGGGAGGATGCTCTGGCACTCAGTGCTGCCTGAGCTGCCAGCAGGGCCAACATCCTCCTCCAGTTACTCTTCAGGGCTGCAAGCACCAGCTACATGAGCAATGAGTGCCTTAGTGGACCAGATGGCACCAGAGGAGAGGAATTTCCCATCAGAACATCTCACCTCCCACCTAACACCCTCTGTCACAGTCATCAGACTTGGCACAGAAAAGGAGGTAAGGGGAGAGAGCCAGCATCATACCCTGCCAGGTTGCTACCTGCAACAGCAACGTGGATGAACATCATAATCACCATCAGCTGTTGCTCACTTGTACAACATAAATGCTTCAAGCTAAATTGTTCGCAGAGCTGTAAAACCTGAAGTCCCATTTCTTTACAAAGCCTTTGAAAAACTAATTGGATGTAGCTTCGCACATTATCTCCTCAAGAGGTAGAAGAGTCACATTCCAGCCCAGAAAGGAGCATTACTGTTATTATCCACCCTCCTCAAGATTTACTGTCTTAAAAAATATACTCCATCTGGAATAGGGTGTAAGTCAACTTGGATGTAATCTAGCTGAGTAACTTTTTTCTGCATAGATAAACCACTTAATACTCATTACAGTTAAATTGAGACAAGACAAATCACTCTACCTTGTTTTAACTCAATGGCCTCTGAGAGAGCAGAGAACTGCCTGGCTCCCAAAGCTTTTTTAAAACACAAATTAGAAACAGTTTTAACAATCAAAAGAATCTTTCAGCCTGCAGAGCACAGAACAGTTTCATTTTAAAAGACAATTAGAGACACTGGAGCCTTTCCGATTCTCACCTGAGATTTCAGAGGAATCTGTCAGAGGGGTAAATATGATGAATTAATTATACATTTATTTTGGCAGTAGCAAAAGAAATGTTTTTATTTCCTTGTAAGTCATTTCTCCAAACCACAAGCACACAAAGAGGAGATCTGCCTTTACTTAGGGCAGTTCACAGCACAGGTGCAAGAAAAGGTTAACGTAGGTGTCTGTGAGACAAGGAAGCTGTAGAGAGTCCTCTGATGGATGGTGCCTGCACCCAGCCTAGGCAATACAAAACAACCTGGCACGAGCAGACCTGAGCCATCAGAGGTGCCTTAGTCCTCTTCCATGGCATCCCACTGAGGTTTGGTTTGTCTTTTCAGAGACTGCTACAAAAGCAGGTTACACACTGTCTGCCTGGGGTGCTGGCTGCCAGGTCAGGACTGTGGTGCCCCACTCCAGCACTGTCCCCATGTGCACCACAGAGGTGCCCTGCAACCCTAGCAGCAAGGCTGGACATCCACTGCCTCCCGCTGCCTCTTCTCCCCAAGGGCTATTTTTATGAAGCATGATTTAAGACAGTAAAGCACAGCTATGTTTTGTCAACGTCCTGCAAACAAGGCTCTTCCTCTCCTCATAGAAAGCAGCACCCCTAAAGGGATTCTCACAAATCCAAACCCAAGGAGGCACTCCAGGAAGGAGTGATGCTCTGCCAGGTTTGCACCTTGAGGCCAGCTGCCGCCTTCTCCTTCATGTGATGGGATGCTGACTTTCTCTTCCTCCCCTTCTATCAAAGATCATCTCATAAAAAGGTCTTCACCTGTGCTCAATAAAACATCAGGCTGTTTGTCGACAGTTTCTTTATCACACCTCTGCTCTTCAGCACCACATTTCAGATTCATATTGCTCTGTTGGTTTTGCTTCTCGACACAGACAAGCAGGCTGAAAAATGGGCCAGCAGTTATATCTTGTAAAGTTCTTATTGAGGCAACAGTGCTCTTTCAGAGCTGCTGGGAAGACAATGAAACTCACATCTCTTTAAATATTGTCATTAAAGGAAACTATTGAGAGAGGTGGACAAACCCACCACACTTGCTTTTTCCTAGGCAGCCCCCATCTTTCTGCTTTCACCAGCAAACCCCATTCCCAATGTCCTGTTTCAGACTGGTGCTCAAGGCAAGTTTTCACAATCAGGCTTAGCTCAGCAGATGGCTCAAATGTGACCAGGGACACCACAAAGCCACTGCTGAGTTACTTTAGTTTTGCAGATGCTGTCTTCTGCTATGGCATTCCCAGGGCTTTCAGGGTATGCTCCTCAGTTCACCTTGGCATGCTCAGCTCTGCAGTGACTCTCACCCTGACTCAGGGAGAATCCACTTCTTCCAGCACCCGGAGTATGCTACCAGTGTCCGAAGGACTTGGCCTGTGTCCCCACTGACCAAAGGCACCTCTCCAGCCTGCCACCCAGGCTCCAACCCAGATAGTCCCCACTGAAAATATCACTCAACGTAGCTGTAAAAGAGTGCCATTAGATGGGAGGGCAGGTATGCAGACAAAAGTGGGTAAAAGACGAATAGAGTATTCCATCAGTGAACTAAAGAAGTTCATCAACCTAAACCCTTTTTCTCTTCTCTCAGGTCCAAAATACCACATTTGGCTAACTCCAATTCCTACACCTCTCCAGTAAGAGCTAGTGCACAGTTTGGGGTCTCCCTTGGGATGTGGTAAGACAACAGGCAACAAGGTCTATGGCAGACAGAAGCTCCCAGCCTTTCATAGCTTTGCAAGATATTCTGCAAGCAAACCATACCAACATGCTCTACCTCTTGTCCCATCACCTCATTCACCAGGGGTTGTGCAGGGAGCAGTTTCCTCTGCACTCTGCCAGGCAGTGTTAAAGAGGTGGCAGGAGGAAACTTACAGAAACAGAACTAAGGCAAAATCTTGATTATTTCCATAGCTGAGGTGCTGCAGCACATTTTTACTGAAAAGACACTGCCTTAGACTACGCTAAATAAAGGCCCATATGTAGTATTCAATGCCACCCATGATAACAACTGTTTGAATAAGGCTGGTAGGATCAGGCTTCATTTTCAAGGTGCAGGTGATAGCTCAGGTAGAGAACAGGTATTCAAACACTAGTCAAAACAACAGAGAATCGTGTTGTCAGTCCAGTCACAAATAACAAAGAAATCTGGTCTCAGATTAACACACTTTTTTTCTAACTCTCATGAGTTGGTGGTTACGCACTGGCAACACGTCTGTGCTGCTGTAAAGTGCTGCTCCGGCAGGATGGAACATATGCCACTGCAGCTATTTAATTAACATTTCATAGCAAGCCTGTAACTACAAGCTCTGAAGTTTTTCAAGATTGCATGTTCCTAACTCAGTTACAGTTCATTAGGCCTGTCTGGGAGCTTAGCAGCCTCAAGTCAGTCTGTAACAGTCTGATAAGGTCTCTCCTGACTTCATTTTTTACAGCTCAATACTGCAACTTCTAGCCATGACATCATCTGTGCACACAGCAAAACATCTGCCCGTGATGACTGTCAACAGGAGCTCAAGAGTTCCTGATACCTTATCAGGATTTCATTAGGAGGCAGCTGATAGGGGAGGAGGAGCGTGTACATGCCTGTGCACATGTAATGTAGTGCAGCCAGGACAGACTTGTCTCATACCATCAGAAAGTGGCCACCAGTTTCTCCTTCCTTGCTTGGGTGACCTTTCCATTAGAATCTTCATGGAGACTGTCCTTCTATCATGGCATAGCACAGCAGGAACCATGGGAGATCTTGCCTCTGAGGATGTCTAACCCATTCAACCCATAAAACTTGCTTAACAGGCAGGCTTAACACCTCCCAACTTTGTAGACTGACACCACACTTCACCTCTCCTGAGGGGGCCAACTGGTAGCTGCTCCCCTGCTGATGGGAGTGGGCAAGGACAGACAGTGCTGGTGAGGCTCTCCAGGGCTTCCCACAGTTCTCCTTGCTAAGCCTGCTTGCAGAAGACAGCAGCTTCACCAGGCTGCTCAGATGCACTCCCCACATGACGTGCTGCCTGCATGACAGATCAGCTCAGCCTTGATTGTTAGTCACTACCGTTTGTCCGGGTTCTTTATCCACCAGAGATTTTGAAGGTGAACAACCAAGAAAAAGATTCCATTTGGTTTACAAGTTGTGTTTTAATGCCTGACTGTGTGCATTGCTCCGAGAACAATTAGTGTGAGTTTTTTGAGGTTCAGCCTCAGATTGAGCTTTCAAGCAAGAGTGGACAGACTGTAATTAAATGCAATAAGCAAACACAGTAATAGAAATATTATTGCACAAGACACACACAGCCAGTCTTGACTGGGGTATATTTAACAGAGGAAAGATGATTTACATCTGCTGCAGCACTCTTGCTCCTCACACAGAGAAAGCTGCACTGTCTGAGAGAGTAGGTGCTCTCTGGATCAATTCCAGGTGCTCGATACCTGCAACACACTTCACAGCTCAGTGACACCAGGCAGAATTCAGGTTTTGCTTGGCCTTTTCTAAGAAGCCATTTGCTGTCAAACCACATAGATGTACTCAATGAAGGACTGCCTGAATGCAGAAAGGACGGCTCTAGAGAAAGTAGGATAACATTCAAATTGTAGGTGGATCAGAGCGATCCTCCCTTCCAGACACTGTGGTACACGCATTTCTCCATCAGTGCTTACTAGTTGATATGAAGGGAGACAACAAAAGATGCAGAAGCTGGCAGGAGGACTGGGGAAGATCAGACTGACTACAGCATGTGATGTTGCACTCATAAAGGACAAGATGAGAAACACCAACAGATTGGAAGCTCTTTGACTGCCTTGTGCCTTAGTCAACGTAGCTCCATCCATAAGTTTTGTTTCCCATGCCAGAGCCGCACTGCAGCAGTGCAGAATCTCCTGTTGTCACCAAGCCAAACAGACTAAAGCCATAGCCTGTTGACCACTGCCAAAGTAGTGAATTAGAAGATCATCATAATCTTCCTTATCCTGTACCTCTCTACTATTGCCACAGATGGGCACGGGCTGATCTACCACAGCATGGCCTAAGCAGGACCTTCCTTGAGAGTCTAATTTTAGATACCGAGAGATAAATACCCCACTTTCAATAGACACATGGGTTGCTTCTCATTGGTGTGAAGGACATATCGATTCACAAGAAGGAATGGCCAGACTCTGCTTGAAGTTCAGGCTCTACCAGCCAGTTGTGCCAGACTCTCTCTCAGGGGAAGGCAAAGGTGAACAGAAAGTTGTGTCACCAGCACTCGTTCGGGAAGCAGAGCTGGAAGTCACTCACTGCTAATAGGATTCTGCAGCTTTAATGATTACGAAAAGGTTAAAATGACCTGCCAGCCACCCTCAGCTGTTTAAGCCTCTTTTACTTCCTCGTGCTGCTTTAATCTTGGCAGTACAGTCACGTGACCTGGTCAAAAAAAGCCCCAAAGCCGATTAGTGGCTTTCAACCAGCTACAGACAACTCAAAACATTTGGGATGGTGTGAATGGTTAGGAAAAAGTAGCCTGCTTTGCTCTGTGCCCACCTTTTGGGGCACCTCGATGAACACTGCAGCCTCTAGAAGTTGCAAGAGGGTATGGCCCCAGGGAAAAATCCCTGGAACCAAGGGGACAGGCTGCACTCATTTCCACCTCTATCAATCCAGTTACTTAATTCCTCCCTCGCACCTCCAAAACCCAACCCTTCCCAACTGACTTTGGCTACTGCTAAAGTAGCTGCTGTCCCTGTCTCCACAACAGCAACCAAAGGCTAAGCACTTCCCATTGCCAACACGCTACTCAAAGACCCTGCCAAGGTTGACCTAAACTTTTGTGGCAGCATCCTTCGAATCCTCATACACAGCAGTTCTGTGAAAAAAGATTTTGGGGGCTATCGCAGTTCATAAACTGGGCATGAATCGGTGTCACGCTGGGGCAAAAGCAGTATGTGGGATTGTATCGTGATGCAGAAACAAAAGCCCTGTATGTAAACAGGCGAAATAATCCTCCTTCACCAGCGCTATTAAAGATCTTGAATAGGGATCTGTGTCCAGTTTTAGGCATCACGCTTCAAGACTCATGCGGACTAGCTGGAAGGAATTCAGAAGTGAAATAAGGAGGATCAGAGTGTGGAAAGCATAATCTAGCAGGAGAGCTTGAAGGAACTCAACTCAGATCATTTAGCCTGGAGAAGAAAAGACCAAACATAGATGTAGTAATGGTTTCAAATACATACAAGCTTGTCAAAAAAAGACAGAGTGAATAAATTGTTCTCATGTCCACCCAGGAAGAACAAGCTCTCTAATAACAGGGATCCTTAAGGGTTAGAAGAGATTCCCTTGGGAGGTGGTGGAATTGCCATTGATGACCCCTTTCATGATCAGGCTAGAAAACATCTGTCAGGAGTAGCTTAGGTAGAGCTGAGTCTGCTTTGGGGCAAAGGGATGAGTTAGGTGACCCTGAGAGCCCTTCAGTTCTGTTTTCCATGCCTGCCCTGTACAAATATCAAATGAGAAAATCTATGGGTATTTCACTTAAACCCCCAAAAGCAAGCACCACAATTATTTGAAGGCAAAACCAAAGTCACGAAAGAGCCCTTGACTGGCGTGTCAGATTCAGTAATCTGAAACCACCCATGCATTTTGGTTTTCCATCACCTGCAGAAAGTCTCACCTAACTGCATGGTAGCTGGCAAAGAAGAAAGTACAGCTGGCAAGAGCATGTGGAGAACAAGCGCTGGAGTAGGATCCTCCAATACTAATGGTATGTTTGTAATAAAAAGGTTATATTGGAAACAGGTGACCGTTTTAAAACACAGTCAGGGATTTCAAGAGTTAGTACCTCCCAGAAAAGAAAGTTCTTATCTTTAAGAGTTATTGTTTCCAACTTTTCCACAGAAATTCACAGTCCTAAATCACAGAAGGCCAACATGCGCGAGGCTTGGTATGACTATAGTAAGAACATTCGGTCTCTAGCCAGAAGAGCTTAAAAAGAGGAGCTCAGTGAATGTAGACAATGCGTGGAATGCCAGGAAACCTTGTGGGTTAGCAAACAGCCTCAGCAGCACTGCCAGTCCAACTGCAGTTAAGGCTCTTAGGCACCATGACAGAGGAAGGGGCTAGAGAAGGCTACAGACACAGCAGTGTCCACGTCTACAAGTCTTAAGGCAGCACAGCAGAGAAAGTACAAAGGTGCTAACTTGAAAACTGAGTCTGTGGAGAATGGAGGACAGGTTGTCCTAAGCTACTTTAATAGTCCAGAAACCCCCATAATAAGCTGCTACCTTCCTCAAAACAACCACATGGTCTTTCAAGATCGGAAGGTAGCTATTGGAAGCCCAAAGACTCTTGAGTTTGCACTAGTGAAACAAAAAAGAGTTGCAAATGAAAGTCAAGTTGTGCTCAGAGCCCTTTGTCACTACCACAGCCAGAAAGCTCTGGAAAACAGGCTGATCTGAAACGTTTGCCCAACTGCCCTGTTAGTTACCTCTTGCAAATCCACTGAAATGAGTGCAATTGTATCCCAGAATCTGTGCTCTGGTTTCCATTTTGCACTATTGCCGCTTCACCTCTCAGCAAGGAGAAACAGTGAGCACCCACAAGCCGTACTTTTCTCTTTGAACTCATTACGCTGACCAAAGCTGCGCAAGACATTTACCCCCAGAGGTCTGAACCCACCCAAACACATGCAAATTTGATCCCACTCTTGAAAGATTTTGAGGGTCTTGTTGCAGTTGCAAAAGCTTCACTGACAAGACCTTTGTTGAAGTTTTTCCATGACAAACTTCTAACCAGCAGCAGTTCAAAGGCCTGTGGAAAAGACATCAAGTTAATCCAAAGCCCTGTGAAATAGAACAGTTGTGAGTTAATTTTGTTTAGAAATTTTGGGTTTATCTGAATGCTGCTTTGAATCCTTCAACATTACCTCCTAGGTAAGAAGCACTGCCAAGTTTCAGATGGCTATAAATTTTACATTCGACATTGTACATATAAATGGGACGGTGGGTTTTACACAGAATTTCCCACTGCCTTCAAAGGAATCCTGCTTAGAAACTGATAGCACAAAGCAGTCCAGCTGCAGAAGGGCTCTATTGAGTTTACAAAATTACTTCCTAAGCAACCTGCAGGGGGAAAGGCAGATTACCAGATTAACTGGAGGGGCTTTTTTTGTTAAAAGGGTAAATAAGAAGATCCTAAATATTTACAAAAGTCTTTCTTTGTAAACATCAAGCTGAAACTTTTGCAGGTTCTAAAAATGCATTTTGGGTTGTAAATCTGCTCCCCGCTTTTGCTTGGGAAGATTCTTCTGGACAATAAACACAGCGAGTCCGGGAGAGGGCTGCATAATTATCCACTCCACACAATGGAAACCAGCCTTTCCAATGCGGTCCTCAACCGTCAGGAATCCAAGCTGTGTGATAATTAAAACTCAAAAATCCTCTTCTGTCCAGAGGGAAACTAAATTTTAATTTCCACTCTTCAAACACCCCCCACCATGTTCAGGAAGCCCCCTATTAAAAAAAAATAAAAATCTCATGCAATGATGCAAATGATGCCCTTCTGAGTACTGCAGGAAAAATTTAATTGGCAGTGAGAAAAAACTAATGATTAGGTTAATGAAAAATAGGATATATTGACTCAGGCCACTCGACCACTCCTGATGAGGGTAAACAGCCCCCCCCTCCTTCTTCCCCACTCCCCTTGCCTTTGTCTGCTGCGCACGGCAAGTCTGAGAGCAGGAACACATTCAAAAGCGATGCCTCAGTGGGAAAAGGCTGGAGTCAGATCAAAGTCCTTCCACCCAGGGGCCCACTCCCCGAGCCCAACGCTCACTGGATGGTCTCTATGTGCCCAAGGATTTGTTATCCCTTTCCCTGCCCTGGTCAAGGCTGCCCCACACCCCACCCTTAGCCCAAGTGCTGGTTATCCCCCATCTCTCTCCCCATGCCTAAAAAAGTGCAAAGTAGCAAAGGTGTTAAAAATTGCTGGTCTTTTTCCAGCAAAAAGCATTTACCCAGTAAGGGCTGGTGTTTACGTACCAGGCAGGATGGTAACAAATCTCATTCCCATACCTGAGGCTGGCAGGGGAGGATTCTTGCCCAAGTGATGAGCAATATGCACAATTGCATGGTGTCACCCACTCTTGACACGCTACTTGGGATGAGGGCAGGTTGGGAATTTTTAGGTAAAGCAGTTTTTCACAGGAAAACGCTGATTTACCAGGAGAGCATTTTTAACACAGGCATCTGATTTTATGCAATTTTTAGCTCAGGATGAAATTTCTGGTCAGACCCTCAGAGAGAAAGGGAGAAAGCCTAAAATAGCCGCGAGCCCATGGCTTAAGGCAATTGCCAAGGAACGTCTAAATCCCTACATGTAAGGTCTTCTGGAGTTGGGGATTGTATGCGTCTGTGTCAAAGACACAGATTTCTATGGCCAAGGATATGAGCCTTGCTACATTGCAGGCAGAATCCCCGCACCCATTCCTATTTCTAAAAATTAACTGCAGCAGTAGAGCCAGCGGCTCCTATCAGCTAGGATGGTCACCTGCACAGGTCACAGCGTTCTCCCGCAGTTCAGTTTTGGATCTACATGTATTTTGCAACTCGCTGGCTTAATGTGCTGGTCTCTCCCAGCGAGCCAGTGTTTTGGTAAGCGAAGCTCTGCTGCAGTCCAGAGCACTGAGGAGACCCTGTTCCCCTCTACCCCGACCCCTCTGATTTGAGGTATTTTCTGATGTGGCTCTTCTCTCTTCCCCTGCCTGGTCCCTCCTTCCCACCCAGCAGCAGAAAACCACTCAGCCTCGCGCTCTCCTACAGCAGACCACAGTTAAACATTATGTGCTGCAATTGCCTAGCAATTTAACTCACTTTTGATAAACACATTTCAATGGCAGAGTGACTGTGGGAGGAAGGTGTGTTTCTTCCCAAACACCTTTAAGGACTCAGTACAGACAGGAAAAACAGCCACACATAAAAATGAAAAGTATATGCAGTTAATCCACTGTACTTCAGTGTCAAGGTGGAAGACAGCATGAATCCAATCACAGCCAGCTTCCAGCTTTCATCTGAGATAAAATTCAGCAACAAAAAAACCCAGCCTGGGTCACAGAGGAGCCCCTTCATCCATCAAATCACACAATCAGAACAGAGACTGCTGCTTATGTTCTTACGCAAGGGTGGAGGGAAATCCTTGTTTTGGAAAGCAGCAATGCCCCACCTCCTGCCTGCAGCCCTCTCCTGTCTGCAGCCACTGCCTGGCCACGGGAGGTAGCAAAAGGAAATTAAACAGGAAAAGGACTGATGAGTGTAACCTGTCGGTTATGCCAAACTGGCACAGGTTTTGTCAGGGCCAGCTGGGAACAGCAGTAGGACAGCCAAAAATCTACTATAACCCAAATCTGGGCAGAACAGGCACTCCAGATACCCGAGTGAGTGACACGTGGTATGGCTTAAGAATCTGAATACAGTAAACATATAATTAATGCCTGGAAAGAAAGGTTAGACAATACCCAAGCATTTCCAGTGTCTAAAGGGAGTAAAAACAAGACAGAGGAGCAGATTACAATGTGTGATTGAAATAATGAGTCAATAGGAAACAAAAAGTAAGTTAATAGTACATAGTACATAGTACAACAGTACAATAAAAATAGGAGAAATCGTTTAGAAAGAGCAAGTCAATCCTCAGGTAAACCTCCCTGATAACTGTGACTCGCTCTTGTCCATGCTACCACACTCGACCAAGAGTTTTAGGAAGAGGTCTGCAGAGCCAGTCCTTGCCAGCACTAACCCTTTCCAGGGGAGGTGGCTGGAAGCATCCCACAGGATAAGTCTTCTGGTGATTAGAGCAAAGAAAGGAACTGCACTGTTACTTTGCCTGGGAGGCAAGGAGAGCCCAGGCATCTGGCTACCAGGGATAACAAAATCAGTCCCACAATGATTCAGAGAGCAGGAAATTGGAGGAGACTTTCTGATCCCACAAGCCGAACGAGTGCTCGCTACAGCTTTGCAAAAGAACTGTGGAAACTTTTCCCATGTTTCCCTGAGGTGACATTCAGAAATTAAAACAATGCAACACAGCCAGCTTTCCCTGTTATTTATTAACAGGTTTATTACCTCTCACTCGAGCCCTTTGGACTGGAGGCTGATACTCCCCACAAGGCAGGTTTACTTGTGCTTCTCTGGGTCTCCAAAGTAGCCTCCATGGCTCACTGTCGGCCTCACTGTTCCAGCAGTGCACAGACACCCACAGGATCCACCTCGGCACACTGGCCTTCAAATGCATATTCTGCATTTCAGCCTTGAAGAGTGGGCTTTCAGTAGTGTGGACCCCTCGCGCCACATTTGTGAGTCAGTTCTGGTTACACACATTTTGGCAGAGCTGGGGCAAAGGGAAGGGATATGGAAAGGGTCCCTGACATGAATGTCTTTCTTCCCCGCAACATGTTGCTCCAGGCATCTCCTGTCTGCTCACTGCAAAGGGTCACCTGGGGCTCCTCTACATCTGCATCTCAGGACTATCTGAGAACTAGTAGAGGGAGATAAGGTGATCTTCTTATTTCCATATTACACGTATAAAAGGAAAAAAGTCTACTATGGACAGGTCCCCTAAAGCCACTGATATCCCCCATCTCTTGCCCTAACAATCAGGCAGGCTCATTCTAGGGGTGCACATTGCACAGAGAAGGGAAATGAATCATTACACTCAAAGGTGGTTGCTTTGGTTCAAGTGTGAGGATGGGGAAGGATAATACATGGATGTTCAAGGTAACTGCATTCATAAAAGCATAATGATGATTTAGGTCATCTAGCACAGAGGTTCCCAAACGATTTTGTTTGCCAGTAAAACCCACTCTTGAGAGATATATCCTACACCCTCCTTCTTACAACCCAGGCAGCATTTAGATAGAGTGTTTTGAAAGACCAACAAATTTGGGGAGTGCTGCTTCAGGGCGTGCCAGAGCCCTGCCTCATACTAGGACAAGCCCCTGCTGCCAGCTTGCCAGTAACATCTTGCTTTGGTAGACAGCAGCCCCCAGCTCCCCTGAGTTCAAACCTCAGCTGAAGACTGTGCCCTGCAGAGAGGCAAAAGTCCCGCTCATGGCCCCCTCCACACCTCATAAAATCCACTGTTCCTGGGGAGATTCACATCCCCCTGGAGCCCCCTGAAGACACTGATATCACCTATCTCCTCCTCAAAACCAGTTTTTTCTCATGTTCTCTTTTTAACATGACTCGAGTAAGTAAGCGCCCATGGCTTCCCTCAAGAAACTGTGCCGCAGTCTAATAGCTTTCACCTTGAGGAAACATTTCCTGATGACTTTCTCCTTCGCCTAATTTCACCCCATTAATCCTGGTTATACATGCTGGGTCCACCCCATGCCTCCTCCACCCTGCAGACACAGGGGCTTGGTGGGTGCATCCCTGCCATGGCCACTTGCCCCCACTGCCAGAAAAGCGGGGGCCTGACCCTCACACTCGTTCGCCACAAGCTCAGCCTCCACAGACAACATGAGAAACGCCTGGGAAGTCGCCTGCATGGAGGGATTTGTCCTTTCCCCCTCTCAAACGTCCCCTGAATGCAGTTTTAAATGACAGGTCATCCCTGCCTTTCTCTAGGAAGTGCTTTGCAATGTCCCTTTCCATCCCATGAACGCACAGCCTGCGCAGCACTATTTGTGTTGACCAATGGGAATTTAATCAACCAACAATAATAAACTGGGTAATACTCAATTGTATGAAGCCACCAGTCAGATGAAAGGATTTACAAAGGCTGGATTGATTTTCAAGCCCTGGCAGCTTTCCCACGGTCCCCCTCTAATCTGCGGAGCCAGAGAGAATACGTGAAAACTCTGAAATCCTGGTTTTCCTGCGGGGTGTGTTAAGTTCAAATAAGTCTCCCAACTACAGATGTGCATTTTTTTCACATCTCCCTGCTCTGTGGCTGGCTCTTACCTAACCCTAAAGGAGCATCACGCCAGGGCAAAGCCCCCTCCGAGACAGCCAGCTTATGTAACTGCTAATGCCATAAGCACTACAATGTCTTTAGTGACAAAAGGGCTCAGTACAGGCTCAGAGCGACAGCAGCCAATTCACCACAGAGAATTAAAGAGAAGAAACTGATGTTACTTTGGGAAATCAATCAGCATGGCCACCATTGCTTTAGCCTATAGCATCTTTCCAGCAGGTATGGGAACATCTGACATTGCAAAGCACTGGGCAGGATGGTGTTTGCTTACTTGGGGGAAGGAAAGCAAAGAAATACTCCAGGCCACCTTTCAGCTGCCAACGCCGTCAGGGAACAGCAAACCCAAGGGTGTTCCTGAGTGTGGCTGCTTCCCTGAAGAGCCATGGAAGGATCTTACTGAGATATTTGCATGTGCCTACTCTGGCTCTGTGCTTGAGCAGCCTGCTCGCACCCTTGCCTTCCTTCTGCAGAACCTGCCCTAGCTTCCAGCTGGCAGCCCAGCAAGCCAGGGCCAGAGGAGGGTGACACTGGTCACCAATGTGGGAGCTGATCCATTTGGGGTGACACTGGTCGCTGCTGTGGAAGCCAACCTGAAAGGCTCAAGAGGCTAATTCAGGCATGCTTTCTCCCTGCAGACGTGGGGGTCTGCTGGAGCTGTGGGTCTCCCCTTCCAGCACCTCAGCAGCTGCCCTGCAACGTGTGGCCATCATCACATGGCTGAGCAGTCCCATCCCAAGCATTTCAGAGCACAGGGTGGCTTTGAAAACAGGCTATTGCTCACATTATCTAGGCAGTCACAGTATTGCTGGTTTTACAGCCATCTCTCCACAAACCAGGCGAGCATCTGGGTCTGGGGGCCAAGCTGCAGGAATTGGAAGCAGCTGTGATGCTGCCAATGGTGGCTGTACAGAGGCCACCAAACCTGAAGGTAACACCCTTTGGTTGGGAAGTGCTCAAGCTGCAAATTGCTGGTGGCTGGGCAAGTATTGTAGGGAAACACACGATCATATCATCAAATGTGATCATCACATTGCTCTAGTTTTAATTCCCCTGGGCAACTGCTGGAGACAGGACATCAGGCCAGGGGGATCTTCGGTCCAACCCAAAGCAGCCGCTGTCACAGTTTTAAGGCTATTGTTACCTCTGCTCATGACATGACTCAGAAGCGCAGAAGGGGAGGAGAGGACTGGAGCAGCAGCATGTCCATTGCTCTGCCCCATATCCAGCCAGCTTGTAACCACGCTGACAGGTGCATCAGGGAGATGCAGGCAGAATCATAAGGAAAAGAAAAATTACACAAACACAAAGCAGTCAATCAAGGCGGGCAACACAGCAAAAGAGAGCAGCACTAGCCAGCAATAGAGGCAGACTGGCAGTAGCTGCTTTCCAAGGGTCAGCTGCAATATCTGATTCATCCACAATCCAGGCACATCCCTGTCAACCGCATAGCACAGCACCTAACAAAAGGCACCTTAAAAGCCCAGCAGAGGAATTATTTTACTAAAGTGGTTATTCAATCAATTAATGAAGAACAAGATGGTCTGGGCAGGTCCTGCAAGCAGGAATGCCTCTCTTGGCAAGGAAGCAGCCACATGAGCAAGCTGAGAGCCCACAATGTGGGCACTGGCTCTGCTTTTTGGCCAGCCGTGGTTTGTGGTAGGAAGAAAACAGGGACAGAGATTTCCTGTAGTGGCAGAAGGTTTGGGCGGAGCTTTGGCAGCTTTCACCCCCAAGCCAAGGTTGCTATTTGGGAGGTCGCAGCCCTCTGTCCACAGAGGTATTCACCACAAATACTCATCAGAAAAACTAAGGAAGCATCTCTACAGAGTCGTGAGTGATTCCCTCTCCATCCCCTGCTTCTTCAGTCCTGAGGAGAGACCAAGAGGGCAAACCTAGGAGTCACACCTCCATCCCACCCTCACCAGCTCACACCACCACCACCGGCTGGCTCAAGTGAATAAACGCACATATATATACAGCACCTCACGGCACGGCAGGGCCCTCCCTCCCCTCCAATCTGCACTAATGTGCTCTAGCGTCTGTGCCGCAGAAGATAATTTAGAGGCAACGGCATACTACCGAACACATTGCCTCTCTCACACTGCAATTAAATGTACATCACTGCCTGGCTGTCCTGTATCCTTGGGGCAGGAGGGATTGTCATCATCTTAAAGTCATGATTTACAGAGGTAATAATCATGGTACCAGCCTCATTACGTGCCAACTTTCAGGAAATTAGGTGATAGATATTATTCATTAAGTTGCCACATGATACCCATATCCATCCATCTGTTACAGCTGAGCTAACGTTTTGGTTTGGAGCATGCAAGTTAATGGCTTCTTTAGGAAGGAAGCAGGCGCTGTCCTGAAAGGCGATGGGGAGAAAAGAGTAAGACTGCAACTGGGTAAATAATTAAAAAAAAAAAAGTCTTAAAGGCTTCATGAGTACCCAGCAGCAGGATACTCAAGCCAAAGCAGAACAATATGCAGGTCATAATGTGGTGCTTGAAAATGGCATGCGTGAGGCAAAAGCTTCATTCCTGGTGAGCTCAGCCCAACCAGCTGCACATGCCACAGAGTGGATTAGTTTTGGGGTGCTCCATCAGGCTGCTCCATCCTACTGAGCTGCTTGGAAACCTCCAAGGAGCTATCCAGACTTCGCCCAGCACAGGGTGTCTGGGCTGTGGGTTATTGCTCTGCTTGCAGTGGCCAGGACAGGACTGCACAGGGGTACATCTGCAGAAGCCCAGCTGTCCTTCACCCTCAGAGCCCAGGGATCCTCCAGCCACCCTTGGCTGCTACCAGGAGCCAAGACTGGCCTTTGACAGCCCCAGAATCATGAAGGTACCTGTCCCTTGTCTCTATGCCAACGGGTTACACAGAGCATAACCCCCCTACCTCCAAATACAAGGGAGTGAAGGAGAAAGATGATGAAGATCTGGCTGTTACCCAGCACTGGGACAAAACTGCCCCAAAAGCACACGAGAATGCATGTCCCAGAAGAGACAAGGGCCTTCAGAACTTCCCTGTTTCTCCCCCAAAACTACTTATCACCCCGTTTTGCCTCAACAAACACCGAGATGGACATGTTCAGAGAGCTCATTTTCAGGATGAGTCACTCTCAAAAAGGGGGAATGAAAAGGATTCCTGCAAAATATTTTTCATTTTTATCTTTTTAGGCAAGGCTGAGTTCTTAGGCACAGAAAACAGAGGGTAAGTGCTGAGACCTCAGACAGGCACAATCCTACATTGCACAGATATCCACTCTCAAGTATTAGTCATCATTAGTTAAATAATACAAATGGTTTCCCAGCAAATTTCTTGCCAGAAGGAGGAGAAAAGTGAGTGCTGATGGTAGCCGATGCCAGCTTTTGATATGATGGCTCTGCAAGTCTCTGACAGAGGCAGAGACAGAATAAGCTTTGCACACATCAAGCTACAGCACACCCAGAGGCCCAAATTTATCTTCTCCAACCCTATTCAACCCTTTTAACTAATGCTTCCTCGAGCAAAATGCATTAAGAGGTATCACAAAAATGAAAGAGTTCCTGCTTACTCCCTCAATGCACAAAAGTGCTGTTTTCAGGCACAGAAGATACCAGAGCTGGCTAGGGATCTCGGATCTGGGAAATCCTGTAACAGCTATTGCAGGAGGGCAAGGACTGGCATATGCAGGAGGCAGGGAGCCAAAGCCTGGGAGCTGGAAAGCCTACATTATACTTAAAAGCTTGCCACTAATGATGAGCAAGACCTAGGCTTTTGTGCTCATCCAACTGCAGGCAGCCGCCTAAAGGAGCGATGCTACCCCATGGCAGCCCACAATGACCCGGTGATGTATAGCATCCCCGGCTGGGGCTGGCACAAGGCAAGTGGGGACGTGCAGCTGGGCATGGGAAGCCAGCAATGGCCCTTGGCAGCCAACCAACACGAGGTCAGTCGAAGCCACTCATGAAATCACATGCCTAGCGCTTCATCTCCGAACTGGAGTTAATAGCTCCCGGCTGGTTTTCAATCAGCAGGTTGTCTTCTTCCTGCTATTCCCCACATGCGTGGCACAGCCAGTGGGGCAGTATACATCCTCTGCTCGCTAGCATAGGTGAAGTGGAGGATGCACAGTGCTGCGTGTCTCCGGCAAGACTCCACACACTCCTCAGCACCGATGCTCATCTTCGCTCAGAACAGCCCAGGAAGGGCACCCCAGGTAAAAATGCTGAGCAGAGAGCTGCAAGGCAGGGTGCATCTCAGACGAGTTACACTACCGTTTTTGTGAGCCAAAACTGCCTCAAATGTTTCTCTGCAAATGTCACAATCAACTGGGAATTTTAAGGTGCCTTTGACCACGTTCTTATAAGTCTTCTTCCACCATACTGCACTAGCACAAGTTCCCAGGTGGGAGCTGAAGGGTTAAGAGACATTTCGCAGGGCTGCCTAGGACATCCATAGCATATATCATGAGGTTAGATACTGTTATTAGGATGAAAGATACATAACAATACTAGAACTCAGGATTCACACCAACAGATTTGTGTGCCTTCAGGACTCAGCAGCATTTGCCTTGGGCAACAAGGTGGCAGGGAAAGCAAAATGTTCAGCAGCTGAAAGGGATGAAAATATGAACATAGACTTGATTTGAAGACGTTTAGGCTAAAAATTGGGAAAAGAAGGTATGAGATTCAGGAACAGTCTTGCAAAAGGGCAAAAATTTCAGAAGGCAGCAACAAGACCACATTCACCATCCCTAAAGGTCCCTTCTGATCTCATACATCCTTTAATACTGGTGCATTATGCATGTATACATATATCTATATATTTACACACATCACCACATGTCACACACAGCATCAGTGTAACATTAATCTAGACGGATGGCCATACTCTCTGCACTTGTTTGGGATATTAGAGCACTCCTCCCTTGTGTTAGTAAATCTGGCATAATTGGGTAAGGCATAATTAAAAGTCGATTCCACCCAAATTAATTTGCAAACATAAAGATTCAAGAGCAGTCCTGGTTAAATTCTACTCAAGTCACTGAAATGACATCAGGGAGGAATTGGGCCGACTTGAACACCCATGTCTCACTACTGCCAGAAGAGCTGTGTGCCTACAAAGGGGTAATAGGTCTTTTGGTCAAAAGTGATCTCATGCAGAGATGGGCATACCCAGGAGGGGGCAATGGATAAAAGTGCCTCTTGGCTTAGGATCCTCTAGCACTGCAAGTGATGGTTTCACTGATGTTTTTGGTTAGGCAAAAAATTTAGTTCCAGCTTTTCTACAAAATAACACAAGTAACAACACTTTCCTTCAGGTCACTGCCACAGTATAGCAAGTGCCGGGTGGCCCTTGGGAATATGAGCTTTCAGACAGATTAATACAGATTGACTGAAGAAGGGAAGATGACAGACACCACTTCACTTAACAGTCTCCAAGTCGGGCTCATCCTTGAACTGAATTTTCTCCACAATCTCATGATCCCTCAATTGGAAAAGGCAGTCCCCATATAATGAAGTGCAAATACTTTTGCTCCTGGTACTTACTTTCAATTTACACAGCGGACAAAAGGTAAAGATTCACTCTTCGGGTTTTTTTGCTTTTACTGGCATTGTCTTCATTTTTTAAGAGGATCTCAAATATTCAGATGCCAGAACCACAGGTTCAGTGACAATAACTTTAAAAACACTATAACAAAATACTTTACAGATATTCTCATGCTCCCATGTAATGACTAGCAGCTTGTTAAGGTACTATAATGCTTATCTACCGGATTTGCCAAGAAGACCCATGAGGCCTTCATTACACAAGGTCCTTGGAAAGTTTATCATAGGGAGTTTACCACAGTTACTGGGTCATCCCTGACTTTTTAAAACCTTTTGTGAATTACAATTAATGATATTAAAATGATGCATATGTATTATGTATTATATCTGCAGTTTTGCCCATAAGGGACACCATCAAGGGCAAAAAAAGCACAGATACAAACCAGAAAATGTAACTCTTCCTCTTCTTCCCTCTTGGCCTCCAAAATTGCTGGTCAGTCTGTAGCACAAGAGCACAAACTGGTTTATTTCATTCAGCCCATTGGTGTGCTGGTTGCCCCCAAGGGAGCAGAGCCAGGGGCATGGGGCAAGGCAGCCGCCTGGCCGCACTCTGCCTGCAGAGCAGCTCTCACAGGCTGCAGGCAGCCCTGCCCGTAGCATTGCCACAGTGGGGAGCAGGCAGCCTCACGCCGATGCACGTGCCACCATCAGCGTTCAGGGACCCACAACCCGCCGCTCTAATTTTAGCACTAACAGCCTTGCTAGCATCTGGGGAAGACGTCTGCTGTGCAGACACAGGCAGCCGGCAGCCAGTGGCAGAGCCCCAACAACAGCAACAGCAAACCCCTGGTGAGATTCACGGAGGGCAACAGCATGCGGACACAGCCGGGAGCTGTATCTCAGCTGACAGGCACATGAAGAGCCATGGCAAGAAGAGAGCAATGCTGGCCCAGAAGCGCAGGCAGGCTCGCAGCTGAAGGGAGCAGGCACAGCCAGCACCCAGGTCATCCCCACGTGTCACCTCAGGTGCATGCAGAGCCCACCCCTCCCCTCCCTTTCACTGGAGAACAGTGAACTGGTCAAAATGATGCACTCCCAAAACCCTGTCTGATTCACCCACTGCCTCTTCCCCCAAGAGCAGAGCGCCGGCTGTCCCCAGCTGCCAAGGATAACACTGTTGAGAAAGGGATGTTACATTGTGCACCAAGTTAGGAGAAAATCTCACTTTTATCTTAGCAAAACAACTTTCCCTTTCTACCACTGGCAGAGAAAAGACCATCCCCACCCATCAGCATTGCATAATCCAGCTGCAGCATCTAAAGCAATGGAAAAAAGATACTGGGCAAATGCTTCGTGCCTGGTTCCCAGACTGCAACCGGATGTGGCACTTGGAAACCAAGTAAATAACAGTAGCAGGTATCAGCCAGATCCAGGGATCACCAGTTTGAAAAAACAGCTGCCTGGGAAGACTACGCACATTAAAGGGCCAATTCCACGTGAGTGCTGGGGAGATAGGCAGGATGAGGCAGTCAGGCTTTTCCACCACTGCTAGGTATGATCCCACAGCCAGGTTTCTCCCCTGCTATCACAGTCCCTGCGAGACACCAAACCTGCTCTGGCAGCACTCACCTGCACGTCAGCACTATGCCCTGCACCTCCCAGCCCCTCTGCCCTCCCCTTGCCCCCAGGGCAGCTCCTCACACACTCCTGCATGGTCATCCAGGCTTTCATCTGCTCCACATCAAGAAGTCAGTTCAAAGACAGCGATATGAAAATGCTGGGAATACTGAGCCCCAGCAGGATGAATCCACCAGTCCTTACTCAGGCAACGTGCCCACACAGTAATGGGAAAGTTCATGCTTTATGTTCCTAAGAGGAGGAATCTTAGCTAATATTGATGCTCATTAAAAAAAAAAAAACCAAACCAACAACAACATCAAAAAACTACAAAAAACCACCAGAACTCTTTGCAAGGCTAGGAAAAAAAAAAAAGTCCTGCTGTCTTGGGAAATGTCTTTCCCACTGGCTTCTCCTTAAGGATTTGGTTTAGGCTTGTGGGAACTTAACACATTAGAAACTCGCCCATAATTTGCATGCCCCAAACAGCAGGGAGATATCATGAGATATGCTATTACTGAGAATTCTTTCCTTTGGCAAAACATATTCCAGAAGATTTACTTGGAGAAAAGTTCACACATCATTACAACTAAATTGTATGTGCCTAGTGAGTGAAGAAAGGGCACAAGATGACATATTACCCTGTGGTTTTATTATGCTGGCTTTGCTTCCTTACCTCATTTGCAAAATTAGGGTTGGTCATAATCCTTCCATGAGTCTTTCCTGAAAATTAGGAAGGGACTGAACCAGATTTTCCAATTAAAAAAATCTTCCCACAGTTTCAGAGATGTGAAAATGGATTTGCCAAGTATTTCATCTGAAGGAGCTTTCTGAAGTACCAGCTCGGCATCTGAACGCTGAAATGTTTCTTTGTGAGTGATTTGGAAGGTGCTCCGGTGAATAGTCCCCAGGAACACACACAGCCCAAGTGATCCCCTCACACTTCACCTTCACACAGGGAATAAGAGGGAACATGGGCCAGAGGGTAGACAAAGGTAAATATCTCTAAAATACGTGCTTTAACAATATTATTTGAGAATGCTTCTTATTTTCCTGCAAATGCTCAGCAGTGATAAATAGGTGCATGATAGAGCAAGAACGCAGAAGCCTGCAAACCCCTTGGCGATGGGGACCACAATGCAGCCACCTCCAGTGCCTCCTACCAGCCCCATATCATTCCAAGCTCATCAAACTCAGCCTAAAGATGTCCTCCAGTCAAAATGCTGAAACACCCTCCAGGCAGGTCTGAGCCACCCATTGCCATGCAGTATGAGCAGGTGTTTCTGCTTCTGCGGGGAGGGAAAGAGGTTCTGCAAACCCAAAATACAAACAGCAAAGCTGTGCACAGGTGAGCAAGCAGGGTCTCCTTCCACAGGGCCAAGGAAAGAGAGATGTCCCCCCGTACCATGTCGAGTGCAGGGGTCCAGACCCTCAGCACCTCAGCCCACTCAAACTCACCAGTGGGTGGCAAGCTTTAGGAAATGTGTACTCCTGGCTCCTAAAGCAAGGCTTACTATAAAAGCTGTTGTCTACCCAAGCTTATTGGTCTTGGAGCTGGGTGTGACATCAGCACCTGGACGACCCACAGCAGAGTCCAAAGCCCCATTCTGCAATGCCCAGGAAAGCCACCACTGTCCAAAAAGCTTATGGTTCAATTGGACACGGTGAATGGAAGAAGTCTTGCTAACCCCATTTCACCAATGGGAACCGAGATACAGAGAAGCTAAGTCACTTGCCTAAGGTTACATAAGAAGTCTGCAGCTAATCCCAATCCCACAAGGCCTAATCTAGTGCTTCAATCACATACCAACTCCTCTCTTTCATATGGTGACCAGTCTGAAGCTTAAAAGGCAAAACTACATCCTCGAGCCCTTCCTCAGCAAGCGCCCCACAACTGCCAGATACTTTTAGAGCAGTGGTGAAGTCTCATGCAGTGACTGAAGCTCATGGTCCATATTCCCTCCACTAGAAAAAATAGCTCCTCGGCCCCAGCCCAAGGGGCCAATGCCCTGGCCAATGCCGAGCTCTCCATCACCTCCTTTCCCTTACCTGCAGACTGCAAACTCAGAGCCAGCTGTTGCCACAACAGACTGTGTCACCAAGGAAATACAACAGTATGTTTATCAATAAAAAATGTTGGGTGTGCACAGACAAACCAGTTAAATTTGCTGGTGCTGGAGCCACTCCTCCTGTTCTCCAGCTCTCCTAACCCACCTGTGACCTTCTCTGTGGCTTCAGACACTACCACGTGCACAAACAGAGACACAGAAAGACTTACTGGCCTGCGGAGCTTCCTCGTTCCTTCAGTCCAGCATTGCAACAGGCTGTCCAGAGAGGTTGCATGATCTCCAGCCTTCAAGGTTTTCCAGACCCAACAGAACAATGCCCTGAATAACATCCTCTAATCTCATGGCCAACCCTGCTTTAAGCAGCAGGTTGGAGTAGAGATTTCCTGAGGATCCTTCCAGCCTGAAATATCCTGACCATTCCTGGCCATTGCTCTGACTTCCATTGCTCTTTCACTGCCACAAAATGCAGCAGCAGCAGCACTGGTGGGGCTTGAGCATCTCAATCCCCATTTGACAATCCCACTGGGAGCATCCCTTTCCCTTGCTGCAGCTCCACGTGCACATGGATGTCACTACTCACGCTTATAGCTCTTGACTCTGGAAGAAAATACAAAACCTGGTATAGAAAGGTAAGACCCAGATTTTATGAACCCTTGTCGAGAGAAATAAGCCTGAACCACTCATCTACATGAATCTGGGTACAACTGGCTTGGAGTTAGGGAACGAAGGCTGGAACCTCAGTCTTAACATTGGAGTTAACCAAATCAGGCTCCTTGAAATCCACCATCCTAGAATTCCCAAACAACAAATGAGTACTCCCAAATTCACAGCAAATACAAAGGTCCAATATTGACTTGAAAAATGAAATTCAAATGTTTGAAGAAAATTTTTTAAAATATCTGAACACATGATATAATTGGGCCAGTAAAAGTTTTGAGACACTGTTACAACTTAAATTAAAAAAATAAAATAATAGTTCATCTGTAAAACTCCTTCCCCACTCTAGGATACTCTCCAACACAGTATTATTCTCTAGTATTTACCTCAAGCAGTGGGCAGGAAAGAATCCTACTAGCAGTAGCTACCATACACTGACTTCCCCCACCTACCACTTTCTTTTCTTTTAAGGCTTGGTTGTTTTGAGAGACCTTACAGAAGACCTTGGGTTTTTCCCCACATTTTTGTTAAACAAAATTTTAAAACAAAGCTACCTGAGAGCTTGTATTCTTCCAAACAAGTTCACACACACCTTCAAAATCAGGAAGGGGAAATAACCTAACTCGTCAAACAGGCTGAGATTTACTTTATTTTAATTATTAAAAATGACAGCGTTAAATTCAGGGCCTTCAATAATTCACCTTAATTACCCAGGAGACAAAACTGTCAGACTGAACCCCGTAAAATATATATAAACAAAACAAAATGTATCAGTAGCAGGTAAAATGACTGCTTCTATGACCCTGTCCCCAAATAAAATGCCACACTGCTGAGCACTGGCATGGCTGCAGGTAATAAAAGTGATGCTGAACATTTCAGGAGGGAACAATGCTCCCGCACGTGGGTAGAAGCAGGTGACAGCATTCTTTCTTCCATTCAACTGGGAGTTCTTAAAGCCATAGCCCTTTAGCCCCTCCAAATCCTTTTGTTCGGCAAACAAGGCACCCTGCACAGATGGCACTGACTTGTGAGACAAACCACTCTGATAATTGTTCATCCTAGCTGTGAGCAGCAGGAGAGCGCGTGGAGCCAGGGACCGTGCAGCCGCAAACTACCCTGCGATGGGCATCTGTGCTCTCCCCCGTGTTGCAGGTTTACGTCCAGAGTGTGCAGGAGCAACGAAAGGCTGGGAAAAAAAGAAGCGTGCCCTGAAAAAAAAGTTTATGTACCAAAAAAGAGTTGAATTAGTAGTGACAGCAACACACCCAGCATCTTTGCTCTGCCTCACATGGGAAACCTCTCAAGCACAAACAAGTGCATCCTGTTACTTACACACACCACAGCCTGCCCCCGCACCAACCAGAGCCCCGCGCTCACCCGAATTTCCCAGTGTGCTTCTCTCACTGCCAGTGAAAATGGACCCCTCCATTTAATCTAATTAACTTATTTCTTCTCCCAAGCACATTCAGGGGGGAGTGGAAAGAGGTAGGAGAGCCCAGGGACAGCATCCCAAAGAAATCTTCGTCAGCTTCTTGGCACCAGACCATTCCCCAGAAAAACAAATGCCAAGTTAAATTCCATAAGCCATCGTAACCACCATACATGCAGATTCCTGCAAACAGTAATACCATCAAAAAAAGTCACATCGGTAGCAATGGTGCCCTGTGCTCAGAGCCAGGGAGAGTTCTGATCTCCTGCTTTGCTCTCGTGCCCCTGCATCTGGAGGAGATGGACATCTGATGCTGTGTCTCTATTTAGAAAGAAACTGGGAAACCTATCCCTTTTATTGAAGGCGCTGTTGTGGAATTCGGTAAATGGATAACATGCTCAGTATCTACTAGCATGACTATAAACACAAAAAAGGAAAGGAAAAGCCTGCAGCAAGACTAATATTAATACCCAGCCATGTCACTCTCAGTTAAGTTCATCTCTAATGAGCACATTTTCTCCTTGCACTGTCCACTGATGCTGTAAGCAATGTCCAATGAAAAGCATAAAATGCTGCTTCTGGAAAGCAATGATCTGTACTGGTGAATTTTGAACCGACCAATTATGAACATTATTTTTAATGGAACGAGCAGGGTTTCAACTGACTATAGTCCTCAGTGCCAAAAAATGTCTGTGTCCACAAAATGTCCAGACATGCTTCTCTCAGACTGCAACCACTATTGCTCTTACCTGATTTGCTACTACTATTACCTCTGTAAATATATATATATAAAAAATGTAAATAAATCTCCTGTGGATCCTAACTGACAACCACTCTCACCCAGTATTGCATCTGTATTGGGATCACCTGTTTTCTATGAACATCAACTGTTTCTCAGATTGCACAAGACCTGAAACTAAGTGGCTGTATCTATCTGAGCAGCATTCTTTATTATTAGGTAGGATGTAATTTCGCTTTCTTGCCCTAAAATCAGTGTTGAAGCATTCAAACATGGAAAAACTTACATCATCCTTTAAAAGTGCTTATCTGCTCCCTGCAGAAGGTGTGGCAGGGAGAACCAAGAGAAATGTCGGGCAAATCTCAAGCAAGTAGAGCAGGATAGCACTGCAGCCAAGCGAACAAGTCCTGACGCACAACTTTTCCCAGAGGAGGTTACGTTACGCCCGGATCCACCGCTACAGCCTTCATTCCCACAGGCATCCATCCGTCCCCGGATTGTGCTCCATGACAAGGTACAGGCACACCCTCCAAATCATTTTAATGAAAACTAGTTGTAGGGAGAAGGTTGACCCACCTCCCCAATCCAATTTGCTTTGTAGCCTTCATAAAATTAAGCTTTGGATTGACTTTATTAATGCAATTCATGTTAGTCTGCATGGCCCGAGGCTCCTGGAGGCAATGTGGAACTCTGAAGCACAGTGAAGGACAGCTGCTTTGCTCCTGAGGGCAAAAGTCACCTCTCCCTTTTGTGATGCCCTGATACATTCCTTTCCCTCCTTCCTTTTTTTCCAGGAAGAGGAAAAGGATGTTACATCCCAAGGATGTTACAGCGTGTAGCTGGCTAGTTCTTATCCCCTGCCAGGGAGCCCTGGAGCATACAACCATATCCAAGAAGCTTTCTACGTCTCTTCTCCATTGAGAAGACCCAGGAATAAACAGGACAGCTTCCTGCTTCATACGGTCATGGTGCTGGCCTCAGCCAGGGAGAGCACACTAATAATGGGTGGTTAAACCCAAAATACGTATCAAAAGCCATCCTAGTCAGTGACAGAACTACTCACATAGGGGCAGCCACAACCTGAATGCAAGTTTTGAAGCCAGGTACAGGCCTGTCCTTTCCAGATGCGTCAACTGTTGTGCCTACACTGTTCACCTGGCTTGCTCCACAGCTTTGGGCTGCCTCCATCCAGCACTTCATCAATAATATCCCATCTCCTGTCCAAAACCAACAAACAAACAATCATAGGCTAAAGCATTAACTCCAGCAGGGTGTTAGATAGAGAAGGAAGAACACTTTAATATTCCATCCTCCTTTCCTTCTACTGCCAGCGTTTTCTTACTGCTTTTTCCCTGGTTTAGGTACCAGGTCATTCAAGGCGGGACAGTGAAGGAGCAGAGAAAGAAGCATCCACTAAGATACAGTCCATTTCTCAACAATTTTAACATGCAGTTTGAATCCTCCATAAGGATTCCCCCCCAAAATATTTAATAAGGAAAAACAAAAACAAATCTTTTTCTCAGGCTGGACCTGTACTTGCAAAAAAGTAAAAGCTATGCCTTGGGGTGAGAGAAAGGGGAGAAGAAATGCTCTGAGTCAGTTCAACCTCAAAGAAATAATGCTGTTTTTTTAAAAACTACCCATCCTTCTGAAGTCAGCCAGTCAGAAGTGATCCTTTCCAAACTTATTTGCTTTGTTTTTCCTTGCTGGTTTAGCAAGGTTTTAAATGAGAGGGAGGATGGAAAAGAAAAGTGAATACTTTCAGGAGGTATCTGAGCCCCTGCAGACACACGCACATCCACACGCTGCAATCCGATACAATGATTTTATTACAGCTGCAGCTCTGCTAAACCCAATTTATCTACCAGGCCATAAATCTTGCCATGTATTGGAGCAGAGCCCTGGCTTCAAGCTCCAAGATATGCTTCACCCAAGTAATGAATGTCCCGACTCGGTTATTGTTTAACCCACAGTGTGGCAGCGGGAAACAAGCAGTGCAAGCAGCAGAGTTTGTTTGTCAGCATGTGCAGCTCGAAACAGCAAGTCAGCAGATGAACGAGGCCCAAATGTTTAGAAAATACCAAGGAAGTAAAAAAAAATTTGTATTCACCAGCTCCACTAAGTCTGTACAAACACTTCAAGGTCAAATCTACACGTGGACTGTTGAATGATCAGTAATGTTATGAAATTCTCCCTCAAAACCCTTAAGTTTTAAGACTAGCTGGCAGAGACAGAAGACCTGGTAGGAAATCAAATCTATTCCACAGGACAATTATCTTTCAACCTTTAAAACAGTTGCCAGTGCTGAAGAAATGGGAAATTAGAATTACCACCTCAAAATGCTGCAAGAACAGCCCTGTGTCGTCTTACGACATCCCCATGCCTGGCAGCCTCACAAGGCTGAGCGCTTGCACAACTACTGGGGCTGGCACATGGCCCACTGATTCGGGGAGTGCAAAGCACGGAAGCAGCATCCGTCAACGAGCAGGGGCGTGATCCTCAGCTCTGGGAAAAAGGCTGGAGGCCTCCTATAGTCATTCCTTTGCCACAGGTAATGCCGGTTGGGACATGGGCTTGATTCCCGGCTTTGGGCAAGCAGCTTGGCTGCAGGGTACCTGTTGGCCGTGTTTTGGGAGGTGCTTTGCTGAGGTGCCTTTACCACACATGTGAATGTAGAAGGTGGCTTGACTTTGATGCTGGAATTCCTGGTCATTGCAGAGGAGGATAAGGTAACTTATGGCAGGTTGGTAGAAAGGAAGGAGAAGCTGGTGAGCAACCAATATTGTCGCTGAAGAAAACATGCTTGGTAGCTGGCCCCTCCCATGCAAACGCTTTCTGTAAGGTCTATCTTTCTGAGCTGAAGCATAAACTGTGATTTCAAGGCAGAGGAGGTCCCCCAACCTGTGTCACACAAAGACAATAAGGATGGTCCCTTGGTTTGGTTTCATTGCACGAGGTCCCCACACACACCACACTGCAACAGTTTCTTATGAAATTAGCTGAAACACTAGGAGTAAAGAAAAAAAAATTAATTCCTAAAGCAATGGCAACCCGCCAAGTTTTTAAAGAGACAAAGCTTGAAAGGCTCTCTGGAACCTTGGGTAACTTGCTGCACGAGCCAAGGGGAGAAATTAAGTATTCTGCTTCCTTCCTTTAGCCTCATCTTTTTCATGTGTTTCTGCCTGATAGAAAAGATAGTAACAATAAAAACAGAAGTCATGACTACAAAAGCAAGGACTTGCTCATAGATACTTCAGGAACCCTGCAGCCCTGCCAACAAAGTCAGCTCAGGCTGCAAACACCACTGGAGCTCTGACAACCCGCTCAGACATGTGGGAACCTCTGAGGCACCGGCGCATGCACCGAGGAGGTTTCTCCCTCGCTGAAGCCAGGCCATGAAGCACATGTGCCAGTTATGATGCCTTGCTCAAGGAGCTTGTTATTCCCCATAGAGACTGACACACTGAGCTCCTGGTGACCAGCAGATGGCCTGTACCAACTCCTCCCTCTCTGCTTAGCATCGCCTTCACAGAGCAAGCCGGTTTGGGGCATAACGCTTCAAAAAAAGGAAGCAGATTGATTTGACAGTCCACTGGGGAACAAGACTTCTCTGCAGCCTAGAAAACATGACCTACAAAGAATGACTGAAGGAACTAGGTTGTTTAGTCTAGCAAAGACTGAGGACAGACACGATAACTATCTCTAAAATACATGACAAGTAGCTGAAAAGAATAACCTGTTTTCCTTTCCCAGGGCAGATTGGACAAGGCAAAACTAGACCTAAATTGCAATGATGAAGATTTAGGTTAGAGATTAGGAAAAGCCTTCCAGTAGGGAATGACAGTGCCACACTGAAAGTCATTGCCTGGTGAGGTTATGGAATTGCCATCTGCAGATGTTTTCAAGACCAGGCTATAGAAACATCCATTTAGATACAAGCTGGACTCGCCTTAGGGCAGAGAGCTGGGCTAGATGACCCCTGGAAGACTCTTTCATGTTCTATTGCCGCTTACTCTATTAGTGACAGTGGTTCATAAGTCAATATCACAACTTCCAAATCAATTGCTTCCTTTGGGGCTGTTCTTGACATCTGCAATTTCACGCTAAGCCCAGCCCTCCCAGGACTACTGCTCTATAGGAGGCTGGTCCCAAACTCCTACCAACAAAACGGGCGACCACAAGAGCATATCTGCTTTGGTTCCACATAGCGGAGGAGGTCCAGAGCAGCTGGTCTTGCTCAGAAGGACAAGATTTTCCAATTACAGAGGAGTTGGCAAAAAATCACGCAAAACTCTGGAATGCAGCCATTGCTGTCCTGAACTGGTGTCCCCGGTCAGTTTGTCACCAATGCGGCCCTAACCTTGTACACACAAATGGAGGGAAAATCTTCATGAACACTTTTGTTGCCAGCCACCTAAGTCTGCAAGCTGACTGCTGTAATCACAAGGGCTGGATTCTGTCTCCTTGTACATGCGTACACGGCACAGATATCTAAGACACAAAACATGACAGGTAACCACCAGGGAGAAAAAAACCAGTGTCTAAGCAGACATCAAGGACATATCAACTTTTTGAACTCAATTCTCTTGCAACATGCATCTGCCTTAGATTCGCCTCACAGCAGACAGTTTCCAGTTAAACTCACCCATGAGAGGAGACTCAATCCTCTTCCACCTCCCCATGCCAACAATCAGATACAAACATGGAAGTCCAGCCATGGAGCCATGAAGGCTCCCAGTCAAAAACAACAGAGGTGGGCCAGGCTTTGCTTCCCACTACGGCACAGGTGAGCCCCTCGTCAGCATTTCAGCTGAAATATTGGCTTCCTTTCCAGCTCCGTCTCCCTGAGGGCATCATTTTTTCCTTCCAAGGCATGGCAATGGCCAGCTCGTATTGGGGAATACACACTTCTGGAGCTAAGGTGCCAGTTCAGCCTACCAAGCTGAACAGCCTTCTTAAAGCTCCCATTCAGAACCTGCATCTCAGCCCCAAACTCACAACTATCGCAATGGCACAGAAACAAGTGTAAACAACCCATTCGCGAAAATACACCATCAGAAATCAGGTACTGTGTAAACCAGTAAAGATCTGGCTTTAACAACGGGGCATAAGGAGACATATTTAGCATCTTATTCTAATTCTTCTAAATTGTAAGCAGTTCTTCAGCTATATTAATTCTTTGAAGTGAGTGGTTCTCTCCTAATCATCCTGGTTTATATTTACATGATGAGGTATAATGATGCATCTCAGGAATGTTACGGTATTAGTCAAATTATCTAAGACAACTCTGGCTGCAAACTGATGAATTTTAATGTGTCAACATCAGATATGAAAATACAGTTGTGTGGGTCTCCAGATTCGTGTGACCATATGGTTCAGAATTCTAATTAATGCCTTTGGATTTCATTTCACATAACTTACAGCTACATTAACTCAATATTTTTTCAGAATTTGGAGAAACATTTATTTTGCCAAGCTGTGGGTTTTCAGAATAAGCAGGAGAAAAACTTTTCATTTCCCCTTTTCCTGACAACCTCATCTTACCTCTGTGTGGGCTGGCAGTCTTCCACACCAGAGGTCAGCTGGAGCTCTTCCTCTGCCCCAGCCAGTCTGGAGAGACCCACTTTGCAAGAGCCATAAAGGTTTATCACTAAAAAAAACCTCGTTTTCAAATTGTTATGTGCTGTGAGCAATCAGACAAACTCTCCAGGAGGAAATGCAATCCAGCCTTCTGAAACACAGTGGTTGTGACATGTAGGGATAGCACAGACCCTGAAGCCAGGCACTGCTATCAGCACGGCAGACCATCACAATCGTACGAGCATTGACAGAAGATTTCCAGCTCTGTGAGGCGTTGCACAGTGCATGGGTTTGCAAGTTACAGTTTAGAGACAGTGATATTTTCTCTTCTTCATCTGACCCCATTTCTTAATGATCCACATTCAAGATCTCCCTCTAGGCAACAAATAACATTTACTTGTGCTTCTCATAAGTTAAACCAAATCTAAACAAACCGAAAGCACAACCCACACTCATTCCAGGACTCAAAGCAGATCTGGTCAGACACACATGCCATACACCATTATTTTGAAAAAAATATTTCAGCACAGAAACTAATAATCCTCAAGATCTGCATGGTGTGAACAGAGCAACTACAGAATCACTCTGTGGTTTTCTGAAACACAGGTAATGCTTTCAAAAGTCAGGTACATTAACAACAGCTCACAGTAGCCTTGGAAGATGCCCACGAGTGACCCTGGCAGGCACTAGTTCATGCCCAATATGATGGGGCTTCTTATCTGTAAGCACATCTCAGCATAGCTACACTCATGTAGGATTTCTTCTGATATTGCAGAGTTACACACTTCTCACAGCATGGCAGGGAAAGGATGGCCTTGAGAGGTTTAAAGATTTAAAACGTTTCTCTTATTTTCCTTCACAAGAGCTACATATAACTACAGCTACATATAACTACAGGCACTATTAATTTAAAAGCTCAGCTCTGCAAGAACTAAACACGCTCAGCTTCCCATCCACAGTGCCCTGCGGGGGGGAAGGTTTTAAAGCGTCAGACAACATTTGTTCCATTTCTGAAAGGGTCAAGAGGATCCAAGACTGGGATTTCCAGATCCACAGTTTCCTGCATCCCTCACTTCAGAGAACTGCTAGGGGGAAACCAATCGCAAAAAAAAAAAAAACAAAAAAACAATGCAAGTGCGGAACTACTGGTTGCACTCCCCAAAGTAAGGGCCAGGCAATGCATCATGTAGTGACGATGTGTCCCAGTAGATCTGGTTGTCTCCAGTCTCTAGATGGAAATGCTCTGGAGCAGGCACAACATTTTTGCTCTAACAATGGTCAGTCCCTGCTTTATGTCTGAGACTTTGGACATTACTCAATTAACATAGCAAATAATTCACCAAAACACCAAAGCAACGGACCTCATTCTTGAAGAAAATTTAGGTACTTAATTTTCCTTCAATGGGTATAAGGCACTTGGATATGGCCGAGAACTTGAGCTACAGACCTACTCTCCTGAAACCGGGTTATTTCCACGTTCACAAAAGAGGAGGTAAGAAAATGTCAGAAAGCAGCAGGGCAAAGGGCTGCTGCAGCTTAAGCAGGGACACAGCCAGAGTCCAGCAACTGCTGCTTTTCCCCATCTCTCAGAGGGACTAAAACTGCACCCACACAAGTCACCAGCCTACCCTCTCCCCTCTCTGAGCAGCGTACACTCACCTCTGCCTGGCCTGGACCAAATCATTTGCACCAGCCCCCCTTGGCCACGCTCTTTGGCAGAACAAGCAGATGAGACAAGAGAGCCTTGTCTCACAGGGACCCTCTGCCCGTGGCTGAGGGACACGGCCAGGTGCTGGGAGCCCCGCCTGGTCCTTAGGCTGCTTCCTAGCCCACTCTCCAAATCCAGTTCCAGATCTGGCACCTTGCTTCTAGAGGGAGGTAGGTAGTCTGACTTCAGCAAGATAAATAAATAGATCTGTTGAATTTAAAAGATTCAAACTCCGTCTTTCCACCCCAAAGTCTAGGAAACTACCCAGATAGTCACAAGCAAGGGCCAGCTTTTGGCCTGCTTTAAAGCTCCAAATCACATTAAATGCCCATCTTTACAGGGACAGAACAATGGTGGGAAACAAAATCCCCTGAAGTACTGAACAGAGCATTTCTGAAGTGAAACAGCTGCACAGTTTCATCTCATGAACTTCTATAAAAAGATGTTACTAATGCACAAGAATCCCTCTCGGTAAATGCTGCATGACAAGCAGTCAGGTAGAGCCGATGAGCATTTACTTAACAACAAAACCCCAGGAAACGTTGGAAAAAAACCCCCAGATTGCAATCCTAATCCTGCTACCAATCTTTTGCTTAAATATTATTATTATGTACTTGTTATTTGCATTATAAGCCCAGTCACAGACAAGCCTTGTCTGAGCTGCTGTTCAGACACAAAAATAAAGACAAGTTTCTCATCCCCAAGTGCCTGGAGACATCACAGCTAAAGTAGGGACAGACAAGGAACTGTGGGAGCCTTGCAAGGGCTGCCTCCCTGTTTCCGCTAAGAGATTAATTTAGTTAAGTGCATGTGATCCTGCACCCACCATGACAGAGCATCCCCATCTCAGGCTGTGATTAACCATCCTACCTTCCCCCACGTATGCACCAGGGATCAGCCTATGGTCTCCTTGATTTGTGCATAATACCTAACTGCTATTTCTCCTGTGGACTCCTTATGGGTTTACAGCCCCATTACCCCAGGCACTGCAAAGGCAGTGAGCCCAAGGTCAGTTCCCACCCTCGGAGGCAGGTGGGGTTGCATACATTAACCATGGTGGACTCCAAAGGCTCAGGTGGCCCCAGCAAACCTTTAACTCAGCCTGAGCACAACAGCTGACAACTCACCCCATACAATTGAAGAAGAGAGTTTGGTTTCTGCTGAAGCAAAAATAAAATCATTTCTTAAAAAAAAAAGAAATGATTGCCAGATCAAATTAAACCTTGTTCTAAACAGCTCTTAAAGAGTTTGCTTTGGTTTCCACATTTGTGTGAGACCAATATAGTTTCATTACAAGAGATTTCTCTTTTTTAAGGTCCTGGGATTTTTGTACTGGAGTTTCTCACCCCGTGGTGCTACAGTGGCACCAAAGCAGAATGCCACAGACAAATAAGGATGTGATATGCTGAAATGCTGCCCTCAGATAAGGGAGTTGGACATTCTTCAGTTCTGACAATGAAATACTGTTTGTGAATGCTTAGAGAGTTGTTTCCTAAAAAATATAAACTTTATTCAAATCCCAGAGCAGTTCACAAGCCCGATGCTAGCAGCCATCCTCATCTAAATCACTGCGTACATTTTGAGAGCAATCTCATTAGCTATTGCATATGGAGCTCATGTACACATTGATGAGTGCTGCAGATCTCTCCCTACCTTCCCATAGCTTTTCCAATAGGTGGAACATGCAAAAGAAATCTTTCATAGGCTTTGAAAAGACCAAGACACTTCAAAAAACGCTTCTTGTCACCATTTTTTTCAAATGCAAGCCAAAAAAAAAAAAAAATCCACTGAAGTCTCTACTCTTTCACTGAAGAGATGGCAACTGTATTGCCGCTCTGGTTACTAGTACTCAGCAAACGGTCCTTTCTCAGACAAAATCCTTGCTGATGCAAGCAGTGTTAGGAGGCCGGACTCTGACCCGGGAGACCATCCGCTCCGTCCAAGGTGGACAGACCCTGCAGTGCATCCTCAGGCAGGGCTGCCACAACCACCTGTGAGAGGGTCTGCACACCCCGCACTCAAGGGGAGCTATGTCTGACCATGCCTTTACCTTGCATTTATTTTCTTTGATTCTATCTACCTTTCCCTATCTTCTAGACTCATTTGCTGATGTTCCTCCTTCTCTACACCTTCATTGCTCACTGCTTCTCTGGCTCCTTTTGCTGTTTCATGCTTTACTTCCACTTCAAATATACTTATTTAAACAAGCAAAATCACAACATACCCGTTCCTTACTTTACATCAAAATACAGTCTCTTGCCCCAGAGGTTTGATTGCTCGGCTCCAGTCAATTAGGCAGAGGTCATCCAGGCAATCTGTGAGCACATCTGATTCCGCTTAACTACGGACCTGTTTCATTGGCAGATCAGTGGAGCCACTAATCAGCAAGGGCTGGTCCCACCCTGCTGAGAACAGGACTTCTTCCACTGGGCCAGTCAGCTCCAAAAATGCCACTTTTCTGCCCAAAGCCTTGGCTGAACATACGTAAGGAAATGGCCTCAAGTTGGACCAGGGGAGATTTAAATGCAATATTAGGAAAAATTTCTTTACCAAAAGGGTTGTCAAGCCCTGGCACAAGCTGCCCAGGGAATTGATTGAGTCACCATCCCTGGCAGTATTTAGAAGATGTGTAGATGTGATGCTGAGGGACATGGTTTAGTGGTGGGCTTGGCAGTGTTAGATTCATGGTTGGATTTGATGATCTTAAAGGTCTTTTCCAACCTAAACAATTCTATGATTCTAAGTTGCATCGCTGTAGCAATGGCAGTGCAGCCGAGGAAGAAACAGCCCCTTCCCTTTTCGCTCCGATGCCATCACACCAGCATACGTGTGTTTACCACCACCACGTTCTTCTCATCAAGAACAAGCCACAGTGATGCATGGCATGTTCCTGCAGCTAAAGCTACTCTTGAGCCAGAAGTAACTACATGGGTTATGGCAAACAAACATAAGAGGCAGGCACCAAACCCTCAGAGCTGGGTTGGTACTGCTGCAGCAACACGCCTTGGGAGGCTCCCCTTTCTCCACCTCCCAGTCCTGGCAAGCATGTGAGAACAGAGCAGGTCTGCAGCACCTTGCGCTCCTCCTCCTTCCCAGCATTGCACTGACTCCCGGCTCTCCTTCCACAGTGGAATCCTTACAACAAGCTGCAGGGACACGCCACAAGAAGAAACCCAAAGGCATCGAGTGAGCCACAGCTAAAGGCTGAGCACTGGGACCTTTTTTTGAGGTTCAAGCCTTTTGAGGAAATAATGACTTATTTTGAATTTTAAAAAAAAAGTGCACACAATTTTTAATGAACTGGGTCTGCTCTGCAACTTGAGTTGTATCTGTTTCAGCAGTGTCACCAGGCATTTGAAACCACTGCTGATAACAGCCCTGCTTCCACCAGCAGCAGCAGATGATGTGCTATTACAACATGTCGAGACATTAAGCAGATTAGAAGCAGCAGCTTGTTTGAACCCGTTTTGCTGGCTTGGCTCGGGGGGAAGGCTCAGGCCATGGGAGCAGCACCAGTTCGGCCCCATAAGCACAACTTCAGAGCCTGGCGAGTGTTAAAGTCCATCTGTCTGTCCATCCTGGAGCAGACCACGGGCTTATTTTGGCAGCTCTGCAGGGTGATCAGCTCATGATCACAGCTCACGGAATGAAAATTCAGAGCTTGATGGTCACCCCGATATACACCAATCTCTGCGCAACATGAACAGGACCATGTCGCTAAAGATTTCAATGTAGCCATTGGAAACCTAGCTGTGGGTAACCACCAGGGATGACCCGCTACCTCCAAGCAAGGACCATTTAAACACCTTCATGTACAATGGGGAACCACTGTTATTTATTGCTGCCAGCGCAACCAGTCCCACACAAAACCTGGAGGAAGACAGGGTGTCCGACTCAAGTAGCTTACAAGCATCCTGCTGCCTAAAACAGCGGCTTTGTGCTTTTATGAAATACTTATGGCCTTCTGTAGAGCATGAGGAGGAATGGAGAGAATAAAAAGATCCCTTATCACTCAGGATGCTTTAGCAGATACTAGATAAAAGTCAGAGGCATTTCAAAGCAGGAACCCAGGCTGGCAGGGGAATCTGCCAGAGCATCTCTGACAAGCTTGGAGTTTATGGACAGTCAGGGGGGTCGCCCTTCATTTCTTTCATTACAGGAAAGAAAAGTCTTGAATATTTTTTTTTTCTGTTGTCATCCAGGGCCATGCTATGGGAAGGGATTAGAAACACAGTCTGAAATTCCTCTTTCCTACCTAGCGCCAAGGAATGGAGCAGCCCAGGATGGACCCTTTGACTCAAATATCTGTTTTTCCAGCTCTGATGACTGCCTTGCAAGACCCTCAGTGCAGCAGAATTAAGGCTTTTTATTGATCAAAGCAGAGATTGCCTAATCAAAGCACGGGCTAACTCTCCGCAAACTCCAGAAGCAGCCTTAAACCCAGCAATAAAATAATCAGAGGCCTCTTCCCAGATCCCAGCATCGAGCATCATAGTAGGCAGAGGGCCAGACCGGAGGGAAGAGGCCAGCCAGGTCCGTGCAGCAGTCTCCCCCTGAACCAGGCTGGCTTGGGGAACAGTTCTGCTCAAAAACAAAGGCCCCAGTCCCGTTGTTCCTGGCAGCCTTCCTTCAATGCCACAAACAGGGTCATATAGACAGGGAATACTTTTTCCAGGCATAGTCCTCCACATGCTGCCATTACTCACCTGCTCTTCCTCACCCTGTCCCAGTCTTTTCCACAAGGAAAAGAAAATCAGAAAGGGCCCCACTACATTGAAGAGGTGTAAATGGATACAAAATTTTTTGAAGGAAAGGTTAAACTTTGGATACTTTTTCCCTGTAGCATGCCTGAATGAAGAACATAATTTCCAGCTTCCCACTCAGACAGCACTTATTAAGTCCCTGCACCTCAATCTCATCCAGCACAGCTTCAAAGGCCAGGCCATGGAAGGACACAGAAAGCCAGCTCAGGCAAGAGTCAACTCAGCTCAGCTTGCAGCAATGAGGGGTTTTGTAGGTCCAGCTGCTGCAGATCTGACTTCCTGGCTTGCTCTACAAATTGGCCTCCCTGTGTTGGATGGGCTCTGCAGCAGAGCAAGCTTGCTTTTCATTCACGTGCTCGCACAGTTTCATGAGCAAGCTTATGAGGTGACTGCTCCGAGAGAATTAGAGCTCCAGGAGCATTTTCATGAACCAGTCATCTCAGCAGCAGCAGCTGCATGAAGCCTTAAAGCACAACCGGAAAGCAGCATTTTAGCACTTGCCTTGTGGCTTCCTAGAAATGCTTCCCATACCACCTTCTTCACTGCAGGAAGACCTCACTTCCCACCCCTCAGAATAGCAGAAGCTGTGACAGAGGTATTCTGAATGAAGAAAAACCACTACTCATTCCAGAGAAATAGCTTCAAGGATTGGTTATGTGAGGGTTTTCTGAGAATTCCCGAAAAGGACTTTTCTGAGAATCCCCAACAAGGACTCTTCCAAACATTCTCACCGAGGGCTCCTCCAAGTGTGTCCCCTCCAGCAGTGAGAGGCTGAAGCAGTTTGGGCCAGCAGGCAGCCTGCTGTTCCTGCTCTGCCCTTTCCAAGATCCCACAACCCAGCAGCTGAAGGACTATGTCAGCCTGCAGCAAGGCAGGATCTTCCGGGTGACACTGATGATGTCTACAATGAGCAACACTACCAGGAAACAAAAGTTCAAGCCAACACAGCCCTCGAGGTTCAAACTGCTGCCACTTATTTCCATATAAGGGCTATTTAAATGCAAAGGCTGGTAACCATTTCTTTGCTGATCATTTTGCAACAGGATAAATACAGCGGTGAATACAAAAGGAAAGTAAACAGAAGGACCCTGCTTTGTCTCCAACCTTTTTTTCAAGTGGGATATGTGGATTCACGGCTCTTCACCTGGGAATGACACCCATGCAGTGACAGTTTCTCCACAGACTGTACAAACAAGGGAATTCAGAATGAAAAGTAAAAAAAAAACGCCCTAACCTACAAACTCTGGCACTCAGGAAGGTCCCATAGCACCACATGAATGTTTCAGAGCACTCCGTCTCTCTCCTTTGAACACCACGCAGCAAGAAACCGTCTGCCATCAAGAATTTCTTCTAACTCTTGATGGCAAACAAACAAAGCACACTCCCTATTTTCAGTTACGACCTCGGATACTTCATAACTTCAAAACATACACTTAATTCACACATATGCAAGCAAGAAAAACTACTCACAGACAATGAATAACAAGTGTTTGACATTTAAATGTGACTTATGTGTAAAAGTAGTTAACATTTGTATTAATTACAGCACACTCAATTCAAGATTGTTCTGCACCATTCATCCTAGTATATATGAAGACTGTTGTCTGATTCAGGAAAAAAAACAAGAAAATTATGTGTAATTACCTGCCTGTACTTTCCACCTGGGTATCATTAAAGACAGCAGAATGCCATTGAATTTTAATTCAATATTCTTGCTGAAAACCTCATGGAAATCTCAAGTCCTGGATGTCATCAAGATCATGGGGCTTGGTGCACAGAAGCGAAACATATCAACAAACCCTCCGGTATCAATGGATCAACAGCACTCTACCCCTTTGAAAAAAATCTATCAGTTTACCATATTTTCAGGAATGCCTGTGCATTTAAGCCCAGAAGTAACTGGATCACACAGATATCTGGATTGGTCCTTTGACCTGCCTGGAGCAGAAACAGCAGTAATAAGGCTGGGACCCAAATGGCAGAGGGTGTGCTTCAACCTGTAGTCTGTAAACTAAATTAACCAATACTCCCTTGCCAGACAATAGCATTTTTGGGCATCTATTTTGCATTAGACGGAGATGCTTATAATTAGGATGAGAGGAAATGGCTTCAAGTTGCACCAGGGGAGGTATAGATTGGATATTAGAAAACAATTCTTCACCAAAAGGGTTATCAAGCGTTGATTGGACAGGCTGTCCAGGGAAGTGGTTAAGACACCATCACCAGAGGTATTTAAAAGACGTGTAGACGTGGCATTTAGGGACATGGTTTAGTGATGGACTTGGTACTGTTAGGTTTATCGTTGGACTCAATGATCTTAAGGGTCTTTTCCAACCTAAATCATTCTGTGATAATTAATTCTAGTTTAACAACATTGCTTTCAGTTTTCTAGCTGCAAGGTTATTACTGGAACAAGCCCACCAAAGAAGATGGGACTGAGGCCCTTGGAAAGCAAACAATGGCAGAAGTCATTCTTAAGAAAGGCAACCACATTTCTCCAACACTCAAGCCACATCCCTAAAGAAAAGGGCTTCTACCAGCACAAATAAATAAATAATGCTGTGCCTGCAACTGCTCCAGCTTTTAATTAAACAGCAACTGAATAAACAGCTTGGAAGCTGTCGTGCTGGGATGGCCATAACCCTGCTCCTGCCACCGCCCTTTTGGCTTTGCACTCCTGGGGTCAGATTCTTGACATACCCTTCCCTGCAGCCCTGCCTTTTGTTTGAAATGGCACAAGCTCTAATTTTGCTGGGGTTTGGGGGGTTTGTTTTTACTGTAAGGGCAAGGAGCAGGCCTGCCACGCACCAGGCTGCTGGCGGGGATTTCCTTACCCTCCCTGGGACCAGAGAGGTGTTTGGTAGAAACACTTTCCAGGAGCTCAGAAAAAAGGCAGAAAGTTTCAAAAAGATATTACATTAATCTCAGGAGTTTCTTGCTACCGTCACTTATGACCTTCTAGGTGAGACCTCATATTTATAACATCCGTAAAAGGATCTGTGGCCAGGTAGCATGCATTCATCACGGGTGCAATTCCACCAGCATTGCATTTGTCACAGGCACCCCCTCTGACTTTGTCATGACCAAACAACTCTTGCCCTGAGGAAAGAAAAACCCACCAAAAAAAGCACCACAACTTTGTAGCCTTATCTTTTAAAGCAACACAGTATGTTGTTTTACATTAACAGCTCAAGTTATCAAGGTTTTCCACCCTGGACTGCATTATCAGATGTCCCTCATCCCAGTATTGAGGGAAAAGAAAAAGACAGTCCTGTTGAAATGCACTTTAAAGTGAATTTGCATTGTTCCTAGGAGAGCAGGGATAGCTTAAAAAAACCCAACAATCCAAAGATACTAGGCATCATTTTCACTTCTTCATTAAGCCAAGGATCTGTTAAAGCGCAGATTTCTCCCCTGTGCCATTTTTACTGTGATGTCATTTCCATTGAAATACATGCACGCATTTCACTACATTTTCAGAGAGGTGGAATATTATTCAGTGAGGGAACACAGATACACTGGGAGGTGAGAAGGGGTAGAGGGAAAATTGTAAGCAATTAGTATTTTCTTGACATAACTGTAATTTGTGAATTTGCAGAAGTCCTCTTTAAAATGTTGGTTAATTTGACCCAAGATAATTCAAATGTGTCTGTCACATTCCTGCCCCCACAATCAAAGACCAGCATGCCCACACAAGCCAAACTCAGAAGATAAGCGATGTCAGCCCCCTCTGCCCCGTTGCCAGCCCCCTCTGCCCCGTGCATCCATCCCCGGGGTGGGAACCCCCTCCCACGCTGCCTGGGCAATCGTGGGCTCCCTGCAATCTGATTGAAGGCTGATGCACTCAGCAAAGGAACAAGGGAGGAGACTTCAAGTGACTAACAATGCTCTTCAAAGAGAAAAAATGTTTTCCCATGGTTTAAAATTACCATCTGAACTTCAGTAGAAAAGCGATAGCAGTGCCGTAGCCAAAGGTACCAGATAGCATTACCCAGTTCCCCGCTGCAGGGGAATGTAAAGTGCGGCCCCCTCACAGGTAATCCACGTTCTCAAAATATACTGCTGACCTACATGCCCAGGTGCCCCATCACATAGGTGGTCTGCTTCTTTACAAGAATGCGACTGGGATTTCTCTGCTTTCATGTCTTCCCTGCTTGAGAGGCCTCCAGTGGGGTCCCACCACACGTGTGAAATGGGGAGAGAGGGGCTGGGGCTCAGGGGGGGTTCAGGTGAAGCTTGCAGAAGGGCTAAAAAGTTTCTTTGACAAGATAAATAGTGATCACTTCCTGACAGCTTAGACACAGGATACCACTTCCAATGGGAATGTATTTACACTTAAATAATACATCTCTATGACTAAAGGCAAGGAGTAATCAAAAGCTGACATTTCAGCTGTGCACTGCAAAAGTAAACCTCCCTCAAAAGTGGAACGCCAAAGGGAGGGAGGTGAGAGATACGCTTTGATTTATAGGTTACTTTCAAAATTAGCGGAGGGGGATTTCTCCCAGTAGCCCTTGAGAAGGTCTCTGTTTATTTGAGGAGCTCACAGAAGCACAGCCACGACTCTGCCTCCTGTTCAGCCCCACAGCCCAGATGGAGCCCAGTGATCTACTCGATCAGTATTTATTTACATTTAAATACAAAAGGAAGGCTACCCAAACAAAAGTGGAGAGTGTCCAGCAGATAATCAAGTACACTAATGCACAAAGCTATTTAGACACACAAGTGTAGTGGTACAATTGAAAGGCAGGTCACAGTTTACAGTCCATTCCCGGTACAAGCAAGCTCCAGCAGTGCCCTCACACCAAAATTTTCCTTAGAAGGTAACACCTTCTCCATCATGAAGTCCTGACAAGCACAGGATTTTCGCAGTGCTTCTGCAAGGGCACTGCATTTGGGCTGCTGGATGCACGGGTTTGTTAGTGCTCAGTGCTGGCTGAACAACCCCCAGGCTTTGGTTTGCCCCCTGTCGTGTGCTCCTGAGTGCCCAAGCTCCTGGAGCCCCAGCCATCCCTCCTCCACGTGCAGGAGGGCACCAGCAGGCACCCAGGCTCCTGGAGCCCCAGCCATCCCTCCTCCACGTGCAGGAGGGCACCAGCAGGCACCGCAGAGCCCCAGTGACTTTTTGCTGTAGGAGCTGCCTCCTGTTTAATGAAATCACAGCTTATCTATTTTTATTGTTCTCTGTGTACCTGCTCTGTTTTCCTGTACATAAATTATTCTTCACTTCCTTCCTGAAAGAGCTATTATTTAACAGCATAGCTGGCACTAACTGTTGTATCACATTCCTCCAGAGGTCCATTAGAGCAATGATAGAGCGCAACACCAACACAAAAACACACATACAAACACTCCCTGAACTAAACCCTTGCAATACAGCCCATTAAAACCAAAGAGACAATATAAATAGAAGAGATCATCAGCCTAAGCCAGGCCACGGTGTGAAGGGTGGACAGATTACTTCTTCCAATTTACAAAATTAAAATTCATGGACTGTAATCGGTTCTGCTTGTTCTGGACATAACTAACCCTGAATGGTCAGAGGGATATTGCTGGGATTTCTTCACAGTAATTGAGGGGTCGGGCAGGGCTGGCTTTGGATTCTCTTTCTCTCTTGAAAGCTGTCTTTATTTAATCTTAATTCAAATTATCTGAAGCAGCCCTCTCACCTAACCCAAAGAAATAACACTGCACTTGGGCTTGAAAACTGTTCTCCCTAGCATTTCAAGGCAGAGACATCTTTTCATCTATGGACGTGTTTACACAGTTCTCTTGCTGATGTTGCACAAAAAGTCAGCTAAAAGAATCATTCCACACCCTGCCTCATCTGAAGTAATACACCGACTTTATAACACATTTAAAATACTTGTTTTGTTTTACAGACATCTTTTTTTAGATTATGATCTCATTTCAGCCTCTGTCCCCAAAGTAGATTTTAGTGGATGATTCCTCCACCCTAAGAAAGTTACACCAGCTTCCAATACCCACACAAAACCACTGGTCTCTTAATTAGGAATTCAACTGAATTAGTATTATAATGAGCCCCAGAAAGCTGCCTATAGGCATGGATTTATTTAACTAAGGCCTTGCTGTCTGGAGATTAGTGAACGAAGCATTCCCCTGGCCCCACAGCGCGTCCCAAGAGCCCCATCGCCGCGGGTGGGTAAGGGGCTGCGCAGCAGAGGATGGCAGCACTGCTGGCTCAGAGGAAGGAGATGCCGGCAGGTAGTGAAGAGCTCACGGGTCAGTAAGCCTCCTCCCGAGATATGTACACTCTCTCACAGGGTGAATACAAACTCTGTCAAGTACGTATTACTGCTTGTGCTGTCCTTACCGCCAAGGAAGTGGGTGGGAAGAAGGCACACCACTACCTCCCAAGACAACAGAACAAACACGGAATTACGCTCTTCTGCTGCAAAACACTTTAGGCTTCTCTTAAGGCTTTAGGTCCAATCCTACTCTAATCAGCTCCAGCAGAAGTGAATGCCATAGGAGGCATCTTCGGCAGCAGTAACACTGCTCTGGAGCAAAGTGTGCTCTGGCTGCATTCAGGTGCAAGCAGAAAATGAAACCAGCCGGTGCGCTAAGCCAAAATTTGCATCAGTCCAGAAAACCTTCACACTTACTGCCCCTCTCAGACAAGCAGCAGAGATGTGGGCTGAGCAACCTCTCCCCACTTTTAACTCCTGCTTCACCTCTTTCAAGCATCCCCAGAACCAAGTTTAATTCTACACTGAGGGAAAGTGACACACAAGGTTGGTAGAATAATACTCATTTTACACCCTCAGGGAAGATGCCCAAATGGCCCTGGCCATGCTAGCTGGCACCAGACATGTAGTTCGTATCACCATTTGCCGTTCACAGATTTTGACTTCACAAAATCAGGCCTAGTCCCGGGTTTGCTCACAGCAACAGAAACTTCCTCTTCAGATTCACGGTTTTTTAGCCAGAGGAGAGGACTAGTTAATGCAGGGCTTCCTTGAACAGAAAAGGAAGTCAGTGGCTCCTCTCCAAAACTCTGGAGGCAAAAGACATACAACAAGCCCTGGCTGGGTGATAAAAGGGAAAACAATGCAAAGCTGCAGGGAAGTAGATACAGGAGCCCAATAAGGTGCTCTCCCAGGGAGGGGGGCCCTGACCCGGGACCTACAGAGGTCTCACCTACAGCTTGGTCTTGGCCAGGTCACTCCCCATTTCTGAACGGACCACAGGAGAATTAGAATCATAGAAGCATAGAATCGTTTTGGTTGGAAGAGACCTTTAAGATCATCAAGTCCAGCTATTACCCTAACACTGCCAAGTCACCACTAAACCATGTCCCTAAGGACAACATCTACGTGTTTTTTAAGTACCTTTGGGGATGGTCACTCCACCACTTCCCTGGGCAGCCTGTTCCAGAGCTTTACAACCTTTTACAATGCTCTCAATGAGGAAATTTAGCATTTCCAAATTACCTCTTAACAAATTGGAGAAATTAGCATCGCAAGGACAAGGTTTTGGTTTCTCCTGGGAAACCTCTGTGGCCTGCCACCTCTCCAGGGTAAATGTTATCCCAGTGATACTTCTTCTCTTGCAGCACTTGAAGCTTCTCACCCCTTTTCATCTCCAAGTAGAGAGCCAGGTGTTCCAAAATTCAAGTTGAAACACAGTTATGAAGGGCTAAGAGAAAACTAGAGAAGCATGAATCCCAAATGGGTTTTGCCTGGAGGCAAGGGGCAAAGGCAGTGAGATGCAGTAACTTTAACAACATCGTTTTACAAGATTAAAAAAAAAAAATAGGTCACCCTGTCACTACAGAGATCGGATGAGATTAGTTTAATACCAGTTTGCCCAAATAAAGGTCAAAAAGAGCTCCTCTGATCAAAAAAGTAAAGAGGGTATGCCTATGAGCAAGCTGGTTTCTTAGATCATATTTGTGTAGTTGTCTAGGTGGGCCTAAAGACAAGGCAAATGACACCCAAGAGAGTCCAGGATAAGGAAGTTTGCAGTGGCTCTTGGAGGCAGATTTCCAAGCCATGGATTTAAAAGTTAGGGTTGCATGGGCTTGTCTGGATTTGCAGGGTGAATCTGCCAAACATTTCAATGCATATATTTGTAACACAGACCAAGATCTGAATAGGATCCAACTGGAGGCTCGCACATTATGCTTAAAGGATGGCACCAAGCAGCAGGTCTCTGCAGCGTGCCATGAGGCTAAAGCTCCTCAAAGAGCAAACCTTGGAGGAAATCCAATAACAGAGCATACCACAGCATCATACTTGCTGTACTGTCTTAACCCTTGGCCTACGGTGATTCATCTTTGCTTGCAACCTCTAACATTTTCCACCACCATTCATGCAGACACATTAGTAGAATTCAGCTACAGCCTAAAACATCCAGCATCGATCAGCCACAGGTCCAACCCATCAAAGTCTTCACCCTGGCCCGCAGGAAAGGGAACTCTGTCCAAAAGAAGATGAGAAGAATTCAGAATAGCTCCAGAGCACCCAGGACCAGCCTCAGATGAAAAAATGGAAATACGGAAAACTTTGTTTCCCCCTTAAACACTCCCGCTTAACAAGTTGCTTCAGGCTGTTCACCTTACTTTTGTTAGGAAGGACCAATTCTTGCTCACTGCAAATACTCTTCTGATCAGCCATCACAGAAGTTAAGTTGGGTTTGAAGTCAACAACTGTATCACTCTCTCCCAGTTCCATATTTTGAGTGTCTGCCTCCCTGCCCCAGTACTCCCACAGCAGAAGTTGATCAGACCCTGCCCTAGACCCAGGTTATCCAGAAACTCCCTATCGTATTGTCTGCAGTCGCTTTGGTTCACTCAGACTGAATGGGCGCTCAATCTGCATCAGCATCCCTGGCTTCAATGCCTGGAATTAGGCTCTGCAGATTAGGCAATGTGCTGAGGCTTATCTCTGTGTCTAATCACTAATAAAGTTGCAACCTGGTGCATTTGTACCGTATTAGGTCTCGCTCAACAACACGGGCTTTAAAGGTCATCTGCCTCCTCCAATCACTGCCAGGTTTATTCCGGCAGGCATGCCTGCCCCGACAGGTCCTACTCCCGCTCCCACCGGCTGGCCACCGCCAGCAGAAATCCAATTACAGGCACAATGGTCCCAGCCCACTGAGGCTCCCGGGCCCCTCCACGCTCCCGCCTCGTCGCCCCCACCACAATGGCAGCTTTTGTCTCAGCCTCGCTATTGTTTGGGATTCTCTCGCATCCCTGGACATGGGATAAAGAGCCGTGTTTGGAGAGATGTTTATGAATGAGGTCTCAGAGCACAAGGGCGAAGCAACCCAGGGCTTGACCGTGGACAAAAAGGGTGACGGTTTCTAAAAGCCACATCAAAATGAAATCATTAAAGATGTAATATGCACTAGCCAGGAATGAAAAGTTACGGGCAAACAGAAAATAAGAAGTGAAATCCTAGTCCTTCCAAAGCGAAAGGAAGTTTTGCCACAGACCTCAGCGCAGCCTGGATGTCTCCCAAAATATCTATACAAGGTAAAATACCTAGCAGATCCTCTTGCTTTTAGCCACTGTTTTGGAAAGATTTTACATTGTATTGATTTCCAAATGGAGAAATAAATTATTTTAGTTTAATGACAATGTTTTCTGATTAAAAAAGTAGCAGATAGCAGCAGTAAATGGTAGAATCTGCCCCAAAGAAACTAGGTGAAATATACCAGCTAATAAAAATCTAAATCATTCTCCTAGTGTCAGAGCAAATACTCTGAGCTTCAGCTGGTGTCATGAATGTTACACTAAATTCATCAAGAGAAAAGACCTACATGTCCTCTAAGACCTGTAGGAGTTACAAGGATCTTCCCAACTAACAGTCTACAAGACCAAGACAATTCTGCAGGGCAAAACTCTGAGAACTCAGGCAGCTGGTGACGTTAAGCTCAAGTTCTAAACCACCTTCAGCATAACAGTACTATGAGTCTTGCTCACAGCCAAAATCCAGCTGCCTTCACATGACCAAGCCTACCAGAGCCAAAACACCTGCAAACCCCATCCATCATGTTGGGAAGTGCCTCTGTGAGGCTCTCTTGAGCGGAAGAGGATAGTAATATTGTGAAACCTTTCTAGACTTTAAAAAAGGCAGACGTATAATTGTATTTAATGAAACATCATATGGTAATAAGCAGCAATGGAATAGCCAAGTATAAATCTCCCCTTTGGTTGAGTGTCACACATATGCACCTATTTACCAAGGATTACTCTGCAGCTCCTACCATAACAAATCATCAGGCAAATGCCTTGTGCACCACTAGCAGAGCAGGGTTTTGGAAAAGCAGAGAGGCTATTCTTCATACAGAGGCATTGATGCCCAATCAACCCGAGAGTTTGTTACAAGAATGCTATTAATTGCGCTCTGCTTATGTGGTGTACTTGCGTGCTTGCGGGGCTGAAGTTGATATTTTTTTTTTTAAACTAAGACTTTCCTCTGCAACTAGAATGCTCATAGACATAGACTGTAGTACTAAGCCAAAGTCCACAGGTTCAAAGGGTCCACTAAGCCAAAGTCGAGGGTCCAAAGTCCATTCACTGAAGGAACTACAAAGGCTCTTTTGATTTCAAAAGACTTTGGATCAGGTCACAATTCAATTTCAAAAGACTTTGGATCAGGTCACAATTCATCATCACCATTTACAAAAGAATGGTGTCCTGGCCTAGTTTCTGCTCAGTGTAAATGTTTTATGTAGGCTAATCCCAGATAAATAACTGTTTTCTTCCATTATCTAGATCTTTCACTACACATTATGGGATGTATTAGACAGATTAAGCACTGCACAGTCAACGAAGAGCCTCTCTATAGGATGTTACAGCTCCTGGCTCTGCAAGGATGCCACGTCACATACTGAAATACCCTGTGTATCTGCATGACTTGCCAAAACCTCTTGTTAATCACCTGAAGTTTGTTATTTGTAGGCATGAGCAAACAGCATTTCAGAAAAGCTTTTGTTCTGTGCTGAAGAGCTAAGGCTAGGTTGCATTCCAAAAGAAGCCAGATAAGGAAAAAGGTCACATGACAATACAGCATTTCATATACCAGAATCAGACTAAAAACACAGGCCAATCGTATGGAGTAACCAACTGCTTTAATGCCACTTAATTCAGTGAGACAAACATCTGAAGTGCAGCAATACATTGAATGCAATTTCAGCATCAGAACACACAGTGTAGCACAGCTCTCACACCTCTGGGTCTGTGGATGTCATGGTAGAAGGGAGTACTGATGTCCCAGAGACTGCCTTCCCAAAATCATTCAGGTAATGTACATTACCACACACTTCAAATCTATGCTTCCTTCTGCTTATAACCACAGCTGCCACTCATATGTTTAGCATCAATTTACTACAAGTCAAACACTCCTCTTCACGTTCACATGGTCATAACCTGCACAGCAGAAGACCATGAGCCACATTCACTCTTGGAACAACTCAGCTTAACTGTATGTTAAAAGCCTTCCTCAGAGTGGTAACATCTCAGAATCTGAGACGAGTCTGATCTACATGTGGAAAGACAGAGAGTAAACAAAGCAGTTGCTTCTGAAAAAAAGAAAATCTGTACCTTTTTTCAAGTGCCAACTAGCTTATTATTGCAGTTTCCATCATGTCTACAAAATAAGAATCAACCACATGTAAATCTTCCTAGGAAACTCCCCAAGTCTTTTCTAACAAAACTACTGTAAAAAATTCACATATGTTCTGTTTCCAATCCTTATCACCAAGCTTCCACTATAGTCACCATCCCGCCCAACACTGAGCTCAAAAAACAGCTTCAGGAGCATTTTAGTCTCCTGGCTTGACCACCTTGGGCCAAGAGGGGATTCATGGTTGAAAAGCTGGACATGAGTTGGCAATGTGTGCTCACAGCCCAGAAAGCCAACCAGAAAGGTGGCTGCATCAAAAGCAATATGGCAGCAGGTCAAGGGAGGTGATCCTACCACTCTACTCCGCTCAATTGAGACCCCACCTGGAGTACTGTGTCTGGGTCTGGAGTCCTCATTCTAACAACCAACTCTGCTAGCAGATGCATGGCCACATCATGAAGATCACCACCTTCACATCTAGAACTTCACAGACTCTTTGTTGGGATCCTTACTGGTTTCCAGTTCATGAAAAAGCACTGAGATCAGGAAGGAGATTTTGAGGTTGGAAATGTGAAAGCAGTATGTGAAATGTCTGCTTGCATACGCTTATCCTACAGCTAAAGAGGGACTTGTCCCTTTAGAACTGTCTTTCTGGCAGTTGTTGCCACCAAAAACTGAATTCACACACAAAATATTTATAAAATTTATCTACAACCCATGCAATGCTCATGTTGCAGAACATCCCACTACATAAATCTACAAATAATGAAGACATTTTGGGATGAGCATCTTAAGAAGCTGCTGGAGAAAAATCTGTGTGTGCCCATTGCAGTGCCTGATCCCACCTACTTTGCAAGGCATTTTTCACAGGCATCACTCTCACTGCCCTTTGACACAGGCAATTATCTGCTCCCAATCCTGGCTGACCTCACATTCCTTACCCACCTGCAACTCCCATGTAAAGATAACAGGAGTTTTCATTCACATTAGCTTAGCCTCTTTGTTCTGGGCAAGGAAACGATATTCATAATGCCCAAACTGATTTCATTCCAGCAGAGGATTAGCTTCAATCTCTGTTGCTGTAGAACAAAAAGGCGAGCAAGAAATTACCATCAAATAATTACAATGCTTTTGCTTTACAAAGGATACCCAGAGGTTTGCAAAAAACAACCCTTTTGCTGGATTGAATCTGCAGTAAATTTCTGAGCATGCCTCAGACACACTTAGAAAGCCTACAGAGTCCTGCAGATAGGGCCCAGGACGGAGGGCCGGAAGATGAAAGCTCTGTTGCCTGCTCTTTGCATACTTAGCCAAGTCAACATCCAAACCATAAAAAAGGTGAATAATGCTACCTCTCAGGCTTATAAATATGCTATGCGGCCAAACTCATTAGCGTTTACAAAGCACTCCTAGACTCCTTGTCTGGAAGGAGTTATACAACCATAAAGTATTATTCATGCTGTTCCAAGGCAGAAAAGTACGTATTACTGCAAATCCAGCAGTAGCTTTTCATGCACCATTAAGGTTTACTACACTGTCTTAATCTAATCATAAGCACTTCAGAACCCAGATCTGTCACTCGAAACATACAGATCAGACTTCATCATTGAATAACCAACTGGGTCAACAATATACAGCATAGGGGACACATGCATTTCTTTCCTTCATCTATCCCACACATCTACAACTGAATCATTTGTATTTTCAAAACCCCATCATTATTAATTTCCTGCCATCTTGCATTATGTCTACTCAGGATTTCAACAGGTTCAAAACTCGGGTACTAGACCTGTTTGCACATTTTAAAAAGCTGAGATGGGAAGAAGTGCAAAGTCCAGGTTTACACTTCCTCCAGCATTTATCAAGGAAACTGGTTCCTTCAGGCAACTTTTTCTGCCCATTATTATTCAGGGATCTCCTTTGCTTGCAATTCTGAAGTGCATTCATAGCTAGTGGTAGACTTGCTTTTGACTTGCTGATCAAAATACAATCTTTATAGCTCCAGGCACCATCATCAATGCCATGCTGGAGGGAGTTCAATCCAGTTCAATGAAATAGGCTGTTAAAACTAACAGCTAGCACCTAAACCACATCTTTGGGCTCACTCACTCCATCTCCTCCTTCGGGCTGCTGCCACATCCATTTGGTGATCTCCTGCTCCGTCCTGAGCTAGGCGGGCAACTCTTGCTGCCCACCCTTCACCCACCATGAGGACATCTTCCCTGTGGCTCAGCACAAGGGCTGTATGAGAGCCTCATCCGAGCTTCACAGAAGTTCTCCCCACAACTGCCCTCTTGCTCTCTACTCCACTGCAGCAGGTCCAGGAGGTTAGCACTCCCATGGATTCCCATGCCAGGTCACACATCTATGCAGCCCAGCCTTTCCCTCCAGCTGTACAGATGTTGTTTTCAAAAGAAAAAATCTGTCCCTTTGCGTTTGATATGGGTTTGGTTTAAATTCAGATATGGAATCTCTCATTTAAAAAGAAAAGGTCACATTCAAATATCGCCATCCTTAAACACAACACCGTCAGGGAGTTTTACCCTTTAGATAACATTCCTTTTACAGGGGCCAGTTCCAAGCCTTTCCCAAAAATAATGCATTTGCTTCACTTTGAACGGCCAAACAAAAAAATAAAAAAGGACAGCCCTCTAATTTTTATCCAAATAAGGCAGAATGAAAGAACAGGACAGCAGATTTTTCCATCCAAAATCTTCCCTGGTCAACCTGGCCAGGATGCTGTAACAAGCTGAAAGGAAAAATAGCATCCTCTCCAACAACTGCATCAGCTGCAGTTTACATGATCCATTCCTCATCTTGCAGGACTCCGAATAAACAGACTTGTCTCCACAGCTGTGGGATCAGAAAGCTTGCTGGACCTATGTTGTCATGGGCAGAGGGCATTTACAGCTCTGCAGCGATGCTTTCCCAAGTACACAGCCCCACGGCCAGGAAAATTACCTAGTGACCTCAGATACTTCCAAGAGGAAGTCTGAATCATGTTCAGAATACTTAGTACTCTGAAAATGCTGAGCACCTGTCCTTTGGACAGAAGATGCCCTTCAGGTATCCCAGGTGGATCCGCAAAAACGGAGATGCCCTGGATCGCTTGCCATTGTGCAAACTCTTCACCTGCTGCTGCAGAGCCAAAGCAGGACTTTGACCTGCAAGTGCCACCTCTACGTACACACCCACTCTCAGACCTCGCTTGCATTAGGCAGCGCATGCTATTGCATTGCAAAATGCTCCCTTTACTTATCGGGAAAAAAAGCCACAACAAAACACACAGAAGCGGATAAACACATAGATTTACATTTAAGCACTGATGAAACAACACTGCTGTTTAGAGGAATGTGTTTTTAAAGAACAAATTTCCAGAGGAACTTAATTATGCTGTTAGGGTTAACAAAAGGATTTGTGTGATCCAGTTTCTCTTCCTCACTACGCTGTGAGTGATGGGTATGACTGAATACAGCCATCCACTTAACCCACAGGATCTACACCCATCATTTTAAATAATTAAATAGCATTCATTTGGGGTGATCCTTTCTCTCCCCCTCCCTACGGCTTAGCTTTACATATAGAAAATGTTTAGTGTATAAAGCAAACAACAAACAGGACTATAATTAGTCCTTTCGAACCGAGATGTTGTTTAACTTAACTAATTGAAAAGAGAGAAAGCAAAAGCTCGCACTGTGTGGCTAGCGGCGAAGTCATAAAATGTCACTTTTCTGAGGTTCATACTCTAGTAATTATCTTTTATACAAAGAACAGTGACTCATAAATCTGTTTTTTCATAAAAATCCTGAACAAAAAAGTCTGCAATAAAAAAGTCTCATCCTTTTTTCTTGGTCAACTTGAGGCTGAAACAAGGTCTTTATGAGCTGTGGGAGTGGAAAGTCATTAGGGTTTCAATTCCAAATGAAAATTAAGGCTTTTAACTTCCCATACTACTCATACTGACAACGCTTCATACATAATTGCTTAGGAAGAGTTACTGCAGTCTTGTCACCCTCCTAAGAACTCAGTGATATGCTGACAAATAGATCCTCCCTACAAATTCCACTACGCAAATGGGAATAAAAGCCCGAGGTGGTTAAGAAACATTGGGCTCACACCCAAGAGCAACTTTGACAACTTTTCAGTCAGGGCTTGTTAGGAGTTACCAAATTACCAGTATCAGAAATAGAGCAATCAAGGCATCAGGTAAGAATTTACTTGGAAAGAGGAAAGGTGTCTTCAAGCAATTACAGCAAAGACACTGCTGCTTTGCAGTAGCACGGGAAGCAACAGGACAACACGAACCCGTCCGCTTCACAGTTGTGATTCTTCACCTCAGCCAAAACGGCGCTGGGCTGCCAGACAAACAGCATTTTAAATACACATATATAATGATACTCAACTGGGCAACAGAGATGGAATGAGCTGAAATAACCACAAATGCTGTCCCCACTCTCTGAAAGACATCAAAGTAACCCGTTGCTGTGAGAGCAACAGCATCTTCTGCACTTGCCTCTGTGTGAAGCGGCAAATACTGCTCTTTATCTTATTTTGCTCCTTCTCTTCTCCTTTGGGAGACACATTATTATTTGACAAGTTTCTACTTTTGACCGTTGGCTGGAGGCTGTGCATATTTCATCATCCTGCGGTCCCAAGAAGTATGTACAGAACAGAAAGAAGCACCTGAACACGTAAAGTGCTTTTATCCCAGTAAAGCTGAAACAGGATTTGAAGCAACTCCAAAACTGGGAATTAGAAATGTCTGGAGCTATTATAAAGGCTGCTCCTTCCTTGCTAGCTCATTATAACTCAAAACCTTTGTTACTTGTTATCACTGGTAACATAGCAATGGTTAGAGGCCCCTTTTCAGGTAAGGGTCTAATTCTGTTGAGCAATGTTTGAGCATATTATAATGGAGTCAATGAACCGCAAGAAACTTGGAGAAGTCAAAGGAAGTATATTAACATGGTTGTATAAAAAGAGACCGACAGATCACATCATTTACCTGAGTCTACATCAGAAAGACATGTCACACTGAGAAAGTGCAACAAATCTGCAACCCAACCCAAGTGCTTTAAGTTGCAAATCACCAATCCTTTTATTATCTTAAAGCTTACACCTAAAACAATACAGTCTCAACTGACCTCATAACAAGAGGACCTATTTTTACAAGAGGCCAGGAGACGAGCATGGGAGACTTCCAAATAAACTCCTCAGAATCCAGAAAGCAAACAGCTACACCAAAACCTCAAAAGAACAACTTTCAGAAGATGGTTGAATACAGTCACACACGTGCAGCTACATCAACAGGGCCTGGAGGACTGAGAGCCGCAGAAATCATTCTTTTTCCTGAGGTGAAACGTGCAGCCACTCCAGAAGAGACAACCTCCACAAACAAGCCATGCATTATCGTGTTTCAAGGCATCAAAGAGGAATAAACGTGCAGGCTTTAAAAAACTGATCCCCATCTTTTAAGAGGTGTAACAAGCACTTAAAAGGACAGAAAGGGACAACACAGGAAAAGTTATCAGAATTGTAAGACAGAAAGCCTGCTGCACTAGCTGAAATACTCAACTGGTTTGTAGCCTCAGAAATAAACATCACAAAGAGATGAATGACTAATTGAAATAAAGCAAGGGAGTACATAGGTACACACAACAGCAAAGGACAGGTGTATTGGCAGTCTGCACAGGAGTGAACGACTGACTCTCCATGCTGGGTTTGAGTTGCAATCAGGAAAACGAACAAGGGGACATTTTACCAGAGTTTTTCACAATATGCCATCTTTGTGCAATGTATGAGCTGCTGGGGAAGATAATATAACCTAAAACTATGTATCACACTCAACAGCAAACAAGCTTTTAACTCAGTGAAAAGGGATAAAAGCTCCACAGATCCAGTGCATAGATCAAAATTATGTTCAGCTGCTGGGAAATAAATAAATATAAGACTGCAAACACCAGGAAGGGAGATAGGAAAAGGAAACTAGGAAGACAAAAGAATATGGTACCTCACAAAAGTGTTTTAAAATTGTACATAAAACCAAGATTTTCCTAATTCCTTTGTTAGGAGCTGAAAAAGATTCAGCATCAACCAAAACAAGTTATTTGTTATTACTGATACTCTGATAACATCTGAGGATGCTACTCTGGCATAAAACAGTGGGCTTTTACATAGGTTATCCTGCACCCATTTTTAGTAGATCCTACTACAAATAAAAATGAGGGGAAACCAGTGAAAACATCAACATGACAATTGTAAATAGCTGCACAGATATAACCAGGAGTAGTCATACGGCTACACAAAAATCAAGCGGACTATTACCTAAGTAGGACAGAAGATGTCCATTGTTGGAGATTAAAGACATTATGGACCTCCTTTGAATAAAAGACTAAAGAAAGTGTAAAGAGTCCAAGTCTTAACTCTTTTAAAGTCAAATGGTGTCCCTGCAGTAACTTCACTGGGCACTGAGATGTACCACACCACTGAACGCTCCACGGCCTGATAGAAAGTCACAGCCAGCCTTCAAGGAGCACAGTGTCATAGGAGTGGCATTTATAGGACAACGCTTTATCAATAAGTGTCATAGACTGAATGAAATGCACCTTAGCAAGTAAAAAACTGCAGACGAAAGACAGATGCCAACCCTCCAGAGACTGCTTAGCTCTTAATGGAGAGTCAAAAACCAGGAATGCAGGTTTTAACCTTGCACAGCAACCTGTCTTCAGATGATCAGGAATGGAAGGTGTGAGGAAGGACAAACATTTTTTAAATCTAGTCAACCCCACTAAATCAGAGACTGACAGCAAGCCTCCTGCTGCATTGGTTTCCATAGAAATATTAAGCTTTGGGGACTGGAAATGCTGTAAGGCTTACTTTTTCTTCTTTTCTGAAATTATGGTTTAGTTTTACTGCTCTGCTTTGAGTGGTGCTTTTGCCTGTTCCTTTCCTCTCCACAGGCCTTCTGTTGCACAAGACCAGAGCAGCGCCCGTTCCACAGCTCTCTCTGCATGCAAATGAAACCCCAGCAGCAGAGGAGTTTGGGGCTGAAATGGGGGGAAGGCAGCAGCATGCAGTCCTGAGCATCACTTCATGGAGCTGGGGGATGGAGCAATGTCTGAAGGGCTATTCAGAGCACTCCGGCTTTGATTGAACTAATTCTGCCAGCAAGCCGGGGTTGACAGAACCACACAAGACAGCTAGCGTGTCACCCCTGCAACTGAGGTTTACAGCTGGCCAAAACCCTGATGCCATAAGCCCAGCACTAGCCGCCAGTGCTCCCTCTGCCACAGAGGCCACAGCCATCTCCCACCACATCCACCCAGGCAAACAGGAGACATCTTAACCTACAAGCCTGTAGGAGAAGCCCATGCAGATGACGAGATAATTCACATCAGATTTTGGAATGGATCACTTCAGTCTCACCGCAAGATCCCTGAAGTGGAGGGTCTACAGCCACTTGCTAAGCCAAGCAACATGGCTGCAACACTGAAAGCACTTAGCGCAGTGTTTTGGAGTGCCCCAGCCTCAAACCTAAATGATAAATAGCCTGTAATCTACTTCACAAGGTCTATCTTTCACAAAGACCCTTTGCAGGAGAGTCACTGAGCAAGGTCAACATTTGGCATCACCACTGCTTGGAGATATACGTCAGCACAAGCAATGGGCTTCCTGAGAAGGGCAAACACCAAGGCAGGAAGCAATTTAAGGGAAGGAAGAGTATACATATAGCTGTATGCACGGGGACCTAAGTAACCTGGCATAAACGGTCTTGGCCCAGGCATGAGTCAGTAGAAAAGTGTTCAAAATAACCTGTACAGCAGCCTTCAATTGCCATGGTGATAATGTGTCCTAATGCCTAAGAGCAGCTGAGTCCTGAACTCCACACACCTCATTCACTAACAAAAGCACTCATTATATTAAAAAAAAAAAAAAAAAAGAAAAAAGAAAAAAAATAATTGTGGCCATGTTAAGCCCTCCTCAGATCAAGGGCTGATTTGCACTCTCATTTCAATGGGGAGTACTGTACTCACATCGCTGTTAATTCAGAAAATGGAGCGGGCTTGCTTTCGGCTTCACAATTCAGTAGGCAAGGGAAAGACAGATTCTCTGAGACAGTGTTACTTTTTCTGCCAGGAGTTATCTATTTGCAGAAGTGGGTCAACTTTCTCTTGGTGGACATGTTAGTGTGCGAGTGCCTAGCAGCGCTGCCTGCGAATTTCTGCCCGCTCCGCGTGCAGAGGAACCTCTGCACATAACTATTTATGGCAGCCAAGTGTTTCATGAATTGCAGCAAGTTAACCACAAGGGGATGATGACATTTGTAGACAGGGCAGGATGAATCCTGGCTGGCAGACAAAAAGTCAGGTTAAAAATACAGAATGCAGAAGCAAACCCAGCCAGTCGCTGCTAATTCGCAGGAAAATGGGATGTGCAGCACCCAAACCTTCCCCCTTCCACGCGAGCAAGGTCGTGTGTTTTGCAGCGGGATGCATTAAGGCCTGATTATGATCATGGAAAGGACTTCAGCCTTCTTGGGGCCAAGCGTTTTAAGTGTATGGCAAACAGGCTTATAAATTTTTTCATTTGCTTCACTCCACATCTTCTGACGTACACCAGACATTTTGGCCAGTTTAAGCCTCACCTCCACCTCGCCTACCAGTAAGATCAGCCATCGTCCAAACCAGAGCATCCCCAACAGGCAGCCTGAGGGGACAACATCAGCAGACCCTGCCATGGATATGTCTGTGTGAGATGCAAGACAGACCACAGCCACATTGGGGCAGATAAAAAGCCCAATGCCTCCCAGGGCGGGCCTCTAATACCACCCAGGTTGCAAAGATGTGGTCAGCCTTGTCCCCACGAAAGCATTAACCCTCAAGCTTTCAGGTGCAACGCTTCTGTCAGTGTTAGTGTTCGTGCCCCTCATCTCCACACACACTGAGTGTAACATCTGCCAAGGCTGCATTTTGGGTTCCCGTGCCTGCCACTTAATTAGATCACCATTAAATTCGATCCTCAGCTTTATTTGATGAAATGCCTCCAGAGGATCAAATCATTTACATGTAACCAACAGAGTTTATTCCCCTTATTTTGATTGCTTTTGACAAGTGTAAGTGGATAATGCCATCAAAGACCCATAGAAAACCGCCTTTTAATCAATGGAAGTTTTTCCTTCCACAGAACAGCTGAGAACAAGATATCTCCATAGAAAATTGAAAGGAGAAGACAAATCTGAATACACTACTATGGAGAATATATTTCCAGATATGGCCCGATTTTAATACCTAGTTTAAGTGTCTTGAGCCTCGTTTTCAGGGACACCAGCTACTCCAAAGTTTGGGAGCATAGCAGGCTGGCACATAAGAACCTTCTTGCTGGCACACAGCCCAGCAAAAAGGCACGAGCAGGCAACAACAAAGGTGCTTCAAGGGGAGACCTCCACTGAAGCCCCTTGGACAAGTGGCCAATGACTGCTGGCCACGAGAAACTCAAGCTGTACCTTTAGTGTCTGAGAACTCAGCATTGATAAGCCTATTAGCAGAACTCTTTGAACTTACAGAAGAGGTGGAAACAGGTGTTTCTATATAGGTCTTACATTTAGAGAACCAGCCAGGGCAGGTTTCCTCACTTAATCACAAGGAACCTGTACCCAGCAGCCTACATCACCAAAAATACCGACAGGTTAAATACGGCAGGATCAAAGAAAGAAAAGTGAAAGGAGTGTTCAGAGGATGCAAAGTGCTCTTGATATGAGAAAGATACTAACCGGTCAAGTAGCTGAACCTCTGCTTAGGCATGGCCGGTGCCACGGAGCTCTGCAAGGTCTCCATCGCAGAGAACGGGGCTTTCTCTGAGCCAGGCTGCCGTGCCTAGGCCGTGTGAGGTCTGCAAGGGGTGACAACTGACTGCTGCTGAGAAAGGCGGTTTCCTGTCTTTCACCAGGGCTAGCACAGCTGCACTGGAAGAGCGGACAATGGTCACCACGCCACCTTGAACAGGACTGATTTCACCTGACTTTAGATCATTGCACATGAACTAGCCATCCAGGCTGCCTTCCCATCAGCAGAGAGAAAGAGCATGATTAGCGTACAGCTCTTCTCCCTCTAAAGCTGACACAGCTGACATAAATCATGACACCAAAGTGCCTTTCTCCACATGGCCGATAAAGGAAGCCCAAGAGGACGCAGATTTTAAGGTCTATATTGGACATATCTGAAATTAAATGGGATGAACCTCACCCTTTGCTTCTGCCCCTGCATCTTCTCATCTCAAAGGCCTCATTAATACGTCATAGTAAATAATATGTATATTGATTATAAATATGCTAATAAAAACAAAGGACTTTGGCCTAAAGGGTCTGTGAAGAAGAGGAGAAATAAGTACAGGGTAGCTGCACGTCCAATCAATACCAGCCCACAGGGAACAGCCATTTCTCTTTGCCACCATTTTAACTGTAATATATCGTACCCTTTAGGTAAATATGTGGACATTTACAAGTGGGAATCAATAGAAGCAGAGATCTTCCCACCTCCTCACCCAGAGAGACCATTCTTCTTCCGCTGGAGCAGACAACAGCAAGAGGCCACAGATTAATGTCTCTGCTACTACAGGCTATTTGCCATATCCACAGCTTTCTTCTGGGCCTCTCTGACTGCTTTTTAAGTGTTGATGCTTTTAATAATTTAAAAAAAAAAAACCCAAAAATAAAACAGCTGATAAATACATTAACATTTTACCCAACTGGAATAAAGCAAATGGCCATTTTGGGACCCCAGAACAAACAGCTTCAGTGGAAGGTGACAGAGAAGTTCTAACAATAAATTCAGTTGATGGGGGGGGGAAAAAATAAAGCCTAAGAGCTTTGCCTGCATGAACAGGATTTTGTCCCAGGCACATCACCAGCTAGTGAGTCTGTATGCCTTCAGGCTTCCAGATGGATAAACAGTTGTCCCAGTCAGATCTAGATAAGGCTAAAACCAGCAGAAACCCTGGCCTCAGGGAGCTTTGAGTCACTCCTCCCAAAGTTCCTATAGACCTCATAGTCCAGGGATAAATCCCATGATACCTGAAGGCTTTTTCCTTCCCCCCAGGTAATGTTAATAACACCCAATGCAGTCGTCTTTTTTTTCTTTCAATCAGTTTTTTTCAGAACCTTTATTCTGGCACAAACCAGGCAGTAGCAATGGCCATCACTCCAACGGGGCTGCCTAAAGCTGGCTAGGCAGGAAGACTACAAACTGCCACCGCACACAAAGGAAAGTCAAAGCACTCACAGGCACAACATGGAGATTGTGCCTCGATTTCTGTCCTGGACCCCTGAGTAGATTTAGAGGAACTGTGGCACGTCACTCAACATGGATGCAGCTGGCCAGTTCCCATCACATAGCTTGGAGATGTTCCTGTCCCACAGGCCAGGTTCCAGTTAACACAGAGAATAGAAACACCATTTACTTTCAGAATGAGCAGACTTCCTCTTGGCTCTCAGCAGCATATCCAGAGCTGCATAAGATTACATGTGTGATCTAATATTAGCCATTTTCACACTATCAGTTATACTTATTACCTTATCTTCCATGAGTGGCTAATGAATCATCAGGTTCCTGGTATCAGCTTCCAAAATGACAGTTTATAAAAGTAAACACACATCAGCAAAGTGAAGGGAAGCTGGGTCACAGGTTGTTTGGGGTTTTTTGGGTATGTAAATGGTAACTCATACCATTTACACTGAATTCACATCACAAAAATAGAGTTCATCACCACACATTGGAGTGGGTCACTAGGGCCAAAAAATTAAGCCCTGGTTCACCAACTCACTTCCAAAGGATTACTGAAAAGGAGAGATATTTAATCCATCTTTGCTCGCTAAGATTTCATTGAAAAGCCACCTTGCTAGCAGCATTTAACAGCTGCCATACTTGACTCCTTCAGAAAAGCACTAAACGGGTGAAGCAGTCCCGCTTAACACCTAGAAAAGCAGAGCACCACAGGAAGCCCCACTGATATCACTAGGAGGGGCAGCACATTTCAGGACTTTCCAGCTTTTCCACACGCAAAAGTGCTCTAGCAAACAGCTCACCATGCCTTGACCCACCAGTTGTCCAAGGCTTTCTGCTGTGTTCTTACTATATACGCTAAACTCTGCCCTGCATCCATTTGAGATCGCCCTCCAACCCCTATAAGGAAGTATACGAGGACTATTCATTACTGTATTAATTGAGCAGCAGTTTCTGCTTCTTCCACTGGTTAGTTATCCAGTGTTTCATCAACATGGGACAATAGCAAAGCAGGCTGAAGTTTGCAATCTAAAAATGAAAGGACATGCTTTCTCCTGGGGGGTGGGGGAAAAAAAAAAAATCAAGAAAAGACTATAAAAAGGCTGAGATCTAAGCTGAGTGCACGGGAGGCAGAGACTGCACCAGGGAACACGGAAGGATTCTCACGGCCGGGGCTGCTCTGTGACAGCTCCTCTACCACTTGACTCCTGGGTTTGTTTTTCACATTCACTTGCCCTGCTCTTCCTCATTGTCACAGGCTTCACAGAATTGCTGCTTGGTCCCAGGCAAGCTTCCCTCCCAGACTTCTTGCTGTCAGTCAAAAAAGGGGCCTGATAAGCTTTGTATTTGCATATGTATTGAGAGGCATTTCCACAGGCACAGCCGGGGAAATGGTCTTGCTGAATGAATACCGATGCTATCTGAGAATGACAACTATTCAAGACATTTTACAGCTTCACTACCGAAGTGGAGAGATCAGGCTTGTTTGCATCTCTACAAGGATTATTAGCTTTAAAAGTGCCGATTATATCTGTCCCACCCTCAGAAGTGAAGCCGCGCAGGTTGGAAGCAAAGAGGTTCAGTGCTTCCCACAGAGACCATCTTCCAGCAGCATCGCAAAGCCACAAGTCACTAAAACTTAAGGTCACAGTCTGAAATACTTGAGCCCATACTCCTCCTTTCTACACAGAAGCAAAAGAAAGGATGCAGAGACACGCATGGAAACATATACATATGCAAATGCTCTACCACCCCCGCCTACACTTACCCTACACAGGGTAAGACATGAGGCTCAGCCCTCAGTCCCCTCCGAATGATGGATGCTGCTGGGCATGGTCCCACACACAGCATTTGTGGACGGCAGTGAGGACTGAGCTCTGTAAGCAGAGACCTTCCTCTTCACACAGACAGGGGTGACTTGAATCCCATGCGAAGAATGCCATGGTGCCTCACACCGGGTTGAAGGGACAGCTCTGAGACCGTGGTGGTGTCTCCTATGCTCAAGAGCCCTGGGTTACAGGAATGAGTTGAGCTGGCTTTGTCCTAGTCAGATGTCGATAGCTAAAAGGGATGTGGTCTAAAGTTCACAAGCCAGAACTGCAAAGCCCTTCTGTCCCAAAACAGTAACAGCACATTCAAAATCTGACAAGCACTCTGCGAGCCTCTGTGCAGAGCAATCAATGCTTTATGAAAATAAAATCAAGTCACATCAGGAGTAGAAGCTATCTGCAGGTTTACAAACCAGATACTTCTGATTTTCACAGCACTAGGAGGGGAAAAAAAAAAAAACCCAGCAAACATTTAAAGATGCTTGCTATACCTTGCAACACCTAGTGACCAACAATCCCTGTCTACTGGGTGAGGTGGACAGAACATCTCCAGCTGTGAGTGGACAGGAATGGCAAATTCAAGCACTTGACAACTGGGCTGATTGGTGCTTCGTGCCCTCAGATCTGTTGGGGCATAAGGACTTGCAATAAATCACCAGAAAAAGGACCAGCACTCCGTGGTCCCGCCAGCATGACCAAAAGCTCTGGAAGCTGCAAGCATAGTTATCTGGTAAACACATCTATTGCTGACACCAATCAGAGCCAACCTCGGGGGCTCCAGCCCCATCTCTGTGCTGGAGGAGGGGAAACAGTACCCCAAGCAGAAAATAGTCCTGTCTGGCGAGAAAAGAGGATTAACAACATTAAAAGGAGTCTTATATACAACAATTAATTAGATTGGTGCCTGCGGTGATTCCTACTGAACTCTCTTGGCCAAACTAGAAGTCAAGTATTTGGTCTTGTTGGTTTCAAAAGAGAAAAAAAAAATCTCAATTTTAAAGACATTCCAATATTACTATTTAATGCTTGATTACTATTAGACAACAGGAAAAACTTTGCTTGAATACAATCTGTCAGAGGAGGCTTGGCACGATTTCACAGTGGAGCTTGTTTCTAACTTTAATGACTAGGCTGAACAAAATTGTGAGTACAGCGTCCCTTCGAGAGCAATCTCTTTTCTACAAACGAACCTCCCGTTTCTGAAGCAGAGTGGGGAACGGGGTGCAGCTCTCCAAAACTGCTGAGCAAGCCAGAGCCAGCGAGCCCTGAGAGCCCACGGAGCTAACAGGTGATGCTCTGCGGGGCAGATTTGCACTTCCATCAGATGCTTCCAAAATCTCATCTAAGCTCTCTATCAATCTTACCAAACTAGCGAACAAACAAGCCAAACGTAAACCAAAAAGATCTGAAGAGGGGGGAGAGAGAGAGAGAGGAAGAAGAGATGAAAAAAACCAGCGTTTATTTAACCCTAAAAACTCAGGCTGGTTTTTTTTTTTCCCCCAAGAAAATCCACAATAAACAAAGCCAAACACCAACCCTCCAGATAAAAAGGCTCCAACCCTCACCCCGAGACATCGATAACACAGTCAAGGAGCAACACCACCACCCTCCCCGCACACCGGTGCCCCTCCCCGGCCCCCCGGGGCTGCTCTTCCAAAGAGGTCATCAAGGAGGAGCAGGCATGGGGATGGCAAGGACTGCCCTCCCCTGGGACCCCTCACCCCACTGCGGGGGGCACCGGACCTGCCGAGGGGTGGTGGCGCAGAGCAAGGCCGGAGGCACCGGCCGCCAGCGGGGTAGGGGCGGGGAGAAGCTCACCATTGAGGCCGTTGGGGATGCTCCGGTGGTGAAGGGGCGCAGACAGGTCATCCATAGACCTCCTCATGGCTCCGGCCTTGCTGTCGCCGGCCTTGTGGTGGTGGAGGTGGTGGTGATGGTGGTCGGGGCTGCCCGCACTGCCCGTGCTGGAGGTGCTGCTCCCGTCCCCCACGTCCCTGGTGGCCGAGCCGCCGTTGAGGTTGGTCAGGCTGGCCTGGCTGTCGATGGAGCTCCGCGAGCCGGCCCCGCTCCGCTCCTCGTCCAGCATGAGCACCATCTCCTTCAGCTCCACGTTTTCCCGCAGGAGGGTCTCCTGTCTCGCTTCCAGGTCCTTCAGCTTCTGCTGGTACATGCCCACCTCCTTCCACATCACGCTGGCCGTGTGCCTCCCGAAGCGCTGCCATTCCCTCGACAGCTTCTTGCCTTTCTGCCGATCGTCGTCCAAGAAGCAGCAGAGCTCCCTCAGCTCCTGGTTGTCGTCCTGCAACTTCTGGTTCACCTCCTTCAGCCCGCGGATCTCGTGCAGGTGGAGCTGTAGCCGCCGGTTCACGTCCTTCATTAAGTTGCCGTGTTCCACCATTAAGTTCATCTTTTCATTCTCCACTTTCCTCAGTCTTTTTACCAGCTCTTCCTTGCTCCACCTCAGCATCTCCTCTTCCGAAATTTTGCTCAGGTCTTCTTTAGACCCTTCCAGGGAATTTTTTGCCATCATCTGTGCCTAGGCAGCGTTTGCTCTCACACAGTAACAAATGGTTCGGGTTATTCGGATTATTTTGTTCGCCTGATTTCCTGGGACTAAAATTCACTGCAGCATCTTGGGGAAGAAATATTATAGTTTTCCGCAGAGCGTTGGACATGGAAGAAGAGCAATGCCAGACTGAAAGACCTGCTCCCCCACAGACCCCATAATAATAATAATAATAATAATAAGAGGGGGGGTGGAAAAAACAAGGGGAAAAAAAAAGGGCCCCCCCCCCCCCCCCAAGGGGGCTGGGGGCGGCAGGGAGCGGGGAGCCAAGCACTGACCCCCTCCAAGCGAAGCCTCCGCGGGGGAACGGCCAACTTACCCCGGGCAAAACAACTACGCGGCGGCCGCCCCCCCACACACGCACGCCGTTCCCGGGCGCTCCGTCCACTTGTCCTGCCGCTCCCCCGCCTCTCGCCGCTCCCCGCCGCGGGAAACCGGGCACCGCGCACCCGTCGCCGCGGCCGCTACCGCGCTCCGCCGCAGCTCGCCCGCAACCTCGCAGCGACGTGGGGCCGAGCCTAGCGTGGCGGCGGCCGATGCCGGTGCGGCGCTGCCGAGGTGCGGTGGGGGAGCCGGCGCCTTCCCGGAATGGCTCAGCCCTCGGGAGGGAGAGAGGGAGGGAGGAGGCGGGCGGCAGCGCCGGGGCTGGTCCCACCTCCTGCCGGGCAGGGAGGCGCGGCCCTGCCCCAGCCGAGCCGAGCGGCGGAGAAGGAGAGCCGGCTGCTGGCCGAGGGCCGTGAAGGCGAGTCGAGCCTAGCCGAGCCGAGCACCGCCCTTCTCCGCCACCCCGTTGGCTGCCGGGCTGGGCGCTGGCCGAGCCCCGGTGCGCCGCGCCCCGCCGCCGGCTCGGGTTACCGGAGCCGCGGCCGCCGCAGCCAATGCGGGACCGCCTGGCGCCTTCAAACGGCAGGTACAAAGGGACGGGGCCGCTCCCTCCCTCTGCCCTCTCTCACTGTCGTGCCCTGCCTTGCCCTGCCCGCTGCAGCCGAGGCCGCCTCGCCGCTGCCTTTCTTTTTGTGTTTCTGTTTTTTCCTTTTTTTAAAAGAAAAACTACCGGAGGGAGCACCAGCCCCGGGAAGGGTGGGGTTGGACAGGCAGGAAAACGCGCCCGCCGGGCGGCCCGGGGAAGCGGCGCCGGAGCGGTCCCGGTCCCGCTTTCGCTGGGCGCGGGCAGGGACGCGGAGCAGCGGGCGGCCGGCTTGGGCCGGGGGCGGAGCGGGATTTCCCGGGCTATCTCCGCTGCTGACGCACTCCCGCCACGGGCTTTGTCAGCGGGGCCCGGCCCCGCTCCGCTCTGCCCGGCTGCCCGTCCTCCCCTAGAGGCGGCAGGCTTTGTCCTCAGGTCCCTTCTGCCTCGGCCAGAGTCTGCAGGTTGAAGGAGCCGGCTCCAGCATCCTTGCCGCCTCTCTGCGCCTGGGGCCGGCATAGTCCTTCAGAACCGCAGAGATACGGGAGGAAACTGCCTTGAAAACGCAGATAACGCTTATTCCTTGGTAAAATCTGCCCAGGTCCTGGTGGCCCTTGCTGTCAGGAGCAGGCGTGCCAGCACCATTTCTGCACACATCAGAGAGAACCCAGTAAAGGGTACAGAAAGTTCATGAAGTGGATTTCCTCAGCGACATGTAGGCAGATTTCCTATATCCTTGCATCATATCCCCTGACTTTTAGCCTAATGAACATTTCCTTGGGCTATGCTATCTCTCTGTGGGCTGCCTTTGGCCAGTATCGCCTTGTAAAAATGAAAGATGCACCAGGACGAAGCAGTGCTGCCAGGTATTTCCCGCATGAGTATCCTTAAAAAGCCTCAGGGAATTGCCAGCTTTGTGCTTCTGAGGAACCTCGGTAAAGGATTTCACTCCAGGGTTAACCCAGTGCAACGTCAGGTTTCTGACCACACGGGACACCCTCTAGCTGTAACGAAACATCAAATCCAATACCAGAGTGTGGACTGCAGAGCAGATGGCCGGTGCATGGAGGGCACATCAGAACCGAGAGGAATGGGGGATTGCAACTTCTGCCTTTTGGTGTTAGCTTCCTAAGTCTGTAAAGCTGCAGTTTGTGGGATGTTCTTCTGCACGAGTGTGTGCTCCTGGATATCTAAGCCCAGGTACACCCTTGGCAAACTAAGAGCTGCCTGTTCCCTGCTGAAGCAGAACAGCAGCACTTCCCTGCTCGTGGGGGAGTTCATCCCCTCCATGGGTGCTGTTAGCCCTTGTCTTCTCCCAAAGTAGCTTTTATCTCTTTATTATCAAAAGGGTAAGAGCAGCTTAGGACAGAGCCTGGCCACTAGTTCACTTTATGTGGGATGTGCAGATGGTAGATCCCTGGTAGCATGCTGCGTGGGGACAAAGATGTGAAGAGGACAATTCTCCCCTACGACATACCCACAACAGGGTAGTTCCCCAGAGAGGAGGGAATCACACTGGGCAAGCCAGCAGTGAGCTAGCAGTTTGCTCCCTTCAGGGGGATTGCTCTGAGTAGGTAAAGCAGGGGTCACCAGGACCAGCTGTGCTCTGACCTGAGTGCCTACCTTGGTGGCAGCTCTCCAGAAGGTGCAGTCCAAGCTGTACCCTGTCAGTCTCTCCTGAGGTTGGCACCTCAGCAGCAGAGTCAGCCTTTATAATGTGGAAACCAGCAGGTGTCTGTGCCAAGACGTCGCTGCTCCTGAGGTCTGGGACCCTTCTGACAGGTTCCAGTAGGCTATGGCCAGCGTAGTGTATGATCAGGTTGTGCCCCCTCTCCTGCGTCTCACCACCCTGAGCCAGGCCACCAGAAGGCAGCACCCTCTGTCATGGGGCACACTGCCACTGCTCATGGCTACATCGTGTCTTGAAGGCACTCAGGTGTTTTCTGAGCCAAGCTTTTTATTTGCAAGGCTTTAATCATACCCTTCCCCACAGGAAGTGGAAAGGAGGAGCAGAGCAGAGGGACCCTACAGAGCAAACATCCATGCCTGGTCAAAGCCAACAGGGGGGAAGTCCCCAGCAGCTGCACCACAGACACAGGTGTAGCTATGCCATGGTAGGCCCGGCCTGGGCAGTGTGTTGCTGAGCCTGCTTGATGTTTACTTCATCTCTTCCCCATGAAAAGCTGTTTTTTCTAGGTGAAACTTAGCAAAGTTTGAGCTTTATTGATGCTTTTGCAGAGACTGAGCCCGGCAGACAGGAGGGCTCCTCAGAGGAAGCGAAGAGATTATTAATATCCGTAGAGGAAGTCCCTATGATGATTAAGAATTGCTTTCAGTACTCAGTGAGTACATCTGTGCTTTCAGGAATGTTAATGTCACAGATCCACACTGCCACCATCTTCAAGGTGTTTGCTGTCATTCTAGTGCCCAGGTGGCTGTGGAAGCATGATGACCTGCTGTGCTTGTACATCCAGAGGCTGTATGCTCTGGAGGTAGCATTGAAGCTGCCAGGAGTTCTGATGGCATCTGGTCCTGATGAGACTGATGAAAGACTCCTCCACTAGCAATGAAGAGAGTGGGATGGTGTCAGTGGCTTTAAGTGACTGAGACTTTGGACCCTGGACACCACGCATCGTCAGCTGTTCTGCTCACTCATCTTCCCTTCAAGGCAGACCTTGCCTTGCAGTAGAGGAAAATCCCTTCATCTCAGAAAGGCAAGGCAGCAGTACTAGAGCAGAGGGACAACACTTGAAGGTATCAGAAAGTGTCTGCGGCCCAGGTGATCTATGGGCACAGTGGAACTGAGAGATGGGATGAGGTTTTCAAGTGCTTTGATAGGTTGGAGGGAAAGGACTGAACTAGGTCAATGCACAGTTTCATAATCAATAGCAAACCTGGAGTTGCAAGCAGATTTTTAATCAACACAAATAATAGATAACATCAGAGTATTTTGGATGGGTTTGTGGTTTTGGGTTTAGTGACCTAACCCCATTTCCCAGTGTTGTTCATAAGGCATTATGATTTCCCTGTGCTGATTTAAGATGAAGTGTAGGAGAAGTTGGTAAACAACACGCTACAGATTGCCTTAAGTTACATCTGGCCATGGGGCCTTCTGCAAGCTGCCAGTGAAAAGCGCTTTTAATATGCATGTCTTCTTAAGCTTTTGATGTCCATGTAAGACAGCATCAAAGCCTATCCCTTGTGTTGAATCAAACGGACACTTCCACCCTCTTTAGTGAAATCTAAGTGAATTATAGCATGATAAGGTTTTTTTTTTTAAAAAAAAAAAAAAAAACAACCCGCAAGCTACTGGGTAAAATTGCTCTTGATGTTAACTCCTGAACTCAGCAGGTGACACAAAAAATGAATTGGGTCCCTGATAGAACACAGCGAAACACAGCATCATTGAAGTCTTACCAAAGCATTCCCTCTACAGGGCTGCATTAGTACTACAAAAGACGCCACCACAGCTCAGGTCTGTGCCGCTGCTTCCCTCCCCCGAGAGAGATGGCTCTCCCAAGCCCATCATCAGGTGTGGGAGTGGGCGGAGGGGCAGGAGAAATCCCAGCGGGACTCTCCCAGGACCTTGCTTTTCCAAGGCCGCTTAGGAAGTACACACTGCCATGCGTGCCTCAAGGCCGTGCTCCAGTTTACACACGCTGAGGACCCATCTTGTAAAACATGTACTGCATGAATCATTTACATGGGTTATAAATGCTCTGCAGCATTGGTATTTTCTCATAAATCAGCACCAAGGACTAATCCTTGATTAATGTTTTGAAATACACCACCCAGATTGCGACAGTGGGAGCTCTGTTTTGTGCAACAGAGCTGTGCGATAACAAAAAATGTGCAATGCTCCTAATCTCTGCTATCAAGACAGGTACCTCGCTTCTAGCCTGATTAAGCAGTATTTTCAGCCAGAACATTTTTCCAAGTAGCAGCTACCTGAAGAACCATCACACGTCATTCTTCCTTCTTTTCCCAGATCAGCTGAACCTTCCTGTGGAAAAGCCTTCATTTGCCCATCTGGATGAGCTATGAACAAAAAGCAGCCTCTTAGAAGATTATGCAGCACTCCCTAATGCTGGCTTCTGGCAATATAACTGGGCCATCCAGTTCATTCACTCTCCTTATGAAAGTAGTATGTTTTAGTGGACGGTTTCGTCCTGAGTCCACAAAGCCTTTCCTTTTTGTGCCCTGAAACTGCTAGTAAAATTCTAAAATGCACCAACTTGTTTGAAAGCCTTCAGGACATTCAGAGAGAATTATGTTTGTGACCAGCAAACTCTTTGCCATGCCAGAAAAACAGGTCCTCCAAAAGACAAGAGCAGTAGCCTCTGAAAACTGCTACAAAGAGCAGCATCCAACCTGGAGACCAAGGGATATGGAGAGCTGGAACGGAAGGAAGGCATAGATGTGTGTGCTCAAGATGTGCCTTAAACTATAGCTGTTTTCCAGTCCCATTTCAAAGCGTCCTCCATTCACCCAGAGGCCACATTCACATGTTGGGTCCAGATATTCTGCATGCAGCTACCCTTACAGGGCTGTCAGAGCAATACCAAGTCAGATCTTTTGTCTTAGTGGCAGCTACAGAGTAGTCGTACATGGTATGTTTGAGACAAGTAGAAAAAGCCCATAAAAATACCCTCAGCCACAGTATTGACCAGAATTCCATTTTCACGGAAGTTTCTAACCATTTCGTGCAATGCAATGGAGTTTTTTTTCCCTTATAACTAATCTGTATTTTGGTAAAGGACTAGAAGCTAAATCCTAAGAAGCAGTAGCCATATGCTGCTCCTAGCTGGGAGCTGCAGGGGATTGACACTTCCCAAACTCATACATAATAGCTTGAACAGAAATTTCAGTGCTAATTTAGTGTGTGGTAGGGATCCAATTTCATTGTGCAGTCAAAAGGCTACATACAGTATCAGAGCAATTTTTCTCAAGTATTAAGAAAAATCCCCAAACTCCTCTTACAATGTTTGAATCACCAGGATTGTGGCCACGTGCCTGTGAGCTGAGGCCATGTACTGGTGAACTGAGTCACCTCCTCCACCATCATCTACCCAAAGAGGAGTGCTACCGAGAGCTTGAATCCAAGTGTGTGTCAAGAAATTAAAATTGAACAAAACTTCTTCTGAATAGGTAAGAAATCAGCAAGAAGCGGAGTAGGGAAGCAGACAGACTGGATCAGAGCGCCGGCCCCAGTATTGTCTCTGCCAGTGGCCAATACCAGATGCTTATGAGAATACTGTGAAAAACCTGCCCATAGGGTGAGCTTCCTCCTCTCTGCCATCTGGTACTTCTTGGCTTCTTCTCAGAAGCATTAAGGTTTACATCCCTTCCAAAAATATTTACCATCCTATCTAGCATGGGAAGAAGTCCAGAGATAGCTTGATAATGTCTTTGCCTTTTGTAAATACTCCTTTATAATCACAGGTGATCCAACAAATAGCCGGGAGAAATGGAAGTTAAGGCTTTATGTCTGTCTCGGTGTCCCTAAACTGCACCCCTCAGTTACCCTGACACTGGGGTACATCGTTGAGGGCAAATTCTGTCCCAAGTTACATGCAGAGCTCACAGGAGAGGGCTCTGTGTGTCTGGGGGCAGAACTTGGTTCCACAGCCTGGAGGTAATTGCAGGAGGTTGTTTTGCATCCCAGCTTTTAGATGCATCTTTCCTGGGTGTGCAGAACCCGCCTGCTGCACAAGGCTCAGGAAGCTTCAGGATTTTAGACCTGCATCGTTTAAGCCACTGGCAATATTTAAACACTGGCTTTGCCAAGAGTATATTCATATTACAGGCGTATTTTTTTTTTCTGTCTCTGCCTCTATTTGTGTTTTCCTCATGACTCTAACAACCTCTTGCAGACATTTTGGGTGAGGCAGAGTGAGTGCTGTTCCGTGTGTGGTAATGAATTTAGACCAGTGTAACTGAATTATGTTTGTCATCATTGGTTTAAAAGCAGAAGTAAAATTAACACAGGGATGAAAAATATCAGTGCTGTTCCCAGGAAGGGTTTGGTTTCATGGTGAGTAGCCCAGTCACCCTCCGAGTTTGGCAGGGTGCCCCTGAGCAGCCCATGCCCTGGGGGATGCAGCAGCCCCCCAGGATCTTCTGGGCTTCCCCACTGCTGCTCTGCTCCATGTACATGCTCCTTCTCTGGCACAGCTCGGTGCTTGGGCTTGGCACTGGTGGCAACAGCACAGGCACCTCTCTATTCGAGCAGATGAGGCCATTGGTATTAGCAGCATGAGGTCAATGAAACCTGAGCAGTTCTGCAGTAGAGAAAATGGACGTTGTTACACTATCCCCCATCTTCATTACACTCTTATTTCTCATTTCCAAATGAATAAATGAACTCTTAGGAGTATTGATGCACGAGGGACATACAAATACCCAGTTTTGTACTATAAGCTAGGCCAGTTGGTACCCTTCATTCTGTGGTAAAGTGTATTTTCTGCTTGCAAGACAATAATGCTGCTGAGGACCTAATTTTGCCTTTTATAGCTCACTGAAGCCACTGGGATTTTACAGCAGATGAGAAAGGAGAGTCATGCACTGAAATGCTGACACGACTTCTATATATCATAGAGATATCTGAATAATTCATAGTGTCAAACAGCGCAAGTTAAAGGAACAGTGGCATTAGTACATCCTATGCAAAAATAAAAACTCCACAAATTTCTTTCTTACCCAAACCCCTTCCTTCCAAGGAATAACTACAACAGTGCTGCAAGATGTGGGGTGATACACCAAACAGGGGGATTTCCTTGCGATCGGGCATGTTACCCTTTACCTTTGCCTGGTGTAGTATTTGAAACAAAATGACATTGTACCCGGATTGGAAAAAGGGACAGCGTCTCCTTCCCCCATGCTCATTCTGACGCAGAAGAACCCGGGCTCTTCCACAGTCTTCTGGCTGTGGTTCACTTTCTGTTCCTGATAACAACTGCCTTTCAAAATAATAAAGTCCAAAGCGAAGGCTGAAGATAAGCTGTTTATGGTGCTGGTGCATCAAAGATCCCTGAATTCTGAGAGTGTTTTGGACCGAAGCCAGACTCATGTTTTTCCAAAGGGCCCTCATTGCCACACGGAACTGAATGAGGGAAAGCCCTGCGGGAAATCACACTTGCAATTCAGATATAAATGCAGCACTTCCAGCTCATCTCTTCTTGTGCATGTGCAAATAAGAAATCCCCTGGAGTTTGTAGGTCCGTTTTCTACTCTATGCTTCTCACCCCTTAGTTTGGACTGGTGACCCTCTCCAGGTCTGACATTTTGGGCTGGGTGCTGGGCAAGGGACAGCTTGCGAATGCCAACACCTTGCCAGCTGAATGGCATGGGGCTAGGGATCACATGATGCGCATCTGCAAGCTTGAACCAGGCAGGAAGGTGGTGTCATTTCAGCCCTCCTAAGCGGCGCTCCTCTCAGTCAGTACACTGACTGGCTTGGCCAAAATCCCCTCTGTGGGCTGGGTGGATGCAGTAGGTCCTGGCGGCAGGTGACTCTGCTGCCTCTCTGCATTCTGCCCACGTCCACCACCACTACCAGACAGGGACGCCGTTACCAACGGAGGTGTCATCTGAATACCAAGTGGAGGCAGGAAGCCACGCTCTCCCCACCAGAGCCTGGGGAAAGCCCAGGTGGCAGCAGGGTATTCGGTTTGCCAGGGCGATGCTCAGCACCTTCCCTGGCGTGGCACTGTCCCTTGTTAAATTTCCTACACCGCTGTCACCAGCGTGATGCTGCTTGGTGTTGCCTTCACACACACACACACACACACTCACACAGACACACACACCCCCTGGCTCAGTGGGTCACAGAAGCCCTGGTCTGGCTTGAGCTTTTCCCTCCAGCTAGCAGGTTGCCATGCCTTTGTATTCACTGCTCAATCTCTGCCAGGCAGTTGTTTACCTCCACTCTGACCCCCTCCCCTCTGCCCGACCCACATTATTGTCTGTGGCAATCCTCCTTGCCACAGAAGTAAAACTCTGAAAATGAGGAATTAATTGCCTTAGGGCTCTGATTGTTTTTAACCATGTGGAGATAATCTGTCACATCCAGGAACCATTCTGGGTTTGCAGCCAGGGCAGCAAAGTTCCCATCTTTACAATCTTATTTTTAGTCTCTTCCCTTCATTTCCAGAGCAGACAAACTTGAGGATTCATATTTGGTTACAACTCAGGTTTTGTCTGCAGACACCACTTTAAACCATGATGTACATTGATCTTGATAGCATGCAGGATGTACCAGGCTTAATTGATCAGTTCTGCTTGCATATTTGAGCTTATTTGCCATACTCCCTGCTTTGCCTTCATTAGAAGTGAATGTAACGCTCGGGAAAGTTTCCAGCATTGACAACTCCGGAAACCAAAGTTCCAGCTGAACAGAGCGAATCAAAGCAAATTTGTTACACACATGTGCCCCCTGCAGTTTCACCCCGTGTCCTTTAGGTCGGCCTTATTGCTGGGATCACAGACATCATCCCCTGTAAAGACCAGCCTTACAGCTGAGGTTGCTCTGGTCTGGTCACCTGCCCATTAAAATGTGCAGTGACTTGAACAACCCTTCTGGTTCTCCCAGCTGGGCCTTGTGAACTTCTGCTCTCTGTTGACTGATGTAACTGGTCCGCTACTAAGCTGGACTGGCCTTCAGCTGGTGGCTCAAGAGTAGAAAATATGGCAGGATGGTGGAAAATGGTGCAGTGCCAACAAGGGAGTACCACACCTTGCCACCAGCAAAAGACTGGATCCAGTCTGTCCATAAAGCTTTCAAAGCTTTATCTTCACAGTGCTTATTTTAATAATTCTAGTTTTGGATATTTGATTACAGAAACGGTCACAAGAGATTAATTTCTCTGTGTCAAGAAAAAAGAGTAGTTACTGCTGTACATGGTACTTCTGTTTGTTTGCAGCTGAGGGACCTGCAGAGGACAGTGAAGGAGGTAGGCTGTGGCAAACGGAGTTTAGCTGAACTAGGATGCAAGTTTCCATGCAAACTTTGTACAAGTAAAGAGAGAGTGGGATGAAAAAACAAAAGAAGGGGAAGTCCCCCAGCAAGCATTTTAGGGCAAGGGACTAGGTTAGGTCTAGCTCCATCACACAGAGCCAGAAGTATACCCACCAGGAGCCAGCCCAGCGCCTGGGGAGCAGAAAGCAGCTATCAGAGCATCTCCTTTTTCTCCTGTGCATGGGACAGTCCTTAAGCCACTTGGTGTTTGCTCATCCCTTCTGAGCTTGTCTGCTGCCAGCTGCTCCCAGAACCACATCTGTGCAATATCTGTGACAGCACAAGAGCTGCATATCCCTTTCCTACCCCCTTGATTGCTGAGCACATCAACATCTCACACAGTTTACTGTACACAAGGATTGCTGTTGCTGCTCTTGAGCAGATAATCAAGAGCAAATAGTTCCTACACGCAAGTCTGGTGCCCTCGAGAAACTTGCTGATCAGAGGAGAAAGCCTTTCTGCAGTCAGTGCTGCTACCCTGCATGGGCTGAAGTCTGCAACTGGGGGCCATATTATAATATTAATAATAATAATAACAAAAACAACAGCAGCAACAACAGCAACAACCACAAGAACATGGAGAAGCTTTCAGAGACACGCCAACTCCTCTTCTCACTTACACCTCATCACCAACATCAGCGGAATTTCCTTAGCTCTAACCCCTGAGCAAAGGTCTCTCCTTACTGCTGGGGGCTGGGACAAAGCCAAGGTGGGCTGCAGGATCCACAGGTCACTGCTGCTCCCCCTTCTCCTTCCTGCACACAGTCATGCTTTTGTTCTTCCCTTCACTTACCTGACCTGACAGACTGGAAAAGCTGCCCTGGGGCCTGGGAGGGGACACTGCCTGCCATCCAAGCACCAGCCCCTCTGGAAGCAGCATCCCTACCAGAGCAGGAGCTGTTGTTTCCATAAGCAGAGCTCAGCATTGCCAGGTTGAAAGCTGGGGGAAGGGAGAGAGGAAGCTGCAAGTGGTATTTTTACATGTACTTTCTTCAAGTAATGGTTTATTGCCATTTCTATCCCAGGAGCAGGCTGTTTTGGGGCTTGTAAATACAGCCTGGCTAGTGCTCGCTGCTGAATACTAGCTGGATCAGACTCTTGATAAACAGAAGCCAAAACCAGAGTGCGTTTTGCTGCTGATATTTTCATGTATCTTCTTAGAGGAACATTATTTTGCAGTCCTTGTACTTCTCAGATATGTTAGACAGGTAAGCCTAGTCTTTTTAGTTTCACTGGGTGACCTGAATCCTCTCTTGGAATAAGTGAGAGCAGCTCAGCTAACTTGAATGGATTTTATACCTGCCTATAATTTGGTGCCCCTGCTTATAATTTGGTGCCTCTGCCTCTGTTCCCCAGCTATTTTAAAAGGCCACACACAGAGGTCTTAATAAGAATATAATAAAGACTTGAAGCCCCTTTCCCATTTGGAAGTGCACTGGGATGCAATGGGATGTGGAAGCATAGGGAGCTGCATAGCGGATAGAGCCTGCAGCATGTTCCTGTCACTCGGCAGCCTGCCCCAAGCACTTTTTGGGTGCAGGATGGTGCTTTTAGGTGCTGGACAGATGTGCCTTTACAAACTTCTTCCAGTGCAGGTTTTTAGACACATGATTACCTCTTTTTGACACTAATGCAATAGTCATCTACTGTGAGGGAATGGGGTGGCTCCAGGGACTGGCAATAATGAGAGACGAGCCCTTTGTCTCTGGGTTACTGGTTCAAACCCAGGTGAGATAAGCAGTTACTGGGAGTCATTACTGCCTGACAGCTGTTAAACAGCTGGTGTCAATTGGGTTGGTGTCCTTGGTCAACTTTCTCATTAACAGGTGTCCGCATCTCAACACCACAAAGAGAACCTAATTATCAGCCTCATCCCTGACAGTGATTTAGGAGATATGGGCAGAGATTAATTACTTAGTCAGCAAGATGGGCTTGGAAGTATGGTCCAAGCCAGGAGTGGGATGCGCTGATGGAAGAAAAATGTTTTATGCTAAACTGCCCCTTCTCTTTGCTATGCCTGGGATAAATAGAAGGGTTAAGCCTTTGGAGGTACCAAGCCTACAATTTTCAACAACTTCACGCACTCATTATTGCTTTTGCTCTTTACTATGCTAGTGCTAAAAGACCCTAAAAGTCTACTGCTTTAATCCTAGGGAAATTGTCCCTGCCCACCAAGAATCTTCTGTATAAGGCAAGAGATGGCAGATCTGTGTCCACATCAGCCAGACAAAGAGAACACAAACTAAGGAGAGTTTTTTTGATCACATCATTAAAAAGCTTTAAATATTAGGCTAATAGTTTCATTTAAAAAAAACCCCGAACAGTGGAGGTTTAAAAATTTCAGAACTACAACTTCTGGATATTTTCATTTGACAACTGAAACCCAAAAGGCTTGATACAGCAAGAAATGCAACTTAGGCTTAAGTGCAATGCAAAAGTTCCTTTGGCTAAGTAAGAATCGGACTTGCTTTCTCTCACAGCATGATCAGCCTTAAATGAATCTTAAATTCATAGGTGGGAAAAGGTGAAATTAGTTTGCAGCTGAGAAACGAGATCAGATCTTTTTCATTAAAAACATAAAGTTAACTGATTACAACATTATTTAATACTAAGATTATGATGAGAGAGCAACCTGGTGCCTAGAGAAATTATTACTTCCCCATCTCAGACCCTGTCTTACAATCCTGCATAACTTTGATGATGAACTTAACACTTAGCAGTTGTTGCAGGAAAAAAAACTGGACAACTAATGAAAGCTGTTGACTGTCCCCAGGTTACTTCATGAGCAGAATTCATCAAATGAGATCCAGGCCTCAGATCAGTTGTCGTTCACCCACCATGTACAAGTGGTCAAACCTTGCTGAAGAACTGCAGGAAACTGTCTCACTGACAGCAGGGATGGTTGATGGGTGGTACTTAAAAATCTGCTGCCCCTGAGCTGGGCAAATGCAGTCCATCATACAGGGGCAGCCCAGATGGACTAGATGATCACTGTAGGTCCCTTCCAACTGAAATATTATATTCTGTCACATTTTCCACACACCTGTAACAGAGGTAGCTCCTGTCTAATGCAGAAATAATGTTGAATTGCTCAAAAGCACTTTTCGAATAAACTTTTTCTAGAGAACTAGGGGAAACATTATTTCTGCTACAGAAAAATCAAAGAAGAGTGAAAATAGAGTGATCCTTTACACATCATTTATACAGCCCTTCTTCTTTGTCTCATTAGTGGGAGCTAAGAGCAGGACTCTTGATTTTAAGTCACTGACTGTGCTTAATCACCACTAAGGAGGGCAACTTCCACCTAACTGGGATGGCCAAGGAAAAGCTGATCCCTCTGTGAAAATGAGGGAGAAAACGAATATAGAGCAGGATGAGAGGTGAGGATCTGTGTTACCCGAGGCACCAGGAGAAGAGGAACACTGAAGCTCGCTTTGCAAACTGGCTTGAAAAAAAAAAAATCCTAAAGGACAGGCAAGCACATGGTGCTGGTAGCAGGAGACCCCTGCATTACCATCCCCCTCATCCTCATCAGCCTGATTTGGGGAACATCACCCTCACCTACAAGTGGGAACTAATGGGAAAGTTTCCAGTTTGGATTTCTTTCCTTTACACACTACTGAAGGCATCGCTTTAAGGTAAATTATCATTTTCCTGCAGCCTTGGCAACACTGTAGTTAGCGTGATCATAATAGGATTATTACTGTATGAGAACATGAAATCAGCCATGAACCTGATGAGGCTGTTATCAGTGTCCAAGCTGATTATGTTACAAAGGCACAGATAGGGAAAAATACATTTGGCTTTTTCAACATGATTTATTTGGTATAATTTCAATTCTCTCTCCTTTTTTTTGTAGTCTTAAAAGAAAGGCATGATCTTTATAGCTATTTTTTTTTTTTGGTCTTCAGTAGTGCATAAAATAATCCCTAATAAATTCTTCATTCTTTTCAAAAAGCCCATACTGCTAATTGGGTGATCAGATAAAACTCTTACTCACACCAAAACAACTATAAAAACAATTTATTTACAACCGCAATGAAATTAAAATTAAACTCAAGTGTGAGAGCTGCTTCTTTCTGAAGGTCTCTGAATGTCCTTCAAGTTTGTAAGTAATAAGTTCTCGTGGGACACATGAATTCATGCCCTTAATCCATTCTGACTTTAAAAGTCCAGCTTCTTTTATGGAATGTCTCATTATACAAGCCCTTGCTTCAGCAAATGCACTTCCATCACTTTTCTCTGAAGACTATTTAATATAACATCTTCTGAATTATTTAATGGTCAAACATATGGATTAAATAAAGCAAACACATCTACCAGATCTTCTATATGCCTATCAAACTTTTGACCAAAACTTTCCAAGCTTTCTGCAGCTCATATACAAAATCCCTAAGCCTCAGACCTGGGCAGCGCTAGGCTCTCTGTGTCACAGCACAGCCATCCCTGAAGCTGTGGTATCAGGTCCCTAGGGATCCCTCCCCACCCTGCAAGAGAGGCAAACCCCAGAAAAGGAGCAAGTCAGGGGTCAGACCGTGGAAAATTGTCTTGAGGCTAACGATGGCATCGATTAGAGCGGCTTTCAGATTGCCCCTGTGTGTGATATGGATTGGCCAGCTACACTCAGAGTTCACGCCCACCGATTGCCCCTGCCCCATTGCTCCCCAGTAGCTGCTGTCTGGTTTTCACCTTCCATCACAGCTTTCTTTCTATGGTTTGCATTTTGTCCACTGTTCCAGATTATATTTCCATGTTTTGGAGTGATATATAGCCCATGGTGAATGTTTACCCAAGTAAGTGTAAGCCAGTCTGGAGTAGGCTTCTGATTAATTTGAATTTAAATCTGCATTTCATTTCTTCTGACCTTTGAAATCTCCCTCATGACTACTCATCAGGAAACCTTGATATGATAAATTAGAAATTCTTTCAGATCTAGGATCAGATTGGAATTATAATCACCCTGCTGCCCAAACACCCATCTGAGGCTTTGTTATTTTGTTTTCAGCAACTGTGGATAGTCTAAGTTACAAGAGCTGCAGAAATTAAACAGGCAACATTTCTACATTTAGGTGTTTAAGTGCAGAGAAAAATACCCTCGCCCTCCCATGGCTCTTTCAGACTTTAAAATCCAGACATAGTTTTAGATTATTAATGACCCTTTTCTGAACTGCTCTGACACTGTGATATCTTTACGTGCTTTGATTAGTTTTATTCATTGCTGAAACTGTGAAGTAAACGCAGCAGCCAGATGCGTCTCTTAAAGCTGAGAAATTGAACTGGTGCTTTATTATTCATAGCAATTTAGGTGCAAACCAACCAAAATCAAATAAAAATCATACCCAAAGCAATTGCTCTCTGAGTCAATTACCCGATTTATTTGTTGGTGCTGAACAAAAAAAAAGCAGCTCAAAATTTGACCAGGTATAAAATAAAACCAGACTCGAGCCAGAAGGTGTCAGAGCGCGAGCGAGATGGGCACAGCGTGGCCAAGAGGCTTGGGAACTTCTGGCAGCAGAACAGCTGATGCTTATCTTAAGGCTGAGGGGAGCGGGCAGGAATCCGGGGGGTACCTGAGCGGTATATAACTTTTAAATGATCTCTTTTCCTAGTAAAGGGATGTACTGTTTAGGAAGACGTCTTAGAGCCTGAAGCTGATTACCCCCAGCCATGCTGTTAATGGTAGGTTGCTAAATGGACAGGAATACCAGGGAAAAGACTTGCACAAGTTTAAGGTCTCATTAACTCCATTAACTGGAATGGAAGCATTTGGATTCCCAAATGTAAATAGCATCTCTATGTCCCAAACCTGGGTTCAATAATCTTGTCAGTGACATTCTCCCCATGGGGGCCAGCCCCCTCCCAGCATCTTTGACCTGCAGATTCATGAAGGAGAGGTCAGTGCTTTGCTCCGTGTCCTCTGCAGCCAGATCTTCAGCATTCAGTCTCGCATGGGGCTAGGATACCATGGAAAAGGGAAGAAGAAGGGTAACGCAGTGCTGCCAAGCACGAGGCAGATCCCCAAGTCTCTGTTGGAGCAAGCCTGGCTCTGGCCTGGCTGATGGTAGGCTGGAGCTAGCAAATCTAGCCAGAGGTGAGCTGGTTTGTTCCGAGACACCCAAAGTCTCCAGCACCATGGTCCCAGCAAAACGCAAGGGGCCAACTGCACCCCAGCAGGTAGAACAGTGCATGGAGGAGACCAGGGCTGCCAGCTGAGCCTCTCTACCCCTCCACCACCCACGGGATGGCAGCAGCTGGAGAGGCTGCCCACAGCAGCAGCCGAGGAGAGATGTGCCATGCAGTCATGCAGGACCTGCATCTTGACACTGCATTAATACTTTTTTCTCTGTTCCTGCTGATTCCTTTTAAAAAGCCATTATCTTTCTCAGCGCTCCCTTCTGCAAACTCAGCCTTGCACGCTCTGGGAACGGTTATTTCCCACTCCTCCCAGTGTTTGCTGACCCAGGGACAAGCAAGATTACTTCTGAATCCCAACTCTGATGGCTTAAACTGCAGAGTTGCCGGTCAGGCCATGGAGGCAGGCAGCTCTGGGCTTGTTTTGCACCACCAGCCTGCAGCACATACATCATTTTCTCCTGAGCCCATAGGCCCCCACCGACACGAACTGACAGTGTTCCTGTAATGCTTTCTAGGGGTACATCAGCCCTGTCATTCTATTAATTTAAGTGCTGCTCATCACTGCACAAACAACGTAAAAACCCTTCCTAAATCCTAGTTTATACCTTCTCTAATCTTCTCTTTCATAGCCTCCTTCCCATACACCACAACTAGGTTTAATATTTGGCAGCATTGCCGTAGCACCTGGGATCCAGCCCTGGGATCCAGCCCTGGGATCCAGCCCTGGGATCCAGCCCTGGGATCCATCCTTGGGATCCATCCCTGGGAACTGGGGCCAGCCATGCTGGGTGCTGAACAAGCACCCAACAAATTGCTTTCAGTCCAGTGTGAGCTCACCGTCCAAACGACCGTGCTGTGTTTTGGAGATAGGAGCTTTGACTCATGAGCTGTCTATAGTATACAGCTGTAAACTCCATTTGAGTGATGCACCCTGGCTGCATTATCCATGGTCTTTTCCCTTCTTATTTGGTTATTTTAAACTTTCTCATGTGCAAGCTCAGAGGAAAAAAATATCCTGGCTGAAATCCTGGCCCAAGTGAAGTTGGTGGGTGTGCTGCCATTGATGTACATGGGTGAAGATTGTGCCTCTGTGATCAACAGAAAATGGGTCTGCATTCTCACAGCTGTATTTATTTTGGATTTTATTTCTTGTTCGGTGTCAAAATAATGGAATTACACCTGCGTTAAACAAGATGTTGGCAGTCCTTCACGCGGGTATACAGGAGACAGAAAATCATTTTCCCTCAAAGCACCATGAAACAAATTTTCATAAATGTATTTCACAAGGCACTCAGTTCAGTTTCAGCAAGAGTTCATAGACCTGTTTCATAATGAACTGTGCTATGCAATTAAATTTTGTCACATAGAAGACCAGGCCAGGTCCAAACTTCCACCTGATAATACTAAGTACACACAATGACCTTCTTAGAAATTCAGCATTCTTTGCCTGATGTGCTAGTTAACTTCACATCTCTACAAAGATGACAACAGTCCAACATCCTAGAATAATGCAAATAATGAGAGCAATTTAACTTAGAGGCTATTAGAAAAGTATCTTCGGTTGATTTGCATCTGTGCTTGCAGCTAAGTCATTTCCCACTGCTTTTGCAGCAGAATGTTGCTCCTTTCTCACACACAATTTAATATTTTACTTTAATGTTTTCACAGTCATTTATTTGACCCGAGCAATTCCAGTCCCACCAAATACATGAAGAGGCAGGTTTGAAAGTCAGGTTTGCATCTTTGAGCTCAGTAGGAGTTTTGCAATAAATGTCATGTATTGACAGTGGAGCCTTCAAGGAAAGACAGTATAACAATGTATTGCTTTTTATGCCAAGGACCTAGTCTTGGGGATTTCTGGTCGGCAGTTATAAATGTCATAGAAATATTACAGAATTACTGACTGCATCAAAATTGTACCCACCACAGGGTTTAAATTCAATCCATGGGGCTACATAGTCTTTGAAATGGCCCTAGGTGATCTAAATGCTTGACTCTGCCAACATGGCAGGGCTTGTGTGACCCAGTTTCAAAGGCCTGGTGCTGTGACAGGGTGGGAGGAGCCTGGCAGAGCCTCCTCTCGCCCAAGCCCAGAAGAATTCCCTTTGCACAGGAGGAGTTTCTTGCATGTAAGGGACAGCTCAGATGTATAAGCAAGCAACATGTGAAATTAATAGGGAGAAATAGGATGTCAGGAAGGGAGCCTGCGTTCATGTGCACGCGTGCCCGCGCGCAGGAGGGAGAGTGCTGGCTTTATCCGCAATTCTGAAGCATTGCTCTAATAGCAACAGACAAATAATCCAAGCATATATTACTGCTCCTCTGCTGTGTTGCTCATTGCGCAGACAATGTGGTGATTAGCAAGGAAAACTGCCCAGGGAGAGAAATGCAGCAAAAACCCAGTGTCCTCTCCTACATTCACATCTACTCTGCAGTATTAGCCAAAGCAGACAGATGCCCAGACATCATCCTGTATCAGCCCATCCAGTGATCTCAGAGCAGTGCTAACAACTCACGAGTAATTGTAAGGCACAAGGATGTTTGGTTTTGCATGGAGCGTATCTCCATTTGATAGTAACCATTTTAAAGTCTGGAAGAATTTTGCACTCTCTAAGCTGATTTTACAAGCAAAGAGAAGTGCTTGTCAGCAAAGGTTAATGTTGCTGTCACTGCAGGAGAGCCCTGTGGGTAGAAAGAGTCTCATCTGGCTGTTTTTTAAAGGGCAAGAGTCATCACCATGAAGGAGGAATTTTTCCATTTCTAGAAGCCTTTCACATCTTGTAGTGAACTGCTGCATAAGTTTCCACTTCTCTATAGCTTCTCTATTTTCATGATTATCAATATTTGTTTCTATTACTTGTGTTTTAAAGTCTTATAGGATGTTCTTGTACAAAATGAATAAAATCTTTATTTGAGAAGATGAAAAGAGAACTTTTGGGTGTTTTTACGGCTTGCACTGGTACAATATGAGAGTGCTGTGAAGTAGGGAAGGACTGTCTCCCCTTTTTACTGAAGGAAACAGGAGCGAGAAGAGACTAAACACAGAAATTAGACTACATACTCAAAGCTCCCACCTTGCATGTCACAAACATTCCAAGGGAATTGAATCCAAATTTCCAATGTCCAGGCTACCCTTTCACCACTGACTGGACTCAAAATTTCTTAAAGCACCAAAGGTGAGATCTGTGCAGGTATGGGTAAATACCCCTAACTTATGTACAGCACTTGCCATAGAGAGAGGTTTGGCCGTGCCAGGCTGGCCTGACCATGGGAGGGTCTCACACTGCAGCCATCCAAGGCCTGTGGTGAGCTCCCATTTACATCCTGAGGATATCACCAGTACAGCCAGGGGGGACACACGCTCAGTGTAACAGAAAAAGCCCAGAAGCAATCTGGAGATGCTCAAATAGTAGCTGGTTTTATTTACCCGTGGTTGCCAGGAGATGGAGTCATGCAACATGAAGTATAGATGCAGACAACATTTTGCTTTGTAGGCAGGAACTTTAGTTGAGTTATTCAGGAAATCTTCTCCTAGAGCTTTCTGAGAAGAAAGCTGGCAATGCTGTACCCTTGGATGAAAAGCATGGAGGAGGAGAAGTCAAGGGGTAAATGGTGGCTATTTCATGGAGCATTGCCTCGGTTCAATAAAAGGGTCAGGGCTTAAAAACAACACTGGGTCCTCCACAGCTGATGAATAAAGCCAAAGCACCAGGAGCAGCGATGCTTTTTTCATTGCTGATGCTTGGTCAGAGGGGATTTCCTTCTGTTCCTGACCCAGATGTTGGCACAGTGAACTCGGCTTTGCTCAGTCTAGCTTGGGTTACAGAAGCACATCCCAAGGGCATCCAGAAACAGCAATGCTGTGTGATCTCCAGTGACCTCCCAGTTATCTCAGTGTGGAACTCAGGCTGTTAATTTTGACATATATTAGTAGGTCCTTACCTGACCTCCTCCTTGCTTGGCCACTGGTGCTGTGGGAAGTGATCAGACCATCTCTTCCCACATATGACTTGTTTAGGGCTTGTGACAGGTTGCTGCCTGGGAAAACCCCTTTCCTCCTGAGCTTTGCTCCTTTCTGCCCACAACAGTCACAGCTGCTGACCCCTGACACCTGTCAGGCCCCCGTTGAAAATGCTGCAGGCAAGGGGGAGGCCAGGGAAGAGCCAAGGGTAGAAACTACTTTAAACACACATACACCTACAGCAACAGACACTATGGCTCATGAATTAAACATAAAATAAATACAGCTCTCAATTTATAGTTATTTCCATCAGATCTTAGAAACCTCTGCAAAAATAAAAATTCTGTACAACACCCAGAGTCTGTACCTGAGCCTCAGACTGTCGATGCAGTCGTGCCTTTTTAGCTTTCACTGCTATGCTGCCACACTGTTTTGTAAGTGCCACATCTGTTTTAGCATTTTGAGCTATGTCAGGTTGACTCATAAATCATGAGAACAGAACATGAGACTTTTTGATTATGGCAAAATAACTCTAAGTGTCTGAAAATGCCATTCTTTTAAAACGTAGAGTTTAATCCTTAGATTTCAGTCAATAAGAGTTTAGAGATGGATTTGCAAAGGTCTAGAGACTTGTACAGACAGTGGGAATGGCAAAGATGCCGACGCACGTCAGACACTGAGCCCATGTGGAGACCAATGGAAGGCAGGCACCTAACCCACTCAGGACTCTTTGTAAGAAGCTTTTAGTGATGAACTTCCACCAGAATTTGGCTATGAAAGAATTTAATGGCCTACAGGACTGTTGCAGCCCTTTCTGCAGGACAGAACAGCTGACAGAAAGGGAAGCAATCTGAACCTGTTCAGAACTTCCCTTGAGCTGCTGTTTATTGCACCTAAAGCAGGTTTTGTGTGAGGCTACAAGACCCTCTGAGGCCAGTCAGTCCAGCTCTGCAGTGTTCTCAGACCACTGTGGCACTGGCTGTTACTGGGAGAGATGCTTGATGATACCCCATAGTTGCAGATAGCAATTCTGGGGCCAAAACCTTCCTCAGCTTTGGGGAGGGAAATGATCACAGAAGCTTCTTGTTGACTGCCCAGAGAATGTGAAAGTAAAGGCACCAAATCAGTGGATGGATGAGCATAATCCCCTTGGCCTTCTTTAAATGCCATACTTCTCTAACAAAAGAGAAAAGTTGCATATTCCTTTAGCAGAAAATGTAGCTCCTTGTGTATTTCATGAAGACACTGGATTTGATTGGAAACCAGGGGCAGTGTGGTTACCAGCTGCCTGCTAGTACTGAGACTGTTATGCAAGGGACATAACCACCCCAGAGCTTCCAGCTGGGGTCAGGAATCACCGGGCGTCCTACACTGTGCATAGTCTGCACTTCCATGGACCCCATCCCACCAGAAGAGAGCCCGCTGGAGAGCCCACATGGACTTGTGCAACTTCTTCTTTCTTTCCTCTTTTGTCCTTCCCAAAAGATTGTTTGGTATCTAGACATGTCTTGTATGAAACTCACATCCAAGGGCTTGATAGAGCTGTCAATGTTGTGCATCTCGTTGCTCAGTCAGAAAGGTTTCAGAAATACTAAACTTGCAATCTCTGTTTCTAGATCAGCATCTACTCTCTTTTGCTGCATGACATTATTACTTCAGGGAAGAATTTTTCAAGTTACAGCTTGCTTTTATTGGCTATGACTTGTATTTTCAGATATTAGAAAATATCTGAACTATTAGCTGCTTATTGGCTCCTTGTCCTTCAATAGGGGTAGAGTAATGGCAGCATTGGCTGCTGCTAGCTTTGTTCCATAAAAGTAGCATTTTTGTGGTTTTTAATCAAAAAAACCCTTATTCTCTCCAAACTACAGAGGGGACTGAATGATCCTGGGAAAAAGGCATGGATCGAGACTGGATTTTTCCCTTTCAGCATGGACTCAAGCAACAGTAAATCACCTTTTCTTTCAGTGGTTTATACTTGCTTTTGTAAGTGAGCTTTGTCACCTCTCGGAGGGAACTAAAAAAGCAGGGTATTTTATTATGCCTTGGATCACTGATGAGGAAAGGCTCATTTGTACAATTCACTGAGCAAGTCTTTTGGTCTATTTCTTGTTACAGACAAATTATATGGTTATATGTAATTTACAACACAAAGCATTCAGATGTCACATAAAATCAATACAACACTCTCTGAAAAGAAATGTACATTTTAACGCCTTTATTATTTCTTTTGTGACCAAAAAGGAGAAAGGAACCGTGTGCTGTAAAGTAGACAGACCCCATTCAAAGGTTGTTACTTATTGTTCTATTGCTGTTACTGCAGGGAAAATAGTAGTAATTTTAAAAAATCATTTCTGCATGATCTGCTGTTGTGTGAACTGATAAGAAAATATGGTCCTTCTGTACACACAACACATAAGGAATGTTTACTGCCCATACGGTCTCTTTAGGGTTCTTGCATTAGAATTTCTATGGTAGCAAGTTGTGAAGCAAAAGAAGTGAGGGAATTACCTGATTGCTGTAAAACTGTGACCTTTATATCCTGCCTGTAAATAAAATGTGCATGAGAAGGACAGGAAAAGGATTTAGCAGCATGCTGCCTACATGGGAATCCTGGATATCGTATGCTACGGTTGAGCTCAGCTGATTTACACCATCTGTGGGGCTGCCCCAGTGTTTTGTACAAACATGAGCTGTGACATATGACACAGACCCCAGGAATGTGCACCAGGGGGTATTGCTGAAGCAGGAGGAGGTGCTTCATCACAACAGGATTAAAGGATATGAGGCACTCGTGTGGTTCCATTACCAGGAGAAATTAGGGCTTCAGTGCTGCAGCGGTACATCTCATTCCACATCTGAATCACCCCAGCATTGCCACTTACTGAATCCTCTTACAGTATTCTCAATATAGCACAAGATATTGACTGCACTGTGCTGGCTCCTTGGGTATCTTGCATTAAACGCTTCTTCAATATCAAAATGTGTCGGTAGGCCTATGGCAGCCAGCGTGACCTCAGCTGCTGCGCAGCTCAAATCACCTTACCTGAGAAGATGCCCCTTTGGTTTTGACTGTGATATAAAGCTATTCCACTTGCATCTTTCCAAATGCTTAATATATTGTTTCCTATTGTTCATGTAGCACACTAAAAGCTGTGCGGATAAGCAGTCTCCATGCCAGCAGATCACTTCCCCACTGCCTGGTGTGGATTCTGAAAGGCAGGTGTTACCTTGCATCTGTGGGTTTGTGTGTACATGCTGTGTACATGCACACACACATCTTCTTTCTTTTGTTCTCATAATAATAATAATCTATTCTCAGTATTTCTGCCAGTAAGAAAAACAAAACACTTAGAATACAAATAAGAAACAGAAGGGTTTTGCCATCAGATGTGTAATGAGAAAGCAAAGCCCAATTTCCTCTATGAAGAGTTATAGCTCTGTATTTAATTCCTGACTGTTATGTTGTTAGGGATGGTGTTCACAGCTGGCTTGGGTATGAGCATTTTGTCCTTAGCTATTAAGCATTAAACACCTTGCTGTTGACCCAAACTGCGTTGAGGATGGAGTTCCAGACACTGGGCCAAACATTGGTCCTTTGATCAGATGCGATTTGATCACATTTCTAGGCAATGTGCCCACACTCCCTTGGTCCCATGAATGCTAACAAATTCTAGTGTAGGCAGAATGAGTGAAAAAATCTGGACACTGAACAGTCAAGGAGCAAAGCTTGGGGTATACAAGACTATCTTTTTGAGCTGCAGAGTATCTACAACTATCAGTTGCTTTAATTGTCTTAAGGATTTCAGGTTTGGTACCCCAAATAGATTGACGTTTTTTAAATGTGGCCTTCTTCTGCCTTAATCTAGTGCCGTTTGCAAACACATACTGTGTTTTCACCCCTTGCTTCTTCAATTCAATCTATCAGTACAAATGCTGATTTTGAGAATTAATTGAAGTCAACTGGTAAAACTCCTATGGGCTTCAGTGGGAATAGGAGCCATTCAATAACTTAAAAAAAAAAAAAAACAAACCCCAACCCAACCTAAAACCAAACAGACATGTTTTCAATAGTTGATATACAGCGCAAAACATTCAATTGATTGATTCAGATCATTAAGCACAAGGACAAGTGTTCAAATAATCCAAATTAAAAATTAATGATTTTAATATGAAACCTTCTGAGTGGCAAATTCTCAAACTACCACGTGATCTCAGTGAATACTGCCTACATCAAACCACATTCCCATTCTGTAATGGCTCCACAGATGCATGTTATTGCCCTCAGGCAGCATCGAGAGCAACTTTAAATTTAGCACTTCAGGTCAAGGGCAACAGTTCCCCTCCTGAGCTTAGTCTCTAGCGATGGCTCCATGGAGAACTCATAAATAACAAAACAGTGATTAAAAATATCAATAAGCTACACTTTGAAAGATTGCCATAGGGTGGGTGAGCATGGACTATCCCAATTTTATAAATGGGAGAATCCAGGCTGAAAGATAAGAACTTGGAAATGATTGCACAGGACATCTCCAGGCAGGGCACCAATGAAAAGCCCGAGCTGTGTGCTCCTACCTACCACAGCACAGGTCCCTCAAACATGGCCTAGGAGCTCCTACCTGTGGCCTGGGAAGCCTCAAAATACAGCTCGCAACAAGCCATCCTTGACAGAACTAGCTCGTTATTGAGGTCGAGGCACCTATGATCTCTGTTTCAGCAGTACCTTGCCCGTGAATTGCTATGTAGTCCCCACTCTGAAGGGTAACCAAAAAATTGCCCTGTCTGAGCGAACAAAAATTGGGAGTTCTGGCTTGGGGTCATGTACTGTAAATACACATAAAGGATTTCCCAAAGGTATTTTATGCCATTTTCCAGTGATGAGCCCATCACATATATAGTTCTTGTTCTACAACTCACTGCTAAATATGTGCAGGATTTAATTTTCCTTTCATTTCTGAAATGTTACATGGATGCCAAGCTAATCCAGAGCTGTAATAGCAAATCAAGAGGCTATAGGTTAAATCTCATTATCACAGAATATATTTGGTTTCTGTGTTTCATTCTTTGTATATTAAGTATTGTTGCAATGTTAGTTAACAATAGTTAAAAATCATCACAAATGCTGAGACAACAGCCAATGTTAACCACAGGAATAATACATTAACTGGGATGCAGAGGGAGACACATTTGCATCGGTTGCTTTCACGCAAATATAGGATTACCTAACTGCACACTCATTTTTTGCATGGCATGCAAAGTTGTCAGGGACAGTGGCTGGATAGATCACGTGCTTTCCAATGCGCTTGCCAAGGTCATCCACAAAAAAGTGTTTTTAAATGACCAAAAATAAAAGGGCAGAGAATTCTCAAGTGAGATCATCAGGTGTTCTGGTTGCCAGCACATATGCAAAGTTTTCAGTGACCCTAGCAGCAGTTACATAAGCATATGGAGAGAAAAACAAACTCATATTAAATGCTGTAACACATATGGTCTCCTGACAGGATGTTCCAAGCCATGCAGTGATTTTACAGTCCATATGCACTGTACAGCAGTTCTTTGGTCTCAAGGCAGGAGTCAAAAATAGCATATCAGCATGAACTCCACATTCTTTGTCTTTTTGGGGCAGTCTGTTAATACTGAAATACAAAATGCACAGTGGCTCGCTGCATTTAACAGCAAAAAAATGCCATCTACTTGGGACTTGATTTTAATAGCTGATAACATCACATATGACATATGACATGAAAAAAACTCCGGCCTTTGGAGTTAATATATTCCTGGGGTATGCCGTGAAGCACTTTGAGGTAAGGAAGGTATCATCAGCAATTCTATTTCGTTTGGGCAGAGAGTACCTGGACAGCATGGAGGGAGCACCATCCTGAATGTGAGGACTAACTTCATAAAGGAGAATACGTCTCCTGGACTGTCTAGGGCCACACGGTGGAAAGGCTACCCCAGACCTCTCCTTCCCAGCCTTAAACCTGAGTCTAATCAGCATCTCATCCCAGGATGAGATTGCCAAAGGGTGCCAAAGGACCTAGAAGCACTAGTTGCACCGAAGCTAAATTTTCTTGGTTTTAAATATGTCCGTCAGCCATAGAAACTCAAGAGTGCTGTTAGATCTCATATTTTGGTCATACAAAAGATTCAACGACAGAACCGAGCCCAGCCCTCAACTCGTGAGGACTCGGTCCAAGAACTTGTTTCCGGTGTGGTAGGTACATTGTAGCGTTACAAACCCCGGTACGACCCCCCGTGCTGACTCTACAGCCAGGCACCTGCCAGGTTGCGGTCTGGGTGGGATCAAACTCAGAACTCCTTCTCAAAACCATCACCGGAACGAAAGCGTGCTGAGAGCGAAGCCGCGTCCCTGAGAGCCCGGCGCTGCCCGTCTCCGGCGCTGACCTCGGGGCGGGCACGGCGGGGCGGCCGCTCTCCGCGCCCCTTCTGCCGCGGGGGGAGCGAGGCGGCGGGGCCGGCCGAGCCTCCGCGGGGCCGGGCCGGGCGGCAGCCCTCCCGCCCCGCCGCCGGCTCGCCTGGGGAGCAGCGCTGCGCGGTGCCGCCTCCCTCCGCGTCCGCGGGGCCATGCGGGGGCTGCGCGGGGCGCGGACGGCGCTGGCGCTGCTGCTGGCGGCGGCGCTGGCCCCGGGGCCGGCGCGGCCGCACCCGCAGTGCCTGGACTTCAAGCCGCCGTTTCGGCCGCCGCGGGGCCTCGCCTTCTGCCGCCGCTACGCCGACTTCGGCTGCTGCGACCCGCGCCGGGACCGCGCCCTGCTCCAGCGCTTCTACCGCCTCAGCGCCCGCCTCGACGGGCCCACCTACGCCGCCTGCGCTGGGCACCTGCAGGACCTGCTCTGTCAGGTGAGGTGTCCCCGCCCGCCGGCCCTCCCGCCGGCTTCACGGGGCCCCCGGAGGCTGCAGCTGCACGGCGGGGCTCCCGCGGCAGAGGGGGCTTCAGCCGCGCAGGGGAATTCAGCTGCGCGGGAGGCATGAGCCACGCAGGCAGCTTGGGCCGCACAGGGGGCTTCCGCGGCACAGAGAGCATCAGCCAGGCACGGGGATTCAGCCCCTGCACGCTGCTTTGGTAGCGCAGGGTGCTCTGGCCCAGGTGTGGATACTTCAGCCCCGTCACGGTGCTTTGGCACAGATGTAGGTGCGTCCGCCCGTGCAGGGCTGCATCAAGCCCAGGTATGGGTGCATTGGACTGTGAGGGGTGTGTTGGTCCAGGCACAGGTACTTTGGACCTCACAGGGATGCGTGAGCCATGACATGGGCTCATCAGCCCAAGAACAACTGCGTCCGCCCATGCAGAGCTGCATCAGCACAGACACAGGGCTTTGGACAACCCAGGGGTGTGTGAGCCATGGCATTAGTGCCCATCACAGACAGGGGTACATGGACCACCCCACAGGTACATCAGCCGTGGCATTAGTACCTGGGCCCAGGCACAGGTGCATTGGCCCACAATGGGTGCGTCAGGGGTTAGTGCAGCAGCCCAGGCATGAGGTCCCAGGCACTGTCAGGAGCGACTGTCCATCATCAGGTGTCCCAGAGGACTTTCATCCTTTGGCTGGATAGAGGAATAGGGGTGTCTGAAAGAGGAATAGGAGTGTTGCTCTGCTTTAATTTATGAGCAGCAATGCTCTGAGATGGGTGTGTAGGTGACTTCAATTTGCAGACTCCCCTCATCCTCCCAGAGTTAGATCACTGGACCTGATGAAGACACCCAGGAGGGGACCTGCCTGCACAAAACCTTCTTCTTATTACATCCAACTCAGGGCATCAGGTGGTTTTTTTGTACTGGGTTACAACATCCTGAGATGTTTTTAGCGTGTGCCAGATGCTAACAGTCCTGGTGATGGGTGCTGAGTAATGTCTGAGGTTGTGGCCTAGAAACCTCTGTGGTGGACAACCTGCATGGGGGAAATTTCTACTCAGGGTTGATGTTCTGTGGCCAGGTATGATAACAGGATGATCACAGTCTGCACAGAGCAAAGCATCTGACCCTATCATCAGCGGTGGCCTTGTATGTATGAAAATGCCCCTGAGACAGAGCAGTGGCAGCTCTGTGCTGTGCAAGTGTAAATCTTAAATAATTCAGACAGCGGAGTCTTGTCTACCGTGCTCAGATGGGATCAAAGTGTCTTTGCAGAAATCCCGCTCTTAGCATTTTGCAGGGTGCCTCTTGTGTTCCTGAAAGCGGGAAGAGAAAGACAACCCTTTTCCACATCAGCTTCTAGAGATTAGACTTTTATTTCATCTCACATTGTACTGGAAGCAAAAAGCCTTTTCATATATTACTGAAACAAGCAGTGTCCAAAAGTCCATTTGCAGAGAGGAATCCAGTGAGCAGTGCCTGCTAAACACTCCTGCTGCTGCTGCTGGAAACTACAAGTAACTCTCCTGCATACATCAGAAACCCAACTGTTGAAAACTTGTCCAGAAGCAGTGAAATACTTCAGTGTGGGAAAAATCACTCACTGAAATGTTCTAATGAGCTCAGTGCATCGCCAGCCCAAATGTAGCTACAAACCACCACCTCTGGCTGCACAAGCACGAAATGGAGGTTCAGGCATTGCAAGCACTCCAGAACACTCTGCTTCCATTCATTCATTATATACACGATTTATGTCCTAGACCTGAATTAATAAGTGGGGTTTTGTGACTTATGCAGCATACTTCTGTCTCTTTCTGCTCAGAACTCATGATTTCTCTCAAATGTGATCAAATTATTTTGACAAGTGTCTCAGCTTGTACTTGTGGTGAGGATTCCTATCTTCTTTTAAATTGTGATTTTCTGTGTGATACTGTTTCTACTCTCTGCGGAAGAGCAGATATATCCTTCCCTCAGTGCTGCCCATGATCCCCCAGGCCCAAAATAGAGTTTCTCCCACCCAGAACCAGGCTGAGAGTATGCCTTTGGCTGTGGGGGAAAGCAGAGCTGCAGTGGGACGTCCCCTGTTTGCCCTACAGCCTCAACACCCAGGGGTAATTTGACAGGGACAGCAGATCCCAGGGGACATGTGTGGTTGTGGATTATTGTGCAGTGGGATACAGGACTCCAAACTGCAGGAGAGCCGATGCCTCATCCCGCTTCTTGGGGAGCAGCTTGCTTAGAGGCTTAAAGGCTGAGTTTCCAGATGGAGGTGGACAGGGAATGTTAGGGATTACGTCAAAGTTAGATGCTTTCCTGAGAAGTCCTGTTGCTTCCTCGGGGCTGAAAGCAGCAGTAAATAAACCATTGTTTGATGCGGGTGTACATCCAGATTCGGACCGTTGTAATTCCTCAGATAAATAGCTGCCTCTGAATTCCTGGAACAGATAGGATGGACTTGGCTAACTTGCCTCGATGTTACTTGTTTTATTTTCTGATGAGTTACTTTCATAGTGTGAGCTTGTTCCAGCCCTACTGAAGGTCCTGATCATCTGCCCGTTAATTTCCTTGGTCTTTGGATCACATCATAGTTTAAAATGAATGAGCAGACCATGTCATTTGGAAATGAGAACTTACATGTGTTAGTGATACTGGGCTGTAACCAAATGTAGAGTTTCATAGTGTTTTGAGATAGTGAACGTGACAAGATGATGTGAAGGGTGAACAACCACAACGTTTGATTCAGAAGCAGGGAAGTTCAGGATCAGTTGTCAGACTCCATCTCTTGTGGAATAAAAGTTGGAAAATACTCCACATATGTCTGGAAAATACCCTAGACTGGGTGCTGTCTAGGATCTCTGAACATCACTGTCAGTGTAATGCTGCTGTAAATAGCCACGTGCCACCAGGAACGTGGTAAGGATTGAAGAAGTCGTCCTCAACTGCTGTTCAAACACACCAAAGGCTGAGGTGAACAGCCCCCAGCGGCAAAGGGACAGGGAAGTCATGCCTCTGTGCTATTTTTAATTCTGATGCTGAAGCCAGGACATCGCTTTACAATGCATAAGATCACTGCTTGCTTCAAAAGAGTCTTTCAGAGAACCAGTGCACTCCGGTACTCAAGCGAGGGGCCTCCTCTCTCTGAATGTGAAACCTCAATAGGCAGCAACAGCCTGAGCTCCCATCCAGCCCTACCTTCAAATTCCCTTTCTGTGTCATTTCAATTTATATTCTAAGGCCAAATTTTCAGTCATAACAACTGCATCGGCAAACGCTCCGGCTTTCTGTCCCTGGCACGCCTCGTGTGACCAAGCCGAGTGCTGTTACCAATCTGCCCGTGTAATTTCACTGTTTTGTGTCATGCGCAATCTCCTTTTTACAACATTAATTGCTGCTCATTTAGAGGCATAATAACCTTCATTTCGCAATGAATGGCCTGACATTCCAGGAGGAAAGCTTATTGTACACTAATGATCTGTTATATGGCCTCTCAGTTTATTATAGTGTATAATGGAAAATAAAATAAAAATTAAATATCATGTGTACTTATCAGCTAATTTAAATACTTCGGTATCTCAGATGTTATATCTTTTCAGCTATTCAATAGTGCTGTAACCTGCATTAAGACATAGCTCCCTATAGATTTAGAAACAGCTCCCCATACTATTTTTTTTTTTTAACTAAGCTGGTTTTGCTTTGAAGATATGCCTCCTAGGAATTAAAAAATGCAGGATTTATTCAAAAAGGATAGTTTTTCTCCCTGCCTTTCTTGCCTCAGTTATTTATCTGCGCTGTGAAAATAACTGAGCACCCACTGAGTCATGTTACGTTATTTGGAGATCACTTTTGAGGCGCTTGTCGGGAAGATGCATCACAACTGGAAAATATTGTGTGTTTATTACAAGGAGAAGCCCTTGCAAAGCAGAACTGAGTTATGTTGGTCAGTTTGTAATTTACAGACAGTTTTACTGGATTGCAGTGGCTTTTTATGAAAGGAGGATGTGCCTGTAGAAGCTCTCGTTGAATACAATTAACTAAGTGAACTTGATCCAGTCTTTAGGTAGATTTCCAAGGCTGCACCTTCCATAAACGAGGGTTGAGCTGCACCCTCTGCCAGTGGATCTTGTCTGGATTATGGCCATTTGGTGCTCATTTTTTGAAGTCCTGTAGCCTAAGCATTCCCTGCAGAACCTGGTGACCAGCGTCATGATCATGAGATTCATTTCACCACTTCTAGTCAGGTATATAAACTGTCTGTAGGCAGCGGGACCCAAGCAAGGATGGTGTATGCAGTGATAGCATGCCAGGGCTGTGCAGTATGAAGGATGGATATCCTCCTCCTCTCCTCCTATGCTTTCTCATCCTTCTTCTTCCCTCTTGTAGAACATGTCTCTGTTTGAGTTGCATGTCTGGATTGTCAGATGATGAGTTATGGAATTTACAGGCTTTCACCTTGACAGCCTTTCCTATCCCCTCCTCAGCCTGACGATACAAGACCTGACTCTTCTTAGCTAACTCCTTGGTTTCACTGCCATGCTGTGGTGAATCTGCTTGTTATTTCATAGATAGATAAAGTCAGAGCATCCAAGATAGAAAGTCTCTTTTGCCCCAGTACAGTCTACTAGGATGCTGTAGCAAGATATGTGTCATCGCTACTTTTCTTGAGTTGGTACTATGGTTGGAATAAATAGTAACAGCATGAGGAAGTCAGCTTTCACCAGGAGTATTGAAGATCATTTCTGTGAATGCTGAGATAAACCCCCTTTCTAAGATCTTTTCCTTTGTTAATATATCTTTGGAATAAACCACAACATACATTGTAATTAAGGTGACATTTCTCCTGTTAGTATTGCTGCTCAGCTGTTTCAAATCTGGTCCAAGAAATGGCTTGAGGCTTTTTCTCTCTCCCTCTAGGAATGCTCTCCATATGCAGCTCACTTGTATGATGCTGAGGATCCCTCCACCCCTGTGCGGACAATACCAGGACTTTGCCAAGACTATTGCCTGCAAGTGTGGCAAAAATGCCGCACCATTTTTCGCTATTTGTCTGCAGACCAAGAGTTAATTGCACTAGAGAACAACATGGCAAAATTCTGCCGATACCTGTCCTTGGACGACACAGACTACTGCTTTCCACACCTGCTGGCTAACCAGAACCTTAACCAAAACCTGGGGTTAGTGACCGCCAATGCGGAAGGCTGTCTCCAGCTCTGCCTCGTGGAGGTTGCCAACGGGCTGCGCAATCCTGTTGCGATGGTGCACGCCAATGATGGCACCCACAGGTTCTTCATCGCGGAGCAGGTTGGCCTGGTGTGGACCTACCTCCCTGACCGAACCAGGCTCGAAAAGCCATTTCTGAACATCAGTCAAGCTGTACTTACCTCACCTTGGGAGGGTGACGAGAGAGGTTTTCTAGGTATTGTCTTCCATCCTAAATTCAAATTTAATGGTAAAGTGTATGTCTACTATTCAATTCAAGTTCGTTATGAAGAGAGAATCCGAATCAGTGAGTTCAGAATTTCTCCTGCTGACATGAATGCTTTGGACCATGGTTCTGAAAGGTATTGTACACATGTTTCTCTGGCAAATGTATTTAAGATCTCAGAGGGCAGCTTGCACATTTTTAAAGGCTATTAATGAATGAGACTTACTTAGCTTAATATTGCTATTGCATTCCAGTGTGGTAGCAAGTAGTCCAAGTCCACGTCTAGCTTACTGAGATAGAGAATATGGCAGTCCCCTGTGGATGAACTGCAAGTGCTCAGGGATAAAACATGTACATTTCTCACTTTTGGCATGTCAGAAGATTTAACTGCCATTGATTAAACATTATTTACAGTTAGTATTTTGAGGTTTGGTTTTAGATTGTGGAGGGGGTTTATATTGTAATTATTACCCATTAAAATAGATTTCTGCAAAGCATGAGTAAAATTCATTCTGAAGCCAAAGGTTTCCAAAATCAGTATAAACAAACTGATCGCAAAGCGAAGATGGATTTGGCTTCACATTTCTTTATCTGAATGACAGCTCAACCCTATGATATTACAAATTTAGTATCAAATTAAATAAATTGCAAACCACTGTGCTATTACTGAGTGCATTTTGGTTGGAAATTTCATTTGTTTGAGTCTGATACTGCAGTTGATCCACATTAATATGCACAAATAATTAGAGATTTGTTTGTGGAGACAGTCTATAGATTTATAACCTAGTGCAGAACCATGTAATAGAACCACTGTTTTAAAAGACCCTTGAATATTATTAATTTTAATAATACATGGGTTATATTAGGGCTTTCCAAATACTCAGCAGAGGATGACTTTAGATCAAAAATACACGTAACCTAATGATAGAAAGAGGATAGTGGTTTATAAAGCAATTACAGCAATTCAGTGTAAGCAGCTCTGTAGATGACTGGCAAGGGGAATTGAAACACAGTCTTCAGGAAAGCTAGTCAGAAGCTCAAACCTGCAGAAGTCAGGGCCCATGAGCTGTCTCGTTTAAAAATCCTCAGGCTCTATGTTGTAACATTTTCTGCACTTATTTAGCTGATGGTTAGTACAGCAAAAGCTTAAGAAAACAGAATTGTGGTCCTGCTGTGCTTGTGTAGGCACGGGTCCCACTGACTTCATCCTGAGATGCTGCCCAAGAGGGAGCTCAGGCCAACACATGGTGCATATTGCTTTAGCAGGAAGGCGTATGTCTGCTTTTCCGCAAATTTTTCACTCAGTCTGTTTTGGTTTTTTTCATTTTCTTTGGGATGTTGAGGAGGATTCACTTTGGGTCCGTACAGGATCCTCCCTCACTCCAGCTGCTGGCTGGATTCTGTACTCTCGTGCACAGTTACCTTATCTCAGAGGTGGTGACATTTAGCAGCAGGTGACAGAATAATTACATAGTTGGATTCCTTCCCATAATTTACAGTCTGATCACAAACTATCAGTACCTTCAGAAGGGAAAAAAATCTTGCTAAAATTAGGCAGTATAAGTGATTATTATAATTTGGTTTTGCAGCTATTAAGAGTCACTGTCAGCATGAAATCTGGACTGTTTCAGAAGCTGGAGTAAAAAAAAATTCCATTATTATACCTGGGAACCTCCAATGCATGTATTTACAGAATCACAGAATCATCCGGTTGGAAGAGACCTCTAAGATTCATGGCTTTACCTTTCTATAAAGTTACAGTTTTATATATGTCACCCTTTTCTTACTAAGAAAGGAATGCCAGGTGCATAAAATAAAGAGATAAAAGTAATAGAGAGGTAGGTTCTAAAATGAAGGTAAATGTTGGTACTGCTTTGAATAACCTTTGTCAAAATGGCTGTTTGTTAATGGGGCTGCTTTTAACCACTCCTTAAGCCTGTAAAGTCCTGTAAACTTGTAGAGGTTTGTAAAGCCTTTGACACAGTCCCCCACAACATCTTTCTCTCTAAATTGGAGAGGAATGGATTTGACAGCTGGACTGTTTGGTGGATAACAAATTGGTTTGATAGTGGTATCCAGAGGATAGTGGTCAGTGGCTTTATGTCCAGATGGAGATAGGTGACAAGTGGTGTCCCCCAGGGGTCTGTACTGGGACCAGTGCTGTTTAACATCTTCATCAATGACATAGACAGTGGTATCAAGTGCACCCTCAGCATGTTTGCAGTTGACACCAAGCTGAGTGGTGCAGTTGACACATCTGAGCGATGGGATGCCATCCAGAATGACCTGGACCCACTGGAGAAGTGGGCCTGTGTGAACCTCGTGAGGTTCAACAAGGCCAAGTGCAAGTTTCTGCACCTGGGTCAGGGCAATCTTTGGTATTGATGCAGACTGGGGGATGATGTGATTGAGAGCAGCCCTGCGGGGAAGGACTTGGGGGCACTGGTGGATGAAAAGCTGGACATGAGCCAACACTGTGCACATGCAGGCCAGAAAGCCAGCCAGAAAGCCAACCAGAAAGGTGGCTGCATCAAAAGAACATGGCCAGCAGGTCGAGGGAGGTGATCCTGCCACTCTGCTCTACTCACCTGGATTACTGTGTCCAGCTCTGGAGTCCTCAGCACAGGAAAGTTACGGACCTGTTGGAGAAGGTGCAGAGTAGGGCCACAAAAATTATCAGAGGGATGGAGCCCCTCCTGTGTGAGGACAGGCCGAGAGAGTTGGGGTTGTTCAGCCAGGAGAAGTGCTCTAGGGAGAACTTATTGCAGCCTTCCAGTACTTAAAGGGGACTTATAAGAAAGATGGGGACAGTCTTTTTAGCAAGGTCTGTAGCAACAAGACAAGGCGTGATGGTTGTAAACTAAAAGAAGGGAGATTCAGACTAGAGATAAGGAAAAAAGTTTTTACAGTGAGGGAGGTGAAACCCTGGCACAGGTTGCCCAGAGAGAAGGTAGATGCCCCATCCCTGGAAACATTCAGGGTCAGGTTGGATGGGGCTCTGAGCAACCTGATCTAGTTAAAGATGTCCCTGTTCACTGCAGGGTGGGTTGGACTAGATGACCTTTGAAGGTCCCTTCCAACCCAAAGCATTCTATGATTCTCTTGCAGCTTACAAATGGATTTAAGTTGAGATCCTTTTTCTTAAAAAAAATAAAGTAAAAAAAAAAAGTTTAAGAAGGAGGAAGGAAGAATCAGAGGAAGAGTATAATTAATTGTCTATTCTGTCATGTGCTTTCCCAGATATTCCTTATTACACAAATTGGTGTTTCTGTAATCTGGAAAATCTCTTGGAATAATTTAAGGTTAGAAAATCAGCTATGCCCAAGCCAAATTCAGTAACTTGGATATGGAGGAATTTGCATCAAAACCGACCTGTAGTTGCCGTGTGTCAAGGGAAACATTAGTGTGACATTGCTCTGCCCTTTGCTTGTGCTTTCTCCCTGTTTTCACTTAGGATAATCCTGGAAATAGAAGAACCCGCTTCCAACCACAATGGAGGAGAGCTGCTCTTTGGAGATGATGGGTATCTCTATATATTTACTGGAGATGGAGGCATGGCTGGGGATCCTTTTGGAACCTTTGGAAATGCCCAGAACAAGTAAGGGCGGACCCATCCCTACAGCAGCTCCAAGCCACTAGTGTCAGTCTGTGAGGCTGTGGGACATGGGAAGTCTGTGCCACCTGAAGGCTGTTCAGTGGCCTGAGGCAGGTGAAATCCTCTTGAAATGGTTGGTTTTTTCAGAAAGATTGAAAGACTTGTCTTTTCCAAAACAGAAAGAATGAAACCCTAGACTTTCCAAAAACCCCAACTCCGATGTTTAACCAAAGTCTAGTTTTCTTTATTTATTTCTTTTTCTTTCCTTTCTTCTCCCAACACAGATCAACGCTGCTGGGCAAAGTGCTGCGCATCGATGTGAACAACAACGACCGTGGGCCTCTGTACCGGATCCCTCCCGACAACCCTTTTATTAGTGACCCTAAGGCTCGCCCTGAAATCTATGCGTACGGAGTGAGAAATATGTGGCGCTGCTCTTTCGATAGGGGGGAACCTCACACCAAGGAGGGCAAAGGGCGGCTCTTCTGCGGAGACGTGGGGCAGAATAAATATGAAGAAATCGACATCGTCGAGAAAGGGAAAAATTATGGCTGGAGGGCGAGGGAAGGGTTCAGCTGCTATGATAAAAAACTGTGCACCAATTCTTCATTGGGTAAATAGATTTGCTTCCTAAATTACCTGCATCTCCCCCTGTGCAGTTTTCTGCATTGTCATTTTTAATCCCTGCCTTCAAAGGCTGGGTGCCTGGTGGAAAACACACATTTCTGAGATGTAAATCAATGCAGCCTCAGCCTAGAAGGGAGCTGGCTTGGGGATGCACAGTGAAAGTCCAAATGTTACCTTTTCTGAGTTAGGAGAAAAATTAAACATGCTGGTTGTTGTTTTTCTCGGTGATCTGTTGTTAGTCAAATCGCTTGGTGATTCTGTGATTTACGGGGACAATTTCATCCTTTCCACGTAAGACTTCCTGCTGCATCAAGAAAGATTCAGAGCAATTGTATTTTTCTCCATAACTCATAAGTAGTGTCCCTATTTAAAAAAAAAGGAACATATTGTATAAGCTAGTCAAACCAGTATGCACACAGCCTGCTCTGCAGATAACTGTATATACGTGTATTTTTGTTTCTTTTAGCTATGCCAAAAAGGAAAACCTTAATTTTAAATTTTTATTTTTTTTAAACTTTTTGAATCAGGATTCAGGGCATTTGGTGGCTGGTTAAATTCCAGTGTACATGTGAAGTCGGAGTGTGTTGTGTTGCAAGGTCTGATGCAGACCACGTCTGGTGCTGGAGAGTCTCCCCAGAGATCCAGGGGTGCAGTGGGCTGGCACTGATTTGCACTAGCTGAGATTCTGATTTTTTTTCTCTCCACATGCCATGTGGTGTTGTTTCACTTCCTTCCTTTTATTAACTTAGCTTAACTTCCTTCCTTTTATTAACTTAGCTACAAGTACAGTGGTAGTGATAAAGTGGTTTTTATAAAAATTTGAAGAGCTGGGAGCAGATTTTTTGCCCTCCCTTTGCTGAAGCAGTCGTCAGCCCATTTCATACTCTCCTGTGACACAGTGCCTGTGTGAGTGTTCATGGCAGGCACTTTACTCCTGTCTCCAGGGATTCAGAACAGTTTCTGATGCCTTTAGAGACCCTGTTATTAGAACCGTGAAATGTCACAGCCCCTTTAAAACAGTAAGTGCAGGTGAAGTGTAGAAAACACCTGCTTTAGATGGAATGCCTTTGGTGCAAGTTCCTTGCTGGCAGAGCTCCTCGCTTTGCTATTTGAGGCATCTCGTACATGGTCAGGGAGCAAGGCTGTGAGGAAGAGGAGGGGTGGGTACCATGAAGCAACACCTGTAACCCAAGAGTTTCAAAAGAAAGCTTGCATCCTATGGAGACCCTCAAAACCAGAGCATCTTACTCTATTTTGTTTCTGTCTTGTGTTTTAACTTGCATTTTACAATCGATGTGCCAGAACTGCATCTTGCCTGTGCCATACCATAAATATTTGATGGCCTTTTCAGGTTAAGCTCCCTTGTCTCAGAGAAACAGAAGCTATTCGCACTGACATCTGGCATATCTTTTCATCAGTGCCTGCGGTCTGGAGTTACCCATTTCTTCTTTCCCTTTCATCACGAAAACAAAGCTGCATTGGGCAAACATCTCCTGCATGGGTGCACTGATTCTAAGAGTAACCTGCAAATGCATAGCAAAACCAGCCAGGCTGTGTAGAAATGGGCCAGAAGCAGCACTTACAGAGCTGGGTTGTAGCAGGAGAAGAAGGGCTCAGGAGAACAGTGAAGTGTCCGGGTGATGGGCAGCGGTCAAGCTGATCAGGGATTCAGCTTATATTGCAGGTGAAACACTTACCAGTCTCACTGAGCTAGCTCATCCCTGGCTAGCACGGCCGGCTAGGCAGGGCTATCAAACGTGGTTCTGAAAAGGTGAATATCAAATGAAATATGATTCCATCAGTACTTTGTCTTTAATTATAAGGTACTCAAATGAACCTGATCGTATCATGCTAGTCTCATAACTATTGAGATAAACAGCTATTCTGCATCGTGTGTAAAACAAGGCAAGCCACAGATCTTTGATCTTTTTTCTCCTGCAGATGATGTACTACCAATTTATGCATATCCACACAAAATGGGGAAATCTGTCACGGGAGGCTATGTCTATCGGGGTTGCGAGTCTCCAAACTTGAATGGCCTGTACATATTTGGTGATTTTATGAGTGGGTAAGTAAGTACTTCAGATACTCACTAAGCTGCACCTCCAGCCGAAGTCCTCCAGTGACGCTACACCTGCCTGTGAGTGCTTATGCAGTCTGAGGACATGGTGCTACCTGCTGCTTGCAAGCACCGGGCAAAGCCTGACTGCTCATTACAGAGGGCTCACATGGCATCTTTTATATAAACTTTATTCCATTGGCTGCTGGAATGCAAAGACCACATTCCTACACAACACATGGAATCATTCCATGTTGCTGATTCTCATCATGCCAGTACAAATAAAGGGGCAATAATATGATGTCCATTTAAAGTCGTGGAAGTGGTGTAAAAAAGCATTTGAATATATCCTAAAAAACCCACTACTCTAATGCAATGTTTCCAGACACTGAAGATACTGAAAGAAAAAAATGACATTGTCCCGCAGTGAGTTTGCTGCAAACCTGAGATGAGGCAGGCATGAGACTGCCTTGGTTTCCCCCCACCTCTCTGCCTTTGCTGTATCTCCATGTCCCAGGCCTCTCTCACCCAGCTCCCCCACTGCCTGCTCCAGCTGATGCACTGGTCCTGGATGCAGGAGAGAGGCCACAGGGCTGCAGTGAAGCCAGACGCTCTGCATCTCTGGCAGGGTCCCCCTCAAATAGTCTGATATCCTTCAAACCCTCCTGTGTTTTTTCATGTGCTTGTGTTGCCCTTGACAGTCAAGGTGTTGCTAGAGCATATAATATGTGTTTTAATATTAACAATCCTTCATTTTTCAGAGAAGCTGCAGTTCCTATTGCAGCTAATGCGGGTAGGAAGCATTAAACATACTTTTGGGTGTCCTCATTAATGTTCATAATCATCTTCTTGGTTGTGTTGTGAAAGTGTTATTTTGCCTTGCAGACGCCTGATGTCTTTGAAGGAGGATCATGCCACCGGAGAGTGGCAGTACAGTGAAATCTGCATGGGGACGGGACAAACGTGCATGTTCCCTGGGCTTATCAATAACTATTACCAATACATCATCTCCTTTGCTGAAGATGAAGCAGGTAATCTTTTAACTATGTCACACTGCACGGCATGCCTGTGGCTTCTTTTTGGAGTAAAACACCAGGGAAGGAGTCAGAGAAGGCTTCTGGGAGGCAGCAGGTGTTGGGGAGGCAGAGCACAAGTCTGCCAGTCTTTAAAATGATGGTGGGTGAGATTCCTAGCATCCCTCAAATATTAAACCAAAGTTACAATCCTAATCTGGAGGCCAGCATGCCACGCAGTGCCTGCAGGGGAATTGGAGAGGCAGATCCCTGCAGGACTGAGCCTGGGTGTGCTGGGTGTGCTGCTGCCTGCACATCTGCCTTCTGGAGGAATGGGGAGCTGCAGGAGGCAAATACAGTAAAGCTTCACGTAGAAAAGAAACCTCATTATGGTGCTGTGCCGTGGGGAATGCAGGCCCTGAGAGGCTGAGCAGCTGACACCCAAGTGAGACAAGCCTATGCTCTCGGCTGCTCGAGAAAGCTGTTGGTGTTATTAATGGATACAGGGGAGCAGATGTCATGAACAGTAATTATGAACCCACTCACCCTGGCCTGGAATGTTTGTACCTTTCAAGGTGAAGCAGAATGGAAGTCCTATGTTATGTCTTGAGCGAGACTTTGGCAAAAGGCTGCTTAAGTCCATATTTTATTAGTGCCAGTTGGGATTTTGCCTTACATAGGACTGAAGGATGTAGTCTCAGTGGACCTTTGCCTAGCTGCGTTTTAAGACTGGAGACATTTTGCTTTCTAAGAGGGAGCTTCTGTGATTTGAAAAGGAGTAAATAAAAGAGTCTTGGCATGAAACAGTTGGACTTGATGATCTTTAAGGTCTTTTCCAACATATACGATTCTATGATTCCATGAAAGCTGGTGGTCACTCCCTTTGTACCGGGGTAAAATTAATAGCCCTGCCCTGTGGTGGGACAGGCAGATTGTGGAGCCCCTGGCTGGAGACCAGGAGAGGATGAGCCCCATGGTATTTGGCCCCATTGCTAAGCAGCCTCATGTGCTACTCGGCAATGGAGGACTTTGTGTTCCACTCTGCTGCGGGGAGGCTCTGGCCCATGGTCACAAGCACCCGCTTCCAGAATGCCCCACTTTTTAAACTTCTGTTTTTCCTGCAGATTATGTCAGGTGTGGATGTCACACAAATGCAACATGCATTGCATATCATATAAATGCAAATTTTATCATGTAAATGCAAATCATCCAAATCAAAAATTAGCTCAAAAGTTTGACTTCAGGATTTTATCTTTTTTGGAGTTAAAATCCATTTTCTTTAATGCTTAATGTTGATGGAAGGTAGAGCTGTTTCACAGTACTGTATCAAGAAGGGTATGTTACCCTAAAATCAGAATAACTCAGTTTAAATCAGCTTTATCCCAACTAAGAGAGCCTCCAAGTGCAGTATCAAGCTCTTTATTGCAGCCCTTCCTCATGCACGTGGGGAGCAGCATCTCCTTCATCCTGTGCCTGTGGGCAGGGTCTGTGCAAAGGGAGAGGAAATGCTGCCGCCCTTCTGCCTTGCAGTTTTCACCTGTGCTTTGTGTAGGTACAATAGAGCCGGGTGGAAATTTGGGCTAGAGTCTGTTCTCAGAAGTCGCTATTTGCCTTGTGTTCGGTTTCTTATAATGGAAAGAAATCCGTTGATACCAGTGTAGTGAGGTTGTTGTATCTGTAGTGAACAGTCTTTTCTTGCACCTTTTTGGTGTGCTGGGAATCCGGTTTTTTTAGAAGTTTATCACACCGTTTGTTTTAACAAGCTTTTCTTCACAGAAGGGTTGGCTATTTGGGGTTGCTGCTCTGATGAATGTTAATCTGGCTGGTACAGTGGATGTGTTTATGCTGTGGGGACACCTATATTTTGGCTCATTGCACAGCCATCATAAAGCCAGCAGCCCTGCCCCTTGGCAGATGAATGTGTCAGGGACACCTCAGGCACTGTGCTATGTCTGTGGGGAGCACATGTGATAGGCTGTGTGCTTCATGGCCTGAGCATCCATATTTCTGCCTGATACTTTCCAGAAAAGAGGGGTGGGATGTAACACACACATCACTGCACCGCAGGACACAGTGCCAGGTGTTTCCCATCCCTGTTTGGATCCTCTGGCCTGTTGTTAATGGAACCCATCAGAAAAAGGAAGGACCCAGCCAGGGGTGGCCAGAGGTGGCTATTTCTGCCCTGGGAGCATCCATTGGAGCTTGGCCTGCAGCAGTGCAGGAGAGCAGGGAGGAGGAGGGAGGCTCAGTAGACAGCACCAGCTGCTACCAACTGCCAGTGCCTTCCTTTGCTCACTCTGTCGCCTCCACTCTTCCCCTTGGGGTACCCATAGGACATCCAAAGAAGCCTGCCTTACTCACATTGCCTCTTTTTCTTCCTTTTTTTTCCTTCCTTTTTTTTAATTCCTTTTTTGAAATACTGCATATTTATTTTTTCATCCAGATCAGCTCTCTGATCCTTTTCTTTGCACCACTTAAGCACTTGAGCTGGCGAAAGAGAAAGGAGAGTGCTAGAAGGACTTGCATGGCCTCCCTTGTACAACAGGAGATGGGTGGAAATGCAGTTAGGAGAAAATACATGAAATATGTGGTGATGGAAATGGTCTGTCTGAAGGTTGAGCCCTTTCCCATGTGACCTGACAGAGCTCTGATGAACCCAAATGCCTTTCTTATGAGATACATCTAACTTTGTGAGTGTGCTAGAGAAAACAAAAGCAAAACCTTGTTCTGTAATTCACCTCAAAGGAGAGCTTTATCCAAAAGAGCAGAAGTTGGTGTGAACAGTCTTAACTTCCTTTCATTTTGTTTCAACAAAGGGAATTCAGAAGTTGATTGTTTTGCATTGGTGAAGTTAAAGGAAACAGATCAGACTGAGATGACAGCTCAAGGCTGGGCAGCTGAACATGTAGTGGAAATTCATCATAATAGTATTTCATGACAACATGTAGAAGCTCCCACTCACTGAGAGTATTTTATGCCACTGAACTGCAGATGAATGCTCCTTACAAACCCAAACACAAACCTCCACTTTTTGCTCCCATAACCAGATCTCTGCATTTGTCCCAGGTTTTCTGACGTTCTCTGATCTGTGATGCAGAGCTAATGCCCTAGTGCTGTACAGGACAGAAGCTCCATGGAGAGTTTTCATACTGTTCATATTGTTTCATTGTTTTGTTTTTTTTCCCAGGGGAACTTTACTTCATGTCTACTGGCATACCAAGCGCCACAGCTCCCCATGGAGTGGTGTACAAAATGGTGGACACCTCTAGGTATGAGATGTTCTAATTGCAAAGCCTAAGTGTGGTGCAGTGTGTCCAGGTGGGGATGTGACGAAAAATGTCGACTGACTAACTAGCTGTCTCCTATGCTGGGCCCTTCTGTGGAGCTTGATCAAAGAAGAGCTAGAGCAACCCACTGTGGGTCTGCTTTGCTCCTGCAGTTGTGGGATCTGCGCTGCCTGGTGATCACCAAAGGGGCCTGCTGGTGTTAAGTGTGTTGGGAGAGTTGTTCCTGAAAGCTAAAGGAATATTTTACGGGTGGCAAAGTTTCTGTAGATTCCTGCCCAAATGGAGGCAGCTTTCTCAAGCTGTTTATTCTCAGTTCCTCTCCATCCCTTGTAGCTGGCTGTGTCTCCCATAAAGGCCCCATGCTCAGGCAGCTGCAGCCGAAGCTGACCCAGCATGACTTGCAGTGTTTTCTTAGGCAAACCAGAAATGAATGTCACAAAGTACATTATTTTTGTGTTTCAAACAGTAAAATGGCTTAGACAAGGAAATAAGACCATTGTTACACCTTCTGGATCCCACGTGAATGTATCTGAGACTAGGCAAGGCAGGGGATAGCTGTGTTTTACGGGAAGACTTATAGCTGTTTTTTCCATCTTCCTGTTTTTTAAGTGTTACTATTACTGGCTACACACCAAACTACTTTCAGCCAGACATGCAGAGTGAGATTTTTGTAGCTTTTATTTTTTTTAATGGATTAAATTTACAGCTTAAGCTATCTGAGCATTTTGAACCAAACCACTTGTCGGGTTTTATGTTCGAACCAGACCCCAAAGTTAAACAGCCCCCAGAGCCGCAGAGTGTTTTTCTCTGACTCTCCTCTGTCAGGAGCATTTTCCATTATCTAACACAGTGGAAGTGTTCCTGTAAACTGTGTGTTAAGAGGCTGATATTACACAACCTTTACAAAAATAAAGCAAGCAGAAGTCAAAAGCAAGTCGTAAGTTTCAGTTTAAAAAAAGTTTCTTTCATGTGTGGAGAGCAGAAAAAACAGGAAAATTCATAACAGTAGGGAACATCCCTGTGTCGGTAGTTGAGAGAGAACCTCTTTGCCTTCCACAGAAATGCAAACACAAACAATCCTAAGTACGAAGGAGTTCTACTCTCCAAATACGAACGTCATGGATTTTTAACCGGTTGGAAAACCTCTGAAGAAGTCTGCAGATTAACAAGACAGCCATCGTAGGAGAAAGTGATGATGAACTGGATGTAACTTCTCAGAAGTGAGATATACCTCCATGGCAAACAAATTTGTGTCAAAATAATACACCATACCAAGAGAGAGCCTCTGTAGGAGACACTTAGAGCTCCTGTTTGAAACTAATGCATTCTTGGTACTACTTTGCGGTAGTTAAGTCTTTTGTTTGGGCTTTATGTATGAATAATAGTGTGTTATTTTGCTTCTCTGAAGACAGCCTGAAAACTTGCATACTTTTGACCTTCACGGCAGATGTTCAACTTATGGTCATTTTGTAATTTTTATTTTCAGTTTGATTAATCTCTTTCTGTAATGCTTGAACCTGCCAATGTTTTATTTTCTTAATGGATTCAGCAACAAGTGAAAACACAGCCAGAGGACTCCACTGCCTTGTGAATATTTGGACTTTGATCAACGGAGATATGTGATTGTTTAATCATGTTTTCTACTGTAAGAGATTACTTGGATCATTTAAACAGAGGGTTTTTTTTTTCCAATGAGAATTACATTCATAGAAAAATGGGAAGCAAAGTCTTATGATGCCAGGGGAAAGGAATTAATTGTGCACTGTATGTGTCCCTTTTTTTTGCAGGAGAGCACCACCAGGAAAATGCCGAGTTGAGCCGTTGGCAGTGAGTGTAAGAAGCAAGCGCATCCAGTTTGTGCCAAAGGAGAGTAAGTGTCACTGTTGCTGTTTATTATTGGAGCATGTTAGCTGGCAGCACATACAAACTCCAAGCTCACACTATCTCTGTGTGCGTGGAGACCACCCGGAACTTCACTATTCAAAGTATCCTCAAAATCAATTCTTACCAACTGTTTTGGATCTGAGGAGTTGGTTCAAATAAGGCAAAAGGTATTTCCTTCTCCTGGCCATGTGAAATCTTCTCTCTAGCTTCTGCCCCTGTACATTTTCCCCTTTCTGTCCTACACTGTACCTGTTTCATTATCACCTACTTGGTTTCCCTGTAACTGGTTCTGTACCGAGATCCTGTGCTCAATGGTGCTTTTCAATGAAAAGATTTTTTTGCAGTGCCTTCAGGTAGGGAGGAGCACTTCAGGAGCTGAAGGATATGATGGCTAAAGGGTTGGGAAGTAGCTCATTGAGCAAGATGAGGGCTGAGTCATTGTTAACTGTAAATGAGAGAATATGGGATGAGAAAATGCTCCTAAAAGAATCGGAGTGATGAGCCACTCAGGTGAACTTTTGGCTTATCCAAATCTTCCAGGGCTTTTTGATTGCTTTATCCTGAATGAAGTATTGTACTGCTAAAACTGGAGTAGTTGATGTAGCTGAACCTGCAGCAAGTCAAGTAGTACTTCTGTTAACTGCAAAAACCTACACACACTATTAGAATCTCAAAATTAGATTAGGCAGCATCACCTTTCTTTTCTCCTGTGCATTTTGTTTACACTTTAACCACTTTGTTTACACTAAACCACTTTGTCATGAAGTTAGTATTACTGAGGGAACTCTAATGTCAGAATACTTTTATTTAATTTTTAATTACATTAATCATGTTACACTGCATTTGAGTCATTGACAGTTCATTCAGGGAGGAATGAGGGCACTCAGCGCCTTGCAAGACTGAGTCTTTAAGGTGGAACAAGATCTAAGGCTAATTATTGACTGCTGACATGCCTGAGCACTCAGCGTGTCCTCAGAAACATTCTCCTTTGCAAGATGAGCACACAGTGTCCAAACAGTAGTAACTTGGTTCCTGTTCAACCAGTTTTGTCTGTTTCTGCTTATGCATTATTCTCTGTGTAAGTCCAAGGTTCAGATTTTTAAACTATACAGGTAACTAAATCTTTTGGGGTTTGTTTACAAGGTACTTTTCATCATAAATTAAAACTTAGAAATGGTGGGAGAGATTATGCTAAGTGTCTCAAGAACTAAATTTGCTTTTCAGTGAAAACTAAGCATGAAGATTTTGATTCAGAAGCATGCAAACAAGGATCTGTAGCTGTAAATATTTTGCTGTTTAGTGTGAGTGTAACAGAATGGCCAAGGCATGTGGCTTGCATTAGCTGGATGGGTGCATTTGTTGGAAGTGCATTTAATAAATAGCTTGACAAAGAGTAATATAAAATAACAACTTGATTCAGTGAGGTGAAAAGCACTCCCAGGTGACCATTAGCTTTCATGCAATCCTATAAATCATTATATGAGTTCCAGGATTTTTAAGTGCTTTGCCAGATCAGGCTCCCGCAACTGAGGTGTACACAGGTAAGGCTTACATATCTATTTCTTGCCTTCAGAACCTTAGCTTTCAAAGAAGGGAAATATTTTTATGCCACAAATACAATTCCTCTCCAAAGAGCATTATTTGGAAAAATGGGACCACTGCAAGGTTTTGTCTTTTGGGGATGGTAGATATTAAGCACAAATAAGACAGTCATATTTTTTCTCATCTCTCCTACAAAGCAAATGATGAATGAGAATGGATAAATCTAGGCTAAAATTCAAAGAGTTGTGATGGTTTTGCAAATGTCTGTGACATTGTCCCAGCTCAGTTGATTGTTATTCTGAGCAATTCTGAATTGCTTCCTTCTGACAAGTTAAAACTTACTTTTACGCTAAAAATAGAGCACATGGAATAAGCAAGTCCAGCAACGCCTGGAAACTGTGACAGCAAAGAATTTTCAGCTCTTCAGAGTTCAAGGATCTTTTATTTTTTTTGTAAGGAAGAAAAAAAAAAACGACCCCAAATCCTATTTTATGTGTTGTCCTGGCAACTCCGTCCTTTTGCACATTCCAGTTGCCAGAGAGAATTGATTTTGAATGTTCGTGATTTCAGCTCCTCTGAATAAAGCATCTCACCCAGCGGGGAGGCCGGCGCTCTCGTCTGGTAACAATCCAATCATTGGTAATGAAGAGCAGAGCAGAAATAGTGCCTGTCTTTAAAATGCTTCCAGCAAGGGAGAAGGGTATGGTGGGGAGCTACTCTTCTGACCATGAAACTCCAGAGTCCACCTTTTAATGGCCAGGCAGAAGTTTTGCCAATACTGCTTGGAGTTTCCTTCTTGGAAGAGGCTTGCTCGTTGGCATTAAGCCCTGCAGTTCTCTCTGCTAACTAAAAGCAGCCGACATTTTTTGCTGAGAAAATACTGGCTCACTGGGAACATTGTCACTTCTCAACAGGATCAAGTAAGCAAATTCCAAAAAAAAGTTAAATAAGTCAAAAATCAGCACTAGTTTCATGTAGTTGTCTGTCAGTATTGTCCATAGAGTGACAGGCTCATGGTTTTCTGGGGTTTTCCCCCAACAGAGTTTATTATGAAAACACCAACTCCACGTCCCCAGCTGAAGGCCACAACCGAGTCCCCATGGGGTGGCAGGCTGGGACTCGAAGCCCCCGTCACGCCGGCTGTGGACTGGGTGAGCCAAGATCCGCTGCCACCAGGGAACCGGAGCAGGACGCCCACCATGCCAGCACCGAGAGGCAGGGCCCCCAAACCCAGGAAGGGAGGAGAGAGGAGGGGACAGCGCAGGAAGAAGAAACCACTCAGCACGGCCCTGCCACTTCAAAACGGTGCCGTGCGGCTGATGGAGCAGCAGAGCCATGGCCGTAGCCAGGGCAGGGTGGAGGTTTACATCAATGGTGAGTGGGGCACAGTGTGCGACGATGGCTGGAGCTCGCCCGCAGCTGCCGTGGTGTGCCGCCAGCTGGGCTTCCCCTACGTGGTGCGGGCCAGCAAGAAGGCAGAATTTGGGGAAGGGGCCTCCCTTCGCATTCTCCTGGATGACGTCCAGTGCTCCGGGCAGGAGAAGACACTGCTGGAGTGCGCCCATGCTGATGTCGGCACACATAACTGCTCCCATGAGGAGGACGCTGGTGTGGTGTGCAGCCGGAAGGAGGTGGCAGACTAGTGACAGAGGAGCTGGAGAAGGCAGCTGAGGGACTTGGAGCATGTCCCTTTCTTGCCTGACCCTCTAAACCAGCATCAGTATTGAGCAGGGTGGGCTCTGCCTTGAGGATGCTACATCAGTTCAAAGTAAGCTTGAGGTTTTCTTCGAGGTCATCCCCATGAATATCTGCCTTGGAGGGAAAGAAGAAGTAAAATGAAGCAGTGACTTGAGTATGTGGTGGGCAGGGACTGCATTTTTACAGTTTTTTTTAATAAGAAGAAAACGCCAACCATCAGCCATTATAGATTAGAAAAGGGATGCATCCTGTTGCCCTTTCGCCTTTTGAAATACAGCATTCCTCAGCTGTGCTTCTCAATGTTTTGCCAGAAAATAAATTCCCAGATGACCATGTTTCGCTTTTATGGAAGTCTGCGTTGGTTGGGTTGCTTCACCACCTGCAGCTCCAGAGTGCTGGTTTCTAAGTACACGTAAATCTGTGCCTTTTGTTGCAGAACACAAACCCAGAAATTTTTGTTTAACTTCCCATGCACTAGTTTAAAGGAAAATGATTCTTCCGTAAAGCTTTTTATTGGTATAAGCCTATTGGTTATCAAAGATAGCTGTGTCTAAGCAAAATCAAATAAATTAAAAGAAGTCACAGCACAGTGCCTGGAAAATATTTCTGCAGTTTACAATAGCCTAAGTGAAAAGAAAATCTGTCTATTTTTACACGAACAGGATCATTATCCAGTTTAACCCTGAAGATACTTTGTACGTGTTTCTCCACTTTCCCAAACGTTGTGAAGCTACATGGTTTTGCATTCAGTTATCAACAGGTGTGAATGAATAGACAAGAGGTAATGTACTGGGGTAATGATCCTGCAATATTTATCCCTTTTTAAAGGATTTTAAAAAAACCAAACCTCATTCTGTCTGAAATGTGTTTTTCACCGGGGTGGTGATTGGAGACACATGTTCTCCTCTTGCGATCTCTCTGCATTTGATAGCATTTTGGCTGGTTATTTTTTTCCCAATGTAATCAGGATAGGTTTTATCTTGCTGCTCACGTGAGAGAATGAGGAAGACAAAGTGAAACAAATGTAAAGTGATGAGTGCATCCAGAAAAGTTCACAGCAAAACTCTGTGTCTAAAGCTCTTACTGTGGATGTTTACCGTAATTCCCCAATTTCAAGTCAACAGTGTTCCTTAAGTCTAAAACATTGATATATATGGTAAATGAATTTTCTGAACTTTCTGATATGCTCATTAAATACTGTTTTATATGAAAGAATACAAAACCAGATGATCAGAAAAATAGCACTGTCTCCCTAGTCCTTATTAAGTATAAAGGAGAGAGCAGATGTATAAAGTGCCTTTTGCAAAACACTGCTCTTATTTCATTGGAAAACCTACAAATGCCATCAGGACCAGACTGTCATTAGGCTTTTCCCATTGCAGTGAAGGTACAAATGCATTTGTTTAAAGTGCAGAAATTCACTTCAGGCACATCAAAACGTTCAGGGTACAAGGAGAGTCCTTTGTAAATCATTCTGAAGGGAGTTGGCGCCTGTTGAGCTGAAGAGACAAGAGGGCTGGAAGAAAATGGTAAGTGGAGATATAATCCTTTTTCTAAATTCCTCTTCTGCTTCTTTTGGCTCCTTAGCCAAATTTCAGCTCGCTCTAGCTGTGAGATTTTAAGGAGAATCTTGGTCATAGTTATGCTTAAAAACTTTTGGGTAGGAAAAAGACCTGCACAACAGAAGTTACTCTGAAGGAATTGAGATGATTCAGGGATGTCTGCCATAGACCAATTAGACAGGAATTTCACCATCACTTTCCAGATACTTAAGTATTCTTTTTCTAATTTAACCATTAGTTACCCTACACCAGCATTAGCCCATCTGAACCTCCTAAGCATAAGCAGAGGCCACCTACATCTTGCATATTGCTGGTGGTGACTGCCACCAGCTCCCGGCTGGCAGTCACTCAGTGGCACGCAGTCTCTGGTGACAGCTAGAGACATACGGAACCAGCCCACAAGGAGCAGCAGTTGGTAAGAGTGGGCTGTGCCGTGGCTCTGCTGAGGGCAAACACAGAGTCGTACACCCCCGGTGTTGTTGTTGGCATCGTGTGGATGCCGCCAGCTTCACAGGGAAAATTCTTGTCAGCAGAGGAAGAAACAAGACTTCCAAATAAGGTTTTTTTCCCCCTTATCCTTTCTCCCAGCCTACCCTGAGTCGGGAAAGCATTCAAGTAGGTGCATGCCAGCTTGGTACGCATGGATGTGTTTGCGTGTCTGTGCCTGCCAGCTCAGTATGCTGTTACGATGCTAGGAAGATATTTCTGACCATCGTGGGCCCTTCCAAGCTTAAAACATATCTTCCAAATCCTGGAATTTGTCAGTCTGGTTCCCTGGTCTTTAAATAATGAGTCTGTACTGTTCAAAGCACAGAAGCACATGTGTATTTAAATACCTGATATATCATCTGCTGTGTAATAGGATGGTTATTGATAGCTTTTTTCTTAATTTAAAATGCACTTATATACCAGGATGTCACACAAAATAAGCTTTAGATAAACTAATGAACCCTGCTGCTACATTTGAACATGCCAGTATACCACCTGAATGCTGATTCAGGGTAAAGGTCTTAAAGTAGCCCAGACTGATGCTGGTGACCACAGTGCAGCTGCTCTTCTGTGTGTGTGTGTTATGTGGCAGTCCCAGACTTTTGTCTAATAGCAATATGGTTTATTGCCTTCTCGCCTGATTCACCTCTGTGACTGAGACTGGAGCATCTGCATTTTTCATTACACATTTTTCCTTTCCTTAGATTAGCACATCTGCATCACATGGAGGACCCAGCGTATCTAAGGGAACAGTGTAGAGCAGCCTTGATACCTCTTTTTCTCTACCTCCAAGGCAGAGTAGCTCTGTGTAGAGCTCGGGATTTTTCATTTACTTTGCTTCTGGTACCCAGCAGCCAGCCCAAGTACTGCCACTCTGTATTGCAGTCTGTGGTATAGACATTATCTTCAGGCCAAAATCATTTGAGCTTACCATGTTCTTTCCAAGGCACCCGATAGACAAATCCTCCCACAAGTATCTGGGAAAAACTTCAGAGCTTGCTGCCAGAGAAGTGGAGATACTGAAATAGGTAGAGTGCTGCAGCGCGGATGCTCACTCAAATGCTGACAAAACCCTTCTGGGTGCTGAGCCCTGGATGGAGGACATCATGAGGACATCATCTCCCACATCAGAGCAGGTTGGGCTTTGTCCAGCTTCTCTGTATCAGGTTGCAGGGTATGAATAACACGAGGCACATAGATCATATCACTAAGCACAGCAGCCTGTAATTAAATAACTCTGAAGCCATGACTTAAGTTCTGAAAGCTCAGCAGTAGCACCATAGGCAACACCGTCATCGAGTGCAAAGATGAGCCTGGAGGCCCAACTTCACATGCTGCCATGGTGTTTCTCCTGGCTTCAAGTCTCCTACCAGCCTCTATCCCGTCTCTCACCAGTCATACCTTTGTTGTTGAGCCTTAGCATGGCCAAGGGGAACATCAGGTCATGTACCACTGCCCCACAACCCAGACCCAGCAAAACACTTCCTGGAATGCACCAAGCAGAGCCTGCCGCTTCCTTAACCTGTTAGTGTTGATATGGTTGTGTGGGGTTGTATGGGGGAATCCATCTCAGTGTGCGTGAGCTCAACCTGGCACATTTTGGTTATGATCCACATAGAAATTAACAAGTGCAGAGGAGAAAACCAGTCACAACATACCAATATCCAAGCCTGCTTTTCCTCTTGGAAAAATGCCAATAGACCTCTTTAAAAGGTCAGCTTGGCATTGCTTTATAACTAATAACTGCATTCCGAATTTAAGTTTTAAGAGTTCACAGTTTTTCCTCCATTAAATAAGACTTCAAACACATCTGGTGTGTGTCAATACCTTGCTGCCTTGTACATGACTTTCCCAAGGTTTTCATGTCTAGACTGGGGCACAGGAGCAGCTATAGAGCTCCCTTGACCAATGTTTTAATGCAGTCAGAAAAGCAGCTACGAGGGAAATTACAATCATTCCTTAACAATAATGTGGTAAATAGAATACTATTTTTAAGGAAAGAAAACCCCAACTCTCTAGTGTTCACCCAGTTGTAAGTTCTGACATCAAGTAGCTTGTTCCTTAGGGTCATTAGCTGTTGGCAATGTTGGACTGTTTTCAGTCTTCAACAAGGCCAAGTGCTGGGTGCTGCACTTGTGTCACTACAACCCCCTGCAACGCTACAGGCTTGGGGAAGAGTGGCTGGAAAGCTGCCCAGTGGAAAAGGACCTGGGGGTGTTGGTCGACAGCTGACTGAATATGAGCCAGCACTGTGTCCAGACAGCCAAGAAGGCCAACACCATCCTGGCTTGTATCAGCAATAGTGTGGCCAGCAGGAGTAGGGAAGTGATTGTCCCCCGCTACTCAGCACTGGTGAGGCTGCACCTTGAACACTGTGTCCAGTTTTGGGCCCCTCCCTACAAGGACATTGAGGTACTGGAGCATGTCCAGAGAAGGGCAATGAAGCTGGTGAAGGGTGTAGAGCACAAGTCCTATGAGGAGTGGTGGAGGGACCGGGGATTGTTTAGTCTGGAGAAAAGAAGGCTGAGGCAGGATCTTACCACTCTCTACAACTACCTAAAAGGAGGTTGTAGCAAGGTGTGAGTCAATCTGTTCTCTCAAGTAACAAGAGACAGAACAAGAGGGAATGGCTTCAAGTTGCACAAGGGGAGTTTTAGGCTAGACATTAGGAAAAATTTCTTTATAGAAAGGGTTGTGAAACATTGCAACAGGTTGCCCAGGGAAGTGGTGGAGTCACCATCCTTGAAGGTATTTAAAAGACACATAGATGTGGTGCTTAGTGGTGACCTGGCAATGCTGGGTTAATGGTTGTACTTGATGATCTTAAAGGTCTCTTCTAACCAAAACAACTCTGTGATTCTGTAACTAAATTCTTTCTAGGGTGCCACGTCACCACAGATGGCATTTACCCCAGTGTGTTCATGGTACTGTGATATAGTCAATTTGCCAGGCCTCTCCATACTTACATTTCAACCAACACCCTCTGTACCACACAGGATTTAACCATTCGGGTTGTTTAAATGCAGCACATGTTTCACATTCATGGATGAACTTGTGCTATGGTGTCCATGGTCAAGTCCACCACTCAGTCACGAGCCCATCTGTATGTTGCATCTCTACCTTGATGGTATCATGATAATTCTCCCTTATGTTGCCAATCCAGGTCTACTTGAGACTCTTTAACCTTAGCAGCCCGGTCGACATGCTGGTTGTTTTGATGTTCCTCAGTGGCCCGAGTCTTGGGTATGTGGGCAACCACATGACATACTTTCATAACCAGGTTCTCTACCCGAGCAGCAATATCTTGCCATAATTCAGCAGCCCAGATGGGTTTACCTCTGTGTTGCCAGTTGCTCTGCTTCCACTGCTGTAACCACCCCCACAGGGCATTTGCCTCCATCCATGAGTCAGTACGGAGACAGAGCAGTGGCTGCCTTTCTCACTCAGCAATATCTAAAGCCAGCTGGATGATGGCTTTTACCTCTGCAAACTGGCTCGATTCACTTCTTCCTTCAGCAGCTTCAGCAACTCGTTATGTAGGACTCCACACAGCAGCCTTCCACCGTCAATGTTTTCCCACAATGTGACAGGACCCATCAGTACTCAGGGCATATGGCTTCTTGTTATCTGGTAGTTTGTTATATGGTGGGGCCCCTTTGGCACGTTACCTCCTCTTTTGGTGACATTCTGAAATCTTTGCCCTCTGGCCAGTTTATGATCATTTCCAAGATTTCTGGGTGGCCAGGGCTCCCTGTTCAAGCCACTTACTCCATCAGTTGCATGATGTGCAGAGGAGACCCTCCTTTTGAACACCCAGCCCAGCTCCAGCAGCCGGGGTGCTGAGAGGAGCTGTGCTTCAGTACTCACCACTTCTGAGGCAGCTTAAACTCCTTCATAAGCTGCCAGTATCGCTTTTTCAGTTGGAGTGTAGTGGGCCTTGGATCCTTTGTACCCCCGACTCCAAAACCCCAAAGTTTGTTCTCTGGTCTCCCTGGGTGCCTTCTGCCAGAGGCTCCAGGTAGGGCCATTCTCCCCAGCTGGGCATATTTTTAACATCTTGTCCTGACCAGACTGGCCCATGGGCTACTGCATGGACTATCTCTTGCTTGCTTTGTTCAAAGGCTTGTCGCTGCTCAGGGCCTCATTTAAAACCATTTTTCTTCCAGGTGACTTGCTAGAGAGGGTTTACAATCAGACTGTAGTCTGGGATGTGCATCCTCCAGAAACCTACAATGCCTAAGAAAGCCTCTGTTTCCTTTTTATTGGTTAGTGGAGACATAGCTGCTATCTTGTTGATTACATCCTTCGGGACTAGCAATGCCCATCTTGCCATTTTATTTCTAAAAACAGGATCTCCTGTGCAGGTCCCTTAACTGTACTTCATTTCATGGCAAAACCAGCCTTCAGCAGGATTTGAACCATTTTCTACCCTTTCTCAAAAACCTCTTCTGCTGTATTACCCCATAAGATGATGTCATCAATGTATTACAAATCTTCAGGAGCGCCACCCTTTTCTAGTGCAGGGAGATCAGATATTATTACCTGACCATCAGAAGAACAATGTGGGTTTTGTAGGTGTACTTCAATTAATATTTTAAGATATGGTTATATTCCTCTGCTGATGTTGCTCTGAGCTGGATAATGGTCTGCTGGCATGGCAGCATTTGTATCCCAGGTTCAAAGATAGGCAAAATACTAATCTGTCTGAACTCTCAGGCTATGGTAGATTCAATGGTAAGCTGAGCTGCAGTCATGCAGCAAGAAAACTTGAGAATATACATTTTCTGCCCTGAACTTTCCAATGCTTGGAGCAGAGAACTTTATCTTTGCACTATTAAAAGCAAATGATTATTTGCCACAATATTGCAACTATGTGAGATGATCAGCCAGAGGAAGGTGCAAACAGACGCTATGAACATGGGGGGACAGAGTTTCCTGTGGGATTGCCCATGTTTGGCAGAGCTGCCAGAGCTGGGCAGGAGGACTGAAATCCCTAAAGAGCAGTCGGTCCTTGGATTCCACCTGGACAGTGTTTCTGCCTAGGAAAGGAGGAGGTGCCTAGTAAAACCAGTCCTGAAGTTTGCATTTCTGCTGGAGATGTATGAAGTGCAGTGCTCATGCAGTGCTCATGCTAGTCCCAGACCCCAACTAGTTCCATCTGGACCTGTGAGTGAGGTTTTAGACTATAAATTTTCCAGGAGAGGTACTAATTTAATCACCATCTGCGCTAACCAGTAGGACACCACAGATGGAGACATTTAACAATTACATATAACAATAAAATTAAAAGCTCTGTATTTAAAAATGTATTTTATTAGTAAATTCAAACTGCCCCAGGATGCCCAGCCCCCTGACTACCTGCACGCTGCAGAAGGCATAGAATCATAGAATGTTTTGGATTGGAAGGGGCCTTCAAAGATCATCTAGTCCAACTCCCCCTGCAGTTAACAGGGACATCTTCAACTAGATCAGATTGCCCAGAGCCCCATTCAACCTGACTCTAAATGTTTCCAGGATGGGACTGCCCACCTCTCTGGGCAGCCTGTGCCAGGGTTTCACCACTCTCATTACAAAAATTTTTTTCCTTATATCTAGTCTAGATCTCCCTCTTTTAGTTTAAAACCGTCACCCCTTGTCCTGTCACAACAGGTCCTGCTAATAAGACTGTCCCCATCTTTCTTATAAGCCCCTTTAAGTACAGGCATTTCCCAGCACACGAGATGCTTATGCTGTGCCACCTCCTTGCTGTCTTCACTTACAGCCCATATGATTCTCACCTCTCTTTCAAGAGCTGTAAATGTTTTCAAACCTAAACAGGGTTGCAAAAGAGAGCAGGACTTTGGACTATGTCCCATCAATTTTTCAAATTCACCTTATAACTTCACACCAGTTAATGGTTCCCAGCTCTCTGCTCGTTTGGTTCCCAAGTCTTTCTTGCTCTTCGTGTTTATGAGAATGTGCAAGTTGGCAAAATGCCCACACGATGGCAGTTCAGTTCCCAGCAGAAAGACGAGGGGGAAGTTCAGTGTGCCCAAGCCTGTACTCCTTCCTTCTTAGTGCAAGCAGACTGTAAACATAACAGTGCGTTCTCTTGGTATCATGCCCTTCCCTCAAGGGTATAGAAACACGTCAGAACACAAACAAAAGTTGTCATTAAAGCTTGTTAGAATACAAACAAAAGATTTTATTAAAGCTTATCTTTAAAGCCTGAAATATAAGGTAATTTCTGCAATCTACCCAGGCTGAATACTTAGGGAAGGATAGTTATGAGCTGATAATTACATCTGCATGAGAAGATTTATTCTGAGAGCTTGCCTGTTCTAGAAAGGGATCAGAACTATATTACATGGCCTCTCTATCCCATCAAAATGTATAAAATGCCAAATATTTTATCACCTTACTGTGAGCTACTCACAAACAAGGTACAAGCAGGAATTTTCCAAGGGAATTATTCTGAGAGTGATTTCAAATGAAAGAACACCTTACAGATAGTTATGATCTATTCTTGAAGTATGCTGGAAAAAAAACATTGATGAAGCTCAGAAAATCTATGTTTCATCAGGAAATTCACTGAGTGGTTTTAAAGACATGGTTTCATTAGCTAGCTGTAGTTTTTAAGCACTTTCTCTGGGTGATGGTATTCATGTGATTAGCTGTATCTTCCCTAGTGATTGGGAGGTTATAGAACCCTGGCCTTAACTGACAAAACAAACAAACAAACAAACAAACAAAAATCTAGTTTCGATTAAGGTAAACAGAAACAGTAGTTAGATAACATTGTTGGTCTTTGAGAATATAACACCACCATAATTTCCAGATTTAAAAAACAATGTGTGTGAAAGTATGTGTATCTAAACCAGAAGGGATAATCATTCCAGGGCTGTTGCAACTATTTCACACCAAAGAAGGAACCACCGGTTCAAGAAAATCAATGTTAAGATAAAACAGAAATCCAAACAGTATTTTAAAATAGACAACCAGCTTTTAGCTCCATTCTATACTGACAAATGGTTTCTAACATTTTTTAATGTTTGACCATTGTCATGAATCAGTGTTTCTCTGAAGCTGTAATGTGGCATCACCACCAAACCCTTGTGCTATGAATGTGAAAACAGAAAAGCGATGCTGGCCGACAAGCATGTCCAGCAGAGCAGCCCTGCCCACCCGTGGGCTGGAAGTCCATGGATGAAGTGATCAGGTGTATTTGTTCTCATAGGGCACATCAGGTGTCCTTCCTCCCCTCTGTCAAGCATGGTGGCCACCCAAAGGAAAAAGCTCCTAGCAAGCTTTGACAGCTTTCACAGTTTAATGACAAGTCTCTGGTCCTTCTGCCTCCCCAGGGACTCAGTGGGCTGATGGCACCCTACTCCTGCCCTGCCCAGCCTGAGAAACCCAAGTGTGGGCAGGCTTTGGCCATGCCTGCTGGGAGAGATGCTGGTTCCTGGGGACTTCAAAGGAAAATCCCTGTCATCCTCTAAGGTCTGCAATACCAAATCGTTTTTCAGCCCAGCTCACACTATAAAGCCAGTGCAACTTCTTTCATCTGCCTGGTTTTCGAGCATTTTGTGATCTGTGTTTCCATGGCAAGTTGAGCTGAAGTAGGCCAGTAGGTGTTAGCCACTACGTTGCTAGTGAGGGATATGTGGACACACATCCGCACAGGACAGTAGCATACATAAGACACAGAGTCACAGCTGGTATAGGTGCTCCTTAATTTCCCCTTCACCATGACTCCCTGCTGCCACTCCATCATTAACAGCCCATTCAAAATTATTTACAGTTTGAAACAAAGATGTATTAGAGATAAAAATCTCACCTCATCTCAACTAGCACATCTGTTGTTGCTTTGATAGCCTTTCTCTGCTCTCTCTGATCTCCCAGTCTCAAACACAAGCCGAAATGACAAAAGAAAACCAAGGAAAAACTGCAGATTTTGGCCTTTTAGCATAGCCATTGCTTCCATTTAGAAATCAAAGCAAGGTTGGACTCTTGGGGGTGCCTGGCAGATGATTACTGCATCAGATGGACAGAAACAGGGGGTGCCAAGAGTTACATCCTCTCCCTCTGCTGCAGAGAGGCATGGCCATATGGGAGCTGCCGTGGGAGGGGAGCAGGGGAAAGGCACCCCATTGGAAACGGTGGGGATGAAAAGTCCTGCAGCAGCCTCATATGGTGATGAGAAATGTCAGAGACCCACAGGCAGCAAAACAGACATGATAAAAATCCAGGTAGTTTAGTATTCTGTCTCCAGATGGTTCAGTAAAGCTTGTATGGAGAAAGAGTGCATGAATGGAGTTGTCTTGTCTGTGTCCTGCTTCTCCTTCCCCCGATGCAGTGAAAGCCATGGGATGGTGGAGAGGAGTGTCTGCTACCCTGCATGCAAGGTGGGCAACCTTCGAAGGGGTGAAGTGGGCACGGGATCGAGCAGGCAGGGACTGCAGCATGGGGAAGGGGCCCCCATCACTTTCCCTGGCTCCTTGTGAGCCGATTTATTCATTTAGCCTCTGCCACAGCCTGTTGCAATTGGTTCCTTCATTTAACAATTTGTTGTTGTAAATCTCTTCCTCATTTAGACCTGCTGCTGGACCACTTCAGTGGGTGCCTCCTTGATCCTGAATTATACAAATTAATGATTAATTGGTCTCTATTCATCTCCAAACCAGTGATGGTTTTCCAGACCCCCGTCATAACCTCCCTCAGTCGTGTTTTTTTTCCAGTTTGGAGGCCTAATCTCTTCTATGTCTACACCTCTACCGAGCTGGGAGGAAGAGCACGTGCGGGATTTGTACACAGGGGGTGAGCTCTAGATTATATCATAGAGTCCGCTATATACTAACACAGGCATCTTGTTTTGCTCACTCTCCCATTTCTAATCACTGCCAATGCTCTGCTTGCTTCTTTGGTCTGTACGGAGCGTTAAGGTGACAAGTGCCACCACCGAATGGAGGTGACTGGGGCGGATGTGTGTACATGGTTTACCTTATCAGCTGTACGATCTCTCATTCCCGCGTATGGATGATGAATGAGTATATTGTATAACACGGGTCCCATAGCAGACTGCTCTGAAAATCTTCACCTGTTGATTCCTACAAGCATCAAGGGTATATTCCCTTTGCATCTTGTATTTTCAAGTTAAACGTCAACACAGAGCCTCCATCTCCCTTCCCTTGCGACAGCTCAGCTTGCCTAAGGGCCTTCAGCGATAAGCCTTATTTAAAACACCTCTGTAAACAAACATACGAAGGTGTAAACCCCTTCCTGACCTCCTCATGCGCTTGTGCAAAGCGCCGCCTCCACCCGCTAAATCCTGTACGCATGTATGTATGTGTACGAACACACGGACGCCTCCCGCCAGGCACTTTCCCGCCGCGGGGGTACTCGGGACCGCAGCACGGCTCCGGGCCCAGGCCCAACCCGCCCCGCTCGCAGCCGCCGGGCTCTTTAAGCGCGGCCGGCCCCGCCCGCCCTCCTCCTCACTGCCGGGACTGTCTCCCGGCCCGCCTGGCCGCGTAGGCCGCCCGCTGCCGGGGGAGGCGGGCGATGGAGCTGCTGGGCGCCGCGGCCGGGCTGCTGCTGGCCCTCGCCGTACTGGCCTTCGGCCTGTACTGCTGCTACGTGAAGTACATCCACGCGAAGTACGACCACATCCCCGGCCCCCCGCGGGAGAGGTAGGGTCGGGGTAAGGTGATGGGGACCTGGGGAGGGCTTTTCAGGCGCCTGCGGAGCGATTCCCACCGTTGGCGTAGTACCGCCGCCCGTTCCCGTGGCCGGGCGGAGCGGCGGACCTCCCCGCCCGGCTGCTCTGGCTGCCAGGCTGGAGCCGAGAGAAGACAACCGAGCAAAAGATAAGCACTCCGGCCTGTATCTCTGCAGGGCGGCCTGCTGGACCGGGGCCTTGCTGATGTGGGCAAGGACAACGGCAACGCTGAGGAGGTCACCCTGGCTTGGAACAGCGCGCATATGTGCCTCCTTTCCGGGAAAGGCTGGCGCTGTCGGGCATCGCCCTGCTCGGTGGGTGGGAGGAGCTGACCCGCATCTCCCTGGCTAGTCGATCCGGTGGCCACAGCAGCATGAAATGAGCGGTTTAGAATTGCCTATCTGAGCTGTGCGGATGCCGAAGAGGGACCTGACAGGCAGCAGCAGCCATGCAGGAGGTGCCCTCTGCACTGAACCTGCACAGCCTGCTGTCCCACACAGCTCCAAAGAGGCACATCGATGCTAACTCTGCCAGGCACCTTCCCTGCTCACCCTCATGAGCTGTCAGCAAGGCAGGGACAGCACTGTCACATGGAGACACAGCTCTTGCAGGAGGAGTGTGTGGGCTTTGCATTCGACCTCAGCTTTGGGTGCACGTGCCCTCTGTAACATGCCATGGGGAGAGGCATCATGCCATAACTCTCTTACGTGGACAGCCGTACAGGGACACCAAGCTTGGCTCCCTAACTCCGAGCTTCACCCTGCTTGTGTAATAAGGTCAGATACTAAGATTAGAGAGAGGATGGATCTTGTCATACCTGAACCTGCTTGTCCTTAGGCTCATTTTGAGATGTGAAGTAATACCCTAGAGTAACAGCAACCTGAGGAACCCTGTGGCTGCTTTTCTGTTCCTTCTTTGGGGTTTGAGCCTTGATGTTGGTGATCAGCCTAGGATCCTTCCCAGGATAGTTTCTAGATGTGTAGGTGGAAGCTTTTATGTCATGTGAGCCCACGGTACTTGGTAGCTTTTCAAAAGTGTAAATTGCAATGGACAGTCCAAAACTTCCATTTCAGTACCTGTTGCACAAACACTTCCACTCCTAAATGTCCAAGGTAAGGAAAATCCAATACCTTCAGCTCTGATGAGACTGTATCTGGTAAACTGAAGAAGAGCAGCACCAGTAGCAAAGTCTGGTGTGTCAAGCTTGCTGCTCGCTGGGTCCAGCCCCCAGGTTTTACTTGGCAGATCTGCTCCCCAGACAGCCAGTCCACAGCCTGTATCACTTCAAGATGTTGTTCTGTCGCAGATGCATGACCTTCTCTTTGCCCTTGGCTCTTTCCCTTTGATAAAAGAAAGCCTTATTTTAGGATGAAGCACAACAGGTTCTTTTCAAAACCTCATACTTTGTTTGTCTTACGGCTGCATGATGACAAGATTACATTAATGCCCTTGATTTCCTGGGCTGGTTTATTTTATAAGAACTAACACAGCACATCTCTGAAGGAGACTTGTGCAGGACAGGCTGGAAAAGTGAGTCCTGGTGGCTTTGTGTCATTTTACCACGTGAATGGCTCACCTGTTAAGAGAGGAGGTCATCTCTTCAAAGGTTTGCTTAGTATTAAAGATCTAATAGCAAGAAATGGGGAAAAAGGATTTCTTTGCAAGCACGTGTTTTCAGGTGATAGTGTCACGTAGTTATGTATCCCAAACCAAGTCCTTGATTAGTTTTTTTCATGGTATGTGGTGAGTAATTGGGACCTCTCATTAGCAGATGAATGTTCTAGGACTGTTGTAACACCTGAGTTAATTGGTTAGTGATGGGACAGGGGATGAAAACTGTCTCTGAGGGTTCATGTGCCACGCAAGAGGAGTCATGAGTGGGGCCTTGCATCATGTGCTGCAGATAGAGCGGGTTCCAGAGCTTTAGCTAATGAAGGACTTGTCTGTGGTGTTTGGGACTTTCACATCTCTTTGGAGTCTTTTTACAATGGAGGAGTCAACAAGTGAAGGATTAAAAGTTTCTGTAGATGTTGGGTAACTTGCAGAGTGCTTGTTATTTTAAGCACCTTCCAGTTTCAACAGAAATAAATAAGAGTTTGTTTTTCCCCTACAGCTTGTTTATACTGGAGAGGATGATAGCATGGCTGTCTGTCTCGGATGGAGAACAGATCTTGAGTGCAGCTTGCTTCATTTAGAGAAAAGCTTGGCCAGATCTTCCTTCAGATATGTGCAGAGCTGGTGGGAATTTACCACTCGCAGCTAAAGGAAGGAATTGATCTCTAACTTTTTAATGCAGCTATTGTATTTGGAGAGTTAACCTTTTTATTAATTACTGCAATTTTCATATTAACCAGTGATTATCCTTCTAGCTTGTTCTCTTTTTTTCAGCATTTGAGGGAGGTGACATGGCTTTAGGCAGAAGGAGACTTCCTAATTTTACTCAGTTTAACTCCATTGACAGAACTGAAGTTATGCTCATCAGAGCTAAGCAAGTATTAAAGAGTCTTTAATGCAAATGTCTGTTGTATGCACAGAAACTTAATAGTTGCAGCTGAGATTCAGTCAGCTAGGCAAAGAGCAAAGCAGTTTGCTGGGAGCTCCCACCCAGCCCCAAACATATACAACACAGCAGCAGAAAAGACTTTGTCTTGCGTCTCTGCACTGGTCTTCCTGGCTACAGGAGTGCACCAGTCTGATCCTGGTCCCCAGCTTACCCATGTGAGGGCTGGGCACTGGCACACCAAGGTGTTATTTTTGTCTTTCCTTACAAGGAGGAAAACATGAGCAACATTTGTATCATGGAGCCACAAGGATTGCAGTCCATACTAAACACTATGTAGGCATCCTCATGACTCTCTTAACCTTTATTTTCTGCAGCTTTTTATTTGGACATGTGCCAGTGTTTTGGAGAATGCTGAGGAAACAGGAGTTTGTACATGATCTCTTCCTGCAGTGGTAAGTTGAGCCGCATCAATAACATCGAATGGGGTAGCCCTGTAGCACAGGTTGGGAAATCAAGGCACAGAGGCCCTGCATTACAAATTTAGCATCATTCGGAAGGTCAGTAGAGGAGGTAGGGAGAGCACATTGATCTTTCTCTTAATGGCTTTATTCACTGAAGACTGCAGTAGTTCCAGTACATGCTGCTTTGGTCCTTTGGGGTTATTAGGTCTGAACTGTTACATGTTGGTGGTTTGTACCATAGTTCTTTTTCTTTTTTTTTTCCTTCTCCTCTTGCAGGGCAGAGAAACACGGACCTATTGTACGGCTTAATGCCTTTCACAGAGTCTCACTAATGATTCTGAGTCCTGAAGGAGTGAAGGTACTGCAAAATAAACCCAAATCAGCAGTGGGAATTGGTCTGTCCCTCCAGAGAGGGATGGTGCGTGGTGTTCAGGTCAGCACAGTGCAGCCAGTCCATGCCTGCAGAGAGTGTGGCTCTGGCTGGGTTAGGAGGGTGAGGTGCTCTGCTCTTCGGGCTATCCTGATTTATCTTCTCCCTTGATCAGTTGATTTTCTTTGTTACCTTTATTTAAAGAGCAGATAGAGCAGGCATCCACCATTTCTGAAAAGCAGACTCTCTGCAAGAGCTTAATGTCTCAAATGAGTGAGGCACAAGGGACTGAACTTCTTCCTCTAAATCTTTGCAATAACCATAGAGCAAGATTTCGGTTCATTGGACAAAAAGTGCTAGAGGCATGCAAAACGAGCTAGCAGCATGGGAACTGGGGAATCAGGGCACACCAAATAATTCATCTAGTCTTCAGACTACTGCTACAGGAGGAAAAGAGTGAATGTGTGAGTAGCTTTTAATGGTTTGTCTGGGAAATGGATTGCACTCAGTATTCACTGACCTGAGGTTTGATTTTAGGAATTCTTGATGTCACCACAGTACCCAAAGGATCGGCTGGTGTACGGTCGTATCTTCAACATATTTGGTGAGAGGTAGGCAAAACCCATCTGAAGCCATGGTGATCTGAAAATAAGTGAAAAATTAAAAATGTCGCAGGCATGACTCTTTATTTGGACTCAGACCTTAGTCTGGGGATTAATGACTAATTCCAGGCCTATGTAAGCAGCAGGTACCTAGTAAATTATGTGCCAAGTCAAATGTCTTCCCAGTCAGGAAGGTTATGTTGGATTTTTTTTACCTTCATCATACTTATTTATTTATTTATTTCCCTGTGGACATTCAGTTAGTCTCAGAATAGTTTGCTCAAGACCATATCAAACTTCTCACTTAGATTTTAGAGCGCTGAATTATTCCTTAATGCATAAGAGTTTTTTCTCTGCTAGCCTGAAGCTTTTAAAAATATAATCAGTTATTAATTATTTGCATAACAGCTATAATAAACCAGCGTCTTACTGGACTCAGCAGCCCATACCTACCAGGCAAAACATATCTGCAGTTTAGTCATTGTCCACAGTGAAGCCATCACTGTGTTACTCAAAGCAGCACAATGCTCCTTTTATATGGGAAAAATGTAAGGAAGTAGATGTGGAAGAGTTATCTTTGTCACTACACAGGGTTTGGCTGGTTCCCTTTCTGAAACCTTGCTTTCCTTGTTTACCTAAATGCTAGGTTTCTAGGGAACGGCTTGGTAACTGTTTGCAACCATGAGCACTGGCACAAGCAGAGGAAGATAATGGATCCAGCTTTCAGCCGAACGTAAGACAAATATGTCTGCCATGACCTAGCTGTTATTTGTACTGTATTTTTGTGATTCTCCCTGTCATCAAACCATTATTTGATATTTAGAAAGAGGAAAAACCCCATTTAGTGCTAAAATCATGTTTTACTTAGAGTCCAACACACCATTTCCATGACAAGTGTAAGTTGACCAGACTTCCCATGGGGCAGTGACACCCATATGAGCTCAGAGATGGCAAAAAGGACCCAGGGTTGTGTATCCAGGAGTGTGGTGATGGCTGCATGAGCCTGATGGAAAACAGACCTCAGGGGTTTGCCATGGGCAAGCCTCATCATTCACCTGAGTGATTCTCTGTGGGAGATAGTGTGATTGATAAGCACATAAGGGGTTTCATCTGGTTTGCTTTTGTGTACCTTGATCCATTGCATTTACGGTCTGAAGATAAAGTCCATTTGCTTTGGCATGCACAGGCCAAAGCCCTTTGCCACAACAGTCAGTGTTTACGTGGCAGGATGGAGTGGGGCTGCTATAAGAAGAATTTAGGTAATGTTATCTGTATGTTTTTTTTAAAGTATTAAGGCAAATTTATTATAAATTAAAAAAAAAGTTTCCAATTTTCTACGGAAAATAACGAAGGTAATTTTGCCTGAGCAAGGATGTCCCTTCCAGAGCCCCCATCATGCCTTCTTATTGATTGTTCAGCTACCTGATTGGTCTGATGGAAACTTTTAATGAAAAAGCAGAGGAGCTGATGGAGAAGCTAGAGGAAAAGGCAGATGGAAAAAAAGAGTTTAGCATGCTGACGATGATGAACCGGGTGACTATGGATATCATTGCAAAGGTACCAGCTGTCCTTTCTCTTGTTTCCTCTGTGACTGGCAGGAAAGAATGGAAGTAACGGGTGCTGGCAACAGGACGGGATCAGGAGCTGGAGCCAGGGAACAAGACCCTTACCCAGCAGTGCCAGAAGAGCTGGAGGACTAAGTGGGCCACTTCCATTCAGGCTGAGCCATAGGAAGGGCCGGTTAGGAAAGGGGTCTGCACAGCCTGGGTGTGACAAGCAGGATGGAGATCCTTTACAATACCTCTTACAGCCTCATCTGTCCCACTCCTCTGTTCCAAAGGGGGCACACCAGTGCTCGTTCATGTGTGGATGTTGTATAATTACCATTGTATGTCATCATGAAATCTGCCTTTTCCCTTCTGTATGCAAAATGGTTTGGGATAAATGGAGAGTAATAGTAAATTAGTAATCCCTCCAAATAAGGAGGAAGCATAATGTAGATATTACCCTTCCCTCACAGCTTCCTGCAAGGCAGGATCTAGCCTGAGGTATTTTTAGGGGAAATGATGGCAATGTGAGGCTGTCCTGCTCTTTCACCCCAGCCCCAGGGAGCCAAGAGGATGTAGCAAGTTGCCTTTCTCTCTTCTCAGGTGGCCTTTGGCTTGGAATTAAATGCACTGAGTGATGACCAGACACCTTTTCCGCATGCTGTGACTCGAGTTTTGGAGGGAATGACCAAGGCACGCATCCCTTTCGTGCAGGTTTGTATGCTCCTCACTCAAGTTCTCTCTCCTTGCATCCAGTTGGAGCCTCTGCTCCTGCATGAGTCAGCAGGCTGGAGCTGTGTGAGGTCAACATACGATGGGGAAACAGTCATCAGTAGCTCTTTCCCTCCAATATGCATGCAGATAAAATTCGTTAGTGCTTTAAAACACTTGCAAAATTAACATTAACATTTAATGCTTCCTTTCTGTCTTTCTGCCTTCTCTTCCCCCTGCATGTGTCTTCTCATATGGTTTGACCCTTTCATACCCATTGCTGCAAAAATTGAGATTTTTGCCATTTATCCAAGAAGGATGGCAGCCTTCATTCCAGGTGGAAGAAATTCGAACATTCTTACCATTAATATAAATAGAATTTTTTTTTTATTCGTATACTAGAAACTTATGGATGTAATATGAAATAGTTAAGATAAAAATCATTCCACAGTTTCTCATAAAAGCTGTAGTTCAGGCTTTTAGAGCTCCTGTTTTCCTTTTTGGGCCCAGACCTGAGGTTCTGTATTGCATGCTGCAATTTCTTTCTGTGGAGAGGTGAGGAGTTTTGCTCACAGTGTCCAAAACATTAGCTCTGACAAGGCAGAACATCAGCATGCACAGATGGAAACATTTCTCATTTCAGCCCAAACCCTTCATCTTGGGGATGTCCACTGTGTTCCATAGAGAACAGACATTTTTGTGACAAATGTCATTTAGCAGAAAACAAGGTGCTCACTTGAAAAATAACACTAGCAATATTTTTTACCAGAAAAAGGAATAAAATGACTGAAGAAATTCTGTATTCAGTACATGCCAGGAAAACAGAAGCTGGTAAAGGAGGTCAAGGAGAGTGTGAGGCTGCTGCGGCGTGTGGGGAAGGAGTGTGTTGACCAGAGGAGAGAGGCCATCCAGAATGGGAAGGAAGCCACGTTGGATATTCTTACACAGATACTGAAAGGAGATGGTAGGTGACGTGTTGCTCTTTGAGCAAATTTCTCTGTGGCTTCTTTTGCCGGGTTCAGGGAGGATTGTTTTGGGGATCCGAACTTTGATCCTCCTTTAATATCTTTTTCACAATGAAGATAGTGAGAGTTGCTTTGAAAATTCCCCATTTCTTTGTGTTGGATCAAATATTGGTGGCAAGTCACTGCTGAGTTGCCCACTCAGCATCCCTTACCGATGCCACCTCCCACAAAACATGTAAAACAGGGCAGAGCGTTCTGGATGTTCCAGCTGGGCCACAGGGGCATTTTCTAATCTTGTTTGGTTTTCTCTCTTGGCAGCTCTGGAGGAAACAAGAGATGATGAAAACATTGTGGATAACTTTGTCACTTTCTTTGTTGCAGGTTGGTAGCTATTTTACTGCTTGGATATGTCATGTGGAAAGCTGTACTCATTCTTGGGCCATCTACAGGTTCTTCATTAACATCCTTGCTCACTCTGTGTGATGCTGCTGTAACCAAGAGACACTTAGTTGGAAGACAGGAATATTACACTAGCACAGGACTAGCTGGCTGAGATTTGAAGAGAAGTCCTAGTTTTCTCCTAGGCAAATGATACGTTATCCTCCTTCAGTCACGGCAACGCAGCGAATAATGCCAGGCCAGTGTTTTCCAACCTGCAGTGCAGAGGGCAGCAATGCTTACTGGGGTGCAAGGCTGTTCCTCACAGGTCCTGGCCCTTCCTCCCGGATATTGCTAAACCCCACTGAAAGCATCTTTAACATACTCCACATATCTTCACATCACCTCAACCACATGATTAAACACCAGTCTTGCCTTAAGAGCATTAGTCAACACTTGGTAGGAAAGGTCACTGTCAAGCCTATCCAAAAAAGCAGGAGCTGAGATGATAGGTGAGGTAAACAACATACATAGAAAGATCAGTCTTGCAAGTCAGTAGGATATAGGTTCCTCAGGTGACGTCAAAACGCTTTTGCAAGAAAGATGTTATTGCAACAAATACATCTTTGCAGAAGTCCATTTAATGTAATGCTTTAAAATACATATGCCTATCCATGAAAAAATGAAAACTATCCACATCAAGCAGACATTTCAAAGAAAGGTGGTTAGAAGCTCTGTTTTTCCTCAAATCCAGTAAATGCTTCTTTCTTGGCAGACCTGTGTGTCCCATAATATGACAAGGCAAATACTGAACCTCACTGGCCATTCTGTTGGGGAACTCATGACCAGTAGGTGCTGTATGCAGCCACTGCAGCTTTGAGTTGAGCAAGACAGCTTGTGCCTTTTCCAGCTATGTCTTGTTCTTGTCATTCTTGAAAAGTCCTTATGTAGAAATAACATCCCTTTTAGTGTTTCCTTTGATTTCTAGCATACTTGAAATTAAACATTTGTGGTCTGATGTTTAAAGTTTCCTGTTCCAAATCACACTATAGACCATCTTCGTATCATGTTGCTGTTTCATACTAACCTTTAAACCAATTTTTTGTGTCATTAGGTCATGAAACCACTGCTAATCAGTTGTCATTTACAGTAATGGCACTGGCTCAACATCCTGAAATACTGCAAAGGTATGTGCAATTCAGTTTGCAAACCCAGCTTGCTGTTAATTTCAGGGTGAACTTATTGTAAGGATTGTTAAAAAGCTAGGATCAATTCCCAATGAATTGTGTCCTTCTTTCCAAAATAAACAGTTTTGCAATCCAAATATGTTCAAAATTTTAAAAAAGCTTAAGATTAATTCAATTCCCTCTAAGTGGGTTTTTTTTCAAAGCCTTTGTAGAAAGCTGATCCTGAGTCCTGCCTGATTCAGCTGAACTTTACACAGATTGCTCCATCCTGATATGAGGCACAAGTTCAGGCAGTCTGTCTGGGAATCAGTAGGCATTTTGCCTGAGGATGGGAGTCAAAGTCCAGCTCAGTGTCTGGAAAGTAAAAAATGTGATTTGTCAACTTGCCTAGCAAGAAATGGGCATCTGCACCTAACATTTTTTTTAATTCAACTGCAGGCTTCAGGATGAAGTGGATGAAGTTCTTGGTGCCAAGAGAGACATTGACTATGAGGATCTTGGCAAACTAACCTACTTATCACAGGTACTGTGGGAGTGTGGTAAAATACCAGTCAGAGCTGTTTGGTAGCACTCCTGCCATCTCATGGGACTGCCAAGAGGACCCCTACACTTTTAAAATTTTAAGAGCAATGCCAGTATTTGATCCTGACAGTGCTTGTCCCCAGAGTCAGCAAGCAAGTCAGGTACTGTGAGCTGTTGCAGCAGCCTGGCCTTATTGGGAGGGGTGCTCCTCAAATTTCTTTCCAAAATCCCACATAATTGCTTCACTGCTTTCTTTATTTATTACCAATCTGGGAGCTAGAGCAGAGTTGCTTAATCACTACCTGTTTAAGATGAAACCATCGCCGAAGGGTTTGCAACTTTGAGCTCAGCCTGTGTGTGAATCCCATGCAGTTCACAAATTCACAGGTCTATTTTTGTTTGATTGTTATTAAAGCATTTCCAGCTATGATCTCACCTTGTGCCATAAACTCAGCAGGATTTGAGGACATCCTAAAATAATGGCTACTTTTTGTAATTTCAATTTTTTATTATTGTCTTAAAACCCTCTTCAGTCACTCAGAGAGGAAAAAAAAAGAGAGTTTGGTCCTAAAGTAGGTCTTGTGTATAAAAATGCCATTTGCTAATGAACTGCAAAGCCAGAGCTTGGCTGCTTGCCAGTGTTTGTGTTGCATATCCTTTTTTTACAAGATGGGGGATACCAGTAGGCCTCAGGAGAGGTTGGATCACAGTCCTGGCAGCTATTCTTCTGTTTTACATTTCCCTGTGATTTTAGTAGTCTGCCATGATTGCTTTTCTCTTAAACTGCCCTGCCAAGGTGATGGTTTTACCATTTGCCATAGCCGATCCCATGAATGTCTGTACTTTTGACAGTGGATAGATTTTAGAGGGGTATTTCTCATAAGGAAAAGGCATCGCTGTGTGATTACAGAAATCGGCAGGTTTCCTTAGTCTTCTCCAAGCACCATCGCAGTTACACCACTCCAATTAGGATGAGGTATCTCAGCCTTTCAGTTTTAAGACAGATCACATGAGATCCTGTCAAAACAGACCATTTATTTAACAGAACAAGCTTTGATCTGTACAACCTAAATCACAGGCACCCTTGGTCAGAGCCAGTCCATCACTGGAGTATTGAGAGACCATGGGACTCCTCTCCTGTTGCTCAGTCAATTCTGAATCCCTTTGTCAACACTTCTTTTTCATTAGTCCAGTCGTGCATACACACCGTTAATTGCGTTTGCAGTGCGGTGCTAATGTGCACTGTTAATTAGGTTTCGCTTTGATGAATTAAGCCATTCTTAACAGCTCACTGCCACCAAAAGAAATGGTCCCATTTTATTTTTTCTCGCTGTTCCCTATTCATTTTCCTTCGCCAGGTGGTTTTTTTGTCATATTGGTCCTCTGACCTGGCTCAGCTCCCCAAGCTGCAGAAGCAGGACAAAGGCATATGCAGGAGCACAGTTCTTGCAGTGGGAAGGAGGTGGGAGCAACCACCCATCCTTGTGGCAGCCAGCACTAAGGACAACTCATCAGGGCATGAATTTTCACTCTTAGACATTCCCTTTGAATTTGCCTTGTAGTACTTTTTCACTTTGTCCTTGACCTGACTCGAGATGTTAGATCTGTTCAGTGCATGGGATCTCTTGTGGGTTTTGCTTCTTTTTGTCTGTATTTTACCAGCCACAAGAAAGAACTGAAGGAGCTGACTTAGCCATATATTTTGCCCACAGGAGTCCAAGGCAGATACAGCAGCTTCTGTTCCACAAGTCAAAAGCTCCCATTTAGCCAAAGTGAAAGGCCACAGGGAGGTAATTAATTTTATTTCTGCTTCCTACACTGTATTAACTAACTGACCTTTTGTGCTTTTCACTGACGCAGGTTTTGAAGGAATCTCTGCGGCTGTACCCACCCGTCCCAGGGACAATACGCAGGTTGGAGAAGGAGCACGTCATTGAGGGTGTCAGAATTCCTGCAAACACAGCACTTGTTGTGAGTCCCATCTACCATCAGCAGATTTCAGCTGCTGCAGTCAATCCAAACGTAATGGATCTGTGTATCAGAGGGCCAAAATCCTCCCTGGGCATATTTCTACAGGCCTCTCTGACATTTTGGGCAAAACTGGGGTATGAATTGGGACTCTGGATTGTTTTTTGCCTGGGGAGTGGCAGGTAGTTATGGTTTTGTATGTGTGATAGTGAAGAGGCTTTTTCAGTGTGTTGTTCCTGAGTAACGCAAATAAACTCTTTCTTGACAGTTCAGCACTTACATAATGGGAAGGATGGAAAGGTATTTCAAGGATCCACTCACTTTCAATCCAGACCGATTTAGCAAAGATGCACCTAAGTGAGTTTCTTTTTACTCCCAGGTTATTAAATATGTAATAAGAAACCATTACAGGAAGAGATTTCAAGGGGAAAAAAAAGGAGAATAAAATTGTTTTTCCGTTCCAATATGAGTAGCACTAAATCCTTCTCCAAGTGCAAATAGAGAGCAATAATGTGTAGCTTTTGTTCAGAAGTTCTTTAGACCGCATGATACCTTACGAAAAAGACCAATACTAATGTTATTTAATGTTTATATTGAGGTCAAAGCTTTGGGCAAAACCAGGTTGAATATTTGCCTTAGTGCATTACAAACATTTAATATATGGCAGCCCTGGCCCCAGGTTGCTTGAAGTGTCTCCACGTTACAGAGGGGACAAGTGGCTGAGGGACAGAATATGCTGTTCAGTCACGTGGGCAGACAGCCTCAAATCTAATCAGTAGGCAGGGGTGCAATAGGAGGAACCGGTGACCTGAACAGTTGGTGCTGATCCCTGCGTCTAACTACTTCATGACACAGAGGTTTTACTTTAGCCTAGTGTTAGTCTGGTCTCCTGACCCAAAGGCCCCTCACCCACATGGTTCAGAGCTGCCCAAAGGACTAATAATTGGGTGGAGCATTATGTCCTCATGACAGGCTGGAGAGCATTAAAGAGTATGCTTGACATTCAGCTTTGAAATAAGGTTTGCATGCATCAAAACAGCTCTGTAAGCAGAGTCATACGGTAAGCGGAGATGATGAGGAAACTTGCTGCAGAGCTGTATTGCTGCTCTGAAGCAGAAGAATGTTAATTTGGAGATTGTCTTAACAACGAGGTGGTATTTAGACCATTTCCTTGCTGCTGTGATGAAATACTTGCTTGTTTCTTTACAACCAAGCTGTCAGAGTGACAGTTTTGAAAATTTTTCTTTGCAGGCCATATTACTGCTATTTTCCATTCTCTCTGGGACCCCGGTCCTGCATCGGACAGATGTTTGCACAGGTAAGCAGAGGCCTGGAATGACGCTTCATTAGCGAGCACTGGGCCAGCTCAGGGTGTGATGGCCATAGCTGGCAGTGAGGGACCAAAGGCCATACTGATGTGCCCTGACCCTCTAGAGGGAAGATCTTCACCATGCCCACAACAGGCCAGATCTCTCAAATGCTATCACATGAACAGACATACGTGTTCTGACCTGGTCCCATATCACCCATGCGTGCCCACAGCCAAGGTGTCTGCAGAGGAAGGGGCAGCAGGCTGCTCTTCCTCTGAACTGTCCTTCATCACCCTGCTTGAATCCAAACCCCTTGATGGGAAGCACAACTCATCGTCCCTTTGGTAGCTGAGGTCAGACACATGGGGGGTGTGCAGGGGCTCTCAGGGACCATCCTGTGGCTGCAGCTGGCAAAGTCAAGGCAGGGAAAACATCTGCCAGCAGAAGGGCACACGCCAGGACTGGCACTGAGAAGATGAGTAGGGGGCTGCATGAATGAGAGGAACAATTTAATGAAGTATATGAGCATGGCAGAGAGTATTTCAGAAGGGTACTGTGAAGCCAGCTCTTTGTGTCTGTGCTGTGAGTTCATCTAAACACCAGTGCTCAAAACCTTCAGGTTAAAGTGCTTGGTTTTATACTCTGATTTCCAAAATAAACACAAGGACCGATCTTAGTGCCTGTCAGTTGTCTTCAGGAAGCCTCAGGTGACTTGCTCTTACAGCCCAAACTCGGCCAGCTGCATTAACAGTAACACTTGACTTTTAAATCTCTATATTGACAAAGCAGCATGATGTACTACACTGACCTCAAGTAGCTGCAGTCCAAGCTGTATTTGCTGTCACTGAGGATGAGTTTGCTCTTTTTCTTAACAGATGGAGGCGAAAGTGGTGATGGCAAAACTGCTGCAAAGGTTTGAATTCGAGCTGGTACCGGGGCAGTTTTAAACTCTTGGATGCTGGAACCATTAGGCCACTAGATGGAGTAATGTGTAAATTAAAGCCAAGGAGCCCTGCAAGAAGCTGCCAGGCATGACTGCTCAGGAAGGGGAGCATGACATGGTGGTGGTAGTGTTTCTTGTGGTGTAGATTTTTAAGATCTTCACACTAATCAAAGGTTAGATTTTACAGGCACCTTTAGAGGTTTACTAGAGTGAAATTTTTTCTAACCTTCCTCATCATTTACTAAATAAAACCTCAGAAGAGTCACTCTAGATATATTTGATCATCTTCAATCTGGCAGCGTACCTGGAATTGCAAAGCCTGTTATTTTCCTGGGGGACTATTTGGTTCTGAACAGACTTGGAAAAGAACATCCTTTCACTGGAGGATCCGTGCAGCTCCACATAAACCTAAACTGATAGTTTCCACTAACTTCACTTACAATACAGAATGGTAAAGTAAGTCCTTGTTTGGGGAATTTCATGGTAGAGCTCAATATTTGGGCTGAACTTGGGAAGAGAAGTATAGAGCTATTCTTCTGTTCAAAACAATTTTCCCATCCTCCTTTAAATGAGAAGTTCGATTGATAGAAACAATCTGAAACAAAAATCAGAGACTGTGGCCACTACTTTTCCCTGTTGCTTTTACCTCATTTTTCTTCAGTCTCTCCTATTTTTCTTTCAGGATTTTTCAGAGTGTAGGTTCCCAATCCATGCTGTAGAAAGGGGTTCTCCTGCTTCTTCCTACCCCTTCCCACAGTCCATGCTTATCTTCTGGGATGCTTTTCTTTTTGGGGAGGTGTTGCTGTGTTCCTTTTAATCCAGCTCATTTTCTCCATGTGGCTCATCATAAATCTACATGGACACTTGGACCAGATGGTCTAGTAGGTACAGCAGGGTTGGAATTAAGTGCCTGGAACAAAATGCTGCTTAAAATTATATCGCTGGAGAATTTTATTGCTGAAGAAGTGCCTGTGCAACTTAGGCCAGAGGCAGGAGAAGGTCCTGCACCCCCTTTTTCTGCAGCTGGGCCAAAATTGCTTGCTGTGTGCAGCCTGGCTCTAAAAGGAAAAAAGCGATCATGTGAAAAGGCCACCTTCTAGAAATTAGTGGATAATTTGTAGGAGTTTGGGCCCTGAAATAAGGGAATTCAAGACATTTGGTGCTGCCATTGTAATTTCTTACCTTTTTTTAATTAAAAGGGCAAGAATCCAGTCTGTCTACTGTCAAGTTCCCATGGTGGTTTCCACACCAGGAGAGTAACATCACAGAGCTTTCCCTGGTCCTGCTGCTGTTGTGCACCTTCTCACTCAGTGCAGCAGTGGGATAACAGGCCAGTAAGGCTGCTGTGGCTTTTGATGACATAAACAATGTTTTACAGTGTATTAGTATGACTTACACCCAGAGGTACCAATATTGGTATTGCTAGGGAAGGTTTAGTCCATCTATTAGTAGACCATCTCTTCAATCCCTTGTGCTGGAGATCTGCTTATGTTGTCCTAGACATTAATAAAATCTGATTGGGAAAACTGAGAACTCTCCAGCTGGTCGTGTGTTTCTGGTAGCTGATGTGGTCGGGAGCAGGATGCTCAATGCCAGTCAGGCTAGATGTGCTTGTGTCATGAAAAAAGGCTGAAGTCCGAGAGTATGTCAAAGGGAAGGCAGTATCTCAGCAGTGCATGGAGTGATGGGGGAAGCTGTGAAGAGCACACAGACAGCTTGGTAGACGCACTGGCAAACCATGCTGTGGAGGCGCAAGATGTCACTATGCGCGTGCTCTGCTCTGCCCTACTAATGAATGAGTTGAGATACTTTAGTTGCATAAACATGTATTCCCTTCTGCTACCACTGCAATGGAGACAGGCACCTCCAAGGAGGGCTTGAGATGGGTGGTAGCATGTTAAAACCCTGCAGTGAGTTTTGTCATACCTCATCTGCCTGAGGTGGGTGCTTCTTTCCCTTAGAGGACGCCCTTCTTGCTCTCCTTGCAAGCCCAAATGCCATCCAGCTCTCCAGGGCCTGCTGACACTGGCCTTTCTCCTGTCCCTACCTACATCCAAGAGCTCTTGCCAGACGGTTGCCTGTCAATGCTGATTGCCTTCCAGCAGATGGCAAGCTCTCCTTGTCAACGCACCCAACAGGAGTAGCGTTCCTCAGCCTTGACAGCTCCTCTTAGGAGTCAAGCTGTCCTGGCTTCGCTAGGGCATCATACTGCAGGAGTAGATGCAGATATCCTGCAGTGTTCTTGCAGTTTCATCCTGCACCCCAAGCCAGGAGGTGATCCCTTGTCCACCCAAAAAAAAAAAAAAAAAGAGCAGGTTCAGGAAACCTGCTCCCTGGGGTCCTGTATGCCAACCAGGTGCTGGCACAGGCTCTGCCAAACCCTATTGAGAAACTTGAGGCCAGACATGCCTAGGGAGACACAGCTGTGCCTGCCTTGGGCTATAAAAAGACCTAGGGGCTGCAGCTTTCTTAGACACCACACAAAACTTTTTGCTTATTCTAGGGAACAGAAGCACATTATTTCACTTCTGGGGCAAGCAATCATTATCTGCACCAAGCACTCTGCTAGGGATCGTGGCTGAAAAGGCAAAAAAGCAGAGTAAAGTCTGTCTGCCCAGTGTTCTTCCCAGCTGCTTGTGGGAAAGTATCATACCTGCAGCTAATTTTCTTCTTTTCCTGGCTCTTGGGCAAAACAAAGAAAGATCTGGAAATGGCTGGTGGGGTGATTTTTCCCTGGGTGCCACCCAGGCGGGGCCCATAACACCCCTGTTTGTTATGCCTGGAGGCTGGATGCAAAAGGGTTTCTCGGCTTACATGGAACTGCAAAGCCAGACTGCCCCGATGGCTCCTGCCACAGGACCCTGCAGGTAAGAGGCTGCCCTCCAACAGCTCCTCTTGCTTTCACCCTGCTCCAGATGTGCACACTTACAGATGGACAGGAACTGTCTGGAGGTGGCTAGAAGCTCAGCTGGCAGGAGTCATGGTAAGCAGCTACTGCCAAAGGTGAAGGCACCGGTGGCAACACTCCTTCCCAAGAGTCTTTATTAGAGGTGTCTTAAGTCGTCCTGTTCTGACAGATGGCTGCAGCAGGTTTCTTTGATCCCCCTTCCAGATTCTTTGCCTCCCTTTTCTGGATTGTTGCCCAGGACTTTCATGTATGTGCTTAGAGTCAGAACTTAAGTCCTCCAGGATTTCCCCCCAGGTTTTTTATGCTAACCCAAGAGCTTGATTTGTCCCTTTTAGATCAGTGTCATAGACAAGAAACAGGAAAGATGCTGCTGCCTAGATCTCCTGGGGCAGGAGGGAACCAGTTAGGGGAAATACACCCAGAGAAGTCTCCGTCTTTCAGAAGAATGCAAATTCCTTTACCACTGGCATGGGAGAAGGGGATGCCTTCTCTCCCCAGGTAGTTTGGAGCACAGGAGACTCTTTTGCATCTACACCTCATGTACAGACTTACCAACATTCCCAGGAAGGAGCCCAGCTAGCAGCGCCAGCAGGGAAGTGGGAAGTATAATCACAATTTTGCATGAGAGGAATCTCCTCCTACCCCTTGCAGGAAGCCAAGAGAAGCTCAGAAGCACGGGATGCAATGGCAGTCATTATAATTATAGCACAGCCCAGTGTTTTCTGAATAGAGGGCAGCCTTCTGCTCCATCTATAGCCTCTGGGGGAATGAATGTGGGTAAGAAAGCTTAAGATACTGTCCTCTATTGCTGGAGCCAGGTGTACAGAGCGGGAATTAGAGTATTTCATTCCCTTTCAGGCTCTTTTATCCAGCCATGGCCAACTCGTTATTATTTTCTTTACCACAGCAGCTTCAGAGTGCTGTGATAGGGGTGTGCAGCACATCTAATCACCCGGTGCTCCTAGGACATGGTGGGCCTAGTGCAAGCATGCAAGTTAAACATAGGTGCATTTGCACTTGGTCTGGTTCTACGATGAGAACTGCCACAGCAGGCCTTCCCTGCATCTAACATCTGCTATTGAGACAAGACAATGACAGAGCAGGTGTCCACAGCATATTCCCAGCCCATCTCCTCCACACAGCTCTCACACACTGGCAAAGGCAATAAAGTCAGGCACAAACTTCCTTCTGCTGCCTTACAAGAGAGGGATGGGATGGGGTGAGATGGGATGGGATGGGCTGTACTGGGTCTGGCAGGACTGTTGCACCTCTTCTCAATTTTGCCCCAAATTACATTTTGTGTTCTCCTAGATTTAGGGACAAAGGAAGCACTTACAGAGAAGGAGTAACATTTCCTCACTGAGGCAATGTGTCTGCTCTTCTTCACTCCTTCAGTGATAGCAGGGGCAAGGGAGGCCCCAGTGAGGTGGGGGAACTGCCTGCACTGGGACACTGCCATCTTGCCTGCATCACAGTAGCATAATTTCGAAGTTTATTTTCCTGACTGTGCCAATGCTTTGGTCTGCTCTGCAGGACACTTACATTATTTGCAATTAATAACTGCCTGTCTGTTTTGTGATAAGGTTTGGAGGCTGCACCCAAGTGACACTGAAGCCAAAGGGGCCCCCTTTACTCTGTTTTACTCCTTGTGAGCTCAGTTTCTTGCTGTAGTCTCACAGCCCCTCAGCTGCAGGTACTGCAAGTCAGGGAGGCTCAGAAAACATGAAATAAAATGACATAAAGAGGTCAAAGCTAGCAAGCTCAGAAAACTTTCTACAGTGCTGCCCTTCTTATGTAATAACTCCCTGGGGAGTGTTTGGTGGCAAGCCCTGCCCTGCTCACCATGCCCACGTGTGCCCACGTACAGGTCCACGTGAGGTAGCAAGTATTTTTCATTTATCTCGGAATCAGTAGTGATGGGTGTTTTACAAAACGGAAAGTTCTGACTTGGGTATTTCCCATTCAAGTCCTGAAGTGTCTCCTGGCCTCGTCTTGCTCTGCTATGTTAGCAGGCTCTGGGGTGGACATGGTCAAAGCTATCTGCCTTCCACTGTGGTGAGCAGCAAAGACTCCTCCCTGATGGGAGTTTGCTCTCTCTGTTTGGCATTTCTTTGCTCCCTCCCAGGGCCTGCAACATGCATGAGCTGGACTTATGAACTTCTCCAATGGTTTTGTACCCTCGGGACAAATCATCTTCTGATCCTCCTTCTGGTTCAGCCAGTAGAGCCCCCAATGCTTCTGGGAGCGAGACAGCACTTAGAAGGAGGACCTGCCACTCTTCTGAAGGACTTGTACTGTTTCTCCATCTCTCTTCAAAACACTTAGGTGACATCTATATTAGCAAAGGAAATATGCCCCTGGACCTTTCTCTGGCACTAAGGTGGACTGGCACAGAACAGCTGTGACTATAGAGCCCTCTTACCCTTCAAAATATGGTGGTCATGTGCAACCTGTGTACCAGGAACGGTGTCTGGCACGTCTTGACTCTCAGATCATACTAGGAATTGTCAGGAGAGTGCTAGTGACCAGAGGCTGCTCTAACGGAAGATCAAGTGCCAATGCCTAGGAACGCACCTGGCACTTCAACATTTCCAGCCTGTGCTAGTCTGGAGACTGTGTCTTTAGACCCAGTCTATACGGGCAGGCTAACCCTGCTAGCAGGCCATTTTGTCCTACTACTGAGCTTCTGCCTCTCACCATTCCTCTTTAGCTCTGTGCCCTCCTTCCCTCAGCAATGCTTCTTTCCACACATCCCTCCTTCGCTCTGGAAACATCACCACAGTGACCCCTCACACTGCAGCTGTCCTTCTCCTTTTTGATCCATCTAATAGGATTTCCTTACTATCTATAGTGTCCAGGTTTTTGGTCCATTGAGGTCCAGTTGAGGGTCTTGGACCTTTTACCCCATGCCAGTGTTCTCACTGGACTGGTACAGGAGAAGTTGTTCTTCCGGTACAGGATCATTGAAAAAACATGAAGGAATTGCTTCCTTGAAAAGACTTTATTTAATTAACTTTGCTCTTGCTCCATTTCCTCAGAAAATCACAGCACTGAAAGCTACAAGCAGACACTGAAGCCTCTCCAGTGTCTGAGGCACCAGCAGCATTCTGTAAGAGATTATGCTGAGGATCCTAGCAGGGGATACTGGTGCCAAGCACCAGGGCAGAATCTGTGGGGTTTTTTCAGCATTTCAGGTAAACATTGATCCTTGTCTCCTTCATCCTCACCTTCCATCTCTTCCCTCATTACCTCCTCTCCCCTCTTTTGTTTGCCCAAACCCACCAAGGAACTAAAGGACACTCATGACCATGTACCCCTCTGCCTACATCTTTGCTGCAGCACTTTGCTGTGTTTCCCATTCAAGGTGTTGGCTCAATCAGGCGAGGCCACCTCTTGTGCCATTGTCTGCAAGAAGCCTTGCACAGCAGAGCCATGATCTTGGCATGAATCCTTAAGTGCTACTTACAAAGCAAATAAATGATCAATCACTATTATTTTTATGTATCTATGAGTCTTCTCTAATAGGTCTTGATATTATTACAGTGCTGAGGACAGGCTGAAATTAGATAATACTACACTCAGCCGGCATCTGTTCCCTTGGAAACACAGGTAAAAATGCATTTAATAGCTCTCCAGTGACAATGAATATTCATTAATATTGCACAGACACATACTTGATTTGAAAACAGGGACAGTAATTAAAGAGCTATTAGGGTTAAAAAGCAGTGAAGGAAATTCAACTACTGAAAGAGCTGTTCTGAGATCAGCCTCTAACCTATACGTGCATGGATAAGCACAGACGGCCTGAGATTTTTTTTTTTACATGTTGCTTTATTTTACATATTGGTGCTCTGTGGGCTCTGCCTTCCCTGCCCAAACTCTGTCACCTGGAAATGTCTTGATGAATTCAGAGTTCATTTTTCCTGCTGTCTTCCAGAGCAGATGTGCTCCACTGTGGTGCTGCTGCTCATACCCGATCTCACACACCGCTCCAGTGACATTGACCTGGTGAGAAGTGGAAACTTTCTGCAGGTTTTTGGGAAGGAAGCTGTAATTGATCACTTATATTCATTATTTCTATTAAAATAGTCTTGGAGATCGCTGGTCATGATAGCTGCTCTGCTGCAATCTCTGAGCATCCCCATCCCACAAGCAGTGATAACAAAGCTGAGTTTCTCGGGGAGGTTTCACAAAGGTCTCTTTGCAGGAGTGGCTTGAGAAAGCGACTTGAGCAGTGTGTGCTCTGTGTTATGAGTGAGTCAGGAGAGAAGCAATGGCACCGCTGTATGTGGAGGGAGGCAAAGAGGAGCAGACATGTCCAAGGGCAGCGGCAACACTGCGGGACCGAGTGGTCGCATTGCTTGCTCACAACCCAGACAAACCCTGTGAAATCTCACACCCTCCATATCCTGCCGGTCTCCTCCTGGTGCAGGCAGACCCTGCAGGCTCTCAGCAGAGCTGGGTCCCTCAGGACAGGGCAGCGATTGGGTCACAGCAGGCAGCCACGCTGGCTAGCAGAGGAAAAGTGAGACGTGCGTCCTCTGGTCCCAGGTGTGCTGTCAGGAGGAGGTTACCCACTGGGCCGGGCATCACCCTGCTCCCTTTCTGGAGAGGGTCTCCGAGGCTAGTTATGCCACCAAAGAAATTGCAACAGAAACTGAAGCAAACCAGGCAGAAAGGGAGAGTGTTCATTTCTAACGCAGCAGCATAAAGGTCAATAGAAAAGCAAATCAGCCGATTGAGCTGGTGTTTCAGGCCACTCAGTGAGGAGAGTTAACTGCATATCTCCTAAGTTAGAAGCAGATAAATCGCATCTGCCTTTGCCCTAATCTGACCGGGCTGCACAGCAGCGCCCGGTGCAGGCGCGTGTGTGGAACCGGTGAGGGAGCCGCGGCTGGACCCCGTCCCGCTCCCTTGCAGCCGTCCCGGTGGCGTTGTCCTCACCTTCGCAGGTGCGTGGGTCACAGAAGGCAGCCCTGAGCTGGCAGTGTGTCACCAGGCTGATCGATTTCCTCACAAATAAATGATATAGTTGCGTTTTCTGCCTGGATTGGCTGGACTTGGTGGAGGAGGGTTTTGATGTTTTCCTGGAAACAATTACAATTCTATGCTTTAAGCCAGTGTATTGCTGTTTCCACAGGGTTTATCCTTCTAATAAACGAGACTGTCAGTGTTTCTCTTAGAAACCTAACGTGAGACTTTTCAAAAGCACGGGAACGTGGTATCTCAATTCTTAGTAATTGTAATGCTTCTTACATCCCTCGGTTCTGGGGTAACTTTAGCAGGACTAAGTTCACGCCCGTGAAATCAGCGTGGTTTGCTATGAACAGCCCCCGTTGGAAGGGTGGGGCGGGCGTCTCCGGCGATGTACCGCTCACTCCCGGCAGCTCCGATTCCCACGCCGGGCCACCTCTCCCAGACCGCTTCGGTTCCGCCGCCGCAGCGACCTCCCCGGGCTGTCCGCGCCGCCGCTGCACCGTGTCCCCGCGGGTCGCCCTCGAGCAGCGGCTGCCCCGCAGGGCCGGGCCGGGCTGGCGGGGGTGGGAGCGCCGCGGAGGCCGGCCGCCCGACACGCCCCCTCGGCGGCGTTCGCCTTCCCCGCCGCCGCGGAGCGCGGGCGGCAGAGCGGTAGGAGCCCGCTGCGGCGCAGCCCCGCTCCCCATGGCGGCGGCGGCGGCGGCGGCGTGGACGCGGCGGGGCGCCCGGCTGAGCGCGGCGGTGCTGCTGGCTCTGCTGGCCCTGGCGGCCCTGGCGCTGCTGGCCGGTCGCGGCTGTGGCGGCGGCGGTGGTGGCGGTGAGGGACAGCCGGGCTACCTGCCGGCGCCGCCGCTCCCGCTGCCGCCGGGCTTGCGCGAGGAGCTGCGGCAGAGGCGGCGCGACCTGCGGCGCCTGGCGGCGGCGGCGGCGGCGGCGGCGGGCGGCAGCGGCAGGGAGGCAGCGGGCGCGCTGGGCTGCGGCGACCTGAGCCTGGCGACGGGCGTCAGCGTGCTGGGCTGGGGCTTCACCAAGGTGGTGGCGCGGGCGGCGCTGGCGGGCGGCGGGGCCGTCGCCCTCAAGTCGGTGCACGGTGCGGGCCGAGAGGTGCGGCAGTGCGTGCAGCGCTACGGGGCGCCGGCGGGCTGCCGCCGCCTGGCCGCCTACAAGCTGCTGAAGGAGGTGACGCTGCTGCAGCGCCTGCAGCATCCCGGCATCGTCCAGGTACGGTGGGGCGCGCCGGAGCGGGGGGTGCTGCGGGCTGTGCCCCCTCGGTACGGGAATTTTCCGGGGGGATGGGGGGGGGTGGTCGTCGCGGCTCGGTGCCGGTGCTGAGTCAATGACCCCTGTTGGCGCTCCTGTCCCCGGGCGGCCCGAACCTGCTGGCACTGGCAGCGGCATCGCTCTGACAATAGCTCCTTCCCTCCCGGCAGCTGCACGGTCAGTGCTATGATAATAGCGGAGATCCTGAATTACGGGTCACGGCTATGCTGGAGCTGGGATCACCCCTGGAGATGATTCAGCTTCTGCAGACCCCCTGGGAGGAGAGATTTAAGGTAAGAAAACAAAGCAAAGGGAGTTTTATCAGTGGCTTTTAGACTGCAAACTGGGTAAATGCGAAGAGCCCGTGGTGACTGCTGGGACAAACGGGATTGTCAGCTGGGTTTGCTCCCGCAAATTGTCCTTAAATCGTTTTGCTTTCACTGCTTTTAAACCGCATTTAAACAGCTCTAGCCTGGCGTCTCACAGTTATATTCCTTCTCTCTAGAGTGATATTTAAAAAGCTACATCTGGAAGCAAATGGCCACAAACTCATGCTCGGGGCTGGGGTGATGTTTAGTGCCCAGTATTACACTTGTATATTGCTAGTTTTCCCTCCGTGTTGTTTCATAGCGAGGCCCCTCATCAGGCTGGCTCTGACTCAGGAAGGCCACCTCGCCGCCCTATGAGTCTGTTGTTTTCTGTGTTTTACCTGGTTTAGGCAGCAAGGTGAGCAGCCGGTCTCTCACCATGTGTTCGTGTGATGTTTCTGATCTTAGCCCTTCAGGTATCATTGTACTAAAAACCCTATTAAATTGCTTTCCTCCTGCTGTAGGTGCCAGGATCACATCCCTGTGAGTGAGATCTGCCTTGTCTCCTAAGCATCCCACACAGGGACTCTTAAGCTCTCCAGGAACAAATGAAATGACACTTATTTTGGTTAGAGCTTATATTACAGTTTCCCTCAAGGTCGCAGTTGGGGGTTCACTACTACTTGTTTGGTTCCCAGGAGGAAGGAGAGGATCAAGTAGAAGCATGGGTGTCTTATTGTCAGTAAGAAACACTTTGGGCAAAACAGAAACACCACAAAAGTCCCAAAATAAAATCCCTGCCTGCATGTGGTCCACAGTGTCAAAAAGGAGCCTTGCCATCCAAGCCAGAGGGGGAGTGTGGCAACTGCGCTCACTGAGCTGCGGGATGTGAGCCTGGGATTCTTATGATTGCTTCACTAATGTAGTTGAAATAACGTCAGAGCTTCCAGAGGAATTTCTCTTAGCCTGTGGAGTTCCACTTTTGCTTACAAACTATTTCATACTGGCTTCTGCGTAGCTTTCCCAGCACCTCATCTTCTCAAACGTGCCAAAGTCTCTGTAGAGCTAGAAACCTATGATGCTGGATTAGCTGGTGGTGAGGTCTGGTACGGTGGCATTAAGATTTTCATAATCTTTTGGCTAATGAAGATACTAATTCAGAACTCACACTGGTGCTGTCTAGTCCTGTTTCCTAATTAGGATGTCTAAACAGATGGGATTTCCCTCTGATGAGCCACATCAGATACCAGCGATTCTGTGAGCTGTTCCAAGTGAACAAACCCTCCCGCCTGCACAGATCGCTATCGAAGGCAGCGAGGGGTGGTGCGGGTCTGCCTGGCACACCTAGCTGACCATACAGCTGGTGTGATGCCAGGGCTCCCAATACTGAATGACAACTGCTGCAAACAGCTACTTGGACAAAGCGCTGGTGCCGCCTAAATGTGCTCTTCTAGTTATAGATTGTTCAAAAATAATTTGCCGAGCTTTCTGCTGGATCAGGTATTGTCTGACCTTTGCCTGCTGCCAGAAAGCTGACATGAAAGAAAAAAGTTGGCAATAAATACATTACATGCTTTGGCTCATTCTTCGGAAGCATGACTGTGTGCCCAAATTCATACTGCGGAGTGATGCGGCAAGGCATGAATCTGGTATTAATGACCATGCAGCCTCAGTCTGTATGGAGCAGCATGGGGGAAGGAAGTGGAATGTATTAATTCCATGCTAGAGTGGGAAAAACCCCTTCTGATTTCAGCTAGCAAGTCAATATAGCTCCTGAAACATGAAGGCTGCTATTATTTTCCTCACGACTTTCTCCTCTAGTTCCCCTAACTGAAAATGTCTCTTTCTGTATATACGTTTTTAAAAATGTTGCTAAACTACTTACCAGTCAAATCCTGTGGCAATGTTGTTAATAAATTTTGTAGCATACATATAATTACCTTTTAAGAACTGCATGGGGTTTGGCCTTTAATTTCATTGAATGCCCTCCCCTTTGTTCTACTTCCAATTTAATAGTTGTTTTTAATCTGCTTTTCCCATGCATATTCATCTTCCTTTTCTCAGATTTGCCTGAGTCTTGTGAAACTGCTGTTTTACTTGGCACATTCCCCCTTGGGTTCAATAGTCCTCTTGGATTTCCAGCCGAGGCAGTTTGTGATGGTGGATGGAAACCTAAAAGTGACAGATATGGATGATGCCAGCACTGAGGAACTGTCATGCAAGGAAGATAATGACTGCACACTCGACTTCCCTACAAAAAGCTTTCCTCTCAAATGCTCTGCGGTTGGGAAATGCGAAGGAATAAATGAAAAGAAGAATCTTTTCAATGCATATCGGTATGTTCAGCAAGATGGGGCCAAAACTCGAGGTGGTTGAGCTCTCATGCTGCCATGTAGCCTCTAGCGTCTTGTGTTTCTTCCATGCAGTGATTCCCCTCACCTCTGTCAAAGGGTAGTTAAGGATTGCTTTGAAGCAAGTTTTTTTTTTTGTCCTTAAAAGGCAGGAACATAGTGTAGTTGTTGTCTGGTGAGAATGAAGGCATCTTTCTTCTGGTGCTCCCCTTCCCCAGCGCCCTCTGGAAACCTGCCCCAAAGGTTGCACCTGTGAATTTATTGTTTGCCAAACAAGCCCTGGCATTTGACATCCACAGGCTACGTTTGCTGAAAGCAGTGGCAGCACAGGCTACCTGCCAAAGCCCACCAGCTTTGAGGCCCCGTTGTTGGGAACAGGCTGGCTAACTCTTCCCTTGAACTCCAAGTCTCCCCATGGAGCCTACGGGCACCTACAGAAGAGTGATGAAACAAGTAGCCGGCAGTGGGCTGAGGCTGCTGCAGCTCTTTATGTAGGTCACCAGCTAAAAGCACGATGAATTCCGCTCGCCACTGATGCTTGATAGGTCATGTACTGGTGGAAGTTTTGGCTGCTGGACATTTACACAGAAGGACTTGATAAGGGAGCCTGAATTTGCAGGACTCGGTGTTAAGGGGCAAATCCCTACAAACGTTATTGTTGCCTTACAGTAACGCACTCGGCTCTCATATAACAGGAGTTTTCCGAAAGGCTCAGGGTATGACTCGTCCTGCCTTTCCAGGGGTAATTAGAATGCCAGACCTTTTCAGGGAAAGGGAAAGGTCTTGCATGAGTCTTCTTTTGGATAGGTTTTTCTGATGGGAAATGCATTGCTTAGTGTAGAAAAATGACTCTGGGGAATAAGGGAAAGCTCCATGGCGGGAGCCTTTGCAAGGCAGGTTTCACACGGTGCTTGGCTGCATGCTGTGCTGCAAGGACCAAGCTTTTGGGCCAAATCACAGGCACGGGCTGTGAGATGCAATGAAGCACTCAAACATAACTTAATAACCAAAGCAAACTTACTAGTTGCATATGGATAATCTGTTCATGGAAAAATGTAAACGACTTAATCGCTAGGGAAATTAAGCAACTGTATTCTAATCAGCCTGTGGGATTTTTTGCAGATATTTTTTCACCTATCTTTTGCCACACTCTGCACCACCGGCTTTGCGGCCCTTTTTGAGTGATATTCTGAATGCTACAGGTACCAGCTAATATTCACAAATTTCTCTATTAGAAGTCTCTAAATGGTATTTCATGGAATTACTCATCTTTGTCATCTTTTTCTTTAAATGTAGGTGATTTACGATACGGAATAAATGAAACTCTGAAAGATTTTGAAAAGGTTTTACATCTGTACAAGTCTGGGCTCTACCTGCAGAAAAGACCTCTTCTTTTAAAAGGTTCGTGATTTTGAATACTGTAAGTAACATAACTACTGAGGGGGCGAGGAACTTGGTAACTGGCCAAATTCTGATCTCCCATGCATTCAGGCAGGTATAGTCACTGGAAAAAGCACCAAAAGTATCTTTTTTTGAGCGGCCTTTGGTTGTTTCTTCATGGGGGCTATGCAGGATCACATTGTTTTGCAAAGTACATGCAGTGCAAGCAATCTGGCCTACATATGGCCCACATATTTGTGCTGATTCCAAATATTCTTCTCATAATGTGCATCAGTGTTTCGAGTGAATATGTCTGGGATAGCTTAAGCAACTAGACCAGAGTAGCAAACTGAATGTCTTCTATATCTCTTTGATTGACCTTATCCTATGGATCAATAGGTCAGTTTTCCAGGCTAATATTGAAACTTCCCATTTCACTTGGTGGATTCTGACTGCTGAGCACAGGATGTTATGGGAATGTGCAGTGGAGAGGTGACAACAGCGAGATGAGTGTGGCAGAGTAGCTGAGGCCTTGGTGCCCTCTAAATTTCTTTTTTACAAAGTCCATCTTATTGGACCTGTGGATGGATAAATGACCCTTTATGAGGTGCATTCCTCTGAAAAGGACCAGTTGGGTGATAGAGATGAGGCTAATCAAAAGGAAGGCTTGGAAACTCCAGTAGTAACTGAGGCTTACGTTTTCCTGAGTGTTTACTTGAGATGGTAGAGTAGTGATGGAAATCTACACGTGAAAGAACTGGAATTTGCACCCTTACGAACAAAGATATCCAGTCATTTGCACTGGAACAAAGATATCCAGTCATTTGCACTGAAGAACCAGCAGCTTTAACAGGAATTACTGGTATTGTCCAACACCACCTAACTGTTGGCTTCGTAACTGGCTTAGTAGCAATGTGCCAAAATCATCACCATCCTAGAGGTGTGGGAAGGTGGGGAGAGACTCTTAGCAGTCAATAAACAATAGCCCGAACATAACCTGCTTAGGCTCGTCAGGTCTGTTGTATCCCACTGGAGCAGGATCTGACCTCCCTTTCCCCCACTGGGGTTCCTAAATCTCCTGTGCCTGTGGGTGGCACCATGATGGGTGGGCCAGTGCGTGCAGCATGTATCTTGGCGCTGGATCCGTGCTGAGATGGTTCTGCTGTTGGAGCTGAGGTGTAGGAGAGGCTGTTGTGAGGTTGGCTTCTCCAGAGAAGAAGCGGAGGGTGTGTGGGTCTGCACAGCAGCCTTCCCCTCTCACTCACCTCCGTGGTCACTCCCCTGTCCCTTCACCCTTGAGAGCTCTGCCCCCTCTCTTAAAGCTATGGGGGAATTGCTGTCCTGTGCTCCGTAGCAGAACCAAAAGTCAGGATTTGGTTTTCTTTTAAGTTTGCAGCTCCACCCACTCCATCTAAGCAGGTCAGTTCAATCTATCACTATCCCATTACCTTTAAGCATTTCACTGAAGTGCAACGTACTAAGTGTATAGCATAACTAGTCTCTGAAAGTGCACTTGAGTTTCCCTAAACACCCTCTTTCTGCTCTCAGACTACATCTCCCTAAAGGGCTTCCGCGCAGTGGAACTAGAGGACTACAAGTGCTGGCCCTCCTACAGCCACCTGGGCTGCCTGCTCTCCGTTCACAGTGCTGAGGAAGCCGCTGCAATTTGTAACTCCCAATCACAGTGTCAGAGTTTTATCATCACCCAGCAGAGGACGTGGACAGGTGAGCTTGGGCAGGTGTGACAGGATACAGCCACATGGTGCTCCTGCTTCCTCCGTTGCGAGTGGGGATGATGCTGCTGCCCTCCTCTGTAGGGTCTTGAGTCTACGGGTGCATATAAAAGCTGCCTTCCTTATTCTTAAGATCAGATTGGCTGCTGTGGTGGGCATCCAAGGATCCCCTGAGTACTGAGTATTTATAAGGAGACACAAGCGAAATTATATTACCCTTCAGCACCTTCTTCCCTTTGCACAGGACTGCTAGGTATTGTTAAACGTTTTTACTTATTTCATGCAGAGGTGGCTTCACTTTGGTGTTAAGCGAAACAATTCCTGTGGTATGTAGACTTTGCAAAAAGCTGTGGGGTTTTTCAAGATGAGGGAAGCTATGTAAAAGAAGGTGATTCCTATTGTTATAATTAAAAGAATCATAGCTTACAAGTTGTAATCCCCTTTATCAAAACCAAAGGCGCAAACCAATGGATTTCCAAAGTGTCCTGTGATTAGCTCTGATTATAGGCTCTTACGGTTAGCATGTTTTCAGAATTATTATAAATTATCTCATTTAGCTGACGCTTCAGTTGTAGGCTAAATTGTTACTTGTGAAGTGAAACACTAAATGAGGTAAATGAGTGTTTTCACTCACGGTGGTGCTGAAGGATTGCATCTTGTCAGCTCACATGACATTTTAAAAAAACCAAAACTACCAAAAATGCAGCTTCTCTGTGGGTTCATGTGCAATTAGTGTGTGGCTAACTAGTGACATAAGAGCGCTTACACTGATGCCACTTGAATCGCTTTGAGCTGGTTTCACACCAGCAATGCATTGTGTGAGTTGTGCCTCACACATCACATCTGGTTTCCTCACGGGGCAGCTGTTTGTTGCTGTGTTCAGTGCCTAGCTGGAAGGAACCCCACTTAAAACAGCAGTGGAGATGCAGAAGCAGCAGCACACAGGACAGAAGACCCTTTCTGCAGCACCTGGCTCAAATGCTGATCTCTGCCCTTTCGCACCATGCCTGCAGTCTGTTAATGTTTCCCTTCCCAATATTTTTCTTCCTCACATTTTTACAGCACATCTGTGCAGCCAAAGATGCTAAAACTGTGTGGCTGAAATGCTGACTGCCTACCTTTGCCAGTCGGATTACTGAGAACATGCCAGCCATGGGAACATGCTAGTCTGTCTTAGGGCAACTTGATAAAGCAAGATGCAAAAGCCTCTGGGGCCTGATTGTGCGTTCCTTGTGCACACTTGGTGAGCATCTGGAGTTCACTGAGGGTGTAAAACACACCTATGGCAGTTCCTCAGCAATCAGTGTGTTCCTGTGTCTTTTTCAATAATTGCATGAGTCAAGGTGAACATATCTCCTCTACTAAATTTGTACTTTTATTTCCTTTCCAGGACGCCCACTTGCCTTGTTTCAGAGTAGCCTGACTGATTTAATGCCGGATGCTAATGCTGTAGTCTATATTAAACGATCGGCTTCCTCAGGGGAAAGACCTCAAAGACAATGAGATCACAATGAGATCCTGGAAGGAACAAACCACTGGGGAGAACTTCATCTGCTGAAAAGAATGACATATTTTATTTTGCTTTGGAATGAGGTCTCCCTGCCAGCTCAGGCAGAGTCATATGCTGCCATCTCCTTGGTCAAAGCTCAGATTTCTCATTGCAGCCCTGCTAGCTTCTTCATCTGTCCCTATACTCCTATTCCACAAAAACACTCCCAGTTTTAGTCAAGTGTTGCTAGATGGTACAGTACCTAGTGTTGCTGCTTTGGTAACCAGCTTGTCAGCCAAGAAATAGAAAAAGCTGCAAGGGACCCGGCTTGAATAGGCTTAGTTCAGTCTCCTCCGAAAACCCGTGAATAACATGCCTTGGAGAAGGCAACGGCTCCTTCTGCAGCTACCAACCGGGATATCATACCACTGCAAGGACTGTAAAGGACTGGGTTTCAGCGATGGGGATGATGTTGCAGGATTGGGATCCATAACCAGAGGTTGATGATGGGGGTGGTCTTACAGGGAGGGCCCTGATTCCGTTCCTTCCAGGGCAGGGGTGGGAGGTGGTGTATAGGTCAACTCGGGAACCAAATGTCTGCATGTTCGGATGCAGGATTGGGTTTGACCCTGTGTGATTTGTAATGCCAGCTCCCATGTATCAACCTTGAAGGTTTTTTCTCTGTTACTTTCCGTGAAAGAGCAAGACATTCAAATTATTTATGTGTAAGGCATGACTCTATGATAAAGAATGACTATGTTTATTCTCAGCATGCTGTGAAAAGTTTTTAATTGTTTGATTTTACTGCAACCAAATGAACAAAGGCAAGTGCTTCCCTAGCATCATTGCCCAATCCAGAGGAGAACCTGTGAGTGTCCTAAGCAGCATATGAATGTGCCTGAGCCCCTTGGACACTTAGGTCTTGGAGGCTCACAGGTGTGGAAGAGACAGTCTGGTCCCGAGAGCCTCCTGCATCTGCCTTTTGCTAAAATTGTAGATGTGGCCTCTGAAAAATAGGTATAAATTCAGGCTGTAAGAGATGGCAAGGTAATATGACACTTCTGGGAGTGCCTGGAAGCACTGACCCTACAGCACCTCTTCTGTAGCACAGTTGAAGAAGCTCAAATCACTGCTGACCTCACGCCTCCCGAGGAAAGGTCCATGGCCTTGTGCTGGAGAGCCCAGGCTGCAGCCTATGGGCAATGCCACACTGAGTTTTCCACTTAGTCCATGCTGCTGGGTGGAAATGACGGCTCTTGGGACATTGCCGTTGACTCCTTGTGGCCTGTCACAGTGTGGCTATTTCCTTGTGGTCCCCTGTAGCAACTGGGGTAACCCCCTGACTAAAGATGCCTGAGCTCTTGCCTGGGGTTGTACTGTGTTTTTCATTATCTGGTCCTGTGTTTCCTAGTGCAGGATCTCACCTTTCAGCTCATTAGTACTCAATTAACCCACAGCAATGCCATTGCACGGGGGCTTTCTCATGCGCTGTACTCCCTGCTGCTTACACTGAGGCTGGGAGACTCTGATAGCGATATCAATTAATGAGAATTCCTAGTTAGCACAACAAGAAGGCTCTTCTTAGTGATGGCCACACTGCTGCAGGCTTTGTGAGGGCAAGGCTTTTTAAATGGGCAGCCACAGTCTGCTCTCTCCATTACAGTGGGTAGTGTGGAAGTTGAAGGAAAGGTCCTGCCAGGGGTCCGCTATTGTTTTACATCGACCCCACTGAGCAGGGCTTCAGGCATCTGCTGTGTGGTGCTTTACATTAGCAAGAGGTAATGAGAGTTTATTCCATATCTCTCAGCCTCCTGAGATACAGATCAGAAGTACATTCCCCAAAGCAAGGGCAAGGGCCAGCCTGGGGTCATTTCAGAGAGGAAGAAACAGAGAGAGAATGCAAAAGTTGCAGTGATTACAGTTTGTTTAGCAAGATCTTCCTGTCTTAAAAATCCCTCCTGGTAAAAAAAAACATTGTGTATTTTAGTCATTTGATGCTCCTTTCATGTTGCAGATTTTTCCATCAAGTATTCATTATATGATTGCCTGCAAGGCAGGCAGGTCCAGCCCCTTGGCAGATGGTGTAGGGTATGGCAGTGTCACATATATAAATGTAGGTTCCAGCATTAAACCTGCAGTTAAAGCATGGGAGCAGAGACCATATCATCCTGCCTGGAAAGTTTTGAGCACATGGTGCTTAACAAATAATAATAATAATAATAAATAAATAAATAAATAAATAAGCCAAGCTTCAAAGAATCCCAATGTGCAATCTGCTATTGCCACAGTGAGTGGCTTTTGTAGGACATTTTTACCACCTTCTGTAAACAATTAGGTGCTTTCTTAGAGCCTGGACCCCCATGAGCACATTCACCACACTAGCACTGACAATGGCTGGGGCACAGGCATGCCTTTATGTCCAATTCTGTTCACGTGCTAGATGCTTAGAAGATGCTGCAAATATTCTGTTAACAGTGCATGCACTGATTTTCCTCATACCTCTGTGCAGCGCCCCATGCACATAATGCCTGGTGGGCATGCGGGCTTCAGTCTGATTTGGGGTGACATCCCACTGCAGCCTAATGGTGCCCAGTGAATGCTGGGTGAGGGAAAATGTTTTATCACCCTGCTGCATCTAGAGCTATAGTTTGACATGCAATTAAGGAGACACAGTCACTGGAAAAAGTGGTTCCCACCCTGATTTTCCCCAGCTTCTTGCTGTTATCATCTGCTAAGAAACATTTTCCAATGGCTATGCCAGTCTGAAAGCATGTAGAATTAATTCTCTACTAGCCTGCAGTGGGCAGCTTGTGACCCCTAAGCTTCAGGCAGCTCATGAACAGTTCAGGTGCAGCTTCTGTGCCAGGTCTGTGTGGAGCACCCAGGCTGCTACAGCCTGAAGCGGAGGCTATGGGAGAAAGCATCTTCTCTACAGCTTTTGGGCCCATGTGGCTGTTTTGTAGTGCACTATCTTTCTGTTCTATCTCACTCAGCCAGTCTTCATTCATTCTATCCTTTTATTAAATTATAAATGCCTCAAGCAACTTTAGACTTTCAATGCCAGTGAAAATTTCAGTGCACACCTAAAAACGGTGTTTCAGTAACTATGGTATGTACAAAACTCAGATAAAAACATTTGCTGCCCTTAAAACTCCCAGTTGCTGGAGTCAATTTGTCTCTGCTATCGCTGATCAGTATTTCAGCCACCATTGTGGAATATGTAACAGTGGAAAGTGCTTGGAAGGAAACAGCAGGGGATCAGTTGCAATGGAAACCATGTGTGCTGGAGGAATAATATTTACCTAAATGTGTCTATCACATCTTCCCAAAGGATGCTGCCATTAGGAGAGAATGGGTATGAAATTGTTGCCTCTGTAGATAAAAGTTAGGAATATAATTTTTTTTTAAACACAAACTTTAATGGTCTTAATTTATTTCATATTGTAATAACAGAGATTAAGCCACATCCATGAAGGATAATACCATGTACTCCAAAGATATAAACCACAGTTTAATAAATAGCAACAGATGCCGCATGACTCATGTTCAGTATGTTTGTGCAGGCATTTACACGTCTGGTGACTTCATGGTGGCTTGAGGAGTGGAGGAAGACAAAAGCAAAGGACAAGGGGTGATGGTTTTAAACTAAAAGAGGGGAGATTCAGACTAGAGATAAGGAAGAGATTTTTTTACAATGAGGGTGGTGAAACCCTGGCACAGGTTGCCCAAAGAGGTGGTAGATGCCCCATCCCAAGAAACATTCAGGGTCAGGTTGGATGGGGCTCTGGGCAACCTGATCTAGTTAAATATGACCCTGCTCACTGCAGGGTGGGCTGGACCTTTGAAAGTCCCTTCCAACCCAAAGCATTCTATGATTATATGATTCTATGATTGACTCTCAGATTCTGTGAACTCCTAGTGCATCAGACAAGGTTCAAATGACAATGAAAGTCATATCTGTATTCTTACATGACATATTGTGCAAACTTTGGTGATGCTGTAAGCAGCACTCAAATAGATGAACTTTGAAGTTAATTTTGGGAAAAACCAGGAATTTATCACAGGCAGCTGTAGGCCCAAATCCCACATCCAGGCTAATATTAATTTGTGTAAGGTCTCCTGAAAATTCAGGTATCAAGCACTCATCTGTGTGGCTAGCAGCCAGAGCACTTTGGTCCTACTGGGTTGAAAGAGCTGGTATGGGGTCCAGTTTGAGGAGTTAGTGAAGTATAACTGAAGTATCCAGAATAGCCCGTCATTATGGCTTGGTAGGACTTCAGAGTGACTCTTCCTCCCTAACTATAGCACTTCCAGCAATCTTTCTCCTTGGTTCAATGGTCCTAGTGTACCAAAGTGACACCAGCAGCAGTGTGGAGATAGTAGTTGTGAAAGAAAGTTCACAGAAGATAATTTTATATGAGAGGTAACCGTGAGCCCCTCTGCCTCCTCTGTGGCATGTAATTAAATCAGGATGGTGGATTTGCCCTGAATGATAGTTCTTGGGAAAATGTTTCAGATTACATCAAACAGGTACGGGCGCACCAAGGAGGGGTGATAGCTGGAGGGAACAGCTGCCGGTCTCCTCTGCTTGAAATCCAGCTCCTGCTGTGTGAGAGCTCCAGGGTCCTTCGGCACCCTCAGCCCTCGTGGCTGGCCAATCCAGCCTGCAAAAGCGCTGACTTTTTGATGTAGCTTTGGAGGAGATGGAGATGCTGATGACATTTTAATAAATACATGGTTGGCCTTCCTGGGCACCAAGATACGTCCCTGCAGTGCACCCACTCCCACCACTGCCCTATCCTCGCCCACTCTCAAGTACAATAACCACTATTCTTCCCCACCCCCAAAGCTATACCTGATGGCTGCACACTCAGGTCTCTCCCTTCTGTCATCTACTCACGCTCCACTCCCCATGTGCCATCCTAGCCCACCTACTCATTAACCCCTTGTAGATCCACACCCTCAACATTCACACAGAGCCCCATAGCCTCTTGACCTCGCAGCCGACACATAGGTGAGCCCTTATTTCTATACTGGCAGAGCTGAAATAGTCCTGTGTGTAGCATCTGAAAGGTGTAATGACAAGATCAGCCTGCCTTTGACTTGTAACCTCCCTTTTCATTTACCATGGATGATTTCTAGATTAGAGTTCTAAATACAATGTGGTAATAGTCTCTTGCAAGCAACCACGGTTAAAGCTTTGCAGTAAAACCACAGTGCCTTAACTACATTGTGTTATTCACATGGTGCATCACACCTTCCAAATCCAGGTCTAGACAAGGCTTAAGAAAATGCAAATTTCTACATCGTGTTACATTTAGCAGTATTTATCCTCAAACACCCTCAAAGTCATTGGGAGTCTCTTGTGGACTTTTTGGCTGAAATCCATTTCTCTACTTACAGTACTGGAAAAGTAATATCCAGCCTCAAAATGAAGTAAAACATCAGAGACTCCCAAAGCTACAAAAGAAACACTCAAATTTCCAAATTCTTGTATCTGTAAGTTGTATCTCCCACATCATGTCTTTAGCAAGTGAACTGTTTTTCTTTGCTGTGAAAAACTCTGCTGCAAATTCCCTCACTACTTCAGATGACAGACCAGAGAGTTCAGGCTTAGATTAAAAGCTTGATAATGAAACCTGGGGACACAAGTTAATCACCACATTGGGTAGCCAGAGGGGTGGTTTATGAATGTCTTGGCGACACTGGGGTGCAAAGGAAAATCTCGCAGACCTCAGATGGAAAATGCCAAGAAACTTTTCAGCATCGCTGCTGTGTCTTGTCCAGTGCTGGCCTCGTTTGCTTGAAGAGGGAGTCTTGAACTCCCACTCCTAATTAATCTCTCCCTTGTTTGTTTCTTCTGATTGTTTAAGTACAGAAGAAACAATTCACGGTCCATGGTTTGAATTTTTCAGAGCCTGACTATTTCACTTTGTCTGGCAAAATTGTTGTTACATGACTATGAACATTACCTCTGAAACAAAGTAGCTGCACCAGCCTAAATTCACTTGTTCTCTAGAGCAGCATCAAACGCCAAAGTTCTACTGGCAAGTTTTAAAGGCCAGTTCAAGACGTACTCTGGAAATTGCCTAATGATTACAACTGGCTTGTTTTTGTTCGCTTGCTAGAAGAAACAACAATTAAAGCCCTTACTGAGACCCTTATAAATTAGCAAAATATTCTTTGCTTCACCCAGGGAATCTTAGGTAGAAGCTGCTTCCAGCACAGAATAACTAGCTTTTCCTTTAAAAAAGGAGTAATAGTGTTTAAGAACTGCATCTCATTAAATAGTTTTGATTTTATTTTAACTGAGGGCTTCATCTTTGAAAGAAATCAATGACGTGTTATTTTAACAGTGCTTCCTCCATCTTACTAAGATAACACAGGAGCGTAAGTCTCTCATCCTCACCTTCCCTATTTATCTGTTTTCGTGCTGATAGTGGCTGTCATTCAGCGCTAATGGAAAAGCTCAGGTGCACATGCTGGGTGACGCTGCCAGGGAGAGGGAGGATGGTCTGCAAAGCCTCACTGTGAAGGACCCTGCAAGATGTCCCCAAGGCTGTCAAGAGAGCTGCCGTCCGTAGGCAGGGGAGGTGGAAACGGCATCCCCCTTGTCACAGCCCCTGGCAGCATCACCCTGACACTGTCCCACCAGGAGATAAGGCAGTGGCTGGGGTAGTGGCCAGTGGCTGCGCAGCAGGCTGGCAGCTTGAATCTGCCCGTGGGAGGAGGTTGGAGGCACTGCATGGAGGGAGACTACCCACCCATCATTGTCTCTGGCAGCATGCGTGGAGGCAGAGCTCCAGCACCCGCAGATCCAGACTGGGACCAGCTCCCCATGTTTTGACATCTTCCAGCCCATGGTCTGCAACATTGCCATCCTAGGGATGGATCTGATGGTAATTTGCTAAGAAGTCCAATGGCCAATGTATGATGCAGCTTCTGCTTTAAATATAGATATCAGAAGTTCTTTGTTTGGAGCCACTGTTTAGCAAAGGAGCTTCAGTCCCACCACTCTGTAGGTGAGCTATCTTGGGAAAGGGGAATCGTTCCCCTGCCAGGAATGAAATCAAAGTTCTACCTTCATCCTTACAAGTGCAGTTTTGCCTTGTGTGACCCTCCCATCCTCCAGAGGACTCTGAACTTGAGAGGATGGGCTTTGCATGTTCATGCACAGGAGAAGAATTGGGAGAACAAACAAAACACCCCACCCTCTGCCACTTATGTAAGATCAGAAAGAGAGTGTAGGCTAAGCCCAGAGGACTGGATTTATGGATTCAGAAGAACCTAGTTATTAAAATGTTATGAAAGTTTCCCTCTCCTTTAAATGCATAAATATGCAGATGAAAGGAGCCATGTGATCTGGCCACTGGCCATGCTGCTGCAGGCTCAGCCTAATTATCAGCTGCCAGCTCCGCTGCTTTTTAAGTGGTGAACATGATTAAAGATGCACAGACAATTGAAGAAAGTTAGATTGGTTCTTACAAGGCCTGCTTCTATTTTATAACCACATGGCAGCTTGGCCTTGAGACCAAATCTGCCCTTACAAGCTGAGAGAGAAAAGTTCTGCTGAACAGACGGTTTCTTTTCAACCACAAGCTCCACGTGCTCTTGAATTCATCATTTTCATAGCAAACTACTTGCCAAGGCAAACTGCTTTCCTTTCCCCTTCTGAGAAAAAGAGGGCCCTGAAGGGGGGTCAAGGAGGCAGGTAGGACCAGGTGAGAGGGGGAGTCCAACACTGCAGAAGCGTGGCCCAAATATTCAGATTCTCCCAACCAGAGGTGCTAACTTGTTTCAAATGTGTTGTGAAAACAGGGGCTTCTCCTTTCCCTTGGAACTGGAAATATCATCAAGAATCCCAGATGATCTCATGCATTTGGGGGACAGCCACAGTTCTGAGGGCAGAACAAAGAACTGGGACTCCTCTTCCAGAGCTGTTGGGTTTCGAGCAGTGTCATTGCCATTGCAGCAGTAGCAAGACCAAACAGTCTGGCAGCACCCATCGTTTTGTTATCCGTATTTGACGGTGGAAGGAGCCTGGCTCTGTGAAGTGACAGATCCATCAAATCTCACATGCTGGGTGTGAATCTCTCACTATGGGTTTTTGCCTCAATGCCTCCCACAGCTACAGCTGGGTCTTGCACCGTCCCCGAGCCTCTGCCCTGTGCTGGGACTTTGTGCGGTGGATGTTACTGCTTGGCTCTGCCTGGGAGCCGCTGTCAAGCTGCACCATGCCTGAGGGCTTGAAAAGTGGCAGGCTTCTGAGTAACTTGGTTTACTGTTGTTTCACAGCTTTCCAGACAGACAAGTCTTTCCAAAAGGCAAAGATTTGGCTGTTTTTTAGCTCAGCAACAGAGCATGGAACAGCTACCCCATATGGTCCTGGGAGCAAGTTGGTGTCTGCACAACCACCCCAACCTGTCCACAGCCCAGCTGGAGTCACTGCACACCTGCACATCCCTTGGATGAGCACAGCAGCTCCAAGCCACCTCAACCTGCCAGGGCAGCGCATGCTGTTTCTTAAGCTGGCCAGGTAGCAATTTGCTCTGGAAGGGTGCATCTTGCTGCAACCTAGTCAAGAAATCCTATTTCATGCATGTTCTCCTGTTGCTTCAGCAGAGCCCCACTTGCAGCTGGGATTTCAAGATGCCTCAGATATGTGTTGACTACCTGTGCACCCAGACAGAAGGTTCCCTGAAGAAACACCCTGTCCTAAGGCACCACGTATGCCCCAGCTCCTGAGCAGCCAGCCATGGTGCTCCCATGAGCCTGTTTGGCAAGCTGCATTTGCTGGGGTGCCACCACACCATGCACTGGGGCACTGCCACCCCTGTTACAGAGCTGCAGTTCACAAAATCACAGGATTCACAGAATCACAGAATCATTTGGTTGAAAAAGACCTTTAAGACCACCGAGTCCAACCATTAACCTAACACTGCCAGGTCACCACTTAACTGTGTCCCTCAGCACCACATCTACATTTCTTTTAAATATTTCCAGGGATGGGGACTTCACCACTGCCCTGGACAACCTGTTACAAGGCTTGACAACCATTTGAGGGAAGAAATTTTTCTTAAGGTCCAATCTAAACCTCCCCTGGCACAACTTGAGGCCATTTCCTCTAGTCCTGTCACTTGTTACTTGGGAGAAGAGACCAACCCCCACCTTGCTCCACTCTCCTTTTGAGGAGTTGTTGAGAGCAAGAAGTTTTCCCCTGAGGCTCCTTTTCTCCAAGCTAAACAACTCCAGTTCCCTCAGCCGCTCCTCAGAGGACTTGTTCTCTAGACCCTTCACCAGCTTTGTTGCCCTTCTCTGGACACACTCCAGCACCTTAATGTCCTTCTTGTAGTGAGGGGCCAAAAACTGAACACAGTATTCAAGGTGTGGCCTCAACAGTGCCAAGTAGGGGGGCACAATCTCTTCCCTTCTACTGCTGGCCACACTGTTGCTGATACAAGCCAACAATGGCACAGAAGGAGCTTGTTGACCAGAAAGCCCAAAGGCTCTTGGTAGGAGTTAATAATGTTGGAAATGGGCAGGGAAAGTGTTAAAGTAAGGTGTGACAGCAGAAATAGCACACAGCAGCAGCAGCACCTCTCCTACTGACTACGACAGCGCTCTGAGCCGAGCTCGAGCTGAGCCCATCCTGCCCCAAGCTTAGCGAAGCCGAGCTGAGCCAAGCCTAGCCATACAGTATGGAGCCATGCTGTGTTGTGCTGTGCCGAGTCATGCCGAGCCACACCGTGCCGTGTCATGCCAAGCTGTGCTGAGCCTTGCCAAGGTGCGCTGAGCTGTGATGAGCCAAGCTGTGCTGAGCCGAGCTGTCCTGCACTGAGCCATGCTGAGCCATGCTGAGCCAAGCCACGTCAAGCCATGCAGAGACGGGCTGTGCCGAGCCGCGCCAAGGTGAGGTGAGCTGTGCTGCACTGAGCAATGCTGAGCTGCGCTGAGCCGTGCCGAACCGAGCCGTGTTGAGCCGAGCCATGCCATGCCGTGCCATGCCGAGCTGAGTTCTCTACGGCTGTGCATCTGTGGGCCTGTGCTGCAGCAGTGCCAAGCCGCCAGCACACGGGATGCTGTGCCCAGCCACATCTGCCACAGGGGTGAGGCCTCGTCCAGCATTTTGTGGGCAGCTGCAGCAGAGGCAGCAGTCTCATCTCTCTTCGTGACGAACAGAGAGAAACAGACCCTTGCTGGGGCAATGCATTTGACCTCTGTTAGATATCTGCTCCTGCGCAGGATGAATTTCATCCTCAGAGCACCTACTAATTACAGGAGCAGTCCAGGGTGACCAGTTTGGACACAGACATGTGGAATGAATCCCACTCAAGGAGCCTGGTGACAACAGTCAGGTGTGTAAGCTAAGAGATACGTCTGGTCCACTTCGTGTTCTGCTGGAAATGTGACTCTACCCTTCTGCTGAGCCGAGGTCTTCATGTCAGAGGCTAGGGAGAGGGGAGCCAGGCTGGCTCCTCACCTCTCTGATAACGGAGATAGATACTCACAGAGTCACTTCATCCTTTGAAAAGGAGCCACGCACAAATGAATGTAGCTCTAGCTTCCCAAGATTAGGGCCTCCTCCAGTTTCTTGCTGATTTAACCATCTTCCAATGGATAAATCTATGGGAGACAAAGCTGGAAGGTAAGTCTGGTTATTATGTCTCACACCTGGGCAGCCCCTGTGGCCCTCTGCCCTACTGCACTGGATTTGGGGTTTTAGCCTTCTTATGTCACATTATATTTGTCAAGACATAAACCAGTTAAAAAATGCAGCTCCTCTGTGCCAAAGTTATGCCCCAGAAAGCCCCACTATAATTTTGTGTTCCACTCAAATGTTTCCTGTTTCACTGGTGAGACCGCAGCACCGCTGTTGTTCCCGGATATCCAAGGATCCCTAAAGACCCAGTTTATGATTATGGATTTGCTAAGGTGGAGATTTGCATTTTCCCTATTATGCTCGCCCTGCACTGCTTCCCAGATCACGTTCTCTCTGTTAAGAATAAAGTAGTGTTGGGCACTAACTGCTCATTAAAAGCTATTTCAAAACATAATCTCTTTCACTGTTTGACAAAATAAACAGGTCTCATCCTGGAGATTATTCTATTGCAAAAGATAAGCAAAATGGGCCAGTTATCAGTGCTAATTATCCCATAAAGGCCATTCCATACTGATCCAATATATACAGTCAGGCCATGGAAGTCTGTTTTTTCTAAAGCATTAATAATGCATAAGCCTGCTGCTCTTTCTAGTCTCAGCCAGATGCCTCTGTATTATAAGCCCACTCTCACTAATACATTCTCTGGTAGAAGAAAGAGGATTAATCACAGGCAGGGAACAGCAGAAATATATATAATTTTTTATCAATTTGCTGTTTTCTGTTCTCAGCATTTGTTTGCATTTAAACATGAGGGATGGGGTAGGAAGGGGCTGCCTGTCAGCCCACTGACTGTTCTCTCTGCTCCTACAGGTACCGTACAGCTGAGGGTTAGGATTTCTGAGACCCTCTCCCCCACAACCAGCTCCCCTGAAGTCAAATGTTATCTGTAGATTTGCATTTCAACCCTGCTATCAACTCACTATCCACACTCCAACCATACAAAAGTGTTCCTTTTGGGCTAGTGAGGTGTTGAATGGATTGGTCCAGTGGCTGGAAAAACACGTATGTGATTACATTTACAAGCACAGTTCACGCACCCTTTTAAAAACCTCCATTTTTACCAGTAAATTGCAGGAAAGAATGTACATAATTAAATCAGAGAGTGAGAACAAACAGGAGCTTCTGACTCTCACTCTGCCAAGCCAAAGCTGCACTTCACCACTGCCAAAAGGGTCTCACAATCTCCTTGCCTGCCCCTGCCTCTGTGCTTTTGCCAGATACCATGAGTTCTGCTACCTGGAAAACCAATTTCACCCACTAAAATGGCAAAAAACTTTCCCAGCAAAGAAATGAAAAAGATTATGTGAGGTTAGCAAGAAAAAGCTGGCTGGGTAAGTGCCAAAGGAGGGGGAGGTTGCTGAGGAATTAGCATATATTAGCAAAGAAAGGCTGGAGAAGGGGCAGGAGGACATGGAAAGGACAGGAGGAGGGGCAGAGCTGCGGCAACAGTGGCTCAGGGCACCATGACCATTGACGGTGTGGTTTCACACTCTACTAAAGCAAATGAGAATCTGTGTTTCTGGAAAAGCTTTCCCACCACTTTCCTTGCGCCATCCCCTGCAGCGGGGCTGCTTCACAGCCAGCCAGACCAACAGGCGTTAGAGAGCCAGGAGCTAACCTGAAATATCTATTAGTGTTAAGTCAGGGGAGCTCCCTGATGTGGAGCGTGTGGTTGCATGAGTGTGGTCAGGAGGCCAGGGCAGCAGTGAGAACACAGCTGAGAATCAGGGAGCTCCACAAAACCCACTTTTCCATCAGTCACCAGTGCAGACTGAGGTTGACTCACTTTAATTAAGGAACTGCTTTCTGCCTCTCCACCCTGGTGGCTGGGGCTGTCCACCCTGAGGCTCCTGTGCTTGCAGCTGCTTCTGAACTATATTTAATGGAACTTTAATACAGAATCACAGGACTACAGAATGGTTGAGGTCAGAGGGGAGCTCTGAAGGTCATCTTGTCCAACATCCTTGCTCAAGAAGCCAGTTGCACAGGACTGCATCTAGATGGTTTTTTACTCTCTCCAAGGTGAGGGACTCCACGACCTCCCCAGACAACCTATTTGCAAACACAATGTGGACAACACAAGTGCACATGCAAGCTCATGTCTACAAGGGATTTCAGGGAAGATCTCAAATTTTAACATGTGGCATGCTCCATTTCACCACGATGCCTGGACTTCTGTGTCTGTTTGTCCCTTTATACAATAGGGCAACAGAGCCTGCTCTGCCACATCATTTTAAAATTACTTTTGTCAGCACTGGCATAGTCCCACTCTGCCCAAATGAAGATAACCTCATCCATGCCCTGAGGGTCATCCCCATCTCCCTGACCCTGCAATGAGCCACTGCAGGAGCTTACCTAGCAGAAAGCAATTATCTTTTTTTGCCAGGTCAGTTTTCTGCCAGTTTAGTTTCCTGAGCTGACTTACTCCATGGTCAGATAAGCATCAGTGCCAGCAACCAGGCATGCAGGAGGGACTGCGGAAGCGCACCAGATGAAACACCCAGTCAGGGATGCTGAACTATTGTGTAACCACAGTTTGTGCTATTCAGGTGACTACTAGTAAAGCTCTCAGCCTCAGAAAACCTCGAATCACTAGATATGATACTGTACAAAGGGATTTCACAGAGCCATGAACTTGTAGTTTGAAAGCACAGTGAGGAAGGTCAGGATGTGCTAAATATGTTGCATGACGCCAGCTATAAGAGGTTGCATGCATCTTTTCTGTATTGACTCATGGCCTGGTTACTGATGGCAACAATCTGCTCTCTCACAAGAGCAGCAAAGGCAGACATGCTCTCCCTCAGTTTCCCTGGCTGAGCAGGGCATCTGCCTGGCTGAGGTGATGGCTGTTGGGGAAGGGACTGTCATGCACTGTCCTCAGTGAAGCCCAGAGGAGATCCCGTGTGCCTCTGGGTGCTTCATACACTGTCTCTATTGCATTGCTCCACGTTGACAAGAGCTTTCTTCTGAGGAGGAGCTGTATTCTCCACAAGTCCTTGTGCTTGGTGGAAAGAGCCAGGCATACAGCTTCTATGATCACGAGCCTCCTTTAGACTTGTACTACTCCTTGGTCACCTCTGCTGGTGGTGGCTGGTGGGCAGCTTTTTCACCACGAGGTTTCTTCTGAAAGCTGGTCCCAGGGCTGAGGACAGCTAAGGCTCCCCAGAGAACTGGCGTGCTCAAAGTCACTCACAATGGCTTTAATCTCCTCACAAGATATTTACAATTTGTGTCCATGTGACACACAGTAATTTTTAAAGGGATAAATGCATGATGGGTATAAATAATTTTGATCGCCCAGCCTCTACCAGAGATTTTTCCCCTCACCGGATCGGTAAAGAGAATCCATAGCCATAACTTGGGCCCTCAGCCAAAAATTGTGCAGGAAATATTCAGCAGTTTAAACAGGCAGAACTCGAGGTCCTTCTAGTATTTTCTGAAAAAAACAAAGAAAAAAAGGAAGGAGGACTGGATCATTGGGTGGTGCCAGGACAGCTGTGGACTAATGCTGGTGCACCAGCTAAGACCTGGCTAGTAAGTGAACAGCACCTCAAAGATGTTGTAAAACTGAAAATAGCCCTTTGTGCATGAGAGGAACGGGTGTTGATGATGGATACGTGGCAAAAAGGCACTGGGATTTAGGAAGAACTTGTCTTGCATGCCCTGTTCTATAGCCTGCCTTGCAGTAATGGCACCAGGCTTCCTTTCAGTGGTGATAAAAAACTTTATTGTTTCCTTCATGTTAACAAAGGACACCTTTTAGGACAACTTCCAAGAAGACTTGCTGGAATTTCCAAGCTCTCCTTCTGGCACCACTAGTGGAGGTGACGACCCTGAGCTGCATGGCTGTGGGCTTCCCTTCTTGCCCGGCCGGTTCAGCCCCTCCTCAGCGGAGCTGGATGGAGCTATGCTGGCTCTATGCTCTGCTGTTGTCTACACAAGGAAAACAGTGCCCACTATGAACTGATTTTAAGGTGATTTAATTAAACTGATACCAATCTTGCTAAAGTAAACATAAAACAAGACAAAAATGTATCCCTGCTTTAAATCCCACATAATGTAGCAAATGGATGGTAAATAGAAGGTGGAAGGGAGCTGGCTTGTGCTTGTTTAAATTTGGAGGCTGCATTTAGTGTTTGATGTAAAGGTAGGCAATGTAAGCTGCTGCCTAGTGTTGACAGAAGGTAGGACAGCAAAAATGCAAATTTGCAGCAGTGAAACCACTCCTATTATTCTGTTGAAACCGGCAAAAATTTTAGTGAGAAATTAGAATGTTACCTGGAAAAGGTGGGAGAAGAAAAGAAGATGGTACCTCTGCTGATTTAACTGCATTTATCCTCAACTTGAAGAACACAGACACAGCAGTGTAGGAGGAAGCCTGTGGAGGAAGAGCTGCTGTGGAGCCAGAGTTGGGGCTGGGAGAAGGCAGGAGAGGCAGGGATGGGGCAGCACTTGTGGTGCTCTGGGGAGAAGCTGAGCTGTCTCAGCTCAGGTGACGGTGTGTTGCTGGCTGGAAGGATGTGGTGGGAATTGCTGTTGTAGGTCCTCCCCAGGGCTGGTCAGGCTCTCAGAAATGCTTCTTGTCTTGGCCTCAGGTGCTGGGCTAGGTGAATATTTCAAGTATGAGATGTCCCTCTCTGCAGCTTCCCTGAGACCATGGAGACTCCAGTAAAAATTGTATATGGAGAATTGAAAAGCAGATTCTTGCAGACTTTCTGCTGCACTATCTGGGATGAGGTATTGTGGGAAGAAACCACATCTCATTCCTCAAAGACCGTCCGCTGTGTTCTCCAGCCTCCTCATGCCAAATGCACCACACAGAAGTCTGATTCATCGACCAGACGTGCTGGGAAATGGGAGAGGCCACAGGACAGGCTTCCCTTCGAGTGCTGGGAAGGACAGATTATGTGGGCTGTGCCACCACTGTGGAAGCTGGAGGAGAATGCAGGATGGGTTGAGTCTGTTGGTCAACAGAATTCCTTGCTCTTCATCAGCTTGAACTAATTCATAGTGTTCATCACTTCTTCAGGTACTGAAGCTATGCTGACATTGGATTTGTTGGCTTCTGCATGCCGTGTTTGTGGTGCAGCTCTGGAGGAGGAAGGGGATGCTCCAAGAAGGATGCATTGGGAGCCTGCTCAAGACCTCCCTCCTGCTGCTGTGGGCAATGCCAGCATGGTACATCACCTGGCCACATTATTATAAGACCTGAGGAGGAACTACAAGGTGCGCCTCTCACCAAGATAAGCCTCATCTGATCCAGTGGATAAAGTGGTTTTTTCTATCCTTATTTTCAAGTCGGATTTAGCAGATACAGCTGCCACATTGCTATCAGCCCATGACATACCCATATGAAAATCCAGAATCAGAAATTAGTTATGGAAAAAGAGGGGAGTTTGGGACACTTTCTTTAATTGCTATAGTGACTGAAATACTAGGAACTGTAAATTTACTAGTTCAGATGATCCTAACTTGTCTAGTCAGGCACAAAACCTGGTGCAGCCACCTACCATAACCCACCGAATTTGCAGCAGAGCTAGATATAAAACACTGAAGGTATTTTTGCTGATGTTTCCCAGGCTGACTATGGAAAAGGTTTACTAACTTCAGCACAGAGCAGTGCTAGCAGTGGCTGCTCAGCTCTTGATTCAGAGCCACCTTGTATCCACACAGCTTGGGTATATCCCTGGTGGCACAAAGGAAACAGATCTGTCTACAAAAGATTGGACAGATATGACAGATTTCTGGCCTTAAACCTTATCTGTTAATTTAGGCTTTATCCCCACTGGAGATGGGGTATTCAGAAGACCCCAATATTGTTGGTAAACTAACACTTGAACACATACTATCATAATTGGCTATGATAGAGAAGAATCATACCTTGTTCTGCCATAAAATATGAGGACAGCATACACACTGGGGAAGTCATATTCTTACTTAAAGTCTACACAATAGCACATCAGAGGAGACATACAATTAAATGATTTCACTCTTTCCACCTTCCATTTAGCAATCAATGAAAGTTCTCCCTCCAGGGAAAAGCTAGATGAGGGGGGAACACTCGGCTCATTGGTTTGCCTGGGGTGGCAAAAAGAAATACATCGTGATTTATATGTTAATGAGTAATTCTCGTTAGGCAATGCATTCCGCAAGGTGTTTCAATGGGGGACTGGGAGGTTGATCTGTCAGAGGAAATTAATTCATCATCAAAGCAAGACAGGGAGCTCCCTGGTGAGAGCTGTAAATAGGGCACTGGGAGAGTGACAGAGTGCTGGGTGGCATGTCCCCCCCATTAGTGCTCCCATTGACAGTCCTGCCACCTCCTGCTCTCAGGCTCCAGCTCATGCACATTATTTATAGAGCATTTCACATTCCTGGTCGGTATCCAGTTGATGTTGGTTTCAATTAAAATAAATGCTTTTTGATTGAGAGGAGATGGGCCGGCTGATTAGCTCCTTGGGAAGCGGAGCATGCTTGGCAGAGGGCAGGCGAGACTCCTTGCAGAGGCAGGAGTGTGTAGGGCTCTGAAAACCTGTCATGGAGGAGAAGTCTTCTAGATTAGATCAATTCATTGAAGAGTTCACCTAATAAAGATAAATGGCTAACTTCGTTAGGGAATTAATGAGAGGGCTGATTAAGACCCCCAGTGGGAGTCCTGTTGAATTCAGCTATCTTCAGATCCAGCTCAATATTTGCCTTGAAGAAGTGGTTCCCAACCTTTGTTTAGGCTGCTGAAAGCTATGTGCTTACACCAGGCAGTAATCAGAGCAGACACACCATGCCTGTGCTTGAGCTACGGATGGAAAACTGCAGATGGAAACCAAACATCTAGAGATGCCTACCGAAAAAACCCAAACGTTTTGTATTTACATTAAGGAGAAATTTTTTCTTTTTTAAAATACTATGGAGAAGAGTCTTAGCTGGCTACGTGATCCAGGAGCATGAAATCACAGCACATTTTCCCTTCCCCAGTCCTGCATGTGTTATCACGAACACAGCAAGATCTAGACGCCGTGATTGACTTTGCTGCATGTTTGGGCATCTGAAACATTTAACTCGCTAATCGTCTCATGCAATGTATGACACACACCGCTGATCTGATTACACACACTTCTCTTCCTCCGAATAATAGCGGCTGGTTGTCTGAGTTTAGTCAAATCATTTACACATGATTAAGCTATTAGGATCGTTACCGGTGCGCTACCACGGATCTGGGGGTCCGCACCCGGCCACCTCCGGCCGGCGGCTGGGGGGGCCCCGGGCCTCCCCCCCTCTTCGGCAGCGCCCTGCCGGGGGGCGGCTCCGGGGCCGGGGCGCAGCCGCAGCCTCCTGCCGTGCCCCCGCCGCGGTGAAGGGCTCGAGGGGACCCTCTTGGCTTTGCGCGAGGAGTAACTGGGGAAACTGCCCGCTGCGTGCTGCAGCGTTCCCCTCCTGTGGCCGGGACCGGCCGGTGCAGGCAGAGCCGCCTGCACAGCGGCTGCGCTGGGGCCGGCAGCACCGGGCAGGGCAGGGCAGGGCAGGGCAGGCAGCAGCGAGCACAGGCAGCGAGCACAGGCACGGCAGGCAGGGCAGCTGGGGGTAGCACAGCAGACCGGTCTGGGTCCCAGGGGGCTGTGTGTGAAGGAGGGCTAAGGGGGAGCTGGGGGTCCTGCGCAGCCTGGAGAGTCGTGTCCTGCCCTGGGTCTGGAGAAGACGGGTGGGGAGCGGAGGGAGGAAGCACGACAAGGTGTTGAGAGGGCAGTAGAGAGGGGTGCGCTGAGGACACTGAGCACTTAGAGACGGCGGATGGAGGGACAGTTACATATTTAAATATCAGTTTTCTATTTTTTACTTCCTTTCACATTTCACGTTTCCCTCTGTTGTTCGAAGAAGCCTTTGGGTCCATGGCCAGTCCATGCTCAGACCAGTGCTGTGATTTGTAAGCCAAGGCAGGAATGTCGCAGTGGCTGAGCTGTGGACTGCAAAATCTCCTCCCTCTCCCTGATGAAAGCTTTCCCCATCCTAGGGACGGCAGGACCTTGTCCAGCACAAAAAGCAAGTGCTCAGTGGGATCAAGAGAGAAATACTTCAGTATGAGTCTCTAATACCAATGAATCCACAGGAACAGCAGTTCTGTAAATGATTAATGAGTCCTTTCATTATTCAAGCCTGTGTCAGGTGCTGCCAGGGAAGGTCCCATTGCAATGCTATTGCCTGCGTGCTGCCTTGACAGAGCTGCTGCTGCTGCTGCCACATGTGCAGGTACTCACGGGAGGCGATTTCTGTGCAGTTTCGCTTTGCCAAATGCCAGATGAAACATCAGCGGCACAAAAGTGCTGCTGAGGCACCACTGCCTTTTTATGGGTCTTTTTTGCCATGGGCCGTTAGTGGATAAGTTTTAGGGTTTAATAGAGTCAGGGTATACAGTGTTAGCAGCTGGTGTTGTAGGTCATGCAGCACGTTGCGCAGGAGGATAGACTGAAGTATGATAATGACATTCTCTAGTGGATAAAATCTGAAAAAGGTCTCATCTACCGTTCTGTTTGCAGGCAGCAATAAAGAAGGAAATTCTGTTGCAGTCCTCACACAGAGGAGCAGGAGTCAAATCATCTGAGTCAGACTTTCCCTCAAGCCCAGGATGTCCACATCTGGCCTAAGCCTCTGGAGATGAGGCTGCCCAGGAGGGACATTCATGGCTGACCTCCCCAGCTCTCGTACCCTGCAGCCAAAGCTCTAATTACCCACATCATTATCTCAGCTGGCCCTGCTGGAAATGTTATCAAGGAGTATGGGGATTCACTAGGAACACTCCTTCCTATGTAGGACGATGTAGTTATTACTGCCATCAGAGAAGGGAATGACTAATAAGGACCTTCAGAGAGAGTTTCATTCATCCTTCGCTCTGTGGCTTCAAAGACAACTTTAAAAGGCATAATTAAGTAGCTCAAGAGCTAAAACTGCCTTGGCTCTTTTAGTTAATTTCTTTCCAATATCAAGACGTAAAGTGGACAATAATTTCCCAGCAGGCCAACATCTCCGCCCTTAATGAGCTAATGGAGCTTACATCTCTCTGCTCTCACGTTTCGCTCTTGCTGTGCATTTCTACCTATTGTTCACTTTTTTCTCCTGCTGGTTCCAGTGATGCTGCCCAGAAGAGGCGACTGTCCCATTTCTATCTTACTCCAGCACCTCTTTGCAGAGCAGCTCCTCACACCCACAGCAGAATGCTGTTTTTTGATGACCACCTGCATTTGCGTGAAAGATTAGCCTGATTTGGCAAGAGGCTTGAATGAACCGGTGTGGTTGTCTCTCAGCGCTGGCTGCGTTTGGTAGACCGTGACGTGTTCTTCAGTCTTTCTGAGCCTGCAGAGGGAAAAGCTGGACATCAGCATGGGTGACCATGGTAATAGCTCCTCTGTTACCTTGACCAACCACCCCTGATGTGACCCCATGAGGTGACACTATTACATAGGCCACTTCACTAAAACTACTCTACTTATGACATTTCCACACAGTTGTGAGTAGGGTTGGTTTTATTTTTTCTGTGAGGATGACTAAAATAGGGAGAAGTCCTATGTAACACACCCATCAGGCTCTCAGAACATGATCACGGTGGCTTGCCCCTTCCCAACTCACCAATGTTCACACCATCAGGCGATACCAAGGGGCCTTCAGAGCATAATGTAAGTGGAAGCAGGGAAAGGGCTGCATGTGCTCTCCCATCCCATGGGTTGCAGCACCCCTGCCTCTGTTAACAGGAAATGAATGATTGCAGCTCATCCCTGCTTCTTCTAGAGAATTCATCTTTGTGGTAGTCCCTGTAGTATCAGTGCCAATTTTTTAAAACCATGCATAGATCTAAGACACAGCCAGACCCCTAATTCTCATAGAATTCAGTGTTCTCCAGTGTGATTTTAAAAATATGAGATTCTTTCCTGTTAAAGCAAAACTATCTGCTTGTGTTCTTTCTTCAGTAAAATGCCTTGAAATGGGTTACTGTGAAATAATTTTGGAAGGTTAAAAAAAAAAAGTTTAAATAAACCCAAAGGTGGGTTTGTTTATTTTTTAAATAAAACCAAAGATTTTCTGACCTTTCTGGGTTGAAGTCAGTTTCTAAAAATAGCAATGCAAGTGTCTGGCATTCCTTTATACCTGCAAGTGTCAAGGCAGCCAGTTAAAATGGATGGAGCAATATGAACATAAAGGAGGGATAATGAATTTGATTATTACTTCCCCAGTGCTACTGAGAGATGCCAACCTGCTTGCAGGAGACGTTGCAAGACACTTTCAGGTGCATAAAGACCTCAGCAAATGTAATACTGAATACGGGGCAAAGCTAATGATCTTCCTAAACGGTTAACTACACATCCTCTTTACCACACCAGAGACTAATTAGTGACAGCAGACATTTTTGTAGGGTTGTCAAAATTAGGCCAGACATTTTGACCTGAGGCATAAACCTGACCTTTCTGCTCTATGGCTGCAGATAAGTGAGCTGTGCTGCTCTAAGATGTCACTCCCTGGCTTTTGCCTCACTCCTCCACCACACAATTCCTGTCCTGTTTTAAAGTGGGTAGCTGTTATGTCTTGACACTGCAAGGCAGAGCCCAGCGGCAGCAGAGTCAGTCAGGGCAGCGTCGGTCACTGGCGAGCAGAAGGCTGAGCCTGCAACCAGCCCAGCTTGGCGGCAACAGCCCCCACAGAATCTCGGCTGAGCGAGGTTTGTGCAGCCCAGGCAGCCGCATCAGCAAGGATGGAGCTTTGTGCTACAGGTTGCATTTGAAACCTGCCTTGGTAAATAGAAATGTTCAGGTGGGAGCTTTCTGAGCTGCCCAGAAGAAAAGCTCATATCTGTGCAGAACAATAATGCTTAGTAACAACAGTATGGAACTTTACTGCTCATGGTGATCTCTTACCTCCCAGCTGTAAGGAACTCCTTCAAAGTGAATTTAGACAGAAGCTAATACAAATTTCTCCACTCAATTAAGATTTATAAAAACATTAAATTTGTTTTGGTTTAGGTTAAAAAAACTGTATTAATTAATTCTTTTCCCAAATCTTCGTCCGCGAAGCTAAGCCATGATGATGATGAATTAATTCTTTACAGAGAGTAAAATTCTATTTATGCTTTATGATGAAACTGCTAAAAAAAATAGGTGGCAATTTGCGAAAGCACAAGAAATCTATGTGTATCCTTCATTTAAACTCATTACAGTCATTGTTATGATTAACGTACAGAGGAGAGAGGGAATGTAGCTCAGAGATGGGTGTACTGCACCAGAACTAAAATGCTTTTCAGTAAAGCTAGTAAGATAACAAAAAAAGGTAGCTAAAAAAGGAGCAGGTGAATTTATAAAGTACTGTGTAAAGAAGAGGTAAATCAATTATAACCATGCTCTTAGAACTGCAAAAAATCCAGCTCTATGTGTCTGGCCCATATATACGTATGCTTGTCTATGTTATATACATAGCATATAGATTATATTTATGGGTTATATCATAGTATATAGATTATATATGTGTGTTATATACATGATATGACTCTAAAATAGCAAAAGCTGTAATTTCTGCAGGTCTCCTGTTCAGCGGGCTGCAAGCATGCACAAGCAACTCCATCATCTCCCAGGAGAGGGCAGTCATACACGCCCACAGGGTTTACAAGCGGTTTATAACCCCGGAGCATACACGGAGAAACGCGTTTGTGTGTTTGTGTTTCAACTAATTGCTATACTGCTCTCAGACTGAAAACACGATCCTGAACTTTCTGAACCCTCAGTCTGGGGTCAAAAATACTCTCCCCGGTGCTACAGCCAAGGTTTTCCCAGACCTGCTGAACAGGCTCATCAAACAGCTGACAGATGCTAAAGCACTGTATAAAGCTCGATATAAACACCGTAGAGCAGGTGGTCAGCGGCCATTTCCCCTTGGCGTTACTTCTTTGGGAAGGCTGGTGGAAGAAGGACTGCACCTTCCCTACAGCCTGAGCGTCCCAGCAGCCAGGCGGTGATAGTCCGGACAGCAGCTACATCACCGGGAGTCAGCTGCAAGGTGCTATTAGTCTCTTTTGTTATGCTAATGCCAGGTGGAAGCCCACGCAAGTATTAATTGCAAACCTGTTCAGTCGAAGTGCTTTGAGCCAAGCCGGCATCCTAATTCAGCATTTGTGTTTTATTTTAATTAACTCTACAAGAAAGGCAATTCAAATGAAATGTTTTCAGTTGTGTTCGCCACTTCTAATCAGCAGCTCATTATCTTTAATCACATCGCCACTGCTGTTCGTTTCCAGCATCCTGATAGAGGGACGGCGCAGGAGTGTGTGGTGGTGTACGCTGCAGGTGGGGTGAGCGCAGCAAGGAGAGGGGAGAGAAACCCGTGTGCATATGGAGGGAGCTCAGCCCTGTCAACAGATCCACAGGCACTGTCATCGGCACATCTGGTGATGTGCAGATCCAGCTGTTGGTTGGGCTGAACACTGAATGTGCTCCAGAAGGTTGCACGGGGCTGTGCTGGCACCAGGAAGGTGGGTCCTGGCCCTCCCTCACTCCTTTCATCCTCGTAAGTCTTTAGCAACTTTACGGTGACACTGCACTCGCAGAGATGCTCAGATCCTAATGCATGGTTGCAAAATTATAACTCACCTTCCTAAGGGTCAATCAAGGCAAAAGGACCTGGTTTGGCCGGGTCTCCTTTCCAGCTCCTTCCAGGCCTGCAGTGTGCAACATGCTTCAGGGTATGAGCACCTCTGGTCTGCCCAGAAGCAGACCCAGTGCCTAAATCACTCAACCGTGCTGACCCTGGGGAGGTGATGACAGCGCCAGGGCTCTCTCAGGGCTCTAGCCCAGTACAAGGGGCCTTTTTCCCTCTGTGCAACATGCAAGGGACCTCCTTGCCTCTCCAGCTGCAAGGCCAGCCCCCCTGGGCTGACCAGAGCCAGCACCCATTATCCATAAAAATACTAGACTTTGAATTCTTCAGAAAATATTTATAGCTTGCAACTGCCTCCAGTTCATTGTTTTCCTACATCTTCCTTTATCAGCAGCATGAGGCAGTTAATCAAGAGAATGACAACTCTGCTAGTTCTTGCAGCTTTTGGGTACCAAGCCCAAATGACCTTTTCTATCTTGAAATCATGAGCTTCTGTTGCCTTGTGTCTCTGTCCTCTGAGACCCCCATGTCCTATATTGATGTGTCTGTCTCCTATATGTGTTCTTCATCACTGATTTAACAACCTGTGCTACCTCATCAGAGTTGTATTAGTGCTCATGTTTTGGGAGTAATTTGGGAAACATCAGGTACATACAAGAGTCTCCGAATTTCAAGGTCTGATAGTTTCTCTCATTCTTGTGCATTGCCAATCTTGCAACATTTAATACTGATAAATTCCACGATGCTATTCATAAAAGGACTATTGCTTGGGCTGTAAATGAAGCAGTATTTTACAGTATTTTATTATATAGTGAGAGAGATGTAGGTAGTGGATAACAAGCCGTAGAAAAATTACCCAAAAGAATGAAATCCTTGCTTGGAAAACTCCAAAAGCCAAATTAAACCCAGATGCAACCAAGAAATAGAACCAGACAAAAAGCCAAATTTTGTTTTTGGTTTTGTAAAACCTCATCCAAGAGATTGAATCTGCAAAGCCGTTCTACCTCTGAGGTTTTATGTTTCTGGATCACTGATATGAAGAGCTAGCAGTGTCAGCTATTGCCAGATTCCAGATCAAACAATTCAATATAGAGCTAATGCAGATGGTCAGCAGAGTAAACCTGCGAGCCAGAGCACCAAATAGGAAATTCTACCTTGGGGTGTTAGAAGTGCTCAGGAGAATGTTCAAGGTCTATAACCACACTGTAAGTATTACATACTTTTGGGTGCTGGCCTGGTACCCTGAGAGCTGCTGGCAAAGCTCCCACAGCCTTCAGGGCTGCCAAAGCAGGTGCTGTGGCTTCCTGGCCCCTGGACGAGCAGGAGCAGAGTGTGTGCAGTCTGCACTGAGCCTGGAAATGGTCCCTGCCATGACAGCACGCGTCCCTGCAGAGGGCTGCTGGGTAACACTGCAGTGCCACGTCTCCCCTCGAACAGAGAAACGGGGCTCAGCAGCCTCAGCTTTTACATGCTACAAAGTCCAAGGAAGGAGCGAAACCTAAATTATTTTCTGCTCATGGTCTAAGATCTATGACTTGGTGTCTGAAAGCCTTCGGATCCTATGTTCACCTCAGTTCTTCTGTCTGTGCATCTCCATCCTGCTGCAAGCTGATTTGCTTTGTGATGGATTCAGCACACATTGTATGAGCGTGTGTTACATCAGGCAGATCTTGCGTAAAGGTTACCACTTTTTTTTCTGTCTTCTTTTCTTTTTTTTTTCCATTTGAATGGTTTAGAAAAAATACAGCTCATCCAATGGTTAGTAGGTGTGTAATCCCAATTGCTTTAATGTTCCTCATATTTTTAGAGAGTTTCTGTAACCTTTTCATAAAGATGAAGGTAAATGACCTCCATAGTTATGAAAAGGACAGAGGTAAAGGACCACCAGAAATATTTATCAAGGATGACAAGGGCTCAAGAGCTAACAACCAGCCACATATGTTAGAGCACCAGCCATAACCAGAACACCCATGTTTGTTTGCCTGTGATGTATTTCAGGTTCCCTGGCCATACTGTGAGATGCCATGTAACACTGCGGGTCAAGGTCACTCCTGGTGTAAGTTCAGTAAAATCAAATCATCAGTCTTTGGGTTACTGGTGCTGCACCAGAGGCTCATTTGGCTCACGGCGTTTAATTTTGATTGTGTTCAATTTGAATTAGAATTGGTTATTTCACACAGCAAGCAGGCTTTCCAAACAGGAGTTTTCCCAGTGCATCTTCTTCTATCTTTGAAAAATTATTCTCTTTAGTCCCACTGTGTCTTAGGGACGTATTCATCAATGGAAAGAGAAATGTGGATCAGCCTCACATCTGCTTGCCTCTCCGCTAAGGAGCAGGGTGAAGCTGAGGAGAAGTTTTGCCAAGGGAAACAGTAGCAGAGAGCACTGTAAATGTAGATAGAAGTAAAAAGTCTGCCCTGAGGACAGCTTGTCAAATGAAGCCTCCTGGACCATTAATTACAGTTCTAAGGTGCAGATGAAATATGTATGTGATAGAAGAGGTTTGCTTATTAATGTATCATTCAAGCTATTTTTTAAAGAGACAGCATCAAGTCCAAGTCTTCAGCTCATACATAGTGGGTTTTCTTTTCTTGTTGCTCATAGACTCTTGTCATTTAATTCCCAAACACAGACGATGGATCTGGTTACACCTCTGAAGGCTGAATTCTTCCGGGAGAACCTACGGGAAGGGCTCTAAGACTGACAGACTGTCTGTGGCCACATCAGCTCTCACATCAGTATCTAGAATTGTGAGAGCAATCTCAGAGTCATTTTATTTGTTAGGGAATTATAAGTTAAACGGAACTCCATACAAAATACAGGAAGCATAATGTGAAAAATTATAATTCAGCTCTGGTTAGTATTTTTGTATTTCATACCAAAAGCATAACAGGACCTTTAATGAAAACATAACATGAATGTACTAATTATAGAAGTAGGCAAAGATCTTGGCCAGGGCAGGAGCTCCAGTGATAGGCATAGCGTAAACAAGCAGTATAAACCAGCTCTTGCCCCAGACAGGTTACAAGGGGAAACTTTGCTATCTACAGAGGGAAACTGAGGCAGGGAGAAATTTAATCTTTGATTAGTGTCACAGAGGCGATCCCTGGCAGAGCCAGGAACTAAACTTAGCCTGCTGAGTCCTGGAGGCATCAGTTCTTTCCCTGGGACAGGCTGCATTCCTCCCCTGAATACCGCTGAGCAATAAATAGCAGTGAGCGGGTGAAATGGAAAGGAGAGCGGGGAGAGCTGGGGGCTCTCCACTGAGGTTGGTGTCAACCTGGAAAAGCAATGAAATGGAGCAGGAGGAGTGTTAGCATCTGGGAAAGCTGCACCTCCCACCTGAATGGCGCGGGAGGGTGGGCAGTGGAGGCAGGAAGGTCAAGGAGGAAGGTGAAGGTGATGAAAGTGACTTCCAGAAACAGAGATGTGTTTTCAGCTTCCTCGTGAAAGGGATGAGCCCTACATGGATGGGTGCATGGAGTCAGTGGGCAGCGGGCCCTTGGCAGGCTGCCTGACAGAACAGGAACAGCCCCTGCGCCCCTTCAGAGCTAATGAACCCTGGCTTGCTATGAATTTTTTTGTCCTTCCTATTTTTCTAGCTGCAGCAATGCCTGTTTTCCACCCCCAGGTTATCAACAGCATACCTACCACCTCACAGCAGTCTCCCACTGCCCCTCCAGCAGCTCCTGCTGCTGTACTGCCTGACAGCCCAGCCTCCCCTTTCAGATCCCCACTTTCCTCCTGTGTCCCCATATCCTTGCCCGTGGCACTGGCAGGGATGGAGGTGGCACACACCTAGGCAGGTGTGTTGATCTGCTTGAGGTTGGGAAGGCTCTACAGAGGGATCTGGACAGGCTGGGTCAATGGGCCAAGGCCAGTTGTATGAGACTCAACAAGGCCAAGTGCTGGGTCCTGCAGTTGGGTCACTACAACCCCCTGCAATGCTACAAGCTTGGGGAAGAGTGGCTGGAAAGCTGCCCAGTGGAAAAGGACCTGGGGGTGTTGGTCAACAGCTGACTGAATATGAGCCAGCACTGTGTCCAGACAGCCAAGAAGGCCAACACCATCCTGGCTTGTATCAGCAATAGTGTGGCCAGCAGGAGTAGGGAAGTGATTGCCCCCCTGTACTCAGCACTGGTGAGGCTTCATCTTGAACACTGTGTCCAGTTTTGGGCCCCTCACTACAAGAAGGACATTGAGGTGGTGGAGAGTGTCCAGAGAAGGGCAACAAAGCTGGTGAAGGGTCTAGAACACAAGTCCTGTGAGGAGCAGCCAAGGGACCTGGGATTGTTTAGTCTGGAGAAAAGGAGGCTCAGGGGAGACCTTACCACTCTCTACAACTACCTGAAAGGAGGTTGTAGTGAGGTGGGTTTTGGTCTGTTCTCTCAAGTAACAAGCAATAAGACAAGAGGAAACAGCCTCGGGAGGTTTAGATTGTACCTCTAGGAAAAATTTCTTCACTGAAAAGGTTGTCAAGCATTGGAACAGGTTGCCCAGGTAAGTGGTGGAGTCACCATTGCTGGAGGTATTTAAAAGACACGTAGATATGGTGCTGAGGGACATGGTTTAGTGGTGACTTGGCAATGCTGGTTAATGGTTGGACTTGATGATCTTAAAGGTCTCTTCCAACCAAAATGGTTCTGCGATTCTGTGTGATGATGTGTGAAAAAGAACATTAAATTGGGAAAAAAATACCAAGCCAACTCTGCCTGTAGATGAGTGGATGGGAGTTTCACTTATTTCAGTACCAGCAGCATGTGCCTCTCTGAGGGCTTACTTTAATCTGAGGAGCTTCACAGAAGAAGAAGGAAGACCTTAGAAAGGAAGGACGGGTGGTGAAGGTATGGTTGGCCCGGCTGTGCCCATGGGAAGGAGCAGGGAAGGGAGCCAGAGCCTTCTGAAAATGAGCAGCCAGGTTTCTGGATGCATGTGTGCTGAAAGGACAAGTACACTTTGCTTTCTCTCCCTCCCCTTCCCCCACTGAAACACTTGGCTTGAAGGAAAAAACTTCTCTCCAAATGGAAATACGATTGCCACATTGCCCTTTGCAAAAGAAACATCTTGACATTTGACCATACGTGGAATTTCCTTAGATGAGGGCTCTGCTGTGAGACAGATTTCTCTTAAGCTTCTGCTGCTTTCTAAATTAAAAGAAAAAAAAATTACAATGGGGGTTTAATTTTCAGCTCTGCAGTCTTTGGGCTTCTCTGGTCTCTTCCATGCAAGTTTAACACCTCCTCATTAATAAGGTTTTGTAGCTTTCAAGTATAATTTTGTGATAAAACATAGCTAACTGTACACTGATAGTGTACCCAGCAGTAACAGTGGCTTGGGTTTGTGCCAAGGGGAGTAAAGGCACAGTGTGGACAAGGCAGCACTGCGAACTGCAGGAGGCAGCCCCGGGGGATGTCGAGTGGCAGCAGCAACCCTGGCTCTGCCCTGAGCTGAGAGCATGTGAAAACACTGGGATTCCCCTAAGTGCTCCACTCCAGTAGGGGTACAGTGCCTGTGGCAGAAATGGCAGTGGGAGAAATTTGGTCCCAGGATTAGCCCTGGATGAGAACTGGAGAGTGAGAAGGAAGAAACACCTTCATGTATCAAATTAGAAAATTGCAAGGGAGCTTGACTCTACAATTTTCAAGTATGAAGTGTTTGATCTGTGCTAACTTAATGGCTCCAGGTCCCAGAGCAGGCTGGGACATTTGCTCATATATTGAAAGAAGCACTTGCTGCTGCACTGTTGAGCGTCTTAAGGATGGTTGTAAGATGTTACAGTTGCAGCAGTGACTGCAGCTTATCAGAGAGCAACCCCAGCCAGGTGGACACCAAGGAAGTCACAAAGCTGCCCCAGCTCTGGGGCAATGCGGCCAGCTGCAGCCAGGCTGGTGAGTGTACAAAGGGGTCCCCTGAACCAGCTGCCTCACTTGAGCACACTGAGGCAGGGGTTTCAGTCAAGTGAAAGGATGTCATATCGCTTCATATCACTTTTCCAGCACTCCTGTAGCAGCTGTTCTTAACCAACAGCCCAAGAGGTCGGTGCCGGGTGCACCATCATCCTGCCATGCAAAAAATATTTTTCTATTCATTGAGACTTTTAATAAGAAAGAAAAATAAAGATTCTCACATTTTCCCTGAGCATTGAATGGAAACACAGACCTTTTTTTTTCTTCCCTTTTTTGATAAGAATGAGTAGATTAGCTTCCTTGGGACTGTCCTGTTTGTATCCTCTTCCAGGATTTCCTCCTCTCTGTGCTGGTGGAGGCGGGGGGGCGGGGGGTGGGGGTGGTGGAATTCAATTCCCTTGAGGGTCTGAGTGCCTGTCACCCTGCACTACCTGCCTCAGCACCGAGGTGCTGCAGTTCCTGCTGTAAGTCTTAGCTCAGAATTCCCACCCCTGAAGCTGAGAGTCTAACCACACCAAGGTGGTCTTGAATTTCTTCAGCACCTCACTGGAGGTGCATGTAGTGAAAAACACCAATATTGGAGAACCCAAAAGAAATCCAATTCTGTTTTCAGTGAAAACTGCTTGGAAATACTACTTATGTGCTATCAAAGCAGTCACAAGCAAGCTTTCCTTTTGCTCCAGGAACATGCCTCACCCCCAACATGACTTAACGGAGGTCACTTGCATCTTAATAATCTGCTTTATTCACTATTCCCAAGGAGTCTTGTCCTCTTTGCAGAAATTGCCAAGAAGGTCACCGCTTCCGTTAATTGTGACTGTGTTTATTGTAAGATGGAGGCAGCTCCAAACGACAAAGAATGAAAACTCCTCCCAGATCATTCCCAGTGTCAGACACCAGTGACGAATGTTTGCAAAGAAGAAAATGAAAGTGGGTTGTAAAGTGCACCACGTTACAAACTTCACAGATACCCTAATGAATTATCTCCCCCGCTGTTCAACTCTGATTCCATTAGCAATTCCTTAATTAATTCTGTTTCCTAGCATGGCAGACCTTCACTCAGTGCTGTGGAGACAGCTTTGGTAGAGAAGAACTGCTGGACAGATGATCAGCTGGAGGATTATTTGATCTCCTGGTGCTCTCTTCCTGCTGCTGGTCATTCCCAAAAGCATAGTTTGCTCCTGTTCCAAGTTTGGGATGAAACCTTGATCTTTTGTTTCCCTGTTGTGGCTAACGTCCAGTGACAATTTTAATGACATATTTTCAGCTTGGTGAAATCATCTTGCTGTGCTCGACATAGCACTGAGCAGGGAGAGAGTCTCGGAGATGGGAATGGAAATGAGATGTCATTTTTTTGAAGGCAGGACTGTGTTTGGCTGTGGTAAACATTCTGCACTGGTAACGGGCTATATGGGCCTGGCGTTAGTAAAGACTGAAGGTAGGTGAAGGTATGGTCTCTCTGTGACCTGAGGTGGAAGGAGGAGGCTCTCACTCCCTCAAAACACACTTCGGTGTTCCCAGGATGAGCCAATAACTCAGAGTGCCTGACACCTCACCTTCCTTTATCACCAAACCAATACCCTTGATCATGGATGGCTGCAATTAGTTCCCAGAGCACTGATAGTACATGACAAACGCTGCGGCTTCTGCTTTCCAAAAGGACGATGCTGCATCTCTGTAATTTCTCTTGGGATTATCCGTCTCTGAAGATTTTTTCAGCTAACCTTGGATATATAAGCTGTCTTGATTCCTCTTGTCTCCACTTCCCTGCCCAGTTAGGCTGATTTATAGGAATTTTGGTAAGAACCACTGAAAACCTGGCAGAGCTCGTTAATTTGTGACTCTTTTAAAGACTTCCCCCATTGCAGAGACCATCTGTTTGCCTGGGTGTTATTTTTGCAGCTGCCAAATCAGGTTTGCCAGACTCTCACCTTCTCCTCAAACCTACCACTTGATACTGTAATATTTACATTCAGGGCTTGACACTTTTTTCCACTAGATCTGTGCAAAGCAAATGCACCTATGCTCAGTTGTGCAAGTCTCAATCTCTCTGAAATAAACAGCAATAAAACAATTAAAACCAGGACCAGCAAGATCAGATGGAATCATATAATTTTTCTTGGCTTTTTATGTTCACTGTGAGACTGTTCAGTGACACCTGGAACATTTGTGGAGGGAACTCCCATTAACCCTAATTGCAGCTGTGAATGAAAATCTAACATGTATTGATGGGAAAACACCTCCAGCCTTGGTCCCCCTGAGCTGGGTGACTCCTGCAGAGCCTGCCAGCAAAAAGCCACTTGTATTTATCATCAGATGCTGGAGGCGGGGCTCACGCTGTCATGCTCACCTTCTCTCCATCCTTGTGTAGATGTATTTCACTTGAGTGCTGCAGCAGGCTCATTTTGGTACCTGGTGTGTCAGAAGACATTGCCAGCAACAACTGCGACAGCTCAGAAGCCAATTTTGTCTTTCAGATGTGGTTTTTCTATTTCCTCATGTAATTTCAATGGCCTTTCATAACTCTTCCCCAGAGAATGCAACTGCTTATAAATTAGATAAGACTAAAATGCCACTGAGATTCAGACTATCCAGTCATTTCTTCTTCAAGATAAATCCTCTTTCAAGTCTTTGATCTTCTTATTTTATTTACTGTATATCTGCACGTTTGGATAAAATGTTTTCTCTGCAAGCCAGCAATTATCACTGGTAACGTTCACATTTCTTGGAGATGATTGCTGGAATTTCTCTCCTATTTTCTCTTTGAATGTGCAAAATCATTTTCCCTGCCATGGGATTGGTGTCACCTGACATAGTTAATCTTTTAATCTTCTCTCTGGGGTGACATCAGAGGAGATGATGGAGACATTTCCTTTCTTGAATACAAAGCTTGGATTCAATTTTGACAAGTGAAAATCTTGTTAATAAAATTTTAAAAAATAAAGATTAATCAAAATTATGATATACCTAGTTATTTTAGGGGGATGCTATTACTTTTGTTGTTTCCTAGAAGAATGTTTTAGCTGTCAGCTATATCTTGCCTTTTTTCACACGCTTTTTCTTCACAGGATGCACCCATGTGAGATCCTGTCAGTGCATCAGCTTCTCTTGTGACTCCATTATTACATTCCCCATCCATCAAGTGAAAATGTGAACAGACTGTGTCAGAAAACAATAATAAAATAAAATCCCAATTATTGGGACTTGCTGGGTGCTTGACTTCTAGTCTGAACCCGGTTGCTTTCCTCAGGGCAGGCTTCTGCTGACCGCCATGCAGAGGTTCAGGTCTGTCTGACCAGCACGTCTGGAGTCATTTCTCTGCCACATATGCATGTGGTACAGCATCCCATGGACCCTGGATTTGGCCCGCAGGTCCCATAGGTATGGCCAGGTATGGCACTGAGGCCCCACCAATGACTCAAGAGATGGGGGCTGGTGGTGGAGCAGGTGATGGGTGGCCAGCATGGTCCCCACTTGCTTCTCTGCATTTTATCTGGGTGCAATTCAAAAGCTGTGGTTAATTTTACCCATTAAACTAGAGAATAGACAGGCTGTGCTCTCCCCAGCAGCCACGGCGCTTTTCAAGGAGGGGAAGACCAGTCTTTGCTACCAAATCCCTAACCATGACTCCTAAGGAAAACAGCAGTAGGAGCAAAAGACTTAAAGCTTGTGCTGAATTTACCCAGCTCGTCTGTCTGTGCTGGCAGGAACGTTTAGCTTGCCTGAGTGTGGGACATGCTCCGGAACCATCCCAGTGCCTGGTGACTGTCCCCGCCTACAGGACTGCATTTTGGGCTCTTCAGTGCTCTGAGACAAGGTCACCCATGTCCTGATGCCAGCCTGCAGTTTCTCTTCTAGCCCTATCCCTCCCCTCCCCCCGCCCAGGCCATGAATACTCCTGTACCCAACAGGCAGTAATCTCTTCACATGGCAGGGGAAAAAAAATAAAAAGGGAATTTGCATAAATTAGAAGGGAGAAGTGCATTTCAGCCATTCTCTTTTCAAACTGCGTGGAAATCACGCTAATGGGAGATATAAATGCCTGCCGAAGCGGGCAGTAAGGGTCTTGCTTCAATCTCAGGGAAAATTGCAGATTTAATAATCAGATCTGACTTAGTCAGCTAAAGAAATCATTCTCACTTCTTGTGATTTCCCCCTGCCAGGAGGGAGAAAGGCAGAGGTAAGGAGAACAATGCATCTGTACCCCTACAGCTTAGCCCTCCCACCAGTAACGTCAGCAGGCGGCCAGCATCTGGCCGGGCCAGAGATCCCACAGTGAGGAGCACAGCTCCCTGACTTTCCTACAAATTTTGGACGAGTCTGGCTCCAGCCACGGCTGAGTGAGAGGCGAGTCAGCAACAGCAGAAGCCCTGGTCCAGCTTGGAGCTTTCAGGTGGATCTGGCTCTTTGCACGGTCAGATGGCTGAGCCCATCAGGTTGTGGGGAAAATTATGACCCCCACCATGGGATGTGAAATCTTAAAGACCAGATTTTCCAAAGCATTTAGGAACTTACATCAGGAGCATAATGGGATGTGTAAACATCTAGGTTAGAAATGAAGTCCTGCTACTTGTCTTCATAGAGGTGACATAGTATGTGGGCACTGAGGTGACTGTGTGCTTGTAGCACTGTAGGTGCCCTGCACCCTGGTTTCTGCACATATGTCCTCTTTCCCCAGACATATCAGCTCAGCCCCAGGTTGCCGGTATCTCAACAGCCCTTTGCACAGTCCAGGCTGTGGGTTATCAGCGGGATTTGTGGCATAAACAGCAAACAAGACATATATATTTCTTCCTGGAAAGCTCCAGAGAGGGGTATGGCCACGCTATCAAGTGCTTAAGTATTTCAAGATACATCAGGGAGATGCAACTGCCTTCCACAGGAGACCAAATGAGTCCAGGCAAACCTTCTTTAGGAAATACTTCCTTCCGTAAGTTACGTTTACCATCCTACTCAAGGTATTTGCCACGGATTTTATGCAGAGGAGTATCTGTCAGGTAGTAGTACGAAGCAGACAGATTCATGACCAGTTCTCACTGTGTGCTAAGGGATAAGCATCCTTCAGGTTCCTTTGAAAGCCCAAGAGAGAGCAGTTATTGACAGATATTTAGCCCATTGCCCACATTAGATTAATATCCCCTAAAATAATATGTCCTTTACTTCTCACCTTGTATTGTTTAGCTAAATTTTTCGCTTTTGCGTTTTTTGCCAAGGCAGACACCAGGCTTATTCATAAATTCCTAAAACTTTCTCCTTTCAGACTTAAAATTTTCAGGCTTGGCCCTTCTCCAGGAGCAAGCCATCTCTTTTTAGGGAAAGTTTAAAAGAAGTCTATAAGCTCTCAAAACCCAACATTATAACTGAAGTATTCAGGGATCAAAGCTAATTTTTTAACTGGAGTAGTGCTCATCAAAGGAAGGTGTTTGTGTGTATCATTGTAAGAATCAGGTCTGATTTGTTCAACTTTTGACCCTGTGGATAACTTTATGCTTTAGTGTTTCACTGAAGAGATGTCCTGAGGCCAAGTCCTAATAAAGGCAGACAAGTTCTTGCCAACTTTGCTGTAATAGTTTACAATGTATTTATCCTCCTCCCTCAATCCTCTCTGCTGGCTTCTCTGCCCCCTTCCAGAAGATGTTGACCCCCTGTAGGAGACTTGGACAAGGACAATGTAATGGGGGTGACCGAGGCGCCGGTCTCTTAAGAGGTGAGTTAAGAAGACGAGTTAAGGCTAAGACACACCAGTCTGTGATTTGGCATGCCTTCACTGCAGGCACTTGGCCAGATCTGCTGGAGGGCTCTAACCTTCAGCAGAGGAGCACCAGTACACAGCTGTGAGAGGTAACTTCAAAATCAGCTGCAGCTGTTTGCTCTGTGAATACCAGTAAGAATGGCTAGCCCTTGATCCTGCAAATATTTACGCATATGTTTAGCTTTATAACTGTGAGTAGTTCCAGGAACTTCAGAGGGGCTTGAAGTTAAATTGGCACGTAAATGCTTGCAGGACTGGGAGCCGGCGTTTGCACAGGGTTGAACTAGGAAAGCTTGGAGCAAAATAGTTTCTGCAGTGAAATTGCACTGAAAGAGAAGTCCTCTGATTTTGTTTAGGCCTTCTTCCCTTACCAGATGCGTGCTGAGATTAAGACACGTATATCTTCATGTCTCCTTGTCTTCCAGAAGAGCTAAAGGCCACTCCTTAAGTCTGTGGGTTTGCAGCAGGATGGAAAGACTAAGCATGATGCCCTGCATTTCTCCTCGTACTACAGCCTCCTTGGCAAACAGCACAGGCTTCTGAGGCTCTGTTTCTCCCCAGAGCTGCCATTCAGCTGAGCCTTATACCAGTGAATATCCCCGTGCTGTCGCATGAGCAGACCCAGAAGCAGCCATGAACAAGGGCTGTTCCTGACAGAATGATGCCAACTGATCTTTGTGCTGACAAACCCCAGTGGTCATGGGACACCCCTGGTCTTGCTCACCCAATGCCGCGTAGGCAACCCAAGGGATGGTTTTGGGAAGATGTAACTATCTACATTTGCAGCTATTTTAGCTTCTTACTCATTGGCCTGATGTCCTGAATGGAATCCATGGCTAGCTATGCTGCTGAGTAACCAGCAGAGTATTAAAAGTCTTCTCTTCAGAGAGAGAGCAGGTAGTGCCAGCAGTGTCTGCCTTTGGGTGCTTAGACTGAAGTATCTATCTAAGTAAAACCAGCCCACATTTTTCAGAGGTACTGGGCACACCAAGCTCCTAATATACTTCGGGTAAATTAAGCCCTCATTTCTTCAAGGAATTTTGAAGAAATATGTCTCCTGGGGCTCCTATGGCTCATTTCCCCAAGGGGCTGTATCTGGCCACAGGATCTGGAAGCACTTACCAAAGGCCCCCCAAAAAGCCCTCCTTGTCTCCCTCTCCTCCCAGATCTCACACCAGCTCTGGGCCTGAAATCCTGACATTTGTGAAGTACTCAGACACTAAAGGGCTGTGTCAGACTGTCCCTGACCGTTCCTGGGAGAAAAGGCTGCAGCAAACGACCTCCCACCCTGGTGCTGAGGGCACCCACCAGGTCCCGCACATCTCTCTGCCAAGCCTACCACAGCTCTAACACTGCCAGAGCCTTTGCTTGCACTTCATTAAGGTGCCTAATGAACACACCAGTGTGCAGTGGTACTCTTTACTGACCGGACCAGTCTGGAAATCTCATACAAAGCAAACCCCACATAAACATTTCCAAAAAAATAAGTTGTAGGAGCAGCCACAAAATGCTTCACTAAGGCAGCATTAAAACGGCGTATTTTAAGCAAACAAAAAGTCATGAAGTTACAGAGAAATCTGCACTCACGATATTATTATATGCTATGAAACATCCTTTAGTAACAGTGTGGCAGAAACTATTTCTCAAATATTACAGTATAAACAGAAGATAATTTTTTTCCTTCTCCCTTAAACAGATACACTCTGGCTTCTGCTCCCTCTTTAGCAGTGAGTATTTCTGCTCGGACCATTATTTAACCTGCAGACTGAGAAGGTACAGAGCAAGATGTGAGAGCATATCCCCCAGCTCACCACCTCCCCCACGCAGCCCCCCCTGGGAAGCAGGAGTGCCCTGGCAGTGCGGCTCCCACCACCAAGCCCACCACACAGTAATTAGCCGGTTCTCCCGTGCAGATTTGCAGCTTAGCTCTTAAAAGCTGTTTCATAAATATTCGATGGCCTTTCCGACAGGGTAATGTGCCTCTGTGACATTAAAGAGGAAACTCTGCGAAGGGGAGGGATGACAACAAATTTATCCACCAATAGCACACTCTTTTGGCACAAAAGCACATTCTTATCTTTACATCCCATAATGAGAAGGCAGGGACGGGACTGTTGCTACAGCTCTCTGGGTGGGTAGATGTACAGTGTAAGAGAAGGGTGGCTGTAAATTGTTAGATATTTTTTCCTTCCCTGCCTTTGCAAGCAGAAGGACCTGTGCTTGTGTTTGTGCTGTGGTTTTCCTAAGCCCCTGGTGAAGAGGACTTCTTGCACGATGTCAGACTGCGAGGGACTGCCTGTGGGTAAGCGCCAGATTTATATTTACCCCGGTGTCCTGCCGACTAGTTTGCATTCTCAGATTGCAAAGTCACACGCGAAGCCGCTTGCTTTTGAAGGGAGATGGAGCTGCAGCAGGGAGAGAAGAAACTCCCTGCAACCACTGCAGATCCTGGTGCGGTTCCTTGCGAGTCCATGGTGGAGGGCTGGCACGGGTGGTAATGCCTGGATTTTTTCTAAAGGCACAGGAGCTGGATAGGAGGGAGTGTTCAGTAATTCAGGCAGATGGTCTGAAGTGTCTGTGTCTGCAGAGATGATGGTATTGATGTGTGTAGTCTCAGGCTCGCGAAGGACTGTTTCTGGGGATGGGTCCTGCAGGACCAAGCGCACTGTGTACGTGTCCTGTTCGTGCCGTGATAAACCTTCCCGGATGGTAACGGATGCGGCAAGGGCAGATAAATATAATGTGAAGAGTTTATTTGCTGAAAGGAAATAGAAATGTACCTTATTTTCAAAATAAGTGCCTTACGTGTTTTGCCTATATCTGGGAAGGAGTCCTTTACTAGCAATTATGGCTGTATATGTCAAACTTCACTGAGCAGGAGAGCACGTCAGCCAGAAGCATGTTTCTCAGCTGTTTCTTTTAACTTCTATAGGAATTGTAAACACTCACTAGACTGTCTGCACAAAAGGAAACTCTTGTCAAAATGCTAAAGTAATTCTCTGTTCTCTGTCAAGGCATTCTACTAATAAAGAGACCATTTAAAACTTTTTTCTTTTTTCCCTTTGCCATGGCAAGCATTTCTCTTTTCACATGTGTATATGTACATATATACATACACACACTGTGTAGCACTCATGTTTCGTTGGTCTGTGAAGGCTGTGTGTCAGACATGAGGATCTGGGCTAAGAAGTGGGGCTAAGAAGGAGAAGGCTGCTGCAGTGCTGTTTTTTCCTCTTCTCTTTGCTTCCATTTTACAAAAACAATCCCAAGTCCAAAAATGCGCACTCAAACCAGAGCGGAAAAATATAAATTATGTATATGGCGCAGAGTGAACTGCACCATGCGCAATTCCCTGTGCTGTTGCTGTTGTTGTCTAAAGAGAGGAGAGATGAGTATATCCTGCTTACCTTCTCAAAGGGCTGATCTGTTAAGCAGCAAAGCTTCCCTTCTTCAGACTTTGATTTTAAGGGCCTGGCCTCAGTTTGCTTGTTAAGCACTCTGAGTTGAGGGTGGGATATTTCAGGGTGACAGCATTTAGCTGGCATCTGATATTAATGATGAAACTGATATAGAGCGTGCATGGCATGTTGGGTGCAGAAGTCACTGATATCTCAATTACTGTTGCTGCTGAAAGGACCCTGGAGGTTTCCTCCAGAAAAGTGTTTGTAGATGCATGATTGGAGGGAAGGAAGCTGACTGCTACGGACAAGAATGAAAAATAAAGATAAAGTCATGTTTAGATGTGGGTGTGGATCAGAAATGTGCCAGCATACACAGAGAAAAGGTTCATTTCTCTCTGTTCCCCCAATAATTCCCCCACATCCCCCAGCCAGAGCTGGCCCCGCATCCAGCCCAGCTCCCTGGCAGCAGTGCTCACCCTGCCCCACGCCGGGCACAAACAACCCGTCACAGCCAGGTGATCACTCGCTGCACGGACCTTGCATAACTTTCTGGTTCATGTATGTATAGATGCGTGTGTGCATATATGCACATATAAATACCCACAAAACCAGCACAGGAGGTAAAAATGGTGGCACTCCAGCACAGTAATTAAGCGATTTTAGTGAAACAGTTGCTGACAGCTTGCTTTTCATATCAAGGTATTTTGAAAGCAAATAATTCCTTTTGCAGTTATCTCTCTTTTACTAGCTGGTTCAGGGATTAAAACTTCAGCAGTAAAAACTCCACAAAAAACGTTGCCAAAAATCAGCATCAAACCTTCTAAAATAACAATTAGTTTTGGAAAATTAGCGCAGCAATACCACTTTGCTAAATCCAAAGAGCATAGAAAGGCTGGCGTATCGTTAAAACCCTTGGGTTTGAATGCAGCCAGATAATATAGCTGCAAAAAGTTGTTGCAGTGACAGGTATCCTTAGCACTGCAATGTGGCCGGGATCCAGAGCCCTGCTGATGACACAGACCGCCCAGACGTATGCATGCGTCCCTGCACACACATGCACACAGCTATAAATAAGTTTAGCCAAAGCACAGCTTTAGCGTCCGGTGTATGTATTGCTTCACCAGCCTCTTTGCAAAGAGTATGTCTCACGAACAACCTGGAGAACTGCAGTTTGTAGTTACAGTAAATCAACGCCGGAATTTTTAGACTGCTTTCAGCCTACACAAGAATGTAGCAAGAACAGCTGCGTAATTGTTCCCTCGGACAAGCAGCTCAGAGGGAACGGCTGAATAAAATCTTTGAATTAAATAGCTGGATATGAAGGGGTCAATATACCAATAATTTTTGAACAAGAAGCTTTATTCAGCAAGAGTGTCCTACTTCTACGCTAGAAATGATTATGCAATTTTTCAGAGTGAAAGCATGGGGTGATTTTAAATCCCTGTTTTCTGTCCAGTTCCAGTGTGGTTGCACCGTTTCACTGAGGTGGAATGGAAAATTAAACATGTGATGCAAACAAAGTTTTATTTTGTTGTTCAAATGTAGCACAGAAGACATAAAAAAAGGATCCTAAATGTCAGATTGCAGAGTCAATGTAAGCAACTGTACGGTCATTTTGGACTGAATTCATACCAAAAAAGGCACTTGAAAGCCTCAGTATCAACATGATCTCTGAGGGAACAGAATTCTAAAATTTACACTATTAATTTTCCATTGCAACACAGGGAGATAAAGAAGAAAGAAAGATCAGTCACTTCAGGACAAATGCGCTCCGATTTCTTTCTCATTAGCAATTATTGACATACCGATGCTATCCATTAGTGCCAGCTACAGAGATTTCCTGTCATTCCTACATGCAGATAAAAGAAAAGCACATCAATTATTTAAGTGCTTCCTCTTGTGTGTATTATTTTTCTCTTGTCAGGAGACATAGTTCAGTCTCCGTACGACTGAACAGCTTTTCATGCACCCAACATTTTGATTAGGAATATATGAGTCATGACGGTTCTGGTTCTTAACACAATCCTTCTGACTTCAGAAAAACCTCTGAAGTCATGCAAAGGCTCTTAAAGTGACTCCTTCCTTATTTTCGTATTTTATTATTTCAGCCACCGACTGACTCTGAAGTAAATTTTTTTTGGTAATTTTTTGTGGATAACATCACTCTTGCAATAATACAAGGTATTCAGTTGTAATAGATTGATATTATATTGCGGAAGAAGGAGGATTCAGACGCTGGGAGTCTCATAAGTACATACTTTCTCTGTTATTTACTACAGCTGGGCTAAGAAGGGAAGAGGCAGAATTGATGTAGCTTGTTCCGCAGCAGATGGCATATGAATCTAACTGGATTTCCTTACAATTCCTCTCAAACTTTTATTGGCCTCATTTCCATAGAGGAGGAAACAAGACCTTTCATCTGAAGTATCTTCCTGACTCTTTAGCTAAATACTTCCTTTCAAAGCTAAAATTACACATCTCAAACATGTCTTGAAGACAGGCTGGAGCCAATTTGCTAAAATCAGTGTTTTCAGATTCAGGATATCCCAGAAACCTACAGTAATTTAGATTTTCTGAAATTCAACGCATATTCTGCACTGTCAGGGGGAGACCACTTAGTTAAGCCGGAGAGGCTGCTAGTGAGCGAGACCTCCATCTCCCACACTGGGCTGTCTCTAGAGAGCCACTGGGAATAAAATGTGGCACAACCATATTTTTGTAATGAAAAGTCATTAGAAATGAGTCAGCACATGCATAAGCAGTATTCCTGTCAAATAAAATTGCCCCACTTTCACATACTCATATTAGAATAGGACTATACTTTAGATAAAACTTTCATCAGATTTAGTAAAAAATGTCTGTGTGTCCCTCTTAGGGCTGGAGCACGGGTTCTGCTTTTCAGTCTAGACCTTAGATAAAAGGTCTTGACTCAGAAACTGATGTTGCCATGTGAGTGGTCTCACTGAATACTACTGTTTGCAAGGTGAGAGCCTGAGTAAAAGTCAATGCACTGAAATTACCTTGCAGAACTGCTGTACAGACGGCATTCAGTGCTCTGGGATAAGCAGGGAAGTGGCAAGGTTTTGTCAGCATATCAACCCAGCTAACTGCTGCAGATTAGAAAGGTAATGACGTGTCTTAAGCATTTCGACAGAGTGGTCTTGCAGGACCCCACTAAAGACACCAGGAGTGGCTTGCACACTCGGAGCTCCCCAGGACCATCTGCTGGCCAGGGGAAGGTGAGGCCGGGGTGCTGGGGCTCCCATGCCTGCACACCTAGCTTTGCAATCTTGCAGTCAGTACTCTTAGGAACAACAACAAAAAAAGCCCCATATAAAGCTTTCGGCTTTAGGAAAGAATGGGGTGAAGCCCAAATGAAGAGTGACTGTGAATGACTACTGCTACAGCACTGTCACTGCAGCCTTTCTCAGGTCACAGGAGTTAGGTGCCACTGTGGATTGCCTGAATTCTGTCTAGGGATTTCATCTGAACGTATACAAGTCCAGCCTTTCTCTTGGCTAGCTTGCTACATGTCACAGACAAGTCATTTAAAGATGCTCTACAGCTGCAATGGACATGGCTGAGTCAAAGGTCTTAAAAAGGAAGGTAAAAATGTCTGATGGTCAGTATAAATCCTCAAGAGAGAAGCATTTCCAAATGCCAGCACTTACCCCATTTCGAATCATAGAATTGTTTAGGTTGGAAAAGATCTTTAAAGTCATCCAGTCCAACCATTAACCCGGCACTCCCAAGTCACCACTAAACCATGTCACTAAGCGCCATATCTACACATCTTTTAAATACCTCCAGCAATGGTGACTCCACCACGTCACAACCCTTTCAGTGAAAATTTTTTCCTAAGGTCCAATCTAAACCTCCCTGTGTGCAACATAAGGCTGTTTCCTCTTGTCCTACCGCTTGTTACTTGGGAGAGCAGACCAACCCCCTCCTTGCTACAACTTCCCTTCAAGTAGTTGTAGAGAGTGATAAGGTCTCCCCTGAGCCTCCTTTTCTCCAGGCTAAACAACCTCAGTTCCCTCAGCTGCTCCTCATAATACTTGTTCTCTAGACCCTTCACAAGTTTCGTTGTCCTTCTCTGGACATGCTCCAGCACCTCAATGTCCTTCTTGTAGCGAGAAGCCCAAAACTGGACACAGTATTTGAGGTGCAGCCTCACCAGTGCTGGGAACAGGGGGACAATCACCATCACAGTAGTATTAAGCACTAATAGCAAATTTTTGCAAAGCTATGAGATCCTGAAAAGCTCTGTGTTATGTAACAGTGTTTGTAACCGTTCAACACCTCACAGAACCTCTGTTCTTGATGTATGCTCCCCTTGGCAAACTCATTTCCTTTTGCATTTGGGAAATCAGGTCAGAAGATGAACGTTTACTGTTAGAGCCAGTCACAAATTTTCTGGTAGAGTGTTCTTCCATCGCCAAGTACAGAGCTCACCAAATCAAAATGCAATATTCCGTTGACAATTTCAATATGTTAATACATTTGTAAAGACTAAATTTTGAAAACCGAAACTGAGTGGGAAGTAAGACAAAAATTCTTGGAATGCTTGGGTAAAATAAAATCAAATGTAATATCTGTATATCTGGGTTCCTTGGCCCAGTTTGATGCAAATGAAACTCAAATTCCAGAATTTTCTTGGCAGTTGGGAATTCTCCTGCTGACCTACTCTGTCACCCTCCCTGGAAATGCTGTGGATCCCCAATCTGTCTGAGCAGTGCCTCAAACAGCAGAGGCTGTGCATCGAGGGGGCAAACACCAAATGAACCAACACCGGATGAAACAATCATTATTTTTTAAGTTTTAAAGGGGGTTTGGAACATGAGGATGAGGCAAACACACAAGGAATGATGAATGACTCTGGTGCCCTAGGAATCCGTATTTTGCAAGAAAAAACCCAGAAGCACTTTATGGTGACAAGCAAGCCCCACTGAGACGCAAGGCTGAGAGCCTGCCAGAGGCAAACCTGGAAAGCCCTCTATGCCTGTGAGGCATTTCAAGACAGCCCCATGATCCAAAATATTCAGCCAATGGTCTATAAAGAGTTAAAATCACCTTCATGAAGCCTTCACCTGCTTCACAGGTTGCATCTCCCCACTGAAGAGGGACTGTCGGGTTCAAACACGGGTTTTAAAGCCATGAGGCTGCAGTGGTCCAACCATAGCCTCTTCTCATCCATCTTCTCAGGGCTTTTGTTGGTGAAAAAAATGCTTTTCTGTTTGGGATAAATGTGAGGCCTCCCAAATCCATGCAGCAGTTGCTTCAGTGCTGGGAGAGAGCCGGAGTGCTTGGAGCAACTCCCCATTTGCACTTGTGTAAAACTCCACAGATGGCAAAGCTGGTTCTTTGTCATCAAAAGCAAAGAGGAAAGAAGCAGCTCTGGCAGCCAGGCTTGTTCTCAGCAGGGGTTTAGCCCAGCTCAGCCAAACGCAGCATACCTGTACACAGGTGTGTAGTACAAGCCTCATCCGCTACTCACAAAGTTATTTCCTAAAACTAGGGTCAGTGTGCAGCCTCTGGAAATGGGAAAAAGACTGTGCTGGCTTTGACTGGGGTAGAGTTACTTTTCTTCACAGTAGCTGGTACAGGGCTGTTTTGGATTTGTGCTGCAAACACTGCTGATAACACAGGGATGTTTTCGGTATTGCTGAGCAGAGCTTACACAGAGTCAAGGCCTTCTCTGTTCCTCACACCATCCCACCAGTGGGTAGGCTGAGGGTGCACAAGAAGTTGGGAGGGGACACAGCCGGGACAGCTGACCCCAACTGACCAAAGGGATATTCCATACCATACGGTGTCATGCTCAGCAATAAAACTGGGGGAAGAAGAAGGAAGAGGAGGACATTTAGAGTGATGGTGTTTGTCTTCCCAAGTAACTGTTACGCATGAGGGGGAGTGCTGAAGAAGAAGAGCTCTTTCAGGCAGTCATTAGAGACACTTGAAGATAGCATCAAAGTTTGCAGCTGGCGTGCTGGGTAAGAGTCTAGTTAAGGAAGTTAACTTCAAAAGTTCCCAAGTGCACACCCCTGCCCTGACAGGAGGACTTTGCTTATCTATGGAAATACTCAGAAGTTGTAGTTTATCCCAGGGTTTGTGAGCAAGAGCACTTCCAAGGCTGTGCACCACACTTTGAACAGTTTTATTCCATGATGTTTACAGTAACTTAAGGCATGCAAAAAACAACTGATGTGTTTTTTCTCCCTCTCTTCTCCATGCCTCACAACATCTGCAGCATTTCCAACATAGTCTGTGTTAAGCCATTGGTATTTAGAAGCCATAATTGCATTTAACATTTGCTTCTTGCTGTCTGGAGCCCTCTCTTGCTTCAGACGTGTTCTACAGGCAGTAATTTAGAGGGTGGGGCACCCTTCCTTATTTTGCCATTCAGACTCCAAACTAAATGCCCAGTTTGCCCTCCCACCAACCTGGTGAGTGCCCAGTCTCTCATCTACGTAGTGAGTTGCTTCTCTGTCCCTGTAATTTCTTTCATTACTGTCTGTGATCAGCTCCCTCACCATGCATTAATGGTTTCCACAGTTAAATTCGTAGCATTCTGGATTCCCTTGATTTCAACCCTCCTCTAAAATTCACGTAAAAGACTGGCAAGACCCTCCAAATGCTTTCTTCCTTGTGGGAAAGAAACACTGGGGCAGAATAATGAGCTCCTGGCAAGTGCCAAGCGCTGGGCGTGGGCCTGTTGATAGCGCCCAGGATCAGCTCCCCAAAGGAGTCCTGGGCTTCATGGAGCAGCTGGAGTCACTGTTGAGTCAGCGGGGCACATGGCAACTGGTCAGAGCTGCTCTTTAGTTCTGCACACAGTCTGCCAATCACAGAATTTTCTTTGGGCGGAAAAGTCTGTCTCTACAAGCTCTCGCTTAAATGACTCCAAACTGGGCTCAGTAAATTGGCTGTGGCCCTTGAGGAATCACAACAAATTCCAAGCAGATTTAGGAAAGTTGAGGGGACAACGCTGTCCCCATCACAGATAACAGGGAGCATTTCTGAGAGGTGACAATAGCTCGTTCACCTTAGACAGCTCCTCCCCACCATCTGGGCAGGAACTCCTCCAGTGACCCATCACAGTTTCAGCACCATTTCTGTGGCTCATGTTTTCATCACTTCAGTGCTCCTTGGAAGAGCAAAGACTTTCTGCCACACGAGCTATTGTAAGGGCATGAAATGAAGATTTTAGGAAGGTGTTTGAAAGGTTTAGGTCCAAAATCCCCTCATAAATCCATAGACACTACTTGCCAATCTTGGCATTTTGCATAGTTCTTGTCTATTTTGCATATGACATATTTTACCTGCTGCCTGCACTACTCGTGCACACAGATTCTTTGTGATCTGCTTGTTGTGGAGCTGCAGGATATGCTGTGGCTTCTTCAGTCATCCAGCGCACCCAGAACACTTTCCAGTAACTAATAAAACTACCGCGAAAATGGTGAAATCCTTGCTGCTGCAACCAGCAGTGGAAGAGGAGCCCCAGGGCTGTTGGCTGGGGCATATTCGTGTGAGTAGAAGCTCTCCTAGTTCAGTCAGATGGGCACGGTTGTTCCTGCTTCTCCCCAGAAGCTCTGATGAGAGAATGACCCTGCACTGCAGCAGCTCCACGTGCTGTAAAAATGTGTAAAACCCCAGCAGGCGGTCAGGTACCCAAGCAGGGGGTCTCTAGCCTGAAGCTAGGCTAGAGTGAAAACTCCTGTAGCTGGATGACTTGCCGGAAGAGGCCTTGCTGACACAATGAAGGAGTAAAAGCACACGCACAAAAAGACCCATGTGCAACAACTGAACACCTAAGTGTTAAGCACAGATACTCAAATATCTACAAAGATGACAGCAAGCTAAGGGTATCAGGTTGTGCTTGATCATGTCACAGGAATTAAGAAGGATCTAGCTTCAGGGTAAACTTAAAATTTTTGCATCTCCTGCTTCCTGGGGAAGGAAGAGCTTTAGGACCCTCATCCAGACCCCTTGGAAGCAAGAGGAGCCTTTCCATTCTATCCAATTAATTTGGATCATGATTATTCAAATCTCAGAGATACCTTTATCCACCTGACCCATAGGTACAGATTGCGGCTGGATCAGCTCAGTTCTTACGACAGACAGCTCGAGCCCTGGGCTGTGTGGCTGGTGAGGCTTGCTGGGTGAGACCTCCCCACCAAGCACTCTTGTGGTGCGTGGGAAGCACCATGCGTTAGTCATTCTTTGTCCCAGTGTGATTACTCAGAGAAACATATTTATATTTGTGTCTAATTAAAACTCCGTGAATGTTTTGTATTTCCGCCACTGAAACATTTCTAGATATGACTTGGCAGTAAGTCACAGCCATGTGTGCGGTATTATTCAGAGCTTATATATGATGGACTGAGGCACATCAAGATTAAGCCAAAACCAGTCCCCACTGACGTGGGTGTCTAATCGGAGATGCTGAGGAACTCTTCTTTCAGCGCACCCAGCACAGCACCGTATTTCATATATTCGAACTGCATTGGCAGCTGTGAGTGTAGGGCATGTCTGTTAGTGACATCTGTGGTCTCCAGTCTGGTAAGAGTTGATGAGGAATGTGCCGTCAGCGACCACTTGTGAAAAGCTTGGTTTCCATAGCTGCTCTGCGGAGCAACTCCTCCCTTTAAGAGATGCTCTGCAGCTGAGGTACAAATGCCATCCAGTTCCCAGTAATCCTTTTCAAGCTGATTTAGCCTGAAATTGTCCTTGATCTTCCTGGAATTGCATTCTTTACCTTGTTCAATATCTCCAACAGGTGAAGCTGCGATGTTATGATGAACAGTTTATTGGAAACACTTATGTAATAAAATTACAAAATACTCTGACACCTCATAACTAGATCTCTAGCAATAAGTTTACATGTTATAATAGTAACTTTATACTTTACCAGTTGTTTGGAGATGCTCTGCGTCGTCAAAAGCCTTGCACACAAGCAACTCTGACACAGGCAGCTAGTCCCTGGGACAGTAAATCTGTCATTTTCTACAGCTCTTCTACCCCAGATCAGAGGCTCCCAGGTTCATCCTGTTGCTACAACAGTCAGCAGGCCTTCTCGCACCCATCTGACTTAGACATGAGATTGCTGTCTGTGCTGGAGGCATATGGACTTCATGTGGAAAGGATTTCGAGAAGGAAACTATTATTTCCTGCATCTATCATAAATTCCAATATATTCAGGCATAACTGTTTGAAAACAGACACTACATTGATGAAATGGGAGCAATTTCTCTGGGAAATTTCACCTAAACTGTTCGATTTATCTTAGTCCTGCCAACTCTCTGATGTTTATCCTCACAAGCCTCAGAAGTTTTCTTTTAAATGTTTTTTCTAAAGTCAGGTTTCTTGGGTCATGAGTTTTTGGTGGTTGTCAAGATGTCTATGCACCATCTGTTTTCACCCCGTCAGCAACACATGGGGAGTCTTATGCCACGGGAGAGTGAGAATTTTTTTGAAAGATGTTTTGTTCAGGTATTTGAACATCTGTCCTGGTTTGAGATAGAACAGAACTCATTCTGTTTAATGATTTTACCTTTCAGCTCAGTCTCTTCTAAGTGACTGCAATTTCTGAAGTTAATGGCATATTTTTGCAGACAGCGTCTGCTTCTAGCAGAGATAACGCTCAGTGTTTACAGTTACTAGCAGGGGCTGGTGTGCAGAAAGGCTCTTGCTTGTACTTGCTCCTGTGCAGACCCAGGTCACTGCTCAATCCTGTGTGCCACATTGGGGGTGCAGTAAGTGAGAGGCTGCACCTGCGGGGAGGAGTGGACAGGACAGGGGACCCTGCACTGACCAGCAAGATATTACCTGACCAACAAGTTATTCTCTTCCACATATATTTTATTCAGCATAAAGCTGAGGGATAATAAGGGTCAAGGTCTCTTCTTCAATGGCCAGTGTCTGAGGCGGACTCTATCTGTTCTTCTGCATTTGATCCCAATCCCTGCACTCTTGAATCCAGTTCCTGAATCCAGCTCCTGTCTGCTGCTGAGTCCAGTCTGGAACTTCCCCAGTGCCTGTCCCGCAGCATCAACGGTGACATGGTTGCCATGAGGGTGTTTGGGTTTGGTATTGGTTTTGTATATTTTTCATTTTATTGTTATTATTTTCATTAAAGCAGTTTTCATTTTCTTTTCCAATCTGTAACTCTATCTCCCTTATTCCCTTTCTCTTCCACTTTGGGAAGGGAGAGGAGTTAATAGAGAGCATCTGTCATTTGTCTAGTGGCCAGCCCAGCCCTAACCCGTGACAACATCTAAGGCATAGAGAGAAGCATCATGTGGGAAAGTGCAAGAGAACGTGCAGTGTCTGGAACAGATATAGCAGGCTGAGGAACACAGTTGTCACATGTGTAGGCTGAAGAATAATATTTCTCTAACAAAAGCTGTCTTTTTAATCACCAACCACACTTTTGCATGTTTTCATTTTGAGTCATTTAATGAAAAAATTGAAAAACTCCTGGGAAAGCATTCAGTGTGCTCACAGTTTTTCACAGGAGGAGTGTTTGTTTTCTCAGAAAACTCCTCTCCTACAATTATTTGATTTCTTCAGATCTTTGGAGAGTGTCCCCGCACATAAAGTAGCCGAAGAATCTTTTCACTGTCCTGTTCTACTCCCTGCCTTCTCTGATCCTATAAAGTGGGAGGAGTAAGAAGACAGCCCTTCACTGTTCTCCCACTACACGGGAAGGAGACTACCACTGAAAGGTTACAGGATGACACATTTATGTTGAGTCATGATGAATCTCCCCTCCCTACTGTATGAGCCTCACTGCTCAGATCAAACACAACCAACACCAGAGAGGCTTCAGCACTGTTTTGTGCTCTGGGGATGCAGAAGGACCATGAGACCGGCATAAGCATTTCCCTGCTTCACGCTGCCATCAGAACCTCTGCAGGACAGAGCCAGTTCCCAGAGCAGCACAATGTGCTACCATGCCATGTCCCTCGCTCCTGAGGTCAGGTATCCCTCCAGGGGAAAGGAGGCAGAGGAGAACCCCAATTTGCACAAGAAAACTCACTATGTCTATGAGACGCAATGGCATCCAGAAAGTGAACATCTCTGTTTTGTCCAAGGGGGAGTTACAGGCTTAGAAAATACTAAATTTTCCTAAATTGATTTTATTTTCTCCTGCAGAAATATGCCTTAAAGTTGAGTGCATGTTTAGCACTTTCTTCCTTTTCCTAATGAAGTTCAGCAGCTGGGTTATCCTAGATAATGGTGCCAAATCTTTAAAAATTTCCTTGTTGGGGGACAATTGCAGAATTGACAATCTGCCTTGTTAATTAAGCTGCCTTCAGGGACAGAGGAGAACTGGAGGCAACTGGACGCTTTAATGAGTTGACACAAAGGGCAAGACAAGGCTGTTAGCGTGAGTCCATCCAGGACAGCCCTGAGCCCGCCCAAACAGCTGTGTCTTTGCCACTCAGAGCGCCTGTGTTCTCGGGAATGAACTCGAACGGAGCTGTCTGGAGTGAGGAGCCAGCATGGGGAGATCAAATTTACTTTCTACTTCTTGATGCACTGTCTTGCCACAGGCCAGCTTGTTTACAGCACTGAGGGGCAAACGCAGCTGGGCAGGCACCCTCTAGTACAGCTTCTGCTGGCTCGGTCTTGTTCCTCTGTGTGACATCACTCATTACTTGCAGTGAGTCCCAGACCTCTTCTCTCAGCAGTTAATAGCATCTGATGAGCCCACGTACTCGAATTTCTCTGTGTCAAACATCTGGTATCAAACATCTACAAAAGGCGTGAACACTCAGCAGGAATGCTAACTCTTCACTGAGCTTGGTCTATGGTCAGAGATAGTCTTGGGTTTCTGCCCAGAGCTGGAGGTTAACTTTAGTTCAGTAAAAGGTTATTAGATTCCTGTTTCTGCTTCCATTATTTCCCAAAAGCTACTTAGCAGAACTGAGTTATCTTCCTTGTTTAAATTCTCTGGCTACTGATGATGCTTGGCTGCCTTCTCTGTATTTTCAAGACCTTATGCTAAATTTAGATGAGAAGGAGAGATTTCTCCTGTGGACCTTCATTGTGCAAGTTACCCATTGACTGCTGTGGGCACAATGTGATTCAAAAATCCCATTTACTGCACAGCCAAGAAGCTAGGGAGATTGATTTCTTCTTGCTACCTGCTAGAGCTCCACATGCCCTTCATGTGAAGGGTGCATGCCCAATGCCCTGAAGGATGCTGATGCAGGTTTCTAAAGACCTAGGACCACCCTTTCCTTTCTTATATATTACCTTAGGGAAATACTTCTCAAAAATCGTGTCTCTTCAACTGCTTATCTACTTCTCAAGATATCCAAGTAAGTGATGTCTCTGACACAGTACAGTGCTCCCTGTAGACACCCAGTCTGAGACCTCTCTGGCCTTTCCTTTGTTCTTCCAGTCCTGTTCATCTGCTTCTGCCTTCCTTGCTCTGCCGAGCAGCAGTTCTCAGGAAAATACCTTGATTTTATCCAGAGATGGAATAGGAAGCATCAAAATACACAATAAGAATTTATGGGAGTAAAGTTTTTGCATCTGAATACTCATAAAGTAGAAATGCAAAAGTCATTTTATGCTTGGAGTGAAGATTAGGAGAAATTTCTTTGTGCTTAACAGAGGAAAGCATCTTCTACTATTCTCACAACTTTAATAAAGGCGGGTTTCTCCAACCCTTGTGCAATAAAGGTGGAATTTAACAAGTATCCAATGATGACCTAAACCACAATAGTGAAATATGAGTCACTTGCTCATGTCACTGAGATCTCAGAAGGGAATTACAGCCTTTAGCAGGGTTCATTTGAGGTATACTACTTAAGGTAATAGGGCTGGACAATCTCATTAAGATTTATTTCCACCTCATTGAAACACGGGTTCAAAAGTACAACTGGAGCTGTACTGGTTTTATCTTTGGCTCACGGAAGAGGTTGGAAAAAGAATCAAACAGAAAACATAGTCAATCGCTCACTTGGCTGAGCCAGGAAACTGCAGTATGTAGTGAACACAGAGTTGTGCTAAGCAGTCTTGGAGGCTGAGGAAATCAGAACAAACTTTTATCCTTTTTATATTGCATAGGCTTTTTTTTTCTTTTTTTCCACTCCCACTGAATTTAAGAGATATTGCATCATTCTGGGAAGGAGGGGGTAACACAAAACAATTGTCTCTCCTCTTCCCTAGTGATAGTTCATCATGCTCACTGGATTTGTTCCAGACCTGAATTTGTCCGTACTCATTTGGGAAATGCAGGGTTTAGGAAAAATACATTTTCAAACATCTTGGCTTGTGTTGCAGATTCCCTAAGTGGTCTGAGATGTTTACAAAGCTTCCAGCACATTGGGCTTGTCCTCCCACAGATAATGACATCTGGTGACAGTAATCCTTCTATCATGCTCTAAGTGCTTGTTCTTGCTTCTGTTGAAGCTACTCAGATTGTGGTTTATTTGGAAGCATTTATTTTCTCTGCTTCTTCAGTGTAAAAGAAGTAGAGGGTCTTCCCACCTGGGAGAGGACAATTTGCTAGACAGCAAATGCAGAAGTTCACTAAATTTGCTGCAGTGTCTTTCTGGTAAGCTGGAATAGATACACTTGGATGCTTCAAATGCTAGAGAGAGGCTGCACCTACCAGAGAAGACTCATGGTGCTCATGGACTGAAGCCCAGGGGCTTTTGTCATCAGACACCCTGTAATCCACAGGCCAAGCTCAGGCTGCCAACATGTTCCAGCTCCTCTTACAGCAGGCAGCAGCGGGGCCACGCTAGGGCTCACCCTCACAGGAGGGTGGATTACAGGGCTACAGGGCCAGCACCAAAGGGGGACTTCGGGAGCAGAGGACATGCCTTCAAGCGTGTCCTTGGCATTGCTTCCACATGGCAACATACCTGAGCACTTCAGTCTGTGAAAGGATTTTCTTGTTTGGGCAAGACCCTTTGCATTCTTGCCCTTTTCAGGTTTGGACCATCCTTTGTGGTTTACCAAGACCCAAGGTAAATGCACACATCCCAAGGTCCCTGGTGATAGGCAGGCAGATGCTTTTGGCCCCCTCCCACGCTTTCTGTGAGACACTTGGCTGGAAAGTAGAGCCACTATTGCTATTCTCTAAGTATGATTTCCTTGGCAGTTGTTTGATACATAAAAATGCACTATCAACACTGCCATGTAGGACAGGACTAGGATCCGCATATTTGGAAGAAAACTAAATGATTGAATAGAAAGAAAAACAGAGTCGGCAGTTCTAAGGACCCATCACCATAGTATCAAACCTCTATTTACAAAACTTCTTTGTGAAGGAGTTTCCATGGACTCTTTCCTTCAGTTTTGGTTAAACTCAACACAGTCACTGCTCTGGATTTAAGCTCTGCTCTGAAAGGCCTGTAATCTAAACATGGAAACATTTAAGTCATGTGCTAAAACAAGAAAATGAGGCTGCACAGTGTAATCCGCAGCCATGAGAGGACCCCCGGGCTGGTCCTGGTGGAGCTGCAATGGCCCCATTGCATAGAGCTGAACCCAGGGAAAACCCTCATGCAAGTCCCAGAGCTGCTGCCCCAAAGGAAAACATAGTGCAAGCCGCAGAGCCGCCATGCTTGGATGAAAACTCTCACGTTAGCCCCAGAGCTGCCATGCTGGGGGGAAGACCCTCTTGCAAGCCCCAGAGCTGCCAGGAGGGAGCCCGATGCTGGGCCAAAGTTAACAAGAGCTGCCCAGCAGCCTGGCAAGCCAGGGCATAACACGGCCCTGCTGCATCTCTGCAGCTGTTTCCAGCGCTGCCTGGGGCACCTGTGCGCTCTCCTCTCTCGTATGATGTAGGTGAGCTCTGACCTGACAGGTGCAGAATAAAGCCCCATCTGGTTTTGGTGGCTGAGTTGCCTGAAATACAGTTCAGACTTTGGCACAAAGCGGCAAAATTAATTGGGTATTCAAACTTCATTCTGTTTTAATCTTGAATTATTAAGGACATTTATACTTTTAAACACAATGTTTAACCTGACAGTGTCCCATTAAAATGCTTTATATAAGCTCATTAGAAGCTTCTGTGCTGTATCATATTTATTGCAATTAGCAAATATTAGTGGATCAGCTGAATGGCAAGATATTTTTTCTGTCCTGCTCCTCTTTTGTTCCTCTATCTCCTGCCTGCCATAACCTAAGCATAGCCTAGATTAGATCCTTTCACACATCAGCCTTTCTGTCTGACAAGTCCTAAAGAAGGAGAAATAAAAAAAGGAAACGGAATAGAAAATTAACCATTAGGAGCCTCTGAGAAATCAAAAGAGCCTCTTAGAGTAACTCCCTCACCAGTGTCGAGGCCAGCAGCAGTGCCAGTGGCATTAGTGACGCTAAGTCACTTAATTCCAATATGATTCAGAATAATTTGTCGCTATCAGCTTATTTAGAGTAAATCCTCTTCCTCCCAGGTCTTTTATTTGCCATCTCTTGACAAGCTACGTTGCATATAAATGAACTAACTCGTAAGAGATGTGAAGGAGGGATATATTTCATTTGTACTGAAGTTTCATGCATGCAAATGCCACTGTAGAAATACTAGTAATGAATAGTATTAATAGTTAATGAATCTAATCCTTATTTTGGTTTTGGTTTGGGTTTTTTGAACCCTTACTCAGACATCAAATATGTCAAATGAAAGGGAGGTTTCCCTGAAAAAGGAGAGAGGCACATTTTTAGAAATGCTTAGACCTTGCTCCAATCAGTGGCTAAGGGTAGCCCAGCTGGCCCATGTACCAACCTGGATCTCATGAGGACGGCTGAAATTTAGCCTCTGAGGTCTTTCATGGTTCATGAATGAATCACAGGCTGCTAAGCCACTTCCAGACCACAGAGAGCTTGGGTTCCCAGGCAGGAGGAAAGGTCTTGGTACCCGAGTCTCAAATCTTATCAGGAGCACTGAAGCTCCAATACAAGTGACAGTTCAGACCTTCCAGTCCTACTTGTCACTTCTGTGTGTAGTCGCAAATGCCCGAGTCCTGCATTGAGGATCAGATATGCACTAGTACTTACCCTACAGCTTCTTGAGAGGATTCAAATCCTCTAGCAGAGGGCATCCTAACTAACTGGGCTGGGATGCTGTGACCAGACGGTGTGCAGAAGCATTTAGGAAGCGATGTAAAAATCAGTATTAGACCCTCCATGACAGACCTTGATCTTTTCCCTAGCAGCGCCATGTGGCTGCGCAGGGGAAAGACTGCTCATCCTCTGCCAAGCTCCAACCCTTCTTGGTTTGTCTGCAGTGCTAGACACTAATGCCCCTCCTGCTCTGCGTGCAAGCCTGCACCGCCTGTGTTTGACGATAGCTGGAAAAAAGTCCGACTTTTACAGGGCTGTTAGAGTTCCTTTTCTTTTTCTGGAAAGGGAGGAAATAAAGGTACCCATGAAGCTCACTTATTCATTTAACAATTATGTAAAAATGCATCCAATCATCATCTTCCTTATTTGCAAAGAACTTACTGCAAAAGTGCCAGACATGTGGAGCAGCAAACAGAAAAATGATTTTTTCATGTACTGTAAACACCAAAACTGTCACATGAGGTTCCGAGATCAGAGTTTAGAGAGTTCATTTTGGGGACTTGGGAACGTGTTTAAAGGAGACTCATTCTGCAGCTATTAATAATCTAGATTTAAGGGCACAATTCACAGATGTTTTCTAGTTCTGTTTTACTGGAGTTGCTTGAGTCTCTGTTTCTTTTCCCAGCTGATGCCCTTTCCTCCTAATGCCCTCCAGTGGGACAGCCTGATACACCACCACTTGGAAATCAATCCCAGAGTGTCTCTTGTAGGAGGTGTACTCCAAGTGTGTGCCACTGAATAAGCACGAACACCTGAAGGCTATCGAATAGTGCTGTGTGTCATTGCTACAAGCAGAAATTATCAGTTGCAAGATGCCTGGAGGCATTGACCCTGAGTCTCTCTCATTCTTCATGCAAATCTTTTAATTTCAGGGAGCTCAGTTTGGATTTACTCTTAGGACTGAACTTAGATTCCTAAAATCTCAAGAGCTCATCTATTATTTTTCTTTTAAATTATGTGATCCAAACATACATCAACTGACAAGTGTAGCTTTGTCTTGTTGTGTCTTGCACAAATGTGATCTTCATGGCATGTACTGGTTGAACTGAAAAATATCATTGATACCTGCTCCCACCACCTTTCCAAGAACAGATTTAGGACACAGCCTAGAGACTGATGCCTTGGCTGATAGTGAGGAGCATCAAGAGCAGGGCCAAGATAAGGTCAAATGCATAGAAAGAGAAACACTAGCTGCAAAATCCACTACTATGCAGAGGAGAGCAGAATACCTTATGGATAAATTTATCAGTATTTCAAAGCTGGTACATTGGAGATGAAGCCAGCTACAGCACTACAAACTACAGTCTGTATTCCAGTTATGTTAGCTGTGATCTTGCACTAGTTGGTTCATAGAAAATTTGAAAAGGAGGATAAATATTTTCTATAACTGCTGTTGCCAAAGAAAATGTAAGCGGTATTATTTTCAGCTGCTTACTCATTCAGAGAGAGCCACAGCACAGAACCTTGCTGTGTTTTTTGGCTGCTGGGAGCCTGCAGCGTTCCTCTTTGAGCATGGAACTGTGCACGCCTGACTCTTGAGGGAAAACAGGGTTAAATCACAAGTTTACCGATGTTGCCTTGCTAATGGTGTGTGTAGTCTAAGTATGTGCAGAACAGATCATGAACATGCTGTTAGAAGAGAGAGCGTTGGGGGAAATTTTACAAATGGGAAGATAAATATGCTGGTATTTCTTGTTGTCCTCCAATAAGGACACATAGTATTATGTGCAGACCACCTAAAAAAACTCACTCCCTTTGTCAGTGGTAACGACGTTTCCTAACAAAGGCAGATTGTGTCTACAGAGAAAAATAAAAAAGGCGATTGCCAAATAATATCAGTGAATGTATCAAGAAAATATTATTTTGTTAAAAAAAAAAAAAAGACATTAAAATCTGGTTATGTGGCTTGTCTAGACTGAGGAGACTAAATATTTGGTAACTAAGCACGACTATCCGAAGGATTTATTTATTATTCCCCAGTTATCCTACTGTAACTTATATCCCTCACAAAACGACCCTTAGCAGCAAAAATTAAAATCAGCTATATTTTATTAGTTACCAGCGAGTCCCCGCATCAAAAGATAGACGATTGCAAACATGAGATCCTATTAGAAGAAAAAAGAAGGAAAGGACCATTAATCACAGCACCCCAGATTTGTTCCCTCTGGAGCCGGTGTTCATGGGCACACTGAGCAGTGAGTGATGGTTTCAGTCCCAGGAAAGCCTGACTCAGCCATGTGCAGCTGAAGGGATGCTCTGGAGGAAAACCAGGTTTTGGCTCCTCTGTGTTTGGGGGTCCCACCAGTAACATCAATATACACTCGCTGCCCTGCTCTCTCAGCTAAACCACCTCTGATTTACCTGCTCTTCACATTGGAGCAGAAATAAAGAAGACCATAGTGCAGCTGAAGAAGCATCTTGTTCCCTCATTCTTCCTGGGGGTTGTTAGTGATGGGTAGAAAAAACAGGATAATTCCAGAAATAAATACAGTGGTATCGTGACAGATAATAAAAAATACAACAGCTCCAAACAGAGCCCATTTCAGGTTCAAAACGCCTATTGATAAGCTTAGTTATAGATTCATAAACAGTCACTTGCTCCACAAGGATGTCACCAAAGGGCCCAATTTCATTTTCTCCCAATCCACCGCAATTTACAGGACTGTGATTTAAATCCTGGTCATCACCCTGAGTGTGTATGTTTGGGGGATGGGGAGTTAAATCACACAAAGCTTTCTTTCTCACACAAAGCCTTCTTTAGCTGCACCTCAAGAAGTCATTCAGTGCAATTATTTATTACTTGCATAAATCAGACCAATGCAAAGAGGTCTGCCACTGAAGTTTAACAGCATATTCCTGTTTCTGTTACTGTTCCAACATACCTAACCTGTGAAAGGGATGATCCTTTGGTTCTGTTTGTTGCTTTTTTTGTTTGGTTTTGTTTTTTTGTAATGCTATATGCTCCCAGAGAAATAATAACAAGTAATTTATTTATGGAATTCCTAGAGCAGGAGGAAGTCATGCTTGGGTCTTGCTGCTATGGGGGGAGATAAACAGAATGTCCTAATATATTTAGCTAAAGAAGATATAACCCATAGGAGACTAGACTGAGCAAGACTGGAGAGACATATACAGGCTGGCACAGGAGATACTGAGCCAGAGAACAGACTGTTTATATAGAGGCACTTATGGGTACTCCCACCAACAAATGAATCTTCAAGGGCATAATGGGCTATTTTTAGCAGCAGTGCCTACACTTCTTTTGCCTTTTACCTCAAGAAAACTGAGAAGCGCTGTATAGGAGCCACTAAAAATCCATAAGGAGTGATGCTCAGCTTCCTTGTATGGATGGGCAGGGCTCAGAATTTGGCTGTGCAGCAGGGCCTGCAAACATATATATATATATATATATATGTGTGTGTGTGTGTCCATGCAGAAGTAGTTCATTCTCCCAACATACGTCCTCATGTGGAGGGTAGAACAGGGCACCCTTTGTGCTGCCAGCCCCTGCTCCTGTGCTTCCCCTCAGCTGCTCTGCGTGGATCAGGGAGATTGCGTCTTCTGATATTCTAATCCTTGCTCTGGGCAAAATCCTTTGACTTCAGCTCTGGGGATCATGGTTTAATCCAATAATTTAGCCCAATAATGGAAACCAGAGGGTACAACAATATTTGTTTTTATCATTACACTTACCATTTGGAAGTAACAGGCTGCAAACCCCTTATGATTTGTGGCAGAGCATTCCATTAACGCATCTATAAAAAAGTGAAGATGTTTCCATTGACAGCACTTAACAATTTTCTCCATTACTTTGATGACTATTCACGTTGAATGGAAAGTGCTTTTCTGCACCATTGAAGCCTAGCTAGTATATAACCTCCGAGCACTCAGAAGTGCTGAGATGCTACAAGAAGGAACGCTTAAGAGAGCACATCCGCTCTTTGTCACGCACTGCCCGCTTCAGGCTGGGTACAGCTCACTGTCTGCAGTGCTGCTCCATCATGCACCAATCAGGACAAAACCTGCCCCGTGGCATTGAGAGCGGAACAGCTATTTCATCTGCTTTCCGGTTTTGCATGATCACCACGTGGATTCCGTGTTCAGTTCCTTGTATGAAATCAGTGGTAAAATCGACACAGGTCTAAGCTTGTTTCGTAAGCTTTTATTGGGTAGCAGAAGCAGTGTGTACGGTCTGGCAGTGGGGGATATAGAGGCTGTAAATTGAGAGGCTGATGTTCAAATCCAGCAGATCAGCATAAAGCCCTCAGGATATTATTCTTGCTGCAATTACAAGTATCAGCTATCAGGAAAAGAAAGGGTAGGAGACTGCCATGTAGTGAACAGCAATGCTCCTCTTCAGTTGTTTGCATGAATACTACAGACAAGGATAAATAGTTGTTACTGTAAAGCTCTCAGTGACAAATTGATCCCCATCTGTGTCTCTAGCTGCCTCTAGCTTTTCCCTACGGGAGACAGTGGTAGGTCAGCAGTGTGGTCATTTTAAGCTTGGTACAGAAAAAAAAAAAAAAAAGATGCTGATTTAAGAGTCTCCTTGTGTGACCTTTGCTTATATTCATAAGTGTTTCTCACACAAACAGCCCCAGTAATGTTGATGCTAATAGGTAGATGGTAGAAGCAGTTTCACTGTGACTGTTAGAGACTGGAGATGAGGAACAAAAGCTCCTTTCTGAGAGCTGCCCGTCTGTCTTGAATGCTTTGGCTCACTTCACCTCGTGTGGGACTGACAGCTTAGAAAAACCAACACTGCCATCTTTTTACCACGTTTACAGAATCACAGCCTTAGGATACACAAAGCATTACTCACTTCAGCTGATTCCATTAATGCCGAAGACACCGGCTTGCACTTACTCTATGTGAGCTGTAGAAAAAGCTTCTGTATGAGAGGATTATGGCTACAGTTCAGATGCTCAACATTTCCTAGTAGAAATATTTCACAATGAAGCAATAGCATCATTAAGAGCTTGCAATGCATCAGCATCTGCTTTATTTCTTCTGTTAGTGTCTCCATTTTTTTTTTTTCTTTTGTAAGGCTGTGAAGAAAATCAAAACTAATTTTTGCTGTTCTTCATTTTTACAAAACTAGTTACTTAGGAAATACAGAAAAAAAAATTCAGGCTCAGTTGTACAACATAATCAAACTATCAATGCAAAATGGCAATGCAGTGCCAATACCAATGCAAGTGGTAAGTTGAGCAGATTTCTAATTGCCCAACATGTGCCTATCTGAGCATGCTTATATGCAAACACAAAGTCAGTCTGGCATATATTATATGAACTATATTATCTTACATCAATATATTTTCCCAGTTCTGTGTGATTCCACATATATCTAATTAATGCTTTTCTGAGTGTATAATGTGTGTTGCTCACAGCTGAAGCAGGTGTATCAGCCCCTTTCCTGTTTAAATTAGAGTTGCTATTGAATATTTCAGCGGATAGAAAAAAGCACTTCTCCAGCTGTGGCCAGGTTTGAAAAACAAGCAGTTTGACAAGTCCCCACAAGGCATCCAACACAAGCCCTCCAAACTACAAAGTCTTTTTATTGCAGCACATGGACTCTCCTTTTCCAGTGACCTTGCCATCCTAAGCAGGTTCTTATGACATCACCTTAATGCTGTGGCTTAAAAACAGCTTAATTAATTTAGTGTCTATGCATTGCTGTCTGCTGCCAGTGTAACATTCACATAAATAAAAAGAAGATACAGCACCCAGCTGCCACCGATGCAGAGCCCTTTGAGCCCCGGACATAGCCCACCCGCTGCTCCAGGGGCATCACTGAGGAACATGAAGTCCATCCCCGAGGAACCAGCCCAGGCTGACCACAGTGGAGCACCAGAGTTCTGTGCAGGTCACTCGTTTCTTCCATTATTTAATTCCACATTGCCATTGACATGAGGATTACCTTCTATTTTAGAACAGCAAGGATTTTAACTCCATCTACAAAGTAATTAATTTTCCTTAAGTGTGGTCGTGGCTCGGTGTTAAGTAGTAAGTAGACAGGCTACTGCAATGATGTTTTCTGTTGTCTGGATATGATACTGTGAAATAGCATCTGTTTCTGTATTGCCTAATTTTAAATACCACACTACAGCAAGAAGAATTGCTCTGACTCAGCGCTGAGCTCTGAAAATTTCATAGACTTGTTTCTTTTTAAGTATTATCTGTTCGTGGTGAGTGTGTTAGTGTGAGTAACACTAAATAGCCTTCCTTTTCCTTCAGTACAGTCTGGAAAGTAGACAGGTAGCAGTAAAAAAAGGACTACAAATCTAAAGCAAGCTCTAATGCCATTAATGGTTTAAGTTACTTTAATAACAAAGGATTTGTTGCTTACTAGCTTGAGATTATATATAACTGTACTTTCTGACACTAAGGAAAAAACAGGATAAGCAATCAAAACACCTGATTTGAAATATATTTTGTTTTCCTAAGTAGTAGACTTGTGGATCTTTTTGTTACTCATTAGCTAATAAAAGTAATCCCAATCCTGAGAGCTAGCCAAGAAAATCCAGGTTTGGAGTTCATGCAGAGATTAATCTACATAGATTAAACAGCTGTGTTGTCTTTCTCCCGGTGTTGTACAGCTTGGCCCCATACACCAAAACCACAACCAGATTTAAAAGAGAAGAATGTGCTGCATTTCTACCCAGCCCCAGAAATACCAGCTCTCCCCTACCAGGGTAGAGGGACCACTGCCTGCACATGGCAGGGACTTTGTGGTCTGCAGGTGTAATCCCAGGAGGTGCTGTCAGCAGCTGCTGCACATCGCCAATACCCTTAGCAGTACTTCTCTTCACAGCGCTTGATCCCACAAGGCTGCTCGAGTCTGACAATTGATACCACAGCAGCAAATGTTATTGTCTGAATTATGCATGTATCAAACCTGGGCTCTGCACAGCAAGAACAGGTTCAAAAACCCTTCTGACAGTCCCATCGCTGTATTATATAGCATGTGACTCATTAACTGTGAGCAGCTGAGACAGCCCAGGTAGAAAGATGCTTTTGCAGCTGGCTCCTTTGTTCAGAGAGAGCTTTACAAGAATGTTATGCTTGCTCTTGGGGAATAGGATCCCACACACTGAAGATGGAGGAGATCCGTTAAGGAGCCAAGGCACTTCACCCCAGCACAACCCAAGTGTAGGGCTGTGTCAGACACCCAGAAGCTATTGAAAGACAGAAGTACAGTGAAATCTCAGACGTGATCTGAAACTATCCGGCTGGGAGTTTGAATGCCGGGGCTTGTGGAAGAGAAGATAATTTTCCTTTCTAAAAAAATCTGTGAGAAGATCCCGGGTCATATATTGCCTATAGTCTATAATAGATTGAATGCGGAATCCATCCTCATGGGTTCTTCTCTCTTCAAAATAAAGAGATAAGATAGCTAGGACAAATCATACTACTTTTAATCATACTGTTGGAGTTCACATTGCCCAGCATGTGCAGGAAGGGAACACCCAGAGTGCTGGGCTCCCAGGGAAGGTGGGGATGGTGGCTTTTGGAGGATACCACAGAGTTGTTCAGGGAACAGTGTTGCTGGGTTGTCTCCTGCACTTGTTCTGGTGTTGACACAGAGGCGTGCGTGCACCAGGGCACTTCCCTGTCTTTTACGGCATACTGATCTTCTCTCCCTGGCCGAGTCATCCTGAAGATGTTTTCCATCTCCTTTAATCAGATTAACCAGCTGCTCCTGTTCTCAGGACACTGATTCTGTGGATGTACGTCAGACCTTGGTCTGTCTCGCCTTCATATTTACCCCCTTGACAGATGTGTGCTCAAAGCAAGGGGATTGAGTCCGGCTTGACTTCCTGCAGCACCTATATTCTGTTTTCCATGAGAGGAGCCCTTTTAGTCCCCCCGGACATGCTGTGCTGCATCTGTGTTCCCTTCAAAATGGGGCTCAAGGAGGTACCTTCCCTAGGGAGATGGCAGAGCCAGACCTGTGCCATCTGTTTTGGAATGGTAGCATCTTCCAATACATTTTAAGGGATGCTTGCTATTAGAAATTAGTTTTTTACAACCTTCAGGGTGACACTGGGCACTGTGGTCTGGTAGCAAGTGATTGAGAGGGCAAGCTGTCATCCCAGCTGAAGCTTCCGCTTCTTAGCAAGGACATGGTGAGGAGCTAATTTGCTGCTAATTTGATGTAAACACGAAGTAAAATGGCTATGTGAAAATGACCACGATGATTTCACACACTTAGATGGAGTCCGTTCTCTTACTCCAATTTTAAGATGACATATCTCATATGATGTAAGCCAACTTTTTAAATTCTGTCCACAATCCATATATAGCACTAAAGGTGTACTCAAGCCAATGAATAAATGTTTCCATTATTGTGTTTGCAGTCTGGAACCCAGTAAAACTCTGAATAGCATCAAATATATTCAAAATAAAACATAAATACATGCATTTCAGAATGCCTGGTACTCTGTTCTTGAAACAGAACCAGAGTTAATTGCCAGTGAAATCAGCAGTCGCCGTACCAACCAGATGATCAGCAAACAGCTAACGCAGTGTTTACAGGACAAAGTCTGGCTTTGCTGTGCTCCACAGTGCCTAGAAAGACTTGCCATCACTGCTGTTCTTACTGTTATTCTCTAAGATCTTCCAGCTGCACTGCAACTGGACTTCTGAAGCAGAAATTACTATGAATGTGCATATATCCTCCCTCATAAATTATTCTGACTCACGTGTTTTAAGTAGGGCAACAAAGATATACGAACTAGACAGGCTGTAATTGTCTGTGTGGAGCTATTTTTTATGAAGTAACCTGGATTTGAATGTCAGGTATTTTTACTGTGTTATTCACTACAGCTCTAAAGTATAGGTTTTGTCCCCCTGAACACTAAATACCATTTTAAACACAAGTTTGTTTGCATGGAGCTGATATCTGTGATGCTTTGTCGGTTGCTGTATTGTTTCTACAATGAGCATTAGCTGCAGAAGGTGAGATAAGGTACCTGTACCCAGCTCCTACCCTGGTCATACCAGAGTTGAAAGCATGAATGGGTTTACATTTACTGCACTTGTTTTGCGTAGCTTTTGCGCTGTTTTACATTCCCTCTCTGATTTCACGTAGCCTTGTGTTTGCAGCACTGTGCTGCAGGTATATTTGGACATGAGAAAGGCTGGATAAATGGTGATGTGGTCACTAGCCATTTGCCCTAATCACTAATGACAAAGCTGCTCTGTTTTTTAAAAGGAACACTAGGATTACGTTAGCTAGTCTACTGAAACACAGCTGTCTATATTCAGAAGTTTCTTTTTGCCTAGAAATATTAATGTTCAATAGCTACTTATGAAAAAAAGTATATTTTTATCATTTCTCCCTCTAACAATCGCCAAATACAGTTATCAGAATCAAACAGTGAGAGAGAAATGTTTTCATTTTATAGTTTTCAGACTGTAAAGGGCCTTTCAGGACCTTCCTTTCAGGGCCTTCTAGAAACATAGGCTTGTGTTGGAGCATTTCTCAGAATATTTCTTTAGATCCAGCTGTCAAAAGAATATATTGAAATGGATGTTCTTTTATCTTTTTTATCTATTATGGGCCTAATTTTACAGCTTTTAAGCGTATTTCCTGTTGTTTTCTCTGCCCCTCTGAAACATAGATCATACCACATAGGAACACTCGTTGGTACATTTATTTATTACTTCTGGCTAATGAAATTTTCCACATTACAATTTCTAGGCTTATGAGCATCAGTATTTAGAAGTACTAACTTCTAAGTGTATTTATGCTGACATGATATTGGCACCGACTCAGGAACGTTTCCACCCCACTCCATCTCCTAGGCTCAAGTCAAAATTCTAGTTTCTTTCATATTCTGACCAGGTCCTTACTCCATGTCTCTTTTTAGCATCCTTTGTGCATAGATGGATGCAGCAGTGTGTCATTACATTCCTAAAACGTTCTCAGTTGACTGAGATGGTAAGAATACTGGAAAGCCCTGCCCCACAAAGCCTTCTCTACTGCAGCACAAGGGAGCATCATGACGTCTTCCCTCCTGAATAAAGCCATACCATCAGCCTGAGCATGTCACCTCATTTGAACTCCTCCATTATATAAAATGAGGAAAGAGGTTTTAATTTATCCAAGAATATCCCCATGAAAGGAGTTTTAAGTCATTTCAGCGATTATGAAATCTCAGCCATGAAACTCTTATTCAAGCAGAACTATTGATGGGAAGATCCCTATTACAGCTAGAATATTTTTTCTCCTAATAACAGTGAAAAACCTGCTACATATTATTACATTTTGAATGAGGGCTTCTATGCAGTAGGGTTTTAATGATCTCACTGTTGCCAAGTTTTGCTTTCAAAATCCCAGTGGAACATTTTTACCAGACCTATTAGATAATGCACACAACTTTTGGGCACAAATTTACCATGTCCTATTCAATGTCCTCATGCTAGACCTTGCCAATGACACAGATGTTCTTTTTCTATAAATTCCATCAACCACGGTCTGGAAGCCATAGTTTTCGTTGTTCCATTCATCTCTGCTTTTGCGTACATTTGTTATAACTGGTCATTACCCTCCAACAAAAAACTTTCTGTCTAATTTAACTCTCTTTAAAATAAAATTTCTGAGGCAAATGGAAGAAAGATCATTCTCTGCTGTGGGCCAGTTTTGACCCTTTCGTAAGCATTAGGAACATCTTCAGTATTTAAGATGAGAAATTTTGTATCATCCTGACCAAGGAATAAGGAAACATTTTTTTTTCCAAATCTCATAACATGTCTGATTTTGCAGTACTTCCATCTTATAGACTTATTTCTAATGGGATAGTTCACATTTCGTCAGGCCAACGGTGTAAGTTTTAAAATTTACGAATCTTTTCAGTGCTACTTTCCATAGGGCATTAACCACTTCTTATTTTCCAAAGACTTGAAGATCCCAGGGCCATAATAAATACATTTGACTCCATATCAGTTTTGTGGAAGTCTTGCCCTAAGAAAAGACATAAACCTAATCACTGAATGAAATCTGGGCTGACTCTCCAATCCTCAAATAAACAATTGCCGCAGAGCATCTCAGCCAGGATGGGAGCCTGAGGGAACATCAGGATTGCTGTCACTATTTAAGGCTTCTGCTGCAAATCCTCTGCCAAGGAATGGCCAACTCATCCTTTTTAGTGGATGCTTTGGTCATTCCTGTTCTATTGCCTTTCTTTCAGTATTGCTTAAGAAACAGCCTGGTACTAAACAGAAGATTAATGACATCACCTAATTGGTTTTGCTATCCTTAGAGATGATGGGCCAAATTAATCCCTGTTAGAGCTCCATTAATCTTTATGGATTTACACCCAAGATTAATTTGTCTCCATGATACTAATCACTTCCTGTGTGGTCTGTGGAAAATCACTTAACTTTGCATGTTGGTTTTCCATCCCAGCTGGAAAATGGGGGCAGTAACGCCGACTTCAGTGAATACAACTGCTCCAAACACTCCTAGGACTGGTTAAAATGGAAGACACATTTTAATAAATTGTGCATTTTATTTCTGAATGTAGGTTTCAGTTTGCAGTTGTATTCTAGCTTCTTAGTGAAGCTTGGATAGCAATGTTTCAGCTATGGGGGTATGGATATGCCTGGCATTTATACTGAGTAAAGTCTTGGTACTGTAGAGCTTGGTGGGAATTTATGTGCTGATTATCCCAGGCCTGAGGTGTCACACCTCAGGTTTTACAAAAGTGACATGCGCACACCCAGAGGCAGAATTTGGCCTTTCTCATTTCTACTTTGTTTAGGCCAATTTCTACAGCTGTTCCCCAGAAAGAATCTCACTGAAGATAGCAGGAATTTTGCTTAAGTAAGGATTACAGGATTAATCCCTCTATCTCCACTCATGTTTATTTTGGCAGTCATTTAGATCTGAGATCTCCGGAGCAACCTAGCTCAGGTCCTGTCCTTTCTGCTCACACATACACAGCTAAACGCGCCTCTCATGGGTTAAAGTAGCAATTGCACTTACCAAGAGGCTTCTATGTTTGTAGAAAAGTGTTCTAGTAATGCCACCAATTACATAAAACTGAGACTTCACACAGATAATAGAAAAGAATCTGCTGGTAATGATTGCAGCAATTTATTTTAGCTGGGACCCATGCTAAAGGTGAATAACAAGCAATCCATCAGTTAGATGACGAAAAGTACACTCGAGTTTTACAACCCTCTCCCTTTTAATAACCCCAGGCATTATTACTCAACCAGAAAATATATATGTTGAAATCCATTCTTCTCTGTTTATGTATTTTTAATATGTTCAATTGCCTATATTAGCAAATATATGTATAATAAAGAAGTTCAAGGATGAGCCGTGTAGTCTTTTCTAGGAGAAAACTATATAATAAGATTTCATGATCTTTGCAAAAAAAGAAGGGGCAGCATGTTCGGTAAAGAAGTAATCATAGGGTTTTGACATTTATTTGATGCAGCACCTTTGAGCTATTTACAAATTGCTATGTAAATGCGTTTTTTCAGCTATGCATTTTATTTTACAGCCAGTATTAGTTATTTTTTTCTTAATTCTTTATATATAGAACTGTTTTACCTACTTACTGGAATTCCAACAGACATGCTAAATATACACTGAACTCATCGTCAATTATTTATTTGAGTTGGCAAGGAAAAATATTTTTAAAGTTTAATGAAGCCAGCAGTGATACACAGTTTCGTGTTGCTGAGCAACAATACTGGTGGCCAGCATTTTTAAGGTAAAAGAATACAGTATAATCATGTTGATGCCTCAGGGCTCCATTGTACCTCTCACAGTAAAATCCAGGGGAGCAGGATCAAAGGGTGCAGTGGATTGCTTCAGCTCACCAAATTTCTCATGAAGAAGCAGCAGCTTACAGGTCAGGAGAGGAAGCTTGGAGACAGCCCCTGAACTCCACAGGTCCCAGAAAACCAGGAGGAAGGAAGCTCTCACCTCCTTCAGGGCAGAAATGATTGAAGGATTTGAGTAAATTGAAGGGGAAGCTTAAGCAGGATGTAGGAAAAAACTGAATGCTATAGAGGAGTAGTTAATCTGGTGCTTCTCAGAGTTCAAGGATAAAGAGACATTAACTGAAGTAAAAAGAACATAAATTTAATTAAAAGAAAGGCTTTTGCACAATGCATAATTGATCCGTTTGATTAACTACATCAGAGTGCTACCGAGGCCAAAAGCATAAAGGATTTGGAGAATGACTAGCACTAATACAGGTCATGCAATCATCATTAGCTGCATGAAGTAGGCTTTGTTTTAAAAAAGGAATATCTATCTCTCTATATATATATGTAGAGAGAGATATGTATATCTCTCTCTCTAATTATCTATCTTCATGCTTTCTGGGACTAGATAACTAAATAGCAAAACTGAAGAGAAAATCCTCCTGAGGACAAGCTAAATTATAAATGCCTGTGGTGTGGCAAGCTGAAGCCCACCTAGCACTGGGCCAGCCAGAGCACAGGTCTGAGTTAGACCAGTGGTTCTTGTTCATGTGATGTTCTGTAGGGATGCCTCCCTGCAGGGTGGCTCTTGCCTTGAGCTACTTCCTTTGTATTTGGGTCAAATTCCAATTTGGTGGGACTGGGATCAGTGAAGACAGGAGACTTCTTTCAGGGGCCCCCAAAAGTCTCTGTGGCTTCGCAAGCAAAAGGAGAAGCCCTCCCACTTGGAAGGGCCATGGAAGTCACACACTGACTTGACTGAATCTGTCCAAACATGTCCTGTTAACGATAAACGCGGTTCCAGCTGCACAGCGGTCCCGTGGGGAAAGGTGCAGGGCTGGAAGGAGCAGAGCAGAGTGCTGCCGTTTCCTTTGCCGCCAGCTTCTGTTTCCCCCTGATAACAGAGGGGCTGAAAATATACAGCTCTATGGCTCCTTATTTATTAACCACGTTCCCCAATAAACACATCCATGCAAAGCCACACCAGATTATCATCCTCGACTTGTGTGTGTTTTTGAAAAGTGAACTCTGTGCCTACTGGGAATTATGTTTTTGAACGTTCCTTTTTCTGTACTCTCTTAGTCATATTCCCATCATTCCGATACCTCACAATATTTTCCCATTGCCATAGTGACTGTCTGTGAGGAAGGCACAGCCGAGTAACTTCAGGTTTTTACTGAATCCAAATTGCCTACTAGACCAGACCTGTGCTGGAGTTAGTCTTACATCAATCAGGCGGAATGAACTAAGTAGTGCTTTTCATTTTTAAGAGAATCATAGTTCCTTTCTGACACAAAGGTGGTATTGTCACTGTCTGATCTAAAAGTCCTCCCACCAAATCATGCCAGTTGGGCTGCTCCTAAATCTTCAGAGTAGGTCTGACGCTGTAAGAAGGCAGTGACTCCACTCCTGGTGTGTTGCTCACATGCATGTGTGTGTGCCCCCACCCCTTACAGCTGAATTCCTTAAACTTAGAAAGAGTTTGGACCAAATCCCTGTTCGGGAGCACCTCCCTCTGTTGGACACAGGTTCAAATGTCACAGCATACTCCAGTGTCACACTGTTACAACTAAGCAGAACAGCAAACCTGAGTTTCATAAATGAAAAGATATAATTTTAAACTTTGTGGTTTAGATTCTGGAATATGTAAAAGACTGATAGATTTTATGAATTTAAATGTGCATCTCAAATAATGCAAAAGTCAAATTTCTCTTGTAGAAACTACTTTTGTTATCACCGTGAAGGGCAGCTCCAGAAGATGGATAGTCTGGCCTTCAAGGTTAATGATAATTTTCAATGCCTTTCTAGGATATTGCGCTGCTAAGAAATAAATCATATTAGATTATCACTCTTTTATGAGGGAAAGGGAGGACAGTTTGTACTTTGTTCAGAATGCTTTTACATGTAGGCACCTGTGAATGCAGAGAAAAAGAGAGGCATAAATGCCTTTCATCTCATACAAGGGAATAATATAAACAGACCCAACCATTCGATTCTGTCCCTAGAAGTACTTTGTGATCTGAAGACAAACACAGTCTGTGCTCATTTTAAAATATTTTCAGATGTACTGACTACAGATGCTCAGGAGCATCGAATCCAGGGACAGCTCTCCTTTCCCTAGCTGTACAAGTTTGCCCACTAAACAGTAATTCGTCACTTTTAACTGAAAGCAAATACTGCAGACAGTGTGAATAGCCCTTTCGCTTCATCTCATCTTCTCCATATGAGCATTATAGGAGTGGATCTGAAAAAGGGAACAGAGTAGAAAAATGAAATCCCAGATATCCCACGTATTGTTTTGGAAGTGGACAGTGAGGACACCTCAGTCCTAGTATGTACTCAGGCTTTTGGCATTTCACTGTTGCAACTGTGATAGTGATTTTTTGCCAAGTTCTGACTCTGCTTTGTACCATCTCATAAGAGGGAGCTCATTTTATAATGAGCAGTAGTGGACTGTGATTGCTTCGTGTTGACCTGACCTGACACACACCAGTGACTGTGAGAAGAAAGGCTGATTCTCCATCACTAGCACCCAGAATAGTAGCACTGTACAAGAGTGCTCAGAAAAGTGACTTGATTTTTTAGTACATCAACTTCATTTTCTGGTATGACATTAACTAAATTGTTTTCTTCTTCAGCTGCTTTTGGGGGTGGTAGGAATATATTGCAAATTACTTAAATAGGGGCAAGACTTGATCTCCTCAGAACAGAAAAGTGGAGCGATGTCCTGATTTATATTACCCCAGGTTGATAGCAACTTAAAGAGATTTTGTAAGTAAAGCAGGATTATTTGTGACACTCCATCCAATTACTTGTGAACCTCACATCAACAGCAAAATGCCCATGAAAGTGGGCCTGCAGAAAGCTTTATGGGCTGGACAATAACTCGGTGAGATCGATCCCAGGAAACCTAGGCTGGAAAAGACCTTGAGAGTTCATCTAGGCAATCTGACCCAGGGCGGGACCAGCTATATCACATCAAACAGGACAGGTATTCATCTAAAATGATCTTAGAGATGTTCCGTGGATGCTCTCTAACTTCCCCAGGCAGCTTATCCCAGTGCTTTACTGCCCTTACAGCTTGAAAGGTTTTTCTATTCTAATGTTTAACCTGAATGAGAATCTTTCCTGATACAATTTAAAGTGGGCTTAATGCTCCAACTGAGGCGTTATCAATGCTGAACAGGGCGGAAGGATGTCTTCACATATTTTCAGGATTATTTATCCATCGCAGTATGATGCTTGCCTTTTCCACTCTGCGTAACATAGCTGACTCGATGTTTGGTTTGCGGTTCTACCCTTGGCTGAGCTATTTCCTAACCAGTTATTACCAACCTTCCAGCAGATAATTCCTGTCTAAAAGTAGTCCCTTGTACCAGTCCTTACTACATTTTATCTTGCTTTTACAGATAGTTCCTTCAAGATGCCAAGCTCTTTTTTTTAAGTTTTAATCTGCCTGTTGACTACAATACTTGCCGAGCTCCCAAGCTGTGACTTGCACGTTTACTATGTCTTCTGCTCCCTTTTTCAGTTACTAATGAACATGTGGACTATAATGGCACTAAGGACAAAACCATGCAGAATCGTATTTCATACACCCTTCTACTTTGTGTCACTTTTTAGCTGTAATTACCTGAATGTCCTACACCTGTTAGAACAGGACTAGCAGGGTCAGCAAGGCTGTGTTTCCTTATTTGCTTATGAGAGTGTCATGAGTATGCAAAAAGCCTTATTGGAGTTGAGTTATATGACACCAACCGCCTTTCCCCTCAGCACAGTGCAGTCATAGAAAGACCTAGATTGGATTGACAGACTTTGTTCTTACAACTAAAGCTGGATGATACTCACTGCCCCTTTATATTCCGGGCACTTACAAAGAGTTTATTTTAAAAATCCTAGATTTTGGGGCAGGAATTGAATTTAGCCAGGCTGATTGGTAATCTCCTAGCTCCTTCTTTTTTCCCCATTTTAAAGACAGGCACCATGCTTTCCTGGTTGCGATCCTCTGACACCCTATACATCTAGTCACTTAGAGACAGTAACTACGCACCCTGGGATCAGTTTGCTGTTTAAGTATCATAGGATGAAGTTAACAAGTCTAGCTAATTTGAAAAAAAGTTATCTGAATACAGGGAAGCCCTGAGATTCATCAAGCTGCAGAACTAACTGATCCTAGTAACAATCATCTATTTGCAAGGTTAGTTTTCAGTTGGATCAGTTCTCCCATTCAGATCCCTGCATGCCCTCACAAATCGCTGAGGCAGCAGGATGCAGGAGGGCAGTGAGGAGGTGGGAACGGAGAGGAACAGGGAGGGTGTAACTACATTTTTTAGCAACAGCATTGGCTTAACACATATGCTGAAATACAGCTTTAATGAGACATACAAAATGTCGTTAGTCACTCATACCTTCTCTGTGTCATCTGTCAATAGTTGTCTTGCACCCCTGAGTAGTGGACCAGCACTTTCCTGGCCACCTTCATATGCATTTGTAAAATGACATCTTGTTATCTCACTGTCCCTGCTTCTATCTTGTTTTGTGCTTTTGTCTTTCCGATTTTGCCTCAACGTAGTTTTGCCATTCATCTATACTTACCCTGAATAGTCAATCCCTTTCCAATACTGTCTTCTGGTTGGGTCAAAAAGGGGCTTGTGATGAAGCCAGGGACTTTATTACTACATTTCCTCTCCTGCTGTTACACTGGGATAACTTGAGTTTCTGAGCTCCAAGGGAAAACATGAAGGGATGGAAAAACCCTGGGTTTCAGTCTTCATATGCCAGATTTCCTAATTTCACATGGAAGGAAATAGTGAATAAATGACAGAGCAAACACTCTTCGTCAGACGAATAGAAAAAGTACAAAATGCTAAATCACATCGAAAGTCTCCTCTAGGACATAGGACATAGCAGGACACAGCCCATGGAGGACGTGAGCAACTGCAGCCCTTCAGCAGTTCTGATCCGCTCAGCAGGGCCGAATGTGAACAGATATTTTGGTCTGCTTCTGGTCTCTAATTGCATCATTTTCCACAAGTTCACATGTATGACAGCTGAAAATCATCAGTCACATGTATCTTTTCCAGCATAAGGTACTATTTACTACTTATTCTTGGATGGTCACAAAGTGACATTTAATAGAGTGAAGTTAGCAAAATCTCCTTTAACAGAGTCTTATACAGGTTTTCTTTAAAACATCTTACTGACATGAAATGAATGCTGTCAACTTCTTTGAAATGCACGTTTGCCTTAACTGGTCATATGACACTAAATTGCATCAATATCGCCAAACTTTTTTTCCCTGCTGAAATGATTGCTGAATAAGAAAATAGCTGCTGTAAATAAAACGTAGTAAATAAAAGATGTCATGAGGAAATGGGGGGATATTATAGATGTGTAAATATGAAAAATCTGGATCCAGAGTTTTGACTTTGCCAAAAAACTGTTTAGTTGAATGAAGTCTCTGATGAGCAGTAGGCAGCTTTGTAATTATTTCTGTATATAGCACCATAAAGCTATATAATGCTTTTTTGAACAAATTGAAAGTAGTGGAAGCAAGACTTCAGCTGAAGCTGGTGGTGCTTTGCAAGGTTACAGCAGATGAAGACTTGGCCCTTGGCCTTTTCTACCCATCCCTTAGTCTAGAGGGATTCATTCACCTTCATGTGGAAATATTTGTCTGAAGGTGTGGTTTGGGGAAAAGATGCAAAATTTTTCATTGCAAGACTTCTCAGACAGTTGTAAAATATACCACAAGCTGGTTATGGTCAAAACATTCATTAAACAGCTAAAGAGCTGTTTAAGAAGAAGAACGTGAAGGAAAAGGCAGCAAGCCCCTACATGACAGGGCTGCAGGCTGATGTTCAGAGCGAGATTCTAGCTGGGACTGCACAGTGGTCACGCAGTGTCCCTTGGCAACCTCCAGCCCTTCATCAGCCAGTGCACACTGCAGGGGTTTTATGTTCTTAATTCTTTAGTTCATGGCTGCATCTGCTTGTATAATTTATGGCACACAATACGTATCTTTCTTTTGAGATTCATTCTGTTCTTTATTCCAGCATTTATTCTTTTGGAAAGCAGTGGGACAAGGAGGGGTTATCTGGCATCAAAAAGTTGAAAAGAACTTGTCTTCTTGTTCTTTTTTTCCTTGAATTACGACTTCACTAAAGACAAAATCCTTTTCCTTTCCCTCCTTTCCCTTATCCGTAGCTCTGGTTTTCTCCTGCTTTTTTGAAAGCTTGAGAGAGAAACGTCAGGTGGTGAAATACTTAAGAATTAAAGGGCTGCATCAGGAAGCATTTTTAAATTTAGGTGACTTGGTATCCAAAACAAATGCGCGATTGTTGTTCACGCTTGGACGGCTGTCAGCCAGGCAGCAGGGCCTGGGCTATTTCTCAAGGCTTCATTCAGAGACTGTCATTATTGCCCCTATTACTTTTTCCTCTGTCCAGGACTCCCTTGAATGCCACCACCAAAGCGAAGAATGCCACGCATGGCTTCCCCCGAGAAGGATTAGTAATCCTACACCTTGTGCTGGCTGGCAGAGGTGTATTAAGAACAACCAGCATTCTCTCCCCCAAAGCCAAACATTTTATTACTGTATGGACCTGATCCTGCAGTTTAACCCCCAATCTCTGTTCATGTTCCTGGTCAATTCAGCTAAAGCTTCTTTGGTTCAGCCACTTACTTTGTTGCATTTTATATCTCAAGTTCTATATGTCAAAAGGATATGAAAAGTGGAATTTATTTAAATTTCTGGATACACTTACTGTGAACTTTTAGAAAGAAATTACTTCGAAAAAAACGCACGTAACACAAAATTGCTTTGATCACCTTTTGGACCTTGGGTGATTGCACAGACCAGAACAAAAAATTCTCTTTTAAGCCAAATTCTGATCCAAAGTAAATAAAAAAGTTTAATTCACAACAAACCTATAGTTACTCACAAAAATAGAAGCTACAGCCCATGCTGGAATTAGTGTAAAGTAATGTTGAAAACTCCAGGAAAGGATTGTTCCCTATTGCTTTTTTCTCTCGCCAGCCAAGTCTAGATTAGCTGATGATTTAACTGTTTCCTTCCATCCTCAGGTTGTGTCTTGGCATCTTGTACTGAAAAAGCAGAAATGGGCTGAGGCAGCAAAAGCAGTGGAGGGATGAAGATCTCAGTGTAGGTGGTCTTGAGCTCTGGCAGATATCAAAGGAATCTGTGAGTGTAGCAGGCTGAATTTCCTGCGTGTTCCTTGTAGGTCATCCTGCCTTCCACCCTCTTGCTCATCCACCTGCTCAGGAAAAGCTTAAGGAAATTCAACGATTTTGAACCTGTGGACTTTCTATTGCCCTCTGCAGAAATAAACCACCCCGTACAAATGGATTATTGTTTTCTTTCTCCCCCTACCTCTTTTAACAGGAGATGGATAACCAAAACATTACAATAGGTTACTTGAAGTGGTAAATGGGCATATGCGATGGCAGGAGATAAGATTACAGGTAAACACTACAACTACTTTCTATGACTTGTTTAGTCACTCAAATTTGCATTTCCAATAACCCCCTAAACTAAAAGCAAGTATATCATATAGTGTCACTAAAAGAAATGCAATATTATTCCAATTACCTCTCCAGGCGCTTGCCGTAGTTAATTTTCCATATCTGGGCAAATTTCCAATAATATCAATTACCAATTTTAACTCTTATTGCAAATGTAGAAAGTGACATAAATGGGATTGGCCAGCCCCTTCTAACATTAATATATTGAATGTTGTGTTGCTTCATCTTACACATACATTTTAATGTCTGCTTTATTATTTATATGGCAAACAGTAAATTTTCCTAGTATGTACCAGTGCCCACAAGATGCCCTTAATTGTGCTGGCTCCTGGAACCAGTGAACAGTGACATGGGAAGGTGGGAAATTATGAATATCAGGTCTGATAAGGCACAAGTTTAAACTGCCATTCTACTGACTGAGGAATGAAAGAAATAGTGTACAGATACCCCCTCCTGATCACAAGCGCTGTGGGTATCTGTTTGAAGAGTAGAGGGATGCCTCTCACAGTGTAGCTGACATATATCCTTTGGACATGTATCCTGTTTTCTGCTTCTGGGTTTTACACATGCTTGTAAATTACTACAGTCAAATTAAAATTCTCAGTCTAAAAATTGAACAGAATGACTATATCAGTACCATTTGGTTAAAAAATGGCAATTTTTGTGTACACCTTAAATGAATTTGTTATGCTGTTATTTAAATACCATTTTAAAAAAAAAATCTACATTGCAGTTTGCTCTAGTCTTTTCTTCTGTAATATAATTCAGAAGGCACAGATTTATATTATTGTGGGTTTGTATAAACTAGACATTAAATTCCTACAAAATATGACTTAAATGTATGCATAAAATAGACCCCTGGAATATTAATTTTCATAGTAACATCTTTATAATCATAACACAAAAACTAAAAAAGAAAAACCAAAACAAACCACAAACCCAAAACAAAAAATCAGTTATCTCAGCCCTATGCAGGAGAAGAGTCTATGTGGTGCTGGCCACATAAAAGCACCCCTTTTCAGCATCACTGAAAGCATTTCTCAATACCTACATGCCTGGGGCTCCCTGAGGTTTCAGTGACTGCAGAAAAGCTCCTTCTGCTGGGAGGGAATTCCCCATAGTGAGAGAGACAGACCTGTAGGGATAACCTTCTTGTGCCCTGGCTGGTGAACTGGTGAATCTGTGCCAAAGCTATTCTATCTGAAACCAGAGAATCAACACTACCAGGATTCTTGCCCCTGAACACATAGATCTTAAAGAGCTCTGCTACTGAAAGCCTTCAGCCTTCATTTAGGGCTGAAGCCACCAAAAATAGGGTTGCAGAGCTAAGCTAGAACTGAAAACTTGTAAGGAGTAATTTTGAAGAGTGGATGGATCATTTCCTCATGTGACGCTATACATCAATGTGAATCTTCACATCAATCTCTCCGAGTATTACTATCTCAGGAATGCTGTTCCTACCAGCACAGATAGTGCAGGAGGTGGAAAAGGAATTCCATTCCTGTAGTGTGTTCTGCTTCTCATCAGTTTAGTATCGTAATGTTGTATTTGTGGATATCAGGAATCTGCAGTTGGCCATTACACACACTGAAGTGCATTGAACCCAACTTGTTTGAGGACCATGCAATAATAAGGGTGTTTCTACTGCAAGCACTATGCTTGAAAGCATTTAATAATAAACTGTTCAAAAAATATGTTCAGTGTTTGCAGGGTAGTCTAATGGTTAGTACACTCAACCAGTAGTTATTCCGGTTTGATTCTGTCACTGACTTCCTGGCATGACTTTGGCTGTCTCATGTTTTCCCTCTCATTTTCCAAATAAATAAAATAAAGACAACATTTAGCTCAAAAAAGTGGTGCAAGTCTGAAAGCATCACTGTTTGCTCAGCAGCCTCCTGTCTTTGAACGGTAAGAGTTACAGATGTGCAAAGCATTATTCTTTTCATCTTCAAAGCCTTCTCTTTGTATTGACAAATTAATCAACCTGCAAAGCAATATTTTTTTGTTCCTGGGCAGTATGATTAAGAATATTCTTATTAATTACAGGGAAAACTCCCTAATTCCAATACATGTCATTCGAAACAACATGATGCTCGAAACAACAGACATATTGCAACGTATTTTCATTTGGATTATAAAACAAGCATACCTTTGATGGTTCCATCCCAAATTTGTTATACTGTATTTTTAATGCGCTCAGACTGTGCAGGCATAATGGCGATCCTCCCCTTGTACCCCATCATTCCCACATGCATGAAGTGTGCTTTGTAGTGACATTCATGAAGGCCCCTGCTGTGGCTGAAATGCCAGAGTTCTGCTATTTAGAATGAATGATTATTCCAGCCGTTGAAGTGTTTTCACAAAGGAGACTTGGGCGGCGAGGCAATTCTTCCTTTCCTACCCCACAGTAGGAGAGGAAATCCTTATCTGAGCCTATGATAGGATCCTGACACAGAACCCCACTCTAAAACCTGGAGATAGTCTCACAGGGAGGAAAAGCCACTTCTGAAGAATGAAGACAATTTATTCACTGCATGAAATTCTCTTAAGAAACCCAAACAATCTCCGCTGCTGCTCACTGAAGAGTAAGAACAAAACTCCCAAATCTGTCTAAATCAGGATTTCAGCAGACCTTAGGCAGCTAAATCTGAAACTTAATTCCAGAGCCCACCTCAGCTAAGTGTTGATCTCATCCTGCAAGTGCCTAAACTCCAGGTCCTAGCTCCTCCTTCCAGAGGGCTCCCTGCCATGCGTAACCTGCTGCTTCTGGCCATTGCTGCTTCCAGTGCCAGCTCCCCAGCTCCTACCAAAAGACCATGTCCTCCAACGCTGAGGCAGAGCACCACGCCTGTGAAATAAGGTCTGCGCTCTGATACCAGCCTTCAGACCACCTAACTCCCAGTGCTGGTGACGGATGACTGGAAGAAGTGCCCATTTATTGTGTTTTGAATGAATGACAGATGATTCAGAGAGAAGCACCCATGAGGTACTTTGTGTTTTGGATCATAGTCTGGGACCAGGCACCAAGTGTTGCAGTGCTTCAGTTTTTTAATGAATAAAACCTCTGACTCACACAGTAAAAGCAAAACTTGAACAAACAGGCAATTTAAAATCTTCCAGGCTTGAGCAGAGACTGACTGCTGCATTCAGTAAGTCCGTAAATGGTGAAATGGACTCTTAGGTCTTAAATGGAAACACAGCGAGCTACAGAACTGAGCTCAGCTCCCTTTGATCATGCTGCGGTAAACGTGACCTATTAAAATGATTGCTAAAGAGCTTGAGGGGCTCTTCAAAAGTTAGTCACAGTAAAAGAGATGCCATAATTATATCCACTGATAAATTTTAGCAAAACCAGCACATTTGCTGATGGTGCTAGATGCTTTGCCCGATGAAGATTTCTCTAATTACAAAATAAGTTCAGTGTGCACAGTGGCCATCCAGGCTTCCCCAATCTGTTCAGCAGACAAGAATCGCACTGACCTGAAAGAACCTGCCGGCCTCCGTGCTGAACCAAGCCTTCACCTCCTGGAAACTCTGCAAAGAAGGGCTCACCACACCTGCTGCCAGTAACAGCTCTGCACAGCAGGCTTTGCCACTGACATGCAAATCCCAACAACCTTCCCGTATCAAGCACCATCATATCATTCCCCACCCAGGCCGCTGAAGGCAATGGCATTCAGCACAGACCCAGCTGTCAGGTATGAAGGGCAGCCCATCCAAGCTATCACCAAATGGTGAGAACAGCCTGACGCTGTCAAATGACAGAGCCACAGAAATGATCCAGAAGGGAAAGTCTCTCTCCAAAAGTCCTTCTCTACCAGCCAGGTGAAGCGCACTTGTATTGGGCTTTTTCTCTCAACATCATTGCTAAGTCCACAAAGTACAGGGATAAGATCAGTATCTGCTATTTTAGTGGATTTCAAGAGGATACTGTAACTCAGAATTCTTTGTTTCATATTGATATGGTGACTGGGACAGCTCATTCTTGACTCAAGATCATCGTTAGCTATAACACTTTATTATAATACTATACAATTCTATACTGTTGAGAGTTATGGACTGTAATTTACTTCCGATATGAACGTGATGCATGGTATTTTTTGTATTTATTAGTAATGCAAAAGAAATAGAAATAAAAAGGGAACAGGAATACATAAAATATAAAAATTATTTGACTATAGCCTATTAACAGGAAATGAAAGCAAGGCTTCTTTGGCCTAAAACTGGAGTATTAACTCCTGAAAATTCAGCTAGGGATGAGTAAAAGCTCTTTTGTTCTCACTTAGCAAATGGTCATTTGTATAACACTACTCAAACCAAATGAAACTCAAATCATTCGTTACGAAATACAGATTTCACAAATGTAACATCACACAGAGTTTCTGATACTGCCAACAATAAGCCAGCACAAACTTACAGCAGCAGCTCCCCTCCAGACGCATCGGCCCCACTATGTTGCTCAGGGTGCCACATTCCCACCTATACGATTTCCCATTTTCTGATGCACTGGCTTTGATCTGTACAAATGATTAAAGCTATAGTTTACTGAAAAGTGGACAGTAAAAAGAAGGGTTTTCATCGTTTCACCATACCAGCGTAATTCCCAGAGACACGTTAGCGCATCCTTCTGATCCACCATCCCATTGTTCCCACAGCCAGACCAAACTTTTTCATTTTGTACCTTGTTGTGCAGTTCAGTGTTAGAAGATCGTAACAGGTCTTGGAATCATTGCAATTAAATTATGAAACTGTTTTCCTTTTCTAACCCTTGGTATCGTAAGAGCTTCTAGAGATTGGAGCCAAGGTCATTTTCTGTCACATCACTGAGCTGATTCGCAGCGCAGTGAGCTGATAGGCTTCCCTGACACCTTCACCACTTATTTCGGTGCCTAATCTATCGTGAAGTTTTAGATGTTGTAGCTTCCTTTAATGTCGCCACATTCAGTTCAGGTTTAGATTTGAGTTTCTAAGGGACTTTTCATTTCCGCTCCCCGAAGTGGAGCTGCATTGTCCCTTCTTGTTCTTTCTTCTGCTTTGGCAGATGTTGTAAGAGTTATTGGCTGTGTACTGCTCTTATCTTTGTAGCACTCTCACTGAGAACACATTTTTTACTGCAGACATCATGCTTTTAGATAGCGCAGGTTTCATAGATTTGCCAAAACTTGCACATCTGAAGGAAGTAGAGGTGAAGTTAACATTGACATCTTATGGCGAGCACACTACTTGTGCTGAAACTGTCTCTAGCTGGTGAAAAATTGGCATACTTAAACACTTCTCAACCTCAAAATCAATAACCTAATCATAGCAATAATGTTCTGAAATTAAGGAAATTCTTAATTAAAATTCTCATGAAAAATAAACTTCATTTTTCTATCATTGGGTCTGCCAAAAATCCCATGCATGTATGTGTTCTTCTCTGTACACAGAATATGGCATCTTTGAAAAGTCTGATGGCTTATGAATGAAAATCTCATCAGAAAACCTAAGGGCTCTGTGTTAAAGATGAAAAAGAATCATGCCTCATTTCAAACATTAAGAAAATCTATTGTCTTTAGTATTTTTAAAGTAATTTTATCTTCCATGCCTTTTTTTTTAAAATGTAATTAAACTGCTATAAATTGCTGTTATTTTATAGCCAACAGCTATAAAATGCAGTTGTTTTTGTCAGATATAAGCTAAGCACCATCAGGCTGGGTAAGTGCTTGTGTTGCTGATGACTTCAACTCTACTGATATTGGCACTGGCAATTCAGGAGGGAGCACTTCTCACTCCGCTCTAATATGGTATTGATATCTCTGCCTAACTATATAGCATCTTTTTGTGTTAGCACTACCATGGTTTAGTGGCTGGTGAAAAGACTCATTTATACCCAACCCACACCTGTAAACGGATCCACATGATGGAACTGCCCTGCAAAAAGCTCCTGAAAGGACTGAGACCTGAAGACATGCTTTGTTAAATGCTTTGGCATTTTTCAAGATGAAAGGTGCTATAGATATGCAATGCACCATTTCTCTTGTGTCCCTTGAGGAGCTTGAAATAAAAGTGCCTTACAGTCTGTGTGGACACTTCAACATCACTAGCACAGAAATTGAAGCCAATAAGGAATAATTTTACAATATTACTAGCCACCAGTTTGGTACCATTTTGGACATTATAAACATACCTAGATAAAAACATTATGAACATGCTTAGATAAAAATATGAAAACAAAAAAACCAGTTGAAATTCTTTTCGAATCCTATATTGGGAAAGTGTATAATATTCTTCAATACTTAAAACTGTATAAAACGGCATAACGAATTACAGTGTGGGGGTTTTTTTGTTAGTGTAAGGGAGTATCAATTACAGTATTATCTTGACAGCTCTATCCCGTAGCCGGTTGAATCGCCACTGAAATTTGCGGCGGACATAAGGTGCAATTACACGCAGTCTGTCGCTTCAGTGGAAGGAGCAAGGGGGGCGTCAGATGGACCAGCAGCAGGCACAGTGCCACTGCAGCACGGAGGGATGCTGAGGCCGTACACTGCGCTCTCCAGTGACAGACTGCCCCAGCAGTTACTGTACAGCAACTCCTGCCCCGGACTCAGACACTCCGATCTGTAGCTCTTTGCATGGCCGTACTTCTGGCTTGTGCCGAGACCCTCGGCGGGTACTTCCCTCCGCAGGGACGGGAGGTGGCTCTGCTCCGTGTCGCCCCGGTCAGGTCACCCCCGCGTCGCGGAGTCCCGCGGCCAGGCGGCAGGCAGAGCCCCTCGCCGCGGCACCGGGCTGGCCCCTCTTTCAGACGAGGGCCGCGTTTCGCCGGCGCAGGGGCTTCCGGCCCAGGGCGGGGGTCAGCGCTGCCGCTGAGAAATGGCCGCGCCGGCCCCGCGCCTGTCGGAAGCCGCGGCTCCTCGCTCGCACTGCCGCCCCGGCGTCCCTCCCGCCTCTCCCCGCTCAAGCGAGCAGTGCCCCGGCCCTCCGGCCGCCCGCGCCCGCCCAGCGGCTCCCTTCCCGCGAGATCCCGCCGGCCGTGCTCTGACAGAGGTCGTCCTCCGCAGAGCCGCCGGGAAAGCCGCCGCCGAGCGGGGACAGCCCCGCGCTCGGTGAGCGGAGCGCCCCCCGTGCGCCCCGTCACCCCCGCCGCCGCGCCGTGACGCCGCCGCGCCCCGCCCCGCCCCGCCCCACGGGTCTACCCCCTCGCCTCAGCGGCGGAGCAGAACGGAGCGGCCGCCGCCCCAGCCGTGGCGGAGTGAATGGGTTGCCATGGCAACTGAGTGAGGCAGGCAGCAGGCCGCCGCGGCCCCAGCCGCCTCCGCTCCTTAGCGTGTGGGCGAGGAGGCAGCGGGCGGCCGCCGGGACAGCCGAGGGGAGGCCGGGAGCGCAGCGGCAGGATGGAGGACGGCTTTTCCAGCTACAGCAGCCTCTACGACACCTCCTCGCTGCTCCAGTTCTGCAACGGTAAGGGCGGGGGCCGCCTTCCGCGATCGCCCCCGGCGAGCAGCCGGGGTCCCGGTGCCCCGGCGGGGCGGAGACGGAGGCCGGCGCGGGGAAGGCAGCGCCGGGAGCGGGCCTGCCTGAGGCTGCCGGCGGCGTCTCCGCTGCCGAGGGCCGCCCGGCTCCGCAGCGTAACTCGGGCAGAGGAGGAGGAGGAGGGAGGAAACTTCGCCTCCCTCAGCCTCCCCCGTTATACATCGGGAAACCTGCCAGCGTTCGGCGCCGGGGCGCCTCTGCGAGGAACTTCTGCACCTCTTTCACGGGAATACATATAGATACGTGTGCGGCTGTGTATGTGTATATTATGGATAGGTGTGTACATCTGCCTCAGAGGCAGAGCTGGTAGCCCAAGCGATCAGGCACCGCGGCGCGTCTCCGCTGCGCCTCTGGCAGCGTACGTACAGACGGGTGTATGACCGAGCCGTGGGCGCACAGATGCGACCCTGAGGCGCGCAGAGGCACGGCGGCGGCGGCCGTCCCGGCGGCGCGGTGCGGCAGGTGTCCTTCCGCCCCCCTGCCCGCGCCCCGCTCCCTCCCTGGCGAGCCCACCCAGCGGCTCTCCAGCCCAGCAACGGACAGTTTCCAGGTGTCAGATGCCTGTGTGGAGTGAAGGGAGCTGGCCTGCAGTTACTGGTTTTTCTTTCTGTTATTTTTTAAGTTAGGGGTTATTGGGGTCGTGGTGTCACCTGGGTGGCAGCATGACAGGAGAGCTTCTGGGCTGCAGTGGCAGGTAGGAAGAAGGAGGTGAGGAGCTGACGGTATCCTCAGAGGAGGTATCTGGAGATTGGCCTGCTTAGTATTTGGGATTATTCAACTAGCTGGTGTTTACTGTTATTTGAGGGGAAATAAATCTGGTATCCTGAATATTGCAAAGAGTTCTTCATGGTAAATTTGAAACTCAAAATACCTTATTTTGATTCTAGTTATTGCTTTCTAGCAGCAAAATTGCGAGCATTCTTAAGCTCATATTTCATTGAAAATTGATTTATGGATCTCTTATTCCTCCGGATTTTAGTAGTGGTCTGGCTTTCCTCTGCTATCTGAACGGCTGGAGTCAGGTTTGTATTAAATTGCTTCATGACAGCAACTGCATCAAACATAGTCACCTCTTCTCTTGGAAGAAACGATAAATTTTACATTATTTTCCTGGTGTTGTGGTGAAAGAAAGGGACAGGTTAGCAGAAAACTCTAATATGTGTGGACCTTGAGGTTGTGGGAGCAGTTTTTCAGGGCATGAGGCGCTGCACGCGTGGGCTGTGCATTGTGTGGTGACACCGTATTCTCAGAGCTCTCCAGGAGAGAAAACTGTGACTGTGTATGGGGTTGTACACTAATAGCAGATGCCTGTTTTGCCTAAACTTAATAAATATTTCATTGTAAGTATTTTGAAACAGAAAACATACAGCAATGTATTTCAAAGTTTATTTTCTAACCATTTCTAGGCAAGCTGTCTGCCTACCAAAATCCCTGGGCTTCGCTGTTGCAGCGTTCGTGGCAGCAGCAGTAGTAGGAGTAGCAGCGCATTCTGAATAGTTGGAAGAAGCAGAGTAGCTTATTTCTGAGAACCGTCACTCGTGTTGATTTTGTAACTCTGAGCACCCGTAATACAGGATGGGTGTAAGCTGGATGTATTTATGCTGTACATAGGTTTTAAATCTTAGCAAATCCTAAAGTGTCACGTTCTAGGATGTATTCCTGGTGAGATCGCTTGCCTGGCTGTCATCTCGTAGACAGGGAGCTCAAGGGCTGTTGTAAACTAGTATTATTATTTGTTCACGAAAGAAGGTGGTTGAATTTGGAAGCCTTTCCTTCCATGAGTTAGCCTTCAGTGAGACTGTAGTAGATGAGATGAGGAAGAACAAGAGAATCGGGCCTTGGAGTACTGCCTTGAGGAGATGAGACATTTTACACAGACACACATGACCCAGGAGGGAAAAAGTACGGCTAGAGGATGCCACTAGAGGGTTTTGAGGTTGAAGGAGGAAAAGAAAATCGCTTTACAGGGAAGTGAAGAGCTCTTGCAAGTATGATGGGTAGTATGAAAGACAGTGTGAAGTTGGGAGTGGGACAGGCATAAAGAACCAGAGTAAACAAGCAGTGGGGATGTGAAGGAGATTGTGATTTTGATATAGGGTAAGTTGAAATACAGAAGTGCTTGTAAGCACTCAAAGTGATCATTGCTGTTTGTTGTAAGGATTTCTGTCTGAACATAGGAGAAAGGGTTAATTTTAGTTTTACAGGTAAAGACTTGACAGAATTTTATGATGGTCTCAAACTGAAGAAATGATGAAGAGACTGCCTGTGCATATTGTGTTTGGAATGATCAGGAGGCAAAGCCTGTAAAAATAACTGCGGATCACCTGCAAGGTAGCAACTGAGCTCTAGGCTGGGCCCAAGGACGGCTGCAGCTTCTCCCGCTTCCTGGTCCCTTCTCTGTGCCCCGGACGGGTGGCAGCTGCGGAGGGGGTGGGGAAGAAGGGAGCAGTGGTGTGCAGGAGGTTGTGATGGGAGCAGGATCTTGGCTGTTGGAGGACCTGGCCAGAGAGGAAAGGAGCAGCATGAGAGCAAACTTACACAAAGCCTCCCTTTCTCTCCAGAAAGGGCTCTGGGTTCAGGAGAAGAATTTGGGGTTTATTTTTTCATTATTCACCCACCCCCCTCCGTATGCAGATCTAGTGTACATGACTGTTTAGCAGCGTACTCCTATGGCTTGCAATGTATAAAAAATACACTAAATGGAGAAGGAAGGAAGAGAAGCAAGAGGAGGGAAAAATATGTTCATTTTGAGCTGCCTGTCTAAAATCTAGGGCAAATATTTAGCATAGCTAGTTCAAAGACACCTACTTTCTTGAACTCTGTTTTGCAGAACACTACCGGTAGGGTTGGTGTTTGAGAAACATTGTGTTAATGAACGCAAGTGTCACTCGGAGAGAGCATCAAAGCAAGAAATACAAACTTGCAATGTGATTTTAGACAAGTTATTTCATTGTTGTTTCCTTAGTTGTAAACTCAGAGGAAAGTACATGTCTACTGTGGAGGAGTTTATCACTTTCGTTTGAAATCTCCCTCTTGATTTTCAGAGGATGGTCTCTTCTGATATACAGAGTGTTTTGCTAGTTGCTGTGCTGTTCTGTTTATTTGTTTGTAGGAAAGACACTCAAATAACTCCACTTGATAGCTGTCTAAGGGCAGTTCTCAGCTGACACCTCACTTTCTAGGGAATGAAGAACTCCACTGGTTTATTTTGCATGTTGAATAGTAAAGCTTGGATAATATTAACTGTGTGTGGTTATAGATACCTTCCTTGGTATTGGTGTAACTTTTATGTAGCTCTTAGGTAGGAAGCCATTACGTTTATCTGCAGTCAGTCAGGGTGTTAGTAGTGCGTTACTTACGCTGAACGTAGAAGTGGTAGAATACTGATATGGCAAGATACTGTCAAGGTTTTTAGTGTCTGCTTAAAAACTGATGGAGAGAACCATGCTGGACATGAAACTCTGCAGAACAAGGCGCATACTGGAGTTGTAGACAGTGCTCATCTTGCTTCCAGCTGATTTAGTGAGCTGCAAGAGAGATCAGTAGTGATTCTAGACAGGCTGGGGAGACACGTAGGGTGTGGGCAGAGGTTTGTGGGTCCTCTGACCAGAATTCCCATTTATAGCCATAACAATGACTGAATAAACCTGGCCTTCACCGCGCCGATGGCTGTGATCAGGGTTTTTAGGATGTAGAATGCAAAGGGTGAAATCTGTGATTCCCGTGCTCTGCAAAATGCCTCTGTGGACTTAAAGAAGGAGGTGAGAATTTATCCTTGATTCTTTTACAATGTGTAACATCTTTTTAATATCCTTCACTTGGCTGGTGGGGAAATTGTGGCTGTCAAATGGCCATTTCTGCAACCACAGATGCCTTGTTTGACAGAAGCTTTAAAATCAGAGTATTTGGGTAAAGTGGTAAAAAAAGTGTAAAACAAATTCTTTCTTAATGAAATTGATTATTTGGCAAGGCATTCCATATATTAATTACAGTTCTGTTTAAGTGATTCTTGAAGTATAATTGCTAGTAGAAAAAATGTAAGTTTGAGAAAATTCTGTAATGATATAAACTATATTATACTATTTATTTAAAAAAAAAAGAAGCAGAATAACAATAAAAAATCCCTCTTAAAAACTGTTTCCTTTTTGCTCCTTACCCCCTCCCCAAATCACTACATCATATTATTAAGATTTTTGACAAGTAATAGTTTTGATAACTGTCAGTCATGATTTCTTTGAAGTCTTGAAAAGTAAATTGTGTGAATCAGTTCCTACACTAGTTTTAGTCAGTTTATTTCCAGTTTGAATCTTCTGCTTCTGTAATTGTCCACCACTCCCAAAAATAAATCTGATATATGTACCTGTTCTCTCTGACTCATGTATCTGCAAGTGAAGTGATGACCTGTCGATGGGGAAGTCAATGCCACAAACAGGAAACCTTTATGGACAGTGTTATTCTGTCAGTCAGCTCTTCTTTCCCATTTGACTCTCGCACTTCCTCTCCCTAACCTTCCCAAGTACAGCCAGTTACCCTCTTCCTACAGCCGGACCAAAATCACACAATGCAGTGTGGATTAGGGAAGGAACACTGGTAAGTTGAGCCTCACAGCTTTCAGGTCACTAGTTGAAATCTGTCAAGGGTTGGAAGAGACTGTAATTTGTTTTGCAGTGATCATTTCCTAGGAAAAATGCAAAGTGAAACTGGATTTAACTTCATTCTCACTGGGCAGATTCATGCACTGTGCAAGCATGTTCAAAATGGTGCTGCAAACACACTAATAGCATTACACACATTTGTTGTCTTTCTCTAAAGCCTGTAACAACAGAGACAGACAGACAAACCAGGCTTTCCCATGTTTCCCAGGCTTTCTTCTCCAGACCTGTTGTCTCCAGGACAGCAGCATGTTTGGAACTCGGCAGTGCAGGAGATACCCTACATGAAGCTTCTATCAGTTTTATAGGGCAGTAGAAGATTTTATTACCCAGAATTGCTTGGACAGCAATTGCCTGTTTTTTCTTTCATTGAGATTTGTTCTGGCTCTTACAATCGGACTCTTAAATGTGATGCTGAATTGGACTCTACATGAAGTGTCTGGTTTTGCACATTTTGGAGCACTGTAGAATATGAGTTGCTTGTTTTGATCAGCTTGCTTCTAGAACTTATTTTTTTCTATCCTGAAATAAAGGGGAGGAGTGGCATAGGGAGGCACATTTTTTTGTTTGTGCAATAATTGAATGCAGAATAAATTACTACACTATGAAATAAAAATAACTTGCTGTAATGGACACTTTTGCAATACATATTGTTAGCCTATTAAAGCTCAAATTATTATTTTTAATAAGACACTATATAAGTAAAATGAATTTGTTGCCCTTTAATTAGCTATGTATTTCCAAATCATGAATTATTAAAGCTTGTTTTAGTCATGGATAGTGTTAGTTGCAGTTACTGGAACTTAATTTTTTTTTTTTTTTTAATAAACTAAGCTTTTAAAAACAAATGAAAATATAGACCAGTCATGAGAGAATCCTTTGGTGACAGTCAAACCTCAACTGAGAATCTGTGTCAGTGTTAGTAGTATGGAGAGAAGCCACAAGTTTCAAGTATTTTGTCATGAATAAAACAACATACAGAATTGGAAATTAAAGCATTAGGCTCTTGGCAGAAAAACATGCTTTATCTGATCTTTGAGTTTTTGAAAAATTTAATAGTACTTTATGGAGCTGGTAAAATATGTGTTTTAGATTCTAATTAAGAATAGCAAAACTCAGATTCTTTTATTGAAGCTTAAACCATATGCAAACAATTCAAATAAGTATTAAAATGATATTAGAAGTACATTATTAAAAAGTGAGTACGGGAGGAGGCAGTGAGGGAGTCCGCCAGTCAGCAATGTACGTTTTAATAGGTTTATCCTGACTTCTCCCTTGTTTCTCCTTTCCTTAGAAACTGAAGGTGAAGATTTTAAAGTTGATGCTGCAGTTCTTTTGTTAAGATAAATTTTGCGAAGCTGTAATGAAGAACCTATCTTTTGACGATTAAAATTTTGGGGAAGATGTGAGAGAATAAGTAGGAAGGTTGTGTGAAACGGTATAATGACCATATTTTTTGTGGGGTGCTTGCGTTGGCAAATGACACTAATTGGGCAACCTTAAGGAGCTGTGAAAGCTTAGAGGGAGTGCAGAAGGAACTGTGGCTGGTGCTCTTCTTCCTGGAAAAACCATTTAAATTGTTCATCCGTTACATTATGAAAATGTGGAAGTAGCTCCCTGAGGTTTTTTAGGGAGATGGGGGTGAGGATAATGATATGTTAACGTGATTTCACTAAATTAATTCTTTGGGAAGTAATTAAGTGAGATTGTCCACACTCCATTACTTCCAAAGAGTAAAATCTGACATGGTCCATAATTTTCTTGTCTTGCTTTGAAATGACTGACTATTGAATAAATATAACATACTCTTTTGAACACTACTATTGGAGTTCTTCAGCAGTCTTTAGATATTGTGGAATGTAGAAGCTAATTGCCTTTTTGGATTTAAAACCTGAAATAAACACCTCATTCTGATAAAAACAGTTTGCATTTCTGAATAGCATAGACCTTGTATTTGTTTGGAAACCTACGGAAGTTTCCTGCAAACAGGAACAAAGAAATATTTTCTCATTTTGAGTATAACTTCTATAATCTCTTGCAGGACAGTATATGAAACATTGCTGCTAACTTGTAGTCATCTGAAAATTGTGTGTGAACAGCAGCGTAAGCAAAGCTTTAGAATGTGAGATACAGAATGGATGGGCACATTTCAATATGTAAATAGAAAAGACAGCAAAACAGTCATTGTTTCAAGCTAGGAAAGGCAAATATCTTTTAATGAAAACTTTGTAAAGAACCTTGTATTTCATGGAAACTGCATGTTTGTTTTTTTTCTTACAATTGTGGCACAAAACACAACAAACAGAAACAGCTTTTGAGATTTCCCACTGCAGCTGCTGTACACCCAAGTGGGGATGACTGGGCAGTGGTATATAGAATTTTCCTGAGGCTGTGGAAGGTTTTTGCACCTTGAAGTCAGCAGCATTAGGAGCAGCTTTTAAAAATTTTTTTCCCCTTGGGGGGAAAAAAAAATCATCCTGAAACCTGAGAAAGATGCTGATGGTCGGTTTCATATTTGTTTTATGTTTACTAAAACCAGTTGCCACCACTCTATTGCTTCCTTTCCCCTTACCAGCATTTCCCAAACTGTTTTACACAGACCTACTGCTGCCTGGAAAGCATCCTTCTGTCTCCCAAATGGAGACGCTGCTTTACACAGCTTGCAGGGTCCAGCAGGTGGGTCCTCCTCCTGACCCTGAAGTAAGCAGTCAGGCTTAATGTGTGCATGACATGGTCCTACTGCTCAGTGTCTGATGAATTGCTTCTTGGAGGTGAGCGAAGTCTGCGGCTAGATGGGTGGTCTGGAGAGGCTGGCTGGGCTGCAGGGGGCAACGGGGTCTTTATCTAAAGTGATAAAACCCTGACAGGCATTAGCATACCCTGAGACTCAGGCCAGCCTTTACTGGAACCAGTGTCTGCACTCCTGCCTCTTTGCTTTACATCTTCCAAATGTAGGCCAAAATAATAGGGCAGTGACAGCCAGGACTACGCTCAAGTGATCTGAAAAATCAGGCCATCTTTTTTAGGTTCCTAACTGTGAACCTCAAAATTGAATTTTGAATTGAATTCTAAAATTTAATTTAAGGAATTCATGTCCATGGATTGTACGAGGCATGGATATAAAGCTTATTTAAACCAGCTCAGGGTACCACAGTAGACCCTTGTGGTGAGATGAAATGCTGATGCTGGGCAGCCAATAGTTTGGCTGTGGACCTCAGTAGGACTGCAGTTCCAAACTCTGAAAATGCCTGTGGCAAACTCCAGTTGAGTCTAAGAAAATGAGGAGTCTTAGAAATCTTTGCTCTCATAATAGAAAATACACACCACTGCAATTTAGCTCACTCTGTATAATGCCATGCGTGGAGGGAGGTGTGAGGGTAGGTTTTTTTCTTATTCTCCCTTTAAAGCTGGACAGTGTGTTGTGTGCATGTGTGTGAGATCGCTGTGGTGGCTGTATTTCAGTTTGAAAATAAATAATTTCCTCTGTGTCAGATGTTTTAATGAACTGATTAGGGATCCTTTGGGACAAAAGATTTTATACGTAACAATTTTCAAGTTAGCATTTATATGTTTTGCAAGGCTTGAGGCCTTTCACTACTGAGGAGTGAGAAAAGATCCATTTTTAAAACCTGGGGGTTTGGTGTGTGGTCTGGCAGACGTGTAGGCTGGGGTCAGCTACCTCTAGCAGACAGATAAACCTTTGCTCTAAAGGTATGCTGCAGGATCTGCAGCTGAAGGGCAGATTACTTTGAAAGAGGTATATATAAGACGCACTAGCTCTGAGATGCTGTGTTGTAGTGCTGTGTCTACATTAGCAGGAAATGTGGGACAATAGGAAGAAATCTGTTAAGCAAAGCAGTTGGTGGTGAGGACTCAGGTATCCGTGCATCTCTGCATTTACCAGGGACTGGCTCTAGCCTGATGCTGTGTGCCAAACACACATCAGCACTCAAGCACTTCTGGTGCACTACTGGAGTGCACTTCCAAGACTTTGCCACGATGTAAATGGAAGAGGGGTGAGTGATGACGATCATTGCACAAGCACCCTCTGTGTGGAGGGAGCATCGTGAACTTGTCACTAGAATCACAGAATCATTTACATTGGAAAAAACCTTTAAGATCAGCAAGTACAACTGTTAACCTAACACTGCCAAGTCCGCCACTAAACCATGTCCCTCAGCACGGCATCTACCTGTCTTTTAAATACCTCCAGGGATGGTGACTCCAGCACTTCCCTGGGCAGCCTGTTCCAGTGCTTGACAATCGCTTCAGTGAAGAAATCTTTCCTAATGTCCAACCTAAACCTCCCCTGGCACAACTTGAGACCATTTCCTCTCATCCTGTCACGTGTTACTTGGGAAAGAGACTCCTTTCGGGTTGTTGTAGGAAGCAATAAGGTCTCCCCTGAGCCTGCTTTTCTCCAGGCTGAACAACCCCAGTTCCCTCAGATGCTCCTTGTAAGACCTGTTCTCTCTTGTTGGGCTTGAGCTGCACTTCTCTAGGTCCAAAGATTTATTCACAGTTGTTTATCAAAAAGCTCATTATGGACACTGGTTGTGTTCAGAACTGAAAGCTAAAAACTTGACTTCTTTTGAGCAAAGTTTAGGGAATTGGACTGAATTAAAATCAAGGGTTTACATTTATAACAGTTCTGCTTTATTGAAAGATCAAAGCTCGATTGTTTTCAGGGTGGTGGGGAGGAATATGGGTGTATGCAGTTTACCTGGCCTTTTTATTATTTAATAGCCAGTGTTTTTAAAGCTGAATAAACAGGATACAAATAGTAAGGTTTTTGGTTATAGGATTCCTGCCCCCCTTCAGTATGATTGATTACTGTATGGTGGGGTTTGCTTAGATTGTTTTTGCTGCATTTGACAGTCTGTTATCTGAAAGACTTAGAATAAGCATGTTATCTGCACAAGTCTGAAAAAAAATATTTCTGACTATCACACTGGTCATCTTTCAGAACAGATTTATAGCTGAATTAAGTCATTAGTTATCCGAACTTTATTTCAGCTTTCTTTTATGACCTGGATGCTTTGTTTTGGTTTTTGGAAACCATTAAGAAACTGAGTCAGGGGATTAAATGTTCAGATATGGAATTGAAAAATGTTTGCTGTTGTGTTAAGTGAATGCTTTATAACTAAAATTCATGAAAATTGGAAAATATGTTTGTTGGAATGGTCTCCCAAGAGCAGTATTTCTGAATCCACTAATTTTTTATGGAGTTCACGGTTGCAAGGCATTGAGATGAGACTTTGCAGCAGTGAACAGAGTAATGTGATGTATTCCAGCACTGTCTCATGTGTAAGTTATTTGAGAGATTCCATTCTGTAGCTGTCATTCCTAGGTAGGATGCTCTTGCTGGGACCCTATCCCTTTATGTGAAGACATGTCCCTGGGTGATTGATATGCTTATTTCTAAAATTTGTTTAAATGGGGAGAGTCAATACCAGGGCAATCTACCACTTCCCACCCCTCCACCCACCCACCAAGGGCAAAGCTAAATTGAAAGAAGCCCTTCTCCTTTTTATCTGCTTCTTTTCATAAGATTTACCTTGTTTCTGATGTGTATTGATGTAATAAAATAATTCTGACTACTAACTGAAGATGAGTAACACTATGTGATAATGGCTCATTTTTTTTTTCAATTAAATGAGAGAATACAAAGTAACACAGACGGAGGATACTGAATAAGGGATGTTAAACATGACAGGCCTGGTCCTTCAGATGTTATGTGGTAAGAGGATGTATAGGGTTGCCTAGGAGTAAAGGTTAACAAACCAGAGAGCTGTGGGAGCTGGAAGATAGTAGTATAGAATTCAGGAGCCTGAGGTTAAGTAGATTCTGATCTTGGGGACAAACCTGATGCCTTCCCCCCGCCAGCCATCCGTTCCCATTTTCAAGCTACAATAGCTTGGGCAGTTAAGCTAAGATACACCGTGTGGCTGCTTGGGAAGAAGGTCTCGCTTCCCCTTCCCTCTCTCACGTTGTGTGTTTTTACCCACTCAACGCTTGACAGACTAATTTGTTGGAATTAATTTAACATGCTAACCTGACAGAAAAATCTACACAGTGTTTGTGTGTAGTACTTTGGTATGCTTTTGCTGGGTTAGTTTTCTGCCGGTTTGAAGAACTAAATCAGCTTCCAGGGTCAGGAGCAGATAAACTGTATGAGTAGCGGGTGCTGCAGGCAGACTGGGGGCTTCTAGCTTGGCCATTGTGTCTTGTGGAACTGGACCCTTGCATTTGTCATTGAAGCTGCTTGTGGCGCCATGTGTTGCACGGCATCAATAAATTAATCCAAGTTAGAAGTGATACCCATCTGTTTTGTATTGTAGCAGGTAGAAGTGATACCCTTTTTTTCTGTGTTGTGCCAGGCATGGTGATGGTAGGCAAAGCTTTAAAACAATGTGTAAGGCAATACTGGAGAGAGGCTGGCAGCCGCTAGAAGATTGTGATAAAGAGGAAAAGTATTTTTTGACTGCTACAGATATGATTTATAATTGAATTAAAAGTTCACAGAGGTGGAAAATTACATATGCATCATAAATTTCATTTTTCAATCCACTTACCCATTCAAAGCAGAGTGGACTAACATAAATTTTTTACCATTGCGGTTCTTGCATTTCTTTGGTGAATGTTTAGCTTTCATGGTTGCTTTCATGTGTGTCTGTGTGTATTTTGTTGGTTTTTTTTCCTCCCTGGAAGCTATTAATCTCAATAATTTTTGTAATTCTTCTTATGTTCTTTGCAGAATATGACATCACATTTGATTCAGAAATATACCATAGTTAGCCCCCGGCACACAGGTGTACTCACAATATTTTTATACACAGAAGTTTAAATTCCTAATTGCATAGCTTCTACTTTTTCCTTGCACTTTAAAACTTTGTAACTATGTATATCTTAGAATTTTCTTTTATACTTTTGAAAGAGAAGTAAAATTTCCATCAAAAACCCAATCATCTCTTCTTTTTTATATTGTCTTTCTTGGGAACATACTGGTTTCAGGGGCACATGATCAGATTATTCCACAACTTTGCAGGAAAAGGCATACCCGAAACCCAGAATAATCAGTAACAAACATCATCAGTGAGAATGGTAGGCACAAACCTTGGGAAACAAATGAGCATTGTTAAAGTGACTACGTCTTTCAGAAATTTTCATCCTTTTTTTTTTTTCTTATTATTATAAAAGTAACAGCTTTAAAAAAAAAGGAAGCTTTTGACAGGCTTCCACATGATAATTAGATAGTAAAAAGAAGGTGTAGGTTGGCAAGGCATTAGATATGAATGATATGCAAGTTTGTATGCATTTGTCTTTAAGCAATGTTGTGCAGACGATTAACCCCTCTGAAGAGTTCTGTAAAGCAGAGGTTTTAAACTGAAACTGGGTTGTATCCATTTGAAATAATCCAAGAGAAGCTGGAGAAACCTACTGGCACTCTCATTTCTGTTTCTGAATAACTCCTTTGTCTTGCTAAGAAGTTCTTAATACAGCGTATTATGTGTTATATTCTAAGAACTGCGTATATTAGCTTCCAGTTACACCCAATGTCTTACTCACTTTCAAGTTAACTTTCTGAAATAGTAACCTTATTCCTGCACTGTGTATTCTGAGCATTACCCTAACTGCCTTTACATCCTGTTGAGGGTGGAGGAAGGAATGTCTGAAGGAGAAAATGGGTTTTGAAGTTTGTATCAATGAGGAGGAGGAAGAATGGGCAGAGAGAGGGAAGGTGGAGCAGGGCCTTGGCACAGCTATAGTGTATGAATTTTATAATTAGTCCACAGGAAAATAGATTATGAGGATACTTGCGTAAGACAGAAGAAAATACATTGCATGTAGTATTCCTGTGTGATTTTGGGATATCCAGCTTAATTTAGCAGGATGTGATCAGCAGGTCAAAGGTAGTGGTGGCAGCAGAATTGAGTTCAGGTAGTGGAAACTGCCCGCTTTCGATATGGTGCATATTCTGGGTGCTGTGCCAGCTGGAAGCCTAATTTCATGCTTTTCACCTGCACACGGGATCCCAGCTCCTTCCTGTGACAAACAGGGACCCACTCCTCCTTGCTGAAGCCGCTGAGCTCCTGGCCTGGCAGCACTGCCAGCTCTCTGCAGCAACTGCTGCCGGGAGGTGCTCGCCCCCCACCCTGGGACTGTGACTCCTGAACACAGCTCGCAGAGGTGATTGTGTCCTTGTGTGCACTGACTTGAGGTGTGGGACAACCCCTTCCATATAGTAGCAGCGACAGCTGCCTGCGTTGCAGGGACTTGTTCATGGGCAGTCGGGAGGCAGTTGTGAGGGCTGGGTAGCAACTCACTGCTGGCACTGTGTATGGACTGTGTGCAGGTGACATCCAGACCCCTGGGCTTGGTCCTGCATGGGATGTGTTCCATGGAGTCTGGTTCACAGGCAGTTTCAAACCATTCAGCCCTGACGTCTGAGGGTTTTCTGAAGTGGTCATGTTAAACATTGGGAATATGACCTGATCTGTGTGTCTTACCAAGAGACAATTTGTGTCTTTTACATAACTAGGTATTTTCATGCTGAAGCTTTTCTGTACTAGACTTTACTCTTGTCTGTCTGCTGCTAAAACTGAAGGGTATTTTGAAAAAGGCATCTCCTGCTTGCCTTGTCTGGCTTAGAAAATTGATGTGCTGCAAGCAGATGCTATTTCCTGAACTCTCTCTTCGGTGCAGTAGGGAGAAATGTTTTCCAATCAATTTCAGCCTTTTTCCCACCTCTCGTAAATCTAGTGATTTCCAAGTTCAACATGTTGCTCAGATACCACCCGTGGAAGTCACTGCTCTGTGCTGTGCTGAGGACATTTACTCTACCTGGGTGCCGTTTTGGGCAAATCTTATCAGTGAAATAATCTTTACATACTTGGAGACCGCTAATCTGTGTTCAGAACTGCTTTTAAAAATGTACCTGTTTGAATTGTAAATAAAGGTTGTAATGTTAAACGGTGTTCTGGCATGTTTAGAATTTGAGTTCTGACATTGTAGCCTAAAAAAAAAAAAAAAAAAAGAAAAGAAAGAAAGGAAAAAAAGAAACTATTAAAGAGGGGAAGATAAGTAAATAAACAAATAAATTCCAGGTTCACAAGTGAGAACCCTGAAAATTATTAAATTAATTTAGTTCAGGGGGCTATACTTTCTGTACCTTTTGTCTGAACACTTGGATACAGAGGTCTGACTTATGTGAGGTCCACTCACATCCAGAGCTAAGAAAGCATAAGAGAACATCCACGCTAAAGCTGTAGGGCCATATTAGCCTTAAAGGTTTGTCTTTGCTGGTAGATGGAGCCTGCCTTATCAGGAAGGTTGAAGCTCAGATGCTTGGTAATCGCAGGGTGACGAGAGCTTTATCAGCCAGGCTTTCTGCTGCGTTTGTTCACAGTAGTGCTTCAGCTCAGTGCCATTAGGAGATGGCTTTTGGAACAGGATTGGCACTGCACAGCCTTTGCCCATCTAATCTCTCAGGTAAAACTCATACAGGAGAAGTACTGACTGCCACCAGAAAGAAATCAGTCCCAGAAAGTCCTTGAGAGAGAGGAACGGTCATGAGCCAGGCTCTGCTTGGACCTTGGCCTGGGTCTCATTCCCAGCCAAGGGCGGGTCAGGCATCTGCTGGCTCTCTGGCATCTCTGCTCCCTCTCTCCCTACACAGGACTCTGTGTAGCCTTGGGGAGACACAATACTGCACTAGTCGATCAAAGCGTATTTGTAAACTTTTCTTGACAAACATGAAGGCTATAAAATAGATTATCTCTGTCTCCTCCTTCCTCTCCTCTGCCATGAAAACCTGAATTTCTTTCAGAAGTACGCCACGTGCGTGGTGTTGTAGCATTGCCAAATGATGTGAAGGATGGGACAAACCTTGGAGTACAACTCCTCCGCTCTCACAGGGCGGCAGGACCACACTTGTGTAATGTGCTGGGAATGGCATCGCAGCTGGGTGAAATTTGTGACAATGCTGCACACCCCACTGTGGTAAAAATAAGAACATGATCTCATGCTAGCGAATCCAGTTAAAAATAAAAAGAATGCAAAGGAGAAGTTGCATTTTACACCAAATAAAACTTCAGATTATGCGTGTTTCTCTGTTTCCTGAAACAAACCTGCAATAATTATTTATCTAATTTTTTAAAAGTAAGCCCTTTTCCTGGTTATTTCCAAGACATCTAACTAGCAAATGCAGTGTCTCTGGCTGTATTTGAGTCCTTGGCAAGGGCATTCTGTTCTTTCTGCATTAATGCCAGTAAAGATTTTTTGCTGGAGGGTGGGAATGTGTGATCTGAAGATTTTAGAATTAAAAAATTATATTACTACTATTTGTATTAACCCCCCTTGAAGACCAAGATAGACAATATGGGGAAAATTCCAGTCTGTGTGTTTTTTTCCACTCCCATCCAAGAAAGGCTGGCACAATTTAAGTACTTCTCACAAGCACTAGATTAACTGTCAATAGTGAGAAAGATTGTACATTACTGTGAAAGACAGTACTGAACAAGAAAGGTTTTAAAAATAAGACTTAAAATAGTTTTCTAAATTTGAAAGAACTTTTCCCTTTAAATATTTATTTTGTGATTTGTCTTTGTGACAACCTGTAATGAAATCTAATGTTGTACTGTATTAATTTCAGAAACTAAAATATTCACGAAGTACAGAGTTCTGAAGAAAAGTCAGACCACTGCTGCAGTGAGGCCATTAGCTGAGAACAAGTAACCAGAGTTTGCAAAAGTGACGAATCTGCTTTTGACATCAGTAACTCTTTCTGCAGGAGCAGGAGGAATGTATTACGTTGCTTAGTGTGAGCCTACTGAAAACAATTTAAAAAGTTGATGTTGATAAACCTTTAAGGAATGTAGATGCAGGATGTTTGGGGTTTTTTTAACCATACAAATAAATGCTGTTGATTAGTGGCTGAGATTTTCCAATTCTTAATTCTCAAAGGATACACTTATGAAATAGGCAAAATGCAAACTATTTCAAATTGAATACTATGGATTACTTGCTATTGATGTAGTCTCAGTTTTAGTAAATCTTTAATTTCATAAGTGGAAAAAGTATTTCATTTGCTTATGTATTTATGAAGTTTAATAGTGTTTTCAATTTGGTTTTTAAAACCTTATGTAGATATGACTATAATTGTCATTATATTGCAGATTATAAGAATTTATAGGTTAAAAAATTGATGGTCCAAGTAAATTTGAGTATCGGTTGCCATTCTAATGCTGAATATGGAAGTTAGGAAAGTGAAGAAATGTACGCTAACGTGGTTTCTGAAGTGTTTATATAGTGCAATCTCCAGTGTAACATAAAGGCTGCATTTAATTGCAGATCACTTGGTGGCTGATAAGTCTTAGGAGTTTCTTGCTAGTGTGAATCAACTCTCTAGGAAAATAAGAAATGCACACAACATAAAATAATATTACTTTGCAATGCATTGTCACAGGCCAATGTCAGTAACTTTAAAAAGGTGTTTTAAATCAGTTTTCTTGCCTTTCAAATCTGTCCTGACTGCAAGTAAAAGTAAGTCTTTCTGCTTTACTTGCATATGGCATAGTTGAAGAATCCAGTGGAGACGTCCAGTATTTTTAAAGGCAGTGAAAATATATTGAACTAGGTACTGATAAATTACTGAGAAATTGGTTTGTGTATACCAATGTGTGGTGTTTATCTGCACATGGTTTAAAACATATTTAGGAGAAGCAAATCTTGCACCTAAGTTGGTTCTTGTTGTCTAACAGTGTTAAACAGGAGCTGAAGTCTTATTAAGCATATATCTTGTGACAAATTTGAATTCATCCCTTGCTAGCTTTTGTAGGATGACTTGGACATTGAGCCATAGCTGTGACATGGAGATGAAAGCTGTCCTAAATGTCCTCCCATGTTCCACAATCTTCTCTTGTTCTTAAGGGTGTGATACAGGCATATCCTCAGTGCATCACTGAGAAGATAAGATGGTAAAATACAGCTGAACTCTTCTGCCCTGAGATACCTCGATTAATTACCCAACCAGTTCCTTTATTTACATGTTCATGTTTGGCTTGATCTTCAGATTCTTAACTAGGCAGATCTCATGGTGTCACTTTTTTTCAAACTGCTGTCCTTGCATTAATATTATGCTAGAGAAGGTTGTCTTTACTCTCCTGGCTTTTGTTCACAGTGATTTAATTTTTTTTTATGGTACAGACTGATCCCAGTGTAAAGTGGAGGAATGATAATCTGTTAAAGCTTTTTCTGTTGATTTATATGCTCAACAGAGCCAGCACAGTAACTGTGAACTGTAAAGCATTTACATTGATAGACCTCTTCTGGGGCAAATTCCTATAATTTATTGATGTGTCAAAAATTTCTTCCATCTTCCACTTAAGCGCTATTGGAGAAAATTATTTTTAACTGGTTGATTTCCAAGTAGAAGCTCATCTAACAATCTGCTGGGGAAAAAACAGTAAGCTGCAGGTTTTAGCTTGACAGCTACAGGCAGGTCAAGGGCACATGCTTATAATTTTGCTACAGTGATTGCTGACTAATTAGCCACGAGGAACTTTCTGAGAATTTTCTGTTAAGATGATTTTCTTCTCTCCCATTTTGTTAATGAATACAATGCACCCAGCTGTGAGGCTCTGAATGATGATTGCGATTATGGATTTATCCTTTCAAATTCTGCTTCTAATTTTAGGAAGTTATATTCCTCGTCTTTAAGTTTCTAGTGGTAAAACTGTAAAAGGACAAGTTATTCCTCAGCGGATGTTGGGAAATACAGTAATAAGATTATATAAATACTGGACTACAATAGCTAGCTATATTAGAGGAGGGAAAATACTGTTCACAAAACCAACCATCTGTAGTCCCTATATAGTAGATTAACAAATATTTGAATTACAGTATTTTTAAGATGGTTTAGAAGAGGTCTGTTCTCACAAGATGATGCTGTACGTTACTGTTCTGTGGTCTCTTTTAGATCACCTATCTCTTGGCCTCCCTGTGCAGCCCAGAGTGCAGCATTAGGCGGATGTGTGGGATAGAATTGTCTTCTATCCCATTTCCTCCTACACATATGTACATTGTGAGGACATGGTAAAACTAATCTGGTCTGTTGAGAGTACTTAGTGTGAGATGTAACTGATTGTGCCGAACTAGGGCATCTCCTTGCAATGCTAATCACTCTTAAGTACATGCATTAGAACAGGGACTGAAGTGAAAAGTTGTCCTACCTGTTCAGAAACTGTATGCTTATAGACATATATAAGCTTATAGATAAGTATGGTATTGTTCCTATAGCTATCAGGTTTAAAGATTAGATGTGATTTCTTTGTTCACACCATCAGAGGTTTCCAGCTAAAAAAAACGTATATGATGCTTGTACTTTTATCCTATTATGTATACTGCTACAACACAACACGGTTCAATATTTTGACGTAATAAAGGCCATTCCTTTAACGTTCAGCTGGTAACCAGTTTTGATTTCCAGAACTTCAGGTAAAGCAATGTGCTTCTAAAGTTTTAACTGTAATTAAAAATTTCTGTCTTGTTTTTTCCCTAACCACACAAAATAACAAGATTAAATAGGTTAACATTATTTTGGGATTTAAATCCACTTGCTTCTCACAGTGGAAATCTCTAATCTGGTCAAATCAGGGTCTAGCAGACCAGTCCAGTATGTACCAGACTTTATGATAAGCTGTTGTCCATATGTGTTGTCATTGTCCCCAGGAGACAAGCCTGGAAAGCTGCTGCTATGTTTCAGGTACGGTACAATGTTTTGCATTAGAAATGTGGATGGAGGAAAGGCATTTAGTCTGTGAAGTACTGTCCACACTAATCTTTTAAACAAAGGAGCTTGGTGTGGTGTTGTCAAAGGAAACTAAACCAGCTGTTTTATTTTCCCATTGTTCTCTTACACAGAGGGACTTTTGGTCTGCAAACTACAGCTGACATTATGCCACAGAAATTGCTACAGGGTGAATATTTGGTACTTTCCAGATCTCACCTCTAAGCCTGGCGCTGGAATCGTGGCTGCAGTCCCCTGTTTATGTGCCACAGCAAATTGCTTGTTTATTTTGCAAGATGTTTTTATTTTAAACCTTGGATGACTTTCTATCTAATTCTCCTTTCCCTCTCTGTTGCTGTCAGTTCAGGCAGACTGTATCTATCAAATTGGTTCTCTGGCTGACTTCTGTGCCCCAGACTCAAAGATGCATGAAATGAACCAAAACGGGAGGACAGGATTTTGAAGATGCAGGAGATGCCTGCCACAGAGGGATGTTTTTCTGCACTGTTAGAGTTTCAAGCTAAACAGATGGCATTGAGAGAGGTGAAGCGGAGAGATCATTTGAAAGTTAGTGGTAGTGTGACTCCTAGGCAGCCTGAAGAAAATAGTTTAACTCAATTACTTCCATGAGATCTCAGTGATGGCATGACCAGGAGAGGGTGGGTTTCCAGATGTGTACCCTGACATGTGCCACATCAGACAGTTTGGCAGAGTTAGTGGAGTCTGAAAAATATGGGCCTTTATGGATGGAAAAATGTTTCTGGAAGTAGAGCATTTTCAGTATTCTTACCTGCTTGCTGATATGCTGGGACAAATGCAGTCCGTAGTTCTCCTATCTAAATTCAGCTGCAGCTTTGTGCTTTTTTGTTTACTTATTTTTAAATAAATGCTCTTCTTAACTTTATCTCCTTCAGTATCATGGGCTTTCTCAGCAGCTACTATGTTCTGCCATACAGTTGGCTGCACGTTGGGGGTGCAGAATTCCTTTCTGTCTGTGTGCATGTTTTGTAAGGCTCTAGTAGCAATCCTGTAGTTCATAGCCATTTCCAAGGAATGTAAATACTTGTACTTAATTAATTTCAGCAGAAGTGCAGAGCATGATACACTTACTGATACCTCTCAATGACGAAAAGTATTCCTAGCAGTTAAGCTCAACTCAGGCTTGTTGGCACACTCTGCGTCTTTAGGCTAGAAGAAGGGCATCTCTGTGTGCGGGTGACACTGCCTTTTCACTGCTGTCCTTTCCATGTTTTCCATCATGTGGGTTATCTTTAATTTTTGCCCGAGACCACTGCTGGAATTTGCTATCCCCAGAAGGCTCAGATTTTCTTTACTGATGCCCCGCATAATGCACAGAATATATCCTGAAAAATTTTGAAGGTACTTCATGTACAATTTGATCCTGTTAACTGGTGCTCCAAAGAGATCATGTAAATTAAATTTGTTTGCCAGTCTTTTCAGAATCAGTACCTAATGTTTCCACTACTTAATCAGCTGCCATGGTCTGAGCTGGACAAGATAGTCTCAAAATTAATGTCTGTATAAGGCAAAGGTGGAATATATTTAATGAAGTTGTTCTCCTGGGTGGAAAATGCCAAGTCTATTTTAATTTTGATTATCTCCTACACCATTAATGTACAGTTCATATTTATGTTTTCCATCAGGTAAGATCTATAGAAAATAGTATGCATTTTAATATGCTTCCTTCTAACTAGTAGTGTAGCTATGTCATTTTGCTTTAGCCTACATACAATGAAATAATATTGAAATCATTCTTGTAAACAGCATACACGTCCTGTCGTTGGCTTTGCTTCAGATGTTTCTTCACATTTGGCTAGGTTCAAGTAATAAATTGCTGAAAAACTGGAAGACGCTCTGGAACCAGATTAATCATCTGACTCAGTATTGTTGTTTAGTTTGCCACAAGAAATCTTTCCAACCTATGAGATCATAGATTTGCTGGTTGGAAAATTTAAAGAGAAGCATGAAGAACATTATTCTTTTTTGCTGCCTTCTCCTTGAAACCTGCAGAATCTCAGCAAAGCATAAATTACAAATGACTCTTCTTTCCAAGCTTTACCACAAATATGAATTGTGATGAAAATTCAGGCACCTGAATTGATACCTCCTCGTTGCATCTAATTTTGGTGGCGTTTATCTCATGGGATGTAGATTTACATGTTTGAGACAGTGAAATCACCAGCATTATAATCCATGAAAAGAAATGAATGCTTGTACAAAGTGATTCACTTCAGATTTCTAAAAACAGGTTGCATAAATTTCACTTTAAAAGTTACATTTTCTTCCCAATGATGAAAAAGAGGCAATGAGTAATTCTGACATGCTGTTGATGCTACCCATGTAGGTGATGCAATGTGTATTCTGTCTGTTCATGGGCAGAAGTGGCAGTAGGGACTAGTAAGTAGATCTAATGCTTCATAGCAAATTCTTTGGAATAATAATCTCTTTCCTGTGTCTTTCAAGATGGTGAACATCTATCTGTGGGGTTTATGACAGCTAGATTGCAAGGAGGTCACCAAATCCCAGTATATTGACACTGTTAAAGAGTTGTTAATGTTACTGTATCACAAAAAGCGACATGTATTGGCATAATAATATTTGTATTATGTTGTAAAACTGCAGTAAGGTTGGTGTATTATTACTGCAAATTTCCATCTACGTGGACTTCTTTTAAAAGCATGCATTTTTTATTTCCTTGAATCCACCTGAAGTGTTTTGAGGATCTCTACATTAGTACTATAGAGCACTTATTCTCTCAGTTACTCTAACTGTACAGGCAAAGCACACTTGTAACCCAGCTGCCATGCAAGTGCACGTGTGGACCCTGTGAGGGAGAATTTAGCCCCAGGCTGGACCACCCCAAGGCACAGCATTTGGTGGCCCCTTGGCACCCCACAGGCACCTTTGTCCAGAAGCCAGTATGTTCCCCTCTCAGCCCCCTCTGTGTGAGTTCCCTGAGAATATGCTTTATTAATGAGAAAATGTAGAACAAGGTGCTATAAAATGTATAGTCACTTTAAATTTAATATTAGCTTGGGGACAATAATGAGAAGATGGCTCTACTTGGAGTTTAAAATGCATTACAATGTGTGCTGAAGATTTCCTTGCAAATATTCTTTGCTATGAGCACGAGCTGTATACTGCAAAGGCAGATCATGAGTTAGGCTAACAATAGAGCTTCTGCTCTTGTGGGCGGAGTCAGTTGGGACTTCTTTGTTCTTGTTTGGTTAGTTTATATCATTAATAATTTTTTCCTTTCTGATACCATACCACTTTGCTTATTTGGCTGCGTTGAAGTTGCAACTTTATTACTCAACATACTCAGATGTAATGATCTCAATGGCAAGAACATTCCATCCTCTACTTGCATAACAAACAGGTTATGCTTATTTTATAATTGAACTTTACGTTCTTTAGAAACATGGTTTTGTATATTCTGTGTCTCTTTTCTAGCTTTCCTGTATATGTGTGCAAAGGGGAGGCAAAGTGAAGTGTGACTGGACTGTAAGAAATCCTGTGATCTTACTGAGAGTTGCTAGAAATTGAATTCTTTTCTGCATCCTTGGAAGGGAACTGCATCCACTGAGGTATCCACCATAAAAAAGCAAGTTGTATGTTGCAGCAAGGATAAGGGTTACATTCCCAAGGTCCAGAAAAATGGTGATGGTGGAAGGTGCAGCCACGTTGTGTCCAGAGGAAGGAAGGGTTTGCTGGTGCCTGTTGGTCAGCGAGGATGCAAGGGGAAGAGTCACCGTGGCAGCTGGGAGGAGGGGGAATAAGGAAGAGAGATGTATGTCTTCATAGTTATTAGTGGGCATGATTTCTTGTGGGACTGTAAAGAAACCAGTGCCACTGATTTACTACTTGAAGATTTATGGTTGGGCAAAATTACTGTTTCTACACACTTAAAAGTTAGTGAAATCAATACTTTAATGAGGGTGGTTTTTTTTGCATCAAGGCTAGACCATTTTAACACCAACCGACTTCTCCCTGGGTTCCTTCTCTGCCCTGAATTTGGGAATTGACTGTTTCTTGAGGAGTGAATTCAGAAGAAAATTATGGCCCGTCATATTGAATTTGGCAGAATGGCTGAAGTTCAAATTCGGCTTGTATTGGTTAAATCAAGCTTTTGGTTTGGTTGCCTATTGTCCAGTATGCTAATCCATGTTATTTCCAGCTGAGCGGGTGTAAAGTCATTAGAGCAGCATGGGCCTTTTGTTTGTACAAGGAAAGGTTAAGTTCTGCGAGCAGCTCATACTGCTGCCAGCATGGCTGCTAATCTCGGTTTGGGGATTAATTACCTGTAAGAGCTGCACAACGGAGGCCTGTGCTGAGCAGAAGTCTGGTTAGGCCAAAGTTTGGAAAGCTTTGACAAGGGGCAAGTTTTTCAGCATTTTTCAGGAACTTGAGTTCTGATTTAAATTGTTCAGAACTGGATATTTACATTACCACTATCTTCAGCCTAATGATATCTTAATATTTTAAATATGTTCTGGAAATCCTATAATAAAATAGGATTAAAATAAATATATTTGCATGTAGCTATTTATGGACTGTCAATATTGTTATAGTCTTTGTTTCTGAGTTGTTTCTAATTTAGCTTTTGGTAACTGCAGATAGCTGTTGGGGGTGCAAGGAGTGAGGAAGCCAAAACACAGCTTACGAACAGATTTCAAACCCAATTTGTATTGGGGTGGTTTGGAGATGAATAGATTTTTTTTTTTTTTTTAATTTTAAATGCCATTTTCCTCTGTATCCTTCTGATTAAAAGTTTGTATGTGTTCACATTTTTGAACATGCTTTTAAAAGCACTCAGAAGCTGTTGTTTTCCTGTTTGAAACAGTTACTTCATTTTAAAATTCAACAGTGGAGAATGGTTCAAGTAATGATGGAGAAGTCAATTATGATTGGAGATAGTAGCGTTTTGCTAAAATATAACTTATTAAGTCTTCAAATGAAAGCTATAATCCAATCATCACTTGACTAACATTACCTAAAATGATCCAGTAGGTTAATACCCAACTTTTTTTTAGGTTTCAAATCCACCTAGTTCAATAAAACCTTGGAATTCTCTTTAAAAACCGCAGAATATTTTTTTTCCCTAATAGATACTGAATTTGACATCTTTGGCATTGCTTTTGTCTTCCTTTCCTCTTTTTTCTACCTTAATATTTAAGAAATTACAATGTCTCTGTGTGATAGGAACTGCAGTGGAAGGAAAGTGCTCATTTAGGAAAAATATTCTTATTACTGGTTTTAGGTGGAAAGAATGTGTAGTCCTCATCAGGGAGTTGCAGGCTTTAAGCTTCTGTGGGTTATTTCCAAATAATGGGTGAGTTGTATGCAAAGTGATGACCCTTTTAAGAGTTTGAAGGATAATAGTACAATTACTGAGTAGTTATGAAGTTATTTAATGTTTCTATTTCAGTCAGAGGGAATGTTCTCATAAAGCTGCTGGTATAAATTGGGAGTTAGGAGATGGGGTTAATATCTATTCTCCAGTCTGTGGATGATAACTTGGAAAAGTGTAAGCCTATCTGTTGGTTATATATGTCTAATGTATATATATTCTGTCACATATGTAAGAAAGAAAAATCTGGAAGGGTGTGTAGCGTATCAGAAAGTATAGCTCTCTGCTTGAATGCCTGCCAGCAACAGAATGTTGTGGAGCATAACAGTGAAGGGTGATGGTTGATCACTCTGGTTCAGACATGTAGATAATTGATAGTGGAGCCCAATTAACAATGAGTAGCCCTGAAGCCAAGCTCATCATCACATCTTATTTAAGTACTTGTCTTACATATATATTTATTTATTTATTTTATTTCCATCTCTTCCTTTGGATCTCTTAAAAACTGTCTTCGTCAAGAGATTGTCAGGTCTGAAAAAAACCTTGGTTTTACCAGCAGCCAGTTATGGAAGATATTCCTTGGTGGTTATACATTGTTGTTAATGCATCTTTTTCTGCTGCTTTTCTTAGATGACAGTGCCTCTGCTGCGAGCAGTATGGAGGTAACGGATCGCATTGCCTCTCTGGAGCAACGTGTCCAGATGCAGGAAGATGACATCCAGCTGCTCAAGTCTGCCCTTGCTGATGTGGTTCGACGCTTGAATATTACAGAGGAACAACAGGCCATGCAGAACAAGAAAGGACCTACCAAAGGTTTGCATTTCAGATATATGTAAAATAGGCAGTGAAATTAAATGAGTACTTTATACGTATTTAAATGAGTTATTCTTTAGATCTTTGAAATGCTCAAAGTCAACAAATCAAACTGAAAATAAAATACATTTGAAATTTAGCCTGTTAAATAGTACAGATAAAAATGTAAGTGGTTAAAATCTCGGAGTCTTCTACAGTTCCTGTGAACCAGCACAGCAATTGCATATTCTTAGTGCTTAATCCACTAGCTGCATTTAACCATGTCTACCTCTTCCTGACTTTTGATCAAGATGAGTTTATAAACTCTTTAGGGAATGCATCTTCTTCTGCAACTCCTAATAGGTTGATCAAAAAAACCAATTAAATTTAAGTAAAATGTAATTTAATTTAATTAAAAATGTCTTAAGTGTCTTTGGATGGTACAGGCACAGCCAAAGACAGAGCTCTGAGCTGACGCAGAGGTGACATGACAAAGGAGAGGGTGCAACAACAGCTGCTCAGCTACGAAGGAAGGGTAGAACTGTGGTTGGTGCCTGATGCTGTTCCAGAGCAGCAGATCCAGAGCCAGCAAGGTGGCGGGTGTGACAGACATTGCCAGTTGGCAATAAACTGTGCTGCGCCCGTGTGCTGCAGCATGCACTCTTGTGATTCCTGCTCTGCAAGAACGAGTTTGTCTGTACGCAAATCGAAAGAGCTGGAGTTGAATACCCAGCGCTTTGTGATAGTAAAGATTTGTTAGAACCCAGCCAGTGTGACTTACTGTAGTCTGGGAGGCTGCAAGAGCCTGGGAGACTGCCCATCTGCAGCGTAGCAGAAGTGCACAAGGTATTTTTGGGTAGTCTTAGGAGTAAGAGTGGTGGCAACCTAGATGTAGAAAGAAAGTATAGCTGACTTCACAGGCTCTCTGTTGTCTAAATTAAAAAATTGTTTCTTTTGGGGTCCTGATATGTATTGATAAAATTAGACACTTGATTTACACCCTTTCATCTCGGTTAGGTATTTGTGACTTTGTAACAGATACTTTTAGGGATTGATCTAACAGAATGGGAGGTAAGGAACTACTTAACTGATTTGCTGAACTGAGAAGTTGTGTTTGCTGTAATGTTTTGTGTCTGGAGATGAGGAAAGGAGAAAGGGAGAGAATTACAGAGCCAGATTAGTTGATTGTGTATCATGGTAGTTGTCGGACAGAATATGCAGAACATGTGTGTGATGTTGTTTTCCTGTTCTCTTCCCTTTCTGTTGCATTCTCCTCATTTCGTGTTTGTCTGATTGAAAAAAAAAAAAAAGAAATTAAAATATCAGATAAGTTAAATGTTACTAAAGATAGCCTCTATGGTGATAAAATGTTCCACCAAATCGGGTTGTACAAGAGATTAAGAGGCTTTATGTTGCCTGTAAAATAGATATTATCTCATGTGTGTAGGAGATAGTCTAGTAATTATTACTGAGTTGTAACCAGATCAGTTCTTCTTGCCTACTGGCTTTATTTAGCGTAATACAGACTAGATTTTCATGTATTCTGTGAGCAGAATTGAACTCTAAATCAGAAGATGCTTTGTTGGTTGTGGCAGATCATTAAAGCCATAGTTCAGTGTACACTGAACTGTGTAAGCCTGTCCCTCTGCCTTCTATGGCTGTTTTTTGGTTGGCGGGGTTTTTTGGGTTTTTTAAAATGTGTGTATGGCATGGATGCTTCTTAATGTGTGTGTGAAATGACAGTGTAAGAACTTTTACTGTGATAATGCGACGAGAGGACTACAAATGTCAATTGCTCTTCCATTAAAAATTACTGAAATGAGCCCTTATTGCCAAAGGAAGCTACCTGGTTTCTGGAAATAATTGCTATTGTAACAATTTCTGTAAATAACTTCTATCTTGCTATATATCGGTCGTATCATTAGTGTATGGACAGCCTTATTAAACATACTCTGTAACATGGCACAGAATCTAAAGTATTCTGACCGTTTCTTTCTTCCAGCTGTTTTGTCAAACACATTTCACATGATGGCCAGTTTTTCCTGTACTAGGCACAACTACTTGAAAATTAATTGCATTCAATTACTTATCATAAGACTAAGTTGGATTTCAGTGTCTTAACTTGGAATAGCATTATAGAGGCTCCCAGTGGAGACTGTTGCTTAGACGTGGGCGAAAACGGAGTGATGGCTTCGTGTGTTGTACTGCTTGGGCTGCATGGACTTGATCAGTTTTCTTTCCATTTATCGTTTAATGACTAAATCCATATTGAGAATTGTAAAAAGTGGAATTTGATCTCACAAAGTGTCGTAAAAATCTTGTCCATTCAACCCAGGGTTTGAAATATATCATAGGCTGCTTCTTTCGTTCAATCTATAGATGGAGTAGGTCAGGATTAAAAGTGTGTGTGTGTCAGGGGGAGCTTCATGCCTTTGGAAAAACAGGATCCCCAAAGTACTGTTTAAAGTCTGGAAGAAGAAGCTTCACAGAAGATTACATTTTTCTGAGTACTTGAGATTTAAAATTGATTTAAAGATTTCAAGTTTCCAGCTTTCAAACCTATAATGGCAAAAAGCTTGAGCTTGTTTTCAGTCTCTGTGTGTATTCTTCTTCTAGACTTGAAATAGGCAACTGGAAAGCAGCGTAGATCGTGTAAAGTGAGCTGCTTTTCTTGTCCATTTGTGGAGCACCTTTGCTGATGGTGTTTTGGGTTTTTGCTTGGTAGCGTTTTTTCCCCCTTCCTTATTTAATTCAACTACTTGGTGTAGTTCAGTATGGCTTCCTGCCTTTGTTTTACTTGTGTTTGTTGTTCTTTCCTTTTGCGATTATTGGTTTGTTTGTAAACTTAACAGCCCTATTAATCCATAGATCAGATTAAAAAAGCTGCTGCTGAGGCTGATAAACATGTCAGTCCTGCTACCACAGGTAAGACCTTGAAGCAATAGAACTTGCAAAATAAACATCACTGACAAAGCAATAATACCAATGCATTTGAGTTACTGACTTCTAACAGCAATGACATGTTTGGGGTTGTTTGACTGTTCGGTTACCACTGGTGTGAACTAGCTGTTGTAAATAAAACCAAATAGCTCCAGAGTAAATAGGGTATTACTTGAACAATGTGCAGTTCTTCTGTGTGCTGTCTAAGAGTTCTGTGGTGTTGCTTTCTACACTAGCTGACCATAGGGCTGGATTTCTAAATCTCTAGTTCCACAAGTGTGAGTTCTGGATTGGTGCTGGATCTGAAGCAAAACCGCTATTAAAGGTTGCAGGATTTATCCCTGGCTGCTGCTAGTTTCAGTTTCATGAGGTTAGGAGAGTAAACAGACTCCAGCCAGTTCACTCCAGCTAATTTTTAATGGGCATTCTTTAATATAACTATAAAGAAAGAAAATATTTTAATAATTTGTGTATTTAACTTTATTTGTTATTCTAATTTGTGCTCTTGAAACCTCATTACAGGTTTGTGAGCTAGAGAAATCTTGTCAGGAGACAAATCCACAACTGCTTAGCTGTAGCTATCTGTGATTCTGTAGTATGCATCAGAATCAGTTTTATACATACCGATTAATTATGGCATTGCAGCAATTAGTCAGGAAACAAGCAGTAGAACATCCAGCACGAAACTGTAGAAAGAATTTAATTTGAAAGAATGAATACTGTAGAAGTAAATAGAATCATGATATCTGAATCCCTTAATTAAAAAAAAAGACATGAGAAGCCCAAGTACAGTAAATTAGAGGTGTTTTGTATAAGCTCTAAAGACAGCAATAGTCTGTTAAAATAGATCATGGAAGCCAGGGCTGGAAAGCACCATGAATTCATTTAAGTGTTGTTTAGCCCTTACTTAAAGCTTCTTGTAAAATCAGAGAGCCCTTGCTCTTTCTACCCTTGGTAAGAATGATACTGTCTCACCCTATCAATCTACAGCTATAGGCTCTCAGATCCTCGATGAACATGGAGAAAATTTTCTTTTTTTTTCTTTGTTGACTTGTTTTCATGTCATCCTTCAGTCTTCCAAGCCTAATAAGCCTCGTTCCTTGTAGTTGTTTTCTACTGTATTTCCTTGTAGGTTGTTTTCTAAATTTCTCCCCTCTGAACAAATAAATGATGAATACACAACAAATAAGTGTATATTCTAACAAAGTTTCACAACTTGGAAGTTGCGTTCCCAAGCAGACTGTATTTATTGGCCTAATATTCTCAAGGCACTGGCTTTCACATCTGTATTCTTCTGTTCAATATATGAAAACTCCAGGGGAACAAGTCAATAAGTGCTTGCCCCTCTTGCTGCCATCAGGTGTTATAATACAGCCTAGGGCTGTATACAGTTGTTAATGTTTCAGTTTAGCTGTTTGGATTATTTTTCTGAAGAGTCTTTTCTGAAGAGCATTTCATAGGTATTCTCTCTGCCACCCTCTCCAAGTTGAGTGAAATTTTATCTTCTGTTCTTTGAGTGACTTGAGGCTGCTGCCTTCTCCCAGGTGGTGTTTCTCTGAACCCAGAGACTTTTGGCATCTTTACAAAGCTGGCTTGTGATACAAAGCTCTGTCAATTTTCAAGTGATTCAAGCTTTCTTCATTGCTGTAGAGAGAGCACCAGACATGTTTGTGTCTGTGTTTTCAGGCTATGGTCCACTGTAGTTTTCATGTTTGTACTCACTGCTTGCAGTTTTAACCACTGTTTGGTTTTGCAACTAATTTCTAACGTACTCAAATGGGACTTTTCCAGTATTCTAATATTAATTACAGGTATGGCATATGTTATGACATTATTATGTGTTTTGAGACAACATTTGATCAGAAGAGATTAGGTAGATCATGTCAGCTCATTAAATCCACTGTTCTGCTGATTTCAATTGCTTTTTCTGACTGAAGGGTAAAATTCCTTTCTGACAAACATAGCCCATGTTCTTTGAAAGAAAACCTTTTGGGAGGAATAGGGAGTTCTTAATAGAGTAGTTTCTTGTGAAAAACCATGCGAGAACATTGAGGGGTGAAGAACAGGAGTTTCTGGAATGGCAACCTGCCTTCATTTGCAGTGCTCCTCTGAATGCTATCTAGGTGGGCAAGAGACTGATGCTCTTTTAAAGGGAGTGAGATTGTTTTCAGTGGCAACAACTACCTTTGCACTTACCAATAAGCTTCTTGAGCTAGGACAGAGTTTTACAGATGAGAGAAGTCGTGGAATTTTGTGCTTAAGCCATGGGCAGATAATTTCCTTGATAGTAATAAAACTCCTCCTTGTTAAAATCTTCATCTACGGTGAATTTGGCAATAGTGAAACAAGAATGGCATATTACACGGATACTTTTACATATTCTAATGCTGTTTGCTGGGGGAGAAAAAGAAAAGCAAATTAAAACAATGATTTCATCTTATGCTTGTTTTACAGCAAGGCCACTGGTACAAACCCTGCCCTTAAGGACTACTGTTAATAATGGAACTGTGTTACCAAAGAAACCAAGTGGCTCTTTACCTTCCCCATCAGGAACCAGAAAGGAAACTGTATCACCAGCAGCAAAAAGGTATGCATCTATCAATCAGAAACCTTGTAATTGTGAAATGTCTCCTCTTTAAAGCTTCTAGATAGGTAGCTTTTCTTACTTGCAAAGCAACGGTGTAAATATTTAGTTTGGAAAGGAGAGATGGATTTCATTCTAAGAGGCTTTAAGCTTATTTGTTCTCATTAAAATTATGTTTATTACCATGAGTATTGAAAGAATATACAGTGCTTGGTCTACTGGTTTGTGTTATTTTCTTACTACTACAGTCTAGCATATAGAGAATAAAGCATTTCTACTGTGCGGTTGCACAACATGACATGAAAAGTAGTGCAAGAATTCTTTTAGTAGCTAGTAGAAAATATATAGTCTGTAGTGAAACTGTACTATCATTAGAAAACAGTATGTTACCTTTGGTGGTTTTCTCTCACTAAAAGTTATCATAGAAACTGCATGTGCAATGTTAGAAGCATTTCAGGGAGAAGGAAAATCCTGTGCCTAGCACATATTTATGCAAATAAAAACACCGGCTTTAGATATTTGAGCTTTAGCATGTATTTAAGTCCTTTTAAAAATTACTGCTCTGTCTCAGTTTGCTTTGTGTGTGTGTGGTTGTTTTTAAGTGGCCTACAGGTTTTACACATCTGGGTTATAAGGAATGCAATGGATTTGGTGCGGCAAGTTCAAGTTACGTGTGACAGTTACTGTGGTGCTAACCTGCTGTCTCATTTGCCTGTAAGAGATAATAGTGTGGTTGGGGTTTTTTTCCTTACGTTTCTTTTGCTGTGTGTCATCTCAGCTTTTTGTAGCGATGATGCTGTCAGTTCTCAGGAGGGCAACTTGTGGAGATGGCAGCATTAACCTGCTAAGATCTGAGGTCTCTTTTGTAAAGAGAATTTTTCCTTAAAGGGGAGATGGTGACTACAGATATGCCACTCTTTGTTACTGTCTTGAAGGGGACTGATTTTCCAGGAAACTCCAGGTTTTGTTATGGTAGAGAAGACAGCAGCTGTGCTGTGCACAGTTAAAACAGGAAAATAGTGTATTTGTTTGTGTCACACAAATGAACTCCTATGAGCTCCTATGAAATGGGGCTTGCTGTAGCTGTAGCTTTTGGCCTGAGTCAACCTTTAAGGTAAATACTGTGTAAGCTGTTCCATTATCAGAATTATATTCTCAGAGTTTTGAAAATGGGTGGAAGAACTTGTCTTTTACAAAAGAAAATATATTAGTGTTTAAAAAGCAGTACTATTTTGTATGTGCTGAATTTTTAAAGTAATTTGTTCTTTACAAATCATTTTTTCTTAATAATTCTCATAATTTTATTGTCATTAATAAAGTTTCAAGTAGTAACCCTAAGACACAAAAGCGTACAAGCTTTGGCAGATTTCACTTGTGTACAGAGGGTGTGATTCCTGAGTGTCTACGCTCCACCTCTAAGATTCAGCGTAGGAGTTTCTGCCCGGGAGTGGGTGCATGAAATGCAGGTCAAGATCATATTCTGCTTTCTCTGTTCTGAGAGGCCTTTGTGTAATTCGGGTGGTCCACCAGCTATTGCCTGCAGCCTGGAGGCATTATCCTAGGTCAGGATCCCTGTAGACAAGAGACGCCCTGCAGCCCTTCCTCCTGACCCATCTGCAGTCTGGATACCTGGAGTGCCGGTGGGAAGGTCCTTAGGCAGCATTTTTGGACTGTCTTGGTTCCTGTATGAGAAAGCCTTCCACAGGATAAGGATTTAATGTCCTTTTATTATGCTTTATTCCTTCTCTTTGCTGAAGAGGCCAAACTGAAGGTGCTTTAAATATCCAGTATGAAAATGAATATTCAGTTCCAGAAAGGAAGAAATATACACGGCCAGTTTTGCTGAAATAGATGGATACTTTTTAAGAGTGCTTAGGAGAGCAGGGTTATTCCATGTCCTGAAAAAAGCAGTTATAAATCCAGGTGCTGTGGAATTCCTGTTCTCTTCAAATGCTCTAAAATTCTGTATTGATTGTTTTTAATGTGCAAATTTTATCCTTTGATTTTATTTTTATTTAATTACATTAAAATATATTTCTGTGTCTTGTCTATGAATATACTTCAAGAGGAAAAGAGTGGAATGGTAAGGACCTCACCAATGAATTACTGTACATAACCTTTTTTTGGTAAATTATTCTCTAGTATTAAGTATTTATAGAAGTTTTAAAACTTAATTTCTGCTTGGATACTTTCAATAGTTTTTCTATGCAAATAGGTGCAGTATCAAATAATTTGAATTTTTTTCAAAATATGAAAAAGGTAAAATTTGAAAAGTGAAAGAAAAGTTTAAAATAGTAAGAAAGAAAAAAATTGTCTTTTTTTCTAAGTCATCTTCTAAACCTTTGGTCTGCTGTTGGAAATTGCAAATATCTGCTGGGATTATTAGAGTAGAAAATATAATCTTTAATTTTTTTCTTACCTGTGACCGTATTTTCAAGAGAGACAGACATCCAGGTGAATGGAGTCCTCCCCATATGCTTTACTGAGCAGCCTTATGAAAACGGGGATTACAAACAAATGACTTCTGCTTCCTCTGTTCTCTGGTACTTTCACCATTTAGGTTAGGAAGTGTGTGATGTCCAACTGAAATGGCATCAGTCTGTCCCTTGAAACAGTATGACATGCATATTTCTACAAATACATGCAAATAATCTCCATGGGGACCAAGTGTGCATCCACACATTCCACTGCTTAGAAATAGATGTACTTACTGATGTGTCTGCAGACACAATGTCATTTCATACAACAGCTGTATTTAATGTGTTGCTTAACTCCTTTGAAACCCACAGGTTGGTATACAGCTTATCTGCCTTGCTGGATTACCAAGGAGATGAGGTTCAGAGTTCACTACATTTTCTGATTTCCCATTTAATATTTGAAATGGAAATTACTTCTTCTGGCAGAAATGTAAAACTGGAGGTAATAAAAAAGGCTCAAGGCTGAAAGGGTGGAACCAGCAGGCTTTTTATTTGAGTTCTGCCACATATTCTCTCAATGACCTTATGCAAATCATTTAACCTCTATGCATATTGGTTTTCCATATGCAAAATGTGTATCTCTAAATATCAGTAGATTGTTATAGGGCCTAATGTGATAATTAGATCCAGATCTTGCAAAGTGTTGAGTAACCTCAACGGACTCTGACTTCAATTAGAATTGAGGGCACCAACCCCCCTTCAGCATTCAGACCCCATATAGTCAATATTCCATTATCCACGTTAAGGAAGGAAGGAAGTAACCTGAATAGAGCAAAAGCAGAAATCCAAAACATAGGTCAATTTGACTATAAAAGTATATGGCAGTAATACCATGCAAGATAGAAAGAAAGCCTGGGAGGCTGATGATGCTGGGAGCCAAAAATTCTGGTCCGGCACCAGCAGGCACTGCTACACGCAGGTGATGGGGCGCCATGTGAACCCAACCGTGTGGCTTCCAGAGGCAAGGCAGCTAATGCAGAGCTGAAGTGATAATCAAGAATTGTCTGCCTTTGTAATGCATTTAGGAGCTGTCTTTGCAAAAAGCCTTGCTCAGAGGATTTGATTTTAGATTGAATATGTTTACTACTTCTATGCCATAGAAGTGTTTAAGCTATTTTGAGTACCATCCTTTTGAAAGCTGCAATGTTTTTATTCTGAACTTTGTGCTTAGAATAATTGAAATTTTCATTCAGAATAAGATGAGTTTAGTGTTTCATGAGCACAACCTTCCCTTCCCCCTGCACTCCTCCTTTTGCATGTGGTGTGGCTTGAAGTTCGCTGCCTAACACTAAATTTGTCTTTGGAATTTGGCCAGCGCACAGTAGTAATGTTTTGTGTTGCCTGTTAAAATCTAGGGGTTTGTGACTCATGTAGGATAGCTTTGTTTCCAAGAGTTGAGGGGGGAAAAAAGGAAAAAGAAAAAAAGAACCTCAGGGAGGAGAACGCAGACAGTACCTTTCCCAGTAGGGATGCTGCTGCGGGCTGCGGGTTAGCGCATACTTTGCCTTTCAAAAGGAGACAATCAGTCATTCTTTCTCCCCCAGCAGATTGCAGAGTGTTACAATGGTGCAAAACTCTGACAATGGAGATCAAAAGGAAGAAGCTGGAACAAAGAAACATAAAGCGCTTTGTTTGTAGGGAGAATAAAATACTTTAATATGATAAATTCCTGTTCTTCTAAACTCTAAACACATGGCCCCTAGGAAATTGTTCAGTCGCCTGGAATTAATGTTCTGCGTTCTGTTCTGGGGGCAGCGATGGTTTGTGACTGACACACACACACACACACACACAAACTCTGTATCGAACCCTCAGAAGAAAATGTTTTAAAATAAATGGAATATAAATTAAAAAAGAATTCCCTCTCCATTGAACTTCGAGTAGCGAAACTATTATGCCACTTCACTGTATCTCTAACAATTAAAGTTATTAGTGCATTTTGCTCAAAGGCATAATGAAATTAAAGTCATATGTTATTCTTGAATTTATTCTAATTGATTTAAATGAGGGTCAGAAAGAGTGCTAGACAAGTTTCAAAATATTATTAATATCATCAGTTACTGTCTTAAGAGCATTGTGCCCTATTTTTAAATTTACTTTATTGAAAAACTTTTAAAAAAAAATTTGGTAATTAAGTGTATAGGTTTTTTAAATTTTGGCCAGATTTGTTCACCACAATTCAGTAATGCAGCCATCTGAAACATTTACACTATGCAGTAGTATATGTATATATATATGAGGATTTATTTTCTTGTCTTTATTGTTGCTTCTTTAATAGTCTTTGTTTTCTAGCTGGATCATCTGTCTCGTTTCTTCAGATAGCCTCTTCGATTTTCTTTTCTATTTTTTTGGGGGTGTTGCTTTACAAATGGTCAGTGTACTGGAGCATTGCTGACTCTTCGTCATTCAAAGATACATTGGTGTCCTTAAATGTATGGTTTGAAATGATCAGACATCTGAGTCGACAAGCACTGTGGTGTTTACGCTTGCACGTGACTTCATATCTTGAAAGCATGCAATATGTCTCTTAATGTAAGTTTGTTTTAAATGTCTTGTTTCCACATTTTGTTGTTGCATTCACTTTTTATTCTGCTTTGTTTACGCACCTCTCAATCTGGATTAAGCAGGTCTGTGAATCTTCTCAATGCATGCAAACTGAAAAAGCCTGCTCTAAGGTGAGGGATCCTTAATAGCTTTGTAGTGTTGAAGCTCAGTTGTTTTTCCTTGCTGTTTCAGTTCAACCCATAGGAAGTGGCTGGTTTAGTACAAGCATTAACATGGTAGAACTGTGTTTATTATTCCCATTTTTAACATTTTCAGAAGTACATATTTAAAACCTCATCACTGATAAATGCATTGCAAAATTTAGATAATAATTTAAGTTATGGTATCTGCATTATCTCATGCTAACATAATTTTTATTATCGGCGTGTTTCATTAGATCACACTGCTGTGTTATGTTAAAAATTCTGTTACCAAATGTTATATTTCTAAAGAATTGAAAATGCTTTCCTTTCATATCACTGATGTGGAAGCCAAATTCTGGAATCCAGTTACACTCTTAGAAAGCTGTAAGTTAAACAAATATTTTCTGTCATTTAAAATTCCTCCTGAGGTGACAGTGTATGAACTGTAGCCATGGATATAATCACTGGTATTTAACACTATAGCTACCAAACCGTGTATATGCCAAAACTGAGTTCATATAATGGAGTTATAATCCTCTTTTCCCACCACCCGCTAATACTTCTCACTGGGCTTTTGTTGTTGTTGTTGGAAGTTTAAAATAAAATTTGTCAGAAGATAGCATTGCTAATTAGTTTAAGCAGTAATGGACATAAGCCAAAAGAGTTTAAAAGAATTTCGTTCTTGTGGTAAAAGTAGTTTTTATACTGATATGAGGCTTCATTATTCAGAAAGAAGATAGCATTACACTTTTCAGCTTTAGTCCCACCCATTCATTTTTTATCCGCCAGTTCATCTTTTGAATGTTGATAGCTATAAAAATAACACCCCAAGCAACATTAAAATTAGTTTAAAATTGCTTCTGTAACATACAATTTTTTCTAACATTAGTATAATTTGGTGATCTCCTTAATTTAATTTCAGTGTCGGCTGATATTGCTGCATCTTTTCCTTAACTGGGAAAAGATGCCAAAATAAAGGTTTGATCCTGCAAAATCACACAGACAGGATGTTTTAGCAAGTACTATATATAAAGTAGTGGAAGAACTCATGCTAATAAAGCTGTTTTATGTGGAGTAAACATTTTCAGTATCAAGGCTTCATTTTTTAACTTCAGTAGTATTAAATTGGATGATGTTATGAGATGCAGGGAGAACAGTTAAATGTTAACTGTATATTATTTAATTTATTGGAGAAAGTTTTTCAGTATATTATTTTATTTACTAGAGAAGGTTTTTTCACGCATTTGACATTGTGATGACTTGTATAAAGTCATCACATATAAAGCTGATGTAGAAGACACTTATTTCTGAAATCAAGACAGAATTAAGTTGTTTTTACTGCCTCTTCCCTTTTTCTATGAATGTATTTTGTTCTGTGCCTCTGTGTAACTTTGCATTCTGCTTGCTCTTCTACATCACTCTTTCCACCGAAAGTATTTTTTTTAATTTCAACTTAATCATTTGAAGCGTGCTTGTTTTTAATGTAGAAAGGCAGCACTGAACATCTGTCCTACCATCACATGTTCCAGAAATTTTTTTGTTAAGCTACCTGAGATCATCTTAACATTCATCTGCTCTGGATGGGGGCTTCTTTCCTTTCAGAAAGGTGGTTGCTTTGCAGAAAGAATCTGGTTTGGTTGTTCCCATTTTTTCTGTAATTGAAGCTGAACTCTTCTGAAGCTAAAGTGTTGAAATATTCCCCTCCTCGCCTTTTTTTTTTTTTTTAAGTATATCAGTGGTGGTGTACAGTTGATAAACTGAATATTTTTTTGACCAGACAGAAAGTCTGTCTTGTTTCCTTTAGTTGTATAGAGCCAATGCCTCTCTTTCTTACAGCACACACAAAGTGGGACAGAGCCTGAGAAGCTGACTGAGATAACAGGGTAGGGATAGTTGTTAGGGGCTCATGAAGAGGTTTGGAATAGTCCTCAAGGATGCTTGAGATGAGCCTTATGGTAAGCAGTCCATCTCTAGGGGCGCACAGAGTTCAAGGGGGAGCCGGCTGGTGATGGTAAAAGGTGTGACTGGGATGAGACTGTGCCTTGATGGAGCAAGATGGAAGCAAGAATGGAAAGAACTGAAGTTTTCACAAGAGGAGGGAGCTTGTCATTGGGATTTGGGTGAAGGGGTGTGAGCTTGAAAGCAGTCATTGGTGTCCATGGCTTCTGGGGTGAGAGAGCTGCTGACAGTGGTCATTTAGTTATGGCACTGTTATGGGTAAAGGGGATGTTTCCGTTCCGCTCTTTGGAGAGGAGAAAACGGGACTAGGGTGGGGAAATGAGACCCTGACACCTAGTGCTGTCATTCAGCCACTGCCATGGGAGTGATTCCTGTCTCAGTCTGGGTAATGCTGCCTGCACCTCTCTGCTTCATAGGGAGTGCAGCAGAGTGAAAAGCATCTCCCAGCTTGGGGCCTCACCCCTAGCGGCAACCTCTCTTGCTAGGAGTCACTGCTTTAGGGAGAAGTGCTTTGGACTAACAAATCACCACAGTAATTTGTCTCCTATTAGGTGTAAGCTCTGAGTGGGCTTCCCTTAATTTACTAAGTAATACAGCTTGTGTCTCAGCTCACGTTTTTCCATCAGAGAGAGCTGGATATCTGAGGGTTGCCATGAAGTCACACAAGGGCTCCCTGGTAGCTACCTTGGCAGGAGGGATGGTTGAAGAGTGAGAAAATAAGGCAAGCTTTAAGCATTTGAGAAACCCCTTGCCAGGAGATGTGGGGAATCTAACCTTTTTATACATGTAAGTAGGAAACATACATTTTTGGCAAGCTAATGAGAAAATGCAGGCTAGCTCACCATTAATTGCACTTTGGGCTATGTTAAAAACTAGCTTTGAACCTCAGAATAATTGATAATGAAGGCACAAAGTTAGCTTGCTGGTGTGCAAATTTTTACCTACTTTTGGCATTCTCTGTAGTCTGGCTGAATGTGCCAGGTAATATACTTTCTCCTTAAATCTTTCACTTCTTATTAAGAGAATCCAAAAGTCCAGAAGTGTGGAGTGGTAGTCAGAGATTGGAAACTTGGCCCAGAAAGTAAATATTGCAAGTAGATCTTACTCTGTGGTACTAGTTTAGCCCATCTTTTATCTTATGATTAAGGAAAAAGCAGTGTGTTTGTTGCACCAGGAACTCAGAAAAACTATTATTTGGGCTCTTTAACAAATCAAGTTATGATTAAAAATAAAGTTGTAGTTATTTTTATGGTCAGCATTCTACTTTGTACGTTTCTCAAAAATATTTCTCATCAAGATATGTGCTTTTACTAGTGCCACTGTAAAGCTTGCTCCTTTTCTTATTAGCACTGTTAAGAGAACCAGCTCAGCTGAGCGTGTGTCCCCAGGCGGTCGGAGGGAGAGCTATGGAGATTCCAAAGGGAGTCGCAACCGCACTGGATCCACCAGCAGTTCATCTAGTGGTAAAAAGAACAGTGAAAGGTAATGTTATCTAAATATCGATCTCCTTTCTCTGCCTACTGCCCTAATAATGAAATTAGTTTCTTTAGTGAAATCAGTTTCTCTAGTTTAGCAAATATTGGGAGAGTTTTCTTTTTTAAAAAAAGGCTCCTACAGATGGACAAAAATATATTTAAAAACATTTAAAATAAAATAGGTTTTCAAATTTAGATGAAATCTATTTGCCTGATTTCCAATACATGAACAATGTGAGAACCTTGAGTTGCCTGGCAAAGTTTGTAATTATTAAGCGTGCCTTTTCCATTATCTTAGTGGTTTCCCTTGGTCTTCAACTTTCTGACATACACTTCTTCAAGTTCCTGATTGTGGTGTGTTGACCCCAGCTGACAGCTAAGCACCACACAGCCACTCACTCCCTTTCCCCCAGCAGGATGGGGGAAGAGAATAGGAAGAGCAAAAGCGAAAAAACTCAGGTCAAGATAAAGGCAGTTTAATAAGTGAAGAAAAGAGGAATAAAAACCAAAACAGATGATGGAAAGCAATCACTCACCACCTCCCACATGTAGACTGATGCCCAGCCAGTCTCTGAGCAATGACTGCCCTAGTCTGAGGGTCAGAATAATGAGAAATGGTGGGAGAGGGTTACATGCAAGTGCTATCCAAAGAAGCGGAATGAAGTGATGCCTGTCTCTGTGTACCTCTGATGATGGTTCTCTATACTGCTGAGAGTCCGAAGAAAAAAGAGTGTCTTGTCCAAGGGTTTCAGACTTAGGATGGTCTTGAACAAATTGCTGATTCATTGAGATTTGCCAGTATTGGTCAACTGGTTCCTTCCTGTATTTCCTAGACAGATTTTACTCTTGGCCATTTTACTTGGCTGGGCCTAATCCAGTTTCCTATGCAGAAAGTGGTGTTGATGGTTCTGATTCACCATCTCACAGATTATGTGACCACAGAAACACAATGTTAATGAAAATCACATAATAACCTAATTTACCTGCTCTGTCTGGGCATCAGTGACATCATAGGAGTCATTGGACTGCTCATGAGCCGATGGTGTGGCACAAAACATCCGTTTTTTATCCTTTCAGCATCTTTGCTTGATGTAGGGAGTGACTGAGGCTGTTTTATGCTAATGGACAGCTGAAATAGGGGTGATTACATTATTAACAGTGCGTTTCCTGGCTTATGTTTTCAGCTATGAAGCAAGACAAGTATGCAAAGTTTATGAAATTTGTGAAAAGCTTAGTGAATTATGGGAATAAAGACAAAAATAAGACTACCATCGGATAAAAGGTTGTAAAATTTTAACCAATGAAGATATAATATTTACACAAATTAATTTTAGCCAGTCTAAAATCTTATTGGTGTTGTGCATCTATGCATGTGAATGAGGTTTTTATATACCAACAGAACTCTGCAGGACTGAGCCTTGTGATACTTACAGAAGTTTGACTTATCTCAGCATACGATTATTTTTTTTCCTTAAATTTTTTGTGAAATAATTATAAACAACAGGTAACTAAATAGAGGTGGTTTTCGTTTTGTTTATAAGATTTTTGTGCTTTACAGTTCCTAAAAGACTGAAATATTATTGCAAAAACCCCAAAATCACTGTAGCAATTAACTCTTTATGTAATCCATAAATAAATACTACACTGGAGAGGAAAATCAATCTTCTATTGTATTACTTAGCAGCCATGTCTCTTTCTGCATGTGCAGACTTGGACAAAATCCTTACTAAACATCTCAGACCCTTCTAGTGCAGAGAATGTAGACCTTGATACAGCTGATGGAATGCTGCTGAAGCATCGAACCAAATATCAGCACTTCAGGACAAGTGAGCCTGAAAGTTTTGAAAGGCAAAACTAAGCAAAAAGTTAATGACCAGTGAAGGGACTGCTAAGGAGATAAAAGCTTCCTCTTAGTTTAACCTGGAAATTCTGTGAAGTCTTGCAGTAGTGCATGAACTTTGTGAAGCTACTTTGCCTCAGTGAAGTCATTAACAAGGAGCTGCTGTTTTCTGTATTGATCTCTTGAAGCTGATGGATTTTTCGAAGGCTTTACTTTTTATTTTGCATGTATATATAACTTCCTACTCTATTGCATGTATCAAATTATAGCAGCAGCCCTCATGTTGTGACCTCATTGATATTAAAAAAAAAGTCTTATATAAACAAATCTCTTTTGGAAACTTTTTGTTAAAAAATTACGTTTCTATAATGAGATGGGTAGACTTGTTTCTCGAATATGAATGGGAATATTTCACCTACTTATGGTAAAAGTCATTACTTTTCCAATTTACTGTAGTTTTTTGAAAAAGTTTTAACAAACGTATGATGATCCTGCAGTTTCCTTCCTCTGTGTATTTTATCTTGTATAAAAAATTCCATTAGATCAAGTCCCCCAAAGATGAATTCACAGAATCACAGAGTCACAGAATGATAGGAATTGGAAGGGACCTCTGGAGATGATCTAGTCCAATCCCCCTGCTAAAGCAGGTTCACCTGAATCAGATTGCACAGGATTGTGTCCAGTTTTGAATCCCTCCAGAGAAGGAGACTCCACAACCTCTCTGGGCAGCCTGTTCCAGTGCTCTGTCACCCTCAAAGTAAAGAAGTTTTTCTTCATGTTCAGATGGAACTTGCTGTGTTCCAGTTTGTGCCCATTGCCTCTTGTCCTGTTGCTGGGCACCACTGAAAAGAGTCTGGTCCCATCCTCTTGACACCCGCCCTTTAGATATTGATAAGCACTGATCAGATCCCCTCTCAGCCTGCTCTTCTCCACGCTAAACAGACCCACGTCTCTCAGCCTTTCCTCTCAGTAACTCTACCTTCTCTGTATCCTCTGTCACCAGGGCACTGACCTCATTCAGCAGTGGGCCCACATTTTCCTGAGTCTTCCTTTTGCTACTGATGTCCTTGAAGAAGCCCTCTTGTGGTCCTTGACAAATAGCCATGTTTGTGCCACTGTGAGAATAATCATTGTATGCTTACAGAGTTTTCCCTGATTTCTGTGGCATGTAGCCTTAGCCTGCAGCTGCAGCACCGCAGCTCTCACCTCCTTGAAGGAAGAGGCTGGCTAAAGACTTGCCTCATGCTTGCTGCTGAAACTGGAAGCCACCGTGCAAAATAAAAAGCAAGAGTCATGGGACTAGAATGATCACGGTTCTGTACACTGGGGGCTGAGGCTGTCCTGAACCTAACTGTATGTGTGAAAGAGTATGGAAGAGGGTGTTACTTAACCATCTACTCACAGGCTTATTATTTGTATCATTGATCTTTATGGGTCCCTTCCAACTTGGGGTGTTCTGTGATTTTGTTTTATGATTCTGTGTCTGGTCTGTAGATGAAGATAAAGCAGAATGCATGCCGGGAATCCAAAAAGGCAATCGTGAAATTACTGTCTTTCAAAATATATGGAGTTGTAGGCTGTTATGCAAAAACATAATGCTATAGAATGCTATTTTAAGAAGCTTTAAGTATAAGGAGTAAGGAGATGACCATAATCTCCTGTCTGCTATGGGGTGTCCCAGCTCCCAATGGCTGTGAGTCGGGGGTGAGCCTTCCTAAGGGTTGAATAAGTAGGAATTGACTCAAGTTCATGAAAAAGAAAAAGGTGGTCAGAGCTCTGACCTCTGTGTGTCATTACGGTTTGTATAATTAGGAAGTTTACATGATTTGCTCTATTACTTTCCTGAATCAGCCTGTCACATAAGCTGATTACACTGTGTATGTTAGCATGCTCTGTTCAGAGCTAAGGTCTCTAATATGGCAGCATTTCTGACTGGTGCTCCATCCCATAAAGTTTTTATTTTCTAAAAATATCTTCATTCGTAAGACAAAATATTAATCTTGGTGTTAACAAAGGCAACATGTAATGCTATTTATATAGATGAGATTGGCTGTGTATGCCAACTTGAAGCATGAATTTTGGTGCATGATTAGTACTAAAGCTGATATCATGAAAAGTTGATAAATCAATGGGTAGGATCAGCAGAATTCTTTTTTTGGTTTGGTTTGATCAGGTAAATGTATTATTAATATAACTGTCATTTCAAGGCAAAAGGAAAAATACTGTAAAATTATGTGCTACAACTTCTATTGTAGAGACAGAGACAATAATGGAATTGAAAAATATTTTTATATGTACACAAAATATTTTATATTTTTTATATTATATTTTTAATTTTATAGTGATACCTTTATATGTGCAGACTGTATGTGCATGCTTATTAAAATAGAATTTCTTCCATTATTTTCACAGTAAACCCAAGGAACCAATGTTCAGTGCAGGTAGGAACTTTAAAAATTTTTAAGCAGATAACTCTCATAACATAATAGGGTTTTGTTGTTGTTGTTTTTTATGTGGATGCCTAGAAACTGGTATTGGGAAGCTAAACATGATACTTACAGGCGGCTGATGACTTGTTTTTTTAAAAGTTGATCAGTTTGCTCTAGTTTTTACTGGCCCAATAGGTTTATTTTACAGTTAGGATTCTTTTCATTATTCCTGCAAAAAGGTTTTGAAAGTGAAATAGTAGGTATAAGAGAGAGCAGAGTTTGTCCTTGTCATTAGGCATTTATAAACTTTTGAACAATCTTGATAAATACATGAAGCTGAAGAGTATAGAAACCCGTTACTTTTGTTCTGAAAAACCGAGGACAACTAAAAGAAAAGCCTTATTTTAACAAAATAAGGAAGGAAAAATCCTTGTTGATATACTAGTTGTATCATATTATTTTTGTGTATAGTTCTGTGCCAGTAATCATACATTAAGCTGAAAAAGTAGAAAATCTTTTGCTTACTGTGCTGATTGATCAGCATCCAACAAAACTCTTAAGCCGTACTTCAAGTTTAGTGTAATTGATTTTGAACTCAATAATATATAAGGCTAAGTAAGCACTTAAGCCTCTTGTGACAATACAATCATGGTTCACGTCCCTTTCATGAAAACTGTTGGTTTAGAAAATAACTTTTGATTTGTGCAGAATATACTTTTTTGCTTCCTGTGCACCGTGAAAGCAAAAGTATTTGGATTAATTTTTCTTCTGACACTTTCCCTGTAGATAAAGTGCAGTAGTTAAACAGATGTGACACTAGTTTTACCCTTCTCATCCAGGCAAAATTCCTACTGAAATAAATGATTTTTTTCTGAGGAAATTATACATGCTATTTTACTTCCTTTGAGCATATAGTTGCGCAACTGAGCTTAAGCCAGTACTTTAATGATAGAAGAGCTAAACAGAGCCCCTAGCTGCAGGAAAAGGATTTCGACTGTAATTACCCGAGGTCTGGCCCGGAGTCTGGCTCAGTGTTTGTCACGCGCCAGGTTAGCCTCCAGCAGAATACAGCTGGACAGCCTGTAGAGCAGGTATTTAGTGAGTTTATTGTATTCAAACACGTCTTTATCTAGCCCTTCTGTCTCTGTCTCTGTAACCACAAGGGAAGCGCCGTGTGACACACTGCAAAGGTAGGCTTCACTTCCAAAACCTCATAGCTCTCGAAGCAAAATGGTATCAATGGGATCAAGTTCCATGTATAACAGCTATTTTCTAACTTGTGTGCGTTTTGCAATGTTAAAACTTTCCTAGATCTTTTGAATGAAACAAAAATATATACTGTCTATTATACAGTCTACTGAATTATAACCCTCAGGTGCACTTTAACAACGATAACGGGTTATAATTTAGATTCCTGTGGACTTTTCAGAATAATTTGAATTAGAAAAACTATGTTGAGAGAGCTATATGGCAACACATGGATGTTCACTGTGTTTGAAATGGTGTCCTGCACTTTTGCTGAAATTCATGTAGAACTTGCCCCTTTGTTGGCTGTTTCGCTGTTAGCCTAACATGATGATAGATGCCTTGGTTTTCCCCTTGCTTTTTCTTACTGAGTAGACTGTAGATTTTTCTGAATGTTGAATAAAGAGACCTAGGCCTCCAACTAATTTCTCAGTGCTTCTTGCGCGATGTCATAAAGCAGAGTTATATTTGGTAAACATACCATATTATTTTCTAAAAAGTTTTAGCTAAATTGTAGTGTAAATATGCAAATTTTTTGATGCATGTTCATGACCAAGATATAATCACAGATTTGTTTTGCTTTTTAAAGAGAGCTAAATCCTAACAGTTTTTCCACTAATCAGCATCTTTCAGCTTTGCAACAAATCTAAAATCTCACAAAGCAAAGAATGTTTGTTCGCAAGGCAAAGTCTTGGAGAGTCCCTACCTCTGTGTATTCTTTGTACAATTTTATGTCTGCAATCAGTAGTGGTCTCCTTTGCAGATCCTACTAGCATTCGCGTGCCTCTTATTTCAGTTCAGTAACTGTTCAGTTTTGCAGTTACTGTCAACAACAATTTCAAATTTACAAAATTGCAGGTGTAAAAGATACATTTGTCTAAAAGTTTCACCATTGGTCTGTCTTTGTACTTTGATGATTGTCTGTCTTTACATCTACATCTTCACATTTAGAACTCTGCTGTCTTAAAAACTTACTGAGAAAAAAAATAGGAGCAAAGGGATGTTGATTGGTTATGTAGATAATGTGTTTGGATTGCTAACAAAAATCAGTACTGATGGTATTAATATTACCAAAAGTTAGAAATAAATGCACAGTATGGATTTCCGCGCCTGACCTAGTCATCCTCAGTTCCTCTTTACAGTTAATAGAGAGAGAGAGGCATCCTGAAGGCATAATTTATGTGGTTGGTATAAGATACTTGGTATCATTTACTACGCTTGCTTTTGGACGTCTGCCTCATCATGTGATTAATTTGTCCAGAAGGACCTGTTTCTCCCTATTTACTCTGAAAAGGGGTTTTGAGTGACTAGGCTAAATACTTCCACTGTAAACGGCTAAGTGCAAGTTTTATGAGTCCTGTATGTTTCAGGTGAGAAAAACAGTTGAATGAATTGAACTTCCATTCATTCTCAGCCTTTGATAAGCTCAGTCAGGGGTTGTCCCTGCTGAAAATCTATTGACCTCCAGTGCACCAGTATCAGTAGTATCGGCATGTGGTTCAAGCTCATTAACTAGATGCTGCATGCGCATACAAAAAAGTGCTGTAATGCTCTGCTATTTAACGCTCTACCCGCTATAGTTTATGTTCCAATACAGATCTGTTGGAGTAGATTTTTAAAAACATTTCCAGCATTCTACCATTTTAACAAGCATCTTAAGCTCCAACCATCTGTCACCATTATTTCACCATCATTATTTCTCCTTTTTAGCATTCAGCTTTCTGTTGTTTTCATTGTATGTATGAGGGCCCTAGCTGTAACTTTACTGTGTCGAATCAGGTAGATCTCTTTCCCAAATGAGTTAGTCTAAAGGCAAAATACACATATGTTTAGGTAATACAGCATAACTATGATGTTTATTTGTTTAACCAATAATTTTTGCTCATTTAGCCAGGATTAGTAGCATATGCGTATTTCCAATTACAATAAAGCCTTAGTTTTCAAATTATAAAAATAATGGTATAGTTGTAGTGATACTTAACCTTTCATAGCATAATTTTAACAGTCCTAAATTGTATAATTTTTTTTTTCATTTACATGATTTTGTTACTTCTGCCCTTCCATTTCCTCTGTGCCCACGATTATTCTGTCTAGTAACTCTACAGATGTCACTGACTCCAAAACTGCTTGATTCGCATGAGAACAAGGCTGAACCCCTTGATCTGCCGATGAAGCAGCAAGAGCCAGCACGTTCTGAATCTGGACAAACTTCATCAGAAGTTCACAGGACACCCACTTTGGCCTTGCCAGTTCCCAAAAGTCCTAGTCAGACCTTCATGGCATTTCCCAGATCTCCTAGTTTTATAAGCCCCATGAAGTCCCCAAGTCAGTACTTCCAGATCTGTTATTAACCCCTGTTTCTCTCCCCCAAAAATATTTCTTACCAGTTCAAAACATTACTTCTAGTATTTTCTTCTAGAAATGTTTACTTCTGTCAGCAATTCAGTTTTTGTGGCTTCTCTCCTGTATGTCATTTTCCTTTCTTTTAATGTGCTGTCAATGTTGTCATTCCTTTTTCAATGTTTAGTAATTCTTAAAGCACGTGTCTTTTCTGCATGTACATCAGCATGATTCCTTTTACTGATTGTTTGTGTTCCTTATTTCGAATGTATCTCTAACACTGTATCAAGTGTAAAGCATATCTTTACACTGAGATGCAAAGAATGCAACTGAGTGTTGGAAAATATTTTAGATGCTGATGCTCAACTGTAAATACTGATTAAAAAATAAAATTAATTTAAAGTGGCATTTCTGCGTTAATTGTAATCTTTGATGTTTTCCCCTTCATTTTTAATATTTTTAAATGTAATATTGTAACATTATTTTTCACAAAAAAAAAGTTTTGTTTTCAGTCCTTTCACTTTTGTAGTTCTTCATGACATTGTTTAGTTCTAATTCTGCTGCTCAAAATATTTAGAGGAAAAAGGGACTTTGTATGTTTAAAATCAAATTCTGCTTAGTGATTATTATTTGGGAAAAAAACCAACCCTGCTTAATTTCTGAGATTGCATGTCTTTCTGTAATTGTAAGGCACCAAACTGTTAAGTAGGATGGGGTGGAGGAGCACTGGAGTTCTCCACTGATGTGTTTTTTTGTGTAACATTAAACATTTCTGACCTTTTGTAGAGGAAGGATACGTGAAAATGTTTCTTCGTGGACGTCCTGTTACCATGTACATGCCCAAAGAGCAAGTGGAATCTTATAATTTGGAAGCAAAAGTAGAACTACCAGCCAAGAGGCTTAAACTGGAATGGGTGTATCCTTTCTGTGCTAGAGGAATACTGGAAATCAGTCCATTCTTAATGATTTGTTTTAAATAATTTTTCAAGATAAAGTATAGCAAAATTAAGGTCATAGGGTTCATTTCATTAATGAAGCGACTTTCCATTGAAAAGAGGTGTTCATTTCTTGAGCCTGCTATTCTGCGCCTTCCGAAGTAGAGGGTGTCAGCTTAGGAAAGATTTTGCTTAAATGTTGCCTGAGGGTTAAGTCTAAAGCACGCTAATTAGCTAAAGATTAAACTAGGCATACTGTAAGAACATAGTGAGCTGTGATTATTAATTATAGAATGCATAAAACAAGCTGAGGGGCTTTTTTGCTGATTTGCAGCAAACGTGTTTTATAAAATGTGCATCGTTGTCCTTTGCTATCATCAACTTTAGTACTTGGATAAGCCCTGAACTGAATTGCACTTTGCAACTAATAGGTGCTTAGCAATAAAATTAATAAGATATTGTGTATAAAATGATGTTTGAATTTAGATTTAAAACTGATTAAGTACCATAAATACCAAACAACCAGAATTTTCCACTGACTTCTGAGTGACGTAATTACAGAATTCTAACTTGAAAGAAATTAGTGTTTCATTAAGTACAGAAATTTTCACATTTCACTTTTAAATATAATGAGAAAATATATTCTTTATTGAAGAAAAGAAATGACATCTCATTTTTGTATAATATTAGTATATATAAGAGATAATTCAAGATAAAATATAAATACAAGATCTGAGTCTATTTGTAATATCCACTCTCTTTAGAGAGATGAAGTCTTCATAAGGTTTTCTGTTTTAAGAAAAATACTTTTTTTTTTAGTCCCAAACAGTGCAAATAGGAAGTTGCTTTGTCTTCATGAAAAAGAAGACAGGCTGCATATAGTCTTTTTCAAAGTTGTATAAATAGAACTGCATGTGGTTTCAGAACGCACACGGAGAGTTTCCAAAAGTCCCATTGTATTCACAAGAGATTAATGACAGATTTAGTAACCATTCTTATTATTACTATTGCAGCAGAGCCTGTGGGTTCTACCCCACTCTGCTGGAACCGCATAGATAATATGTACAGAAATAACTGAAGATGAGTTAAAAAAAAAAATCCAGAAATTAATAAAACTTAATTAGAGATTAGAGTGAGAAATACTGCTTGCAGCATTTTACCATCTAATTGTTGTACAGGCTCTCTCCATATATCACCACAGAATCGAATGATATCTTCTGACGTTGTAAGGTGCCTCTCGCTTAGGGGGCCTAAGGATGATACAGGAGGCAGTGTTAGGATTCTTGCTGAAACGATGAAAAACCCAACCATGAAACAAAACAGATTGTCATCAACAGTGTGTAGGTGGAAGCTGAAGTTAGTATTTCAGACTATTACAAGAAATTATAATTAGAGCAGGTCATGATTTCTGTCTCATTAGTTTCTCATCTAAGCTTACTTAAATGACTGAATATTTGCCAGGTGGAGTATTATTTATTTTTAGTTTGAGTATTCACATGTCCTTCCAGGTATGTGTCTGTATACCCAGAAGAATCCTATGTATAAAGGTTGTCTGTGGATAGAAAAGGTATGAATTAATAAAATGATTCTCACTAACCCTAAATGGTTACTGAGGAGTATGCATATTTTTCCAAAACCACTGTGCTAACTTTTTCAGATTTTAATTTCTTTGCAGTTAAACCCAATCATGATATCCATACTTAAAAGTTACACTAATGACTAAGTATTTTAAAGACTTCTTAAAAAAACAAAAGCGGCAGGGAGAGAGAGGGAAGATAATGCCCAATTTACAGACTATAATGATGAGAAGTTGGAGGCAGGATCATAAACTAATTTAAGAAGAAAAACAAAGACAGCAGGAAACGAACCAATATTGCAGGCATTCATTCCAGTGAAGTTGGAGAGGCTGAGCTGTTTGATTGGAGGATATCAGAACTCGAGTGGGAGAAAACATCTTTGTAGCGGACAAATCAGCCTGACTGTGGGATTACAGCCAGAAATGCTTTATGATGTTAAGAATGGGGGTAGAGAACCAAGATATAGGAGGTGAGATGGACAAATGGAAAGGGCAAAGCAGACTAGGATGAGAAGAAACAGAAGGAAGAAAATCTCACATGTGTAGATTAGAGCATACCTGAAGCCTAAAGGGTTTTACAGTCATGTTAGCAGCTAACCGGGTAAACCGGAAAAGGTTCAGACAACATCAGATATGTTCAGACATGAAAAAACAGAAATCCTGAGTGATGACGTATGAGGGAGAGCTGGAGCAGAGGTGATAAAACCTGAGTGAGAAATTGGCACTGAGGACCTCGGGGCGGGAGCGGTGGCCTGCACAAATCTGTTTGAGACCAGCTCACTTGGCAAGCGGGAGGTTTGAAACAAAAGCTGCAGGCCAAATGAAAAGAAAAGGTCAAGATAACATTCCCTGAAGTGCCAACTCACCAAATCCAAGTTGAAGCCACCAAATCCTAGTGTGGGAAACAGTGAGGAGAAGGAGAGATCAACCCCAGGCGTTTACAAAAGCTGACAGAACGAAACTGTTTGACAACAGCAATCATGCGCAGGGTTGAATGCAGCATTGTTCGCCACAGGAAGAATGGTAAAGAAAGGAGATTTTCCCTAAAGACTGTAATCTTTCCCTTTTTTTCGCTATTTTTACGTGCTGCGATTTGTTCCCTACGAATGTCTGTAGAGTTGTTTTACTTCACTTTTTTTAAAAGTTCGATTCCTTACACCAACTTCAACTGCTTATTCATTTTAAACTTGATTATATATTATTGAACTAAGGAAATTTTCTGTTGCCTTCACTTGGTAATGGTACCTGGCCTTATGGAGGAAAATAAATTTAAACAAAAAAAGCATTGTCCAGCAATCTGGAGTACTAGCTCTAACCTTTACAGACAGATTCAAAACTGATCGTAAATGCTTTGTAATTTGAAGATACTGGTTGTTTTCATGTCTTCCAAATTTTGCTATCTCAAACTGGAAAGAATTTTAGCTGAAACATTTCAGTTGGAGTTCAAAAGCTGTGATTTTTGAATACACATTTTGGTGGTTGGGTATGCAGCACTTCTTCTAGTGCATTTATTAGAAAAAAATCAGCAAGCTGTCGCTTCTAAAATAGGAAATTAAAAAAAGATAACTATCGTCTTTATTTCTTGGATAATGTTACATGAGGTTTTTAGTTTGTCGGGGTTATCAGTGACCATAGAGAATGTTTTTAGTATCATGGAATTGGGGTTTCACTACCTCTCCATATATTTATCACAGCCAGTTTCTTTGTATTGACTGAATTAGAATGCACTTCTGTTTTGCCAAGATTTTGCTAATGCTGGTTCTCTCTGTTCCCATAAAAATGTAAAGCCAAAATCGTTGTAGTCTCTAATGACTCTTCAGAAGAATAAAACTGCATAATTTGGCTGAATTAACATTCGGCCTAAATGAGATTATTTCTGGATTAATTCCAGTTATTTCATTGGGTTAATTTTAGATTAGTGTTGATATGACTAGCATCAGAATCTGGGCCACTGCCTTTTCAATACTACAGAAAATAAATTGGAACGCATGATGTAACCCCTTTACGGTTTCATATCCATCTGGCTGGTAATGCCCAGAATAATGAAATCAATCAACCTGCACAAAGGATAATGCAGTCAATCCTAGTGTAATGCAGGGAGATGTATGAATGACTTATTAGTGTTTCCATCAAGTCTAAATATTAGTTTTAATTAGTAAACCAGTGTAAATAGTAAATACACTAGGGATAAAATTAATATTGCTTTAGTCTGGCATTTAGCAAATTCCAGAGGATACTATAGGCATGGTATGTCACAAAATCCTGTCTCCTTTACCATGTATTTTCTGTAGGCTGTGTAGGTTTTCAGTTACTTAGTCTGCAAAATGCTTTAACTCTCTTTTGTAGTAAGGGAGGGAGTTCTGAAGGCTGCCAAGTGATAAAGCTGTGCTCAAGCCAAGAGATGCCGACTTCAGGAAATACAGGGGCAAAGATCCATTTGGGTTTTCTTATTTTTAACATTCTTCATTGGTAGATAATGTTATTGCAGCTTGACCAACCTCCTAGCTATGGATATAGGGGTCGGGACTGTCGCAGTAATCTCTATCTTCTTCCAACGGGTGAAACTGTCTATTTCATCGCATCCGTGGTTGTGTTATTCAATGTTGAAGAGCAACTTCAGAGACATTACACTGGTCATAATGATGATGTGAAGTGGTAAGTCACCTAATAACCATTCTTCTTTTCTTTTTAAAACAGTATTTGGAAGGTAATGTTTTGCTCTTTTAGTACAGTTCTGAAAATTTGATTTAATTTCTAAGTCTTGCATAGGGTGGTTCCTTATGCCTGACAGTGCATCTGCACAATCAAATAAAGGTCATGGTAAGGACGACAAATGTCTGTTATAGCTCTACCTAGTCAGCACACGAAGCAACTGCTGTCAGGGTATGATGGCAGAAACCTGAGGATATCCAAATGTGTCCCTAACAGAGCTTGAGTTTGCTTGTGAAACCTGCCTTGAGGTCTGTGCTGCCATAGATGCTTTGCTACCTCATTTGGATGTGTCTATATGCAATCGCTGCATTGATGTTCTCCAAGCTACCACTTGTTTCTCTGTCGCAGTTGTTAATTCTCCCGCATATTTACTTGAGAAAATTTATTTTCCATAACTAATACAGTTTTTACATTGAGAATACGGAAAAGTAGAAATCTGACTTACAGATCCACTCATTTTCATTACTCTATTTTCAGGATGATTTGACTTCTTTTTTAGATTCTTCTCCTTTCGCTTTTTAAGTGGGATTGAATTATTCAATCTGAGTCTGGGTGCCAGACACAGGTTCTTTAGGGTCAATCTAACCCACAAAGCAGTTTTAATCTGATTTGGGGTCTTCATGGTAGTCTTCAGGCAAGTCTACATCATGGCAGATACCCTGCGAACTGGTCCTGAGCAGCCTGGCTTGTCTGCTGCCGTGCAGGCGCACCAGCTTGGGCTTCAAAGTGATTTAGCTGTGCTCAAGCTTAGAGGAGACTAGGTACCAGGAAATATCAATATCATTAAACTGAAATCTAAATAAACATATGGTTTGTCTTCATGGTATCTGTCTGCTTGCTGAGTGTAGCTGAAAATGAGCACCTGGATTATCTGATTGCTAGGCCCTAACGTGTGAAATGAGGTGACATCCCTGCTTTAGATTAAGCATTATGAAACACCTGTTGTCCCTCAAAATATCCCAAAAATAAACCTGATAATCAAACCTGTTTGCACTGTGAGCATGTCTCATAAACTTGAATTATTTGTATAATCTGTTTGTTTTTCATGGAGATTTTTAACTTGGACCTGTTCCGTCTCATTTCTTTCTTTCATGTTTTCTGACTCTTTAGATATTTGAAAACTTTCAGGTTCGTTAGAAAGAAGATAGCTGATACCTTTCTGCATCGTAAAGCTTAATGAATTATTGCCGTATAATGAATCTTTTTGCAGGGTGCTTTGCCTCTAGAACTGTAGGCAAAACAGCTGCAGTGAAAAAAGAATTAAAAGAGGATTTCAGGCAAAAGGAGGCTGTACTCCAGGCTTTAATATGAGTTTTAGGTTGGTTTTTCCTTAGAGACATTAATTATCATTGTACACAGATTTTAAAATCTCAGTTTTAATTTTAGAATCAAAATTCCTAATTTCTGTGTCCTGGTTTTCACTAAAGGACTTCGTTTCACCTGTTGAAAAAGATTAGAGAGAAGTCAGTATCTCCCTATAAAAGTCACTGAATACCTGGTTAATACAGTCTGAAGAGCAGTGTTGGAGTGGATACACATGTGCTTGCTCTGGAGGATTGTTGCTAGACACCGTTGACTGCACTGACCAGCTCTCTACAACCTTTCATTAGAGATACCTGAAGTTAGACAACTAGCACAAAGTATGAAGTTCCTACACACTGCAATCACTTTAAATCTAGGTGAGATGAATCCCCAGAAAAGTTAGACCAAGGCTTGTTTGATCCGTGCTTTGCAGTATTAGGGCTTAAACAAATTAATGCTTTCTTCACAAGTGAGTATTTTCTTCAATAAAAGAGCAAGAAGATTCCTTTGTTTGTTCTGTTTTTGTATATTTAAAATGTTTACATGTATGGTATGTGTCTTATATGACTAAAATAAGGCTGTTTATTACAGGCTTAAGTAGAAGTTTGATGAAATAGAAATAAATGGCTTTAAATTTGTTCTTTCTTTCTTTTCTTTAGCCTGGCTGTCCATCCTGATAGGATCACTATAGCAACAGGTCAAGTTGCAGGGACATCCAAGGATGGAAAAGTGAGTTACCCCTTTGCCAACATAGAATTAATTGCTTGTATTTCACAAGAATGTGTTATCAAGATACATGCTATATTCTTTTCATGTGGCAGTTAAACTAGTCTTAGATTTTAGGACTGAATGCAAGGAAAACCTAATTTGAGAGAGCCTATTGCACACAATCAAAGTTCCCCAGTTCCATTATGAAGATCACTCAGTGGTTTCTGGTTCCATTACTTACGCAAACTGAACGTAAATTTGGAGTTGGTCTCCAGAAGAAATAGGGAAGGATGAGGCTACAAAGGAGACCTGAGAGGGCAGATGGATGTGGGGAAAAGGAGGAGCAGCAGCGGAGATTAAACTGTACCGTATACAACTTCATTTGTGACCACAGCTACCAAAGGCAAAGTACAAATAAGAATGGCTTTGGACTGATGGCTGAAAAAAATAAATTCTTGCTCTTGCCATCATCCAGGCAAGAATATTTTTCTCTCTCTTTTTACCTGTATTAACATAAAGTTCAGTTGTAGACTAGGAATTTATTTGAACAAAGTAAGATGACCGTTGCTCCAAAGAGCTAAGACAAACGAGAATGTATGGGTACAAACAGAGGCAGGAAAAGCATGAGGAAAATGTTGCTCAGCAGAGCGTGCAGCTGATGTCACAGCCAATTGCAGAAATTTTGGCAGATGTCAAAGAAGAATTTTAGGATAAAAATGGATTATCAATATACTAACTACTTTAAGTAAATGAGGAAAACAAAATACCGGTTATGCAATATAAAGTTTATGTAAAGATAACTTAGTTGACAAACATCAACTATTAGTTTTTATTGTGTGCTGGAAAAATGGCTGGTATTTATTTTTTTACCATCATGACTACAATTCCTTACCATTGTATTTGTGAAATAAAATCTAAAGGTCTGATGTCTGTGCTGGAGAAGAAAGAGGTATCTAGGTAAGCTTATCGAAAAGCCATTGAGATAGCCGAGATGCGAGGTGGTCTTGATGTATTCATGTATTTCTGTAAAGGGCAATTTCATGAGCAGGAAGGACTGATGGCTTTGTTGTTGCTGATACTGTAATAAAGCGTACTTACTTGATGTGAGAGGGCAGGGCAGGAAGGGCAGGGAAGGGCGACAGAGCGGCGGCTGGTCGCCCGTTCCGAGCAGAAAGCGTAGCCCTTCCTGGGGCGCCCCCTAGCGGAGATGGGCAGCGCTGCTGTCGCCTGTGGTGCAGCAGTCAAAGGCGGAGGGGCGCGGGGGGGGAACCTCCTACTTCTCACAGGGAATTGTCTTGGGCCACGGTGTATACCTTGAATTTTACATACAAAACCAAAGTTTGATTACAATTGTTCAATTCTTTTCTACAGCCATGTAATGGCACTGACATTAATTACATTTTATCAACTCTGAATCGTTTTTTCACACTTGCTGTTTGATGCTGACCGGTATTATCTCAGTTGCTACAGTTTAAACTGATGATCTTGGACCTACCAGTAGGTCCCATGTCGGAGGTCATCACCAGTTTTCACTTATGGAAGGATGTCCCAGTGCCCATTAGCTTCTGTGAACTCACCGCGATCGTGCTGTGAGCTCTGCATAGTCAGTCCCAGCTGCTGGTTCTAGGCACAGTAATCCACAAATCGTTTGTAGCAGATCTGTTCGTACATGGGTGACTCTAGAGAAGGTCTGGTAATTTTCGCGCCTTAAATTGTATTAAAATGGGTTTTGGATGTATTCTCATTTTTAAAAACCTGGATTTTTTTTTGCCACCATTGTTTCAGGTATTCTGTCTGTGTCTATTTTATAGCAATTGCCACCGCACGTACGTGTCTGGGATTCTGTAACTCTGAATACACTGCATGTCATCGGAATGGGGTTTTTTGACAGAGCTGTCACTTGCATTGCTTTTTCTAAATCTGTAAGTAAAGTAAACGAATAGTCGTATTAAGAAAGGTTGTTGAACAGGTCTCTGAAGTCTCTCCAATTTAGCTTCCTTGACCAAAACAAACTTCCAAGCTGTCTTTTCTCTCAGCTTCCTCTTAGAGGAGGAAAGCTTGCAACCCAGTTGTTTCCAGTTGTTTATGTTCCTATTAAAGCAGTATCTCAGCAGCCTCAGAGATCTACATTATGCTTACCAAAAAAATGCAATTAATTTCTTTAGGGACAAGCAGTTACAGAAGTAATTGTCTTCTTGACATTCCAGTATCCTTACTTCTTCTCTTTAATCATCCCATGGTGTTTCTTCCTACATAGGAAAGTTACTTTCTCTGCATCTTTTAATCCCTTTTAAGAATGACCAATGAAAGACCTTTACAATGGCCTGTACCACTGATTTTGGATTTAAAAAATGGGAGCTCCCATAGGACAAGCAAAATCTTTTGCTTGAAAGCAGCAAAGGCATATGGATAAAGTATTGTCAAGAATTAGAATCCTGTTAGCCTCTTGGCACCATCCTTTGAAGTCCATCAGGAGATAAAAAATATGATATAGGCGGCATTTAAGTCCTGTATAAAACCATGAGTCTGTAACCTGACACGCGCAAGTCTAGAAACCCTCCATGCAGAACAGAAGCTGTGAGCCGTGTATGTGGTGGTGTCTGGTTGTCACAACAGCATTTTTAAAAACGAAAGGACTAAACGGTGTATGATGAACTTCAGTGGAAGTTTCCAAAAACACTTTAAGTCTATTGATGACAATATTTTATAGAAAGTAGAAAAGAGAGGAGTGAATTGGGAGAGCTGGTTAGGAATACAAAGGTGAAAGCCAACACAGTTCAAGTTCACCTTTGAAGGACAAATAAAAAGAAACAGCAAGAAAATACTCTTTAAATATCATCATGGAGGAAGAAATAGGTACCTAATACCAGAGGATCACTACTGGCAGACGCCAGGAGAAAGCAAGTGCTCAGTATATTTGCTTTATGCTGTGACTTCACTGTCATAGCTTAGCCTGTTTTGAGCATCACCTCCCATGCTGTAGCAGTACTGCTTGTCTCATTTCAGACAGCCATCTCTTCAGGCTCTCAGGCCTATCTCTGTCCCACCTCTTGAGTTGCCTTGGCAGTTATTTTTGTAGTCTGAGATATGTATTAGGGGCCTGGTTCTTCAGGGGAAAAAAATCAACCAACCTTGTATATAAACAAAACAAAACAGAGTTTGCTTGAGTCTTGTTTTCCTCCAAAAACTGATCTGTTCCCCAAAGAGGCTCACCCTGTGATAACCCAAATGTTTGCAGTGCTTCAGCTCAAGAGGCAGCAGCAAGCGGCTGTGCTATGGGTGACAGAGGAAGGACTGTTAGTGTCAGTGTTGCTGCCAAAGGAGTGTTTGTGTAACCACAGGCTCAGTCTGTTCCAGCAAGTTCATCTGCAGTCAAAGCTAACGGAGTGATGCCAGGAGCAACAGGATACAAAAATCGTATTTGAATGAGTTGGAAAGCAAGTAGACATTACTTGATGCTTTATTCCACTGTAGACACACAGCTAGGAATGAACACCAAAGAAATTGGGAAAAATGGTCCAGAAAATAAGTTCCAGAGAGCTACTGCTTGGAAAAAGTAGAGCAGTTCCCATCACTAGTAAGACCGATGTCAGACAGCCTCCTTCAGTTCAGGTAGAGTCTCGGCTGGAGTTCCTCATCCAGTCTGTGGATTCACACATCAGAAAAACGGATGCCAACTGGAGAAGGTTTAGGAAATACCATGAAGAAAGACCAAAGGAATAAGGGTCATTAAAGTTAGAAAGACTGTCAGAAGTCATGACTATAAAAAAGACACCTGTCAGGAATAAGTTGTTTTCTAATTTCTTACTATGTTCCCTGATTTTGATCCATTATTCCTATATAAGTATTAAAATTATTCCCCATGTCCATAGCAAATCTAATTGGTTTAAATTGCAAAGAAAGAAACAGCATGATTATCAGGGAAAGCTTTCTTAATAGAACAGTTAATGGTGTGTAGTTTGCCTTTGGAATTTCTGTCACAGTGTTTGAAAAGAGTTAGCTACGTCATTCCTAACAAAATCTGTTTGTCTACAGTTTGCAAGAGCTCCTCTTCTAGATCCCTTTTTAGCCCTGTTTTTCAGTGACCCTATAAATTATTGTATTTCTTGGAGGTCTATGGGATAACTAAAAGTATAGCAGTTAAAGGGTAAATATCTATAAATATTTTCACCTACACAAAATTATTTAGTTATTTTGACTGTGTATTTATATGTTTCTCATGTTGGTTGGGTGCTGCATTAACATTTCCCATGTTTTACCTCAGAATGGAGGAAGTAGCCTGTGCTCCGTGGATGACTCAAACGACCACGTACTTTCTGTGTGGGACTGGCAGAAAGAAGAAAAGCTGGCAGATGTCAAGGTGTTGCAATAAGATATTTTGTACTGCTTGCTTGTATGTAGATCTGGATTTCTCATCACAAAATGTCTTACTCTATTTAACTTCTTCTGCCTTTTAAACACTGCCAATTTATAAAAGGCAAAGATCATGAAGAAAGGGAATATTTTCTCTCTGTTGAGATTATCCCAATAGTTTGTTTTGTTTTAAATTCTGCTATTGTTGTCGTTCTAGAACTGATTAGAAAACTCTAGGCAGCAATGATAGGAACATGTGCAGAAACAAAATGTCTTGAACTAATCTTTTCTGTAGAACTTCTCATTATCTGTCATGGTTTTGAAGGGTAACTTTTCATACTAACTTATAAAAGCAAAATATTTTGACTGCAGAATATTCTACCAAAGTATCTCAGACAATGTTAATAAATAGCTCAGAATTTTTCTTATATTAGGAGTATGATTTTATCTAACTAGAGCACCATTTCATGTTGTTTTGTTTTCTTTGAATTTTGATACAATATTTTTTCTCTTTCCTTCCAAGTGCTCTAATGAAGCTGTATTTGCTGCAGATTTTCACCCTACTGATACAAATATAATAGTTACTTGTGGAAAATCACACCTTTATTTTTGGACATTAGAAGGGAATTCTCTTATTAAAAAACAAGGATTATTTGAGGTAAAATAAAATATTTCCTTAATTTTATGTTTATAGTAATGGTAGAGTCATACAGAAGTAAGGGTTAATAAGGTTTGATTAAATCGCAACAACTGATCATTATTAAACTTGAGATTTTGCAGAAACTCAGGTAACATTCAAGGCATGCCACAGAGAACTTTTCCATGGGTAAAACTTTCACAGAGAAGTTTTGAAATGCAATTACCATTTTATTCCTTGCATTCTTTTTCCTGTATTCTTTATGCTACGTTTCCCTCCCCCCAAAAAATAAAATTACCTTAAAACTCTCTATGCTTACCTCAGGTTAAAAGAACTAGAGAGAGTGATGTATGCTGGGGTTTTTTTTATTATTTTGTCAGAGGAAAGACTTGTAAAACCCCATAAACTACGTGAATATGAATATTCTTCCTTTTTCCTCTGTTCTGCTCAGATACATACACATATATAATTCAAAAACAGATTGATCTGGCCACTATTTGGTAAATATAATTTTCATTTCAAGGTCTTGATTTGGTTTTGTTCTTAAAGACAGGCTAAGCTCTAGAGCAGTTGCGTGCACAAATGCAGGAAGTTTGTAGTGACTGCAGATAACTCCAGTAGGGTCTAGTTAACTGGTTGTGGAGTCATGGCTCACCCATCTAGTCAAAACAGCTATTTTGCAATGTCAATTAACATACGTCATGTGAAATCAGGAGGACACGCTGAGATAAGGCATTTAAATTTTGTTTACATTTTATTTTCAATTCATTTTTAACTCCTAAGCTACTTGGGCTGATTTCTGCCTCTGTTATGACTCTGTTATTCTTGATGGTTGTTGCAGATAGAAAGGTGTGGTGGCTCTAGTTGTGAACAGTTCTTAGTGTAAGGGAGGAAGAGGCCATACACGCTGGTAGTCCACAAACATTGTAAATAATCTCCTTAAAAGATACTAGCTAGTGAATTTTTTTGTCCCCTTGTACGTGTCACTGGTTTGTTGCCATCGGTATCTTAAATGCAGGGTCTCAAAGCAACATTTCCATTACATTGGGATTCTTTCAAGAGGTTATTTTCTTAACTCTTACACTACAGCCAAACTCTCTAGTAATATTTTTCACCTAGAAACTTTGGAGTTAAAAATTACTGTAGTTGTGCTTGTTTGGATCTTCATCCATTTCTAAATACTTAAAGCCTTTGGGATTATGTGGGAGTTGGGGGATTTGGTTTATCTCAGAGCATTCCTGGTCTTGTGTTAAAAGTTGGCAGGCCTTCTCCCACCTCTGTGCACAGCTTCTAGTTAAAGGGTGCAGGACTGGGCCACCAGCCTCAGCTGATGATGCTTTTGCCCTTGCACAGATTAACTGTTTAGACTGTGAGGATGTGTTTAAATCCTGTGTAGATATTTAAGTAATAATAGAGCTGCATAAGACTAAATAAATTGCTCAAATGCATACAGTTAAAGTGAATGGGTTGTGTGTTGCTGTGAGTGTATGTTTTTCATAACCATGCAGAAACAAGAGAAGCCAAAGTTTGTCCTGTGTGTGACCTTTTCTGAAAATGGTGATACTATTACAGGAGACTCGAGTGGAAACATTTTGGTTTGGGGGAAAGGTAAGACAAATTAAAGATAATAGTGAAATTTTAATATAAAAGACTGAATTTTTTACTGAGTGTAGCTGCATTTCAAGAAGAATAAATTTTATCTTGAGTTCTTTCCCAAGACCGATCCAGCAGATTATGTCTGGATTCTTCTTTACGAGCACCTGAAGAATATAACATACCTGACTCCTAGAGCACAAAATTCTATAGAATGTGTTCCCTATGGTCAGATGTTGAATCATAGAGCTATCCAGCATGTATGGCTTTTACTGATGTAAGAAATGGCAGGAAAAGTTCTTTTCCTTAATCAATGTGATGGTAAGAAACACTGTTAATATAATTTATGATCTCCAGTCTCCTATACTGTCACTCTGTAGTGTTTGCAAAAATTATTCCTATTGACATACACTTTTAAAAAGACAACAAATAGCTTTATTTGTTTTCATAGGAAGTCAAACTCAAATATATGCAGATCTAATTGAATGCCTCAGCTTTATTTCAAAAGAACAGATGGATAGGACAAACTTCTTAAAAAGCATTTTTTAGTAAGAAAAGACTTTTTTTTTTGTTAGCCAGCAGAAGGCAATTCCTGCCAGAAGGCAAACAGCAGCAACATGCTAAACGTTTACTTAGTGCATGAGATGCCATGCACAGGAATAAGGAGAATCCCCTAAAGGCCTTATTAGTAAAGGAAGAAGGGATATGGATGACAGCTGCTTCTTATTTACTCAGTGCCTTCTCCCAGGATACTCGAAGGATGTAAGACCAGGGAAGCAGCATGGTGAATCAGTTACCCAGTTGAGCCTTACTGAGCTGGTTTTGTAACTTTTTCCATCAAGGACTATCAGCCAGTTATCTCCTTGTGCTTTTGACCAATACACTGCTCTTGGGAAAGGGGTGGATATGCTGTTTGTAACTCAGCTCCTCTAGTACTTCCCTTTTTTCCATAATAGTTTAAAGCAAGACACTTGAACCCTTTTCTTTCCAAACGGAGTCCAGAAATTGCGTTGTTCCATCTGCTCCCTGTTCTTGGTTGTATTCTGGACTGCCAGCAGAGAAGGGAGACAGTGGCAGCTGCTGGCACGGCAGGGTCAGTGCACTGCTCAAGCCAGTTTGCCTTTATGGCAGCAGACTAATTTCTCCATTGACTGCAAACAGCCTCTTCTGCCTTTTCTCCCAGGAATGAAAGGGAAGTCTTTGTGTGTTGCAAGATCTCCTCACCTCTGTCAGTTCTCTTGGGTTGGACAAAAATGCTGTTCTTGTTTTTCTGTATCATCTTCACTACTTTTGACTCAGAGCTCTATGTTCAAGCAAGGGCTGCTTCCACCAGGCCAGAGTACCCATAGCAAAAACTTCTCTTAATAGAAATCACTTGTAACTGACATTATATCCAGAAATGTGGATAAAAGCAAATGGATTTATAAAGGAAAAAACAAGTGTGTCGTCTTAACATGCATCAGCCCCTGGCTTGTGCCCAGCATAAAGGTAGCCAAGCTTTGATGCAAGGTGCGCATTTCAGTAATAGAATCACTAGTAATCATTTCTTTATACTTCATAATAGTAATGCTTCATCAAATTAGAGATATTCAATCTAATGTAGTTGGTTTTGAAGGTGTTTTGAGTCTCAGAAGGTACTTGAACAAGGCAAGTGCATCAACAAAAAAGTACAGGCTCTTTCAGAGTGTGATTCAGCACCTTCTGCCAGCTTGTACAAAACCTCTAGCTTAGCTGGGTTTTGATGCAAGTTCAGTGTCTGGAGGCTGTGGAATATCTTTGGGGGACAGCAAGCTACTGAGTTATGGTTTCTTTGTTGATAAGATGCATAGTGCTGCTGCAGGTCAAATGTGATGTCAAATGGTTTGGCTTAAAGCCCTGTGAAAGGTTTAAACAAACGTATTTTACTTTGTGTTTGAACTAGACTGAGTGAGTAGGTATATTTTCTATTTTGAGACGGGGGAATATGTTCTTAAGATGTACTAATTCAGTCTGTCTTGTGGGACTGAGCACTTTGATGCAATGCTCCGTGCCCACCATTGTCATTGCTTAGATATAATCCTTGACAGGTAGTAGAGAAACAGAGAAAAACAAAAAACTGGGGGGAAAAAAGAGCTATGAAGCTGAGTGTTTCAGTAGTAATATCTTTTCTCCTTCTATCTAGGTACCAACAGAATAAGCCATGCAGTTCAAGGGGCACATGAGGGTGGAATATTTGCGCTATGTATGCTGCGAGATGGCACATTAGTATCAGGAGGTGGAAAAGACCGAAAGCTGATATCTTGGAATGGAAATTACCAAAAACTTCACAAAACTGAGGTGATATAACCTGTCTTGAAATCACTCCACTACTCAAAATGAAATTTTGTCTCTCTTCTGAACAGAGCTTTTTTAATACATTTTTTTCTTATGGATGAGTATTCTGTGGGAAAGCAAATCAATGGTAAAATGTCATTTGAGTCATCAGGTCCTTCCTGTGATAGCCTATTCATTAACATAATATTTTATTTTATCTGTGGTAATTGGACAACAAATCTTGTATTCATACTTTTTCGTGGTATTTCTTCCTTTCTTTGCAATTAATAATGTGAGGTCATTTTCACTTCAGAGTATTAAAATGTTTTTGTACTTTCCTCTTTTCCAAAATAATGTGAGGGGTTTAGTACCTACATTTTTTTCCTTAATTTCTTGGTTAGTGGTGTTTTCCATTTTAAAAAGAAATTCCAAAAATTAATTCAGTTGCTAGGTAGGAGCTTAAAAGATTAAAGCAGAATTGGTTTGGACAGAACTACATGACTGTTTACATACTGACTATAAGAGAACAACCAGCATAAAACTCTGAGGAAAGGTTTCAACTTTACTATATATTATTAAATGTCACAAATATTTATGCCCTTGGATGGGCATGTCTGTTTTGGTAATGCAGTTTTTAACACAGCACAAGGCACATGCTTGTGCTGTTTCTAACCGTGGTGTCCTTTTTCTCTTATTTGTTCATACAGTGGTATTCCTTGTTATTTTAAATTTTACATCTTCCCTTGAACTTTGGAGATTTGCAATGACTCTTTCAGAACGTAGGCTGCAGTTACAGAAACAGTTCATGCCAGAAAGTACTTGTGATGATACAAAGCCTGACACTATGTCTATGTAGAAATGCTTAGTCTGATGTCACAGCTGCAATTAAAATACGATCGAGTTAACACAGCATGAAATAAATGGTTTATCAGTACAAATGGAGTGTTCTGTAGATAAAGATGTCTTTTCTTGTAGTGTTATAATGACAGTTATTGAGCTGATGCAAGTTGTTATAAACTTTTAAAAGTCAGGGGTATATATTCATCCATTTCATTTCTTCTCTGTGTAACATTTATTAAAATGTATTTGCTAGGCCATATGTCTTTAAAAATAACAATGCTTGACAAATTGTCTGACTTACTATTTGTCTGTTATGACCACAGATTCCAGAGCAGTTTGGTCCAATAAGAACAGTAGCAGAAGGAAAAGGGGACATTGTATTAATAGGAACCACTAGAAACTTCGTCCTACAGGGCACGCTATCAGGAGATTTTTTCCCAATTACCCAGGTAAACTATTGCCTTACAAGAACATTTCTAAGTGTGTTATAGCAGTAAAGGTATTGCTTGAAGTTGCAAAAATATGCATCTATCTATCTGATTTATTATTACAGTACTACTGGCAATAAATAGCATCATAAATATGCATCTATCTAAGCCAATGTATTTTTATAATGCTTTATTATATAGTTTGGTCATTTTAATCCTGTTCAAACATGTTTACTTTTGATGGTATTGTCCTTGTCAAGAAACATTTTTGCTTGTGTAGGGTCACACTGATGAGCTTTGGGGACTTGCAGTCCATTCCTCTAAACCTCAGTTCTTCACTTGTGGACATGACAAACACATTACTCTCTGGGATGCTACCACTCATCGACCTATCTGGAACAAGATTATAGAGGTATAAATTTATTAAACCCGACTCTACTCATATAGATCTTCTCAAGTAATTTGGGTTTTTCTTAAGATTATTGATTAAAAATATCTTAAAGTATTAACTTGAGCAACAAAATAAGTCATAAAATGTGTCTTTCTGAAAATGGATATAAAACTCTTAAAAACAAAAATTTAAAACCCTAGGTTATATGGATCTATGTGCTGCATGATATAGAAGTGCACAGTGCTGTTGACATTTGTATTTTTTCACTAGGAAGAGAACTACAAATATAAAGCTAGGAAATATTTATCATTTAAAAGTAGTTCTGACACTACTACCACTACCTGAAGCATAATAATCAGAATTTAGAAGGAAAAGGGGTTTTTTTTTGTGACATTTTTTGGCCTTCTTAGTTTATTTTCTATAATTCATTGGTATTTTTATACATTCTTTTCACAAATAAACAAATGTGGTTTTTAGAATTTCACTTCCTATCTCTGGTATGAAACTTGGTGTTTAGGTACTGGAAGGAATACTGAGTGGAGGCGCTGTTTTATACTGTTCTTAGCTACTCAGTTGTCCATCTGCAGGCTCCTAATGGCTTTGTGATAACATGATCTTGATTACTACTAGCATCCCTAGGAACTGATTTTTAGAGTATGTTTCTTGGACACTGATCACCCTTCTAACTGTTTATCCATAAGGCGGCAATAGCTTATCTGCTAGAGAGTGTGGTGATGCTTTTCTCTCTCTATTTTGAGATGCCACTGTCACATTTTTTTCAAGTCTTCTCTTTACATTATTTTCAATAGGTGTGAGAGTATGCTTGTTTGGAGATACATGTACTGGTCATAATAACCAAGTTATTTATCAGTCTTTCTATCTGCCCTCTGTACAGTGGAAAAGTCCAAAAATTGCTCAGGAGAAAAGAAAAACAAACCAGCACGTGGTGTAGATAAATATCAAATACCCAGGTTTGAAGATCAAATTGTAGCCAGTAACTTACAGATGACCCATATGTTGCTGACTGAAGTGTTTTCTGTGTGATATAGTAAATAATCCTTTCTTAGTTTACATGAAGTTTTGAAAACCTTAATTATGCAACATTTTCATTAAAAATATTGATAATTTTCACGCCTACATAACGCTTTAAGTTAAAGCTAGCATTGATAAGATTTCTTCAATACAACGTATCTCCAATAAGTGTATGCTGTTGCGTGAGATTGAAGAAGTCTTGACAAAGCAGCATTTGCCAACCTATCTCTTATAGTATCCCACTCCAGTTGTATGCACTTGTTAAATCACGGTCACTTGGTGAAAGTGGAAAATGGAATTTGTTCCGTCTAACCAAGGTCAAATGTTCTAAGGTCCATATTTTTGTTGATTTTTGTTGCTTTTATTGACTCTGAATTAATTGGAGAGACCAAATCAACAATTCCACTGCCCTAAAGATGTAGCCGTATTTTCACAGTTCAGTGCCTCGGTTATAAAGGCAGGTTGACCTGTAGTATAAGAAATTAAAAGAAAGGAAAATAAAAATAGTTCTTTTAATCTAAAAAAATTATGGAAATCAATAATACTAAGGCTTTGGTCTTAGAGGCAGGCAGATAATTGTATTTTCCTACCTTCTAATAATTTTAGGGTTCAAGATATGTTAATATAATTCGGATTTAAAAATGAACCCTCTCCCCTTCAGTCTTTAAGAATACTGGAGTTGGGCCTCAGGGGAATTGTCAAACCTTGAGACACACCAAAATCTTAATATTCTTGCAAATCTCTTGAACTGCTACCAAGATGCCAAACGCAAGATCAAATAAATAGCAGCACACTTAGCCTACGAACTTCAACAATAAAACGTATTTTTAAATCAGTTAGCAGTTATAAACCAAATTTTCCTGGATCTGTCTTGGTAAACTCTCTAAGAAAAGATAAACCTGTGCTTTTTTTGTTTTGAGATATAGCAATAGCAGCATACTGTATTGTATGATATGGAATGTGAACACACTAGATTGCAGAAATCCTTCATGTGCAATTCAGTGACTTGAACAATGACACAACTGGAAACTTTTACATAGACCTTTCTGGTCTTTAGCATAGGTTTTTTTGTGGAGCCTTAATTTGATTATTTAAAAATGGTGCATGACTGGTTTTGTGCTAGTCTTACTTGTAAGTATCCTGAAGAGGAGAGTAAAATCGTTGGTACCATTTTTCATGCTTTCCTAATAAATTTCTTTTTTGTTGGGAAAAAATCATCATGTAATTCATCTGCAGGTGCTGATGTGATCCTTTACTCTGCTCAGTGTAAGGATGTATGGTTTTGTATACTTGCGTACACTTTCCAAAACACGGGGAGAATTAGAAGTTAGTACTTCTGAGATATTTCTCATTACACGAACAATATACTGCGGAGGGGCTATAATCACGAAGAGAAGTGCAAAACTGACACCTTGCTTTCTTGCAGTCTAAAGAAAAGAGTATTTAGAAGTTTAGGTTGATAGTGTAACATCATTAGAGGAGACAATATGGGAAACAGGAACAAATCTATTAATCAGATAAGCTGCTACCTCAGAAATAAAGTTACTTAAGTAATCATCAGCTCAAAAAAGGACATAATTTCCACTGTTTTATCCTTTTTGTCCTCTGAAGAACAGAACTGGAGTTCAGCTGATTATGTCTTTCAGTGAGCTTTGATTGATATTTAGCTGTGAGTTTGCAAATATAAACTCTGTAAGAAACTCGTTACTGAAAGGTTTAAGAAACTGCTTTATTTACCTTGATTCCTTTGAAAAGGTTGATGGCAACAGCAGTAGGACTATTAAACTAGACTTAAGATTGATTTCTTTTCCCCTCCAAGTACACACTGTTCCATTAATACAAGATTTCTATTATCAGTCTTGGTAATAACCTCCTTATATATTGAAATGTCTGAGACTATGCTTCATAAACCAGTGACTATCTATCTAGAGGAAATACATCATTTCACGTTAACCTATCTATGTAAAAGCTTTTTATTGTAATGAGTACAAGTTACTGCTCAGATGAAACTCACTGTTTGAACCTGTGGTTTATTCAAAAGAACATTTTAGCATTTACTATAAAATTATACTTTAAAAAAATTAGTAGATTTTCCTTTCTGGACTATTGTAGTGGCTTAGAACATGCATACAGAAATCCTGGATCTCAACAATTCTCTGAAATCTCTCTTGAGTTAGTAATGCCTTTGAAATTAAACACCTGTTTAAAATTAACGGGTATATCCCCTACACCTAGCCTCTAGAATTAGTAATTACAAATTACTAAAAATGTGAACAGGTTTACTAAAATGGCTACAATGCGACAGTATTTTAGAGTGCAGAAAATCAGGGACATCAGCATTTCTGTGAGATATGTTACTGAATTTTTTTGCTTACACTTTAAAATTATTTTTGGCAGGTATCAGAAAAAATAAGCAATTTATTTTGGGACTTTCTGCTATAACCTGAAGAGTTCTAGAACTCATTCTTTGTAACTGAACAAGAATTGGAAGGAAAATGCTTACCTTGTTTTTTAGGCATACGTTTAATTTGAAGAACAACACTGCAATTCTACCCATCTCCATAATAATACGCTACACAAAGTAAAATGTTTTAAAATTGCATACCAAAATAAGAAATCCAGTTTATGCCCTTAATCTCCCAGTAAGTTGCAACTGGCAGTTGCTGAAAAAAGTGTTGATGTGTGTCAAATTTAGGCTTTTCCCCTCCGTGCACAGTGATACATACCTCTGTTTTGAAGAAGGTACTTGCTTGTCCTTTAGACTGCAGGTAAACTGGAGCTTTGATACTTAATTCTTAGGTCAGTTCTAATTTAGTAAAGTTATTTTTGTCTTTTGCTTGTTTGTGATTTGTTGAGAAGCTGCCTTTGCCAATGTAATTGTTAGGAAATCACTTGCCAAGTTATTTTTAGATAGTGAAGAAAACAGTGGCCTTATGTAGAGGGAAAAGAATCTATTGAGTAATATTTCAATCCATTAAAAACGGGGGGGTTCCCCCTCAAGTTTGTATTTAAAGAAAGAAAAACAGAAGACAACAAGAGAAGCTTACTCTGTTCCTGAGGCGGATAATTGAACTGTGTTCTTGTTATAACTTGGGACTGGTAAAAATGTGCTTCCTTCTGAAACATTTTAGGATCCAGCACAGTCTTCAGGTTTTCATCCTTCAGCATCGGTTGTTGCAGTAGGGACGCTGACTGGCAGGTAAGATGCCTAGAGCTACACCTTGGGCACCAACAAACATGACACGATTTTTCCAGTGCACGTCCAAATGCTCTTGCTTTGTAGATGTATGCATAGCACATAGTCATCCCTTATTGATTTCTATTGGATTTCAGAGTGAAATTTATTTGTACTGCCTTAATGCCTAGAAAAAGTTGCTTGTTGGAAAATTTAGCCAGTGTCTTATTATCTCTAACACAGTGACAACCACCAGCTTTAACGAAAATTTGGCACATGTTCCACTGTGCCAGACATAGTGTAAAAGTGCATATTGAACTGAAGAGTGTTAGGCATAAACGAGACAGACGACACCGAGGTGTCTCGATTTTACAGGGGAGATTGAGCTCTTGGTCACAGAGTGGGTCAACAGCAGAGCCTGGGTTTAACTGTGGGTGTCTGTCCTAGGAGGAGTGAGAGCCTTCGCCGTAACTCCGTCCTCTCCTTTAATGTCACTTGAGGGCAGACTTGGCTGTTAGTATTGAAAAAAGTTTTGCTTAACTGAGAACATATAGGATGCTTATAAGTTATGAGCCAAGATTATTTGGGATTGTATATCAGTCCTAAATAAAGGATTTACTTTAGTTACTAAACTTACTTTATTTACTACATCAAGTAATTCAAAAGGAATTCAAAAGGCGAAGCTTTGAGATAAATCTTTGCTTTGTCATTAATAAATTGATGCAAACATTGAAGTGCAAATTTTATCCTTGTCCTCTCTACATGTTTCCAAAAATAAAATTTTGGTTCATTAAAATTAATTAACTGCAGTAAATATATTAACAATGGTCAATTAACTTAAAAATAAATTAATAAATTAAGCTAATCCTTCTATCAGAAGAGAATGGTCCTGATTCTTGCTTGTATTTTCCTTTGCTCTAGGATTTAATTTAAACTCAGCATAGCATATAGGAGGTTCATTATATGTAATGCTTACTTTATTCTAATGCATGATATATAGTAAAATGGACTAAAATCTGAAGACTGATATGAGGGTCAATATCTGATCATTTTTCTGGTTAAAAAACATGGGAAAGAAACAATCCGTGTATAAAGGAAAAATAAACCAAACTGAGTGGCAGTTGCTGTTTTCTTGGTGTAAAACTTATGCTATTCTGACAGAATAAAAGTTGGTCAAGATTACAGTAGATTTAAATTCCTTGTGGAATGATTTATTGGCCTCTTTCTGTATTTACAACAGGTGGTTTGTGTTTGACACAGAAACAAAAGACTTGGTCACTGTACACACAGATGGAAACGAACAGCTGTCTGTAATGCGTTACTCACCAGGTTTGAGAGCGTTTATTTACTGGTTTAAAAAAAAGTTTAAGTTTTTTTTATTAAATTTGGGGTTGGTTTGTTTTAAAATAATTACCCACTTGCCACACTGAAGTTGAAAATAAATATGCCAAGAAACACTGGCAACACTGAAAAGGTGGTGCCTGAAGCTCTAGTCCTTTTCGCTCCCTCCCTCTCCCCTCCTCCATGCTCAGTATGGTTTCACCGTGAAAAAAAAAACAAATATGACTTAATTGCACAGGTTGTTGCACTGATGTTAGCCCTAAATGGAGTGCAGCTGCTTCCCGAAGCATCAAGTGTTTCTAACAGTAATATTTGCTGTTTTGTAATCTTGAAACGTGCATCAATATGCAACTGAAAAAGAATAAATTTTATTTTTTCTTTTTTTTTGTATCAGGGCCTTTAAGAAGAGTTCCTCTTGTTGTGACATACTCAATTTTCAAAATTAGCCTGATTTCCTTCTTACAAGAGTAATTGCATTTCACTTTTGTGTTTATAGATGGAAACTTCTTGGCAATAGGTTCCCATGACAACTGTATTTATATATATGGTGTAAGTGAAAATGGAAGAAAGTACACTAGAATTGGCAAATGTTCCGTAAGTAACCTTTTTCTCTCCTGGTTCAATATTAACAACTTAAGTATGTTTCGTAGCACTGTATTAATACTGTCACATTGAGAGATACTGTTAGTGCAGTTAATGCAATATTTATCTCTTTGCAGGGTCATTCCAGCTTCATTACTCATCTGGATTGGTCTGTTAATTCACAATATCTTGTGTCCAATTCAGGAGACTATGAAATATTATACTGTGAGTAAAAATTATATTTTGTGCAAAGTTCAGGCAGTCTAATACAGATTTAAAATTTAAATGAGACTTTATAACTGCCAAGATAGACCATATGTTTTAATTCATCTAGTGCAATCAAAAATTATATAATTTGAGAATTAACAATGTTATCGTGTGGTTGTTGGTTTGTTTGTTTGTTTTTTCTGTAGGGATCCCCTCTGCTTGTAAACAAGTTGTGAGTGTGGAAACAACTAGAGATATAGAATGGGCCACTTACACCTGTACTTTAGGATTCCATGTTTTTGGTGAGTATCTTTCCTTTTACAGGCTCTTACATTCTTGTTATTAATGAACGTCAACTTTTTCCCTATGAAACATTACTACTCACATTTCAGGGAAAAATACAGAACTTCTGTTATGCTATTTTTATTACAATCTGTCCTTATTTCAATCCAGAAAGACTCTGATTTAATATTCTTGCTAGCTTCAAGTATACATATGAAATTGCACTATAAGTGGGAGGCAAGGAAGAAATCACACACTGACCTTTCTGTCATACTAGAACTGCTTTTCTTCATTTTTAATTTAAAGTACCTGTTCTGTGGAATTATCCTTTATTTAGGCAGCTACCAGAACCAGTTTCATTTGTATTAGTTACTGTGCAAACACAAAACAGTGGCAGCCTCCGTTATTAAGTACTTACAATGTATTTTGATACAATATATAGCAATTAAATAAGGTGAAAGGAATGTAAGAAGAAAGAAGAAAAACCTAACAAAATAGGATGGTTTGTTTCCATGGGACTTCCTTTCTTCCACTTTTGAAGAAACTGCTTTCCCCAGTGTACTCTGAAGCTTTGTACTCATTCCACAAGGGATGCAGAACTAGACAGATTGTTACAAAAAATGAGTACAAGAAGCTTCAGTATCTTGAGTCCTCAAGATAAAATATGAGGCTGTAACAGGAGTTCGTTGAAGAGCCTGCTTTACTATAAGCAGTAAGCAAGGAAGATTTTCAGCCATCTTTCAAGTGGAATAGATGCAGTGATGTGTTTGAGGGCACCCAGAAAGGAATGTTTTTGGAGCCTGAAGATGAGATGGCAGTAGCAATATTCTGGGAAGACATATTCAAATTTTGTATAATTTAAGTGACAAGCAGTGCTTGGGTATCGCTCCAACTTGCAGGCATATTTAAAGGAGGAAATCATAGAAGTCTGCCTGTGTGTTGACACAATGTGTTTCTCCTATGAGGGATGAAGGGCCCTTACAGAACTATTAACATATTCCTGGGGTTTAAGTATACCTGACACACAGTTACAGAGCGACAAAGTCTTTGCATTTAGCAACACAGGTTCAGATATTCTGAGATGATAAATACTTTGAGTATTCCTTACTTTATCATTTGGATTCATGCACAATATAGTGCTATTGGAACAGAGGGCTGCTTTTGGTGCTTAGAGAGTCATAGGAGAGGAGTGTCACGACTGAGAGGGGTTTTTACTCCCCTTTGTAACAGATCAGCTTTTGGAGCCAGACTATGGAACAAAATGATCTACTGGGCCAATGGGGAACTTGGGGAAATTGCATATACATTTTTGTACTCACAGTCTTCCATGCTGAACTGGTTTATTGTAAGCTAAAGCAACAAGGATGAGGAATAAATAAAAAGAGCTGCTAGTTTTAATAATGATCACAATTATCATTTTAGTAATGTCATAGGGATTGTGAGGATGCTCATCAAATGAATGGAATTTTGAAACAAAAGGATATAACTTACTCGGAAGGGATATGCAGTGCACAAGGAGAGAACATGGTGCCATATATACTGAGGATTCATAGCTATACAGTTAGGTTCAGACTAGGAAGTCACAAAGATAACGCATAATAAATATAGATGCAAAAAAGAATATTAATGGTGGCAGGATTATACTGTTGCACATCCTTCCAGGAAGACCAAATGAAGGGAATTTTTTTAATGGCTAGCAGAATCAGTCAAATCACAGGAACTGCTGAGGATGTGAGATTTTAACTGTTCCACTGTCTTTTGGGAAAGGAATTGCAATAGAGTGGCTAACCAGCAAGTTCTCAAATTCCTTCTGATACAGGAAGTAGATAAGCACCTAGGGAGGATTTTCTTTGAGATTTGATTTTGGGGAGTTGGAAAGAACTTGCTGAGAATGTGAATACATCTCATGTAGGAATGACTGTGGAATTAGGGAAGTGTGGTCCTTGGTATAGGAAGGAAAAGGAGCAAAGACATTAAAATAATGGACTTAGGGAGGCAAACTGCAAAAACCCAAAGCCCTGTTAGGGAATATCTGAAGGTGGAGAAAAGGAAAGATGCACAAACTCTGCCAGCCCAGAGGAGAGAAAGGAGTGGTGGCAGCAAGACACAAATTTGGTTAAACTGTTGTTGACTTCTCATACAAGGAAGGGAATGCAGAAAGCAGAAGCTGTTGGAGGACCAAGGAGACACATAAACAAAGCCTAAACATAAATTCATACTTATGACAAGTACAGAAATAACAGAAGGGCCAGTGACAATATTGGCCTGCTATGCAGAGAGGAGAGATGAAACTGCTAAGGCTGATGTATTAAAAAAACCTGACACTTTTTTTCTTGTTTAATATATCTTTATTAGAACACTTACTACAATCTGATGGCCAACTCAGTGCCAGTAATGAAAAGATAAGGACTCTGCTTTCAGTAGGGAAGGAGTAGATTGGAAAGTAATTAGAAGTCAAATATTTTCAGAGTATCTGAGTGTGATGAACCTTGTTGTATCTGTAAAAACAACTGGTTAGCATTATCTTGAGACCATTAGTACTTATTTTCAGGACCTCACAGAGAACGGGCAAAGTACTGGAAAAATGCAATGTCTGTGGAATCATATATTTACCTTCAGAGCCCATGTGGAGAGGATAAAACCCAAAGTTAGTCGCTAAAATTGTAAATCAAAGAAACTCATAAATTATAAATTGGAAACCAGTTCAGTAATACTGGAAGAAACTCTACTGTTCATTACTTTGGGGGCTCAGAGCAGCCAGTATGAACAGTCTACAAATGCTTGCCGGGATTGCCTCACTGGACGTAGAAGCAGCAATCATCATGAAGGGTGTGAGGCTTCTAGTATATTGATTTTTCAGTAGCTACTGGCTGACTGAAACTGGGGCTATTTCCTCACTCTAGTAGAACCACATAAAAATTACAAATAGTATGCAGAGCACTTGCAGATCAACATAACCAGTGCAGGGGGCAAAATGAGCACTGATCTGTGGAACATCTGTCTTCAAGCATGGGAACAGATTAGTCAGCCTGGAAATGTTTAGAGATGATTCAACTGAAAATCAACAGCAGGTAAAGAAGAGTGGTCAAGGGAGGATATTTTAGTGATCAAACACATAAATGTGAAGGACTAAAGGCTTTAGAACATTCTTGCAAGAGCCATGTGCTGCTGGATACACAACCAAGGCACCAGTTCAAATCATGTGCCAAGTTTTGGAAGAATTAGTATTTGAGGTGAAGGACAGGAACAGAAGAAATCTTAAGATGCTGTGCAAAGCCTGACAACGTTGCAAGCAAAGCAGAGCTCAGACTGGTTTGGTTCAAAACTGACTAGAAGACTGTACAATAAATATTATCTTTGTTTAAATATATTTATTGATAGCATGGATGATAAAACAGCATGTAGTATTTGTAGGAAGCATGAAGCTGCAGGATTAGCAAGTTGTCTTGAGAAACAAAGGAAATAGTATGAAAAAAGGAGGCAATTCAAGAGACAAATAGGAGGTCACACACTTAAACAGCAGAACCCAGTTGTACAAAGACAGATCTGCACAGCAAGATCAGATTACTCTTGCATACAACCTGAACAGGGGTCAACAGCATTAGGCTGTTGTAGGAAAGGCAGATGCATTAGTGGGATGTAGAATGAAAAGGACACTGCAAAATAAATGTTAAGTAATCCTCCATTTATCAGTATCTGCTTCAGGCACAGCTGGAATAGCTGCTTCTGGTTTTTACACGTCAGATGAATGGATAATGTGCTAGTGTGCTGACTAGCAAGAATAATTATCTGTCTAACTATTGTTCTGGGAGTAGAGATGTAATGAACGAATTGTAGAGCAGGAGGCAAAAAGCATGGCATCAGTCTTTAAGTGAAAGGAAATGGTCTCTTTCCATGCCTGCAGAGGATGGGAACTAATGTTTCAGCAATTTTCAGGGGATTCAGTTTACATATTCAGTAAAACTGGTAGTGAGGCAGTGGCATGAATTTTGAAAGAGCACAGAGACTCAGAGAAAACCCCTGATACAATCCTCTCCCCATTTCAAAGTGGCAATCTTGTTTCTTAAACGATTTCTTATAGGATTTATCTCCAGCTTGTCATAGTGACTCTTGAGAAGACTCCTGCCACTTTTCAGCTAGCATTTGGTGTTCATACAGCCTCCATTTTGTCAAAGCAGTTATTTAAAACAGCCTTTCTATGTCTCTTCATTCCACAGGTTCATAATTCAATGCGTAGCAATTACCATGTTTCTTCTTTGCACCTTCCTTTTCTTTAAGCCTCCTTTTTCCTATCACTGATCCAGCAAGAGCTGTTTCCCCACACATCAGGAGAGTTGGAGGCAGTCCGCAAATCAGTCCTTCGTGTTTCCTTTTATTTACAACAATTTGGAATTCCTTATGAAGACATGGAATCACTTTCTCTTAGTGTTCTTGAATTGCTGTGTGATGATATGATGATACAAAGACTGTATTTGGCAAGAATTACACGTGAATCGAAGGCTACCAGTTCCCACAGTGCAGGGCAAATACAGGGCACTCTGCTGGGATCAGTAGCCCAAAGAAGGGAAGGTGGGGTGTGCCTGCCCTGCCCGCAGGCATAGACATCCTTCCAGGAGAAGGGGGGGCAAGCAGGAGGAGTAACAACTGTCTCATCCTGACCTGTAATAACAAAAAAGGAAGGGCGTATCCTCAAGTGGCAGGACTTCAGGGGGACATTGCAGAGGACGTGTGACATAGGGTCACTGAAATTCACAATGCCAAGACAAGGTGGGGTTTTTTCCGACTCATAATGGCCGAACACATATTATAACTGATTATGTCAGTGGACCCTGGAAGGTAGGTATCATTTATGTTGAGTAGGGATTAGATGAAATCTGAATTGCAAAAATCATAAAAAACCCAAACCCTCACAGTACTGCATACAAAAAAAAAAAAAAGAAATTTCAGTAACTGGTTGGATTTTATTGCAATAGCAGTTTGATACAGACAAGTATTCAGAGTCTTTAAAGACATGGTGTGTAGATTTGATCCTTGCAGTGATGACCTACAGTTCAATTTTAGATCATCACTTTATGCAAAAACAGCAAGGAGTAGAGTATGTGAGGAAGGAGGAGAATTACTTACAGTAAAACAAAAGCATTTTAAAGATTCATAGGAGGTTCAGTTTCTTTTTGAGGGATCTGTTAATTACTAAACACTTTATATAATTTCTTGTTTCATACATTTAAAACTTTAGTAATATGAAGAAAGTATGTTGAATCCTACATAGGTAGTTTTTTAGACTACAGCAGTATGAAGAACGTATGTTAGCTCCTACATAAACAGAAGGGAAGATAAAAGCAGTAACTGTTATTTTTTCTACATAATGATATGAAAATCCCTTTAGGCTCAGACACGTCTGTAATTCAGCAGAATTCTTTTCTTCAGAGTAAAAAGCACTTTGCTGACTAGAAGATATAAAGTATTTGTTTATGTGCTTGATTTCCTACTAGGATCCGGTCTTTTGCTGGTACTGAAGTACACATACTGTCTCAGCTGCAGTTATTTTTATAGTTTTATCTTTGTTCTTTTTTTAAAACAAGCAATCCTTTATGAGTATTTTAACAAAAACTTAAGCTGTCATTTTTATATCCATTATAAAAACCTTTAATTAGTCCCTCTGTGTTTCAGGTGTATGGCCTGAAGGTTCTGATGGAACAGATATCAATGCTGTCTGTCGATCCCACGGGAGAAAACTGCTATCAACAGGGGATGATTTTGGCAAAGTACATCTCTTCTCGTATCCATGTTCACAGTTTAGGGTAAGGTATCTCAAAAAAATTTGCTCTTGTAACTTGCACAAATGCATTAAATGTTGTTCTCCTACACACAAAAATAAAAAGGAAGGATGGGAATATATGTATGCCTAAGGGATTGACGTAAGGTTGATTGAGACTACAATTAAATGTAAAATTTAATTTCTTATTAAAATACTTCAAGAGAGTGATGTGATGCCTTGTTTTCATTGTCATATTAATGTTATGTTATAAGAATGTTTTTATGACAGTTTATAATATGGTGTTTTCTAGGCTCCAAGCCACGTGTACGGTGGACATAGTAGTCATGTAACTAATGTAGATTTTCTCTGTGAAGACACCCACCTCATCTCCACAGGCGGAAAAGATACAAGTATTATGCAGTGGCGAGTCGTTTAAAGGAAACGGCATTGTGAACATACACAGTTGAGTCGACCATGCACAGAACTTATGTATAAACTGTACATTTAAAACTTAACAGTATGTTTGCAGTTTAGCCTGGTCACTGTGATTTTTGTTTAAAAAATTCTTACAAACCTCAGGAAAATTAAGCCCTGTGCTGGTTACCTTACTCAGTCTAGTGTTTTTTTTTTTTTTTCATTGTGTCACACCTTAAGAATGATAGTTTTCTGATGTACAATATACAATGCAGTACAAGTTTAATATAAGAAATGTGGCTTGACAGTTTGCAATACAGTGGTGTCAGCGGAATATGACTATCTTAAATGTTTTCTATAAACACTGCTAAAATGGTCACAAAAATGCCTTTCAAAGACTGTATATATGTGCTTATTTGTTTCACTATCTACACTTTGTACTGTATATCTACTTATTTAGAAAAATCTATGAAAATGTCGAGGTACCGAATTATTTTGATGGAGGATGATCAATAGATACAGAAAGTATAAACCAAGATGTAAGATGCAAAAATTAGTGTTCTAGACCTGAAAATGTGAATGCTGGTAAATTTGCATTCTCTTGGGAATGACCAACACACTTTGGGTATCATCCGTGAGGGAGTTGTGTTCACTTTCAAGTGAATCAGCAGGTTATGCCTCAGCTGACCTGAATATCTCAGCAGGGTTTACAGATGTCTCTGTGGTTCAGGTATTCCATATGAGTTTAAATTAAAAACCTTTTTACTTGTGTATGAACAATTTCTTTTTGGAAACAAAACAAAAAAAGCTTGGTCACATCCCCATTATTGGTTGATATATTTAACTAATATGTATATTAATCAGCATGATGCTATATTGTACATGTATAAGATTTTAGCAGTTCATAACAAATGGTAAGGCAATCTAGCTTTACTTTTTTATGCTTATGGATATTGTATATTTGTATTTTAAGACCAAGTAGACCAAGTCTAAAGATATCTTTTTAAGTGTACCATAAACCTGCAGAGGGTAAAGGAAGTCTTGGAAGCCTACATGAGATATTAATGTGTAACTTCTGGCCCCTGTGTTTTGTGCATGGATGGATATTTATAGTATGAAATAAGATTGTGTTTTGCAACGAAGTAATAGTGGAGGTGGTATAAAATGGTTAAGAAGGCCTTATCAACATTGATTGTGACACTGATTGAAATGTATTGTTTACTTTGAGGAATGTATCTGAAGAATTTTAAAAGAGAGGAGTTCTAAGTGGACTCAAAAAAGGTAATATTAAAATTTTGCTTGTAATGGACAGTAAACATTAATTCTCTGAACTCTAAAGCACTGGTTGTTTAGAGTGATTTAAATGAAATGAAATCAATAAATTTTGAAACTTTTTTATTACATCTCCAACCTCCTACACTGAAAGTGCAGGACACCAATAAACATGTATTAAAGTGGATTTTCAATGCATTTTTCCTGTTCAGTAAAATATTTTTGTTTCAGCATGAAATACTTAGAGGAGAGACAGAGGTTTATTAAATAACACACATTTGTGATTTCTCAGTTAGAGCTGCATTTGAAATTACTTGGTAATAAAGTCTAGGTTTTGGGGGTATGTAATTTCATGTGTGAGCATTAGGGAATCTGATCATGGCAGGGAAGGACACGCTGCATGCTTTTCCCCCCCAAAGTGCCTTGGGTCTCCCTCCTAGTACACATAACTTACTTCTGAGCACTTGGCTGGTGGAGAAGTCTCGTTCCACTGCACAGGGTTATGCTCCTGACAATTTCTCTATGCTCCCTCAATTTCTCTTGTCCTCAGGCAAGACTTCTGAAGGCCAGGGCTTCAGGGTCACTTTCACCTGATGTTATCTACCACTGTCCCTGCAGAAGAGATCTTGTCCCCAGCTGCTTGTTCCATCCCGTGCAGCAGCACAAAGAGTTACTGTGGCCAATGGGAGAAGCCAGCTGGGAGATGGACCTAGGTTAAAATCAATTCAGGGAAGGGAAAAAAAAACCCAACACCCAAAACCAAAACCAGAAAAACCCCAAACAAACAAAAAAACCCCAACAAGGCAAGCAAACAACTACTCAACTACTACAAAGGAGAAATCCGTTTTCCTCAGTTTCCTCATCTGATTTAGCTGTGCAGCTGTGCTTGTACTGAGCTTGTACAGAGGAAGGAACAACGTGGAGAAAAAAATATATGGACAGCGAAGCACTGTCAACTTCTTTTGTTGGCAGTGTCGGTCTCCCTCTACTTGAAGTGTGTGAAAATAAGGCATAATACCCCTGCCTTTTCTAGGGTTAATGCATCCAAAGCAGTTGTAATACACAAGTTCTCATCTTGTCTACATACTTGGTTGATTATGCCACGATACCTTCTGGTTTTTGGCGTGGGTTTTTTTGATTTTTCAGATAGGGTGTTTTCAGGTTTTCTGCTTTCATAATTGTAGGTGATTTGTCATTACTTGCAAGAGAGAAAACAGGAGCTCTAAAGTGGTTTGGCTTATTCCCTTTTCATCCTTCTCCCACGGTGCCACGGTGCTACTCTTGGGATGTATAATGTATTTGTGATCTCTTTCTTAATTTTAAACTATTATCCCTTACAAGAAATACATGAGGATTCCTGCAAGTTCATCCCTAGGGTTCCTGATCAAAGGGGATTTTCAACAATCCCATGCCATCTGTGCCTCTGCTGCTCCTCTGTTTCTAACTTCTGCTGTTAAATGTGTCTTTGATCCTCTATGAAAAACCTGATAAACGTGTTAGCTGAATTGACAAATGGTGGGTAACGTCTTGAGCCAAATAACCGTTTTTTGACTTAAAATAATTCTTCTTTCTTTATCCAGGAAATTCCGCACAATTTTGCCATTGTAATACATAATCTTCAGCTCTCCCCTCTTCCTCCCTTGTTCCTTGGTTCTTGCATTTACTTGTTTTCTCAGGAGTGTCCTCCTTTTTTGCTTTAAAAGAAAAAAAATCCACAGAAAGAGTTATTCCGGAACTTTGTGTATTTCATTCCCTCTCCAGCACCCAGGACTCACACCTGATTCCTTCACCTGATGCTCTGGCTGCAGCAGTTGTCTTTCCCTGCCCCTCCACGTAGGTGAGGCTTGTTCTCAAGTCCGTAGCTGGAGACACAGCTGGCTTCTGCTTCTGCTCCTTCCCTCCCCTGATCTTGGCTGCAGCAGGTGTAGCATTGCTCAAAGAACACTCACCTTTTTGTGTCTCCTGTATATTGCTGTTGCCCACCAAGCATTCAGCCGCTCCCTCTCAGCTTGCTTTGGTTTCAGTTCCTGTTTCTGGCTTTTCTTCCCTTAATTTCTAGCATTGCTCTTCTGTGACTGCAGCTTCCAGGACTGCCTCCATCTTAGCCCTTACTGGTACATGTTGTGGCCCCTAACTGCTTATAAAACCAGTGGCCCTGGCTACCTCTCTGGTCGTTTTGGGGCATCTGTATCCATGCTCCTTCTTTGACTTGCACTTACCAGTATCAGTGACTGCATCTGCTTTTAGCCCCTTGCTCCCTGCCCTCCTGCCCTCCTTGTACCAGTGTCCTGAGGTGATTGTGTTACTCTAGGTGTCTCGTTGTCACTCTATTGTCCTTGTTTGCCTGGGGGCAGCCCTGTAATGTGTATCACAGATTTTAAAATAATTTTAGGATAGGGATTTTTTCTCTGTTGTATGGCATGAGCAATGGGATTTTGTGATCCTATACGCACTACAACAGCAGAACTCATCTTGGACAAAATGAACGTCTATATTCAGGTAATGCTTCTGTGTCGGGGATATTCAAAGTGATTAGCTACTGAAGTTGGTAATATCTATTCTTTAAGTCTTAAATTATTCAGAAAACAATACATATGCTTTCAAAAGACTACTTTCACCCTCTTCCGTATGCTTATAAAACAGACACAGACTCAATCTGGATTTTAGGATCATCACCCATTTTCCAGTAGAGGCTTTTCATTATCTTCTTTACCTCTCCTGCCTGTTTTTGTATATTTATTTTACTCCTAAAGGACACATATTTGATTATATCAAAACTAAATATTTTTTCAGCTTAATTCTATACGTGCTATTTGAAATACTACCTGAAAGATGATTTTTACATAAATACTTCTGGTAGTGCTCAGTTTTTGACAGGTTGTTGAAGCCTGACAGGTATTAATAATTTCCAACAGATGAGCTCTACAAAAATCAGTAACGTTAAAAAAAAAAAAAAAAGGACAAAACAGCTGTGAAGAAAGGAGATGAATAGTTCTTCAATGCTAGCGAATTGAAAAAATCCCACCATTTCAAATGATTAAAAAATCCTCTCACAAAGCTAATCAATTTTGTTAAAATGGATTTTTTACTATTCTAATTAATACAAAGTTGATTAATACAAGGTCATATTTCCTATTTGAAGTGTTTGGATTAAATTTATTCTTCAAAAGAATTAATATTAGAGGATTTTATTTCCCTTCAAAATTATTCATGTGACAAGAGCTTGCAAAGGCAAACCAACAAAGGTTTGTGCACAAGGGCTGGCATTTTTCGTTTCTTCAGGTTCTGCTCAGAGAAGCAGGCGGTCTTTTTGTTGTGTTTTCTTCTCGGTCCCTGGAACTAGGGCTGTTGACAGATCCCTCGATTGCATCCTCAGAAATCCTGCAGATGGCAGGGAAAATGTCACTTTAATTACTAGTGAAAAGAACAGACTTAGGAGAAGCCTAAACAGTAATCTTCTTCTTCTGTTACTGGCTGGGGTTCACAGCCATGATGGAGCCGTCCAGCCACCGCTGCGCTGCTCTGGCTGCAGTGTCTGTCCTTCAGGAGAGATGCCGCAAGCCAGAGCATCTCCTAACCCAAAAGATGGGATATGAGGAAGCACAGAATTGCACCCAGCTCCTGAATGGAGGCTGCTGGATGCCAGATGAGCGAGTACTTCAGCAGTTCATGGTCTTGCTGGAAGAGATTTGTGTTTCCCCTTAGTCATGCGATTCTGTGGCAATTTCATTTTTCTTAATGGAACAACTTTGGCCCCTGAATTCATTAAATAATTGTAGAAGACTAAGTGATAATTTACATGGAGGTATTGATGACCAGCTAAAGCTGCCATCTAGCACTAAGTTCGGTAGACCTTCTTTGTGTCAGTGGTGATACCGACAGGCTCATCTGTGAAGTCAGTCGGGGAGTTTCACAGCATTGTGGGTTCCCCTTGGTCTTCTGACAAACGTGGAAGTGTAAGAAGGTGCCTCCATTTGACAGAGCCACTACGCTGTTCGTGTCACCAGGCTCTACGGGCACTTCTTTGGACCTTGCATTTTGCCTGTGTTGTGAAAGGTCTTGGAATGCATGAAAAGTGGTTCCTTCTCACCAGATCCACAGTCCCAACTTGGCACACGTTTGTTTTTACCATCTTTTGGCTATCTGCAAACTACATTAAATTAGTTTAGATGTTTCCAGTCAGTTGTAGTGGACGTATTTTTACCTTAAAGGCTTGTCTGAGATGTTGACGTTTTAACCATGTGAATGGCGACCTGTTCTCTCAGTTTCCATGCAAGCGGGCAGGTTTTTAGCAGGAGCTTCTAAGAGGTGAACATTTAAAAAATATACCTCATGGAATTACCTAGAATAAACATGTAAGCCAGAGGGAAGCAAATTCAGCTGCTCTCTGGATTCTGGCTATCAGCGCTGCATAAGGTGTGTTTGCTTCAGATTCCAAGTTGTAGGCTAGAGAAATCTCCTTCAGGCTGTTCAGTCATTATGGTTAGAAAGCATAAATTGCCCTCGCACCGCAGAGACACGCTGAAGAGGGAACTGTCTGCTTGAGGCAGCCTGAAGAGTACGCTTCTCCCTACAAAATCAATTGCCCTGGCTGCTCATTCCGGATTCACTTTCTCGTTAAGATAAATGTCAGCATTTTAGGGCTCCTTTTTTCCTGCCTAGCTTCTCCTTTTCAGCAGCTTTCGTTGACATCATAATTCCGAATTTATGATATCAGTATATAACCACAGGGGAGGTTATTTTGCCAAAGGTTCAAGTGTTTGGGCCTCCTTACAGCACCTAAAAAGAGCAGAAGCTGAGCTCTGAGAGTCTCTGGCTCTGGCTCGAACAGTTGGAGAACAAGCTGACAGGAGGCTCAGTTTAAGTGGAAAGCCCTCTGGCATTTCCCGTATGCACAGCTCCTGTTCAGCAGAAAATCTGGCCACACACAGTTGAGCAGCCTGGAGAGTCCCAACTATCTCTAACTTCCCGAGCACGGCATTTCCTCTGTGCTGAGATCTTTCAGACTAGTTTTGGCTGAGAACACGGCTGCTTACATTACCCTGTTGTGACAAGCCTGGCCTCCTTCTAAAAAGTTCAAGCCCAAACAATCTTGACCTTGCAAGAGTAGGACCAAGGGGATTTTAATAATGATAAAACAAACAAAACGAAGCAGCTCCTTGCCTGGCTCAGTACAGCCTTCTCTGCAAGAGACAGCAGAGATACAGGCTGTCCTCTGAGGGCACTACGTTATGTCCTGACGTGGAATATGCTGTATCAAAACACAGGCTTTGGCAATGCTTGGATGGGGCTAAACCATAAGCTGAGGCAGTATTTCTTCAAAGCCAAAGATCCTTGTTAAAAGGAAAACGGGAATTGTCAAGTGTGTTTATATTTCCCATTCCTGCCCTTCTGCCCTCACCCTAGCATTGAAAGCGCATCTCTGGGGATGCTGCTGGGGAGGTCGGACCACTGTTACTTCCAAGTACTGCAGAAGGGTGCGTGGTCTTTGGCAACACCCTTACTGGTTTGGCTTTTGCATGCTGGGCACCTACACACTTGCAGTCTAGTGGTGTCTTTTCCTTAAGTTGCATGTAAAAGTTGTTTAAGACCACAACAGGTCCCCAGGGCCTGTCTGCAAAGCAGAGCTCCTCCCAGCTGCCTGGAAAGCTGCAGCATCCTGCTTTAGCCTTCCTAGAGACTGTAAACCCTGCTCTCCCAAGGCATAATGGGAAAAATAAAAGTGCCAGTGGGCTCCTTCCTTTCCGAGAGAAGGTACTGACTATCCCCCACCACTGTCCTGAGAGTGCAATTGGACCCTTCCTTTCCTTGGCTCCCATCTTCACTTCAGGAAGCGTAACAAAACATAAAGTATATCCATGGTGTATTTTTTCCTACTCATTCTCTGCCTTTCCCTATACCACTCCCCCTTCCTGCCGTCTCTCCCTTCTTCATTCTTTCCTCTCCTCTCCTCATTTTGCCCTTATCATCTAATTTCCTTTTTCTCCTTTTCATGTTAAAAAAATCCCAAACCTCTGTATTTCCCTTATTTCTCTCTAGTCTCCATTCTTTTATACCGATTAGCTCCTGACAGACTCTTCTGCCACTTGACCCTTTGTTCCAGCCTCTTCTTGTTCTTTCCTCCTCACCCCAAGACTGGACAGAGCATTGCTAAAGAAATCCAGGTATTTAGGTTCTCTGGTTGCAGCCCCGCTGCAGCTTCTTTCTCTCGGTCTCCCTGCAGCACGGACCACGCTGGCTGCCTGTGTGGGCAGTGGGTGATGTGTGCTCCTCTACCACCAGTGCCTCGCCAGGGCTGTCTTTTGGGCTGCTGGAACAAATCAGAGATAGGGGACCTAGACCTTTGCCAAATGGTGCCAAAGATCACAGAGAATGTTGAGGTAGCCAAGCACACGGGCATGGTGATGGGCAAAAAGCAAACACCCAGGACTGAACCCCTCTGAGTTCTGGGAATCTTTGGATCTCACTTTGTGCCTGAATTTGATAATCATGTTCTCTCTGCCCCAGCGAGGTGTCCGTGAAATTGTACAGCTGAAACCCAACCTCAGCTTTGGCGAAGTTATGAGTCACGTTGTCATCTGAGGAGCAATTTATTAGAAATAAATGCATATGTGCATTACTAGACATAGTGTAATGGCTTGATATAATGAATTCTCTCAAGGGTCACTTTCACAAGGCAAAATCCTCCATGCTTAGGAAAAGCTTTCCAAAAAAAGTGTCTAAAATAAGCTGTCACGGACATCTATTTTTTTGAAAAGAGCTAGGTATTTTTGTGGACAAGCCCACAGGAAAGCCCACAAGTTTCAAGAGAAAGCTCTAAGCTGGACAAATTCAGTGGGAAAAAGATCACCATGAGACTCTTGGTGCGGCAGCACGTAGCTCTGGACACGGCATTGTCTCACTGAGAAAAACAACTGGATGACCCTGAGCTCCTGATATGAGGACATTTACAGAGGACGTTGCCCCAGGCTGTGTGGCTGTTCAAGGAGGACATCCTTCTCCTCCTAACATGAAATCTCTGAAGTGACAAACAGAGCAGTCCTCCAGGCAGTTCTTGCAGCAGGACCTGGAGGGGGCAAATCCACCAGGCTTTGCCAGGCAGAAGGTCTCAGCCAGGAAAGACTCGAGCCTAGGGACAGCAGTTTTCTTGTGCAAGTTTTTGTTGGACTGTGCAGGAGGATTCAAAATTAGGGAGAGGTGCAAGGGGAGTGTGAAGGTCAATGAGGCCAGCAGGATGGAGATAGACCCTGGTGGGCCAGGATTTCCTCCTGGGCAAAGAGCAGGTGAATTGACAAGACTGCAGTCTGAGATTGTTTATGTGTTCATACAAATGAACAGCTTTAAGTCTCTTAGAAGGTGTATAATTCCTATAGCAATATAGGGTAAGATTTGTCCAGCAAAACTACTCCATGGTTCAGTCATGTCTTTCAATCCATACAGTGATCTGGTGGACGCTTGAACCCATGAACATTGATGAAGAAGCCTCGTGGATTCTGATACAACAAAGATTTTTAACACTGCTCACCTATTTCTGTGCCGTTAGTGGCCAGGAAGATTGGCGTCTATAACACTACATAAAATTTCCTTTTCTCTCTCGCATTTTTATGTAAGAATAAGTAAAAACGCCCATATAGTCGACGAGTAACCTCACATACCCTGCATTTCTGCCTCACTTCTCAAACCACCTCATGGGCAATTAAGCCTCCCACCCCTTTGCAAGAGTAGACATTGCACAAGTTTACAGCCAGTGAGGTGTTGCAACTTGCCCAAGGACGGAACCTCTCCTCAGGACGCACTGCAGGTACAGAGCCATAAGTGGTGGAAACCACCCCCCTGCCCTACCTGGTTGGTTGCGATCCCTTCTGGGGCTGGATGCGTCAGTGCTGGGGCATGCGGTGGTTGTAGTTTTAGCTCTTTCTGAAGACTCAGCGAGTCTCTCCGCAACATCAGGTGCCCCTTTATGCTGTGCAGCCCACACCCAGATAAAAGTCTTTGCAGAAGATGTTTTTGCTTACTCTAGTTTTATACTTTAACCATGGTGTGATTTACATACTTTTCTTTGCCTATTTGATTTGTGCCTATTATAAACCTAGCTTAAGGAAATTACATTTATAAAAAACAGTTTATCAGTGAACTGCTGTACGGATTTGCTCTTTTAATCATGTTTTGAGTTCTAGTACAATTACCATGAAACTTTCTAGTTTAATCAGCATCCTCCTTGCCTTACGCTGTCTCCCATATGCTGCATGCGCTGGTCAGTGACCCACACTCTAAAGGATTAGTCAGATGACAGTAATAAGAAAATAGGTTTTATTTTTGCTCATTATTTCTTCATAAGCCTGCTACCTGCAGCAACCCCATCACAAATTTTGAGGGTGAGTTTCTCCAAGCCACTGTCACTGGGTGAGACTACACATCAGACCTATGGTCTAACACAGTTGTTTCTTTATACAAACAACATAGATTGTGCCTTCTAGGAAATTTAGGATAATTGCTTGTAGGAAAGGACTATAAGCTTTGGTTTCAAACAAATGAGGAGGCCCCTTAGCAACAGGGGGAGCTGCTTCTTTAGGAGAGACCTTCTCAGTCTGAAGTGAGCTTAGGTTAATTGGTGGGGTGACTTGGGAAAGGGATGGCACAGACCTGCTGTGGGACAGGCAAGGCATGAGCTGGGCTCTGGGCTAATGAGGCACAGGAGGGTTGTGGCGTTTCCTCCCACTGGCCCTTCAGTAACTCTATCCCTAATTATTTTTTAATGTCTTCATCATCATTGAAAACAGCAATTATCAGATATGCATCTGATACAAGCATGGCCTTGAACACACATTATTAGCACCACAGTTCTTGTTGCTTTCATGTTATTGTTGTTGTTACTGTTGTAGTACATTTTGATTTGGTATGGAGCTGCAGTAGGCAGCAGCAAGGCTTGACAAGCCAGTGGTGAAATAGGTCTCTAGGGCATCAAATCTCTGGGCTTGATTTTTGCATTTATTCCAGTGGCATAAGCTACTATTACCATATAAAGAAGGGTTGTATTAGCTTGAATATATGGAAAGCTTAACTTTTCAGAGAAACAGAAATAAAAATGTGAAGTATTTGTATTAAAAATGACCTCCAGTGCTTTGCTCCACACCTCCTGCACAGGCTATGCCATGCCCAATCACTGCCAGCACAGTCCCACAGTCTGCTTGCTCTGCACCACGGACATGTTCCCCTGAGACCTCACACAGCTTTCCAACCGTGCACGCCGCCCTGCAGCACACCTTCCCCTGGCCACACTACCTGCACCTTCCGAGAACCCTCTGCACTCAGGGAGAGGGGCTACAGCTTCCCTGCCCTTCACTGCACCAGTGGATGGAGGTGGGTCTCCAGCACTGGGTGTTGTCAGGGACACAGACACACGGAGGGAGGGAGAGGGTGGGAACCACATCTGGTCCAGACACAATGTGCGCACACGTTAGCCACCCACTGCTTGCTGTGGGATGATGTGGTTGTTGGGGGGGGGGGAGATTTATGTCCAAATTGCACAACGCAGAACTGGGAGAGATCTGTGGGAGACAGACCCACAGCTTGCTGGTTTGAAGAGCCTTTACCCTTGAGAAGTGCTGATCAAGTTATGGTGACCTACGTATGAAAGACATGAGAAACAACTGCAGTATTTGGTCCCTGATTTGGTCCTGGATCCTTAAGGATATCCAAGTGACACCACTTTTAATATCGTCTTTTTCTCGTGGGTGGTGCATGGGAAGCGGCAAAGAGGTGTGGAGAGGGGCAGGGAAGCTCCAGGCTGTTCCCGCTGTGGGAGATCATCACCACGCAGCTCTGGTTGCACAAGAGCTGGCAGGAGGGGACTGGAAGGGTAAGAGCAGAGCGCCAGGACGGGACTGGGGTGTGGAGTGTGGAGGAGAGGTGGATGGGGAGAAGCGGCAGGACTGGGAGGCAGCCCGTGGCACCCCGGGTGCGTGGGTAAGGTGGGCACGGAGGGCAGACGCGGCTGATAGTGGACTGAGAAAGCTCGCAGGAAAACTCATCTGAGCCAAGCGGGAAGGGTGAAGGCGCAGAAAACGCAGCTTCCCCGCTGTACTACCTGGAAATACACTTTCTGCCCTTGCTTTCGTCCACAACAGCACCGATTTTTGACGCTGGCGTACAGGACCCCTACAGTACTCTGCAGAGAGGTCTGCAACGGCGGCACTGCCCCTGCTCCAGCCGGGAACGGTCCAGTTCCCCGGGCCCTCGCACCGGCGCCGGCGCCGGCACCGGCACCGGCGGAGGAGCCCGGAGCCGCCGATCGGTGCCGCTCGCCGTGCCCTCCCCGCGCCCCGCCCGCCTCACCTGCGCCGCCGCGGGGGGTGGCCGGGCAGGGCCGGGCGGGCTGCCTCGCCATCCCCCCAGCGGAGGCTGCGCGGGGCGGGGCGGGGCGGCGCGGGGGGGCGGTGCGGCCCCGCCGCGCGTGGGAGCGGAGCGGGGCGGGCGGCGGCAGCGGCGCTTTGTCCTGCCCACACACACACACACAGAGACACAGACACACGCAGCGCAGCCGGGCGGGAGCCGGCAACATGGCCGGGCCGGCGGAGGGGCTGCCCGCCGCCGCGCTGCCCGGCTAGCGCCGCGGGGCCCGGCGCTGCGAGTGGAGCGGCGTCGCCGCCGGAGCCCCCCCCTTCCCGCCGCCGCCCTCCCCCGGTCCCGGCCGCCGCCGCCGCCGCGCCCCGCCGGGAAGATGAGGTGAGTGCGGGCGGCCGGGCGATGCCGGGCGCGGCGGGCAGGGCGGCCCGCCGAGCCGAGCCTGCCTGCGGCGGGTGGAGTGTCCGCGGTCCCACCCGCGGTGGTGTCACGGCGTGCGGGAGTGGGAGATTTCCTGTGCGAGTGGAAGGCGGAGGAGAGGTTGAGCAATGCGGCGCTCCCTAGTCCTTTACCGGATGGATAAAACGAGTGGGTGGTGACATTTTTGGCATGTTTGACTGTCAGTGCCTAAATCCATATGACAGATTATCTGGGCGGTTACAAAAGGCTGTAAGCGCCTGAGGGTAGCGCCGCGATGTGCGGCCGGGGATCCTGCTGCCGTGCCGCACAGCCCGAGGGTACGGCGGGACATGCCCCGGACGAGTGCCCTCCGGGCGGCGAGGACAGTGCGCGGGGCTGTCGGAGGCGTTCGGAGAGGAGCGGAGGTGCGTTTCTCCCGAGCATCCGGCGCAGGTCGTGCCTGCTCTCCCGGAGTCTCTCTCTCACCAGGCGGTGCGTGCTCGTAGTTTTCCCGAGGGCAGTTTGTCTATTGTGAGCACGAAAAGCAAAAATAATCCCACAGATTTCCTGCAGCCAGATGAGTGGCTGGTGGAAGGAAGGAAGACGTTACTTGTGTTGGTTCATACTCTTCCAAACCTCTCTCTTTCCTCATTTACCTCAAGAGCTCACTTGAGCTGTCAGTATCTCGGAGCCACCCAGCCTCTGATTCATCTTGTAATGCTAGTGAGTCTTTCAACTTAATTATTATCTTTAGAAAAGTAAAACCATTTTGGGAAACCTTAAAAATGGAAATAACAGTTGGAAGCCAGATACCTTTCTGTGGTGCCTGGTCCCTGAATGGCAGCGTTGGCGTTGCTCCTAGGAAGTACAGTGAAGTCTAAAAACCTTCACCTGCATTTACATTTACTCCTGACGCTGTCATGTGTGGCGAAGGCTTGGAGCTCCCTCAATTTATTTAATAATTTATATTGTCCCCATCCCTGCAAGTGCTTAACAGGCATGTAGATGTGGCGCTGAGGGACGTGGTTTAGGCACCCTGGCAGTGCAGGGTGAACGGTTGGACTTGATGATCTTAAAGGTCTCTTCCAACCAGATGACTCTGTGATTTCTGTGATTCTGTGATTACCATTAGTTTTCTTCACTTGCTTAAATTATATTGTTGAAGAGGGCCAAAAGCACGTGAGCCTGCAGCGTCATGCGACTGTTAGCTTAGACTCCTCTGGTCTCCGCACAAAAGATGTACCTGCATCAGTCTCACCTGGTCTGATCACGATGATGCTCAGAGATCAGTCATCAAATGCAACAGATGGCAGTGAAGCTTTCCCTTGCTGTCTTCTGGTCTGTTAGTAGCCCAGTTGATAGCGCCCTTCCCTGTGAAGAAAGGTTGATAGATCTTTTCCCCATGAAGAAGGAAAGTTGACTTTCTGATTCATAAGCACATCTTTCACCCCAGGGAGGCACCACAGGGCCAGTTGGAAGGCTGCCACAGTTTTGGGTTTCTCCCACTGAAGGTGCCCTGTTCCACATGAACTTTTGCAGTTGGTGGTTGTGCTTTTCCTTGGAAGAGGTAGCAGGAAAGAGAGAGACCCACAAAGACAGACTGTGAATTAGGGTACTATGGTGCACTCAAAGTAATCCCCACCATGGGAGCTCAGAGGAGGTGTGAGCTACAGGGAATTTTGGAAAGAATAAACAGCTTAACTCCTGGAGGTGCTTCCTCACTGCTGGTGATGATGGCTGAGGTGCTTCTCTAGGTTGGACACCTAATGCCAGGCCGCGTCTGGTCTGGGTGGGGGAACCGGCACTCACAGTTGGTCTGTGTGTGCTGCTGGGTGCTGCTTTGTAGAGCTGTCCTTCCCCGTTTTCTCCATGTGACACTTGGCACCTGCAGGTGTATCACACTTAAAATAGTCTTCTTAATACCACTTCTACGCTTTAACGTACGTGCTTGTTTGGGGTTTTTTGGAATGATTTCCTGTTTTTAATGGTTTCCATTACTATTTGGTTTTTTTCCTTGCATATACAGACATTACTGAATAGGTTGTACTTGTCAGTAAATACGTGTGTGCAAATCACCTAAAACCTTTTTTCAGTAACAATTCTTTTTTCATAAATATAGGCTATATTATTCTAGAAGACCGTGGCAAGCTATACAATAATTTAATAAAAACCTTCTTAAAACATTTGCCTAGCCATGTGTGGTTTATTTATATTGCTTTTTGTGGTGAATACATTACAGCGCGATTCTTTGCACGGTTGCATTTATGTGATAGTTTCCATTTTTTGATAATTTCTTTATGTCTTCACGTCAAATGTACAAAGTGTGTGTATAGTCCTACACAGCTTAGTAATAAAACAGGTTGTAATAGATAGTCTGTCTCAAAAGTGGATTAGGATGCCTGGGTGGAAAATGGTAAAGTGCAGAGGTGTTTTTACTTCTGAGTGTATAAAAATACTGCTTTAGTACAACAAACGTTGAGGTTATCCTACAGCAGATATTCTTGGAAGTAACAGAATTAGCTCATATTCAGGAAGACGTCTGTGAATATTGCTGTAGATGACAGTAAGACTTTTACATTCTGTCAGCAGAGGTGTAACCTCGCATTTCTTAGTCATACATGTGGTTTATAAAGCAGCTGTGTTTCGGTAGACTCTGTTCTTAAAAATAAAAAACAGCTCTAGCATTATGGGTGTATCCCTGAAAAAATCTTCACTGTCGCTGTCTTTGCCATGACTCTGGTGAGTGTAAGTTGGCTCCCTGTGCTGCGGTCCCGAGGCAGTGGTGTGGGGGAAAGCCTCATGCTTTAAGCACTTTGTTTTTTTTCTAAATGGAACGTACAGTGAATATCCAGAGATGGAAACAACCTCTAGACAGGATTATTCAGATTAAAACCATACCTCCTTCTTCCTCTGTGGTAAAACATGCTTAATCTAACCCAAGGTAGTCAATCCTGTACAGAAGTTACTGGGGAAAACGGTATCCTGAAGCACCTTAACGTTTATAGAGTTCTCTAGCTAAAGTCAGCGGTTTTGTTCTGACATTTCTGTATGGCTGCCAGCTGGAAATCCTAAAAAGCTGTTGTATTTAGCTCTAACTTAAAGGGATGGAGCAACACCCCGAGAAAGAGAGATCTGAATATTCACAGTATAAGACTATTTTGATATCAGGAAGTGTATGTACGTAACTCTTCTCAAACCTTTTGTTTTCAGACACAGGCAAGCAAAGTCTTTACGTTTGTTCCAGTAAACAGAGTGGATTGACGTTTCATTGTCGTCCGCATTTTCTATTCATTAAGCAGCTCATGAGATAACTCGAGAGTTTTGCCAATGCTTTTGGTTTGCTTAGAGGATAACTGGAGCTGTACGTATGCTTTGTTATTTTCCAAGTTTTCTTTTTCATTACGGCTTCTCTTTGCATCTGTAACAAATAAGAGAGAACGTGTTGTCTGTGTTTATTATTGTCATCAGAATTGGGCTACTGACCTCACTGGACTAGTGGTTCTGTGTAGCCCAGTGTACTGTCTCCTACAGGAAGGTGGTAGCATCCTCTGAGATGGGTAATAAAATCAAGCTGTCTATAAAATTTCATTTAATCTTGTCACTCAGTAATTGATTTTTGAGCGGGAACACTGTGCTTGTGACTTAGCTAATTTTTGTTTAATTTGAAAACGCTGTCCTGCCATGTTCTGACTCCTGCTATGTGCCTTGACATCGTGGTGTGCATGGCTTGAGGTTCCTGGGGGAGCTTGAGAATTGTTACTCCACCTTCTGCAGTCATGCTTCTAGGTCTGCAGCCTTTCAAGCTGAATCGGTGCTACGCAGTTCTGCCAGTGTCACTGGATGAGAAACACCCAGTCCTTTGTCTGTCATGGTTTCATCAGCAAAATCCCAAGTGTGGATACTATGCAGCTGACAGAAGATTGCTTTTGCTAGCTCAGCTTAGATCTTTAGAGTGGTAGTTTAGCTCTAGCTGCAGACAAACTCCTTTGTCAGCACATTTTGGACCTCTGCTGAAGGTTGCACCACGCTGGCTGTGACCATGCAGAGGCAGCAGCAGTGGCTCATCGGGAACCGAGCGATGCTGGCTTTCCTTCAGCATACGCTACTGTCAGGACATTGAACAGGCGGGCCGCTTGTACTTCTTTTACATTAATTGTTATTCTGTACGCTTAAAAAATAAACTTATTTTCCCGTCTCTAAAGTATACACTCTGGACATCTTTTTGTGCATTCCCTCTTTTTTTGGATTATTTTGTCTTGTATTCTTGTAGTGGTATAATCGAGGCTGAAGATAATCTTTTAAGTGCAGTTCTGTTTAACTCAATATGTTCTGTATGGCATTTCACTTCCGTCCTTTCCCAGATGACTCAAGCTGTGTTAAGCAGCAGCCAGAATGCGGAACAGCTCTGCTATAAGTGTGTCGTGATTAAAGGTGGCTGCATAGACTTTCTTTGTACTTGGCCAGGTCCTTCCTTTGGACAGTACAATACTTCTCTCTTTGTAAGTATTTAAGTATTTGTAAGTATTTCTTGTCAGAAATCATCAAAATATTTCCAAAAGTGCAAACACAGTTCAGGCTCAGTGTACACTGATATAGCTCCTAAAAGAGGATGGGGACTTTGGGGATATATTTTCTCCCTTCTTCACAGCCACTGCAGAGCGCTGGGAATCCACAGTGCTTCCCCTTTTTCTCAGCCTTGTGCCTAGGTTCAGTTTCTTGGCATCAGGCAGGAGAAGTGGAGTAGCTGTGCCACCGTGTCTTCATCTCACCCTGTTGTTCGCCCTTAGGCAGATTTCATCCGCAGTCACCTTCCCAAGACTTCCATTTCATCTGCTTTTTGATCTAAAGTGCCAGAATGAGGGGAAGTGACCAAAAGCCACCCTGCTGCAGCTCAGCTTCCACCAAGATGCATTTGAACCACGCACCAGTAAGGCCCCCATCCTTGCAGGAGTACGGCCCGTAATGCAGCCCAGGGAGAAGACACCAGACCTCCAGACAGGCTGCCATGAGGCCCCCAGGGTGTAAGTCGGGGTAGCACACAGTCTTGTTTGGGTTAATCTACGTTGTTCCTGGCTAATTAGCCCATGGGGAGCTTTGTGGTTCCCAGTACCTGGGCTAGTGGAGACGTTTCTAGCCCGCACCATAGGAAGCGGGGTGGCCATCTGGCACATTCTCCCAGCGATGGCTCTGTGTCCATGGGTGTGTGCGCACATCACCCAGTACCACTCAGTGTATTTCAGTCTGGGTGGTGTCCATGTGAAATTGAAAACAGTTTAAATTTGGTCTTTTTTTTCCTTTTAATTTCTGTGGTATTTAGCACTGCAGAATGTTTCTTCCCATGAGACTTTGCATTTTCGCATTGAGCAAACACTCGGAATGGTATTGACAGTCTTTCCAAAACTATTCTTCTCTTGAGAGTTCTAAAAGCATTAAGAATGTCTATTTTTATTAACCAGAGGAGGTAGACTGGGCAAGTCCTTAACAAAAATTTGAGCCTAGAAACCTCCTTCACATTTCTGATTATCCAAAGTGCCATTCTGTAACATCACAACACCTAGTGAAGCATTACATTTCACTGAATATTTCACAGCCCTGGAGTGGGAGAGACATGTGGGGGCCAGAAACTTTTGATTTTCCTTCTTGATGTAGACATCCAAGCCTTACATTTGTTTCAAGTTCAGTGTTAGTTTATACGTTTCTTCTGAGTTCTCGTTCCTGCTCCCCTCAGCTGTGCCAACTTTGCTGTTTGTGGTTTGGTAGAGTGAACCAGATTGTGAAGCCTTCACATACAAAGACAGAAGAAAAGAAAAGTCACACTTTCCACGCACAAAGGGTGTATATATAGGGCAGGAGCAAGCAGGAGGCTGAAAGGTTGAGGCAGTGCTCCCTGGCACCACCAGAAATGCTCATGAAACCATTTCCCCAGGGAATGTTATTACTACTAACTAAGATTTGGCTTTTACTGAGATGCTACTTCTGCTCTTCCTCTTACTCACTGCAGACCCTCCAACTCAGGCTCCCCAGTGCTTGCATTACAAACTGCGTAGTCTAGCTGTTAGTATGGATGAGCATTTTCTAACTACTAACCATGTTCCCTGTTCAAAAAAAGGTATTTTTCACCTGAGTTGATGATGGAGGTGTTTTTTCCTCCTGAGTTATATATACCAGAAATTCAACAGCTTTCTTTACATCACTAAACCTTCCTCCCTGCCCAAATTTCCTGTGGCCTTTCATGCAATCACTCTGATAGTCAGCAGCAGTGCTGGCCCTATTTTGTAGAATCACAGAATGGTTTGGGTTGGAAGGACCTTTAAAGATCATCTAGTCGAACCCCTCTGCCATGGGCAGGGACATCTTTCGCTAGATCAGGTTGCCTAAAGCCCCATCCTGGGATAGGGCATCCACAATTTCTCTGGCCAATCCATTCCAGTGTCTCGCCACCCTCATGATATAAAATTTCTTCCTTATGTCTTAATCTAAACCTACCTTCTTTCAGTTTAAAACTGTTGCCCCTTGTCCTGTCACTACAGGTCTAGTAAAAAAGTCTCCATCTTTCTTACAAGCTACCTTTAAGTACTGAAAGGCTGCATTAAGGTCTCCTTTCAGGCAACTCTCTCAGCCTTTCCTCACAGGAGATGTTCTATCCCTCGGATCATTTTCGTGGACCCACTCCAACAGGTCCATGTCTTTCTTATGTTGGTGGCCCCAGAGCTGGATGCAGTACTCCGGGTGGGGTCTTGTGAGAGCAGAGTAGAGGATAAGCATCACCGCCCTCAGCCTCCTGGCACCTTCTTTTGATGCAGCCCAGGATACAATTTGCTTTCTGGCTGTGGGTGTGCATCACTGCCTCCTGTCCATGTGCTGGTTTAATCTCTGGAAGCCCCTTACCATTGAGTGCAGATCTTGTTTAGGTGAGCAGTTCATTTCTCAGGCAGTAGATGTCATTCCTGCAACTTGAGATCTCGTAGGGTTTTTTTCTATCTTTCTTGAGCTTCACATAGGTGCCAGGAGGGATAGTCATGTTTTTCCGTGAGTCACTGAAAAAAATAAAGGCAAAAAAAAAAAGGGAAAACTCTGTAGACCAGCTTGGCTTAATGTAGTACCATAAATTATAGCCTGCAATGGCTGCAGGCACAGGTAGATGCTCCAGGAAGGAGGACATAGCAGTTTGGGTCGGCTTTGCAGCGAGGCTGTTCAGGTCTGGTTCTTGTCATTGTGGAGAGCTCCATGCGCAAATACACTGTGCTTCCTCGGCTGGTCTGCGGCAGCTAAATCCTTTGACCTTTTTGGCTTCATTTCTTTATCTGCCGGAGGGTGACAATGCTTACCTGAGAGGGAGTTAAGATGATTAAGTAGCTAGGTCTCAGTCTAGCACAGGATTTAAGGATATGCTTGGGTTTGGTTCTGTGAAATCCCTGCTTTACTAGAGTGGAGTCTCCTGTTCAAAAAGCATTTCTGAGGATGACAGACATATTTATACTGAGTAAAGTTCCTTGTGTATTGCCATCCGTGTGTTCATTCCTTCCTCCTTTCTTCTTTTCCCTTTCCCATCATTTACTGCTGCTTCTTAGTCGGCATGTAGCTTCCTTCCTGTGCTTCCTTCCTTTATCCCTCATCATTAAGCCACTCCCTCAGTAACGAGGCGATCTAGAAAATACACTGAAATGGTATTAGCAAGAAGTAGGGCCATGGTCACCGTAATCCCTTTAATTGTATGCTGTATCTTTTTTTTTCTGTGGCTGTACACAGGTTGGCTGCAGTGATGGTGTATGGGTGTATGTTTGCATGCCGCAGGAACAGTAAACACAACCAGGACTGTGGAACGCTCATGATAAAATGTTAGCTTAAATAAGTATATTCAAGTGAAAAAGCTGTAATTGGAAATAAGTCTGTTACATATATGCTGGATGAGTAGGAATATGTCTTCAGTGCTGAATAGACCAGCGCTACTCAACTTGTGGTGTGTGCTCCAGAGGACATCAAAAGAGAGTTCAAATATGCCTACAAAATATTTTAAAAATCAGAAACCATGAAGTCAGAATCATCCACATATGCACATACTTTCATGCAGTTTGTATGTATGTACCCATGCCCATCAGCATCTTGTGGTTCTTATTACTCAGTGAAAATGTTTTTGATATTAAAATAGTAATTTTATTAAATGGTTCTGTTTTGTCTGTCACTCTTGTTAACACCTGCCAAACAGTACTGGGATTTGAGATAATCTGTGAATTCCTTTTTGAAAAGGATTTGCGATTTAAAATGAGAGAAATACTGGACTAGCATATTTTGACAGAATGAGGTAACTTTAATATTCTGATGTTGTAATGAATTAGTGTTGAGCGCTGCAATACATTCGCATGCTAATCTTTCTATTAAATAACTAAATACATCATCTAGGTGAATCTAAGTCAATTTTTGATCCCACAGCTGTTATGTTGAGAAGGAAATGTTTCAGTCATCCAAATAAAGCAGCCGTGCTATTCTCAGGCAATTAACTTCTTTGACTAGTCAGATAAGCAGAAGAGAGAGAACATGGACTTCTATATTCATTTTACCTGTACGCTTAATAAAATGTCCCATATCTGTCCCTGTCTGTTGTTTTGCTTGTCTGGTAGTAAGAACCACCTGTGAGTAGGTGGAATGGGGAGTTACATCCCTTCGTTGCACTTTGGCGCATGCAGTGTTTTTCATTAGAGGAGTTCACTGACGTGCTGCTTCGTCAGCTGCTGCCAAAGTGATCCTTAACTCACAACACCGTCTTGCCACTCCACTGGTAGCCCAGCGTTGTGATGGATCCTCCCAGAGCCTGACCTGCTGACTCTTGGCTAGCTCACAGCGTATAAATCACGTACGATTGCCACCAAGATTGCCGTGGTGAATGGTGATCCCTGGGGCCGTCTGGCTCATCACACACCCAGGAGCAGTCCAGAGCAGTGCCTTGCGCTACCTGCAAGTCATCCTGGAGACAGCCACCCCCCTCCATCCTCAGGGACTTCAACTGCCTGCATCTAATGCTGGAGGCAGGAGGAAAGCTGCCTAATGCTACGGCATTAAGGTCCTAATCTTGGAAAGACTTGTACACATTCTTGACCTTATTACTGGGAACAGCATCCTTGATGTTTGTGAACCTAATGACCGTTGCGATAAGACCACTGACCGTAATAACTTTAAGTACATGTGCAAGTATTGACAGGATTGGGGTCTGATGGAGCAGTGAAGACTGTCTTCTCCGTTTGAGGGCAGAGCTCACCGGGAAATTTTGTCGCTTGTGGGAGGGGAACTAAAAGCTACCCTATTCTTGTTCTCTGTGTGGAAGTCCTCACTTTTAACACATACAAATGGGAACATAAGCATGTTCCCATAAGCATAAACAATAACTAACTGAAAAGCTGGCAGTAAGTCAAAACCAAGCCCTGCCCTCAGGGGAGCGGAGGAGGCAGGTGGGTGGTACAACGAGCAGATTTGCTGAGAAGTGGCAGAGAGGGTGAGCCTGGTGGAGCCATCCCAGTGAGGCAGGTGAGTTGGGTTCTTCCTTTTCGGGGGTTCACAAGCTAACATGGAGGTAAGAAGTGAACAGAAAGCTGGGCAGAGCATTTAGCATAACTGAGGAACGTGTTGTGGGGGCTCCTGCTGGGCCTGTCATGTTGACTGCAGGGAATAGCCCTGCATTTTGTGGTCCCTAAGATGCTGCACAAGGACCTGCTTGTCTCTTCTGTCCTGTCTTACTAAACCAAAATAATGCCAGAACTGCATGACTGCAGCCCTTTGCAGGATCTCAGAAGACCCAAGCCAGCATACTTTTTTAACATGTCATGGTATTAAATATGGGAGTGTGACAGAAGTAGCAGAAGGGAGGCTGAGCCAGGCAGCAAACTCGGGAAGGTGGCAATGAGTTTGTAAGGGCAATAAATGCACACAAGGACATGTCTCAAGCTATCAGTCTTGTTCGAAGGTGCATGGGGAGAATGCCTCACATCATGCGTTTGGCCATCACCACTGTCCTGATCGTGACGGGGCTCTGGCATTGGTACTGCCCCGGGTCCGGTTTAGTCAGTGCTCCCAGTCTGAAAGCAGAGCGGGGGTGTTTTCAGTCGGCTCCATGCCCTGGACTGGTTCCTCATGGAGCTGCCTAAGTGTCAGTCAGCATCATGCCGGCGGCACTGCAGGGAGCAGAAGGGAAAGCTGTGGTGAGGCCAGGGCACCTTGGGGCAGCCCAAGTGGAAATGATGCTCTCGTGTCAGACCCTCCTCTCGGTGGTGACTTCATGCTTCCAGGAGCTCAAATTTAAATCACTGCACAGTCTGATTAACCTAGTGGTTTGCTAAGGATTTCCATGCTAAACTGCTAAAACAATAGTCCTTCTTCCTTACTTAGGAATGCTCTCTGTGGCCTCTTATTCTTGACACGGATCTCCGGTCTTTGATCTCTTTGTCACTTTGGTCGAAGTCTGTCACTGCATACTTAGTTGCACTCTGATAGCAGCTGTCATCCGTTATTGCCATCACGGTCTGTTCATCATCCTTTTGCCTCAGAGGTTTGGACGCCTTTTGTGACCCTTAAAGATGATAATCCTGAGTGGACACCCCAAAACAAACGTCACAGTTAAAGGTTCCCTGAACAAACATTTTAAAGGTACGCTTGGGCATTAGAGGCTACGGTTAAGCCTGACCTTGCTAGAGTCCTTGTCTTCTATTTGAATGCAGTGGGATTATAATCTAATATCAATTTCTCTCTCTGATTCCGCAACAACCGTGTCACTATGATAGGCCTGAGCTGCAGTTCAACTTCACAGATGGTACCTGCATCACAGAAAATATTAGATGACTAGTGCCCTAAATACGACAGAGTGCATTTGTCTACACATCTATGTAGACAGAAAAATCTCTTTAATGGGAAAAAACATAGTCACGTAAGAGGAATGTGAAGGGAGTTTGCTAGAAGACTCGGTGACTATTTAAATGTTGGAGTGGGGTAAGCAAAATTTGAGTAAGACCTTAAAACAGCGAATAAACATGACATATGACTTTATCACATCTACCTGAAGAAGTGGGCTTTTATGATATTCGTTATTTTATTAAAAACAACAACTTTTGTAACTGCTGTGTTTTCCTAATAGTACAAAACCCATGAAATATTTTGGTGACCTGCTGTTTAAAAAATAACCACATCAAATGACTCAGCTTCTTTGAGGATTGTCTCGTTTTCCTTCAGGACATGCTTTTTTTATGGCCCATCAACATCTGTTCAGTTATTGCAAATGCAGTGGATGGATGGAGAGGTGAAGACTGGCAGGATCTCATTATATCTCTCTCCAGGCTCCAGCGGAACTTTAGTAAAGTAGGAGAGACAGAGGAGAGCCTTTATGGAGAGTAATGCATGCAGCAGCTCTGCCAGCATGCCCTAAGCGGGATATGCAGCTTCTAGTACCCCTTTCCTGGGAAATTAATTCATTGACAGCTCAAAACTGTTGATTTTGAGGGGAGTTTTCCAGCATCTCTTCCGGTCTCTGCTGTCTCTGTCTATCTTAAAGCTGTCTGCACAAGGATGTGAAGGAAAATTAATCCAAATCACCTAAAATGTGAATGTAAAGTAAATTAGGTAAACCAAATTAAACCATTGTATATTTTCTCTGATTCAGCGTTCAAGTGACCTTAATTTGATTAAGCTTAATTCACATCAAAGTAAATTATACTAAATATGAAACAGGGTTGATTTAATTAATAATGAGTGTGTCTGCAGGGATCTAATGTGGCTTGATTCATTACAGAAATGCTAATTCAGATTACCTTTCTAGAGTTTTCACATGTAGGTAAACCGTACAGGAGAGTTTATCAGTTATGCCTAAACTGATGTAATTGTGTATTTATTCCCCCGGGCTCTAGAAGGACTTTCCCACCACTGTCCTTGTGTGGGACTTCATGAGCGTTTTGTTGTGGGATGTCTTGTTAATTTGTTAATCCAGCCAAAGAAAATTAATCACTTTTTTGTTGGATTAGCCAGCTTTTGACCTGGTTTGTGGCTGCATGGTGCTCCACAGGGTAAAGGCAGGGGTGTGGCTGTGTAATCAACACAGTGTGGGAACTCCTTTCACCCCATCCACCCTTTGCGAAGAGACACCCTCTCCAGCACTGTTCAAACACTGGAAGTGCACTCGCCATCCGGTTACATAGCACATGGACTAGAAGAAGCCACGAGTCTTGCTGGAGTTGCTTAAAGTCAGATACCACCAATTTAGATTTGCTCAGTGTTTAGGCACAATTGTTGTGTATTCCTTGGCTCTGGCTCATACTGTTTTCCTTTGGCTTTTTCTCTCCTTTGTGCCTATGTAATATTACAGCATGTACCTTTGGAATAGTCATCACCTAGGTAGCTTGTGCTTTCGATATACACAAGCCCGACTGACCCGCTTGCTTAACTGCTTTTCTTCCTCTTCTGTCCATGGCTTTAAAGTTCTGTGAATGTGTTTTTGCTGTCCAGTTATTAAAGGAACGGACACATTATAAATGCAAAGATGGAATAACTGAAATGGCTGAGACCTGTGGGTTTTTGTGCAGGATGTTTTTTAAGAACTTGCTTTGTTTTCAAAGGATTGTGCAAAAAAAAAAAAAAATCCTATTTCACAGTGCTGTGCTTCAAGTGTAAAATAAGGATCAGAACTGAAGCACCTGATAATTTTCAACAATTTGCCAAGTTGGAACTATTAGAGATGCTTCAGAAGAATGGATAATAAATATGAACTAGATACAGCAAAGTTCATCTAATTCTGTAGCTGCCTTTTTTTTTTTCTCTTTCTCTGAAGATGGGTGAACAGGTATTTGAAAAATAGAGAAATGACCTGAAACCTGGTCTGAACTTTAACATGAACCCTAACTTTGATGCAAAAGTCTCTGAACTTTGGGAGGCTGGGAAGAATATAATACTGTACTTCAAAATTCACTTGAAATCTCTCCCCAGAGTTCTAGGAAGTGCTGGCTGTCCCTGTTAGTATTTTCATGTCTTCTAGTTTCAGCCTGAACAAGGAATCACTCCAAAATAGTGGCCGCAGGGGTGCTGTCAGCCTCTAGAAGTTTCCTGTGATTATTTGGTTCATTCTGTCTGGAAACCAGGCTTTGAAACTACCGAGCTGTGCCTATCTCATCCTGTTTTAATATCAGCGCACCCAGACACATAAACAATGTGCTTCTTCATGAGGTGATGAAAATCAATGAGCCTTTGAAAGGATATGCTCTTTAAAGTCATGGCCTTATTTGGGAAGTTGCAAGAAGCTTGGCTGTCACAAGAGAATATTTTGGCTCCGTGACAGTTTCCTTTATACGGTTCTTCAGCAAGCAATCTCCTGTGTTTGTGCAGTGATAACTTGCGAGTGTTGAGTGCTTTTTTTCCCTCTCCCCAGCAATATTTGCTGGAGGAGAACCCAGGATGTTGATCAAAAGAGGCCAAAGAACCCTTTGGACCTCTGCCTGGACCAAAGTATGTAGAGAAAGCAGGTTATCAAAGTTAAAATTCAGTATTCCTGAGTAGATTCACATATATTTTTATTATAATTACTTCTCTATGCAATTTTTTTTCAGTAGTTATTTGTTTAGTGCTGCCTTCTGTTTATGTAAGTGTGGGATTGTTTAGGAATAATCCGATCTGCCATCACCCTTTCGTTCCTTACACTCCTTGGGAATGTTTCCATAATGTTCCTGACACCTTTGGGAACTGTGGTGGGATAAAAGAGCCTGCATGAGAAAGATAAATAATAAACTGAAGGGAAGAGACAGGGGCATTTTAGACTTGGAGTTGTATGGTGAGAATGAGAGAGGAGTGAGAAGGTTATCATAGCAGCATTTTGAAATGGTTTCAGAAGAGGTAGTTGAAAGAGAAAGAGGGATTAGAAAATAAAGTTGTGATTATACGCTAAAAATCACTGTGGCTGTTGCTGAATCCTCTGTCCGTATGATAAACCACTGGAATATAAAAATATTGCAGAGGCTTAAGCCTCACCACTTAGTGAAGTCTTGAGGGAAGAGGAGCTCCAGGCCACACTGATGTTGGAGTCCTGGGGCACAACAGTGGGCAATGCTGTATGGATCTGTGGTGACACTGATACCAGAAAGGACACTCCTGAGCATCAACAATACTATTACTATTACTACTGTTAGATAATAACAGGTTTTGGAGAGGTTGAGAAGTCAAGGGTCATAGGGTGACGTCAACACAGTCTGGTTGTGGGACTAGTACCTATCCTTCAGATTTTACATCCCATGAAGGGTACAAAGTATGCTTCTCCCCAGGATATTGGAGCCTCTCTTCCACTGTCCTTTCTAGGTTTTCTTTAACCCCTTCTTGCCGTTCTTGTGCTTATACTGACCCAACATACATTTCAGCTCTTTTCTGCTCTGTCCAGCGCCTTTCTCTTTCTGAGGAGGTGGGGAGTCAGCTGTACAGGCTGATCTCTGTCCCCAGCCCTGTGCCACTCCAGTGCCAAAGATAATATTCAGCTGGTGCTGGCATGTCTAGAGAGCAAGTCTTATGAGGAGCGGCTGAGGGAACTGGGGTTGTTTAGTCTGCAGAAGAGGAGGCTCAGGGAAGCCCTTATCACTCTCTACAACTACCTGAAAGGAGGTTGTAGCGACGTGGGGGTCAGTCTCTTATCCTATATAACAAGTGATAGGACAAGAGGAAATGGCCTCAAGTTGTGCTGGGGGAGGTTTAGGTTGGATGTTAGGAAAAATTTCTTTACAGAAAGGGTTGTGAAGCCTTGGAACAGTCTGCCCAGGGAGGTGGTGGAGTCCCCATCCCTGGAAGTGTTTAAAAGCTGTGTGGATGTGGTGCTGAGGGACATAGTTTAGGGACTCTGGTAGTGCAGGATGAACGGTTGGACTCAAGCATCTTAAAGGTCTTTTCCAACCAAACAATTCTGCGATTCTATGTCTTTGGAGAAGGGGAAGGTGGAGGGTGTGGTGAGCCTGGAGCAGAAGCAGCCTAAGGGTCCAGGATTGCTTGTATTTCCCAGGCACCAGCACTGTCTGATAATACTAATGTCACTTAATATTGTGCTCCTCTAATAGCAGCCTGAGGTAGTGAGGAGTGGTAGTGCCCATGGCAGTGGATGGGAAAGCAAGATACTTGTAACTTAAGAGAGCTTGAGCTATTTGCAGCTGATGTGGGGAATGCAACTAGGAATTTGAGGCTGGAAGGAGCAGGCTGACCTACAGTGCTCCAGGACAGAAGTGTAAGTTCAAAATGTGGAAGAATAGTGGTGCTTGTCTGTGGCTGGAAACTCAGCAGGAATTTTGTGAGCAAGGGGAATAAGTTTTGGGTAGTAGTTGAGGTTTTGTGATGATCTCCCATTTTATGAGTCTTGTGAATTCATTTGCAGAGCTTTGCTACTTCTGTCTTCCCTTTAAAGGTCACTTGAATGCACTGACTGCTCTGTAGCTTCATTCATTAGAAATTAGCTAAGCCAGGATTTGACTGGGATGTTTATCTGTGATGACCTGACCATTTCCTTCAGGAAGTCATTCATACTTGGAAAGACAAATGTATCTCATGTTAGAGGACAGGACATGCTCATCTTTCTTTTCCTGCAAAGATGAGGGAAGTACAATTTGGCTCATGAATAAATATTTAATACTCAAAGATACAGGTCAGTTGTCTAAACTGAATTGGTGCCCAGTCCCATTTCAAATGATCTGGAGTACCCAAGTGATGCATGTGTGGCTGATGGCCATGACCTGTGAGACAGCAGAGCCCAGCTGAATGCCAGACACTACATATGCTTGGACATCTGGGTTTAGGCAGCTGGTTTGAACCCCAAGCGATGCCAGGCAAGACAGCAGCGAGACTGTGCAATGTTTCCACAGTGAACGCTGTTGGGAGGGAAAAGCTTTCGTTTGCTGCGGTTTGCTCTGGGATTTGGTGTGCAAATACCAGCCAGTGAATCTAGAGCCAAGACCACTCTGATTGCAAAACCCTCTTCTGATTTCCCTTTCTGTCCTTTCCTGATCCTGTATGCATTCTTTGTGCAGTTTCGAGGTGGACAAAAGTGTATCCCATTGCCTTTCCCAAGGCTGTGACCCGGTTGTGAGACAAACTGGGTGTGTTCTGCACGGCTTGCCTGCCTGTCTAGCCTGAGTGATGAAAACAACCCACTCAGCACAGGTAGGTAGGCAATAGGTGTTGTACTAAGCTTGATTCACGGTAGTGTAGGGCAATTTCTACTGCTGCTCCTTACGTGGCTGTAGAAATGCTACTAGCTCTACCATAGGTAATTAATCACAGTTCTATAGCCTAATTAGGTGTTTTTTAAAAGGTGGAGTGAAAAAATGGGATCATTCAGTTGAGAAATTATATGCCATGCAATTACAACTGGGCAAGTTGTATGTATGTGTGACCTGCTGCTCTGCTCTCTCTCCCCAGCTCTCCTGGTTTCGTCTGGCTGCGAGAAGCATCACTGAGCCTTGAACACTAGTGTTGGATGGTCAGTGCTTGGGACTGCTGGAGTGGGTTGCAGTAATGGTTTTATTTGTCGAAGACCTCCCTAGTTCTGACTCTGTGTTGAGCAGAGGTCTGGTAGCTGGCAAAGCCAAAATGAGAATGCAGTCCTGAAGCAAGGAGTGTGGCTTCCCTCACTCATCCATTCCCCACCTCAGAAATCCAGGTCTTATTGGATAAGGCACAGGAAAATTAGGAGAGGTATGGAAAATTCTGGATGCAGAAAGCAAAACAAAGTGCCCCAAACATGGGTCAGTGTTACTGTTTTGCTTCTTTATGAATGTTAGTGTTTGTCCTTTTGTTAGGGAACAGAATCTCATCCTCACTACCATTGGAAACTGGAGAACAGATAATGTTCAGATGATGTGGGATCCTGAAAGCTGCCCAGTTTCATAGATTGTGTAAAGGCTTTTGCTGTGATACTGTTTTTATAATTTACATACATTTTACTCTAAAATATAACATGCAGCTTATGTAAAAAAGGTATTTTTGTGTTCATTTTGACACCTTCTTTAATTAAAGTGTCAGACCTAATAATGTTTCACCAAAGAAACCAGTGGACCATCTCCAGGGAGCCTTGCAGGAGCAGTAGAGAGCAGGAATTGTGGTATTTGGCAGGTTCTTTAAATAAAAAAAAAAAATATATATATATAAAAAAATAACTAGGTTTTTCAATCTTTAGTCTTTCTTTATGAGAAGAACAAATAAGGGATACAAACATGATACTGAAAACAATACTTTGCAACTTAAACTGCCTGCTGTGGTTTTGATTTGCCAGGGAATGTCATAGAACATATCTTCTTTCTATATCTGGCTCAAAAATATTGGCTCTTGCTGATGCTCTGTGAAGAAGCTGGTAAAGCTGGCAGAAACCCACACCTTTGCTGCACTGGCCCTTTGCAGAGAGCAGTGTGGCCAAGCCGCATGCGGTTCAGAGAAAGGCACCCCTGAGTTGTCTCCTGTGTTGTAGAATATACTTGTGGCCACCCATAACTTTCCTCCAGCCTTATGGAAAGAAAGCAGCATGAAGTCTCAAAGTTGAGGTCTGAATCCATCGGTGATTCTTGTTGAAGATTGTGTATAATCTTCCTCTGCTATATATGCTTTCCTTGGGGAGCACGCATTGTCAGTAAGTAAATTCCTTGTGAGATAACATAAAGGGAAGAGGTCGTGGGAATGACCTGATATTTCTTGTGCAGCAGCTGCTGTAGCAGCCAGGGATGCTTTGGGAGCAAGCTGTGCTATGCCTAAGGGATGGGAAGGTCCTGCTCACAGTATCACTCGGAATTGTGGAGGTTGGCAGGGACATCTGGAGATCATCTAGTCCAACACCCTGCTCAGGATTTTGTCCAGTTGAGTTTTGAATATCTCTCAAAATGGTGATGCCTCAACCTCTCTAAGCAGCCTGTGCCTGTGTTTGACCACCCTCATGGTAGGAAAGTTTCTTCTTAAGTTTGAATTGGCTTTCCTGTATTTCAAAATCTGTGCCGATTGCCTCTCGTCCTGTCACTTCTGAGAAGAGTCTGACTGTCTTCTTTACTCCCCCATCATGTATTTTTATGCAGTGAGGAATGTGTCTATAAGGATGCAATGGGAGACACTGTCAAAAGCTTTACTGGAGTCTACAGAGTAAGCCAGAACCTGGCCGATGTGATGATGGTGTCACATTTCGCTGGGTAGAAGCATAGCTTCCGTGGCATACACTATCATCTCCCCCTTCTCAGCAAGGTTGTTAGTGTGTAACTAATGATGGATTCTAGGCTGTCTTGAAGCCTTGGAGGAATCAAAGCTTTTCTAAGTTCTCATGGGAGTGAGCAAATTATGTCCTGAAATGGCTTATGTCTGGTGCTGCTGTCGGAAGCTGTTTCTGAACAAAGAATTCCACAGTATGTAATGAATAATTCCTTCATGGGTTTATTCAAGAGAAAGAAAAATTTGTTCTTTATTGGTTAGAAGCAGGAACAGTGTACATCTTGATGTGGTAGCAGTGCAGCTCAGTTTTGGTAGACTCTTTCCATCATTGCCTTATACTGGATAATCCTTGCATGTCCTGGGTGAAATTTCTGGGCCACGGTATGATCTGAGCTTTGACGTTACGTCTGTGTAAAATCCCCGCAGGCTAATATCTCCAAAGACCTTGGTGCTGCAGTCTTTGGCTGCAGGGAGCATGCTTGACAGATACGTGATACCCAGGGAGTTTTATTGACTGCAGTGAAGTTACTTTCGGCAGAGAGAAGCAGATTTTTGCTCTGTCTGTGTCCTACCATTTAACTGGAGAGCGCAGAGGTATAAGAAGACTCAGTGTTACTAGGAGTACACTTCTAATGTTTACCAAAGGTGTCAAGTAAACACTGGTATTTCCACACAGAATAACTTCTGGCCTGCCAATATCCCGTGTAATGCATCCTCAATTCCGCAGGCATTAATGTGCTCATCTGTGTGGGGGAAGTTGCTTGCTTCATGTTGGCTGCTACTTTTGACTGCAAACATGCCACTGTATAATTTAAAAGCTTATAAGATGTAGGCCATTGGCTTCTTGAAAATGGCAAGCAGTCAGGGTCTTTATGGTGGCATGTGAATACCTTTATTTGTACTCATGTCTAAAGTACACAGGTTTGTTTCTTGATGCATGATATACACACCACACATAAATGTCCAAATGTTTTATTGTCAACGTGTGCTGTACTGGGTGGTGGTTTATTCAGATACTGTTTTCATATCCATTGGCATTTCATTTCATAGCGGTGATAATGCAAGTCTAGTTTTAGCCTCCCACTTTTCTTTTGTCCCACTTAATCCCTCACAACTTTGAAAAAGTCAAATTGACTGGTTCTGGCTAGCTGGAAGGAAGTTTCCAAATGGAAGCCTACAGTTCCTTTTTGTTTTCTATGGAAAAAGTCCCCTACATCTTCTGCTTGGTGCTTGTACAGATACTAATCAGCAAAGATGTAGCAGGTATAAGATGCTGCGGCTGTTGGGTGAATATCGAGGCAGCATAGTTCATAATCGCTAAGGGGACTTCTGTGTGCAGTGTGATTCAAATTAATCTGTGCTGTACTGAAGAAGCTATGGTTGGTAATTGTTTATCTAGGAATAAGTAATGCTCTACTGCCTTGCACTTCAAATCCGTTCAGCCCTGTACCTTTCCTTGGAAAAGGTTTTGTATGGTGTTAAATGATTTTTCATAAGCAGCAGGAATATCCAAGTCTCGGTATATCAACTACCATTTCCAACCTATACAGACCAAATCTTAGTTTTTGGATGTTCAGTGGTTTGAATGTATTTCTTTTACTAATTTGACATTTATCTCAAATTTCCCTGTCTGTTGCTGGCTGTTACGTCTTGTCTATGTGAACTGCTAGGGACCTTTTCCATTTTCAGCTTTACGTGGTAATTGGCACCATGCAGTCCTAAACTTGACTCGGTGTTTCAGGCCCTATTGCAGGGCTTGATAAATTAATAATCCGTATGGAGCATTTAGTTTTCATCCCGACTGACTCAGTTCTGTTGGATTGCAGTTTGTGCTTTGGTGCTATTCCCAAAAGGTGATTGGAAAATCAGCAAGAATCCCGTTCTCTCTAGTTCGCTCCAGTGCATCTTCCCCTCAGCATTAGCATAAGGCAGATGGGGCTGTATTTGGGAAACATCCCAGTTCAAGCCTTCTGAGATGCTGTATGCTCCGCTGCACCTGGTACCTGTAACTGGTATGTGCTGCTCCCAGTGTGTTAAGGGTAAAGCTGTGGGACATGGCAAGGGCCTCGCATCAGCCATCCTCTGGTCAGGCCAAGCCTTGAGATTTGCAAGGCATGAGGCGTATTCAGGCCAAGTCTGAGAGGGAGTCTGCTTTGCAGATATTCATGTGTTGTGATAATTTCAAGCTGTGTAAATGAGGAGGCAACACAGGTAGAATTTTTTTGGTGATGGTTAACATCACCAAATCAAACTTCAGTGGTCAAACAGGAGACCAGAGAGTGAAAGAAGCCATCTGAAATGTGGATCAGGCTCTTCTTCTGCATCAAAATTCACGTAGAATTTTAAGGTACCATATAATAGAAATCCCATTGATGAACAGATGGGGGAAAAAAATTCAGTTCCACCCCACCCTTTCCATTAACAGCTGAAGGTTTGAGTCGATACTCCAGTGTTGAATATACCGTTGTTCAGTAACTTCAGGGCACTGTACTCATTTCCACAATTTCCCCAGTACCTGAACAAACTAAGGTAGCCATTCCTTCTATTTCAATAATCCTTTTAAATCTTATTTTCTTAAGCCCAAGAAAGACTTTTGAACTCAGAGACAATCCTATTGAAAGGAGATTTTTCAGCATATTCTGGGATGCTGCCTGTGATCGCCACATCCTCTGCTGTGCAGAAACGTTAGAGCTGTGGTGGATATATACTGATTATATATGCTATTGTTGGCTCATTTCCCTTCTCCTTTCTGTTTTCTTCCTCATGAATTGAAGTGAATGCTAGACTTTTCAGTGCAGTTGTGGTTTTTGTAGAGTGATCTGAATATCACTTCAGCATAATGATAATACAGCCTTAATGGCACAAGTCTGCTGTGTTAGTGGCTTTTTCCTTGCTTCAGCAAGGGAATAAATAGTTACCTCATTAAAATATCTCAGTCTGCTTGTGATCGGATAATGTCATCTAGCATCTGGCCAAGGCTTTGGTGGAATCTCCAGTCAAAGAGGACAAATACCGATACACTGATATACTGAATACCAATAATACAAGATGCTATTCTTGGGGAAACTAGGTTCTTACATAAAATATCAGCACAAGGCCCTCGCTTGCCACTTAAATGCTAGCTAAAGCCAGAAAATTCACCATTATACCCTGACTTCTTCAGGTTTGTTGTATTTCTAGGATTTTTTTGCATTCTTTGTTTCTTTGTCAACCTTTCATCAAGGATAACCACGTCTGTCACAGGCTCACTTGTTTGTTAGAGCCTGGAATTAAAAATGCAAGTTGTTTTCCGAAAGCCCCTGATCCTCAGTGGGAGGGAACCCGCATTGTCACAGCTATCTCTGCCTTGGATCAGAAGGTGCAAGCTGGGTCCCACAGTTGCCATTATTTATATTAATGGTCCCACCCGATGTTTAGTGTCATTTTTCTTTTCTGTGGCGTAATTTGATTTTATGACAAAGTGTGTGACATTCTTCATCAAAGGTCTGGGCTGATTGTACAAGCAGGCAGGGAATTAACCACTCTTTCCTGTAAAAAATCTCGTTGCTGGTTGTGTGCTGTCTGGTTCTCGAGACCTTCAGTCTGGCTCAAGGCATGAGAAGTTACAGTCTGCTTTGCTAAAAAGTCATAAGGAGGTATTGTAATCCTGCATTTTTTTATGTGTTTGGCCATTGCATGCGTTCACGTGACTCTCTGAAGCCCCGGTGAGTTCTGTTAGGTGACTTCATGCTGAGGGGTGTGACAGTATGACATGATGCTCTCAGATCTTACCGTCTGATATGGGAATTCTAGTAATTAGCCAGAAACGACACTATCAGTTATCTAATGGGATAGGAGCCCTGCCCTTGCTGTCTGTAATGCTATGAGCTGTTTTGAAAGTGCTGGCTGAAAAAAAATTGTTAAAAAAAAAGTTGAAACTTTTCAGCAGCTGACCTCTGCTGAATAGGAAAGCTTTCTGGAAGATGTTTGCCTTTAGAGGCCTTCACAGCGAACTCATTGATGATGGAAGCCTTGACTTGAACAGTTGACTATTTATTTGCATAGTGACTCTTAAGAAATTGCCAAAATTGGAAGACGAGTGATTTGTCCACTCCGTTTCAGGAAGAATGAACACTTAGGAGAAACAGCACACTACACGTGCTGTTAATTCTGTAGAAGGGTTTTTATTTTGGCTAGCATGAAAAATCAACACATTTCAAGTAAAAAACTGCCCTCTTCCACTTGAATTCAAGTTAGGGGAAGATTGGGGTGAACAAGAAAACAGGAACTCAGATTTTCCTCATTCACCCATGAGGGATCTTGCCTAGCTCTGACTTTGAAGGTGAAAACTTGTTTCATACAAAGTCAGTAGCAGAACACTTGCTTGCAAAGGGCTACCTCACCCGTGCCCGGCTGCTTAGGTCCTGTATACAGTGAGCATACCTCTAGTGAAGTTCAGCCTAAATATGGAAGATGACCTCTTGACGATTGTATTGTTCTCCTCTCTGCTAGCTTTAACTGTTTGTTAGCTCCAGCCAGAAGCACCCCCTTCACAGTCCTTCTCTTTCTGGATGCTTATGGAATTATGAATTTCTGTCGATGGTGTGACTGCACATGTTTTAGCGTTCCTGCGCTGTGTCTTTATTGTCACTTAACACTATCACATTTGTTTAAAAGGAAATAAATCAAAACCCAGGGTCACTACTACATTAAAAACACCATGTCCCAAATAAACATGAACTTTTTTTGTTTCCAGTGTTGATTTTTTGCCATGAGTGCCTTTCCCTTTCATTCCAGCTGTTTCTGCCTACATCTTTCAGAGCCGAGGGATCAGATGCTGCAGTTACTGTGGCCTGTCACAGATCGCTGTGTCCAGGAGATGTGGCTTGCTGTACTTTGGATGGTTTCCCAGTCTCCGAGTCTTGTAGCTCGGTGGGGCAGCCACTGCCCTAGAGCAGAGTGAACCTCAGGATCTGTAGTCGGGTCAGGATGTTCCGATTCCAGCCAAAATCTTCCATGGGAGAAATTGTTTCCTTGTACTGGAAACCAGCCCAAGCAGTAAAAGAAAGAGGCAAGTCAAGGTGGTGAGCAGCCCCAGAGGTGACTTTGAATTTGCTGCCTCCTCCTGACTTTCCCAGGTAGTGTGTTCTCCTACTGCCCCATTATCTCTCCCTCCCAGGTGAGACCTTGGTTTCCCAGGATTTGAATCTCTGTCATCTCCAGCAGTCCTCTCCCTTTTAATGTGCTCTCTAGCCAGCCGCCGAGTGGCAAGCAATGCCTGTTCCCCTTCTGCCTGCCCTGTGCTTGCATCCTTGGGTGGCTGCACGTGGTGTGGCAGGGATGCTGAGGCTAATCCAGTGTGTACAACCACCTTGTAAAACCTCCTTCCACCCCTCCTGAACACTCTGCTGAGGTCAGCGGGGGCTGTTGAGAGACTTGGCAAAGTCTCCCCAGTCTCTCCTGTGAACAAGACCTATGCAATCCCTAAATGAATGCATAATGGCATTGTCCACCTTGTGTTTCTTACATGTCCAAGAGGCTTACTATGAGGATGATGGGCTCTGGCTCCTGATGTTTTGCGGTCTGTTCCCCTCTGCCTTGAGCTGTGTTTGTTCAACCAGGGTGTGCAACGCTGCTGGGCCTTGTTACTGCAGAGGAGCAGATGCGTTGTCCGTTGCTGAGCTGTTCCAGGAGCATGCCCATGTGCTTCCATGCTCCACTTCGGTGGGACCGCCCTACATAGAGCAGGTGCAAACTTAACCCCTGAGCTTCGGGTGCCTTGTCCCTCCTGGTCTCCCTACCGGCCGCTGTTACTAGGGCAGGTCCCAAAGGTGTTGGGGTGGCCGGTGCAGGGGTGCTGCAGCTGGATGGAGGGAGGTTCGCCCCAGTTTGTCACCCCAGGATGTGTGTGCAGCGGGGATGCTCTGACCCCAGCACTCGCTGTGCTGTTGCCGTGGAGATTGCGTGCGCTGTTGCTAGGCAGCTGAAGCATCTTCGCTTCCACACTGCAATGCCACGAAATGCTCAACTTTCCTCATTCCTATCTCCCTTCTTTGATTTCGCAGATATGACTCCTTTGGCTCTTATCCTGCTTCATTCAGTTGCACTGCTGCGATTTCTTGGTGTTAACCCTATAAACCCTAAAAAACCCTCATGGCACTGCAGATAGGATTTATGGCAACGAATTCAGGGCTGAAGGAGTTAAAGTGGTTTGGGATAGACTACAGAGGAAATGATTTCTAACAGATAAACTACTTAAAATGTTCTGGCATTTGTGGAAGGGGAGGTTTGTGGCTGCAGTCTTTTGTTCCATCACTGATGGTTTATATGAATAAAAACACAGACTAAAATATCACTACAAGGTAAGAAAATCAGCTTGAGTGGGCCTAATTAATCTCTTCGCTTACGATATGTACTTAGTTTTTTAGTGTCCTCTGCTTGCGTTTACTGATTTTGATGTAGCATGTGAATGATAATTTAGCCGTGGAGCCTGTCGTGTACAGTATTTGACTTATTTGGCTTGAATAATAAAGATACCAGCCGGTATTCTTGGAGCGTACTGCATTAATCAGACTTGCAGGAGTGATCACATGGTACTCTATCGCCTTTCCCTGTTAGCTGCTGCTTGTCAGCAGCTGGCTGAGCTGGAGGCTGCAGGCCAGTATCTGCATACCCTTTCTCTTCAGAATATTTCAAATATACTGTCTCGTCATTATGCATTTTGCTGCAGTTTGACAAACTAAATGGTCCTCCTGCACGTTAAGAAGATTATTTTAAATTTCAGAGCATTTCTGTAGTTACTAGGCCATGTATGCATTTGAAGAATTCAGGTAGGCTCTCTGTTTTATACATCAGTGTGCTTGGTTTTTGTTCTCACAAGGTTTTTGCTGTGTAATGTCAGTCAGCTCTACAGTTAGACCTTCAATGTGGAAATATTTCTTGCGTTTTAAAATCTCTACCCTATGCATGGGGAGAAGTGCTTGAAGGGTGAGATGCAGGTAACGGTAGCTAACTGCATGATGAAGTGCAAAGCTGGGTAATTGATTATATCTTGCACAGATTTCACCGCCATGCAGCCAGAAGCAGTGAGTAGAGTGTAGTTATAAATATAAACCAGAAACTGTTCTGTTTAAAAAGGTCTTTGCTATTTTTGGTTCTGGAGAATCTGACAGATGCTCCTTTGAGATAGAATACTGATTGTGATAGAGAAGAGAAAATTGATGCTTAGATTGTGTATAGGATTATATTTTATGCTGCTGCAGAGTATACATGTCTGTTTTTCCTGATTTTGTAGCTGCAGAGTTATGTATGAATTTCATTTAAAATAACAATATGGTTAAGTTTGTTGGGGTTGGTTTGTTGTTTGCAAACATTTGAGCAACTGTGATTGTTCGAGTATAAAATTAGCACCTTTTATGTGATATTGGTTCTACTCAGTATTGCCTCTGCCACCTCTTTTCCTCCATCCCCACCCCCAATATAACTCTATCCTTATGGAAATATTGAGGTCTTTTAAAACCATAACAGATTTCTGAAGACATGAAACAGAATTTCTGCCCTCACTAACAGAGTTGATTATTTTATTTGCAATGATACAGTATTGGACTTGAAAAAATTGTGGTCAGTAGTTGTGAGGCAGGAGGATGTCTCGCTTTTTTAATTTGTTCTACTTAGTGTGTTCAATTCTTACAACTTGTGTTATAAAATTGTCCGGATAATATGGTGACAATGTTGTAACTGCATTAGGGATCACCTCATGCTATGTTTGTCTGTATAGCATTATTATAACATAACTTAAAAGTAACATTTCCTTTTTGATTCAAAAAAAGAGATTGTTTGACCAAGTATGTAACTAAAGGAGAGGACGGATTCTCTTTGTATACACAATGAGCATTCTGTGCCAAATATTTTCAAATTAAACTTAACTAACCTCAGATGAAATATTGCTAACATTATTTCTGCCTTTTGTTAAAGCTTTTAATATATTGGCAATTTCCCTTATTTCGTGTTTTGCTGATTGATTTTATATGGAAGTGAGCAGACTCAAAAGCAGTAAAAGCAGCTACGGGACATCCCCCCCCCAAAAAAAAAAAAATCCTGATTCCAGCCATAAGGACTGAGAAGATACAGGCTGATTGTGTATACTTCTGTTGTTGTGAAATGCCGTATGATGCTGTCTGAGGGAAAAAGGTTTACTGGAAGACCAGATAATGCTGTGTAACTGCAGTTGTCATAGGGCTGTCAGGAGATGCTTCAAATCCTGACATCGCTGTCTGTTGGCAGTAAATTAAGCAGTGAATGGCCCCCAAACTTACTGGGCCACTTACTATGCCCACAGAGTTATTTCATGCAGTTGGTTGGGTCCTATTCTTAATAGAGTGAAACCCTTAATAAATCTACATGAGGAGAAAAAAAAGCTGTTTTAAAAATTCTGGTTTAAAAGCCTTAGCTGTTTTTCAGTGGCTTTCCGAGACATCTTGGGCCAGGAAGACACCTGCTTTTATGGCAAGAATGGACAAATGCTGATTACACACCCATTAGGCTTATTAAATTACTTGTCATCCTCTCTCAGACTTGCTTTGAAAATAGTATTAACTTTTGATGTGCAGACTGCTAGACATTTTCTTTTAAATCTTCTGCACTGATAGGGCTGTGATTTCTCTATACCAGCATTTAAATGGCATTTATTAGGCATTTCCGTGGTGTTTTGTTAAGGTTGTATTTGCATGTTGATGGGTTTTTTATGGTATGATTATTCTCATGCCTGTGGCTATATTACACTTTTATGAGATCAAAACATATTTTGCAATATAAAGTAAAAAAAAAAAGGGTCTAATTGAGCGGTGGGGTGGAAGTCTCAGTCCCATGGGCTCCTGGAAGCAAAGTTGATGTAGCAGTAGATGACACTCCTCTGGACCAATGGCCTCTGGTCCTTGGCTGCCCTGTGCTCTTTACAGGTGCCATTTTCCATGTGCATAAAGCATAAGCTTGCACGCATCTCTCATCTTAACTTTGACCTGCAAGCAGATGCTTGCATGCATGTTGCAGAAGCATGGCTGTTCCCCTCTTTCAGCGCACCTGCAGGGATTGAGTACCCCAGTGTCTGAAGTGGTGACCCCACTGGTGCCTACTCATGCAAACCTGTGCATGCCATTTCTGTATTTGCTGTTCTACATTTTTCTTTCTGCCTCCAGGCTGGACCTTAAAGACCCGCAGGACTCCCTGGATGGGCAGTGGGGGCTGTGTGTGGCACCCCGGTCCAGTGCCAAGAGGTGTCACTGCAGTTTGGCTGCCTGAGTTCCCCCAGCGGTTTCAGGTGGATGCAGCCTTCCTCAATTCCCTGGTGAAATGGTGCCAGGGTATTTTTGTGAAGTGTTAAGCAGCCACTGGACTTCTCTGTGGGAGTGTCTGAGGGCTGTAAGTGACCCTGGTGTGCTGTTTGTGAAACACTTATTTGTAAAGCCCTTTGGGATGAAATTTCACGCCGGTGGTTACTGTCTGGATGAACAGAGACTTAAGCCTCAGAAAAAAATAGGGGGTAAATCTATTGAATAATCTCATAGTCCCTTGTATTGGCCAAGCTTGGTTTATCTTCTTTGGAAGAAGCTAATATCCCCTGAAAAATGTTAATTGCTTTTAAAGTGAGGGTTAAAGGAGCTAAGCCCCTGCACAGTTCATATAGGCTGCTGTTTCCCATATGCTATCAGTTGCGCCCATTTTCTTACTGATTTTCTGCACCGTCTTCATAAAGCACCAAAGCTCATGTACATTTTGTTTATAATTGGAGGTAAGATCGTTTGTCAGCCACGTTTTTATGATTTCCTGCTTTCTGCACTGTTGTAAGATGACTTTGGACATGAAGCCAACAGGAGGACGGTACACTTGGCCACATGCGGGACTCCTGATTTGGTATCTTCAGTCCAGATATAGCTCTTCAGCAGCAGAACACAAATGCTTTTCTTTTTTCTTTTGTTGCCATGCCTTTTCCTTTCTGGGCTATTACTTAGTATTCTTCACAGTGAGCTAGTGTCTGTCTATTTCTGCTATACCGCCCACCATGGCATCGCAGTATTTTTAACTGCATCTTCTATTCCCCCATACACCGAGCAAAACTGAGAAAGCTGTGAGAGAGAAGACGAGTTTCTCGAAGAGCTGGCTATGAACAGAAGAAACGAAACCCACTGATGAACAGAAAGTAAAGTTCACAATGATCATAAAGCATTTGGGTACCTTGGTGCATGTGGAACCTCTCACCTGCTGATACCCAGAGCAGCAGCCGCAGCAGGCAGGCAGTGCCTCCAGGGAGTAGGTGATCCCCCGTGTCTTTGAGCAAGTGCAGGCATTGAGTTTACCTTCCCTATAAGCATTTAATGATCGAGTTTAGCTGCAGAACTGGAACCGTACCCAGGAATTCTGATGCCTAAGCATCTCCTTTTACCACTGCAAAACAAAAACCTGAATACCCCAAATTAGTGAAGAATTCTGATTTTAATACAATTCTACAAAAATGAGTTCCAGCAGCAGGTGCCCATCAAACGCCTGCTCTGACTTAGGCTGCAGCTATGCCAACAGTTCAGATACTGCCAGGGTAGGTGGCATGTTTAGTGAAGAACAGTATAATGGGCAAGCACAATCATTTTGTAAAGGTGGACATGATATTAAAACTTGAAGGCAGGTGGCTTTTCCCTCTCCCCCAAAGAAATAGCAAGATGATTTATGGAAGGGACAAAAGCCTGGTGCTCCACAGGGATGCGGGCTTGTCTCCTGTGGCTTTTGCTGCTGAAAATTCCTAACAAGAACCCTTTTAAATAATTCTGATTTTCGGAAGTGCAACTGCAGTCTGAATAGTCAAGCAACTTCAGGAAGCTGTAGGTGAGGCGCTTGAAGGGATTTGCTTGTGTCACGAATTGCTCTTTAAAAACAACAAAAAAAGATCCGCTGTTCTTTTCTACAAGAAATATGGTCATGTTGATGAGCAAGAAGCATCAGGAGAGTTGCCAAAAGACTATTTCAGTTGCTACAAGGCTGTAGCTTTTGTGGAGAGGAGTAATGGGATTGCAGCACTATGGAGAAGTGGAACAAATTGTTGTTCCAAGTTGGTGACTTTGACCACCCGGGTTAGATGGAGCAGCTCATGAAAAACACACCAAATAGTGCAGTTAGTCTTTTCTGACAAGAGGGGAAGGGAATCAGGGAGTAATTGTAGCTGAATTCAAAAGGTGTTAAAAGAGAAGGGAGCAAACGAGTTCAAAATGTAGAAAACCCGAGGATGGTATTTTGGCAGAACTTAACTGGTTGCAGTATCTCATCCCCTTCTAACCTGCGTTGCTGAACTCACAGATTGCGTTGTCGTCTTCAAAATGCCCTGTAGATGCCTAATAAACAACCATAAATGTGTGAACGTAGAAGCCAGCTGATTTCCACCAGCGAACAAGCTTGTTACATTCCTCTCGATTGTCCTTATGTGGATACAGGGAAATTGAATGCAAAACTTGTTCAAAATACATTGTTGAGAGGGAAGCTTTTGATTACACACAGCAAAAGCAAAACTCTAGCCTTTCACACTGTGACTGGGACTATTTCATACGATGCATGTCATTAGAGAAAATGCATGTGCCCAGGGGGTCCAGTTCGGGCTCCTGTAAGGTCCATTATATCTTTTACATCGTTCTTCACTTAAGAGTTTACCCTTCAGTTTGTAACCGAGAGTCTGAATTTTATGGGTTCGTTCTGAAACAAGCTTACGCTAAACTAAAAAAGAAGAAAAAGGAGCTAATTTGGGGTGGGTTTTTTTTTTTTGCTGAAGGTAGTTGGCTGAACTGTGCCCTTTGATATTTGAAATTTATTTTAGATACTTGATTTTGGGGCAGTTGGTATTTATCCACGCAAGACATACACCCTGAGGAAATGTTGCTTCCTTAAACAGCAGATTGAATCAAATGTTGTTGCTGACATATTTTTCCCTGTGACAACTGACAGTGCAGTTGCCACATATTTCAATGATTTAGCACAGAGGCATGTGAAGAGAAGGAGAGGAATACTTCTAAGGCAGTAATATAAGAATAGCATTGCTGGGAATGGAGATAAGCGCATACTATTCTCATGGTGGCTATGTTAGAATATTTCTGCTGAAGGGGAAAATAGCTAGAGACACTTTGTTAGAGATGGTGGAGTTAGGTTTGGCCAGATTTTAAAGAGGAAAATATTCTGGTGCCTGGGAGTATAATCTTATCCCAGGTATAAATATGAAAGGGGATTTATCCCGGGATATTTATTGGACTAGAGGAGCTCTGGTGTGTATGTTAGGAGGTAAATTCCAGTCACATTACAATAAACGTAAATTGTGTGGGGCTGTGTATTTAGTGCCAGAAACAAGAGGCTGTCTGTAGAAGTATGCCGTGCTTCCATCTTTTCCCTGGTCCAACTGTACACCCTACAGAGAAACTGCCTCACTGGTACCAAAGACTTGCTAAGGGTACTCAAGAACTACTGCAGCGGGATTCATTTGCAAGCCCAACAAATTGCCTCTCTGTTCCCTTTGCCTTCTAGGTGTGGTAACCTGTTTTTGTGTTCTTCTGTTGTCTCTCTCATCTGCTCTACATGTTTACACCCCCTCTCCCTTTTTCTAATCATCCTTGTAGTAATACTCACAAACAAAAAGTGGCTGCTGTTTTTTAATAAGGATCCAAACACGCTTTTCAGAACTGAAGCTAGTTATCAAGATGCATGGAAATTTATGTCAATCTTTAAAATGAAAACAAGCACATGAGTACAGATGGCTTCTTTAAAGAACAGAAGTTATGATAATTTTTAAATCCACCTATGGGGCATCCATTAGAGCAAGTCATTCGCAGTCCTGCCTGCCTCTTTTAAGCCTTAGTGTAAAGTGTGTAAAGATTTGAAGCACTTTACGTGAACTTTCATGGAAAACAGCTGCTGCCTACTGCTTCTTACCTGCAGTGCCAGCTTTTTAGGGGTGGATGCTTGATTTTGCATCTCTGTCTTCTAGAGATGCTCATTATCCCTGTCCCTGCCCTTAACTTCAGCTACACAATGGCTTGTGTCTTGCCTTTTCTTCTGCAGCAAGGCCAAACAGATCAGATTGCTGGTCTTGCTATTTCTGCTCCTCATAAGGTAGATACAGGATATGGGGGCTTCTTCCTGTGATATGTTTTAGTCTGTAAAGGTCATCATTGCCTTTGAAGGGGAGAACTGTTTTTCTACTTATTCTAGCATGGGTTTCTCTGGACTCTTGACCTTGTTCTCCTGGGAATGCTGTTCTGCAGGAATCAGGAGCACAGAGCTGAATGGGGTGACCCGAGCCTCTCTCTTTTTGCACAGGCAGCAGGGTAGGACATCACAACCTCATCTGCTAGGAGAGACTGACTACACATAGCATCAGCGCAAACTCCATCTGCATAAGCTTTGTGTTCATCAACTGCAAGTGGAGAAGGTATGGTGCTTATGGGGAAAAGGGCATGGCAAGAAAGGTGATGCTTTATTACTAGAAGCACTTTTCATCCAAGGACCTCAGTGTGCTTTTAAGGAATGAGCTTTCACTCTCCCTTTAAGATTTTGTGTGAGAACGGGCAGAAACTAGAGAAAGCTGCTCCCTGCCTACGCAAAGAGCCTGCGCCCGGAGCTGTGTCTCAAACCCTACTTTAGAGGTAAGATTTTTGCAGGCCTGGTGCCCTGCGTCCTTGAGAACTTTCTGGGTAAGGTGTGTCCATTCACTTGTCTCAGTCTGGCATCATACAGCCTTGTGTGCCTGTAAAATGAGGTTGAAAACCCCATGATTTAAGTAGTTCATGCAAAGCTTCATTAAGGTTTGTTAAAACACACGTAGAGGGAAAAAAAAATTAGGAGCTGACAGGACAGATGAAAAATCAAAGTTCAAAACAAATGTTGAAGTTTCTTCATATTAATATGCTGCTGTGTGGAGTCGCGAGATTACCCAGGCAGCGTGGTGTGCAGGATATGAAGACTTAAATTAGGATCCTACTTTGCCTCATTCTGGATGACTTGGGATGAAAACCCCTTTTCAAAATCACACAGAGCTGGTTTTAAATCTGGATGGCCACATCTTGGGCAAGTGTCTTAGGCATTTAGCTACAGAGCATGAGAGGTTGTGCTGTCTGTATGGAAACTGATGTATTTCCATAGAACATGCTATCGTAGTGCTGTCGCAGTGGTCATGGTCTAGGGATATAAATGAGTCAGTGTTTGAAGGGAGAGGGAATATCTTTTATTAAACCAACTTCTGTAATTGTCAAATCCAGGCAAGCTTATGATTCACAAGCCCTTTACAGATCTGAAATAGAAGTTTGAAACAAAGAAATTAAGAAAATATCAAAGCCACCCAGAAGAAAGATAATTCTCTGAAGTAAAACTTCTGCTTTTTTTTCATTGAAGTATCAATTGTTAGCAATATTGTAAAGCATCAGACTAATTTCCCATTAAATTTGTCTGCGTGAAAGGAAAGATGGAGGAAAAACAAGCCTGAAGGAAATAAAAGGAGAAAAAGACTGATAAAAATTTAGGGAGAGAGATGATGGAAACTTTAGTTTCAGACTGAAAGGGTGTTTTGTATCAAAAAGCTTGTCCTTTCTTCTGACTGTAGGAGTTGGTCTGATAAAAGCACTACTCCTGCAGACCTTGCCTCCACAGGTCGTCTTTGCTTGATGAGACAGCACTTTTTGATATCATTTCATGCTAACTGCATTTTGTGTAGTTAACACCGTTATGCCCAGCTGTCACAGCTTTGCTGCTGTTTGGCAAGGGACTGTTTCTTATAAAGTTACATTAAAATGGAAGTAACAGATAAGGCTCTTTTTGACTTCCATGGCAAATTATTTGAGATCAAAGACACATTCTTCTTTTAATTGGGGAATGGAAATGTAAGAACTATATTTCAAAAATCAAGAAAAATTCATTTTACATGGATCAGATTTTCACAAGAGCATGTATCTGCTCTGATTATTTCAGGGAGGAGGACCAGCTGGATGCTATTTATGTAGAAAATAGGCTTTTGTCTTTAAAAGCTCACATAGATGTGGAATATTTGAATTATTTGAAAATTTTTGTTTGTTTTTCAGTGCTAAACAATGTGGAAAATCTGATTCTAGACTTGTCTGCGTGTGTTGCAGAACGGAGGGAGCGAGTATTATGACCCTGACATTGTAGAAGCTGCTGTTTTCTTACATCTGTGATCTTTTGGTGCATCATGTTGCAGGAAAATAAGACTGATAGATGAAGACCTCTTCCACAGTAACACACTAAAACCGGCATGCTATGACATCCTGTGTGTGATTTTGACACCATCTGTAAGATGTGTCAGTAAATGGTTGCAGATGATGGAGCAGTACAGGCAGGCAATGGTGGTGAAACCCTTTTCAGGAGCACATACAAGAGAGACAAAAAGTCAAGAAGAAGTTCATTTGTAACCCAGAAAGATGCTGCTAGAGCAAATGGAATGCATTTTGCTCAGGACCTCATCACTTGAGAAAGAGGCTCCTGCCTAGAGTCTGTGCCTGAGGTCACATGCAGTTACAGTGCTGCTTGGGCATAAATAAATGCATGTCCCAGTTAAGCCATATAATCGCACCATCACTATATGTCCTTTGAAAATAGCAAATACAGCCCAAGCTTCACCGTGCTTTAAAGCAAGTGAGGCAGTTCATTGAGTCAGATGTAGGTGTGCTGTAAGGTGCAGCTGGACTTGTCCCGGTATGGCGTTAGGGCATTTCTGTTGCAAGAGAAACCACAAATGATTGAGGGATCCTGAGTGCTTAGCAGTACAACGGGTGGGGAAAACCCACCACCAGCATTGGAAAAGGATCGCCCTCAAAGCTTGAGGATGACACTTCAAAGGCTTGTTAGACAAGATTATTGGTGCTAATAGTAAGGCATTCATGTCAATAGGTCCCCTATAGTCAGTTTTAGCTACTCCGTGTAACTAATGATGTTTTCAAAACTCACTTGGACAGCACAGGCTCATTAAAGAAAGATAGGCATTTAGTTAAACTACTTATAAAGCACAGTGTGAAAAGGAGGGAGAAGAAAATTTAGAGAAGAAGGTGAAAATGAAGTTCCTGCAAGGTACAGCACATGTAAGGCATCTAGGTAATTTCACATGAAAAAGATGTCTGATGAGCTGTGGAAAATCCTGACATTGCTGACAAGGATGTAACCATATCCTAGTTTTGAAGGTTGAAGTAAGATAAAATCAATCCTGAAATACGATGTGATTTCCTAGCGCTGAGACTTAGGAAACAGAGGGGTTGTTCAGCAGGGGACACCTGACGTCGCCTCAGCTCCCGCTGCAGTTGTGCCCCTTTCAGGTACATTTTTCTCCCACCAGAAAGGATCACATCTATGCCTGCGAGTGCACAAATGTTGAGTGTGAGCTCAGTCTCTGCAGCTTCCCACGTCCCTTCTGAGCTCTGACCACTGTTGTGTGACTCTAGGTCTACGTCAGGGTGACCTCGATTGCCAAATGCTGGGGATTTCAGCTGGCTGCTGTTGCGCGCGTGGGCGAGGGGAGAACAAAGGGTCAGATACGGACCGGTTTTCCCTGTAGATGCACGATTTGGCTTCTGAGGTCTGGAATGTGTTTTGCTTCGCTTTTTTGGTTTGTTCTATCTGAAGTATCTGAGGTCAGTCTGGCTGGCCAGGTGATGCTGGGGATGGCATCGCCAGCTTGGCGGCGGGAGCAGGCAAAAACCGGGCAGCTGCTGTCTTGCTGCCAAGCACCGCGATTGCCACGTTCGGGGGACTGACAAGGTCAGAGAGCCTGCTATAATTTTACTTCTTGGGGTTTTCCCCGGATCACTTTCCCCAGTATGTGCTGCCATCCAAGTACGGCACTCAGCTGATCATGCTTTGCCAAATGATAGTTTCTGGTGCTTTCACAGGACCTCTGAGGTTTTAAAATCTTTATCGGCAAATTGCATGTAATTAAATTCCATGTATGTAAATTAAAACAACTAATCTGTGAACTCAGTCAGGTCTTTTAGCTTTTTCTCAGTACTTTAAAAGGTGATACAGAGCCTTCTCTTCATGGGAACCATGAACAGAGACTTGAATTTTAAGAATGCATTTTGAGACATACATCCTGTTTTATTGCTGAGTCCATCTGGTAGAGGAGCTGTTGAGAAAATCCTATGCAAGGGAAGCAAAACCCTGCCATTGCCTTGCTACAGTGGAAAAATATGCACGGTACTGCAGCTTTGCACTTGTGGTTTAAGATGATGATGAGCAGAAAGCATATTTCCAGGGCTTTCCGTGCTGAGCAGATTACTTAAACCCAGATTCCTTCAGATGTCTGAGCTCAGCCACGGAAGCATTAAGTAAAAAAGTCAGAAACTTGACTAAGACTGCTCACTGAAACCATTATTAAACTTTAAAGGAGGCAGTGAAGCAAGGATTAGATGTAGCTGGGTGTGGAAAATAGCTGTGGCAACAGGTGTTGCTTGTCACTTTGAGTTTTACTTCGATGTTCAAGCAAGCCGAGGCAAGTGGGGACAGAGCTGGTGGGCGAGTGAGGAGGTGCAGGTGCACTGACTTTGCTGGGATCGCAGCCCCTCACGCCAGCGCTTGCAGCAGCCCCCAGAAGTGTGCGTCGCTGGGAGCCGTTCATCCAGGAACACAGGCTGGAGGAGTCATGGGGTTTTTCCTAGTTAGTGTTTAGCGTGCAAACTCTAGCCTTCAGTCCAAACTCTCTGTAACCTTGAGAAGGGATAAAACCTGACTGTGACGGTTGTGCCAGAGAACTGAGGATTTGTCTGTAATGCTGAGATTTAGTGCAGATCCCACCAGAAATGGCACATGTGTGCCTGTGGACACGGGGTGCTGTGCGTCAGAATGGTGAGCACCTCAGCGTGGTACCTGCCAGGAGCTCTGCCTGCTCCTTGCTGAGGACAGCCTGCACAAGGGCTGGATGCTCTCAGAGGGCAGGGGGGTCTCCATTTAAACAAAAAGGGGCAGCAGAGCAGTGATGTGATCCCAGCTTTGTGGGGACAGGGCTGGTGAGTAACTGGGCTGAAACGGGTCTCTCCTGCTGCCAGCAGGTTGCTTTCGCTGCAGTGCCTGTCCTTCATGCCGCAAGCGTGGCTGCGGTACTCTGCCTCAGCACTCGTGCTCCTCCAAGTTTTCCTTGCTGTCTCCTTCCCCTCAACGTGGCAATGTGCAGCCAGCAGCTCACCGCGACGGGGGGCCCCGGGGTTTCAGCAAGCCACAGGAACTGCCCCTCTTTGCATGAGGTGCTGGGGCATGTGCAGGATGTCCCATGGCTTTTCCCAGTCAGAGGTACTATGTGCCAATAATTAAAACAAGCAGAGATGTTTTCATCCATAAATATGAAATGAAAGGGGGGTACACGGGTAAGTGTGTTAAAGCGAGAGAAGTGGAGTGAGATCCTGGCTCCAGTGGCCTTGCTGTAGTGGGTTTTTCTGGTCAAAGGATGCCTTCTCTCTGAAGCATGACTGTGTGTGTGAGTGTGTGTGTATATGTGTATACATATACATATACCTACATGTCTGTGTACTTTGTGTGTACTTCTACATCGTGCTGTAAATGGAAGCCGTTTTCAGATTAAAACAGAAGTGTTTGTATTATGTGAGAGCTTTCCTTGAGCTTTCCTTGCTGGGGTTGTGAGAATAGAGGCTGGAGACAATGACACTTTTGTTTTTATTTCTAGCCTGAAGTTACTGTGTACAGTGATTCAAGTGTGGCTTCTAGATGGGAATTATTCAAGTTTGTCCATTAGATTTGACAAAAGGCTGCAGATTTGTTTACATTACTGAAATTCAAATCTACTTGTCTGCTAAACTTAATGTGTAAGCTTTTTTATATATATATGGCTCTATTTATATATAGTCATACTTAGGCAGAAAGCAAAGAATGATTTTTTCTGTTAGTATGATTTCAACAGGCAACAAAAGAGGGAACATGGTGGTAAACTTGCAAAGTGTCAGATCAGAAGATAAAAATCTCAGAGGAGTAGGCATGTGAATATCACTGAGAAGGGCTATCCAAAAAAAAGCACATGCGAATTAATTTCAGCTGTTTTAAAGGTACATATCAGATAAATGCTGTCTTTGTAATAGTAATCATGATAGTGTTCTTAAAATAGTTAATAGTATCTCTGTTTTGATGAGGAATCCCAGAACACTTTAAAGATGTTCATCAATTAAGACTCAGCATTCTTGCAGAATTGTTATAATCATCCCTACTTTGCAGTTAGTAGGAAAAATGAGGTTAAACGACATGCCGAAGGCCAGATTCCAGATTAGATGTAGTGCTGGAAATAGGGATCATGACTCAGACTCTTTCAAGCCATATTCTTAATTCAGAGGTTTGAAACGGAAAGACCTTGCCATGTTGAGAATTCAGAGAGGAGCTCACTCTTCAGAAAGCTGGTTGTCTTCTACTTTTGACTTTTTCCTGCAGTGAAAATTAGCCCCACTTTCAGCCATGAGAGGATAAGCAGTGCTGTGGATGCAGTTGTGCAGATGTCTGAGATGGGCTTCATTTCCCCTAGCTCTGAATGTCTACATCCGACTTGGTCCCTGTAGGCTCCTTGTGTAATCAATGGAGAGAAGAAGCTGCTTGCTAACATGATTCATCTGACCTGTTTTAGCCGCCTACTTTAGGAGTAGATGAAGCATGCTCTAGAAACACTTTTCTTTCTGCTGATTTTAAGGGATTCCAGTTGAGGAACTGAAACTTAGAGGTTGTCTGGACTAGGCGAGGTGAAGCAGAACTCAGGACAGTGTAAGCGGCTCTAATATGTCATCTGGCCCAATTGTGCTTTACATCAATTTATGTTTTTTATAGTGAGGTTTTGCATTTGGCACTCTCATTTCCTTACCATCTTTACTGCAGCTTCTGGCACCTCTGTTTTAACGTCCGTTAGATTTAACTGCAGTTTTAGAGTGTGAACATGGGAATGAGCCAGGTACTGTCTCATTGACTTGGGTGAGATCACAGCTTTGAATTTGGTTTATTGCTTGAATGCATCTTTTTATTTCAGGAAATGGAATGAATAAGGTCCCTCATCAAATGTGGTGTTAGTCAAGACAGAACTTGGCTTGTGATTGGGGTACAAGCAGAAAAATACAGGATGGCTTCAGTGTTACCTGGGATGTTTCACGCAGCTCTGATTGCACCTCTTCAAACAAGGTCACCGACTGCCCTCTTGTAGTGAACTTCTGGCTGTTCTGTTCTTTGTTTCTCTGACGCTTACATCACCCCCTGGGATGTCCTTGTTCTTTAAGTTACCTTAAATTCTCCTTGAAATATGTTTCTAATGCAGTGCCTGTGACGCTTCCATAGCCTTCTGAAGGCCACCTTTACAGGGGTAGGCTAAGCACTACTACATCAATTTTCTCAGGTTAATTTATCCTGATACTGCATCTCACTATGTATTCATACAGACTATTTATAAAAGCCCTTCATGTATGCTCAGCTGTATGATGTGCCTTGTAGTTTGCAGCATTTTTTGTGCTTTGGCTCTGTTTTGGACACGTGGTAGCACCTAAACCACTGAAATGTCTGTACCGCAGTTAGTGAAGCTGGAATAGGTGACATTTGCCTGAAACCACTTGGTTTTTCTGAAGTGTTTTGTTTTTAAATGTCATCCTAGACCAGCCTAGTTTCACTGGTGCTGTAGTTCCTAAACACTAAAATGGAAATTCCTTCAAGAAAATAATCCCTGTGCTCTTGTTGACACCATCTTGTCCAAGTCTCGAATTGTTGTGTGTTGTGTAGAGTAGCTGGGGATCTTCTCCATGCAGTACTACTTTATTCCTGTACTGAGTCCGGCTTACAATTCATTGACCAGTGAAACAACAGGGAATAATGAAAGCAAACAGCTTAAGCAGGGAGCTTCAGCATGGTTCATGCTTTCTGAAAACTTGCGTAGTGTGTACAGTGTCCAGTTTACATTTTAAATCCCTTCTCACAAGGATAACTGATAACATTTTCTCTTAAAAGTTGAGCTCCATGAGAAGAAATCCCATATCCCTTCTTACACCTGACTAAGCTTTTGCATCTCACTACTGTGAGTAGTGTGTATGTGCATATCCTACGCCAATAGTTGTGCCAGCTGAGCCTATGTTAAACTGAAGGCTACAATTACCTACATCTCCCAGGGGCTGGTCTTTTCTTCCCCTCTTCTTGCCAGCTGCAGAGTGACTGAACTTGGTTGTTTATTGGGGCATGCTTTCAACTGTTTTATCAAATATTAAACGGATGAATATGTAAATAATTTTTAATGTTACTGTCCTAACATCTTTATTGCACTTATAAGGCGCTAGTTGCTGTCCATTTAGTAAAAGTGGTTTGGTTTTTGTTTGTTTTTATTATTATTATTTAATTAATTTGGAAATTAATTGATAATGCTTTTCTTGCCAACTATGGCACAGGAGAGAATGAACTTCACAGTGAAATCTGGCTATAATAAAACATGTAATCTGTTTGACTTAGTTATAAAGAAGGCAGTTGTTTAAAACAGCTGGTTAAGTACACAGATGTTCTGGTTGAGGGCAATCCAATATTAAAATGGCATAATGTGGCAACAAATACTCATTTTAAAATGAATGGCTGACAAGTAATTAGTTAAGCACCCTACCCTTAATTATAGTGGCAGATATTTTTCTTCTGGAAGCATGTGCTGAAAAGGCGCTGAACAACCGAGCCTTCTTTCTAGCAGAAAATGCTGTGTTGCACTTCCTTAAGAAAGAAAAGATGCATTCACTGGCTTGCTGGACTCAATTCCTGCTGTGAGATTGCTGCCGCAGTCTGCAAGGGAAGTGACAGTGGCTACGCAAGAGGTTTTATTCATCTACAGACTTAAGAAGGGTTGTGAAGTCATATAAGAAAAGAAAGCCAAAGGTAAAGTGCTTATCTCAGGGTCCTGCTCTTCTACAGGGACCAATAGAGTTGAATTCTTAAGCTGGGATGGAGACCAGCTGCCTCAGTGCCTCCTTGTGAAGACTGGGCTTTTGATTATAATATTTTACTCATCTTCATGAATGCCTGCCCAGTGAAGCATGGAAGTGTTGGGCTTTCTTTCCCTGCTGCAGAAGGGGAGGTCAACTTATGCAATTTTCTTGCGCTTAATTTCTTTGAACTTGCACAGCTGCCCTCTTAGGACTGCAAAGTCCCCAGCCCTAGGGCCTGACAGTTTTGGAAGCTTCTAAATGTCAAGTCTAATCTCAGTTTTCATTTTTAAAAATAAAAAGTTCCTTGACTTTTTGCTTGCAGAGAAAATAGAGCTTTTCCCAGTAAGTGAATTGTTGGTGCTGTTACATTTCTGGGTGTAAGATGGGAGAGAGAATGAGGTGTAATTATTTCATATTCCTATAACAATAAAAAAAAAGCGTGGAGTCTCCAATTACACCAATTAAACCAGTTAAACAGTAACTTTACTTCTTATCACAGTGCTCCGGCTTTATACCAGCCTGTTCTCTTCTGCAGCCTCCAGCATCAGGAGCTCTTTATAACCTCCCCTGATGGTTCAAAGACCAGGGCAGTTCTGTATTGCCGTGTTCCTGAGGTGACTGATCCTCACAGAAGGTTCCCAAGAGCTTGTGGGAAAAACAAGGACCAGGGGCACCACAGTAGTTGAACCTGTGGGAACGCAGGACAAAGAGCAATTGGGGGTATTTTCCTATTCGCTCTCCTGGCTGCCCAATTTGAAGCCATTTCTGGAATAAAGACCCATGAGTCTAGCCAGAAATAGAAGGTAGATAGATAAGTGGTGAGAAAAGTTTAGTCTAGGACTTGTAAATCCTTCTAAATCATCTTCTTCCACGGCCTCCCCTGTCTCAGCCTCCAAGTCTTCCTCTCTTGGTGCAGATAATTTTTTATCCCTTCCTGAGCCCCGCCAGATGTCAGTTCATCACTTCTAGCCCCAGGGCTGTCATTTCTGCCTACCTTCCCTGCCCGTCAGCTATCTGTCATTGACTTCAAAGGTGCTAGTAAGACCTTCTGCAGCTGTCAGTGGGGATGTGGTTGCCTGTGTGTCAGTAGACTGTTTGATGCTCCCCAGCAGCATGGGGTTGTGCAGAGACTATGAAACTCATCTGGACAGATAGCAGTCAGCTAAGCTGAATTTAGTGTCTGCATTGGCATCATCACAGCTTTATTAGTGCTGGAAGAAATTTTAACTGAGTCATATGCACAGAACTTGAAGTCACGCTTCTTGTTTGCAGGAGAGGTGCAATATTTGACTTTCTGCCATCCTTTTCTGTGAAACAATTTGTCTTTCTTACACCAATGTACGTCACCCAGTGTTGTTTTGATTAACTGGTCAAATTTTCTAGAATGTATTGTTACAGAGAGGCCCCCTGCATCTCAGACCTGCTTGCATGGTCTTGGAGGCACTGGTAAGAACAGCCTTCCTCTAGCAGTGTTGTGTTTTGGCCCAGCATTTGGAGAGCACGAGGTGTGTATGGCACGTAGGAGCTCTTCTCTGAGTTTGAGGAACTAAGGTAGAAAGTACTGATCTCAGCAAATTCAGCATTTTAGTGAAGAGCGTTGACAGATTTATTCAGATTTCCACTTCTAAGACCTGGAGTCCAGATGGGTTCCCGAAAGGAGATGGTGGGATGTGGTGAGCAGATTGGGAGCAGGACCTGGGGGGACCTGGGGTTTCTTCCAAGGTTTGTGCTAGCACTGAGGTGACTTTGGGCAAAACAGGTTCACTGACTGCAAAATGGGGGTAGTGAAACTCCTGGGGGGTAAACCTACTAAGATTGAACTACTCTTCTTTAGGAAACATTAGGCAGATTTTTTGGATTGTCTCTCTGGGACAAAGTTGGTTGTATATTTACATGTCACACTGCTGTATAATGTGACTTCTCAGAAGAGCCCACTTGTGGCAGGAGGTGAGGTTATACAGGCTTTAATGCATCCATTCACATTTAACTACCTGTCCAGGAAAATATTTAAAAGTAATTTCTTTTCTATTGCTAGATGTCTTGAAAATGAATGTGCTATCTCTGGGCAAATGCAGTATCTTCTTATTGCTCATAACATGGTTTTATTGAGAAAATTATTATCCTTATTGAGGATTCCTCCATTAGTCTATCAAGGAGGCTGTTAGTCAGAGTAGATGAGTCATGTGAAGCCTTGCGTGTTTGCAAATCTAATTTTAGTCAGTCTACTCTACTCTGCTCTGTCAAAATTAGATAACACTGTTACAGCTATGTGAGTGTTTAAATCAAAAAGATTCTCCTGATAAATATAATTAGGGAAACCAGTTCCCTTTAGCTGTATTCAGTCATCACAAATATATCCATAATATTTTTTTTTTTTTAATGAGGTGCCTAAATTTGGGTTTCTAAGACTGTTCTCAGGCCCGTTGGCTTCAGGAGGCTTTATAGCAAGTCCTTAACTGTACCCACATCTGAGCGTGTCTAACATTGCCTGTGCGTATTCCTGCTTAAAACTAATTGTCCCTATTACTACTGTGTTCTGCCTGCAAATGTCCTCACGAGGCACGGCAGCAGTTTATAGGACTGTTTACTGTTAATTTTTGACAACGCTGCCTCCATTAGATTTGTATTTGAGCACCTCTTACACTCTGAATGAATTTAACCCCTTTGTCCTTGGGAAGTGGGGGATCTGATCTGTAGTTTGCAAATCTGCTGGTCTTGCTCTCCAGCTGATCAGGTGGCCTCCGTGAACTCAGTGCTAGGTGAGAAGTGTTGGATTCAAATCTGGACATGGACCCCAGTTTAACAGAGGACTTGAGCGCATACTTCAGTTCAAAGCTCGTGCTTCAGAGCTCTGTGATAGCTTAGGTCTGAAACACGTCTTCAGTGCATTGTCAAACTGAATTTAGCTAAGGTACAAAGCTACTCTTCTGTTGGCCGCTTTTGTGAACTCCGGGTCCTGCTCCATGAATCTGATCTGAAGATTATGCAGCCCCGAAGACTGGTTGGTGAAGGTCACTGTAGTGATGAGGTTTGGTGGTAGAGGTTGGGTAAGCACGTTTGCCTGTCCAGATACTTGGTGGTATCTTACATTTATTTTCAGGGATGTATATCTGCCACAGTCCAACACTGTAAGAAAGAAAGGCCCTGGGGATTTTCTCGCTGTGGTTGGTGAAAGAAAAGGGGGAATGGGAGACACACAGGCGTGACCATACGGACACAAGATCAAGTGAATATGAACTGGGACAGGAGCAGAACCTGATGTGAAACATCAAGTAAACACATCCAAAAAGGGAGAAAGAAACTGATAGCCTTTGCAAATTGGTTATTAAATGCCACATCTGGTGCCCTTGCAAGAGGCTTTTTGCAGTATTAGTTACTTCTGATTAGATTTTTGAGATGTACTAGATGACAACAGTCTATTTAAACATCTATTCATATTCTTGCTCTAACTTGTTTTAGAGTTCTCCGTGGATTGTATTTGGTGTTGTGAGGACACACTCACACAGCCTCTGTTCTTTCTTCTTGGAACTCTTGTTCTGATTTGCCATCTGTGGTGCCTTGCTCCCAGGATCTTCTTGGGTTTTTGTCTAATAAGGACCAGACTTGGAGTCTCTGGACTCCTGTTTCTCTCTAAATGCTCATGTTGGAGGAATGAACTACACTGACAAAATCTTTGCAAGATGAGACTTCTTGTTCCTTCCCTTTCTTCCCAAATGCATCACGGGTCACCAGCACGGGTTATCTCGGGGCAAGGTGTACTGCCAAAGTGTGGAAAAGGTAGCTAGCTCCCAACAGTGAGTGAATGCAGTGGTTAAAGAGGAGAAACAAGACTGACCTGTGTCTCTAGCGTGCAGCCTGTGCACTAGAACGTCTGACTCATGCTTTGGACTCCCATTTCACGCTTCCCTGCAGCTGTACCGCATCTCACATGCCTACAGAGCTGTGTTGCAGGGCTCCTTGCAGCTTGAGATCCCACAGTTGCAGCTGGTCTCTGACCAGCCATCCAGCATGGCTGGAGTGTGGAGCCATGGAGCAGGAGAAATGCTGGGGTGTGGCCCAGAAACAGACTCCTGCACTGGAAAATATCCTGAAATGTCATTTAGCAAAATCTTAATGCCGAAGAGCATCCTCTCACGGTCAGGAGTGAATGTGGGATCTCATCCTCTGGGATAGCAAGGAGCTGGAGGAGGGCTGTTGAAATCCCTCCCTCTTGGCCTTCTTGGCCATTCAGACATGCCCTCTCTTTCCCTGTGGCTTTGTTCCTTTCCTTCTCCTGCCAGTGCCCTGCTATGTGCCGAGGGAGGGAAGCACCCTCGCTTTCATTGAACCTGTTGTCTGGGTAAACAGAGATTTGCTGCAGCTGACATCGGTCCGCAAGCCCTACAGTCTGTTAAAAGTACCATTTAAATAAACAAAGCATATTTTCAGTTGTATGCAATGTTTGGCCATGGTAGCTGAGAGCTCTAGCAGGTGTCTTTATGGCCTCTAGGAATGAGACAGCAATCCCCAAGCGGCATATGCAGTGGGCTGGCTGCTTAGCTAATGGGAGCTGGCTGGCCTCCACTGGATTTGACCCAGGACAACCAGATTAACACAAAACCAGAAAAAACCCGCTTGTTTTCCTTCTAACAAGCAATGTCCCCTTCTTTTCATTCTCTCTGCAGTCTTCCCGGTCTTGCTTCATCTCTGCCCATCTCCTTTTTCCTGATCTCCCTTCTCCTTCCTGCTGCAGGGAGCAGACCTGCAAACATGCCAGTCCCTTGGACTAACTCAAGAACAATTTTGCCTTCTTGCCAATTAGATCCTCCAGGAAGCGAGTGCTGCCTTTGGTTTTGTAAAAGGCTGGTGGAAAACTTGAAGGAGGCAGGTGAACTTCTGTGGCACAAGCGTATAGCAGCTGTGTGCTGGCACCCCCAAGTTGCGTAGGAGAAGTGTTGGGATTGGACTGCAGGATCCTGTGAAGCTGGACTGCATGTGGAGTTGGGAAGGGCTTGGGAAGCACAAGAACCTGGAGCAGCCCTTCGGCAGGTCTCATTCCTGGATTGCATGCGCTGACTGGGCATTCGCCTTCTGGTGGTGAGAGTGAAACTCCAGCTACAAGTCCTAATGAAGGACCAGTTAGAGCTCTTCCCGGCACTGGTTGTGGCTGAACCTTCTCGTGCATCCGTCAAGTGTGTTGCTACAAGAAGGGTGTCTCGTGAGCCAGCAGAGAAGGCTTACATGGGAGGGTATCGCCAGCCTAGTGTGGGCTGAGTTAAGAAGTAAAAAGCAAAATGCTTTATTCTCCGGATTTCCTTTTTAATTGGATAAGAAAATGAGCAGACAGTTAAAGAAGACAGTTAAATGTGAAACAAATAGAGAAGGTAATGGAGTTAACTAGGGATTAAAATTGATCCTGAATAGTGTGTTTGTAATTTTTTGTATTTATCGTGGTGCCTCTGTTAGTTATTAATGTTATTAACGGCATACTCAGCGGGATTGCTTAAAACCAGGACTTCAAGCAAATAGCACTATCTTTTATTTAAAAAGAGCTTTGAAATAGGAAACACAGCAGGAAAAACAGGTGTTGGAAGAATTGGAGGCTGAGAAAGTCATTATTAGATTATTTTCTGCCTTCAATGGATCTGATTACCTGATCATTATTCTGAACGCCGTTTGGAAAAGGTGGGAGAAGTCTTGCTACGGATGCTGAGCTACTTTCATAGCTACATGTCAGTGCATGGCTGAGCAGCTTCAGAGGCTAGGAGAAGGTTCTTTACGTGGCACTTGGTTAGAAGCAGCCTCAGTGGCAAATCATGAATGAAATTGGAAATCAGTACCTTTGTAATGTGAATTATGGAAATGAAATTAATATATAGGTCTCATTCTGAAACAAGAGAGAAAGCTTTTATCGAACATGTGCTATTATTAAAACGAAGTAATAAAGAAATTCACCTGTGGTGGAAAACCAGTTAAAGAAGGCAGCCTAACAGAAGGATTTAGGGGTTGGGTTTTACATTTGGCAAGTCACAAATATACAAAAGGTAATATATAAACTGTATTTTGTATTTTTTGGTCTGAAAGCCTTTGTCAGTGTGTGCCACAGCTCGTTGCCTGGCTGGATGAAGGTTTTTGTTTGCTTGTTTTATACCTTTAAAACCTTATTGTTAAAATCTGCCTTCGCTTATAAATACTTCAGTCAGTGCAACATGCTGGCTCTTGAAGTTTCAAAGAATGTCTGCTGACAGAAAAGGGGAAAGTCTGAAAGTAGTTTGTGTTTAAGTGTTAAACCACCCTTGCAGAAGTGTGGAGAGGGCTGCGTTCATTCCTGTTAGTTCACCTGCACTGGTTCAATAACATGAACTCAAAATTTGGAAATTGAATAGAATAAACAAAGGTTATGGGGTTTTTTTTCCTGTTGTTCTAATTATGAATAAAAGTGTAATCATGGAGATCTGCTAGCTCTAAGGCTGTGGAGGAGACCAAGCCAGTCAGTTCAGTGTGATGGCAGATGATACTTTGTCTTTTTTTTTGGTAAGATTTTTAAAATTAATTTTTATATGGCACTTGGGGAGTTATGTAAGCTTATTTTTGTATGCCATGAATTAAAATTCAAATTTCCATCAGTACAGTGTGGCAAATCAAAACCAGAGAAAAAAAAATCTATGAAATGCAAAATGTACATCATTCACTTTTGACTATGTTAATGTAAAAATTAAAATTCTGCATAAAGGTGTGTTTAATCTGTGTAATTGCTTATTGCATTTAGATTCTGAATAATGTATTCTCCTGATCACCTAAGAAAGCACCAAGTTTCTTCTAACTGAGAAGAATTTCCTTTGGGAAAATAGCTTTAAAAAGCACGAATGCAAACCAAAATGGAGATAGCAGAAGAAACCCTGATTTAAATCATAATTAATATCAACACTTAGTTTCTAGTTTAATTTGAAATAAAAGGTTTGTTATAGCCAAAAATGATGGGTTTGATTTTGTTCATTCATAATAGTTCAATTTTTCTGTTTCTGTAAGAGAATTAAACCACCATTGTGTGCTGATTTCTCTTTATGTTTGTTTATTGTAGTGCGTTGGTTTGTTCTGCTTTCAAGTGTCATTAATCCCCAAGAAATAAATCACAGTTTCTGAATAAGCTTTTCTTTGTCACATTTGACTGGGGTTTAATCCTCAGCATTGTTAAAAAGTCTTTTCTTTTTATGGAGGACCCTTATTAGGAAGTACAGCATGTGGATGATAAAATTTAGAGATTGTAGTTGTCTCCTGCTACTGCTGTTATTTCTCTTTTCCCTTCTCCTTCTGCCATGTGTAACTGTCTAGGGCTTGGGGTGAGGTTTCCTGTAAGTGTAGGGGTTTGTTTGAAAAGAGCTGAGCTGCAATCTGGTCTGGAGCTCCTGGGTCTGATTCTGGCTTTGCTGCTCACCTGCATGGTGGCTTTGTGTGAATTTTCAGGCATCACTAACTGGAAATAACTGCACCTTGAATTTAGTCTTGGTGGTGTAGTCTGATGTCTCTGTGCCATAGAGAGTTTGGGCTTTCTGTGCAGGAAGACTGGCTTCAGAGCTGACAGTGAGACAGAAGAGACGGATTAAAACAAATAAAAAAAAGTCTCAGTAAAACCAGCTTGCTAAGAACTACCACACACCATGTGAGTTTCCTCCCATGCTTCTTTACCTGCTCTTCCCAAGCAAAGCCTGTAGCTCAGCAGCCAAGAGGCAAATAATTAAAAGCCCTCCCATACTGTGTCCCTGAGAGCTGTCAACAGAGAGGAGCCCTGTTTGATGGATGGTGGTGCATTTGGGAGAGGGAGAAGGATTCTCTTCTCTGTTCCCTTCCCTGATTCTAGAAGATGCTATGGGAGGTTGTGGTGATGATCCCAATTTAATTTAGACAAAATTGAAAAATCGAGCCTGTGCATGGCAGTAGTTTGTTCTCACTCAACTCAGCTCCAAAGGAAAAGCACTAGAAGGTCTTTGGGCACTTGAAGACGCTTCCTATCCAAAAAGATCTTGCTGGCAACAGAGTCCCTGCTCCGTTAGAAGCATGGGGCACTCTGACAGTGTTCAAGGCAGCAGTAAACCCATAGACAAAGCAGCAGAGGAGTCCATGTCAGAGGACAGCATACATGAAAAGAGTAAGATTTCATTAAAAGAGTAAGAGTAAGAGGAATTGTTTTTATATAGGGTTGTGTGTGAAGTTTTACTTCTATAAAAAATACTCATAATCTCTACAGCAGCAGCTTTTATCTGTTGAGGGCACACCTCACGATGATGACACGCTGCTGTGGTTTTCTTTCAGGGCTTTTTATTTCTTGCGTTTGTATCTAAAATTTCTACTTAAACAGACATACTTGATGGAAACTGTCAGTATCCCTTGATTTGGGGGAGAGGAAGAGCTTTTCTGTTGACAGTCAGGGAAATGGAGGCAGGTTCAGACACTGGATTTGGTGTGGATGTGTGATGTGGCTCAAAATTAATGTTTGAGATGGACAAAAGGATGTCTCCTTTGTCTTCTCCTCTCCTGAGGAGAAGTAGGTAGAGAAAAGGCATAGGTGGGGATTTCTTGCAAAATCCTCAGAAATCTCATGCAGAAGGGATGGATGTCTTTGTTGCTGGAGAGAGTTTGCCATCAAATTTAAATGATGGTTATTCACTCTTTCTTTGACTCCACTGCAAGGGACAGACAGTTACACATCTGCTTCATCCTGTCCTGAAATTCACCCTTCAATCTGCAAAAATAATGATAAAAAAAGATCTGGTGACTTTTCAATATGTATTGAGTGTTCTGTTATAATATCTACTGTCCCTAGAGCAACCTTGCTGAATACTCCAGAAAATATAAATGATGTGCTGTGAATAGACAAATGATTCCTAAGCAATACTATGTGCTGAATAACCTCTGTACCTTAGCAGACTGCCAAATCTGCAGTGCAATCTGGTAGCTGAATAATGTATTGGGTTTGGACATGGAAAGCAAGATCCTCTAGCCCTGGCAGTAGGACTGCTCTGTGGAGGAGGTTCAACCACAGCACCTCAGTGAAATTGGAGGGCAGATTTTCACTACAAAGTGATACACAGGACAAGCCAATTTGGCCTTCTCTAGTCTCTTCATATTTCTTTTTAAAAGGAAAGCAGCCTTTCAGGACCACTTGAAAGTAGAATATGCCGCTACTGCTGGGCTTGGAGGAAAAGACAAAATATCCTCTTACAATGGGAAGCACACTGCAGCAGTGTTTACCACCACCAAGACGAAAGAACACAAACATAACTGTGTGTCTTATTATGGGCTTCTGAGTGGTCTTCTTCTGTTTATTTCTAGTTTTAAAATGGCAGTAAATCATTATAAGGTGAACATATCTTAAGATGTAACTCATGTTCTTATAGGGATGTCTGTGTAAATCATGCTGTATCCTAAGTGCCACTGTCTATCACTCTGTATGTCATCAGAGCTCTTTCAGAACATATTTTCAGCTATATCAGCCACAATGGATGTTTTAAAAAATGCTTTCCTACTATGCCATTCTGCCACTGACTCAAAGGTGGCAAATGGTAAGGCCAGCTTTCAAACAGATGCATACTCTGCTTCAGTGAAATCAATATGTTAGTCTCCACCTACTCTGGCCTGGGGTTATCTTTGTGAACTATGTATCAGAAGAATATTTTATCATTACAAGCATTTGAAAATTATTCTCTAAAATCAATATTCTATTTTCTCTTAGACTTACATTTAGTAAAATATTTTCAACGTTTCTTTCCTCTAAAAAAGTTAGTGGCTATTAATGATGAGAGAAATACATCTGAAATTATTTTCCCCAGTAACACTGTTTCATCTGTACTATGGCCCACGTAACGCTGTTCTTAACACAATGACATTCCTGAGGTTACACCCAAGATAAATTTATCTTGATGTATGCTGGGTTATTTATCCATGGAAATGTAGAGGGGGAGCAAAATCTGGCTGCTGCCATAGCTGTGCACATGCTAGAAAATCTGCTGGCAGCAAACATGGCACATGGCGAAAAGTTAGTTGCCCTGATTCTGTCTTTTCCAGAAAGTCAGAGAGACGAAGGCATCCCTGAATCCCCTGAGCCGGCAGTGTCGACCGCAAGGCACGTGGTTGTGCTCTGTTTGCTTGTGCAGCTGGATGGAGCATGCAGCGCTCCCCACATAGCACCGGCCATCACTCCTCATAATGTCAGGATCTCGCAGAACCAGTTTTGCACTGAACTGAATAGTATTTCAGCGGAAATGCAACTCTTCAAAATACACCTTTGATGCTACCCTAAAGGTCGTCACTGCTATCATTTTTCACCCTTTGTGTGGCCCGGCACTGTAAAAACCGGCTGCACTGATTTTACAGCCAGGCAGACAGAGAACCACACTGTGCGGCTGTAGGACCAGAAGCATACGTGTGTCCCTCTGGTACCCAGGTGTTAGCTTCAGATCTGCTCGAGGGTCCTAGCTTTATGCAGTGAACTGACAAAAATTGCCATCCTCTTTCTCTGCTTCCCTCAGCAATTTCTCATTGTAGATTTTTTTATTTCTTTCTCCAGCAATGGTCTACAGCCTTGAATTGTGCTAATAACACACATCAGATTGATGGTCATGCCACACGGGGTGGGTAGGAGGGGTGCCTTAGTGCAGCCAGCTCTCCTTGTGCAGATTACAGCCATCAATGTCCATCTGCTGGGAGCATCTACAACGTGATTCCTGGGTATAGGAATGTCAGTTGGTTCCCAAGGCTGAGCAGGTTTCCATTTGGCAGCCATCCTTCCTCCCCCAGCATCAGTGCTCTAAAGACATCATCAGCAGGTAATGTGCTTTGGCTCAATAATATTACAATATTTATTGGTACCCAGACTGATATTTTTTGAGACTTTATGGATGTTTTATAGCTTTCAGTCCAATAGCACAGTCATCTCTTTTTGCTGGCTAATCAGTGTTATTATTCAGTGTTTGTTTTTTGGAAGAAAAAAGAAGGCTTCAAACCTTAATTAAACATGTTGTGAGCCAAGCCTGGAATTTCAGGAGGACAATGGGAGAAGCAAATCCATTTGCAGGACAGTAGGCTCACAGCCTCAGCAGCTGTGAAGCAACATCTCTTCTTGGCATGGCAGGCTCAACACATAACAAAACTTATGTCCAACTTTGGAGGCCTCTTGAAAACTTGACCCACTTGTTGCTGTCACCCTGCACCCCATCCGGCAGCCCCGCTCCCTTCTTCTCAGCCCTGCTTGCTGGAGAGTCTACTCGGGCAGACGCTGTACCCCAGTAGTGGGTTGTGAGCCTGTAATTGGGGCAGAACGCTGACTTCCTGGAGTGTGTTCCTGTAGCATCCTTTACACAGCCTTCCCTATCACCGTGGGCGCAGTCTCCTTATGAACACAAGAAGTTGAGACCTCACAGATTTCCCCCTGGAAATCCTGAGAGCTGTAAACGCTACTATGTGACTGGTGTTAGGGGGAAGTTGTGGTCTAGTGCAGCTTCTCTTGACAAAAATTTGGATCTGAAACCCTGAAAGTTGTTTCTTCCTCTCCAACCTCCCATCCCCTTTCCACTCAGCTGCAGATGCAAGGTCTCTGTTGATACGTGGTCCCTCCTTCATTGACGATCTGGTCTGAAAACGTGCACAGTAGTAGTTGCTGCCCTGATAGACCAATCTGAATTTTAATGTTGATTTCTGTCAGGGAAGACCTATTGTCAGGGTAGAGGGGAAGGGTGGGGAATCTGGCAGGGAAGGGGACACCCTGGATGAAGTGGCTGGAGTCTGTGGGGCTGAGCCTGAGCCCTCCACAAAGCATCAGACCCCATAAGCTGCCGGTACATCCCTGGTACAACCAGTAAACCCCAATGCTCAGCAGCTTCGAGGTGAACTTGGCAAGGGCTTTTCAAGCACTGATTCCCAGGATATTTCTAAACAGTGCCTGTGATTACTCCAGAAACCACGACTATAACACTTGGACCAAGAAGAAAGGCTTAATAAGACTGAATGTGTTTGTTAACAGTAATTCCCAGCAGGCTCTGTGGCTGAACCTGCCAGCTGCCATCGTCTGCAATGGTTGCATTTAGCCAAGCTTAAAAGCAGGAGCAGTTCTGGCTCTGGAGGAACCTACTGCTCCTTCCTGTCGTCTGGAGAAATAAATTGCTATATAGTAATGCTTGGAAATCGTGTGCCAGTGACATGCTGAACAGATAAAGAAGAGTACAAATTTATACAATAAATTTGCAAAACTTTCTCACTGAGATATTGATCTTTTGGGCCTCTTATTAATAAAGGTCGTGATTCCTCCCTGTTTTCTTCCAGGATGGTGGTTTGTCCCTGCAGGGACTATGTAAAGCACTGTCACATCAGATGCTGTTTTGTAACACTTGGCTTGTGCAAGTGCTAACAGCAATACTGGAAAACAGCATTTCTTTCTTTTCACCATGGTATGTTCTAGATCCATCAGGAGTTGTAAATGTTCTAGGATAAATATAGCTCGCTCCTTGGCTAGTTCTGGGCCTACTGTGGCAAAGCTGCTTTCCTCCTGTGAAAGGAAGATGTGGTGGAAAGGAAGCTGCATCCCCCGGACTATGACAAATCCATCTGGTGACATGTGCGAGGTGGGTCTCTGACTTTGAATGCCACCATAATGCCATCTAAATGTCCTAACTGAACTGTGTATGATGGCATTACATGGGCCAATTCTGTCCTCGCACAGGTGCTACCTGAGAATGCTCAGGGAAGGTGTTTACACCATTCTTAGTTTCTCTACTGCCATGTTCGTCTACAGTCTTCCATCCAAATCTCCCTCTTGGCACCAAAGCAGTTGTTGCTTTTGGTCCCTTCTCCAAAGACATGGTCTCAACTCTGTTCTTCAGGAGAAGTTTCTCTGCAGGCAGATGAGTGACTGCAGGGACAGCAGTGGGAGCTTTGCATTTCTGAACTCATCCTTCTTGTGTCGCTTCTTACGCAGGGCAGCACCTCCCCTTTGATGCCGATGTACCTGCCACACCGCCCACCTCAGCTCCCTTTTCTTACCCAGTCAGTACTAACTGCAAACCGCCTGTTGTGGCCTCGTGTCTTGTTGCTGCCGGGTGTATGTCTACCCTTTCCTCTGCTGTTGCTTGCATCTGCCTGTTGTGCACCGGTTTATGCTTAAACAGTCTAAATTTTGGAGCAGGGAGTTTAAGGGAATGGAAGGGTATGTCCTTGCAAATGAGAAAAAAAAATCTCCTTCGAGTTCAATGGATTTCTAACTGTATAAAACAAATTTGAAGGAGAAGAATCTCCTTCCTCCTCTGCATTCCTCTGTCTTTTTCCCCAAGGTGCTGTAAATAGCAAAACTGCTTCTGGAGAACACCATCCCGGTGGTGGAAATGGCTTCCTGCAGCTACTCACAATTACGCTGGAGATCAATAGGGAGTAACAGCACTTGTGCAGTGAAGAGTGAATGACATGAACTTAACGTTCCCTCCCCTGCTGTGATGTGTGCTGTACCATGGCCCTGATTCCTTAGATTCTTCATACACGAGTGTCAATGCAGGCTTGATTTTTCTTGATTATCAACAAACAAGATACAGAGTTTACTGTACTGAAGCAACACAAACGTTTGCCACCATTCAGAGGGGGCATCTCCTTGTAATCTACCCCCCAAGCTCGCAGAACCCTCCACCAGAATGTGTTTTAAAATCATCTCACTACCTTCCGTATATATACAGCTGTGTGCTGTGTTTGGCGCTGTATGTGGATGGCAGATGAGCTTCACATGCCTTCCCTTATAGAAGTCTTCTCAGAGAATGGCTGGCCACGTGGGATGCCATGCAAAGGGAAGTGGAATGGTCTTAAAAAACTGGGAAAGAAAAAAAAATTAGTAAAGGAATGGGAGTGGTTTTGCAATCTGCATGTAAGCAAAACACATACCATTATAAAGGCCTTTTTAAAAGACGTTTTTAAGCTTGGACAGCGTGGTGCCTACCAGGTTAAATTGTTTCCTTCAGAAGGCATTGACAGTAGCAATTGCATTGCAGTGGTTTTGAAGGCTGGAGTGAACGATAAGATAAATAAGAGTTACTTTTTTGGTTTGTGCATTATCATATTGCTCTAATTCAGCTTAATGAGTCAATTATCCAAAAATTAATTACAAAACGGGCTCTAAAAGTGTCCAGGATGGTCTGTGTCAAGCCAGCAGCATGTTGTGGGATGTAATGAGTGATGCTGAGCCTCTCTCCACCACTGTGCCTGCAGGAGACTTCTTTCCTCGGGATACAGGAGGTGGGAATGGAGAGCTTCTGTCTTGGACCACAGTACAAAACCTCTGTCAGCCTGTTGTACTTAATGTTCAGCCTCGATGAGGACATCGAGTGTTGGGGAAAAATCTGAGGCGTGGTTGGAGCTAATGGAGCCACAGCGTTAAGGTGTCTCCATTGTTCTAGAGTGCTTGGGCGCTGCACAGAGAGGATTTACTGCTGGGCTTTAGATCTGCAATACGTGAAATGCCCATCTGTAGCAATGGTGCGGCTCATGTCAAGGGAACATGATGCAATAGATCAGAGTTCAATTAAAAGTCATTTTATGTATTTATAAATGAGAAGAGATACCGCTTTTCATGCTTAGCTGAACTTGACACGTAAGAACGTATGAACCACAGTCTCTGGTGGTTGTTATTATTTTAATAGGAAGAGAGTATAAATTGATTGTCTTTCTTCATGGCAAAACTGAATCACATACAATCTGGAAGGAAATACTATACTTGGCAGAAGAAAACTGATGTATTGGTTTTTGGGTGGATTTTTTTGCTGATTTGGGGGTTGTTTCTTGTTATCAGTAAAAGAAGATGAGCAATGAATTGATTATTTGAATATTTAAAGGCTGCATTGTGTGTTGCCATGAATGCTGTGATCTTTAGAGGCACTGACAGCTTTCCCTCTGGCTATTAAATGTCTGCTTTATACAACACAAATGTCAACATCACTATTCCTCTAATTAGAGCAGTAGGTCAAACAGTGTCTTTGTCTGTAGAGGAACCTTAGCCATTAGCCATGTTAAAAAGAAGCCCCTTTGTTAAGCTTGGTTTTTTTTTTTTTTTTTTAAAGGTTTGGTTTATCCTGTGACAACCTACAAATGCTGTTTTTCAGAGTGGGGCATTTTTGCTTACTGCAGAAAGGGAAATACACAGAAGAGCTTCTCCCTCAAGCCATTCTGGCTGCTGCCTGAGCTGCAAAGCAAACCTTCCGCAGCAATCCCAGCTCACCGCAGGTCTGACCTACATGAGGGGGGGTGCATTGATTTCGTTTTGTTCAAACACAAGAAGTGTATGTTCTCAGAGACAGTTTAAATGATAATAGTCCTGTAAGCTGTAGGACCTTATGAAGGTAGAGAAATACAGTGCTATCCCTTAAAACCATCTTCTGTTAGCTGCTGCAAAGCAAAATTACTGTGGTCATCCTCATTTCGGTACTCTGCTGGAGGCAACAGTTTGGTTTTGCTTCTTCTGATTTGTTTTTAAGTAGAATTTAGCATCATTTCCATAATGATAAATCTTCCATTTAAGACCAAGAAACCAGTGCTGCCCATCCTGAATATCTGAAAGATGTGATTGCTATTTACAGTTTATCCCATTTGTTTTTCTGACAATGTCTTTGATTGATTCTCTTTCAAGGCACTACGCATCTGAAATTGCCCGTGGCATTATGGAAATACATTGAAGATTGTTTTAAACTAGACATTGGGGTTAGTGGGTTTTTTTAAATAATTTTTAAAATATTTAAAACTATATTTAAATATTTTTTAAAGTAGAATTTTTTTAATAGTATTTTTTATTTCTGTGATCTTGGTTTTTGGTAGCTAAGTAGTTGGTAAGTCTCCAGTGGAAATTCTGATTTCAGGACTGCAGGATTTTTCCTTAGAGTAAGGAGTAATCACATGAGCTAACACAGGCATGAGCTACTGTATACACTTTAATCCAGCAAGCTGTTTCTCTGGAAGGAGAGTGCCTGCAGTAGAGAGGAGGTCACAACCATTTTTCCTCCTTAAAGAAAAGCACCTTGAAGATCAGTGCCTAGGACAGATGGTCAATGGATGGTTTGGGTCTGGTTTCTCAGTTTTGTGTTCTCATTAGCATTTGGCACAACCACTTGTGCTTCCTTTCTCCTGCCTGTTTCCCCTCCCCTACAATGACACCTGCCCCCCCCCCCCCCCCCAGATCAGAGTGGATGCAGGTAACCCCTGCAGGTTGTATGCTCATTCACCTGTATGCTCGAGCAAGTCTGAAGCACATGGAGAGCACAAGGAGGAGTAATACATCATCCTTCCTCTAACCTGTCCTGGGCCACACAGTGTGCCCAAAGCTTGGTGGCGTGTCAGGGCACTGGTGGGGACCTCTTGCTTGCCTGCACCTGGTCCCTGTGGTGCAGGTTGGGGTGTGCTGCTTCCTCCACATGAGGATGGCGTGGAGGGGTCTGTCTGCTGCCTTCCCGCTGCTGCCTGCCAAAAGCGCTGCTCAGGTGCTTTGCCTTTCCCGGGGCTATCTGGCAAAGAAAACCACCTCCTGAACATCCCTGCAAGGTGCCAAAACATGCTTTTTTACTAGTGGGGAAAAGCTCATCACAGACTGAACTGGTAGGTGAGAACCTGAAATGACTGAAATTGCTTGCACTGTCACAGTGAAGAAGTCTCTTCTCCCTTTCTGCTGTGCCCCCCCAGCACTGTGCTGGCACGCTGCCTCCGGAGAGGTGAAGCTCCTGCAGAGAGGAGGCTTTCTGTTTGTTGGAAGAGCTGTGCTTTACTACTGTGGGTTTTTTGGATGGTGAGGGGTTTGGTTGTGTTTTGTTTTTTTAATTTACTCGGCGTCTGTCATTCTACAGAAAATTAAAGCTGTCCATTCCCCTAGACAGAAGCTGTATTTGCAGATTTATGTTGCCCTTCGCTGAAGAGGCAGTGCTGCTTCTGCCAAATTAGCTACAGTGGATCTATGACCTGGAGGCTGCTCTTCAGTAGGCTGGAATTAAACCATCCAACACAAACACTCATCTTGTGAAGAAGCTCAGACAGAGAATACCAGGTGCCAACTCTCCCTTGGACTTCAGAGTGGTACCTAATGTATCCTTAGAAATCCCAATCTTACTACTAAAAAACAAGCGGAACTAACTGAATTTGGCTTAATTTGTTTTCATTACTGCAGGACAGACCTGTCAATTGATGTCTGTCAATTAGGTTTTCCACTTCCTATTGAATATAAGTTGAAAGATTTAAAGGGATACTGTTCCCTCTTTTTTTTTGTTCTTGTTTCAGAATAAGAATATCCTTCGATGTGCGCCAAAATACCATAAATGAAAAGGATGAAATAATTTTGGCTCTTGAATGTCTTACCTGGAGATCGTTGATTCGGTACCAGTATGGCCTGTGGGCAGTTCTGGCTCTTGGTCTAGTGGTGCTCTTTGTACCTGTGAATGAGGGAGACACAGAGAGGCCAGTACAGCTGGCCAGTAGCTCTAGGAATGAGCTGGGGGGCTCTGCTGTTCTACAAACATGCTGTTTTGCAGTTCACACTGAAGGTACTGGGTTACCCCTGCTGGTTATACCCTGGTTATTCGCTGGTAACCCTCTTCAGCAGGAGGTGTTTCTTTCTCTCCCTCCTCGCCCGGCAGTGCTGGCTCTCACACTGCTCCGTGCAGTCTCTCTGAAGGCACACTTCATTGCACAGTGTTTTAGCCTTTACTGTAATGAGCTGGGTGCTCAGTAGAGCTTCACCGTTATAAACAGAAACACAACTTGGCTTGAGGAACACAGTAATACTGGTCTGGTCCTTGGAAACTAATCTTAGGTCAAGCTGGATTATGTCAAAATGTAAGTGATGGTACCTACTTGTAACATCTGAAGTGGATGATGTGATTGCAGACATTTGTAAAATGTACAGCTGAATAAGTGAAGGAAAATGTAAATCGACAAACCCCTCTCCTGCTCTCCTACCATTCAGCCAGCCCTCTGCTTCTGGCGTTTGGTGTCATGGCCCGTACAGCGGGACTCTGCCCTCATGCCTTGGTTTCAGAGAGCTCCCATCCTGGCAGAGCTCTCTCACTTCCCAGAGACCTCCCAGGGCTTCCATCATATTAGTTTTTCTTTTTGTTAGACTGTGCAACTAATAAAATCAAGAGGTCACTGTTAATTCCTTCTGACAAAACAGCGGTCTGCCTCCCCTCTTTGGAGATGCGGGTGTCGCTGTGCGGAGCAGGGACTGCGCTGGTTCTGGCCTGGTTGTGAAGAGCTCTGTGGCTCAGCTCTGCCTGTGGCTCCTGCTGCTCAGTGCAAGAGAATCCCTCCATTGAATTGCATCTTGCGGAGTGTCTGTGATCTGAGACGCACATAGATGCACGTAAAGCATCTATGAGTGAGTCTTGGTTTTGGCTCGTGACTGAGATCACCCTGGGTTGATGCTTGGTTTGAAGAGATTCATGCCTAAAACCTGTCTTGAAGGGATACTGGTAGAACCAGTAAAATGGAATTTGGAACAAAACCCTCTCTTTTTTGAACATTATGCTCAGGTGAGGGTTTTTTATTTCACCCAGCACCAGCTAGCCAAGCAAGCGTGGTACTGGTGTGGCAGGGAGTGGTAGATCCCACAGGTGCCACAGCCGGTTTGCTGGGTGTGAAAGTACATACTGAGAGCAGTATTCTCCCTGTTTTCTGGGGGGTTGCTGTTAATACTGCAGCGTCTTGAGACTGCAAAGTCAGAGGTGGGCAGTGAGCTTGGCAGCAGTGAGCATGGCAGCGTGCATGCAAGGGCTGGCAGTGTCTGCCTTGGGCATGTCTCAGACCAAGAGAGCTTGCATAGAAACCAACACAGAAAACGTCATGGCTTTGTTCTTATTCTAATTTTTTTGATGGTGTGAACCTATCTCTAAGTGGCAGTGGAAGTGAGAGACTGAGAGCAATGTGGCATACGGCACACCAGTTAATAGCTATTGCTTGATTTTCCGTTTTCTCTTGTTCTGGGGCAGGTGGGAGGAGTCCTGAAGAACAAAACACCTCTATCCAGAAAAGATACAGGAGAGGAGTGAAAAACCAGGCAAATAATAAAGAGCCCACTAGCTGCCTAACACCAAGCTGGAAGCTGGAAACCATTCCCTGTGCAGGCTACCATAACCTTCAGAGAGAGGCAGGGGAGTTTTGTTTTCACATGTCATGTATTTCAGAGGAATCTTCCCCAAATCCACAATCTGATTTCCAGCTGTGGTTGTATTATTAAGTAAATAAGGACCATTGTCTGGGTGTTAGAAAGCAGTCAGCCTAAGCAGAAAGAGATGAGGCAGGCAAGGAAGACAGAAATATTGAAGAGAAAAGGCTCATGGCAAAAAATAATGCAGACAGTACTTAGGAAAATGGGGTTTTTTTGAAACTAATGCTCCCTAACCCAGTTCCAATGCCCATCACGGGCACACAAGTGGGATTTGGGGTCTCGGAGATTAGTGGTTTATCTGTTAAGCTGTAACTGCCTAAACTCAGTACGCAGCCCAAGAGACAATTCAGAGCTTTGCCCAATTTTTATTCTGTTTGCACACTGGGGAGTTGGTTTCAGCAGACCAAATCAGCTGTAACATTGCTCAGCTGATAACACACCAATTACAAAGTTCACTGTGAGAGATCCTGCTGTGAACTGACTGAAGGGTTCTGCACGCACTTTGATTTTGGTAAGCTCTTCAGGGTGTAGACAAGAAGCCAGCATGGATGTGGGGGAAGAGGTTGGAGGTTACGGCAATTTAATAAATCTTTGAAAAGTCTGGTTTTTTTTTTAAGGGGGGGGTAAGTTCACAATTTAATCATAATACAGCTTTGGATGCTGATTTCCATATTCTTGTTGGGGCTGAGCAATAACGGTTGCTGCACCTGAAAGAGGAATTTGCTTATTGATCCCCGCTGGCTGTTAGCAGTGGTGTAGAGGCTGGGCTGCCTTAACACCTGCCAAGTGGAAGATGAGCTGCAGGTGCTATGTTGCTCCTTCTTAAAAGTTCTCCACCACCTCATCTCAGCCCTTGTATCTTGGGGGATGGTGAAGCTTTGGAAAGTTCAGAAGGGCATTAGCAGGCAAGGAGAGTCAAATTACTTTTGAAACTTTCCCCATTTTCTGTATCAACCTTTCCTTTCTGTATTTTGTTGGCTTAAGTGATTTTTGCTTCTTTTTTCTTTTTTTTTTCCAAAAACTTTGTATCAATTATACAGAAGAACATTTGAACATTTCACTGCTGTTATAATATTGCTGTTATAAGATGTGCTATTCTCAAAAGCACATCTTGACATACAGGCTGTTGGACACTCCCAGTCCATATAACAGCTCAAGGGCTAGACATTTATGTTAAGCTTTGGCTGGGAGGGTCATCTCTGGACAAGTCTGTCTGAAGTACTGACAAAAAACCCTATGTGTTTTAGGCAGTAAAAAAAATGCCAGAGAACTAGAAAGTTATACTTTTGGGAGAAGTCTGTAATTCCCGATATGAAAGAAAAGACCTTATGAGGTGTAACTGTGTTTGCTGCTACTTACCAAGTGTAAATTTGAAGTCAAAGGAATTTATATGGTCTTTTTTTAGAACTCAGCATCACAGAATAACAGTCTTCCATTTCTCATGGTTTTTCAAAGGTGATTTGGTTCTTTGTTCTTCATCAACATTTACATGAGGAAAACTCATTCCATCCCCCTTCTTTTAAGTTGTCATATCTTTCCAGATTGGCAGAAGGACTTTAAATTTCTAGTACATAATTTTGGAAATTTTACTGAAAATTGCTTTGCCTTAGATTTTTTTTTTTTCCTCAGCAATTTTCCAGTCATGATACATTTCACTCTGCTGGACATCGTGGCTCAGCAGAAATAAAGGATGCTGCTTCACAAAATCTTGACATTTTATTAGACCTGTAAGACACCGTGTGTTCTGCCTTCGATCTCAATCTGTGCATTCCTGAATCCAGTTCCAGAATCCAGCTGCTGCATCCAGTTCCCATCTGCTGCTGAGCCCAGTCTGGGACTTCCCCAGTGGCAGCAGTGGTGACTGTGACATGACTGCCATCAGGGGAGTTGGGTTTGGTATTGATATTGTAGATATTTAGATATATTTCATTCTATTATTATTCTTCTCATTAAAGCAGTTTTATTTTTATTTTCCAATCCGTAAGTCTCTCTTCCTTATTCCCTTTCTCTTCCCCTTTGGGAAGGGAGAGGGGTTAATAGAGAGCATCTGTCATTTGTCTAGTGGCCGGCCCAGCCCTAACCTGTGACATATATGTTTATAATTATTGAAGAAATATATATTGGCATGCATGAATTTTTTTCTGATGGGGCGTGCAGTCAAAAATGTTTGGAAACCATTATTCTAATGACTTTTTAGCTCATCTGCAGGAAACGTGGAAATGTCTTTGTCAACTCTAACTTGTGAAATTTGTCACAAACTATAGGAACATCTTCTGCATGTTGTGGACATAAATCATTTCATGGCAACTCCAAAATCTGTGACGTAGCCTGCAAGATTGATGATGATCATGCTTCATGCTGGCCCCAAAACATCCTTTATGATCGCTTTCCAGCCTTTTGTACCTTCAGGTTTTGTTGTTACAGGGGATTGTTTTCATAAGATACGTGTAGCCAAAATGCCTAAATTTACTGCCTGAAGTGCTTTTAGTAGAAATTAAGTCCAGATACTGTTACATATAACCGTGGGTAATGAAATGATAGTGTAGCTGAAGGTTATTTTAAAAGGGACTGTGTGTGCTATTGCAAAGGCTTTCGTGGTCGTTGGCTGCAGATGGAGGAGCTGGTCAGGGCATTGGTGAGGTGAGCAGCCATTCTTCGAGAGGCCCTCACTACCAACCTCTCTTTAGGTTGCTTTCCTAAGGAAATAAGGCTTATGCAGTTGCTTTACCCTTCTGTCTGTCCCATCCTTTTCCTGCTTTCTACCACCTACCCAGCTGCTGACCAGCAGACTCAGAAGTTTCAGCCTAGTTTGACAGAGGAATAAAAGTCACTGCTTTGTGAGACTCAGCAAGTGGATGGAGAGTGATTCAAACTGGAGCCCTCCCTGAGGTGAAGGCAGCATATGGTCCAGTTGACCAGCTGCTCGCTGCCAGCCTGCACGTGTTGTGTAGCTGGCCGTTTACTAGGCACCTAACTCCTGAGAAGTGGTGCTGTGTCATGGCTCTGGATGATGAGAATGTCACAGGGGACATAGTGAAGTCAAGAACATCGTTTTAGAAGAGGTGAGGAAGATTGCAAGGGGAAGTAGGGTACAAATCCCAGGAAAGCAACAATATTTCTACCATTATTGGAATACTCTTTCCTTTCCTCTTTCGTGTCTTGTGCATTGCAAACAGCATGCAGCTTTCTTTTAGAAAATCCCAAACATTGCACGCAAACAAGTCTGGTACGCAAATGTGCTCAGGGATCCTGTTTCAATTTTGGCACTCATCAAATATTTTTATCTGCCAGGCAATGGGGACAAATCTTTGCCAAGAAATAGTGGAAGGAGGGGGAAAGGAAGGGGCTGCCAGGATAAATTTTGTTTTGTTTAGTACTGTCAGTAGTTTTGGACAAAGGATTTGCTTACTGTACATCTCTATTCACTAGCTCTCCTCATGTTTATTTTATAGTAAAATACTCTGAAAATTATGCTGCTTGTGAAATTTAGGAAAAAAACCCCCTCTGATTACAGCACGTTAATATACAGATTTTTGAGTGTAGTTTATTTACGTTTGGTGCTGCTTTTTGCCCACCTTGAGGATGGCTGTACCTTTTCCACAATGAAAAGCTACAAATGATCAGACCTGCAGTGTTCACTTTTTATCAGAATGAAGATACTTAATCTAAATACATACTATGACTCAGTTGTACAGACTGTTCAGGCGTAATTTGTTATTCTTCCTAGCTGAAGCATATCTCAAATATCGAGGCCACATTCATTGCCCACCATCATCACTCGGACATTGGATTTAAGGTGAGGCTCCAGTAGCCTGGTGTCATTTACCTTGTTTTTCTGCCTGACCAATGACACAGATGATGTGAAAAATAACTTTCTGCTGCAGCTGTAACTGTAATGGGAGGTTTTCCACCAACTTCAGCGAGGATGGAGCAGGTATGGAGTCATGCAAAACTAGCTGAGCATCCTGTTAAGTGTTGTAAGGGATTATTGTAAAAGCTGCTACTTATCTATGGTGAGACATAAAAAAAGTGGAAGGAATATGGATGCTCTGCTGTTACAGGAAAGAGCTTCCCTGTGTGTCCACTCCACAGTGTGTTACATGGTAGGGAAAGATGTGGTGAGTTGACATGACAAACTGCTGACCATAGCCATTGTACCTTCAGCGAGTTGAAGTTTCCCTGTGTCCATAAGCCAACTATTATTTCTAATCTGTCCTATTCTGCAAAACCTGAACATCAGAAACAAGTGTGGAAACAAGGCCAGGCATTCTTCATCTTGATGTTAACCTAGTCTCTAGTCCTCTTATGACCTCAGCAAATGCCATCCCAGCACATCTTTCTTCCCTAAGCAGTAGAACTCACCAGCTTTTGCAGCTGTCCTGTGCAGCACAGGCTTCGCTTTAGTGTTGTGCTTTGGGCCCTGACTTTTAAGGGGTGGTGTTGCTGTCTTAAAGTGCTTTCCCAGTGAATGTCAAATGTTCTCAGTCTGGCACACTGAACAGCAGACAGGCACATGCCTTTAAAGAACTGTAAGTTAAATATAATTTGTGAACATTTTTTGTCAGCTTCCCCCCCTCCAATCTCTTAAGCTGTTTTTATGTGCCATCTCTTCACTCCAGCATCCCTTATGTCAGAAACCTTTCCTTATCTTCATTCCTGCTGGGCTGTACCTCACCCATGTGCCTCTGAAAGGCGCATGATAAAAATAACAAAGGTTAGTACTACAAATCAGCAAGTGCTAGTTTTGAGAAAGAAGCTCCTAATCTCTCTTTAAGACTATGTTAAAGTTGGTATTTCTTGTTTCAGATCGAAACCCCAGAAATTTATATGACCCCCCTATAAATTAGAAGCTATGAAAAATAATGTATGGAGTTCAAATGTGCACTGCCTACAGCTGCTGAAACCACTTGTGATAATCTGTTTACTAAAGTCTAAGGAAAAATGCAAGCTGAAAGTGCAAACACATCTGCTGTGGAGCAGTGTTGGGAGATAGCATATGCTTGGTGACAGAAATACGAGAATGTTTTTCAGCTGATACCCCAAGTGAGTTTATATTGATACTTCAACCATTGCTGATAGCTCTTTAGATCAAGGTCATTGATTTGCTTTAACAGTTAAAAGTTATGTGGAAAAGCTAAGTACATCTCTTAAAAACTGCAGTATAGAAGAGGGTTTTAAAGTCTATACTTTTTAATTCTCAGCCTCTAGAAAAGACAGGAGATGATAAGCCTTATCTGAGGCTCCTGATGGGAGCAGTAACTTAACTGCTGCCGGAGCAGGCGTGGGTGCTGTGGCTGGTTCTATGAGCGTGGAGGTGCCTTTGCCTGCAGCAGGGAGATGCCCATGCTGGTGGCTGCAGTGAGATTGCTGACATGGAGACTTAGAATATGCAGTCTTTTGCGCAACTGGCTGCCATGAAACATGGAAGTGTTTGTTTAATAAGGACTGTAAAATGTCCCAAGCACCCAGGACTCTTAAGTACTTCCATACATTCAGGGGTACTTTTTCTGGCAAACCTTGATCATGTTAAATAAATTTCCCATGGTATCATAACGCTCCATTTGTTATTAACGTGCTGATTTGCGGATGTGCAATTAGCTGACTCAAGCAAAAAGGCATTATAGATATCCTGTGTATGAAGTGGCAGTTTATTTCTCTCCATATGGTCTATAACTTGTTCCGTGCTGCTTAACGTGGGGTCTGGGCTTACTGCCCATTGCTCATCACAGTTTATAGAGAGGAAAATTGAAGGCAGCCACAGAATTACTTCTTTGCAATACAGTTATTTCCTTAATGCAATACCTAAGCTATTTGCATCAGCCAAAATAGACAGTCCCCTTGAAAGCAGGTGAGTCCTGACTGTTTCTTCTGTGGAGTGAGGGAGAGGAGGTGAAATCATCTTAGGAAAGAACACTGCATGAATTGAGAGTCAAGGGCTTCCCAGCAGGAAAAAATAGGGCTCCCCAAGTCTTGCGTATCTCAGGTCCTTTAAAAAATTTGGTAACCTTTTTTTTTCCTGCCATATGTTTACTTGCCACTGCTTCAATAGACCTATACCAAGGGTTAAGTCTTGTCTCTTTTAAGTCCATGGCCAAACTTCCTTGGACCTCAGCAGTAATGGGATAGCATCCTAAATTAATAGTCTCAAGGAGATTCTCGTTTATAAAGTATGCTCAGTGCAGGAACAATCGTTTTGCTTTCAAAGTGGCAGTTAGCACCCATAGCTCATTGCGCATGCTTAACTCTTGTAATACTAAATAAGTATATTATACTATCCGGTATCTCTTCTGCTCCTTTAAAATGAGTAAAGAGCATGAAAAAAAAAGAGATCTGAAAGAGCAAAAGCGTATATTAACGTACAGGGTTAAACTTTCTGAAGGCAAGGATTTTTTTTGTCTCATCAGCATGTTTAGCAGTTGCAGATCTCAGTGTATGTGGAAATGTCTTACATTCAAAGCCTATTAACAGCTGTGAAATTAGTTTTCTGAATCTGAATATATAACTGCATATTTTATATGCTATTATGTAGCATTTGTGCATATATTAATAAAATTGTCTTCTAGTTCCTATGATCTGAGTATACAGTTTCAGTGTGAACTTTCAGATTTCTTAATCATGAGGTCATTAAACAAAAGACTTTGTCATATGCAAATTTTGAATTTTGTGCAATATAATAAGATGCCTTTTGGGAGAACCACTGAATTAAGAGCAACAGATACACATGCATAAGAAGTTAATTGGAAGGTGTGAAATATGTGCTTATTAAGAAAAACAGTTTTAATCATGTCTGCCTTCAAATAGCTCTTACATGGCTACAGTTTTATTTTTATATTATGATTGTAATAGTCTTTTTAGAGTATACAGAACACATTCTACAGTGCATCGTTTCGTTCTTAAAAATTAACTGGGTTTTGTATTCGGAGATGAGTCCATTTGAGACTGAGACATCTTTCTGCATTCAGTCTGTAGCTCTGAGAATTGAAAATATACAAGAATATTGTCTTATACAAATCGTGTTTAATCTGGTAATGAAACTCTCAGGAAAAAAAGGAGGTGAATACAGTATTTGGACATCTTTGGAACATGAAAGCCTAGTACGTGGCCCGCAGATGTACTGCTCAGAAACCTACTGGAATATTCACATAATTTTAACTAAAGCCTTGCTTCTGTGTTCAGGAGTCCTGATCTTCTCACACAGATCTCAACACATGACTGAAATAATCTCTTTACCCAGCATATGGTCCTTTGTGAGGACTGGATAGAAATCACCTACTCGGGCTTGTTTGTCTTTTGTCCCAGAGCGCCGTTTCCTTCTAAGTGCTGCCTTTCTAGTGCAGGGCCACAGAGGCATTTTAGCAACGCGAAGGGGTGATTAGAGGCACTTCTACTGGAATGTATGCTGTAGTGCTTAATGAAATTAATTTGGCTCGTGATGGGGGCACTGAGAGGCAGTGCTGGGCTTTGTCCCACTCACTGTCACTGTTTCCTGGTGTGACATTGGATGTGTCAGTAGTGACCTGCTCTTTGCTGTGCTTTGGACGTGCACCATACTAGCAGGAGCTGGGCAGAGACTGGGAGTATTCAGGTGAGGTTGAAGGCATTTGTGTCCAGGAGAACCAACTCTTTGAAACCAGCTGATTCTAGCTGATATTATTGTCGCTGATAGCTGGGTGTGAGGAGAATCATACCTACTTGGTTTAGCAGGAAAACTGTTCTGACAATTAAGTGCTGTCTCCTTCCCCCCAAATCAGTGACCATATCTATCTCAGACACATGAAATCAGAGAAATAAAAAGGCTGCTCAGATCTTTCCTTAGTCCATCTTCCTGCATCCCTCTGCCTAGAACAGTGGACCAGTGTGGCTGATCCGAACAATGAGTGATTTCAGTCTGTAGTTATTTGGAGATGCATTTTTCAGGTTATATTCTTCTTTTCTAATACATGCAGTGAGGTTCTGATTACATGGACAAACTCTATAATAATAGTCTAGGCAGCATATGAGCTGTACAGAGGAACTGCTGCCTGACTCCAGATAAAGTTTTAAATTCATGAAAAGTGGGATTTTTTGAATGAAACAAGGTAGAGCCCAAAATCCATCCCGGTCTCAAAGCAGAAAGGTATACTATCAGGAAAATGCAGCCAGATTGAAATCCCAGAAAAGTGATAACAAAATGTTTCATTAAACAGAAAAAAAGACATAATCCCCCCCCCAAGAGAAGAAGCTTTGCTTTAATGTCAGTGAGAACTTCATTTCTTGTTGGGTTTTAAACTTCCTCATCAGCTGGAAATCGAAACCCTTCAGTCAAAGAGACATTTACTAAAGAGGAATCAGAAGGTGCAGCTGAATGGGCGATGCCCTAGGAGCCATGAGATCATCCAGATTTTGACACCCACATTTTTACTAGTTGCCATTTCACAAAGAGATTCTGCAGGTCTTTCAGTTGGACCATGAAAGCAATCTTCTATAACAGGAAAACCAGTGAACGTGAGAAGCACTCTGCTCCTCTGCTCAGGTAGAGCGGCATTTGTAGCCCTTGCTCCTCAACAGAAACCGCACTGAAGTGTTTATGTAGCTGGCTGCCTTGCCAAACTCAGCAGATTTCTTATGCTGCTCTCTTCTTGCTATATTAAACAGGGATCTAAGGTTATTCACATGCATATTGCACTCTGAAACCACTGCAAAGACATGTGGAACTGTGTGATCTCCTGAGGACTGTTCTCACAGCTCTGTAGGTTTTGCTCTCATCAGTGGAGACTTTGGAGCCACCAGTGCTCTCAGAGAGAGCTCGTGTGCATGGGATGCTGCATGCTGCCTCCATGGTAAAATCTCGGGTCCTTGCTGTGTTTCCAGCAGGTGTTGAAGAGCTGAGCGGCAATGCAGCTTGTGGGGTGCTTTGGGAAGTTAACCTGGGTGCCATGGCTGCTCTGGGTCGAGTTTGGGCGGATGGGTAAAAGGGATCAGAGTAGGTGAGGAAGAGAAGATTTTGTGCGCTAGTTTAGAGGAGGGAGGTAGTTCATTGGCCTTGCACTTTAGGGAACTAGGTTCCAATTAGGTAACACGACGGTTCCTGTTTGTGTAATGCCTGGGTGGGCACAAAGTGGCTCAGCAAAATGCTGCAGTGACACACAAGTGGGTGCGAACCCTCCTTCCCCCTTCCACATGCTGATCCTGTACTACCTTCCTGGGATCACATCGTGGGGTGGCTCAAGTAATGCCATGGGAGAAGTATTTTTCTTAATCAATGTGTGTTTAAAAGTGCTGTTAAGGTAAAGGAGGTAAAGTCGTCAGGCAGGGGGTGCCCGTGGTGGCCTGAGCTAGGGAGGGGCAGTTGGGATCTGAACATCCAGTGGGTTTATTCTGCAGCTGTTTGCATTTTGTATTTGCATTGTTGGTGTTTGTGTCATCCCAGGTAACAGGTGATGTATTAGACACATGAAGAGAACTTGTGAGCATGCTGACAAAAGCACCCTGAAGATAATGTCATGTGAAAATGGCAGGAGAACCCCAGCTTTCTCTGCTTGCAGCCGGGCTGCAGCAGGGTCCGTCCAGTTCTCCCTGTTGTGTTTTCCAACGCTAGTTCTGCTGCTGCTGTTAACCTCCTCACGCCCCAACGCACCCATACCCTGAAGTGAAGCTAGGAAGACTAGACAGTGTTTGCAGGGTCTTTACATCCATGTGTAAAGGTTTGCCAAACCAAGGGGTGGGGAGCAAAGAAGGACGATCTGTCTCAAGGGCCTGCCACCTCTGAGAGGGAGCCCATCAAAACCAGTTTTAGCCCAGGTGAGCCTAAAGAATTAATTTGCTTTTGTGCTCTCCAAGACTCTTTTTGTTGCACTGTTATTCCTAAATTTGCAAAGTTTCAATTTGTGTTGAGAGACCATCGTGCTGCCGTAGCCAAATGGCAATGCCCAGTTAATGGAGCAGCAGAGCAAGCAAACTAAGAGATAGCAAGGGCAGCGGAAGCACTACTGCAGAGAAAAAAGAACCTCCCTTTTAACGAGAACGTGGATGCACACAAACACTTATGTAGGCAGCTCGTGGCAGGATGTAGATGAAGGCTTGTAGTCTCTCAGGGGCCTCCTGCAGGCACAGCACAGTCAAGGAGGCTTAGTTTTGCAGGGCACTCTGCTTAAAGAAGAACAGGATGGCAGAGGGAACTAACTGTCTGGAAGGCAGTTCTGGATGGCACATCTTCTACAGCAGAAGCTGTGAGATAAGGTATCTTCCTTCTCACAGCTGTGATCTCCGCAGTGGTAACTTCAGGCTGAATCCCGCATGTCGTTTGTGGGAGGCTTAGCACCGAGCATGCAGGGGAGAGGTAGCAAAGTCTCATCTTTGCTGTCTCCAGGTACCACCGGACTGGGGGCCTGCCTGCTGCTGAGCCAAACGGGTTCTCCCAGCTGCTGGTGATGGAAGGAGGGCATGCACTGCTTACATACCCCTTGGAGCAAATTTTGTCTTGTTTTTTAAATGTTGGAGAAGTCTCCCATGTCTTTCTATAAGCTGTTTGATCAATTACCTCCTTCTGTGAAGACAGTGTTTCTTGGTTTATGTATTTATGGTGATGCCCCAAGCAGGATGACAGGGTTGGAGAGCAACCATAAAAGCTTTTGCTGTGGCTAGACCCCAAGGTAGCCAGGTGTAAGGCATCTTCCATCCAAAGGCTGTATTGCCATGGGAGATGAGAGTCAGTGTGCAGTATCCTGGGTACTGTGCAGCATCAGTTCAAGTTTTGGGCTCAACTGGCCCCCAGCCAGCTGAAGGGAACATCAGGTTGGCAGCGAGACGCCTGTACTGCCGGGGCCCCAGGGTTTGCTTCTGCACCGTGCAAACGCCCATGCCATAAATGAATAATAGCAATATTTTTCTGGGTCTGAGGCTTGTTTGCTTTTCCTTTTTCTTGGACAGTGAACCTGTGCCTTGAGAAAATAAGTAAAATGTTTTTAATATCCATGCTACCAATGAGGCAAAGGAGGTGCATCTAATCTGAAATCTATATTGTTTGGACTTTCATTGGGTAAATTAGCTGAAAGAAAGAATACATTTCTTCCTTAAAGTGCCTTCCCCGCCCCTGCCGTACAAGTGTTACTTCCTGCCCTTCTGCTCGCTCAATAGCGCTTCCCTTTCCTGTTTTTGGTTTTAAGTCTTCAGAGAGACACCTGGCTTGTCTCCCTGCCACGTTTGTCTTTTGCTGGGTAATCAGGTGAAGTAGCTGATTCGGGTTTAAGCACACGTGCCGGATTTGAGTGGGTATTCCTGTGGGATTACCTGACCAGGTCTTCCTCGATGGCAGGCACGTAAGTATCTGGGGACTGTGCAGAATGACAGGGAATTTGTTGGCCAGGGTTAATGTGACTGGATGGGAAGGAGAACATGTACTGTCATAAAGGCAGAAGGTCTGCAATTTGGTTATAGCCTCATCGGATAATTTATAATTGTATAAAATGGTAATTAAGCTTTTATGGCAATGGCACATTAATATGCATCCCCTGGCAGTGAGGGAGAGGCTGACTTGACAGAGTGAGCCTCCCTCATTCCTGGTCTGCCTCTGTCAGCTCCAGGGGAATTGTCACAGGTTTATTTGCATTTCTTCTGAGATTGAAGGGAAACCAAGGCAAAACAATGCCGGCTTTAATGAAAGACCTTTATGTGGGTTTCCTGTATTCACTTGTGAGTCTGTAGTTAGCTGTTATTATGATCTTTCAAAGCTTTTGTTCAAGATACTCTTCTCCCAAAATATGGGTATGGCTGGCCCAGGAGTGAGAGCCCTCAGTCACGTATTCTCACTTGACAGTTCGGTTTTAGGTTTTGCGTAATGCTTATTTTACAAAATTAGTTACTTCTTGGTTTTATTTCTGTAATTTAAGGGTGAAGTGAAATAGTTTATATTAATAGCAACCTGATCTAGTCAAATTGCTTTTTTACTGTTTTTTGACTAATTGGATTCATAGAGTTTCTCCTGTCCATTTACTTGATTTATTTTTAGGAACTTTTAAATATTTACTTGATATTTATTTTTAGAAACTCCTGAAGTGTATCTTCAGGGTGGTGTGCAAAATCTGAAAGTGAACCACACTGCAGAAAGACATGTTGGACATGTTGCATGAATGAAAGTGTTAATGGAGCAGTGGCATTTTTCCATTAGGAGACAGCAGTGACCTGACCTTGTTGGATCAGGTTGAAGTTGAAAGGAAAGTTTCCTGGGGCATGGCATGGCGCTGGGATTCTGGATGCCTGGCAGCGATGGCACTTCTCTGAATCACTACACTCTCTCTATGAAGTGCCTTTGGTAAAACAGTTCTCTAAGCATCTTTTTACAGTGTTGAGATACTGATGACTGGAGCTCCCCTTAGAATCATTTGAATTCTTATGCTTCAGTTTGAACAACATACCAGAAAAGTGATGGGTTAAAATCAACTTCACCGCGTAGTTTCAAAATCTCAGCAACATAAACTAAGCAGATGTGCCGGCTTACAAGGGCATCGATCTGTAGCCACTCCACTGGTGCTAAATCTCCAGTGATTGACAGATGTGCTATTTAAGTGCTGTGGTGGACACTGAGAGGTCAGGGCTCTCTGTGGACTTTCACTGGCGGTGCTGATAACTGAGCTGTTCTGAACTAACAGTCAGGCCCAGGTGGAACATCTCTTCTGCTGCAGTATTGTTTTGCATACTTTATTTTTTGTATTTCTACTCACTTCTCCCATGCTCAAGAGCACTGAAGGGTGACAGGAGGTTATGCAAGTTTCTCTGGTCATGCCAGGATTGCGTGCGTGTTCCCAAATTTAGCAACTGATCTCCAAAAGTCCTGACTTAGTGCGAGACCTGGATGCCTCATAAACTTTTTTGGTTTCTGGCTGAAGTGTCTGCATTGGATATCTGCAACAGATGTGGGACACAGCAATTGCCACTGGGTATGCCAATGTAGTAACAGGGAATTCCAAATGAATGTCGCATTGCTAGCAGAAAGAATAGTAACTCTTAAATACTCTTCCTTGTGGAGGTGAATTGTGTTCAGCTTGCTCTTGTTAACGCTGTAGGTATCAGTATTTCCATTTCCTGCTCTGTAAAATATGTATTTATCTTGCAGGTGTGTCATGATTTTATTTAACAGCATCAGTCTTTTTGAGAGCTGCTTACGAAGGAGGTTTTGTATTTTTAATATATTTTTTTTTTGTAATTATTTAATATTAAACTGTTTAGATGCTGGAGTTTAACAGTAGATAAAGGTGATGGCCAGGCACCTGCAGCAGATGCTCAGTGCAGTACAGCCAAAGCCCGGCACCAAGGGTGGGTCTTCAATGTGTATACACAAGCTGAGCAGAAGACCTAAAAATAGCAGCTCCCCTGGGAACTGAGTTTCACATCAGGCTGGTGAGGCAAGGGCGGCACTGTCGTAGAGGTCTCTCTGCACAGGCAGGCAACCAGGAGAGAGTGCAGATTAAGGACTTCTGACCACTGGATCCACGGGTTGGTTTTTCAAGGCATCCCAGGAAATGGGACTCAGAAGGGAAAACGGAGATAGTGGTTGTGGCACCTCCATATAGTATATGAAACTGTGACTGCTATTGTTCTAAATGTCTGTTAGAAAATGTTCAGGTGTCTGCAGGTATCTGAGGATTGAAAGCACCTATCTGGATTTGAAGTCCCTATGGGTTTCCACTGTCCTTTCGCTTGATCAGTGGCTAATTCCTATTGTTTCACTATGAGGTTTTGCTGTGTTGCTGAGGAAATAAGTTCTTCAGTACTCTGGGACAGAGGTAGGATGAACGATGGTGACACCAGCTGTCCTGTGGGTTTGGTTGCAGAGGGAAGTGGAGTTTGAAAAAGGAGGTCCCAGAAGGAGTCACAAGCAGGACTGACATTGTGTTGGAGAATTGAGGCTCCCAACGAGAAGTGGGGTCATGAGCAAAGCTGGTGGGTGAATCTCTGCTGGGAAGGCTGGAGAGCCACTGAACTCGGGCAGGTTTTATCTGTAATGAATGCAGATCTCAGATATGGTCTCTATGAGCCCAGGTGACCTGATTGACTTGCGTTCTGAGGGTCTCCCAAGTTTTTCATCTGTAAATTCAGTTGTCAGACAGAGATGTCCACCGCTTTATAGAAAGATAACTACTGAAACACTTCCCTACATCCCACTCATTATTACATATGTTGCAGTGAAACCAATTAAAACGTTTAGCAAATTAGTCCATTAGAGTTTGCAGTGTGCTGCGGGAGCACGACATGTAGCTTACTGATTCTGAGGTTAACACAGATACGTACTGCGCAGACCACACGTCTCCCTATATAGGGGGTTGTATTTACGTTAGCTGTTTAAGCTGACATTGAGATAATCCTGTCGGCTTCTTAAATCAGCATCAGCAACTATTTCTTGCGTGTCAGGTTTAACCACACAACTGTGACTTTCTGCAGGCAGACTCAGTGGACAAGCAGAGTGAGAGATGTGTTAAATGGCCTGTGAGTTATCACACGTGTTCTGTGTGCTGACTGTTGGTTCCCACGTAGGACAAGCCTTGGGCAAAGTAGTATTAACAACTTCTGACACCAGTAAGGATGGTTAGGTCAGTCCAAAATAATTTTTAATTATTAATCATTTATAGTGTATGTGTGGGAAATGGATGGGAGGTAGAAATTAAAAATAAGGTAAATGTTTGTGAACGTAGCTGTTTGCATTTCCTAAGAATACCAGAAGACAGCTTGTTTGAAAGCGAGAGAATCATGAGCGGCATGAAACAAGGTAGATGTGTAATAGATTCAAAGCGTGAGAGCTTGATTTCTGTCAGGGGAGCTTTCACAGTTTATGCTAAGTGAATTTCTGCCCCAAGGAAATAGTTGTGTCTGTAAATATAAAGGCTAGCGGAAGCCTGCTGGTCCAGCTGGCTTTCGGGAGTAGTGTTTAACCCTGAAGTTGGTTAGTTGCCATCATTTGTTACACCTCTGTGAGCATGATTTGGTGACCCTCCAAAAGCTGTATCACCATGTTGTGGCTCTAGGAGAAAGTATTTTAAATCTCTCCCATCGTTCCTGGAGGGTTGACCTCTGGGTGGGCTGGTGCTGGTCAGAGTGTCCAGAGTAGGACTGGGATAAGCCTGTGCCATGGCAAGCTCTGCACGGGGCTGCTCAGTACCATAAGTGGAGAAAACAGGTCGATGAAGGAGCAGTGCATCTTGGCCTCCTGTCTTTTTCGCAGTCTGGGACAGGAGAGAAAACCCTTGGAGATCCTCCAGAACCTGAAGACTTGCCACCAACCATTATGGTTTACTCCCCTTTTTATTCTCTATGCCAGGTCTTTTATGGTTCGGTTTTGAGCTTTTTACTCGAATGCATATGGATAACACAGGGCTAGGCAAAGTGAAGCGGAAGGACTTTCCCAGTCCGTGGCTCCCCGACTCCTAACCTCCCCAGTCATTTCATTCCCCTCTGTCTCCTCCTCCTATTTAATTACTTGCAGTCAGCCAGATGATGTCAAGCAGCCCCATTAGGTCTCATGTGATAATTCACAAAAAATACAGGTATTTTCTCTGTTACTCCCTATGTTTTCTTTTCCACACTCCTTTGAGGCTCTTTTTGGGCTATGAGTCCTTGGTAATCATAAATTTACTAAAAGCCAGGAGGAAATCACTGCATTTTTCAAGTTCTGCCCAGATGGAAGGGGAGAGACATTTCTGGATGAAGCTGCCTTCGTTGCAGCTCTGTCTCAAAGTGCACCCTCATAGCTACCCTCGACCGCTCTCCGCAGTTCAGTAATCTCTGTACCTTAACTGGTACCTTTAAGCTTGATGTGACTCCTTTGAGGCTGGAAGTGCTGCTGACACTGTAGCTAGCAAAGCAAGGAGGAGACAGCAAACCTGTGTGGCCAGGCCAAGCACGCCACGCAGCCCAGGTGCCGTGCTTGGCTGCCCACTCTCTCCGGGGCTGGGCTAGAAGGGCCAAAGCTGACCCTTTCGAGAAGGGTTAACTCCAAAGTAGCTAATCTGTTAATTCGTGAAGACGAATCCTAAACAGAGGAGATGGAAGACAGTGGGTCAAAATGGATTACACAAAATGAAGCAGTATAATCTGCAAACATCTTTTTATTTATAGTTTTGTAATATTGAGAAAATATTCTATAACTCTCAATGATGAATGCTGGATTTTAGGTACGAGCTGTGAATGAAGGATTTGCCAGTGCAGTCTGCGTCAATCTAATAGGAAGTTAAGCAGATCCGCGTTAACTTCAGGCAAACAAGTGGTCCTGGTGCAGAGGTTTGCCGTCCCGCAGATGTAAAGCACTGAGGAGAAAATGCTTTCGGAATAAACAGGGGTGGATATTAGGATTTGGATGTAAAGAGGTCCTTAGGAAGAACCCGTTCCCCTCCACATATAAATAGGATGTCTTAAATCTGCCCTAAAGTGCAGCACACTGGAGTAGACGTTATCCACAAACCTGAATAATGTTGTAATTAAGACCCCAACCATGATGCTGTTTTTGTCTTTTTTACACATAATTGCCTATGGTGGAAACCCAGGAGGATGAGTCTGACTGCTTGCATCTTAATGTAACATAAAAAGTCAATAGGGCAATTAGTAATATTTGGAAGGATATGTGAAACTTGATGAATATTCTCCAACAAATGTCATTCATGACTTTGTGTATAAATATCGCTATCTGCCAGACCCTTCTCATGGAGAAGGAGAGTGACTGTGCACAATAGTGTGACTAAAACCTATATTTACTACCTGTTACGTGTAGTTGACCTAAGTATCAATGTTGTACAGTCCCAAAACTAACAGAAAATTTCTGTGGAGCTTTGTGAAACCAGTATTGCTTGATTTACATTTAATATAATGGACTCCACGGTGGGTAATAGAGAGGTTCTCAGTAACATTTGTAAGAGGAACGTTTTCTGGACTGCTTTCGGGGAAGGCCCTTAAAGCAGCAATGGGAGAGTTGTGCTTTTTGTGGGTAGGATGAGTAGAGAATCTTCAGGCATAAGGAGTTACACCTCCATTTAGGGTGAGACAGCAAGCAAGCAATGGGTCCCTGGGGGCATTTTAGGTTTTGAAAGATTGATGAAGTGCTTTGCAGGAAAGGATTCCCCTCGTGCTGTACTTGTTTTATGTTCCTTTCTGTTATTTCACTGGAGGCCAGATAACAGGCTTAATCCTGTTTCCATTTAAGTGAATGATGAAAAACTTCCATTGACTGCAGGGAGAGCAGGGATTGAGCTTGATGTATTGCTTTATGTTACAGGCACAATTGGTTGTCATGCATTAAATATTGCTCCTGGGGTCTACGTCCGTATTTCAGTCATGGGGTTGTAGAGGGGCTCTTTGCTGCAGTTTTTATTGGCAGCGAAGTCTGAAGGCAAAGTTGGTGGAATCTGGATACGGCATTAGGAATGCTAAAACCCTCATGTCTGTGTGGTTAAATGTGTTCGCTTCGTTGTAAGTAAGGATAATTTAATTAATTTTGACTAAGTAAGGAGCCCTTGGCAATTGTGGGCTCCAAAGTTCATCTGAAATGGGGACAACGTTGGGTCCCAGACTTGCTCTGATGAAACCAGTGGCATGCTCTTGCTCACTTCAGTACAGCGAGGCTTGCAGCAGCCGGCAACGCTGGAGGAGGAGGACCTGCTGTCGTGCTGGCTGACTGGGACTCTCCTGGGGACCATGTTTTCTGGGAGCCTGCGGGCTCACTGGGCAGGGTGTTGCTGTGGTCCTGGGCAACTGATTCTTCCCCCAGCTCTGGAGCTGCAGATGGCATGAGACACCTGGTAGCTGGTAGCACAGGCAGGCAGCACCATCCAGCCACAGGACCACACCAGACATTATTTTTAGCCATTCCGCTTCCACATGGCAAAGCCAATCCAGTGTACTTGTCTTTTTGCTGGTGCATCTCTTTTCCATCTTCCCCACCTGTGAATCCGAGGCAGAGTGAGTGTCCCCGGACAGGTCTGGAGGATGCAGGCAATGCCGCTGCTGCTGCCAGTCTGTGGCTCTTGCACCAGCTGGAGGATTAGGCAGGCTGGAGCAAACTCAAATCCCTCAGCTGCTACTGTGAGATATGGAGAAGCTGCCTTGCTTACCTTAAAAAAAAGAGGTGGAGAGGTGTTTGCTGGGTCAGTACATCAGCAGAGGCCCAGCTGTTCTCCAGGTATCTTACGTAACAAAGGAACAGCAACTGGTGGATGAGCTTGATTTTTATGAATTCTGAAGAATATAAATGAATAATGTGTAGTCTTTCTCATCTGAATATATTGCTCCAGTGACAGCATCTAGCTGTCTCCATGCTATGTAATAAAAACACACTTTACTCTGAATTTTCATACCTTGTTCTTTATGGAGATGGCTGCCAGCATCATTGCTCCCTCTGTAAACGCTGTGAAGAGTGTTCAGGCTCTTTACCCACAGCCTGGAGGGGGTCTGTGGGCTACCTGGAGGCTATGCAAAGTGACTGATAAAACAAGCCACTGTCAGTAGGCTTTCGTGTACAGTGGGTGATGCATCTGCCTTGGAAATCTTTCTGAGACCCACAAATCAGAAAAGATTGGAAATTGCTGCTGTAATCTACCCAGATCCTCTTAATACGTACAGTAACGTGCTCCCTTTCATTAAAATGATGACAGCGATGGGGTCGAGTGATTTGGTGTTTGCAACAGTTGGTATAATTTACAAGTGGTGTAATTTGGCACCATGGCAGTGCAGGGAGATGGTTTTGCAGCACCCAGGAGCTGCTTCTTCGTTTGTCTGCAAGTGAGGCAAAAAAAAAAAAAAAAAAGGTATATGCAAGAGAGGGAAAAAAAGGATTTGTGTGCAAAGCGGATTAACGCTTGATATTGCATTGCCAAAAATTATTTAATACGGCTTGGGCTAAGGAAGGGAGGTATATATAAACATATATAGGTCTAAAAATGATAGGACGCTCATGAACTTAAGACATTTGCTGGACATAAATCCTGCCAGTGTTACGCAGGCCTAACGTGCCCTATTTGCCCATCCCTGTTACATTTGAAGATCTCACATTCTACAAAATTTGGAGAATTCTTTTTTTGTTTTTCTTCCTGTGAAGAGCTCTTATTTCCTCTGGCATAAGAAAGTTGGCTGGGAAGTCAGGAGAGTGGAAATGGAAATCTTGTCGTTATTAACACGTCACCTCAACAGTGATTGCCAGGGGCATTTCTGGCATGTGAAAGGTGTGTTTTAGCATGAATCTAGTGTATGTGTATTAGTCATGAATATGCAAGCAGGGGCTAAGGAACTAATGAATTTCTGTGCATCTACAGGACAAGAATAGTCCTGTCTGAATGCCGTACGAAGCGATGGCTATTTCCTATAACACCGAAATGCAGATGGATTTCATTCATGGACTCCCTTTTCCCGTTTTCTTCGCAACTAGGATGGAGGAAAAAAGTTCCTGTGTGTTCTGCTCTGTGTACTCTGGGTCTTCTAAGTGCGTCAGTGGGTCTGGGTATTACGCGTCAGCTGGATTAACGTAATTGATTTCTTCAGTTTACCTAACGTGGCTTTCGGTTCAAGGTCTGCTTGCTTCCAGTTTTAAATGTGGAACTCAGCTGTGGATGTTACATTTATTTTGTCAGTAAGCTGTAAAATGTTGGTAAGTTTTCATGCAAATGTGAAAGGCTTCACTTGCCAATAGGTACATAAAGTAAATGGAGCATTCATACTATTGGACAGTTTTCGTTACGTTTACGGGATACAGGTTATTCCTCAGGGCCTAATATTTTTGTATAAAATAGATTATCAGTTCGAAGCAGCAGCGTTTTAGGTCTATGAACACGTACATGCCAGCTTTAATTTAACAGGCAGATTGCATTCAAAGGATTAGCAGAGCTCTTATAAAACATACGTTGTAAGAAGTTCTGGTAATTTCTGTTGGTTTCTTTTCCTTTGGATGTTTTTGGTAGTATGTAGCAAATTCACTGAGGTTTTTTTTGTTTTTGTTTTTGTTTTTTTTTTTCTCTCCAGTGAACAGAGTATTTGCCAAGCCCGGGCTTCAGTTATGGTCTACGACGATACCAGTAAGAAATGGGTGCCAATCAAACCTGGACAGCAGGGATTCAGCAGGATCAACATATACCACAACACGGCCACCAACACCTTCAGGGTAGTTGGAGTTAAACTGCAAGATCAACAAGTGAGTAACTGTGTGGAGTTTCCTGTAAAATAACCTTTGATCTCATTTGATGCCGTCAGTTCTATACCTCATGCAGTCTAGCAACATTTCCTGCTCCCTGCAAGGTGCATGTTTACTTCAGTCACTCGGATTTTGTATAATTTTTGGTGCACGTAATGTATCATGTTTTATTACTGTTCATTTGCAAACAGAACTTATGGTAAATGCCAGAGAGATTTTAATGTTATTTTTTTCCCCCTCCATTTTTGCTTGTGAAATGAATCTTACTTTGTTCTGGAGGTTTTGCTCTCAGCTCCCCCTAACTTACTTCTTGCTCGTTTTTAGTACTATATATAAAAAAGAAGAAGAAACTTGCACTGCCATCTCACAAAGTGTGATTGTTACATTGCTGTGATAAGTAGTTAGTTCCTCGTAATGCATTTTAAATTCCTGGGTGCACGCTGTGATCTGATTTCTGGCAGCCTAAGTCCACAGGACCTCCTTGGGTATTAAAGGAGTTATATGGGATTTAGATTATCAGAACTGGGATCAGACCCCCCTCAGCCAACAAAGCACAGTGGTCAGCCCAGGGCTGCCACAGCGTGGCTCTGGGTAACTTGACTCGTAGGGGTGCCGGGCAGTGCGTGCCATCAGAAGCTCCCTAACCAAATGTCATTTAGACCCCAGATTACAAAAGTGTACTTGGGTGGAGTAGCGGTGCGTCCCACTAAGTTGCAGTAATGGCAATCAGGTCATAGCTTTCTAGCAGCATGGTAGCTTCCAGATCCTCCTGTTTGTTGCCTGTATTGCACGTATTGGTATAGAGGCACTTCAGCTGAGCTGTCGGCCATTGTTGCCTTTTAGGAGGAACACTTCTTGAGATACTTCACCAATGTTTCCCTGTTGGCTCCTATTACCTTAGGAGCCCCCAGCTCACCTCTGTAGGACTTCCAATTGTGATGCAGTGTCCCCAGCATGCCTCAGAGCAACAGGCTGAGGGCCCTCACTAGCATCTTGTCCCTCTAACCATGGTGTGTCATCCCACAGCTCATCACAGGCAAGCCTGATATTAGCCATTTCCCCTTCAAGTCTAGTTTAAAGCCTCATTTAAGTCAATGAGACCCTCAAGCTCCTGAGCAAAGACTCTCTTCCCCCTTTGAGAAGGGTGAATCCTGTCTGACACCAGCAAACCTGGTGTCATGTAGACAATCCCATTGTCAAAAAACCCAAAATTGTGGTGGTGACACCAGCCACAGAGCCATGCATTAATAGACTGGATCTGTCTGTTTCTTCCAACGTCAGTGCCCGCAACTGGAAGGAGAGAGGAAAAAGTAACCTGTGCCCCAGCTTCCCTCACCAACCATCCCAAGGCCCTGAAATCTCTTTTGATCACTCTTGGACTACAGGTTGCAGCTTCCCCTCCACCTACATGGAAGATCAGTGCTGGGTAACAGTCCAAGGGCTGTGCTGAGCTAGGAATTTTCCTACTGATGTCCTTAAGCTGGGCCCCGGGGAGACAGCAGACTTCCCTGTGAGGGTCTGCCTGGCATATTGGACTCTCTGTTCCTCTCAGAAGGAATTGCCTACAACTAAAACCCATCTCTTCTTTCTCTTGGAACTGGTTGTGATACGGGGGTAGGCCTTTCTGACCTTGGAGACACCTCTGGTGTGAATGAACGTCCTCCACTGACTGTCCTTCCACATCCAGAGCCTCGTACCTGTTGTACAGTGGCTACTGGGAGGGTGAGGTGGGCAAGGAGGGGGTTCGCCTGCAACCCCAGCGTGGACTTGTCTCCATTCACTGCTTTCATTTAGGCTGCTGCCTTCGGCCTGGTGGGGGGAAGGTCCCCTTGATCTTAGGTATTTCCTGGTGTGTGCTCCCATTTCTGTCTCGGGGAGGACAGAGCTTGGCTCCACCAGTCTACCTCCCTGATGCTCCTGAACCTGTCTGCTGCCTCTCGTGGCTCTGCCACCAGGCTGAGCAGATTGTCCACCTGGTCACACCGCACACGGCTGTTCTCAGTGCTCCACCCGTTAACCAGTGGAAGGCTCCGGCGCCTCCCGCAGCCTCAGAGCTGGACAGCTCCTTGTTTTCATGGGGGCTCCATCTGGGCTGCCACACCTGTTCTGGTGAGCGTGGAGAACGTGGCTTGCTGCCGGCTGGAGACCATAGCCGAGCTTATCCGGAGAGGGTGACGACCACCAGCTGAACTCGCTGTTCGCCCGCTCTGGTCACTCCCGCTCCCGGGGGCTTCTTTCATAGGTGTGGGCGCTGTTCACCATTCCCCTGGCAACACCCGCGCCCCGTCAGCGGCTCCCACCAGCGCTGCCGGCTCTCCGCAGGTGTCTCCGCTCCCCGCGCGTTTCCCGGCCCCAGGAAAACCCCCAGTACGCTGCGATCCACCGCTCCGCTCCGCTGCCTGCTGGGCCAGCTCCGGGGCAGCTCCCTGCAGCCACTGGCTGTTAGTTGCAGTTACCGCGCAGCCGCTGTAACAACATGAACAACCTGTAACACACCACCCCACGGAGCAACAGTTTTATTACGCACTGTTTGGCCAGGCGCAGACTAGGGTCACCTGCGTGACCTCACCCCTACCTGCCTTTAATGCTTCCCTTTTAATTTCTGTTGGTTTATGTTACGCATCTAATTATCTCTCTCTTTAATCTTCGTCCTTTTCCCCCCAGGTATGTCCTTCTGTAGGCTCCTTTTTGTCAAGCTGCCTTTCTGTTTTCTAGCCCTTTCTCTGTGTTAGAGTCTACGACGCTGCCTTCTCTTTCTGCTTACCTTATCTGTGTTTATCTTCTCCTCTAGCTGACGGTGTCTAAAAAGGTCACCGCAAAGAAATAAGGTTTTCAGAGTGTGAGAACTTGAACATCATTCTGACCATGGGGAAGTGATCACCTAACCTCATGTTCTCCGTATGTGTCTGGGTGACGTGCTCATCGCATGCTGGCATGCAGCAGCACCACCAGCTTACAGACCAGTGGTACACGAATGCCACTTTCTGTTCTGCACAGACATGGACGTTTGCACAGACTCATGCTGGCATGAGTGGTAATCTTCAGAAAACCAGGAGTAGACTTTTGAAGTAGCCACAAGGCCAGAACTGGTTTGAAGCTAAGGCCAGATCAGTATTACAACTGCTTGACATCATGAGCTTTGATGTTTCCTTGCAGCCTTCATTTTCTCACAGCCCAACAGTGGCAAACAAAGGGTTTACCCCCATCTTGCAACTTGCCAGCTGTCGTTGTAACCTAGCCTGCTGTAAAGCTGAAGAGCGTTAGCTTCAGTCACCATGCAGGAGGGTCAGAAAGCTGAAAACATGCAAGTGGTCCATCTTCATGGCTTAGCTGATAAGCAGTAACTCCCTGTTTCGGAGTCCTGGTGAACAGAGAATTTAAAATTACAGTTTTACATCAAGTGATTTCAGCTCAGCGTGATCTTATCACCGAAAGGCATGTGCTGAACAAATAGGCGTGGAGAAGGATGCAAGTCAAAAGTGAATCATACCTCCTGAGGGTTTGGTTTATTGATGTGGCTAAGAAGTGAACGTAAAAACAGGGCCTCGGGGAAGGTGGGACATTTTACCTTTGCGCCTAAGCCAAAACTGAAACGGGGACAGCATTCTTGGGATGTAAACTAAGCCACATTTTTTTGAAAAATAAAGAACCAATTAATCACCACGGTAACTTATAGAAGATGGTCAGGTTTGCGCCCGCTTACAGAAATCTGGCCTCAACTGTAGCAGTTTTTAGCTTCTATGCCATATCCTGCCTGTTTCAGCAATCAAACTGCTCCCCGCGTGAGGAATCTGAGCACTGGCAGCGCGGCAGACACCAAGCTGGTAGCAAACTTCTGAACCATTTCTCTGGAGAAACAAGCTAATGTCCTATTCTAGTTCAATAAGCAGGAGTGTGGGAGGTAAGACATAACATTATAGTGATGGGAACATTGAAGGTGTCAGTGTATTAATACTGTGCATGACTGCTCTGTGAAACTCCTTGCCATACGAGATCATTGAAATCCAGAATTTAACAGGGTTCAGAACAACACAGACATTTATATCAGTAACAAGACTACTTTGTTTCAGGATAGAAAATGCTAAAAGGGGTTGGAAAAGAAAAAAATAGGCACATAAAATGTCTTGTTTCATCTTTTAGGACAAACTCTGGGTAAAGACTAATAGGAAGAACTGTTTGTAATGGACAAATCCATTACTTATTTCTGCAAGATTTCCAGTAAGTTTCTCCAACTCACCTATTCTAGACTACAACTGAAGATTAAAAGATGAACTGTTGGTCTGCTCAGCATGGCAGATGCTGTCTTACTGACACACCAAGCTTTAGAGTAAAGATCCCTTAGAAACACGGGTAACAAAACCCCTATGCTTCAAACAGGGAGATCTTTAATTACTGCTCTGAAGCACTTAGTTATGATCATGTGTCTTGCAGAGTCTGCACACCATCAGTACAACATACCTTCGTGCTCTCATTCTTACCAACAGCAGGAGAGCCCCTCATCTTTGTTTTCTGTTTTCTAGAAACATTAGACAAAGGAGATGAAATGAAACTATTTCATGTTTCATTTCCCAGTTTTAAACTCACTGGTTTGAGTTTGAAGACAAGGTATTACATGTGTAGGCATCCTGACAACTACTGAAGGTCAACACTCAAATTCTGTCTTTATTTGACTGAGGGGATGAAGCCCTGAGAACAGAGTGAGTTCTGAGTTCCTTGGGTTGATGTTCTGGGAAAGCAAATTTTGAACAGTTTACCTGACTTCTATTAAACGATTTTTTGGCATATGTTTTTGCAGTTTCTGTATTTCATTATACAACTGCACTACACCCTCTGGTGTTCTTTGGACTTCAATAGTGCTGTCCTTTGAAACAGAAGATTCTTTTAGTAGGTGAGGAAACACTCACCTTGCAAAGCCTGGTAGAAGCTCACAGTCTTTCTAAATATTTTCTCAAAGATACTGGCTGTGCCCTCCTTTGGTTAAACTACTCAGAAGTGGTTGGAAAACTTAAAAATGCTAAACCTGTTGTGTTAGTAATCCAGGTATGAGTCTACTCGATGCTTCAGAGACCCCTCGAGTGTGAGCAACATAGCTACAGGCTCTCCCAATGCTCAGTGGTAGAATGGGGATGGTGTCACCATTTTTCAAGAGAAAAGGGCTATCTAAGCTATCAGCTATAAGAATGAGTTCATGGCTTTGCTGTGACCAGAGTGACGTGATTTCCACATCTTTCTGGTTGGTGTGGGTGGCTTCTTGCACAGCATGCTGGTGATGAGGTTCCCGTTTTCAAGTGACCAGTTCTTGGGAGCCTGTGTACCAAACCTAGGCTGCTCTGCATCTCCCTTTCAACCACAGGTCAGGAATCTTTCTATGAAATACAGCAAAAAAAGCAGCGTAGGTCTGATTGATGCCCAGTGCATTTACATGGAAACTTAATAAAATCAGAGTGTGAAAAGGATGTTTTGGTAGGTTTTCTGTTATGTGGGATCCACCTGTAACAATATACAGCATCTGTTCATTACTGGCTCTCTGTTCCCTCGTATCAAGTCCAGGATGTTAAGACTAGTGCTAAGAGTGAGCTCTGGGACAGCATGCACCAAGGTCTCTCTTCCTACACCTGTATACCAGTGTCCAGCCCGCCTAATTTACAGATGAGCCATACAAACCAGTCTGATGGAGGATTTCCAGTGGTTGGATTTCAACGAGGACTGGAAATTGTGTTCTGACTCTTGATACAACTCCAGCCAAAATAACTCGATCTGTAGAGACAATCTTGAACATTCAAAAGCAGATTTGTCCTATTTGAATAATGAACTTCAGACTTTCCCTGTTCATAATTTGAAGTTTCTCTGTCCCTGGTTCTTTTCTGCCCCCAACCTTCCTGGGCTGATGAAGAGGGAGCCTCCATTTCCTAGTCCTTCTCTCTTTTCAACTGCACTGTGCATGTTTATGAGAACAATTATGATCCCTTCTGTTGGCATTTTGTTTCTTAAGTTTGTCTCACAACAGAGTGCTGCTGCACAGATGGGTATCTATGGGTGCTGTCTCTACCATGGGTCCTTCTGGCTTATGAGTGGTGCAGCGGACACTCCTGCCTCTCCACCTTCAGCTAGAGCAGCCTAGGCTTCTAGCGTTGGAAGTTTCTAGTCAGATCCCAGGTGTACTGTGTAGCTGGGTGTCCCTCGTGCCCTGCCCAAGTATAAACAGGGCATTTTATGTAGCAGATTAAATCAAAACATACAGAAACTCCCTTCCGCTGCAGTCATCTCTTACCTGGAAATTATAGCACATACGACAAGGGAGTAGGTGGGAAAGGAAATATTTGGTTGTCTGGTTTTGTCATTGCCTGTCTATTGCTAGAGAAAAAACTCTCTCAACCTAAGAAGCTGGTGGTGATCAGGCACCTGGGAGGAGAAAAGTAGAGCCAGTGCAATGAATCCAACATTTAGCTGCTGTAGGACAGGGTTAGTGCCAAGAGCTCTGTCTGGCCCTTTTTCTGACAATTTTGCATGATCATCCCCCAAAAGATGACAAGAGCTGCTGGCACTGGCTTCTGACATCTGTCTGCAGTAGCTGCACAGCTGTATCCAGCAGAGGTGCTGTATAAAACACAAGCAGGTAGTAGACTTTGCCCTGAGGCTGAACTGAACTGTTGTAAATCGTGCTCCCAGATGTGGGTCTTCTGTCACTGAAACACACACTGCCTTACTGTACAGATGTGTAGGAGCTGCCGTATGAATTGCCTCTGCCAATTTAATTAACCTTAACCAAAGGGTTGGGTTTTTCCCACTGAAAACAGAACTATTTTTAATCTTCCCCCCTTTCTTTCAAATCACAGGTAGTGATTAATTACTCAATTGTGAAAGGACTGAAGTACAATCAAGCAACACCTACCTTTCATCAATGGCGCGATGCACGGCAGGTCTATGGCTTGAATTTTGCAAGCAAAGAAGAGGCTACTACATTCTCCAATGCAATGCTGTTTGCTCTGAATATCATGAACTCTCAAGATGGAGGTAAATCAGCAGCCGCTACGGTCTTTATTAATCTGTGACATTTTATAGTGCTTGTTATCAATCACCTGGTGCAGCTGCGTTGGATAGTATGCCATTATAAAACATGCTATAATAAAAAAAGTTGGTCGCTGATAGACAGCCTTTAGATCAGCATTTGCTGAGGTATGAATTGTATGTATTTTCAGGTTTTATTCACCTTCCATCTAATTTTTCATGGTGCCTTAGCTCACAATAGGAAATCGTTACTACGATAGGATATCACGATAGGAAATCAATGGTTATTTGGGAATGCCTCAGCAGGCAGGTAGTCCAAATGATTTCTGTGGGTCTGTGTGTGTGTTGTGTTACATCTAAGATGGCAGGATATAATTTTAAGTAAACAGAAACTAGAGTAAACATTTTGTAAGGTAGAACCCAGAGCAGGTATTTCCATTGTGGTGAGTGTCACCTACAGCCTTTGGCTCTTTTGGGCCAGCTTTCAAAAAGGGGAGTAAGTGTGTGGTGTCTTGGTTATTTCAAGGTAAAATGCAAAGGCTTGTACGCTGGGCATTGACTGCTGCTGTTCCTAGGTTCTATATTGACTGCAGTTGAAGTTTGTGGTGAAGTTTACTCTTCTGTGAAATTGTCATTGCACTAGCTTGAGGAGGGCCCAAAATAAAGTTTTGGTTTCTTGATGGAAACCAGTTTCTGGTCTGCTGTATCCGGATGAAGTACTGTCCTCAGTTACATGCCTATGACCTCTCTGCAGCTCTGGGGCAGAGGACAGAAAGGAAGCCTTGTGTGGTGTCTTTTTTCCTGCAGAATATACATCACAGCCGTACTTTCCTTTTGAACTCACAGTGAATCAGGGTTTACATCACTTGCTGCCATTCAGGGTTCACTGCAGCATTCACTGATGATGGACAGCAGCTCTCTAAAAAAACATTGTCTCCTGACAATCTTCATCATGAAATTGTGTCTTACTAATAGGTGTATTTGTAATATAAAAGTTCATATTTTTTCTTTTGCTATTTCCATTCATCCTATTAAGCTGACAAATGCAAAAGTCATCAAAATCGAGAAATGTGTTAAATTCTTGAGCTATATTTAGAAGTACTGAGGGCTGAATTCTGCTTTTTTCAGCTTGAACTTTTTCAGCTCTAGTTGTGCCACAGCAGGAGACATCAGGAGGAAATCTGGCCAACAGGCACCCAACGTCATGCAAGTCTGAAGAGTGCAGAGCTGTTTGGCTGCTCATATGTGCTCAACCTTTTTAGACCACCACAGGAGACTCCAAAATGTGGACAATTTGTCTATGGTCTTGGTGTGGTGATTGGTTTAATGTCTATGAGTTGTCTGCCTTTCTGCCAAAAGCCCTTCAGCTTGTTGGGTTTTTTCCCATTTATCTCTTCCTGACAAAGGGATTTGGGTTTTTGCAGGATTTTGAGGTTGTTCCAGAGATGTTCCTTGTGGAAAGACTACTCTCAGGATGAGAATTTATTGCTCTTAGGCTAAAATAAAAGAAACTGTCTTAAAGTGGATACTTTAATTATGTAAGCTACTCTAAGCAAAGAAAACCAGGTATTTTTAAGAAAGTATTTTTGAGTACTTGAAAAGCCTATAAGATTTCCGAGAACTTTATGAATATACAGCAAATAATAATTTGCATTTTTGTTTACATTCGGCCTTCAACAACCCCTTTTCCCTCACACATAAAGTATTAAAAGTTTCAAAGACTGGCAGTTGTCCTATTCTTTACAACTAAGCTTGTCAAAACCTGAACTTTGGTTTAAAGATAATTTCAACATTTATGTTTTTTTTTAAAAAAAACCCTAATTTAATGAAAGAACTTCACAAAATATTAATTTTTATTAAAATTAATTCTTTTAATTACAAAATTAATTTCTATAAATATTTTTCTTTAAAATTAAATTAGCTACAGATTGATAATAAATTATGTTGAGGACTTTTATATCGTCATAATTTTCCCAGTTATTGCAATGATCTCATCATGCGAGTTGAAAGCAAAAATACGTAATGGATACAAGGTATAAAATATTTTTTCAGATCTGCCCTTCTAGGCTCATATAGTGCAAAAGCTTTTGTCAGAATGAATTAATGCAAACAGAAATTCACACAAACACTCATATCCATACATCTTTTCAGGCACAGCCAGTGCCTGCATACTCCATCCATTCTGCTGTCTGCGAGCTGCATTAGGGTTTGCTTTTTGAGATGGAAAAATCATTAGGAAAAAACGTATTTATTATATGTAGGCATCCCTGTATTAAAGTTGCCCATGTGCTTATGCAGATGGATGGCAGCTTTAAGGAGTGCATTTGTATGGACGGAATTGCTCACACACTAACAACATCAAACCAGAGAGTTAAACACAGGCTCCCTCTGGCACGTTCGTAGTACAGAATACCCTGTCTACCTGCTAGCTCTACAGTCTGGGATACGCTACGTGCACTACTTGGGGTGTGCTTTCTCTAATTTTGACTCGTTTCATATATTCCCTCCTGAGACGTTATTGTGTTTAGGTACTGCTAATCATCCTGTAGCTGCAGACAGATTCTGGCTTCCATGACTGCTTCTCCCTTCATTCTACCACCCACTTGCATAGACTAAAATTATTCATGGTAGACTGCAGCAGAAAATCTGAGAGTGCATCATATCTTCAGCAGACGTGGAGTCAGGGTACTGCAACACTGGGGAAAATAACTAGTCTTAGTGACAAAGCAATAGTTTTGAATGGTGCTTTAAGCTGAATTAGTATAAAAATATGATAGCAGGTCATGTTTTGGGGAGTTGGGAATAATTTTTAGACAGTGCTGACTTTCAAATGAATGAGTCACTTCAAATGAATATACAGTTATGAACTAGTGTTGAGAATTACTGTACTGTCCCACTTCTTCATGAGGGAGGTTTCGATACCCGAGATCATTTGCTGCAGGTGCTTTGTAAAGATGTTAACGATCATGTTAGGAGTAATCTGAAATGAGATAAAATAAGACTGAAAGGAAAATAATAATGCAAACGTGTAGCATCCTTACTTTAGAGGTTGACAGTAGCCTCACTGAATCACAATTGTTTACCTGTCAGCTTGTTTATATGCCTAATTGCTTTGATTTCCTTCTACATCTCTTTAATCTGTTCTCCTTTACAATAAAAGATGAAGGATTGGTCCTGAGCCAGCCTGCAAAATGAGAGCAAATGATAACATTGCTTACGGTTCTTTAATGTTGTCATTTAGTAAGACATTAGTATGACAAATGACTTCCCATTAAATTGTTTTTCTTTCATGATTGTCCACTGTGTGAAGCCAGACCTTTTACTGGCATAAGTTACCTGATGCAAGGAGTGTCACCCCCTTATCTTGTCACCTGTAGCCAGGTTTCACTGGGGAGAGCATCACCCCTTCTTGCCCAGGGATACTGCAGGAAAAGCATTTTGCACGTATCCTGACCACAGGCTGTTTGATAAGGCTGCTTTTGGTAAGCAGACAAGGTTCATGTTCTTCAGGGCTCACATCCTCTTAGATTTAACAAATACAATGACCGGTGGCAGCGTGACACGGCTATTGGAGCAGGACAGAAGGTGAGGATATCAGTAAGCTAAAATGGGCAAGTTCTTCCCTGTCATAGTCTTGTAGGAAAGCTGGTAGTGCCCGTGATGAAGATTGCTCTTTCTGTAAGGCTTAACAGAGCCTATACACTCAGTGCTTCTCCTAGTGAGTGGTTACACTTCCCTGAGAGAGGAATGAGACTCTTTCCTTTCTTACTCCTCAGATTGCTAGGGACAGGCAAAGGAATAGCTTCATTTCTTTCCTTCAGTATTTGCTCTCTTCAGACCCTGTTCTTGCTTCCCTGCTGGTCCCTGACAGCGCCTGCATGTTTCCGTGCTGCAGAAGGAGGCAGTGGCTCAGCTTTGTGACTTGGCGTGACCAGCTCTGAGGGCATCTTGGGCTTCCGTGGCTTAAAGACTTGGTACCTCTTGGAGAAGAAATGAGAGTCTGATCTGTGCAGCCTAATGGTAAATGCTGCCTGTGACAGTGAATATAACATATTATGGACTTTTGCTTTTCTTTTGATGTCTTTGCCCTGGGGACTTGGAGTTATTGTTGACTTACAATGCAAGAAACTTGTATTTCTAAATATAACCACCACATGCTGGAAAACCTTATGCAGAGGGCTACGCTGCAGAGTTAGTCATAGTTGAAGAGGTCAATTGCCTTATCTGACTGAGAAGAGGGAAGTTGGAGGAAATAATGAAATAGTGGGAGAGACGTTTGAAGGAAATTAAGTGATTTTTTTTTTTCATCTAAGAGAACTATTTTCTTGTTTTGAGTATAAGTGGCTTACAGAACAGGCAATACAGACGTGTGGGTCATGGAGGGTGCAGAGTTCAGCCCTGTGCTTTCCGACGTGCAGCTTCACAGACCCAGTTTTAAGTCTGCAGGGAGGACCTTTTGGCAGTCAGAAGGATTTCTCCTCATTCCTTTGCTGATTAGCAGATCTGCTGGCTTTTCTTTTCCACCGTTATGGGTTATTTGACATGTATTCCTCCAGCCCTCTTTCCCATAAGTTGGATTTGATGAAGTTCTTTGGAGTTTGAGATCTTTTTTCATTCCTTTAGTCTTTCTGCTCTTATCCTCATCCAGACGTGACTGCATTTCTGTATTGCTTGGAGGAAGCTCCTTGGAAGGCACTTTGAGCCCTCCAAAAGAGGGGGAGAAATAGAAGAATAAAGCATTGATTCATTAAACGGCAGATAAACTGGCAGTATATAGCATACATTCCCTCTCCTAGTTAGATGTCCTGAGTATTTGCAAGGTTTCTGGCGGTGCAGAATGTGTGTGAAGATTATGGTGCACTGGATTGCAGATGAAAGTCAGCACAGTATTTCTTTTTTATAGAATTTTGTAATGTTATGTTCAGTTCATTTTTTCATTAGAATGTTTTGAACTAGTCCTGCGTCTCTCGGTATTTCAGTGGCACTAAAGCGTAACCGCTGGGAAAGTCAGTCAGCTGCATTCATCTTCTACAATGCAGTGACTGTTTTATTTGATAATATTGCCCCAAGACTTCCCAGCACCACAGAGGACACAGTGTGGGAGGACAAAAGACTGCATCTTTGGTACAGTACTGCATAATACATAAAATAACTCATAACATAACTGGTGTAAAGAGATCCATGCCCCATGCGAGGCACTTCACGTTATGTGCTGCGGACTTGTTTCTCACGCTATCGGGTGTGTTGGTGCAAATTATAAACCACTAAGAAGGTACATTCTGTGCACGTAGTACTTTTAAGTGTGCTAATAACATTTAAAAACTCATGTCACCTCATATTGTGTAGGCATTGCAGGACTGTAAGCACGTCATTCTGCTGCAGGCCTTTTAACCAAACCATCCCAGAAGTTGTTACTATTTATAATGTAGGCATAGAGAAGTGGTAAATAACAAAAATTAAACTTATCAGTGTAAATATGATCCATGTCGTCAGACACCTAGTGCTAGCCAAAATAGCAACCCACAGGCAATGGTTAATTTGGTGCGTGTTAAAAATGCAAAAAGCTTTTGCTTCTTTAAAAAACAAAGCTTTCCCAGGGGAATAAAGCTTTCCTGAGTGACATATTCCGAAAACACCAATGAAAAGTTTAGAGAAATAAATTTCACCATTTTTCCAGTGTCATGCCTGTTCCAGTTTCAATATAAACTTTAGTCGCTCAGAAGTGCTCTGCAGATAGGGCAGTTTTTGTTCTAACTTGCTGTGCTTTGTAAGTGGGAGGGAAAATTTAAGATGATGAGCCTTTTCCTTTCATCTGCTGCTTTATCACTGGAACTATTCCAGAAAAATCCACCTGACTTACAAATAATCTTTTAGTGTATTGCTTACCATAGGAATAAATACCTTCCTTTGTGACGCGACCTGGACAGAGCTGAGCTGTTACCCAGCACACTAGGTGTGAATTTATTTTCCTCAGTGACTGGTGAAGGGTACTCCCCAGCCAGTGTCCCACGGTGTGTTCAGCAGGACCTGTCTCTGCGTGACCCTTTGAAGGCAGAAGTCCCTTGTGACCCCAGCTGCAAAACATCAGCTCAGGCCATAGTAGCACTCATTGTGTCTCACTCCCAGGGCTCACTCTTACTGTGCTGATGGGATGACAGTCCTCATACAAGCCCACTGCCCATGCTTCCAAGAAAACCAACACATCTCTTCCTGGAATTATGGGCGCTTCCCTTGCAATTTTTCCCTGCCTGCAAAACTGCTCGAGTGCCCTCTTCTTAGGTTGACCAGGGTTTCCTGACATGGATATAAGACATTTCTAAGAATGTGGGTACACTTTCATAGGTTTAGTTCACATGAAGAGAAATGTGTTTAAAACTAGTAGTGGAAGAAAGAAGTTGGCCCAGCCAGAAGAAGCAGTGAGTGAAACTGGTTAATCTGTATTAGCTTGGCTTCAGCTGACTAGAGCACAGGAGGTGAATTGCTTCACTCCTGAATAGATAAACTGGGCTTAAAAACTCCTTTCAGTGTTAGAACTGTAAGTATCATTGCTATTATTTGTCTGTCCGGAAGTATCAGGCTGTTATTTAATTATTCTGCTCTGTAGAAGTAGGCATCATTTTTATCAACTCAGTTTTTCAGTCCCCCAGATGGTAGGGATCCACAGCAGAAAGTTTTCCAGGGCAGTGAAGTGCTCTCCCAGTGTTATGCTAATAAAAACCCATGGCATGTTGCTTGTACGTGTCTTAGCCACTTTTCTGCACGACTCTATTATCCCTCCTTAGAGCAGCAGCAGCAGCGCCGGAGCCGCTGTCGCATGTCTAGAACAACAAAAGGTGCCTCTGTTCTTTGAAGAGCATAACAAATCTAATGGCTCTTGAGTCTCTTGGCTGATGTTTTTTGCTGTGCTGAGTTCTTCTGCGCTAAATGAAAACCACTTCAGGAAGGAAGCTGTTTGGGGAGAAAATCGTTGAGAGATTAAAGAGAGACTCGTGCATGTTGAGAGCAAAGACTTCTGCTGGTGAGATTCCCTAGCACCATTGCCCTCAAACCCTTGTTTTTCTGAAACTGGTGCAAACTGGCAAAGTTCCCAGAGCTCAGTGCTAGGAGATGCAATCTGGCTTTTTCACTAGACTGCAATAAGTAACAGCAGAATAGATTAGCTTAGGCAAAAAAGAAAAAGTAATTATCAAAACTTAATAAGTCAAGTAATATCTGTGCAAGCAGTGAGGCCAGATTTTGGCTGGTGTTCATATGGAGACCACTTATAGGGTGTTTGCCTGCTGAATATACCTCTTCATCTGGTGAGGGCTCCTTTTTGGGGGTTAGTCTGGCCTATATATACATCAAGTCTTGTGTCAAGCCACAGCTGTGAGTGGAGCTCAGCCTAAAGCCACAGAAGTGTGAAAGCTGCCTTGCCCCAGAAGATGCTGTGACTCAGAAGCAGCTCTGTGTCCCTCTCCCTCCTCTACTTCCTCTCCCCAGGAATGTGGCAGGAGAAGGAGAACCTGCCACCAGCCTAGGCCAGCAGTGTGCTGCTAGCGCCCTCCGGGAGCAGCAGCTTGGGTGGGAGATGGTGGGCTCTGCCTAACTCTGTCCTCTGCTCTGCGCAGGCAGTGAGCGAAGACGTGGGTTTACACCCCAGTCTGCCGCCTTACCTCCTGCATAAACCTGTAGTCTATGCTTGGAGTCCACGGCTCTTCAAAATTCTGAAGCATATGAAAAGCAAATGGCTTTATGTGATGAGAACAGTATTTTTCTCTTTACCTTTTCCAGTGCTGTACTTTGGCACGTTGAGTCTCGGTGCATTTTGTTTTGCTCAACAGTAATAGTCTATGGGACATTTATTTATTGATTGGGCATCTGATTTCTTTCAGCAAAAGAGATACTGCTCCTCAGAAGAGATTTGATTTTTTAACAAAGCTTCTTTCAGTTTTGTGTTCATTTTCTGTCAGTCTTAAAGAGCTTTGATATTTGGTGTCCTGCAGTAGTCTCTCAAAGAACATGACTTCCTTTGAGTCAGAACAAGCATTGCGTTCTTAAGGCAGTTTGTCTTCCTTTTTCAGACCCTGTGTGTCAGCGGTACTGTAATGCCAACCGGGACAATGCTCTGTTTACCTCTGCGCATACACTGACAGTCTCACCCCACTCTTTGGATTGATTTACACCATTTTTAAATATTGGTATCGTTCATAATGTCACAGAATAAGTTGAAAAGAGCATTCTTTGAAATGTTTCTCACTGAAAGAAAAGAGAAGAAAGAATATTGAAAATAAATAAGCTGTTTTAAATACTGTAAGGGATGTCCCCATTCTTAAAAGGAAAAAATGACCAGGCAGTGTGCTGGGATGGTAGTTACACAGATCTAGATTTGCAAAGAGTGATACCTACTGATAGGAGCTCCTAACCTGAACCAGCCAAACCAGGCTGTTTTTTATGATGGTGCTCTGCTCTCCCAAATGCTATTTTATTTTGGGGGAAGTAAACTCTGGAAACTTCCAAGAGACTGTATGGAAAGTAACATCTCCAGGTTTCTTCAGGATTAATAGGTAACCAAATATGCTTAACACAGGAATGCATGTTGTATTTATTTTGAATAATCTTGCAGAAATGGTGCCTTCTCGTAATGACGATGTCTTAATTGTAGTGTTAGCCTCACCACCCTCCCCCTGCCCCGCCCAAGTACTTATTTTATAGTATTCATGGGTACCCTGTTCTACTTGTTGAGTGCTAGCTAATTTATGTCAGTGATTAACTTGAGATACACAAATGTATAGGGATTAAGACAGGTTTGGGTTATTAATTGCTGAGCTGGCAAGAAACATGGTTTTTTTTTTTTTTTTATTATTTAGTGAACTTTCTGGATACCCAGCTAGGAGCCAGACCTTATAATAGCTTGTCTCTACACAATGATTCATACGCTGTCACTCCAAACAAGTAATAATTGTGTAACCACGATCCCACTGTTAACAGGAGTGGAAATGTAGGTCTCTGTAGTACAGGGGTTTGTACCTGAGCTGGGCTGCCTGCGTGGCCAAGGAGCAGTGACAGATGCTCCTGGGAAAGGCAGTTACGAACTGCAAGTGTCTCTACCAGGCACCTCTAGGCAAAATTCAGCCTATTTTGCCTCTCCTTTTCGTCACTGACTGTAGAGGATTGCTGCTAAGAACCCTTCTCTGGGTCATGACAATTTTGCTATGATCCTCTCCCAAACTTTCTAATGAATAGATTAATTACTTCTAATTATGCTGTAACTAATTAGTAACTAAAATAATAATTAAAACTCTAGTTTAGTAATAATAAATTAGGCACCTGGAAACTAATGTGCATAAGCTGTATTTTTAGTGATGCTCCATGGATTTCCCTGGGACAGTTGGTGAAAACTCGCAGGAATATGTGTGTCTCGTGCATCCGTATCTGTGTGTTCACGTGAGCAATGCACATCAGATTATCACTTCTCCAACTGCCTGAGCTCTGCAAACAGATGGTCTTTGTACATGCAAATTTTTGGATTTTATACCAGAAGTGAACTCGCAAAGAAATTCACACATATATGGACCGAAGTCAGGAATAAGTTGCTGGGCTGAGAGGATTTTTCCCATGTAAACAGAATAAAATTGATAATGTTTTGAATTTTGGTTTTAAACTCTGCTTTTATTACGTGCTGCAGTTCAGTACATGAACAACATTCACTAAAATCATGTTCCTGGTAAAAACACGGAGTGTTCAGGGCCAGAGAACTGAGCAGGGGCAGTCAGTGGTGCTGCTGAGGAGGTAGGGCATAGCTCTGCAGCCCTCTCGGGCAGCAGGCGCAGCAGAGGGGAAAGTCTGCTGCTTAAATCCAACCACTGACTGAATCACCATATGCTGCCGCCAGCAAAGCATGTAGAGCAGCTTCTGCTGCTGGCTGGTAATCCCCAGGGAGCTCACACAAAGTCTATTAATTGCCTTCTTAGATGACTCCATGCAGTCATCCAGCATCTTATTTTCACCAAGTCAGGGACCTGAAAGCTCTAGGTCATGTGGCATTCTGCAAGCAGAAGCTCAAACCCTTATGGCAATGACTGCTGTAATTTCTCCAGTTAACCCTAAGGAAGCACAACAGATGAAAATGAGATCCATATAACTGATCTTCAGCCCCGTAAATGCTAGGTGTCTAGTCTGCAGTAACTGTATAGTTTCCTTTCCACGGAGAGAGGACGGCTCACCTAAAGGTTATGAGTATGTGCTGCTGGCTGGTGGCTTGACAAGCTGCACAGTCCCTGTGACACAGCAGGGAGTGAACCGCAACTGAGATCCCATGGAACAATCCTGCCGTTCAGGAAGGACGTCATCTGCTGATAGGTGATGTTAGTTGACGAAGCGCCGAGCCTTCGCACTTGTACATGCTCAGCTGCACAGCCGAGGAGCAGGCAGCGTGGTTCAGGTCTTGAAGGTGCATTTAAAAAGCTGCTCCAATTCTAATGATAGAAAAGCCAAACCCTGCAAAGCAATGACTGTCAGGCTGGTTTGCATGGATTGCTGTCTGTTGGTCTGGATTAGTATTCCGGAGTGCTCTGCAGAAATCGCCGGTTTGATTCCGTTTCCTGGGCTGGTGGGTCGCAGGGACTCCCTCTGGTGGGTAGAGCAGCGCCTGAAAAACTGCGTGTGCCTCTTCCTCTGCCTGGTACAGCGGGTGTTAGAGTGGGTACTGTGGGCACAGCAGCGTACGGGAGAACTGTAAGAAACGTAAGCCTATTTCCTCCCCTAAATGGAAGGGAAATAACGGTTGTTACTTACTGTGCTGGATCTGCACTATTCTGATGCAAGCCTATTGGATATCTAGCTATGTTGTTGGAGACCTCAGTTCAGTGTGCTGAGGTTACTGTAACGCAAGCTCAGCCTCTTGTCATGCTACTCAGTGCTTTTCTCTTCCATCTCCAGGGTGTTCTTCCTGAGTCCTTTCTAAGTCTTCCTTTCTTATGTCTGTCTTCCTTCCTCCTTTATGGAGACAGCAGAAAAATATCATCATTTCCATAGTAAGAATACGTGCTAATATCTTCTCTTAGCTTAGGCAATTCTCCCTGGTCTGCAGGTAAGCACTGAGTGCCCCGATCCACCACTGCTCCTAATCTGAAGGTCAGGTAAGAGAGGGGAACATGCACTGACAGAGGCATCCATGAAGGAACTATTTCTGTACTACTGGCATTCTGTCCCAGCAATATAATTAACCAAATTTTGTCCTTTGCAAAAACAGGTACTCAGATTACGGGAAAGGTAAGTTCTGTTTCAAGACTGTAGGAGATTGTGAATTTGAGGCCAGTGATTACAGAGGTCTGATGTACCACAACCATCCAGGCAACAGACACACAGAGGATTATATTTTAATACATAATCAGTGGAGCTATGACTCTTCTACAGTGGAGGCATGATTTTCTTTTACTCTAAGACCGTGCATAATTCAATGTATGAAAGTCCTTTTTATTCTGATCTTATGCAAGACTCAGAATACATGAGAAGGAGCCAAGGGAATTACAAATTTAATTCTTCTCAGTTTCTAGAGGTGTTCTGCAAACTGGCGGAATGCTGCTGTGGGGAAGCTGGGAGACAGCTGCCTTAGAGGTGCCTTCCAAAACCATGCCCCCACTATCAACTGCAGGAGTTAAACAGAAGGCACAGCTGTAAAATTACATTGCATGTGGAGACTGTGGGTTTCTAAAGTACTGACCAGGAGACAATGCAAGAGAGATGATCCCAATGTATTTTGTAAAGCAGAAATTTTAGAATCAGTTATTTGTAGTAGGTGAAAATGAGCTACAATTTTTCGTCTTTGAGTCTTCTCTTGTGTAATGCTGTCTAAGCAAATTAGTGTAAATATTGTAAATGGCTTTCTGCAAGGAATGCAATGTATTATTGAGAATAAAAATGCTGTTAGGAATAAAACTGTTGTTGTATTAGTATTTGAACTGACCATATGTGTATTGACCATGCTGAGAAACTTGCCCTCTAAAGGTTTGACAGCTAGAGACTTACACTGGAAGGACTGGGAGAAGAGCAGGACCTCTTGATCTGTCATTCAAATCTTGTTTCTCTTGAAAGAGTGTGAAGGGTAGGAATGGGTGAGGTGAGAGGGAGCCAGCCATATAGACATCAGACAGTATTGCTGGTATTTTCACAAGTGCCTGGATCCCCTCAGTTAGCTATGGTAAGCTAATGTTTCCAAATCCCTTGTTCCTGGCCAGCGCAGGCAAAGATCTTGCTCTAGGTTTGCTCAAACTTCTGTGGTCAGAGACTTCAGGTAGCAATTTCAGACTATTGATACTGTGCTTATACTTACAAAAGGTGGAAGCTGGTGGTAAACTTCCCAGGGTACAGAGCCCAGAGCTGTCATTCTGGGAAGGAGCAGGCCTAAACACACACTCAGCTGGCTGCGTGGCTTCGCTCCGTGCTCTTGGTGTAGCCGTTGCAACACAAAAGTCAATGTACAGCGTGACAGTGTGTTTGCAGCAAGTGATACCTGTAAGTTGGTGTTCGTATGTGTTTCTAATGACACTTCTTGGCTGTTCGCTAGGAGGAAGAACGTTATGCAGCATTGCCTGAGGAGTACCTTGGCTTTTTTCACACCTTTAGAAATAAATATGTGGTCACAAGCCATTGAGGTTGTCACCTCTTTTGACTGCTTGAACTTGCTAAATGTGAATTGCTCGTTCTAGTGAAGAAATGGTGCGTTTCCTGCAGCACGGCAGAGCGAGGAGCAGCTCGGCAGGTACCCATGTGCTGGTTCTGGTGCTTTGTGGACAGGAGCAAGAGGACGTACAGAAGGTTGGACATTGTCAGAAATCCGTTTGAATATGGATTGTCCTGAAATTCAATGGAGGTTCAGTTCTAAGTCATTTTAGTTTATGGGATATTTGTTTTTTCATTTTTTGGCATACCATAGGCAACCGGTATTGACATCCACAGTAGAAATGACTCTGCACATTTGGATCTGGGTGCTTAGGTTCCCCCGCACCATTTACAAATACATACATTTCAATTTCACTTCTCAAGATGCTTTGCCAGCAAATCTTACGGGATCCTTGCTAAATGCAGAAGAAAACAGTTAGAATCAGCAAAACAGCAAGGCTAACTGAACTCGGACGAAAAGTAATGAGCCTTTCAGTGTCCTCCAGAGCCTGACAAATCACTAAGTGCTGCTGAAGGCCAACAAAGGTGGCACACCTAATGCAAAGGCTGGCAAGGGTTAGCAGGCACAGTGCCACAGGAGGGGCACCCTTGAGCAAGGATGGAGGAGTGGATGGATGGAGGGAGCCAAAGGGCAGCGGCAGCACGTGAGCTGCTCCCTGCAGCACTCTGGAGACACATGGCTGAAGTGCGCAGACAGGTTTCTGGATCTGCAGTGGAGGCAGGAAGCATCGGGAGAAAGCTTGGTCCCTGTAAAATCAGTAGCAAAACTCATGACTCTTTGAGGTAAATGAGGAACTTACCCCTAGTTTGTGAAAGGAAGAAGGGTTTGAAAAGTGTAACAAAGATGAGGATCCGAAGGGAAGCGTGCCTCGTGCTTTCTGTTAATTATTTCATTCCTCATCTTTCTGACCTTTCTGATCCCTCTGAATTTAATATTCAGACTTCACGGCTAAAGCTTGAACAATAAGCATAAATATATTGCTCTTTAGACAAGCTGACATTTGATTTCTTTGTTGTTGTTATCTGCTATAACATTCCTGTAAGCCCAGAGTAACTGCATTTTTCTGACTGTTATTGCAATGAGGTTGCCCCTGGGTAGCTTTTCTTTATCACATCAGCCTGAGAGTGCCTCAACTGCCTTCTTTTTGCTTGTCAGAGTTTACTGGTGTGTCCAGAAATTGCCCAACTAGGGTCATGCTTCCTATATTTCTTGTCTTAGTTCACACTATTTTGCAGTTAGATCTTTCAACACTGCCATATTTTTAAATAGTGTTTTCCCTGATGCTGCAAACGGTGCAGAACGTTGTAGGCAGATGGCCACTGCATTGAGCTGTTAGAGCTGGGGGCAGGGGGTTGGTCAGCAAGCCTGAATACACAAGACTCGTTTTACGGTGGTACATTGAGAAACCCCTACAAAAACCTCAGCAGTGCAGAGGTGTGTCCTTGGTCATGCTATAAAGGTCAGGGCTGGTGCGTTGGATGCACACGCGGGGTTGAGTATGCAAGCGCTGCTCCAAAGTGTTTTTATAGGCAAGTTTTCTCACTCGTTTCACTGCCACGGCTTGTGTTCATTCTAGTTTCTGTTCAGCTTCTGAAGTTAAATTACAGATACAGCAACAAACAAACTGCATGTTCCTTCCAGGGCATTCTTGAGGCGCATCAGGACCGAGAGGTCTGCATCAGACATGAGGTGGGTGCTTAAGTCACCAAGGTTCTTTTAACAAAAACAAATTTTTTTTTACAGAAACACATTACATCTGATTGTACTTTTTATTTTACTAAAATCAGAATGGAAGTTTGGACCTTCCTGAGAAGATTATGTCTTTTTCATTCTGAAATTACCTTTTTGTTTTACTTTTTTTTTCCCCCAAATACACATAATGTAAAATACCATATTTGGCTGTCTTGAGGGCAATAACAAAATCCCAGCTTCCCAATATGAAGTAAAGAGAAATTCTAGCTAAACATTCTTTTGTGTTTCCATTTTAAAGCTCAAATTTAAGGTAAATTACAAAAACCTAAAAAGACTGTTTTGTTTGAAAAGCTGAAATGAAACATTGTGATATTTTTAAAGAAAGAGAATATATTTTATTCAGAACAGAAACCCCATACATTTCTGTGCAAATTCACAAATTGTCTTGAAATTAATTTTTTAAATTCAACCCCAAAATTTTACCTTAAAATTCTTTTTTCACTGTTGCACTAGAAACAGCAATGCAGTAATGATTCCTGGTCAGCTGTATCTTGAAATATTGGGTTTCACATTATTTTTATTTCAAGTTATTTTTAGTGTTAAGCTTAATTTACAGCTAACGTGAGAACAGTAGCTATTTAAACAAAACTGCAAAACATATTGTCAGCTTTCACACCACATAAATTAATCCAGTATTTTCTCATATTACGTGAGAAACAGATACAGTAGGTTTTTTATGATACAAAATTATTCTGAAAGTGTCCCTTTTTTTCCATTGGTGGTTTTGAGCAGAAACTTGCAATATTTGCTAATATATTGCTAATATAAAATAGATCTGTAAACTCAGGAGGAATGTGGATGTAAGGAGTAGAAAGCTGTGTAATCCAGTAGTCCTTGCCCTTGCCTTCCGGCCGTGCCCACATGGGACTGTCCCAGCTTCTGGCCTCCCTATTTCTTGGTGTAGCACAGAGGCAAATGCATCATTTTGAGGCATTATTTCTGGGGCTGCTTGTGTTGTCTTCCGCTGTGTTCCTTATAAGAGGTTGTGCTAATCAGCTATTTTATGGGTTTAATTTTCCTTGTTCTGCAGCACTGCAAAAGGAATGACAATGCCTCTGTTTTCTGTTCTGTGCTTTAAAATTAGGTGGGTTTGTTTTTTCCAGTTTAACCTTAGTTAAAGATTTTGAAATGTTTTTTCCTGAGCTTTCCTCACCACATTTCAGCCTTCTCACTGAGCTCAGTGCATACAGAAATGACAGTTAAATCTTAGTTCCTTTCATTTTTTCAGCTGGAGCATGGTTTTCCTCTCATGCACGGTCGTATTAATATGAGAGTGTTGTAAGGATGTGCTGTAGTCTCTAGAGTTTCTGCCATCATGACTCAAGTTGTTTGGGGTTGTTCTCTGCGATGCGTTTGTCAATAGAGGTGGTTGGCCTGAGCAAATTTAAATCAATCTTTTTTCTTCTTGTCAGTAGTAGAATGGACTTCCAGTGCTTTTACTTAAGTGTTCTGTTCATGTTATCAATTACTGTTCAGAAAAAAAAGAGCGAACCCAAAATTCGACCTCTTGATAGGGTGAAGCATAGTGCCTGAGCTGGCTGCTTTGTGCACAGCATTAAAAAAGTGAAACTCTGGTGGTAGTTTCTCAGAGCACATAGAGTTCCCCTAGGAGATGCTTCGGGTGTTGCATTTTTGTAGGGCTCAGCATACACGGCTCGTAGTACATGGGAAAAGAAGGAAATCCCCCAAATCATAGCCATATGGCCGAACAATCTAATAGCCAGAAGTCCTTGGCATGAAACTGTCTCTAAAAAGAGACTGTCCTCTAAAAAGAGGGCTAATAGCTGCACCTTGTGGGCTTGGAACGCCTTGCAGAGATTAAAAAAAGAAGCCCTTTGTCTTGAGACTGTCTTTCATTAACTGACTTTCAGAAGTTATTGGCAGGGCTTTGTCTTGTCAGAATAGATCTTTCTTTTGGAGTTGTAAAGATAAGGGCACATTTACAATGACGACTGTGTAGAGAGGGTATTATTTAAGGATTTATGTTCATTTGCAGGTCAGATTAAGGTCCTATGCCATTCACTGTGTGAGTTAAGCACTGATAGCAGTTCTGAGAGTTACGAGCTTTTCTGATGGATTTCTGTGTTGAATTGCAGTGAAATCTGATCAGATGAAGGTGCCCACTCCCATACATTAAAATCCTTCTATATCTGGAACGGATATAAAAATAGGTGTTACATTGTATATACGAATAATGCACTGTATTCACATGAGTTTTTATTTCAAAGAAATTAAAGGTCATTCTAACTCAATAGGGAATAAAGTTTGCAGTTGGTAAGGCAAAGCAGGGATGCATATCCTTAATGCCACCAGTCCCCTCAGGGAATGGTACTTAATTTTCTGTGACTCAGGCAGCAGTTGGTGTGGATCCAGATTCCCGTGCTGTACCCCACCACCCCAATTACAGCATGCCAGCTGTGTGACAGAGCCTTGGCAGAGCCATCTCGCTTGCAGTGGTGGCTTAGGAGACTTGATGAGGGATGGGGAGCTACCAGAGCAGTCATCCCAACTCTGAACAGAGCAGGTCTGAGGTGGTGTGAGCCAGTGGGGCTGTCCTCCTCAGTGCCTCACAGGTCCGCAGCAGCAAGGTGGACCTTTGGAGCCAGTTCTTCCTGATGATGGCCTGCCAGGCCTTCTGCAAGGTATGATCACCGGCACCAGGAGTGTGCAAAACCTTGGTGAATTTGTTCTTGAAAATCTGCAGTACACCAACCCAATATATCAACATAATGGGTGGAAACAGACCTTTGAAGACCATCTAGTTCAACCCTCCTGCACTGGGCAGGGACATCAAGCACTGGAATAGGCTGCCTGGGGAAGTGGTGGAGTCACCACTCCTGGAGGTATTTAAAAGACATGCAGATATGGTGCTTAGGGACATGGTCTAGTGGTAGACCTGACAGTGTTAGATTTACAGTTGGGCTTGATGATCTTAAGGGTCTTTTCCAACCTGAATAATTCTATGATTCTGTGATTATTTAATCTTTCACTAGCTTAGGTTGCTCGAAGCCCCATCCAGCCTGACCTTGAACACTTCCAGTGATGGGCCATCTAGAACTACTCTGTGCAGCCTGTTCCAATACTAACTGAGTGCACTGATGTGCAAAGTGCCAGGTGCAAGTGCTTCTTTACAGGCATCAGACCTCTCCTCCAGGCATAGGATGGCGCCACCTCCCCCATCCTGCTTCGTCAATCAGAACCCTTGGGCTCATTTTCTCAGTCCCACAGCCTGCCTCTTGCTCCCAGCCACCTTCCATCCCCATCCTGCACCTCATCTCTGCAGCAGGGATTGGGAGAGCCCCCGCGCTGTTCCACATCTGCCTATGCTGGTCCCTTTCCTGCTCTGTGACCCCCACCCCGGTTCAGCCCCATCTCTTGCAGTAGGGTTTCCTGAGGAAACATCCTGAGGATGTTCTGAAAAAAACACTGTCTTGTGCTATACTTTGGTAAGGAAGGAAGATTTCTGTGAAGAAACTAGATTTTCAGCTGTTGAACTTCACATGGAGAAGAATTATTAAAATGTGAAAACAGTGTTCAGCTGGAGGGTAATGCGATGTGCTGATGCTATGAAATAGCCTTTGTTGTATTTCAGTGAGAGGTTAGCTGAAAGTTAGGTTTCACTGTTAGTAAAACATGCTTGTTGGAAATAAAATGCTCCCTCATCCTCACACATGAATGACTGTAGGGTTTACAAACACAGTCAGGGCTTTTTGGTTTGGCTGATGTCATGACTCTGCTACGGCAAGATCTAAACTCCAAGTGTCAATGAGTCACTTTCTCATAATATTGCAAGTCTATTCCCCAAAACTTCTTGAGGCATTATTCATGGCTTCTTTGGCAATTTTCATCTCAGCAAAGTTAATTGATTAAAAATAGAACAACTGTCTTAAAGCTATTCTATGGCTCAATTCTTCTGCTGAATTGGTCTTGCCTGGTCTATATATATTATCCTGGGAAGAGGTGTGCTGCTGCCATGAGTGGTTGTGAGAGGAGTGTAGTAAGGAGCCTTCACCCGATATTGAGGAAAATTAATGCTGAGCTGGTAAGCCTGAACAGACAGAGCATAAACCTCATTATAATTATTCTCTTCCAGTGTAGCACAGCAGCTATCTGGAATTATATATATTAAAAAAAGATACTACGGAACTGTCCATGCCAAGTTTGCAGAAGAGGATTTATTTTTAAAATTTCTTTGGGAGAACAGCCTTCAAAAGCAAACAAATTTTGACAAAAACTGTTCAGCAGGTGACTTTGTATTTCTATATCGGAATATGGTGAAAATTGCAAACTAGTCATTAAATACATATTAGTCTCTAATAATATGTCTTAAAAATAGATCCTATTAGTACAGAAGATACTAATATTTGGTGCCCCTGACATATTAAACAATACTAAATATACTGCAGTTTCTTCTCTCTTTGTGATGTGAACATTTTATTACTTAGGCCTAAATGGTAAAAGGTAAATATAGGTGTTGGTTGTTAGGGAGTGAAACCACCATCCCAGCCTGCTGTTCAGAAACGCCTTCACGCTTGGACCTCAGAACTGCATTGCTAAAATAGTTTAAGGGTGAATAAACTCTTCGCATCTCACCAGCTAAGTATTGCTGCAGAGGACATCCAACCCAAGTGAGAGGTACACAAGAACCTCTATTTTCTAGGACCTCTGTTTTCTGTGTCTATTTTATGGTTTTGGTGTGGTACTGCTCTGGAGCCCTGCACTCCTATGTCATACCCATATGCTCGCTCAACGTCTGGGACAGGCATGTTCTTGACTTTCAAGAGATACTACCCCTTGCAAAGTAGTACTCAACATTGAAACTGAGAAATTTTATCCATTGTGTTGGCACTTCACGTTCTGCTTATCAAATCTTAGATTGCAGACAGCCATGATTGACACCACCGTGCCAGGCGGATGGGTGATGTGGGCTGTGGGCGACAGGTAAAGCCATCTCCCAGTGCAGGCTTTTCAGCATTTCCCTGATCCTGGACATTTGTGGTCTAGGATGGCTTGTGTTCATTTTTCCTGTTAACCGCTTCTGTGAGCAGCGACGCAGACCAGCCTCAGGAGTCCTGAAGTTTTGTCACAGATTTGAGATGATGTCCCACTCTTTCCCTGGGGAGTTCCTCATCCCACGGGGTGGCCCTGGTCGCCCTGGCATTTGCACACTGGTGTTTAGGTGCCATCTTTTCCCAAGATCTCATTCGGCCACTGTATCTGATTGTGTAGGTCAGTCTACAGCGTTGTTCAATGTCTCTGTTCATGCCACCACTTGGGAAGCTGTTTTTGAAATACGAGTCTGGCTGGCTCAGCAGGGTCATCTGGAAGGGGTGAGTTGGGCTGTCATCAGTCCAAGTACTCACTGGAAGTAAAACTGTGGTGTGAATAATGATGCCTACAAAGCACTCAACGCTACCTCTGCCCTGTCTTAGATGGCTGGTCTGGGTTTTTCAGTACCACTTCTTCAAAGTAAAAATAATTGGATGTAGCCCTCCATTGTTTATATCTTTAAAGTATTGGGTTTTTAAAAGATAGTAATATTTACTATCAATTAGATGGCTACATGGCTGCTAAAGCAGATGTCAGTACTTTCCCTGTGAGGACTGCAAGAGGAGATAAAATATTTACTTATCCAGAAGAAGTTAACTAATATTAATTCTGAGTTGTTGCACTATAGCCAGAAATAAAATTGCAGTTTTTTTCATGTGTGAACCTCAGTTGCCGTGTATCGTAAATCTTGCAAGTCTCCTTATCTCATGTGGCATTTGTACAACATGCTGCCTTCGCGCAGTCACTTTGGATTTACAAGTTTGGTGGAATCCGAATCTGCTGAGACTGACAGGTTTATAAAACACTATCTATTCCTGTTGAGGAGTGAGGGAAGTCCATGAAATGATCGTAGCATGCGTGGCTTTTTCTGAATTGCCTGTTTTAATGCTGCTCCCATGAAAGGCTTTCTCTGCTTGCTAACTACTGACCTCTCTGGTCACCTCCACCTTTCTCTTGCAGCTGAGCTTTGTGAAGAGATTCACAGAGCCATTATAAAATGAATTTCAGCCTAACAGAAGGCAGACATGTAATTACGCCTATATTGTGTTTTATTTTGCAGCTGTAAAAGTGTGATATTTTTGCTTATTTGGTTTTCTGGGGTTTGGTTTTTGTTTTTGTTTGTTTTTTTTGAGATGATCCAAACACAAGGGCTGGCATATTTCAGCGATGAGAATTGGTGGTGATTTGTTGCACCGGCTTAGAACAAGTGCATCCTGCAAGTTTAACAGGACAAGTTGGGTTTAATAATCGGTTTGCTAGAATAATCTGATGTTTCTGTAGCAAGCAGGCAGCAGGCCTGCTGTGGGCTCTGGCAGCATTTTCTCTCCTCGTACTTTCTTGAGAACTGTCTTTGCTTTGTGATTCCATTTAAGGCAGGTCTGGTCATGTATGAGTAGTGTATTGCTTACGTGTGTGTAATGTCTTACGGGACGGAGCGAGCAGCTGCTGAGGGGACTAGCAGGAGGATGGGGCACTTTCCTTGTCTTTTTTTGGTTTGTTCCCTTGTTCAAATTTCAGTCGAGACAGAAGCCCAGTCCAGGAGTGGGCAAGTGTCTGCTGTGCAGCTATTTGAAAAGTCCTGAGCAGCTCAGTGCTTTGTGCTGTCTCGGGGAGTTAAAACGCTTGTGTCCTTCAGAAGCAAACCGTGTCTGCCTTGTTGAGAGCCTACAAGTACTGGCTCTCTGTCTGGTTTTGGCTGGTCCGAAGTGTATATCCAAAACGCTGTCTCTGTTGGACTCAGAAGAGAAGCCAAAGCACCTGCCTTGTGGGTCATCCTATTTTCTCATTGTTGTAGATGATTTTTTTTTAAATTTTAATGGAAAACATTATTAAAACAGATCAGCTACTCAGGAGGCAGAAATGTATGCAGCCTCTCCAAATAAAACCTTTTCAATGAGAAAAGGATGAGCTTTCGTTTCCAGGCTTTCAGTTTGGTCATCCTAAAAGCACTAGATGGTTTGGAAAAAAAGAAATATTTAAATAGATTTATTATTCTGCCACGATTTGTTTGAATTAAAATTCCTAATTTGGGGGGGGAGAAAGAGCATACTTTCCTTTTTCTAAATTATATTGACAGATCCCTTCTGAACTGAAAAGAGACCAAGGAATAAACCCCAGTATTTTCCTGTTTTTCATTTGGTCCTTTTTTAGGACAGTAAGAGATGGCAGGTGGAGAAAGTCTGACAAAACACCTGTGTATTGGCACAGAAGCAACATAAGTCTTTCAGACATCCGTATTCTGAAGATTAATTACTCTCAAGTGTTTAAAGGTGAAACACAATATAATGATGTTTCCAGGTCTGCTCCTAAAATGCATCACTTCTATTTATTCACTCCAGCCCGGGTTCAGGACCGCAGCTGAGTGTGTGCGTAGCAGTAACCACTTTAATTGTCAAATGCAACAGCTCAGAGATTTATATGTTTAGTCATGTGCTCACCTACTCCTTGTGGTAGGATCCCAAGCAGCGTTGTAGTATCGCAGTGCAGAAGAGCAAACGTGGCATCAGAGGGTTTGAGAGGACTCACTGTGCTGCCAACTTCTTTCCCAAGTTCTTAAAGCCCTGGGGCAGGAAGGAGACAAGCCAGAAGACTTTGTCTCCAGCAAGTCCATACAGCACACTCTGGCCATGAGCTGTGCCGGTCAGGGCACAGTCGCGTTATCAGAGGTAGGAAGCATTTTACAAAAGTGGGGTTTTTAGAGTGAAATTGGAACCTCAGCAGCTGTGCAGTGTTACTGAGGAGAGCGTGATCTCTGGCAGAGAGACTTCTATCATCAGGGGAACTTTTGATTCTGCGTTTCCTTGTCGTTCATTACTTCTTGTCGTTCCCATCTTCAGTTGAACGAACCTTGTTTATTCTCCAAGACACACGCACCGGTGTGACAGCTGCGTGCAGTGTGTTTATCCGTCAGGGTGGCAGACCACCTCTCCCTTAAGAGAGAGCCATTTTGAGATCCCTCTCCCTGAGTGCCTCCGCAGTTCCCCTCTGCAGCTCATGAGAGGTCTGACCAGTGCAATCCCTCACCCACCCTGTTGTCTGTCTCTGTTAATGGCCCTGGCAGCTGACAGCCCTGACCCATACACCGTTTTGCCCCTTACTTTCCCTCTGGGCATACACCTGAGAATAACATCTTTTTTTTTTTGCCTTGTCATCCTTTCAGAGCATGTCCAGATGTATTGACTCTTCGCACATGCCCTCTCTGAAGCTATTGCAGGGCTGCTTGGGGTATTCACGGCTGAGATGCCTGGGCTCCAGTGCTGCCAGCCACACATCCAGGCAAGCTCTCCAGGCAACCCAGATCAGTGGAGCATCACCTGCCAGTCGCAGTAGTGAATGCCTGCTCCCTTGGCTGTCATCATTCTTTTACCCTGGAGCCTAGATACCCTCCATGAGGCAGAGGCTGGCCTGGTCCTCAGCCCATCTTCAAATGTTGCCCACAGTCAGCTGGTGAGGACATGCAGGGAGAGAGGTGCAGGACAGGAAGGTCCCTCTGCCATTTCAGCCTCGCGTCTGCTCCCCAGCTTCCCTTATCCTCTCCTTCCCTGATTTCAGAAATTGAAAAGGAGCATAACACACTGTGTGTTACCATCATTGTTTTAGACACAATCACAACACAGCGCCCTATGGGCTGTGATGAAGAAAACTCCATCCCAGCCAGAACCAGTACATGAGTGTTTGTGTGGGGATGCTGGCAGCTGATCACATCTGGGCCCAGACAAGGCAGTGCTTGGGCAAGGCAGGGCATGCTGAGCATCCAGACAAGCACGAAGCACTAAGAGCTGATTTTCCAGTGCCAGGTTGCAGGTGCAGCGTGCAGCGCTGGGTCCTGGACATAGCGGTGCAGTACAAAGGTTCACAGGCTGTACATTACCATGAAATAGGATGCTGTGCAAGGGGTAGAAAGACCAGCCCTGTGTTGTATTCGGTCACATCCCTTACAGGAAGGAGGTTTGCTATGGAGTACTCACCCATCACACACACTATTTTTAACAGGCAGAGTGGAGGTATAGAGCTGCTCCCAAACTATAAACCCCTGCGAATGTGGAGGGTGGTCACTGCAGGTCGTGAGCTGACCCCTGTGGAAGTACTCAGTGAAAAATCTGTCACCAATACGGACAAGAGATTTCCTCATTTGTACCTGATCCCATATTTTTAGTTGGTAGTTTAAACTGGGAAAGAGCTGCAGGATTTGTCTGATGTATGACTATGTAAATTGCCATGGTAACCGCCACATTTCATGTGCTCAGGGCGTTTTCCTAAATGCTGCAAGAAGCTGTAGCTGTGTTTATTTATGCAGCTCAAAGTCATGTTTCATTAAGCCACTGTTTTGTTTTTTCAGCACCTCTTTTCCTTTTCTAACCACTACCCATTCTAGCTATGCGTTTTCCTTTTCAAATATGTGGTGTTTTGCAGCACAGGACGTATCTGTACCAGAACCCCCTTTTAATTACAAGAGCAATCATCACCTAGAACAACTCCTTGACACAGAAAGAGTAGAGTAGCACTGGAGTAGCTGTCATTATTTAGCTCACTTAACCTTGTTTGGAAATTTTGAAGTCTACAAACAGTGTTCCAGGTCAAAGATTCTGAGTTCTCACAGTCTCATGAAATTACTGGCTTTTGGTTTGGACTACTTTGTTGTAGCATACAGAATGACATTGTGTCTTTTAGGGGTTTGGTGCTGCTGGAATTTTAATACTAAGTCATCATCCTTCTTTTACTTTTGGGTCCCTTTTTTCATACAAGATCGTCTGTAACAGCAGGGCTCAAATTTAGGAAAGCATTTAGGAGAATATTAAGTATAGTTAGATGTTAACTACTGAATTATCTTTGAAGTAACTACCACAATTAAGATCTGGAAGCTGCCTAGAGGACCCCAGGGCATCAGCAGGTAACTCATTTTGCAATAAAAAACCATGGTCAGATGAAATCCCTTTATTTGCTCTCCATATGATGTGGAGACTGGTGATATTTGCTTCCTTAATTTCTGCAGTGTCTTCAGACAGAGTTTTTTAGGACTTCTGGAGCTCATCTAGTCCAGGTTGCTCAGGGTCTTGTCCAGTGAGTTTTGAGCATTACCAAGGATGAAGACTTCTCCATATGGCCAGGCTCTTGTTCCAGGGCTGTGCTTTTCCCATCATGAATCAGTTGGACATTGGCACCAGCTCCTCAAATTGCACCTCAGCCTTCCCTTCTCTGAGCCAGACAAGATGACTCCCCTGCCCTCTCCTCATGTGCCATTTGCAGCACCCAACCATCTTCGTCACCCTTTACTGAATCATGGCACTATGTCAATGGTTCTCTTGTATTGGAGACTGGAGCTGGACCCAGTGTTACAGGTGCAGAGTTGTCTCAAAGTCAGTTAGATACAGAGAATATTGCCTTTCATCTCAACTGTCCTCCTTTCAGGGCGATGTTTAAAATATGTTGTCAGGGTGAGAATAGCAAACCATGAATGTTTCTACATTATGCTCATCTTCTAAAACATGAGGGGTTCTGCAGCTCCCTGGCTCAGTGCAGAAGTCAGCGTGGGAATCAAAGCACACCGGTGGGGTAGTGTCCTTACCCTGCACCTAGCTAGCTCACCCGGCTGCTGTGCCACCACGGTGTGGCCCTGCCATGCCGTGTGGCATACCCTGCAGAGATGGAACAAATGGCATTATGACTCCATGAACAAGAAGTATTTCTTTTAATTTAGGCTGTGTACTATAGCGCCAAATCACAGCTGTGCTTTGTGAGAGTATGGAGTGTGAAGGGTAAAATTCCTGTATCTTGATCTAGGAACAGCTGTGACACCAAGAAAACTCCGCCTATTTCCCAAAACAACCTGGTAGCAAAAAGCCTTCTAGTTTCCCTGCTCAGTGTCAACATGTTGTAATTATGCGTTGCAAGTATGAACTTCACAGTATTGTGGGACCACATGCAAATTGCAAATATTAATATTTTAATGACAACATTCCTAGGTGTTGCCTTCATTTCTCAAGTCAGTAGCAGGATTTCCATTGACTTCCCTTGAGGGATTTGTGTGGTGAGTGTCTGCTGTTGCTATATTGACTTGACGGTTATTTTTGATGTAGTAATAGAGTTTTAGCTAAGTAAGCCAGATTCCTTTATTTCTTCCATCAGTGGACATTTTACGTTCATTAATGATACATCTAAACTACAGAAATAGAAGTGAGAGAAAATCGTACTGTTCAACAAAAGTTGGTTTAGCTATCAGGAATATGCAGACATGTCTGCAAAACTCCACTGAAATTCAACAAGTAATTAAGCTTATCTCCTCAAATACAGGATACTATTATTAGCAAAGCATTTAATTAGCTGTCCATTGCGGTAGAGCTGAAAGCCAAATACCTCATTGGCAGTTCCCAAGTACCTGTCTGTAGTTCACAGAGCAACACTTTAAGATTATGTGTCACATAGAGATTGAATTTGTTGCAGAAAGCTTTAGGATAAATTTAATTGTAGTATTCTTATTATTAGCCAAGAGAGCACCTTTTTTAAAAAAGATCGTAAGACAAAATTAAACTGATCTGACTTCAGCCGTGGAAAGAAGGGTCTAACAAATGACCCAGAGGGTGAAAAGGTAATAAAAACCTTCATGACACTTTAAATTGTCCAATACCAGTGTTCTTGCTTCTGCTCCGGCATGGTTAATGAATGAAAGAGGGGCTCAAGAAAAGGCTTTTGTGCCACATCCTCCAAATGCTAGAACAGTTCCTGGTTATGATTAAGATGAACGGCAACGAGGACTTGTGGAAGGATTGATATAGTAAGGTGCTGACTTCAGCGCAGCTCAGGAACATGCTCTTGACTCCTCGTAATGCCAGGAGAGGCAGGGTGCTGGCTCCTCTTATGCAGAGCTCAGCAGTTTGCAGAATTGGGTCTTCACCTACTATTCAAGGATATTGTCCCATCAGGCAAGCATGTGACTATGAAATAAGATGTCTTCACCGTTGCCTTCTTCCATGGGGTGAAAACAAGGATATGATAAGAGACAGGAATTTTCCTGCAGTTTCAAAAGCAGCACAGCCATTCCCAGTGGGAAGGCTCCTGTTTTTTGGGTTCCACTGAGCCATCCTCAGTGCATTTTGTGTATATGTCTGTCTGGCAGATCAAGGCTCAGGTCTTGCTGTTGGGAGATCTTGGCAGATGGGGGTATGGCTGGAGGGTGTCCCTGCCTTACAATGGGAATCCTCTTATTAGAAGATCTAGACTTACTGGCCTAGATTATGATCTGTCCAGGACAGAGAGTAACTCCATGTGTGTATTTGTCAGCAACTAGCAAACAGCATCTGAAATAAATCCAAGGCATCATTGACAGTAGCCCAAAGTAAAATATTTGTTAATAGGATAAAAACATTTATTTTTATAGTCTTTCTCATAACTTATCCAAAATAAACTGGCTTAATATAAATTACCCTTATATATTAATAACTGCTTTATTCAATAGCATGATGACACTATTTGTAGAAGAAAATATGACAACTGAAATTCATTAGGGAAACATATTGCACTACAATCAGATCTGATGCTGCTCAGTGTGGGGTTTCAATTTATTTAATTCACTTTGATGTGTAGACAAGACTGCAGAACAAGAAAAATACAAGCATACATTTATTATTAGTTACCTTGCTTGTTCATGCTTACTTTAGCTAAAGTCTTGGTACCGTAGGATTTTCAGGTTCTCTTCTTGTGTCCCTAATCAAATATTCATGATTATATTCTCACTTACAGTATGTTCTCTCTACTAAAGAAAGGGTTCTGAAGCCTACCCTGGAGTAAACACAGAGAATAAGGCACATGTTCAGCCCGAATTTGGTCTTGCTTGTGCACATATGGACTCCGTAGCAACAGCTACAACCAGCTCTGTATGTGAAAATCAAAGGACAGGTGCTGCTTAGGCACAGCATTAGCAATGTGAAGCTGTTGGACTTTCCAGGACTGAGACACATCATATTAAGAACACGTGCAGTCCTCATTTCTCATTTCAGCTAGGGAATGTGAAAATGCTGTTTACCCAAGAGGACAGGTCAGCACAGAAAACAGCATAGTCTAGATCCAGTTTAGCAGGAAATGATGTCCATTGGGTTCAAAGGAGCAGCACCAAGTTCCAGCTGAGGGGGGCTGGTCTTTGGTAACATACTCTTCATTCCTATTTGGGGAAGAAGTGCAAAATAAACTGTCTTAAGGTATAGTCCAAATATTTAATTCTGCTCATTTCATTATTAAGGAGTAGCAAATATCACTAATGTTACCTTTTGCAGTGATAAAAACTAAAAATTTACTAGTATGTTATTAGATATTCTTGTCAGTGGAATAGAAAAATATAATTTGGTGTACATCAAAGCAACTTCAGAAAGTATCATTGTGTTCAAACATGAGTCATTCCTGAAAAAGAATTTATAACATCTGTCAAAGTGATTTAGCTCCCTAACTTTGCCTGTGTTGGCACTTAACTCTTACTTGTACAGTCATTTTTAATGTTTCGTACTGTGTTCGTATATAGGTTGCACTGTAAAAAAAGTAAATTTATTACTGCTGTTTATTATTTATGTAGCACCATAGGTAGAAAAGAAAGAAAACTGACAAGATCCAACTTCACCTTCACTTTAATTCCTTGGGAAGGCTCTTTCATTATTTTCTTTCCTCTGAAGTGCCAGTCTCTGAATCTCTTTTTAATGATACGGATGAAAAATAAATACATAGAGGGAGAGAGTCGGCATGCAGAATTCGAAGAACACAAGACGTTTTTGAGGGCCATGCTGTGCAGGGGATGGGAGCAGCATCTTGGTGGTGGGGGTGTGTGTGCCAGTTCCCCAGGCTCCTGGCGCTGGCTCTGGTTCAGCAGCCAGGCAGGAGTTCCTCGCTCTTCGTCAATGAACCAGCTGTTACAGCAGATGATCGTGCTGAATTTCAGGTCATTTGATAACTAGGCAGGCAGCCGTGTTTGCAGTTCAGCTTGGGTGACCATGTAGATTAAGAACTTCATCAGCACAATGCAGAATTGCTCACGTTTCTTGGCCACCCGAGTGTGTTGTGCTGGGGGTGCGGAGGGCGGGTTCAGCCGGGTCCTGTCCTTGGCAGCCAGATAGCAAGTGCTGTCTCCTGCTTGGCACTTCTGCATGTGAGAAAAGTGGTGGACATTGGCTAGTTTTTCAGGCTTTATTATGAGTGACATTCAGCATGGTTCTTATTTAGGCTGTCACTTATATCTCCAAGCTGTTGCAGGCCTAGTAGACTCTGCTTGGTCACGTCAGCTGCTTCGTCGATGTGAATTTTGGTGCCGGCTTCCAGACTTGCAAAGAATGGTTATACCCATGTCAGGAAATGGCAAGGAAAGCTCCCAGATCCTTCAGTGGCATGGCAATACCTGAGAGGACTCGCGGGGAGGGGGGACCGCCGTAAGGATCCGTAGAGGGGAGCAGCCCAACCATGCTCCTTGCTCAAACTGCTCGGAAGAGAAAGTTGGCAAGACTTGCATGGGGACAGGGGAAGGATTCATTTCAAATTTTGGGGAAAGCAGCTGAAATATCATGGTATTTTTCTCAGCTTGGCAGGCTTTTAAGCTTTAATGGATTCCCAGGAGAATCAAGGAGATCTTTGGTGTAAAGAAAACAGTAACTGATGATGCTAGATTCCTAGATTTTTGAAGTCAGAGGAGATCATTAGAGCCATCTGCTCTAAACCTCTGTGTTCAAACCTACAGTGTACCTGCCCGCAAATTCGTTACCAAGTACGTAATGCCCGGTTTGTTCTAGAAAGGCATACTGTAGAAAAGCCACGGTCTAGGCTTAATAACTGCATGTAATAGAGAGTCTGCCACTTCCCCAGTCAAGTTTTCCCACTGGCTCATTACCATCACTGATAAAATACCATGTCTGAAGGGATACACCTTGCCTCTGAGAGCACCGAGCTCGGGTGCTTGCCTTCTGACGCTGATACGTGGTTTCCGAACGAGCCTGTGCTGCCATCCCAGCGCGGGTGGGATGTGGCCAGCCTGCCCTCTGCCTAGGCGGATAGGCACAGAGCGGAGCTAAAAGGATGCTGGGAACTGAAACAACACTGGTGTAAGAAATGGGGGCAGAAAGGCTGGGCTGCTAGAAATAAGCCTGAAGAGCCTTTTTGGTGTGAATAAGATTAGTTTTAATGTAATTTAGAAGGCTGTGTCTCCCCTCTCTCCCCCCAAGCTTCTCCTATTGGTGAAAAGCATCTACAGTTTGAAATGGCAAAGATTTAAGGAGAAGAAAAAGAGCAAGGCAGAGGGTATTTTGACAGAGACCAGGCTGATAAAGATGCCCGTCATATTAGAGGTGGCAGCTAAGACTGTTTCCATGGTGCGAAGTGAATACGCCCTTTAAGGTAAAACCAGCTATTTTTAAACACTCATTCTGGGAAGGTCCTTTTTCCCTGTGCTGGGAGGGAAGATACGTGCCCTGAGTCACAGTTTTCTGAGAACCACTTACCTCTCCGGCCTCCTTTCAATAAGGAGAGCCAAAAAATAGGACAGAAGGTTGGTCACCCAAACTGAGTGATTCATAAACCTCCACTCCTCATTCCAGGGGAGGAACAGGGAGGGGAGAAGCCTGTTTCATCCATTGTGGGTGGTAAAACTGAGCCAAACAGGTATTTCGTCCTCTCTGCAATGAGAGCTTGCATGCCGTGACCCTGCAAGGCTTGCTGTCACACCAACAGTGAGTCACCTGCGGTGAGCAGAATGGTGAGCCAAGATGCAGAGTGATCCCTCCCTGAATCTACGGGTATTTTGGTAGAGCTTGTGGCTTAGTCTCTTAGGATTACACTCATCCCAGCTATATTTACAGGACTGAAAGTCTGCCATGGAGTCTCACCCAGGCTCCTCCTGTAATAAGCGGAGAAACACACGGCCGGAAGGATTCATCCCTCTTTCAAGTTGGCACTGATATCTGAGGAGGTTTTGGGAGACTAGTGATGCAACTAGAAGTTTGCAAAGATGACGTATTTTTGAATTGTGCTTGCTAGCCTTTTTACAGGAGTTTGGGGCTTTTTCTTGGGTCTCAGGCATCATATGAAATGTGTATCACAGTCTCCCCCGAAATGTCTGTTCTTACTCTCAAGGAACAGAATGCACTTTCTGAACGTTTTCAAGGGAATCGTAATCAATTTGCAAGTTTAAATTAGTTAAAGTTGAGCCCTCTGTGAAGTAGCGTATCCATGACAGCACTTCCTTTATACCAAATGATCTTAATAGCAGTGTAGCATAGTCTTCAAAATTCCCCTTCAGTTAGATTAATTGAAATTTTTTTTGTAGAAGACAATTTAGAAAACAATATATTGTAATACAGGTATGTTACCTGTGACTATTTAATTGTTACCATACTGTGGGCTACTGACAGGCAGCAGTGGAAATAATTTGCAGGCAGGGCAGCTGTCATCGGAAATGACTTACCAGCCTTCATCTTCCTGTACAGCTATTGTGCCCCTAGCAGTACCTGCAAAGAAAAGATATGTAAAGTGTAAGCATGTCTTTTTAAAATAGTTTAATTTAGTACCACAAACACTAACATGATTTAATCATAACATATTATTAAAGAATGGCATCAGTACAAGACACTCCAACGCAGGTAAATTTCTGGTAGCTGTAATCTTTACTTGAGTGACGGGGGTTTTCTGGGCTCAGTCTGTGGGACTTCCATCTGCCTGGAATGCTTTTTGCTCTCCACTTCTTCACAGAAACTTTCAGTCTTGCATCCTATTTAAAATGGTTTGTCACTAGAAATATATATTAGGTCTAGTTCTGAAACAGATGCTGTTCCAGGTGGGTCTTCTAACTCTTACGGGCGAGTCTTGGTTGGGGCACCTGAATCTGGGCTATCTGTGTAAAAATGAAGTCTACATGCTGTATTCCTAGGTTAGTCTCACTCTCTTGTGTTGGTATTGCAGGCACCGAAATTCAGGAGATGATCTATCAACTCGGAGTCCCAGCTTAGTATGGCCTCAGCCAAGGTCTCTGTGCAGGGAGCAGCTTCACAGAGACAAAATGTGGAGATGAGTGCAGTGCTTTCTTCCAGGTCTTAAATCTGTTCCATACAAACTTATTCCAACCAAATTGCTAGGGTGTGTGAACGTGGTGTCTGTAGACTAACAGCCATGCCACAAGCATCGTGTACTGGTGGGAAACTAGCTCTCCTTGGCATGGTACCCAGGCATCCTTTGGAAGTGATGGTGGAAATGGAGGTTGAGAGCAGAGAAAGGCAATACAAAAGTTAAGCCTGGTTCAGCATAGGCGGCTTCTACAGGTAGAACAAAACATCTGACACTGATCCTCAGTAAAAGAAAACTGTTTCGATCTTCAGGACTACAATGATCTGAGCAATGGCATGACGATGGCTTTTTTTAGTATATTTTGCCCAGCCAACGAACTTAGAAGATCATTGTTCTCCTTCTTGTGTGTTGTCCAGAGCTCTTAGAGTACAGATCTTCTCAGAGGATCAGTAGATAAAGACACTACTAAAATGCTGAAACTCAATTCACTTCATAGTGTTATTTCAGTTTTGGCACAGCCTCTGGGTTCTTAGCTGTTTAATGCTCTGTTAAGTGCCATCCCAAGCATGGATAAAAGATATTGGGAATAAAAAGGGAAAGCAACCTTTCCAATTTAGGGCAAAATGTACAGAAAGGAAAATGACACAAGTTGTATCAGCTGCAGTATTGGCTTTTACGTGCAGATATAATCAGTAGGTGCTCAGACAGATAATTACAGTCTTCCTGCAAAAGGCTTCATGTAGGAGAGCCACCTGCCTCCCTGCTCCCACTTGCAGGATCAGAGCTCTCCTTTATTTTTACTGCTGTGGATTGTGGAATTACAGTTTTTCAACTTCCATTTAAAAAAGAAGCATTTTTCTCACACATCCCCTTTCAGAGGACTGCTGCACCAGGTAAGCGCTGGGCATCAAGAGCGATTTGTCAGCCTTCGCTCTAGACTCCGTAGCAATTTGTATTTGTCAAAATGCCATTTGCACAATTGATTTCCTGTAGCAAGGATTACAGGAGCAGTTAGTCTAGGGAATGTTTACCTTCTAGCCAGCTAGTATTGGCTCATGCTCAAACAGGGTCAGGGTTGCTTTCTATACCGAAGTAAGAGATGGTCAATTGAATTGATATTTCAAATCGCTTTAGGTGCGCAACATCTGCAAGCGCTGCCCCTTCAGGAATCATCTGTCCTGATGCAGGGGAGCTGGCCTGTAAGCTTGTGAAGGCAAGAGACAACTACTGATAGTAGGAAATTATGAGGTTTCTTGGGTGGTTTATGCTCAGTACCAGGTGCTGCACGTCAAGAGTATCACTTTTAAGTGACTTTCATACAGCTGGTGGTGCATGTTCCACAGCTTAGGAATCCCAGTATAGGTGTTGTAAAAACATTTGGTCACAATGTTTTCGGCCACACCTGAGTACTTTTATTTACAGACTTAGACCAACACTGATAGTGTCCAGCACGTCGTAACTATGTTTGCCCAAGTAGGAAGCAGAGGTGGTTGCTCACCTCACATCGTACTTTCTGGGGCTGCGCTTTCTCAGGTTCTTTAATTATATCTTCTGTGGGCCATGCTGCTATTTCTCACTTCTGAGGGGTCACTTTCTCGCTGATGTGATTGTGGATCCCAATTTTATTTCAGAGTTAGGAGTGATGGTGGAGCCCCTGAGGGAACCTGTTCTCAGTCCATATGTGCTCTCCTTGCAGATTACCTAAAGACATGCCGTGCCACTTAGTCACGTGGTGACACTGTCTCTGCTGCCTCACTTTGTGTTTGAATGAACTATTTAAAAATACTACGTAATTTTAGGGTTCGGGAGAGGAAGAATAAGCATTCCCACTCACTGGTTTTCCTGGTTGCGTGGCAGACTTTGTTGGCAGGGTGTTTTCGTGTGCAGGTGGTAAGTCTGCAGAAGGATCTGCAGGAGTTTGCTAATCGTTAGATCAGTCTGAGATTTGCTGAGATGCTGTTTGGCCTTGAAGGATATTTTTCAGCTTTCTATTAGGTCATAAGGGTATTTAACTCCTTAGCACACCAAAATCTTAGTAAGAGATAACCTGTGTACGAAAATAATAAAGAAAATATGAGGTAACAGATAGTCTTGGCCAAAAAAAGCCATTGAGGGAGTAGATGCATTCTTATGATAGAATTAAGTTCTACATCTTGGGTTTAAAGATTCCCTTATTAATATAGTGTATTGTTCCGGGGCTGATGCTGGTTAACTCGGTGCTTCAGAGATCAGAGCTGATCAGAGCTGATATTTTACACCAGCCAGATGCTTCCCGTCATTGTGAGATACAGGAGGAAGGCAAAGGAGAACAAAAGGATTTGGGGCATCCTCAAAACTGAGAATGCGATGGTTTGAATATACCTCTTTCTCTAGGAAGAAAATGGATTCCTCATGATAAAACACAGTGTAAAATTGTATTATTTTAATGACAATTTTATATATTTATTTCTAGATCTTTTTTAAACCCTCAAAAATAATACACAAGATTGTTGGCATTTGCGCCTATGGAAACCTGAATTAACACTCAGGTTTGAGTGTAATATTCCTGTTTGCTGATGTGCCTCTAATGGCTTTATAAGCCAGCAGGCAGAAAACAACGAGCATATGCGGGTAGAATTTTGACCACCTGGGTTGAAACTATCAAAAGATAGTTTGCTATTAACAGAGTTTTTGCTGTCTCGAGTATTAATTAGTTAATACTTGTTTGCTGCCTCTGATAGTGGAGCATACCTGAGAGGTATCGATATTGTACACTTAAAATGGGACATAAATAATTCATAGCAACAAGCATTAGAAAACATATGATAAGCAGCTTTGCCATTAGAATATCTACATATCTCTCAAACACACAGAGTACGTTGTAGGGGGTAGGCACAGAGAGCAAGCAACTACTCAGTTATGTTGAATATGTATTACTTGAGAAGGATAGGAGTGGCTCTGATGTATTGCGAAGTAGTGTACCAAGCCTGTCTCCACCTGGGGTTTTACCTGCTTAATCATAGGAATAGCCTTATAGTTTTTATTCAGCATATTCTATAAATCAGATGTTAGATAAAGACCTACCTGCTGAGTTCAGTGGGTCAAAACATTACTCGATCTAAATCAGGGCAGTGTCACTGAAGCTGTGGAGATAGATCCCCTAAACCAGCTGTGAATTTGCTTGAGTACAGGATTGGCTGTGTGAAGTTCCCCAGCAGGCAGGAATAATGCAAAGGCGGAGAGAAGGGAGCAGATCAAAGGCTGGTGATAATGCAAAGATGACAGGAATAAATACTCTGATTAGCCTCCTCATACAAACGTCCGTTAACTTCAACTGGATATGCCTCCGCGAGACCTGCCGTACTTCGGTGTAGAAGAGGGAGTGATTAGCAGGCCAAGTAGAAAGGAGAAAAGGGTTGGGATTAGAGGAATCAGGAGTGATAGTGTGATTGAAAAGAACTGAAAGACGTAGATTGGGAAATTTTAAGCCATACATATTTATTTCTGAATCCAGCATGTTCACACTTATATTTTAAGATGGTGCTCAACCATTCATCACTAGTGTAACTCCTTTGAACTTCAGCAGCTACATCGCCAGTGAACTTGATCCTGCATGTTCATGCAGTCATTTTTTTCCCCAGTACAAGCTAACTTCCTGCTTATTCCCGCTTTTGTATTTATTGTAATTACTTGCATGTAGGCAAACGTGGTGGTCTGATTGGGGCAGGAGGCAGAAAATGTAATTTCTTTCTGACTTTCACAGGCATTATATGAAAGTCCCACAATGCAGTCAGGCTTCAGACACCCGAAGCGTTGTGTGATAGGTGATGAAGAGGATCCAATTAAATATTTAAGTGGCCAAGCCCACTTTGCGCTGTAGCAGTGGATAGATTACACCTGGTGAAACCATGGTCTTGCAGCAGGGTGGTTGGTAAGTGCTGGGCATGAGGAAGGTGCAGAGAGGAGCGTGCTGAGGAGGCTGCTGCCGTACTATGGTCAGCAGGGAATGGAATTTGGCACCTGCTTCTGCCTCTGCCACTGTGACTGCATCATCCTGTGCCGAATGTCTTGTAGGTGATGGAAGCCTCCCTGCTGCCTTGCATGCCCTGTCCTTGCATGCTGTGCTCCAGCAGGAGCCGTCTGGGAAGGGGGAAGGGTGCTTGTGCCAGACTGTTTTTGCATGAAATGTTCTGTGATGCCATCCAGTTGTGCAGGGACATGGCTTGCATTTGTAGTCATCAGTGGATGTTTGTCTTTCACTCGCTTTTAATCAGGCGGACAGTAGTGGATGCTTGCTAATACTTGAAAGAAATGACCCATTAGGTTCAGATGATGCTGGATTAGTCAGGGCTGTTAAATCAGGAGAAGTCATTACAGCGGGAGTATGGGACAATGTCTTCTCAAGCAACATGTTGGATTGCTTCTGTCTTTGCTCGCTAATGAATAGCATCTGCACTCATGGAATAGGTACTGGTTTAAAAAAATAGATATGAACAAAGGCAGTGTTTTAACTGGTTATAGCTGTTATATCTACATGTTTACCTATTTCTTTTTTGCCATAACAACCTGCCTGTGACTGTCAGTTCCTGTTAGCTTTTCTGGAAATTAGGATTTGCAGGGTTGTGGAGGGTTGTACCATTAGGCTGAGGAGGATGGGTGGGTTTACCATGGACCTTCCTAGTTAATGGGACTTTTGCTTCCCTTAAGCAGAGCTTGGCTTTGGACGTTAGTGTGAGTAGGATCAGCTGCTGTATTTGATGTTTTTGTTGTTGTTTATCCATTGAATTTATTAGACTTTTGTGCTTATTGTCAAGGAGAACTACCATTGCTAATGATGTTTTTTCATAAATTCCTCCATTTAGTTGTGTTTCATTGAAAAGTCCTCTGCCTTCCAGCACTCTGTTTAAGTACAGGTGCCCATCCTAATTGTCTTACAGCTGCCTTGAGGTTTAAATCATGGTAAAATGGATCTTAACCATTAACTAGATGAAAACTGTGTTAACAATGTGGTGTTTTCTATGTGTACATGTTGCTTTGATGCACGTATGAGCTCTGCTGTTCTCCACATTGTGGAGAGAACTGCCCTGAGGACTTTACAGTCTCACCAGAGGGTGAAAAAGGAAGGAGGCACTTTAAAACTGAGACTTGCCTTGCAAGGTTATATGTGGACTTGGGCCAGGAACAGACCATGGTGCTCTAGGCACCTTGGGTGCTACACCAGGCTACATTAAGTGATATATTTGTCCAATTTGATGTGCCTTAAGTCTTACTGCTAAACAAAATTAGAGATGATGTTTGACATGCCATGTGTGTAAATATCAGCTGATTGAACTCTCGTACAGGCCAGAGGCTAGGTTCATTTTCCCTGTGGCTTCAGAGATTTTCAGAGGTTCAATTTGTCCCAAAAAAGGATTGAATTCCTGCTTTTTATTTGATATAAGGAATTGTAAGTACGAAGCAAGTATAAACAGGTATATGCAGGTACTCATGTGGAAATACACATGGTCACACTTAGCTGAAGATGCTGGATGCATGGGGCTTGAGATATTGCCCCTTGAAGTCAGTGGGAAAGTGCTTTTTGAGCTCAGTGATGCTCTTAGTGCAGAGCGTGAGGCCAGCATTGCCAGTCCTCTCTTCTCAGTTGGGACAGAGTCTGGCAAACTGCCAGTGGAACAAAACCATTCATGTCCTCGCTAAAGCCAAATTCAGGAAAATATCTTTGTAATATAACCTGTGTGTTTAGATGGCGTGTATTGATTTATACCTTCGGCTTCTTTGGAGCATCTACTGGCTGGGCTCTGGAGTTAACGAGACCCCCATGCGGCAGCAGGGAGGTGACAGCTGCTTAGTATGGCTAATGCTCTTGATTTTAACAAGAGTCTGATGATATTTAGCATTTTTCTGAAAGTTCAGTTACTGCCTAGAGGCACAAGATTATGAGCTCATCTTAACTTTCATTGGAAAGTTTTGAACCTGGATGTGCAGGGAAATAGGCTTGAAGCACATTCTAAGAACAATCAAAAAAGGAGTTAAAAAAGAGCTGAAGTGCTTGTGGGCTTTTTTATAATTGTGGGATTTATTTAATACTTCTTTTTTAGCTAGTCTTATGCTCTTGGATTTTATAGATTCCTTTCTCACTATGGCACCGATTGACATCTTGTCCAATCACCTTCCCTGTATGTGTTTATAAAGCTGCAACATTGGAATCACACCCTTAGAAATTGAGCGATGCCTTTTTTTTTTCCCCTCAAAAAAACTCCCCAACTATTCCCATAGCTGTCTGTGCACATACCATTTTTCTCAGAGCCAGAGGCAGTTCCCTTAACAAAACCAATCGGTCATCAACTAAGTAGGATGCTTACTTATCATGAAACTGTCTGTGGAAACAAGGCTGTCTCTGTAAGTGCAGCAAGCCCCCGCATCAGCCCCTGCAAAGGAGGGAGGTGCTGACAGTCTGTCTGCTTGGTGCTGCGTGGCAGGTGGCTGCCTTACCCACCCCTATTTCATTAGTGCACAACTGAGTGACCGCTGAATTAGTTCTTTCTTGCTCAGAGCTCAGCGCAGCAAACAGAATCCCCCCAGGGTGCTCCAGTTCCACCCTCCCCTTTCTCTGCAAAGGTTTCCTGTGCTTGTCTTGCTGGCTGTTTCTGTTTCTTGGCGCTGCACAAGGTCTGGTCCTGTCCTGACGCACCTTCACTGGGTTCTGTGACACTGAGGCTTGATCCAGTAAGCTGTGTAGACATCACCTTCCACTTTGCTGCCATCCTGAAGGTCTCATGCTTGAAGCACTTCCCTGGGAAGTGGGGGACCAAGGTTCAGCCACCTCTCCTGGCCAGGAGGAACTGCAGCTTTTATTTCCCATCTGCCCCTGCCCTGATGAGCTCATGCTATTCTAGACTGGTGTGCATTTTTCTTCTTCCTATTAGAGCTGAGCTGCTGAGAGGAAAATAATTCCCAGCTCTTGTGCAATTCTTGTATTTTGTGTTAATCAGTCACTGGATAAAATACAGAAAGTCCCAGACTAGAGGCTTGGATGTCCCACCCCTGTTGCATGCCCTAACCGTAGGAATGCAGTCCCACCACCCCAGGCTACATTCTGGGGAAGATGCTGACCCTGATAGCCCTGGAGCCACCTCATTGTGGAAGGCTTCCTGTTTCCACAGTCACCTATGTGTATTTTTAAATTTCTTTTAAAGCTGGCTGTGTTCTCTTTTATGTGAGAGGTAACCCAAGCTGTGCTCCGGAGCTGTGCACTGATGCTGAGATAAATGCACCTGAGCCATGTCCTTTACGTATTAAATATGTTCCCTGCTGTCAGAGTGCAGTTACTTACTGCAGGAGCTGCTTTAGCACCAACTCGTCTTTGTTGCATTCACAATGGAAAAAAAAGGTTTTCTCTACCAGCTCAACCAAGACACCAGCATGAAAAATTATGAAATGCTGTGCTAGTGCCATGATGGGTAAACAGCCAGGATCAAACAATTGTCATCATATTTTATGCAAAATAACTGAGCTTTAACAGTTGAGTTAACTGGCTTCATGTTGATGTGTTCAGTAGCCCTTCTGGTGATTTGAAGATGATTTCCTTCTAATCTTCTTGCAGTACTGGCTCTTCGCATGACCATTCTATTTGGTAACTCCTCTTTGGATCTCATGTCTTCCATCCTGCTCAGTGCATGTGCACAGCCGTGTGGTTGTGCATGTAGGGACTCCTGCAATTCCATCTGCTGGTTTTCAAAAAAAAAAAAAAAAAAAGACTGTGCACAATGCACACCTGTATGTATGTACTTGCAGGTGGCTTGAACTGATGATAGGGTAGGGCACTCCCATGTTAAATACCAGGCTTGTTTTTCCAGCTCTGTCACTGTCCTTGAATCTTATCTACATCAGAAAGTTTCAGCAGTGAATGTTAAATCAGTTTTTAGTTCAAATGAACAGATTTCATGCTCACACCCTTATTTCAGTTTAAGGATGACCTGTTTCACCCTAAAGTAATCTTACAGGCAAAAGACAGAAGTAAAACAATTGCAATCTTGGAAATGGCATTTTTAAAAGCTTCTAAGTTGGAAGTTTCTATAATTTAGCTGAGAGTCAGTACCTGGATACACACGCTCCTCATCCAGTGTAGTAAAAGGTGAACTGAGGTTGTGTGAAATGTTGCTGGGAATGGCTTTAAGAGGATGCGTTTTACTTTGCATTGCCACAGACGTGCAGCACTGTCGGTCACCAAGGGACAAGGGAGAAAGGTAGAGAAGTTTTCTGGCTCAGAGCTGGAAATGCTCATTCCTCTGAGATCTTCTTGCCTTGGGTCAAACCAAAACTAATTTGGTCTGCATCACTGTAGGTAAATTGATGCAAACAAATTTTACTTGTGCAGAAATGGTCTGGATGTAATCAAGTCACTTAACTTCTGCCTCACAGCATTGGTGAAGCTTAATTAAGGCTGATAAAGTCCTTTGCCGTTCTTGGAGGAGGAGTTGGTCCATGTGTAAATGGTTTTACAGCAGGTATTTAATGTACACAGTTATAAATGCTGTGGAGGCACCCAGCTTGGGAATCACACTCCCTGAAACTCTTTCTATTTCAAGTTAATGTTTAACGCGAATGAAGCAAACACTACCTGAAAGAAGGCTTTGTGGCACTGCACCCAAACCCTCCCTTCGGTGGGTGTGCTCCCTCTCTCTGCCAGGGCGGTTTTGCTTGCTGTGATTCAAATGACTCAACAGGATCCTGAACGGAGCTGTAGGCTCTCTGTCGCACAGTTAACAGCACAACAAAACCCTAATGCTGTTAACGTTTTAAAACCGAGCCACTAGTGACCCACGGACAAAACTGCCCCCTTCTTCCATCTGTCTGTGCTTTGCGTCAGCCCCTGCATCCCCATCAGACAGACACCTGCAGCATGCCTAACGCATGAGCTGTTGCACGTCAAACAAGGCAGGACGTGCAGAGTCCCAAGCACTGCTGGCATAGAAATGCCGTGGCAGCACACGTGCATGTGAGGGGTGCGTGGCTCTGCCCAGCTGCAGTGATGGGGCACAGCAAGCAGGGTGATCCCTCCTCCCAGTCCTTTAACTTGCCGTGGAAATTCAGGTCTACATGACCTGCCATGTCATTTAACTATGGTTGTACTAGCTTGGGCCCCAGAAGTAGTGTAGGCACCCTGCTTTATCTAAGTGCTTTATCTAGGCTAATTAGATCGGTGCTTTGTCCAGGCTAATTGTCTCTACTAATGAGTTTGAGTGCACTGTCACTAGCACAGTGGTGTTGCGCCTGGTTCCTGTGCTGGGTCCCTTGGTGGGCACTGCCTCGGGGCATGTGGCCATCCCAGGACATCTCCAGCAGGTGCAGTCCCCACCAGGACAGACCAGCCAGAGGGGCCAAGAGCAGGTAGAGGTCCTCAGGACAGAGACAGATGTTTGGAGTGCTGACAGAGTCTTAGCAGCAGCAGCATGATTGCCCAACAGCGTTAAGAGAGCTAAAATTACAGCCAGAATGTGAACAGGGGGAAGTGGTGGTGTAAGAAGATGCACGTAACTTCCCCCCACTCCAGCCGGAGCCCGCTTGATTTCACACTCACATCGCAAGGCTAGTCTGCCTGCAGGGTGCTCGGGGCGGGGGGGATCAGCCAGCAGCACAGCCGTGAGTGAGGAACCTACACAGCTGGGTGGGGGTGAAGGGAAGAGGTTATGGTGAAGACAGCAAAATGGACCATCCAACCAAGTCCTGGCATGAGTTTGCAGGTTGGTCCCAGGAGCTGGCAGCAGCCTGGCCAGAGCTCCCTCCCCAGTGGCCCAGTGGCCCAGGCTGTACCTGAACAGGATGCTAGGATTAGCATTGGTCAGAAATGCTTTTGACAACTGATTTTTTTTTTTTTCTGTCAGAAGATGACAATTTATTTGAAAGATATTTCTGTGAGAAATAAAAGCATTGTAGGAACTTGGACCTGTCATCATTCTAGATTACAAGTGCCTAGTGCCTGAACCTGAGTCTCCTGCAATCCAAGTGTGTGCTGAAACCATCAAGCAATGAGGGAGAGCTGTCTGTCTGTCTTGCACCTCTTTTCTTCCCATGGCCTGCTGTGGGTTTTTTCACACAAAATCATCATGTTCTGTACATATGCATAACAAAAAATTTCAATTATCTCATGAATTTAAAGCCCAGATATATTTCTTATTCAACTCTGACTCTGGACCCTTTCCTTAGCCTACCACATTGGTCACACTGGTCCGTAAGCACCATGGAGGCTATAGGGGATGCAGAAACTCTACCTAGGGGCTGCTTCCAATGTGTTTAATGAATACAAGGTCTGTAAGTGGATTTGATTGAAACTTCTGTATTGAAGAAGCACAAAATCGTGGTTGCTCAGGGAAATAGTCCTAGTTTTGCCACTTTGAGTGCATGCAGTCAGTGGTTCTTGCAGTTTTAGCACAAGTAAAAGAGGAAAAAGAAACACCTCTTGGGGCTGCCCACCAGGAGAGAAATGATGGCATCGTTCCTGCTTGCTCCTGCAAGCGTTGCTCCTGCCTTCCCCTGCAGCTATGCCAGAGTGGAAACCAGAGCATGGGTTTTCCCTCGGTGAGCTTTGGTTCTATTTGTGGCTGGCTGAGGGTCTGAACACAGACATCTCTGAGCAGTAGCAGGGCCCAGTGGTGCAGGAGCAGTCAGAGGCATATGGAAGCCATCACACCCACTGTGAAGCCAGGAGTTCCCCATCGCTGTCTTTAGGGACAGCTGGGGAAGGACAGAGCAAGTGCTGGGGTGGCTGAGTGGGAGGAGAAAAGCAAACATGGAAAACATCTGTGTGCTCCCAAAATCTGCCTTGAGCTGAGTCACAAGATGCTTATATAAAAAAGCAGTTAATTATTACAAAACAATGAAGTGAGGAAACACAGACATTCACAGCGTATCTCGTGCATTGCTTATTTGCTAAAATCTGTATCACAACAGCTGTGAAGCTCCTAATGGGTCAATAGCAAAACCGTCTCTCCTGGTTATTGTGCCAAGAAGCGCTTCTCTGTGAGGCTGTTCCCAAAAGCTGTCAGGGTGGGAGGCAGCTCGAGAAGAATGTTAAAATGAGGATACTGTCACCAACAGCACTTACTGCTCATGCCTGCTCAGATCTGAGAAATATCTAAAAAAGTGGAGAGGAGTTAAACCTCGAATTCCACTTGAATTGCAAAAACCCTCAAACAGGTGTCTCTGTATGTGCACTACAGATCACACACATCCAGAACCAAGCATGAAGATAATCCCTGCCTTCAGTATCTGTACGAGCTTTGGCTGAGCATGCTAAAAGCAAGCTCAAGGCCAACAGAAACAAGAAGCTCCACCACTACAGAGACTGAAGTTGTTTGCAGACTTCACATCAGATGGTGGCGTTTCTGGATCTGCTGACAAGTCTGCATGGGGGTGGGGTGGCAGGCAGGATCCAGCAGAATTTATGTTTCTAGCAATGAACAGACCTGAAACCTTGGGTTGGACTTAAGTGTATTGTCCACCCTCAGGCAAAGTCTTGGATGCCAAAACAGGGTGCTTCTAACCTTTTTCTTCAGGGTTTGCAAATTAAAGTTTCATGTTACTATAGAAAAGTTACTGGTCTCGATAAGATCACGAGCAGGATGCCAGGAGGAATTATTTCTTATGGTCTTGAGTAACTCAGGCTAAACAACGACCAGGGCCAGACAGAACTGGTGCGTTTCCACGCTGGTTTCAAGAAGAGCTGTAACCTCATTGGCAGCAAAAGGCGTGAGTGCCCTGAACACCCTGTTATCCCCAGACAACTTCACATACAACTTTCCTCAAACTCCTTTCCAACCACTTCCAATCAATACAAGCCTCTGCAGGAACACAAAACAGGTATCCCTTATCCCACAGGCTGTGATTGAGCTCTGCAGCTGGTCTAAGCTTTTCCTCAGGTAGCATTATCTTACCAACTTTTACTCCACTGCTGCTTGTTTTACACAGGAGAGAGGACAAGCTACCTATTACAGCTTCATCCTCTTCTTCCGTTCGTATTTGCCTCTTTTGTCTCCCAGCTTTGTAAGGGTACTTCACTTCTAAAGCACTTTTGAGAAGAAAATTGTGCTAAACAAAACATGTGCAGAAGAGGACATTAAAATTATCTTAGCATTAGGTATGAAGACAGTTCATTTTAATGTCTCACTATTGGCCACTAGTAAAATAGAAGAAAAATGAGTTTGGAAAAGATTTAAATGAATGAATGATGTTTTACTGCAGTAAGTAAGAAATATAAACCTGTAAAAGAGAAGAATTAGTCATTGCTCAGAAAACTGATTGTTACATGTCTCAAGATTGGAGGGAGTACTAAGGCATTTTAGGGGCCGTGCAGTCCTGTACCCTGTGCATCCGAAAAGTTGTCTGGCTTTTTAAGTTAATGTGCAAATGAAAATACCTGCACATTTCTCACCACTTATGCAACTCGTTTTTGAATGTCGACTATTTACTGGGTCAGGTCTGAAGTAGCTTCTTTCTTCTGATCTTTTTCTCTTTTGTCTGCCAAAAGAGGAGAACATTTCTACAAAAATATGAAGAAATTGGCAATTTCAAAACATAATTAGGAGCTTTATGTGCTTCATTTTAAGGACATTTCATGCTATGACCAAAATAAGAACAACAAAGTGCTGCCAACTGAAACAATCAGCTGGGGTTCTTAATGTATAAAAAATTTAGGGACTGTTAATGCATGGAGCTCATCCCTGATAAGGGAATGAAATTAAATTATTTCAGTGAGGTGAGGGAAAAATTTCCCAGAATTGTCTGAATTGACATGTGGTCTGCCCTGGGAATATATCAGGTATTTGCTGTACCACAGACAAGTTTTTTTAAAGCCAGCGTTCATTTTGAACCATATTGCAACCTAAAGCCGTGTATTTTGTTTCAAGCAAATCTTGCAAGCAGAAATATAAGTAAGCACATTGAATTTACTAGGACTCCTTCTGAAATTTCCTGCTGAAAATTGAGATGGACTTGTTTGCAGATTCATGTGCTCTTTCATTTACCTGCCTGCTATGCAAGATCAGCTTGAGAAAGCTCCAGGTGATAAAAAGCAACAACCCAACTTCTAGATGTGTTGTGGCACTGCCTTAAAAGGATTTCTTTAGGCTGCTCTCCAGATTTGTTGGATATGTTTGGTGTTACACCTACATAGCCAGTTTATAACAGTGCTCACAGGAAAAAGGAGCTGGGTTTTTTCTGTTAGCTTGATAGTCTGGTCTTTGATTCCTTCTGCATGTCCAGTATTAGTCAAACTGGCCATACTGCCTCATTTTTCTGGTCATCTGGCCCCAAGAGAAGAATCGTGCTGAAGTACCTGATTAAGATGACATCATTAGAGCCTTTATACTTTGACATGATTTATTGCCAGGGGAGAATTGTTGTCTACTGCCTCGTTCTCTGATCTTTCTCGTTCACATTGGTGCCTACTTTTAGTCCTCTTCCAGCAGAGTGCTGGCTACTGTAGGATGCTCTGAGCCTTTATACAAGGGAAACGTTCTTGTGCTGAAATCACATGCAGTGATGAGCGTGGCTAAGGCTTGTCAGGGTGCAATTTGTTACTCAGTGAGGGAGGTGTAACTGACTTAAGCCTTTAAAGTCTTTCACCCAAGTCTGCTTATTGAAGTATCTCACATGTTCGTGTATGTGCACAGGAGAATGTGGGTGTCACCTGCATGCACTGGAGCCAGGGTCCAAGGCGATGACACTGCTAACCGTGGGGACTCTGGCCCATTTCCACAGGTTGGGGGTGGGACCTCACCTGTCTTCCTACTGTGTTCAGAAGAAGTTTAAATTCACTCTGTAACTGCTTCGGGGGTAGCCATGGCCTTTGTTCACTTCAGAGGTGAAGATGCACATTACAACCATTCACGCAGTAACGGGGCATCCTCGTCACACCTTAAACTCCTTACATGTAAGCCTCCTGCTCTGTGCTTCCCAAATACCTGCTGAGTGTTTTCCTGAGGCTTGCTTCCAAAAAAAACCACCCTCTCCTGTCCCATGTGTTGTTTAGTGTGGTCTTTACAAAACGTGACATTTCTGTCTAACAGTTTGCCAAAGGCCTGTGGCAAACAATATTGTCAGTCTTGAGACATTAAAGAAGTGACCTGTCTTCACTTCATGCCCAATTCTAAGGTATTTTTAAATGCTAGAGCTTTTGACTCAGTGGTTGTCACTGGCTCCATTTTTGGGATACCCAAAACTGGCATTACATGTGTCCGATTTTCGGAAAGTGTTGTGTTCCATTTCTGCAAATGTTGGTTAAACATATTTCAAAAATGTGCACAATTTCATGAGGATCAGCCAAGACTCTGGAATCTGTGATTGCTATGCATTTCTCCATCTCTCCTGTTTTCACATAGTCCTAGTTTCTAAATTCCTTTTCAGATGACATTCTGCCTGGCAGAAATATATAAGAAAATGGAGAGAAATAACCTTAATGATTTGTCAGTGACATATTTGGGTTTTGCAAGTGTTTAATTCTGATTTGCTCTCGTTGGATAACTTTTAAAAGGATGAAATTTTACATTTGAAAATGAAAAAATAAGGTAGACATAATAATTTCCTGCATATAAATGACTGTTTCTCAGTGCTGTTTATCAGGAAAATTGCAGTTGGATTTAATAGAACTTATCTCTTTAGTCCCAGTTGAAAACCACCTCATCAAATCAGTGGAACAATCCTCCTTCCAAAGAATGCAAGACTTAAGTTACTACAATTACTTTTATTTTGCCAGAATAATTATTTCTTGCTGAAAATGGCATGTAGTGTCAGTGTGCTTGATTAAATGTCCTAGGAATAGTGATTAAAATATCAGAGTCAAGAGAGGAGATGTCACTTAAATGGTCACATGCATAGTTGGGTTTGTTGGTGAATGCCGGTTGAAAGCTCAGCTTAGTGTGGATCCTACAGAAGCAGTAGCCTGACAGTGTTGTTAAAAATAAAAGACACCTTTGTAAAGGCTTGCTTAATTTTGGATCTCCTGCACCTTCCATCAGGTAGCTTCTTGATATCAGAGCAACACAAGCTAGCATGTACGCTTACAAACTCAGCACTGGGGTTGAATTAGTTTTGCAAGTGCCGAGTTATCCAGGGATGTTAAATCTGAACCCTGCAGAAGCTAGAAACTCATCCCAGTGTGGTGGACTGTCCTTTTGCGGACATCTTTTGCAACACTGTGGGTCTTCACCCTTGCCAAGGGATTAGTATGTAGTCTGCAGCTACCATGATGCCAAGTTTCTAGACAAATCTGCTCACACATTTAGCCAATGGATTCTCCCAGTAAGACTGAAAAATTACAGGAGGCGATGATTTGTCTAATAGGAAACAATGAATTAAAAAAAAAACAAAACAAAGGAAAGAGACGACAATAATGCTTGCAGTTTTCTCTCTATAGTAAGATGGAGAAGCAATTAATCTGTGTCGCCACTGTGGTTTGTGAAAAAGTCAGCCTCATCTGCTTTCCTAATAGATTCTCTCAGTTTTCTGTAGGTCCAGCTGCCCCAGCGCCAGGTCCAGAATGGGCCCATCTCCAGATGAGATGGAAGCACAGAGAGGTAAGTGGAGTTAATCAGTTAGGTAGAGTTCTAGGTTGTAACTTGGATGACTGTGCAGTCCTTGCTGACCTGTAAGCACTGTTCTTTTTATTTCTACCTGATTTAAGATGATTCTGAGTTTCCATAATTATTGCTAATGATCTATAATGACTTTTTAAAGGGTAAAGTGAACTGAACCCCTGGGTAACTTTTCACTCAAAGGCAAGCATGGTGCATGTTGATGTTCAGAGTTAAGGCAAAACTTGTTTTAAAAGTAATTTGTTGAGTTTTCAAGCACATTAGAGAGGCCTAACCGTGTCCAGTTTGGACACCTGCTGGCAGGTGGCAGTCATATGACCAGGGAGCATCTGACAGGACCAATATCACCTTCAGTAATATCTTAGTCCCATATCGTTTATGGCTGCTTCCTGTATCATGTGCTGTTCCTTTTATGAATGTTTTGCTCTAAACCCAGGATAATAATGAGAGTGTAAAGTCATGGCCTTCACCTTTACACATATGCCTAGATCTAGTGCCATTATTACACATGGCCTTTTCTCTAGGTGCTAGGAGTGGTGCCCTTGATGTCAAAGGGAAGGTGAGCAGAGTGTCCGTCCTCATATGCCATATCCATAATAAAATTGTGAGGCCCATCCATTTCAGCTTTGCTGATTCAGCCCAGATTCCTGCAGCAGCAGTGGAAATCTCTGTAGCAGCAGTACCCTCAGCTTCTTTTGCTGAGGGATAAGCATACCTCTCCCATTCGGGACAAAGTTTTCTAGTCCTGACTGGTAGTCCATGCTATCAGAGTTGTCATCTGGCTGGCTGGCGTCAGAGGTGTCCACAGCAGCAGCACTGCTTAGCCAGGCTTGTGCTTCCTTGTTGAAGTGTAGGTGTGTGCACACAAAAGAAGTACCTTTGTTCCCCGTATTCCTGCTCACTGCAAGTGTGTTCTGGTACTATATGAGAAACACCAGAGGATATTTGGCTGTAACACATATAAGCTGGTAAGCCTCACTTCATCAAGAGGCACTGGAGTACAAGAATCAGCTGGACCTGTCCATGCTCCCAAGTTTGGTGCTGGCATTGCTTAAATAAGGTGTCCGCATTTGTCTCTGTAACAAGGGGAAGATCAGCAAGAGCACGGTTAGCCCTCAGAGGACTTGGCCCAGTGTTTGGTTCAGCTAATAAATAGCTTCGTAAGGATGTTAGTGGAACCCGACCTGCAGGGGCAGTTCATCACCAGAGACGTTGGATGTTGGTCTGACGTGACAGGTGCTCAGTGGGCTCTGCCTTCATTTGTAGATGCAACACTGTAAGCAGGCAGGGTCCCCCCTTGCAGGCTCCAGGGACTGCCCTGGCCCTGCGGGTTGTGTAGCTTTATCACATGCTCCTGGAGCAGCAGAGATGAAGTGTTGCAGTATATTGTTTGCACTGATGCTCCAGGACTACTGTTCTGACTGGTCCGTATTCAAAAACACAGATAGGTTATTTAAGACAAGCTGTAGTAGGTGCTTAAGGTCCTCTCTTTCCCTCTCCAAAACTGTAAGGAGAGTGTAGGGACACTGGTTCCCTGCACCTATATGAGTAACTCTGAATGGCCTGAGATTTAGTAGGGATTTACATATGACCATTAAATGGGTCAGCAGGTAATGATATCTCAAGTTTTGTAAGATTTACTTTCGGATAGCAGAGCTGTCATAAAGATGAGAGCTCCTGCTCATCCAGAGACGGGCAGATGCCACTGGTCCCTGCCGCCTGGCCTGAGAGCCCTGATCCAGCTCTTCATTAAGCAGTGGAAACCACTGATTCTTCAGACCATACGTAACTCAGACCTCAAATTTAGGTGCCCAGTCTGTACACTGAAGTGTAAGCAGCTAACTGTGTTAGGGAAAAAAAAAATTCTGTATTGTTTTTCATTTAGAGACGGTAAAAGCCTCTTGGGTAGGTATTACTCATCTGCTACAGGGCACGTGGTTTCTGGGAAAGCTACTTTTGCTCCACTGAACTGGAATAAGCTATGGCAGGAGATGCACTTGGATATTACTGCATCCTGCACTAGAGGATTTTTAGTTTTATTATGTTGATGCATTCTCTTAAGCATAGAGCAGACCTAATTTAGGCCTAGCCTTTTCTGAACAATTTATAAGCAGGCAAGGAAATGAAGTTACAGTAACTACCCTGCAAAAGTATCTGTTTAAAAGGGTTTTTAGAGACCTTTAGACAAATGTTAAAAGAACATATTTTTAATCGAGAGTGTAGTTTGTCCCCTATTGTGCTTTACTCTTGCATTCTCCTTAAGCAGCCTCATGCCAAGCTCAGGCTTTATTTAGTTCCACTGGAATGTATTTGACTTCCTCAGAGTGTAAGAACTCTCTCCTTTTAGCAGTGTTGGGAGGGTGCCTTTGGCTCATGTAAACTGCTTCTGCCCAAGGGCAGACAGGACAGACAGAACTCAGACTTCAAATGGCAGTGGCTGACCCTCGTTTTGGGGAAGCACCTCACACCTGTATCTGCTCTGCAGTGGCTCTACACAACTTGGAAGTATATACTCACATTCTTTCCTGGTCTGTCAGGTTGGAGTTTTCCAAGTCTGTCCTCCAGATAAACCTGGAATTTCCCCCAGGTTGTACCGAGGAAAATAAATGTGTCAAGTTGTTCTTCATCATCAAACTTTGCTAATAAAGGTCAAGCTCTTGTAGGGGACAGTATGTTTAGGAAATTCTTAGTACTTGTGTTTGCAGTGAAATTGTATCAGTGCAATTGATGCTGTGGCATATGTGTTCAGCGTAACTATCACATAAGAGTCAGGGTGTGTATTACAGAAATTATTTTTTATTGGTTTAAGTTGTCATAGCTTAAATGAAACCAATTGAGTCAGCCAGCTAAGACTGTTCCTGAAAACTGTTTCCCCTTTGCACATATAATGATTTTCTCAGATGCCTATACTACTTTTCCAGAATTGTCTATGTTCAATAGATTGCATGTCCGAACATAAAACAAATTAGGATTGATCCCTCCACAGTTGAAATCATGGATTTCCTTTCCCATCTATCGAATTAGAATTGAAATATAGAAAATTTGTTTTGCAAATTAAGGACATTCTTTTTTTCCTACATAATGTAACTTTATTTTTCTGACTTCTTTTTTTCTTAAAAAAGCTTCTATTGGTATGTAAATAAGATAGAATTATTTAAAATTGCAGGAAAGTACAAGTAAAAATGTAACAGGGAGATCTCTAAAGTATTACATAAGGAGTGAAAATAGAAGACTTTCTTACAGTTAAAGCTTGCCCTTACCATACAGACCATGAAGTAAAGCTGTTGCAGAAAAAAGAAATCTCTATACAGTTGAGATTGGCCCAAACATATGTAGAACAATTCAAGGCAAACTTGGCCTAGACCATGGAAGAAAATTATAATAAACATTATTACCGAGTGCTTCAGTAAGGTAGTTTCAGAGTTGTGTTTTAGTGTGGTTGAAATCTTAGTCCCTATGCATGCATTTGGCAAAAATCCTGGGAAATATTCTAGTTTTCAGCTGTCAATCTTCTTAACAAGCGAAGTGCCGGGTGGGTTTGTGGCAGGGTCAGTGACAGCCCTCTGCAGAAGTGCTGAAGCGTGCAAGAGAAGACTCTGCTGATAGACCCTGGGAACTGCACATCTCTGGAAAGCAAGACCTGGGAAAGGCTCAGCAGTGTGTTTCCTGATGGGACACCAGGCCTGGGTGGCACAGGAGCTAGCAGGACCTAGGGGGAAAGGTGCCAAAAAAGCAGCAGTGCAGTGTTGTGATCAGCATTGTGGGGAAAGGCGGCAGTCGTGGTCCCCATGACCACCCTGGCCAGCAAGGGGAGCCGTGCTGGGGCGTGAGGTGGCAGGCTGCCAGCAGCTGTCCAGTGCCAACACAAGGGCTTGTTGTGCAGCTCTGAACAAAACAGGTTTTGTACAGTCAGCACCTAAACACAGATCAAGCTTCATTATATTTTCATTCTAACTACAGGTGCTTTGGGGCTCTCGACCCATAAAAGACTCAGGGCTGTGTCATTTTATGTGAAACGCCCCTTACTCTTCCCTTGCAATGGCTCGTGCACTTCAGGTTAACGATGCGTGTGGTTGCTGTGCTCTCCTGGGCCTTGGGCACTGACTATTCTCCTGCAGAGGAGTTATCTTAAATGGATCGACCAACCCTGCCAGTGTCGAGCAGGGTGCAGGGCAATGTCCTGGTTACACTTGCCCAGTGCACGCAACGGCACCACTGTTCTTGAAGTCAACCCACCTCCGCCTCACGAGATCAGCTCTCTGTGAGGGACTGGCTCACCCCACCCAAGACATACTGCTTGAGTGCTTCTCAGAGCTTAAGCTTTAACTCAGTTATAAAGAATACATAACGACTCAGGGTTTTTTTCATTGCTGTTTTAGGCAAGTGATGGAGCAACAGCAACAGCGCCAGGAATCTTTGGAAAGAAGAACCTCTACCACAGGCATGTATCAAACCAAGCAGATACAGTCTCCCTGCTTGTCTCCTCTACCTGTAACTGGGTATTGTGTGGGTGCTGTACAAGAGCTCAGCTGCTAAAAGTGATTGTAATGATGATTAGATTGTAAAGCATTTTCAGCTAGGGACCACCTGCATTCAGGCGTGGTTGTGTCGCTTCGCAGAGGCTCAGGTCTGGGCTGTGCAGATGGAGCTTCTCAGGTTTTGCACTTGGCTGAGGGGAATTTGAGGCATACCCGGGGCTTGGCCATGCTTCACCACAAGGAGAGCAGGTAGCACAGCCACCACAAGAGTGACTCCGTTTTCCAGGGCATGTCAACATGAAGGGTTGATGCGCTGGGTGTGCCAGGTCAGGTGCTCCCTATCACTCTGCAGCACAAAGCAAACTACAATGCAAAGGAAAATACAGCTCTAGATGCTCAACAGTGGGGATTTTGTGGTCATGAAGTAAAGTGTGTTCTCTGAGTTTAATGGAAAAAGTATATATTTAATGAGCTTACGAAATCTTCTGTAGCATATTAAGTTGCACTAAGCTGAGAGGAGATGACAGGAATAGCTTATAACTACAAAGTATGGCTTTGCCTCTGAAAAAGGCAGAGCAAGCAAGCCAAGATGGCCATCTTGGGTTAGGCTTTTGTTTTGGGAAGTTTTTTCAGTCATAAGTGAAATGTTTTTCCTCAGCTGTTACAACTTTTTAGTTTTTCACTTGAAACCAGCCCAGACATACACATATACCTTAGTCAGCAACAGAAGTTGTTGGACTCTGTTTTGGCAGAGGTTACTGTGTGCTATTCTGCATAGGAATGTAGCCAAAATCCTGCCTCAGCATCCACAAGGAGAGGGACGTGGCTCCTGAGGGCTTCCGGCTGTACCCTCCCTGGCTATGAGGTGACCACTGCTGTGTTCAGCATATTCCTTGCAGCTGTCTCTGGTGCAAGAGTGATGCTCATGAGCTTAACTCAGATTCACACAGGGCTTGGAGGAGCATCACTGGCACTGGAACACACAGCCCTACCCATGCTGCCAGGGTCCTGCTCCACACAGTCCTCCAGTTCTGCCAAGGGCTGGAAACCCCCAATCAGTTCCTGCACATCTCCTCTTTGCTTTGTTGAGTTTCTATTGCGTTTACTTCACAGTTCCTTTTTCTCTGTTCTGCTTTGCCTTGGTTTCATTCCTTGCCGCATAGCCATCTTATTCTTTTCATTTGTCTTTTCTGTTCTTTTAGTTTCCACCCTTCAGTTAAGCGTGTGCTCTCTCTCCTCTCAGCCCCAGTCTCCTCCATCCACCTGCAGTAACTGCAGTGCTCCTGCCTCTGGTGCTATGCCCCCACCACCTCCTCATGCCTGCGCTGTCTCTTCGGCACCCACTGTCCCTGAGCCTGCTAGTCAATCCTCTTTAGATCCCCACAGAAAGCAGAGAGCCCCACAGCTCCTGCACAGGCACTCAGCCTCTGAGCTGCCAACAGCCCCAGGTTCCTCCCCTCCAGCCTGCCCAAACCACAGGACTGTAATGCCAGGCATCAGGCAAACCTCGCTGTCTCCACCACCTCCCCATCCTTCCCACTCTCCCTTCACCTCTTGCCAGCCTCTCAGACGCTCTTCTCTTTCATGCTCTCCTCGGACTTCTGCTTTCTCCACCACAAATGCACCACCTCTGCAGAGAGGTGACATCCTGCAGCCACGTGGTCCCACCATCCTGCCTGTGATTCCTGTCCTGCCTGACAGGGTCAAGGGACCCATAGATAAAACAGGCCAGGACACTTTGGCAAATGTACCTCTGAATGGCCATCCTGAAGAACAAACTGCTTTAGGCCTCTCTGGGACACAGGTGAAAAGTGTGGATGGGTCCTTCTTTCCACACCTAGGAGCTGCGCTCTCCTCTCTGCTGCCCACCATCGCCAGCCCTCCCAGCTCCTTTGGCCAGGCTCCCTCCCCATCCTCCCATCCATCATCTCGTCCTCCACAGCAGTGGTATCAGCCCATGTCACACTGTCTTCCATTGCCTCCTCCTTACGCTGCTGTGTCTGAGGTGACTATGCCCAGGAGGACCCCTCCTCACATGACTTCATCAGCCATTACCCACTTGAGTAAGTACTGATTTTGGATGAGTTGCAACCTGTATGAAGCCTTATCTTTCAGCTATTTAAAAAGCTCCCTTGGCACTGCCTGTGACCGCTAGAAGGGCTGAGAGACCCAAGGCTACTCCTGCTGTATGTGATTTCTGAAACCAAGGTGGAAAAGTATCAGCATCACTCAGGACTGGTCCAGGGACCTTCTGAGCTAAAAGCAAAGCAACAAGCAAGAATTACAGGACCAGGGCCTGGGTTGCTGGATTGTTGCAATACATGTTCTTAGTATATTAGCCCAGAAGGAGACTTTTATCGTTCAGCAGAGTCAAACTGCATGTGACAGTGAGCTCCATACAAAACCTTTTTTTCAGCTGGTCCAAACGAGGTGGATGGGCTCTTCTGAAGCTGGAGGCCAGGTCTGCGGTAGACTCGTTATCTGTAGCAATATTGGTAGAGGTGGTGATTTTTATTCTTAAGTGGTATTTCAGTTACCAGCAAAAGATATAACATGGATTTTGGCTTAGTTACCCGGAATCCCCGTGCTTGTGTAATTTATTTCATTCTAGAAACTCTCTTCCTGGTATAAGCTGCATTTATAGTTGAGGACTTGTCACTGTAACTATTTCAGCAAACCTTTTTCTCTGCAGACAGATCGAGAGCTTGGGTTTGCCACTTTGCATGTGGTCTTGATTTCTAGTGCTCGTGTAAAGCCTGTGGAGTTAGAACAGTTACAAGTAATGCCTATTTGCAATTCAGATCGTATGTTTTGTGACTTGGATCCGTTCCTGTTTATAACCACATATAACACTTAAATTATGTGCCTAGAAAAGGAAGAAAACTGAGACATTTCCTTTCACTTTCTGCTAAAAATATTACTGCAACCGCTTCAGCTGATATAAGTCACTTCAGTCCTTCAGCTGCTATAAGTCCTTGAAATCCACTTTGTTCAATAAAGTTATTTTAAACTCACATCAGTCCATTATTTTGACTCTGTTCAATTTTTTTGCCTCAGGCTGGCCTCTAATTAGGTGGGTGTAGTTTTGCAATTAAAATTAACTGTGCCCACAATGAATTACTAGCTATTATGTTTGTGACCCAAAGAGGGCTTGAAATGTTTAGAGTATTTCTGATAGCAGCTATGGTTCATTTCAAGAATGGAATTAGGAGTGTGAAATAATGGCAGAAGTAACCACAGAAATAAGGCAGTACGGTAAGAAAACCTAGATAAGAGGAAAACCAGGCTGCTAATGTTAAATACAGTTTCAAACGGTCCTCAGTCAAAACCCGCCTGCCCTTCAAAATAGCACTTACTGAACAACTGAAACTGTGATTATATGTCAGGAGCAGCCAGTTCTGAGGGAGCGTAACATGGGGAAATACCTTTGGGAGGTGTATTTGTTCAGCTGACCTGTTACAGACAGACAAAACACTGCAGCGAGTTACCCACCATCTGCCCTCCAACAGGCTGATGCTTTGAGGAGCTTTGCTGAACCTCGGGGAGCTTAGAGCTGGACTCTCCCTCTGTTATTTTACAAGACTGGCTGAGGCCACACACCTTCTGTTCAACAGAAAGGAGGGTGTTTCACTGTAGCACACGATCCATGGAGTTGTCTGATGTAGTTTATTCTCTCCTTGTAGAAGGCTACATGAGAGAAGCAGAAGAAGGTGCCCCTTATGAATTGGGAAGCGTTGTATGTGTTTTGATTTTGGCACGTAGTAACACACTAGCCCAGCCAGGGGGAAGGAGAAGGCTAGTTCATCAGTGACAGGGTCTTGCAGGAAGACACAACTGTAGCTGACTGACATTGACGTTTCCCATTCTTCTGCGTGCTTGGTGCTTCCTTGCGTTGCTCACTTGTCATGCAGTCAGGTCGTGGCCTTGGGAACAGGAACGTGACCTTGTGTATGGGCTGGGGAGATCGTGTTTCTCGTCTAATTCTTATTCTCTTTGTTTCAGGCCCAGCACTTCCACCTGGTCATCCCAGTGGCACTGCTGTGATCCCTGCTTCATCTGGGGGGCCCCCACCTCCACCACCACCCCCAGTCCCTCCACCAACCATGGGATCTGCACCCCCCCCACCACCCCCGCTGCCGGCAGGTGCCGGCCAAGGGGCTGGCACTGAAGATGGGTCAGTGTCAGGGCTCGCAGCAGCTCTGGCTGGTGCCAAACTAAGGAGAGTTCAACGGGTAAGGAGGTGGCACTGGGACTCCCCGATGGGCTCTTCTCCACTGCGGGAAAGCTGTGTGCAGTTTGGTGTAATGGTCTGCAAATCCAGCGTGAAACATGGTGAAACACACTTCAGCTGACCATTAGGTGAACTTTTAAATGTGAGTTTGTAGCTGAAGTGAATCTGAGCAGGAAATGTTTGGCAGAATTTCTGCTCTTCAGAAAATGTTAATTCGCAAACAGCTGCAAGTTGTTATGTTGCCAGGATTTCATTACTCCTGCAAAGTCTACCACTGTACTATCTGTTATTGTTTTCAGTCATTCTAAGTGGTTAAAACTGCACCATGCTTAAAAAAACCAGTGTAGACTGTTGAGGCCTTACGTCAGTAAGTGTCCACGTAGGTAAGAGTTGCATAACCATGCATAAACCTAATCACGCACAAACAGCACTGTGGGGTTTTTCATCATTTGCCCATGTATTTGCCTCAGCCAGACTGTTCCTAGTTCTAGTAAGGTCCATGTGGGTCTTCTTCCCAAGGCAGAACACTTCCTGTCTCTGGGTTTGGCCTGTGATTGTGATCGCTGTTCCTAATAACTGGGAAAACTATCATTAAGAGTGTGGTTGTAAATGAAATTTTAATTAATTCCAATCTTGATTTCTGTCTTAAGCCAGAAGATGGGTCAGGAGGGTCCAGCCCCAGTGGGGTCTCTAAGAGCGATGCCAATCGAACAAGTAGCGGAGGAGGCGGAGGAGGACTAATGGAAGAAATGAATAAATTGCTAGCAAAAAGGTTTGTACTTAGACTTGAAGTAAGCACTAGCATGAGCTCTGCAGCAAACTGCGGAACAAGGTGATGGTTTTGGTGCTTCTTTGCAATTTGACAGGTCCTGCATAGGTCTTAGTCGCCAGCATCGCCTGGCCTTTAATATGAAAGTGTAGGTGTTGCAGCAATGATATCTGGCAGAGTTTAGCTGCTGTAGCAAATCCTGCAGTGTGGTAACATTCAAAGATGGTGATAAATATATCCTCTGGGGTTTTGCCATTTTACCAGACCTATTTCAAAGTTACTGTTTCTGGAAACAGTAAACTATGAAAGGAGCTTATCATTCTTTATGCAGCACGTTCAGGATGTTGGGCTCAAAAGTATAAACAGAAGCACAATAAAAGGACATCTTGGCAGGTAAATTATTATCGATCCTCAGTGTGTTTCAGAAAATCTAGCCAAGTTGTTCTCCACTAAAGCAAGTTGTGATGTATCAAGCTACCAGCTGTTAAAAGGCACCAATTATTCCAATTATTTTTGCTTTCTCCTTTCCCTGATTCCATCAGTAATGTTCTGACTGTAACTCCCAAGTTCCTAGTGCTAAATGTTTTAGGTTTAGCTCTAAAGACTTTTTAACTTACAAATAGTGAAAGAAAAGGATGAGTAAAATAACGAAGAGTAGGTACCAGTGTATAGCGCGAGATGGAGTTTTTAAGTAATGTTGTCTAGGATAAAAACAGTTCCCAGTTCAGAGGGTCTGACTCCAACTTTTCTCCATGTCCTGTTCATTTCAGAAGGAATTCTGAACATGGTCTGTGGATGCAGTCCTTTGGAAAGCTTTAAATAAATACACTACACCATAAAAAGTTATCAGCAGTGTAAAATACGAAATAGACAATTTCCTTTCATTGCAGAATCAAAATAGTTGAATAGCTTTAAATGGTTCACCTTCTGATCTGTTTTGTGCTGCTATCATGACTGACCTTACTGAACTGGAAGATGTCTGTAACCAAAGTACGGTTCAGTAACTAGACGCTGGGGTAACTAGCTCTATTGAAGCAAGCAGGCTAGACAGACATCTCATATACTTGGATACAAAAACCCTACACATTTCTGTGGTTCTAGTCTAACATGTGTGGCTTTTGGCAGTGGGATCTGGAGTCTTCAGGTATTCAGAGTCAAATCCCTTCACTATCTTAACAAAAGCACCTGTGCTGCCGTGAGCACTGTGCTGCCTCTACTCTGAAAATAACTGAGCTGCAGATCCTTTCCTAGGGAGTTGTCATTAACAGAATTGTCTCCTCAACTTTGCTTCACAAAGCCATAGAAGTCATTGGAAATGACTTGTGTCAGTCAAGGGTGCCATCTGGGCACATGCTGTTAAACTGATACGGAGGGGACTTCTTTCGGCTGCAAAACCCTTTTTCTGTCTGACGACATAAAGGAAAGAACCTGGCGCTGTGTTTTTGGTTGCTGGCAGGCAGGAAGTAAACTGAGCCTGTTCAGTACAGAAGTCACTGAGTGATGAGCATGGGATCTCAGAGGCCCTTTCCTGAGCAGAAAACACCTGCTCAGAAACAAGGAGTCTGTCTAATGCTGGGCAAGTAATGGAGGAAAACGCTTCTGAGAGCTCAGGTGGTAAAAGTGTGGCTCTCTAGATTTAGTGGCCCCCATGAGAGCAGCCCTTTGCTTCAGGATTGAAGTGCAATAAACTATCTCACAAACCACTATAACTTCTAGCCTGGTTAAATTGTTGCAGGACATAATGCTAACACTGCTCACCCTGGCAAATATTTCCTTCGCTCAGGTTTGTAATCATTATAACTTTTTTTCCTCAGAAGAATCAAGTAAGTATTAGAGAACAACTATAAAAATTTCAGATCTGATAAGATTATTAATGCAGTTGGATATCTGGAAATAATTCCCACAAAGCACTGTGTCCTACAAACACATGCATGTGTTTTAATCTTCTTTTTGCCAAATTTACATAAAATCCTCCAATTTATGTATCCAGTGAGGCTTTACGTTTGCCAGTGATATGAAAAAAAAAAAACCTTTGACAAATTCATGGCAGTGTTTTGCAACTTAGAAGCCTTTCTAAGTGCCACTTGGGATTGTTTCTTCTCTATGAGAATGATTTTGTCCCCTTCAAAAGCAAAACTAAATGAAAAGCCTGTCATACTGGTGTTTTAAAAAACAGATGTTCAGTGTTCACAGGTGGGTAAGGATCATCACAACCAAAGGCGATGTGGAGACTAGAGCTGCAGTTCCCCTAACTGTCTAAAATGGGAGACTGGATATCTAGAGAGTCAGTAACTGGCACACCTTAGTACTGTTTAGACCCTAATAAGGCTTGAAAATCAATAACTTCATTTTCTTTTCTTCAGCTTGTGTGGCTAACACCCAAGAAGTTTTACCATGAGTTCTTCAGATAAACAGCCAACATCTTTGTTTACTCTCATATTCGATTGCTCCAGTAGATGCACTGAAAGTCTTTGCCACTTGCTTCTCAGAGAGTTTTGCCTCTCCTTGGGAAGCAGGACAGAGTGAAGGTCTCAGGTCCTCACTCAACTTCTGTAGGCACCACCAACACTGCCAGTCCTGGGACTACAGGGCTCAGGAGCTCGGCTGCCTTTCAGGTGGATTTGAGACAGCAATACTCTCCCATCACTCACCAAAGGCACTTGAAAACCTAGGCTGGTGCACTTGTTTCCTGACTCCTCGTCTCCAGCCAATCCTTTCCCACCCTGGAGGGAACAGGGGTCTTGGCAGAGCAGAAATGGTGCCCAATCTTTCCTGGTGAGGATGGTCCTGGGTTGAAAGGCTTTTCTGACTGTCTTCCTGTCACATGGGAGTACTGCCACAGCCCTTTCTCTGGGTGGGAACAGGGATGGGGAGTTATAGGGCAGGTGGCAAAATGATATTGTAGCTGCCTGAGAACATAGTGTCATCATTGCAATACCCACCTGAGTCACCTTGGGGGGCAGGTTGGGATGGTCCTCAGAAACCCCTGTGGGGATTTGGATTGTTTCTCCTGTGCAGGATACAGGAGCCACCCCTTCCTGCGCCCTAGAGAGAAGCCATCACTTTCTCACTCATTTTCATACCCAGCTGCATTTCCTTCCTCTGCTTCGACATATTTGCTTATGCTCTGCTCCCTGTGTTCTGTTAAATACCACCTCACAGTATTGCCCCTTTCCCTGAGTTGTATCACCACGGTCTGGGTTCCTCACCTCCACCCCAGTCCTACGCAACTGAACACATCCAGCCTTTGTGGCGTTCCCTAGGATGAACTAGGTAAATAATAACTCCCACCAGAGCCTGAATCAGCCTTCCCACGTGAAGGATATGTTTCTAGAGGGCTGACTGTGTGTCCTATCTCATGTTCCTTTGCAAAGGAGGAAAGCAGCATCGCAGTCAGACAAGCCAGCTGACAAAAAGGAAGAGGAAAGCCAAAACGTAAGTGAAAGACTCCTCACTGTTCTGCTCTTGCAAATATGTTGATGTGCTGCCTTGTAGCCAAAGTCCTGTGCTCGTTCACTGTGGTGTGGCAGGCAATGTGACAAGCAGTGCTGATCCAGGAATGCATTGGCACATCCAGTCAACAGCTAAATGTAACTGCTTCCACCTTTCCTGGGAACAGCACCTATAAACAAAATCTGCCTCCTTATTCACAGGTGAGGTATTCTCCAAACCAGATTAATAGACACTTCCTTATGATCTGATCTGAGTCTTGTAGGGTACGGTAGATTCTTGCCCCTTAAGAATATCCATTGAACCTTCTGTTTAATTACGTTTCTTGTTTTACATTTGCGGCTTCAGCTAAGCTGAAGTGGATTGTCAGCCACGTGGTGTAACTGTGGATTGCCAACCTCTATGCAAAGCAAAAATCAGCTCACTTCAGACCCCACAGTGCACCTAGACCAGGTCTCTGGGGGGGGTGAAGGGGAAACAATGTATTAACCATTAGACCATTCAGAAGTTAAAATATGCGTTTGCAATACTTACACTAAAATGAGATAGAATTTGGACAACATCACGGAACTTTGATTAATTTCTGGTTTAACTGTTCTTTCTGTATGTTGTCCACAAAAGCAATTAAGCATGAGTTTTGATTTGACTCAGCCTTGATGCAGCAATTTGCAGTTCAACATGCAGTTGAAAACACTTTTTTACCTACTGAACTCATAAAGAACAGGAAATCTTTCCAGTTTCAAGAGAGGCCAGGATTTATGCTGTGTCCCTTCCGATGTGGTGCTTTTCTGGGCTGCTGCTCCTACAGCATTCCTGTTGCTAGCCAGTACCCTCGTGAAGGCACTCTGCCATGGTTGCAAGTTCATAAAACATCGTGTGTGCCTTTTTTTACCTATACAGAGATATTCCCTCCAAAGACAGAGAAACAGCTGCTCAGTAGGAATCCATTCAGAAAATGTAGGTCTCACCCCAGTCTGAAAGGTTCGTAGCAAGAGCTGGAATAAACACTTTGCGCTGTTTAAGGAGAAGAGCAGCTATTTTTCTCGTGTTCCTCAGGGCATGCTTCAAGCATGGAATTTGCCTGTTGAATCTGCTATGCAACCACTGCTCTTAATCTTGCCCCAAAGCTGGTTTTGAACCATGTACTCAGAGATCAAAGGTACCATTTGTCTTCAGCCTCTGCTGTCTTTCTGCCCCTTCTTTCTCCTTGAAGCTCTGGATTAATTTACATCCCCAATCTAACTTTTCGATAGCACCAAACTGTGTAGAAAGGTGTTTAATGTGTACCTTGAGTACACTTTATGATACCTTCTGTCAAACTGGCTGCAATTCCATTTTACAACACACGGTTAATGCATTGCCTGAGCATGTTTTGAGGGCTGCTAAATAATATTGACATATATGTCAGATATATGGGTGAGTATTTTATGATCTGTCACACATAAATCTTGGGAAAAAGAGTCCAAATCTGTGATGTAGTGTTTAATCTTCCACTTAGGAGGAGTGTTGATTGATTTTAGTTACATTGTGTGAGAACCTGGATTACTCTTACCGATACCAGTGGCTGTTTTGGACTACAAGGCTGGGATTTGACCTACTGTTCCTTCCGATGGCTCAGTTTCCATATCACAGAGAGTTACTAAATTTGGGAAACAGATGGTTTGTGTTTAGGCAACAGCAGCCAGCACTTCAGAGTGGTAATTCAGCATGGTTTGGTATTCAGGGATGAGGGTGATTCAGTGGAATCATGAAAAGGTACCCATACTAGCAAAAAAAGAAAAGGGAGGTATTTTGCTGTGCTAAAGGGAGAGAACGGTTAAAGGGTAAATGGACTGGAGCCCATACCTTGGCAGCAGTGCCTGTTGGACATGCTTGGAGGAAACTTGCTTTTGTACCACCTGTGCTGCAGCTGTTCTCCAGAGTAGAAGAGGACTCTGCTCTTCATCTCCCGAATTCAGTAATGTCACGTTTTTCTCTTCATAGGATGATGCTAGCACCTCTCCTTCACCCAGTACACGAGGTTCCGCCCAGCAGCAGCAAAATCCGTCAGGTATTAAATCGAACTACTAGTATTGTAGTTGCTTTTTTAATCTAGTCTTCCCCACCACCACTAGACTGTGGGTTCATCATCCTACTTCTGAGTGCAGCAGCAGTAACTAACAGAAAGTTTCCCACATACCTACTGTTTTAAAAACTGTACTCAGCAAGAAACTGTGATTTTTATATGCTTCACAGCCAGTTTAGTTAACGGGGTCCCGTCATGTAGCTGAGGATCTGCGTCTTCAACATTGTGCCCCTAAATCTTCTAAGAGAAAGAAGCTCTTTTATTTTACTTTTGGTAGTGTAGCTATCCTGGTGGATAGTGTTGGGGTTTGGGTCTCACACCGTTATCCTTCCTTAACCTAGCCAGCTTGTTGCAGTAAGCCTGATCCTAAGAGTTACTAGGTGAAATTAAGAAGTCCCCAAAATGTGTTTTCCTGTAATGAGTTGAAATAACTGTATATGAGTAGATAAGCTGCAAGCCGGTCAGATTCATCCTTGCATCAGCCTTGGCTTTTGTATATGCTAAAAGAAATCTCTCCCAAGGGAATGAGTATTTAACCATTCCAGCTTCCTTTTGGAGCAAAGCCACGATTCCGTGCTTTGCAAGGGAAGCCAGGAGAAAGGTGCACGTAAGTGAAGAATGAGATCTAGAGATTTCCTGAGAGTGCCCATAATTCTTTTTTAGGACATCACAGAGAAGCAAACCCTTGTGTATAAAGTTGTGTGTTATTCAAGCCTCTGAAACAGTTCACTTTGGTTTAGAGTATTTGCATAGGAGGAGATTGGGACAATAGTAAGCATTTTCAGTTACAATTTCAGTAGTGCAGCTTTTGGGAATGTTCTGTGAGTTAGAAATGTAGACAACATTAAATAAATTTTCTGTGGAGATTTGTATAGTGGGGGCCTCACTGCCTCTTTTTAGATACACCCACATTTTCTGCCAACTATGCAGATAAAAAATCTAAGACTTTTTAACTTAAAATATAAGTATTGTACTGAATAAAATAAGCCTTGCAATAATTAGCCTGTATTTCCTAATGGAAGTGATTTATACTTTTCCTCCTAGTGTTCCAGTTCCGTGTCTTTTTTGTATTAACTATCCAGTCCCTAATTAACTATCCAGTCCCTAATTAAAGGGATCACTAAACGGATTTTTGCCAGTGCTTTCTCTATAATATAGGCAACTGCACTCATTCAGCAATCCCACTTTCCTGGATCTTTGAGTCACTCATCCTCACTGAATGAAAGCAGCTGTATAAGAAAATCACCTTCAGGATGTTTTTATCATTAGATAAAAAATAATAAACAGTAACTTTTCATTTTTGTTTTCCAGACTCTGGGAAGAAGCCATGGGAAAGGAGCAATTCTGTTGAAAAGCCTGTATCTTCATTACTTTCTAGGTGAGCTGCATGGGGTGTCCCAGTGGCTGGCTAACAGTCGGGATGGTCACGCAGTCCCTGTGGCACGTGCACAACTCATGTCTTGTTTCATTCCGTTGCTGTAGAAATCCATCAGTGGTGAAGAGCTGTGAAGCTAAGAGCCCCACACAATCCCACGTGTCTTCTAGGTACTGGCTAACAGCCCAGCTTCTTAACTGTCTTGGCTTGTCCTTTGGCTAATCCCATCATTCAGCACTAAAGCTTGTCTTCTGTCATGTCTTTTACTCATTCTCTTACAATCTGCTTTGTCGCTGCACAAAGTGTGAAGGTAGAGTGTGTCTTGTCAACCACCGATGCTCAGGTGGGCACAGGCATCACACGTTAGTCACACTTAAGCAACCACTTAAAGCATCCATGCTCATGAATCAGAGGCATGGGTTTGGCAGCACGCTGTGCCACATGGAAGGCAGGTTTTGGAGCATCTTTTGACAGCAGGTTCAGGATGATCCTGCCAATAGGAGTTTTCATTGTCCAATATGTGCAGAGATTCAAAAGCAAAAGCAGAAATGATCTGAAGAGCCTGCGACTGGGAGAGGGGAAGTTACTCCTCCGTCCATGCAACTGCAGTGGGTGCATTTGAGAAAGGAAAGCAAAGCTTGGTGCAATAAGTTAATAGCATTGAGCTGTAAAAAGGTCCAGCCACAGACAGAACATTCAGAAATACAGAGTACAAAAGATGATAGGAGGCAAAAGCCAAGAAGTAGGACTCCAAAAGTCCTGTCAGACTTGTCAGGATGGTCTGTTGGTCAGAACAGCCAAGCTGTGGTATCACCACCCTTGATTTTTACCCGCAGAAATTAAGTTTGATGTTGGACAGCTAAAGAGAGACTTCCTTCCATTGCTGGTTCAGGGCCACCCAGCATTACCGCAGTGCTGCACACTGAGATGGGTGGATAAGCTGGATAAGGAGGTTGAACACAGGCTTACATATGTTTAGCATTTAATGCAAAGAGAGATCCCTTATTTTACACTGTTACATGTACAACAGTGCTGACAGTCTGCAGAGAGAAAGTTGCCAATGGCAACTATCTGCACGTACTTGGTGCTGTGTTAAAAGATGCTGGAACGTGCCCTGCTTAAATGTTCAGGGGGATGCACCAGTGTTACTACAGCAAAATATAGTCTCTGCAGCTCTTCTGAAACCAGTAGGACACGTTGGTTCTAGGAAATATGTTAGAGTTTCCAATACATATAGAAAGACCATTCCTTCTCCTTGCAAATGGGAATGAAACATGGACTATTTAAAGCAGCCATCAAGTTTTCACCAGCTATCTTCTACAATTCCATTCCATCCTGGGAGGAGGAGTTGTTCAGTAAGAAAAAAAAATCCTTTTCTCGTTTAACACCTGGAGTAGTGCTCAGTCCTTGCTTGCTCAAATGACTTCTGTGGGGGAAGTGGGGCAGGTTTCAAAAGCTCTCAACAGTGACCTGTTTCTGTTCCTGTTCAGTTTGATGGCATTTGTATCTGTCTTAACTCCCAGCTTAGCTGTGAGATGGTGGGAGAGGTTAAGATTTTCCCGAGAAAGGGTTGCAAGACCAAATGTACCCTCAGGAGTGGCAGAATCTCTGCCAGCTGCCAGTTTGCACCCAAAGATGATGGTAAAGTTATTTGAAGCCTTTTCTATGAATTATATAGCATGGTTAATTTTTGAAGTGGTTTAGAGTTACTGATTAAAAGAGGAAGTCAAGCAGCTTCTGCTTCCTTAATTTATTTTATCAGCTGTCATCAGGGTTTGGCCCACTGACTAATACTATCCTGGAAGGCCAATTACACTCAGATGTACCAGCCATTGAGGCCAGATTGCTTTTGTTTCTGGGTTAAGAAAGAGTGCCTGTGCTACACAGTGCTATTAACAAGCTCTGCTTGACTCAGTCAGGCCCTCCAAGGAAAGGATTACTGGGTTGTTATTTTCCCCATAATATTTTTCTAACCTGTATTCTACTCTTACTTTACCACCCGATTAAAGTCTAGGTGGCCAAGACAGGGTTGCTGTACAGAAAACAGACTGTGAGAGGAAACCAGACATCTCGCTTGCAAATTGTGAATGCTGTAATACAAGACTTTGTTAAACAGGCTCTATCCCCCGAAGACATCTCAGCATTTTCTACTCTGAAACATTGATTGAGACTCCCAACAGGAAAAAAAAAAAAAAACCCAAAAGAGGAGTAAATTAAGCTTCAGTGCAGTCTTTGTGCTCCCTCCAATATGTGGCAATAGGAGAAAGCAGCATCTTTGAGGGTGAGGCTGTGCAAACGGGAGCAGCGCTGCTCTCTGGCTGCCGAGCCCTCCCGAGCGGCGCAAGAGGGAGCCTCCGGTCCAGCACTGAACACGGGCGCTCCTGCTCTGGGGTGGATTTCACCCACACTGTCAGGTGGGAGTAGCTTAGCGTGCATTGCAAGGCACTCATTGACTTTTTTATGCTCTTCTCCCATTTCTCAAGGATGAAGCCAGTGAGCAGCAGCAATGATGTGGCTATGGATGCCTTAGATTTTGATCGAATGAAACAGGTGAGTGAAAAGGGCTTTTGCACTTAAGAGATTTGACGAGCTACCCATTTTCCCCCATGCATGCGCTGTACAAGCAAAACAGCTGTTCAGTCTTCTGATTTCCTCTATAACTAGGTGCTTAGAGAAGGGCTAGCTGGTGAGCAGCAAGAGGGCACAGTCTTACTGCTATTTGATCAAGATATCGTTACAGAAATATGCGAATAAATATGCCAGCATCTTCTGCATCCTTGGCCTGGGAGTGCAGATGTAGCTGTTAGCTGTGCTAGGCTCTGATCATCAGCGGAGGCGGGGGACAAGCACAACCGTGTTAAATTTGCATTTTCTTCCACCAGTTAGAAGGAAATTCTGAGCAGCTGACTTGTGTTTTGTCTCATCAGGAAATATTGGAGGAAGTTGTAAGAGAGTTACACAAAGTGAAAGAGGAGATAATTGATGGTAAGAAAGAGAAAAATTATTATTTTTCTCACCTTTATGACTAATTTCCTGTAGATAAGATGATAGGAACTGCAGAGAGTTCCCTGGTGTTTTCAGACTTCTCTGAGCAGCTCTGATTGATGTATATTCACATTTGAAGAATAAGCATCTACCTTATCTGAGCTCTGATCATGACATTGTCTTTACATCCTTTATTTTTATGCTGTTGACACAAGTATTTTCACTCCCCATCTGTGAGAAATTCAGTGGTTGGTGTTTCTCACAGGTGGGAGGGTGAGAAAGGGCCTGCCCATAGCCCATGGCATGTCAATTTATCGCAACCAGGGAGCGTGAAATCACTTGTAACTAGCCGGCCACACAGGTCTGGGATGAGGCGAGGACAAAGTGAAAATCCTTCCTGAGCACCTCCAGTAGGCTTCCTGTGCTTGAAGAGCTATTGCAGACCTTCACTCGATTGCAGCTTTCCAAATAGACACATATTTTTATAATTTATTGAAAAGTACATCAGCTGTACTAAATATATCAGAACTTTTTTATAAATTGCTCTGCAATATAGGTCTAAATGTATTTTTCAGGGCCATTATTGAAATGCACAGCAAAATACCTATATGAAGATGCATGTCCACACCCTGCACTCCTCATCTTAGATTCACACAGAAGGGGAAAAAGAGGAGACTGTAAAACAGCTAAAATCCATTCCCCATCCCCTTGCCTTAGACCTGTGTGCTCACATAACCTCAGGGCAGTTTGCAGTGGAGGAGACCCTCACCCGTACGCTCCCGTTCCAGCAGCTTGGCCCTCAGAGCCTCCCTAGTTCATTCCAGTGCAAAATAAGACATTCACATAAACCGCAGATGCAACTTCTTTAACCAGTACCGCAGTTTGCAAGCAAACAGCTGACTGCTTACCCTTACTCATCCTTGTGCCCTCCACTCATCCTTTTACCAGCGTGTACTTTCTGCAGCCTTTATACTTAGCATTTTCCATCACACTGGGTATAACATTATGCATTAACTGTTTGGTTTGGTTTTTTAGCCATACGGCAGGAGTTGAGTAGAATCAGTACAACATAATGATTGCAAAGCATTTGGACGGTACTAAGAATGCTAGGAAGATCGGATCATTTCTAAGTGTACCAAGGTCATGCAAGATGGTGAGAGAGGACACCGGCACTGTCTTTGTTCTTATACCCTTTTTATTAGCAGACTCAGCACACTTTGAAGCTTGCTGCTGCCTTGGATTCGCTTCATTTTAAAAGTCTTAATCTAAAGAATATTAAATTTTAAATTTCTGGATTTTTTAGATTTCATCTGACACTGCACATTGGATTTGTCAGCCTTTTTTGTATTTTGTATTTGCTTATTTAAATGTATTACCTTTCTTTTTAGTAGTAGATAAGAACACACGTGAACCATTTGCTTTTGATAGATGACTTCAAAGTAATTTTACTAGTAGTCTGCAATGTAAATGAAGATCCTTTGCCAACAGAAATGTATTGTGGCATCACCAGAAGAAAGAGACATGTTAGTTGTCAGCCAACAAGTTCTTTGTCTCAGAGTTATCACAATATAAAAAAAAATGGTACGTCAGTGCATCACAGTATCTGTGTTCATATTGGTAATAAACTGTTTATTGTCCACATGGCCCTGCCTTTGTTTCATTTGTCCCTGGAGCTCCCGAGCTTTTATGTCGCTTGGATTGACTGCAGAGGAAGGTGAGACTCACTGTGGGACGGCAGCTCTGCCCAGCCAGGGCGCAGAGCACAAGGGGAGAGCCTGAGTGGCTTAGGGCTGGTGCAATGGCAACAGCCGTGCCCTTCTTTTACAGGAGAGGTGGCTGTCACCTGCCTGGCCCATCTCCCATCGCCAGCTGAGCACCACCTCCTGCTATCAGGCTCCAGCAACCTCAGCAACTCTTTGACAAAGTCAGTGAAGGGCAGTTGCTTATGGCTCTTCTCAGGCCACCACTAACTGTCCCACTGCATCGCCTGCCATCACTGGAAAAAACCCAGGCCCCATCACCTGCCCTTGTAAGGGCTCCCCAGTAAATGAAAGGTGGGTATTTATGCAGAACAAGGCTACCAAAGGCATTAGGAGGACGTAAGCTGAAATCACTGGCACCGCTCTGCTGAATCAGAGGCTTAAGGGGAGGCATTTGTAAGTACCTCACGTTTCATTTGTTAATGTTTTGCAGGTCTTGAGCTTTATTTCACAGAAAATGTAGTCAAAGATAGGAGTCCAGGACACCAAACATTTAGTGGCGCACACCCAGTGGTATCTTTCAGGTCATACCATTTTCTTTTCTCTAGAGCCGTTCTTTCCAGCAGCACAATCTCAGGGATTTCTGCCTGACCAAGTAGCACAAGCTCTACATAGCAATAGTCTTGATACCGTTTTCTTGCTAACTTTGTGCAAAAGGCAAGAGATTGGACTTCAGCTGTTGAAATCTGACAAATAATTTCCAAGCCCCTGCTTTGCTTCAGGCCTTCCTGAAGATTTAGCTTTAAAAGCCAGATCCCAGAACTGGTTTTGGTAGCAGAGCCTGGTGCAGCAGGCCAAGTGGTTGTCCCCTTGCTTGTGTCCCACAGACTTCACAGAGCACAGCGGGAAGCAGGAGGGACTGCCTGCCAGCAGCAGGAGACCCAGGAGAGGAGGCAGGCTGTGGGGCGTGCTTTGCAGTTTGTTCTAAAATATTACCTGCTTTGACTTGGAGAGCATCCAGGTCTCCTTCAGCACTCTTCAAAGCAACCCCATCAGGCTTTTAGGAGTGAGCCTCATGTCTGTTAGCTGTTTAATGCCAGCAGAAGGTGGGACAGGTTGAACAGTGGGGTAAGAGTTCCACGTGGGTTCTAAAGCAGGCAGCCATTGACGTGCACCACAGTACAACAGCGCCAGGACCAGGAGAAGGACCCTTTCCAGTAGGAAGAGCACAGACAAGCATCAGTAACAGCAGAGATTGTAATGCTCTTTTGCATGAATCTCACACAGTAGCTCATGCAGTTCTTAATTAACTGTAAACCATTTAGTGGCATACCTGACAACAGCAAGTACTTTTAAAAACTTCTGCCTCCCAGATGATCACAACTGTTCTAAGAAAAGAACCTCTCCCATAATCCTAATTAAGCGTCAGGAAGTTGAGGCCTCGCACAGTTCACTTTTTTCCCTTGGAAGGTGACGTTATGCGTAAGGTCAGTAATGATGGTGGTGTAATTCAGGCTGGGGGTACAGGGTGCCTCTCTGATAACATCAGCCACCTGCTGTAAATGAGTTTTTCTTACTTTCTTCCTCTATCTTTGCAAGCCTTGTCTAATTAAGACATAATAGAAGTTTGCACAGAGCCATTTAATAGCTGTGGGAGCAAAGTGCATGGGGGTGGCAGGAGAACCTTGGCTGACGGGGCAGGGGAGCAGTCCTGGCATCACTAGCGCTTTGCTGGGTCACAGCTTACGGCTCCAGCGACAGGGATGTGCAGGGCAGCTTATTTTCCACTAGTGGCACTGCCAGAGGATTTCCTCCTCCCAGACACTAATCCCATTTGCCTGTTGCCTCTGTAGAGAAGCATGTCCCTTCATGCTGGGCTTGTTAAGCTGCTGCAACAGGGCAGGCCACAGGCATCTTACATAGCAGAAAACAAAGGGGACATTAACACCTTCTCCAACCTATCATACAGCTACCTGTTCCTCTCTCTCCTCTTGCCAGAGCATTAGTGTAGCCACGCAATGAAGGAGATCTGGATTAATTTTTAAACAGAGAATAAAACTATAGCCCTAATGCACTTTTAACTCAGACCCATATGCCCTGTGGTTATGAAAAAAACCCTCCTGCCAACATCACTGGAAGTGGCAAGGACAAGTGTCTCCATGGAGAGAACAAGATCACAGCCTTCTCCAGCGGCACCCACACACACTGAAACTCAACTCACACCCCACATCTGCAGGAACCAGACTTCCAGCCACTTCAAATTTCCATGGAGATGGAGAGCAGGAGGGCTGTGGGGCTGTCCAGGAAAAGCCAGCTAAGACTGTGATGGAGGCAGGATAAGAAGCAGTTGCCAGTTTTGGTTAGATTCTGTTTACACCATAGTCAGGCTAGGCTAGTAATCTATATCCCACATACGTGACTGCAGCCTGGAACAGCTAAGTAAGGGAACTACAGGAAGGTCACTCTCCATGGAGAAGGACAACAGTCATATTGAGGAAGATAGCCTAATCTTTATTATGGCTTTTATATTAACTTGTTAAATTGGCCAAAAGAGTTGAGCAGCTTGCTAAGGGCACGGAAGGTGAGTATGTGATCCTGGACTGCCAGCAGCACTGAATTAAATTAATAAAAAAAAAAAAATAAAGATCCTTAAGATACAAAGAAGTTAGTGGAGGTTTCTACACCAAAGCCTCTTTCTTTGGGAGAAAAGAGGCTTGAATAATTAAGACATAACAAGTTAAGTATGTTCTTCGCTGAGGAGCCAGTGAAGTCTGAAGTGTCAGAAGAAGCCTCATTCTTCCTCTTCTTTTCCAGAAGCTCAATCCATGGACAAAAACAATATCTGTGAATGAACTGGTATTCAGCCCCTGCCTCTCAAAGGCTCTTGCACTGCTGAGCAAACCTGGGTATTTACCCAACTGCCAAAATCAGACGGGTGAGAAAAATATAGGAAATGGAAACAGAGGAGGAAGAACCCAAATTGCAGCAGGCTAGCTCAGCTGCCTGGTGTGCCAAGCCAGCGAACAGACTGACTCACTGGAGCCGGTGCTGTAGGAGGAATGACATAGTGATTATTGAGGAAATCGGGCTTCCTAGGTCTAATAGGTTACTTTGAGGGACCAACGGGAATGCACAATAATCCTTGTCATTTTACAGACATGGATTTCCAGAAGAATACAAAAAAGTCAAACTGTTAAAGGGTTAGAGTATAAGAGGACCTTTATAGATCTCTCTTTTAAACACTTAGTAAGGCCAGAAATGACTTAGCTTTCCAGGGTGGAGGGAAGTTATTAGAGGGCATCTGAACACCTGACTCACAAGATATTGTTCTGCCTGGAGAAAGGTATGGTCATTAAGGTTTTGTGATGATTCATAATTACTGAGGTCAGCCAGAAGTTACAGTTGGAGAGGACAGGCAGGAAGATTTAACTATTCCAGTGTGTAGAAATGACAGATGGAGGTTAACGTGAAATGCACAAGATAAGACATAGGGAGAGAGACAACCACAAGCATCACGTTCCAGGTATATCACCTTAACATCATCAGTGGCAACTTTTATACAGCTGGAGTATTATGCACTTCCCAAATGTCAAGTTGGTGCCCCTTGAATGACAGAGGGAAAAAGTTACGATTATTCTGAAAGCGGTTAGGAACAAATATCACCATAATGCCTCCATGTCTTCACTAACACATACTATTAACTCCTATGCACAGAAAGGGATATAATATTAAGAAGACCAGGAAAGGTGATCAGGAACATTAACAACCTTGGCAAGCAGCAATTAAAACTAGAACCTTTCCATTCCCAGGAAGACTTCCACTGGGGAAAAGGATGGGAAACATGAAGTTACGAATACTGCTAAAAAGGTAAGCGAGAAAGGACCACCCAGTTCCTCCAGGTACATATCCATGCTGTTGATCAAGCAGCAAGTAGAAGACTAAAGGAAGGGTTTCTCCACGCCACAGTTCAGCTCTGCCAGTTAGCTACAGTGAGTATTAGATCCCAAGAATAGAAATGCATTCAGGAAAGTTCTATACAAAGGCCTAGAATAAAAGTCAAACAGGAGCTACTAAAATAATGATACAAGTGTACAAAAATATACACATATTTCATTGCATATACAAAATCTCTGCTACCAGCAATTATCAGAAGTCAGATATTAGATAAGACATTGAGATAAAGGCAGAAAGTATCATTACTACCGCATGCCAGTCCTTCCTGCTTCACGGTCCTGTGCACGCACAGCATCTACAGCTCATCTGCCATGAAGAGAAACCAGTCCTAAGCTACACACACGCCCATGTTCACACATGCATGCACCAAGCATTCTCCATTGCAGAGCAGGCCAAAACTCAGACTTTGGCACACATGGCCCAAGAAGTTAGTTCTGAGCCTAGACCAAAGGTTCACGTAATCATAGCTTGTTCTAATCTAGTTTCTCAGGGTTACATACACAAATATCCTTTATCTAAAAGTATCAATAGTCTAAAATAGTGCATCCAGTTGCTTCATTTTCACACTCATCCTCTTTGTCTAAGGAGCACTCACCAACACTAATGCAGCACACACAAACTTCTGCAGAAAACTCAAGTCATGCAAGTGAACAAAGAAAACACCAAAGCAGCAGGCAGAGCCAGTCCGTTAGCTTTCTTTTGCCAGCTTGCATAGTCTCTTAACCCTTGAGTAAGGACCAATCGTGTCATCGAAAACAAAGTCCCACAGAACTCGAATCCAGGACTGGTGTTGTGGGAGGTTATCGTAATATTCTGCTGCAATCTTCTTCACCTGGAAGAAGAAGAGAGAGAACAAGCTGCTTAGCTGCACAGTGTCAAGTGGGTTTCGGTCTTCACATTCAGATCTGATACCACAGCCATGACCTGAAGTTACTTGTTATTGCTTGTGAGCTTCTGAAGTTTGGCCAAATGAGATGTACTGAGATAGATACATTTAGATGCTTCTTAGCACATTTCTGATATAAGTTTTGCCTCACAATGTCAGAATTTGAAAGATGATGGATCACTGCCTTCAGTCAGAACTATTTTATCTCATTTTGGAGGTGGAGGGATCTCCACAGTGAGATGCCTAATCCACTTCATAATTGGCCAAGACTCCAATACACTGTAAAGGCTTGTTTGCCACTCAGAATACTTGTCTGCTGAGAGTTCCAGGTAGGAGAGAAATACCCATTGAGAAAGTGCTAGACACAGCCTTGCCTCCGCTTAATTTTCTTTCCTCCATTCTGCTACCACAATGCAAATCTGAGACAGGTTCCTCCAGCAGGCAGAGGAAATTGCAGGGGCGGTACGTTCTCCTCAGTCTGGTGTTAAAAATGCTGCAAGATTCATTATTAGATGATGAGTCTATTAAAATTTCATCCCTGTTACAAATCCCCAATTCTTAAGACTGTTGCCATCAGAGAAGCATTGCACATCATCGGCGGTGGTGGTTATAGTGGGAGTAAGGCCAGAACCAGAGGACAAAGAGGTTTCAAACCTGTCAGGTTCAGGGGACTATGAGGATTCCCGAGTTATCAGCAGTCCCTGCTCCAGCTAGATACTCTGATTTTTGAACACACTTATGAAGCAGCAGAGTCTGTTAACTATTATACATTTGCTCATAAACTGCTTGGGCATTGTTTTATTGCAGCTCCACCTCCTAAACAAAGAGAGCTCTATTCTAGTCTTGCTGGACAGCATGACTTCTCTCTCTAAAAAGCCTGCACAATTTTAAAGCCAGCTATGCTGAGCACAGCATGGACTTCCAATGAAGAGCAAATGGGTTACACAGAAACTGTCATCCAGGAGGAGGGTCTCATCGGCATCTGAAATGTAACGGTGGAATCTTAACACGGCATTTTGGCTGACTGTGAAAAAGTAAGAATCCCAGCAAAAGTTAAATTCTAAGCCAGAACTGCTCACTGCTAGTTACCTCATTAATTCAGCTTCCTCACAGGTACTTCCCTGTGAGGTAGGCTGGGTAATGTACGAGTTCCGTTAAGATCTTTTACATCGTACCTCAGCCCCTATGCACTCCTTGTGCTCGTGGCGTGGTAGTGCTCCGTTGGAGCTGGAAGATTCGGTTCAGGTCAGATTGTATCCTGCCTTTCACTGAATAATGACTTCCTAATAATTCCTTATATCCTGCTTTAAAGTGCTGGTCTGTACTTCAAATATGGTTCATTTTCAGTAGGATTCAGACAGTATCACAGCATTTCCCTTACAGATATTTGCTAGTGACTGGAAGAAGGGTGATTTCCAGGCACCACCTAAGATCTCTGGAGATGCAGATTTAGTTCCCTGTGCTACTTCTGTAACCACAGTGAGAAATAATTTAATCTGGCTTTTGTATCCTCCCTTTTACCAGCTAGGTAATTGAAATAGCCAGAGGATGAGAGGGAGAACTATTTCGACAGTAAGCTCCCTTGAATGAAAGGCATTAATGAGGCCTTATGCAAACACAAATGGGTTCTCAGATACCCAGCCCCAAAAGCTTCACTCCAGCTGTGATGTGGTCATTCCCTAGCACACTACTGCTTACAGACCTTCCCTCCTACCTCTGTTTTAGAGGTTCTGCCTGATTTTCAACTTGAAACAGTAATTCAGCCCTCATCTATACTAGCCAAGTTCATATGGCAAGTCCACCATTCCCCTCTTCTCCAGAACCCCCATGTATTTCTTGCCCACAGAAACAGTGGTCTGAACCAGACTCATTTTCTCAGCTAGTTAAATTATTCTGCAGAGCTCTTGATCATGTTAGACTCTGACCACTGCCAGAGCTTCAGAAAGTCATTCTGTATTGCCTCTTGCACATGCAGGTGGAGGGCTGGAGATGCACAGAAACCAATGCAGCTCTTAGGAACAATGTTTCAGGCAGTGGCTGTGCCCTCTGGCACCAAAGGCTAACTAAAAATGACCCCAGTGCCAAAGTAGGAAAAAATGGCTCAGAGAAGAGGCCAATAAACAACCTGTCTATGTTCAACCCAATAGTTTCCACACTTCCAGCAAACATGAGCAGCAGTCTGGTCTAGGCATAGTGCTGAAGAGCTCAGGTGGACACAACATGCAGGTCTGGAAACTTGCACTTAATATATTCCATTCACATATCCTGCAGTTACATTACAGATTTAAAACAGGCACCTAGGATACAAGTATTATTTGATAGTTAAGATGATTAATCAAAATACCTAGCAGTGAATTTTGAAGAAGATCATATTTACCATATTCTGGAAGCAGGCAGCCCACTCATGGCTGGCAAGGAGCTTGCCAGCATCAGGTGGTGGATGAGTTGCTTGTTCACAAAGCACATCCATTTAACACTTTCTTGCAGAGTATGGTGGTAGCTCATTCTGATCGAGAAGGTCAGTACGTAAACAAGAAATGATGAGGGGCTTACACTGGAGAGTTACCCTAGACCAGCTGCAGGACAGTAACTCATACCTACATGAAGCAGTTCTTTGCTCTGCTTGGCTTTGTGCAAGAAGGCAGGCAGCGCTGGCCCCATTGGCAAGGTCCCTGTGTTCTGGGCAAGACAATTGTGTGAGAAGTACAGAAACAATGGACAGGAGAAGGTAAGCTACAATAAAGTGTTTGTGATAAAGGAATGGGGGAAATGAAAAATTTAATTAATGCAGTGAGAGGGAGGACATCTGAAGGGTTTTCTTCTGGAGAAGACAAGGAAGTTTGTTAGGTGCATGTTCCCATTTTGCTGTCACATGGCAGGAAAGAATTTTAAAAGTGGTTTCTCTTTTACAATGGATCTATGCAAAAGTTTCCTGACCAAAACAGCTCATCTATTGTAATTTCTTTCAGCATCTCCATATGTAAAACAAAATTATCTTGTCCTTTACCAGAAAATCTGGGAGGTGGGAAGGAAGTAATAGGGTTTTTATGCAGATTCCCTTTTAAATACACCATTAAACAACATCTATTAAGTATGTTTGAGGCTGGAAGAGTCATGCTCCATGTTACATTCTGGTTGCAGTACAAAACCTGCGGCAGTTTCCAGGTAGCAAGTTTTGCAGCCAGATCACAGATTGTCTCAAAGAGGATGGCACTGTGATGAAGTACTCCTAAATCCTGCTCCTGACGTCCCCCTCAAGTTCTCCATATTGCATTGGAGATGGTCCATTTGCTTCAATTCCTCGCTCCCTTCCTCCTTACAGATCTCAACTGTAAGTCTTGATTTATTGCTCGTCTGTTAATAGAAGTTATCATGGAAGGGTAACAGGGGATTGCAAAGTCTGCTTGAAGCTTATTAGGCACCTGATATATTGACGCTTTTCTTCAAATAGATCAAGGTGGTAGGTAAGAGGTCACATCTTTTAAGCTGAAACTTTACTTCTGGTTTTGTGCTTGTAAAGCACAGCAACAGGACCCAAATCCTACTCCACTGTATCTGATAGGCACAGAAGTTAAATGCAAACTGGTATTTCACCATGGCTGTTATAGACCTTAGTCCTGGGGCTATACAGAAGCTAGAGACCCTTAAGAAGCTGAAATACTATGTTTAGAATGCTAGAAGGCACATTACAGATATTCCCTCTGTAGTCCTTGACTGAGGGGAAGCACTCAAACTAGCCCTCCTGGCCATCAGAGGGTTAATGAAATCTGCAATTCAAAACCAGCACATCTACCATGTTTTCCAGTCTTGTCTGTCTAATAAATCTGGTTTCATACCATGTCTTTTCCTTTTCCCACAAGCTTAATGAGTAACTACTTTGCCTCTGGTAACGCTGCAGTTTTTATAGCAGTTTGTAGGAAGAGCACTGAGTTCCCCCTCCTCCTATCCCCTCTCTCCATAATATATCCAATTCTTCAGATAACGAAGAATGGCTCTTTTTACTCATTTAGTAAACAATGCAATATCTTGTAACTATATGGCTTCATGAACAGACTAATCTAGTCCTAAGTCCGTAGGGGGTTTTTTAGAGCAGGTATTTCATTAGAATGTCAAATTTTGTGGTCTCTTGTGTAATCTTTCATACTAGTGGGACAAGTACTTACTGCACTCTCATGTCATTCATCTTTAACATCTAAGCTTACAGCACAGCCTAATTCTTCCTCTTTCAAATCTGCCACACTCCTAGGGTAAAGGTCTTTCCAGCAGCAAACACATTACTCAGAACATTCTGAATGACACACCTGTAACAAAGGACAAAGCTGAATTTACTTTTCTGATAAGCAAGAGGAAGAGCCAGCTACTTTCCTAGACTAAGATCCAGTTATCCTCTGATCTTATTTCTCCCCTGCTCTCAATCGTGCAGGAACCAAACAGAGATCTTTACTCCACTTTCTACTTGCCAATAATTAAAAATAAAAATAGCTATATTGAGAGGTCATTCACATTACACAATTCAACTACTAGAAGTTCAAGTGCTTAAGAGACCAGATCTGAAAAAAATTGATCTTTGCTGAGTGAAGAATTTGCTGGGAGGTTAAGCAGAGGAGAGCAAGGGGAGGTTTCTACCCCTACCTCTTACGAAGTTCAAACTTTAAAGCTATTCAGACAGGATCCATCCCCCTATCTCCTTCCACCAAAGAAGCAGAGAATTATTCTTATCAGTTTTCAGAAAAGAATAGCCACCTTGTTTTAATGGACAAAGGATTTTCTACAGTAACTTTTTTGCCAAAGGATTTTCACTTCCTAATAGATTTTCACTTGTAACTAATCACTCAAAGACTAGAAGTTTTCCATATAGTTCTGTCACGCAACAACAATTGACAAGCTTGGTAACTCCACCACCAGCAGTGAAAATCTTAGATGCTCAAGAGCTAGAAACACATGAACATGAGCCCATGACATTCACCTAACAATTTATCCTCTTTACACAGGAGGGCAGACGCTTCCAGCTGCTGCACTGCCTCAAGGAATTAGGCTGAACTATTTGTGGTGTGGGTGGGGAAGAGCTTTTCAGGTCTCAATCAGGTCTGGAGCAACAGTCTCAGCAAGTTCAATTAATCACTCACCTCTCTTGTATAAGCTACAGAGCTAACCTCCTTCTCTTCTATTTACATTTCAGTAATCTAAATATCTAAACCTATCTAACAACTTTGAACATTTGAAACTACAGCGAAGTTCATGCACTTCCCAGCTGAGCTATCAGGTGTATCAGCAATGGGACTGCCTGACAGGAGAACTTCACATATGGATGTGGGCTGCTTTACCAGCTGCTCTGAATCCTGCCAGGAATGGCCAGCTTCTCCAGGGAAGACCTCCAGTAGTAAAGGTGGTGTGTTAAAACACAACTGCAGGCTATATAGAGGCTCCCCGTGCTCTTCTATATGACAAGAAAACTTCCTCTTGTTTTGAAGGTCCTCTCAGTGTTTCTGTGATGAAGAACGTTAACCCATAAAGCAGGATTTGCCTCTATCATAGAAGCTGTATGTGTTATGCAGCAGTGGGGAGGTCACAGCTCTTGAACCTCCGATCTCAGCTCTACCTCCACCTCAGAAGAACGTTGCAGTAGTAGCCCCCAATTTTGCATCAGTCCAGAGACAGATATTTCATTCCTACTATGCCAGAAGATTTGTAGGTAGGAGTCATACTTCAAAGTCACGTACCTCTAACACCGTGAGCACCTGTTGAGGAACACTTGCATTAAAACCCAGAAGAGCAGCTACATACCTGGAGGGAGATTGAAAACCATTCCTAGACACCTGGGCTTTGCAAATTTGATTCCCACAACTGATAAAATGTAAATAAAAAGGGCCTTGACTTTCAAAAGAGGAAAGCCACAGTACTTTCCCAGTGACAGATCAGGCATCCTCAGTTTCTGTGGGCAAGGAACCAGAGCTACAAGTCATGCAGAGTGGGGATTTATTTTCTTGTGCTACTTCTGTCGGGCTGGAACATGCCCAGATACTTACATCATCTCAAAAATAGAAACTATTTTATGTTAATCAAGCAATAAAGTTAGCAGATCGATCATGAGACAACTTTCAAGTAGTAATTGCCACCTGCCTTCACTTTAGATGGGCCTTTAGACTTCCAAAGAGATCAAACCTGGTGGCTGAGGGAAGGAAATGAAGAAACTTAGAGCATTGTTGGAGGATTTTATCATGCAAAAAGTATTCCTCATGCCCTCCGAGGCTCAGATGTTCCTTTTCCTATCAAACAAACTAAATATTACAGCAGTTTGGCAGCTAGTTCTCTCAATCTCCTGCTTAAAATGAAAGAATTAGAAACAAATCCAAAAAGCTTTCGTGGTCTTTTGTTTTTTTTAAATTGATCCACTGCTATGATTTGGAGTGATTTCTTTGAGACAGTTTAGCAGCTTTTATAAAAATCCAATTCAGTCGTGCTCATGCCATACTTACTTACCATAGGCAATCTGCATCCAGGAATGCTAGGGAAGTCGTGATGCTCCATGTGGTAGCCTACATTAAAGGTGAGCCAGTTCAGAGGTCCGTAATAAGAGTATGTCTCATACCCTTTTAAGAACATGTAGTGTTCTGCTATAAAGTGCCCAGAAATGGGATGTACACCCATGCAAAGAAATGTACCTGCTATTAAGTAAATAATAGGTTTCAGCCCCCAAAGGTAGTAAACGATAAGGTCTATAGAAAACTGGACAAGAGCATTAAAAACTTCCATCCGTGTAATTGCTTTGGGGTTCACATAGAGTGGTCTCAGACTGTAGAACAAAGGTTGGAGGAAAAGCCAAAGCAGTTTCCGAAGTGGCGTACAGAAGAACCAGCCTTCAAAGTCTGTGGGAATGTCCACATCCAGGCCATCCCCACCAAGGTACCGATGATGGTCAATGTGGTATTTCTTGAAGGAGGCAGAATAAGGGATGCCAACTGGCAAGTTGGCAAAGACTGCAAACCATCGGTTCCACTTGGCCTGCTTGTTCCCAAAGGCGACGTTGTGTGAAATATCATGGATGGCTAGGGTCAGTGAATGGTTGATGCAACCCCCGAAAGCATAAGCCCAGAAGAAAATCCATTTCCAAGGTAAGTCTTTCACCACGTAGCATGCTAGAAACTGCATGAAAACCATTCCAGATACAATCCACTTTAAATGTGGATCTGGTCCCATCAGAGTCTTGATCTCTGGATACTTTGCTAAAGTGAAAAATTAAGAGAAAAATCTCATTAGATCACAGTTAGGTAAACATAATCACCCTATGTCTGAGGCCCTAGTTTTATAAAAAGGCAGTTCCAAAGTAGGGTTGCCACTACAGTGAAAGCTTTACTAATGTATGGGCCCCATTCCCACTTCCAGCATCGTGTCCAATTGTGATTAATATTGATATGTAGAGATATATATAAACATACTAAAAAATAATTACTCTGATGGTCAATACATGGCATCATGTGCCTTCACAATGAAGGATTATTGCCTCACAATGATCAGTATTAGCATGCCAAAAGCCACCAGACTTAAGCTCTAAGAAACACCTTCTGCCAAGTTTTTAATTTCCTTTTTTATTTGGCTCAGTCCAGATGCTATTTTACATGAAAAGGATACAACTGCTGCCTTTGTAGCCCTTTTCACACTGTTGCTTCAGACATACCAGCAGAGGAAAGAGGGCTGAGCAGCAGGCTCACCAGGTTTTGTTCTGTGGTTAGATGACAAAAGTAGCATTAAAAAAAAAAAATTCTTAGGTATTTGAGCATTCACCAGTGCTTACAGCACGTACAACTCTTTGCACGTGGTAACATCACAAGGAAGTCAGTAATATTCTGTGTCTTACAAATTTCTGATAAAATTTTTCTCAGTTCCCAAGTCACACACCAAAACCAGGCAAGAAAGTCACGTAGATCACCATGCAACAACTTAATGTGGCCTCACAAATACTGCAATACAGCAACAAAGAGACGTGGTCTAGACTTGCCAGGTCTGACTCGTGTCAGGCCAGGACCAGCTTACTGATCTTTGGTTCTACTGACCATTCAACTGTCCTTTTAAGAAAAAGAAAATACGCATAAGTACAGCTTATCTTCCAGGTGCTGTTCATTGCTTCAGGTCTCTTCCTTACAAACCCACACTTCTCATTTCCAGTATTAACTTGCACATTACTTTTTCCACTCTTTCGTGGCTTTTACCCATACTCTGCATTTCCTCCCTCCTTTAACTCATACTCTGCATTTCTCAATAATTACAGCTTACACAGATAAGACGGTAGGACAAGTCACCCATTCTGAACCCTGAGGTTACACAGTGTGTCCCTGTAAGTTTAATAGGCCCATTTTATGCATAGGAAAGTAAATATCATCTGACTGTCACAGCATGATACCAATGCAATAAAATCAGTTTATAATGATTTGCAGCTATGCAGCTGGATATATTATAAACAACCGCTGGAGACAATACCCGCAATGTCCTGTGACCTTGCAAGCAGTGGCAGGTACTGAGTGCAGGGTGCGAAGACGGTTTTATATAGAAGTGAACCCTTAGAAGTTTGCAGAAGTTCAGTGAGATGAAGCACTACATAAGGAAACGGGTTGATGCGGTCATACTCTGCAACCATTCCAACAACTTTTGAACCTGTTGGCCAACTTCAGCCCAGCTTGACAGAGGTTAGAGACAATAAAGATTACACAAGTGCTGTGGAAAATTATGAGAAAAGAGATATTCTCAATTCTTCATCTTGCGAAAACAAGGGGGCAAAAATCCCATGAGGAGTATTCAGGCAAGAAAGAGATTTTCTAAGTGGTGGGAAAGCTCTCCCAAAAGTTCACATCTTTCTACAACCAGACAAACTTTTTGATAAAAACCTCTGGAAAGCCAAGGGGGTTTTTTGTTTTGCTGTTTTTTGTCCTTCTTTTCACAGTTTTTGAAAGTTCATGCTAACACACTGGAAATTGTTCTCTGGTACCTAGACAGGCACCAAATTTTACCCAAACTCCTGGGAAATCCACGGTAAAGAATAACTTGATATAATGACCTGGTCAGAAAATCTATTACAGAAACACAATTATTTGTAGCTTAACATCCTGCTTAGGGGCATCTGCCCATAACCCAGAAAAACTTTTTTTTAATAAATCACTTCAAATTTACAGTCATGCAGTTGGTAGAGATAAGTAACTGCAGTTACCAGAAAAGAAAAAGAAATGTAAAAAAGAACCCAAATCTGTTTCTCAGCCTCGTCAAACTGAAGCCACATTGACCAGGAAAAAAAAAAAAAAAGGGATGGGAAAAAGACTAAGAGATTCTTTATACTGTATTTTGAGAACACAGAAAGTTTTTGACCTATTTCCTTTTGTGGCAGCTAACGAGGATTGCAGATTACGTTTAAGAGGTCTCAGAGTAGTAACTGCCAACTGGCAGCAACAGTGTCTGCAAGCAGCAATGCACGTGGGCTGCATTTAGCACGGGTGACAGCTATTAAGTAACTTGATGGGGTTTAATATTAAATTCAACACATGATTAACTCCTCTCCAACAGAACTTTTTGCATACTAGTTAAACCACAATACTGTGTCTGTTTATCATTAATACTGATAAGCCCTTCCCGTTTCCATGGCATGGAGAAACCTCGGGAAGACTGAGAGGTGGGGCTGCCAGGCTCACTGGAGGCTGAAAGCCACGCTGGTGGAGTAGCCTGCCAGAGACCTTTTGGTTCAGGAGCACCTCACATGCAAAATGTTGAATGCTGACCCTTTCAAAACTTGAGGCCAAGAGTCTTCAAGTCAGACACACTTAATTTCAGACTGAGTGATCCTGATGACTGCAGTCTATATAAAACGTGCTAACACAAAGATCTGATAACATGAATATGTATCGCATTTTCCCCTCATCTTCATGCCTTGCAGTTAGCTGGAGGAATGCTAGTAAGGCAAGATAGAACACTTACAGTTGAAAAACCTGGACAACCCTGTAAGGTTGCTGTGACAAGTGTCTGTAGGTGCTATACAAACCAGACATCAGCCGTCTGTATGTCCCAAAGGCAACAGAGAATCAGAGACAAGGCTACTGTGCGGTGCTGAACCAGAAGCCAAAAAGAACTATCAGATCTGTGGCAGCCACATAATAGAGTCCACCTTCCCTTCCCACACATTGCACGTCGAGACGTAAACAGACACCTACTCTCCACTCTTGAGACTGCCAGAGTTTCACACTACATGGCATCTGAGCAGAGATTTTCATCATGTTGCTCTTTCCTGAATTGCTTCCATTTTGGTCTTCCTGAGCACTTTTCCATTATAAAAGTGATGAGCTTCTATATGGTCCGAGTCCATTGCTTCCCAACAAGCACTGGACCAGGGCTAATACATAACAATGGGCATAAAATGTAGTCTATGGTGAGCTCTTCATTATGCACAATCACGGCATGGAGGGGGCACAGGAACAGGAGAAAAAAAACATTCAGCCCTTTGAGAGAAGGGGATGGGGTGGGGGAGACAGGACACACAATCACAAAGTTATGGGACCACATGGGATCAGGATTTGCCCTTTAAAGTAGAATGAGACCAGGAGAGCTCCAGCTGCTCTGATGTCTCCACAGCACATTCTCCAGCCTCCAGAGAAACTCTGATAGCTCAGCCCAGCAGAGCTGGGCTTATCCACATGCACTGGCTGCTTCTAGTTGTCCAGACTGAATCACTGTACTGCTATTTGGAGGGTGGGGATACCGGTGCAGATGTACAGCTGTGCAGAAGCATGACTTTTCTGTCTCCAAGGTCAGCACACTGCCAAAGCAGTGCAGGCACTTCCATAAAGTGGGTAGATGTAGTTAATAATTCTGCCCAGCCAGCTCCACAGTCTCTATAGCATAACCTCAGAACAGCTGAAATCTGCACCACGACAAAAGACAACATTTCCCACTTGTTCAACAGTGTGGATGAAAGAACAGCAGTCAAGAGAGAACAAGTGCTGCAAGTATAATTTCAGAAGTGCTCACAATTCTGAAACAAATAATGTACTGAATTAACATTTCATGGAGATGTTGTGTGCAAGCATCAGTCACCTTTCTAGAGGTGTGCCTTACTCTGAAACACTGTAGACAAATTACTCTGACAACACATTTTTTTCCTTGATGCTCCTCTCGGGAGATCCAGGAGCACTCACTACAGCCCCACAGTGATTCCCAGTTAGGGCTGGAGTAATTGTTCCTGGAGAAGCCATCAGTCACTAGGTCCTGGCATTCCTCCTCCTCAGGAGACAGCAAATATCCTGTTCTGAACCCTCTACTCAGCCTTTATTCCCTCTGACAATGTTCCTGAGGTGACTCAGGAGAGACCCAGTTAGACCTCAGTGATAGCACCACACACAACTTCTCATTGATGTGACACCACATACTTAGCACTTGCACATTTTGGCATACATGGGATTTGGAGGTGGGCAAAAGCAGGGGCTGTCCACAAACACAGAGGTGATGGAGGTTTGAAGTAGCAGCAGCCCTGCCCAAACCCATGAGAAGCTAGTAGTAACAAGAGGGAAAAAATTAATTTCTTCATCTTCTTTATTTTGACCACAAGTGCAGCATACTGTGTGATGCTGCTGTCCTGGACTACGTTCTATCAACTGTGAGTCCCTGCCAGAACAAATAAGAGTCACCAGGCACAGGATGTTAGCTTTACTACCCCGTGCCCTATGCTGGAGCTGGTATTTGTACCAAAAAATAAACAAACCAAGACAGTTTGCTGACATGTTAGTGTTCTGTCTTTTAGCAGCTCAGCTCATGAACAGCACAACACACTGGAGTCCTCAGCACAAGAAGGACATGGACTTGTTGGAGAGGTTCCAGAGCAGGGCCACAAAAATCATCAGAGGGGTGGAGCACCTCTCCTGGGAGGACAGGCTGAGAGAGTTGGGGTTTAAGTACATACTATAAGAAAGATGGGGACAATCTTTTTAGCAGGGTCTGTAGCAACAGGACAAGCAGTAACAGTTTTAAACTAAAAGAAGGGAGATTTATACCAGAGATAAGGAAAAAATTTTTTACAATGAGGGTGGTGAAATACTGGGAGGTTGCCCAGAGAGGTGGTAGTAGATGCCCCATCCCTGAAAACATTCAAAGTCAGGTTGGATGGGGCTCTGATCTAGCTGGCAATGTCCCTGCTCACCATAGGGGCTTTTGGACTAGTCAGCTTTAAAGGTCCCTTCCAACCCAAACTATTCTATGATTCTAAATTCAAACCATACATGAGCCAGGACATGGGTGGGACACATACAGAGGACAGTACGCATGACAAAAGCTTCTGGCTTTGCACAGTCTCCTGCTCCCCCCAATATGCAAACTAACAAGAAACCTTTTTGGCCCAACTAATTACACTGAAGTTTTACTTATCCACTGCGCAAGGACAAGGGTCTTAATAGTGTACTTGCCACCCACAAGCTCCTAAATTGCTTTGTGCTAGCTGGTCCAAGGGAGCGGGGTCACCCAGCGGTGGCCACCAGAGGCAAAGCAACACAGTGGTACCACTTTGCTGTTGTGGATGGTGACAGCACATCACTATGACAGCAGCTATGACCTGTTTGTTTATGCTTGTTTATTAGCTGGTTCACAGTAAAGGGATGTAGGAATGCTAGAAAGAGGGCTTCCAGCTCCCTCTGAAACACAAACCTGCAACATGGAGTAAATGGAAGCCTTCAGTTGTACTTAATACATTTTCAGTAGAAGACCACAAGCCACTAAAACAGTAACTTTCTGCTCCTGTCTTTTATTTTATAGGTGAACCCCACAGGAAATTGGCATGAGCACTGAGATAGCAGCTATTCTGAATGTGCTCATCAGAGAACATGCACATCAGTGGCAGCACTGTGCCCACATACTGCAGCATAAAGGGGAAACAAACTCATAGTTTCTTTGCCAGAAGTATATGTAATTCAGAGCTTTGATTTCAGTAGGTACAATTTATCTGAATTTTCATAAATGTGAGGTTTAAATAGGCAACAGAAGAGTCAGCTGGAAGAAATAGCAGAGTAATCTCTAAATAAGTGAGCAGAGCTGGAAGCTACTATGCTCAAATCAGCTAAATGCTAATGTAAAACAGATTTTGCCTTTTTTGTTTTGTTCTACCTCCCCCCTCCCACAGGCTAACATCTCAGCCGTTCTACAGGACAAAGCACATATAAAACACTAGCACCATCTCCACTCCAAAATAACTTGCCAAAGAACCAATTATATAATTATTAATTATTCTGGGACATCAGATGATATTCAGATGCTCCTAGCCTACCCTAAGCAACACTGATTCAGCTGTTCTCCTCAGCAGCAAACAAGTGCTTCCCATGAGGCAAGGCATTTTCTGACCATCCTACAGTAATTTTATGAAGTTAGATCCAATCCACAGCACAAATAAGATCTATTCTCTCCATGCCAAAACATATTGCTCATTGCTTGCATTCAGAAAGCTGTTTGCAGGTGAGATGACCACTCATTGTGTGCTTACGGTGTTACCAGCATCTGAGCAATGATTTCTTCCTTTCCTCTCAAGATCAAAACCACACCAACACTCTCTACTGTGCAAGACCATAGCTCTCCAAGTGTTTCAATCCAACAGACCCTTACTGCCACTAAAGTAGAAATGCTATTACTACTAGGAGTAGAAATTCCCTCTATGTTAGACCCTACGTTATATCTCCCTCTGAAAGAATTTGTATAACTATACAGCATGGCTAAGCAGATCCAGATGAAAAAACTTTCTTCTGCCAGGTTAGTTTTTAGCCAGTCCTGACACAAGACAGTAACAGGCTTTTCATAAACAGGAGGGTGAGAGAACAGCAATGAAACAATTCAATTTATAAACTGAGAAGCATGAATAACATATTCAGGAAAATGAATAACGTGATCAAGGTCGAAGCGGCACAAGATCTCCACTGGAACTTAGAAGCAGTGGCACCTAGACAGTACCAAGCACAAGCTACATTTTAATACTCGGAGTCTAAGAGGAAGATACTACAAAGAGGTAAGAGAGAAAGTATTACCTCTCTCTTGCACAAAACGTTCATCTATGTGCTGGTACAATTATAGCCATTAGGAATCACATCCCTGGTAGGTTCATCTAGTGCAACAGTGCCCTGACATAAGCAGGCAGCCAGCCAGCCCAGCTGATACGCGCAGCTCATAGTTCCGCTGCTCAACTGTAACAGGTTGCCCAGAGGAAGTTGTGGATACCCCATCCCTGGAAGGCTGGGACAGGGCTTTGAGCAACCTGACCAAGTAAAATATGTCCCTGCCCGTAGTAGGGGGATTGGACTCAAGGAGTTAGCATTCAGACATATTGACACTGATGACAAAGCTCTTGTAGACACCAAAGCTACTAACTCTCAAGTCAGGACATACAACTTTGTGATGAACCTTTATTATCTCTCATTTGCTCTATAGGAACATATTAGGGCAACAGCTCAAGGAAACACCACTTATGTAAAAAGAAACTGCCTTCTGTGTTTGCCAGTTTACCCATTTTTTTTTTCCCTAATAGATAATTTCAATTTACATTTAAATCTCAGTAGACATGCCTGAGAGAGACCAACATTTCAAAAAGCTTCAGCCTAAGCCGAAAACTCTCAAGTTTCAGTGCTTAGCAACTAAATCATTAACCTATTGGGAGGAAAAGACTTCCTTTTACCAGCACGGAATGTTGTCCCCAAGGCATTTCTATATACAAAAATGTTCAATGCATGGATATGTATAGGTATTCATTCCTATTTATGTCAGATTCTTACAAAGCACTCCAGCTCAATAGACACTAGACACTTTATTAAGTACATGCTCTAAATACCAGGAGTTTGCTGACCCTCAGGTTTTGAATAATACAGTGATCATCATTACAGCATCATATATGGGATATCATGATAGTTTTAATAACTTTTGGTGACATTTTGGTATTCATGACACAAGTTTCATGATCCACTCTGCCTCGTCAGACACAGATTGTTCTGCCCACATCTTCCATGTGTCTCTTTTTTCGTATTGTGTTTCTCTATGCCCTTCCTGCTGCACCCACAGCTGGGGCAGGGGGAGCTGCGAGGAAGGAGATGGATCTTGACTCCTATTGCTCCTTCTGAACCCAAAGAGAGTGGGGGCAAAAACTCTGCAAGTATGCAGTTGAAAGGTCCTAAAAAGAGTTTGCTGCAGCAAGGGTAAGGCAGTCCAGCCACTCCAGTACCTCCTTACAGTACAATTTCATCATGGTGTGCAGTCCTTACTTTCCAGCAAGATCAGGAAAGCAAGCGATTATCAATGAGAGAGACCCTCCATAGACACTCCTACCTGAAGCCCACCAAAACATAGTCCCCTTGACAGAAAGGATGAGTAGCATGACATCAAGAAGCATCATTTTGTGCAATGATGTCATTTGACTCTCCATTACGATTACATAGTAGAATAATTATTATTTTCCTGGATATAATTAAAACTTAGACCAGGATATTCAGCCACCACAACTGTATCAGAAATGTGTTTGTAATTTAGATTAATCCTGAATTAATCTATTAGATTGTGGAGGAGTTAAGAAACTACACCTAATTATCATACGCCTTGTGCAGCACCTCAGCCACCAGCTCCGGTGCCTTCCTTTATAAAAGATCTTTAAAAACTTTGTCCTACTCTTTAGAGGGAACAAAAAACCTTGTCCCTGACAAGCAGCACAGTCTTTCTGTTGTTCTCTAGCAAACACTCGAGTACTCACCCACTTTCTCATTTATTTAATTGCACTACCAAGACACTGGGAAAACTTGCCTGTAGGATTCCCCCCGGCCAACCCCCGTGCAGATCCGGCAGCGCTGCCGCCCACCTCGGCCCCCCCGCCGGCAGCTGCCGCCAGCCCGGGCGAGGTGCGGAGCGCTGGACGCGGCGATCGCCCCGCAGCATCACCCCGCCATCGCCAGCTCCGCCGCCCCTGTGACCCGGCTCGGTGCCGCAGCTCTCCTCCGGCAAGCCCGCCGCGCCTCTTCACTGCCTCCAGAAGGCAAGGACGCGCCGGGAGAGCAGCACCCCCCGGGGAAAACACCCCTCCAAGCCCACCGAGCTGCCGCTCCCGCTCTCCGCAGCCCGGCCAGTGCCTCGAGCCGCTCTCAGCATCGGCAGAGCAGGCACGGAACCCCCGCTCCGCCCGCCCCGTCCAGGGGCGCACTGCAGCCCAGCTGCCTGCCCCGACGGCGGCCGCTTCCGAGCTCCTCGACGTACCCAGGATCTCCCTCCTGCGCTGCGTGTGGGGCTGCTCCGTGTAGACCCACTCGAAGTCGTCGCGGGTGACATAGTTACCCATGGCTCCCACTGTGCTCCGTGCCGCTCCGAGGCGCCCTTATAGCTCCGCGCACGGCGGAGGGGCGGCTCCTCCTGCCTCCGCCCCGCCGGCTGCCTCTCGCCTCCGGCGGGCACCGGGGCTGAGCCGTGGCAGGACTGCCGGGAAGTGCCAGGTGGGAAGCTGCGCGGCTCCGCTCGGCCGTGCGGGATGTGAGGGAGCAGCAGAGCCCGCCTCGGGTGTGCAAGGAGGGGCCGGGAGGGGAGAGTGTGCTTCAGGGCTGGCTCTGGAAGCAAGAGCCGGGCGACCTACGTTCACCTTGCTGTAGGGGCCTCAGAGGCAGCCAGGCGAGCTGTGTGGTGGTGTGCAGGGCAGCAGAACCCCCATCGTGCTGCCGCCACCACGGCGGGGCCCGCCGGGGCTCCGCACAGCCGCTAGAGACATCCCCTGCTGGGACGGCCGCGGGGCACGGGGGCATCGCCAGCGCTGCGGGCTGGGCCCCGGGACCTTCCGGACTAGGCTTTGGGAAAGCAAGGGTGGCCCAAGCGCCATAAAGGACCTGTGTGTCCATGAAGGACACATAAAAGCAGTACCACAGCCCTAAGCAGAATGTGATTTAGGGCAAAGCCCAGACCCGTGAGCTCCTCCCAGGGGTGGAAGACCTGGGACAGCGCAAAGATGACCGACGCCCAACACGCATTTCCTTGGCGCTCTGACAAACCCGGTGTGAGCTGTTCCCCTAGCATCCAGCCCTTGGCTGGGTCATGCTTCACTCCTGAGAGTCTGTGGCCCATTTCTCAGGTCCAGGACCATCTCTTCTGAAGGAGCAGGAAAACTTTGCTCCCTTGGTAACAAAGCCAGGCAAAGGACTTGAAACATTAAACCCAAGGTAACCTCGCTAACCTCTCCAGCCTCTCTGATTCACCCAGAGAGGAGTTACGCGGTGATGTTTCTCCACACACACAACCCCAAATTAAAGTGCTACTCTTGTTCCCACTATGCTCTTTTGCAAGCCTGTACCTGAACCGCTGACCCTCTTCAGTGTTCACGATCCTTGTCATTACTCCTTCCACTGACAACATCCCATTTGGATCAGCTCCACACTTGGAAGACAATATTGTTTCATTCTGTTTCAATACGAATCTGTCTAGCTCCCTCCATACTCTCTTACCCTTAAAAACGCCTACCACAGCTGCAAGGGGCAAAAAGGGGCAAAAAAGCAGCCTTGTAAATGTAAAATGTATATGTTTTTCATATACATTATTGGGCAATAATTTTTGCCTACAGACATTGGCAATATTATCACCTCTTACTTTACCTACTTGAGATTTCTTGGTAGCACAGTTGCATTAAATGATGTGGGTTAAAAAACACCAACCAACTGACAAACCCAAACCCCTACCATTTGACTGCAAGGAAGCTTTAGAAGGCTTTTTTGATTTTTTTTTTCCTTGAAGTGGTCTAAATATAAACCTTGACTGCTTAAAGGTCTAAAGCAGGTTGAGTGGAAGGAATATGATGTAAAGTTAAGCAGCCCTACCCAGAGCAGAAGCAGGAATTGAACCACATTGCTTTTACAGGTCAGCTCTCAAGTACAATGGCTTCTTCATCATTGCTCCAGCAAGAGGCTGGTGTACTCCCATAAAGGTGCAGGTTCCAACCCAGTTAATGGGCTGTTAATGCAAGTTAAGATATTTACGTGTTTCTATAAGGAATGAATTGTTCAGCGAGCAGATGCACCAGAATCTCAGCCTAAACCTTTAATGGGCTTGTTGACAGTATTGGTGGAGAAGCCACAGACAACATGATTGTGACGACACCCTTCTGTCACTTCCTGCTCAGGAGTGCTCAAGGCAACTGAAAAAGGAAAGTAGTGGGGCAGCCCATGCAGTTGCAAAGAAAACAGGTATGACTTCATCCCCAAAAGTTTATCCAACAGGCTAGTGCTGTTGCACATGGTAAGTTACACATGGAAAGTTAAGTATCTCCTTTGCAGGCAACGGCATTGTTTTCATGTAGTCTTATCACTATAGGCTCAGCTTGACCACATGAGAAGAACAAAAAGCTTTTCTGTCTCCAGTGAGTTGTCTTTTCTTTTTGAGGATAGAATTTCATGCTTTATATTTCTATAATAAGCCAAACAAATTGTACTCATTTAAGAGTAATTGTGGAAGCCAGGCAAGCGAAAAATGCCAGCTTTAGACCTTCTTCTAGAATTGGCAGAAGTGTTATCCGGTTCTGACCATGTGACACCCTTAGTTTTATAGCACCCTAGTAAAGTGCAAACAGGCTTACAATCATTCACAAAGGAAAAGGAGGGGGATTCTAATGTCACTGAGCAATAACAGCCCTTTTAATGAATACAATAATGACTGTGAACTCTACGGATTCACATACTCGCTACACTTCATGGCAATTCAAACGTGCTTCATATGGTCAGGTTCTCCCAGCTTTCTTCAGCAATTCCCTATACTTGTTCAGGATTTCTAACTATCGAGAAGCCTAGTCAAGAGACATTCCTAACACACTCAGTGGGAGGAGCACAATTGCTGTCTCTGTGCAGGGTACCATCAAATACCTCATTTACATAGTTTTAAGTCCAGTCACACTCACCTCCAGCATCCCAGCTGGCAATTTTCAGGGTAAAAAAGACAAAATCCTTTGCTCCAGCTGAGGACATGAACTATGACAGGCAGCTCTGAAACAAGACATACTGGTCTCCTCTTCCATGCAGCCAGGCAGACTTGCACTCCCCCACCCAAAAATGCTTCCCAGCATGAACATATTTCTGCTACACAACCCAGCTACTTCCTCCTTCCACTTATTAGAAGAGCAGGTGACAGTGAATGCAGCAGCAACACCTGCACGTGTTTCCCACTGGCTATTTCCAGCCTGAAGAGCAGGCTGGGTGTTTGAGGTACCTTAACTCTACCCTGGTGTGCAGGCCTTAACCCCTCTGCTTCTGGTTTCCAGAGATTAATTTATGTTAAAGTTGATGTTCTGGAAGTAAAATAAAGTTGGCAATTTTATCACTAAATAAGGTGTTTTCTCCTCTGAATAAAGAGCCCTATGTCCCGTGACAGACTTTTCAATTGCTGAGTTTCCTAGTTTCTTCTCTGTCTGTATAAACTGGGCCTTCCTTAATAGTTATTTTGATTACCTGCAGAAAACACAGCTGTCTGTTTGCCTGTTTAGAAAACAATTAGCAGTCGTTTTGAATTGGGTGTCACAGTTTGACTTGATGTAACTAGTGACAAGGTTTACAATACGATGTACTTTACGGAACAAAGTCAAGTTTTCATAGCTAGTAGAGTCTGTAGACAAGAGATGTCATCAACACACACACTGGAGTTAGCTCAGGGGAAATAATTTGCCAATAAGCCCTAATTTCTGCCTTCCCCTTCTGCCTGTGCTGCCCCTTCCCTGGCTGGTTCTGGCTTTCTCCTTCCACCAGGTTAACCCATTCCCAGAGCTGTGAGTTGACCTGACTAAGCAAAGGTGCTGAGGAGCTGGTGCAACAGAACCTTAGGGGGAGAAAGACATTTTCTTTTTGCCAGTGCTAAGTTGTTAGATACATTTGGTCCTCTGTAACCCACCCCCTAGGCAGCATGGTGCTTTCATGTCAGCTAGGACAAGAGCCGCGCTTGCCCAGCACTCAGCAAATCCTGCGGGATATAGGCTGGCTCGTAGTGTCTCCGCCTGGGAGCTCCCAGAATGAAAAGTGAGGTTCAAAGCAGTAGATAGCTCCCTACCAGATCAGCTCACTTCTGCCCAAGTTGATAACCCCCCTCTTGCTGCCAGCTTTCCCAGTATCCCAGCTCTGCGCTGAGGGGCGCATCGGCCCTCGCCTTCCACAGCCCGCCCCGCCGGGGACGGCGGAGACCGGTGTAGCTGACAGCAGGGCCAGTAACCCCCTCGTGGTCCAGGAGCGGCGGGAAGCGCATGGGGAGAACGAGCACGATCCGGCATCGGCATCACCCGGGGTCTGGTTATGCACGACCCCCGCGCTCCCCGCCTGTGCGGGTGTCAGGTAGACGGTTGCGTGGCTGAAAGGCTCCGCGGCAAAATGCCGTTGTAGCCCGCTCTTGGATAACCTTCCTCCCCCGGCAGTGCGCGCCCGGTACGGGGCACCGGCCCGCACGGAGGAGCGGAGCCCGAGGCCCCCGGCCAGCCACAGGCACTGCTCGCCCCCTGCCGGCCCCGCGCCGCCACCGCAGCGCCCGGCGGGCGCGGGCCCGCCCAGCCGCGGAAAGCCCCGCTGCCAGCGCCCCGCTGCCGCGGACGCGCAGCCCAAAGGCCAGGCTCCCTTCTCCTCCCGCCCAGCTCGCCGAAGAACGCTTGTCACGCTTACCGTGGGCGGTGCCGCGCTCCACCGCCGCTCCGAGGTGCTGCACGGGCGGGGTCCTTGAAGGAAGACCTTGGGACTGCTCGGGCGACTCCCCTCGGGAACAAGCATTCGGCCTGCCTTTCCTAGGAATGGCTTTAGAGCCAGACGAGTGACTCTGTGTTCTTCTGACTCGTAGAGCTCTGCATTTTCTTTTATTCCAGCAAGTCTAAGTGTCCTGGGAATGTAACGGAATTCAACAAAAGGGAAGGCGGTGGTGTAGGAAGGGCTAACTTCACTGGGAAGATGGACTTGATCGGGTAGCCCTCAAATGCTCTCGCCTCTTTTAGAAATATCTACTTAAGGAATTTAAAAGTGTTTTGGTCTTACCATTAGCTAGACGCTTAACAAAAGCAGGCCTGCTGTGATTAACGACGCAGCTGTGATCAAGTACACGGTGTATTTAGAAAGGCTGCTTCTGCAGAAGGCCAATAAAAACCATTTCCTCTTCTACGTAAATATTTTTTCTCATGTTACTTTTTCACGCTTCTGCTTCTTAACTTTTTCAAAGAATCACAATCTTGCTGGGAAGTAATTTATTCCACAGAGGGTTTCATATTGTTCAGAGGATTGGCAATTGCTTTCTATCATGAGACATATTTGCTGTTAGGCACCATAAGTACTTATCCCATGGACAGCTTACGCTACCCTCCCCGCCATCCTGGCATTTCAGGAACAGTTTTGTTAGTATCCTGGTACAAATACCTGAATTTAGAATATTAATTTCCCTTCCACAGCAAATATGTTATATGCAAGAGGCAGCAACATTTGTAATCACTTATTCAAATGTGAGAACTGAAGGGGTTCCCTTTCAACAAAGAGTGTCAGGATTATGCGAGAATGTGGGTCCTGTGAAGAAAGGCATCCCATAAGGCATAGATTAAACTGGGATTTCTCTCCTTCCCCTCTAAGCATTGATGCCTCTCTTCTCTCAAACCCAACACTGCTGTACCTCACAGCCAACCCTGGCAGATCTACTTTTTCAGACCTATTTCCCCATGCTCAGGTTTCAACCTGATATACTTAAAACCTGATTCATTTACAATAGGAGGGACACAGGGTTAAGACCCTCTTGACTTCGTACTTTCTTCAGCACCCCGAAGTCAGAAACTGAGCTTTGAGTAGAAGAAGAAAAAGCCACTAGAAGACAGATGGCTGTGTGTATGTGTATGGATGTGTGGATGTGCCTGCGGATAGGAAGAATTGCCGCTGCAGGGAACAGTCAGAGCACAACTTTGTTAACAAACTGCTAAATTCAAAGACTGTGTTATACAGTCTCTTGTTTTTGCTTTGCAGAAACATTCTTAGTCAGTATTTGTATGGTAGCAACCTCTACAGTCTCTCTACAAAGGACTAGGATATGCCTATAGAACCACAGAGTGAAATTACAATCTTTCCTCCAACGAGTTTGAGTTACAAATCCTTCTAATATAAGACCACTAGAAAAAGTATTGTTCAGCTGTGCATATGCCTAAGGAGTGTGTTTCTATACTCATATTTCAGCAAAATGCCAGAGAAAATCAAGTCACAGTATCTACTGCCTTGTAGACACCCAGGCAAGTTGGTCTAAGAAAAAGATAGCTGCCCTTGGGCTTTCATTGAGACTGCAGCAATTTATACATCATATTTATTTTTAATTAATTAGCCTTATTAATTTCAATCTGAGATTATTTTTCTTTTAAAACATAATTTTAACTCTAGGGGTACTTCTCTCTTAGTGCCACTGGGATCCATCAATGCCAGGTGACTTTAATGGAAGCGGAGAGCTCAGCACTTTCCAGCGTCGGGTCTGGCATCTGTAATGTGAGCAAGTGCAGATGCAGGGGGAGGGCGAAGGAGTGCCGCTCTGTGTAAGACAATAGGCATGAATAGGAGCTGCAGGCTTGATTCCTGGTGCCGGGGTGCAGTATGAGCAGTTAGAGCACACATTCGCATACATCGCCTGTGCTGGCAGGTGTGAAATCACATCATGCTGGCTCGACTAATATGTATTATTTCTCAGAAGTTTCTCCTTCTTGTGCTGTCTATAATTTGCAAGATACGGCCTATTCAGATGTCCGCACGCATCCCGTGTTGAAAGGTTTACTATGACTGCTTTGTGAAGGCTGAAGATTTTTGGAAGCCGTGAAATCAGGAATGGATGAGAAAACCTTCATTTCTGATCATCAGCTTTACAACTCAGTAATAATTATTTGTATTTTCTATGCACAATTAAAGGGTTAAATGTTTCTGGAGCAAGGATTAGGCCCACTGAATCATTATTCTTTCATACAGTAAGAAAAACAAATTATATTATCTTGTCCTTACAACAAAACCTGTTCAATGAGACTGGAGTGATTAGTGACCATAACTTAGAAATCAGTGTGGAACGGTGGCAGTGCAAGCCCAGTCTCCTTCCCTCTGCAAGATAACGCATGAAAGAAAATCCTTCCTCACTGTGCTCAGTCTCAAAGACACAAGCAGATGACAAATGGAGGAGAATGCTATAAATCTCAGCAAATTAATTGGTGTAGCTTTGTTAGCTGCTTGGTTTGTTTTTAAGAGGGAGACAGGAAGTAGGATGCAGTACAGCGAAGAAAACAATAATTATTAAAAGTACTGGAGAAAAAAAACAGAGAGAAGAGGTACACTCAGAGTTCCTTGATTGTTTCTAGTCATGGTCAGCAAGCAGGACCTTATGCTTATAATGAACCTTTAAATATGTCTTATAGGAGTCCATACACAAACTGGGATCAGGGATTTCCCTCATGTTCAGTTAGCAATCTGAGGAGAGAGGACAAGCACTTTTGAAGCAGAAGCTAGTGGGCCATAAAGGCCAGGCATGGAGGTAGCTGTAGTAGTTCAGCTGGAGGTGAATAGGCTAAATTTCGAAGGGCGATAAAGGTAAAGTTAAAACCACATTTCCTGCAGAGCTGCAAAGAGCTAGGACAAGGACTTTGGGAAACGATTGCACAGCTAATTAACATTTTTCTTAGTGAATTACTTTAATGACATTGTAAATCCCAGTTTAGATTTCTTCCTGAGGGTTTATTTATTTATTTATTCAAGACCTCTTCTGTTTTAATTGATTAATAAGCCATTCTACATGAAGATAACAAGTAAAACCTGATATCTTGAATGGGCAGAACTTACTCTTTAGTCTCAGGTAAGTCTTTAACAGGTGTTAACAGGAGAACTCTGAATTATTAAGTACTGATTTTCTTTTCCTCTGGTAAGTGACTCTGCTTTCTTCACATGAGAAAAAATATCTTAAAAGCTATTCATGTCACAAATTTAACTAGCCCTGTAAGTATTACCAGTTTAGTGATTGGTGTTCATTTACAATGGGAGGGCTAATCTTTCATCTCAAACATTAGACAAATTGTTTGTGTGAGAGTGAGAAGAAAAAACCAGGATATCAGAAGTTTCCAAATCAGTGAATTTGAAAGGCTGGGTGAGACAAATTGGGAAACGCGTGTGTTGACCCCACTAGAGGCAAGAGAGAGGCTGTAGATGACTGCTGTGAAAAGCTCACTTGCTTCACAAGTTTCACACTTCAGATTTCTTTTTCTTTCTCACTTTAATGTAAACTGAAGGGTGCAGGAACAGGACTAAATAAAAAAAAACAACAGGATTTAGAAAACGAGCATTATCTTTTTGTTCATTCTTTCTTACTTTGTGAAAGATTAATTTATTTTTTGTGACCTTCCTTTTTTAAAAATATAACAGACTTTTGTATTTACCAAGTAATTATTGTTTAAAAGAACAGTTACCTGGTTTTGGCTTGATGCAGTTGAGATAAGGTCCAGAACAATTAGTTCTGAGGTATGAAATGAGAAACAGCTCTTTATATAAATATCATGCAGCTGGATATTATACACAAAGTTGGATTAATACAGCGATGACAGCTATGGTTTCTGGAAGCTGTGAACTACTAGTTCACTACAAGAAAACAAAAACCACATGAGAGGAAAAAGCATAATACTGATGAAGTAGCTAATGATGTTGAGAGCTGACCATCATCTACTGATGCTGTATTGAAAACATTTGAGAGATGGATTGTAAGAATTCTCCCAAACCAGGGTGCTGCAATGCCTCAAGCATCCCGTATCTTCTTGTACTGTGAGCAGCGCTGCTGATTTCACTGCAGGTAGTCCACATTTAACAAATGCTTTAAGTCTAATCAGGATACTGAGCATCCCAGGAATTGAAAAATAAAATTACAAATAAAAAACCAAGAAGATGGACCCATACTCTTCTAGTGGTGCCCAGTGAAAGGACAAGAGGCAACAGGCACAAATGGCAATACAGGAAATTTTACTTAAACATAAGGAAAGAAAGTCTTTCCTCTGAGGGCAGTCAAACATGGGAACGGGTTGCCCAAAGAGGCTGTGAGGTTGCCACCCTTGGAGATATTCAATGCCTGACAGAACATGGCCCTGAGCAACCTGCTTTATTTTGACCCCACTTTTGAGCAGGAGTTTGAAGAATCCCTAGGGATCCCTTGCAGCTTCAGTTCTTCTGTGATCCTGCAAAACTGAAAAGATCAGTTATTCTTGTTTAAAGCTCATGCTTAGTATCCATTGGGGTAGGTTGAAACAAAACATGATTTTTCAAATTATCCATGTATGTCATCTGTGCATACTAAATGGTGGCAGTAACCTGTTTTCAGGACACTTACACTGATGCATCTCTTTGCCCTAAAACAAGAACCCAGCATATATGATCTTCTGTAACATTTGATGCCAAGTATATGCAAAAACAAAAAGCTGAATGAGGTTCAGAGGAGTACGAAATGTCTCATATAGCATTTCCCTTCCCTTCCCTGATACTAGTAACTCAGGTATATGTGGATGGCACTATTTTTTTATGAGGTCAGCTCTCAGTAACCCATTGTTTGCTATGACAACTCTACAGAGCTACTATACTGGTTTGTGCTGGCTTTGCAGCTGTCATCTCTTGGAATCCTGAGGTTTTCCCCTGCCCACCCAGCTGCTGAAGAAAGGCAGACACATGAGCCAGTTAAATCCAAAAGAAAGAAAGGCCATGATGGATGGTAGAAGCTGGGTTTGTCAAGAGAAAACTGTGGTTTTGCTCTTTTCCTTACATATGCTCAGGACTACCAGGAATTTTACAGTGCCAAGAAAGGAGAGTGAAGAGAAAAACAATGCTGGTGGGAGTGTGCATGTGTGAAAAGTTAAAAACTGTTTTCTGCAGACTGATGGTGGACTATGATTTACTACAACAGATTTTAATGAAGGAACTAGAAAAAAAACAAAACAGCTAAACCTGAGTCATCTAGAGCTTGTAGACCTTGTAAAGAGTATATATTCTTTAAGACTTCTTTGTTATGGATGCTTAAAAATAAATTTTATTTCCAATGGAAGCTTTTAAATTTGTTAAATTAAGGCTTTTTTCCACTCACTTTTTAAGTGTAGCCAATAAACAAGCTGGAATTTTGAGGATGGGGAGGAAAATGGGGTGCAGGGCATGAAGATAAGAGATTATCAAGCAACTAACTTCTGCCGCTGTTTGACAGAGGACAAAGCTTTCTTTTAAATACCTTTTCACTGGGAAGCTTTCACATTTTTTTCTCATCAAAGAGTTGGAAAAATGATGTATGTCTAATCCTTGCAGTTAATAAAAAATAATCATATGCTAGTTAGGCAAATCATCTCATTCAGGACAACGAGAACTGTATAATGGATAAAACACAGAGCTGATGAAGAACATTGGTATCATGTAACATTTCTCACTGAAAAATAATGAGATGTGAATGTTGCAGCAAAACATTAAAACATTGGCTTTAAGCCAGACTACCGGAAAAAGCAGAAAACACTTGCAAAATTCAAAATAAAGTGGTTCTGTTGCTTACAAACATAAAAGCTCCTTCTCTGTCCAAAATGATATGCTTGTTTTCAGTAAAAACACAACAGTTAAATGGGGTTGTACAAAATTGTTAAACCATTATTATTGAACTGGACCAAAAGAAATTATATTGATAAACAAGAGAGACCTGTAACTTTGTTCCTATATTTGACAAAGCTCATTAACGCGAATGCAAAAAAAAACCCTTGACCCAAAACAATCAGTTCAGGGCCCAATCCCACTTGCTCTGAAGTCTATGTCAGCTCTGGTGGGAATTCAGGAGCAGGATAGAGTACCTGTCTAATGTGTAGGTGACATTAATATTTTGTCTGTGCAAGCTTACAATGGAAAATATAAATGAGTTATGAATTTTTCCTAAAAAAAAAAAAATTAATGAACTCCATAATGACTCACTGTTTTTTATGACATTTAATTTTCACTGGGGATCAAGGGAGACTTCATCCTGATTTTGAAATATTCTTATTTGTAAAAGTTACAGGCACTATTTTTCCCACACTGATACCTTTGCCTTTCCAACTATACACAGAGGGACAGAATTTATATGTAACGGTCTGGAAATCTCTCTTCAGGATCTAAAAATAGCCTTTCACTTTATGAGAATTTTGCAATGATAAACCACATCTTGTAGTTTGTTAAAATGGGAGTGCTGTGTGTGATTGGAGAGAAGGAGTTCCCAGATCTCCACAAGTTAAGTACATTTGTTGCTATTTCTGATGCTTAAGAGGAAATTATTTCCTAATCTCGTCATTAGCCCAGAGCTCAGTATTGCTGTCCTGAGACTTGAACCAGACTAGCGTCGAGAACACTTCATGCTGAGGTAGAAAAAGAAAGAATTTCTTAGCAAGAATCTCTTTATCAGTTTTTATCTCGTGGCGCTATGGGGTATGAGCAAGCAAAGCAGTGGTGCATGAGAAATGAAGATAAAAATGGAACATATACATGCAGCAGCCTCAGAAATACTTAAAAGGCAAATCGGTACTTGTAGTTAATAGTAGCTTAACCTATAAGGGGAAGGAAAAGTGACATTAACAGCAGAAAAAAGAAGGAATGAGAAACAGGAGATGATTTTGTCATGAGTGAAGAAGGCTTATGAGGCTTTAATATGTTTTAAAATCCTCATGTTGTGTAGCATTTGATTTATTTCATATAAACCAAACTTTTTTTTTTTTCAGGATTTAAATACTTGCAGAGCTCCCAGTATATTAATCTTCGCCTGAAGATAATACCCAGTCCTTTTAAAGGACATTTGATCACTACCTTTTGAAAACATTTTCCAACGAGATCTTAGGAGACCCAGCCCAGGGCTCTGTATCTCCTTGTAAACACTTCCCCATCTGCTTGTTCACATCAAGACAGACAGCTGTTTATTTGAAAACACTGTTCCTGATTTATGTGCGCACAGACCTGACCCCTTACAAAACTAATAATCAGACGAGTGGTATTTGTCCCTCAGCCCCTCTCCAGGCGGGGAAGTCCCTTGGTGGGGTAAGGAGGGGATGTCCTGTGGCAGTTGGCAGAAGGGGAAGCAAAGGGAGTGTGACTGGAGCGCAAAGCTGCTGCATTCGCAAAGCTGCTGCATTTGCAAAGCACGTACTGTTTTGTTGTTGTTTGAGGGTTTTTGGTGAGCCGTGGAGTTCAGGGATGGAGAATGGTGTTAATAATTAAGGCAAATAGCTATAATTTATAATTATATTTTAAATGAGGGGATTACTTCACCTACTGGAATTTTGTGCAGCGATTGAATTACAATGTACTGCTTATTTTAAACTCTGCTTCTGGGTAACCGAGTTCATGAACTTGGCTACTGATCTCCGCCACTGGCTGTGACCTCGGGCCGTGTTCCTGCTGTCGGCGATGTGGAAACGAGAACCTGCGCTCCCCAAAGCGACCAGCTTGCCCGGGGGCAATCTGAAGTGACAGTCCGCAGGAAAGCGCCGTGCTACACGCAATGGTGGCACCGCCCCCCTCCCCCCACCACCCCCCCAAAAAAAAAACCCAACAAAAACAAAAAAAACAGGTAAGAGAGAGAAAAACGCCTAAGTACCACTAGCAATTCATCTGTACAATTCAAACAAGCCGATCCTGCCGACAGCCCCCCAAGGCTTCTCCGGAGACCTCGCAGGCCCGCCGCCCACCCGTCTCGCAGGGGGACACCGTCGACAGCCCCTGGTCTGAGGGCAGCTCAGGGCTGGGTCCAGGGCCGGCTGCTCAGTCAGGCAGCTGCTGCAGGGCGAGCCCACCCGGCCGCACGGCGGGCTGGGAAACGCGCGGGACGCGGCCGTTGCTCCCCGTCCGTGTTTTAGCACGGAGCCCCCTCCGTCCCCGGCGCAGCCGCTCCGCGCAGGGGATCCGCCAAGGGCACGAGCCAGCGCGGCGCCCCACGACCCCCTAACCGGGGGAGGGCCCACACCGCACTCGGACTGGAAGCCGAGACGTCCGCCCGCTCCGACCGTTAACGGCCAGGCTGCTGGCGCGCCACCTGCCGGTGCCTCAGGGAGCGGGCCCGCCCACCTCGGGCGGCAGAGGCAGCGCCTGCCCCCGGCGGAGAGGAGGACGGAACGCCGGGCCGCTCGCTCCGGATGGGCTGCGGGGCCGAGGCGGTGCTCACGCGCGGGGAGGGGCGAGAATGGGGGGCGGGGCGGGCGGCGGAAGCGTGACACCGCCGCGGGCCGATTGGCTGCTCAGCGCCAGGAGGTGCGCTCCGCAATCGCAGCGCTCTTTGATAGGCCGGCAGCAGTAATTGAAGGCGGGCCGCTGCGCACGGCGCGCCCCCGTAGGCTACTTCGCCCGCCTGGGTGAGCCGTGGGCGCGGCGGGTTGTGCGATTGGCCGCTTGGCGGCGAGGGGGCGGATCCCGGCGGCAGCGGCCTCCCGGGGCTGGGGTCCGTCTCGGCGGCAGCAACGGAACTCTCGCGAGGGAGCGTCGCCGGGATTTGGCGGCTGGCTGCCTCCCTCTCGCTGGCTGCGAGGAGCTGGTGTTTGTGTGGAAGGGGGAGGAGGAGGAGAAGGAGGGGAAGCGAGAGGAGCCCGAGCCCCACCATCCGCCGAGGGGAGCGGACCGGAGCCCCCTCACCGCCTGCGGAGCTTTATTTCCCCCTCACCCCACCATGGCCTCGGGAGACACCCTGTACATCGCCACGGACGGCTCGGAGATGCCGGCCGAGATCGTGGAGCTGCACGAGATCGAAGTGGAGACCATCCCGGTGGAGACCATCGAGACCACCGTGGTGGGCGGCGAGGAGGACGAGGAAGAGGAGGATGAGGACGAGTGCTGTGAGGAGTGTGGCCCGCACCACCCGCCCCATCACTACCACCACCACCAGCCCATGATCGCGCTGCAGCCGCTGGTCTCAGACGGGGACCCTAGCGGGGCGGGCGGCGGCGCGGCCGGCGGCGGCGGGGGACAGCTCCATCTGCACCACCACCACCAGGAGGTGATCCTGGTGCAGACCCGCGAGGAGGTGGTAGGGGGAGACGACTCAGACGGACTGCGGGCCGACGACGGCTTCGAGGACCAGATCCTCATCCCGGTGCCGGCTCCCGCCGGCGAGGACGAGTACATCGAGCAGACCCTGGTTACCGTGGCCGCCGCCGGCAGCAAGAGCGGAGGCGGCGGCTCCTCCTCGGCCGGCGGAGGAGGCCGCGTTAAGAAGGGCGGCAGCGGCAAGAAGAGCAGCAAGAAGAGTTACCTGAGCGGGGGAGGCGGCGGCGGGGCCGAGGGCGGCGGCGGCAGGAAATGGGAGCAGAAGCAGGTGCAGATCAAGACCCTGGAGGGGGAGTTCTCGGTCACCATGTGGGCCTCGGGTAAGTGCGCGCCGGACCCCTCCCTCGCCGAGCCCCAGGCCCCGCTGGCGGCTGCCCGGTTCGCCTCGGGACAGTTTTGTTTTGAAGGGAGGCCATGTTTTGATGTGTGTGATGGGCGCCGCCATGTTCATCGCCAGGGCAAGTATGGCGGCTCCCCGAAAAGATGGCGGGGTCTGCGCTGCTGCCGCCGCTGCTCCTGCCCGGCTCCGGCGGGGGGAAGGAAAGATGGCGGCGGCCGCCAAGATGGCGGCGGCTGAGGGGAGTGCGAGAGGGAGGGAGGCGGCGCGCCGCTGGCTCCAGGACTAGGCCGCAATGGCGTAGTTTCTGCAGCAGGGGGAGGCGGGGTGTGCGGGCGGGCACAGGGTGCGGGGCGAACCCAGCCTCCTCGCTTCTCCCCCCGTCCACGCCCCGCTGCTGCAGCCGCCGCTCTCGGCGGCGCTCCGCCACTCGTTCCATGGCTGCTCCTCGCCCTATCCTCCCCCGGCCGCCGCGGCTCCCGGCGCCCTCTGTCCTGCTTCTCCCCCGTTTCGCGGCCCGCCGCCCCTCTCCGGCCGCCGCTGCCTTGCCGGCTCCCCGCCTGCCGCTCTTCTCCCTCCCGCCCTACGCTGCCGCCGCCGCGCACCCGCGGCCCCATTGGGCCGCATTTTAATGCCGAACGCGGGCGGCGGCCCCGGATGAGGCGTGTGCTCCGGGCCATGACCGTTATGTAGGGTGGGGGGAGAACCGCCCGCCTGAGCGCCGCCCGCCCCGCCGGCTCTCCGCGGCCCGGGGACGGCGATCTCGCCGAAATACCGTTTTACAGCTCGCCCGGGTTGGGGTCCCGCGGGGCCGCTGCAGTAGCCAGGCGGGGTGTGGGTGGGGCCTCCCCGCCTGAAACCAGCGGTGCCAGGGTGGTGGTGGGGAAGCACCTCTTCGGCCCCGCGGGGGCTGCCCGCGCCTGTCGCCGCCTTCGGAGGGGGCGGCCACAAACATCCGACCCTTCAGAAATCCCCATGTCAGGAGCCAGGGTCTGACAACCGGGAAGGGTGGCTCCGCGCTCGGGAGGCAGACTTCTGTCCCTGGGAGCCGTGGGGAGGAAAGGAGCAATTTCTGGTTGACGCTCGGAGACCGTTCAGCTTTTCTTTGGCTAGGTCTTAAGCTTTAAATAGGCGCAGGGAGTCCGTGTTGTGTGAGATTGTATATGGGTTTTTTTTGAGGAGTTGGTGTTTTGTGGGAGTGTCTCTTAAAGCGAATAATCTTGTGAAGGTGTTTAGTATCTGCGGGGCTTGGAATAAGCCTGACATGTGCCTGCTCTGCCCACTTATTTTATCTGCTATGATTTTCTGATCCTTTCCTTTAAAATGTGGGAGAGGGAAGAATCTTTTTAGTTAGAAAAAAAGTGTTACTTATGGCACACTGGGGAGGTTTCTTTGTTTGTTTTGGGGTTTTGTTTGTTTATTTTTACAAAAAGCAAATTGCTGGCAGCTATGCTCTGTAGACAAAGGTCTGTGCTAAAGTTATGTAAATGTTGGGGGAAAAAAGTGGTCAGTGGGATCAGTTAATGTAATATATAAATCACTGTGTGGTCTTTGAGTAGTCGTATGGTAATTTATCTTGCATATCATAGTTTTTCTGCTCTCTGGAATTTTTAAACAGTCTAGTAAGGCAGAGATACTCTTTATGCTTCTGACGCAATCTAAAATGTTTGCACTGTTACGTTTGTGAATGACCAGTATTTGGTCAGGGCAGAAAGGGCAGTGCTGAAGAAAAAGTGTGTTGGATGGCTGAATTCACTTGTCTGAACAGATGGAAAGAGTAGTGATTCTGAATTTTTTTCCCCTTTTTTAAAATATAGGTGATTACTTAGCAAGTTCAACAGAGTAAATTTCTGGTAAATTTGATAGAGTTATATTTCTGGTATATAGTCAGTTGACAGCCTAGTGTGTCTGATCAAAGTTCCTTGCTTCTTGCTGAACAGGAAAGAACTTTAAGAGTTTCCCAAATACTGTTCAGTACAATGAGGTTCTGTATGATTCTGTGTATCATTGTATGAAACCCGAATAAATGCACTTGCTCGGGTTGTTTTTCCTTAGAATTGACCATCCAAAAAAGAAAAACGGTAATAGAAACTAATGTAGTCTTCCGATTTGTGGAAGTTACGTAAGATAGGTGAATGCAAGTGGATGTATGACTCATGAGCTGCCGGGATACAGGACCTCACCGAGATCAATCGACAATTTCTAGCTTGCATTTGCACTCTGAAATTCAGAGTACCTGATAGGATGCTTCCTTAGTGCTTCTGCATGCTGATTGTTACTTAACTGAAGTGAGGCCTGTGTATAATCAATACATTTGATTCTCTTCCCGTGTACTCAACTTTTACATCAGGGTAGCCCTATTGATTTCAGTGGTTTTGTCCTTTATAAGCGCGACCATGCAAGCTTGGTAGGGATGATATCCACTGCTAATTTACTGGAGATGGAATTGCGTTGCTACGTTCACCTCAATTATATCCATGATGCAGAAGGATGTAGAATACCTCTTCTGACTTGACTTCTAATGCCAAAAAGGCCCTCTCCAAAGCAAAATCACAAAATATATAGGTGAAAGAAAACTAAAGTTTGACCTTGCCTCCCTGTGTGCATGTGTGCACGTACCCCCCTACCCCCCAGCTCAAACAGCCTTTGGTAATAACATGCTCAGTTAAGAGTGCTGTGTGGTTTAACTGAGCCTTTTTATTGGATCGGCTTTTTTCTGCAGATTTTGGCATGCTCTATTTCAAACAACAATAGTAGTTTTGCCTCTGTATTTTGACATAATGAAAGACTTGCTTGCACACTGCTGCAATTGACTGTTCGATTTAAATGCTTAGCAAAAAGTTTATCAAAAGATAAATAGTAAATAAGCCCATGCATCAAGATAAAACAATGAGCCCTATATTGCTGTTCTTGGGTATTCGAAATGGAAACAAGGGCACTTTGCTCATCACAGTGTGGGAAGACAATGTGAATTAATTACTTGTTACTGTTTTCTAGTGGTGTTATTTTAGCTTGTACACGGGTGGTACCAAATCTAGCCAATCACAAATCTTTGTCCATAAATGAGTATAATATGGCTGGTAGCACCTCTTGAAATATGTGGAAATAACCTGTGAAATACATAGCAATGTGATTAAAGGGGACTACTACTCAATCCTTGTCTTGTGAGGTGGTTAATTAGAAGTTGCAGTACTGTTGTTGGCAACGGTTTAGACTTACCATAACTTCTCTTATCACCTTGGTATCTATGGTGATATCAAACTTGTGACCCATGATTACTTTAATTAAATGTTTGGTTTGAAACAGGAATGCTTTGTTCTAGTTCAGGTTAGCTTTCCAGAAATTCAGAACAGAATTATTTGTCTTTCTTCACGTGTGAAAATAGGAAGTGAACAAAGGCATTCTGTTTTCTGAAAGGGTTGAAAAGGTGCATATGGTGGATACCTTCGTGTTCCTGTAGTGCGTTTTCTCTATACTGTCTAATATCTATAATTATTTTCATTGAGGTATCCTGTAATGAATTTAGAAAAGTGTATATAGCTAATGGGGCTCTCCAAGTGAGACACCTTAATTTGTACTAGGAAAATTTGGTTTTATGGAGTGGAATGTATTTGTGCCTTTACTAGATTCAATTTGAAACATCCTCTTTAGTGTTTCCGGGTTGGGTACACAATAGAGATGGGGAGGGGAAGGATCATGAGAAATCAGATTGTGCTTGTGAAACTGATTCTTAGATGCAGGAGCATTTTGGAGGGTCCTATTGAAATGTGGGCTTCACCAAATGCTGGAATTTCAAGCAGATGGGACTTCATTTTGACGGGGAAAGAATGTGTTAGTGTAACTACATCTGCATCTAGGTAATGACTTGACTGTCAAACTTTCAAACTTCGAATAGGTGTTGGGTGAAATTATTGTTGTTAGCATAGTCTGCAAACTCAAGACTGAAATAGCACAATGAAACTAAACATTGCCCACAGATGTTAAACTGCTCCAGTATCCTGTTCCTAGATGGGAGAAGACAAAGATGCAGAAGTTATGTGTATGGTTTGGAAATGATTCTTGATAATGCAGAAAGCCTGTGCTATGGGCCTGTGTTTGGAAGCTCAGGGGGTTCATGTTGGATTTCTAGAAGGTTCTTCAAAACCTCTTAAAAAAACTTTTGATGTCTTAAAAAAAACAGAATGGCTTTCACTTGACTTTATAAGATTGCTGGGGTGACAGAAATAATCATCTGCTGTCTGACCAGTTGTCTTACACAGTATAAATGATAGATGAATCATTTTGTTCCGTTGTGGGCCTTTATCAAGGATGGCTAAAATTGTTTGCGATGACAGATAGCTTCTTATGTGAAAATTTTTCATAATGGAAGCAGAAAGTGATTGGTTCCTTTCAGGTAGTAAGATGATAATCTGTTTCTGTCTTAAGACAACAGTATAGGCTTTTGTTATCCATAAGCATTGAGACTGTCCTAATACTTTTGCCAGTGAACCTTAGAGGATGAGGTAGATATCTTCCAGCAGCTGTTTTAAATATCTTTTCAGTTTTGAAAGTGAAATACATGGATGTGGTTAATCACTTAAAATGTCTCAAATTGCCTCTTAGCCCACCTTCAAACGAGAATCCCCTAACTTGCTATTGGATCCTTCCCTGAGAGGTCTGTGTCACTTGTATGCTGATGATTGAGAAGGTCATAGTCCTTCGGCATAGTGTCTCACAAACATTGAAGTCAGATGATGACTATTGATATATGCAGTATTTTTGTCAGTTCATGTCTCAGTGATGTGAAATAAGAGATGGGTGATGTGGGGAAAGAACAACTGTCATCTGTGTGCAAGGCTCATCAGAGGGAAAGTAACCTAGCAGACCATTAGTTTTAAAAAATTACATACTGTTCAAAATGGAATTTAACATTCAGAAGCGTCTGCTAAATAATGGTATTATTTAACAAGCTAATTATGGTTCTTTGCTTCCCAAAGATGGCCAATGAACTAATTCGCCTGAGGAAATTGCAATGTAGTAGCAATAATGAAACTGTTACCACAGCGCCTCGGTACTGCACAGTTGCCGAATACATTCTTTATCACGTAATTGCATTTCATCTGTTCCTACAAACAAATGTATTTAACCATGTGATCACAAAAAGAAATTTAAATTTAATGTTGTTCATCCTTTTAGTGGGTAAGCAGGATGTCTTTTTAGCTTGGTACCTTGGGGAGGAAGCTGTAGGATTAGGTCTCATTGCTTTTCTACCAAGTGTACCTTCTAAGTTCCCTTTTGTAATCCTTATTTTCCACAGCACAAAATGGATTGAATAACAAGGTGTTCCTCCTGCTCTGTAATAGAGGAGGAGGATGGCTTAGAGAATTAGGGATCTAAAATCAAGAACGACCGAGGCAGAAATACTGACAGGCCTTCTTGGGTTGAGAGTTCAGGGGGTCGTCTTTTAAAGGCGGGGAGTTCCAGAGTTGTTAGCTGGGGCTAGCTGCTATTCTAGAAATACATGAAATAACAGGGTTCTGAGGTGGGTGGATTTTCTGTGCAACAGAAAGGTTCCAAGAGATGGAGAAAGCATGGTAATAAGACCACAAGGCAATCAATGAGGTCTTGGGAAACAGGTTCTGCCATGTTTTGTTATTGATCTGTTACGTGGAATCTGTGGTTACTAGTTTTATCCCAGCACTCTGGCTTCTTCCTACTTCAGCTGGTACTTGGTACTCTTAAAATTTCTGGTTATTTCATCAGTAGAAATATGTTTTAAGTGGTAGTCAAAAGATACGGCTGGCTAAAATGCTGAACTTTCATTGATGTTAGTAAAAAATGTTTGACTTATGTCCTTTGAAGCACAGAGGTGAATCCAGTTCAAGGTGTGTATTGCCTTATATAGGGCATGAGAGGAGTGCAGATGAAAGGACATTGAACGTGAAGATTTGTTTGCGCGTATCCTAAACAGGTACATAGCACAACCCAATTTAGACTGAGTATCTTAATGTTACTTGGCATAGAAGGATGTTGTGGGTTATATGTGGTGTCTCTAACAAATCAGTATTTTACAGCTTTATAAAATAGATTAATATTGGGCATAGCTATTGCAGTGACTGGGTAGCCCATGTTTTTGTGAAGATGAAGTGATTAACTAATTGACATGCATTCAGATCTTCAATAGATTTCAAAAGACGAGACTAAAATCATGTTCCAGGTTCCTTACAGGAAGCTGCCTAAGATTTATAAGATTAGTGCTAACACACTTAAGCAGAATGCCTTATATTAGAATCTGCTGTACTCTGAAGTGGTTGTAAGGGACAAAACAAAAGAGATCAGATAGTGTTATGGCAGTCAATTTCCTGACTGGCTCCGTGGCTCTGTCTGTATTTAGCTTGCAGGGTTGGCATCCAGTTTGGATTGGCATCCAGGTTAGCTTGGCATGGGCATAAACTGCATGGAGTTACTATGCCTTATTTGTACTTCACTTCTGCAGAGGTGTCACTAGAATTTCAGGGTTGTGTCTCTGTTTTGCTTTGCTTTGGATGTTTGATTCTCTGATGCTTCATGAGAGAAAAAGGGGGATGTAGTTTGGATGTAGTGCGCATCAGGACTTGCTTGAAGGCAGAAAGCATCAAGCAATCAACTTGGTCTGTATGCAGTGAGAATACTGGTTAACTTTGTCAGCCTGAGTGGAAGTTTGCTTGGACTTTAGCCTCCAAACTTTGAGCTGCCTAGTCCAGGTTGGTGGGGGATCACAATTAACTCGTGATAAATTTGTGCAGAGAACACGAACAAAGTTCTGAGCTTCTTCCAAGTAAGTATGCGTGGAGTTTTGTTTTGTTTCATTTTCCCAATGAGTTGATAATGTCATGGGATGGTTTATAACTAGGGTGGTCTGGACACTAAAGAGCTACTGAAGCCTGCTGCTTCGGTATTCAAATAGCTTCAAATTCAATCAATTTGAAGAAGTGATTTTCAGTGTGAACCAGGTCTTCCTATCTTGAAGGATGTTAGCCTGACATAACACCTTAAGGTAAAAGTTTTGTATGTTGTTATTTTAGTCTGTTTTTGTTTGAATAAGTTTTTAAGACTGCAGGTATGTGCTGCTGTGTTTTTTTGGTGTGGGGAAATTAGATTGTCAGTATATTAAAGGGTACTCTCTCTCTCTTTCTTTTTTTTTTTTTTTTTTTTTTTTACTGTATCTAAGCAGAATGTCCATAGTTTTTCATGTTCTACTCAAGTAGCCTGTGGAATTGAATAGCTGTGGAATTTCTGTTAATGGGCTTTTGGGAAGTAAAGGCACTGAAGGCTGACTTTCTTTCAGTTTGGCCCTCAAATGCCAAGAAAGCATTGTGGAATAGCAGGCCTTTATGCTAGTGAAGGAAAGACAATCTTAGGGAATATATACAGAATTTCCCTGTTGACTCATGTGTCAGGTCTGAGGCAGGAAATGAAAACTTGCTTCTGTTATGAATGTCATCAAACAGTCAAACTGGAAGTTCTGGGTAGCTGTTGAAATGGCTGCTTTGGAGGCAGCTCATCCCTTCCGTTCTAGTCTGCAGCATGGAGAAGGCATTGCTTTTAGCTTTCCAGAAGTTCGCTTCTGAGGATCATAATGTCTTTTCTGTCTATGCAGGCATTGCTAAATATCTTTTCTCAAGCTTCTGTTTGGAAGAAGAAATTGTTGTCAAATTAGAGGTTTATTGCCTTGAATTTGTAGCTCCTCCAGGTGCTGTACAACTTACCATACAATCCTTGCTTAAGTTAAATTCAATTGCTTTCTTTAGAGCACTGCTAGAGGCTGAAAGTGTGGTGAGTGGAAAACTAGATTAGAATAAAAATATTGTCCAAATAGTAAGTTTTGTAGTTTATTTTCTGTTTAATGCTGCAGATAGTATTTTCTTATTAATGCATCTCTTTGCAGCATTGGAGTCTGTTTTCCTGTTTCACCATGGAACATATACATGAACTGCTATTTGATCTGGTAGATCAGATTAAACACAAACTAGCAGTAACATTTCTAGAAATAGCTTGGAGGCAAACATTAAAAGCAGGCCTTACAAATTGAATGGAACTTTGTCCTTAGTATAGTTCTTTTATTTGCATATGTCTTGTCTTCACTTTCCTAACTGAACTTACTGAGTAATGAATAATGTTATTTCCTGTGTTTCTGTTTAGGGAAGAGAAAAAAAGAAAAACCTTGTTTTCTGACACCCCCCTCCTTTTTTTTTTTTAAATTGGGAAAATACTATTTTTGTCCCACCACCTTGTATTTCCGTTCTTTAAACACTACCTGGAAAATAAAGCTTCCTGTTACTTTAAAAAAATACTTTGACTTTGCAAGCCCTTTGTCTATAAAGTCATTTGCAGAATCTGCTCCCCGTACACAGGGTAGAAGTAGTGTAGTGGCACTACTGACTAGTTACAACATGTAGCTACATATAGCTGAGTAGTTACAACCATGTATACATCTGTTGTCCTAGGTGTACCTGAGGGTGGATACCAGGATTGGTGGTGGTGTGGTTGCTGCACTGAAGAACATAGGTGGATGTTTATGTTCTCTGCCGTCTTTGTGTCTCTGGTTTCTGTTACAGAATAGCAAGAGGGAGAAGAAAGCATTGTGTCTTGGTGTATTCTGAGATCTGAATGTGGCTATACAGCAACAGCAGGTCTTCCACCTGATTTCACGGTAGTCCTTGAGCACAAATCCACAGGAGTTGCTCCAGAGCAGACAAAGTAGCAGTATCTTAACTGGAGTGCAGATCAAAGCTCTGAATGATCCCTGTCAGCTGTTTCCATAGCAGGGTGGGAAAGACCTTAGGCTGGCCCCTGCTGGGGAAGGAAGAAGCCCTGGTGGGAGGGAGGCATGCTGTTTAGCTTTTTGCTTTCTTTCAGATCTGTCTGCAAGTATTGAAAAACTTTAATTTTATGCCCAGTTGCTGAAGCCCACTAGTAGGGTTTTTTCAATATTTCTTGTCCCTCTGACACTTCTGTTGGAGGTCAAGGAAGTCTGAGGACTCTGAAGAAAGGATCAGTAGTCCTAATGTTGTATGGTAGGTATCTGCCACTCCTCTGATAGGCTCACTTTGTTATCCACTGCTGTTGATATCCAAAATGGGTATGGTGGACGTTAAGGGAATTAAGTATTTAGGCGTTGTTTCAGGAAGAATGCATTATCTTGCAGATGCAGCCAACATTCATGTGATTGATCTACTTATTTGTTTGTTTTTAAGTAGATATACAACTTCTGCCCTTTTTTTTTTTTCCTCAGCCACTGTGTTCTTTCAGTGTTCTTAATGCTGTAATGAATGTCTTTTTGCTCTTTACAGTTAGCCTGGAAATCTGGAAGTGCAGTGTATTCTTTTAAGTGTGCAGCAATAGTGAATTCGCGTTGAGATGTAGCCTAATATCTTATATGCAGTTTAGATCTGTAGTATGTACTGAGTTCAGTGTTTTGTGTCTTTCAGATGATAAAAAAGATATTGACCATGAAACAGTGGTGGAAGAGCAGATCATTGGAGAGAATTCTCCTCCAGATTACTCAGAGTACATGACAGGAAAGAAACTTCCTCCTGGTGGAATACCTGGCATTGACCTCTCAGACCCCAAACAACTGGCTGAATTTGCTAGGTAAGTTGGAAGAAAGGATCTTTAAACTGTTTTCTTTTAACTGGTTTAATTATGAAGTTGTTAGGCAAAATAAATGGCAGATTTAGTGTGCCTTGTTGTTCCATTTAATCATCTTCTGAAACAAGGCCCTTAATTCAGACCAGAGCAGCTGATACCTTGTTCACATAACTGGGTTTTATATTCAGCACTGACTTTTTCAGTGACTTCTGGTCTTTAGTTCTTATTGGGTAAGACAGGACCTAAATACATTGGTAGACTGCATCTTTTACATGATGGGATGTATCTTTAATGTTGAGTAGTCTTAGATTGATTCTTCAGCTACAAAGGATCTGGTAAGTTAAATGTCGCATTCAGTTTGTTCTGTACATGAAAGCTAGACTACAGTGTTTAGTCTGTAAAGCCACTTACTGTTCTTTTTCACCTGCTTCTTATTTCTGAAGCTCTAGGTCTTAACCTTCTTGTTAATGGAATCATGTGTCATGCACTTTCAAGTGCCACTGGTAATTGCAGTTCACAATTCGTAACTACTGCTTGGATTTTCCTCTAATGAATCAGAATTGTCACTCATTTGCATATCAATACGTTGACCTGACTTAGAAAGTGACTTTTACTTTCAAATAGAGGTGAAGTGACTGAAGCTGTGTGCTACTGGGAAGTACCCAAAGTGTCACAAAGTGTCACATTTGTTCTCCCCACTCCCTCTGCAGAGCCCCTGGCTCTGGTACAGAGCGCTAAGGGCAGCTGGTGGCCGCCAGAGAGCAACCGTGAGGTCACCAATGATGTATGGTTTGGCACCTGGGAGCAGTGAGAGTAGGATTGCCTTTGCAGCATTTACTTGGTCCTCTTCTTTGTGTGCATGTGCTTGTACTTACCAAAGGCGCAGACCTCTACTCAGTGCGTGGACAGTGTTAATGCTGCTGTCTCCAAATATCCAAGCACAGCTGTTAGCTTCCTGCAGCTGCTAGAATCAGTTTTTCCTGATGCTGAAAGCAAAACATATGTATGAAGCTACACTCATTTTGATTTTGTTACCAGTTGGCTGTTCTTTTAGAGCTCAGGTGCACAATTCTGACACTTAGAGCATGTGGATGATCAGATGTTGTTACTCTTACTTCCTGGGTCAGGTAGTAGAGGGAGAAGTCTGGTGGAGGGTGTCCCTGCCTGTGGCAGGGGTGGCTGGAACTACGTTATCTTTAAGGTCCCTTCAAACCCAAACTATTCTATGATTCTATGTTTGCTTGTTGGTTTTTATTTTTTGTGTGTTTGTTTTTACCACTGCATTTTTCAGCTGATTACTAGATGGCAGGAACGGCTGAGACAAGTTCCGGTTTGGCTTCTTGGTTAGGCAGATCTTCGTGTCCAGTGGGTGCATCTAATCTTGTTTGACCTCTTTGACCTTGCTGCTTTTTACAAGCTTATTCTGTTACTCTTCAGAGTGTTTGTGCCAGAGGATTGCCAGCACAGCCTCATTCCACAATTATTTTCAGTAAATCCATTGAACTGTGGATTTTGAAGGCTCCTAGTGAGATAGGTTTGCAGGGTTTGCTCCCTGTTTCAGGCTATCTGGTCTGGAAATATATAAAAACGCATCATGAAAAACTGAGAACAGGTTGTTATCTGATGTGGTGGGTGGTTCTAGCTGTTGATACTGTTGTTACTTGTTTTACTATTGTTGATCAAAATGATTGTGTTTTCCTCTGAGACCTGCTGAAAGGTTAATACATTTTTTTGTGAAAGCAAATGTTTGCATGATATTCTGAGTGTACATAGTGTTCTAGTTCTAAAATGTTACTTAAACATTTCTGCTCGTTGTGGCCTTAGAATTGTACTCTTGGTTATTTTAAAACATGCTGAAACCTTTAGTTCTGTTAAACACTGAAGTACTAAATAGCTGTCTTTTGTTAGGAAGTTTAAGTAGTTTCTCTTAGGGTATTGTCCATGCAAATGCTGAGTGGTTTTCTCCAGATTGGTTTGAATACTTGAAATGGTTGCCAGGATGTGGGCTTCGTGAAATGACCAAATTGCTTCTATAAGATCTCTCTGCGTATTTCTTAATATTGCAAAATGTACTGTATCTTTGGGTTTTAGTTAGTTTTCTGTTGAGAAAAGAGTAGGAGCTGGCAGTAATTTAAAATTACAACTTTTTTTAATTCATAGTAAAACGTTCTAAGAAGTTCTAGAGCTAGAATTTGTAGCAAGTGATGGAAAGATCGAGTTCTATGTATACAGTCTCTTCTGTTAATATATATATGTACAGCAGATAAAGTATAATCCACTTCAGTTGTAAGAAAATGATGTGGTAAAGTAAGCAGCCTGGGGAGACATCACCTTTAGCAATATTCCCAAGTTACTCAAAACCTATGAAGGATTGTTCCGATAGCTTAATTGTAGCTACATGAAAATTTTAACGATAACGTTTTTTAAGAAAAGGGTTTTTTGTTTCTTATTCAGAATTGTTAACTCTGAAACTTCACTCTCACCATAAAAACAACAACAACCCCCCCCAAAAAAAACCCCTGTTAGTTAGATTTTAAATGATTGTGTATAGATGAGGCTGAAGAATGTGGATGTATTAGAATTTGAATATTGCATGTTAAGGTGTTGGTTCTCTTGCAGTGAAGCATGTTGAAGGGACTCCATTTAGCTAATAACAATTCAAGCAGTCATATCTACAAACATATTTTTATACTAATTAATTGTCTTGTTGATCTAGATTGTTGCCTGCAGTATCAGTGATAGAAAGAACTGGGTTTGGAGGTCCTACGAATATGGCAGTTCATGTGAAAACAATGTTTATTTAGTGTAAAGTTCTCTCAAAGTTGCAAGCATCACTGGTTGCTTTACAATTGAGAATTTCAAAATTCTTGGTACCTGTGTTATGAAAACTTTGAGCAGCACATGATGTTGAAACTTACTTTTCAACTTACTAAGTAGCTTCACATGCTGTGGGTAAGATTTTGAATAAAAAATTTGTATTTTTGACTTGAATAAATAATTGTGCACAGTCTACATATAAGGAAGCATAAACTGGCTAGTAAAGTTGTATGCAAAGTGTATTTTGTGCAGTTGAGAGCAAGTTATTTTGGGTTGCTTTCCTGTTTTCTTCAAGGTAATTGGAAAAATCTCACTATACGTATGTAGAAATTAGCTACTCAAAACCAGGCTCGGTGAATTGCTTATAACCATGCAGCTTATTTTGATTAAGGATAAATTGACTGAAACATTTGCAACAATTCTTGGAAACAAAATTCTGAGTTTAAGTTTAAACAGGCAAAGCTTGAGTTCTTGTGGTAACAGCTTTCAGGCAAGGTTCTGGAGTTCTGATCGTGGTATGGTTAGTAAGGCAGGGGTGAACTTGATGCTTGAAGTTCTCTGTAGCTCTGCAGCCCTTAAAAAATAATTAAATAAAAGAATTAAAAAACCCCACCAAACTAGTAATTCAGCATCTGCAATGGGCACCACTGCTGCTCAGCAGCTAGGTGGCACTAGCAGAGTGAGAGCTGTCTCTTGTGATACAATTGTCTTTCACCGCTTTTTTTAAGTGAATTTGTCATTGAGTCACATAGTAGGAATCTGGATCCTTGAACTGGAACTCTTATACCTTGAAAAGCTTTTATACATTCTAAAACTATTGAAAACACTGAATAAACATGCTGTGGCAGAACATTAAGATGTGTTCAGTAATACATAGATGAATGACCGTGAATTATGCCCTTGTTGGGCATTTTATCACCTTTTACAAATTATTTCATTCTACTGTAGGACTCATGCATTTTCTCTAGTATGCTTTAAAAATGCAATAAAGAAAGAAAAAAGTGTGGATTTCTCTTAGGCAATCATATCAGAATATGAAATGTTAGTTTTGAACGATCTGCTCAAAGAAATAAAACCTAATAAATTACCACGTTCCCATTTGATACCTTTGACTGGGACACTGAAAATCCTTTCAGGTGAAATAAGATGTTTCATCCAAATTGATGTTCCATAAATGGATTACAAGTCATTCTGTAGTTTGCTGCAAAGAAGTCCTAACTACTTGGTAATAAAATTTTGGGGAAGTAACCAGACATATTTCTAGCTGGTGCATATGTCGAATTCCCTCAAACAAAGCCACTGAAAAGGATATCATTGATAACCCTCTCCCTCCCTCTTACCCTCCAGACAGATGTGTGGCTGAACTGGCTAAAGACAGCAGAATAGAGACATCAGTAAAACTAAGAAATAGGAGGGGAATATGGTACAGCTGGGAAATGGTCACAGTAAATGAGTCCTAGTGGTAAAATCTTCAGGGCTTTGTCTCTTCTGCTCTGCTTGGTACCTTCTCTGAAGGAGAGCTGTTGTGAGAACTGCCCTTCCTTTCTATCCACTTCACAAAACCTATCGAAAACAAAGGAGAGGAAACTGCATTAGAGTTTGAAATTGGACACCCTTCTTAAAAGTGACAAAGCATTGTGGTCACCTAGATTTATGACCTAAACCTCTTTATAAGGTGTACGCTTTTGTATTGGTTTTGTTCTTGTTACAGAGAAGCTTAAAGGGCAGTAAACTGACCGTTGCTTTACCCAAAGTGTTCTAGGGGAGGGGAAATACCTTACACTATACCACACTGCAGAGGTCACTCTTTCTGTTTACACAGACGATATTCTTCATAACTGGAACAAAACTAGAAGGGTTTTTTGACAGAATCTTGGAGAGAAAGAGAACAACTTCTTTTTATGAAATTTTCCTATCTAACTGTGACCGAAGCATGGTAAGACACAAGCTGTGGGCTCTTTGGTTGTAGGTAGATTCCTAGGACACCTCTTTCCGCTCCCCTTTTGTCTATTTATCCAAAAGCCAGTCTAGCCAGTTTCAGGAGTTCTTCAGCACAAATGAATTCTTGTAGCAGCATAGGGCCATGATGCTCATGTTATTTCTGCCTCAGTGGGGCAGTACAAGGGGAATGGCAGAGTGAGGGAACAGATCAGAAGAGGCAGTGCTGATAGAGAATAATTTTCTCCTAACTATTCTCAGAGATGAGGTCATCAGCAGAAGTGAACATCACTGGTCATCAGAGACCTTTAGGATGAGTCAAAGGAGTTGCCTGAGGGAGAGTAATGCTGTTTGTGTTAGATTTATGTATAGAGGGAGAAGGAAGGATGTGAGAACACAGAAGTTTAACAGAGACAAAAAAGGGAGATGATGGAACAAGGGGGAAATTCCATACTGATATTTGGTTTTTTTGATTTATGGATTTCCTTTATTCCTAGCCTTAACACCGTTGCTGTGGCTAACTTTTAAAATCAGATCTATCTACAAGACAATGGATTGTTGAGACTGACAGAGGTTTGGGCTGGGGATTGCTTCTGTCAAGGCACAGTTCTTTCAGTTTAGCTGAGTTAGCCCTGACTTTCTGGTACTGCACACTGACAGAGTTGCTTGCTTTATTTTGAAGAACTGAGTGGTTTACTACCTGTGATTTCACTCAAATCTTCTTTATTCATGGATAAGAGAGTGCTTTATGAGCTCATTCTGCAAAGCCATTGGGTTTCACACCTTCCTGCTCCCTCTGCTGTCCCCCATTCCCTCCTTCCACCCCAGTACAAGTTAACAGATTTAGCCTTTAATCGCCATGTCCCAGTGCCTTGATCCAAATGGTGCACTTGCTAGCTTTTTGCAGTAGCTAGTCTGTGGTTGCTGCCACCTAGGCATGGCCCATATAAACTCACTGCAGAAATGAAAGTTATGGTATTACCAAATAAACTGACTTTCTGCAAAGGCAGCTGTTTCAGAAGTTCTGCCCAGGTATTAATGTGTGTGTCTAGTTGTTTTAAATAGTGGTATGTCTTAGAGTTCTGTTTTTGATTAATGTTTCAAGCTAAGAAAACTTGGATGGAGCTGACAGAGATGCTCTACTGGGTGGAAGCCAAAAGTCTAACCACCAGCAAGAGGTACCTGCAGCAGTGTAGTTTAAGATCAACAGCCCAGATTCTAGTTTGGTCTCCTTTTGCAGAAAGTTAATTTTAAAGTAAGACCAAAATATTTTTTCTAACACATTTGAATATGTAAGTCTTTAAATTCTTCTTTGAGTGATTGTCTGTATGGATTCCACAGCCTCATAAGCAAGATAATTTTTGACAAAATGATCTGTCATAACTGTGCCTGTGGTGTACGTGCCCTCATGCCTTTAAACCAAGTGTACAAAGGACCCATCAGCTTCTTGCTGCCTGTAGCACTGAAATACAACGGACACTTTGCAGCCTCTTCCCGTTGAAGTGTCTATTTCTCTTTTGTTGAGTAGCTTGATGGTTTGTTGAACCCTGTGCTTATACACAGTCTTGTTCCCCATTTTAAGGTTAAGTTGCCAACTTTGCTTACTTGCAGGAGAAATGAAAATATGTAAAATCTATTGCTTTATTAACTAAAGTTTGCTGGCATATTGTAGTCAATACGGACTGAATGTTTTTATGTTCAAGTATAGTGCTGGGCTGATAACCCTCACTTAAATAAAGCTTGAAAATCAAAAAGTCAGCTTGTTTCAGAATGGGCACTCAAAGTTATGTGGCAGCTCAGACACTGAACTGAAAAATGTAAGGTGTGTGATGAATGTCTGTCCTGTGTCTGACCAACCAGTTCAGCTGCTGTTGGTTCCTGAAGCTTCCTGACTACATGGACAGATTACACTGTTGCAGCAGAGGCAAGATACAAGAGTTAGGAGTAGGATTTAACTGGGTGATCAGGGGGATCTTATGCCAAGTGTAAAGAATGCAGGTGTCGCCCACTAAATATATTTACCACACCTCTTGTTAGTGATTCCTTTTCTGTCTAATCTCTTCCTTTACAGGTGGTTGCTTAAGAATTCAGCCAGTAGTCATTTTACTCACTCTGATGTCACAACACAGATATTGGGCCTATGAGGTTTTTTTGCTTTATTTTTTGGGGGGCTGGGGGAAGTGACTCAACCAACAATTAACAAGTTGATAGAGTTAGAAGCAAAGGTGATGTTTTTGGCACCAGCTTTGTCCCCTAAGGGTGTGTGTTCTCTAATGGCATTAAACCAAGAAAAAGTTATCATGAAGATTAAGATAATAAAGAGGCTGTTCTATAGGAACAGATACAGTTTGCTGTGTTCAGGAGGCTTCTGTCCTTAAACTGAATAAATGTTTAGATATGCTGCTGGTGATGGTGCCAGAAGAGGTTTGTCAACACAAATATCTCACACCTGTCTCCTAGGAGTTGTTAGTATCTGTGGATGAGGGAATTGTTGGATATGATACTCTCCAGCTTCCGTATTTTTGCCCCATCTATATTTTTAACCCTGCAGGAGACTGCAGTGTTCTTCAGTTAGCACTGTACATACTCAGTGTAGTCTGGAGGTGCTGAGCCAGCAGGAGATTCCTAAGTGTCCACTTGGAGAAGAGAACAAATTCAGCCTCTGAATCCTTTGGTTTTAATGTTGTGTCTGTGAAGTGGCTAACTGCCAAGTGCTTTAGTCTGTAGGTGTTCACTTGAACTGTGTGACATCTGCAATACTCAGAGGACTCAGAGGGACAAGTGATAGCCCACAGAGCCAAAGGAGACTTCTCCATCACATATGGCTCCACTGGCTGTTTAAAGAAGATTTTCCTGGATCCAGTCTTCAGGATTTCTCAGGGAGTTTTTTCTCTGTTCTTACCTTAATTCAGCCTCACAAGGCCTTCCATTGCTGTCCTTGCTCACCTGTCCACATGAAGGAGGCAGGTGAAATAGCAGATTTTGGCCATATGCGTAGGAATCTTCAGTAACAAAGAAGACTGGATCCTGCCTGCAAAGAAACAATTGCTTATGTGGTTAAACTGGAGAGATTTTAGCTTATTTTCCCTACAGCTCTTGGGCAATTGTTTTGAACTTTTAGAAGATGCTGATTAGCCAGTCAGATCAGTGTTTAAAAATGCATGTAAAAAGTTCATGTATGTACTACTTGGAAATTTCTTCCCCCAAACCTGATCTTCCATATCTGTTTCCAGGAACTGAATTCGTGGGGATTAAAACTATCTTGGATAGCAACAGACTCCTCTCGTTAATGTTAAGAACAGTGATTCTGATAATTATGACCCTTCTCTTAAATTCAAGCCACTCATCTCTGTTTAATTGAGACTAGAGAGTACACCAGAAATCCTTCTGTTTAACTTACAGATATGTAGCTACCTTGTCATATGGACATACATATGACATATCTTGTATTGTATTACCAGGAAAAGTCATTCAGGAACTCATATAAACAGACTAGCTCCCCTGCTACAGCAAGGTTTTGGAATGTGCCAAGTCTCCTTACTTACCTCAGTGAGCCTCCAGCTGTATGAGGTGCATTTATTAACACCTATCTACTTCCACCACAAGCTGGAGAGAAGCCATTTCTTCTTGATTTTTTTTTTTTTTTTTTTTTTTTTTGAAGACAACACTACAGGTTTGAGAAATAAAGATAAGTTAAAGTGTAGTGCACTTCCCTGGAATAGTGTCCACACGGCTGGCTCTTTCCTGACTCCAGACAGGTGGTCGTTACAACAGGACTCTTACAGCATTGTTTTCTACAGAGAGTATTACTGTATTTGAAACACCTAACATATGCAGGCAATAGTTTGCTGGGCTCCTTATGTAGTCAGTTGAGACTAATGGCACCTGTAAAGTAGGGGTGGAGATATGGAGAGTAAATAGATAACGGCTTGTCACAGTATTTTCACATAAGAATAACTGCTGTTTCTGTGATTATAATGGATGTCTCATTGTCTGTGTAGATTCCACATCTTGCTTGCCTTCCTTGCTTTTTATTTTTTCTTCTGAAGTCTTATGTAGTGAAAATACTGAAGAATGATTGAGGCTACTCTCTTTCATGTCCTAGAGCAGTAAATGGGTACTGGCAAAACAAAAATGGAGATGTCAAAACCTCCTAATTATAATTAGTATGTCAGAAAAAACACCTCTATTTCCACATATTCAGAGGACTAGGAAGATAATATTAAATGTCTTAGTCTGTATTCGAGAGGTCCTTCTGGAAAAATTGAACTTTCCAAATGCCAAATTATTCTGTTAATATTATTATGAAGGTTTTGAAAATATAAAACTGAGTACTGCTGATGCACGTAATATTATTGAATAGATGTGTACACTATATGGGCAGCTGTGGGAGAAGAGTTGTCTTACTAATGTTTTTCTACTAATGTGTTTGTTTTTTTATCTTTAAGAATGAAACCAAGAAAAATTAAAGAAGATGATGCTCCACGAACAATAGCTTGTCCTCACAAAGTAAGTGAAGCACTCAGCTTCTGAGTAGGTAGTAATTTGTAGACCAGAATTTTGTATTGATTGTTTTCTCTTGAGAATAAATATATAAAATATCTTACTGTTAATAGACTACACTCAGTTAACTGTGTTTTAGTTGTTATTCTTTAGAGGCTTCCTTAAAAGTCTTTCATTGAATAATATATTATTCCCATTCCTTGTCTTAAGGTTAGTGCATCCCTAATCCTCTGGTAACCATGATGCACAGTCCCTAACATGCTGGTTTTACTGTTGTGATTTCCTGCCACACAAGAATACATACTTGAAAGACTGTTCTGAAAGCTGTTCAAAGTACGTTCCTAAGATCTATATATACTCTGCTTGGAAACTATGACAGATTTGGAGTCTAGATCAGGAATCAGCAATTGATGGTGCAGATGCCAAAGTCAGCATTATTGAAAGACTTCGAATTACATTCCACAGAGCTGGAAGGTGCGTCATCTTGAAAGAGAGAGAGGCATCTTGGAGATACAATTCTGACTCACTGGGAGTGGGGATGCCTCTGTCTTGCATAAATGTTGCCAGTCACATAGATTGGTAGCATCCAGCTTTACTGCATTATCCAGCTTTTGTAGAGCTTCTGTTAGCTGACTTTGTAATGAAAAAAAGACAAATACAATCTTGCTGACTTCTGGTCTAGATAAGTGTGAGCCTAAGCAAATAATCAGGGCAGATAGCAAGTGGTACACATTAGAAAGCATGAATAGAAGGCTTCTTTCTGACAGCCATAGTCTAAGGAATTTGCTGGATTCCTCTTTGTGCTTACATTGATTTCCAATTCTGCACATTCTACAAGGATCATGTTTTTATTGTAGTACAGTATGTGGAGATACAGGAACAGCTACTCCTTACGATACTGAGGAATGCTGCCTTCATTTCTTTAATTTACTTTTTCATAGCCTCAACTTCATCTAAACAGGGGGGAAAAAAAAGAATATTCTTTCCTTCCATTTTCTCTCTTCTAGTGTTTCTAGACTTTTTGCATTTATGACTTCAGTTTAAAAATGAAAAATACTGTAGAAGATGGAACTGCTCCTCAGAGGCAAGCTGGGTCTTTGAAATAAATGCAAAAAGTTGATGGTATGTTTATTTTGGTGCTTCTTTGCCCCAGTCAGTTCTGTTACATGCAATGAATGGTGGCACAACACTTCATAAATTAGACAAATTCTAGTGCCTGAAGAGAGAACTCTTCCTAAGAGTGGCATTTCCTCCTTTCTTAAGAAATAAGGCATATTTAAATGTGGTTATTAGTTTTGAGAGAGAAGAAAAAAAGAAATTTCCAAAGAGGAAGCCTGCAGAATTTAAGATTAGCAATTTAATGTTCCTTTAGGTTCTGTCATCAAATTTTATGCCTCGTAACACAGTGAAGTTGGTAGACTAGTTTTACGTAAGTTTAAACAGCATCACTTGGAGTACAATACCATTTACAGTCGTTAATAGGATTTTGTGAGGGATTTTGAACCTTGAGGAAGACATTTATAAAACATATGATAGATGTCTATTGTTGGTCACCAAACGATGAAAAAAAAGGCATAGCAAGGTCAAATAAAGAGAACCCCTGGTCACTGCTGGCTTAAGTGCACTCTGGAATCAGAAGTAGTATTCCTGTGTCGCTGCAGCATGGACCCCAGCTTAAGACTTCTGATGCTGTCCCTGAGTTAATGTGAGTATGTTTTGCTTTTAGGCTGAGTTGGCACTAACTCAGTGATAGATTCTGCTACCTTAATCAGTTGCCCAGTATCACGTTGTAGGTAGCAGTGGCAGTCTGTTTATATCTCAGCACGGTAACGATCAGTCTGCTGCTGTAGGTTTGGAGAAGGTAGTTCCTGTAAGCTGTTACACGCTGGAAACCCTCTTGCTCCATTTCTCCTCAGGACTGAGGACAGAGAAGGAAGAGGACGCAATATTAGGAGATGGAGTGAAGTACATACAAATTAGTACTAGAGAATAATCTGTGGTTTATTAGAGACTATATAATATATTATAGTACTGTAGTACTCAGAATGTAGCAACTGAAGAATATACTATAGGTATCCATGAGCTATTGTTCTGTCTTTTTTTTTTTTTTTTTACTGTGAAACTGTAAGTGCTTTTGTTTGGTTTTTTCATTTGCTTCTATCAGAGTTGCATCTTCTCCATGAGGCTGTCCTATTACTCATTTGACTGCACATGGGTCATAATACTGAGGAGAGGGTTTGGGGTTTTTTTGTTAGGGATTGTGTGGGTTTGTGGGTTTGGGTTTTTTTGGTGTGTCAGCTTTTAAAATGATTAGTTTTCTTGGTTCTGCTTTTTTTTTTTTTTTAAATGTGAGGAGTCTTCTTTTCAGAGCCAATTTTTAAAACAGTATTCAGGGTATAAAAGCATTTTAAATGCTTATACTGTAGTAGATGAAACCTTCTTTATCAGAACTAGTTTATCTACTAATTGAGTTTCACTGTTCTTTTTAAGGGCTGCACAAAGATGTTCAGGGACAACTCTGCCATGAGGAAGCATCTGCACACTCATGGCCCTCGAGTACACGTATGTGCAGAATGTGGCAAGGCCTTTGTGGAGAGCTCGAAACTAAAGCGGCATCAGCTAGTTCATACCGGAGAGAAACCCTTTCAGGTATTGTTAACCTCCAGACATAAGTACCACCGTTCACTGGGTGAACACCTGTAGACTGTAACTGCAACCTAATTTCCATATGACTTCCGGGATACACTGAATGATTGTCTTAAAAATGGGAAGGCCGCTTCAACTTATTAGGCTAGCGTTTAACTATTTCCATCGGCTTTTATTAGAAGTTAGCAAATTGTATGTACTTGGGAGATAGCTTCCGAAATGTGATGTAAAGTTACCCACTTTAAAAATGACGTCTATAGTTACTGCTGAAGGAGGACAATGTCTCTTTCTCCTCATCTTCTTTCCAACTTAGCACTTACAGACAGCTCACACTCAGGGCTGTTTGCTCAGTTAAGTCATGATACAAATTTTCAGTAGTGGGTATTGATCAGTTTTCCGCAAAATTACAGTAGTCACTGAATCTCCATGCATGTGAGGTCATGTGAGCTTCTTTACAGGTATTCATAGTCTTGAGCATATTTCTGTCCTCCAGTACACATTTAATATATGTTGGTTCTATGTTGGTGGGTTTTTTTTTTTTTAATAAATTATTTCAGAAACTTGATCTGCAGCCCTCAGACATTCACTTAATCAGCAGATCCAGCACACGCATCCGGTAAATGCAAGTATTTACTGCTAAAGATGCTGCCTTTTGTACTCCAAGCACATCTTAAAAGTAAAGCTGGTAAAATGAGCAAATCTTTGCAAATTATCACTGAGAGGGGGAAATTCTGGTGTGAAGCATTGTTTCTGTTTTCCAGTACAGCATGGCAAAATACTGTTTCAGGTGCAGAGGTGTTTTTAATCAAAGCATTTGCTTGCAAACTGGAAATCATATCCCTCTTTGAAAATAGGTACTGTGGTACCAAATATGCTACTGTAGTAAAAACCCTCAAGTATTCATTCTCTGTTTTAATGCAATTTATAAGCAATGCCCAGGGATTCGCCTATAATAATCTTCAATAACGAGCTTCCTGTTTGTGCAGTCTAGTGATTTAAAGAGGAATGTTCTAGTCAATGATTGATACAAGTACTACTTTGTTAGCTGATGTAGTATGTCTTTTCCTTTCAACAGTGTACGTTTGAAGGATGTGGAAAGCGTTTTTCACTGGACTTCAATTTACGCACACACGTGCGAATTCACACTGGTGACAGGCCCTACGTTTGCCCATTTGACGGCTGCAATAAGAAGTTTGCGCAATCAACTAACCTGAAATCTCACATCTTAACACATGCTAAGGCCAAAAACAACCAGTGAAAGTTGGAGGAGAAAGTTCTTGAACTCAAAGCATCTTACAGGAGAATGAATTGGAAATAAATACGCCTCCCCTTTGTATATTGTTTCTAGGAAAGAATTTTAAAAAAAGAACCCTACAAACCTAAAGGACGTGTTTTGATAAGTAGTAAATAAAAAGCAAAAAACCCCACAAAACCACAAAAAAACCAAGGTGACATTGCTAAGATGCCCTACCTTGCTCTGTTATCCCGTTTCAAGAACACGGTGTTTTGTAAAGAGTGGCCCCAACTGGAGGGGCCAGTTCATGAACTTGCATCAAAAAAGACAATTCTTTATACAACAGTGCTAAAATTGGACTTCTTTTCACGTTCTTATAAATATGAAGCTCACCTGTTGCTTACAATTTTTTTAATTTTGTATTTTCCAAGTGTGCATATTGTACACTTTTTGGGGATACGCGTAGTAATGCTATGTGTGATTTCTCTGGAGGTTGATAACTTTGCTTGCGGTAGATTTTCTTTAAAAGAATGGGCAGTTACATGCATACTTCAAAAGTATTTTCCTGTAAAGAAAAAAAGTTATATAGGTTTTGTTTGCTATCTTAATTTTGGTTGTATTCTTTGATGTTAACACATTTTGTATAATTGTATCGTATAGCTGTAATGAAATCATGTAGTATCAAATATTAGATGTGATTTAATAGTGTTAATCAATTTAAACCCATTTTAGTCACTTTTTTTGGAGAAATACTGCCAGATGCTGATGTTCAGTGTAATTTCTTTGCCTGTTCAGTTACGGAAAGTGGTGCTCAGTTGTAGAATGTATTGTACAGGCACTGACCTTTTATTAACACCTGATAATATGTACATCCCATGTAATAGAAAGGGCAACAATAAAACAGCGGTCCTAAAGAAAGAATATGGCAGAAAATGATCTGTAAGCACAGTCTATTTTCTTCTGTTGTCCAGAGCAGTCCTAGTTCCTCTTGACCTCCCAGAAACTGGAAGCTAAATAAAGTCAAGTTTCCTTTACTTTGCATTTAGTTACGATGATTTGTGATGAAATGGCGTAACGCCACAGCAGGTGGAATATCTAGACAGAACTGCTGCCTCTAATTCTGTTTTGAGTGACCGAGACTTCCATTAACTGGAACGGTGGATTTGGAGACTCGGCAGCATAGTGGGGAGTTTTCAGTGTGCCTGGACAGCAACTAGGTAAAACAGGACAGTAAATAACGAAATGGGCGCTTCTGTTTAGTCAAGGTAAGGAATGTCGGAGGCTTAAATGCAGTAACAATACAGAGTGGGAGAACAGTAGAGTTTGAGTGGTCGTACCAGGAAAGAAAGGAAATTGTCTTTTTCTTTTGACTCAATTGTTTGGCTGAGTGTCGCAATGAAAATTCTTGGAACCTCGTTGGACACTTTTTATTTCAAAGCAGGAACTTGGAGTTCTTGGAGAACTTGATGGAGTTTTGATGGTCTAACTAAAAGTGATTACTACTCATTTGTTCAAGTGTTCAAAGTAAGAAATTTGCAGATACTGTAGTAAAATGTGGCAGATTAATAAACATAACATGCACAGAAATGCAGAATTATTTTTAGAGGGCTGTGAGATTTTAATACAGTAAAAGCTGTTGTTAATCTTTTTTCTGAATTCTGTTCTTACAAGGTTCATCAAATTTTTCGTTCGTAATACTGTAAAACTTACTTTTGAGTTCAGTTTTGGTGGTAGTGGAATAACCATGGGTAATAACGAAACTGCCCTTAAGACCAAGGGAATTTTCATCCGTACGCAAGTCAATCTGAACACGGCAGCTCTAGTCTGAGGTCATGAGGGGTAGAAAGACAGATGGAGCATTTAATTGTAAAGTATGTATTAGAATTTTGGCAGTATTTTTTTTATATATATAAGCAGTTCTTTGAACAGGACAATATATTGAAACTTGTACAGTTATAGTTAAATTAAATTCTGTATACAGTTAAATTAGTGTCTATTCTTTTTGGAAGGAAATAAAATCAGTTCAGTCTAGTTCTAACTGATCTTACATTTTTTCTTAAACATTATATATGATGGTCTTGGGCTTGCACAGAGGTTTGCCTTCCTGTGTCATAAAGTGGTACCCATTTTGTTGAATTGCAAAGTAAAGAGATTCCTTGATGGTGTCAGTACTTCATCCTTGAACATGCATTTGATACTAAATTATTTGTATTAAATACTGATTTGAGCATTAACTGGGAACTGCAACTTGTGCTGTCCCTGGTTATATTGCATCTGATTATGGAGAGAAATATGAAAAATTTTCATCTAGGCCTCAGTCGTGTTCAATACACCCTGAGTGTAAGTAGTAGCACTTAGCATGAAAGGTCTTGCTTTGTCACTAGTTAATTCTACATTGGGTATAAATAAATAATTGCATTGAGCAGCTGCTGTAAGTTATTTAAGTTTTTAAAGTATAATTAGCACATCTTGTTCTTGAAATGTCACGCGTAGTTGATTCCAGAGTTCTCCTTACAGATTTTCAGTGGAGAAATTACAGGCTTTGAAAATAGCAACAGAGTTGACTTTGAAACCACCATTGTCAGCCTGCTGTCTTCCTGTGTTAGACCACCAGGTTGTGAGCAAGTTCAGGTAAGGGGAGGAGAGTCGGAGGGATGGGGGAAATACAGCCAGTGGCTTTAAAGCTGGCAGAAGATTTAAGTGCTCACTCCCCGTGCCTGTTCTACTGCTCATTTGATCGTACATTTCATACTACCTTACCTGGTTCTCCTGTTGAAATGGAATGACACAAATTCTGTAGCTGTGTACCTTTTGGACTCAAACCATTTCTTAAATTGTAGAGCCTGCCCGTAGACTTTTCTAGCTGTGTCTGTTGGTGGTCTGCCAGTAGCAGTAGGTCCTGCTTTAAGCACGAGACAAACTGAACTTAATCTCCAGAAGTGGTAGGTATTTATCTTGAGAAGGTTGTAGGTTGAACCCAGGCACAGATCAGAAATGCTGAATGAATAAATTCTTCATGAAATGGCATGACAGGATTTCAGCTGAACTTGGTTACCTCCTTTTTGAAGAGGTTTGCTGTTGAATTGAGGTAGTCCAATTTGAGACTCTTCCCCCCGCAGTGGCCACAAATTGTCCATCAACAAAGCCAAATAGTGAACACATTCTAACAACATAGCTTGTCAGCAGAAAGGTAGTTTTTAAAGGCAGTTGGAGATCCTTTCCTGATTTCACAGTAAGTATAAAGCAATAATTAACAGAAATGGCAAAATGATGGAGGCTTTAAGACATTCGAAGAAAACTTATCTGTTCAAAGTGCCAGATGAAGAGGAACAGCAGTGGCAATAAAAGGTGTTTTCACTTGGTCATCACCTGCCTTAAGGTGCTCACAGGATATTTTATCAGTTCATGCCTTGGAAAAACAGGCTGATAGTCTTTCTACTCAGTTAAGACGAAGAAATGCAAGGACAGTATGTGCTCAATAGCATTCTTCAAAACATGGTTCCTTAATGCCTTGAAGAAATGGAGAAAAATCAGTATTTTTTGCCAGGGCTGCTAGACAAATCAGTCTAGGAAGTCTGGTCAGTCGAGTGGTAGTAGTTACTTGATCCACTTGTTCCATAATGATCGCACTTTGGAATAATAAGGTTGTTACCTATGCAGCAGCTTTAAGTCTGTGTTACAGGGGCTTGAGGGAAGTAAGAAATGCTTGTGTCAGCATGAATCTTAACTTCTCAGTAGTGGCACTAATGTTCCTGTATTTGACTAAAGCTATGGAGAAATCAAAGGTCTTCCAAAAGGTTCAGAACATAGGGTGCATTTCAAAACTGAATGTTGGGTCTAAATTTTGCAGGCAGGAATAAATAAAAGTTGGATTTGGGACAGGTACGGTTATTCATAGCTGTGTAAAAGGAATAGTTCAAAAGTAGCACCTGCCTTGGAAAGAGCAAAAAGGTTTCTTCTATCAGCCTGATCTGGCAGTCCCAGGGCAAAAGAATGGGACTGTGACATGAGGAAGGGTGTTTGAGACACTGCTGTAGAACACAAGCAGAAACATCTGTACTGTGATCCATAAAGGTAGAAACAAATGAGAGGAGGAACACTTGTGCTTGTGTTGCATGAGCTTGGTGTTAATTTTGATCATAGGAATTGATTTAGTATGTTCTGAAAGGCCAATGACATGAAGATGGCATTACACCAATGGTTACATGTCGCCTGGATGGCTACCGCCTTCATTTTGTGAGGTAATTTAATTGGTGGTCCGTCACTCAACTGCATTCTGTTTGTCTAAAATAAACCACTTCAGGCAAGTTCATGTGTACTCAAAATCATCCTACATAATTAAGGCAGTTTTGTGCAGAATTTTTTTCAGGCCCTTTGTTTTTCTGGAAGTAGCCTGGAGAATATTGAATTTCCTTCTGGAGAGAAGTCATCAGATTCAGTGTAAGAGTTCATGGGAATTTTTGGGGTCCTGTCTTCCCCTAAAGTAGCAGAAAACCACTGTTTTTGCTGTAGGCAAATGAGTAAGATCGCTTACACAACTGTTTTTTAGACAGCTCCAGTTTCAAGGGGTTTTTTGTCTTCTGTTACTTCTAACAGAAAAAGCTGACACATTGGATGCTGGTTGGGTCCTCTTCTGTTGTGTGTTACGGTGGGGACAGGATATCCCTCTTGGGAGCTGCTGTTCTCACCAGGTTCCTCTGTAAACTGGAAGCTCTCTTCAGGAGCAAGCCTGAAGTTCTGTGGAAATGTTGGTCAGTTCTGGGAGAAAGGGAAAGGACGCGGAGTCTGTGGGGTCCTTCTGGATGATGCTCTTGCCACCACTTTTATGTTAAGTGTTCTTGCCGGTTTAAGTGTGGCTTCTCTCCAGTCGGGCTGATACCAGCATCTGTGTCAATGTGTTACCAGAGCCGGTACAGATCCCCTTGAACAACGGTTTGCCAGGAGGTGGCAGTGAATTACCAGTTTGTACAGCATGACCAGCAGACAGAACAGCCAGTGTCAGGGTGTCCCTGTGCGGTCAAGTGTGTGTAGGGAGTCCTGTGGTGGTCAGTAGGCATTGACAGGCTTGGAACGTGCCAGTGTCAAAGGGCGAGTTTCCAACACACCAGTGCAGAAGAGTCAGTATAACTCTGTGCTGATTTCTGAGAGTCCCAAGTGTACTCACGCGTTAGTAAAAAGCACCAGCAAGGCAGGGAACATAAAGGCTGTAAATAAAAACTGGTGAGTGTGACCTGGATCGCATGTTTTTAGGGGATCCATACATGCAATATTATTATCAAATATCTTTAAAGAGAAAAGTGGAAATCTAAAGGTATGTAGTGTTAATGACTGTGCTTTCAACTGTAAGTGGCTATCTTGGTTAGCTGAAAAACACGTCACACACCAATGCTTCACTCCAGCAGTGACTTCCTGAAGTCTAAGCTCCCCTGAGGCAGATAGGGCCTTGCCATTTCACTTTCCTTTGGTGTGTTGCTGCTTGTCATGTTGGCAAGGCCATTGCAGAGACTGCAGGACAGATGTTGCATCAGAGTCCTGCATTGCTTCTCTTGAGGGAATCAAAGATCTCAAGTCAACTGCTCTCTCTCTGGAGCAAGTAATTGTGTATTTCAGAGGGATGTTTTTGTGAATAACAGGTATATTTTTGAGGTAAATTACAGAGCAGATGAAGACTGAGACATAAGATGGACTCCTTGTTAAATAATGGAAAATCCATACACAAAAAACTTGGTGACTGGATGTCTCCTAATGTACTTGCCTCCGGTAGGGTCTCCCAAGCCAGACAGGTCTCAACTGAAGGGTCAGACAAAGTGTGTCCACGGGCAGGATGGGCTCACTAGCCTTCGGGCAACCATCCTAGGAGAAGGACAACTCTAACTCCAAACCCGGGCAGATGGAGCTCGTTTAGCCCTGTAAGGCCATCCATCTAAGAGAAGGATACTCTAACCAAACCTACGACCTGAGGACTTTGCTGTCACCGTCCAAGCTCGCTAGGCCCTGGCAGATGAACCTCAGGTGTAAAGGGTGGGGCCAGTCTCGCGCACGCTGCGCCTCACCTAAAAAATCCACCGCGCAGGCTTGAAGGGTGTACTCACGTTTAAAGCCCTTCCCAAATCTTCGTCCACAAAGCCAAGCCATGATGATGAAAGTTCATCTCGGCAATCAGTTGCAAGACAAATCTGTAGAGAACTCTTAACTAGATAGTGTTTTGATTTAAGGGCTGATATAGTTGGGCGTCCTTCAGAGCTGCAAGATTCTTGCCAAGGGACCTCACTAACATTGCTAATTGTGATTTTGGCTTGCAAGGTTTTTGACTGCCTCACACATGGGGCATCATGCAGCTTGTGTTTTGACTTATTTTTCAAGACATTTATTTTTTCTCAGCAAAAATGATTTGGGTTTTGGATATAGAATCCTTCAGTCTTTGATCTTAACTGGTGCTTTGAATGGATTTACATGAATCCAGTGTCTTCTATAGCTTGAAAGGGCATACGGATGTCTATGCTCTGGAAATGGATTCTAAGCAATAATACTATGGCAGGTCTTCAGGTTTTCCTCTTGCCTGTTGTTATTTTTTATTTTTATTCTTTTGTCTTGCATAGGTTAAGGATAGGGGATTTCATCTCAATTTTTTTGAGTGTGAAATGGAAGTGTTCAGTCTTTCAGTTATGACCTGTCAGGGAAGCAGATACCTGCCTGGAGGAAATTATGGGTAAGAGACTTATTTTTACTTTTACCTCCTTTTAATTGCAGTTAAAAAGCTTGGAACTTTATGACTAGTCTGTTTGAAAATCACCTGTTGTAGATTCTTCTTTAAGTGAAAATACATCAGTGCACAAGGAAGAAGGTATGTGGCCTGGTTGACTGCAATACTTGAGGATGCCTGATCTAGGATAAATCTCTGCTTAAGTGAACTAGACCAGGTCCTAGAAGAAGAGTACTAATTTTATTTCATACCAACTTTAGTCTAGCAAAGTCAAATCACTCTAGCAACGAATCTTTCTTTTTTGATGTATTTAGCAAACAGTGCCGACTGTGAGGTCAAGCTTCATCATGATTTTAATATTTTATCTATTGACACATGGATATGGTCGAAATGGTCCAACTATTTTACTGTTAGTAAGAAACATGGAGGGTTTCTGTCAGTAAGAAAAAGCTGTTGTAATAAAGCGTAATAGTGAAAGATACCAAGAAGCAATTTAACTGTTAGGTGTAAAGTTTTGTAGACCTGAAGAATGTTTTGTGAACATCAGAACTTGTCTTTTCTGTTTATATCAATGTATAGGGTATTATTTTTCACTGCAGACCTTGCCTTGCTTTCAGATTATTGATTGATGAAACTGTATAGCTTAGAATCACATTCTAGGTCAAATCAGTTAAAACTGATAATAAACTGTAAGTAGACAAGCTTTTCCTGTATATCATATGTATTTTTCATATTATGTCACATTTTTTTTTCTGTTAGTGATAACCATTTTTGTAATTAGTGAGGACAACAGTAGAACAAAAACTTCAAGAGTTACACTGGGAGGATGAAAATGGCTTATTTTCCTCTGCATTCCTCCCCCACTGCCACGAACATATATAAATTCCTGAACACTGAAAGAACCAGTTTGGTTCCTCATGACTTCAAAGCCTATCTCCACTAGGTTTGGCCTAGGAAGTTCTCCTGCTGTGGCTCCCAGAGTCATACTGTGCCTTAGATCCTTCATGTGTCTCCAAGTGTGTGGTGTTTGATACGGCATGTTCCCTTGGGTAAGCTTCTATGTTCTCTGGCTGTTTTTCTGGCTGAAAAGGAGTTTAATCGTACCTTCTGCTAATCTAATGCTGTTTGGCACACTTCCGGGCTTTAAGTTGTTCTTTAACTATCCACAGATCAAAAGTGTGGCTAACAACAGCTGCTAATACCTGTCTTCCACCATAACAGTAAATATACTTAATTTCAAAGAACAAACACATCTCTTCTCTGCAAGGTCAACTCTTTATATTTGCCTCTTAGTAACGTTCCCTGTATGCTACCTGAGCTGCACCCACAAGGTACAGGTTTTCATCCCTTCAATGTCTTGCTACTATTTCATGTGAACTGTAAAGAAGCTATATGCAGAGAAAGGCAAGAAAGAGGGGCAAAAAAAAAAAAAAAACAAACCTGTCATGTTACGGTTGCAGATGTGATAGATAAACTGAATTTGACCCCAGTAGTTTTACTGTAATAACCAGGGTTGTAGCTGGGTGCTTTTTTTCCTCTTGTCCTAATTCAGCATATTTGTGGCTGCATTTCTAACACCGGTAGGACCCATCCACTAGCAGGGTGGGTCATAAGAAAGAGTAGGACACAGGGACTTGACAGTAGGTGAGTTTTACTTTGTGAATTTTACCTTATTCTCTTCATTTGCTGGGGTATTAATAGAGCATCTCCTACCCAGTATCATGATGCTTGTGAGAATGAGGAGCTGGGGATGCAGAATACAGTTCTGTCTGAATTGGCTAAATTGGCTGCCATATCAAGAAACCTAGCAGGAAGGAATTGAATCATGTTTAAAAAGGCTGAGGCTATTGTCTAGCTTGATTTAATATTTAGGGGTCACCAGATTCCAAGCAATTGACACCAGACTAGGTTGAAAGCTGTCTTTTACCCTCCTTTTAAGCTTGTTGAGTAACCTCCAGTATTTCTACTGATTATTTAGTTTCAGATGGATGAATTTCTGGAGAGAATGATTTAGTAAATACTGCAAGTAAGTGTAAGCAGTGTGTAGCCCTTTGTTTTAATGATGTGACTGTCTTTTAGGAAGATACTGTTTGCTTATTCCAAGTATTTGTTTCTGTGCCATAGTTCAATGTTGCTCCTGCTAAGAGAACACAAGGTACTTGACTGGAACTGCCCCCAGTCACGGTTAGTTGGCCAAGTGGTGGCCTTTTCCTTTTCTGATCTAGCAAACTGATGCTTGACAGCGTTTCTTTAGGTCATGCATCTACTCTTTAAGATGATGAATTAGTGGACCCAGTAGCTGAAGTAACTTCTCATCAGCAAGGAGAGGTTTTTTTCATAAGTCATGACACACATCATCCTGCCTTTCCTGAGTGGCTTTTGATTTTGGAATATTGATGCTCTTTGTGGGCTAGTTGTGCTGGCTAAAAAAACTATGACCTACAAAGCTTTTTGCTAAACTTATGCATCTTAGAGCCAAGTGTTCTTCTGATTCAGGTATGAGCAGGGCTGTTGGCAGATCCGGTACTTGATTCTGATGTGCCTCTGCAGGGACCTAGACTTTTCTTCCACAGTGGTCCAGCATCGGTGCTATCAGCACCGCATAAACCAAATAAATTTAGAATATGAAGGGTCCAAGCATGCTGCCAGCTCTTTGGATCTAAAAGCAGGATTGTTCTCTTAGTAGCTGTAATACCAAGTGAGGTACATGGCGAAAACACCAGTTTGAAACAGCAAGCTCAGACAACTTCCCTTTTTTGCTTCAATGAACTGATAGACTCTAAGCCAGAGCAATGCACTGCCTTTCCTGGTGGTGTGTGGAAGGCAGATGGGGAACAAGTTTTCTCAGGCAAAAGTGAGACACCCCACTCTCTTGCAAGGTAGATTTAACACAAGGAAGCATCTGGGTATAACATAAGAAACTCTAAAGAGCCAAAGTAAAAATTTTTTAAAAATTTATTTCCTCAATTTTATATACAGTAATTACAGACTACTATACAAAGGTGTAAATGGTCTTTGCTGTGAGTTGTTGTGCATATGCAGCTCAGTAGACAGATTTAACATTCAATTTGAATCCTCAGTGCAAGTAGGCACTAAAACATCCAACATACCTCCAAGGTATAAAAAGACATGACCAGTTTCACAGGTTTCTCCAGCATATTTTGTTACAGTGCAAAATGCTGCGAAATACAAGTTTCTTTAGAAAATTCATATAAATTAAGCACATATTGCACTTGTCCCAACCAAAAGTGTAACAGGTTGTAGTTACTGAACCAGTCTGATACATTTTAGAACATTGCTCACACACAAGCACGCCTTCCTCCTGGCTCTTTGTGCTAAATATGTGTAGTTCTTATTCCACATCTTAAGGAACTGTGTATAGCTTTTGGACTAATGCAGTTCCTCTTGAACAGACTGCTGAAAAAAAAAATCACAGCGGATTAATGTAACAAGAAAATTCTCCAAAACCCTTTTCAGTCTTCTTTCCAGTAGCACTGTAATACCTAAAAATCAGCATCATTTAAATTCATAACGCAAGCATATTGAACACCAACCAGTTCATACACTTCTTACACCCCTATTTTCTGTAAAGGTATGGAGCCTCCCGTTCTAAACAGGTACATATTTACAGTACTTCAAGCTGTTAAGCTAACATCACACCCACGAACATTTTGTGCAATACCACAGGTAGGACTTTGACTTCTGTACATCACTGGCTGCTATGGGGCACGTTGGGAGAAGGGGTGCGAAGTTGCATTAACTTCAGAGAACAAAGTCTGTTTGGGTTGAATCTAGCCAATACGATCCGTGCACCCACCAAACAAGAAATGGAGGTGAAGGCGAATAACACCGGTCTTACTAGAGTTGAGTTTCCCTAGATCCTTACAAGCCTTGAGATTTAAAGGAACAAGTGCATATGAGTGCAGATACTATAACTTTGTGCTTAAGATATATTTATTCAAAGCTGAAAGGTAAGGGAGTAGCTTAGGAACAAATAATTTTTTTTAGCAAACCAGTATAAACAAAGTTGCTAATAAAACCACTGACATATAAAAGCAGAGGAAAAAGAAAACACATGGCTCTCTGAATGATAGTCCATGTCTTAAACAGTTTGGGGTTACCTGCAAAATGCCTCCAACATTTAATTTCCTCCCCCTAATTCACCTTAGAGGATTTTACTTACTCCTGTTACTAACAGAATTTTTTCTGAAAACATTTCTGCATTCAACTCAGTCATTCAGAACATGAGTGGAAGAAAACCCGATTTCTGGTACTCTACATTCTCCAGATCCTCTTCTGGAGGCACCACAGTAACTGTACAGTACTTTCTACAGGCAGGGCCCCATCTTACTTGGATACTACTAGGTATGAAGTCCTTACTAAGGCAATATGCTATTTATACAAGTAATGAGATGAAATCCTAGCTGGACACATTTAGGAATGCTTTGTACAGATAGCATACGTTTACACTACTTGTGCAGGTGAAGTGTTTACATTTAAAAAAAACCAACCCAACCAGCTGGGTTTTGTATCAGAACAAACAGATAAGGTTCACAAACTGGATGGCTGGTGGATTACTGGACCGGGTTCACATTCACGAAGGTTGTTTTCTGACCTCATATACATTAGGAACACGGTGACAGTAGCAAAGGTAGCTGCATTGACAGGAAAAGCACGGAGAAGTGTGGAAGTGAGACCTCTTGTGAACACCCTCCAGCCTTCTTCATGGTAACTCTTTCTGACGCAGTCTAAAATGCCGTTGTATTGCGTAACACCTCCGACTCCATCGGCCTGAAGGCGGGATTTGATCACATCCACAGGATAGGTGGAGAGCCAGGACACAATTCCTGACATCCCTCCAGAAAACAGCAGTTTGGGAATAACATAACTGTCTTCAGCTTCACAGCCTAAATACCTGGTCATACAGTCATAGGTCAGGAAGTAAAAGCCAAAGCTCGGAGTCTCTCTTATGAACGTAGAGACCATGCCCCTGTTGATACCCCTCAGCCCTTCCTTTCGATAGATTTTGATCAAACAATCCAGAGAATTTTTGTAGTTCTTAGTTTTTAGTTTGTATTCACCTGTTCCTTGAAGCTGCATTCTTGTCTTTGCCAACTCCATGGGACAGCAGATGATGCACTGGATAGCCCCAGCTGCTGACCCGGCAACGAACTGGTTTAGAGGAGTGTCTTCTCCAAGAGCACGAAGTGTGTTTCCTTGTACACCGAACACAAGTGCGTTAATGAAGGTAAGTCCCATCATTGGTGACCCAATACCTTTATAGAGCCCAAAAGCCTAATGGAAGAAGGAAAGGAAAACCCTTTTGAACAGTGGTGTTGATAACCTCCTGAAACTGTGCAGAACGTGGCCTTTCTGGTCCTCCCTTGTGCACTAACTTTCTAAGCATGGTTCAGAAGATCAGTACCATCTTGCTTTGTAATAATAAATTTCATCACTACCTAGGACACAAACATCTAAACATTTTTAGCAGTACAAATATGTAGTTGAACACATCCAGAAAATAATCTTAGTTCATGCAGAGAAAAGTTGTCCGGTAAATTTTATACTTTAGTTTTTAAGTAGCTAAAAGCCTAAAGCCACCATTTTAGTTACGATCTTAAAGCTTCAGCAGAAAAAACCCAACAACTCACCATTTTCTTCACTCATTGCTCAGACTGCTTGGATTCTTGGAAAATTAGCTATTCAAATAACATGTTACCTTATTTTAAAAAGTAACCTCAAAATGTCAACTTCCAACTTCATGAAGTTTCTGGCAAACTTCTCACCACAGTATCTGCCCTGTAGTCAGGTGAGGTTCAGAGTATGCTTTTCCTCTTCAATATTTCTAGGTCTTTTTAACAGTTTTCCCACCCTTCTGATACAAAATATAAGATACAAAAAAATGCAAAGCATCAATTTTGTACTTACAGATTCTTGCTTTATGATGGACTGAAAGCAATGGAAAGTCCCACGGTAGAGAGGTTTCTCTACATTTTGAACTTGTAGACGAACCTATAAAAAGTTGTATGAGATACTGATTTGTATGTCAAGAGCAGCCTACTTGGTAAACTAGTGTCTTGTGCATATATGGAGATTTGCTCTAACGATGCATATGCAAGAGCACAGGCTGGACACTGGAATGCCATATGTGGCAAAATAATTTTAAAATGTTCTGTAAGTGTTTTGAATTAACTTTGGGGGTGAAAGCATGAAGGGAGGAGGATTATTAATGTGTGAATATTAGAAAAACAGTATGTGGAAGTACAACAGGATACACTTATCTAGAATTTCAGATGGAAGTTTTCCAGTATTGGCTACAATAAGTACTTTCTTTAGCTGCCACAAATACTTCTGGTCACACTAAGAACTATTTGTACAAACCTGATAGAATTTTATCAACATTTATTTACAAGTCAAGCATGAAATAAGGCTAATTGTAAAAGGATGGAAACTGTCAGCACCACCTCCCACAGTGTTTCTGGCTACCAGACTTGGGACCTTCACTGAGATCTGATTTTTTTTTTTTTCTTTTTTTAAAGAGGGTAGCTGGGAAGAGACTCTTAAGATGTCTCTATTTTGCATAAGGAAAGAATAAAAAGCCACTTGTCCTTTTAAATTTGAGTCTTTTTTTTTTTTAAACTTGCTAAATGCAAATAATTTGTGAGGGTGTGGCTGTTTCAAACCTTTAGCATCACTAATCAGTTAACTTTTCCAAAACTGAAATGGTATCTTCTGCTGGACAGACAGAATCTACTGTAACTGGTGACATGAGGAGACAGGCCAACTGCCCAGATGCTTTTAACATTTAATGGGAAAGTCCAATTCAGTTTTTGCTGTTAATTTGTCCTCAACACATTTCAAACAAAAAAAGGCCTCAAAGCTACCTAGTTCATACAAAACCTACACTGCAATAAACTCAATACATTGGTTTTGCTGGATTGGGGAAGTCAGAAATCTGTCTTTGATCTCCAGCACGGAGGGCTGCAATGTTCCTCAGAAAAGGTGCTTATCAACCATTTAATGCTACTGCTGCAACTCCAGGGAAAAAAAACCCCAAACTTCAAGACTCTCATTCTGAACAGAAAAAAAGATTATCAGGTCTATGTGAGAGATTCCTGACTGTAAAATCTTTTTATCCCTGTTTGCCTAAAGTAATAATAAACACCACCACAGCAATGAAAGACCCATAAGATGATGTGGGTCTAGAAAAGGATTTGGGGACATGGTTTGTCAAAATTCTGTATTCACATTAAAAATTCTGTATTCTTTGAGGCAAAAAAAAAAAATAATCATTATTTAGGCTTTTTTATATTCCTACAATATGTTATATTATGTTTTGTAAATCAAAACTGAAGTTTTCAGTGTCCTTTTAGTAGACACGTTAGTGTATGCTAGACAGACTGGGAGGATGGGATCACCTCAGGTCTTCCAAGACAGAACAGGGTTTTAAAACTTCTTAGAGTTAAAAGTAGGCTTATAGTAGAATTCAAAGAAAATAAATCCTTTGTTAGTCAAAGTGACGTTTGGGAGGGCAGGCAGATGGTTAAAACTGCTCAAGAAGCAGACCCACAAGCAGTGTCATAAATCTTAACAAGCTGTATAAAATTGTACAAAACAAAGGTGTTACTCCATTTACAACTTACTGCTGTTGTTTCAAAACCTGTCTGTGAAGTCAGGGGACTTCCACATGTATGGGCTTTGGGAGAATTGCAGCTTAATTTTTCCATATACTTAACTTCAGTAGTTTAGAATTAGTCATATTCCGTATATAGGTTGAATTTCCTAGCAGCATACAGCTCCCACTTTTTTTTTTCCTAAATAATTTGTAAAATATTAACTAATTAAGCCTTGATGTAGGATAAAATATTTAGAGAGTGCTGATGCTCCAGGTCTAAGAATGAAAACCAGCTCTTTGGTTTGAGCACAGCTCTGACCACATAGGGATACCCGCATTAGCAAACTGCCAGGTAAGGCAATGAATGTGTATGAAACTTTATTTCATGAGTATTAATGCCATATTCAACAAGCTCTTTAGCGTGTACAGCTATAGGAAGGATGAATCATGTGCAAAGTTTAACCCTCCATTATATTCATTGCCCAATATTCTTGCTTCCTCCTTATTGGAAATCACTGTTATTAAAGTTTTAGTTCCAACAGTAACACACTGTGATTTCACAGTGCTAAAGACTTGCATAAAGGTACTCAAGACTAAGCATGAAAAAAACCAAACCACCACACCCCCAAAACAGTCCAAACATTTAATAATGCACAAAATAAGCGATTTAGAAGTGCTTGAGCAATGAAAATATCCACTGCATATCCTTAGAGGACAAGACCTCAACACCAGTGTGCCTGAGATTCAGTTTTAGAGGCACTGTGTGTGGAAGCGTATATGACCAGAAATGTATATCAGAACGCAGGTTCAGCATAAGACTTTACATTAAAAAAAAAAACCACAAGGGATATTTAAACCCCACTCCCTCCATGCCATAGGTGTAGAAGAGGGACACATCAGTTTAAAACTAAAAAGGGAAAAAGCTTCGTAAGTCTTTTAGGTCTTTATTGGAACTAATACATTGGGAATAAATTAAGACTGAGAGAAACAGAAGTGTTCACCTGGGCTATACTTACTAGGTAACTCTCCCGTGATGAGGCTTATCTGTCATCTACAACAAAGTAACACTTTTGCTGTTAATGAAGACAGCCCCTAGCTCAGAAAGTAAAGGCAGTTAAAAGCAAAAAAGCAATTTTATACATTACATCAACAAACCAGGGACAAGGAGTTTGCCAGTTCTGAGATCAGCTCAGTTGTGGGTTTTGCAGGGTCACTTCACCAGCTTAATCTCTCCCTGTGTGTCCCACCATCCCCCTCCCCGCTTTGTGAAACATGATCACCAGCCAAAAAAAGAGCTTAAAAGCCAAGACAGAAGTAAAATTCTGGCTTATCCAAGCAGCTTTCCCATTGTTCAGTTATATTAAAAACTTACAGTCTAAGCTAGCCCTCTAACCACTGCAGAACTATAAAAACTGTTAATTCTTAACACATACACAACAAGTTATGCAACATCTTTTTTTTTTTTAAAGACTGGTTATAGGGTTAGTTTTCCTACATACAGTGGTGACTATGCCAGCTAATAACACAAACATTAGTATTTTCTCTAGCTAAAAATAGATAAATGCTTAAATACCTTCTAATGGGTATGAAAACATAGTGTGCCACACTGGATTTCATAAAATGTTTAAAGTCATCTGCAAACAAACTCTTGTGATCTATTGTAAAGTAAAATGCTTTTTCTAAGGCAAACAAACACATCTATTTTTGCATTAATACATCTACTGGAACTAGCTCAGGAGCCACAGTTTTGTGGACACTTAAATGTCTAGTTCCATGCACTAGAAGTCGTTCCATTTTCAAACTAAACAAACCCCACACATGCTTAACTTTAGTCTGAGCATAGAATTTTAACAGTTTTGCTGGGTTTAGTGAAATGACCCATCACCTTAAGTTAAGCACGTAAAATTTGGCAGGACAGGGTGAAAACGAGAGAGTTGGCCCTGTACCCCCACACAAAAACGTGCAAGTCTGGATTCCATTCCTGAAAATACATACTGGAATTCAACCCAATTGCTTAACAGTCAAATTTACCATACTCTGAGAAACATAAATACAGTTCTTACTGTTTGAGCAGCTTGCACTTGACTGGCAAGGGCTAATATTCACTAGCTGGGAAAACCTGTATTGAATTAACCATGTGCTAGAATACAGCATATGGTGACAACCTCATTAACACTTTCAGCCCTTTGCATATCTGAATTCAGCAAGGTAGGGGTATTCCAAATATATATCTAGCAGGTGGCACCCTGTCCTGCTACAGTCAAGTGATCTGGAGTATGAGTTTAGCAGGGAATATATTGGCATCCCTTTTTCTATTCTTCCAGTGCAAGACTGGATAAGGATGCTACAAAGTGACTGAAGTTGTCATGCCATTCTGAAAAATGGGCTTGGACCCCTGGAGTCCTGGCTGAAGGGCCTTCCAGGTGATTTCAAATCTTATCTTTGCAGTAGCTACCCTTAGTATGCATAATACATACAGCTAACAGACCATCAGAAAATCAATTTTAACTTGGAAAGATACAGAATTTTATAATAATACTTACAGGGAAGAAGAAGCTCCCAGACAAGCTTCATGCTGTGGATTTTATCCACTTACACTCTTTTGCTAGTGTAACTAATTAGTGATTGAGGAATGAGTAGCAGAGCTCGAGGGGAAAACAAACCACAAATTTTCAACCTAGTAACAAAGTAGGTTTGAGTTACAAATGCAGGGAGAGGCAGTTCTAGCAGTTAGCGGTGAACAGCTGCAGAGAAGCAAGCTTAGAACAAAATTAATTTAAATGTAAGATCTTATTTTCAAATACGATGTTGTTATTGCACTGATGAACTTGCAGTTTAGGCCAACGTTTGTCATGTTACTGGGTTGAATCATACATACAAAATATTTATTTCACTTCTAAAGAGCTGGAGACTGCAATCTATCAACAGTGGTTGAAGAGGCTTGCCCCAAGCTTTCCAGCATAGATTTATGTTCCTACAGGGTGTCTGAGGATTTTTTTTTCCTCCCCCATTCCTTGGAAAAACTTTAAGTTTTCTACTTCGAGACAAAGGTATTTCATAATCGACCCACCTTAACAGTGTCAAATGGGTGTCCTACCAGCACTCCAGCAGCACCTGAAACACAACAAATGCCATGGTAATGCCTCATAGTTTTCTTCCTTGGGTCTGGGACTACCGTTGCCCCAGCAGCTCTACCAGCCTGAGGTGTAAGTGCACAGTATTATTGGTAGGCCAGGTAGAGAGCATCCTGTCAAGGCAGAAGAGATCTGCAGTTCAGTCTTTCAGGCCTGTACTAGGTGTCAAGCTTCTGAGCCCCAGGCAGGGGTTGAAGTGTGTGACTACACAGATGCCACATCACACAGGATATTCAGCAGTGTTTCCTGGCCTCAGTCTAAGGCAAGTGCAGAGAGCAGAAATTCATCCAAAGCACAGTATTTCATGTACATGCCACTCTGTGGAAGTGTGGAAATCTAGGAAGCAGAAAAATCCCTGTTCTCTGCCCACAGCCTTTCCAAATGTGATGGTAGGACCTGCAGAAGGACCATGCATTACCAAAAATCCTTTGCTTTATTCTGGCATCAAGGGACTTTTAGAAGTTACACGCAGGCCTGTTAGTTACACCACCTCATCAGAACACGTGCGTTTTGCACCAAAAACCACAAACACTGGCTGAAGCAAGAGATCCTCTAGCTCCCCAATTCTGTGAACCAAAACGGGAAGTTCAATCCACTTATGATCTTTTCACATTTGCAGAAAGATAACATCCTTCCCTCTGGCAGAAATACAAAGCCCACTCTAGGATGGAGTAGTCCAGGATAGTCAAGGCCAGCGCAGCAGCAAGACAGCCCAAGTCACAGAAAGAGCGATGTGCACTGTGTTCAGCGTGAAAAACCAGCGGCACAACTGACCATGCAGGATCCCTCACTAGGCAAGGATCACTATAATGGAGTCAGAGAGAAGCTAAAAAAAAAAAAAATAATCTCTTCGTCAGAATGGCAAGAACAGCAAACACAAATAACTGGAAAGATGCGAGAATAAATCTCCTGAACACAATTTAACAACCGCTAAAAATAGAAGAAGGGAGGCCGTAAGCAGATGCACAGGGTAAAGCAAGACGAGCGTATGTATGCCTCCTCTTCACGTTATAGCTCCCCGCTATAAATATTTCCAGGCCAGGAGCGGTTCCTGAGCCTGCTGCTGCCCGATCGCTCACCCCGGGAGCGCTCCCTCCCCACGACCCGCTGCTGCCAGCCCCTTCGGGCGAATCCCGGCGCTGCGGCATCATCGCGGGGAGGGACAGCCCGCACCCCCCCGCCACTACCAGGAAATCCCCGAGACCGTCCTCCGCGCCGCACCGCACCCGCGCTGCCCGCTGCACCCGCCGGCCCCGCCCGGGCTCGGCCCCCACCTGCAGCGGAGCGGCCGCTCTGGCCGCCCCCCGTGCCCAGCGCAATTCCCTCCCAAAATAAGAGCCCCGGGCCCAGCTTTCCACGCACTCCACCTCCCTTTTTCCCTTCCTCCTTTTTTTTTCCGCTTCCCCCACCACCCCATTTTCCCCTCCTTTTCACCTCCCCTTTCTCCTTCCACCCTTTTCCTCCCCCCCTTCATTTCTCCTTTTTTTCCTCCTTTATTTTCCCATTTTTACCTTTCTCCCCCTTTTTCCTTTACCCTCTTTTTATCTTTTTTTTTTTTTTTTTCCTTTTTGCAGCCCCCCCCGCTCCTCACCGCCGACGCATCCCGCGAGGAAATCCAGCGCCATCCCGCACCCTCCGTTGCCGGCGGGGCCCAGCCCTTGCGCGATGCCGCTCCGCGAACTGCCGCCGCTTGCCTCGTCGCGCTCTATTCTAACGTCCGGCCCCACCCACCACCGGAGCGGGCCCGCGCCGCGCCTCCCAAGGGGCGGGCGGCGGGACAACTCCCCCCCGTCGCGCTCAGCCACTGGCGGCTGAGAGGGGCGGCTCCGGGAAGAGGACGGGACGGGGATTAGACTGCCGGGGGTGGGGGTGGACGGAGCCGCGGGAGGGATGCGGGCACCGGGCTCCGCCCCGCGCCCTCCCCACAACCCCCCAACCACTTCTTATCATCTGAAGGATTTACCAGAAGTAAAGGCAGAAAGAAATTTGGGGGGCAGAGGAGGTTGGGGGAGGGCAGAGCATCCCTCCTGCGGAGCATCAATAGCTCCAGAGGTGCTCAGGGTGGTCGGGGAGACTGTCCAGGGGCATCTTGCTTTCCGGATGAGGCATCTCTGGTGGTTGGAAAGCCTGGGGAGCTGATGTGGTGAGGATTTTGGAGCGGGTGCCTCCTCCTGAGAGGGGTGAAATGCCTGTAACACCTCATCTGTGAGGAAAGGCTGGGAGAATTGGGGTTGTTTAGCCCAGAGGAGAGAAGGCTGCAGGGAAACCTGGTAAAGGTGGAGAGAAACTTTTTACTAGGCCTGTAGTGATAGAATAAGAGCTGACCATTTAAACTAGAAGAGGGTAGATTTAGATTATATATAAGGAAGAAATTCTTCACGATGACAGCGGTGAGACACTGGAAGAGGTTGCTCAGAGAAGTCATGGATGCCCCATCCCTGGAAAGAGTTCAAAGTCAGGTTGGATGGGGCTTTGGGCGACCTGATCTAGTTGAAGATGTCCTTGCCCAGGACAGGGCGGGTTGGACTAGATGATCTCTAAAGGTTCCTTCCAGCCCAAACCATTCTGTGATTCTATAATCAGACTCCCTCACCCAGTGCTGTCTCGGAGAGGGAAGGAAGGGTTGCACCAGCAGATGTGGGCTCTGTGCTAACTTCTACCCCCCCGGCACAACTGGAAGTGTGGGTATGAGACCCTACCTCTGATGGTCAGGGCCACAAACAAGTAGCCTGCTGCCTGTGGGGCTTTTCATAGCCCTGGATCTCAGTCTTATAAATTGCTGCTGCTCTTCCTTCTGCAGAAGAGGCTTCTCCCCTCCCTGCAGGCTTTTCTTGTTTTCCTACTAACATTACCTGGCTTCAAGGAGCCCTGACGCCAGAGCTGTTGACAGTTTCAAAGGGGAGCGCTTTTTAAGCTGCTCGTTATTTCTGTGGGCGATGTATGAGAAAGGGGAATACCTTGCCTTGGGGCAAGGGGAATTCCTTGAACAATAAGTAGCCTATCTGAGAGAGTAACATGATGATATTCAGAGCCTGCAAAGTCCGCTTTTAGAGAGGAGCTTCCCGAAGCAGAATAGAAAAGCAGCTGAATCTTTTTTCCCCTTGTTTTCTTTTCCTTTCCTTTTCTTTTTCTTCTTTCTTTGAAATCAGACAGGAAGTCCCAGTCAGTCTTTCTTTCCAAAGCATTTTCTCCAAGTAGAAGTGGAAGTGACTTTCTGGGAGTTTTGTCCATTCTGGCATCCACAGGAGGAACTGCAGTCATGGGCACAGCTCTGCAGGTGAAATTCCAGATGTTATATGCACCTGTCTTTGTAGCACAAGCCTTGGAAGGACTGGCTGGGCCTAAAACATTCCTGGCTAAAGTGTTTTTAATCTGTTATTCAGATCCTCTGATCTCCCAAGCAATCTGCCTCAGAGAAATTACTTTCTCCACCCGAAGCGTTTTGTAATTTTAATGTTCACCCAAAATGGACAGGGGAAACATTTCCTCTCTTTGCAGGCACTTCTTAGGTTATCTGAAGACAATTTCAAACTTGGTCATTTCTTTTCTGATTTATATTGATTATTATCTTTTGATCAGTGATTCTTCTTACCCTGCTCTTTCTTCTGTTGATCTGTAGATCCTTGAACCGACCCCTTGGCAACTTGCTGACCCCTAAGGGCTTGCTGAGTCAGTAATAGCAGATTACCTTGGGCCTTGCAGACAACGCTCTTGTTCATATATCTGAATATGACACCAGATATTTGCAAGAGTCCAACGTAACGTAACGTAACAAACACAACACAACATGATATTATTCATTCATGGGCAGCCTGTGATGCATGTGCCCCAGAACCTTTTCAGTAGATCAGTTGCACGCCACAATGTTCTTATATTGTACTTGCACAGTTTCTTTCTACAGAGTCATTCCTAGCTGTCCATGCTAAATTGCTTTTTTCAGATTGTCTTTCCAGTTTGTCGGGATGACTTGCATTCTAATCTTGCTGTTGCTGTTGGTGCAGCCCCTCCCAGCTTGCTGCAATCTCCAAAGGCCTGTCTTGTTCCTGCATGCTTGAGCTGTTCCTAATAAGCTTTATTCAATGCTTTTGATGCTACAGAATGTTGTAGTCAATGCTACTGAACCCCACTGAAGCAGGCATGTACTTCATGCCATGTCACTTTATAAATTAGCGCAGAGAACATCAAGGGCTCGTTGGTATAAAGTTTGAGATGTCAGGGGTTGGTTCACTAAGGAATGAGCATGGCTTTAGTCCCACTGGGGAGTTTCCCTTTTGTTATTTGTTTCTTGCTCAGGGTTTTGTTTTCGGTTCGAGTTACAATTGTGAGGCAATGTTGTATGAATGTAGAGGAGTTTATTAAGCTTGTATGTGGAGGGGAGACAGTGAGTGAATATAGGTGCTTATATTCGTGTGTGGCTTCTGTAGGAGCTTTGTGGTAAAGGGAGGGAAGTCATACAGCTGTTACAATTTGGTAGTGTTGCTTAGGCCAGAGGTTTTGCCTAGTGATCCAGGGCCTTATGTGTGCAGTACAGATACAGTTTTGGAGAGGAGAGCTAACTTGGCACTCAGGGAAACCCAGATTTAATGGTTCTCCTCTTCAATCAGGCTGTTTTTCTAGGTAGTTCAAAAGCTATGCCTGATCTAGTGTCCGCTTTGTTGATGTGTGATGCCTCTGGCTCAGAGCGTGACTCAGGCGTCTGCTGGGACCTCTTGTGCCCTTCAGGCACCGTAGATTCGGCTCAGCTGTGACCGCCTTGCTTTTTATTCTGCTAAGGCATATACAAACATAACTTACAATTGGGTGGGATGCATCCCCTAGAGAGCTGGAGTGAGGGCTTGTGCTTTCCTTGCTTTCTTCTTCTTTGGGAGCATTTAGCTTCCCTGCTGGATGGTGAAATGTGGGCTCATCAAATAGAGAAAGCAAAAAAGAAAGAGCTAACAGTGGCTTGAGAAACACATAGAGTCTACTAGCCCATATAGCAGCTGCACTGCCACAGGTCTGAGAGAGAAGGTTAAAGTTATAATTTAATGTTAACCTTCAAAGACCCTCTCCCCTTTGTGCAACGGTCATTTAGGTCTGAATGGTGGCAATGTAGGTAGAAGAGGCTTTGCAGATGACGCTGCAGGGATGAGATAGGTTTCCCTTCATTCTTGTGGCAAGAGTGACTCTGTCAGCTGTCTGCTGCCCTTGATGGCACCCGGGAAGATCTGGGAGAAGGTGAACCTCAATGGAAACCCAGGAAAGGGAATTGGTAGAGCCGGGCGAAGAACAGAATAAAGATAGTAAAGAAGCAGCAGGGCAGAATTAACACTGCAGTTAAATGAAGAGAAAGGGCAAAAGCAGAGTGAAGTAGGAAAGGAACAGAATTGTGGAGTTGTGATAAACTAAACTAGAAATTCTGGTGGCAATGGCATGCAATAAAATACACATTGTTGACTCAGGTGTTTCAAAATCTTTCTGTTTGCTTGTGAATTTGGCATCGACAATTGTCTGTGTCCTGGTAGACAAGTCCTATAATAACGTGGAAGGTGGTGGATGGGGGAGGTCCTCCTCTTTGCTCCCCAGAGCTTCACGGAGGCTTGGCCAGCTCTGAGACTACCCGGCAAGAGAATTTCCTTTCATATAGCCTTCTGCTCTCAGACCTTTCCTTATCTTCTAAGGTAATGAACTGCGACATCTTCACAACTTCAATACTCATCATGTTACCCAGAAAAATGCATCAGATTCTCTTTTTGTTTTGTGCTGGGACTGAATTTTGAGCTTCTCCTTCCTAGACTGCAGTGCAGCACTACTAGGCTTGAAGATCAGCTAGTGCTTCACCAAACAGCTGACCATCTAAAACAGCAACAAATAAATCCAAATGGTGAAATGAGAGAAATATTGGAACACAATGTTAAGTACATAAGAAAAACTTAAATGAGCTGCTTTGTGGAAACACCCACTATCTGAGAGAGAATCTTCTCCAGGTAAATTCACTGAGTACCTTTGTGTGGATTTGAGTCCCTTTTCTTTGTTTTCCTAAACACTGTTGTATTCATTGCCCCCTCGTTGTACTCATTGCTCCACTCAATGTTATGTTATTGAGTCAGGTCATTAGGATACTCCAGGTCCTCAGGATGCAGCTGTCTTTGAAGACAGAGCAGCTAAGGCATTATACATAGAGATCTAGATGCCTTTATTATCCATTAACTGTATGACCTTGTGTCGCCGGTCGGCTGAGGCAAGCCGAGCACGGGGACGAGTCCTTCCCTATCCCCGAACCCCTCTCCTCCGGGAGAGAAAAGGGTTCAAAAGCAGAGATACGAGAAGGAAAAATAAAAGATTTTTGTGAGACCTCTGAACGTTTGGAAAACCGAAACAAACTTTATTAAAACTAGAACAATATATATAACATGCAGGAAAAACCAAGGCAAAATCTGAGAGTCTGTGCAGGATGGAAAGGTGAGGGTTTTAAACACGAGAACAAAGACAAAGGGGGACGGCGCCACGTGCAGTCTAGAAAAATGGCACCGGCCACGTGTGCGCTTCCGTGGAGCGAACAAAGAAACCGCGGCTGTTATGAACGCCGGGCTGTAATATGCAGGAAACGCTGTCCCTACCGCTTTCTCGTTGTGCAGAGAAGAATATCAAAGCAGCAGAAAAACCTCCAGGCGAGCAGTCTGTCCCAGGCGGCGTGGCGGGAGCTGCCCCGGTGCACGGTCCACTCCGGCAGCCTGCAAGGTCCCCAGAGCTGAGCCGCAGTGTCTGGAAAAGCCTCTTTCCCGGAACGAAGCTGAAGTCCCGCAGTGACTCCTGCAGAGCGGAGCCGAGGGTGTCCGGAGAAGCTGAGAAACCGCGAACGACCCGAGAAAAACCCCCGAAGCCGTCCGGGAAGCAGCCCCGCAAGTCCCGACGTAGCCCCCGGAAGTCTCGAGTAGCCGAATGGCCCCGAAGCCCTCCGGAAGGCAGCCAGGAAGTCCTGAGTAGCCCCCCGGCCGCCCGAGCCCGCAGCTTCTTAAAGGGGCAGTGCCCTCTCGAGAAAACTTTCTCATCCCATAAGATGGGCAAACCGTAACATGGAAGGGAATAATTCAATTAATCAGTTTACACCAAAAGCCTTCGGGCAGGTTTTTTTTCCTTCAACCTGCCACACCTTGGGTGGCTTTAGGGTATTCTCTGATGTTATTATCCTATTGGCTTCAAAGGTACTGTATATCAAATGTTGAAACTTCCCAGCCTGATAAAATCCCTTGATAAGACTGGTGGTTCAAAGCATGAGATGTAACTGATGCATCGGTACAAGTCAAGTGCTGCTGAAACAGAGCTGCCTTGCTTACAGATCTGCTGATAGGTAGGGGCTTTTGTGATCTCCCCAGATGTTCTGGTCAGGATCCCAGACTGTGAGACCCCTTCTGTTCCAAGGGAAATCACAGCAAGCAAACAAGTGTCTAAGTTAATATCAGCTGCTGACCTTGTGAGAGGCAGACAGAGGTGCTGCAGGAAGGGAGTGACTTAATACACTCTGAAAAGTTTGGTGTAGCTCCAACTTTCCATGATTTATCCCAGTGAAGTGGGAACATTTTTATTACTGGGCACACATATCTTCTGGAAATCCTGACCCTCACTATTTTAAGCAGAAGTGGCCAAGTTCTGACACACACCTTCTGTTTTTCTCAACCCCTGCTCCATGAGATATTGTGTATGTGGAGGAGCATTTTAGTTTGGTTTTAAGTATACTGGTCTGTTGGAGAAGACAAGAGGAAGAACCATAACTTAAAATAGTCAACACCATTTATAATCACTCTGAGGAAGAATCCATCCCTGTTCATTGTTGTCTTGTGCTTTATTTGAAATACAAATCCATAGCCAACCCCTTGGGTGCTTCTCTGGAAGCAGATGAGAACCACACAGCCCCCCCCAAAAAAAAAAAAATCATAAAAAGCATTAGCCCAAATTCCTTTCCTTGGCATTATCTTTAATTTCAAATATCAGATATACTTTGAGTTCTGTTAACTGAACTGCCTAGTCTTTTCCTCTTTAAGCAGTCAGCAAGTAGGCTAGAGAGGACAGACCGACACAAACACCTTCCTATGCTGGGTCTTTTTTCTGTCTTCATAGGTCTTATTTTTATTCTCTGGCCTATGCTAGTACTATGCTGGCTAAGACATAATACTTTTTTTTTTTTTGGTATGTTTGGGGAAGGACCTGAGTCCAAAGTATCCGAAATTTTGTGAGGACTATGTCCTTTAATGTTTGCTGCAGGTGGAGCGCCTTTCTTTGCTGCTGGCCTTCCTTGGAGAAGAGCAGACATTTACTATGTTTTGTGCATATGCAGCAACGGTACGGAGAGCTGGTCTCCAGAAGAACCAAAATGCCAAACTCTTTAGCAGCACAGTTTTGAGATGCCAAGGACCACGAAGAGGCACACTAATATAAGAGGGTGGGCACTGAGTCCTTTTATCTGATTTAGAAACAGTCTATGAGCCTGGCATCTTTACCCATCTTTCCCTCTGCACATGACGTAGTCACTCAACAAATATACTTGTGACTGGTGACAGGGAGCAAAAACTGTTGGGAAATCATTCAGAAAAGAAAGAAAAACCTTAGTGCCTCTCATCTTTTTTGTATTTTTCCAGTCCAGATGTGCAGACAAAATAACTTAAACCTCGTGCTCTTTCTTTGAAGTAAAAATGTGCAGTTATGCCTATTTCATAAATAAGGAAATTGGTAAAACTGATTTGTCCTAGGAGGCAGGGCTAGGAGGTCAGCCTCCTCTGCCTGCCTCCTTGCTTTGTTTTTAAGCCACCCTGTTCTTACAGGAACATTTCTGCAAGGCAAGTTTTTTTTATGCCCAGAGCTATACGAATATACTTCTAATACCATGTACTTGAAATCCTCTGGCACGGTATGCATCTACATGCAAAGTCAACGACTGGGAGACCAGGTCTCCAGCTGAATCTAAATGCTAAGTTATTCAAGCATGGACACGCAGAACGATGCACTGGTCAGTAATGAATGAGGAGACATAGCCAAAAAAAAAAAAAAAAAGCAAAGCAGGAATATGTTGTGAGGCAATGGCACTAAGGTTTACGTACAGACATATTTTTAATATCTTGGCCTGTCTTCAAGGCACCTTCCTGCTGGGTCTTAAGTGGGCTTCCAGCTGTCACATGACATACGTTTGTTTTTGCATTAGTCGTATAGAAAATGCACCCATTTCTTGGAATTGAATTAGAAAAGCCAGAAGGAACAAGCTTGGCAAAATGACTAGTGTGCCTTGGCAGATACTTCCCAAATACTCTGCGAGATGAGCACTCCTACAGCTCCTGAACTAGCACCAGGGAGAAGACAAGAGTGATAAGTGAGGCTCTGAACTTCATATGATATTCAGAGACCAGTACTGTTAGAACTGGTGTCTGGGTGTTCATTGCTAATGCTGGGGATTCTCCTGAAAAAGCTATGGAAAATTCTGGCTTAGACCTCAATTTTTCCCCAGCTGAAGCCGATGTAAAAAGTCAGGTTACTGTTGGAAGGCACAGAATTGAACACTTGCTGATGAATGGGCAGTACACACTGCTTACAGAGATTTATGGCAGAGATCCCTGAATTAATATTTGTCAAGCTAGTATGGGTATCAGTAGCTCTTTATCCCCCAACAATACAGGGATCTTCTCTGGTATTAAACTTGCTTTGTAGCAGAATTTTTAAGGGAGATGCTTTGTTTTTTCTTGAATGCATTAATTAAAACAGAGTAATTTCACTCGTTTTCCACTTCTACAAGATAAAAAGTCTTGTAAAGTAGTTCTTTTGTGTATATCCCCTCTTAACACAAGCTCATAACAATGCTGGTATTTAGAAAAAGTTTCTCTTCTGAACTCATTGGTGCCAGGTTTGCCAGTTAACTGTGTTTATAACAATCTTTCCCATGTGATTTTAGCAGCTGATACAAAAAACCGAGATAATAATAGTTCCTTTATAGTTCTAGAGTGGCGTTTTCTTCCAACTTTCCAAGTAGCTCTGAGGTTGTTAAATCACATCAAATTAGATAGTTCCAAAGGGAAAAAACACTGTTGACAAGTCAAAATGATGAGGCATCTCATGCATTTTTCAGTGGTGTACACCCGATATCGGAGGGAGACTCAATGTAAGAATATTAGAGAAAAAAGATACAAAGCATAGACTCTGCAGAAAGCACTGATACCGCAACAGCATCATTAATGGAGTTGGGGCTTGTCACTGTTTCTGCCACAACAGCTATGTTTTACTGCCTAACACCTGAACTACCCCTGCTGAGAAGGTTGGGGGTTGTACATTAGTATCATAATAACAAATAAAGGGCACATTATTGCTTGGTGGGGAGGAGGAGGCCAGGAAGGTGAGTGCCTCCCTCCCCTCCAGGTTCTCCAAGCCTGCTGGCAAGTCACTGACATCTTTGCTTCATTAAAGTGCAGAAAATGTGCAAGCAATTGGAAAGAGGCTCAAAGTGCAATCGGAAAGTCAATAACTGTCCTGACATCCTCTCCCTCCATCATAGCCAGGAGTCCTTCCAAAGTGCTAGCTGTGTTGACTGGCATAAAATACTTCTGCAGGGTTTACTGCGGTGGTGCACTGTCACCTTTCCCCTTTCTTATTGTAAAGATCAGGATCTGGGGGAAGATTTATATAATGGTTTAAAGGAACCATGAGAGCAATGCCATTTTTAATGTACATATTTTTTCACATGGATGTTTGTGTAGGGTGAGTGCTAATGTTGCTACTTCCACCTTTTCCCATGATTTACTCCGAAGAGAGACCTGTGGCTTTCTGAGAAGTGAATCCTCACCGTGACTTGACGGCAGTGGCCATACAGCACCCTGGTTGATTAGGTATAGGGAGATTGAGTGACTTGCTCGAAGCCAGAACATTACACCCTCACGTCAGCTTTCCAGAGGTGGAATCACTGGTCACTTATACCTGGCTAAAAGTGATGCAGTTGCCAGTGTTCAGAGTGGTTTCCCTACCAGTTTTGGTTTTTTTGCTGTGAAAGGGCTACTGCGAATGTTTGAGTCCTTGGAATTATTGGCTTTTCGTTAGTACCTAGATTTGAATATCTGTAACACAGCTGGAGCTAGGAGGTTCCACCCCTTTCCCACCCACCACCCGGCAAGCCAAGCACCAGGCTTTGCCAGCTCAGCATTGCTGATGTCACTCTTTCCTGTTCTGCAATGTGCAAACAGCCCGGGGACGTAGTGGGGTAACGCTGTTTGAACAGTCTCTTCAGTCAAGGATTTTTCCGATATAAATTGGACGAGTATTAATGGATATGCCTGTGAGTGTGATATCGCATAGCTGGAGGGGAACAGAAAATGAAGCATGTTATGGCAGGAAATGAAGCAGATTTCTCAGCAAATCTGGCTTGACAGCTGGCAGGTAGTTGCAGAGGCGAAAGAGGACAGGCTTCTCTTTCACTTTGCAGGATGGGTGGAGTTGGTAATGTCCTGGGAGTGAGCTGTGGAAGGAGAGTGGTAAAGGGATGCCCCTGCTTTTTTTGTCTCACCTAAAAGATGTTATTTAACATTGATTACCTACCTAAAGTCTACCTCTCTACCTTTCCTTTGGCTTCATACACTTGTACTGGTCCTCGCACGCTGCTGCTGCTTTAGCCGTGGAGCAGTTCTTTCTCCCCGGGTGGGCAGAGAGCTGCCTCCTCCTGTGAAGCCAATGGAGTGTTTCATCCACCACACGCTGTGCAAAATCAAGGCTTTCCTTGCTTTTCTATCACTTCATTTCATCATTTCCCACAGATTGCTTCATATCATCAGATTTGTCTTTTCATCTGATGACACCTTCCAGGCTTTGCTTTCTCACAATCCCCTGTGAAATTCACCCATTTTGAACAAATCACTCTTAAAGAGTTTTGTAGTGGAGGAGAGGACTTGTGAATTATTTTTAGTGGAGTACTATCCCTTGTGGAGGCTCAAAACATGTGTTTTGTGTGTCATTTCCTAGAGCATGCCTTGAGAAGACCACCTGGGTTGAGATCACTTTCACTCATCCCTGCACAGATGTGGACCATGGTGTTTCTTTGCAAGCTGGATTAACAGCAATCTTTGTCAGTCTTTGGACATTGTGTTGAATGGTGACAGGAACAACTCATATGATCTTGAACATCCTCCTGATAACTGGGCTGGATTTTTTTGGGCTGTCTCTGTTGACCCGTGGCATTGGGGGCTGCATACTGGTAAGTGTTTCTAATGAGGCTGGTATGTAAGAGCTGGTGTATCTCTGATACCTCTGGAAGAGGGGATGAAGGAGGAAGATCCTTCAGCAAGGCATGAAGGACAGTGAGACCTCAAGGACTCTGCATCTCTAGGAGGACTCCTGCTAAGGGAGGCTCCATCACTGCCTTGAGGACGGCTCTCTTTAGTGGGGAGTTGGTCTGTACTGTTCAGGGCATGCCAGCAAGTAACAGCAAATGCAGTAACACAGGTTTCATTTTTCAGATGGGGTTTCCTTCATGCCCAATTACACCACCTTCTATACTTGCTTGTGTGTGAACACTTCAACACTTGTGAGGGGCTCCTCTTTCAGAAGGCTCTCGCCAGGCTGAGCAAGGTCACTCACATCTGATGAGCTTGGCAGTGGATGCTATTTGCCTCTATGTCCTGGCCAGACTCTGGGAGCAAAGGACTGGAGACTACAGCAGAGGCAACTGTGTTTGCTTGGGGCTCATGTTTTCCTGCTAAGCCTCCATCGAGGCAAATGTCCCTGAAGTAGCTGTATGTGTGCATTCCTCCAGAGCCGGCTGCTCCCAGTGACACTTTCATGGGACAAGGTGAAACATCTCAAGCCCCAAAATATTATTCTTTCAGATGCCTGACTTCTGACTGGCCTCTGTTTGCAGAGCAATTCCAGTCAAGTGGAAAACGTGACTTCTCCTGGTATTCCTCATTGAAGTGACTGAAACCATTATCAGGTTATCAACGTGCTTGGACATGAAGTCAGCTTTGTGCTATATAAAGCAAACTAACATTTTGGTAGAAGTGCTGGTGTGAATGAAGGTTAAAATAATAACAAAGGGTTAATTTTCTGTTGCAAAGGGAAGGGTTTGGGGTTGGTTCTTTTGGTTTTTTCACAATCTCAGAAAGTTTAATGAGGAAGATGCCATTTGAGCTGTTCAACTCAGCTAAAAAAGGTAAAAATCTTGCTCGGTCTTGTGACATTTCATGGGAAAAACTTACTAGCTCTGACACTTTAGTCAGCCAGTGGGACCTGCCAGGCAGTCTCTATTTTCTTGCTGATATTACATCGGTCACTGCAATGTGTAGAAAGATCACCCCCACAAGACACCCCTGGCCATGTGATGGGAAGGAATATATGGTGACACTTTCATATTGAGAGTAGAATGAATTTCTTCACTTTGCCTGGAAGCAGCTCCCAGAAAAGCAAGATCCCGAAGGCAGTGGTGACTGCTGCAACGTGTTCTGGACTGGGTTGGCAGGTTGCTCGATCCCTGAAGGAACCAGGAGGTTGTAGGCTCCCAGACTGCCCCTCTGCAGGGGACTGTGACCTTGTCACTGTGTGTCACTGAATCATCAGGCCCCACACCTGGTCCCGCTGCCAGAGGGGACCTGCAAGGACAGCAGTGAGAAACGGCTGGTAGGAGAAGTGGAGATGGCACCTTTCCCCGCACTTGGCACGTACGGACTGTTGATGAACCATTAACAACTCCTGTATGGTCACCAGGTGTAACAAGAAAGGGCTACTGAATAACCCAGTGTGTTTTAGCAGCTGCATTGCTGTCTTTCTAGATAATATTTTACTTCTGGTTTTAAATTTTTGCTGTCCTTGTATGATGTTACACTGGAATAAACTTTTCTCTCCAGCACAGAAAATGTTCAGGGAAGGACACATAAGAAATTAGGGGAAACAAGTTGCTAAAAATCCCTGTATTTTCAGTTCCCAGAAACTCTGAGCCCTCACACTCAGCTGTGCTATATGTCACTGACACATCAGCTCATCTAAAATAGGTACTTCAGTGAGAAATAAGTTCTTGTGAAATGTGCAGGAGAGAGCACTGGGGACTAAAATCCTCAGCTGCTCTGTGGAGTTAACCCAGGGGGGCAGTAGCTGTGAAATTTTCTTTTCTCTTTGCTGCCAATGTGCCTTGGCTCTGACTTGGAGAAACTTCTTCAAGAGGAGTGCAATTCAGGTCACGACTTGGCAAGCCCTTCACTGCATCTGGACTTCGATTTTCAGGTTCAGTCCAGGCAAAACTTAACCTCTTCCATGAAGATGTGGCAGCCCTCCAGTAGGGAGCTGTTGTGCAAAAATAGGTAATATGGCATTTTCTTGAGTTCTTGGTTCCCCTTGACCAGCAGGTTTCTCTCTGTGTTTTTCTTTTTCCCCTGCTGAGATCACCACCCTGTGCTGGGTGTAAATTAGGAAGAAAAAATAAGGTGCTGGACCAGTTGCTTAGCAAAAATCATCTCCCATCTCCCCTGCAGGACAAAACACTGGAGTATGGACAGCAGCATTTGTGATTCCTGCTGTGCTGCTGAATTCATTAAGGAGCTGACATTAGAAAGGATGTTGGAAGACTGAGCAAGAAGTGAAGAAGCAGAGCTCCTCCAGGGGCTGGTCTGAAAGCGAAGCAAACACTTTGTATATGGTTGGGTTTATTTCTGGGCTTTACCATGTGTGTACACAGTGAGCAGGTAATAATCCCTGGGGATCTGGATAGAGGTTTAGAGTCAGATGTATGGACTAGGAAAGCCAAGGAAAATTCCTTCCTTGGAAGGGCACAATGAATTTTCCTTGATGGGAAGGGGTCTGCTTCATCAGAAGGAGGAAGGGTGGTCTGGGGTGGGGGGAGGAAGCATCTCAATGTAGAGCCACCCGTGCCACTTCTCCATGGCGCAGGGCAAGAGTGTCCTCTGGCAAACAAGTGTGGAAGGCTGTCTTCTGGGGTTAGTAAGTACAATGGAATGGCCCTTTCACAGCCAGCGTTACCCTGCAAGGCACCACCCCTTCTGATTTTCTAAAGGCATTGGGAACAGCGGCTCTGGCAGAGCATTGCAGGGCTTCATGGGATTATTTATTCACTGTGTTCCTGGAACAGCTCCAGGCTTCCTGTCTCTGCCTCCAGTGTACACGCTCATCAAGTACCCACAAGGCTCACAATCCCCAGAGGCAAGAGGAGACAGTAAGAACGTGATTATTCATACTGCAAATTGCACTGTCTCTGAAGGACCTGTGGGGCTGTGGAAAGACCGAACTGATATCCTCCCTTCTCCTACCTCTCTAACGCTTAATCAGGGTAATTAAGGCAGCGAACTCAGTCTGGATGGATTTCATTGCCGGGGCCATTGGAGGTAAATACATAAATTAGTGTTTGTTGATGAAAGCAGATTGCTGTGTTTCCTTCTTGTTCAGCTAATGGGCAAGTCTCAATGTAAAGCTGAGAGTCTTTTGATGGCGGATGCTTGTTAAAAGTGCATTTTTCTTTATTAAGTAGAAAATGTCATCAAAGCAGGCTCACAGAGTAACTGGAAAGGCAGCACTGCAATTTGGTTGGCTGAGGTCATTGTCCTGCAGTCTCCTCCAGTCTAATTGCAGTGGGATGACAAAACCCTGATAGGAAGAGACAACGTGGAATGTGTTGTGTGCAGATTCAAACCGGTGAGTAATGCCTGGACAGCAAAAGCTCATGTCTCTAGTGCCTGTGTGTCCTGGCAGGCTGTCAGGCTCGTGTCTCCAGGAGGTTGAGGATGTGATTTGTGAGATGGGAGGGGTGGAGACGTGGCTTTTTGTGGTGAAGAAGGTCTGAATGAATGATCTTTGCATTACCTTAGGTTAAGAAGTATTTGCAGTGCTGATGGTGATTTCAGAGCCAGGCGTGCTACGTAGCAGGCTTCGATCTAGGAGAAAGTAGGTTAGCTGAAACATAAAAAAAGTGAAAGGACAAAAGTGTGATTTCATTCTAGACATTTTTAGAGTGTGTACTGCTCAGACACAGCTTTGCTTTAAACTACAAAATGTAGCCACTGGTCTCATTTCTTTATTGAAATGTTGTTAGATTTAGTGAAGTAACAAATACCAAGACAAGAGCCTTGGAGTCGCAGCTGCCAGAAAGGCCAGGTAAACCTGCCAGATGGCTAAGACACCCAGCCCAAGCCTGCATGTCGGATCTCAGTTTGAGATCTGCTGAAATTTGGCAGTTTCCCTCACCAGGAGCAGCCTGTGGTCCCCATGCAGCTATGCATTTCCTGTGAGGGACCATGACGAGTTTTACCCTGCAGCCCCTTGTTTCTTACCACCCAAAATGTGCAAGTGGGGCAAGGTTTGTAGCATCCATCCCTGGAGGTGCCTGTTGCTTGGGATATTGGCCTTCCCCAGGGTGCTGGGAGACCCTGCTCCAGAAGGACCCACCATGGGTCCTCCAGGGAGATATAACCAGCCCCTCCATGACAGCTTGCCTTTCTCCTCTTCTTTCCTTGCTGACTTTAAAGTACTTGGTGGAGATAGTAGCCACTTGCTGAGGCTGGCAATGGGACATCTAGCCCAGAAGGATTCACTAAACCTCCTCTGAGATGTTTTGTTAATGCCTGGGCTCAGCTCAGCAGGGCAGCAATGGTTGTGTTTGCTCCTTGGACTCTTTTGCTTTTATTGGCACAGTTTTAGCTGAGCCACTTAAGGATAAACTTATTTTGCAAGGAAATGTGAACAACTGAAAGCACAGTTTCAAAGTGGCCACTTACCTTGGCATTTTGCAACCCCCCCCCCCCGCATGATGTATGTGGCACCTCCTTGTCTGGGTGCCAGCACGATGTGCCACCTGGCCATGCAGCAAGCATCTTCCAAGGGTGCCCTGGAAATGGGCTCAGACTGGGAGGATGCAGGCTGGGGAGCTCCAGCTGGGATCAGAAATGTCTTTGCTTGTTTTGACAACCTTCGCTGACCCCCGGGGTGTCGAAAAGCAAAATTCCCCATTCTGTGATCTGTGTCCAGCTTGGGGCTTTTCTAAGATGGATAACACACTTCCACTGGGAGACAGGGTGTTTTCTGGCACGCTGTTCCCTGCTGGGAACTTGCACCTAGACATGTGCAAGGTACCTGGGCAGGGCTTCAGGGCCGTAGTCCCTGCCCCAACACGGGACAGCTTCCAGGGGTGGGACACCTTTCCTGTGAGAACTGGGATATTTTTGATTCTTAGCTTGTTTCATGGCTCGTGTTTGTCAGAGCCGAAGCAGTTTTCATATTCCCCAAGAGGTTACAAATATAGCTGAAGTGCATCAAACAACTCAAGAGGGAAGAGAGATAATAAGAGTTTCTGTTTAGTAAATGAGATTCTTGTGACCGTGATCTGTTTTCAGAGTGTTTTGGAGAAAGCAAGACTTAAGTGCCTCTAAAAGACAGCAAAGATGGTGCCCTTTTGAATCCCGTGTAATGATCCAGCCTGGCTCAGGCACCTGCACAAATATTGTGTGTTTCCTCTGAGCTGTTACTTCGGTGACCTTGGACAAACTTAGCATGTTCAGCCCAGGAAACAGTGACCTACTCTAACTCCAGACATAAAGAATGTGAGAGAAATGTGCTTAATGACTGTGGAAACTTTCAATAACCACTAAATGGGGCTGTATGTCCTCAAAAGCAGCTCATCTATAAGGATGTCCTTCTTGGCCAATAAAGCTGAGCAGGAGGTTGGACTAGAGGCCTACTGAGGTTCCTTCCAGCTTGAAATTTCCTATGATCCCATGAATGTTTTCTAGTCCTGCTATGGCAGCAGCCTGGACCATGGCAGGGGATGGGTATTAACGATTAGGGATATTGATGACTAGGGGATGATTTGACTCTTATGCCAGACGTAAAGATTTGGGAAGGGGAAGCTGAGGTTCGCCCAGAGGTGGTAGAGCAGCAGGGTCTGCAGGATGTCTGGGCTTCCCCACATATTCCTGCAAGGTTACACACCAGTCACATGCAGTCCAAGGTTAGATAAAATAGTCCACCTATGGAGGGAACATTCCATCTCCTTGTCCTTACAGCTAAAGCACCTCCTGCTAGCCACTGCCAGGGTCGCGTTACTGGATGGAGTTTGGCTTAGTTAGGGTATGAGGCACTTCTTATGTTCCCAGCTCTCCACAAAGTAAAGGCTTTTGGAAGTTGCCATCTACCCATCCAGTGCATGGACCATTATCCCTGCTTCTCCCTGAGTCTCTCAGTCAGGGCTTTGCCAACAGCTCAAAGCTATTGCAGCCTGGTGGGCTCTGAACGGCTGCCGCTTGCTCTCTGCGGATTACCATTGCAGTGGACACTCTGCCAGGATCTCTCCTTATTTGAATTGCCTTGTTGAAGTGGCCTGACTCATGCAGAGACTGAGTAATCCAGTTTTGTCCCTGCACTGTGTCTGTGTGCGTAGGGGATGCTACAACCTCTGCACAATACCTGGAAACATCTCAAATAAAGTAGGCATGAGAAGCGGGTAACTACAACCCAATGAAGATCATTCACCCGGTTTTGCCATTTATTTTCGTCACAGCTAACGCAGTGTAACTCAGCGGGAGTCCCAAAGGATCACTCTTCAGTATGCATGCTATACATTGCTGGCCGCCTTCAATTCTGCTGTGCAAACAGGACATGTGTGGGTCATGCTATCTTTGTCCCAAGCTATTTATATTGTGTGACGTCATGCAGAGTACTTCTTCCCCAGCCTTTGATGGACTTGGCTGAGCTCCTCGGCTCTGACAACTTCCCTGAGTGCTCTTAAGAAGTGCAGTTCATGGCAGGCTGTGATTGTTTAGAGGTTTGGGGTGGGAGCAGTGAAAAATTTACCTTTATGATCTCTCTAGACCCAAGGTGAGCAGGAGCCCTTAGGACTGAGAAGCAATGGCTGGTTTGGGACAAACCTGCTGTATTTTGTCTATGTTGCTGCTGTCTCTGCGTCTTAATGTGTGAACAGGGCAATTTCTCCGTAAGGGAGGACGCTTCTTGTCGAACACTGATCCAAATCAGCCTTGGTATCTGACATGCATGAGACAAGGCTCCTACCTTTCCTGAGCTGGTGGAGCAAGCCAGGGCTTAGCTGTATAAGGCATACGGGGCCCCTGAATCACTAGCCTCTGTTTAGCCAGCATCCACTGCCTCTATGGTTCAGGAAGTCTGAAACTGATGTGATGCCAAATCCTCTGTCTGGGACATGTTCTTGGGCCAGGGAACCTCTGAGGTCATAAAGTCACACTGACATTGACTTACGTGCTGCTCTTCCCTGGCTGGTGGGGTCTGTGTTTGCATTCTGCCTCTGGCTGGTGGATGGGAATCTGGGACAGTGCAGGTAGCCCCAGGTGACTTTGTGCATTGTCACTCTCTGCTCAGACTAGAGGCATTGTTCCTTTGAGTGGTATTACTCAGCCTGAGTATTCCTCCACCGCTGTCTTTCTTCTAGTCAGATCTCATTCTGGTTTTGAAGTACAGAAGATGGCTTCTTGGCCCATTTTTCATCCTAATTGCTATTTATCTGGTGGTAGATTTGATAGAGAGTTCTGCAGCACAAACCTCATTTTTCTGCAAGCAAGATGCTGTTCGTTGTTTTCTTCTGAGTAAGGCACCTCGGGATTGTCTCTTGGTGACTCATACCAGCAGCTGCTGCTTTTTTCTAAAACATAGGAGAGCTTTCCAGAGCACCCAAGCAGCGTGTAATCACAGGTGAACTTGCCTAGAGAAATACCCACAGCAATTAATACATTCTAAAATATCTCGGTTTGTTTTTGTTTTTTTGAAGGAGTCAATGAGAGGCAGTTTCCAACCTGTGAGCCACCAGACATGCATTGGATCTACGACTGCCTGGCTCCCTGAAGGGCTTATCCAGCACTTCTATGAACTTGAGCTCTGTCTAAATGACTCACATGGATACAGCTCTGTTGTCCCCCAGCCTGATTTCCTCTCAGATGATTTGGCAGTTGATGTACTGGGAGGAAGTTAGCTGGTCAGCCCCTTATTGTCTGTTGTCTCTGCTGACAGGTGCATTTAGATCAGAGTGGAGAAATGCACTGAGGTAAGGGCAGGGACAGTGGGTGATCTATTTGTTACTGCGATCAAGAGAAGTCTGTCTTGGAGATCTTTTGCTCTCCTTATGTGCCTTGACGGCAATAACTGTATCTCGTAGGATTAATGTGTTTCCATCTCTAGTGACTGTTTTAAGGTTTCAGAATGAGCCTGGTTGTCAATAGAGGACTGACAACCCCCCACCCCAGCATGCTGGACATGCTGTCACTGCTGCAGGAGGGGAGTCATGGTCAGCTGGTGTGCGGGGCGTGCTGCTGAGCACGGTGGCTTTGCGCACGCCTGGCGCTAATCCCTAGCAGCCCCTTAATCCTGCTGAGCCCCGAGCAGCAGAGGGCAGGTGGTCCCACCCCAAAGCAACGCTACCAGTTGTGCTGCAACCTGGCTGGCATCACGCCAAGCAATCTCCAAGCTTCTTGTCCTGCTTTTGCAGCAGTGTTTGGTGCATGTAGGAGATAGATACACTTCAGAGGCTTAGTACAGCATGGTGCCGTGGATCCTAATGCTCAGTGGATTCCTCACTCAGGGCTTTAGATATGCTTTGTAAGGTGCAGATGGGACATGTCCAGTCTCTGGTGTGTAGGAGGCAAGAGCAGTACCTCTCCTGTCTTCAAGAAAGAAGACAGATTGCTGAGAACCTGTAATGCGTGAGGACCACTCCTCTTTTATAGATGTCCTCATGACTGCTGCTTTTATTATTTAATATTTCCTAGTCAAGGATGGAGAACCAAAATTGCTCCATAAACCCCTCATGGGAATGGGGATGCTTTGTACCTTATGCAAGGGTGCTTCGCCATAGTCCAAAAATGCTTTACTGCATAAGCTGAGAGGTGGAACAGAAACAGTCCAGTATCTTAGAAGTCATCCCTTCAACCTTCCCACAGCAGTGCTTTCATAGTGTTTCCTCCAGTTCTGGCTTGCACTGTGGTGTTATCCTCGTGATATGTTTCCTTTGGCTTTCGGATTCCTCCTTTGAGAATGCCTTGGTCATGCAGAGAAATCTGTGAATTTTGCTCTGTTGTTCTTGGCTCGAATGTCGTTGCTGGAGCTTGAGAGAGGTCTGATGCCAAGCACAGCAGGGCTCTGAAGCTGTATTTTTGCATTGTTCCCCCAATGCCTTCCTGCAATAGGGGAAAAAGTTCTGTCATGATGTGTGCTATTAACCATCTCCACTATACTCTGTTTCAGGTGGTCTGAGCACAGCAGTGGGTTATCCGCTGGACACAGTGAAGGTACCTGTTTGTTAGAGTTTTATTTCTTGACTATAGACTGAAAACAAGCCCTTTCCCCCCCTCCCCCCCTTTATAGAAATCTAGTCCCATGACAATGCTTTCATCAACATGTTTCACGTCATTTGGTTGTGTTGGTTTTCTCTTAAAAAAAAAAGTAAACTGTTTGGTGATGTTATTTTATGGCTTATTATCTGGTTTGCTGCTATGGCATTTGTTGATTTTTTTTTTTTTTTTTAATATTTGATATCTGCATTTTAAAGTTTTCCCTGTATTCCTAGGTGAGAATTCAGACCGAGAGGCATTACAACGGGATTTGGCACTGCATTCAGGAAACATACAGGACAGAAAAAGTAGGTACTTCTCACCAGAATTGCTGATAGCTGTTACGGATGCCTTGTTTCAGAGAAGCAGAGCTACCTCTGTTGATTTGGGGAGGATGAGCAGCAGTTACTTACAGCCATTTGTGGGGAGAAGGGTCAGGATGACATTTAGCTTTTCCGAATAGCTGTGAGATGGAAGTAAGTTTTGGCTCAGCAATATATAGCCAGTGTTTTTGAGCAGATGCTTTCCCATGCTATTCCCTCTTAAAAGTGTTCTTTTTCCTCTGTTTCCAACTAGATTTGGGGATTTTACAAAGGTGTGTCCGCATCAGTCCTCACCGTGTCGGTGATTTCTTCTGTTTCATTTGGCACGTACAGAAACTTCCTTTGTACTATCTGCAAGCTGCGATACGGGGCTGCGGATGCAAAGCCGTCCAAGCTGGATGTTTCTCTTGCTGGAGGTGCTGCTGGCGCTGCCCGGGTAGGCAAACAGGTGAAAGGGAAAGCACAAGAGATCTTGCTCACAAATGCAGGAAGCTGGAAAAGCTGGGAATGTTTTCTGTCCAGGAGGCACAGGGGAGCCTGCAACAAGCCCAGCGGGTTTGCTTTTGCAGGCGGGGTCACGCTCTGTCCGCACTGCCCACTCGCTGGTCGGCTCCACGGTGTAGCTGAGTCCTGCTGGGCAGCCCATGCTGGATTTGGTTGAGAGTGATAAAACACTTAAGAATGCGCTATTAAGAATGCTATGAACCTTGGCAGCAAACGCAGGAAAGTAAGAAAACCAACCTGGTCTGTGAGCTTACCAAGCGGCTCTGATGGTATGTTTATGTGAGAAAGACAAAACTCAGCGTGTTAAAGCACAGGCTGGTGTTTGGACATGAGCCCAGCAGGGTATCACTGTATAGCTGGGCAGTACACAGCATCGCCTCGTCAGGGTCATCACTGAGAAGTGATGCTGCCTGGCAAATGTGCATGATCCCAGGACAGGGAGGCGAGGCTGAATGCAGGAGCGGTTTCCCATAAGCAGATGGATAAGCAGTTTCCCATAAGTGTCTGCAGCGGAGCTCACCCCCAGTAGCGTGCTGGGCAGAAATGAGTGTCTGGTCACAGGCAATCCTCTTACAGAGCAGTCCAGATGGTTGGGTTTCTAGGTGCTTCCTAGCAGGCAATGACTCAACATAGGGTAATTGTTTTTCAAGTCTTCATGGACTTATTTCCAAATACAGATGCATACAAGAGCCCTGATGTATGCTACCCTATAGCTGAGGACATCCCCTTTCCATGCCCATCTGGTTTAATAAGTTGTTACAGGTATTTAACATCCTCTGTTGATTTCTGCCTCACCTTCCACTCTGCACATGTGTGTCCTACTGCTGCTGGGTCTTTAGCACAGAGAGAGGGAAGCAGGATGGAACTTGCTGGCTTAAAGCAATATTATTGCCTGAAAAAGTGGGAGACAAGGAATTTGCAGGAGGGGGATCAAAACACTATTTCAATGTGAAGGGTTAAAATATCATCTTTCAATGTTACAGGTTGTGTTCATGACCCCTAGTGAAGTGGCTAAGGTTCGCATGCAGACTCAGAGGAACCCACATCCTTCCATCGCGTCTCCCCAGCCTGTTTCCAAGCCAAAATACCGAGGGTCACTGCACTGCCTGAGGGTGATCACCAAGGAAGAAGGTTTTGGAGGTCTCTACAAGGGCTGCTCTGCATTACTCTGCAGGGATTGCTCTTCTTCTGCAATCTATTTCCTTACCTATTCTGCTCTGTGTGACTGGCTCACACCAGCTGGGAAAAACAAACCAGGTAGGTATGGGAAAGCACCTGACATTACCTGCAAAAATGGCTTATTTAGTACCATACTAAGAGGGAAATCAGGCTCTCAGCAAACATCACCCAGTACCTATAAAACCTCACCCAGATCCAGTCCTCCTGTGGGGTTGCTGTGTGTTTGCTTCCTGGTGCCATGGGGCCATTTGTGCCCTCCCAAAACAGGTGCTAGTAGCCTGCATGCAAGGACTTCCTCATCATGACCTTGTCCCTCAGCTGCTACTCCTCTCCCTGCAGGAAGGGTGTTTAGGGCACACTCTGGTGCCTAGTACGTGGGTATGAAATCCTCTTAGTGCAGAAATATGATACGTAACTAGAAATGAAACATGGATGAACCTCCCAGGAGCCGTCATGGAGCTCACATAAGGATCAGTCAAGAGCTTGAAAATGAAGTCCAGGTGCAGAACGTAGACACTTAAGTTTCCCAGTTGTCATTTGGCTCCCAAAACCAACCACTCACTTTGAGAAAAGATCAAATAGGTGTCATATAGCAAAAAAGCATCTTCCTGAGAATTATAAAGATAAGTAGACCCAGCTGAGGAGGGTGTGAGGGCTCTCAGGCTGCATCACATCTAGTTCATGCACTGTTAAAATAGATGCTGCCTCTGCATGAGCCAGCATCATGTATTCAAAAAATGGAGTGCACTGTGAAATTGAGAGGCCACACAGTTTGTGCGAGATCATGAGAAACACACAACTGCAAGAGCTGAGCAAAATAACTACTGAAAAACATGGAAACATAGAATTGTTTAGGTTGGAAGAGACCTTCAAGGTCTTAAAATCCAACCATTAACCCAGCACTGCCAAGTCATCACTAAACCATGTCCCTCAGCACCACATCTACACTTCTTTTAAATACCTTCAGGGATGGGGACTCCACCACTGTCCTCGGCAGCCTGTTCCAGTGCGTCACAACACTTTCAGTGAAGAAAATTTTTGTAATATCCAACTTGAACTTACCCTGGTGCAACTTGAGGCTGTTTCCTCTTGTCCTATCACTTGTTATTTGGGAGAAGAGACCAACCCTCACCTCATTACAACCTCCTTTCAGGTAGTTGTACAGAGTGATAAGGTCTCCCCTCAGCCTCCTTTTCTCCAGGCTAAACAACCCCAGTTCCCTCAGCCGCTCCTCACAGGACTTGTGCTCTAGACCCTTCACCGGCTTTGTTGCCCTTCTCTGGACATGCTCCAGCACCTCAATGTCCTTTTTGTAGTGAGGGGCCCCAAACTGGACACAGTACTCAAGGCGCAGACTCACGAGTGCCGAGTACAGGGGGACAATCACTTCCCTACTCCAGCTGGCCACACTATTGCTGATACAAGCCAGGATGCTGTTGGCCTTCTTGGCCGCCTGAGCACACTGCTGGGTCATATTCAGCCGGCTGTTGACCAACATACCCATGTTCTTTTCCGCCGGGCAGCTTTCCAGCCATTCCTCCCCAAGACTGCAGAGTTTCAGGGGGTTGTTGTGGCCCAAGTGCAGGACCCGGCACTTGGCCTTATTGAACCTTATACAATTGGCCTTGGCCCATTGATCCAGCCTTTCATGATCCCTCTGTAGAACCTCTCTACCCTCAAGCAGATCATCACTCCCGCCTGACTTGATGTCATCTGTGAACTGACTGAGGATGCACTTGATCCCCTTGTCTAGGTCATTGAAAGTTAACAATGAACCCATAAAAGTTAACTAAGTTAGTTGACAAATCTGAGATGCTTGTAGCTGTATGAGTGCAAGGCTTCAGTTAACTGCTCCTCCCTCTACTCTCTCCTGCAGGTTTCCTTGTTGTGCTGCTTTCTGGTGGTTTTGCTGGAGTCCTGGCCTGGGGATTAGCTACTCCCATGGATGTCATCAAATCTCGGATGCAAACAGATGAATTGGACCAACACAAGTACAAAGGCCTCATCCACTGTGCGAGGGAAAGTGTGAGAAAGGAGGGTGCAAAAGTGCTTTTCAAAGGACTGGGTTTAAATTGCATTCGTGCCTTTCCTGTGAACATGGTGGTGTTTGTAACGTATGAAGCTGTACTGAGATTTACAGATCATTACACAAAGTAAAAACAGCTTGTGCCATTCTGTTCACTTTGTTTAGTTTGGTTTTTTTGTAAAGCAACATCCAGAAAGAGCTGCTGAACGCCATCCTTTGATGGACAGCGCAAGAAGCACGGACATTTCAGCACAAAGCTGGATGACTGACGGCTTTGTTTTATTCTTATAGGATTACAAACTCATCAGGGAGTCTTGGACTTACATACAACCTCCCTTTTATCTCGTTAATGTATTTAGACTGTAGCTGCTGCTTAGGGCCTTGAAATATTTGCAAATATTTATGTCCTAAAAAGCTGCTACTCTGATCAGAGAGTTTGGGAAAGGATACATTTTGTTTTCTGCTGGCACAGAATATGATCTTCATAACCAAGGCAAGAGCTGGGGGGAGTTTGTGTAAGATTTAACACTATCCAGTGTGTGCTCTTTACATGTGATGCCTGTATTGCATTCACTGAGGAACTCACGTATTTATGCCTCAGGCTGCAACTTTTCCTTCCCAGCTGTAATTTTCCCAAAGTATTCTACAATTATATCCCTTTGGTAGCAGCTGAAATATGAATGTCCTTGTTTTATCCAGTTATTGTTTAGTGAGTGGCAGACATGGTCTGTTTGCATCATCAAGCTAATGGTCTCACTGAAAGTGAAACCAAGCACAGGTTCTTGCAAACCACGTGATGTCTCCCAGTGCCGCAGCCCTACAGCAGCTGTCCCCTCCGAAGGCTCTCCGGAGCCTGGCACAGCTTTGGAGGCAATCTGTTCTCATCCTGGAAGAAAGGGAGGAATAGACACAAACCCGCTTTTTTTCTCAAAGGAGAGGCTGCCATAAAACCTGTGTGCCTAGTGGGGTTGGGCGAGTTAAAGGAGAACTGCAAAGCTGTAGAGTATAGTTAACATTTACAACTCCAAAAAAGTGCGTTCTCCCTTCAAACCATGCTGTTAGGAGCAGCCAAATGTTTTTTGTCAAACATACATTTTGAAAGAATTTCTGATCCTCCTAACAATTATTTCTTTTTCACGAAGGTATAAAGTTTCATCAACAAGTCAGTTTTAAGAAACAACACCCAAAATGTTGCTTCAGAAAGAAAAGCCCTAAACCCAGAAATACTTTAATTTGCTCATCCCGCCTCAGGAGCGGCATATCTATTTTCTGCCTCTTTTAATCCCTGGATGATGACATCTGGAGCAGACTGGATCCAGCCCCTGCTAGGTTCTGCCGGAAGTGTCTTTTTTGGAGGGAAGGAGGAAGACTGTTTTTAAAAGGAGTTCTCCTATTCAGGGATGATGCCCTTCTGGTCCACAGCCACTTTTACCAGTTGATGGCATGACTTTGACCACACTGACAGCAGTTATGCAGCAGACAGGACTTGTCAGCTACCCTGGATATCTAAAGAAGGATTTTACACTAGAATGACAAGTTTAAAAATTTCAGATGCTACTAGAAAAGAATAAAGGGGACCTCTTCCACTCCAGAGATCAGTACAAAGCTCCAGAACTGCCTTCCTGAAATTGAAGCCTTCAACTGGCATTTTAAACATGTTCACAGCCATGCTATCAACCATCACAATTCTTCTCCCAAGAGTCTACCCAGCTCTTGCAGCTGATCCAACAGCAGGGTTAAAAGACCAGGCAGGTGCAGAGCATTTCACCTTAAAGGGAAGTGAAATGGAAGACCCAATGCTGAACCTGATTCTCTCCCAAAGTGCTTATGGCCTCAGCAACCTACCACTCCCAGTTACATCTTGGGGTACCAGCACCAAACTTCCTTTAGTCAGAAAGTCCTTACAACAGAAGATTTAATTAAGTAAGCCTTCCAGATTTGGAATTCCTCTTAAGAATCCACTACCCTCCCCTTTTTTCTTCAAGGGACACATTTAAGTGAGTGCTGTCCCTGCTGGGTATTGATTTATCCCAGCTCTGCCTGGACACTTCCCGGAATCAAACTCCTTTACGCTGTATTATTCTCAGGTGTCCGTCTTCTCAGGCATTACATCTTCTGAACAGCGACAGTAAAAAGATGCCTGCAAATCAGACTAAAAACCAATTCATTGTTAGGCAGTGTTGATATCATCCATGGTCAGTCCAAGGTTTGAAAGTAAAGTAGCTCACCTTTCCTAGTAAGGTCACGCATTCAGATATTAAAAATGCTACCTCCTGTGGGTGTAACTGAAACTCAGCTGCTTTCAAGAAACAGGAGTCAGAAAAACTGTGGAAGACAGTGCCAGGGGTTTTCAGGTGGCCTGAGCAAATGCCACACCAGAGGCAAGTTGTATTTCCAGGCAGTCTATTTCAGGAAGGTCACTGCTTTGCAATCCGTCCTGTTCAGAACTCTTTACTGGAAAAAATACATACACAGTGTATTGGGTGACAACCTGCCTCAGAGCAAGAACTCAGTTAATTCACACTGATACAAATTCCCAACAGCTACAGGAATTGACTGTATGAGTACTGTAAACAGAGACACACAAATATGAATGAACTTCTGTTTAATGACATTATATTGTACATATTATGTACTTTACTACAAACACACCAAGCTGGGTGTTTGGCTTCTGGATTTCAGAACTTGACTGCTTTATTTTCTGATTTCTTTGTATTATGTTGACCTTCAGCTACTCTGATAATCACAGCACTGTTTATTCTGGTCTGTTAGCTAGCTGAAGGCCAGCTGACAGAATGAAGACACCACATTTGCTGTGCTGATACTGGGTTTACTTTGCTATAGCGACCCAGCTTGATGGATAACTGGTTTCTTTCAGAAACAAAGTTGCTGGGGCCTTGAAGAAAAAATTCTTCAGAAGGCACAGTCTGCTTCATGTTTCCATGTTGCTGATAGTTCCTGTACCCTATGACAACATCAATGAATATCCAAGTAGGTTTCAGCATGCCTCTTGGAGCCTCTGGAAGAGCCACGTGAAGCTATTCAGAATGTGTGCTTTTCAGACAACAGCAATTGTGGAGTATCACGTTCCCACTGAAGCACCGGTCTTTCCACCAAACCTACTGAAGCGTCGTAAACCTTCTTGTATTTCAGAGCTGGCTGCTGTACGCAGGGAAATGTAACACCCAGCCTTGCTTGAGACCAGTTAATCTTTGGACAACTGACCCTTATTAGCTTGCTCTGGGAGCAATCTGAAGTCTACCTGGTAGATCTGGGTAGAGTAGGTTATAAGGCACCCTATTTCACTACTTGAAGGGCACTGGACATTGAAACAAGGACCAGCTTCATCAGATGACTAAATCAACACCTAAAAGGGTTAGGAGAGGTATCAAAAACAAAGAGTAAATTAAGCCTTTATTTTTTCCCCCTTTTTTAAAAAAGAGTAAACTCAAAGAAATTTGATACTGACTTTTATCTACATTTTTATTACAGAGGTAAGCAAAATATAAAGAAATTGAGAAAAATTTAATGAACATTGCCTGATAACATTCTTAGACATTTCACATGTGTTTTTGAAGACTGCCTTGTCTTGACTTTTAAATACCTCTTGGACAATAGACTTAGGAATTTGCCAAGGCTTCTCTGAGAAACAGTATCATTTCAGAAGCATGTTTGTAAGAGTTCATCAGGGTACTTGAGTAAAGTACTTGCTGAGTAAACAAATACCAGATAATTTTGCTATCGTTTTCCTTTCTAGAACTTTCAAACCAGATTTTAATTGCTGTGTTATAAAATTAACGCATAAACTTAGTTAGAACACACTAGTGTTTCTCCTTCAGCATATTTCCCTTTCCCAAATAAACAAAATAAATCTTGCAAGACAGATCTGCATGTAACATTTTAGTGAAATTTGCATTATGAGTTTGTAAAAGCCCTTTAAAAGTCAGTTTAAGTCTTTATCTTTCATGTACAGCTTAAAGATGACAGAGTGGACTGCAGAACAGGAAGGTCATCATTGAAGTCTACAGTAACCAAGAATCAGTTTATTTACTACTGAAGTTTAGAAAATATTTTTCTTTTCCAAGAATTGTTCCACCACTTTAACAAAACAAAAAACCCCCAAACTTTCCTACTGATTGTTAAACACGTGTTAGCTCTGAGATACTATGGCTGTGGGTTACAGAAAGTCAGTCATTTCTAAACATTTAATGTGTTCAAGTCAATGGCATTGGATTAGCAATGCCAGCTCGCTTCAACTGCAAAGAAAAAGACAAAAACTAAGCAGTGCTGTTTTCAGCACGGGTTTGATACACATGCACTAGGACTAAACTTGCCTTGCATTTACCTTTCCTTAGTTCCTTGCACAAGCATAAAGTAACAGGGGCACTTCATATACAACTTGGCATGTGGGTATTTCCATCTCAGAAAAGCAAGGTCATTGCTGGAGAGGATGTGTGCGCTGTGTTAGGGAACTGCTGCTGGTGAGGTGGCACCAGCTTCAGGCAGTACAGGGAGCCCAGCACACGTTCTCATGTATTAACAGGCTGATCCAAGGTCTACTGAAGGCAGAGAGAAGTCTCACCCTTGAAACTTCTCCCTCAACCACATGTAATCAGCTGACTTCAAAGGTTTACAGTCAAAAATGTGCTTTTTTGGGGTTTTAATTTTCTTTTCTAAAGAAAGTCAATATATGCTTGCTGGGCCCCACAGTACAGAACCTGTTAAAGTTTAAATCTTTTACATCCCATTCAAATGCCCTCCTTATACTTTTAAATGATTTGCCAATACCACACATCAATCAATACCTGTCTGTGTTATCAAAGGTATTTTTATTTGATATAGGTAAGACTATGCCTGGGCTAGCAACTTTCCATTTTATATAAACACAAGACAGATATAACAGTTTGCATTCAGCACTGTATATATTAAAACAAATTAGCTAATAATTTCAATTTTTCTTCCATAAATCACAGCAAGAACATTTAAGTTCTTTTTAAGAAAGGAGATAATTATACATTTAATTATTTAATTATTAAGGTATTTTAACAAAGTATTTTTTCTCACTAGAATACATATTCAAATAAGCACCCCTAGTTTAAATGACTTAGTGCAGTAAAACAGAACAGACAGGACTAGAGGCACCCCTGTGTCCAGCAGCGACTTCGTTTTCACAGCATGATTTAACACCTGGTATTTTTTTATAACTAGAAGCTAAAATTTACATTTCTATCCTATCTTCCACCCAAGAATATGAAGGAACTTATAACCTTCTGATAACCTCCTATCTCCTGAGGCAGACTGACCACTTAAATAGCTGCAAAAACAAAACTACAGTGAGATTTCTGAGAAATGTCCCGGTCAGAGGAAAATGATAGCAAAACCAGTCTGAAATTCTTTCTCTGACATTCAACTGGCAGATCTCCATTCTTTCTGTATTTATCCTAGGCCTAAGTCACTGCGTCACCTATTTTGTAACAATATCTTTTTGTGTGCAGCCTGTTCCCCACAGCCCAAAAGGACATGCAATCTAGTAAACTAAGGTGCACAGGACAAAACGAAATGGAGCAAGTAGCTTGAGATATGACCACTTACTGACATATCTAAAACAATTTCAAAGTTAAGCTTTATCATCAAAATGGAAGTTTTATTTATATTTTCAACAGGAAATACAATAAAATACAGTGTTATGCTGACAGACATGCTTTTCTGCAAGATTGGGTCCTGTCTTGTACATTCTGATTTTAAATAGTTTTAAGTCCTATTTTAAACTTTTCCTGTACTCCAATATTCATTGTAATTAACTCACTAAAAGCAGTATTTATAAAGCACATGATGTATGCGATGACATACAACAGAAGACAACAGTTACTCAGTTTTGGTTTATCCAGTGGTAAGTTACACTAGCATTCCTTCAAAATTCAAAAGCCAGCTTCCGTGGAGTCATGAACTGCGTCACCATTTCATCGGTGACCTGCTTCCGTCTCTCTTGATGAGCTGCTATCAAGGGCTGCAATGTTTCAATAAGAACTTTCTTCAGCTCTCCTGTGAGCAATTCCCCACTTGTGTATGCCTGTCAAGAAAGTGCTGATTACTAAATATGATGCTACATGGAAAAAAGACCAAATGACAAACATTTCTTTAGAAGCTTGGCCCTGGCAAATACAGATTTGGATGTTTTAAAAATAAAAACATAAAAACATTTAAAAATAAATACATGCCTTAGAAGATCATGTTATATCACTCTGAAAATGTAACTTGCAAAATTGCTTGTTGCCTTTTAAAAGATTAAGGCAGCTGGGCCATTTCCTATGTGACAAGTTATATGGACTGAATCAACTACATTCACAAGAATTTAACTGGGAAACCCTGTAATTATTTGCAGGAAACTACATATTTTTCTCCCCAGAATCCCAGTTAAAATAGTCTTCCCTAAGCTGGTTCTTTTGCAGTAAGAGGTACAAATTCCCATATTTTTCTCTCATTGCATTTGGGTAAGAGATTAGATGTGATTGAAGTATCCTTTTTATAGCAAAGACACTCAGAATCCGTGTTCACACCAGTAGTCATACTCACAGCTGGTAATCTGTTCAGTTGCTCTGATACTGAAAATGCTTTAGCTGGAAGCACAGGCTAACAGCTGGCTGGTTCAGCCCTGGTTAGAAAACATGGCTGGGGCCATTCACCTATGATTTGAAATGGCAATGAACATGACAATCTCACCTCCCCTTGTCATCAAGTCATTCATGACAGCAATTCAAGGTGCAAATGTTCCTGATGTTCATTTAGCAACAGCAAAATATGTTAACAAGAATGAAAGGAATTGAAATTTCAGTAGGTTTTTTTGGGGGAGCAGGGTGGTTTTGTTCGGTTTTTTAAAAATTTGTTTGTTTGCTATAAAACCAGTGATAATGCTTTCTCTGAGTATCCACTTCTGAAAGCTTTTCCTTCTGGCACTGTAACTGAAACAGCTCCACGACTGCCACTATAGTGACTTGTGTTCTCTAATCTGGTTCTGAGGCAGCACTGCAGTAAGCTGCTGGCTGTGGTCTAGGATTTGAGCTTTGTAGCAGAGTTAGGCTGATATTGTTGCAGTGGTTGGAGTCTAAAGCAAAACTACTCAATATGTAAATGTGCTCCAGAATTCCATAAGGAATTCACAACAGTTTGCATGGGGATTAGTAATTATCTAACACTGTTCTTGTGTGGGAAAGAGTAGAAAGTTGGACATGAAACTGTAGCTCTTGACTTTCTTGCAGCTGTTTCCAGTAGGAGATGTGATATGGATACGATCAGCTACAGATACTGCCTTTCAGAGAACACACACTGCCGAGTATTGATGATCACTGTATAGCTGAAGGAAATGAAATGTCTTGCTACCACCCGCAGGGATAGAAGTCTGCCAAATAGGTTCAAGGAAAATGCAACTTATATTCCTTGCACATAAGGAACAGGCAGAGTGTATTATACAACTAAACCAACACTAGATTCAGAGATTCTTATGAAAATACTAGGGAGTTGTTATTTTTTTTAAAGAATAGATAGATTGGCCTGTGAGAAAGAAGAACACTGCAAACGGATACAGAGATCTTAATGTTGAAACTTGCAAGGGATGGAGAGCGCAAGAGTAACAACACAATTACCTTCCTGGAGAAGGTTCATAGGAGGATTTAGTTACAGCTTTGTTGAGGACTTAGTTACAGCTTTGCCCTCACAATACAGAATGAATAATATTATCTTCAACTTGGCTACTTACCTGCTTCAGTTGTTCAAGCCTGTCATCATCTTCTAGGAAGAATGTCAGGTACATAAAAGACACATCAACATCGCAGTTACCTCCATACTTCCTGTGCTCTTCAATAGTATCTCTGCCTCCTGAGAAGGCATGCTTGTTAATCTGAAACAACATAATGATATGACGGTATAATTTCTACTAAATTCCAGATTAATATATTGTAAACAGAGGTGTATCACAGTCCTCCAAATTCTATATTAAGTACCAGCTGAAGGGTGAGTGGGGCAAGTTAATGCAGAGCTTCAGGACTGAAGCAGGTATGCAAAAGGAGGTCACTAGAATCCATCAGGGACAAACAGCTACATACATACTCCTCTGACTCCACAATCAGAACAAAAATGAAGCAAAAATTAGCCAAGATTCAGTGAAAAAAGTTTTAAGTTCCTTTTGCTGAAGCTCTTGTCTGTTGGATAGAAATTGTGCTTACAGGAAATGTACTTCATGTCAGAACAAAGTAAGATATTCATTTCATCATGAAATTAATTTTGAAAGAGATTAAGGTGGCATGGAGAATTTCAAAGAAATCCTAGAAAGAACCTAGTCTCCTCCTCTCTTCAGGGAAAAGGAAAACAAGAGAAAGCAAAGTTAGAGATTACAAAGCTCTGGCTAGAATAGCTGAAATTAGACAAATGCCCAGTTGTTCAGTCTAAAATTGTAATAATTGCTGACTCTCTTCCCCCTCTTTTTAAACATAACTTCCTATGGGCAGATGAACTGCGCTGATGTAATGTCCTGGTGAACTGTACTGGTGCACTGATGTACCTGCTAATCCCACTCCCAGTAAACTCAGAAGCCACCGCCCCATTTTAAAAATTTTACACGCGTAGAATTCTCAGAGGATGCTAAGATTCCTACGAATTTAAAGAAAAATTACCAGGAAGAGGAAAGAAAAGTACTTCTCAACCGTAAGCTGAGCTTTGGAGCTTTCATTTGGCTCTCGTATCTTTTCAGATATCGCCTTCATCCACCAGCCAAGAGACAAACGTGCATATGAAGTAGATTTTTTAAAAAATTCTAGTATCTAGAAACTGCTATATATTTATAATTTCTGAACATTCTTACTATCTGTACAACTGTCTCATGCTTTTATGAATCGTTCTAACCATGTTATAGATGATGTCTTGTGGCAACAAATTACCTACAAAAATGATGCACTGATGAATATCTCAAGAAAACAGATGGCCATCTGTCATATTACATCTATTCTTACATTGTAGAATAGCCAGAATAGCTGTCTCAGTAGCTGTAAAACGAAGTTTTTACATATTGTTTTGCACTTCCCCTCATCCCTCTCCTTACTAGATTTTGAAAATCTTTGTATGAAATTTTTTCTATATGTGTCATCTCTACAGTTTGTCCTCTTACTGAGGTGAGAGGAATTAAATACTATGTGCCAAGTGAAGGCACACTCTTATTTTATACAAAATGTTTCCTATATTAATCTAATTTTTTACATATTCTGACACCTACTTGTTGACTGAGTGTTTCCATGATTTATCTATAGCAATGCAATGATCTTTTCCCTGAATTAGTACAGACTGAGAATCTAAATAACACTGTCAAGGAAAAGAAACATATTATTGAGCTGTAACTTGGTGCTGATAGGTGAAAAAAGAATAGTTTATTATAATGTTCCCATTCAGATCCTTGGATTTCCTAGAAGCTTTTCAGCCTTTCCCAAAATCTAGTAATTTTTCATCTTCTATTACCTGTAAGTTTTGAACCTCATTACTTAGCAATGTACTAGTAATCTGAAAAACGCTGTAAGTGGTAATTTTTTGTGCAGCAGTGGCACTCTCCTTTTAACCTTCATTCATCACCAGAAGTCACCTTTCCTACTGTATTTTTGTATATATTGACCATAACAGTAATTGGTCTTTCACTCAAGTTCTATTTCCATAGACTTGTTTCTGATGGGTTTCAGAAGTTGAAATAAATCTCAGTTTCATCCATTACTCAGTACTTTATGTTCAGATTTTTTTCTTTACAGCTTTCATACTTCAAGTATCTAGAATTACTTTGTTATTCTTCCAACTAGTTTAAAGATAGCAGAAATAGGACTTATTAACTGGACATAAGGCATCTTGGATCTCTTTGCAGATTAATAGCTACTAGCGTGGAAAAAATTGGAAGAATGTTACCAGCATTGCCACTACCCATGTATCCTCTATTCTGAAATTATAACTGTTTTTAAAAAGCAACTCTGTAACCTTGCAAATAAACTGGAATTATTATAATCCAAAGACACAAAGAATTCCAATTCTTCAAGGCAGTACTGTTTAATCAGTTTCTACATTAGATAATGAATCATTATGAGATGGCTGTGGAAAAATCTAACTTATACATGGGTTGTCAACTGTAAGAGAATTAATCCAAGCCCACCCAGCAGAAACAACATATACATCTTTTTCATTGTTTTGACATATAGTTATTTCATGTATGGTTATCATGCCTACAAATCCTTTCCCAAAGACTGATTTTTATTTAGTTTTTTTAAAATAACGTAACACAGATGAACTTTGCCAAACTAAATCATCTGACACTGGGTAAGAAGAAATTTCCTTTGAGCTCAAAGATGCCCTAGGAATATACTCAGCTAGGAGAAAATACCCCTTTTAAAAATTAGGTGAAATTCAATGTAATATTTATTTGTGAATTGGAGAGAGGAGTCTGATCTGTGTTGTAACTTGCACTGCAAGGCTTGGTGCTCCTAGCAGGGAGAGGCAGTCAAGAGAGAGCTGTTTATTTGATTTACAACATGGACTGTCAGATTTCAAAACTATAGCAACATAATATTTATTTTTAGAGCATAAGCCTCCATAGCTCTTCTTCTTACACCACTGCTCTGCAGGTACAGGATAAACAAACATGATGTTTTGTATCTTATTCCAGCTAATGTTTGTAGTATTGGACTGGTTGGCAAGGCAACAGATTATATTTGCTAGCCTAGCTGAATTTCGTAACTCGGTCAATTCCTGAAGATGCTTTGCCATGAAATGTATGGGAAAAAGGATTCAGGTATGTTCAAAGAAAACATTAAACAATTGTCATTGTGAGGACCACCACTCCTTTTTGTTATAAAGCTTTGTGCTCTGTTTTGCAAGTTCTTACCTTTGTCTTGATTTGCTTGGGGGTGTCGGTGAGGAAGATGGAGGAGTTCGGGTCACTAGCACTCATTTTTGTCTGTGCTCCTTGCAGGGCTGGGAAGAAGACCGAGTGCAGTAAGGCTGGTTTAGGCTGTCCAATTCTAGGTGCTACATCCCGGGTCATTCTAAAATAGGGATCCTAGAACAATCATCAATAAAAGCACAGAATAAAGTTGAAAAATGTGATTTAAATGTGATTAGTGCTGACTCATTCATGCCTTAACAGGTGGTCTGAAAAAAAACCAAACCCAAACCAAAACAAACCATGAAACATTCCAGAACCTACTTTCAGTCAAGTTCATCCACAGGAATAATCAATCATTCCATAGTTTTACTGTAAACTCTGATTCCCTCAATTAATAGGCATATTTACAAAGATTTACATGAGCTCAAATAGTTGTGAAAACTATGCGTAGTATGCCTAAAGATGGATGCAGATTTAGATCCAAGCTTCCTTCCAAGGCATTTAACACCAGCCCAGAATCTGAACTAAATCAATCATCAAGCTGGCAGTGCTGTGCTGATGATCTGACTTAAACCAACTGCAGTAATATTACCACATAATATTGCGGCTGATGAATGTAATTACATCACCTTCCAGTGACTGTCCCTGTGAGTAAAATGGCTAAAGATGCAGACAGTGAAGAATTTGATTCCTAGAAACAATACTTATTTAAAGTAATGACACTATCTGTAGCCAATATTTTTCCACCGTCTCTATATAGATCTGAATTGTTAAGGTTCTGCAGCCTTTCTGGCAAACCATTTCAATATTTCTTTATTCTTACCAATAGAAGGCTTTTCTCTATGGTTCATCATAAGTCTCTTGTGCTGCACGTTGAACTCAAAATATTGTGTCCTATTTACCATGGAATAAAAAGTCAAAAGTTCCTTCCTACCCTCATGTTACTAAACTTATACATAGATTTTACTGTCTTTCATAGATGTCAGTTCACTGTGAACTGGGTTGGGATCAAGACAGATCCAAGTCTGGCAAGAATGAGTAAAACATGAATAATGATTGATTGGTTAAGCTTTCATCTTTGTCAGGACACAGCACAACATCCTTTTACCTCTTCCAGCTTCTGTCCCAGAAAAGCGCTTGCAGGAATGTTTTACAAGTTTTGATATACCACCATGAAGTTTGAATGGTACATTACAAAAATAAATCCACAAAAAACAAATTAAGTAATATGATTTTCTTGCCTGATCAATAGCACATGGGATAAGACACTGAATGTTCTCCTTGCCATTGAAGATCTGTGGGAATGATGAACTGAAGGATGGAGCAGCTTGAATAGCAGGAAAGCTGATCTTTCCTAGAAAACATGATGTTTGGAAAGGCTAAGCAGCCAATATAAGCCATGATACATAGAACTTTTTGAAGTATGTAAAATGCACAAGTGAATCATTCAGATACTCAGTTGAAGATCAGCTTCTATCTTTATCAAGCAGTGTTGCCTTCTCTGAGGAAACTTTATCATCTTTACCTTCTACGATGTCAACAAACGTTCAAACCAACATAGAAACTAGTGAAAAAAGGCAGGCTGTGATCACAAAGGTTTTAGGAAAGGTTCATCAGCAAATACTCTCTTCACCAGTGAACCATCTACCCTTCCCAGAAATATGACTGACTGTATCATGACTCTAAGCTGCTCAATTTTTTTTTTCTCTCTGTGAGAAAATGACTATAGAGCTACTTAACAGGCAAGTTCCCCTCTAAGATCTTAAAACCACTGCTATATGCATGCTGTACTCATGAAGCATCTCAGATATATCTAGTTTACTTTTTTATGCAGTGCTTAATCACAGGGTGACCAATCTGGTTCCCTGATCAAAATCTTCTCAGAACAGAAAGCAAATGACAGATTTTTCCAAACAGGTAATGAAGTCATCATCACAATACCAATTTTTATCAGAGCACTGTTAAAACAAGTAGAAATATGTTCCTTGGTTACAGTGAGGCTGAAAAGCTGTCACTGGCCCAATTTCTGGTCAAAGAATGATGTTAGTGCTCAGGAACACCAAGGTTTTAATGCCATCTTTGACACAGAATCTTTTTTTTTTTTTTTTGGGCCAATGTGATAGAAACCTGCAATTGCAGTTAAGTAAATGGAAGAGAGAGTTACTCAGCACCTTGATAAATAGGCTTTTCAGCGCTCCTTAACTTTTTGTCATATATGTATGTGTGTGTGTATTAATATAACTTTCTGAAGAGAAAAATTTCTATATATATTTGTCATAGAAATCTCTAGGAGGCATAATTGACTATAGCTGCAATCATTATATATAAAAAAAGTTCTCTATCCTGGGCACTTTGATGTTGGTGTTTTGTATTGTGCTGTTAGCTAAGGCCAAAAAGGTAGGTATCATGCTAGAAATTTTACTGTAAAGTGTTTTCTATACTGAAGGAACCACAATAAACCCCTTTTAGAATCAAGACTAGAAACATGGATCTTCTTGCTTTTTCTACCCATTTCATGAGTGGCAGATACTAATCTCTTTATTCCTTATATAGTGCCACGGAGAGTGAAAGCAAGCATCACTTCTAGTAACTCAGAATATTCCCTACCAATGCAATCGCTGTCAGTAAAGCCGAAGATTCCTTTCACCTGATTAAATGTAACATGCTTCTGAACTTTGACGATGTTTTTGTAGAATCCGGTACTTGTCCTGTGAGAAAGAAAGTGGTAAAATAAAATGAAAAGAGCAGAGAATGACAAAAGCCATGCAGGATTAAATCTCACCATTCCTGACTTTTTGTGGCCCACTGAGATGATAATTAGAGAATTATTTTCAAACAAGAATGTTATGCCTTTGATTCTTCTCTCCCTTCAACATCTACTGTAAATGTTTTTTGTCACAATTAACTGTCTAAACGCAGAAATATTTTTGATTTGGAAATGGTGCCAATATGCCTCGCAGAGCCTGAAGTTTACTTATTCTTATGCTTCCCTGTGGACTCAGGCAACCTGAATGGATCATGCCTTCTGAGTTGCTTGGTATCCCCAGTGTGTATCCCATACAGGACACTGCGGTTCACCAAAGGAATAGTAGGCTCAAATCCTCTAAATTCTCATTTTCTACAGGCTAAGTTCCTTGGTAGGACTTTCTCTGTCAGCAAACACAGCAGCAGCATTTCCAAATTAAAAATAGGTTAGCAAATTCCTCTTTTTTCATTTCTGCTGAAGAGCTGAAGCAAAAGGAACAGCAGTTCTGACCCACCCTAGTTCAGCCGCAGGGCAGATCTGTGTTAAGGCAACTCTTCTAAGTCAAGAAAGTCAGGGGAGTGACAGGAATAAAAACTGCTTTGTAGGCTCCGTGTTCTGGGGCGGTATGTTATACAGTTCATCTCTAAAACATATATTCTCTCATAAAAGTCTTTAAGGAAGCTCAGTGCCCCACATGGGGCACAACTTCAACTCTTAACTTCTTCCTTCTGAGATGGCAGTTCCAATAGCAGTTTATTTTTCTTAAATCATCTTTAAACTTTACTCAAAGTTTAAATAATAATCTTTCATGGTGTATTATTAAATAAATTGACCACTACAAGTTGCTGGAACACCTTTCATGAACACAGAGGAAGTGTAAACACATCTCAAAGATTTTGACAAACCAATCTGGAGGTTTCTCGGTGGTTTAGGTATTTTTACAATTTAGCTGGTTTAATACATTTTTCATAATTTAATTTAAGCATTACACAAGTACATGTTCATATGTTACACAGGAGGATTGCAATAGCCTATATATAAAACGTTAGACAGGAGAAAAATCAGTATGTTTCTATTTTAAGTGTTGTAAAACTTGTCTTGAAGCTTCCAAATTTAGATACATTTATTAAAACATTGCTGGCTGTCAAAGCTGGAGAGAAAATACACTTCATTTTTTTCATTACAATGCTTTAAAGGAATTTATACTTACCCCAAATAGTCTAAATCAGAAAATATAAAGGTTTTATTGACATCAAAACCACATGCAATGATGTCTTTTGCATTTTCTCTAGCATACTCATATGCCTTCTCAGTTGTCAGGTCCTTCCAAAGGTATTTCTCATCATCAGTTAACTGTATAACTAAGGGAACATCAAATACTTCTTGCAGCCACCTAAAAGAAGCAGAAAGATTTTTATCTCTAAGTAAGTTAAAAGGAAGACTTAAGTCTCACAGCTAAAACATTTTTATATATTTAAACAAGAGTATATAAAAAGGTCTGCTTTTTTCTTTTTATGCATATGCAGTTATGTTTTTGAGAACAGAATAAACATTTTATACAGGTTATGATGTCAACTTACCAGGAAAAAAGACCCACTGTTTCCTGTACATATGATAGCAGTCACCATTTGCAGTGGAAACAGAATTCAAAGAGATTTTCAGCTCTTTGAGTCCAATGTCTCTGTGTCCTGTTGCTGCAGGCACCGCTATAGAGTAATGTTACCGAGTCTCATCACAAACTTGTTTTTAAGAAGAACAAAAATTCTAAGGAGTGCGACAGGGCTGAGGATGCAAGAATGAGGGCATGACAGTGATGCAGGGATTATGATCATTTTAGTGAAAAGGTAAGATTGCTTTGCTTAAGTTCATTAATATTCACCTCACATAAACAGAACTCCTTGCAAGGTATCATTTTGGCAGTTCCATAAACCATGTTCAATATTTCCTCAGAAAAAAATGTTTTGGTTAATACAAATGGTAGAAATAACTTACTTGGTGAATATAAATGGGATAAGGTGACCAACATGCAGTGCCTGAGAGGATGGCCCCCTGCCTGTATAAAGGTAAAAGGACTTCTTATTTTCATAAGCATCAAGGATTTGGTCCATATCTCTGAAGTAAAAACAGAGAAAACATGATGCAACTCTTTAGAAGAAACATCCACAGCAAAAAGCTTCTATTCAAAATTTGAGTTCTTTTAAACCCTCATGTATTTATAAATAAAATACACTATGCTAAGTGTTCTAGAAATAAAAAGACTTCGTTGGTTCATGCTTTTAATTTCAGAAAAGTATTGTCTCCTTCAGTCTCCATGAAAAGAATCTCAAAAAAATTTAAATATAAAATTAAATGAAAGGTTAATATTTAAATTAAAATAAAAAATTGTGCAACTTTTAAAATTACTTAATTGGATAAAAACTTCTAAGGCCTAGTAAACCAGAGCTGGTAATCATTTCCCAAATAGGTTCAAACAACCAGCTTGGAACGGTGTCTGGTGGAGGTTATGCCCTGAATCATGCTCGGGCACTTAACTGAAATGTGCTAGATGCCGTAGCCCAAAAGCCCATGCCTTGTAACAAATGGTGTACATGACTAGCAGGCTGGTGCTTTAGGTTATTCCCTGAATCTTCTTTGTGTTAACAATACAGATGCAGAGTCCACAGGTCATGTGGACCCCTGCTGAAATCAGCAGTGACACCATGTGAGCCCTGGAGTTCTCTGCTAGGCCAACGCCTTCAGCTGCTGATGCAGAGTCAAAATGGGACCTGTACAAAACAAAGATTCTGTGCACATTTGTCCAATTTGTGATGCGTGAGGACATACCAGAAACTGATGCAACCAAGGGTTTCAAATATTGCCAAGGGAAAACTGCAGTAGTTGCTAACGTCAAATGACACGTGGTTTACCTTTGTATAAAAGAACAGGGTCTTTTGCTAGTCATAGGTTTCTCCCAATGCCCATAGAAGATCTATCCAATAGGTAGACCTTTTCAATTTTAAAACAAGAAAAACCCACCTGTGAGAAAAAAAGATTCCTCTACGTAGAAAGCGGTGAGGTTTTTGCCCAGTAGCTCTTTCTATTCGATTGATCAGGTCTGTATCAATTTTACTGCTGCCAAACCGAACTATAATCACAAAATGTATAAAAAAAAAACCCAACATAAAATAAGCATAGCATAGGTACAACCAGATTCTGGATTACCAAGAACACACCAATACAGCCTAGATTAAAAAGAACATCTCCATCTTGAAGTCTTCAAGGTAAAATGGCAAGATTTTCCTGATTCTTGCCTGAAGTCCCAGTAGTCATTTCCAGTAGTAACTCCATGCTAGGAGGCCCAGCCTATTAACAACATGTTACTACATGGAGCAATACTTTGCTCTATCCATAACTGATTATAACCGCAGTCTCTCTATAACAGGAGCATTGATACTCAGAACAAAAAACATTCCAAAGCATCATATTTAGGTCAATCACTTGGCCTCTGTAAGCCATAGGATAAAAGTGGTTGTAAGATTCTGAATGTACTCCTCTTTTGATGTATAAATTTTCTGCCTGCAGATCACATGGTTTCTCACTTTCCAACCTCAAATAGTCTTCTGCAAACTTAATACTTCTCAAAATGGGTATGTTACAGATGCTGCTCTCCTCAAGAGGCTTGAAAAGGTAATGCATAATCTCTTCACGGCAATCAAGTAAGGCTTATTACTTAATATTTCAGGAAATCAGCTGATTAATAAAACAACATTTTAGGTGTAGTAATTTCATTCAAAAAAAGGTTTTGATAGAGTGAAATAGCCGTAGTTTTTCCTGTTCCAAATAAATTTCACTTGGGAAAGTCTTCTACTTCTTCAGTAAGGCTTCCCATACTCCAATCCCTATTTTTGGAAGCTAATAAGCAGGTCAATGCTCATGATTTGCACTTGATCAAAAAAATCTAGAGAAGAATCCACTCTTTGCTACTGTTTTACTCTACTCAACATTAGAACAATGTACACTACTAATTATTGGAAATGCAGAAGTATTCAAGAGAACAAAACAGGGACTCTGGATGTAAAGATACATTTTATATGTACAAAATATCTAGACCCATCTATTCCAACTATCTTATTAAAGAGAGACTGGTAAATACCATGGTTATAAGACACATGTCCACAAGAGAGAAGCACTTTGGGTCTTCCTAGCTGTAACAGGAAATAATCATTCCACAGGAACACATGGCTGACGTTTGACTAATTTCAAACGTCTTGACAGCATGCTAAGGAAACTAGAAACAAATAAATTAATCTAAACCCATTTATTATGCAGCTAATAAACTATGACTTACATGACTACTATACCTCTGCCCTGTGGAAAACACAACAGTCGCTTTGAATGTCTCCCACAGAACCAGGTTTCCTTTGAATTCCCTCCTTATATATGTTCCTGCTTCCAAATTGTCAATTTCTTTTTTTAAGCCAAAAGCAAGTAACATTAAAAGCCCTCCTGCAGGAATATCGTAATTAACCAAAATGTCCTTTCAAAGACTACAACTTTCTTTCAGAGCAGGTAGGCTTCTAATGTTACATCCTAGCACATGGTAATGATCCTTAGCTGGACAGCACAACAGTTTACACCACTGGACAACAGAGAGAACTGATTCCAGCTGGAGGCAGACCTCTCTGTCTGTGCCGGTTACCCAATGGACTGCCTTGGATACACAACTCATTTACAAAGAAAATCAACCTGCAGGGCCAGCAAGGAATATTAAGTACACTGCTGTAATTTGAAAAGCCAAATATTCAGGCACTCTGGGCTTATTATACTATACCAGATTAATTTCTTCCCCAGAAAAGGAAAGAGGCCTTCCACCCCTTTACAGGACAGGTTCTCAAAGCACAGCATGGAGGCTATTTTTAGTTCATTAAGGCTTTGCACACATCTCAAAAAAGACTATTTAGAAACACGGCCATCCTAATCAATGAGCCTGCAATGCTCCCAAGGGATTTTTGAGGGATGAGACAGAAGAGTCAGACCAATAGTTACCCTGGTGCACCAGGATGCTGAGAAGCACTGAGTAGCAGGCGTTCTACTACATTCTGGCTGCAAATGGGGATGTGTGATTGTTATGTGAACTGTTCTTTTCATTTTGTTATAAACTATTCACTGAACAGCCTTTCACAATCAAAAATCAGAAACTCCCACTGAAAGAAAGACTCAGTCTTGACAAGAAAGAAGACTGGTAACGTATCTAATTTGGGCATCAGCATTTCTGCTATTCCTGATCCTCTATAACCATTTCATTTTCTTCTAGAATTACTGGTTATGCACAGCAATCACACAAGGCTTTGTATATAGTCATTAAACTTGAAGTTAGTCAGAATGAATGAGTAAATGGGAAGGAAAACTAGGTGTATTATCACAGAATCACAGAATGCTTTGGGTTGGAAGGGACCTTTAAAGGTCACTTAGTCCAACCCTCCCTGCAATGAGCAGGAACATCTTCAACTCGATCAGGTTGCTTAGAGCCCTGTCCAACCTGACCCGGAATGTTTCCACGGATGGGGCATCTACCACCTCTCTGGGCAACCCGTGCCAGTCTTTCACCAAGCTCATTGTAAATAATTTCTTCCTTATATATAGTCTAAATCTCTCTTTTAGTTTAAAGCCATCACCCCTTGTCCTGTCACAACAGGCCCTGCTAAAAAGTTTGTCCCCATCTTTCATATAAGCAGTATTGAAAAGCCACAATTAGTTCTCCCCGGAGCCTTCTCTTCTCCTGGCTGAACAACCCCAACTCTCTCAGCCTGTCCTCACAGCAGAGGTGCTCCATCCCTTTGATAATTTTTGTGGCCCTCCTGTGGACCTGCTCCAACAGGTCTATGTCTTCCTGTGCTGAGGACACCAGACCCAGGCACAGCACTCCAGGTGAGGTGTCACCAGAGTGGAGTAGAGCAGCAGGATCACCTCCCTTGACCTGCTGGCCATGCTGCTTTTGATGCAGCCACCTTCCTGGGCCATGAGCACACATTGCCAGGTCACATCCAGCTTTTCACCTACCAGTACCCCCAAGTCCTTCTCTGCAGGCAGCTCTCAATACCTTCATCCCCCAGTCTGTATTGATTTTAATGCAGGACTTTGCACTTGGCCTTGTTGAACCTCATAAGGTTCACATGAGCCTACTTCTTGTGGCCCCTCTGAACGACATCCTGACCCTCAGGCGTGTCAACCACATTGCTCAGCTTGGTGTCTGCACTATTAACCAATGGGAAACAAGTTCCTGTTTACTATATTTAATTCATTCGAGGTGAATCAAGCAGGTTATCATACAAATGCAGCACTGGGCCTATCCACTGACCCTTTAAAATAAATGTCACTAAAAAGACGAATGCTGGTACACTGATTCAGCAACCAAAGCTTTAACCCATATGTTTTTCAAGCTTTATTGCATCTGCTTGTCCTAAGCAAACCTTAATTACTGAATGAATTTCTTCCTAGCAAGTAAAATGAATTACAAAACAGCGAAGTAATTATAACCTGGAAGAACACTAAAAAGAGACCAAATGAACACGCAAATGTTTGATTCAGCAGAACAACAGCAACTGGTAAGAGGCTAATCTTACACAAACAGGAAACATGAAAATGCTCAGATTAATTTCGGAGAGTCACCCTAGAAATACTTATATGGTAATATAGAAAGTGGTTAAAAGCTCTCTGGTATGTAGAACACTTGACTGGAAACACCTAAATATCTTTATTAAACATTCACAGAATGCACCACTCCCTTTTCTTTGCCCATCTTCACATTTCGTGTTAAAAAAATGGATATTTTTTTCCCTATGTCTTTCCTTTTATTTCTCTTATGGGGACATTCAAAACATTTGGGCTCTCTATCCACAAATAATCTGCCTTCCTAAACAGCTTCTGATAAGGACACTGTCTCCACTCCTTAACAAGCTTTTAAAAAATTCCTAGCATGCCTTTGATCTCCAGTGCTCTAGTTTTTACCAAAAGACACTTTCAACTCGTTGTACATAAGAAGGCCTGAGAGCTGCCATTTTCAAAAGTATGTTTGCATTTGCTGATATTTTATTGTCTTCTTTTCCTCTTTGCCATTGCTATATTATATTTGCATACAGAAAACTAATAACCTACGATTTGCTATACAGTAACTTTACTCACCAGGTCAGTCTCAATAATCTTTAAACAGTCATGGCAACTGGGAGAGAGTCCTGGGGGCTGGAAGAAAGAGAATGCCTCTCCTACTTTGAAGAAGGGCAGGAGGAAGTAACTGTGGACCTACAGGCTGGCCAGCCTCACCTCAATCTCTGGGCATATGATGGAACAAATAATCCTGGAAACCATTCCAAAACATTAAAGACATGAAGGTGACTGGGAGTACTCAGCATGGATTTATGAATGGGAAATCATGACAGACCAACTTCTATGATGAAATGACTAGCCTAGTAGATGAGGCAAGAACAGTAGATATTCAACTTTAGTAAGGCTTTTGACACCATCTCCCATCTTGTTCTCACAGATAACTGATGAAACCTGGGCTAGATAAGTGGACAGTAATGTGAACTGAAAACTGGTCAAACTGCCAAGCTCAAAGGGTTGTGACCAACAGCACAAAGTCCAGTGGGAGCTCAACATTATTTGTGTACCCCAGGGCATTGATACTGGGGCTAAGAGTATTTAACATCTTCATTAATGATGTGGATGATAGGACAGAGTACACCCTCAGCAAGTTCTCAGGTGACACAATACTTGAAGGCGTAGCTGATACCACAGATTGTTATGTTGCCATTCAAAGGAACCTCAGCAGGCTGGAGAAATGGGCTGACAAGAATCTCATGAAGTTCACCAGAAGAGAATGCAAAGTCCTGAATCTGGGGAGGAATAACTCTGTACACTGGTAGAGACAGGGGGCCACCCGGCTGGAAAGCAGCTTGGCAGAGAAGGACCTTGGGGTGCTAGGATCCTGGTAGACAAGGAATTTAACAAAAGTCAGTAATGAGCTCCTGTGGCATTGGAAGGTCAAAGGCTCTTATGGGCTGCAATAGGAACAGTGCGGCCAGAATGTCAAGGGAGGTGATCCTTCCCCTCAGCACCGACAAGTCACATCTGGAGGACTGGGCCCAGTTCTGGGCTCCAGCATAAGAAGGACACAGACATATTAACATGAATCCAGCAAAGGGCTATAAAGGTGAAGGGCTTAGAGCATCTGTCATACAAAGAGAGGTTGAGAGAGCTGGGATTGCTGAGCTTGGAGAAGAGAAGGCTCAGGAGGGATTTTATCAATGCGTATAAATAAGTGATTAGGGGAAGGTGGAGGTGAAAAGGAATAAAGAAGACAGCACCAGATTTTTCTCAGTGATACCCAGTGAAGGGACAAGAGGCAATAGGCACAATTTGAGATAAAGGAAATTCCATTTAAACATATGAAAAACCTTCACATTGTGCACATGGTCAAATACTGAACAGGTTAACCAGGAGGGTCATGAGAGCTCCATTCTTTAATATAATAAAAATCCCACTGGACAAAGTCCTGAGCAACCTGCTCTAGTTGAATCTACTTTCAGAAAGGGGGTTAAGTAGGCAATTTGCAAAAATCCTCATCAATTTCAGCCATTTTGTACCACCTGCAACATTCAGTTCACTGCCTTACCAGCACGGTTAGCATACAAAGCTCTTTCTCACTCATCCTTCAGCTCTTTGCTCACGCTCAGACAAACAAAAAAAAAATTCTGGGGATGTTCATGTCTAGTACTTACCTAATAGAATCTTTCTTCCCAGAATATCTTCAGGCTGTTTTGTTGTATAATCATACACTTAAGTGCACGTCTAGGACAACCATTTGAGAAGACTAAACTTTTCAATTACATAGTGCTTTTAGCACTTTCATTTCTTCCATGTTTGAATAAACACAAGCACACTGGCAACCTTCTCTAGAACCACTAGCAAATAAACAGATTATAGGTGGCACAAAAATTCCCTTTACGGTAAGAGCTATCAGATGTCAAGTTCTTAGGCAATACTTTTCATTACTATTTTTAAAAGGGGCAAGAAGACGAGTAAGGTTATCAATAACGTGCAGTAACAGTTTCACTTCCTGAAGTGGCTAGGCTAGCATTCTTCTCTGAAATCCAACATACCACTTACAACATGCAGAATGACTCATCCACCAAAATTCCCATCTGCTAGTAATGTAAATGTAAAAGCCCTTTGGGCTAACCCACCACTGTAGGGTAGGTCAAATGGTCATATACACACACACCCACCCACACATACACAAACAGTTCCTGGAAAAAAAAAAATCATTGCTGTCAGGCTTTAACATGGCTTTAGAGAATTGATTTACAGTGAAGTAATGCTAGCCATTCTCAGAAAGACCTTGAGATTGTGCCAACACAAGTATTCTACTCTTCCCATTTTTCTACAAGACGCCCCCCAAAACCCCAAGAAACCTTGTCCATACATTATACACAAGTAACAAGAGATCTTGTCAACTTCTAGATTCTAATAATTATCTTTTTTCCTTTTCCCCACTGAAGTATATTTTTTCTTTGCAAACTTTTCCCTTTACAACTTTTTCTTTCTCCTATTACCTTCTGCAAACTAAGCCAATACATACATACATTTGACATGATCTTACAAAAACATCACAGAGTTAAAAGAATGATGATACTAGCAATTGAGCTCCCAAAAGCAAATACATGGTTACTGCCACATAAGGGTGCATGGTCTATTGCGAGAAACAAGCTACTAAGCAGACACCAGCAAGGTACAACTGAGGTACTAAATATGAATTGAAGACTGACAATAATGAAAAAAACCCACAAAATTAGTAACAATTAATGAATAGTTCTCTTTCCTGTTTCTATGCAAGACTCAAATTACTAAAATAGTGGGCTCTAAAACAAATGAGGAAATTAACTAACCCTGTTTCTTAAATTACACAACTTTGAAAATTTTGTAAACACTCCTTCTAAAATATTTTCCATTACATTACATGTTTTTTGAATAAGTTGCATCTTCCGCATCCCAGCGAGCACCTGCCTGTTTGAAAGTGTGTTTTTTGAAGTAGTCATTACACTTAGAAATTTGTGTATTATTTTTGGGTCATCCCTGCCCTCCCTAATTTGGAAGGCAAGGCCGATGTGGAGAGATGGTAGGAAGAATCCTACAGCATGGACAGAATATTCTAGGCTCTAGCTGTTCTGCATCACAGCCACTGAAGAAGCAGATACTCAGTGTCGTCATTAACATAACTTCTAATAACAGTCCTTATACCAAGAAACAATCAGTGAGTAAAACTTTTATTGTAAACTGAAAAGTTCTTTGCAAAAGATTTAAGTCTTCCATAGGAAATCCCTGCCTGGGACATTTTCAGCTCCTACAGCAAACTTGTTAGACATCGAATACTAAGATCAGACATAAATTAAATGTCACCAATGATTGTTTTGATTAGGATTTGTCATGATCCTTTGCTGGTTTTGTGGTCATTGGGATCACTTACATAATTTCTTAGTATCAGTGAAGAAAGAGTTATACCTATGAGTTTGTCATAATCCACGCCTTTAGCATTTGATGTCTGCACAGTCCAGGGGTCCACAAAATCCTCATCCTCTTCTTTAGTGGTACCATTGTTTATTGATACAAGATCTTTTGGAGGCAAGCCTGCCTGGTAATCTTGTCCAGTTGTTGTTTTATATGACTGTTTTAGTGACAACAGCATTCTCACCGCTGTATCAATTTCATCCTGAATAAAAGAAAAAAACTGTTTGACTCAACGCACTTAAGATAGACAATTACTTTAATGTCCTGACCTTCCAAAATTCTGTATCCATGCTTTGACATGAATTGTATTATTCATAAACTCTAAGCCTTTATGAGCAAGTTTGCAGCATCACTGCCAAAGGTAAAAGAAAAGCAGATAGGTGGTTACCATTTGCTAACTGGCAGAATTTAGAGCATCACCATTGCTAAGATATTTAAAGCACCTCTGTCTCACTTCAATTTCTGCCTGACAAAAAAAAAATGCTTGCCTGCTTTTCAGAAGTAAAACAAGCTTAATATTCTAAGCACAAATTTCTAAGATATATAAATATAATATAAATTACTGATTTATTTTATAATGCTTTCAGTGGCTAACCTTAAAATAATTAATTCATTACAATTCACTGATAGACTTGAAGTCAAACTAGAGCAAAAAGTTCTTCACAACTTTCATAGTTATCACCTTTTCAATACAGAGCTACTGTAAGCTCTCATGTAAGCAATAAACAGATCAACACTTTATTTGAAGCCCAATTTCCAAGGTTTACTCCCACAGGCAATACACTAAGAGAGCCCATATTAAAACAGAACTCTCTTTGCCAGCATAACAATGACAGAATAATGAACTTGAAATTAATGGCAAATTACTAAATTACTTAAGGGAGACTAAGCAGGGACTGTCAGTACAGTTACAGAAAGACATATTTCCTAATGTACAATAATGCATGGAGAAGAACATTTTAATGCAGCATCTAAAACTAGGGAAGAAACCAAGTGATATAAATTTTACTTGAAATCCAAATACCTTGGATCGTGTCACATAGCATGGCAACTGACTGAAGGAGAGACTTCTAAGCCTATGACTGTTCTTAATCCAGGAGTAAAAACTTTGCTCTTGCTAGCGACTATTTTGCTCGAGGTATGTCCACAGTTCACAAAATGGACATAAGTATCTTTTAAAAAGATTTTTTTTCCTTACTGCAATACAAAATAGATCTTACAATAACCATTTTCTTCAGCATTCTTAAAGACAGACCTAACTAGAAAAAGGATGGGTTCAAAACATGAAATGGAAATACCTTTGGTGCTTTTCCTGCTTTCAGTGCTCTGACTTTCTCTCCTTGTTCAGTTACTCTTTCAAACAGCTGAAGTGGACTCAGAGATTTCAAATCACAGTTCGGACTATCAGCCATTTTGCCAGACTGCAAAAGATCTGTTTATTTACAATTCAACTAAATTAAATATCTTCCAATTCTTTGGCTTGTAGATTCAAAAGAGCAGCAACAATAAGAACTGTAAGGAAAAAAAGTGTGTTACATTATTTCATGTATATCTTGAAGATTAGATGAACAGAGTAAGAATATAAAAACCGTGGCGACCCCATACCTAATTCTATTCATATCAGATTCATAAATGTGGCGACATTAACACAATGAGCTTTAGCTTCATACAGAACTGGATTGAGACTGATAAGAGATCACTCTTAATGTTGTTTGCCTACGTATTTAACACTAGAACACCTCTTCAAAGTCAAACTCCTGCCAAAAATAAAAGTAAATAAATAAACATATGATTTAGAGCAGCTCGTAACAGTTGGTAGAGGTTATTTAATTCTTCATAGTTAATGTTTTTGCACTACTTGATACCCTGTCAGATTCTGAATGATAATGAGATTTTTATAACTGTCATATGGAATTTTATCTTAATATATATAATATAGTTCTTCAGCCCAAAGAAAGACGTACAAGAGGAAAGCTTAGTCATCTTCTTTACTGCTTTCTTCCAGAGATTACAAAGCACATTCATGATTAGTGAGAAATGCTGCTTTCTAAAGAGCAATCAATCAATCCTTGCGTAAACAATAGGCTGTGAATTTAAGGAACTATTGGTTTATCAGCAGTACATAGGAAAAATAACCCTAGGAGATGGCTTAAGATGATGACATGGCTCAGAATAACAACACAGCAGTCTTCCTATGTTCAACATACACCTTGATCACTGGAGCTTCTGAGCACAAAGCATGCTCATGCTTTCACAAATGGGGTTCTCTCCCAGACCAACATCTATAATGCTATATATAACAATGACATCATCTGAAAGTTTCTGAGCAGTCTATTAACTAACAGCAGTCAAGACTTTGGAAAACTACAACTGCATAGTTTGCTGTGCTTAATTGTAATGAATACATTGAACACATCTTAGTCATGTCGTATACAGGAAACTCCTGTAACCTGGATTGCACTGAATTAACTCATACTTTACTACATAGGTCTCCCATAAAGGTGGCACAGCAATTCATGGTATCCCAACAATTTCCTCCTCTAATTCTTCTAAAATTACCTGATCAATTGTTTTCAGATAATCTCTAGTTTTATTTATGTCTAAGAAATCTGGTGAATCTGTTACCAAACTGCCATCAGCAAAAACTCATTTGAACTGCAAAGGCAGAATTCCTTATAAGAAATCCTTGTGTTCAAAAATTATTCATGCTCAGTAGCTCTCTGCACAAAATGAGGTCTTTAGAAGTACAAATACTCTGAATCTTTCTTTTTTCATTAAAAATTCAAGTGTCATGCTGTTTAAGTATTCAGAACTGAGGATACACAAGCATTAACTTGATATGGGAAGAGAGTTACAAAACCATTGTGGTTCTGGTTATAGCAAGCTTGCCATATTTACAAAGAAGAAAATGAGTGTTAAAAATGGGTAAGGGGGACACCATGTGTCAGAAAAACAGCACTGTAAGTGAAACTGCAACTATCTCAAATGAATCCATTTGGGATGAACATACCACAATAACAAGGTACACAGAGAGCATATAGAGAATTATAAAAGAATTTCGTAAATCTTGAGGCTGTTAAAAGGAGATAACACTGCAGATTGTAACGACAAAAGTGAACTGAGGGACAAGTAAGTTTTCCTTGGAAACTATCATTGCAATTTGGCCAGGGTTGTGAAGAGCTGCCTCACAATCTGACATCGTCAATTTATGCAATCACCCAAGCTGTTGCAGAGCTTTTTAAATTGAGGATAGTGATGTCATCCAATTATTAAACCGATGCTTGTTTTACATACACTGCATTCAGATGTGACAGTGATAAATGCAATGCAAGTTGAAAGAGTAAATTAACTTCATACTGAGCTGCAAACAGTGGTGTGTTGGAAACACAGGATCCATAGTAAGCTTTCGCTGTCATGCCATGTCCATGAAGGGAGAACTCTGTCCATGTAAAGTCCTACTGACCTGCAAAGGATAATGTGTCTCTGGAGACTCCCTAGCACATTAGTCACCCATTGCTATGCATGGAGCATGAATAGACTGAGTTTACAAGATACATACGTAACTGGAGTGAATCATAAAAGAACTGTTAATAAAAATACACATTCATTTGGCTCCCTTTTCCCAGAATGAAAAAAAAAGGAAACAAAAGCATATAGTAGTTGCATTAGCTGTTCAGCAGTATTTCAAAGCCTTCCTGCTACAAAACAATCAGCCTAATTACAACCTTGGTTATATTTACACAGTATATATTTAAACTGCCACTGTAAAAAGCCTTCACCTTCCCAGGAAACTTAAGAAGATTGATTTGATAATTTGCAGGCTACCAAACCATATCTATTAATAAGGCTTTGTTTGTCAGACAGCTGCAGTATTCCCAGATTTCAGCTTCAGCTGAATACCCTGAGAAAGTTGCTAAGTGTATATATACATCCACTTGCTAACTTAATTCGCTGTCTGTTAACACCAATACCATACTTAGATTATATAATTAACTAATGTATTATCAATAATACTTAAGTTTTTAATGTACTCTTGATCCCTTCAAGCTTGAGTATTTGCAGTTTGACAGTGTTATATTAAAGAGGTAATTTGAAGCATATCAAACAAATCCCTGATGTATTCCTACGATTTACTTACATTCTTTTATTTGGATACTAGTTTTCCTCTTTTTCATGGGCACAAGATATTTAACTGGAAAAGAAAGTATATAGAGTAAATTCATATAAGAAAATGATTATGAAGATTAATACACAGTCTTTCTGTAGAAATACACCACCTGTATTTACTGGTTTCAAATTTTACAAAATAGAAAAAGGTAAACATGAACTATTCTTTGGTGTAGAATAAATTGTGACTTGGCTTTTTAACTTAAATCCTGAACGTACATTCTTACCGGTCAATTGCCTCCATTCAGAAAGGCTGAAATGTCACAGTTGAGACAGCACACACACTGGAGAGCAGTAGAACTGAAAGACTCTTTATATACATTTTGGAATATTATGGATTTAAGCTGAGAAAATCCCAAATGAATGTGCATTTTCATTAAGAGGTAGAAAAAGTAATCTAGTCACTGCAGCAAAAGATGAGGATAATTACAGAATGCAAAGATACTGACTGCTACCGACAACTTATCTCTGTTTACCTCAATCCTGTCCTTACTTGCTAGTGGAATTCAAGCCAGGAATCCAGTATTACAGAACATAGGTCTTTATCTTTTGAAATTCATAAATGCAATTGTGAATCGCTCAAAAGAAATGTCTGGATATTCAGGACATTTTTTCTTGCTTTCTCATTGATATTATGAAAATGAACAGTCCCAGACACGTTAGATACCATATACAAACAGATTAGGAGGAAAAAAAAACAATAGATGGAGCTTGAGAATGGACTACGAGAAGACCAGAGTCCAAGATGAATTTAAAAGCCTCAGTTTCAGAGTGTGGACATAAAGCCAAGAATTGTGTGCCTTTTCTATGTAGGCAATGCATGATAACTTGTAATGGGTACTGCTCTCGTGACTGTTTCAGAATATTAAATCAGCGTGAGACAAAGCTCAAAAATAACTCTTGGCATAGGTATCAGAAAACAACTGTATTCTCCTCTCCTTCCAGCTGGATGACAGTCATAGATCTATGATCATTTTCACTGTTTGCTATCTGATTTGGGAAGTTAAGAGACCTGAGAATCAAAGCACAGGGGTTCACATTATGTTATGAAAAGCTCTTTCATGACAGATGTTTCACGAAGGTACATCAAGACTTGCAAAGACAACAGTAATATAAAAGTCACAAAAAATTTTTTATGAATGAATGAAAGAATGTGAATTTAAGTCTGATAGCACTTATGTTCCTGGAAACTGTTTTGTCTCCTGGAAATAAAACCAAAAAATGATAAATTACATTAAAGCAGGTAGTATGCACACAGACATCATGTGAAACATGCCTTGAGAAGTACTCCACCACAGGCTGCATTTTACAGTAGACTTACCTTCCCAGTCATGGTAATCCTCAATTTATGTACGAAAATACAACAGAAGTGTGCAAGACGGTTCCCTGAGATGATAATATGACCCTCCCATCTGAAGAAAATCCAATATGAATCTTTAGGATCCCACAGCTGTTAAGAACTAACCTCTTGTGCAGGATCAGTTATGCATACAATTAACCATCAAGCTAACTTTTCTAATCCTGGAGCCCTGCAACACTTCCCTACCACACGCCTGCCCGGCCGAGGCGAAGGCACTTGCCACCTCTGCCCTCCTGGGGCTGGGCCGCGTTTCCAGCGACCAGGACTCAACCCCCACTCCGACTTCCCAGGGCAAAGGGCTTGTTCTCCCGACGCGTTCGTAATGTAGCCATGGAGGCTGCAGCCCCGCAGCGAGTGGAGGAAAAAGGCCTCAACCGCATCGACGCCTCGCAAAGGGAGGAAGGGACGCGCTCAGCAGACCCCCACTCCCAGAGCCCCGCACCGGCCACGGGGCGGCAAAAAGGGCCCAACGAGCCCCTCTCCCACCCACCCCACCCCCAGCCCGGCCCTCACCCGTTCGCCGAAACCCAGCTCGGTCCTGATCTGCCCAGCCCGACCCGGCTCAGCTCTGCTCACTACTCCTCTGTCACTGCCATTGCATCACCCCCCAACCGGCACTGCACTCGCGGTCCCGGCTGGGAAACGCATACTCCCGGAACCTTTGATTCCCACTGTCCTCCCTCGCCCTACACTCACCAGCCCAGTGTCGCGCCCTCCACATCACCCGCAGCGATAGGAGAAGAGCTCCGACCGAGCAGCGGCCTGACCCCTGCCCTTCCCAACACGCGGTCCTTGCGTAAGGGCTGTGACACGCGGAACTGTTTGAGGCGGGTGCACTGCTCCCACCCGGAGCGCTTTTAACAGCGGAGCCGCCGCGGGCCGGGTGATGAGTTCCGGGCTGCGCTGCTGGCGGCGGCTGTGTGGTGCAGGTAATCGCGGGGCTGCGGTCCCGGGGAAGGCTTGGGGCGGGGGGAAGCGGTAACGGCGGCGGTGCCGGGGTGGAGATGGTTCCACGAGTGCTCTCGGTGCTTGGAGATTTGAGGGAAGAGTGCGCGTGTTACGGGGAGCAACGACGGCTCCGGTGCCGGGAGAGAGGGGAGGGAAACGGCCACGGTACCAGGATGCTTCGGAGACCGCTGTCCCGCTGCCTCGGGCGGGGCTGCTCCGGCGGGGGCTTGGGGAGGGCCGCCCTGGCGCTAGGTGGGGTGTCGTCTCTTGGGGACCTGGGGCAATAGGAGCGAGGAAGCGCCGCAGAGAGGCGGCCGTGCCTTTCGGCTGCCCGTAGCGGGGCAGTAGGGCAGGTGGGCTGGCTGGGGAAGTGCGTGAAATCCCGCTGTGAGCGGCCAGCGGTGCTGCTCTCGGCTTTCACGTCGTTACCTGCATTGGCAGTTAGGGTCTCTTAGCGGGCATGTGGCGTGGTGTGTGCCGCAGTCAGCGCTCTTCGGTTTAATGGGGTCGGGTAAATCAATCGTGTAGAAATGAAAGAAAACCAAAGCTCTATAAACTTCCCTATTGCCTTAGTTCGTTGCAAATCATACCGTTAATAAATTCTCAATCTAGTTACAGTGTGTTTCCAGTGAAGTACGTGGTGGTTTCCCCATATTTTTTTTAGTTAGGGCAGCATAAGAAACTTTGGGGTGGTGTTTCTTTAAAAACAGAAGTTGAGTGGGATGTCTTAAGGTGACAGAGGTGCTTTGCTTTTACAAAAATACCATCACGTGTGGGTGATGTGCTTGATGGGATGGATTTATGCTGGCCAAATGTAACGGGACAGTTTATTTCCAATATCTCCTCGGAAGCTTTTTTGACCTGTATGTCTCTTTTTTTTTTTTTTTTTCGTGTAAAAGAAAGTAAAGTAACTTTGAATGTCTAACTCAGTCCACTGGTGTATCTTCATTCATAGCTTTCAGCCAGAGATCAACTTCTATTTCTTCTTTGAACATGATGCATTTTGGTTGGAGCCTGTTTTCAGCACTGTAATACAAACAGTAACCACGTGTTGCAATTATTGAAGTGCAGTCCTTCAAAGTTGTTATTTCTTTGATAAGAGGTTTCAATTTACTGTTTTTGAAGAGAATTGTTTTCCTGAAACACTACTGATTTTTTTTTCCTTGACACTGTTATGTGAAATGCTCTTTTAATAAAGGAAGCTATGTTATTAAAAAAGACTTTTTCCTTGCTCTTAGTTGCTGTTACTCACAGCTGTCCTAAACTTCAGATAAGGACAAAATGTCCTCTAGAGGGAGATCGTGATGCTTTTATGTGCTAAAATGTTGGTCACCTTGTTCCATTTAAAAGTCTTGATTGTTGATCTGCAATGACGAATGTGTATATTTTAATAGGAACTCGTCTTCTGGATCTGTGCTTGGAAATTTCATTACAGAATACAGACCATAGCCTGTAATGCAACACTTCTGTAGGTTAAATGAAATGTATTGCTTTAATTCAGATGGATCTAATTCTGAAGTTAAATGAGTAATCTTTACAAGTTCCAGAGCTGGTACTACTTCTGCAGTAGTAATTCTAGGACCTATGTTTGTGGCATCAATTCTGCAAATGCTTATGTAGGTACTGACTTTCATACAGTGTTCTTGTTCTAATTAATATGCTTTTGAGGGCAGTTTCTTTGGTGACCTAATCCAAGGATTTCAGCAGCTGATCTGCAAGTGTTACTAGTTAAATCACTTTAAAGTAATGAGTGCTAACAGCTGGGCAAGGAAACAGAGCAGAAACAGAATGTCCCTTTTAATCAGTCTTAGCGATTGAAGGGTAGTAGGACTCTGACTATAAACAGCAGATTTTGAAAGATTATTTTTGCAGACACATAAATTGTTTGTAGTTAACTCTATACTCCACGTGTTCCATCCAAGTTACTAGAAGAAACTTTGTGGGATTGTTATGGTGGTGAGTTATTCAGCATGTTACATTTGCAGCCTCAGTGTCAAGTTTCTTTCTCACAGATACTTTGAAAAAAATTACTCCACAGTAAACAAGGCATCTATGCTTTTATTTTTCTCTAAGTAAATGCAAATTGTCAATTCACTGTAGCTTCTGGTGTTAAGTCTGTTCTGTAAAACTAAAGGAACTTGCTCTATATATATAGTTGGAAAATTTCCTCATTCTGCAAGACTGCTGAATGGGTCAAAAGTGTATTTACTTTTTTAGTTGTCAGCTGAACACCTGCATGCTTCTTTCAATTTCATGTGTACTGTTAAGAAATAGATACTGTTAGACTGACTCCAAAATATTTGTAGTGTTTGTTTTCTCATAAATGTTTATACCAAAACACTGCCTGATCAATTACCTTCATGCATGTGTGTAAGTTGCAGTAGGCAAGTAAGGTTAAAGTGATTTGCAATACTTACGTTGCAAGATTTTTTTTCCTTTTCATACTAATTTTCATTGTTTTGTGGTGTGCAAATGCATCTCTGCAGTGCATTAGAAATATATGCAAAGTGCTTGGAGGCAAATGGTGGTTGAATGTACAGATGTGTTATAGAGTAATATAATTAATAAACCGGAATAAAAGTTACTTTTTTTGTTAAGAAAAACATATTTATATCCTTAAGTTAGTCAAATTGTAGACTGTAGTAAATTGTGCTCTGAATAATCAATTCTTTATTGTAGATCATAATTTTGGAGGATTCCAGCACTGAGACTTCTGCAGTCTGCTGTGTCTAGCTGTAATGATTTCGTCATTGGTTGCTTATGATGATTCAGACTCTGAGACAGAAACTGAAAAGACTGAAGTCCCCAATACTTCTAGCAGACAAACAAGCTGTCCAAGTTCTTCTGTGAATCGTGTTCGGTATTTTGCACCTGGTAGTTTGGGTACAAAATCTACATATGAAATACAGCCTGTTGAGAACACTGATAGTTCTGGGACAAGCTCTGTTCGTGAAGATCCCTCTGAGCATTATGCACAGAATAATAACACTGATTTAACATCATCTTATTGTAGGAGGGCGTACTCTGGCCAAACTGCATTATGTATGTCCTACAAAACCTATGAACAGACGTCAAGATCTTCAACAAACTCTGGAAATGGCATTTCCCAGAAGAGAATATATAAAGACAGTACTACTGCCATAAAAGGAATTAGACCATATGTCCCTAAAAGATTGCGTCAAGAGAATTCCAGTATGCCTGAAAAAAAGGAATCTGATCAGAGAGGTAGCTCAGACTGTGATGTTGAACTAGGCATATCAGGAGAGCAGACCGTGAGAAAGATCTCTGAATTGATTAAGCCATATTTGGGATCCAAATATAAATTAACTGAAGTCCCCAAAAGCTTAATATTTCGCATGTCTAAACACGGAGGCCCTGTTAATGAAATCCAGTGGTGTCCTGTACGAGAGCAAAGTCACATGCTTCTCTCTGCTTCTATGGACAAAACAGTCAAGGTAATGTAAAACAAGATGCTTTGTGGACCAGTCATCAAACTTAAAAATACTGTATTAAATAATAATCTTCTGGGAATAACATCCTTGCTCTGTTTAACAGTTCCAATGTATTCGGAACTCAAGGACATGCTTTGAAGTAGAAAATGCTGTTATGAATTTTCAGCCTAATCCTTCGCTATACCTACAGTCCTGTTATTTCAGAGTGTGAGTTTTTTGTGTACTAGACATGTCAGTGTTTTAGGTCTTAAGTTACACTTCTATTAGGTCACTTCTCGTTATCTGTGTTAATGTTAGGTTTTTGTTACTTTAATGTTGCAATGGCCGTAAGCACTATGGTCTGGATACAGATTCTGCTCTAAGTCATTGAACGACTGACTGCCAATGCTGGAATAATATTTTGAGTAACTTTACCTTTCTGACAGGCTTAAGTGATGGAGGAGGTAACTCAGGTCAGATGAATTTTTCATCTGAACTGGTGTGGCAGGTCGCCTGTCCCAGAAAGTTGTCCTGTTGTCATCTAAGAGTCTTCCCACCTTAAGTTTGTTTCAAGGATTAATTGCTCAATACTTGAAAGTCTCTTTTCCTTGTAGCTTTAGTGAATTTGGCTTCAGAGTTCTTTGTTAATTTAGTCAGTCCAATTAGCCTTACTTTTATTTTAACAATGGGTAATAAAAATATTTTCCATGTATGCTTTCCTAGATATAGGGCTAGTGCCACCTCTGGGTTCAATTAATAGTCTTCTGAAGTGGGTTTATGCAGGAACATAGTTTTGGTAGGAGCACACAAAGTAATTTTTGGTGGAAAGCACGCTTTATTGTATCTAATGTGTATTTAACATAGGAGGTACAATTATTTTAAATCATGGTTCTAAAATTTATGGCTTTAAATCTTATTAAAAGGCAAGAAGAATGGCCTTTGTATTGGCATACTTCCAAAACCAAAGGAGAGGAGGGAACTTTAAAACTGAATTTGAATTCTGATTTCATGTAGGGAAAATATTCTTAAATTCTGTGATTAAAATTGATTTTTTTGCTGTTTAATTGGTAATGGAGAATTGAACTAAATGTTAGTTTGGCTTTTGTATGACTTATCTTAGAATTTTTTTTCTTTCCTTTTTCCCCAGTTTTCCATGGGGTGTTGTGAAATACGTGCTGACTTTGCATCTTTGAAGCAGTGATGTTGTTGAATTTTGGACAGAATTTTTGCTTTTTTCTCCTAATGCCTATTAAAGCACTGGTGCTCACAGAAGAGAAAACCTCAGATCTATACCATGAATAAAAATTACTCCTCTCAATTGCTTATCTTTTATTCTCTTAAGTTATAATAACTTCACTGCTTCTGTAGTCAGCATAACCCATCACACCATCAAAGTCTGAATACTTTGAACTGTGGGTAGTTCCTCCTTCATCTTCTTTTCCAAGCTTTTTCACTACTTTGTCTAAAAGATTAAATGGAAGAAAAAAGCACCTTTGCTTTTCTTTGCCAATGTTCTTTAATATGCTGAATAAGTTAAACCTTGGCTTCTGCTTGAAGAACGCTCTTAGAAGGAAAAGACTAAAAGATATGCAAAAAGTGCTGATGGATGGTTTTGGTAAGTAGCAGTCTCTGTTGGGATTCTACAAGGCTATAGGCACCTCTGACTTCAGTATGTCTGAATTTGACTTTTTGTCTTAAACTGTCACAATGTTTGTTTACTGTCGCAGAGCCTCACTTTGCTGATGAGTGAGATTATGGGTGTGTTAACTTTGGTAAAACAATCTTAAATCAAAGTTGTTATTGCAGTGTAAAATTATTTAGAAATTGAAATAACTTGTTTTGTCTTCTAAGCAGAAGGAAAGATTACTTTTCTCAAGTAGTGTTATCACCCCTGATTGGAAACAGTCTTTACCAATAAAGCTGTTTTTGAAGAAATCTAATTGCTTTAGGTGCCCCAAACCATGAAAATTCAGTAAAAAGAGAGTATGTTAATGTTGGCCACGCTTCAGAGCACGAGTCTAAAACATTAATAAAGTACTAATGAAACTGTTACAAAGTATGTGAAAAGGCACTTCTGTAGTTTGGAAGGTAGTCTGTATAGAAACACCTATGGATGATGCACACTGTTGTTTCTTAATGAACTGGAAGCCCTTAATGGTAGGAGCAGCAGCACCTTTAAAGTTCGAACCTCTCCCCTTCTACCTCTCCGGCCAGTAGAGGGCGCGGTTAGACCAAGTTTTGGCTTGACGTTATGAAACTGATGTCACTAACTCTCTAGGGTCACAAGCCCCTAAATCTCCAATGACTTTGACAGCAGTAGTTTATCTTCTGGGGATTTTTGGGCTGTCTGTCATTGTCTGAAGTTCTCTATTTTCTAGTGTAAGCATAGAACAACAGATTAAAAATGCAGGTGTAGAGGTACTATTCCCTAACTCCCTGCCCCGATCCCGTACTCTCCTACAGCTTACCTTTTTTCTAAATTTTCTTCCAAAAATACCTGCTTAGAATTGCTAGTTTAAATCCAGGCAGTGGAAGCATGTTCTCTCCCTTCAGTGGGAATACGCAGACATACGCAGGATGTTTGCACTATTTGCTTTGAACATCTGATTGGGATAAAACTCAAAGCACAGTCAGGAGTTTAAAGTCCCTGTATGATCAGAGAGACTAGGCAAGCCAAAGGCTCAAAGCTCTGCACTTTCAGTTAGTCATGTGAATAATGGTGACTGAATATTTTTATGTGTAAGTATCTTGGATTCAGTCCTTATTTCAGCCTATGCATTAAGCCATTTATCTTTTGAAGAGTCCAATATTATTAGAGATTTCTCAGAATTGAGAATTCTGTCTAAGCTACCTCAGTCAGTCAAATATGCTTAAGTTGTACTTTAATCAAAAGATCTGTTGTTGTATTAAATTTTTGAGGTATTTAGCCAAACATTCTTGCATCTTTTACCTGTTCTTGTGTCCTTAAATATTTTCATCTGTAATTTTTTATCACAAACTAAGAATTTCCCTTTCTGGAAAAGGATTTTCCTTTTTTTTTTTTTTGTTTTCATGGAGAAGGAAATAATACTTTTAATCTTAATTTAGTGATCTTAGTTTCTTTATTCCCATCTAAATTACTGTAACTAAATCGTCCATATCACACATCTAAATTGTGTATGTAGAACTGATTTTATGGTTTCTTTTTAAGTGTGTGTATGTATCCCATTTAAGTCAGAGGAAAAGAACAGTCTTCCTTTTATCTTCTCCCAGATTAACCAAAGTGCACTTTACCATCTTCTTTATGAATCAGTGTAAGTCTAAAATGTTTACGAAAAATGAATTCATGTTTTCAGTTTGTGTTGCCTGAAGAACAGCCTAGTGTCAGGAAAGATCATCTGAAACAGTTTGTATAAATACTTGGCATACTTAGGAAGGAATGTACTGTTTTAGAGGATTTTATATTTTTCTTTAAAAGTATTTGCTCTTTTTTCTTTTTTTTTAAATGCAGCCATACACAAACACTCCAAACAGTTATCTAGTGGTACAGCTGAAAAAAGATCAGTTACCAGCTCAGGGGTATATTCTCTAGACTAACACTTGTACCAGCAGATGGAGCTCCTCAGCATCTTAGGAAAGGATGGTACCTAAACTGTGCCTCTGAAGACTGGAAGACTTTTATGTTAGCCTCCATCTCGTGCATTGAAAGATCAAAATTAAAAGTTTATGCATGTATTGCAAAGTGTGCAAGTAAACTTCATGGAGACCTGGAAGTAAGATAGAACTTCATATGGGAGGTGATACATATGGCAGATTAATTGCCAACAGTTCTTCAAATCTGGAGAATTAATAGAAGAGTATTTCATGCTAAATTTAAAATTTGTAAGGAATTAACAAAAAAAAGCTTCGAGCTTATATTTAGGCTATGGAAAGTCTTCTACCCTCTATTTTCTTAGGATTTTGCACTTCCCTTTTGGAAGGGAAGCTGGTAATACTTCCAGCTTAGGCAGCTGGAGAAAGGGGCAGGAAACCTGATTCAAATTAGGGAAAGTGCTGCTGTGGCAGTGCTCTTCTTTGCTATTACATCCCAACTGTATTATCAGTAGCTTATGTTTCTAGTTTAAATATGTTTTAAGGATTGGAAACATGACTGTCTGGCCTGATTAAATCTGTTTTCTTTGGATAACACTTCTTCTCTACCTTCTGTTTTGACTAGCTACTGTAAATGAAATTTAGGCTACTACTGCCTTTTTTTGTTTTGTCTACTTAAACACTGAATTAGCGTTTGTGATTTTAATTCTCGTCTAGTATCTTCTACATAAATTTTGAGACTGAGCACTGTTACTAAAGGTTTCCATAATGTGGATGTTCAATGCTTTGTGAACATCAGACCTTGTTTAGGTATTCCTGGTGTAGAATCCAAAATCACAGGTTACCCTTGAATACAGCTGTTTGCCTCAGGTAGCAGAGTAGATAAAAAGTTGTGTCTTAAAAGACATGTTTACCAATTGCAGAAACCTCTGTACTGCATTCACATTGTTAGTGCCTTTAATTTGGAAGAGCTTGTAATTACATAGAGCCACAGAGATGTAAGCGTTTTCACAAGTTACTGATGCTGGACTTAGCTTTTAAACAATTGTTCATAACTTCAAGCCTCTCATACCATTATTCTGTGTTTCCTATTTTGTCTTAAAATTAACTCAAGGTAACATCTTTATATAATCATCTGTAAACTTTTAATGCTGCATTTCTGGTTTTCTATTTAGAACATCACAGCAGGTGTTCTGTTTGTTGCAAAGTATTTCTTCATTTTCAGCACTTTCATCCTCCACTGATGAACAGGATCAAGGAAGGAAAGTACTGTGATTATTCCATATGCAGAATGTGCTTTGATGGGATGACTTGTATTGTAACATGTTGTTGGAAGTTTTTCTTATGCATTTTGTTCCCGACTTGTCTAGTTGAACTGTAGGTCCATCTAGTCACAGCTGAAGCTATATAAGAAAAGTAAAAGTTTTAAAAATTAATTTAATAATGTCAACCTGTTGAACAGCGGTGTTGCCCAATTCTTGGTATTAAGAACACAGGAGCAACCGTACTGGTTCAGCCCAAGGCTCTGTCCAGCCCAGTGGTCAGTCTCTAGCAGGGTCCATAAGAAGATGGCTAGAGAAAAAGATCAAGTCAAAGTTTTGTGATGCCTTTAAGGCCTCTTCTGTTCTCTGCTTGTTTTCAAGTCAGTGGGTTTCTGAGCTCCAGAGTAGTTAATCTTCATACCTTGCTACCTCAAGGGATCCCTTCCAGGTACTTCTCCAGCCTTATGAGATTCTCTTCTGATCGTTAGGTCTAGAGTACTATATTACTCATACTGGTCAAATTTGATGTATGAGTTTTGCTTCTCAGACTGTATCAAGTACTACAAGAAATACCATTTTTATTCATATTTTCCAAACCTGTTATTCTTCGGTGGTTGTGTGTTCATTAGGAGAAAGGTAGCATGGTAGTATATTCCAGGAATTTGATATTCTTGATCCTGTTGTATTGGACTGAAGTGAAGGAACATGATAGCCTCCATTTGTTCGTATAATGTGTGCAGCACTGATGGTAGCGATACAGATTTCCTAGATACTGCTGTTACCCTGTCTTGGAGCAGGGAAATGTTTCTGTTTTTAACACTTCCGCACACAATTCACTTGAAATAGGCTACTGCCTATGTCTTCTATTCTATCACATGTATATCTGTTTATGAAGGAATGGATTTAAGCTGCCATCATATTTCCTATATTTTGCTATAAACTCGTCATGCTGCCAGTACCCCAAGTATTGCAATTCTTAGATTAGTTTTTAAAATCTAATTGTGGCAATACTCCTTTAACTGAAGCTGATACTTAAGGTGAGAATTTGGGGAGTCATCCTGTTTGTGCATATTCCACATTAATTGAAACATGTTAAAAAAGATCCCTATGATGTTGCTGCACTTTTAATACTGTATTTTAAAAATAACAAGTTTTCCCTATTGTCTTGGAACTGGCAAGGAAATGCTTATACTCTGGAGATTGTGTGCTGCTTACCTAGATGTGTGAAAGAAGCATTGTTGTTTTCTTGTTGGAGAGGTTATTGAAGAGGCTAGTAAATAGGCTATTCTGAAATACTGAAGCTCACTTTTCTTTATTATGCCTTGTTCTAACCTTCTTGCCTTGTCTGTTTAGAACTTAAGTATATTTTTTCTGAGGACTTTGAGCTTGCTGATTAAGATGGAAGTATGCTTATTTGATAGATATATGCAGAGTAATACCTGTTTCCTTAGTGCTGAAAGGGCTTCTCTGTATACCTTGATCTTTTTCTAACAAAATTATTTCATACGCTGCAATGAGAAGTATTCTCCGTAATGCTTATTTTGTAAGGAAAGGAACATCATGCAGGAAGGCTCATGTGCTTCTGTGTTAGGTGATAGTACAGGTCAGATATAATAGCTGGCTCTCACACAATTGTTCTGCAAAAGCCATTAACACAGTTCAGCGAAGAACAGTTCATGAAGGTGATGGATTTTTGTCTCTTCATCCCAAGGGTATGTGTGGGTAAGGGTTGTTCCATGTTGGATATGTTAATACCTAGATATGTTTAGAGATATTACAGAGATATATATTTTTTAAATTATTTTCTTGTTTCCAGCAATGCTGTTGTCAAGGAAACAGAAATCCTTGTAATGCCTTTGTTCACTTTCTCAGAATCCATATCTGGAGATGACTTGTATAGTTTTTATTATGTTCTTAGTAGATGACACACTCTTGTGCCTCAAAGGATTTTTCAAAGGAGCATGTTTCTTTGAGTATAAATAGCACCATCCTGATATCTGTGCTGTTTGATAGGCCATTGTTTTCTTTCCTTTGTCACTAACAAGAACTAAATTCAGTGCTGCTTTGGATTAGAATTTATCTTAACACTTGTGAAAACTGACATGAAAAAAGAGGAACAAAAATGCACTGAACCTCTCAGCTTCTGGGTTAGGTTTCCAGTTCTGTAAGGGCATAATTTTTTTTCTGTACACTTGGAAATGTCTCCTGAATTAGGATCTCCTTAAGAATACTAGAGTAGTACCCCAAGTGGTCTTGCAGAGCACTTTTGACTGCTTTGTGGCCATGTTAGAGGATGTGGCTATGCAGGAGAAGAGCAGGAGAAGATGGATATTTCATGGCACAGCTAATATGCCTGTGTTTCTCAAGAAAACTGGGAATTATCTAAAGAAAAATTCAGAAAACAAAATTCTTGCAAAAGCAGTAGAATTAATGGAGCCTGGCTGTATCTTGAGGCTGGCTGGCTGTAGATTCTCTTTAATATCTCTCCACTTTGGGGCTCCTGCAGTGTCTTTCCCTTTTATTCAGCTGCTTGGCCTGATTAAGTCTTGAGAGAAATACTGAGACTGCTGTGAAATTTGGTTAACATTGACCACTGGGTGCAAAGTGGCCACAGGTGAGATGCATGGGGAACACGGCTGCTGTGACAGCATTATTTCAGAAACCTTTCTTTCTGTGGACATCCAAAAGAATGGAGACTGACTTTCAGATATCCTTAACAATGATGTGGAAGAAGGGATTCTGTTTCGTCGTGTTACCTAGAAAGATTTTTGGTTACTTGTGTCACTACTTAAACAATATTTTTGATATTTCAGTGTCTGACTTTTTTCTTAAAAAGCCATCTGTCCTGAATGCCTGAGTTCTGCACTTCCTTTCTACTGAGAACTCTTCCAGCTGTTTACCTACTCTCTGAAGTAGCCTGTAGCAGAAAAATAAGCAGCCTTGTCCTCCTTCCAGCATAGCAGGCTTGCTAGGGAAGAAAAAGTCAGGGCTAGAGATGTCAATGAAGTAGTGTCTCTAATGAAGCTTAACTGATAGTGTCATAGATTAATCCTTCAAATTATGCATAGGATGTTTGTGGGCTGCTGCTGTGGAGCTGAGCATCAGAATGTCACCTGAGATGGGAGAAATGTATGGTGGTGGTGTCCCCCACCCTGGCTGCTTCAGTAAGATTGCTGGTGAAAAAGTCAAGATTCTGTTGCTTGGAAATGGAGAGTAGTTTTCAGTTCTGAAGTTACTGTAATGTGTTATGGGAGTATCTCCAATTTTAACAGTTGAGAAATTCTGAATATTTTTAATGTTTAAAAATAGAAATAACACCAGTCTAACTTAGCTTTTTTTTCCCTAGAAGTCTAGCTTTATAGATGCATCTCACATACTGCTGTATATTTGAAAAAAAAAAAAATCTGCTAACAAAGCTACAAGGCATTTTATGACTTTGATTCCTTACGTCTCTTGGTCTGTAGGTGTTAAGGAAACATTTTTGAGAAGCTTTGCTCTACTTTTTCAGGTTCTGTAGAGAGATTACTTGTGCAGGATTTATCCACGCAAATTGTTTCTACTCCTGCTGCTGAAGTTTTTATTCTTTTCAATACATTTATGTCCTTGCGTTTTATAAACATTTTATTTTTAGCATGTGTGAAATAGCTGCATTTTTAAGGTCATAATATCAGCGAATGTACCAAAGATTGTTGACATTTGATCTTTAGATGAAGTCTGCTGGGAAGAACTTTAATGACATTTTGCTATATATTTATGCTTTAAAGACAACTGTTAGTTATAGTTTACCTTCAATTTAAAGGGAAAAGAAGCATTAATAAATCTCTTGTTCTGTGGAGAAGTTGCTTCACTACTATGGAACTAATGACTTACTGTCCTTTATCATACATATCATGTTTTCCTGCAGTAATACTGCCTCGTTAAAGGCAAAGCTTTCTGTGGCGTGTCTGGGACTGACTTTATTTTGTCTTCCAGTAGTGTTGGCTGACTTGCTGGTTAGGTTGTTACCACTGAGCTTCACCTTCGGTGTGCTTGTGGAGGCTTTCTATTTATTTACTTATTTTTTAATTCAGATGAAACTGCTGATTTTCTTCTACGACACATCTAAAAATGTAGTAGTAACTTCTTTCTCAAATGTTTCAGTGGATTAAAGATACTGTGCACGACAGATAGTAAAGTCTGCATGTGCTTGTTGCACATGTGCCCACTGTGTAACACCTTACTTTCTGAAGTCAGGTATTGGGATTTGTTGTATTCTCTAGTTGTCTTCTCTTCTTCCAGGTTATAATTTCTTCATTAAAAGACTTTTTCTCATTCTGAATATTGTGATTAGTGGCTGGAATTACATACTGAGGAAGGGACACAGATGGTCCTCTATGGAAAGGATGCTAGTTAGCGATGCAGGTGGTTAGGGATGACAGTCACATAAACATGTTAAAGCTAGCACTGTGCTGACAATGAAAAAAAAAATTAGGTAGTTGATTCTTACTCTGCCTGCTACTACTAAAATATTACTAGTGATGAATGTCCTCATTGCCAGCAAAACACATAGCTGCTTGGTATAATAGTTTATTTTCTTAATTAAATACCTGATTCTGCTCATATTTAAGACTGGATTATGTCACTTACATCAGTGGATTTAGAATTGCATCTGTGTTTTTCATAGGATTTTTCATCTTTTGTTTTGTTTTGCAGTTACTTACATTCTCAATAGTCTTGGAAATAATAAACAATTTATTTTTTGGTTGGAAGAATGAACAGTTATAAAGTTCTTGGTCAGACTCACTGATAAATGACCGCAAGATTCATTAAAACTCAGGTTTTCAGATAGCTGTTCTAAATCGCTAATTGAATGCTGCCTCGCATAGCTAGGTATTACTTCAAATCAGTGAGGGCAATAAGACAACAATAACTACTTTTTAGAATAAGAAAGCTACCTGGTTCATGTTGGGGATGGGACGTATTTGCCTGTAAATTTGGATTGGGTTATTTCTTACAGATAGAAATTTGTCTTTAAGTACCACTGTTTACCGTTGTTTTTAGAACCACTGCAGCCATGTGTTACTTTGCGCTAACGCGCAAATACTACCAGTCATGCAGTTTCTTGCAGTGTATCTTATCTGACTGGGCTGTGCTGTAGAACAGCTGCCACTTGTCTGATGGTTGGGCCAGTGGTGCTTGTCCATAGCTGTTGTCCCTGCTGTGTCAAGTTCTCCCAGTGGATGATGTGCACGAATGAGACAGCTCAAGTTGCTCCTTTTTTAGTTGTTGTGTTTGTACTTATTTGTTTTATTGACTGTATGAGTAGAAGAGATGGTTATTTGGTTTTATGCATGTACATATATAAATATAAAGCTGTAAAGCACATGAATGGCCTTAGCTGATTCACAATTTTATATTAAAAGTATGATAATATTGCAGTACTGTACAAATAGATATGTTTTGAATTTTGCTAGCCACTGTTTAACTGAAGCTTATAGGCAAAACCGCCAAACATCTTAAAAGAGTTGGTCAGTGTTGGTTTTCTCCCTCCTGTTTTCAGAAATGAGTTGTAGCTCAATAGCAAATAGATACGCAGTGTTTCAGAAGCTGGGGCATACTTGCTAAGACTGCACTTGAAGTTCTGAATGGAACGGTGTTTCTTACTCTAGTAGTGGATGTTCAAAATCTGTGGGATGCGTTTTTGTGAACATATCTGTCCAGTCTGTAGTTACCTGTATGAATTGAGGACACTGAAGACAATTTGCCTCAGAAGTGCTGTAAGTCTGGAATTGAGGTATTTAGCACTTATGAGGAATCCCCACTTTTAATAGAGCATAAAACTATGTGACTTTGGGAAGTGATTGATGCTAATGAGTATAATACATAGAGGTGAAGGGAAAATCAGATTGTATAATAAGTGGCTGTAGTAATTTAGCTAATTATCTCCAGGGGAATTGTAATACATTTGAAGTTCTTCTCCTTTGCCTGCTGGTAAGATATTGATTCCTTAAGTGTTTTCTGGGCCAAATACCAACTACTAGTAACCACTACCGTGATTACGCTTTTTGGTGTACAGAACACATTTATATCATTCTTAACACACTAGTATTACGCTCTGAAATTGATGAGAAACTGCCAAATTGATGCTGTCTTATTATTCTCCCATATAGGTTTAGCAGTAGAAAATTTAATGGTTTTAAAGTAATTCTTAAGAGCTGCCTATATATTGCTTTCTCTTGAATTACTGAATGTGCATCAAACTGCTCTAACCATGGAATCCCAAATATGTGTAATACTGTGTATGAAGTTAATGATTTGTTTCAAGTAAATTTTTGTGTATATGTAGTATACAACTGGGGTAAGGATTTAAGTACCTTTGCCATATTTGGCTTTGCTTTCTGCTAAAATCCTATTTTTCATATTGTACAACAAACTATAGCTTAAATCACTAACTGATTTATAAGGATATTGCAGCTTTTCACGTCTTCATTTTCCAGGAGCTTACACTTGAGGCACAACCACAGGGTTATCCATATTACAATGATTAGTCACAAAACACTTAAAGGTTAACTGCAAAATAGGTGGGAATTCTTTCCTTTATTTTGATGTGTGTGGGAAGCTACTTCTCTGGCACTGTCTGCCCAGCCTGATTGTACAATTGCAATTTTGAAGGTACAAAAAAAACCTAGTCACGCTCATAACTTTTAGCTGGCTGAAAAGGTGATGTGTCTGAGCATCTTCTTTAGAGTCAACGGTTTATGGAGAATTTGTGGTTAGCTTCAGGCATGATTATCCCCAAATCTTCTTGCACAAGAAAGTACACAACCTAATGTGGATAGTATCTTTATTATGCACAGTAATGCTATCCCTGGCTTGACAATGAATCGTTTCAAATAAGCATCCCTCAGAGAGTCTTGTGATCTTGAGTGCAATTAAGGAAGATCAGTCATTTTGGATTTTATTTTCATCTGATGGTATGAGGAATTTATTTTAAACTGTCTTTTCTGAGAAAACAATCAGAATTTGGGGCTTTTTTTTTCCTCCTAGCTTTTGCCTGAAGACGTATTTCTTAACAAAAACCATGTACTTGCATTTGAGCACATATCCCTGTATTAGCAAGTAAGGAAAGGTATCCAATTTTATAGAGCAACAAAATACTTGATTACAGGTCTAATGATAGTTTAAGAGGTGTTTTCAGATGTGCTGAAATCAAAGACTTGAAGCAGATGAACTTAATTATCTTTGTGAATATTCACAATCACATTAAGTGCTTTAAATGTCACATTTGGAAATAGTGGCTTATTGCTAGTTAGTTAACAATAATTACTCAGGTAGTACTTATGTTTCTGGAATTTCTTACCCACTGTGAAAAATGTACCTTGCTTCTAAAGGTTTAGGATTATAAATACCAGATTTTACTCAACTCATTATTAAAGTGTTCTTGTGGCTTAGACCCTCTGCACTTTTTATCTCTAGCATTGCAGCATGAAGAATCAGTTATTCCACTCCCTTTGCTCTGCTGCATCTGGGCAGTGTTTTTAACATCTGAACCATGCTGTATATAATAGTTTTTATTTTTTAAAAAAGCAAGTAATTTTCTTGTAGCAGAATAAGAAGGGAGAAGCAGTAGCAAATGAGACTGTCAGTCTAGAGCCATCATGAGGTGTTACAAAGGTGTGTTGACATCTTTAGCTAAAGAAATATGGCTTATGATAATACCAGAAGGGTTTTTTTCAGTCAGCACCTATGTTCAGTATGGTTTTTTTTTCCTCTGTAAGGATGTTTTTTTCTTGGCAAAGAGCATTATACAACCCAAAATAGCTTACAAGGCAACCAAAAAACCCCTCATAGTTCCTAGAAAATCATCCCTGTGTTCTAGTTTCCAGCTTCCCTCTTCTAGCTGCTAAAGGGTCTAGAGAACAAGTCCTGTGAGGAGCAGCTGGGGGAACTGGGGTTGTTTAGCCTGGAGAAAAGGAGGCTCAGGGGAGACTTAATTACTCTCTACAAGTACCTAAAAGGAGGTTGTAGCAAGGTGCAGGTCAGTCTCTTCTCCCAAGTAACAAGTGACAGGATGAGGGGAAGTGGCCTCAAGTTGTGCCAGGGGAGGTTTAGGTTGGATATCAGGAAAAATTTATTTATTGAAAGGGTTGTAAAGCATTGGAACAGGCTGCTCAGGGAAGTGATGGAGTCACCATTGCTGGAGATATTTAAAAATTGTGTAGATGTGGCACTTAGGGACATGGTTTAGTGATGACCTGACAGTGCAGGATGAATGATTTGACTCTATTATCTTAAAGATCTTTTCCAGCTGAAATGATTCTGGGATGTTTCTTTTCTGCCTTTATTTAGAAACTTAACTGAAATGTCAAAAGGATTATCTTCAAGTTTTTTCCCTTAAAAATAAACTTTCTTCAACAATGATAGTCTCCTTGTTTACAGCAACACACTTTATGTGTGTGTGTATATATTTATATATAGAAAACTCTTATATTAAGAGCTTTAAATTAACACAAAACCTCTATTGTCAATTACTTGTACTTAATATTCTCTTTGTCTTCACACTTCATTCACCCATGTGAATTAGGTGTCCATTGAAATCCTGCTAATCATATATACACCATATCTTTTGCCATCATTCTTTTCTGTAAAGTGCATTAAATGATTTACAATAAAGTTTTTAATTTGTGACAGCACTTATACTGAACAGATATTTGAATTCTCAGACATCAATTTAAAGATAATTCAGAGGACAGCAAGAAAAGCAACTAAATTTTAGAAACAGTCATGAGGATTAATTAAACTAATTATCTCTGCTTTGTGCAGTGGGAGTGGAGATAACTGCAGGTATATGTAGGCATAACCACAGAAGCGATGAATACTGTTTGCAGTGGTAAACGTATTTTGGTAATGGCAACATAGATGGAGAAGAAGCTGAAATAGTAACATGAATCTGATTGTGGAAGGGTCTTCAGTGTGATATGTGAAAATGGTGTTGGAAGTGGTAAGCACTTCGTTGGGGAAACTTCCCAATAATGATTTTTCAGTTGTAGAAGGACTTGAACAAAACAAGGTTTTCACAACTAGCAGGTTTTGATTTTAAGTATTTGGAGAATGTCATAGACTCATTCTAAGTGAATGGTAATGTTCCGAATGTCAAAAGGTTTCACCCATATGTCTGCTCTGTCAAACGAGTTGAAACTAAATTGCACTTACTGCTTTCTTTTTTTCTGCCATTGTACATGAAGGACTCTTTTCTCTTTTCTTTGAAAACTGATGAGAAATCTGCTTTTTGGTATCTCAGTGCAGAGCCTGGCTTATCAAAAAAACTTGATATGCAGCTGCTGACGTTCTGACTGTTTATTTTAGAAACTGTTCATTTTTATGTGCTTAAATAGGAATTAAATACTCCTGGAAAATATTTTTTTTTAGAACTGGTCACTAATCTCCTTAAATTTTTGCTAATATGCAGAGGCCTGTAGTGCTACTAGAATTTTCAAGTAACTCAAACCCAAAATATTTACATTAACTTTTAATTTTTAAATTATTCGTTCTGTAGTTCTACAGTGAAGTAAATGCAATAAAATACTTCAAGTACTGAAGTAGCACTTTCTTGAGGTGTGTTGTACTGCACTGAGAAATGCTAAGTCAAATTCTACCTGATACATTGTTGTATTGCTTAAATGTCTATGTTGTACTGCCAAGGAGCTGAGAGCTCTGGGACCTATGGTGGGAGTTACTTGGGGTTTATGTGCATGTTTCAGTGCTGCACTGCACAGAGCAATCAAGTCAGCCTAGGCACTAGAAGCTGCAGAGCGACATTGGTGTGATGCCCTCCTGAGCTAGGTAGGTATTACACTGGGATGAGATTAACAGTGGGATGTCTCATGGTACCAGTGCACTGATGTGATGATTGAGTGGGTTTGCACTGTGTGAATGTAATCAGAGTCAGGCCCTACTGATAGAACAGACTGATTATGCATTATTGCTTGCTGAAATGAAGGATGTACATCAGCTTTAGAAAAGTGTGTGGGAGGGGCAGTGGTATGTAACTTTGGAAATATCTAAATATTACATTTGCTTATATAGTTTAACATAATTGGGTAAATTACTAGGCAATGTTTGCAAGCATCAATATGCTCATATCTGCTTCTTGATAATTATACATTGCCATTGGTTCATGGTTTTATGTCAACATCCAGATATGAGAAAGCTAGTTTTTAACCTAGTTCTAGATTTTTAGCGTGGAGTATTATTATTTTCATTTTCACATCCAAAGGTATGCTTTTATATCAGCTTTAAAATTAAATGTAGTAATACTGTCTCCTTAATATGACATAACCACAATAATTATGCAAGCTTTCTACCTCTTTTTTAAACTATTACTATGGAGTAATATAGTAGGTACTCCTGAACTTGTAAAATTCTGAGTATTTTATAGTTGCTTTCACCCACGCTTTTATAGCAGGACTTCTCACTTGAGCTGTACTACTAGTTCAAATTAAAAAAAATAGTTGCATCTGGCAAATAACATTGAAACATTTGAATTTCAGTAATAATAATCCCTCTGACGCAGCTTATTGTGTCTTAAATTGCTGTCGTATTTCTTACCATGTGATGGCCAAGGCAATACAGAATTCTTAGATGCTTATCATCTTTAAGGAAAAAAGTTTTCTTAAAAACTAATAATGAGGCTGTGTTTAATGTTGTTGGCTCTATTATTAAACAGCCCCTGATGTATTAATAAAGAAATGGCTATTTACCAAAGTCTTTTGGAGGATGTGAAAGAAATACCCATTCTTTCAAGGTTATTTTTCAAATCTGAAAATTTGATGCAAACTATTCTGCTTTGTATTGATGAAAACTATAACTGAAGACGTGTTCGTCAGGTTGTCTATATCATTGTACTGCATTATAGGAATGTAAGTGAACATAGAAAACCTTCTCTGCTGGCTAGATGATGTACGTTAGGTTTGCAAATTACCTACCAGTGCCCTTTGGGATAAAGGCCATCATGAAATCATTGTCAAGAGCTTACTGTTGGGTTGACTTATGTAATAGCTTGTTCTTCAAGATTTTGTAGGAGAGAGATTAAATGTTATAAAGTACAAAGTAAAGAAACACCATAGAGCAATCTAAATGATGTTATAGGAACTAAACTATATTACAAAGAGAATATTAAACATATTTACAATCCTCTGTTATTTGTCATATGAATGCCAAACCTCTTTCTGTCTAATGGATTGCATAGATATGCAAAGGAGAAATAACAAAAGCTAATCAGTTTTGTTTTATGTAAAGTTGTTAATATGTAGATACTTGAGTTCCCTCAAAAAAAAAAATCTGAGTTTTCTAATGATGCATGTTGACGTTGTGTAAATTGCTTGGAGAAGAGGCGCTGCTGTAATCACTTCACTTGAAAAGTGAATATACTTAGAAAGAAAATAGGATGGCACAGATGATGTTGTACATCTGCACTAAAATAACTGTGAATTAGTCAAGCCTCAGTTAACCTGAGACAGTTGGAGTAATGCTGATGGGGGCTTTACCAACTGGGGAAACAAACCAAAACTGTACCCCTCTCTTTAGTGTAGAGACACACGGATGTGAAGAGCAGGAATCAGTGCAATGGCCCCAGCATTCTGGAGTTAAATGTGGAAGTGAAATATTTTTGTCTGTAACATGGGGGAAGCTGGTAGGGAAGGTGAGACTTCTGTTGGTCACAGTAGGCTTCTTGGTGTGCTTACCAGCCCCACAACAAAGCGGTACCCCACCAGTGGGCTAAGGAATAGTTGTGGTGATGGCTACACTGAGTGAAGAAAATGGGGTTGTGGTGTAGTGTGTGGATGAAAACAAAAAAATTAAAAAAGGGCACGTTGTCTTGAAACTGGCTTGTTTCCTAGATAGCTACTGCAGAGCAGGATTGTCTCTGCTACATTTAAATGTCAGGAGTATTCTGAGGGAATACCTTTTGTGTGTGCTGGTGTGCACATTAAAGAAAACCTAGGCTCTGTGGAAGACATCCCCATCTGTGGTGCAGACTGTTTTCTTTGAGTCAGCAGATTTTACAGGAGTCACTGAATATCCAAATGCAAACCTTTTAGAAATCCTGAGGTCTTTAGGACATCTGCCTTTTACTTCCAAATAGGAGAGACACTCACTGTGAGTGGCCAGGAAATGCAAACATCTGTAATGTAATAATCCCTTGTGTCTCACCATGTTATTCATTCTGTGATGCTCTTCATCTTCCAGGATGTAACAGTATTTTTCACAGACTTCATTCTGGATAAAATCTGCCTTCAGCCATCCAGTGGAGACGAACCTGAGCAGGAATTCTTGTGGCAGAGAGATTTGGACCTTGTGCTGATCTCCCTAAGAGCAATCAGCAATGATTACGGAAGGGAGCTTTGTGCTCAGAGTTGTTGACCAGAGGCTCTTTAATTTACATAGGGAGTACACGCTTCCAATTCACGTTCACTTCCAATCACGCACACAATGTGCACGATAGCAGATACAACATTCACATCATACCTAGCAGGTCATTCCAAGGGAAACAGGAAACCAAACCTTGTATCCAGAGACCTTTGGACCATAAACTTCCTGTATGTTTTCCCGTTTACTTTCCCCAGTTCTTGGACACAAGTAAAAATCATAATAGCTCAATAATGGTGCAAACAATTGTTAAAAAGCAGGATGTTTTCCACATGAAAAATAGGAAAGATTCTCACTCTGGGTGACCCTAGTATAACTTGAACAAGTCAAGGCTCCTCTTATTGTACATCCATCCTGCTAAATAATGTCTTACGGAGAAAAATCTTGAAAACACCTCGACTAAGTTTTATCCCTGTAGCCTTCAGGCTAGATGTATTCTACAGAGCAGTTTAAAAATAGCCACTATAATTTGAAATAAGCTATAAAAAAAAGATTACCTTTTTCATTGCTCCTTTCTTTTCCTGGCTAAACTGATTCTAGTACAAAGTTATCTCTGTTAGAACTAAACTTTAGTCTTATCCTTTGTGTCACTTTAGTAATCAAACCGATCATTGTATTTCTCAAACTGTATTCTGCTCTGTGAAATGAGAAAAAGATCTGCTCTTACTTCAAGACCTTTTCTGCAAGAACCTAATCAAACAGTGGGCTTGCAGCCATCTCTTCTCTTCACCTGTTTCTGAACGCCTGCAGGATAAGGCTATTTCTGTGGAAATGAATCAAGCTGTTCGAGTTCCTCAGCTGCTAGAGGCAGCTCTGATATTTCTTCCTCTGAAGATCACTCCAGCTTGTTTCTAATTGTGTAATACAGCTTCAGTAAAATGCTACTACAAGCTGTGGTGGGCAGTCCTGAAATAACTATTCATCTGGATATTAAAATATCAAGCCAAAATCAAATATCATCTAATCCAGAACATGGATCCTACACCTTAATGTGTGTTGGACTCTTTGCAGTTCTCAGTGGGACTAGATTAGTATAGTTTTCAGAGGCTGCAGCTTCCATGTCTTTGAGAGACGAGCAAGTGCTGTGTGTAGTGTGACCAATTCACTTGCCTTCACCTGAGGTCTTGGTGCTGCAGAGTTTATGCTGAAACCAGCAGTGGAGGGAGGTACATGGAGGGATGCTGAACTGGTCTAAGGAGCTGGCGTCTCTGTCCGAGGGTATTTGCTGCCAGCTACACTGCTGTCCCGCAAGGGTCTTACTGACCTTTAAAGGGCTCTTAGCCAACAGGGCTATATTTAGAGTGGTCTGATATCAAAGAAAAGCAAAGTATTTTCCCGAATCTTGGAATAGAGGAAAGAACACTGCTCTATTGCATCTCCATTCTTTTGGAATCTCTGCTTTTTCAGAACAAAGAAGAACTGGCAAAACTCTAGCTGTCTGTCAAAGTAAAAGTCAAAAGAAAGAGCAGTGTATCTGGAAATCTTGGTCTCATTACATGAAGAATTTATTCTGCAAATGGTTTCAATTTTCTAGTGTCTTTCAAAATGATACATGCAATATAAAACATTTTAACAAACAAATATGTGCTTTTGCAGGAGGAATCAATGTGTTTTGAAAGTCTATCAGTGTAATTTCCCTGAAGTTTTTAAATGAGTAGGCAAGATAAAATGGTTTTTTTAAAATTTTTTTTTAATAATGATGTTTTCATTTCAAGGAAGGAAACTAGAACTGTGAAGATTTCACTGGGCAATGTAGATAAAATACATAAAAGTAACAAAAATAAGCATGTCAGTTTTCTGTCAACTTTAATGCTGTACAGAAATGTGACCAATAAAAAAAAGCTAGAAACTGCACAGTGATTGTGTTTTGAACAGATTTATACCATAGGTTCTAACCAACATATGAATTAAAGCTCTAATATGTATAACCAGAAACTAAGCCGCTTTTCCACACTAGCCTATGTACCTGCCCACCTTGATTATAGTTTAAATAAATGACAAAATTTGATAGTTCTGTGGTGGTTCAACATGCCTCCTCAATTTTTACTTTATAGCCCTCCCAGGCAGTCATTCCTGTAAATTCCTGAATTGTGTTAGTGCTTCTCTTCACCGGCCACTTCCCAGGAAGTATTTTTAAATAGCAAGATCATCTTACAGAGCTTGTTTGAATATTTTCTTTAGTGGGAGTGGAACCTTTGCTACTCATACTGTTCATTACACAAGTAAGATATATAGCTCCTACTGTATTTAATTTGTTGAAACTGGCTTTATCACTTTTCAAATGTGCCTTGTATTCCACTGTGATACTGAAAACAAACGCGTTTTTGAAACCTGTAGCCCTCAGGCCTGTTTAAAAACCCAAGCTTCTCTGCCACGCACACTGTGCATGAGTAAACTTTATGCCCCTAAACTCCAAGCTTGGTGCCATGTCTTAACTAGATGTTCACTGGAGATGCTCCAAAACAATAAACTGAAGTCAGATGGTCCATGATTGTGTTATGAAACCCATTTAAAAAAAAAAAACCAACCCCTCAAACAAGGAATTGTAGGATGATTTTGTTTTCAAGTGAATATGGGAATGCTTCAGCATTTAAAAATGCTCCAAAATTTCATTTTAAAACTATGTCTTCAAAAAGACTACCTCAAATTTAAAATCCTTTTGTATAAATAGTGATCAAAGATGTTAAGAATTAAAGCAAGATATTGATCCTTAAAGTATTAAGAGACTTCAAAAAATGGAATGCTGCTTTATCGTGCCCTTTAATGTGGTATTTAACATCAGGCATGAGCAACACATTATGAGATTCTATTTGATTTGTAGAATCTAGATCTTTCTATGCTATTTTATAATACTGTTGTCACCATTCAAACTCAATTGATTTTAAGTGCAGAAGTGGTTCTAGTTATTCCAGGTATTGTTTAAACAGTATGTGTATATATAGATGGTTAGTACTTGAACTCTGAAACATGTATTTTGTGTTGGCTGGGGAAAAAATTTTTTACTTCTAAATGGTGTGGAATACTTTATTCCTCGAGGAAGATGCACTGGTTCCAAGTCTCACCTCGTCTCCTGCTCAGCCTATAATAATCAGAGTTGAAAAATCAACTGCTGATGAAGTTAATATAAATTTTCATTTATTTTGGATGGGAGTTTCAAAGCTGAAGTACCTTTATAACAAATGATAGACTAAAGCTCACACAGGTCCGCTCATACTTAAATAATGTAATGCTACTCTAACAATATAATTTAATAGGTACTAGTAATGTCTTAAGTCTGTGATTACTGGATCCTTGGGAACTCATATTACTTCTCAGGGATCCATAAAAACCGATTAAGAAAAGTGTGTTACTTGACAGTTTAAGGTAGCTGCATAGTCCAGGGGTTTCTTTCGGTTCTGGAAACGGAAACAGATTGAAACCCACTTTAATATTGCTTTTTTTTTGGAGATGCTGTGGATTATCACCAATTAATAGCATGTTCTCTAACCATACCCTTTTAAAACTGTACTTAGTAAAATAATGTTTGGTTATTGTTCCCCTGAACCACTCTCCTGGGCGGTGCCTGTATCAGATTCTGTCCTGCTCATCTGTAGGAAGATGTGCCTGGTCCACATTCAGCAGCAAGTCACTCATGTTGTGATGTGGCTGTGCTGGTGCATGGAGAGAGGATGCTGCTCTGTAAGCATCGCGTGTGCTGCGTTGTCACAACATGCTGAGGCTCAGACAGTGTGCTCTGGCACGTCTCCTGTCTTTGAAACTTAATCAGTCACTTCACTGTGGCAGAGCCATATCAGAATAACTGCTGGATTAGCCTTCTAAGTGCATCTGAAATAACCCAAACTTTCTGCAGGCGTGACTTACTCTAATTTTGAGGGAATCAAAAGGTTAGAGAATCTCAAGACTGAAAAGAGAAGCTGTCTTAAGTGCCTAAAGGTAAAGAATCGCTATGCGTTTAATGAATGTAAAAGTAATTTTGCAATATTTTTCCAGACCCAAATGCTTATCAGGTGATCGTAAGTATATTGTCTAATTGTTCTTAACTGCATACTTATGCAGTATATGTATGAAACCATTAAGTGCTTAACCAGAAATTAATAGTGTTGTTAATATTTGCTCGGTTAGGGAGGGTAAGTTATAGCCGATGCTATAACATTGAGAGATTAAAATCCAGATTTTCAAACTCAGTCTAAACAGAGTTTATTAACCCCCCACCCTCAACTTCCATTGGCCTTAATGTCTCTTGTAAGTGCCAACATCTGGAAATTGCACCGCTTGAATCTCAATTCTTACATAATCACGCAGAAGGTTATCAAACTTTAAAATTGCAAATAAAAAAGCCAAAGTGAGGATGATGTAGTTATTGGGAATTAGAATCCCCTTTTTGGTGAGAATTGTTCCTCTCTGTAAAGCAATGGTATGACTTGTAATGAAGTAGCTTTACTGTTGAAATTAAACATTGCAATGGTCTTTTAATGGCACCTTAATGGCTGCTCTGAGGATTTGCACTGAAATAATTTTACCTTCTCATGATTGTACTTCATAATGGACTGTAGTAGCACAGTTTAAGGCCTCTTTAATCTTTTCATTATTTTTTTAAATATAGTAAACCCTCTAAGTTACCATTCTGTCAAATAAGGGAAGTATTTGATTTTTTTTATAGGTGTATTAGATATATCTTCCACACCTAAATATTTTGTCTCTCAGCGATAATAAGGTAGGAACTGCATTGCATAATTACAGTAATGTGTATATTGAATTGATTTGCCATTCAAGAGAATTTCTCATGATATGCTCTTTATTTCATGTGTATGGGTGACTCAAGCTACGTGTCATGAAGTAGATTATTGCATATCCAGTGCTTATGTTGTTCCATGCAAATAGCCTGAAAGAAAGTGCCTGTCTAGCTTCCAGGTGTTGAATGGAAATAGTTCACTATGAACTGTGGCACAACTTCAGCTCAACAGGCTCAACTACAGATATGCCGTAATAAAAAGAAAATTTTGCAATGAATTTCTGTGACATAAAAGCACTCAGATATAACTGCTATTGAATAGCTCTGAAACTTTTAACTGTGTTTTTATGTACATGACCTGGCAGGCCAAGATTTCACCCTGAGCTTGTTCATACTTCAACAGTTTTATTTCTCTTCTCATCAGAGAGATAACAATGCCTTGTCCCAGTTATCCGTCTTGTCTATTTTTCTGTAATTCCAGACATTAATAACTTCCAAGAAATAGGAATTTACTAGCACCCATATTTTATTTACTTTTTCCACTTCCAAAGCAAGGGGATGGAAAAAAAATATTTGCAGGTGAGATTAGTATGTCCTGAGAAAAATTGAGCATGTAGGGTAAAATTTTAACTTTTGGTGCCATGGCAGTATATAATTCGCAAATTCTCTGATAAAAATGTCTGTGCAATGTTTATATAAGTTTTCTTCAGTATCTTACCATTACCTTTTTAAAAATAATTTACATCTCTCTGAAGAGTTCTGTTTGCCAGTTTTGACTTGAAAGGCTCCTATGGAAGCTACATTCATTATTTATATTGGCAAAACCCCAGCCAATTTGTATACTTGAAAATTATTTGTTTTCAGTTTTGATTGACTGATTAGATTTTCCTTGTGCTACAAGTTACCTGTTGAAGTATGAAATCGTTAGGTGTATTTCTGAGAGGAGATGGCCAACAAACAAGCTTAGGTTAACTGTAGTACCTCTGGTTATTAAAGCTTTACTGAGGGCATTCCCTTATTGTATATAATCAGATTGGTAGCTCATGCCGTAGTGCTGTGGAGTTTCTGTTTTCTTTTTAAATAATTCTACTTTACTTGTCTTGTCCCTCCCTTTGCGAGCTGAAAATGTCAATGTTTTGCTTTAGACTAATAGTGTTTTCCTAAAATCATTTTATAGGATGCTGGCAGCTCAAAGCACACTGTTGATTAGGTTTTTATTTTCCTGTTAATGGCAAAAACACCTGAATGAAGCTTAAAAATTAACAATTATGGAGCCTTCCTTGGGAAAGGGCTGCTGAGTTTCTGTGGGAGGGAGGATGAAAACAAAGCACACCGAGTAATTGGAAATGTATTTCATAGGCATGCTTAGTATGTTAGTGCTGCCTCCTGAAGCTAAACATAGTGCTTGTAATTAACTCCGCCTTTGCTGGATTCACCAGAATTAATGCTCATTGACATATTTGTAAATCAGTTTTCATACCACTGACTAGTTTCTAACCAAGTTAGCGGTATGCTACTAGTATTGTAACTTAAAATCTGCCTGGATAAAGCTCCCTACAAAATAAGAGCTATTTAGATCTTACATGCTGAGGTTTGTTTTTGTAAAAAAGAAGGCTTTTCACCTCATTGGTTTGATAAATGCACTTGAAATTTTAATTTTTTTTTTTTTACCAAAAATTTTGTGTAAGACCTTATGCTAGGTGTCTCAGCTAATTGTATTTATTATATTTTGCTGCTTTATATTCTCCTTGTTTTTACAGTAGGGAGGGTAGTTCAGTAATAAACTATCCAAATACAAACTCTTATTCAGATATTGAGGCAATAATAAATTTGGCTCCTCTTTATCAGTCACTAGTCCTATGCTTCGGATTAGTAAGACAATCATGTTTTGAGTTATGTCTGCTGCAAGAAGAAAGCTAGTGGAAGTCTGAAAATCTTGCTCAGATGACAACGTTGATATATACTTTTTACACTGTGTCTAGGTTAGGAAGATGAATGTCATTTAAAATATGTTCCCTAGCGCACTTTTAAACATTCCTGGAGCAAGTGTTCAACACATCTGAAAATGTGTTAGCTTTATCTAACTTTACAGAATTCTGCTGAAAATCTCCTTTTTTTTCCCGAACACTTGGTTTACAAATTAAGCTGGTGTGCCCAAAATGTCATCAATCATTGTCTATATAACTATCTCAGCATTTATTTACACCCTTCATAATAGTATGAAAATAAGTTTATTAGCACCTACAGGTTTTACACTAAGTGAGACCTTAGCTCACAATTTTTCCTGGAGCTTAGCTCTCAGTTTTTACACGGTTTAACTACATGTTTGGACAAAAGCGTGCAAAGACAGCCATCCATTTTGTAATTCTCCTTTCAACAAACTTTACTTTCTACTAAAACTATAGTATTTAGCTCGTTGTTAAGATTACATTCATTGAAACAAAAATGAAACATTCTGAATCTTCCTATAGTTACTCTAGGAATTTATACATATTACATTACCTGCCCATTCAAGATCAGATTTTTGTTTCAATCATGCAGTGGCTGGAGAGGTTTAAGCACACCTACTGATTCTAATGCTTGGCTGTATATTGCTTTTCAGTTATTTGTGGTTTGTTGTTTTTTTTTTTTTCCCTGTCTTTCTCTTGCCTCAATTCTATGAACAAAAGAATGTACTTGTTTACATGAGTGACTTTGTATTCACTCTGTTGGTTAGAGTTGTTGGCTAGAGATATCCAAGGGGGCACTCTTAACTCCTGCAATCCAGCCCAAAGTTGTACCTCATCCAAGTGGGGAATCTGAAGAAGCAGCAGCAGCAAATATCTTTTTGTAATTTTTCTGTGGGATGACTTCTCCCCTCTGGCCCATTGATTTTCAAAGAACCTTTTAAACTACAGTTCTGAGCCAGCTTTGCAACCTAGAAAAGACATGATTTTCTGTAGATAGTACGAGGCTTCCTCCTTTACTGTATTTATTAGAATAAATAGATACTGAGGGGATCAGAAAAGTAGTAAGTTTCAGACAGTACGATTCTCTTGAATCTATGCATGTTAGCAGGTATGACATATTCAAATTTCAGAGACAAATTCAGTTCCGCAGTTAAAAAAAAAAATAATCTGGTGTTTTCTTCTTGAGACACACCAGGGAGCAATGTTATCCTAAAATGGCAAAGGAGAGGGTCATATCTCTTCAGCTTCCCAAGTCTGTAGAGCAACCTGAGCATGTGTTGGAAGAGAGCAGCATGTTCTAGTCAAAGCATAGTAATTCTTCATGCTTCCTGTATCTCAGTACTGTCCCACATCATCCATGAAAAGGGCTGTTTCTGAAATGCCATCTTTGTATTTGGATTAATTAAGAAGTTGGAAACAACTTCTTGCTGTCATTCATGTAGTAGGAGCCATTGACAGAGGAAGTTGGTAATTACAGAAGAATGGCACAACTTTGTTAAATTGTGGGGCAAGAGTTCTTTTATTTTAGTATGGATGTTATGTTGAAATTAACTTGTATCGATCCATTGGAAGTTTTTAATTTTGTTATGCATGCTCCAGAAATTAGTTCCTTGTTTAGTATTCTTGGTTGGCTCTGCTGTAGTTCCTTTATGCATGGAAATTCAGAATGCGTACAACTTAATTCCTGATACTTGCTTCCAACCTCTAATTTATCACAATTGAATCATTGTTCTTGGGTTCTCTGTGCAATTAGTGACTGTCTGCATAGATGCACGTTTCTCTTTCTAACAGTAAGGCTGCTGTATTCTTTTCTGCAATCTAATTTTTTTGGAGGCAAGTGATAGATAATCGTAGAATGTCAATGGAAGAGACGTGTTCAATTCCTGATTTATCGGCCTTAACATGCTTGATGTGTTCTCACATTACTTTGGTTACTCTGTTTGCGTTGCCGTGACTTTTTTCCCTAGGAATGAATGCCTCGTTTGGATGGTCAGTAAGATAAAAGCCTTTATTTTGTATCCTATGAGCTGGTTGATAGCATAGCAGACCACTGAATACTCCTCTGTGGCTGCTGTTTACTCGAGTATCAAGTGCTTACCCTCTCCTGCTTTCTTTTGTGATTTACCAAGGGTTTTTATTACCTTCAACCCAAAGTACTTTATTTTCAGGGGCTGTTTTCCTCAAAGCTTTCAGTCAAAGAATAGGATCTGGAAACATATAATCTATAATAAGTTGCTTAGGTGAGGAGGTCTGGTTATATTACCTAAAATGCTGGTTACAGTGTTTTCACAATGTTCTTAAGCTATATGGGAAACCAAGCGGCTTCTAAAGCCTTCATTTCCAAATATTATGAAGAATGTAAAAGAGGAATTGAATTACAATATGCCTCAGATAAAAAGATAACTGCTTTTGTAAAGAAATCTTCAGTATAACTTTGTCGCTTGGCTATTTGTACCTGCCATTTTGGCCTCTACATTAATCCTATCGGATAAATATGTAATCACTATACTTTGTATAATATGAGGGGAAATGAAATGAAAGCAGTTGATAGAAAAGAAATGGAAAGGCAATGTTATAAATATTGAAGTACAGAAGAGTAAGAACTAGTAGTGAAATATGAATCAGATTGACACATTAAAGCTAATTTTAATAAAGTTGGAAAAAAATGCAATTACAGTGTTCATGATACCTTAATGCCAGAAAGGCAATGAAGAAAATCTTTGAAAATAACTAGCTAATTTCAAAGCTCTGAGTTTCGGCTGTTTATTTTTTTCAAATATTGGAGAATTCAGTAGTTCATAATTGTAGATTTTATGGGAGGTAATACACTAATGTGTCTTTTTTTCTAATAACACTTGCTTATTTCATTGTTTTGAGTCTTCTTTATAAGGGGAAGGGATGGACTGGTAAATCATTGTTAATCAATATAAATCACTGCTTGAATGTGTGGCAATAAGCAGTATTTTCAGAGTAGCAGACTGAAATGTGTCCTTTTAACTTTTTAGCACAACAATTAAAATCATATTTGACATCACAAGATAAAAGAGCAACCTCAGGTATAATGAGAATTTAGTATTTCATCTAGACATAGTACTGAGTTTTGAAGTCAAGCAACAACACTTGAAACAGTTGATGTCTTAGTAAAAGTAGTTGAATGTAAATCTGTCTTTCTTTGACAGATGCATGATAGTGTCTAGTCCTATAATATTTGATAGACATGTTTAAATGCCTATGAAGGAAGACATGTACCTCAGCCTGTGTATTTTTTGATGAAGTGTTCCCCCTGCCCGAGTAATTTATTATGTACTAAATAGATAAGCTTTTATTCCATGTAAATCTATGAGTTTGTTTTATAAACCTCTATTTTAAAGGTACTTATTACCAGGTACGTTTGAAGTTCAGCAGCGTTTGGTATTCAAAATACAACTTTCTACATAGTTCTAAGACACTTAATTTCTTAAAAACACTTATTTTGAAGTTAAAACTGCAGTTGTTAAAACCTCAACTTCTTAAATTATAGTGTTGTGGCCTTTGCTTTCAGCCTTAGACTGTTCTTGGATACAAACCCTTTTTCTGTGCTCATAGGTAGATGCCACTCAGAAGAATGAGTTTGGGATCCTCTTCTGGTCAAGAGACTGTAACTCATGTTCCTTTTTGGTAGAGAAGGCAAGATAAGCAACTTTACTCACTTGAAATAGGGAGTTTTTAATGTCCTTGATTCCTAGGGGACCCTTTTGTCCCCTGTTTTGCGCCAGGCCCCCCCAAAAATTTTCTTTAGAGACTGAAGTCCAGTGTCTACGTTGTAACCTAGTTATGTATTCCTTGCAGAATTGCCATGCTCTAAACCAATTGATTAGTGTCTGTTTCTTTATTTACCTTGGAAATTTAGAGAACATGCTTCTGGGTTCAGGCATCATGTTGGATGCTCTTTGGGGATGCCGGTCATTTCTTTGACTCTGCTGGCTATGCCCATGCAGTCCTTCAGGCTGGTTGTTCTGTCCTGGTTTGAGCCAGCATATCCAGCATATGGAAGAAGTGAAGAAAGAAAGACTAGAAAAAATTTCTTCTACTCAAGTTGTTAATAAGTAGTCTACCTACTGAGTAGACATTCATCTCAAGCTTTGTTGGAACTCTCTCTAGCCACATTTTTTCCCTTGTGATTAAGCAGTAGAAATAACACAGGAATGGGGAACTACTTAACAGACTCTCTAAGAAAATGCAGACTTGATGGTGACTTTTGTGATAATCCTCTGATTTGATTTCTTTGAAGCATCTTTCCCTAGTAATGAAATATAGTAGATTCTCCGTTTGTGGGCATAACATGATTAGCATCTCTGTCACTTCTAGGCACAGAATGTTGTTTGTAACTTGGGGCAGGCACATTCTATTATGGCTGAGCATTCACAGCTCCCACCTTTCTGTGATTTCTTATTTGTAGAGCTTACAGATTTCTTATTTGCATAGCTTGTCCTTTAATTGCTTTGTTTTCAGTTCTGAACACCCATTTTTGTTTTTTGATATGCAATGGCTCACCTTTCTATGACTTTCTGTGGGCGTGGTGGTCTGGTTTGGACCCAGCTGGCAAACAAGCAATGTGTAGCTGCTCTATCACTCCAGCAGGAGAAAATACAACAAACAGCTTAAGGGTCGAGACAAAGGACAGGGAGGGCTCACTTGCCATTGTGGCCATGGGCAAAAGACAGACTTGGCTTGGGGAAACAAAATCAGTTTAATTTAAACAACAAAACCACTACCAAATCACCAACCAAATCAGAGTAGGACAGTGAGGAAAAAAACCCAACAGGATCTTAAATGCATTTTCCCCTCACCCCTCCCTTCTTCCCAGGCCCAGCTTTGCTACCTCTTGCCTTCCCACCACGCTGCATAGGGGGGAGCAGAGGACGAGGGTTGCCGTTAGTCACAGTTTGCTCCGTGGTGCTTCTGCTGCTCTTTCTTCTTCAAGGGAAACACTCCTCGCAGTCCTCCCCTTTGGCAATGTGGCATCCCTCCCACAGGAGACAGTCCTCCATGAACTGGTCCAGCTAGTGTGGAGGTCTTGCACTGGCAGCAGTTCTCCCAGTGATGAACCGCCCCATTGTGGGTCTCCCTCAGAGTCACAGCCTGCTTCAGGAGTGGTCTCCTGCTCGAGCGTGGGCTTCTCCATGGGCTGCAAACAGGCTTTTTCTCCACTGTTGATCTCTGAGGACTGCAAGGGCTCAGCCTGCCACCTCGCCATGGGCTGAAGGGAAATGGCTGCTCCAGAGTGCCTCTCCAAGGCTTTCCTTGCTCACCTGGGTGACCTCACGGGTTGTCTGTGTCCCAGTCCTAACCCCTTCCAAAACAAAGAGAGCTCCCAAAACAAAAGGCTGTTGCCAAACCGGTTTTCCCTCTTAAATATGTTTATTTGCTGAGGTGCAGACTGGCTCAGCCTTGGCTGTAGGTGGGGCTGACTTGGTGCTGGGGGAGCTTTTTCTGAAACTTCTTGCAGAGACCATGCCAGCAGCAACCTGCCCCCCTCTGCCAAAACCGTGCCAAACAGAAGCCTGCAGCCTCTTCCCTCCATGAACAAAACCCTGCCAGACACTAACCCAGCACATGTGGATGCATCTCTTGATTGCTGAAGAACTAACTGTATATGTCAAATGTCACTGATGGTGAATAGCAAGTAGAGATTCCCTTTTCTTCTGGAAGATGGAATTGTTCTTGTGGGGATGCACTGCATTGTATCCTCACTGTAGCAGGGCACACACTAACGTATCAACGTTACACTGAGCTACATTCAACATGTGAGACTTGAAGGAAAATCCCAGGCAGGTCATGGAACCATATGCAGGATTGAATACACCCAGATGAAGTTTACAGAGCATTGCCACTGGACGGCAGGACAAGGTCTGCCATCCTCTTCTCCTGCCTTTTTTGGATTCTCTTTGCATTAAGCTGTGAAGCCACAGCAGAAGTGGCACCTTTCAGCACTATTTAAAAGCACGTTTGTGGGCTCCAGTGAATTTGCATTGGACTGTGTCTTGACAGAGGTCTGTCCTAACTCTTCTGTCTGAGTTGATGGCTTGTATTGGGCATTAACTGTGGGGTTTGGTAGCAGGGGCTGCAGGGATGTCCTGTGTAGGACGATGTAATCTGCTCTGTGCAGGTCACAGCTGGTTCCAGCTTGCTCTGAAACCAATGAAAAGAGCTTGCCGTGGGCCAAAACTTCAGAGGAGCATCTGGTGCCTTTGTTCATGCATGTTGAAGAAAGGGGTAGTCACAAGGACACATGTGAAGAAATGTGAGGATGCATGTGAGGACACACAGAAGGCGATGGGAGGAGATGGGGCAAGAGATGCACTTTTGGACAGAGGGAGTAGAGGAGCAGTAAGAAGTAAAGGGCAGGGGATGGAAAGAGTAAGGTGCAAGGAGAGGTAACAAGAAACCTCTAGGCCCTGTCCCCAGCCTCCCGTGATGGCTATTGTCTCACAGAAGGGATGTGGAAGGGACTGAGCATAATGCCTGGTAAAAACAGGGGAAGCTGAACTAGGAGCAGGGGAGGAGAAGTGCTGGACTGAAGTGGGGCCTGTGGAGGAAAGGTGCTTCCCTAAGTGCTTGTTTAACTCTTGGTCTTTTTCTTCAGTATCTGAACCTGCAATTAAAAGTTTAGATTACTTGGCAATAAACTAAGTGCATCTCCTCAGTCAGGACTGCCTTGCCCACCTGTCTGTAGTGGCATTGCAACACTGCTGTTACCCGAGCGAAAAAGCTGATGGGAAGCGTTAACAGTGGAGAGAAATGTGGTATTTGGTAACGTGGCCCTTGTGTGTGGTCAGTGGTCTCATCTGAGAGTTGATTGATGGCTCTGTTTCGTGTAACGGAGGAACATTTGCAGCTTTAGGGGTGTGCTTTTTCCATATATACAGCTTTTTTTTTTTTTTTAAATTAAGTGCAAATTCAGAAGTGCTGTTGAACTTGCTTTACTTCATCCTTCTTGTGAAAATTGAATTTTCATACTTAATCACTAAAACACGACAGAAATATCTGAAGCATGTACCACCTGTTTTTCCTTTCATCTTGATTCATTCATTAGCTTCCTCATATTAAAAGCCCCCTAAGACACAATTAACCCTTTTTTAATACTGTGAAGTTTGAAATGGTCATTAAAACTCATTAAAGCAGAGAAACTTAGTTTGAAAAGCAGTTTAAATTTTTTCTGATTTCTTTGCTTGTGGATAAGGTAGAATACTTAGGGTATGGCTGTCACGGTTCCAGTCTTAACTGACTGTTCAAGCAATTAATGATAATTGGTTGCTCTACATTGAAGAACTGCACTCTGTGCTACAAGATACATTGAGGAAATAATTTTCTATAGTGGAATGTTGTCTTCTGAGCATGGACTATGTAATAATGATATTGTCACTGAGTCCTTTTTGTCCCGTAAGAAGAAAATATAATTGAAGATAAAAACACATTACCAAAAGTCTTGATTTTTCTCCCCCTTTACACATTCCTGTATTGTGAGTTGTGCTGTTATCACAAGAAAGCAACCATCTACTTATGTTTTCTGATTTACTGAGTTGTTTCTGCTTTTAACATCCTTTAAAATGCACAGATATGCAGTCAAATTTATTTTGGTATGAACTTCAGCGCTCTTGTGTCACCATACACGAAGGTTTCACTTCAAGAACAGTCTTTTTTTTTTTTTTTTTGGTATTCTATTAATTGCCTAATCTGTTCCCAGCTAACCTTCTAAGCTCATAGGCAGTCCTGATTTCATTCTGCAAGTTTTTGCAGGATGATAACTAATCACAAAGAGAAGTACCATGAAGTAAAATGGTTACTCTAAAGCAGTAAACTGCATTGGGTTTACTGAAACTGCAATAAAACTGTCATGAAGCAGTGTCAAAGTGTTGATGTATTTGTACTACTAATATTAGAAGTAATAAAATGTAGAATTTACTGGTATGGTTGTTGCATTTGGTATCCCTTTAATTAGACAACTCAACAGGTATCATGTTGTATCATACAATCATTTTATTATCTGGCTTTTACCGAAGGAGAATATTCATAGGGAAAATAGTTTTGATATTTACCCTTCTCATGCAATTGAGCATAGTAGGTCTTTATATGGATCATTTGTTGCTAAACTTCTATTTTTTTTTTTTTAAAACTGTGACAAAAAGGGCATCATGAAAACAATGTGCTTTTGATTATTCTGATCTACATTTGGTTACTGAAATTGTAATTCGGAGTAGTTCTATTTTCTGATATATATTATTTGGAAATGATTGTCTTTTTAAAACTTTTTAAAATACAAGCAGGACTATTGATATTGTGAAAAGATTAGTTATATACTTAAAAAAAATCAGGTAGCTAGTAGAATAGGATTTTCAGCCATGGTGAACATCAACCTAATTCTGTCCAGAACAAACTGAAAAATGAAAGGACTTAGGTCCTTAGAAATCCCCATGTAGCTGCGTTATCCTATTCTTATCTGCATCCTCAGTGAAGTTAAGGTAAAGTTCTACTTAAAATTACAAACTGAGTGAGAAAGATGATAATAGCGTATCTATAGGCAGAAGTGAAAGCTGTAATCTGCTAGGATTCCTCTCATTCAATGGAAAGCAAGATAAAAATTCGGAAAAAAGTTATTTAAGGGGAAAATGTATTTGGGTCCATCCCTGCACAGAGGTAGGACAGCATTATGAATGGGAAGGTGTAACATGAATTGCCATTGAGAGCAATGTAGATATTTCAAGAAATAATACAAGTCATAAAAATGTATTGCTGTTTTTTGCCTTGTTGATAAAATGGCCTAATTCTCATTGACTGTGCAATTATTTCAATTGAACACACCTCACAACTTATCAGATAGCTTTCCATTCCAAAGACCTTTCTCAGCCACGATGATTTGCTGTAGTTATTTGTCAGTACATTGAACAAAATGTTGTGACTTTATAAAAAGTTGTCCTTATCTTTCTTTTTAAGGTATGGGATGCTGTAGATACAGGCTGCTGTTTAAAAACATACTCCTGTCACTCCTGTGCTGTTCGAGCTGCCCGGTGGTCATCTTGTGGAAGAAGGATCCTGAGTGGGGGCTTTGATTCCATGCTGCATTTAACAGATGTAGAAACAGGTAAAGGTCACGTAAGGGTGCATTGTATAGCCCTGTCTTTATTGAGTACAGATAACTGTGGTTCTCTTAGCTTTATTCTTTCTTCTAAAAATATGGATAAAATCTATAGATCAAAGTTAGAATTTTTGAAATGTGTCCTTGCAACAACAACAACAAAAAAATTCGGTGATTAAGGGTAGTTGGAGATATTTAAGAAAACTGAAATATCTTCAACTTCATTATCACATGTAGTTTTTGTTGTCAAGTACTGCTCAGATGAATAGAATGAAACGTGTATTTTTTTTTTTATGCTCTATCATGATCATTCATTAAAACATTTGAAGACCCTCTTAAGGCTGATTTCAGTAACATTTATACATGTGGTTAATTTAAACATAGGCTTGTACCTCATTCTCAGTTGGGTGGGTTTTAAGTTTGTCCTTAAGTTAATTAGGTTGTTTTTTTTTTTTTCCTGAGTAGGACCTTAATTAGGAATATAGAAACTTAAATTTTGGTATGAAACCTTGAGACTGAACCAGTGTCGCTTTGATGCAGTTGTGAATTTGATTTGGGATTTGATCATTGTGACTTTGACATCACATTTCCTGGATGCTGTCTCTCCTTGTCTCCTTCACAAACTAATGTGCTTCTGTCAGCTATATTTCTTCTCTCTTATGTATGAGAATTCATACGGCAGCATTCACTGGGGCTATACCTAATAGGACATCTCTGTGTGAGCATATATGTGAAGGAGTAGGTCTAAAATAGTCAACCTAAAATTGTCAGCTGAGTGTTGTGGATTAAACCCAGCTGGCAAACAAGCACCACACAGCTGCTCTATCACTACAGGAGGGAGAAAATACATCAGAAAGGCTTAAGGGTCATGAAAAAGGACAGGGAGGGCTCAGTCACCAGTTATGGTTACAGGCAAAAGACAGACTTGGCTTGGGGAAACAAAATCAGTTTAATTTAAACAACAAAACCACTACCAAATCACCAACCAAATCAGAGCAGGACAGTGAGGAAAAAAACCCAACAGGATCTTAAATGCACTTTCCACCCACGGCCCTCCCTTCTTCCCAGGCCCAGCTTTGCCACCTCTTGCCTTCCCACCACGCTGCATAGTGGGGAGCAGAGGACGAGGGTTGCCATTAGTCACAGTTTGCTCCGTGGTGCTTCTGCTGCTCTTTCTTCTTCAAGGGAAACACTCCTCGCAGTCCTCCCCTTTGGCAATGTGGCATCCCTCCCACAGGAGACAGTCCTCCATGAACTGGTCCAGCTAGTGTGGAGGTCTTGCACTGGCAGCAGTTCTCCCAGTGATGAACCGCCCCATTGTGGGTCTCCCTCAGAGTCACAGCCTGCTTCAGGAGTGGTCTCCTGCTCGAGCGTGGGCTTCTCCATGGGCTGCAAACAGGCTTTTTCTCCACTGTTGATCTCTGGGGACTGCAAGGGCTCAGCCTGCCACCTCGCCATGGGCTGAAGGGAAATGGCTGCTCCAGAGTGCCTCTCCAAGGCTTTCCTTGCTCACCTGGGTGACCTCACGGGTTGTCTGTGTCCCAGTCCTAACCCCTTCCAAAACAAAGAGAGCTCCCAAAACAAAAGGCTGTTGCCAAACCGGTTTTCCCTCTTAAATATGTTTATTTGCTGAGGTGCAGATTGGCTCAGCCTTGGCTGTAGGTGGGGCTGACTTGGTGCTGGGGGAGCTTTTTCTGAAACTTCTTACAGAGACCATGCCAGCAGCAACCTGCCCCCCTCTGCCAAAACCGTGCCAAACAGAAGCCTGCAGCCTCTTCCCTCCATGAACAAAACCCTGCCAGACACTAACCCAGCACACTGAGGAGATGCAATTTACTTTTTTCTGCTTTGTTTTTAAATACTTAACTCCTGCAAAGGTGCATTTTTTTTTTTTTTTTAAGACTACACAAGAAATCTGTACAAAAATGAGTAGTTTTTTTTTCTGGGAGAGTTTTCTCTTATGTAAAAATAAGAATTACAGTGTACGTGAGTATCTGGAGAGCAGAAATCCTATTCAGATGAACTGGGAAAGTCGCCAAGAAAATTTGTGAATATTGTTCACATGCAAAGAAGATTCTTTTCCATTCTCTAAGAATTTATTTTTCTCAACATTTGTCATGCCAGAAGAATTTAAGGTCAATGATGGCTGGAAGGGTACTGTTGTAGTTTGTGGCGCAGTTACAGAATATTGATTTTTCAAGAATATTCAGGTTTTGTAATGAGGAGAAGAGCTTTATATAGGTGACGGTATATTAACCTCATGTACTACTACTACAAGTCATTAATTTGTCAGACTACTTGTCTTTTTTATTTTCAGTCTCACTGCAGCAACCTTCTCATTTCTAGTCTCATATAAGCGAATCTTACTAATCCAAATGGATTTAATTTTGACTGTAGTGCTTACAAATTCTAAACAGAATGGCTACCTTCTTAATGGGATTTAGAGCAGTAGAATAGATTTTATATGCCTGTGGGGAAAATCTCAATGTATAAAATCATAGAACAAACTCCAAAGATACGTAATTTTAATCATATACCTTAATTTCTAACATGTCCTTGACTTAACTATGCAGTAATGGGATAGTAGTGGTCTGGATTAAGTTGATTGTAGTGGTTCATTTGAAATAAGGTATTTCTAGTGTTTTAGGCAATGACAACAATAAATTACATTTACCAAGTTTCAAAGCAGATAAGCTTATAAATGGTTCTTTCCTCGCTGACTCGAGTTATGTGGTATTTCTAGCTCCTTAAATAAACTATATGTCTAAAGGCAAAATGAATGTTTATAATCCTTGAAAATACCAGATATTAGTTATTGCCTTATTTCAAAGACACAGGATTCCTTGTAGCTTCTGTGAACTGCAGTTGTAATGTTGGTGTTTGGACCTGACTTTTAGTGATACACACCTCATTTGGAAAAGTATGATATGGGTGATCCGAATTTTATTTTGATATCCTCTGCATGCAGGCTGGTTTCTGATTTCCTTCCCTGTTGTAAAGTTACTCTTTTCATACATTTCCGTCAATTCTTTTCAGAGAAACAAGGCAAGTGGTTTGCCTCTGGAAGCCGAATCTATTTGATATATAAAGCCTCATTTCCATTTGAAAAACACTAAGGCAGCTATAAGATTTTGATTTACATTAGTTCACTGAATCATTCATTCCTCCTCACTCTTCATCAGTGCTGAGATGATTTCTTCTTTGATTAACTTCAGATAGATGTTAGAAGTGTTCCTTCACAGAGGACTTATACAAACTTTTTTGAACTTCAGTCTTAATTACTTCCCATTGCTAGACTACACTAACTACCAGCGTGTTTAAATGCATTGTGGTGGGATTTTATACATAATAATGCTTTAGGAAATGTTGCAAATACAGCTTAGTACATGCATGGTATTGAGCTGCTCAGTTGGTTGCTCTTCTATTTTTTTTTTTTTTTTTTTTTAGTCGTTTTGTATTGTTTTTCTGTTAGGAACATAGTTTCTGTCCTATTAATCAAAATTGTAGTCTAGCTTATTGTTCTGGGTCTGATTATAGCTAGTTATCAGATTCTTCAAAGGCATGTGCCAGGATTGTTATAACAGTACTAGAATAAATTCTTCAGGAAATTTGATTTCTAAGCTTGTGCTTAAGTTTGGATATCCCTTGTCCCAGGATGTTGCATTTTTCTGGACTCATTTTGGTTCTTTTTAAATCTTTGTGGTTTGAACAACATCAGAATAGAAGCAAACACTAAAATCTCAATAGTCACAAAGCAGAATTTTGTCATTGGTATAGAATTCCTGATGTAAGGGTAGAAGACACATCCATGACATCTTATCCTGCAGTTCTACACCATCAAACCTCTTCCTCTGTCAAGTCTATTTAAAGGAAGTTCTTAGATGAAGAAGAGCTAAGATGCTGCAAGCCGGAAAAATGGGCTGATAGGAACCTCAAGAAATTCGACAAAAACAAATGCAAAGTCCTGCACCTGGAATGGAATAGTCCTGTGCACAGAACAGGCTGTGCTAAACTGGCTAGAAGGCACCTTTGCAGAAAAATATCTGAGGATCCTGGTGCTGAGTATGAATCAGCAATGAAGGTCAGCTTCATCCTCGGCCGGGTTAGCAAGTGGTTACCTAGTACATAGAGACTCTTCTCAGGGATGCACAGTGAAAGAATGAGAGGCAAAGGATGAATATAGAAACACAGAAAACATTTTGGCTCAACTCAAGTTTCATCAAATGCTAAAACAGGCCAAAGAGGCTGTGGAGTTACTATACTTGGAGATACTTAGAACTTCATGGGACAGACTCCTAAGTAACCGACTGCAGCTTGACCTCCCTTGAATAGGTGTTTGAACTAGATAACCCCTTGAGGTCCAACCTACATGATTTGTTGATGCTATGATGAAGAATGGGGAAAGAGGAGAGTTCGCATTACTGAGGTATAAGTTGTTCACCTGGCCTGGTTTTGTGAAAATGGATGCTGTTATACAAGTCATCTTTTTCTAAATTAATTTTTTATAGATTGTCTTTTATTATCTTAAACAGTCATCCATTTTCCTAACACCAGGATGTCAAGCTAAGACTCTCCACAAATCTGATTTTCTTGAAAATTATTGTATGGATTCAGAGTATGGGTACTATATGAAATATGCACAGAATGTTTAAGGAACTCAAGGTTATTCATGTGTCATTCACGTGAGTGGTTCTGTGGCTGCAGTTGGCATGAGGCTAGTTCACTGCTGCAATATGGGGTTTCATAAATATTTGTAGATCCAAAAACTGCAGCTGAGCTGCCTGTAAAGGTTACTGGTTAATAATTTTTTTTATTGTCCTATTTTATATACATTATTTCTTTATAAGAACCTTTTTGAAAGGTTTCACAAATTGATGATAGTGCAGCAGTCTGAACCAGAGACTCCCTGGTTTTGTTCATCTCTGCTAACACCACACTCACAGTCATTTTCCACTAGTGACAATTTGTTATTTACAGAGTAGTAAGCAGTGCTATATTCAGAGAGCACTGAAAAAAAATTGCTTTTAAAACAATTCTAGGTCAAGTACATTTGACATTTAACTTCTGTTGTGTCCAGATGTAATGGGGATGCTTTACCAACTGTAGAAGGGTAATTATATTTTAAAAATTTATTTATAGCTGTTTTATTTTTGGAATATATCTTTTAGTCATCAGTGGATTTTTCATTAGTCACAAATGAATTGGTACAGTAGCACAGGCAGAACATTGGCTGGGTGATACTATTTGCATATTGCAAAACATTATGACAGAAGGAACGTTCCAAGAGATTTTGGCACGTTTCTTATCTTGCCAAATGCTGCAGTTTATATTTCAGTTCATGGACTGAGCTTGATTTCAGATATAACTTCCCTAGAGTTATCATGGGGGACTTAAATTTCCCATTATTTTGACAGTTTTCACATTACCATGGCCAGGACACTGAAATTAAGCTGTTGGTTTTAAAGGAAAGTTCAGATTTTATATATAATGTGGTCATTTAAATCCGGCTTGCTTTGTTTAAAACCTTGTTTTATTTTACAGTATTTTGAGAGTTTTGTAATGGAACATTTTTACCTCCAAGAGGATGGTCCAAATTTGCTTTTCTTTACATTCCTTTATATTCTAGTTTGGTAGACCTGTAGATATAACATTATTATTATTCATGTAATCGTATTTGTTCACGTAGGAGTTTTAGTGCTCATACATAAACATCACCTCAGGAGAGCTGTGACTTTCTTCTATTTCTCCCCCTCTCTCTCAGTACTACGTAGATAGTATGTCATTTTAATGTGCATGAAGGTTTTATATGACACTTCAGGAAAAAAGTCCAGTTGATTGATTTTTCTTAATTTTCTTTTTTTCTTTTGAATGCGTACAGGCATCTTTGATGTGAGATCAAAGGTTCCTCCCCAAATTCAGCAGTTTTAAGTAATATGTTGAACATAGTTTAGGGGTCACTCCCCAGCTAGGAGGTAACAGCATTTTACTTTTTATACTCACTAATGTAAAGTCTTTGCAATAAGATGAGAGAAAGATGTTTATTCGGAGAGCATTTTCAAGGGTAAAGGATAAAATTATTTAATATTTCAAGCACCTTTGCATGCCAGAAGCAGAGACTCTGAGGGGGAAGAATTAGAAAACACATATAATCAGTACAACTTTAGTTCTTGGAAAAATAATAAAGCAATTTGTAAGCACTCCAGGGTAAAATGGATAAGTAACAGCCAACATCGATTTTTAAGAACAAATTATGTCTGATCAATCTAATGTTCTTCTCACTGTTATTCATGAGGGAGAGTGTGACTGTAATGAGAATTTTAAAAATATATTGTCTCGTGTCTTTTTGTAAACACACTAGGGAAATCCGTTCTGCTTGGCAAGACAAGTCTTATGTCCTGTAAGTCTTATGCTTCACTTTACAGATTAGTGTAAAGAAGTGAATAGTTTTGGATTATGCAGGTAGGGGTGTGAACCTGAGGACCACTAAACACAGTTACAGAAGCAGCTTGTGTTCAGTAACTGTGCTGATGTTCTGTGAAAAATTCACAATGTTAAATGGCCTTTAAAATATCTGATTTCATAGTCGAGCAGTTTCACAGTAGGCTGCAGCATGAGGGAGTAGAAACATATGTTGAAGGTCTTTTTAAAGATTTTTTTTTTCATACTGTGTATGTTGCTGGTGAGCCTTTAATGAGTGAAGAATTGAATTAAAGCACTTTAAGAATATAAAATACACTGCAAAGATGTAGTACGTATTGTTACTGAAATTGTGAAAATTAAAGATGGAGAGAAACATTCGCTTCCTGCTTTGTAATAACAACCTCTCATACGGGAATATGATGTGTGGTATGGATTTTACCTCAATTAGCCAAATAGGTTTTCAGAAGATGCAATTTTCTACAGTCTATGAGTTGGTTGAATCTTTGTTATGCCGCCTTTAGGAACTAAAATGCAATAAATATATACACAATAAAGGTGTATACAGGCTTGCTGAATTACACCTGTTGTATTTTATTATGGATAAGGGAGTCTTCTACATCTTTTACAATATATAAAATAAGACCCCAAGAAGTTGAAAGTTTGATGTTAATAAACTGAATAATCATAAAGAAAAATATGCATAACTGTAAATACTGCCTTCCAGAAAGGTGGAACAGGGTCTCCAGCAAACACTGAAGCTGAATCTCCTAGGCCATGGGTCTAGGTTCTGTCATAGCATGGTTACAGCCTGGAAAGCTGCAAATTCTGCTCATAGTACTAAAACACGCTAAAAAAAGTTCATACAGAAAAGGGCTAAGAGTTGTGTTCATTATTTTAAAATACTGAATTGCATGAGTTATTTTGCCCCATACCATCTTCTGTAGTGATCTGTGCCGTCTCTCAGAGGGGCATTTTTCCTAAATTTCTGAGGTTCTGAAAGATTTACGCTGCGTAGAGGTTTCAAAACTGTGTAGACAATGTGCCTCAGCACTTCTGCTCTGCAGTCCTAATATCTGAAAGGCAAGGGTTTAACGGATATATTCATATAAACGTTAGGAAAGTTCATGTTGGTGAGTTCAGGCATGTTTGTATGACAAGCAGTCCAACTCAGATTCTGTTTATTGTGCCTAAATTTCAGTTCTAGCAGTAGGAGAGTTTCCTTTCTGTTATGCTGTGATCCTCCCCTTTTGAGTATGTTATCTGCTGCTGCTTTGCTCTTCTGCATTCCAGCCATTTTCTGTGACATAGCTGTAGAATGAAATTCGTGTATACTTCTAATAAAGCCCAACTCTTCAGAACACTCTTTACTGAGTTTCCAGAAAGAGAAGATGGATTGAATTTCGCTTTGGGGTGTGTGTGTGAAAGAATAAGAGAGAGAGTTGTGTTTCAAAGTATTAATTGGAGAGCCTGAGCTTTTAAGATTCAAGTATTGTGATTGCTCCTCAGACCAGTCAGAAAACTAGCCTGGTTAATATCTGCATCAAACAGTAAGGTAACAGCTTAAAAAAGGAAAAAGAAGGAGGTTAAAGAGTATAGAGGTGAATAGGATGCTCAGGTTGTTTGCATGAATTTTTGTTATTATAAGACTGTAAAGTAGAATTCACAGCACTGAGATCATTACAGTGTAATTGTATTAGTGACTGTCACTGAGAGCTTTTGGATCAATAACAGCCTGTAGAAGACAACAAAAGGGCAAAACCAGTGTGCACCTCTCTCTAAAAAAAGATGGAGATGGAGTAGGGAATTAGAGAATTTTAATTTCTGGAGAAAATATGGAGCGAATGATTGAATTCCTTGGAAGTAGTTGGGGATGAGATTGAAACATGGACTAATTAGTAACAAATTATGTTAAATTTATTTCTGTGGAAGCGGTAACATCTTGTAGTTTGCAGGTGAAATGCATCTTGAATTTAGTGCACATCTTTTTTGGTTGTGTTTAAACTGAATTTCTCATGTCTTAAGCTAGAGACCACAATGGTAAAAAATGCATTATAGAAAACGCAGTCTTCAAAAGTCTTGTGGAGGTAAAAACATATCTTAGTAAAGCCAGATAAATAACTAATGTTTTTGTCAGAAGGTTAGGTGATGAGTTCCACTGGGTCACTTAGGTATATGTCTAATGTCATTTGGACAACACACTTTATGGAGGCTGCTGGATGCATCCTTTATAAAGCTGTTTGACAGGACTAGTGCGGGTAATCTACAGTTTTGCTAATTTCTGTTGCAATACCATTGAAAACTTCTTGATTATTCTCCCAGAAAGTTTATTAAACTAGATACTAGTAGGAACCAAATTCCTTTGAGAGTAAAGGGCTGTTAAACTGACTCGTGAGCCTCCACGGACTAATTCAGTACTTGCTCAAGTGCCATAGTGAGAGTAAGACGTGTGTGCATGTGGCCTTTCTAAAGCCTGCAGATGATGCCTGGTAGTGGTGTACATGAGAGCAGTATCTTGTTGCTCCTGTCACTGATGATTTTAATACTTACTTTCTTCCCTGTGGAGTCCTTTTTTCCTTTTGTAGCTGTTGAGGTACTGAAAGCTCCTGTAGTGAGAGATGGCCACTGTTGCATATGACTTGTAGAGAGAAGCTCTGCTGCCTTTGTGACTTATTTTTCTCTTTTGGGGAAGGAACTTATGGACTAAATAAGTAGTGACAGAGAGGCCCTTTAGATCTTGCATGGGTAATCAGTGGAGAATCTTTTTAAAAAGCACAAAAAATCCTAAAAAAAAAAAAGTTTGTGTAGAACAGTACTCCCTTACACTCCCTGCAATCTATTTTCCCTGCCCCTGGTGGCTTGGGGAGCACATGTGATGAAGTGAAATCTCTCTCTTCTCTTATTTAAAATGAATAAATAAATAATTTGACAAATCCCAGCCTCTTGACTGTGTAAGTTGAGTTGAGCAGATAGGAAAAATGGAACTGATGATGAAATCATATAAATTTTCTCCAAATCGTGAAATAAGCATAAAAATAATTTTTATGAATGATTTTCAGTATTGTTCATGTAACAGTATTTACATCTATCGCTAATGTTTTTCGCTCAAAGTATGTTCAGTTGTTTAAGAAAGCTTGTCCTAAGACATCTCTCACTTGCTGAAACTGTACATGAATGGACATTTTAAGAAACTCTTGTCATAGCATTTTAAGGGTTTTTTTTTTTTTTACTTTTGCAGTACTTTCTTCACTGAGGCTTAAAGCAGTAACTTAATTTAATGTACATCTTTATATGAGATACATAGAATATAAAGTACAGTTGAGATTGTGAAACTGAGCAAATGTATTTATCTTGGTCCATGCTGCTGTTCAAAAAATTGTATTTAAGTGAATGTGCATTAATTTATAAGGATAACAGGAAGCAGCAGGCTGTGGAAAGGTCCTATAATTTAATGTAGCTGAATTGTGTTGCCTTTAAAAGTGTTGGCAGTCCAATTGATACTAACCACAGGATCCTGTGGAGATTTTTGTACACAATTAAATGTTGGGAACATTGTGTCCATGGGAACAGCTATTGACTTCATGTGATGGTATGCAAATTATTTCCAACTTTCAAGAAGGAGGCTCACTCCCACCTTCACAGAAAGATAAGTAAACAACTCAAGAGTTGTACTATAGTTTGGGACATGCTATTTCTGTACAGACAGTATTTTGTTCTAGTTATTTTTATCCCACTGAAAGAAAGACTATGGCTTCTCTGTAGGGAAACATTCAACCATTAGATTTGTAGATTTAGTTCTGCTTGTTGACTGAAGTGGGACCTCGGTGGAGCTCCTCTCCTCAGTGTGGGAAACCACTTGTTCCCTCCTCCCAGCAGGAAGCAATCAGTGGTGCAGAGACCCATGAGCAGGAGCAATTTCACGTAGATAGAAATTAATGAGTTCAGTCTTGTATTTTCAATACATCAGTGTAGCCCTGAATAGTTGAAATGTGTTAATATAAACATATTCACCTTGATATTTTTGAAACTAGGTTGAAATGAATAACGTATTTAATTTCCTGCTCAAATTTTAATCACCATTTCTCACTTTATTTTAGGGAAGCAGGTATTTAGCAGCAAAAATGAATTTAGGATCAGTGCACTGAAGTTCCACCCTACAGAGTCAAATATTTTCATTTGTGGAGGGTTCAGCCCAGAAGTCAAAGCTTGGGATATAAGGACTTCCAAGGTAATGGAAATCTTTTTTCTCTTCCTCTTTTAGAATGTTTTCTAGGTTAGATGTGCAGTACATTACTCAGATGCTAGATGTACTGGTCTTTTGATTAAATGTTATTCTGAAGTATTTTGCATTTGTCATTGATTGTGTTACCATTTGTTGATAAGAACCTCTATAATGTTCTTGAAGCATGAAGAGGAACATTGTACACAAAACCCGTGATTTTTTGTGTTATGTAAATAAGTAACGTGTAGTTGAATTAAATAAAGCCAATAGCTCACTTGAGGATTGTGAAAAGCAGTTGTGAACTAGGAAGCAGTACAACTAACTTGCTCTTCAAGCTATTACATGTGGGTCAGGATGTGTGTGCCTGTACCTTTTGTGTAGAAGCCTGGAGTAATTTTTACATTCATGAAGGGCCCCAGAGAGGCACATATAGCCTCTGCCTGTAGTTTATTGTGAACCATGAAAAACGACGTTTTCCCAGCCCCTATTCAGAGCTCAGGTAAGACCAGAGCTGTACTCTGTGAGTGAAAGCGTAAGGCAAGCTGACATACTCATGCACAGAACAGCTCAAAGAGTAGCAGTGACTGTAAAGTGAGTAGTTCTTTGTTTTGCTTTGAATTTCTATGTGGGTAGATCCTACTCATCATAGTTAGCCATCTGTTTTGCTCTTGAGGGTGACGGAAGGGATCTGAAAAAGATAAGATTGCTTATCCAGACTTTGTCTCTGATTTTGATCTGCTAAGAATAATAGCTGAGGGATGTAGGTAGATACATTTCAGGTATGAGGGCTCTAACAGGAGAGCTCTGAAGTAGTTATGGGAGATGACGTGTTGAGGGAACCCGGTATTGTGCAAATAACAATCTAGTTCCTGTGCTGCAGTTGTTCCTTTGGATTTGTCACTGATGTTTGAGAAAAGAATTTGTGTAGTATCTATACCGTAGGCTTCCCTCACATGAGTAAGTTCTTAAAAGAAAAGCATTAGTATGTACGTATCAAGACTGCTAGGTCTGAGGCTACTCTGAAAATAAATTTACTGTGAGTTTCAGAGTTATAGTGTCAGTGTGAAAACCTTTGTAAAATGTATGATGGGATTTATTCCATCCATCATGCTTGTATAATGGCTAGTTTTTCTTGATAAGGATATGAGGAGATACTCAAAGCAGTTTTGCGTAACTTTTAAAAGTTATGAGTTTTTCCCTCTTCCGTCCCTCCTTCCTAACTTGCGCCGGTGTACAATGTTTTGGTGTTGTCAAGACGTGATTTTGGAATACTGTCTTTAGCGTAGGCAACTTATAGAACATGAAAATACGTATCACACAAACGGGAAACGATACAATTTCAAAGGGTGTTCATTCCAGATGATTGGAGGTCACCCTCTAAATTTATTGTAGAACAGAAAGATTATTTTTTTTTTTCTGGCAGGGGACTGGAGAAGACAGACTACTAGAAGTCTTCTGTCCTGAACAGCAGGCTCAGTGGTTTCACAGTGTGCAAATGAAGTAGGGAATGTAATTTTTCTTTCTTGAGATTCTCAAACAGTAGACCTTAATTGTGGGGAGGAAGTGCAGTCTGTAATTGAATACTTAGTGTCCTTCTTAACATTGATAAGCCATCGTATGTCATTGAACTTCATTTAAAAAGTACTTCAGGAACTAAATGGGTATCATCTTATTAAGACTTAAAGATTATTAACTGTAGTGTCAAATTTGAGATATTTGATCCTAGTCAAGGAGAAGGTGGCTTATGTCAGTGACAAAACATTCTTTCTGACGTTTTCTGACTTGGTTCAATAAGCTTTCCTGTAAAATGATATTTTAGTTATACACAAAGTCAAATGATAGTCTAGCTGTGTACAAAGCCAGAGACATTCTTTGACCCCTTGTAGTTTCTTTATGATGGATTTTATGCCTGTGCGTATCTTTGAGTGACTGTCTCTGAGAATACTGCAAAGATGTTTTTTCTCTAGACTTGAAATCGACTGTGGTTGATGAGCAAGCGCATGCCACAAATAGCAATATCTCTAGCTTGCGTGTGTCTAATGTGCCCAGTTTCTATAGATGAAAATTGGTAACCCATTCTGTTCTATAGTAATAACCAACCAAAATGGCATGCTGCAAATATATGCCTGTCTGGATGGTAGCTCATGTTGGATACAGTTATGGAGGAATATGGTTAGAAATCTTTCATAGATGGTAGGAGACAATCTCAAATACTGGTAATAAAGAAGGCACTTCAGTTTCAAGGAAATAGAAGATTCATTTACATTGGATATTTACAGTTCAAGCATTATGCTTGTATAAGTTTGTTTTTTCAGCAATTCTGATAGCAGAGATTGTGATGGCAAGACCTGAGGATTAAAACTGACACTGACTCAAGTAGAATTAAGGGGCTAAATAACAGGTGTTAATGTTTGTGCTAGGTAAGTTGGTTCTGAGTCATCTCCTGAGTCTGATGCTCTCCTACTGTCAGTATCTCTGCCAGTCCCTGTTATTTTGGTTTTATCTTCAGTGTTACGGTGTCACCAAGACAAATGGCTTGAAAAATGCTGGTCCTGGTCCTTTCCCCGCACATCCCCCCCCTCCCCCCCCCCGCCGATGAAATGTCAGAGTTTCAATAGTGCTTTCCCTTGGTACCAGATGAGGTACCAAGTGGTATTCTATTCCAAGCAATGAAGACAGTAAATGTGTTTGTCTCTTAAAGCAGCTCCTTCCTTTTAGGTTTTAAATTCTAGTGGTGCCTCAGCTCAACCACAGCCAAACTGTCAACTGATACATCTGGCAAACCTGATTATAATTCAGGCCTGTGTAAACATAGATTCACAAAACAGTTCCTTGTGGACAGCAGCAGGTATGGGACAGCACATGCTTCTTAACCTGGACAGAGGCTGCAAAGCAGCATGCGCATCCCAGGCTGTGATTGCCAAATATTGCTAGGCACCTTAGCTTGCTGTTCCACAGAAGATACCTCCCTCAAATATATGCATCTCCATGATACAAGATGAATTTGTTGATTCATAAGGGATGGTTTGGCTATCTTGGAAAGTCTCGGTGAAACTGTTGAAAAGCAGCAGTAGAGAGGAAACCTGTCCTTCATCAATGAACATTTTTGCTGGAACAGGGAGAAGGCAAGTAGAGGGGTGTAACATAGTTTACATGCGGCACTATTGCAGTGAGGAACAGACAAATGTGTTGGGATGGGGGTTGCAGTAGAAGCTGAGAAGATAATGGGAAATGTACAATCTGTGAGGTATTGGCCTTTGTCAAAGGCATTGTAAGGAAGGCAAAGGAGCAAACATGTACTGATAAACTGCAGACTTAGCCCACCCAATCGTATCTTCTGTAATTCTGACTACCAGTGCCCTGACTTAAGGGGATGTTCTGATACAGTAACTTTTGTGTAAACTACATGTCTGGTAAAATTGCAGAGGAAAACTGCAGTTATCAGTACTTTACCACTGCACAATTATAAGAAACAATAGTTATGCTTGGGATCACCTTTGGGTAGGTTGCAGGGGATGATATATAAACTGTGTGTGTGTCTGCATGCACAGTAATGAATGCTTTAGGTGACCACACCTATATTTCCAGAGGACAAACAGATACCCATTTATATCTATGTAGAAGAGGAACATGAATGCTTAACGTTTTATTAATTTGACTATACATTCAATACAAAACACTCCTCATGTTTTCTGCTAATTAGGGAATATATTACCTTTATGAGATTCAAACTATTTTATTGTAACTTTATGCTTTACTGCCCAACTGTGGTTTTTTGCCTCCTTGCTTATTGATTGGGTATGGTGCCTTTTTTGAATGGGTACAATGGGGTAGTTGCCTTTCCATGGGCCATTCTCTGTCCACTTTTAATTCTGTTGCCGAAGCAGACGGTACTCATGATTGTTAAATTATGAATTTTTTCTTTTGAGTGAGAGTACTGCTGTTGGGTGCAATCTGTCACAACATTGCATGCCGTGACATCCTTTGATCCCATCTTATGATGTGATTTCTCCAAAGGCAGTGCATTCTTGGCCAGGATGTGATGTACAGCAAAAGTGAGACTAACAGAATACTGCATTTTTATCTCAATGACTAACCGTGCACTCCTTTTTGCAGTGCTGAAGCTCCAGCCTTAGAACGTGCCTTAAAGAGATGTTGATTACTGAGGAATGCAGTGCTTGGAAAGATGGCATGTAACTCTATAAGCTGATGCTAATGAAGAGATAAGGGAAACATTCCACTGTATTAAAGGAAATAATTTAATTTCCCAAAAAATAAGTGAATGAATGTCTATTCTGACAGGTAAAATAGGAAAGGTTTTAACCTTGGTAAAACAAAAACTCCAGCCTGTTTCTTTTGTACAGATCCTGTGCTGGATTCTCCCTGGATGTTTTTAGAAACTGTTACCTGCTTTGTTCATTAGGAAACAATTATATTAATGTAAAACTTCACCAGGTGGAAAACTAACCAATTAAGTAGTGCGTGAGGAATATTGATTTTAATCATGAGCAGTGTCTAATCACCCTAGAAAGTGGAAAGCTTGGGTTTAGCCTGGTAACAGATTTCGATCCGTTTGTTTGCTCATTTGAAAACCATAATTTTGAATGTACTGTAATTGTCTAAAGCCGCAGTGTGGTTTACTCTTCCAGTTTATATTATTATCTTTACTCACAAGATAAAACCAGCATGCCTTCTATCTTTTCCATTTTACACAGTTATGTCTATATTTAAGATTGGTTAAAAAGTCCTGGACAATATTTTGAAATTTTTCCCTTGCTAGCAAGTGCCATGTGCCGTTAACTGAAATAGATGTCTAAGGCCTCTTGCCACTTCCTTTCAGTTTTGATGCAAACAACCTTAGTATCTTTCAAGTGCTTTCATCCTAATTCATTACAAGATTTTCCTGGTTTGCCTGTTCTTTCAAGTGTGTTAACCTGTCATTCAGGGATGAACCAATGATTTTTTTTTGTTCCCACCATCATACTTCTGATGGCCTTTAGAGGCTTTGCAATGTGTTTTGTCAACAGCATGAGCATCCTAGAGTCAAGAGCTTGAATCTTGTCACTCATTGCACATTGAAAACTCTATTTCAGCATTTGCTGGTAATTCAGTTTTAGAGGTCATTCTGTAGGATGCACTCCTGTGTTTTAACAGGCTATCCACTTGCACATCTTCAAGTATCATTTTGCCTCACATAGATAAATTTTATATCAGGAAATGATGGAATTTTTAGAATTTTCAGAGCAAAGCATTAGAGCATCACAGAGATGATTGCCTAATGGCAAAAATATTGTCCAGTGGCACATAATGCTGTGGTTGAAATGGGCTGCTTTTTGCCAGTGTGCCACATTGGTGCTTTCTGCTGGTGGAAAATGACATTGAATAGCTGATAGTGGTAACTTTCCAAATCTGTACTTCTGAAAATTTCACTTTGATTTAAATTTGTTGGGCAACTCATTTCTAACAGGAGCATAAATTCATGGGCATAAATTACTAATATTTATGCATGTATTGAATGTGGTATAAAAATTGGATTTCTAAGTCCCAGAGAAAATGTATGAAGATAGGTTTGAGGAAGCTTTTCAGCTGCTAAAACATTGAGAAATGTACAGTAGGCTATTAATCAGAAAGACAGATATATTAAAAAAAGGAGGAATGTTGAAAGACATTTATTGCTACCCCTGTTCTGTTGAGCAAATAAGCAAAATGATTTCAAATGTAGCATTGGGTATTGAGCAAGATAAAGAGTGAAAGAACAATAAGGGAGTTGAAATCTTCAAGATAAATCTAAGTAATACTTCAGAGAAATGAATGGATGGAACAGCTTGTTAACTGCTCAGTGAAATGTAAAGTATACAGGCATCTCAAAATTACAGTCAAGTTATCAAAGCCTAAAAAAAAAAAACCAAGAGAGACAGTTGAATAGTATGTAGAGATTTATTGTAGTGGTATTTCTTTGTTTGTGTTAAACCCGGTTTTGTGTCTCGGGCAAAGAGATTATTCTGGAGATCTTATATTGCTGGATAACAGATTGATTAAATTTATGAAACATTTGGAGAATGTTTATAGAGACTTTATGAAAAGACCAGGAAACTTGGAAGTGAACTGCTATGTTTAAAAAAAAAACCAAACCCACAAAACAAAACCTCTGCAGTGTCGACCAAGGAGAGAGCATCATATTGAACAGCCCCCATGGGATCTCTGTACCTCAGAGCTGAACCTAGAAAAACCCTGTAAAATGCTTTGTGATAGACTTGTGCAGCAACACTGAGACCCTAAAGTAGGTATGAATTTTAGAAGTATTTCCTTTCTCTGAGCTATTAGCTCTGCAACTCAAGAGCTTGCGTCTGAATGTATTCATTTAAATTTTTTACATGTATCCACATAATTATTTTTGAGTTTTGAATATTTTACCTTTTATTTACATTATGCTTTGATTAATGAAACTCTTAACATTTTGTAAGCATTCAAAGACTGATTCTTTGTCATGTGCATACAGAAAGAGGAGATGTAGGGAGATCACTAAAATTTTTCTGGACTTTCTCAAAAATAGAGGTATAATTTATTCAGCTGTTGAATGTTCTCTGTTTTTGATGTCTTGTCTGTTGCTGTTCATGTGTTCCATCTCATAAGCCACTGAGGCCCTTTGGAGCTTTGGCAAGAGTGAACCGCTGTAGCAGTCAGAGCAGCAAGTCCTGATGAAGCACCATGCGGTAACCTGGAGAGGGAATAAATGGAAGGTAGTAGGGCTGTGGCTCTGATCTTTAAGCGGTATTTGACGCTCTTAGACCTCCATAAATGCAAATTCACTGCCTGTGTTAAACAAGAAAGAGAGGAAGGGCATCAGGCAGTGAAGACCCAGTCGTATGACCTGACACAGAACAGACTTAGAAGGAAAGATTAGTTACGAATATAGGAATAAAGGAAATTATAAAAAAAGTAAATTAGAGGAGTTAAGCTTCACACAATCAAACTTCACTTACTTGATGTCACTCCATGATTTTGGACTTTGATAGAGCAATTAAAGAAGCTGGAGAAAGCAGGGACTAACCTAGGTATTGTAAAATGAGAAAACTAGCTAAAGGGGAGATTTCAAGAAAGAAAACTGACTGGGAGGAATTCAGTAAAGTGCTCCAGACACGTCTCCAAATGGAGACAACATTTATTATTTTATTTTTGAAAAATGTATGTTACAGAAAGTATTGTGCTAGCACAATAAAAAAAAAAGGAACATCATACAGGAAAAATAGCAATGACTTATTAGAAATAAAAAGTACAAATGAATACAAAGATCCAGTCTTTTGGGATTAATAATAAAATGTTTTCAGGACATAAGAAAGGTTTTAAAAAAGATGAAAATGAAGTCAGTCTGTTGGAGTGACAGGCAAATTTAAGGAGAATGTAGATTTGAAGATTTACACAATCCCCATTTTTGAAATTGAGGTCTTACAAGCTATAGAACAAATTAACTAGAAAAATGATGAAAGCAATTATTTTGAGCTTTTAAAATTAGTCTAGAAATGCACTGCAGAATTTTTGTTATTAAGAGGCCAAGGCAGTCTAACAACAGAAGATTTTTTTTTTTTCCCCATGTTGATTCATTACTCTAGATTGAACATTGTTTAGCTACAAATGTGGAGCTATCATCTATAGCTTTATGCTTAAAAAGAAAAAAGTGAGAGAGATGCTCTTTATGTTGTTGAGCTATTTCTCCATACTTGAGTTTATAAAGAAATAAGCCTAAGTCGTTAAAGCACAGTTAAAAGAAATAAATTAGAGTGCAAGTGCAGTGCATTTGTTTCCTTGGAAACATTCTATTGCAATTTCTTTCAGATGAGATGCAGTCATTTTAAGTAGCATGTATTTAGGAGACCTAATGAATTTGTCTCTGGATAGTATATAAATATGAAAAAAAGCTCTAGAAATTGGTGGAGCTACTTGCACTTCTGGTTTCTATAGAAACAGCTAATATATTGTCATGTACTGGTGCTATTAGGAAGAAAAATGTAATTAAAATAAGATGATTTATTCAGTGCTTTAGAAAGTTATTCTTCTCGCAGTCAGGCAAATCCTTACTGAATCTATGGACAAAAAGTTCAAAGAAATATGATGGGGTTACATTTGTACTTGGATAATGGCATTTGTTTTTAAATGTTAACATTCAAGCATCCTTTCTGAGTGTGAAGGCACATTTTGTGTGGCTGTGTCACATACATGAGCCATCCTGGTGTGTGTGTTTGGAAATCTCTTATGGTGGGATTGCAGATGAGAATTGTAGGTCTGTCTGTACATACAATCTCTCCTGGAAGAACTGGTCCTGGAGAGGCTGAAATGGGGCAGGAACAAAGCCTGTCTCCTCCTGGAGCGGGAGTCTTCTGGTGAGAAGCTTCTGGGGAATAGCTGTTCCCGTTTTGGCCCATTTCTAGACAAATTTTACGCCTCCAGCAGCGACCCGTATGCTTTTGAAAAACAAGAATATGAAAGCACAGCACAATTCTTTATTACAATTCCTGGCAACGGTTACCCAGGCCCTTTTATCTGACAGTTTGGGGACGTCCTGCACCGCATATACCGTCTTTGTCTTTCATGGCTCTCTGAGTTTTCACACTATGGCGTTGGCTATTCTCAATTTCTTTACATCTGCAACATCCTGGAGTTTAATTCAACTTAAATATGTTCTGTGTGAAGAAGCATCTCGTTCTGTGTGTTTTGAAGCTGCCTTCTGCTAGTTTGGAGTCTAAATTCTTATAATGGAAGAAACTGTTCACCTTCTCCATGCTGCTCAGACTTTATTTCCAATTCTTTCAAATTCCCCTCAATCGTCTCATTTCTCTACTGAGAAGTCCTTGATGATTGCTCCCCATAGAAAAGCCATTCTGTATCTCAGATGTTCCTTGTCTGTTTCCTGTATACAGATTTCACTTCTTATCCTATTTGAGATAGGGAGATATTTTAAAATAAAAAAATCTGATGGAAAAAATATTTTTTTTCCTAATAAATGGTTGACACTTTCCATAACAAGATTCTTGTGCCTTCTCAAGCAATATGAAAGTGACTTTAAAACCGGTGTACATTGTTCATACCTAAAGTCTTATAGATCAATACCAGATTAAGCCCAACCACTTCTTTGTTTTAATCAGTCTCCCTTTCTTTTTAATTATTCTCATGACCCCTTGGTAAGCTGTGTCTGAAAACAGAGCAGTTACAAACAGAAAAAAAAAAAATAATAGAAAAGCAAAAAAATTTTTTTCAGTTACATAAAGAGAAATACAGCAATGTTATATTAAAAGATTTTAAAAGAACATAAGACTGTAGCATGCTTGATCTTCTTGTCTATGATATTGTCATGTGTTTTGATTAAAATTGTCATAGTTTGCAGATGGACGGCAGGGGCAGAAATTTGTCATGTTGTTGTGGTTTTGTTGTGAACATGCAGCTAAAAAGCAAATAGGAGTCATCTGCCTTAACACCTTACTCTCTAGAATAGATCAACACAAATGCCTTGCACTGCAGGAGATAAAAAATGCTTCTATTTTGTGCAAAATAAGCTTTCTTTTAAAATGCACTTTTTATTAGTAGTAATGGTGTAGTTCTGTTTCACAGAGGAAACTTAAACCAGTCCCCCATTGCATTAATTACCCGACATGTCAGTAGGAAGAGGCAGTTTCATGCCAAATCACTCAGTCTAAAACATTAGGACAAAGAGTAGAAGAAAAAATATGGCCATTTCTACAGGTTGGAAGCCATGGCACTGAGTGATTAAGGGTTTTTTTTCTGTGACCATCCAGGTGGCCTCTAGTCCTGTTAGATTTGTTTTGAGACCTCATCTCCTGAAGCTCAGGGCAATGACTATAAAACCATGTTTCTTTCTCATCACTTGCATAAAACTTGAGAGGATTTTAGGAATGTGCAGCGCATGTAGGTTACAGGTGACCAGCACAGAGCTGGGGCCATCAGCAGCTTCTGAATTGCTTGTGTGGAAGCTTTTAGCTTTCTTGACAAACAAAATACCAGGCATTGCATGTGCTTTACACAGAGAAGTATTATAGAACACCCATCTGAAATGTATACCTAGAATTCAGCATCACAGCATGGTTTTCAAATCACCAGAACCATAAGCATCTGTTTGAAACTGATTTAATTTGCTTAAATTACCTTTCTTGTCAAATGCCTGCAGCCATGAAGTCTTGCCTTAGTGAGGAAGCTATATTATTATGCTGGATTGTGTTGACACCAGAAACTATTAGGCTTTCCCTTGAAATGATTTCTTTTATGTCCAGAAAAAGCTTAAATTGAAGAAGTGGACCGTGGTTTTCCAATGCTTATGGGTGATAAATCTGCAAACAGAAAAAGAGCAAAAGCTGTTATTAGCAAACTGAAGCCACCAGGGGAGGGTAGCCAGTGGTGCTTTCCCCAGGCAAGTTACTAAGGCATGTCATGAATTAATTGTCTAAGGTAGAACAAAGCAGGTTTAATTATGAGTTCTTTTCTGAGCAGAGGTTGCAATGAGTTATTTTTGAAAGCTATCTTTATGGGAGACTTTAAATACTATGTATATCAAGTTCCCAGCTGCTGTTCAAAGTGTTCATTTATTGTTCTCTGAGTCAGTCCTTACTATGTGGTTTGAAGATTAAACAGCATGGTTTTACTGAGGTATGTATCAAACACAGAGAAAAAGATGCTATTTTGTACTAATTTTTATAAAGACAGTTTCCTGTTGCAGAGCTAAGATACACAGGTAATTTTGTTAGATATCCTGTTAAATAACAGACAAGCAAATACATTTAATGATGAGCAGTGAAAATGTTTAAATTGATAATGGCAGTTTATGTAAAAACAGGATTTCAGGAAAAATTAAAAGTATGTGCACGTTACCAACTTCACAATCTCTTCTTTTTCCTTACTGAGAGATGTCTATTGCTCAAAAAACTTGTTAAAACAAGTCCCAAACCTAAATCCTAATCCCTCAACAGTGCTGGACACAGGGTATGAATGGGCATGTACCTATGTACATTTCACAAGATTACTTTTAGAAGATGAAGACCCAAACAGCATGTCTGAATTTTTTGTCTTTAGAATAAGAAAATATTAAAGAATCACTGCTGTGAATCACTATTTGGGACTTTATTATCATTTATTGCTCTATATAGTTCTTCATTTCCCAGCACCAATGGGCCTTTGTTTCTGCCTCCCTGTCCTTGTTTCTAGACGTTTCTGCTGTTCCGTGCTCTGACTCTGCGGTTGGGACTTCTCACTTGTGTGAAGGTGCCTGCTGCTAAGTAGCTGACTCCTTCAGTATGTCGGGATGGTAGAACCTTTTGTGTCCCCTCCTCTCAATTTAATTTTATTTCAGTTCTTCTGCACTTCCTACTTAATTTCTGTATGTTTTTTCATTTCTCATTCCAGGCAGCTATTATATTTTGTGGGGTTTTTTTAGTTAGGGGTTTTTTTATATTTTTGCTCCTACAAAATAGCTTAATTTTCTACTTTACTAATCAACTATGGACTTCCTTTTATAACTCTGAAGAAATAGCTATGCATGGCGATTTCTCCATAGAGAAACTGGAGGCTATAAATATGCAAATATCACTTTTGGCTGTAGTTTAATTGCTTTGTATATTATGCAGATTCCTAGGCTGAAAAACCTGACGAGAGCAAGTAACGCATTCACCATCTTAAAAATGCAGGCAGATTGCTGAGAAGTGTGCCAGTTTTTTGAGTCTGCAGGTTTACATATTGTTGATGTTATCACAGGGTGTGTAGTGTGCTTACATAACCGAGGTTCTTCACCGACTGCAAACACTGCATTTCTAAACCGTACATTGTGCAGAGCCTGTGAAAAGCAATTGGAGCAGCAGCTGCTGCCATCCTTCTACATGCTGAGCTCATGTGAGACAGAGCTGGAAGGAACTTCAGGAGAGCATCTAGTATATCACTTCCCCAAAGCAGGATCAGCTAGTTCTGAACTTTTCCAAACAGTCACAGATTTTTGAGCTTGAGGCAAGAAGTCAAGGAGTTCTCATGTTGGGTTTGATAGTTGAAATTGTTTTTCTTTTATTGGTTAAAGTATAAAACAGAGGTGTAATCCAGGATATTTCACTGTGACACTTAAATTATTTTTTTAAAAATGTATGTGCTTATGGTTCCTGTAAAAGGTCTGGCCCCTGAAGTCACAGGCTATGTGTTAGGGGTATAAGGTAGACACTGAAATGCCTCACAAAGTTGGGAATCATTTCAGTGTAATACTTCAAACTCTCTGGTTTTTCTAGTGCTGTTAGAAGGACTAACCTCTGAATACCATGTTGGACGTGCAGGCTTCTATCTTTTAGCGATCTTGGAGAGATATGACATGCAATGACGCACAACCGCGTGGGACTGGGTGAGCCTTGAATCATCAAGTTTACTCATCCCCAGTCATGAACAGTCATTTATAATTAAGTCTGGAATGAGCCACAGGAATATTCACTTCCTGCAATGTCCTTTTCATACCTCAAAGTCCCAGATCCCCACTAACCTAATTACTTGCCTTTTCCTGGCTCTATAACTAGCTGAAGATTTTGAGAACAAAAAGATCAAAACCTTACACTTCTCAAGTTTCCTGGAAGGAGAAGGGAGAGATCCTTAGACTGAGCGCTCTGAATTTGTTTATAGAATCATAGAACACCAGGTTGGAAGGGACCTCAAGGATCATCTGGTCCAACCAGATGGCAAAAGCATGGTCTAGACAAGATGGCCCAGCACCCCGTCCAGCCAAATCTTAAGTGTCCAATGCTGGGGAATCCACCACTTCCCTGGGGAGATTATTCCAATGGCTGATTGTTCTCATTGTGAAAAATTTTCCTCTTGTGTCCAAGTGGAATCTCCCCAGGAATAACTTGTACCCATTACCCCTTGTCTTTTCCATGTGACTCCTTGTAAAAAGGGAGTTTTCATCTTTGTAGCCACCCTTTAAGTACTGGAACATGGTGATAAGGTCTCCCCTAAGCCGCCTTTTCTCAAGGCTGAACAAACCCAGTTCTGTCAGCCTTTCCTCACAGGGCAGGCTTTCGAGTCCTTTGATCATCTTTGAGGCCCATCTCTGGACCCTCTTCAGCCTGTCCACATCTTTTTTGTATAGCAGGGACCAAAACTGAACAGAGTATCCCAGGTGTGGCCTGACAGGCACCGAATAGAGTGGGATAATTATCTCTGCTGGTGATGCCCTTCAGATGCAACCCACTATTGTGTTGGCTTTCTGTGCTACAGCAGCACACTGTTAGCTCCTGTGGAGCTTGCTGTCTACCAGGAGGCCCAGGTTCCTTACCACAGAGCTGCTGCCCATCCAGGTAGATCCCAGCCTGGGCTGCACTCCTGGATTATGTTTACTCATGTGCAAGACCTTACATTTGTCTTTGTTAAACTTCATAAGGCTCTTATTAGCCTATCCAGGCCTTCCCGCAGGGTGGCGCTCCCTTCTGAAGTGTCCCCTGCCCCACTCAGTTCGGTATCATCAGCAAACAAGGGTGCACTTGTTCCCACCATCCAGATTGCTTAGGGAGATAGGAAACATTGCTGGGCCCAGTATCGATCCCTGGAAGACCCCACTTGTGACAGGTTGCCAGTTTGAAAAGAAGCTGTTTACCCCCACCCTCTGGGTGCAGCCTCTCAGCCATTCTCCACCCGCTGCAGAGACCACTTGCCTAGACCACAACACATCAGTTTCTTTAGGAAGTGGCTGTGGGAAACCATATTGAAAGCCTTGGAGAAATGCAGGTAGACAATGTTCACCACTCATCCCACATCAGCTGAGCTGGTTACTTTGTTGTAGAAGATGATCAGGTTTGTCAAGCATACTTTGCTCTTGGTGAATCTGTGCTGGCTTTTTGCAGTCACGTGCTTCCTTTGGCTTCTGATAGCCCCCAGGAGGATTCATTCCATAACCTTCCTAGGGACTGAAGTAAGACTGATGGGCCTGTAATTTCGTGGATCCTCCTTTAAGCCCCCCTTGTAGATGCGAGTGACATTAGCCTCCTTCCAGTCTTCTGGAATTTCCCCCCATCTCCATGACTTCCCAAAGATTATGGAGAGCGTTCTTGCAACGACATCGGTCAGAGTTCTTAACACCTTCAGGTAGATATTGTCAGGGCCCGTGAATTTGTCGGGGTCAAGCTCCTGTAATAGTTCACATATGAAGTCTTCCTTCACTGATGGTGGATTTGTGTTTGCTTCAAACCTGGATTTTTGTCCCGAAGCCTGGGGCCCAGCAGAGCTGGTAAAGGCAGAGGTGAAGAAAGTGGTGAGAACCTCTGCATTTTCAGCATTGTTGGTGACTGATTCACCTCTCCTGTTTATCAGCAGGCCAATATTTTCCTTCTGTTTCTGCTTGTTGTGTACATTCCTGAAGAACCCTTTCTTGTAGTTTTTGACATCTCTGGCCAATTTCAGTTCATGCTTTTGCTTTTCAAACTGCATCTCTGCATGCCCTGGCAATGCCCTTCTACCTCTCAGAGGATATTCATCTGCCTTTCCATCTCTGCTACGCTTCTCTTTTGGTTTTGAGCAGACTCGGAAGCTTGCAGTTCTCTTGTTCCACATAATTCTCTTACCTTTAAAGGGGGTGAACTGACTTCATGGTTCCTGGAGAGCGTTCTTGGAAAAACTCCCAACACTCACTAGCTTCTTTATCTTCCATGGAAACTTCCTACAGAAGCCCTCACAACTGAGCTCTGGGTGAGCTGAGGTTTGCTCTAATAAAATCTAAAACCTAATAAAATCTAAACCCTGTGTCTTAGTACTAACCTTCAGCATGCTCAGCAGGTTCCAAACTCCATAATATTGTTATCACTGCAGCCATGGTTCAGTTATTCCTATAATATCATAACTTTCTGACTGGGCTCCAGTTTATCCTGTTTGTTCTCCAGGCTGCTTGCATTGGTATGCATACACTTGACGTGGTTGGTCTTCTGGTTCTCATCTTGGGAGGCAGCTGAGGAACATTTGTCCCTGCTGTGGTTGGCCTGGCTTATTGCCAGCTTGCTGCCAAAGATTCCCTTGTGTCTTCTAGGGAATCTAGAAGAGCTTGTAAAATAGAAAGGAGTTTGTGTAGACCCAGCTCCACAACACTGTGGTGTCTGAAGTTCTTCCTGGATCTAACTCTAATTCTTTAGGAATTCATAACAGAATTCTGTATGTATATATATAAATGTAATATATAAATTGTTAAAACCTGATGCTTTTTATCTCATTTGATTTTCCTGTGTGGACTCTTTACTTATATTAACAAGCGATTTAACACACTGGTACTTTGGCATTTAAAAATTAGTTACTTTTTCACATTTTTTAAAAGAGTATATAATCTCTTGGAGATAGTTATTAATGCAAAGAGAGAAAACATAGGTTATCATGTTCTTCTAATCTGTCAAAAAATAACAAACTCTTTTATCCACTAGGTGTTAAGAGCATACAAAGCTGCAGTGCAACAGACATTGGATATACTCTTTCTCCCTGAAGGAAGAGAATTTCTTACAAGCACAGATGCAGTAAGCCGGGACTCAGCTGATCGTACCATTATTGCATGGGACTTCCAAAGCGCCGCGAAAATCTCCAATCAGATTTTTCATGTAAGATTAATAAGTAGTACTTTTTGGCTCATGCTTGCCAGTGTTGTGAAGAAAGCTTTTGATTTTCTGTAAGATCGTTGTGTGATGTACAAAATGCTCTTACTGTAAGTTGAGGGCTTACTTTATATGTTAAAAACACTTCCTTATTCTTGAAAAATGGCCCTGAAGACTGATAGGTCTCCTTGTGTTAAAAATTTCATTACATTTCAGTGCTCATTCACTGACATCTAAGCTATATTTGGGCAAGGGCACCGCAGTGTCATTCTAACTTGCCAATGGTGCATGGCAATAGTTGCTGTAGTGCCATGTTTCTTTTCTCACACTTTTTCATTCATTTTTCATCAGCTGCAATGAGGGCTATTGACAAATTGAGTTTAATATTTGCATAGCATAGCAACGTGATACATCCATATAGATACCAGGTATAGTATAATCACAGAGGCAAAATTTACTTTTCTATGTAGGTGCAGTATTTCTCTCAGTAATCTATCCAGGCAGGATATTTAATGGACTAAATTGTCTAGAAAGGCTGGTAGCTTTAAAAGAGATTACCAAGAAAGTTAGTAGATAATTCCAACTCCCTGGGTCTTTTTTGAAAACCGAAGTCTAATAACCTATGTAATATACTATGATAGGATTGTATATAGATGCTTTTTGGCTGAAAGGAACTGTTCTCTGCTGAAAAGGATGTGTAGTTGGTGATGTAATAGAGTTGTTTCATGTTTAATTTTCACAGTTATGTCTTTGTCCACTATTGGATCTATCAACATCTTGCAAAGCTGGTGGGGGGCGGGGGGAAGCTGTGGATATATAAAGTACAGACCAGTCAAGTTTAATATCAAGAGTACAAAAATGAAAAAAAAAAAAACCACAAACTTCTTTTGTCTTTATCCCCTGTCAAATAAACAAACAAAAAAACCTCCACAGCCTGCCTTCTCACAACTACAGCATCTCTGGTTTTGAGTGTTTTCACCCTTTTCTGCACTGTGAATAAACAAAACTTGGAAACTCTGTTTCACTTTTCTGAATTTCACCTTTGAACTCTTCAAGGTGAGAGAGAACCTCTGAGCTCTCCAAACAGATTAGATCCCCGGTGTTCTTCACATGCAGATGCATCCTACAGACAAAGCTCTCTTAATTTGTATTCATGGCATCAAAATTCAGCACTGTGTCTTCAGGTCAGGCTGAAACTAGAAGAGGTTTGGACATGGTGGAAACCTTGTGAGAGCAGTTGATTTCTGATGCAGCCACTGTGCAGAGTTTTGAAAGTAATCTTCATTCAGTCTTAAATAGGATCACTAGAGTAAAGCTAGCTGTTATTAATTTTTGCAGATATTTATGAATTTACAGCCAGCAGCAGTCTACATGGTAAACCACTGTCATAAGGAATTTCTGACTTAATATGCTAATAACGATCACTTTTTAAATATTTTTCTTTTGCATAAGAGTGGCATGGGGAAAGGTGTCTGTTTAAATGGGGTGATACCTATTCCTGTAACTCTGGCCAAAACTGAGAGGATAGAGGATTTGAAAAATGCACGAAGTAGCCTGGAAGGCACAGTATGGTTATGGAGGAAGGGATATGAGAGAAGAGGGTTCACTTTCAAACTTCATTTTTCCTTGGGCAGGAAGAGGATGACTGAACTATCAGTTTGGAGTTACCTTTCTGCGGCTTTCCGCAGTATAATTATGGTTCAGAGGGAAGTGGGACTTTGGTCGGTATCTAGGAAAATTAGGGTAGAGATTTGATTTAATAATGATCTTGGTGTAAGACTTTTGGTGGATTGAAATGAGTTGTGTATATTTACATAATGTATAATACCATGGAGATGACATATATGGAGATGATCTTGCCTGTTATGCACTTCCAAATATGTCAAAAGATAACCTGAATCGTTTGAAAGAATCTTTTGTTTCATACAACAAAACTTTCTTTAAAATTATTTTCAGGAACGTTACACTTGCCCGAGTCTGACTCTGCACCCAAAAGAGTCTATGTTTGTTGCTCAGACGAATGGGAACTACATGGCTTTGTTTTCTGCCCAGCGACCTTACCGAATCAACAAGAAGAAAAGATACGAAGGACATAAGGTATCCTTCTTCACCAATTATAGAAGAAAGATAGGTAGCAAAATACCTATGCTTTTTAATGCCTGCTAATAGTGTTTGATTATGAATCAGTGATAGATATTGTCTTCATTTGCTTTCCCATGTGCCAGTCTATTTTGAATCCTATGCGCTCTGAAGAAAATAGTTATTAGAAGATTTTATGAATACTTAGTAGCTTGATTAAATAAGTTTGTGTTGTAGCTGTCTTAATAAACACCTGGAGAAGTCCTTAGAGTATATTTCTTTAAAGATTTTTTTTTTTTGTGCTATATTCATTTTCAGTATGTCACAACAAACTTTTCTAATCAGCATCAGGAGTTACACTGTTACCGATTTTCACAGGTGGAAGGATTTGCAGTGGGCTGTGCATTTGCTCCAGACGGAACACTTTTGGTGACGGGAAGTTCAGATGGCAAAGTGTTTTTCTACAACTATCATACTGCTAGGATTATTTCCACTTTGTCTGCACATAAAGAAGCTTGTGCAAGCGCAATATTTCATCCAGTCTTGCCATCGCTCCTTGCAACATGTGATTGGGCTGGAGAAATCAAGATCTGGCAATAACAAGGAGAGTTACTTTTCAGGGTATCTCTTGTAAGCCTGTCAAAGGCATAGGAAATCACGGTACGCAATGTGAAATTTTGTTGTGTTGTAAGCAGGAGACTGTTGTCTTTTCTTCTATGACCTTTAAGTGTATGCTTTCATAATGCAGTTAAGATTGTCTTGTGGTTAGCTACTGACCAACGAAGTGGTCTTACTCTGTCCCTTGGCACTGGTGATGAATTTCTGCCCCTTTTGTGTCAATCTTCTGGTGCTCGTCTAGCCCCACCATGGTTTGAGTAGCTAAACTTAAAGTTATTGCTCTTTTTACGTAGCTTTTCAATGCAGCTTTCTTAAACCATGTTTTATCATGAATCATAGATTCATTTAGATTGAAAAGACCTTTAAGATCGTTGAGTCCAACCATTAACTTAGCACTGCCAAGCCACCACTAAACTATGTGCCCGGCATGCCACATCTACATGTCTTTTAAATATCTCCAGGGATGGTGACTCCACCACCTCCCTGGGCAGCCTGTTTCAATGCTTTACAACCCTTTTAGGCATGAAATTTTTCTTGATATCCAGCCTAAACCTCCCCTGGTGCAACTTGAGGTGGTTTTCTCTCATCCTTACTGAAAGTTGGTGAGGACATATTATTTAACAGAGGATGATGCTCAGATTAATTAATGCCTGTTTGATCTTCCTCATATATATTTTTTTAATAGTTTAAACTAGTTTAGCTCCCGGACCTTGTCACTGAAGGATTAGACAAGCAATAGTGTAGTTCAAGGCAAAGCAGCTTCTAGACAGAAGGGGGAAAATCGCAGGGCAGGCGGGACTGCTTCTTGTGGAAATAGGTAGCTGTTACCAGCTCAACTTATTGTAAGATGCTTTTGAGAGTTCCAGGGGAAAGTGTGCCACATAACCTGAAGCTAATTTTGAAGTCAGTAAATTTGTGTTCTTGAAATCCCAATGTTTAAACTTGAATTTTAAACTTTTATTTATGACTGTACGTAGAATCACAGAATCGTAGAATGCTTTGGGTTGGAGGGGACCTTCAAAGGTCATCTAGTCCAACCTGCCCTGCAGTGAACACATCTTCAATTAGATCGGGTTGCCTAGAGCCCCATCCAACCTGACCTGGAATTTTTCCAGGGATGGGGCATCTACTGTCTCTCTGGGCAGCCTGTGCTAGTCTTTTACCACCCGCATTGTAAAAACTTTCTTCCTTATCTCTAGTCTAAATCTCTCCTCTTTTAGTTTAAAACCATCACTCCTTGTCCTGTCATAACAGACCCTGCTAAAAAGACTGTCCCCATCTTTCTTATATGCACCCCTTAATACTAGAAGGCTACAGTAAAGTATCCCTAGAGCCTTCTATTCTCCTGGCTGAACAACCCCAACTCTCTCAGTCTGTCCTCATAGCAGAGCTGCTCCATCCCTCTGATCATTTTTGTGGCCCTCCTCCAGACCCTCTCCAACAGATTCATGTCCTTCTGCTGAGGACTCCAGAGCTGGACACAGCACTCCAGGTGAGGTCTCACCAGAGTGGAATAGAGTGGCAGAATCACATTCCTCAACCTGCTGGCCATGCTGCTTTTGATGCAGCCACCTTTCTGGTTGGCTTTCTGGGCTGTGAGTGCACATTGTCGGCTCATGTCCAGCTTTTCATCCACCAGTGCCCACATGTCCTTCTCTGCAGGGCTGCTCTCAATCCCTTCATGCTCCAGCTTGTATTAATACCAAGGATTGCCTTGACCCAGGTACAGGACCTTGTTGAACCCCTTGAGGTTCACACAGGCCCACTTCTCCAGCTTGTCCAGGTCCTTCTGGATGGCATCCCATTGCTCAGGCATGTCAACTGCACCACTCAGCTTGTTGTCATCATAACATACAAACATACATAACTGAAACAAAACTATGTGTAAATATTTTTAATGAAAAAAATAAACATTTTTCATATATACGTGGTGTCTGTATTTCACTCTTTTACTCCTGTTATTCTTGACAAGTTAGTACTCGAAGACTATCATGGAATTGATAATTGACGGGGGCAGGGGGGAACAATTAATATGCTGCCCTAATTTATTGCAAGCACGCATGCATTTCTTCATACTTCTTGATGTCACTGAGTCACTGGAAATTGTTATTATGCTATTCAGTGCAGGGGATGTTCGTTGACATTCAGGCAGGAGTTGGGCTATTCTGCAGCGAATAGAAAATTCATTAAGCCATAACTGTGTATTTACATATGTATAGATTGCTTGTAGATGTGTTTTAAATTTGCATTTCCTGGGCTTGTATTGCTTGGTTCTAGAAATTATTATTCTTTTTTTTATGTGTGTGTATACAAAAAAATATGCCTAGGCATCACATAAATCATATGTATTCCTGATGTTGACTCCATATAAATATGTGCTGCCTTGCAGTGAGTGCTATAAGCTTGGGTTGCGTTTGGTTTGATTAGTCTGTAAAGGTATTTCAATATGCACAGAATAATTATGTTGAGTGAATTGTCTCTGTCATGGAATCCAGAAGTCACACACAATAGCAACTTTTCCTCTGCAGCAGCTTTTTATTCCTCTGATTTTTTCTGATTGGCACAAATTACAAGGGTTTTTTGTCCGTTTGCTACATACTCAGTTAAAACAGCTTTGTCAGAGAAAAATTTTCAGAATGCTTTTGCCAATGGCAGATTTTAATTAAGTAATGAACAAAATGTCCTCCATTGGTTTGTAGTTTGTGTTCGTTGTAGCTCGTAGTAAGAAATAAGCCTGTACAAAGACTGTGGATCCACAGGTACATTGCTGGAAGTCTAGAACAAGTCATTGTGGCTGCGTGGTTTTAATCACCAGCAATTGTGACAGATTTTTAATGTAGGCGATTCAATTTCAGCGCAAGTAACTTTTTTTTCCTCAGGCTGTTTTTAGTTTCTTGCTTACTTGTTTGGCAATTAGCTGTTTGACAGGAGCCTGAATGTTGCACATTTCTTGACTGTGCCTCTCGCATACAAGTTGGATGGACCCTTTAAATGGCAACTGGTTCAGTGATTTGATGAGTTACTCCTAACTCGGGCTGTGGGATCTTCATAAATGTCCGAAGGAGTTCAGCTGGAAGTGAAGTAGTAGTTGTCTGTATTTGGGCAGGCTGAATCACAACTGCACGGCATTTTCTAAGAGGGTAGCTTTGTGTCCTTCCCTCCAGGTATTTGAGTTCAAAATATGCTATTGCCACTCCAAAATTCCTGGCAACCTGTTGTATGTGTATGAAGGATGGGCAGCGTTGTAGTCATGCGATACATGCTGTTACCTCCACAAGAGATTATCTGTCTGTTGTTTTGTTGTATACAGCATTGAGAAAGGCTTCTGAAATAACTGTGAGCTCATGGTAGAAATGCCTCCTTGGATGAGGCCCTAGCTTATGTGAAGACTGCTCTACATCTGAATGAGTGCTCAGCACATTCCACCTCAGCTGGGAGCCCCTCTGGATAGAGTGAAAGATCCAGGAGAACAGCCTTTGGAAATCATTGCACATATTGTGTGGAAAGGTAACTGCATTTTGTAACATGACCCATGTTGTTCCTTAAGTTTGACTTATGTCCTGAGGCATGATTCTGGCATTTATCCCTCCTGAAATTATCTTGCAAGCATAAATTTTAGACTATTGGGGCGGGTGGGGGAAGCTTACATTTGATTAAAGGTAGTAGAGCAAAAATAGAAGAAACTTGAAACTATATAATCTTAAAGAATATAGAATATTAGAATTGCATTTGTGTCAGATTTCCAAGATGGCTGGAGTTTTAATTACTTATGAGATCCAGCTTTATAATGCAATGAAATTATATTCATAACATTATCTTGTGTTTAAAATCTCTTTCTAATATAAAACTGATTAAGATACAGACTGAAATTTAATCATGGGAAATATTTTAGAACAGTGGTGTCAATTAAGTTTTCATTATGATTCAAAGACAAATTCTTCCTTGTAATCTTATGTAATGAACTGTAAAAAAAAATATCCACATTGCTCCATCATCCTACAATTACCAAATACTGTTTGGGCTGCAAGCAAGCATTATTATGGTCAGATGAAGCTTTTAGAATGTAATGAATTGTTGGTTAATTAATTTTATTCATAAAATTGTAATCTAGAAAGTTTTGAATCTTGCTTTAAGAGCATTTTTTCTAGCTTTATTTAGAGCTCTTTAGGGCATCATATATTAGAGCCAAGGCAGAGATCTTCAGCATTTTGAAGTGGTCTAGGCTGTGTAGATAAACAAGCCAGATTAATTTTAATCTATTTTGTACTGTACCAAAAAATAATGCCAATCTCTACCACTTTATTATTTGCTACTGGAGCATTATTAATTTGGGGTGTCAGACGATGCAAGCTATTCAACTGCCTTTATCTCGAAAACCTGCTAATTAGCGGACAGTTATTAGAATCATCACGTTCACGCAGCTGAAATACTGTTGGTGAGTCACTCTATATTTCAGCTATAGGCCTCGTCACGAAAATAAGGTATGGCATTACAGTGGGATGGCTCTGTAGGGGAACAGGCAAAGCTACCAGTCTATGGTAGAACAGAACAAAACAGGAAGATTGAAAAATTGTCCATCTCAGATTTCCCATCATCCTGATATATGGGTTTGGATTGCATTCAGCTGAATATATTTGCTCTGTTCTTCAGCTAACCTGCTTGCACCCTCTCCATTTAATTTTCAGATTTTCTGTCCTTGTTTCAGCACCTTGTTTTCTGCATTTAGATGTGTAGTAATCTACACGCTTACACTACATTCATTTTCTCTTCAGTAAATCCCATTTTGCTGTGGTCTAACTTGTGGCTTTCAGGTTTTCATTCCAGCTGTCATTAGAAAGGTAACCAGAAATCCCAGAGCACTTTGCACTCTGTTCCTGCCTTTCTGCTTTCCAGTTTTCGTGAAGCTTACCACTTCTGGAGATTCTCCCCTCTTTCTTAGCCTCTCTTCAGTCTGCTGCTCTTTTCTACCTTTGATTACTGCTTTACTGTCTTGCAGATCATTTCTATTACAGCTGTTGCTACAAGGAGTACCTACATCAATGTTTTAGTTTGTCAGGAGTGCACTTTTTGTGAAATAATAATAAAAAAAATAATCTTCCAGTTACTGCCACTTATAATTCTTTGGTTCACAGACTGCACAAACTGCACTTCTTTCAAATGAACCTAAATGAGATGTGCGCCAAGACCACATTTAACATGTCCCAGCTAGTGGGACAAGACTGGAGATAGTTCAGAGCATCCCCTATGCCCCCAAATGAATGTAGGTTAGATGCTGCATGTTCAGAAGTGAGACAAATTTCACAAATTTGTTCTTATTGGGCCTTACTACTTGCTAATGTAAATGTAGCCTCAGGATTTCAAAGAGCCTTTGGCACTTGCCCCTTTCTTTGATAAATCTCTCGCCTATCTCATCATGACTCACTGCTCTGTGCAGAATTGTCATACATCTGATGTTTTCACACTTAAAAAGTGGAAATACAGGAAATTAATTTATGAAGGGAAAAGAAGCAATTTTACTAACACTTGATCTCCAGTGGTAGTAAAACAAAGTGGCCCCTGCCCAGAGCTTGATGAATTCTGTCACGTGTGCGGAGTGACTCCAAGGTGGGACAGAGCACCCCAGTCTATAATGGGAATGGTGGATCTCTAAATGGGAGCAGGGCTCCATTTGCTGGCTTTAAGTGGAGGTTTAAAGGAATTAAGCTTATTCACCTCCTTTTCCCAGTCCCTTGATATCCTTCTACACTTAAGCTTATTTAGAAGCCTGGTAGAAGGTACCTAGGTACTGCACTGAAATGATAAAGCTTCATCCAAATGTAATTCTCACCACATTTTCACCATTTTTGGATAAGTGCCTCTTAAAATCAATCTAAAAACTCTTGCAAGAACTCTTAGAGAAGGTTGAAATGCATCAAGGTTGAAAATGCCTGAACTTACAGTCCAGACAGCTTCAACTACATCCATTTGTCTCCAGTTTCCATCAGTAGGGCCACAAAACTCAGGTATTGTTCCTAGTTCTGAGTAAGATTTATACTAACAAATTGTTTGAAGTGTGTCCTTAGAGCAATTTATGTAACTACTTGTGCCTAAGTGTACCATCCCTGGTACAGACCTGGTTACCTTGAGAAAGCAATTTTCTTGTGTTCACTCTTAAAACCAAGTAGCAAAGAATTGCCTCAGAATATCATTTAGATATATCTTCACCCATGAACTGACATTTGTCATGTTTTACTTTATAAGCACCTCCTCTGTTACCTTCCCGTTAAGTGGTATAAGTAACTTCCAGAGCCCTTCCACCTCACTGTGCATAGGAAATGGGTTTAAGTTGATTACTGGATAATATATTATCCAGTATACACCTTATAAAGCAAATGATTTTTGATTCTTTCCCTTTCCTTGCTTTGTTATCCTATGGTTTTATTCTTGGTAAGGCAAGCTCTTCTTGTTTCCAGAGAGATTTCTTATAAGTAAAGGTAAAAGATCCATTAGTCCTAGCCAGTCTGAATTTTTTTTTTTTTTAAAGCATATCTTTACTATTTGCTCTAATACATAGTTACTCGAAATGCAGAAATCATTTCAAATCATGTGCTGCTTCTAGTACAAAAATGAAAATGCGTATTATTCCATTACTATAAATGATGCAATCTGTGAACTGTAGACATGTCATGGACTTAGCAAACAGATAATATTTTGACCAGACACGTGTCCTCTGAATCTGGGCAAAAGCAATGAAATGAAATCTTAATCATATCCAAAAACTCATCTACAGATCTTTACTCTTCTTAAACATCAAATGTGAGAGGTTTTTTTAAAAAAGGAATTTCCTAGGAGATTGTAATACCGGTGTGGGAAAAAGATGTGGGGTTCCTTCTACAAGTACAAAGGAGGTAACATCTCTGTTCAGTTCATTGGTACTAACCTCAGACTCTCTGTGGTTTGTGTTCTTTCCTAGTTTTTAATGCCTCAGAAACCAAATGGCTGTTGGTGAGTGCTCAGGTGAATCACACCCTAATGTAAAAAGATAATCGGAGTCGTTGCATGCTCTCCACAGAATGGGCGGTGTGCACAGATCTGAATGTATACAGAAATCCTCTTTTTTTGTTGTATCAAACACCGTTTGTATATTACAGATCATAAAGCCAAGACCAATACCAAGCCCCCAAACTCCTATAGTCTGAGACTCAACTGCAGGATTTCTGTGTAGCACTTACCTTGAGCATGTGCATGACTTTCTTCAGAGATGCGCACCTGGAGTGGGAGGGAAAGGTGGCAGCACACAGTGAGAAGCATAAAGTGTGAAAGCTTTGTAGAATAGTAGGAGATTAGAAAAAAAAAGGGAGAATGTGTTGGAGGATGAGCAGCAATGTCAGGTGAAATATGGAGTAAGAGAAGATAAGAAGAGAAAGGTGAGATATGAGCAGAGAGCAATGGATGTGGCTAATCACAGAACACGAGAAGGACATGTGAGGAGCTTAGCACTATTCACAGAAGTGTACTCAGCATGGCTGTATGAGGGACAGAAACGGGCCTGGCCATGACAGCGAGGGCAAATAAGAGACAAGAATAAAAGAAGCAGGAGGATCTGGTTCTGGGAAGACCTTTAGATTTCACAAGTGGTGTCTGCTAGTGAAGGACCTGTTGTGCCCTTGGCCGAGAGAGTGGCTGTTCAGGAAGCTTGAGTAGGCTGGGGTTGTGCAAGCTGAAGTTGATGGAGCTGAGAAAGTATGTGCCAGCTGAGCGCTGCCTCCTGGCAGCAGGCTGGCTGGGGTGAGGAGCAACCTGAACAGAGTCTCCATTCTTGTCAAAGTCTGAAGCTACTCAGCTGGGTGTAACTCCGTGGACCTTTTCAGATGGACAAACCTCGTTGTGCTTGCCCTGTGACCTTGCTAGAGCTGTGGAGCTGCAGTAGACTGGAGACAGTGTCTAGCTAGTAAATCTGCTTCGCAGCTGGTGTTGCTTGCTCAGGCTGCCTTGCTGCTCTAGCCAGAGCTGAGGCCGTCTCTTTGGCCCTTAATTGCGCTTATCTATAAAAGACAACAAAAATTTGCCATAAGTTTGTGGCTGTGCTTGCAGAACAACCCTGCAGCACTTCAAGTTTTCTAACTCTGTCACCTGCTATAGCAATCTGGTCACGGCTGCCTCAACGGCAGCTGAATTGCAAATTTCACCTGAGAAGCCATGTACTTCCTTGGGTAATTGGCATTTTGAGAGCTTTACAGAGAAGGCAGAGGAGACATTGTATCATTATTAAAATAAAGACAATGCTTTGGGGATTCCAATGTCTGATGTAATTTACATTTGGACCTCTAGTCTCCTCTTCAGAAGTGCAATTTTTATTAATCTTTTTCTTAATGATGTATAGAGTGTTTTCGTTGTTTTTCAACATAGTAGCTGAACTACCGCATTAATTATGCACTGTTAGGGATTTTAGCTATTTGGTGCATTTGGAATGCCCTTCAGAGGGAGGGAGGTTTGCAAGTGCAAAGTCTGACAAGTTTTCTCTGAGGGAATTGGAAATTTCTCCTCGTACTTTTACAATTGCTTGTGTTAATTTGAATGCTCTCTTTGGTACAAGTGAACAAATGCCACTGGAATAACAGAAAGTGTGTCATTTTTTTACAAAATAAAATTGTTACCAGGACTTGGGCAAAACACAATCCTTGGTGTAAGTGCTTGCACTTTGGCCAGTGCTTGTGGGTCTTTGATGAAAAAATCCTGTGTTCAAATTTGGATGTGCCCATACAAATGCTCGACATGCAAAGTAGCCTTTGGAATTGGCGTTCCACCAAATGAAAACTCCTGCCTTCCTGTTGTGATATCACTGATGGGTCTGGACCCTGGCACTGGAGAGCTTACTCTTCTATTCACATTATGTTGCTGCAGGAACAAATAACAGGTAGCCCTGAGAACTTATTTTTCTCCCCCTTTTCTCTACCATCCCATTATCCATATATTTTAACGGATGCTGAAGCATTCCCTTGAGGACTATAGTACCCATCCCCCCACCCCCCCAAAAAAAAAAAGATATTGACCTTTTCAGCGTGTTTTAAACTGCCTTACTTAGGTGTCTGTCAAGGGAGACCTTTGACAGAAATCATATTCTTTGCAATCTGCACTGACGTCTGATAGTAGCATTTTTATTCAAGTTAGGAAGCCTATCTGTACTTAACTTTCTGTCAGACTCCTCTAGTTTAATAAATTCCCATTAGTTTTGCATCAATTATTCCTGAATCTGCGATCTTCTTGGAAGGTGGCAACTCTGTGAGGGAATACAAAATAGTTTTTTAAGAGAACTTGACAGAGGAAAATTTTGACAGTAATTTGAGTAAATTACGGCAAAAATATCAATGGACTCTTCAGATATTTTCTAGAGGGATGTTATTTTTCTTCATAACATAAGGGCTTATCATTTGGTCCTGAAATTAATAGCTCTGCTTTTATTTTTAGCATTCATAATTAGACATTAATTTGCTCTCTGAATGCTTACATTTCAAATTTTGCAATCATTGCCTTTTGAGCAAATACTACTCTAAATCTCTGTGAGAAAAAAATCACGACGATTAAGTACATTTGGAGTGTAACTACATTATCTGGGTGATTTATTTTTGCATTCACGTGGGGCACAGTCCCATCCATGCTGAAGTCGCTGTCAGACAGAGATGACTCAACAGGAATTCCAATAAAGGCTTCCACACAACGTCACTGCACAGGTCTAACCCTCACAAGCTCCTACGCAAAACTCTTCATTCTGCTTTTAAATATAACTTCTGCCACATATCTCAAGAGTAGTTTTAAATTGCCCTGTATTTTCTTGTTATTTTTTTCCCTTTGTTTCTATTTGTCTGCTTGTCGGTCCTCAACGGCTCCACAGGACAAGGACTACTGAACTGCATCACTGAATGCCTGTAAGGCTCCCTTCCCATCATGGGCACAAGCACAAAGAAACCTGATGTTGAAAGACTTTCACCCATCAGTTTTATCTGGCGTGTAGAGAATATGCCAAAGCATGCAAAGTGTGGTGGTAGTAGCCGTGGCTGGGAAGTTATTAAGTATGTATCAACATGATGGTGACATTGACAATCTCTGTCTTTTGAATGTCATCTTTCATTAACCAGGTAATACGATGATTTGTGAAAAAGGCATACATGAAACAAATTCTTTTCTGCTCTTCCAGGTGTGGTGCCTAGTTTTACAGAAACTAGCCTGCAGAACAGCCTGTCATCTAGGCAGTGGTTTAGGAACATTTTCTAGTGTTATGTCATGTGCAGCCAGTGAGATGATGAAGCTCAGTTTCTTAGCTTCTTTTTTTTTTTTTTCTGTAATACCTCTGTGACCTATTAACACCTCTAAGACATAGATGATAGGCTTGAACTTCTACTGCTTTCTCCCTGTAACACACTGTAAAGGTGAAAAACAAAAAACATACGTTCTTTTTTTAGATTGAATCATAGAATCATAAAATTGGTTATAGACCAGAAAGTCCTGAAGTCTTGCTCGCACAGGACTTCACAGGAGAAGACATCAATTACCACTTCTCTCTGTAACTTCCTAGGAGAGCCCCAACTGTAGGATTTCGTTTCAGGTCCCTTGTGCTGGCAGACGGTGTGTCAGAGCACTCTCCTCTTAACAGCAGAGACCTAACTCTGCCTGAGCAATGTGTCGTCCCCAGACCAGACAGCTCTTGCGTGGCTCCTCGCCATCATGTAAAGCCCTGCAGAGGGAAGGGGGAACCAGAGGAGGCTGGAAGGTATAGTGGACAGGATTTTTGCTCCAGAAAGGCTGATACCTTTGAATGCCCGGCATTCTCAGACAATTGAAATACCGTTGTGGCTGCTACAGGGGATACAGACTCCATTGGTCTGGTTGAAGGTGTTTATAATTGAAAGTCTCTCTGCCGTATTTGTATAGGATTTCTCAAGGTGTACTGTGGAAATTGCTCTTACAGAGTTCTGGAGGATTTGGTAGCAGATGTTTTGAAAGGATGTGCAGGCCCTGGATTAAACATTCGGCACGTTTTCACATGCAATTGCAGAGAGAAGTCTTGCTGGCATGACGATCCACTGGTCATGTAGTCTACAAGGTCCCAAAGCGTAGGCATGCAGTGAGGTATTTACTTACAACACCTTTAACTGAAAGGTTGATCTTTGGCCCATCTAAGCTTGTGACAACGCTGTCCCTTTGCAGAAATGCTGGGAAACAGAAGAAACCTTGTATCTGGGGAAGGGAAGCAAACTGCTGCGCAGTGTTGTATGGCAGTACAGTTTTCAGGAAGTATTTTGAACATTTTAGTGCAATGAATAAAAGAAGTAGAGCTAATAAGTTGCCTGGCACCTTTATTATGAAAAGGGAACTAGTCAGTGCATCCCATGCTCCAGGAGGCTGAACACATCAGATGTCAGCCTGACCTAATGAAAGCTCTACTGTGCACTGCACAAGAACAACTCTGTAACTGGCAACCATCTCAGATAGGAGCGCCTTCTGCAAGAAGAGCTTTTCAGGGGAAGGAGTCCCTCATATTTCAAGCAATTACAGTGCTTAACCAACACATTTATTCCTCACTGTAATGTTATTGCGCAGTTTTCCATACTTATTATTTTCTGTCTTTAAATTGGGCTTTTATTTGTGCATTAGCAGCCTGCATTTAATGTCTCTTCTGTGGCTGGGGTAAGAAATATACGTCTAGCTTTTATAATACAGCCAGTTTGCTGCTTAGGTTTCAGATCAAATGCTCTTGCTGTAGGGCTGAAACTCATCTAGATTATTAAGAGAAAATTTTTAATGGTAAGGAAATTGTCAGAATGTAAGTATTGGGCATAAAATGTGCAAACTTTATGGTAGAAAATACCTTCCTCCTAATCAGGATGTGGGTATATGTGCAAAGATAAACCAGTGGCTCAGGAAAAATCTCTGTTATTTTTCTAGATAAACAATACAATACAGCAGTGAGATGGAGATTCGTTTGTTAAATAGAATTCAAAGTTGCTGTAGTTGCTGGGGGGTTATGCTGACAAGGATCAAGATGGGTAGTTTAGCTGCAGTTTGTATTCTAATTTGTCTAAATTCCTGAATAATTCTAATGTGATTCAGGTGTGTGAGACAAATGTGGCATTCCACAACCAGATAGCACAGTTTGTGTATCATCAGTAGGTTTAAAATGAGCCCTAAAACCTTTCTAAGATTTGCTGTGTGGGACGTCCCTAGGATGGCTAGAGGCATAAATTGAATGTACTGGAAATAAACTATAGCAAGAAAACTTTTACTAGTGCCTAGAGAGGAGAGAAAATGCTCACAAATGTTGAAATGATAACATTTGAATGCAGTGGGCAACTCCTATCTCACACACATAGGGCTAGAGCAGAGAATAAATGATTAATTCAGCCAGCACAGTGAGGGGGAAGCCTGACTCTGACACCACCAGTAATTTTGAAAAATTTTGAGAGGTAAGTTATGCTATATGTTTTTTTCATCTTTCTTCTACATTTCTGAGGAGGTGCTGCCCTGGTGCCTGCTCTGCAGATATGGGGCTACAACATGAGGAGGCACAATGATTGTCTCAGGTCTGCCCTCTGAGTCTGTGGGAAAGCTCAGAACTGATCCTTTCCTGATTTCCAGACTCTTGCCTGGAACAACAGGCAAGCAGGGTCAGCAATAGTAATGGTAAACCTAATCATACCCTGGATCCTGAGGGTATGGGAGGTCCCCAGGTTTGGTTGCTGTTGTCTCCCTTGTTCTCTGATGTATCTCACTTCATTCTGTTGCCTGTTGTTTGTTGCTGTACAATCCTAGGCTGGGATCCTAGGCACCGTGCCCCGGCTTGCCCCAATATTCACAGCTGAGCAGTCCCTTACATTATGCATGCTGCAAATGTCAAAACCTGCTCGGATGGCCCATAGTAAGTACCTTTTCCATTGATGTAATGAGGAAATGTTGCTGTGTGGAGTACAACTGATTGTACATCATCTGTATAGCAACCAAGAGTCTTAAAGGAATCATCCTAGATTTGTACTGGTGTAAACGTGATTGTCTGTCAGCAATATTATATTCATGAGGCTTCTTCGAGACTCTTGCTAGTTAGCCACCTGCTAAGAGAGTAAGCATGCTCTGCAATGATGTGGGTGCCTTTGGAAAGTCTTTCTCAGACAATAGGTATTTCCTTGTTGCCTTGTTAATAGCTGTACCAGTCCAATGACCTGTCTGAGCAGTCCTGCCTCTTTTGGAGCCTTCCCGTTTGCTTTTTCCAGGAGGAGCCATTTAGCATTATCCACGCAGCAGAAGAACATGAAAAGATTGAAAGCAATCCATCAGTATCAATATCTAGCTAGCATGGGTGGCACTAAGGGAAGATGGTGCAGATGTGCCAATGTAGTTTGTGGCAAGGGTGGTGCCTTTTTTTTGAATAAATCTTTTGTGTGGATTTATAAATAGCTTTGGCTTGCAAAAGGAACTGAAGAAGTTAAGAAATGTGATACATGTGATGTCAGTGCCTGTAGAAACATGAGGTGGAGCCCAGCTGCTCTATCGTAATTTCTGAATGCTATACACTGAGACATTTGCTCTGTTACAGTTTAAGAGGGCTTTGTCGAGAGAAAGGACTGGTGAGAGAAAGGGAGGGCATGCAGTAATGGACTTTCTGCAAATACTGGAGGGCAGTCAAAAGGGAATGCCAAATCCCCTGGCTCTGATGAGCTCTGGCTTTCATCTTCAGCTAAGCCTCTAGGCTTGGAAGGACTCTATGGTGAGGATCACAGGAGCTGGAGAGGTTTCCACAAAAACTCTCTGGGGATGGGGTAGTTTCTTGGTGGCACTGGAGTGGAGGCAGCCACCTGCATGTCAAAAGAAATCATTCTAGCTGAGGTGGGTCTGCAAGAGAGGTGAACAATTATGTAGCTGATCAGCTGCTGTTTTGACACTTAATATACTTGGCCTTGGAAAGCTGAAAGTCCACCATAATCACTCTTGATCTTAGAGAAATGAAGGGGACTATTTGAACTTCACCCAACACGTGAGGTATTGTAGCCCAGGGACTGGCCTATGAATAGGACATTTTTTATTTCACATGCAAAGGGAGAAAATCTAAGGATAAGAAAACATGGTATTTGTTAAAGCTAGGCAGGTAATGCAATATGCATGGCCTCTGCAATTACAATCAAGAGACTATTATGTCAAGTACTGTATAATCCAGTAATAACAAACAATTCATCCTTCATAAGCTTACAGAATAAAAAGATAGAAGAATTATCCTGACTTTTCATACGGATAAAATACAAACGTTGGACAAAGTAACTATTTGACAGGGCTTGGGAATTGTGTGTGTTTTTTCATGAGCTGCAAGTTAGGTTGGTTGAGTGGGAGCAGCACTTTCTTTCTAAACAAAGCAGAAGTCTAAAGCACAAAACAAAATAGTTCTTAGAAGTGAGAGACAAGTGGAGTTATGAGGAGCTCAAGCAAGAAATCAAGTTTAATTGGTGCTGTCTAGAGTGCCAAAAAGTGCATTTCATCTTCATCATCAATAGAGAATAAAAGAAAAGTAAAAGGCAGTCTAAACCCACGTTAAATAAAATACTTGTTTGGGGTCTTTGCAAAGTGTGACTTCACTAGATTTGTTGTGTTCCCACACCTTGGCTTTCTGGGCTCTGAGCTCTCAGTAGCGAGCTGTTTACTGCCATTCTTTTCAATTAGACCATTTCTCCTTGAGTAACAAATGTTCTTCTGTTAAATTGATTTAGTCTTGGGATTGTTTTTCCCTACAGACACAAGTCAGGTCATTGTAGGCAGGACCGAGTGCTCTAGCAAAAAAACCTCATATCATGTAGCTTGCAAAACATGACTTTTTTTTTTCTTTCTCTTTAAAAAGAGGAGGGCAGAAAAAGCCAAAATGAGAATGAAAGAAAATAGTCTGTGTTGTTAAAACTCTTTCCCTGGGAATTTTTCATAATGTTCCCTAAAGATCAGGGGAACACAGTAAATGTGACTGGAATATTTTACTGCATTTTGTGCTGACACAGCCATCAAACTTGCTCTGGCTCCATTCCCTTATCCATCCTGCAGATTGTCAGGAAAATTCAAGCTTGTCCAAAACTTCAAGGTGCAAGTTCTCAGCTCAGTTACATATTTTCTTTGAGCAGCTCCATTGTGTGAATTCTCTGGGCAAAAGATGAAAAAAAAAAAAAATCTGTTTCATTGTACACGAGCACTAATGTCTTAGAAATGATTTGGCATTTTAATAGTTTAGATGTACAGATTCATTTTTGAGTATTCTTTCTTCTAGTTTCAGGTCTTGCCTTCCTCACCTTCAGGCTATTGTGGACTCTGAAAGTACCTGTAAGTGGGGATGAATCAGAAAATGATAACTTGCTTCCTGTGCTAAGACTGGGCTTGAGAACTCGAGCTTTCATTCTCTATCTATTTCTCATGTTATAGCATAAACACATGCCCAAGATCCTTAAAATCTGCTAAAACTAAAATAGCTAACTCCTTGCTGTATCGCTGAGATTAGATAGCTCATCTTAGTGTAAGGGCTTTGGGGATAGGATTGTTTCCCTCACTTGTGGAGGATAAAGACTGTGAGGTGCTGAAGGTCCATTGAATTAAATCATCAAATTATGGTCAAGTGAATCATAACCGCTGATTTATCGCCCTGCCAAAAATAATCCTACTAGAGTCAACGCTTGTCATTTCTCAATTAGAAGTGCTGCTACTGTTGTTCCCACCTCCTCAGGTCAGTGGGACAGTAGCTTCCTTGAGGTGAAAGGTTGTATGCTGTCTGGACATTCAGTGTAGGGCTTCCTCCTCATACCACCCCAGGCAACTGGTGTTGAGATTAAGAGGCTTTCTACTGTAGGGAAACAAGCTAAATTAAGCTTAAGTGGAAGCCCTCTGAAATTCATAACCCTTATGTGCTGAGAATACTTTTTATTCCTTGCAATTGGTTTTACAGTGTCACATGTGAAGAACTGGAGTGGAAAAGGATGCTAACTGATATTGACATTACAAATTTAATTAATCTGGGACTTGCTGCAGTTTCTCTTCTAAATCATAGAGCTGTCATTGCTCGCCTAGGTACAGTAAATATTGCTGTGGCTCTGCAGCTCATATGTGTGTCTGCTCTGATTTATAAATTACAATGAAAAAATCTAGATGGGTGGATAAATTTAAATATGAATTCATTAGAGCTGACTTCAAAAATAAGAGTTTGTCTGAATAATCATAGTTAGCATATTAATGTATATGCATCAGTGATGGGCGTGCTGCTGAGAAGGCATTTAACTCCCATCAGGGATCTTTTCCAATGGTTGCATCTTGTATCAATCACAGTTTTGGCCCTCGCAGACAAAGACATTTTCCCTAATCTGGAATGTGGTAACTGGAATGCAGAGATGATCCTTTCCTCAACAAAGGAAGAGTGGGGATGGGAGGAATCTTGTCACTTCCACTGGTGTAGGATGTGGGGCTGTTGACAGCCTCGAGGAGCTCCTATCTGGCAGAAAGGAGAGTGAGCTTCTCTGGATCATGGGTGCTGCAGAAGCCTGGAGAAGAGAAAGCTCGGGGGGCTCTGAACAGCAGCCTTCCAAAACCTGCAAGCAGGTTATCAGGAAGACCGGGCCAGGCTCTTTACAGTAGTGCCTTAGACACCAAGCTGTCTGGGGACCACTGATGGATGGTCACCAACTGAGCCTTCTGCCCGTCTCTGTTGCAGATGGTCACTTTACTCCTGGATCTCTCTGGACTCTGGCCTGTATAGCTAGCTGCAATTTAAGTCACACTTTTCAAGGCTTTAGGAAACTTTGACCTAGTCGTCACACATGGTGGTAAAGATGACATTACAAACCTGTTTCCCCTGTGATTCCTAGAAAGGGTAGAATTCATATCTGCTCTGTCTACTCATCAGAGGTTTGTGGGGATTTGACTTTGTGGCTATTTGGAGATGTTTGTAAGACAAGTTGCTGTAGGAAATAAGATTTTGGAAGGCAAAATCTTAATAAATCTGTTTGCACTTTGAAACCTAAATTGAAGACCGTTTTGTTAAAATTGTTTTACTGTGGCGACATGTCATTTTCACTCTTTTGAGGCAATTTAGAGGTTATGGGCTTTTGTAGTTAAAGCTCAATATCAGCATAGCTTGGCATGAAAATGGTCAGTAGCTATTCCTTAGCAACAGAATATATATACACCTAACTACTGTTGTAAAGAATTAAGAGTATATTGCTCACACTTAGGCAAATTCACGTGGCACATAGTCTATCTACACATAGTGGTACATTCTCTCCAGCCACATCATATAGGTCTGTGTTCAGCAGAGCACTTAAGTACACACACCTGAGGTCAAGTTTCTCCTCAAGCACTTATTGCTTCATTTAGAAAGCACATACAGAGGAATTAAGATAGACTGAGAAGTGATAATTGTGGCTTTGAGAGGGAGACAGCCCTTGGATCTGAGTGTTAGAAAAGAACCCACGCTGAGAAAGGAGAAGAATTGCAATAGAAGCTTTTTCAAGCAAGGGAGAAAAAGACATGTTTTTCCGCAGAATGAAAGTGTAAAACCAGCAAGTGAAAAGGGCAAGACTGCATGTCAGTGGAAGTCCATTCATTGCACAAGCAGCAAAACCTTTAATTGCATGAGAATTCAAGTTATTCTTCTCAGCTTCTGCTAAACGAAAAACTCTCGAAGACTAAAATAGCTTCACTAATATGGTCAAAAGAAAATACCAAACAGAAAACAATGTGAGAGAGGAGCTGGAATGAATGACAGGTTGTTAAAGAATGACTGAATTGCTAAAGTTGTTTTATAGAGATGAGGTTAGAAAAACATGGAGGAAAGATTGGGTAAACAATGAAAATCTTCTGATAATGTTGATATAAACCCACATAGACAGGTACATGCCAAGATTTAATGCATACAGATCAGCTTGTGTGGCTGATGGTCATCAGGAGCTGCTGCTTACACTAGGGACTGTTGGACCCAAGGCATTTTTGAAAAGCTGCCTTAGCCCTTTTCTAAACAGTGACGTAGATCTTCAAGGCTGGAAATGGAACTGCTCTGTGGGGGTTACAGGCTTAGAAAACCTAGTACTAAGGAGCTTCAGATCTGTTGATTTTGGGAGAGACATTAGAGCCTAACAAACCTGCCACTGAAGCTCTGTGCAGGACTTGAAAACAGCACAGCTCAACACAAATCCTCAAACTTACCAGTGGTGGAAGAAGAATACCAATCGACCCTACAGGGCTGAAGTCCATCAGGAGTTTTTGAGAACATCCAGATCCTATTATGTAAGTCCTGAAGAAATTCTGGACAGCACAAAAGGGAACTATATGAAAAATACTTGCTTTATAAATGCTCTGGTTTCCAGGAGACAAGTTCCCATTGCCTGGCAAAGATGCCCTGGCATGGTTTGCATCAAAAGGCAAACCTTTTAATTTGGCTATATGAAAATGTATGTTGTTTGAGTAAGGCTTTTCTTATGGATGTCTCTGACCAGCTACCTACATTTATTGAGAATTTCAGTGCTGGGAGCATCACACATGCAATTGCTCTAATCTGTGTAGTCTGCTTCTTTGCTTGTGATGCCTTTTGTACAGTGGATGTGAACAACTCAGTGTTCATATTAAAATGTTCTGGTGTTCAGAAAGGTGAGGAGGGTGTTCCTTGAAAAGAATTAGACACAGCTGGAGTCCTGAAGGGAGTGTCTTACAAGAAAAAACTAAAAGGACTACATCTGCACTATTTAAACAATGCTTAAGGAGAGATATCATAATAGTCTGTAAGGATTACAAGGTTGTAAATATTAATGGAGGATAAGAATTTTATAAGAAAGTCTAAAGGATGTCAATTAGTATTTTAAAATTAAACAACGGAAGATTAATCTAAGTAGCTGTATAATCATGCTCTGTGATAGATGTTGGAGTGGAAATTCTTTTTAATTGAAAGTGCTGGAAGGGAGAAGGATTAGTTTGATAGATTTTCTAGCTTGGGAGAAGAAGTTAGAAACTGTTGAGTTGAAAACTATTCTGTGGCTTGCCGTGATCTAAACTTAGAAATTTTGGCTATTTCTAGACTTCTAAAAAGTTTAAAAGAAAGTGATATGTGTTATTAAAAATTATTGAGATTTTGTGCTTTTTTTTTCTTTAGCCTTTATTTGCAGTGAGAAAACTATTTTCACATCTCAAAAAATTCATTCGCTTTTTATTATTTCATAATATCAATGCATCGTTGTTCCTAGTGAATTGTGTCCTATATCCCTGGTATCTTTTTTGTATTCTTATCTGTTTTAGTATGTGTTTTGATACACCTCACTCTGATCTCTTTCAGCTCCCTTTGTTTTTCCATGAGCAGTGTTCTGTGTCATGTACATTTTGCTTTCAGTTTTCATTCATTAAAATGACATTTCTCATCTTCTGCTTCACTGCACGTTGAGGACTTGCCACTTCTTTTCCTCGTCCTTTCTCATCTTACTCGTGGCAAATTAAATAATTAATCAAAGCAAAAATCCTGCCATAGCTACCTACAAACCCTGCATACAGAATTTGGCTACTTCAGATGTCACTTGGAAAAGTGAGGGTTTGAGGCAACATGGAGATGCCTTAGAATTTATGTCCTTGGGGAAAAGTTATTCCAAGGCCAATTCTCAGCCACTGGAGTGGAGTGGTCTGCAGCTTTTTTTTTTTTTTTTTTTTTTTTTTGGCTGAAGATCTGGAGCTACTTGTCAATAAATGAGCATTAGAGTCAAGTTCATGAACCATACTTGCTTGAATGAAAAATGGAAGTAAGCTGTTCTGAGACCAATGTTTTAGATGCTGCTCTCCATCAGAAATGTCCTACAGAAGATAAGTGCTCTGAGGAACACTGCGACAGGCAGGTCTACCGCCTCTTCCGCCTGAGTCAAAGTGTATCTTGTCCTTCTGACAAGGTATTATTGTTTTGCTCTCCTGCCCTCTACTACTTTCTCTGTTTTTAACCAGGTTCAATTTCTCAAAACCTCAGTGACTATTAAAGCTGTACTGGGGCCAAACAGCTTGTCTAGTGCACAGCAACTTTTTTCTCATGTTCATAGAAAATTTGCAAATTTACTGTCACTTTCTCTGATTAAGGAGAAATTAAAATCGACACATTAAAGCTGAAGAACTTTTCTAGCTATTTTGATGGATTCAGCTGAAAACCGTTACATGGTTACGTATTGTTTTGTAACAGAATTCATTACAGAAAAACGGTGCAAGTTTGTGAGCTATTTTACAAGGGAAACCCAGTACTAATTGGCTGAAAAGACTGGTTTCAATCTACATATCAGTGCACATGAACTTGGAAACAGAGTCAAGCAGAGCATAGAAGCAGACTTTGAAACTGCAGTAGTATAAAAGAATATCGTAGAACAGGGTATTAAATAATCAGATATATTACATCTAGCAGAAACTTAATTTTGCGTAATTGCCAAAATAGCAGTTTAGTGTTAAATAATGAGCAATATTATAAAAATATTAGTCTGATACTGGGTCCCACTTCATAAATATCATGATTTGTATTTCCATAGCTTACATGTTTTCATAGGTGAGATAACAGTCAATTTTCACCTCTTACATACAAGGATTAGTATTCATTGACCAGAGAAATTAATATCTTGCCTTAGATTGTCTAAATTTTGTATACCTGAATGAGTCAATAGTGAAGTTTTTTTCATCTGTTTTCTATCTTAGTGTTTTAAAGTGGAAACAACAGCTTTTTTGGATCTCCAAGTCTATTTACTGCAGGTCAGATTCTGCCATAAGAAGCAGTTGGCCTTTGGAAACTTTATGTGGGTTTTTATGGACTTTGTGGAATTATCTGTGGCGTGGTCTGCCACTCACACTCACTGTGAGCAAATATATGAGCATAAAAGCACAAGGTATGTCATAGCTTTTGTACTGAAATTAGCCTCCCTTTAGAGTCATGTTGTTCCTTACCTGCGTGATATTATTAGCTACCATTGTTCTCCACAGTGCTGCTACAGATCTTGGGGGAACTGTAGGGACTTAATACCAGATCTTCCAAGCAGCACAGCAAGTACTTGCACACATCAATAATAGTCAAATTTTTATATTACCCACGAAGAATATGGAGAGCAGTGGGAATTGTTGATGCCAGATATATTGAATCTGTAGCCTCATGATTTAAGACACTTATGTAGGAAATGAGCATTTCTATAGTTCTGGTTCATAGTTACTTGCTAGTGACTATTTTCAGAGAATCAGCAGAAAATACATAATTTCTTAATAGGTATTGAATGGTAAGTCATTCTTTTAGCTTTATAAGGAACTAATTTAGACTTCCACAGTAATCTCACTCGTTACTACCACATATTGTACTTAGGTGTTTCCCCATACACAAGCTGTTAGGAGTCAGCAGTTCAAGTATAGGATATGTGTTCCGTGAACATGACTTAAAAGAGTTATTATGTATGTATTGCTGTATTCTGCCTCTTAAGAAGCAACAAAACTGAAACCAGGAAGGAAATCACTGGATTTTCCTTTCTCTCTTTTTTGTTTTTCTTCTCTTTTTGCTCTTTCCCTTCAGCTGCTGTCCAAGTCGTACACTCCTTAATGGTGAAAGAGTAAGAAACTGAAAACTTGAAAGAGGAAATGCAAGAAGTACAGGTAAAACTACAGCTGCTCGGATCCAGGGGTGAAATTCCCATAGGCTACAGAAGGCCAGATTTTCCTTTAGAAAAATCTCTTTGTTAGAAATACCAAGCTACATATGAAAAAGAGGCAACTGTGGAAGGTAACAGTCCTGAAGTCCTCAAAGATTACGTCAGGTATATATGTAATGGAGGAGAAGCTTAAATTGAAAGTTTTCAAAGTCCTTCCGAGTGAATTCTAGCCTGTTGATAAACAGATTGTTTTTCTTGTTTACTTTTCACGGGCTGAATGAGAAGCTGTCCTTCCAGACCGAGGGGCTGTGGACTGAGAACCAGTACTCTGGATCTTAAAATCCTTTAGAAAGCAATCTAAACCAGGAGTTTTACTGATTAAGTTTTGCTGGACTGCTGCCACCCAGAGCAATCCCACGTTCTGTTGTCCAGGGTGTATTTTAATGAAGGAAAAAATTAACCCCAAATATCTCCACTGGTGTCTTTTATTAAGTAATGCAAAATACAGTATTAATTATGACACTGCATGCATTTTAGACAATATAAATGCAAGCCTACAGAAAATGTGACAAAGAAATCCTCAATTACTTTTGAGGTAGTATACAAGGAAAAAAAGGAAAGCAGAAACACAGTGGATTAAAAGAACAAAATATTAGTATCACTTTGTGCATACATTAGTCACTCATAAATACATTTCTATGAAATAACTTAAGATACAATTCCATTGTTGTTAAAAAATATACTTCTTCAAATTCACCATTCTTGCTTCTTTTGTTTTAACATGACATTTTATGGTATTTTATCAGGTGGATTTTTTTTATCATTGCCATCATGATTTTACCCATTTCCTCCAAGAGTTTAGGCACAGATGGCCTCATGCACAAAAATAAATAAGAAACCTGCTTGAAGGGAAAAGAATTCTGCTCAAATAGCTTAGGATAGTCTAATAAATACCATTTTGTTTATAAAAATATTTCAGGTTTATAAAAGAGGGGAGGGGATGGTCTCCCACGTGGAAAGGATGTTAAGTGAAAAGTGCTGTATAACATTTTTGAAGAGATTTTGTTTTAAACATATAGTACCATTATGAATATATATTTTATAATAATCCTGTTTCTTAGAACCTTTATTGTTCACCAGAAGTACCAAATGCTCTTTGCTTCATTTCATTTGTTGTCTTATTGCCGTTTTGTAAGATGCCTAGTTCAGAAGGGTTCCGTATAATTGTGCTTTTGTAAGGCTGTCCTTCCGACTCAAACCAGTACTCCCAGTCCGTTGAAACTGCTGCTGTTTGCTGTGAATACCCGAATGGCTTCCTTGCTCCATGGAAGACTGGTGGATTTCTGAAGCCTCCACTGAACTCTGGTTGAGGGACTCTGCTGAGCTGTTTGGGCTCACGTCCACGTATTCTCTTTTCAATACTGGGCTATTTTCGATGTTTTTGCTACTGCATAACTGGACGGTGATCCTTTCATTTTTTTGGTCTCTTGATTCTTTTGTTTTGTAAGTGGGCAATTTGTCCTGTTTACAGCTAGTGCTGATGTCAATATTCAGGCCACTGTCTGTTCTCAAGAAGCAAGAATCCACAAGTCTGCTTTGGCAGATATCATCTCCCTCTGAGCAGCTATCTGCTTTGTAACTAGCGTAGATGGGACTTGTTCGACTGTCTCCCTTCTTGATAGGGCTGCTGTAGTACTGCTCTGAAAAACTACAGGGCGACAGCCTGCCAGTGTTCCTGTAAGAGTACGCACCGATGTCCTCCACGCTCAATTGCCTCCATCGCCCAGGCAAGTCTTCTTCTGAAGGGTGGGTGCTCCTGCACTCGTTCCTCATTTTCTGATTTGCTAAAGCCTGCGGTGGTGTTATGGCTGAGAAACGAAAAGGTTCATTTGCGTATGGAGGCAGAGTCCTAGTAAAAGTGGGTGAGTTCTCGTTGTCGTCAGCAAGCTCCATGTGCTGCACAGCTTTGGACTTGGCAAACCTAGGACTTCCCTGATGCTCATAACCTGCAGGTGACTTTCTTTCAAACAGTTCATCTCGGTTGCTCATGTAGATTGCTTGCTGAGAGGCTGTAAGAGTGTTGGCTTGGGCATTCTCCTTCTCCTCAGATGTGACACTGAAGCTGGAATAGGAGCTGGAGGTCGGCAGAGAGGTAATGTACTCTGGGAAGGCTTCGTGAGAGAAGCTGGAATGGAAACCGTCTTCTTCGACGGTGCTGTCCGTAGAGTTCTGGGACCGCAGGAACCCCACGTCTTTCACTTGCGTGTCCACACTCTGCCTCCTCTCCCTCCTCCTCTCCTCAGGGCAGTAAAGGGCAGTGTCACTGCAGTAGATGTCTGTCTTGTACTGGGGCCTTTGTCCGAGTTTTCCGGCAGAGTCCTGAAAATTGAGATCCCTTGTAGATGGACTTGACAAATGTGAAGACAGGCTGTTTGGATCTGGTTTTTCCAGTACTTTGGCAATGACGCAAGTGGGTATGGTATCAGCATAAGATGTGTGGCACAAGGGGACAGAAAGGCTGCACCCGTGTTTTTCCAGATGGATGCTGACTCTTTCCTGAAAGTCAGATGGCAACTGAAACATAAAGAGGTGGCAAAGGGGGCAGGAGAAAAGGGTGCATGTCAATTCTGGTGTCTGCTTGGGCTTAATACAACATGGATCAATGAGTGCTGTTTGTGACATTACATAGCCATGTGACATTAATGTTTATGATGTTACATAGTCAAAGAACCATACATGGTTCTTTGGCTAATGTGATGGCTACAATCTTTGTGCATTTCTGAAAACAAACATTTACTTAACATTTGGAAATCTTCATCTGCTTCCCTTCATGGAAAACACTGTGATACTGAAAGGTTTCCTTCCAGTTAATTCTAGTTGGATAGGAATGATGCAAAGAATGTAGTAAACAATGATCTTAAAAAGTCAGGTAGGTAATTACACCCTACAGCAACAATTCCCAGACTGTGCGTGGCTGTGATTTGCAGTTAGAGTGTGGGGGTGCAGAGGTCTCTGCTGGGTTGAGGAAAGAGGAGGAGGAGATCAGATCTATTCTGTTCTTCTTTTGCCTCGCTTTGAGCTTGTCTTGCCTCCAACCCAGCATCAAATTGGCTCCTGCCCTTCAGTGTCGCATTTGATAAACAATGCTGTTTGAATAGGTAGGAAAGTTGTTTCACTGACAATTAAAGCAATGGTACTGGCTGCTATGACAGGGTGTTCCTGTGCTGGGAAGAAGGAAATCACACCAGCTTCCTTGCCTCAGCACTTGGACACTGCTTGTCAGATCAGCCATCCACATAAGCCTCAAAATGTTCACTCTTCCAGCAGCTGCTAGCTCACTGCTTTTCTAGTTTCTTACTACACTGATGGAAATGAAAGCTAAGACATGAATTTACATTATGGTTCCTGTGACAGACTAGTCAGAATGAATCAATCAGTCTGTTATGCATCAGGTATCGTATAGTTTTTGGAGAAAGTCAGGATCAGCTCTGTGGACAATGGTTCCACCTGCCATTCTGTCATGTGGACCAGAAGAGATTGAGAGACGACATTCCTTGGTACAGCTCAAAGGTCTGGTAGGTAATGCCTACACAGGTATCACCAAGCATGCTTGTCAGACCAATTTTATCTTCCTTGCTCATTTCACATCTCTATCAATGATCAAACAGGTATATGAGAAAGTGCTGCGTAATTGTACTGTCTCTCAGTATTTCTTGCTGGAAATCGAAAGAACAGATGTTTGGGTTAAGTTTTGAGTTTGTGACTGTGATAGCTCCTTTGATATCCCTGTTGATTTACACCACTTAGGAATTCAGCTCTTGAACACTTGGCTGAACTCTGATTTACTCAGCACTTTATAATTAGAAATCAAGTTCCTTTTTATCAAATAATCAGTGGTTACCCTTATAGCCCTAACAATCTCACTCCCTCCCTAACTTTGTATCTCTAGAGGAGAGAACCCTACAAATACTGAAGTGTTCCCCCTCCTGTTTATTTTAGGCACGAGAAATTTGAGGTGCCTGCTCCTTGTAATGATCTCACATCATGTAAGATATGGAGCTCCTCTTTTATCTTCACAGGGAAGTTTTAAAAGTTGTTTTAATCCCCAAAATGCAATGTTTTCAAAATATGACATGTTGTGAAATGACATTCTTGTTAATGTGGAGTAGGATGATTGTTTTTTCAACCAACAGACCTTCCCGGATATTTTGGATTAATTATTATGTTGTTAATTAGTTCATATGTCTTCCATTGGAAATAAAGAGTATGATATTGCCAGTCTGCTGGGAGACAGCAGTATAAGTCATAGTAAGTACAGATGCAACAAAGATTGAGTAAACAGGTTGTAGAATAAGGCTGCTGTAAATTGCCACAGAAATTAGGAAAAGAAATATAGTTCATTTAACACGAAACTGCTGTACAGGGCAGCTATTATTTTAGTATCCTGTAAAACCACTGTTTGATCTATTTTATGTGCATTAAGAAAAAGAACATTATTTTCTGGGCATTGCACTGGAAACTGGAATTACTAAAATTACATTGCTGTCACATTACTATATTGTAATATAGTTTAGGCTTCTGGATAATCTAAAATACTTTGTCAGGCAGTATTAGCATCTATAAGGAAGTTATGGGCTGTGACAGCATATTCACAGTTGCTGAATTAATAAATACTTGGAATTAATGAGTGGAAACCTTGCCTATTTAATTGAGTGTATCACAGTCTGGGAAATTGTGGGGAGATCCCACATTTGTGATAGTTTTCTGCAAGTAAGTACTTTTAAGGTCCTAATTCTTGCTCACAGGTAGGGTGAGTAATGCCTTGATAACTCCTGGATATGAATTGCTAAGGAAAGTCAGTTACGATGAAAAAATAACGGGACCAAGATAACGGTTAATTTGAAAGTTCTGTCTCCAGAAAATCATTGCCCAGTTGACAGAAGAGTCTTGCTCTATCCTTATTTACCAGGGCTGTTTGGTGCCCTGAAGCAGTCTACTGCCTTAGAAATGTTATGTACATTCCGCATTCAATTTTGCATTATGCTGTCGCAGAATTGCACAAGAGAGACCATTGGGGGAGGCACGAACCTGATGGGACTGATGAAGGGAAGGTTTATCTCTGCGACCTCCAACGAAGCAACACGCCTGAGGAAGGGGCTATTGCTTTGTGCAAGGCGTGCATCCCTAAAGACGGTCTTGTTCACCAAGGTAATACTTGCCTCCCCTTTAAGGAGTTTGTTTCTCAAGCCTAGTTTCCTCGGAAGTGAGGATTATTAATTAAAGTTTACACCTTGGAAATCAATCACTCGGTGCTCTGGTTGCTTTAGAAAAAGATATTTGTTCTGTCAGTCCATTTTGAAATTCAGGTTTAGAAATTAGCTGGACTGGAAAATAGCTTCAGGAGGAGAATTGATTGTATCAGAATCTCTGCTGCCTGCAGCCTGTCATTTCCCCGCTCCCCCTCCCCGCCCCCCCAGCATTTTGCAGTTTAGAGTTCTCAGCAATTTTGTTTTGCTAAAAACCTTTATTTTTCATTCGATCAGTGCAGGCCTGTCCTGCCGGATAGCAGAGGTCTCGGGGAAGAGAGTACCTCCAAGTTCCAGCAATGGCTGCGATTTTGTCAGCACCTCCCTCAGCTGCACAGATTACCGGCAGGTGCACAAGCCCTCCTGCTGCTTAAAGGTGGGTGGGAAGGGGGATCAAAACCTTAAGAGCAAACAAGTTCTGGAATTGATACATGTAAAATAGCCTGATTTCCATTAAATATTTATTTCTTTGAATAGTCACCAAGTTCGCTCACATTACCTCCGAAAGCTTATGTGCCCTGTCGTAATTCTTGCTGCACTGGAGCAACTGAGCAGCTAAATTGCAGTCCTTCCTATAGAGCTCCTAGAAAAACAAAAAATAGCCTGTTTTTTAAAGTTTGCAAATAGCTTGTGTCTTTCAGCCTTTCTCTCATGCCGGAGAAATCTTTTAAAAATTGACTTTGGGGAAATGTGGAGCATACTTTAACTTTTAAGTACATTAAGATTCCGTGTTTCTTGTACAGTCCTGAGATGTTTGCCGCTTTGCTCCGTGAGGGCTGATAAAACTAGTGAAAAGAAAATTTTGAGAACTGTTACTACAGAACAGTAATGTGCATTTCCAGACATGGATACTTACCGTTAGGAACCGGGCTTTATACTGTTAACATGCATGGCACTATGAAGGCTAAAATAAACATCACCTTTTAAGCAAAAAAAATTTGAGAACAGACGATTTTTACTAAGTATTATCTAGATCAGCATTAAAATACTGAAAATGCTTAAATAATCTTATGAGAGCGTGGGAGACATCCATTGCATTGTTTTTTAAAAAGGCCTTTGTCTCCTTATGAAACCTTCTTGCTGGCTCCTGGCTCCTTTCATGTCTTGCAGAACACAATTATACAAATATATTAAATCTCACTGCAAATATTTGATGCTGCAGAACAGGGTAATTTTACAGGGTAAGAAATTACCATGAGAATTCCACACAGGGAAAAAGAGAATTTAAACAAGCTGCTTATACTATTTTTGTATTGAATGCTTCCCACAGCCTATTTAATGGGAAAATTCAGTACCTAGATTTGCCCTTCACCTAAATTTAATTTAGCATACATGATTGTGGATACTTCAACGAGTATCTTTGGGTCACTAGAGGTAAGAGTTGCATGCTGCTTTTCCTGATGTAGGTGCCATTGAAAACAAAGCTGGCTTCAGGAATTGACTTTATAGGTGGGCGTAGATGACATAGACAAAGCATAGAAGTACTATGGACACTAAGCTGTGTTTGATCTGTATAAATGAGGAAGAGTTTATAGAGAAAAGGTGTTGAATACTGAAATTATTTGAATTTTCTCTGGTGTTAATGTTATAATTTTATTGCATGTAGATTTTTACTGTCCCACTTTTTCTTTTTCTATGAAAAGGAAAGGTGGAAATTCCCTCTATTCTGAAATACCATTTAAAAGATATTCTGTAATAACAAGTGCAACAAGATGTTTCTGGGAGTCTGTGAGGCACGGGGATAATAAATGTAGTTTTCATATGCTCATTAGTTCACTAAATCTTCACATTCAAGGGCCTTTAGACACTCTTGGTTTGGGGGGATTTTTGTGTCTCTGTGAGCTTTTATACATGCTACTTCTGCCCTAAATGTACTGGGGAAGCACATGCATTTATGTAGTTCTTAAATTTTATGTTAGTACACAGTATATTTATTTCTTAAAACAGATGCAAACAGTAGGAATCCAAGAATTCAGTTTGGAAGCAAAAATCTATTGAATGTGCTTGTGATTCTGACATGTTACATGCCCGTTAAACACACTATATATTGCTGCACGATGTATAGCACAGACAAGTACTCCAAGTCCCATATGGCATTGCTAGGCACACAAAAATGAAATCACTCCAAAATCTAATCCTTTTTTCAAAAGCTGGGTGTCTCTTTTTCTGTGAAGCGGTTGTCATGGAGGGTACAAAAAGCATTTCTGACACTTTATTTTTAGTAGCTTTAAAAATTACCACAGAAAAAATTACATGTGAGTTAAATGTGCCCATGTGTATTTTGTTCTCAATATGAGGGGACATGCTATGAGACTGGAGTGACTTTCTGACCTCTGATGTTTATCTGAATGGAAACTAGCCACATCTGCGGCAATTAGAACACTAATCAGCAATTGATGCCAAAAGTGTTTCCCATGGTCAAAAACATGCTTTGGCATCAAAAGCATTATTTTACATATCTGTCAGAAGAATAAGGGGAAATATAATTGAAGGAAGAAATATTGGCAAGACAAAAACATGTTCTCCCCATGCAGGATTCTTCAGTTTAACACCATTTCTAATTATTAGGTATATTATTAATGGTTTGTTTCATGGTTCTTTATTTTAAAATTTGAAACTTAACCTTTACTTTCATCAGTGATGGTACATAACTAAGGGCAGAATCTTGTCGGTAAATCAACCTCAAGTATGAAGAAGTGGTACAGTTATTTGAGGCTTCTGGATTGTACTGTAATGTTCAGAGTAGTTCCGAATAGTTGGAAGAGCACTCTGAACTCCAGTCCAGTCTAAGCTGCCTTTTAAAAACTACGAATATTGAAAACAGTTCTTCAGATATGGGCTCAAACCTGGCTCCATGAAGAAGTGTAAATGCATGCATACTTGTTGGGAAAGTTGTACAATTTTTTTTTTTCTAGCTGTGTTTTAAAGCCGATTTCAGCTGAATTTGTCTGGATGTATACCTGTCCTTCCAAAACCTAAATGTAGCTCATTGCATTTACCACGTTCCGTTAGTTACAGCTATTGGAGTTATGAAGTAACTGTTGTTTCAACACAATTTCTGAAAAAGTGAACTCTTTGTTTCCGTTGGAAAGCTATTAATCACATAGGCACAATTCACATCCACAGGCTTATTAATGGGCTCAAATGCTCACTCCTATGATTAAGAATTCATATGAAATATGGGAAGATTGAATGTAAGATGCTGAAAAATAAGTGCTAACAGAAACATGTCTTCTGTAGATGAATTTTCTATTAAGTGTCTAAGGAATGGCACAATAATGAAGTAAACGCCTGCAATCTTCCTTTCTTTGCTGTCTTTTTAGGTTTGACCCTGGAAGGATTTCACGAGCTTGGCTTCCAGCTACAGTACGCATGCCAGTTTTCAGCAGTGTTTAATGCGATGCAAGGTGACAACCACCAGAGATGTTCCTTCTTTCGTTCCCCACAAAGACAGGTAAATTGTTACATAAGGAATCGCAGCTGGGAAAAACCTGGCTTCCGCTCCCTGCAAAAATCTGAGCGATTAGCTTGGGTCAATCCTGCTGCTAGTAGAGCTCGCCTGTGCTGGCCATCCCACTTCAGTGATCAAAGACTGAAAGATCAGTGGAATTGCAGGAATGTAGGGCTCTACACTGCACCTAAAACCCTTATGATGAATCCTCACTCCGTACCTGTGTCCACGCAATAGCTCTGTGTGTGTTTCCACCAGTTCGCAGCACTAGGCTGGAACTGGTGGCAAAATCAGTGTGGGAATATTGCCATTTCTTAGAATATTTTTTTTCATCAGGTTTAGGTTAGACATAAGGAAAAAAATATCAATGAAAAGTCTCACCCCAACCCCACAGAATAAGAGAGATGAACTTACACAATAATGGGAACAATCAAACATGATTTTTAACTGTTGAGGTGACAAGTTACATTTTACATAAAAATAAGAGGTTATTCTATAATTTTACAGGAAGTGCATGGCCTAACTTATTTCTGAATAAAATCTCAAGATGTATCCATAATTAAATACTTACATTGTCTTCTGACAACTTATCTATTGTCACCTTGGCCTCTATTAAATGATTGTTGAGTGCAATGATTTCATGGCTCAAAGCCCGTTTCTCCTCTTCGTAATGTTGTCCCTGTGTAGAAAATAGAGTAGTCAGTATTTTTATTACTGTCAGAATATTTCAGAAAAAGGCCCAAAAGTTGATGTCATTCTCAAATCCAGGGAAAAACACAACAGACCACTATTAGTTTTTTCTTGTCTTTTTTTTTTTTAATTTTTTGCTGTTTTCACTCAGCTGATGAGGCAAAGTACTTGGAAAACATGGAGGTCAAATGAGCTCACCTTAGGAACCTTCATGAAAGGCTCTAGTGAGCCTGTGCAAAAGCATTCAACTGAGCATCAGCTATTCCTTCATTGTCACAGGGCAGGGTTTCTAACCTGGAAGGGTCTTGGGCCGCTCTTGGCTCTTGCTACAAGAACATTTCATTTACGCCATTAGCTCCTATTCTTATTGGGGAGGAAGAACAATATTTTAAAAGAAGCTGTCTTTGAGCCAATTTCCTTTTAGCCGTAGAATGTGCTGGCTGCTTTACAAGCCCTGAATGAGGCTGTTCATTTCTCAAGATGAATGTTTGCCTGATTGCAGGGTTAATACTCATTAGCAGATTGTGACCCACTGTGGGATAACAGGAAAATACTCTGATTCAAACTTCTTGCTGCCCACTAATTTAATCTTGCTACCAGTAGGCTGAAACTGTGTATAATAAATGCAAAGAAATCAGTGGGAAAAGTGACACTGGCCCTTTCCATACTGTGCCCGTTTTTGTATTGCAGTATTTATCGCACCACTTCATATATCGAAAATTATTTTGTACGAATCATGTATAACTCTGTCTCCAGCCTTATGTAGCATTAAAAAGTACAGTAGCTTCTGAATGCTCTAGCTGAGATCAAGGCGTCTTCCTTGTATTCAGAGCTGTACAGGACCATGATAAAAAGGATTGCCAATTATCTGGAGGGATCTCTAGAAAGCAGCATTGCAATAAAAACAGAAAGTGGGGTAAACTTTAACATACATCTGTTTTCTTTAGCAAACTCAATCCAGTGACAAATTCACAATCTCACTTCCTGTTCTAAAACTGTTAATTTGTGAAGGACTTTTTCCAGCAGGATGATTGCATTAGCTACTGAAATTTCCCAAAGGCCAGGGTCACACAAAAGTCTTCCGTGAACACACACTTGACATTGTCAGCTAATTGACAGCAATGGGAGTTGTGCGTTTTGAAGTCTGAATGAGTATCAAGGTTAATTATCCAGCTGCAAAGCACCAGGCTATATTAAAGAAAGGTGATTAAATTGGAAGTGGCAGCTCTCATCCTGACTTGCTATTTAAAGAAAAACACCTTCTCAAATGGTCTAAGCATACCCACGACTTGCTTTGTACAGCATAGATATGATTGAAGTGTCTTTGTGAAGGTCTGGACTGGCCCGTTTTAATGTCTGGACTGTGCCTGGAGGCTGGTGCAGGCTTGACACCTCTCCCATCCTCCTTCCCATTGATCAGATGCTCCTGCTAGCTGCCTGGGGACTATATGATAGAAAGCTAAAGTGTAGCTTTGAGAGCTTGCAAGACCTCTGAAATCACTGATTTTAGCAAGTCACACGATCTCAGGGGCTGTGTATTTTAATTAGGTGGATTGACATGGTTTTATATGAGGCCGTTAACTCTCATTGATTTTATTGTGAGCTAAACAACTAGGCACTTTGTGAATCTCCTGGACATCTGTGCATCTCTAGATCTAGTCTTCTTTGAGAGTATGTCTGAAGATTACATTTTCAAAGGTATTTAGCTGCATAATGAATAGACAAGTGATTACCTGAGTACCTGGGAAAAATGTGCCCCCTCAGTTTTCCGGGTTATTTCATGCTTTTGAAGGATCCAGGTCCACTGAGTACAGACTTTATCTTCCAAATAACCATTTGTATTGAGGATTTTATCAGTCCTTGTGTAAGTTATCTATGTCAGGGTAGCTGATTTGTAGGACCCCCTTTTCTAAGAGAAGTTCTAAGTCTCTCTCTTTTCAGCAAGTGTTGCTTTTGCCTAACCAAACTGAACTTGACTCTGTATTTTACAGTTCAGGAACGATCATCTGATCAAGGCTTTATAGTCTTCAGCAGAGAGAAACTCATAAAACGGCAGCAGATTCAGGCTTTGGAAGCAGTACTTTTGATTGCTTTCAGCAAAGCTGAATCTGACTGAATTACGGTTTCATTTTATTTCAGTTATGATAACATTTGCGCTGATGTTTTCCAGACTTTTTATCTGACCAAGTGTGACTTTAAAAAATATTTTATACTTGTTGAACTGTAAAATTGACCTCAGCCCTAATTTATACTATACAGGTCAGCAGATAGACATCAAAGTAATAAACACCTCAGCAGTGCTGAGGAGGAAGGGGAATGAGAAAGAAAGGCTAGTCCCAGTCTTCTTACAGAATCACAGAATGGTAGGGGTTGGAAGGGACCACTGGAGATCACCTAGTCCAACCTCCTGCTAAAGCGGGTCCACCTGGAGCAGGTTGCACAGGATTGCATCCTGGTGAGTTTTGAATATCTCCAGAGGAGTTATTCAAGAAGAGAAGGAGACTCCACAGCCTCTCTGGGCAGCCTGTTCCAGTGCTCTGTCACCCTCAAAGTAAAGAATCTTGTCCTCATATTTCAGGTGGAACTTGCTTTCTTCTGGTTCATGCCTGTTGCCCTTTGTCCTGTTGCTGGGCACCATTGAAAAGAGCCTGGCCCCATCCTCCTGACACCCGCCCTTTAGATATTTATAAGCATTGATAAGATCCCCTCTCAGCCTTCTCCAGGCTAAACAGACCCAGGTCCCTCAGCCTTTCCTCTCAAGAGAGATGCTTCAGTCCCCTAAGCATCTTCGTAGCTCTCCACTGGACTCTCTCCAGTCCAGTCTCTCGTCTCTCTTGAACTGGGGAGCCCAGAACTGGACACAGTACTCCAGATGTGGCCTCACTACGGCAGAGTAGAGGGGGAGGAGAATTTCCCTTGACCTGCTGACCACACTCTTCTTAATGCACCCCAGGAGACCATTGGCTTTCTTGGCCATAAGGGCACATTGCTGGCTCATGGTTCACTTGTTGTCCACCAGGACTCACAGGTCCTTCTTGCCAGAACTTCTTTCCAGCAGGTCAACTCCAAACCTGTACTGGTTCATGGGGTTATTCCTCCCCAGGTGCAGGACCTGACACTTGCCTTTGTTGAACTTCATTAGGTTCTGCTCCACCCAGCTCTCCAGCCTGTCCAGGTCTCACCAACTGGCAGCACAGACTTCTGGTGTAGCAGCCACTCCTCTCAGTTTTGTATCATCAGCAAACATTCTGAGGATTCACTCTGTCCATGCAGGTCATTGATGAATACGTTGAACAAGACTGGACCCAGTACAGACCCCTGGGGAACACCACTAGCTACAGGCCTCCAACTAGATCTATGCCACTGATCACAACCCTGTGACCTCTGCAATTCAGCCAGTTCTCAATGCACCTCACTATCCACTCACCCAACCCATACTTCCTAAACTTCCCTATGGGGATGTTATGGCAGACAGTGTCAAAAGCCTTGCTGAAGCTGAGGTAGACAAGATGCACTGTTCTTCCCTCCTCTACCCAGCCACTCATGCCATCATAGAAAGCTGTGACATTAGTCAGGCATGACTTCCCATTGGTGATTCCATGCTGACCACTCCTGATAACCTTCTTTTCCTCCACATGCTTAGAGATGGCGTCCAGAATGAGCTGTTCCATCACCTTTCCAGGATGGAGGTACTGGCCTGTAGTTTCCTGAGTCCACCTTCTTGCCCGTTTTGAAGAGTGGAGTGACATAGGCTTTCCTCCAGTCCTCAGGCACCTCTCCTGTTTGCCATGACCTTTCAAAGATGATGGAGCGTGGCAATAACATCTGCTAGCTCCCTTGGGACTCATGGGTTCATCCCATCAGGATTTGTGGATGTCTAGCTTGCCTAAATGATCTCTAACCCAATCCTCCATGACCAAGGGAAAGTCTTCCTTTCTCCAGGCTTTCTTTTTTACATCTAGGGACAGGGGACTCCTGAGGACCGGCCTTAGCGGTAAAGACTGAAGCAAAGAAGGCATTCAGTAACTCCACGTTTTCTGTATCCTCTGTCACCTGAACTCCACCATCTCATGGTCACTGCAGCCAAGGCTGCCCCCAACTTTCACAGCCCCAATCAGATCTTTTTTGTTTGTTAGGACAAGGTCCAGCAGCACAACTCTCGTCATTGGCTCCTCCACCACCTACGTAAAAAAGTTTTCATCAGTGCTCTGCAGGAACCTCCTGGACTGTGTGTGCCTGGCTGTGTAGCCTTTCCAGCAAATATCAGGGTGGTTGAAGTCCCCCATGAGGAACAGGACTCGTGACTGTGACACTACTTTCGTCTGTCAGTAGAAGCCCTCATCAACTTGCTCTTCCTGATCAGACGGCTTGTAGGAAACACCCACAATGGTGGCATCTGTATTAGCCCTTTAATTCTTATCCATAAGCTTTTGACTCGTTTTTCATTCTCCCCTAGGCAAAGCTTGATACATTCCTCTTGCTCTCTCACTTGAAGAGCAATTCCACCATCTTACCTTGCTGGCCTGTGTTTCCTAAAAAGTACGTAGCCATCCACGGCAGCATTTCAGACATGCGAGCTATTCCACCATGTCTCTGTAACTGCAATGAGATCATGGCCCTGTGACCACACACAGATCTCCAGTTCTTCCTGTTTATTCCCCATGGTGCCTGTGTTGGTATACGGGCATTTCAGAGAGGTAACTGGGCATGTAGGTTTCCATAGGTGGAAACCTGCAGGCAAGTTGAGAAACCAACTGGTTTCTCACGCAGTATATGTTCACATCTTTCTCTTGAAATCGGTGTTGTTGACATGAGCAAAGACTGTCTCACTGTGGCAAAATGAGGTAGCCTAAGGGTGGACAGGACTCTGAAAGGCTTTGGCATATTGACCACATACTGTGTGTCCATCTTTGAAAGTTCAGGGCTTCAGCTAGATGTTATCATAATCTAGTGGTGGCAACAGGAGGACAGAGGCTTAATCCTGACACATCAGGGAAAATGGTGCAACTTGAAGAGATGGTATGTTAGCGCTGATCACTGCATTAAAAGGATTACTGGTTATTAGGGACTGCAACTTTGAGATCTCCAGTTGCAGTCGGACAATTGTATTTTCAGCATCAAGAATAGATGTCAGAGAGGGATGAAGGGAGGATGGGAATCATGATATCAATGCTATGATTGTGACTTAAAAATAGATATGCTTATTTTACTTATAACCACTTTTGGCAGATCCCTCTGTTTGTGGCAGCTTTTAGATGCTTGGTCATCCCGCTGTTCCATAAGACTGGTGATCTCTCCTCTCTCCTTTTGGCACTGCTTTCTGCTCTGCTGGTGCTAACAACCTATCTCTCAAAACTGAGTAACAGATTATGGTGTTATTGATATGCCAGTAGCTTGTGGCTAGGCTGAGTGGTCCTGAAGTCCACTCCAAAATGCCACATCTATAGGCTGCAATGGGCTGAGCTTCTCGTGGGTCTTTGTTCAGAAATCTTTGTTGAGTCAGCTCAGTGCAAATTGCCACTGCCTCTTCTGTCACAGAGCCAGCATAAAAGAATACAACTCCATAGTGTCTGACTTATGCAAGAGAACTGCAGTCATGTGCCCATGTTTGAGTCAGATCAAATTTGGACTGCTGGGTGACTCCAGCAGTGTACAGTTCTGATATTAATGTTGAGGGAACCAAGTGCTTGGAGCCCTTGCTCCTACCCTGGATTTAGCATGAGCTTTTCTGCTTTGTTCTCAGATCTGATGAAGAAATTGGGTATTTGCTCTTCACAAAGAGATCAAGTGATTTAATAAAATATATCCTCTTTGTCTGGAACCGTGTTTTTCTTGTAATTCATATCTATCACAGTGGCAACATCCCTCATAAATTTACAGATCCATGAAGATACAAGGTGTCACTTTCAAAAGTGTTTGGTATCATCTAGACCTTGCATCTGTTGTCTGTGGTTTAAGTCGGATAGAAAGAGTTTTGGTAGGTTGATACAGCATGACAAAATTAATAGAAACGTGTATGTTGGAAAGTAACAAAAGCTGGATGAAAAAAAATCTTGTGTATTAGGGGATCCACAAAAGTTCCTACTCTAGTTCTTCAGCAGAAACAAAAAACGGAAATGTGGCCTGTCTCTCTGGTAATGTTTCAGTCTCCCTTCAATGCTTTCCAGCAGTTGGAGGGTGTTCTACCATAAAGCAGTGTCAGCCTATTAGGCAAGGCAAGGCTGCTTTATTGTCTCGTGTCTGCTGTCCTCCGGGAGCTTTGAGATGTGTGTAGACCTTTAGAAATCGGTCTCAATTTTGCAAATGAGCAGTGCTGGTCTGTGGAAATGTCAGCCTATTCAAACACAGCAAAGTAAATCTGTTCTTGATCTTCCTGTAAGGAACACTTCAATAGATAGCATCTCAGTGCTACCATGAGAATAGTAACGATTGTAGTAGTGACCATCAAGGTGTTAGTGGCCAGCAGCATTCCTTTGGAAATACCTCTTAATAAGTAATGCCTGAACGGCAGACAGAAAGAGAGAGAGAGAGAGAAAGAGAGACTTGTTCTGCTACAAATACCACCAAAGTGGCACTGGTATCCCATCTTGAAGGCCTGGACAGAGGTTTACTGGAATGTTTTTGGATGTGGAATAAAGGTAGAAATTTGTTCCCTTTTTTCTTTACTACTTTGTTTGTCCAGGAGGAAGACAGCACGTCCACAGAAGAAATTCCCCACATTTTTTGACCAGTGTAACACTGTTAACTCAGTACTTTTCTATTAGGGTACCAGTCATGATCCTTTCATTGCAAATATTTATAGGTGCTGTAAGGTGTTTGCTAAGCAACTGCAATGTATTTACTGTTGTTCTGTGGATCATAGTTGGTGAAGTGCTTGGGGTATATTTTTAAAAGCAAGGGCTGTATATTTTAAGGCGGTATTTTATAATCTCATTGAAATCTTCTTATGAAGGATAAAACAGAGCAGCTGCATAGGACACAAAACTGGGAGGAGTGGCTGGTACACCAGAGGGTTGTGCTGCCATCCAAAGGCATCCTGACAGGCTGGAGAAATGTGCTGATGGGAACCTCATGAAATTCAACACGTGGAAGTGCAAAGTCCTGTACCTTGGGAGAAACAACCTCATGCACCAATGTATGCTGGAGCCCACCCAGCTGGAAAGCCGCTTTGCAGAAAAGGACCTGGAGTTAACCAAGTCTGCATTAGGAGAAGTTGAGCAACATGATCTTTCCGCTCTACTTAGCACTGGTGTGGCCACACCTGGAGCACTATGTCCAGTTCAGGCTCCTCAGTACAAAACAGATCCGGACATACTGGAGTCCAAGAAACGGCTGGAAGGGTGTTTAAGGGACAAGACCATCTCTCTTATGAGAAAAGGCTGAGAGAGTTGCAACTGTTTAGCCTGGAGAATAGAAGGCTCGTGCAGGATCTTATCAATGTGTATAAATATCTGAAGAGGGAGTGCAAAGAAGACAGAGCCAGGCTCTTTTCAGTGGTGCCCAGTGACATCACAAGAAGAAATGGGTACAAACTGAAACACAAGCAGTGCAGTCTAAACATCAGGAAACACTTTAACTGTGAGGGTGACTGAGCACTGCAAAAGGTTTCCCAGAGATGTTGTGGAGTTTCCATCCCTGTATATATCCAAAAGCCCTCAACAGGGTCTTGGGCAACCTGCTTTAAGTGCTTGAGCAGGGGCATTGGACCAGATGACCTCCAGAGATCCCTTCAGACCTCAACTGTTCTGCGATTCTGTGAGTTCTGTAACAAATTATGTCTACCATACTTCACTTGACTGCTCTGGTAACTGGAGCATCTGGGGTTGTTATGATATACGGTATTTTAAAATCCTGTTATTAGCAAATACTGACATATGCCATAAAAGTAAATGCTTCTATTGTTATGCAAAGATTATTTAATATATAATTAATACATTTTTGTGTCCTAATAAAATAGGGAACAAGTATGCATTGAATATGGTATAAGTTCATTTGTGTTTCTGCTGGTATTCCGTCAAGACTTCAAACAGACCTCAGGTTAGACTTCATGCATGTGAACGCATGTCTTCTGGAGTGAGCAAAGCAGCATCTAATTGTTACTGATAATTACACTAATAATGGAGGATAAGACTGTGTTATCTATCAAAAAGAAAGGGCACCCAGATGCTCTATGCATCCTCAGTGATTGTTCAATAACAGTACTTCAGTGATGAATGAGGACAAATCTGGTTCATAGCTGTCACTGCTTATCTCATATCCTGATGGGAAATAAATAAAATTAGTGGAACCGAACGTTGGGAGAGTGTTCAATAATCTCTCTCACCAGGTGTGGAAACATTTCACTGTTACAGAGAGCAATAATATCTTATTTCAAGCTTATGTGTACTCTTCTTCCCATCCAGGTGTGTCATGGTCTCCACAGAGCAAGGCACGGTTTTGAATTACATAGTTTATCCAAGGGACCTCTTAGCTTGCTGTCAGAGTCTTAAATAGAAACTGGGGTGATGGTGGGGGTGACTAGGCCAGGGGCATATCTGATAATGTAAAGAAAACAAGAATGAGAGAACTTGTGGTGGAAATAAACCTTTTTCCTATTATAACTCTTAATGTTAACAGCTGTTCTATTTGCAGTGCTTCCCCATAGACCATATGCATAACATATGTTTTATCAATTGGCTCATAAAAAAGGCACAATATGGTTTAGATTTGCAGATATTACTGGGTACTCTCTGCAGTAATTCATTATTTTAAACATTACTGCATGTTAGTTTCTGCTCCGCAGATCTTCATGTTGTTATGACAGATTATGCGTTTGTGTGTGTGCATGTTTATGGATGCTTCGGTGCTGTGTGAGTTTATCTGCCAGTTAAGAGCCTAGCTACGGATGTCCCCTACTCACACTCACTTGCACCCATGGGCAGAAACTGTAATAGAAGCAGTGAAGTGGCAAGATGAGAACAACAAGTAAGAATAATGAAAGACATTTCAGTGAATAATGAAACAGTATTAACTGATACCCGTTCATGACACGATCCTTGGGGTGCAGGATTTGGCGCTAGTCGTTGCTGGAGAGCACCTTTTCATGACTATTGTGGTTTTGGTTTTACTTCTTTGTATAACAGTCTTATTTTGGTTTATCAGTAAAATGAGCATCCACTGGAGCTATTCACTTACAGACTCACGGAACTCACAAGTCTGTTTAAGAACGTGCGTCTTTACAAGCAACTAGGGAAAAAGAGCCAAACATTTAGCTAATTTATTAGGTAATTCTTTGCAAGTTAAAACAAAACTACAGGAATGTGTAGGGAGGGGCATATGCCGAGGCCGTGTCAACACCCTGATTGCACTTCATGATGTACCACTGTCTCATCTCTGCTTCCCACTGCAGCAATCCCCAGGACACCCATCCTTGCCTCAACACCTCTTCACAATGCTAATGGAGCCTGGCTTTCAGGAATGCCATTACATTACGGTAAAGAGTGATGACTAATTCATTATATTTATTCTGTTGTATATTAGATATTTATTTAAAGTGATTTTCTGTTTCCAGACTGCCGAGGGTGCAGGCAAGGCTGCATTCTTCAGAGACGAGTGTATGGCATTAAGGAATTTTAAATGCTCACTTTTCTGGAAGGGACAGAAAAGATATGTTGATGTGTCTTGTGCCTGAGGCCTTACCTACTGAAACAATTTATGTCATCTTGGAGTTCTTCCGCATAAAGAAGATAGTGGCAAGAACATTATTCCAATGCAACGGGTCTTTCTTCTTATGAATGCACGGGATAAAAGGAAGTGACAGCTGTATGAGCCTTGGGTTGGCTCAGGAAAAGATTAGATTGTCTGCTCCTGCCATAGCTTAAGGGGTTTTATTTTGTGATTTTACCTAGGAGTTCATCAAAATAATTAAAAAGAATTACATGGTCATAGAGAAATGAAAGGAATAGAGGCTTCAGCTGAGCTACTGGTAAGGAGTGAAACACTTTGTAAGAAGAAAAAGAAGTTATGTGAATGGGTAGAAAAAGAAAAGTACCGTTACTGCAGGCCACGCAAGGTAGGCTCATCAGGCTTGCAGCTTGAAACTGTCAGACTTGCCAGCCACACAGGTTCATCCATGGAAATGGAGAAATTACTGGGAACGGGATATTGATTAGACTCTTTAAATGGACTGGAAATAGAAAGTTGCATTAATTTCTCTGAGTAAAAATATAAAATGGCCTGGGAAGGAAAATGTAGAATTTTGAACTTTGGAATTTATGTTCATTCATATTAATTGCAGATCATTTTAATATGCAAGTGAATTCTAATTAGAGTTGATTACCTAAGCAAGTGCAATTTCCCAACCAAATAACAAAACCAAGGCTAGACTATTTAGAGTACTTTGCTCTTTCATATTATTTTCTGCTCTAAGAATTTTTAAATTGACATTTACTGTCACCTTTTAATATTTTCTGTTAATACTTAGTTCAGTAGAAGAAAAATTATACTCCCCTCCCCTTCCCCTTGTAATTCCTGCTGAAAATAACTGTTTAGCTAAATGCTGTGTCTTGGGAGTTAAGATACTTCTCTCAGAAAAGTTTGCTCTGATTTATCACACTCCTGTGGGAGGGCTGACTTTTCCTTTCTAGGTTTATACTTGCACTTGAGTGCACAAGATCCGTTCATGCAGTGAAGACTATTGCTGAGCCAGATTTGTGTCCAAGCCCTGTGTGGTGGTGCCTGGCCAGCCCAGAGCCAGCCCCAGCAAATCTGCTCTCCTTGCAGCCCTTGTCACAATAGTAATCCTGGTATTGGTCCTACTGCTGCGTTATTGTTATCCTGTAGACTTCTGTCTCCTGACTACTCCAGTTCACATCTAGGGCTCTTTCTCTTGTATAATTTGATCCTTACAAACATATCCACGTCCAATGTGTGTATGCCTTTATATTCTGCTCTTCTCATCTCTTAAATCTATTCAATATACATTGAAATATTAACTGGGATATTGATTGGAAAGTTCTGGTGAGCTGGCTGAAAAATTGCAAGCATAGTACAGGGAAGAAGCATAAAGCACTTGTGTCTTTTCTGTGTGAATTAGTCCCTCTTTTTTTTTTTTTTTAAATTAAAAAATATCTCTACTATTTACTTTGCAAAATCTCATGCTGAGTAAAGCTATTTAAGGTTTGGTGGGTTTTTTCCCCCCAGTCAACCTCAGCTGCTTGAGAACATTGTGAGAAAATCCCTATAAGCTCTTTTCAAGGCAGCGTGGGGGAAGTTCATTAAAGTAAAATGCTCTGTTCAAATATCCACCTCTCAGACCTTGGTAAATAGTGTCTTTTTGGCAGCATCCCAATTCAAACTGCCATAACCAAGTATAAAGACTATATTAAATAACCAGTGTGAAAAAAGTCTAAAAGAGAGAAGAGTCATTATGTAAATTGCTTGAACAAAGAGAGAATTTTACTTCCAATCCTGCTAGTATGTTACTCAAGTCTCCTCTGCCTCCTAATGAAGTCCTCTGCAGAGCTGTTTTGGTGGTGGTTGTTGTTTCAGTGCTTTTTCATGTGGATTTAATTGTGGCTCTTTGGAATGGCAGAGAAATCCTGGATGGAGGGACAGGGAGGAGTGTGCTAGAGAGCTGGAGTGACATTTGCTGCATGGTAGTGGTCACATAAGACTTTGCTAGGTGTAGTCACATTTGACCCTTATATCAGGGCCACTGTTTCTGTTGACTAGTGTTTGAGGAGATAACTTTCCTGCTATAAGGAAAGCCTGCAGAATGAGTCTCTTGATGATAAAGCTTTACTATGAAGGAAGTGCAACACTTCCTCTCCATCTGACAGCTGGGATCAAATCCAAAGAAAATAAAGCATGGATATATTTTTATGAAAGGATTTGCTCCTACAAGCGCATAGGAAACTCACTGTTTTTAATATTCCTTATGTTGCTCTTGCAGAGTGGTCACTTGAGCCATTGCCTCCAGAGCCTGAGTAGATGAGAGACTACCTTTTGGTCAAGAGAAATGTCATAACTGTTTCTCCATGTCATAAGATCAACTGTCTTGCTTGAATCAGCCCTCTTCTGTGCCATTTCAGAGCTATGCTGGGATTTCATTTGCCTCCTTAACTATTCTGCATTATATGGTAACTCCACAGTCCTTTTTTCTGTCGCAAATCTGGTTTAAAATGCTTTTGCTGCCACACAGCAGTTCATGACCCCATCAGCTGTGCTGGCACAAGTTTGTTGCCATCCTGAAAGCCAGGCTGGTGAAAGAAATGGAAAAAAACCCTTTCTTTGGGAAAGAGGTCCTTTAAGGTATCTTTGCCGTTAAGGAAAGTGTACATGGATTCAATACCCTCAGTATTTCTTCGTGACATTCAGAGATCTGACTCACAGTCTGAATATTGTCCTATACTAACTCAACATTCTGTTTTCTTTCAGTCTACAGCTTTGCAAAAATTTGAACACTGTGATTTCTTGATAACATTTATCATAGCTATTCATATATTTCCTAATAATATTAAGTCTCTAATGTATTATTTTCACAGCAGCTTATAAATATTAATATCTTCTTCAGGCAGACCTTCCCTTATTTGTATGTCTAGAGTGTTGTCCAAGCCTAAGCCAGTCACCTTCCTGCCTTTCTGCAATCAGTATAGATATTTCTTCAAAGCATGAAATTCTTCATTGTATAGTGATTTTTTTGAGAATTGTCAGAGGGACAGCTCTATGGTGCCTGACAGAGATGCTGACGATAAAAATGCTTCAGACATTTATATGCCAAATAGACATCTAGCTTTTAGATCTCTAAAACTAGGTAAAATGAGGCTTACTTTAAGTAACTAGCTCAATGGAATACAAATCATGTTTGGCAGAGGCAAGGACTGAATCCAAATCTCTCAAGATGTTAAGTCTTGTAATTCATGGGAAGCTGGCTTTTCCGGGTCTATAACTGCGCCCAGGGAGGAGCAGCATGAAGAGATTTGCAACGACTGTGAATCTAGCTGAGATAGGCATTTAGGAAGTTGATAGGAAATGACCTGTTGCCAATTTTAATAGGAAAACCTCAAGAAATGGAGAATATGTTACTTCCTTAGGTAACAGGAGCTCTACGTCTCTGCTTTTGCAAACACTTTTCCTGGTTTGAACAGATCTGGATCCTGAGCGTAGTCATCGTTCTTGTTTGAAGACTAAAAAGCTGTCTGATATTTAGCATTTTCTCCCTGTGAAGGCATTTATACAAGTCAGTTGTATTTCTTTGCTGCACTAAACAAGTGAGCTCCTTGAATCTTGCCGACAGTTTCTTTACTACTCAGTCTTATTTTTCAGTTGTCAAACAGCTTGAGTGATTTCCCACACCCCTTTAAAAAACATAAATATCAGAACTTCAACCATTGTCTTCAAACTGGATTTTCCCTTGTCTGGAACTGTGGCAAAATCAATTTTGCTAAAGAAATTGTGGTTTATATAACAATTTTTCAGAAAAAATGTTTTGACTTCCATTATTTATACTCCTGTGATTTAATTTTCCAGTAGCTAAATAATATAAACAATCACTTTGTGTTTTGTATGACCTCTATTTACCCCATTCTCCTCTTGATCTCTTGGACGTTAGTACAGACAAGCATTTTTTTCAGCCTCTCAGAATTGTCCCAACATTCAGAGACTTATTTAAAATAAACATCAGCTTAACACATTAGTATGTATTTTTAATTTAGCCTGAAGTAGGAAGCTGGGATCTGCTTAGAGTTCTGGCCTAAAGCAAAGTGTGACACAAGAGTTCTACCTGATGCTAAGAGCAGCTGAGTGAAGAGGGAGGGATGCTCATCTGGTTTCTGGCCCATGTGGCAAGGCAAGTACTGAAGTGGCATGAAATGCCCCGGTTAGGTTGGGAGACTTTTTCCAGGGCAGGCAGACAACAATAGTGGCTTTGTGAAGCTGGTGTAAGAAGCGCGTGACAGTTATAGTGTAGTCAGGGGGAGCTACCTCACATTTGGACAGCACAGGGCCACAGAGACAAGATAGGGGGATATTGGCCAGTACTATTGTCCCTGAGTTTTGAGGTACCCCAACATATTTAGTATATCTCTGGGTGCTACACAGAGTGATTTTGAAAAATTCTTCTGCAAAGCAGCAGAGATGGAAATTGTCTGTAATGAGCTTTTCAATCTAACCTTAATGCACTCGATTTCTTTTTTTAACTGTGGTGTTTGTTGGGTGACATTGGTCTGAAAGTTAATTACTGCTTATAATGAATTAATTTACTTTCAGACACAGCTCTCTGGGAAAAAGAAAAAACAGAACTCCAAATGGCAAAACTTCCTGGTAAACACACAATATTTAAATGGATTATTTTTAATTTGCTCTTTGGTAACTCGGTTTTTCTCCCTTCTCTAAGGGATGGTCCTTCGATCATGGATGCTGAAATAATTTGACAACTACTTCCTTCCTGCCAAGGGAATATAAAAAGCCCTGGGAGCCTGGTAGGTGAAGTATTCTCTGGTGTTTACAAAATGAGATTTAGATGCCATAACCAAATCCTCTCTCACCGTGAAGAGTAAGACTTTATTGTCTTATGGGAAACATAAGTGTTGAGCAGGATGTTAGGCCCTTGAACATGTCAGGAAAGGAAGGAAAAAGAATAGACTTGTGCTTGAGAACAGTGCTGGTTAATGCTTATGGCTTTGATCTTAGGAAGGAACTTTAGGGAGACTCTTTTTAATCATAAAGTTTGTGAAGGAATGGGAAATATTTGTCAGAGAATAACCCCACAAAATTAAAGTTTGGAGACCACACCTGAAGGTACTGCTCTAGAAAAGTCCATATCCTTCTCCTCCTCCTGTTGCTTGACTTCTCACTCCTTCCACCCTCCATCTTGCTGTTGTTCAAAAGTATTTCAAGGAACAAAGTTTTAGATTCAGGAAAATTTTTACTCTAATTAGTCTGACTTTGGTTTATGACTTTTGTTTATGACCTGTTTTATCGGCTTTTGTTTTCCTTGTATTTCCACATTGTTCTCTTCGAATGTATCCTCCACACAACAGTACATTGTATGTACTAGTTGTCTTCAGAATTTAATTTACTGTTCCTTTTCTAAGGCTTCCTGCCATAACATTTTATGCTTTAAGAGTAGAGATATAATTTGCTTTTCAGCTACTGAGGTCTGTTTATTGAGAGAAACTCACTAATGTGGAAGGACACCGAAGAGCTGTGTTGATTCTCATTAGTGATAAGAAATTTGTATCCAGGCTTTAGACAATTTCTCTGATTGTTAAAGGGTTCTTTTATACCAATTTATACCTCTAGCTTGGAATCTTTACAATCATCCTTTCTGTTCTGCCACTCCAAAATAAGTGAATAAATACTGTCCCCATGCATGAGTATATTTGAGGCGAGTAAGAGGCGAACCTTCAGGCAACCTGACAATTAGAAAATAATGTTTGATGCTTCTGTACTAGTCTTAAAGTTCAGCAGAAGTCATAGGAGTCATTCTTAGAGATGAGGAGGTCACATACATTCAAAATCAAAACTTTTAAAAATCTCCTTCTGAAACCTGCTGTGGTAGGGAAATCTTGGTGTGCTCTACATCTAGCTCCAGTAAATGGCTTAAAATCATCAGCAACACTACAGCTTGGTTCCCTCTCGATTTACCTGTTAAAGCTGTAGGAAAAAATAACCTAATATAGATATCTTAAAATATGTTAAGGTATGATTTAATATAGATAAGTGGGAGGAAAGAAAACAATTTTCATTGCAGGCAATGGGAGATCTACACTGTTTAAACCTCATCACAGCCTGTGCTAACTGCTTGTGGTGATAAAACTAGACTCTATTGGAAGGTAGAGAAACACTTCCTACCACTCTGGCATGATTTCAAAGTTCATGTTTTCCAGCAGATTAGATACAGGAGGTTGATTCTAAGCAATGTCATAATTGCTATTTGATAGCTAACAAAAATGCAATTTAATAGCTGGCATGAGGTACCATGTCAGATTTTAGGTTCTCTAGATCTGTCTTGTGTGAATATCCAGGTATTCATAAATAATTTAGCCATCTCAGTCAAAATAACATGGTTTTTTAGTAGGTTTTCTATGCCAGCAAGAAGACCACTGAGATAACTCATCTGATCTATCTAGCTCATGCCATAAACATTTCTATCAGTAATTCCTGTGTTTGAAGAATCCATATTTTCTTTTTTTTAACTGGTGAGTAGCTGCCTGAAGATTCTGCAGAAAGCTGGCTAACGTTTCATGAGATGCTTGTTGCCTAGTTGAAGAAGTCTGTACCCTGTGTGTCCTGGTGCAGTAAGAACCACCCTAGAGGTGTCTCACTGCTCTGTGTAGCTGAAGGTCATTGTCAGAGCAGCCTGTCTGTTCCTTGGGTTTGGCATTTTGTGAAAGCTTTGAGCTGTGGTGGCTGCTCTGAATGGCCATATGAGTCTGTCCAGTATTCTGTGGGAAAGCCTTGGCAGAGGTCACCCCTCATCACCCTCAGTGGGAAGAAAGGCTGCTATCGAATAGGCCTAGAGTCAGGTCATTGACATGAGGGTGAGTAGGAGTGTGACGACTGCAGGAGAAATGGAAATGAAAAATGGAAGTAAAACAGTGAGATCTTTAAACTGACACTACGTTAATTGTCACTATTTATCACTGACAAGTGACCGTGGACCTGTTAGAAGTTTAGAACTGAAAATCTTAATGTATTCTTTATAAGAACAAAAACTCCTGAATTATGCAGCAGCCTGAAATGTTCCTACTACAGGTGACTCAGCTTCTCTATGCATTATTTAAAGAGTCTTATGATATCAGCCTGCTGCTATGTAACTGCAACGTATACCACGCTTTTTCACTGGTGTGTTTTTACAATTCCCTAATTCTAATTGCAATCATCGGAAACGGTCCTACTAATAGACTTCTGCAGTATGCATTCATCTTCACCTGACTTTGTGGCGGTCTCTAGCAGCATTTTAAGTATATAGTAGAACTGATGGTAACTCCTTTCTAATTTTGGAGAATGAAGTCTGGAATCGTATTTGCATTTCTAGTATAAGAAAAGACATTTCAAGAACATCTAAGCTCTATGTGAGGACATTGTCTGGAAGATGTGGAGCAGCATCAGAACAGGTTAAGATACTCAAGTGCTCTGCGAATAGGAAGGGAGAAGTGGAAGCAGCACGTTACAAGCGGTTAAACTATCTACCAAGACAGAGCCCTATACTTTGACTCATGTTGGCATTTTAATGTTACTGTGATGCAGATGCAGAAAAGAAGCTTGAGTTATGGCTTCTCTTCAATCAGAAAATCAGTGACCAGAAACCACACATCTCGTACCACTTCACCAACTCCTACATCTCTGGAAGATGTGTATTTCTTTTGATGTTGTAGTGTTGCTTATATAAAGTGGCCAGAACATTTAAAAATATTAAGGGATTCCCTCTAGGGTTAATTCTCCATTATTCATGTGTTGCTGGAAGATCTTCTTCAAATTATCACTATAAAAACTTTCTTCTGTATTTCAAAATACAGTGGACAAAACAGAGCTTTAAAACAGAATTTGCTTTCCAGGCATAAGACTGAAAAGCATTACTGTGCTCATAACATGAATGAGACGCACAACATTTAAAAGAGGATTAAAATCCAGTAATCTCATTGGGAGATATTATGGTGTCAAAACACAGTTGATGAGAGAACCATTTTATTATCATACCACATGTTGTGAGGATGAGCAGGAATTTCCAAATTAGAGACCCAAGTGTGCGTGCGTGTGTATGCGTGTGAGTAAAGCTCTCCAGCCTGAACATTTTCATAACACTGATGTTAATTTCTCTCCTCTCCCAAATCTCAATTTTAAAGGCACTTTTCAATTCCCCTGAAAGTGGGGAAAAAAAATGATTGGCTGTTTCTATAGTGGTTGTGGAGGCTGCCACCTCCTGACTATGGGGAAGAACTGCTGGGTAAGAGTCAACTAAAAATTTAGTCAGAATACAAAATGTGTTCATTTTTCATGTCCTCATCTACATGCAACCGTACTTGATGATATTTACTATCAGGACCCATTCACAAAGTTACTCTAAGTTACTCTGTATATTAACCTGTGCAAGACTCTGAAAGACCTACTGTTCTCGCATTTCTAACTGAAAAATCAAGGGTTAACAAGTACTGAATATGCTCGTGCTCCCTGGGGTTGAGTACAAGGGAACTCTGGTGATTAAATCTGGAAAATGAATGGCTTGGGAATGCTGAGGAGCTAGCTAATGCTCCTACCTTCTCAAATACCTGCTGAGATCAGGACAAGTAAAATTTATTTTGCCCTTCAGGAAAAATTAAAAGTAGTGTCAATTATGACACTAATACTGGAACTAAAAATGCATGTGCCATATGTTGTTATGGCACATACAAGCACTGCAAGGATGATGGCTTAGTGAAGTGAATAGAAATTTACTGCTGGGATATTATTGCATTCCCTAATATTGCAGTAGTGCCTGAGAGCCTTATTCATGGACCAGGACCCCATCAAGAGCAAAATGCCATGCAGAAAAGAAAAATGAAGAGAGACGAGCTTCAGTGGGTATATCTCCAGTGTATCAACTGCCTAAACATACTTGAGACAAATCCTATGTTCTTGTATAAAGGAGCCTGGTTTTTGTTTTGTTTTTTTTTTTTAAGAGAACCCTTTAGGGCTTTTGCGGTTCCAGCTGCATCATCCCTTTGGATTCGTGCTTAAAAGATGATTCTTGACAAAGACATGCAATTCTCAAACCTTTTCAGGTGGTGGAAAATCTGGCAGGTTCCTAATATGCCTCCTAAGATATGTGCACTTTCTATAAACAGTGCTCAAAGAATGATGGGTGGGGGATGCTGCCTTGCACAGGAGACACTGTCACGGAGATGCTTATCCTTACCTAAAAATGTGGTTACATGGTGGTATTCAGAGGAGGAGAAATTACCTTTTATGTTCTATTTTAGGCCCTATTTCTATGTTTTTGTCTGGATAAAATAATTCTGTATCAAAACTTGAGTATGGTGGTAACTCACAGTATCTCTTTTTAGCTTTTGTCGTTGCTTTGCTTTCTCTCCTCCCACTACCTCCTCTTTGCAGCCAACCTCACTTCTGTCTTAGCCAGAAGGCTTTTAGCTGACTCCTTGACTTCTGTAAAAATCGAGGAAACAAGGACCGCTTTGCTCTGGCTTAGATTATTTTCATTGTAAGCCCTCAGTAGGCCTTTATTTTAATTTAAAGAGAACATGGTCCCTTGAAAGAGTATATGATAAAAAAAGAAAAGGCATCATCTGCTGAAGAGTCCACACACTCAGGTAGGTGTATCCAAGGAGAATTGCCCTATGACTGCAGATCTCTTCTGCAAATTTGGCCTTTGTGAGACGTGGAGATCTTTGAACATCTGGCACTACATGTAGAAATGCATTGAGCACAGGGCAATGCTGAGAAAATGTTCAATTCACAAAAAGAGAAGTGCGTTTGCCTAGAAAATTGCCTAGAGTTAGAGTCCCACACCTTGCCCTTGCAGGCAGCTGTGATGTAAATCCTAACTGTAAACTGATCACACTTCAACATCAGTGTAACTAAGCAGTGGAGCTGCCCCTAAGAAAAGTCGTTCTGCTCCTCTGGGGATTTTCAACCTTTGCCTAATATTCAGGCTAAATTTATTAATGGCTAGTGTCTATCCATTTGTTTTTGAAGCAGCGTCTTTTAGTTTTAAATAGCTTTCAGCCTCTCCTAAGTTTGTAGAAACTTAGACTGATGAGTTTAAAGAAAGCAGTCAGAATCGCCACAACCTTTATTCTCTTAGGCTAAACAAGCCAGCATCTTTTAATTCATTTCAGAAGATAAATTCTTCATTGTCTTGATTTTGTAGTCCTGTTACAGATTGAATTAATCTTCCTTGCATCTGCAGTCCCCCATCCAGGACTGCATATTGTATTCCAGATGGCCTCATCATGGCCTTGTTCTCTAAAAATGCCTCACAAGGGACATCTGAAACCAAATTACTTTTCCAGCTATGATTAACTAATCAAGCCAGAATTTTCTGCCTTTCTGGCACCTCCAGTGGCCGATCCCTAATTTATAACAGATTTTTTTCATTAGTTCGAGGGTATAATTTTGTCCTGCCTATGGGTAGGTACATATCTGAGAAATATCCACAGCAAGTGACTATCTCAGCTCTATTTTTTCTTACCATTTCTTAATCAGTTAGGTTTATTCTTTAGGCATATGTTTCTGTCCCAATACACCAGAGACTGAGCAGAGGATCTTTAAAACTCAAGACTGCAGCTTAAAAACCCTCCTTAACAGGTAAGGCCTGAAGCAGACTGGTGACATATAGTGCTCATTTAAGATAAACCGTGGGTTATGGACTTTGGTTGACAGCTTATTTGGTTGACAGTTGCTCTGGTATGCTCACTTGCGTGATCTTTCTCTCTCTCCTTCTCTTCTCCCTCCTTCCCCTCCTCCTCTCCACTGGCATTAAAGCTAGCACCATATTTGATCACCCAGCCAAACTTCAGTGAGATGTGTTTGATTTCTTCAACAGTTTCTATCTTGGGATGTTTGGCTCAACGTAATTTTAGCTCTTTGAACCATGTTAAAGCAGGGCTGGGATTTCAGCCATCCTTGTAGGAACTAACTAATAGGTCATAAACCTGTCACTGGAAACAAATGTTTACCATTAATTTTGAAAAGAAGGTAAATTTGGAGATTTTTTTTCTCATAGGAAGAAAGAAAATCTGCTACAATACCAGTTCTATGTGCCTTTTAATTAGGTTATTTAATCAAGATGCTTTTGATCTGAACATTATTGTTCTGTATTGCAGTCCGGAGGGACTGATCAGTCTGAGATTCAACTTCCCACGGATAAGCAGCAGCACTTGGCTGCAAAGCAGGATGGTCTCTTAAAGTACCTAGAAAATTCTCTTAAGAACTGCCTCAGAACATGGGGATTAATCTTGGCTGTGTATTTCAGCTCCATTTCAATTCTTTAACTGTTTACTCACTGGAAATGAAAATAAAACCTTACTGCCATTCCGAAGGGCTTTTATGCAGGCATCTGTGCATTTCACACATAGGAACTTATGTAGAATACAAGCTGGTGATTTAAATTGGGTTGTGGGAATAGCACAGAGAAAGGCTGAACAAATAAAATGGAACCAGTTCATTCATCATTTTAATAGCATTTAGCTTACCTCATAAAGAAAGGGGCAGCTTTTATTGCTCATACAAGGACTTATGCCACTATTAAAGAATGATGCCTCAGCTACTTCTGCTCTGAACTGCATTGTGACAAACCCCAGTGGACTGAATTCTATTTACTACTTAGTATCTAAGTGCTAACTAATAAAGCAAAGTGGAAGGTCAGTGTTTGGAAACAGCAATTGCACTATTTAAGACTTGATGGTAGGGAGACAAATAATACCTTAAAAACCCCCCTTTAGCTCAGCAAGTTGAGATGTTAGATATTTCCAGATTCAGGTCTGTTGACTTTTATGACTTCATATTGCATTAAAACAACAAGGTGTAATAGGATTAAACCTTCATCCAAACATGACTTCTGCTTTAAAAACCTTTGATTGTGCAACTCTCAGTCACTGTGGAGAAATCTTTCTAGACATGCTCCTAACTCTTCTTAAGCCCGCCTCTCATTTCCACCTAATTTCTGTATTCAGAGTTTTAAAGAAAAGCTATCACGCTGACAAATCATTTAGGCTCCCTCAGATTCAGGACTTATGCTGCAAAAATAAAGGCTGAGGGAGAGAGGTGAGCTCCCTGGTTTTGGCCAGAAATGTCATTTCAGAAGTCTTCCCTCCAGAGAAGTGCAGTGTAGATAGCTCATGCATGTTTCTGCTTTGTGAAATGGGATCCCTGGGCTGCTGATATATTCTGTAGTCTATTTTTGCTCTGAATCACTGCTGTACCTCATGGGAACTATTGCTCATTCAGGGCAGATGGTACAGAGAAGTCAGTGAGACAAGGACCCAAATGACAAATCCCTGAGATACTTTGGTGCCATTTCTGACACACAGTGTTCAGTTGAGTTTGCAGTTACAAACGGAACATCTTTCAATTACATTCTAAATGAAAAGCTGAAGTTTACCCTTAAAAATCTTGACGCTTTCTGAGAAGAAAAACCTAACATCATCATTTTGGAGATCAAGCATCAACCTGGGTAATTTTCTGCTGAAAAAGAGTTAAAACTTTTCTACCAGTGTTACAGAAGGCCTTTTGGGCTTTTATTCTCGGTTTCTACTAAGTTAAAGTTATCCACTCCTGCAGAGAGTAATGTGGGTGTGTGTCTGTCTTGAATGTTTCTAAATAATATCCCAACTCTGATTAATCTTTACTGATACCTTTACCTGTGTGTTTCCCCCTTGTGAACAGCTGGGGATAGCTCCTAACTGACTGCTGAGCCCCTCAGTATAAATGGAGCAGCAATTTGCTAACGGGCTATGTAGAAAAGGATGGAGCAGAGAAAGCTGTGGGAGGTGGATATAAAAATATCCTGGTAAGGTATCTCGCCAAGAAGGACTGAAATACAAGTGGTTCCTCTCTCAGATTTTTTTTTTTCGTGGTCTACCCTTCTAGCCTATAGGTTGCATCAGCTTACATTTTTCCAAGCTAAATATTTTACTGAAACTAATAAAAGGTCTAAACAAGAGAAGAATTGTACTAGTAAGGGGAGAGGTGCATCCAGCCTATTACCTGTTTGAGAGAAGAGGTGTCTGGCATAGTGTACAAGAACAGAGCAAGCACAGAGTCGTAATTTCCCACAATATCCTCACATCCTCTGGTAATTTGCAATTTAAGGAGTTCCTTAAATATAGGTGATTCTATATCAATGTAGTATCTTCCTATCACTTTCTTAATCCAGATGTGATTTTAGCATCCATAATATCTTGTGGCAGAAAGATCTTTAACTAGTTGCTGTGTGGATAAGTGCCTCCCCTTTTTTGTTTTGAATCTGTCACTTGCTCCTGTCATTTGATGCTCTCTGGTATTTTATTTGGCTGGGATGAGAAATCATTCCAGTTTACTTCTTCCTCACTTTCCCATGGCTTTTCATATGTCTTTCCTGGGATCCTCCTCTCTGTCATTTCTTCTACAAGTTAAAGAGTCCTGTTTCTTTATTTGCACTTTGCGTGGAACGTGCTGCACAGTTTTCTCATCCTGTTGCTCTTCACGGTATTTTTTCCATTTCTCCTCTATATTTTTTGAGATGGAGAAGCCTAAGCTGCATACAATAGTCAGCTTATGGATGCACTATTTACTTTTACTATGGCATAATGATGTTCCTATTCTGTTCTGTTTGGGAGTACTGGTGGATGAAAAGCTGGATGTGAGCTGACAATGTGCATTCACAGCCCAGAAGGCCATCAGTATCCTGGGCTGCATCAAAAGAAGCATGGCCAGCAGGTCAAGGGAGGTGATCCTGCTGCTCTACCCCTCTCTGGTGAGACTTCATCTGGAGTGCTGTGTCCAGCTCTGGAGTCCTCAGCACAGGAAAGACATGGACCTGTTGGAGTGGGTCCAGAGGAAGGTCACAAAAATGATCAGAGGGATAGAGCAGCTCTGCTATGAGGACAGGCTGAGAGAGCTGGGTTTTTCAGCCCGAAGAGAAGACTTTGGGGAGACCATAATGTGGCCCATCAGTACTTAAAGGGGGCTTCTAAGAAAGATGGGGACAGTCTATTTAGCAAGGCCTGTTTATGACAGAACAAGGGGTGATGGCTTTAAACTAAAAGAGGGGAATTTCAGACTAGAGATAAGGAAGAAAGTATTTACAATGAGGGAGGTGAAACACTGGCACAGGTTGCCCAGAGAGGTAGTAGATGCCTCATCCCTGGAAGCATTCCAGGTCAGGTTGGACAGGACTCTGAGCAACCTGGTCTAGTTGAAGATGTCCCAGCTCACTTCAGGGAGGGTTGGACTAGGTGATCTTCAAAGGTCCCTTCCAACCCAAAGCATACTATGATAATATGCAGAATAGTTTTAAGCTGGTGTTTTAGTAGAAGTATCTATTATAACTCAAACCCCTGAGTGGTAATAGCTAGTTCTGAATCTCTCAGGACATGTGTGAGGTTAGAGCTGGGTTTCTGACATGCTCTCAGTCACTGCTCAGAATTCCTTCTGTGGATTGTTGCAATCTCCTTTTACCCCCATGTCCCTGAGTAGCTCACTGCTGTCAGAAAATGCTCTGATCACACTGGTCATCTGCCTTTTACACGTCATCTCTAAACACAGACAGACTTGAGATCAGATCTGCCCCTTATTTTTCTTCATTGACAAAATGGACCACTCACACTTACATTTCATTTTCTGCCTTTTAACATCTTAACAAGATAAAATACTAATTTATAAGCAGCATTATCAGTTATACCATAACTCAAATTTAACCACTCAAGTCTTGTGTACCTTTTCTATGTGGAACTTATGTTTAAATTATAGCAAGTTTATAACAATAACAACTTCAATAACTTTATTCTGGTTGCATGTAAGCACTACAAGGGACATGCCGTGACTTCCTCATCATGTGTTTCTGATGCAGACAATTAGAAATAATGAGTATGAAGATATGAATCTGGAGGTAGCCAGTTTGTTTAGACATATAGTTCTGTCATGTCTGTCCGAGTGTCATTTCCCATCTCTTTCCACACCATGACAACTCCCTACCACCCCCACCCCCTTTTTTTTTATTTTGGAGAAGTTTTGCCTTTAGCAGTCAAAGACAACTTGGAAAGCAAAGGCTGTGACATTGCTCCTGGATCCACCAGTCATCTGCTTGGTATCCCGTTCTGATTAAGTACGTGCATGGCTAACTTGATGGCTTTAATTTTCATGTTTTGCTTCGTGTTTGGTTGGAGAAGAAGTAGGAGTAATAGGCTGTAATAATGGACTGATCATGCCTGCAAAGTAAAATTAACACATTCATGGGCTTGCTTCTTCCTACTTTTGGTGCAGATAGCTTTGTTCAAGCTGATTTGCAGTGGAAGCTTATCTCTAGGTTCTGGCTGTGAGAGGAAAAGTAAATAAGCCCAAGCAATTAGAGTAATGTTCATGCAGGTGCAAAAAGCCTGCACAAAGCTCTATTTACTCTTGCCTTCAAGCCCCCTTAATCAGCATTGCGGAGCTTAAGTTGTACATGAGGCTTTTGTGTGGTGTATTTCCCCCATAGAGTATTTGAGTGCTTCTATTTCACTCTAGAAATCCTCAGCCCTAGAGACCTATCTGGTACCAAAATAGCTCTGAGCATCTTCTCAGTCCTTGATGGAATGAGCCTCTTCAGTAATGAGTGGACAAGCTGTAGAGTCTCCAAGGTCATTCGAAGATTTATAGTATTGCTTAGTAGCACTGTAAAAAATAATAATAATTCTGTAACTCTACAAACAGTAGATAAAGGCAGAAGATGTAAAATGATAGGAATCAGAGGCTTCTAAAAAATATCCACACTACCTTGGTAATTATCTGCACATCTAATGAAGAGTAAACCCCTATGGAAATCAGTATACTACTGGGATTGTCTTTTTTTTTTTTAATTTAATATTTTTTATAATTTTTTTCTTCTCTGAGAATGGAATCTTCTTTTGCTTACTTGCCCTATTGCTACTTTAAAATTGAGCAGTTAAAACTGTGCTGCAAGGATTTCCCGAAAAAGCTTTATTCATGTTACTGAAATTTGCAATAACTGCTTATTTCATTCTCTTGTGGTGCATCCTAAAATGTGAGTGACTTATCTGTTATGTTTACATTAGTGGTGGCCTGAGGGGATAATTTCAGGCAGAAATTCTGTAATATTTTCTGCAGCAAAGCACTTCCTTTAAGGGCAGAAAAATCACAAGGCTGTTGAACAGATGCTTCCACTCTCTGGTAAACTACAACAAAAGAGCAGTGTGTGCTTTAGTTGTCGATGAATGATATGTAAAATTGACAAAGATTTTAGCTTTTAAAGTTAATGTTAAATCAGCTAATATCTATAAATTAGGTCATTGAGTTCCAGTCTTGCACTAAGACCAATAAAATGTGTTGGCTGAGGAATATCTATAATGTATGCAAACTTGGTTGTACCTCCTGTCAAAATAATCCTTGAGTTCTTGTGTGTGTTTCTCTTTTCTTTGATTTTTGTTTTTTTGTTTGTTTGTTTTTTCCGTCAATGCGTGATTGATCTCAGACACAGAACTTAATGAAAATTGTGGGCGTTTATCGTCATCCCTGGTCAGTTATCAAACTTTGCCCCATCTGCTCCCACATCTTTCATCAGTTTTATTCTCCTGTGGAAGTCTCTGTGTATCTGGTTTTCTGTTGATGTCTTCCCCTCCCAGACTGACAGGGTAACACATTTTTTTTCTCCCAGCCAGGATGTTACAGGGAGGAGAGAGGAAAATCTGTTAAAAAGAGAGCTGGAAAAATAAGAAAGAAGAGCCACCATAAGCCAGTCCTTTCGTTCACCTTTTCCTTTGGGCACTGGAGGCCAGTCTTATATCTGAGTGGCAAAACTGGCCTTAGCACCTCACTGAGTTTTGTCATATTGGGGTTTTGGAACTCAATGGGGTAGAAACAGGCAAGGAGGTTTTCAGGGGGGATCCACGCAAGAGTCTCAGGCTCCTACCGTCTTTCCCCCATTTCTCTGGAGTATGGGGCTTCATCTCTCCTCACTGCCATGTAGCTGACAATACCTACCATTTCCCACAAGAACTGCCTTGGTCTCCCTCCTTCCTTTCCAAACCCTTGGGAAAGGATGAGGAGGATAGAGGAGGTGAAGGCCAGGGCCTACTGTGGGAGAGAAGAGATGAAGGCCACAAGGGGGAAGAGAAAGAAAGCTGTGCGGAGTACTGGTGAGTAAGGCTTTCTGATCCTGGTACTACAAGGAGTAGCAGAGATATATATACAGCTAATTGAGAAATGTATTGACGACTGTTCCCCGCGCTCCCCAGGCCGTGCTGTAAATGCGTGCCCTCCATGTCGTCTTCTCTTTCCTGTGCTTGTGCCCCCACTCCGAAGTCAGCAAATTGCAAACCTTTTCTAGACAGCAAGTCTTCAGGTTTGCTAATTTTGCAGTCAGTGGTACTAATTTCCAGGAATGATGACTGAACCCTATGAAAATAGTCATTTCGATGGTTTATTTTTACTGTGTCCATTCTCCTTTTACTTCTTATTTCAGTAGTACATATATGTAACTTCCTTCTTCCCCCTGTGCAGGAACATATCCGGTGCCGCCGCTTTAAGTCAGTTTTAACTAAACTTCTTGTTTGAGTGTCATGCAATAATTTTTTTTTTTCTTCCTGGAAAGAAATGACTTCTGTGTCTACCATTCCAAGCCTATCCAATTCCTATCCTGCCCACATCTATCCTATTCCAAATCTATCATCCCACAAGCCCACTCTGTCCTTTTTCATGGGAAAATGGTACATCATATGCCTGAAAGCCATGAGTATCTCAGGCACACCTCTGTTGTAATTTTTGCTGTTCTTCACTGAATTAACCGTTAGTCTTTTCTGCAAATTCACTAATTCTGCTTCTATGGGTACAGATATTCAGCATTGTCTGGGTTGCTGTATGTACATGATAGCAGAATAAAATATGTGCTTGTGGATGAATGTAACAGGATGCAGATGTAAGGAACACTAGTAAGAGCACCTCACTGGTAGCTGGTTCTACGTTCAGGCCATGAGTAATAGCTGAATCATTCAACACTTGCTTGAAGAGATGCAGAAGGTATCTGCTACAAGAATTGAAGGATAGTAACTACTGGCCTAAGTCGTAGGGAACTGGTGAGTGAGCCTGAGGTTCTTCAGATCCAGTTAAGCTCTTTGCCATTCAACACCCATATTTTGAAATATCAGAAAGTGCTTTGAGAACTAGCATCTGCATAATTCATATACTTTCTCTGGAATGCATTCTTTAGCCCCTATTTATAGGAAAAATGCTGCTGATGTTACACACAGGATAGCAGAAGTCTCAGACTGGATTTAAGTGAAATAACGCTAAAACTCCCATGAAGTGCAAGTTAATTGGAAAGAGCTTAATTGGGATCACCATTTTATTGGGATATCTCCCAGGGAATGGATTTAGTCTAATAGGAACGGATGGCAATATCTGCTGATTAACTGGAAGAATGTTAACATATGTTAAGTGTGGTGGGGAGGGTCCCGGCAAGTTTCAAAGTGTGTTCAGGGTTTTTCCTAGCTCAGAAGGATAAGGTCTGCTTTTGTGTTACTATTGTCAGAAGAGATTTTATTTAGGAATGAATCTCATCCAGACTGTTTTGCATATAAACTCTGCCTTCTACCAGCAGATCCCCAAACTGTGATACAAGAAGGGAAATACATATTTTTGAAAAGTCAGGCCTTGTCTCTTCCTACAATAAATATAATTAGAGATAGCTATAAGGAACCTTAGCAGAGAGAGGAAAAGCAATTCTGCTGTCGATGGACATAGCAAACGAGATAGGATTGACAGATGCTTGTGATATTTTAACAGCTATATTCCTAGACTTTCTACCCTGTCTGCCTTAGCTGGGTGCTAAAAAATTATTCCTACTCTGACCACTTCAGAGGGACTTATTATTATATGCTTAGCTTTATAGGATGTTGAACCCCCAGCTAGATCACATATAAAATTTTGCCTTCAAAGTCCCTTTAAGTGCCATGTCCAAGATACATCTCCAGTCCTTACTTGTACTGACTTTACATATCATTTCGCTGTGAAACAACCTGTGTTCCTCTAAAATTCTTGGTGTCCCAATTTAATGTAGTTCAGAATGTCTTATGCACTGTATGCTGTAATAAGCTATGCCTTAAGATCTATTGATGTTGCCCTTTGGTTATCCAATTTCTTCTATAAAGCCACTGGGGTTAAGAACTTTGAGTTCTAAAACTTTCCCCTGGTACAACAATGTCCTGCTGAGAAGGTTTTGGTTTAAGACCTCCCTCTATTTAACTTGGCTCATGCTTAAATATTTGTACTGATGAATTTTAATTCCTTGTACTGTACCCAGGGATTCAAGGCAGAGAAGTTTGAGTGCAACAGTAATAGGAATGATTGATACAGTCGATATCGAAGTTGCCAAACTTGCTAATCTCTATATTTGAAGTGTTAATGTTTTCTGTAAAATTGTCAGTTAACTTGTCTATTATGGTATTAAATAACCCTGTCTGCCAGAGCCAAGCTGTGCAGAAGTCAGCTACACAGTTATTAAACACGTTAAAGTAGAAGATATCAACAAAGAGCGTTTTCCCTTCCTCCTGACACCTTTAATTTGTTTCAGGTATTTGACTGCATTTCAGGAGTTCTAGTAGCAAATCCACGAAATCAGGGTATTCTTCCGGGTCCTGTTTTACTGTGAAGGCAGTGGTTTATACCACCATTCTGCTCCTTATTTTCTTCTATCAATTCCTGTTACTTTGTTCTACTTCACAATCTATTGCACACTTCCCGTGTGACACCAGACCTCCCACTGACAAACTGTGGTCATGGAGAAATCATTCCTCTTTTCTCTCTAGCCGTCATTTTCTAAACACCAGCCTGCTCCTATTAAGGCTGTCAATCATCTGAAGATGGATTCATCCCCCCTGTCTGGACTCAAAGCTCTCTTCCCTGTCAGTGATATCCCACTCTCTCCCCAGCCCACTGTAAGCATGATTTCTTTACTTTTGTACCCACACTGTCCTCTCTAGGACAATAGCTAGTCTTGTTCTGTAACTGGCCACCTACTCAGGTCACTTCTCTTAAAGTGCACATCATGCTCTAGCTTCAGCTTTCTTCTACACAGGTGACTATTCATGCATTACCAGGACAAATATACAGCATTCATTTCTAATCTAGAGAGAATGCAAAAATACAGTGTTTCCTACTCCATAAGGATTTGTGTACCTTTGAAAGGATTTACAGGCTTTTTGAGCCTCAACAAACTGTATTGTCAAAAAGAAAAAGAAGAAAAAAAAAGAAAAAAACGCCAACACCCAGCAAAAAGCAACAACCCCTGGCAAAAGCCCCTCAACCTCCTATTTCCTGCAGCAGGTATAGGCCAACAAAAGCATTTCTTACTCCAGAAGGAGAGGTGTGGTTGGAGCTTTGTGTTTTGTATAGAAAATCATGGATCTTACCAAAAGGAAGTATTCGTCCAATTACTGAGTAATTTTCAGCTTGAAAAACTGCAGCTAAGAGTTGACTTTGCTACCTATATCTATCCCTCTGGGTTTTGCTATTGAATTCTGTGAATCCAAGGTTATGCTTAAGAATAATTATTGCATTTTTACTATGAAACCTACATTGACATTATTAAACCTGATTGTGTCTCTTGTCCTGTTCAGATGAATGCTTGCTTGAAACTCACTTCATTGTGTAATGGCACAGATAGAAAGTCCTAAGAAAGCCAGTCATTTAGAAGACAGAGTCAGGAATCTTGGTCTCTCCTAACTGTGTTAGAGAATTTTGACACCATGAGCAAGGACTTCCCCTCCTGCAGTATCAGAAACCTCTGCAGAATTATGTAGGGCATCTGTTGTTGATGCAGAAGGAGGGAACAGAGTCTGAGTAGGATGGGAAAAGATGTGTGGACACACTGCAAACTCATCACACAGCAGAGGACTACAGCAACTCTCTTCAAAACCCAATATGCTGCTATAAGCTGAGCTGGCGTTATTATATTTGGCAGAAGGAGGATTGCAAGCAAAGATTAGAGCAGGTGGAGAGGTTCAGAAAAATTGTAAGAGGTTCTTTGTAGAAAAGACCTTCCTCTGAAGCTTTCTTCAACAGTTGAGACCTTAGGAGAAGATCATGTAAGCTCTTAGAGATCATCAGATTTTGATTTAAAAACCCACAGTCTTTAGCTACAGGGACACCCTTCAGGTTGTGCAAAACCTTTGTTCACTTCAGGTTAAATCTGATTTCCTCTTTATAATGCATCAAAGCTTTTATAACCCTCAGGTCTTGGTAAAGGAACTTTTTTTAAAAAAAAAAAAAAGCACTGGTGGAACAACAGGAATAGCTAATTCAGGAAAGAACAAAATATGAGATTTTGTACCCTGCTAAACATAGAATGATATTTAGGGATGTTACTTGTACAGTCATCCATACAAGCTGATGTCCTCTCACACCACCATACTACCAAACGGTCCTTGACAATGAACTTAGAGACTCATGCCTGGAATATGAGTATAATGTTTAGATAACGTCTGTAAAAAGGAGACCATCTGAAACTCTCATCATTACTGCCCTAGCACTGGGTAGCAATCTGCTAATTCTGCAGTGCTCTTGGCTTAATAGAGCACAGTAAATATGAAAACTGTATTTAGAAAAGGAAGTATGCTTCAGGCCCTTGAGGAAAGCTCTGCATACTTAAGTAATGATTCCTGACTTGGTTTTAATTGTTATTTTGCTATTCTTCCCAGCTTGATACATTATTTTCAAGAAAATGGAATTTCATGACACAACTTTTTAATAGATTGGACTACCTTTTTTTCTGCTCTCCTTAAATTTTTGAAGTCTTCAGTCTCCTTTTCTCTAGAAGGATCGCTTTAAGTGTATTTCTCTTTTAGGACACAAAAGAAGTAACATAGATATCCAGGATGAACATAGAAAGGGATTCATAACTTTGAATGACAGACTATTTTCACAGTCACAGAGGCCTGGCATTCACCTCTAATAGCTTAACCTCATCTCACCATCTACAAGTAAGGCACTGGATGAAGCTGCTTGTCTAGTCTCTAGTCAGCGGAAGAGGTGTGTCTAGTGGGTGTTTACCTCCATGTGCTTAGACATCTATTTTATGATGACAGTCACCCCGTAGAGGTGTTTCTATCTCTTATTTGACTAGAGGAGCCTAGGGATTAGCTGAGCCCATATATTTAGTTAATAAGTTTGAAGTAGGTGACTTGAAGGATGCATTTTGTCTTAAGTTCCAACTAGTACTTCCGTGTATTAACTTTGTTGAATATCTAGTGGGTGGCTGAGAGTGAAGCTCTTAGGAAAAAAATTAAGATTTCTAGTTCACTGTTCATTGCTTTTCCTTTTTTTATATAACGGCATATTAATGGCATTTTCTTTCAGTTTTCTGTAAATTCTCCACAGTTGTTCTATTTCTTAGAAATACATATTAAAGTCTCAAATGCATGTTTGAGACGGTCATTTCAAAACTTGAAACTGTTTATAAAGAGTTGTGAAGTTAAAACCATTCATTTTTAGTTGTTTCCTATTATCCTCAGTTACTGTCAAAATACAAAATATTATTTCATCTCATGTTATAAGAGATGAACAGAAAAAGCTCATTGACTTGTCATGTTTCAATACTAAAGCAAATACACACTCCACCATGCCTAGTAGGTAAAATACCAAAGCCATTGTTTAAATCTTTTCTAGTCATATGAACTTCAGCTGCATTATTATACCTAATACTTTACAAATTCTTTTCCTGTATCTTTTTAAATGCTTTATCTCTTCATTATATCTATTCTCTATAGTTCAGGGCTTGTAATTGGTAGTGACTGCTATCAGTTCTTTGCACTTGCTACTTGTACAGTATCCATTTTATGTAGGAATGTTTACTCCTTCTCTCAAAGTTTTTTAATCATAGCTTTCTTCTCTTTTATTCCTAAACACGAGATCTGTTTTTAGCAAAACAATGTGAATGGTGATTGGTAAGTGTTAAAAATCTTTTCTCCCAGGTGGATTGGGTCAAAATAATTATCAGTTTTCAAGATTCATTCTTTTCTGCATTAAATACATACGCTGTAGTGGCTGTAAGTAACCGTCAGCATAGGTCATTAAAAGTAAAAATGGCAGCATTTTTTTTCTCCTGTGTGCTACAAATAGATGTTAATAGAGAAATGGCAGTGTTATGGTCTTTAGCAGGCACAAACCAGCATGTAATCTGTCTCTGTCTTCTAGTAATGATTGAGGAACATTCAAGACTACTATTTTAGAGTTGCCAGGCACAATACAGAGTGCCATTCCCAAGCTCTGCAATCCACTTATCTATCCCAAACAAGCTAATTTAACCATTTTAGTTGCACAAGTCTTTTCCATGAGCTTCGGTCATACTCTGACACCAATGCACACGCATTGCTTCCTATTCCAGTTTATTACTAGATTCTTAGTGCTGGCGTAGAGGCAGCTAGAGAGTCTCTTTTCATACCCCTTGGTGACCGGATTGGTTTTATCCGTGACACCTTGATTTTATGGCAAATAAGAACTCTTTGTTTTTTCTTTTCAATCCCCTTTTTGTTATTTAGGTTGATGCCTGGCTGGTATAGGTTACCAATTCCACAGATGGTACTTTCCTGCTTGCTTTAGCAGAGTGCAGCTAAACCAAACAACTTCTTTTCCTCGTAGCAAACAGGCCAGGATTTCACAGAGCCCAAATTCACCACCTCAAGCCACATGCCTAGTTAGCAACTCTCTTTCCTGGGCATCCTGCTTTCTGTCCTGTTTTCCTTGAAGGATAGGAAACTCTGACCTCTGACCAGGAAATACGTGGATGGTTACTGTCTTCCATCATTCTACTGGGAACTCTGCTTTTGGAGACAATAAAGCTAGCTACAATTAGCCTCTGTGGGGAAATTACCGGTAAAATTCCTTATTCTGATCTCTGAGCCTTTAGAATTGTGTCAAATCAATTTAAGGAAGAGTATATATAAGAGTAGTTAAAATGTTGGAAGAAGCAGGCAGATCCATGATCCTTTAGCACTCTCTTTCAAAAGGGCTTCCATCGGGTATTTCTTCTTCCTCATGGAATATGTTCTCGCTATTCATTTTACATCTCTGGCTATTTACTGAGAAGAAAAATTCCTGGAAGTTCATCAATAGAAAGCTGAGCAAGACCACGTAGTGTTTATCAAAATCTCGTTGCAGCAGATAAAGCCAATTATGTGTGTCACCATGGAGTAAAATAAGCCTTGGTCAAATTAATTTTCTCTCTGTAATGCTGTGTTTACTGAGCTCCTGCATCACTGTAACTGGGAACCCTGAGAGGGAACCCTTAGATGTAGATACATTAATATAACACTATGAAAATTTACAGAGGAGCAGAGCAGGTACTGGGGAGATGTCTAATGGGGAGACAATTCTCCAGTCACCCTGCAAAGGGAAGAGGAGAGAGCTGCTTTGCTTTGCGCAGAGCATTGTGCAGGGCTGTTCGTATCTCTCTTCCCTATATAGACCATTTCCCTCCCCAGTGAACTCAAGGAAGAAATATGTAACTGGGAAAAAAAAAAATAAAAAAAAACACCAGAGGCATTCAGCCTAAGAAAAAGTTCTGCTTTCTGTAGCCTGCTAGCAGTACCCAGTGCAGGAGTGTCTCCTGCTTGCAATGTGGGCTTGTCCCAGGACTCCAGCCAAAGACAGAGTGGTATCGTCACTCCTGGAGTGGTTCCAGGAGAGGGTTTTTCTTGCTCATCTTCCTCCTCATATCAAGCCCATAAAGTCAGGTGGCTTGAGCTTTACACGTGGGAAATCTTAGTGCAGCAGGTTGACATGGCTATATTTTGCACTCCCTACATTTTCTTACTATGCTGTGTTTGGAGATCTAACAAAAGGGAATTCCTCATTGAGACACCTCTCATTAGCATCTTGAGTTGGGTATGGAATGTCCGCACCCTATTAGAAGAAATTAAATCTATCTTGATAAGATAGATTTAATAATCGATAACTTAGACATCTCTGATAGCCTTTAATCTGCTTTCCTGCATCTTCTACAGAAATTAAAGTTTTACTTCTTTTGACATTCTTTGTCTATGTATGCACTGCATTCTTTGATATCTCTCTGTATCCACACTAGAAACTTGAAAGAAAAATTGGTAAAATATTCAAACGGAAAAGTATAGAAATTTAAAAAGAAACCTTAAGGTATCAGATAATTTGAGACAAAACCATCCCAATGTATTGTACTGTGCTCTCTTCAATTAGTCCCACACACAGAAGATTATATTTTGTGACAAAACAGAATCTGTTACTACTTTAATATCACCCAACATTGGAACAAACTTCATTGAGCTTACTGCAGCTGGTCCATGACGATCCATTCAGTAAATTATGCTTTAAAAACTGCATTGAGATACTTGGGATAATTTTATTAGAGGCTTTAATTCTGATTCTCTTTCTAGTAGTTGGGTAACTGTAAAAGAACTATTTATTATTTTAAAGCTCATACAGCTGATGGATGCATGCTAATGCATTTTAAATTTAATAATCACATCTTCTTTAATTGAATTGTATTTGCTCAGACAGAGCATATAATTAAATCAAGTCTTTTCTAATCCTTCTCATGCCGGATTATTCTATGGTACATTGGGGAAGAATAGACAAATTATGAATTTAGTTAATTTAAGCTCATTGAAAAAACTCGTAGTCACATTGTGAATATTTGGGATAGTCATCATTTCCCAAAATAAAGAGATGTATTTTTCTGTACATATCTTCTGCGATAATTAAAAAGTGTACGGAGGCAGTAAGACTGAATATATGGCTAGGAAGGAAACATTTTAAGAAAATCCAGCAAATTTGTTCAGCAGATAGTGGAATCCGCATACCAAATGACCAGAAAGATACTTCAGACAATTGCTTTCAAATACCTTCACGGAGAACAAGGCTATCAGAGAGGAGACACAGAAAACATGGCCAAGACATAGCTAAAGGATCACAGAAGAGAAGAATGAGAAAATACTTTATTGAGATACTCTGATGTGCTTGTGTATACCTGGTCAGTTGTTTTTAAGATGCAAGTCCAGGACGAAAGGTATTTTAAGACATCAAAGATTAAACAACCTGGCTTGAATGAGGGGGAAAAGTCATTTAGAGTTGGGGATGGATTTCAGAAAGATGCACCAAGAGAAAGACAAAGCAAGAAGGGTATTTGTCAGGAAAGAGTTTTATCTGTCAGCTGAAATTGTTATAATCCACTTTGCCCCTCTACTAAAAGAATTGCAAGAGGAGGAGGATAGAGTTTAGGCCTACGGAGGTTTACTTTTTAACACCTTTTTCTGATTACTGTGGAGCTTTTGATAGAAGAAAAATACAGAAATATAATTCACAGCGGCATGTTCAAGCTTAGCATTATCTTCTTTTTATGATAGATCAGAGGAACTGGATATATTGATGTGCTACCAATGCAACTTCTGTGTCCATAATACTTTAAAAGATTTATTCTGCAATACAGAGCTACGGAAATAAACAGCACCTTTTTCTCTGATAAATTATGTGTTGCTTCAAGTCTAAGTTACTGACCTGATCTAATTTGTCCATCAGAGTTAAATTGTAGAAATTATACTTTTTAGTAAACAACACTATTTTCTGATTAAAAGCTTAACCTTCAGCAGAATCTGATTTCTTTTCTTGATTTCCAAATGGTGTAATGTTATTAAAGCTAACATTGTGAGCCTATAGTGTTTTGTCTGAGGACTTTGATCTCATGCTCTATGGCATTTCACTTGAAGAATGATTTGCTCTTAATATCATATTCAACCTTGTACTAGTAAAGGTCTTATAAAGATTTGTTTTCTTGACTGCCCCATGTCACAGGCTTGAAATGTAATTCCATAGCAGTACAAGAAAAAATAATAACATGACACTGGTGTATAATTAATAGCATATCACAGAAAGAAATCTGGTTACCGAAGTGCTGTCAAGGTACTGCTTGTGAAGTAAAGGCACCCTTTTCTTTGCAAGTGATTTGTAAAACATATGCAGGATGATTATTTTTCTTCCCAGTACAAAAAAGGACTAGTGTTGGTCTTTAACGTTTATTCATGGGGCCAAGCATGCATTGACTGAGGTCAGTAGGAATATTGCCTTTCTGAGCAGGTTACATCAGTCCATACGACATCACTGACAGCTGTAGAGGTTTGCTCCTTCTTTGAAGTAAGGCCAACCTACACGGCATACACTGTGTAAAAGGACATGATAATAAAAACTGCTTACATCTGCACCTCCTGCTGAAAGGTCTTCCTGTCACAGTGTCATCTGGAAATGCTCCTGAGGTTTTCAGTTCAATGAATACCGTGTGTCTAGCATGAGCTTAGGGTGAAGGCACCTGTAGTCTCTTATCCAGCTTTTTTTGGAATGGAAATCTGAGCAGCAAATTTAAGTTATAAACAGGGATACTTTATCTAAGTTTAATGAGTGCAAACAAACCTGGCCCTGGGCTGGGAAACAGTCCTGTCATTCCTGGCCTGGGTTCTGCTTAGATATACTCTTTGATATAAGATATGGATGAACAGGATGTCACTGTAAATGATGATTGCTCCTCTAAGAATGAATTATCTGGCTGCTCATCTTTTCTAAGCGCTCAGGATTTAACTCCAGGCACTAAATATCTTCTGTGACAAAATGTTTCTTCCCAGGTTATAGCTGTTTTATCCTGCTTAGGATAAAGGATTTAGGACCAGTTCTTTAGGAAACCAGCAGCACTGAGGATCTGCTGTTTATAAATGAACATAATCAGTTCATTGCCCAACTCCACTGACAGCAGGACCAACTTGTTGGAAAGCAGAGCGGTGGTTTTACCTGTCATCACCTTCCTTGGTCTCCTCCGGCATTGCAATTAAGCTTGAAAAAAAAAAAATCTTACCTATCGGACTGTTAAACCTGTCTAAGCTGGCCAGTCAGCCTCACAGCCTGTGCTCTTTCTACTACCAATTTAGATGAAGTTGACAAAATGTGCTTATAGCTTTTCTATGTACCTGCTGTCTCCCATGTTTCACCTCAGTGGCATGCCTTGCCAGGGCAGAGCTCTGCTGGATAATAAAATGCTGAATAAATTATAGCTGGAGGGAATAGAGATGGTGTTGATTGATGCTAATTCCCTGAAGTCAATGTAATAGTATCTTCTGAGGTTGTGTGAGAGACAGTAGGTTGAAAGAAGAATGTCTGTTTCTAGGGAAAAAAAAGAATAAGGAAAAAGTACAAGATTACGTATTACATGTCTAGTGAGCAAAGAGGACTCTGCTGAAGTGGTAAGAAAATTGGACAAAGATCTTATGATGTCGATGATCTTGCACACCTGTAGTACTGTTCTGTTAGCCTAAGGGATGCAATTAGAACAAGGCAATATAGAAATCAGTCTTTCTGCATCCCTCTTTTCATTTTCTCCCCACAAAAGTAGTTGTCTTCTTTTCTCAATTAATTCCACATTCCGTCCTGTACAGACAAAATGACATGGTTTTGAGTTCTGTAGCTGCCATGCTATTTCAAAAAAGTAATTTTCTTTATTTAGAAGTAGATTATATAAACAGATGACAGAAATCCCCTATGGGGACCTGGACTAAATGAACAAATACTTGGCTTATACATGCTTTTTGTATGCTCCCCGCTCCCCCCCCACCGGCCCCCCCTTTTTTTTTAAACTGTGATAAATTATGTCTTTGCCATTTTCTATTTATTTTATAAATGGGATATAAGTAATTGGCATAACAAATTAGATCTAAGAGAACTTAGGAAGTCTATTGATATTTTTTGTAGGCAGTGGATTTAGATAGAGAAGACCTAGAAGTTATTTGGGAAATTTGCTCCTTGCTTCTTGATGACTTTGGCCAAGACATTTCGTTCTCCCGTGCCTTGCTTTCCACATTCATAGAGGGCACCAGCTTTCATGAAGGACTTTGAGATGTAAAGCGCCTGCTACAGACCACCTTTTCAGGCTTATTCTTACTTCTTCTTGCTTTTTCCTTTCTTAGTGGTGAATTGACAGATAATCACAAAGGACCAGGTGCTTACAAGGAAGGCACGAGTCAGAGATACCCGCATCCTGGAAGCATTTCTGTTATTTTCAGATGCTTTGAAAACAACAGCTTTTTCTATTCTCAGCTGGTCAAGATGGTAGCCCCAGGGGGTGTCCTGAGAGACAGAGACCAAACCATGGAGATCAGGATGAAGAAAATGTTCGAAAACCTCAGGTTTCAGAAATGCATACCTATGGCAAAGAGGTAAGACATATTGATAAGGTAAAAGTTCTGTCATCATGTAACATAGATGATGTTGGCAGTGAGAACTCCCCCTACTAAGAGAGAGAGACAGAGCAGAAGAATAGTCCCATGGCTTTGTAAAAAATGGGAAGCAGTTTTCAGAACAGTTCCTCATGATGTCATATTCTTCTACAGCAAATAGGAAGAGACTGGACCTTACAAGTCTCTTGGGAATAAGTGTCACCCTGCCAGCCACATAACATTGGCAAAAGAATGGGAAATGAATCCCCATTCAGAGAGAAAGGACTAAGGATGTCTGAAAGCCTGTGTGCTCCTGGGTGATGGAGTCAGGTCCTCAGCTTAGCCAGGAGCATTCATTTATTTGATTACAAAACTAATTTATCTACTCAGAATGCGCCTGTGTAGTTGCTACAGGTGTTAGTGTGCATAGGTTTAAAAGGCTGGTCCTAATGCCTATTTGGCCATATTTTTTTATCTGGAAAATGGCTGTGAAAAGAGAAAGTGAGAGATGGGAGATCTTTAGCACAAAATGCCTGTAAGCATAAAAATTTGAAACCTAAAGTCCTCTTTGAAATGCATTTTTTTCAACTGCTATTTTTATAAATGACTTGTTTCTGTGGCATTTATGGTCATTTCCTTCTTTAGAAATATTGTTTTGCAGTTGTTTTAGTCCACAAAGCATGGACTTTCTCTGGCTTCTGCCTTAACCAACCAGTATAAATTTCTCTTGAAATTCACAGCTGTCTTCACTGAATGTGAGCAAATGAGCCTGTCAGGTTGAGCTGACTCTAAACTTTTCTTGTCTTTGGGATGCAAATCCTTTTAAGTATATTTAGGTCATCTCTATTTGATTTTAATGGGACATGGGGGTGTCGGGGGGGACCAAGTTATTCTTCATAAAAGAAAGAAAATGAAGAAGATGTGCTTTAAATCACTCTGTTCAAAATCACTGTCAAAGTCGTCATGTTCCGTGCAGGAATGTAAACATGCTGGGCTTCTGCTTTCCTTAAGTTTGTGTCAGAAATAGGCTTTTTCTCCATTGTCTTCATCTCTCACTTATGATTTAAAATATATTCGGAAATGACCAGTAGCTGCCATGGGAGGCTCAGGTGCAATCTAGTGACTGGTTTAAATTCCAAAGTGCTGGGCTCGGCCTGTTAGATGCTTGTAGTGCCTCACTGAAATTGTTCATCAAATTCCTCCCCACTTTCCATATTCTTTACCTTCCTGTCCTGTACACCAAGCAAGCTGATTCTTTTAAAATAACTTTCCCCGACACAAAGTCTCAGAGCATCACTTACAGTTGCCCAGCTCATATTTAATTCATCATTGGATTTCCCCAGCTGGAGACACTTAAGTATATATTATGGTCAGCAGACTGGAAAGCCCTGAATATTCAAGAGCAGGATAAATAACTCTTAATAACATTGAGCATAAAGTATTTGCTGTACCTCTTGGTCCCCCTCCAGCTCAAAGGGAGGAAGAAACAAGATAAAAATCAGTGCAGTGCTCAGATAGTGCAATGTTTCAGACCTGATTGTGCTTAACACAAATTCCTCTTGACTGCTGGTTTATATAATATTTCTTCCAACTTTATGGCTGAGTCGCAGCCCCCAGCCTGCCTTAATGTAAATGAAAAATCAGGTATTAATGTGCTGTAGCAGTTATCATCTTGACAGAGGATGAAACGTACAATGTGCTGAGTGCAGCACACAATGTGATGCTGGCTTTGCAAAGCAGGGAGCCAAAGCCCCAGTGGCTGGTGCTGTGCTGAGGACCCTGGCAGCGCTGGTGGAGCCAGTGTCCAGTATCTCCTGCGCTGCAGAGAGTAGTTTGGTTATGTCCCTGATAGCATTCAGTATTGCTTAGACTCCTAAAAGGTCCTGAACTGGCACTGAGGGAGAAGAAAACAATTTCCTTCATTAAAAGCAGCAATCAAACCCAACAGGACTGGGGATGGCACTTGAGGGATGAGGCTTGAGGGAGATGGTTTCACAGACCAAGGAGTATGTGGGAGTAAGGACTTATGAAGGGTGCATTGTTTTATCTGCTGGTTCCCCTGGTCATCAGAGGGCTCTATTCCTTACTGTAGGGCTGTCACTTTCGATATTGACCTGCAGGGCTGCCTGTGGTAGTATGTCTCTTGAAGGACTCTGGATGATAAATGGGCTTACCCTATCAAGCAATCTGTCTGACAAACTGTTTCCTTCTAGTTACAAAAGACCCATTTCAGGGTATTTCTTGAGAATAAGGTCCCATGAGCTCTTTGCAGCTGGATTTCTTGTGATCAAGTTTTCAAGAACATTCAAAATGCGGATGGGGGAGGAGAAAAGGGTGTGATTTTCATTAGCAGTTAGGTTTATTAAGCAGCTATTATTAGGTATCTGTTCTCCCCAAATAGTCAGATACTATTAAAAATCTGACATGGCCTTAAAGATAAAATTACAGAACTAACTGAAAGTCTTAGAACTTCAGAGGATTTTTAGAATACATTGCTTAATTCCAGTGAGGATCGTATGGGGGATACAGTTGGATTGAGTTCATACAAAGGATTTCTTAACATGTGGCTGAGATGACTTGCATAATCATCATATAAATGCTGTTTGTGAGCAACAAGACTATGGCAGAACATCCTTGGGAAACTCAGTTAAGTGTAGGGGAAAGTGAAGACTACTGGTGACAACTGGAATGAGGTATTATAAAAAGTCCTTCAGTTGAATAGTCCTGTCGTGGAATCGTTGCGCAAAATTTAAGGACTCTGCTTAGTGGACACCTCAATGGAAAAAAGTTATAAAGCTTAATTATTTAGGAAGACAGAATGTATATTCGCTTGCTTAACCAGTGCTTACAAGACAAAACAAACATTCTCCAGTTAAAGCCGCTGACTGTGGTAAGAACAGGACTTTTATGAGTAGTGACAACAGAATTTTAGTTCTGTGAAACACCAGCCTCTACAGTGCCATGTGTTTAGTCTTGCCCAGTTCAATACAGGAAACTCTGCCCTGATCTTAGGATTGCATTTTTTAGCTCTTAGCCACCACAGACACTGTGGTTTATCTTTTTCTTCTGAGTTCTGATGTGACAGAGCTGGATACCACTTGCTGTGATCAGAAGTGTGCTTTCAAATATTTTAAAATATTTTATAGATTAGCACTTAAAGGAAGCAGAGCCTAGAAGAACAACGGCTACTTCAGCTTCTTTTCTGTGACAGCTAATGAATTAATGGTTATTTTTTACATCCCTTATACCAACAGCAGGCATGAAAGGCTTTAAAATTCAGGGCACCCAAAAACATTAGAAGAGGGAGGCCAAGGTGGAGTTCTAGATTAATTGTGATGAGCTGGGGCCAGTCACTGGAAGAGGGGGAGTTGTGGGTCACCTGTAAAGGCAGGGAGAAAGGGGTCCTCTGGGAGCATCCCAGGTCATCTGCAGTCAGGGAGAGCAAGGGACCAATTCCCCATGGGGTCTTCCTTTCCCTGCTTGTTGCATTTGGAGACATTAAATGGTCAAAACTTGTGTAAGAATCTGAGTGTATATATGAGTGTGCATATATATATATATGTGTGTGTGTGTATGTGTATAGAGGGATGGGGAAGGGGAGAGAAGGAGAAAGTAAACATGTGGTTTAGATATCTGTATTTGTATAAAGGTAGTGAAATCAAAGGCTTTTGATTTTGGAATGACAAACTGACTAAATTAGACAAAAAAAATTAAACACTACTTTTCCCCCTAAGCAGGAAAGGGAGAGAAAGGTTTCCAAGAGCCCAATGCACCATAAGCTGTTGATTAATCAGACGAGCTGTTATTTAGTCCAACTTTCTTTTGATTGAGGTTTTGGGGTTGTTTTTTTTTAATTAAGAGTTTTCTTTTAATTGAATTTTGGGTTTTTGGAATTTGGTGTGTGTGTGTGTGTGTGTGTGTGTGTGTGTGTGTGTGTGTGTGCATTTTTGTTTTTAATAGAGAGTTTTTGGAGTCCCCTGAAAATCAAGTGGTTTGGCTTATCTAAATCAAATATGTTACCGTTTTCCTCTTTTTTTTTTTTTTTTTTTTTTTTTAGTTTCCATTCAACGTTAGTTTGGTTTTGTCTTGTGTCTTTAGTTTTAATGTTTCAGAAGGCAAAGCAGTCTGGAGTTAAGTGCTGTACAGAGCCTGGTTGATCATCTTCAAGCCTCTAAAGCTACCTTCAATGACTGTCATATTAGTGGGATAAAGAAAGTTATAACCAGTCTTCTTTCTTTCTGTGCCATGCTCTGAAATAATTTCTTTGGGTTTTAAGTGGATGCTGAAAGAGCAGTTTAAAAATTCTTTGCTTTGATCTGAAATACCTGATAAAAAAGCATGGATTTTCTGGAGTCCTTCTTTCTACTGTTCTAATCTTTCTATTTCATCTGCCAGTCAGAATGCCTCTACTTTATTTATCTTTTGTAGAGCATATGTAATAAGTATTAGGCCACAGATGAAGACAAAATCCCGAAGTGATTTGGGTAAAAGAAAAGAATGTAACAAAGGAAGAGTGGAGAAAAAAAACCAATAACATGAGTTCAAATGTTATTTATGCTTGTACAGTGTTTATACATATATTTATGAACAAACGTCAGCTATGACCCAGCTGTAACTTTGCCCTGTTACCCAGTCACAAAAACATCACCACTCTATTCATTGCCAGTGATTTAAACAGGCTCCTCAGATACAAATGGTGACATTTTCAAACATTCTTTTCCCATTTCTTAGTAAAGGCTCGTGTCTCACCAGTATGTTGCCATAGTCCCTATTTACTCTCAGAGCACAATAATCTGTTCCCCTCATTCCAAGCTGCCCACCCATGCAAATGTTACATGAGACTTGTGTAAAACGCAGGCTTTCCCGAGCATCCTCACAGCTGTACATCAGGACTCTGTCTGCACCTATAAATCATGTGTTTATGTGTGTACACTGTGCTTGCTGTGGCCACGCCGACTATGGGGCTGGGCAGCAGGGCAGCAGGGAATGGCTGATCATAGTGAGCCAGGAGAGGAGGAAGCAGTTCAGGCTGTGCTCATGACCTGGAGATCTTTGGAATTTCAACTCTATCGTTCTTTCCTCTTTAAACATTGCCCTCACATTTCTCTATAAATTTTCTCCTAACAGTGAGTAGGATGTCCCAGCAGCATTAACAATGAGCCAGGGAGCTAAAGGCTTTGCCATTTCTTTTTAAAGTCAAACAATTTTGAATGAGTGGTGCTGTGTCTTATAATATTAGTCCTAGATGTGGAGCCCATAAATGACGCAGTGTTTTCCTCACTCAGTTACTAATTAGCCTGTGGCAGTTACATTGACATTGCTTTTGCAGACACATGCAGATCAGAAATTAATACACCAAGATAGATAGTTATGACAGCATGTAAAAGTCAGACTATCCAAGATCTAGTAAATCACTTAATAAAAGCTGAGTGAAAATATCTAGGAAGCATGAGAAAACCTTGTATTACCTTATTTAAATTTTTTACTTAATGAAAGCATAAATATTTTAAACCCCTGAAGTTATTAACTAAATTAACCAGAATTATTTTAAAGGTACAGTTTACTCAGCCAGATCATCATCCATTGCAATCTCCATTTAAAATGATGGAGCTATGCTGTTGTACGCAGCTTGCGCTCTAGATCATGATACTGATAAAGTCATATATCTTTTCTAAGCATACTGCATTTGGAGCATGAGGATTTTTTTTTGTTACGTCTACATATACATTTGTGCTATGACTTAAGAACCATAAAACCACATTTTATACTAAAAAAAAAAAAAGAGTTCACTTGTGATAACTTACCATTCTGTAAAGTTTATCCTCCAGATCCTGATTAATTCTTTGTAAGGCTAGGTAATTGTTTTGTATCCTAAAACAAAGATGATATCATGTAATTGAATGCATTGTTATTGGTGTTGGTTTTAACCTGTCATTTTCACATCAGTATAAAACTTTGGCTTTCACTACTTGAAATCTATTTTCTTATCACTCCTGTTGCCAGTCAGTGGTTGTCTTTGAAGTGTAATTGCCACCTACTTCCAAAGCAAAACTTCCTTGTCATGTTTGCTTACTATATTTAGCTGCAAAATTATTCCATCAGATAATGAAAATATGTTTGTTGTTCTGCACTTGTGTGCAGACATGCATCGCAGCATGGGAACTTGCACAGAGAGATTGCAGATTTACATCAGGCTCAGGAATAATACGTTAGCCAGGAAGCTTGAGCTGTATGCTTAGAAGGTACAGAAGAAGGTTTATGGAGCTCTCTTAATAAGGAGAATTGCAGCAGAAGCCTAATGACTGTAGCAAAAGCAATACACAGGCATCACCACATGACTTAGAGAATATTCCTTCTTTTAACAGAGGTTCAAGGAATTCCCTATTCTCAAGAGCGAAATGTGTCCTCTCCAGGAAATGTATTTAGATAGCTTAGCCTGGAAAAAGTGGGTATCTATTTTTATCAGCACCAAGGGATTGAATGGACTCACAAAATGAGACTTCCCTGCTTATTCCAAAGTGATACACCATGAAGTTTCATTTTGTACATCTTTAGGTTGCTTAAATGTTAACCTTGGTATTGTACTGAACAAGCTGTGCAGCCTGTGGGAAAACCATCTCTGTTTTGACAGAGGCTGTGCCTTTCTCTTCAGAGAAGGTGGAGGAGGGTAGATCCTTGTTCTGGTTTGTACGTATCATCTTAGTAGGATGTATAACAAATGTACAGCAAATGTTAGAAGTTCAGCTGTGAAAAGTTTGTCTGAATACATCTATATTGTTGTACAGGGAATCTTAGGTCAAAAGGCTGAAGTATTTGCAGTGGTGAGTTGATTTTAGGTAATGGGCTAGTGTGTTTGCTATAAGAGTGAACTCAGCTGTGACACACGTTGATTCAGCAGAAAGCCACTTCCTCTGAAAAGCCTGGTTCTGGATGTACTTTCCATGAAAATCAGGAAGGGACTGGGATTAAAGAAGTCTCTTTGGCTTATTGTATGGTCAGGAGTGGCTGTTGAAATCAGAACAAAGAGCTGCATTTGAACCACCTGTGGCTGCAAATTGAGGGGTCCAGCCCGCCCCTTCCTGTCAGTGAAGTGTCTCTCCCTACTTCTGTTGCCATGGGGATTTTCTTTCTAGTTAAAAGATCAACATTCTCTGTTCAGGGGCAGGCCGGTGGCTCACAGTGCCCCTCGAAAGGCATGCAGCCCTCTGGCTGGCGCTCCCAGTAATACCATAACACCTGCTGCACAGACCTGGGAGGATTGGTCTGTGTCGAGGACAGCTGCTCTGTGGGCATCGCCATGGGTGACACTCCCCGGGGTACCGAGGGTCAGCCCAGACTCAGGGCAGCTGTTTCGAAGCTGATTGCAAGCCTAGGGAAGTTTCAGTGTCGTGTATGTTTTATGGAGCTGCTGAGCAGAGATTTCCTCCCTGCAAGGAGGATCTGTGGTAAAGAGTGTTTGAAAATCTGTCAGACTTGTACTAACATACAGCTTGGCCATTACTCACCTGTTCTCACAGTGCCATTGTGTAAATGTCCAAGTGACTTAAAGGATTGACTGAAGTTTACGGATCTCTGCATTGTCCACGCTCCTGTTAGATGCAGCATTTGCTACTAAGCCTCTGTATAGACATTTATTTGTGCAGCTCTAGATATACTTGGGATTTTCACAAGCTATTTAGCGAAAGTCAACACAACAAAAAGAAATATTAAGGTACCCAGCTTTTCATGGCACAGGAGAAGGCAGAGAGGATCTTGGTAAACCAGTGGAAGCAAGGAGACTTAAACTGGCTTTGCTTGCAAGCAGCCACTCAGCATTATAGTTATGTTTTGCCAGTAAGGCTGCATAACGTGGTGCAGGGAATGAGGATTTAGAAAAATAAGATAGGCCCTGCTGTCTGAGACTAAAAGTGTCCCAGTATCTTGTCTGTCATGGTCTGCAGTTTTTCTCTAGTAAGGCAAAATAGAACAGGTTAAACATGCTTTGCACCTAGGCAGCTTGTGGCTCAACTAAAGGTGGTGTAAAACCGATGTAAACTTTTAGCACCTGTAACCTTCTAAAAGTTTGCACGGGTTCAAAAGCATCTGCAGAAATTCCTGAAAGGGGAAAAAAATTGTTGGTTCAGACCTCTGTACACCAATCTGTTCTGTAGTATAGACCTACGTGGAGAGCTCAAGGGAGACACTGAAGGTTCTCTTTACGTATCTTTAGGATCATGAATTACCAGCGGTATTTTACATGGCTACATCTGGCTTATGATGGTGGCAATGCATCACTGGGTTTGCTCCTCAGCTTCTATTGACACTGTTTTTCTCCTCATATGGATGACTAGAAGATTGGTTAACATTAATATAATTGTTCTTGGCTGGCAACACTTCCATGCCATTGCATGAGCTTATTATAATCTGCTTCTGTGCTTGTAACTTCTTTTATCTTTGCCCATCTAATTTTCCTCTGTTTTATGTTTAGATAAGAGTAGCCCACAAACCCTAGTTCTCTAACGCATTAATTTTGCACTGAAAAAATTGACCACTTCCCAGTAAAATCAAATCCGATCTAACCAAAAAATCCATGAGCTTCAAAAGTGTTTCTATTGAGAACGTTATGCAAAGGTAGTAAAAATACGCACGAATACGTGCATACATACACAAGCACATACACATGCACATATACACAAAAAACCCAAATTGGAAATTCAGTGTGCCAAAAGAAGTAGCACGTGTGGATGGCAAGGAGAGAAATGGACCCAGAAATATATGGAAGAAATTGTTAAAGGGATAAAAGAGGAACAGGGTGATCAAATCAGTCTTTGGGCAACACTGTAAAATAAAGGAGGGGTAGGGAAAATTATTCAAATTTGAAAATAATCAGATGAGCAAACGGTAACTTAACTCTGTTTGCAGAAAAAATACACCCAGATAACCTGAATGTTATGTAGTACAAAATCCTTTAATTTTGTAAATCTGACTTTGTAAATAAAGTGAAGAATAGGTCAGCTTCACTACCCTGTGAAACTGTTTTAAGAATAAACTTCCGTGAATCAATAACTTATTATAATTTCTGGTGGCTTTTTGTGTTGTTCATATTATTAGGTGATAACCAGGTGCATCCCGGTGCATATATGTGCATGTGTGACATATATATTTAGATTCTCGACTAAATTAGGGCCTGATGGAAAGTATTCTGACCAAACTGAACATTACACAGCTGTGCTCTGACCCAGCAGACAACACACTCCTCTCTGAGTCTGCAGGTCACCGCTGAAGAGGACGTCTGCAAAAGCCTCTGGTTCTCTGCTCCACTCAGTCTCAAACCCTCTTAAGACCATGAAATATATCTAAAGTAAAACACAGGCTTGGGCCTAAAGAAGACAATTTCTCCCAGAGTGCAGTTTAGCTTCGAAAGGTGACTGATAAAATAGTAACTTCTTGTTCAAAAATCCTTTTCCCTCTCAGTTATCACAAGTTACATGGACTTCCTGATGAAAACGAGTTTTTTTCCCCCATTCATTCAAAAACTAATACAGCAACAGGATTCCTGTTCAGAACCTCCCTTCAGGCTGTGAAATGTCTTGCTTTGGGTGAAACAATTATGTGTGGGAGCTAAATGTATGCTTGAATGGGTTTACTTCTCATGTTTTGAAATACCTCTGCTCTGGTGAAAGCTAACGTGGATCTCGCCAAGTTGTTGTCCAGGGTAGGATCTAAAGCAGGAAACCCAGGGTAGGCTCTAAAGAGTGAACTTGGGAGGTCGGTTTTGGTTCCAAGGTTGTTATTTCAGTATTTTTACAATTCTACTTAAAAACGCCATGCTGATCGTGGCAGATAGGGGATCACTGTGAGGTATGTAAAAGCCCCAATCTCTTTTCAGTCACTTCAGTCACTTTTCGAAGCTGAACCTGTGTTTTACAGTTAATATTTGCAAACCCACTCAGCACTGCCCTGATCTTGCTCCCAATGGGCCCAAAGAAAAAGACCACCTCAAATTGTTTCTGGAGAGGTCAAAAACTTGACCATCAAGTCACGTAAATGACCTCCCTGCTTGGGTAAGAGAGGGGAGGCCAAGCAGCAATACAGGCAATTCTGGATAAATTAAGACAATAAAGGCTTTCAGAAAGGAGTAAAAAAGTATGGCCATGCAACCTCTTGGAAAAATTCTGCACTTAACAGTAATGGAAGTTTAATAACAGAAATGTTCTCTGGTACGCCAGTGGGATCTTGTTACACAGGGTTTATTTATTAGGGGGATCGAATTTCTCTCCTGGTGCAGTGAATAAAGCAAGAGACACATTATTCAAACTAATTCTAGTTCCTTGTTTTTCTAACACTGTGAGATTTTCCTCTGTGACATATTGCCAACACGCTTTTGGGTGACAGTTTTGTTGCGGACAATATCCTTCTCCAGGTTGGGAAATGTAGTTGTTCAACTTGCAGTATGCCTTGCTATTCTCAATAGAAACGTTTTTAAAGCTCACCTCGTAAAATATTTTGGGCTTCCATTATGATATGTCTTCAGGGGAGTAATCACCTGCCTGAAACATAATTTTGAGTATAAGTTTCCTTCGTAATATACTACAATGTTCCATTAGAATATTGGAAAGTCAGTTCTTCTAATCTGATATTTGGTATGAGTGTTAGACTTTGCCATGAGCAAAAAAAAAAAAAAAAAGCGGTTATGGCCTGAGTTTTGAGGAGCGCTTATCTTATCAGAGCCCAATGAAGTTGATAAGAGGATTCCTACTAACTAAGGAGACCCTTTGTTTTAACAGAAGTGGGGTGGTCAGCCCCTCTGCTAAATATGATGCAGGATCTATGGCAGGTATGCCTGAAATAATGTTTCAGGAGGAAAGAGTACCGCCATTGCTGGTCCTTAGAGCTGAAATATATTGGAACAAAACTACATCAAGATCAAAGTTACTTTCAATAGCTCTGCTCTATGTGAAGTGATAGAAAAAATATTGTTGGTGAGAAAACTATATGGAGAACCTTCAGACTGCGCTTGATAGATGTGTGTAGATTTCAAGATCATCATGACACCTGCTTCTTTGGCCTTGTTTTAAGAAGCCTCCCCACTTAGGGAAGCATTTAAGTTATACGATCACACTGGGACGTTTCCTAATTTGAGGTTGTACAGCCTCATTCTGTTTAAAATTTCAATGAAATGGTTTGGTTGACTCAGTTTGTTGGTGGTTTCTGGCTCTGTTTTTGTTTGGTTTTTGCCTTCTTCAAGGAATGAAAAATATTTGTTTTGGTATAGCCCTGGTATGATTCATTCCAAATTTCTTTTCGACTCATCTGATGAACTAAATCAAACAGTTCAATTATCTGCATCAGTTTAGGAAAGCCCTCATTCCTGCATAAATAGATAATTGTACATTCAGAAGTTTCGCAAACAAATGAAAAAAATGGATATTAAGAATCACTGATAAATTTTAAGTTAGATTACACTGCATTTTAATCAGTGCCAGGAGTGTAAGGAGCACATGCTTCTTATAATTTGTCATTAACTGGCCCCCTGATTTGCAATAGCACTGTACCACAATTTCAAGAGTTTTAAATAACAGATTTTCAGTATAACTCCATTCTATTTGGGACTAAAATGCAAATGATTTGCTATAGTACAATGTGAAATGTCATAATAATATTTCAATTGAACGTAGTCTTGGCTTTGCGTGATGGAGGGACAAATTCTGTTCTTTTGTATCAGTGCAATGGAGAGTAACAACAGAAAATAATGCAGCCAAATTCATTAAAAACCATTTATCTGTATATACGCAGTCTAAGTATGTATATGTAGGGTGTTTATAACCTTTGTATGAGTAACACAAAGTGACACTAACCCACATGTATATTTACACATATACAGCACCTGTATATGTATATTTCTATTTGCATATTTACTTTCAATACAGAGACAGCTTACATATCACATGTAAATAACTTCATGTGCTATGTAATGTATATTCAGATACGTGAAATATATTTAATGTGAAAACACAGTGTGTAATCAATAAATAATAAATGTTGTATGTTTGAGACTATATGCTTGTATTTTTACTTACATATGTCTTTTACACAGACACTTAAATAACTTTATTTCAAAAAGTTAGTTACTAACCTTCTCAGTTTTTCAGTAACTTTTTCAAGTTCCTCCTGAGCACGTCTCAATTCTATTTCAAGATACTGACGTGTAGAATCAAATTCCGTTTCAAGCATTTCCAGCTTATGGGTAGTGTACGATAGACGCTTTCGTAATTCCCCCTTCTGTTCTTGCAAAGTACTAGAAAAACAAAGACCACAGCTGTAGAATTTAGCTGCTCCCAAAAAGCTTTTCATGATCCAGTCTTTGACCGATTCCCTGGAGTATAGGTTGGCGTTAAGCCAGAGAAGGGTGCTTAATAAATTGTTTACTGCACTTTGAAAAATCTTCTGATTTAGACAGTTGACTCTCTTCCCATCTGTCCTTTCTAGTGCATTCGTTCCTAACATCTCATTCGATATAATGGAATAGTTTGTGAAAGAATCCTCATTAAATTACAAAATACACTCTAGAGTTTGGTTTCACATAGGACCTTTCATTTAGAGTTATCTTAACATACTACTACTACTAAAATTTGTAGAGAGGAGGTATTTCACTTTGTTGTTTTCTCTTTATTTCAGAGATGACATAAGATAGCACAAAGCCAGAAGATCAGGCAAAATTTTTGTCATGAAGGTCGAAGTGCCACCTGCACCCAGATAGTCCTTCTGGATTTGCAGTGATGAACCTGGGGATCCTTCTGCTTTACTGTAGCCCTACTGTGCAACTTCAGGTAAGCCAGTCTGCTCTTGCCTCAATTCTTATCTGCACAATGGACATCTTTTGGCCTTGTCTATTTGGTTTGTAAGCTCCTCTGTCTTCTAGCATGTTTGCCAGTTGCACAGCAGAACAGAGTTCCAGTCAGAACTGGTGTCTCTGGAGGAGACTGTGACTTGGTTCAGATACTGCAGCTTCAGTATTGAGCTGATTTCTTGGCTTCAGGTGGGAGCTCTGAGGCCCTACAGAACTGGAGTCTGCCAACCCCTAGAGACAAAAGTGCTACCATGTTATGTGTTGTGAATTGCCTTGCTTGTTTTAAAAACTATGATAAAAATGATTCTTCATAGAAGGATGGCAAAACTTGATTCCCTTTGATGTCAAGTGAGTATTGCCATCAGCTTCAGTAGAATGTTTTGGGTCTTTTATTAGACAAGAGAGTTGGGAACAACATGCCATTCAGGAAACACTTATCTGAGCTGGCTTCAGTGTGACTGCCTTCTCCTCTACAAGCTGCAATAGGAGTTTCAGTAAGTTAATACAAAAGATTTACCATTGCTGCTTACTTGATCCGTGCAGCTTAGATCCAGGAAACAGCCTAGTATTTTGCTAACAATGTTCTGCTTCAATTACACCTATTGCATGGTTACAGTTAGATTACTGCTTGTAGTTACATTCTGTTAAAATAATATTTTTTAATGAAGTCATTTAATGCATCTCCAGTTAATGAAATATTTTGGGTTTTGTATTTCACTTGGTGACTAAAACCCCAAAGTAATCCAGGGCAATGAGAATCTGGACCCATGCTGCTCATTTCTGCATGTCTTCATTCATGATGTTACCACATCATACCGCTTTTTCTTGCTCTGCTTCTGACCTGTTGTTCTTGCTACTGATCTGCTCATCTTGGGAAAGAAAAGTGGTCAGTTTTCCTTCTTGTAGCTTGGCAACTTGGATATTCTTCTGTGAAGTGGGAGTTAGAGTGTCAAAACTGTTTAGAGTGAAAAGAGATTTGATCTCAAATCTTCTGTGGCTCTGAAAATCGAACCACTAGGATTTGTACAAAAAGGAGACAGTAGATCCTCTAGCTATGGGATCTGGATAAAAAGGCCCCGTCTGCTGATTAATTCTGGGCAAATGCAGTTAATGCAAGTTAAGCCAGAGCAAGGGAGGTTACAGCATCCTGCTGCACTGGGGACTTTTGGTCACAGGCAGAGTTTGACCTCTGGGAGGAAGAGGGGCTCTAGGGGTACAAGTATAATGGGAATGACAAGGATGTTTAAGTTAGTAATAGCTGGAGACTGCTTAACAAGATAGGAAAAAGAGGAAAATTAATGGCCTCCAGTAACTGTCTTCTGCTTCCGCATGTAGCTACCTTCTTGCTTTGGGTCTCAGTTGCGTGAAGATTAGGTAGGAGCAAAGCACCTGACTCCTCAAATGAAGTTGCTTCTGCATATACCTGTGTGCCTAGACCTGTCTCTGTGGGGAAATGTGGGATTCAAAATGTGAGTTCAGGGTAAATCTTGAAGTTCAGGTGGAAGGCACTGCTGGTCTGAGCTGCCAAAATGTGCTTTGGGATTCAGCTCTGGATGGCTTGGCAGGGTTTGGCAGCCAAAAGCTTTCGCTAGGGCCCCAGCTCAGCAGAATTTTGAAGGATAAATTTGACTTCAAGCTCAGCCTTTTTTCCCTTTGAAATGCTTGTATTCTTGAATTCTTTACTTTCAGAATAAGATTATTCATTTCATTAAAACCAAGCCTATTCTAACGAGCTTTATTGAAACAGTCTACGTACATGCACTCTTTCACGTAATGCTTTCGGTAGTAAAGCATAGCTGTAACTTTGTAAAAAATAAGAAAATGTGGTTAAGGCATGTCAGGCAACTTCAAAGATCAAAGTTATTCCCATTCAGCAAACCACAATTCTGAAAAAGCTCTGCTCATTACCACCCAAGCTGAAAGATCCTGAAACCCGCCCAAACCGATCAGAACTGCTCAGTGTGTACTTTGATACATCTGATACTCAGAAATCTAGCTGGCTGGTTTTGAGAGGACTTCTTATTTTTAGACAAGAACAGTAACACTTGCCTTATGATGGGATTATTTAAGACGTAGTAGTAGGTTCGTAACAGTGAATTGTTATTAAAATACAAGTTATTAGACAGAAAGGTAAAAATTTTAGAAACAAAGAAATCATGTTCTGACAAGAATATGCTGAATGGCAGGAAATCTACAGCCGCTTTTATGAAAAAAAAGAGAAGATAGCTAACTTTAAGCAAGGACATGATGAAACTTATGTTTATGATTGGCACAAATAGGAAAATTTTACTGAAACTGGGACTGAAACCACTGAATGGGTACTAATAGCTGTAAAACTGAGAGTAGGGTTCCCAGGACAGTTTCAATTTCTGCATGACTTGAGCCTTGTCTAGTTACACTACTGATTTAAGGTAAAGCCTGCTGTTTACTCTTGCTTACAGTTATACATGAACAAACATCTAAGATCCAACGGCAAGGCAAGTCAGAAAAACAGTAGAAAGAAGAAGAACGTTCAATATGTCAAATTCAGTAGGTCTAACGGCAGGATCAGAGGCTCGATTTTTGTTTTATACAAAGCTAAATTATTTAATGAACTTCTAATTTTTTTGCACCTCTCATGAAACATATTCTTCCTCTGAACACCTTCCTCTTACTGCTAGCTTCCAGTGGTATCACATAATGCCATGCCTGAATTCTCTTTCCTTATGCTGTGTTGTGTAATTTTTTATTGTTACAGAAGTCTGGCCTTTACACAAGGAGTGCTTAATTTTGTTGTGTACCCCTGTAAACATGGCAGTGGTAATTTAGACAGAGTTGAAAAGAGGGAAAAATTTAAAAGTCAAAATATGGAGACGTGAAGTCAAACGTTTAGCATTTTCCTTTTTCTCCAGAACTACCAACTCCACCAGCTAGCTGCATGTTTCTGCTTGTCACATACCAGTTAATTACAGATTTTTCACTGTTGGCAAATCAGCATATTTTATTTCATAATTTATCTCCTATGGCTACTTTGCCCTTGTGGTTCTTTGTAATAAAGAATATATATATATATTCATGAAGTACATTTTTTAATATATATGTGTATAAATATATATATATAGTCATTGTTTAGTTAAAAAATAAAAAAATAATTCAGTAGATAAAGTACAGCCTGGAGAAAGGAGAGGACTTATCTGCAAATAAAAAACAGTCTTGGGACATCTGGTAGTATTATGTTTTAGAAAGCACCAATCCTATGCTCCATGGATTTTCTGAACCTCTAACCGCTGGGAGGAGTTACAGGACAGGATCCGAAATCCTGTAGAGTAGGATCTTTTGCATAAGTGGTTCTCTATTTCTTCTAATGATCTCCAAAGTTCTGCTCCTGTGACAATCAGTGGTTTGCAAGTTGTTACCCATTTTGCGTCATTAAAGTATTTCTCTAAAAACAAGGACAGTAAGTACAATATTAAATATTTAGACTGGTGAAAGAAAACCTCTCAAGGGAAGCTACTTTAAAAGTTATTATAAACAGGTCTTCAGACTTTCCAAGGTATTACATCCACCAATTAGCTCTGTTTATACTCACTGAAAATATAAAATAGATACGAAAACATACATATTGGCACAGAAATTTGTGCCCACAAACATTGTAATGCTGCCAGTAATTGCCAGGTTTGAATGCTGGAGTTGCTCCTTGTGTGAGAATTGAAGATCTCTTCCCTCGGGCAGTGCTCCTGCAGAGAGACGCCAAGCCTTACTGCTGAATCCTGTTGCTGGAGTTGATCCTCAGCAGCAGTTCAGAGGCTGTTTAGGGGAGGTATTCCCAGATGGGAGTTAGCACTATTCAGGCTGTACATCTAGTGAAAAGAGTTCTATTTTACAGGAGAAAGATGAGAAGCTGTGCAGGCAAGTTGAAGTATCACCAAATACTGCCAGTACTTTCCTGGTGTTAAAATTCTGCCATCCCAGCTTGCACAAGAGTTGAAGCAGAGAGGTGTTTGTGTTCCTGGTGTCACTATCTCCTCTCCAATAGATACCTGTACTCAAAGGGTAGTGAGTGGTTGAAATGGGTATGTGGGTAATTCTTTTTTCTAGATGTTCTTGCAAGCCTCTACGTTAAGTTGAGCACTGGTGCCATTCTGCACTGCTTCACCTCCAGGGAACGGTGCTCAGATTGATCAGCAGAATGGAGACGGACATCATGTGCCTAGCTGGGCCTGCAGCCATTGGTCAGGATTCTTCTGTAGTGCTGGCTAGAGAGGAAGCTACAAGTGAACGTGTTTGCACTGAAGCATTTCAGGCAAAGCTAAGGTGCTGTGTAGCAACAGCTCTATTCTGAGGAAGGTATGCTAGAAAACAAGCAGGTTTTCATCGTACCTGTCTGATTTCTGTCAGCTCGTCTGCCTAGCGCATGACAGAGGAGTGATGGTGTGCAAAGCTGGGGCTGTTGAGCTGCCTGGAGGATTTCTAGAGCTTATTACCCTTGGACAGTCCACAAAGAGAGTGCTCCCTAAGCTGTTAATCCCTGAGACTCAACATCTATGGGGCTGCCCCATAGATGGAGTGTCCTGGAAATCTCACATCTCCACCTGGCTGGTAAAACTGCTTCAGTAGCACTTTCACATCTGCGTGCCACCACAGAGCTTTCCTTTGTAGATGGTTCTGTAATGTTGTTTAAAACCAGAGCAAACCCATTTTTTGAACTATTGAAATTCTCCCTGAATGGACTGATTACATTCCTTCACAAAGCTCTAGGAGTGAGTAAAATAAAATATGATTAATGGTGTTAGAAGGGAAATTAGCAGTGAAAAGAATGCAAAACAAGGGCAAGATAGACGCCCATGTCAAATATATTGAAAAAACATATTGAAGGTTCTCATTTCTGGGTAGTGAAACACAAGTTTGAATGCATCTGTGAAATCCTAAGTCAAGCTAATTTTATTTTGTGGGAAAACTTATTGTCTTGGGAAAAGAAAAGTGTAAGTAGGAACGAGCCTGGTCTGGGACTCTGCGTCTTGTACCTGGCTTTGACAAATGTGCCTGGTGTTATGCAGGTTGAGCGAGTAAAGGCAAGACTGACCTGACCAGATGCAAATGTCAATACTGCTGGTCAGCTCTGGCTCCCACTCTTAGCTGGGATGAGCAGGCACTACCAGGATGAAATTAACCTGACCAGTTTTAGAAGCCTACTTTTAGATGAAGTGATGCAAATCTGGAAGTAACCCATTTCTGTTAATTACAAAGGGAATCTAGTCAAGTGACTCAGACGTAGACAACTGCTTCTCATCGGATAACTCCTCTTCTTCCTCACTTAGTAGTGTGTATGAGATGAGGTAACAGTATTCCCTTTCCTGTTTGCTTAGATTGCATGGAGGCCCCCCAAAAAAGAACCAGTACATGCTTTTAAAGTGTTTATCTGATTTGTTTCATGTCTGCAATGTGTCACATTCTATAAAAGAGCTTCACAGGATCAGGAATTTGGTAGCACTAAGGGAAATTTTAAAAATATATTCTGGAATAGAGTTTCAAAAAGCATCTTTCTTCTTCCACCCTGTGGATTTTTATCTTGTGAAAATTCAAAAACAGTCAGCCGTGCACAGATGCTTGCTGTGAAGGCATCTAAAGAGCAGGAGAGGATCTCTGGGAAGGGCCAAGGGACCACCCAGCTATGCTGTGCCAGCTTAGATGACTGACGACAGCGAGGAGCAGTAACATGGTGGGCAGACAGAGAGCCTGGGGCCACAGTTGTGCACGTACTTTTCTGGAAGTGCTTTCTTAACAGTGCGAGACTGCTGTGTAGCTCTGCAAAGAGATGGGCTGTTAGGCTCAAGGAGAGCAAACTGCCACATCCCTGGATTTTTTCTGATCTTTGAATGAAGCCAATCATCACAGAGATGAGGGCAGTCAGCCAGGCAGGAGGCAAGTCCCTGAGGACCTCTTCCTGACATGTAGCTCACAACCCAGGATGCAGCAAGCTGGGGACAGAGAGCTCTGGAGACATTCGCAGCTAGCAGAGGTGCCAATAGGTCCTCAGTGCCACTCAATGGAGCTGGACTGCATTGCCGACTTAATCTTGGGGCTATGAGGGAATCTTGGCTTCGGCAGCTCCTGCTGATCCATGGCTGGTGGTCTGGATTACCCAGGAGCTGTTATTGCAGCAGAGCTCTGCTGCTGGTCACAGGGCACGGCTCTGGCATGGGTCGTGCTAGATCTGCATGCTGACTAGTGCAGACAAGCTGCAAGAAAGGCACCCAAACCTTGAGAGGAACAGATTTGCGATGATAGTCATGTTGTTGAATTTGATCCCTCAACAATGTTTTTCAGATTTCTACCTGCTGGGAAGTGAAGTCCAAGCATTTTACAAGTGTTTTCTAGATTAATGAAAGATCTTTAATGAAGCAGTAATTGGATTTCTATGTTAATCAAGTTTTGATTATGTGTTTCAGGCTAAGGGTGACCATTTGAAAAGGGTAATGCCAAAACTATTTTCCTTGTCTGCAGTTTTTGCGCCTAACCTTGAGCTTGCGCCATCTGATTAGGAGGGGGATGGGATCAAATCACAAAGTCTAGATCCAGATTCTGAGAAGAGAACTACAGACCTGAAAGTAGTTTTATTGGAGAAATAGATTACATTGCTGCAGCTCAGACCCAGAGCCCAGTCCACAGATCCCAATGCTCTTGTGCTCTTTATTCATCGGCTTAATTTGTATCCAAACAAATGCTCCTGCAAATATGTATCCAAGTACTATAATAGGCATTTTCCTATAAATTCAGGCACACACACTTTGTTCAGCTCACCTACTTTTTTTTCTTTTGCAGATTTTCACATGGTCTGTCAGGTTTGGTTTGGTTTGGGTTTTTTGGGTTTTTTTGGTTTTTTTTTTTTACTACAGCACATCCACCAAATGTCTCCATTATCTTCAAAGGAGTTTGTTAAATGTTTGAAACTTTGGAGTATGAACAGTTTGCCTGTCAAATTGCATGCAGCTCTTTCCTTCCTATAGATATATACGCACACGTGCATAGGTAAATAGCTTTTGGAGGGCTGGTTTTGGTTTTTTGCAAGTATTAAACCATGTGCATTTTCTTTCCAGTATTCATTTTCAAAACAAACAATCTGAAGCTGGATGTGGATTGTGAGAGGGAAGGCCTGTACATACGTTTCAGAACAAATGTGTGGGTGATCCAAATCTGGAGGTCAGATAGTTTCCAGATGACTGATGGACACATAAACCAAGTAACGTAGTCCTTTTCTTAGGTTCCAGGCGTTCTGGCAAGATTTAAACCAGAGGGATGCTTTATCAGAAAGGTTAAAGAGCATCATTCAGAAGGGAGGTGAGGAAAAAAACAGAGGTGTTTAGCAGTTGAAGTCTGAAGAGCTGTGGGACAGATCCTTAGTCTGAGAGCCTATTTACAGCACCTGGAATGCTAATACAACTGCCTTAAAACTGATGTACCGCTGGAATTTGGAAAGTAGCTTTTCTTCACTTCGGATGTGAGTACCTGACTCTTGCATATTTTGCACAATTAAAAATTCAGAGCTGGCAAGAGATATTATATGGTAAATGTATCTAAACTGTGCTGGGCTTATTTGTAAGAGGTTGAAAAGACAGATCTCTCTTAAAACCGAGTTATGTTTTGGTTACATTGACCTGCCAGTCTTTCACTGCAGAAGGGGTGAATTCTGTAACAAGTATCCAAAGCCCACAGACACATCTATCCAACTAGATGATTCAATATTAACTGTAATATGAGGTGATTAAGATATGAAAATTGACTTACATGTTGACATTCAGAAAACCTTTAGAGAGCCAGCTGTCAACACTGAGTTACCTCAAGTCAATGCCATTACTGCCAGTGGAACATGGTAAGATTTTTGAAATATGCCCATAATAAAGACATACAAATTGTCCTTTATTTAAAGGTACCATTCATAACCTAAGGCTCTGAATGGATTGAACAGAAATACCATGAGTAAAATTACAGCTTTCAGAAACAGGAACTACAGGTATTTTGATTCTTTCAAATGAAGTTTCTTTAGCAGACAATTTTGATTCCCCCAGTGTGCTCAAAACTGCAAAGGACAAATGAAAATGGACAGTGAGTATCCAGACCTGCATCTAGGGAGCAGGTTATTGTGCAGAGCACTAAGAAGTCAAGGGTGCAGAGCAGCTCATGGAGAGGGAAGAACATGGACTTACTGGATGTGCACTGTCCACCTCGAGCAGCTGCACTGGCTAGCTCAGCCTTGTGCTTGGTACAGGGCTGCATGGAGACCAAAGAGCTGAGCCAGCTCTCTGAGGACTGATTTAATACTTCCACTAACTTAATTTCGATCTGGAGTCTTCAAAATATGTTTCCATTCCCTATTAACAAGATGACAACTTTTGCTTATGAAACATTTTGAGGTTAAATACCTGATTGTAGTCTGGCTGGGTGTATGTGAGAAAGGAACGCAGTGCACAGCAAAAAAGCAGGAGCCTTGTGCCCAAATTCAAAGGTGACTCAAGCAGATTGAAACAGTGGAAGCAGCAGAAGCTGTCACAACGTCTGCCTTTTTCCAAGCTGCCTCCTAGTGCCTCTGTTAGTTTGATTTCAGCTCCGGCAGGTAGATTCTGAGAGTCAGTAGCTTAAATGCAAACTGTTACATTTAGTAAGTAATCCTACAGAAGTGTGAATAAAGACTGTCCCTTGTTTCTCTGCGTTGCTAGAAAATGATGGGATGTACAGGTAGAAAATAAGGTTGCAAGAGAAGGAAAAAAAGCATGTGATTCAAAGAGGAATACATGTTTTCTGATTAATTCTCTAGAGGTATGAAAATATGTTTATTTTCTCATGATAATTTCCTCATGTTAATAATTTTCTAATGATAATGGACTCTGCTTATGTTCATGCCTTGCTCCAAATTGTCTGCATTGTCCAAATGTTGCCTAGTGCTCTGAACCACATTTGAAATGAGTCAGCTGGTGAAGCTGGGAGAGAAGGGAGTTAAATTCTGCCATGGCAAACCTCAGCCAGCGTTTGTCCAAGAGAGCAGAGACATAACGACCCTGACCATTCCTAGGGATGAAGGCATCTTCACACTGCTTGCTGCCCAGACTCTGCTCTTGACGTGACTAAGGAAAAAAGCTCATCTCGGTAAGAACCGCTGTTTTCTGGCTTTCCAGAGGCTGATGTTTGCATAAAACATTTGGCTAAAACAAGAGGTTAATTACATGTAAAGTTGCAGGGTGAGAAGGGATAAGAAAAGCAGCAGAAGAGGATGACTGCAACAAATACTTCTTGCTGTAACAAAGGCTATTGGGAGGGCTGCCTGAAACAGAAAGTGATTTGAAGTTTTTGAACAGACGTTGCCTGCTTTTTAATGTCTGGCAGAGTCCCAGCAGTCTGCACTGCATCTCAGTAGGGAATCCAGACTACTAAACAGTGATGAGAAAGAAGAAAAAAAAGAGTGAGGTATTGAGAAATTGAGGTAGCAAAATTAGAGGTAGACTTCAATTTATGAATTGGAAGCCAAAAGAGCTCTCCAGGCGATTGAGCAAGCTGCCTTTGGTTGCAGCAGCTCTCCTTACAGCTTTGAGTGGCCAGCTTCTAGATTGCTTTGGTTTGTAGTCGTGGATAAGCACTCCCTCTGGAAATTACTGAAAGCAGCCTGCCACATCATCAGCTCACAAGCTTATCAAGTTATATTTCAATTGTGTTATTAACCATTTTTCACTTTCGCTTTTGTCTGTTTACTTTCCTGATTCATCTGGATCAAGCTGTGCTAGAAGAGGAATGCGGTACCTTCAGGAGGTAGAGTACCTCCTGAACTGTGCTGTTTATTTCTAATAGGACACGTAATGGGAATGGGTGAAACCTGCTGCCCAGAAGCAAGCTGAAATTTATCTTACCCTTTCTATTAAAGGACTGAGATTGAAAGTGTGGTAGGGGAGTACTATAGAAAAGCACTTTAGTAGTAGGGAAAGAATTTTTTTCCTGTTTCATTTGGTATAAAGCATCCAGACACAGGTTGATCGTCAGAGGTTATCATCTCTGTTCTCACCTTAGCTATTTCCATCCTTTTCCAATATTTTCTCTTCCCTCTGATTTGAAATTCATCTTTGTCTGGCTCAAGGGGCTCATTTTGGGGGACTGACTTAGCACTTTTCATCAGGAAGGTTATGCTAAGCAGTTGAAAAAATTAAACATACTCTTTTGGCTTCAGGACCAGTCAGACAGAATTACTTCTGGGAATGGGAGAAAGAGGAACTGCAGATAGCACTGCTTTTTTTTCCTTTATAAGTAGCGTATACTACCTTCTTTGAGTAAATTACTGAATTTTCCTTTTATTTGGTGACAGTTGTGTTCTGATCCTCTTATATGACAGAAATCCTACAAGACAGAAGCTCCTGTTGTATCTCTAACTTGAATCCATAGGTGCTTGCCTTTAAAAAAATGCCAGTGCTTGCCAGATATTATTATTAAAGCTGTTGCTTAGAGTGAGCACAGCACTGACACCTCAGACACTTTCAGTAGCCATCAGTACAGTCAGTTCTACTGCAGTCTTTGTTCTTTATCATTTAGTTCCCCCATCACACACAGCGGTATGACATTACTAAAGTGACATACCGCAGAGGTGAGCTCTAGCGACTTTATGGAAGGTCTTCTGGCAGTAGAATAGATCACTGGTTTGTTAACACAAGCAAACAATTAAATTAATAAATTGATGCGATAAAGTGATTAAATAATACCGCTTAGCCTGGACACACTCAAATTCTCAGTTATGAACTTGTAATTCAGATTCTGAGGGAAATTATTACTACTCTCAGACTCGTGTTTAAGGCATGGAACAGGAACAATGAGAGCTACTGGCTGTTATCTGAATGAACTTATTTTGCCTGAATTTTTCAAGGTATTTTTAGTTTTCCTACAGTAACAAATGATCCTCAGCTCTTTGATCAACTTGATTTTACAGCAAAAGAAGCAAAGGAAAAAAAGAGAAAGGAATTGCCATCTGTCATCTTTGGCTAATTATTTTGAGCCCTACCTTGTTTTATACACTGCAGCACACTATTTTAGGACTTGTTAACTGAGAAGTCTACCCTGCAAGAGTATAAATGAGTTCACCTCTAGCAAGTTCCCCAGCTCTCAGCGTGTTGTGCTGTCATTTCATACAAACTTCCTTCCAGCCTAATCTCATGATTTATTAGTTCAGTCAAGTCTATTTTATCCTACTCCCTTAGCTGAAGTAGCTTTTCAGTGTAAGACTGTTTTGTCACCTTTTTTGTGGGTGTATGGGGAAGGAGAGGGAACAGGGCTGCATTGCTCCAAACTCCTGTTAGCAGTCCAGCACCTTGGCATTAGCGCTTCTGTAGTTTTTGGATGACCCAGTAAACGAAGGAGCTTTCTGCAAGTGTGGAAGGACCCAATCAGGCAGAAGGTATTAATGTGAAAAGATATTTTCATTATTCATGTGAAAAGCAATAGACAATGTGCTTTTTCAGAGGGGACCCAGGAGCCTTCTGCTTCCACCTACCCTGCGGATGTAGCACCCCAAAGAACAGCACAGAGTGAGGAAGCAGCTTCACTGGCACAGACTTTACCCAAAATTCCTCTTGTGCCCCAAGATATGGATTACCTAGACACAGGACACATTTTATTTTTCTTATAGCTGAACTACTTTAGTAGAACTGAACTGCGTTAGCATTATGGGTGAATTGAAACTTGGTTTTTTTAACTCTCTGGCTGCAGTTTTTGTTGTTTTCTCATTAGTTTTTTTAAAGGTTAAGGTGCATCAGGCTGGATAAAATAGAATCTACCCTCATTTTGTAAGCGCTGATAGTTGTCACACTCACTATCTTTCATTTTCACAAACAAATGGTTTTTTTTTTTTTAGTCCCTTCAGCAAGCTGATGTTTTTCAATATAATTGGAAAGCAATTTTCCAGATAATTTTAAAAAATCTAGGTATGTTGAAACAGTGTGATTAAGATTTGAGTTAATCAACAGGAAGCAAGCTTTCAGGAAATACTAAAATCTCTCTAAAAATGTAGTTCCTTGTAAGCTTTTTAAAAAGCAGGGAGGGAAATGAAAATTATCTTTCAATTGCTGTTTATTTTTTTTAATGAAATGGCTAAATAGCCTGAGTTAGATTCTGGATTTGTTCATTTTAAGCTTTGGTATCCTTGGAGATAAATTATGGTATTGTCCTCCATAAAAGTAAGCTTATTTTCTCTGGAAAGTAAGAACTACAAGTGGGACAGTAACAGTAGGAAAAGAGATTTTTTTTTTTTTTTTTTAGAGAGCCCTACAGAAAGGCTACTAAATCTCATCCCAAGACTCTGATCTTCCCCATAAGCATCCATTTAAAACCACCACGTAATATCAAACTCAGTCATTGCACTGTGGCTGTGTGATTTTTTTTTTATTATTATCTTAAAAGACTTCCATATATTCAATCAAACTGCAATCAGGGTCAAACATTTTGAAAAAAACAGTTTTACATGACCTGATTATATTTTGCTACACTGGTCATCTCTGGGATTTAACAAGGACAAGGAGCAGAGCAAACCTATTTTTGCATCAAGCTCATTTAAACTCAGGTAAGAGTAGAGTGCACGTGCAGAGCCCCAGGGGACCAAAAAACAGGAATTCAAACCACTTTTGTGTTTTTCATTGCACAGAGTGTTGACCGTGCCAAAAAATACCAAAAGAATCTCACTTATGTCTTTCCTAGCAGCAATCTTAAAATGAAAATTCTCACACATTATTCAACAAAATCAATAGACTGCAAAAAGGCAATCTGAAACTTAACCTGTCTTTATTTTTTGATCTTATTAATTTCTTACTTTGAAATATATTTCAATGTTTCATATGTCATTGAAAACAGGATCAGTAAATGACATTTTTTCTACATACCTGCCACTTGAAATAAAGTCAAGCAACAAAGAACAAAGAGTATATTCAGGAAAAAAGTAGAAGAGATTCTAAGCAAAATACGGAAAAATGAATCATTACTTAAACTTATACTATGTGCTGCATAGGAATATAAACTAGAATCAGTCATAACTCCTCCATCCTTTCAAAATCTGTACCTATAGCATTGAAAAAATCCTTATTTCGGGAGACTGAAGATTAATGTAAATCTGATAAAGGAGAGAGAGTATATACGTACCAGGAATTAAGACAGGTGGGTGAACTGCCCGGATAACTGTGGCATCAAGAATGAAATGCAATGCATCTATATTATAAAAACTACTCCAGCAGAAAAAAATATTAACTGGTAGTAGGCAGCTGTGGATTTTGCAGCTTCTTAAACAGCTTTCAGTTTTTATACATGTTAATAATGATTATTAGAGCTTGGCTGAGGCAAGCATCTAGAGTACTATAATAAACAGATCTGCTGTTATTCCCCTAGTTCAGAAAACATAGTACAACTGAACGATGAGAGACTACAGACTGACGTGAAGAAATGAAACAATTTTATGGACATCAGAAAGTTAGAAAGAAAGCATAACTTCACAAAACATCACTTATTAGTTACCTGTCCCAGAGAGAAGGTGAAGATTTTGCGAGCCTGCCCTGGAGAATTCTAGGTTGCCATAGGCAGGTTGGCACCCAGGAATTTCGTACCCTGCAGCATGAATAGAGGATAAACCATGGCTAGGTATGGCTCATAAGACATACGAGTGATAACCTAGCTAGATTTGCTGCATATTAGTAGGCTATGGCATAATTTGGTACTAATTATTATTCAGGTTATCTTACTTTAAAGCAGTATTAAAACTACAAAACAAAGTGATGTTATAGCACACACATTTAGTGATTTTCTTGTATGATTATTGCAGGTCAGAATAAGTGTTTATAATTGACCTTATGATGGCTGTAAATGAGTGCTACTCCATCTGTTTTACCGGAGAAGCGTTTGGTCTTAAGATTTGTGAATCGAGCCCTTATATTTTTGCATAGCAAAATCATCAGTTTACACAAATTTATGCTTCATTGAAAGCAGGTCAGCACAATTCCTTCTGAGCACCATAGTGAGAACATGTTTAACAGTGTTAATTAAGTCTGGGCTGAGGTTCAAGTTCCACATACCAGATTCCATGTTCATTTACCAGCAGCAGAACAATAGCTGCAAAATATTTGCTGGAAATGAAAAGCACAAAGAGAAGCAATCTGAGCTAGCATTATAAGCTATGAATAACACAAAGGAAAAGCAGATCCAGAGCCCAAGAGAAGGCCAGCGAGGCAGGCAAATTAGCAATGAGAACTGTTGCCCAACATTGCAGTGCTGGTAAGATTCAAAACACTCTTCCGTCCTTAGTCAAGCAAATTCTCACTCAAGTCAAACGTTTTTCCTGAGTAAAACCTGAGTAAGGATTACGATATTTGGCCATGTAGAATACCTCATACAGTATTGCTGTGTTCCTTTGCAATATCAGAAGTGCAACATAACGTGCCTTGAAGGATTAACTCAATAAAAAATCGGTTTTTCCTCACTCGAGTATATTCATATTTATGAGCCAGAAATTTTCCATAAGCTTTCCCTGCAGTCAGTGATCACTACACACGTAGAAAATCCCCCCTACCAGTATTCACTATAAATTACCAGTGGGTAGTGCAAAGCGGGGTCCGTGAACACATCTCTACGTACAGGACACATTTCAGGAGTAATAGCTGTGCCACTGAGAATCTCAGTGTTTATGGGAAAGGAAAACTCTGCTGAGACTCTTGCCACTGTTGTAAGTCCACCCTGGGATTGGCCTCATGTCAAGACCTACCAGCAGCACGATGATGCTCTTTAAGGAAATCTGAGGCACGAAGTGAATTCCAGCGCATTACTCTAGTTGTACCACTGACTTGTTCATTGAATAAGGAAGGAACATGTTTAACTTCCGTAACAGGCTTGGATTAAGTATACGAAGACACCCAGGCGTGACAGAAAAAAATGAGATGGCCCGAGGTTTAGGTGTTGTCATCACATGAATTTACAGCCGTATAAGCTTTAAAATCAGAGTGGAGGTGAGAATAAATCTCTGCAATCTGTAATACCTTGACATTGTCGGTTCTTCAGTGAACTGTCAGTATTACTTTGGATCATGTATCTTTCACAGCTTTTCTGATGATCTCAAACTGCAAATCTCGTAATTAATAGGTGTGTACTTATTTAATACATACCGGTGCTGCAGTACTTTACTAGGTATTTTCATTCTTGACTATGGATATCAGGAAATCAGTCCATTGTAGGAATACAGATTTGAAAATGGTCTCTACCTGGCTCTCCATTTTATATCTGCATATTTTTAGGTACAAAATCATAAACTGCTCCTAAAAATCAGGTCTTTGGAATCTTAGTTTTGAAAATCAGTGAATTCAGCCACAGGTTTTTCCAGAACCAGTGGAGACTTTTCAAAACCAGTGCATTTTCCATATTTCTCCACACTTCACAGAAATCCCCCACAGTAGTTTTCTAATGAAGTGACAAAACTTGCAAATTCTGAGATGGATGAAATGAAAACATTGGGCTTTTCAAGCCCACAAAATTAATTAAATTGGGGCTCTTGGAGCAGAGAAGCCATTTGAGCAGGGAGAAATCTCTGCTATCTTCAGATCGATTACCATCTCTGTTCCATGTAGTCATTATTGAACCTCTCTCATACCTTTTACTGATATATAGCAAATAACTTTGCTATAGATAATCTTGACAAAACATTTTAAGGCTATGAAGTTGTGAGATGTTTTGACAGAGAGGGGAGGGGTGTGAATTCCATTTTAGCTGTTTGCTCAGTGTTTTTCCTGACATCTTTTTGGTAGTAAGTCTGATGTGATTGCTCCATAAATGAGCTAATGCAGAGAAAAGCTCTTTGCTTTAAATGCGCTGGGTCTTTCAAAGGCTCCCCAAAGGGATTTAATAACATCCTATCTCAGATAATCAGTGTCAATCATAGTCAGTCTAATCACATTCTCATGTGCAAGGTTGAAAAATAATTAGAAACCATAAGATTTATTTATTTGCCTGATATAAAAACATAAAAAATAATTTGTCAGCTTCTGCAGTTTACATGGGATATTGTTTTGTCGTTGACAAATCAGAAATCAGCAATACATACATACATTTTTGTCTAAAGCAACTGTAAATTTTAAAGGAAACAGAATGGAAAAGCTCTCAGTTTTGTTACTGTGTTGTTTCCTTTCTAAAACAATAGTAATAAGAAACCTGTAAGTATTGAAAATAATAAACAAGCCTATTTAAAAAGAATATTATATAGTCACAGTATACAAATAGTAGTTTACTACAGGAAAAATATAATCCCAAAACCTGATGATAAAGTATTTCAAATTATTAAATTTTAATTGCATAATAGAGTAACTCATTCTTCTTTCTACAGAGCTTCCCTTATCCCTCGCTGATGTGATTGAGACCGACTCCAGTGTCAAGTGAGGTTCGAGTTTGAGCATACTGTTACAACAATCTGTGTTTCCCTGTCTTGTCCTAGAACATGCAGTATGTTACTTCAAATATTGTCTGTGGCTCATCTGACAATAATCCCAGAGGATACTTACAGACCTATAGCCAATTTGAAAAAAAAAAAACCCAAACAAAAAACCAAACCAGAAGTGGATATCTCAGTGAAACATGATCAACACTTTATTTCACTGTCTAGAGAAGAACACTAGCTTTTCGTCAGTTTTGGTGGCAGATGATGACTGATCCATTGTGCCTAGAGTAGCCTAATACAGACCACTTTGTCTCTTTAAGAAATACTGTTATGAGAAAAGTAAACATGATGCCCCTATGCTCCCCTCTCCATATTTCATACGTGAGTAAAATTTATAGCATCTGATTTCTATAAAGATCCCTGGTTCATGTACTGCTCCTCAAAACCACTGCTCTTTCTATGGTGGGTGTACTGGATTTGTATGGTAAGATTGCGGGGGTGGGGTGGGCTACAGGGTGGCTTCTGTGAGAAGCTTCTAGAAGCTTCTCCTATGTCCAATAGAGCCAGTGCCATCTGGCTCCAAGTTGAACCTGCCCCTGGCCAAGGCTGAGCCCATCTGTGATAACATATGTAGGAAGGGGACAAGAACTGAGTAACTGCAGCCAAAGAGAGGAGTGAGAATATGTGAGAGAAACAACTCTGCAGACACCAAGGTCGGTGAAGAAGGAGGGGGAGGAGGTGCTCTAAGCACCAGAGCAGAGATTCCCCTGCAGCCCATGGTGAAGACCATGGAGAGGGAGGCTGTCCCCCTTGCAGCCCTTGAGGGTTAGTAGTGGAGCAGGTATCTACCTGCAGCCCATGGAGGACCCCACAGCAGAGCAGATGGAGGCCTGAAGGAGGCCTGAAGAATACTGTGACCCCGTGGGAAGTCTGTGCTGGAGCAGGCTCCTGGTAGGGTCTGAGGACCCATGGAGAATGAGCCTGTGCTGGAGGAGGTTTGCTGGCAGGACTTGTGACTCCATAGGGGATCAATGCTGGAGCAGTCTGCTCCTAAAGGGCTGCACCCTGTGGAAGGGATGCACACTCGTGCAGTTCATGAAGAACTGCAGCCTATGGGAAGGACTCACACTGGAGAAGTCTCCCGTGGGAGGGACCCCATGCTGGAACAGAAGAGTGTGAGGAATCCTCCCTTTGAGGAGGAATGAGCAGCAGAGACAACGCAACCTCCATTTCCTGTCCCCCCTGTGCCACTTGGTGGAGAGGAGGTAGAGAAATTGGGAGCAAAGCTGAGCCCGGGAAGAAGGGAGTGTTGCAGGGAAGGTGTATTTTAAGATTTGGTTTTATTTCTCATTATCCTACTCTGATTTGATTGGTAATAAATTAAACTAATTTCCCCATGTCGAGCCTGTTTTGACTATGACAGTAATTGGTGAGTGATCTCCAATCTCGACCCATGAGCCTACAGTTGTATTTTCTCTCCCCTGTCCAGCTGAGGAGGGGGAGAGTTAGAAGGCTTTGGTGGGCACCTGGCATCCAGCCAGGGTCAACCCACCACAGCAGCCAGACACAAGGCTATTTTACAAATGCCAGCGCAAATCTGAATGATTCTGAAATGTGTTTTTCAGAAGTTGGACAATTTCATGGTTGCTCCGCCTGCGAGTAGAGGACTTAGTGAATAGACTTCAGCAATCTCTAAGCAAAAGACACCCCAAACCTTGTATCTGTTAAAAGGAGGATTTTCTGTAGACCAGGAAAGAATGTGTCCTGGTCTGATTTTAGCTTAAACTCAGAGCTCTTTACGACCTGAAGGGGATTTGAAAGTCACCCTTAAACTGGGTTGTGCTATTATGATTTCTGTACTTGCCCAATTTAGCCCTATTTTACCCCAGTATGAAGAAGTTAAACAAAAGAACTGCTATTTTTGCTTCTACTAACACCACACAGCTATTTTAAGGGCATGCTTTTATAAACACTAATAACCTCAGATGAAACGTTGACAGAGCAAGCTGGAAGAACTGCAGGGACACCTTGGAACATGCTGTCACGACTCTACCTCCACATCCCGTCCCCATTGAAGAGGCACGTGGCAGTGATGCTGATTTAGCATCACAGACTTGCAAGATGCTGTCAGCTGTGCTTGCTACCTACTTTCTTACCAGTCATGTCTACGTAGGTAACTGGCTGTCATCCCCACGGAACAAAGGCTGGAGCTAATAAAAATGTCAAACAATCCATTTTCTGTGAGGGGGTGGCAGTTCTATTCATGGAGTTACCCAGAACTATCTATGACCACTCCATTAAATAATGTAATACTGCGGCAGGGACTGCAACAACACACCTTAGTGAATGTTTTAAATATAATTCTCCAGCTGAAAGTCAGGATCCTGTGAAACCGTGCATCCCCTGAGTTGGGGTAGTCTGCAGGGATTGGTCCAGCAGCTCTGCAGCGTGGACACAGGTGCTAACAGAGTTCCTAGTTGGGAATGTCCATGGAGCAGAAAAGTGAGGAAGATGAGGACACCCGTTATCAGTAAAGGTAATATCTATTGTCTGACAGTATAGGAATACAGAGACATTGCTCTGCCAGCTCAGTTTAACGTATTTTACGAAAGGGTGTTTCACCAGCAAAAGGCCTACTGGCTTGGGCACCTCTCAGCATCTTTCTGTCCAGGCACAAAAATCCACCATTTTTCCTCATCCTATTTCTTGTCTTTATTTGCCCCACTCTTCTAACAAGCTCCTGCCATGGCTTCTCTTCATCACTGGCTTTGCCGATCTGTACAATCCCCATCTAATACGTTTCTGATGTGGCCACTGGCTCCTCTTACTGCATCAGCTGCTGCAATGCTAGAAGTGAAAGACCACTTCTCTGTCCCTGCTTGGGAAGCCAGACACCACAGCAAGCTTCATCTGTCAGGAAGAGTTAGGGAGTTGTTTAGTCTTGAAACTCTGGGATTAAGAACACTTAACTGAGATTGAACCTAGGGGAGATTTAGTTGCCAAACTAATACGTCTTGTTAAACAGGTGTGATCTTATTTTTCAGATGCTTTTGAAGTGTGCCACTTTGAAAGTTTATAAAAATGTTATAGCACAAATTCTTGACACTCTGGAAGGCTCCTTGGAGTATTTTTGGTCTCAGATCCAAAGCAGGCATGTTGAGGGCTTCTTAATGAAAAAAATAATTCGATATTTTTTTGCTCTGAGTAAACCCACTTTTTTTCCCCTTAATTATGTTTTCAGAAGTGTCTAAGGCATTTGAACATAAAAAATATGGCATGCAACATTGCAATTGATACAGTTAAAATTTTGCAAAGTGTTAAGCAATCTGTCAGCAGAAAATTTTGGGTGACCTCAGTGATCAGTAATGTTCCTGGGTCACCCTATCTACCTTGCCTAGCTATTATTTATCTATATTTATCAAACATGGACAGCCTTTTGTGGAGCAAATGTGTATGTATACGCACACATGCATGTATGTGTCTGTACATACTTTACATCCACTATTTTCAGAAAATGTGTGTGGTAAATAGTGTATAAACCCTTTAGAGTTCAACTTTCATGCTCAGACTATAAATATGTGAAAGAATAATTCTCACTGTAGTAGATATGTTGACAGAGCAGTTGTGGTAGGATTGGAGCTGCTCGAAATGTTTGATATGTTGATGCCTTCAAATACTTGTGTAACCAGAACACAAATTATGTTTCATTCAGACACAAGGCAGTTGGTTCAATACAGGTGTATCAGCAACATGTAAGGATTTATGACTGAATGAATTAATGGATTTTCTGTTCTCAAAATGCTAAGAAGCCATACCCTCTGTGAATAATGGCACAGGAGACACAATGAGCTAATCAGTTTTACATAAATTTCTAATAATTAACAACAGGTTTAAACTCTCAAATGAATCTGTGGAAACAGACCACATTTTTCCAAACTTTTGTATTAACTGAGTACTCTAGTTTCGATATGAATATACACAATTGTCTTGAATCTAGTTAGGTATTACAACAAAATTCAAGACTGTGAAGCTTTGCAAGCTTGGCAATTACTTTTCTTGGTATCACTGTGGCATTTTATGGTGGCTATATAACTTCATATTTTGTCAGTCTTTAAATGCATGAAAAATGCTAACTGATACGAAATTTAACAGCAGACACTGCCATTTCACAGATGATTAGATTTGGGGGAAGAGAAGCAGGTACAGAAATACTCCCTTCTGCAACTACAAAAAAAAAAAAAAAAAAGATGATAGAAATTAGTCATTCAGTATCTGCAAGGCAATAATCATAAATTGTTAACAGTATTTCAATTTTAGCATCCTACTTTGGAAGCTGATCATCTGCATATTGTGAAAAGCATTAGCTAGCTTTACTGTCCTGCAGCTTCTAAACTATTGCTATAGAATAAAAACAGTCACACTTTTCAGGGTTATAGATCATCTTTGCAATATAATTCAATGAGCAGTGATAGTTTGTATACTGCTTAAATGCATTTTGTTATTTCCTGTGGGAAGCAATAGCCATAAACGCATGGCATAGGTGCCAAAATACACCTGTTGTCTGTAGACATTTCCCATTGGAGCTATATTTGCTTATATGTTTTATATGTCTCCTGAAGTTTCAGAATTAGTAATGGCTCTCCAGTAACATCAGTGTTAACATCCAACCGCTTCTCTGAGATATTTATTTTGATGATGAGTTTTTGTATAATGACAGAACTCGGTTTTCATGAGGAATGTTTTTCCACACACAGGAAAACAAATATCAGACTGACCTAAGGGCTGTCCTTTCCTCCATTTCCCTTGGCTACTTTTCTTCAACTAGCCGAATAAGTGTTTTTTCTAATGTGATTAGGCCATCATGAATCATTTCCCCCCTACTTTTTCTCTATCAAAAATGCTTTGCTCCAGTGTCTCAGAAGCAGATCCATTTTTTGCCTTCTTTGATGGTTTGACTTCAGGCAATCTTTACAAAGCTCCAACTGCTCTCTGTGAGTTCATTTAACAGAGCTTTGTTTCGACATGGAGAACATTACGTGGTAGCTGGCAGTAAGTATCTGGCCAAGAAGACGTCTGTGTCTAGAAGTGATTTTTTATTAATCTTAATGAGACAAATTTGGAAAGATGTTTTGGTTTCCTAATAAGGCATATTAGGATGCTTAAGGTATCAGCTGCATAATTAGTAATACTGTAAAAGGTAACTTCTAAGTCCTTTATTGACAGTGCAACTATCTTTTTCCCATTTTTCCCCAGTCTTCTTTGGAGCCCCTAAGTTTGGGAGCTTTGGATAGTCACTGACTCAGTTTGTTATCTAGGAATGAACTAAGTAAGAGGACTTTTCTGGAGATTTACTGCAGACATGAAGTGTCCCTGTATTTATATTTCATACCTTTTCCAAAATCTGTGAGATGTTTTTAAGTAGGCATGTGAATGTGTGAATAAAATCATACTGAATATAGACTAGGATTAGCTTTACTGAGAATAGCAGCTCGCTTGTGCAAAAACTGGTCTGTGCCTGCATGGTTCCAGCAATCCATGCCTGGTGCCTCCAGAGAACCTGAAAGAACTAATAGTTACAAGACATCCCTTTTAAATGGCGTATGTTTTGCATGGTAAGTAGAATAAAGCTAACACTTAAGACTGAAATATACTCCTTTCACCCCAAAGAGATACCCTAATTTATACCTAATCGCTCAATAACTTTCATTTACCCACTGAATACAAAGGCTAAAGACCTGTTTTATAAGCAGCTCCAGTAAACTAGCATGTGATGTGTCTCAGCAAGAGAGGGAAGTGCTCTCATGCTAGGGAAAGGGCAGGGATGTCTCTCTGGGAATGCTATGCTGAATCCCAGGCACTAATTTTCAAGAGAGGGATTCAGTCTCAAACAGATGCATAGAAAAGGCTTTTCCTGAGACTTAAGAGGAATCTTAGAAAACAAACTCCAAAGCAAAGCTCATCTACATCAGTCCAAGAAAAGAAAGACTGAGTGGGAATCTGGCTGCCATTTTAAACGTAACAGGAAGCAGGGGAAAAAATTATTTCCTCTAAGGAAAAGCAATGGCTTAAGAAGAAAGTGAACAGAACTGATCGTGATTACATTTTCTTTTGGAAATTAGAAGACTTCTAATGATGGAATAACACTATTCAGCAACAGCCTTGCAATAAAAGTAGCAATAAGAGAAAATCGCTTAGAAGATGGAGTATCTGGTTGCCTGTAACTGCAGATAGCTGTCCAAAATATACAGGTTCCTAAATATAGTTTTTTCCTAAATTGCTTTTTCACAAAAAGGCTATTGTCAATAGATTTGTTGTAACAATGGATCTCAGCCCTTCCAGATCTTGCTCCCTTCAGTGTTCAGTGACATTCAAGTAAATTGGTGCTTGTGGGAGAACAGAACCAGGCACCAGTTCAGTACTGCCAATGGTGGGAGTCAGAAATGGAAGCAATCTCATCGAGAAAGCCTGTTCTACCTTTCAGAACCTGATGCAGCTAATGAATTTGTCATTTGATCTCTGCTAGCGATGCCTTTATCGGTCCAACACTTTCTCGTGTTTACAATACAAATGGACTGCAGCAGAGCAGTGGTATTTTCAATTGAGAATGCTATGATTACAGAGATAACATCTGGAGAAACATTCCCAGGAGATGCTTCCAGGCAGTTTAAAATCAATAGAAATTATGAGTATTTTACATCTCTGCAGAATTTGCTTCTGATTTGTCTATATAACCTTATCTTTTACCCCTGAAGAATATGAGTTCTTTCACTGTGGATAGATTTCTATGTTACTTTTGCAGAGAAAATTAAGCACTGAGTGATCTGCTTCAGAAACCTGCTCACTGGAGAGTTGGTAAATATGCATGTAAACAACTGCCCTAGAGTATAAACTGAGCTGTTTTTGTGTTATAGTTTGGTAGGTTAGAAGAGGAATTAATTAAAAAAAGAAAGAGTAGATTTCAGTTCAGAAATTGTTTTTCTGCCTGCTCAGAAACCCAGTCGAGTCCTCCTCTCCTGCCTACCACCATAGATTCATATTATTTTTGCTAAATTCTGCTCTTAGTGAAGAAGTTATTCATCACTGACTGTACTTCTGATGAAATAATTCAGTGGAATTGCCTGGGATGGTTGGCATGGAGTTTATCCTTTGTATATCCGTACAGATTCTCTCAGTCCATCTTGCACTCCATGGGGCTATTTGAAATTGATTCTTTCTAGTTTTATGTATCTTCCATTAAAAAGGACAGATTTTCTGTTGTCTTAGGGTATACTACATTCATTCTGAAGACACTTATCTATGCCAGGCACTGTTATATGGGACTCTCGGGTATGTCAAATAAATAATATGGCTCCCGATGCAGAGAAAATCGGCTCACTTCTCTGTCACTCAACTTGCCCTCCTACCCTTTCCCCTCCTCATCCATTTAAAGTATGAGGTCATTGAGGGAAAGGAAATCTATTAGGATTTGGGGAGAACAGCATGCAGTATGATGAATTCTTATCTCAGGATGGGACTTCAAGCAATATAGTAATGAGAAAATGGGAGTAGGATTCTAGTGGAGTCACTTGAGTGGAAGGTCTTTTGAGAAATAATAAGAAAAAAAAGGCTAGAAAGAGCAATATCTGAGGGATGGCAGTCCTTCAGATATATTAAAAACATCCCAATACTCTGATTTGTTTGGCATCAAATTTCAGATTAGCTAAGTGGAAGATTTGAAAATTATTTCTTATCCTGAATACCATTTTTAACCAGACAAATATCAATGAAAAGGTTGAATCCAGAATAATGCAGGAACCAGGGCAGGCTCTGAGGTAAAGAAAACGCAGAATTTCAGTACCCTATGGATGAGGGCTGCCAGGGGATACCGTAGCACTGGCATGAAGAAACAGGCATGATGCTCCTTGTGCCAGATCAAGGGGCCATGACTGCTGCTTCTGCAAGAGGGATGAGCAAGAGTTTTTAGCCTACTTATAGCATCCTTTCCTTGGGCAGTAGCAGTGACAGGTCTCTGGCAGAGGCAAAGCAGGCAGCTGCGCCAGCAACTCCATACTTTGTCAATGTCTAGAGCTGGCTCTGCAAATTCCATTCCATTCCATTTATTTCAGGTTTTGAATCATATACTATACCTGGCACAAGGCCCATTCTATGCTTTGAAAGTGCTTTGGGGAAAAAACTAGTCCTGCAAAACAAAATTGCCAGGTGTGAGCAATCAGAGCACAATTAAATCTATTATGAATGGAATGAATTATCTCCTTAAAAAAATATTAGCTGTTGTGAAACATGTCTCATTTAGCAATTAAAAAATGTATATGTTCAGGTGAGTCTTATTACTGCTTGGCTAACTCCTGCCATGTGCTTCTTCATACTTTATTTTGCCAGAACTGGCTGTGTTGCAGAAAACAGACTCAGTCTTCATCCAGATGTACATCAGTGAGTCACAGGCACAAGACTGCTTTATTCACTGTAGACAATGTTTAACTATGATAACAGCAAAATAATGGGTACTTTTAAAACTAGAGAGATATAAATGCAGAATGAATGTATAATGGTGAGAATTTAATGACATGGAATACACCTCTCAAAGGGAGGGCGTCGGGGATTACAGGTGAGACAGGCTTTGCAGCAGTACTTGGCTGAAGCCCACGTCCTGTTTTCAAGACATGAATTCAGAATGGTTACTCTTTCTAACCATTCTCATGAACACCTACATCGGGGATTCTGGCATGCCCTGGGAGATTGGACAGATACTGAACCGCCTGGGGTCAAGCGGCTGGGCTCCCCAGCACTGCTGTGATTCCTCTGCAAGGCAAGAGCTACAGGTCCATGGAGGAGCTTGACCCATTCACAGTGCTTTAAATACACCTAACGCAAAGGGACAAGCAATAACGAGATAGCACAGAGGCCAGCAGCTATGATTTCTTTCTTCAAGAACCCAGTGGTGACGGTATATAGCCCACACTTCTGGTGATTTGAGCAGGGAGCACCAATTTGTTTCAATCTGAGAGACCTCAGTCCTGTTTCTGATTTTTCTCAGGATATACCCTTGCTCGATGTCTATTGGCACAGGTTTCCATGCCTCCTATTGAAGCCTGGCACTGGATAACCAGGAATGCAGTCATGAAGCCAGCAAGCAAAAAAATAAAAAAAGCCCACACAGTTCTGTAGCTCTTGTTTCCTTCTCTATATGGTATTTCTCTCTTTCTTCAGCTATTTAAGGACTCAGGGCTCCTTATTCAGGTGGTCTGAAAGTCGCCTCTGGACTCAGGCATCTCTTCTTGAGGTGAGGTAGTGCCTATATTTTATGCCCAAACTGTGATTTGGTTCAGATTCCAGGAGAGCAAGTATGCGTGACTTTAGGTGCAGTTCACTAATGCTGACTAGGCTCTGCAAATAATTGAAATTTTAATACATTCTTTTGGATTTGGCTGCCAAGTGCAACTGATGGCTAATTGGGCCTGAGGTTTGTAACAGCGTTGACTTGTTGCATTACAAACATGGAAAGCAGAAGGTCTGATCTGGTTGCTGATCCCCTCAAACAAAACAAAAACACGTACAGGAAGCCAGGGAGGCGGAATTTCCAGTCTGATAGTGGGGCCAAGACATATGGAAATGTGGTTCCTACTGAAGCAAGCTTTTCTGGCCATAAACAATTAGAATGAAATTCCCATCTCAGCCAGAGGACAGCATTGTAATACGTCCCTCATGTATACTGAGGCTCTGGGCCAGTCCTGAAGGAGACGTAAGAGTATCCTGTGGCCCGTATAGCCAAATATTTTAGGGATCAGGAGGTCAAGTAAGCCTGTTAATAGACTGTATTCCTTTCACTCTCACATAACTGTGGATCCTCTAACTTTCCCTCAGTCCCTGCTAAAAAGTATCATCTCCTTTGACTGAACTGTGCTACTGCTTAGTAGCTGAATAATGGGTTTTGTCTCTGCAAAAGATCAGCTTCAGGCTCCTGCCAGTTCCAGACCAGAGCTGCAGCCTCTTGGCTTCAAGTGTAGAAGGTATTAGATTAAATCTAGGCAGAATAAAGGGTTGTCTCTAGATAAAAGAACCCCTTGATTTTTGAACTGGGGAGAGCATCATGCCTGATAAACAGACACCACAATAAAGCTAATGAAAATGACAGGGGTTGGGTAGCACTTCATTAGAAGGTAAGCAGTCCTCCCTGATCCCAATCAGCTGGGTGGTATTTGCAGAAGATGGTGACTACTTAATATCGTTATAGTCTGCAAGGGACCCCTGGGAATGTGAGATGAGAGAATTCTTTGTGGGAGAAAGAAGCACTAAATAAGTTGTATGATCCCATTGCCATGTTTAAGGTAATTCAGGTGTGAAAACAGTAAATCCTCAATTATTCAGATTCAGAACAGTTTGGGCTTTCTTTTTGCCGTAACACGTTTTCTTTTCTTTATAGTAAGAGAATCTTGGGAGCTGAAGGGCTACCTCCCCTCAGCTTCATTGCTCTTGCTCATTCCTAATATCCCTGCGATTTCTGCTGCATAATGAGAATGGAGGGTAGAAAATTAAGAGAGGTTTCACTTTCCCATGTCCTTGTATTGCATATGCACTGCACAAGATCACAGAAAGGACTGGAATTTCCCTTCTGTCTGAGCAGTAGCTATTCTGCAGGAAGGGTGACAACCTTGACTAACACCAGAGACTACTCTGACTCACTGCTAACCACTGCACTGTTGCAACTAGTGAACACCTGAGCTCTTAGTATTAAAATTCAGAATTTTTTACAACATATTTTCTCTGTATCTCTGCCTCTGAGCATAGCTACACAGTGCATCTTGTTAGTTATATCAGCAGCTGCTAGTCACTGTCTCTCAATCTAGCTAATTCTATTTGGAAAGAAACTACGCTCTTCCATTGCTATTGGAAGGCTTAGGCTTGATCCTGGCAGGTGTTTTATACCTTTAGAAGAGCAATCTTCTTGAATACTCACAGGAGTATCTAGTTAAGGTCTTTATTGCTCGCTCTGACAGATTCTTTTCTTCCTGACTTTCTTCCTCCTTTGCAAAGCCTATTTCAACGTCATCGCTGAACTTCCTACTGGCAACTACCTCTTTGCTGAGAAGTGACATCCTTTCATGGTCTAACACCCAGTATCTTGTTCCTGTCTTGTTTTCATGTAATCTACTTTTAACAGCTCCAAACATCTTGGCAGGCGGGCTGAAGTATACGGACTATCTGCATTTCCTGGCCTTTTTCTGATAAGACTTAGAGTTCCTCTGCTCCCTACGGACTCTCAAATGAACGTGGAAGGGGAACGCAAAATCCTACTCCCTTTCTCCCTTGCTTTGCATTTTGAGTGCAACAGGAATGGCAGTTCTTGCGCTCCTGGGAATACAGACATGCCAAACTGTTTCAACGGCGAGAGGGTGGAAAGGTATGGGCCCAGGCCTGTCCTCTGGCTGCATCTGGACAACATCTGGAGAGCTCCATGGGATTCTAGCAATGAAGCTCCACTTTTTCACAGGATGTGTCTTAAAGGCACATTTTGATACTTTAGGATGAATGCCTGCCCTGGTGAAGTTAATGTTGAAGAGCCAGTGGGATTATGGGGTTGGGTTTCTTCTCTGATTTCTTTTGAGTTCTGTGGCCAAAGTTAATACTCTTATGACAAAAGCTTTGTGCTCTTAGGAGATTATCTACTAATATATTATGTATATGTGCCCTGACAAAGCCATGTGCTGCCACTTTCTGACTCCTGAAGACTGATCCAGGTAGATGATCAGGTCTATCACCTCATATTAATCAGACCTGTGTTAGCAAACCCCCCATATTTTAGAATGTTTTAATATTTGGCCCCTTTTCATTGCTTTTCTTTCTCAACATATTTCAGAAACGTTTCAACCAAACCATTTGTCTTGGACAATTAGACTGTCATAAGGCTATGAAAATGGGAAACTTACGGAGAAAAAGGAAAATCTAACGTTAGCTAGTGATGCGTTCAGTTAGCTGTGCACATTTCTGGTTTACAGCATGAGATAAAAAGAATTGGTATGTTGACTCTCAGTAGTAAGTGTGAGAATAGCCCACTAAAACAAAAATGAATGTTAGACACCTTGTAGAAGGTTGTGTGATCGTTTCAATCTTTTCTAAAGTCTTCATTAAGTGTTATGGAAAATAAAAATTGTATTTCCATTTGTAAAAGGTGTACGTCCTGACAGGAAAAAGCCTTTTATTTCAGACAAGGCATGCTCTCTGATTAGCTCCTATGGATAGGGTAAAAGTATTAATAGGTTTGTCTATCTTCACCTCACTGATGTTGAATCTTAGGTTCTATCCAACTCTGCACTTTTTGAGAGGACGGTAATTTGCAGAAGGAATTCTTTCCAAGTTTATATCAATCTGATTACAATTAAAGTTATGTTCTAGTTCTATTTCCCTCCTTCAAATGAGGTTGAATGATGATAGTACAAGTCAGAAAAGGGTTTAAAATAAGCTGAAGTCTTTCTAGATTTCTATAAGTACGATGTTCATTCTTTTGTGTATCCCAACACTTTTCTGTACATTTGGACCAGACGAGGTAAATGAGTAATAAAATTGAAACAGGAAAGGTAGATGCAAAGAAGATGCAGTTGTCTGCATTTATTGAGCCCACTTGATGGTGTTGAAATTTTTTTTCTTATTTTTATAGTCATTCATTCTTTTCATGCCTGCTAGTATATGTCAAACACCACATAAGTTAATAAAGAAACAAACTTTTCTTATGTGTTAATGGAAATTATGTACTCTAAAATTAGTATGTCTACTGCAGTACAGAATAATAGATACTGAACAACTTGTTCTCTGTAAATTGAATTTAAATATAAATGTGAACTATAACAGCTTTTAGTTTAAATGGACAGTTCCACTACTTCAGAGGGTGGAAACACATGGGCAGCTCCACTACAGACAGATAAGGATCAGGAAGGTAAACCACCCCAAGTGCTAGGGAGGTAGATTACATGCTAAGTATGTTGGAGTATGCTGCCAGCAGCACACGTGGCCACCAAATCATGACTCCAGTGGCAGCAACGGGTCATAGGAGTGCTTTGCTGGGAGGATTTGACTTGCAGGTTAGCTGGTGCAGGTGGGCTATGGGAACTGGCCCCAAGGAAAGAAGGCTCACTCACAGCATTGGCTTCCTCTAGCATTTGCTGAGGACTGTCTGACGAGTTCTTGAGAGATACCATAAGGATTTGGGAAGGCTGCAGACAGAGGTGCCTGACACACAGCCCTTCAGAAGGCTATTGGCAGTCCGTGCTGCTCTAGATGAACTGTGGTGGGGAAAGGTCTGAGGAATCCCTCTTTGGAGAGCCCAGACTGAAACAGAATTGTTAAAGGATGGGAGACAAGATATGGAGACAGAAAATGAGTATACACTCCTTTCTCCAACAATTTGCTTAATATTTGTGCCTCTTCATACACTACAGCTGAGGTGTTTCTTGCCTGGGGCAGCTGTAGCCTCACCTGCTGTCTGCAATCTGGGAAAGGAGCAACCTGGAGTGAGGTCCATCAGTCACTCCCTCCTTCCTAAAGCAGAGACCTCTACCTTCATGGAGCCTGACACAACCAGTAAAATCTAAACTCAAGGTTCCTTGCAGAGAAACTTCAGGCTGAACCCTCAACTCACAGGACTGAAGTTATTGAACCTACAGTAACCGGTACCAGGTAAGCTTTTGGCTAATGATATTTCATGCTGTCTTAAAAACAAGGATTATGTTATGGCTTTAGGTTTTCTTCCTCAACCCATTTATTTAGTGCGACTGGGAGTACTGAGAAGAATCTGAGGAAGAGATATTTTAAGTGTCTGCAGTCTTGGAACAATAACTGTACAGTGCAGCATCATTGGTGTGAAATACTCCAGTATGCTAACTTGGACATAAAGTTGTGCTAGAATCCGAGTGCTTAAGGTTAGGATGATGTGCAGAACCTTGGGTAAAATCTGTACTTTTGATACTGAAGTGTTGATGGCAAATTGACAATGCTTCTCTTGTGGTAAAGTCAGACACGAAGGCTTTAATCAAGTACTGTAATCTGAACTTTTTTTTTTTCCAATTTATGTGCTTTTTTCACTCTTCGTGGAAGCTATATTTGTATTGGACAGTCGGCGAGGAAACCTGTGAATTTAACAGAGACACAGTATTGGTGTTTCTCTCCTGTGGCCCTGAAGGGTGCATGTACTTTGAGCGTATGCAAATGCTAAATGAGCTACAGGAAACACTTTCAGATATCCACAGTAATGAACAGGCTGCAAGTGCAGTCTTTGGGCCAAATTAGCACTGGCACGTTGGCCAGGCGTGAGTGCGTTGCTGCTGTTAAGAATGAATGCAGTATGGTGTGTTTACGTATTTTTCAACCATAGTGATTGTAAAATACTCCTAAGGGGCAAATTATGGCTGTTTCTGAATGATAATATAGCAGAGAATGCTTCATTCTTGTACTTCACAAACCAGATGCAATGTCACAGGCAGTATTTGCAGAATGCAAGAGGAGTGCTTCATTTTTCCAATCTCCACCATCTTGGTAAACATAAAGCTTTGAAATTCCAGAACTAATGCAAGGAAGGCAAATATTAGGATCCTAAATTATAAGCACCTTCCGACCTTCTGTTTTACAGCAATGAGGCACAGCAATAGGTGTGTAATGGACACTCAGTAGTGAATTTCTTGGGTACTGCTGCCAATGCTAAAGGTAACTGCCTTGTTGCCTTCATCTACCTCTCCTTTTTTCTTCAGGGGTAAAGAAATATCATGCTTGAAGGAATATTAGATTTGCCTTTTATTGTGTAGTGTGAATAGACTTTGGGCTAGGCAGTTTATCTCCCTCTGTGCTAGATTATCTGTCCTCCAATGCTGTTTGGCCACTGCGCTTTATATCCCTGTTTTTCGTCCTTCAGCTTCTCGCCTAATCAAATCTCACAATCTAAACAGAAAACAAGGCACAAAGAAACAGTTAAAGAAGGTATCACAGATTTTACCATAATGCAGGAGTGAAATAAGTAACTTTGGGCCACAGGGATGTGCTCCCTACTATTGTGTCCTATAATCCATTTAATCAACTTATCAGGATTTTTATTAAAATTAATACAGTTTTAGTCTTTAGCCCCATTTTTATGGTTACAGTCTTTCCACTACAAGACTAAATGTATTCCTGCTCAGCTCATGCTCATCTGTTTTTATACCTGTGCTGCCCTGTAGCTTAAAGCGTTTATCTCCTCCTCTGCTTGTTTGTACTTTTTGTCTACTTATAACGAACAGGACTGGGGGCAGGGGGGATGGAAGGAGGCAGCCAGAAAAATTACTTGGGAATAAGTGAGATTTAACAACGAATCTCCAGGTAGTTGAGGTGTTTGGTGAATTTGTAGACTGACCTTTTCTTCTTTGTCCTCCTGCTAGTGTTGGCTTAAGTCTGTTATATCCACTGATACGTGAGATTTGGCCCTGTGAAAAAGGAATGGTAGTGATCTAACTGAGGGAAATGTAAGGACAACCTGCAAGAGCACCCTAACACCTCATGGGGAGAGGTTAGAAGGGACTGAGCAGGTCAGGACAGCGTGCTGGGGGAAGGGGCTGACCAAGAGTTGTGTGAGTTGTCTGCTCTGTTTCTATGTTTCTGCTCTAGAGAGACTGTTCTCTTCTCTTTGAACTCTGGATATTTGCCGTTGTCACTAAAGCAATAACGATTTGGGTAGTTATTGCGGTAATTTTTTTAAGGAGGGCTTGCTGATTGCTGCTGTTGGCACCTGCTCCCTGTGCTCTCCAAATGAACAGTGTAAATGTTTGTTCACTGTTCCCAACTTCAGAGTGCCTTTATCACCACAATAACAAGGCAATGAGGTTTTTAAATGCATCATCTCACCCATAAAGATGAGAGCACTGAGCCAAAGAGGCCCGGAGTCAGAGACGGGGTGGGAGCTAAGATCTTCCTGTCCCTGAATTCTCTGCAGTGCCCCTTTCCCCAGGTGTCCATGGTTTTGCCATGCTTTGCAGGCAGGCCTGGGGAGGTGGCAGTGAAATTAAAAGGGTTTAGTCAGAATCACTTGTCTCAAACAGTAACACGTTCCCTGCACAACAAGGCTGCGTGATCCCCCAGAAGAGAAGGTTCCATCCCTTGGCTTAAGCTAAGGCACTTCGAAGGGAGAAGCCAGCTCTATGGCAGACACACATGGTTGTAAATGTCAAATCAAAGGAAGATTTGCATTTTTCTGTGTTGTTTGTAGCACAGGCTACAACTATTTCCTGTTCAAGTAATACATCTTGTCTGGGGAGCTGATAAGGAGACGCTGAGGTTTTTTTTTTTTTCCCCTACCTTGCAGATACTTCTGTGTGATTTAATCCCTTCCAGTCTTAAGGAAAAGCTTTGATCTTATGTATTCTCATGACCTGCACAAAATAATCTCATATTTCTGGTGTCGTGACCTTCTTTGTTAGTATTAAGTTCTCTGCCTTCACTGGTCAAGTGAAGTCCCCTGGGTCAGATTCAAAATTCTGTCAGAGGATGGCTGTGCGTGTTTGCTCTGAGCGGTCCCATTGACTGCTGGACTCAGTTACACAACTCTCCTTCCCATCGGTGCCTGTGATTTTTTTTCTTTTTTTTTTTTTTTCCCCCCCTGGCTGCTCTCTGATCTTCATTATGGCTTGTTTTTAATGGCACACCTGGTCCTCTGGCAGGTATTTTTATAGTGCCACAACCAAGTAACCTTCTTTCCTCTTGTAGGCTGAATCCGCCAGTGGGGTGTTCACAGACTGAAAATGTTGTTCAGCTTTGCATGTTGGGGAAACAGAGTTTTGGTGAGGTCACAGCATGAGCAAGAATCTTCATTAAATAAAATTCAAATGGAAGTTTTGCTTCCTCCAAAGCAGCTTGAAATGTGCTGGCTGAGGTTATGGGATCTTGAGCAGGGATTCTTTAAGATTTCCTCACAATACTAAATCAACACAGGTTACTGTAAGATATTTTTAGAAAAAGATTGAAGCCTCTGGCTTTCCAAATAGTATTTCTTATAAACTGAAATTCATGTGAAAATCTTCTAGTGAGAAGAGGGTAAGAAGGTGCAGCGATGGACAGGCTGATTACATTATACTGGAAGACCTATTGATCGGGCAGTGCATCCATTGCAGCATGTTTAATCATTTTCCACTTTGTGCAGGCTGCTTTATAGCCCTGCGTTGGCACAATTCTTGCCTGCACATGTGGGTAATGGAATAAAAGCAAATGGCTCTGAGGGATTCTTGAACCTGAAGAAACATCCTGTACTACAAGTAATAATCTGTTCTGGGTAGGTATGTACAGCCTGGTAGCTGGATTTTTATTGGTTTTCGGGTTGTTTTTTTTTTTTTTATTTTACTTATAAACTGTGGCTGGAACCGAACCATTCACATCCCTGTTGTAAAACATGACTATCATATGTTTAACAGTAGTAATGGTAGTGCCTTAGCAGTGCTAGCAGAGGTGACTAGAAAAACATGTCTGTGTTAATAGGAAGAATGCCACTGTTTCGTACCAGACAAGAAAAAAAAAAATTATAGAACTGCGTGCTCACATCAATTAATTTTCTCTCTACCTCTGAGCTGTAGCTAATCTATGTATTTGCAGCATACCTATTACTGCAACATTTAGACACTTTCAGGTTTAGTGTTTAGAAGCGTTTGATGTTTATTTAACTAACTGGAGAAAATACAGACTATCCATTTTCATAAATGAAAGAGCAAAAATTAATCGAAGAATAACCACATTATTCTGAAGTACAGATCAACTAAGTTAAAATGGAGTTCCACGCTAAGATTAATTATGCTCTGTGCTTCCTGTTGAGTAATTACGTTCAATAAAAATCATTCCGTACAATTCAGTACAAGCTGCCATTTCAGCGAGTATTTAGTGGTGTGTAATGGGCTGAGATGTGCATACTGATGTGTTTTATACAAGAGACTTCCACAAGTCTGTTCCATTTAGTTTCTGAGAAAGGACTTATGTATGTTCATGGGAAACAGGGGCCTGGCTTCCCTGGCTCTTTGGGAACAGCGATATAACTAATGTGCACAGCAGCAGTGCTTTTTTGGCAGCTGGAAAAACACTTTCCCCTAGGCAGTGGCTGTCAAATGGAGGGGTTTTTTTTCTCTCCCATGTAAGTGTGTCCTGAGGAAGTATGCTTAGGGACTGGGAAGCATGCTGGGAACAGACTGGGAGAGATGGTGGTGTCATGGTTGAAAGAGGAGGGCTCTTGTGATGGACTGTGGTGAGTAGGAGCAAGGGAAACTTCTGACTTTTGGAAGCTTCTTGGGCATTTAGTGTCGTGACCTTTTTCCCATCCTTGGTTGCCATAGAGGGACAGAGAGTAGGATGCTCTCCAAACTCTCTTGCTGGAGCAGCCTTCTCTCTGAGGCTCCAAGTTTGCTCCTGTCATCTGTTCTGTACTCCTTCTTGCTATTTTCTCTAAAGCTGCTTAGATCTAGTCTCCAGATGAGAAAGTGGCCCTCAGATGTGGTCAGATAATATATCCCATTATCCTGGACAAATGCTGACCCCTATACTCCATCTAGTTATCTTAAGCACCTTCTTTCCCACAACTGGGAAAAGTTGTAGGGGCACTCTCTTGACATTTTTCCTTGAGGGACAGGTATCGGATCAAGAAAAGATTCTGAAAGATTTCTCTAAATATTTCTAACATTATTGCCATTTAATTAGTTAGCATAAGATGGACAACAGTGTCATCAGGCACTGGAACAGACCGCCTAGGGAAGTGTTTGAGTCACCATCCCTGTAGGTATTTAAAATACATGGAGATGTGGCACTTAGGGACATGGTTTAGTGGAGAACTTGACAGTGTTAGGTTTATGGTTTGACTCGATTTTAAGGGTCTTGTCAAACTTAAATGATTCTATGAAAATGACATTTACATGCATTTGTCCCCCTCCCTTTAGTTTCCCCCAGTTCTGGAAAAGATTTTTCTGAGACCATTCATTTCCTTCATTTGGTTCATCCCAATTATGAACACTCTCTTGGAGCCAGAGAAGTTCTTTCTTTGCTGAGACGTCCTGCTATGACAGGGAGCTGCCCTAAGTATTCATCTGACCTTCACACTGCTTTTTGCTTTGACTCTACTCTGAACAACAACTGGGTGCTCGTTTTGGCCAGCAAACCACTGTCTAAAAAGTGGTCTACTCTCCTTGCAGATCTCTTCAGTTACTGTGATGCTTAGTGAGGAGTGGAATGGAAGTATTAGGAGTCCTGCCAGAATGCATCCAAACAAACTGCATTCAATTGTGTTATAACTTTGTATAATTGCTTTTGTTAAGCACCCCATATTCTGATATCTCAAGTGATTTGAACTTTTCTACAGGTGTTTTTGTATTTAGTTAGCAGGTTTTTACTCTGGCTCTCAGCTATATTCTTACATTGTATTGGCTTCAATAGGGCTCTAGTTACATTGCCAGTGTCAGACTTTTGGCTCATCTTTACAATGATGAGGTGGAACTTCATCAGGTAAAACAGCCCACCATATTTCATGCGTGAGCATAAGGATACACAGAATTCTAACACGGGTATGTGCAGACATGGCATCAGTCACCTAACTGACCATGGCTACAGCTATAAACATGATGTACATATCTACATGTGAGAAGCGTTTGTGTTCATGTCTGCTTACCTCTGCCCACAACTTAAAATTTCTAAAGGAAAATAGGGAACTTGCCACAGTCATTTCTGGATAGAAACACTTTGTCTCTTTTTGGTAAATGCTTTGCTTTAAATGAAATAGAGTTGCAAAACCACATAATTATAACTGATTGAGCTTGATGTTTATCAGAAATTACTCTGCTGGATGGCATCTTTCACGGGGTGAAAAAAGTAAATACTTATGTCCTTAAACTGAACCACGTAAAAGAAAAACTACTGAAGTGAAATAAATGTGTGGTTGATACAGAAGTTTCCTTTCAGATTACAGTTCCCTCCAATGGGAGGTCTGGAAGGTGCTTCTGGAGATCAGGTGGTCCAACTTCTTGTTCAAAGCAGATTCAGTCAGATAAGGATGCTTATGGCCTTGTCCAGTCAAATTTTGAATATCTTAAGGATGGAGATTTCAAAACCTCTCTAAGCAGTCTACATCACCCTTCCTCTCCTCTATGCTGTAGTCTCAGGCTGTTGCCAAAGGCAGACTTAGATCTGACCTAACTGCACACCAAGAAAAAATATTCTATTTAAAGAAAACCAAACCAAAACCTGTCATCCCACAAAATTTTCCAGTAACTGTTAGGGACATCATTAGTGAAAACTGGTGAAGGGAGGAGACGATTTGATAGCAAAGCATTGAATATGTTAGAAAATTTTGGAATTTCAGGACTGCCTTGCAATTTCTAGTGGAAAGATTTTTCAGACTAATTCTTGCTTAGACTTGAGTGTAGACATAGAATCATAAAATAGCTTGGGTTGGAAGAGACCTTTAAAGGTCATCTAGTCCAACCCACCCTGCAATGAGCAGGGACATATTTAACTAGATCAGGTTGCCCAGAGTCCCATCCTGCCTGACCCTGAATGTTTCTAGGGAAGGGGCATCTACCATCTCTCTGCGTAACCTGTGACAGTGTTTCACCAACACTCATGGTAAAAAATTTATTCCTTATCTCTAGTCTATATCTCCCCTCTTTTAGTTTAAAACCATCACCCCTTGTCTTGTCACAACAGACCCTGCTAAAAAGTCTGTCCCCATCTTTCTGATCGGCCCCGTTTTAAGTCTCGAAAGGTCCCCAGAGCCTTCTATTCTCCTGGCTGAAAAACCCCAACTCTCTCAGCCTGTCCTCACAGGAGAGGTGTTCCATCCCTCTGATCATTTTTGTGGCCCTCCTCCGGACCCTCTCCAACTGGACATGCTCAGACTACAACTAGGTGAGAAGATTCAACCTTCCAGAAAAACTTATCTGGTCTTGAGCTTGCTTCTTGCTTTCTCCTCTGACCACCTGAATAATTTCTGCCAGGCTTACAGCTCTTTTTCCCTACTAAGGGAAGGATGGCAACTTTTCTATCATGGGACTGCAGGGCAGGTTGTCCTCCCATTGTGTGACAGAGGTGGTTGCCGTAATCTGACTATGCTGACCTTGATGGGAGCACTACTGGAATGGGAATCAGAAAAAAAATCTCTGTATGCTTGTCTTTGCAGCAGCTCTTAAAGGCACTGAATAATGAAAGGCTGGACATCCCTACGTTTGCAGTTAATGTAAAATGTCCTCACTGAGCTCAAAATAAATACTTTGTATTAAAGAGAAGGTAGATCTGTAGCATGCAGTAAACAATCTAGTTTTGTTCTTGTGCTGTAGTATCATCACTCGTGTGACTGCAGGAATGGTCAAGAAGACAGTATTTCTCCCAGTTGCATGCTTTTTAGCCAGCTCTTCCCAGTGCAGCTGCGGCATTTGTTCATTCTCATTCCAATCTTGTCTCCTTCGATATCTTTTTAATTGGATGCATGACACCTCCGCTAGAGCAAAATGCCACAAGGAGACAAGGTGCTCACTTGTGAGGAAAAGCAGCCTGATCTGCAAATCACTTCCTTCAACCCCACATAGATTTTTTTTAATTTTTTTTTTTCCATTCTCAGTGGAAAGATAAGGTTTACTGTTAGCACTGCAGAGCTCAGGCAGCTCTGCTTTAGCATTATTTTTAGGAAGAACTTTTTAAAGCGTGTTTTAGACTCCAGTGGCAGTTAGAAATGGATGTGTGTATAAGCACATGTACATATTTACAATGCACCCAAGCCTGATGCTTGAATGGATGCAGAGCTGGGACAGTTTCCCTCTTGGAAACCACAAGAAGCTAGGGGTGTCTGGGAACCACAGATAAGGAAAGAAGGTGAGTGCCTTAGAAAGCAGAGCTGAAAGCTGCAACTACAGAAAGGGGACCTGGACTGCACGGTTTCCGTTGCTGTATCCCGGAGCAGCGTACTCTCATGTGCTGCCCAATGGCTATGAGCTTGGAACTGTCACCCATAGGCTCTTAGATGCTGGGCTAGGGGAGCTGCAGTTGCTGAGTTTATTCATGTAAGTGCTGAATGTTTTGTTTTAAATTGCATGCTTAAAATGCCCATTTGTTCCCATTTGAATACACTCCATTCAAACTTGCCAAGATTTGTGTTCTAAAATGGGAACTGATGTCCCATTCTTTACAATCACTGTATTAGCACTCAAATAGTCTTGCTACCCAGCTGGAGAGTCCTTTGAACAATCAAAGCACCTAAATATGGGAGATCCATATCAAGAATGCAGTTCATAATGCAGAATTTCAAGTCAAAGCGGTGCTTCTGAGAATCAGAGCAGAAGATACAAAGATCAAAAAAGTAAAATGCAGTTTCTTTCCAAGTCAAAGCAAGTGTAAAAATTCAAATGTGAAGAACTACACAGAAAGTACTGCAATACCATATTTATCTGATGACTGAAGTACCTCAGGAGCTTTAAATGACGTAGCATCAAATAGCAAACTTTAACTCATTATGCAATGACTCTTCTGCAAATCTGAATCTTCTTCTGGTGTAGTACTAAACAATAGACTCCCATGTCCTACCTGCACCTGCTATTTTTGAGTAAGATAACCACTTTCTGGAGGTGCCTTATAGTTTTCTATATGCTTAATTCATGTTGTCCTTTTAGGCTCAGGAAGAGCTCTCCTTCATCCACATTTTATAGATGAAAACTGAGGCTTGAAAATGTTAAAGGTCAGTTCCATACAGTCATCTGAATCTTGAATCCCTTCTGAGATGTTTGCAGTATCTGAGTTTTAGTTGGTTTTGAGAGGTAAAGTAAAAGTCTTAAACTTGTCTGTTTCAAGAATTTTCCTGCAAAGATGCTTCCAGATTGGGTACAAAGTTCCCTATTTAAAGAAAGCAAGAGAGCTTCTTAGTAACCTTTGCCTTTAGGACCTGTAAGGAGGAGTACCCCACGGCATCAGCAACTTTCTGCCAAGAGCCACTGCTGTGCTCCTGCTCTTCCTACCAGGGCACGGCATGTGTTACCCTCAGTGACTGGGCAGCAAAAAGGACTAAGTTTCCCACGTGGAAGAAGACTCTCTTTACTTTGTTACATCACTCTAAATGCCTCCTCTAGCGGTCTGTGCAAGAAGAAAAGTACCTCAAAGCCTCTTTGATTGATGTCTCAGTCTGTCTTCTGATTTCTTCTGCTGCCTGTTTCACCAGGTTCTGTCACTGATAATTTGCTTTTAAATGTAATGGATAAGCTTCTGAGCCATTCATCTCCTCCTTTAACCACAACTTCTTTCAGTGCATAAATGACTGAAAAGTTACATTTTCATTTAATGTGAATTTACAAAGAAACCTTTAGATAGTAGGCAGCTCTAATATTCTGACATAGCTGATGCTATTAGAAGAAACCAAAACAAAGTTCTTCTGCTGCTGCCTGCACAAAATGGGGAGAAGGTAGGACAGAGGCTCCAATACTGTGATGCTGCACAACAGCAATTACCATGAGCTGAAATGGGCATAGAAATGGTAGTTAGAGTTGAAGTAGTAGAGTAGAAGTCTTGGCTTCTCTGTTGGGAGCTGAGAAGTGTCAGGAGGAGGAGAGGAAAAACACACTGTTGTGACTGAAGTCATGTTAATTGCCTTCATCTCACACTAAGTTTTTTATTCCTTATTTGGTGACCTTTTCTAATGCACAGAAAAACACCAGAATAAATCAAATACATTACCTGTAGAAACTGTATTAAGTGTTTTGATCTGAATGCAGTTGATCACCCTCTTTGTCTGAAGGCAAATAACTTGCATTTACTCTCTTGGGTCTGACAGAAGCCCCCCCAAAAACTTGGAGGAGTCACTTAACCATTCTCAAGTCTTGCCTTTAAGAAGGCAGTAATGCTTGCAGGAGCCATGAAAGGTTCGTGAGACATGGTTGACATCTAGAAATGCAAATATTCCTTTGTTGGCCAAACAAACCTACACAGAGCAGAGGCAGAAAGTAATGATTTCGGATTTCTCTCTCTCTTTGCTATGTTTCTGCTCTTTGTTCAAGGAAAAGTAGGCAAAAAAGGCAGCTTTATATTCACTTTGTTAGAACTCCAATGCAACATTTACAATTTTAAAGCTTTGCATGCTGATCTAGAGGGTTTTTTTATGTTACTGATATTCAAGTACTTTAATGCTCACTCACTTCACTCATTATGCAGGTAAATAATGTATCTACCTTTACAGTGCAGATAATGCTGTACAGCTGATGAGGCTCCAGAATCGTCAGTAGCTTGACCTTCCTGTATGATTCATACTTATGAATCTAATAATAAATAATCACACGTGGAAGAGTCAATAGAGAAATAATGTAACGCTTCTTGTAGTACCCTAATTCAGCAGAATAAACCATGAGAAGCATTTCAGTAATTTACTATAGTAAGTGCTCTCAGCAGCCTTTGTATTTCAGCTGTTTGGTGCTCCAGCATGAAGATAATTATCTTGGCAATTAGTTATATTGTTATTTAATAGTCCTCAGACAATATTCTATTTTTTTTGAAGGAACAGGCCTTTCCTTCTGTATCTTCCTCCCCCATTACAAAAAAAAAATGTTCATCTACGCATCTTTCCCCTTGCCAAGTATTTTTTTTTTCTTTTTTCTGCCTACTACTTTCTCCAGAAAGATACCAGTTATTGAAAGACAGTGTTGCAGCTACATCAACAGAGCTGCAGGAGATTCCCTCTTCTTGTGCCTCTCTGAGGAAGCCACAGGAACCACTCCTAAACAAGCAGGGCTGGCAAGGGAGGGCAGGTAAGAGGAGAGCAGCAGTCAGCAGCACTGCAGACTGAGACCACAGAACTGTCCTCTGAAACCTGTGTTTCTCCTCACCTGGGCTTCTAGAGAAATAGGTAAAGTGAAAGGTTGATGAAGTGAGGTTCACTACTCTCCTCAATGCCAATCCAATCTCTGAAGTTCCATGAAAATGAATCTTTGTTGCAGTAGCATGAAATTAGGAAGAGAGTTTTCAACTCTTCGTGGAGTTACAGTAGTGAAAAACGACAGTCTGAGGGTAGAAACAAGGATGAGAAAAAATGAACTATTTCCTGGAATGACTCGAGCTTTGGTAGCTTAAATAAGCGATTCATCTCCCAAAAGCTGCTGGCGGGGAAAATGCCTGGAGCCGACATTCTGCAGACCTGTCATCATTTGGGGAGGGGAAGGGGTGAAGCTGTTGATGGAGCATGAGGAGATTGCCCTCCAGAAGGTGAAGGGGTGGCAAACACCTGAGGAAGAGACACAAGGCTAGGGAGAAGGGGGGAAAAAGGCTGAGAACTGATGCATTTGAGCGTAGGTGGTCACGACCTCAATAAAAAGACACTTCACCCACTGTCACCCTTGCTCTCAAAGTGATTTTTATTGCTCCTGTTTAAGAGGAACAGACTGTGGTCACTTTTTTTTTTCCCCTCTGTCTCACATCACTCCCTTTGTGGTACTATTTCTTACAGCCTTAGTAGGAAACGGCTTGTTTGCATATACCGCTTATAACAAACAACATAGCTTCTAGTTTATTTAATGCTTCCAGATTTTGTACTTTCTGGCCTTTTTGCAGCTGTTCTTTCAAACAACTCCAGTTCTAAGAAACCAAGCTTTTCTCTCTAACTTTTTGACTGTGTGGAAGATGTTTCTTTTCCTTTCTTTTTTTTTTTTTTTATTTCACTTAGTGACTCAAACTCCACAAAGTACCATTCCTACTTCTCACCAGCTGGTGGTCCATATGCCACTGCATCTCTACTCTTGTAAATACAAGTTTGAAGTCATGCTCACAGATCAGACTTTTGGTGGTTAATATGGCAATATGTTAAAATGTCAAATGATGCAGAATGAGTGAGTCAGGGAGGAAAATAAAATGCAGTATTCTTCACATTTATAAAACTTTCCTTTTAAGGGGCTCCCAGTGGTTTGCAGACATCAGGGAATTTCTGCAAGTCTGACAGGGTCAGCACAAGGCTGGGACTTGGGATCTGCAGCATCTTGATAGAAGCATCTGTGAGAGGCAGTAGCTCCCAGCTTCCCAGTGTTGTCTACCCGCATGCTTAAGCACTAAATTAGGAACAAGAAATACAGTCTGGCACATTGCCCATGAAAGATTGCCAGCTTCTAGCTCTTCATTACTCTGGAATGGGTGGTAAGTGTTCCCCTGAGGAGATGGAAGTTTGTAACTTGCACAGTGCTTTCAAAAGAAAGGAAAAAAAAGGTGGGGGGTGGGATGGGGGGGGGTGGGGTCGAGAAGAGGGGGGAAAAAAAAATCCTTTGAACTTTGACAATGCTTCAGAGAGAATCCTAATGGCTGAGGCTGTAACCTGTGTCTGTATCTGACAGCAAAGCTGTCAGATGCTTTAAAGCTTTAGACCTCAGTCCGTGTTTTTAACTCAGTGATGGCAATGCTTTCACCACCTGCATTTCAAGCAGATGTACAATCTCTGACCTGTTATACTTCCTCTTTCCATTGCATAATTGCCCTTAATTTTGGCAATCAGGGCATACCTCTGTAAGCCAATGCCCTAATTTCTAGCGCTGAAGAAAATAGTCAGGGTAAGAATAGAAAATGTAACTAATAGCTTTCTGCAAAAGAGCTGCCATTAGTAAAGGGATAACAGTTTTTGTTGATTTTTTTTCTGATTCTTTGTTAATGAGAATGCCTTCTGCCATTGTGAAAGTTGTAGTTAACTTTTCTCCAGTTCAGTGGCTCATAGCCAAGGTATAAGGAAATTAATTTTAAGTGGATTTGGAAAACCTTAAATAGTTTAGTAACTTTGTGCTATGAATCCATGCTGCAGGTGTATGCCAGCTATGGCTCCGAGTAATGCAGACTTGTAGCAGACAACTCTCTAGGTGTGAGTGACAGGAGTATCATGTGAGTGCCTAGTTCTTTTCATGAATGTAAAAAGGTATAAATAACATTGCCTTTCAGATAGAGGAATATGTTGCTTTCTTGATTCTCTTTCTGATTCCATTCATCTCTCTGCAAAATAGTTAACTGTTTTCAGCTTCTGTGTGGTCTGTGCAAACCAATACATAATGTAATTAATCTATGCATAATGAGGTAGATTAGATAACACTCAAAAAGGAGTTGTAGTTCTGGGAAAAAATCGGAGTCCTCCAAGGATGCAGTAATGGATTCATTCAGTTACTTAGAATTCAGCATGCAACCATATCCATGCCTATTTATATCTTAAGATGCTTTCCCAATGTTGTGTATATAGAGATGATGAATAAGGAGATGGGACGGTCTGCAAATCTGGGCTGGCAGTTTAATCAGAACTGTCTGCTCTGCGTCCCATTATAATTAGTAGTTCAGTGCTATAGGAACCTTAAGATTAAAATCTTGGTAAACTCTGTTTTTACCATGCAATATGTTTTTACCATGCAATATGTTTTTACTGTGCAATACTGAGCTTTTCAAGGGATGAAGATGAGAATGCAAAGCAACTGCAAAGCCACAGTAGAGAAGTCCTGTCCACTCTGTATTACCAGCAAAGCATTCATTAGGATTTTGCTATCAAAACTGTAACTGAAACCTTCCATGTTCTTTGAATCCAAGTAATATGTAGCTGTTGTTGCTCATTTGCTGCATGTTTCTAGGTTACAATGAAAGTTGTTTTCCACAGTGGACCATGAGAGGGTTACCACTGCATTAAAAAACCAAAGCTTTTAGAGGAGAACAATTCTTCAAAGCGAAGTATATTAAGCAAAACCGACTAAGTTAGCATCGTTTCTCTCAAACGGCTCCCAGTGCACTGTGTGCTGGAATTAATGGCACATCTCTCTCGGAGGTTTTTTCTTTTACATTTAGATGATATTCAGTCCTGGTTTGTAAAGAAAACCCTCCAGAAGCTCACAGCATGTGAAACCCGTCAGTTCTAGTAACTGAATCTGCTAAGGCTGTGTCAGATTAGAAAGCATAACACAGTTAAAGGAAAGCAACTTGAAGTCCATGGTTACTGTAAAAATCTGCATCAGCAGCTTTCCCAAGGTGGAGAAAAAAAAATGTTCGTGTTGTTGGAAGTTACCTGTTATTCAGAATTTTTTGCATTATACGCAGTAGACAAGAGAGCTTTACTCCTTTAAACTGACATTTGTTAGCACACTACCTGTTTAGTGCTATAATTTCATGCACTTTTATCAGAAAGTTTTTTCATGACTTTTAGATTGTAATTTCTCTTGTAGATTGAAAAGGAGGGAAGGGAGGAGAGGGGGAGGTTGCTTTCTTACCAAACAGTATAGGTCAGCTAAATTTGGCCCAGAGAAACTCATGTCAGTCTTCTCTATCTATGACTCATTTCGTCCCTCTCTGCTCATGTGTTGCCAGAGCTACCCTTTGAGTTATACAAAGGACTAATTAACCTTCCTCATGGAAAAGCCAAGATTCTTGAATTTGGCCTTACCTTCCTCATGGGATTGGGAAGGTCTGTGTATCTCCTAGAGCCTTCCTGTTCTTGGTTCCTCTAGTAGTGAAAGAGTTTAATAAAGAACATTTGATGTAAAAACAAGACACAAAATGGCAGTATCTTGTGAAGAAGTAAAATAGGACACATGAAAACATGCTTCAGAAGACTCCACAGCTGGGAATGTCATTTTAGCAAGTGGTTTCCAGCACCTACTACAGCAGTTCCAGCTGCAGGGCAGGGGTACTTCTTTGCCTTCCACAAGCGGGAAAATGGAAGTGAAGAGAATGATAGGAATTTCCATTAGCCCTCTTTACCACCCCGTTCCCCCACCAGCTTGTCAGATATCTAGGGGCTCCGGAGCAAAGACTAGCATCAACTGGACTATACTAGACTAGATTTTTCAGCCCCTGCTGTGAAACATAATCAGAAGCCTGCCTCTTGTGCCCGTTACACTTGGTGACATTGGTACAACAAGGATAGGGATAAGCCAGGAAGATTTTGCTCTTCCTAAAGGCTCACGAGGGGTCTGAAATGAAGTGGAACTGCTGAGGCTCAGATTTGTCAGGGTTGCACTGCTGATCTGGGTTGAGAAACAAGGCACTTCCCCGCATGGCTCTGCCTGGCACTGTTTGCAAGGCTGCAAGAAAGTGACAGAGCGGGGTACCAGGGCCAGCTGCTGTGCGGATTTGGACAAAAGTAAGTCAGGCCAGTTATGCACCTCTTTTAGCAAGAACCTGTCTAGGAATTCATAGAAGGCGTAGGACTGAAGGCCTATTTGGACTTGTGTGAAAACTTGCTCTGTCTTTTTGACTAGGACAATCAAATTTTCCTCTATGTTGAGCTATGCTATTGCTTTCCAAGTGATCTACTTAAATATCATTGTTCTGTCTTTCACCACTCTACTTGCATTGCTTTGGGCTAGTTTTCTGGGTTTCTCGGTTTTATCGAGCCTTCAGAGTATTTTACTCTGTTCATCTTTACTCTTTAGTTGTTGGTCTCTAAATCAGAATAATAATCTAACTCTGTATCAGAATACACATACGAATAAAATCATCATTGCTATTTACGAGCTGAGAGTCAAAACTAAGCATACAATTTATTTTGAATTCAATTAGAACTGCTTCAGTACTATAGATTGTGTGTATACAGTCTGAAAAACTTTATTTCCCTATAGAAAGCAGCACTTTCCCTATCATGAAGGATGGCCTCTGTCCGTGAATGCGCTTTGTTACTAGTTCCCCACTGAGTCGTTAAGAATATTGGGTAGAGCTGTAAAGCATTTATTTTGCAGCCACTCATGGATCTGCATTAAGTCTTGGAATATATTTGGTACGTGTCCGTTTTGGACAGTTTCTGATTAACTCCCTGGAAATATTACTTCCTTGTTACAGGACAGACATAGGATTCACACCATGAGGAAACAATATCCCAAGTGCAAGTGACCCAGCAGTTACAAACCCAGTTAAATGTGTGTATGCAAAGTCATTCGCCATGCACTTAGTGCTACTTAAATGTCATTTCAACCACCTACACCTGTAGGACTTCTTGGCAGTAAGACCAATTATACAGATATATGGACACTTGTCTATCTGTAGACTACTCTGTACAGGTGAAGCATTGAAAACGGTGCAGTACCTTGGTTCAGCCAGCATCTCCGAGTTACATGGCAGAACAAAGATTTAATGCTTTTTAAACAGAAACACACAGAAAAGAGGAGTGCTGATTTGCTTGTCTCTTCAAACGGCCTACTGTAAGAATGAGCTCTTGGGGCTGGCGAGGGAAAAGATTAAGTTGCCATTCATCACTGGGTTCCAATACAGCTCCTGAAAGGCCCTAAAAACAGAGCAGCTCCTTAAACTGCTCCTCCTGTCTAAATGGCAGTTACAGCTAACAGAAACCTAAAATGAGCTCCTTTGTTTGACCCGATTTGTAAGGAACCTTCAAAGTTAAGGCCCTTTGCTCTGACATGGATCTGAAACTTGGTCTTGTTGAACAGAGGGCAGCAATTTGGCGATGTTGAGTCATGAGAGTTTCTTGTGAACATGAGGGTCTTTGTAGCACAGCAGGGACTCCCTGAAGAGCTCAGTGGCTTCAAGAAAAGGTTTGAAGCTCCTTTTTCATTCTAGGACACCACCTCCTCTTCCTCTTCCTTCTTTTAAAGATGGGCAAAATCAAAGTGAGGTGGGCAAAATCTGCATTTAGCTCTGCATAGCTGAAATGGCTTTTGTGTAGTCATGGTGTCCTAGTCTGTCACGTAAGTCAACCATCTACCGCTTTGTCAAAAACATTCCTCTAAAATACCATTTGACCTTCTAGAAGCAAGCCTGCTGCACGAGGATTGTATATGTTCTCTCGCACACATCGTGTCAGGTGTGGTTTTGCTGACAGTGACAGTTGGGCGAGTTCAGGATGAAAGCTCAATTTCTCAATGCTTGTCAGAGCTTTGTAAATGCGTGTATGAAGAAATCATGCTCTAAGAGGCAATATAACTGCATGTGACATGGAGGTCCTTTTTATCCCGGTATAAACATTACTAGAAACCAGGCAACGAGCAGTGATTCTGTGCACTGTTCAATGAGGTGGATCTTGTTACTCCTGGAAGAGTTGAATAACAAGAGTTGTGCAGTTCACATGAACAGTAGGATGGTCACACATGAGAGGAAACCAAAAGGAGCTACAGGCACTTATGATCCCGCCACCCTGCTCAAGGGCTCTGTAAATTATACAAACCTCAAAGTCATGAATTCCAAGAAGTATGATTATAGCTCACTACCTACTGCCTATTTCTCGGCACATCGTACTTCATGCTAAGCTGGCTCTAGGTTATCACTAAAGCATTAAGAAAATTTAGCCCCTTTAATTTTTTTAATGTGAAAGCTTAATAGTTTTGATATATTTCAGACACCTTTGGTTTTTAAAGAACGTTGACACAAATGTGATGGTGCAGAGTTTTTATTTCAATGCATTCTAAAGTCACTTGTGTGTAAATCAAGAATTGATTGGTAAATTAAATTGCCTAAGCCATGCCAGCAGCAACAGATCTGGTGATTGCAAAAGCCTGTAATAAAATATTGCAGACAAGTTATCTCCTTCCTTTCACCAGTCTGTGTGCTGTAGCAGCAGCGAGCATTCAAATCATACAGAGCACGCTCAAGTGTGGTTCACGGACCACACTGCCCTTGAACCATCTGGGGTTTGCAGCTCAGCACCTCTTATACTTTTCAGCTTATAAGTTTGTTTTGTTACTGCTGCAGTCATTGCTTCTGTTTGCTTTGCAAGTTGCTGCTTTCACTGTTCAGCACATATCCTATGATAGCTTTGGTCAGAACTCTTACATAAACTGAAAACTAGTCACTATTAGCAATAAAGGGGATCAGAGAGCATCCAATTTTCCCACCTTTGAATTTTCTCACCATCGAGGATCATTGCATCTGCAGTGGTCAGTGAACCCAACAACAAGAAAAGAAACTGTTCTGAAAGGTCCGCTCACTGTGCTACAAAGTTTTGAACTAGTCACAAACACTGTAAGAAATTGATTTTTTTTTTCTTAAATAGTTGTCCAAAATGCCCCCCTTCCCCCTTTTTTTTTTTTTCCCCTGAGGACCTTATAGTATTATTCAGTGATGCACTTTGTCTTGCAAGAAAGAGGTAGGCAGAGCGTTATTTGTAAGCTTGGTATCACCTAGGTCCAGCCTCTTCCCCATGACTCACTGCAGCTCTGGGTTGATGGCATGGCTCATCTCCTCCTACCTACTTTCTTGGTCTCTTCAGATGTTTGCTCAGCTCCCACTTGTCCCTGCAGGTCACTTTACACAGTTTCATTCAACTTGAAGCTGTTTTTCTCTCTGTTCCCATCCTGTTTCGTGTTTGCCGGACGTTTTTACTCTACTCAATATTTATCTAGAACTAAAATTTGCTACAGCAGGTGACTGGAGATGATTCCTCCCATGATCGCTGCTCTTTAGATCATTCTTCCAAGCAGCAGACACCAGTTCAGGGCGCAGGGGTGTAGGATAACGTAACAGTAAGCCTCCAGCCTCAGCTGAAGTAGTGCTGATTTGACTGACTGGAATATATATAGTAATAGTGGAAATGAAGTGTGATGGACTTTAGCACGAGCTGCACAAGTATACTGTGCCTCTGAGAGCGCTGATAAAACATCTCAGAGGTGCTAGTATAGGTAGATGAGCATGGTTCTGTGCCCCAACAGATCCCAGTTCACTTGGGGGCTGTGAATATATCCTTGTGTGTCCAATGCTCCCATGACTATGGGTGAAAACCACCAAACTTAGAACTGAGTGTAGTCTCCGAGGGAGAGAAGAGCGTGGTTTAGCTGTGCTGCAGTCACACCTTGGACGGCAGAGTGAACAAACCAGAAGTGCTGAGAACAGCAGTGCAGGGCTGTCACTGCTGCTAGGACTGCCTGGGTCATGACAACAAAGCACAGAAAAATGAAAACCTGCTTTACCTGTTTGAATTTTAGTTTGGCAGCTCTCTGTACCTTTCCCCTTATTTCCTCCCCTTTTCAAAATGGACCAAACACTCACCCAGCTTGGTGACTTTTCTATGATAACCTCAAATGACCCCAAATTCAGGGTCCTTTCATGCCAGCATTTACCTATGCCCTATTTCTTCTGAGCTTGCCCTGTGCTGCCTCTTTGCTGTGTCCTCAGCTGGGGTTTCAAGTCCCAGCATCAGCTAGAGCCTGCAGACACTGCTGAGCAGATGCTGGAGCTGCTGCTTGCACAGCCTTGCTGCTGTCCCGTGGCATTATGCCTCTGCACAAGGCAGTGGCTCCCAGTATATCAGCTGTGGATGTGAAAACAAGACCTAGGGTAAAGTAAACCATGTTTGTTGGTTAACTTTCTGGAAAAAAAAATCCTCTCCCTGTGTTCAAGTCACTATGGTAAAATTAATGTAGATAAAGGCTGAGAGAAGGAAAAAGGACAAGGTGAGGATGGCAGGAAATTACAGTGTGTTCATTAGCATATGAAGAGGGCTATATTTATACCATGTGGAAGGCAGGCAGCGTGATCTAGTGGACATTTAGGAAGGTATTCACATTTTCACTAAACTGCCATTGAAGCTTTTCCCTAGAACTGCATGTTCCTCTGATGTTCCTTTTGAAGAGACTGATATTCCTTCCTTACCGCAGATGAACTCAAACATGCTTGAGAAAAGTCCAAGTCTGAAAATTCAAGAAACTTGGATCAAGCTGACTTAGTACCAGCTGTATGGGCAAAACAAATCACTTCACTTTCATATGTTCTGAAACAAGGGCTACAATGAAATGAAGGTGTTGCCTCACAGGTTCCTTGTGGCACGGATCTCTTTTCTCAGAGATCCCTGGATGATCAGTGGAGTGCCACTACTGATGCTACCAAGATAAATTAATCCTCAGTTGGGGAATACCATGGTTACATTGCAATAGGAAGTAGAAAGTCAGCCTCCTTACAGGCACTAATTATGTGAGCCTGGCAGTTGGTGGTGGTGATGGACGTGTCCTGTTTTATGTACTTCTAGACACACCGATCATCCGATTGTGGATCTTGAAAGCCTAGAACTAAGAATATTGATTTACAGAGTTTCTGGATTGTCATTGAAATTTTAGGAGTGTATTTAAAAAAAAGGCAAAAGCTTTTATTGAACGCTATCTGTCACCTGAACTAGCATTTCCTGTGGAGTGAGATACTCTTCAGTATAAGAAACACTAAGAACCTGGTCAGTATTTGCGTACAACAGTATATTGGAGGTCTCTTATGCAAAACCTTACACCATTTTCACTTGAAAAGTTGAATGTTATAACCTGTATTTCAAGCAGGATTAAATGGAAGCAAAGGAAAAGCTACCAGGAGTTTGAACAGGAGTTGCCGTGGAACTGGTCTTTCGTTTGCACACGTAGCCATGCTATGGATTCAGCCTGACTTAACGAAGCGGTTTCCAGAGTACTTGCAAATTTGTGTGCCAGCCACCGCAGACCTGCAAGGCCTCAGATTTAGAAGGGATAAGCTTCTCTTGGTACATGCACCAGATAGCACTCTGCTAAGAGTCAAATTAAGATAGTGTAGATATATTTGAAATTTACTTTAACTAAGATTTTCAGTCCTTGTTTATAGATGTGAGAATGAACCAGATCCAAAAAACTGTATTTAAAAGGTTGTAGTCAGAAGTAATTAATGTTTAAAGTGGCTGTATAACCATACACAGCTAACCTACATAAGTGCAGATCCTCAAGAGGTTTGCAATTAGTAGTTAGCCTTACTTCCTGCCTAATATATCGGTACCTTGAGATGTTATAAACACCATGTACTGCTAAGAATTGCTCACAGTGTGAAGACTTCATGGCAGTAACTGATTCTTCTCCTTGAAGTTTTAGCACAAAATAGCATGTTTCCACTTCTTGAGGAAGCTGTCCCTATGTCAGGCTAAATGCTGATAACCTCCCACCTCTGCTTTCTACCGCTCTTTCCACCTGTAATGCTGTCCCGGCAAGGCCCTGCTGAAAAGGGCAGGATGTGACATTGCAGGTCACAGCGGCTCCTTGGTCTGCAAGTGGAATTATTACTGTGTTACGTGAGATGAATTGGTTCTTTCCAGATAGATACATTCCTTCACTCAGAATCTAACACTAGGAGCGTATTGGTGTGCTGCGCAGTTACGTATGCTGCTCAGTGACTTTGGGGCTGAATGAAGCATTGAGTCACCAGTGGATCAGTTGTGCGGGCTCCTGCATTTGCCCCTCTGTCTGAACGGGCTGATCCACCCCGAGTCCTTGGGGGTGCCCCACCTGCATTGGGCTGGAGAGCGCACAAAGCTCACCCAAAGACTTCCAGAGCTGCTGCCTTAAAATATTTGGCCCTGTGGGCTCCCAAGGACTGTCAGTGTGGAGCAGCTCCTCTGAAAAGTGTGAATCTGTGCACCTGTTCTCCATATTTTAAAGACTTTCTTATTTTGAAGTGCAATGTGAAATACAAACCTGGATTTCTCCAACCCTGAGGGTTTTCAGTCTGGCTACGTAGGTTGACCTGTGAGCATCCACCTTGCTCCTTTTCTCTTGTTTCTCCAACAAGGTTTTGGTTTGTTTCCTTTTTGCTAATTCCAGACCCCCTTCTCCTCCCTCTTTTGCAGGAGACTCACACTCTTTGGGCATTCCAGCTCTGCAGCTGGTGGGGGCTCACCCTCTGATTCTTAGGCCAACAGCATTCCAGCTGATAAGGGATGGCACATCCTCAGCTGGTTGCAGAAAGGGAGTGGGGAAGGAGCTGGGCCCAGGGGCTAGGGCAGAACAAACTCAGGTATCAAATGGGACTACCTTTTCCTGTGATCTTACACTGGTTTCTACATGTAACAAAAAATACCTCTTTCCTCCTGATATGCTCTTTTTCCTCTTTCTTTCTTCCTTCCTTACCTCAGCTTCAGTCTCTTCACAGCCTCTCTGAAAACACTGTGCTTAAAAGACATGGCAATTTGCTTTTTACCTGTGTGCCAGACTTGGACAGGTTTAGGAAAAATCTAATTCTCTCACATTTTTTGATTCACTGGGTATTTAAAATAATGACCCCAGATTTGATTATTGTTTTCTTAAACTGCAGAGGGTTCTGTCAGTTTGCATCCAAGATGATTACTATAGACAAGGTACTTGGAAAAGTTCAGGATGGAGCAACACACCTTCTGTGCTGGGTCCTGCTGGAGCTCCCCCAGCCTGGGAGCAGAAGGAGCCCTTGCATTGGCATAGGTGATGGGGATGAATACCCATCAAAAGCAACTGTTACACACAAGAATTATGAGCAGAAAACTTCATTAACAAACTCCTGATGCAGCCTGACCCTTCTCCTGTTGGAGTTCGTAGCTAAACTCCCACTTCCTTCAGCGGGGCAGTGTGAGCTTTCCATCTAGATAGTGCTCAAAGAGTACTGAGGTAAGGACTGCTGCATGCCTGGCGGCTGCAAAAGTAGGGTGCCAGGAAAATGGAGCTTTATGGTTGTTTACTCTTGTCATAGCAAATTCTTTCTTTATCAATACATTCCTGAGCTCATTCTCCCGGGCTCTGCAGCCCATTATTGCAAATATGGCAAGAGCCTGTCGGCTAACAGCAGAGGCCGAGGCATGCTCAGGGAAGTATTACAAGTAGTGTATTGTATTTATACACACATGCTTCTCTACAAACATGTACATATATATATTTGCTTGCATCTTCTAAGAGAGTAATTCATGACATGAGTGTGCATATACTATCTTGTGATCTTGTTTGGAATTTTTACTAAATGCAGGACCACGTAGCGAGGTGCTTTCTCAGTCATTACTCAGGAAAAACTCACAGCTTTTACATTATAGTGCTTGTATATATGCAAAACCATAATACATCGTACAGAGTTTTTCTTTCAGCTCAAAAGTTTTAATACTTTCATCGTCATGAGACACTACCAAAAAATGTACAACTGAGCACTTTATAAATAAATTCTATTAGAAACTTTCAGACATGCATCTTCAAATCCACTGTAAGAGACTTAACCTCCTCCTTCTCAAATGAAAAACAGGATTCTGTTTCCAGCCCGGAATTCATTAAACACTTGGTCAAATCTCTGTTCTTTTGCATTTGCCACTTCTCTCCCAGTCATTTCCAGAATTTTAGCAGTTTTCTCCATTTCTAATTACTCGAGATAACCATTCCAAACTCAAGGAATCTATAAAGTTGTGCTTGGACAACAGTTGTCACTAACGAAACTGAGCCACCAGGTTCGGAGAAGGAATTTGGGCTTGTCCAGTAAAACAAAATAAGAGCATGGCCAGTGTTTCGGGTTATTAAAATAAGATCCATAAAGTATTTAAAGGGTAGTAAAAATTTCAGCTTTTATCTATCACTTTGATAATACCTGGGGATTTTATTAATAGGCAGGATTTTTTAATTTAATTTTTTAAAAGGACTAGAATGCTTTCTTCTTTCTTTTTCTTTCTTAACAACATACACAAAAGCAATATCCCCCAAAGCAGACTTGCACTCGGACATGAGATGGAAAACTTATGTTTATAAAAGCCATCTCCTTTTGCTTAAAGCAGAGAGATGTGCTGAGAAACTGGTACAGTATGACAACATTTTAAACACAGAGGAGACAAGATTTATCTGGCTGCTATACAATATAAACAAAAATCGAACACCAGTGTTACAGCATTATATTGAAACAAGCCACAGTAATTAGATGCTTTGAAGTCAAGCCTATATTTTCTTCAGCTTTTTTATGAATTATTGATCCACTTTCCTCATTAAATGGAATGGCAGGCTCTTGCAGTAAATGGACAAGTGACTACAACATTTATATAATCAAATATCCTCTGCATCTGGCAGTGAAACACGTTTGTGTGTAAAACATCCTTTCTGAATTGACATCCCTGTAAAACAGATTTACTAGAATAACCCCATTCCTTTTGTTTCTGAAACACAGCTTCCCTTGCATCATCGTGCAATCCAGTATTTTACACTGATCGTAATAAGGAAAATATTTTCCAAGAGCCTGTATCATCCATTGTGCAACATAACATTTCTTCTCTATAATGAGATGTAAATAAACTGTCTCACTTACCTTATTTTCTCCATCTCTGCCGCAGAGGCCTACAAGAAATCAAATAACAGGAGCAAGTGAATGAAGGAAAACATTCACTCTGCAGATTTATGCATAGTTAAGGCTTTCCAAACGGTTTTCGACAAGTGTCTACAAAGCGACGGTAAGAGAACCCCACATCTGCATTAGCCAAAAATAACACTGACAGATGAACTGGGGAAAAATGCAGCAGGCTGCAGGAGCACTGTATACCCACGAGCCATGGGCAACAGAATGACTCAGTTGTAGCGCTGAGGCAGAAAATGGGGAGGAATAAAAAAAAAACCGGCAGGCAGCAGCAAGTAACAGGTTACTGTGCCTCCGGGGTTTCGGAGGAAAAGTTGAAATGCAGTGCTCCCCTCTGCCCGGTGGGCACGGCAGGAGGGCTCTGCCGATGGGGAATGACTGTGACTTCGTCACACGTGGATTTGGAGTTCAATTCGTCATCTCTGGCAGAGCCCGGCAGATGGAAGGGACGAGAGCCTGCCTCCTTAGTGGGAGTTTCGAGTAATCAAATTACTTTCCTCAAGTAATACACTATCTTGACAATTAGCATCTCAATATATGGAGGCTTTTCGTTAACCCTTTTGCTGCTGCTTACCCGGGCTGTAGCTTACAACTCCAGTATCATCTCCTCAGGTCCCGCTGCCTGCCGCTGCAGCCAGGCTCCCGTTAACCCTTTGCCGGCGACTCGGCTCTCCCAAAAGCCCTGAATCTATACAACCCGGCGGAGCCGGAGGTGGCGTGTCATTAATCTGTCTGGTTTCTTTTTCCCATATAGATGATGTAAATTCCTACTTATCCATAGCACGGAGTCTCATTAATCTTTCTGACTTTACTTATATCAAAAGCACAGTCTTGTTAACCCTTTGGTTTCTTTTTCATCATTACCTCACGCAGATCCTTAATAGCTGCTTCCATTTAATTTTATAAGAGCACTGGCACAAAATCTCATCAATCCTCCTGGTCCCGCTTTATTGTGACCAAGGAATGAGCACTCGGAGCAATCCTGCAATCTCTAGAGCCAGATAAATCCCAGCATCACAGAACCTCTTATTTATACTGAAGGCATTGCCCATTAATCATGAACACTTTAAACCTTATTGATTAATGGCCAACAATCATATTTGAGTATGAAATAAAGATTTAAAATAGGGAAATGTGAATTTAATCAGTTAACCAGCAGGAAATTTGTCAAACTGCCTAATAAAATATCACAAATGACAAATTTTTGGTTCTTCATTGGGTCACTCATCTTCCCTTCTTCTCATTTGCCCATTAGATAAGTTGTCAGTCAGGCTGGTGTTTGCATGAGGATTTCTGATGACATGCATTAAGGATTTTAAGCATTCACCATAACTTGGTATGCAAGAAGCCATGTGCAGGAAAGCGCCCTTCAGCTTCCCAGTAATGGACGTAACATGTTTAAGTGGCCCCTGCATGTTTGTTGGAAGCACAGGGTTGCCTTTGATAAATCCCAGATTTTGAGTTTAAAAATCTAACCTAGGGACCCCTAGCTGCTTTCTCTATTTTACAGCTAACCATTGAATCCATGTGCATTCTGTAGTGTGCAGTAAATAGTTTAAACACTGCTGACCAGAAAATGTACCACGGTGGCTTTCTTCCTGGGAATGGGAAGCTACTGACAGCCATATGGTCTTGCCAGTTTGGTTTTCCAGAGGTGATCTCTCAAAACTGCCTTAATCATCACGTTACTGTCATTTTGGGGAGACAGGACATAGTTTTCTCCAGGGCCACTCACTATTGTTTGGCCTTGCACTGTGGGAATTGCCCATGGAGACAGAGCACTTAGAATACCTGATTTTGGTCCTTCTATTACGGCATATCTACAGACACAAGGGGAAGATGCCTGGCCTTGCTTTTGCCTAGTGCTTTGAGTACTTCTGTGCTCACGGGGTCAGGGTGGCAGTTGTTTGATGTGATTAAAGTGCAGGGTGGAGAAGAGGAGCTGTAGGCTGGCTTTCTGGCTATACTCATCTGTGAACGCAGGTGAGTCATTGGCTGCCAATCCCGACAGAAAATTAGTGAGAGAAAAAAGCTTGGTGAATGTTAGACATCAAAACAAAGCAGAAAACTAAACCAAGCTGCAATTACTTCTCTATAAACTGATTTGTTTTTTTTTTTAATGGTAAAACACTTTTTTAATCTCCTCACAGTAAAAACTGCTTGTTTTTTGTAACGTGCCAGTTTTCCTTTGGATCATTGGGGATGTTCTCCTCTGTCCTTCCCTGACAGCCTGTGCAGTGAAGAGAGGGCTGCTCTCTGATGTAGGACCAATGGGTTCATCCTTGAAGAGGAGCATCTGACCCAGGTCAGAGCCCTTTCTGGGCTGCAGCACTGCAACACTGTGTTGCTTCTTTTGATGGGGATTCACTTCTAGTAAATAAATAGGAACACAAGAAAGGACTGAAGCTAATGTGTTCTTCAGGGGAGTGTCCTAGCTCTGAGGCGAGAGAGTCAAGTGAGAACACAGGAACGTGAGATGGTAAAAACAAAAGACAGGAGCATCTGCAGAAATGTAGCCTTCATCACTTGTTTTTTCAGATAATTACGTTCCTTAGGAAGGTCCTTCATCCTTTTTCCTCTCCTTCTTCTTCCTTTATTTTTTTTCATTTCATTTTTTTCCCCAAAAAAGCCTTAGCAGCTCAAAATTATTTTAAAAGTCTGTGGTTTTCTGAAACAGCTCTGTTTGCACAAGGTGACATTTTACTAAGGCAAAATTGCTGTTTCCTAGCCAGATCCCTGCCATTGATACAGCCTGTGGAAGTTTAGAGGTTACATCATCCTCCCACTGCTCTCTATGAAGGCTTCTATCTGAAATATCCTACTGAATTGATTTTAAAATATACTCCAAACAGCTGTGATTTGGCTACTTTTAGGATGAATCTTGTCCTGAAAGTCTTGTGGGACCTATTTCAAGCAGAAAGACTGAAGTAAAAGTTGGTATAAGTATGTCCTTTATGGTATGTCATTCATAAGTTGCTGCTTGCTAGTGGGTTGATTCATTTCAAATGCTTCTTGATGCCTGAACTGAGCAGTGTGATTGAAGTTGCGTGATTTTTTTTTTCTTTAAATAAAATATTTTTAATTAGAGATCAGTAATTGCCTTTAATTACATAAATATCAGATGTGATTTAAATACCTGGTTTTTTTTAAAACAATATCAATGCAGTGTGACTAAAGTATTTATTTAATCAGCCTAAAAATAACAATGTTTGCTTTTAAAAAAAAGGTTGGCGTCGGTAATTCCATATTCTACTTTCCCATATACAGTCTCCCACTTAAAATACTGAGACTTGATTGAAGATATTTCCTTTTCACAGAAGTGCTTGGTGTGACAACTTTGCGTGGAAGCACTTTCAGGCAATGCCTAAGAGTACTGGTAGAAACTTGCATTTGAAACAAGTATTTGAAGAAAGCAGGGGTAAACCACAGAACAACTGTCAATACTCTCCTTTTCTGGGAGTGCTGAGCACTTCAAAATTCATTTTTGAGCAGGTATTCAAGAGGAAAATCAGTTCTCTCTTTTTTTTTTAAATCATACACACCCCCCCTCCATCTTGCTTATTCTAGATATCTAGATCGCAAGTTGATATTCTTTGATATTCTTTGAGAACAAAGCTATTCGCTGTCTTGAACGAAAGCAGAGATGCTGTTAATGGAAACCCCAGGAAATTTTACTGTGGCTTTTTTTCCCTTTAGAATATGGTTACTGTTCTTCAGACAGCATGACAACAACTGAGTTGTTTTCAAGTCAGCAGAGTGAATGAAAAATACTGTGATCCCCTAATTTTTTGTCTCCCCATGTTTGATTAATGAGTCAAACAACCTCAAGACAATGGCAGAGCATTCTTAGACATTGACATACATAAAACTTAATTTAGTGATCCAATTCTTTTTGGTTTTATGATCCGTGTCTATAGTGTTGGTTATTGAATAAAAGCCTTTTAAAATAAAATAAAAAGACGTGCTGATGGTATCTCTGTCATTCTATTCAATTCACATGGTGACTGCATTGGTAAAATACTGTGTTTATGTTTTATTTCCTGTACTGTATTATCACTTTCTGAAGGACAAGCAATCGTGAGATTTCAGATCTTCCAGATGTCTAATGAAATTTCCTTCCCTAAGATCCTGAGGTCAAGTTTCATCCTTCCGCACCTTCCCAATCTGTGTGTGTGAAAAAGAAGGAATACCCTAGAGGTGAATTTTTTTTTTTCCCCCTTTTTTTTTTTTGTTTTGTTTTCTTGGAAAGAGGTGTTTTATTTTAGAGGGAGGGACAAGGACCCAAGGCCTTCTCATGAAGTTCAGTAGACTTTGGATTGACGTGTAGGCTATTTTCTATCAAATGTCTGAGAAAAGGAAGAATAGCGGGAAGTTACTGCCGCTCATTTAGTCTGCCTGTTATTACTCTGACTTGTTTAGTATTGTGGGAGTTGCTTTTATTTCTGTGATGAGGAAAGTTGTAAATGAGAGTTCATTCACAACTAAAGTCATCTGGACTTCTGGCACATTTGTAAACTACAACATGTTTTCAATCACAATTATTTCACTACTATTTCACGTCAGCATTTCTTTTGTGCTCACAGTTGTACTAGTTTTATTGATAGGAACTGGAGGAAGTGTCTTATCTGCATTTGATTTGGCTTCATGTATTGAATGTATCTAATAGATGTTTATAAAAGAAGAAGAATCTGTAAAACTCTTGCCTGAAATTGTCATCCATGTACAAAGAAAATTGAGTCCAGTTCTCCATGGTTGCCACTGTAATGGATACATTGTTCAGAAAGCACCTCCTCCAAGCATACCTCCACACCACAGGCCATAAAACACCTCCACTATTCACAGACCACCTGAAGGTAGTTAATATGTAAAAGGTAAAGAGGCTTAACACTGAGGGAAGAAGGCAGAAGAGGTCAAGACTAACATCCTATATCCGTGCAATACTAAGGAACTTGTTGGGACCATTGGAGGTTTTCACCTGGAAGGAGGAACATCATACAAACTAGAAACAATGGGAGAGTTTTATTAAGCTGTGGGGTTTTTGCATGTCTGACCCAAGGAAAAGCATTTGTCAACCAGTTTAGACATAAGTAACCATGAGTAAGATGTACCAAACCTCTCAACACCATCAAGAGTAGCATTACACCTTCCCAGTATTCTCTCCCTACCTGGGACCCACTTCTAATGCTTATTAGGGTGAAGGAAGAATCATCCACAGCAAAACTAGGAGATTAATAGAAGCTCAGACATTTGGGACCAAGTGACATAAATGGACTCAACTCAGTAATGAAATAGATAAATCGTCTTCTTAATTCTTAGATCAGATGTCTAAGTTCAACACCCGGAATTTTTGCAACACACCTGAATGTGCATCTCCAGAACACCACTACTCTCTCATGCAAATGTCCGTAAGGCTGCTGGGCTTCATCTGAAAAGTGGCAGATTTCTTTTTTTCCCTCTGTGTTCCCGAACACTACTAAACTGATTGAAATCAGAGGGGGATTCTAACCATATTAAATTTTGTATGACCAATTTATCTCTGTTTGATATTGTACCAGTTCTATGTTTAAAGATTATTACTCCCCCCCCGGTTTTAGATTCCCGTATTCATTTATGAAGACATGTCTTATCTGAGAGGGAAAACAAGACATGATTGCTATGAGTGCTCTCAGAAGATTATGCTCCTTTCCCTCAGACTTTTCAGTATTCCTTTTCTGATCTATTCCACATTAACTGAAATCAAATTTGAAAGTGGGTGATCAGAGCTGTGTATCACGTACGAAACACCTTGGCAGTACCTTGTATAATAATATGAATGCTTCAGAGACTCTAAAGAAAATATATCTGCAGTGCATCTTAGGCTTGTCTCGGGTTTCCTGTGGCTCGGTCACACTGCAGGCTCACATCTGTTTTACAGTCTAACAGCACACCTAGATCTCCATTTCCCTGCTGCTTCCAAATGACGAGCTTCATACATGAAGTCTTTATGTGGATGGCTTTGAGTTAAATTTCATCCTGTTTCCATTACTCTGCTTATAAATAAACTAGTTCTTATATGAGGTTCCCAACAGTTGTCAATACCTCCAAACAGCTTTATCATTTAAACAAAGCTGTTTATTAACTCAAAGACTATATATAAGTATATATAACAAGATGTGTCCGAAAACTTCTTCCAAAGTTCTAATAACATCTTCCCAAACTGACAGACTACCTTTTTAACATGCTACTTTTTAAAAAAAATGCAATTTTCATTCAGGTTAATAATCTTGAATTACTCTCCATTTTATCAGTTTTAGATAGTAATTCTCAGCTGAGCACTTTATGAACTGCTTCATGCAAATCTAGATAGATCAGGAAATGTTCCTTGAGTATGAAATTGGTTTTCTTAACAAGAAGTTACTTTTGCTAAAACCGTTGTGTTTGTGCCACTTCTCTGCATCCTTGATTGCTCAGCTTGCTCAACCATGAAGCCTTTGCTCCATGTTACATTTTCTCTTTACCAATTAGAATATAACTTTTGAACCAAAGTGAAAAGCTTTGCTACTGAGCATGCTGCTTCATATGTCAATTGATCAGGATTTGGGCTGGGGATTATATAGGATTCCTGATATCGCCAGGGCAAATAGGCTCAGTTTGAGCCTACCTTAATTATGGTAATTTCTGTTAAACCTTCCTCATTCTTAATCAGATATCCTACAACTATTCCCATGTTCACTATCATTCTTACTGAAACACAAAGCAAAATTTTGCTTTAATAACTGGACCTTCTGTCTGACCTTCTTCATACGCTAGGTCTTCCTTCGTTTTTTCTTTCCCTGTCTGTACAGTTGAAGATGTTTTCAGCGCTTGACTTTTAAAAATCCTTAGCAAAGTCCAACCTCACTGAAATTTTGGCTGATACTGGGGAATAGCCACAACAGAAATAAGATAAAAAGAAATCTTGAACATTTGTCTCACAATAGGCCTTTAAGTCCTATGTGGCACATACTGCATGTGTGAACATTTCTCAAATAACCACAAATTAAATTGAAACTATAACCTACAGGCTTCTCCATTGCATGCTTGGGAAAACATAGCATTCTCAAACTGTTTTATTTCCTAATATTTTAGGATCTTTGTTTTGCTTCCTTAGTTTCATTTTCACTGTAAAGTCTCAGAGCCAGACTCCCAACGGGGGTAAATTAGCAGAGCCCCAGTGAAGTCAAGCCTTGCTGATTTATACTACTAGTGAGCCTGCTCTTAAATGGCTGTTTTGGTGAGTCAAGCTGAGTTCTGTCATACCCGCTACTCTCAGCTAGCATGAAATGCCATAGTCCCTCTCAAAAAGCACAGTCCCAAAAGAGCCCATACCTCTTCTCTGTGTCGCTTGGCAAACCACTCAGTGAAACCTGAGCAAAGGCTGTTGAAAACAGGAGGCTTCCTGCCTTAAAATGACAGTTCAGACTCCACTTGAATTGTTCAGTACACTTCTCGAACAGATGATTTGAAAATGTGCACGTAATTCATGTCATTAAAGTGCTTATTTGTATTAAAATAGTCCTTGTAGCCATCAGCAGAGATGAGGATCTCTGGTGTTCGGAGCGGTATAAAGTTCTCATATGAAGAGGAAAGCCTTTCCTGGACAATCTGACCAGCTAAAACAGTCAGATCCGTGCAGTATTTTTGTTTCCTTTGTGATGCAGTGCTTTTGTCTTGTGAGAACAGATTGATGAACTATGTTTTCTTTACCATTGTTCAGCATCATATGATGCCATAGAAATACAAAAGGTTGAAATAGTGATGTGAAGCCATACGGCTTGTCCAACTGACCCTTCACTTCCAGCTAGCTTGACTCCGGTGTGACCCCACCAGCTACAGTATAATTGTAAATATTGTAAAGGAGCGGAGGCTGAGGAACCAGAGGAAAATGCAATCTAATTGAGTAAGAGGAGCCTGTGTCTCTTAAACTAAGATGTGGCACCTACTGACTGGACATTGCCAGTATATTTAAGGGGGTGTCTGCATTACAGGCATTGGTAACTGTAATTACACAAATTACACTAAAGTATTTAGCAACAGCAGTTGCCATTTGAAAAGCTCAATAGATAACATAAAGTGATATCTGAGACAGTCAGGAGAAACTGCGATATCCTGGTGTGCTGACTCCTGACTTGTTAAGGATGGCCATGTACTGAGCAGGACCAAGGCTTGGGTCATCAAGACCCAGGATGGCATATAAATTCTAAGATAGCTGATCCTATGCATTTCTGCGTTTGCATCTTTATATCTCTACATATGTCTCTAAATACTGGAGATTTTTTTGTTTGTGAATGTCAGCAACAGGAAGTGGGAGGGAGAGATGAGAGGGGGGCAAGAACTGCAAAATTCCTACATCCTACACTTGCAGAACTCTGTTTGTTACAAAACATGCATTTTCTGAGCTAACTACGTCTACATCTATCTAGGTGATAGGAGTAATCACCTGTGGTCCTGTTAAATAAAGCTTCACCTTTTATTTTTTTTATCATGGTCACTAGCTTTGTGCCCTGTTTTCAGCACCAGCCCTAAAGGAAGGGTTCAGAGGAAGGCAACCAGAATGCTAAGACAGCTAGAAAATTCTTCCTAGCAAAACCAAGACTGAAATGAGTAAAGATAATTGAATAATTGTTTACAATCAGGGAAAAGATCTCTGTAAAGAGAAAGAAAATCAGCCATTTCCCATGTTCTAGTGTGGATCAAATAAGAAATAATGAGCTCAAAGTGAAGCCAAAAGATTGAGAGAAAATGTTCGAGTGACTGTTTTAGTCACAGAGGTGGTTATGTACTGAGGGCATTGCCCATAATAATTGTGGGACGTACCATAAAGTTTGGAAGGATTCACGTACAATTTTCCTGTCTTTGGATGGAAGGACAGACTAGACAATTTTCACAGTCCTTTCTGACTCTTCTGACCATGACTGCTGCCTCATAAAGAGAGGACAACATAAACCAGAGCAAACATTTCTTCCAACAAAAGAAATTTGCCTTCTGCTTTACTGCCTTCAGCATGAGTCAGTTCCTAAGGCACCATTGCTTCCCTGGGACCAATGCGCTGGGGAGCTGAGTGAGTGTCCTAAAAATAGGACATTCGTGTTCATGTCTTTTGTCATTTACAAACTTGTCTGTGGGCAGGGAAGAGTAAAATAAACAAGGTTTAGTGATATACCCAGACAATGTCATACATATTTCCTTGAACAGAAAGCCAAACTTCAAAGCTTACTTCTCCTGTCACACAGCACTGGTGGAAAACAATATCTGTTTATTGATTCACCTTATTTTTTATCCCGTTTCCAACCAATGTGTATGGTGCTTCAAAGTCATACCAGTGGAGCTATATCTGTTTCTGGAACAACAGTTATTCCAGTGAATAGAAAGCCATGGCCTATGATAGATCATTTGGATTTCTGCCTGTAATTGTTTTAGAGAACTTAAGCAAGAAAAGAATGAGGGCAGAGAATAAAATTAAGATCTTTGATCTTCCTCCTTCAAACTAGTCCCTCTCTTCACCACAGGAATAGGATCTTCCTAATAATATTATGGATGAGATAAAAAAAATATCTCCCCAAACCCACAGCAGACTAGAAGGGAATTAGAATGTTACTTGAATCAAAGGAACTGGTTCTAGTCACCACTTTGGCTTATGTGCCAGGAAAATCTAAGTATGGAGAAGAAGAGATCATATTCCTAGAAGTGTTGTTGGTCGACTCTGGTTTTCTTTTTACTGCTGGTTTTCTTTTTACCACAAGACACCAGTGCAAAACTTACTCTGCATATTTGAGCCCTCATTGGTGTTAGGGTACATGCAAAATATGCATCTGTAAAACAGGCTTAAAAAGTTTCATCCCTCAGTCATTTGCTGTTTAAGTTCTAAAGTGTTTTCTGCCATCTACCTGGAGGTCAAGAGATGATGAGGAACCATTATGTATTCATAATATATATCTGCATAACATGTAGGTATATTTATATGGATAACTCACTGAGAACCTCTAGATGGTGAATACTAATTACCATCAAATTAATCTGTGAGCTAAGACAGGGCTTAGAGACGTACCTATTTTACAGAGATCTTTAGTTCCTCAAGGGAGTCCCAGGGTCGGACAGTGATGTTAAAAGGTAGAAGAGGCTTGAACTTTACTCTCCCAAGTAGCATAGCTAATTTGCTACTTAATCTACCTCTTTCTTCACCTGTTTTTAGGCAGGGTGTGAAAGTAAGAGCTCCTTTTGCCTGCTCCTCTCCGCACTCCTGCATAAAAGCCAACCAGATTCTCACTCCAATAGTGTCTAATAAATAAGGTAAAATATTTCCCAAGCTTCAGTGATTTGGTTTCTGCAAAGCCACAATGTTGCTGGTCTCTGTCAGCATTGCTGAGTCCGGTTGTGTCATTGTAATAATTTTAAGTGCACGGTGACTTCTGCCCTGGACTTGGATGGTGTCTTAATTGCTACAGGGTCATAAGCGGTCTTGTCTTTTTATATTCATTGCACTGTGCATTAGTATTCTTCTCAGGCGTTCTTTTCTGCGAGTTTAAAGGAGTCTGTTCTTACTCCTACACAAAACGTGGAATTGTTAGGCTTTACTGTGGAGACGTTAAATCAGACTCTGGAGATTCCTTTGTCGAGAAGGAAGCTGTATTGTTAAAATTACATCTGGCTTTTGCACGTGTCACATTTCACAGGAGCATTGAGCCTGTATTATCTAGAGGCTTTGCTTGCAGTCTTTCTTCATGCAGTGCTATTTTTAGATTTTCATCCTGTTGGAATTCAATAGTCTAGTTGTCAAGGCAAGCAAGAGAAGATAGCTAAGGTTGAATTTGTCAATGATTCAGCCATGTTCGTTGTTACTATTACTATATAATCTTACCATGGTGGGGAATAAACACCACATTCAGGACATATAATTGCATGGAAGTGTCAGGATTTAGATTGAAATTATAAAGTGCTTGAATATAATTACAAACCAGTTTTGAATTATTACAGAATAAGTAGAAGGTTATCAGAGGGCTTTAGGGGAAGCTGTAGTTTTCCTGGAAGGAATTACAGCTCCCCTACCTGCTTTTACTTCAGCTAGGATTTTGCCCTTTTCCCCTCTCCCCTGCTCTTAGGTCCCCATGAGCACTTCCTCTCACATACCTTTACTGTTACAAGAAGGAGAATAGAGTTTAGCTGCGGCATTAGATGAGGACAGTGAAGGTTCAGATCAGAATATTTTGCTGTCCTGGTGCCTGATAAGAAATGAGGGCATTTGCAGTTAAACAGAGTCAGGCTCAAAATCCACGAAAAGGCTGACTCCAGTGGGCTGTAGATTGGGGTTTAATATCGTGATGTTAAACTGAGCAACTGAAAAGCCATGTATAAGAAAATAGCCATAATGCTTCATAGGTGAATACCCTTGTAACGTACACCTATTTAAACAGTACGAGAGGCAATGAGCAGCAATGCAGAAACCCCATATGCAGTTCTGGTCACAAGGGTCATTTCACTGAAAATAGTGTACTCTTGTGCTTAGCATAGCTCCTGGGTCATAAAGAATACAGAATTTTGAAGATCACCAAATTATAGCCCTCGGTGATTTCCCAGATTCTTGCTCTGCCCTCTGAGACACTGTAACAAAACCACTCTAATTTAGAAGATGTGGGATATTTCCTTTAATTAAGTTAAAATTAGGAAATGCAGTCGATGTGGCACAGACTCCGCAATGGCACCCCTGTCACTGAGTGCGTGTATCCTGAGATGGTTCCATGCCAGGGAGACAAACGCACTTGCTGTTGCTGGATCTGTAAGCTGGGAGGCCCCAAAAGAGCTGCACCTTTGGGAAAGGTGCTGATTTGGGGCTGTTCAGGGAGCAGATTGTGTGCGTGTGCAAAAGTGGAAATGGCAGGCCTGGGGATGGCAAAACTTTCTCTCTGAACTGTCTTAAATGAGCTTAGCACTTTCTATGCTGGCTGAAACCTGTCAGCACACTGAACCAAGTCTCTAGATACCAGACACCCAATGTACTACTGATTAAAAAAGGATTTAAGTAAGCATGGCATACTGTAGATACAGGATAAAATACCTACTTGGAGAAATCCAACAACTCTTAAATTTTCGTGTTCTACAAATTTAAGGTTAATTCACAATTTTTAAACAATATAAGCCATGAACTTCAGTTGTTTGAGTGCTATCTGGCAGGAAAACCTGATTATTGCCAGTTTACACTTTGCGGTCTGGAAGATTTGCAGGACTGAAGTACCAGTCTCCTAGCAACCACAGATCCTCTAAGAATCTTCTCTTTGATAGTCCCTAAAATATGTTAATGCCACTAGATATTTCAAAATAAAACACTGGGACTCACACCTAATGGAATAAGGAATTCTGATTTATATCTTCAATCCAGAATAACAATGCACTAGTCTGCACAGTTACGACAGTGACTCAACGCAGTTTGGGTTGCTAACCATTTTTGGTTTGTTTAATTAGATTCTCGTTACTAAACCCCAATAGTGCAAATGCTTATAAACATAACTGTGTGCAGGAGTAGTCCCAGTGAACTTCATGGGACTATTTATGTATTTAATTACTTGCCGGACTAAAAATTTATTGTTCAAATTTTAGCAGACAATATTTTAAAGGAGTCCCCTCTCTTCCCCTGGTTATCTACATGCATTTTATCAGGACATTATTCTCTGACTATCTATTATATGTATAGTGAAACAGAGAATTTACATCTTGAAAGAAAATTTCAAAGATCACTTTCTCATGGGGGATTTTGATTCAGCAATTACATTGTCCTCAGAGCATCCACAGGGTGCCTCAACCCTCCAAAATACAGTAAATTTTTCAGGGTGCAGCCCTGAAGGTAGGAGAGAAATAAAAAAGGAGCACGCATGTTAATCGATTCAAATGCCTACTACAACGGACAGCTGCAGTGGTCTGCCAAGAGACATCAAAAGATGTAAGCCAGCCCAGGATGCAAGACTCTGCATTTAATGACGAATCCCAAAGGATATATTCATGCTGCTGCATTGCTATTTTTAATGAATGAAGCAGGAAGGACTGTAGTGCCAGGCAGGACTTGTTGGAAGGAACTGAAATTCCACATTTCTGAAAAATTAGGAGAAGAGTTCACAAATGTTTTTTAAAAAGGATTTCACCCCTCAGCCATGCCTTTCTGAAGAGACAAAAGAATTCCAAGGAGGAGAAACTGTACGAAATAGGTTCTCAGGAATATTGAAATTAGCAAAAATGCATCTTCCCATATGGAACTGTGCTATAAAGAACACATGGACACTAAGATTCTGTAGGGCAGTTGTGATAATTGCACAGAGGATAGCATTTCTCACCCATTTCTACTGATCGTTTAAGGGCCATAGAACCTCATTAGTTTGATCTTTATTACACTCATTATAGAGGCTTCACCAAGAAGAAAAAGGCTTCCCCTTATGGCTTTGATAGGCAAAGGACAGCTGACCGTTTGTGATCAGAATATCTGATCGGCTTATTTCAGAGTGAAAAGAAGAGTTGATAGAACAGAAGTGAAGCATGTGAGAGGCAGTGTCATGTCTGTCTCCTCCACAGCAGCCCTGCCTGAGATCTTGAGTGCAAGAAGGAAGGGAACTTTCCTTCTATTTAAAGCACTTCTATTTGTGGCGTATTGAAAAGAGCTGCCAGTAATTTCTATGCATGTAATCAGTAAGCAAAGCTACAGTAAAGTGGAGGGGGATCCTCCAGGTAATGAAGTCCTCTATAATTGAGGTCTACGGCCTTTTTGGAGTAATTATAAACAGGTTCTTCTAGATTTCTGAAACTGCTAAGAAATACTGCAGATGTGTGCTTGTATGGAGCTCTGACATTCAGTATCTTTTTTGAAGTTACTGCAAAGGCAAGGAAAATTCTTTCTGTGAGTCCTCTGATGTGTGCTGTCAGTAGATACAGCAAGCCAGATGATTACAGCAGTGGTCCAAAAGGAAAATTTTTTAAGAATTTTGTTTATTTATAAGTGAAAAAACAAGATCATAAACAGGCCTAAAATGTTTCTCTGTTTGTAACCTACTGCTTAACCAGCAAAAAATTATGATGGAATTTCATGACTGTAAAGAAATATCTTTTTTATCTGTTCAACAAGATTCTTTCTTTCTAAATGCCTCATCATTATTTAGCACAACAGTAAAACTTGTCCCCACATCAGGAAAGTTGTTTGCTTGTTCAATGGCAGACACATTACACAGAGTGTCCTCCTTTGTGACCCCAAACTATTTCTGAGCCACAGACCACATGTGAAGCAGGGCTATGAACCAAGGTCAGTCAGTCTTCTGTTCACATCCCCGGTGGCTGCCATTGAGACAAGAAAAAGGGACTGAAACATAAGGAGAGCCTACCAAAAGGCTTTAGAGAGGAGAAGAATGGGCAGGTATCAAATAATGACAGCCTACACCTGCAAACCTTGTCATGTGGCACTGATGAAATTTTTAAGAGAAGTATTATGGCTTTACTAATGCATCTTCCAGTGCTTTGATGGGCTAACAGTTTTCTGATGATTACCTGGCAAAGACAATAGGGGAAAGGAGAGATTCTGGGCTTTCCTGATTTGCAGAGACATTATGGAACTGCTCTCACCAGCAGTCAACAGCAAGTCACTGGAATCTGAGTGCTTGTAGAAGAAATGATTTTGAAACAGGCCAGGGAAGGTTCTCTGTTGCCAAGTGGCAATGAGAGAGGCTGAGCAGGCCATCTGAAAGTGACTTCAGCCAGACTGTTCCTACTACTTCAGAAGAGCTTATGGGGAGATACAAATGGAAAGAGAGTGAGAGTCAAGGGGAATTTCCTCCACTGCCATCAGAACTGCTGTTCTGAGGGTGGGACTTTTAGTTGTAATTAGTTTAAAGGGGCTGGGCATATTTTGAGCTGTGTTATGTCCTTCACTATTAGGGGAGTGGCAGGGTTGGGCATCAGGAAGACAAATGCATAGAGATGAACAAGGACAGTCGCTTGTGGAGACTCAAGGATATTGCACAGGTTTGGAGAAACAAGGAATGTCTGAGTGGGACCCTAATAAAGTACTGAGCAGTGCTTTATAAATAGCGTCACCACATGCTGGCTTCCCAGCCAAGGTTAAATTAAGACATAGTGACTTTCTTTTAAGAAGTCAGCTAAAAAGGGAGCTAGTGTTTCAGACAGCAAAGGGGATGTTAGCAGCCTTCGTTGAATCCTTCATCTACTTTGCATTTCCTTTTGACTAAGCCACTTGAACCCTACTATTGCAAAAATACTTAACTGTACTCAGATGCGGATGTTTAGGGTCTAAACCTTCATCTATTCTATAAGTTACAGTGTACCTCCACTACAAATGTCACTGTTTCTTTATGTACGTTTATGTAGCAATTCATAGAATGACAATTGCAATCCTAATGCTGTGTCAGTTAGGACAGCAGTACTATTACTGCAGTGATTAGATGAAAAAGGCAAGGAAAATACAACTAATAAAGATTCAACTTATTAAGGTCTATAAACTGGATTATAATTAGTATATGTTAAACATTTTTTTCCATTTAAATTGAATTTTTGTATCAAAGGGGAAAGATGTTGATGTGGTTCAAGATTCCATGTCATCTAGCTTCCCAAATCTTGCTTTTCAACTCATTGTGTGGCAATGGGACTAGTCAGGAGATGTATCGGGGTCTTAGTGTCTCTGTATTGGTATCTGTAAAACAAAGGTTGTAAATAGCACTTCCCATGAACATGAGGAAAAAATTCTTTACTTTGAGAGTGACAGAGCACTGGAACAGGCTGCCCAGAGAGGTTGTGGAGTCTCCTTCTCTGGAGATACTCAAAACACGCCTGGATGTGATCCTGTGCAACCTGCTCTAGACAAACCTGCTTTAGCAGGGGGGGTTGGACTAGATGATCTTCAGAGGTCCCTTCCAGTCTGTGATTCTGTGATATCACAAATACGTAGAGAGAAGACTAGGACTGTGAATTCTTCAGAGACAAAGTAAGTATTTTTTTACTGCATTCAGTAAAAAAATCAGTCAATGTCATGTCTGTAAAACACTTATGCTTGACTAGGGCAAGGAAATAGAGCATTAAATTAGGTACAAATTAAGCTGAAGGCACATTTATATTGGTAATGGTCTTTAGTCTGATGATACAGTTGTGAATATCAGGCAGTAAAATAATTGCTCTTGTGCAGAAATAAACAAAAGGAGACTATGCATTTGCCAAATGCTTTGTAGCAAAGTAAGTGGGATTTTAGTGCTGAAAATCTGCTTGAGAAGTTAATCAGCCTGAGAAACTGGGGACAGGCAGACTGATAAACAGTAAAGCACATAAGCGACTGCAATATGTAAGGGTATTTGCTTAAAATAGCTTTCTGGATGTCCAAAAAAGGAAGAGTCACAATGAGAATTTGAATCTCAAGGTAGAGTATTATCACCTTACACAGTTGTACATTTCTTCTTTGAACAGTGGAAACATTAGGAGCTGAGGGAAGAGAACCAGGAAAAGAAGCATTGTCACCAGTGTGACAGAACAAAGAATACATTGAACCAAAAAATTCATATGCAACATGAAATAAAAAGGGAGCTAGATAACTAACTAAAACAGGGAAAGGGTTAAAAAGGACATATCTAGAAAATCTAGGAGTAAATGGAAAATAAAAGGCTCAGCAGTCGAAATAGAAATTTTAGTATATAATATTAATATAAATGCATAATTACAATCAACATGCCAGGAGACTTTTTTCACATAAACCATAGGAAATTGCCAGAGCCAGTCAGAGAAAGCCCATCCTCTGATGTCCTTTGTCAACTGGGGAAGTATCTGAATTTATGGACTGAAATTCTGGCTCTATTGATCTCTGTGATTTTTACTATTCGATTTGACAGTTTGCAGAGTTTCATCCAACAGGCATGTTCCTCTTGGGAAGAGAATTCATTTTAACTTCCAGTTTGATATTCGTATTTATCAAGAAGAGGATGACATCACTCGTTTCGCTCTTAAACCAAAGAGGATAGCAAGAATTTACCTGTAAGCCTGTACTTCAGATACTACTAGAAGAGGCTGTCAGGATCATCTCCTTTTTAGGCTGCAGTGAGGTCAGTCTAGCAGCCTGGCTCTGACTACGGAGCCAAATGAACCCTCAGAAAGAAATATTTCATGCTCTTGGGTCATTCTGTCAAAAAGCAAAGCTACTTTTTTCTCTTTAGAACAATAACTGGCACGTATGAAATGAGCTAATCAAATTTTATAGGGAGAATTAATACATTTTATTACACCAGTTGGTATGTTCTGAGAAGCAAACAGAAAAGCCATGATGTTCCTGAAACTTTATTTGGAAGAAACAAAGGTTTAAACACATAGAGAGACTTTGTTGTTGTTTTCTTTCCCCAGCTATATCACTTGGCCCAACGGAGATTCTCTTGCCCTGCAAACATTCCCTGTTTCTATCCTTACATTTTCAAAGCTAGAACAGCCCAGCAAAAATCAATGGTATGGATGTAGTCCATCCTTCCATATTTGGCTACCACTGCATACAGTTGTCTGCAGCTTGGTGATGACTTAAACCCTCCCATCTTTCCTAATCTTTCACATCAGTGGTCTCCAGAGGTGCATTTTTGAATTTATTATGGCTCCTATCATAGCATCTAAACTAAAGGTTTTATCCCTGATGTTTCACAAGAAAATGTATGAAGTGACATAGTGTTTGTGGAATAATGCGTAAGTAGGAACTAACTTTCTAACTCCTGTCAGGTAGAATTTGGATTATACCTTGCTGCCTGAGGACTTATATACCTTCAGATAAACGTCTAACTTTACTCTGATTCCTATTGATCTTTTAGACCTTCAGATTGTTTTGTGACAATGAGCTCCATATGCAACTCACTCAGTTTAAAAATCACTTCTTTTGATCACTTTTACAATTACTGCCTTTCTGTGTCATTTGAGTCTTTCATTCTTGCATTGCGAAGGTAGAAACTGGAGCACCTGTCAATTATTTTTCTACCCATGGTTTTCTGTATGTTTCTCCTAAACTTAATCCATTGTTTTTGCTGTCTCTTCATAAAGAAGTCTTTTAACTACTTTTAGTTCCTCTTTCCTAAAAACTCTGTTTCTGTCTGGTGTTGGCAAGATGAAGATCAGAAATTTTTTCAGTACCCTAGACTGGAGTTATGTGGTCACAAAATTTACATTTTTTTCTACTTACTTTTTTGACTGCAGCAGTATTCAGCAAATCTTCCTACTGGGCTTTCCATCAGGGTTTTTTTGTTCTGTTCCTGTCTTTTCACCCACAATAAATTTAGACTTCTTGCCACTAAGCATACTTGGATTTGTCAGTATTGAATTTTGCCTTCCCTTGTGCTGAACCTTCATCCATCTCTGTTAGTTCTCCTTGAAATCCATCACCTCTTGATTTTCCTGAATAAGTTTGTGCTACCTGTAAGGTTTTTTCCCTTCACTCTTCATCTGCTTTTCCCATGTTATTGCTAACGTATGACTCACTAGTCACTGTCTTAACCTATTATTAACCTTTAACTTTTATTAATCTTTTGGACCATTTAGTCTTATAATTTCTTTTTCTTAGCTTGTTTTGAATGACAACGAAACTTTACTTCTCTCTCACTCCCTTCTGACTTCTTGATTCAGTTAATAGGAACTCATCTTCTCTACAAAGCTCCCCAGGACCCAGCAAATGTAGCTTATGCAGTCTTCTGGAATGACTTGGAGAGCACTAACTTTAAGAAATATTTGAGAGGGAAGCGTTGGGGAATTATACATCAGTCAACCTTGCCTCTGTGCCTGGAATGACATTGGTGCATGCCTGCTTTGAATCCATTTCCATGCATGTGAATTTATTCTCACAAGGAATAATTCTCAGGTCTCTCTTCAATGACATCCTTGAATTTTTTGTCAGTCTTTCTAACACTGATCTTATCTATTCTGTGTGCAAAGGTGAAAATACTTCTTTAACATTCCTATCCCTCTAGTTTTACATTCAAGGTTATGTTAGTTTATTTTCAGCTACGTAGTCAGAGCTCCTTGACGCTCAACAGAGTCTGTTTTAGTCTCCTAGTCCAAAAGTATGCCCTTTCCTTCTTACACTTAGATGAATAAATTTATCATTAACTACATTAGTGTTCTTTCAAAAAGTTGAGATCACTTTGTTTGCTGTGATCTCATCATTATTTACTACACTGTGCATGTTTATGTTGTCCATGAATTAACCATAATTTAAGAAGTTTTCCTTGCAATCACCAATGAAAAGACTTAATATTATTAGGCCTGATTTCTGAGATCCTTGTAAGGTGATTTCCTCTGAAACAGCCCTTTAGAGAGCAGTTACTCAGTTCTGCATTCACTGAAAAATTGTTTTATTGTTTTCTATCGCTCCATACATTTTTTAAAGGAAAGCATCATGTGATATTAAATCAAATATCTTCAAAAGACTGTAGCAGCTCCTCTTTTAAACTCATCAGTCCTTTGGGGAATGTTGGCCAGAGTGTGAAGCTGACATTTTTCTATAGGGATGGAAGCAGCACAATGATTTTTATCAGAGTGATGACATTCTATAGAACTTTGAAAAAACCCAGCCTGCTGTGATTACTCAAGACTCAGACTGAGAAATCAGTTACAATTATTTAGCAGCATAAATTGAGACTCAGGCTTTGTGAGGACTATGCAACCACTCCTTTTGGGGGTGTCTTTTTGTCCTGGTCCCTCTCTGTTCAGACTGGGACCTGACTGAAACACACTGTTGTTTCCTTCCGGAATGGGCAGCTGGGTTTTCCTTCCATAAAAGGCATGATAGGACAGCAGTAGGAGAGAGACTGCAATTCCAAGCCTCAGGTGACATAGTATCAAGATTACTGGGGACTTGTATGTGAGCATAGAAGCATGGGAAGCTGCTTGAAATGAACATCAGGCAAAAGAAGACATAAACTCTTCTATTTAAATATGTGGCTAATTCAGAAGGTGAAGCAGGATGGGGGCGGAAATGCAAAAATGAATAATGGAAATGTGTTATCAGGTAAACAGCCTGAAGGCAAAGCACCATTACGGAAGAAGGACTGAAATTTCTATTCAGAAATCTTGAGAAAGTAATGCCAACTTAAAATCAAAAGGTATTTTAAAAGTATAAACAAGGTAAAGAAAGGTCTATTCATAAAAAAAGAGACTTTTTCCCAAAGGAACCAAAAGGAATGGAAGCATGACTTGTTTAAAAAAAAAAAGAAAAAAGAAAAAAAGAAGCAAGAAAATTTTTTATAACATTTTTTAAACCAGCTATACCAAAAAATTACAAGTGACTTCTAATTAATAAATTCTGTAGAAAAAGTTTTAAACAAGCTGTTTCTTTGAAGATATTCTTACCTCTATACTAAGTAGTTTAGTTAAATAAATGATCAAATATAATTCTGTGAAGTTCTGAACATTTATCTAAATGTTTCACATCAATGCTGGGTAAACTATTAATAACCAAAGTCATAGGAGAAAGCTATTTTTAACCAAAGGGAATTCTTAACATTCTTTATCATCAGAAATTGAAGCATCTAATTCTTGGTGAAATTATGCAAATCGTGTCGTCCATGCATGCAGGTTTTTAGCAGTGCTAGGTTTTCTCCCATGGCTCCAGAATGGAAAAGTTACATCATCCTTTTCCATTAAGAAATTAAAGGCTCAGATAAATGTGACCTCCACAGCATGTGCCCTGCACCCTGATTCCCATATAAACTCTCTCCATGTCCATGACAAGAGTGGTAACTGGACAGTTTTCAAGGCATTTCAGGATGCAGTAGCTCAAGGGCAGTGCCTGTGCTGATGAGATGAGCAGGAGGGTGTCTGGCAGCAGGATTTTGAGGTGATCTGAATTTGTCTTCATGGGAGAGACAAGCTTGTGGGTGATGCTGCAAGCTTACCAGGCTGCTAGGGTGACCAGCTCATACGTGATTAGATCCTAGGGAAACCACCACCATTTACTTCCTGGGAATCGGTCCCAAAGCTACTCCCTGCTTACCTCCAAGCAGTACCTGTCATATGCATCTCATCCAGTTTTGGTACACAACCCAAAGAATAAGGAAGAGTGGTGACTCCAAGCACATGCAAGCACCTGTCTGGCTGTATCAGTTTGCCTGTGTTGCCTAACACATCACACAGCACAATGCCCCATAGTGAGTGTTTGCAAGATTAGGCTCCCAAATCCTACTGCTTAGCCTTCAAATTCACGTCTCAGTAATGACCAGTTCCACAGTGGCCATAATGTAATATACATCAATAAGAACAGCACAAGTATTATTAGACTTTCCTACTTACAGTATTTGTCATAATCCTCAAATAGTATTTTTCTACAAATAAATAAAACCCAGTGATAGATAATTTCAGGCTTTTATGCCAGAAGTTCATGAAAAGCTACAACTCTTTTACGACTTGTTTATTTTTTTTCCTTGAGTTCTCTTTTTTTGTTTTTTTTTCTGCTTGTGGTATTTTGAGAGGTAAAGTGTTAATATAAAACACTAACATGGCTGTCACTTAAGTTTTAATGTGTTCTGTTAAGTGGAGACAGGTGGAAACACATCACTGAATAAAGAGAATTTATTTGAAATACTGAAGGCCCAAAGTGAAAACACAACACCCCATTGCTCCAGTTGTAAATAAAAAATAAAGTATAAAAAGAAGCAGAGCTGTGCAAAAGGTCTTCTCGATCACATATTTTGGAAATACAGAAGACAACTGGTAAAGATTTTAATGGTGCACCTATCATCTGTGAAAGTAACGGATGACAATGGAAAGCAAGATAATAAAAAGGTAGATTTATTTCTGACAGTAGCAAGTTCTGCTGCACTTTTACTGAAGTTAATAGTTTCCAGTTAATCCAGATACAGTAATTTAACTGCAAAACTGCATTACAGGGGTTCGAGTGCTGTACTTGACATAGAAATGTAAGCTATTTTTAGCTTTGAGCTATAAAAGGAAAGTGCAAATATAGAAAGTCTGTGACTGAGCTAAGTCTGAACTCCACCTGCCTTGCAGTTCAGAGAGGCTGCGAGTCCTGGACTGTGGCTGGCAAAAATGTCACCAAGTGCTGGAAGACTCAGGACGAACCTCAGTCTTGACAGTTAAATGCCACGTCATGCAGTCATTCCACATAGACCAAAGCTTTTAGGGGCTGACGGTGCACTGACATTATAGATGGACTTGATTTTTTTTTTTTAGTTAGATACGGCACAGATATGGAATTACAAAAGTACAAAGGAATAATTTCTTCAGGGAGAGAAATGTAGATGGCACACGAGGGTTAGTATCTTCAGAGATTTAGATGCCCTTAAAAGACCAATGAAGACAGCATTGCAGATATAGTTCTGTGCCCCCAACACCTCTGTTGCAAAATGAAAGTTATATTTTATACCCAAGAAATCTCCCTAGAAAATAGAACACCCTTGCTGTTATTAAAGATTACAGAGGTGATGCCCTGATCTGGAAGAAAAAGAATGAATTAATGTGATAATATGGTGTAGGTAACTTTGCAAAGAACCAAACTTACTGGTCTGAAGCAAAGAATTCTTCACTGCCATACAGAAATTTTCCTTTCAACAAACTAGAGCAATCTAGGAGCTAGTCATTCACTAGTTTTTTTTTTTTTCTTCAAGAGACATACCCATGCTTTTGTAAAATTCTGTTATGGCTAGGAGGTTCATAAGCTATATTAAGTGTGAAATAACAAAAAAAAAAATTAGTGTCATGATTCAATGTCAACCTGTCTGCTCTGGTAAAGAAAAAACAAAGTTGTTTGTGGAAACAAGTAATTCTTTTGGAGAATGCGTGTCTAATTTAGTTGCTCAAAGAGGGACCTGGGAGTGACACTTATGCAAAACTTCCCACTGAAAAAGGGCTACTCACTTTAAATAATTTTAGGAAACTGAGGAGTGAAATAAACGTTGCCCTTGTCTTGAGGTAGTATGACAGTAAGCACAAGCCTCAGTTGTCCCTCAGTGCCTCAAGAGCTTATCCCATGTTCCTACTAAACTAAATACCTTCACCTATAAGCATCTTGGAGCACTCTACCTTTACCTTGCTGACCAGACTGCACACAGTGTTCTCAAAGTTATTTCCTCTCGGATATAAAGATTATGTGATATTCTAGCCCTCATCATAATTCAATTTTCTATTCTGTAGTTCAGGAAAAGATCCAATCTTTTCAGTAACAGGCTACATCTTAAAAGTTGTTAACAAAAACCAAAGCAAGGCAAAGAAGAGCAAGAAAAGAAGCACTCTTAAGCAGCATAGATCAAGTACTTTGGTTTTATATTTGGTAAGCACTACAGGGATATAGGAAAAATTTCCGGTATACTTTAGCATAAGGACTCCTCAAACTATGCAAATAACGGAATGAGTTGATCATTCTATGAGTGAATTCCTTCAACTTTCTACGGTATGGTTTTACAACACATGCATTTTATGAGAAGATCTTGAAACACTACATAAAACTGTTTAACTTGTTATTTTACAGCTGGGGAAACTGAGGCAGTGCCAAAATCGGCCTTTACCCAAAGTTACACAATAAACCAGCGGAGGCAATTTTAAGAAAAGGTAGTATTATGCCCCCTCTTGCTTTTACCATTTTAGGAAATCTTTGATCTATCTCAGGAGCTTCCATTATTGTCCAGATTTAGTAGAAGGGTTTTACACATAGTAGTAAGCCCTATAAATATATGTGCAATTTTACCTAAATTTTGCAGCAATGCTCATCTGGAAAATAGTTGTCGGTACACAAAACAACAATCAGCACTGGAGCAGCACGCTGTTGACAATTGTTCAATAGAAAGTAAGGATTTAAAAGCCATTTGTTAGCTATTTCTTCCTGACATATTACAGCAGTGCACATACACCTTCATCAAATTCCGTTATAGCTTAGAAGACACATGCTAATATTTATTATAGCTATTAGGCTTCATAGTTTTGAGAAATGCAAGAATCAAGCTATCGATCTGTGGTATTAAAATAACTAAGTTACTAGAAGGGCTACCTGCTGTTTTTCTTCTGATGATACAAGTCCAGTAAGAGTGGAAAATACTTAATCCCTAGTTGTCACGTTGTTTGGCTAATTATTGTGTTATTAAATAGTGACTCAGCCAGAAGGGTTCATTTGTTTCCTCCTTCTGAAAGACCTGGAGAGGTTATGCAATAAGAAAGTGAAAGCTGAAACTTTCTTCTCAGCACCCTGCTCTTTGTCACTAACATTCCCCAACATCGGACAGAGATGTGTTTCCTTCAAGGAAGGAAGGAACAATTAAGATGTGCGTGAATACAAGAAAAGCAGGAAACTGGCCATGGCTGTCGATACACCACTTATAGAGCTGTAACACCGCTGCGGTAATATCAGGCAGAGCACAATAACCTGAAAAAATGATTCCTGCAGACCTGAGCTCAGAAATGAAGCAGGTAGCTATGTTACTGCCCAGCATTTCTTCTGAAGACCTGGTGTTCGAAGAACAAAGCCTCTTTCCTTCTCAGATTTCTACCTGCAATGTTAGCTCATACGCTCGAAAATGGTTATGAGGAAGATGCAAAAAAGCTGCCAGTAGCTTTTGAGGGGAACAGTCTTACTTCTTTCTGCCCTTGCCTATTTCCAGCGTAAATAAACAAATAATAATCTGCCAAGAGCTTCCCTCCTGCTGTAGGGCACTGTTTCCTATTTTGTTGGAATAATTAACAGGCTTTTTGTTATTTTCTACCACCAAATGCGTCTTTCCTGCTTTGCATTTGCAAATCCTCCGTTCAGCTTTCAGTTTTGCAGCACTGGGAGTTCCATGGCAGACTGGTTGCAGAAGGTGGGCAAAGCAAGGGGAAGATGGCAAAGGGGGGCTTTTGCACTTACACACCAACACTGGAAGGAGAACTTAGAGCTGCATAAGGTCTGCTGTTGTAGGTATCGGTAAAGTAAAAAGCCATTTATTTTTAACTGAGGACTGAGTGGCTCAACAAAAGAGCCAAACTAATTTTGTTTTAATATTTTTTATGTTCCAGTTCTCATTACTGCTTCTGTTTTAATTGTATTTTTAATTAACTGCATTGATTGTAATGGACTGTACACTTCCCTCATGTAAATTTGCTGACTGGTTTAGCATCCGTTTTGGTTTACTACAACATCAAAAGAAGAAGCAAAAGGAAACCTCAAAATACTGAAAAGTGGAGAAGATATGGCAATGAAGGGGGGACACTGGAGCCAGTGGGCACCCCGGGCATTGGGCACCTCTGCTGGGAGAGGGCTGGGCTGGGGCCCATTGGCCAGGCACGGCAGGGCCGTGGAAGCTGAGACTGTCCCTGCTGGGGCATCACAGGGGCAAGGACAGATGGCCCTGGGGGGCTGATGGCCCCTCCAGCCCCTGACTGTTCACCAGCAGCTGTTGCTGTTTGGTTTCACACTGCTGACTTGCAGGCAGCCCCAGTTTTATTGTTGCGAGACTAAGGTTCAGCTCTGAGTCTCCAGAAATAGGACGTGTCTGGTACTTTCTGTGAGCTCGCAGCCCCATGCAGCATAGCAAGTGGTGCAAAGGTCTGACTGGCTGCTGTAGAAATAAGTGCTTGTGAATCAGTTTTTGAATTCTGCTCATTTTAACTGTGTTCACGCAGCGGGTTTTTGTTACAGTTATCTAAGCAATAGGCTGTTCTTTGGGGGAAATGTCTCTATTTTCAAGAGAACAAGTGTTACTGTATGAACCAGCCTAGTATTTATTCTTCATTCTCTTTCGTTTAAAATGCTCTCGCTATCCAAGCAGGGAGCAGGAGGCACAGGCTGCCATACCACTGATCATTCTTGCCCAACTAACATCAAATATTAATGCAAACAGCTACAAAGTTCGACAGATACAGACGTGCATTTGAATAATTTCAGTTTATCTTTGTAGGTATTGAATTTACTGTCAGAAATCGAGAGCTGTTGGCCAACAGTGTTGTAACAGAAGGCTTTGCAGGCTACAGCCTATGAGCTATCTGTTCAGCAATAGGTGCTCCAATGCTTTTGTATTCAGCTCGCTTCAGTTTTTTCAACATTAAGATTCAAACAAGTTCTGGAATGTCCTTTGGTAGTGAAAAAGGAAACAAATTTAATGGTAGATGCAGTGGTGATTTGAGGGATGGGAGGCACGGTAGGATGTTTAAACAACTTCCGTCCATTCTAGGTATTGAATAAGTTTTCTACAACACAGGAAAAAAAACCAGACAAACTTGAATGCTTTTCCACTAAGGATGATTTTTAAAAATGGGAAAGCTTCCTTTAAACTCGGTAAGTGCCTGCTTATTCTTGGGAAGTTAGAATTCTGGAAATTTCACAAGCATCCTCTTGTATTACACAGGGGCATAATGCACTACTATATTTTCCAGATCAGACAAAGGAGCAGAACTGCGTGTTTTATTTACTGTTTGTAGATAGATAGCAATGGTATCTCAAAGCAAATGCATCTGCTTGCTAATACCAAAGAGTATTGGTCCCCCTGAGACCCCCATCACAACTATGAATATTAGTTTTGCAACTACCTTTTAATAATCTTTCCCCATACTTTCCTGGCTTGCTTATGAGAATAACACGGGAGAGTGCTTTAAAAGCCAGTGTTTGTGTCATCTGGTGCTGCTTTCTTATCCACACAACATGTTTTCCTGCCATCTAAAACTCCTGGCACTGAAGAGTTTCATCTAAGAAGGTCAAATTTAATCACCTTTGCAAAGAGGAAGTCAGTGAAACAAATGTCTGGGCTAGTCTGTGAAAATGCCATTTTTTTATAGCTTTGTGAAAAAATATGTGTTTTATAAATATAAAACAGTTTCCCAAGTTGGGTCCTGCTTCTTCTTACCAGACCTGGGGTCAAAGATGGCAGTTCCTGATATTCTGCAGCATGTCATGGTAGGCTTAATTTCTGAGGCCTCCATTTAGTATAAAACTCTCCAATCTATGCTGTAACTTATAAAAGTTTCTGCTGTTGAAATTTGTCGTTCTCAGAGTTTTAATGCTACAGTTTTTGATATGAGACTAAAACCCACCGAGCACCAAGCGAACAGAAAAAGCAGAGTATTTCAAGCGTAGGTTTGACAGAGTAATGTAATAGTGATTCCCTCTTTTCTGTCCCCAAAATGCATGCTGTGCTAGGTTCGTATTAAGAAGTGAACTTTAATTTTACCCAGGTTAGACATTGGAGCATGATAGGGAGAGGAGCAAGGTTACATCTATGTTTCTATTAATTGCCTGCGGTGTGTCAGTGGGGAGAATTTTAATAGAGCCAAAAATCTTAGAATGGATGGGGCAAAAATATCAGTCACTCAGAAATGAAAAATAAATCAGAGCAACCTCTGGCTCTGGGCAGTGTCATACTCTTGAATCTTCATGTGGTAGAATTCTGAGATTTTCACTATGTTGACCAGACAAAAAATGGTTGAGTTAATTATTGGGTATGTCTGAGGGAGAGAGTCACTGCATGCTGAGGTCTTCTACTTCTGTGATACCCCAAAGCTGTGCTATGGCAGGGCAAACACCTTACATTTCGTAAATATAACAAACACAGCTGCTGGCTGAAGTAAGAAATGAAAAATGAGTGGAAACTTTACAAATCCTTTGTCATAAATTATATAGAAAAGCTTTTAGACCAGACCTGGGCCAGAGAAGAAGGATCTAATTGTCTTTTCTACTTCTCATTCTTTTGTCTTCCCCTGTCTGGCTTTGCAGTTTTCAGGCATCTCTGCTGATGGTATTGTTATAAGCCTGTTGTAGCTTCCATTACTCTGAAAGTACCATTCCTGTCTAAAGGCACCCAAAGAGAGAGAATGCAACTGAGAAGTGATTTTTCAATCTCAAAAGGAAGGGGAAAAGTCATGTTAACAAAAAATCACTGGAAAAGGAACACTAAACATTTTTGATTGCCAATGTTGCTTTCCTGTGGCTGTTGCCAAGAAGTATTGAAATCAATGTCAACTGCATGCACTCAGCATTTTTCTCTGGCTGAGTAGCTGCCCCTCTTGTGGTAAATAGTAGATTTGGCTGGAAAATGGTTTTGTGTTCTGGTTGGAGTCCTGAATCCTGTGCAGAACTTCACCATTATAATAACGTCTTTTCCTTTATCTCAAAATCTCCCTCCCCACTCACTTGCTGCTCCCCTTCTTCTTTAAAAATGGGGGTGGGGGTGGTGGGGGTGGTGTGGGGGAAGGTAAGGAGGGAGAACAACCCAAGTACAAACCCTAACTTCAAAAATTGCAGTCTTCATGGTGAGACACTTGCTTTCATTGAAAACACATTCTTTTTATTGTCAAGCAGCTCAGACTGTCTTTATTTTATTTTGTCTTGAATAAATAGCTTATTCTTTTGAGTACTGGCTTAGAGATGTCTATGCTCTGTAAAGAAGATTTTGATCTAATTTGTATTTGATGAGCTGAGAAGCTGTAAATGACCATATGCGTCATCTTGGGAACATGGTATCTTTATGCACTGTGTTCGACTAGACGAAGGATCCATTAGTGACCCAACGGAGGTGTTTTAGAGCAGGGAAGGAGAACTCTCTAAACACCATCTGCTCATACTGTTGCTTGCAAAACGATGTCACATCTGCTGCTCTAAAAACATTATGCTGATCTCTCCTACGGTACATGGCTGCTGCGCTCCTCATAGCAGTGGAAAAAGGAGTCAATGCCACACTCACTATTGGGACAAGAGGTGTTAACTATAGATGAAATTGCATGTGGCCTTCTGGGCTTCCCGTATCTTGTGACCGTACCGTAAATGTCACAAACAAAATGAAGGAGAAGGATTCAGCACTCTATATTTAACTGATGAAGCTGGGTGAATACCTGGGCTGTTATCTCTGCTGAGCTCCATCTTGCCCCAGCTTGGCTGCTGCTTGTACGACTAATGCTACTACATGCTTCAAACCTAACACAGCTAAGTCCTCTCAGAGGTTGAGAAAATGAGGTTTGTCTTTGATTTCATATGGAGTAGGGTCAGAAAACACTACCATTTCTTTTGTCCCTCAGATTTCATGAGGTTGGACTCCATGATCTTAAAGGTCTCTTCCAATAAAATGATTCTCCATGAATCCGTGTGATTTTATAGCTTAGAGTATTTGGCTGCCTAACACCTATGAGGAGATATAAAGCTAATTTATCTACCTTTAAAGCTTCAAGTGTACATGTCTTCATACATTTGCAATACTACTCATTACTACTGCACCCAGAGTGACAATTTCGTAATAGTGGTGTATAGAATTAGAAAATCAGTCAGTGTTGGTATCAGGAGAGAAGTTATAATGATGTAATAGGAGTCCCTGGAAGTACCAAGGAACTGCAGCCCCAATTGACTAAAAATGAGGTACTTGGCTTTCCACACCCAAATTCAATTGTTTTGACCTGTGATTCTTATACTGTATTACCAGACACAGAGACTGTTTTCAGTGATCTGCAGTTACAGAAAAAATGAGAGAAAATTCCTTATGGTGTATGTTGCTAGCAGCTCAGTGGCTATGCTCTCTCCATATGACAAAGAGTTTAAAGCTAGTAAGTCTGAAAATTGCTGTATTTGTTTGATGTCTCTGAATGGTGAAAAGAAGTGACTGATACTTTTCTCAACAATTCTTGGTTAAGCCATGTATTTTAATATCTTTTTTGACAAAACATTTTTAGACTACTGACAACCTGATGGTCACCTCCAATTTGCAAGGCAGAGGGAAGCAAAATTCTCAGCAGTGTCGTGTGGGATAGCACGGCAAGAGAGAGGCCAAGATGCCAGGATAGGTGGCCATGTGGCATTACCGTATGAGACTCATAATGATATGATCTGTCATGTGCATGTTATGTGCAAAAAAATTGAAGCATCTGATATAGTTCTTTTTCTTACCTTTCTCTGGTAACCTTGAGTTACCAGAGCTGTGGATCAGAGCTTAATTATTTTTGCTGTTGAGGGTAGTTCTACATTGTCCTGCCTGCCTGAAAGAGCAGTAACAGACCAGAAAACAGGACACAGAAAACAGGACTTTTCAGGCCTATGTCCTGCTGCTGGCTTGATCACGGGCATGGGCAAATCACTTTTCTGTGCTTCTGGTGCCACCTTTTACTATTTCTCTTTTTGCATACTGCATGCATGAGTCAGTGAAATAATAAATACTTTTCATTATAATGTATTTGAACCCAGACGTTACTTGTAAACATCGCTGTACTGTAAATGGAAATGAAAGGTTTGGTAATCATCCAAGAACAAAGCAACAAAACGTCTTTTTTACGGAATGGTGGCAGGCTGGAAGGGCTGAAAGAGGGCTGAAAGAGGACTGAAAGCCTTGAATAAAAGAGCTCTGGCCTAGAGCAACAGAAATCGTCATCTTGTCTGCTCTTTCAGTGAAATTCTGTTAGAACTCGGGTGCCCTAGAAACTGAGTTTCTTTTGAAAAGGGAGATTAGTTGCGTTTTTTTGCTGCTATGGCATTCTACCACAGCCCTTGCAGGACAGTCTTACTCTACCTTAGTTTCCTTCATGCCTGGGATGTTCAGGTGTGTGAAGCTATGATTTCTGAAGATACCTCTGCACCTTCAGAGAGCCATTCCCATGCTAAGGCATTCTTGCAAGAGAACCTGTAATGAACAGCAGGAGTCCTCATGTGTAACAGACAGCAGAAAGAAGAGAAGTTTGTACCACTTTCCTTGTTTGTGTTAACACCTAATGACACTTTGCTTCAGTAGGCTACCTATAGGGTTCCTTAAGAATTAAACAGCCTACCAGGGTTAGATATACCCATCACCAGGAGGTGAATCTTCTTGATATCCTATATGGTCATATTTCTTCTTTACAATAATTATTGTAACATTAATTTCTCATGAGAGGAATGAAAAGGAGTTTTACTCTAGCTTGTGCTTCACTCGTCAGCATTTTATAAGGATGCAGGCTTTTGTAACAGGCACTTGTTCCCTTCCATCTTAAGAGCTATAGAAAGTAAATACTTCAGAGCATATGTTGATTGAAATCAGAGGCAGAATGAATACTTAGTTTTCAGATAGTTTTGCTATGGCTACAAGAGGGAATTGAATTGCTTATATGGAGACTTTAGACTAAATCACAAAGGAGGCAGCATGACTGCGTCAGTGACTCTCCAGGTGCCTTCTCTGACAGGTGGCTGTAGCATCAGCCTGAGCTGGGTCATGAGACTAGTGCAATTCTTTTGAGAGATGAAGGACAGATGGAGATGTGAGACAAGCAGGCGTGCAGTTAGCTTGGTAGCTGCAGTATGTCAAATACAGAAGAAACCCTAAAGCGGGTGTCAAACCAAGCTAAGAAGCCCACCTACTGTATTGCCACACAGACACATCACTCTGGGTTCAGAAAGAGTCTGTGTTAATGCAGTGACGCTGTCTAGCTAATGAGCAGTTGTTCTTGGCTCTACCTTTGTTGGTGCAGCTTTGCACGGATGCAGCTGTATTATTCTCAGGCTAACCATAAGCATGGTTAGTTCCTATGGAGCAGGGCCATATTTCTGCTCCCAGTTCAAGCATGTTTTATAGCATCGGAAGTCTTGCAAAATGTTTTGCAGAAGTGCCATTATCCCAACCTGAGCTTGTTTTTTGAGACATCCTCTGCACCAAATTGGAACATTGTATTTCTAACAACTCAGAGGGGATATTGCAGCTTGGTGAGTAATTTGTATTGATCAGGCTCGACCTTGGTTATTTTGTGTGATGAGATAATGTCATGGCCCTAGGTGACAAGTGCATAATTCCTTAGGATAGATATGCATGTAGTTGTAGTGATGTAGTCAATAATTAAGTACTTCAAAGCCCTCTTGCAAACAGAGCGTGTACTGCTGATAGTTTCTCATAAGATGGAGAGATATGGCTCTTCTAAGAAAGAAACAAGACTGCTTTCCTGTGACTGAGAAAAATCAATGTCTAATATTGTATTGTATGGTCCCTTGTGCAGGCAAAAGTAGATGTGTAAAGGTGAGATCTACTTAGAAACTGATCCTCATTCATTTATGACTAAAGTTAACTGAAATGTAATATTCAGGCTGATTCAAATCTCAAGATGCTGCAAACTTACTCAGGTCCAAAGTCAGTCTCCTGTATGATTGTTTAGGAACTAAAGTTTTTACACATAGTTTCCTCCTGGAACAATAGCAGTGGTATGCAAAGCTTTCCTGAAGGCATTGGTTATTTAGAACAAATGTATTTAAGAAAAAATGTGTGTTAAAAGACACAGACCAGTGTCCTCTCATGCTTGGCTTTCTTTGAAACATACCCTGGATCTGAGGAAAATACATTGGGACCCATCCACATATCTCTCTGTGTTGATCCGCCCTTTGACAGACTCTGACAAGCACGTATTCCCAGTTCTGAGAAACTTAGTGTTGTGTACAACCCTTTTCAGACTTCTCCTGCATTTTTGAACCTGCTGAACTGGTCATTTCTTTGCAGCCTGGACGTATGATGTAGTCTGGAGCTGTGCACCCTCCTCTATATTGGTGTGGATGCAGAGACTAGCTTTCATCTAGCTAAGTCATTTTGCTTGCCTACTTATTTATCCAAATTTAGATCAATACATATGAATGAGAAATAATTTCATCCTGCTGGCCAGGTTGCTAAAATATTTAGACCATAACAATGTCATGTCGATCACATTTTGTAATTGATTTCTGCCTATCAGAATTCCCTTTAACTTCAGTCACTATTACAGAGCATCCTTTTTGATTCTGCTTGCTGTCTGGAAATTCCTCTGCATAGATCTACAGTGAAGGCGGTTTCTTTGTGAGATTTCATTTCAGTGGCAGCTGTTTGCAAACCGATAAATACTTGTTGCAGAAATGTCCCTAAACTTTTTGACCAGTTCTCAGAAGTCTGAAAGTTGACTATCACTTTAGTAGATCTAGATCCAATATAGCCACGTCAAATGTAGTGCAGACACAGCTGTGGACACCTCAGGGCTCTTCAGACAACATAACAGACAGGAGGCAATGTCACAGCATTCCTCTTCTAAGTCACAGGGTTTTTTTAATTAGGTTCAGCTTTCTTAACCACAAACATTCAAGCATGTTCTTTCATGCTCTTCAGAATGTGTTGCTATACCTCTGCCACCCTGTTTTTATATTTAAGTCAACGCAACCGGATCCATTTCTGTCAAAGATTATCTTCTGCATATGAATAATAACTTGGCAACTAAAACATGAAACAGTTTTAGGCAATGTTCTATATGCGTATTCAAATGAATATTACATAACCAAGTACTTTTTAAGTATCTTTACAGTAATGGCACCCAAGACTGTCTGTACAGTTATCCTTTTGCTTCTTACTAGTCACACTTCAGGTGAGGACTTGCACTACATAAATTGCATTGAAGTCAAAGATTTTGCCTGTAGGAGACATGAATCTGTAGATGTGGCTGAACGTGTTTTGCTTTTGTGTTTTGCTCAGCCACTCCTTTCTTTTCTCATGTTGAACTCTGCAGTCTGAACCTTTGTTTGTTGAGGTAAAATTCTTGGTAACTACTGTGTCTAATTTAAATGACTAGATTTAGAGCAGGCTGATGCTTAAACTGGGGTAGACTGATGCTTATATTAACTGAGTGGAATTGCAGAGCACTTGGGAGTGTTTAGTCAGTTAGTACTCGATCGGTTGGACATTCCAATCTGTACGTTATGAGCAAGTCCTCTGGAAAAGATGCTCTGACATAGCTAATTGAATTGTGAAAAAAATCCTGCCGTGGGCTCAGGCTGGAGCCTCCTGACCCTTTCACAGGACAGCTCCCATTGTGGAGTTCTAACATGACAGTGTGCAAATTCTCTGTGTTTCATTTTCTTTCACCTCTTATCCCTCTGGCCATCTCTGATAGGTGATAATTAAAACATCCAAAGACATCCTATAAAATCCTAAGCTTGGTTTGCTGAATACTGCATAAAATTCTTAAGACTGAGATGTTCTCCTGCTTGCTACAGTCCTCTGTGAACACAGACAAGCTTTTATTTCACTGTTTTCAAATTTGAATAGACTTTTAAAAGAATAATGCAGCTGTAGCAGTTCCTACTTTAGCAACTTCTGTGTACTTGTGTAAGGTCTTAAACAACAGTTCCTAGACCTTTATTGTTTTAGCGGGATTAAAACTGCTGCTCTGGAGACATAATAGCATAATGTATCGTATCAGTTCAAGGTTTGGTAGCTCAGGATTTCTGACAGTGCCATGCAAGCGAAAATGACAATTTCCCTTTGCCCTCCTCCATAGGTGTAAATGCCTCTTCCTCAATCAAAGAAACTCATAAGAAAAAATTAAAAACATAAATATTTTTGACCAGACCATAGAAGAAAGCTTCAGCCTTTTTCTCTTACCTTTTCAGTTCTCAAAGGTTTTTTTCTTTTTTCTTTTCTTTTTTTTTTTCTTTTCAGAAAAATCAGGAGAGACATTCTCAATCTAGATAAACTCCAGACACACAAGCCTTAGCAACGTTTTCAGGATGTCAGAGCTCTCGCTAGTACTCACTAGTAGAGCTAGCTATTATGCTAGTTAGCACACATGAACACGCCAGGTTAGTGTAGAGATACCTGTACAAGTTCTACTAAGCTAGCGAGCTTGGCTACCTGAGCAGTCTGACACAGTACTCTCTTCACCCTTTTCTGAGGCTGCCTTGACTGCTCATATTGAGCTGACCCGGTTATAGATATGCTTCACTGCAGCGCAGGAATACCTTTCTGGTTTGATCTTGTGAAGTCTTCCTTTAAGACACCAAACTAAAAGGACTAGGTAGTTATATCCTGTCTTTCCTTCCTCCCATACCTATTAGACCCGGTTTCTTCACCTACTAAAAATAAACCCTCTATGTTTGCTCCACCCTGGAGAAAAGTTTGTGTACTGCGTATGAGCCCACCCAGGAAGACAGAAACACTTCTCAAATAGTCACATTACTGCACAAGTACTTGTTACATACCACCCAAAGAAGTGATTTGAGAGAGAGCTCACCATGCTTGTACTTCTAGGTAGAGATGCAGATTTTGTGGCTGGCATTTCTTTGCTTTGAGAAATCATAATTTCTACAGGCAAGCCAGATCTTGTTCGGCATGAAGCACCTTTATCAAGTGACCTGAGAGAGGGACTTGTATCCAGGGACAAGGATTTCTCTAATTTGCGTGTTCGTGCTCCAGCCACAGTGTTGTCACTTCTCAGACACTCTAAGTCTAATTCTTCATGGCTTTTCCCATCTAGAAAGTTCTCTTTCCAGTTTTCAGGAGACTTTCTCTTAATATGCAAATCATCTAAGCTTCTCACACTGGATGGAAAGTTATTTTTCAGTTTAGCAGCTCGGTATGCCCTCAGGCTCATGGGATCAAGTACTCTGAAAGTAACTTCATTAATAAATTGAGAGAATTTGAGTTTAGCTTCTATTTTTTCTTCCACAACAGACAGTGAGCTCGATGATCCTTGACTCAGCAAGCTCAAATCAGATGCAGAGGAACTGCTTTTCTTGTAAGTCTTCTTCTGTCTCTGGAGCTTTTGGCTTGCGTTTCCCACTTGTGCTGGGTATAGAGAAGAGTGTTCCAGTCGGTGGATTTTTTCACCCCCTTTCTGGCAGTGCTTTGATCGATGAGGTCGATAGCCTTCATCCTTATTTTTGCTTTTAACAAAGCTTTTAGCTTCTGACCTTGAGCTACCCCGTAACTCAAAGCTGTCCTCACTGGAGCTGCAGCGTTTTGAGTAACTGTTCATTGTCAAACCTCCACAGAGTTTCCTCTCTGCATCAGTTCCTACTTCTGGTACACACACGGCGGTGGATGCACTGCATGCTCTTTCTTCAGTCACCCTGCCAACCCTCTCTTGCTTGGCCAGTCTTCCAGGCACAGCACCCTCTGGCTTAACAGGGGGAATGGAGCCCTTTGACAGTGACTCCATTTATTTTTGAGTCTGTATGTCAGCTGGCATCAGTGAAAGTGGCATTCCCATAAATCCTACTCTATCTTGTTGACAACAGGCATGAATTTGAAAGGCATAGCATGCAGCCACCACACTTTATCCCATATGCATCCCAAATTATGCATATGTTTCATAATTAGATCAATAGCACATTCTCATCATTTTAATTAGCCATACTAATGAATAGAATCTATAGGACATGCAAATTTTCCAGGGTATTGAGTGCTTAGTGGATGAGCATGGGCTTTAATTGATCCAAAGCAGCATATGATATATTCCTGTCTGCTGAACTGGAAACCAGGATGTAGATCAATTCTTGCTAAGTAAAGGCTGGGGTGGTTCTGTTTCAGGGCTTTTTAAAATCAGATACTAGAGAAGGTCATGCTATGTTGTCCTAATGCTACTAGTGTTTGATATTCTATTAGAAACCTTAGTGACAGATCTCCTAGACCCAGAAAAGCAAAAAAAGAATGTGTTTCTCATTTTCTACCTGCTTGTTCTTGCTATATTTTTAATTCTAAAATAATTTTTAAAGGTTTGAATCCAAAGCAAGGTGCAGTATTTCAGCATTGTAAATGAGTCTGGAGTAGGTTCTTCCAGTACCTTGCATCTGAAGCTCTTCTCATTCTTTACTGTCTTTATAGACAAGCAAGTCTGAACTGTGAAGTGCAGAATTTCTGGTTTTGCTTTGTTTATGGGGGAACCTAAAGGCTAGTTTAAATTAGGTTGAGGGCTACAGTCTGATTTTATAATCTCTGTGAAGCTTTGGAGTGTCCTGATGATGCGCTGCCACAGGTACTGACCAGAGAATGGACTGACTGATAAACTCAAAAGGGTTTTTTTTTGCATCTCGTTACTTTAGCATAAGGGTAAAAGCAAGTCATTTAACCCTTTTTGTCTGATGTGAATCAGACTCTGCTTACGTCACTGTCATTGCCACTGCAATGGCTTTCTGACTGTTGAAATGCAGCAGCTGGACAGAGGAGAAGCAAACCACAAGCAGAAATCTGAGTGACCTCCCTCAAACACTGGGGTAGGGTGACATGAGAAGGATTCCTGGAAGGGATTGAAGAGCAGGAGAAGGTGGCAAGGAAGGGTTAAAATGTCAGTGAAGAGCACATTTAAAAGTATCAAGTCAGTGGCAGCTTGGATTGAAATGTAGTTCCATGAAGTTCCACGAAGCAGACATTGTACTTAGGTCCCTCATTACAAGTCACTTTGCCCACCGCACAGAGTTTATTGTCTCCACATTGGTAATTCCAGGACTCATTTAAACCATAGTTCATAAAAGCTGCTGAAGTGTTGCAAATCTCTCAAATTAACATAGTAAGTGCATTAATTTTGCAAATAACAAGGGGAGAAGAAGATCCTTTTAACACATCAGAATTCAATTGCTTTTACCGGAATTACTTTCTGAAATGCTTTCATATTTTCTCTGGGACTGTGCCATTCCATTGCATGTTACAAACATTATCCCGATCACAAAGACAATGTGGCTTAAAATGCATGTTCACGCTGTCTTGTTTCAGATGAATTTATTCCTCTCTCCCTTGAACGTGAACGGTGACAATTTAAAGGGCTGGCAAATGCTCTCTATTGTCAGCTCAAAGATCTTCATGACCTTTTCAATGCAGTCAAGGAACAATACAGTACTATTCTTGCAAAGCCAGAATTTAGGGCTTTTCCAGTATATCCTAATACGGGCTTCTGCAAACTTATTTACTCATTGAAGCAAACACGATTCCCCAAAGAGGTAGGGTCTATGCTAATGCATCTCGGGTCTTGTGCCTTCCAGGATCCATTAGAGCTTGGCAAAGTGTGAGTTCTGCAGTTTTAATGAACTTCATTAATACCTCTGTTTCAGAAACAAAGCAGGAACCATTGTTGAGCCAGAATCTGTAATAGCTTCTACATACCTGGAGAAGAGGTTTTTTAATTCATGAGGGATTGGGCTCATTTGTGCATAGACAAAGTGATGTCAAGCACAAACACAAATTCAGCTATTCATTGCATATGCGCAGATTTTAAGGCGTGAATTTGGCAGAATTCTGCAGTACACTCAAAAAAATAGCACATATAATTCTCTTCTATTGTCAAGAATGAGACTATTTGTTCAAAAAAATGTCATCTGTATAGTGCTCAATTTTTTTTTTTTTTCCAAATAGAAAAAATGTCAGGTGGTAAGTTATAGGTAGACTAGGTAAGGTGTGTAACACTTGGGAGTTTTTTTTATACTGCTTATACTGCTGCTTCTCTTTCTTTAGATTATTTCTGTCTAATGACTTTAGACATATGACATACACATATCAAATTATTAAGAAAGAGAATATTAAGCCACAGATGCAAAATGACAAATAAGTCTTACTTGAATGATATAGATCTTTTCACATCAATCCCTCTACATCTTGATTGGAATAGCTGTTCTCAAAGTTTATAATAACAGTAACTATTCAGTGGTCTGTCTTGAATAAATTCATCAGAATATTTTCTAGAGACTACCTGAATCACAGAAATTATTTCCACATGTACATAGAGAAGCTGAATATTGAACCAAAATATGCTTAAGAATCTGGACTTCAAACTCCTTTATAATGATGTCATGTTATTTCCTATGTTAAGTGACTTACTTTCTTAACATGTTAAAATTGTTTTGCCTTATATATATAAATATATTTGAAGACGCTGTTGATAAGGAGAATTTCTTGTTCCAGTGCAGGCAGGCATGTCTGTGAATAGCAATGCATTGCTGCAGTAGTCTGAGTTGTACTCTTGGAACAAATACCTTCAGAGAGCTTAAATTCTTCTGTTGTTTCTTGCTACAACATGCCTCTGCTAGGTGGATGTTTGCCTGATTTCCAAGTTCTTCTGAAACAATCATATTAACATTAAAATAACCTTAAGAGAAAAACGTACGCATTAATTTTGCCCTCTTTTAGAAATGGTGAGCACAATTCTTGGAATAACATGGTATGCCTGTGCAAGTGATGGACCTAAGTGATGGACTTCACTGCAAATAAGATGTCCTTTGTTAGCAGACCTGCCGTTCCCTCGCTAGTTGACCTTTGGTGAACACCTGCTCTTTCTTCTGTAGCCACAATTAACTGTTCTTAAAAATTAGGAAAGGACTGTCTTTTTCTCTGCATTGGTACACAATCTTGCATAATGAGACCCTGATCAAGGTGACATCTATATGTACTATCAAGACTCACATAGCAATAATTCATAAGTGAACCATTTCTAGAGACTCAAGTGGATCCAGTTTGTAATTTTGTGTGGTGCAATGGCTAAGATGTTGTATTCTATTTTCGTACTAATATAAGAATATGAAGAGAGCAATACTGATCCTTTCCTGCTAAACTGACTGCTAGAATCTGAAACATTTATAACAGAATGGTAGAGCTTAAATGGGATTTTCGTGATGATTCAGTATTTCATTTAACAAGACTGAAGCATTCAGGGACATGTGTAGTAAACTTGTTACTTAGGAAAATACTTGAAGATTTTTCTAAAGATGACTTTAGGCTATTTATATTCTGAGTGTCATTTTCCACAGACATTATTAGAAACCTGAATATTTTGTATAAAAATGGAGCATAACAGAGTTACCTGCAAACATGATTTGATGAAATGTAATGTCTGTACAGACCACTAGTGGTCTGAAGATTTAACACTGAAAGCTGAGTTTTGTGAGAATTTAAAAAAAAAAAAAAATTAATTCCCCCCCTCCCTTTTAAATAATGTGTCTGGGTTTTAAACCTCAGGAGATTTTAATTTTTGCTAATAGTATCAAAGGCAAATACAAGCTATCTTGTATTTGCTGCAGTAGGTTGTTATGACAACTGAAGTTTCTTTGTGTAGAGCTCTGGAAGATGGGATCATTTTAGGGTCAAAGCAGACAACATTCAACAGTTCTAGTACTAAAGAAATATGCAAAGTTTTTGTATATCTAAAATTATGCCTTTTGATTCATTAACATACATAATATATTCAGCAGATTATCTCATTAAAAAATTAAACAAATCTAAAGGTTTTCCACATTTTGAGATGCATAAGAAAATTTTAGACTAATAAAGAAAAAAGTGTAGATCTGATTTTAAACAATGTTGGTATTTATTTTAATTCCAGTTAAGGTTGGTTCCAGAGCCTTTTGTAGTCAATGAGTAGACTCTCAGATTTTGGGTAAATGATTACACTGTTGTCTATCTTGTTCTTTTTGCAGCCGTGGACAAGTTTTTCCATTATAATGGAGTGTATTGCCTAGAATTTTGTTTCTAGTTCTCAGTCAGCCTTTCAAAAGTTCAGAAATTCTGGCTAAGCACCAGAGCCAAACCCAGCAGAGCTGATAGGAATTGCAATTAATTTCAAAGTTCTCGGTTTGCCCTACAGATGTGTAAACACTTCAGCATATAGTCCACTCTCAAAATAGCTCTATCCCAACTCTTCCAGTGCCTGTTCTTGTTCAGATATACTCTTTCTCCTTGCCTTTAATGAAAATTTTATCATATCTTATCCACTACTCTTTGCACTTAATGCAGTTCATTTTGAAGTGTTTTAAGGGACCTTTCAGTTTTACCATTAAGTTTATCCCTTTAAATAATACAGATGTTTCTCCCTGGGTTTCTTTTAGCAGATAGTTTCTTTTTTCTTTCCTTCTTTTTTTTTTTTTTTTCTGTAATGGTTGCCAAATACTAGATTGCTTTTAACACAAGGTGGTCTAGCCCAGTTTCTTCAGCATGACAATGTTAGCTTAAAGTATTCTTATCATTGTTTCATTAAGTTATTCTCCAGAAAGTGTATCACTTTTCCAAATTAATGTGAATAATGTCTATTTCTAGGATGCTAGGTGTCACACAGCTAAAATTCTATTTCACTATCTTTTTTTTTCTTTTTGGAACAAATCTTTTCTAATGGATGGGGGGCACAGCCAGCATTACCTGTAGTCATTTTATCTGACTAGGTTCCGCTTGAAAGTCTTGCAGTCCTAAGGAAAATTCCAGCAGACATTTGCTCTAACTCTGTAAGACTCAGCTGTCTTCAGTAGAATGAAAGTTCAGTTCCTTTACTTTAAGGAGTGACTGTTAATGGGAACGAGTTAGAAATCTTTGAGTTTTTTCTTTCTCTATCAATTGCTAGTAGCTCTGTATCATACAATGACAAAGAAAAGATTGACCAGTGTTGTCACCATTAAATCAGTCTGGATTCTTAACAAATAATAGGATTTATTGGTATGAAAATCATGTGAAAAGGTACTGTGGTGTCTTACAGACCAGAGGCATTTAAGAAACTCATACTTCTATGCATGAATCTGCATAGCGGACAGGGTCTGCATCCAACCTTGAATCTAAATGTAAAGATCTAAAGGATCTAAATTCTTCTAAATTCTCATTAATCTACCTCTCCACCATGATGAGGAAAACATTTATCTGCATTACAGCTACAGAATGAGCAAACACAATGCAACAAATTGCTGTGCCACCTTTCTTGCCAAATCTCATTCATTTAATTTATAGCTGTATACTAGACAGAGTGTCTTTATCAATGATCTGGGTGAGGGATTGAGTGCACCCTCAGTAAGTTTGCAGATGACACCAAGGGGGGTGGGGGTGTGTGTGTCAATCTCCTTGAAAGTCAGAAGGCTCTACAGAGGGATCTGGACAGGCCGGATGAATAGGCCGAGGCCAATTTTATGAAGTTCAATAAGACCAAGTGCCAGTTCCTGCACTTGGGCCACAACAACCCCCTGCAATGCTACAGGCTTGGGGAGGAACGGCTGGAAAGCTGCCCAGTGGAAAAGGACCTGGGGGTGTTGGTTGACAGCTGATTGAATATGAGCCAGCAGTGTGCCCAGGTGGCCAAGAAGGCCAATGGCATCCTGGCTTGTATCAGCAATAGCGTGGCCAGAAGGAGTAGGGAAGTGATTTTTCCCCTGTATTCAGCACTGGTGAGGCCGAATCTTGAGTACTGTGTCCAGTTTTGGGCCCTTCACTTTAAGAAGGTTACGTTGAGATGCTTGAGCACGTTCAGAGAAGGGCAACAAAGCTGGTGATGGGTCTGGAGAGCATGTCCTGTGAGGAGTGGCTGAGGGAATTGGTGTTGTTTAGTCTGGAGACAAGGAGGCTCAGGGGAGACCTTATTGCTCCCTAAAACTCCCAGAAAGGAGGTTGTAGAGAGGTGGGTGTTGGTCTCTTCTACCATGTGACAAGTGACAGGACAAGAGGAAATGGCCTTAAGTTGCGCCAGGGGAGATCTAGGTTAGATATCAGCAAGAACTTCTTTACAGAGAGGGTTGTGAAGCATTGGAACAGGCTGACCAAGGAGATGGTGGAGTCCCCATCCCTGGAAGTGTTTAACAGGTGTGTAGATGTGGCACCAAGGGGCATGGTTTTGGGGACCCTGGCAGTGCAGGGTGAACGGTTGGACTCAATGATCTTAAAGGTCTTTTCCAACCAAATGATTCTATGATTTAATGATTCTATGAGATGTGCTAAGCCTGTAAGAAGCATTGAGTATACATGTAAGAATCAAGGAGAGATGTTTTTTAGCATAAATCCTACACCACTCTGAAAAGAGACACTGTTCTCTGACAAATGCTACTGCTGCAGTAGAGCCAGCCACACATTTAACATGCAAGCTATATTTTTATCTTTAAAAATGAATTAATAATTAAGGAAGATAAAAATGTAAGCACAAAATGTTTTAATATATCAATTTTAAAATTATTTTTATGGCACTACAACAGAAGAATCTTTCCATTGGACACAGGTCCTTACTGTGTTCAGTATCATACTGTCAGAGCACCTTCCATTACCGTGCAGGCAGCCAGATCAGTATCGGTTGTTGGCTGTTGTGTCGTCTGCTAGGCAGCAGTAGAAAATTGCACTGTGGACACAGGTTGCTGTGTATATTTTTAAAGCTGCTCAAAGAAATGTACCAGGCACTTGCAGCATTAGATAATGACATTTGGTTACCCTTAATTCCCAAGGGACTTTTTCTCTTTCATTCTCTCATGAAGAGAAATTTTACTCTTGCTGAGAACAGCCAGAGAAATGAGGTTGCAGACTGTGATCTTTTTTCCAGGGTTCTAAGTGATCTTTTATTTATCCCCAGTTCAGACAATGCACTGCTTTGAAGAGAGGAATACAAAATCATATAGAGGCTGATCTACAATGCAGGGGGCAGATTTTTAGTCTAGTTAGGACGAGCTTCAGAGCATATACACTATATAATTTTCTCCATGTTGGAACTTCTTAGCACTAAAATCTCATGATAAACCTGCCTGAGAGATTGTTGTCCTCATCCAAGAGAGGTGGAATTTCCTAGCAAACAGAAGATAATAGCATCTGTGAACAACAGTTTCTTTATCAGAGTAGTGTTTAGTGACCAACCATGTCTGCATACCTTGACTGTGAATGAGTCCTCAAAATGCTTTCTGTCCTCTGCCAACATGATCTTTTTCTTGCTCAGCTTCTGCTTTAGCCAGCTGCTCCATGAGCTCTTCTTCACGCGCGGTACCGTCTTTGTGGCCGTGCTGTAGGATGGGTAGAGGTGTAGGTCATCTGCATTACACTCGCATTTGATTCTGTATCTCCAGTTCACTTTGTAGTCTCTTGGTGCAAAGACAGCAAAATAATTGATCCTTCTGAGAATACACAGATGAGGAGTCTTAGTTTCTTCCACTGCTCCTTGAACATGGGTGTTTTATGGAAAGTGTCAAATCCTCTGAATCTATTCTTAAACCTGTCCTTCTTTAAGGTAGGATGGCAGTGTCATGAAGCTTTCCAAATTAGGCATACTGTTCTCTCTCATTTTACTCTCCCTTTTCTGTCTTCCTATTTCCCAGACCCTATATCCTTTTATTATTGTCATTATTATTTGGCGAAAGAGGAGGGAAAAATGTAAGAAAATTTAAGACAGCAGAGAGGAAAAGTGACTGCCAGAATGGAATTAGTTTCTCAAGCAAAATCAAATTTGGTATAAAAATGCACTTTCTTTTTCATCCAGTGGAATGAAAATGTTTGCCACCGACTGAATTCTGCTTTATTTTAAAATTCATTACCTTTTCTATATCAATTTATTCCTTTTACTTAAATCCATTCCTAGTTTGTTGCTAGATGCCACACTCTGCAATGCCTTGCTGAACTTGAAGCCATATAACATCCCTTTTTGATGTGATACCACCTTACTGATGAATTAAGGTTACCCAAAGTCCATCCCAGTGATGCTTCCAGGAGTACTGGAGAGATCTTTCACTACAGCAGCATTTCTCTTGTCATCTTTTTTACATCTGCAGGAATATGTAATTCTACTAATTAAATGTTAAACATAGAGGAAAGTTTAAGACTGGGAGAAAAGTCTTTGTCAAATGCATAAACCACAAAGGAATAAGATGTTGCTATGATATTCTCTCTCTCTCTTTTTTTTTTTTTTTCCTCCCTGTCTGGCGAGTTTATTCAAATTAATAAATTCTTGTAGATTGAGTTGTTGGAGAGCATATTACAAAAATTTACAGTTCTTTGCAGTGGGTCAAATCCCTGGGGACTTTGACTTTCATAAGAACAATTGACCTGTACTCGGCTTGTGGGATTTCATTAGATCATTCTTTTGGAGGATTAGGAAATCACAAAGGATAAGGAAGGAATGAGCCTTTCATCTAGTCTCCTTGATCATGAAGTCACCATTTCCGCTTGAGGCCTCTTCCTCCTCCTCACCCTCCTAGTCTGTCTCAGAAATAGTTACCAAGGATTGCTTCCTCTTGTGGCTGAATAGTAATAGCTGTGGAAATCATCAAAGCTTGTTAGTGGTGTTACTCCTCAGTGATGCCTCCTTTAGTCTTGTGGGCATGGTACCATAAGTTTTGCTACTTACTGGCCTTGTTGTAACTATCCTGTGTTTTCCTGAGATTTTGAGAAGGGCTGAGGGACGTCAGGCTAAACTTCTCTGTTATTAGTTTCTAATTTATTAGGCTGTTCAGAGCTGGCCCTGGGAAGCTTAGTGTTGCTTGCAAAAGGAAGTATATGTTATTGTTCACTATAACTGTAACACAGTAATTTTGTTACCTCTGCTTTCATTCTTTATCTCTCCATATGCATAATGTGCCAAAGACTTTCTATTTCTATTACACAGTAAATAAGGAAATGGTTGTTCCAATTCGATGCTTCAATATGTCCTGGAAAAGTTTGCTTAAAAAAGCTCGCCTGCATATAAATGAGTTAGCTTGGCAGTACGCCTTTAAATTTGTTGTTATGAATAATTTGAAAACAACTTGGAGACATAAATGGTAATTTCTTGACTTCTCGTTGTCAAGGGGTGTTGGGGATGGAGAACTTGATCAGGCGAAAAGTATTTATGTAGTTTTCTGTGGAAGTTAACTAAATAATTTGGTATTTTTCAGCATATTTTTCCCCTACATAAAAGAAAAATATTGTAAATAATATTATTTGGATGTATAGGACATGTTTGTAACAGAAGTTTCCAGGATATTGGTACCAGAGCTGTAACGTCTCAGATGCAGCTACAGTATAGTTTTGCAGAGTGCTGCAAAGCTGCATGTTTGCATTCAGAGTTGCATGTCATGGGAATTGGTGCTAAGCAGATAGGACTAAAGGAAAAAAAGAAAAAAAAATGTTTGTTTGCATGTGGATATTTGTGTGTTTGCACACCAAATGTAAAGGTAGACCTGTTTCTAATTCCCTTCTGCTACAACAATTGCAATTTAAACATGAAGCAAAATAATGCCATTTTTTTTCCTTCAACTCCCATAGCCCCACCTTATTTCACTATTTTAAAGAGGCATGTTCATCAGAGTTGTCTAAATACTCCTGCAGAAAGCCTGCTACAGTATGTGCTGTTTGTTTTGGCAAATGGCATGCATTTATGTTTTTTCTCATAGAACAACTATTTCTTCCATACTCTGCTGAGTTTAACGATGATCGACTAATATTTTGTATAATTATACAGTCATCCATTACAGATATTTTCCTTCAGCATTTAATACAAACCTGAGGTAAGTTTAATGTGTGCATACCAGCTTTATTAATAATATTAGTGCCACTATCTGATTTTTTCCTTTCTTGGAGATATAAATGATTTTGTTAATGTTATATTTAATGGCCAGTAGCATATTCAGAATACATATTCCAGTTCTGATGAGATCAAATAGACATGTTCCATGATGTGTTATGCAAATAAAAGATACGTAACTCATTTCAAAAAAACCCTATCATGACAGTCAATTATAAATCATTCCATTAGCTTTCTAGCACTGCAGCTTTGGGAAGCTTCATCCATATAATTTGCTGTCTTGTACCTTAATGTATTAAGTATTTCCTTTTTAAGACAGTAATGTCTGCCAAATGAAACAACACAGCATGTTAATTCCTGTTTAAAGCAGGCATTCAGTTGTCATATTGCAGCACCGCTAATTCAGTGCTGAAGAATTCTTTACTACCTGTTATACATTTTAAATGAAAAAACAAACATGCTGTTAAGAGAAAGCAATACTTACTCGAGAAGGATTCTGCAAGCTCCGTTCTGCTAGTCCACAGACTGAAATGATGGAGCCAGATTTAGAAGTAGCTTATTAGGTGCATGCTCCTTCAACAGTTACAGCGCTTTTTTTTTTTTTTAACTGAAAGACAGGATCGTTTTCTTTTAATGAAGCCAACATAGAATGATGTGTTATCCATGTTGCTATGAGAGTGTAAACTTGCAGAGCAAAGTCAAGCAATTGCAGAACAACTTGCCAAGGGTCATTCGCTATCAACTTGCCAGCACTTTTCTGTGTAGTCACAAACTTTAAAAGCATTGAGGAGGGTCATGGTATGTCACAAATGCAGGAAATTACTAGCTAGTCATGTACACTTGAGGTTGAAAGTGATTGAGTCGGTATTGTTTGTGAATATAAGTAGAAAAATGGGTAGAGCCGAAATCTTTCAATTGAAACACCCACTGAATTCCCTTAAGAGGGGACAAGGCTCTCATTACAATCAAAGTGCTACTCTCCTTTGCTCTGGTGGTTGGATGCTACTTCTAGAGCTCCAGCCCTGAGAAAGGAGTGTAGGAACTGCCCCAAAGGGACCACACAACTGTGAAAAACTAAGTATTTTGTTTTGCCTTTGATATACTGGGAGAAAAATTTTTAAACATTACATTTTTGAGGGTACACAAACAATTGCAATTATAAAGGCATGTAATTATGGTTATAAAATCATCCACAGGTATCTATATATTTAATACATGAAACCACACACACTTTTGAAGTTTTAATGATGTCACTATGTAAAGCATTTAAATGCTTTGGAATTCCTCCTGTGTAAAGCCCAACACAAATATGCACACCATGGTCCAGTAGTCAATTATATCTGCAGTATTGCACTGCAGAGAAGAAGCCATTCTTTGAATTTAGCCCCACATTTGAAACATTCTGCTTTAAATTTCCTTTTGCCCAAGGATGCTTTTGGATAGTCAAGTCTTGACTTATCCCGATTTGGCTTGTCCAAAAGACTAGACCTTTCATCTCTGATGTGAAGACAGAGGTGAACTGTTTTACCACCCACGCTCTGCATGGTTATCTTGCCAGCCTAAGATAGGGAGATGGCCAATGGTTAGCCACACCTCCATGCCTTGGCTTGAAAAAAACAAAGTTGTCACAGAAAAGGGAAGGAGTTCCTACATGCATCCCAGAGAGTGTGGGCATGCTCAGGATCTTCCCATTGCAGTTGCTCCTCAACAGCTGTCAGGAGATTTGGGGTTATTTCTCCCAATTAATTTTTAACAAATGTGCAAAATCTGGGTTTTCAAGGAGGCAGATCTTCCCAGCATCCTAGGGACAAAGTTCTGAAAGCAGCACCTTCCTTTCACCAGAAAAAAAACCAGACCTTGCCTCTAAATAGGCAATGATTAATGACTCTGGACTGACACTGGATTCAAAACTCATCAGAAGCTGCTGAAATCCAGCAGTTATTGCTTCTAACAGCTGCAAGATACAGACGTAGAGCACAGGTTTCTAGCTCATGACTCCTGGTGGCTTCAGCAGGAGAATGGCTCCTGTAGCCGTAAGACCTTGTAATCACATCGCTGCTTGTGTTCCCACTTGCTCTAACCACTTGTGGCATGGAAAATATTTGCTGCTCTTTATTCTGGGTTTTTTGGGGTTTTTTTGTTTTATTTTGTTTTGGGTTTTGTTTTTTTTCTTTTTTTTCAGACCAGCAAGGCCACTGCACAGCTCTGTAACTAGTTTTTCCATAAGATCTTTTGATTAGCAAATTCTTCCCCTCAGGCTCCATTATATCCTAGGAGTAGACTGTTGAGTTCAAGACAAATGCAAATGGATAATCATTATATGCCAGGACCTCCAAGATACTTATGGGGGAGGGAGGAAGAATATTGCATTTCTTATGAGAAATGGCATTTTTTCCAATGACCTGACATGAGAGGAGAGGCTATGAAGAAGAGGAAAGGCGCCTGAGGACTGGAGGAAAGACAATGTCACTCTTGTCTTCAAAATGGGCAAGAAGGAGGACTCAGGAAACTACAGGCCAGTCAGCCTCACCTCCATCCCTGGGAAGGTGATGGAACAGCTCATTCTGGATGCCATCTCTAAGCATGTGGAGGAAAAGAAGGTTATCAGGAGTGGTCAACATGCAGTTACCAAGGGGAAGTCATGCCTGACCTGTTGTGACAGCCTTCTATGACAGCATGACTGGCTGGGTAGAGGAGGGAAGAACAGTGCATCTTGTCTACCTCAGCTTCAGCAAGGCTTTTGACACTGTCTGCCATAACATCCCCATAGGGAAGTTTAGGAAGTGTGGGTTGGGTGAGTGGATAGTGAGGTGCATTGAGAACTGGCTGAATTGCAGAGGTCACAGGGTTGTGATCAGTGGCATAGATCTAGTTGGAGGCCTGTAGCTAGTGGTGTTCCCCAGGGGTCTGTACTGGGTCCAGTCTTGTTCAACGTATTCATCAATGACCTGGATGGACAGAGTGAATCCTCAGAATGTTTGCTGATGATACAAAACTGAGAGGAGTGGCTGCTACACCAGAAGTCTGTGCTGCCAGTTGGTGAGACCTGGACAGGCTGGAAAGCTGGGTGGAGCAGAACCTAATGAAGTTCAACAAAGGCAAGTGTCAGGTCCTGCACCTGGGGAGGTATAACCCCATGAACCAGTACAGGTTTGGAGTTGACCTGCTGGAAAGAAGTTCTGGCAAGAAGGACCTGCGAGTCCTGGTGGACAACAAGTGAACCATGAGCCAGCAATGTGCCCTTATGGCCAAGAAAGCCAATGGTCTCCTGGGGTGCATTAAGAAGAGTGTGGCCAGCAGGTTGAGGGAGGTTCTCCTCCCCCTCTACTCTGCCGTAGTGAGGCCACATCTGGAGTACTGTGTCCAGTTCTGGGCTCCCCAGTTCAAGAGAGATGAGGAACTACTGGAGAGAGTCCAGTGGAGAGCTACGAAGATAATTAGGGGACTGAAGCATCTCTCTTGCAAGGAAAGGCTGAGAGACCTGGGTCTGTTTAGCCTGGAGAAGGCTGAGAGGGGATCTTATCAATGCTTATAAATATCTAAAGGGCGGGTGTCAGGAGAATGGGGCTGGGCTCTTTTCAGTGGTGCCCAGCAACAGGACAAGGGGCAACAGGCACAAACAGGAACAAAAAGATTCTTTACTTTGAGGGTGACAGAGCACTGGAACAGGCTGCCCAGAGAGGCTGTGGAGTCTCCTTCTCTGGAGATATTAAAAACTTGCCTGGACGTGATCCTGTGCAACCTGCTTCAGGTGAACCAGCTTTAGCAGGAGGATTGGACTAGATGATCTCCAGAGGTCCTTTCCAACCTCTACCATTCTGTGAAAAATGACTTCATTTGCTTATTTTGCTTTAGCCACCGCCCTGCTTATAGTTGGGAGGTTAGAGAGACAGAGTATCACCCAGCTGTGTGCATATACCTCTTTTTCCTTTGGCTCTTCCAGGTGTAAAAATGTTTTTCCAGGTATTAGTTGTCAATTCCAAACTGGCCCAACAAAGTTCCAGTTTCCAAATGGAAAGTAAGACATGGCAGAGAAACTCCTCATTGAAAAAACTCACCCTCATGAACTATAAATAAAATCCCTTGATTCTTCCTCCATTTCCATTTCTCCAACTTCTTGGCTTGCTTTTTCCTTTGTGCACTTGTGCAGTGCTATACTGCACAAGTCTCCTTTCACTCCCTGCCCCTCTTTGAGCAGAGCTTTCTCATGAATCCATAATCCTATTGTGAATTCCTGTACAGGAAACATGAGGCATTTCAGAATGAATGGCTGGCACAGCCACTGAGCTTGGGGAAAGATAGAGAATTTATGATCACTAGCCTAGCTGAGAAAGCAGTGATATGATTGATTCTAAGTATATCTTGCAGAACACTGCTATCTAACCACTCATTCTTTCTCTTTTTTTTTTCTTCCACCTCCCTCTTCTCTCAGTAAAATGACTGCTAACAATAACCTCAGCAGCAGCAGGAAAAGAAAATCCAGTCAAGACTCAACTTTGAATTTCAGCAGTGATGTGATTGCAATCTTTGGTCTTGCCCTTTTATGGGATTTGAACTGGATATTTTAAAACTCATTCAATGTGAAGGGAGCAGGTCTCAGAAGGGCGAGGGAATGAATGCAATGAAGGAGTTATTTCTAAAATTTGGTGCTCTGGAAGGTAAAAACAGAAGTCTAGGGCAAAACTGATACCATCGTTCAGTTGGTCATTGGTTGTATAACTTGATTTGTCAGTAATTTTATGAGCACAGCATACAATGTTTATTGCACCAAACAGAATAAGGATTAGCTCCTCCAGTACATTCCAGCTCAACTTAATTGAGTAACAGGGATTGCCAGAGAAATACTGCTAGCTAATTTAAGTATTATCTCAGTGTTTTTGAAAAAGAGTGCATCTCCAAGTGATCCCAGGTAATATATCTGAAAGCAGTCACAATACTTGAAAGATAATAGAAGTTTTGGAAAGTTTAGTGCCTATTATGCCACCTTCTTTCAGTGTCACCTTCTTTCAGCATCATGTTTTAAATCCCTGTTGTCATTAATACTCTCATTACCTCAAATCCAGATATAAAATAACCAAAGGTTAGAAACTAGAAAAGTATTCAATGCAAAATAAACCATTATTCTTAACAAAGACAGTAATCTTCTCTCAAACAAACTGCTATGGAGGATAAATTCTTGAGTATTTGGAATTTTTATTAAATTTATAAATTTATAAAAGTACATACATATGCACATATTCTGATTTGCAAAGCAAATTATGCTTCCATAGGAAAATATGAAACCCTCCCTTTTTTTTCATTTACTTTCTTCAGACCAAGTTGTTGCTAAAAGCAAGGTCGCAGTCAGAGTGCTGATAGTGTGTCTGAATGGTATCTTACGGTTTTAAAAGAAGCCTACTTTGTGGTGTTCAGGCACTTTATTTGCTTCCCATTATCACGTTCAGAGCTTGGAAATCTGGCTTTTAAAAGTTTTTCTTTGCTATACTATGGGAAAAATGTCATGAAAACAGTAAAATGGAATAGCCACTTGCATTTGAATATAGTTTTTTTCATTAAAGTGACCAACCATTATGGTGAATTTGATGTCTTTAATTGATCTCACTCATCCTCCCTTCATGGAGTGACATAAGCAGGGAGTTTGGAGAAGGAAACTTACTCAGTCCTTGTGTATGAGGAATATTTTCTATTGTTAAGACACAACACAATGGAACGGGTTTTGCAATGGCCTCCAAAATCCTTCCTTGAGAGTCCAATGTCCGTTGTGCAAAAATTCACAATCCCCAATATTTAACGAGGAGACAGAAACGAAGGGCATCGATATTTCTTTATTAACTCAAAACCTACAGAGGAACACTGTCCGGGAGCAGCCAGGGCTGGGGTCTCCCAGGGCCGAGGAGCCACAGGGGCTTCCCTAGGGCTGGCAGGGTAGGGCCTCACCAGCCAGAGTCTTGTATTTGCCCTGTAGTAGCTGTGTACACCTCTTGGAAGGCCTTGGGGAAAGTCATACGTTCTTTGCTCTGCATGATTGATTAGAAGCAGAAGACTTTGGAAAGATTAGCCCTGCAAATGGTTTAGATTGGTGCAGCAGGACTTTTGGACCAACATAGTCACCCCTTAAAAATTGAAGATCTGACTATAGCTATTTGCTGAATTTGACCTCAGTCTAGAAATAATGTAAATTGCTCCAAATCTGCATTTCTAAACAAAAAGTAAAGATGCCCAGGGGGTATCCTGAAGACCTAAATTGTACCTTGGCTAGGGGATTATTCTGTCTTTCTAAGTCCTCTGGGATTGTTCAGCAAAATAAATGTGTCTCATCTGGCTGCAGTTCTTATCACTCTGTCAAGTGTAATCAAATATAGGGAGGGGAGAGGGGAGATAACCTTGAGAGAGAGGGTGTGCTGCAAACACAGGCAATATATAGCACCTTCCCTTTCACGTGCGCACTAATCTTTTCTCCCACCATGTTTATCATTCTCCACACATAGCCTGCTATCTGCACATCAGTCACGCTCAACATTCAGTAGCCTGGCTGTTGCACACCTACACACAGATTCCCACAGTCTCCATTCATTTCACATTTGTATCAGCTTCTAAACACCTCTACGGAAACCATAGCACACATAGAAAATGAACGTTGTTAATGAGTGGTTTGTGAGGAGACCTCTCTTTTGCTGGAGGATGGTCATTCTGGATACCTGTAGGTTAGATTTTGTGTTCCAGTAAACCTTGCCTCTTTCATTAATAATAATTTTAAAAAAGCCCATGGAAATGTCATAAGCAATGACTTTTGAGAAACATACACTTTTGTCACAAGAAACACATACAAATTTGACAGTGTCAAGCTGAGAACATTATTAAAAGTAAGGGATATAATACCTCCGTGATGAAGCTGTTGACTCCAATATAGCTTGGAGCAAAGAGTACTTAACCTTGGGTCAGCACTGCTAAGAACATGACCTGTTAGCAATCTCTACCTTTAAATTTCAAGTGTATTTGGGTAACTGGCGGGGGGAAGCTACTAAGCTGGAATGCTTTTAGAATTTATGAACTATTTTTGTATCCCATTTTTTCTTTTTCTTCTCTGTTGCTCTGAGTCTTTAGAGATATTCAACAAGATAGTGTTCTTTATACCATCTGTAACCAGCATTTCTCCAATATGTTGCCCATGCTGCTTCTCTGGTTACTTCTCCTCAAATTGTTTCAAGAAGACATGGCCAAATAGAAAAATCAGACTCCAGATGCCAAATCGATGTGCAGAAATTCATATACCTGTTAAGCTGTATTTAGCCAGCTTTTTGCTAAGTGTATTTGTTGTGCTTTATTAAATGTGACTCACTTGAAAATAAGTCTCTTTTTCAGATCCTTCAAGGTAGAAAAGGGACATTTACAGCCTTATACCATGCTAGTAATGTGAGAAAATAGGCATTCCAAACCATAAACATCTGTCTTGTTTCTAAAGACAGAAGAATGTAAGCTACTTCTTAGAGTTGCCTTTTTGCCACTTTTCTAACTGGCCTTTCCTAATTTTTAGCAGAAGTAGGAACAGAAATGAAATAGTATAGGGTATTATAATGCATTATAATAATGCATATAGAAAATAATGCATATATATAATGCAGACAGAAAAGATTATTTGTGATTTAGACATAATATTCTCACTTCCTGGTATGCAGAAGTTGATCAGCAACAAGTTCCAAAATAATGTTTGCTTGCTTGAAAGACTGAGGAAATATTGATTGCTTTAGGGTGCATGTTTCATCCTGGGATATAATACGACTATTGCTTTAAAGCCTTCCTTTGAACAACCTGCTTTTCCCTCAGAAGGGAACATGAAGAACAAACAGATGTGTGTAGGGGCTGTAACTCACCAAAATCCCCATGTAACCCTAACTTTGTCCAGATCCTAAGGATATCCATCAGCTCTGAAAACTGCAAATTCTGTTTCAGGGCAGGTGTCATTAACATACTGCTAATGGACATAACATCCCATTCTACCAGGCAGTATGACAGTTGCAGGTGGTAATAATGTGGGCTATTCTGTTTGCTGAACTGTAATATCTCTCTTTTGGGGACTGATGGATGATTTCTGTCAACAAAGAACACCATACTTAATCACTAGCTAGATAGCAACAGCACAGGATCAACATTCTTAAGGTAATTCTTGTGGGGAAAATAATTTTTCACCTGTTTATACCACCTATCATGTAAAACAGCCCACTTTCTTAATCTTTCAATCTTATAAAATGTACTACAGTTTAAATGCCCAACAATTTATTTCAATTTCACCTTATGAAATCATGCGATTCTTGGATTTCACTTATAAAAAGAGGAATGGTGTTTTAGCAGGAATACCTTCAAAATGTTGCATCGCAAAGATACAGAAGTGAGAAACCCCAAAACGAAGATCCAATATTTATTTTAAACTGTAATTACTTTGTATCATGCCTGACTCATAAAACTATAGTTTTAGCTGGAAATTATGCTTTGTCCACATTGCAATTTGCAGTTTAAGGATGTTTCAGGACTCCAAATGCAAGTTCTAGGTGAGCCTCTGTGGATGCATACACACTAGAGATACTTTTAATAAGCTTTTTATAAGTTTGTGGCAATGAGGAGACTCAAAATTTCATCATCCAAATGGTAATGTTCGGATTAATTTTGAATTTTTGATCTTCGAAAAATCAGAAATTTAGCCTGAACTTGTGATTGAACTGACAGATATCCCTTTAGGGTCGTTACAGAAGAACACTGCTGGATAGCCCTGATGACATATCGGAAGTCTGCCGCATAATCTGGTGTTTCAGTCTTCCACATGGACTTCAGCAAAGCTGCACTTTACACAGCACTCTATATTTCATGTCTGAACTCCTGAAGAATTACTCTGCTACTGCTCTCATCCTCTATGAAATTCCCTAAAGAAATACATTGTTTGAAGAGGATTTCTTCTGCTAAAATATCTTTTATTTCTGGCAGCTAATAAGACCATGTCTTACTTCTGTGCTGTCAAGGGGATTGTAATGAGGTAAGCTGCAGGAAAAGATGCAGAATAGAAATTCACGATCAGTCTGGCAAAAGGATTCAAATACTGATGACGGATTGTAACAATAGATAGTGGACCAACAAAACAGCAACTGTCCCTATTGCATTATCTGTATTGTCTGCTGTATGGGATACTTTCTCTTACTTTCCCTCTTGTGAATTGTAAGGCTCGTAAGTGAGTATTCATGTTTATTTTGCTCAATAGAATTGTGAATCAAAGTGCTTCTGAGAGGAGAAAGTTTGTTACGGGGGAAGTTGGATTTGCGCTTTGATACAGTGTGTTGCTCCAGGATTTTGAGGGCTAATAACTTCTACCTACATTCCTACTAGGAAGAGTAAAATGAATCTTCTATCGTCATTGTTATGAAGTTGTATTTTACATGGAATTTGTGGGATATGCACTTTTGGGGCCTTTTATTCCTGCAGAATATTTTGTGATTCTTGAGTTCGAAAAAAGAACGATGGGAAAGAATAGGAATAGAAGCATGTCTATGAAGTTCAGAGCAGCCATTTCAGGGCTCCCAGGAATGTTATCTGAGATATAGCAGTCCTTGTAGCATACACTAGCTATGTGGACTAGCACTGTATCAAATCCTAGAATGAACAGAAATGGCTGTCTGTGGTAAATGAACGATCTTCAAAATTGCCTTAAGTAATATAGTAGACTGCAGGCTAAGAGAGGTAATCTAGCAGGTAGGAAAAAATTGCTTAGAGAGATTAACCAATGTAGAATATAATTTCGTATTAAAGAAGAAGGAAAGCAGGATGTATGGATTAATGAAGCTAAGGAATTAAGAAAGTGGATAAATTCTCATCCAATCTAGCATACTTACCATATAGAAATCCTGATGTTTTCAGGGCAATTTGGATGAGGTTGCTTTACTGATCTGAATGCAAATTTAAGTATTTCAGATAGTTACATGACATTAGAGGATGATAATTCTCAGAAGTGCTCAATGCTACTGCCATTGAGAATTCAGTCAAATCCCTGATATTTAAATGTGGTAGTACCCAAGCATCCAGCACTGGATTTTTTTGAGACCCACTAATACTCAGAACAAGATGACTATTGTCTCCTGCTTGCATTTGCTGCCCTGAGGCATCAACAGTTTCCTCAGGGGACCGTAGATCTCCTTACTTTAGAAACTTCTTTGAGTTTGGCCTTCTCAGCCTTCAAGGAGGGTTCGCTTATCAGAGAGCTCCTGGGCCACAGTGACTATCGCAGCTCCCTTCATCTCACTCCTTCACTTGCATATCCAATTTGGCCAGTAGTTTTCTGATTAAATTTATTACCATCTTTTCCAAATGCAAACAATACTGCTGTTTTGATATGTGTTCAAAGAGCAGAAACAAGAGAAAATTTGCTGAATGCCTGAAGTCTGGCAGGTCTGAGTTGTGCTCCATGAGCTTCTGCATGACAGTCAGCTCTAGCGGGTCCATGAAGAGCTATTCAAAGATGCAGCCCCCACAGGAAACTTGTGGGAAAATAATATATCCTTCATGAATGGAATTATCTATTTCACATCAAATGCGGCTGCTTTAGAGGAAGGCAAAGTACCTTCCTTCCTGCAGCATATATTCTTCAGTTGAAGATATTCAGATACTACATCCTAGTCATCAATTGTGCTAATAACCTTACAATAAAGCATAAGGGCTACATATGAGGTACTTTATCAAGTCAATTGCTGCAAATGAGGAGATTAAATATTTACCCAAAGGTTGCATAATATTTTGCTATGATTGGATTGTGATAATAATATATTTACAGTTACCTGTCTAATGCAAGATAAATAAATGCAGAACCAGCAGAGCCAGAGTTTGTCAAGAGTACAGAATATCTAGTTAATGCATTTTTATGTAAGTGAAAAGCCCTCATTAGCTTTTGACAGAAATACAGTAGTTATAAAAGCTAAAGTACCATTTAGCAGAGCAATGTACTATATTTAATACATGAAATATATGATGTCAGGAGACAGGTTCCTGTTTTAGTCTGACCAAGAATTTTTTAGACTAGACCTACTGTCAAACTGCAACTGGCAAAATTTTACTTTCCCTTCAAAAGGCTTTCCCTTTAATTTCAATTTAAGAAGGAGATTACTTTTGTCTGCTCCTTAGCTAGAACTGTTTATGTAGTACTGTGCCATGTAGCAGTTCTTGGGACTTTCCTGAGGTGCCTACAGCCAGTGATAGACAAAATGATCGCTGTGTAAAAGAAGAGGTGTGTTTCAGTTTATAAAATGGCATGGATTCTCATTAATTACTTGAATGCCAACACTGTGCTCAGCATGGTGCAAATATGCACCTTGTTTCAAAGAAAAGAGAACTGTAACTTTAACTGTGAAATGCTTACTTGAGTTGGCAACTGGCCATGCATTGTGCCTTTTGCCGTATATGCCTGTTCCACTGCTCTGCTCAAGATCGGTTACCCAGTAGCTTCTCAGACACATTTGGCTGACAGTTACAGTGCAGTGTAGTCTCCACTTCTCTTCACAAGGCAGTGTTCTGTTCCTCAGGGAGCGCTTCTGAGGTCAAGCTTTTTCTCTCCCTTCTTAAGCATGTTTTAATCACCGCATTTTGGTATTAATACCTCTATTTTGAAATACCTAATCCACTGAACTAATCAGAGAGTCTTTTTTGTGGCACATAGGAAAGGTTCATTATACATTGGTCTTGGCATAAAATAGTTTACATCCCTCATACATAACCAAAGAAAATCATTCTTTTGAAATTTTTTCTGGACCACTGCAGCTGAACAATTTTTGGGTCCAAGTTCCACTAAAGTAACGAGCAAAGGTACTCCTAGGATTAGGTCTGCAGTTTCTACTTTTCCGAGTATGACTGGCTGTGTCTATACACTAGTAAATTAACATCTCTTGCATTGGAACTATCTGGCACAAAATAACTATGCCCATACTGTTGATCTCTCGGCCTCCAAAATAGGAAAGTTAGTTGTAGATTTCCTACTTGGAGTGTTCCTTTGTCCACATTAGTTCTCAGACTGTGCCCAGGAATTATTTAGGAAAGGGCTAGTTATTTTGAGTCAAAGCTGTGTCAGGCTATAATGTCATTATAATGGCATGGACAGTTGTGTTTCATTGCCTAGGAAGGTTTCTTCATACTGTTCAGTAACATAGGTCTGGCCTTCCAGGACAGTTACATTTTTTGTAACTGTTCATCAAAAAGCGACTGGAACTCCATTCTGCCACACTTCTATTTCTTCTCTAATTTTTAGCTGTCCAAACTCAGCTAGATAACAGCCTTGGTATTACTGCTGTTTTATTTCATAGAACTATGCTGTGGCACCTATTTTCATTATGTCTGAGTCTTGAATAACTCTTCATCTGCTCAAGATTCACAATCAAATTGTGCTTTGGGGCTGGTTGTATTTTGTTTTTACCTAGCTGATTTCACTTAACTTCAATGCGACATAAGAATTCAACTCAGTGTTTTCCTGAGTCCCACATAAAAGTTCTCCTGGGTAGCTGTGTCTTTTACCTAACCATCAGTCATCAATGCTATGATGCTGATTTCCCAGAAATAACATTAATTTCATGTTTCATTATTTCTATTCCTTTCTTCCCCACCTCCCCACCTGTATTTTTACACTCGTATGTTCTGCTCATTGCTTAGAACAAGTGCGGTCTAAAATCAGCATGCTCTTCTTTTATTCCTTAGCGCATGAATTAGGAATTCTAACTTTAGAGACCTAAGCTTGAATATTGTGTCACCACATATAAATATAATCCATACCTAGGAATAGGCTAGTGCTAAGGATTCGTAAGTTTGTCACTGCTGGTGATAAGTAAATCCTCCAAAACTTACTGTGAATAATTACTTTTCCAAAGAAAATTTGCCCCAGTGCTTATTAAGCTATTTTTTATGAAACGTTCAGGAATGCTTTCTTGACTTCTTGACTGGGAAAATGTATTTTTATATGTACACAATGTAGTTTAAGAGTTAAGGAGCACTAGAATGTATGCTGTGGGCTACACTGTACACCGTGAGAGTAACCTTGCAAATCCTTACATAACAAAGTGAATAGCCCATAAATAATACAGTTATTACGTAGAGACTTATGGAGATTAGTGATCAAGTTTGATGTTCTGTGTGTATTCACAGTTATAGCATTGGTCATTCAGGAATTTTGGATATACCAAAACGATGGCTTCAATTATGATAATCAAAACTGATTTCAGCCAGAAATCTGCCTTCATTATAACCTTTTGGCAGCAGTGAACGTTGTATTTCAAGTTCTTCTCAGTTTCTCATTTTCACTTCAAAAATATTGTTTTGAGGGTTCAGATGGAAAGAATGCTGGAGCATCTTCTGCTTTTGAAAGGCAAAGGGGGAAGTGGTATCATAGAATCAAACAGCCCGGTTTGGAAGGGACCTTGAAAGATAACCTGGTTCAACCTTTCATGGGAAAGGGAGTCTAGATGAGATTATCTAGGACCCTGATGGGATACCTCCAGTATCAACACGCCTAGAGTAATTTCACATAAGTAACCTGAAAATAGTTGGATATTTTTAAGAATGCAGTGGTAATTGCTCTATGTTTTCTCTATTCAATCATTTGGGTTTATTTTTACAGATTTTTTAAAGTGGAAAATGAAATTTTGTTCATTACAAAAAAAAGGAAAATTTTGTGGGTCTTGGGATGATATTGTCAGAAAAGACGTAATCTGCTTAAAGCTTTCAAGCTAAAAAAAATTAAAATTTCATTGCACCAATGGGTATGAGTTAAAGCACAGTCAAGCCAGTAGAAAATACTCTTCATTTGTTGGGTGCATTAGACATGGCAGGATGAAACATTGACATAAATGAATTAGGAGTTCTAAGGGGAGCCCTCACATTTCTTTAAAAATCCTGGAATACTTAAGATGGTACAAAGCCCGTGTGGAGCTTAGGCCATGTCCTGACATCTTGTCAGACACCTGTTTTTCCAGTGTTCAGTCACTCTCACAATAAGCAGATTTTCCCTTATGTTTAAATGGAATTGCCTTTATTTCAGGCTGTGCCCATTGTTGCTCATCCTGTAACTGTACAGAGATGAGTCTGGCTCCATCTTCTTTGCTTCTCTCTGTCAGATTTTTGTAGACATGTATAAGATCCCCTCCCTGAGCCTGTTCTCCAGGCTAAACAACCCCAGCTGACCTAGACTCTAATCACATGACAGAGGCTCCAAACTTTACATCATCCTCATTGACTTCCACTAAACTCATTCAAGTACATTTCCCTTGTACTGGGGAGCCCAGAACTGGACCCAGTACCCCAGGTGTGTCTCACCAGGGCTGAGAGAGGGGAAGAATCAATTCTATTGATCTGCTGGCAATGCTTATCCTAATGCAGCTGAGGACGCTGATGGCCCTTCCTCGTCACAGAAGCACACTGCTGGCTCATGTTCAACTTCTCATTTACCAGGAACATCAGGTCCTTCTCTGAAAATTTGCTTTCCAGATTATTTGTACCCATCCTGTACCAGACCATGGGTTATTCCTCAACAAGTGCAGGAATTCCTTTGCATTTCCCTTTTTTTTTTTTTTTTTAACTTCATTCCTCTCTGCCCGTTTGTCCAGCCTGTCAAGGTATCCTTAACTGGCAGCACAACCATTTGGTGTATCAAACAACCCTTCCAGTTTTGTGTCATCTACACACTTGCTGAAGGTGCACTTGGTACAATCATTAAGGTCATTAATGAAGGCATTCAACAATATTATTAATTTTGTCCAATATTATCCACTAATGACTTTTATTAAAGAAGTACACACATGTACTTATGCATGATAAAATGAGTAGAAGGGGTAAAGAAAGGGAAGGGAACAATGGAATTTTTCTTATTGTACTTCTAAGACTGGCCTTGCTTAGCTCAGATACTTTGGCATTCCTGTTTTACCTTCCTTTTTTTAAAGATCAAAATCATGCAAGGGGTATATCCATATGTCACGGAAGCACCCACAGAGCAGACAGCAGCAGCTATCCTGGCACCCCGACTGCACAGGTTCGGGTGTCAGGTGGGAATTATCACTGCACAACAGATCCCTGAACACTAACGAACACACTCTAAGGAAGGATGACCCAAAACGTGCACAGCTCACTGCTACAAAGGGAGAATCCCTCCCCTAGTGATACCGAGAGGGTCACTCACCAACGCCGGGGTGGGGATCACTCCGTCCCAGGGAGGTACACTCGGACGGCGTCCCGACCCGAGGGCAGTCCTGGGAAGTCTCCTCGGCCGCTGTCCCGACCCGAGGGGAGAGTCTCCAACCGCACCACCTGCTGCTCCGAGGAGAACCAACTCAAACTGGTTCTGCAGCAGGGCCCCATTTGTACCCTGGTCAGTGTGAGCTGTGGTCACTTTCAGGCACCGCAGACAGGATGCAGCTAACGGCATCCAGACTGCGAGGCACCGATATCCCTAGGGGGCAGCTCCTGGTGCTTATCAGGTGCTGCTGCAAGGCCCGGCTTTTGTGCGAGCTCTGTGCTGGCAGTCAGGGGGGATGCACTGCCACAATCCACCCTGTGACCATGGTCACAACTCGACTGATTTCCTTGCAGTAGTGGTACAGTCACCTCTTGCCTCCAAAGTTAAAAGGGAGCGCAGTCTCAGTGAAGTTTAATGCTCACTGTGGATCATCATTCCCCAGTTAATTCTAAACGTACAACAGAACATGAGATGTTTCAAAGTGCTATAAAACGTGGCACCAAGTGTAAACACAGAACTATACAGATGTCTAGTTCTGTGTACCAGACGTTAATACTTTACAAAAGTTTGAGCAAAATTAACAATATACAAACCATACTCCTCAAACATTGAGGTATTACAATTCTACAACCACTCTGAGCAAGAGAACACAACATAACGAGGATTTTTTCACCCAAACAGTCCCCAGTGCTGCAACAATTGCTTCTGTGTCTTCTGCAGAGCATCATGTTTAATAATTGTCCCTAGAGCTTGGCATAGGGCTGTTCCATCCCCACCCCGTGATGTCATCAGTGGGTAGAAGGATGCCAGTCTGTTGCTCAGGTGAATCCTACTATCTTCATCACAACATTATGGTCCAGGTCCTGGTCATCACCATTGCTATTAGAAGCTTTGTGGGGAAATCCACTTCTCCGTTACCCTGTAGAAAAATGAAGCAAAGCTGGCCTCGGTCTAGAGACTGGGCTCCAGAGTTAGAAGTCGGGGATTATCCACCGAGCACTAACACGGGGGAGTTTTCCTGTCCCCGTCCAGGGCTTCCCAGGCATATAAGCCTCTGGGGTTTGCCAGGATCATGGGCATCATGCCAATGGAGGGTAGTTTCACCATTACAGGTTGGCCCACAAGCATCTGTGAAGCACACTCCTGTGGTATTTGAGCCTGCTGTCAGTTCAGGTGCCTCTTTAACAGGGGAAGGTCTATAGGCCTGACCCAACAAAACTGGATCTGGATTCACAGGTTGTTGTAACTTAGAGACCTTGACTGGGCCCTCTTTTAGTTGCAGTAACTGGCCAATTCCTTCCAGGTCGGAGTACCACTTCTGTACAGTGGCCTTCTGGGCTACCCCCTCAGGAGGGGGTGATCCCGTGAGGATTGAATTCAGCAGAGGGAAAGGACCTTGCACTATGATATCTTGTGAAGTATGTAACCCCTGTGCTTCCCTGACTGCCCTGGTAAGGGAGAGAAGTCCTTTCTCCCACCCTGAGTACCATTGTTCAGGCTCCTTGAATGAGGTAGATGAAAATAGTAAGGGCCCAGCTGGTCCCTTTGGGCCCCTTTGGAAAATGCCACAGTAAGAGGCATGTCCTGCAAATCCCCATTCTACCCTCAGTGGGTCCTGTGGGTGTAGTGGGCCTGGCCTCTGATAAGCCTTAAGCTCATCCTTCAGGACATTAAGGGCTTCTGTATGTTGTGGAGTCCAGTGCCATGCCCTGTTTCTCCGGAGCACGTCATACAAAGGGCGGGCGATCACTGAGAACCCAGGGATGTGCTTCCACCAACAGCCCCATGTACCCAATAGCTGCTGGAATTCTGTCTTGTTCCTCGGGGTTTGCCCCTTCCCAACAGCTGACGGTGTATCCTCAGGGACTGCAACTGCACCAGCCACCCACCAAGCTCCTCAGAACTTCAGCTCTTGCCCAGGACCTTGACATCTAACCCAGCTTTAGTCAGTGAATTCCAGACAGCCCCTGCTGCCAGCCCGACCTGTTGTCTCCACCCACCAGAAGGTCACCTCTGTGCTGGTGTATGCCAATGCCTGGTGGCACTGTCACAGTGTCAAGCCCTGCAGCCAAGGCCCTGTGGGCAACAGTGGGGCAGTGTCTGTACCCTGGTGGAAGCCGGTTAAAGGTGTATCGTGTTCCCTCCCAGGTGAAGGCAAATTGGGGTTTGTCCTCCTCCCTTAGGGGAATCAGAAAAAGCATCTCCTTGACACCTCCAGTGGCCATCCACGGGTGGGCGGCTGCCTGGATCGCTGTCACTGTTGAAGTGATGCTGGGGACAGCAGCTGTCGGCGATGGGCTGTTCCTGTTCACTTTTCTACAGTCAATGGTTAAACGCCTCCGCCCGCCGGCTTTAGGGACTGGCCGGACCGGAGAGTTGTCCGGGCGGGGGGTGCGTCTGATCTGCCTGTTCCCAGGTCGTTAATCACCGCGCTGATGGCTCGTTTGGCTGCCGCAGAAACGCCCGTAGCTTTGGGCTGTGGCAGAGCGGGGGCGACCTGCAGGGTCCTGGCTCCCACCCCGTGATGGCCAAAACTGCCCAAGCGGCCGCTGGGCAGGTTCTGTTCCTCCCGCAGAGGCGCCAAAGGGTTAAATTGCGCTGTCCTGCAGAGGCGGGGGGTGGGGGGGCAGCCGCCTTTCCCCCGGCTCTCCCGATCTCCCCTCTAACAATGACCAGCGATGGGATGTGGTCGGTGGGCGATCTGTGTAACACTGCCCGGGAGATGCCCAGCGCCACCGCTTCTCGCCACAGGTCATTCCTTCCCGGGTCGCGGGACCGACCAGGTTTACCTCGGGAGGGTTCAAACTCTCGGGGGGGGGGGGGGGGGGGCAGGTCACTGGGCGTTTGTCACTTTGCTGTCGGACCCTTCTGTTCCCGTCGGCGCCGCCGCCCGTGTCGGTCCATCCCATTTCTCGCCCGTAAGTGACTATCGCCTCGTATTTCTGCCCAAGTCACCACGTGTGCAGGGGGGTTCTGGGGGTTTTGCCGATTACGTTCTATCGCCTTCTGAATCTTTTCCCCGAGAGCCTGGACGTGGATCTTTAACGCGTCCGGCAGCCCTTCCAGGAGCGGCCGGCGGGGCTCCGGGTCCACCGGCGCGGTGATCGCACCCCGCTCCGCCCTCTCTCGTACCTGCCTGGAGACGAGGCTCTGCTCCTTCTCACCGCTCCATCCTCTCCTCAAACAACACAGTTCTGACTGCAGCACTTCTGTGTGCTCCTGGGCCCGCACCAAACAAGCACCAGCCCGGCACACATGGCCCCTCTGTCTGTGCCACCCCAACACCTCCCCGGGCTTTGTTCCAGCCTTTCCACGACCGCCGCGGGGTCGGACCACTTCTCCCTCGCCCATGCTGTGTCGAGGGGACAAGGTGCGCAGTTGTGCCACCGGAATAATTCCTCTATCCACACCCGGCTTGCTGCGCCAATTCGTCCCGGAGGCACCCACAGAACAGACAGCAGCAGCTATCCGAAAAACCGTGCATTTATGGCAAACAAATGTGCCTGGCACCCCGACTGCACAGGTTCGGGTGTCAGGTGGGAATTATCACTGCACAACAGATCCCTGAACACTAACGAACACTCTAAGGAAGGATGACCCAAAACGTGCACAGCTCACTGCTACAAAGGGAGAATCTCTCCCCTAGTGATACCGAGAGGGTCACTCACCAACGCCGGGGTGGGGATCACTCCGTCCCAGGGAGGTACACTCGGACGGCGTCCCGACCCGAGGGCAGTCCTGGGAAGTCTCCTCGGCCGCTGTCCCGACCCGAGGGGAGAGTCTCCAACCGCACCACCTGCTGCTCCGAGGAGAACCAACTCAAACTGGTTCTGCGGCAGGGCCCCATTTGTACCCTGGTCAGTGTGAGCTGTGGTCACTTTCAGGCAGCACAGGCAGGATGCAGCTAACGGCATCCAGACTGCGAGGCACCGATATCCCTAGGGGGCAGCTCCTGGTGCTTATCAGGTGCTGCTGCAAGGCCCGGCTTTTGTGCAAGCTCTGTGCTGGCAGTCAGGGCGGTTGCACTGCCACACCAGATAGGTTTCAAGACGTTGGTGGAGAAGGGGAAGCTGTAGAGTTTCCATGCATCTAGTATATTGACATGTGGAAGAGCAGTTTCATTTACTGTGGAAACTCCTAAATGTTTCAATCTCTTTTACTGCACATGACCAATAAACCAGGTGCAGAGGAAAGCTGGCAAGATTAAGATAAAGAAGAAGTATCTAAAAATTAATTTTTTCATATCTAGATCCTGACTTCATCAAAGTATGGGGTTTTATTTTGGACCGATTTTAGAGAACAGTTCTAATCAATTAATATAGTTAGTTCATGCATTATACTGAAATCAAATGAGAGGAACAGAGAGGCTGGCAACAAGTCAAGGTTGAAGGTACTTATTTGTCATTTCATAAAATAAATGAATGGTTTTCCAGCACAGCTTCTGAGCTTTTAAGAAAGGTCACTCCTTCAATGCAAGAGAAACTGTCTTTCAATCAAGTCCTCTCCTCGCTTTGGCTTGATTTATGTCTTATCATTGCAAGTATAATCTAAAAATGAAAAATAACATAGTGCCATAAAGGGGTTATTGGAAAACAGAAAATAACATCAATTCCATTATTGCTGACATGCAACCAAACTGATCTGTGAATAAAAGCACTGCAGCTGATCAAAAGCTCCCATTTTCTTGTTGCCACCAAAGACACGTTCTCAAAATAGCATCTCTTTGTGGTTACTTACTTTATTTTCAGTGTTGTTCTTGCAGAAAGTCTCCTGATTCTGGGGAAAAATTAACGCTCATTACTGGTCTAATACAAGCTTGCAGTTGTGGAGATGCCTTTGGCAATGAAATAAGTACTGAAGGAATTTGAAAGAGGGAAAAGGCGTTTCCCATGTGGTTAAATCAGAAACCCTTCCAAGGCTTAGAAGGCAGAATGGAGGAAAAAGAGACATGATGTCGGGAGATGGAAATAAAGGATGCAACTGTGTAAATTAAAGGTGGCTTGGTAGATAAGGAAGCCTTTGGAATGGGTACGCACCTTCCACTACTCACCATGTGAGCCTGGGAGAGCCACTCGGCCTTTGGTACTTCAGTTATCCATTTTCAAATGTATAATTACTTCACAAAGACAAAACTATGCCAGAAAGTGGAATGCTCAGGAACTACAGAGGAGTTGCAAGACCCCATGGGGCATGAGGTGGAAAGGTTATGACACACTGAGAGCAGACAACCAGGAAGGTGATGAGAAAAGTTCAGTATGAGAGGAATGAAACCCATGTGGTTTATATACCAATGCATTGCACAGATTGGTTGGTACGATGCACCCAAACAGATTCTCTTTTACAAATCAGAAAACAGGAGTATCATGGGCTAAAAATGCTGAACCATCATCTGAAATGGCCAATTTTTAGAGTTTTCTGGGTTTTAATTTCTTTTTAAAGAGGACAAATTGGAAAGAAACGTTACACAGAATTTGAAGAAAATGCACGGTTTTGAACAGTTGGCCATTTATTCAGTCTTGTACCTGGGCAGTATGGTATCTGACAATAATATATTCTGTAGAAAGAGTGCAAATACATTCTCAGAACAAACTGCAGCAGGCAAAACTTCACCACATAATAACTAAAACATGATCAGGCTTCATTCCCCAAAGCATCTCTGTCAATCAACTGGTCTCTTCCCATGACTCTCAAACATGTTGACTGAGTATAATGAATAGTTTAATCACTGTTTGGACATGTACACTCAGCCATTAATGCATTTTATACCCTCATGCATTTTATTGAATGTTATTATTCATAGTGCAAGACATAGGTTTTGGTTCAAGTCTACTACTTGGATCTAAAACAGCTTTTTCTTCTAAAATGTGGGATACTTTGATTGTTCATTCATATTAAGCTAAGGCAAAAACCTTGCCTGTCTCTTGCTGTCCATATGATCACTACTAATGCTGTGTTACAGATGACACAAAACCCCTGGCTCATCTTTGTAGAGTGCCTTGTAATCTGTTGCTCCAAAATACTATTCAGCAGTAAACATAATTATCAATGTCAGATCTCCAAGCAAGCTGCAGCAAGACAGTTTGAGTACCCTATGAATTGCTCGATCCCGCCATTTTTCTCTGAAACACAACGCAGAATAAAAGTGCAGAATGAAGGGCCTACATATGGCTTCTTGTATGACAATAAATACTAGCAGTATAGTAAAACTCCTTTGTTTCATGGCTTTGGAAGAAAAAAAAAAGGAGCCTGCCATGATTAAAATCACTATCTAATACACATCTTGTCTTTCTCCCATATTTATTCAGCAGATATTTTCAGTGTGTTTGGAAATATGATTATTCACTGAGCAAGACTGGCTGTATACTGAAAAACAGATGACTGACATCTAGTTTCAAACATGGATAATTCTTATACCCACTGATCTGCTTGTACCAATGCTGATAGGGAATGGTGCTGATGTCTACAGAGCGATGGCAGGAGGTAAGAGATTGCAGTATAGTGAAGCTGAGTTCTGACTTGGACTTCATCAAAATTAGGGCAGCATTTAAAAATCTTATCAGCCTGAATTAGAGCTAGACCAATCAAAAAGTAGAGAAAACAGTTCCACATACATGCTATATGCATGTATGACCAGATGGCTTGTCTTTTTACTGGATGTCTTCCTTCTTAAGATCACTAGCAGGAGTAAAGCATAGGAAAAAACTATGGAGATGGAAGGAAAAGATAATTTTCTGTATCTTCTGTCCCTACACTTCATGAGGTTTTCTTGTTTACTAGTACAGAAGGCATTTGAGATTAAGGCCTTTTTTGGTATGGTCTTCATTTTAAACATCAGAGTAACCCAAACTGAAACATCATGTTTGGATTGTATACATTACATGATAACAAGAGAAGAACTAATTTAATAGAATGTTTAGATGGGGACTGTTTTTGCTAGTTTTTAACAGAACTTTGCTAAAAACAACCCAACATGCTCTCGCATCTAGAAATTGTCATGCTTTACTTTTACAAAATAAATGGATGAGTGTGAATCTGAGCTTTGACATAACCCCTAAGATCACAAGATACAAGTAGTACCTTACGCAGACGGAGAGTGGATCTGGCTGCTCAGATACCAAATTCCGTGTTGAAACTAAGATATTTGTGATTCTGTCTTGCGGGCAACATATTGTTGACTCAGAGATAAAAAAGGAAGCTGCATTCTGTCCTGAGCATAAAAACTGAGTCTGTACACATGAGGGTGGAACTATTTCTGCTTTGCATGTACTGACACAAAATTGACATTTGTAGTACCTCTTCGCTATAGTGACTACTAGAAGCTGAGAGGTTTAGGAAGGAATTTTCCCAGTAGAACCTATCCTGGAACTGGAAAAACATCCTTGCAGAAATAACAAGTGTGCTGACAATACAGACTCTTTCTGAGTTGAGCTTTGTGTCACTGATGTGAGAGGCTTGTATTTAATGTTCTCCTTAAAGATATTCCTTTGACCTAACTGGGCCTTAGTTGTACTGGACAAAGGTAGTGTAGATTTGTGACATTGGTCTCCAGTTCTTTGGTATGCAATCATAAAAGAAGTTAAAGTTATGTTTTAGGGGTAAGTTTTGATCTCTCATTCTTATTAATAAAATTTAAAAAATACTCTCTGGGAATCTTTTATGCAGTGATACATCGGGGGCTACAGAGAGGTTCCAGCTCTAACTTCATGGGAAAGGCCTTTTGTGATAAAGCCAGTGGCTGTAGCCTACAGCAAAAGCAGACTCCTCCCCTCCCCCTTCCTCCAAACCTCTTCCTTCAAAAATTACAGGGGAGAAAGGGATAAAAATGAGAAGGATCAATGCATAGGCTTGAATTTCACTTTCGTTATTTTATTAAGTATGAGAGGCCATCTTGTTTAAAGAGGAAAAAAAGCATTTAAAGTGGGGGAAAATTGTAATTCTAATAACGTTGAAAGTGTAGGGTAACTAACAAATGTCTTATTGTGCCTTGGCTCAATGGTCAACTTAAAGTTAAGCAAAAGATTAGGAGCTATTAAAAAGCAAATGTTTCATCATGCAATAGGGAACGAGAAGGACAGGAGACATTTCCAGACCACAGGAGACTTGCAAAGAAATCTATTCAGATCTCTGTGCTGTGGGACTGTAGTGTTAGTCTTTAATTTTCCATGCATGGCTCAAAACTAAAGCAGTGAGAGCCAGCTGTTAGCTAAAGCGAGGAGGGTCATCTTCCGGGAGCAGGTAGTGCAGAAGAGAGAGGTACTCGAGAAGGGCCTAGGCAGTCAGCAGCATGAAGGTCGTTCACCACAAGATCAGTGGCAGCCTCAGCTGAGCTGTGTTGACAGGTAAGATCTGACAGCCCTCAACCATGAAACAGATGTTGCCCAAGATTAAAAGCAAGCAGCTGGCCTTGGCAGAGGTAAAGACTGTAATACATCATTGCTTGCAGTGCAGAACCAGGCAATGCTCCCCCAGCTATCTGCTGTGCTGGAGCTTTCTTGCCTTCCTTTAATAAGGTATTGTGAAAGCAATTGATTCATCTTTGCAAATGATGAAAATTAACTCATTAAATACCAGGTTTAACTTTTTTAGATTGATTGAGAGGCTCAGGACAAAGTTTTATTGTAGCACTTTAAATCTGAATGGCCCTTGTTGCTGCTATTTAAGACTTGTCAGAAGAGTTACAGCTGCCTTTGCTTATCCCAATCAGATACTAGTGGCTCTGCAGCTTGCTGGTAAGTTGTTACAACTACCAACTCAAAACATTGAGGCCTCTGGTTCAAAAGACTTACAAAATGAAAAGTAAAATAGTGTTATTATACTTAACACAAGTGTTTTATTGACATGTTTTGTTTACAGGTGCATAGGAATGGAAAGGAAGGAATAGATTTATAGGAATTTTGAGAGAGGAAGTGCTCTGTCAATTCTTTTCCCTATTAACTGCCCTAGCAATTACGTTTTAAGATTTGAGGGAGCTTGAGGCAAGTCTGTCTTCTTACCTGAGGTGTCCAGGCTCCCCTCAGAGAAGTGCCCTAACAACCATACTATCAGAGTTTTAGAATTTGGTTACCCTTGATCTTTACTGTTGATGCTGTTCTTCTTGTTTTCTCTAGGTTGAGGATGAATCCTACCTTTTGAGGTATGTAGGTTGATGGTTAACAGTATCACAGTTCTGAGGTGGATCTACAGCTCTACTGTTGCAGAGTGTAGTGCTGGTGTTTTCTTAAGAAAATAAAAATGAATCTCTAGTCTAGTGATTTGTTCTTTCACCAAAGAAACAAAATATTTTGGTTTCTATTACTGATTACAAAAGCAAGTAAACATTTTTTAGAAGTAGAGAAAGTCCAAAAATAAGGATTACAGACATACCCCCAAATAACTACTGGTTTTCGTCTTAGAGAAAGCTGGTATTTAGGAGATGTGGCCTCGTCTCCCCTAATTCACCAAAGGGGACTGTGTTCCATGCCCCACCCGTACTGCAGAGGAAGAGGACAGTTGTTCTTACTTCCTCCAGGAATGCTGGCCCTCCTAGTAGAGCTGATGTATCTAATATAAACTGAATTGGAATATTTCCAGGGTAACTGCATTGTTACTCGAGTATGCTGCTTTCCATAAACAAATACATTAAGTGCCTCAGACTGAAAATAGCGCTATCCCTAGTGCTATCAGCTCTCCATCAAGAATGCATGTTTGACACGAAGAGCCTTGTTCGTTCATAAAGGCAACAAGGGAGCTGTACCAGTGAGCTGGATGCTGGAAGGAGGAGAATGCCTGCTCTTTATCCCATCCTCAGTAAAGAGGTAAGTGGGCTGATAGAATGGGAGCTGGCGATGCAGCATGTGAGTGAGGCAGGTATTGCTGTATGAGCTAACTATTCCAGCCAGGCATTCTTGGGTGTGCAGCCATTTTAGCTGGGTGAGGAGAAGCACTGCCAGACTTCTGTACAGTCTGGATGGAGAGTCTGCAACTCACTGTTTGCAGCTGGAGTGCTCCATGCTGGCGAGCTCGCTGCTGCTTCCCCTTGGCTCAGACCTGGGAGGAGGCAGCTGGTGTGTAACCTGACTGGATCTGTGGAAGTTTCTGCAAATACAAATTTATACATAATCAACTATAAAATCTATATGTGCAATATCTTATTTGCCAGCTAGCAAAGTAAAAGAGCCATTGCTCTGAATTCTTATGTTTCCACATAGCGTTTCTCCAGCTACTAAATTAAAACCTGTCACTGGTATATGAGTGTTGTTCTAATCAGCTATTTAAAGGTTACGGTCATTCACTGCTTCCCGGTAGAGGAGGTCATTAAAGCCTTGACGTTCTAGTGTTTAATTAACTCATGTTTCCTTATTCATTTAAGGCCATGCATTTCAACATTAGCAGGAAGTGCTAGGTTTGCCTTTACACGATATCTTTAGAGAATAAATTGTACTACGTACTTTCCTCAGTCCTAATAATCTGGGATCTTCGAGCTTAATTAACTTGACTGTAGTTGCAGTGCTATGGCAGAGGCATTATAAAAAACAGAAGAGGCATTTATAGAGGCATTTATTTTGAAGAAAGATTCTGGGTTTTTATATATAATTTCAAGGTAGAAAAATGGTGGTGGCCCAATATAGCTTTTAATCTGATGTACTGTAGCCTAAACAATGTCTGCTTAAAAACTAGAATTCTTTGGATGGAAGTCTTCATGGGCAGAGCTGGTTCACTGGCTCTTCTGAAAGTTAATCAAGCTTTCAACTGTTTATAATAAGAAGATAAGATTAAAGTTTGGCTAAATATGAAATGCTAGTTATTAGAGTAAATCTTGAGAAAGAAAACAGTCCTAAGAACAAACTTGAATTAAAAAATAATTCTGGAAAACTTGCAAACTATCAGTAGTGCCTCTAAGCCCTTGAACCGTGTGATTTTAAATTTGGTAGCAGTGCCTTTTGTGTCAGAATGTGTATTTTTCAGAAATTTAGCCAAGGTACAAGTCTTAAAGTAATTGCAGTTTGCACAAGCTCAAGAAAGACTTCAGTTTTACTGGCTGATATGTCCAAATATTCCATCATGATTGAACACAGTCAGGCTCAGGCTACAGAAATAATGTGAACTTGATCTGTAATAGCTGTCCTCAACCAAGATAAGCACGGACATTAAAGCACGGAGCAGGGAAGCTGTCTGTCTTTTTCTCATCTTCTGTCACATCTGTGCCTGCATCTGGTGAAAGGGGAGGAGGAATAATACCTTATGCAAAAGCAGAGAGATCCAATGCCGCGCTGCAAAATGGAGAGATAGGGACAAGAAGCCTGATGAAAGTGGGGTGATGAAAAAATTAAGTGAAATGGAAGTTAATTGAAGTGGGAAAGAAATTAACTAAAACCGAAGAAGTAGATAGGGAGTGATTGCATAGAGACAAAGAATTAAGGACGTGGACATAGCTAAGGATAGCTAAAGAAGTGTAGTTTACACATGGAGCTAGTGAGGGGTGCTGCCTGCAATAGAATGCTGGTATAGGGAATAGAATCTTAAAGAAAGAATATTGAGTATTTTATAAGTCAAAATAGGAGGCAAAGGTAGATTAAAGTAAAATGTGCTTGCTTGTTCTACCACGTCCCTTCTGAGATATCAGAACTTAAAGAATGTTTAGAATTAGATAGCCTTCTAGGTTAGCTTTCACTGGTTTCAGCCGCATCTGCAAGCACTCAAATACAGCTGTAAATCCAACACTATGGTGTCCAGCTGGATACTCAGAAAATGAGACATGTAGTGTAGCAAAGGTCCTGTGAAACAACTGAGTTATGACACAGAGTTCAATGGCATGATCACATAAATTTGTACCAGGGAACATAGTTCTGCCACTATAGGCAATTGCTGATGCTTTCTGCTGGACTTTGTGGTTTTGGTGTCCACGTAAGCACATACAAATACGTTTATTTCTTGCATCAGAACATTTTTACAACCAGTGTGGTTAAGTTAGCTGCACTGTGAATATAAATTATTATAATGGTGATTGCTCCTGAGCTGTGCTTGAATTAACCTCACCTATCTACTTGGCCACCATATGATCTTCGCTACAGCATAAGCACCACTATTTTTCCAGCTAAATGTGGAGGAAAAGACTATAGCCATGATACATAGCCAAAGAGGTAAACTCTGGGTCTCATGGCACAAGCTGCGTCTTGGGGAAGCCTGCCTCTTCTCTACAGTAATATCCACAGAAGGGGCCAGGCTCTTCCTTTAAATACACAATTGCCTCCCGGCATGAGCAGGAATCACAGGACAAGGGAGCTCAGCTTCCCAGCAAGAAGGGACTCGTTTTCCCTCCATCTGAGCAAAGGTGAGGTGTACCTGAGAGCCTCTCACAGGCACAGGGGAGATAAGAGACATTCTCTAATCAAGCCTTGATGCTAGTGCTGCTATTTTTGAAATAGGCTTATTCCAGTCCAAGAGCTTAAATCAAAACAAAGCTGGGGTCCTGTGAATCTAGGCGGATTATATTGTCACAACCTCCTGTTCTAGCAGCATAAGACCTTGAATGGTTTTTCTTTATTTGATCCGAGATAAAGACATCAGCTTATTACTCCTGTGTAGCAGTTCTCCATGTCTGTAACTTCAATCTTTAACATTTCCAAAGGGCACTTGAAACACTTGGTTTGCAATAACTTTTTTTTATCTAGACTCTTACAGATAAATTTTTATTTTTTCCCTGAGAACAGTACAACATCATAGTTCCAGAAGCTAATAATCACTAAAGACTTTAACTAAGTTTATCCTTTGGAACATTAGTTGTTTCTTTCTCAGTATCTCAGATTTCTCATTGACACTTCTGGGTCACATTAAACTGATTTTTTTCAACCTGCAGCTTTTTCCCAAGCTTTCTTTTATCAGTTTGAAACTCCTATAATTAAAGGAGAGCCTGATTCTTTGCCTAGTATTTTCTCCAACATTAAAATTTGGATTTGTAAAATCTCCCTGAGCAAGTGATACACCACAATTAGTGCAGCGGGAAAAATGGCTGGTTTTATGTTAGTGCTTCTCCTTCCCTACACTGTTCCCAGAAACAATCCACGTGACTTTCATAAACTATACTATGGTCCAAGTTACCTGCGTTCTTTTTTGCTGTCTGTTGGGCAGCTTCAATTGATTAAATTTGTTTGTTTGTGTCTAAGCTTTGTTTCTCTATTCTGGGCTCAGCTGATCAATATACCTTCTGCTGAATGAGTTCAAAATGTGCTTTTGGAAAAGTGGGTGGGTTTTTTGTTTTTTTTTTTTTTTTTTTGAGAATGGAAGAGAGCAGGTTTTGTTTCAATCTCTTTGCATTTTAGGCTTTATTTAATTCTAGTCTTGATTTTGATTTTTCTTTATCAGAGTTTATCAACAAACACCCTGGATCTTTGTTGAGGTGTTCTATTCCAGTTGTCAGAAAATCTGAAATGTTCCCTGTTTCCTCTTCTGTCTAGTTGCCAGAGTAGAACGGTTTAGAAATCTTTCCATATCCAGAATGAAATTTTCCCTTACACATTTTTTCTCAGAAATGATTATGCGTGAGATAAGAAGGAAACAAGAGTTTGGAGTTTTGGGGGGGGGGTTGGGGTGGATATTTTGCCAACTATCTCAATAAATTAATCATAGTGCTTGTGACTCATTTTTCTTTTTTTATGTTAACAACAGGAGCAGTGGTTCCCACCAGCGAGGTGTATCACTTATTTTTGTATCAAAACTGGCTGACATGGGAAGAAACTTATATTCTGGTGTCACTAAGGCAGCATCTGTAATGCAACTTTGTTTCCAACTCTTCCCAGGTAAAATTTGACATTTTTAAAGGTGTTAAGTATATAAACCATGTCTTAAACCATCAGCCTTTTTTTGTCATGTATAACTGTGATGATCTTGCATCCTGACTAGGGTCTTTGCTACTCTTACCACTTCCCTGCAACCCTTCCCTGGAGTTTTTTGGAAAATCTGCTCTGGTGAGTGATAGGAATAATTCCTGATCTCTGAATTACCTTTGCATTATTTTGTCCTGTTATATAGGTCTTTTCAGCAAGTATACTGTTAAAGGTAGCTGTAAATACAGAGAAACACTCTCTGTCCATCCTTAAAAAATACTTTATCAGTACATTTGTGAAGCTGGTAAATATATCATTATACTTGCTGTAGATGTCAGAAAACTGCAATAGAAATTAAACAACACATTCTTTAGTTACATAAGACTTTGCTGAGGAGATGAGACTTGGGCATTGGTTTCCACAATCCTGTGCATTAGATACAAGTACAAGGGATCATGAAAAATGAAGTGGGAAAGGCACTGGGTTTTTACGTTAAGCTTTGGCTGTGCCGTAGGTAGCTGATGGAGAATGCCGTAAGCTGAAAAGCTCTGTCTTTATTCAAACCCTATCCATTGCATATATGTGAATCAGACTCTTAATTAATGTTAAAAAAGATAATTTAAATACAAATTAAGATGCTTCTTCTACTGTTCCTTCCTCCCTCCCTGAAAATTTTTTCTAAACCTTTGGAGTTCCTTGAAGTATTCATTGGCAGTATGCTGCTGTGAGCTTAAACGTCTCCAAAATTGCACACCTTCCTTACATAGATGGGTCAGTACAAACTGACTCAAACAGCTATCAGTTGGGCTTTATCTTTAAAACTGAGTGTGGTATCTACCAGAGTTATGGTCCAAATGTTCTCGTACAAATCTGTCTTAGATTAGTAGTGTCTTTAGCCTTTCAAAATCTATATGCTGTCATTGCAAAATCTTTTGAAGGAAAAAAGCTCATTACTCCCCAAAATGGACAAATTGTATTTGTCTTGTATTACTACTCATTACGCTTTCCAGACTGAACATGAAAATTGTTTTCTTTATGGTATTTAAAGGAATATGATTATCCCAGGAATGATTCACATTCTTCTGCCAAGCAAAGCTAATACGCCTCTGTCAGAATTTTAATCTTCTCGCACTCTGTTTTTTATAATAAATGATGTTGCATATTGTACACATTTTACAACATGACAGAATCACTGAATAGGAAAATTATCTTCTGTGTTTAGTGCAAAATTACATTCAAATGTTCATATCTGTGGGATAGTTAAGGACTTTCAAGTTAGTGCTCCAAGGGAAGATGTGAGGGACTCTGACTTGGTTTTGGTTGTGGAGAAATAAAAGGTATCTCCATTTCTCTCTTCCCAGAAGTTGCGTGTGTACATTTTTTGTTAGACACGTTGACTCTCTGCATGGAAATCTTCAGCAAGATCATCCTGGTGAGGGTTTGCCAGAGCAAGTGCTGTGGTGGTGAGGAAAGGATAGCTTCTGTCTCTCACAGAGAAAAAGCGAGCCTGTTCCTGCCCTCAGGAGGGACCCATTACCCGGTGCCACAAAGTGCAAGGGACAGCACTTCAGGAGAATGTGGTGCCTTCGTGTGATGGTGTCTGTGCACAGCCTTTTCCTCAGGTACTGCTTGACAGGGGCAATCCGTCCCCTTGTTGCACCTTTCATCGCTGATTTGCACTTCTCTGCTGGCACCTGCTCAGAAGACCAGTTACTGGCAGAGGATCTCTTGTGGCTGCCAGGCTTTGGCTGTGGCAGTGCTGTGTGCCAGAGCAGCTTCACCAAGGTAGGCAGTGTGGAGTGTTGGGTGTCATGGATCTTGGCTCTGTGAGGCCAGTTCTGTTACCTCCTCTTGGTGCCATCAAGCACTAAGGAGCTAGGCACCCTCTGTGACTCATTTGCTGGCCATTGCTGTCATTTTCTTCTTGTTAGATAAAGAAGGACATTTGACATTTGATTAGGGGCAGGAGAGTTTAACATCAAATCAAATTCTTGTTGCAGTGACACCTGGAAAATCTCTGGTTTGTCGTATGTCAGGAGGCAAATCTGGGTTATTTTGGACAAAGGAAATGCAAAGCACTGAAAAAAAAAAAAAAAGGCAGTGTGTTGAACACTTTGGCAGCATCCTTTCCTTCTTATAGCAGTCAAGGTAAATTTTCACTTGATAGGAGCTGTAGCAGAATGCCATGAGCAAGGTACCAACACAAACAGTTTGGATTTAGGTTGTTATCCTGAGCATCACACATGAGAGAGATGTTAAGGGTTCAATGGACAGGGGCCTTTAAAATCTCAGTAGGAATTTCGTCTGAATGAGAGCTGGGGAAAGCTTCAATAGAGGGCCAGGATACAGGAATGTAATTAAGTCCCCAGAATGAGAAGGAAGCCTGTGCCTGTCAGACACTGAAATAAGTTGCTTAGAGCTAACTGAGCCTCTATTTATGATACAAAGATTAATAATCTGATTGGCAACCAAAGGTGAAATGATTCAGAAATCTGTTTTTCAGGTTTTGGAGTACGGAACAGACTAGGTTTTAGAGCAGCAGATGTAAGAGGGGAGGAGGACGGGGCAGGGCTGTGAAGGAAGCAGCAAGATGTTTTTTAGATTGTATGAAAAGCATTTATCTGTGAGCCAAAGAAAGTTATTTAAAGGCTTTTCCCCCCTGAAGATAATCAGGGATCTATAGAATCAAAACCCATGAAAGGACAGTTTGTATAGCATGCAGTCAAAAGCAGTTATGTGAACGTGCTAAATAAGCATCCTCTGTAGCCCGTCTGTAAGGAGATATGGACAATTGCTTTGCAGTTTCTCGGAGGTACTGGCAGGTACTGTGCAATGAGAAAGGAGGGAATGAGGCAGCATGAAGAAGTGACAGTGGTCAGCTGAAGGTTTTGTTACTTTAGTCCTAGTTTAGGGCTGTTATAGCCAGTATGATGGAGTCAAATCACTGACAAAGGTGTGTATTATTCAGGGGGTCAATGAATCTCTTGCGGTGCTTGGAGATCCTGCTAGATGTTGCCATTGCTCAAATTATGACTAGCCTAAAAGCAGTCATGACCAGTCAGGATTTCTTTTTTTTCATGAGCCTTCTTTTAACCCCTTTCTCTCTCACTTGTAGCAAGGCAATTCCTTATCCCACCGGACAGTTTATTCAGGGACCTGCTTTGAGCTTGATCCTAACTAGGGGTGATGGTCATGCTGCATGCCTGAGCAGTGCCAAAATAATTTCATCATGTTGTGTTTGGAAACACATACTCTAGCTCAGTGTTCCTTGCTAGATCAAACACAGAGAAACACTTATGAATGTATTTTAAAGAATTTGAATTTTTCAGTCCTTTTTTTCAGCCACAATCTTCACTTTTCTGTGTGTTCACACATACACCCCTGTTCTCCAGGGTAAAGAATCCTTTCAACAGACATTCCAAAGTTCTCCCTTTGACCCTTATTCTGAAAGAAATTGATAAAATGGTCAAATAGTTCTGGCTCACTGTGGCTAATGGTAGTTTGGCACTGGCATTGGTAAATCATGTGATTTCCAGCCACAGTGGAAGACGGACATGCAGAAATTCAGCCTCACATGAGATCTGAGTGGAAGTCAACTTCAGAAGACCTAAACTCAGTCTGCAAGGTAGGAGCTGCAAACTATTTTCCCGTAATCTGTCTTTGTGATGGCTCTTATTAAATTTGAAGAGACCTTATTTTTAATCCCTGAATTGTTGTTTTCTAAGTAAATGCTTTGTACGAGAACTGTTCCACAACAGAATTTGAGAAATTCAGGGTTTTGACAACTTCTAGCACATTATGGAAATACATCATTGCATGTCAGCTTTGTATCTCAAAAGCAGAGAGGAGTTTCTTGCTTTTTTCCAAAAGCACAAGGGATCTGATCAAACGTTCAGTTATTTTTTTCATAGAGCTCGGTGCTGAAAACTATGGTTTGGAGACACTGTGTGCAGTAAATTGATTTAAGTAGTCAGCGCAAATTATGGATTGCATCTGGATTTTTTTTTAAAAGGTGATAGAAAGCCAAAGAGATGATTGGATGTACAGCATGTAAAAGGTTCTTCAATAACTTTAGATTCCCTTAACATGATAAAATCTGCATACAGCTGTTAAAGCTGACTGGTCACAAATTCCCTACCTACGCATTCATACAGTTTTTCCCATCTTTCCTCTTTGTGCCAGATGCTTCAGATGTGCATAAGAGGGGAGGCAAGATGAGCTATGAAGGTCATCCAATGTAGACTATTCCCAGACAAGATTCTAGGCTCCATTCCAGTAAAGCCAGAGCTCCAAAATGGCACAGGCTCAGATTCCCAGTGCTCTGCATTCAAAGCTAAGCCAGATGTAGTACACTCACCACCACCTGGCTTCTGGCTACAGCATTCATGGCTGCATTTGTCCAAAGCTTATTTATTAATTTATTTTCTTAAAATAATAACTATATCCTTAAAACCCAGGGTTTTTAACAAAAAGATTTTAAAATGTGATTACCAGCTAGGTGATCTGAAAATAAACCAAGCAGGCAAATACTGGTTCTTTAAATTGCAGAAAAACATGTCAAGAAGCTTCTGTTATGTAGGGAAAGTGAGTATTTCTTTTTCAGTTGATTGATTGGTTGATTGATTTCCATTTTGAACATTGTACAATTGTGATTTCTGGGGGGCTTTTTCCCCACTCTGGTCATTTTATTGCTTATTCAAACAAGCACATATAACACTTTTTTTTTAATATGTCATGTATGAGCATTCTGTTCTTCCCAGTCTTGATCATTTATTCCTATGCTGCTCTCAAGCCATCAATTAAAATCGTTATAAAGAAACCAACATGGAAGAGCTTGTGAGGTTTTTTTTTTTTTTTTTTAAAATAAATGAGAAATTTAAGTGAATTAGTGCTATACATAGTCTCCGGTCCCAAGAGGGATTCAAAGGAAGAGTGAGTGCATAAATTTTACTTAGAAGAAGCTTGCATACAATCAGATAATGTGCAGATTAGAAATTTTAAATTGAAAGCTCTACCAAGCCCTAATTGGTCCTGGGGAAATTCTAGCTTATTTATGAGTAAAAGTAGCATGGAGAAAGGGTGCATCAGCCTTTTCTTCCTGTTTATTTCCTCAGCCTTTATTTTATTTATTTCCTCGTAATAAATATTTTGGACACAGGCAAAAAATTTGAGGGCAGGGGGCAGATTCCTTTAGTTTTTCCTTTGTCACAATTTTACTGAAAGAGTTGGGGGGTTTTTTTGTTGTTGGTTTTTTTTTTCGGGCGGAGGCTTTTTGTGTTTTTTTGCATTTTTTAATAAGAAATCAGGTTTCCACTTTATGGGTATTTGGAAAGCTTTCTAGATTACTTCTGTAGACACTGGAGAGAGATGTTCTTTGAGGGACTTAATTTAGAGCAGGAGCTTCATCCACAAGCCTGAAGAGTGTGGATCCAGCACACTTTTCTGTCTCCTTTGACCAGAGGACAGAGATCAGCCTCAGAACAGTGCAGAATACCTTTCTGAGTATTTACAGGCATGGAGCCAGTGCTAGTGCTGGTTGAGTTGTACCTGACATCGTTCAGAGGCATGGATTTGTAGTTGCAAAGAAAGAAAGGCTATTGGCAATCCATGGCTCCCTTTGCGATGCAGTGTGGGAGTGACAGCCAATATTGGTCTGACCACATGCGCCCATCCTACGCCATTAACATAGGTCTTCCTAGAGTATGTTCACTCCATGGAGAAGTTAAAGCTTTCATTTTTTTTTATGGTGCAAGCTATAAAATTCCTGTAAGACATACTGGATTATAAACAGGTGCCTTTGTTACTGACAAGAACAGTCTGAGCATCCACTACTTCCTCACGTACTTGAGATAGGTACACTGCTGTGAGGAGCATTCAAAGCCAGAAATTCTTCTTGACCACTGCACCTGCAGTAGGGAGAGATTAGCAGGCTTCAGAGGAGTCCGTCTGTCTTCCCACTCACCACAGCCAGCCCTTTGTGATGGCTGATTTAGTGCTCAGTGCTCCTGTTCTCTAAACTGTTCTCTTTCTTCTCCAGCACTGAGCAACCTGCTGTGGTTTTTTTGGGGGGGAAAGAAATCTCAGCTATTTGGGCAGAAGGCTTTGCATGTTGCCTCCACGGCTGGCTCAGATTTGTGCTAAGGTAGCAACAGCAAGGCCTGTTGTGCCACGTATCATATCTGGCACTTTGCTGCGTTGTTGCCTCCCTGCTCTCCTTTGGAAATGGCTTTCAGCTCTAAGGATCCAGTGGAAAAAGCAGGTCAGCTGTCTGGGTTTTTCTTTCCCCATTCCCTGTGGATGGGGGAACACAGAGTTGCATCTGTTCAGTTAAAGCCTTGCTTCATTTTTTCCTTCTTGCAATCATGAGGATGAGGTAATATTCTTTTTTTTTTTTAACGGAATTTAAGATACTCACAATTTCAAAAAGAAAAGACTGAAGCTCTAAGACAACAGAGACAGAGATCAATGAAGAAAAATTGGCAGGTCCAATCTTGATGATAAGCTGATCATATAAATAAGAAAAAGGTCAGATGGCAGCTAAGGAATAGATTTGGAGGCCTGATCTTTTAAAGTTTTGCAGGGACATTCACTAATACCCACCATCATATTTAATATAGTCTGGATCTTCATTTGCCCCTTCCTGGTGCCTTTTTCCAGACAGTACTTTGTCCACTGCTATAAAAATCTTGGAGAGAAAAGAGACAGAAAGGATATTTAACAGTAATGTAGAAGCAAGGCGTTGTCCTACTTTTTGACCATGAACCATAGTAACACTTGCTTGGGACACAGGGAGATCATATAAGTTTTTTAAAAATCATTTTACTCAGCAGCTTAAACCACATACGCACTGGTTCCACAGATCAGCAAAATTAGTCAGATAACAGTCTTTCCCCGCTTTTCACTCAAGTTTAGAGATTAGGAAGTGATTGTGAAGTTTAAAGTGTTTTTATGAGCAGGAGTGCATCATTTAAAACCAAAAATATGAACATTGGATTTTTGCAAAGGCTGGGTTGGTTTTTTTTTGCTCCTTAGGGAGAAGATGTAGTCAGTCAGTGTGGCTAGATTTGGCCCATCATCTTAATGATGCATCAAGGGACCTATAAGGTGCATTTCGTCAAAGATTTGCATTCTCTCTGCCTGCTGTGAATTCTCTGCTGTCTGCCCTTTGGGCATGAGATAAACAGCACTAGCTTCAGACAGTTCTCTGTATCAGGATGCCTGTGTGTTTCCCATAAAGCAACTGGAAAGTTTCACAATCTTTTGCTTGCTCTAACTCTTTTTGTTGTTATTAAAAATGGAAATCCATATTTTAATCCCTCTGGCTTCTATAACCCTTAAAAACTTCATGTAGAAAAGGAGAGGAAAATTTGATAGCCCAGAGTATGCACAGAACATTTAATTAGCAACTTCTTTGTAGAATTGTCTGAAAATCTGTATTCTGGCACCAAAGTTGAAATAATTATTTTTCAGCTAAGGTACCTTCTAATTAAATTATTTATTGGGTGGCATTTCAAGTATGGCAAAGGTTTGCCATATGGTTCCTTTAAATTTCTTTAGATTTTAGGTGTCTGAGTCCCATAGACTCTAGCATAAAATCAATATGTAGCTCTGCTCTGTCCCTAATGGCTGTATGACAGAAAAAAAAATTGCCTAGAGTTGTTAGTTCTAGTACTATAGAAATGAGAAGCACAGGTGCATAACATATTCAGGTTTTAATATGATTAGCCAGTACTGCGGTAAATACAGTGAAAAGTCCAGCAAGAACACGGCTGCATTAAGGGAAGTCGCGCATGCAACAGAGAAGTGCAAGACAGACGACTTACTGGAAGTGTTGCAAAACAATTTAAAGCAATATAAATACTTAGGAAGTCTAAACAAATGGGTAAAAATATAAGAAAAAAATTGGCAGGCTATTTTTTTCTATTTTGTTTTTTTAGTGAGTTCTTGAAATCTGAGTTCAGACAAGTATATGAAATTTTGCGTGATCAAGGGGTTTTACTGACATGTGGATAAAGCAATTAACTAGTTCAGTTTTGTGTCGTTTTTAAGTTAGGAAGTTTAAAGGCCTAGATAGCACTGCAGGCTTTCCTCTGTTACAGTATCTCCTTCTGTTGCTCTGTTAAAACTAAAAAGATGCTTAGGTTCAATGGATTTGCTCCAGCAGCAGATCTGACAGGTAACGACTTTCATCTATCACTTTAATTCTCTGCAATGTTATGCAGTTTTTCCTCTCTTTTACCAGGGAAAATTGTGGGGAGGTGTCTGGTGGGAGAGCATGTGCTTTTAGTTTCCAAAGGTCAGTCTGTAGCTTGCTGCTAAGGAAGCCCCGAGAGCAGAGCTGGGAGCAATGCCAAGGGCAGGAGGTTTTGCTGAGCTGATTTGGGGACCAGCTCGTTCTGCCCTATTCACTCTCAGGCCAGAGACTCATAAAGTCTGCTGACATGTGGGGAGATGTTTCTAGCTAATCACTGAGGATAACCAATGAACTCTACTTTGAACTGACATCTTTTCTAGGGCAAGTTATCCCTCTGTGCCAGCACAACAGCATTGTCAATGTGTTGGCTTTGTGTTTGGTGTGATTTTGGTAACATGGGATGGGGCTGCTGGTGAGGCCCCTCTAAGAACCTTTGCGAAAAGCTGCTCCGACTCCAAGCTGGCCCCGTCTCCAGCCAAGGCTGAGCCAGTCTGCACCTCTACAAATAAATAAACATATTTAAGAGGGGAAACCGGTTTGGCAAGCGCCTTTGTTCTGGGAGCTCTCTTTTGTTTTGGAGGCAGTGGGACAAAGGGAGAGACAACCCCGCTGGAAACAACCATGCGGTCACCCAGGTTGGTGAGAGAGGTTGAAAGACATCCTGGAGCAGCCGTTTCTCTTTGGTCCATGGCAAGATGGCAGGCTGAATCCTTGCAGTCCTCGGAGATGACCAGTGGAGAAAAGGTTGATTTGCAGCCCACTGAGAAGCCCACGCTGGAGCAGTGAGTTGTGAAGAGCCTTGCACTGGAGCAGGCAATTGATCCTGAAAAAGGCCGTGACTCTGATGGAGACCTGCACTGGGACGGTGCGTCGCTGGAAGAACATCTGTCAGTGGAAGGCCCCCACGCTAGCTGGAGAAGTTCATGGAGGACTCTTTTCTGTGGGAGGGACACCACGTTGCCACGAGGTAGAACTATGTGTTCCCTTGAACTGTTTCCCTTGAAGAAGAATGAGCAGCAGAAACAACATGGAGTGAACTGGGAGTGACTCTGACCCCCCATACCTGTCCCCGCTGTGCCAAGTGGTGGGAAGATGAAGTAGCAAAAGTGGACCTGGGAAGAAGCGGGGCATGGAGGAAAGATGTATTTAAGATCCTGTTGTTTCTCTTACTGTCCTAGTCTGATTGGATTGGTGATTTGATAGTGATTTTGTTGTTCAAACTAAATTGATGTTGTTTCCCCAAGTCAAGTCTGTCTTTTGCCCATGACCATAATCGGTGTGTATGCCCTCCCTGTCCGTTATCTTGACTGTTAAGATTTTCTCTTACTGGAGTGATAGAGAGGCTGTGTGGTGCTTAGTTGCCAGCTGGGTCTAAACCACGACAATCAACAACCACCTTTTGACAAATAAACACATCTGCTCGTGTGTGCACAAAGTGCAGGAGCAGGTCAAAGAATGGAGACTGCCTACTTTTAACTCTGTCTTTATATGATGTTCAGACTGTGATTCTGCTCCTGAAGCCACAAGCTGGACCTTCTAAAAAGCTTGTTGTCCTGTTTGGCTCTAAATCAAAAGAGTAGCAGATCTTCAGAAATAATAATTAATCTATTTGGATGCCTATGGCAAAATTTGGAGAAAAACCCCTAAAAAACTAACTTTAAAAAAACCTTGTGCTCTCTTTCTGAATTGCCTGACATGACTCATATTGTCAAAGACCTCTAGTTGATGACCAGCTTGAGATTGGTGGCTCAAAAATAACTGACTTTTTGTGAGTAGATCTTCAGCATTTCTTTGAAATCTTTCTGTCTTTCAGTTCCAGACCCTGAAAACCAAACCACCCATGCTCACAAGAGTAGTATTCTTAGCCTTCATTTGAAGCTGCTTTCTCTTTGGGATGGTTACAGCTGGCAGCATACAAGCTTATGTATTAGAAAATTGGTTATGTTTGTTGTGGATGCCTCTTTGCAAGGAGAGAGATACGCTCCTACATTGGTGGGTTATGAGGGTGGTAATTTGTCATAATGACTCAGGAGTCCTTTAATCCGCAGTAAAATGAACTCTCTCAGATACCTGATTGATGCACCAGAATTCTGTCTTTCACTTACACATGCAATGGTAGCAATCTTTCCCTTATATTTTGCCATGCCAGAATATGTGTACTAGGTACATAAGTTTTGAACTGTTAAGAATCTATAGCCTCTAATGGGCTGGGAAGACAGCTGGAAAAGAAAGTAGGCTATAAGATTACTGTCCTTTCATAAACATGGCCTCAACCTCTGCCAAGACTAATTTTCAAAAAAACCTAGGGATGACCAAGAGTCCTGGCCTCTTGCCACTACTAATCTGACTCCAAAAAGACAGATATTCACTTGTGATTTATTTTCACTTAGAGAGCATTGTAAAAAAGTTTGATGAAAAAAGTTCCGTTTTGATTCTCTTTCTTGTACAACTCACAGTCTCTGAGTCTCCAGATCCAAAGAAAACCTCTTTGAAAATATAAATAGTTGTGCTCACTGCAGATCAATTGTAAATTTAAAAATTTTTCACATAGCCCAAAAAATGTGTTGTCAGCTCCAACACGTTGGTTTGGAGCTGACACTGGTTTTTGTCTATAATCAGGGGTAGTAGATAACTAACTGGCGGATACTGGTATTGCTCTAAGAAAACTACAGTGAGAACAGTGAATGTTAAAAGGGGGGTAACATTTGCACTGATGGTGTAAAGGCTAGTTAAGATTACGGTAGATCACCTTAATTTCAGCCTTTCAATTGACTGACATTGGGTTTGTGACAGTATCTGCAAAATACATTTGCGTGTTCATCCTTTGATTTTCTAATATCTTTTATTTTTCTACTCTGCTTTGGTGAGACCCCACCTGGAGTACTGTGTCCAGCTCTGGAGTCCTCAGCACAGGAAGGACGTGAACCTGTTGGAGCCAGTCTAGAGGAGGACCACAAGAGTGATCAGAGAGATGGAACACCTCTGCTATGAGGACAGACTGAGTTGCCATTGTTCAGCCTGGAGAAGGGCAGGCTCAGGGGAGACATTATTCCAGCCTTCCAGTGCTTAAAGGGGACTTATAGGAAAGATGGGGACAGACTTTTTAGTAGGGTCTGTTGTGACAGGAAAAGGGATAATGATTTTAAACTGAAAAAGGGAAATATAGACTAGATATAAGGAAGAATTTTTTATTATGAGAATGGTGAAACACTGGCACAGGTTGTCCAGAGAGGTGGTAGATGCCCCATCCCTGGAAACATTCAAGACCAGGTTGGAAGGCGCTCTGAGCAACCTAATCTAATTGAAGATGTCACTGCTTATTGCAAGGAACATAGGACAAGATGATCTTTGGAGTTCCCTTCCAACCCAAAATATTATATGATTCTGTGATTCTATGATTATGGTAAATGTGCTGATTTATACTAGCCAGGCATTGGATGCAATTTTAAGAACTGAACACCGTATCAATCACATATAATATTAACTCTTGAGTCTCGCAGAACAACTTCTGCAACTGCTTTTTCTGAATTAATGTGTTTCATCCTAGATGGACAAGAAAACCCCGATGGTCTTCAAGGAGCAGCACATGGAGGGTAAGGCTTCCTACTGTTCTCCCCATGTTGATGCTGTGAAAAAAACAGCTTATCAGGCCAGCCTATGTGTTGTATTTGCTTGAGCCATAGGAATCCTAGGCTAGGATTCTTATGCTATTGCTCTGTTATACTCAGATGCTAACATGAATTTAAATGAGGTGAGTCTAATTCAGTCTTAGTGTAAGGAGAGGCAAACAATTATTTCAACAGAGTTAAGCCTACATCATAGTTACACTGCAGAGTATGTAAAGTGCAAAGTACCTCTTGCTTAAATTGAATAAATTCCAGTAAGTGTAGACCTTTCCTTAAAGCCCAAACCGTCTAATTGTATTATTCATAAGTCAACTCCCATAAGTATAAAAACTCCACATAGTACATCAAGTAAAGTGAATCCTGAATAGAGAAGGGAATTTTAAAAACTAAGTTGCACCTAACTGTGCATGAACTGTGAAAAGTATTTGCAAATTAATTTTTTATTTCCCCTTGTCATTTCTGATCTTGAGTGCAGTTGTAACCATATTGTACTCATCACTTTGACACACACGGCTGGCCAGGGATGCAGACTGCAACCTTGCTAAACTTACCTCCTCTCTTTCCTCTCTCCTGCTTCCCATCCATATTAGTAAAAACCTTTTATTGGGAAAATGACCTTTCTCTGGGAGAAAGCTGGCTGGAATTTTCATAATCCTCCTCTGATGATGGCTCTTGTGACTGCTTCTGAGCTCCTCTACCCTTCCATTTTTGCACACTCTGGGAAGTAATTGTGTCATCTCATCTACCTTTGTGTGAAGACTTACAGGACAACTAAAGCCATCTTATAGCTAGCTGCCACCAAGATGTGTGATCTTGCCCTTGCCCACCTCCTTCTGATGGGATTATCAATACTTACTTTCCACTGGCATTCATGATCATTTAATCCCTGAAGAAGTATTTTAAGAAAGCTAAACCGGAAGAAAGGTAATCACTTTGTCCATTTTTTTTTTTTTTTTTTCCCCTTTAGGGTTGGTTCTCTGCTGGTTAAACACCATAAACCAACTTGACATGGGATTAGACAGATCCCAGGGAGGAGTGAGAAGCACATGGCCAGGCCTGGAGCTGCAGGGGTCTGATGGGACTGTCCCCGTGCGCAGCAGCCTGTCACTAAGTTGGCTTGGCTAAGTCACAAGCAGCATATTCAAGTGCCTGAATTAGCTTGGTCTACTCTCAGCACTAAAGTGGAATTTAAAAAAGAATTGTTCCCAACTCCCATTAAACACTTTTAAATATTCAAATGTTTAAATATTTAGGCGACCTGAACTGCTTCTAAGAGGCTCCAATTGAGGGACAATGGTCTGCTAATTCAGGTACCCATTCCTAATGGCCTGAGCACACACCCTGAGTAGAAAGAAATATGATTTCTGATAATTTCAGAGCCCATAGTAGCATTTGGTTTTGGAGCATTTGAGCAGTTTTAATGCTCATTTCCCAGCTTTTTCAACTTCCAACTGTTAGTTCAATTCAGGATGTCTTTACATCCCATGTTAATGATAATATTTTCCTTTAAATAATTCAGGTTTGCTGTCTGAGCCAGATATGTTGTAACAGAGCCCATTAATTGCTTGAATGCTATATCAGAGATGAGTTTGGTCCACAGGTATAAAATCCATTAGGAAATGTTTAAATGAAGAAATCCTGCTCAGATTGCAATAAATTCCACTAAAAGACTATGAAAAGACAGAAAAAGTAGAGGGAAGAATAGCTCAAGTGAGTCAACGTGCAAGTCTTTCTACTTTCTCTGTATTCATCTTCAAATGACACTATACCACTTTTTAATTTCAGTTACTGCTGTGATAATGGCATTCAGATTGTCAATGTAGTATGCCAATTATGGGAAAGACATTATTTCTAACTCTTCAGAAGGAAATTCATCATTCAGTCTAACATGTACAATAGCTCCTGCCAGCATAAGGAGAAAACATTGCTTTTATTTAAGTGACCTGGTAAATACTATCTACCACATCAACCACAAAACCTTTTCTCAGCAAATTAGCTTTTTATAACAGTCAGAACTGTTGTTATCACTAGGTGAGCTACTTTGATTGTAAATCTCTTTGAGTGGAAAGAGCTAACTCAACATCCTAAGCAAGTTTAATAGATTTACACTGAGTGTGTCAGATTAAACCCACTCAGATATAGATTTACAGGGGAAAAATGGAAAGAATACAAACCCTACCACTAGGTTGTGTCTTGTGCTGCTCTGCCATGAGACTAGGAGCTTATAAGCTTCCACTCCCTACTGCAAATTTTCTTTGAGCTCCCCACATTTGTTGCACAGAGTGGGGAAGATGGAGAGAACCTGTAGCGCTGTGTAGAATCCTAAGCTTCTCCCTGGCTTCTGCCCCGCATTGCTGCCCAGTTTCATCAGGTAATGTGTCAGTGACATGCCCCTGTTTTGTAATAAGTCTCAGTTTAAGTGCCTCCTATAGTGTAGATAAAATTTCAGACAATCGATACTCTACTTGAGGTTCTTCTCCTAATTATAACCAACATCATATGTTCTTGTTCTCTTCTTGCTGTAGCTTGTGATATAACTCATCATATCACTGCTTTGCCTGTAAGTAACTGAGTACTGAATGGAAATGTTGACTATTGGGTGAAGGTCGTTTTTATCTCTGACTGGAATTTTGCAGGCAAATCTGTCTCTTGTTAAAGCCTTCATCATGAGAGATTCCTTGGGCTTTGCTTCTCATCGCCACCACTGCATTCAAACAAACTTGCTCACCGACATTGGATAGACTGTGTAGACTGATGTAAAGGCAGAACAAAGCATTTAGCATACATCTCTGCATACACTTCACGTCAATAAGTAGCTTCCTGAACAATTTCCTGTATTTCTGAGGGCTTTGCTGAAACTGACAGCTGTGTGTCAAAAAGGCTGAAGTAGTTCTGGTATGAATAAAACCAGTATTTAAAAAAGGGTCACCTTCAGATTATCTCTTTGTTTCGACTCTTAATTTTAATTTACTCTGGGACCTGATCTGGTGAGATAGTCTTTTTATTCTGATGAAAATCCGGGATGACTTGTGTTTAGTGATTCCTACTGTTTCAGTGCAATTTATTTTAATGAAATGTAGAATCAAAAGCTGAGGGATCTCAAATAGCCATTTTGGCCTTGTCCTAGCTCCAGGTCATGATGGTCTGTGTTGTTCCTGACAGACTTGATCCTCTTAGTCTTGATGAATCATGGTTGTGGAGATTTCAGACTTTCCCCTTACAGCATATTACATGCCTGCACTATACTTGCTGCTAAAAAGTTATTCTAATAGCACACTTGAATATTGCTTGCAGCAATACATGCCCATCGCTTCTTGTTCTTCCCACCATGGACATCTGAAATGGCTCTAGACGTCTCTGTGTGGATGTCTGAATAGAAGTCAGTATTCCAGCCAGGGCTTGGACAGGAGGCTTGCATCACATGTCTGGTGAGCTATTCCTATTAATAGAACCTAATGCAGTGTTCCCTTTTTACTGAAACAGCATGGCATTGTTGACTCATGTTGGGCTGATGGCCCACAGCATCCCTGTGATCCTTTTTTTCTAGGACTCCTTTGCAACCAATTTTTTCCTGGTCTTTATTTGTGCAGTTGACTATTCCTGCCTAAACGTCTCTTACACCAAAAAAATGACCCACCCTGATTAAGATTCCCCAAGCACGTACTGCAGCATTATGTCAGGTGAGCAATGCAAGTTAAGTGCATTTCTCTCTGGTTCTGCATTTCAGTCCTTGGCTTCTCATTCTCTGCACGGGCAGGTGATGTCTATATCCTGACACTCAGATCTTTGGAAAGCTGCAATGTGTTTTGCCACTTACTGAAGGTAAATTTGCAAACTGCAAATTAAGTCAGTTGTATCCATGGAAACATCACTTGAACATATGGGTATGCAGTTTCTCCTCTAACCCTCTGATTAGGATCTGGCTGTTCTGCAGTCCAAGTCTTCCTAGTTAAAAAAATAAATAAATAGGAAAGTTTGTTGTATCTGAAACAGTCTGTGAACATGAAGGACACTTGTACACTGTGATTCCATCACAGTTTAAGACACATCTGTACTAAATAACATTTTGTTAATTCATTATTTAAAGCCTGGTTTAGAATTCCCAAGTGGGCTGATTTATCATATCCTTTATTGAGCTTAACTGTCACAAGAATTGGGCGAGGAAGCAGAAGTGTTTGGACAATTTCAGAGAGCATTTAGCCAATGAGTATGGCACCTTTTCTGTGGCAGCGCTTCAAGAACAATACTGGAATCAGTATTCAGCATATGAACTGATACAGATGCTGCTCTTAGTTTCTATTCTACAAATTATCAAACTGTTATGAAGTCATGAGCAGAGGAGTGAGAGAACACCTGACCAGTTGATCTGAATTCTATTCTTAGTCCAGATGCTTATTTGTGACCTTGTTCAAGACATTTTGTCACTGCTACACAGTTTTGCAGTTAGACAATGGTTACTGGCTTCCTGTTCAGAAACTTACCACTTTGACAGCAACGAGAGTGGAGAATTGTTATGTCTTTATCACTGTGGTTTTCAATGAAGAAAAAGGATTATATTTACTTTTATCCCTGAAGAGAGGACAATTGCTTTCAAAATTAACTTTCCAATGCAATATTTCAAATAAGTTTTCTATCAATTAAATATTCTGCAACATTTGCTGTTTTGCCAAATATTCCCATCACTGAAAATATTTAGAAAAGTGAATTCAGAAGAAAGTTGAATGGTGTCAAAGTTAATTCACTTTAAAATGTGAATGAAAGTTTATATATTATATTATACTCAACTATAAAACTGGCCACAGAACTTCAAATGTTTTGTACTTTCAAGTAAAAATTTATAGGAAAAAGTTTATCTGCAAACTGTTTTCATTATGTCTTTATGCCTTTTCCTCTTTAGGAAGTAACAATTTTTAACTTTATATGTCTGCCAAATCTGAATAGAATTCAGGGGACAAAGAAAATATGCTTCTGAGCCAGACATTAATCCTTCTGCTAAATACCAGCCTATGGCAGATAGTACCAGTATGACAAACTGTCAAAGAAAAGTTCAGAAAAATCCTGAACATAAAAAAATATTTCAGTTCAAGACTAGCTCCACCTATACTGAAGAGCCTTGATTTTCCTTTCTACTGCCATGAAGCTCTGTGAGGGGGCCGGCAGCTTATTTCAAAATTAGGATTTGCATTTTCTTTGCTAAATATCCTTTTGGCAGGAGCATTTCTAACATTTTTTTTCTAAGTACAATGTTTAAATAGTCTTACTTACTATAAAAAGGAGAATGAATTTAAATTTTAATAAGAAAAACCCACAGAGTGCACCAGCATAAAATTAAAGGTTTCTTCTGCTGCCTTTTGTCCTCTAGGCTTTTTCAAGGGACTGCTATAATTCTAACATTAATTGCCTTCTGTATTTCCTATGAATGTTATGATTGAGATTTACAGTTACAATCTTTTCATTAGACAAACAGTTTCATATAGCTCAATAATTTGATTACATCTAAAGCTTATGGGAGGAAATACATTCTGAAACAAATACAGGCAGATATTTTTCTATTTTCAACTACAAACCCCAATGCGTCACAGATTATTTTGTTAGAATCTTTGTCTAAACTTGCTACAACTGAGCAAAGATGCTATTGGGTGTTGGCAAGGCATTGTTACCTTATCTTTTATTATTGGGCAAAATCTGAAAATGACAATTTCATTAAAATATTCAGCCATAATTAAAGTATGACATTATTTTTACAATCAGGAAAAATTTGAGCAATTATGATTCCAACTAGCATGATATACAAGTTTTAGGGCCTCATTCTGAAATGTAATGAACAGGAAAGAAGGCTGTTTGAGTTGTTTATTATTATTATTATTATTATTATTATTGTTATTATTTGTAGATTTATGTGCCCAGCTGTGTTACCTTATGAAACCCAAAGAAGAAAAGATTGCTTAGAGAAGAAATCACTTCATCTGGCAGAAAAGGTAAGATGAGAAGATATTTCTGCTCTTATTTATCTCTTTACAAAAATTAAACATGCAGCACTGGTTAAAAGGGAATATCTAAAGCTTGACTTTTTAATTGATGTAGTAATAATTCCAGAGATACTTTCACTAGAGAGTTCAGGCTTTTTTTCTTTTCCCTCTCGCAGAAAAGGAAATTGCCCTTCTCAAAATATATGAACCAGACTCCACTAAACTTAATAAGTATTTTACTTCTTAGTGATTTATAGCCAAATTTTCAGTCCTGCTTCCCATTGAAGCCACAGGACTTTTGAAAATCCTGCTAAAGACATAAGTGTGTGCTTAGGTGCCCAACTACCTTCTGTCTAGCACAGAATGCAAAGTTGCACTATTTTGTGCGTTTATTTTCTTTCTTTTTTTTTTCTTTTTTGTGTGCTGGGGTCCTAAATTAAGCTTAGTTGCCCATGGGGGATTTGCATTCGGCTTGGATAACTGTAGAATCATATTGGTAGAAAGAGACCTTCAAGAACATCCAGTCCAACCATTAAAACAGCACTGCTGAGTCACCACTAAATCATGTCCCTGAACACCACATCTGCACGTCTTTTAAATACTTCCAGGGTTGGGGTCTCCACCACTGCCCTGGGCAGCCTCTTCCACTGCTTTACAACACTTTTTGTAAAGACATTTTTCCTAATATCCACCTAAATCTCCCCTGGCACAACTTGAGGCCATCTCCTCTTGTCCTATTGCTTACTGGGAGGAGAGACCAACACCTGCCTCACTACAACTTCCTTTCAGGTAGTTGTAGAGAGTGATAAGATCTCCCCTCAGCCTCCTTTTCTCCAGACTAAACAATCCCAGTTCCCTCAGCTGCTCCTCAAAGGACTTGTGCTCTAGACCTTTCACCAGCTTCATTGCCCTTCTCTGGACACGCTCCAGCACCTCATGGTCCTTTTAGTGAGGGGCCCGAAACTGGACACAGTGTTCAAAGTGCGGCCTCACGAGTGCCGAGTACAGGGGGACAATCACTTCCCTACTCCTGCTGGCCACACTATTGCTGATAGAAGCCAGGATGCTGTTGGCCTTCTTGGCCACCTGGGCACACTGCTGGCTCATATTCACCTGGCTGTTGACCAACACCCCCAGGTCCTTTTCCCTCAGGGCAGCTTTCCAGCCACTCTTCCCATGCCTGTAGTGTTGCAGGGAGTTGTGGCCCAAGTCCAGGACCCGGCACTTGGCCTTGTTGAATTTCAAACTATTGGCCTTGGCCCTTCAATCTAGCCTGCCCGGATCACTCTGTAGAGCCTTCCAACCATCTAGCAGATCAACTCTCCCGCCTAACTTGGTGTCATTGCAAACTTACTGAGGGTGCTTTCAATTCCCTCATCCCCACATTGATAATGATGTTAAAGAGAATGGGCCCCAATACTGAGCCCTGAGGAAGACCACATGTGACCAGTCACGATCTGGATAGAACTCCATTTGCCACCACTCTTTGGGCCTGGCTATCCTGCCAGTTCTTTATCCAATGAAGAGTACACTCATCCAAGCCATGAACAGCCAGTTCTCCAGGAGAAAGCTGTGGAAAACAGTGTCAAAAGCCTTACTAAAGCCTTACTGAAGTCTAGGTAGATAACATCCTCATCCAAAAAGCAGGTCACCTTGTTATAGAATGAGATCAGGATAGTCAAGCAGGATCTGCCTTACATGAACCCATGCAGACTGGGCCTTATCACCTGGTTGTCCTGTATGTGCCGTGTGATGGCACTCGAGATAATTTGCTCCATAACCTTCCCGAGCACCACGGTCAGACTGACAGGCCTGTAGTTCCCTGCATCTTCCTTCTGGCCCTTCTTGTAGATGGGTGTCACATTTGCTAACCTCCAGTAAACTAGGACCTCCTCAGTTAGCCAGGACTGCTGTTAAGTGAAGGAAAGTGGTTTGGTGAGCACTTCTGCCAGGTCCTTCAGTATGCTTGGGTGTATCCCATCCAGCCCCATAGACTTGTGTGCATCTAAGTGGTCTAATAGGTCACTGACCATCTCCTCACAGATTATGTGGTCTTCATTCTGTTCCCCTTTCCTGTCATCCAGTTCAGGGGTCTAGGCACTCAGAGAGCAGCTGGTCTTACTGTTAAAGACTGAGGCAAAGAAGGCATTCAGTACCTCAGCCTTTTCCTCATCCTTGGTCACTATGTTTCTCCCAGCATCCAATGAAGGATGGAGATTCTCCTTGATCCTCCTTTTGCTGTTAGTCTATTTATAGAAACATTTTTTATTGTCTTTTGTGGCTGTAGCCAGATTAAGTTCTAGCTGGGCTCTGGCACTTCTAATATTCACCCAGACTTTCTGAATGGCCTGACCCTTCTTCCATAGGCCATAGACTTTCCTTTTCTTCCTGAGTTCCAGACAAAGCTCTCTGTTTAGCCAGACTGCTCTTCTACCCTGCCGGCTTGTCTTTCAGCGCATGGGGACACCCTGACCCCGCGCCTTAAAGATTTCCTTCTTGAAGAATGTACAGCCTTCCTAGACTCCTTCATCCTTCAGGACTGCCTCCCAAGAGACTCTGTCAACCAGGCTCCTAAACAGGCCAAAGTCTGCCCTCTGGAACTCCAAGGTGGCAGTTCTACTGACCCCCCTCCCTACTTCCCCAAGAATTGAAAACTCTGCTGTTTCAGGATCAATATGCCCAAGACAGACTCCAACCATCACATCATCCATAAGTCCTTCTCTGTTCACAAACAGCAGGCCTAACACGGAGCCTTCTCCAGTTGGCTCCCTCACCAGCTGTGTCAGGAAGTTGTCTTCCACACACTCCAAGGATCTCCTGGATTGTTTCCTCTCTGCTATATTTTATTTCCAGCAGACATCTGGTAAGTTGAAGTCCCCCACAAGAACAAATGGTAGTGATTGTGAGACTTCTTCCAGCTGCTCGTAGAATATTTAATCTACCTCTTGATCCTGGTTGGACGGTCTATAACAGACTCCCACAACGATGTCTGTCTGGTTGGCCTTCCCTCTGATTCTTACCAATAAATACTCAACTCTCTGATCACCATCCTTATGCTCAAGACAATCAAAACATTCCCTAACACACAGGGCCACTCCACTGCCTCCCTTTCCAGGCCTACGCCTATGTCTATAGCCATCCAATGCAGCATTCCAGTTGTGCGAATCATCCCACCAGGTTTCTGTGACGGCAGCTATATCATAGTTTTCCTGATGCACAATGGCTTCGAGCTCCTCCTGTTCGTTGCTCATGCTGTGGGTATTAGTGTAAATGCACTTCCATCAGTCTATAGATAGAATCATTTATGTTGGATAAGACCCTTAAGATCATCAAGTCTAACCGTGATGAATACCAATAGAAATTATGATTGCAAAAAGCATAAAATGTGGATTTGTTTTATAATTTAACGTTGCTACTCTCTTCAGTTGACGCAATGAAGGCAGTAAAACGAAGTGGATAGACTTCTAAAAAATACCTATTTGAGGCTATCATCTCCTGTCCTCTTGTTAAGGGTATTAATTAACCAGTTCTAAGCTTCATTCTCTAAATGTTTCCTTGTGGAGTCTTCAACTCCCTTAGAAAAAGTCACATTCCCCGTTAGACTCCATTAACACTGCCTAAAGTAAAGGAGGTGTAAAGACAATAAAACCATTTTGTCATTTATGGCTGTGGTCCTTCTCACAGTTCTCTTAACTCAGAATGTGTCTGGTTGGAGATTCGTGGAGTTAGATTATCATGATCTGTATTCTGTATAGGTCTCAGCACTGAGTTGTGCCTACATATTTATCAGGCCAAATAAGGTGGTGTAAATTAGTTAGCCTGATGTGTAAGTGAAAGTAAAATTTCTAGACTTACTATGTTATTGCAGTTTAGCCAAGATTATTTCATTTTTCTTGCTCTGTCACATTGATAGGAATATACTGTTTACATGCTCTAAAAGTTGGATTTTATGCATTAATCTTTGGGTTCAAGACCCAGCTTCTCACACTAGTCTTACAGTTTTCTGTAGGAGACAGTGTTTTGGTTTTTTTCCTGTTTAATTTTGATTGTGTTTGTTCTTGGTGGTTTGTCATTCAAACTCTGGAAACATCTTCAGATTTTGTTAGCATGTGGCTAAGGAGGAAACTGATGTTGGCTTCAGAATTAATTGGCAATATGTGTAGACCTTTATTAAAAATTGAGACTAGAAATATCTATTTCTCTACATTTTCATTTACCCTAATTACTTCATAAATCTTGTCATAATAGGAGAGACAGAGAATTCTGAGCTAAAACTAATCTTACTTCTTGATCAACCTGCTAGCAAATTATGTTGACGCAAACTGTCTATGAAACCAGTGGGCATTAATCACTTATTTAATTCCACCTCTCCCCTTATTAAAAGGCTATCCAGCACTCTTCTGATACAACTGAAATGAAGGTTTGGCTGCAAGAGAGTTTGACGTTCTTCTCTTTCTAACACTCTTTGATGTCAGCTATATGGTAAGAAGGTAATAAATTGTCATTAAAATACTTTGCCTCTTTGTTAGGACTTCATGATTTTCTGAGATGTAAAGGGGAATAGGTGTCCAGCTGCCACGAGAAGTCTCAGTGAGTAGAACAGCTAGTTCCCTTAGGAAGCCCTTGCCATAATATTTTGAAATTATTACAACATCCATGTGATCTACAAAGCATGTACTCACTTCAAACATCTTCTGCAAGCTGCTAAAGAAGTCATACCACCTTTAAACATATTCCTAAGGTTTGTTTGAATTTAAGGAATGTAAATCAATATAACGTCAGGTTGTCTTTATTTGCACAAGGATCTAAGATATTTCTGGTGATGGAGAAAGCAATAACTTGTCTGTCAACAGACAATGGGAACATTCAATAGCACTTGGCATTTGCATACTTTTACCATGTCTGCAGTATGTTGGCAGCTTTTATTGTGCTGGAAAGGTCACTGGACTGGAATGAGTGGGTGATAGGGACAGAGGAGCTGACTGTGAGCATCCCACATGTCTGAAAGCAGTAGATTTGGGTGCTTGTGAAATGGCTGATATTGACTGATGCTTCCAGGATGTGACTTGTACATTAAAGAGCATAGTGGCGCCTGGGAAGTTGTTTCCATCTCTAATGAAAGAATAAGCATGAAAGTTATTTTCTTGAGGGGTGAAAAAGGTTGTGAAGCCAAACAGAAAAGACTGATTTGTTGAAAAGTAGAATAAGAAAGACAGAGCCTGGTGTAATTGTGCTTGTTAGAGCTATGAAAATATGTTAATGCACAATTCATTTTCCAGTTCATACAATAACTGTACAGAAAGCCTGCCTCTGCCTTGCTATTGCTTTTCTTTGGTGCCTGACAGATACCTGCCACATTTCAATCACATTTCAGTTTGCTGCAGGAACAATTGTATGCGCCTGTGGAAATTTCAGCTCTGTATATGATCATGTCTCTGTTGTGAAATAGGCTCTGCAGCTGGGGCAGTGCTGTGGATCCATGACTGTTCCAGTTTGGGACCAGTAAAGTAACTCTTCAGACTTGCCAGCTCAGCTGGCATTTTTTAGGCACCTAATATTTAGCCTCAAGAGAGTATAGCTTGGGTTCATATTGATGGAGTCTTTTTGGCCATTTTGCATCCAGATAAGATGCTTGATCTCATACTGCCTATTTCAGTTCTCATTAATTCCAAGGTAAGTGTGTTCTCATGAGCTCCTGATCGTCATTTACATGAGCAGTCTATGTGCAAAGGTTCTGTGTTTCTTCTTCAACATGGCACCACATCCTTATTTATCTAAGAAATAACGTTAAAGGGAACAAGGAAGACAGCTTTGCTCTGCAAACATGTGGGATGTGGGATCCTTTTGGATGAAATATTCATGGCAGAGCATATAGAGATTTGTTTCCATTTGTTTAGACATCAGAAGTCTCACTAGGTTTGAGATGCTTGTAAATTATCTGAGCTTAGTTTAGGGGCTTGCCAGTGCTGTCTGATTTGGGACAAGATTTTAAATCTTTTTATTCCCAGAGAAGAACGGCAGATATGTAAATATTCTTGTTTAGAAGGAACAATGCCTTGATTTTTTTATAATCAGTATAAAGTCTTGTGTTTAATTTGGTTTGTGGTTCAAGGGATAGCGTGCATTGACTCTTGTTTTATCCTAACAAGCTTGCTGGTCTCTAACAGATGGCAATCTCTGTGCTTCCAAGAAAGCTTGCAAGGAAAGTATATGATCCCAGCATTCTGTGGTATGCTCGGGCCTATCAAGTCTCTTATTTCAAGCAGATGATTTATGGTAGTTTGATACTGTGCATAGTGGAGTGCTTTGACTGGTAATAAGGGTAAATAATCAAGTAGACAGTAGTTAGATCTGCACTGTACCTCCGTCTAGGAGTAAGAGGTAAGGCCACAATAAAGGAGGATGCATTAGGCAGAAATATTTGTGTAACAAAGGCATCATTGCAAATAATAGCACTGATATTTTGTACTGATGTCTTAGTGTCAAAATAGTAGGGCATAACTGAATTCAAGCTTCAGAAATCGGTGAAGGGGCCTTTATTCAGTCTAACCTCCTTGGCTCCAACCAATCCTATTTGTAGCCTCAGCTCTGTCCATTTCAATGGTTATTTCCCAGTTCATAGGGATGGCTGTTGCTTAGTGTACTGACAGGAAGACAAAACATCCTAACGACCTTGACTCCCTACTACTTTTGAAGTGGCATTCACAGTATAAACAATTTTTCACTGAGAACAATGGACATATTCCTTGGGAAATTCTTTAAGATTTTGCAAAATGCACTGAGAAGACCAGTTGTGAGAGAATGGATCATAACTGGGAGGAATAGAAAACAGCAAGCAGACTGATAGTCCTCAAGTTTAGGGACTAAAGACATGGTTAGACAATATTACCTGGTTTCCTTTTTAACATAGGCAATTACTTTTATCTCAGTTATCCCTGTTCTAAGCACATTTCCTTGTTTGACTGAAAAAAACCCATCTCCAAATTTGCCTAGTTTCTCTCTCCTTTTTTTTTTTTTTTTTTTATGGGGAGGTGGATGTGTGGGGTGGGCGGGGGGAGAGGGAAGGTGGAATATCCTTTTAAAACACATTTTCTCCCTGGTGGAGAACTTCATACTCTGTAATCAAATTAACTTTCTATATCTTCTGAATCTTCCTATGATACAGTCTTTTTCTTGTTTAAATCCTTTTTTTTTTCTTTTTTTTTTTTTTTTTGTAGGTCTCTTAAACAAGCGTGAATACCATATCAGGTCTAAACATTAGTCTTGCCAGTTCTCCACTGAGGGAGAATCATCATGGAGGGAGAAGCCACATCCTGTTTCCTGAAACACCTCACACCCACCAGTACTCTTTACCCCAGTGTGACTTGGGAGTTAGATGGTCACTATGACCTCTAGTGCTGAAGAACTTTTGCAGTGCTTCCAGGAATTTCATGATAGTCCACTGAAACACCAAAGCAGTTGCATTTCCCCACTTCTATAAATTGAAATAAAAACCCTTAATTAATTATACCCTTCATCCTTGCAAAGCTGTTTTCAGATGGAATATTCAGCCATGTCATCCACATGCTGTGTGTCCTGTTACCCATTCCAGCTACAATGTTCAGTCACGAGGTCACCTTCGACAAATAAGACTTGCTTTTCCCTTCTTTGCCAGAGAATTTTTCATTTGGAGGAAACATTTTTTGGTTTTGTTTTAATGGGTAGAACTTAAGTGTAGTTAAAGGTGCCCATAGTGCTCTCTACTTGTCATTATTCGTATTTTGCAAACATTTATTTTATGAAAGTTTGCTAAGCTCAGAAACTAATGGGGGAACCTGTATAGGGATGGACCTTGTTAAAGATATTTCCATTTCATCCTGCTTCGAGAGCTACTTTTTGAGGTTTACCACTTCCATGGTCTTTGTTCATTTTAACAATGTTGTGGAGAGGATTGTTTGGGTTTGGGTTTTTTTTTTTTATCAAGAGAATGCAGTAATGTAGAAAAGTGGCTTAACAAGTCAGGCATATTTTGTAGTTGCTTACGTACATCAAAATTTTCTCCTAAAAAATGAAATTGGAGTTTTTCTATGAATATTATTTTCTATTAAAAGATGTGGATTAGCACTAATTATATTCCTGTCTTTTATAGGCTAATTGATTGTTCCAATATTTTGGCAATGACTGACATTTGGCTCACTAGCCTATAGTTGCCTAGGACATCTTGGTTATCCTTGTGAAGTAATCCCAAGTATTAAGATTATTCTTGTCCATCTTATTCCCTACTTATTCTACTTTTTTTTTAAGATGAAAAGTTAGTGCCCAGGGCTTACCATGGAGAATTTGTACGATTCTTGTGTGCAAGTTCTCGCTTAAAAAAAAGTTAAACACTGATGTAGTGTATTTAACAGCCCATTTATCTACTAGTGTACAACAAAGTGTTCTCTCTGGATATGTATATAATCTGCTTTTTCCAAAGTATAAATTATAAGTATTTTCAAGTAGTATTGCCATTTCAGTGTCACTTAAAAATCATGTCTATCAAGTAAATGGGTTTGTTTTATCACTACCAAATCATGTCTCTTATATATGTATATAAAAATTTGGAAGCGATGTTTTCATAAATATTCAAAACATTATTTTTCTTGACAGATGTTGATTTTTCCCTTGTGTTCTTAGATTTTCTCATCAGTTTTCTCTATTTTATAAATTCTAATTTACACTGACATCTATTTCTCCTGTTTCCCTTTCAGTCATTTTCCTTCAATGGCAATTGCTGCCTTCATTCATCCATTGAGTCGCAGTTTTAAACAGTCTCTAATAAAATTTGTTCATTAAGAAATCCCAATTTCTTTAAATATCCTGTCTTGGTTTTGGCCGAGATGGCTGGTACAGTGCTGTGGTCTGGATTTGTGATGAGAACAATGTTGATAACACACTGATGCTTCAGTTGCTGACTTTTCAGATTCTCAAGCTGCTCTGCCAGTGGAATCTGGGAGTGCCTAAGAAGCTGGGAGGGGACATGGCTGGGAAAGCTGACCCAAACTGACCAAAGCAATATTCCATATCATATGACAGTGCTGAACAATAAAACTGGGGTAAGTTGGCCAGGAGGGGAGGATCACTGCTCAGGATCTGACTGGGCTTCAGCCAGCAGGAGGTGAGCGATTGCATTGTACATCACCTTTTTTTGTATATTCTTTTGTCTTTTATTATTATCCCTTTCTTTTCTGTCCTGTAAAACCGTCTTTATCTCAACCTATGTGTTTAACTTTTTTCCAATTCTCTCCCCCATCCCGCTGCAAGGGGATTGATCAATCAGCTGTGTGGTGCCTGCTGGGTCAAACCACAACATATTCCTCCCACTAATTCTTATTAACTTTCTTTAGCCGTGGCAAAATTGCTGTTCTAGATGAACTGTGCTTATGTGGGCAACAAACTGTTTTGAGATTATCCTACTTACTTCTATCAACATCAATGAGTTATTAACATTGTTTCCAATGCATCCTTCCACATCAGTCCAGTGATTATGTTGTGGAGTGAAATTACTCTAAAGAAATGATAGACTGCCCTACAGACTTGAATAATATTTTGCTGTTTGGCAGCAGAGTGCCTCCTGTATCTGCTTCCATAGTCAAAGTCCTTGCTAATATAATTTCATTTCTTTCCAGATATATAAACATTGTCTTAAGGACTAACTTACCTGTATCTAACTTACTAACCGTTATCAGATTTGATTTAGTAGTGATTTATATATACTCAAGTTTCTATAGATCAGAGTTATCACTAACTCAAAACAATTTGTGGGATTTTTAATGCAGAATACAGGTGTCATCCTCTCCTTTCCTTCCCTTCCCACCTTTATTTTGTATTTGTTCTCTTCTTCATACCCTGGCCATAAATGTATAGGATTGAACAGAAAAGTGCTTAGATATTTATGCTAGTTTCCTGCTGCTGTTGCAAGCTTGTACTGAGATTTTATCCCCGATGTGCTGGCACTGAAATTTGTTACAATCTAGTTCTCAAGAAACTAAAGCCAAAAAGTAGAAAAAGGAAGTTGGGTTTACCCACAAATTGCTCAAGGGGATGAAGTAAAGATTTAAATTTTGACAATACCCCTTCAAAACAGAAGAGCCACAGGTTCATACCTGCAAACAGAAGCTATGAAAACCAAAGTCCATTTCCTCAAAACAACCATTTGATTTGGTATGGCACATGGTGCTGAAGAAGAGAGCATAATGAATATCCCAGGTCCACAAGGTCTCATATACACTCAAATTCCCTTTCCAGTTGTCTTTCCATTGCTTTACTGCCACTGAAAATACTGGTGAGGGGAGGCTGTCGATGACTTCCAGAAATTTAACCTCTGCTATTTACTCTGAGCAAGTTGATAGCACAATCTACACACAGGTTTGTGATGAAAAACAAAGGTATTTTTGCATCCTATTTGTATTTTTAGGGAGTGCTTTCCAATAAGCCTATTTCTGTTTATTTTAACAACAATGAAACCAATAAGGTTCAATAAAATTAATATTTGTAAAAATTAAAAAATTATACCTTTGCTTATCTCCAGAGAATATGAATCCCTTCCACACAATTTCAGTAGTTCAGAGCAGCCTTTCTACCTGGATTATCTGACTGTTCTCTTGGTTTTGAATAAAATAGGGACTTTAAAATGTATTTGGAAATTTGTTCTGCTTTTTGCCTTTGGTTGGTATCTGTGTAACATGTGTCATTGACTGGCTGAATTAAAGGGCCTTTGCTGTAAGTCTTATTTTTGTTACGTTAGAAAACTTTTATGGCAAAACCGGCTTTCATAGTACCTCTTTATAATGACAAAGCCTCGAGATTGAATTTTCTTTTGGCAGTTTTCATGACACTTTCTGTATTCATTTTTCTATCACAGTTTGAGCCCCTGGGTTTCACTGTTTGTGAGAGCCACACAAAAATACCAGCAAGCGCTGACTAGAAATTAATTTTGGAATTAAAAACCTGCTAGTATTATTCAGTGGGGACTAGACTGACTCCAGATACTGATGCTGAGAACTGAAACAAGCATCTAGCTGACTGGGCAAAGCAATTTGTGATGGAATCAGAGCATAGCAACACTTTTTAAGGCAAATAATTCTTTGGTCTTGATCAGAACAACAAGGTATCTATGCTGGAATTGTCATGCATATGTGTGTACAAAGAAGATGCTGCTAGCTTTCATCTTCTTACCTCAGGATTATCAGTCCAACACACTTTATCTTCGTTCAGTTCCAGTGAGAATTCAATTTAGGTGTAACTTGACTAGAACTGTGGGGTGCTTTTACTGTTTCCTGCATTGCGTGCACAAATACTCATGTTCTGAAACCTTCAGCTGAAGAGCTCTACGTTCAATATTTTGTCTTTGCTGTTGTACCTCCCTTCAGCTATAACTAAGAAGAATTAAATTATCATTGCTCTACAGGAACAACTTCCGTTTAATTAAGTCAGTGTCTTCTGCAAACCTCCATATCAGACTCTCACAGCATTTAGGACTGCAAGAGAAAAGGAGGAAACCAGAGCAGCCGTGGAGTCCCCACACTGCAGCATCTACCAGCTCCGCAGGGGGCATCCTAACTGTGTGTTGTCCTGGATACAGGGACATAGCTTAATTAGATGACATCTTTGTTTAGTAGGACATCTAGAGACTATCTGAGGTATAACTCATCCAGTAAAGGTCAGTCTGCCTAGAGTAACCACCTCCACGTAAAGGACTGGCTTCCATCTTCAAGCTTCATAAACATGTAGAGTTACTGAGGGAAAAACCTTCTCTGGCTTCAGGGAGTGAAGGGGGACATACCTTTGCAACAGGAGATCTAGTTCTGTTTTGCATATCTTTACTGAGGGTCAGGGCACCTTATTGTTCAATTACTTTCAAAAACACCTACTGATTTATACCGAAAATACATTAGGTTTTCAGGCTGCTGAGAGGATGGTGAAAAGAGCGTTGCTGAGAATAATCTATCTGTGAAAGCTGCCTAGTGTTCCTAGCCTTGAAATTAGCTTAGTGGTCATATAGAAGTCCAAAAGCCTACCCCATTTCTTGTAAAGCTCTTGGGGTTTGAAGAAGAGGTTAATGATCTCCTCTGGGACTTCACTGGCCTCATACACCAGTCCACTCGGCATTCCCCTTCTCAAGGATGCAGGACCCAGTGTATAGGCTCTCCTTAACCGAACTATTTTTTTTCCCACCTTTAAAATCCAGATCACTTTATTTGTGGGATAACTCAAGGAGATCAAATGCAGAAAAGTGGTATCTGTGGACCCATACACACCTGCTTGCCAGCCTGTGAAAGGCAGTATGACTGCCAAAGACAGACTTTGAGATCTGAGCAGGTTTGAATGCACGTTTGAACACTGGAGGAGGCTCAGAACAAGGAAGCAGTATAAAAATAGAAAAATGACATTGTTTCTCTTTACTACAAAGAGGAACCATAAGCCACAAGGCAGGATCATGACTGTTGGTTGTGTTCACACTGATATATACCAACGATGGCATAAAAGCCAATAGTAATCTTAAAATTAAAACCTATTGCTAGAGGTATAATAGATTTTAACAAACCATTGTCTTTTATGCGTGCATTTAGGCAGGTAGGCAGAGAAAATGGAAGTGGCCACATGATATTAACCATAGACACGATATCCAAATAATTTTTGCAAAATGCCATTGTGGTGTCACAGTTAATTACTTGCCTCTGACAAAATATGAAGTCCTATATCAGGTATTCCTTAGAAATAATAATGAAGGAATCCCTATGTGAAGCAACATATTATTTTGTTCAGCCCTGCTGTGTAGCTGTTGTGAGGGGACCTTCTGCCTTGCCCATTTCATGCTGAGCCGCCACTCAAAGCCAAGAAAGCAGGGCAGTTGATTGACACTGAAATTACGGCTTCTCTCAACAATTCTTCAGATGCCCATCTGCAGCAAGGAAGTGTGGAGCAACTTTACAGAGCAGGCACTCAGCAATAATTTCTCCAAATAGCCTCTATCAGGTGATTATTTTTCTTAGCCTGATTCTAACATGAAGAGTATGGCTACAGGACTGGTCTTGGATACAGCAGAGTCAGTTCATCATACTGTCATTCAGGAGAGTAATCTACTCCTTTCGGGGTCTATTATGCCTTTTCACGGGTTCAGTTAGAAGCTTGTCCTCCAAATGCAAAGTTCAGTATTTTATTATTTGTTTCTCTAAGCATGACTAGCAGTTTTGTTTGAAAAAAGGAGAGGGGAGAGATGGGAAGAGTGGCTGCAATGAGGGAAAACATCTGACAACGTGGTAGAAACCTATGTAGAAAAGATGCCACCACTTTGGCAGCTGTTCTGGAAAGCAAGCTAAGGAGTAGTGCAAGTCCTAAAAAGACTTGGAAGAACTTGGGCGAGCGGAGAAAAAAATGAGGTCTTATATGCTTTCAGAAGACTGTCTCTTGATCTGAGACTACTAAACCTGTGATTATGCTGACCTTTTCACTTTAAAGGTAATCTAAGATCCTAACGCTTCATTGTGGGGGTAACACAGAAAGAAAGATAAAAGTTTTCCTGGAAAAGTATCAGCAGTGATCTTTAAGAAAGGAAATACCTGAATTTCTGATAATTTTTGAAGTTTCTCTTGGAGGGTGAAGAGTAGCAGCTCTCCAGAGCTGACAAGTATTTCACTCCTTTCATCTGCCACTTGCAAAAGGGATATGAAACATTTATTTTCCCAATCTTCCCAGAATTGGTAATAGATTGCCAGAGCCAACCATTCATATCTGGTGGCTTTTTAAATGAAGGATTAGTCCTTCAATATTTCATTTTTCTCTGGAATTGCTCTGTAAGCTTGACAAGAAGGAGGTAATATGTAAAAGACTGCAGGAAAAAGCCATTTGTCCATTGACAAAGAGATATGGACAAGCAGTTCTAAGAGATAATTTTTTTTTCTCCACCTCCTGCTGTGTTTATATATAGATGTGTACAGGTGTGTGGGAGAACTGATGGAGACAGACTGGCTGTCAGAACCACCAGCTTTGTCAAAATTGTCATTGAGGACTTTTGCAAGCCAGCAGATTCCTGACAGAATCAAACTGTTGACAGGAAACTATACATGGGAATGTATCTTGCTGATACCAATATGGGTGTGTGTTAGAAAAAACCCAGAGAGCTCAGTAATACAGATGGACAATGCTCGCAGGCTGGTTTGGAGACAAACAACAGCCCTGTGAGGATTTAAGAAAGCAGTCTGTTCTGCAGCTTTCCTCTGCTTGGTCACTCTGTTGAGTTCAGTCTGGAAGTACTGAAGCGAACAAAATGTGGATATAAGAGCATTTCTGAAAAACAGCGTGTTGTTTTTGAAAGGTCAGTGAAAAGTCTGTCCTTGGGGAGGATTCACAGTTTCTACTTTCCAGCCTGGTGTCTGTCCCCAGGTGTGAACACGTGAAGTGCATGCCCCTTCTCTGTCGCTTTGTGTTGAAACAGCTCTTTGGGAGCCACTCTCCTGTTCTAATTTGAATTTCAACCTTTATGGTCAAAACCTCTGGCCAAGGCTGAGTCAGTCAATGCCTCTGCAATAACATATTCAAGAGGGGAAAAAACCTGTTGAGCAAGTTCTTTTGTTTGGGGGTTCTTCTGTTTGGGAGTGGAGTGGGACATGAGAGACAACCATGTGGATACCCAGGTCAGTGAGGAAGGAGGCATGCCAGAGCAGCCATTCCCCTTTGGCCCATGGTGAGATGGCAGGCTGAGGTCTTGCAGTCCTTAGAGATCAATGGTGGGGCAGAATCCCATCTGTGGCCTGTGGGAGACTCCACGCCAGAGCAGGGGATTCCTCCCAAAGAAAGCTGTGACTCTGGACTGTTGGAGTGGTCCTTCACTGGGAGGACTACAGCCCAAAGAAGGGTCCCACACCCATGCTGGTGGGAGAAGTGCATGTAGGACTATCTCCCGTGGTAAGGACACTGTTGCCGCAGGGGAGGACTATGAAGAGTTTTCCCCCTGAGGAGGAGGGAGTAGCAGAAACAACATGGAATGGACTGAGTCTGACCATAACTCGCATTTCCTGCCTCCCTCCACCACTGCAGGGGTGGAGGTAGCAGTGCTGGGCCTGGGAAGAAGGGAGGGGTGGGGGGAGCATAAGATCTGTTTGTGTTTATTACTGTCATACTCTTATTCAATCAGTGAATTGGTGGTGGTTTTGTTTAAACTAAATTGATTTTGTTTCCCCAAGTTCAGTCTGTCTTTTGCCCATGACCATAATTGGTCAGTGAGCCCTCCCTGTCCTTTGACTCAGCCCTCAAGCCTTTTGTTGTATTTTCTCCTCCCCGTCTCACAGGAGGGCGATAGGAGCGCGTGAGCGGCTGCACGGTTGCTTTGTTGCCAGCTGGGTAGGCTTAAACCACAACAATGTGAAATGACTGAAAACCATTTACGTCCCTGCTAAAGTGCATGTTCCAGTTCCTTGGCTTTGGATTGATGACAAAACTCTCAGGATGCGAAGAATGCAATTTCCAGAAATCCTCTGCTCTGTGTGCAGGTCTGGTCAAAGAGAGTTCCTGCTTTTTAGCATCAAGACTGGAATTCCTTCTGTCATTGTGAAACATGTTATTGCAGTAAAGCCGTAATTTGGAGGTGTAGTGGCTAAGCATGGAGATGAAGTTAGAAAGAGCAGGGTTTATACAAAGAAGTGGCTCATGAGGTGCTTAGATCTCACTGAGAAAAAATGCCAGATTATACTTTCTCCTTCCAGATGGTGAGTGGAAGTCCCCTGTACACCTGTTTAACTCCACAGTAACATGCATTGCACCTGTGTGTATTCAGCTACTAGTCTGGTGATGGATGTAATGGCTTTTTGTGACTTAAATATAGAGACAACTGAAGTGTGAACTTGCAGTAAAATAGGTATAGTCATACTCTGGTAAAGATTGCCAAATACCTCCCAGTCTTGCTTGGAAACCACAGCTCCCATCCCTCTTCACCAAGTCTTTGCATTTCCCTGGCCATTTAATTGAATTTTAGATACCCAAAGACACCTGAAGAAACTCCTGTCAGAGAGGGAGAGAGAAGGCTAACACTGCAGCAGCTCACAGACAGTGGGGGTCTAATTTGGTTTCTCTGGGGGTATTAGGCTATGCTGGGCAAAAAGAGATGCATTTCATTACAACCCATGTAGCAATGAGGTTATATTGCAGCTGTCACTGCAAAAACTAGTACCTTGGTCTAGTCAAATGAGGCCTGAAGCTGATCAGGCTGAAAGGGACAGGAAAAGTGGTAGTGAAATACTTGCCATGTCAAGACGAAACCATCAGCAAATCCCGTCTTTCTCTGGAATGAGTAACAAGATGCTGAAAACTTCTCAGCTGAACAGTAGGACTTTGGCTGCAGGCAGTGAAATTGCAGAATCTCCCCGAAGCACAGGATAAGAACATGGAAAAACAGTTGTCTCTAACTGAGGGAAGGGGACTGCATTGACTGGAGTACTGAGCATACTCACTTCCGCTACTCAGAAGACATGATCATGACTAAAGGCTTGGTCATATCATGAAGTGTATACTAATGCAAAGCAAAGAAGTTTTCTCCTTCATCCTCTCCACTCCATACTTGTGTCTGCAGCAGGATCTGTGCATCTCCTTTTCCTTCCTGGAGAAGCAAAACAAAGCATTGATGGATTTCAGACCTTTAATAGCAGCAAGTTAGCTCTTATATACGTTCCCCTTTCTTCCTTCCAAGTCAGTATAATGAACCTAGCAGTCAAACTCTCCTGACTTACTGCTAACACTCCAGGTGCAAGAAAGGAATATAGGAAATGGGCAGTAGGGAAAACCTCTGAGTCACAGTACCTCCTGATGTGCAATTGCAATTGAAATTGTAGCATTTGAAATTGTAGCATTTGAAATTGTAGCAATTGAGAGGCCTCTGCAGGAAAAGATAAGGTTACCCATACCCTCCACAGTTCTATAGAAAATGATCTCTCAAGACATCTGCTATAATAGCACTGTTTCTAATGTGTACAAATTATTTCAAAAAGAAGTTCAACAGTGCGTATTAGGCACCTTCCAACATCTATAAAGCCTTTCTGTTAAAAACTGTAGTGCAAAAATTGAAGTTACTTCCTTATTCTTTATCCTTAGGGACAATTACAAGGTACCAGTAGTTTTATTGCTCAGAAGTAGTTTGTTCACTTATTCCTCATTCCTCACCTAAACCGAGTCCTCTTTATGCAGCATTTGGTTGCTGTAAAGGGGATTGTAAGGCTGCAGATGGAGTTCTATGTCACCAGGAGAAGAATAAGTACCCATAGCAGGTCACATCTCGCTCAAATTCCTCCTTGAGATGCAGCATTTCTGGCAGCTAGAGCTCAGGCTTTGCTCTCCAGAAAAAAACCCTTGACTGTTCTTGTAAACATGTCTACCTGTTGTTACAACACAGACATAGAGTATTGTCTCACATGAAAGGAGAAGATGGGTATTTCAGTCAAAGACATTTCACCTCTAGATCAACAAGAGAAAGCAAGGAGTCTTTGTGCAAAATAACAAGGGACGTCTATCTGTCTTTTTGCTGTTATGATCTGCTTGGTAATGAACACAGGTGGGTAGGTTAGAGATCTGGCAAATATTTTAGAAGATAAAAATTAAACTTGTAACAGCTTTCATAACAATTTATAGCATGTGGAAATGTAATACAGTAGTTAGATCTGTAAATACCATTTTTTTAAAAAGCTCAAATATAGCAAAAATTTTCATCAGAATTCACTTATTTGGTAATGAAATGAGGCAAAAGGCAATGCATTCTTTATAGGAAAAATTGTCTCTTAAATGTATTTTTAAAGGCTACCACTCACTCAGATTTGCAATGTGCAGCTGCCATGCAATGCAGAACTTTGAAAATCAAGTAACAAGTCTGTGATATGTTTGGTCAAATAAAAGGGAAGTTAAAAAAACTATCTATCTCATTTATCTGAATAGTTAAAATTTCATCACACGATCCTACTTAAAGGAGTTGGAAATGAAATATACTGAAGATAATGTTTGCTTACCCTTGATATAGGTGCATCATACTTGTGGCTGATGTCTTTATGAATACAGTGTCAATAAGAAAAAGCTGCTTCATATAAATCTGCTTATTATGAGACTTTTTTAAAAAAAAATATCACACAAACAAGAATCACATGACTATACTATGAAATATCCTGGGGAATACACAGGAAGAGGAGATGCCTTTTCAGTTATCCCACAGAGAAACAAAGAGGTGCGCAAGCAAACTGACTCAAAACAATTCCTCTTTTTTTTCTGCCCATTTAAAAGTGGCTCATATGCCATTTGTTTTGCTCAGTTTTCAAAAGGGATTTATGTAGTTCTTTATTTTAGACTGAAACATGAAGTTGTGAAAGGATTTTGTTGACTTGGCTGGGAACTCCCTTTTCCAAGTCTTTTGGTTTTTTTCCTCAACATGAGCAATCACTATTCTGTCGAAGTTGTAATGAATTTTAAACTTTCCCTATTAGGTGAAACGTGATTGTAAAAGTTTAAATTTTTGCCCAGTAGACTTTTAAAAGTATTCCCACAAGGGAAGAGCAAGACTGGTGACAAAAACTGTCAGTTTCGTTGACCTATTTCCCATTCCATGAAAATATTTTTAATGTTTTTGAGCATTGCAGAACCTGTGGTACTTGTTTTCTTTCCTGTGTGTTCATAGTAGGCCTTTTACTCGCAGGCCTGGATGCAGATGTTTTACTATATCATGCAAGTCCACAATGCCTTCGTCAGCCCAATGCCAGTTTTCTTGTATACTTTTCTTTTGTGGCTTTGCTGAAAAAACCTGAAGGAAGAAGGAGTTACCAAGGACCTTCTGGCCCTCTTCCAGGCCCTGTCTCTCACAGTTACCAACAGCTGATGTTTAGAAAAGGGCAGGACTTATAACTCTTAAATACTGGGTTTCTTTCAAAATTAATGCCAAATGCGTTCTGATGACGTTGAGGACAGGGATGTCCATTAGTGGTCCATTTTCTTCAGGAGCCCAAGCGATTGCAGGGATCATAGAGCTGAGGAGATCTCAAGGGTCAGCACACACAGTTTGCAGCAAGCAGCTGTTGCACTCATTGATCTTATTTCTCCCATTCTCCAGGGAGAAAGGGAGCCAGGCTCCGTGTTGTCTCTGGAGAAGCTAACCTTGCCAACAGACTGCAGCAGCTGCTGTTAAATTCCCATGGAGGTGCCGTGACAAGTAAAATCATTCTCTCCTCCAGCAGAAGCAAAGGTGGGTTTCTCATCCCTCACTCAGAGCACAGTGAGGTTTTCTGGCCCAGGTGGGTATGCTTTGCACCCATCTCATCTCTGAATTTGGCCCCTTGACTGCAAACAGGAAAAAAGCAAGCCAGTGCCATAGGAAAAAAAGACTTGAAAACCCTCCCCTCCCCCCCGCCACATCCCGCCTTGACTTTCTCCTAAATGACATTACTGAGAACTGCATCAAATTTATGGCTATTGAAATGCAGATGTTACAGTCTTTCACTGCGTCAGGACAAAGATGACTGCATTTTCATGTCTGTTTTGCACATAAATATGTATATTATCCCAGTGCCCCCGCTTCCGCCAAAATGATAGTAATTGATGTTCAGATAGGACAGGCTATGCAACACAAAATCCACAAATAAATTACGCTCATGAAATGTTCTCTTCCCTTTCCTTGTTTCTGGTTTTTCCTTTCCTCTGCTGTACACAAAGCTCGGGCCAAGCAGGATCCCTCTGGCTGTACGTGTGGGCGGCCAATCTGGTTTTCTCCCAAGATGACAGCTGCTTGCTTTTCATTAAGGAATATGACTGCCCTCACCTGGTGAGAACAACGCTTGGAAACTTGCCATCCCAGTGATCTCATTGCGTATGAGCGTCTATGTCACTTATGACAGCTGAGCAATATCTGCAAAACAAAGGGTCACCCACTACATAGGAGCACAGTTGCTAAAAGAAGTTCTTTAAAATAGCTCCTGCTGTCTGACTTAAAATACAAATGTGGTATAGTTGACATTATTAGATTAAATGAAAGACTGTTTTGGCATTTATTCTATTGTTACAGATTTGAAGGCATTTAATATCCTTATTTTTAATCCTGTCATAAATTTCTGTGATTAATCACAGAAACAGAGCTATCTAGTGTTCCTATGCAAATCTGCTTAGTCTATCATACTTGATAAGATATTCTTTTGGAAAAAAAAACTCAAGGTGTACTTCAGGTAAGTCAAAATAGATATTTGAAGTGTAAGAAAAATTTGTTAAAATGTTTATTTTTCATTTTTACTTTCTGCTCAATACTGTTGCTCCGTAAGATGTGATTTTACAACTTTAAAGGTAAAGTAAAAGTAGCGACTTCATTGAAACATTTCTGATAGCTCAAAACCAAATGCCTTCAGTCATATCTTTTGTGGAGAATTTTGGAACGGTGGACTTTCATTTCTATCTCAAAAGAGATTTCAGAAGTCTTCAGGCCCTCTTTGAAACAAGAATTTTGCCCTCTGAATAGTCATGAATGTGGAACAAAATCAGATACTGAAAATGCTAACTGGAGTGACAGTTCAATTAGTCATATCCAGTAAACTAATTCTGCCATAGTATGAAAAACAGTAAGTATTATAGCGTAAGATCCATTTTATTAATTGCTCTCTTGGCAAATTGTTTACAGATGAGGAGCCCCTTTTCCCATTGCATTCAGAGAAAGCTGAAATACACAGAGAACCTGGGATCCAGTTAACTCATATACACAAAAGAGGAGTCAGCCACTTTAGCTGGATTCGGAAAAATACCATGTTAAGTCTATCCACACTTAGTAAAACGTTTAAAGTTGATCTTAAATATTTCATTCAGCTGGAGCATTTACTGAGTTCAAGTCTTTTCAGATGTACACCCCGGATGCTGGGAGGCAGCGCATGCATTCTTGTGAACAGTGAAGATACGAAAACAGCTTGAGTGTCTCCATATTCACCTCTTGAGACCTCACCTATCACCCAACGGGTAATGTCAAATTGCCCATACCAAGGTCGTGAGGGTTTTGGTCATTTATACATAGGGACTGTGTAGTGTAACTCAGTATCACTGAGAATCTATATTTGGATTGGAATAAATCTTAAAGACTACATAGTTCCAACCCTCCTGCCACGGGCAGGGCACCTTCCACTAGATCAGGTTGCTCAAAGCCCCATCCAACCTGGCCTTGAACAATTCCAGAGAGGGTCCATCCACAACTTGTCTGAGCAGCCTGTTTCAGTGTCTCATCACCCTCTCAGTAAAGAATTTCTTCCTAGTATCTAATCTAAATCTACCCTCTTTCAGGTTAAAATTGTTACCCTCCTCTCCTCTCCTCTCCTCTCCGCTCCTCGCCTCGCCTCGCCTCGCCTCGCCTCGCCTCCCCTCCCCTCCCCTCCCCTCGCCTCCCCTCCCCTCCCCTCCCCTCCCCTCCCCTCCCCTCCCCTCCCCTCCCCTCCCCTCCCCTCCCCTCCCCTCCCCTCCCCTCCCCTCCCCTCCCCTCCCCTCAACAGCCCCAGCTCTCAGCTTCAGTTCAGTTTGGTTTACATATACCTTTTTCCTAAACAGAGGTTTCAAATAGGAACGTGTCCCTCACCTGCCCCACCATTATCACAAGGCTTTTTCTACGGACCATGTTCCTTGACAGCTTGCTTTTCATCTCTCTTTGGGTGTTTCTTATTTAATTTCTTGCACATACCCCTTAGGAAAACAAAATTCAGTGTAGTCCTTCATCTTGCTTCTCAATGTGTATTTTCTGTGTTAATGGTGACAGCTTGTGATGTGAGTGTTCAGCACAACAGTGTTATCACAGCATTCAGATTCTATAGATAATTCACTGTTAATCATTAACTGTTTCATGTCTTTGCCAACTTCAGAAGTACCAGTACTCACCCACCAGTTTCAACAGCAATTACCATGAGGGCTGATTATAGAAACAAAATCTTGTTGAAAGGCTTCACTGTGTATTTGGGTCTCCTCTGGAGACATCCAGCCATCTGACTGGCACTCGAGAGCCAGCCAGCCTGTGTAGCAACTCAGTAGCGCATTTCATCAACTGGAAAGCAGTTCTTCAACTTGCCAGAGGCCTTCTCCTCGTATGAGAGCACCCTTTCCTCGTCCTCTGGGTCATTCTGCTTTGCCAGAGTTCATCAGGAAGATTCAGCGTGGGAAAAGAGACTCCATTCCCCACCACAGCAAAGGTGCTATTTGTGCATGGTAGTAGATCTGTGACTCATTTTAGTGGCTCAGTTACAGCTTGTTCTTACAATTTCTGATGTGGTCAGGATATCTGAACTATCTTATATTTCTGAAGAGCTTGTGTTTATTCTGCCAATCTTTTCTGCCATTCCCAATTGCTTTTCTGACCTGAGTAGTGCCACTCAGGAAAGTCATGCTTTTCCTTAAGTCCTCCAACTGTGTGTACCTTGGGCCTGACATGCAATTGCAAGTCTCAATTTCTTCAGCCTCTTCGACAGACATTTCAATGCCTTTGACTTCCATCAGTATATCCATATCTACAAGCTCAGGTCAACCAAAGAACCTATAAACTGGCTTCCTGTCTACTTTCATCCTGAAGTTCTCAGCGATGTACAAATCTTCAGAGGTTCTCTGCCAGCTTACATAGCCATCTTTTTTTTCCCCCTCTAGCTCTTAGCTGGCCAAAACCTGATGACAGGCTCCAAACCATGTTATTTTGTTCCTTATCAAATATCAGTCAGGTCTGTATGATTTGCATCACTGAGTTAGATTCTGCAGTGTTACTATCTTGAACACCTAACATGGCAGCGACAAACTCACCTTTGAGGTTGTCTTCCATGCCAATCAGTAAAATTACGCTGTTGAATTAAATCACGTAAACCCAATGGGTCTTTTTTCCAGAGATTATACATTATCTGAGAAAAACTATTCTCTCTTCGGCTTAGAATGGGGTAGAAAATAGAGAAAAGTCTTGCTAACCTATCCACAACGATGTTTGCATCATGCCAGTGTACCAAAAGTTACCAGCATGAGGAACCAACCCCTTCAAAGCCATCTTCTCTGTTAGCAGGAGTGGAGAGGGAAGGGCCGTGGAGAAAAGCTCCTGAAGTCATATATGAGATTGGAGATGACCTAAGTGTGAGTTGAGAAAAATAGCAGCAAGAGATTTGGTGTAAACTACAGAAAATGAGAGGAATGAATAAGGTCAAGGTAGTTGCAAATATAGCTAGTTTCTAGAGGGGATCTTAAATGGCCCATTGTCAGAAGTAAGCAGAGCCAAAGAGTAGAGAAAAGACTTTCGTCGCAGTTAGAAACAATCCTGCCGCGATCTAAATTAATGGATTTCAATTTGTGCAATGTGACTGTCACGTTTAAAAGGTTAATGGAAAGGATACTTTCTGCAAGTCTCTGTTGGTGTGTGGATTATAACTGGATGATACACTGGTGCACGTGAAAGCCCTTGAACAGGACTAGATATGTTCACAAGTGCCCTGTGTAAGCTTTAGCATTGCTCTGCAGTGAGGAAAAGAATAGAAGCCTTGTTTCAGAAAAAGTGATTTTTTTGTCAGTGAGAAGATGTAATCCACATACAGGATGTTATCTTTGCAGAAAAAAACCAGAGACCTCCACACCTATGGAAGTCTTAACTGCTTTTTCTGTTGTTGCTGTGTGTGCTAGTGTTGGTGGGGAAAGAAAAATCCCCCTCGTGCATTTCAGTAACAAGATGGCTATTGCCTGTGCAAAGTCAGAGAGCAGCTGCGCTGAGCACTGAGGGGGTTTTGTGAGTACCCTGTGATAGCAAGGAACTTCTAGTGTGCTCCAAAGGAGAAACAATTACTGTTTTGAGTCATGTGTGAAAGGAATATTGTGCAAGAGAAACTGCTTTTTCTTGGATTTTTCAAAGAAACAGAGCTTTGCAAATAATTGCCTTAAATAAAGCCTAATGTGTTGTTTATTTTTTCTTCTAAAGTACCCCATCAGTTTCTGCTCGTGGAAGCCACCAGAGAGCTCTGCCTCACTGCTCTCATGCAGATAGACAAGGCAGAACTGCTTCATTTTATATTTTATACGAAGTGTAATAGATGGTGCTGTGAGTTTGGGAAGGATGAGCACTTCCCATTTCACTGTGGCTTCTCTCCAGATGCAGCCTGCTGTGGGAAGGTAACAGCGGTTCTGCCAGACCGCTTTGAGATGTCTGACATGCAATCGCTTTAGCATTTCTGCTGCTTGAGGAAGAGCATTTTCAGTTTTTGCTAAAGGAGAGCTCTTTGCTTTCCCAGAGGACTCTGAAAGACTCATTCCATTTTCGCACTGAAGGCAAAGGAAATACTCCCCTTGACTTCAAGCAGAGCTGGGTCTAAGCCCAAACAAGGGCTGATGAATGAGCTGAATCAGCTGCAAGTGTTCTCTGCGGATGTGATTGCCATCTTTTATGTAGAGCTGAGAAAGAAAGGGGATTGGGTTTTTGTCCTGCTTTCACTACCTTCTGTATGCCTGATTGAGAAAGCGCAAGATCAGGACATGGTTCACTCCCAATCTTAGCTCTTTCTTTCTTTGACGGTCACTGCAACAGAGCACCAGTAGCCTCTGCCTGCTTTTCCTTCTGCATCGCAGCCCTCTGTGCTGCATGTTATTAATTACTTGTTCATAGTGCACTTGCTGTGCATGTGCAGTGTACCCTGCGTGTATATGTTCTGGGTGGTAAAGAGCATTAAACAGGTTTCCAGTCATATATCCCATTCCAGTTTTCCAGGAAGCCCCACTACATTGTTGATATATCCAGCTTTTTCATTCCTTGTGATATTGTTCTGAGGACAAAGGGATTTTTGTGTAGTCACTGCTCATTCTTGTATCTCTGATATGAAAAAACAAAATCAAAGGAATAATCAGCCCATTTAAAAATACAACACAAAATTTTTGTTAAGTATAAACCAAGCGTTTAATAATGTATATACACTACAGAGCATATTAATTTAACTATATATGATCTGACTAAATATATATAAATAAATATATATGTTCTTCTTGGCCACAAGAAATATTGAAACAGCAACTACTAGTAACTAAGCTTCAGAAATCTGTAAGGTGTATTTTAGCCCTATAAAACTGACACTGCAGAGTGCCGCATACCAGTACTGTGTTCAATGGAAAGGTTTGCACTGCTAACCATGCACAGCAAGAAAATACCAGATCAGTTCTATAGGTGTGACACATCTGAGATTGTCCCAATCCTTGGAAAGATAAAGGCATTATTTTTTTCATGAAACTAAGAGGTTCCTCTATAAACTTAGCGAAATAAATAGCATGGCCAGAAGAAACTGCATTTATGAATGGTAGATTTGACAATGCTGAAAACTGGTAGCACAGATGCATGTAGAGCAAAGACAAGAAAGTTTCCCTAGCTGACAGTGGTGGTTTGCCTATAGGTTGTTTTGGAAGGACATTCTTCTGCAGAAGAACAAAGTGCTGGGCATAAATTATTCCATATTCATATCCAAGATAGCCAGCCAACAGCTTATGCATTTCTTGCCATCACAGTTCATTTTAAATTTAATTAATTTTCAAATAAGCCACCAAGCACAGATCAATAAAGAATATATTTGGCCATTCTCAGAAAATTTTGTCCCAAGACTTTTTAAACAAAATTCTCACTGTTCTCAAAAATGGCTTTTAAAATGAGTTGCTATAGGTTTTTTGTCCTTTGTCTTCTATTCAATAAAAGAAAGTTGTGGGTGACTTGAAAAAAAAAGAGACGCAAAGAAACTGGCATTTCTTTCCATGCAGTTCTTAGTCCCCATGTATACTGGGTGATTTCCAGTCTGGTCTCTGGTGGGAAGTGGTTCCATCTCCGTTTCCAGAGCATAATCTAATTTTGTTTCCTAAACTACATATTGTACCAACATCTGAACTGATGTGGCAATCCTGGGCTAGATTGTCTCTGAGACCCGTAGTTCTAAATCCTGATCAAGGTTCCTCTGCAGCTCAAGCGATCATTTGGACAATGCATTCAACATGTGTATTTCTTTTAAATTATTTTGCCTTTGAAAAGTGGCTTGGGAGACCAAGCGTGTCTTTAACTGAAAGATAACCAGTGTTAGTGAAAAGCCTGTCACCGGTCTAAAGCTGGGCAGACTGGGGTCCTCACTTTGTTTACGTGGGCCTTTCTGCAGGCAGCGAATTATAACTTCTGACAATTGGGACAGTATTTCTGTAAAGTTATGTCCTTTGGGAAATGAAATCTGACAACAGAAGTTCATTTAGCGAGTTCTGGGTTGTCTACAGTGAGATTTTAAATCGTCACAGGTCTGTTAGATGCATGTCGGTGCATGGGTTCAGATACTTCGCTGCCTTCTGACAATCTGCTGAGTTGCATTTGTAGGTCTTTCAGCGTGCCCATTTTATAAATTCCTGGCACTCTTACTTCTGAAAATGTAGTTGATGTTGCCTTATATTTAATTTTCTTGAAAAATGAAATAATTATCCTTGGTTCTTTCTTCTAGATGTGTTCTCAAACACTTGGCAATCTTCTGAGTTTCTAAATTAGAGCTGTCTCATCCTTCATCGCTCTGATAGCTCCTTGGAAATCAGCAGAGTGTTTTGCCTGATATCGCTCTGTGTTAGGAAAGGATCCATGCAGAGCGCACTTTTATTCTCTGTGTCACTAAGTCACAGAATCACAGAATCATTTTTGTTGGACTTGGCCTTATTGAAATACAGTTTTCCATCCATTCTCCAGATCTCACCAGAAATTTCATTACCCTCTTAGGCCAGTGTAACCACAAATTGTCATAGTGACCCAGTTGTCACCTGCAAAAGTGAAGTGATTAGATTCTCCTCCCAGTGCGAGATGACTCCAAGACAACACAAGACAGGCAATAGGAATAACGTGTCAGGCCACTGTCAAATCACTAGTAGCTCATCGTAAAATCAATTTAATTGTCTGTGAGGTGTATCGGGAGCAAGCTCTGTGAGCTGGGATCAAATACTTAGAGATCTGTCTCAATATATTTTTCACTTTGAAACCCTAAACCATCAAATTTGCCCATTAGTGCCTTTTGAGCTTTGGGGTGCTTTTCCTTCTATTTTCCTTATTCTTTGTTTGCTCCTGAATTTTCTCAAACATCTGATATTAAGAGTTGGCGTTGGGGAAGTGTGCTTTTTCTTCTATTCTCTCACTTCCCAAATCACCAGCAACACTTGAAGTACTCAGTAGATTGGGAGATACCTTTAATTTATTTGATTCTGTACTCTGTACTTTTAAAAAAAATAAAGTTGGATAAAGTTCAATGCTATCAAAATGAGGAAAAGGGGGATGGTTTAAGGAAAATACCTTGGAAGTATTTTAGCTGATTGTATGCACTAGTGTGAGTGAAAAAGAATGGGAAACCGAGAAAATCCCAAAGAACGCAACCAAAAAAAGAATCCCATTTTAGTGACTGATTTCAGAAAAAAAAAAAATCAGTACCTAAAAATGAAGAGAAAATTCACCATTTACACACTGATTCCTCCTCCCTGTCCGTTTTTCATTATTTAGTGTTCAGACACAGATAGACATTTGCACCGTATTTGATAGCACAAAGGTGCAATTTCTGTGAGAATAGACACCATTATAAGAAAATGTAAAGTAGATTCAGAAACCTGTTGGCTGTAGTAGAAATTTAAAGTCCAAAATGATGAGATGCTCTTGTTCTGCTTGTGCCCACTGTGTGGGCAAGGATGAATCACTGCCCAAAAAACCATCCAGCAGATTAAGCTCCTCTTGAAAAATCCTTCCATACTCTGACTCACTGCTTCTCTCAAAAAGACCCCCTGTGACAGACAAAATATTTATTTTCAAGTAAACAATTAAGAAAAAAGAAATTGAAATAAAATAAAATAAAATCACTGATGACAAACTTCTAACATGAAAAGCATCCTTTTCAATGCCAATTGATTAATTCATCCTGTTGGATTAATTGGCACTTCCATTTCCTGTTTGAAAATGAATTGCTTTTTAAATATGTTCTTGCTACTTTCAAACTTATAAAAATATTGATCCATCAATGACATTTGAAGAAGAGTATTTATGATCAGGAAAAACCACAGTAAAGAGAGCTATGTGATTGATGGCCATAGCAGACAGCCTGGCCATAGATGTCTTGGAGTAGAACAGGAAGGGGTGTCCACTATGGACATAGAAGTTACAGAGTCAGCAGAGGCTCAAACAGGACGAGAGAGAAAGTGTTCATACATGTCTGTATGACTAAGTGACAATATTTATGTGGATAGTCTAAGCTATTGTTGTTCAACTCGTGTCCTAAACCAGCCTACACGTTTCAATCCACATTCTCCCAGGAATGTGGGAACATGGCTTGGAAAAGGATGACAGTGTCACTTGAAGATATACTGTGTGTAATTTGGGAAGACTTAGAATAGTCACATTGCTGTTTGGAACATGTTTGCAGATCTCTTGAAAAGGCTGAAGCTTACACAAATATTTGGATGTTGATGACCTGGATGACTAAAGGTAGAAAAACATTGGAATTAATTAGATACTATATACATCCATCCCCTCACCCTAGCTGCTGTGCTGTCTCCTGCTGGGGTGTTGCAGTTTGGAAGTTAATCTATTACTGTAGGAGAGTGCATTCAAAGAGACATATGCACTGAAGAGACTTCCGAATTAGAACAATCTACACAAACGTGCAACATTCATTACCTGATGATAATGGACCAGATTGGAGTCCTAACTGCTCAGTTTTTGATACGAATCATGCAGTTGGTGACTGATCTCATGGAGCAGCTCACATGAGTAATAGCTCAGCACTGTGAGTAAGGGATCTGCAATCTGTCTTTCTATTATTTTTTGTCTAATTATAACCTTTGTTAACTTGAAGTGCAGATTTACAGTAGAACATGAACACATTCACCTGAAAGTTGCATAGGTACGACTCCAAGAAATAAGATATGATTTCTGTCTAGGAAAGTTTATAACCTAGAAAGCAGTTGTGTGATAATAAGAGGGGAAAAAAAAAAGAAGAAAAAAATAAATGAGATTGATAGGCTTAATAAAGATCAAACAGAGATAACAGAGACATAGTAAGGTTAGGCATGAAGGCATCTTTCTGGATCTTACAATTAGTAGCTATATAACTTATAGAAGTAACTTAGAATATACATACATAACTTATTGGGTGTATCACATCTTATGATTGCGAACCTTTGATAAAAATGACACAAGTTTCATTGGCCTGATCAACACTTTTTTTTTTTTTTAAAATAACTCTGACAAAAATAACTGAAATTTATAGGACTTGGCTCTTCATGGCTGAATGGAAATAAATTTGGTCCAAGCAAATTTTACAGAAATTTACTACAACTTTCTACAAGGGTAAATACATTCACATAAGTATTTGTTTTTGTAATGTTGTTTTGCATTTGCTGCTAACACAGAAATTGGTGGCAAATTTCAAGAATCTGTGCTAATTATTCTCTGTAGTAAGAACATTTTTTCATTTGCCTCAAGCCTTGCTGGCATTCAGCTGTTTGGACTGATAATTCTGAATGATGTTTCAATGATTCTGGATAGTTTAAATGGCTTGGAAATTTGTCAGCTAAAACAAATTGTAAGGCTAACAAAAATACCAAGGTTGGCCCCTGTGGAGGGGGAAAAAAAAAAAAAAAAGGTTAGCTCTTGTCTGCAAACTACCCGAAATTTGGTATGGTGTTTGTTTTATGCTTGTTCTGCTGAAATTCTATCCAAATTGGTTTTGGTTACAGGACTTTGAAAAACTGCAGTTCAGATGTAATCTGTAGTGATCTGAACTGAGCAAAGATCAGGACTGAGAGGAGAGAAGCATGAAATGAGGATGGTGAGATAGCTAAGACACAAGACTGCAGAAAAAGCAGTTTGGAGAGGATAGGGGAGAATGGGAATTCGTCAGGGAAAATTGAGGCTTTTAAGAGAGCATGCTTCAATCAAGTGCATGGAAATGAACTGGGAATCATCATTTTTCTGCTGTCACAAATACCGGTGAAAAAAGCTAGTAAAGTGTCCATTCCTCTCTAGTGCTGATTCAGACTGAGAGTGACAACCTAAGATTGCTATCCATTATTCCATTAGCTAAAATGACTGCAATCGCCCTAGCAGAGCCAAAAGTTCGAACCCTTCTGTTGAATCACGCCGGTGTCAGTACAGTCCTAGATGATGGCATCTTGGGCTCTGGCTGTTAAAAGCCAGGGACTGACACTGCAATGATAAACTTGGAATGATTTTGATGGAAATAGAAAATGTGCATATACTCTTGCTGGGAGCTCCAACATGAAATTTATTGAGCATCTTTGTTTCAGCATGTTCAGGCAGGTGCCTCTGTCCACTGCCCCCCTTATTGCTGCCCCAGGATAGGCGGACCAGCCGGGTGGAGGGGCCGTGCTTGACCCACTCAGGTCATTTACTTCATGGTATTCAAACTCTTTGGCAACACAATTGCTTCCTCATGGATTTATTTTTTTCCCGTTTTCAAATCATGCCCATTGTTGTAGTATCTCAGCACATCACAAGACTTAATTTTTCTTTTTTTTTTTTTTTTTACTGACTGTGGAATCAAGAATTGCCATTTATTGTGAATGACCACAACCTGGATTTCAAGAAAATGAACCCATTCGTATGCTGAAGGCACAGTTCCTATTGATTCCAGAAGCAGTGAGGACTAGCCAGCTTTCCTATAAATATATATGTTAAATATCTATAAACAGAGACACACAGCTAGTGCCTACTTTTGAAACTCTCAATGTAAATGACATATATTCAACCACATGCTGTAGTAGAGGCAGATACTCCAAGGTAGTATTCAGATCCCTTAATCTTGAAATGACCCTTACTCTGGCTGAAAACCCCTGTCTCACGCATCACATAAGTTCCCACATCTGCCACATGGGAGGGAGGGTCCTACACAGTATTTTTATATTAGGCTGGTAGAACTACATCACAGTCATATCATTATAAGTCATTGTTCTGGGAAGAAAATTAGTGTAAGCATGAAGTTTAAGACTGCATTGTAATTCCTCAGGGTTGCATAGTTGTTCTTAAATTTTGTATAATTAATTCTGCCACAGTGGTGGTATTAATATACTTTGTATTACACAGAGAGAAAGATTCTGCAGACACTTGTGTAGCAGTGGTGAAATCTTGACAGGTGGATTCAAAATCAAGCACCCCATTTAATCCAAGTGGGCCAGGATGTCTGTCTTTACATTCTGCCAACTACCTCATTTTGCAGAAAAGTTATAGTTAGAATTTTTATAGGTTAGTTATAAATTAGTATTATATATTTTTATTTTGATATTGACCTTAATGTGTCTGAAACATGGCGTACCTATCAGTCACTCAATACTTGCCTAAGCAAGTGCAAGACACAGTCCAAAGTGCATTACTGAAGGTCCAAAGCACATCACTGGAGGTCCAAAACACATTATTGAAGTTCTGGACCTGGAAAAACTTAATCATGTATTTAACTGAAAAGTTCTGAGGATATAAATACAGAACGTGGGATTAAACAGGTACACACTTGCTTGCAAGATCTAAAAATATTATAATAGCAAATCACAAGTTTTGAACAGTTTTCAAATATGATGATAAAATCTGATATATCTTTTCTTAGTGAGATCCTGAAATGCATTGTAGCAGCCTTCACCACATAATTATAATCCTTTTGAACATGTCACAACCAAAACCCAAAAACCTCCTCACTTAAAGGAGAAATCCCAATGAGTTATATATGACAATTTTAGATTGAATTTCTAAAATATACATAATAATAATGTGGTTTAGGGATTGCCTTAACTAGAGCATATTATTGTGCTTTAACAGTAATCATTAATACTGTAATTGTTTCTGGTTCAAATACTAGAGCACTGCAATTGCTTCTAAGTTTAGTGCTATTTCCCAGGCAATGGCTGAGAGTAAAGCAGAACATTACATAAAATTGCTGATCATGATTTCTATATCAATGTTTGATTCTCCTAAAAATGAAACTAATGAGAAGGTGCTAGAAAACGCGCCCTAAATTAAAATTGCAAAATGCTACGGCTTACTTAATATTCTATGTTGAAAGACAGACTGACTATCTCAATAGTTCCACTGAAGTTGTATTTCTTCAGAGAAAATCTTTAACCTTGATAAATTATTGAAGAAATTTTATTAACCCTTTGACATGGATGGGGCGGCTGACATGCTTAAAGTTACATTGGAAAGATTTGCAGAAGGTAGAAGTATTTTTGCACGCTTTCTGCAAGTTATACTTACATCTAATTTTCTATTTTTAGTGAACCTCTAGATTGCTTTGACACACTGCCCCAGAACTGTGAAAGATTTACTGCTCAGAGTGGTTCACTGGACATAGTTATCTTCACGTACTGTTCTGTGCAGGCATTTTAGAGAATGCCAGCATTGGAATGTAGCTGTTCAAACAGCTGAGAAACAAGGTTCCTGATTACAATACACATATTTTCAAATTTAAATAGGTTAGCAGTTATGTTCTGAATAATTTATTGGAAGACAGACTTTTTCTGCACAAACAAGGTGTTGGAAAACACCTATCACTCCTTCACTATTCAGCCACATTATTCAGTTCTCCAAAAGAGTTTAAAAAACGTTCTTGTGTTAGGCAGTATGGATGTTCTTACCAGCTTTTGCAGTCAGACAGCCCAGATGCTGAAATGCACAGTCAATTTCTTTGAATTCCCATGTAAGTCTTTTTAATAACACACACTTTGGGTAGAGATTGGTTAATTTTTATGTCTAAGTCTTCCATCATCCACTGAGTTTTCCACTAAGCAATCCACAAATTTGGTGGTTTTTTTACAGATTTAAATTGCATCTAAATAATTTGTGAAACATATTGACTTCATATCAAAATACAATTGCATTTGCTCTCTCACCCAGCAAAAATACAGAACTGATGTTCCAGGAAGTCTACTTTTTGTGTAAATAAAAGCTTCAGTCCTAAAGTCTTGGGTTTTCACTGAAATTCAGAGTTGGATATTCATCTGGGGTAAAAACTGCACTGCATTCATTTTCAGTGCATGGAGATCAGGCACACAGGGTCTTTTTAGACTTAATTAATCATCTGGCTGTTGAGTTTTAATCTATATTTCAAGACGATGCAAACAAAAAAGGCTCATGGTAAAAATGTAAATGTAGCAGCAAACCCTTAAGCACTGCATAATCATGAATCAGGCAAACTTGCATGGAATATATAATTCGTATTGAAGGTGATCATCATTCATTATCTATTTTAATTTTTTTTAAAGATACTTATAGTATATTCAGGGTTTGTCAGCACTTACATAATATAAACATCATTTATGAGAGGTTGTTAATTATTTCCAGAGGCAGCAGACCAAAATAGATGGTAGCAGAACTCCTCAAAGAGAATTCATATGATTGTTGTTTACATGGTCCCCAACTGCTAGTGGAAACATCACACATTTAAAGTTGAGATGCATCTGTCTATGCATCCTCTGTTAGCAGTTTTCATAGCTTACAAAATCACCTTCTCATTTACAATTGTGTAAGCGGAGGGTAATTTCAGTCAGGGTCCTGTAATGGCACTTCCGTGAAATTATTCTTTGTAGAGTCAAGGAAATTGCTTTCTTTATATCTTTTATATCTAAGCAAAATATTTTCCAGCTTGCACACAAAACCTTGTGTGCAAACTTAGTGTTAGACAAGCAAAAGAAAATAGAGGAGCAAGGTTCAGGGTAAGGTCTGGACTTCTGTTTTAATAGAAAGATCAGCCAAACCATGAAGTCTGAATCCTCCATTCCTTCTGGAGGGTATTCAAATCTGAGTTAGAGTACTTCATCTCTAGCCTGATTCAATTGATTTCATGAGCATCATGTTATACTAAAACTAATGTCAGTCATCAGTATTAGAAGTCTGAACACTGAGTTTGCATTTGTTTGTGGTATCTGCAGCACAAGGTAGTTAGCACTGTCCCTGTTGTAACCGCATAGCCGTAATCATGAAGCAACTGCAGATTTTCACTAGTGCAAGCACTTAGCACAGCCCCATTAAAACCAATTACTAGGTAAGAATTTGCAGGTTGGCTCATTCTGTTTAAAGAATCTGCATTGGAACAACATCTGTGATTGATTTAAACTTGAATCTGGGGAGAAAGACTTTTCAAAACAGCAAAATGTTCCCAGGGTGTGGAAATTATAATGCTAATAGACCTAACTGGAAGAAAGGATATTAGTTCAAGAGCAATTTGGCAATAGGTGTTTTACCTGGCCATGATAATTAGGGCTGAAGAATCATAATGAAATTAAAATCATTTCAATCGAAGCAAAATCACTCTTTCTGAGAGAAATTTCTTTGGCAGGGGGAGGGCAGAATAGCCAATAAGGCCCAGGTGTCAGGATTCAGTCAACAGCTGTAGTGGAGACCTAGCAAGTCACCTTGAAAAAGTTATCATAAGCAGTCTCTCAGAAACCTTCTTTCTTGATGTACTCACTGGCTCACAGGGAGAGGAGTAGCTTTGTGAGGTGCATCTCACAATTATCAGCAATTCTAATGGTAAGATTCACTTTCAGTTTCTTATGGCTTTGTTAGATGTTACCCATTTGCGCTAAAATTTTTGTATAAATGAGGAATCCATAGAAATGGAGATTGGGGTTAATGGGAAGAGCTGACTATGGCAGAGGACCAGACCTGTCTCCTAAGATACTCCAGAGTTTGAGGTACAAAGGCAGAAAGAGACTAAATCAACTGCTGGGGTAATGCTGTTGCTGCTGAGGCAGAAAGGTCAGCCCAATAACAGAGTCAGAGAAAAGAGATCAGAAATGGGGTTGGGCTGTCCCTAGAAAAAGAGGTCCAACTTGGCAGAACCTGCAACTCTGTCTATTTTTAGGACCTCGCCACCGACACTTGCGAGGGAATTCAAGGCTTACATTTCCTGTCCTGAAGGAAAATACCTTCTATTAGCAAAGTATAGTCCTTATTTTTACCTGGTGGACCAGGACAGCAGCTGTCAGTTGTTACTGTTAACGAAACACGTGGTGAAATGCAGAAATACTTTAAACTGTTGCCAAGTGTAAGACACTTTCTTATTGTCAAGTGCAATTGTACTGACCTCAATACAGAGGCTTTTAGTAAGGAGTAAACCCTAAAAGCCAGCCCACACTGACCGGCGCTCACCAACCCGTGGTAGGGAATTTGCTGCTAGTTGCTGAGTACAAGAAGAAAGGACACAATCCAGCCCTGGGAAGGGCAACCCAGCTGCTGCTCAGAGAAAGGTGCCCAGCTGCTAAAGGAAGATTTTCTGAATCCCAAAGAAGTGGTGGCCAAAATCTTGCAGATATTGACCTGTGAGTTGAAAGCCAGGTGAAGGGCCAGCTGGAGTCACAACACTAGCGTAGTGATAAGGTCCACCCTGGCAGAAGGTATCTTACTCTTCCCATGAAGAAATACTAGCTTTACTTTCAGTCTTTGCCCTAGCTTTTATAAGTGTACTGGGCATTCCTATGCTATGGTCTTCTTGTCATGTTTTCTCTGCCTGGTAGATAATTAAGCTTTTTTTTTTTTCTGTCAAAAATCCCACAAGAGAGAGTGGGATCCCTTGCTGGGCTGAGGATTTTTCTGGAGTGTCAGGAGTACCTTTCCTTTCAAATAAAAATTGGTATCTTTAGCCTGATTGGGACCTCCTTGAGTAGTTGTTTAGTGATGGCATGTCCCACCAGTATGAGCATAACCCGGCTGCAAGCTGTCTTCACAAAGGCATGGTGATTCTGGATGGCATTTCCGAAACTGCATTGTCTTGTGTAATCTACCCGTATGGACAGGAGCAAGTAGGCTTCCACCTCACTCCAACTTTGCTCAAAGCTGTAGTCTGACTGCAGATTTGTCTGGGTGCATTGGCTCCATATTTTAACTAAAGTAGAGTGTAGGCGTAAAAGAAAGTGGCTGGGATGAGGGGTCACAGACAAGCACGTGATAAGGAGGTGCTGCTTTGTAGAAAAATTGTTGGCTAACACCAGGTCTTTGAGATGCAGTGGATGCTGCCCGCCTGGCCCCAGTTGGATGTGCAGGTTGTCTGTGTTGTAAGGGCTCTGGAGACTTCCATAGCATTTGGGGTGGGGAAAACTCACAAGTCAGAGTGTGCTTTAACCAGCACCCACACAACCCATTGTTTATGGTCAGGAAAGACGGCTTCAAGGGTGCCGGGAGAGTTGCAGTGATGGGACCGTGGAAGCCTCCCTAAAATGGGGGAGCTCATAACAGTGAGCAGTGCTTGCTTAAACAGCTGTGAGGAGAGAAATACCTCTGTCAAGAACAGGCCTTGAGGTTTATTTATGGCACATTTTGTATGACAAAAGTTGTACAAAGTCAAAGCTTGTTAATTAATTCACTGATTGAGACAGTTGATTGCAAAGTAATTTTTCTGTTAGATGCCTGAGTAAGGCTATGTTATAAAGCATGTATTTAAACCACCTGAAAAATAAATTTTTGGCTATCTTCAACAGATCTTAGCCAACGTTTGGGTTTTGAGTGTCTGACATAAGCTGCTCAATTTTTACATAGTACTGATTTTAGTGCAGTATATTTATGCATTTAGCCTTTCAACTAGCTGAAAATTTGGCCATCCTCACTGTAAAACACAGCTTTCTTGGGAAAATTCTTCAAAATAGCCGTCTTCAATAATCACTTTTAAGACTTTTATCAGGAATTGCTCAATACTTTGCTTCAGACTGACTGAGACTGCCAGGATCTCACCAGAATATTAATTTAATCTCAAATATCAAAGGACAATACGTTCAGATTACTTAGCGCTCTTATTTTATTCCCATAGCTGCAGAAATGTTGGGGGATTTTGTGTGCCAGTTATAAGAACAGACTCTTGGCTCCTCCATCTGGTTACTAAGTACACGGTAGTGAAGTGTTTACTAAGGGCTGAGCATAAGGAAAAGTGTACTGTTTGTTGTGGTTTTATTTGTGGGTTTGTTTTTTTTTTTCTGAACCATCTGATTGTCTTTTTTACTTGAAACAGTGTTGTGATATTCTAATACATTTTATACAACTTTCATAAAAAACATACTGCGAAAAAATGTAATTATCTGACCATATATTCTCTTGCCAGTCTGACCTATCATTTAGGAAACACTTGGGTTTTATTCAAAACCATGTCAAGAAGAGATGCACTAATTTTTGAGGACTTAATAATGAAAGCAGTGGAAGAAGCTGACACTTTTTATTATGTTGTGAAGATATTCAAAACCATCTTATATAATCATAAAACAGCCCTCCCAAGAGCTCCCTGGAGAGATTTATATGGATGTGATGGTGCCTCAGGATAAAAATATGCATTTTCAGTAACCGTCTTTGGAAGAGCTCCCATTAACAAGAAACACTATTTTTCTTTAACTTCATGTTTAAACAATATGGGAGGTATGAATACAGACTGGCACAAATAAAGAATGCTCATGTTTAGACCGTTACTATGCACTGAATGCCCTCGTGACTCTGGACCACCTGAAAGCAATAAGCCAGTAGCGTCACACCCAGTTCTGCAGGCTGTTCTCCAACCCACTGTCCTCTGTCTTTCTGTGTGATTTTTGTGGGGTTATCAAATCTCTTGGGACTTATTACTCAACATGCACGTGCAAACATGCAGTAAACATTCCAGCTACGTATACTCAATCATAACTTACTTTGCTAGACAACTGCTTTGCCAAAAAAAAAAAAAAAGGCTCATAAAATGTTCCAAAATTTGTGGAAACAATTTAATAAGGCCTTGAAGGGCAGGTTATCAACATTCTGTGCTTAGCCGTTTTATTTTATGTGAGGTGTCAATTTAATGAGCTTCAATGTATAATTAAAACTTGCACATTGAGAGGTAGTGGTAAAATTTGTTGCCTGCAAAACTCATTATTGCTACAGTAAAAATTATGATTATAGTTAAGTAGTCTGGAATGACAGCTTTGCTGTCCTACAAATAAAATCAGTGAAAAATGTTTCTATGGCAAAGATCCTACTCTAATGGAGTCATAATGGTCTTCTACTGCGATGTAAGCGCTAAAGTAGGACACATTGACCTAGAGTAGAGGCTTTATTATAAAGACATTGTTGTCTGAGTTATTGTAACAGCTAGCTGAATCCATGGACCCCCAAGTTTGTTGTCACTGTGCAGTCGGCTCCATCCTCTAAGAACTGCAGAATGACAAAGATGAGAGAAATCACTCCTGATCCAAAAGGAAATGCCCCTACTACCTAGGTTGAAAAGCCCATGTCCGTAAGCTTTAATCAGGACGAGAGCTCTGACGGCATGGCACAGTGAAAGCCAGTTGGTGGGGGGGAGTGATACATACACCCAACAGCAGCAGAGACCTTTGTTCCTTTTTATGGAGCCTGGCCTGGGTACTGAACTCATTTCTCAGAAAACTCAAGATTAATGTGGATTTAAACAGAGGGCATGGTAGAAAGTGTGGCGGGAGAACAAATGCTGTAACTTACTGACCTGACCTGTCACCTTCTCACTTTAAACATGTCTTAATAAAAGCTGTCGTTTAGTTTTATCTGTAAGAATTTAAACCTTCAGTTTTTAAAAAATAATTCATTATCTGTTCAGTGGAACCCCTCATGTTTTAGGATCACATACTTTATTAATAATTTGTAAACAGTTAGCTGTCAGGCTGTTGTTTCATAGAACAAATTCTAGCGGATTTAATTATATTCTTTGATTGGTTTTGTTCTCATGTTTGACTTGCTGGGCACATATAGCTTTAACCCAGGCAGTTCCGTGTTTGTTACAGATGTGGGATGGAGTGCAAACCAGGCCATTAAACCAAGGAAGCTCATGACGAATGTAGTTTATGAAAGAGTCGCTGGACTGGAAATAAATAGTTTTTTCAATGTTTAAGAAGACAAAGCTTTTCCACATGTGTTTTACATTTCTTTGTATTTTTTTTTCTAAGAGGAGAATATGACAGAAAGGGCCTGAGCCAAAATACTGCACCTATTATCTTCAGGGAAAAGTATTCTTAGATATTGCCGCTGGTTGCTCTCTTTTCAGTGGGCCGGGTTGGTGTGTGAGTGTGGGGTACTCAGTCACGTTGCACGTACTGAGAACCTGAAAGGGACTGGGATGCCTGGTGGGTTTTTCAGACCCAGGAGCCATGGGGCGGACCAAGTTCATGCTCTTCGCTAACAGTCACAGCTGCTGTGTTTCTTCACACTGTGCAAGGAAGACTTTTAGTGTATATAAGTAGCACCCTTATTTTTATTCATGCTCAAAGCAAGCTTCTGCTAACAGTAAATCCTCGTAACGGTAACTGTCAAGTCTGTCAGGGTTGTGGCAGTTTGTGACTGTAGTTTCTAGTCCCTTGTGGATACTTTTTGAACGGACAGTCATGTACCTCTTCAAAGTATCTTTGGATAACTTTCATAAACCAACCGGGCATTCTCGTCTTCTAAGTGTTCCTTCTCCCTCATTGGGAAATTATCTCTACAGTACTCTGTATTTTAGTCTGTGCTTTCAGCCAAAATGTTGTATTTTGGGACTCCATGTCCACCCAGGAGAGTTGACTGTAGTCAGTTTTTCATATTTTTTAATGTATATTTATGTTAATTTAGAGAAATCACGTGTTAAAAAAAAATCTGTTTCTTGGACACATGGTGTTTAAAATGGATTTTTTTGAGAAAGGTAAGGGCAACTTATGTTAAAAGTATTACGTAGGTGCTTGGTCAGAGACACTGTCAGCATGCTTGTTTTTGGGATCTGTCTGGTATTTCATTCAGCTTGTGGGGTTTTTTTCCTTTTTCCTTCTTCCCTCTGTTACTGTTTCTGGAATACACCCACAGCTCCACCTCCCACTGACTGGCCCTGGTGTTTGAGTTCACTGACCTCATCTGTTCTGTGTGACGTTCCTCTTGTTTCACTTAACCATATACATAGAGTATAGGGATTTTTTTTTTTCCTCACCAAGTACAGTATCAAACATCCAAATTATAGAAATAATTTTCTCCCTGAGGAAAATGACATATACAAAGAAACAATGTCAAGATACCATAAAAGGCTTTTTAACTCTGTTTTATTCCTAAACAACACAAGAGAGATGTGACATGTGAAAGGGATACAAAATCCCTACCTCTGCTGCTGCTTCAAATCCCCTTCCCCTTTAGCCCTAAAGTTCTTCGAGATTTCTTTACTGCCTAGCCTGGGAACGTATCACCTTTCTGAGCACCTCCTGCTCTTTTCTTCTGCTCATTTTGCCTTTTTGGTTCATTTGAGCATTGGATTGTCTTTTTATAACTTGCCCCTCCTGTAGGTGATGTTTTTTCAATTCATTTTAAAGGCCAGCTGGGAAATGAGATTTTTCAATAATCATCTTATCCAAGTTGTTATTTGTTAGCACTTTACTGGAGATGCTGTCAAAATGAACGGTTGGGGAACAAGCAGAAAATTATTTCATCTTAATGCATCTTTTCCTCTTAATATTGAGACTACAGAAATCAGATAAAAGCATAAAACATTTTATAGTCAAAATAGAAAACAAAGGGAACTATTTAGCATGATCTGAATATATACAGATGATATACTGACCCAACATACTTTACACTGATGTATGAATTTGATCATTGAATACAGTAAAATTACACTTCATATTTTCCCATGTTTTTCTTCTCTGATTGAAATACTAAACTACTCAATTTATCTATAACAATTTACAGCTACAAATTAAAGTTCAAAGTCTACATATATTTTCTCTGTAATAGTAATAATGAACTGTGTTTGGAGATTTTTGCATTGTAATCCGAAAATAATTTTTTGGGTTCTTTGTGGAGAAATCATTATTTAGAAATTACATATCCCTGGTGTTTCTATGGAAACACTTTCACCTTATGCTAATGAACTACAAATTATGAGAAAATAAAAGTATTTTCTTTCAGCACAGAAGAGTATTAAAAGAATATAAATAGATTGGAAAAGTTTACTGCAGACACTTAGCTCCAGTCTCTCAGCATAGCCGTCAGCACAGATCCAGATATGGGTCAGGTTCATCCTGTTCAATGGTGAATTCCAGAAGCTGGATGGATTACCATGAGAGTAGAACAAACACGCTGTTTACTGGCAATAATATGTCAAAGTCCTTTATTTTAACGTGAGTCTAAGCATCTGGGCTCTGCAAGCACTCTGTCTGTGCACGTTTCCTGCTTCAAATAATGCTTTTTGGGTTTTTGCCCCATCTGACACCATGTAGTTAGCGTTTACACACTGTGATAATTTTATTCATCACAGCACTGGGGAGTACGAATTAAAACCTGGTAGAACTGCTGTTGTAATTGAGGTGTTGGTTTTCTTCCCGGTTCTGCCACAGGGGTAAAGTTCTGATCCATTTTCTTGCAACGGATGGCAATTTTGTTTCTGATTTCTGTGACAATTACACCAGCTCCTCCAGGATTTCTGGGTCCACTTTGGGCTAAACCCACTGAAGAACGTGGAGTGGCTCTGAAACAGGGTGCCTGGCTGGAAGCCAGGTGAGGATCAGAACAGGCAATAGCCAAACATTCTTTATTCACTGCCATGAAAAAAGCCCATGCTATCTTCAACTATGTGACCAAGCAGAAGCTTCTGCTTGGGACTGTTTTGCCATGGGTCTAATCTGGGGGAGCTCTGTGCCCAGTGAGGGCAGGTGTGACCCATCACCACTGGGCACAGGCTGTCCCAAGGCAGTCATGACAGTGAAGGTAGTCCTGTCACAAGTGTTGGCAGCCCAGTGATCCCAAGTGTCCCAAAAGACCACCTTGGACAAATTTCCAAAACGTTCTTGGTCATGATAGCATGTGGGGCGGTTGTTGATGGTGCTTTTTGGGATTTCTGGTTGATATTTGTTGGTGTTTTGTTGGAGATCTTCTGTAGGAAGAATAGGAAGAAAGGTAAAGTTCAGCTTAAAAAGTGTTTTACTTTGGCAAGTTCTTATCACAACAAAACTCCCAAACTGATCAAAAAACCATCAAGGTATGTTATATTTTTTTAACCTATTTTTGTAAGGCATGTTCTCTTACAGGTTCTTTCAGACCTCTTGGTCAGCAGTTTCATTTGAATTGCATTACTTCTACAAAAAGAAATTATATATAATCTGCCATGCTTTGTCACCTTAATTTTTCATCACATGAAAAGTCTTTCCAAATTCCCATTCCATGGCAGGAGATGCGTGTTGCTGGATAAAGGCCACGCACTGGTATTGTAAAAAAACAACAGGATCCCATACACCTTTTCAGTAATACAAAAGTCTAATCAAAACAGAGATGATTTTTTTCCAGTTATGTACATAAGTTATACACTCAAGCCTTTATGAACATTGGTTTTAAAATGAAATATCTAAGTGCTTCTTTGCATGTGACATTACCTCGTTCAGGGTTTACAAATGTACATAGGTCACTATGAAAGCAATGCCTCCTACTTATTTCCATGGAAACTACAACAGATACAAAGAGCACAATAACACTACTTGATAGAGCAAAATCTCAGCTACAAAACACTGTTTTTCAACACAGTCCCCACCGCTGGCTGTGCATTTTCACCAGCGATGAACAAGAACCTGCACGCTGCACTTGTAACAATCCGCCCCGGTGGAGGTGACCCACTGTCTCTGTCGCCACTGCTGGAACACGCTGCCCACCGCCTCACTGTGCTGACACCCACTGTTTGGTGTCCGTAAACACTCAGCAAGTGTTGATGAATGTCAATGGGTGCAATTTTTTCTGCATGGAGGAATTCAATTACACACCTTTGCTTCATACGCACTTCCATGTCAGACACCATGTTGTCAGACTGCCCCTCTGGCTGCTGTCTGTCACACGGCAACAAATATTAATGGAATATTTTCAGGAAGGTTCAACCTCTGCTGCCATACCACCAGCATCCGCCTCTGACATCGTGGGTCAACATAATAAAATAGGAGGCAGTACTTCTGGAGCAGCCCTTGTACAAATGGATATCAGGGATGCGCCCTTCTCTTTACCTCTTATGACATTTAGTAAGGACTAAATAAACAGGAAAATAATTATTTTAAATTATATAGCTGATCATACATTTTATTCTACATTACATTTCAGCAGGTAGAGTATTTCACAGTATTTCATAGCAAGAGAAAAGCATACAGGTACAGTAAGCTCTAATATGTAACTACCTATATAAGAATGCACGCAGTGCTGAGCACTGTTTATGTAGTTGTAAATACTACATGTGCTTGGAAAATACATATATACACTATTCATCATTAAATAAATGTGAAATCTCTCAGCAGCACTTACACACCTTTATTCTTTAAAAGCAAGTTGGGCTACTAAAGTAGCTGCCTCATTCACACTAAGAATTGGCTGGTGTATTAGGGAGTTTGGAGCTTTGATAAACCATGAAATATCTCCTAGAAGAGCAACTGTCAGATGGTCACATATGAAACTTAAGAACATGTTGCTGCCTGATGCCCCCCACAGGTTTTCCTGGCAACATACAATAACTATTAATCTTAACAACATCAAGGTAGTAGTTTGAAAGAGCCATCAATAGCGGGGGGAATAAAGGTTAGAGCTAATACATAAAGAATTTCATATGGAGAAAATATTTCTTCGTGAGTGGTTGCTATTTGGAAATAGCTATAATTAGAGTAAGAATTTACTCAGACTTTATTAGTCTAGATTTTGTTCATGTGAGTGATGTTAACAGACTAGAGCCTTTTGCAGTCACATAGGTAAGAGGCAGTATAATCTGTAAATCACTTAACTGTTGCTGAATTATACTGTTCTTTTTGGTTACAAAAAATGTACAAGGAAATTTGCCCTGAAAATGTGAAACAAACATCTATCAGTAGCCGCAGAAAGTTGCCTTTGCAGATAACTGTATTCAGCCAGAATTTTTCTGGCAATTCAGCCTCCTGCTGCCACCCACAGCCAGCTGTGTTTAGGAGTTCTTCAGCTGACAAGAGTCAGAAAGGAGGTGAAGGGGATTTTGTGTGTTAGGAACACAAAGTCTGGAGAAAAATCAAAGTGGTAATGGTCTTAGAAGAAACAAACAAATTAAAAAATTACAAAAATTCACAAAGCATTGGTTTACAGTGTCTCTCTTTTTCAGGTTTAGAGTAGCAGCAGCAGCTTTTGTCCTTCTCTTGATCTTCTCTGTGTACTGTATTTCTATTGCAGAGTATTTAGGCTGAGAGTTTCAATCACTGGAAAACAGGGTTCAATGATTCCTTACGGTCTTGGACAAAGCAGCTGCCAAAATCAAAGCCCCTGGTACTGTAAGTTTTTGCTGACTTTTCTCAGCCACCAGTGAGGATCTTCAGCCTTCCCAGGCTGGAATGGAGCTGGTTGAAACTAACTTGTGTAATGTTTTTATCTGCTAACAATAAGCAGTACCTTGGATGGAGAACAGAGCCCCATCAGCTCATAGGTGGCAACCAATCAGCTATTTTGGTGTCATGTCAGATACGTCTGCTTAAGTTGTCTTTGGGCGTCTGGATTTTTAGCTGAAGATTGTCAAAGGAATGGTGGAAGAGTTCTATGTGAGAAGAAGCTTGGAACGGGTAATCAGTTGGTCTGGCCCCAGCTGGAGTTGACAAATAAATGAAAACTGAAGGGGCAGAGTAATATCTGTTGATCAAAGGTGTTCTGAGGATGGAAGGGGCATTTGGAAAAGAGGAAGAGCTACAAATTTCCTAAGTCAGTCAGTCATGTGGGCACAGAGAGGGGTACACAATCATGATCCAAGAGTTGAGTTAAGCAGCTGTGCTTTTTGGTAATTATGTGCATCAGTTCTTAATGCTGACGCTTAAGAGGTCTGGTTTTTATCTGATCTGTCCCTGTGCTTAAATGTCATGGAGAAGAGTTATCAGTGGCTTGTCACTAGGAGATGGGGTAGAGGGGAATATTAGAAGGGTGTGATTAGATTTCAGAAACCACACTAGTATGTCATCCCAATCTCTATATCCTGGAGATACTTCAGGATATAATTTGGCTTCAGGGGATGTGGGAAGTAAACAAGCATTCACTTAAACCTATTCTGCTCATCAGGTACGCCTTACTGTACATGACATTTGGGGTTATATGTTTCCCTCAGAGCTCCAGCTACTCACCTGTCCAAATGAAGAATTAATATGACATGAACACAACAGAATTGTGCTTGAAAATAAATTAATGCTCCTCAAGCACTAGATTATTTATTGATGTTACACAGTTCTAGACATGCACAGAGCCTAAAATAATTTATTCTACATGCCTTTCTATATCTAACATTTCATGACAAAGACTACGTTTTATTGCCAGCATTGTAATACAAGAGTTAATAAATATGTAAAGTTATCTGTTATTGCTCAGAGTCATGACTAATGAACATCTTGTATATCACACTGTGATGGCTGCTCTTGTTTTTCTGTCTTTGGCTGCTGTACTACTTAGATTATTTTCTATGATCCTTGCTTTGTAATTTATATTTTGGCCTTGTTTTAGAGACCCTCTCCTGTAACAACGGCTGTGCATATCTTTTTATCTTAAATATGAGTTGCAGTACATTAAATCTGCTCATTATTTTAAAACGTTTTGCATAGATGCTTGGTAATAAAGTCTATCTCATGCACTAGTAGAGAGCTCATTTTTGTGCGCTTGGGTATTGCTCAAATACCAAAAATCAAGAATGTTCAAAGCTAGGCAGAAAAAAAAGGAACTGAAAAAAACCAGCCGAGGTGGCTGGAAATTGACTTAAGTGCTGAGATTTACCCAAGACTGTTTTTCTAACTCATGTCCAGTTGTAATCAGATTAAAAATGACTGTTACTTTTTGAGCTGATCTTTATAAAAGCTAGTAAGCAAAATGAACACCGCTTCCAAACAAGATTTTGAATGCTCTCCTTGGGAACTTTGGTCCCAAAGCCTGATTTCCATAGCTGAAACTCTCTTAATGGTAAAGCTTCTTTCTAAACAGCACAAACTTATTTTCTCAATGTGATTTGAATTTCTTCCCCATATTACTTGAACATTTTTTCCAGAATATATCAGAGGCTGCATAGTTTTCTCAAATACTTTGTCAGTCTATTTGTTTCTTTTAAATAATATTTAGAGCAAAGCTTTAAAATTATACAGACTGTTCAGTCTGTGCAGTCTATGTTATACAGGGACTGACTGTATAACAAGAAATTTTCACATTCGGTTTAATTCTCATGTATATATTTTGCCTTTTTTTTTTTTCCCCTGGTCTTTTTATACTATCCTACTCCTTTCTTCTATTGCTGTGTATCTGAAAGCAGATGTTGGTGTGATGATTCTTTAAATGCTTAGTAAATCTGGTAAATAATAAAGCTGTACAGAAGTTTTTAAAAATCCCGTAAGACACCTAAAAAGAGATCCTTTCATTTACCATTAAAATCCTGCAAAATGAAAGATGATATTGGCCTAGCAGTAAATAATAATTCCTAAACCACATTTTAGCTCAGGAACATGCAATATGTTCCTTACCTTTGAAACTGAATTGAGTTGGCAAAATATCATCTCCGATGGGATTCTCTTAAGGCTCCTGGCTGCTGGAGACTTTGTGGTACTGGGAAATGAGCGGCTGTGGAGTCCTGCAGGGGAGCCAGGATTTGGGAGTGACTGGCTCTAAGGGGAGGGAGCGACACAAGCAGGTTGGCCTCAGGAGGCATTCCTGTATTATTTTAGATGGTTCTTCTTTTTTTTTTTTTATTTTACATAACAGAAAAGGATGCCAGGAACACAGATTTTGCCTGAAGTTCTCAACAGCTTCTGTACTAACCGGTTGAGGTTTATCCAGTTTGCGTTTGTTTGAATAATGTCGTCTTTAACAGGCAGGAGTTTAAGCCAAACCTCTGGAGTAGGATTTAAGCCAAAGTTCCTGGGAGATGGGTAGGGAGGAAGGCAGTGTGAGGATGTTTAACAGTGAGGAGTGGCCTCGGTAAGATGGTATCCACCCACAGATGAACCGTGCCACTAGTGGGAGTGCTGTGTGTGCAGAGGTACCTTCCTTGACCAGAGCTACAGTAATCTTGCTTTGCCTTTCAATAAGCTCTCAGTTATCACCGGCCACACTGCAGGTGCAAGGGGCAATGGGTGCATCCATAGCTGGGAAGGCAGCACAGGTGGGTGAACTCAGGCTTTCCCGCTCCCAGCTCCTCACTGCCCCTTTGCACAGCCATATTGTCTACCTCCAGCATGGCAGTGGCTGTGTGAGAACTTCTGCTGCCTCACTGGAAGATTTAGGCAAGAAGTGAAATACCGCGTAGTGTTGAGGAGAGGTGGGAAAACATCAGTCAAGTGGACCATCTCTGGAACAGGAGCCCAGAGGCTGTGGAAATCCCCTCCTTGGAGAGTTTCAAACATACCTGGATGCAGCCATGAGCAACCTGATTTAACCTTGAGCGTGGCTGTGCTTTGAGCAAGGGCTGAACCAGATGGCTGATGGTGACCCCTTCCAACTTATGTTGTTTTGTGGCTTTATGACTTGTCAATCTCTGGCTGCCAGTGTGGCCTGTCTGTCACTGCTTCCCTGCCACAGGCTTTCCTTCAGAGGAAAAAAGATTTTAAAATCTGCTCCAGTCAGATGTCCAGCTCTTCCTAAGAAAAATGCCGGTATTTGGTCACTCTGCACAGTGTTGCTTTTTTTTGGTGGGCAATCTTTAAAGTTCCTTTCTCTCGATATTTTACCTTTTTTCTCCCCTCTCGCATCCACGATCTCGACAGTTCTGCTTGAGGTGTCTGTTTTGCTGAAGTTGAGCTCATTTTGTTCTGCTGATCACTTTTCTGGGATAGTCCTGTTGAAGGAGAGGTAGGATTGCTGGCATTGTTGAGTTCCACATCACGTGCCATGTGGTAGATGGAGCTGCATGGACTCCCCACACCTTCATGTGGCAGCCTCTGTTTTGTGACTTTCTGTAAGGAGAAGATGAGCAAAGTCTGTAAGAAGACAAAAAGTTCAGAGATGGTCCCTGGTTTTTCAGGTGTCTCTAAATTTGAAAATAATTTTTTAAATGTGCTTGTTTTTTGTTAAAAAGGTATTTCCAAACCAAGTTGTTAGTGGATCTTCATTAAAAGAAAACAATGCATAAACTCTAAGAACTTTATGAAAGTGTAAATAAAATGGGATCACCAAGATTATGTGGTGTTTGTCATGGAGTACCAGTAGAGTTCGAGGTGAAGCTGCTGAGTTTTTATTGAGTGTATTGTATTATACAGTGCTTTACATGGTCTCAATGCAAAGGAATAGAAGAGGCAAAAGTGACACCAAATTCAGATGGCATGTTAGGTACTATACACCGGTAAATCTGACCTCCATACCGGGCAAATTACTGTTTTGGGAAACAAACAAACAAAGCAAAACAGTAACAAAAACCAAACCAAAACCCCACCCTAGAACAAATGTTAAAACTTACAGATGCATTCATAGGCATATAAAGGAACAGCTCATATAGTATATTGTAAAAGAAGCCTTGTGGTGCAAATCTATTAGTTTGATGGAGTTACTAAAACTCAGTGGATATTTATATATTCAGGTTTTATGTTTATATTTAGGACTTCAAAAAACTTCTGGCCAATGTTTCTCATTGAATGCTCTTTTAGAAGCCAAAACTTATCATGGGTTAAAAGAGAAGGTCCTTTCCTGACTTAATAACTGGTTAATAAACAGGAAATAGAGGGCTAAAACAAATTTGCGGTAGAGGGAAGGTATCAATGATATCCTGCAGGGATCTGGGGAGGCATCTGTGCTGTTCTGCACATCCGTTGGTGTCCTCGAAAAAAGATGAAAAGTGAGGTGAGAAAACTTGCTGATGAGAGAAAATTATTCAGCACAATCAAATGGCAATCCAGCTGTGAAAGAGGCGTCTTATACTGGTAAGTGGCTGGGCCACAAAATAACAGAGGAAATTCAGTGTTGATAAAAGCCAGTTGAGCTTTCAGGGAAAAATAACCCTTAAATATACGTACATGCCAAGTATCTCTAAATTAGCTCTCACCGTTACAGGAAGGAATCTGGGAGTGATTTCAGCTAGTGCTCTGGAAACATCACCGTAGTGCTCAATTGTGGTGAAAAAAGCAAAATAGGGTGGTAGGAAGTTCTAGGAGTAGGGAAATAAGCAGGAAACATGGTTATGCTACTATTCAAATTCACAGTGCACCTGGATCTTGAACAATACGTGCAACTTTGCAATTGCTGCCTTTTAGGTTACAGAGGAAATGAACAGCAATAAAGAATGACAAGCAAAGGTGATGGGAAGCTTCTGTGTAAGGAGAGACTAATTGGATTAAGACCCCTTCCCGGAAAAGATATGGCAGAAGGCAGACATTCTAGATGTAATACAGTCAATGTCACAGAGGAGATGAGGAGGGAATATTATTCACTGTTCCTAAGAACATAGGAAGAAGGAAATAGCAAATAAAATGCTCAAATATCAAGTGTAAAATGAAGGCAAGGAAGTATTTTTTCCATGCAAACACTGTGTGTCTGCAGGGTGCTGTGGGTGCCAGTAGCTTAGTTGGGTTCAAAAAGCTGTTACACATGCCAATGGAAGGAAAATCCAGGTGACTGTTGTAAGGAGGAGACACAGTTGCTGGTTTTCACTTTGTAGGATGTGGTTGTTTCACTGCACGCTTACCCTGTTATTACCCTCTGTCCCATGGAAGATCTGGGGAAGATAACCATCCTTACATTCTCTAGTAAAAACTTGTTTCAGGCTTATTCAGTCTGTTGAGGATCACACATTTCTACTACAAGAACATATTTCGTAGAACCATAGATCTAACCCCAAACACATTATGCCAATGCAATCTTTTCGCTGACTTCAAAGTGCTCTGCACTGGGGCCTCGGATGAAATCTCAGTTCTGTTACAAACTTGGTCCAAACTGACAGATTTCAACAGGGGCAGGATTTCACATAGGTTCCCAGACTTTCTAAAGCGTAATTAATTAAAAATCAGTAATCTAAAGTGTAATTAATGTCTCCATTAATGTAGCTGAGTTTGAACCATGAGGTTTTACGGGTTTGGGAGTAATAGATTGCACATTTGAAAGGAAATGAAAATGTGTTTGCCAGAAGATGAGGTTACTGCAGATGCATTCTTCAGGATAGTTTCATGTCTTTCAGTCAGCCCAGTGTCAAGAACATTGTTTCATACATTCTTAGATAATTAATGCTCCCCTAAACAGATTACTGCTCTGACTGAGGAAAGGTAGAGCAGCTTTTCTGGACCCAAGTGTCTGCAATCGCAGCTTTTTTAGCTGATTTCAGAGGGGAAGCTTTTAAAAGCTGATGGGACAAAATACTATAGGCCAAAGAAGGGTTAGTCTTCATTTAAGGTACGCTTAATATGCTGTAAGTATAGTTTCCTTTGACTTATTTTGACCTTGCTGCTCTTCAGGCCTAGTGATGTCCTTCATGTCTGCAGGCGAATATGAAGGACTTCTGGGCTATCACCTCTTGTGCGTTAGCTGGCGGAGGCACAGGAAGATACACGATTATAACCATCTTTTCTAAGGCCAGAAGACAGTTTGGAAAGCACAGCTGCGAATACTGCTCCCTGCTGCGTGGAGCTGCTATTGCTGCACCCCTGTTGAGCACTGGAAACATTTCAAAGAGAGCTTTGTTTTGTGCTCAGCGGTAGGAAATATCCTCAAGTCATAATCTTGCCTCACGCCTAAAGACAGTGAGCCGTGTTCATCTAAGTCGTGAAACCAATCTGTTTGGGAGAATTAATAAATCTCAGTTTGTAATTAAGCCTAGTTAAAGCCACTTTTACTATAAATAGTTTATCTGGGCTAGAAGCCATCTTCTATTGTACGGCTGACAGAAACAGTGTAGGATAACAACACAAAAGAAGGATCACTTACCATGTTTCGTTGGCTTAAATAAGGTGGTAGAATATTTTCTGCACAGAGATTAGAGTACGTGTTTAGTATAATTCACAGAGCTACCACAGGCTAAACTGTTAACTTATACTATACAAAACCAGATACTGGAGCTTCATGAAAATGCGATACCTGTACCTTTCTATAGTGCCTGTAGCTTCTGTTGTTCTAGATAAACTTATAATCAATGTTAGGCAGCTGTAATCAAATATGTAATCACAGTTAGAATGTCACACTGAACTAAATCATCAAGACCTAACCTCTAGTTATCCCTCATCTTATGTAGGAAACATAAAGCCTTTACACTCTGAACCGAAATGGCTTTGGATGGTTTAGTATTGTATTCAAGCCTTTCCTTTTCCCCTCTTTTCTATTATATAAGAAAAAACTGAAATTACAGTTATTACAAAGCCTACTTCCTAATGTTAGGTAACTGATTAAACAAACAATGTGGATCAAAGGAAATTCAGTAATTATGCATCTAAGTCTGCATCTAAGTTTTAAAAAAACACATGTTTTAAAATGATGAATTATTCACAACTCAAGATGAAATGGGGAATATTCCAACTGGTGCTTTTGAAGTGTCATCATCTTAATCTAGGCCACTTTATGCACATCTATAGTCTTTTCATCTCTGGAGATCTCTGCAAGATGGTGGGTTCATGTCGCTAAATTTCTGTTGGCAGAGAGTCAAGAAAACAAGTATTTTAAAATGTACAGTTTATTAGTATTGTGATTTGATTAATATTCAGGATTCCTAAAGGAGCTGTGAATGATACTGGCTTTTTTCTTTTTGCATATTTTGTGGCTTCCATGGTTTTCTTTTCTCCCCTCCAGTTATTTCATTTATGCATATTTGTTAGATGATTTTTTAATTAGTTACTCTCATGCTCAGATATTAATTTTAACCTTTTCCTCCCTACCCTCACTCTTCATCATCCTAGTCAGGCAGCTTCAATGTAATTCTGTTATTTAGAATATGTGTAATACAACAGCTGGATCCAAACTAAAAACCAAACACTTAAAAAGAAAAAAAAAACTTGAGAGAAATCAGCTCCAGATGCAAGTTTTTTCAGTCAGTCCCTATTTTTGTAAGACTTAAAAAAAAAAAAAAAATAGAAGAAAGGGAAAAAAATAAGCTTGGTTCCTGGGCTACAGATTTGTGTCTACTTTCAAACTTTGACTCTCCTTTTTTCAAGTATGTTTTCATTCAAATCATTTAAAAGGATACCCTTCATGGCTCTGTTAGGCTAGTCTCTTACCAAGCAAGTGCAAAAGTAACAATACCGTAACATCATTTAAATGGGAAGATCTCATTGTGCCTTTACCATCACAAAACACATGAATGACACGTGAGCTTGCTGAATTTCAAAATGTAAAGAATATGCAACAGGAGGATGGGGTTAATGCACATATGCTGATGCTGGGTGAGTAGGGTAAGATGGGAGCTAAGCTATGTTTTGTATGGCGTGTGTGACCCACCCCTCAAACTGAGATCTGGTCTGCCCCCAGTTCCAAGCGTCTCTGGTCTAAGGAGCCTCTGGCTCATCTCAACCCCTTCACAATCTCCTTCTTCCATACAGTCATAGTCTCCTCCTTCCTGCCCTAGAACCAGCTGTACCCCAAAGTTCATCCCATTTTTTTCTTCCTCACATGGGCAGCCTACCTCAGATCCCTCTTCTTGGAGCCTCTACCCCTACCCCAGCATCTTTCCCGTGAACTCACTCCATCAGACATCTTTAAGCACTGGGTTTTCACATATTGACAATACCAAATACTGGATTTTTTTTCTCTTTTTTTTTAAAGGCATCCATATACTAGATAATGGGGTACAATTGTGTCAGGTTGGAAAAGAGGGCTATAGGAAGAGTGCTGTAATATGTTGGCCTTCCCATCTGGACCTCTTACCCCTTTATGATTCCTGGGTTCTTCATCACCTACATCTCCCTCTCTTCTTTCCAGTGCTGTATTAGAGGTAAAACCTTCTGAGTTCTTTAATTTTTGCTGAAGGATCCAAAGATTTTAATGATAGCATCTCATCCATAAATACTGCAGTATGCTATTATCATATGCTAATGACCTGCTTGCACAAATTGCTAGTAGGACCATCCACAGAAAGTAGAGTATGCTAAGCTCAGCTGCTCCTTTCAGTATAGGATGGAAAAGAGCCTGCAGTACCAGTCATCTACATCAACAGTAAAATAATGTTAAGAGGCTCAGAACTGCTCACAATAAATGAACTGTACTTTACAATTCATATGCACCCTGTGTACTTGTAAAATTGAAGTGACCCTTTAATAATTCTCGATCAAAGTACTTATTAACTTTGTTCCTTCAAATTCTTCATAAATGTTTCACTAGTATTTCAGTAATAGGATTTAATTTTCTGGCTAACAGAGGTAATCTCTGTACATGAGGTAGTGTTCTTGAGTGAGTCACCTTGCTTGCTCTGAATATTTCCGTCTTTTATTCTAGCTGAAGCATACATATATATATATATATTTCTCCTTAGAGGTGTAGTGGACTAAATTCTGTTTCCACAATGCAGATCTTACTCCTAGAAACTGTGATTGGTCCCAGAAGCACATAAGGCTGGTGAAGGTGTTTCTTGCAAATCCCCTCCTCTCTTTTCCACAGAAAGAACAAAGAATAGTTCCATTCAGGAGAAACACACCCTCCTCATTTGCCAAAGGCACAACTATATGAAATAACTTCAAGGAGAGACAATATGTAGTAGGTGCTAAATCTGCTGAGTACTGAGGCTCCTTGGTATGAAGCACGTACTTTGCCAGGAGCCCCCCAACAGAAGCCTAGCAAAAAGCATACACCTCTTTGGGTGCCTAAGGTTTGCCAACTGCTGATAAAATTGCAAAGATAAATACAGCGCCTAATTCTGGCTTAAAGGGAGATAGGTGAAAGCTAAGTTACCTGGCCATCAAAGAAAATCTCACTAGTTCTCTCCTTCAGTTTCAGTTTCCTTCATGCAATCTTTGTTTCAACAGTACCATGTAAATTACTTCTACAACGAGCACTACACTTGTCTGAAGAAATACGCTAAATGTCCTGAATGCATTGCAAACCTCAGCTCCAAAGATGATCACAGCAGCTTTGATGAGAGAAGACAGATTTTCTTCTGAAACGCATGAGAATTAGGTTTGTTTGCTAGGCACTGTTTGCCTGGATGGAAAGAAGGATTCAGCTTTATGTCTTGCAAATCTGCATGGCACGGGCCTGACCCTACTGGAACAGTGCTGTCTGTAGGGGAAATGCACACGTAGGTGGGTTACACAGTCATAACAAACTACTTGCTGGAGTTGTTATGCCAGTTTATGTCAGATCGCTTGGAGAGTCAAGTTAGGAAATTTTATCTTGCCAAATGTTCCAGTTCCTGTCTGCAGAAGTACAGTTCAGCGTTACCTGGATCTGTAGGTTTTCTGCAAATTGGACTCATCTGTATTTCTGCGCCAAATTATCTCATAAGACTCAGCTACTTCCTTGTGTTGGATGACTCATTTTATGAAATTAATAGTTTATAACTACATGTGTCTTTTGACCACAAGCCAGTCAACAAAATAATCCAAATCTATGCAAAACAATTGAAGGCTAAGAGGTCTATTCATCAGAGATGATCTATCAGTTTTTACATAACAAAGAATAAGGATGCAAATCTGCTTTACTCCTCACAGTCTATTCATTTGAACTTTTGACAGGACAGATGCTTTTCTTGCTGTATGAAACTCTGAGAAAATGAATTTAAACTGTAATGTATACCGCTGTTAGGGACTGCGATGAATAACGGCTCAAAAGACAGCAGCTTTTTGGAAGACAAAAGGAAGCGTGCCTTTTCATGACCACTGCCTTTCTTTAGGATTATACATATTAAGAAATCTCTGCTTTATGTGACTTGTTATAGATGTTTACTAATGGAATCAGAAGTTTTGCATGGACAAATAATATAGCTCTTTTCAATCTACATATTTCCCTGCTTCTGCCTGACTCTAAGTTAAATATCTTCCTATTTACCTTTACTTAGGATACTATTTTCATTTGAAATCACGATGGCGATATAAATACAGGCATGTAAATTGATGTTATACGTTTTGCCTCTGCCTTTTGACTCACTCCTTTTTCTAATAAAATAGTCATTACTGTTTCTCCATGTGAAGTGCCAAGTGTATTTGCCTGTCATTAATTTCTTGTCTTTTTGCATATCGAGACATGGTTGAGCAGAACTTAAAAGCCGTTTCAGACTTCGAAATAATATTTTGTGTCCTTATCGCTGTTTCCACTTGAAGAACACAAAGTAATTTAAAAATGTGAATAGTTTCAAGCTCCAAAGCTTCTTCTAAATGACATCTGAATCCATGTGCTTATATGGAAAATACAAATCCAAAAATGTTGAATGACTTTCCTGAGGTACAAGAAAATCTGTAACACAGCTAGGAAGAAATAGAGATGGCAATTCTTAACTCACCTTATTTGTGGGGTACAACCTGCCCTTCATTTCCTGCTGTTGTTTTTGGTTTGGGGTTTGTTTTTTTTTCCAGTTACCACATATGAGGTATTTCTAGCACAGAATTTATTTGCATTTCCTGACTCTTATTGTACAAAATTTGATTACTTCCAGCTGAGAGATCTGGGAGATTCTTCTGTACTTTCAATGAAAACACCACGTAAACAAATGGTAGAAGAGACCTTTGCAAAAGTGAGAAAGAAATAACTTCTGCAATAAAAACAGCTATGTAACTTGTTGTTATTAACAGCAAAACAGGCTTAAGACTGCTATATAAAAAAGTGGAGATACCTCGGTTTGTGTGACACAGGTATGCATGTGTGTGTGTGTGACAGAACATGACTAAATAATAACCTCCTTCATCCTTTTGTCTAGTTCTGGTCATTCCGCGCTCTTGCTGCCACATGGAATATTTGACCTTTCAATTGTTTGTTTTGTTTTGTTCCCTATGGATGAATCTATAGCAATAAATTAAGTGCACCATGAGCATTCCCAACTACTTAAGCCAACTGTCATGAAATGGCTTACATCTGGACTGGTAAGTTAACTCACTCCTCCGAAAAGGAGCAGCTGCATGCCAACTGCCTATTGGAAAGGTCTGTGGTGTACGCTAACTCCTCAGGCATTCTCAGGAGCAGCTTTGGAGAGTGTTATATAGAGGTGTCTGGGACCATTCTATCAGTTTAACAGTAGATGTTTCTGCTAGTGATTGAATTTTCCGGTATATGCATAACCCACAGAGGAGTGAAATGCAAACTGGGTAATCTGAAGGACTTTTCAGTTTTCTGCAAAATGCACCCCATTGCTTATTTTTTGAACACATCAGCAAGAAGCACTCAAAGATACATGAAGTAGCTTTGTTAGATCTGAGGGGAAAAAACGTATGAAGTACTTGAGGCATATATGCATCTTTCATCAAGCTATAGAAGGTTCATAGCATATAGGTCTTCATAGATCGGCTATCCCTAAAAATACAATGATGATTTGCTCCTCTTGAAATCCCATGAAACAAACTATTCGCTAGTGAGATGTCATGCATGATGGAAATCTTACTGGCAATGAGACCCTTTAGGCCTCACAGATAAAATATCCAAAGCCATTTGGCACATGTTACTAACCTGAACAGACACCATCATGCCATCACTACAGAGAAAGATGAGCTGGGTCATCTGGTAGTCCATTCTAGCTTTTACTTATGATGCAAGTTTTCAAAGGTATGTAATGCTATACAGATGACTATTTTTAATGCAAAGCGATCTATTTCAGGTAGCTGTGAGCTCTGAAATAGGGCTGAGAAGAATGAGGCTGTCAGTGAGACTGAGATCTTTATCTGGCTGTTTGCCACACTGAGTCATGAGATGTGCTGCTGTGAACTCAAATCAGTTTCATACGTAGAAAATCTCTTTTAAAAGACCATCAACTAGGCAAGCACTTGGGAAGATTCCCTTCCTCGGAAATGCTAGATGGCCTCAGAAAGTCTGTTTTGTCCCTGTACATGTACAACATTATTTAATTGTGTGCCCCCATTTTTTTTTTCTCCCCTCACAGGAGGACCATCCCCTCATGATTTACATAGTATGACTGTTGATCCCTTAAGCAACTGTTTCATTATTTCCCTTGTGTCCCTGCTCTGTAGTGTCTGTTTTTCAAGCCCATATATGAAGACAAATTAATTTCCATATGGAAAACTTGAAAGTTTCCGGTGACTTCTTTTCTCATGGAAGTTTTAATTTCGCTTGAAAGCGATGGCAAAAGTTTTCAGCAGCACAAGGGAAATTAAGTCCATTTCACAGGGAAGATCAGTGCCTGATTGCCTCTAGTTAGAGCTTATCTGCCTCTTGAAAGTTTAGAAACTTTAATGTCCTGATGGAATCTTTGACCAGGTCTTCCCAGTTTAGCAGCTGAGGTGGCAGGCAAGTCATCAGGAAACCAGCCAGCCATGGGACTGGTTAGATTTTGAATGAAAATGTACTTTGAATTATTAACAATTTTTTTAATTGTTTTTTGTGTTTTGGTTTGTTTTGGTTTGTTTTTGAGAGGGATATCTTTTGCTGGAAGTTGTTTGGCCACCTCTAATTGCAAAACACTGTACAAACAAATCCAAGTACTTGATATACAGCTTTGAACTTCACTCTCTGTGTGACAGAAAATAAAGACTTGAACAATATTGTTCACCATCTTGTAGCTTTTATTGTGGATAATGAATATTCAGCACGTTGTGTTTCCAGGAACTTTGCTAAAAATAGCACAGTATCCTTGTTCTAAAAAGTAATGAGGATAACTGTGAAGAATGACTCTGACGCTTTTCCTTCCTCTGCTTCAGTCTGGTTTGTTAACTCCTTATATGATAACACTTCTGCCCACCATCCAATTGTCATCTCCTCAGAAGACAAATCAGAGAATCATGAAGGTACGGACATGTGGAAAAGTGAGGCCGGAGGACAGTTCCAGGTGTTGCTCACTCTGCTCTCAGCTTTGTGGTGGGATAAAATATATCTGAGGCACGCTTATATTTTCATCTAACCTATTCATCAAACCTCCAGAAACGTTGCAGCTCTGCCAGTGCTTAACACTAATTATGTTTTTCGTCATATGTAATCTACTGCAAACAAATGATGAACAAATACCTAAATAAGTATAACTGCCTTTTAACATTTTTTTATCCTTACCTTGATGTCCAGGGCTTACAAAATCCTTCTTTCCACTGGATTGTCTCCAGTTTGTCATCTCTTTTGGTAAGTCATAGAGTGATTCAGACTTCCAGGTGAGTGCTTCTCAACAGCAGCTACCCTCAGACAATTTGTGTCTTATTTGGAATGGTCCTACGGATACATGTCAGAATGACATTAGTCTCTCTTGCAGTAGGGGGTAGAGTGGTCCGGTATTAAATTGTGTTCAGTTTGTCACTTAATAGAACTCCCCCATCCCAGATCCTTCCTCCTATACTACTCTGCTCAGGTTATATTCTGCGGTTTATGTTTGCTGTTACAAAAGCAAGGTTTCCTTTATTGTATTTTTATTTAATTTCACTCTGTTGATACATTTTCTAATTTATCAGCCATTGCCAATTCTTCTGATTTCCTTTTTCCCTTAGAATCTTTTTTTCCAAAGGGACCGTATCAAGAGTCCCCAAAGTCTCTCAAACCTTCCTTTGGGAGCTCATTATCCTTATTGTGTGAATTTGGTCTTTCTTTGAGTTCAGGTCTTTGAACTCTGCTTTTGTGCTCCCTTTCACTCCGCTTTCATCCTCAGATTCCTGTCCAATTCATTTTTATTTTTCAGGATCAAATATAAAACCAGATTATTTGTAATGTTATAATTTTCTTTGCCTTCTGAAAAAGAGAGGAGCTCCCAGCATCTTCCAATCCATTGGAGGTGGCCAAAGTGCTTTCTAAGGTATGAATGTCCCAAGTGCATCATATGGACCCTCTGCATCATATGGAGCAAAGAATTTAATCTGAATAAGAGGCATCAGACTACAGTACCAGTCTCCCAGGCATAGTGGATATTCCACCAAAAGAAACTTACGAGGACAAATCAGTCATTGTAATCTACTCTGAGATACAATCCCATGGCAACTGGGTTTTCTGACATGGGAGTTTTAGGTCTGTGTGGCCTTCAGGATCTGTTTGAGTTTTCTCATGAAAGTTTCACTGAAACAAACACTTTCTCATTAAGAGTTTCAGTTTCAAAACAATAATACTGGCCAATGCGGGAAAGAGGGGCGGGGCAGGGAACCTGAGTCAAAACATTCCTACCCAGAATAATGTTTATTTAAACAGTACAGATCTACCTTCCAGCTACATGCGTCAAATGTTGGCTTCCACACAAAGAAGAGGAAGTGGGATTGTTGTTATCATTTCAAATGAAATCTTGGAGATCTCATTAAACAGCTCCAATTACGGAATACAACAGATGTCACCAGACTGTGACGGATTTTTATTGGGTTTCAAAGCTTGAGGTGTCTGATTCTCCTTAAGAATGGTGAGCAGACAGGGTGGATAGACAGGTAGGAAGAAGAAAGGGCACTCTGAGCTATACTACTTTTAAATTCACTCATTTGAATAAATGCACTTCTCTATCATATTAGGACCTAAACGGATACTGAGAAAGAAGAGTATGCTCTTTTGGCTTTGGGTACTGTGTAGTCTGAACCAGAGGTGTATTCTTATCATTCATTTAGAGAGTAAATCTGGTAAACAAAGACTGCATAAAATAAACAGTGCTGTTTAGGGCTTTAGCAAGGCATCTGGCTCCAATTTTAGATAAGCTACTTCTATTGATCTCTCCATCCCCATCAAACAGTTGTTGTCTCTGCTTCTTTAGGCTTTTGTTTTCAATTGCCATCTTCTGTGGGGCAACAGCTACACTAATAACAGGATGCTCCTTGCTGGAACCATAATACATGCTTAAAGCATGTCAAATGTAGATACTGAAGGATGCACATGACTACAGAAGCCTGCAGTTGAATGTCACAGAACTAGCATTTTACAAAATATTATGAAAATAAGTACCTTTTACAAGAAATACATGTAGGGCTAACCTCTTATGTTACATTTTTCTGTATTCTAAATGGCTAGTTCCCATGAAGCAAACATTTCAGATGTCAGTACATAGTTGATCTGCATGAACTGATATAAATTATGGAATGTTAGAAGTTTCTTAGTTCTGTTGATATTATCATGGTTGAAAACAATATTTTGTTGTCGTTATTTTAACTTGTTTTTTTCTCAGAGAAACTAAATTTCACTAGACAGACTGCATAATTCAAAAATGTATTATTAACATACGTGCCACTCTTATTCAGTTCATCTCTATATGAAGGTAAAATTTATTTATAATCTTTAGTGTCTATTGAATATGAATAAATCATTTACCTTGTACATCATCATCTTGGGTGTTTATAAATGTTTCTTCTGGCTTGTGTTTCCATGAATTATCATATATGCAGAAGTTTGTCCTTGAATATGCAGCTCTGAGCTCAGAGGAAAGTGATCCAGAACAGTGAGAGAATGCATGATGAGGCTGCACCTTGCAGCTCAGCCCTATACAAGCTATAGGCATTATGACAGCAATTCAGAGAGGCACCAATACTGTTACAGGTCAACGAAGTTTGGGAGGGAAAAAAAACCCCAAACAACAACAAAACAACAACAAAAATACCCAAGTTTCTCTGTTAAGGAATGAGTAATGTTGCAGGAGAAACATGAATAACTACCAAGGGTATGGAAAATGGAAACACCTTATGTTTTTCTGTATGGCTTTAGGGATTTTCAAGAGAAAACATTTTCTATAAATGCACTTCATAGCATTTTATTTTATAAATACATTTCCAGAAGACTCAGGAAAACTTTATGAAGTATCTAGTCCAGGAGTCATTGCATGAAGGCATTCTCACCACTTCTTAACAAAGATTTCACAGACCACAAGAGATTAAAAGGTTAGATGCCCCTGGTACAGGGTTAAAGCTGATCTAAAGCCTCATTAACTTAAACCTGGGCCCAACAGCACTTCCACTAACTTCAGCAAAGAGAGAGTATAACCTGTTTAACTTGAACACTCTAACTATGATTAATATTTTCCCTTAGAATTCTATTATCATTTTTATTATGTAAAGTCAAGCTAGGTATCACTGCAAGTTATTTCCATGCAAATGTTTGGCAGAAGGGTATCTCTGCTCCAACAACCTGCAATCATCAAAACTAGATGGAAATTATCAATGTGCTGGCTGAGTATGTCTTAATAGCAGTACATTGAATGGAAAACTTTGGTACTTAAAAGCCATAATACTAACAGGCTATTTTATATTGACCAATTTTGATTCGCTTTAACATACATTCTTTGATGTTTCCAACCACTCTGCCTCATAAGAAAAATATAGCAATACAGAAATATTTGATATATTCTCATCATTGTTTAATAGGTCAATAAAGGAGTATATTGTATATTTTTGCATATATTTTCTCTTTTTTTTTTTATTCTAAGCTTTCAGGTAAAGACTGCAAATGGTTACATTAGTCTGAGAAAAGAAATTACCAGTTGATTAGTAAAGTTTTGGGGTTTACTATGTTATCTTGTTCTAATCAAAAATCTGTTATTTAGATAGAAGAATGACAACAGCAGCCTCCTTGCTGACTGCTGCCAGTTCACAAGTATGTGGTACATTATGTCTTTATCTTCCATTCGGGCCTAAAGGAATTTCTCACCTTTTTCCAAAGTAATCAAGTGGCATTTTCAGTGTTTCTGTTCATTAGGATCCAAAAGTTCTTTATACCACACTCTTTTCCCATTCTGCAGTACTGGGGAAAAAGCCCCTATCCAGGAAAAAGCACATAACGTAACCTGTGTGGGCTAGTATAGCACAAAAAAGGCCAGAACCCCCCACTTTGTCAAGGATAAATTCCCTTGTATCATCCCCCACAATCTCTCTCTCTCACTCTTGATCTCCAAATTTGTCTCTAAGAATCATCCAGAAAAGATATTTTTCATGTCTTACAACAGCCATTAGTATATCCTACTGTAACCCTGTCTCTGTTAGAGTCCTTAAGAGGATCGTTGCTCCTCTTCAGCCAAAGTACTGAATTTTCACAGCCAGGTTGTGACTTTACATCCCTTGCGAGGAATGGAGCTAGTCCTAGGAACCACCCATTCACTCTCCTCAGCCAACTGACAAAGTACTATCTAATTTTTTACTTTTTACTTTGAAGAGGTTTTTCTGCCAACCTTTGAACTTCGTGACTGATTTTTTGGACATAATAAGATATAGGAGGAAAATGAGAGCCTTAGATTATATTTAGCCTGTAAATTGAGTATGAATTCTCCAGATGTTAAGTCCCTCTTTATGATATCTTAAACACTTCTTTATTTTCACAACTAGAATTCTGTAATGACTTATTGGGCAAAATTATTTTTCATTAAAGTCTCTTTTGTTAAAGGAAGTTATGTTGCTGTGGTTCTTTTGCCTCACATTAAATATATTCAGAAGTTATTTCAGTTCCTACTGTGATGGTTCCCATTAAAGTGTAAAGTGTTAACAATTAGAATTTTTTTTTTAAAAAAGCAAATACTTCATGTATTTTTTCCATATCTTGAACTGGCAGGCTCTTAATGTACCCGGTATCTCATTGCCAGATACTTCAGTCTCAGATACTTGGTTTTGATGTCAGTCATTGCAGACCGATGAATAGGTATTATAATCTCTACAGAAAGGGAAGCAAAGACAAACCTAGGGTCTGAGTTAGCACAGTGCAGAATGAGAGCTTCCACTGACTCCAGTAGCCGTTAATGCTCATTACTTTTAAAGATTGAGCTACTTGTATTGACTGTTAGACAAAGATGGACTTGTTTTTTTAGTGAGATTTATCCTTCTAAAGAGTCACGTGAAAGCTATTAAAGATATTCTAGGAAATACTGTATTTCTCTACATCCGAAATTTCATTGTATAAGTTTGACACTTTCTTTATTATCAGGTGAGCATTAATAAAGAAAATTCCTTAGTAATTATCATATTTGCAATTTCTCTGGCTTGGGAAGGGCAAGGCAAATAACAAATTTTAAAGCTCTCTTTTTCAGGGATCATCTCTTTCTCTTTTCTATTAAAAGACTGTTATTTCTGTGTCCAAAGTCCTATGCTTATTTTTGCTATGTCAAATACGCTTATACACGCTACAAAAACTAACACAGGCTTCAGCTAGCGTCTCAGAGATCTAATTGCTTCTACGTCTGCTTTATTGCTCAAAGATTCAATAACAAACAACAAATACCTTGCAGTGCAGCAAAGCTGTTAACCAGTTACTTAAAAACCGGAGAGTCTTATGTACTTACACTTGTACACTTTGCTGAATAGGGATAGAGTTTTGATCTGAGTTTTGATCTGAGGCCAGAACGCATTGCCTGGGGCCACCAAAGTCATTAGTTTCAATACCAGAATGAGAGCTCAAGTTCCCCATTCCCAAGCACATATGCAGGTCAGTAAACTTTGCTTTATTTCATAGTGAAGTTGATTCTACTAATAAAAATAGTCTTTCCACTGGGGTAAAAAATCAGAAAAGAATAATTGGATACAGAGGAAACAGTTTCATAATTTAATTTAATGCATTAGCTCTTTTTACTCTGTGAGTAATTTACACTTCTTATGATGGCAGAGAGACACTATGTTTCACAGGTGATTTTTTTTTTCTTTTCTCTTGGTTTTATTGGTGGGAAGAAGGAAAGGGAGTGCAATTGCTTTTATTTCCACATAGCTGTGATAATAATAATTTCTAATTTAATAAAATGAAAGTAGGAGTTTTTCTTACCAGCAAAAAGATTTCTTCTCACAGAACCTGAAGACAAGTGGGTGGAAATTTCTTCATATACATCATGATGTACAGATCACACAATGAATTACCTGTTTCTTTAAAGTTATATCCAGTTAATCTCAAGATATTTTGAATAACAAACCACCTAAAAAAAAAACCCCAAACTTATTTGTTTCCAGCTGTTGCTGTCTTAGACTCAGTTCTCTTGGTGTGTCAGACTCAGTTCATCTCAATAAAATGCAGAAGAAAACATTCTGCAGCATTATAGCCACTGGACTTCAAGGAATGCTTCAGAAATATTACAAATTCTCCCTGCCAGCATAGCTGCAAAGACTACATTTCAGCCCCATGCCAGCAAAAGTGTGAGTGTGTTCATGGATGATGAAGACAGAGATCAATTAATTATTCAAGGCTGATGAGACTGAAGAAGGATGCTTAAATATCCATCTTCTCGTCAGCCAGATGGAATCTGTACGTTTTCACTACGATGATGAAGATAGATCGGGCACCGACTCAGTAAAGCACTTCCAGGTGTGAATTTGACAGAGCAGGGGGACAAGAAAGAAGAGAAAGGATTAAAAAAATACGTGCTAAATAATATGAAACAAGGTACCTTATATCACATTCATAAAAAAGTGGCTCTTGGATTTTCTATCCAGACTACAGAATTCTTGTTAATAGCTCGTTGCCAAAACAGATGCCCTGATTAATGAGAACAGATGGATTTCTCCAGAGGGTCTGCAGATTTAGACAGTACTTGCACTAAATGAAATGCTAATGATCTGGCATTGTGCTTCTCTGTGTGGATTAGACACCAGTAATATTAATTCAGTTGTATTTGGGGGAGTCAGAATGATTCCTTCTAGACTTTTTAAATATAAACTTCTAGTATTTTGCATCACCCTCATCTCACCACGAGCTGTACATAAATGACCCGAATGCACGTGCTGGATTTCACTGCTTGCAAACTCTTTCGGCAGATTCTAGATTTCTTACAGGTTCGTCTCAAGAGCTAGAGGAAATTTTTAAAATGAAGTTTCCCAAGGCAAACGGATCACTTGAATAATTCTGGTAAAAAATAAGATTACATGAAAAATTTTCACTACTAAATATAGCACAAGCTAGTTTCCTTGAATTTCTTTCACTGCAATTTCCAAGTAAAATTAATCTGAAAATTTTGTAGCACAGACATTGTTTGTGGAACTGGTCAGTTTTGTTTCCCAAATCTGCCACTAATCAACAGTTCTGCTACTAAAAAAGGGGGTTTTTTAAAGATTAATAATGCTCTAAGCTAGCTGACTCAAATCCCTCTCTTATTCTTTCACCTAAAAATCTTTGGTGCAGTGTAAATCCTTTTGGTTTTTTTCTGATTTGCCAATACGGCTGTTTTAAGACAAATACACTATTTGCACAATTCACAGCTGCTTAGCTATATCCTTCTGTCATCTTTTTTGTTTCTGGAAAGACTGTGAGGAAAATAACTCAATTATTCATATGGATATTTTAGGGCTAATCCATCTTCTCAGTAAAAAAATAAATTTCTCATTAATCTCAAGAGAAGGATCCCTAGCTGATACTTGCTTTAGAGAATCTACATCTACAGTCTAGCAGATATATAAGCCACAAACAGCTGATTTTCACTTACAAACTGAAGTTTTTGCTAAATATGATTCCTTTTGGAATCAGAAAATAACAGCAATCTCCTTTAGGAATTCTTGCAAATGTACGCTCCAGAGGAGGATGCTAAAATTAGAGACAAGGACTAGAAAGTTGACAGAAGGTATAACAAACATAAAGGAGCTTGAAATTTGCAATCATCATAACAACTGATTGGGAAATTTGCCACTGACATTTCTCCTAAAAGAAAAGAAAAAAAAAATTTAAAAGAATTCCTATATTCTCATACTGAATACTGGTACAGAGAAAGGTGAATCAGTAATAGCCAAAAGTGACAATAAATTTGGGGCAGCGAGGTCTGAAGAGACATCTCCTAATAGCATGCACCAGTGCTATAAACTGTGTCCAGGGCTGAAAAGTGCCCGCGCAGCAGGAGTGCCAGAGAATTTGTTGTGTGGTCTCACAGAATAGCCTGACAAGTGGCAGGCACAGTCTCATTTTGTTCTAATATCACTGCATCATTGGTGATTTGCATAAAAGTTTATCAGGGGTATAATATTTGCGGCAGATTGTCTCATGTGTCTCATGTACTACACTGAGGAAGGGACGACAGCTTAAAATAAAATTAAAGCAGAGTATCTTCAGTTTCAATGATTTAATTAAAGAATATGAGACCACCTGGAACAGACATTTGGTGATGACTTCCCTTTCGGAATTAATTTTCCGTGCAAGAATTCTTGCCCCTTCCAAATCCATTTCAATGGCAGTCCAGTTTCTGTTCTTCTCCTTTCTTATTCAGAGTACTTTATGCTGTCTTGCCCATACACTGTGCTGAAATCTAAGTTACGTTGACACTATTGCAATCACGAACTATATTTGTACTCTCAAAAAACCTATCAGATTTGACAGGTTCTGGATGCTATGAATTCATGCTGATTGACATTAATTATATTTCCTGCCTTTACTTACTTATTAATCACATAAGCTTCTTATTCAGTTTTCACCTTCTATGGGGCTGTGTAGGAATTCAGATCTGATGGGGGAAAATCTCAGAAAAAGGCAATGTGGGACGACGAACTTCCAACTTAGTAAATAGGCAGGAATACCACATAACTGAAGCTCAATAAGTAATATCGCCAAATACCCAGTGAAACTCCTCTGTTCCCAGCCCTTGTAGTAAATACACCAAACAGTCAAAACTAATTTTCAGCACTTCATTGACATTGGAGTGCATTAATGTGCATCAGGATGAAGGTTGGCTTTAAACTTTCAGATAGATTCTACTTGTAGTGCAGCAAGCTTGCCTGCTAGAAAAAAAGGATACAGAGTGAGTCTGGTTGCATGTTACTCTGCTTAAATCCATTGAAATTCAAACCCTTTACTGCAGAAGTGAAATGTGAGACCCATTTTGGTCCTGGTGCTGAAGACCATGTGCTGTTTAAGCCTTGTAAAATACGATGTGAAGTGACGACACTGCTGTAAGAGAGCCCTGCGTGTGACAGTGGGAAATGTAAATCAGTTCCTTTAGCTGTAGCACTCCAAAAGCATCAGGAAGTGGGTTTTGTGTCTGAACTGAGTGTGTCCATAAACGCAGCCATCTGTGCTGCTTGCTTTGCTGTCTGCCATTAAAAGACAATAGATGAACCCTGACCATATGATATTCATGCTGCATTAACTTCCTGATAGATTCCACATATGTTTCAGGCCAGCAGAGTGAATACTGAAGAGAGATCCTTGCTCTCTCTTCTCCTTCCAAAACAGAGCAGAAACATCTTCTCTTGGACTGTGGACCCCAAGCCTGTGAAGTGACAGAGTCGAACAGCACCATCCCACTGAGTCAGCCAACTTCCCTCCAAGGGACAGCAGGTTTTCATGCAGAGGGAGCTCTCCACACTGCTCAGACTGAGGGATGGAGTCACCCTGAGGCGCTCTCCCACTTTGAATGCTCCAGGGAGGAATTTCACTTGCCCTGAATTTGCAGAAGTATCTTGTGAGGAACTGGCACATTATAAAATTTGCTTTAAAAGTGCCAGGAGAAAAGGATTTTATGAAGGTAGAAATGAAACTGCTGGAGAGGAAGAAGGAGCTTAAAGTTGTCAGCATTCTGTGGGTTTTGTTTTCGGTTTTTTTCTGGAACTGTTAAGCTTATTCTGTCAAATGGCCACCTTGTAGTAAACAGCTTCTTTGGCAAATTACCACAGCAATTAAAGGAAAACCTTTAAAATCCTACATGAAGCTGAAACGCATTCTACCAGATCTGATTTATTCTAACATAACCTGCACCGGCTTCCTTGTATGTACAGTGTGCATCAAGTTAAGACAGCTGAAGCATTGAAGAAAATGTTGAAGTATAAATTACTCAGGTCTCACAGTATATCAGATTGAGTGCAAACATCAGTTCTTTGGTTTTGGACACACTCCAGCACCTTCTGACACTGGTGGAAGGAACGCTGTGGGCTTTGATATATCTACAAACCCAGCTCAGTCCCTGAAAGAAATTTAGTGAGAAACAATTCTTATAACTAGATAATAATGAATGCAAAACCTATCTTTAAACATTTCTATGATCATAGTTACGTGACAACTGCAAACCCAACTTGTACAGCTTACGAGGAAAAAACATTTTTATTTTCATTTTGCAAACTGAACCTGGGATTAGAGATGCAGGTGGATTTTTTTCTAGCTCATGCATCAGCATGGAAACAAAATTTATAAACATACAGCAGCCACAGCTTGGGTAACAAGTCTGTAAGTGATGCATAAGACAGAATTTGAACTTAGCTCTCATTTGCAAAAGTTTAATTGGCTCCCTGGGGCAAACTGTCAAGAAAGGAAGCAGATATGACTCTGGATTGAGGTGGCCTAAAAGCAGTTTCAGATCATTGGAAATGTAACTTCCGTCTCTCTGTGTTATTTTATTTGTGCATCTTGAAAGCAGGTTTTTAAACAATTTGTGAGTTCATAACAAATATTTATTGTTTAACAGACATAGTAAATCGCTGGGATTAACACAATACTAAGTCAAACGTTTGCAGTCTTACCCCCACTTGTCACTACAGGCAATACAGACAAGTCTTTGACGGACATATAAACTATAAGGGGATATTGGGGGAGAACTTTTTTACTTGGAACCGGCTGATCCTTAATTTTGCCAGGCAGCTATTTTCAAACTGATTTTTTTTTTACTTCTTTTTCTTTTCTCCTCGGGTTCTTACACCTTTTTATGTCAGCATTTCTCACTTGAGACTTTGAGTTACCGACTACTTCCAAATCAGCCCTCTCATTCTAGGTTTTATAATCTTACATGGTCTTGCTTTACAGGCTCTTTCATTTACAGATTGACAATGTTTTTGACAGTAAATCTGAGCCAATGTCATGTAACTGAAAGTCATGAAACTGGAGCCTTGCTGACAAAGGCAGTTTTTCAAGGAGAGGCTAAAGAACTTTAGACACCTCAATTATTTCCTGTTTCCACTGTACTTGTGCCATCATCTGCTATAGCATTGCTCAAGTGCCACGGTTATGAAGACCAGGATATACGGAAGGAAGAGAAGAGCGGTTAGAAGTTGAAAGTCATCCCAGAAAAAGTTCTGTGAGGATCTATGTGCATTCACAAGTGGTGCTGCCTGATAAAGCAGATCTTTAGGAAGAAACAGTTGCTGTCAGGGACCACATTTCCACATCTGTATGCATTTAAGAGGTTTACCTCAAGCTGATCCTATTCCACCCCAGCAACCCAAACTCCCACCGATGGCTGAGATGTACTACATGGACAGCTGGTACACATCTTCTGATTTGGTTTAATTCAGAAGGAACACTTCTCACGTGCTCCAAGACCCAGAGCACAGTAAATGAAGTGAAGAAAGTGAGCAATTCACTTCAAACAATCACTGCTGATCCAAATGTTCATGACTATGCAGATGTACAGAATACTCAAAATCAAAAACAAAACAAGACAAAGCTTATTCTCGTTGATCTCTCTGCATAGAAGTGGATCATGGCCATCCTTAAACTATGGGATTGGGAGACATGCTTCCAGTGTGGAGCTTTCACTTGCTCAAGCACAAGCAGTCCAAATCTGTGACCCAACAGAAGTTCAAGCCTATCCAACTGGATGCCTTTGTAAAGTCTGCAGTGTAAAATACTGTTGTAGGTTTTGTGTTCTATAGTGCTAACAACTGATACAAAAATCACCAATGCTCCAGTTCCCCAGTTTGTCCTCCAGCACCGTAAATATTCACTACATGCCTCTTTCTATTAAAAAATTCAGCTCACAAAATTAATCATTCTCTTGACCCTTACAATCCTGCCAACTACAAGTAACTGCAGCTACCTAATTATCTTATGCTTTCCGCTCTAGTGAATTACTGAAAACCGAAAATGTATGGGTTTTTTTTTTTTTTGGGTTTTTTTGTTTGGGTTTTTTTTTTGCCAAGGACTGTTTCAGTGAATAGGTTGAACAAAGAATTTAGACTTAATGCATGGTCATAAGGACAGTACAGAAAGCACCCAGATGTTTAAACTCACTGTCTTACAGCAAATGCTCACGAGCCCTGGTCCTCAGTGAGATCCCATTGTGGTAGGTGTCATTGCACTGTCAGTTGATTTTTCTCACTGCTTTTAAAACTACACTGTTTCCTTCATATTTGCTTTCTTTAGTCACCTGGCATCATACAGCTGATTAAATTGATCTGGACTTAATGTATTGCCTAAACCTTCTTTCGTTAAAGGAAATGGTAAATCCTTGGCTACAAAGAGGAACGTGGGCTATGGGCTAATTAAAACATTAAAATTTATTAAAACAACTTCCTTCAATACCTAGTTCAGTCTCAAATGGGGGCTACACCTCATGAGTATTTGAAGCAATCTCCCAAGGCATAAACTAGGCTAAGCTAGTTCTGGGCAGCACAGCACATTGCTCTCGCTGGTATAAAGGGGAGTTGCTAACTCCAGTGCAACCACTGGTTCTTTCACCTGAAGTTCTTATTCTTGCTTATCTTCCAGCTTCTGTTTCTATAAAGAGAGATTCAATACACAGAGATAGGCATGATTTGTTGACTATAGTTTCAGTTCAGGACACTGGATTTGTGGTGAAGCTGCGGAAGACTTTATTCAATTGTTTTCACAATGGAGTTAAACTGTTTCTGAACGTGGGAATTAGTTTCATTATTTCTGGCTGAGAGATGATGCCAAATTATCACTGAAATTGAGATGACTGATGAACCAGGAGCTGATGCAGAGGGACAATGCTGTGTTTTAATCAGAGGAGCCAAATGAAAGCTTTCTGCCCTCGTGAGAATAGCGCTGCCACGGGGCAGGCTGTCACTTTCCCTTCCAGCCAAGGACTGCCTCACAGTCTTGCCCGTGCTTTGTTCCCTCCCCTGACAGATGGCAGACTGCACACTGAGCTCCAGTGGAAGCCTACTTCTATGTGGCAGTTCTGCCCACAGCCAACTAGCATTAAAGAAGAGCTGGATATCAATCATTTGTTGCAGCTGAATGACCCTTTTCAGGGACAGAGTCCCAATGTTTGTGTTTTTCCAAACACAGACACTCTCCCTAGCCTTTTTTGCTAGCTGGCATCTGTGCTACTGCCCAGAAGCTTTCCAGAAGCTTTGCTGACTGGCTGGAGTTAAGCTGATTCTTCCTGCATTGCTGATCTCTTCAGCCAGTCCTCATGGAGAAGAACTTGTGTGTGTGCTGCTCTAGCTGGTGTTTATGGGGATCTAAGGGAGGAAAGGAAGAGTTAATAGAGTTCTTTTAACCCTTGTTAGTAAAGTAGTATTTTTTAGAGCTTTATATTCTGAAGATCCAGGCAACGTCCCAGAAAGAAAAAATCCCTTTTGCCGTATTCTACAGAGCAGACCTCTTATAGTAAAGGAAACTGGGATCACCATCATTCAAATATTATTTACATTGCAGCCTCTCTTGAGGGTTGCTTGTTTTGAACTGACAGGAATAAACAGATATAGGCTTTTAATAAGCTGCTTTCTCAGTCAAGATAACACATTCAGAAATCATACTGAGAACCTTTGAAGCTGTAAACTGCCCAACAGTGGGAGCCTTGTATGCAAAGATTGTGGTATTGATAGAAGTTAGCCAACTTAAGATCAGACTTGCACTCGCTGTGCAAAGTTTCCAACTGTACCTAAACTCCTGACAAGGTAAATACAACCAATATGAACCACACTTTCATTTTTGAGAACAGTAATGTGTCTTGCAATGGCTAAAATGTGTTACATTCTTAGTCTGCATTAGCAAAATGAAATAATAATAATTGATCCAATTCTGAATAATAATTGGTAGCATCATGAATAGGATAGATAATCAATATAGGAAATTTTCTCTCTTTGGAAAATGATCACACTATGTTTGCTTTTGTATTATTCGTTTCTTCAGGATAGATGGTTATGAGTAAGTATGGATGCACATCTGTAAGAGGTCTGGATCTCTTCTGATTGGAGTCTCATTGATTGAAACAGGTTAATGCCTCTCTGGGACCTTACTCTGTGACTGCTGAAGTTAACCGTTATTTGGCATAATACATCTTCTGCTGTGTTTCTTACACTTACCCATGATTTTTCCATTATAACCTCATAAGCCCTCCAAAGCTCCAGTAAAAAATCAAATTCTCTGCTTGCTACAATTCAGACTCAAAGTCAATTACACCTGTTCCCATCTTGTCTGGATAGTACAGCCCTGTATGGACGATAAAACAAGGGAAGAGGATGGTAATTACAAAGCCTACAGTGCAGTATTTATTACAGACGACACCGGCAGTGGCTCAAAAGGCAGTCTGATTTTTCTATAAGTGGCTTGTCTTTTTATCTGATGACATCAGAAACAGTAGGCTAGATTTTCTGCCAGGCTAATGGGGTGAAACTGCACCCATTTATGGCAGCAGAGAATTTTGCCCAGCATTTTTAAAGCTCCCACAGCAGCAAGTAGTTTATGGGCTTTTCTGTAACAACGTTCACTGTTATGGTATGCCTGAAACCAAACCTTTGTGAGACAGATGGTTCTTATTATGGGAACAAAAATTATTTCCTAAAAAAAAAATCACATCCACGATTTTCCCAGAAAGGGAATTGGCATTATTTTTGGTGTTTTTTCAGCTAAGGAAGAAAAACTGGGCACATGGGGAATGAGGGAATCTTGGGCCAAGTTCTTAAGATATTCTCTCCATTGCACAGCTCTAAGCTGGGACATGTATAAAATCTGTTCTCATGTAACCTAAATATGGGCCTATATAAAGGTCAAGCTTAGAGTTTCAAGTTCTTTAGAAAGTCATGTATTCTTTCAACTGCTTCTTCCTTGCCTTGCTGTGGAGAAAGTAGGTACTGACCAACATGCTACAGAGCATAGGAAACTGTGGGACTAATGTGTGTGCCTCAGAGTTTGCTGATTTTCATGTCTATCTTCCAAACTACGAATGTATTGAGACATTTCAAGGTTTGTTTCCTCCGCTGCTAGCATCTCATAATGGTACAGCTAACTCAAAATTAAAAATCAGTCTCTAGAAGAGATCACACCAGTGAAGCACTTTGGACAGGGCAGGGGGTATGCACAGGTCATAGATCAGTACAGAATGCCAGTTGGCAGGAAAACCCACTGCTCCGGTAATTGTTTGTTTCAATTCAGAACTGAAGGAAAAAAAATCTTCAGAAAAAATTCCAGGATTGCAACTACGGCAATTTTAAATTTAAAAAACAAAAAACAATCAAACAACAAAAAAATAATATTTAATTTCCAGCATGATGTTCTTGAAACTGATAGCTATCACTAAGTAATTTAGGAGATTAGCAAAATTCCTCTTCCAACAGGAAAAGCATTCTGGTGCACTAAGTCCATCCCTCTGAGGTACATAGTGGTACAGATGGGAGGAGGGGTAGAAAATGCTTCCATGTATCAGTTACCACCAATGGTATTGTCATAGCAAGGGAAAAGTCAAGGTTTGCATTCTTTGCAGGGATGGAGGACCTAGAGGCCATGTCCTCACCTATGTTTTTTTAGAGGAGCGTTCTACGCTTTGTAGGGTTTCAGCTACCCACCTTTACTATATGCAGAGCCTGGATGATTAATTTCAACTCTCAGAAAAACCTTGTTAATTCTGTGAGGAAATATGTTTCCTATCTTGTGGCATCTCAACAGCCTGACTCCCCAGAGGTAAGCATTATTTGCTTTCTGAGTTCATTCTGAACTACAGGTTCCACAGAAAGAGAAGAGCTGAAGAAATATCATGAGAGCTAAAGATCCCTTGGCAGTCAGCTTCTTAAGAAGAGTAGGAAAAGGACTTTTCTCCAGGATATGCAGCTTATAGTTGATGAATAACATTGGAAGGGTTACTTTTCCTTCAGATCAGTTGAATGATAGACACTCCATTTCTCATAGTCTTCATTTGAGAGTTAATTACAGTTGTGATGGGATCACAATCAAGACAATTAGTTCATGCAGGTGGCTGAGCTCTTGGGGCTTGGTGGTAGGTGAACTGTGAGGGTAACCGTGTCTAATTGCATATTGGCCACAAAACTCAGAAAAATGTGAAGTCATAAACTAGTCAATAGAAAAGCCACCATCCACCTCTGTGAGCTGAGGTATTACCATATCCAGGGTATTTAGCCAGTGGGTTTTTGTAAATGCAGATCTATTGAAATCAATTCTCACTTCCTACTCACACAAAGAAAGAGCATATGGAATATGATTTTTTTTTTCGCAATGGCATGTGGAATACAATTTCTTTTTATTGTGTATATGTTGTATTTTTATCTGTTCATCCTTTGCTGGATGTTAGCAAAAATAATTTATCACTAGCAGAGTAAAAAGTCCTTTCCTGCATGGCAAAAGAGCACAAATTAGAAAGTAGACTGTTATTCACTTTTAGATGAAACTTATTATTTTCTTATTTTTGCATGTAAAATTGTCTCCATTGCTTCCAGTATCTCATAATGGTACAGCTAACCTTAAAACTGAAAAGCAATCTCTACCCAGAAGCCACAGTGTATAAACTGAGGTAAGCCCGGGAGAAGCAGAGGTAATAAGGGTCTCTTTGCAAAATATTTATTGCTTTAGACAAGTTTATAACTTTCAATGCCTCATATTTCTGTGCTCAGAAAGAGCTCTGTGACAGAAATAATACCTTTAGAAATTGCTGGTCATCCGTATTACTATTCATTTGAGAGAAAACATTGTTGTTTCTGGACTCTTTGTTCCCATATATAATACTAAGTTCATTCCAAAACATAAATGGTAAAGCACAATACATCACAAAAAGCAGGTTTCTCTATTGCAAACATAATTTTTGCATTCAAAGTTTATCTATCTGATGATTTTGCAAAAAAACCTAAACTAGGACAGCAAGACAAATGCATTGTTAATCATCTGATTGTACATGCAAATTGAGCAGGTAGGGACATGATGATTCAGATTGGCACCTTGAGGACTGAGATGTGGAAATGAAAATTATCATCCCTTATTTCTGTAGGATACCTCACCCAGCAGAAATAACTCATACACTCTTCTAGTCCTGTGTAAGCCATTCAAATCATCCTTTGAAAATGGGTAAAAAGGAGATTTTCTGATGTCTAAGTGATTTAGGAATGCAAGCCCAACTGGAGAGCCACTTCATAAAGATATTTCTCATTTCTTTAAGATAATACACAAATTTTGAACATGAAAGCTAATGCTAGTCGAGCCAGAACATTAAGTAGGACAGATAATCCTGGATGGTGGGACTTAACAGACAAGGAATTATTTTTATACAGCAACCTAGAAGAAATTTCTGCAGGTGAGCTGCCTTTATTTTTGAAGTGTCCAGATGTTTCCCTTATTTTCATCTTTGTAGAAGCAATGGCTAATGGGAGAAAAGAGAATTTTTCAGAACTGTCAAACATTGAATTAATGCTGGAGGATTTACTCTGACTATCATTAGCTCAGAAAGGGTCACACCGCAATCTAGTTATATTTATTTTTACTTTGATATAGTAGTTTTCTGGTTTGATTTTCATCTTGGGCATCCTTAATCATTCAGTCATTTTTAAAAAACTTACTTCTAATCAATAAGATGGCTTCTGAAAACATATTCTACTTTAAATACAACTGAAACTACAGGACTTTCAGAATTTAATTACCCAGATGTTTGGCCAGGGCAAAAAGTCTTACTTCACTGCTCTTTTGAGAACTGATTCAGTTTCGTGACATGCTCAGGGCTTTACTTCCGTGTCTGGTCTACTTGATCTACTCCTGTGATAAAGCACACAAGAACGGAGGTACCTCGTGTTTCTCCTTCCTCTCGGCCAGTAGCAGGAGCCTAGGTTGTGTTTAGCTTATAGCTTATTCTGGTTTGATTCTCTGTTTTCCTCCCTCCTTCCACAAATCTGCCCATGGCCTAACAGGGGATCCCAGCTTCAGAAAGTAGATCCACGTCTTGAAATCCCCAAAGACTGAGAGTGTTTTAATTTGGGCATTTATAGAATCATAGAGTCACAGAGTCACAGAATCATTTAGTTTGGAAAAGACCTTTAAGATCATGCAACCCAACCATTAAACATTAACTTGAGTCAGGCTGATTTCTGTTATGCATCTTATGGATGGCAGAGTGCTTTAATATATGCTGTTGCTTTTGAACAAACAATATGGTGAAGAATATAAATAGCTGTTCAAAGAATATATAATAATCACTGAATCATTACTGAATTGTTTACTTCAACCAAGTACTAATGCCAGGGTATAAGCCTAATTAACTGTATTTAACAGTGCATACTATACACATAATATCTTAAACATGGAAGATTAAAAATTGTTTTTATTGGCTGAGCTATAGTCCAAGTAGACACCCTTACACAAGTTATAGAGCCCACTGTATCTGATATGTGAAGGCCAAACTGTTTCTAGATACTACAAGCATTGTCTGAGTCTTCCTTGACATTTCATAGATGTAAAACAGAAGAGCTTGTAAAAGACTGAATCAAGCATCTTGATGGAGAGAATGTAGAAAAAAAATAGCCATAAACTGAAACCTCATCTCTAAAACCATCCTGACCAACAGACTTTAAAGCTCAGCAGACCTCTGTCCCTGTTCAACCAGGGTTTGAAGCTATATTTGGTCCTTTAAGATCTGTTCATGAATCAGCTTTGAAGTAACTGATCACCAAAAAGAAACATCTATGACTTGAAAATTCTGATTTCTTGTCCTGCCATGACAAGTGTCGTGAGGTTACCTCTAGCCAAGGTGTGGTAAAGAAAAGGTTAAATTATCCTCCTGAACAGCTAAGCAGTGAGAGAGCTTTAAAAGGCAATCTTTTACAGATAGATTTGTTTGAGATGACAGGACAGTCACCCTAGTGTCAAAAAGGACAGAGCTGTTGATAGTCTAAGGATGAAGATGTAATTAGGTTATACTTATGAGTGTGATTAACGTGATTACAATACATGTCATCTTAACATGTACTTGACTGGAAGACTGAAATATATTTGGTACATGTCACGTTCCTTTCTCTTAATGCTGAGCTTCTATTTCTGTTGCTTAAACAAAAGAATAGAAACTTCTCTGAATTTTTACGTTAAAGATTGTTAAATTTCCCCTGAAATAAATCTTCATGCAATCCATCTCTAAAATCCACACACATTTAAAACTTCTGGAAATCATAAGCTAAAGTTGAAAAAATTATATCAGCCTCCAAATAGGTTTTTTAATGTCAGGCTCCTAACAATTTTAACTTGGCTTCTGCCTTTATGTGATGAATTTATACTCCAGCCTCAGCTCCAGACATGCATTGATAAACACTCCTTTGACTTTCGTAAGTTCTGGACAAAACACTTCTATGCCTTCTTATGATTTTCTTAATATGAGTAATAAGTGATGCGTGTTATTTGTTCAGCATTATTAAAATGGATGATTCAGAGAAACATGAAAAATTCCTACTTTTAATTTAATGGTCCTATTTTATTATAATCTGGGTTTTTTTAATGTTATTCATTGCATACCTTACTCTTTAATCATGTTTGCTCAATGAGGTGTCCTATTTTCCACAGTAGGACAGTTTGCTTTTTGGATGTGCTTATAAATTCCTATGAACATCTTTAAAATTAACCTCAGTCTAAGTGCCTGGTTTTGAAAATGGCTGGAGCATGCGGCTACTAAGTTTACACATATACTTTCTATTTATAGATCAGTTACAAGTGGGTAACTAGTGAAACAAAACTAAGTTGTTTCCATATGACCAGCATTCCCAACACTTTTTGTGCTGTCCTAGGGACAGCAGCCCAAATCTGAAGGACTCATTGGGGTAGTCAGTGAATAAACAGAGAACACAAAACAGCTCCTCTTTTAAAGACAAAGACAGTATTCATCGATATATCTCAGCACACCAGCAGTCTAACCTTTTAATCGTTGTAATTATTGTGGGCGTTACAGAGCAGAATTGTTTCCTTAATGAACACTCCCTTACTGACAAATGTGCCATTCTTCATGCCTTTGACTCTGCCTTTTCTGCTGTATATAGAGCAGTCCCACGCTCCCACTGCTTTGTGTGAAGCATTCTCCCTAGAGAAGGCTCAAGTATTAGCTAAACCTTTACTAAATTGTGTACAAGATTTTAACCTGGACTGGTGGCCATTTAACATTTATCTAGGTCTAGTATTAGCCTGCTGACGTACCCACCACGTTGGGGTGTGACTCTACTTTCAAAGTACAATCAAAAGGCTGACAGGGTTTGGACATAGCTTAGCCCAGGTTTGATCTGCAGTACTGCAAGGCCATCTTACATCCTCACATTTTTTGCTCTCGGTGCCTCTCTACTTGAATGTGTCACTGGAATTTCGTTGGTCATATTCCACAGTCCTTTTACCTGCAGTAAATTCTGTAATGTTCGGAAGCATTACTTGCTGGCAAATACTCAGAATAAAAAAAAAGTGTCTTTTTTGAGCACTGTGGGAAACTGAGATTAATCCTTTTCACGTGAATAAACTTTGCTTCTCATTGTACTGTGAATGAACTACTAACAAGAGTAACAGTGGAACCCAACTTTTCTATTTAAGACAGGTGGAAAATATCGCTGTATTAATGTGAGAATTTTTTGTGATTGATTGGGAAGGTTTTGCTGGAATGGCATTGCCTTTATTCGCAGGCACTGGTCATTTGTCAGCTCTCACTACCAGGTGATCCTATAAGCAGCACTATTTAGGAGTTGTGAGCTTCCACATACCATCACTTCATGCTGTGGTCTGAACCTATCTCCAGCAAGTCTCTTACTTGCCATGACAATAATCCATTATATTTCTTTTGCCAATATCTGACAGAAGAGAATCTTGCTCCACTGCAGCTTGGCAAGCCTCCAGGTTACCATTTTTATCTACCAGGGAACAGGAAGAGGGTGGATGGAGGCGGGCAGAGGCGGGCAGTGGCCATCAGCAGGGCAGCAGGCTCAGTTTCATTGCTTGAACCTGAGTTCCTGCTAAAGGGTGAAATCTGCAGCTACAACAACTCCCTGCTTCGTCCTGGCCGGAGGGCTCAATGTTCCCTTATGAACCACTTTCAGCCACACCCAAGTGCTAATTGTTTAGTAACGAAAGCTTTCATTATCAGGTTATTACAAATTTAATTTTTAGGAGACTGGCAGAGACAGAGGTGAGACTACCAAAGATGTATTCTTTTTTATAATCATGGACTCTGATTTCTGTTCATCCAGGAAGAAATCTGTTTACAAGTATGATATAAGGTTTTATTCCTGTTCTAGGCAAGATTTATGTGAAGAATCACCAGGCGCTTCTAACATTTACTATGCAGCCAACTCAGATTAAACCTTGCATGAAAGATTTTATCTCTTGGTTTCCAAATTTGCAGAAGGTCTTATCCAAACCTGTTTTAAGTGTATAAGTGTTCAAGCAAATCATTGCCAGTAATCAAAAGATAGAAGGGCTTAGAAAATATGAATGGGAAAACTTACACGTGGAATAGATTTCTGCAAAGAGAAAAAGAATTATCTGTTCCTTGTATCTACAGTGTACAGGATGAGAAGTAATGAGGCTAAATTAGATCAAAGGAGATTTAGGCTAGACGTTAGGGAAAACTCTCTGATAGTGGTACTAATTAACCACTGAAATAGCTTACATTGAGAGAACATGAGCTCCCCACGGTTACAGCTTTTTAAGGACAGATTGAAAAAGTATCTATGAGGAGTGGATTAGGTTTTCCTGTTCCTAGCTGGCAGTGGGGTAAATGCCTTCCTGCGATCCTGTATCTTTATCAGCCATTATTCTGTGAAGTCAGAAGGAGACTATAGATTTAATTGATCATTGTGATCTTATAACTAATTATATGTAGACTTGGTGATTTAGGTGCATTTACATAGTGCAAATATTTTGACAGAATGGTGTTCGGGCAAAGCAGATATTGCAATTCTGAAGTACATTCTAGAATCAGAACTGCTGTCTTCCCTGGCTTTCTCTCTAGAAGACAATTGCAGAGTTTGTTTTATGGACAATTAGAGATATGCTTGTAAAGTCTTGTTGTGAATTGCAGAGTTATAGGTTCTTTGTAGACTATGAGAAATATTTTGTGCCCTGCTTATGGCAGACTGCTAGAAAACAAATGTGCATGCTGTTCTTTCATGATGACAAGACTTTTATCCTTTCACGCCATTGTGCTACTAATCTAAAATAAAGGTAGCATATAACTGGTCACTGACAATGAAAGAATATATAATCTCTTTTACAGAGATGTATCCAAGTATTTGGATAGAAGTTTTGAGTGTGGTCTAATCAGTTACACACTTCAGATAAGTCAGTAACTTCCACACAAAATACTTAGTAAATTAGTTTAACTGCCACAGTGTGCTCTGTGAGTTGGCTAAAGCAGATTGTCTCTTGGATAGATATTAAGACAGTTTTTCCTGTTTATATTTATAGCTCTGTGAGGGATTTGTTGCACCTGCTCCCACTCACAAATAAAGCTTTTCGCATTTCACCAAATTATGTATTGGTCGAATGAAAAAAAAATTATTTGTTATGTAAAAATTTTACCTTCTTCAGAGGACAATGGATTTTTCTGGCAGTAGGGCCATATGGTTTTGCAAAAGCAAAATTAAGTCAGAAATAGAATCAGCTACTTTCAGAATCAGCAGTTATTTTACAGGGTGTGGGCACGTGTATGTTTATCTAAATAATTTATTTGCAGGAAAATTGTTTAAAGGACAATGTGGAGCTGTGTTTCAGCAAGGGATCTGTGTGAAGACAAAAAACCCAGCAGGAATGCGAGAGAGAGAACTCTCATGTGTAAGTAAAACATCAGAGGAAAAGCAAAGACAAGTGGGCAGCAAAGAAGGAGGGAATGGCTGGCAGAAGGAAATAGAAGGAAGGGGAGTAGATGGACATGAAAGTAGAAATGTAAGTGAAATATAGCTTCAAAGAACTTCTTGAAAGAGGACCAGATGCTCAAATTTGGTGCCAAGGGTCAGAAAAAATAATCAAGAGTAATGTGATTCAAAGTGACAAAAATGCAAGACTAAATGGCTTCAAGAGACAAGCCTGGATAATGCGGTCCCTTGTGGATATTTTCAGAGTACTTCCAGAAACCTGCAGTCAATGAACACGAGAAACTCAAAGGAGTGTCGAACCAACTGCAGAAGATCAAGGAAGGAGGTGGAAGAGCTAGCATGAAACACGTTCTAGTGATCTGGAAGGGTTGCAACATTGTCTGTCTATGGACTTCCATTCTTCTTCACATGACAATAGTAAGAAAATCATGACACCAGGAAACAGCTGAGGACCTGATCAGGCCTGGAGAAAGAATTGCTATGACTAAACAGAATAATGTTTTAACTGTGAGTTGTAAAAAACAAACACCCCACAAAACAAACCCAAAACAAAACCCAAAACAAAATCAACAAATAAACAAACAAAAATCACAACAGGAGACAAGTCCTAAATAGCTGCTCCAGGATTAGTCTATGGCCAGGCTGTAGACTCTTGAACCCTACGTAGGTTAGCAGCCACCTTTAACTTCATAGTGGCCACAATTCAGGCCATTTGCAAGTGCATAACGAGAATAACTTCCAGCCATGAAAATGGCTCTATTATGGTGATCTGAACTCAAGGGAACCCCTGGCCATAGCACAATTTTTTTTTCTGCAAAGCCTTAAGGAAACTAGTTTATTTTTAGGCAGCTAAAGAGTTCAATATTGAAATCTAAGAGCTGTTTGTTGACTCTGGGTATATTGTTTCTGTTCAGAGGCAACATAAAATGTTAATGAGCATGTCTCTTACTTTCTCAGTAGCCTAGCAAGCAAGGATTTAGGCAGCTAATTTATTATCACTTACACCAGCGTGCAAATGAATCTGTCATTCCCTAAGCCTGAAGTAAGAAATATCCTTAGAAGAAAAAGGTGAATCAGGAGAGACATGAAATAAACTACTCCTATTACCTCTGTTATTCTCCTCCAGTGAACCTCTTATTTTAAAAGAAATACATCTTTCTTGCACATAGTTTCAGGCATGTTGATGTGTTTCTTTCTGTCCCTCTGACCGGGTAGTTGGTGCTAGGCCTCCTAGAGTGTGGCTGTCGGGTCAAGAGCCTCTGCAGGGTGTGCAGGAGCTTTCCACTTCTGGCTTGGCAGCTACAAGCAGAGACACAACCCACTATCAGTGGGACTCTCCTGTACATAAATGCCCAAGTATGTTGCCAGAAACTAAGTAGAAAATTAAATTTTGGTGCAGGTGATAATTGAAAAATAGAGAAACTGTTGTATAGGATGTGAGAAGGTGACCCGAAGACAGCTGGGAGAAGGAAGCAATATGAAAGCAAAGGAGATTGGTAATGGAGAAAGGGAAAAGGAAGTGGGAAAGATTTAATCCACGTAACTGAACAGTACTGATGTAAAGTGCTCACAGTAGCACAGGGTGTAGTAGCACACCATAAAGTAATAGGATTTGCTGGCACATAGGGTTAATAAAACTGATGAGAAATTTTCTAGGAAGGAGTATCACAGGCTGTGATATCCGCCATAACTACAGTATGTCTACGGAGGGATCGAAGGCACAAGTGGTGGCAAAGACAGTGACCGCTGGAGATTTAAAACTTAGGTCAGGAATCTGAGACCGAATAGGAGACCTGAAGTGATATGAATATGAGGACTCTTCTAGTTATGTTACTTTGTTACTTATGTTCTTTACTACCATGGCAAACCTGAGGTTAAAAATACAGTTAAGCAAGTGAGCCTCAAACTTAGTAAACCCTTAGCACTCCCTTTGTATTCTTCTGCATTGCCTCCTACTACTCCTTTGGCCCTCCACAGCCCGGGTTTGGTGACTGCCAGGTCATACTGGACTCTCTAACCTTGTCTCTGACCCAGGCTAATACGAGAGAGAAGGAAGAAGACACTTAGAGCAGTGAATTTCTGCAGAAGCTGTAGTTCAGGACCACATTACAACTAAAACATTTTGTTGTCGCGTTTGTCTTAGACATGTCTGGTCTTTATCTATCCAGGTTGTAGCTGACTTTGGGGAATCGATGTGTGAATGTTCAAGGTCAGCCAGGCCTTGTATAAACTACAGCACAGGTTCCTCTTTTTTTCATAACCCAGATGAACAATTATGGATGTTCTTTCTTCACTTAACAGTATGTTAGGTCATAGGCTAAAGAAGGAAAGAAATGTGTCCATCAGTACTTCTATTCCCTCCCTTCCTGCCATTAGTTGTCCTCACTGGGACTCTTTTCCTCCCTTAGTCCTTGTGTCGCTCAAAGTAGCTCCAGGTCATAGGAGAGGGCAACAGGAAATCCTCAAGTAAGTTGCATACATGCAAAATCCTATGCCTGAATTAAACACAAGCCTTTATATAGAGAGATATAATAGAAGTCTTCTAACTCTCTGCATGGACTCTAACATCTGTTTTTCTAAAAAGCAAATAAATGTATAGGCATAGGAAAGTAATTCAATTTTGCCATCCTCAGTATGCCTCACTAAGGATGTGTGCAATTACTATTTCAATTGTTGATTATCAAAAGTATATACAAAGTTTTGTAGTTTAGGAACATCAAAAAGATGCAGTATGAAGCTGTGTGACTTCTGTGTCCTAATGTAGTGTTGATTTCTGTTGTCTATTCAAAACTCTTCTACAAGACAAATTAATCAGTACTGAAAAAGACATTTGCGAAATTTTATAGTAAAAAATTCAATGAGCCTGTCTTATAATTCCTACCTTTATATTTACCTTTATTCCTTTATCCTGATTGGGTAGTTCAAAGTTAAATAATTGAGGGATTTTTTTTTTAAGAAAAAGAATGGTGATGGATTCTGTCGTTTCTTTGATGCCTCCCTGTTACGTTATTAAGTATGTGAAAGGTGACGTTTCTGCACTCAGGAGGACTTAACAGAAATATTTGCCTTTGCTAACTTTTTGACTCCTCTTTCAGTCAGCATTCAGCCCAAAAAATGGCATTTTTAGTGTTCTGTTCTTGACCATTCTCAAAGGAATGGCTTAGGCTAAAACCTTGGTGTTGTAGCAGCCTTCCCTCTGTCTTGGTTGCTCAGCCCTTCTCTGGTGCTTCTGCGTAGACATGGTCAAGGCAATTGACAGCAAAAATCCTTACAAGTCTTCATGACAGACCAACCAGTTTTGGCACCACAGTGCATTGGCAACTCTTCCTACTGCAGGGGTTAGCTTGTTCAACCTGGCTCAGTGTATCTTTACAGGGTGCCACGTGGTGCACCGTTTGCAGCAAAGGCCTAATTTTATGGTGAAGTAAACTATTTTTTGTAGTATGATCGGAACATGTTTTGGAATGTACCTTAAGGTCTTGTGGTTACAACAGTCCACCCATTTCAGTGAGATTTAATGGAACCTATAATGTTACTTTATATTGCCTTGAGGTTTTTTTTTTTACTCTACAATTTGTATAATTGGTTCAGGGAGTAGTGTAGAATAAATCATAATACAAAATGTAACTAAAGCTATTATCCCAGCAGTGGGCCAAGCACGTTGCATTTTAAAATGCCAGAGAATTACACAAGGAGCACATGCATTAGAAGGATGAAAATGAACATTTATAGTAAGGGGTTATAATTTTCTTGTACTCCTCCTAAACCATTGTTATTTGCAGATATGAGATAATTATATAACGTTGTACTTGGATGTCACAAATTATTTGTTGTCATACTGAATCGAAATAATTGATTTCTATAGAATGACTGAAATTGTTTTACTGCTTTATAAGAAGTGTCCTTCTTTAAAGTATTGTGGAGTTAAAGTCAGAAGAGTTATTTCAGACCATTTAGATCTTCTGTAACAATAAACAAACATGAAAATGAAACAGAATTTCATAACTTGGGCAGAATTTTCTCTACTTTTTGACCATTTTCAGGTTTATAACAAAAATGGAAATTTTCTGAGAGCAGTCATAGAAATCAATTTTTTCCACCATAAAAGCTTGCTATGAAAATATTATCCATCTTTGAAAGATCTAGTTTAAAAGGTTTACTTATTTGTCCCATCTACATATACAGAAAGAAGGATATTACATTTTTAGCCATGTAGTTTTTCATGCCTGTGTAGCAATGTACAGGAATTGTTAGGAGCATGCTGTATTTCCTCAGGAAAGAGAGCCAATATCCTCAACAGCATTGTGTATTTATTAAAAGACAGATCCAATCATTGAGTTTTGGCATCATCCAAGCTTTTAGTGTTACCGAAGGTCCCTCCTTTTCCTTTCTCTCTCTCTCTCTCTTTTTTTTTTTTTTTTTTTTTTTGAGAAGAATAAGCCATTATTCTTCTATTTATATTAGAAACTATTTATGTTTCTACTCTTCATTTCTGGAGTTGCTTCGCAGAAGAGAATTCAGTTTTTTACATCCCCAGTAGTGGCATTCACTTCACTGAGGATAATCTTGTTGCACACAGCTAAAAACCAGCAGAGAGTATAGAGATGCATTACCAGATCAGGTGCCTGGGAAGAAGCCTCTAGTTGTCCTGAATCAGTCTTTTGAAATTCTCCATAGGTGTAAGATAATAATTGGGAAAAAAAAAAAAAAAAAAAGGCAGCACTGTTCTTTGTATCTTTCCCTTCCTCCACGCTCCCCCGGATGCAAGGCTTGCTTGTTGCCCCTGTTTCCAACCCAAAAAAATGACTGTCACTGTCATTTTGGTAAGACATCTCTCAGACAGTCTTTAGTCACACATGACAAAGAGAGGAGCAGAGGGACTGAGGGCACTAAGTAAGAAATGCATGCTAGCAGTATCAGTGCCCTTCCAGGAGCTGCTGTCACGAGGGAAGAGCCCTCCTCCTCTTACTGAAGCACGTTGTCAAATAAGGAAAATCCACCCCTACCCATCCAGCATATTTGGGGAGGTAACCCCAAAGCAGCACTGATTCTCCTTTCCTCTTTCTCCTGTCTGACTGTGTAGTCCTCACAGCATAGGTACAGTTGCTCTCTCGAGCCTTTGAAGACCCACCTTTGGGTGGTCAGTGCTGAAAAGGATACCTTACAGATGCCAAGGTGACGAGATGGTACCTAAGCAAGTTTTGTAGCTGTAGCCAAGCTGGTCCCTTGCTCTCCTCACTAGCAAGAAGAGCAGACATCTGGGGTGATGTTTACCTTTGCCTGCCTCCTGCTTCAGCAGAGCTAAGGCAGAGCTTTTTGCTGGCTAGAAACCAGCCTGCGGAGCATCACAATTACAGCTTTTCCCTTTCTTTTTCTGCTTTATCTGTACGCTCATCTGCGTGTACCTTGGGAATTCCAGCTGAAATCAAAAGATCACTATTTCTTTCTCTAGCCACAGTGCATCAGTTACTCAAATTAAAGGACAGACCTGCTGTGAAATAGAAAGTGTTCCCCAACTTGCAGCGATTTCTCATAAAGATACCATACCAATCAGTTCAATACCTGTGGCTTCCTGCTAAAAGCAAATGATATTTCACAGCAGCTAACCAAGCACACAAGGATGTATAAATTAAGCAAAATGCTCTTTATTCGTCTTTTGGATTTAAGTAAGTGACCACTTTGTGTGCATAGAAATACAAAGAGATTTTTTCCTTTTAAAGGCAGCCAAGATTTTGGCTCCAGTACACATGCATTCTTCCAGTAATAAAACAGGGTTCATTTTCTACTTAAAATTCAGTTTTCTATTTGAGTCAAAATTTTTATTTGTACCAGAATCTCTCCTTGGTAACTAGTAAAGAAATGTGCCCAGTACAAAACTATAAGCCCACTGATGTAGACACCAAGACATTTATTTTAGTAAAAGTTGTTTTGGAGTAAAATTGGATTTTGAGTCATTTTTACTTCAAGAACTCTGTGTGCTCCTTGAAGAATATCAACTCAGGAACTGCTAGTTTAGATGGGAATTATTATTTCTGAGTTCTTTGAAGGAAAGCTATTTTAACAGCAGGTGAGGACATGTCTTTATATACAAGTAGCAACCGTGTACTGATTGGATTTATCCAGGAACTCATTTACGAATTTCATTGCTTTCTACTAGAAATCCCAGACACATGTCCGTGCCCTTGCTTTCTCTAAAATAAAATTATAGCTGGTAAATATCTTGAAAACTCAAATGTACATGAGTTGTCCTTATCATCAGAGTAGGCAAAAACCAGTATTATGGATTCTAGCCATACTAGCATTTCGTGTACTGTGCCACTAAAAGAGACTTGGATGCTCCATTAGAGAGAGCTGCCTCTCTGATGTTCTGGGAAATTAAGGCCAGGAGGCTGGTCAGTGTTTCTGCAGACTTTCATATGATATATACAAACTGTTCTCCTAAACTATCCCTTCTCAGTAGAGTGAGAAATCATTTCCTTTGCATATTTTTGTTCATAAATCTTACATATTTATCCTTTTAATTATGCTTATCAGAACATATTCCACTCTGATTCCTTAGGGTTTCTTGCCTTAGGACAGAAGGATGATAATAACAACATTTTTGATGTGTTCTTATGCTATAATCAGGATTGACTCTTTACTTTTCCTGAACTTTCTCCAAGATTTTAATTAATCATATTTTTGCATTCACCAAAATCCCTTTCCTCCAGTTTTTCCTGTAGATATTGCAAATTCTGCATTTTTCTATGTTGAAGGTTAAGGTTTTCCTGTGTTTCTAGTCGATATATTCCTGTGGAGCTGTCCATCACCTAATGCCAAAGAACACGAGCCCAGGCCTCATGCTGTACAAATTAGCCAATCATCATCAGATTCGAAGATCAATTATACTAGCTTAAGAGCTATACTTTCTTTGTGTGTTTAAGGTAAAAGAAGAGAAAGTAGAGAATTTTTTTCACATAAATAGCATATTAAAATAAAAAGCAACTATATGTCATAGCACATATTTATAAACATATATAGCTTGATTTTCAGCTTTGGCCAAAATATCTCCAGCACAATGATGATTAAATGGTTATCTTTCCCTCCACCAACCTATGTCAGCCAGTTTTTCAGCCATTTTTATCGCTTGTATATCTTAAAGCTCTGTCTCTGACCGTCATACAGCAGCTGGTGGGTGAAACAGGAGAAACGCGCTTCTCCGGCATGTGGGGAATTCTGGAGAACTGCATCTCTGGTTTATGGTCTCTGTCCCCATATTCTGTACTGTACAGCAATACCACTCATGAAATCCATGAGCCACACACTGCTGGAAGATAAGAAGGGGATGTGTCACCACATGGAACTACCTACCCTGTTTTTTATATTAGCAGATATTATGAATCTCAAGACTGATCCAGCATAGCTCAGTGCTGGATTGGAACTTCAATCATTTTTAGGATTAAAACACCTGGAAACATCTAACTAAGATCATCAACAATTTATAGACAAAAATAAAACTGTAAAAAATAAAGTTGCAAAACAATGAAAAGCACTTGTATTGTCCAACCCGAGAAGCAAGAGAACAAACAAGGTTGAGCCTTATAGTACCTAATACACTGAAGGCTCTACTGAAACTAGTGTGAATGGAAGGGATAAATGATGAAAATTAGCGTGCTTTAATGATGCAGTGATACTCAGTGGAAGGCAAGAGAATAGCTGCAAACACCTGAAGTAGAGATGCCTAAAATTGCATTGCTGAGAAGTGATTACAATACATATCAATACAGCTCATGTCATCTGAACTCAGTTACTTCTCAGCTGTCAGAAGGGCATCTATATGGGACGCAAAATCTGGTAGATACCCTTTGAAGACATAAAGGATTGGATTCTTTGCCACCACAAGATCTGCTCCACAGAGGGAGCCAAATTGTCCAGCTGCCTGACCTTGAATGTCAGTAAGTCAGAAAAGACTAACAGCTTTTTAATTGATCATGGTTATTAAAGGACATCCTGCAGCTCTTGATCAGTGTGGCATAGTGTCCCCCTCTTGTCTCCCTGAACAAATCACATTGTCTCTTTGCCTGTTTTCTCTAGCACATCTGATATGCCAGGATGTTGTGTGGCAGTTGGTATCTCAACGGCCTGTGTGGCTTTGAGCCCCCTAAGGATGCTTTCATTTGTGAGCTGGCAGCTTCCAGAGCTTTCCTGCTAATCGGGTTACTTGCCAGCAGGGATATTCAGTTTTGTCCATATCTGTGATGGACAAGCTCTATTCAGCTGCTTATTCTTGCTTTACATTATGAACCTTGAAGGGACTAATTGGGTGAGGTGGGACCCTCTAGAAATCAGGAGACGATTCCTGCTTACCAGGGGATAAGTTTGCTACTAGAAATGGAGTTTCTGTGGCATGAGAGCTGTGGGAGAATTTCAGCTCAGAGCAAGGAGCCTGCAGCTCATGCATAGACTGAGAAACTATTTAGAGGAACAGAGCAGAAATCTAGGATTTTGAGATGATGAGAATAAATACCGCAGAGCTAGAAGGGATTGCTTGGGCTTTGTTGCAGCTCAGAAGTACTCTATATTGTCTGAAACCAATCCCAGGAGCAACAATGTACTTGTAAAGACACAGTGGGCAAGAGTCTTCTTGGCTGTAACAGGACATCAGCACAGCCATGTTAAGCCAAAGGTTAATTTTGCTCCATATCTTGTTTCTGTCAGTGAGCCTCGTACATCACAGGTGCAAAGTTGCTGTAAAAATGAAAGACGGTATCAAAAGCATTCTGAAAATCTAAGGATTTATCAATCACATCATCCTTAGCCGTATTTTTATTGACTTCTGGAAAGAACTGTAAAGGATTTGCTATGAAGGGCTTTCCTTTACAAAAATAGCATACCAACTTCTTCACTAAAAGACTCAGGGTGATTCCTGCCACTTAAACCAGATGTACCGCAAGTCCATTAATTCAGGTCTTTATTATAGTTTCTACTATTTTGCTCTATATAGCTATTGGCCTGTTGATTCCCCATAACTGCTCTGGAAACCTTTTTTAAAATAGACATCTTAATGTCACCCCTGAGTCCTCAGGTATAGATGCAATTTAAGTAAGAGGGTATGCACCATGCTTAGTTATTCAGCTATTTCATCCTTGACTTCCTTTGGATGTCACGAATGATTAAGTTCTGGTCCTGGTGATAACCAACTGCTCATTTTTTCGGTCAGTTCCAGTATCCATTCCATCCCCCCAAAAGAATCATTTTTCAATAGGAATAGCCCTCATTTCTTCTTCAGTGAGCACTGACGCAGCAGAAGCCTTTACCACACCTGGAACTGCACTATGTTCTCTGAACATGTCTTCTATATCCTGATCATCAGCGGACCCTACAAATTTTCTGGCAGACCTTTTGTTTCTGATGAGTATTAATAAATACTTATCCGTATTTTGATAACCTTTGCTAGTTGCTCTTCAATGTCGTTGTTGCTGGTTTTTGGTTTGTTTCTAGACATACAAAGGATGTATATAGCTACCTATTTACATTCCTTCCCATTCAGTCATTCCCAGGTTCCTCTATTTTAAAGCTACTGTTTTAGTCTATGTTCCATTAAAACCTAGTTTATTTTAGTTTAAATTATTTCAGTCTTTGAGAATCAATACAGGAGAAGGTCCAGGCAAAGCTTTCTTGGAGTACTGGCCAATTTAAAGTCCCTTCATACTGCTGTTCTTCCTCTACATCCTATTAAAGGGTCTAATTCGATGTCTTACTTCTCCTAAGCAGAAAGTCATCAGCAGCCCACAATCTGCACAGATCAGAAGGAAAAAATACATTTCTAAGGTGCTTCAGGAATATGTTTAACTTCAGCAGTTCCCAAGTAATAGAGAATGCCTTCAGAATGACTCTGGCAAAACAGTTTTTAGTTAATCTTTAGGTTTTGTTTTCAAATTTGCAAGTAAATATTTATTTGATGCTCTTTAGTACCTGTTCTTTTTCAGATACTGTATTCTTGTCATTGATTCTTCTACTCACCAGTATAAATCTCAAGACAGAACATCTGTTACTAAGTTCTCTGTGTGTGAGCCTGGACTTCCATATGAAGAAACGGCACAGGAAATTAGACTCTGCTGTCCGGTTTGTTCTTGGTGTCCATGAGCATTTAAAAAGCTTTAAGGTTTCACTGCTTTAAGAGACTACACCAAAACTGCTTCACATCTGGGAGACTGAAATCTTACTGCATAAAAGAAGCAAATACTGAAGAGATGAATTAGTGTACAGAGATGAGTTATTAACAATGGACAAGTTCCAGACTTCATCCACCTTGGAGCCAGTAGCTCCAGTCTTCCAAAGGGGCAAACGCTCTGCGAGAAAAAGCCTGCAACTCTTGTGATTCACCCCTGTTGTGCAGTGACCTCTCATGATGGCTGTCCTATGAAACTGTTAAGATGTGGAGGCTTGTGAATGTATAAGCTCAAATGAGATGACATTTTTGAAGCAATTCTTGGAAACAAAATTAACGACAAATCTCAAAATTTTTGTGTCCAAATGTAGCATTCATTTTAAACTATTTAGTTTCCCTTCAGTCATTTATTTATACATACACAAGCTGCCCTCACTCATCCTATACATGCAGACATAAACAAATTAAATTATTGTTCTCTTCAACAGCCTTAAAAAGGGAAGAGTGAGAGAGATTTTCCGTTTCTAAATACTTGGAACCTGCTACAGTGGGGACTTGGTAATTACCAGAGTGACAAAAAAGAAGCAATTCTTAAAATGGGAATAGACATCATATTTCCTTGAATCATAGGATCTACAACAGAAGTTTAATCATTCTTCACATGACAAAGCTATCAGGAGAAGGCGTTGTGCCTGTAGGGATAGAGGCCAAACACTAATGATTTCAAAACAGTGGCTTTTTTACTAAAGAGCAGGAGAAGATGTCACTGGATATCTGGATACAATTTCTGGACAAGTTAAAGGGATGATCTGTGTTGGTATCTATTATATTAGGGAAGAGTGGAGAACATCTAGAGGCTAAATTTAGATGGCAGTACTAGGAAAAAGAAGTATATGTAGAAACACAGATCTGGAAGATAGACTTAGGGTCACTGAGTCCCAGCAACTTCATCAATTTCACCGCAAGATCTGTTTACAGATACATCAAGAACCTAATTCACAATAAGTGTGTTTTATTCATCCTTGATACTCATTCTAAAAGGCTATTCAATACTCTGTTACAAACATTTTTCAAATTTCCAGCCAAATTTAATTAATGCCCAGTTTAAACCAATCTGGTTTTGGGCTAGCTTTGTCCTCTGCACAGATAACTCCTTCCTATCCTCACTAATATCTTTACAGCTGTTCTCAGTCTAGGCTGAGCTCAGCAGTCTCTACTGGTCACATTGGTCAATTCCCAGGTCTTGCCATTCCCTCCCCTCTGCACTGCTCGCAGCTTGATTGCCTTTCTGGGTGACCATAAGCAACTGAGTGGTTGGAGTTGTGAGGACAGTGCAAATTAACGAGATCTTGCAGTGCCCATTCGTGGATTGTTTCTCTGAGCAACTGTGTTTCGGGAAGCAGCAGTAGTCAGTTACAGATCCACTCTTACACTGTGGTCTGGTCCTTCTCCTCAGTCATTTCCCGTGGATGAGCTCCTGACTTTTAAAATCTCGAGTCCTCAAATGAATGAATTTACATGCAATTTAACTGAACTCTATCTCATTTCACTTCCTATTAACCTATTCACTTTCTCGTGTCTTTTGTGCCCAGATCATTACTGAAAATATTACACAAGGTTGATCTGGAAAAATGCCCAAAAAGAACTCCAGTAATGTCTCTCCATCCAGCCAGATAGTTTCCCTTTCTATTTTTCCTATTGCCATCTCTCCTCTAAGTAACTTCTTACTCAGATTACAGTTTTGTCACTTTAATTTCTAACTTTTGCATTTAACTGCATTCCCATGTGACACTGCTTTGTTAATATCCAGATAGATGCTTCGATTCCCCTTTCAGTTGTCTAGAAAATGAATTATCATATTAAAGAAAGTTATTAATTTTTTCTGATAGCATCTATGTTTGGTAACCCCCTTTTACATCTTTCTCAATTACCATGATATTCAAAATAGAAAATTCCTTCAAGAGAGAATTCCTTTACAAGTGGGGTGAGAAGCTCTGCATTCTTGAAGAGCAAGTCAAACTGCTGAGTAAAAATGGTGATGTAGACTAGGGAGACACCCGTGTGCAAGTCTTCATTGTTTCACCTCTTACATGAATGTGTATGCAACACTGCTTTGACATGGGTTTTGAGCCAATTTAAGCAGAGATTCCCTTGTCAAGGGTATGGAGATTTGCAAAGCTCATCCCTCCCTGTGACAGGAACAGATATACATCCCCAAACCACCTGAAGAATAGAAAGAAATTACATCTAGGGGGCCACATTATATACTCACTGATCACTGTTGTGCATTTTGAAAAGAATGAGCATAGACGTTTAAATAGAACGAGGCAAGTAGACACAGAATCTAGTATGTTAGAGCAAGAGCCTTGATTTGAATTCCTAATTTCTACAGCAAAACAAATTATTATTCTCATCATTAGTAAAAATAATAGTAATAATAATAGTATCATAAACACTTCCATAGAAAAGCACAAAATTAAAGATAAAAGGTATCTTTGTCTCATAGCAAGCTGCAACATTAAGTGGGGAATATATTTTGGGTGATCTGTATTTGACAAGTCACATTTCTTTAAAGAAATAGAGCCAACTTATCTCTGGGGGATAATAAGCTACTGGTGAAATATTTTTCACTTCTGCACCAGCAGCGATAGCTGCTCATGGTAGGGAGAGCAAGAACTGCCTACCCTCATGTGTGTCAGATACAGAACAGTCATTATCCACTGTTCTAAATCAGACCTCAGGTATATCTTTACATGTTTCATATGCAGGCCCACTTACAGATGTCAGCAGCTTCCACTCCAGAGAAAATGTTTTTCTTTCTGCTGCAAGGTGAATACAGTTCTGCCTCTACCTCTATAAGCCACTGTTGGTTTCCTTATGTATTTTTTTTGCAGCATTACACTAGCATTAAATGACCTCTCTTGGAATTTCAAATAGACAAATAAATCCCCATCTTGTTAATCCAATACCTTTCAGGAAAAAAAAACAAAAACAAAAACAAAAACCAACTGTGTTTTCAAAGAAATTATATATTCTGCGCAGCAGATATCTGTCTCTTCAGTGGAGCTGCACCTCTCATCTCGCAGAGGTCAATGCGGTGCAGTGCAATGACAATGGACAACCCTCTTAGATTATTTTTTGAGAGTGTTGTCAGCCCGCAGCAGCCAAGCAGTAAGGCTGCTCAGAGCAGCGTTCTGTGCTGGGTAACACATTGTCATGGCAACCAAACAAAGGGGTCATCCCACTCCTGCTCAATTTCATTGTTGTGTAGGGTGTAAGAGAAATCACAGCATGAGTGCGAATATGTCTTTGAGCTTCTGTGAGACTGAGTCAAGTTCCCTTCCTAACCTGCCCTCGGGCACAGTACCTTTTGGGGAGGCCATGGACCTGTGTGCCTGCTCATGGACATGCAGATACTTAAGACTATGAGCTCAGAGGGCGAAGACAAGGGTTTTGGAGTGAAAGCAACTGCCAAGAACCAGTGATGATCTCTTCTGCAAGAAATCATTTGGTAGTAGAGGCAAACACACTACTAAAGCAAAGGCAATAAAGTGGGAATGGCTGAGCCAAGTGTTGGTGGCGGAATAACTGAAAAGTGTGGTGATGTAGTGGGACAAGTGGATGAGGGAGGCCTCTGAGGGGTGTGAAGCAATGTGTTTGCTGAGTGATGATTTCTTCTGACTTCTTCTGTCCTGTGCTTTCCTCACTGTTCCAGTCTTTTTTCCGTCCTCATTGCTTTTCTTATTCCTGTTCTTTCCTCCTTTTCTCCTTCCCATTATTTTGTGTATTCTGCAACAATTCTTCACGGACATTTCATCTTCTACTGCTGTGGTCCTGTTAGCTCACACCCACCCTGCAACTCTCCATAGCTTCTGGTAGGACTGTTTCAGCATCACCTATCCCTTGCACTGCAAGCTACTATCATGAGGCCCTGTTTTCAGACAAATGAGAACTTAAGGTTATAGCTATTCCAGCTGGAATTTTGTGTGCCAGACATCTGCATGAAGAAGGTATTTTCTTGAAGTTTATGCAATCATCATCAGCTAAAATTCATGAAACATTTCCAAGATTGAGGAAAAGATTAACAGGGAGCTGGGCCAATATTATGGTAATCTTAAAAAAAACTAAACAAATTTCCCACAGTTTACCCTATCCTCACGGTACAGAGCAAGGATATGCAGTTTATCTGGACATGCTGCAGTTTCCTTAAGGGCAGCTCTTTTCTAAATGAGATACAAGCCCCTGGAAAATTGTCATTTGCCCATCTCAACAGAGAATTCTTGGTGTTTACCAGATAAGTCCCCAACAGGTTTTACAAGGACGGTGTGTATAGAGGGAAGAGGGAGGAGAAAGTCTGATCTCTGCATTAATCTTCTGCAGACTTATCTTCTACTCTGCCCCTTTCCATGATGTTGTCTAGGATACTGGGCAAGTCACTAGAGCCAAACTATTCATGTGAGGCAATTACATTTTACTCATTATCTGGTCTCTCACTTGAGCCTGAATTGATAAGGTGATGCACTTTTACCATTGCTTTTCATGTCTTTGAGAGCTGTGCTTTGAATGCCTAGTGTGCTAAATGCACTGAAAGAAAGTCTTCCATTGGCAACTCAGAACAAGCAGGAAATGTTTATTTTAACTTATTTTGTTCCTCAGTCCTTCAGAAATAAAATGGATGTATAAGTATTGCCTTATGTTACAGAGATGTTCTGAAAATGTGTGCATTTCTATTTGATTAACTGTTGGATGTTAAAACAAACAGCATGAAAAGTCTCAAAGAAAGTTTAATAACTCTGTCTTTAGAACAGGCTTTGAAAAGCGCAGGAGACAAGGCACAGGAGCTGCATGAGTAAACAAAATACTGAAAAGCTATTTAAAAGGTGAGTACTCAATCAGGCAGATGTGCTGAGAAAAAACACAGTGTGTAATTATGAGATTGCAGATTGAATTAGAAAGCACAATCACAAAAAGCCAAATTAAGTTTGCATACAGATCTTAATTCTTGCATTTTCTATCTGTTGAGTGCTTGAATTTTCAGCCTCAAAATAATGTAATGATAGAACATTGTACAGGTTTTTTTACATACTCATACTTTCCTCAACTGGCACAAACAAATGTTGAAACAATAAGAAAGCCCCATTTTTCAGAGCCCTATGGATAGTGTACTCTTTTCTAGACCACTGTAGCCACGTTATTTGAGTGTGGCTGTATCCTAGTCTGTGGTTCTGCTTTGATTTTTGTGTTCTTTCACATTCTTTCTGTGAAAGTGTACCTTTCTATCTATATATACAATGCCCTGTGCAGTCAAATTACAATCTCAAGAGCAGCTGTGAGATGTTTAACGCAACACAAATATTGAATCATCTTGGTATTGTCAAAATGACTAGGAGTCCATCAGAAGACTGGTGGTTTAGAAATGCAATATAAAAAGGCAGTCCCTGACCTAATGAATTTTTAAACTTAAAATAAGAGATAGCTATATAAACAAGACACAGACACAAAAGACACAAGCAGATGAAATAAAAAAAAATACAGTGGTTGTATCAGCAAAAAATCAGTAGTTTTCTGCATATATGCAAACATAATTGAGGGCATTGTTGTATCTTTCACATCAGACCTGCTTGCCACTGCTTTCCAGAGCTGCAGTTAAAAGGATAGCTATTTATTCTCCTCCTTGTCACTAGAGGCTTTTAACTACAGCAAGCAAAATGCAAGCTAGTGATCATGTAATATATGATAGATTCTTTGTTCTGTTTCCAGTTACGAAAACACAACTGTGTCCACTGTGTATCTACAAAATTAATACAATAAGGTATTTAAAAAAGGGAGGATAGGTCAAAATCTACGTGATAGTAATGGTGAACATTACTAAATCAGAAAACTAAGTTACTCAACGTTACTGCATTATGCAAGAGAGCAGGACTCAAAAGATTGATGACACATCTGTTTGAAGATGGGAAGGGAATAGTGGGAAAATCACACTTTTGAACAAAATGCCTAAGGATTATTGCACTTGGAAGAGAAATATCGTATTTGTGCAAGTGTTCAACATTCACAAACAATATGTAGATGAAACATTTAATTAGCTTAGAGAAGATGTGCAAGTGTGAACAACTTATAGATAGCAGAATTTATGCTAGCAGTGAGAAAGATGATCAACGACAAACACAAAAAAATGTCTGTTTCAAGAATGTAAGCACATCGACCTTCCAGCAGAAGGTCCCTAGTTCATATTAGTTTGGGAAACTGAAAATGTGTCTGCCTACTTTTGATGCACAGAACCAGTATTTCCCTTCCCAAAAGCCATCATGTCTGGAAATTCAGAATACAACAGGACTCTATATTCAGTTCCAGTTTTTAACACGACCTGTAATGAATAGCTCCTTTCCTTTTTTTATTTCCCTAATTTCTTTCTTTATTTTTCCAAGCCTGCAGTTCATTCCAAAGGTGGCAATACGGTAAGAAACAGGGAAGAAAGAGACCTGATCGTGCATACCCGACTTTGCCACAAGTGGGAGTTTGTACTAGTTACTTTCCTTCTCTGTGCCTCAGCTTTTCTCTCTGTGAAACAGATCCAACAACAAACTAGTGCAAAAGTAAGACCTCGGCATACTCTGCAGTGAGTAAAAAAACCTCATGCTTGTATGTCAAGTTATTTGTTCTTATTTGATTTCCAAAAATCTTATCAGTCAGATCTGATTTGGGGAAAAATAAATCACAGCTAATTCAGTCTTGCCTCTGTCACCTCTTTAATCTTCACCACTAAGGGAGGAATGGAGGTGGTTCAGGCACAACAACAACAACAACATTTCTCCTTAATTAATTTTTAATTTTCATCTCATACCATGCTTTATAAAATCATTCCTATCACTGATCATTCTGCATTAATATATATTAAGTATAGAACCATCTTACTTAAGTAGTTAATTGTTTTATTGGAAATCTTTCACTGAAAATTTTCTTTCCAAAGTTATATAATATCTTAGGACTGACACAGGAATTAAGGGAAAAAAGTTGTGCCTTTTGCTATGTGAGAATTCAGGCTTCCTGACTGCAAGTATTGACCAGCATTAACTATTTAAAATACATTATAGTTGTATCATTATTGAACATTTGTCCTTCACTTGTAATTTCTGTCATGTCAAGATAAGGCTAGAAAGAAGAAAGATTTTCTGAAAAATACAGAGCTGAGACATAAACTAAACCAAGGGAAACAGGTTGTATAGCTTTGTGAAAATTACTTTCTCAATATTGCATGAGTATAAAGGGTTGATATTTTGAAATTTCTGTTTTTCTTGTCCTTGGTACTAGACTGAGGAAAAGAGCTGCTGGCTATTGCAAACAGGACTGTTTCTGGCATGCCTTGTTTTATTATTCCCATCAGATGTTCTTTCTGGTTTGTGTTCTTCTTATTTCTCAAAAAATTATTTTTATAGCACCAATTGTTATAAAATATTATCCTCACATTACAACTGGAACAATACTCTTGAGGCAGTTTCTTCATGTGTCCCTTACCCAGGAGGTAAAAATGAGTTGACAGAGAACAGAAGAGACTTCATCAAAACTTATCATTTTCAACTGGTGGTTATAAAATATCCTGTAAAAAAATAAAGATTAAATAGACCTAGACTAAATGCAAGGTAAACATAATAATGCAAATCGAACTTATTGTAGGCTCCATTATATAGTTTAATATTATCATAAATAGGGCAATAAAAGCCATAATGATAAGATGCCATATTAAAAAAATAGCAACATAGAAACTAGTTAGAAACAGTATGGAAAAGGAAAGAATTGTACAGTATAGTGATGTTTATAATGAAGAGGAAGAACCAAAAAAGACACTGAATTGGGACTATGACAGAGTTAAACTAATCCGATTTCTAGTATTAGTAGAGGTATATAAAAAGCAGGAATTTGAGCAAATATATATATTGGAAAAAACCAAAAAACCCAAAGAAATAATTAAACAACACAAAGGGAGTAGGGCAGAGTTCTGGTTTCTTTGTCAGAAGACAAACAAAGCAAAAACAGCGGAAACTTTTTGCATGCCGCAGGAAACAGCAGACAATAAATGCCCATTTGTGAGTGGGTATAAATACAAAACAATGGAAGTGTTAGGAGTTGTATACAGCGGAAGCAATCGCAGCATCTTCCCTTTAAAATGGCACAAAACCAGAGAAAGCACTAAGGGTGAAAATAATAGCTTGCTTCTGTCGTTAGCAAAATAAAATCCAGCTGAGATAAAGACAAAATCAAAGATTGAATAGCAGCTAGAGTTCTGACAGCAGTAACGAGTCTAGAAAGGCGTGTGGATTGTTTTTCATTTCTTTTTTCTGACAAACACCAACTTCTCCCTGGGCTACTGGGAGAACCTAAAGCCTTCATCCTGGCCAATTCAAAGCTTTTAAAACAACAGGCACCTCTAAGTATCAGAGTTCAGGTTGAAACTGTTGGTATCACAAGATGGTAAAGGTTTAAGAGTGCAAGGTTTTGTAAGTTGTCAGAGTACCTCTATTTCGTACTGGCAAATAATTTAAAAAAGATTTCTTCATGCATTTGTTTTTTCCTGTTATATAATTTCCCTATATCTGTTCATTTTCCTGTTCACTATCCCTATATAGATATCTTACATAGTGATACGTATTATAAAGATCATATATAAGTAGATTCTCACACACTCAGAAATACATGACAAAGCCCTCTCTTTCTGGATTATCCCTACACGGACAATTTTCAAAAAAACTTGAACAGCGGTTCAGCGTTGAATTTCCCCTCTCTCGGACATGCAATCTTCGATGCCTCACTATCATTTCAAGCTCCATGTGGTTAAAACTAAGCTGTTCTTTTTGATACATGTCTGTCTCACAGCAAACTGTCCATTTTTTTTTAGTAAATATCCAATTCAGCCTGAAGACAGAATAATTTATTCTGTCAATTCAGAAAAGCATAAGAACATAGTGCCTTAATAGAGAGACTGTTTCTCCCTCTCTTGCTTTCTCTCCTGTGTAGACACAGGCAGCCCCTACCCTGAAATGAAGTCTCAGATCTAGTTATTTTTTATACAGGAAGTAAAATTACTTTACTAGCCTCAGGAAAGTTCTTAAAAATACATCTTAAAATGTAATATCACTAACACAGTAACAAAAATGTTCTATTTACTGGCTGACTATTAAGAACCAAGGTACAAATTCACTGCACCAAACCTTTCGCACTGCAGGAAAATAAACCATAGCAAGGTGTGAATTACAAACGGAACATTTATCTTCATCTCCAAGTGGGTAAACTCTGTTGGATAAATTGGACATATTATGATGCAAACTTCCTAGCTACTATTAACATCTGTCAGACTGTCAAGCACCTTTTAAAAATTCCGAGGATTTGGGCTCTTTTTAACACTAGTTTGCAAAGGAACATTTTCCAGACCGAAAAATATTGCAGGATCGTAAATGATGGCTTGGAAAGGGACAACTTGGATGATATAATCCAAACACCTGCTTTAAGCAGTGGTGGTTTTATATTAGTCTTCCCATAAGTGTACTTAACTGTTCCTTAAAGTCATCTAATTATTTTACCTCTACTCTGGAGGCAAACTGTCATACTGTCTTATCAACCTCAGTGTTAAAGAAAGCGTCTATATATCCAGATAAACTAATCTTTAGTGTCGTTAGTAGCAGAATCATATTTCCTGAATATACTTTATTTTTCTTTATGCCTATGCTCATATATTTCTCCTGCAGTTTCTCATCTTTGTGCTGTGAACAGCAGAATGGAAAAAAATGTACTGTAAGGTCAAGGGGTTTTGTTGTTTTCTTGATTTGCTTTCTATGTAGTAGCTTCTCGTCTCTGTATTTTAATTGCTAGAAGCATGTATCTATCAGTGGAATAACTTTGAATGTAGGACCTTACCAAATATTTCAAATTTCTACATTTAGGCTTTTTTCTTTACAATGTCAAACAAGGGATAGACTATGACACCAGAGGTGGTAAAATCTCTGACTTTCCTAATATTGAGAAAGGGGGAAATTGCATTCATTTTTTGATCAAGACTGCTAACGTCACTGGAAAGCTGCCCTAGTGATGCAAGATTTGCCTCAGTCTTCTGAGTGGCCAAGATTTCATGTAATGTACTTGCTAACAGAGCTGGCAGAATTCTCTGTGCTGTAGTAGTTGGATGATAGATAGCACTGAGCTAGTGCTTTGTCACTAGTTAGAGGAGGAGGTTATGAGGAGTTTCAGTGCCAGGCAAGGGACTGGGTTTGGCTTTAACTCTTATAAATTGTTGCAGTATATTTTAGCTCTACACACGCTGGCTACTGTTCCAATGGGGGAAAAAAAATATTTTGGCAATCTCTAGCTAACTGTTGATAGCTGCCATTTCTGTGTGTAGTGAAATCTGTTCTGTGCAGAATAATTTTCTGTTTCATATGCCCTGATACAGAAGGTGCCGAATGAGGTGCCTGTCTCCCCACTGAAGTCTGCAGACATTCACCTGTTGCCTTTTGTGAGGGCAGAAGCATGTTCTTGAAGTGGGTACGAAGACAGCAGAAATAATTTTGTGTTTTTCTAGTCAGTCATCTCCCAGCACAGTGTACTGAATCAGCTCACTGAAGATCCAGAGGTAACAGAAGTAAAAACTGGCATGGGGGAAGAAATGCAACTGTGCAGGAGAAACATGGCAAGGAGGTTAGGAGAAATGGAGAGAGAGGATGCTCTGCTCAACCCCAACAAGCTTGTAGGCTGGCTCAACCCATCTTGTCCAGTCACACATGAAGGTGGGACAGTCTAACATAAAGAGTGTAAAATAGTTCCCTAAGGCTCCAGATGAGCTTTTTTTCTAATGGACAATGCTACTCACCAAGTGCAGTACAGACTACAAACTTGCAAAACCAGTTAAGAGATCCTGTGCATCTGTATATCCATGGCTGATGAGATCCCTTCAAGGGATAAAGGACAAACCTTTCCACTGATAAGAGTTTCTGATACTCTCATTCACAAAATATTGTTACTTTAGCAAGAAGACGGCACTGACCTGTAATTGATTTTTTTCCTTTTCTTTTGCAATATGTATAGGATAGCCCAAATTAATCACAGTTATTTCTCCCTCTCTTGGGGGAAGGTTTCTATGTGACTCTGCTGTTAGCCTCAGAATTTAGCTACCAGGAGGGAATTTTAGGAGCTGTTATATTGATGACTTGCATTGTACTTCCTGTCACTGATGCAGATTTTCTATCTCCAGATTCTCACAACAATGAAATAAAAATTTGATTGAACTTCTCTCCAGTCAAAAGGTGTTATATTAATAGACAAACAGGCACTTGGGAGTATAAGTACTCCTGGCCAGGACAGAAATTCGAGGATTCCTTGCTGCTTTTGGATTTTCAGACTTTTCAAAGTTGCTTGCACGCTGCTGACCAGAAGGTTGAAACACCCTGTTTCTACATTCAATGTACAAAAAAAGTTCTTACCAGGCTTAAATTTTTAATCTCAGTCTGCTATCAGATCAGTCCTTGAACAGGTTCATTTTTGCTCTCTAAGAATGCAGGATTGTTGTGTGCCAATTTCTTGGAACAAATGAAAAAACAGTATCTCAGGTTTTGGATAAGGATCCATGAAGACTATTTCTGGATTCAGTTGTTGCAGCCATTGTCTGTGACGACCTGACGCTCCTGGTTCCTGCAACAAGTTCCAAAGTAAACCCTCAAGTAAACCTCCCAAGGCCTGAAGGTTTCCATGAAACTATCCATTTCCCAAGAATGATAAACTGTTGGGAGCTCACTTAGACCAGCACTCCTCAGTCTGTACTCACCACATACTTACCACAACAATACCACCAAATACTTACCACAGTATTTTTACGTGAAGAAATTAGTACAATCATTAACACTTTGGATGATCTCCATACACAGACAAGGATTACATGAGGTTCTTTCCAAGATTTCAGAACAAAATTTTAAAAATTAAGGTTATTCTTAGTGGAAATCACTAAGATCTGCCAGAACACAGTTGCTATAATTTTCACGGACTGTTGTGAAGACTACGGAGATTTAGGTCAGAGTGGTATTGGCAGCAAACACGCTAAGTAAAAATGATTCGCGGTTTGGTTTTCTCAGGTGGAAGGAAGGAGAGTGAAGAGAATTAGTCTGGATTCACAGAAAGCTGGGGTTTCTGTTTTGAAATTAGTTTTGGATTAGTAGCTGGGTAGATTCTGTTCCAACAGATTCTGGTTATGTTGGATAGGCTCCACTCTAACAAAAGGATTCTGATCTCTTGGAAATAAAATAAGCAGGATTTGTTTAGATGGCTCTTGAAGTAAGTAGAAAAGATAGGAAAATTGTGTTTTGACCTAATTTCAGCAATCCAAGAGGCACCCCTGAGACATAGAATAAAAAGTAGAGTTGTTCTAAAAAACATTTTTGCCTATCAGTGTAGTTATGCAAAAAAATATGAAAAGCCTGAAAAACAAGCAGGAGAAAGAAAGTACAAAAATGGAAGTTGCAAAGGTGATAATAACATATAATATATAGGATTGTCTCTTTCACGGGCACCCCCTTGCTGTGGGGAAAGAGCTTGCGTGCCCTTGTGAAGTTGAGAGCTATGCTGGTGGTGGCATATGCCTCCGGTAGGGTCTCCCAAGACAGACAGGTCTCAACTGAAGGGTCAGACAAAGTGTGTCCACGGGCAGGATGGGCTCACTAGCCTTCGGGCAACCATCCTAGGAGAAGGACAACTCTAACTCCAAACCTGGGCAGATGGAGCTCGTTTAGCCCTGTAAGGCCATCCATCTAAGAGAAGGATACTCTAACCAAACCTACGACCTGAGGACTTCGCTGTCACCGTCCAAGCTCGCTAGGCCCTGGCAGATGAACCTCAGGTGTAAAGGGTGGGGCCAGTCTCGCGCACGCTGCGCCTCACCTAAAAAATCCACCGCGCAGGCTTGAAGGGTGTACTCACGTTTGCAAAGCCCTGTAGCGACAGGCAAGGGACGAAACGGCAATACCACCCAAGGAGACCCTCCGGTGTGCTCTTTGCAACCGGTCTTGCCTATCCCGCATTGGCCTTTTCAGCCATCAACACGCTTGCAATAAGTGTGGGCAAAGCCCTTCCCAAATCTTCGTCTGCAAAGCCAAGCCATGATATAGGAATGTGAGAACAAGATTTTCCCAGTGAATTTTTTCATAAGATAGCAATTTTGGACAATACAGCTGATATTCAGTAGTCAGAAAATAGCACATGTCATCATATGTCAGAATACATATTTACAATGCAAATTAGAGCAGGTAAGTTGACAGTGATGAGTGTACAGATGAAACCTATGAATTCTACAAGCTCTCTACTCTCAAGGTCTGAAGAAAAAAGAATACAAGGAGAAATTTCTAGGCAGAAAGCTTAAAGCTTTCCTTTGACCAGTTGGTCAAACTACTATAGAAGTAACACTGCAATCACAGAACATTTCTAAGCTTTTTAACTATCCAGGTTATCTCTTGATCAAAAAATGCAAGCAAACATAACATAACAAGGCTTCTACATCACCAAGCAGAGAGCATACGACCTGAGGAAGGAATAAGCAACCTTGGACTTACAACCAGCTAAGCGTAAACAAATAACTAAGAAAGTCAAAATAAGAGCAAAGTGATCAGACTAACAAAGAGCTGCTGATATTTACCCAAGAAAGTTCATAGAAGGGCAGCGTGAAGGATTAAGCATTCATCATTACCACTCCACATCTGCACTCCTCTAGAGTGTCATTCACGAGACCCCAGCAAGGCTTGGTTTGGTGAGCTAGCTGTGAGGGCAAAGTAACTGTTTCAAAACAGTACGTAATGTTTCAGTAGAAAAAGGAACTCAAGACATGCAGAAAAGACGAGAAGGCAATCTGTGCCTATAGAGTCAGAGAGGCTCCTCTTATCTCAGATACCAAAACTTCTGGAGTTTGAAGAACCAGCCTCTCACACCTTATTCCTAAGTGTCATCTTTTAACCCAGTCCATTCTCTGCTCTTCCTTTTTCTGTCCTTCATTTCCCTTATTTTTGGTTAAAATTAGAAGTCAGTATTAGTAGAAGCAAACTTCTTCAACCTTAGTGACATCGTTCTCTTCAAGTACCAGTAAATGGGCTATCTGAAGCTAATGTGTGCTTTTCAGTGTGTCCATTTTCAGGCAGGTAATCTTGAAGTAGCCCATTGTAATTCTAAAGGAAAAGCTGATGGCTGTATAGCATTCTTACCATATTATAGGGATCTATAGTTACTTCACATAAATGCAGGAGAATTGGTAAATGAGGTCTGGTGGAATAAAGCACTACAACAAAAAGCAGAAAACAGATCTTTCCGGAATCCTCTTTAAAACAAGAAAACCAAGAATGAAAAAGAATATGAAGAATAAGAAATAGTCTATTTCCACAGGGGACAGCTCAAAGGAAGAGTAAAATGATAGAAAAGAGGAAGGAACCAACACAGAATAAAATGCAGAGTTTGCCTTGTGGTGGAGGTAACGTTTCTTGATCTATTCCGCGACTAACAGACTGCTAAAGGCAGCGTCTGGGGTATTTTGGTGTTGGGGTGGGGGGTTTTTGTGGTGGTTTTTTTTTTTTTTAAACTCTTTAGCCTGAGAAATGTAACATATATCACCTTCCTTGCTTTTGCTGCGGTCTTTCCTGAGAAAGTTGGAGCTCTGATGTGAATGACTAGGGAGAGAAGTCTACAGATTTCTGAAGCTCTTTGTGGACAGCGGGAGTAAGTTTTAACGAGGTAAGAGGCGAGGTTAGCACACTCCCACCAGACCTCCCTTCTCCTACGCCCTGCCAGATTTCCTCCGCTTTGCCCGCGACCGCACAAGCCGGGCGCGCAAGAAGCCCCCTCCTCTCTGCGCCCCCGCGCAGGAAAGCGGGCTCGGAGCGCCAGGATTAGGCAGGGGCTGCCTCGCCCCGTGGGCAGGTCCCCCGCCTGCGGGTGGAGGGCTCAGGGCCGGGAAGAAGCTAGCAGCCCTCCCCTCCCTCCCGTCCCTCCTTCCTCCCTCCCCGTCGCGCCGGAGCCCGGCGGCGCTGCGGGCGGGGGGTGCCGCCTTCCCGGCCGCCGCCGCCCGGCGAGGAACCGCGCGCCCTCCGCCGAGCATCCCGCGGAGCGGCGCGGAGCGGTCTCGGCCATGGGGCTGCGCGCCGCCGGGCTCATCGGCTGCTGCTGCTGCCTGCTGCCCCTCGTCCTCCCCGCAGCCCCAGGTAACGCCGGCCGCGGGGAGCGCTGGAGGAGGGCGACGGGAGGGCGGCGAGCAGCGGCAGCCCGGCGTTTGGCGCGGGCAGCGGCGCGGTGAGGGGAGGAGAGTTGGGAAAGTTTTCGGAGTTTGCCGGGGCTGGGCGGCAAGAGGCGGCCGGAGCCCCCCTGCAGTCCCCCGGGGGCAAAGCCTTCCCCAGCGCTCGCTCCGGCCGAAGGTGCTGGTGCTCCTTAGGAAGCTTTTCCTTTGCACCCATCCGACTGAGTGCATTTCTCGTGCCATTTGTGTAGGATGACAGTGGCTAAGGGTGATATTTCAGAGGAGCATTGCTTGATGCAAGTGCTTGAAACAAACAAAAAATTGTGACTGAGACCTCTTCTTAACTTATGTTATTGGTGCATGATTTGATGAAAATGTCTTTTTTTTCCATCCAACATAGGGTTGAAATAAATTCAACACTTTTACTGTAAGTTGTTTTAAATGGAATTTCTTTTCTGACTAAAGGTACTTCTGTGTTTCAAGTGGCTCTGAAATAATGCGTTTAGAGTGGCATGTTGTGAAACGACAGCTGGTCTGAAATTTCCCTTTTAAAGTAGTATATAGTATCACATACTCTTTGCATTCATTTGCGGTTAATTCTTTGTATCATTTCACTATAGGACCAGTCTGTAACAGGCTCCAGATTAAGTTCATTTAAAATTTTATGTTGCAAAAACGTGTTTGAAGAAAAAATCAGAACATTACGCAGTCTGTGTTCTTTTAAAAGATCAGTAATGCATATAGGACATGATACGATTTTTTTTTTCTAAGTGCTGATTTTTCTGATTTGAGATTATAAATCTCTTCTTGCAGGTGTGAACTGTAAACCTGGCTGCCACCCAGAGAATGGATTTTGTGAATTTCCCGATGAATGCAGGTAAAAAGATCTGTCAGACACGGCTGTTAGCACAGCAGTGGACAGCTTCAATAATTCATAGTCCTGGTAAATAGGCGGAAGCTGAAATGATTTGCCCTCTGAAAATATGGGACTGTAATGAAACAGCACTCTATTAGGACACAATAACTGGAATCACAGAGCATTGACATTTAGATGCCTTTTTAGTCTACTTTTTCCAGTAAGAAAAGTCTTTACATTGATTAGCATTTTTTTTTCCTCACTGAATTAAAAGGTTTTCTTCACATAAACTGCTTCTACTATCTTAGAAGCATTGATGGTATCTTTTTGTTCAAATGTGCCACGTAGTCCAATTTTGTATCCGAAAGTTTATTTATTGTGCCTCAAAAAGCGGAACATCCTTCTGGTTACGTTTATTAAAAATGAACCATGTCTCTATCTTGTGTTTTATCTCTTTCAGGTGTCAGCCTGGTTGGCAGGGGACTCTTTGTGATCAGTGTGTTCCTTTCCCTGGGTGTTTGCACGGCAGCTGTGCCAAGCCCTGGCAGTGCATCTGTGAGGAGGGCTGGGTTGGCAGCCTCTGTGACATAGGTTTGCGCATCCTTTCCTGTCCTTGAGCAAGTAGAGGCGAAACAGCCCCATCTGGTGCTGGAGACATGCAAAAGTCCTTCTGGATAATTAATTTTAAAAGATTGCACGTTAGCACCAGATAATTAGGGGATTCTGGGCAGTGGAGCATAAACCTGGATCTTTTATAGTAGTTTAGGGAGAAGCGTGCAGTATCTTTTGTAACTGGGCATATGTGCAAGCAAAGCGTAAACTCATCATTCTATTTTAAACATTGATTATCATGGACAAGGACAACAAATAACCGCTCCCTTGTCATATAAGCCCTTTCTGTAAAAATACAAGTCTTCTTGCATATATTCGTTTGAAGTATTTACCTAGCACATTAGATAGATAGATAGATTAGATAGATAGAATAGATAGATAGGTATGTGCTACTTTCTTAATACTTTTTGAAAAGGAAAACATTGTGCTTATTTCTTCCTTAACCCAGTGATGATTCAGTGGAGTAGCATTAGCGTAACTGAGAAAAAAGTCTGCCTGAACAGGCTGCCACTTCGCTCTCAGGTCTGAGGGGTAAGCACAGCTCTTGTGTGCACTCTCTCACCCCTTGCCAGTCAGAATAAGCCAGCTCTGCATAAGCAAGCTGAGAAATTTGCCTTCGCTGAGCTGGTTTATTTTGGCTGACACAGGCAAATGTTCAGCCAAAGAGATCTGAGGGGGCCGAAACTGCATAAGCATCCAGGAGCATGTGCCTGTCCAGCCCACGTAGCTGCAGCTGGAAGAGGATGAGTGTCCAGGACCTCATTCTCTTTTCATGTCTTTCAGGCTTTTGCGGTTATACAGTTTATAACTTACAGAGCATGCCTGTATTCTGCCCATTTATACCCAAAACAGTAGTTAATGGTGACAGAGTTTGAGCAATAAACTTTTCAAGATGACTAAGAGATTTCAGGTAGTTCACATCCCTGCAGTGGCATGGAGCTTGGTGCAAGGTACTCAAATACTCATTTAGCTTCTCATCAGGTCTTGCAGCCCATACGCACCACCTGCACACATAAACATAGACGGTCTTCTTAGTTTAAAGCTACTCCTGGTATGTTTGCAGGAGCTGCGGGAGCAATGATGCAGATGTGTCTATAAGCTGTCAGAGATGTTGTTCTGGACAGTTCTCACAAAGGTGCTTGTATCTGCGAGAGCCACCTAGATTCTCATTACAGTTAGTGAGAAGGAGTGGGTCCCTTTCTCATCTGGGATCTACAATAACATGTCTCAAACTAGTCAGAATGACTACAGAACGCCACTGCTACCGTAGGAGGCTCAGTTCTGTTGCTTACCAATGACTCCAAAGGACCAGACTGTCAGAGGTACCACCTTTACACCTAAAGATTCCTGTAAGATAATACTAAATTTTTCAAGCCGGGCATACTTTTAAAAGCCATATGAAGTGCCTGGCTGAACTTCTAGACACTTAAGTATCTTTGCAATTCTGAGCCTTGCACCCTTTCCCTCTTGGAACTGGTACATAGGATGCAAAAGAAGGGTTTGGAAAATGCACCCATATCTTTACAGAAAAACATTATTTTAATACATATTCGTTAAGATAGTTCTGTCATACAAAAAAAAAGGTATCCCTTGCTTATGTTCAGAAACTATTATTTCTCTCAACACTCAGAGTCATCACACAATGTTCTTTGCCAGTTTGAATCTAGACTCCCATGAAAAGCTGCCAAAAAGAAATATCCATCTTTTCATCTGCAGGGGCATGTTATGTTGAAAGTCTTTTATCTCAGTGAATTTACGTGCTCTAAATGCATGGTTTTGCCACAAGGGATAAAGAGAAGGATCCTTCTTTTCTTGCTCCTGGAAGATTGCTACAAATAGTTATCCTGACCCAATAAAGCACTGAAACCACAAATGGGTCTATTGCTCAGTCACTTATCTCATCATCCTCTGCCAGGAAGTGGGGGTCATTTTCCTGGATGTATAAAGTCATTACAGACTGCTATAACTCATTAACAGGTACCACTAAATAAAACTTGATTAGGTTAGGAAAAAAGAAGGCTTTTGAAGGCTCCTGCTCTTTCCGGGATCACTGACATATATGCATAACAGTCTTTAAATATGAAAATAGAAACCCATCAATTTCTTACCATAAAGTACCAGACTCCCTGCCTCTCTCTTCTCGTACAAAATGTTTGTACCGAATGAGACCAGACCACAGTTGTTATTTTTTCATATGCATATGACAGTAAGTACTGGGTTTTTTAGCTACTGGAAAAAATATTTAGCTTCAGGTGTGTAATGAGATAAGGCATGTTTGAAAGCTACATTTCTGTTGTTTCTGTAGAGATTGATGAAGGGTCATGAATACTGCAGTTTTGGCATTCTCTTGAAATTCTTCCTTTTTGCTGCTATAGAAGGTGTAATATTTGTCCGGGAATTTGGGACACAGTCCCTGTTTCAATGTTACCAACAGTGAGCAAACGCCAGTTCACAAGGATGCCAAAATTGGCATTGGAAAACTGTGGGAGTGTCTGAAGTTCATTTGACCACTACCGTAAACACCTGAAATATTTGTAAATATTTGTAAAATACAGATATAGTCTCAGCAGCTTATTTGCTTGCTAAACATGGGAGGATAAAAAGATAATTTGGACTGGTGGTGATGCCTCTTTTTCTATTTTCTAGAGATGTTAGTCTCCTTGGCGTGGATCATGGAAGTTCCTTTCTGGAGTAGTTTTAGATCATCAAGTGGTTTGCTAATGTGTCCGACTGTTTAACTGCTGTTTTTACTGTGGGTAGCCTGGTCCTCCGTTCAGGTCAAGAATGACATTCCCAGTAATTTATAGGCATGCAGATTATAGGTTGGGCTTGATCCACGCTGTTCATGTAGGCCAGGATTAATGGCATAATTTACAGCCATTATTGCAGTTGTGTGGACAGACATATCACTGAAAGAAATCTATGGTTGGTATTAGTGTTATCACTGCTGGTTAACCTCTTTGCAATGGAGTCCACCCGCCTGCCTAATTGAATGTCGTGGCATCTTCTCATCCTCTGGAAACAGCCTTGAAAGTAGGTATCTGAACATGTGGAGCCAGGCTGTGCAGCACAGGGTTTCCTCCTGCAGCTCTCTGACACACACTGCACGGTATTGGAACAGGTACCACATCAAACACTGAACATAACAAAGGGAAAACCAGTTCAGTCAATTTATTTCCAAGAAAAAATGGCAGCCCAGTCAGAGCACGTGATGCACCTTGCTAAATCACGTCAGTCATCTCTGTCATCTTGTCATTTCCAGCTCTGCCTGCACAGTCATGTTAGTGTGACCCTGACTTCCCACTGGAATCTTAGCTTCAATTTGGCTGAAAAGCCAACGTCTGGTGTGAGCTCAGCGTATACTGTGCTGCACATCACTTGACTGTTTTGACAAGGGCATGTTGGTAAGCCGTCACCAGAGAGAGTACAGGTGGAGCCTCTAATGTCTATGCTAGGCAGGCATGAGACAGGGTTTAGAAATTCTGCTGTGACATAGACTACTGCTGAGTGTGCCTTCCTTGTAAAAACACTCAGTGGTTGCTTCATGTACTGCAACATGACAATTTAGTTTTATGCAAATATTAATTAGTTTATTGGTAATGTGATTGTGACAATTCGTAAGACATGTATGCATGTACCATCCTGTTTTTCAAGTCTCTTCTCAGACTCAGTTATCACTTGAAGCAAGTAAATCACTTGGTTGTTGCCCTTTGAGAGAAAATAGAGAGAATGGTGTATTTGGGATTATTTCTGTATTTATGTTTTAAAAAGATATGTTCCTACAGCTTTTAAGTTGTGTTTTAAAATTAACTTCTTGACACAAATTACTGACAGTAATGTATATGTACATGTATACATGCCTATCCGTATATATTTCACAGAGTTTTCTTGCTCCTGCAACACAGTTCACGCTTTATTAGCCGCCTTTAAAGCCTGTGAAAATAGATGGCAAAACAACACTACTCCAAAAAGCATTCAGGGTTATTTTGGTCCTTGTGGAAATCGGTACTTACCCTCAAAGTGTGCGCAAAGTGGTTGTCTTGCAATGAGAATAGGCTAATACACTGGAAAATAGAGCCTCTTAGCCAGGGAAGATTGTATTTGAAAGCTAAGGCTGTTGAAAAGTTTTGCTATGGTTAAAATTTTGCAGTACCTCATGATACCACCTGACTTTCATATTATGTTGTGGGAAATAAAATATAAATGTCCTTAAATCCCCTTTCATCTTCTTAGAAAGTGTATGTGTACACATGTCTGAGGTATCAGGTAACTTGCAGTCAGCACTTCCCTACAGCTGCTCCATTAGCTGGCTAAAATACACACTTGTTTGTTTATTTATTTTTAATTATTTTAAAAATTCAGTAATCACTTGAGTGGGAAGTGGCTCAGCAGGGAAATTGTAAAGAACATGAGATGTGTAACTTTGGGTCCAGACTCGTACAGCTCTCTCTTCTGGTACAGTTATGTAAGGGTTGGATGCAGCCCAGCCAAGAGATGAAATTTTAAGAGATTTTTGTAACTTGCTGATCTGTGTTATTATAAAATGTTTGTTCATAAGCACATAATGATAGGCTCTTGGGCAGGGAGCGGGGAGAATTCCCAGTTCCCAATTGCTTCATCAGAATTCTGCTCGTGGAGAAGCCAAGGTTGTGAAAGGATGACTAGACTACATAGTTCTTTCTCCCTACTAATATTTTATTGATAGTATTACTTATTTATAGACTGGAACAATTCAAATGAATTTTACAAGTGTGAGCTAGGAAGAGAGAAACAAGCTGAAAGTGCTTACGATAGTTGAATAATCTGAATTCCAATTTAAGAGAGGGAGGAATAAATCAGAATTTATAAAATGCAGGATGAAGGACTGTTAAAGCTGTGTTTTATTTAAGTATTATATACTGTTTACTGACTCTTTCTCATTAGATCAATTAAGCCCTGGGTTTTTTTTTAAACAGATACTCACCCATGTTCTGCAAAGCCCTGCACCAATAACTCAACATGCATAGAGACTGGAGACGGAGGATATATTTGTCTGTGTGCCCAGGGATTTACAGGAAAAAACTGCCATCTCAAGAAAGGACCCTGCATTATTAATGGGTAAATATTGATTTCTGACATGAATTTAAAATCCCCACTCCTACAGAGTAGTATTCAGAATTCTTTGCTAAGTGGAAGTATCTCTGTTCTAAAACATATAATGCTTCTACTAGTTGCTGATATTTTTATCAAACTTTACAAATCTGATCTGTTCATACAGTAAAGGTTACAGTTTGTCAGCATGAGTTTGTGTGCATAATTTGAGTACTAAAGGTGATAATCTGCACATTTTGTTGTGGTGAATTTTTTATGCCTTCCCATGGTTTTTGTAAACAAACTTGAAGTAACCTCCCATCCTGCATTCTCACCTCTAGTGAGAGATAACTGTGTATACAAACCACATACAGTAATAAGAACAGTAGCCAACGCACAAGCTGTCTGCACAAAAACAGCTACTCCACCAGCCTGTCATTTTTCTTAACTGACGTGTAGTGGTTTGTCCATAGTTTACTGGAGGAGATAATCTCACTTCCACCAGAACAGGGTGTGGGAGGCCATTGCCATTCTGTAAGAGAAGTGGGACATTGGAAAAAGCATTGCCAGGAAGCTGAAGAGGGTGATCCTTCCCCTCTGCTCAGTCCTGGTGAGACACATCTCGAGTGCTGGGTCCCATTCTGGGCTCCTCAGTACGAAAAGGGCAAGGACGTGCTAGAGTGAGTCCAGTGAAAGGCCATGAAGATTATTGAGGTATAGGAACATCTCTCCTCTAAGGAGAGGCCAAGAGCTGGATTATTTAGCCGGGAGAGGAGCAGGCTCTGGGGGGATTTATCCATATGTATAAATACGAGATGGGTCAAAGCAAAGAAGAGAGACCCAGACTTGTCTTAAGAGGTGCCCAGTGAAAGGGCAAGAGGCAATGGGTGCAGACTGAAAAACTTTCAGCAGTATCACTGGTAGAACTGCTTGGAAAAAAAGATGACCTTTCAAAGTTAAAGAAGACGTGCATTGGTGTTGAAATCTAGCAGTATCTGCTGTCTTCTAGTTCGTTGAGGATCTGATCCCATGGGCATACAGAAAGTCTTTCTGGTGGATACAAGCTTGGTAAAACTGTTACCTTAAGATCATAGTTTTCTTTTTGGAGATTTTGTTCTTTCCCTCTAGCTCGATATTGGTACCCTCTTGTTCTCTTTTTGCTCTGCAATAGATAATTATGAATATTCAGATCTACCTTATGACTAAATCTTCCTGAAGACTTTTACACTCTTGTTTAAGAAACATTAACACTTCTCGCTGTCTCTGGCAAGAATTGCCATTCTTACAACTTCATGTGAGTGGAATTTTTTGCCATTGCTTTTAATAGGGGGTTAGTCACACCATTCTGTCTGGGTTTACTTTCAGCCTCTAAGATAATTGCTCTGATTTGCTGATTTCTTTGCATTGACAATGAGAAAAGCTAAGATCCTCCCAAGCCCCTTGAATCACATCCAAGCTACTTACGTAACACAGGGGATGTGAACGGCAGAGGAAATATTTCAGTAAGTCAACATGGACATATATTAGCTATTAAAGAACAGGTGAGGTACAAAATAACAGATTAGTTCCATGTACTTCATTTAAATCCTCATGGTTTCAAATTGCTGAAACTACATTTTTGTGATGGTACTCTGTGTTCGCACTGAACGGTCATGAGCTAGTGTGGAAATTATGAAAAATTTTTCTTAAGGAAACAACATACTTGAAACTGCAATTCTGTTTTTCTAGGAAGCTGTGTCTTTTTCAGGAAAATGAGCAGCAGACTCTGCAGTCTCTTTTTGGTTCAAAAAGACAGCTGTTCTCAGCATAAGCACTCCGTGTCTGCTAATACTGTCTGCCAATACTTCACACTGCACCAGAGAGTGCACCTCATATCCTGGAAAGCGACCCCGTCATATGATGTCATCTCATTCACATCTCACCTCCTCTCTCCCTCAGTCGTAATGTTAGCAATGTTGAGATTACTAAGCATTGCCGCTGGCATCAAAACAATTCACAGATCACAGTCTGTTTACAAAACCAGGCGGATGTGTCTGCATTAGTGACATCTGTGTGATGTTTTGAAGTTTTGCTCAGAAGCAGAGCAGCGAGCGGTACTTTCTAAAATGAAAACAGAGTATTTGGAAAGCAAAGAAGTGGTATGTCCCTATTTGCACAACTAGTTCTTCATGTACCACACTTTGCTGAACATGTATTAAATGCGGAAAATTCAAAGTAACTGAATATATTCAAGGAGATTAACTGAATATATTCAAGGAGATTAATATTAATGCCTTATTCATTTAAACATATTAAAATTAGGCAAGCACAACTCAGTGTTAGTAATAAAGAATGAGTTTTCAAAACTCTGCATATTTTGCCGTAACTGGTTTTTTATTTAATTTTTTTACACTTCTTAAAAGATTCAGAAAAAATTGTATACTTACATTCTTCAGAAATTTCTTCCTATTTCCCTAGAAATTATTGTAATTCCATCAACCCATGACAGTTCAAACTTCTACATGTTGCCATATCCAAACCAGCTTGTCATATTTTCCATGTAAAGCTAAGAGAGTGTGCTAGACTCTCCCAGGCGGCTACAACCACTCGTTTACTTCAGGACTGTACAACTGCAACTTCCTTATTTCGCTTAAAGCAAACACAGTGGCTAGTGATTGTAGTAAAGTTTATTGTTTGCATGATCACCTCAAATCGTTACCAAGAACTGCAGTGTCAAGTCCAAGAACAGCCACACCTTTTGTTTTCCTAATACTGCTTCCAGACTTCCAATTTGCTCTTTCAGTAGCTTTTTTTTCCAGCCAACATCTACAGTGAAGGGCACTGCAAGAGGGCAGAGCGGTTTCTGTGGAAACAAAAAAAACCAGGTAGATGATTCCTCTACCACAACACTGAGGCTCTCCTGATGGGAGGCCACCAAGTGTTTCAGTCCCCAATAAAGCCAGAGGTGCTTGGAGTAGCACCTCCCAGAGCAATGGCTGGGCATTTGAGAAGCCAAACCTTGTCCTGACTGGTAAGCAACCATTTGTAGTCAGGAGCTTATATCTCATTCACAGTCATCTCTCACTCAGGTATCAACATATCTCTTAAAACTTTGTGTCTCATCACGGAAATACGTCATGGCGAATTGCTACTGACCACTGCTTATGTGGAACATCAGCATTCCTGAAGCTGTGATGTTCATTACTTCTGGGACTTTTCCTTGGAAATGCAGCACTTACTTAAATAATAGCTTGGACATTTCAACTATGTACTGGCACTATGCTGTACGTCTTCAGAGATTTATAAGTATCAGGAAAACTGTTGTTGTCAGAGAGGCTTGTTGTAAGCTTTGCCCAATGCTATTCATTTTTAGAAGGTAAGTTGTAAAAGCTTTGCTCATGTACGATGAACTGCCATGAAAGTGGGTTTTGAGATTTATTTTTAAACCTGTGACCCAGGGTCCCTTTTCTGCCAACAGAGGCAGCTTAAGCACCAAGTCCACATTGCATAGCTCCACTGAATTGGCACATTTGTGCCTTCCTGTCAATGGGTGGCCCTAATTTTTTGGCCTTACACTCAGTAAGGCATAGTTACATTACAAAGGTAAAAGAAGGTGTCTCAGTGAATTTTCATAACTTAAAAGATAGTACCATATTACCAAGTATTAAGTCCTTAAAGAGTTTGCAGAAATACTTAGTTTCCTATGGTCCTGTCCTCACAACTGCCTTTTCCAAGGCTGACATTATCCCATTTATAATTTTTATTATATTGATCAAAATGTGTGGCTGAACAGGAGTTTGCAGGGAAGTATCTGCTTGCTTCTGAATTTTTTCTGTCTTGGAGCACTGGAGAGGCAGAATAAAACCAATCAGCTTTACATCTAGCTGCTGTGGCAGAGTGCTTTGCTTTGCCAATACAATACACAGATTATTTTCTGAATAATCAGGTGGGAAAGAAAGCCGTGCTGCTAGTATCTTTGTGCAGTCTTGTCTGAGTAGTTGCTCAGCTAAATAGCTCTAAGCATGTGAAAATCTGGGAAGCTTAATTTAAATTAATGTTTGACATTGATTAAAATCCCTTCACAGCTCTTCAGGTTGGATTTATATACTGATGTACTAATCCTGCCCGAAGGGTCGGCAGAAGATATTATGATGTGTATTGACAAAGCTGTTGAATAAACTCATTCTTGACTCACGGTCATTGACTTCAGTGGATTTGCATTTGGAATTGGCTCTTCTAAAGTAAACCAGCTCTTTTTATTATATAAAGTGTTTCCTAATAGCCTCTTTCATTGTACTTTCATTCAATTCTGTCTATGTGTTTGTTATCTATTCTAGCTCTCCCTGCCAGAATGGAGGAACATGCATTGATGACAATGGTTTTGCACCCCATGCTTCCTGTCTGTGCCCTTCTGGTTTTGCTGGCAACTTCTGCGAAATAGCTAGAGATGACTGTGAACCCAACCCCTGTGAAAATGGAGGAACATGTACAGATATTGGTGTAGGTTTCAGCTGTTTTTGTCCCCACGGCTATACGGGAAAGCTCTGCAGCAACCGTGTCACGTTCTGTGCAAGTGGCCTATGTGAGAATGGAGGGACATGCAGTGAACATCCACAAGGAGGATTCAAATGCATCTGTAAACCAGAATTTGCTGGTGTGACCTGCAAACATCCCAGCAAAACCACAAGTCTTTCTGGAGTGAATATGGAGACAAAGCATGTGCAGAATTACAAGCCACCCTCAAAAGCTCATCACAGATCCGTGCATCAACAAGAAATCCTGAAAATAACTATGAAAGAAACAATCCAAAATGCAGATCCCTTGCTGAGCAGAAGCCAGGTGATATGTTTTGTTGTACTGGGCTTGCTTACATGTCTTGTTGTCTTGGGTACAACCGGGATTGTGTTTTTTTCAAAATGTGAAATGTGGCTTGCTAATGCGAAATATAGTCATCTCCTGCGCAAAAAGAAGAACTTTTTTCTGAAATCTAACAATGGGGAAAACCTCTCAGTTAATATTATCTTCCCAGAGAAGATCAAGCTGACTAATTACACTAAGAACTACACTGCCATCTAGGTCCTCGAAAGCTGAGCAGCAACTTTTCATAGCAATATGTAAAACAGATTGCCTGTGATTTGCCTCAATATTTGTGGGTACATTTGCTGTGGCTTGTGCTGAGTGATAATGAAGAAATATAATGTATCTGTATTGCTAAGGATTTTTTCATTCCCCAAAATAAAAAGTAAAAAAAAAAAAGAAAAAAAAATTAAAAAGTAGGAAATGTTAATTTAATTTCTTTTCAAGGCAGCTTTTTTTTTTTTTTTTTTTTTTTTTTTTTTTTTTTTTGTAAAATAAAAAGTAATTTACCACTGGAACTCTATTGCAGCTTTCTTGTCTCATGCATAGCTTATTTGGAAAATTAACCTGTAGGCTGATCAGTAATGTGTTTTTTTAATAAACAGCAGTTAAGGGCTATACTGGTTTATTTATTAATTTGTAAATGTTACGCTACAACAGAGTCCACAGCAATTGTCCCTGCTGAATTCTTCTGTTATATGTGAGAAAGACCTTATAAATTGCGATCAACAGGAGCAAATTCACACTGATGTCTCACCTATCCAGTCAGTTTTGCTAACTTCACATTCTTATAAGATAGATTACTCCTTCTATAGAATCTTATAGGTCTTTGTGATATTAGTCTCAGATTAAAAGTCTCTGTCATTTGCGATGCTGCCTCCATAAATTGTTCTATTTATCTGTTTTAAAACGTTAAAAATGTGATCAATGTCTTTGGTCATACTTTCTGTGTAGGGACCTAGTAGAGATGTGAAGGATCTGATTCTGACTTTTCTATAAATATTCCTCAAAGAACTCTGCTGAGAGAAGTATCCTTCATGCCTGTGTCATGGGGAGAAATGAAAATAGAACGATGTGTCGTTTGAAAGAGGACAGCTGCTTTTAATTCTTCATATCTGCTTTTTCTCTGCCGTGTTTCAAGGAGAGGACAAGATTTTCAAGAATCAAAAGGAGCACTGGGAGTCAGGCAAAGGCTCATGAAAGCCACAAAATCATTAGGTGCCCGAGGCATTAATAGGTCTTAGTGTCCCTGAGGAGCCTCACCTGAGGTCCTCATCCACTCCCTGCTGCAGAGCCATTTCCGTTCAATCCAGGGCTGTTGGTGCTGATCTGAGCTATGCCATAGGAGTGCTGGTTTCCACCTCTGCCTGCTGGTTGGACCTCAGACCTGTACTGTAGGTAGACCATCTTCTGGATGGACCCTTTGGACCTGTGCTCCAGCCCTGCCTCTGGCCCTGTCTCCTTTTGCTCCTGACTGGAGTCCATGGATGGACCTTGGACTTAGTTCATCACTTGCTGTGTCTGGGGCAGTCAGTGGACCCCATTCCAGCACCAGCTCTGGCGATGTGTTCAGCTTCTGTGAGACTGTGCATGACCCTTCTCTGTCTCCCAACTTTGCTTCCTTACTGGACAGCCTGACACTGACTGCTCCCTTTAAAAAAACCAACCAAACAAACAACAAAAAACCTCAACAAAAACAGATCAGTTTGAATTGCAGTGCCTAAAGGTCTCTTTGGCTGCTGTAACAATTTACGGTAAGACTTTAGTAACAATTTACTTCCTCAGGGACCCCAGATAGGAATATTTAGCAGCTTCTTCTAAGCTGTCTGACAACTATGCTATTCCCAAATCCATTAACAGCTGCTGGAATTTGGAAAAAATAAAAAAGCCTTAAAGCACACACAGGTCATTACCCTGGGAGTTTTTCTGTTGACATCTCTCTTAATTGCTGTGAGTATATAGCAAGTTTGCTTTATTTCTGATAATATTCGCACATATCATAGCATTAAAAAGTAGTGCAAAGGTTAAAGCTAACAGGAAAAATGGTGTGGAGATACTGCTGTGGAAAATGTTGACTTCTAGATAACTGGATGAAAATTTTAAAGGAAGTAGATGCTTCCTCTCAAAACTCTTGTTGAGAAGACAAATATTCATCAAACCCAGTAACTTTTCAACCAGTCTTAGTGAAGATGATTAATTTAGAAGTCCAGATGGAGGTAAAACCAGGTAAGCAGGGTTCAATTTGAAGCCGTGAAACATGAGCCATGGGAGTTTACACGTATCTTTTAAAACAATATATTTTAAATATGTAATTTAGTATTGTGCATTTTAATGTGATCTATTCTGTGATTAGAAATATGTTGGGCTCAATTTGGTGATAATCAGGAACATTGAATAACTCCACTGGGTCGCGTGCAGCTTTGATTCAAAACCAGTTGCAACAGTAGATATCCTCTAGGAATCAGTGATTAAATTCCAGTCTCAGATGTGCACCGTCCCCCTCCCTTTGAGCAGAGGCTCCCTCACCCCTTAGAGTTTGCTCTGCTCCAGGCCAAAACTAGGCTTTGAGTAGAAAAGCTTGTGTTTAGAATACAAAACTCAGGTAATTAAAATTTGTATTTATAAACTGTCACTGGATTTTTGGCCATGGTGACCTAGTTGGCAGCACCTCCATCACAGTGTACTCCTTCATATGTAGCCAGGAAAGCCTCTTTGAAGAGGTCATTAACTCAGCATGAAAAAAACCCACAGGTTTCAGTTCCCAGTATCCTTCCTATCACTGGTGGTGTCAGTGAACAGTACAGAAGGCTGCTGTTGTCCTGCTATACTCTCCAAAGGGAAAAAAGTGTTATCTTAAACATGAAAGACTGGAAAAAATAATAGCTGTTTTTATCTTCTCTATTCCAGAAAAGAATCAGACATATGTACTGGAGTTTCTCATCTCTGTGCTGTTAGTGTAGTGAATAGCTCCAAAGCGTCATCACCACATAAGTGACAGAGAACTGCGATGATGAGTTTTAGAAAGCTACAGTGTTTGAATCAATAGCCTGCAACAGGTCTCCAATGCAAGTTTAAAACAAGCATTGTGCAAAAACACTAACGTAAAGGCAAAGAGGAAATAAAGAGTATTGATACCAATTCAATTTTATGTATATTCTACATAATTTTTATTAATGGACAGAGAACAGCATCTCTATAATACCCATTGCCAGAAGTGCTGTTGCCATTTCTCACCTTTTTGATTTCAAGCAATGACGCCTCTGAGCCTTAAACCCCACCTCTGCCTTACTACGTGTAAAAAAAAATAGTAAATAAATAAGGATAACGAGGCTGAGGGAAGGACAACTAGGCTGAGGCATGGGTTGAGACGGTGGGACAGTTTGTTAAGGACAGTAGCCCCTTCTTGTCCCCGGGCTATAGGAGAATATATTAAACCATCTCCCCTTTGAGCCATCTTAACCTCTGTTCTTGCTGTGTTAACAAAAAAAAAGGCCCATAGATGTACCACAAAGACCATATTTTCAGAGACAGCATATGGATGGTTTTCTGGGGGCGGGGTGGGGGGAGGTGGTTGTGTGTTTTTTCTTTCATGGCTGTTTTCGGGGAGAGATCTGGCTACTGTTAAAGTAGAACAAATGAAGTAGTACTCACCAGATTTTTGACAAGGATGTCTGAACAGGGAATACATGCATGGATTTTCTTTTCACTGCCGTTCTTAGTATCTGTTCATATCTTAGTGTAATGTTCACAAACCAATTGCTTTTGATTAATGAAGATTGTATTTGTGAGTGCTAAACCATCTGATGATGATATATCACCAGCAGCCCACCTAATCTGCTCTTCTGGGTTGATAACCTGAGTTCTGTTTTCAAAGAAATATTTAGGTTCATATGGACCATTGTATTCCTACTTAAAACAAACATTCAGCTTTTGAGGGTGAAGTCATGTTAACGTCCTGGCTGTAGGAATATATACAAACCATCACTGAAGACAATGGTCCAGACTGCATGCCCTACGTACAACACTTTTCATAACCATGTCCTTCACTCTCCAAGTTCTCAAATTTGCCTGTGCCTTGGCAAAATTTATTTGCCATCACAGCCTTAAGGCCACAACAATTTGCTACAGATATAGCACCCTTCTATTATTATTATTATTTTTAATCCAGAACTTGCCTGGCAAAACTATGTGCATAGGCATCCGGAGCACACTAAATTGTTACACACGTACTATGCATGCACTGTTGGTTTTCCAGAACACATCTCATTACTATGCATTTCTTGTGAATGAGCCACGGACAAATCTTGCATTCGTGGATGTCATGCAGCCTAGGAAAATATCCAGTTCTGCCTGGCTTAGGTGAAAGAAGAGTCTTGAGAGAAGACTTTTGTGGTTGCTCAACCCATATTGGAGCCAGCACTTGAGGCCCACAAAGTTGGGGCAGGTTTGCTGCATTTCTGTGGCCATTAAAGGAAGTCAACCCAGCAATGTTTTGAAGTTTCTTCCTAAATTTCTTGAAGGAAATGAGGATATGGTTCTTTTAAAACTTTGCAAGAAGGGGAATAAGACTTCATATAAAGGAGCATATTTTAGTCTTGAATACAAACTGAACTGTCACTCTGGGATTTGAGAAAAACTATTGAATTAATTCATTTTGGTCGTTAGCTCTAAAGCTCAGAAAGAGACCTTTTTTCCCATCTCACTCCACTGTTGGTCCTTGAGCTAGAGGTCCTTTGCTGAAGCTCATATCTGAGTCAAGGTCTCACACAAGTTCATGGGAACACAATGCAGAGTCTAGTCCTTATCCTTAGCAATTCACACTAGTTTTGAAGGCGCAGAGCATCATCCTTAAGTTTGTGGTCTCTCAAAGGCAAGTCTGAACAACTTTAAAGATGCTAAAACATGAAAGTGGTATAATACAAAGAAGGGAAACTAAGCCAGGCTTAACTAGAAGTTTGGATTAGACCAAAAATGTTTTTATAATGTTTTGCCATATGAAACTTGGAACAAAATACCGTTTTATTCTTCCTCTCTCCACCTACTTCCCTCTTTTGAAGTGGTATCCTTGCTATTAATCGCAGCCTTCTACTGTGTATGTCCACTTGATGGCAGTATTTGAACACAGAACTGTTTGATTCTCTTCAAACCCTGTCCCCTTTGCATTTTGAATCAGCAAGTTTGTAACCCATCCCTAGTCACTGGTTATGGCAAAAGAGCAGAAAGGGAGAACGAGAACATAACCGTGGTCCTTCTCTGGAGGGTAGTTGCTGCTCATGACCTGATGAGCTGCAGCAAAACCAAAACCACATCTGCATCATTAGAGAAAGCCGGCAGTGTGTTCCCCAACAGAATTGCTGGCCTCCTTTGAAATTACACTGAAGAGTAGAGACCTGACATCTACAGACCCATGGGGTTAATGATACTTCTGGAAAGGTTACTGCAATAAGAACATCTGGTTTGGATCTCCTGAATAGTGGCAGGCGTCTCACAACTTGCTGGGAGTTGTGCATCTACATTTCCAGTAAGGAATAGTTAATATTTCGACAGGCTAAATAAATGTGGAGTTCATTGGAGTTATTCCATTCTACCTTCCAGTGTTTAAATTACTGGAATTATTCCAAGAGTCCTGCATCTCATCATGGGGCAAGTGTAAGGTTTTATGGGATTCAAGCCTGAACTCTCACCTTTGCCTTGTTTTCTTCCTAAATAATGGGACTTGGAGGCCTAAGGAGATCTGACTGATCTCATGGCTGGGAGCCTGGATTGCTGAGAGATATGAGAGACAGGCTGATTTCAGGGAGGGTTGGAGCAGTCCCTGTACCTTCAGAATCATAGAATCATACAATCATTTTGGTTAGAAGGGACCTTTAAGATCCTCAAGACCAGCCATTAACCCAGCACTGTCAGGCCACCTGTAAGCCATGTCCCTCAGCACCACATCCATATGTCTTTTAAATACCATCAGGAATGGTAACTCCACCACTTCCCTGTTTGTAACCCTTTTGGTAAAGACATTTTTCCTAATGTCTAGCCTAAACCTCTCCTGATGTAACGTGAGGCCATTTCCTCTCACCCTGTCGCTTGTTACTTGGGAGAAGAAACTGACCCCCACCTCGCTACAACCTCCTTTCAGGTAGTTGTAGAGAGTGGTAAGGTCTCCCCTCAGTCTCCTTTTCTCCAGGCTAAACAACTCCACTTCCCTCAGATGCTCTTCATAGGACTTGTGCCTTGGACCCTTCATGAGCTTCGTTGCCCTTCTCTGGACATGCTCCAGCACCTCAATGTCCTTCTTGTAGTGAGGGACCCAAAACTGAACACAGTATTCGAGGTGTGGTCTCACCAGTGCCCAATACACGGGGACAATCCCTTCCCTACTCCTGCTGGCGACACTATTGCTGATACAAGCCAGGATGTTTGTCTTCTTGGCCACCGGGGCACACTGTTACCAGTCACCAACTGGACTTCATTCATCACCACTCTGAGCCTGGCCACCCAGCCAGGTTTTTTTTTCCAGCAAAGAGTACACTCATCCAAGCCACAAGCAGCCAGTTTCTCTAGGAGAATGCTGTGGGAAACTGTCTAAAGCTTTACTAAAGTCTAGGTAGACAACATCCACAGCCTCCAGTCGACTGGAACCTCTCCCGTTAGCCAGGACTGCTGATACATGATGGAAAGTGGCTTGGTGAGCGCTTCCACCAGCTCCCTCAGTACCTTTGGGGGGATCCCATCCAGTCCCATAGACTTGTGTGTGTCTGAATGGTGTAACAGGTCACTGACCATTTCCTCATGGATTATGGGGGCTTCATTCCACTCTGGCAGAAGAAAATGTCAAGCACAGGAGAGGCTGGATCGAAGGGCCAAGGCCAATGGCATGAGATTCAACAAGGCCAATGGTATGAGGTTCAACAAGGCCAAGTGCCGGTTCCTGCACTTGAGCCAAAACAACCCCCTGCAATGCTACAGGCTTGGGGAAGAGTGGCTGGAAAGCTGCCTGGAAGAAAAGGACCTGGAGGTGTTGGTTGACAGTGGCTGAATATGTCAGCAGTGTGCCCAGGTGGCCAATGAGACTGCTGCCATTTTAATTATCAGTCCTTTTGTAATTTTGCTCATTACTACCAAGATTCTGCATTGATCTTGGCTAGAGATATTAGTTTTTCTATCCTACGATCACGATCTTCAGCAAAAATAAAGTAATGATCAGTGAAAAAAGGTGCAAAAAATTCAGGCTGTCCACCAGCCTTAAGCCTGTCTTCTCTAGAGAAGAGAACAAGAAAGTTAGAGATGGTTAGCTCTGTTGGCCAAGTTACAAAATGGTGTGACATGCAAATGGCTTTCCAGTAGCTCCCTCTAGTTCCTAAGGAGGTAAATCCAGGGTCATCACGTGCACTAATCTCATTTGCAGAGGTATGACATTGGAGGTAAAGGGGCTCATTTTACACTATACATATTACTGTCTCAAATCCATCTATCTTTGAAACTGCATGCCTATGTATATTAAACATGAATAAAAGCAAACAAATGGAGTGTTGGTAGAGCACTTAGGAATGGAAGATCATGCCCAAATCAATGCAGCCATAATCCAGTAACAACTTTAGCAAAGCAAAACTTTAGCATGTGTCCTACTTTGCGGAGGAGCACAGAAAAGAAGAAAAAGGAGAAATAGTCTAGTTTAAAGAGACAATGGAATGGTGAGTCCAAGCATTTACTCTGAGGATGTGAAGTAAAACAGTGTGGTGGGATGGTCCACAGAGCCCCAAGACAGAAGCAGCATGAAGGCCACCCAGTTAACCTGGAAACAATGAACCTCAAAGTCCTTGTCAGTCTAGCAGGCACGACTAGCTTGAGGCAGGGTAGGAAATCTAAGTAGGTGGCATAGCTAGAAGCAGCAGGGGATTTAAGCTTTTTTCTTTTCTTCTGCTCCCCCTGAGATGTGCTGGTTAGATTTGTGATACTCTACCCAATTGCTTACAGAGAGCAGGGAGCAGTGACTGCTACAAGATGATGGGGAATTGACCATCCTGTTATGGATGAGTGCAAAATTTAAGGACAGGTAGGAAGTGAGTAGGCTGAAATTGGATTGATGGTAGCTCATGTTTATTCAGCAAAGACTAACCTAAATGTTTGAGGTGTTGATGGACTGTCTGTAGCCTGAGGATGCCTATAGCTAGGCAAAAATAGTGTTGTTCCATTGGGTACGTCCCTGATGTAATTCTTTCAGAGAAAACAATTGTAGCTTAAAAGGATTCCTTGCTGTTCGTTTTTCCCTCCAGTCTTTGGAAGAACTTGATGTAGAGGAGACAAAATGTTAATAAAGCCTGTGGTACAAATGTTGGAGCATTAAACTATCAGCCTAAATAGGTCTTCAGATGTATTCACGTAATAAACACTTACATATGTTCTGTCTTTTGTGGGCAGTGCTGAGCTTGCAAACAAGTGAGTTTCCATTGTAAAAGTTCCAGCTAAGGCTGCCCAAAAAGCTCTGCCCAACCAATACGCATGTTCTCCTAAAGAGCCACATTTGCTGTAAAGCTTCAGTGAATCCAACTGATTATGTGTACTACCTGTCTCCTCCTGCCTCCAAATCTTGTACCAAAAAAAAAAAAAAAAAAAAAAAAAAGAAGAAAGCGTACTTTGAATACGGACAGTGTGTGCTTGATTGTTTGCAAGGTGCTTTAGCCAGCCATGGCTGTGGCAGTGAGCAATGCTGTGACTAGATGGTGCACTTGCCATGTGGTATATAGAAACCACAAAGAGAGTGATGATAGCTGCTCCTTGGACAGGTATTTGTGAAAGCTCTGGTGGTGACTACTGTGTGGATAGCTGCCTTCATGTTTGGGGAAGGGTAATTTCAGCCATGGGATAAGTGGGAACTCTGGGTTTTGAGGTCTGAAGCCACTAACATATATTCAGTATAAGTGGAACACCCCCATCCCTTCCAAAAAAAACCATCCCCCCCCCCCAAAAAAATTTAAAACTCACACAACACACCACAGTATTCCTGTCCAATCATCCAGCAAGCCTTATTCACTATTATTTGCATTGCCTGGGTTGCAATTGCACTGTAAGTAAGCATGCCTGTACTGAAACTTGTCTGAAAATCCTCTTTCGAGGAGCCTGTGCTGGGCCTGCAATAACAATGCCTGATCATCCACAACCAGGTTTCCCATGCTCAGTATCTGGCTCAGGCTAATGTTGTTTTAAGTCTCAGCAAAAAACCTGTTTGGTTTCCAAGGATGAGAAGAGATTCTATTTGTAATTTAAAAGTAATAATCTGACGTCCATGTTGAAGCATAACAGTATTATTCTGAGGGCTGCTCATACGAACTTCATGTCCTTTTAACATGACTTTTCTTGGACTGTCATTAGTTTCTAGTTATTAACGCAATAGTTAAAACAAAAAATGCGAGGGAAGAAAATGCCAGGTTTATTGCAAAACAACCTATCCAGATAAATGTCAAGCCTTTTAGAAGTAGAAGTACACCTCCTGCAAGTCAGAGATCAACCCTCCCAAAGTCTTAGAGCTTCTGGCTGAAATATATTCTCTCGCAGATAACAAGTTACCGTGCCTTAACTGGCCCTGGTTACAGGCTGTGTGAAGCTGCCCATCCTGAAGCAAATAAAAAAGTAATTTAAGTTGTTTTGTCTTTCAGTTTCAGTGAACTCATGATGCTTTGCATTTGCTGTGAGCTGACAGTTGCGCACAGTTACAGGATGCAGCTGGCTGTGGTGGTCTGTTATCCTGCAGGAGCACGTAGGTCTCTGTGCCTGGAGTGTGGTGAACCTGAGATCCTTACTCTTAATTCCTTCCGGTGGCAGAGATGGGCATTTTAAGACTGTTAGACCGAAAAGCTTTGTAATGTTTATTCAAAGCCTATCTATCTGAGATCTTTTCTCATGAAAAAGGCAAATGAGAAGAAAATACACTTGCAGTTCGATTCAATTTTCTTCTGTATCTGATTAAAGATTTCAGGATGAACCTCCTATTCTGAAATTAGAACTGAAACTGGAGTCACAGAGGGCCCTAAGGCTGCATTTTCATTTCACACAGCTGCATTATTCTCTAAGTTCGATGAGAATATCGTAAGGTTGCTGGGATGTGTAAGTTTAGTACTTCAGCAAAGCGGTGTGCATCACGCCTATGGCAAACTTGATTTGCTGTGGCACACAACTGCCAGCGTTGCCTAAAAGGTCTGGCTGGAGCAAGGCTCCAGCAATTCTTTCGTTCTATCCAAATGGTCAGTTTGTTTCAACAGGTGCACTTTGCAGAATCCTTTTCTACTTTTAAGATAGCATTTTGACATGAGGGACCAAAAAAAAGGAGCTGTGGATTGCACTCTTTTTGTTCATGCTGACAAGTGTAGCTGAACTGATTTAGAAAAAAATAAAAAAAGTAGCACCAATTTTTCTTTGAAACAGCATTACTGAAAGGTTAGTCTTGTTGTATTTTATTATTTCAGATCCTCTTCAGGACAACTCAGTCCTCCAGTGGTGGAGGAGGGCTGAAGGCTTTTCTTGGGTGCAAGTATTTTAGAAGGATTTATCACCAAAGTCACCACAAAGCCTGCATGGTAGGATGGGTTTAGGTTTTGAACCCTTTTTCCTGTGAAAAACACAGTTGTGAATGTTGTTTTCATTTGTACCAAATAGAAACATGTCCAACCTAAGGGTCAGATTGACTTATACAGACATTAGTTTATTATTAGTGCGTTAGTGTGCACTGGTTTTGACACATTCTGAATTCTGGTCTGAGTTCCTTTTAGAAAAAGTGCTGCAATTAACAAATGTCACCTCACTCTTTTGGCATTTCTGTGACAGATAAGTATTTTTATTTTCCTCAGATTTAAAGAACAGCTGCCTTGCCAGGGTCTTGAGTTCTGTCTCTAATTTCTGATATTAGACCCCTAGATCTCTAGGTCCTCCTACCTTAAAGCTGCTTTTTTACTTAGAGCTTCTTGAACTGTTAAAAGACATTTGTTCCAGACAGAAGATTTGAAAATAAATTTCAGAAGTGTAATTCCTGTTTTCCCTCTTTGTGTACTAGTTTTGTGTCTGTGGTCAGATGGTAAAATACACTGCGCAACAACCAGTGGTATTGCTTGCAGCTGAGTAAACGCTCTTTAAACTTACTAAACCAAACGAAATGGCGTTATGTTTTCCAGCAGGGATATAGACTCTGTTAGCATAAAATCATCAAAGGGTAGTTGATGATACGTATTTACCAGTGCAGGAGTGAGTTTGAGCTGGTAAAGCATATGTGCCGAGGAGGCTGAAGAAACAGAAGGTTTTGCAGGGGCAGGGAGGTTACTTTAACTGTCATGTTATGACAGCATGTGTTCATTACTTTACTGGGCATGGCCCTTTGTTCTAGCGCCTTGCTGGATGTGTTAAATCCTACGTAGCACTGAAGCTCCGTAGACTCAGAGTACATTAAAAAAAATAAAATAAAATCCACCATGCAGTGCCAGGCTGAGTTGTTAACCTGCATGCTCGAGAGAGCGTGGAGCAGACATTCAGCTGGATTGGGAGAGCAGGGTAACTGTGCCAGCCCAGTGCTGCCCCTGAGGCTATGAACTCATTCCCTCGCTGGGTTTTTAGGTCAGAGAAGCAATGCACTGATGAAGCTGTGCTAGCTCTGCTTACAGAGCCTGGGCAGTCAGCACCAGCATTCCCCTGCTCCACCAGGTACTGTGGGTTAACCCAGACCAGCTGTCCTAGGGCTTCCTTGAAAATCCCGTTCTAAAAACTGCCCTACTGAATCTAAGGGAGAACCAGTGAAAGGCTGGCAAAAAAAAAAACAACCCTCCGTTCTTTCTCATGCTCACATCCAGTTGCCCTCTTCTTTTTTTCCACAATTTAAAGTAAACTAAGCCAGTTGTAATTAAATCTGAAAATCTGTGAAGAAACCGTTCGCAGGTACTGATATCATGAAAAATGCAAAGTAAGACATGTCTGTTTTGACTGTCAGTAGACTGCCTCTACTTACGTGATAAGACTTAAGTTGTGCAAGCTGGTAGGAAAGCATATTTCTCACTGTGTGGAAGCAGCAAATGTTGGTCGAACAGAGCGCTCCTGAGGAAAAAGGACTCTTCATTGCTCAACAGCCTTGAAGAAGATCTTTGGGGGAAGAAAACAGGAGGTGAACTCAGATACAGCATCTATATGAAAACGTCATATTATTGAATAGTAAATGGATGCAAGTACGATAGACTGCACAGTGAGAACTCAGTTCTGCACCCTTTAGTCCTGTCATTAATTTCAGTTCCTTATATAGAATCAAGCCCTATGTTAGTGTTTGCTTTCTTCTAGAATAAGTCTTTAAAATCACACAAAAATTTCTTTTATTGACAGATAGTTTTTATCAATGCTAAAAAAGCAGGGAAGGTCAGTACTGATATTCCATTCATTCAGATGAGAGTGTAGTATCAACTACGCTCATTGTTTTTGGACCTGGCCTTGCAAACATTTGTGCTGGTGTTATAGAAAAGATCATGAGAAACAACAGTTGCATTTACCACCTGTAGTGAGAGGATGCCAGTTTGGATATCCACAAACTGAACTGAACCTTTCCTTTGAACTCAGACTGATTTAGGATTTCTTGGGTTATTATCTTTTCTTTTGGTGCCAAGTGCAAGATATATTGCAGAAGAAAATTAAAACACAACCTGATTTTTTTAGATCTCCATCTTGCTCTTGCAGACCAGAGATTTGGCTGACTATCCAAGCATCTGGAAGCTTCCTAAAAGCATCTTCAGACGTTTTAAAGTCTGCTCTTTTACAAGATGGTTTCTAATGGATTATGCAACCTTCTGCACATAATAGCATCATCTGTGTGCATATCATCTGCACACATACCAGTTACACTCGATCTACATGCAAACAGGTAGATGCAAATAAATCGATATGTTGTGTCCTTTTTTTCATTTGGAGTAAGTCTCAGATTGGCTTTGTTCCCACAGAATGATTTATTTTGCCTTCTAAAGAGCTGAAAATTTTCTTTTGTTGTAACTTTGGGCTTGACTGCCTGATGTTTTTTGAGAAAAGGGCAATAGCATACTGAGAATTGTATTTAGAAAGAGTATATATACAATGAACAAAAATAATCTATGTTAATGACAACTGCCTTAGAAGAAGAATGTGAAGTACACGTGACTGTTTCAGCACTTCCCATCTCTCAGTCTTTTTAAAACTCCCTGTCAATAAGTCTGTCCCCTGAACAGAGAGAGAGGACAGACATTATTTACAGAAGGGGCTGTTGTTATCTATTTCACTGACATTTACCAAACATCTGAATCACAACAAAGATCAAGTAAGAACTCTTTTGGCAGCTACTGCAGACATACAAATTCAGTGCCTAATACTGAGGGCACAGAACAGAGTTTCCTGTTTGTATTTTTGAAACATCAAAACCAGCTCAGAGCTGAGCCATTGGTTCACCTGGTGAACAAGCAGGACAAATTTAGTCAGCGCAAAAACGGGATCTTGTACAAGTCTCCAGATTACAGACTTTATTTCAAGAGAGTACACACACCGATTTTAAATATGAAGAAAAGTTTTCTGGCTTCATCTTACTACAAATGAGTATATAGGGTTTATTTACTTCTGTCCTGTTACACAGGAATAGGTCTGCCCTACAGCAACACAATCTTGTCCTCTTGCTGGCCAGGTGAGTCATACGCAGAAAACCCCAGAAAGGAAGCTGCATGCATGTAAGTTACCTTCCCCTTTTACACTAGTAGATCTTCACTCATAGCTGGTCATTGAAGTCTTCAGCCTTGGCTCTCTCGTCCTTTACTTAAGACTAGCTCAGTGTAAGCTCGTCATTGTCCCAGTTTAAATATTCCTATTTGTCTCTTGAATCTATTTGAGGGCACAAAGCCCCTAAACTGATAGCAAGATTAAAAAAAAGAAAAAGAAAAAAGAAAAAAATTGTGTCCTTTCCTGTTACTCCACCCAATTCTTCTCCACAGCATCTGCAGACCAGCATCCTTCTTGCCAGGGATGCCCTAGGTGATTTCAGGAATTCGTGCCAGTCAGTAAAAGATAGGTGGAAAAACAGCAGCCGAGTTAAATCTTAAGCAGCACCAACAATTTCTGACTAGGTGCTGCGAGAAGGAATGCAGGAGCTGTGAGAAGGGACTGAAGAGTAATAATGTGGCATTCAGAATTCACTGAAGCTGAAGTGATGGACTGAGGGTGGTGGCCAGAAAACCCAAAGATAAGGAATATTCCAGGGGAAGCCAGGAAACCTTGTTCAGTCTCACAATAAGAACTTTTAGGTGTAACTTCTGAAGGCTGAGCTCTTGCAAAACTGCAAATCTTCTGTCATAAACTTAGACTAGAAATGTACTTGGTAATGTAGAGCTATTTGTGCCATCTGGCAGCTGTCAGCTTTCTCTATTCACTTCCCCCCTACTAATGCAAAACACAGAAACTGGACCTTTTATATGTTGCTACATGAAAAAGGTTGGTGTCTAGAGGCTTTTTAAGGCCAAACCATTGCACCGGCCTGGTGCCTGCTATCTGAGTGTCCATCGCAATCATTAATAGTGACTTACTCTGGTCAGCAACAACCATATATTCCTCCATCCTCTAATATTCCTTCACGGCAGCGTGTCTTCCAAGAACATTGCACATGTCCTCTTAAATATCTGAAATTCACCTCGTACACTGCTTCAGAAGGATTTAAAAAACAGCTGGTGTTTATCTCATAGCTATTTCCATTTTTAGCTTCAGTTTACTGACCTCCATAATTTTTATCAAAGATTACATTCTTTTTTTTTCTTTTTGCCAGAACACTTACAGCTATTCTCAAATCTTTTTTAGTCAGTGCTGACACTTTGCTATAAGCCACCTGTGACATGATTAATTTGCTTGTGTTCCATTTGTGTTGTGTCCTGTGAGGAGAGGCACTGGGCAAGGCAGGACGTTCAGGTGGTTGTGGAGAGGCTGTGCCTTCCCTCGGCAAAGCCGGGGCAAAGGCTTGGGAACAAGAGGGCAAGGCAAGGCAGCAGACAAGGACAGTTGCAGCAAGTAGCTGGGAACTTGCCCTGCAAACAGGCTGATGAGAAGGCAGTGAGCAGACAGCGGCCAGACGTTCGTGGTAAAGGAAAGACACACTCACTGGAGAGCAGAACGGGCTGTGCAGATTCTGAGGAGAAAAAAAACTTGTTTCAAAAAGAGACAGTGAGCAAAGGCAGCTTGCTTTATAAATGCCTTTATTCTGTTGTGAAGTAACTAGATTTCTGTATGTTTAGAAGTGGGATGTTAAAAACCTAGCTTTTTCAGATTAAAGGATTTTATCTTTGCTGTTTGTTTGTTTCATCATTGTGGGGGTGCAGACAATAGGGGAAAAGTCTCGATACACCTGTCTCAACGCTCTGCTTGTTGTGGGCATGGTCCTGCTTTGCAGTGCAAGAATAAGCAAAGGCATGATTCCTCTGGTAGCACTGACTACTGCAGGCGGGATGTCCATTCCATGGAATGCGCCAGCGTTTCGGTACAGCAACAAAAAATAGAGGTTAAGGAGCTGCACAGAACATGCTCTGAATTGACATTTCATTGCTGGGGTCATCCCTGCCTATCAAAGACGCTCTGGTCCTGCCCTCTGAAGGCAGCTGTAAATCAAAGGCTTTGATGTTCATAATGTGCATTAAAATCTCATGTATTTCACAAACAGAGTGACCTTACAGCACCTCTCTTTGCCCTGAGGTGCTGAGCTACCTGGAGGACCCAGCTCAATGCACAACTGAGCTTTCTCTAGTATCTGGCAGAAAAAGAGTAACTGTAATTCTCCTCTGCAGCTATGCATTTCAGATGAGAATAGTGTAGGGCAAACAGTAGCAAATAAATCCCAACTGCTTTTCAGTAGAAAGTTAAGATGGTGTATGAACCTTACTTCTTCGGAGTTTTGTGCCTTTAGATTGGAACGAGTGTTCGTGGAGCACTCCAGAGTGGTGAGATTTTCTGCGTCAGGATGTCACAGTGCTGTGAGCACGCATTGTAGGCAATTGGTTGCCAATCCCCACAACCGTGCCAGCCTCAGAAATGAAAGATGTTGGTGGGGGTGCTGTTAACCACACATCTCACGTTCCAAAAAAATAACATATTACCTGGGCGAAGTCCATCTGCTGAAGCTGTAAAAATTCTGAGTTCTCAAAGGCCATAACAAACCTCACTGTGGAAACTTGACTCTCCACTAGTCAAAGAAATTTTCCCTGTTCAGCGCCTTGCCAAATGTCTACAAGGTTCTGGCTTTACAAATTTCTGTAGGTTCTTTCTTGGTTCCATTTTACTTTTATTCTACTCCTCCAAGAGGCCAGGTCACCTCTGCTTGTAACATTTCCCATTTTTCCACTTCCAACTGATTTCTGAATAGCTGTTCTCTGAATATTGCTGCTTAATTGTAGCAGAGCATTATCTGTACTATTCAGCCAAGATCAGGGTCCCATTGCGATACGCTATATGGAAACGGAGCAGGAGACAAATCACTGTCCCGAAAGTATATAAACAAACCATAACAGAGTGAAGAGTGAGAAAGTGGGAAGACCTCTGCAAGTGGATGAAATTTGGTTAACAGACAGACTCAGGAAACAAGTCTGAGCTGGATAATAAGAGCTGCTGTCTTATACCTAGTCTGGTGGCATAACTGAAGCCTTATCTGCTAACAGGTTTGTAAGCATCCCCAGGGCTGGCTGCATGCAGCATTATTTGAACCAAGACTGTGAATGTGCCCACTCTGATTCCAAGACTCCTCTACAACACTTCTCTGTGATTGTTTCCTCAAAAGCAGAACTAAAAGAATTCAGCTTGATAGAAATTATTTTATTCCATTTCATCTGTTTGCAGCTCCTACCTCCCAAGAATCTGTTCAGCTTGCTAAAAAATGAAATTGCTACAGATGGATATTTCTTTCAATTACTGTAAAAACATGTAACAAAGCCTCTGGCATGCCAAAAACCAGGCATCAAAGCTCAAGAGCTTACATATTCTATTAAGTGGTTTAATATTGTAGAGAAGAACAGAAAAAATACAGTGTTTAGTCCCTCACGGCCTTCTTTAGGAGACCTCGGGGAACCAAAAGGTTGCAGTTTTCCTGGTCTCCCTGCTCTAATATTAAACCGCTTAATAGAATATGTAAGCACTTGAGCTTTGATGCCTGGTTCTTGGCATAACAAGTACAGTTCATACTGGTTTGATGATTTGGGGTGGTCTGTGGGAGATTATTTTTCCCTCCTGTTGAGAAACCACAGGAAATACAGGCCTGGCACACAGACTTTTCCTTTTGGTGTAGGGGTATAACTTGCTTCTACTTTCCCTTGCACCACTAGTTACCTCAAAAAGCTTTTCAAAGGGAATAGCTGCAGCAAAGGTAGGTGGATGGGCTCAGAGCTCCTACTCTACAACAGAGACTTTCTACTATGTGGACCCATTCAGGAGTGCAGACTGAGCCACGCAGAACACCAGAAATGCAAAGAAAGCTGAGCGTTGCCATAGACCTGAGGCACCCTGCAGCTCAGTGAAAATAGACCGCCTTAGACGTCAGTGTGAGCTGACCAAGAGGCCATTCCATCGTGTTACCATCTACTGACATGCTCCTGTACTAGCTGTGCATCTCTAGAGCTGAAGCAGGGAAAAGGCACTCCAAAAACTATATTATTTTCATTTATTTTTCCAGGGACACATGTATTCAAATTGGAACTGAGCAAGAGTAGGAAGTCCTGTTCCATGGGAACTTGTTTCAGAATTTATTGGAAAAGCTGAGGTGAAAAAAATACTTAATTTGGAAATGTTAATATTTATTTTCTTTAAGATCTTGCTCATTTAGATTAATTTAAACAGCAAAATATATTTTGCAAATGACTTTTTTGGCTTGAAGGTCTGGGACCCAGTGCCCAGATTCCCCAGGATGGATTCCCAGCCATGCACCAGCCACGTGACTCCCATGTTGTACCACGTGGCTCAGAAGTAAATCAGGATACTGCCAACAGAAAAAAATCCTTTAACTTGAAATGAAACACATAGACAAGGAGAAGCCTGGACAGTAGGCTCCAACTGCAGTTCAGCAGAAATAAGCGTGTTGTAGCAAAACACCTGATTAATACGGCAGAAAGGGGAACAGGGCTGCAGCCCTTATGAGGGCATGAAATAGAGCATTTTATTGGAATTAAATATTACAGAGAAGATTAAAGGGGGCCAGGGAGAAGTGAAAAATAAACTGGTTTGGGTAAATGAAATATTTAAACATCAATATTTTGAAGCAACATCAACTATTCTCACAGAATCACCTGTGTCACTGAAATTTCAGTTCATTTTGACAGAAAATTCTTTTAGCTGCCTCTTTTCCAAAACTAAGCTCAAGAGACTTGCTCTGAGAAGTTTTGATAAAGGTTTCAATACTGTCTCTCTGGTTCATCTCTCCTTTTAAGGTTGGATTCTTGTCTTTACTGGTTTTATGTCGGTACAACTTTAGGCACTTGGACACCTAACAAAGACACAAATCGGTCTATGGCCCAAAAATATGCCAAAGTCTCCTAATTTTAACAGCAGGAATCATAGGATCATTTTGGTTGAAAGAGACTTTTAAGATCAAAATCCAACCATTAACCCAGCACTGCCAAGTCACCAGTAAATCATGTCCCTCAGCACCATGTCTACATATGCTTTAAATACCTCCAGCGATGGTGACTCCACCACCTCCCTGGGCAGCCTATTCCAATGCTTCACAACCCTTTCTGTAAATAAATTTTTCCTAATAACCAACCTAAACCTTCCCCAGTGCAACTTGAGGCATTTTCCTCTTGTCCTGTCACTTGTTACTTGGGAGCAGAAACTGACCCCCACCTTGCTACAACCTCCTTTCAGGTAGTTGTAGAGAGCAATAAAGTCTCCCCTCAGCCTCCTTTTCTCCAGACCAAACAACCTCAGTTCCCTCAGCGACTTCTCACAGGTCTTGTGCTCTAGACCCTTCACGAGCTTCGTTGCTCTTCTCTCAATGTCCTTGCAGGGAGCTGCCCAAAACTGGACACAGTGTTCAGGGTGCAGCCTCATCAGTGCTGAGTACAGGGGCACAATCACTTCTCTACTCCTGCTGGCCACACTATTGCTGATACAAGCCAGGATGGTGTTGGCCTTCTTGGCCACCTGGGCACACTGGTTGCTCATATTCATCTGGCTCTCGACCAACACATCTAGGTCCTTTTCCGATGGGAAACTTTCCAGCCACTCTTCCCCAGGCCTGTAGCATTGCGTGGGGTTGTTGTGACCCAAATAGCAAGCATTTCCAAATCTTGCACGCCCCCTCCACCAGTTCAACAGTGGCCTAAATGAATTCTCTTTTCAAATGCTTTGTGATTGCTATAATGAAATATTCTGGCTGTGTATTAGATGTGGAAACATTCTTAAGCCTTGTTTCTAATTTTAGAATAAGTATTATGAGGAATTTCTATTCCTTGTTCATTTAAATTCTGATTTAATAGCAGTAGAAGAGGCTATTGAAAGAGGTCACCAAAATAGTCAGCTGACCTTTGACAAACCTGTGTTTCCCTCATTAACATGAGGGGGATTCATTGTGAATTTTTTCCTTCATTCTCCCAGCTGAAGTTTAGGCCAGTTCTTAGCTTAAGTGTGTACGGATTTGGATGTGTTCTTAGCTATGCCATTGATTATATCCAGCAACAACAAACATTTAGACCATCACACTCCATCTCTAGAGCTCTTCTAAAACTTGTAGCCAAATTCTTGTCTGTGCCAGAAAATCTGTGTTAACATCTCATATTGCAGAATGGCTGAGGTTGGAAGGAAACTTTGGAGGTCCTCTGGTCCAATCCCCCTGCTAGGGCAGGGCCACCTAAAGCCAGTTGCCCAGGACTATGTCCAGCCAGATTTTTAATACCTCAAAGGTGGGAGAATCCATAATTTCCATGGGCAACATGTACCAGTGCTTAGTCATCCTCACAGTAAAAAAGCATTTCCTGATATTCAGGAGGAGCCTCATGTGCTTCAGCTTGCACTCATTGCTTCTCATCCTGTCACCGGGCACCGCTGAAAATAGCCTGGCTCTGGCTTCTTTGCACCTTCCCTTCAGATATTTATACACATTGGTCCCCTCTGAGCCTTCTCTTCTCTAGGCTAAAGAGTTCCAGCTCTCTCAGCCTTTCCTCATAACAGAGATGCTCTAAACCTTTAATTGTCTTTGTGACCCTTTGTTGGACTCTCTCCAGTATGTCCACATCTCTTTTGTACTGAGGAGCTCAAGAACTGGACACAGTACTCCAGGTGTGGCCACACCAGTGTTGAGTAGGGGGGAAAGATCACCTTCCTCGACTTCCTGGCAACAATTCTCCTAATGCAGCCCCGGTTACCTTTAGCTTTCATTGCAACAAGGGCACACGTTGCTGACTCACATTCAACTTGCTGTCCACCAGGATCCTCAGATCCTTTTCTGCAAAGCAGCTTTCCAGCTGGGTGGCCCCCAGCGTGTACCAGTGCACAAGAATGTTCTTCCCCAGGTGCACAACTTTACATGTCCCCTTGTTGACCTTCGTAAAGTAAGTCCCTGTCAGCCCATTTCTCCAGCCCGTTGAGGACCCTCAGGATAGCAGCACAACCTTCTGGTGTATCCGCCACTCCTCCCAGTTTTGTGGCATCTGCAAATTTGCTGAGGGTACACTCTGCCTCATTATCCAAATCATTAACAAAGTTGTAAAAAAGGATCGGACCCAGTACTGACCCCTGGGGTACACTGCTATTTACTGGCCTCCAACTAGACTTTGTGCCATGGATCACCACCCTCTGGGCCCAGCTGTTCAGCCATTTTTCAATCCTCCTCACCATCTGCTCATCCAGCCCATCTATCAACAGCTTGTCTATGAGGGAGGTGTGCAAAGCACAGACCAATTTGGCTTTTCAGCAACCTAGCTAACATATACAACCTAGCTAACTGATATGCACAGCATACAAAGAATCCTCAATGATAATGACATATATTGTAAAATTGGAACATGAAATAATAAGCTATCACACTGGCAATACCTTATTGGATTCTTTAAACAAGTTTCCTTTAAGACCCTTGGGTTTTTCCATCCTTCAAGATAAAGTTTGACAGTGCAAAGTATGATGATACTGTACTAGAAGAATAATGGAAATGAAATATTGAACATCAGAAAAGATATTCAGTGTACTCTGTAGACTGCATTGTATTTTAGTATATTTTCTAATGTACATATTAAAAAACTCAGAAAATTCTATGTTGTTGAGCACTAGTGCTGGTTACGACTTTCTGGACTTTTATAGCCATTCACGTACACTAACTCATTATAAATACTGCTTCAGTATATTAATGAGTGAGCATAAACATTTTAAATCATAACTTAGCAGCTTTAATGTTTGCTTTACCTGCTTCTTAGACATACTAATACCTTGTAATAAAGGTTTACAGTCCAAGTTTATAAGACTTTCATGGAGAAGCCCTCAAAGCACTTTACAAATTCCATTCACAAAACCCTGTGGATAAAAATTATCCTCATTGCAGAAGATCAGTAAATTAAAACACAGGGTTTCAATAAACTGCTTAAGGTAACTGTGGAGTACAACTCTCAGTTCTTAGTTTTAGCCCTTGTTCTAATGATTTCCATTCATATCCTCCTTTATTTTTCCTAAAGGAATGTTTCAAATAGCAAGTCATGTTAATTCATAAAATCTATACACGTAGGTATGAAAGAACATGCTTTTTAGTATTAAATGATGGGGTTTCCAGAAAGTCATTCTGACATGCATGGGCATCTCCTAAGTAAACTGCTCCAGTCCTATTTTCTTTCAGAGTTCTTGTATGAGTAACTAATTGGAATTGTATTTGTCATTGAGTTCAAAGGTACCACATCTGAACAAGTGCAATACTGAGACGTTCTATCTCTTCCCCAGTCTGCAGCAGGATGTCCCTTCAGGTGGTGTTCAGAACTGTGTGAAGCTCTCTTGTAGAGCCTTACCTGCCATTTCAATTGATCCTTTTAGTGCACTTTTTTCCACTTGTTTAATAAAGAGACTGTCGGATGTGCCTTTGTATAGTAATGCCTTCATGTTCTGACCTGCTCTGTTCCAGACCTGACTTCTTAAAACTGTCATTTAGGCTAAGAACTGCTATAGCTTCACCAATGCAGCTCCCTAGGGTAATTGCTCTCCTCATCTATGATGGGAGTCCACATTAGTCAGGCTATGCTGATGGACTCCAATGAGTGAATAAGGGTTACGTTCCAGCCTAAATATGCTGTTTGGTTATGTATAAGTCCCTGTCCCTTTTTGCTCTTTACTTGCTCTCCAGGTACAGATCTCATGCTTTTCACCTGCCAGCTACTATTAATTTTTTCTTCTCCTCTCTCTCCTCTCAGTTATTCTTAATACAATTTTATTCCATTCACTAGCATGTCTCCTACTCTTCTCCATATCTGAGGAGTGAGACTCTAGAAGATTAAAGCCCACCAATGTTTTACTGTCATTAAAAGAGGATTGGAGGATGGAATATCACCTTGTCTTCCTACAATGGTTCTCAGCCCACCATGTCTTTAAACTTACCATAGCACAATCACCTTTCAGTAAAATTACCAGAGCAAAACCTTATGTATACGATTGGATGAGACATAATATGCTGATCATAACATATTCAAAAGTGGTGCAGTAGCCATGCCCTGTATTATTTGCTGAAATTACACAGATATTCCAAGCATAACATTGGAGCTGTGGCCACTGTATTAATGCCCTAGAGTACTGTAACTTTAAGGTGTCCTTAAATAACTTGCAAAACCAGCCTAGAAAGAATAAAGATCAGATAGTGAAATAAATTCTATTATGTAAGACATCAGTATTGTTTTAGTCTAGCCTTTTCTGTGGCTGAGCTGAAACAAAAGAATACATATTTCCAGAGAAAGAAGTAAAAGAGGAGTTGTAATGTAGAAATCCAGCAAGACTGAATGGTGCTTTTTTCTTTTGTTTTTTTAATTGCTGAAGATTTGTACACAATTTTCTGTAGCTAATACCCTACACCCAGGAACTATCATGAGCTGAAAGACTTCAAGACTGTGTATATAAATATTGATGAGTTGTTAAACATAAGGTGTTACTGAGTATTCTAAATCTTAATGGAAACCCCTAACAGCCTGATCCTACTATTGTTGCTGTTGTTAGACAAAATGCTCCAAGTTCCTAAAGGAACATAGAAAAAATTTATCATTAGCTTCCAAGACATATCCTTTAAGTGATGGAGCCTGTCACCCACACTCCCGTGTAGTACTTCAGTCTCCAAATATTCCTTCTAAAATCAATGGAAGAGTCATATGGCCCTGGCATGACAAAACAGAAAAGCAGTTTAAACTGGTTAGTTTGGTTTGCCATCTTCCAGTGAGGACTACTGGTTACATGACCAGAAGAAAATTCTGGGTTACCTCGGTGCCTGACCTCTCATACCATCATAACACAACCCCACAGAGTAAGGCATATTACCGTATTGGAGAAAAGAGTAGTTATAAGTCTGAGGTCCTCACAATCTGCATCCATCTTGTAACTTTGGGGGATTTTTTCTAGTTTCTTGGGACAGGAACAAGTTTAGTGCTGTGATTTGGAGCAGTAGAAAGTGTCCTGTTCTTGATTGAAATTAAAGAACAATAGTTTAGTTCTCTATGTACCCTGACTCAATAACTTGCTATATCTGGTCTCCTTGACCTTGTACAAGCACGTGCAAGGCTGTCCTGAGTAAGGATAAGCTCACTCCGGTGAGCTGAACTGTACAACGTACCAGGCATTTAAATGGTATAATCAAAACACAGATTTTTGTTGTTAGCACTGTACATGACAGAAAGATGGCATTAGTATTTAGATCTGTAAGAGGGAGACTGCATCTCTGTTGGGAGATAAAACAGTTTGGCAAAGGCAAATAAAGGAAGGAAATCTTTTCTTACATTAAAGAAAAACTTGAGAGTTGGCAAGGAGCTGAATATACAGGCACTCTAAACTACACTAAGCTACTCTAAACTTTTCTCTTGCAGTTCTTCCACCCTCTAAGATGAACTGTTTGAAAGTCCAATTAGTCCCTTAATAATCACGACTGTTATCTAATGATGAATAAACCATCTGCAGAAAATATTGCAATCACAGACACAGCTGTTACCATATGCTGAAATTTTCTTACATGACCTTGGTTGCTACAGTACCTACCAGCTGAAATAAGACATGGAAATACTGCCAGCTTCAATTAGACTAGCAAGCTGTTCCTTTCCCAAGGCTGTTTAGGCACTTCAGCTATTAACATAAAATACAAACAAAAGAGTTATTACAAATTTTGACTACCCGTTTCTAAGCTGAAGAGGTGAGAATTCTGAAAAGAATTTCAGTTCATCATTATTAATGAGACTAAAAATAGAAACCTTAAGTACTTGATTTCAAAAGATCCCCAGTTACCTGTTGCTTCTAGAAATGAATCTTAAGCTGGAGGGGGGCAGGGAGTGGGTGGGCACAGGAGTCAGAGAGGCCCTGGAAATGAGCTGCCTTGGGTTTATTTAGAACAAAGGCACAAAAGGGGGTTTTTGGCAAAGAGTTCTGGCATGCTTTTCTTTATACAGGCTTTTCTTTTTTACAGGTAGGAAGTATGTGACCTTGTTTACTGTTTGTCTACCATGAGGTCTATTTCGAGCAACCTGAGATATTTTAATAAAAGTAATCCTTTAAAACCTTTCCAAATCTAAACTTTCAAACATGCATTTGTAGTAAGGAGGTGCCAGCTTAATTATGTATGCTTTTGTCAATTAGTAAATATTTTAATCTTTTGGAGATTGTACGTTAACCTTTCTTATTCATGTAACCCTTTCTATATTGCACCAATATCAAAATGCTGAATTTTCATATAAACCTTAAGAAGTCTGATGAAACCAATGTAAATTCTTAGGCCAGGAAAATTACATAGGTCGCTCTGAAAGCAACGCCTCCTATTTATTTGGAAACTACATGGAAACTACAACAGATACAAAGAGCACAATAACACTATTGGATAGAGCAAAATCTCAGCTACAAAACACTGTTTTTCAACACAGTCCCCACCACTGGCTGTGTGTTTTCACCAGCGATGAACAAGAACCTGCACGCTGCACTGGTAACAATCCGCCCCAGTGGAGGTGACCCACTGTCTCTGTCGCCACTGCTGGAACACGCTGCCCACCGCCTCACTGTGCTGACACCCACTGTTTGGTCTCCGTAACCACTCAGCAAGTGTTGATGAATGTCAATGGGTGCAATTTTTTCTGCATGGAGGAATTCAATTACACACCTTTGCTTCATACGCACTTCCATGTCAGACACCATGTTGTCAGACTGCCCCTCTGGCTGCTGTCTGCCACATGGCAACAAATATTAACGGAATATTGTCAGGAAGGTTCAACCTCTGCTGCCATACCACCAGCATCCTGACATCATGGGCCAACATAATAAAAGGAGGCAGTGTTTTCAGAGTGGCCCTCATATTTTGCCTTTTAATTGCTTGAATTATCCTTGCAGTTTAATATAATGCAATAAAGGAATAAAAGAGATGGAAAGAATGAAGAGTGTGGGTAGAATTACAGTGCCCTCAAGCATTCCCAGACCCAGTGCTGTTCGTTCCCAGACTACAAGCTCATTCATACAATGCGATGTCCAACCTACGCTTTCCAGGTCTGTGCTCCAGGAACACACCGGAAGCGCTGAAGGAGTCTGACCCAAGTACCTTGTCACGTGTCCTGCTAAACAGAACAGAGAGTAAACAATTCCAGGATGTTGCTAATGGTGTTTTATAGTAAGGGAAACCCTGACTTAGGAAGGACAATTAGAGTTTTGCTATTGCCTTTACAAAAGCCAAGACTTCCCTCACTACCATTACAATGGAATTATGCTGGCATACGCTTTAGAATGCTTGTAATTATCACTAGTTCATATAATTAAAAAGCTCAACACATAAATCAGATTATTTACAGCACAGTTAGAATAGTTTGTGTGTTTGCACATATGCCATGTATAACTAAGTGTACTGACATCGGAATATTAAGTATTAATATTAAGTAATTAATATTGGAATATTAAGTAAGCCATGTATTAACCTGAAAGTTATATGAATTGGTAGTAATCTCTCACTACTACAGCAAGCTCAAACTGCAGTTACTTTGTGATTACTGTTTGAGACCTGTATCCTTAGTGCAAAGTCCACGTACCCTCTTTGTTAAGCCTTTGCAGAAATCAGTCCATGCCTTCCTCTATAAAGATGATAAACTTTTAAATCAATAACCACCTGAGACAACCTAAAATGACTTTTAAGTAGCAAGGAAAATGGTTTCATGTAACTCATATGTGTGTTCTAATGCTTTCAGAGAGGCACAAAGGAGAAAAAAGACCCAGACTATTTTCTAGACTTAGATAGACTAGGTTTTGGCAACACTTTAGACATGGCTGTTTGGACTAGCACAGGAACAGCATCTGAGACTAGGAAGTCCTTTTCAGTCTTAACATTTCTAATTGCAATTAGTGAATATGTGTTTATAGTTGACAAAAATATTTTTGCAATGGTTTTACAGATGTGTGGGTTATCAATGTCATTTCATGAATTTCACGGGGAAGGAAAAAAGTAAGACTGATTTATTTATAATATAATTTAAAGAGTTAGGACACTTGCTATTCCTGGATGTCACTTATTTCAACAGGCAGATTTGTAACCCTTTGACAGCCCATATTTTTTCAGGAACCATACGTACTTTAGGCTAATAGGTGATTCATGTTCTCTTTATCCTGTTTATCAGAGTACGGTGTGCTCACCACTAGCATCTGTTTGGAAAGTAGTGTGTTAGAAACTGGATCAAAGGTAATGCTGAGTGAGGAGCACATTAGAAGGCAGAGACTGGAGTTACAAAACTGCTTTTTTGTTTGTTTCTTTAAAAATCTTTCATTGTCTTTCGTAATAGCGTGTTTCCATTGCAATGTCACCCAGTTGTAACTGCCTGAACCTGTCATCTGTGCTGCTGCCTCAGCAATATTTCATATTTGGTTGCTTCACAAATTTATTTCTATTTGGGTGAAAAATTGTTTCCAAAGTATGTTCAGGTTCTATCTTTTCTTTCTGCATATTCCCTCCAGTTCAACCATCTGTGCAAATTAGCAATGCCAAAATGCTTTTTAGAGGTTTACCCCAGCCCAACACTTCTCGCGTTTGGTGAAATGTCTTATAAATTGTGGATCCAATGTTCAGACCACATACATTACCTGATCCCAGGTTTAAGAAGCAACGTAGACATGATGATGCTGAGGTTTGCACCACTTCCAATCTGGGGCTCTGAAGCACCCAAAACAGTGAATGAACAGTGAGTGAATGGGAGAGGTGGTTGCAATGCCAGTGTGTGACCCGGCAGACTGCACAAAACAGCCTGTCTGGAAAGTGTAAAGCATTCTGCAGCCATATCTCAAATCTTGCCTGTCTCATGGGATTAGGCCTTTAACTGTAAACATAGGTTAGATGGTGCCATCAAGTGTGGATTCACAAATCTATGTCCCTTAGGAATGTAGTCAGGCATGCAGATATTTAGGCTAAGGAGAGCTGTGAACAGAACAGAACCACTTTATGTGGGTTTACCTTCATTGGGAGCACTGCTGTCATCAGAGCTGAGTATGGAGGTGGACCACCACGCACAGCCCCTGAAAGGGAGATACAACATGGATATGTCCATCAGGAACATGCTCTGGAAAAGGAGGACTGGGGGCTCAGAATCAGAGTTTGAGGAGCAAGGGCCAAGATCTAGTACCCTCTTAAAGAACATCCCATAATGTGTTTTTTTCATTCAAGTCTGGGACATCTGTTCAGACATGATACACTTTGAGCAGCAGATCCATTTACTTTCTAAAACCATTTAGTTAAATCAAACTTTTAACACTTCAAATTGTGAAAATTAAAGTTCAAGGAAAATGTGATCAAGTTGTATTATGATGCCAGATGCTTGAAATAAGCCTGAATCTTTCCTTCCTTCTTCTCCTTCTGACAATATCGCGGAGATAGAAGAAAAGAATGCATGGGTTTAAAGTAAGGCTGCAGGAACGGTGGTTCAGGCAAAATAGGGGGACTGCATTCAGAATTGGGATTATATTTACCTATAAACTTGGAATATAGTACCAAGCAAGTTTTAGTCACTGTCAGACAACAGAAAGATCTATTTCATTTTTTATATAAAAATCTCTTTAGACTTATTTTTCATCTAGAAACATAACACCTTTGAGAGTCTCACCTAAAAAACCAGATCTTTTAGTTCCAAGTGTAGTAATTCTCATTGACAGCCTGATTCTAAAGATCCACTCTGTAGGCCAGTGTTTCTTAATTTCCTTTAATCAAATGGCCATAAGGATTTTTTAGGAGAAAAACCCCACACACCATCTCTACAGTATTCCCACAATTGTCTTAATATACAAGCAACTAAAAATGAGGCTGAAGTTTGAATGTTCATTTATTACAAAATGAAAGAAGGTCTGTTTGCCTGGAAGTATGGGGAGTATATGTGGTTTCTTTCTAATTTCACACACCAATTTATTAAACTCTACCAGTGATGCATGAAGCACGGTATGAGAAACACAACGCAAAGAACTATTGGAGATAATGTAGTGGATACAGATTGCATGACATCTCAGTTCCTAGCATGGCTATCTATTATATTAATGTGTTGGCAATGTCCATGCTTGATGATTTGACTGCTCGCCCTGATGTATCTGCTAAAAAGTGAGCAGAGCTCATTGTACCAGATAAGAAGATTGTTGCTGTTGTATACATGAAATCTGGCTATTAGCTGTCTTGTAGCTCAGCAGACAACTACAGTCATCACTGGGTAAACTCTGAAGTTCAGCAAGGCTGCCATCGCCAGCTTGAGGACAGAGGGAGAGAGTTTTATAGGAACCATGTGAGGAAGCGCACGGACTTATTTCTCTCCTGCCACCCTGCCCAATGCTCTGAGGAAAAAAAATGGAAATTGAAAATTTTTCATTGAAAAATGAAATTAAAAAGTGGTGATATAGTACCAGTGTAAAACCAAGAACCCAACACAAACTCTACCTTTCTGAATCCACTGACCTTTAAAATATAAAGTCAGATGACAATATACCAAGCAAAGCATTTGACAGATGAAGAAACTCCTATGTTGAGCCTGGCAAAGCTATTGTGTTGACATAACTAATTCTGAGGTTCTAAGGTTCGAAAGCTACACTCTTGGAAGAAAATGGCAACTCTGTTATCTTCCATGGCTCTCTTGTATTACCGGTTGTTTTTTTACACTGCTCATTCAGAAACTGATCAGCTTTACAATTTCCCTTCCCTTGCTTACAAAATTGGTATCTGGAATCATCCTCCTCAGCTTTGCTGTTTCAGTCTTGTCAATGTATCTCAATCAATTTCATTTTCTAGAAATACTGGTAAAGCACTGAACATGCATACTATTAGAACCTATTTAAAGTCCTTGGGACAGCTGTTTTAGAGCATATTTCCTTGAAAATAATTTTCAGCATGAAAAGCAGGATTAATTAGCTTTGCAATGACCTACATAGATTGTTTAAAGTGCCTGATCGCTATCAGCCCACCAAGGAGCAAATTGCACTTAGCTGATCTCATACAGGGGGCATAAAAAAAGAAAGCACATTATTTGCAAGGGAAAAAAAATAACATGCTAGAGACATCAAACAATCTATTGACATCATCTAGCAACTCATTTGAATTTACACTCAAGGAAAAAAGTATTAGACTTGAAGGCCAAGGCAGAAAATAAGATCACTGTCATTATTATGAACAACAGTAACAGTTGACAGTACCTGTCTGATGATTTTACTGCTGTCTGTCAAAAAAGGTAAACACATATTTTTAGTCCATCTTTTTTCACTCAGCATCTTTCATTATTGGTCTGGCATTCTCCATGCAGTTTGTATCTTTGCAAGTATTCTAAAATTTAGTCTTTTTTGGTGTATTTTTATGCTATGTTGCACACTGCATAGACACTTGACTGTCTGGAGCTCTACAAGAATATTTGTACCAGAAGAATCAACCCAGTATATGTAACACCTGTCTATTCTCCTACGGCAAGGAACAATTACCGTAAAATTTCAGTGTGTAGATGGCAGGATATATCAGGAGAGGATACATCAACTCTTTGTGTGGACTGGACTTTAATCTCTTGTGGTGCAACATCCCAGGAAGAAAGTCTAGACAGGGTCATACTAGAAGATTGACTGTCGGGATAGAGCAGCTCAGCAACAGATACAGGGTCAAATAAATTTATCCTTCCATCACCCAGATCAGCAGGGCTCATGTAGTATCGGGAGGGAGCAAGAAAAACCCAAGAAGGAAGGAATCAGATTCAGGACAAATTGAATTCAAAGGTTTGAAAATCCTGCATAGTGTGGTGGCCACAGGTATTCTCATAGGGTCCCTGGACAGAGAGCCCTTCAGAGTCAACTTTTTCCTCAGTCTCCCTCCATATGGCAGCTTCTCCTAGTCATTTTATTTGCTCTTCTTTATACCTTATCTAAGTCTACTATGTCCTTCATGAGATGCAGAGTTCAGAACTGTATACAATACTCAACAAGTGATTCATAATGGTGCTCTGCTTTGTTGTCAATTCTGGTGATGCCTAACACTGTTGTTTTTTTCAGACTTTTGCTACACACTGAGATGGTGGTTGCAGAGGATTTTCAGCGATGACTCCCAAGAACTCCCTCCAGAGCTGTAAATGCCTGTTTGGAGCTCAGCATCACATAAACATGGTATAGATTGCTGTTCCTTTGATGCTGTTGAAAACATGATGTTTTCAACACTGCTGAGTTGAAAAACACCACCTCCTGCATGCCCACTCACTCAGTTTGGTGAGGTCTTTCTGGGGTTCTTCACTACCAGTTGGGCATCTGATTATCTGAAAAAAAAGTTTAATATCAGCTGCAAACTTGCCAATTTTCCTGGGCATTTTCTTTCCCAGGTCACTGATGAAGATGTCGTATAAAACTAGTATCACTCCTTTAGGGACTGTGTTTTTTCAAAAATTATACACGTTAAAAATGAGAGCTATGAAGTGGCATGGAAGGTGTGCAATTCTAATGCAGCTAGATCAGCATCTGGATATTTTATGTAATTTTTATTGAATCTGGCATGTATAAGCCATGTGCAGCAGTGAGAAGTAGCACAGTACAGAATAGATCTTTGTCAGCACTGTTAAGAAGCAAAGGCTCAGTTATTCGGACCACAGAGATTTTGCAGTACATCTGTCTTCCTCCCTCATGCAGTCTGCATAACTAGTTAGCATCACCACTTCTAGGACATGAAGTTTTTTCAGATGATTGGAAGGTTCTTACAGAGTGCAGATGATGGACTTCATCTAATGATTAAATCAGCAGAGAGAGTCCAGGTTAGGATGGACTCTGTCACCAATTCTTTTTACTCCTTTATCCTTTAACTCTATTGCACATAAAATGTTGCTAATGCTGCACCTCTCAGGCAAGTTAAAAAGCTTTGCTCTGTAGCATTTGAAGAGTTCAGAGCTGAATATAAAAACGGTATTAAGTTACAAAGAAAATCATAGCAGTAATTTGTTCCCTGAGGAGCCAAGTCTAAACTGGATCCAAAATATGTCATCTCCCCCGAGCTCTGTGTTACATCTGTGATGTCAGATACAAAAACCTTGGTAAAGTCTCTCTGAGTAACAAGAGGCAAACTGAAAAAGCCAAGGCCAAAGAAGATACAAAAATTACCCAGAAAAATACATAGTCTGTTTGCAGTAGCACAGAGACTAGACGTACTAAAAGCCTTAAGGGTGGTTTTTGCAACTGTTATAGGCACCCAACTTGGCAATGACGAAAATGTCAGGTGCTTGGCCCATCTGGGCATCAGAGCTTCTGACCCAGCTGTATCTGCCTCCATTATGACTAAAGTGAACTTTGCCTTCCCAAAAAAGGAGAGGGGAGTTGCCAAGAGAGAGTCATTCTGAAGCACCAGGCCCAGAGCTGGGTCTGAAAGGCATGAGAATGGGATTCTGCAGTAAACACCATTAACCAGTCGGGATTCAGAGCAGCAAACTTGTTTCTACAGGTAAGTGGAAGGAGCAGCCAGCCTTTGTACACCAGCTCAGTTGCAGGAGCAACTAGGCTCTGGACTACGGCTGATTGATCCCATTTCAGAACTGGTATGGGTGGGGGAAGTAATAATCATAAGCTATTTCATTAGGAAAGACTGAACACAGGCACTGAAGAAAATAAGGCCTGGCAGCAAATTGCACAAGCTGTGATCTCCCTATTTATGCAGACCAGATTTGCAGATAAAGAAAAGCTTTTAATCAATGGTAGTATAAAAATTCCTCCTACTCAGCTTGTTACAATCTCAGAAAAACAATAGTTCAATCAGGTAGAACTTCTCTTGTATTGGGGCAGAAGCATTCCCCAGCAAAAGCTTTATTCCAGCCCTGTTTTCGGCAGTAATAATTTCAAGGTCTTGCAAAAGATCTGAAAAGTTTGCTCAGGAAAGCCAACTGTTTATGTAGCATGTGTTAAATTTTGTAATAGGATGAGAGGCAAGAAGAAACTGCAACTCTGTGTAGTAGAATGAAGACTAACTGCATGTTGTTCATTTGGAAATGTCCTAGAGGGCATGCTATAATATAAATTGGTTTATGGTATTAAGAAGGAGAGAATTCAAAGGGTGATTGTTGGCAGAGGAGAAATTAACCTGGTCCAAAACTTTGAAATTACCACAACCAGTACTAAAAAATTACAAGATCTGCGAGTATAACACAGAGACAATCAAACTGCTTTAGTAAACAAAATATGAAGCCAGTTGGAAGGAATTTGCTCTCCTGAGGGTTGTTTCCATGTGGAGTAGCTCATTTTACATCAGGTTGTCAGCATAAAATGGCCAAATGTCAGAAGTGTCTGAAGATACAATGCTAGACCAGAAAATGCAATGGTGACTGTCAAGCAGCCTATCAAACACAGGGTACAAACCCCATCAAAGCTGAGGGCAAGGAGACAAGTGGAGGGGAGGCAAAAGGTTCAGTCCGGAGGGAAAGGTGCACATTCTAATAGAGAAAAAAATAAAAGCCATTGTTTAGACACTATCAGCGGGCACTCTTTAAAATAGATCTAGAGATTCCAGCTGCAGCAATGAGTTAGTATCTATAACCCTTGCAAACAACCTACCAGGTGGAGGGCTGTCTGCTTCCCCCTGTGAATATGTAAGCCTTCATGGTCTGAAGTCCGAGGCAAAGTCTGTTGTGCAGTAAGCACCCCAAAGAATTAAAAGTTAAGCTCTATTATTTCATGAGCACAAGGGCACATTTTTCAGATGTAGAATTGATCCAACTGCTTGTAGATTAACAGTGGGAAACAGGCCAGGTCCTGCTCTTGGGTCACAGCAACCCCCTGCAATGCTACAGGCTTGGGGAAGAGTGGCTGGAAAGCTGCCCAGCAGAAAAGGACCTGGGGGTGTTGGTTGAATATAAGCCAGCAGTGTGCCAAGGTGACCAAGAAGGCAAACATCATCCTGGCTTGTATTAGAAATAGCGTGGCCAGCAGGCGTAGGGAAGGGATTGTCCACCTGTTCTCAGCACTGATGAGGCCAAAAATGGAAAACTGTGTCCCGTTTTGGGCCTCTCACTGCAAGAAGGACATTGAGGTGCTGGAGCGTGTCCAGAGAAGGGCAACAAAGCTGGTGAAGGGTCCAAGGCACAAGTCCTATGAGGAGCATCTGAGGGAAGTGGAGTTGTTTAGCCTGGAGAAAAGGAGACTGAGAGGAGACCTTACCACTCTCTACAACTACCTGAAAGGAGGTTGTAGCGAGGTGGGGGTCAGTTTCTTCTCCCAAGTAACAAGTGACAGAGTGAGAGGAAATGGCCTCAAGTTGCGTCAGAGGAGGCTTAGGCTAGACCTTAGGAAAAATGTCTTTACCAAAAGGGTTGTGAAGCACTGGAACAGGCTGCCCAGGGAAGCGGTGGAGTTACCATCCCTGGAGCTATTTAAAAGACATATGGATGTGGCATTTAGGGACATGGTTTAATGGTGGACTTGGCAGTGCAGGGTGAATGGCTGGACTTGATCTTGAAAGTCCTTTACAACCTGAATGATTCTACGATTCTATGATTTCTTTGCTAATTCTGTTTTGTTTTGAACTTATATGGACTTTTTGCCTCTACATTAGCTGCCAATGAGCTGTATAATATTAATATTTAAGTTTGCGGAAGGTACTTTTGAGAACTACTTACTTTCATTGCTTTGAAATTTCCATGTCTCCATAATCTCTCTATATACATACATAGAGGGAAAGGCTCAGCAGTTTTCCTACTTGTTCATTCAGTGCTCCTGTTTTTATAGATCTTTCCTTTCCAAGATGAAAAATTCCTTTTTTTTTATTTTTTTGTTCTTTCTTTGATTGTCTAAACATTCTGTTATTCTTGTTCTTCTCTATACTTCCCTAGATTTTCTGGGTCTACTACTAGTTTCTGTTGTATGGAGTTACCAGATCTACACACTGTATTCAAGATATGCAGCATTCACACCAGCATATGGATACCTTGTCTGCTCGCAACAACTCTCCAAAGCAGTTCCGTCTCTTATGGAAGCCAAAGACAAGGTTTCAGATTACTTTTCTCCTGTGCCTTCATACTACTTAAGAGTTCCTGTTCCATCTTTATCATTTGTAAACCAGAGAAATTCTCTGGCATATTCCCTCATCACAACTTCCAAAAATTCTACAATTTTTGCCAAGTAGTTCTTCAATTTATTTTTTTTTTTTTGTTCCCCAAGACCTTTATTATTCTTTGCTCTTTCTTTGGTAGAGTTTATACCCTTTTCCATTTCTCCCAACTGGATATGAATTCCACCTTTTGGGGAGGGTGTCTTCGTCAGAGCAACTTTACTCTTTCCTTTGGCTGTTTCTAGAAGTTGGATTTTTTGTTTATTTTTTGTAGCTGGGTTTGCATTGAATGGTTCTGTTTAATTAGCACTGTTCATTAACTGTGATGCTCTGATGTGGTCGTTTTAAACATTGCCCGTGCAAGCTATAAAAAATTTATCCTTCTAGCTGCTCCTTTTTATCTTCCTTTTAACTAATTTTCTCATGACAGTGTAGTTATATTTTTAAAAAAAAATGCTATTGTGCTGCATTTTCCTTTCCTATAACCCACTTCAACATACCTATATGAGAGCATATCATGGTCATTTTGCAGTGACCCTTCCATAGACTTTTTTTTTTTTAAATGCAGGTAAAAAATAATTAACTATTAAAAGAAGGACTTCAAGAAGAACATAATTTTACAGAAACAAACTCCTATCTGGGTAAAGACAAAGTCTGCCTTTGTATAATGCAGAGGTAGGTTTTTCGGTATGGGACATGAAGTTGCTGCTCTGTGCTGTCATTCTTTTACATTGGGTTGACCTTATTAAAAAAAAACCTGTCTCCAGCTGCCTTAAAAAAGTATAAAAGTGCATAAAAGTTTGAAAGGCAGATGATGACCGCAGACAGTACTGCCCGTAGATAGTACTAGACTCCAGCTAGCGAGCCACAGTGCGCTAGTGGCTCTGACATAAGTTAATCAGGAAAACGCTGCAAGTTATCTCAGTCAAAATGATCGAAATAGCTAAATGCAATTCTTTTGTCTTGGAATAGAGGAGTTAGCTACGTTTACCTAAAACAAATCACCTGTACTTACTATTTGATTGCTGTAAAGGAGAAAAACTAGGTATCTCACATCCATGCAATCATTTCTGGATAGTTCTTTCTCTTCCAACATTCCCTTTAATTTGCAGTTCAATGGTACTAAAGTAAAATTATGCGGCATACTCCCTGTCCTGATTTGAGATTTGTCACATAACATTATGTACTGAATTTTTGCCAAGTTCTCCCTATTTTACAGCCCAAAATAAACCCTCAGTCTGCTATGAGTACATGTTGTCCATCACATATATTTTCTTCCTGAGTCCTGATTTTGCCATATTGGAAAACACTGGCAATGAAGTTCATAAGTGGAAATAATGCCTGAGTGAAAACTGCAGGAGCACCACTTTTTCACAAATTATATCATGTACTCATTGCACATTGTTTCTCCCTATAAAATGTTTCCTGACGATCTATGACATCAGGGCCAAGACTAACTTGTTTTATGGCAGCAACTGAAGCATATAATTAAAATTAAAATCAGAAGGCTTGCAAGGACTGTCTGTTTGGAAGGAAAAATAGACGAAGAGGTATTTGAAGATCTCTCTAAATCCATACAACACACATCTGTGATGAAGTAAACACAGCAAGGAGCTTTTGCTAGTGACCTAAATAGGATCAGATACTTGGTACTTGGAAATATATGCAAGAGAAAGATTTAGTCTATAATTCATACAATTTGAATACTGTTTAAAATACCAAATTGAAGTAAATTACAGAATTCACTAGGAATTCAAGATTTTTTTAAAATCCCACTTAGTTATATATGTTACCCAATAATTACACTGAAAAATTCGCTTTGTCTATCAGTAGCTAACACCTTTCTCTGGTAACTGTCAGGTATTCATTTCACACAGTCAACAAAAGAATGCTACATATACTAAAGTCATTTAGGATATGAGTCCTAGCTAAGTAGGATGTAAAAAGCTTAAATGTGACACCTCTTGGAATTTATACATCTAAGTAATGAGCAGAATCAGAAAAACTTACAAGATTACCAAATTAAACATTACAATCAATGTGAATAACATGGACAATTCTTGACAAACTTCAAATTTTATTACTTGTTCTCTTGTGCAACGATTACAGTAGAAGGTCGGAGAGAAAGATAACCACTCTTTGCACTGTACTACAGAATGGTTTGCATGGTCTCATTATATTCTCTTTTCCCCAGGCTCTTTCTCACCTGTTTGTTTATAAGATAAGACAAGATACCAAGAACTTGGTCAGCTGGTGATTAAGACCTTAGATGACCAAGTGCAAACCAAAGCCCCTCTTTGCTACTAAAATATATGTTGTTTGCCTAAGCTTTACAATTCACCCAGCATATAGGACTGCACTTGCATATATGCTGAATACCTTGGCACTATGCTTGAGCTTTCTAGATCTCAGCCAGGCTTTGGTAGAGAAACAAGGGAAAAATTCCTCCAAAAAGTTCAGTTCAAATGGTATAATTAGAACATGCCTAATGTGCTGACTGGTTCGGTTTCTTCAGCAGTTCTGGCTGTTACTTTCTTGTAAAATTGAGAGGAACATCCTTCAATATTACTCTTTAGAACATTTATTCAGGAGGTGGGAAAGCTAGGAGGAACTGGAAGTAAGAAAGTATACAAAGAATAATCAAATGTGCAAATACAGGATGGGTTAATGAGAAGCCAGGTAACATTTCTGTAGAAGAGCTAAGGGTGTTTTTTTGATAACTTCTGCCAGAGAAAAGAGTGAATGTGATCAAAGTGACTAGTGGTTGCATGTACTTCCTTGTTTCTCACAAAATCGCTGTGGTTGGATAGCAGCTGGTGGAATGGGACCTGGAGTCTTACCTCCGAGAGCATTTTAATGGGCAGTTCTTCATACTAAACAAAGATGTAGTTCACAAGAGTAACCAGCAGAGAGCAACACTATTTAAATGTGAGCTGAGCGTGATATCTTGACAAACTAATTACTACCTTACTGTGCATGAAACTGCATAATGCAGTATGTTAAATGTAAGGCTCGGTTACATTAGTCACAGCCACTCACTGCCAATGCATTCCAAAGTAATGTCTAACTCAGAAAAACATGTATGCAAATGATCTGAATACTTGCTTGTAATTTGCATGATATTGAGGGGTTCTTCTAAGGTTATGATGTATGGCAAAGTTGTAAAATTAAACACAGATGTACTTTTATTTCACACACAAAATTAAACAGCAAGCTTTAGCGAGGACTTTGCACAATGAAATTATTCCCTCTAGCCACCTGACGCTGTCAGCTGATTCAGAATGAACTCAGCTTGCACAAGGTTTATTGGGCAGATAAAAACTATCTATTTTATCTATACTTTTTTTATACTTGTTGGTGTAAAAAGTTTACCATCCCCTTCACATGGCAGCCCCTGAAATGTCCTAGTTTGGAATTACTCCAACCACTCTCTTGGTGCAGCCACTAGACAAGAGCTATGAAAACTGCCTGCACATTTTAGGCTGAGGGTGTTGGTGAGGTGATCTGCTGAGCCCAGTCACGCTGAGAGATGCAGCAGGAATCTGTCCTTCAGTGAAGCTGGCAGTCTAGGCAATGACTTTTCTTGCCCTTTTCTCCATTTATTCCAGCTTCCTGAAGATGTAGGGACCAGCTTAAAATCAAGTCTTCAAGCTGTACCAAGAAGGGCAGAGTAACAGGCTTTCCCAGATGGTGGGAGACTCTGGCATCATGCCTATCCCAGCCCACAGGGTTATGCTGCAAGATGATGTGTCTGCCAAGGAGCATTAATGTTTTCTAATGCTCCAGTCAGCAGAGCATCTCTGCCATTCTCTGCCTGGGTGTACATGGCAGGCGTTATTATATAGGGAGCTGACTTGGAACAGTTCTCAAATTTATAGTAAGAGATATTGTAAGATGACAGTGAATTCCCTGCCAAATGTGAAATAAGTTCTGAAGGGAGAAATCCTGAACTGTCCAAGTCATGTAATATCTCTAAGGTACTTTATCTCCATTATTTTTCCACTAAGCCTCAAATAAAAGGTTACAAAAAGGGACAGTCTATCCCTTTCAATTTCTTCAGGATGAAATCAGAAATTTTGTCTTTGATCCGTTTCCAGGAAACAGCAAAAAGTAGAAAAAAAAAAGGGTTTAACTGACAATGTGGTGTTCTATACACTTTGAAAGTTAACTGACTTATTAGGCATCTTACAGTAACATAGCACATACATTATGGTGAAGTAGAGGTAGGTAACAAACTTTCAGTGAAAATCTTTCTGGCTGGCCAAATGAAATTATTCGGTCTGCTTCCATGCAGTTTCACCCACAAAGTGTTCTTGTAGTCTGGCTTGCAAAAAGGGATATACACTGTAAATTTTAATTAAATATTGTTAAATATTTCCAGAAAGAGTATTTGAAATTAACACAGAGACTTCACAGCAGCAGACTGATCCAAGAAATTGTGCTCATCTGGTCAGGGAAAAGGAACTGTAGCATGCATCTAGGCAAAATATTGGACCAGTTACAAATTATCGGGGTTCAAAACAAATAGTGTACAGAAGAGGTAGAGGTCAAGCACAAGTTACTTTGGTTTGTTAGTCAGATTAATTTCCCAAATCATATGAAAGCGTATGGAGATCTTTACAAATGAAAAACATGGAAATGTCACTGAGTAAATTATTTGCTCAAAGGGTCCTCCAACCTTGCCTGTACTCCCAAAGTTACGGTCATGCATCACAGTGAAGAGGATTTAATACAAAGATTTAAAGCAAGAATATGGGGCTTTCTGTTCTTAGAGCTATCAAGAAGTGTAACAGCACTGAAAGGAGGAAAAGAGGTACTAATTCCTCTATGCCTTTGTGGTCATTTCCTAGTACGCTTGTCCTGGTGTGGTTGAACTGAAAGCTGAATGAATTCAGGTAGTTTCCTCTCTGATCTAAAGTGTTCCACATGATGCCTCTGGTACCAAAAGTGAGTAAGAATGTCTTGAACATTTGCATTTATCAAATGGTTTAAAATGCAGCAAGTAATTGAAATATCATATAATGCCAGGAGCCATCGTGTCTTGGTATGCATGGTACAGAATACATTAAACCAGCTTTCTTTTATAGCATCTCAATGTGACATATCTTAAGTCACTTACTTCGCTTGGACAATAGAGTCAGCACACTCCCCTCATTAGTAAATTGCACTGTCGCTTTTGCCACTTATGTCCGTGGGGCTGGATGCTCATGGGGAAGGTGGTAAAACTCCAACTGGAAACTCAAGTCAAAAAAACAGTATTTCTCAAGAACAGGAGTGAGGGAAACTGCAGAAAGGAAGGCCTTCTTGCAAGAGAAGTTATGGATCCCATCTGAATTGGAAGGATTATGGAAAAGAGCTAAAAGACCATTATTTCACTAATAGAAGGATGGTATAAAAGGCAAGAGACTCCTTTGTCCTCTGGGAAGATTACTCAATCTCATCATACCCCTTGTTCTTTCTGGCACTCTGGCCAGCCAGGTTTGTCCTTCCCAGTAACGAGGACTAAGGATAATGCAAAGTGAAATCCATCTTTTCCATCTCATGTAATACCTTCTCTTATGCTTTATCTTCTTATTTTTTCATAAGAGCATTATTTAAATAAAGAAGCAGGCATAAAACAGGCTGGGGAGTCACGTCTATGCCACATGGTGAAGTGCACTTAGCACTTCCTCCTACTTGTGCCTAAGCACAGTCCTGCCCCAGCAGGATGTGATGTGCCTGCTTATAAAGTACAAAATTGCTACAAGATCCAGCAGATTCAGTCTACAGTGCATATTCCACCAGCACCTCTGGGGCTAGAGAATTATTAGGTTTGCATGACAGCACACAGGATGAAGGCACAGCCTCTCCAGCATTACCACCTAAAGATTCCAAAGGTTTTGTGATAACATGGACTTCCTACTAACCTGCATCATTATGGATGTCTCCTATAACATTCAACACAGTCAAACAGATAAACCTCAATGGGTGCAGATGTGAGCTGAGATGAACTGTGTGTATGAGAGAGTGTAGGTAGTACCAGGACATAAGAATGGGCTTCTCTGTTCCGACCATTACACACCACACTTCATTTCCCCTTCAGTTAGTTGCTGTGCCAGGATGACTGTAAAGCCTTAGAATATATGTGTGTCTGTATCTTAGCAATCCTATAGCACCAGCAGTTTTCATTAGAGATGTATGCCGGCCTTCCTGCTTTCAGTAAATGGCTGGCAATTTGCAAAAACTGTGACACTTCTGTTTCTCATACATAAACCTGTTACTGACTGATCCTTTTCATGGTTTTTAGCACCATCAAGATCTCCAGAACCACACTTGAGGAAGATATTCTGGTCCCAGCAATCACATACAAGGCGGTCATAGATCATCCCTCCCTGGGGGATCTGGCAAAACCTTGACTTAGACAATCACTGCCTTCTCAGCAGCCCAGGTTGGCTGTGTCTGGAGCACTGCTTGATGGCTGAGGATGACAGTTCATCATGGGTAACCCCTTATCTGCACGCTTCACAATCCAGCCTGCTCTATCAGCTCTGGTAGCTATTTTTCTGGCACTGATGCCTTTCCTGGCTGCTAGCTGGGATGAACTGGGAGTCAACTGGCACAAATTGGGGTATTCAGATGCAGAGCTGGAAGGAAGGAATGCTCTAGTATTTTTCTTTCCAGGGGAAGGCATGGACACATCTTCTGTGAACACCTCATTACCCCATTACCTGACCACCCTGCAGAAGTTCAGGATTTTTTCCCAATAGTGCTACACCAACTCTTTCTAGGGACTTGAGCCTCCCTTCGAAAGCTGTCCATACCTTAAACAGAAGGGCCAACAACACCTAAAATTAGATATGTAAGGAGGACTATAATAGTGGAACAAGCATAAAGCAATACTATCAAGAATACACTCCCAGCCTCCAGCAAATTGCAGCCCAGGAGCTTCTTGATCCTGATGTAGCATCATTGTACAACAATAAGTGAACTTCTCTAGAAAGCTTCTGTATGCATTTTCACGACTTGGAGAAGGCTTACCTGTAGTTGGCTTTTTCTTAGCACTGCACCACTGCTGAGCATGAGAAGATGGCATACTTAAAAGTAATCACACCTTCCTTGTCAGCACATTTCTAAGTTCTAACATTTCTCAGTTGTAGGTGAGTGAATTCTTTGGGAAATTTTTCCCAGTTATACATTACAGATAAATTTTGAGCGTGAGCTTTGATTTGGGAAAATCAATAGGTAAGTACCCATCTTGTAAACACTCATCTAGCAAGTTAATGACCCTTGCAATGCAGAAGAGAGGCTAAGCAGTCAGTAAACCCATAGGAGAGTTAGAGGGCTAGTCTTCCAGAATTATGACTTTTTCAAGCTACAAAATGAAAGCCTCAATTTAAAAATTGTCCTTAATAATTGAACTAACCTCGGTTTTGGAGATTGGCTTTAAGAAACATGAAAGAGTTATGAAAGTTTTCTTTGGAAGATGGCATAATCTTCAAAATCATTCCAGTGAGTACATTTCCAACAAGTTATTCTAACAGAGCTGTTAATACATCATGCACATTTTATGTAAGTTCTTCCTCTTTTATCAGATCTATTGGGCTGCAAGTTGGCCACGGGATGTTGTATCTTTACCTGTATTCCTTGACTGGAAGCCTCAGGAAAAAAGCTATTATCACTCTTATGTGTCAAGTTCTTGAATGACAGGGATAAAAATAAAGTTTATAAGCTGATTGTTGTTACATTATGCAGTCACTTTTGAAATAGTTAAAACCCAAAAAACCCAAGTTAGGTAAGTTGGAATACCATTTGCTGAACATAAATTTCTAGATGTCTGCCCACAAGGGGAAGAGAAGTCACTTTATGTATTTGTTGAACAGAAAATGTGGCATTGTAAAGCCTATGAATTACATAGTGTTCTCCCTGAAAAATAGAATTGCATAATATGTTGTTTTACTACTGCACGTAGTAAAAAATCACTCTTAGGTCCCAAAGCCAGAAAAAACAACACATGAAAGGACAAACTGACTACAAGTTCACTGCTTTGGATATAAAAAGGTATCTGGCATGATGAACTCTTTTTTAGTCCATGTGTTTTTCATTTGAATTGGTTCATGTAAGGTTCTTTCAAGAGGAGAAAAAAAATGTGATAAATCTCCTTAGGAATAGAGCTGTGCAAGCTTGGGAAACTTGCCGGGCAAGCCAGCTTCTTTTGTCTGCCAAATTCTAGGGGCACAAGAGCCTAATGAGAGCTTAATTAATATTGACGTGAAAAAATTAAACACTTTAAAGTATTGTTTTGGGGCTTGCAAAGCTCATGCCAGTGAAAGTCGATCATTTTGTGGCTTTGGAATTTAGTTCAATTAATATTTTTTTTTCTTTTCATCTACACGCCTCTTTTGCTATCTCTTGTCTCTCCATCTGAAAAGAAACAAACTAGGAAAAATGCTGTTAGGAAAGAGCCCATCGATCTGTTTTCCTCAGTTTCCCTGAGTCCAGGGGAGTGAACATTTAAGCGTTCACGTAAGAGTTTAGATGCTCTTCCCCTTTCAGGACCTTTTTCTACGTGGTCTTTTGCAGGCAAGCATGAAATCATTCTGTCTGAGCTCTGAGCATATGTTCATTCACTCTACGCATCCTTGGATGGAGCACACTGCGAGCACAAATTGATATTTTCTGTCTTTCAGCAGGGGCTTTAGTTTAGGCTCTGCACTGTAAATGCAGTAACATGGCTTCCAGTTCAGGGCTGTCATACATCCAACTGGCTCGAGTCTTGGGCAGAGAAACTTGTATTCTGCCTGCAAAAGACTGTGTAGACATACTCTGATGCTCATTCACACTGGGCTTGATCTGGTGCCTGCTGGAATCAATGATAGTCTTTATACTTCAATAGGTTTTGCAATAATCTTTTTTCAATGCCTTGTGTGAAGAATTTATCACTCATAACTTCTAGGGACTTCAGTGGGCCTCAGGATGCTCAATATCTAGAATCGTTAGTTTTTGCCGTTTCAGTTCAGACATCCCTTTCACACAAAAATCAACACTCTTGTTCCAGGTGAATTTCCACTTTGGTGACAGATTTAGTGATCATAAGCATCATTCATCATGGCAGTGATTCTGTTGGCACCTCTGCCTGGAGAACTTTGAACTCTAGTAATTTCAGGAACGCAACTGGAGCTCGCTTTGTTTGTAGCGTTGCCTGATTAAAGCCTACTGTGAACCAGTGCAAATAAGGGCTGGGAATCAGTGGCGTTGCCTCAACCTGATGAATGTGAATAGTCAGGCTTTATAGGGATAATGGTTGCTTGAAAGGGAAATGGCATCAGAAGTTAATGTATTTTTTAAGACAACAGTTTTCTCTAACCCCTTACTCTCCGCAGGTATTCTAACAAAGTTTCAATGGGAGGCAATTAATTCTCTGTTTATTTTTACATCAAACATACTCACTCAAGCTAGCACAGAAAAGTTTCGTCTATCAGCAATGATTTTTGGGAGTTTCTGATTTTTTTTCATTTGGCAAAAGAAACTAAAATAAGCATAGGGTGTTGTTTTTTTTTTTTAAAAAAAAAAAGACTTCTGGGTTTGGGAGGAAAAAACCCACTTCCTGAAGTGGTTAATCTTGAAAACAGAATTTTGGGACTCTTCTGTTATAACTTTCTATTACAAACCAAGTAAAAACCCAAAACAATCTGAGTGGTGGAGCAACAAGATCAACTGGTTTTTTGCTAAATTAAGCCTTTCAATGAGCTGGGCCAATGGATATCAGCTATCTCTGGACATGAATGTATTTGTGTCTCAAGGGAATGCTGTGGGTATTTTGGTGACTAAGTCAAGCATCTAGACAGCACAACAGAGACTATTTCTTACATATTGTTCCCAGGGAAACCAAACTGAAAGGAGAACTTTCCAAAGAGGAAGCAGCCATCGCAAAACACTGACCAGCTGTAAGTGGATGTGCTTCACAGAAATATCAGTCTCGGCTTTTTTCTTCTTTTTCATTTTTTTAACAGCTAATAAGTCTTTCAATCCCTTTACTCCTGCAGGTGAATTCAACTGAATAATAAAGAACTTGCTTTTGCAGCCACATTAATTTTACATTTATATGACGTCCACTGCAGTCAGTTCAGTAAACACAACATTCTGTCCCTGGGACCGAGTACATGATGACACCAAACAAAAAACCCATCATCATCCCTACCTCTATACTAAAGCTATGTTCTTATATTGTATGCACTCTTATCTGTGATAGTTTCTTTTAGTACTCTTATCACTGCAAAGAACTTTTAAAGCCAAGGTATGGCATTATTAAAGTCAACCGAGAATCTTTTGATCAAATAATCAACTTAAATATCAAAAGGCAATTAAAAATGAAAATATTTCAGTCTACTTCCACTTTTCAGTTGAACACGATGAAAGCATTTATTATTATTTAATTTCCACCCACTTTCTTGGGTCCTGATGTGTGGCTCAGGTGATATGGATACACAATTATTGAAGCAGGTTTAACTTAGATCAAAGCATCGCAGAATTAAAAATTTTACCACTTTCTCTGAATTTCACAGATACTGTTCTAAGGTTTTTTGTGACCCATTGCCTTATAGTACGGCAAGTTGTCCATTTATAAAACACTTCTTACATCCTCAAAGACATCCAACACATCACAAAAAATTGCTATTGTTATTTTCATGCTCTGTGAATTCCTTTCTTCATTTTCAGTTATATTTTCTTATCAAAAGGCAAATACATATTTTGCCTTTTTTTTTTATAGCCATGGAACTAGTATTCTAGCATATAATGTGAACAGTATCCTGCTGTTTCTATTATTATTAGTGATAGTTTTGTGAAGTATTACACACTGTGTAGCTTACACAACATTCAAAAAAAGCAGGTTCCTGTGATCTGCGTATTTACGATTTAGAAAGAGAGGTTGCGCCAGTTGCACCTGGAGGCACTGCAATACAGAAGAACAGAATAGTGGCCTTAAGAGCTCAGACATGTTGTGGGTGGGATGAATATGCCTGCCTTTGTGTGACTAGCCAACTCCACTGGTCCCATAGCAAACAACTGTCCCCTGTAGGACAGGAAGGTGATTTGAGAGAGCCAGAATGGCTTCACCAAGAACAAGTTCGGCCTGACCAACCTAGTGGCCTTCTATGATGAAGTGACTACATCAGCGGACAGGGGAAGAGTTATGGGTGTCATCTATCTGGACTTCTGTAAGGCCTTTGACATGGTCCCCCACAACATCCTGCTCTCTAAATTGGAGAAATGTGGATTTGATGGATGGACTGTTCAGTGGATAAGGAATTGTTCGGATGGTTGCATCCAGGTGGTAGTGGTCAATGCTTCGATGTCCAGATGGAGATCGGTGACAAGTGGTGTTCCTCAGGGGCCCATACTGGGTCCAGTGCTGTTTAACATCTTCATCAATGGCATAGGCAGCGGGATTGAGTGCACCCTCAGCAAGTTTGCAGATGACAACAGCCTGAGTGGTGCAGTTGACAGGTCTGAGGGATGGGATGTCATCCAGAGGGACCAGGACAAGCTGGAAAGGCAGGCATATGTGATCCTCCTGAGGTTCAACAAGGCCAAGTGCAAGGTCCTGTAGATGAGTCAGGGCAATCCTCAGTATCAATACAGGCTGGGGGGTGAAGGGGATTGAGAGCAGCCCTGCGGAGAAGGACTGGAAGATACTGGTAGATGAAAAGCTGGACATGAGCTGGTAATGTGTGCTCATCAGCCTAGAAGGCCAACTGTATCCTGGACTGCATCAAGAGGAGTGTGGCCAGCAGGTCAAGGTTGGTGATTCTCACTCTCTACTCTGGTGAGACTCCACTTGGAGTACTGTGTCCAGGTCTGGAGGCCCCAGCACAGGAAAGACTTGGAACTGATGGAGAGGGTTCAGAGGATGACCACAAAAATGATCAGAGGGATGGAACACCTCTCCTATGAAGAACGGCTGATACAGTTGGTGTTATTCAGCCTGGAGAAGAGAAGGCTCTGGGGAGACCTTATGGAGTCTTTTCAAGACTTTAAGGGAGTCTATAAGAAAGACGGGGACAGACTTTTTAGCAGGGCCTGTTTCGACAGGACAAGGGGTGATGATTTTAAACTAAAAGAGGAGAGATTTAGATTAGAGATAAGAAAGAACCTTTTTACGATGAGGGTGGTGAAACGCTGGCCCAGGTTGCCCAGAGAGGTGGCAGATGCCCCATCCCTGGAAACATTCCAGGTCAGGCTGGATGGGGTTCTGAGCAACCTGATCTAGTTGAAGATGTCCCTGCTCACTGCAGGTCATTGGTCTAGATGACCTTTAAAGCTCCCTTCCAACCCAAAGCATTCTATAATTCTGTGATAAGCTCTCAAAATTGTTAGGCCACCAAGGCAGCATTTACACTGGCTGACCTGAAGCCCATAGCGGAAGGGCCTGCATTAGGAGGCTGACCTCCCTAGACTGCCCTCCACACACAGAGCAAATGGAAAGAAATGAATTCCTTAAGAGGAATTCAAAGCAGGATGCGCCCTGAACCACTGCTTGCAAAGGCATTTTTGGTCTCTCTGGTGATTTTAGGAGACAAGGAAACCTCCTAACTTGGGCACTTAGTGGTTAGACATTAGGCAATAAGAATACTGAAATGGTACAAGGACAGGGTAGCTCCATTACTCCTTTGAGGACTCAGCCCATTTTTTCCATTGCACTACCACCATCTTTACAGCAACAGCTGTGGCTTCTCCACACCCTTCACATTTCTCAAAACTGAGACAGTCATATGCAGACCAGTGGAGAGTCCAGACACCAAGGGAGAATAGGAAGAAAAGGAAAAAACACACAAAATAAAAAACAAAACAACAAAAGTGAGAAAAAAAAAGGCGGGGGGGGGGAGCAAAAAAAGGCAAACAAACAAAAAAAAAGCTTGAAGAGGCAAGTTGTGATGTTAAGTGTATGTATGTGTCTGCCATGACGGTTTAAATGTGGTTTGGTATTGATATGTTTGTAGGAAGGAAAGGATAAAACAAGTTCAAAAAGGTGTAACAGCAATAAGGTGATTGTGAGGGAACATAGTTAAAAGAGATGTGATGCTGTGAGTGCTGATACAACACAGTGGAAAGGGGAAGGAAATCAGAGTCATGGGAACATTCTGGCTAATGCAGGCTCTTAGAAGCTGAAGCCAAGAATTTGACTACATAAAAAGTACGTTGGAAGCCCAAGGATGTGCTCTCCTCCAGTAGACAAAAGCCAGACATACTGAGGCTTTCCACACAGCTTTGTGTCCCTATTACATGTTGGCTGCATTATTTCTGTCTTCATCAAGTGTTATTAACTCATCATCACCACAGGCTGTCTTTTTGTCATGTAAAGCTTTGTACTCTGAGCAAAAAGACGTTCATGGCTCATAGTTACCCCCAAGCAGAAGAGTGATACCTTTGTGGCTGGAAGGACAGTCATGATATCTAAATTGTGGGAGCACACAGAGGAAGTATGAGAGATCCTGCCAGTGAGCTGGTGCCTTTGCAAAGGAAAGTGGAGAAAAAACTCTGTGCTAATCCTATTATACCTCTAAGATGCACATGTGTATATAGCCAAAAATTTCTTCATTGACAAAACCCGCTAGGGGCTGGAACCCGGAAAAAAAGACAGCCCATCTGAACCTTACTTTGGTTTCAAGTGAAAAGTCTGTTTCATCCTTATCTTTCGAATTAAATTATGACTAGGATTTTTTTGAACTAAATGCTGGTTTCAGAGTCAGCTACTTAACTATAGATGTTTGAAAGGTGTCACCAAACTCACAACAGATTCTTCAGCTTTCCCAAGAGCTGTAACTGCCTTTTTGGCTGAATTTACATTCAGATGCACATTAGGAATGGATTTCATCAGATGAACTAGGTGCCACTCTTCACACAAATATTTACAAATAAGTTATTTGCTACCTGTGATAGGGGAGACACACAGCTGACACTTCTTGAGACAAATTTCCTGGCTAACTCTTTCAGGTGCTTTTGTTTCTCGTCTTCATTATTAAGCAACACTATTCATTCCTTGATAAGACCCTAATGAGCAAATCACCCTGTCATAGTTCAGATGGCTCTGTGCTTTGGTTTAACTTGCAGTGGATAAATCCTATCTCTTGCAATGAGTTTAGCTGTCTGTGATTCCCTTGCAAAAGTAGATGTTTTCTCTTTGTGAATAAATTTTGCTTCTCTGAGATATTATTCAGTTTTGTAAAGTCACTGTGCAAACTGCCAGCACTCAAAGAGGATGCTCTCCACATTTCTTTTGTGACCTGCCCCATACCAAACACAGGCACCTTCTAGATCCAGTACCCTGGGAAAGATGTGTGGTCCCTACCTACTCAGTTTTTTCTCACTTTCACAGAAAAGCCAAGGCAGAGGCTTTTGCTGGTTGAATTTCTCCCTTCTTGCCTTGCTGCCACCTGAGGTTATCCGTAGGCTGAGCAGAGTAGTGAAGGTGGCATGTTTCCCTTGGCTGACAGAAGTGGAGCTCCATTTCGTCCTCAGATGTACGGCGTGAGCGCGATGTCCCCATCCCAGCGAGTGAGTCACGAAACATCCGTTCAGCACCTGACCACATCAGCCGTTTTACGCTGTCATGCACAGAAGGGTCTCTCACACCAGCTGGATGGGTGGCACATCAGATAATTGGCAGCTGCAAGTTGAATGCGTACCTGGCTGTACCTCAGGCACGAAGCTGGACACAGCGCCTGACACAGCACACTCATGGTTTGTCCCCGAATGCTTTGCTCCCATTAAAAACGCCCATCCCTTTCTTGAAGCTCATTTATTTTAGGGAACATCTGTTATGGCAGTGCAACCAGAAGGCACACTATGCTGGTGTAAACAAGCCCAGGGGAAGTTTCATGTTGTGTTCCCACCATGCACTCTTTGTTCTCCTCCCTTCTCATCTCAGTGACAGCGGTGTCCTGCGTAAAACTTGCCATTTATGTGGAAAAGTGGGGTATTTTTAGCCTGATTTCCTAATAATATGAGAATTATGAGATCATGTCCTCCATGTGACCATAAGTGTTTGTGGGGTGGAGGGGCATTGTACATGTATCTGACAGCCCCTCATCCTTCCAGGTAATTTTCTACCCTGTTTATCAATCTCAACTAAATATGCCAGAAGTTTGAAGAGCTCTGAATGTCAAATGTCTGGCATGTTCTCTGGGAAAAATCTGCCATTAAAAGGAAAGCACTAACCATGTTAATAGCAGCACACCGAACACTAGACATCAGAAAATGTGCAGGGTTTCTCTTCCCTCTCCCCTGCATCCTTGAGACACAAATGTAATGGAAACCAAACTTCTTCAGTCCGGCTGCTTGAATTACTTTTTCCTGTAAGTATCAGTGTGAACAAGGGTCATGTCACTGAACACCGCTTCCAGTCTCTCAATACTGGCAGACAAGAACTGACTCCTGCAAGCTGTGTAATGGATTGAAACACAGGGGGAAATGTGTCAGAATGGCACTATTTTATGTCTTCTGCTCTCAGTTTGCCAAAGCTTCAATACTATAAATGCTCAAGGCTTACACCTTTGCATATATTTTGGGTTTTCTTTTCATAGCGTTTATCTTTTGTTTCCATACCTGCTGCTGTATGTGGTAGCAGCGGCATGAACTGAGGGCAGTTTCATCTGCCGATCTCCATATATAGCAGGTCACCTGGCCATACGTAGCAAACCCGACCTCCACTGACAGTTGCTTTTTTTCTTTGCTATATAGAAAACATTAGTAAGAAAGGGCATCTATCAGACCAGACTGTCATCACTGACACATGCTAAATAGATAATATATACCAAAGAACCAATAACATTAATAATGAGTAACGGGGCAATTCAGAAGTAAATTAGGAGCCCCACCCCATATGGTCTGAAGCCTTAACCTGACACTGTTTCTTCTCATCTGTTGAGAAGTTGTGCCCTACTAAATGCCTAAATTTCACTAAAACAAGAGTGATCTAGAAGTTAAATTGAATATCCCACTGTCATGAAAGAAATGTCCTTGCTGCACACTGTAAATTCTGAGAATTTCCATTAATGGCTGTAGACAATATGCTTAGGTTTCACACTATGAAAAACCCCAAAACCAGACTGGAGGGCAATGCACAACTTGATCCCTTTGTAAACTTTTGTCATTTTCTAACCCATGAGTGTGTTGCAAAACTACGTTGACCCTGAACATAAATTTTAAAAGCGTTGTAAGGACATTTCCATTTTTTTCACCTTGTCCTTACTCTGAAGTTAACTTTAGGTTTGGTCAACTCAGAGACTTGTTAATAGTTACTGGCAATAGCGATGCAACATTGTAATGAATTTCTATCTTGATCCACTATATTGCATCGAAAATACTGAAAAGGTGATAACTTTACATTAAGCTAGGATTCTTCAAACAAGCTGTGGAGTGAAAGATTCTCAGTAAATGCTGGTTTTATTTCTAGGTACAACTCTGGAAGATAATAGTTCTACAACTTTTCACAGAGCAGCAGCATCCCAGCAGCACAAATTAACTTGGTCTCAGTACCGAGCTACCCTGATTTAAAGCTTTTGGATCAGAGTTCTGGTCTATGGATCAGCAATGGATCAGCACTGCTAGTGTCTCAAACCACAGAGAGGGTAAGCTGATGTTTTTCTGTAAAACACCATGGCCCAAAAAAGAGTGAAGCTCTTTGCTTGCCACTGCTGGGAGAAAGGGCAAAAGCTGGTTATTGAAATGATGTTTCCTCACTGCCCAACAGTAATGTGGACTCTGGGAATTCAGAGAGGTAGGGAAAAACATATTTTATAGAGCACAAGTAATCTCAGCATAGATCTGAGCACCAACTTCAGCTGGGAAGATAATGAGCTGTTGAAGCGTCTCCGCTTGCTGTACTGAAGTAGGGAAAATACAATAATACCAACTCACTTTCAGACATCTGAGTGTTCTTCCTGAAGCCTTTTATTTTTCCTTCAGACATGTGCAGCTTTACTTTATTGACTACAAATAGAGTAGTGTGTATTCTACCCCTCGTTAAGGTCCATAGAGAGACTTAAAAGAAGTGGGGTTAGCAAACAGGCCTTGTCCATACTGCATTGTTTGAAATGGTTAGTCAACTTCTCATCTTCGACATTGTTTTCAAACATAAAAGCATTTTTAAATGAAATAAGTAAACTGAAATGTCAGAGCCTTTAAATTGTCTTTTACTCTGGGTAAGCACAACTGAAACAGGCAATAGGTCTAAAAAGTTGCAAAGATCTGTTACAAAGAAAGACTTCTTTACAAGCAAAGTCAGAGAAATGGTAAAAAAGTAAAGAATATCAAATTTGTATATGGAATGAGAGCATGAAAGAGGGAATATTAAATAAGGAGAAAAGACCAAAAATGTGTAGAAGTTTTATTAATGTGCAATCTCATTAAAATGAGTCACAGTTGAGCAATTTTGCCTTAGAGGAGTTCCTTTGATTCATGGTAAGAAACTGGGAGGCTCTGGAACTGATGAAAACTGAGAATTAGTGTTGGAAAATACCAAAAATTTAGAATTTCAAATCTAGGTGTTATTCCAATGTTCTGAACCTTCTAGCATCATACTGTTAGATGTTAGATTTCATACAAACATGTAGAGGTGGACAGTTTGCCCCAAGACCACTGAGGTTAATTTCTCCAGTACTGGGACTGGATAGTTATACCTGGTTGATTTCTCAGAGATATTTGTCTAATCTGTTCTTAAAAATTTGCAAGGAAGGACATTCCATGCTACCCCTAGTCAGGTCCTGTATTTTATTACATACTATGATATGAATCACTGATAAACTGGGGTTACTCTGTTGACCAGCTCAACATCCACCTTGGATGAAAAGCTCCTGGACTACATTTTCATAGCTTCCTTATGTTTCATTTTCCAGCTTTGTGGGTCTCTAAAATCACCCTTGATGTCCCAAAGGTTGTGTCCGTGTTGTCATTGGGGTTAGACAAAGAGAACAAAGGCCCAAAACCAACTATTATTGCTACTTTAATGGCACTGGCACTATTTTACTTTCTTTATTTGAGGGATTGCTGACAGAGGGAAACAAAATATTGAACAAAATTTAGATAGACTAGTATATAAAACTCAGGGAAGTAGGATTGCACCTGAAATTTGGGCAAGCAGATGTGGAATGGGAACACTTGTAGCCAAAGCTCCTTTCCTGCTCCTGGGGGAAGTCAGACAGCAAGGTACAGCAGTGCTGGACCATGTGTCAAGGCAATGTTGAGGGACACAGTGAGTGGCTGCAAGTCCAAAGCATCTGCCTTCTCCAACCACCCTTTCCACTAATATTTCATATTCCACAAAGACAAACCTCTAAGATGCCCTGACAGGCGTAATAAGTGATACAATGCAGAGTTAACACCGTGCCAGCAAGTAGCATGAACACAGGGCCATGAGAAAATTACTGCTGAATTGCATGATCTACACAAGTGTGGTATGCCCACCAACACCCAAGCCTGTGACATCCGTTTGTCATCTTTCCAGGAAAATATTTCCAACACTTTAAAGTTTCCTGCGCGTATTGGAGATTTTGGTTTTTGTGGCATTTATGTCCGTTTATATAACTTCTGTAAATCTGTTGCTAATTGTTTTATTTTCTTCTTTATTCCATTTGTCCGATGCCCTTTGAGTGGTTTTAATAAAATTATATATTATGACTAATGTTTACTGTCTCCCATCAGAGAGTTCTTTTATGTCTCAAATAAAGAAAGTCTGCCAACTAGAGCCCAACCCTTAATTCCTTAAGCACTCAAGTTTCCCATCTCACTCAATGACATACTGAGATTCCTTCAGGATGGGGCAAGGTGATGCTCAGACTGTGCGGGCCAGGAAGGCATTGCATCCACGTGTTAGTCAAATTTCTCACTCAGCTGGGACAATAACGTAGAACTGAGACACAGTCTTCAAGATTCGCAAAGGAAATTGACTCAGAACACACTCAGCAGCTAGAATGTGTTTGTGCATTCTAAATAAATATTCTGCTCACACTGAAGTAAGAAAAGTATAGGAGAGGGAAAACCATGGATGTTTTACAGTAGACACTACTGCAGGGTTTTATAAAGAAACTACCCTTCTGGATGGAAGATTGCATAACTCTGTTAAGTCCAGCAATCTAATTCAAAATAAATTGTGTATGTGCATCTATAGTGATAATCGTTACAAAATCAATTCTAATGAAGAGTGCTAGTTTTCTGGGCTCTGTACTGAATAATGCTGTTCCTGGAAAAGTTAATCTGCATATAGCTCCTCTTTTTCATTTCCTTCATTCTCCTCTGCCTGAAGCCAAATCTGCTTGGCACTGCAGCAGCTGGCTTCCAAGATAAAGCTGTAAGATCTCACACAGGCATGCTATGGTCTGTGCATATTCACAAATGTCAGCAGAGTTTGTGTCATGCAGGGCTCTCTCCACACCGGCCGACACGACTTGTCAACGCTGTGCGCTGTGTGCAAAGCCTCCCCTTAAGCAAACCCAGGCTAATCTCAGAAAGGTCACGAAGAGAAATGTGGAAGTTTGAAAGGCAGATGCCTTCAAATAACAAAATTTCAGTAGTTCCCAGTGCACCCCTCATCAGTGAGAATATGTTGATCCCAGTAACAAGCCTGGGATGCTGGTCCAGATTACAGTATTCTTATTTCAGAGTATCAGTGCAATATTTATATACTGATTCAAAGAAAAATTGGTCACATTAGTCAACAAATTATTCTGAAATGGCTATTGCCAACGATTTATGTGTAACGCAATTCAACATATCCGCCTTCTATGGCCAGCACCTATCTCACTCAAGCAACATTTTTAAAATATCTCTGTTCACATGTGTATGAGGCATTTTTATATAGTTATAAAATATTTAAATATTGATCAAAACTATACATTTCATAAAATATTGGTGGTCGCTTTACAAAGCAGCACACATAACAATGTGGAAACACACATTTTGGTAATGTGGAAAGAGCAGGGATTTTCATTCTAGTGCCTCAAAAAGGTAATCATACTTGCTTGTCCTGGGGTTCTTTTGAAAGATGATAGTCTAAAAACCCTGATCCTGACATTTTAAAAAAGTAATTTAAAAATAAACCTCTAGGCCTCCCTCACCTTTGCAGAGATGCAAGTTCTTTCAAAACATGAATAAAATGAAGTTAAAAATCAAAAGGGAATCAAAAAGCATGAGATGGTTTTTAAAAATGAAAAAAGTGTTGTGATAGCTGCACTACTTTTTGTGGCACTAACATGTCCTCACCTAGGTCCAGCATGTAAGAGAACAAGAAAATGCCTCTGGCTGTGCTGTAAAGGCCAATACAGACATTAGCTATGTGGGTGTCTTGTGCCGAGGATGTCAGGGCCACCAGCGAGGACACCGCTCCTAGGAGCGCTCTTCCTATCTGTTACCCGCTGGCTGCTCAAGGCCTCTTCGTGAAACAGGAGTAAATAGGAAGAATAGAGCAGCTGGCCCCACAAGCTGGAAGGAAGAAACGGGGAAGAGAGGGGGCCTGAAGCCAATGGGGAACACAGGCAATTTACAAGAGATGACGAGAGCAGAGACAAAGTCAGGGGAGGGGGTACAGAAGGGAAGGACCGGGCGCATCCTGACAGGCTTGCATGAAGACAAGCTAGAGGAGATTCAGTGGGCGTGTGGGTGGGCCCTGCAGGACCTATTGTACAAAGCATGAATATGAGAATCACGGGCACAAGGGACAATCCTACAAAACCAAGCAAGGACGTGAAAGAAATGAAGCTCAGGTCGTCTGCTGTGGCATTTTATTTCTTTGCAGAGAAGGACAGCAGATCTTAGGAACGTCAGAGAGTTCAAGAAGTGTCCAAAAAAAGGTGTCAGTAATGATCTTCGGGATAGGTTCACAGAGGGAATACTTATCTTGCAGGATGACTCATGTGCAACTAGGCAAATAGTTTTCTGGGGTACAACATGGTTGCTTAGAGGAGCTTGTAGCAAAAAAGTGAATGGAGATAAATGGAACAAGCTCATGCAATTTCTTCACTTGATTTCACTGTACAGGGAAATCACATAAAGAAGGCAGTGCCAATTGGTAAGAAACTATGAGATGACAGAAGATTTCTAGCAGAAGAAAATCATTCATATTGATGAGAATCACTATCCAAGTATGTTCTCTGTCTCTGGAAATTCTATAAAAATTTTTTCAAAATAAAACAACTGAAACGTTCACATAGTAAATGCAAGCGTCTTGGACAACAAAACAGAAGACCCTCAGTAACACCATGGGGTGAGAAACTGGGTATTGTAACAGAAAACAGTGGGCTAGCAGTCATGCCTAGAATGCGGGTGCTGGAGAAAATGCACTACTCAGTGAGCATATGATCAAATTGCTGAAAACAGTTGTTAGCATTTTAAGTTAATGATGTGGTATTCTGCACAAGAATGGGTGAAACAGCATCCTTTTGGGTCTAAATTGCACAATGGAAGAAGATTGAATAAGATTGTACGGATGCAGACCTGTGAATCAACCATGGGCCGGTACAATGAGGTGGGGGACAGAGCTCTTGTTAACATTACAAAAGGCAGAAATCTGGCAGGGAACAGTCTCATTTGAGAAGACCTTAATTCCCAGATAAAGGTTGGAAAGCTAGTACAACTTTCTGTCAGGTGCAGTAAAGAGGTCTGAAGTAAATTTCAAGAGGCTCTAAAGAAATATAACAAAAGTAAATACAACCCAAGCTTTAAATTACCCCAGCTGAGCTCCCCCTCAAAAATTTGTGAAACTAGATTAGCCACTTGGGCACTCAAGAATGAGCAAGATTTCCTCACTCACAAGTCCTGACTTTTGGAAAAAAGTTATTATAAAACCAGATATTTCTTAAGAGAAAAAAATGAAAAACACTAAACCGATGACTTAGCAAACCCCAGGAACTCATAGTACGGAGAGCTACCATCCACTCATGAACAACAGTAGTAGTGGTTGCCTTCAGGTGTGGCTACCTGTTGAGGTGAAGAACCAGAAGACCCTTCACTTTCTCATACCCTCACTCAGTTCCTGTTTTACCCAAGTCACAGAGTACGCACCAGGATCTTCTGCATAGCTCGGCAGAGCCCTAATATTCATCCCAAATGAAATAAACAGGCCTCTGGGCTTGGGTGAAGAGGCCAAGATTCGACTGCCTTCTCTAGGCTGCTACTCCTAGTGACCTTCAGGCAGTCTTCATCACTGATTTTGGAGCAGGGCACCACCTTCATCCTGGTGCTCAGTGTGGAAAATACATTTCTAAGCAAAACCATAGAGGTTTTGGGTCTAGGAAAGACCTAAGAAAGGATTCCATGGAAATGGAATTTTATTGAAGTAGAAATAGTAATGATCATTCAAGGGGGGGTGGGGAGGGGAGGGATTGAAGATTAGCACAGAAAAGAAGACAATAAATTAGAGATACCAAAACCCAGGATCAGCAAAACTTACAAAGAGTTCTAAAACTTCTAATAAAATGCTTATATTTATAAAGAGTGCAAGGAAAGAAGAGTGTCAATACATAGTGAGAATGAATAATGTTGAAGAGTTTTCATGCTGTGAGGCAAAGTTTAGTGAATAATTTGCCACAGGCTCCAGTAAGAGCAATGATTTTGACCACTGAGGTGAAACTGAGATGAGTGGGAATGGAAGAGAAAGCAAAACTCAGAGTTTGAAATAGTCAGTCACAATATCACATGTTCTGCACTCCACAATGTATCAGAAAACTGGTACATTAAATACTAGAGCAATAATACAAGAGTTACGATTTGTGAATTTTAAACTAAATATAAAAAAGTACATACATTTTCTAAAGATGAATCATGCCAGCCTATCCCAATACCTTTGTTTTTTATTTAAAGAAACCAGTGGTTTTAAATGTGGTCCAGGAAGTACAAACCTACCTCTGATAATCCCATGGGAGACATCTGTACTGATACCCATGCATGTGAATTTTCTGAAGTCTGCTGAACAATCCTTGCAGAAGAAGGATCCGCAAATCTGAATCAGTCAAACCCACCATACAAGTATGGTGGATCTATCTGGTAACAGATAAAGCATTTGGACAGAGCAATTAAGCGTTTTCAGGAATAGAATGCCATTCAGTAAGACCAAATACAACATTGTGCATGTAGAGGCTATGAGAATTCGGTCCCTGAAAGGGATACATCCATTCAAGACTGGATAAAGCCCTGAGCAACCTGTTCTTAAATCAGTATTGACATTTATTTAAGCAGAGGCTAGACTAGAGGTCCTGAGGTCTCTTCGAACCTGAATTATCCTACTACATACCAAGGATCCAATTCACCCATTGGTAGCAGATCACATGAGTTCCTGGAAAACCCTCTGAAATACACTAAACAGCAAGACTGAGAGTAATGTCATATATGCCAGTTTCAAGTTTTGTATATCATGTATCATTCATGAAAAACAATATAAAGTCTAAAATACTGAACTGTTTGAAGTGTTTACAGCAAAGAAAAACATGAGGCATCCAGAACCTCTAATCAGGAAAATTGTCTGCAAGATCACACTACAGATAAACCAAGATAGAATTCAAATCTTTTCACTTATTACTTTGGATTTGGACTAATGTAAATGGGAAGAAAACAATGCCTTTTATGGATGGCTACCTTAAAACACGTAAATGCTGTTATTCCTTAAAAATTTTTCTTTCAGGTAAATTTTTTAAGAGACATTGTTTTGTAGTTATAGTAAGAAAAATGTGAATCTGTATCATCGATGTTGTCAACAATGTGATGCAGAAACTGCACCTCGAACAAGATTATAAACAAACTGGATGAAACATAGTAGTGCCCCTATTTTGTAAGTTCCACCTCTCGTTTGACTGGCACTTGGCTTGCAAGCAGAAGCAAGACTTTATGACCCATTAGAAGTACAAAAGCACTTGAATTAGCATTCAATCAACTAAAATTTCATAAACACAGACATTCTGAAATGCAAGATGAGCCTGTAATTCATAATAGATCATCTACATGATGATGGCTTTTTATGATGGCTTATCCCTCATTTGACATTTAATTATAAAGTTTTGTAGAAGTTTTGAATTTCCTGATTATAGTATACTAAGTGAAATGTGATGCACTGATAAACTTAAAACTCTAGTATTTCTTTATCTAGGCTGAAAACAATGTAGTAATTATAAGCATATGTCAAGCATACTGATATTTGCTCAGGAAAAAGAGAAAGAAAGTGGGAGAGCAAGAAAGAAAGTTAAAAAGAGGCAAAGCAGAAAGCAAAGAGGAGAGGAGAGGAGAGGAGAGGAGAGGAGAGGAGAGGAGAGGAGAGGAGAGGAGAGGAGAGGAGAGGAGAGGAGAGGAGAGGAGAGGAGAGGAGAGGAGAGGAGAGGAGAGGAGAGGAGAGGAGAGGAGAGGAGAGGAGAGGAGAGGAGAGGAGAGGAGAGGAGAGGAGAGGAGAGGAGAGGAGAGGAGAGGAGAGGAGAGGAGAGGAGAGGAGAGGAGAGGAGAGGAGAGGAGAGGAGAGGAGAGGAGGGAAGGGGAGGGGAGGGAAGGGGAGGGGAAGGGGAAGGGGAAAAAAAGAAAAAGAGAAAAATAAAAGTACTGGACTGAAATCAGACTTGACATATTCACCTCAAAAAATAAGCAGAAAATTCATAAAGTAAGCTCTATTTACAGGAATGATAACAAACACCCTGACAATTATATAATGCTTTCATTGTTCTATTGGTTGAAGAGAAAAACTGAAAACTCTGGAGTTCCTTTTGATTTTTCCTGCCTTTTCAAAGTCAAAATTAACCGGAATCTGGTTTGAGCAAGAAGGTTTGACTAAGAAAATTATAGAGACCAAAATATTTACCCACTGGTCATACTCTGTCCCTTCCTGACCTTTTGGAGGTATGTCTGAAGAGAACGTGGGACCTTTTTGGAACTGACTCATTTCCGGTTTAAGATGGTTGGTCAGTGATATCAGTGACTGGTTTTGGTGCTCTGTGCCAATTACCCACCACAATGTCAGTGAGATGAACTGATGTAAATTCTGGATTTATCAAAGTAAAAGCTTTTATTCTTAAAGAGAAAAAATTTTTAAAAAAATTTTTGGAAGAAAATTCAGTCCTTGGAAGTCATCAGGAGCTTTTGCCATGGCCTTCAGTGGAGCCAGGTTTTTACTCTTTCTTTTTCCACAGTTTCTGTTTCCATTGTTACAGTGCCAGACCGTTCAGGCGTGCCACAGTTCTTTGTATGATCACTCTTAGTGTTACGACGGGTGTGCAAGAGCATCTGCAGGACACTGCATTGCTACCACACAGAAGCTATGGCCTCACCTTAAAGGAAATTACAGAGTTTTCAGGTGTCCTGCCCTTAGCTAAGATTGTATCTAATTCTTGCCTTTTGCAACAAATACTCTAACAGAGCAAAAACGTAAAAAAAGAAACTGATATGCTCAGTGGTATTTTCAGTTACTTCCATATACTGTTAATATCCCTGGATGGAGTGAGGGAGAATGATACAATTTAAATTTAAACTATTAGTTTACCATTGGGAGGGACATCAGCAATTCCTCATGGAAAAAATGAGGGAAAGTTGGAGGTGAGAAAACAAAACAAATATGAAATGAGAAGAACAAGAATTAAATGTAAATCTCTTCTGGTGGCCCATATTTCTTCCCAAAATATTTCCAAAGGAAAAGCTAGAGATTCCTTAGACATCCATAGCTGATATGTAATTGAGATGGAGGGACTAACATGTGAGAGTGCTATTGCTCTATACTGTGTGTTGATTCACTCTTCTGTCTTAACAAATTATGCAATTCATGACTGTGACTGTGACTGCCCTTATAAACAATGACTCCTGTGCGGCCAAGAGGCTCAAACTCATGGGTCTTCCATATAAAATTTGGCCATCCCCAAATCATGTTCAGGTAAGTATCAAATTATATCCGTAGATATTTATCTAGAAGACCTTCCCATAATATTTGTGAAAGTGTTTCTTGATCCTTGTCACACAGCAAACATGCACCTGAAGGAAATGCTTTATGTTGTCTTTTGTGGTGCCCACCACGCTCAACACATTCTTATTAAGTTGAAAAATAAGTGAAAAATCAGCCCGTTTCAGATTATGAACAGCCATGATAGAGCTTTTAAATAACCATGTAACTCTTTATCTCATTGCTTTCAGTATTCTGAAAGTCCTTTTTCATGAGAAATTAATTCTGAAAGAGTCTCAGGGAGTCACAGACTTCCAGGACCAATATTTAAGTTGCTAACTCTTCTAAAAAAATTTAACTTTAATTGCATTTTTTTTTCCACACCAGAAAGTTTGATCACTGTGTTAATGGATTTGCTAGTGGTGCCCTACATTCTTATATGTTTGTTGAGGTTCCCTGAAAATTTTATCCTTGGGTATTTATTTGCTACTGACTAAGTTTGCACATTCCCTCGAGAATATTTTTTTTTGTCTTTCTGCTTTCTTTCTGGAATAAAATTGAAATTTTGGACCAGTAAGGGAGGGCAGAAATAGTGGGTTTAATGTTTGTTATATGCCAAAGCATATTATCAAAACGCAGAGCTAAATGATACTCAGTTAGGACAATCTCGATATCCCAAAGATTTATTTAATGAAACATAAAGACTAGGCACATTAACTGTGCTTGAACAAGTACTGTGAGCAATCCTGTTTCCAGTCCCTGAGAAAATTATGAAAGACTGGAATTTGTGGCTTTGTTTGAGGAAATTACATGTGCGTTTCCTATATAGATGTTTCCTCCTGTTTAGGCAATTGAACAGGCCTAAAACAATGTACTGTGAACACAAACATTTTGTATGGAAACAGGTCCCTTTTTCACCCAAGCCTAGACATTTCTTAGGGCCAGGGTCTTTATGTCATGCTGTCCCTATAATCAAGGCCTTGAGTTATTTAAGCGTTTTTTAAATAAATTAAATAAATAAAAATAAATTTTTATTTAAATAAATTTAAATAAAAACAAGACCTGACAGGCACTTCTGCTCAAATTCAGATTGTCAGGAAATGCCAAATTAATACAAAGAAAAGCCCTTCAGTAGGAATGCCTTGTTTTCAGTAAATAAGATCTAAAGGTCATGATAGCATCCAGTTTTTCTTAACTGGAAAATTAATTTCTCTGGTGCTGAGACACTTTTATAATTTCAAATCTAAATTTAAAATTCATAATTTTTAAGTTTTGTTGTTGTTGTCGTTGTTCCAATACAGTTTTTAAATTGTTTCTTTTTCCACTCTTGTGTTTACCCACTCCACTGTTATTCACAGGAAAGCAACAACTCCTGTAAAAGAGAATTTCTGTTCCTACAGTTGCCCCTATTAATACTTTTCTTCATTTTCTTGAGCAAAGATCTCTGGAGTGGAACACAGCACTTAAACTAAGGTTTTGACAGATGTTTTGTCAGTGACTGATACTTCTCTAACTTTTTGTAAATTCCCAAAGCAGCACTGTATGTTTGTCTTTTCAGTAACCGTTTTGCATTGACAGCACATAGTCCACTTCTACTGGACAAATGTTGCTAGGTCTTTCTCAACAACGTTTCTAACGGCTAAGCTCCTAGTTACTACCCGATGTTACACTGTTTCTTTAGATTATGCAGTTTCATCCCATCTCTGCAGGTCCCCGAGGTCAGCTTATTCCTTAATGTGACACTACGCTGTATCGGTGATGCCTCAACTTTGCATAATTGGGATTTTTTTTTTTTTTTGGCATAAACTTAATATTTGTACAAATATAGAAATCAAACTGATGCCTTTAAACAAGATAAATCCCCAAACAAACAAAATAAAAACCCAAACTGTTGTCAGTAGAACTCCATTCATACTTCTTGCCAATTTAAAGGTTAACCTTTCACATGTGACTGTTGTTGTCCTTCTGCAAGCCAACTTCTTACCTGCATTACAGATCCTGCAAAGATGCTTAACCTCGATGTGAGGTAGAAGAGATACAGATAAAATAAATCTGGCAGGCAATGCATTAAAGTATTAGGTTAGTTTAGCATATCTGCCTTGAGTAAACTTAGGTTGTGTTTTATACATTTTTCTCTTTGTTTCCATCTCTTTCAGAATCTGCTTAGGCTGAGAAGCATATTGATGCAAAAATGTTACTTTCAGAAACTAAAGAAATTCCTCCAAACAGTGCTGTACTGTACTTTGCCATGTAGCTGCAGTGGTCCATTCAGAACTTAAGGCTCTTTATACCCACAAAGAGTACATAAATGTTTAAATACTTCACAGGAGAAAAGGGTGGCAATTAGGCACCCAAATAAAAAAAAAGAGGAGAGCCAAAAAAACCTTATGTGGCTGATGGATAATCCTGGAATTATGTAAGTAACTCAGGTTAAATGTCAGTTCAATAACATGCCGGATGAGTTTTGAAGCTGCACCTATAATTCAGGAAAACCTGCTCCCAAGGGAGGGCTGTTGGCATTGCAATGCAAAGGCTAACAGTGCCTTGTATCTGTTCTGTGGTGGAACGAACCAGAATTTCTTTTCTGTTCGCTTTTCCTTCCTTATATTTTTAACAGAAAATTTTCCTAGGGATCATAATGCCATCATTTGCCTTAATTTCAAAATATGTCTTACAAGGAGCTTTTTGTTTGTTTGGAGACATAGAGTGTGGCTGATGTGAGTTTTCCTCCACTGTACAGGTTGTGTTGCTAAGTGACATTTGGCAATGAATATTGCATGTTGCTCCAGTTTCTCTGAGTCAGCAGCATTTTGTTGCTATGTTCCAGATGTCAGTGTAGTGAGAAGTCATTCCTATAAGGATCTGCATTTGAACTGGGGGAGAATGAATGACTGGCAGTAACATCAACAGCTTTATGACAGACATTTTGAATAATGAGACCAATATAAATCTACATTTAAACACATGTATTTTCTAAAATAAACAAAAAGGGATACTTCTTTGTCCTTTTTTTTAAACTTCCTATTTTCTGTATGAAAAAATAGGTTAGAAATTCATAAAAGCTATGCACACACTGCAACACAAAAAATGCATTGAAGATGGCTTATATTTCATAAACACGCTCTGAAAATAAGTATGTGGGTAGATATTTTGGTCTCTCTGAAATTTTATATATGATAACTATCTCATACTGTGAATTTGGCTCCTTACGCAGATACAAAATATTCTGGTTTTCCAACTGTTAAGCAGCTTGGAGCATGTATTATATCTTGTACAATTACATCTCTTTTAATATGTTCAAAAACGTGCCTAGAGCCCTGGGACTCAGTCTGTATACTGTGATTTTTAAAATGCTCTTGTGCCAACATCATGACATAAACAGTAAATTAAATACATACACTTCTACAACAGTCTTTGTTTGCATTGTAACTATGGAGCTACCAGAGACCCTGAATAAAGACAAGCAAGTGGAAGGGTTACCCGAAGACAGACCAAGTGATCAAAGTGTTACTCAAAGTCTTAACTGAGTCCTCAGTTCCTATCCTTGTATAGGATGGAAAAGAATTTCAAAAAGCACCACCCTGCACCTGGGTAGGTCACTTCACCCTCCAGACGACATACGGGTAACACAGAGTCTCCTTGCTCTTCAAGTCTGCATAAACGCTGTCCTTTCACCCTTTTCACAGGAGAAGGTGCAGATTCCTTTCCCATGTCATACTCCCAGTGCATATATTCCAATATTTGCTGTCTGTGTCATCCACAGGGTTGTCACAGGTGGCAAAACTTTCGCTGATCCCTCAGACAAGCCTCAGTGAAGTTTCCAGGACTTTGAAGTCTAAAACGTAGGCTTAGCTTGGCACCTGGAGAGCAGGCCTTTTGAATTTCATCTTACTGTTTGTGGTCATGAAGATGAATATGTGAACACGCCACTTTTGCCCCTTAGCTGTAAACTGTCTGAGAATACATAACCAGGCAGAAATGTCTTCATGTGAAATGCACTGGGGAGCCTTCTTTTCCTTGTATTGCCTCTAGATTTGATACAGATGACAAACATATCCATATCTCTTTGATCACTACAAAAATAAATGTTAGTCTAAAATCTATTACAGGTCAATAAAAGAGTATTTTAAATATACTCAATCAAAAAACTTCTCAGGCAGAAAAGTGGAATAAACCATTTGCTTCATGCTCTTTTTCTTTAAAAATTCATGTTTCTGGAGCAAAACTGTGCTTATGAGAGCAAAAAGGTACATAAATTGACCAATTTAGCAGAACTGGTCAGATTAGGGATACTGTAACAAATTCTTATTCTCCTGATTTATTAAGAGATAAAATGTTCTGTTTTCCTGGAAAAGTAACTTCATGGCTTAATAAAAGGGAAGAAAAGGGATTTCTGAAACTGTGCAACTGTGCTTGCAGACCGAAATAGTTCTTTTTAAATAAATGTGGGTAAGGGATTAACATCGTGTGGCTCACTGTAGGGAGCACATCACAATTTGTACAGGTGTTACAATGCAAAAGGCCAGGCTGTGTGAGGAGAGTTGTTGCTTGACCTACTATTAGGTGATTGTTTAAAGCTTACTTTTTGCACACACACCAGTGAAAGTCACTGGTTAATGTCTACTTGTTCCTATGCACAGATGTGTGTAGACACTCGTGAAAAGCCTGATTTCTTCAGTTGCAGAGATTCTCACCTTCTGCTAAGGGCTTCATCTGTTTAGTTACTGGCATCAACCAAAAGATTTTAATTCTGAAAACTGACCATCCCGAAGGAAAACTGAAATAACTTCTTTCCCCGTTACAGGCAAGATCGGTCCCGACTTCAGCCTGTGGGAGAATGATCTTTGTTTCCTTTGATTTTTTTTTTTTGTTTGTTTGTTTGAGGGGCAACTTCCTTCTGCTATTTTGTCAAAATTTCTGCTTTCCAACTCCATAGTCGCAAGGCACAGTACAAATAAAGAGCAAGTCTTGGCCAACCTCTTTGCAAGATTTTGTTCTGCTGTATGGATTACCTTTACATAACACTCAAGCAAACCAGTAAATACGTGTGAATGTCTGTAGGCAATGAACAAAGCGGTAACATTAGCCTATAATTGCATTGGCTTGCTGATTTCTCTCTACGTTGTTATTTTTACTAAGATCTACTTAGATTCAAATCCTGACCCTGCAGTAGAGTGGCTCCTGGGACTGCTGAGCTAATGCAGTTTTAAGTATACCATGGTGATTGGATGGGATAAGCAAACCATGGATGTCTTACAGAGAAACAACATACCTTTTATATCTCAAGGCTTAGCTCTATTAAGGCATCAAAAAGGAAATGGTAGTCAAGAACGATCTTTTGAAAATAGCCTAAGGGTAGCCTAAAGTGACCTACACATTCACAAAACTCGATGTCTTCAGACTTTGACTCACCTAGAAATCACACAAGTGACCAACTGACTTTGCATCAGTGTTTAAGAACTCTGGTAAGCTAAACTCTGGCTGAGGTTTTTTCTAGCTATGAGAGGTAATATATCATACTATATTAGAATTTTATTAATGTTATTTAAATAACCACTGGAAGAAAGCACTTATAGCTTGTAACTGCTATAAATATTGTTGCATGGTAAACAAATGGCTTGTGCCTAAATAGAGATGTAAATCAAGTGAGGCCCATATGACTCAATGCAATAATAATACCTCCACCAAACTTTGGAAGGTCATTATTTTTAGAATTCAAGTTTTCCATCCCTTGAGAACCTTATTCCTACATCCTAAATCAAAATCACCAAACACATCCCAACAGTTTATTCTTTAAATATACCCTTCATTCCTTCAATACTGACAAAAAGAACATTGCTTCAAAGCTGAGCCAAAAACCAAACCAGTACATATTCCAAAAGTGAAGTGAGGGAAATAGATTCTTGTTCAGGAATTTGTCCAAGTGGAGTTGAGTGCAGTACAGCTGCAACATAATAAAAAGCAATGCTGGAATCCATGGCTAGCCTTTCCTCTGTGCTACAGACAACGCCAAAGCTCTTAACTCTTCAGAGACTCCTTGGGAGATGTAGCACAATGGTCAACCGGCCATTAAATCCTAGAATACTATTATGTGGCTATGTAAAAGCTACATAAAGCAGCTCTACGAGGATTTCAGATGAGAGCCATAGACTGAATAAGTGGCAATAACTCAAATAAATTCAAAGATAAGGGAAAGAGTCAAAGAGAGGGGAGATAGTCAAAGAGAGGGGAGATAGTCAAAGAGAGATGTAGACATCGATTTCATTTGAATTTACAATTCTGAAAGGTAACTGTTTGTCATGTTTGGCCATAGTGCATGTCACCACACAGAGTGAAATGAGATAGGCATTCTCACTGTGAGTCTTCATAATTTATTCCACATTTGGTGAAAATTTCCTTGAATCATTTAAGTATGTAATAGTGGTTATGTTCCAAGGCATTTTGGAGGAGTAAAAGAGCAAAGGAGGAAAGCAAAAGGATTTGAGGTGGAATGGCATGTTAGGTTTTTTTCTTCTGTCCTTTGATTGTGCCTATTTAGTTAAGGCATCAGAGGCTTTGGTTTGCTTTTCTGTAACATGCAATTATTGTGGGAAAGCTACGTCAAATAAGTGAATGTTTTCTTTTGATCAAAAAAGTGATGAAATATGTGGCCATTCTGATGTATTCTGGGGCTAAGCACCCCAGCACATCTGCTGATCAAACTCTCATGAATCCCACAGATAATTCAGATGCCTGGTAGAAGGTTGTTTCAAGGAAAAGTCATTGGTTCCATTGGTTGAATTGGTCTTAGAATTCATTCCCTAATTTCATTTAGAAGACATTTGCTGGCTCCTGTAACAACTTTTAGCTACAATTTCAAGGTCCTGTTTTTAACAGGACGTGTAAATGTTTACCACAAAGGCACTTGAGTGGAAGAACTTCATCATCAGGACTAAATGATAGAAACTACATATTTAAACAATATGCCCTGAAGAAAAGGGAGAGATGTTTTTGCTACAGGTATCTACTACTCAGGTATTCAACATAGACCTGTCACAGACAAGGTAGTGTTGAAACACATAGAACACTTTCAAGTGTAGTATATACGTATACACAGTCTCTAAATTTCAGTGGCTGGTATTCAGCAGTCTTTAATTAATTGGATATTAATGAAACCTTTTGGGAATGGCTTTCAGAAATTAGCCATGGAAATGAAGGAATATGGAAAAAAAATTTAACTGAAGTTTATGTTGCTCTGTTCATGACAAAGACAAGAGAAGACCAAACTTTGATTTGTCAATTGCTGTAGAATAAAAGTGTAATGATAGGCCAAAGGGATACCAGGATTCCTGGGAATTTGAACAGATTTCTTTTGGAACTGTTATTTGTTTCTTATCCTTGGAGTGGGTTGTGGTGCAGAACTCAGACCATCAGAGATGTAACTCTGGCATGCAGTAACCTTACAGCTTTGTGCTTCAGAAATCTCCTTGAGTGTTGTACCTCCTACTGGTTAGACTGTAGATTGCCTGCTCCATGGCAGCAGCTTTGAGCCATTGCTACGTGACTGTGGAGTTAAAGAACATAGTGCTTGGACTAATAATGGAAGAAATGAGTACATATCAGGCATATCTCTATTGCTGTTGCTACTCTTATTACTATTATTAATTTTATACCTATGGTTCAAAGGGATCGAAGTCACATTGTTGTTGATATAGTACAGATGAGTAACAAAAAAGGCCATCCTTGTCCAAGAGAATGTATAAACTGGGACATAGGGTTCAGTAACACATGGACAAATAGACTAAGGTGCCTGTTGGGTGTAATGAAGTCATGGGTCTAGTTGAGGGCAAGGTTATGCCTGAGTGCATTGTATTTGCAAGATCAAGAGTCCACATGATATGAAAACACCTACAAACAGAACTCTGGTTCATTAATTTCATTATCTCCTAATTAGGGCAGCACTTTGCCCTGAACTTAAGGTTAATGCAACAAAGACCATATTCTGAAGTGGATGATACACCTGTGTGCTGATTAGAATTGGGAAACTCTTCTAAGGACAGGCTGTGGTTCCAATCTGAGGCAGGACAGGGACAACATTAACAAGAAATAAATATGCTGAAGGCATACTGTTTCTCTTTTTGTTAAGCGGCTCTAATTGTTAAAGTTTACCTCTGACTTTCCTGTGGCCTTGAGCAATATCAAAGACTTGTTAGCAACCAACAGGTCAAGGTTTCTGTCATACATGGTTTGATAATAGATCAGAGTTAGATACAAACTACAGGTATGACAGGCAAAGAAGGAAAGAATGGAAGAAAAAAAAAGAGCCTTCTTTCTATTCAGCCATGTTATGCCAAACCCTATCTTGCAATAGTACTTTGAAAGCTGGTTTAAATTAGCTATACCTATTTATGCGGCTACAGTCTTTAACATTTTCTGTAAAAGGTGCTGTATCATTTCTCATTTCTTTTAAGAACACTTGAAACTGATTTAAAAATTCCCTTGAGAAGCTTCTTTATTTTATCTTGTATTTTAATTTATTTCACTGCATGATTAATTTGTAATCAAAACTTGATTTGATTTTCCAAACTGTATTTTAAAACCAAAAGTGAAGTAATAGCTCACAGACTGCTTGCAAAATAGTAAAAATGTGTTCCATTAAGAAAAAAAAAGTATTGTGCAAATTTCATGCACCACGGAATTAACCACTTTGGTAAGCCTTCTGAAAGTAAGTATGATCAAAAGCATCCCAAAAGTCAAGGGTTGAGGGGTGATGGTAAAGCTTTAGAGTCTACAAAATCAAAAGAATGTCAATGACTGCATAGACACAAATGATCATCTTATCTATAATTGCCTTTTAAAAATTTTCACTGCAGTTTTAATGAAATGATGCTCAACAAAATTTTGAACTTTTGGCAAATTAATCTCCTCCAAGAATGTATGCTTCTTGATATTTTTATTATTATTATTATTAAAAATATATGTATATGTCATTCAATTTAAAATTATGAAACCAAATGTCATCACATTTCTCATGGCTGTCCTCATTGGGGCTCTGTGCACAGGCAACGTCTAAAGTTAAAACCCGTTTTGCATTAAAAATAAGACTTACTTCTTCTCACGTTTTAAAAAAAAAAAAACCAAACCAGCTTTCGACTCTATCTTTTGTACAGAGTTGATTCTTGCCAGACACCTAAAAGCTTGGCAAGTGCATCTCTTCCAAGAATACATGCTCAGTGCCATTTGTCCATTAGGCTTGCTAGAAGTGAGCAAACATCGTACCATTGAGTCAATGGGCCAATAGAACATTTCAAACTGTTCCAAAGAGATAATTGACCAGCTGAAAGTGTAAGGTAACACTAGAACTGAGATCACTGAGTAATGTGATCTCATTCTGAATGTGGGTGTTTTATTTGTTTGCTTTTTGGGGGGTGGGGTGTAATGTGTATAAGCCAAGATTTGATTACCCAGAAGTAAGAATGGGGAGAGGGAATAAGGAGAGAGGCCCAAAGGAGTATGTTTAAATAGAGATGAGCCAAGATCAGCCATTTTAAATTACTTCTGTAGAGAAATCGGGAGGTTGGAAATAGAAGAGGGAGGATAGAAAAAAGTCAAGTCCCCCAGCAGTACGTTTAAAACATTTTATACTCTCCCATAGTATTTGGGAAGCAGAGTAAGGGCAAAGTCTTCACTGGCTTTATTTAGGTTCTCCCTGGCTTCAAAGATTGGCAAGTTCTTACTATATTTTTACAAAGCAGACTGCTTTTCAGGCAGGTTTTCTAAAGTTCTTGCTTTATGAGTTTTGGAGGAAGATTCTGGCCAGACATGTTCAGAAGAAAAAGTGATTGCAGTCTTTGGAGGTTGTTAATTCCTGGAAAAACTTCTGGCAAACTCCAGCTCACCAAATTTCACAGAAAATGTTTGTTAGAATTTGACCAGATTAAATGAGTTTCTTGTGTTGGTGTCTTTACCTAGTGGAAGTTCGAATCGTGCTTGGTTTTACACACAAAGTCATGCAATGCTGCCAACATATACAGCCTCTTCTCTCAGAAATATTTTATTTATTTGCTCTGGAGTCTGAAGACAGCTTGGAGACATGTCTCTTGCCAGTGGTATTTTCAGTGGTATTCAGAGTTGTCCTCTAATTTTTAGAGTCCGTTTGCACTTATTGCTTACTTATGTAGAAATTAAATTTTTAGGAATAACTAACCATGTCTGAGATTGCCACCATTGTTCAGCATGGTCATTGACCTGGCCAGGAGCCTCCAACATTAGAAGGTTTACTATGCTGCTATTTAAAACCACCTTAGACCTAGAAAGTAAAAAGAACACAAATACAGCAAAATTTTTATTTTAAAACTTAGTTCAAGAATCTACTGCTTCAAATATCATAAGCTATGACAAGGATGGAGGATGGAAAGAGCTATTTTGGAACATCTGATCCCCATGACTGCTACAGAAGCAAGTTGGACATGCCATTTTTTTCAGAACCGTAACAAGTTCCATCAGGAAACTGAATAGAGTTTGGTCATGGGTTGTGATCTTTTGTTTCCTACTACTGACATCTGAAAGCTACAATCACTAACACCTTCTTGCGGATATCAGCTGAAATTTTGTCACAACTGGCATACACTTGTCTTTCCTTGTCTTGAAATAGCCTTATCAAAAGGGTAGGACTGGCCTGGCCCCTAGATGAATGAGAGATGCTCTCTATTATCTTCTCTCTTCCCAAGGGCAAGGAGAAAGGGAATAAGGGAGAGAGACTTAAGGATTGGAAAACTAAAACTGCTTTAATGAAAATCATAACAATATAATGAAAAATATATAGAGAACCAATATCAAACCCATCCCCCCGATGGCATTTACATCACTGTCACCTCTGATGCTGCAGGCCAGGCACGGGGGAAGTTCCAGATGGACTCAATGGCAGACAGGAACCAGATTCAGGAGCTGGATTCATGGATTGGGATCAAAGGCAGAAGAATGGACAGAGTCCTCCTCAGACACTGGCTATTGAAGAAGAAGGTTTAACCCTTATGATCCCTCAGCTTTATACTCAATATTATGTATATGGAAAGGAATACCTTGTTGGTCAGTGTAGGGTCATCTCTCCTGTCTGCTTCTCCCTGCAGGTGTAACCTCTCACTTACTGCACCCCCAACGTGGTACACAAGATTTAGCAGTGACCTTGATCTGCACAGGAGCAAGTACAAGCAAGAGCCTTTCTGCACACCAGCCCCTGGTAGTAACTGTAAACATCAAGCATTATCTCTGCCAGAAGCAGACGCTGTCTGCAAAAATGCGCCATTAACTTCAGAAAGTGCCATCATTTAGAAAAGACTGAGCTGAAAAGTAAAACCACTGAACAGAATTAATTTTGTTCTATCTCAGACCAGGACAAGCCTAAAATACCTTCTTCCGATGCACGCTGACAGAGAGGTATTAGAACCCTACCTCAGCCTCCATCTTAATAAGATAAGCATACCAGTCTCATTCTTCCTATAGAAGGCTCTCCAGTAATCGAATGAATCTAATAGCCCTTTTCTGTGTCTCTTCCACTTTAATCAGGATTTTCAGAATTGCAGTACTTTCCAGCAGTGACAGATTAAGTTTCTGCTCATGAAAACGAAACCATTGGTGAGTTATACCTTGTAACAATGAACAACGTAGTTATTCATTTAGGATGTGAGAAAAGAGCCTCCCAATTTGCCCCAGCCTGTATGCAACATGATGGCAAGACAAACGAATCATAAACAGAAACAAGAAATGGCATTCAAATTTGACGGTTTGGCATTACCATTCTGTAGCTAAAGGTCCCATCGTCAGGTTCAGACCAGAGCTCTATACTTTAAAATATTCATCCACAAAAGGAAGGTACAGATGTTTTTGTGTGTACTTTTATGTGTGCAGTCTAATACATGTCTGAAAAGATTCTTTTATAATATAGTTTGATCATAAGTGGAAACAAAACTACATTAATTTCTGGTGGGAATTTGTGAAAATTAGTGGAATTGCAGAAAATTAATTATTCTCCAAATATTACTTAAGAATTTAAATAATAACTTGCTCTCAGCTTTTAATTCATATGAAACACCTAAGTTTCATAGCAAACAACTTCAAATAAGCCTTATATTCAAAACAGCCTTGGTGGGGATCTGTCCCTTTCCTGCTCAAACACGTAATACTTCAAAAAAACTTATAATCCATGAGACAACACCTCCATAGCAGGAAAATGAATATCCACCAAAACGGAAAATAAGAAAGAAAGAAGGAAAGAAAAACAAATCTACTTTACAAGAAGAAAATGAGACATTCTTAAAGCATTTCAGGATGACCACACACCAAGTGAAAAAAAAAGATGTTTCAAAATGCCTGCCCCACACAAAGGATAACTCCACTTGGCAGAATACAAGACTATCTCCTTTTACTAAGAACAACACACCAATCAGTCAACACCACTTTAACTACTTTTAAGTATTTTTCCACCTTTCACAGAGTACATCAGAAGTTCAACACATGCTACCAGCCAAGTAGAATATCCAGTAAGTTATATATATCCACATATATATCTCTATGTATGTACACACGTACAAACACAAGCGCATACAGCATCAGGTATTCCATTTTGAGAAAAATAAAATCCAGACACTGACAGCAGTTATACGACAATGTCCATGCCATCACTCATTAAATTTCTCACTTTTAAAAGTTTCAGGTAGAAAGCTATGGAATATTTGCCTTTCCATTCTCATGTGCCAGCCACATGCATATACATAAACAACAAAGATTCAAGCAGTCTTAGAATTATCAAAATTAACTAAGGTGCAATGGCGACTGCTTTGTTATTATTTCTGTTTCTCATAGAAGTTCTTGTTATAATCAGAATTTAATGAATAGAGATGGAATAAAAAAGGTAAAAGGATTGGAGAAAATTGATACTCCTTGACTAGGGTAAGCAATACAAAAAGACAAAAAAGAGAAGGAAAACCTGAGACTTTAGTATCATCACTTTAAGCTGCTTAACAGTCCTTCCCAAAGGCAAGCGAATTTTAGAGAGGTATTTGGAGCAAAGCAATGAGACAGCTTTACAGATACTTTGCAGGAAGTTCCTTCAAAATTTGGCCATCAAAAACACAAGGATCCTTGTCTGGGAATTTAACAGGAGGTAGTGTGATCTTATAGTAGGCAAATGGAAGTAGGCGTAAAGAACTTTGAAAGCAGGCAGTGCTCTTATTGGATGAAATAAAGAAGAATGATGCAGCAGAAGGGTATCAAGGAAGACATATGTGAAGAGATACATGAAATATCACTAAACTATGAAGGAGGGATATTTTCTTGCTGCTGTTTCCTGAAGGAACATAAGAGGAGCAAGAATGATTTTATAGGGGTTGAGAAAAGGATACTGAACAATTAGTCAGGAAAAAGAGGAGAGTCTGAGGAAGAGACAGACTTTTTAGGAGAGCCTGTTGTAATAGGACAAGAGGTGATGGTTTTAATCTAAAAGAGGATAGATTCAGAGTACATATAAGGAAGAAATTTTTTTACAATGAGGGTGGTGAAACACTAGAACAGGTCACCCAGAGAGGTGGTAGATGCCCCATACCTGGAGACATTCAAAGTCAGATTGAATGGGACTCTGAGCAACCTCATCTAGTTGAAGATGTCCCTGCTTACTGCAAGGGGTTGGACTAGGCAACATTTAAAGGTCCCTTCCTACCCAAAGCATTCTATGATTCTATGATTCTGTGATTCGAGTTTCAGCAGCCTCCAAGGCTGGGAAGCACTATATGGTGGAGGTGCTATGTTTGTTAAATTTAGACATTGCTTGAATGTGAGGATTTAGATGATAATCAGATTAGGGACTTTAACCATGCTGAAGTCCACAGTTACTGAGAACAATGTGGTGGAAAGATCTGTGATTTGGACAAATTAAGTTTGAATGTTTAGTTAAGTCATTCGCAAAGGAGTTAGACTACGTTTATTTAGGACAAATATATTGGTAGGCCTGTGAATCTTCAGCAAAGAGATCACAAGGAAATTTTTGGTTGTAGGTGGAATTACACAAAGTTAGAAGCCTTCAATTTCCTTACAAAGAGCTGGAGGATACTCCTGAGGATGTGTTAAAGAAATGATTAGTGTGGTAAGAGAAGCAGCTTAGTAAAGCCAGACCCGAGGAATCCCAGAGAGATTTCAAAGCGAGCAGAAGCAGAGATGCCAAGAGAAGTTATGGTTATAGCAGTGAGTCTGAGATCTGGCAAAACAGATGCCGTTAGGTGTTGTGGAAAGAATGGTTTCATTTAAGGGCAGCGGTGGGAAGCTAGATTGGAAGGGTGCTAGGAAGAAAAAGTGTAAAAGACACATTCAGAAAGCTTAGAGATGAAAAGGCAACTGCACATAGGCCAGTATCTAGAGATGCAAGGAGTCAAAAGTGGTTTATTTATGATGTGAGAGACTTAACACATGGTATAGAGAGCAGGACAAACTAGAAACAGCGAAAACAACAAACCAGAGGAGACCAACAGATTAAAGATGAGAGTAAAGGAGAAGAGGAGAATGGATACGCAGAAGCTGAAGAGCTAAGACAAAGGCTAAGAGGAGGCAAGCTTAAAAGAGAAATTGAAAAGAGCACATGAAGTATGTCTGTGTCTGTGACCAAGGAGAAATCTGTGGAACGGGAAAAGGGCCCAAAGCTAACAGGAAGAGAAAGGTCATGTCACGTGTTAAAACAAAACAAGGAAGAAAGAAAGGAAGGAAGAAAGGGGGGGGAAGAGAGGAAGGAAAGAGGAAGAAAGGAAGGAGAAAAAGAAAGAAAAAGAAAGAAAGAAAAAGAAAGAAAGAAAGGAGAGAAAGAAAGAAAGGAGAAAGAAAGAAGAAAGAAAGAAAAAGAAAGAAAGGAGAGAAAGAAAGAAAAAGATCAAAGGAACAACTTGCTCAGAACTTCAGTCAAGAGAAAAGAGGAAGAGTTTAAGCAGGAACTTAGAGGAGGTGAGAAGATGGATAGAACTGCAGGATTAGGGTGCAAAAGAATTTGAGGCAGTGCAGCTGTGCAGTTAGACTGACAGCACAACTGGAAATGTAGAGAGTTGAGTGGTAATGAGGAAAGCATAATATGCTTTTTTAGATGCCATTAAAAAGGTCTTCATAATCTTTAATTTCAAACTTCTCCTCCTAGACTTAGAAAGGCCCATACGGGGAGGGGCATGCTTCAGGACAGAATGGATGCTTCATGATGGTTTCAGAACAGAATAATAAAGCTTGTTAAAAGGCTATGCTATATGAGAATAAGCAGATTTATAGTAGCCATGAAATCACGGAGAATTCTGGAATTCGCACGTATGCTTTTATGAGTTGTATATTTTAGTCACCAAGTTATTTTGCGTAAACTTAGTCTGAATGAAGGCAATAGACACATTTCCCGTAAAATATTTCCAGTTGAATATAGTGATATTTCCCCACATGGAAGACCTAGCCCTCTCTTTCCATAGCACAGTGTTCCTTAGCAAGGTCTGAGAGCCCTACAGTGCACACGTGCAGTGGCTGCAAGGCTAATGCAAATCACAGAAGGCAGAAACTATGACCTTAGAGCAAGATACAGACACCATTAGCCATATTGGCTGCATTCTGAACCAGATCAGAAAACCAATCCAGGCTAAAACTTACTCAGGGGAAGGCTTGTATTAAATTGATTCATTTCCCAATCATCTTCACTGACCAGCTGCACAAAGGCTTACACTTGCAGACGGAAGGGGATGGGTGAGATGGTGGCCGAAGAGAAAGGAGACAGTCTTCTTTTAGGGTAGTCTTGACTTTTTCTCTCTCTCCTGAGGACTAAACTACCTTGCAGCGAGGGGCTGAACTGATTTTGGTCCAGTCATAAATGTGTAAAATTATGTTGTACATAAGTCTTCAAACTTCTCTGAGCTCCATTGGGCTCTCATTGCATGACATCTTAGGCTTATTCGCTGCACCAGAGGAGGCAGTTTATACCTGGCATAAGAGGAAGTGAGCCCAAGTCTATTAAATAGCCAGCTTACACTCATAGTCAGTAATTTTTTTTATATTATCCTTCATTTCCTCAGCTTACTTACAGTGTTCTTTTTCATACATCATCAAATAATTCCTCTCCCTCAATGCTTTGTCCACCCCTTCCAAACTTTAGAGTGCAGACATATCCCCATGCTCTTAGTCTTGTCTAAGTGCCAGCACTGTTCCTCTCCACTGAAATGACCTTACAACACAAAGGCATTGAGGAGCGAATGCAGTTTTTCTAGATTCCTGTACATAAGCTCATCTATATTCTACTTCATCTATCATTTCTTCTTTCCAAGTACTTGCTCCCTCTTGAACTATCTGAATTTATAATCTATCAGTTCGCCCTTGTTTGTAGGGAAAGCAGGAATCAAAAAATGATCGTTTAACTCATGTCTTCCAGCAGGCTTGGGGTCAAAAGTTAGTTTAACTCCCTGCCAGTGAGAACAGGCAGTGGGGACTGTTAGCGCACACACTCTCTGCACTGCTGGAGAACATTGGCTGAAGTGTGCTCTGGTAGAGACTTTTGGAGGAGTGCTGAATCTGCTAATGCAGCAAATTCTGTGCAACATGACCTGCAGAAATACAGTTTTGAATTTGAAACCATTGCAGAGCCAGGATGCAATTTGAAGAGGGGAGCCTGTAGTACCCAGGACCTTATAGTCTGAATGGTTTGAATAAGGGCTCAAATCAGTTCTCACACTTCCTAGATGTATCTAGATTGAATGTCTCTCTCTCTTTTTTTTTTTTTTCCCTTCTTCAGTGAATTATTTACATGAACACTAATGGCTACAGAGGAGATGTTGTGAGAAAGACTTGTTCAGTAATTCTGTTCAGTGGACAAGGAAAGTGCCCAGACCTCCTTGGTCCAAGGTCTAATCATTTGTCCGATGGGCCTTCTTGGATAACACCTTTTCTCTAAATCATTTTCTCAGAAAACAAAAACAGGACAGTGTCATCTTTGTTCTGAGTTCAAACAAAAATGAATGTTAGAACATCTAAAACTTTCACAATAAGGCACTAATGGTGTTTTAGCAAGCTCTGCCTGGAGCCCTCAGTTTGGAACCTTGTTTGAAAATGCTGACCTGTGAAATTGTGTCTGTTTCATGAATGAGACAAAGTCTGCCCAACAGGTGAGCTCTGTAGACAACATCAATTATTGTTTATATGTTTTTTCTAGACTGTTTAATAGAGCTTTAAAAATGATATAATCTTGCACTTTCAGTAATTTAAAGTGAAGAGTCTTAACTTTCACATGAGAAATGGTTTAGATTCCTCATGCTTCTTACAGATCCCATTTCCCTTTTCAGCTTTCAGCTCCAGAACAGCCAATGACTTCTCTGTGCCTTCACATATACAATGACAAGTGAGGTGTAACTCTTTGCAGACTACGGAGAGCAGACACATAGGTCTGGAGGGCCCTTTTCATAAAAAACAACTACAGGGAAATGGCCTTCTAGTTCATGAAATTAATGAACAGGCAGAATGATTTGTGAAAAACAACTGTTTTATTGGACCACCACCTGCAGTATGGGCTGGATCCCGCAATGTGGAAGAACTCCAGAACATCATTTGAGATTAATTTCTTGACTATTCAGCCTTGTCCTGCACCCCATCCACCAATGCAGAACATACTCAAGAGTAACAAGGATATTTCTGGCGGCACGCTGCAACCATGGGAAATTGGAAGGCAAGTCATGCCGTATCTACTGACAGCTCATAAAGTACTCCACAACAGTGCAGAAGATGTATTTTCTATGCCCAAAGATCATGTAGCTTGGTCTGAGTTTTACTAAATAGTACTGAACGTTTGGCTGTTTATTCCCATCTCTGTGATGTAAGCTGGCCTCCCTGGAAGCCAAACTCCAAGTGTGGCAACCATTCTGTACACACACAGTGAATGGAAAGAGTTACCCAGTAATAAAAAACATATGAAGCTCTGAGATCAGTTCCCCTTTCTCCCTCCCCAGGTGTTCCTTCATGGTTGTGATTTGTGCACAAGCCTATAGAAAATGCTACATATACAAGCCAAGATATACAAAGACTTTCAGGCTCCCAATCCCTATTTAAGCATCTAACTTCGGGTTCCTAAAAAAGAATGGGGGACCTAAATACCATTGCATGTTTGGCCTGCAGGATCCAATTTGAATGTTGGGAGGGGAAGGGAGTGAGGTTTCATATTGCTGCTCACTGGCCAGCAAGCACCCTGAACTTTCAGCCCAAATGGTTTCTGGAATCACTTGGAATTCAACAAGCTCTGGCTTTATTACATAGATGCATTCATTTCTTTCATGTATGATTAACATCTTAACACTCACAAAACTGACCATTGGTTTTGCCTCCTCGGTATTTTGGAACTTCTCATGTTCCAAGATACTCTTTAAAATATCTCACCCAACAGTCTTATCACAGAATTCCTTTTCTTAAACTTTCTCTTACGGTCTACATTTTTTCTTTTGCAAAACAAAACAAACACAGTCGCAAGATCTTTAAGTGGTAGTAGACTGGCTTCATTCCATTGACCACAGTGTAGTTACACTGTTATGGACCATTTCAAGATTAAATCCATTCAACACACAATTACACGTTCTTTTCTGAGGTGAGTGGGTTGCTGCATCAGAAACTAATCTGAGAATTAAGACTATTTGCAATATCTTGGAAATTCTGTCCCGAAATCCTTACTCAGATATTCATTTCCATTGGAGCTCTATTAAATTAATTTTTCAAATTTTTTCTTTTGATACCAACGCACCCACTGACACTTGCAATTCCTTCTCCGTTCATGTCACAAGCAACATGTGCAAGAGTGCTATTCAAATCCTCCATTACATGTAGCATCATTCATCTTAATAAAACTGTCATATAGCCCCAGTAGCCTTACAAGTTCCCATCAGAACTGCCTCCCTGTTTTGCTAGCAAACAACGTATAGTTTGTTTTTCAGCCCTGTGTCTACATAGTTTATTTCCTTTCTTTGTTTATGGAAAAGTCACATGGGCAACAGCCAGCATTTACTAAAATCACAGTGTATAATCTTATCTACTTTTTATTCAATCACTGAATCAGTTCCATCAGCAAAGGAAACAGGATTAGCTTTCTGATATTCTTTTTTCACCAGTCTGTACAAGGCGTTTTAGTTTGTTTTTTCCCCCTTATCTTATTTGGTTCCTGACAGAACTTGTACTTCAGATGTGGAACTACTTGCTGCAGGACTGAGTGCATGTTAAAAGTCTACAGGCGTCCAGGAGGAAACCAGACACCATAAGGAGAGATAAATCCACTGAAGCCTGCTAAACACAGAGGAATACCTGGGTCACAAACTGCTGAAGGTTGGAAAAGTATGCTGGAAAACTGTTGTTTTATATATTCTCTATTTTTATTCTCTTCTTGAGGCACCAAATATCTGCTATTGCAGGGGAAGAGATAGAAGGGCCAATGGACTTTTGATCTAACTCTGAAAAGACCAGTCCTGTATTGGTCTTTTCATATATATTGGTTATTTAACAATACGTCCCAATATTTTCTAAGAGGCAAAGATAAGCTAAGCAGCCAGCAAGATGGACAATGTCTTCGCCCTTTCCCATTCCCCATAAATTCTCAGAATAATCCTTGATCTTTTACATAATGCTTTTGACAGAGCTTTGAATACTTTGAAATTAATTTTACTGGTCTCTGCTGATTTGAACACACATATCACTTCCTTAGCCTGATCTTTATTTTGGGCTGTTTTCTTACACTTTCATCAAAATTTCCTTTAACATCTTCTAATTTACTTATTTAACTTTTATTGATACCTTTTATGTCCTCCTTTTTAAAATTCATATTTCACCTTAGTTATTACTCCTTTTATTCCTAGAGTTATATAATTTTCTACATTCATCTTTATCAATATTTATTTATTTTTACTTTACAACCGTTTCCTTTCTGACTTTCTGGTCGTCAAAGTCCTCTTAATGCATTCAGTTTTATCTCTTCATGTATTTCTTAGCTCAGCTTTCAAAATTATTTCCTGTTTTATTTTTCTTTGAAACCACAGAACAATTTTTGCTCCCTTTAGATTAACTGGGCTTTTTTTCACTGATTTCAGAGAGCAGGAGGAGATATTTGTCCTTTGTCCTTGCACATGTGTACGGTATGTGTGCTTGCCAACAGCAACTGCTAATCACAGAACCTGAGCTCACTTTGGGGGAAGTAATTGCAGATCTTTGTGTCTGGGAAGCATGGTTGGCACATGGCCTTGGCTAACCCAGACTACCAGAGCCACTGCCAGAACCATTTATCTGCCAACATCTCAAAGATTGTTGTTCACACACTGCCTTACAGCAGCCTTAGGTTTCAGCAGTGCTGTACTAGTTCACCACCAAACAAATGGGCCCCTCCGTTTATTTTAAAACCTTACCTCTCTAGACCACCAGGTTGCAGTACAAAACATACCTGACAGATACAAGAGTTAATCAGAAAGGTGACAAGAAGTCACAAATGAATTTAAAATAGACTTTCATAACATAATACTTTGAGTGTCAGCAGACGTCAACCATTTTGCAGCTACATAAAAGTTTATAACACATAATTGCTCATAAGTACTTTGGAAGATAAGTGTATCCCTCTTTACCAATTCAATGAAATTCTCTGAAAAGACTAGTGTTTGCAAAGGCTACGTAAAAGGTGCAAGCTTATCAAGTCTCTGTACCATCCTTGTACGTTTGTATAAGAGATGCAAGATACTTCAAAGAAGAAGCAGCAATTTAGATTCCAATCCTAACAGCAATTAATCATGAGAGTACTGCCTCTAAAATGTTTGGCAGATCAACGCCATAATGAAAAAGAATCAGATTCGTTCCTGAGACACCTAAAGAACAAAAAAACAATCTAATACAGAATTTTATCATTTTAAATTGCCACATTTTACTGCCTGTATTTCTTTCTATAGCAATGTAACTAGAAGCCCATGACAAATGAAAAAAAGAAAGATACAAGAAGGTAAGGATAGTTTTAAAATTATGTTTTATTTGTATTATGGTAGTGCTCTAGTAGCACCTCTGTTCAGTGATCAGGCTCTTGTTGTGTCTGGCACTACAAAGGCAGAGAAGCACAAGGCAGCCCCAGCCCCAGCAAATTCCTGTCTTGGAAGCAGCATTTCTCTGTGACTTTTATACTCTAGTGCAATGAAATGCATGGAAGTATGAGACAACTTAGAAAGGTAAATCATCTGGTCTGATCTTCTGCTAACAAGATAAAGTCAGAGGAAAAGTCTTTTAAGTTTTACCTCCTGGAACAGGAGGTTTTGAACTCTGTCATGACAGGACTATTTTAGAGATTGCCCTGCAACAACGGCTGAGAGTCAAAATTCCTGCAATTCTGATTAAAAAGGACAGTAGCTTCCTAATATTGCAGCTTTTTGCCTCGCTTTCATTGATCACATGAAAAACTGGCTGGAGAAAGGATGAGAGCTATTCTCCTCACTTCAAAAGCATCTAAAAGAGCCAACTCAAGACTCGGCAATCTTACAGTCTGCCATTCTGGCTGATGGAGGAGACGGGAAGCTCAGTGCCGTGCCTGGGGTGATCAACCAAAGCAAGTAGTTTTGCCTTCCTGGGTGTGGGTGAGGGGAGCCTGGGCAAAGGGCTCCCCCACGCTGCCCTGGGCTGTGGGCTGAGCAATGCTGAGGAGCCGGGGTGCTCCTGAGGCTTGCCCAGAACTAATCCAGTGTTTTGCCAAGATTTGCTATACTATTTTCGAGGCAGGAATCCAAGCCAAAGGTTCAAATCAGACGTGTTCAAGGTTCTGTGTTTCTAATTAAAGCTTGCAGTTTTTATGTTTTGTTTCCAGTGTTTATTTTTGGCCAAATGATGTCTCCTTTTATTATTAGAGAAGATAATTTTGATTAATATTTTTTTGATTCTGAGAATAAACACAAAAGGAGGTTTCAGTGGAGCTTTGTGTTCTTGTCGAGCATGGGAGACTGTCAGGGCATGTTGTTTTTCTTCACAAATAATTTTCAGTGTCACCAAATGTTGGCCAACATGCAGGGAAGGAAAGAAGGGCATTTACAGCAACTAGTGTGAGCTGTTCCAGCTTAAATATAAGGGTCTAGCTCTGATATTTTAAAGCCAAAAAAAACTTCTATCATATTCAGAGAAGTCCAAAGACCCAGTCAAATACACTTGGGATATTTTTATCTCATGATCCATGAAAACCTGTCAAATATTTTGTTGGTTTTAGACATGAAGTTCATCTAACCTGTTGAAATCAATCAGATTTTTTCCATTGACTTCAGTGGGAGATGAGCCAGTGTGCTATTCCCCAGAATTAGTTACTGTAGCCTCGTGGTTTCCCAAAGCATATTTTCAAATACTTTAGCTCATTAAAAGAAATTAACAGAATCTAAAATACCTTGCTACAGCCAATGGTGTCAAAGGTGAATCATAGCTACTATTGCTTCGAAGTTACCTCTATTACTTTTTCATTCTGCAAATCCCTCTGGTCCATTTTCATGTTGCTTGACAGTTCAGAAGTTGTTTCTTAATCAGCCTCCTGGAAGATGCATTGGTAATAGTTATACAGGATCATGGTGCTCTGCCTGGCTGCCCTGTGAGCTGATTTGATTATTTCTAATGCCTGCAGTGTTTTATTATCCATTGTTATTCATTAAACACCCCTGTTTTCTGAGCTGTTAATCAATCTCTAAATGCATCTGCGGAGGCTTTAATCGCTTCTGTGCATTTCTGCTGTTTCATGAACAGTGCCTGTTTCATGTCTTTATTCTTTTGTTACAATTATGAAATAAATGTCCAGTCTTGGAAAAGATCTGTATGGGTACACATGTCTTCTGACTACAGGGTGCCACTGAAACAGCATGGCTGTCTTCCTAGAATGAGAGCACGGAACAACCATAATGGAAGGCGGTGCTTTAGAAGATGCACTGGTTTTGTTAGCACATAAGGTTTTTTCTATCATTTGTTTCAAACACTGTCAAGCATGCAATTAAACTCTCAAGCATGCAATTATTAGACACTTGAATTTACTATTGTAATTATGCTTATTGGTCTGTATAATTTCCATACATAATTGTTTTAAATCAATTCATTAAACTCTTTGTTGTGCACAGCTTAATTTAATTTTAATCTGTAGCTCAGCCACATCAGAATCAATATAAAGTAATTTCTGCTTGTATGTCTCTCTGTGGAAGGAGGACATTCTTTTGATCACAGCATTGAGGTAGAGAAGGGAGATGAAGGACTCCAGAAGGTTTTAGCAATTGGAAGCACTACAACTAGAAGGTAGGACATTTAAATGTTTAGGGGTTAATATTCTAGAAGCATCCAAATGTGGTATCTAATCTTTCCATGCACAGTCCCTCGTACAGATAAATTGTATTCAACTTTTTTTTGAGGTTTCAGTCTGTCAATGATTCCTATGATTTCCAGAAAGGTCCTTTTTTTTTTTTTTCTTTTTTCTCCCCAGAGGCAGTGGTGAGCATCAAAACATGAGGTCAGATACTTGTGGACTTGGATACACTATTGAATGAAATCCCTTCTAGTTTACCATGATGCTACTGTACTTTACATTTACGAGTGAAGAATTTGTCATTAACATAATCTGCAGTTATTACCCTGTCTTACACTTTATCAAATCCAAGACCCTTATTCTACCTTTATGCAAAATCTGGTAGGCTGACAGAGTTCTAACCATTGATGTCAGCATCATATTATTATTATATTATCATAGTTCTGTTGCAGTGTCTTTCCCATCTTGAAAATTATTATCCAGATAACTAATTCTTCCTCTTTCAAATGTGTAATAACAAACAATCAAAGGCATATTTTTAAATTTATGTAGGTTGAGGCATTAGCGAGCAGAGAATAAAACATGCCTTCTTCGCTTGGTCATTGTCTTCACATTCAAAAAAAGTTATTACATTGTTGATGACACACAGCTTTTCTCTTACGAAGATGCATTATTTTTCTGCGAGAGAACTTCAGAAAACAGAACTGTTACAAGCTTCTGTCATGAAATGGTAACATGTATGGTTTTTTGCTTTTAAAAGTCATCATTTATTTTTCTATACTTCTATATTTCTTAAAAAAAAAAACCTGATTGCTCATTTCTTAGCAACTATGCTGTAATTCCTATTATAATTTCATCATGAGTGATTAAAAGAACTTTTTTGCTTTAGCTACAGTAAGACTTGTAACAAGTATTGTGATCTTTTCTGGTACTTATATATAATATCTTAAGCAAATAAAATATAGAAATTTGTATTGATAAGTCAGCTTTTATTTATTCTAAATAATTTGTCTATGCTATATGACATGTGTGTTGGGATTATACTCCAAGATGTTTCCCTATATAGACACGCTGTTTATCCAGTTAAAAAATAAATAAATAAACCAATCTGAACAATTGAAGCCTGGGCATATCCTAGCTGCAGTTCCTTTAAAGACTGCAGTTATTTTGCAAATAATTTCCCACTTATCCTTTCACATTTTAACAGTGTTTGAAATCTTTGCCATGCAAATTGCTAAAGAGTCTTGAAAACCATTGATTTTAAAGGTGCTGCATAAATGTAAATTGGTATTGCCTAATCTCATTTACACACGCTATTCTTTTCAGACAGGACTTGGAGAAACAAGACACCTTCAGCTAAGAGGCTTTAGATTCAGTCACTCATCCAATCTCCCCTTGAGAAGAAAATGCTGTCATATTTGCATTAATTACCACCAATCCTTGGTTCTTTTCCTGACTTTTACCAACTACAAAAGAAACATAGTCTTCAAGGAGTGATGCCCACATTGAAGTTGAAGGGTTTCCATTCCAATATCTTTGGAAGACAGATCTTTCATTGCTTTCTGCTTCAAAGACTCACGCTGTCCTACATAAAGCCCAGAGAAAACCTCTGCAGTATCTCCCACTCAGCTGGGAAGCTTCCTCTTCTGCAGCCCCACCAGCAGCTAAGAAAGTGCTGTCATATTGCACATCCCAGACCTTCATGCTACTCATTGAAACACCGCAATAAACATAAGAGCATTCATAGATAGCAAACACTTGCTTTTTACAGAGCCATTGATGGAATGCGTCCAGAAATGTTCTTTCATCGTCTTTACTTGAGTCATATGTATAAAACTAAAGATCTGGGTTAATAAATGTTTTGTTGTTGTTGTTGTTGTTGTTGTTTTTAACAGAAGAACTCTAAAATGAAGCCAAATGTATGACTTTCTATTCCATGTTTGCAAGCTAGTGAAATCTTCAGACAACCTAAAAGAAGATGAAACTCTTTAAGGTAAGGAGCTTTGTGGGTAGGTTTTACTTAAGGATTGGATATATTTTGGTTTAATTTTACAGTGAAAACAATGCTCAATTTTAAAATTTTCTTATTTACTGTCTCTGCAAAGTCTTTCTTTTATTATGGCAACTAAATAATTAATAATATGATATATCTTTGAAATAAGGAATGGATGGTCTCCTTGTCTGGATATACCAATATTTTGGCCAATATTTTGCCATAACAAAGAAAAAGGTCAAGTACGATACCGCATTCGTTCTATTCAGCTTGTTTCAGACACAGGATTAAACCCAGTAAACAACCCTGCAGCACAATTTTCTGGACTAAAATGAACCTACAAATCCATGATCTACAGACTCAGACTCACTCAGCTTGCTACAACAGAAGCTTTGTACCTTCGTTCAGCTGTAGCTCTTTAATAATGCCTTTTTTGAAAGTTAAATTCAAGAGTAATAAAACTCAAATTAAATAGAACTAAATTTTATTCTATGCTGTTTGCCTGGCAAATCTTCTGAAAGAAATATTTGAAAGTTTACCAAGTAGATCAAGTAATGATATTTTCCAGGCTCTGGTTTTATCATCATGTACTTTAAGCAATGATAGATGGCTTTTGGCCGTTATTGGTTAGATAAGTACCAATGAAAGACTGTGGTGGTGGTGTTGATATTGCTGTTGTTTTAGTTCTAGTCTAAGCTGATCTGTGTATCTTGAGATGGTTTTCATTTGTTGAAAAACTACTCCATTTGTCTTCCTTCTACTGGTAAAAACAAATGGGTCCAATTCTTCTCCTAAACAAACTAATTGAAGACAGTATTTGAGGGCAAAATGAAACCCATGTGACTTTACAAATTAGCTTATGCATTCCTTGACTTTAAAGAATACACATCTTATATTTTTTCATAAAAACATTCCAGAAAATGCAGTAGGCATTTTAAAGTTGCAGATGTGCCAAAAGAAGAGGCTAGGACTTTGTGTGTGCCCTTTGCACACACAATGTAAGATTTCCCTTTGAAATCTGCCAGATCCCACATTAAAAAATAGAATAATCTTTGATGATACTTAATATTTTTAAGAGATGTTACTGATACTTGACAGTCCTCCATGGAACACATACATGCAGTTTTAGGGGGTTTTTTTCAGAAATTTTGGTATTCATGCTACAGCTATTCAAGTTAATAATTACAAGAACAGGAGGATACTAGTACATAAGTTCTCATCATGCTCCAAAAAGAATAAATGCCATGTATGTGATTTCAAATATACCTCTCTCTTGGGCTTCTCACGTATAAACTTAAATTACAATGAACCATAATACTGCGTATTTTCTCTAGTACTTGGCTGTACCTCAGGTCTTCCTGATGGCTTCTTCTCTTTCCTGCTTCTCTGCCTGTTAGTAATACTGAAGGCCCTTTAATCTGTCATTGAAGTCAAGCATCAGTGAAGAGTTTATTTTGCCAATACACTCAGATACAACTTTTCTTTATCAAGTACTTTCGAGCAATATCCTTTTAGCACAGACTCCAGAAATCAATATATTCTTGAGTTCTGGCTCCTTCTAAAATATATTAAAAAAAAAAAAGGGGGGGGGGGGCAGAAAAAAAAGACCATTGCATTTAAGGCAACAGTGTTACTTACACCTGGTCATAGAGAAAGTGTTCTGCTAGTTGGCTGTTTAACTTCTGAAATGATGTTTTTGTTGTATTTTTGTAGTGCTGCATTCAAATTCAGATTCTAGTCCTCAGCTGGTTTCATCCCAGCCAAAGTGTATTCCAGAAATAGTGTTTCCACACCCATTTTCTGTGGCTATTGATGGTGAATATCGATATTAAAACAAGAAGAAATAATCCTTCCAGGAACGAACAAGGGTATGTACAAGGAGTAATTTGCTGTGTTCTAGCACCTTCAGTTATTGGCAGGAGCAACTCTCCAGATCTATGTTTGCAACGAGTTATTATGATGTATGTCATAGTATTTCCAAGAATATCATCCACTTAAAGGAGATTGTTTTGAAGGAGCTATTATTTGGTGCCTTTGGGAGCCAAAGTAATTAACTGCCTTAGTATCTAAACTTCATTTTCAACAATCTGAGCTCATATTTATAGGAAAGAGACATTTTAACTAGTATTACAATGACACTCCCTGGAAACATTAACTCATCTCTACAGATTAAATCTTCTAAAATATAAAACCTATTGTAGCAGATGCTCAGCTGCAACATTATTCTTTCCTGGGGTGAAAAAAAGGCAAAAACATTGTTAGTTTCTCTTTATCAATGAGCAAGTAAATAGATTTTTAAAATTTCTTTATTTCTGTTCAGAAAACAATAATTCCTGGAAAAAGAAAAATAAAAAAGGAAGAAGAGAAAGGAGAAAAAGAAAAGTACTTTTCTCCATTAACTAGAACAATGCTTTTGATCTTAAGCATATGGGCAGAATTCTGGTTATCTTAAAAAAAAATATTCCAGGCATAAATGAGCTCAGGCTCATAAAACTTTTCAAAAACTATTTTCTTGCTGAAATACACTCTGTCTAATTGACCATATTATTTCTGTTCTTCATTTGCTGTCACTTAGATGTCTAGGAAAACTGATTTATTATTACATGCAGATCCAAGTCATATACGACATGGCGCAAATAAATGCTTGCATTTTGCAAAAGCAATAAAAGGAATTGGATTAAGTTTTTGATCCTAAAATTGTTACTATTGTAAGACAGCTATGATGAATTTGGATATTCTGCGTATCTGTTTGAAAGTAGTGTTAAATACTAGAATCTGTGGAAACTATCTCTAGCTAGATCATCAATAATCACAGAGTGTGCTTTTCTATTGCGTTTTTAGACTTCATTATATATTCACAATATTATGAAAAGTTATTTTACTGGGGCTCATTTAGCTTCTGAAGCACTCAGGAACAGCTCAGTGGAGGCAGTCCTGGCTTTGGCGGAGGTTTCCCAGTGTAAAACCTATGGTGCCCATCCTGCCTTGGATCCCGGTCACACAGACACCCCAGCTAGGCTGCCAGCATCCTGCCCCGTACGCAGCTGCAACATCAAAGCTTTGGTAGCTCAGTGCCATTGGAGTCAGTCTTCACAAGTCTCGGTCTTCTAGTGCTGGAGATGAATGCTGCCATCCTTACAAGTAAGGAAAACCGAGCTGCAGGATGGTTGGCTTATTTGCATACGGCCACACAGCAAGTAGGTGATAGAGCAGTACAGGAGCTGTGGAGTTGCTGGCCCGCAGGAGGCCACAGGCATACCGTGTTGCTGTAGTGGTCAGGCCGTCCGCCAGTACAAGCCGAGACATTCTAGGATAAATTGGCAGTACACGCTCTGTGAAGTTTTCCTCCATTTATTTTATTATGTAGTGAGTGATGCAGCAAAATACCCTATCTTAAAATTATATCAAATAGCCATACACATTCACTGAGGCTTTATACCATTGAACGCCAGCCTGAAGAAATGGAAGCTGGAACAAACTGTTTAAAAAGTAACATTTTGAAAAAAAGGACATTTTGTCATAAGAATTTGTTATAAGAAACATGCGTAAGTTCATCATTTTTGCCTTTTATGTCATACTTTTTAAGCATTTTTAATGCACATAATACATTTACGTAAACGGTTTTAAAATGCTCAACAAAACTTTTATCTGATTGATAGGTTGTATAGCAAACAAAAGTGATATTTTTAAAAGTACCAAACAGAGAAGTAAGGTTCTGAAGGAATTTTGACATGGTCATTAGCTCGAACTATGAAAACAATTCATTGATATCTATTCCACGTGTTAGCCTCTGGCCCTCAGGGAGGCAATAGGACTGTTCAACTGGAAGAAAACAAGATTTAAAAAAAAAAAAAAAAAAAAAAAAAGGAAAGAACTACTTGAAAAAATTTCCCCGGAAAATCTGCTTAATGCTGGCAATGTTAAGTCATGGGCATAGCTCTGTGGCTTGGGACTATTGGAGCACTGTGCAATAACTTGAAAATGGGCCTCTGAGTCCCTGGTGACAGAGGCAGTGTAATGTTACAGGAATGCTCGTGTTTTCTGAACACACGGAAGACTTCAGCAGTTGATCCCTGCTCCTTTTCGCTCCCCATTCTTCTTTCCTTTGCAGAAATGTCATTTATTTAATTAAAATAAATGGGCTACACTAAGTATTTGAACCAAATCTGGGATGTAGCAATATTTGGATGTGCCCTCAACCACAAACTCAGCATGCCCATGCCTCTACAATGTTGACTTTGGACTCCTGAGAACCCAAGCACAACTGGGGCACTTGGGGCAGGACAACTGGATAAGAAGAAGAAATTTGTGGGCCAAGAAACTTGACTAAACATTGTGTTCCAACAGGCAGCTCTGTACACAAAGAAGAGGAGCAACAGTTTATTCAAGTGGCTCAACACAAAACAGATGGTAAGATTTCAACAGAGCAAAGGACTAACGGGTAGTTAAAGCAGGCAGGCACACTCAGGCAGGCACCCTCAGAAGACTGAGACCCCAAAACTGATATGCTTAATATTATGATATCCTATGAGACTTAAACTTCTGAAGCCAATTTAAGTGTTTCAGTATTAAATGGACAAGTAGTGTTTTCTCAAAGGAATCTCAGTTGTTTCTAAAAACACAGTTTCAAAAAACAGTTTCACAGGTTAGATGTTGCCTTTTTTTTTTTTTTAATTTTCACATATATATAAAAGCAGCAGACAGTCAAGCTAGAAGTATTCGGTTCCTTCTATGGGACTTTCCCACTTCTAGTCAGGCTTCCTGCCCTAGGAGGGACACTTTCCTCTAAAGTTTAGACAATTAATATCCATTGACTCAATGTGCTGCCGTTGTTTTCATATTCCTGAGAACCACCTCAAAATGTCCTTTAGGTACAGAGAAGGAAAAAGTTAACTAACGAGCCATAAAGGAAAAAAATCAGAGGTACAACTTTGGCTTCTGATGACAGGCATGATGAGATTTTTCATTTTGTTGAATTTAGAACAAATTCTAAAATCATGTTTTTTGGAGACAGAATAAAACTCAAAACTATTAAGCCTAAATTTGCCTTTGCTTCTGGTAAAATGCAAGTTCTAGGCTGTAGCAGGTTTTTCTGTTTTGTTTTGCTATAATTTTATTCCCCTGGTAATCCCAGAAGCAGGACAAGAATTAATTTCAAACAAGGATCTTTATTGTTTGCATAGCTCAGTATTCTGTTTAATTACAAAAACATGTTTGTTGTTTTTTAAATTTAATTTTCTTTGAGAAAATGATGGTTCAAATTAAGGGGAAAAATGTTTTGCAAAACTCAACAGTTTTGTGAAACCTTATACTCTTTTTCTTTATGTTGTCTAAAGTTTTGAAAAACTCTAAATGTTACCAGGTTTTGTTTTCTGTTTGTTTGGGTTTTTTTTAAGGATCAAAGACCTAAATCAGTCATTAATTATGGTCAATTAAGCTCAGACAAGTAACAGTGGATGAATTTCCTAATCACACTATCACGCTAATACATAATTTTTGCATTCACTGTGGGTGCAACTGTTCTGAACATGGAGGTCAACAAATAGATTATTAGTCACCAAAATTTCACTTACAGCTCAGGCTTCCATATTGCAACGAACAGATTCTCATTGTAGATTCTCACTGAAGAAAACAAACATCTGTTGAGCATGGAAGCATGGGTTAGCCAACTTTCTTTGAGAAATAAGAATGCAGATTAAAAGTGGAAAAGATCTGCAAATTTAGTTCACAGTCCTGAAAGCGAGGACATGTTCAACATCACCAAAGATTCAGTCAAAGCTTGGGTGTCACATGAAATTTAACATCCACTGGAAGAAAGATATCACAAGAAGCAAATTTATTTCTACATGATCTACGTTGCCACTCCTTGCAGATCACTAGAGACTCTCCCAATATATATTAGTGAAAAAGCTGTGGGACCCTAGAGTGATCTCGGACTTTAACAGAAATTATGAGATTTGAAAATTCGGCGAAGAATATTTTATTTCCTAGTGATCTTCTAAAGCATTGTAGTCTTCCAATAATTAAAAATAAGCAGCAATTTGTTACCAGCATTTTAACAGAAGAGACAATATGATGTTTCTGCAGTGCCCATGCTAATTGTGCCTCTTTCCAGCTGTGGCTCATTGAAGATAAAGATGTCCGAAGGCTTAGACTGGCTTTTGATTTTGATGATCAAACAAAAATGTTCTCTTACAATTTAGGAGGAATCAAAAACACTTGGAAATACTGTTATGTGGGCACATAAGATCTCTGACTTTTTACAAGAACAGAAATGTTAAAAAAAACTCAGCTACATGCTTATCTTATACACAGAACTCCAAAAAAGTCATTAAAAATCAGAGCAGGCAGAAAATTACGTATCTCTGAGTGCTGTCCTTAGGAAACATTTCCCATTTGGTCCCAACGCCTCATTTCAGAATTTGATTTTCATATTGCCCAGAGTGTTTGTATGTCCCAGAAATAAGTGTACTCTACCAGAAGCCAAAGTTAAAAGTTGCCCCACTGGACACAAGAGAAGCACCAAAAAAAAAAAAAAAAAAAAATTACCTCTAAGCTATGGTGTGTATAATCCATCCCTCTGCTAATTTCTACTGTGGTTTTAAAAAATACAGCATTTAATAAATGGAACAGAAATAAACTGAAGCAAATCTTGACAGATATACCGCACAATTAATGTGAGGCCGATTTTGATAACGTACATGCAATAGACCATATCTCAGCCAGTGATTCACTGAGCATAAATCTTTTGTACTTGAAAGTCAAGTATAATAGATCTGAAATCTTAACTCTGTTGAAAGGAGTGAGAGTTTCCTTTTTGATTTCTGGGGGCCTGGCACATTTTTTCTTCTAAAAGCAAAATTCAAATGGAATTAATTGAAGTCAGTTTGTTGTCTGTTTCTGCCTTTAAACACGTACCATTTACTGTAGTCCTGAGATGGTACCAAAGAGAGACTGATTTGAATGAAATACTTTCTTCAAAGAGTCAGTGATATAAAATCAAATTTTCTATTTATACATGTTTGCAATACTCAGGAAATAGATCACTGAGATAACTTCACCAGATAATGCCCTTGCACATATATAGTTTATTTCAGAAACAAAATTAATCTACGCTCTCTAAGTGTAATAAGGAATACTTTGGTACTTTATTTGAAAAATACCCTAGAAATAGTTGAAGAACTTATTTGGTCAGATTTGCCAACTATTCTCACTGAAATATTTGTGAATTCTGTACTGTAGTTACTTCAACCAGAGAAATAAATGTGAAGGTAGGGAATCTTTAAATAACATATTCACTGTATGTACCTAAAATTTGTCTGAATAAGTGTTTATCCAAGTAGTGTGGAGGTATCACTTTTGCAGCGACCGTTACGCCCTGGCTCAGCCGGGTGCTTAACTATATACTTTCCTGCAAAAACAGGAGATATGCCTGCCTGCAAAAACAGGAGTGTTGCTGTCAGCATCAGCATCAGTTCTTGTGTCTTAAATTAGATGTGTCCCCAAACTCTTGCTGAATTCTGAGTTTTATGATTAACTATTCAAAACCCAGTATTTGAACAATGAAGTCTCTGACATGAAGAACATTTGATTTTATTTAACTTCTCAGAGTGATCTGTGAATTCCTCCATGAGCTTCCCTTCCCTTGGTGACCTGAGATGACCTGAATTAATGCACTATGATGGAAAATATTCTCTCCAATCCGTCCTCCCCTATTTCTCACTTGTAATTTATTGGCCACCCACCCCTCTTTTTTCTTTTTGTTGTTGTCCAAATTTTCCTATTTCCAGCATATGTTTTAAAAAACTCTCATTTGGCAGGCAGTATAAACACTGTACCTCAACAGATGTTTTTAGTGTCAGGGCAAGAAATGGCCACACGCTGATGTGGTTCTTCTTGGCACCATTTGTTGTCTGGAGAGACTTACACTGCATGAATACATTCATTTTACTGCTGGGTTCTTTTTGTCTTTTTTTTCTCCCTCCTTTCCCCTCTCATGACACTGTGGCAAATTTGGTGTTTCTCTGACTTGTTCCCTCTTCATGTATGACTTTGTTACATAAGTCATCCAAGTCTTGTTTTTGAAGACGCCAACTGACCTGAATTTACCTTTGAGCACCTCTCCCTCCCCTTTAACTCTGTTACCAGGAATATGTTTTCAAGTTAACTGAAAACTGCCTTTACCAACTTTTTTAATGTGTCTCAGTATCACTACTTCTCTCCAAAATATATTCCTATGCAGGCACAAGTATCAAAATAGTTAGGACCTCAGTAAGTACTATCCACAAGTTCAACAGTTTTTTCTATTTACTCAGCTGGTCATGTTCTTGTACGAAGGAGGGTTTTTTTCAAGCTGTATTTGAAACAGGGGACAGGTTATGTAAGGGCATAATAAAAATATGGCTTTTGTGAAGGCACAGGCATGATCCAAAAGAGATTCTCTTTCTAAACCTCCTTCCGTCTCCTAATCTGAACGAATTTTTCTGGCTTGCAGATAACAGGGGAGGTTCTTCTGTGCAAATTCATCCAAGGTTACTGCTGAAAATGAGGACTGAAACAGAGGACAAAATAAAAAAAATTTATGCTAAGGGCTATGAATTTTGAGTGCAGGCTAACCATAAAAATCTCTGCTTGCTAAGTGTTACCAAATGGTGCCATATGAGACACCACAACATTTCCCTAAGCTTGCGAAAGGCCATAATTGTGGTGCTCCAGATAATCTCGTGTGGTAACCGCTTACAAAAATTGACTCTTTAATGGCAGCCTTTGTACCACGTCTTTTCCATCATTGCCCCGCTGCAAGAAGAGGAAACACAATTGCATAAAGCAGATGGTGGAAGGAAAAAAAAAATCAAGTGATGAGGCACTGGATTTTCAAAGAACAATCATATCTGCCTCATCCACAGCCTCAGCATGAGGGTGCTCACCTGCCTGCTCAAGAGTACTCTCTCTGCAGTTCAGAAAAGAGATCAGAGAAGGCTTTCCCAGCTGACTACTATAGCCAGCAACAGTTCTCTGCTGCCTTCTTCACTCCCAAACCGTTGCCTTTCCAGCTCCTCAGAAAAGGAGTGTACTGGGTTGGAGTGCCTTTGAGAAAAGGGAAAATTGGAGTTTAAACCCACTTAGACTGTGAGGGAGAGGGGACTATAACCAATATTGTCCACTTTCTAGTCAATGCTTCTGACTGCTAAGCTACTACACAAAGCACAGTTCTGTAGTGCTGTTGTTTTTTCAAAGAATGAGCCAGGCTCAGCAAGGCATAGATCCATTCAAGGTCAGCATCCAGAAGTAGACACAGTCCAACAGGAGTTCACCTTCATTGCCTTCCCTTTTTGCAAGCCATCTCCTGGAGGTGGTTATGTCCTTCCCAGACACTGGCTGTGAGCATCCTGCTGGGCTTGGACAACTCTTTTAGGTACAGATACTTTTATAGTGAAGCCTTTGGAGCTCATTCCAGCAGACAACCAGCAAACTTGCTGCCCAGAGGTCTGTGGTGTGTCCTCCTCCACAATGGCTTCAGGGGAAATGGTGCTCCTGTTTGGAAGGAGCATTACAAGGAGCAGCTCCAAGGAGCAGCTCCACTACTCATTTTGCTGTTCACTTGTTACAGATCCCTGCTGAACTCCCTAGGCCCTTCTTTCTCTGCTTTGTGTAAGTAGCTGAAGATATTGCTTCAAAAATTACGGCGATGGAGCTCAGCCTGTCCTTAGATGGCACTCAGTGGACTATCATATCTCTACTGCAGCCGGCACAAACACACAAGTCGTTAGTGTCAGGGGTACATGTCTCATTCTTCCGGCTTCTTTTCTCGCAAACAAATATTTATTTTGGAGAAAGCAGGGGAAATCCAATTCTCTACTTGTGGTTACGATTCCTTTTGTCTGCAACATGTTCTGCTAGGGAAGTGATGCACAGCGGTTTCTTTTTCAAATTTGCTTCTGGCTCAGCGAGAAGGTGGGTGGCAGGGCAGTTGGAAATCATCAAGCACAAGCAATAATCTTTAGTAACCTTTTGTATAAGTCTGCCCTCCAACCATTGAAATGGCTTCCTTTTTCTGTTCTTACTGGGGGACAGATCCTGGGAGGTCCTGAGTAACTTTGAATTTAGCTGAGAAATTCCAAGTCCTGAACTTAACCTCCTAAACAGAGCACAGAAAAGCATCACAAAATCATTCTTATCCATGCTTCAAAAAAGGAGCTAGCCATACAGCTGGGGTAAAGTGAAGTCTCCTAAGGGCATTAGGAGAAGGCAGCAACAGGACAATTAACATAAGCAGGCCACAATAATCCCTCATGCTAAGAGTCAAATCCTAATCTCCTGGACACCAGTTGACTATACAGGATCTTTATGGAATATTCATAGCCAGGATGGAGCAGGTGTCAGATTTGTCTCACCCCAGTGGCAAGCATAGCTGCCTTATTGCCACCAATTAAGCAAATGTCAGCATGAAAAACATGTTCAGAAAAAATTGCCTCTAGATCCCAGTAGTTGCAACTGGTTACTTGCTAATGACAAACAGTGATGATTGGTAATATTTATTCATGTGGTAGACTTTCAAGGCAAGACGTGGAGCTTAGCATCCCCAGCTAATGCTTTCCCAAAAGCAGTATGAAGGGCCATTCAATGTGCTAATACTCAGTTCTATTAACATTTTTCATGCGCAGATTTTGGAAAGGAAGAGAAACAACTTACCAACAAAAGGATCTTTTTTCATAAATGTAGTGCACAGATGCATTCATGCCATGGAAGAAGGCTGGTGAAATACCTGCTTCCTGACCATGTAATTTTTCCTTCTACAGTAGTTTCCCTTCCATTGTTTTCTCTAGAGGAAAAAATTATTTTCTGTCTTCCCTGTCCTCCACTGTGAGGAGAAAAGGTAAGAAATCTATATGCACATTTTGAAGAAACTTGCTTTCTTTTAAATAAGCTGTTCTATTTTACAGTGATTGCACACATACATATCGACACAAAATGAGCGGTATATTTACCACAGAAAGGTAATGAAAATTCTTCATACCTATAAAGATTGTAAGAACACTGCCAAGTGCAGCACTATTCCCAGATGTTACTAGGATGGCCCAGGGTCTCATGAAATTGAAAAGAGCTCCACATGAATGCTCAGCAGATGACAGGAAAGGTGAACTTTCTCAGCATTACCACCTGCTTAGCTGAGGAGCTAGTGGCATTCGCTCCAATCATGGATGCAACTTTGACTGCAGCCTCAAAGCAGGTCATGACAGTGTCTTATCTAGATGAATAGTCTGCACACAGAGATGACAGTATCCCCAGATCAGTCAGCTGTTGACAGAAAGATATTCAGAAAACATCCTGAATTTCTGATCCTCTCAGAAATCAGAAATGAGAAACAAGATATAAAGTAGGCTTTACTGGCATTCAGAGCATGGAGTAAAAACAGGAAGATTAGATAAAATTTAAGTTTCTGAATACTCATCCAGAAACAAGGATGGATCTCAAAAGAAATCTCCCATGAAGAATGGATATGATACAGAGAAAAAGACTCTCTTATTCACCAGAAGGCAATATTCAACAATAAACACATTTTCTTTGGCACATATATCAGAGAGGAAAATGCTGCAGGTCCACAGGAAGGATGTAAGTGAGGGTCATTAGCACCAGTTGCAAGTATCATGAAGGATAAAATAGACAAATAGCAACAGTTTGATCAACCCTTTCAGAAATTTGAGTACCAGGATCCAGAAGTCCATCTTCAAGAAACAGAGAATACTGCTCATTTTGTAAGCAGATTCCTCCTTACCATGGCCCAACAGATAAAAAAAACAACCCCCCCCCAAAAAAAAAAAAACCAAACCCAACCACAACTACCTCAATTAATCAGACCTTAAAAGGCACAGTAGTCTTCTCAATAATATCCAGGGTTTGCCTTGTCCCTGGAGAATGGTAACAAAACAGTCACAGAAGCAGAACAAGCCAATGCTGATGTCTGGAAGAAGTATGAGTATTTGTCCTGAGACTCTTCACATATTTCTGGGAATGAATACTAGGTAGTTATCACTAAAGGCTGAGGACTCCTTTTCTTGTGCTCTAACTCTCAGAAGTCCCAGCAGCAATGCAGAAAAGCATTGTCTTTGCTGAAGAATGAGCTCTCATCAGCTTCCAACAGATTTTCTGCCCACCCGTGGTTATTTGCATTTATTGCCTCTCATTAAATGCACATTTTATTCAAGAAGAGAAACAAAGAAACTTCTACTTGTACTGAAATATTGGTTTGGATCTCAAGACTGAGGCAAATATGTTCCTTACACCTCAATTTCAGACAGCTGGTGCTGCAGATAAGTGCCAGAAGGGCTGAAGTTACTTATAGTGTCAATGATCAAAGGCCTGGGTTGGTGTCATGTCCCAGCAATTGCGACAACCAAGTGATTCTCAAAGGCATGGTCATCAACAAGTTGTTCAACAGACTGCTTCCAACCACTTGGTGCTACGGATAAAGATCATGTTACTAGCAGTGGACTACGACAAGAATGGCACAGCTGACAAAGCCATAGAAGATAGTAATTACCTTTTATTCCTGAAATTCTTTTCCTGGCAGATTTAATGGGCACCTAGACTCCGGGGTTAATGGCCTAAAAAGGAAGAGAGTAAAAAAGATTTTCAGGGCATAGAAATATCCTCTAAAGCACTTGCAGGCTGCATGAGATCTTCATTATGGTTGAAGTAGAATGGCACAATCTGACCTGCAACATGTGGTTTCTGAAGACCCAAACGAGGTCAAGGCAGGACCACTGGCAGAGATATATCTGAAGGTTAAGTTCTCTCCTCCTGTGAGTTTGAGGTTTGAAAGGTGGAGTTTTTATAATAGTCTGGAATACGCCTTTGCCTACTGGTAAGTGGAAGCCAGAAGCAATCCAGTCACCTTCTTGGGAAGGTTCAAATAAAAAAAATAGAGAACTGAGATAAACATGCAGAAGCTATACAAAACTCCCCAAGGACAATGAAAGAAAGAACGGTTCAGGGTTAACCCATGGTAACACACTGTCGAGAAATGTCAAAAAAGCAAAGAACTCCAGCACAATTGTGTCATCGAGAAAGGAAACAGTATGAGGCATGTGTCATTCCTCATACCTGTGTAAGTCAGAGAGCTCACACACTAAAGGTGCTGAAGGAATAAAATATTTGGTCTCAAGTTACAGTGTTTATGTATACACTCTGTGTGAATGTATGTGTTGATCATCACTTAAAGCCAGGAGAGAATCTTATGCATTTATTCTTACATAGACCACACTTTCTGAATATATTTCAAAATAAATAATCTTTACTGGTGGAATTTGCCGTTCTTTACAATGGTGTAACAAAAGATCTGGCTTTAATCCTTAAACTGACAGGATGAATTTTAATATTCTCCCTATGAAAAGAGCAAACAATGGCTTTGTAAATTCTTAGTTTATATTACTATGACTTGAAAACCTAATTTTGTTTTAATGATATTATGTTGGAGGTCATAATCGTCCAAATATTGAAGCACTTGTTTATAGTTTGGTGTTTAATAACCAAGTGCATTAAACACTTTCTGCTCTAAATTTACCAGTTCTTGGATCTTCACCAAACTCTCTGCAAAGTGCTGCTCCAGGAAAACACTATCCCAGCTCTGATGACAGCTTAAATTGCTTTGTATTTTTAAAGAATTAATAATTTGCAATATTAGAAATATACTGAAAAGAGGTGATTAATTACTATCACGAAGCAAAGCCTCAGACAGACAGTAATTACTGTTGTCAAGCTAATCCTAGATTTGTGTTTCATATTTACTCCTGTCTTTTATTGTCTGCTTTTATTTTAGATTTATGGGACATTGCCAAGGGAAGTGGTTTTGATGTATGTGTTCTCAAGCCGTTCCTAGAGCGATTGATAAATGACAACCAATATAGATGAAGTTATGATGCTGGACTGTGGATACCATATTTGACTGTGGGTGTACTAAAATTAGGCACATGTTTTCCCATTTAGCCACTTGTGTCATCCACATCACTAAAAAAAGGCCACTTGTTTAGGTGCCTTTATTTAAGTGACTAAATTGGGACCCCACGTGGCATGCGTATTACAAAATAACAAGAGCTTGTTCCTTAATAGGCTCCCATGAAAGCTAATGGGAGTTTAGCCATGGAATCCAAAGGGGACAGACTGCACCCAGCTAGTGGATTGTGTAATAGCTTTTATTTTGATGTTAAGTTTTTGGTACTTTTTCTCAGTAAAAAGATTGAAAACACAAGTTAATAAATCTTCTAATTAAACCACTTACCAATATTACAACAGTAGTGTTGGGATAAAAACAAGCAAAAAGAAAGGCAATTATAAAAGCGGAAAAGAAACAAAGACAAAGGAAAAAAAAGGGACAAGTAGGTGGACTCTGCCTTTGGCTGTCAGTTTGGCTCCTTCACTCTCTCTAAGGAGTCCTTTGGGGAACCACACTAGGCGGCAGATTTCAAAGGTGTTGACAAGCCTGGCAGACCAGCGGTTTCTATTCGTCCCTCAGCAACAATGCCAGGCAGCTGTAAATGACTCTAACATCCTCTGCTTCATGTCGGTTCCAGGATTAGGGATAGGTTTTTGCTTTAAGTCCAGTATGGACTCCCTGCTAAGAGGCTTAAACTTGCTTAGACAGTGAACACTTTCAGTCTACAAACCACAAGCCTAGTTTCTCTTGCCAGGATAAAAGGGGCAGAAATTTTTTAAAAGATGGAAAAGCACTTCAGGAAGTAAACAAGAGAAGCGTGAAAGGGACCCCACTCAACCATTTTTCTTTCAAGGGGATGTATGTTCTGAAATCCCTTCAATAGTTTGGAATTCTTCCATCATTAATTTGGAGGCGTGTTACAAATTTTGTTCTTGTGCAGAGGATAGACAGCATCATTCAATGTTGCATAATAATAATATTTAGGTTTTTAACAACAGGTGGGCACTTTTGCTGAAATGCTTCCTTCACAGCTTAGACAGGCCTCTTCCCTTAAACCAAAAATGGTCTATCCTTTTGCTACCTGACCTCAGCATCAGGCTGTGAACAGGATCAGCAACAGCGCAGTATCTGTGGAAACATTGTGGGCACCAATGGACTGGACCTGTCCCTCCTACCCATGAAGAGGCTATAAGGCACTCACAGAGCCTCGCTTCTCCCTAGATCACTTGTGTTGTAAACAGAAACACTGGACACTCCAAACTCCCTTCTTATAATCTGACTGCCGAGGGTTACCAAACATGGGTTTGCAGTGTGAGGAAAGAGGAGGACGAGAACAACTGGAAAACAGACTACATTTTTTTATAACTTCATATATTTAAAAAAAAAAAAAAAAAAGAGGTGGGGGGCAGTGTTAACCTGCATTTTCATCATTGCAAACCTGCAGAAGGAAAGATGAGGTTTTGGCTGAAAACCAAATACATTTATTTGTAGTTGTGATTATTACACACTTCACCCCAAACCACTGAATTAAATGGAGTTTTGCCAGTGGCTTCCCTGGAAACTGGCACCAAGCCTTCTTTGGGTAATTTCAAGTTTATTTTACAGCTGTAAGCCAAGGCACAAAGCATATGGTTTCTGATGCATCACAAGTTAGAACTGCCTAATGAATATCTTCTTAGAAGATCACTCTCTTTTATGTATAATTTATTGTCTTCATCAGTGAAATCAACTCAAAGCACAAGTGCAAAGCAAATATATTAGGGTTGAAGTTAGAGCTATAGCAAAATACACAATGATAAATGCATAAGTAGTTCTAATGGAAGCCTTCAAATATTTAAAAAAGGGTCTACTGTAAACAAACACTGCCTTCTTTCAGCAGACTTTGCAAAGCTAAGATAGCCGAGAAAATAAGCTACTTTCAACTCATTTTTAATTAAAAAACCCCAAACCCTAAAGAATCTTCCCTTCCAAGCTTGTTCTTGAATGAAATCAAAATGGATGTTTACATGAGTACCTCAGGGGGGAAAAAAGAATTGCCACTTTAGACAATATCAAGAGATTTAAAATTTTTATACTACCCTTTTGCACTGCCACATTTCTGTCTTCCCAGCAGGTGCCAATAACGAAAACCACATCCAACGATTCTAAGACACAATGTGTTCTGAAACATATGTGACTGACTGACAACAAGAAATCCTTTTTTACAGTATTTTTTCTTTCATGGCCTAAATTATTAACTTGCAGTGCGCCACACATAACTCAGTTTGAGCATAGAATTGTCTCTGGATATTGCATTTCCAAACTGTTGCCAAATTGGTCACATGAAGTTGTTCACCATCTCACAGCTTAATCTGAGTAGAGTTAGAAAGAAACAGAGTCTTATATATATGTACAAATATCGGGGGGAGAATAATATTAATGGAGTATTTCTTAGTCATTTTAGTTAGGCTTCTCACTTTTGTCTAAGTAGCTTCTTGTCAACCTTAAAATTCATTAATATGGGAAATACTGAGCTCATGGACTACATCACCTCCATTGTAGAAATCAGACTACTACTATCCACCACATGTTCTGGCATAAAACCAGGTTCGTTCACTTCCTCTTCAATCTTTCTCTCAACCTCATTAAATCCTCACAAAATTACCTATGGAAACAAACGCTTTATAAAAGACATGTCAAGGACAGTCCCCAGTGCCGTCACTTCATGGACAGAGCCACAGCAGGAGAGAACAGAACCTCGTGGAGGCCACAGGGGCTCTGCCTGGGTAGGGGACATTCCCACGTGGAAGACATTATAGAATTGGAGAACAAGGCCAAGCAATTTGTTAATCCTTCACAGGATCGTGTATTTTGCATATGTTGTAGAGTAACATACCTCTCAGTTGGGACTGGTTATGTTGTGCTGAAGTTCATCTTACATAATGCTGATCAGTTAGGTCACAGATGCTGAACTAAGTGGGCCTTCAGGAGTTGGCCTTCTTGCCCCTAAGTGATTACAGAACCAAGCGCAAATTCTACCAGGAGTAAAACAAATCAAGAACTGAAGAACAACAGTTAAAAACAGGGCTCTACATGGACTCTTTATCCCAAACTTCTCTTGTTTTAATTTGCCATCTGAGCAGATTTTGGATTACTGCAGCCTGTGTCCAGGTTTTCTTAAGAGTTCTGCCAGAAACAAGGGCTGGGGCATGTTTATTTCTGAGGGCAGATCCAAGAGAGGGGATAAGTTCAGCCAGCTAGCAGGCGCTAGCATCCAAGGGAATGAAAGAGAACATGGGAAGGGTTCATAAAACTGTAGCTTTAGAAACAGAAATGGACTTGTCAGTACTTGTTCCTACAGACATGCAGACTTGGAGTGGGGAGGGAGATTGATGGGATGAGTGCATAGGTGGGAAAACGTTTGAATGTAGACAGAAATGGAGAAGTTACACAGATGAGTATCCAGGGCACAGTGGAGGAGGAGAAAGCATCAAGCTGTAACATGACAAGTATGGGGTGTCTTGGCAAGGAAAATATTCAATAGTACTGGAGTAGATAGTTCAGGGGTGGGAAAGCCTTGATACAGAGAGGCCAGGGGAGATGGAATTGCTGGCTGGGTGGTATCTGGTGGAATACAGGTTTGGGGCATTTCAGTATTTGGGGACTAGGGTTCAGGATGCAAGGCATCCTTGTGCAGTACGGTGGTGAGGACACAACCATAGCAGGATGCTGTCACCCCAGTAAGACACTGTCACCCCCACTGATACCCAGTATTGTACTCCTTCCTCCCCACCCCGACAAGGATGTTTGCAGGCACATTACTTGGAGGTCGTTTTTTCTCACTGACGGAAATACAACAGCTCTAAATCACAGTTCTAAGCAGAGCTTAAAACATCCAGAAACTTGGAAAAAACACTGAATATTTCCATAGACATGCACTTACCTGAGAAGGAATAGGACTAGAAAAAGGAAAACGGTCATCAAGGCAGCCATGCTCTTTGCTTTCATGGTGGAGCTGAAGCATTTGGTATTCTTGATACTAAGTACAACGCAATGTAACAGAAAAAAGGAAGACCTCCAAACAGCATGCAACATCATTAAGATGTACCTTTTAACAGTAAGAATAGAGATAAAAGTACAATAAGAGAAGAGTTCGAGGGAAGTATGAAGAATCACACTTGTCATTCAGGGGCTAACTAAATTTCCACTGCAAGACAAGGCCATGTCCAGTATAAAAATTTCAGAATAACATTACTGGGTGACTTATAATTTATCTTTGATAAGTGTTAAAACCAAGAAGATCCAACATGTCAGAAATCCACAACTACTTGCCAATAGACCAAATTCAGAGGTTGCTCACTTTCCAAACTGGAGACTGGCGGAGTGTGGGCCATAGGTATGACTTTCATGAAAGCATTTTTTCATTTTGTAAGCGACAGTGTTTTGGAACCCTTGTTTGTGTTGGTGCATATGCACACACATACTGTTCATACTGCGCATAGCCACTATAGCTAACATATAACAGCAAAGTCTAGGGGTTTTTGGGGTTTTTTTTGTATTTATTATTTTTCCTGCATAGTTCTAACTTCAGGAATGGGTATAATTACAGTACAGCAAGCCTCCTGCAGCTTGCAGCCTTTCTCCCACCATTCAGACTTGTCCAGCAGGAGCTGTTTGATCACTAGCTACCACCTAAACACTTGACTGCCCTCTTCAACGTCTGGTCCCTAATCAAGCACTTGAGGAGCATCCACGCTGAGGTGGTAGGAGGAAAGTATCACCTTAGCAAGTAGAAGGTTGTTTCCTCTATAGAAGGGTTTGGAGCAGCTGCTTGACTTCAGGTAGCTGGTCCCAGGGGGGAGAGCTGCCACTCAGGCAGAGGAAGGAAGTAGGCAGCTTCTCTAGGGGTTGAAGGGCACATACGGTACATGTTTATGAGAGAGCACCTGCAGCTTGTGCTGAAGAGTAGATAGTACTGGTTGGCTCAAGGACATGAGGGAATGTGCTGCAAGGGAAACTGAGCAGTTGCTCGCGCTGGCAGGACAAAAGGATGTGAGACTGCTCAGTTCATGGTGCAAAGGTATAAGGGCATAGGTTTCTATGTGAGATAGAACAGGAGTGTTGTGCTGATCTGCAGGAGCTTGGAGACACAACTATTTGGTTCACACCGAATTTTAGTTCAGCTTCTGCAGCTGAACTAGCCTGGCTTTCAATATCAGCACTAGCCAACCACAGCAACCTTTGAGCCCTGGCTGCTAACCATGACAGTCAGTACATTACAAAAAAAAAAATAATGGTGTACTCTTGCTATAAGCTTTGTGTTCTGCCAACATCTCATACACTGGTGTGATTTCAGCATGGTGGGTGGTGGGAACTCATTGAAACTTTGGGAACTTAGAGATGTTTGAATTCAGGAAAAAATCTGTTTCTCTTCTTTCTGTTCTCTTCGTTTTTGACTAGATATAGATCTGTCCAGACAGAGAAAATTGATATTTATAACTTCATTATTATTACTACAGCTAACAAAACAGTTTAAGTGTTTTAAAAATAGGCCAGTTCTTATTAGTAGGAGAAAATTTCATGTCCAAGATCTGGCTGAGTTATCCTTCTCATCCTGGCTAAGCATGGCAAAGTGGTGACTGTCCTCCCACTTCTCTCTGGATGTGTTCAAAGAAAGCCCTTCAGACTTTGTGATTTACCCTTATAACGTTAGGCGCAGCAAGTACAAATTCCTTACTCTTACAGCAGCTGGGATTTTTTGTCAGTATTCATTTTCAAGACAATTTTGCACAGTTTATTTTGTTTTGCTTTAGTTGAAAAAGCAAATGTGTGTCAGATTCCAGAACAAAGCTAAGTTTGGTGAGAGATATTGGAAGTACTACGCAGGAATAATTTTTTTATCAGATAGAGCTAGCAAATCAACATTTATGCAGCTTACTTTTAGGAGCTTGTAAAGATGATCAACTCACACTCAGATGGCCTGGTCATGAGCATTAGATAAAGTTTAAATTCTGGTGGTGAGAGATTCGCTGTTTTACGTTCCCTTGAAATGCACTCAGGTAGAAAATCTGATTTTTGAGAAAACTGTATCTCTTTTATCACAGCATAAAAATCAAGGAAGAATAAATTTTTCTTTTTAATTGCACAAACTAGTTTTAATCCAAAATAATTGCTCCTTAAAGGGGATAGAAGAAAACTGGAAAGCAATCCGAAGCAAATCAATTTATGCTCAGATGCAATTTCAAAATCTCCATTTCCCTTCATTCTCCATCCTTTCCCTAGTTCAGCCTCCTGAAGTTTATCTTGCAATGTAAAAAACCCAAATCTATCAACCTCTAAGAAGTTGCAGATTACAGAAAGGTCAGACATAGCCACAATCCATGTTGTATGGACTCAAATTTTCAGACAAATACTATTAGCCTTTTTTTCTTCCAATAGAAAATAAATTTGCTAATTGATACCAGCTAGAAAACTGAACTAACTTTTCACTGACTGACTAAGATCAGGCCAAAGAAGCCAGATTTGAAACTGAGTAGTGATATCATTTCATCCAAGTGAACTACAGAGGCGTATAGAAATTTACTGTGTAAAGAGAGCATTATGCAGTCAGCACTAGCAGTGTTACATGTTCAAGCATTAAGTCAAAGCTTTCACAATTAGCTTGGTGTAGGCACTTCTGGTACTACATTATGTCTTTGATCCACTGCTCTGAGTATTTAAAAAATATTCCCAACCCAAATAAGCTACCTAAATTAGCTACTTGTGATGCCCTCTGTAGCTGCTTGAGAGAGACAGCATGAGAGAGACTCAGTGCATCTTGGTTAGATTTTTGAACTGAACTGCTCCAGGAGCCACCTCTCACCCTCCACAGTTCAGTGAGAATGTGGTACATACTCACAAGCCTCTTTTGAAGCAAAGGAAGTTCTTAGAAGATTTTTGAGTTGAAATAATTGATCCATTTCATCCATAATATTGCAATTCCAAGGAACTTGAGGTTTTCTGTCTCATGCTGCCACAGTTTCTGTCAGCTGGCTCTGCAGAGGCATATCACTAATCATACCAAGTCTGGAGCAAGAGTGGAACACTTAGCACAAGCAGAAGTTGGTTCAGGCAGTGCCTGTAGGGATGCAGAGGACACTGGCTGTGAGAGCAAACTACCCTGTCATGGATTCCTCACCTCTTCACATTAGTAAATCAAGACTGGATGCCTTTCTGAAGTACAAGATCTAATAAAATCTAATTTATTTGGCTCAGTCCCTGAGTAACTGGTTTAAGTAACATAACCTACATTGTGTAGGAGCTTGGACTAAATGATATAATTTCCTGAGAAATGCTAATTTTAAAAATAAATCTCTCAATTTCAGCTCATGTTCAGCGGTTTACTATGGAGGTCTACAGAGATTTGTGAGGTCTATTTAAACAATTAGTTAAATCCTGAGTATAAAAGAGAGACAAAGTTAGCACATACCATGTGAATTTAGAAACACAGCCAGTTATGAAAAGTCATGCTCAGCAATGACACAACTATTTCAAACAGAAAAAAGTCCGTGCTTTTGCAACTGTCCTGGATTCTGGCCCCAGGCTGTTTGTTTCAAAGAAGCTGTATGGTTACATAAAGTGCTACTGAGCAGAGAAGCACCAAAACGAGGATCTGTGGAATTCTGACCTGCTGATGACACATCATTAATCAGAGAAATACACCTGTGCAGCTAGAAATGACATTTGCAAAGACCAGTCTTTAAGATGGTCTTGCTATGACAATTCCGTTATACTTTTCCTGTTTTCTTTATAAAAACGCCCATGGCATTGAAGAACTGATACTGTGATGGAAATAAGGCTTGGGTCATCTATTTGATGTTACTAATAACCAACAACTTTCTCTACCGTAAGTAAAAGTAGATAAAACATTTAACGCACAATTAAGGGAATTGATATATTCGTAATAGCGCAGCTTATTTCAAGATTAAAGTTGTGTGTATTTTCCAAATTCAAAAGAGAAATACAATTTGTCAAATAGACACTTTCCATTAATGTCTCAGCTAGTTCAGTAATTTTATATTTAGTTTTTCAACAACAGGAAGATGCTTAATGATCTCTAAATCATCACAAATCATAACCAGGCTAGACCCTTTCCCAGAAAACGTTCTGTCCAGAGGCATTTTTATTAGGAATGGGGAGCAGTACTGCAGGAGCAATAATGTGTTCCCTTTTTCACTATATAGAAGAAAATTACAAATTAACAACTCGGTTTTCAAAATTAAAGGTAAAAGCACAGGAAAGCTACTCTAAAGGACATTTGTCACTTTAGAAAACCTGTAATAGAAACATAATTTTTTGTATCATAGCAACATGCAAGAAAACTACCAGAAAAGTGTTTTCAACCAAGGTATTAATTTCTGTCCACACCTGTTCTGCATTTAGTTTTTTAGTTCACGTTACTCCTATCTGTTTGTCCAGGGCTAATTCAGACTGAGAAGGAGCTATATGTCAGTCAATAAACATCAGCATAATGAAAAGTTCTACTGCTACACCTGGTTTGAAACTTTTGAGAGCTTGGGAATTGCAGAGAACTCATATTAAAAACAAAAAGGGTGTAATCACAGCCTCCTGTACAGTTTAATGGGAAAAAGTAATTTCCTGATTGCAGCTGTTTTGAATGAAGCACATTGCTCTAATTATGTATATCATGTGTATACACGCAAAGACTAGAAACTATCTATATAATCAGGGTGATTTAAAATATTCCTGACTTTCATGATTATAATTAATCATCTTTGCGAACTATTTACAAATCCTGAGATGATTTCATACCATAGTGTAAGATAGAGCTATCTTAAATAAGGACTGCAGCCACACATTTAAACTGTCAGGTTTTGTGTAGTGTCCAGCCTCTCAGATGGACGTAGGGAAGTACGCTCATGTCTGTAATGTTTTCTTTTTCGAACACTGAACAACTAAATCACGTTTCATTGTTCAGCATGCCACTGCTAAGGATGCCTACATACGTTTACTCTTTTCTGTGACATACTATTCTTTCTGGAAAAGTCATTCGAGACTGATGTCAGTTTAGGTATATGAAGGCTGCTGACTTGTTCTAATTGTAGTACTAAAACATACTGTGCTTGTGCTAATACTTTCCATATTGCATTTCAGTCCACAGTAATTTTTGCTTACTTTTGAACAAAATCAGTCCTTTCAGGTTTTGTGTTATTAGAAGAACTGTACTTTTCCTATGTAATTCTTACACCACAATGCTTCAGATAAAGCTGAAATTAGAACCATCAAATTCTACGTGTTTTGTAAGATGTCAGCAACAAATCAGGAAACAACCCAAGGCTGAACCTCATCAGCTTTGTATTTCTAAACTAGAACTATTTTATGTTAGCATGTTTAGACTACTAGATTTTAGAGTGATGCTTTTTATAGAAGGACTTCTGCAGACTGGGACAAGTTTTACTTTTCAAAAAAGCCTCAATTAAGAATGTTGCCATTATTCAAATGCACATTAAAGATTTATTTTCTAAGAAAACTTCTGTTTTTCTGTCTCTTTATACTCTCTTCATCTCTCTTAATTAAAATAACTCTAGGAATTGAAACAACTGATCCTATGAAGTTCTGATTACCTCCTGCAAAAGCAAAACCAATGGAAGGTAACCATGGTCAGCGCCTGTATAAACAGGTTTACCTGCCAAATCAAGAGAAATACTAAGAAATATTGAGAAATCAAAAACATAAAACAGCGAGTGGAAAATCTGGTTTATATTTAGTGGAAACACTTTTATTTTAGCACTTTGAGTTAAATTTTGGAACTGAGAGAGTAAATGAAAGCATTTCTTTCATGCCAGTATACAGGGTATACAGTCAAAATAGTTTCAGCTATCCAGAAGAGGGGACATAGCGTTCCTACCAGAAGCCAGGAGTATTCACTATGCAGCAGTTTGGATCATGGATGATATCTGAATCATATACTAACAACATGAATTGTACATACCTCAGAATTTTGGAGTAGTTTGGATAAGAGAACAAACTGCATTGATTATGGCTGATATACTTGATCAGAACTTCTGAATATTTCTCTGATCACAGTGTTTCCAATCTGAGTCCTTATTCAGTATTGCTTCAAATTGTGCCGCTTCATATTCATCAGTTGGGAATGTCTTCATTTGACCCATACTAATACCACTGGAATTGGTTTCATAATTCATATTGAAATTATATGATTGATTCTCAGAATATGATTTGCACTCATTTTCTTTCTATAGCTCCAGAAATTAAGTTCTAGACGTTGCTCTATTGTTAAGAGTTTATTTCAGTTCACACTAACTTTACATATTTCAGTGAAGAAAATATTTCTTAGTACAAGCAAAAACACATGATATTAATTTTGAGTATTTTTCATCTGCTTTGTCTACATCAGTTCAGGTAGCTGCTTAGCCAAATGCTTTACAAAAGTATTGTGTTTAATTTACAAAGAACTCTATTCAATGAAACAGCAGAATACCCTTTTGGCTTACCCAACTGGATACATAACAGAGACATCTGGAAAAATGGTCTGATTGTAAATTAATGCAGAAAAGTAAGAAGATCCTCCCCTGTTTTCCTTTACTGACTGAGAATTATATCAAGTAGGCAACTACATCCCCAAAGAACATCATTCCACACACTGCTGATGTTATTTTAATTATTTTTCTTATTACTATTTAAGAACTCGGTTCCTTTTTCACTTACACCTGACAGATCCCTGTTGGTCTTTTGACATTTCCAGTGAATTATCTCCTCCAAAACCAAGGAGAGCCTCTTAAGTCAATTTTCAATTGTTCATTTTGTATTTATTTAGAGATACAGAAAATAGATCTGCTATGGGTTTGTTTCCTCTCAAGCTGTCTTGGGCTAATGCTTTTCCTATCATGGGGCCACTCTGTCTTTATTTAACTTGGTTATATTTAAATTTTGTCCTGTAACCTTTGCCATTATTTTTTTCTTAATAGAAAAAAGATGATACACTATTAATGTGGTTAAATTTTCCATTTAAACAATTCTAACTTGGTGTGCTTCAATACTTAATATATTTGAGATTGCCTAAGTTTTTCCCCACATCAAGACCAAAGAGAAACATACTGGTAAAAAGAGCAACTTAAAGATGACAAGCTTACTGTCAGTGTTCTGCTCAGCATGTAACGTTGGCAGCTGCTTAACACTTATTCCACATTCATAATGACGGACACTGGAAAATGCAGTATTTTTCTCTCTCAGCCTTTCCTAATTCACTCCATATGTAAGCAGAACTTACCTCATGCACCCAGATTTCTAGCACCCCCTCCCCGTGTAGAGGCAGGGTCTCCAAAGCAAGTAAATAAATAAATAAATAAATAATTACCTCGGTGGTTTGTGGTTTTTAGACATATTCTCAGTCACACATACTCAGAACCACTAAAAATCACCAACTCCCCAGAGATCCAAGAGTTCATTTGAATCACACGTTACAGGCCAGACTAGAGAGTATCTTTACAATAACAATATTTACTTATATTCATCAACAGATGGTAAAACAGAACAGGGAGAAATGCTTGAAGAACAGTGAACAGTTTTGCATGGAAATAATGGCCACAGCAGATATAGATTGTCAATGCAAAGCAAATCAGATATGTATAGAGTACGTAATTCTTGCATAAGCATAGCTTGAGTTTTCAAATTACAATATAGATCAGAAATTTCTTCTTTATATGTCTAACTCAAAATTGAAAGTCAGGTTTACACTATTCCTCTCTGTTTCTTTGGTTAATGCCTATTTACCATGCAAGACAGAAACACAGGCCTAGTATGAGATTTGACATATGCAACCAGAACCAGAACATTTTCTTTTTAGAGAAATTTCCAAAGATCTGACTTCACTGGCCAGTTACATGTGGCCATGTGTAGTAATAAAAGAGAAGGATGCAAACACCAAAGCAGAACATAACCCCCGTAACTATTTAGCTATTTTTCATAACCATCACTATTATTTGAATAGTTGCAAGACAAAAGTTTTTACTTTGATTCAATTCTTTTTCCCTAAAAAAGGTATTATCACAGAATAATACATTTTTTCCCTTTTAAAAAAGTTTCATTCGTATTGGGTTATCCTCCTCAATCATGTGAATGTGCCCTAGTTCCTTCAAATCCCAGTGTGTAATCTGGCTGTTCAAATTGGACTTTTCATTTTATACACAATCATCTGCCTTGAGGTAAAGAAATAGAAGTTACTCCCTTGCCACTCATGCATACTTCAAAAGACAGCTCCATGAAAAAAGCATTATTTTGTAATATAGATTTTCTTATTTCCATCAGTGTAACAGAGCTCTCCACCACTACCAGGAAGATAGCTGCAGCCTGTACCTTCCCTCCCCCCCAAAAAAAAGTAATAATTCAGAAAGAACAATTATTTAGGCAGCTTGGAGAGAGAAGCCTGCAAGAATTGGTGCTACATGATCCATTCAGATAAAGGGCAATTGCTTAGTAAATTGCATCAGATAACATAAAAGTCAAATCCAGTCTTCAAAAGTCACCTAGAGTTAATATGTAAAATACAGAAACTTTAACCATCAACCACCTGCTGGAAAATTGTTCGAGTGACACTCTGGCATATATACTTCTACCATTTTTCTACTTCATAGCATTTCATCCATTCATAGGATCCCTTTGGACATAGAAGATCACCTGCTAAAACAGTGGCAGAGGACTTACTGAAATCAGAACATCTTGATAAAGAAATTAATTTTTATATATTTTACTTGCTGAAATATAATACATAAAACCATTTTTTCCTATGATCAACTAACAGTCATCTTTTTCACAACTCATCAGCTGCCCCTAACCATGCTACTAATTGATAATCCATTTCTTTTGAACATTCCTTAGGAAATTTTACTATGTGGAAGGAAACTCAGCCCAGTATAAAAACAAAGAGTTGTTTAATAATTATTTTAAGCATTCATGTGAAATTATAGACTACATTCGGTTTGTAAACCGTGTAAAACTTTATCTGGAAGATATGTGAAATACACATTCTGTTTCTGATCGATTGCTCATTCAAATTGTCAAGTGGTCAAATACACATTTGAAAAAAGATGTAGCAAATGAAGACTACTGTGGTCATTTTTGCAAGCTGATGTTTGTGTTTACCTGGCAGACCTCAGGGGAGAGGAAAGACTGCTGCTTGTTATAAACTGAGAGTTCAGTTGCACAGTTTAGCTGCAGCACTATGGAGTTCCAGGTAGGTTAATTAAAATATTTTTTGAAACCATGTTGTAGACATAGCCTATATAAAAGTGCAGTAAAAAAAGAAAATGAAGAGCAAAAATTTGGTCTGATTAAATTCCTGAACCACTGTATGTAAACAATCCAATGTTGCATAAACAAACATGCAAACTTTTCTACTCCCTGCCTGTCTTGTCTCATTTACGTACATTGGGGCTTCTAGGCAAAACGATAGTTTGGGGTTTTTTTCATGTCTTTTTTTTTTTTTCCCCATCACTAGTGACTTTTCCTGCCATCATTTTGTTGGTTAGCAATCACTGGCTGCTCTTCATTATTAAAATATATAGTAGAAAAAGACATTGGTACATTATCATAACATTCAACAGTTTTTTACTGTAATAGAAGTGTGGTTTTGGTTATATCTTTTATCTGGGTTCCTCCCAAGAAACTACTGCTTGTCATAACAAATGGAGTTACACTTGAAACTAGCAAAATGAGGCAGGTTCACCATAATATACGACTATGCATTGAAATATTGTGCCCCAGGTGCAGCTGACATGTGTTCAACAGAAAATTAGACAAGTTTATGGGTAAGGAATCCACTGAGGCAAAGACACCTCACTACCACATCATTATCTCTGGTTCGGGAAGTCCCCAACCTGCAAATGTTGGCTGGGAGAATTTTCTCTGCAAGTATCACTGCCTGCTTCCCTGTCCTTACATGCCTCTGTAGACACAGACTTTTATGACAGTCAGAGGCAGGATGTAGTGCTACCAACACGGCCAATCCTACCATAAATATTCAAGAGTACGTGTAGGTCAGTGGTGATGGAGTTCAACATTTGCTTCAGTGAAAGCTCTAATGGATGATCGACAGAAAACGACCTTTTGAGATTTCTTGCGGACAGTTGCTGCTAAAAGAAGCTGTAAATCAGAAAATAAGTTTTACAGGACAAGAGACAGGGTTTTTGTTATGTGTTTGTATGGTGCCCACAAAGAGGTCCTGTGATGAGGACAACAGGTTTACCGGGACAGTAAGTTCCGAACATTTCCAGTCACAGCCTCACTTAAAAGGGCATCATGACCTCTCTTTCTCTAACATTTCTGGGATTGTGTCAAAATTCCTAGCTGCTCTGCCTTTTATCTCTCTCTGATCATAACCCCAAGCAGAAATTACAAGCCCATGTTTGGGAATTAATGTACATAACTGCTACCATACTACAACAAATACATAAACACAAAGAGTAGTTTGCCAGCAAACAGAAATAAGCTTCATAGAGATTCTCTCCAGCAAAATGTCTGCAATTGTCGTTGCAAAGAAACTGAAACAATAGACTAAACAAAGAGAAGAGTTAACCAGAGGTTTTCATTTTCTCATTCTTTAGAAGAACATTGTAGCCATAGATTCTTGCCAGCTTCTGTTGCCGTTCTGCTGCCAAGTCCTTGGAAGAGGAAGGCTGAAAATGAACTAATCAAGAGGCAATAACAGCACTCTTATCTGTGGTGCAATAACACGAATAATTGGGAGCAATAAAATTAGTCACAAATAATAAGAACAACTTGTCGAAACACTTAAGCTTTTTCTCCCTTTAAAAATTTTAAGTAAACCAAATATAGAGATGTTAAGAGTTATCCTTTCCCTATTTTCTTTTGTGCATCTGTTATCTTCCTACAGCAAATTTTCCCTGAAAATTTGGTGTTTTGTTGAAGCAAATCCAGTAGCTGTACAGCTGTGCTGCTGTGCAGAACAGCAACCCGTTACTCACCATCCTGAGAACCATACAAAACTTGGGAAGAATAATTGTCTCTGAATTTCAAAGCTCTCCATTCTTTCTTCCCACTTACAGTATTCCAGAAAGCAAGGGGTAAAATACACCAGTAAATTTATAGTACATCAGCTACTCCTGCTGTGCATGCAAGGTAGCTCTTTCCACCTTTCTTCAAGAAGTTACTTCTCATTTAGCCTGCATTTTCTGCTGGGTAACAGCCTATGGACAACCATCATGCTACAGCTGACGTATTGCAAGTTGACATTGTAGCTTATCTCATTCATATACACTCACCTTCAGAAAAAGAAAAAAAAAGGGAAGGTGCCCCATTTCCAAGAGCTAAATAATGCAGGTTTAGACATTTTTTTATCCTTAAATACAACACAGGAAAACAAGGTGACCAGCTCTTTTTAAAGTAATCTTACCTCTAATCGTTGTCTATATTCCATGTAAATTTGTTTTATCATCATATTATAGACTGTTTATATGTATACTCAATATCCAAATCTGAATTTTAACCAGCTCCTATGCAATTAAATCTAAAACAATATCACATCCTAGCAACCCGTCACATGGCAGGTAAGCATCTTGGAGATTTTGGACCTGCACAGCAATTTTTTCTCTTTCCTGACCAGCTTATCTACATATATTTCACAGCTGTACTGGTCCAAGAAATGTTTACTGGTGAAAAATTATAAGTGTATCAAGTGGATATTGAAAAAGTTTCACTATTTATACTGAATGTACCTCCACTCCTCTAGAGGGAGAAGTTCTTCAGAAGTGTTTAGAAATGCAAATATAGACACTTTATTGCTACTGTCCATGGATTCTAGGAACGCAGCATCAACAGACCTATTCATAATATCTGCTGGAGTGAAGACAATGATTTTTAGTTGGAATAGTTTCTGCTTTCTTGCTTCCAAATGATCTCCAAGCATTGTAGACTTTCCTGACATGAACTTTCAATGTAACGTTGTGTGAGAGCTCCTTGGGTTATCTCATTTTTCTGTTTATTAAAGAGGCCCACAGACAGCACATAACTATTATCCATTTGTTTCATATATGAAAACAATGTTCTTTTCTAAAGAAAATAAAACTGTGAAGATGAGGTATGTTCCAGTTAGTCCCAAATTAGAAGCAAAGTGTTCAAAAATGCCTAAGTGTTTCTGCCCTCTGGTGTTGGCAAACTCCAATTTTAGAACTAAAATTAAAATTAATTCTGTACTAGAATACTTCTCTTGTACATAAAGAACATCAGGTCTTAAAGGAAGTGGGAAGAAGATGTGGTGAATGGCAAATAATGGCACACAAAACAGATCTTATCTTGTTTTTAAAGAAACTGGTAATGCTAGGATTGAACCAGCAAAGAAATTGTTACGAGAGTTGTGGCAGAAATGTTGGAAAAGTCCTAGTTTCCCTTCAAAACATTCATGCTTAATTTCCAGTATTTTGGACTCAAAAGTCTGATTAAAGAAAAGCAGATACTAATTAAGTCTGCCTCCAGTCTATGTGTCCCTTCAATATAGACATCTACATATGTGCGTACATACACATAGGCATGCATGCCTACATAAATGGCACAGCAGTAGAGAAAGCAAAAGCACAGGAGATAAAACCTATAGCTTCTCTCTGCCACTTAACCACTGTAAGATTTCAAGGGCTATCCATCCACCTCTTCCCTTAATTCTCCATCTGTAAAATAAGAACCTGTGCCTATCTCAAATGGAAGAACTTGATGAGCATTGCATTAATAGGAGTGTTTACTAAAGCTGGTCTCCACTAGGAAGTGGCCACCTATTTCCAGTGCAAAGGAAAACGTCTAGCAATAATGAAAAGCTACAGCAAAATACAGTAAGAGGAGTACTAGGAATGTTTATAGGATCTGGAATGCTTTACAAATAATATCTTTTCAGTCACTTTAAAACTGTTTCCATTCATATATTCATCTCAATAAATGAAATATATTGTACAAAGAATTAAGATTAGAAGTACTTCTCATTTAGATATAGACTTGTAGTACTGCTAGGTTTGACCTTACTGTAATGTAAACACAACACTGCTCCAAAAGTGGAAGGCAAATAAGGCCCCCTCAGGCTATATCTGTTTCCTGAAGTAATCTGTTGTAGATAGACTTTCATTAAGCATTTTTGAAAAGAATTTTTTTACCTGTAACATGTTGCACACGCATGTATCTCCTTTCAATGGATATAATTTACTATTTGCGATATCATAGGAGTATTTTTACACTTTCTTTTAGATTTTTGAATTAATGGGAGAAATGAAATTGTTTTTCTTTCATATATGTCCTACCTTACAAAAGTAGAAAGAGGGTATAGTTCCCAATGAGTGATACTCCATGTTTTTGAAATTTCAGCCCTTAGAGATTTGCTTGGCGTTAAATTGAAACCACTAACGAATTGCTAGTGGTAAAACATTGCATGAACATTGTTTCTTGCAAAATATTGGAAATAACTATTGTAGCATTACTCAACAGTTAAGCAACCTCTGTTTACTGTAAGTATTAGCTCCTCGAACAATGTGTCCTGCATACGTAAATTCATTCCCTTTGGATCCAAATTCCCAGCTCCTAACACTTTTGGATAGCAAAAGCAAAACAAAAATATATGAACAAGTCCTCTTACTAACTGGTCTAATGTCCACTGCTGGAAGAAACTGCTTACTTCAAACAAATAAGTAAATAAAACATGGCTAAACAGAACCATGCTTATTTTTCAAATCTTTTCCGGCAAACAGTTCTAAAGGATACATTTATTTCATTTAGTGAAAAATACGACTTTGTTTTGCTTGTTATATACATCTGATGATCAAATTGTGTAGCAAATTCTCTTAGGAAAAGTAACTTGAACACTGTCCGTCATACATCCCAGCATCTCTTGTTGGTCAAGGCAATTTGTGTTTGAGTAACAGTGGATTAACATGTTCCTATCTCTCTCCATCCATTATGGAAACAATATAATGGGAAAAGAACTGAAAAACTTGAAGCACCCCCTCAATCACGAATGAGTTCAACACTGTGATGGGAGGAAGCAAACTCATTAAATTCCTCTCTTTTTCCTCTATAAAGAACTATATCCACATGGATCTTTTTGGAGGGTAGGATAAAACTGGGATTGGTTTCATACTCTCCTAGCATATTTCTGTAATGATGTACAGTAATGGAGACAGGCTTGACTTGTAACCTTAAGACAAATCTGTCTCATGCTTTATAGACAGTTCTCCCTGGGTTTTGTAGAGACGGGTTGGAAGAGTCTTCTGGATTGAAATCTTTCAAGTTCAGATTTGGCCTTACAATGGAGCTTATACTGGCTCTCTGAGTTTCAGGTTCATTTCTAATGATTCTTTCTCATTTCATTCCAAACATGCATTATGACAAATAAACGAGAGAAGAAGTGGTGACTTTTTAAACAGGTGTCTTTGCATTTTTTTCCTTTTTTTATCTCTCTTAAGCCATCATTACATGTATCAAATTATTATCAAATTATCAAATATAAAAGCACAAATATTAGAGGAGAGCTTGTTAATTACTTATACTGTGGTTGACAACCAACATGCAGAAAATTAATTTAGATCCTACATTAATCCCAGAAGCTTAACAAAACTGGAATTTGGGAAGGAGCACAACCATCTTCAGTGTAAACTGAGAGGAAAGAATGTCACAACACATTTAGCACACGCTATGCCAGGAGTAGTAAAGCAGAGATGGGAGTTAGCACCTGCTTATGAAAAGCACAAGTACACTAACACTGGGAGTTGGGGGAATTTCCCACTAAACTACAACATATACAAAGTAGGTCACTTCTACTCTTTAGAGAATGAGGAAAAGAACAAAATTCTGAATTATATATGAACCGTTACATTTTATTTCTTTGTCTCCAGCAGCTCCCAGGAGCCTTGCAGACAGAAAATCTGGATTTTATGACTCTGGCAGTTACCTAAGTTAGTACAGAGTTCTCCACAACCCCTTTCATTATAGTTAAGGGTCTGACAACCTTTCTATTTTACTCCTCTTTAACACTTCTTCTCATAGCCCTTGTCCCTGATTTAGTGTTTGCTGTAAAAGTTTATTCCAGAATATACTTGGCACTCAAACATCTTACAGACAGGCTTAGCTAAAATAAATCTTGAATAGATCTGTAATTTAACTTATTTAGCTCTCTTCCAGGTGTTACTGGCAGGAAAAAGGTTCAAGTTCAAATGTCTGAGGCATCTCCTTAAAATTAATAAATGTGATTGGCTCAAGTGCCACACCCAGAAACCTGGGAAAACTAAATATCTTCCCTGCCGTGACCTTAACAGAAAATTATTTTCTATTCTGAAACATGGAGTCTAAGTACAAAACAAGCAAAAATTTATGTGGGGAAAAGGGGAACTGCAGCTTGACAACATACAACAAAAACTACTGTCATCTATAAACAGGAATAGCAAAGATATCTGATAGTAGAGTTGAATTCAGAAGTCGCATTTTATTGCGTATAAAGTAGTAGGTTAAATGTAAAAAAACCTGATTACAACAATTCCATGGAGGTAGAAGAAACACTGGAGATCAGCACCCTAAACAGGGGCCTTGAAAAAGAATCAATCACTGCAATTTTCCTTGGAGACTAGGTGCAAATTCAGGGCATTGACCATTGTTCAGTGGAGCTACGCACAAAGGATGAGAAAAGGCAAAAATGCAGGCACACGTATAGCAGGCAGCAGGAAAGTCCCAGACACACCTATAGAGCATGTAGGATGATTTCAATAAAGAAATTAAGCAAGAAAGAGGGGATTAGGGTAGAGCATTGTCTAAGAAGAGTATTAAAGCAATGAGCCTTGGATGTTTACTTTTTACGGCATTCAGAGGAATGGAAGTTCATAAATGTAGACAGAATTGCCACAAAAATAATCACATTTCATTATCAATTTCCAAAAACATTCCTGCCCACATATGCACTAATTACCACGGGTTAAAAAGAGTGAAAACCCCTTAAAAAAGCTCAGCAGCCTTGCACCTGAGTGCCACCTCTCCCGGAGCAAACACCTTTGTAAGAGCATCTCCCCTTCACCTGCTGAGCACCACATTACTGCCAGCATAGTGCTAGAGTCTAAAGGATATTTCAGAAAGTCTGCTTCCCTGACCTGGTGTGGAGACTCTGCTCCAAAATGCAGCTGGAGAGAAGTCAGGGACACTGGTGCTGAGATGGGTACTGGTGTAGCACAGTTAACTTAAACCTTGACACCCTTTCCTTACCTGACAGCCACCAAGACTCACTCCCATTTTCTCCATTCCTTTAAAAGTTAATAGCAGCAAAGGCCGTAAGCATAGTCTTTGCCATCTGGGAATACTGGCTTGCCACGAAGATTCAGTTCTGTAACAGTTCTTTCAATCAACATAGAGTGATGCCAGCTACCAGGCACGGTGGACTTCCGGACAAAATCCATGTGCAGGCATGTGAAAGCAAGAACTAAGCTTCCATGAAGAATTTATAATGGAATATTAGAAAAATCATTGTTCTAACATGGGGCACGTGAGGGGGAAGATAATCAGAACACTCTTGTTGCAATAATGCTCCAAATGCTGGAACAGATCATAAAAATATTCAAAAGCCCAGAAAGAACAGTAGACACAAAAGTGTTTTATTTTGCCTTTACCTGAATAAATATTTGTATTGAATAGTGAGAAAAAAATGTTTATTCTGCAGAGCTCTCATTCTTGGCACCCACATGTAATCTCAGAAAGAATGAAAGCAAGATCATTTTTACATTTTTAAGGCAATAAGACCTAGCCTTGAAACAAGCCACTCATCAAAAAAGCGGCTAAAGTGAACAAGGAAAGGAATATAATGATAATGTATTGGTACAGAACAAGTGCTCCAACTCCAAACTAAGCAAACAGTACGGAGAATGCGGGTGCCATGTGTTGTAGATGCCATATAACACATGTGCTACAGAGAGCGATTTGACAGAAAGATTAATGGCCAGCCTATAAGGTGCAGTGACAGAAACAGAGGAAGCAGAACCAATGTATCTGCATATACCACTGATATGCCAGGGAAAACATAAGCATCTATTCTTGCTGTCTCTGACCCATTTGGAAGGGCCTCCTCTGAAGCGAAAAGCAAATCTGCAGTGTCAGTTAGCAGATGCAGAGAGTCTTTACACACATTTATACAGTAAAAGGGAGACAGACACTCGCTGGCTGCCAATTGTGCTGTTAAATTAGAAACCGCAATCAGTTCCAACTCAAACTAGATGTCAGAGACACCTGCACTTCAGTTCCAGACACATCCAGACACATGACCGGGTGCTGATGAGGTGCAATAAAACTGTTCAAGACCAATCGGTCAAAGTAAGTTGTTGATAGAATCCCATTAAACAAGTGATAATATTCTTGGATTTAGTAGTGATGACAAAACTGGATTTTATTTTAAAGGACCATAATCCCACTGGACTCAACAGCTGACACCAGGAACTGGATAAACACTTCACAACTGAGAATAGGCATGCCAGACATAACTCAGGAAGCACAGCTCTTGCCAGAGATAAATTCCAGTTCTGAGTGTATATGATGCAGCATGAGGTGTGCAAAAATTACAGTGATCTCTGTAACAGAGGGAGACTTCGCAGATTTGCTCAACCACAGCTTCAGCTGGGAACAGGTCAGAACAGATCTACTCAATTTTACTGATGTAACTCCATTGATCCAACTACACCGCTCCAAACTCTGGGAGAAAGACCATCTGAAGGACACTCAGACTAGAAGTCTGATTTGGAAACTGAAAGTCTGGCATAAACTACCAGACTGTGCTCAAACTGCCAGTTTGTTAAGCTTTTCATGCTGTAGTTCTTAAAATTCATTATTTTGGATCTTATTATGCAACTACTGTAGTCAGAAAGAGGACATCAGAAGAAAGGTATGGTCCTTATATTATGCATGTCTCCAAAAGATGAGACTTTAAAGACAGCATATATCACACAACTCACAATAAAGATAACGAGTTTGCAGCTCTAAAATCTTGAACTTGTTCTGCCTTGTGCCTGATTTCATGTTTTAAGCTTGTACCACCTCCTGTTCATTAATACATTGTTTATTAAACGAAAATTCTTCCTGATGCAAACACTTTATTCTTGAAGGTACCTTCATGTTTTCAGTCACTACTTGTATAAGACAGGAAGGAAATGCAACATACTTTTACTTTCCTAAAGGTACAAGAATTCAGGAAAGGATCAGGATACAAAATTGTGCTGTTTTCCTCACATAATTACCTGTGGCAGATGACCAGCATGTAAAAAATAACCCATAACTCACTTACAGCTTAACTGCTGTTTAAATATTACTGAAGTAGCACTCCATTGATTTATGACACTGGACAAGCCCCACAAGTGATAAATGTTCTATATTACAGTCAGACCAGATCAGCCCGATCACAAGCTGTTAAAGAACCCCAGTTTTACCCCAATAGCCTTCAAGGTTGACAGATTAGTAACACTTGCATATTATACAGAACACTTTCTTCTAAAGCAGCTCCTCAGCACAGACTAAACCTTAGAGCATCAAACGTGATGTTTGAGCCCAGCAGTGATCAATTATTTGCTTCTCAATGCAAGTTTAGCTAATATGCCAAAAGGAAGATGGGAGTTGTCCTTTCCTCAAGCCAGCAAACATATCACCCATGGCAGGACAGTGTAAAGAGAGGTGCAATATTTTTGTCCAAGTACATTCCACTGTCATTTTGGCTTGTGAGTTCTTTGCTCAGAAATGAGATCCCCTTTGAAGCAATATGCTGTATAACTTCTGGTGATAGGTTTCCATTATCTTCATGTAATGAAAAAATCCAACATGTAATGAGCGATTTAAACTTAGCAATAACAGTCCTGCCTTTTCCCAATTTGTTGAACACTGTATAAAGGTCAAGCACTGCTTACGCCCACATTTTGTTGTCTGTTTTACACAGTTGAGTACAGATAGAGCGACTTATGACAGCCAAATTCTGAGATCAGGCTCTAAGCAATTATGACATCAGATGCTGCCAAAGGACATTTGATTCCTCTATGTGAAATGCCAGGTTGGTTCTGGGACATGGTGAGAAGCCAACTCTAGTTTAGAAAATTCTATAGTGAGCTATTGTTTGCTACTAAATACAAGATCATCACTCCTGCTGCTGCTGCAAAGCACAGGGCATCCAAGGGACACATCTATGCTATCACCACTTTCTACTCTGCAAAATACGCAACAAAGCTTCATGCATAGAAGACAGTGCGTGCAGAGAACAGAGACCCAGAAGTCATTGTTGGGAGTATGAATTAAGCTGAATCTCGTAAGTAAATAGAGCCATTAGATATTAAGAAGAGTTTTGTACTTTGTGGTCCTCCACAGCTTTGTTCCCCCAAACCGAGTAATCATCATGCCTCTGAAGTATTTCTCCTGCAAACTTCTGATATTAGAAAACCACAAAAGATTGTAATTTGAAGGTCTCATTATCATCAAAGAAATACTACTGCACAAGGCATTTTTTATTTGCTAAAAAAAAGCACACAGCATAAAATACAATGCAATGACTTTTTCTTCACCAGAGTTCCCAAACAATAAAAAAAAACCTCAAACTGACACATCAAAATCAAATTATCTGAAGTAAAAAGGTAACAGTGAATATAGCTTTGGACACACTGGAATGAGAAATCTGTTGAGATTTTTTTCTACTTTTCACTTCAGTCTTGTGGCCTTCCAGATTCATACTGACCAAGGCGTATTGTTGGCGCACAGATAAAGTTATCTTCCCCAAGTAGAGGTAGCGGTCCTAATCAAGTTACATTCACCATGGTATAACGAAGACCAGGGAACACTGAGGCATTGAATATATTCTCACCTGTACTGCAGGGTACCACTATACAGTTAAGGGTCTTATTAGGTATATCCCTGGAAGTAGATTTCCAGGAATGGCCAACAGTTTTGAATACGACACAGAAGCCCAGGACAGATTTTTCTGATGCTGCCACACTGAACACCTTCCCGTTTTCTCCAGATTTATTCTGATGAGAAATACACTTGCAATCCATGTGAACACAGATTGCAACACAGAACAACACAGAATGACTAGCCTATGTCCTGAGTATCTACAAGCTGGTCTGCAACCTGACATTTTTCAACTTTTTGCATTTATTCCTGAGCAATATGGTACTTTTTATTAGGTTCTGTGTGCAATTTAACAGATTAAATCTTTCTTCCTGGCTTCCTCATATTAATTTAAATGCCTAAATGGAACTGTTGCTGATTTCAGCCAAAAGTCCTGTCCTAAAGTGCGGCTGATGACACTGTGGCCAATACACCACACTCACAGCAAAAGCAGTAAAAGATGACTGAGGACAGCTCTTTAAACATGAGCAGTCCATGCTTAGTAGGTGTGGGGCTTGCTTGATTAGCAACTGGACAATTTATGTTGCAAGGCAGCTCATGATGCGTAACATATATTATGCTTTTAGTTAGTTTATTTTCTCTCAGTTTTGGCTTTGGGAAAGAGAACAGTGGTGTAAAAGGAAAAAACCACTTAATTTACTTGACACCCATCTTGTCTGATTATAGATACTATGGAAGCCATCATGAAATCAATAAAGGGATGTGGAAAGATTCTCAGAATGCAGAGCACCAAATTAATCTTACTAATATGTAAACCCCACTAATATGTATGCTTATTTGGATACGCCAAATATTTGCTCCTTTTTTACAAGATGAATTTATGAAGACCCTCCCATATTATATTTGACCAGATTAATCACCCATTTGCCCAGCAGGCGTACCTGATGGCATCCAAAGTGAATTCCCAGGGAAGAGCATGACAACAGTGTAATATACAGCAGTAATTACCCAGAATATTTTTACAGCCTCCAGGGATTTATGGCTGAGCAACTCCTGAACTAGAAGCAGCATCTCTATATTAGCCCTCAACAGTTTCTTCTTTTAATCCAAGGACTTTTTGCATCTGAGTGTTTTTACTGTCCACAACACCTTGGGGCACGGATCTTGACAGTTTAACAATGCAATGTGACATGAGAGTAACTTTTTTGCCTATATTGAAATTGCCACTTCCTGGTCTCACTTTATATACCCTACTCCTTTCTACAGTTCCTCCCAGTAAAAGTCGCCTTCAAATGATTGTATAGTCACCTTCAAATCTGTGCTTGGGAAGATCATGGAACAGATCTTTCTAGAAGCTATGCTAAGGCACATGGAGGACAGGAAGGTGATTTGAGACAGCCAGAATGGGTTCACCAAGGGCAGATCCTGCTTGACCAATCTGGAGTGACTGCATCAGGGACAAGGGAAGAGCTACAGATGTCATCTATCTGGACTTCTATATGGCCTTTGTCATGGTCCTCCACAACATCCTTCTCTCTAAATTTGAGAGGGATGGATTTGATGGATGGACTGTTCAGTGGCTGAGGAATTGGTTGGATGGTTGCATCCAGATGGTAGCGGTCAACAGCTCAATACTCAGATGGAAATCAGAAACAAGTAGTGTCCCTCAAGGGTCAGTATTGGGACCTGTTTAATATCTTCATCAATAACAAAGACAGTGAGATCAAGTGCACCCTCAACGAGTTTGCAGATGACACCAAGCTGAGTGGTGCAGTTGTTGATCTAGAACCAAACTAATTCAGTGATTTTACTTTTCAGCTCAGTCTTTTCTAAGTGACTGCAATTTCTGAAGTTAACAGTGTATTTTTGCGGACAGTGTCTGCTTCTAGAAGTGATAACATTAGATGTTTACAGTTACTACCAGGGATTGGTGTGCAGAAAGGCTCTTGCTTATGCTTCCTCCTATAGAAACCAAGAGCACTGCTGAATCTTGTGCCCCATGTTAGGGTGCCATAAAGTAAAATGTTGCACCTGCAAGAAGCAGACAGAACAAGTCAACCTACACTGACCAACAAGGTATTCCATTCCATATACGTCATATTCACTATAAAGCTGAGGTATCACAAGGGTTAAGCTCTCTTCTTCAATAGCCAGCATCTGAGGAGGACTTTGTCCATTCTTTTGCCTTCAATCCGAATTCATGTGATCCTGAATCTACTTCCCAAATCCACCTCCTGAATCTGGTTCCTGTCTGCCATTGAGTCTGTCTGGACCTTCCCCAGTGCCTGCATCAGTGACAACAGTGACATAATTTCCATCTGAGGGTTCAATATTGCTTTTGTATATATTTGCATATATTTCATTATTCATTAAAGCTGGTTTAGGGTTTTTTTAATCCAATCCATAAGTCTCTGTCCCTTATTTCCTGTCTCTTCCTCTTTGAGAAAGGAGAGAGGTTAATAAAGAGCATCAGTCATTTGTCTAGTGGCTGGCCCAGCCCTAACCTTCAACATGTTGACACGCCTGAGTGGTAGGATGCCATCCAGAGGGACGTGAACAGGCTGGACAAGTGGGCCTACGTGAACGTCATGAGGTTCTACAAGGCCAAGTGCAAGGTCTTGAACCTGGGTTGGGGTAATCCCCAGTATCAATACAGGCTGGGGCATGAAGGGATTGAGAGCAGCCCTGTGGAGAAGGACTTGGAGTACTGCTGGATGAAGAGCTGGACATGAGCCAGAAACGTGTGCTTGCAGCCTGGAAAGCCAACCAGATACTGGGCTGCATCACAAGCAGTGTGGCCAGCAGGCCACAGGAGGCGATTCTGCCCCTCTACTTAGCCCTTGTGAGACCTCACCTGGAGTACTGCGTCCAACTGTGGAGTCCTCAGCACAGCAAAAACATGGACCCATTGGAGAACCTCCAGAAGAGGATCACAAAAATGATCAGAGGGATGCAATGCCTCTCCTGTGAGGACAGGCTGAGAGAGTTGGAGTTATTCAACCTGGAGAAGAGAAGGCTCTGGGAAGACCTTATTGCAGCTTTTCAGTAAAGGGGGCTTCTAAGATGGGGACAAATATTTTAGCAGGGCCTGTTGTGAGAATACAAGAGGTAATGATTTTAAACTAAAAATGAGTAGGTTCAGATGATATAAGGAAGAAAGTTTTATGACGGTGGTGTCACCGGTTGGCCGAGGTGAGCCAATCCCGGGGAGGAGTCCTCTCCTATCCCTAAAACCCCTCTCCCCTGCACCAGGAGAGAAAGGGTTAAAAAGCAGAGCTAGGAAAAGGAAGAATAATTTGTGAGACCTCTGAACCTTTGGAAAACTGAAACAAAGGTTAATAACACTAGAATGAAATATATTACATACAGGAAATACCAATGCAATATTGGAGGGTTTGTACGGGATGGAGCAGCGAGGGTTAAATGCGGGTGAGGGAAGGAACCATACCGAGGAGTGTCCAAAATGGCGCCGGCCACGTGGGCTCTCTCGCGGAGCAGAACAAAGGAGCCACGGCTGTTACAAACGCCGGGATCCCACGTGCGAACCGCAGGCTGCGCTGTCCTGCCGGTCTGGTCGTGCGGGTTGAAGGAAGAAAAGCAGCAAAAGCGGCGGCGTTAGCAGCAGGGGAAGAGCAGCCCCGGGGCACGGTGTCTCCAGCAGCGGGGTCTGTCCCAGGCAGCACGGGCGTTTCCACGGCAACGGCTCCGCTCCGGCAGCGCGGGGTGCCGTAGCCAAGCTGCGAGCCTGCGATGCCCCTCGGAGTGCAGAGAGCGAAGGGTACGGGACGTCCCGCGGAGTGCAAAGAGAGAGAGACACGGGTGATGCGCGTCTCTTAAAGGGGAAGGAGCGCTCACGAGAAACTTTTACAACCAACGAGAGGTGCTAAACATGACGTGGGAGGGAATAGTCCAATTGGTCAGTTTAAAACAAACCTCCCAAACAGGAGAAACTGGGGTTTTTTCCTAAACTGGGACAGGTGGTGAAACACTGGCAGAGGTTGCCCAGAGCAGTGGTAGATGCTCCTTCCCTAGAAACATTCCAGGTCAGGCTGGACAGGGCTCTGAGCAACCTGATCCAGTTGAAGATGTCCCTGCTCACTGCAAGGTGGGGTGCTGGACTGGATGACCTTTAAAGGTCACTTCCAGCACAAACTATTCTATGATTCTACAGTTCTAGTTGGAATAACTTAGTATTGACAGCAAACTAAGATAGCTCAAGATTTTCTCCCTCTCATTTCCAGACCATTTCTTAATATTTGGAACATTGCAGGCCCCAGGACGAATCCCATGGAAACTTCACTGGTAACCTTCCTCTGTGAAAACCAACTATTTATCGCTGACTTCTGTCTTTTTCTTTTATCCTTTGACTTCTTAGATTCTTTAAAAGCTTTTGGTAAGTTACAAACCAAGTAGGTTATATCAACCATAATTCCTTCATCTACAAGCTTATGGGCTTTGAAGAATACTACTAGATTTGTGAGGCATGACCCCCCTTTACAAACCCATGCTGACTCTCTGTTAACATACAATATTCATTATCCACTGGTTCTTCAGAACAAATTTTTACACAAAACAGTAACCCAGCACCCAAGTTTCTCTAGAATCCTTGAGTGAATATCATATGTTGCTGTTCATCATTATCAATTTCTTCTGAAAGCAATTCTACCAAATCCAGCACTATGGAATCTAATAACATCTCGGAAACAATGAGCTTTGAGTTCCCGAGTCCTTACACAATCACAAGGTTATGATTATGGCCAGATAACCCATAGCTAGAGCAAAACCTAACACAAATTAATGGGATTTGGAGAAACAGGTGTTTTTATCCCTGATGATTGTGACAAATCCAGTAGGATATTGACTTCTTTAAGCCTTATTTTCTACGCTCAAAAGTTAAATCAATTTTAATCTAACCTCAGATATAATCATAGAACTAATTCCTACAGTAATCTGAGAACAGAAACATCAGCTATTGATATAGATCATCCCTCATCCTAAACTTTCAGATCAAATCTTTTCCTTCCTCAAACATGAGATAAACCCCTACCATAACCTCAATATATGGGCAGTGATCTAATTCTTGCAGGTAAAATGTATTAAAGGCATTAGCTGTGTCATCACTGTCAAGGGCGAGAGCTGGGCCAGCTACGAGACAAATGACAGATGCTCTCTATAAACCCCCGTGCCTTCCCCCCTTCCCAAAGAGGGGAAAGAGAAAAGGAGCAAGGGAGAGGGAATTATGGATTGGAAAAGAAAACTAAAACTGCTTTAATGAGAATAATAATAATACGAAATATATACAGATATATACAATACCAACACAGAACCCAATCCCTCTGATGGCAACCACGTCACTGTCACCACTGATGCTGTGGGCAGACACTGGGAAAGGCCCAGGCTGGGTTCAGCGGCAGACAGGAACCAGATGCAGCAGCTGGATTCTGGAACTGGATTCAGGGATGTGCGAATTGGGATCAAAGGTAAAACAGACAGAGGCCTCCTCAGACATCAGCCATTGAAGAAGAGAGTGCGAGACAGTGAGACCTTCACCTTTAAACTGGATATGAAGTATATGGGATGGAACACCTTGTTGGTCAGCGTAGGGTCACCTGTCCTGTCCACTCCTCCCCGCAGGTGCAGCCTCTCACTTACTGCACCCCCAATGTGGCACACAGGATTGAGCAGTGACCTGGGTCTGCACAGCAGCAAGTACAAGCAAGAGCCTTTCTGCACACCAGCCCCTGCTAGTAACTGTAAACACTGAGCGTTATCTCTGCTAGAAGCAGACGCTGTCTGCAAAAATATGCCGTTAACTTCAGAAAGTGCCATCATTTAGAAGAGACTGAGCTGAAAGGTAAAACCACTGAACAGAATGAGTTCTGTTCTAACTCAAACCAGAACAATCACCAATATTTTTTCTAAATCTCCACACTTCCCACTCAGGTGAACAAACTCCGTAAGAAAGCCAAATAATATCATATGCCTTTCATGATACTAAACTGCTTCCTATCCCTGAAGCCATTCCAGACAAAATGACAAACTAGGCTCAGCAAGCATTTTCGTCTTAACTCTACTCCTGTTTTTAACCAAAAACTGAAATCTAACTAAGTGACTATTTCATGAAGAAAAATTGATTGAGATTAATTAGCAAACAACATTCTTTCTAATCTCCTTTGGCCCTAAACAATCCAACAGTGAGCTTAACTGATGAAACCTCCTCTTTTAGTTCATAATGACACACTAAATCTAAGCCTATAATTTATTTAATTCAAAGTGACTGATTTGTGTAGTAAATCTGAATATAAGACTTTTGTTCCCAATTTTGCAAACTCTCAACATTTCTCTGCTAGTCTTGCAGAATGCAAGAATAAAAATGCTTTCTACCTTCCTTTCTGAAAACCTGATTCTAGCTCTAGCCCTAAAATTAACATGTACTGCAGAGTGAAGATGAATCTGTACTGGAATACCTAATATGAAGCATATGCTCCTGCCTACGCCATACTACTCTCTTTGATATGTTTTTTTCCCAGTTCCCTAGCCTCATCCCAAACCTTCCATAAATGGAAGATGTGTTCGGGAATACTGAAAATAAAATATTTGCTTATGACTACATCAGCCACCTTCCGAACACTTAGAAGTCCAGCAATAAACCAGACTTGATACACCCTTCCTGTCTGAAACACTATCCCTATCTTTCACCAATTCCTACAGAAAAATTAAAGATATCCATCCCCCGTGATGTCAGCATTCTTATTCCTGCCAGTCATGTGGATCTGACATTAAAGCAAGTTCTCAAGCTTTTTTTTTTTTCAAATTTCAAATCTAACCATAACATTACCTATATGCAAGAGCTCTACAGGGAAATTAATATTATGCATTCCTTCTTCCATTCCTGATGGCCAGGCAAGTATTTCACTATAAGATGAGGTTTTCAAACCTTATTTTCAAATTTTAATCCAAAACTACCGTTTGAAAATCAGTACTCTAGAATAAAATTGAAGAATTGGTGAATTAAACCATAGTGGCTATTAAAAGGACTCTTCCAAAAGATTAAAGAGACACTAAAGACCAGTATTGAGGCACCAAATCTGGCAAAGCTGATATTATAAGCACATTGGCCAATCTTTATGACTAACCTTTGAACACTGACAAAGTGTTTAGCACTGACCAAGCCATAAATAAAAATAATTCTTGTCCCATGAAACTCACCATCTAAAAGAGAGCCTTGAAGAAGACAGGATACTGTAGAAAGCTCAAAAGAGGACACTAACAATGTAGTTTCATTGCAGGTCTGCCTGACCCACTTGATTAAATAAATATTGAGAGTAAAGAAATTATTTAACAGATATTGTTAAGTATTAATGTGCATTACAAAGGCATGGTTTGAATGAGAGAGCATGATCTGGTATATCTGGATAGTTAGCACTTGGAGCACTTGGTAGGCAATCCAAAGATGGGAATGAGAGAGAGAGTGGGATGTGAGAACCCCCAAGTATTATCTGTGTCTTTACTCATTAGGTGGAATAAACGTACATTATATTCAGCAACAGATTTGTGGTTCTGGCACATATACAACCAGATTCGGCTACATTGCCATATCATTCTGCCTTATACATCCCAGAGTGATGACAGAAACCACTGACAAGGTGGCTGTAAAAGACTGGTCAGTCTTTGTCTTTGACTGGATAACACCAACTAAGTATCTATCTCCACTGCTAGCATCTGACATCCCAGAAATATCTGTTTTTAAAGGGATTTTAAACACCACTGAAGACTGCAATACACATTATCTGTAGGAAAAACTGCAAGCAAATTTTTGGAAATTTCATGTTGAAACTATGGCTACCAGGATGCCATATAACAATTACTCCAGGCTAACTCAGGTGGCAGTTTAAAATGGGGATGAATTACGGAGAAATATGTATATAACTAATGTTATATTTCATCAGCCTCTTTCTCTGTAGAATTAAAATTTTTCCCCAAGATGTATGTGTGTGTTTTATCATACACACAATACTTCATAATACTAGAAAAAAGTAAAGCTAGATTCGACTGGAAAGACAAAAGTCCATCCAAACACATCCAAATCCACTCAAACAATAAGCATGCCCTGCAAGAATAGTTTCCATGGTCTTGTGAGAAGGGAAAGCCATTTATCACTGAATCCAGCCTTTAGGTATCTCATAACTTCACATTTCAGAAGTGAGCTCTGTGACTTTCTTTCACAGGTTAAAAATACTTGTTAAAGCCATCTACACCGTTGCTAAGAGAAATGACACATTTGGCAAGGATATGTGAGTGATAGCTGGAGATTCTTGAAAATAAAGTAGATTTGGCTTACAGGTTGTTTTTTAATTTACTTCAGAATCTTTAGTAATAGTTACCAATGAAATGCAAAGCATTATATAACACAAGTTCAGTATACACTCACCAAAGGTCTCCTTCAGAATCTTCATATGAAGCCCCATCAGCTGAGATGGAAATACACAATTTAGATCTAACTTTTCAAAGCCTTTGCAGAAGTGTAAAATAAATATATTCCGTTTCATATATGGATGCAGCTTTCCTCCTCCAATAGGGAACACCAAACCAGATTCTCAGTTCTTCACAGCTCTCTACGCCAGTGTGCCTTGTGTGTTAGTCATTCAGATTGCTCTTAACATACACTAGCACAAGTGAGCTGGGACTTAGGTCTTATCAGGCTCAGCTGGTCGGAGAAAATTACCAGAAACCAATTCCACAGGTTATGTATTTCCATGAAATCCAGAAGAATCTGAAAAGTCTGTTTTTTCTGCAGTGTTTGGAAGAGAAATGTGATGTTCCTGAAACACTCTGTGTTGTTAAATGGTACTGTTAGAAATATGCAGACAGTGACTTAACAGAAATGAAATTGTTACTTCAAAACTCTAAGCTCTGAAACAGTGAGGTTCTAAACCTTTCCTCGACTAGAAGCACATGACTATTCCCATCAGCTTCCCCTGGGTTTCCTTTATGGCTTACGAGCTTCCTGTTGGACTACCCCATGGTCATGTACAGTACTCTGAAGCTCAAGAGCATTCCTGTAACTGGATTCTTAGCGCTAACATCTCAGACAGCCCTTTGCATTCCTTAAGCATTATATTTAAAAAAAAAAAACCTAAAAGAAAATCTGAAAAAAAAAAAAAAAAAGCCTTAGTGTTCTGTAAACATTGTCATCAGACCAAAACAGCTACAAAACTTTTAATAGAAAGAGTGGAGTATTGCTTGGGATTTTCACGCATTCAGATGCCAAACTTCTTTAAGAACCTGTGCATTAGTTGTAGACATGACCTCAGCTAACCCAAAGAAAACCACAGGCATGTCTCCTTTCCCTATTGGCAGCTACTTTAATTGGCAGGGTCACAATGTGCACTTTTGTTTGCATCCTAAACATGCAGAGCACAATTAAAATGTTTAATACTTTCATCCTGAAAGTGTGGCAATTAATATGGGGGTTTTTATAGACCAAGTCATTACACATTTAAATAGCATCATTCAAATACTTGTTTTATAAGGAATCAAACAGTTCCCCATTTAAAATTATATGGATTTAGCTCAGTTTAAAAATAGACATTTTGTTTGTTTTCCATTCAGTTGCTCTACTATTTGGTGCTCTTTCCTTGCACATGTAGTCTCTGAGTATTTTACTACCCCCTACTGCAAGGAAAGAAAATTGTACAATACTTGCTGTGGGCTGTATGCTGCTAATACCTCTTGAGAGTTCCCCATCAGCTAGAGCACCAAGGGGATATATTCAGAGTTGCTGGAGCTACAGGACCCTGTTTGGGTTGTCACATGAAGTTTCAACAGCTATGGTGTGGATAACAGAACGAAATTTTCATGACAACTTTGAGATAGTAGACTGGAGCAGCATGGTTACTGGGTTTGTGTAGTACATATCATCATGTTTCCAAAGCAACTAAAAGTGCTTTGCGAAGCAATGAGTCAGAGCCTGGTTGTGCAGTAACCACACACAGGGATTTATGTTTTCAGGAACTATGTGTCCAAGAGCAGTATACCGTTATATAGGTCTCTGGCACTAAATGTGTTGGGTAGCCAGTGAATCAGACTGAACACCTCTAAAGCCATGTGAGCAGCATTTGGTGTACTACTGTGTACCACACACACATAGTATGCACAACCCACATAATATTTACTCACTTGGACTGCTATGTGATATGAAGAAACTGCCCACTCTCAACTCAGCTGAACTCACCACCTCTCAAGGTAAAGGGCATAACACTAAATTGCCTACCACATTTGTACAAGAAAATGAACATGCCTCATGCAGTTTGTAGGTGAAATAAAATGCACATTCAAATCTTGCTCAATGGTCATCAGAAGCCAGAGCAAATCATTTCTCTTCCATTTTCTTCACAAAGTGATTTGCCAACAAATGTCCTTGTTCTTCTACCATCAGTTCCTTGTGCTGAAAGAAAAGGGATGTAAATTGTGCTCAGTGGCATTTCCTCTCCCACTGCCGTTCATACTGGGTTAACCTGGTGTTCACACTGAGAAAATCTATTTCAAACTGGGCATTCCCTGATGTAGAGGCAGGTTGTTGGCTGGTTCACCACAGCACTGCCCCACCTGCCTTGCTGAGTAGCAAGGTGGGCTGCTCCCTGGACTCCCCAGCTATTTGTCCTAGCCATGCTGCCTGGGAGGTAAACCTGGCTTCTTCAGTGTTTCCAAATTCACTGAGAGTCTCCCAAAACAGGTTTTGGGATTTTTAACACACCTCTGGTTGAAGACATCACATACTTGTTTTCTTTTCTGATTTGGGATGCAAAATAAAATAATTAAAAATTGCAAAACCGCCTATGAAAGCAGTGCATTTCCCACACAACTATTTGCTACTGACTGCAAAGGGGGTTTGTGTAGCTTAGCCAGTGACCTTGCAAATGATATTTTAGGAATATTTTCCCATATTAAACTGTAGCACCCTTAAAAAATTGGGTTTTTAAAGGAAGTACAGGTCGGACGTGATCTCCTGATGATCTGGAGCACTGGTCTTTTAATACGTGTATTTCCAGTCCTAAATGTGAAGACCCAAAGTTTCAATCCTATCCCTTGTTCCACTGGGAAAATGACCTGCTCCAAAACTTTTGCTGGCACCAATCATTTCCTACTTCGTGACAATGCTGATGTATGGGCCAGCATTTTGCACTGATGGACAAGTCTGCCAGGTCCTCAGCCCCGTTTGAGTCTAACACTGCCTGCACATGAAAAAGCCAACAGTTTGGCATCACCTTTTCCCATCCACCTTTGACAACAAGCTTAGGCAGAAAGAGAAAGGAGTCCCCTACAGTCACTCGTTCCTTTGGGTGAACATGGACCTCAGTCCATAAATCATTTCTATTGCTTTGGCACAGTGCTCCTGTCTCTGACTAAGCCACCACTCTACCACCGTCTCTTCAAGCCATTTGTAAAGGGTACACAGCAGTATTGGCACATGATTTCAACCACTGCAGCAAAATCAGCTCAGCAGGTAGAGTCAGACACCAGTGCAAATTCCTTTTTAGTCCCTAAAACAGAACTGATAATCCTTGGATCCTGGGTCTTCTGACAATATTCAGCATTCAGTGATGCCAGTGGATGATAAAGGTGCAACAGGCAGGGGCTGTGTAACATAGACGACGAAAGAGACGGATTAACCAAACAGTTTAATAAAGTCAACTCTGTAAATCTAGTCATATCCAGCACAATCTACTTCTCTAAATTTCTATTAACAATTCTTATAAGAAATAACGCATTTGCCTGTATTTTGCTACGATGTCAAATACATTATTTGACAAATTCTTTTTAAATTTAAATTTAATTTTTTTCAGCCTATTCAGCTAGCTCTAATAATAAAACTGCCTTATTCTGTCTTCACTTCATTTAATTCACTTCCCATTTCAGGAAACAAAAAAAATCAAGACTAAACATCTACCAAATGTTATTCCTCTCCAACTGAATGTGACGGATGGTCTGAGGAGCACATAAAAATTAAACAAAAAGTGCATTGTTCCCTTCCAGATTTTTCAGCTGGTGTAAATCAGCATAGCTTCAGTGATGCCAAGTTGCAGAGATGTACATCAATTGAGAACCTTGCCCTTCATCTTCAGAGAGAGAGATTTTCCCTTCAGTTTAGGTTCGCTGTGTTTTCAGGCTCATGAAAACTCCAGCCCACTTTCCTGCCATGCTCATAAATTATCTCCGTTTTGGTTAAGTTCATTACTGCTCCTAACCTGACAAGACGTCCTGTAGATAAGGCACAGAACAGATGTGACCGATCTGCAACTCTGTCTGGCTGAGATTCAGGCATTGTAATTACTCAGTGTTTCAGTTTCAGATTTGTGAAATACATCCTTAGCAAGGAGGAATACCCCTACTTGTCAGTTGATCAGGTCCCAAGATGCTATAAAACCTATAAAAACATAGTATCAAAATTAATTAATTTTAATTTAATTTAAAATGCTGTCTTGAAGGGACTACCATTTTCTACTCAATTTAATCCTTCTTAATCTCTTTATTTCCTCTGTCTGAAATCCAGAGGAGCCCACCTACGGCAGGGACCAGGTATCCTCTTTCTACTGCCTGGGGAACTGCGAGCATGAGAGGGAACGATCCTTTACAAGGTTAAACCCCAGGAATGCCAGGCTCCTAAAGGCTCTTGCTCAGGCTAGTCAGCCTCACACACAGGCAGTAAGGTACCTGCAGCCCAGACTCAGGAACAGGTCTGGATCATCAGTCCACTTCACTTCTCCAAGGGGCTGAGAGGGAGCCAGCTCTTAATCATTCCTCTTTGAAATCCTGCCTCCAAAATTTTTGCCCTCACTTGCTGTAGCACCATTGGTTGTTTGTCTTCCTTCATCCTTCCCTGCCTCCGTCCCCACGATCCTTTTCTGTCATTCCTCTCCTCCATCTTCAACCACAGTCCCTTCCAAAGCAATCTAATTAAACTTTGTTTTCATTATATAAGCCCAGGGTGTAATCAAATACATTTTTAAAATAACAAAACTGTGGAACTGACAGGACATGTGTCGACCATCACCCCATATCCAAACACTGAGGTTTGAGCTTGGCTCAGGCATCTCTGAAAATGCCAAATGCAGATTTCCACAAACACAGAGAAATGGATCCATAGCTGCTGTAAACAGAATAAAGGTGCATTGTTTAAAGTTGCTAAGCCAACACAAAATCATAGATGCCTTGAGAAGAAAGTTTCAAACTTCAGCCTGACAAACACTTAGGCACATGTGTGCTGGTTTTTGCCTGGGGTAGAGTTAATTTTCTTCATAGTAGCTGCTATGGAGCTGTTTTGGATTTGTGCTGCAAACACTGCTGATAACACAGGGATGTTTTCGGTATTGCTGAGCAGAGCTTACACAGAGTCAAGGCCTTTTCTGCTCCTCACTCCATGCCACCAGTGGGTAAGCTGGGGATGCACAAGAAGTTGGGAGGAGTCATAGCCAAGACAGCTGACCTCAACTGACCAAAGGAATATTCCATACCATATGGTGTCATGCTCAGCAAAAAAACAAATAGGCCAAAGGTTGATCAGGGGGGCTGCTGCTTAGAGATTGTTCGGTATTGTTTCATTTGCATCACTTCTCTTTCCTGAGTTTTATTTCCCTGTTACATTCCTTGTCATTACTATTGCTATTATTAATAATAATATTTTATTTTATGTCAATTATTAAACTGTTCTAATCTCCACCCACGAGTTTTCTCACATTTACCCTTCCAATTCTCTTCCCCCATACCTCTGCAGGGGCAGTGAGCAAGTGGCTGTGTGGTACTTAATTGCCAGCTGGGGTTAAACAACAACAGTCCTTTTAGGCACCCAACATGGGACTTGAAGGGTTTGACCAGACTGACCAGAGCGTATTAGAAGGGATTTATATCTCTTAACAGCTGTGGGTCATGATATTGATTCATCTGTTCTCAATATTAGTTTATCTGATCCGCACTATGCTCCTTTTGCTGTTGAACATACTAAAGATTGCTGTTGGCTTATGGAGTTTGTGGTGCTCTGTAGTGATTAGTTTTTTCTTGAAGATTTATTATTAAAATACTGACCTTGAGCTTAATCTGGTATCTGGGCTCTACTGAAGCTATTATTGTACTTCAGGTACCATCTCTTGGAGACAACGATTATACTTCTTCCTCTGAGAGGTTTTGTTTTGGAGGAAATACAGAAAGGCACCTTCACTACCTTCTTCCATGATGTTTTGACCCATTTCTCCATTGTAACAGTATCTTGACAGTATCTTTTCTCAGTATCTTAAACATTCTTGGGTATTTAAAATACTTCTACTGGTCTTTCTTAGGAATATTTCTTTGGTTTTGTCTAAGGCTAACAAGCAATGTAGGAATATGACCCAGGCTCCACGAGAATATGGTCATGGGTGGCTCAGTTTGTGAGAAAATATGGGAAGGTGTCTAGAGAACTTCTTACCTCCAATGGTCTGGAACTTCATTCATGAATAATTACAGGATCCTGATGAAGTGATAGAATGCTTGGGGGAAAAAACCACTACAGTTATTCCAAAGAGGTACAACTTACTTAACTGCACTGTGCTGGGCCCTAGCCAGCATCTACCAAACACTGCTCAATAACATGCAGCACCCTCAGGGAGAAGAGAGGGAAAACACACCAACAGACACTATGGCTAAACCAAACACTATGTCAGTCACCCCTACAACTAAAAAGAAACAATGGAGTGGAAGTCACCTCATTTAGTAAGGGATGAAGAAGCTTCTCCTAAGAGGAAGCAGGAAAAAGAAGCAGAAAAGGCAGACTGTTCTGCAGCAGAGCAGTGACAAGAACAGGAAGAGACCGAAATCATAAATGAGACAGAAACCACCCAATACCTACCCCTAAGTGAGCTCTGAGATGTGCAAGAAGATTTTATCTGTCAACCAGGTGAGCTAATTCTTAGCTGGTTACTCCAGTGCTGGGATATTGGGGCCAGCAGTTGGGAATTAGAGGAAAAGGAAGCCCCTTAGATAGGATACCTTGCCAAGGATAAAGCCATTGACAAAGGGACTGGAAAAAAAAGCAGGAGTCCTCAGTCTTTGGCAGACACTCCTGTGAAGTGTGAAGGACAGGTATCCTTTCAAGGAATAACCTGCAAATTCCCAAAGCCCATGGACCAGCATTGAGGGAGGTATCCAGTATCTGAGAGAATTAGCTGTGTTGGAGGTAATCTATGAAAACCCAGATGACAATCAGGCATCTAAAGACCCAGATGAAATCCTGCTGTGCACGCTGTCCATGTGGCGAAAGTTTGTACAAAATGTACCAATGTCACGCACCCACACCCTGGTGTTAATAAGCTGGACAGACACAGAGGAAATAACTATAGATGAACTGGTCAGACAACTCTGAGAATGCAAAGATAATCTCACCTCCTTCATGTGGGCCTGTGTCTCAGCTGGGGACAGACTGACCCAAAAAATGTCCAAGCAAGCCAAGAAGGATAGGTCTTCCTCATGCAATCCAACCAAGGTCTTAGCTATTAAGAGTCAGTCTTTGTCTGTTCAAGGGAAAGGGTACCAGCAGTGCACACCACATGCAACCCTGTGGTTCTCCCTGACTGACCAGGGGGAGGACATGAGGAAGTGGGATGGTGAACCTACTTGGAGACTAGAAGCTCAGATAGAGGAACTGCAAGGAAAAACAACAGCCAAAAAGCATCCATCCAGGAAAATTACTGCTCCACTGTCTGCTGGGCAGAGTAGAAGGTCTGATTGTACTTCTGATCCTGATGGAGGATGTGTTGCAGTTACAACAATCAAGTAATGAATACTCTGACCAGGATTAGAGGGGCCCTGCCTTCAGCCAGGCAGAGGAAAGGGACAACCAGGTGGATTTGATGGTCTGACACATCAGACCCACAGGAGTATAAAGCTCTAGTGGAGGCTAATGCTCAGAGTACTCTAATACCACCAGATTCCAAAGGGGCAGAATTCATCTCTATTTCCGTAGCAATGAGAGTATCCCAAGAACTGACTGTGTTGGAGGCTGAAGTAAGCCTAACAGGGAATGGGGGGCAAAACCATCCTATTGTGACTGGTCTAGAGGCTCCATGTATCCTTGGCATAGACTACCTCAGGAGAGGGTACTTCAAAGCCCCAAAAGAGTGCCAGTGGGCTTTTGGTATAACTGCCTTGCGTACGGAGAAGTGTAAACAGCTGTCTAGCCTGTCTGGTCTCTCAGAGGATCTGTCTGCGGTGGAGTTGCTGCGAGTTAAAGAACAACAGGTACCCATTGCTGCCATGAAAGGGTGCTGACGACTCCCTAGTTTCCATCCTTAAGTTAATCCATCAACCGGAGAGTCAAGGAGTGATCAGTAAGATTCATTCACCATTTAATAGTCCCATATGGCCAGTGCAAAAATCCAATGGGGAGTGGAGGCTAACAGTGTATTATAGAGACCTGAATGAAGTCACACTGCTGCTGAGTGCTGCCATACCAGACGTGCTAGAACTCCAACTTTGGAGTCAAAGGCCACCAAATGATGGTGATACCAACAATTGATATCACTAATGCATTTTTCTCAATCCCTTTGGCAGAAGAGTGCAGGCCACAGTTTGCTTTCACATGGGAGGGTATTCAGTACACCTGGAATCGACTGCCCCAGAGGTGGAAACACAGTCCTACCATTTGTCATGGACTGATCCATACAGCATCGGAGAAATGTGAAGCTCCTGTACACTTGCAGTATAATGATGACATCATTGTGTGGGACAGTACAGCGGAGGAAGTGTTTAAGAAGGGGAGAATAGTAATCTAGACTCTTTTGAAAGTTGTTTTTTCTATAAAACAAAGCAAGCTCAAAGGACCTGCACAGGAAATCCAGATATTAGGAACAAAATGGCAAGATGGGCAACATCATATCACAATGGATGTGATCAATAAAATAACAGCTATGTCTCCACCAACTAACAGAAAAGAAACACAAGCTTTCTAGGTGTCATAGGTTTTTGGAGAATGCGTATTCCAGGTTATAGTCTGAGCATAGACCCTCTCTATTGAGTGACCCACACAAAGAATGACTTTGAACGGCACTCTGAGCAGCAGTAAGCCTTTGAACAAATTAAGTGAGACATAGTTTGTGCAGTAACACTTGGGCCAGTCCAGACACGACTAGGTGTGAAAAACAGCCCCACCTGGAGCCTCTGGCAGAAAGCACCTGGAGAGACTTGAGATCAACCTCTATGGTTTTGGAACTGAGGATATAGGGGTTCTGAAGCTCATTACACTCCTACAGAAAAAGAAATATTAGCAGCATATGAAGGAATTCAAGCCACTTCAGAAGTAGTCAGCACTGAAGCACAGCTCTTTTTGGCACCTCAATTGCCTGTGCTCCGCTGGATGTTTAAAGGGACTGTCCTGTCTATGCATCATGCAATCGATGCTACATGGAGTAAGTGGGTCACACTGATAACACAACGGGCTTGAATGGGAAACCCCAGCTTCCTGGGAATCCTGGAAGTTACCATGGACTGGCCAGAGGGCTGAAACTTTGGAGTGTCACCAAAGGAGGTAACTCATGCTGAAGAGGCCCCTCTGTACAATAAACTACCAGGAAATGAAAAGCAATATGCCCTGTTTACAGGTGGATCCTGCCCTATTGCAGGAAAACATCGAAGGTGGAAAGCTGTTATGTGGAGACCTACACAACAAACTGCTGAAGGACCAGGTGAATTAAATCAGTTTGCACAGGTTAAAGCCATCCAGCTGCCTTTAGATACTACTGAACAACACAAAAAAAAATGGCCAGTACTTTATACTGACTCATGGATGGTGGCAAACGCTCTGTGGAGATGGCTACAGCAACAGAAGCTGACCAGCTGGCAGCACAGAGGTAAACCCATCTGGGCTGCTGAATTATGACAAGATACTGCTACAACCAGAAAACCTGGTTGCAAAAGCACGTGAAGTAGGTGCTCACATACCCAAGAGCTGTGCAATTGAAAAAACTTCAAAACAATGAGCAGCTGGACCAGGCTGCTCGAATTGAAGTGGCCCAGGTGGATCTGGATTGGGAACATAAGGGTGAGCTGTTTACAGCTCCACGAGCCCATGATGCATCGGGACCTTTAGGATGGAATGCAACATACAAATGGGCTCAGGACTGAGGGGTGGACTTGACTACTGATGCCATTGTACAGGCTATCCATAAATGTCAAAAGTATGCCATAATTAAATAAGGTAAGCAGCTAATGTTTTTCCATATAGAGGACAATGGCTCAATTATCAACATGGAGAAGCCTGGCAGATTGGTTGTATCACACTACCACGAACCCACCATGGCAAGCAGCATGTGTCTACAATGGTGGAAGCGACCACACAAGATGAGTTTTCTCACTTTTAGCCTTCCAATTCTCTTCCCCCCACCCCACTGCAGGAGGAAGTGAGCGAGCGGCTGTGTAGTGCTTAGTTGGGGGCTGGGGTTAAACCGCAAAAACAGGTTTAACATTAAGCAAGTGAGAGTCTCACCTTCAACAGGATACTCATGGGCTTAACGTTAAGTAGCAACCCAAGTACTTGAAGGACAGAAGTCGCAGTCTTGTTGGCTCTATTCGTACTGAAAACTAATCCACATTTAGGCCTTAGGAATCTCTGTAATAATTCAAATCAGGCACTTCCAGACAGACTTCTTTTTTTTTGTTTGTATTGTTTTTGAGGGAAATATTAAAAACATATTTATGAAATCAACTGATTTACTTAGGTCTCCCAGTGCAAGTGAAAACAGAGCAGAACATAAGAGATCATCCAGTCTAGGTTACATTAAAAAAACAAAAAAAAAAGTAAAATTTAGAATTTCTCACAGTTTTGCAATGCAGGGTCAGTTTTATATGGCAAGCACTCAGCCCTCCTCCAGGGTGCCTGGCCATACACAAAACAAATGCCAAATCACCTCTTGTCCTAAAGATCTGACAGCTGGACAACAAAACACACTGGCAGCCCCCCAGGAAGCCTTCAGATGTCTTCACGCACAGTGATGTAGCATCCAGTCTAGGCAGTAGCAGAAGCACAGAGGTTGCATTCCCACCTGCAGAGGTGTCCCATATATGCTGACTTCTGGCTTGGGGCAACTGCATTGCTCATGGCAAGTGAGCTGGCAAGTTTGCAGCTAGCCAGATCATGTCTTCATCAGAGCAGCAGTCTTAACTGTAGACATGCCAGGATGAGAAAAGACAATAAAAAAGAAATGCATAGTAGTGATGGTGATGGTGGGAAAATGAATAGAGAACTAAGGAAACAAATGAATGGAGACTAGAAGTTTAAAACATCAGCTTCCTCCAGTTTCTTGATTAGCACAGTTCTCTTTGGGGTGTCACTGTTGTTTTTTCATTTGGGGTTGATTTTTTCTTAATGTTGTTATATCTATTTTTTTTTCCCAGAACAATATTCTATGTGGCAATAAAACATTTCTGCATTGTACATTCCTGAAAATGCTAACTTGATTTTTACAGAAGGAAGGGGACAAGCGAGAAGCACAGCTCTTATTTCACAAGAAGTAAAACTCCTCCACTGGGTCTCTGTTGATGGTAATATATCATGGGGAAAAAAAAAGGAAAAAAAAAGGACTACAAACATATTACTAGCAGTATAATAAATAGCATGTGCAAAATGTACAGTAGAGTAAGTACACTACAGGGACTATTTACAGAGTCTCTTCCACTCCATTACCATCATCAACTGTCTTCTGTGGTTTGGCTCATCAAATATTTGCTATGTACTTTACCATTGTAAAAGCACTACAGATCCTTGGCTGGACAGAAAACAAATGCTGTACAATTACTTTGTCGATTGTTGCCTTTTATATTCAATGTCTGACCTTAGCACCACCCCCCTACAGTTCAATGTGCAGAAACACCGATAAAATACATGATGTTTATTTCCAGTGACTTTTACTATTAAATGGGTGGGTCTGTCACACTGACAAACCAAAGGATTTCTCTTTAAGGGGAAGCCTCAGTGGAAATCTACACCATTAGGAGGCAAGGACTTTGGAATTATATTTGAGAATCACTTCTGTTAAACAACTGTTTTGCAAATTGTGTAAGCCCATATAGCTCCATTATCTGAAGAATAAGACAGTACTTTCTGCACTGCTGTGGAAGGGCAGACATACAAGTGATCCTCATGCATTCCTTAAATACATCACTGAGGAAAACTATAGTATATATTAATTAGTAAATGTGACACTAATACATATACATACCCCAAATTGCGGCAGGTGCACCTGCCCCGTTGGTCTGAGAGACTTCCAACCACTAAACCGCAGCAGTTGCTTGGCAGATTTCAGAGAAACTGCTAGAAACCTCTGGAAGATTCTCGCTAGCTCTGGCCAAGCCCAACAGCACATGTACATGCCTAGAAAGCAGGTCTGCAGCCAAGAGGAGCTAATGTGACCGTATATGACCACAGCTCAGATTTGACTAAGGGTGTAAGGGGAGTCCTGCTGGGGGTGAGTTTGAGTCGTCCTCCTCGGAGCAGCAGGTCTGCAGTCAGTGGGGGGGGGCTCTCCCCTTAGGCTGAGACGACGCCTAAGGAAACTCCTTGAGGTTGAGAGACCCCACCTTTGTGTAGGTGAGTGTTTGCACATGCTGGATTATTATTCTAAGCTTAGAAGTGGGGGGTGTAGTGTGGTAATTAGTTTCCTCAACCAACATCCAGAACCTGTAAATTTGTCTGAGCTTCCATTTGTTAATATTTTTAATAAATCCAGTTGAACTATATTGGCTGGTTAAGTGAGATCAGGGAAGCTCTCATGATGCAGTTAGAGCCACCTGTGCAGGTAAGGGGAGAGAGAGGAGACAGTGTGTAGGGAGGCAAGGTGGGGACACTTAACCTTGCCAGAAGCTTGGCTGGGCCAGAATACCTCAAAAGCTGAATTCCAGTGTAGCTCCCAATACTAAGGGTGGATCAGTCCATCTCCTAGCAGGCTGGAGAACCTATAAGGGCTTTCTCACTCCTGCCTGCCTCAAACTCATCAAAGGAATGAGCACCATTATAAATTACAGAATATTATATCTTATCTTAGAATGAGTAGAGGAATGATGAAATAAATGAAAGGAGTCCAGATGAATGGAAATACAGAAGCAAAACACTGAGATCTCGCTTTAAGATGGACTTAGAAATGAGACTGCTAACAAACAAGGTTGCAAATTGTGATATCATGCTGATGCCCAGCAGAAGGAAGAGTGATTGACAGCTTACTGAGTACTAACCTAGATGTCAGACAGATACTAGGTACAGATAGATACTAGATACAGAGACAATGTTGAGTGGTCCTGGCTCTGATCAATAACAGGAGATTAGAAAATATACTGGAGGGTGATCATGGTTCCATCCATGTGGCCAATTTCCCATCAGCACATCTGACATTTTCTGACCAGCTCTGAAAGGCTTCATCTACTGGTCTGGCCTGGATTCAAGCTGGAATCCGCACTTAGAAGATTCCTTGATGGCACAAGCAAATCCCAAACTTTTCAGTCTGTACTTCTTTATAGGTAAATTTTCTGTAAATAATAAGAATAGATTTGCAGAAACCTAAGGAGGTGGTACAATGAGGTATGTTTGAAATGAACAAAATACAGTCCAGGTTTTCTTCTGAAAAATAATATCAGGAAATCGAAACACACACAGCATACATAAGGATGATACAAGAACTATTATCATTGCTATTATATGCCAGTCACAATGTCCCTAAAAAACCTTGTCAGTTCTCATGGACTTGAGTTCCTATGGAAACCGCTTTTATTAAGTACTGGTTTTGAAAAAATCGTTGTTTAGCATATGGCAGTTCCTCCTAGGTCATTGAGGTTTTTTTCTGAGATACATTAATATCTAGTAATAACAGCTCCCCTAGTTCAGCACAAACATTTAGGATTTTGTGCTCTTATGAAAGAGAGCATATCTAAGCACTACTTTAGCAAAGCCTTTACATCACTATCCTGAAATGGCATCAGTGAAGAGCACACACTCTAGGGCATCTAGCTGTCTCTATTTGTATTCAATTCCTTTCTTTCATCAGAAAGTGCATCCATAGCTAGTGAAGTTCTAGAGCATTTTTATTGCTATCTTCTGTGACATAATGTCTTTCCTAAAGGTTGGTTGAAATATAAAGTCTTCCCTTCCCCTCAGACTGTACTTAGATCTGCACAGACAACTGTATATTTGTTGAAATAACTCCTTGTAGAAATGTGGCCAACTCTATTTATACAGATACACCAAAGACTTATCCCAAGTCTTGGTTTCAGTTATTTAAGTCAAGAAAAGTACCACTCTATCACTCTTTTGTTAGCAAATGGATTACAAATGTCCTCTTGCCAATGCTAAACCGATCCAGTTTGAGGATATTAAGTCCAGACGTTTCTTTCAGGAGACGGTTTTCTTCTGAGCCAGTAGCTAAGCTTTCATCTCCAAAAAAAAAGTGAATATCCAGAGTTCAGTGTTGCAAGGATAAGTTATAAATACAGAACCAAACATTACCTGACACTGCAATGCATGTCTGAAACTGAAAGGAAAAAAAAAAAAGGGTTCAAATAATAGCTTTCGAGAAGTAGAACTTGAAAGTCACCTGAAACCATGTTAGCACTGAACCCTAACGATGGACCACGTCTAACAAACATTGTCTGCTATTTCACCTACGATTAAATGTCTTACATGTTACAGTGACTTCCACATTGTTGTGAGAATGACTTCTCATTTCAATGCTTCAATATGTCAATAACTATTCCGTATTAATGTCAGCAGGAAGGTAGCCCTCAACCACTTACTAGCTTCTCTGCAGTTTTTCTGCAGGCAACTTTCCAGACAAGCTTTTGGCTCCCCAAAAGTCTAGTCTTATAAGAAGCAGCAAATATAATCAACAACATGAGACTGCAAAAAGTAAGACAAAGAAAACTTTGAAGACCACTAGATTTTGAGGTCCAAAAAAACATCTGACTGTATAATACAGGCCACAGAGTTTCATCCAGGTACTTTTCCACTGAGCCATATCATTTCTGTTTGAATAAAATATATCTTCCATAAAGGCATTTAGTCTTATTTAGAAATGTCAAGAGAGAATTCACTTCTCTCCTGGGTAGTTTGTTCCAGCGGTTTACGCCAACATTTCCAGAGCCTACAGAATGAAGAGATGCTTTCTGCACTTTTACAATTCCAACCCTCATCTATGCAGACATAAATTCATTAAAGTCAACAGACCTCAGTCATCACTGATTTAAGCCAAAAACTTTAAGTTCCATTGACTGACTTTATTTTTTATATCACAGAACATTTTTCTCAAGCCAAGAACCCCCAAGATGTTTACTTGTTTGACAGGGAAGAGGAAGATGTGTACCAATTTCTCACACTGCACTGACTCTATTAGATAAGGACTGAAGAGGCTTGGGTGTGCAGACAGCATGGTAAACATGGATCTTCAAAAATGACCCAAAAAGACATGGTCATACCTCACCAGCAAAATCATGATGGGTCAAGTAGAGCTTGGAAAGAAAGTCAAACATTTGCTAAAGAACTGGATGATCTAGATGTGTAGGTTAGTATGGAACATAGAACACGGCGGATGGCTGTTCTCAGCACAAGATCACCCTTTCCCTCCGCTTTGAAAATCTCTTCCCATCAAGCCACTTATCTAGATGAACTGGTTTTTTTTGTCTTTCTTCAACATTTTCTTCCTACCACTGTCTTCATTCATTACATTGTAAATATGGCCGTCACAGTCTCCTCAGACTTCTGCAGCAAAGCTGTCACAGTAAATGGAAGTATGGGGTGGGTTCATCATAGTCACAGTCGGCCCTAAGCATTTGTCAACAACTCAGAGATACTGCTACTGCAAGCACCTCCTGCCACAAAAAATGGTACAGTGACCATCAACTTCTGCTTGTCTTTCACAGCTGGCTTTCTGAAAACAAATGGAAATTACACTGCTTCCCTGTAAAGAAGCCCAGAGTAACAGCCCTTCCCATCAGCCAAAAGTCTCGGGTCACCTGAAAAGGGGAAGAACTAAAGATTGGATGGTACTTGCTGGATATGAGAATGGGAGTACAGGGAAGCAAAGGCTCATGAGCAAGAACAGGTGGACTGAAGAAGAGGACTGTGAGGGAAATGAATCTAAAAACTTATGTAACAGGTAATGTCATCTTCGTCTAACTTTGACAGATCACCCTGTAAAATACCCTATTGTAGGCTACAACATTTTTCCTGTTAAATTTTATATATATATAAAAACCAGGGCAACAGACCTTTGAAGTCTTTCTGGAGCACAGTACATCACTGCTAGAAGGTGTACCATGTCTGGGTTCATGCAGAAAATTCACAGGGGGGCCGATATTGCAAACACAGGCTCCACCCTGTCTACCGTGGAAGTGATATTATTAAGCATTTCTTCTGGCACCTCATAAAACTGTTCTGCTGAGAATAGGCTTGGGGAGAGCAACTTTTAACACCTTAGCCGCCACTCTACTGAGTACTTCTCACTGAAAAGTCACAGAATTTCTTGCACAAGCTAATTTATACTTTCTCGTTCTTCTTAAGGGTAAACCCTGAACACTTCCTTATTAGGACTGGCCTTTGTCTACACTTTGACGGTAAAATGAATAAGGGGAATATCCTCAAGTTGAATGTAAAATCAGTACTTGGCACTCTAGAAATTTCCTTGCCATTTTGACTTTAGACACAAGATGGCAGCAAGAAATTCATTTCAAGCATTTGTTCTCATTAACTCTGTGTTACCTGGCAGTAACTGTTAAATATGTGGGCTTGGTTATTGTGACTATTTGATGGTAGTGCCCACAAACACTCCTCCTCACATTGTTCTCATATCACCCTCGACCCTGAATTCTGCTGTTAGCTCTGGTCATAATGACCAAGTACCCATTGCATTAGGTATGCAGCCATGCAAAAAATACATCCATGGCACATGCAGATGACTAAGGTGTGCCAAGAACAGACTTGCTAGTGGCCATAAAGCTGTAAAAATTCATTTAAGTCTGACTTTATTATGCAGCCTTTTTCTCTTATTTGTTTTGTTTTTTCTAGCACCTTTATTCTTTCCTAACGTGATATTTTTCCTTTCTCATAGTCTTAGCCTTTAGGACATGCAGCCTTTAGTAGTCCCAAAAATTTATTTCTTTTTTTTTTTTAAATTTCCCCAACCTATGATGTCCTAGAATTCATCCGGTCCAAAGTACCAACCTCAGAGCTGTTCAAGGAAGACTTTGCACATTCCTAAATGTTTTTTGTCAGAAGGATTTTCTGCCCTTTCAATTCGTAGTTTTTGTCATTACAGAGAAACTTTATCTAATTTTACCCTATTGATAAGTGAACAGTGGAAAAATTCAGATCTTTAGTCTACATTCCCAAAGTTCATTAGTATTTGTGGAACATTCGCAATTTTTGCTATTATGAGAAACTGCTCCAAGGATTCTTGAGACCACAGCTGTGCTCTAAAATTAAAGGTTATGAACCAAGCTTGCTACCTACAACCTACAACACACTCAGATACTCTATGGATCAAAGGAGAACATATATAATACACACCTATAGTGCCTTATATAAATTTGAAGAATAAAGCCAGCTAAAGAGGACCCAGAGCTTATTACCCTCAGAGCTGGCAAGCTTCTGGAGCAACACTCCTCAGGTTGCAGGTAAGCCAGAGCTGCAAAGACAATGACATCACTCCACATAATGTTGAAGTAACATGACTAAAGCATACTGAGTAAAAAAGCGTAAGAAACTATAATAAAGCTACCCATACATACATCTATTTTTATCCATCCACCTCCTATGTGGATTAAACTTCCTGACAGAGAACAGACAGATTTTGATTATGCAGCCCTTAAAGGGATGCATGTCTGTCTATTGTGTATTTCCATTGTTTTTTTATCAATCATTTTCTTCAGATTGTTAGCAATCGATATTTTCAAGGGTTCTGTTAAAACAAGATTGTTCAGGTTATTCTGAAAATGCACATTTAATGCTTTAACATCTCAGAACAAATATTCTGCTTCATAGTAGCCAGACATTGCACTTGACATTACAAGGACACACAGCTATGATAACATCTTGTTCGGGACACATGCGATATACAAGCATACAGAAAATTTGGCCCTCTATCTAAAGCTTGTTAGTGTTTTTCCCCTCAGAAATACATATCTGTATTCCAAAAAAAACATCTCACAAGACTAATGAATATTCTCTTTGTTAAAAAAACTTTCATATTCTCTGCTCAAGAGGAACAATTTCCAGCTAGTAATTAATCTGCACTATGGTTGAAGGACCGAATTATTTACTTACAGTCTTGGAATGCCGGAGATTGAAAACACATTTTCATCAGGATACTAACAATAATGAGAGGGGTGGTGAGGTCTGGAGAATTCAGGTGAAATTCTTAAAACAGGCACCAAAAAAATGTGTTTGACTATTTTGCCTTATTAATGTTGAAATTTTCACTGGGCTTCAGTATGTTCGTCTCACCCTAAATAAATGTAAAATGACCGCCAAAATTACCTTTTTTTGTTGTTGGAAGCAGTCCCAATGTTCCCATTAATAGTAAGAAAAGGTACACCATCAATTATGTGTTTAGATGGAAATCTATTCTTTTCTTCCTCGGGAATATTATTTCTAGCATAACATTTTACAGAGATCCTGCACTTACTCTTTTCTATTCACTAAGTTCTGAAGAGCTTCTTGTTTGACCTTCGTCTGAATAGCTGGAGACTGAATTGCACCGTTAACTTTTCCAGATAGCAATTCCTATTTTAAGAACATTTGTTTTTATCTGCTATATACAGCACTCACTTCGGAAAGCAAGCTCTGCAGGAGCAAAAATCCCTCTCAGCAATCTAATTGCAGCAAACGAATACCAAAGGCCAAGAATTCATGCCCCTATTGTCTTCCTGGCAGGACAGGCAGATGTTGTCATGACCTTAAACCTTCGCGCCTTCTTCTGGTAAGCTACAGGCGCAAGATGGAAGCACAGATGTCATTTTTATTTGTCATAATGGGAGACAAATCCTAGCAGTTCCAGTAAATTGCTGACCAGTGCTGGGGAGATTGAGATTTTTGATTAACCTGCTTGAGCTGCAGATGGTGTAAGGAGAAGCACAGACCTGCTACGGGGATGCCTCAGCCGGGATAACTCTGTCAGTTTTCCACTGATGCAGCACAAAGCAGTGGGACTGAGGGGAAGAACCAGAGCCAAGAGGTTCGGCCAGTATCGCATCTGCTCGGGGAGCAGGAAGCTGTATCAGACCTTTCCACATTCCCAGCCAGTTCTGCACGCGGTACAAAGCCTTCCTCCACTGAAATGAGCAGGAGTGGAACAGGATGAAGCTACAGATTACATAAGTTCAGTCAGATAATGTAAACTTGATAGTGTCTTTCACTTCACACATATTTTTAAACAAATTCACCTTGAATATGCTCAAATATTGTTTATATGTGCTTTCCATGAACACTCAAGCAATAATATGGTACAAATACTATACATAATTGAGCTTCTGAATTAATGCACAATTATTCATAGGAACCATATTTTAAAATTACATGAACAACAGTGCCAGGCACTCAAAAGTTTATCCAATTTGGTAGCAGAAACTGTATTTACTGTGTACCAGATATTAACTAAGAGTTAAACTCCAGTTTCAAATTTATCTGAGTCAATATTCCTAGGAAAATTATCAATATTAATCAATTTTAGAGTAATTTTTATTATAAAAATTGGTTAAATCTGAATAATGAATAATTCAAAGTAACTGCTTTGTTCTTATACCATACTGAAGCAAGAATCGACATTTATCAAATAAATTATTAATTGCAAAATTACTCATTTTGTTCTGCTAGCACATATCACACAAAGAGACTCAATTACTAGAATAATGGCTTGAGAAGAAACTTTGTCTGATCTTAGCTTCCAGTTTCGACAAAATCACTTAGTCAAACATAAGAGCATAGAGGCTATCATTAGGACAATGTCACATATCAAAGAAAATAAATATAGTCTGAAGAAACCACTTAACCTAACAAGACATCTCAAAATACAAATAATTAAGGCAGCTTAAAAAAAAAAAAAAAGTGATAGGACGCTACTGAAATAATAGGCTGTCCTGGACAGAAAGGGGTATTAGAAATTTTTGAAGAAGATATTTATTACAGAATATAAATACTGTAGGCACAACATCTTTGAAAACCTATATGAAATGTTGCAAACAGCAGTCCCTAATTTCGCTTGCAGTCTGAGACTGCCTTACTTTAAAACCTACAACACAAATATTAATTCTTCTAATTCCTTTGTCCTATTCAAGTACGTCAAGTGAATCAGATTCATCAGTATAGATGACCCACAATGGAGCTGAAATAACACTGTTTTGCTGTAAAAGGGCAATTTCAACCAAGTCAATAAATAGTGAATATGGAAACAAAGATTATATTTCAAACCATAAGACATCATTTAAGATTTCTCATACTTTACACAGGAGTAAGTGCTTACTTATTTGGTGCCTAATATAACTCACAAAAGTGTTCCATTTAATTTCGCCTAGACCTTTTCATATTCAAGGGATATAAGTTTCAAAATCAAATAAAGACTGAGTTGCAGGCACAAAAGTAAAACACAAAGACCAAACAGGTATTAATTTCAGAAGAATGGTATTTCCTTCCAGGAGACCTGATGATGAGATAATAATTGAAGACATTATTATGGCCATGGAATGATTCACAAACATTTCATGTTTTGCTTCACTCTCCAGCTCTTAAGTGTCCTGTGGTTACTGAAGAACAGGAAATTTCATTTAAAATAAAATAACTAAACCTCTAGCTTTCAAAACTGTGAAACAATCTTCACAACACGAAGAGAATGTGTTTTAAAGGATTAGAAACCAGGATAAAAATAAAATTAAATAATAATATACTCATATTTATATTGAGACTAACTTGATTAATGATTTTTAATGTCCACTCCACAGGTTGCTTTCAACTGACTAGGCAACTTTCATTACATATATCATATCATTAATATAATAGAGAATTTCATGAAAGCCAGTGTTTAAAAAAAATCAGAACACATACTAGACAGTGGCTTTATTTTCACTGTAGTATGAAGGTTCATCTCGTTAAATCTTATTTGAGGAAGACAAGATATAAAATGAAATTACCCAAGAGAGAGCACTGTCTAATGTCCAAGTGCATTTGCACTGAGTTATTAATGCAGCCACTATGGAAGCATTTTTCAATATATCAGCAAAAATAGGAGCTGAAAAAATATTACATATTACAGCTTCTGTGCATGATTGTATTTATATTAACAGCCCTATCCTGTTATTCAAACCCTTACATAGTATTCCCTTATTCTACCAAAGTACCAGAAAAATTACTAGATGCATCTACAATATTGGACAATACTCTAGCACTGTTGAAGTCAATGGCTGTTTATTCAGAAGTTTAAAAGAAACACGGAAAATAAGATTTAAAAAAATAGCAATAGAGAGATCCCTCTGTAATAAACATAATTTAATATCATACTTTTCTTGTGGAACATCATTAAAATCTGAAATTTTGCAGTTGCTAGGGAAGGAATACAGTATCAGGTCAATCTTATCTGAGGTGACTAAATTAAATAAATAAGCAGACAGGGAAATTAAAAAATCAGTTAATAAATGCTGAAAAATTTCAAGCCAGCTCATATCAAGGAAAATCCAGAGGCTATTCTAACAAATATATAAGTCTAAACTTCTCAATCTACTGTGGCCGGTTTCAAAATAAGGAGTTCAAGTGCTAGGCTTGAAGGAACAGAAAGTAAGCAACAAAAAACATCAGATGAAGGAAATGCAATTTTAAAAAATACCAGCCAGAATTATATTGTACTAACTGCATGAGCACAGGAAAGATATCGTGACAGACAGGCATGTACTATTAGAAGCAACACACTTCGTTTTGTACAAACTGTTCCTTTGGCTTGTCAGCGTGTAAAGAACAAACACCAACAAGGAGTCTTATTCACCAGATAAGGAATTGTGTTATAGTTGAACTGGATCAACCACCAACTGGAGAATTTGATCCAGGAAGCTGAAGATGTTTGGAAACCAGATAAGTAAAAGGAGAAGAAAAATTTTTAAATATTTTAGAATAATTATACTCAAGGAAAAAAACAACAACAACAACAATAACAGCAATAGCAATAGTAATAAATGATTATTAACTAATAATTATTAATTATTAATTATTAATTATTAATTATTAATTATAATAAAACAAAGGTAAAGGTAGGGAAATAAACATAAAAATTACTGATATTCTCTCAAAATCAGTTTCTTCACTAGTGGAACATTATCTAGATATTATTGCTGTAAGATAGATATATAACTGTGTGGAAAAAAGTGACTGTCAATGGCTCATTTTCAAATTAGAATAATATGCTTGAGAAGGTCTCAGCACAGTTGAAGTCATTAATTTACTTGGAGGAACAGAAAATAATCCTAAAACCTGGGCAAAGTGGAAGAGATGCAAGCAATTGGAAAGTAAAGATTCAAAGTGTGATGAATTAATGGGGGAGGGCTACGATGGAATGAGATAATTTAGATTAGATTTTATAAATTACAAAGTTCTGCATTACAAGAGAAACTCAAATATGCAGTACCATAAAGGCAAGGCTGGAAAAGAAAAGACCAGTTAAGTTGGATCACACACTGAATATGAGTCAACTGCAGACAAGGGTTTCAACACACAACAATATAATTCTGTGTTTATTAAAAAGAAAGCTCTACATAAAACATGGAAGGAAATTATCCCACTCTACTAATGACTGGTAAAGCCTTTGCTACATCTATTTTTGTCTCTCAAGTTTAAGAAAGATGTGGTAAACTGGAAAGAGTCCTGAGGAGAACAAAGAACAACGGGAAATTTATAAAATGTGAGCTATCAGGAAAAAAAAAGAAGACTGAAGACAGAATGATAAACACCAGCCAATGTTGACTCCAAAAATTTTAAAATCATCACTTATCCTGTTTCCATCAAAGGATGGCAAGAAGTAATCGGCTTCATGTGTGACAGAACACTTAGATTAGGTGTTAGAAAAGCCTTTCTAGCTGTTAGAACAAGGCTTACGCAGGGAGACCGGTCCCTTTAAGGTGGGTGCAAGAAGGCTGGTGGGGGAAGTAACTCCAGCATTTCTGTGTTATGAAGCAAAAATTTTCAGCTGAAAATGAAGTAAGTAAAATAAATGCAATGAGGATAGAGGGAGGTTGATGCTGGCTCTCCAGCAAATAGCCTCTTTCTCTCACAGTCTCAGCCTGCCACATCTTTGCTGGTTAAAATTGGTACGGCTGCAATGGTTTAAAGTTTTTCTAGGCCTGTGTCATCAGGTGGCATCAGACCTTGTCCTCGGACTGTGAAATGAAAAGTGGGAAATGTTTTTGACGACAGACAGCTGTGGACAACTTCAGATGATAGGCTTGCAGGAGTGGCTGCTTCCCTTCGTTCTTAATACAGCAATTTTCACGAGAGGCTGTTCTTCTACATCAGGGAGGCACCCTACCAGGTTTTCAACTCTGCTACAACCATGGTTACATCTAGCAGTACTCCTCCTGTCCTTACATGATACAGACTACCCAGGTTTATGGTCGGTCTGTAGCAAGTAAATAGATAACGGCAGTAGCAAAAGACATGCCAAAACTCACCAAATAAGGCACAAGGATATTAAATCTGTAACCCTGCAGCTCATGAGAAATATTTATTTGCCTCCATCTTGGTATTCTGGCCAAGAAGATCTGTTTGGATTTGTAAATAGTCTGGTTAAAATGAGCTGTTTTTCTTAGTAGCTGATTTTAAAATTTCCTCTTGTGAGGAAATTTTCTTGTTGTTTTGCAGATAAAAATCAAATATATTTTGAAAAGACTGTCTACATCCATGGGGGTAGAATAATATTTTGACAGAGGAAATGCCAATGTTTCTCTGCTTCATTCTTGGCCAGTCACTCACCAAGGTATGGGAGGTGGTGGGGGGAAGTCAGACCTTGGGATTTACGTGGATTTTGGCTGTTTCTTCCTGGTTTGAGAAGGTTATTTGGGAACTATTGGCTTCAATGAACACAGAGGTTATTTATGATTTTTCTTTGATTAATCAGTTTGCTTAGTGCTCTTACCAATGTGGAAAACCTGGGGTTTTTTTAAAGATAATGGTTGACAATCTGACCACTGGCTCATGTCTCTTTAATGTGCTCTGGGCTGTACTCACTGCTTGTTACAACAAGCTCACTGCAGTGCGGGAGCAGATGACTTCTCCAGTCCAGGATCCCCTCAGAAGAAAAGGCCTTATCCAGTCGATGCACAGCAAGTAGTATCATCCTGAGATGACTCACCTTCTACCCAAGAGCTATTGATAAGACAGATTTTCACGTAGCTGTTCCACTCTCATGCTGCAGAGTATGGTATTGGTCGGCTGCCCCTCAGCCTCAAAGCTGAGATGCCCCAGGGTGGCACCTGGCAAGTTCTCTTTCTGACGCATTACAGGATCTGAGTGCTCAGACTGCTGGACTATAAAAGCCTTACCTCAAAAACTCATCTGCCTGGCATGCAGTTCCACCCTGTCCCAAGTCACAACACAAAACCTCCACCTCTCCCCGTTTGACCTTGTACGTTAGAGAGGATGAGAAGGGTTTTGTCAGATGCCTCACCAGATGCTGCCAGGTGTCAGATGCCTTGCCAGTTTACCCTGCAGCTGTTGGGCTGTCACAGATCCTTCTCTAACCTGCTCCCGACATAGTGCAGCTACATCCCACCCCTCTCTTGGAGCAGCTTCTCCAATTCCAGCCAAAGCAAAAGCTTTGAGTAATGGAGAGTAAAACTTTGGGCATCGAAGTGCAGCAAAGGTACAACGGCAACAGACAGAGCAGGCTGACAGTTTCTTAAAGCATTCCACCTAAAGAGCAGCAAATGACTCTAAAAAAGCACTGGAGTACTGCATCAGCAAAAGGTTCAGAGATAAAATAAACACTGTAAACATAATACAGCCTTTCATAGTAGGAGAAAGACTGAGGGAGGAGGAACAGTACAGCCTTTGCTGTTTTGACTGGCATCACTGCTTGTCTCGCTCTGACAGGCTGCCAGGTTAAGGTTTTGTTTTGAATCAGTCATTTCCCTTTGAACAGTGGCAACTGTTACCATTGTTACCCTGTTACACTGAATATAAAACAAAATTTCCACCAGCAGCTTTCCTACCATATGTTTGTTCTAGGAGGCAGCAGGCATCTAGGATTTGGTAGTAATCACAGCGAGGAAACATTTGCAGGACCTGTCTCAACAAAATAATTACCTCGATCACAGACATATCATACGAAAGAAGACACTGAATTCACAACTGTTGTCCATGAGGTCTAACCTATGAAATCTAATAATGTCAGGAATTTTTTTCCCCTTCAATTGAAAGGTTATTATTTCAAGAATCATCCCTCTAAAGCATAAAGCATACACTTGAAGTATTAGTCCTGTAACTCTGCTGAGCATGTTTTAAGGGCAAAATTTTATTGAAACACTTTCTGCTTTTCTCCACAATAAGTCTAGCCACATCCTGGTGAAAGCAGTTTCACATAGAAAAGTGATATGAGGGGCTTAAAACAGGATTTCATAAGGTTTCATATTAGCACAGCTTTCATTAGTATTTCCTAATTATTGATGCAAAAATTTTACAGTATGACTCCTATTTCCTTACAATGTAGTTTTTTCTTCCTAATCCTTTAGATATGAAGAACTAGCTATATTAAATTACTGAAATCTCTCTTTATAAGAATACCTCTACCGTTTGTTAAGATTATCACTACAGTTCTTAGTAGTAGTTCAATAAATAACGAGTGCTCTCTCTTTGCCTGAATTTCCAGAATGAATGCCAAATCTCCAACGAGCTCTCACCCTAAACAAATTTACTTAGATATTTAGTAAGATTGCTAGAAGTTACTAGAAATTGTTGAGAATACACTACCCATATGGTCTGCTGGACTTAAAAAAGCTGAAGTCTGATGTAATGTTACAGGCATCGTATGATAGTTTATTAATAACAGCTTGTATGTTTGAAAAAACCTAGAAGAGTTAGACTCACAAATCCAACTGCCCTTTAAAGGGAAATTGTTGCTAAATCCCATAGGTTCTTTTGAAATCCCAGACATCATTAAAAAGTGGGAGAGGAGAAAGGTACCTCATTTTGACCTTAAAAGGAATCTACTGCCAGCTCCTTAATGTTGAATGAATGAGGCTTTTTTTTTTATGAATGAGAATGAGTGGTCTTTCCCAATCCTAGATTTTAGCTAACATTCATATTCACTTCTTGTAGCTAAAATAAACTACCTATATCAAAGTATTGTAGTTTGTTTATTTATTATTCTGCAGGTAGTTAGATAATCACCTTTGACTTGTTCAGCTGCATTTCATTTTTTGAACATTAACAGGAACAGTTTATATGTGTGAGATTTATGTCATGCTGAGACAATTTTTACAAGGCTATGAGACCAGAATGTAAAGAAAGCAGAGCTTTTAGGAGGTAAGACTAACAATGTAAGAACGGGGGAGTTGAGCCTTTCATTAAATATTTAGGGTATCATTAAAAAAAAAAAAAAAAATCCAAGAAAAAAATCAAAAACATAATCAGCTAAAATTCATTGTTTCACCAATGGATCTGCCTCAGTAGTGTTTACCTGTCCTTGTTTTAACAAGTAATTGGTCATTTCTCAGTGCCAAGTGATTTCTCCAAACATGGATGTTGCCTTCTGTGTTTTTGCTGGAGGGAACTAGCTAGTAAGAAAAACGACTAGGAAAACAGATTAAAAAATAAATGAAAGATTGTATCAGAAAAGGACCAGTCTCCACTTTTCATGGAAAACAATGCAAGACAGGAACCCTTTTTTCCCTATTTACCTCCCCTGTACCTATTTGTTTTCAAGCTCTACAAGTACATCAGGAAAAGAAACACAGAAAAAAAAAATAAGAGGTCAGAGAGGAAGAACATGTAATAGATGGTAAGATATGCATAGAAAAACAGACAAGTGAAAAACACACAAATTATATTCAAGGTTTTTGAGTTGTTTTCTTTTATTGACTTATGCTGAAGACTAACAAGCTTTTCATTGCATCACACTATGTGTAATTAAAGTGTGGTACATTTGTAGATTCTGAACAACTGATGTGCTGAAGCAAGTTGTTGGAAAATACGTATAAAGATATTTGGACTGAAATATTCATATCTTTTCACTTAATAATGTTCAGTTAACTAAAATCTGACAGCTTCCTTATCAAAACTATGAAGTTCTGTAGGACATCCTGCCTCATGAACTCCTCAAATGTAAAATAAACAGTACGTAAAGAGGACACACTTCGCTGCCTCAACAAAATATTCCCATCTTTTGGCTGAAAAAAAGAAGCTCTATAAAGTTAGCTACATGTCCCAATAATCAAAGGAAGGAAGTGGAAAATAACCCTGCCAACTGAAACTGCAGGAGCCCTTTTGGCTCATGTAGTGTCAACACAGTGTCACTCTGGCCAACCAAGTGGCTATTGGAATAAACAAAAAAACCTACACAGAGTTGTCAAAAGTGCCCATGAATAGATAGGGCCAGATTTTCTGAAGGCAGACACCCTTTTCAAGCAGTCAAAAGAATCAACCTGAATTATACACCTGTGTTTGCCAAAATGCCACATGCAAATATCTGAGGGAAGAAAAACAAAAACCAAACCAGTGGAAAATGTCCAATCCCCACTTCTTTATTAATATTTTATGACATGAACTCTCAGCTTGGATTGCACCGGCAATTTGCACATAAGGAAATCTAATCTCTGTGTTCAGTGGTAATTGTTGCACACTCGCAAATATGAGCACAAGGTTTTGAGTGAACAAACCAATCATTAAAGACAGGGTTAAAAAGTGATCATAAAGTGCTAGAATCTTCTATTGCAGAATTGATTTAAAAGTTGATGATCTGCTGCTAACATTGGGAGAGGAGTAACATCTGTTGAAGCCAGCAACCCTGCTTGCAACTACTTAACTGGAGGGCTGCCATCCAAATATTCCAGATAGTTGGGATGGTAGAAGTCTCTGGAGACTTACCTGAATTAGTGGGTGAAACTAAACATGCTTTTAATCTTTTCTTTCAAATTTATTCCTACTTTGGTGGACCCCCTATACCTTCCTAAGCCCCTTAAATGAAATGGAAAATCGTTGACTAAGTCAGAAGACATCTGGCAGACTTAACAGAATGCACTGATGGTGTTCACTGACATCTGCTCCACAGAGACGCATTACCTAGTTCTGTTTGGAATAAGCCAGCTGTTTGGTCAGTTGGAATGAGCAGTCAGAGGTGTCTGAAGACATCAGAAATACAACAACTACATATTGAATTAAAAATGTCCTTTCCTGGCACAAAGCCAGGCATCCAAAGAAAAAGCATTGCCAGCTGAAGATTGTATGTCTCTCTAGAAGTAGAGATGTTCTAGTAGTAAATGCTCCTTAGGGACACTTCTTTGGATCAGGATGATCTACATCCACAAGCAGTTTTCTGAGAAATGGCAGCCAAAATGGCTTTGTGGCTTGCATGAGGCTGACATTGATAAACTCTGCTGCCAAATCAAGATTCTTTGTACACTCTCTACAGGGATTGATTCTTGAACTGGAGGGAATGAGTTGTTTACATCCTTTTAAGGTAAATGATAATATTTCTACAAATAAATGATAACATTTCTACAAATAATTTAACCATTTGCCACATGAAAACAAAAGAAATCATTTTCATGATTCAGGGCTGGCAAATACTCTAAATAAAAAAATATAATAAAACGAATATACAAGGAAGCATTCAGAGAAAATGGCCACTTAGAATAACATTTACCTGAATAGCTGAGGGACTGATTTTGCAAGATTCAGACTGGCGTAACTGTTCAGAAGAACTTTAAACCAAGAGTCCCAAGGAAGAACACTGGAAAAGAGTCATGTTCAACTCCCCAAACCTGGTTTTATTACATAGACATAAGAAAAGCAGTTTAAAGAGTTCAGTAAAGAGAAAAAAAAATCAACAGAAGCAGTAAAGAGAAAAGTATAACCATAGAATATAGGTGTAGTCATGGAGACAGTTAAGTTACTGGAAGGATTATACACGATCAAGTGTAAGTGGGTGAGGTAACAGAGAGGTAACTTAGCTGTTTGGAAACCAGTAGAAGGTGGCAAGGTTACAAATCAGAGGAAGTGGAACCAGTAGAATGGTACATGAAATCAGATAGCAGAGCCATAACAATACATGGTGGAGTATCAGTCATGATTGGAATGTGGATATTGAAATATATGATACTCTTCTAAAACCTAGAAGTAAAATCAGGAGTAGAATACTGCCATATTTTACTAAAGACCACTCTGCAAATAAAAATTTGCAATAGCATGGATAACACTTAGAATTTTTAAGGTCAAAATCAATTTGGATGAAGGGGTGTAGAAGGAACTAAGGTCAGAAGTTTGCCATTGCCTCACATGGGTTAAATTTGAACCTGGATGAGGACCTCATTAATACTTTGTTGGAGAGAAAATGGTTATCAGAAATTGCATCATTGTGTGGACACATAAATTTCCCAGACATGGATTGGAAAAAACGTGCTACCAAATATGGTAGGACCCATTTATTCCTGAATGTGATAGCCAACATATTTCTTCACCAAGTGTACTGTGACTAATAAGTACCATTATAAAAAAGGTTCTGGTCAGCTGGAAATGACAGATCAAGCAAAAGACCTGGGCATAGAACTTAATCACAAGATTAGTATGAGTCACCAGTATAATGATAAAGTGTAATGGGATACTAGCCCTCAGCAAAAGTAAAATATTTTCATAGAAATAGGGACCTGTTAATATAATTATATAAGGTAACTGTAAACAGCAGTGCTCTGTGATACGTTGTGTGCAAAGATGAACTCACACCAGAACAGGTAGAAAGGAGGACTAGTCATCCTTGTGGAGAACTGAGGGTCTACTTCGGGAGGAGAAACAAAAATAGGAGCACAGGCAAAATGTGGTTGTTCTCTATGAATTGTGCTAGCATGAGGTAAGAACTGGAGGACTAAATGAAGGGTCATGTTGGGAGGGGAATAAAGTTGGCTGAAATAACATATGAAAGAAAAAAGAGCAAGTTTTCCTACAATCACCTGTGTAAAGTCTTGAAACAACTTCCTGAAAGAAGTGCAGGAGCAAAGTTAATTCATTGACTAATGATGAATGATAATGAAGTTAGGAATGAGCTTATATGGTACAGTTCATCCTCAATGCAGAATACTGAAGATAATGATCCAGTAAAACCATTCCCTTCTTCGATGTCAACATATAATCATTAAACACATCTGAGATAGAGCTTCTCATCAATAGATACCAAATTACTCATATATGACAATTAAGCATGTTGAAACATTGAAATTTACCATATACTTAATGCTTAGTTCTCTACATGCTGTACAAAGTTGTACTGATTTACATCAGTATAAGACATTGTTTAATATGTTTGGGGGGTCTATTTTTTGCATTGTATTTAATAAGATTCACAAGACCTACGCTACAGAAAATGTGGGAATATGAACCAAAACTGATCCACCAAATAGTATTGAAGACTATAATACTTGTAGTATTGAATACTACAAATCTGTAGCACCAAATAGTATCGAATTGCACAGGCTTATCATGATGGTAATTACATTTTTTTTAGCCCATTCTTTCTTTCTTCCTCCTATCCTCTGTTTAAAACACGAACATAAAAAAAAAAAGGTTTTTGCTTTAACATACATCGTTTAGGCTACATCTAAAAGGTAACAGAAAACTACATAGGTGCTTCTTTCTCCTCTTTCTCAAAGCCAAGTCCAATACTGTATGCAAATCCATGTGAGGGTAAAGTTTTCTTTTAGAGCTTATTAACACAAGATGTTACAAAGATTGAAAACACTAAAGACTTCTTTGTGTTATCTATGGTGGACCTGTGGAATGTACAGCTGCTAACTGTCTCTGAGTCAGTGGACTTTTTAAATGAATGAATCATCTTCTGACCACTAAGAGTTTCTGTAGCTAAGCAAGACAGAACAATTAATTCAGCATCAAAATTGTATTTTTCAGGAAATAAGTTAACTGTGAGTTCAGGGTCAGAAAGGATTTTCTTCTCAATTTCAGCTATTCATTTTGGCAGAGGGGCTTGGGGATATATCAGCTTTCTCAGATGGTAGGGGTAGCTTTTGTTGTATCAGGACAAGAGGTGAAACATGGATTGAGGCTCCAGTGCAATATAGTTCTCCTCCCTTCCATGTGGAATATGAGTCTTCCTTTATACTCCACATATGAAGCCTAAAATCAGCACAGAAAAGGATGTAAAACTGACATAACAATAAGAAAACTCAAGCTCGAGTTCATAGAGAAATAGGAAAGATATTCTCTAAAATTCAAGTAACTAGTTGTATAATATTTTCATCAGTAATATACAAAATTAAATAAGGTAATGAAATTTCACAACTAGTGTCAGAGTCTCAGTGCTTGCCTCTGTGTCCCTCAGTTACACTCAAACTTGTCATCTTGATATAAACTTCCTCTCCAGCCTACACAAAAAATAGCTTGACCATTCCAGGTAATGAGGGGAGTTACAAAGCTCATGTAACTCATTCAGAAAGAGTTACTATGGAAGTTGCACATTATATGTGTATTTCTGCATTTATACTAAGTAGGCACACATGAGATACACAGGTGGACAGGAATGAAGGAGGAAGGAAAAAAGATGCATAAGTTGATTACGCTTTCCACTTGCAGACATCCACACTTTTAAGGTTCGCTCCTGAGACTTTAAGTATCTGTAACCACATCTCTCAAATCACCTACAGAGCTACAACTATCATACTTAACACTGCACTTTGAAGCACATAAAATCACAAAAACAACTAGAGGGCACATACAACTTTCCCCAAAAAATCAAGCTTTGGGCATTCAGGCTGTTTCTCAATGTACTCATGGAAAAGTATAAGAAGTTTAGAAGGTAAGTCACAGGAAATGTACTCAACAGCATTCTTCTCCATTTTGCCAGAGCGTGAATGCATCAGTTCCCCACTGCCAAGAACATTTTTGTCTATTTGCCTCTGCTGGGCTCATCAGGAAGCATTTTGTACTGTTTTTGTCAGGCAGGGCATCTAAGTCAATGTGGAGGACTATATAAAATCAGCAGAATCATGGGCAGATTGCTTGTAGTACAGATGTCCATCTGGAAATTTCAGATTTTGTTTATCTATTTTCACAGGAATTTTGACACATCAAATACTTGGGGTTGCAGAAAATGACAGTGTGTATTTTGACTATACGCTGTCTAGGCAAACACTTGTCAAATGAGGAATACTGAAATCAAAACAAGCATTTGTATGTGTCACTCCATACGTTACAGTCTTTCTGGTTACCGGACCAGACTTTTGTTACTGCTTCAATACTGTTCAATGAGAAAGGCAGCACTCAGAAGGCTGCCAGTCATACAGCATGAAGAGCTGCATTTTCAATGGCTTTGTACGTGTATAACAATAATTCCACCCTGCCCAGAAACAGAAGGAGCAACACTTGAGCAGGAGCAACTGGTAGTTGTCACACTGGGTATGAGAGTAGACCAGGCTCATTGTGAAATGATCCAAGCAAAGTGTTTGAAAAGAGATATATTTTGGTTGGATACTGGAAAATTTAGTAACTTGAACTTGTTCTAGATGGAGGTCTGGACTAAGAAGAAAGCTTTTAGGCATCTACAGACACTGGGTCTGGCTTAGGAGTCAGGGATCAATTTGAGAAAAGTGAATTCTTAAGAAATATCCACCCAAACAATCGCAAATCCCTTGTGAATAACGGTTCCCACCAACTTAGATTTATGCAAGACATACTGAAGAACCAAAGAGGTTTATAGAAGCAACCAAAAGCCAGAACAGTAGGAAAAGGTTTGGATCTCAACCTGCCTGAACTTGGAAAGGCTTCACGCGCTCTGGTTTTCAGCTTAAGCCCATCTGCAGTTTTAAGGGTGATTGTCAATTTAAATTAGACTTTCACAAGTAAAAATAAAATATTTATTTTACCACTAACTCTTGAAGTGTTAACAGCTGGGTAAAACTGAAATTCAGACCCGTTCAACTGAGCCCTGCGTTCCAGGCTAACACAGGTTTATCAACCTCAGCCCATTCAAATGAAATCTGTGATGCAGTTGTCCATAAACACAAGCTCCAAAATCTCACTCCTCGGCCAATCCCTCTTACTCAATACATGTCTCAAATTCCTCTTCTTCTGCATTCTGTAATCCTGGCAAGCACTTCACGCTTCCCAAAGTCAGCTAATGTAAATGGAGATCTGAAATGTAATGCAGACGGAGGACAAGGTAACACTGGTACTCTTGGTAGTTGGTCTGATACCCTTTCAAGCCATGAATACCAAGTCTAAGGGTTCACTCACCCTGAGGAAACTAAAGATTTTCAAGATTAAAACAACCCTAATCAACAGCCTAAACTAACCATGGGTAAGGAAGGAAAGGCCTTCATATGTGTTTATCCATATTCATTTTTCAGGTGCATAAAATGTATGCATCACAATTCTCTGAAAACTTGCAAAACATATCATACCACAATAAGCAGCAATCACAGAACGACCAGGACAGTTAAGGGAATAATCTGTAAATCAACCTAATAAAAACACTCAGTAGATTATTAGCTGGAAATTGAGCTGGGATGATAGCAGAAAGGGACATAAAAGCTGTGAAAATATTTAAATGTTTTGTCTGAATATTTTTTCAGAAAATAGGCTTGGGTTTTCTTTTCAAAAGAATTATTTTCTTTTAGAATTTATCTAAATTTAATAACTCAATGTTAAAGAGAGGATTAAAGAAATTATACGAAATTAAGTATTTTGGTGCATAAAATGTTTAATTTAAGCAGAAACAATATTTTATTTGCATTATAGTTGTAGTTTTTATTACAGTGGGATAAATAAAGTTTTTTCACTTTGAGTCAATCTGAAATATTTTTTTAATTTTTTAGTTCAGCAAGTAGAGTGAAAAATTAATTATTCCTAAATACCTAATGGCAAAGTTTTCACTGGAAGGATGAGGCTGGAACGTTCTAACACGTATTTGTGTATTTAAATACAAATGAAATTTCAGTAAGTTCAAGAAGGTACGTAGAAAAAAGGAAATGAGACTAACTTCTGACTTTCTATGTTTTAGGAAGTGTGATTCTCCCTATGTGGGACATTCACCTATATATTCCAGCTCACATATACCACATACCATACTCCACCTGTATATCAGGTTGCCTATAAGTTCTATAACCCATGCATCACCTTACAACCCTACCTGAACCCTATCTGGTCCTATCAGGATCAGGTCACACAGGAATGAAAGTGTTAATAAAGTTAGGAATTTGATGTTCAGTTTTACTACTGAAAGACCTGTCAGAAATCATTATATGCATTCTACCCCACACAAATGTCTGTCCAAAAGGCTAGAAATAGCCACTGCACTAAACTTCATCTTCAAGCAACACCATGCAGCCTGGCTCGGTGGTTAACAGGTATCAGCTACTATGCAATGAGGCTGAAATACTAAAGCTATAGGTCACAAAACATGAAGATGACATTTGATTTCTACTTCAAGATATTCAACAGCTGTGTTTATTCAGAGATTTTTTTTTTCACAGATAGGAAATAAGAAATACTGTCATATAACAGGAGTAAGAATGCTTTTGTATTAATTTTCTGAAGCCATTAGTCTTAGCTACTGTCAAGAGGATGCTTAGAACAACTGCTGAAAGACCTTATCTGTGAAAGTATTTGACAATCCCCGATTTCTCGGTTAAACCTATAGAAATATTTCTAAGTATTTGGCACCCACATATCACAGCATTTGAAATGCCACCTGAAACAAAGGAGTCCAGGATCTCTGATAGCTTTTTCACAGGCCAGAGTTATCTTACTACAGATGAAGAGCATCCCCTTACAAGATGCTCTGGCTGTTCCACACAGCTCTGGCAACTCCAGCAATCCATGGATGCATCCTAACAAATCCTCTGAGGATTTCCCCTATGCAGATATTATCAGCAAGTCACACAGCTCCTTTTGTGACTAATGCTCCATCTGACATGATGGCTAAGGGATGGCATTCTTCATGTACTGCAAGAGTTTATTGGTGCTCCACCAAGCATAAATCCTGTATTTTTCATCTTGTTTTATATTATATTGCCTCCCACCAATACAAACTTTAAGGCTTCTCTCAGTCTGTGGGCTTCTGCAATTTTTATTTGTTCACTGCAGCCTGATGGCAAGCAAAAACTTACTAAAACATAATCTCTTTCCTGTCTAATGATTGGCACTGAGAGGAACTTTTAAGTTCTGGAAACTTTTGCCTTCTTCATAAAGCTGATGATCTTCTCAGAGTTCTAGAGACATTTTTGTAAAATTACCTAGGCAAAAGTGATCCTAGCCAAAACCCAAGAATTATTAAAAACAGAGAAATGGAATTCAAAGAAACAGTTTCCTGAATAGCAGTGAACTTAACACTTCAGTGAACCAGGATTTCTGTGATGGCACATAGTGGTGGGGTCAAACACATAACTTCAGATAGTTCCCAAAATAAGGGTACCTGATACATATATCACACTATTCATATGTTTTATCCTCACCTGAATACACATTCAAGTGCATGGCTTTCTAGTAAAATACCACAGTCCCAAAATTCTTGCTGTTTATTCCAAACGCATTTATGATAGATAAAGTAAAACAAGGTAAAACACAGTATCAGATTCCAGAAGAGCATATCGCTCAGGATAGCCGCATATTGCAACATCCACATAATGCAGATAGTTAAAATTACTTTGTGTTCAGACTTTAAACTTAATAAATCATTAAGAGTAACAAAAAGTAGTAAATTTATATTGCTGTGGACATCACCACAGAAACTGATGTAAAAGTTGGAAAAAAATTACAAGTTTTCATCACATCAGATTTTCTGTTTCTTTCCAGTTTTATCATTTCTCCTAGTAAAAGGCATTACTGCTTTATACAAAATTTTGCCCTACCTTTCTTTACTTAAATACCTCAGAGACATCTAAAGTTCAAAGCACCTGCTGTATGCGTGCTCATCATCTTTTCCTACTGTTAGTCCCATGTATAGTTAAAAGAGAAGGACAGTGCAAAGATTAAAGTGTCACTAACCTTGCTAACCATGCCAAAGACTGTTGGCAATGGCAATGTTCAAAATAAGGTCCTGACTTTACAGCACAGTCAGATTTTCAAGGCTGTGTCTTGTAGGGTCACTGTCGCTGAGCTAAGCCAACTCTGTGTCATCTCTCTGATATTTCCTGAACCGAATTATGTCTGCCCACAGCAGGAAAGAGAAGGTCAATGTCCACTACTGGCAGAAGTTCTGGAGAATGGATGGATTTTGAAGAAAGACATGCCATGTTCACTCTGCAGTGGTATGTTAGAGAATAAAATGTTTCTGGTCTCAACATTTCTTAGACTGTGGGAAAGAGGAGGGAAGTCTATAAAATAGTACACATTTTCATGGTAAATGAAAAAAGGTTAAACAACTTAAAATACTGTTCTCAAGTATTCCTCAGGTAATTATTGTCTCCATATGTTAAATACACATGTTTATTGAATTCTAGATCATTTGCTGTACATGCTTTCATTGAAATGACTCAACTATTTTCACTGGAGTTAGGCACAGGCTTGCATAGTTTCCAGTCCAGTCTTATTCTTTGTCATCTTTCTTATTCTTAGCTCTGAAATTAAGGCCTTATGTTTTAATAACTGAAGAAGATACAAGATACACTACTTCAACAATCCAATACATTTTTATTTTTTTTTAGATATAGTCACATTGGGCTGAGTCTTTGTTTACAGAATAGTTAAGGTTTCTACTTATTAAAAGAGATCAAATATATATTGAACTTCACTTTATCCATTGCAGAAATCATCTTGAGTTTTGTTATAAAGCTATAAAACAGCACCAAGTAGAACCACAGATTCCAAAACTCTGTCAGAGAACCCCTTGGGCACTTCAAGAGAGATTAGATCTACAGATTATTCAGGACAAAATAACTTGGCTTGCTTTTTGGCACCAGAAAAAAAAATACCACCATTTCTAAGACCTCAGTTTCAGTTTGCTCCTGATTTCCCAAACATCTCAAGTTCTAACTGCTGGAATTCCTTACAGCTGAATTTCTTCCAGTTTTTGTTGAAGAGCCTTCTTTACAGAAATATCACAAAATTATCTGACGGCAAAAACGGGTATTTTCTAAACCCACAACTTAACTATCTAATCCATGCATTTAAGCCTTCATCTTCATTTCAGTTGTAACTGAGGGCTCCAAGAGTGATTTAGGGAAGTCGGGGTATTAAATTCCTTGGTTTAAAATAAGGATTAGGCAAAATAGCAGCAATATTGTACAGTAACTTTCTGCAAAGCAGTTTCAGGCTCCATAAAAGTATCCCCATAATCTATTGAGACAAGACTAGGAAAAAAGCACCTAAGAACCCCTCCCATCTGTCTAGGAAGGGCAACACAGACTAGCAAAAAAAAAAGTCCATGCAGTTTCTATAGGAGTTGAAGAATATTAGATGGCAGAAATCTAGGTGGAAGATACACATCTGACCCTCAACTTCACATCTTTCACTCACACAGGAGTAAGATTTATGATTAGGGTTGTTGTTTTATGCTGACCTGCTGAAAACATCCCATAAAATACACTATCCAGCAGATGTAATCCTAACTATGTTTTCAAACAGAACTGCCCCTTGCAACTGAACATCTGTAATTCAGTGTAGTACCACGGCTGCATAATGTCAAGCACATAACCCCACTGCACCACAATTTCAAAGCAATATAAAGTCATACTTCAAAATATGTTTTCTCTGTTACCTATTCATGCCACTCCCTCATGCCCAGATGAACTTTCCTTCTTTCTTGTTATTAGTTTCCAGGTGGCAAAGTGTCCTCATCTGACACCTTTTGCATCAAGAACAACACTGAAGCAATTCACAAGAGAGGGGTATGAAAAGGGCAGCTGACCCCTTTTGGCAATATTACAGATTGTTTAGGCAACCACAGCCTCTATTCCTCAATGACTGCTATCAATGGCAATAAGCCATAATGCTATTTGCAATGATGCAGTGGCAGAAACACTAATCTGTGCTTGCATTTAAGTGAAAGTGTGAGCCTAATGTATTAGCACTGACTGGTGCTGCAGCAGGTGAAAACTCAAAGACTGTAAATCATATTTTTATTTTGAAATTATACAACAGCTGTACTTCCAGGTACTTTTGTACTCTTTTGCTTGTCAGAAATATGAAAAAAAGCAGTGCTAGAAAGAAGATGGGGATTATTCTTTATGGAAAGTATTGCCTTTCCTTCAGAAAAGCCAACTATTCAACCTTTTTGAAATTTGGTAAGAGAAAACCAAATATTTTTGGCCAAAGCCACACAAAAATAGTTTGGGGGTTTCCCACAAAAAGCCCTGCAAGTTTCTAAGAAATGTAGATACTATCTGGAAGTACATTCAAAAAAATCTTTTTCCCATTCAAATAAAGATTCAGCCTGAAAGGTCATTTTGGGTAATCTCCTCCTCCTCATTTCATTAATTATGCTACTGAATCTCATTTCATCAGAAGGAAGTCTCTCATCAACTACTGTGTAAAAAAACAAAACAAAACACAAAAACACAAAAAAGCCTTCTCAGGCTGGCATGGGAAAAAAACCAGCCATTTTCATTTGTCTGTTGTAGTGGGAACCTCTGAAAAACAAATCAACCCACCAGCAATGGCAAGGGGTATTGCACATAAAACCAACTGCTGATTATAAATTCTGACAATGCTAAAATGTTCCGTTCAACCTCAGATGAACCTAAAACCAGGTAGAGATACTGAAGAGAAAGATGATGACAAATTTCAATTAAGGATCAAAACACCTTGCGCTGACCAAGAGGATTTATGACCCTGAAAGCATTTCACCTCAATTTGAAGAACTTTAGAAAATTTTACTTCTGATTTGGTCAGTAGTATTGGAGGAAACAAGAATAAAATGTAAAATCACCTATTATCTATGTGTAAGAACAATCTAAACAGCTGAATAAGGGATATTCTATAATCAAGAAAACAAAAGCATATTTGACCAAAAAAGGATATTTTTCACTTAATTGTTCTTCATATCTCTAACAGGTTTTAAATTCACACTGAGGTATAAGACTTGTATTAAGAGAAATATGGAAAGGAGAAAGAGAAAGATGGAGGAAAAAGAGAGAAAAAACCTAGACTTCACATACGCTTTTAAAAAAATGTACATGCAGATAACAAAAAGTGAACTAAAATTTCAGGAACAGAGCACTTAGAATCTGCTATTTCTCTTCCCAATACCACAGTTATAGGCAAAATCAGAGCATGTGAATTAGTTCACTTAAGTCTAAGATTTCTGATATTTTTCCAACAAACATTTCAGACTCATTTTGAAAAATAACTCCCGAGACAGATTTTCTTCTAGAGTTAGCTTGAATGGCACTCTTGCTTCTGCATAAGAATGCTCCACTGTTTTCAGATCAGTTCCAATACTTTCCCCAGTGTTTCACTTTGAACTGAAGAAAATGAGAATTCTGAAGGCACACCCTTTTAAAAAACTGAGTCACATCAGGTCACAATGACTTGGCTTAGACGGCTACATAAAACAGTGCAGTTGGCACAGATCTAGCATAAACAGCGTGGTAGTGATTTTGAATGAAAATGTGTATGCTTGGAAGCCTGCTGAAAGATGAGCATGGAGACATAGATTTCCATTTCTCAATCCTATTCTTCATGCTGGCAAAGCACCTGCATGTTGTTACAGGCAAACGCCAAACTCTTTGTTTGGAGGCAAGGGTTTACTCCATCCCTCATTTATACCCACTTTCATGGCATTCTCATGCACACTTTCTTCTCTGTTTATTCTCAGTTTAGTGATGTGACAGCCTCTGCTGTTCCATCCCAACAGCATATCCTGTTTTTAAAGTGCCTTACTTCTCAAGAACCACACTGTAAGATTCATGTACCTTTATCAGAAACCATTTTTAAGGACTAGCTGGAAAACCCGGACTTCAGAAATTTGTGCCAGTACCAGGATTAAACCCCAACTCCTCTAAGCAATGCTGAGAAGCTTCCAGCTCCCACCTTGTCACAGCTGGGCCCTGAAGAGTACAGAACTGAAAGTATCAATGTGGCTCTGTGGAAGCAATTCATGCTGACAGCAAGTGATGTGAGACACTGTTTTTCCCCAGTTTTACCCTAGGATAAATTCACTGACTTGAATGGAGTCACCCTGGAGTAGAATTGATATAATACAGTGATAAATCAGGCCTATTGATTCACTGACAGTGCCCCTGTAGGACCTTCTTGAGCAGCCAGCCTACTGAACATTGCTCATAGCATTGTCTTCCCAAGCACCGTGCCATGCCATTTCCACAGACAAATTGTTTCCTGACACAGCAGAGACTGATCTCCATGCTTCCTGCTTAGTTAATGCATTAAAACCACATTGTTTTGCACTGGTTGCCCTCTAATTTGTGTGCAAAAGGATTTTTGAGTCAAACACACAGTCCTCAGCTGTGGCAAATCCATGTGGAGTTTTGACTCCTGAAGCATCCAAAGATCACAGGAGTTACAGATGCAAAATGTATTTCCCAAGCTACTTTTATGATTTGATTATTTGAGAAGCCAGGAGAGAAAAGATGGATCAGGCTACTGGAGCCAATAATGCTTTCTAAGGAGGCAATGATAGCCAAACTCTTGGCCCTGAAGTCCAAAGTAGCAGAGGATGCCCTGAGGAAATATTTATATATCTCTTGGCCTTTTTTGAACTCTTCAAAAATTTTCTGCCTTTTGTTTTCAGTCAGATATTAAACTCAAGAGGCAGCATTAGACAGTAAAAATTATGTCTGCTCATAATTGTTTGGTAATTAGCAGCTCTCAGCAGCAGCAAGCCAAATAATAAACCTTTCTTCCAAGTATATCTAGTCATTGTTTTGATGACACCTTTCCAACTCAAGGATTCTCATTTCTGGCCAATGTTAAAAATGCCACTGGGGTGGGACAATGCGAAATGAAAATCAGACTCCTCTTTGGAAATCAAATAGGAGGAAAAATACCTTAAGAAAAGAAAGTGCAAGACTGTTTCAGTCTTGTTTCAACCATTCCAAGAGACCTTTGCTGGTGGAAACATTCCAATATTCTCCTGGAGTTCCAAAATGTCAGTAGGTTATGTGGTGTCCCAGGCAAAGCTACAATGAGAAAAATCAAATTTTATATTCAACAAACTTACTTCATGTCTGCCCTGAAAAGTCCTGTCAATATTTAGAGGAGAAAAGGAAGGCAACCTGAGAAGGAGGACAAAATACAAACCACCACCTCTGTAAACTGCTCCACCACTGTGAGAATAAGAAAAAGAATCTGGGAGTATTCATCTCACCTCAGTTTCCAATCTAGTCAATAGATACAGGCACTGTTCCGGATAGAGTCCATCTGACATTTTACACATCTGCTTTAGGATAAGTAGAGCCAGCACCAACAGTCCATTGACTATATTGACTGCATATCCACAGATCCTAAAAGGATGCTCAGGGACTACCATAACAGCAGACTTTTACATTCAGATGCACTTACATTTAGTTAGATAAAGTCCACCCTAATTTTCCAATCACAGAGACCTGTTGCTCATGTAGACTCAAATGAAGAAATCAAAAAAGAATTACTTCCAGCAAGAGATTGTCAATCTTCAGGAAACAGTCAGGAATGTCAGAGACAGAGAACTATTGGTCAAAAACCAGCAGGCTGCTCTATGCTAAGATAGAAAAACACAAGCAGCTCTAATACAAAAGAAGTAGTTCCAAGATATCTACACCTGTTATATTCCAGACATCTGTCCCACCTTTTCTAACAGGAGGAGTTTATCTCCCTTCCCTCTTTACTCTTGCTGAGGAAAAGACATTTGATCTAATTGTGAATTGGCTGACAAATTACCTGGGCTTAGTCCAGATGTTCCGCCCTTCTCAGGGCTAGGAAACTTCATCAAGAGGATGGAGAATACAGTGAAAGAATGGGTGGAGGTACCTATTCTTTAAGCATTTCCAGACTGCACAGAGCCACTCTTCTAGAGCCCTCTACAAGCTGAACAGGGTGTATTGAAGGTTCCACAGATCTTCTGGTATACACTTTCATTTGTTTGTAAATAAAGCAACCTCCACAAACCAGGAAAGACAAAAGGCCAGGGGAAAAAGAAAGCACAGATTAACTAGGTATCCCATGTATTTACTTTAGACTTCAAGTCTCTATGCAAATGAAGCAACTAGCACATTGACAAATTAACCAAGCTTGAAGGAATAACAAGAGATGAAATCATTGCAATTACACAGTGTGAACAGAATTGCCAAACTGAAGTTCTCTGAGTTGTCAGAGGGTCAGGTTCTGCCCCAGGAAACACATCAGAAACCTCACCCAAATAAGTAGCACTGACAGTAATCCAGTGCAGAACTGTGGGGGCTGTCTATTTCCTGGGAAATTTCCACACACACACACACCCCCGCCTTTGGGCTCTGTGTCTTTGACTTCAGCATTAAAAACACTGTCTTCTTGTAAGCTCAGTCATTAAACCTTCTCATTCCTCCACTCTTTTCTTTCTTGAAGGAAAAAGTGAGCGTTGGCCATGAGAACAAAACATCCTGAACAGCCTGACCTGCACTCATTGAAATCCCTGACTTCTTCACAAAGAGGCGGGTGCCTAAAGCACCAAGGGATGCTCTGCTTTAGAGAACCACAGTCCTGAGATAGCTCAGAAGGGATACTCCTCCCATTTTAGTCTGCAGCTTTAGGTTCAATCAGTTCTGCTTTAATATGAGGGCCACTCCGAAAGTACTGCCTCCTATTTTATTATGTTGGCCCACGATGTCAGAGGCGGATGCTGGTGGTATGGCAGCAGAGGTTGAACCTTCCTGAAAATATTCCATTAATATTTGTTGCCGTGTGACAGACAGCAGCCAGAGGGGCAGTCTGACAACATGGTGTCTGACATGGAAGTGCGTATGAAGCAAAGGTGTGTAATTGAATTCCTCCATGCAGAAAAAATTGCACCCATTGACATTCATCAACACTTGCTGAGTGGTTATGGAGACCAAACAGTGGGTGTCAGCACAGTGAGGCGGTGGGCAGCGTGTTCCAGCAGTGGCGACAGAGACAGTGGGTCACCTCCACTGGGGCAGATTGTTACAAGTGCAGCGTGCAGGTTCTTGTTCATCGCTGGTGAAAACACACAGCCAGTGGTGGGGACTGTGTTGAAAAACAGTGTTTTGTAGCTGAGATTTTGCTCTATCCAATAGTGTTATTATGCTCTTTGTATCTGTTGTAGTTTCCATGTAGTTTCCAAATAAATAGGAGGCATTACTTTTGGAATGACCTACATAGTTCAGTTCTGCCCTAATAGCACATATAGTAGGGAGGAGGAAAAGTAAAGTAGAGTCTCTCTAAATCGAAGTAAAACTGTATTTGCTCAGCATAGAGGAACCACACACTCCTTTAGACATAATTACCTGTCATTGCCACAACTTCCTGTACCTTAGGGAGGCTTTCTTGGATGGCCCCCATTCCCAGATAACCAGCAGGCATTTCACATACTGCTTTGCTTGCCTTCAGCCTGCTGCTACACACCTTCTACACAGCACTAGCATGATGGAGAGGGACTGTTCCCTCTATCTGCCATTTCCATCTGATATGAACTTGGTGCATATTACAAATATTTTTCATAATAAGTTGGCAGAGAATCACAGAATCACAGAATGGTAGGGATCGGAAGGGACCTCTGGAGATGATCTAGTCTAAAGCAGGTTCACCTAGAGTGTGAACACAGAGTAGATGGCACAGGATCGCATCCAGCAAAGATTTGAATATGTCCAGAGAAGGAGACTCCACAACCTCTCTGGGCAGCCTGTTCCAGTGGTCTGTCACCTTCAAAGTAAAGAATTTTTTCCTCATGTTCAGACAGAACTTCCTGTATTCCTGTTTGTGCCTGTTGCCCCTTGTCCTGTTGCTGGGCACCACTGAAAAAAGCCCAGCCTCATTGTCCTGACACCCGGCCTTTAGATATTGATAAGCGCTGATCAGATCCCCTCTCAGCCTTCTCCAGGCTACACAGACCCAGGTCTCTCAGCCTTTCCTCTCAAGAGAGATGCTTCACTCCCCTAAGCATCTTTGTAGCCCTCCACTTGGCCCTCTTCAGTAGTTCCTCATCTCTCTTGAACTCGGGAGCCCAGAACTGGTCACAGTACTCCAGATGTGGCCTCACTAGGGCAGAGTAGAGGGAGAGGAGAACCTCCCTCAACCTGCTGGCCACACTCTTCTTAATACATCCCAGAATACCACTGGCCTTTTTGGCCACAAGAACATATTGCTGACTCATGGTTAACTTGTTGTCCACCAGGACTCCCAGGTCCTTCCATTCCATATACATCATATTCAATATAAAGCTGAGGGATCACAAGGGTCAACCCTCTTCTCCAACAGCCAGTGTCTGAGAAGGACTCTCTCCGTTCTGCGTTCAACCCCAGCTGTGCATTCCTGAATCCAGCTCCTGAACCCAGTTCCTGTTTGCCATTGAGTCTACCTGGGACTTGCCCAGTGCCTCCCCACAGCATCAGTGGTGACCGTGATGTGATTGTAGTCAGGGGGGTTGTGTTTGGTATTGGTATTGTATGTATATATATCATTTTATGGTTATTATTTTCATTAAAGCAGCTTTAGTTTTCTTTTCTAGTCCGTAAGACTCTCTCCTTTACTTCCTTTCTCTTTCCCTTTGGGAAGGGAGAGGGGTTAATAGAGAGCATCTGTCATTTGTCTAGTGGCCAGCCCAGCCCTAAGCCTTGACCTGCAGAGCTGCTTTCCAGCAGAATTTACCTGGTGATATTCCAACATGGCTTCTTTTACTCCTGAGCTTCATATTAAATGATAAATTCTGATTCTTTAATACTTCTCGTGTAACTTATCTTCATTAGTTAAACCAAAGCTGATGACAACCCATAGATTTCTAGGGGAACTGCACCTACTTATACATGACCCTGGAAGTCTTTTTAACGGGATGTCATGGAGTATACTTTGGCAGGCCACTGAAAACAAGTTTATTTTACTTGCAAGATCACATAGTCAGCTCAGCAGTGCTGAAATGTGGCAATGAATTCCTCTCATCGCTCAGAGATGATGATCAGCAATACTACCAATAGATAGGAAAAACTAACCAAGTTGTCCTAGTCAGTGGATCTTACTTGCGTTTAAGACTGACACATACATAGCAATTCGCCTCTGTTCTGCAGCAGCTGCAAGCTATTAACGATGACAATGAAGCTGATTTTTAAACCAACAAATATGACGGCTATTATGAAAGTTTTACCATTGTCACATGGTGTGCAGTCTTTAAATTCATCCCTTGCTGTGTGGCTGAACTTTTATTGAATTTTTTTTTTTAAATTAAAAGAAGGTCATGTGAGGACAGAAAACCTCTTTGTCAATCAGATTGTGCAGCGCACAAACACTTGCAGAACTCTCACAAAAGCTAAGGCCAGCATGCTGTACTTAAAGCACAGTGTTGCAGAGATACTACAACTGTATTTGACAGATAAAAAGATACTCCCCCTCATTCACCGTTGCTTCTTTTCCCTTCCTAAATGCCATCATCTTTGCTGGGTTCCCAGAAAATCTAGCACTGAATGATCCCTTTGCCAACTGAGGGAGTTTTCAACATAAGAAACCTCCAAAATTATACCCATGGCTCAAAGCACACACCTTCGCTGTAACACACTGATAAGAAACAAATCATATGAAAACCAGCTGCCAAACCAAGAGTGACATAGAGAAGAAAAAGAAGGATTTTAGCTTCTTCTGACAGCATGGGAATGCATTTGAGGAATACTTACAGTGGGTTATCATACAAAATGTCTCTCATCATGCACAATTTAATTGTGGCCAGTTATTCTGTAAAAAACAAGACGTAACCTTTAGATAATTTTCATTTTATCCCCTGCAGGCCCAGTGACATAGAACAAAAAAAAATTTTGAATGCTAGAAGCCCTTATAACTATTCAGCTGAAGATCTGATTCCTCCTGGTTTCTATTTCAATTCATCTTCTTTCTCACCTCATCATATGAGCTACCCTTCTCCTTCAACAGAACTGTGCAGAAACCCACAAGAGGGCACGATCAGTCAGAGAAGGGGGTGAGCCTCACTATTTTACATAATAAATCATATGCATCAAAACACACACACCACTTCCCAAATGTCTGAAGTTAGTTATCCTTCATGTCCTGACAAGTTACACCCACCTTTCCCAGAGGAACTAACTCACTCCATAACAAGTACCAGACTTCTGTTAAAACAGCAAATAAAGTAGGACCACCTACCACCCAATGCTGCAAACACTTAATGGTAGACAATCCTGCATGCCTACTGCCATGCACGGCCTGAGTTTCAGCTGGTCTGCCCATGTTACTAAGTGCCATATCTCCAGCAAATGTTCCCAGAGTTATGCTCTATTGCTAGGTCAAAATCAGCCCAATTCTGCAACTGCTGTTTACAGTCAGCCTCCGGCACCGACTTATGATGGAGTAACTCATAAGAATGAAACACAAGTTTGGATTTCAGGATAAGGCCCCCAGTCAACATGTGGGAGCATTTATGGCTCTGCGAGACCCACGTTAAAAAATAACTTAAAACCAGACAGTATTTCCCTGTGTGTGCCCTGTTTTCCCATGTTCCAGTTTGCTCTTTCGAAAAGACTGGTAGGCTGAGATATCGTTCACTATATGGAAATGACAACATTCAATTAAAACAATAGCAATTTTCAAGTGGCACTTTGTTTTTTTCAATAGATGTATGACATTCCTAGACATTCTACTAATTAGTAGGCCCCAGGCAACACATTTGGTAAAACAGAACAATCTGGCCTTTGATTTTTATCCAGGCCTTACCCAAGATCACAAAGAGGTAGCCAGACTGCTGATAGATACCCCACACAGAGCACACACCCTCAGCAAGCAGCTGTGCTAAAAACTGCATGTAAACCACTTTGAAGAATTCTCAACCTGCAGAGAAAGAGAGAATTATTTATTAATTGAAAAAAAAAAAAAAAAACCAAAACAAAACCTGCTTGTTTTGGACTGAGCAAGCAGAATCTGATAACTGGACTTTACTAACCAGACAAATGGACTTTAAAACCAGTCCAGTGGTTTTCACTGACAAACCAGTTTGTTTCTGCATCCTTTTTTCCATCCTTTTTTCACTGTAAATGTTATCCTGGTTGAAAAACATATCCTGAATGTTTCCTGTATTTCAGGACCAGGAATTCAAACAAGGCCATTCCTTTCAAAGTAGGGAGGCTATTAATATCCTGATGAGCATCTGAAATTAGCAGCATCTCATATTCTACACCTACATGATGGTTATCTAGGAAACTGTCATCCCTCTTACATCTTTTCTGGGCAGCTATAGTTACACTCCCTCAGTACACTGGATGAAAAACACGGTCTCAACAAAAGATGTTGTAAGATGCCAGCTGAAACACTCAAGCTTTTGATACTCCCACCTGATGTAATAATTTCTGGTTGCATTGGATAAAGATCTGTGAGTTCCTTCATATTTAGGAATTTATTAAGGTAACCTAAACTTTGGAATCTTTCTTACTTGTTGTATTATTCATTTCATCTGTAGATGATAATGGTCCTCTTACATTAAGGAAAATTAGGGCCTTAGATGGGCTTTCAAAGACATTTCCACATTTTTCAGTAATGTAGCTGTAACTAAAACAGAATCCAAAGGGAAAAGGGGAGGAGTATTCGATCTTGAAAGCAGCCAGACTGTCTGGAGGAGATATATTTTGAAGGTTTTATTGGTAGCCCTCAGAGAAAGGCAGCTATGACCTAAGCTTGAAGGCTAGCAGGGACTATGTGGGTTTGTGTGGGAGGGGGTTAAATCTAATTTGTAAATGGTGAGTTACTAGCCCTGACATTTGAGAATAGACACCGCATTGTGTCAATGATGAGAGTAACCCTAGTTTTCTTGTTAATGGCAGTGATTCATTCTTTCCCACTCCACTATTGTTCCCATTTACCTGGCACAGAGAATTACTTCTTATGTGTTCCCAGTTGCTGATTTCTGGAGAGGCTGTTCAGATGAGCAAAAGCAAAGGAGAAGAAATGCACCAAACAGGCAGAGTTCTGGGAACAGAACTAGTGGATCTCTGAAAGGATGTGTAATTACCAAGCGACCTTTTCCCCCTCCTCCATGCCCCTTTGCACCCGAGAAAACACTGGCTCTCTTCTGCTTTACTCAGAAGAGAATGCCATATCTCCCGCAAATGTTCCTAGAGTTATGCTCTGTTGCTAATTCAAAATCAGCCCAATTCTGCAACTCCTGTTTACAGTCAGTCTCCAGCACTGGCTTTTGATGGAATAACTCCAAAGTCTCGATTCAGGACTATACCCTTAAGCTCATGCTTTCAAAAATATTTAAAATATCCTAAGATGGGTAAGGGGTTTGGAAGATTTAAGTGACTTCAAACATATATGTAGCTATACATTTGGTAACACAGAGCAACCAGCCTTGGATTTTCCAGCCTTACCCAACTGCATACAAGCAGCTATGCCCACAAATAGCCTCCCATGCCACATGAGACCACCCAGAAACCACGCAAGGGGTCTCAGCCTCACAGAAGTCCATATATTAAGGTTTTTTTTAATTGTCTTGAAGCCATGGAATATCAGGACAATGACCAGGAGTAAATCAAGACTCAAGTCTCCACACAGAGCTGTCTCTCCAACAGCCTGTTTTATAACATGTCTGGCTACTGCACTCAGACTCTCTGTCACTTGGCGAAGTGCAAACTCAACATTTCTCAGGCTGCCTCCCCTCCTCCCCAGCAGACTGTGACATTGGTAGACAGGCTTGATCCCTTGCAAATGTGAAGTGGCCGAGCTGCATTGACGTCAGTGATGATACTTCTCTTTCTTACAACCACCAATCTGGCCCTCCCACTTTTACAAATGCCCCTGAGGGGACAACACAAAACACAAAGCTTGGAAAAGTACAGAACTAGGACTTGGGAACAGCCCATGGCACAGATTAGGGGACAGTAGCCATAAAGAGTTTGAATCCAGATGTGAAATTCCCCAAGGCCAGGACTATTCAAACCCTATCTTGTATGTGAAGCAAAAGAGCTAAATTAACTATTGGGTCAACCTTACCAGTATGACATAGATTTCTGTGAGCAACTCCACCCAAAGATCTTTGGGAGCACACAAACTATACATCTGCCAAAAGGTTAAAGGACATTCCACCCTTCCTGTGGCCAGCCAGGGCCACTGAAGTGGGCAGGGCAGGGAAACCAACTGACATGCTGGGGCTTGCTCTGTGCAAATAGCTCTTGTGCCCAGTAAGCACGGAAACCACAGCTGTAACTTTGCCAGTGGAGCAGAAAGTGTCACGTCCAGAGACAGCAGAGGGCACTCAACCGACCTCAAACAAGCAGACCATAAGCGGAATGTGGTATCCTCAATTCTGTCTTGGGTTTCAAGTGACTAAGTGAAGAGGTGCATGAAACTCATATGGAGTCCCCAAGCTATCACGTGCCTACTGCATAGAGCTACATCTCTCTTTGAGCTTCCACAGCCAGCCATAAAAGGTAGCTGGGCTTTGGCCAAGCAGAATTCCCACAGATTTCAATGGGAATTTCAGTGTTCCAGTCTGGACTCCAAGAATGCAGAGCTGGACCCAGAGCTCTGACGGCTGGAGCCGTATTCAACATGAGCATCTGGCAACACCCATTTGTAAAACAGTGACTCATTCACAGGCACAACTTTAGAGGGACCGACAGGATGACTTTAATCATACATTTCCATTTCGTTAACAAAGCTCAGTAAAACCAGATGAGCATCCTGGATGATAATAGTTGGTATTAATCTAATGACTGCAGTGATCCACTGCCACAGTTAGGAGTAGTTTTATATCCTACAGAATGCATTGTTTTAATTTGCTTCAAGAACATAGCAACTAATGGACTCCTGGGGCTAAGGACAAAATAATTGTTTAATTGTCTATGAATTTTATTTAGAAACCATTTTTTTCTTAAAAACAGGGGCATGGAAATTATTACAGAAGGTAATTTTAAAAAGAACATCTTCAAAAGCATATAAGCAACCTAGGAATCTGGGATACCAGGTAAATAACCTGTCATTAGCACTTTCCATTCAACAAAGGAGCAAGGGTTTTGTATGATGGAATGTATAGGGAGTGACGTTTAGTTCAGACAGATAGTACTGCAAGATGCTCTGTGTCTTGACTGCACAGCCCTTCCCAGTGATCAGTTGGATTTCCATTCAAACATACATTTTTAAGTCTTTCTCTCTAATATTAGCATACACCAAGCCTCAGACCTAACAGAAGTTATTTGAAAGCAGATTGCCTGTTAAAGCTGATGTTTGGCCCTGGATTTTTATTCAAGGGGTTTTTTTTAAAAAGAATGGGCAGCTTTTCGGGTACCATTTTTTCATTTCACCATGCCTGGCTAACCCTTCTAACATATTCAGGGTGCACTTCCATGGCAGATTTGCAAACAGATGTGGTTCCCTCTGCCAGTGCTCCAAGATGCCCAGATAGAAGCCACCTCTAATCCTGCAGTCATGTTAACTGCAGCCCTGTAATGCCGATATCAAGCTAATATATTCTGCTTCCCAGCAGGACTTATTAGTTCAGGCTCAGCCACATGCTAATGATGGTTACACAGCTTCCCTTTCAGAGCCAGCTTTAACCCAGCCAGCTTGGAGTGTGGACAGAGTGAGTTCATATCTGCCTGCCAAACCCTGAGTAGACATACCTTCAGTGACTCAAGCAGTTAGGAGTAGAAATGCAGGATGAATCTTGTGTAATATTCTCACAGTCCAGTAAAGGCTGGCCTTGCTTTCTAGTTTGAAGAGCCTGTCAGAGCATGGTAGTTTCCTTTGCTTTCTGGATTAAGATGATTATTCCTTACTTTGTGTACCAAAACTCTTCCTTGTTGACACTTTCCCAACTTCACAGAGTCCTGCTCCACTAAGAAGCCTGAGTCCTCTCCTGCTCAGAGGCACGTGTTCCTTCAGGATTCACCTCCTCATAAAAATATGAAATCAACATATGCTCTATCAAACTCGTTTCACTAATTTAATTTTCCAGATTCTGTGAGAGGTCCTCAAGGAAAACCAGCACCTCACAAAGTACTGCTGAGCAGATGATTAAATAGATTTGAATTCAGAGTTGCAGTCTGAAAGCCCTCTGGTTAAGGTCATGGCAATTAGCCAACACATAAGATTTCCTACAGCTTCATCAGTCTTAAACATTAGATAAACATCAGATGCTTTGACAGAACAAAACTTTCTACAATGCACACAAATCCTATTGCTCTTTCTAGAGCAAAAAGCAAAAGTGAGAATCAAAAACTGGTTTGCTCCTGAATCTTGTCCACTTTCACCTCAAGTCCCAGGTTCCTGTGCAGTTCCACCATGTTTCTTAGTTACTTTTCCAGATCTTGTATATCTAGATCTTACTTTTTCACCAATCATTTTTATAGAAAAACACCTTATAGGAAGTTTGTATGCCGTCTCCACCCAGTGGATAGCTAGGTTAATGCACTAAATTAAGTGAAAACTACCTGCTTTGAAGATCTGCCAACACTTCTGATCTCAGCTTGCATCAGAAGTTAAGCATAACACAGAGAAAATTCATACAAGCCAAGAGTTCCCACTACCCTTTCACATAGGTTTTCTGCTTTCTTCTGTTTTCTCCTTTACTGTCCACACACATCCAGAAAAAAAACTACTCCTGTCATAATGAAACTTCATCACAGTTGTGTTCTATGATCTAAACCAAAAAAATCTATTTGACATTTAAAACACAATTCATCTAATTTTCTCGTTTAGAGACCTCAATAGGTCATTCATTTACCAAATAATCTTAGTAATCAAACATTGTTTCTTCAGTAGTATATTTGTCCAGATTCATTATTGTCCACACTAGTATCTGCATTTCACTTATTATTCATATTTTAAAATCACAGGAATAATTTCTCCAGACTTATATAACACTTCTAGTTGGGAAACACCAACCTGTCAACGCCTTCTTCTCCCTTGCACAGAAACTTTTCCATCATGACTGCAGCCTCCACACATATTCCAATTTTTGCATAACCTTGTCCATTAAGTCTCTAATATTCACTTAATCTGAGTTTGTAATTTCCAATTAGACAGAGCCTTTAGCAGCCCATCCAATTTAGTGAAAACTTTCTAGCCTTTTGGACCAGCAATGATGTTAAGACATTGTGATTTCCATGCCTTCCTTAATGTGTTTTCTCCTGCACCTCTTGATTTCAGTCAATTTCTTCTAATACTATCCTACCAACCTGGGCAGCAAGGTAGTAGCAGGTCTTGCTGAAGCAGCATAAAAATATCACTCATTCAGTCTCATATCATGACAAGATGGCAAGAGATGGCAAAATCTAGATGTGTAAACTCTTCAAATACAAGTTATATCTACTTATTCTTCATATTCTCTGAGGAAGCCATCTAGGATCCCTAATCAAAAAATGTGCAAGAAATGTAAAAACAAAACCCCCAAACTGTTAATAACCTACAAGCATGTGCTTAGTGGTTGAGGAATACCTCAACTGGCGATAATGTCATCTGCCTTTACCGTCCTAATCAGCTCTTTCCTTTCTCCTGCCTCAGTCAATACTGAACAACCCGTGGTGATCAAAGCATGAAGTATGTGACATTTGTGGTCCAGGTGTAATACACACTGATATCCTGTGTGCGAGCGTATCTTAATCTTTTGCACAGCCTGAGAAACCCTCTAGCCTATGACTACTTTGCCAAAGGAACTTTCTCTTTACTCAGCTCCTGGCTTAATAACTGCAATGTCACTCTATCTGTGATCACAGTTTATTGTATGTAGCACATTGTTTATGTGCAGCACTATAAGGTGGGTAACACACACTGTCTCTCACTTATTTTCATAAGCTGAAACTACTTACTGTTGTTTCATATGCCAGGGATAAGAGGACAGCTGGAAACCATCAAGGGAAATGGGAGCAGTACCTGAGCTGTTTCTTCAGCCATCCGTTTTCACTACCCAAGGCACACACATGCACACTCACAGCTTTCTCAGGTCCAGTCCTACTCTTGCTCTCAGAAGACAATACAATTATCCCAGCTTTACAATAGTACAACAGAGAACAGGCTTGGGTCCAAATATCCTACTGGCACTGGAAACATTCCTTTTTTTATCAAAACTTAATACTTAAAGTCTTCTGGGGACATATACATTCATAATAAAATAGCAATTAATAAAACATAATTGCCTTAGACTATGCTCAGAAATCTCTTCCAAATCACAAATGAAAGTTGACACCCCCAAGCCACAAGTCTCAGCCTACATACTCCATCAATAGACATATCTTTGTCATATCTCCTGGAGGCCAAACACAGGGATTGTCTTAACCATGAGGAATAAAAAACAAGAATTGAGATTCACTGCAAATGCCATCTTACTGGTCTTCATTTTCTGTGTCAGTAGCCAAGCCTGGGAACAGTTATCCAGAATGCTTCTGCTGACCTAAGTTTCTGGGATAGTTCTCCCTCACATAACCCTGAACCTTTCACATACACATGAAGATAAACACCCAAAGTTCTACATGCTAAGACTTAGGCAAACATATTTTGTGCCAGAGGGCATAGGCCAATAACCTGCAAAGATCCACACCCACACAGGATTGCACAATGGACCACACGTATTTTGGAGTATGGCATTTGCCTATCACTAAGAATTATCAAGCACCAGTCATTTCCAGAAACAGTTTGCTGGTCTCAACAGATCAGTTACACTGCATTTATTTTTGCTTCAAGCAATACCTTCTATGCCAGTCATTCATACCAATTTGGGAGCTCACCCAGATCCTTCTCTTACCCTTTTCCAGGTTCTCAAGCTCAATAACATTTAATTCACCAAGTGGAATTTCTCTGGCTCCTCTCTGCAATCCTAATTTCAACTTTATCCTGACAAGCTGCCAGAGGCATAGGGAGCCTACTCCACAGGGATCCCAAATTCCACAGTCCACTGCAGCCCGACAGCACATGACAACAAAACTTTCAAAAGAAAGTAAAGACTCAATAAAACATCAGAGCTCTAATACTTCAAAATGTGAATTCATACGTCAGTTGTAACATTTTCAAGCCTGGACAGTCGGCTAATGCAGAGACCTCTTCTAAGTCAGTGCTCCCCAAAGGCTGAGCACTACGTACCTAGTGGTGGCTTGGATCTCAGCTCTGATCCACTGCATGGCAAGTGGATTGAGCTCAGGAAGACTGGCACTCCAGGCAAGAGCAACAGAACGTTTCTCCTAGGTCCACCACCTGCACAGCAAGCGACGCACCATTTAACAGATATGCTGAGTGACTCTTTCAGAACAGATACAGAGAATAAAAGTGAATTTCCAGGAAGTAACTCCAGAACTCATCCAGAATATTAAATTACAATATATTTTGTAGATTTTCAACTGCCATTGGAAAGGCCCAACTAACAATCCGATTAATCTCAAAACAATAACTGCCCTTAATCTAACATATATCAGCAAATTCCTGTTTCTCCCTTTCTAACAAAAATAACAACACTGTAGTTGCCAGTGCATTAATAAGATCCTATTTCTGCTCCAGAGACTGAATTGAACCTTTGTTCTTCACAGCAAAGGATTAAGAAGGTTGCTATTTTGGTAATGAGATGTGGAGAGGTACTTTACTTTGCAGCTGAGATCCAGGCTGAATGCCTGAGAAAGGAATAAACTCTGTTACCTCAGATGAACTTTATTCTTATAATCAGTATATCAAACTCTGTTAGTGTGATGCAGATCACTAACAATAAAGAGAGACTATTCATGAATAATTACAATTTGATAGAGTGTTTAAGCTCATTTACAAAATATGCCTTATGTTGTAGATAAAGTAATGAATGTAGATTTTAAGATACCAACACACACAAGAAATTAGAAAAAGAAAAATTACTTACTTTCTAGGTAGTTTATTGGTCAGCTGCTTCTTTTTTTTTTTCATGCTGTCTAATTTTTTTTCCAGACATCTCACCTCTTTTAACAGCACATCATGGAGAAAAACTGTCATGAAGTGGCACAAGAAGGAAAAAAAGTGTCAGAAAAACAGCACATGGACAGGGACAAATGAGAGAACACTCTGAAAAGAAGATCAAATCATAGGACAGAGATCCAAGTGCTGAGGCACCAACTCAGTGCCCAAGATGATTGAGAAAACTGTTTGTGAGGCTGGAAAAGGAAGCAGTGACCTGTGAAAATGAAAGCAACTTCATGAAAACATTAGTCATATAAAAAATATGTTGTTTATAGTTATCATAACAACATTTTTATTAAACAAACATGTTTGGTGTATAAAGTTGTTGCAAGTAAAACCGTTCCAAAGGACCAGGGTACGTAAGGTAGTGTGGTTAAAACCTGGCACCAGTTTATAATTACATAGGGATCAACTTTTTGCACTTAGAAATGGAAATGTTTGGGGCTCACATCAGAAGAGGTTCAAATTTCTAAAAGAAAAGTATTATTGTAAGAAAATCTAGGAGCATCTTCAGATACAGCAAATACAAACAGAAGTGAAGGCAAAGAGAGCCTCAACATTTCAGTTGCATCCTGCCTATTGGCTGTTGACATGACAAAGTACTTTGAAAATACGACAAAAATTATTTACTAACTCATTTCCAGTCTAACAGGGCAGTGTCTTTTAAACATATTTTCTAAAGACTCACCTTGATACAAAGCCCAGAAACAGGCAGAATGTCAGAAAGGAATTAGATCTTTGGTCATTGCTGATATCCTCTGGGAATGCTGTTTTACCTCTGTTGAAACTCCTTCTCTAATGAACAGTAAGAATACAACAATAAAAATCCACAGGGGTTCAGATATCTCTGGCAGTACAGCTGCCAGATTTCCTAGGGAAACAAACCTCATGCAGTCAAGCTTCACCTGTGTGAGCAGTCACATGCATATTACCCCTTCAATAATTTTTTGGACGTAATCACTAATTCCAACCATATCTTATAAAAGCAGACACCTCAAACGTAGTTAAATTCACACAATGCTGATAGAAGCAGGCATCTCAAAAAGCATTAAATCCCTAACACAATGCAGGAAAATAGTTGGATGGGGGAACAGGATGGCCTTAATAGTGTTTCAAATAAACGAAAGGCTTCAGTGTGAACATAATCTACAAGGCTTCAGAGAATCCACTAGTATTGAGCCGTCAGGAATTTCCTAGCCACTGGAAAAGCTCCAACTGGAGCTTGTGCCTTGTTAGAAAACCAGAGAATCCAGTGCCATAGGAAATGAGACTTCATTCATTCTCTGAACAGGGAGTCACAGCTTTTCAAAATGAGCAAGAGTAGAAAAGAAATTGTGCGTGCAAGTTTACATTTACAGGTAACACTTTAATCAAACATTGAAGGACCTGGGCTCCATGGGGAGCAATTGACAGAGCAATATATTTTGGCCTGTAATATGCAGGAGGTTAGAATGTACGAATAAACAGTCCTCACTCTGAGTCTATAGAACGTGTTGATTTCCTTTTATATTCTCCAGTCGGTTAACTAAACAAAATATCTATTTACAGCAGAAAAAAAAGCATGAAGTTCTTCAAAGACTGCCATCTGAGTATCAGTGTGAGGTTATGACAGGAGGATCTACTCACTGAAGGTTTCCACATTTATTCTCTCCAAAAAAACCAGTATTGAGAATAATTGCCAATCATAAAATAAGTCCCTCTTTGAGTACTTTAAGAATTTTCAGCATAGTTTCATTTTCATATGATAGTAGAAATGCTTTGTAACTCAAGTGATGACTTTCACTAAAAAGTCTTAAAGGCACTTACACTGGACCTTGATCCACATTGATGCAACTCTGACAGATACCAAAGCAGTTATGCTTACATAAATATGGATCCCATCCATGCAAGACTGAGGACTCAATTTAATTTGCAGATTTTGCTTTTGCGTCACTAAAATTTAGGTTTTCAGTCACACCTAATGGAAATTCTTTGGACTCATCCCTAGGAGGAAAAGGCATTGTGATTGAGCGCAAAATCCTGGATGTGGTAGTTTCATTTAAATTTTTAAAAAATTCTAAAAAATTAAAAAAAAGAAAAAAAGCAAAGCGTATTTGAAAACTAAATGCAGAAATTTTGACTGCCATTTAGTGTGGGGAACTCAAATGGAAAAATGTCTCTTCCATGCTCTCTGATAGCTGACTGTGCCTGGCCCATGCAGCCTGTAGACAATGAATGGGCTGAATGGACAACTCCAGGAGATCAGAGATACTCAGCTGGTGACTCAGCTTTAACATCTGGCTTCGGTTTCTAAAAGTACAATCTGAGTTCTGACGGATGGCTAGATGGATAAATGGATGGATGGATGGATGGATGGATGGATGGATACATGGATATACATTCATACATTTTTACTTCACAATACACATCTTTTTACAATCACCTGAAATGCTCTCTCACTCTGTGCATAACATAGCTACAGAATCAGGATTTTCTACGGCAATAGCCTTGTATGCTTCAATTACCTTTTAACTCAGACTTGAAGACTTCATAGAAGCGTAAAAAAATTAAGCCGCTGCTTTTAGATTAACCAGTTTAGTCAACAGCAGTCCCTCTGCAGCACAGTTAGGCAGATTCCTCAAGTGTCTCTTTCCTCAGTACGTCAATAATTCAAAAGTCACAGAATGTGCCTGGTGTGTCGTTCTAGGTGTCATGGAAAGGCCCACTGTTCCAGACACCAGCGAGAGGTTATCCTACCTCAAGAGCAAAGAAAATGCAAGTTGGACACACAAGAACTGTGGTCTTTCTCTGGCCTTGTGACCTTTCCTAGAGGCTGCAGAGGCAACACACCAGTGCTCACAGGGTAACCGAGGGAGAGGGACAAACCACGGCACGGGGTACACTGTGCCCTTGCAGCAGCTGGGAAGACTGGCAGGAGGCATCCCAGGACCTTCTCCCCTCGGACAGTCACAGCAAGATCAACAGGTGTTAAGAGTGCCCAGACTTGCTGAAAATGAAGCAATGGCTGTTTTGACTTGGGCAACCAGACTTAGAAACAATTTTGGAAAACAGAGCCTGCAGGGAAATGAGGGTTAGAGCAAAGTTGTCCTAGCTCCCAGGCCTCACACAGAGGCAGCTCTTTGACTGCAGGGCTCCTTTTTCCCTCACTTCCCCCAGCCCTTTGCAGTGAGGTGGGGCCAGAGGGAGGCATTTTCAGCCTTCAGAGGACCTTTATACTGTATTAAAAATATGGTTTCTTTAATGTTTCCTTTTTCAAAAGTACTAATATAAACTAACTGAGTGTGCTCTTAGGCGAGCATTTGGCAAGGGTATGGGACAAACCTGTGCCAAACCTCATCTTTGGCATGAAGAAATAAACAGACTGTGGTTCTGCATAAAGACAAAACTTTTGGAAAGCCTTTAGAATATTTCTCATAATCAAACGGGTGGGGGGGTAGTTTTCTTGAAATTCAGAATACGAATCCAACCTTTAAATGTTTTGGTCTCTTCAATTATGAACTGAGTTCCTTCATTAAAAAAAAAAAATTTCAATATTAAAAACAATTAAATCATGAATGATGGATATGCTTTGATTTTTAACAATCCTCATTAAGGCTATTTCCATACCATTTCATCTGTCTATAGCAAATAAAAACACTGTGTCAGATAAGAAAGAAATTATTCTCCTCACTCTATATTACAGCAAGGGAAACAGATTGAAAAATCATGTGCTCTGTCTGTCTAAGGCCACAAAGGATGCACTGCCCAGAATAGCAGTGCCAGATTAGCTTGCTCTAGACTCCAGCTGTTGAGCCCTGTGCTTCTTGATGATGTTCCCATTCAGGATATCTGAACAGGAATATTGTGAAAGACATGGGAAAGAAAGGCCCAGTCTTGGAACTCACTTCTGGGTGCTCCCAGTAGTTTTCCACAGCAAGCTGAATGGCAATGTATATTTAGAGGAAAAGCAATCATAAAGTTTCAGAAATGTTTCAGTAAAAGGGTCCTGACAATGAGATTTCTCATTAACACCACACTTCAGCGAAAAATACAAGAAGTCAACTAAGAGTCCAGAAGTCTGACGCCTTTATAGCAGGTTTATTACCTGAAACACGACTGCAGTGTTATAGAGTAGGTCGACCTCCCATATGTAGCAAATGAGGCTTATCACACATAGATCTGAAACATACTTAGGTGAAGATTAAGTATCCAAAAGGCTACAGTGCTTTGCCAATACTCACAGAATCGTGTTGGACTGCCCAAAGTATCATGAGTGTTATTAAAAGAAACTAAATACTTTAAGAACATTTTAATAGTGTTCCTTTTTGATTCTGGGTGGAAAAGGAGGTTGTTCTCTTCCTTTTCACGATTATTTTTTCTAAGTACATTTCTAAATCCTACTTAGTTTTGTTTAACTCCAGCCTTGTAAACCCTTTGTGTGTTTCTTTCTCTCTCAAGCCTCTTTAAGCACTCTTATACCTCTCCTTCCAACAAGGATTTTGCTGTATTGTTCCTTTTGTTCTCTCAGAAATCAAGTCTCTTTTCCTACAATTTGGAGAACTTCTCCCGTACACACCCAAGCAAGACCACTGCTGCAAGCAGCACAAAGGTTTAAGAATTAAAAACTTATGAAAAATGAATGAGGCAATTCCCACCTCACAAAGCTTTAGAGTCCTCTGCTTACTCCAGCAGATATCTCTGTAGTGCATTCTTTCATGCCAAATCTTCAGCTTTTCTCTGCAATAATAACAATAATAAAAAATGTTTAAATATTGATGCCAAAATTCTGATGTCACCACAGGACTGTTCAAGCTGAAGCCAGAACTCTGCCTCAACCTAGACCTTGACACCAGTCTGTCATTTTGAGAGTAAGGACGTACCTCAACTGCATAGCCCTCCAGCACAGCTACATAGTTGACATTTTTTCAAGCACATCACTGCAAGAAGCAGTGGTTAAACCCAAAGCTTCAAGAATTTAACTAAAGAATGTACCAGTATCTGGTTATGTAAAGGCCTTTGGTTAAAGAATACATAAACTCCAAATACCACTGGGGCTTGTGGGTTGAATTTTTGGGGGTTTTGAGTTTAGGAATTGAAGTCACATCGTACTGTGAGAAAAGAGAAAGCAAAAACAACTGAGAAATGGTACTAGTCCACTAAAAACTCAGAGCCATATGCCATCATGCCACAATAATAAATAAGAGGCTTGTGTAGGACAGAAGACAGGCTGTGACCTCCTTTCCACTAATTATCACAAAGCTATTTTGCTGCATTTTTATAAATACTTGCCTATCTTCACACTTGGTACACTTTGTTCCAGCATAGCTCCCCCTCATTATCTCAGCTCCAGGTTGATAACTGATCAGTCCAAGTTCTGATGTATGTCCAAGTGCTTCCCATCAGAGTTAAGTACTTTGTGTGAAATAGGGTGAGAGGTTTTTCTTTAAAAAATTCCTCCTTATTTTCAACACAATTCATTGCAGTATCTATAGACATGATGCTACTATAGAGAATAGGGCAAGATAGGGTTTTTTAAGTTTAAGATGTATATAGCAACATTTTAGGCTGTATGATTCAGATGAATTACTGGAGAGGTGTTTCCTGTAAGTGGTGCTATAAAAAAGTGGCTATTTAAAAAGGATTAACAAAACAACAGAGTGGAAGCGGCTGACCTACTGGGAGGTGTAACATGAAGATGGCATGAAGCCAAGAGCTTGAGACAGCTGCGTAGCGCATTAAGAAGTAGGGTGCTGGGGATCAAGCTGGATTTATAAAATAAAACCTGAGAAGAGGTTCAGTCGTGAAGAACTTCTCCTGCATAGGTGAGAAGGCTCAAGGCAATGTTTTCAACTAAGTACTAGCTGATGCATAGGACTTCCAAGGCCTGATCCAACTTAATGAAGAGGCTTTACTGACCAGGCTCCACATTACACAATGAAGAGCCCAAGCTCTACAGTGAATTCTGACCCCAGCAGAATCAAGTAAACTCTACTTCTACCAATAGAATTGCTGCTGGCATTCAACGGAATAGCAAATGTAAAAAGGATGTTCCTTTCACAAGTGCGTGCTAGGGAAAGCTTCACAGCCTATCCTGCACATGCATGGAAATACACAGGCAAATACAGACATCCATTGGGCAGACATCTTTAAGGTAATGTGCATGCACATTAGCTCTGAGGGATGCAGCTTGTGTTCATTCCACTGACCTCATTCTCATCCATCTATATTTAATGTAGCCCATCACAGCAATTGAGTTACATGCTAAATACACAATGTGGAAAATTGTGGCTTTTTCTAAATTGCTGCTGAAGGTAAATTCACAGTTTTTCAGGATGAAAAAATGTTTGTTATGTAAAATTATTTTCTTAGCAGGCAACTGAAAACACATTTTAAACATCTTTCTCTTCTATTTTACAAAAAAAAAAAAAAAAATCAGCAGATGTTTTTTGGATGAGCTACATTGTTTATTATTTTCCTAAGATGTCCAAAACATGAAATTCATTTAACCCCTAGAGGAGTGACACAGAAATGACATGATGTGCATCATACATCGAATAATGGTCACTCCTGCTGCTCTTTAGACATCTGGGGCTTAATTTGCAATTATTTGCATTTATAGAGCAAAGTATACAATAGAAATGGGAACACATCTCCTAAGTTAATGCAGAATTAATTTTCAAAGGGTGACATGCACCATAAATCCTATTGCATGATTACTATAAACAAGCAAACAAAAGAATGAGGAACAGCATTGTCTGCTAATGGATGTTCAGTTAAGAATTTCAATTGTTACAACATGTGATTAATTTACATGTTCAAATTAAGTCTCCATTTTTGCATGTTTAATTATGAGGTATTTAAAAGTGTGGATGGGTGTGTTTGATCATAAGCAGCATCTTGGCACTTGCAATTTGCTTGTCCTGGTTTAAAATGTTCTCATTACATCATGGAATGGAAAAGTTAGAAAAAGGAATGTCTCTGTTCCCAGCTAACACTGCACACAAGTCAAGAGCTCTGCTCTTTCTAATATGTCCCATAAGGATATGCATCAGAGATATCTTTTTGACAAGCAAATGACAGAGGGAATCTATGAAAATAACAACGTGTCTTTGGAGAGTCCAGTAGTACATATACTGTGGATGCCATTATTTAATTCCATTTTAGAACTGCCCCATTTCCAAAAACTTCAGACAACCCTAAATTTTAGTGGGATTTCCATTTCATGGCTCATGGATGAACAGCTCCAGGCACTATGCTACAATTTTCCTAGTAAAACACAGGGGTCCATCTGCAAAGGAGGGCTTACGGCTGTGGAAATAACTGGTTTTTCAGTTCAGCTGCCAAGCCAAACAGCTGAAAAAGAATGTTGGTTCAAACTGAACCAAATGCATAATTTTTCCAGGTTTTCACACCAAAATCACTACCATCCCCACCCAGCCCACTCTACTTCGTTTAACATGAAATATTCCATATGTCTCAAGAGGAAACATTTTTGGAAAAGGCAAACATTTGGCAAATGCAAACACAGAATGCAACAAAATGCAAGACAAGATTTACAAAATTATTGCAAAAGGATTGTTCTCTCTGACTTATTATATACAATTCACTCCTTTGCTATACTGAGGAAGTTTCTTTTCCACTGGGTTGACCATAACAGGGTTTGTCTCAGCTTCCAAAGTGAATTACACAGTCATTTTTACTCTATTGCTATTCTTACTCTATTGCTCATTGACTCTCAACTGTTACTGTACTAAGTGGCTTATTGGACTTGTCCCATTTTAGAATGGTCCAAAATGTAATCGCTAGGATAGTCATATGAGGAGTTAGGGACCCAAATTCAAACTCCTGTCTTGATCAGACAGAGCATGGGCTTGAACTCTGATCTCCCTTTGCTTGTGTGACTAGATACCAGAGGGTTATGAAGTAGATTCTCACCCCTTGTGTTTGAAGTGCTTCACTTTACATGCAGTGCATAAACATCCACCATCAAGACTAAGAACCTCTTTAAAGCCAGGTGATTAGCACACTTCCCTAGCAGAGAGGGCATCAGCCAGACTGCTGCTCTGAAGCAAAAAAGGGTAAAGAGGAACAACTGAGAGCACATTGCTGTAAACCTCTCTGCTGCTAATTGTTTGTGTTTCATCCTAAGAGACAGGACAGCAGGATTCAAATGTCCAGAGCCGAGGACAGAATTAAACCACAGCTTTGACCATTGCAGATGAACAGCTTAACCACCAAGAGAGGAGGTAGAAGAGAAACACACCCCTGGGGAGTTCTGCCTCCTTCCCATCGCTGCCAGCACTCTTCTCAGATATTAATTTTTCTGGTACATAAGGACTAAATTACCCCAAATAATTTGATCAAGCCAGAATTGATCTTTTTTTTTTTTTTTGGGTACTACAAATATTTCTCTTATTTTCCTACAAGTTGTACATACACTTTTGAGACACAATAATTCTTCAAACACGAATATCCTGCGCTAGCAAAGCAAAAAGTCTGGTAAATGTAATACCAAGCTGTTCTAGACAAAAATTATTAGATACTATGAATAGTCAATCACACATACACTCATGGTAGTACACATATTTGAAAAGGCTTATATACCTGAAGCTTCAAATCACTGCAGCTCAGAAGATCAGCTGCCCAACTTTTAGAAAAGTCCTGCAGAAAATCCTGGCATACAGCCACCTTCACGCTGTTCCCATTGATTTCTACAGTCTACACCCTTCTCTGCATCTTGACACTATTTGCACAAGGGAGATGCTGGTCAAGCTAAAATGTGGTTTCAAATGTCTGAATTCATGAAGGTTTCTGAAGGAATGGCCCTTCTGTTTGCTAAGCATTATACATCAATAGAGACGCCATAATGGCAGTGAGATTAGTAGGAAAATACATTGTAAATATATTTATCAGAAGCAATGGTTTCTAATATGACATAGAAACAATAGGGAACATTTTCAGGTAATATTAGACACTCACACTTGCTGAATGACTGAATGAACCAAAACAGTCCCTGTCCCAAAAGACACGGATCCTAACTTAAGAAAAAATGTACAGTGTAGATATACACCTGAGCTCGTTGAAACTTTAATTCCAGGCATGCTTTATATATTCTGAGTCCAGGAAGAAATAGAGGAAAATTGATCATCTGCAAAACACTTGAGTCTGTCTTTTCCTGTCTTTCTTCTTCCTGATTCAGGAAAATAAAATTGAAAAATATTTAGTTAATTGAGATTCCAGTCACAATTCTAATATATTAGCAAATTTTAGCAAAAGAAGAATCAGTTAAAAGCCACGTCTAATAGCCATATATTTTGGCAATATTTTCTTTGAACCTTACAAATAACTAGAAGGTGACAGCCTACTTGCAGCATCACGGGTTGGCAGTACAACAGATAGAAATTTTGTGAAGTAAAGAAGTTTTCTTCAGAAAATACCTTTTAGAAAATGGGGAACTGGATTAAACCAAGAAATGACATTTTTACTCAAGTAGTGGAGATGAGAAAGAAAAATATGGGAGAAAAAAAAGAAAAAGTTAAAGCAGTGTTATTTTTTGTTTGAAATTATTAATCCATGGAAACACTGCTTTCCAAATTGCATGGAATTAAAATTATTTTTTAAATGTTACTGAAGACACTTTAATTTCCTTTGCTCTCTTTTTTGTGCAGGCTTAACTGATAATCTCCTGCAGTTACCATTATAGTTGAAGCCTGCGTCTATCACTCTGGGGCAAGCAGCTATTTGCAGAAGCTTATTAGGTTTATTACTAAACAGTGACTAAATGAAAAAAAAACCCTATGGCTTTGAAAGAAGACCTGGCATACACATAACATTTATGACTGAGTAAATTCCACTAATATTTCTCTAAGAAATTGTTGTTGTTTTCTGCCATGTTTTTGTGACTTTTAATGTACTTTTCACTTCACTTTAAGCTTTCAAGATTTACTGGTTGGCTTCTTGACCGAGAATGAATTTTAATTTCAAACATTGCACATGCAGCTGGTATTCTCACCACTGCTTTACCTACCGCAGGAATCCAGCTGTGGCTGAGGGCATAGTTTACAGCAGCTGATACTTCACAGAACTTCAGCCATTGCCCAAGACTCACAAACAGCTTCACTCATTGAGCTACATTCAGAATATACCGGATAAAGACAGACAAGCTAACAGGGCAACCAGCAACGGCAATTACACTAGTTACAATGCCACACTGTCACAGCCGTAGTATTTCTTGTTCTGTGCTACTTTGTTCGGTGCCATCCTGAATCCATTGTCTCTCGGTGGACTGCGGCACAATGACCTCCCCCAAAAAAACAAACAGATCATGAGAACTTAACTAACATTTAACTGCCTTAAAATGCAGCTGGAGCACTCACAGGCAGGGTGATACATTCAGCAAGCATTGCAAGATCTCTAGTTTGCACAGCATTGCTGCACAAGGGCTTTAGTTGGAGCTTTTAAATATTAGCTAAGGTAAAGGGTTGTTATAGAATTTCAGCACAACTCTTCATTCACTCTATTTTGATTTTTAATGGTTGCATTGCTCTTGTTCATTTAGGGCATCATAAGAAATCTGCAATATTCTGGTCATTTTCACACATTCCACGTGTCTTTGTGTCAGAACTGCGGTGGGTCGCATGACTTGCAGCTGTGTTAACATATTTAGGGTTTGGATACTTATAAGCTCTTGCACTCTGGAGTATTATTTTTCTATTTGTTTACATTTGAGAATTACTGGATTTTCTTGGATTTTTTAACCACAGGGTTAGAACTTATGGGAAAAAAATTAAGCAATAAATAGGTACAGTGTTTTACCTTCATTTTTCATGACCTGCCTGCCAGCAGAAGGATTAAAGAGATAAAGCTGGTTTTCTTCTATGAAACTGCAACTAGCCCAGTCAGAAGCTCGGAAACACTTCTTTCCATGTCAGATATACTTTGACCACACAAGTGTGGTTTACAGATTATGGGAGTTACAAAAATGCATGGCAAAGAGCTCTCAGCAGCCTCACTTATGTATCAGCAGGAAGAGCTTCCAAGGGACCTCTCCATCCCTGCAGTGCTGAAAACTTTCCAGGGAAAATCTTCCTGGATAGCAATGATCTCGTTTAACTCAGGGAACAGTGTACGGTCAGCTAGCTGTTCCAGTATGGGAAAGTACCACTTTATAGAAAAGTTACTCATAAATGCAAAGCTTTACCTTTGAAACACAGAGCTTTATCTGCAGAATTTCTGATAACAAAAACAAGCCTGTACAAGCAGATCATCACTTAATCACGCAGATGAATAGACTCCATAATTCTTTCTAAAGGTGCATGAGAACAACCGTAAATAAATTAAATGTGCGGTATCTTATTTGAGACTATTTTGTTCTTTCTTCATTCTTCAGCTTTTTAAAAATGCCATCAGCCTCAATGGTGGAATTCAAGGCATGCATGATACTGACACTGGATGCTGGTAACATGATTTTTATACACATAAATTTGCAATTAGACATATAAAGAAGAAAGTGATTACACTACCTTTGAGGGAAATATCTGAAATTATATACAACAACACTTAATAAACAGAAAATTTACAATGGAATTTGTTCATAAGGATTATTGGAAGTGAGCTGGTAAAAACAAGATGAGTCAGTCAATTGGTTGCAGATGGTTTAATGGACAGTTCTCCAAATCAGCGATGTGAAGTTTGGAGAAATGATGGCAAATTCTATGGCTGGAGAACTAGGAAGGGTATGTACATCACCTGCAGTCTCACAGCAAAAGTTCTTCAGCACAAGAGTCCTTTAGCTGCTGCTACAGGTGTCTCATAGGTGTTAGTTTATACCTGCCAGTCCCAACCTCAAACACACTTCAGGATACGAAAAATCCCATTTAAATGCCATCCTCAATCCAATTTCAGAGAACAAAAAAATTAGATATTGGAATGCCAAATCCATTCAGATCACTACCTCAATCCTTCTCTGACCTTAAGGCGAGTGAGACAAGTCATTGTTCTTAAGATTCTCTTAACAGGCTATAGGAAGCACACTCATGTTACAGGATAAATGATTCACATTAGTTAATCTGTTGCTGAACACTTACAAGTAAATTAGAGGCAGTCAACACGATACGAGGGTATAATTCTGACTTCACCTAACTACTTGTAGATATTTCAGCCACCTTGTTTCCGCCTGAGATATCACAGCAAGATAATTATTGTATGCTTATTGGGAAAGGAAAAAATCCCCAAAATTTAAAAAATGCAATCATTTGTCAAAGAAGACCAAGCCTACAGAAGCTGTGAGATGGTCTGCTTGAATAACTTGATGATATCTTTCTCTTGCCCTTAAGATATTGATCCAGTACAGTTGATCTGACATCATTGCCAAAGAGAGCCACAGTTCTGCAACAGCTGATAAAAACTTGGACATTCTATTCCACATTCCAAAAAAGTCTTCATTCTAAACAGGAGTCAAAACCTGCTATCTCAAAGTTTCCTGCAAGAAGGAAATTTCAACACACTCGGTTTTAGAAAAATAAGGTCATTTCATTGTTTAGTTGGTTGTTTTCTTCCCAAATGAAACTGGACAACAAGCTGCTCCAGCAGAATCCCGAGATTGCCCCAAGACCTAGAAGTGCTTGAGGAACATCCCTTGGGAGTAGGCTATACCCAGTCAGAGCAGATTTTCGGCATCCTCAGAAGTAAAACTCCTTCTGCTACAAACTCATCTGGTTTCACACACAGCCACCTTTTATGCACTGCACACTCCCAATATGGCTGGGTTTTGCTCATATATATGAAATAGAGTCTGCATTTGGGCTCAATTCTTTCCCAATATGCTTGCCATTTTGTTTCCCATCTCCTAGAGAGCACTGTCTGCCTGCACAAAGAACTGGATGTTAAGCAGATGTGACCAATAGAAGTAGTTTTTTCCAAGCCAATGCACAAGTCAATCTAGTCTTCCCTTCAGCCTCAGTGACAACTGATGACTTCACTGAAAAAAAGAAACAGCCCTGTACGTTCACATGAACCTGGACTGAACTGGTTCCCTGACAAATACAAAGTTTCCATCAGGATTAAAGCTTTGCCATCAGATACCATCTTGGCACAGAAATTTGTTCATGAACTCCTGTATTTTTTGCTAACTAGTCTTGTCTCCTACTCCTGACCAAAACTCTATTTACTGTCAAACATATACCACTACCACCCATCAGAATAGATGAGGTTCTGAATGTTCCTGTACTGACAGAATTCCCATTACACACTTAGCTATCCAGTCACATTGACTTTGCTTCTGCTTTTCACTTCTGCTTCATCACCTGATGAAGGTCCAGATGCCTCTTCTGATTCTGGACAGACAAGAAAACAACACCTTCCCATAATACCAGAACCCTAATTATCAACCAGAAAAGAGCCAGGAGCTGCCAGAGAAACTGGAGTCATCAGCAGGGCAAGGAACCAAAACATACAGGAAACAAGGACCAGAGAAGCATAAGGAGAAAGAACATGAACTTAGAAGGCGGCCATATTAATTGTAGCATTATCCAGAATTACTAGCTTCTGTTCAGGAAGAACAAAACACTTGTCACAGTAAAGACTGGTGAAAGACATGAAATATTTGCTTCCCTAGGGGTCCTATCCTTCATTCACCATTGGACAGGGAAACAACGTGTTTGCAAATGGACAACAGGACCACAGATGGTAAGCAATGATGGAAGCAGCTGTAAACAGAAGGGATGTGTCCAAAGGAAGACTTTCTGTTCAGAAACGGGTCATTCTCAGAAAGTATCTGAAAACCTTGCATCACACTGAAATTATTTAACCCTTCTCAGAAATGTCTAATCGTTTGTACAAAGAGTGGACTTCCTAGGACTATAGCAGATCACAAAACATCAGTCACATCCACTTTGAATGAGGCAAGTTACAGAAGAAAGCTTGGAATATGCAAATGCCAGAAATGTACCTTCTGGATGCCAAGTGCCAAAACAAGTGACAGGGTGAATGTCCATACTTATTCTTTTCTACCCTGTATTAAATCCTTATTTAACATTTTTTTCTTTACTTCCACTAGCTAGCTGGAAGTCAACTCAGTGTCAATATAGGTGAAAAGGTTTGGAACAACCATCTATCTAGAGATTGCAAAAATAGCCATGGCTTGTACAATTTGCTTTGCTTTCAAGAATACAGCCTTCTGGAATCAGACACCAGAAACAAATTAGTCTGGGTTTTGCAAGCCATTATCTTGACTGAAGATTAAAATTGTTTATAATGTAATATATAATATTCTCCTCTGTGATTCAGCTTCACAGAATTGCATAATTCTCACCTAGATTCACCTCCTGGAAAGCAAGGATTCGTTTTTCACCTGGAAGTCATAGCTATTAGTGTAGCATCCACAATGGGGGAATAAAGGCAAGCCAGGAACCGTAAAGCACTAATTCATATTAAAAGACAGTCTACACCGGTTCAGAGGCCAAGTACTGAGCATTTCCACTGCATTACATGAATCAGATATTCACAACAGCTGCAGAGGAAATCAGCCAACACACTGGTAAATACGTGATTGGCATTGCATACTGCCTCAACGTATCGTCTATACTGCTGCTTCCCGCCTTCGTACCTACTATAGTCTGTGCCTCTAGGAGGCACTACCGAACTACAGTCCAGGGCACTTAAGGTATTTAGAAAAGCAGCCACATCCATAAATCCTGTTTTCACATGTTGTTCGTCTGCTCTCTCTGAGAGGATGATTTATTTCTGTGGTAGGGAGCTACTCAAAGCAAAGCCTCAAAACATCCTAACAAGGATAAGCGTGACATATGTGTTATGTCAGCCACTACCCATCAGAAGGCCCGTTTCCTAGAACTGACATAGATGCGAGAATTTTCTGCAAAACAAAATGCTGAAACCTTCTCTGATAATATGGAGGTCATTGTGAACTAGGAAATGCAACTTCCACAGGTCTTTTTGTTTAGTCTAATTTTTCAGAACATTCTTCGTGAAACGTGTCATGTCAGGATACATCGCATCATATATGTAATACACAGTTCACGTGATATACATCCTCCCTCTCAGTACTCTGGGCCAAGCTCTTCTTTACAGTCTAATTTCTTCATGACATTCAGCCAATACAGCCATAAAAAGGATCCCCATGGACATTAATTCCCTCTCCACAGTGAATCAGTAGTGCTCATTCTCTGAAAACCAGCATTCTGGTGAGGGGCAGGATGAGACCTCTTCCCCTCAGACAGTATGCATGGTAGAGCTCCATCTTTGTTCAGTTGAACCAATCTGGTGCAGAAGTGGAGTAACATAGTGGTGAGTCAAGCTCACTATGTTTGCCCATAGAGTATTTCATTGTGTTCTTTTTTGTTTGTGGTTCATGCACATAATCTAAAAGGTCATTCTACACTGAAAGCAGTTGTTTTGCCTTTTCTAATGGAAAAACAATTCCCCATCTCACAATCCATAACAATAAAAATAAGAATAACCAAACCCCACCCGTATGAAAGAACCAGCCAGCAAGAACATCCCATTGCACAACATCTCCCCATCTCATAGTGGTCAACCCTTCCCAATTCTCCCCAGATATCTGTTCAAGAAGCTGGGCTATATATGCCCTGGAGGTGAACAGCTCCAAGAGCTCTTGGTCCTTTGCTTGATCCAAGCAATTACTGTGACTCACTGCTCTTATTTCACGAGTGACTTTAGCTTAAGGTCAATATGACAATGAGGCTCTCATGTTTGGACAGTAAACGATACATGGAAAACAGATGTTAACAGGTGTCCACGCTCTCAGTTGCCACTGGAATTACAAGTTTACTGCACATTATGGTGTAGGTAAAATTGGACTCTGAGGTAATTAGTTTCTCTTTAAAAGTTCCTCTTCAGAATTGTTCTGTTGGAACTCTATTTTTATTGCAACTCATGGCAGTCAATAAAACTTCATGGCTTTTTTGTGACAAGGTCAAATATGCGTAAAACATATAATTTAATTGAAAAATAGAAATCTTTCAACTGAAAAAGGCACAATGTTTCTCAGTAGCTTTTAAGAGTCTTGGTTTTGACAGTTTTTGTGATTTTTCTTCTGTTTCGCTTTGGGTTTTAATCAAAAGCTAGTCCACAATCTTTCAAAAAGGAAAAGACATTATTATCTGGAGATGAGATGGGAAGTGAAAAAAAAAAAGTCCAATTTTTTGTCAGCTTGGGAGCAAAATTTCAATATGTTTTCACTTTTTCTCCCCAAATCTTCCATTTATAACACTAACAGACCTGACATACAGCACTATCATAAAGCTTAAATATCTGTGGTGAAACACTTTGGGTCTTTATCAAAACACTGTCAAAGTCAGCACTATCTCCTGTGAGGGAGCTCACAGGAGAGAGAGTCCAGGGTGAAATCCAAACACAGCATGGAGATTACTCTGTACCAGAGGTCTGAATTACTGCTTTTTCACACAGAATTCTGCAGCCTCTCTATGGCATGTCTCTCCCTTTCCTCCATCAGGGGATGCTTTGACGTGACACAAAGCAAGCTCCTGAACTCTTCATTGCAAATCAAAATTTAAGACAGTTTAAGGCATATAATTTGGGTTATGATTTGAAATATTCATTAAGAGAACTGCCAATTCTGGCAAATAAATAAAAATGCCATGAGCTATGATAATGAATACAGGGTTTGTTCCAGCAACAAGACTGATGTTCTCATCCCTAATGATCTGAAAGTGGCTGCCTTTATACAGTACCTTGTTTTGATTTTCATATCAATAATTATATTATGTGCCTCAAAACATCTGGCTGACTTGATGCATGTTAAAACCATCCTGACTGTGGATATGCTATGGAATATTACAGGATCTCATAACAGATTTTGGGAGCAGTAATCATTCTTCAAAATTTTGTGCTACACCAGGGCCAGGGAGTGCTCACTGTGGTCCCTTCTGCCCTTAGAAGTTACGAGTTGAATACATGAACTGAGCCTCCCGATGCCAAATGAATGCACTAGCACAGAAACAACTCTTCGTACTTTTCTCCAACAGCTTCCCCAAGGCACGCGGTCAACACCTGAGTTAGCACTCATTGCATGGTGTCACCTTGTCACCTAATACAAAGTAGAGAAAGAATTTCTACTGTACATTATCCTGGCCATTCCTAGCTAGCATGGCCATGCTGGGTGTTAACTTTCAAATAAATTGCACTTGTCTTTTGGCTGTAAGGGTGCTCACGGCTGCCGATTCACAGGAATGTTGCCATTTACTAATTCATGTGGGGCCTCAAGCACATATCAGCCACCCTTTAACTAGGTCAGCCAGTCTAAAACAGTATCATGCATTTGGGTGGCTTTTTCACCTCTTGATATTAAATGGATTCAAACAGCTTGGGGGCTAATGGATAATTCTCTAATTTGATTTGTAATTATGATAAACTGTTTCTTCATATGCAGAGAAGCAGAACCTCATTGTGAGTTACGTGGCAAAGTAATTTTAAAGCAAACATTATGATGAAAGTCTGCCTTTCCTTCTCCCCTTTCCTCACTTCCTAGACTCAGAACAGCCTCTTTTGTTTGGTGTTTCAGTATTTACCATGTGGTTTTTTCGCTATTTCTAGGACCAAAGCACAAGTTTGTGTAGCACCAGCTTTCAAGTATTTCCTGACCTAAGGACAATATGTAAATTTGGAAAACAGGGTCCACAAGTAAATCATGTTATTTGCTCTTCTCTTGCAAGAACTGTTTCTTCTTAAAACTGTCAAATTTGCCAGACCAACAATTCTAATTCTCTTCACATTTCATAGGGGAGCTATAAAGTGAATGGGGAAGAAGGAAAATGATCTCTACCTATTTTACAAGATGTCTTCTAAGATATTTTAAAAAATATCTTCTACATTTAAAGCAGAATTACCCTGAATACACAGTCACATGCTGCATGTTCTGGCATTTCCATTAAAACAAATAAAAGTAATTACACAGCTTAGCATAGTGTATATGGTCATTTGTGTGTGCCCAAGGTTGTTATCAAGAAGACTTGTGGGTGTTTGGCATTCTGCAACATCTGAGTTACCTTGTACAAGTCACTACCTCAGAGCAGGTAATGTCTGACATGCTTCCAATAGCCACTCCAATAGCATGGCAGGAAAGCACACTTTATGCTCACAGAGACAGCTTAAACTGGGTTGAGCAAAGGCTAGGTTTACATTACAATGATGAAGACCTGCAGCATTGAGCTGATATATTGGGAGAAGAGATTGTCTGACTGGAATTTACCTCATTCCTCTCTACAGCAAGAGCAGAAGCCCGGGAGAAAAGTACAACTCCCAATATCACCACTAGATTCCCTGTTCTGGCACCAATGGCATGAAGTACTTGGGGCACAATGCAAAGACACACGTTAGCTCTAAAGAGAAGCATTTTAATTTTTGCAGTACTTCTCTGGATACATTATTCAGCTGGTGGATCAACAATAAGGTATCTTTCAATATAAACTCATCGCTAGTTCCAGAGTTTGCCTGGGTTTTGATTTCCAGAGTACTTTTACAACATGTTTCTTGAGGATTTGGTATTTTCTTAAAGGACAGTTTGTAGGTCACAGATTAAGAAATTGTTTATAGCCATCCGAGTAAAGAATCTTTCCACATTTTTTTTTTAAAAGACACACAGCTTTCTGCAAACTCACAAGCCTCTGCCATAGTCTCTCAGATCCGTATCTCTGCTACTCCTCCAGTATATTTTCCACTGCCTATATCCCAGTTCTGCCTGTACCCTAAGGCCAAATTATACATATGAATGTTTTGGGGTTTATGACATAGACACTGTTGAGAAATGATAAACCAAAGTCACATTTTTTTCTTGCTTCAAGTTCCCTTAAAAACTTGAAACACAGCTAAGTTTTTCAAAAGCTTCGCTAAGATACGGGGATCTTCCAAATAAACTGTAATGCCTAATAAGGCAAAGCCAAAATAATATCTGATTTTGTACAGACACCTGTGGAAGTCATGACTTTACAATGATAATTTAAGGTTTTTTCATTATCTTTAATTCTGAAAGGGGCTCATTGAGCATGTAGAGGCAATAAAACTTTTCATTTAAACTCCTTAACATATGAAAATTGTCACTTGTTGCGAATGACGTCTCGGGAGCCTGATTCACTAGGCTTAATATTCAAAGGAAAAGAAATGTCCTGAGCCCAGGAGAATTAAAGGCACAGAAAATCCTAACCCAGCACCCTCCTGTGAAACTACAGAAGGCCAAAGGACATACCACCTTGTCAATATTTGCAAGGTTATGTGTACCCACCTGATCTTGTTGTGCAAATCACTGGTATAAATTCACAACTCCTACCAGATACATGCATGGAAAGAAATATTTACACACACACCTATATATACATCTGCTTGGGGGGAAAAAAAGAAAAAATCAGGCTAGCAATGCTACCAGGGATTTGGGTATGAAGGTAGAAAGAAACTAAATGTCATACATAAGTTATAACTGAACCTTGGCTTGTTCAGAGGCACAATGCTGCTGAACCAAGCACTTTTGATGCCTACTGTAGCCCTCTTATTACCATGGTTTTAAATGTGGTTTTCTTTAAAAGTTACTTTAACTTCCTGGAAGGACTTTCTATTCCAGCCCTTATTCAGTGAATAGCCCCGCTGATATCAGCTTCATCGGTATTTGCAAAACTTAAAGCAAGACCATATTTCAGAAACTGAAATTGAGAAACACCTGCACAGAGAACCTGATCCTCCTTGCCTCCTGCATGCAAACAGCTTAGTTAGGAACAATGAAACCAGTAATACAGCAGAGGCAAGAAGTTCTCACCTGAGAAGGATTAATAGGAAATCATAGGGGAAAAAAAAAAGTTTAGAAAATCCATTCCTAATGCCCAAGGTATGAGATTATTGCATAATCAAGACTGTAAAAAGTAGCAACCAAAGATATTTGATATGCTCTAATCAACTGCAGCTTACTGGTTGCAAATGGCAGCCTGTTATATAAGTTCAGAAAAGCAGCCAGAAAAGTTATCTCTAATGTTAAATATAGCTGAACTCTATTGAAGTATTAAGGGCAGTTCTTTTTCTCACAATCTCTATTAGCAATAGGAAACACATTGCAGTTACCTCTATTTCTCTTGAGTAATTTGTGCCAATGCCTCATCAAAACTGCCTCCTCCTTCCACTCTTCAGACCACACAAGTAAAAAGTGTAAGTAGTAGCCGGCTACAGGGAAGATAGATACCTTCCAGGATGCAGAAGAACTGCCACAGGACTGCAGTGGCAGACTTAATATTGAAGAAAAATTTTAACAGTTGAGCTGTATGTATCATTCTTGATAGTCATCATTAGTTTAATATTTCAAGCTGAAGTTAACCAATTAATATTTTGTCTGGTCACTGTCACCTGGGGATATTCGATTAATACCACCACCGTTACGGTAAAGAGAAGAGATTTATTGTTCTTCCAGGATGAAGGTCATGAGGTTTTGAGTTGAGGGATTTGGGATTGGTTGTTGTTTGTTTGGGGTTTGTTTTGCCTTTTTTTTTTTTTTTTTAGACAAACAAAATAGACCCATCATATAAACTCAGTAAGTCAATAATAAGTAATAATAATTCTTTTCCTCATTAATTCTTCACTGTGATGTTTTCTGGGATATTCCACTCCACTGCATTAGGGCAATTTTGTTGTTTTTCCAATTCCAAAGCAGAACAATAATGACAAATACATGCAAAAAGGTTTCTTATAATTGTCTAAATTGTATAACACCTTACCAGGATGTCAGGAAAACAAATTTTACAAAGAATTTTACATTATAAAACTGGGCATATCATCTGATATAGCAATTTTGAGCACATTTTCAGACCAGCCAGAGTTTACAAGCTTTCCCAACTCTAGTTTAGCCAAAAGTCTTTCATGGACCATCTGGTTCTAATGATACAAAACTAGAATATTTGGTGTCCTTTTCACTATGTAACATTGAATTAAATCTTAAAACATCAGTAAAGCAAAACCCATTCTTTTAATATTATGTTTTTTAAATTAAACATTAAGTATTTTGGCTAAGTAAATGTGTTTATTTTTGTAAAACTGTACAGCTTATACTATATGATATAGTCAGCAGAATCCTTAGTTCACTTACTCTTGCATATTCCTGGTCCACAGCCCACTGAGGCAAAGGGAAGTGTTTCCATTTACATCAATGGGCTCTAAATGAGGCTCCTACTGTGAGTGACACCACGTCCTTACTCATCCTAAAACATGTATGAGGTTTCAATCCTTCTCTCAAGAGAAAAGGTTCAAATTATGCTTACAGTAGCTCTTCCTAAATTAAGTAATAAAAGGGCCTAACTGTGCATTCCATGCACACTTGGTAATGAAACTGACATTCAGTGAAATCAAAATATTAAGGATGTGATAAGAAGTTTTATAGTGGAAAGGCACTGGGAACTATATAGTCTTTGAATGCACTGTGGCTAGCTATAAATAGGCTCTTCGGGTGCCTGAAAGACTTTATCTTCCAGCAGTTGCTGAAAAGCAACAGAGTTTTGAAAATCCCACCCTAAACGTAGCTCATCACTTCTGAACTGAGCGACAACAGGTTGCAATTCCCTGCATTTCACCACCAGACTTAGAAGCTGGTTCTCCAGGTGGAAACACAGACCATGACTTTGGAAGATGTGTGGGAGGAAAGTTCATTTTTAGTAATGGAAATACCTAGCTTCTGTAGGTCCAAAGAGGTCAAACCAACCTGGAAGTCTGAACAACCATGAAGGTCAACAAGCCATTACCTCAAGAAGCTGACACCTTCCATGCTTCAGCTAAGATGAACCAACACCAAATATGATTTCTTACTCATGAAACCAGTTTATATTTTACTGTAGCATCGTCTTTTTTTCTGTATGTTTTGTTTTTCTTTGTAATTCCTATCACTTTACAAACTCATTGCAAAGTTTCACCCCTTTCATAGCAAACCCGATAGCAAATATCCCACCTACATCACTGAGGTTAACCAAGATACAGGTATTATCTGAAGGGGACACCACAGCCTGTTCTATTCTTTACACTTCCCCGAACCTAAATATGTTACGAGGATAGACTTTATTTTGTTTCTCCTTCCTGCTTTTTCCTTCTCTCTCCATCATAGCTTCCATGTTATTATTACAAAATAGTTAGAACATATAGCTTCAACCCTGAATTCCTTACAAAGCTCCCTAAACAGGAGTTTTTCTGCAGTAAGAAAGGACTGAGAGAAGAGTGCACGAATTGGCCCATATGGAGTTACATGCTAACTGTTGTTATTGTTCTCAGAGAGTGCATTTAAGGTTTTGGGAACAAACAATAAAATGAACAGCTGAACAATTTTAATCATGGCCCAGTTCCTAGTTACAATTATTTTTAAGCTGTCTCACCATTAGCTAGACTTTGATTTTTTTTCCCAATGAAAAAATACATTATGTAAAACTTAAATACTGCTTTTAAATGACAGTAAAATTAAAAAAAAAAAATTCTCAAATGTAACATGCTCTGAGCTCTGCTCTTAGCCCAGCATTTGTGTATGAGTTACACATAATTTTTAAAATGTTCCATTCTCTGTATACTTCATGTACAAGCCAGTTCTCTAGGAAAATATGCTTTATTAAATGATTCAAAAGAGTGGCCTCTGAACTCTATGACTAGACAGAGAATATCAGATTTTGACCACAGACATGTCTGAGCAAAACTAGAATGCAAGCTCATATGAAAGACATATTTCATGTGTTCTGTATTTCAAAATGCTACAGCAGGGACACACCAAATCAGTGTAAGATGACAGCTCACACAAGCAAATGAGAACGGGAGAATAAGACGGCACAAGGACATGAAGACATTCAGAGAGACTACTGACCAAGAATATCCTTTTAAGATCCCTTCTTCATTCATTCAAGGCCTGATTCAATTACTGCCACTGGAGTCAACAGGAAGACTTGTGGTCTTCAGTGTCCGTTATTGTGGCTCATTACTTGTGTTACAGTAGCACACTGAAGATTCAATTAAGTTCAAGCATTGTAATACCAGATTCTGTACAAACACCCACAGTGTCATAAAACCTTCTTACCAGAGCTTGCAGCAAGCAATACCTTGAATAATGTAGGGCAAAAAAAAAATACAGCAAAAAAAAAAACATGGGAAAGACTCCAAAGGTAGCCCAAGGGATTTAAGCTGGGTAAAAAAACAGTGGCAAAGCAAGTAAGACTGTACCCAGTGCCCTATCTATTAAACCATTCTGCCTGCCAATGAACTTTGAGTCAAACACCCACTGCACAGCAGGAATGATACAGAAGTGAATGAAGTAAAAAACCTACCTGCTAAATACAATGAACAGCTGTCACAGTGCTCCTGCCTCGTACAGGTTACATGTACTGCAGTAAAACTACTTGGTGTGCAGAAGGCAGGAACCACTAGTGGCCCACTTGTAACTCTTGTTTTTAATTAGAATTCTGCAGGAAAATGTCATAAACAGAAACACAGAATCACTCCAGAGGTTTACCCATTTCCCCTCCTCCTACACTACAGCAGACTCAGTTATAACCGTGTCATTCCTAACAGATGTTTGTCTCATCTGTTGATGGATGCTCCAAGCTATCATTATGCAATCTCTTCGGGCATTTTATCTCCCTTGCCATTAGAACTGTTTTCCTTACTTCTAAGCAGAACCTTTCTTGCTACAGCTTACGCTGTTAGTTCTTCTGCTACCACGTCCTCTCTTCTTGTTGACTTACATTCAGCTTGAGATCCACTGTAACCTTAGTGCTTTTCTACTGCATTCTTACTCGGGTTGTCCATCCTGCATTTACATAGTTGACCATTCTTAGAGTGGTAAATTACGCTTGTCTCTTAAACAGCCCTTGAACTTTATTTCTAAATATAATTTTGAATTCTAATTATTTACTTTAGTTTGTATAGAGTTAATGTCAACTGCAAATTTTATATGCCTTTTCGATAACCCCATGAAGGACACTACTGAAAATCATGAATACAGGGAGGCCTCAATGGATACTCATTCAATACATCAAAGAACTACTGAAAAGTGCTATTTAGATGCAGTTAGTAAGCCTATTTTGCACACGCTCTGTGGTAGTTTCATTGAGAATGTTTGATTTGATTTGTTATTAGAATGTTATATAAAGCAGTATCAAAGATTTTACTAAAATCAGGATAGACTTGTTAATTCTTCTGTATCCAGAGCCTGCTGCTCCATTGTAGATTGGCTTGACATGGTTTGGCAAATGGCATAATATCTTTCTGACTGTTATTCATACGCTGGGTGTTATTTAACTCTTTATCTTCTATGTATTTAAAATTAGGTTGTTTGTCTTTTGTTCCAAAATTTGGGGGGGAATCATATATATATTTATCAGGCTCCTCTTTCTAACTCTTCTTTTTCCTCCTTATTAAAGGTAGTCATTACCTTTTTCCCTTTCCTCACGTATCTTCAATGAGTTGTCAATTACTAATTATCCTGAGTCTTGTTTTTTCAAATATCTCTAAAGGTGACGATCCACAAATTCCAGATAATCTGAAACAATTGATTTAGTTACATACCATGCACTTAAAATCTGAACCTCAATGAAAGTACACAGAGAAACACGACGGCTTGTTCTGCAGTTTCCTGAGTTCTTTCAGAGTTTTGCTTTACAGTGTTAATTGCCCCTTTAATAAAAACTTTTCCCCTGTTTTAGACAACTGGGGGAATTGACTTGTTGTTTTTAGCAACGTGCATTATTGCCTAGGAACAAAGCTGGATCATCCACATACAGATTTGGTCTTACAGCTACAAGGAATAAATGTCCTGTTTGGATTCTCTGACAACTAAAAAAGGATGAGTTCACATCTTTATAGCACTATGCAGAAATAGCTGCTAAATTCTGGAAGCAGTGTAGATGCATCAGTGAAGTGCTGCATCTAAACTAATTAAACTTATTCTGTGGAGCTAGTTATCCCAGACACAAAACAATATCATAAGCATCAGTGCTTTCAGATGGGGAATAAAGTACTTCAAAGACAGTTCAGATTTTTTCCTGTGCAATGCTGCATCATTGATTTCAGCCAGAATCAGATCAGATTCAAAAACGGCTATTCCTTCCATCTACTGCCTTTCCCCACCAAGATAATGCAAAGCCAAGGTTAATCTAAGGGTATTCTTGAAGACATGAAAATGTTGCTTAGACACTTGTATACCAGATTAATACTAAATTCCCTAACCTCACAATTATAAAAGTCCAAACATTCCTACCTACCTTTTCAACACAACCCATTCATTGAAACTGGAAAAAGAATCAGAAGGAATAGTTATAGTCATCTTGTACTCAGCTCCTTTTTCACCCTACATTCAATGTGGAGAGAGTAATTTGACAAGGCACTTCTTATTTCTTAGTGACTTTACATTTCTAAGAATTGTAAGAAACAAAAAGAGAGTTTGTTGTGCAAACATAAATTATTGTCACACTGCATAGTAAGAATGCCGAATGGGAATATTTAGGTGGAATTGCCTCATTTGCTTTATTCTTTTTTAACTGTTGATAGAGACATGTCTAATGATTCTAAGTTCTATGAATCTTCTGCCCACTAACCACAAACTTTCAATGCAAGGCCCAAACTACTTAATAGCATCCCTGTAAGTACAGTTGTTTTCAAAATAAGAGATTGTGGAATAAACTATTGGCAGGAGGACAAACCTATAAACAATTCAGACAGTTCTTTATACAAAGATTGGTTGGAATATCAAACAAACTGCCAAAAGTTATGCAGTCAACCGTTAAAGTGACTTGTGTACATTAATTCAAGAAAAAGTTGGATTATACTTTGGAAAAGAAGAAGATACTACAGTGCAGCAGCCACTGACTCCTTGTTTTTTCTCCTTTTTTCCCCCCTCTTTTTTCTTTTTTTTCTTTTCTCTCTTTTCTCTTTTTTCTCTTTTTTTTTCCCTCTATTTTTCTCTTTTTTAAATCTTTTTTTCCCCTTTTTCTCTCTTTTTTTTGGGTGGGGTTTGTATTAGAGTTAGGCTGTTTCACACAGTTAACAAATATATTACAATTAGCAAACTTTCTTCTTTCATTTTCTGTAATCTGCAAGAAAGTTTACCATGGTTATACAGGATTGACCACTGGGTTCCCTTTGCAAGACTACATTTACATGTTTACTTGTTGAAGTAAACACCTCTTTTTTTGGCTTAAGAATGCCTAGCAGCACTTTAAAAAGAAATTTAAGACTGAAAAAACAGATGAGGAAGACAAGATAAAATAAGATAACTTAATGAGTACACAGTTGCCTTAGATAACTCAATAGATACCTGGCGAAAAGAAAAATTGAAATGAAAAGTATCTTCATCTGTTACATTTCTGTCCTGTCCAACCCTTTTGTGGTCATCTAGATTTATTATACAGCAGGAAAAACTATCAGATACAGGCGAAATAGTTCAGGGAAAAGGAAAACAACATGAAAAGTCAAATGCAAATTCATTTTTCATCAAACTTTTGTGTCATAATAAAACAGATTAAAAATTGTTTTCGTTGGAGGAAAAGTGATTGCTACAGTTTGCCAAAAAACTAAAACACCAAGATAATCACCAAGACTGAATACAGGAAAGAAGACACACACACACACAAAAAAAAAAGTTTTATGAAGCTCCAAACATTTCACTGGGAAAGGAAAAAATTAGAAGGCTCAAACACTGCTGGTATCAGTAAAGCACCTTCATTCACCCAAGCTGCCATCCCGGTGCAGCAATGATGAACATTGTTGTTGCAACAGAAAGACTAAAGGAGTGTGAATGAAAAAAAAAGATAACATCCAGTCCCTTTCCTTTCCAATGTATTCTTATTTCCTGTGGCACATCTAATAGTTTGTCCAGTATATTTTTTAAATTCTCAAAGGATCAAGTTTCTACTGTCTCCATTCACAGCTACTTCTGTGACCTAGGAACAACTAGAAATTGTATAGCTATGAACTAACAGGTAAAGTAACAGGCCTGATTAACATGGGCAACATCAGCAACTGCTACTGACCACCTGATCAGGAAGAAGTAGATGAGGCCTTCAGACAACTTGTCCTCGGTCCTCACTGGGAACTTTAACCGCCTTAGTATCTGCTAGAGGAAAAACAGCAAGGTACAAGCAATCCAGGAGGTTTCTGAAGTGCATTGATGAAATCAAGCCTGACCAACCTGATAGCCTTCTATGATAAGATTAGTCTGGTGGACAAGCAGTGGATATTATTTATCTTGATTTGAGAAGGGATTTTGACACTGTCTCCCATAACGTTCTCATAGAAAAACTGATGAATATGAACTAAATAAATGGATAGGGATGTGAACTGAGAACTGGCTGATTGGCTCAAAGAGTTGCAATCAGTGGCAGGAAGACCAGATGAAGAGGCCAATTACCAGAAGTGTACCGCAGAGTCCAATATTGTTTAACATCTTCATTTATGACTTGAATGATAGGACAGGGTGCTCGCTCAGTATACAAAATTGGGAGGAACTAGTTGTGCTGCCTTTGAAGGGATGAATCACATGGACTTCAAGAAAAGAGAAAGCAAAGTCCTGCACGTGGGGAGGAATAAACCCATGCATTAGTAGAGACTGGGGGCTGACTGGCTGAAAAGCAACTTTGCAGAGAAGGGCCTGGAGATCTTGGGGAAAAAGGAGTTGAACATAAGCCAGCAATGTGCCCCTGTGGCAAAAACCAACAGCCTGCTGGCCTACATTAGGAAGAATGTCACCAGCAGGTTAAGGTAGTGATATTTCCCCTCTACTCGGCATTGGTGAGACATATCCAGAGTTCAGGGGTGCCCAGGACAAGAAGGACCAAGACATTCCTGAAGCAAGTCCATCAAAGTGCCTCAAAGATGATTAAGGGATGAGCTGGTACTTTTTAGTCCACATAGCAGAAGGCTTGGGGAATCTTATTCATGTGTAGAAATACCTGCTGGGAGGTTGTGAAGAAGAGCCAGACTCTTTTTCTTGGTGTTCAGTGCAAGCGCAAGTGGCAATAGGCACAAACTGAAATACATAACAATCCATTTAAATATAAGAAAAAAGTTTCCTACTGTGATAGGGGTACACCAATGAAACAGGTTGTCTAGAGAGGATTAGGAGTCTCCACCTTTGCAGATATTCAAAAGGCAACTGAACACTGCCCCAAACAATCTGCTGTACTTGACTCTGCTTTGAGCAAGGAGCTTCGACTGCATGATGTCCAGAGGTCCCTTTTCACCTCAACCATTCTGTCATTCTGTGCTTCAGGTAAAGTCCATATAAAATTTAAAATATCTGACATCTTTCAAGAATGTTTTGCTTTCCTCAAAATCCTGTAAAAGCGGAGATGAAGAGATGAAGTAAGCAGAACCCGTTACTAAACCCACATTAATTAGTAAATAATCCAGAATGAGAACAAGACAAAGTCTACCATATATCTGTAGTGCTATACCATCAAATGATGTTCCACATGCTGGAAGTAAAATCTATGAGGTTTAAATTAAGACACAGAGTAGATTTACTAGAAAGCTTTTGTTTTCTTCATCCAAGCATTTAAAATCATTTTAGACTAACAGCTGAAGTTCATCTTTTGTAATGATAAATTATGGCCGGATGAAACTTGTCTGGGCCTGCCCTTTATTTCATTCTCGGTTGCATTCATTTGGCCTTTGAGGAACAAGCAGTCAAATTAGGAAGTCCTCTTACAAAATGGTTTGTAAGAAAGCAGGACTCTCTGCAAACAATGGGAAAGTTCAGTTGTTGAATCTCTACTCACAAGAGAGGAAAAGAAAATGGGGCTATTTGACCAAAAGATATACAAAATCATACAAAAGGGTCTTCACAGTGATGGAAATGCCACAGGTGGCAGTCGTGATCTACCCTGGCATAAGGTAAACAATTACACATCGAAGTCCCAGGGAGTAAAATATTCATAGTTACTCACTCAGCATGCCACTAGAAACAAAGTCTTGGAAGAATATAAAGATCAAACATTAAACTGTGGACAAAGGTCATAGAGAAAGACAGCATTTCTGAAAGAGAAAGGCTGAGATAATATCTGTAAGCCATACTAGTGACAAGGGAGAAAATGAGAAGAATTGTGCCTATACATATTTATTCTTGCCAAACAGGCTGAAAAAAACCCAACATCACTGCTATGGTATTTTCTTCACTAGTTCTAAAGGACAGCAGCAGTGGAATCTGCTGTTTGTGTTAAAGTGTCAGGAGGGGAAAGAACAAAGACATGGAAACATCTGCTGTTAGAAGCCACTTGAAAAATAATTATGCAATAGCCTGTGAAAAACATCTGTTAAAAATGTTGCTGTCCACCCATCACATAGAGAGAAGACACTTAAGGAAAATATAAGCAAGACCAAGAGAAGATCATGGCTCACTTTTCTCTTGGAACACCCATTACCCCAAATGTAAACTGAAACCCAAGGGTAAGTTTAGCAAGAGAAATGTATGGTAGAAGCAAGCAGGATGGTATACCTCTGTCAAAGAGATGGTATAACCTGCTGTTACATAATCAATACAAATTGAATCAGAAACTGTTCTTAGTGTTTGTACTCTTTCTGAATACAAACAAATTGCTTCCTGGGAATTTTCAGCCCTCCCATTCACAGAATCTGAGGTCTTGCAATTTGGCATGGAGCTCTCTGTGCCCATCATGAAGAAGGACTTGAGTTTTCTGTAAATCTTGTCACACCACATCTCATCTCATTAAACGTGATTGCTTTAACATCCAAACCTTTCAGGTGGACTAGTGAGTCCCATGCTCACGATGCTGAGTCCTCAAGAATGTTCTTTCCTTATCACTGTGATGTGCTGTACACATGTAATAGCTCATTCAGTACTGTTTTACACATCCTGATATAGGTGATTTAATCTAAAACATTTTAACAAGCAATTGAGATTGACAGTGTGTATGCACTGTTCCCATGGTCCTGCTGATGGGCAGAAACTGGCTGAACTATGATGTTGTCCTGGTTTGAGTTAGAACCAAACTCATTCTGTTCAGTGATTTTACTTCTCAGTTCAGTCTCTTCTAAGCGACTGCACTTTCTGAAGTTAACAGCATATTTTTGCAGACAGCATCTGCTTCTAGAAGTGTCACTCCTAGAAGTTACTACCAGGGATTGGTGTGCAGAAAGGCTCTTGCTCCTGTGTAGACCAAGGGCACTGATAAATCGTGTACCGCACTGGGGGTGCAGTATTAGAGGCCACACCTGGGGGGAGGAGCGGACAGAAGAGGTGACCCTAAACTGACCAACAAGGTATTCCATCCCATATACCTCATACTTGGTATAAAGCTGAGGGATCATAAGGGTCAAGCTCTCTTCTTCAATGGCTAGCAACTGAGAAGGGCTCTGAGTGTTCTGCCTTCGATCCCAATCCATGCATTCCTGAATCCAGTTCCAGAATCCAGCTGGGAGTCCAGTCTGGGACATCCCCAGTGCCTGCCCACAGGATCAATGGTGACAGTGATATAATTGCCATCAGGAGGGTTGGGTTTGATATTGGTTTTGTTTATATTTGTATATATTTCATGTTACTGTTATTATTCTCATTAAAGCAGTTTTAGTTTTCTTTTCCAATCCATAACTCTCTTTCTCTTATTCCCTTTCTCTTCCCCTTTGGGAATGGAGAGGAGTTAATAGAGACCATCCGTCATTTGTCCAGTGGCCAGCCCAGCCTTAACCCAAGACAGATGTTTAACCCTGTTCTACCCTGTGCCTACTCCTTTAGCCAAAGTAAAGAAAGAGTACACAATTTATTTCTTAAGAAGGCTCACATAAGCAAAAACACACCTGACACTTTCCAACTTCTGCATTAAATACTCAGCATTGCTAACTTCATCTACAGATCAACTGGCATATTACTGATGAGATTCTATATCACATCTGACAGAAAGAGGCTGGATATCAGACCCCTGGTTCACCTGTATCCTCAAGTTCATGCTCAAATTTAGTTGCATAAGAAATTCTGCCCTTCCTACCAAAATAAATTCCCCTTGGGCCTCAGAACAGACCCCTAAAATTCATTGCTATGTGTTGCTGCTTTTGCTTCAGAAGTGGATATTTCTCAGCAGGAAGCAAAGTACTTGCTATAAATACAATATGGTTTGTAAAATGCTTTGAGATCCTCAGTGGCAAGTGACAAACTAGAGTAATGTAAGAGGATATTATTTTTATATCAATAAAACAATTTCTCCAAATATAGTCATCTTGTTGCTTAAGTTGTCAGAAGAAAAGGGGGGGGGGGGGGGGGGGGGGGGGAGGTGGTGGTGTAGGGAATTAAACATGCCCAAAATAACTGTAAACCAGATTTTAAATTCATTGAAATTCCCAGGAATTTTATTCTCAAAGCAATGTTTTGTAAGAAGCATCATCATATCATTTCCTCTGCTTAGTTTTGTAAATAACGGTTTTTTAATAAAATGTTTTAGCTTCTGTTAGTCTCAGTTCTTTCCCGAATTTTCCATAGTGATTAATGCATATGGTTTAATGAATGCTTTTTATTCTCTGTATATTTTTTTAAAGGAACATTAAATGAGACCAAAAACTCAACTCTGTCTTCAGGGTTTGGTAAAAGCCATCCACGTTTTGCTGCCTAAAAGCATTTACAGATGAGGAGTAAAACTTACTGAGTATGAAAGATTTAGGTATTTGTCAAGGAGTAGGAGATCGGGTGACAGAAATCTATGAGTATGTGCTGTTGTCCCCAAGAGCTTTCTTGAAATCCAGTCTCCCAGTAGTGTTCCAGAACAAGATTAGTGAGCCAGATCTTAAACCTTCTCTTGTATGTAGAGAATCTCTCATGTAATTTCGATGGATGAATGCGTGTTTTGGAGATATGTTGTATCCCCCAGGTTAAAATGACACAGAGGAAGAGCTCTGCCTATTACTGCACTTCAAATTCACTGGCAAGGAGAGAAGATATTGAACTACATTGCTCTCTGAATATTTTGCTCAATTAAAGACTGCAAAATTTGGCTCAAGTAAACCATCTTCAAATTCCTGTCTCCTGAAGCTGGAATGCAGTGAAGCCACCAGAATGAAGACCAAACAAAATATTTTAACTGAGTAAGATACATTCTGGTTTTGTGCTCCAAATGACAAGGAAGTCTATATTATGAAATGGAATTATAGGATTAGATCACGTTTGCCTCTGGCATCTGGAAATGTGGCAACAGTCTTCAGTATCAAAATGCCCCAGCTAAGATAGGTTACATGGGTCAGACCAGTTTCCATGTCAGTGCAGGACTAGCATATGCATGTAAATGCCATATGGTTCCTGCCTGACGGTAAATAATCATTACAATGCTGCCACTAACTTATAGTGCCAGTTAATTTAACATTCAGTGTAATTCAATCAATGGTTGATGGGTACCACGTAATCTGTGTTAAAAACAGAAATTGACCTCTCTAGTGACTATTTCCAATTGCCTTGGATGGGGACAAGGGAATAATCTGTTTATTAATGCCTTTTTTGAAAAAAGGGAAGACAAACTAGGAAAGGAAATTCAAGGGTCTTGAAAGATATGAAGGTTCACCTATACAGAGAAGCTAATTTGGATTAAGGTAGAGTACAAATCTCAATGTAAATCTTCCGGATTAACCCCTGATGAGATAGCAACTTCTGGTATCATTTGTCTTGCACAGTCTTACCTAGAATCTGTGCAGGAACTTAATCCAGGACAATCTATCTGGAGGAGACAGTCTGAAATAATTTCCTATGAGAAAATCCCTGGGACTGATGTTCAAATGCTGTGTGGCTGTACACTCCTCTTCTGACTGGGGTGCCACCTACATCAATTACTCAGTTCCACTGGACTCTGCAAAAGTGTGATGGAGCAAAGGGTCATAATAACTTTGTCATCCAGCAGTGCTGTCTTTACAGTTCATGTACATGGGTTAACAAGATTCCTAGAAGATACCAAAGTAAAAGAATTAACCACTTTCTCACATGTCAAAGAGGTGCAATAATCACATATGTGAGAGAAATCGTGTATTACCTAACATACTGAGCAGGGATTACTCCTGTCCAGCAAATGGACTTGGGCCCATGCTATAAATCAGCACAAGCAGTGAAAACCCTAAGAAATCTTGGCCCCTCTGGAACAGATTGAAGATTTAATCTGGTCTTCAGACATTTGGGTGAGGAAAGTGCAATCCCTTGTTCTTTTAGAATGTATAAAGCTGTTCAGAGAAGGCAATAAACCACTTTTATTGTCAAGTACTGAAAGCGATACTTGATAGTCGGTTAAATGTACATTGGACAAATGAAATCAGATAAGTCTGATTTCTGTCAGCTTCCTTATAAATCCTCTAGTCCTGCCGCTTGTCCATCTTATGGGTCTCAAAAAAATATTTTAAGTTAATCAGCCTTCATTTAGTATTATGCCCATTTCCATGCAGGAATCTTGTAGGATTTTCAAGCTTGTTCAGGTAGGCTCCAAAGCATCCACTTTATAGAAGAAGAAAAAAATAGCTCATCAGCTAAAGAACAATGATTTAATTGCCAAATTTTCTCATTGCTACTAGGCACATATAGATTAATTTAGATTGTTTAACTACAAATCCAGCTACAATAAACAAAAATATGTAGTTCCTTGTCTGAGGCACTAAAGACGTGAACATAAATTTTCTGTAATACTTGGAGTTTTGTGGAAATTATTACAGGATAGAATAAAACTGTATGTTTGAATGGAGCCTTGCCAAGGCACTTTTGTTCCCTGAGTGGACGGGTAAAATTTAGAATAATAGTATTCAGAATTCAAAACCAAAACTTAAATCTCAGTGCAGTTTTTGAAACACTTTTGCTACTGTTTCCTACGCACTATTTTTAAGCATCTTTCCACTGGTAGTGCATAAAAACCACACTTCTCTGTATATTGTAAGTAACCTGATTAGCGAATTTTAGTTTATTTGTACATCATGAACGGAGTCTTGCCAATGGGAAAGTAAAAACATTGAGAACTGACTGTTTTCGTCACTCAAAAGTCTCACTCTATCACTTTTTCATTAAGGCTGAAATAGAGCTTGCAACAACAAAAACAGAAGCCTTCACAATTTGAAATAAAGCAGTAACTGTATTCAGTTGCACCAGTACCATATTCTTGTCCTGTGTGGACTACACGTGTAATCTAGCATCACAGGTCTGTAAGAACAAAACTATGAAGAGATAATTGTACCAGATCTTCTACACTTCATTAGCTATAGCAGTTCATTTCATAATACCTGTGTTATTACCGTACTTGGACACTGCTATCATCGGTGTCACAGATCTCTTTCAGAAAGCAAGCCAGTCTTGATTTAAAAGTAGAAAATACACCACAAATCTAGGTAAATTGCTCCTTCACTATTAATTACCACTGACATTAGCACTCTAGGCTGTTTGTCTAGTGGACAGAGGTAAAAACACCTTTAAGAAACACAGCTAAATTCACAAAGCCCATTTGTCAGAGACAGATGTTTTAGAAACTCTACGACCACCTTGTGAATGTTATTTCAACCACTTCCAACTTCACTGTGAAAATAGTGATTATAGGATTGGACACACTGTTTCATTAGTGCTCTCCCTGATGCCACATCCAAATGTAATATAATCTTCTTACTCTGTTTGATAAACCCCTTTACATTTATCGAAGTGTCATTTTTAGCCCTTTCAGTAACACCACTACAGGGGATGATCATGTTCAACTAGTCATATACTTTTTATTCCAAATATTATTCAAGATTATCTAGTACAGAGTTCTACCTTCTGAGCATAGCAACATTTGTTGTATTTAGATATATGACCCTTAGTTTACCTGAATTGATCTATATTATTCAGAGGGGTGCATTTATCAACCCTGAGGGTTGTGCATACAGGTAAACTACCTCCATTACTACCACAGTTCCTCATATTAATGGCAGCACAATGTGACCAGATCCACACTCCACAGACCTGCACAACCGTTCAGACAACACTTTAAAGACAGAATCTGGAGGAAATCTAAGAAAATGCCAATTATAGATTATATCTCCTTCTTTGTCCCGTCTTATTTCATCTGCAAATTCTACCAGCTGTAACATTAAATTTCATTCCGAAGCCTTGATAAGGAAATTGAAAGCCAGACTGCACTACAAACATTTTCCTCAGGGAAGAATTCCATAATTCCTTTTTATAACCTATCAGCTAACCCGTTTGCAATTCATACAATGTAGACTACACTGATTTTGCACAGTGCTAACCTTTTCTCAATCAGAATGACATGTGGAACTCAGTCAAGTACCTTGCGGAGGCCTGAATACATCATGGCAACCATTGGTTAAATCTGCAGTGTTATTCATTCATCCCACCAATGGAAATCCATTCTGTGAGCGTGAATACTGCAGAAATTCAAACTGTGTTGTGACTTTCTCTTTCTGGCAAGCAGCAGAGCACAGCGTAAAGAGAAGAGCTCTGGATGTTCACTTCCACACCCTGCCCTCTGAGCCAAGGGACCAGTCACAATATATCTCTTTGCCATACAGCAGTTCTTCTACCTTCTTTGTGGCTACAGATTGTTGTCATAACCAATCTGATTATCAAGTATGTGGCTGGGCTGCAGTGTACTCTGTCAGGGGCTGCCGTGGATTAAGCTCATGCTGTTTGCTGTCAAGGCCAGTTTTAGATCGCTGTGTCTGGTGGACGCTGTATACTAGGAGCAGCAGTTGCCTGCCTGATGATATTACACTCTCAGAATACATTGAAGAAAGGCTCCATTATTTTACTACAGACAAGAACTGTTGTTACCTTTCTAGTATAACTCATTAAATCTTAGCACTACCAGCACCATCCCAGTACTATCCTTCCTCCTTCCTGATTGCCTTTCTTTGGTTTTGTACTAAAGCCTCAGTACGCTCATGGATTGTATAAATAATGTCCACAAAAAATATTTCCAATATACATAAAAAATGCATATAGGCTTGAAATTCTGAAGTGTTACCTTTTAAGCTTTGTGTTATCTGTCAACTTTCCTGTCTACTGTCTGTGAGAGAAAAGCAGACACCAGAGCAGATATCTTTACGAAGGGTTTATTGCCGGGACATAATTGTGTCAACTTCTCTTCTAAACAACTGAAAATAGGTTCAGTTCCTATAAAATACCAACATTCACAACAGTGCCGATACAATAAGCTGAGGCTGCCCACAACACTGCAGAGCAGGCTCAGCAGGCACTTTATCTCACAAGACACATTAGTGAAGTTCCAGTTCTAAGAATTAGTTAAAGTCTGATGGCAATATGTATCTCCCAATTTTTTCTAGCAAGACCTGATAAATTACAGAACTACTTGACCAGCCCTGCAAAACTAAGCATGCTGAGCATTATGGGTCGCATTTAATCACTCTTTTTTGAAGATCAGGAGATAGGAACACTGCATATTCAAGGATGTGGACATAGCAATTGTTTCATATCACTACACATCCAAGAATGGATTGGAAGTGTAGAGCATCATTTCATTCGATTTTAAAAGACTAGAAGATGTGGCCAAAGAGAAGGGATTCACTGCCTTTTGGTTGGTTGGTTTGTTTGTTTAAAGACTGTTGAATACTGAAAGGTAAATATAACTGTTAGTGTAAGTGAATTGAGAAGAGATCCCCAAGCCTTGATCAGGGAATTAATTTGTTCCTTGGTCTGGCTGGTGGAGCAAAATATTACATCAAAACCACATTTCTCCTCAACCATCTCACGTCTACAGAAGAAAGAAACCATAAAAAGAGGCCTCTGCAGAGACTTGGAAGTTAAGCCAGACTAACAGAAGATGGAAGTAAGAGGTAATGGATCTCCAAGGTTTTTGCCAATGTTGAAATTACCAAATCTGGTGGGATCTTCCATTGAGATAGATGAGTTCCAGTCTGATATTACTTAAGTTAGCATTAATAAAGAGTAATACAACCACTTCCAATAAAAACACCTGAATATAATCAACAGGATCAAGACAAATTCAGGGATAGGCAGCATGCTAAAAAATCTCTTACAACTGCTTTTAATTGGTTAAATTATTTAACCCTGGTATGGATAGACAGTGCAGTTGTTATTGTTACAAACATAGAGTACATATGTTTAATCAAGAACAAATGAAGTTGGAAATCCTATTATATTACAGCAACAAATGAGAGGCCTCCATTTTGAATGAAAACTAAGATTGTGTTTTGTGAATCCCATACTACCAGTACATAGGTGGCAAGTTGATGTGTAGCAACTAGATTTAAAGTCAAAAAAGCGGTGTATGTAGCAGGACAATTAGTTTATGACTACGACGTTATCTTAGAAAGGGAAAAGATAGCTCAGTGTTCAGCTCCACAAAGACAACAGCACTGCTGAGCACGTGCATAAGCCAAACTTTGGGTTCTCAGCAACCTAAGCAGCCTCAGCAGTGCAAAGTCTCTGTGTCTCCACACAGGGCGCTTGAATCAGTCTCTTGGATTTAAGTACCTAGATTCTGCTTAAGTTTTTCTTTAGCCATCTAAGTGCTTTTTTGGATCTCACTCTAAATTCTTACTTATGACAGAACCTTTTCCAAAAACTCCATTAATTTCTCCAGTAATTACCAGAAGACCATGGGATTATTTCATTAATCAACAAAATAAAGTACAAAATTGTTTTTCTGGTTTTAAACGAACTATGAAAGAAAACATATCTGCAAAGTAAACCTAAAACATTGGTTTGTGTGATTAAACCACTTTATTAAAAAATATATGTGCAGTGACTTCTGAGACACGATTGTGTATATCATAAAATCTATTCCTTAATTGTAAGCAACAAATGTATAAATAGGCCTTATTAACCAGTTTTTATGCACACATCTCATTTGTCCACACCAAGAATCAAAAACACTGAACAAAACTCCAAATCTTTGCAATGTCCTCCACACTACTGGGAGATTACTCAGCATCTGCATGGAAACACAGTCTTTCTGCAATAGAACACAGCATTAAATAAATACTGTATGATCTAGAAGCAGCAGGACATCTAATCCAGGCAAGTATAATGACTTTGTTGTGTTTTTCTTGGGAAAGAAAAATACTCTCTTTCCTCCTTTCAGAACTCCAGAATGGAGATAACCAGTATCACTTCACAAGGCTGGCGTAATGGTCATAAAATGAACTAAAAACAGTAAGAACTGCATGGTAATTTTAAATAAAACTGCATGTTAGAATGAGAAGGAATCCACACCCATATGGTTTAATCAGTCCATTCTCCCCTTCTCTTTACTACGTAAAATAAAAGAACTCAAAAGGAAATTACAACTCGCCACCCATACCGGAAGTATCTTTTATTCCTCCTGGCAGACTTTTAGTATTCAAGCTGAAAGATGTGGGTTCTACTTTCATCTTCTTTTGATTTACGTAATGATTCTGTTTGTTTGTGTTGAGCCCAGATTCTTTATGAGCTCAGTATACTGTCAACAACGGGACTTTCAGCTGGGCTTTGTGGATGGCGATGCTGAGTCGCAGTTGCAATTGAATTTATACGGCTCTGAATTTGTCTGAACCACAACCTTCAGATTCATGACCAAACTTAGGATGGAATTAAACCTGTGTTCTGTCTCAGAACCATTCTTCTTCTACGTGGTTGTTTAATTCACTTGAAGCTCCAAGGATAATGTCCCACGGGAGGGATGGAGATTTCACTTCTCTCAACAGCAGAAAAAATGTACTACTGGGAGAGACATTTCTCTTTAAGTTGAAAAAGGAGAGCTCTATAGGCCATATCAGCCCATGTTTCTGACCTTGTCAAGAAAGTAACAGAAGCATCTGAGCATGTCAAATCTCTAGCCACAAAATTAAATTTCAATATTAGTATTTTGCATCAGTATTCTAACTAAAAGGATGCCTAAAAGGTAAACCTGGAACAGAAAAAACTAAGGTTACATACTAGATCTGTAAAAAGTGCCCTCTTAGAGGAAAATGTCCATTAACTCTTGATCTGTCCTGGCTCAGACTTACTTTTCAAGATAAAGCACTGTAAATGCAGAAAACATCTGAAAAAATACCACAAATCAGGGAAGTGCATGAAGTAGCTCTTGAAAACAGACAATGTTCAAGTACAGACCCCAGGATCTATGGCCATAACTAACTGCTAACACAGCGAAACTGTTGCTTGTACTAACTCAAACAGAAGACTTTCAAAGACGCCTTTACTCTCAGAACACCCAGACGCCCATCAGGAGATTCTACCAGGTTTTTAAACAAATTACCATTGTAATTTAACCTGGTGATAAAGGCATGGCAAGCTTCACTGTGATTATATTAATGGCTGTGGCTACATTTGTTAAAGGACAAACACAAAATACCTTTCAAGAGCAGGTGCAATATCAGCAAATGGAGTTCTATGCTCTTCCAGATTGTGGCACCTCAATACAGAAAAGCTCTTGTCTTGCTCTTCTGCTAAAGAACATTTCAAGCACAGGTTTGATCTATATATGTCTTTCTTAAGCTGGCAGCCACCTCCCACAGAACTCAATATCATCAAGAGGTGGACCTTCCAAATGAAAAGTCTATTTCTTACTTTATGAAATGCTTCAATTGTCATAGGATGTTCAGGTCTATGCGAATAAAAGGTTTTATCTCCATTCCACATCCAGCTCTGGCATATCTCTAATATGCTGTGTTTACTCTCAGTTTCTAAAATGTATTGCTTTTTAAGGATGAGGGGTGTGGGGCAAGCAGATAAACAGGGCAGGCCAGACTAAATTAAGATCACAAAACCATGCCACATTTTCAGCAACAAGTTGATCCCCTATGAAACAGGATTACAAAGTTTATTTGGATTCCTTAATAAACTAATTCCCAGGGGCTTTCTGTATATGATGATAGCAAACTTTCTTTTTTTTTTTTTAAGGATTCTTCAGAAAGGGCACAAACCGATCCCTTGGAGAGATAGTGCTTTATATCTGCAGGGACTTTGTAAATAAATTGATCCAGATGTTTTGCTTGAGAACTCTCCAGACATAGTAAATTATTCCTTACTACATTGACACTTCATTTCCTCTATTTGCAACTAACATCTCAAAACAGACCACTTTTGAAAAGACAAATCACTGAAATGTTGTATCAGCATTAACAACATTGTTTGGACACTTCCTTACATAAAATCTGTCTCCTATATGGATGCATTTGGTGCCATACAACAGTTTCCAGAAAGGATCAAGATCAAATATACTAAGAACGTATTTGGATCCTTTTCCTAAGCCACTGAATATTTATCAAAGAAATCGTGAGAATTTAATTTTTCCTTTCTTTTGTTACATGACTTGCTGCATTTATCTTTTAAAAAACCCTAGACACGTAGAATGGCAATGGATTCCAAAGTTTGAGTTAAAAACTCAGACAACAACTAGCCTATCCCATTAGGAAGATGCTAAAGTGGGAAAAAATAAGAGAGGGAATAAGTCTATGGGGTAGGTAAAAAGATATTTAGCAATATTTGACAATGTAGGCACATACACATTCAAAAATTAATGAAGAAGAAACCTGCTCCCTGTATTTCTTACTGGCATGCCCAATAGGCTGTTCTTCAGAAATGCATATATAGATTTTTTAATTTAAATTTTTTAAAACCAATAGGAAAAGTGTTAATTTACTTCAAAGATATAAGATACTTTCAGAAATAAGAACAAGACAAACATACTATCTGTAAAAGAGCACTATCAACTATATCCCAGCTAAATACACTGTATCAAAATACATTTTAGCTGATTCCCCTAACTTTCTTTAGATGTTTTATAGAAATTATGTGACCAGTTTTTCCATAGAATCACCATAATCTTTCCTAATCACAAGCTTTCTGAAGGTCACGTGCTGACAAATATAGTAACCACCTTTCCATTCTGTTCTTCCTGAATCGGAATATTTGCTTTCAAATGCAATCATTGGTAGCTTTCCAGTTACTATAAGGACGGCGGGATCAACCAAGTGCACAGCAACAGATTACAAAGCAGGTGGCTTGAGGCTAAATCTAAATAGTTTCCTCACATAGCTTTGTAAAGTGGGGTGCAGATAACTCCTAATGAGTGTTAAGGGCTGTCTGGTCACTTAGTTGTATACAAGGTCTAGGCAGGTCAAGGTCTAAGGATCAGAGCTTCTAATTACATTCTATTAAATACTCCTTAGTTGTAAAAGATGTCACCAGGAGACCTATCGGAGCTATCGTGTCTAACTATTAAACAATAGTGCCCTTATAAGACCCTCAGGACTTGAAAAATTATTATAAGATACTGAAAGAGAAAAAGAGACAGCCAAAAAGAGGTGAATCTGAGGACACAGCTGAAAATTGAGGTCATTGTTCTATATCACATTCCCCATGTAAAAGAGGAATTTGAAACTCATCGTCTATTGAATCAGTCAGTATTTGGCAGCATCAATTGTAATGCTGAGTTAAACCATTTAGGAGGCAGCTTTGGAGAGCCTTTCATTGCAAAATGAGCAAATAATGAAATACACTTATTTCATAACCTGTATTTGTTACAAACACAACTCACTGAGCTGTTGCTCATTCCCTAAAAGCTAATAAAAAGGAGAGATTAATATGACTAAAGCCAGCACTTTTTTACTTCCTTTAAATAAAAGCCTCATATAAAAGCTCTTGTGGTTTGGTGATGCTGTGCTGTTGCTGACTGGCAGGGCAGGATTTGGCGACGAACCCCCTCAAAGACTGTTGTTATGCTGTTTTTCTCCCAGTACTCATACTGGGAGACACACCAAGTCAGACACGGAGAAGTGGAGAGCACCTGGTAGGCATGAATTCTGCAATGATGTTTTAAATCAGCAACAACCCAAGCGCACAGTGAAGAGATAACAGGCTCAAGCTCTGGCTGGTGAAGAGAACCACCCACATGCATGCAGCCAAGACTGCTAGCTTTCAACTGGGTCATAAGAAAAGGTAATGCTTGTGTCTCAGGACAAGGAATGCTAGTATGCTAAAGACTGATCTTGCCCATCTGGGAGGATGTTCTCAGGAGCCAGAAAAATGGTCCCTAGGGTCAGGAGACAAATTCCTGAGGTTCCTTTTAAAGAAAACACAGCAGTACTGGAATAACTCCAAAGTACTCTGGATATTTTCCTTCTTTTCTTTCTTTCTTTTTGAGCACCCCAAAGCATGGAACCGTTCAGATCTCCTGGACCTATGAAACATTGTGGAAGATGAAAGACTTCAGGTTTTATCAGAACTCTCTGGTGCTTCTCAGTCTCCTGACAGCCCTCGAATTACCTGGACTGCAGCCTTCCTTGCAATATCTTGGCTCTGTTGTTTCCAGTCTGCCTGGAACCAATTAATGCATTAGCACAAAAAATGAAAAAGAAATTAATCATCCTTTTCTGAACCTCAAAAGATTCAAGTTTTGGACAGGCCTTTATGAAGATGGGGTAAGATCTGAACTGAGTTACCCCTTTGTAGTTGACAGAATGTCCTGCTATTTATTTTCCTTCTTACCAGCTGGCACCCACAGCAAGTTGTGGGCGTGCATGTATCAGGCTTGTTTCCCTCACCTCTGTCCTCTGTAGCCCTCAAAAATGGCACCACCTTCTACCCACACTCTCCCCTTTTCCCTCCCAGGATGCAAACTGTCCAGTACAGGGTTGCAAGAACCCCCTCTTCGTCATCTCATCTTTGATGGACCTTTTTGGCCCCAAACCTCAAGATACAAATGCCAACAGGAATCCACAACCTTTTTTCACCTCACTCATAAATTGATTGCCTTCCTTCTGCCACCCAGGTGAACCTCAGAACCTGAAAAACATCTTCAGTTCCCTATAATCCTATCTACCTAGAAAACCACAATTTTTGTCCAATTCCCTTCCCCTGGTACAGTTAACGCACTCACTCTCACATCTCTCAGACGCAATGAAGTGTTTCATCCTCCCCGGGTGTCACAACCAGTCCTCCTGCCCTGCCTGCCCTCCACCAAGCCCTCCCGCAGGCTCAGGGCATTCTTAAACACATGCTAAGGCTGAAAGAGTCCTTAAACTCAAAATCTGAGGACACCCACACTCCTGACAAGCCTCTGCCTCCTCTTCCCTTCTGTTTCTGGCCCTTGATAAGCAGGAACCAAGGCTGCAGGGAAAGACTGTAAGAGCAACTCATATCAGCAGAGCACCAAATGCTGCCTTTGCTCTGCAGAATGAATCTGTAGATGTTCCTCAGGGTTGGCATCATTTAATAAGCTTGCTCTGTGTCCATGGCAAGCAGATGGCAACATGGGCATGGCAGGATGGGGTTCAGTCACACCAGGTTACAGGAAGAGCTAGCTCAGCCTCAAGCAGCTCAGCCACTCTGCAGGCCTCCATGCCCTGCAATCCCAGAACTACCAGATAGCCCCGATCCCAGCTACACCTTCTCATTTTTCATCCCTTTACGATTTCCATTTCTGTCCCAAACACTCCTGTATTACTTCTTTTATGCTTTAAACACAAGGGCTGTCTTTTCAAAATGCCAATTAAGCAAGGACAGAGGGGAAATGGCACGTCAGCAGTATAATGGAGCACTCAATCCTCTGGATCACTAATTAGGATTTATATACTGGAAAATCTAATTCCTGGCACCAGTGAGTTAATAAAGAAATGAAAAATGTCTGGAAAATTGGAAAAATTGGTATAATTGTCTAGGAAAACTAGCACATCTGGTCATTTCCCCACACATTGTTATTAGCACCACAATTATTTCAGCAGGAGGCAAGCTAGGAAGAAGTAATACAGGACCGATGAAGAAAAGCAGTAGCAGGATAACCTACCAGTTAGATACTGACTCCTGAGAGAAAGCAGACCTGCTGCTAAACAGGCAAGCCTACTTTAGCATGCACTTCTTTAAACTGTGATTTATAGTATTTAAACTGCAGATAATTATTCCCACTAGCAGTATCACAACTGCAAATTTACCCAGTTCCTTCTGTGCAGTCATTTACATTGATACATAAATTGATAATATTCTGGTATTTACATGCTTTTTCTAGTGGTAGGAAGGGAAATATGAGGTGCAAGGCAAAAGAAAACAGATCACCAGACAGTAATTCATACAGCCTGCACATGTATGTGAAGAGGATTCTCTCGCATGCTCTTGAGACTCAGATGTTCACCGTAAACATTTCCCAGAGCACACCAGTGAATCTGGTAAGCTACTTCTTTCACAATTGTTTTTATGGGGAAGGCACAGAAAAAAAACATCCCAGGAAGAATGCCAGAAACAGTTGCACTTTGTTGATTCTCCTTTGAGTTTTTTGCTTTGTATTTTTGCATGGTGACATTTTATGATATGAACATTTGACAGTTTAATGGGGTTCTCTTGTTTCTTCTACAGAGTAATGCTTCAGGAATCTGACACAGAATGAGCCTCTTGCTAACATATCGATTACTAACACCTTTTTCTTTTAAAAAAAGTGTATAAAAATTATCAGCCATGCTTCACAAGCAAAATACTCTAATTTGCATTGTAGCTAAATTGGACAAGATCCAGTAAGAGATTTAGACACTTCAGTGCTAGGTAGTATAATACCTATCTGTCAGTACCTCAGATCCTATAGGAAATTCAAAAAGGGAATGGAGTGCCAGGCTCTCTCTTCATTTCACAGGATAAATTAGTGCCTCGCAATTTAGTCCAAGTAGCCAACACACCATGCAAGCACCCAATGGCAACACATTTGGGAGGCAACTACCTAGAACTGGCCACAGGCAAATGTTAAGAAGAAAAGTATGCCTTAAATCCTGCTCATTCAGGGAGGCAATTGATTTACAGGATATCTGGAGCCCAGAAGTCTCTACTCGTGTTACATACTCGTCTCTGGGGGGGAAAAAAAAAAAGCATGGTTCACATTTTTCTATTAAAAACAGGTTGAGAAAGCAGATGGATTCCTATCTTCATATAATCACCCAGAAGTTGCCAAGGCAGTAAAGGATCTAATTTCTTCCCTTAGCTCAAGGGAGCTCAAAGTCACATCTCCAAAGAAAGTTTCCTGCTTACATGTATGCTCAATGCCTCAAGCACAGTCAAGAAGCTCTGTGACCAAAACAGACATCAAAAGCTGAAGCACAACAAGATCAATAGGTAACTCGGAAGTAAGGAGGCATCCCTTTTTCACTTTCTACCAGGACTTTTTCTGTACCGTATCAAGCAGGAATGACATGCAAAATGCACACGACATCCTGGCAGCAGAGAGAGAAGAAACACAGGTCTCTGTGCAATCTGAGTGTCCAAGGAGTCCTTTTTACTCACTTGCATGCTCTTCCCCTGACAAAGTGAATAGTCAACTACTGCCTACGCAGTGCCAAATCTTCACTGAGTAAGATAATGAGTGCTCTGCCACACAAACCAAGACTAAATCACAGCCTACAGGCTAGATACAACTCAGTCAGTGGAAGGTGTGGGATTTCATCCCATTAGATAGAGGGGACTGAACCTTTCTCACTCTTCCTCCTCAAGCATCTCAACCAGCAGGCTGGGTGGAACTCATTGTGGCTTTTAGAAGTAAACCCGCAGCTTCCACTCCATTGTTTTGTGGAATGATTGAATCACTCAACATGTGAACATCCCTAATAGATTAAGTCCATCTTGAAATTCACAAATCTGGCAGCTTTGCCCCTTCCCACACTGATGTACATCTTCCCTTCCCACAGCTGGTTCTTTAATTTAAACTTCTTATATGTCTCCTGACATTACTCAAACACCAGCTACTTTATTTCAAAATATGCTGCTTGTCACTGGTTGGCTGAGGCTGGCCAATCATGGGACAAATTCTCTCTCTAATTAGCCACTCTCCTGTTACAGGAGAAAAGGCTAAGAGATGAAAAGAAAGAAAAAGTTTGTGAGAGCTCTGTTAAGTTGGGAATCTAAAACAGTTTTAATACAATAGAAAGATATTATATACAGAACAACAAACAAGATATTAACAAGTGTATATAGGATTAGAAGACTGGTGCAGCAAGGGTTAAACTGTGGTTAAGGAAATAAGACGATAAGCTACCAGTCTGTTCAGCGGTGGCAGCAGAAGCAGCTGCAGAGCTGGCACAGCACGCAGCAACAGCAAGAGCATGTGGCGCTGGCAGGGCTGGGAGCAGCACCGACGGTCCATGCGCAGGCAGGGCCGATGAAGTGACAGCAGCAGTTGGACCATGGAACAAAATCAGCTGATGTCAGCAGTCACAGTAGCCGGAACAGAAGCAGCCATGCTCGCGGCAGTGGTTGTGGCAGCAGTCGCAGTGCAGTGTGGCCCTGGGGACAAAGCGGCGGTAGAGATCACGGGCAAGAAGGGGGATTGCAGCTGGTCCGAGTGGCGGGCGAAGAAAGGCGCGGATTCCATCTATAAGCCATTCTTAAACACCGAGCCCATCAAAAGCTCCACAGCCAGAGAGATGCACTGACATACATGGGGCAAATACACTAATTGGCTGTTTCATATATCCATCACAAACAAACCAACCCTGTTTATCTTAAACCAGGACACTGCTTCAACATGTTTGGGTTTATCTCTTGAAATTAGCAAAGCATCCTTCCCTATCCCAAATAAAGGGTCAACAAAACCCAACCATATTCATCTCAAACATGTCAAAATCTCAAAGTTAAGCATACCAAAGAGACATGGTGGTAGGGGAGAAAGGAAGGAACTTGGACTAATGGACTTGCTGTGCTTCAACTTTGAGTGCAAAAGAGTCCATACAAAAAATATTTATTTGCTGTTTACAGTTACAAGATAATATGTCCTCACGCTGATACGGAACTGGTCTCCTTTTTCTATTTTCTATACTACTATCTGAAGACATAACCAGGTGAATGCTCTATTCCCAGATCCCTTTCAGATGGACAGCAACTTCCACGAGAATAGTAGAGCACAGGGGTCAGCTGGAGGTGTCTATCATTTCAACATCTCTGCTTAATTCCATCTGTGTTCATAAATCAATGCCCATGAAATGTCAGAACCTCCAGTTTCATCTGCGGGCAGAGAGCAGGAAGAGTTCAAGATCTCTTTTGACTTTGACAATTCTTATCTAAATCCTATTTTAGGAACCTGAGCCCTTTTCATATAGTATATAGTTAATTTTGATTACAATGGATTTGGGTTTTTTAATCTTAATAAAGATCATCTATCTGGGTAGCATCATCTCCTCAGATGCCACGATCGACAAAGAGATAGACAACAGAATAGCAAAGGCAAACAGAGCTTTCGGAAAACTCCATAAAAGAGTCTGGTGCAATAAACACCTGAAGAAAAGTACAAAGATCAGTGTCTACAGAGCCGTGGTACTGCCTACTCTTCTGTACGGGTCTGAATCATGGGTCATCTACCGCCACCATCTGCGACTCCTCGAACGCTTCCATCAGCGCTGCCTCCGCACAATCCTAAACATCCACTGGACTGATTACGTGACTAACGTTGCTGTCCTTGAACAGGCAGATGTCACCAGTATTGAGGCCATGTTGCTGAAAACGCAGCTGCGTTGGGCAGGGCACGTCTCCAGGATGGCGGATCACCGCCCTCCCTAAGATCGTGTTCTATGGTGAACTTGCCACCGGCTGCCGCAAGAGAAGAGCTCCATCAGTGGTCCACCCTGGCCTCCAATCGGGAGATTTGGAGACACACCATACATAACGCTGCTGCCTCCTTTGAGAGCACGCGTAGAATCAAGCTCGAGGAGAAAAGACAGCGCAGAAAGAACCGTGCCTCGACTATACCACCCAAGGAGACCCTCCGGTGTGCTCTTTGCAACGGTCTTGCCTATCCCGCATTGGCCCTTTTCAGCCATCAACGCGCTTGCAATAAGCCGTGGGCAAAGCCCTTCCCAAATCTTCGTCCGCGAAGCCAAGCCATGATGAAAGATCATCAAAACATATAGCAGCATTTACCTTAATGTCTGCAGTACTTATAATCAGCCTTCGGTCTCAGACATAATACGGTGAGTTTTGGAGTCCTGAGGCATTAATTATGTGGTAGTTATGCTGCAATTAGTTTGAAATTAGGCTCTTGGAGACGCATGTATTAAGGACACATACCGTTGGAGAGTATCCATGCAGCTGAATCACCACATTTTATGAGGGATCTTTTTGTGGCCTCCAGTGGTGACTGCTGCCCCATTCAGCATATACAGATTCTCATCAGCTCATACTGAAAAAAAAGCACCATCAACAGCAAAAAAATGCACTTTTGCTTGCATTACCCCTCCTACCATGCTCATCCACAACAGAGTATTCATCGGGATTTCCAAAACTATCATTGATATCCTCTTCCTCAGAGGTGCAACTGAAAATAGCTTTTTTTTATTTTCCTGTGAAAAGGAGATGCTTTACAGGGATAAGATACTGGTATCTAGAATTTTTTTATTCATATCACTAAAATCAAACCAGATTACCTCATGGGCACCATTTTAAATCATCAGATTTGTTTTTCATATTAATATCATTTGTGTGTATACTTCAGGTGCCAACAAAGACTAATAATAGGGCTGCAACACCCTCACACACAAACAGAATCAAATACCACTTCTCCAACACACAGGAAGAACAATTTGTGAAGAATTTTACATCCTTGTAACTCAGTGCACTTTGACAAAAAATAGTGTAAGCGTTCTCATCCATACTTACCTAATGAGGAAATACAAAAAAGTCACAGGGCATGTTACATGCAGAGCTGGAAGGACAGAGAACAGCTCCTCTCTTAATATTAGCCCTCCTTTTCTTACCCTTTGCTTTTCTCCCTTTGTATTAGAAAGTGTGCTGTCAATGACTCTCATGATTGACTACATGATATTACATAAGTCAAGAGAGTGAAAACTAAACAACTGGGGAAAAGAAACTGTATAGTGAGACTATTCTAAAGTCTTTCTTTTTTTTGTTTTAAATTACTCTTTACTTTTCAGCAAGTAACACAGGCTTTGACTAAGTTTTCATTGTTGAAGAATTTACATTTTCACTCCTGCTGTTCTGTTGAGAAGGAAAATCAATACCTATCCTCTGAGATATCCAGGAAATCACCAGGAAAACCATAACAGAACGGTCTTGAAATTTCTTAAATTTCTAAGTAAAAATCAAACATGAAAAAGAATCATTCGACATTCTTTACAGACTATAAAGTAGCAAAAGAAGACTTATGCCAAAGCTTAAAAAAAATTCTTTCAAATCTTCCTAAAAAAAAGTGAGGTGGGGAACTTCATTAAGCTGGAATCCATGGAAAGAGAGTTGTGTTGTTGTGCTTTGGTGTTTTTTTGGTTTGGACTATTTTTTTTTTAAGAGCTAAAAGAAATTTCAAGGCTTACACTGCCTTGGAGCCTCATTGCCAATTTTTTGTGGTTTTACAACCACAGACTCTTATTGCTTTTTCTTTTTTTTCTTTCCCTTTTTTTTTTTTTTTTGAGAGGGAGGAGTTGTTTGTTTGTTTTTCTGAAGTATTTAGCTCATTCCCATTGCTGTATATGATACCCACACACTAAACAAGGGAAACTAACACCAAAGGGCATGCAGAGAAACTGCCTATTGAAACCAAATGACATTTTCCCTTCTTCATCATCAGAGTCCAAAGGCTCTACCCAGCAGGACTGCTAAAGTGAGAGGGAGATTTAACCTCTCTCCCCAACCTGATACCCAAAAGACATTTCTGCATGTACAAGTCTTCTATGGATCAGCTTGAAAAGCTTTACTATGAGGGCAGTCAAGGCAAAGCCAGGTTCTGGCAGTGACACTGTGAGTTCCTGCATCTACTGTCCCGGGTAGTTTCAATATTTATGAGTTTTATTCTTAAAAATCTCTATAAAAAAGAGAAAAGGTTTGGGTTTTTCTGATTGCTGCAGGCCCCTGCTAATTTGTCATACTGTGGTTTATGTTGGGGGTGAGGGGAGGAGAGCACATTCTTTGCTGGTTTTTATGTTTATGATTTGTAACCTTGTATGAAGTTTTAAATAAATAACAGCTTCTTAACAGTAGCTTGAAATAAACAGTGAATTAGTCCCTGGCTTGGGTACAGTATTTCTTGGGTTTGGTGGTGGATTTTGGCAAGGAGAGGGAGGTGAGAGCAAAATATTTCCCTCTGCCATTTTTCTTCTTGCACACTGATAGGAAATCTAGTCTTATACGCCCAACATCCCCAAGGTTGCAGGGACTACTCCGTTTTATTTCCTGCGCATCTCAGTGGACCCAAAACATATAAGAGAGGAGACAGACCCAGAAAATAAGGCTCAGAGATACATTTAAGTCTGTCTTGAGACGTACCTGAACTCATTGTCTGCGATCTCTTTGGACTAAGGACCTCCCAGACACCCACCCTTCCCAAAGGCCAGTACACGGACAATGTGATTCCATACCACATTGTGCGGAGTGCCTATGATTCAGACTTGCGTGACACAGTCTGCACTGTTCTCACAAGCCACATACCACAAGGGAAAATCTGAGTTTCTGATGGTTTCTAGTGACTAATTTTTGACAACATTAATGCAGTATTTTATAGTTTGTTGGCATTCCTTTCCTAAGTATTTGACTCATTACAGTTTAAAGTAAATTCTAACACTTTCCTCCACAGAAGGCATCCAGGCTAATTCAAGTGATGTTCACTGCATCACAAACTGATAACCAGCAGGGGTGTTAGTTTCCCTCAGTTTTGTAAGGACTGCTCAGGTTTTTCATAGCTAACTCAAGGTAGGAATTCAGAAGAGCAGTTTACAAAGAATTAGTTAAGACTTGCTGTTTACTTCTTAAGCCCATGAAAAATTTATTGCTCTAATAAAAACTCAGTGAAATAAATAAAAGGATCTTTAAATTGAAGGAGCTTAAGTTTTAGAAGTCTGTATAACCAGAAAAGTTACAAAGCCATTGCAAATCACAGAATCATAGAATGGTTTGGATTCGAACAGACCTTACAGATCATCTACTTGCAGCCCTGCTGTGGGCAGGGACAACTTCCACTAGACCACGTGCTCAAAGCCCCATCCAACCTGGCCTTGAACAATTCCAGGGAGGGGTCATCCAACAGTTTTCTGGGCAACCTGTTCCAGTGCCTCACCATTCTCATAGTGAATAATTTCTTCCTTATATCTAATCTAAATCTGCCTTCTATCAGTTTAAAGCCATTACCCCTTGTCTATCACTACATGCCCTTGTAAAAAGTCTCTCTCTAGCTTTCTTATAGGCTCTCTTTAGGTACTGGAAGGCCACTATAAGGTCTCCCTGGAGACTTCTCTTCTCCAGGCTGAACAACTCAACTCTCTCAGCCTGTCCTGATAGGAGAGGGCCTCCAGTCCTAAGGAAAGAGTCTTTTTCTTTTGTATTTTACAATATATAAGTTTCTTGAATAAAGCAATCTGTTTACTCCCCAATTTACACTCTTTGTTCCACAGTTTGGAAAAACAAATTCGCCTTTTAGCCATTGCTTTTCCTGACCACAGGAAAATACAGTGAATTTAAGATTCATGTTCCTGAAGAGGTATACAAGTTGTTACGATCTCAAGTATCTTACTGCTTGAGAGCTTGACTATGTATTTTATGACTGCGTGTGGAAACAGTGACATTAATTTTCCGCTAAAAACTAGCATTTACTAAAGTGAAAGGGGGTGACTTGCCCACAGTTTACCCAAAACATACATACCCAAACACAGTCATTATCACAGCACTGAAAACCCTATAAATAGTCATTTCAGAAGAGACAAATAAGAACCCTTACTCTCCCCATTTCCCTCCCCCATCGTCACCCATTCCTATCTTCTGTAACATCCAGCCATCTGTATTCAGGTTCCTGTTTTCGCTCCCTGTCTTCAGAAAACCAAACTCTCAACTTATCAGCTCTTCAGCTTATGTTTTCTGTCTTTTGTTTCTTCATCTCAGCATCCTTTGTCCATCCCTTCTCAGTATCTCACCTCCACCTTCTTGTGGACCTGCCTTTGCATTTCAGGCTTGTGAGTCGGTTTTCTCTTAACAGTAGAAAGGTTTTATGCCCAGGTGAGCACTTGTCTGGGTAGTGTAAAACCACTAAACCTGGGCATGGAAGCATCTATTATTTATAAAAACACAAAGTTCATCTGCAGGTAACATTCCTATTATAAAGACCTGGAGTTTGTTCTGCATCAAGGAATGAGAAATCATGGAGTGAAATTGTCATTTCATATCTTTAATAAGACTGAGCATTTTTCCAGGTTCACTGAAGTGTAACTTGATCTTGCAGCTTACCTTTCTTCTTTTCAGGGCACACATATTTACCAGCTGAACACTAGGGCTCCCCACTCATGCTAAGGATTATCTAATCCTAATTGTACTCTGTTTTTTCTTACATTTTGAATGTTTAGCTCTATTTTTTGCAGGATTTCTCCAGCAGCACCTGCTGCAGCTGTGAGTAGCCCCACTACTTCTCTTTCCTAGATGTTCTATAATTTCAGATAGATGCATCTCACAGCACGCCCAACTCAATTGTCAAGAAATATTGTCAGTGTGCTTCCACCAGTCCTTTTTTTTTTTTTTTTAATGACCTAAACCCTTAGTGCCACATAATACAAGTGTTCAGCGGCCGTGCTTATCTATCGCAGCTCCAACAGAAGCTGGGGCAGCAGATGATTACTGGAGTTTTGTCTCGGCTGGTGACTTCTGCAGGATACATGCTCAGAGTCAGTGAGGATTGGCACTCTGACATTTCCTAACATGCTGTGGTTATCTAGCCTTGCTTCACGCTTACAAACATTATTTAGGGATGAAGATTACTTTGTGTTGGGTGCTGTGGCAATGTAGGCAAAACACATATCACTCTAACTCATGGATATAGAAAGGGTGAGAAACAAATACAACACCACAGCACAGGCAGTCCCAGCTGTAGTGATCTACCACTAGTGACCTAGTTTCTGTTGAGGTTTCTTTGAGCTAGCACCAAAAAAGAAATGTTTTTAGGGTCTAGAGTAAGACTACAGATTTGTTTAGTGGCTGGTTATAGGAAATTATTTTCAATCATTAGGAGCAGCAGAAAGGAAAGCACAAAGGTAATTGCTTAAATAAAAAAACCGAGAAAATTAAGGTTGGCATCAGTAGCCACCTGGAAAGCGAGCTTGGAGATGGCATCTGAACAGTGAGGCAGAGGCTGAAGATATGAAAGGCCACAAAACCAAATAAAGTAGTTTGCATTTGGTAAGACAGCTCGGATGACTGTAAATAGATGAGAATGGCGTGTCTTAAAGAAGTTGTATTGAAAAAAGGCATCAAGATCTGAAAGCGATGTCTTAAAAGAAAGTGCCTGTTGACTATCACTTTCCACATCAAAAGCCTGAACAGTAGACAAGTGACCAAGCAAGGAAGATACTGGGAAAGATTTGGGTGAGAAGTTAAAAAGCTCAAGTTTGGCCATAGTGAACTTGTGCTAGTGGCTAATACCACTCAGGAATTGTAAGATAACGGACTAAGTGTTTGTCATCAGCTACAGTAGAGGAAAATAGGTATGGTAATGTCTGGAAAATAAATCAGAAGTTAAATTCAACAATGCATAAGGAATTGGTGCTTCTAATTTCCAGTCAGCTAGTTTACATGACTATTTTGCCTTCATTGTAAAGTGCGTAATTTCTATTATTCTTATCATTGCTACTTTCATTTCATGACCATATCAAGAGGAAATAAAAAGATTAAGTCTGCTGACAAGAATAGTCAGCAGACTCAGTAAGGGGAATTTTGCAATGAGAAGCATGGCATAAATTGGCAGAGCTCCACTGATTCTAAGGGAAACCTGCCAAGCTGTGACCAAGCACCAACTTATTCTATGTTTCCAATAACTGAAGTGTTCTTGGCCCCATAGGTAACTTTGATCTTGCAATGTTCATAAAAATGATTGATACCCTGGCTTTCCCTGTGTCTAGAGATGTATGACAAGTCAACAGCAATGTATTGCAGGTGACAAGTGGACAGCAAGATAGTATCTGGCGAAACGTGACAGTTCCAGAAGCTTTCAACAGCTTCTGTTCTTTTCTCTCTTCAAAATACCTGCCAGGATGTATGGTAGAGAATAAAAGCTAGTTACCGTAATGGGAAAAGATGGTGAATCATCTGGGAAAAATCGGGGGGGGGGTTGTCCCTCTTGAACTTGTACAGCTTTGGAGATCAAAAAGTGTTCCATATAACAGAAGAGAAGCAATTACAGTATACTTTTGTTCTGGTGTTGGTATCTCTTCAAAAGCTGTAAAGCTAGTTTTTCTTGCAGAGTTGGCATTTTGAAACAATTACCTTGTGAATGATCAATGGTAAACTGAGTAACAAAAAACGAGGAGATCCCTTTTTTACCCATTGTATTTTGAACAGAGAGTATGTTTCCCTCGATTTCCTTAAACAACAAGGTTCTCCTGCTCAAATAATCCACGGAACAAGTTAATCTGAAGAGTAGTTTCATTCACCTCTCAGAATTAATGGCCTAGTCCAGAGCATATCAACAGTGGTTTGAGTGGTTTGGACGAAACACAGGGTTGAACTATACATTACTAGCTAAGCACAAATGCTGTCAAAAGCATCTACTAATGGGAAGATTATGATAGGGCGCTTTGCAAGAATTATGAACTATGTGAACCTGATCCTCCACAATACAGCATGTTCACAGTTGTCTACATACGTGCAAAAAGATTGCAAAACATCCAGATAAGATCACCTTGCACTGATGCCAGATACACAGATACACATTCTGATACACAGAATGTAAAGCAGCAAAAATTCAACCACTCTGCCTCCCAGTCACCCAATGTGGATGACCAGTGGTGTTTACTCATAGACTGTTCTCCCTAAACTTTTATATATTGTAAGACAACTATATGAAAAACACATTCCACTGATGGCCTTATACTTTAAAAGGCTAAAAAACAAATAATTAATTTAGTATGTTTCTGAAAGAATTAAAACAATACCAACATTTTTTTTACTGTTCCCATGAGGACTCGTTTTTTTTTCTTATGGGCCCTGCTCTTTGTCTCTTGCCAAAATTCAAGGCACGCCACAGAGACTGGTATGATTAACCTGCTAGTCATTCAAGTGAATGACAATTGCCATTTCTGAGCTTACATCTGGTAGAGGCCACCTTCCTAAAAAGAGAATACAGAGTGACAATTCTTCGGGACACCGAGTCCTCTGGAGTTATACTACAAACACATTTCCACCTTGTTTTAATACCACTTTAACAATCAGAAACAAAAGCTTTTAATCTTTCCAAAAATATATTTCCTTAATAAAATTAAAATTCTTTTGTGATTGTTCTGGCATTTACAACAATAGCAGCAACTAAAAAAAGAAACTATTTAGATCATCCTACAAGATTTTAAAGGGGTTTGGTCCACAGTTTCATGCACGATAATTAAAATGTGACTGTATTACTTTTAAACCAATGTGCGGAACATGTCAGTTAAAAATTGGCATATTTAGGGATAAATTCTTAAATTCTTAATCAGAAATTATAAGATAAACCAGATAAGATGTTGTATCTATTTGTGTTCTCAGTAATGTCTGTTCTCTTCTATGGTCCAGAAAGGGAGTTTTTCAATGAGCTGCTCTTGGTCCCTGTGTGAACCGTCTCATCCTGAGATCCAGAGGGTCATAGTGCTACTGGAGAAGAGACCATATGCTCTGAGAAAGCAGGATCTTAGGACATACTGAAATAATTCTTACAAATTTTGAAGCCATCAAAGTCATCAGAAAACTCGTCACTGACTTTAACCAGGCAAGTTTTGTCTCTTTAAAGTCTCTTCGCTCCATAGCAACTTTCCTAGCTCACCAGAGGTAACTTCTGTGACATGGCCAACTTGACTACCCTGACCATAATGGCCAACCCAGTTCACTCATAGGTAAGTGATAAGTGAAATTCTAACAATGCACTGTTTGGAACAGGGGTAATTAGACTTTAAAATGGGCAGAAATTAGTTGAGTTTGGATAGAAGATTTGGTAACGTGTGCTAAAGGGCCCATGGGTCAACAAGGGAACTATGTCACAACATGATTTCACTTCCCTTATCTACTCAGCATGTATACATCAACCAAGTGTCATAGTGGCGTTCCATAAGTACATAATGAATGTGAATTATCGTATGGAAATGCTGGTTGCAAACACATTTGTACTTTGTTCTCTAATTCACTTAAGTTTGCCCGTTGTGTTGTTGAGAAGATAGCCTTGACATGATAGTTAAATTTTACTCAGTGTGATTCTGGTAAATAAAGGGCCTGATACAAGTGGCTTTTAGCTGGAGACGACGCCAGAGCTACATTTTTATAAGATATTTTATTACAAACTAATCACAGAACCACAGGAAATGTAGTGTTCATTCTTCATGGCATGCATACTACATTTTCTTACTTTGATTAGAGACAACAGTTGCTTTTTGTAGCCAAATACAAATCACAGTGGTAGGAGGGAGGTACAGAAGCAAAGCATACTGGAAAAGTATATCAGTATGATTTGATACATATGTCCCTGTAGGCATTATGAACATCACTGGTAACAAGTTTTAATTTGATATGGTGCTTTTAAAGGGCTTTTGGCCTTCTATTGCACTGAATTACAATAATGATCAGAACTAAGTGCACAAATAGGAAGAATATCATCACACAAAGACCTGGATTTCTACAATTTGAAACATCACTACAAGATAATGTCAGTAATATCAGTAAGTGTATTTCTTACACAATAAGAAGCAGTTAGAAGCAAAACGGAAGCAAATATTTATATTTGTGATTATATAAAATACCAAAATAAGATCATTTACATTTTACTTTGTGCTACACAATCACTGAAGGACCACTGTTTGCAAAGTAACTCCTACCTTCATAAAAAAACATGCTAAATAAGGTTATTTTTGCACATTAGCAGCTGAGCTCACCTGAGCTTGTAGGTTTCTGTGTTTTAGATTTGTCTTTTGAGATTGCATAGATGTAAAGCTTCAGGTATTATTTACAGCACTTGTGAATTCATGGGGGAAAAAAATTCAGTAATCCATATATATATTTGCAAATATGAAAGAACATGGAAATGGACCAGATGGACACAGGGGAAGAAACTGAATGTATTAAGTACATCAGAGTGTCAACGCCTCTCCCAGACATTCCTTCATTACAGGAACATTAACAGAAGAATAGAGAAAGTGCGCTGACTGCAGCTGGAGAAAAGGCAGAAAACTGGTTATCATTCAGAAATATGAACATTTTTCATCAAACACAACATAAGTAATGTATGGCATGTTCTTGAACACATAATTCTCAGGCATGCAGGTTATTTCTTGCCCAGAGGAAAGAGGCATTGTAATCAATGCAACAGTATGATGATCTATAAGTAAGATCTGACCACAAACAATTTGATAAACACAGAAATGAGGTGTGTTGCAGAGTCAAGAGAACCTCTGCATTTGACAAAAATACATGCAAGACATGGACACTGCCCTTTAAAAAAAAAAAAACTTGAGTATTTGTTTGAACTGTATGGCACACCACAGCTCCAATAATTTCTTAGAAATGGACCTTCTGAGTTTTTTGTACCTGGAAACACTGGCAGCTATAAATCTGGCTAGATGCATTCATGTCTACCTTATGGATAGGATCTGTATTGTTGCAAAAGATTATAGAAAGCATAGCTCAAATGTCTGCGAAATAAATTTTAATAATAGGAGCAAGGGTTTATATCTGAACATTTTGAAAATCAGGATAGCTTTGGCATTACTGAACCATGAAATAAGTTACAATCAGAGCATCTAATAGAGTTCTCCTGATTCATATCTTATGAGTTTTACAAGTTTTGAAATACTTTAGTGGTTAAAAAAATTGCTCTACTTTATTAAACAGAAATGCTATAAAGTCAATAAATGAATACTAGTTGATACTAGCATTATGCTATTTCCCAAAGAGCTTTGCACCAGGACTAATCAGCCAGCCTTAAGAAGACAAATCTAAACAGATAAAATCATAAATGAAAAAATTAGCATATGATGTTGAATCTAGTGACCCTGATCAGGTGAACCCCCATTAAGAAAAATTTTGCCACCATATTTGACAAGATGGTGGTTACTAAGCACAGAATTAAATGCTCAGGCATTCATTGGAAGACTATTCTTTTCAACACTGGCTACATTTTTGTTATTAATTCAACAATCCAACCACAGAAAAAGTAAATAATTTAAAGTACTCTTTTGAAAAAAAAGGCATCAGAGAACAGAGATGTACTAATTATTGCAGATTTCTGCCTCAGCCATAGATGTGACTGCAGGATTGAATATAGCCCAGAATCAGGAAAAGTAAAGAGTGTAAATGAAAGACATGCAGAAAAGCTGGGCTTGGCTTCATGCCCACCGTCATCACAGTCAAACTCCATTTCCAAGATCCACCACAACATTTTCCTCTTAAGCGTCCTCTGGGTCACTATGACCTTTGTTAAATGCTACAACAAATGATAAAAATGAAAACTGGGAGTACATTTGTTGCACAGTTTAAATTGAAAAGAACCAGGGGATCTGAACCAGCAGATCGTTCAGCTACATTGCTCTTTGTTCCAGATGCGTGATTTGTTACTGGTTATTACAGAATGCAAGCTGTATTTTGTAGAGACTAAAACCAACACATTACAGAATGCAGAAGCACCATCTATCAATTTTCTAAAAGGAAATATCACCTGCCTGCTAACTTGTTCTCATTTGACTGAGCCCTTCGGGTAGCACAATGGTTTAATTCAACAGTGCTTCACATTTGAAGGGTGTGGTTCAGCTCTGGCTTCACAGAAATAAGTTTAACAATCTAAATTTAGCATGTAATGAAAGTTTATCCATTAAAAGATGGGGGGGGGGGGGGGCGGAGAAAATCCCTCTTCACATATCTATGTACAGCTGTATAATCCATAGATTGTGCTTTGCCACTTCCCTGAGACTGATCTACAGCACTTTTGTTCCTTCAGTCTGGCAGTTCTCTCAGACAAAGTGGGCAGCACACCCACCGCTTTGCACTAACACCACCCTTCCCACACTTTCAGAAACATTGGCCCCTAAACTGTTAAAAAGGAAGGTGGAGTTTAGCCATGTAGCTATAGCCCTGAGCACTGGCCCTGACCACTGCAGAAGTAAACAGTCATTTAATGTTAGTCTGTTAAAATGTTCCAGTTTATCTTCAAGTAAAAATGTAAAGCAAAGCTTTCTTTTTATGTGCTTTTTCCAAAAGAGAAAGATAAAGGATGCAGTAAAAAATAATGGGACTTCAAAAGGAAACAAGGTCTGCCTTTCACAACATCACAACGTAAGGAAAAGAAAGGCACGTGACAGTGCAAAAACTGGTTTCAGTTGTAATTACTGTGGACACAGTTTTAATTTTTATCTGGTCTCAGCTCCTGAAATTTTCTGATGATTTAACACAGTCCTCACCCAAGCAAAATTTCTGTGGGGTTTAGAGTCATTTTGTAAGAGAAAAATTAAGTAAAACAAGGAAGAGCTGCATAGGCAGATGACTCTACTCAGGTAGCTGGGTCACATGCAGAGCTGTCTGCTGAAATGAATGGGGCTATTTATGCAGCAAGGAACTGTTCAGAAACCTGCTTTGGCGTATTACTCTGCATGTCCTAGCAAACTTCAAACATACACATGCTGTCTCCAAAACACAGCAGGAACTACCCACAAGACCATCACAGTTCAGTTCCTATCCGTCAAAACTGCCCTCCCATTCTGTGCAGTGTTCACACCAGGACAGGACCTTCTATTTTGTGTCCCAGCATGTCGCCACTTTGCAGGGAGAACTGTTGCACGCAACAAACTCACAGGAACTCAGCAGGAGTCACTGCCCCTTGCAGAGTCAAGAGACTGGCCAACAGTGGGGCTCAAAGAGCAGGGTCTTGCAGAACCCTCTTGCAGCAGCCTACCTGTCCCTTTCTACAGATGCAGAGGAGCAGATGGCTCCATGAGGAAATCTGGAGCCAGATTTTGAATTTCCATTTTTCTTAAGGCTGTGTCATTTTCCAAATGCTTTGTTGTGAAAAGAAACACACAGCTGATCGTATATTAGGTCAAACATTCTGCAGGAAGACTATTGTAGAGCTACTTATTGGGGAGCCCTGCTGACAGCCCCCAAAGAGGGCTGCCAGTGGAAACAATATGGGATTGCTTACCTCCTACATGAGGCAGATGCCTGAACAGGAGCTAGAGAAAGAGTCAGTAACTCTGAGAGAATGTGGAAGTCTGTCTCAACAACCAGAGATCATCTGACTGGGGGCATCATGTAGTGGTATGAGGCAAGGTCACCCAACTCTCACTAAACAAAAATCTCAGCAGGAACACACAGGCAGGAACCCCTACATTGAAGAACAAGACACCATGTCCCATTATGATCCCACAGGGGCAGAAGTTGCTGCATTATATAATGGTGAGTTTGGCTCCTTACCTCTCTGCATGGTAGGGATTCTCAGCTCCCAAGGAGTTCACAACTTGGGGGAACTGTGAGATGTTGCCTCTGGCCATGGGTGTGGCTTTAGTACTGCCATAATTTCCTGCTTCTTCTGTTTCTGTTGTCCATGTCAAGCGTTTTGAAGTGGCACTGTTACTTATTTCTAAGTGCAGTTGCCACTGATGCTGAACAGTGATCCATTGTTCCTATTGTTGCTTCCGCAGTCAGTGGTTCATAAAAACAATGCTTAAGATGCAACTTCAGCACAGAGAGTCCCAAAACTGCTGACTGTCAGAAGCTGGGAAAGTATACAGGCAAGAAGAATCACTCTGTGCTTGCCCGACTTCTCATGCTTCTCCAGCCAGCATTTTCTGCTGGCTGCTATCAGGAACAAGGTGCTGGGATCTTTGGTACAAGCATGTATTGCTCCCCTTATGCTCGTCCTCTGACATTTTCCTGATCAACATTGATAATTAAGGTTCAGTTATTTCAACTGACAATACTGACATCCTTTCTAATGTTGTTTAAAAAGAGCTCTCAGAGTGTGACACTTTGATTTTCCATGTCAATGTACTTTCCAGATTGTACTACGCTGACTGAAGTAACCATGCCACGGGAGTGAAGCCATCTTTGCTAACAACAAAGAGAGCCTGAAATAATATTGGAACATAGTGATATACTCTGGTTTGGACATAACTACCTCAAAAAAAAAAAAAAAAAAAATCTCTATTCTGTCACCTGGTCCTCATGATCTACAGTTTCAACAATAACAAGGGAATGTTTGAAGAAGGGGAAAATTAGGGAAGATGAGATTTAAATTTCACCAACATTTTCCAGATTTGATAAAATGTTAATTGCATGTTTATATCAGCAAATTTTTTTTTCCATTTTGAAATCCTAATTTAAACAGCGGTTTTGTTTTTTCCCAAAGGAAAATGAGAGAAATGTTTCAAAAACCATAAGAAAGTGGTATTGTTTTCTACCAACAGAATTCCTCATTTCATTAAGAAATTCTGAATCAAAGGGGTTTTTTTTTAAAAAGAAAAAATTTCAGAAATTGTACATTTAAAAAAACAAGTAAACAAGCCTTTTTACAAACACTCTTTACTCATAAAAAGTAAGAGAATGATACGCTGTATGTGGAATAGAATAACTAATGATCAGAACTGCTCAGCAACTGAATTCTAAACATATGGCAGAAGAGTATGTAAGTTCCAATGTGAAATAACGCTTACTAAAATGGCCTGTTAAGTTTGAAACGAGAGATTTAAGATGAGAGAAATCAATGCCCACAGGGCACAAGTGTGCACACTAGACAACTTGAGGGCTATGGGAAAAGCCTGCACAGTTTCCAAAGGGAACTATTCTTTAAGCTATTTAATAAAACAATGCTTCAACAGATGCTTGCGTTTCTCTTGAGCAAAGACTTACTCCAAAGGAAACCAAGTTCAATAAGATTCAAAATGTTTGTGGATTATATGTTTTGTACATACGGAGGTATGAGCTTCCCAAAGAACGGGTAATTTATCCAGAAGGAACAAGCCATGGAATATACTGTATGATTTGTTACCACAATAAATGATGTATGTTCAAATGCTTTCTCACAATAATTTCAATAATGTAACTGTAAACTGCAAATGCCATGCCAAATTGACTGAAAGAAGGTACCTGTATTATCCATAAACCAGAAAAGAATGTTCATTAAAAAGCCTGTGAAATTAATCACAAACTAAATCTTATAACTTCATAAAGAAGGAATTCATAAATAGCCTAACTCCATTTAAGATTTTTTTTTAAACAATAACTTTGTAAAAAGATACTCGCAAACAGATATTCCATTGAAGATGATATTACTGAAGTTGTCTCTACATCTTTAAACATTTGGATTGGTTTGTTTCTGGCCAACAACTCAACTCATACGTCATACCACATTTTTGGATAAACAATGATCAAAACAGACTAGAAGAGTAATCATGAAAGGGCTAAACAACAGAGAGAAACAGTAATGATGAATGTTGATTTGCCCCTATGTGGCAGATTAAGGAACCTGTACAGAGCGGATGTCACATTTTTTTTAGAAATGCATGTACCCAAATTTGCTTTTTGGCAACATGCTTAACTGCTGCTGTTTTTCATGAAGTCAATGAAGGCTGAGTTAGATAATGAGCTGGCATGCACTTTTGAAATGTTTACTGTGTTCCTTAAAGTAAGGGGAACATGCTGGTTCTTAAACTAATTTGTTTTTTGTTGTTGGATTCCCCAATCTCTCCCCTACTACTCTGTTCTCCCTGTCTTTGGAATAACAGAAAATGACAGATCTTTTGATACTTTTTTTTTTTTTTTTTTTTTTTACAAATTATACAACTGAAGAATCGGTAGTTCCAAATGGCAAACAACTGAGCCATGTCAAGAGCCATGTTAATCTCATGTATTCACTCCAGTGTTAACAACGAAGGAGGGGGATGGGCGAGAACAAAATAAAATCTGTCTATTCTGGCCTAAATGCAGGACATGAACAAGGAGAGATTCCAGAAACAATGTAGTCTTTTTCTTCTGTTGGGGGAGGTGAAGGGGAAGATGATGGTAGCAGCACTTTTGTGGAAGGAGAAGCTGCACCCGTTCTTGCCAGTCAATACAGCATTCAGAAAGCTTCCATGGTGGGAAGAATTTCCCACCCATTGTTAACTAGGAACTTGATTTGAAAATGCAGGTTTTAATTAAAATTGGCACTTCCAAGCTTCACACTGGCATCCCACCATCTTGCTAAACACTGAGCTCATTTGTGGTTCCAGTAGTTTGCAAACGCACTGTCAGAGGTGACAAACCAATTCCCATCCTGCCACCCTTACTCAGTCCTTAGTCCCCATCCCATCATCAGCAACGGGAAATTTACTAGGGTAATACAAAGCAAGGACTGTAGGATGTGGCCTCATTTGGCTAGAATCCACAGATCTCAGTCTTTATTTCTTTTAAGGCATTATTAATGGACCAGAATTCTTAGAGGAAAACAGGGTCAGTTATTTTCAAGGGTTCTACATGCCTCACTTCACTCAGATATCCACAACCATCATTTTGCAAGAGATCTCACTCTTTAGCTTAGATTTCATTCTCTTCCAACATATACTCCAAGGAAATGGTATTCAAAGATAGAAATTCTAAAAACATTACCAAGAACAAAAATTTCTCGATAGATGAGATGCAGAGAATTTGTCTGTTCCACGTGAAAGGACAAAAATGACGTGTCTTGTTTTGTTGATTTAAGAATATATTAGCATTTGCAACACATTCTGACTTAAGGGATCTCAAATGAAAAGCCTAATTACAGCTCTGTTAAAGAAACCAACAAATATCTTAAATGGTAAGACATCATATCTCATTATTTAGGACCTTTTTCTAAATAGTCCTTTGGAATAAAAAAAGGGGGGGTGGAGTGTGGAATACCAATTTTTTCTAGCTTTGCATATTCTAGGATCTTGAAGGACAAACTGGAAGAGTGATTTTTAAATTTTATGTGGATTGATGTCTTACAACGTTAACATTGTTAGGTTGACCACAAAGGATGTCACTTCATCTTACAGTTAGAAGCAAATATTATGCAAATTGAATAAAGGACTTCACAAGACTATCCAGCTTCATGTGAATACTAGCTACCAAAGCAAGCTGTTGTTGGCTTTTGAAAAATCTGTCAACAATTAAGCTCATCAAAAGGAAATTCCTAAGCCGATTTAGCAGAAATGTCTCACAAAGCCTGAACACTGTAAGGTACATTCATGATATCAGCTCAGTTAAAGTTCTAGTCATGAATTAAAGTAATTACCAAAGATTCATATATTAGTACTAAAGCTTGCTGAATGTACAAATCCAAATATAGAAAGAAACTCAAGATTTCTAAATTACTGCAATTTGAGTCATCTGCAGAACAATCTTCCAACCGAAATAAATCAGTGTTCCAAGCCCTTATCACACTATTCTGAGAAATACCATCTTTCAAAACTAGTACAAAAAATTGAAAGACATCTAACACCTCCACTCAGAGTCTATTTACAAACTTACAACTTACGTACTTCTGAAAAAAACCAGATCTTTGTTACTGCATTAGAAGATCTTAGTCTTTATTTAAGCCAGAGGACAAAGGTCTTAAGAGGGTTATACAGAGCATGAGAGTTCCTCAATCCTGACCCCAAAGCAGGTAAATCAACAAAAGAATATGTCTGCATGGCAGACTGTCTGTCCATCTCCCAAAATTATGTTATAGGGCACACATAGCCCTGTGAAAAAAAGTGATTTGTCCAAACCACGTTTAGCAATCTAGAGAAGTCTCTCCAGGAAATTACAGGCTTCATTATGGAAATTCTCCCTTCACCACCTGTTAATTTGATTAGCAGACCAGTTTATTTAGAATTTTGCATGTATACACCACTTGACCAGATTTGACTCATCACACGTGACCTGTGTTGAAGAATTTATTCTGGCTTCTTCCAGTAATGAATTTGTGTTGATTTGGTAAGATCCTGTTCATGACCTTAAAGCTAGTTCATAGGGTCAGACCCTTCATTTTTCTTTGTTCAGCTATTACTTTTTGCCACTGCTCTTTCATTATTCAACCCCCAGACTTACAGGAATAGGTCTTGGCTGATACTTACTTGCAAAATTCTTTGCCTTCTGATCTCAGGAATTTTGAAACTCTGTGCTTCAGTGTCTGATTAAGTGTGGATTAGGTTTCTGCCCTTAATCTAGTGTTCAGCAAACATTTCAGCTTCCGTCTGAGACACCTTATAAGAACAGCACCAAATACATTTACATTGTACTGGAAGAAACCTATGGGGGAACAACTGCAACACTCTCTTACCACATTTCTAGATGACACTCAGTGGCTACTGTTTGTTTCCTTTTACATATGAGTGTAGTGCCGATATTGCCAGAAAAATCAATGCTGACATCAATTTAAGGTTGCGAGACCGTACTCGAAGTTTTAAAACACAGTAGTGATTGTACCTTCCTCCCCAATAAATACTTCTATACTTAACTCTAGGTTATTTTGGGCTGAGTTTAAAAAGAAATGCAATATTAAGGTAAAAGTCATGTAGGAACGAAACAACCAATTTCCACACCCATCCTGTAGAGCTACTACATGTTAGCTGTACAGCTATGCTTAATCATAATATGTTCATAGTTCCAAATCAGACTCAGTGATTTGTTATAGACATCTGTTTTTCTTTACATTTACACCTAAATAGATGTAGTATCAACTATTATGGAGATTTGACTCATCCAAAAAATATCACAAGCCAGCCACTAAATGAGCGAGGAATACGCAGTCCATTAGAAGTAATGGATAATCTAAGATCCATATGGCCCTTGGGGGAAATTACTGAATTTTCCAGGCCACCAAGCTCCTTGCATTACTGCCTTGGTGGAGATGCGATGGTGCTCGCCAAGCAAGCTTCTGATCAGCAGGCAGTCCCAGAGCTTGTAGAGGCTGGTGGACCTTAACTATCTTCTACTCAGCCTAAGTGAGGAAGCAAGAAAATACTCCTTTTGTTTAGCAATAAATATAACAATAGAAGCTACAGGCTAAATCACTAATCAGAATGACAAGGCTGGAGGAGGAACTGGGCCGTGCAGCCTGAGGGATCTTCCCTAGAGTCAAATGCAGAAATGGGAGTTGGAATTCGCTTGTTATAGAAACTACTTCTTCTCAGAAGCAAAAAACACGGAGGAGCACAAAAAGACAGTCTAGAGATGGGTCCACAGAGGCTAGTGAAGACAGTAGTATGGCCCTCAAAAAAAAAAAGCAGAAAGCTTTTTGGGCAAAGTGCTAGCTGGTGGCGGACTTGGAACTAAATGAAGAAACACTTGAGAGTGTTCAGAGAAATTAAAACTAATGGAATATTATTTTAATTAAATAGGACTGTATCAAGGATATATCTGAGAGCTATGACAATCTCTTCGCTGGAGTAATGACCTGTGAGGCCCATGCACTGGGTAGCTACTAGGGCTAAGGGAGAATAAACAGAAAGGCAAGACCCCAGAGGTCTTTCTTGCAAAGTTGATCGTGTCAGTGGGGCAGACGTGTCCTTGCCACATTTTCCTCTAAATGACCTCAGCGTGTTAGGTAAGGCATTTTCCAAGGAGTAGAGTTACATGACTGTACCTGCTGTGGCTGAAAACACAGAATGGAGAGGATATTTCAAACCCATGCAGGAGAGGGGAGAGTACACTCACCACCAGCAGGTACTGAAGGCTTCAGCCATTTTAATGGTGGGTAGATGACACAGCTGTACGAGCGTCTAAAATACAAGATCTAGACACCAACCCGTACTCCGGATTTTCCCATGAGAGAATAAGCCCATGCCAAGGCTGAGGAAGCAGGGTCTGCTCTGATCTCTGAGTCAGACTACGACTGATCCCATCTGCTAATGGGGACACCATGGCTACCTTGCCAGCCACAACAAGGCCATGCTATGTCAGAGCAAACAGTACAGCCAGGGGTGCTGCTCCAGCTTCACACCGCCAGCGGATCTCATGAAAAAGGGCCTGGGCTGCAAGAATGGGCCACCAAAGACCAGGGAATTCATACCTTGACGCTTATGTCATCCTGCTCTTCCCAGGATACCACTCCATACCATACTTCTTGACTGAAAACGTTCTTACAACGGAAGAAGGACTTGGCACCAAGCATATGCTCCAATGTGACTGCTCATCTGGTTCAAACGTGAATTTAAAGTGAGAACTCCACCCTTGAAGTAGTCTCCTCTCCAGAGACAGAACACGGTTATTACCAGCTCTGAGGCAACCTGCTGCAGCATGAGGTACATGCGTACATTCTACATCGGGGATCATATCCACCATGTTTCTCCATGGGTCTAGTGGTATTTTGCAGTTTGTGCTCGATGCAGCTGAAAGATTTTCAATGACTTCACTAGGTTTAGATCAGACATCTAATGGAAAGTCATAACGGAGAATGATTTAACTAAAGGCTGCAGGATTTATCATGTAATTTTATGAGGGAATGCACAGATATTACCCACTGCATAACAAAATGCACACCTGAGGTACTTGAAGTAACAAACCAACTTCTAGATCCAAATCCCTATTTTATCTCTGAATGTAGGTATCTTAACCCAAGTGACAGAAAGCAAGCTTGAATTTCTTTTCTTTAGCTTTTCCTACTGACTTTTCTCTGAATTTCTCTGCTATGAATCCCATGTTACGGTATCGCTCTCTGCACCCAGTCAGAGTAGAAAGCTGCATACCTAATGTTAAGTTGTTACCTTTGTGATGCTTTAGTACCATAAGTTCCTTTCCAAATAAGTTAGATTAATGTACTCGCATTAGTACAACAGTATTCAATTTTTACAAAACACCTATTTGACATTTAAGCTGTGTGCAATGGTTTGCAGCCTACTGACACAGCAGAGAGACCAGACTTCCAAAAAACTGTCTCCTGCAAATTTTCTAAGAAATATCTCGTATTGAGCATATTAAAAAAGCCAAAAAGCTCTGAACATCTTCTAAAAGCTTAGCACTTATGAAGCAAAGGCAAAACAGATTGGAGTAACTACAGAACATAGAGAAGGCAAATGATTTGTTCTAAGCCAGTCAGGAAATCACAAGCCTAGAAAGAGTATGGCTGTGTTCTGCCAGTGCTACTGAACAATACCCCACTGCACAGCTTTTAAAATAGCTTTTAACATTTAGCCCTTTTTAAACATGTAATTGTGCTGCGGGTACTAATTTCCTCAGATCCAAGTATAATTATTCTTCTAAATATTTTCTCTGTCTCTATTGTAAGCTTTTCTTAAGACAGCTACAAATATTGCTATATTTTTGAGTTAATAGTGTGTTTAGAAGGTCATGTCAGGTTATTGCTGGGAGGATTAAAAGATTTTCTTTCCTCCAGAGCCCTTTGTTATAAGAAACCAAGGAAATTTAAAACAGGATTTATTCCTCCGAACCGGGACAAAGCAACAGAGTACCATGGCAAGAACATGAAGCAAGAGTACTCTGGGCCAGGAAATTTACAAAGCAAGCTTTCTTCAAACTGAAAAGTTAAGCTGAATTTTTAAAACTCTTGGTGGTTCTACATTAAGGGCAGCAAAAGACAACTGGTTTTGCAGACATTCACACTTATAAGACTTCTTTCAAAAGATCATGCTACAACATCTGGTGAGCTAGTGACTGTCGCCAACAGAGGTAGACATTTCTGACAGATAAAAGCTTCATTGGGCTTGTCAAGCAGGCCCTGCTGGCTGCTCCCCCTGCCACAGGCAGTAAGAAAGCATAGGGATGAGCATCGGCGATGACTGCAAGGTGGCTCAGTGGAGAGAAACAGAAAGACAGGTGGGAAGGAAGAAGAGAGAAAGGAAAGCATAGAAATTTTGTTCTTAGACATCAAAACAAACCTACTGCCAGATATAATTAATTTTCCCAACAGATGTACTTAGAAGCAAATGAGACGTTTAAGCCTTAGGATCATGCATGTTGGAAGTTTTGAGTTGAGTCTTCATCTTTATATAACTGCTGTCATTATATTAGTCAACTGTAATATAGAGTAATGATGAGATCAGAGTGAATGGTGGGTCAATTGAAGTGGACGTGCCCTCTGACTTAGTTTTAAAACTGGAATGCATCAGCCTTATGAAGTGATTGTGCATGTCCCAAAATTCATTGCTCAGAATGTAATTTATTTGGAATATATCAAAACCAGTAAATCCTACCCAAACCAAGGCATTAGGTATCATCGTGTTTTCTGTCCTTAATCTTTCAGACTGATCTCTCACATACACACAGCTTAGACCTTCCTTTCTACGTGAACCTATCCTGAAAAAATTCTACTTAGATTTTTTTTTATCTCTGTCATTAAAGTGACCTTAGCACGGTATTCACTTCTAAACATTGTCTCAAACTGGCTTTTGAGCAACTGAAAGCGGAGAGCATGTTCACATGCTTACATTCTGCTGGAACTGGGCCTGTAAATACCCTGACTGTTTCCAAATGAGTATGTCATGTCAAACGGATATCCTGAAAAAGAACTGATGCAACAGCACTGACAGAAATATTTATATATTTTTAAAAGGTTTCATCAACAGGTGGCTTTCATCTACTACACAGTATTGCTAGCTTAGCTACGGCAATATTGTGAACAGATGTTTTTAAGCATCATCTATAGCATTACTCTAGAATTTACTCATCATAACTCAGCATACTGCAATGTCCCTTCTAGTGGGCAGTTAATATATCCTGCTTCCATCAGTTCATCTATATAATAGTTCACATGAGGATGAACGAGCTCACTTCTATTTGAGATGACAGCTTGATGCAGCATTTCAAGGCTTAGCCTAACTTGCCCTTACTTGAGGTCAGGCAGCAACCAGTCCCAGAAAACATGTTTGTTAGATGTGACTGAAAACAGTTTAGCCCTTGCATTAAAGTAAAAATTAAACATGAACAGTGTGCCTTCATGTTGTTCTAATGAATGACACATTCCTTGCCCAGAGGAGTTTTCAGCCCGGCTCTGTGACAGACAAAACACAATAATTGATCCAAAAGAAATAATGAAAAGAGTGCCAAGAGCTTAAAGCAGGCTATCATTCTGACTGAACCATATTTTCTGGTGTTACTCATATAATATACCTCGACAAAGAAGGTGGAGCTCAGTCTAATCCAGCATGCCTCCACTAAACAGCTGGCACCCAATATCAGATGGGCCTGTCAGCCTCTTCCTCTTGACAGCTGTTATATAAGCATGGGACTGTAAACAAGAAAAAGAAATAGAAAATAACTAGATAAAAATTTCAAGGAAAAAATTATTTGTATGCATCTAGTTTTGTAATTCTAACCTGGAAAGAAAAAGGAAACTTGAGTTTCCCCCCAGCTATGTAACCTCTCTAATTAAATAGCTTTTTCCACAGTTTATATCAGCTAGACGTGTCTGAGAAATGTAGAGCAATTGATATTGTTGACATCTCAAGTTTCTCTTCTCTCACTAAATCATAATGCTGAGCTGAGAACCCTAACACAAGTGACTCTAGATACACACCACGAAACAAAAAAACAAAACCAAAACAACCAGTGGGGAGTAGATGAGCACTTAGAGAAATCTAACTTTTATTTGGGTGTCTAAGAGGAATGGTCTTCTTTTCTATATGAGCTGGAGGTAGCTGCAAAGACAGGGCAGGAAAGGACATGTGAGGATGCCCCATTAGGACACCAGAGTGCACTTACACATAGTGCAGTACTTAAAATGTGGAGGAGCAAGAGGGACCTGGGGGGCAGGGTCCACATTCTTGTCCAGTGGCCATGTCCCAATGCCTCGTAGCATGCGTCCGTATGGGAGATGGCAGAGCGGGGCTCAGCAGGTGCGAACACCCAGGACAAACCTACAGCCCTCTCCTGCCACAGAGCGGTGAGGCTGCCCTCCTCCACCTCCGCTGAGACGCACCAGGAAGACCAACCTAGGCTGCTGCAAGTAATCCCAGCCCTCAGAAACAGTATGCCTTTCTCAAAGGTGCAGGCTGTGAAGGCCTGGATACACAAAGGAATTGTGCCTGGACGGAAAGGCCTAAACCCGAATTTTGACTCTGAATCTCCAGATAACTTCTGCCCAGCTCAGCTCCAGTTCCTACAGCAGGGATTCATCTCATCTCCCTCTGGGGATCTGGTATATAATGTCTGCAGCTGAGCTAGCCTCCTTGGCTTCTGACAGGCAATGGGGAGACACGGGCCACTTCAGGGACACTTGGTTTGGCCTGTTTGAGACATCTGATTACACAGATGCTCCATAACATAAAAGAGAGTCCATTTCTCCAGTCAGAGTTATACAGTCTAGAAAACGAGTTCAGAAGCAGATCCATATTGAGCTAACTGAACTCCAGCCCCTGGTGGCTTCATTTCCAAGTGACATTCCTGAGGTGCCCTCTTCCAGGTATACTCAGAACAGCCTTCCCCAGTCTTAACGGTATTTCCCAATTTAGCTTCTGTCAGATGAGGCCTCCTCATTATGCTCAGAGTATAGGCATCTAATTCAGAAGTTTGTACTAGAAGGGCTACATTCAGCACTGTAAAATATAATTCTTCTGCATCTGAGCTAGATTCAAAAGGGCCCCTGGCCACAGAAGCTCTTCCTTGTACTTGGCCTGTGCCATGCAAGGGGAGACTGTTTTGAATGGACGAGATGGCTCAGTCTCAGACAGCTGATGAGGCTACTGTGCCCAAGAGTCCGCCTCATCCCCCTGCACTGATATTTGAGATGTTCATAAACCAGCTGCTGAACCGCTGGATTTTTTTACATTTTAAGGGTGGAGTAAACAGCTAGAGATGATAACCACATTAGCTGTCTCAAGCTGGCAGCAACACATAAATCAATCAGAGCCTCGGGCACACTGAAATGGGATATGCGGACAAGCAGCAAACTAAGCAGGAGGCTGCTTAAGCTAGAAAGTAGGGAACACAAAGACAAGTGCAGTATAAGGTCACACACGCATACACACATGCAAGCACACAGACACACTTACAAACTGACTTGGAGACTGTAACCCAAGCGTCAGGACATTCCTCAATCTCAGACTCGGTGTCTTGTTCTTCCTCTGCTGAGAGGTTTTAACCTAGATCTTCCAGCAGAATCCACCACAGCGGTTCCCACTGTCCTGCCCACCCCCCAGACACACACACCTTTTTATTTTCTTCCCTTTTAAAAATCTATTCCACTTTCTAGGTGCCTATTAGTCTCAACAGATAGAGTCCTACATGTCGTTTATTGTACATGTCTTAAATAGATTTTCTACAAATAATTCTTTTTCTTACCCTTTGAATACCACATAGGTAAAATGCAGCAGGAACATCAGTAGGAGGACACCAGGTAGAAAAATCCCAACCCTGGGTAGTGTTACAGCATTCTCCTGGGTAAAGATTTTTTCATCCACCAAAACAGTCAAAAGATCTGAATTGAAATCTCCTGGTTGAAAGGTAAGAACCTTAATGAATGGTTGATCCAACACTACAAAACAGGCCTTTTTCTCATGAAATTGCACATATTCTCTACACACACTTTATGCTGTAACCACAAGTGAAACATGAAAGCAAAGGGATGAGAACACCTTTCTCTCAGTTTTAAGCTGTGGGCTACAGAATCCAGGATTGATGTGGTCAGGACTCAGGCAGGTGGCACAAACTCAGAAACAGACTGATGGGTCCTGTGGGAATTTCACTAGCAGAAAATAGTCCAGAAAGAATTGGCATAGGGAGAGAGAAAGCAGGTGGGAAGGCAGAGAAATACCAGTGACACCTAGAGACATCCTTAAGCACTAAAGGGGCATTTAAACATAATTCCTCCCATTAAGCTAGTCCACTGGCTCTGGTGGTTCCATTACCTGCATAAGGAATTGTGCTATACTGCCAGAAAGCTGCATGACTAGGGGAACAGGTAGAGAACTTCAGACACCACCTTCTCTGCCCTGAGCACTTTTTTTCTTGGGATGAATGCAGCAGCTGCAATGGTAGGAAAGTAGAAATAACATGTCTGTTCATACATTCTTTTCATAGAGCTTGAAGAGCGTTTTCCCTCTTTGTTATGCTCAGCACTGGCAGATAATGCAACTTCTCTCTAGAACCACGTGCACTGTGTACACGGGTTGAGTCCAACATTAACCTACAGAGCCATTCTAAGTAAAAACACATTAAAGACAACTGTACTTAAAAATAGAGTTGTAATCATGTACTGTACTCAGTGTGCTTAAATAGTGCACGTAATAGAGTTCAGCGTAATAACCACTCACTACTCAGGTTTCTAACACAAAGGAAGATGCAGAATGGAATTACATTTCGGCCTGGAATTAATTCTGGAGTACAGCCAGTCCAATGCAATCCATAAAAATTCCTGTGTCAAAATGATGTGTCCCATTGTCTTGATGCCTTGATCAAGGTTTCTGAGTTTCTAATTTCTCTGACATCCGCTACATGAACAAACTTACACAGAACACGTGTTAAACTGCACTGCCACTGGCGTTCTGCTCAGGAATCTACTCCTTTGCAATTTTTTCATCAGCATATGCAGTAGTGAATGCTGTCCCTATATGCTTAGTTCACTTCTGAAAAAATTAAAGAGCCACTTGAAAAGGTAGTGAAAATGCAGACATTATTGCAAAAATCTCCTTTACACCACAACCACCTTATCAAGTTACATTCTTTACTTATAAGCCACTGATGAACTAAATACAATAAAGTAACAGTAATACTTAGCCCTCTTGTAAATAATCCCAAATTATAGAGTTCTCAATAATCATACAGGTCTTCAGAGATTAAATTAGCATCCACTTGTTATATATTTGAGCTTCCAGGTTTTCATTCAGGCTTCCCATTTGAACTGAAATTAAATAATCGATTTCTGTTGTTATTCAAGGATTTTTTTTTTTATTTCTTTTTCCATTTCCTTCAGTTATTTGCATGGGATAATCACAATGACAGTATGCCAGGGCTTATGGAATAAAGGTAGAATGCACAAGGTAGAATGTCCAGCATTTTCATAAATTCTCTCCTAATCTTCTGAAAAGCCACTGAAAGAATGAGAAAACTAATCCACATTATAACATAGTAAACCTTCTTAAGATAATATTAAGTAACCTCTGTACCCCTGGTGGGCTACAGGTTCCTCCTTCCTTCATCTGTAAGCTCCAGCCAGCAGACAGTAGGTGCTCTAGATCAGAAAACCAGCAAAGTGCACCTGACAAGGGAGGAGTCTTACCAGGGGATGTGCACAACGACATACCTGCTTTCCCCTGGCTGGTGCACCAGCCAGTTTAGGATTTGATCCAGCAAAATAGGAATGCGTGGTTAGAGACTGAATACATATGAGTGCTAAGATTTTTGAAGAAAAATTCCTATTAAAAACCATAGAAATTTGGGTGTACAAATCCCTTATTCTCTGTCCAGCCAAAGCAATTCCTCTCCCCACAGCCTCTAGCTGTTACCCATTGGTTAGCACTGCTGGTACAATTTTTCAGAAGGATTTGCTGCACAAAGAGACTTATTAAAAACAGAAAAGAATGTGTTGTGCCTCAGTAGCCAGAATCATAGTTTAAAAGTCTGTGGGCTGGATTATCCTGAATGCTCAAAAGATACAAAACAGTTATAAACCCATATGAACCACTAAGCTCAATTATATGGCTGTTTTTCATCTCCAGTGATTCAAAGGAGGTATGTTTACTACTGCAACTGGCACAGCACACTTCCAGAAGAGACCAAAAAAAAAATAATCATGTTTTCATTAATATTCTTTTCCTTTTTAAACACTTTCTGCATTATTTATTGGTTCAGAGGCTATGATTTGCTTTAAGATATCTTAATACAAAACAAAATATTTTTTTTGCTATAAAGAGCCACCAAGCTATAACGCCAACACTCTTTAGATCCCTCTTCTGCCTTCCCATTTCACTCTATAGCTGGATTGACTAACATACAAGAAGGATAGTCACCTTTTTTGGGGCTAACAAGGTGCAATTCTTGTCTCTGTCCAAGGTGAATTTCATCCCCCAGGACTACCAGCAGCTTATTTGTGCTGTACCAGTGCATATTTGTGACCAGATCCTGAACTACTGTACAACCAGCTCTTCTATTAGTTTCTATTTAAGAAATGTGACTTCAGTTAGATATTTCTGCATTTGCCAGGAATGAAGATGGGAAAATAACTCAGCCCTTTAAAAACTTTCTCAGAGAGGAGGACAAGTCAGCTGATGAGTATGTTTATTGCTCTTAACTAATTTGGGAAGCAAAGAGGCACCATTTCAGTGTTGGGAAAAGTGTTACTGAATAGACCAGACTCTAGGTAAATTGCTGTGTTTTCCTTTTTTTTTTTTTTGGTCTGCTTCATTGATAACTATCACGGCAAGATTTTTTTTTGCTGTTACAATTCTTTCTGAGATGAACAGAGACATCCATTGTCAACACAGCGTCCTAGGGTGTTAGCTGCCTGCCTGCCAGAAGGCCAAATCCATGGTATTACAGACATATTGCCAAGCTTCAGCTAGTGATCCAGCCGTTGCCCAATGCTGTTCATGAGCACTAATAAAACTGTCAGGTGTGACTCAGACCAGACTGACCAGAAGTGACTATTGGCTCTAAGGAAGGACTGGGGGAACCAGAGACACAGGTGGTATTCTGGCCAACCTCCCTAATGGAGATGAAAAATAAATCATGTCAGGCCATTCTATTTTGTTTCATGTTTATGGCCCACAGGTTAAGGGAGAAATAGAAAATAGGATCTCTGTTTTCTGATAGAAGCTAGGATCTCGAGTTTAGTAAGATTGTGACACATGCTGCACAACGCACTCCCAACACTTTCATCAGTAAAGCAGAAGAAGATAGTTCTGCAAAACACATTACTACATGATTCTTAGAAGAAAACCGTACTGTTATTGCTTTGTTTCGAAAAGATTGACTAAAGCCCATTGACTAAAGTTAGAAGTAGAGTGATGGAATATTAAGGTACTCTTCAAATTTACAGGTCATTTGGTGTGAAGAGTAGAAAAACCTTCATAGAACAGGTTCAAAGAGTTGTCAATTAATAATTGGCTGTGAAATCAGTGGGATGAAATAAAAGGACAAGTGCTGCACCTCAGCAGGAAAATCAAATGCACAATTACAAAGGAGAGAAAAGCAAGTTAGCTACAGAACTGCAGAAAGATCTTAGATACAACAATGTGCAAACTGAGTTAGCAGTGTGATTCTCTTGCAAATACCACATTTTATGAGAGGTAATTAGTCCACACTTCTTGGCACTAGTGATGCCTCAAATCAAAAATACAGTTCGGTTTTGAACAATATGTTTCAGGATTTATGCAGGCAATCTGAAGAGTCCAGAGAAGGGCAATTAAAAAAAAAAAAAAAACAAACCCACCAGGTTGGAATATACAATCTAGGAAGAAAAGCTGAAAGATTTGGGTTTGTTTAGTCTAGAAAGAGACTGAGGGAAGACATAAGTCTTCAAATATGCAAAATGCTGTTATAAATATGACAGTGATAAACTGTTCTTTATGCCCAGCAAGGTTAGAAGAATAGTTCTGCTTACCGTGTGGCAAAAGATTTGTTAGCTATTATGACAAATAGCTAATAAAATCAGCCATACACTGGAACACAGCTCACCAAGGCTGGTCATGGAATCCTCATCACGGGAATCCATTATGGAAAGGTTAGACAAATCACTGTCAAAAATAGTCCTTAGTTCAGCTGCAAAACAGAGAGATAGACTGGTCGCCTGAGCTCCCTCCCATTCCTACACTTCCATGATTTACTAGGGAATATATAGTTTCTTGCACAAGCCACTCTTTTTAGGGGTTTAACAAGTGACACTGTCTAATATATTGCATGCACAAACCTCTATCTTGATGCCAAGTATTTCAGACTCTCTTTAAAACTTTACCACTGCAAAAACTGTTAAGTTCTAGCAGGAAAATCCAGGAAGTACTACTCAGCAATATTATCATACCCAGGGAGAAGCCAAGTCATTTCAAACGACCTTTCCAAACCTCATGTGTGACCACAGGACAAGGTCAGAAAAGGCTAATGACACTTCTCTGTCAGAAGGTAAGAAAACCCCAGCACAGTTGGGATTGTCACAGTCCGACAAAAGCCAATACACAACAGTGGCTGAAGCATACAAGGAAATTGATTCAACACACTGCAGGAACTCTCTGGTGTCCAGTACATCTTGAGTATGAAAACTAACATCTAACAAGCGGATACATTTCAGAAGCTTTCATCCTGAAGCTATCTGGGAATGCTTATAACTGACGAGCTCTTGAATTTATTGAGCACATCAGACACTTAATAACTAAGGAATCTCTGAATACTTAGAGCATCATCGCATTAGAAAAGTGAATACTTATTGTCTGGATCAAACTATAATCAGTTCTTCCATGAGGGCATAGAAAGCACTTGCGGATTGTGAGGCCCACCAAAGACCCCATTATAGACACATTGTCAAAGACTGCTTCAAACCATGTGTGACACATCTACTACAAAGAACTCAACTCCTATCTCAGACCTTATGTATCATTGAGCAAAACTAAGAAAAATCAAGTAAAACGACTCCAAAAGAATTGGCAAGAATGAGAAGATATGTAAAAGGCAGCCATACTACTGGCTATGGCAGGAAATACCCTCAGAAGAAGTCAGGGTGGTGACTCCACTCAACTGATGAAGCATCAAGCCTATTAAAGACCTGCATAGACACAATAGTACACTGTTAAATTCTGGGTCAAAAATCAAGTGAAGCTAAAATCTTTAACACTTGAGAGACATTGTCATCTCCACAAAAGATCCACTGGAATAGCTATAATGAACTGACAAGGCCTAATTCAGAAAAGTACTTAAGCTTCTGAAGTCTCACATACTTCAATGGTATCCAGGCAATTGGTGAATGCTGTCTTGGTCAGAAAGCTTCTCCGGAGTTATTTCCCCTCAGAAGCAATTCACAAAAGCATCTGAAGACAGCCTGGAAGAATGTGAGCTACCTGCAAGGATAATTCATAAGAACGATAGCCAAGGGATGGGGAAAAGCTCAGTTTTGTTGCTAAAATGTCTAATGCAAGTTTCTGCAAAACATCTTTCTGGTTTAGGACATTTCTGCATGCAGATTCTGTTTTTCAGAGATCCCATTCCTGCATTCCTTGCAAACCCAAACACCCGCTGACATCATTAGGCAATGCATTGGCATCAGAAATACAAGACTAAGCCAACAAGGTTGTGGGTAGCCAAAACTGTGCTGGAGACAGTTCGTCATGGTTCTGTCAAATTAACTTTTGAAATCACAGCTGGTTCACAAATTGAGAACCTCCTAGGGTCCTAGCAGACCCCACTCCCCATTACCGCTGGCAGCTCTGTGAGAAGCCAATCCATCCATGCTCAGTACAGATGGCCAGGCTTCTTCCCTCCTCAAACCTCACAAGCTAGGACCCAGAAATCCCTACTCCTATGTTTAGGAAGCAGCTATTCCCACTTCCTGACCCAGCCCCACTCCCATGCTCCCTGGCCCCACTCCCAGAACCAATTCAAATGCAATGAGCTACTCATCTTGCTGGTGGAGAAGGGATAGGAGGGACTATCTTGAAAAGATTTTAAATCTTATTAATGAATACAATACGAACTTCAAAGTCCTACTGGGGAGCAGTATTTTTGTAATGGCAAGAAAGAAAAACAAATGTCTCTTGAATCCTGACACTACTAAAGGCAGCACAGTGAAACACCCAGGGCACCAAGATTTCAATCCACAACTGATTTGAGTACCCATTCTTGTAGTGGATGAAAGGAATCTGCTTTAGAGAAACATAGGAAACGAAGCTACAGATGGAAGGAAAACAGAGACCACGAAGGCAAAGGGCAAGGGTTGGAAAAAGGCAGATTGAATTATAACAAAAGCAGCTAAAACTTGAACCTGTGTTAATTAAAATGGGAAAAAAGCTTTGTTAGTATTAGCTAAACAGGCCTCATGTAAAGATTCAATGAGCCCTTAATTTCCTGTTATTTGTACTTTGCTTAAGGAGCCTTTTTCATCCTCTTACAACCCACACATACGACCACCATACAACCCAAAGTATATAAAGTGCAGGGAAGCTGCAGATTCAGAACTAACTCTGCTCTCAATCTGGCAAACGAATTTTGACCATTAGCTTACAGGAGAGGGAATAAATCCAGCCCTTGAAGTGAAAGTCTCTTCTTCATGTAATCAGAGTCAGTTGCCCCCATGCAGCTTATAAAACCTTGTGAAGGTCAGCCACCTCTCTGGTCCTGAGCATGTTATGATCTTCTACACTTCTGACAAAACCCGATTCTTGGATTTAGCAGGTGTCATCCAGCTATTTACTGCTGAAGGTGGTGGATGTGTGGCCCTTTGGATGAACCCTGAGGAAAACTCAGAATCTCAAACACAAACTCTGTTCCAAAAATCCCTTTTGTTTGGTGGGACTAAGATAAAGCAAAAATCCTTTTCCTTTTCTGTATTAGAGTTGGCAGATCAAGATTAGATTGTAGAGTTGGTTTCTCTGGGCGGCTGCAAGCCCACTTCTATTCAGTGAAGCAGGCAGATAGAACCATGCTTTACGTTTTCTTTGATTTTCAGGCGATTATTTTATACAGGGAGAAAAGAGAAGAAGATAGAACAATATCAGTATGACTAATATCTTTAAATTCATCAGTTACAGGTTTGAGTTTTCTTTCTGCAAAACTGCCACTGAAATCCAAGGACAAATACTTTTTGTTTTCCCAGGCAGCATATCACTGGCACAAACCCTTCATCAGGCTTCCTGTTGGTATCCACAGATGATGTTCAGAGATGGAACAGTCTGGACTACAGATATCCACTGGGAGAAATCCCATTTTGTGGTTTTCCTCCTATCTGACTGCTCTGCAGCATCTTCTGCTACTCATTCTCTCCTCTATCTCCTTAAGAACATCAGTTTTCCTGCTTTAGGAGAACAAGTGTACAGATATTCCAAAGAAAGAAGCCAAGATTTCTAAACAGTCTCTGAATTTCTCCATTGTACTGTTTGGCACATAAGAAAAAAACTGTTGACCCTATGAGTGGTTTTTGTCATGATAGGGAGAAAAGATCTGAAACTATGTTTCCCATCAAGCATCTCAACTTGATTTTGATGGTTTTGAAGACAGTATCATTAGCTAGCCACTAAATTACAAAAATAATCACCTGAAAACTAATTAAATATAAAATCTCCACCAAAAAAAAAAAAAGAAAAAAAAAAACCTACACCACAAGCAGCAGAAATATTATCATAATTCAGGAGCCTTGTTTTCTATAAATACATTTTATGCTTTATTTCCCATTTCCAGAATAATTTACCTTTTTTCTTCATTGCTATATTCACTTGAAATAGTTCTTCAAGCGTCCTTGAAGTCTACAATGAATTGTGTAGCCAGACCAGATTGTTTCACGCTTAGATTTTAAGTTTACATTTGGCTTGGGAAAAGAAAAAAAAACACAACACCAACCAGTGTTTGCTTCAATCTTTTGATTAATTTCACAGAATTTCCAGGAACTTGTAAGCCACACATCAAATCTTTGTAATTTAAAGTCCCATTTTGGGATCTGGAAGAATCTGCAGTTAATATTCATTGCAATTACAATACTTCATCATGCAGTGGAATCCGTGTTCAGTGGAATCCGTGTTCAATGGAATCAGAATGTGGGTTTAGTTTAAGAAAACTTTTACATAGATTAAGGCAAAATGTTCATGAAGTATTTGATAGTCGGAGGAAAATGGTTTTTGAATGAAGCAATAAATATAAAATTTTATAACCTCCTTTAAGAGAAGATCAAATTCACCTTTTGCATCCTTGATGAAATTTTAAGCAATTTTGTTGATGCCAATGAAAGGGAACTGCTGTAGAGACACTCGTGGCAGTCCTACCCCTTTTGAAATCAGTGGCAAAACTCCCACTGACTTCAGATCCCATACGTGTAGTTCACAGGCACAGCACTGCTCTTGGTTGGCCTACTAACCTTTGTGACTTAACACATGCTACGCTTCCCATTTGAAGTTTCTGAGGTAAGCTCTCTGTGCTGTTGAAGGTTCCCAGCATAAGGTATCATTTTCTGTTTACTGTCTGGCTGCATAGATGTCTGGCACAGATTTCAAAGTACAGTAGCTTAAAAATATGCTTGGTGCATATGTGCGTAAACCCTGTAGTGGATTGCATCACACATCCTGCATCTGAAACTAAAATCACGTACCTAGTGCTCTCTATATTATTCATAGTTTGCATGAAACAGGTAATAAAATGCAGCCGCATCAGTAGGATAGCTTAGAGGTTCAACATTATTGACTACAGTGAATTTATTCCAGAATGACATCAAATAAGTGAGTTCACAGTATTTTTCTTTATGTGTGCAAGAAATAAACACACAAAATACTCTGAGATCAGCACGGTTCACCTAATCCGGTTTCCATCTGTGCCAACATTCACGGCACATTCAAGAAATTCTATATTGTGCAGTTACTGAATCACATTTCCTTCAGTTTTGCAGGGCTTGGCACAGTCAAATGCTCCAAGCAACCTCAAAAGCACATTAAAAAGTACCAACTTATTCTCAACAAAACAAGTGTCTCAGAGCAATAAGAAAACTGTTCTGTAAGCCTCTAGGGAGATCACTTACTGTATTGGCTGGACTGGATTGCACTGAACTTGCTGAAGTCAAGCTTTTAAGCAATGTTTAGTTTACGTAACCTAGTGATACAGAAACACAGTTAAACTGCCCAAGTGAATCAAGGCAGCGATGGGAAAACACAGTGAGTTAGATTCCAGCCCGCCTTTCATATATCCTTCTGTGTCCAGCTTCAGCGCAATATTATAATTACTCCTGCCACCACATACAGAGTTTGTCCCTTTTCAGGTTTTATTGCTGATTTTGTACTACCATGATTTACTACCAGCCCTTCTAAAAGGACCAATGCAGCCATGGCCGAGCGGTAATACTGGAGTCACAGTGAATCCCAAAGTTGTGATAGAACCTTGGGACTGGTGTTCTTCCTCAGGCCTTGAATTTCTCACAGGTCATGGTTGCTGGCAATTTAGACACAGTGAGAGGCAAGCTCTGGCTTGGTCCAGGCTAAACAGGACAAACAGAGAAATGTCAAGGTCTTAGGAGGGAAAAGCAATTCCTCCTTTACTGTGGAGAGGAGGTGCTGCTCTAACAGGAAAAATCTGACCAAGACTGAAATCTGGCCTTTATCCACTTCTAGTGGAGTCAAAACCATCGTACAGTCTAAATAGCTGAATAAATTTCTTCCAAGCCAATTAATATCAACATCCTTGATCTTAAAGTACTACCTCATTATAGGTTATTATTACTGTCATTCAAGGACAGGCAAAAATCTGGTGTAACTTTCCATGATCTCTACTACACATCTGAAGTTTGACAGAAACACAGTATGTGTTTGTGAGTGGACAAGCATGGATTTCTGCAGGTAGGAGCGTTAAGCATGTTCAGTTTCTCATATTTTTTGATCAGCTGATCCTAGAGAGGATTTCTAAAGCTTGCAGTCCAATTCTGGCTCTGAAACATAGCCAGCTTGCCCTTGCTGTTTGGCAAGAAACAGCAAAATTGTGTTAACAGTTTCTTTCAAGAATACATGTTAGTAACTGCCAAACGACAGTTGTAATGACCCTGATGCATTTCTCCCCTTAGGCCTTTTTTGTTTAGAACCCAGTTGCCGCCCAAACAGATAAAATCATTCTTTGCCATGAATTCTCCCATCACCCTGAGCTTTCTCCACCACCACCAGCACTAGACCTTGCGAGAGTAAAATGCCTAATGAACACCTACTCCCACCTAGGTTTAGAGACACCAGAGCACGCATTAAGGGCTTGAAGCAGAGCCTGCTGAAATCCAAGGAGTCTTTCCATAGACTTTCCAGGCTTTTGGTCAGGTCCTGAGGGTTTATTTTTTTCCATTCACTCATTTTTTCCCTTGTTTATTTAAAGAACCATTTCCCTGAAATCCAGGCAGAAAGACTTTAATATTTTTGGTGTTGTCTCAGGGTAATGGTTTAATCACACATTAAATTAAGAAGTGCCACTGTCTGCAGCCAAAAGAAAGAGGCTAACTCTGGCATACCACCTGTGCACTGCTTCTCTGGCTCAGCATTGACCTTGCATGACAGGAACATGTGCCTCAAAATTGCACCCAAGAGGAAACTCATCACAACATGAACAATCACAGTAGAATGATAAACACCCACACTGCACAAGAGAGCTGCCAAACCCTCACAGCAGCCAGGACTCTAACTGCATCTGGAAGGAAATATGCATGTACTGAAAGAATGTATTTGTGCATACACGAGTGTGTTTGTGTTTACACACACTCTCTTGCTCCACTTTGTGCCTAGAGCACCATGTTCCATTTTGTAATAAAATGTATGCGAAAAAATATCTTTCTGTTCCCTTTTGATAAAAACAACTAAGTTTTTCGGGTTCCCTATATGCAATCACAGCAGAAGGTTATGGTGTCTTCCAGTGATATAACCTTACTGATCCATTTACATACATTTTTCCCCTTAACAAGATCACTGGTGTGTTTAGCTTTGAGTAGCATCGATTTCCTTTTAACAATTTATAATTACATGCTCCCACAAGATCATCAAAGCTGTGAGAAGGCCATAAAAAACATTTGGTAAGAAACCAGTCTAACTGTGTTTCCTTTAACTAATGGAAGAAACAATGAGTTGTAAATGTTACATGGATGATTTTCTTGCACATGTGGTCTTACGCAAGACTCCTGCTGCAGAAGCCTAAGGTTGGCAGACATCTTCAAAGACAAACCGAAGAGCCAAAATGGGTTTTATGGACTCAAATCTGTTCATGGGCGCAGGTACTTGCACAAGAAGAACGCAATGCCTTCATGCAGAAATCACTTAAACCATGATAGTTCAGATACATTCCGCGTTACCACTCCCGGAGCAAGCCTTTCTGCAAAAGTGCTTGAAATAGAGAAATGATCTGGTATGCCAACAAAGACTGAAAACAGTCCTTGCTTTCTTCTATCATCTTTCATCTAAAATATTTACTATCTTCTGCCATCTCTAGACATCCATAGACTTAAGATCTGTGAAGCACAAGGCATGGGGGCAGTATAAGGAGTTGAATGTGCTCAGTTCCTCAGCATGAAAGTATACTTGTAGCAACAAAAGCAAGATTGCAAGAAATACGTGTTTTCTGCATCTGCCCATCAACCACAGAAGTTCCGCATCACTCATGTATGAAGGAGACAAGGGAAAGATTTGCATCCCCAGTGAAATGTATGAACATTCAGGATTTAAGGATAGATGCACTTGCAAACTGCCTGTAAAAACATCTGATAAAACTCCTTCAATTTTGAAGGCCAAATCTGACATCTCTTAGGTAGCTTTCACACTGCAAGTGCCAACTTTGCTTAAGATGTGTGAAACCCTTGGTGTGGCTAGAAAAAGCTGTGGATCAGCTCAAGCAGCAGACCCTGCAGGGTGCTGAGCCACTACAGTTCTTTTACAATCACTGGTGGGGTGCATTCTTCCTGGTCTTACCCACATGTGTGTACTGCAGCATTTAGTCATGTAAATAAGGGAAGAAACAGTGGTGAGGATGCATGGTTTTGTTTTTGTTTCAAAGACTGTCTGTGCCTGCAGACTTGCCAAAGCCAGATGCTGTAACTCCACATAGTGTTACTCTGCAAGATGGGCCAGAATCTTCCAGACACTGGGTGTGGTGGGTGCAAGGCCACTTCATTAGCTGTTTGAAGCTGCGTGGGTAGTTTCCATTGTGGTCTAGGAGCCATGCAGGACGCACCCAAAGAAACAGGGTAAACTGCATACAGGAATTAGCCCACACTAAATTCCATGCTTCCACAGCTGGATTGCTACCCATACCCCAGTGAGCTAGCTGAAAAACGAGGTACCTACATCTCCAGTGGGAGGAGACAGATGAAATATTGAGAGAGGAGTCCCTTCTTTCTGCATTCTACAGCACAGAAAGTCACCCTAACGCTGGAGAACAAGGTGTGAAATAGCTCCCTTGAAATAAAGGTGAGTTTAGTGAGGAATGATGAAGCAGATCTGCTCCACAGAGTGTCCCAAAGTGGGAAAACCCAAGCTTCCACGGTTTCAATCCACTAAGCTGGAAGTCCTGGAAACCCTGACCTTAAAAGGAGTGATTTCCCACTAAGGGTACAGAAAACATGGAAATCCCAGTAATTTCCAGCATTTCCAGACTTTCCAATCAACTACCAGTAAATGCTAACTGAGAGCTTGGAAGCCCTGCAATGGACTTCCAGCCAGCCCACAGAGAAGGGCTGCCAAAGCACCACCAATTCTGCATTGCCCCACAACTCCTCTATGGAGCTGAATAGTCAGTCACCTGTCAAATGCCATTTTCACTGACAAGCTGCAGGAACCAGGAAACACAGTAATTTTAGACATAATACGTTTGTTGTTTCCAGAATGAAATTATCCCAAAATTTCTGGTTGACAGAAAAATTTCTTTTTATTTCCCAGATCAATTTGGACCAAACCCCACCAAATAAAAAAAAAAAAAAAGAAACAGAAATTCTGCTCTTCAGATGGTTTACATTGGTAAGAAGTGGAAGATAGTATAGGAGGGAGGAATACTGTTAACTAGTATAAATCTTCTTGAGACCTTCACATTGCCAGACTCATGTAATCAGAGATGTTGATACCAGAAGGAACAACCACAATTCCTTATCTAACCTTTATGTAACCTCAGATCAAATTACCAAGGCTTAACAAGTTATCACGTCAGCTAAACCAAGCAGCTGTTGAACAGCCTCAGCCCCTAACTAGTGCAAGACAATGTGGTTTAACATAATCACTTTTGTTACAGGCTAAACCAAGTTTCATTGCCTTAAATACGCCACGGCCTAAATGTATACACACTTACCACATTTCACCTATGTAATCATGGACTATCTCAAGTTGGAAGGGACCTGACACATAAGTACCTCATTAATCTGCAGCAATTTGAACACATATCTAAGAAAACAGGCAATAATTGACTTGTGGCACCATTACTTTGCAGTGCCGTTAGGAGCACCGCATGAGACCAAGGGTCACAACTCTCTTACACAAAAAGGAGAAGCAACAGCTGTTGCTCTACCAGTTACTAATTAACTGAACTAATTACCTAATAATTAGTTAAGTACTACGACTATTTACCCAACCATTTCAGAATGAGCTTACCTCTGAGTCTTATGAGAAATCTCCCCAACCACAAACTGTGCCACAGATGACTGAGTGTATCAGTCCTTTTAATGCAAGGATGTGCTGCTATGCCCAATTTAGATATTTGGAAGGAAACCATTTTAACTAGTCTAAAATTCATGCAGGAAATCTCTGGTGTAACAAATACAACAGACCCCTACATTCCTTTTACATACCCATACCTCCTCAATGATCTGTCCTTTGAGACTGTAGTCTGTTAGTTCTCAGGAATATTAGATTATGAACATCGAGAATAATGAGATTGCTGCTATTGCTATCAACTGGAGCTTTGCAACTAATTTTAACAAGAACAGGCTCATTAGCTTCAGAAATTTAAATACACCGCAATGCCTCCTTCATATAGCCATAGGTTAGTTAGTGGGACTGTGTATACATGTATGTATGTAGTAATAGAAACATATATATTTACAATATGAATGTTGTTGAAACAACAGCAGATTTGTTTTACTTCTGTGGACATGGAACAATGTACAGACCCATGAAAAGTCCTGCATCTAACTTCTGCCTTGTTTACTTTCTCAAGGTCTCGTTACCTTATCTTTTAGACCATAACATTGCAAGTCTGACACAGATTTCAAACTGCTACCATTTAAAAGGAACAAATAGCCTAAATCTATGTAAATTATTCCATTATTTTACCCTAAAATAGAGACTAGGGCAAAAAGGTAAATGTTTCAACACTGAGATCAATACACAAGAGCACTGGCTGACCCTCCTACAGGACTATCAAACTTAAGGATCAAACATCCCATGATTTGCTGTAATTAAGGACATACTCACTTTCCAGCATTTGCTGCAGTTCTAGCGAGTTGTGAGACAGCAGAATTTAAATCTGTAACATGACTGACAGAAGTGTTGTTTTTAAAGGTTGAAAATGTTTTAGTACTAAATACTAAGTCACTCAGAGATTGGAATATGTATGGGATCGATTTTTCACCACATTTCATCAGTCTTTTACACTGTGAAAACCAGTGGCGTTACTCTGGCATAAAAGCAGTGAAATGGAATGGAGACTCATGCCTGTGGTCACCAATGTGACCTAGTTGCATATACAAAAGGATATGGGAAAAAATGTTAAGAAAGGGTGTCAAAGCCCGAACGTGTTCTAAAATGACTTTCCAGTGTGACAGTAAGTAAAAATCAACATTGTTTTTTGATAAACGCTTTGGAAGCATTTGTTGGAGATGGTCGATGAGTGTCACTTTTCACTCATCATTGGGACTACAGAATTTATGTTGAAATCAACAGCAGAAAGTTGCACCACCTTGCCACCAAACCGTGGCTGTGCCTGCAATAGACCAAATTGTCTGTGTGGCACAAAGAGGTCATATGCTATCCAAAGTTACAGATGGAAGCAGATTCCAGCAAAGAGTCTGACATCATTCTAGCTGTTAGGCTGTACTGTCTCCATTTCAATTCTCTGTCAGACAGTTTCTTACTGAATCCAACACGCTTTTGAGTTTTGCCCTTGGTTTATTTTCTCATAATAATTACACACAGTAAATGTCAGAGAAGACTCATGAAAGCCATGAGAAGAGGCCAAGCAGCCCAGAAGAAATTTCTGTACTAGACAAACCTATAACGTACAACTCATGAAGGATTGTATTCTGGAGAAAAATGTCTTGGCAAGTAAAAATTAAGGCCATAAAGTCATAGCCTTCACTGAGAAAATTCATTTAAATAACCAAACATGAGAAGGTCCATACTGCTGATTGCTCATTTGGGTTTGTATTTCTCCATTTAGAGTCAAATCTGCCTTTGAGCTCTTTCTGCCAAACTCTTGACAAGTTTCATTTTGAAAACGGACAACGACAAGGAAGCTTTTAACTCTTTTATATTAATTTACTTCAAACTCATTTTTATCTAGCTAGAGGCAGGGTTTAATCAATTACAGGTTCTTACTCTAAAGCAGGACTCAGCTCAACTTAACCACAGTTTACACTGTGGCCTACATTACTAAATTCCATTGGCATTTAACTTTTCAAGGTCTTTCTTTAGAGTGGTAACACTGAGCTTTAGATGATACACAGACGAGGGTTTAGGAAATGCCAGCTGGTTACTTCTGAAAGGATTCACTGATGGACTCCACCACCACTAATGGAAAACTGAAGAAAGTACTTAGCCAGAACGAGGTTAAACACTAGGATTTCTCACTACCCATCACACATACACACACTCCAAAAAAAAAAAAAAAAAAGGCACCCAAAAAAAAAAAAAAAAAAACCCCAAACCTCTTTCATGCTTACTGGGAAGCTCCTGGAAGAGCCCAATTTTGCATTCCCTGCAAACCCCCAAATTCCCTTGGATTTCACTGACAATTTTGAGTTGCACAAGCATAATTCCCTCTCCAACTAATAACTTCTGCCAGAGCCACAAAAGGCATGACTCTCCTACAACTGTTAGCCAGAAGATTTAGCCTTTTGAGCTCAAATTGTCAAGCTATCCTGAAGCTCTGGTAGTTCCAGGTTCAATTCCTGGTAATGATTAGGACAACAACTACTTCATGGAGAACACACAACCCATCTCCAAGTACTTCAAAAACTCTTAATCTAGAAGAACACCTTTTACTTGTACTTTATTAGGCATAAAAACATACCCACATGCTATCTCAAGATATGATTGGGGGAAAAAGCATTGAAAACTGATTTGTAACGGGAGATGCAGATTAATAATAAATGGTTACATAACACAAAATAGCACATAATATTAGGAATCATCAACTGCAATAAAAAACACATGTCACTGTGTCTATAACAACACTGCAAAACTCTACTTGTCTGTTACCACTGGGATTTTTCTTTTACATATACACGTACATGATAAAACTTGCAATTTCCATGGTGAAGACCAGTCAAGGAGCTTTTATGTCTGAGCTTATGAGGTTTGATAATAATTTCCTAAAGTTGCCTAGGATAGAACACATGGGAACTGCAAGCAGCTGACTCAAAGATTCACATAATATTATCTGTGTATATATTAGGAGGAAAAACAGATTCAGTGAGAGAATGACATCTTTTCAAGGATCTAAACAAAACCACCAAAAAACCACACAGGAATTAAGGCTTACAAGCAGGAAAATATACAGCAATAATTGCATAACAACCTCCCTGCAAAGCTTGCTCGCTGCCACCCTTAAAAGGCATGCTGAAAAAAATACAACAGGTTGGTCCTAAACTTGATTTGGTTAGTAGAAAACAAATTCTAATAGAAAAAGAATGTTATTTCTCTGTACCACAACAGGATTAATTACTATTTTTTCTCTAAATGTAGTTTTCTATATATTCTGTTACCACAAAAATCTTAACTATACTTCAAGTTATAATATTAACCAAATATATTTGCTTTTCTGCATTGACTTGAGGAAGCTCACTCTATCAGCACATATTCTTTTCTACATTGTAGCCTAACACAGAAAATGTTTAAAATCCCAACTCTGAAAAAACTTCTGAAAGAGATTAATTTGAAATTCCCCTGCAATCAGTGGGACATGCTTATCCATATTTATGTTTGGCAGCTGAGGACCCAAAAGAGCTACATCAGGTTCCTCTCTCTCTGTGCACATTGAGGTTTTTTCAAATGCCACCAACCATTTAGGGAACTGAAGCTCTCAACTGAATAAAATGCTTAAAATAATCTGAAGGACATAGTCTAGACAACCCCCATCCTGTGAACATACTTGCCTCCAAAGGGCACCAGAAGTCTTCGAAACTTTGTAAAGAAGTAGAGAATTTCCTTCCCTTTGGAAACAATGAAGGCCACTCCATGCGTGTGTGCATATCAATTGCTTTTTCCTACCTCCAAAAAATGCATTCAAAATTCTATTAAGGATCTAATATCATGTTGTAGGTCCACGCAAACCCCTCCATTCCTGTAGTGACCAACTTCTACAGACAGATATATTAACAAATCTCAGCATGTAAACTGGTTACGATCCTTGTCCGGAGCGGTTAAAGTCTACGTATTTACCTATTTAATCAATCTGAAAATTATAATCTAAAGCAATAGGATGACTTGACTTCTGTCTGCATACAGAGCTGTTGAAGAAAAAATAACATTTACTGGTGATATACAAATTTTAAGTGAGAAGTGTGAACAAGCAAAAGCTGTTTCATCAAATTCCATAATAAAGATATGCAAAGGAAATGCCAATAAGCATTACATTAAAAAGATGCAGTTACTGACAGGTAGTTCACCCTTTCAGAATCAGTGATGCTGAAAACCATGAGACTGTATTTCCTCATTTCCCTGCACAGTGCATCCTGCTTGGTTTATCATGGGAAAATTCCCTTTTTTTTAGCCAACTTCAAAGTTTATTTTGGTACAAAATTCCCCTCAGATACAGCAAGGTGACCACCTGACCTTAAAACATAGTGTGGTAACACACATACATACGACTGCTCCTCCTACACCATCTTTTGCAATGTGTGCTGTTCACATGCCAAAAGCTCTTTAACTGATAGAAGGTTTATTGGGAAATTAGGTAAACTGGCCAACTGTGTGTACCAATTAAAGGTAAAACACTGATAAAAGGTGGCTAGAAGACCAGACAAGCAGGGGTTTGTAACAAGAGAGAGCAAGCTTGATGGAGGGAAGAGTAGGAAAAAAGGTATGAATGGCATCTGTAAATTAGTCCAATTTAATTAGTGTATGTATGCATTTACATGTCACCATGATAATCATAGGATCCATGAAGAAAGAGTATCCCTGTATGAGCAGAGGCCCAAACAGTCCAATAGGGCTCTGCTGAGAAGACTGGCCAGGAAAGGTCTTACCTGAGACCCCTAGCAGAACCTGCAGGCAGTTTGTAACGCATTCCTTGACAGAGCCAAGACACTACCAAGTGAGATGACAGCTGGGCATGGTTTTTGTGGCGCCTAGCAGGACCCACACACGGTAACTGCCTGTCTACATCCCTTTGCAGACCTATTGGCTAGGATTTTACTCAAGTTTACGCAGGCCATCTGTGTAACAGCCCAAGTGACAACACCAGTGTACCACCAGCCACCACAGCAGCGACTGAACAACAATGCTGTCTCGCTCTTTTAGACCACCTTCTACCACGTTTCTCTCCACTATAAGCCATTGATTTGGAAACAAAAATCCACGCTGGGCCTTTTTTCATGGAAAGCAGAATTAAACACCCTGGCCACCAAGCTGTAAAGGAGTACGGGTCTGAGAGGCAGATGCCCTAGCAGGAGCAAATCTGGTACCGGTTAAAGGGCCACTGCCTCTACATTTTGAAAAGCTTACATATTGCACGGTTCCTTAGCTCCACGCTGTACTGCTGTATACTGCACTATATAATCTTCCAGTGCAGTAGGTGGGCTGGCTATTTTTAAAGCACTTTGGATGAGTTTAGGCTGATTATCATGCCTCCAATTTTCCTCCTTTTTGCAAAAGAGACCGAGTTTTGACTCAGAAATAGATACAACTGGCAAAAGAAAACAAAGTCAGGCTTTATAAAAAATTCACACTGAACATAAAATTAAGTCTAAATACAAGACAAATCATTTTGATAAGTGGTTAATAAGTTAATAAAGATACTATTCATCAACCCACCAGAGTTGAACACTATAGTGATTTATAATTCTCTTGAATGTTTTTTACTGGTGTATTTATAACTGCTTAGACCACGTGGTCCTCACATGGCTAACAAGCTCTGCAGGAGCTGTTTGTTATTTAGGAAAAGCATATTAATGAAATCTTAACACAAAGTGGGTGACTAAACAATGTATTATGAGATACTATATTTTATAATCCATACATGAACTAAAGCATTTGCCAGACCATTCTTTAAATAACTGTTAGCATATTAAGCCAGCAGCAATGATTCATGCGTATTAAATAAACAAGAAAGTAAAGGCTTGCAATGGAAAACTCTTCTGTTGCTGTCAAAAGCAAAACCTATGAGCTGCAAAGCACTAATAAATACATGCTGCTGAATCCATCCTCAGGTTAAAGAGCTTGAAGCTCAGCCTCAGAAAATGTTTGGATAATAAATTATCTCATTAATTCTTCCTGAAAGAGGTAAGAGGAGGATGTTGTGTGCACTGTGTCCTTTGCCACGTAGATGGCAACAATGCTGCTCTGACCTCACTACTCCTCGCTGAGGCAGGCACTCAGTGTTCAGATGGCACTGACAGCTACTGCAAGAGAAGGGTTATGAACTCTAGCACTTCCACAACTCATTTTCAAACAGACTTCCAGTGCCAAGAGTTTTGTTTACAGATTAGAAAAATGAATAGGAAAATAATGCAGTTGCTCCTTTGTCAAAATTTAACTGAACTCTATATATATATCCCCAAAGTCCTTAAATTCACATCCAAATATAGACTTAGACACATAGGAATAAGGCCGTTTTAATACAAAGATACAAATTTCTAGAAGAGCATTGTTTGAGCTTTATTGACTAGTTAGAAAGACAAACTAAATGGCCAACTTATCCTGGAAAGCATTAGACCCTTTTTCGCAACTGACTGTTCATCTGATTAGTAAGGCACAAGATAGGACTCAGCACATCTATGCTGCATGTGCCCTCTGGGTTTGAACTCGAGGCTTGACCCAACAGGCTTATCATTCCTGTGTACAGATTCGCATGCTTACCTTCCTCCTTGTCTCTCCCTCTCTTCTTTTGAGCTGTATTAACACTTTTCCCTAGTTTCACCTAGATGGCTTGACTTTGAACTGGAAGAGAGCAGAGCAAACTTGCTTGTACTGCAACCCCCAACCTTTACCCATACAGTAACAATTAAGAGCAACTCCAGTGAACACCTCTTTGCACTGAATAGAGATTCCCTGAACAAACACCCTTGTACACTAGCTCTCCCCAGACCTCAGGAACTCTGGGAGGCTGCAGAATCATCAGTAAGAAAACTCAGAGCCCAGAGCTCAACATGAACTCTGTGGACTGGCAGTAGGTTACGGTACAAGCTCAACTGAAGTTTGATCAAAGCGCAGCTACGGACAACCCCTCTGTTCTGTTTCTGGATCAGATAATTAGTTGTTTGTGATTTTGGACACTTTTTGTTTGTTTGCTTTGCAACTCTTTGTGAGACCATCTTTTTCTGACCTGCATGTACTCCCAAAAGATATATCTGGAGCAGGACTGTTTCTCAGTGTGAGCGCTACATCAGCAATTTAGTGCTTTCAAGAACTTTTTAACTTCAAATTTGCCCTTGTACTTGGAGTCCTATGGAACGTACTTGAGAGCTTCTCTGGTACATGAAAAACACTTCTTTTCATGGACCCAAGGGTGATGTTGCAGGGTACCATCTAAAGCATCCCACTTGCAATGTGAATAGTCCAGCCCTACTTCTCTTATACACACTCATGGTGCATCCGTAAGACTCGCAGCTGCTGCAACCCCTGCTGCTGGTAAAGGTGCAATACTGGCCCACAGTCCTAGAACCATAAGGGATCATGCCCAGTCAAACCCTGGTCCTCCTCTCTTTGCATCACAAATACATTAATACATTCTATGTGTTTATATAGCGCTTGCAGTATTTTGATAAAATTCTGTATCATTTAGAATAGTTGTAAAGTCCTCCAGGACCACAGGAAATCTCTGGCGAAATGGAAAAAGAACAGGAATAGGAGGTAGAAAAATAGAAAAATTACTAGTGGTAGTCTGTGAACTTCATGAACCTATTACAGAAACACAAGATCCAAAAGGCAATATAGAGCTAAATTCCAGCGCCCATCATTACTCACCCTGCTTTTGCAACATGAGTAAGTCATGCACGGAATAAGATACTACCCCGCATGAGACATCATAACCTGGACCACACTGCATGAGGTATTTTCTGTCCCAAAAGCAAAGAAGAAAAAAAAATGAGTGAAAAAGAAAGTAGAAAAAAATGACAATTGGAAAGTAACAAGTCAACATATTATCAGAAAGACAAAGTATGAGTTACATATATATATACCCTGAACTCTGATTTCAGGGTAGATATACTATGTTCTTGTCAGGCATTTGTCTAGCAGTAGATGATTTTGCTGGACGTTAAGGACTTTTGGGGGGAGGGGAGGAGGGAAGTCAGATACTTTTTGTCATCTTTAAACTTACTGGAATTTCTTTCCAACTCTGTTTTAGATCCAGTTTGTGTTTGTCAAAGATTCTCTCTAAGTGTATCCTACCCAGTGTGTGGGCAAGGCAGACTTCAAAAATAGGAAAGAAAAAATTAAGAAATTGCCTCTTGCTTTTTCATTCTTTCCTTAATTTTTCAGTTTTTCACAGTTGCAGATAGAGTGCAAGTTGCATTCCCACCAAGAAATGCAGGGCACATTAATGCAGGCCACATTAAACAAGGGGTAGTAAATCAAACCATAATCTCTGAACACTGCTTTCTGCACAGTCAATGATCCAGTTTCTTCCTGTCCAGTCCCATCAGCAACTCCATTGCGAGCCTGACACTTCCTATCTTCCTTCTCTGCTCTCCAAACACCCTCTCCTTTCCCTTTTCCGCTTTCACTTGCTTCTTTTGCTCCTATATACACAAGGACACACCTCTGCACTATCACACTCAATAACGAAGCTGACATTTTGTATCAAAATTAAAAAGCTAAGTAACCCTGACTAATGATAAAGTAGGACTTCAAGAGGCAGGACTGCAAGAGCAGTGCACTGAGGAAGCAAAAATGTCTATACTGGGCTAATGTAATCTCTGTGGTGGACAGAAGTGAACACTTAAAAAAAAAAAAAAGTGAAAACACATTGTTTGGAGCATTCCCTAACGTAATACGGTCTTAAAATTTCCAACAATTAGTTGCTTGGGTATTTTCTACGTGGCAGCCAGCATCCAGACTACCATACTCCATATTCATACATTAATTTCCTCAAAGAATCTTTCAGTGCCCTCTCATTTTTGTACTTCTTAGAAACAGTGATTAATTGTTGTTCGAATGTTTTTACAGAAATATGTGGTGCTTCCACTAGCATGCTGTATGACTGCTGACATGCTACATCCTGACCATGCAGTCATAAAGTTTCGTTTCATATCCAATCAGTAATCATAAACTGATATTATCTTCCACAATGAAAACAAAACAACTATCATTATGTCACATCTGTTTTCTAGCTTCAAGCAAGTGTTTAAGGGCAGCTCTGGAACTGTCTACATTTCTCAAAATACCTTTTCCAGTTCATCACTCTGTAGTGCCATTGGTCATATAGTGCAAATTACCTCACATGTTATTGGACATAAGCCTGACAGCAAACGCCAGCCCCTGATTTCCCACAGCCCAGAGCACACACATTCACAAATGGTTGTAATACTTTTAATAAAGCTTTTTTAAATGGCAAGTCTAAAAAGAGGGTTAATGTTGCCTTAAGAAGATCAGATGAACATGGCACTTACTGTGATAGTTCTAGCCTGCTTTTCCAGAGTTACTGGGCAACACGTGGTATATTTATAAGCAGAACAGAGCTCGAATGTAACTCAGAAAACATGATTTTCAAGAAATTTCAACAAATTTTAATAAAACCCCTTAGGGTCCTTTCAGGTTTTGTTGACAATTTCTCAAGAATTTGTGTAGTTTCTGCAGCTGCATATCATAGGATTTCCAGAACGGGTTGACTCAGACACACCCAAGTACACTTGTGGGGTTCTGTTATTTACAAGGCGCTCTGTTAAAATAGACAGTTATGATTTGACTATTCTCATAACTTTGTTTTAATCGTCTTCACTTACTTTCACATACCTCGGTCTTGATACTGCTGGGCTTTCTAACAATGTGAAGAAACTTAAGACTTGACTCTTTAAAAAATTATTGACTCCAATCCAAAGAGTCCCATTGATCTCAGTGTGTTTTAGGTCAGGTTAAACACACAGAACACCATCAAGTGCAACAGCAAAAACTAAACCTGAACTAGAGGGATAATATGGTCTATCTCTATCCTTGTAATATTCTGCAATAACACTACCTTCACAGAGGATGAAATTCTGACCTTGCTAACATCACTGACTAACCTTCTGCAGAGGAGTTCACCTATAAGGTTTCACTGATACATACAGCTTACAAGTTAACTCACCTCTTATGCTGATATTTCTAATTTGAGAGCAAGATGCCTAGAAAATTGTCAGAATATTTACTCCTTAAAATTAATTATCTAAAGAAAGCTGGTAGTGCTGGAGAATACTGAATATATAAATTCAAAAGCTTAAGCAGTCAACTACAATTTTTCATATATCTGATGCAATTTTCATAATAGTTGCAGCATAATTCTAAATTACTAACAAGGCATTTGTCTTTTTCATTTCTTTTCTTTCTTTCTTTTTCCTTTAAATTTGCAGCTGCAGATCAATGAGAACTCATTCAGTGATTACCCAGGAGAAAACTTCTATTTTGTAAAGTCAACATTGTGCTTTCGGGACCTTTCTGAAAACTTTTAACAATGTTCCACCCTTGGGCCTTTCCATCCTCCAATCCCTAGCTTGAAAGCTTGCATTCCCACTAGCTGTCCCTTTTTAAATATGCTTTTGTAAAACTGCATTGAAGTGAAAAGTGTTCACCAAGAACTCTGTTTTATTATTTTAAATAGCAAAGGTAGCTCTCCTGCCCTGATCCTGGCATCCTATAGATTTTTTTTTTTTAAACCAAAATAGCAGTAAAATAGACCAATTCCCAATTTCCCATGTTATAGCCAACAAACTGATTGCATTGTTACAGGATAACATCACTTCTTTGGAATTAGGCTGCTAGCTGAGGTCTTATTATAGTACTGAATTCACACCGCCACGGTTAGCAATGTCAGCATTTCTATTGTACTAGGTTCTTCCTTCTCCTACTCTATTTTCTCAAAGAACTGAAATCTGGACTTTGGAATGAACTTAAGGTTGAAGCACTGACAACATAATCCCTGACCATAAGTCTATGGCTTATCATTTTAGCACATTTCTGACTAGTAGCTTTGGAGTATTTGTAAGTACAGGCCCAGTCATGCCACCTTCTTACATTCAAAACCTGCCCACGTATCCAGAGAACGTAGCACTCATTCCCACTACCTTCGGGGCTTGAGTTTCTTAATAAACGACCTTTTAATAATCTCTTCATTTTAGGGAGACACTGGTTTTAAAACTGTGCATCCAACCAATGGGGTGGACTGGAAGACACATGCTGCCACAGCTTCACTTCAAAACTCTGTTTCAGAACACGGATGCCATGCGCAGGGCACGTTTCTCAAAAGCAGTGCTAGTGCTGAACTACGCAGTGAGAAGGATCTGAAGAGGCTCCACCTAGGACCTCGGAGCAGAAGCCAGAGACTCTTTACACACCCGCCATGAAGACATCCGCCATAAGCCCTAGCTGGGACGTGCCACGAGGGCTCCACGGAAACCACACGCAGCTAAAACCCTGCCGCCTTTTTGCTCAGCAGGGCAGACCATCAGTGGTTTATCACACCGGTGCTCCCTGGCACCCCGGGTCCCCTTCCAGATCTTAGCCACCGCCCCTTTCCCTCCCCGACCGCGCCGTTCCGCTGACCCTTGGTTGCGTTTGCCTTTGTCCGGTTGAATGCAGGCGACGCTCCCCTGGCCACATCGCCTGGCGGGCGCCCCGTTGGGCTGAGGCCTCCTGGGCCGAGCTTGGGGCCGCCGCCCCGGCCCGCGCGCCCAAACCAGCTCGCGGGTTTCGCCCTTGGCGCCTGCGCGCAGCCCCTCCGGCCACATGCCCCGGCGCAGGGACACGAGGGACGGCCACCCCTCCCGCACCCGTCGGTCACTTACGTTGGGGGCGGGAGCGCTGCCGGCCGTGGGGCCAGACCCCGGCCCGCCTCCGACGGGGGTGCCGGCCCGGCAAGGAGGGGGGGCGACCTCCCTTTCGGTGTCGGAAGGGTGAATATTTGCCGGAAAACCGGGCGCGTATTCCACTTTGCAGAAGCAAAGGGAGTTTGGAGGGGGTGCGGGGGGCGGGTTGGGGTTCGGGGGGGAATGTGTGAGAGGGGCGGCGGTGCCCGGGGAAGGGGTCGAGGAGTGGCCGCGACGTGCCCGCTCCCCGCTTGACTGCAGGATCCGCTAACCGAAGGCTGCCGCGGGCCGCCGTGAATCACCCCCACACACACACCCCCGGCCGCGGCAGCGTCAGCCTCGCCGCGGCGTTGGCAGCCAGACGAGCCGCGGCGCGGAGCCGCCGCTGTCCTCGGATGAACCCGGTGGAGCTGCCAGCGCCAGCCGAGTGCGCGCAAGGCGAGAGCCGGGGCTCTGCCGGCGCGGCGGCGTGCGACGCCCCTTCAGCGGGGATGGCGGACACGGGGTGGGGGGCGGGAGCGGGTGGGGGGGGCAAGCCCCTCGGCGGCCGGGCCGGAAAGGTAAGCGTGGGACAGGGAAGGTACGGCGGGGGCACGGTCACAAAAAGGGCACCAGGTGGGTGGGGAGGCGCTGGCCCCCGGGTCGCCCGTCTCCGAGGAGGCGGTTGCGGCGGCCTGGGGCGCGGGGAGGGGTCGTCGCCGCCGGGCCCGCTGCCCCGAGGAGGCAGGAGGTGGGACGAGATCCCCTCCGCTCCGGGCGGGAAGGGATCGCTCCCGACAGCGGGGGTGCTCATCGGTGCGAATGGCATCACTCCCCGGCCCTGCCAAGCATCCTCTGCCCCGCGGTGCCAAGATCCGGCTTCTCTTGGGCGAAAGGTGTATCGTTGCCCAACAGCCTTATCTCTCCGCTTCCAGCCGCGGGGAGTGGCAGGAAACCGGGGCAGCTGCTGACAGCCGCCGGCGATGTCTCGAAAGCGCCCAGCGCCGCTGCCGCTCTCCCATCGGCGTTTCCCCGAGGTGGCGTAACCCACGGAGGGGGCTCATCGCCAGCGCCTTCCTTTGCTCCCACCTGTCATCTTTAGGCTTTCTTTACTTCTTTGCTCTCCGCCTTCCCCATCCCCTACAGCTGGAGGGGCGACTCCCCAGGGACGGTGCAGGTTGCCCACGCAAAAGCGTGGGAAGTTTGAACCCCGGGACGACACCTTCTGCCCTCTGCCCCTGTCCCGGGGTGCCCCAGCGCCGCGCTTCTCCCGGGGCTTTCGGCGAGCCCTGACTACCGTGCTGGCGTCCGCCGCGGGCTGCGTGGTACCCCAGCCCCAGGCGGCGCCCTGGGGAGCGGGGGCGGTGGGGAACGGGCGCCGCGCTCCCCGCGAGGAGCCGCGCTGGGAGGCGGGATGCCGCCGGGGAAGCGCTCGGCGTCAGGAAGAGGCCACCCGGGAAAGGGCTTTTAAGGAAATTCTCCCTCAGGGAGGTGAGGAGCGGGGGGAGGGACGGAGACCCTCCTTATGCACAGAGCGGGTCGTCGCGGTGCAGCAGGTGCCTCCGGGGCCCTTCCCTTCTTCCTCGCTCCGTCCCTCAGAACAGTGCCAGAGAGAGCCCAGAGACAACACCTTAATGGCCGTAATAATTAAAAACAACAACAACAACAAAAAACCCCTTCTGCCTGGCCTTAATGATCCTTTACACACATTCTCCTCCCTCTCCCTCCCCCGTCCCCCCAGTGAAGGGCACTGATTATTCGCACTCCTCTGCTTGCCGAGAGCGCAGCCTCATGAAAGGACTTTATCCTCGAGTGACTCCATCGCTTGCTCCTCCTCCTCTCCCCAGCCCGCCGGCCGCCTCGCTTCGCTCTCAGCCCTAATTGGGCTCTTGCTAATATGATTAAAGCCCAGTTAAATGTTTCTTGATAAATCTTGTCAAGAGAGGATCCCCCCCGTCCCCTCCCCTCTCTCTGTTGGTTGTCAGAAGCCCGGTTACAGACAGGACATGCCCGGCTCCTGCTGTTCGTACTCTGGTGGGAAGCTGGCATTTCACAATTGTTCCTTTAACAGGGTTGTTTTGGAGCCGCTCCTGGGGATTGTTCCTCTTCAGGCCGGACTTGCCGATAAGAACCGCCCGTGGCTTTTATGTAACACGTTAGGATTTGGTCCCGGTCCCAAAATCGCACTGTTTCTTTAGCCTTTTATTTCATTCCCCCCACCCCCCTCCCTCGCTCCCGCTGCTGAGCTCTTAGTAGCCTGTTCCCGGAAAGGCTCTCGCTCGGTGCGAGCCGTCCAGGCGCGATCGCCCGTGTAAAAGCCGCGTAGGTCCCGGCGGAGCTGCGCGGGGGCGGAAGGTGCGCACCGGCGCGGTTCGCCCGGGCACAGCTGGCAGCTTGCAGAGCTGCGGCGCGGCGTCCCGGCCGCCGTCGTCCCCTCCCCGGGAAAAGCCCCGCTTCCTCGGCTCTTTTCTCCGCTTCGGGAGCCTTCGGAAGAGGCTCTCCCGTTGCTGCCCGCCGTTGTGCGAGGCGCCCCGGCCCCCCGCAAGTTTTGCGGCAGTGCTCATTGCAGGGAGCGCACTCTCTCGCCTTAACCTGCTCTGTTTTCTTGTGGTTTCACTTTAATTGGGCTCGGGGGTTAAACCCCATCCCGTCCCCGTTATCGTTTGGCAGTCTGGTTGAATTCGTAGGAATTGGGAATTAGCAGACGGTGGTGGAGGGAGAGTACGGCTCCCCGGGAGCCGGGCCCCCTGCGGCTGGCCCCGCCGTTTCGGGGGTGCTCGTTGGTGGTGCTGTTGGCTCGCTCGCTTTTTGGTTTTCAGGTTTTTTTAGGGGATGCCGAGCTTCGGCCAAGGCTTTTCGAGGGCATTTGGGTGGTTGTTTTTCAGCCTTTCTGGGCTTGGGGAATGGCGGGGGAGGTAGTTGTCTGGGGGTCTGAGGGCTGGTGGAGGGAGCGGTGAGTGCTGTTTGTTCCCCCGTCGAGCCGAGTGTAGCTACGGAATGGGAGCTCTTCTGTCCAGGGGTGAAGGTGGCATTTCCCGATGGCCCACGGGGTCCCGGGCTTCAGCCCGCGCCCCTCCGCTGCAGCCCCTGCCCCGGGAGCAGAGAGCTGCTGCCGCACGGCGTTTCCACAGGGGACACGCATTGCCTTCACCCGTGGGAAGTGGGGGCGAAGGCCACCGAGGGACACGGACCGACTGCCTCTGTCCTGCGCCCTAGGGAAGGCGAAGTGCCCTCGAATCCTTACTGCTCGCCACCATTTCTACCCCGCAGGCTGTTCCTCTTCGTGCCCGGGGCTCCCCCGGGAGCAGGCGACAGCGAGCTGCCCGCCCGCCCTCGGGGCCGCGGGCGCGGGGATTGGCTGGCCCGCTGGAGACAGGAGGGGAAGGAGGTCAAAACCGAACAAACGAAAAATCACCCCCAGCCCTGGTGAGGGCCGCTCCAGCACAGGCGCCTGTTCCCTGGGCAGGGGGGAAACCCGAGCCAGGGGGCAAAACGGAGATCTGCCTCCCCGCTGAGCCCCGCTGCAGCTCGGCCGACCTGCGCTGCCTCCCGGCGGGGAGAGCCCGGGGCCGCGGGGCTGAGCCCCGCCGGGGCGGAAGGGCGCGGGCAGAGCCCCGCCGGGCCAGGCAGAGCACCCCGGGACGGGCAGGGAGCGCGGAACTCAGTCCAGTGGGGCAGACAGGGACCTGCATCGCAGGACCGGGGGATGTTCTCCGCACTGCTTCGCCCCAGCGGAGCGTCGGCTCCGCTAGGGCTAGATCTCCACCGTGGTTTGAGGATGGTTCCCGCTCCACTTCCCTCCATCCCTCTCCCGTGTGTCTCCCGCCGGGGGGGCGTCTGGGTTTGAGCGAGACCACAAGAGCTGCGGCCCCTTAGCCCCGGGGCTGTTGATTTACCCGAGGAGAGTCCCAAATAAGAAGCTGATTGTGCTCTAGCTGGAACGCTGGAGGCTTTCTAAGAATGGCGCTTTTCTTACTCGTTTGGGGTTTTTTTTTTTTAAATTTTATTTTATTTTTATTGGTACATCGAACCAGCCTACAGCATTGCTGGCATCTTTCCACCAGGTGTCTGGGGCTCAGAGGAAAATTCAAATGAATCTTAGAATTATGAGACAGTTTCCCTCCCCTCCTCTCAGATAAAATAATTATAAGAGAAAGATACTGGTACAAACTGGCCAGGGAGGGATTCAAGCTGCAAACAGAAAAGCACCTTCACACCAGCAGAGAGGTGAGGACCCAGAAAGGCCTTCCACAGGCAGGAAGGAATCAAAGCAGCTGGAAGATAGAATTTTACTGGTTTGTGAACCAGCTTCTGAGTTGTCGTTACCATCCAACAGCAAGGGACTTGACCCCATGATCCAAAACGTCCCTCCTAATCCTCTTCCTACAAAATAATCATTTGTCTTTCTAAACACCAAAAGAATATCTACATTGCACACATTAAACTATTCTGCTTCACAGCATTCTTGTAGGTAGGAGTCCATATTCCCATTCTACAGCAGTTAACTGGTTTGCGCCAGGGATCACACCTGGAGCTGGGGGCATTCACTCGGTTGTGACACTCAGAGCACACATCGCCACCCAGCACGGCTCTCCTCACTGAGGTTCCAAATGAGACCGACGCTGCTAAAACCTGTGAGAAGGCTATCTGCAAATACAAGGGTCTGCTTTTCAAGATCCAGGAAATAGCAAATCTGGATGTTGTTTTAAAGCTAAGTATACAGTATGAGAAACATACCTGGAACTGGAGGGTTTAGACTCTGTGTTTGACTGTTATAATTGTTTATCTAAGCTCCATTTAGTCTTGATAAGTAGACCCTGTTACTTTTAGAGGAATCTTGCTGAACTTACTGGAGGATTTCCCACTCACCTGACTTACAAAAGCAATCATTTCCTTTCTGAATAAATAGAGAGGACTGGCTGATCCTCATGCTTTCGATGTAGACAGAAAAACCTAGACTCAAATCTACTTGCTTTTCTTATGCAAATCTTCTCACAGGATTAGAAAGGAAAGTAAACAGCAGTCCAACCTTAAGATCTTTTTCTTTTCAGAGGCAGCCTGTTGTATAAATCTGAAACAGAAACTGTTTTCATTTGAAGATCAAATAGAAGTTATCTAGTGAAGTTGACAAAGAGGGGCAGAATAAGCTGTCTGCATTTTTGGGAAATGGATAGCTCTGGGTTTGTTTCAAGACAAGTAACTTCTAAATAATTTTTAACGAAATAATTGACCTTGATGTTTAAACTACAACTTCCTTCACGTCATTAAGGCCACTGTTTTTTTAAAAAAAAAGTTTAGTAACTGAACTCTGGCGTTCATTCTGCTAATCTCATAATAACATTTGCTTCTTGTGGAATTTTGTTTGATGAACTCATCGGTGAAAGAGGAGAGGAGTTCAGAACAACATGAGCTTTACAGCTCATTTATATTTTTTTCTCCCTGAAAAATAACAAAAATAACCCTATGCAGAATGACTTTTCAGGAATAATTTTTCAGGTGGAAGGAACAAGATGCTTTGTACAGCTGAGCCATAAGCCTTGGGACAAACTGTGTTCTTTTAACATGTATTCTGACTTTTAAAACACATTGCAATCTGACTACAAAAAAAATTATTTTGTGGAATTTGTCCCCATGATAATTAGGGTCTGAGCCTCCTATTGAAATGTGAGAGAAATGGAAATAACTCCATAAATTGTGTCTATCACATAAAGCTTTTAGGACAGCCTGATTCACACTATATCCTGCTCTTTGTTCAACTGACAGATTTCCAACTTCAGAAAGAGGCAGATATCTGGTGACTGCTGTTATCTAAGCTAAATATGTACATTTTGGATCAGTTCTATTTTATTTGAATACTCACAACTTCTGCTTGGGAATCTTAAGCATGAAAGGATTGCAGAGATGCGCATTTTATTAGCTATCCATCAGTCTTTGTACGGGGACAAAGGTGCATAAACATACACATTTATTAGTCTCTCTGCTCTGCAAAAATTCAGAAAATTACATGCAAAATTATTTAAAATAAAAACAAACAAGCAACCAAACAACATACACATTACCATACAAGAACGCAGGCAAGCAAACAAGGTGGGGGAAAATAAAACAATAAACGAACATGGAGAGTTTAGCTTAATTTTTATTTGGCTGTAAATGAAAAACATCACGGCAGCAGTGGATACTTTTTTTTAAAGTTACGTGATCCTTGAATTACAAAACACTGGTATCTACCTAAACACTGTTGTGTACCCTGCAGGTCATGTACTCATACACAGATGAAAGCTCTTTCTTTAACCCTGCTGGCACATATTTTCTCTCTCCAGTGAGTTCCTCCTTTCAATATGTGGATGTACGAAGAATCAGGTTACTTTACTCCCAACAAAGGACATGTAGCTGACATTTCCACCAATTAGCAACACCTGAATTCCCTCCCCAGTGAACAAACAATCAGCTCAATAATGATTGCAGGCCCGGGATCTAGAGAGCATGTGGTGTTACACAACTGGAAATGTGACGTTATCTGGCAATCTGAGCAGGGTCACACCGATCATGGGACATTACAAATTCCATGTCAGGTATCATGTTGATGCAGGTTGTCTCAACTTCACACAAATGTCAAGCAGTACAGGCAAGCACAAATTAAATGGTAGGGTCATCTCCCACCTCAGCATTATCCTCTGTCTCTTCCTCCCCTATGGCAGAGTTAGCACGTCAGATCATCCCAGTGCAGTCCCTCAAGCTCCCATCAGCTCTTCAGTCCCACATACCAGGCATCACTGGACTGACTGGCTAACCAGCTGTGTCTGACACAGAGGCAGCACCCACATCAGGAGAGATGATGTGTTTTTTCAGGACGTAAAGCTACTGGGCAGTTTCTGTTATCCCATGTACAATCCCATGCTCTGTCTCAACACCAGCAAGTGAAGAGAGGAGGCACCTCCATCCCTGCGGGGCTGTTGTGCAGTTTCCCCTTCCGCATAGGCTGCCTTCGTGCTCACCAAGCTGTATTTTTACCACTTCTTATATACGCTTATGCAGCTACTGCTTTTCAGTTTTAGGTGGAACCAGACCATGGCACCTGGGGATGGCAGATCTTGACCTGAGATGCTACAGATGCTACAACAGAGTAGCCATTGTCGTTAACCTGTAGTTACTTGCAGAAGCTTCCGGCCCTATTTTTTTATTAATGTATTTTTAATTACGAGCTACAAGAAAAACACAGTACATTAATTCTTGGCTGTTGTCTCTGCTGTAAGTCACGTCAGACCTATGACCTGTATGAGTTGCAGTACGCAGCTGACACCCAGTCGAACACAGCCTGCAACTGCAATCCTGGCAGGGATGGGAGATGGCATTTCAGTCATACTGGGCAGACATGCTCGTACCATCTTCTGTTGCTCTGATGGTGATTTGTGGGGAACCCACCTGGCATATTGCCTTGGCCCAGGTACTAAACTGCATCTCCTTAGCACATATTTTGAGCAGGGAGTTGTGCAAAACCAGGCTTCTCTGTGTGACTGAATACACTGTTCTTCCCTGTTACCCTGAGGACAATTTACCTTGAGATTGGGCTGAACCTCGGGAAATTCGCTTACCCCAATACTCATATCAACTCCCCTCAAACCAGCTGATGGAACTAGTGACTGTATCCTAAATTTCATCCCTCTCTGGTTGTCTTGCTTTAGAATCATCTGTCCTAAAAAATCTCTTCTTGTCAGGTACGGGTATTCTTTGTATCCTCTGCTGAACTGGTGCTATAGAGCATTTCTACACACTGCTAAACAGCCACTGAATATTTCCCCCAGTACATCTGTGCCAAATTCAGTGGTTGTTATGGTGATCATGTCAGTCAACTTGTAAAGCTCTTTGGGTCTGTAGGTAACACACTATGCAAACACTCAGTCTACTGCTGCTTCCCTGAGCTTAAACAATATCCGTCTGGGTACATTTCCTTACCTTTTCCTTACCTTTCTCCATTGGCAGCCCTGGGGAACCTGAAACCATGATGAAGGTGCTAGCCCTGTGAATACATCTAGGATTAAAACTGCTAGCTGCTGTGGTATGTCACTTCTGCCTGCGACTTACTAAAGCAGAAAAGCGTTGCTGCTGACATGTCCTCCACTTCACTGGGTTACCTGACACATGCCAGAAAATGTGTCAACCCACTCCCCATCTCCTCAGCATTATTAACCCAGGGAAGGAAACACAGCCAAAGAACATGCACACAACTTTGACAGGTTCTGCCTAATCCACCCACATAATGACATTTCTTATGCTAAGTGCCAGAGTGGTGTAGGGAGGCCACTGCCTGTACCAGCTGCTGGCAAGTCAAAGTTAGTTTCATGGTTATGTTTAAAAGATAGCCTGACATCGCATTAAGAAGTCTTTGTCTCCTGTGGTGCAGCACTCAGAGAATGACATCAAAAACCTTTCTAATTCACCCCCCGGGTCACTTGATTATAGGCATGGCATAGAGCCGTGCTGCCCCAGGAGACCATGAGTCACAACGACATCCATGACTATCCTCTTATTCCATGGTAGGAAGTAATGTGCTTTGAGCATAAAATAACCGGGAGAAGATTACATCCTTCCTTGGGTCAGCCCTGCTGGCTGTTGGGGCAGGCACTGGAGGAGCGAGAGCAGCCCCTCATTTCCCAGCCTTGCTCCTCTCCACCCCTACCTCATGGAAGCTGTTCCTCCCCATGCTGGCACATGCCATGTGGGCAAACCACATGAGAGGGTTTTGCTCATGCAGGCAAGGAAGAAGACACTCCGGCTCTCTTTGATGTGATACAGCGTTACCTCACGTGGTGAAACATCCATCTCTCCTGCAACAGGCCAGGCATAACTGACATGGGGACATTGTGTGTTTTCTGTCCCTCGGCATTTGTCCTTGTAATTAGTCTATCTGTTTCTGATTTATTTATTTTCAGACAATCTTCTGCACCCTTGCTCCCTCGCTTGGGCACATGGGGCAAACCACAGACTTGCCCTTAAACTACACAGAGAAATAAAATCAGAAACAGACTAACCACAAGAATCAATAGCAAGGGGCTGAAAGCACATGACTGGATACTGCAGTTCCCTCGGAGATCTATCTGCCTTGAAATGGGATGTAACGAGGCTCATGTACCACATCTGTGAAGGCGGCAACAAATGCCTATTCATAACCTGACTTGCAGGGTAAAACTATGCTAGTTCAGAGAAGCCAAGGCATGTTTAAAAATCTTTTCTAATAATTTCTTCCTCTAAGGAAGAAAAAGAAGTCCAGCTTGTGTTCATAGAGCTAGAGCAATCACTTTCAAGTCTGACGTGACTCCCATTAGTGTTGTTGTTGCTTCCTAGAATTTAGGCTTGAATTTCGCAGAAGTGAAGAATAAATTTCATACACAGAACCACTCGTGAGAATCAGTGGGTCTGTGTGCATGGGCTGATTCTTTCCTGAATTAACACCAGTCATTAGGCTGCTAAGTAACTGGGGATATAAGATGGCAAGCAGATGTGTAGGCTCAGACCCATGAGGCAGGCTGTTTGAGGATGCAATTTACCTTTTTTCCTACAAATAAACACAACTGTATATTGAACCACACCTCCCAGTGTCATTAAAATACATGTATTATATTCCATAGCTGTTCCTTGTTTGTCTCCCGCAAGTGGCATCGTTGCCTGGGAGAGAATATCAAGACATTAATCAAAAATATATGAGCAGTACAAGAAATGAAGCCCAAGCTTCCTGCACATCCAGAATACAGTAGCTGTTTGAAAAAATTGTGATTAGAGTTGATACACTTGATCTAGACACATAGACTGTGTGCACAGCTGTCACTGCTATCCTGAACATCTTATCTGATACCCTGTGATTCTGCAGCCCTTTATCAGGTGAAGTCATTGTTTATGTGATAGATCAGACAAATGAGAAACTCTGCAGACAGAAACTTCTACTTGTTTCTGGCTAGGAAAAATAAATCTTTCCTTCTTTTAGAATCCACAAAAATACAGATGCAAAAGCAGGATGTGGGTAAATGAGAGAAGATAAGGTATTGCTCCTGCAAGCAGAACATCCTGTCTTCGAGAAGGGTGAGTACTTCCAAAATTTCCAAATGTTTAATTGCCCTCCAGATAGATCATAGATTTGCCCCCCTTTCCTTCCCGGATACCTTCCACCATTTTAAGCCATAAGAGAAGCAAGCAGAAGGCAGAAGTTAGTCTTAAAAAAAGACATGAGACAAATAAAGAAAAGAAAAAAAAAAAAAAACCCAGCCCTGAGGATGCCTAAATTTCATAGTCAACCTTCTGGACACTGCCACAGAATTTTTCATATGTCCATGCAGATTTGGCTGATTCTGGCTGATCATTAGCAGAACTTGGTGCAGCTGTATAAACAGCAGATTGCTACACCTACAGGCCTTCATCCATTTCCTCCAGTGAGGTTTTTCATTTGACTGGCAGCTAGCCTATCTGGGCAGCTGATAAGAGAAGAAAAAAAAATCACCCTCCAGTCTTTACACCTCCATTGCATTTCCTCTGATTCTCACATAGAAGTGTACAAAGAAATAAAGAGCTCTCAATACTTTTATAGTCAAATATTTACCCTAAGTGAGGTGGACTGTATTTGCTTACTGTATCCATTGCCATGCTGGCATGTGTTCAAGACTGTCTAACTCCTTGGAGTACTATTGAACACTTTGGGGAAAAAAAAAAAAAGTCTTTGTTTATAATACACTGTTTGCAAATGAGTGCACATTCGGTGTTGTCCAGGGTATACTAGCTCTTGAGCTCACATGTCTGACGTTTGGGATAGCGCTTTGTCTAGCTTCACAAACAGCACCAGGGACGGTCCTGGGATGTGGCCAACTTACCTTTGTCTTTTGCAGGATTATTAAGACGATTTTGAAATTCTCCCAGGCTTTTCACCAAGAGAAAACATAATAAAACAATATTCAGAGGAAATATATTCTTTCAGGAAATACAACTTCATCTTTATCAGCTTGCTTTTTTGAGAGCATACTTATTTTGGCAACATTTTTAATGCAGACAAATTAAAATAATATTTACATTCAAGAATATTTAAAGTATTGTTTCCCACAAAGTGAAAATATTTAAGTGGCTCCTTGTTTCATTTAATTTTGTTCTGAACTTTACAGCACTCATATATTTAACATTTTTGCTACTAAACTGAATATTTTAATGTCATTATTACTTCTGGGCTTTCTGGTGTGAGATTTGACACTTATGGAACACTTCCATAGTGCCAAATATATTTTCTCTGAATATTCAATCTGTGAAAACTTCAGCACCTTCAATTTTTTTCCCCAGTTTTGGAATTTCCCATAGAATGGAAATTCTGCTTCCTGACCAGCTCTGCTAAAATTTCATGCTCTTTCAAAAAGAAAGGGGGGAGGGTATCACAAACACACAACTGTAAACTTGTCAGGATACATTTCTCATTGTTGGCTCATATGTTGCCCTCTTTTGGTAGCTTTTGTATTGTACTACACATAAAATATTTAACAACAGCTGTAGCAATTCAGCATCCAAAGAGGACCGAGTACGGAATGTTAGATCTAACTAACTGTATGAGGAGAGTAATAGGTTGCAAGTTAGGCACTTGAACTAGCTTACAGAGACATGCTATCGGGAGAGGAAAAGCACTAGGGAATGAATGAAGCAGTGCGATATAAAACTCGACTATGAAGGGCAATGAGAAAGAAGAAAAAGGAGAAGGATCTGTAGATACTCATTAGTGAATAATTTAATCCCATATCTGGACTTCCTTGCTGTGATGACAAGCATGACTTTCAAGGACTTGTTCAGTCAAGATTTGTAAAGGGAAGCTCTACCCTAATCATCATTACCTTGGTCTTTCTCTGATGCTTTTTTCATAATTTATGCAGGGGTTTTATTAAATTCTTATGGGTATTGACTAGTCAAGCCCAGAAGAGTGCCTGCTAACTTTCCAAGACTAAATCCCTGCCAAAGTCAAGACTTCTATTTTCACTATTAAATTTCTGAAAGATAAAATTAAATATTACATGTTGTATTACGCAGCCATTTGCTAATACTTATTACAAAATCATGCGATACTTACTGCATTAGAATAGAATAGGTCTAGAATATCTCTAGAATCATTTAAGTTAAACACTGAAGTGTTTATTTTTTCCAGAAGAGAGTTGTTTTCTACTACTTCTGAGTAAAATTTTTAAAAACCCCCAAAGCAAACAAAAACCCCAAAAACCCCAAACCTCAGTCTGTGGCAATGATTAAAAGAGTCTAAGGAGGTGGATATTCACCTTCCCTTGACTTTCGAAAAGAATCAAGTACTAACTCTGCCAAAATGCCATTCTTAGAGAACAAACTGCTCTCCACTTCAGAGAATTCTCAGTTTTACTCACAATAAATGGTTACACAGAAGAGATATTCCCACCGTATCTATGATCCCAGTTCAGCATTTCACAGCCCTGTTCTTTAAAGATTAATTTTCCTCGGTTTGAAAATCAGCATCAGGAATTCAGTCTCACAGGAACTCTTTTATGAACAGTCGCAGAGGTCATTTCAGATCTGAAAAGGGAACCGTTCCTCCCACCTTGAATTGTGGAACTTTTGTGGCAACTCCATATGATCAGGAATTCTTGGGGTAGGGAAGAACTCCCACCCTTCCAATGTAAAGACATAAAACTGTGCTTTATAGGCATTCTCTGGTGCTTTGTTCAAACCTATCCTAAAACTCTCAGCAATATGAACTCCCCTTTAAAGACCATCTGACAGCCTGCCAATATTCACCTCAAAAAAAAAAAAAAAACCCACCCAAAAGGCCTGATTTTGCTGTCTTCCTCCCTTTCAGTTAAATAACGCTGGCTGGTTTAAGCCTTTACAGACATTTCTTCCATGCATAGGAATGCAGCAGCTCAGCCTTATGGAAATATATGACTGCCTGCTGATTTTGATGCAGCAAACATGCACCTTTCAGTGGCCAAGGGCTTGTAGACTTTTGTCATGTTTCCTCACAGTTCTAACCAAACCCTTTCTGCTTCAGCCTAACAAAATGCTTAAACGTGTGCACCATTTAAGCTCATAAGCAGTTACTTTGTTAAAGCCACCTAGCAGAGGTATAAAGGGAGTTGTAAATCAGCAGCACAGCTCATGCGCTTTAAGTTTGAGATACTGGGGTTAAGTCTCAGTCTTTCCCCTAAAAGTGATTTTTCCAGCCTTTGAATCATTGGAGGATTTCTTCCAACTCCTTCCAGTCAGTCAGTGGATGGCAACATTGAACACAGAGTTGAATGGAGTAACACCGATCTTTGCACATAAGATATTACCTCCCTGCTTCGTGGCGTGTCTGTACGTGCATAGCCTTTGTCACTATGCAAATTCGTATCTCACTCCCATCTGCTCTGCTCTCCATATACTTTGAAACTCTATCAGCAATATTGATGGCCAGGACATGTACATTCCAATATACCTTCTTTTCTTTTTTTGTTTTCCCTTTTTTTTTTTGTTTTTTGGTTGGTTGGTTTTGCTTTTGTTGTTGTTGGGGGGAGGGGGTGGTTTGGGGGGGTGTGTGTTTGGGGTTGGGTTTTTTTTTTTTGAGTTGTTTGAGGGATTTTGTACCCAGCTTTCTAGTATCTGCCAGTCCTTTGATATCATTTATCTGCGGACTCCTGTTTGCATTCCTTCCTGGTTTAGTATCATCAGCACATTTCACTATTGTGCTGTTTACCTCTACTTTGAGATTACCATAGAGATATTAAATAGAAAGATGTCTGTCAAAAGTCCCTGCCATGACCTACAAGACATTTCTACAAGCTACGATAACACAGCAATTGATCATTGCCCTTTGTTTACATTCTTTCTCCCATTTCAGTCTACACAGCAGTGTTCCCCGCCAAAACAATTAAAGTTCTTTCTCTCAACACGAATACCTGAAACAGAAGCAAATTATATATTCAGTGCTTCCTATATCTGCTCTCCTACATTCCCAACCTGTCTTTTTATCTCTCAGTTCACTTACTGTTCATACTACCTTGCTTGCCGAATGCTAACTCGGAGCATGCTGACCATAGCCTACAGCCTTGGCCCCCAAATCTATAATATTCAGAATGTATAATGTTGCATATAAACATGAAAGGTACCTTTAATATGCTTTAGCCTTTCCAAGACCATACCACTTGCTGCTCCTGATGCTATTTGCCTCAGTGTTTCCTTGGGATTAGTGGATGGCTTAGCTGTATGAAATAAGAATTTGGCCTGAAATGTTTAAGACATTTTCCTTGATTTATGACTTTTGAGGCCAGAAAGGACCATTAATTTATGGTGTCTAACCTCTTCTGTGTCAGACTATTGCACGGCCCCATTCCCCATACACTGAGCCCAGTAATTTCTGTTTGGCTGACGTGTTTTCCAGAAAGGGATCCAGTTTTGATATGTACACTATCACTTTCTTGGGTAGTTTGTTTCAGCAGTTCATCACGCTTACTGATACCAATCCAACACTCATTGCTTGCTTAAGTTTGCTTGGCTTACATTTCCACCCACTGATTCTTTTAATACATTCACCTGATGCAAGACACTTTTCTTGTTGTGAAGGTAATTATACACTGTAATCCAGCAATCTCATTTTGATAAGGGAAACAAAGCATATCCGCCAATCTACAAGCGGTTCTTACGTCTTTTCTCACACCCTTTTTTAGATTTCTAGTACCCACAGCACTGTAACACACAACTGCCATATAATTAGTATTACGCTCAACTCATGTCCCTGCTAACTCGTTCAAAGACATTAATCCTCTTCCACACCATCAGACCAAGTCTTGTGTCCAGTTGCTTCCCCACAATGATATCAAAGCATTTTCAGTCACCACTCTTGGGATGCAATTTCTAGTGCATCAATACAGCCAGTCTTAGTGCACGACTTAAAACTCATCGTGTCTGCAGAGGTCCCACTCACTGACTTTGGGCTGCTCCATCTTCATAATTTATTTATCATTCCAGCAACTTTAATTTCCTCCCTAATTTACTAAGCATTGTTTTACTAGGGATGTACTTGTCTCTCAAGCATTAAGGACTATTCTGTAGCCTGCCAGGCGTTCCTGCAAACTGACTCCAGAGCTTTCATTTGGAGTTGACAACTACTTTTTGACACCTATCAGTCAGTTCTTAATCCACTCAGCAGTCACTCAAGAGCTATTGTACAGCACTCATCTTTTCTAAGTGCTTAAACACAGAAGGCAAACAAGTGTATATGAATGCTGAAAAAACAGACTTAGAGCCTAAATCCTGCAAAGTGTTAAAGAACCTAATCCCCACTGGTTCCTAAACACTTAGAAGCAGGCAGATTTATGTTTTAGGTCTGCAGCTATGAAACCTCATGCTTTGTATATTTTTCTGTTGATATTAGTTTCTCTTATCTATGAAAGACAAAACTGAGACACCAGAGCAGTTGGATAGACCACACATTTTCTTTTCTTTCCTTTTGTTTCTCTGTATCTCCACAGGTAACTACGATTTTTCAAAAGCATTTGGCGGTGTCACTGTAAATCTGCTAGATAATAGGTGTAATACCATTGGGTGCAGATTGTGCAGCTTTAGTGACTTTCAGCGATATATTAAAATATCCCTCATCCGTTTCTATCAATAGGATTTATTTATTTGTGTCACAGTGTTTCTTTCTTGTTAATTGCTTCAAGTTATTTTATGCAATTAACAACAGATGGTAAAGCAAAGTTCAGTATCTCATCCATTTGTTAATCAGTGGCTTATGCAGCTCCATAAATGTAGCAGGGATGTTATGATTTTAGGTTTTTGTGTGCTGTGCTTTAAATTAAGTAATGGCACCGATTCCTGGTTCCACTGAAGCCAATGACAAAAACTGCCATTGACCAGGATCTCACAGCGGGAGACCATGGATGAGGAAAGCTGCGAGCCAGCTCAGTGTGGTGGTTATGCTTTACAGAGACACACAGCTTGCTCTCTCTTAGACCAAGGTCTTACCATGGACTTTTGTATCAACAGCTTCCACAGTGTGTCAGTGGGAAATGAGTGGCCAGGTCAGAACATTAATGAAGAGGTTTGTTCTCCTGACTTTGTGCAACCCATTCCTGGTCTCAGCATTCTTTGGGTTTGTTCTATTTTAGGGGAAATTGGTTTTTTTTTTTTTTACATATACAAGGGAGCAAAACATCTGTTTTCATTAAGGACATCTTGTTCTTCAGATTAGAGAAAATCACTAAGAAAGGGAGAACAAAAAAAAGTCTCCAGAGGAGAAAGAGGCCCACCACGTGCTACCCCTGGGTAGTCATCTTGAACTGATTCAGAGTGTTGCCTGCAGCCGGTAGTGTGCAAGCAGCCCTGGCCATCCTGTCTCCCTTCCTCCTGCACAGTCTGTACACCACTCACTTCATATCCAACCTATTAATGGGCTTATTTTACCCTGGCTATTCTTTTTCTCCCAAATCTATCTGGAGAGTGCTCTCCTCACTCTGAAATCCATCAGCAGGCTGTGGCATACTGTATTATTTTTGATGTTCTTCTCTGTCCTGTTTCATAAAGAAAAGGTTAATTGCATTCATGTTGGTTTGCCTGCCTGTCCCCTTTGGTCACACACTCAGTGGGTGTACCATCACACAGCCACCAGCAGCAGCAATGGGTTTCTGACCAACTTGCTTCTCATCTGCTTGCTTCCATCTTTCAGTCCAACAAGCAATTTGGCTTTATCTGTTTTGACTCAGTACTAGCCTGCTTCTATTGTTCCTCACATTCTTGCACTTCCACCAGAGTATGTGGCTGACAGAATTGCAATTCCTCAATTAGACTACGAGGGCGTGCTGGAAATCACAGGTCAGACTAAGGATTTATGTGCTACACCAAATTATCATAACTGACATAATACTTCCAGCAAGCAAGTTTGGAAATATCAGAATCTCCCCCATCCCCTCACCACACTTCCCCCCACCCCTTCCTGGGGAAAGCAAAATTGGAGAGAGTAAGTATTTCTCATCACTACCGTGAGTCATGCTCACATTGAGCACATGGCTGGTGAGGTCAGCAACAAGGGTTACTGGGTTTGGACTACAGAAAAAATGGATTCTGCTGAATGAGAGCACAGTCAGAGCAACATGAAAGAAGAAGAGGAATGCAGAAGCTACCAAAGCCCCTAAACCACAGGAGGAAGGGAAGTGGAGACAGACTTGTGCTTCTTGGAAGAATGAGCAGAGGCAGGTGGCATGGGACTCTTTGCTCTATTAGTCGTCAAACCTTTTGGACCTTAACATAAGCTTTTATTTTTGCCCCCATGAATGTTCACAAAAACAAAAAATTCACCTATTTTACTCAGCCTAGGATGGGATATTTAAAAGTGTTAACACCAATTCTCGTTCTCAGGAACAAGCAGTTAGGTATATTTGAAAATAAATGAGTAATTTCTGCCAAGTAGGTGTCATATATATTCCCTATTTAAAATGCAGATATTCAACTTTAAGCACGTGCTTAAGTCCCAGCAAAGACAATGCAATTTAAGCAAACTGTAGTTCAGCTTGTGTTTTGTTGAGTACTTGAATCAGGTCACAACGGGTGAAGGATTATCCACACCAGCAGCCCAGCAGTGGATTGTAGAATGATACTTAGATTGTTGAGTCTACTACAGCAGGTGCTTTTTTATTTTCTTTTTATTTTCTTTTATTCTTTTCTTTTTTTCTTTTCTTTTTGTTCCTGTAAAACAAGTTTCACCCTTCAGGAAATAAGATGTATTTGGCACTTATTGTAAGAAATGACAGTTGAAACTTCCATATTGCTTTAATGACAGAGGAAAATATCTTCTAATGCTGATGTTGAAAAACAACTTTCAGTTTTAAAGGTTGATTGTATTGGTGTTGTTTGTTTTGTTTTCTTTTAATTATTAAATGCTAAAACAGCGAGCAGACACACTTTACAGTCTATTGCATCAGGCTCTTTTTCAGTAGGTTGGCTCCTGCCAACAGCAGGTTCAGAACTGCCAGTTCTAATTAAAAACTTTATTTTAAAGATACATTTCACAGTTTATTCATGGCAGTAAGTGCTTCCCACCCTACGAAATTTAAATCGCTGGAGTGAGCAAATGGATACTGTTCCTTTTCTATTGATTGCCAAGTAATGGCTTTAACTAATTGTTGGTGCAGTTCATGATCAATCTCCTATGCTTGTTGAAATAAATTTCTTCTTTTGGACCAGTCACCTAGGGTGGACTCCCCGAGTTGTGTCTATTTCTTTGCTCGGGGTTTAACTGCATTTTCTTTTCCTTTGTAATTTCGTATTGCATCAGTTCAAAAATGGCCAAAGATTATTCTTGCCTCAAGAATTTCAGTGACAAATCCTTTTAGTAGTCCCAGTTGTAACGGAGAGACAATTGCCATCATAAACACTGTATAAGTAGCATTGTGAAATCTGTGATTTATAAGCACATTCCATAGCAAAAAATATTTTGATAACCTATGTTTCTCCCTACTGTGGCCAGTTCTCTGCCTCAGAAAGAAAACACGAGTGGAACAGTTTTCTGCCTTCCAGACTCAGTGGGGAAAACCGTGCCTTCAGTAGCAAAGTCTCTTCTGACCACCAGCTCTAGAAATGCCACACATATGGGTGACTAAATTTTACTCTGGGTTATTTCTCTGCCACTTAAGGCATACACTCGGTGGAGTTTCGAAGGAGCAAAATGTAGCCTAGCTTTTTGACTCATCATGCGTATACAAGTATTAATTAAATGCAGAGTATACATTATCCTACTAGAAGTCGTACTTGCTATCTTATATTGTTTATAAGCTTTTCCAATAAATAAAAAAAAGATTGGGTGTTCTATAAAGTGATGAAATATTAGATCATATCTTTATTTTAGTATTTGGTTATTCAAGGTTAAAGAAATAGATAGTTTTACTTGTCCTCCTCAATATGCTGATCATTAAGTATTGTAGGGAATGTTACCAGCAGTAAGTCCTCCGACTAACTTGTATAACTGACGGTATCACATCAGAAAAAATCATTAGAGCCCTATCTGCATTCTCACAACAGCATAAATACACCTCAGTCACTTAATGAAGTCAGAGGTTTGCATTTTTAAGCAGGTTTTAAAGCATGACATAGACTAAAGATTCCTAAAGGGTTTCAGACTACAGACAACACCTTCATAAATTTTTCATTGAGATTCACCGCTGCTTTCTGATCACACAGGCCGTCTCCTGGTTTTGGTGGCTGAATAACAGCCCTGAGGCAAGTACAACTGTTAACACTTCAAAGTGCTAGCTGGGAAATATTGAATGCATTTTTAGCTACTTGTAACACTATTAAGCTGTTGGAATAAAAAAAGTCAATCCTCCCTGACAAGCCAGCTCTTCTACAGACCTCCAGCAGAAACTCTCCAGGTCTTTGGTGGTTTACAGACCGCGTTTTGAAATCCAATGCAATTTAGAAATGACCTCATGTGTGAAAGTTATTCACACCTGTATTTTTTTTACAGTAAGAGACAGATCTGGCTTCAATTATGTGATAAAGACAGACATATAATTTTGACTAAGAGACATTTGAGCTAAACCACCAATATATTCTTTTAATTCAAAGCAGGAATAAGGGGAACATCTCCAAATCCAAAGAATGTATTATGTCATAAACTCCTTGTTTTTAAGTGGTTCCAAATCATCACAAAGATTGTGTAAGAGCAGCTGATTCCCAATATAGATATCCTTTTCTTGGGCACTAAGTCATGCCAAGACCCTGGCTAAAATTTTACAAGGAGCGTCTCAGATTGTACTTTAAATAATAGTTATTAGTCATAAGGATTGGCTACCTTTCTTTTCTTTGAAAAGAAGCTATAAATGTACCATAATTTATTAATTTCTGAAATCATCACATTGTCCTCCAAAAGAATTGGTTTAAATTTACAAAGTTTAGGAGCATATGATGTGGGGCATGTGTTTAGGATGTCCCTACTCCTAAACTCAAGTTTAAGAGTATGTGTCCCATCAGTTGTAAATTTTATGAAAAGCATGTTCAGCCAGAAGCACTTGAGTCTTTTATGCAAATTCCTGAAGGTGGGATTTCCTCCTCACTTATTAAAAAAAACTTCTATTTTGAATAAAAGTAAACTGATAATTACTTTTAGTCTTGCACTGATGTACCTGTTCCAAGGTCCAGTCATAAACTATGACTTGAAGTTAATAAGTGCTATATGGACCAAGAAGAAAAACTTCCCTAGCCCAAAGGGGTTGTAATGTAAACTACTAATTTAAAATTCATTATTTTTACACATCACCTTACATAACAATCACAATGCCATAAAAGAATGAACACATGCTTGTAATTAAAGCCATGGCAGTCTCATCCCATTGTATGAAAAATAGCTCTATCATAATGGTCCTGAGTTCATGCCAGAGAAGCTAATCATGGGAGAAAGATGATCTAACACTTACAGAACATGAAAATAGAAATTAAACATTCTGGTTCCAGTCTATTTTCTCTAGACTTGCTGGGTGATCTTGTGCGTGCTACTTAAGATTTCAATCCCTCAATTTACCCATCTGCAGAACAGCTATAACAGTATTCATCTGACTCAGAAAAGTTTTGAAAGAATAAATTCATAAATCATTAAGTCTCTGACGTACTCTCAACAAGCTTTCTATGCAGCACCCATCACACATACTCTTGAGAAGCACACATGGGCTACTGATTTTAGCCCCCTAATACCTGTAAAAAGTAGAGTTCAGGGAATATGTGGCAGGGGCAAAAAGATCCATCATGGACAAACCATTTCTATTCCTGTCCTATTTGTATTTCACCTCTAATAAGCAATAGCAATAAAGTTAATCAAGTGCATTTTGTAATTTCTTCCTTAATAATAGTTTAGCAAATATATATTCAGGAAGTCAGACCAAGATTTTCCACATAAAACTTGTGGAGCAACTCCTTTGATTCTTAATCTGTATATTATTTTCCTAAGAGACATCAAATTCTTTGTAAAAGAACAGAGTCACAATAATATCTTACAAGGAGAGAAATTCTGGTAAATGTTACTGTTGATGACTTTTCATCTGAAAAGAATGCAGTAATAATGCTCAATAGTCAGAGCATCGCTGCATGCTTGTACCTAGCAATGGAAATGCTGATAGCAGATCATCAAGGTCAGTAGTCCCATTCATTGACAAAACCATTCATGATAGGAGAATGAATGAAGTGTCTTGAAAGTTAGCAGTCTCTGAGTCTCTGAGCAAGTTTCACAGTTCAGGATGAAGCCAGTCTTTCAGTGCCATACTTTCAGCGTGTAATTGTCTGTAAAGTCACGTTCTAACAGACATAATGAGGTCCCATTCATTATTTGCCAAATAAGTGCAGCAGTTTAAGCCTGACTCTCCTCTGCTGGAAAATTAAGTGTTTGAAATTTGGTCCTGTCCTACCTTCACTGAAGTCAATGATAAGACACCACCTGATTTCAAGGGAGCAGCAGCAGACTTTTTGTAATGCAGAGATCACATTAAATTCACTTATCCTTCTCTCACAGAGTGGAAAGCAGGTCATGGGTCTGATGTTTGCAGCAATAATGAGAAGGCTTTAGAGACTAAATGGGATGTGTCTGATGATTTTAGCACAAATTGAACTGAAGTACTAATGACTTACCAAGCATTATTCTTATCTGTTGCACAACCAGCACATGATGATGTCCAGAAATAGTGTAACATCATACTCCGGTAAAAGGCTCAAGGGCTGATACTCCTTTCACCCACAAAGACATAATTCAGGAGGCTACTCCTCTAAAGTAATTTAATTACACAAGACTAAAATTAGTGAGGGGAGAATTAGGTCTAAAAACAACCTCTCCAAGAGGTGAAAGGGAAGAAGGTGTCACAGGCCCCCGACTCTGTCCTGAGATGAAGGCAGCCCTGACCAGCTGTGCTTGTGGAGAGCCCAGCCCTGGCAGGACCACAGCAGCCCTCCTGTCACATATCCTGTGGCACCTCTGCTTGGGGCAAAAAAACCTGGGGGGGGTGGGATCATATACAAACAGAGCAGATGGGGCCACCCCAAAGGAAGCCACAGGGAAGTTCAGGTTCTCGGATTTTACTGTGACACCAACTCACCTAAGTCAGTCCCAGGTCAAGGCACAGGGTTGCTCTGAGCCAGTTTGCCTGGCCAGGTGGCTGACACACGGGTTTGCGGTGAATATCCTGGTCTCCTTTTGACGCTTGTCCAATCTTCCTGACCAACACAGCTGTCCTCAGCAGAGGGGCATTGGCTGCTTCTGACATCGGATCCTCATTCCCTGTATTTAGTGCAGGGTATTCAGACAAGTTTTTCTTCAGTGTGTTAGTGCAGGTTATTCGTATGCATTATTTAACCCTTGGTGAAAATGCATATTTCTCAGTCCAGTATTTCTGGACTGAGAACTCCACTCTTTCTTAGGCATGTCACATTCCCCATGACCACACGAAGAAATGCTCGGTGTGTGCACTGCCCTGCCGTATCCCCCTTCTTGCCCATCAGGTTCCTCCCAGCAGCTGCAGGGTGCTGCCATGAGCCATCAGCTGTCCAAAGGGGATTGCAGCAGGACACACAGCAAAGCTACAGGTGACGGTACAAGGTCCCCTCCAGGACATTGTCTGACATTAAGTCAGGGAGCACTGGTGTAACACCAGGAACTGAAAACTGATCTTTGAGCCAGACTCTGAGGCCAGCGAAGCCCCGTTCTACCCTATTCAATGAGTGCTTCCACCTTCTGAGCTCAGAGACTAGAAGTTCTTTTATGTCTTTTTACACAAAGTATCTTGTTCTATTGAGACAGCCACAGTATTTCAAAACCAGTAGCTTGTTCAGCAGAAGACTCTTAACTCATTCTTCCCTTTATATATAGCAAACACTGGTACTTCTATTGCTGTGGGCATTCTCATTTATGGGCAAAAAGCTAAAATTAAGATCAATGGTTCCTGTGCAAAAATTTAGCGTTCATTATAATGAACTCTGGCATGTAAAGTTAAGGGGTCTTTTACATCATGAATAAACTATTTGCCAGTATTACATGTTTCGGCAGTAGTTTATCTATTTTATAACTATCTGCAAATCAGCGTCTTACATGGCTCAGAACAAATTACTAAACAGAAGATTTAAACTAAATCAAAGCTCAGCAGAACTGCAGCCTTATTTTTGAATGCCGAACCATGCTACAGAAATTTTTGTTAGAAAGCAAAGAGAATGCTATTTTTCAGCTAGAACATGTGTGTGTGTGTATAAAGGCAACACATTATTCACAGCTAAAGGTGTAGATGAAATTCAAGATTATGAATACTGAAAATCTCATATAGTAATTTAGATTAGGAACAATAAACTTTGCATTTTTCTATAATACCTTACACCTGAGCAGCTTTAAATATCTTATAATAATTAAGTCTGATAGCATCACTGTGATATATGTCTCCATTTACAGATGGGTAAACTGAGACTGAAAGTGGTGCTTTGTGCCAATTTGTGCCTTACCCAATCAATCAAAGAACAAAACAGCACAGAACTTATGATGTCCTGGCTTCCACTTCACTGGTCAAAATTTTACCAGATCACATCTTATGCCAAGAGGACCTCATGCTAACAACCTCATTGTATTTGAGAGCAGGACCCAGAGCTTTCAACTCCATTATTGCAGCAACACTTCACTGCTTGTATTCCTGCCTATTAGTTTGGCATATACAATTATTTTTACAGCCTAATAAAATGAGTTCAGGAATTCACATATTTTTATTTTAATTATTAATCATATTATTTTCCAAACTCTTCAACTAAAATATTTTTTAAAGCCTTCCTCTCATATGTTGAAAGTCGCAGTGAATTTATTCCCCTTTATGTGGTATTGGATTATTTACTTTTCATTTTCTACATGGGACAAGCCCTGACTAGTAACTAAATGGCAGACATGACATGTCCAAAACCCAGAAACTTGTTCATTTGACTTCATTGGTCTGTTGAGGGTTTGGCTTTTTTCCTGATCTTGCACACATTAGCTCCATCCTTCTGCAGATGCATCAGCCAGCCTGCCTGAGCTAGTCACAGGCGGGATTAGTAAAGTTAGGCATCCACAGATGTTAGGCTAACAAAAATGAATACCAATGCTGCGAAAGTATTTCAGAGGCTTTCATTCTGTGAGGAGCTGCAAGATTTGCCAAGGTGGAGGGCCTTCTGTCCCCTCTTTAGAGCAGAAGCTGCCTTTTAAGACCCTTCCTTCTCTTTTCTCAGAGCAGCTGGGGCAGTTTCTGAGCCAGGACCAGGACTGAAGCTCAGATGGGAGGTGGCAGGATATCAGCAGAGCCCAGGTGTTGGGATACTCCTGCACGATAACTTATCTGCATGAAAAGAAATCGCAGGGTTTATAGATGTTAGCAGCTGCATGGCTAATAAGGATAGAGCAACCTGATCTATGGAAGTGTTGAGCAACCACAACTCCCATTGACTTCAGCACTTTTGCAGATCAGGCCCTCAGGGTTATTCGCTTTTTGGAATAAGCCAGTTGTGGTCTACATCAGCCTGTACTCCTGGCAGTAATGGCCCAAGCCATTCCTTGCTGGCTTTGGCCACCCGTGATCAGCACGGCTCCTGATCACAGACTATATCACAGTTATTTTTAGCATATCGAATACACAGACAGACTAAGGGCCTGGGTCTTGCAAAGTGATTGAAATGGCCATTTCCTCTCGCTCAAAGCATTTCTCTCTCCAGGCTCAGTAGACCATTGTTTTTGACAAACTATGACTTCCCATCTTGCCACTGGGCAGGCTGTGCTTGGGAGAAAAGAATCAGCTCGATTATAAAAGGTTTAGAGGATTTGTTTATTTTATCACTTCGTTTATCTTTTCAGTGCTCTTGTTCTGTAAAGTAATCGAGAGATGAAGAAGAGAACAATTACACTTTGCTTTGACTCCCACAAACCAAGAAAGATGGGTCAATGGTGGCTGTCATGTGCTGCATCTTTTCCCTCTGGAAGGAGCCTTTGTTCATTTTTCCTCATTTCTGGCTACTCACCAGAAAGGGCCAGTGAAGTGGGAGCCTTCTCTGAGGTGATCTTCTGCATTGTTTTCTCTTTTGTGGGAGTAGGAAAGAAAAGTAACTAAGCAACAAAATGCAGAGCTTTTTTCCTCTGACTTACAAAATGCGAAGGTGGGTTTGTTTTTTTTTCCACAGACTTTCCAATTGTCCTACATCACTGCCATTGATTTATCTGTTTCTCTGTCTGCAAATCTCATCCTCTACTAGCCTAATCTATTGACAGATCTTGTACCACACCATTCATACACTCTCCCAAAGACTTTACTTGCAAAGTTTTCATAAGGTGAGAAAATAACCTGGCTAAGACATCTGTAACTGGATTGATTTTCAAAAAAAAAATAAAAAATAAAAAATTGAGTTTTCTAAAACACTTTCCTGAGACTCACTGAGATGAGTTTGAACTTTTCTACAAAAAAAATGAAACACAGAGGGATCTACCCAACCGAATCCAACTGCATTTCAACTTAGCTACCCACCTGGGTGCAAATCCCTCCTTTGGCTGTTTTGCAGGGTTTCTCTGCCTCGCTCCAGACCTCTTTCCCTATTTTCTGCCAATCTGTACTTTCTCCCCACTGTCATTTCCTCCCCTCGTCTAGCTCTAAAAATGTAGCTCTTAATAGATCCTGATCAGGTCTATGGACCTGTACAGTGACGAGGAAGAGCTGGCTGTCAGAAAACTATTTATCACACACATTGAACTTAGCTCAGAGCCTCATTAGTTCCTCATATGGAGCTTCAAGGGTATTTGTTTGGGATGGGCTGCAAACCTACCTCCACCAAAAGTAACTCCCATTCACTGGGAGATGAAGGAGGTGGTGCCAGTAACATTGCTGGGTTCAGAAATACAGCACAGCTTGTCAAAACAAGCTGCTCTGGCAACATCTGTTAACAGCCCACATAACTATGAAGCACTTAAGCCAGATATAGCCATCATGTAGTTTTTTGCACTGAGCTGTACCTCTCCCAGACAGAAACAGATATTATTTGCTCCTGGCCTCAGAAAACCCCACCATTTCTTTCAGGGAACATTTGCATTTCTCCAGCATTAGGCTACAATACCATGCCAGGCATTTCTTAAGAACAGCCTTTTTTAGAGACATCAAGCTCAGAATTACATCAAATTCCTTCAGACATGCCTGTCAATGCTCAGCCAGCAACAGAGTTTGGTCCAGACATCATCGCTTCTTAATCAATGGAGCTAATTTATTAAAGGAACTCCTCCCAGTCTCACCATCACTCCAAATCCTTAACAACATAGCATCCAGTTTCATATACTCTATCCAGCAATGGGGAAGTTGGCCTGGCACCACCAGGCAAGATTATAGAAAAATAATTTTGGCTTCTGAGTTCATCAGTATAACCATTTCAGTGTCTTAGAGTCACTGATGGATTTGCACAGACCAGCCCAGTCTTCTACAAACAGTGACGTCATATCAACATTGCTACTCTATCAAATGTAGACTATAAAGAGGGGTAGATGATAGAAGAGAAAAGGACTCCTGTTTTCTTCTGCATCATCAGCATCCTGTCGCAAGTCACAATTCCTTCATGCTTTTAGCAGTTTGCATGAGCAGTGTGTGAAAGAGGTGAGTGCAAAAATTATTTCCAGAGTGAAAATTACTTGAGAATATTTCTTCTGGGATAGGGGAGCCCTTCTGGGTGTCTACAGAGACAAAATTCAAAATGCATGCCACAGCTGTGCCATACCCTTCCTCTGTCGGTAGTAAGCCTGGTGGGTTTTTCCACTGAAACAGCGAGGGATTTTCCTATCAGAAAGCAGTTGGTATCAGCAGATCTCGCAGTTTATCTAGAAGTCGCATCTCTTCCAATTTAAATGCTACATCAGTGGTTATTAAGCCCACATTGCAAAGAAATAAAACTAAGGAAAACATTCTGGAGGGTGCTCTGGATTCTATTAAAGGATTGAATTTCTCACTATATTACACTTTTTCCATATGGCTGAAACCTGGAGCTGCATAATACTTTGAATACGCTCGTATACTGCTAGTGGTATAATCCCAGATGGTGACAAATGACCCCATTCCAACAGCAAAGTGTAGATCCTTACAACACCAACGCTCAGCCATGCTCTTGGGATATTCCCTCCAAACAATGAATGACTGGCAGATAACATAATGTTTAACTTTTGCTCACGCTTTATGGCTAATGCTGCAGAGCTACTCGTTTGTTAAGTACTCGGCCTTATAACAGCGTAAAAATGACATGAGATATTCCCTTAGCCACCACTGAAGGATCTCCTTCGGTCCGTGAAGGTCAACCGTGGTGCACGTAGTGTGTCACTATCTCTGTGTAAGGATATGCTCTGGCATGCTAGAAGGGAGCTGATAACGTCTTACCCCTGCTTGGGCCCTTCAGCTGCCTCTTGGGGAAGTGTGAAAGGCTGCCAAGCTCAAGATGTGCTGCATCCTGCAATTTGGCTTTCCCGAGAAGAACAACCCCCTCCCCCCAAACTCACCCACGGCAGTTCTTTACCCAAGAAGAGGTCATCACACAAAAAGTAGATAGGAGGGAAAGCGACTGCACACTTGACTATAACTGCAAAAAAGAGGAGTCCGGAGTCCTCTTGAGATGTTGTGTAAAGAGAAAGCAATCTGGGCTGTCTCCATTTTACAGAAAGACCTCTGTGCTTTTGTGGACTTCATGGCCTGCCAGATGGAGACGGCTCCAAATAACACTGAGCTCTTATTGCTGCAGAAAACCAAGGAGAACTATAATCTCAAGTACTGCAGGTGTAGGAGGGAATACTTGCTCAGATGATGATTCATGTCAGCATCTGAATAAATAAGGTCAGACAGCCAGAGATTATTCCTGTGAAGGGGAGTTGATTTGTTTGGGGGGCAGAAAGGAGAGGTTGTTTGTTTGTTTTTTTCATATCATTATACTGAAACCCTGCCCTGCTCTGAGTTTTTTTTACAAGAATTAGTTCTTATTTATTTTAATTAAGAATGCAGTTCAGCGACACATAACTGGGTGTAGCCTACCTGAACTGGAATAGCTGTTTCAAAGGAGAAATCCTAAGGTTAGCATAGGCCATGCAGTCAGCATTACGTAGCATTTATGAACATATCCGTTTACAGTTTTAAGGAAGATAACTCCACTGCAGACCATTAAAAATAAAAACTACTTGCCTCAGAGGGGTGAGAAAGGATTAATTAGTTAGTGCTCGTGCAGCACTGTGAAGATACAAATCGTGGGACTGTGTTATTAGTAAGCAGAAGATGCCAACAGGAAGAAGCATTGTTAAAGGCACGAGGACTAACAATGGTTTTGTTCTCACATTTGTAAATGATTCTTTTGCTATTGAAAGGTGTTGGCCTTTCAGCCTAGGAGACTGAAATTCTCTTCTTCACCCAAAAGAGCCTTCGTGGGCCGAGCATACTTTCTCACACTCCCTCACCAGTGCTCCTCACTATTAGCTTATAGATGCTAGACAGTAGTCCATTCTCCATAGCCCTTTTATTGCTTGGCCTCTGCTTCAGCTGCCAAGAAGGCTGCCATTTAGACTCAATTGTTACGGTAGCTTTTATGATCTAGACATGGTGTCTAGGATCGGAGACTTCCTAGCAATTTTGCATATGTTGCTGTGTTGCCATCAGAAGAGAAGGGCTCATGGTTGCCAACAATGTGGGCAGAATTCAAAGCAGTGACCTACAGATGAAAGGCCCCCCATCCCAAAACAGGCCAGCTAAGCCATCCGGCCCCCGAATGCCAGCTTTTCACTGAATGAATCTGTATTGTGATGTGGTGCTCAGAAGGGGGAAAAAAAAAACCCAGTTTTAAAATATCTGTGGACAACGGCTGTCTAGAGCTGAGGCTGCAGACATTCAGCCCTTGCTTACGTAATATTTCTATCATGCACTGTCCTCCCATACAACTCCTCACCCCATGCCAAGGTGCTGGAGGGAGGTCTTGCTCCTATTTATGCAGCATGAATACAAAACCAGAGAGGGTGGCAGAAACTTTCCACAGAAAGATATGGTCCCTTCGGCATGCTGAGGAAAATGGCAGAGCAAGAACGACTTGTAAGTTAAGGGGAAGAGAGCGATTAAGAAATTAGAATAACCATATCCAAGCATTTCCTCAAAAAGCAGGATGACAACAGCCCTTTAAACCCAAGACTCACACAGCAAAATATGCCACATCAAAGCAAAGCATCTTTTCTCTCTGTGTTTGCTAAATCGCTCTCTTTGACAAGCAAAAGCCTTTTTTACCCTGTGGTCCTCATCTCCTGATGCACATACAACCCTCTGCCCTTCCCCGCACCAAACAGAGGCCAGCCAAGGAAGGTGATTTTGTCACCTGGAGTTAATTTATGCTGTTCTCAGCTGTGCCTCACCACTGTGCAGGGGTGGGACCTTTTCAGATGTTGGAATGATAGGAGAAAGAACAATGAAGCAGCAGAGTATGTGTGGCGGGTGGCCGAGTCATCCTATCACCATGTATTTGTGTAGTTTCTTTAGTGCCATCCAATCTTTCCTTCTGTCCCCAAATGGCCTGTGTTGAAAATGTCCCTGCTTACAGTTGCTCAACTGGAATGAGGACAAATTGTTGCAGTGGCCCTCTTCCAAATGCTTGTGCTGTAACTTTTGTCTTGACTAGTCTCTGGAGATATCTCTAGAGTGAGTTTCCTATGACTTGTTCGCACTACCCCAAAGTCATGCTGGATTTTCTTCCTATACTCTTTCAACTTTGTAGCAGAAATCTTGTTAAAAGACCCTCATCACAGAAAAAGCCAGAGCAGGCAGAGCCTTAACGCTGTTATGTCATAAACTCCCCAGTGAACTAAAAGCGAGGGGGTTGGGTCTCAAGGGTGCCCGAGGTTACAAAGTGGTGCTAGCAGGCGAGGAGACCTACCAGCAGAAAAAACACGTTCACACCGAACAGCTTGAGTTCTAAGTACCAGTGTTGTTAGGACTGCAAGGCCCTCCAAGCTAATACGTGAGCCACTTTCGTAGGTAGAACGTCTGGCCTCTTGGTCCTCCAGACTGCTCTGATTCAGCACCGAAGGGGTTGTGAAGGTACTCTTCCCCCTCAACATTCACATGTGAATTAGTCCAGCAGAAAAAAATGAGTTAGCAGAGCCTGAAGAACTAAGCCAAGAAGGAAGGGTTTATAGTTCCAAAACCATTGGATGAAGTTTTGCACGTAGACTCATTAATAGACATTACAGAAGAAAAGGTTCATTTCCCCCTCCCCACTTAGATGCATGACCTATTAGACATATATGTATCAATAGTATTTGCCAAGGATAGCTAAATTCAAAGACCATTGTTTGCTTGTTTTAAATGGATGTTAAATATTAGTTATTCATGAAAAGTACAATCTGCTTTTAGGAAAGACTTACAATGTTAATGCTATTAAATGGTCTCTTTTGACTCCACAAGAGCAGAAAACAGGCCTGTGTAAAACATCTCCTCTTTCTCTTCCCGCAATTTGCAGAAAGTTATCTGAGCATCCTCAGAGTGAGGGAGAGTGAACCCGGAGATGAGGCCGCCGTGGTTCCTCGTGGACCCTCTGGGCGTATAAGGGCCACGATGAGGATCAAGGTGGGCACCCATTGGCCCTTCCTGCCCCCTGGCTGGAAGCAACCAGCCAACTCACAGACCCACTGCAACGCGGACATTTCCTAGCTCAGCCTTCCCAAGTCACAGGGAGATCTCCCACGTGATCCCCCTCAAAGAATCCCAGCATCCTTCCTTTTATGTCAAGACAAACGAGAGGTGAGAAAAATGAGCAATGGAGCTTAGTGAAGATATCTCACAATTACGGTTATGGGGTTTGTTTAGTTTGTACATGGGGTCACGCATCACATTGCAATAGCATCTCCTGCTCTGTGACCATTTTCTAGCCTCTTGATTCAGCAAAGAGAGGTAATTGCCATAGCAGACATATCCCTGTATCTCTGAGATAATGTTACTGGCTAGAATTGGACAGAGCATGGCGGACAGGGCATTCCAGACACTAGAGGTTGCTCCATGTTTTCAGGTTTAGCAAATATAAGGATTTTGTATGACTTTGCCATTATTCTGGGGATATCAAATCTCTGCCATTAGCAGAGATTTTTTTTTCTTTTTTCTTTTTTCTTTTTTCTTTTTTTCTTTTTTTTTTAACCCAAGCAGTGTAGTACTGTGTTAGTCAGCCAAACGACTGCTTGCATTGCATTCGGGATCTCAAGGAACATAAGACCACTTTGTTTTTCGTTAGCACTAGAGGGGAAAAAAAAAACAGGCCGGGCTCATGGTTTATAATTGCATATATAATTACCACCTTAAGACCACTAGTAGCAATACAAATTAGCTCACTGCCCTTTACATCATCTCTGCAGTGCCTCTCAGAGCACATGTAAGCCGTCTCATTTTTGTCCATCAGGCAGCCAGATTCTAATCTCAGACGTGCTGAAACAACGTGATGTACCTCTAAAAATGATCTGCTCCACTTAAAAACACGGTGACCACTATTGGAGCCATCCCTTGACATTCACCATGAAGCTGGAAGCAGAACCTGTCCAGCCAAGCTTTGGGCCAAATCCAACTGGTAACCATTACGTAACACACCAGCTTTTCATAGAGTTACTCCTGGTTTGCTTTGTTCTCAGCATCTCAAAGAAACCATGGGAAGAGGTCTGCTGACACCAGGAAGGCAGCGTTTGTACTCATCATGATCAATTTCTTCCTTATAAGTAGCAGGGAAGATGAGGAGCATATTGGCCAATAAAACACAGAGGTTATTACAATTCAACTTCTGAAAGCTGCCATAAAGTAGTGAATAGCAAAGAATAAGTCCAAAGCCATTCTACTTCTGCTTTGGTTACTACTTTATTCTCCCAGAGCTCATTTTTCAAAGGCAAAAGCATAGACACCAGAGGAGAGGAAGTCTGATTCTAAGAAGCTGTAAAAGAAATGCATGGCCACAGATCAGGGGATTATTTTTATGTCTCACATGTTTTCTGACCCTATGAAGAGTAGCTTTAAATTATTGCTTTTCTCATTGGTTTTAGTGGTGGCTGAAGCAGGCTCCATAGTTCACAAAATAGGGGGTGGGCATGAATCCTGAAAAAGTAGATCCATAACAAAATCTTTGTCACTGAGGCCAGAGGGACCCCTTGCCCACCCTCTGCCTGCGGCAGGATTGATTTAATTATTCTATAACTGTTCCTGTAGATGGGTGTCTGGCCTTGAATAACTCCAATGACAGTGATTGTCCAACGGCTCTTGGCAGCTTGTCCAGCTGCCGAACAGTTCTTCTACAGTTTTGCCTAATATTTAACCTAAAACTTCCCTTCTGCTTCAGCCAATTATTATTTGTCCCATCCTTGTTGACTAATGAGAATAATTGATCCTTGTTCTCTTTATAACATTCCTTTATGTCTCACGTTATTATGCTCCCCACACTCTTCTTTTGCCTTTAAGCTAAAGGTGCAAGTTATCTTAACCTTTCCTCTTAGATCTGAATGCCAAACTTCTTACCGTCTTTCTTCCACTCCTCTAAATTCTTCAATTTGTCCATGTTTTTTCATACGGAATTGAATGCAGTTACTCCAGTTATGCTTTAACCAGTGCCAAGCAGAGCGCAATAATTACTTCAGTAACCTTACTGACCCCATCTAATAACAAAGGCAAAATGCAGCGTGTAATTAAAATCTAAAAAAATAACTATTTTTAAAAGCTAATTGCCTTAACAATCAGAAAATTATACAGCTCAGAGAACACACACTAAAGAATTTAAAGGTTATTGTTCATTCAAAACATCTTTTTAAATTATATTCTGTATATTTATTCTGGGCTATGTGCAGTTTTACTCCTGTACTGTACTGTACAGTCTGTACTGCATCTCTCACACTCCCCCACCCTCTCTTTATTTCCTGCAGATTTAACTCCTAACAGCTCTATGGGGCCCTATCTACACTGGGATATTTGCTAAGGATTTCCCACTGTTGCGAGCACTTCTCCAGCTCCAGCAGTATGGCACAGCAGAGAACTCCCACTCATGCTTTTAATCCTTTAGGTTATTCCTATGTCTTCCAGCCTCACTAATGTCAGTAGAGCAGAGCCAACGGTGAAGCATTTTTAGAAAGTTTCCTTTACAAGGACAAAGTTTCATTTCCTTTGCCAGGTTCATGGTGCCCTACCATGAACAATCCCCTTCTCTCTGTTGGGCTGGCTGGTCTCTTAAAAGCTCCTCTGTCCTCTTTGCATTCATCAACAGCACACAAGCCCACCACGGTTGTAACTGCACGTACTCCTGCCTTTCAATTGCTAACTCTTCAGGAATGGAAATCCTTGTCACGTCCCAGCATGAATGATTCAACATTACTATCATTCTTCTGACAATGGCCGTTCTTGGAAAATGGTTACATGAATTTCTGGAATCCCCAAAAATAAACAGATTTGTCTCCATTAACAGGAATGGCAAACTCAGACTGCAAACCCACTTGTCTAAGCAGAGGCATTTAATTAAATTGCTTTTCTATTACACAGATAAGCAGAGATATGACTGTGTTAGTAGATGTATTAGTTTCTATTCTTGTTGCCCCATAGCACCTAATTATATTACAATTTTTTCTGTTGGAAAACATGTCTGTGAACACCTCCAGGTAGAAAACCCAGGAAATATTCCTAGCAAAATAAAAATCAGATTAGTAGACTAATATTGCATGGTAGATAGGACAAAAAGGAATTGGATTAAGACTGCAACAGGAAAGTTTTGGGTCTGACATAAGGAAAACCTACCTGTGAAGCATTGGATTATATCATCTGGGAAAGGAGTGGAATGTCCCTACTGGATTATCTTTCTAGTACAATTTAAATGAACAGTTGATGGGTATGATACAGATATAATTGGTCCTACCTTGACCCACACTGACGAGTGAGGATCTGTTGAGGACTCTTTCATGCCTTTTCTTTTTTTATGATTATACTTGCTTTAAATTTCTGATGAATGAAGTAAACCCCTGCTCTCACTTACATTCATCTGAGCCTTTTATATTCTGTAAAAGCTGCATATTTACAAATGAGATCAGAATTGGCTTCCTATAATAGCACGTTGTAATATGCCAGCAATTGCTCCATATCAATGAAATGGCAAAGTACGTTGTTATATAGGTCTTGTCCCTTAACCAATATATACAATGCAAAATAGTCATTGCATTTTATAGCAAGATCTCATCCAAGCATGTGTGTAAGACCTTCTCATATAGCTAAGTAACACCTTCACATACCCTCCAGCTAGAGAAGAGGTTCGTGGTAGTTAGGTATTTACCCTTCTCTATTTATTACAGTGCTCTGGATAGAGATTAAATTAAATACAGCTCAGTATTTGTGTTTTTCCACTTACCTTGAAATAAGATTTGCACATATTTTTGTAACTAGATTAAAAAGCTGCCAAGTGGCTTTTTAAACAATTCTCAGTGCGTGCAGAAGAGTTGTTCATGACCTTTTACATATACTTCCCTGGAGCCACATCAGGAACCAATCCCCTGTCCCACACAAATACAGCTTTACCCTCTTTGTCCAGAAGCAGAAAGGCACTTCTGCTTAAAAACATGCCAGGACACAAAATCCCTGTTGTATTCCACTAGCAAATTCCGGAAAAAAGACTTAATTTAAAGCCTATTTAGGTCAGTTAAAGGCTTGGCATCATGTCAGTGAGTTTTGGGACAGGCTCTCAAAATATAGGTCTTAAGGACAGGAAGCCTCCATACACACTATCATCATGGCTTGGCTTCGCGGACGAAGATTTGGGAAGGGCTTTGCCCACACTTATTGCAAGCGCGTTGATGGCTGAAAAGGCCAATGCGGGATAGGCAGACCGGTTGCAAAGAGCACACCGGAGGGTCTCCTTGGGTGGTATAGTCGAGGCACGGTTCTTTCCGCGCTCTCTTTTCTCCTCGAGACTGATTCTACGCGTGCTCTCAAAGGAGACAGCAGCGTTATGTATGGTGTGTCTCCAATCTCCAATTGGAGGCCAGGGTGGACCACTGATGGTGGTCAATATGGCCTAGGCTGAGGTGTTGTTTCAGGGAGTCCTTATATCTCCTCTTGGAGCTCTTCTCTTGCGGCAGCCGGTGGTTCTTAGGGAAATCACAGAGGTCAGCAGAGGCTGATTGACTTCAGCAGATCACTGAGGTCAGCAGATGCTCAGTGGGACCAAGAATTTTGTGCTGATCCAAAGCTATCAGAGAAATAAGTAAGAAGGCGGGAAGACAGAAGAGAGTGTGTCCTCCTCACGTGTCATTCACCTGCAGGCTGTCAGCACTGCAGTGACTGGAAAAGCAAACAAGAGAGCCCTACTCAGTCACGCCACGCTTTGCAAGTGACTAAAGAGGTCAGCACTCCCACTTCGTGTGGAAATGGTTGCATGATGTGGTTTCTATTTTAAAAATAACTTTAAGATTCCATCCCCTAATTCACACAAAAGCTAACAAAATATGGTGGGTTTTAATGATGTACAAATCAATATTATAAAAAGAAAATTAAGTAAATTTCCCTTGGCAAGAAATACAAAATATCTCACTCTCATAACATGCAGTTTTATATTTACACAGCGTAAAGTGTCCACATTACCATAATGTGTTAGTAGCATGAAACATTTTTAGCTACGATGTCTTAAACAAAGCTTGGTTACTGTCTGCAGTGCCCTCAAGCTATATGTCCACAGTCTTCACAAGCCTGAAACAAAACACATAGAGAAGGGAGCGTAACCACATTAAGGTTAATGCTTATAAACACAGAGATTTAACACTTGGCAAGCCAGAATTTCCCTACTACCTGAAGACATGCAGATCGTGACCTTAGAATTAAGCGGCGTGTTAAGCAGTCAAGCTGTCTCCCTAAAGAAAAGACAAAAATAGCAAAAGACTAGCTGAGCCATTGGTCAGCATATGTCAGGTCCACCCAGGCCCAAGTCAGAGTCGATCTGTAGCCATGCGGGGTCAGCTTGGCCTAGCCCAGCCTTTCCAGGCAGGGTATCTGAAGAAGGATTTTCAGAGGTGCTCATCACCATTGTCCCCACTGACCCACAAGGGAACAGGAACATTTATGCTATCATGCAAACAAAAACACCGCAAGAGAAAAGTTAATTTTGTCCCCTTCCATAAACAGAAAGCTTCTGGTATTAGATGGAGAGAGAAACAAAGTTAATTTACTGTCCCCTGTGTATTCCCAGCCTCGAAGGTGCCCGCTTGCCTCTGTCTCTCTGCAAGGATTCCTCCCAAAAGCAGGTGCCACAGTCCTGAAAAGCGTTATGATACAGGGGAAGAAGAGGGAAGAGGGGATATTAAAATGTGAAACAAAGGTTTTGAACTAAATTGTTAAAGATAGATAGGTAGGTCTTTGTTTAAAGAAAGATCTGCAAGACAGAGAAGTTGGTTTGGGAAAGAACGAAGGTCAGCAGAGCAACAGCTCAAACATCAGAGATGAAGGGGAGGCATGCAGGGAGAAGAGGGGAGTGTGAAACAGCTGCCTGGGGGAGCTTAAAAGGGATGCTCAGCATGCTCAAAACACTCTAATTTTGCCATAGTAGATCTGCTTGTGCCAAATTCCCACACACAAAAATCTCAAGGACATGAGACTGACCTGAATATCATGGGCTTACTTCTCTGCTGTCTTCACTCCAAGCTGTGTTTAGCTTGTAAATACATGAGTTTTCTGTTCTCAAGTATTTGATTCCTTGCAAGTTATTTTCAAAAGTTGATCATATGAAGCTTATCCATGAAGTTACTATATAATTCCTGCTGGATTAAAATTGGATATTTCTGTTTATGGTAAATTGCCAAATGCTATTACAAGGACACTCAACCGTAAAGGAACTTTTATTCAGGGCCCCAAGGTGCTCATTACAGAGAGATGTAAGTATACGCATATATATGTGTTAAATTAGGCAACAAAACAATTCCATGCTGCATAAGACCTGCTCAAAAAGCAGAATTTCCCATCTGGAGGGAATCCTGTTATTTCAACTTTCATTTCCATCCTAAAATAGGACAAGAAATCAAAATATCAATGAAATAAATTTTGTTGGAACTCAAAGATCAGAATAATTTAGGTTTGGAAACCTCTATAGACAAAATGCTGATGCGTCCAATTGAAATATAATAGTCCCAGCCTGAAAAGTCCCGGAATATGATCCTCTTCTCACATGGATAGAAATCAAGAATAATTCTGCTAGAAATCCATGAAGTACACTGGTGGAAGCCTTCACACAGGTAATAAAAACCACACAGAATGACAAGCATTTTATAAAGCCAAGTGCTTTGGAAAGCTTTATGCTTTCAAGCTTCAGGGCATAAAAGCAACCTAGGAATTAGGAGGAACTTCATGGCTCATCCCCACTGCTGCGACGATGGAGGCCAGGCGGTCGTGCAGCCTCACTGGGACCGTGGGGCTGACGGCTGCCTAGGTTAAATGCAGGAACATCTATATTTCTTTTGTTTAGCAAAAGCTGGGATTACAGCCCACATTGCACATGGACTAGTGCATGTGGCTTGGGAAATGGCAGTGTCCAAGCTGTCTGCTGGGCTTTCCAGGCAGCTGATAGACCCAGGGAGGAGGCAGCAGCCTGCTCTGCAATGGGAAATACTGGCTGTCAGAAGCAGCCAGGCAGCTCTGGCAATATGCTCCAAAGAAAGTGGAGACAAACTGTCTGCCCAGCCTGCTGAATGCAGAAGTCTTGGACCCACGAGCAAAGAAATTCTCTTCGGCCACTTGACTCCTCTCTAGGTTTCAGGAAACAAGAATTTAGATATATTCATTGTGAGGCATGTGAGGTGTCACCGAAGAAACATGTCATTCCACTATCAGCTGTTCCTTTTACTGAAGAGACACTCAAACAACTCCTCCAGTTTGTTTTTTACCGTTTGTTTTTTTAAACAAGATTCTTTCAAAAGGCCATAGCCTTCAGGCCACAAGCTAATCTTTAACCACCCACTTAATTTTTCTGAGCAAGCTGGCACTGACCATTGTTGGAAGCGGTCACTTGCTGGAAAAAAAAAAAGGTAGACATTCCCCTGCAAAGGTCCTTCTGCAGAGGAGTCGAGGATGGCTGAAGCTCTGGGCAAGGCAGATGGCTCTCTGCATCGCAAGAGAAACAAACGCCAGCAAAATTGCCAGCTGACTTCTGCCGACAAAACAGAAATTGAGGACGAGCGCTGATGCCATCAACTTCCACGTGTGGGTTGCAGGGTGTGTAAGGACATTCCTGCCTGGTTTCCACCAAACACTTTGAAGATGGTCCCCATGTCTGGAGCAGCAGAATTACAATGATGGGAAGATGCAGTCTGGTCACCATTGGGCTTTGAATCTAGTGTGCAATAAACACTTTGAAGCCTATAAGTTTAGAGCTGGGCTTCCAAATTCAATATGTTAATTTGTCCCCAAATCCAATCACTTTAACTCTGAACGTGACTACAGCTGTTGTTTGCAGCCGCTGGTTAGGAAGAGAGACAACAGCCTTTGGAGTGCCTCATAAGCAGGTGCTTACTTAGGGTCCCCTCTGGGACTAATTCATAGATCTTAAAAATTTTTAAAAATTGAGATTACCATCTGATCATGTGTATATGCGGTCATGGATTAGACCACAAAGTAAAAGAGAGGACTTAAGGAAATTAATGTTCCAACTTTAAATTTGAGATTTTTAAAAAGGATTTAAAAACAAAACACAATAGCAAAAGAACAAAATTTGTTTTTCCAGAGAAGCTAAGATCCCAGTCCAAGAAAGAATGCAGAATACACTGAATCAAAAGTTTTCTAGGTGACTTCAGAACCTAGCTGAGAAAAGCAGGTTGATTTGCCCCCAACTGTTTAGATTTAGTCAGGGGCAAATCTCTCCAAAGATATTTTCACCACCTGAGTGAGGGAATGCAAAGGAAGATTAAGCCAAAAAGCTTCCTGTGGAGTGACCTGCATTGTTCATTGCTGACTCATTCCCCACCACCACCCCAGCAGTCAACAATCCAAACTACCTCCATCTTGAGCCTTCTCAGCTTCCACAGTGATTCTATAAAATGGAATTGCAACAAAACCAACTTCAAGGCATTGAACTCTCCCAGCTTTTTCCACACAACTCTACAAAAAATTTCCAAGTCTTAGTTCTAGGGCCTCAGCTATCAGATCATTTCTCCTGCCCAGAGTAGGAAATAGCATCGATTTCAGGAATTATAGAGAAAGGTGGGAAAATCTGGAATAATGAAATAACTTCTGAGCAGGACAAAAAAAGAAAAAAAAAGTCCAGCTTCAGAAATCAGCTGTATGGAGCCAAAATTGAAGGCAACTGTATTTACCAAAAAAGGGGGAAAGCCTGATCTAATCTCTCACCCAAAACCCAACTACAGTGTCTGGACTCAACAGGGTCAGGTTATTTTCCCATATCATCAACACCACAACTAGAAATAGGAAGAACCACGACTGTCAAAGCAGACAGTAATTTTCATGTTTCCAATACGGCTTTGTGATCAAAGTGACAGTTACATTTCAGTAAAGTCTTTTGATCTTTTTGATGCTCAGCTGAATGGAATCAACACATCTTCAGAGCCATGCACACTGAGAACATAATTCTGACTGCTCGTTGCTGGAGAGATCGCTTGCTATTTTTATTCTGGTATTTTCTACCTTAAGGAAAAAGCTGAGTTCTCTCTGTTAAAACCAACAGAAGAGTTGTTTAAAGGTATGGGAAGATATACATATAAAATATTCATTTAATGGAATACATACAATAGTCTTTACAATCACTGATAAGTTCCAGAAGAGGACTCAATACTGTACAGCAGAGTCAATCATGATGGTAGATACATTATGCCAAAGTGCAGAGCTGTTTTAGAGGCAAATTTCAAGAAATAAATAATCTGACCAAAAATATATAGGGGAGAGAAACACGAGGTGTGCACGGAGCAAAGGGAGATAGTGATAGAGAACGAATGCAACAAAACCTGCTGATGGTTTAGCAAAAAACACAATTAGTCTTGCAGGTTTTCACACCGAAGTCTCTAAGCAGCAGTTCCTGAGCTGTGATGTACAAACCACCAACTGGCCAACAAACTTTGGCGGTTGCCCACTGTCAGCTGGCTGAGCATTGCCTTTCTTGTCCCAGATGTTACGTCACACTGAAGATGTCGTTAATGGATATCAGACTAAACCAAACCACTGCTATCATTGCCACAGAGGCATTTACAGAACCGCACATGGGAAATGAATGAGATCAAGGGCTGAGAGTAAAACTTTATTCCACCCCTCTACCTATATGGCGATACAGAATAGTCCCATGTTAAAAAATTTCCTTTTGTCTGTTCAAAAATGTGCACCAGCAAGCTTGAGCGGTCAACTGGAGACCAAACCACGGCTGAGATATCAGTCAACACAGCATTTTAAAAGTTCACAAAGGAAAAAGTAATGTTGACTCCTGGCTAGAGAAATTCCTGGCAAAGGAGAGAAACTATACTCAACGCCCAAATAACCAACAACCTATCCACTGCATATGGAAATTATTCTGCACCATTTACTGCTCCAGCAGAGGTGCTGCATGGCCCTTTCGAAGCCTTGGGCTCTTTTTCGAAGGATATTATTTTAAACATTTTAGTACTGAGAACTGCATGGAGCTGGCAATTACGGAATTAGAGTGCAGTGTGGGGAAAGTCACTTTGAAATCACTTAGCTCAGTTAATTTCCTTTTCAGCACGATAGAACGCAGATGGAGCAGGGAGGGCCAACATGCCAGAGAAGAACTCCTCAGGCCTTGGCCAGCAGTCTCTCCCCAGGACTTACAGAGGGGTCATCAAATCCTCGTAGAATTATTATCCTTCAGGAAACCACATGCTAGAATACAGCAAGGGTCCTGGCCTTTGGAGCAAGTCCCCTCACTCCTAGGTTTGTGTTACACATTGAATGTTAGACCTAAGCTGCCAACAAGGTCAACAGGGACACACTGCTCACACCAGAAGAGCAGTGCAGGAAAGCCAGAGAGAGGTCAGTAGAGCACATCAGGCAAATTAAATGCTTTGGGAAAGAGAAGTCTTGATAGAAAGAAGCCTCCGAAGAGTTGTCCAATATGAAGGAAAGGCTGTTACCAAAGAAAGCTTGCTGTATGCAGCAAGACTTGGACAAGAAAGAGCAAGCTTGACTTGATTCAGATATGCTGAGGTCATGAGACAAAAAACAAATTAAGTGCAAGGGGAGTGAAGCATTGCAGCCTCTAGCTAATGCAGCATTACTAGAGGTGTCGAAGAAGTGTTGCAGGAATTTCTCCCAGGGACCATCTACCTAAAGTGTGATTGTGCCTCAGAGCAAGGGGTTCACTTCCAGGGATGCTCTCCAGCACATCTCTTGGATAATTTAATAGAGCCTGTTATAACTTATGCTGCATGTTTCTTATACAGAGAAGAGAGATTCCCCAAAGGAAATCATGTATAATATGAGAAACAGATCCAAGTGCTGGAGTTGTAGTAGGGTCTAACAGATACCCTGGGTCTTAGGAAGTCCAATGCATTCTCTCTTAACATAACAGGAGGGTTATTCTTTCAATATCTCCCTCTACATTGTCACAAATAACTGGGACAAGTAATGCAGAGAGCCCAGGTCTCACTTGCCAGGGTTACTTGCACCAAACAGCCCATACCTATCTATGGGCCTCTGAATCTACCCATGCACAGCCACCAGTTTGACCCACACACCATGCTCAAACCTTGTTTGCCCCATAGCACTAGCAAGCACTTTAAAAGCAAGCCATGTTCCATGGTTTCTGGTAGCCATTGTCCATACCCAGGTTGATGGCACTGACATGGACGCAGCAGCATGTGCTCTCTATGTCAGTCCTTTCATGCTCAGAGATGTTGGATCTAGAAACCATTTGCCCCTGGAAGACTAGTTGTGCTCTGCACTTAGCATTTTTCCCTCAATGAAGGCAACACTTTCGGATACATCAAACCAACTTTACGTCTCCCTGCATTAGCATTTCCCCTTCTAGAAACCTATAGCAGAGAGAGCTTCTGCTATCACCTTTAGGAGTCCTACCAAGTCCTACTTTCTCACCTGTTGCTGGCAACCAGTTCAAGGCTGGTTATTACTACCATGGGCATGATTGCAATAGAGCTCTGTGAGATTAGCCAGCTTGTCTGCTCATGGAATATCTGCTCCAAAGACAACTGGAAGCTAGTACAGGTGTTTTCCCAATGTGCATTCTCCAGATATCCAGGCAAATTAATGAAACTCCTTAATATTCCTCCACAAATATCTCAACCAAAGATATTGCCACTCTTCCCTTTTCTGAGCCCTAAGCAGAAGGCTCAGGGAGAACCACCAGCTATACCTGACACCTGCAAAAGAGCAGCTATCTGAAACTTTGTTCTGTGCCATGGGAGTTGGGGTTCTCTTCCTACCTCAGATATTGGCAACTGAACACTTTTCAGCACCTGGGCAAACCCTGCCTACCACCTCCTACAGCGATTCAGGCTCTATATCAAGACAAGCATGGGTCTGACTACCTGTGTCTCAGCAGAGCATATGTTCGGATAGTTGACCTCAGGATGACAAACCTGGGGAGACAGGATGGACAGGTTATTGCTGCCTTTTGCATAACTGGCACCAGGTCACCAATAAGCCACCCATAAGCCAGGTCACCAATAAACCCATGCTGGCAGTGTCTGTCTTCCCCATCTCTGCCCACATACCCCTCACAGGCAATGTCCTTTTACAGCACTGCTGCCAGTCACACAGCATGTACAGAGCGTTCTTTCCACTTCTGTTCCAGCCGCCAGGAGCTTCTGCCCCAATCCAGATCAGGGAGGTAGCCCCAGGGCTACCAAGGATACTCAAATGTCCCCAAATCTCCAAGTTAACACCGTAGCTATTGCTCCCCCACTTTCTTCTTTTCTGCCTACTCATTGGCTTCTTTGAAATGTGTCCCTCTTTTGCTGTAAAGAGACCTACTTACTCACCATCCTGCAAAGGTCCAACAGGCCCTGGATGTCCCAACAGCACAGTGCTGTTGTAAACCATCTGTATTATCAAAATACAGTATTAGGTATGCAAAAGTCTAAACAGTAGTAAGCATGAAAAAAGCAAAAGCAGACTTGCTCGCCAGCTCCTCCCCGGCTGTGTCCTGATGAGGTCTGCAGGGTCAACCTGCATGGCTGGTGCCTCCACTGCTGCTCCCCTGCAGCTGAGGCAGGAGCTGGAGAAGGGCTTCACTGCCTGGACCACTCAGGGCACTAGTGACAACATGGAGGTTGGGGGGGAGAGGCGTCACCATGATGTCAATAAGAGCTGTAAGTCCTCCTCCTAAGCACGCACTTTCTGCTTTCAGAGCAGCAACTTCTTTCTCACCTGGGAGTAAAAGGTCTCCATGCAGTTGTCTCCTGGCCTCTGAACAGCATCTTCATTGGCTTCAGGTGTCTTTCCCACAACAGGCAAACACCCTGGTGAGAAGGCTCCTTACTTTTGGGTGAACATCTCTGTATTTCAGGTCTGTTATGGGAGCAGGCCTGAGCATGGCCAGGGCAGAAACCTGCAGAGGGAAGGTGCAGCCTCATTGCTCTGGGAGCCAAGCAGTGTTGCCTGCAGCCCTGACATCCCAGAGCTGACCCATGTGATGCCAGAGCACACGGCTCTGCGGAAACCCTGGCCATAGAGTAAGGAGGCTGTCAGGGTGTGCCTGGATGGGGACAGCTGGCAAGAGAGAGAGGGGAAGGCATCCCCAGTGAGCTGCGGCTGTGAGGGTGTGAGCCAAGACCAGGCTGCTGGACAGGGAGAGGGCACTGGCATAGATGCAATGGGATAACAGCATCTCAGCCAAATTAACTCCACCTCTGCCCGTCATAGTACTTGGTTCCTGCCTCTCCTGGTGCTCCAAGGGCTGGAGCTTATGGGAATACATGTACTCTCTCAACCGTCAGTTTGAGAGGTTCCTGGGGATAGTCTATCTTGGGTACAACGAGTCAAACTTGGCATTTCCTTCCTCATTTTGCTTCTGGAGAGGTTCCAGGAGCAATTCATCTTCTTGCATTTTGTTTTTAAGGGAATTGGTTGATTCAAAAGGGAGTCTAAAAGCAGTGTGGTAAAAGGAAACAGGGCATAAGCAGTCAGGGTAGATTCACCCTTCCTCCACTGCCTCATCAAGAAAATTAAGTTAATGTGGTCTTCTCGAAGAGGAGGAGTGGTTGAAAGAGTTAAAAAGAGGCAGGAAGGTGTTTCAACTCTAAGAGAAATATTAAAAATCTTTTATTCAAACATATGAATATGTATTAAGAGGCATACACAATAAATCCATGGATATTACTTAAACATGAACAGAGTGCTTGGCAAATTAACATATAGAACAATATTGCCCTGGTAGCTCAGATTATAATGGGACCTAATAGGATTTCCCTATCCCTAATTCTGCTGAATTCAAGTAAGGCTGATTTAAAAGTTGTAAATGCGCACGAGGTGGCTTCCAAGACAATAAAAAGCATTTCTGTTCTCTGAAAAACAAGCCTTAAGAATGTGACAACACATGAAAAATTCCTTTAGCTGTGCCTCTTAGCACAGTTTGGATGAGCTGAGGCTTCCTCAGTGGCAGATGTTTCTTGTGCACCCACCTAAGCCAGGAATACGTATTTGTCATATCTTGCTATATTTCCATATGCATTCTGCTCCTGTGGCTTTCTTGGCAGCTCCCTCTCATCTGATCCTGCACTCCACTGCATCGGTGCACACAGGGCGAGTTCTTGGGCTGATGCACTTGCAGAAAACAGGCAACACTGTCAGGATGCACTAGAAGTATCGCTGCCCTGGGCAGCTCATGGGCTTGATCTCAGCAGGCTGCAACAGTGTCTGTGGCAGGCATGCAGGGAGGAGAGAGAGAAATGGGCAAGTGAAAACGAAGTAAGAAGTGAAGAGGCTCAGCCAGCAGAGACGCAGCTGAGCTAAGTCTTCTGAAAAATCCTCAGAAAATTAGAAAAAAGGCAAGATTTACAATGCCAAAGGAGCACGTGCTCACAGGGACTTGCATCTGTGTGTGAAGGGCATACCTATGCATGTGTATCTGCAGGGAGGGCTTGGACATGTGAGTACACTTGTGTGTTGAGGTTCTGTTTTAATGCCATATCAAAAGTAAACCAGGTGATGAATATATGGGTCTGGTGCGGGAACTGGCATAACAGAATGAATCTGCACAGGCTCAGTGCAACTCTTCCCACTTAGAGTAGACAGCGATAGAAGCAAGTTTAGAAATACAACAGACAGAAGCAGTAAACAGTTTTCAGTGAAATCAACACTCATGAAAAATGCCAATATCCAGGACTAAACACCTTGTTAGAAGTGATTGAATCCCTAACAGCTGTGGCAAAATGCCTTCACTTGCAAGTGTTGGATAAGCAATATTTCCTTGCTATTGTTATTTATGGAAGCACCCATAACACTAGCTGCTTTCCAAACAGATCATTCTCCAAAGAGCCTGATACAGCTGCTAAGTGCATGTGGATGTAAAATTATTTTCTTGCATAGTACAAGTTACTTACTGTACAAAGTTCAAAAAGTGCTATGGTGGGTGAAACTGGAGTTAAACAACCCAAGGACTGTAACTGCATAAGGGATATAAGAGCAATCTCCTTACTGTGAGCACAATTTATCCTCCAGACAACAAGATTTTTAATGGTGAAAGGCACGTTTGACTTTAAATTCATACTTGAATTCATAAGAAACACTGAGTTACTCTATGTGTGCACTAACAATTTTATTTTCTTTTATTACTGTTACAAGTTTTGTAGACAATAAAATCATCAAATACTTCTGGGAAGAAAAAGTAATAAGTGAAAGCTTAGAGTTTTATACAATAATATTTCAGGAATTTTGCCTCAAATAACCAGGTCTTTTATTTCTGTTGGTACACCTAGACTATGCATGAGAAAAAACAGTGGTGTTCTGTCAAATAAAAAGAAACATCTTTCATCAGGACTCTGTTTATCATCTTTTCAAATGCTATCCAAATCAATGCCCCTATTTGTCATTGTAATTCAATACAATAAAAGCTGTTAAAACTACTCACTTTGCTTGCTAGAGACAAATTCGCTAAAGTTTTGCAGCACAAGCCAAATACACAGCACCAGATCCTCCAGTTTTTATTTCACTCTGCCCTAGGGAGTATTCCTACTGGTTTCTGTGCAATTTTTGCTCAAGTCAGAGCTGAAAATTTCTGTTTTGAACATGAGACCTTTTTTGAAATAAACAGTCACAGGAATCCCATCTACAAAGCACGTTGAGTGACTGGAATGGCACTGCTTGTGAATTTTATCTCTGAAATGCCAAACTTCTATTCTAGAGATTATTGCAAAATACAAACTAACTACATCCTTGATGAAATTCCCTTAAGGTCCATGAGGTCATCCCCAGGATTAAACACTGCCTGACCTTTTGCATACACAGCTCAGAAGCACTGTATTTTGACGCCTACTACGCCTTCAGAGATGTTAGTCTGTTCCACTAAAAACAAAGATAGATCTCGTCCCTCACGGGAAGAGATTTGGTGAAGAGACTCTCTGTTATAACCTTGTCGAGAGACTCTCCAGGACAACTCTGTGTCCTTCTGGCAATAGACAAAATAGATAAAGCTATCACTCAAGAGCAGCCTTAAGTAATGGCTGCATTTTCCATCATTTATAAAAGATGTTTTGATGCATTAAATACAAGAAACATGTTGGGAGCTTTGTGTTGGGAATAGGTAGAGGGTCAGGTCATGTGAAAAGCATCTGGGACAGTGGCTAGGGCAAAGGATTAGAGTCAACTGCTCTTTTTAGTCTTCTCCACACTACGGACTTGTCCTGAGATTTGGAGAAGCCTTTTATGGTAGAGTCTATAAAGCAGAGTCCTCATCTAACTCATCTGCAACTGCCTTTCTGCATCTGTGAAGATCATAGGAGTTTATCATGTCAAAACACTTTTAGAGGCTCAGATAAAAGCTGCTAAGTATTGACAGCTGTAGTAGCCAGTCAATGCATATTTACCCCTTTTGAACAAGCCCCCAAAGATCATTTGATGAGGGTGTGTTCTACATCTTACCTCTTATCTGTAAATAAACACATGTCTGTGTAGACACTGGGACCTAGTAAGACCAGAGAACATGAAAAACAAGATGAAATCTACTGATGACTGTAGCTCCTCTGACTGGAGCCTTTATGGCAACTGCAAGGATAGACTCCTCCCTGAGTTTTTACTCCAGCAATTATTCCCAACTTGGCATCCAGACATCAGTTCTGGCATCTAACCTGAAAAAAAAAAGCAGAGACTTAGGCTAACACACACTAGCCTCCTTCAAGCATTCAGGGTATTGTGCGTATGATAAAGGATTGGATAAAACAGTGGCAAAAGTCTGCTATCTTCCAAGGTTCAGGAAAATAAACCACAAAGGCAATTCAACAAAGTCCTCTTTGTTCCTGAACAGAACCAACAAAATGAAAGGAATCTGGTGGAATGGAGAAGGCAAGATAGAGGTCTGCTGCAGGGAGCAAGTACAGACAGAATCGCTCTTTGCCGGCTCCTCTGACAGAGCAAGTGCATGATTATCACGTGAGCCTCACAAAGACTGGAATTAAAGGGGCTGACTCGGCTGTCACATCGCTTAATCTGCGCTGAGGTCAAAGGAGTTCGCACTAACTGAGGTCAGCTACACACAGCCTGGGAAGTAGGGGTCTCTTTTTCTAAGAAACAGTTGCTCAGGCTGATAAAAATAGATACCTGGAGCCCATGATAGCTCACAAAGCTGCCCCTTTACGCCATACTTCCACAAAGAGCAGTATATAATCAATAGTGCTCTGAAAAGAACAGAACCACAATGAAGGCAGTCAGATGGTCACTAGAAAGGATTGCAAAGGGCAAAACACACAAAAAGTCGCTGTCTGTGTTACCCCCTAAAAGACCAAGGGGACAAAATAGTAAGTCTGAAATATTGACACACAAGTATGATAAAATCTAAATGCAAATAGGTGTTAACGACACGGCTGTAGGGCAGTCCGCTATTTGCAGGTCTCCACATCTCTTCTGTATATTACTTTATGAATCATGTCTCCAACAGAGACTTCTCCTTGCAGATTTCCAGTGATGCCAGGGCTACTGAAGAATGTCCCTGTGCTAAAAATAGTATCTATTCTCTCCCATGCCCTTTCAGCTTCCACTTCACACAATTCAGCTCCAAGAGAGGAGCAGTGACCTCGTCTCACCAAGGAATATCAACATCTCCACAGCTTTGACGAACCTTTTGGTGAGAGTGAAAAGAGAACGTACACAGTTGCGTAGTCATGTGCTGAATGTGTCTGAATAGATCCTGAGACTCTTGTGTTTGAAAGCAAAACCGATATTCATCTCCTTCAGTGTGCAGGCATAGAAAAGCATCTTCTGTCTCTTTTTTCTTTTTCCCTGGTGTCTCCAACAACATTTAGACTGGGTCCATAGAAAAATCTATTAATTTTGTCATGGAGATAGAACTACCTCATGTTTGCCGTCACCATCACTTCTGCATATAACCAAGCTCAAGATGCCAGTGGGCTTTGTGTTCCACAGCACAGATTAATCATTTCTCTGCCCAACAAACTCATATTCACATTTGTATCTTGATTGTGAATCAGGATTTTCCATCTTGACACTATTGTGGCAACAATTCAAGTTTTTAAAATAACTTCTACAAATAAAGTTAGAAGGTATGAGTGCCCTTCATTCCTCAGATCATAGTACTGGAGCTTCTTGGTAAACAAACTAGATCCACTGTGACAGAGAGTGAACAGAACCAGGTTTTCAAGCATCACTCTGTCACACGTCTCTGTGGACAGGGAACTTGCTAAAACCAATCTGGAGAGCAAGTCGAAGAGGGAAAACTGCAGGACCCTCACGGGATCTTCAGAGATGTGTAAGATGAACCTGAGAAAACAAGTCCTTGGGTAAGCTCAGTTCTCCTTTACAACCTGTTAATGACTATGTGTTTACCTGTCCTTAGGAAAGAGCCTCTGCTGTAACTTATCAAACCCAAAGGCATTCCTACTGTCCCCAGGGAGGTCTGAGTCAGAAGTTAAACTGAAAACTCCAAATGCACTACCTGTGCTTCATCATTTGACAGACTTTAGACTGGATTTGATGTTCAGTGTCCAATGCAGAGAGCTGCCTTTTTTATTAATTTCTCTTCCTTTAAACCAAATCTATTGCATTTTTTCTGCTCTGTTTCAAAGCTTGAGACAGTGCTGGTGTTGTGTCCCTTAGGTCTGAATCACCTTGCAGAAGGACATGCCAATGCCTGTTGTTAATGTGTGTGTGTACGCGTTTAGGCCAGGTGAAGGATGACTGTTTCCACTGATGCTACCTTACAGGGTATTAGAGGAAGCAACACAGAGTGAACCACCAAAGCTGGCACCTTCAGTGCTAGTGAAGGGAATGGGCAAATCCTCAGAACATGGAATTTGGGCTTTGTGACGCAGCTAGCATCTCAGTGGAGAGGAAGATGAGGAGCAGGCACTCCAATCATGTACAGCTTGGGCAGGGTGAGGAGCTTGTGGTTAGAGACCTGGAGGTGTTCACTCCTGACCTACTGGTCACTGAGAAGAGTGTGACCCATCAAACAGTAGGACTCTCTGTTGAGCGTTCTCCACTGAAAATCTCCAAAGTGATGCAGAGTAATGCGGATTTCTCTTTCTGTGTGTTGTCACCAGCCCCTCATCTCAGCATGTCTTGCTGGTTGGTAACTTACCCACCCATTGCAAAAAAGCAGCCTTGGTCTTTTACACCATGTTAAAGAAAATAATCAACACAGTACTTAAACCAGGCTTGGCTTGACTGCAGATTTCAACTGAGTTCAGTAGTAAAAGGAAACCCTAGTAGTTTTACTTCCCCACAGCTAGCCTTGCTCAATGTCTAGTGTCAAGATAAATTATGTTCTTCAGTGTGTAGGATGAAATAAGAGTTGCTATCACAGCAGGATGAGTTTGTCATACTCTACTTACATTAGGCAGCAAACTTTTGTTCCCATAGAAGAAAGAATTTTGAAAGTAGATAACAAAGCTGATTTTGGAAATATATCACTTGGGGCCGTAATTCATGATCTGTGTAGCCTCATGTAGTGCAGAATACTATCACTTTCTCTAACAGCTCTTAACAGAGGCTTTGACAGAACTACTTCTTTTCTTCTGAATTATATATAATCAAATTCAGTTCTACAACTTCATTTTCAGTCATCTCTGTTCACTGCTCTTCTATTCCAAGTATTCCTTGGCATGGTTGAAGAACTACTGAAGTATTTAACAGCTGTTTAAAAGTAGCAGCTAGAACTACTTAGACTAGACATAAATAGAAGACTAAACCCGGTCATTACCTTTGCAAGAAACATGTTTATGGAGAAGGATTTAAGAGAAACAAGATTATAGATCCAACTGCTCCATTATTCTCTGTGATTTAAAGGATAAAGGAGAGTGGGTTTGCAAAGTTAAATACAGGATAAGACTATCTGAGCCTAACAAAAAGATGAAGGTACTGTTAGAGAGAATTTGCAAATTGCTCAGCCTTGGAAAAGTCAAGCCACTTCTGGGGCTGCTTAGAGAATCTGGAGATTCTTGGTGCTAACATCCCTACTGTGCTAACAGTATGATCAATGTTTTGATTGTGATGCTTGGTCACTAAATGATGCTAGTTATGAACAAGAAAGAATGTCTTTTCCATTCAGATGGAGAAAGGAAGAGAAAAGGTATAAGATGGAGTGTCTCTGTTCGGAAATCAAGGGAAATCTTTCCACTGAGTTCACAGGGCTCTGGATCACATCCTTACAGAGCTCACTTTGTTGTCAAGTCCATTCCTTGTCCCACATCCCCCATCCCCATTGCTCAATTTGCTTTCTGCTATTAGGATCTTTTTCCCAAATATTAATAAATCTGTACAATCTTTGGCCTCTAGCTGAGCCTTTCTTCTGCGGCATACTGTTGCACTGTATGCGTGACTGGATGGTTGAGGGTTGCTCTGGAAATTACTCATTAAAATGAATTGCCTGGTAATACCACAATTGTCAATATGTGTAGGTTGCAGCATCCCCCCGTGGGTCATTGTAGCAGATCATAAAACCTCATTTCCAGGAAAGTTTCAAAACTTTTGTTTTCTAAGGAACATTAATTATCAGAGTTCAGATGACCTGTCCCATTTCTCCATCCACTTCCTCTCTTTTTTTCCTCATGGCATGGTAGTTTGAAGGCAACTGGCAACAGATCACATGTCAGGCTCCTGGTTTTACGCCCTAATTTCATATCCATGTCAGCTAGAGTGTTTAAAACCAGCAAGATTCATAAGCCTAATGCCCAGACCAATGTTTGTATGTGACCAGTTCCCCATTGTTAAACTTTTGTAACAACAGCTGATTTATAAGTCTGACACTTATGCAGACATATGCTTTGGCAGTCTCCAGGCTTCCTGAGACTCATGCCCTCCAGCACTGCTTGTTGACCTCTCCTTCAAACAGGACTTTGAGGGATCATCACAATGGCCAAAGCATTCTGGACCTAAATGGCTGTGAAAACTCTAATCATGCCCCAATCAGAGTTTACAGTGATGCATTTTTTCACTGACAAATTATATTCTGTCGAGACCAGAACTTTTCGCAGGTACTTACCAGTTCTTATGAAGCTCTTACCTGGGAAAGGTTCTCATGCCTAGGGTGACGCTTGAAACACATCAAAGAGCAAGAAAACTGTCACCTCACCCAGATAATCATCCTATGATCAAGGCACTGACTGGTGGCACAGGAGTCCAGATTTCAAGTTCCTGTTCTGCAAGATGTTTGAATGTCAGAATCCTGCATCCCGGGCAAGCTTTCTGGCTAAACTATCCGTTATTCTGTAGAACAGCTTCCTCTCTCTCCTGTTGGACCTGTTTCACTTTGTATAAATAAACATTAATTGGAACAAGGACTTGAACTTAGACTGCCCATTGGACCACTGCATGGTCTTTTTCCAGGCCGGTAAATAGATAACTATTTGTACAAACTTGGTAAGTTGCAGAGTCAACAGAGGCAGAGAGAGAGTCCTAAAAACCAAGGAAAAAACACCGAAGACTGTGATAAAGTCATTCGTAGACTACAAAACACCTGTTTTTCAGTCTTTGACCTGCATGAGGCATAACAAGGTCTACTAGCTGTTCTAGGGGAGGCTTTGTCAAATCATCTCCAAAGGTCACGCTTCCATCAAATTGTGAAAAGAGTCATACTAAAGTCTACTTCTTTTTCTGAAGTGAAAAAAAAATCCTTTAGCTACCGATCCTGTAACAAATACTTTGCATTAGGATGAAGGTGTTAGGCATCTTTAGCATCACAATAGCTTGATTCTTAAAGTTTCTGAACCTCTGCCTAGACATAAGAAAGACCTCACTGTTCATTCTGAGTGAGTGATTTGTTCCTCTGACACTCTCTTCCCCGCTTTGCTGGCATTTTGTCAAATGCAGGCTAAGTCTATTACTTACATACTATCTTCATATGACAATATGATATTTAGTCATATTTAGTCATACAGAAAAATAATGAAGGCAATCAAAAAGCTGTGATTAGTGTGAGATTACCATAAAAGACCACAGAAAAGGTAAGACAATAACTGAGAAGGCGAGTTATAATCCTTTACATACCCACTAGATAATGTTCTGTATAACTTTATGTCTGATGGTCAAAAACATTTCAACAGCTCTTTGATAAGGAACTTTGATTAAACCCTTTGATTAGGAACTAAAATCCATGTTTAAGACAGATTCACCTCTCTATCAGCATTCGATATCAACAAGTTGTATTCCTGTAGACCATGCAAGTTCTGTTTTTTCTTTAATGTCATATAATACATCAATTTCACAAGCACTCACATAAATTCCAGTTAAGAGTTAACCAGCTAAAACTACAAATATGTGGGAGGTTTTAGGAAGGACTACAACTTCAAAAGGAGTTGGTTTAGGAGGCATGACCTTATTTTTTGCAATAACTATGCATCATGACTTACTAATTGGCAGCAGATAACATATCACACTCTCAGTTTTATGTCCTTGGTTGACAACAGTGTCAATTGAAGTATTTGCTAACTGCAGAACTAATGGAGCCTCATAGCTGAAAAAGTTTTCATTCCAAAACGATGTTTGTATCAAACATTTCCCCCTTATTATTCTTTTTAACATTACTAAATCCGCATCAGAAATGGATATAGGTATACAGATAATTGTTGGACATAAAAAAAAATTATATCTGAATACTATTTATCCTAGCAAAATGGAAATATCTGAGAAGAAAAATACATTTCTTCTAATTAAATGTCATCAGAAACCCACAAAAGCACACACATGAAATAGCCTTGGAGCTCTGAATCTGTTATTTTTTGAGCAGGAGTCAATGTTAGATAAATTTGGGGAAAACGACTGACCTGAATTTTAAAACACTTTAGTAGGGTAGGTTTGAGTCTACGTCTTCCTTTTGCCAGAGACTGCATTAAGCAGCAGCCAAGAGGCAAGGCTAGACTGGTCCTCTGTGTTGAAACTGGACACCTGTACCATACACTGAAAAGGTCAATCCTCCTGAAACACTGGGATCTTCATAAGCTACAGCAGAAAATGCATAAAGAAACAACAAAAAAAAAGGAAGGGTTTAAAAGGAACCTTAGTGACTTAAGGTCTTAACATCCATTTAAATTCAATGGCAAAGAAGCCTGAATTTACTGTTTTTGAGAGATCTGAGGCTTAGGAGTGGGACTTGTTTGGGTTTTGGCTCTGAAATGTGTATTTTGTGGGGAGCAGTTCTGTTTCAAGATGCTTAATAATTCAGAATAATGTACAACATAGAGGAAGAGAATGGCTGCAATGTTATTAATTCGAATTTTTCTGCTTAGGCAAACTACAAATGAATGGGAGGAAACAACCGTATGCCATCAGTTTAGTGGAACATTTGCTATTACAACCTCATCTGAACTGGCCTAAGAGAACCAGTTACGTGTTTTGAAATCTGTCTAGCAATAGCTTATCGCAGCACATATAGATTACTTGGTAGACACCATTGGTGATTCAACTTTATTGAAAAATTTCAGTATCCAGGAGAGTAAATTGCCATCAGTGATACTCCATGATGTAGCTAAGCTAGAAGAAGTTGTAATAGCAGACAAAGAAGAGAAAAAAAATTATACTGAACAGCAGCAGAAAATTAAAACTGGAAAAATTGAAACTGATATTCATAAGAAAAAGGGACACACATCATCAGGGTGCAGGACATACAAGAGGTGCAGTACTGAAATACACAAGGATACACAAGTACAGTCACAAGTGTGACTGTACTGTCACACGGCAAGAAAACAAAGCCCTTTGGAGATGTCTATGCGAGGTCATTACTCCAGAACAGATATGGTGATGCACTTTGGAATCACAGGGGAAATTTGGCTTGGAGTGATGTCATAAACTGACTAAATTCCAGTCCTGTTTGTCTATGTGGGAACAACTGTATCTATGTTATTCCCAATTCTCTTTTGTTTAGCCATTTCTTTAAAACCTCTCATCATGGATTTTATTCAACTTCCATAGTGCTTTGCTGCCCTGATTTATCATTGCAAACTTTTTCCCTGAGGTCCGATTCAAATCTCTTTTGCTGCTGTACCACATTGCTTTCTGTTCTGGACGACACCAGCCCAAAAAGATCAGGATTGTATCTGGATTGTATCTGCATTAGCATGTTAGTTTATCCCTACTCGTTATGGTCAGATCCACACCACGAAGCAGACTCAGACTCACAGCCTTTCAGAAAATACTAAATCACACGTTGCGTACAGGAGTGCACCTAATGATCTCCAACCCGTACTTACATCCGGTTTGAGGGACCAGCCCAGAACTATTCCAAAACCTTACAGCAGGCATGTAGTGGATGTTAAACCCTCAGCACCAAGCATTTTACTCTACAGGTCCTGTTTGCATTCACCCACACTCTTACTGGGCCACACTACTTGCTAAGTAGATATAGCTGACGGCAAACATCCATTAAGGAACAGCAAAAGCTGAGAGTGGGATGGAGGGAACTGACTGATTAGGACAGAGTAGGCCAGATACACGAAGGCGGCAAAGGAGCTTTATAGCCATGGTTGGCCTAGTTCCTGTGACACTGAATAATTATGGTCAGGGCAGCTGTGCAGCCCTTCCCTTGGGGTGACCAACCACCCAGGTCGGTCAGCTCAAGGACACAAAGGTGAATTGTAAAAGGCCAACAACTATATAGCCTTTAAGATGTCAGATTTTAATTTGGTGTCTCAGAACCATAACCAAGGATAAGATGTAATTAAGATAAGAAAAAAAATAAATAATTCAGAAGACAATGTACTGGCATGACATCTTTTAAACTATGGACAGTCTCCCAGACTCTTCCCAGTAATGGGTCCTATTGCTTGGTGCTTTTATAGCCAGATTGGCAATGCTAGAAAACAGCCTGCAGCATATACTCTTGCTTTGACAAGGGATTGTCATTTCCATCTAAGCTTCCTCTCACTTCGCTACGTTTTGGAAGCAGGATCTCTTTCTTAACTTGTATTTGCCATATGAAACCATATATCAGCCGGAGCTCCTGGGTAGAACACAGCCGCAACAAAGGGTCAGTTAGAGCTCTTGGGATCTGAGGTGAACCTCCTTAGATGACCAGTATGCCTCCACTCACCTGGGGACCCTCAGAACAAGCCTCTGATAACTCACAAAATGGATGGATGTCTGCAAAAGTGGTGACAAGTCAGAGCCACTCTTCCCTTTCAGTTACCCAAGCTGGCAAGAAGCAACATCAGCATTAGCATAAATATGCGCAGCAGTGTTGATGGAGTACTTCGTCTGAGCTAATACTTCCTGCAACAGTGGCATGGTGACACAGTGATATGGCTTCTGGATTCAAGCTGACTTGTACCTTGGCAGACTGCTATGTGCTCAGAGGAAGTTCACTTGCTGTCATAGAATTTTTTTAATTAAAATCTATGTTGATAAGAAAAAAAAATATCCCAACAGAACAAAACAGCTTGTCCCTTTTGATCCCAGACATGTGCCTCATCTCTTTAATGCCTGCCATCAGATTGGGCAGTACACCTGAGGCATGAATCACCTTTAATGTCTAATACAACATCAGAGAACCTTGACCCAACAGATGCAACCAGAGCCAAGAGAACTGCACTGCACTTACAGTCAGCAGCTGAGAGAAATTGTTCTTTGGGCCATCTTTCCTGTTAAAATGTTGAGCCTTCTTCTCTAGAAACTTGTTTCTTAAAATGTCCCAGTTATAGCCACCCATAAAGGGAGTCATCGAAGTCTTACAAGTCATTTTGCAAAATCACAGCCACACTCTTCAATGGAGAGGCCACATTTTTATTTCAGCAATAGGGATGTGAATTAGAATCCCACCTTCTCTCTTTCTCAAATTGAAGACCACTACTCTTTACAGGGCTATATTTTGTACCGCTTCAACTTACATCACACTAGACCAAGACCACCACAACAAATGGAGAATTATTTATGGCCATGTGAAAGATAATACACACAACAGAGCAAATGGGGGGAAAATGGAAAATGAGTTAAAATTAAGATTACAGAGCAGAAATAACAGGAGAAGCACTTAAACATATTGCTGCCCTCAAGCGGGTGCGAATTTCAATGAAATAACTACCAAATGTTTCCAAAGCCAACCACAGAAATCAAATTAGATTCAACTTAAACTCAATTTATTCTGAAGGTTTTGTTATTGTAGAGGCACACATGCATCTAGTATTCATGGTTATTTCTCAAAAATTAAACCTCTTCTGGGCTCAAATTTGGTGTAACACCAAAAAAAAGGTTTTAAAAGAGAATTCCCTCAATTCTGTGAAACAGTTTCTGGGAACTTTCCTGGAAATCCCAGCAAGACAAGCCAAGAAAATTATCTATGGGGAATTGTGATTGTTGCAGCAAATACATGCTTATACTCTGATTCATTTAATTAAGCCCTTTGAGTGAATAAGGGGATACAAAACAAGGGACATACGGAAGAAGAGTAATCAATGTGTAACGAGATCACTCCAGTTATTAACTGTACATTATACAAACGTAAATCCCGATCAGCAAAAAAGCCCTACTGTAGTTACATATTAGGATTTTCAATAGAAGCTTTAAAGTAGCATTTGTCAATTATGTTAATTTAAATTATATGACTAGTGACAACATTGTTACCACCCAAGATTTTAGCAAGCTGGGAAAAAACTCATTTCTCTTTTGAAGTCATATTTCAAAAAAACAATAATTCTGGAGGATATTAATGGGACAGTGAGAGAAGAAACACACACAGTGAAGAAATTAAATTTAAAAGAGATGTATAGAGACGTAGTAAAACATCCGGATTACAAAGCCTGGGTGGCTTTCATTTCTATTTCACTTTAAATGAATAGTAATGTGTGAAATTGCACTAGGAAAATAGAGAGTGTTCTCTCATAAGCACTAGTGCTGTTTCAAACAACAACTGCACTGTTAACACATTCATTTGTATTGTGCTGTATTACTAATAGTCAAAATTTGTTATGAACTTGTGGTTACTGAGTGAAGTTCACTGATAGCCTCAGTGAATTCCTTCTGGACAAGTATATGACGCTCAGCAGCTACTGATCTGTGGCTGTCAATGGAATTGTCTTCAAGTAGGTCTGCAGTTACATCTGGGTGAAGGCTGGTCTCCAGTGGTCCACAAGTAGATGTACATCTACCGATGCTTATTATGGTACAGTATGGAGGAATGCCATACATTCCTCATTACATCATAGGAAGACATTAAATCATAGAAAGATTGTGTACCAGGAAGAAGTGTAGGACTCAAAGGTGGAGGCTGAGATGCTGCTAAAGTTAGAAATTATGTTGATAACCTTTTAAGGAAGCACAGCAACAACAGATGAAAAGAGAAGCACATGCTTTAACACTGGCTTCTGCAGCTTCTGATGCACCAGTCTTAACATCATCACAACTAAGACATGCCAGGACTGGACCAGGACTTTCAACAGTCTTTTAAAAAGTATGTTATCTCTCATTATGGCCTTGAAAATTGCCTAAGTCAGAACTAGAGTGCCTCAGATTACTCAGTTTCCCATGAAATGTTGATGTTCAAGCTACGTATGATACCAGGTTGGATGACATCCAATAGGCCAGTGTGGTTTGAACCCAGCTGGCAACTAAACACCCGCCAAGTCACTCTCTTTTCCTACCCGGAAGGGGCAGGGGAGGAGAATGAAAGGTAAAACCAAGTGGGTTAAGATAAGGAGAGTTTACCTGAACAACAGGAAGAGAGAGAAAACAATAGTAATAATAATAACAAAGCAAGTGATTTACAATGAAAATTGTAAATCATCCCCAAACACCTCACCACAGCAAGCCAAGCTGTTTGAAACTCCTGCCCCTCAGCCTTGCCATATCTTAGTATGGTATTGAATATCCATTAGCTGGTTCCATCTGACATCCTGACTGCAGAAATTAACCCTATCCTAGCCAAACCCAGGACAGCCAGCTGAACAAATTTAATGCCTTCATTTTCCCACTAAGAAAAACAACCAACTAATCAAACCAAGAAAACAAAAAAAAACCATAAAAAAAAAACAAAACCACCATATTTTAAAAAGAGCAGTTGCATTTGGGTACCAGCACATACATTTATATCACTATCCAGATACAACTATGGCAAATTCTAGGACTGTTTTACACAGCTCAATTAGAGCAGAAGAGAAAGTAAAAATTTGCACCCCACAGTTCAAATGCACACAGGGAGAGAAATGCTGCCTTCGAACAACTTCTCTGCCTTATATGAAAGGCAGGGACTTCACCCCCAACATCCTACTATCTGAACTGGCAGAAGCTGCTACTAACCTCTTTATGACTGTCATCCTCATGTACTTCAGGACACAAATGCCCAGGCTGATCTCCAACATTACATTTTTCAGCCTTCAAATGGCAAAAATCCATCTAGAATTTAAAAATGGGACATTGAAACAACATCCAGTAAGTAATGAATTTGGCAGACCTTACAGAGCAAAACAATTCCTCACCTCACCTTTGCCAGAAAGCAAGGCTGCAATATAATATACAATGCTAAATTAAACCTAACACAAACATTACTGACATGTACAGATGTACACTGCTTCAAGTGCTTACTCATTGTATGCAATTCAAGCAAATGAGAAGTTATTGAGGGCCAAAGGCATTCCAAGAGGATTTTTCAGCTATTCAGAGCTGTGAATCAAAGGTGATGTGCTGTTAAAATTGAATGTCTATACAAGAGGGCTGTGGTTATGGAATTTGATGACAATGAGCACTGCACTGAGTATAAATGCTACCTTATTTATCATGCCTTATTATTTTTAGAATGTTCCTTCAAAGAAATACACTTAAGCAACTTAATTCTGTAATTAGAAAGCTCTCTATAAGTGAAAAAGTTGATTCAGAACTTTTCAGAAAGAATATTTTCAGTTTCTACAGTTCCCACAACTGGGAAAGAAGAAGCACCTGTTCAATTAGAGTCTGTAACAGTTTTTGTCATAGCAGGTCATTTTGGGATACTTCCATACCGTTGTTTAACAGATTACAGCTTGCATAGCGCATCAACACCAAATAAATAAATCGTTTTTACACACAGAATGGAGGATAAATATTTTATTAGTCCTTCTCTGATTGATTATAGCTTAGAAATGAGAAAAAGTTCCAAACACCTTCAAAGTGGTTCACTAAATGCTGGTGGCTGCATCGCCGCCTCTTATTGCCACAAGCTCAGATTTGATCTCTCCTATCAAAGACCAAACGCCCAAGTAATGGTGGCAGCCACTAGTTAAGCAACTTCTGTCCCAGTTCCCCAGATGAGATACTGATCACCAAAACCAGGACTGCTCAGTACAGGACCTGTTCCTGTTTTCTCAGTACACACCCTCTCCCAGCTTGGTTCCCCCCCTAAAACGGGGTCATACCCTTGGAGCCTACTAGGCCTAAGCTTGGGAGGTTTCTTCATGAGAGGTGACTATTAGCACCAAAGTATTCCTGTTAAACCACACAGACCTAGGATTCTCCCTCCTTGCTTTTAATTGTCACCATGACAAGTCAACACTTAAATCACCAGTGCTGAACATATGCGAGATGTGGCCCAGTTTGTATCTCTTGGAGTTGTTACCTAGACTGCTTTCAGAGGCACTATTGCATTTGGCTTATATTTCTTAGGCTTTCTTCACAGGCATAGAAGCTGGAGAGAGGAGTTGGGAATAACACAGCCTCATGGCATACGGAAGAGAGCAACATAATGCTCAGTTCTTTGAGTCACAGAAAAAACTGCTTTAAAGGCCAGCTCCAAGGCCGCTGATGTTCCTTTCCAAGAAGCAAGTGCTTGTTACAATATCTCTCTGTCATCTCACTTAAGAAAGAGGAGCAGGAAACACAGTTACAGCAGAGTTAAACAAGGGGGAATATTCATAACAATGGAATATTGTACCACCTTTAATATCATGATACCTCTTAGTGTTAATTTGGTCTAAGAGTAACTATCTTATAAGGACAGTCATATTTTTAAGCAAAGCTGATTGAATTCTTTTAAAAGATGTTTACAGTAGTTAAAGAAACACCACATTTTAAAGGTACATTTCTAATTACCTTCTGGCAGAACGTTAGCTGGAAACGCTACAGCACTATTTTGGTAGCAAAAGCTGTGACAGTTTACATCAATAAGGTTATCTGCTGTCTGTTGATTATCATGGTCAAACAACATTACAAGAATATGGTCAGCAGAGATGACATAGAAAAGTGCGGTTGCAAAAATTGGGAATGAGCTTATGAGATCTGTGGGTGTTACAGAACAGGACTCGGCTATTTCACTGGAAGAACCAAATGACTTCAAGGACTGAAGCAGTACAAGCAGGATGAAGTCCAGAACTGCTTAGCTCAATTTTATGAAGCCAGCAGCAAAAATATCACCATAAACTGGGCACTTGCCAGGTGTATGTGTAGGATAAAACTCTAGATGGTTCAGTCAAATTCAGGGTAAGCATGAGCACCTAAAGAGAGACAGTTATGGTAAACAAGTAAAATTCAAAAACACAGGAGTGAGGGATGTGTCGGTCATATGTCTCTGGAATACTGTGTAAAATTTAGGTCACCCCTTTCAAGGACAGACACAGCTGTGCTCCATATGGAGGAGATCCACAGCCACAGCCCTGTCGCACGGCCCCCAAGCATGTGCCTGGGCTCCCATGTTTGTGGCTGGGAATTCCCATGCCATGCACCACACGAGTAGGAAATCCAGCCAGTGGAAAACGTGAACAACACAGATGGCCAGTGAGTGCAGAATCCACCTGATGCTCTCCAGTTGCACTGGCTTACCAAGATGAGTTGACTCTATGGAACCTTGACTGATACAACAGAGAGGCTCCAGAACTATCGTACACAAATTTTTCACTTGTCCTTTGGATTTCAGGCAGGTCTAAGCTGTATCACATATACCATAAATAACATAGCACACGTAGGGTACACCCAGCGTGTCCCTGACACGCCACGCTCATTGACCAGGTGTTCAGCTGTCGAGCTGCATCTGCGTTTGTCCATGACTTCCAGACATCAACCAGACTGATGAGGGTGATTGTGCTGAACCAGTGACTGTATGCTGTGCCAAGCAGTGCTAATGCAGGGAAAAGGAGGAGGGGGTAGAGCCATCTCTTGTTCTCCAATTAATCTCTTCCTAAACGATGCAGGAAAATGGACTTGACACGAAACAGGTGCAGCAGATTTTTTCTAGGAGGTTCAGAGGAATGGAAAATCCATCTCATGAGAAGGGACTGTGAGCACATCTGAATAAACAGGTGCAGACCAATGTGAGCCTCAGTTGGCTTCGTACTGGCCCAGAATCCATAGAGACTGAATTAGCACTGTGCTAATGAAGTCTCCAGCAGAACTCACCAGCTCAGGCTTAGCATTACACTGCCATAGCACTATAGGCACCAGAAGAGGGCCAATTAGCATCCCAGCTCACTCAGATCATTAGCAGAGAGAGCCCGAATCTGCCTGACCTCGTCAGTGCCTGTACGCCCCACAAGAGTTTGGCTTGTTAGCCCCGGTGGAGTGGTGCCCAAGGAGACAGGATTGCCCTCCACAATCTTAAACGTCTTTTCCAACCTAAGTGATTCTATGATTCTTTAATGGAGAAAGGGGAAGTAGGAAAACTGCCTTAGCAAAGAGACAATGTTGGCACATGAACAAAGGGTGTAAAATTGCCATAGATACATTTAAACTGGAAATATGAGCAATTCCAGACATTACGGCAGTGAGATCCTGGAAGAGCTCTTGCAAGTGATGGGGGTAAAAATGTAATTAATTTTAAGTTGATGCCTTATATTTCTGAACAGATCTCTCTAACACAGAGATGTCTGAAATACTCCTAGATGCTCTATAAGACCCCATCCTGAAAATCCCCGTTAGCTGGGAACTGCAAACTGAAATCCAATTGAAATCTGAAATTTAATTAAAAGCAGCACTTCTGAGCCGGCTGCTGGCAGGCATTACGCTGGTAAAAAGTGACAGCTGCTTCATTGGCAGTGCAATGTCAACGACTGTAAAAGAGGCCAAGGAACAGGCACAGGCCACCACCGCCCAAGGACAAGCCCACTTTGAAGACGGTATTCATAAGAAAGGCTTCAGAGGCTTTTATCTATACTTTCCTCAGCTACGATACTTTACTCCTACTTTAATTTATATTTTCCTGCTGTCTTCCATTTTTTTTGGCACAGTGGGATCATAATGCCAATGAAAATTAGTTAAGAAAGAAAATGTCAGGTTTTTTCCAAATACAACATAATTGTTCTTTTAAAAATGTTCCCTCGGTACCTAGTAAATCCAGGGTTTGTTTGCAATAAACAGGCATTTCAGAACTCTTTCCCCTTCCTACTAGTGTGCTTAGATCACTTTGATCCATTTTATTTGCATACGTATTCCCCGCTTTGTGTAAGCATATGATTCCCATTTAAAAAGGGGTTATTAATACCTTCTCTAAAAAAGCATCATTTTCTTCTTTTAAGAAATTCAAACTTGGTTTCAGGTAAGAACTAGCAGCAAGGGATTAGTACTCTCACAAGATCAATTTTATTAAAATGTCAGAAATAAAAGAACAGTTGGATTCCAGGAAGCAGGTTTGCACATATGTTAATACTCAGAAGCAATTCATGACCCTTAAATTAAGTGTCACAGAGGATGGTGGACCGCTCCAGGTATCCACAATAATTCACACACTAAGAAGAGTGAATTGTAACCCAAGATTTAATATCCAAGTTTAAAGTAACCTTTAATCTTCAGTTGGTTTTTTTTTTTTTCTGCTGGAGCTTCAGATGGGAATGATGGGTCCTATGAAATGATGAGCTGTATCATATAGCGATGCTTGTCACAGATTTTCCCTGTGAAGAGACTGTATTGCTTAGTCTAAGAATAACTTTAAAATTCACAGGAAAGTAAGAACTGTTGAGCAACTAAAAATAAAAAGTCACAGGAGGACGCACTGTTAGGCATAAACATTGAGACCCTTTGAAACAAGTGGAGCTGTTGAGCTAACCTAAACATTTTGGGTCAGATCCTGACCCCAGTGAATTCAAAATGATTTGTGGTGAGAACTAATGTTTCTCCTTTTATTTCTGTTTTCCTGCTAATGAGTATCAGATATAACATTGCAAGACTATTCTGTAAACAAAGTGCAAAATTAATCATTTTCAGAGGAAGGTTTTATTCACAGTGGGCTGTGTAGGGAAGGAATTAAGCCTAAGTAAATAAACAATGAAGGTAAATAAGAATACACAGAGAGAGTGAAGAGATCATCAGAAGAAAGTAGTTAAAAAATTACTGGATATATGATGAAAGCAAAACATACAGCTTATGAGGAAAATTCAGCGACTGAGTAAAATGCTGAGTAATTTCATCTGAGCGTTACATTATTTGCAGTTTCCTGCATAAAAGAAAAAAATAGAACAAAAATTCAGGCCCTTGTTATGCCAAAGACCTTTTCTTCATCCAAGCGCAGAGAAGCTAGCAGGTTTACACAATTCTATGTCAATTAAAATATTCCATATAAACAATGCATACTTGTCCAAACTAACTGACTTCCACTTCCAATTCTTTCTGGGCAAAGTCTGAGAAAGAAATACTGCATTGAAATATAAAATAAGCAAATTGCATCTGTTTTGGAACAAGTGAAGCATTACATGCAGTTCAGATACGTCGAAATCTTTCTATCTGGCTGCAGAGGCCTACTGTTAGGATGTGTCAAACCTGTCCAGCAACTTATTTCTACTATTGATAAACAAGCTACGCATTAAATTAGGAGATTAAGACACGTATTCCTTCCAGTTCTTATGTATGTTTGTCATTAATCCAAAACAACATTGCCAAACCCCGACCACAGAAATAGTAAAAATAAACAGCAAAGGTCTGGGAAGAGAAATCCTGAGGTCAGAGAGAGAAGGTAACTTCAAGGGAGTACCCTGGAAATTAAGACTTATAAATCATCATAGGCCGAAAGAAAAAAATTTCAGCAATTGCATAATGCCATTTTACATGGCTAAAAATAATAAGATTTGTGGGGCAAATGCCAGGAAAAAAAATCACTGGAAAACTTCACAAACATTTATGTTCAAAGAAAAGGCTTGAAGCAAGTGAGATACTTAATGAGAGCCTAAGTGCGCAGCAATGGTGCCTTCTAGCCTCCTGTTTGGCATGCCGCTTGCTTCAAACGGGTCTGTCATGCTTAAAGCGATCATTTACACAAAACCAGACCACATTCTGTATGTAATAAACATTTTAGTGATGTCGGGGATAAAAGGTCAGTAGACTAATCATCTCCATTCTGCATTCAAAAGTGGGCTGACATTCCTGCCTTTCTGGGTAGAGTAAACTCCTCCATTCTTGCTGAAGTGTTTGTTCCTCCACTCGACAGCTTATTCAAAACCGTTAAACCACTGCTGCGTAAAACCATTATACCGTAGAAAATGAGGGTCACCCTGAAAAAGATTATCCTAGACATGATCCCTAAAGATTTTTCTTGAATAAATGGTTTTTTAAATGTTATTTTTCCTGCATTTTCCTCTGAGTCTGTTACAAATTGAAAATTCAAACGTGTATCGGTTCCGGCAGGGAACATGCAATTGCCTGAAAACCTGAGAATTATTAAAAGGTATTATTTTAAAATTCTTCATATCTCACTGCACTTGCTAAGGAAAGCGAGGTGACAGAAACCACACCCTGAGTCTTCAGCCCTCCTTTTGTCTGTTATCATGCTACGCAGCTTGGCAAAATCCTGATCACAAGGACAGTGCCAGGAGTTTTGCAACCGATCGCTCACAGCTTTCACCACACAAACCTTGGGGCTCTGAGAATCAGCCTGCGACAAAGACTGCCAGGCAGCAGTGAGACTTCCCCATGGCAAAGGCGTTCAAAGGAGTGGTGTTTCCTTTACCTCAACACAGCCTGGACACAGTCTGCCAACTTAAAAGTACCCCCTTAACATTTTGAGAAAATGGTACCCTTGCCGTGCTGCCAGTAGAAGATGAAAAACTCCCCTTAGTTATCAGCCTGCTGTTCTCACCTTTCTAAACAGTGTTAGTGTATTGAAATGTGATGTCGTGCTGAAACACACTCTGTTATAAAACACTGCACATGGTGACTTTTGTTACAGTCTTAGTAGAGATCTAGATTCAAGCAAATTGCACCTCCTCATCCTTCTCTGCAGCACACCTGAAACCAGCATGAAAAAAGACAACGGAAGAAGTATTTTCTCTTTCTGCCAAGGACTTCATCTGCAGTCAACGTGTATAAAGTTTCCGCTTAAGTATAACGCTAGGTGGTTCCCCTTCTGGACTAGACTGTTGATTTTGCTGCAGAGCAAACCACTCAGATGACTATAATTATACTGTACTACCAGAGGGTCCAGCTTGAGCTCTTGAGCCATAGCAGTTTTTGAGCAGTTTGCTTGAAGGGTGACAGAGATGCACTTGGCACGGGACTTTCTGGATAATCTTATTTCCTACTGCTGGAAGAAGTGTGTTAGCAGCTGCTTCTGCAGTTGACATTGCTGGCTCACCCCAGAAACTGGCTGTGCACCCCATTTGGCAACATTGCCCAGCAGGACCTTGTGACAGCCACTGTGATCTCCCGTACACGCCCTATACTCTTCCACTACACAAAAGGGTAAGACTACGTATATTTTCCTTGCAGTGAAGCTCGTTTAGGAAATTTCTGTTCTTAACTCATTCTCACTATGCAGCTCCACCCAGGAGCAGTTTGACAATAATGCTAAGGCAGTCTGATGGGATGGTCTTTTTACCCCTGCCTTGGCCGCATGCTGTGGCCATTTCTCTTGTGCCTTCCCTGCATCAGACATGATCATTTGCTTTTGTCATGAACCAGTTTAGAGAACTAACCTGTCGGGAAATAACTCTTCTTTCTAAAGCCAAGCTTTTCTGCCCCTTAGTCCCCAAAGCAGGTCACCGCAGGTCACTGCAGGATCACACAAGACACAGTGCAAGCAGAAGTAAGGAAGGATTAACGGGGCGGAAAGTTGCACCTTTTGGCACTCATCAAGTTGCACCATAAATTGTGCTATTACACACTATTTTAGGGGTCCTACAGTAAAGCCAGTCGCCAAAATCATCTGGGTTTACAAACAGAATTCTTTAATCTAGAACCTTTCGGTTATCTAGTTTCTACAGGGGCAGACAGGCTGCTAGCACAACAGGGGCAGTAGCAAGCAGCCGTGCGGAGGCGAGTGCAGAAACCCATTAACACGTCAGGGTAAGTGTACACTTGGTCATGCTGCAAAGCTTTGGAAGGTGCTCAGAGACTCAATAAAATGTTGATTTCTGCTTACTCGGGGTGAGACCTGAGAGCTGCACTAACAGACCTGTCATTGTGGAATCAGCCCTCCCTCCAAATTAAACAATTCCTTCCCAGTTCAACCCAGAGTCAGCAAGATGCAGGTAAAAAAAGTTTTTAAAAGCTTCAGCATAGGGAACCACTTTGTCATGTATTTGAAGGCGAGAATCCCAGAGTGGAGTAGGAGAGTCAAAGTCCATCCATGTCTCTGCTAGTGATTGTGTAGAGCAGTCTGCAGTATGGCATCTTTTTTCTTTCACTTCTCAAAGCTACTCAAAGCATTGGCTAGGTGCTTGACTTTGCATAGTTTTTTCTGAGTCATATATATATTTAAAAAAAAAAAAACCAGAAGGGAGGAAAAGCAAAACAAGTGTCATCTAAAAGTGATGAAAGATTAAGAGGGATGTAGGTCCAGAGACAGCCAGACCCATGCACAGACTCCAGCTTCCAGTAACTTTTTTCCAGAGGTGTCACCTAGAGCAAACAACTGCAAATGCAGTTTATCCACCTCCAACTTCAGCAATAAAACACTTACCCACTTCTTACAGATACCAGACAGGTGAGTAATTTACCACTGCTCTACTGCAACTCTGTAGTCACTGGGTAGCCGCTTACACCAGAAAAAATTGTCCAGCTCTTATTTCAGGGATGGATCCAAACTTCACTAGTCTTTTTCGTTTCCTTCACATAAAGTTCTGCTCCAAGACATTAACGACATATAGCTTAATGTAGCTTAGATTACGAGAGATGGAACTCTTCCAAAATACATTTAGTTTCCTGTCAGAAAGTATTGCATGCCTTTGCTCAAGAAATTATAAAATAGAAAATAAACATATAAATATACTGTTTCAACACATCCTCTACATCAAAGCAGACCTGATGGTTTTAATTTCAGCTTTTTGAGGCTTTGTTTTTATAAGTTGCTGAATTTATTTTGTAGCTCCTGTTTATGAGAAGAACTCTAAAAGAGTTAGAAATTGCATTTATCAAATGAAGAAAAACTACAACTATAAAGTTCTCAAAGAAGGAAATAATGTGAACCCTGTATGTGCACAGATGCGGGGACACACACACAAACTTAAATATATTTAAGTTAGTGACTGCTGAACTACAGACCACATGCAGAAAAGTAAAAACCACCCATAACCAGATGTGCCACTGTAAATCCCATATTTTAGGATATATGCTATGAAATCCTTTGTGCTCAGGAAGACATAAGTTCCCACGCTGTTAGAAGCAGTGATATGGATTCCTAGAAAGACTGACTACCTTCACATACCTAAAAGTAATCTAGGATCTGACTGGGAGGTACGGCTCTTGTGAAGGAAAGAGAGGGCTTACCGGAGTGAAAACACATGATTTTGAAAACCGTCCAGCATAACACAGAAGTGAGAACAGCAGCAACACGTCACTTCAAACCTCCCGAGAACCAAAGGGCTGCAGGAGGAATTCCACCCTTTCCCACGGGGTTTTGTATAAATACATGAGCACTGTACTTCGACTGAGTACATCGGTGTTGGCTTGTAGAGCCACGCAGAGCCACCATTCCACTATGGAACAGTAGCCTCGGGTTATACTTGGATTTTCCTATGGCAGGGAAGTGCAGCATTGGGCCACTGGAGCAAAATGCTTCAGTTCTTTGCTCTATCTGCAGCTGAATAAGAAACCCCAATTCAAAAGTTTCCTTTGAGCTATAAAAATAAAGCAAAGTTCTTTCCAGGGAATGGAGAAAAAGTCATTTTGAAAGTCCCTATCCAGCCACAAATACGCTATATAAGACCAACTACTTTTTTTACCTCGGAATATCTCTCACTGATCTAGTAGAGCAAAGTTTGTTGATATTCAGGGTTGAAAACCTATCTGTTTACTCAGGCTTTTGTCTGTCAGCATAGTTTGAAGAGGTCGCTTTGAGAGATCAATTTTTTTTCCTGGGGGTTTCTTCAGAGCTACCACAATTTGTTATTGCGTCTGTTTAGAGGCTTTAATTTGTGGTTTTCAAGATTGCATAACTGCACAGAGAGGTGGTGAGAGGCCCACATGAAGAGTTCAAAATAAGTTTGACAATATAGTAAATAACTACTCAGTAATTTTCCCTGGACTGAGCACCACAGAATGCCAAAAAAAGTTATTAATCAGGCTAGTGTATGAACACGGATTTATGACGACTGGAGCATACATTTCCATTCAGATGCTAAAATGCTGAATTCCCTTCATTTGCCATTGACACCAACTAAAGACAATGCGCGGATGGGGTGGGGAGGGGTGGTGCAAACCAGCCTATTCAGAACTAGATAAAGAAAAAAATAAAATTATATTTTAATTTCACCATTTATTCAGAATTCTTGAAATAAGTTACATAAAAATTAAGTAAGCCGCCTAGACTCCCATGAGGAGGCTCAGCGTTAATTTTTCCATTTTGTAGATGTCCGATGGGAGGCACAGAGGCACACACAGTCATATTTGGAGAAGTGCGGGCTGCACTCAGGGGGAGTTGCAGGTCCTCAGAGTCTCTTGGGAATCTACAGCTAGAGACCCGGCATTGGCCATAGGCAGAAATGGGGCGCTCAGGATCCATATGCACAATGAACGTTTGGGTCCTTCATCCCCAAAGTGAGCGCAGCAGGCACATGGGTGAGCAGCAGCTCAGGGATGCATGAGTCACATTCGCATAGCAGAGGGCAGTGTTCAGCATTTTGGACAGCTGATAACCCTTTCTGAAGATGCTGGTGAGGAAATGATGTGCCCTCTGCAAGCTGGGACCCCTGCAACAACGGAGTGGCAAGGCTGTGAGCAGAGCTGGCGTATTTTGTCTAGGGCTGTGTCTATACACCAGACTCTGGGACAGGTCTCCATCTAGTCCAGCAAGTAAGAATTTACAGGCCACAAATTTTTCCTGAGTGGGTTAAGACTGAAGGTGGCCAGTCTGTGCCCAGCTCTGCATACTGCAAACATTTTGCTACTGAAACACAACCCACCCAACCTAAAAGCAGCTCTTGCATGTCCACTCCATGAACAGTACATAGGTCTACCTGACCATCCATGAAATGATTTTTCAGCCATCTAAAGACTTTGCTAGACCTACTCACACGAGAAGCTTGTGTTTATACTTCTCTTGACAGTATTAAAAAAAAAAATTGCTGGCTTCTCCTGGGTTGCTGTAAAGGAGCGTCTGCCCTGACTTGCAGCTCATCTGGATGCAGCAGGACCCCCAGAGAATGGGGGGACATTGAGAAGGTAGCACTGCCCTGCCGCCTCCACCATCCCCGCTGCCCACCCGTCGGGGCACCAGCCAGGCCCCAGCTCCCCAGCACAGGAGAGTACCGTCAGGGCTGAGCTGGCAGGAGAAGCCCGGGTGACGTACACCCCACAGGCCCCCGGCGCGTTCCTGGGGCGAGACGAGGGTCCTGGGACCGCCCCGACCAGGCCGGCTTCGAGGGCGGCCGAAGGCCGCTTCCGCAGCGCGGCCAGGCTCCGCCTTCACACCCGGTCACACACTCGCAGCCCCGGGGCCAGCCCGCTCCCCCCGCAGCCTCCAGCGGCCCCGAGGCTCCCCGCGGTGACCCTGATTCTCGCGGCCCCCCGGGGGAGACTGGTGACTGCCATCCCTCGGGGATGACCCCATCCCCCACTTGGGGGCCGAGGCAAGGCGGCGGGGTCGCGGACACCACCGGGCCGGGGGGTGGCAGGCCCTCGCGGCTCTCCGCCGCCGCAGCCGCCGCCGAGGCGGCTTCTCGGGCAACAGCTACCCCTAGCGGCCGGAGCGCCGCCAGCGCCCCTCCTCCGCCGCGGGCAGCGCCCGCCGGGGCCCGCGCCCACCTGGCACCCCCCGCGCCGGGGCCCGGGCCGCCCGCCGCGGGGCGAGGTGTGCCCGCGGGCCGGGCCGGCGGCCACCTCCTGTCCCGCCGCCGCGGCGGGAGGATGCGGGCGCGGTGCGTCCGCAGGTTCGAGCCCCGCATGCCCCCGCGGTGCCGGGGCGTGTGGCGGGGAGGAAGCTGTGCCCAGGGGCGACCGGGCTAGCGGGGCAAAGAGGGCTGGAGAGGGAGGCGCGGGGAGGGACGTGGCGCGGGCGGCCCGTCCCTGTCACCTGCAGGCGCTGCCGGGACGGCTCCGGTCCCCGCTGCCGCTCCGGCGCGGCGCCGGCCCCGCGCTCGCACAAACCCGTGCGAAGCCGGGCCAGGGGTCGGGCTGCGCCTGTTGCATTGTCCTTGGCGGGGCTGTTTGTGAGTGCTTGCCGATATCTGCGGCCGGGGACCCCGGCAGTGCCCTATCTCGGACTCTCTGCTGGTGCCTGATAGCGGCTACTCCCTGCTTCGTTGCACGTCCCTCGCAGCTCCCGCCGGGGCTCTCTCCCCTTTTGTCTGTGTATTTTTAGGTCATTAGAGTGGAGGGGTAGGTAATCCCCAGGCTCAAGTTCCAGAGGGGCGGGTTCTGGCCGGAGGTGGAGTCACTTTTCATTTAAATCCCTGACTATAAAATGGGCTTAAAGAGAAGCGGGATCTCAGCTGTGCTGCACAGACCCCGGCAAGCAGGGTGCGTGGGGGCCCCCAGGCAGCCAGCGCCTTGCAGCACAAGCCGCTGCGATGCTCCACTCCCTTGGCGTTCACACCTTGCAGCTGCTCACCCAGGCGGCCGCCTGCATCCTCCTCTTCCCCCGCTTCCTGCTCACCGCCGTGATGCTCTGGCTCTTGGATTTTCTGTGCATTAGGAAGAAGATGCTGATGATGCCCACGGCGGAGGAGGCGGCCAGCGCCAGCGAGGGGCCGCCCCCCGACGACCCTCCGGTCTGCGTGTCCGACTCCAACCGCATGTTCACGCTGGAGTCGCTGAAAGCCGTGTGGCACGGGCAGAAGCTGGACTTCTTCAAGTCGGCGCACGTGGGCTCCTTAGCCCCCAACCCCGAGGTGATCCAGCTGGACGGGCAGAAGAGGCTCCGCATCCTGGACTTCGCCCGCGGCAAGAGACCCCTCATCCTCAACTTCGGTAGCTGCACCTGACCCCCATTCATGGCCCGCCTGAGGTCCTTCCAGCGCCTGGTCGCGCACTTCGTGGACATTGCTGACTTCCTGCTGGTGTACATCGAAGAAGCACACCCCTCCGACGGCTGGGTCAGCTCGGACGCAGCCTACAACATCCCCAAGCACCAGTGCCTCCAGGACAGGCTGCGGGCAGCTCAGCTGATGAGGGAAGGGGCGCCCGATTGCCCCCTGGCCGTGGACACCATGGACAATGCTTCCAGCGCCGCCTACGGTGCCTACTTCGAGAGGCTCTACATCATCCAGGAGGAGAAGGTGATGTACCAGGGAGGCAGAGGACCAGAGGGCTACAAGATCTCGGAGCTGAGGAGCTGGCTAGACCAATACAAAACCCGGCTCCAGAGCCCCAGCACGGTGGTCATCCAAGTGTAAAAAGGACCTGGCAAGAAGTGCAGGGGTGGGGGGGCGAGGGGAGGGCGGGAGGAGAGGTGGGGAGGGAGAAGGCACTGCGACGCGGATGGCAGGAGCTGTCTCCCCTCGGGGACAATCGAAGGAGGCTGATGTGCGAGCTTTCGAGCAAGATGTGCCATAGTCCTTTCTCTATTCAAATCATGTTGATTTGCCAGCCACGCTCTGTCAATACTGTATTTCCATGTGCGTTTGCGTTTTGTAAATAACTTTTTTTTTTTTTGAGAAGCGTTTACTATTTTTTAAGGAGGCTCTTCTTCCTACGGGATCTGTTCCCAGCTGCGTGTGTGCGCGGGTGTGTGTCTGAAAAGTTGTGTACAAGTGCTCCGTGCTGCCTAGCAAGTGCTAACTGGGTTTTCTAGTATTTCTTTGTGATGACCGATTTTGAAATGGGTTTGTCTAATGCCAGGAAATCGCGTCTGATGTTGTCAAATACTAGAACTGCCAATAGCCAGAGCTGAACGGAATGTCCTATTTATGTGGGGGGGGTTTTGTAAGACGTTCGTTCACCGGTTTTTTTTTTATGAATTTTTTTTAAATAATAAAGGTTGAGTAAATATACACGTCTAACCTTGACTGTCTATCTTCAGACCGCTACAGTCACTTCCCCTTTTGCCTACCTCCAATACTCTTCCCGCAGCCGCGGAGAGGAAGGCGAGGCGGCAGGCGGGAGAGGATGCTCTGCTGGGGGCGGCAAGCAGCTGCCGCGCCCGGCGACGGGCTCTCGCTCGGCTGCGGCAGGAGCGCGCACCGCCCGCGACCCAGTGGAGACGGGGGGGTACTGGGCGTTCCCAGGGGGAAATCTAAACCTCCGGGTCTCCCGAAGGAGGGAGCACCTCGGTGGTCCTAGACACCGGCCCGGAGGACTGTGCGCTCCCTCTCTGACCCCAGCGAGCCGCCCCCGGGGCTGAGCCCTGAGAGGGCGAAGGTGCAGGACAGGCCGGCGCCATGCAGGCAAGTGAGTGAATCCCGGCCAAAAAAAACAGGCGGGGGAAAGCCGTCCTGGCGAGGAGAGCCGCCCCTCCGCGGTGCCGGAGCCAGAGCCCGGCCGGGGGCACCGCGACCCGCACCTGCGACGAGGCGGGGCCGGCCCCGCCGAGCGACGGCGGCTGCGGGGCTCGAGCAGGAGGGCAGCGCCCAGCCTTGGCGGTGCGAGGCTCACTCTGCCTGCCCGGGCGCCGGCAGCTGCGTTTCAAAGGGTGCGGAGTGCCAGAGCTCACCACCCCCCGCCCCCGGAGCCCGATAGGTGAAGCTGTGCGTGGAAAGCATCCCGCAACGCCCGCAAGAGCTGTGCAAAGCCGTCCAGAAACAGCGACGTTGTCTGTGCCTCTGAACGCCTCCGTGTCTTTGACAGCAGTGGGACAAGGCTCCCGGGCTGTTCAATCCCTAAGTTTTGGAGAGGGGCGGAGGTAAGGAAGGCCGGGGACGCCGCTCTCCGCAGTACTGTGAGTCGAGCTCGCAGTACTAAGCTAAACCTGCGGAAAGCTGCTTGTAAGGGCGTTATAGCCCCTGCCTCGCCCATGACAATGTTCCTATTCCCGCAACGTCCCTGTCCCTCAACACTCACGGTTTAGATCAGACCGTGTAACTGCTCCGGTCGCTACTCCGCAAGGCAAGCAGCACCGGGCGGTCTCTCACTGATAAACCAGTGACTCCGGCCCCTGTCCTCTGACCCTTCGCCCCCGCAGCCCCTGCTCTCGGCAGAAGCGGAGGGACCGCTGCGCCCCTGGACATCGGACGACTTCGGCTGGGGTGTCAAAAGATCCGGCTCAGGTGCCCGCTTCGGGCTCCGCGATCCGTCTGGCCGTGCAGCCCGCTCCGCCGATTCCTAAAACCTTTCAGCATTTCACCTTTCCGCTGCCCCCATGAGCGGGCACCCGGCCGGCTCAAGGCTGCACCGGCTCCGCCCGGCTCGGGCAGCTCCGGTGATGCTGGGGCGGTGGGGCGAGAGCCCGAGGTGGGCTTACTGCCCCCGGCTGCCCGTTGGGCGCTAAGCACAGAGCCCTCGACGAAGCCTTGGCGCGGAAGGCAGCAGCAGGGCAGGCTGCGGCGGGACATCGCCCCGCTCGTCCCGGCGTGGGCAGCACCCGCCCAGGCACGGTAAAGGTGTTAATGCCTGAGCCGCTTCCAGCCACCGTCCGTGCCTCTCACCCAGAGCACGGGCGCATCAGCCTCGCTCCCTCCCCGCCTCCCCCCGCGGGACGAACGAGCGCTTTTCCCCGGTCCCAGACTTCCAAGCATCACAAAACCCGGCTGTCTCTTGTCTGAGTACGGCGACGCCCCTGTCCATTGAACGTTGATCTCGACACGGAAGGAAGAAAAGTCATGTTGGCGCATCCAGAAGGAGGGGAGAGGAGAGGAGGCAGACGCCCACACCGGGCTCCAGAGAGCAGGTGAAGGTGCTGCTCCTCTGCCGGCGCAGCACACCGCCAGCGCCCCGCGCCCCCGGCTCTGAGCGCCGCCGTGTTCCTGCCCCCGCAGAGCCTGTCCCTCCCTTCCCTGCCGGGAAAACCGAAGGCAGAGGAGCTCCACTAAACCCGCGCAGCGGGTCTTCTCTCGGGGGCCGCCGTGAAGGACTTTCTCACGTAGCCTTAAGGGAAGGGCGGTGGGTGCCGCCCGTGCCGCCCCGCGCCCCCTTCCCCCTGAGCGCAGCGGCGGCGAAGCCCCGCGCGGAGCCCGGTCACTCGGTAGCGCTCAGCTCGGCTACAGAGGCGGGTGAAGGCCGGAGCTGATGCCCGGAGCACCAGCACCCACCCGGCCCTCGGCGGGTGTCATAGGCCGTGCGGCTCGGCTCCCCTCCCCAAAGCCCCACAGGGTTAGCCGAGGTGACGAGGTCGCAGGGGCTACAAGGGCGAGCAGCCGCGATCTACGCGTTTCCTTCCCCCCCCCCCCCCCCCCCCCGCCACAGCTTAGTTTTCCTTACTCTAAAATAAAGCCCTTCTTTGCTTTCTCACCTCGTTATCTCTTTTTCTTATCCGCTTTTGGCATGCTTTAGTTGTAATCCGAAGTTACGGGCAACCCCCGGGCACGTCGTGTCCCCCCCCCCCCTCCCCGGGCCGGCCCCCAGGGCATTTTCCGGTCATATGGGCAGAAACGATCACTGTCCTTACTCAGGGTTTAATAGTTACAGAAACAGCCTCGTCTTTACTTTCTGCTACCAGCAGATTTTGGTCAAAGGCTATCGGAGGTCAGGATTTATTATTCTCTCTTTTTTTTTTCCTAAATAAGACAGCTTTCTAAAGCTACATTCCTCCCTTAAACCGAACACAGAGCTCTTATTTATCACGTTCTCTTTAATCAGCAGCAGAAGAAAAAAATTGCTGTGAATGCACGGAATCCCTGAAAGAGATCACACTTTTCCCTTGCACAAATCAAAGTTATCTGTTCCTATTATATCCTCCACTTAAAATAAATCATAAGCCTCCATCCCACTGAGCTTTCTCGGGGATACTTGTTTAGCACAGACGAGAACAATACTCTTTACATCTGAAGAGCCGAGGGTGTCAGAAGCCTCTCTGGCTGATACGGAGTATTGAGAAACGTCCTATCTTTAAAACACGCTTACTGACTGTCCACCTCCCTAGTGCATAACAAACAGAAGTCAGAGAGCAGCCAAGAGGTTTATCAGAGAGAGATCCGAGTGGTGGTTACGTGTTCTGTCAATAATTAATTGAATTATGTCCTCAGCATAATTAGGTACAGTCCTCTAGCCGGGAGGAGAAAAGAAAGAAGGAAGTTGTGGTGTGGTCAGAGGGGGATCTCAGGACATGGTTCCAGTCGTTAAATATGTGATGTAACATTGCAATCTGTTGTATTCTGGGGCACAAATGGGGAAACACAAACGAAACCAACTACTAAGATACTATTTGTTTTACAGCAGGGAGACAGCTAAAGCACTTGCTTTCATTAGTTGTTTCCATTACTGCTTTCTGCTGGGGATTTAAAGGTGTTTTACAATGAAGAGCCCAGAGGTCTTACTCATTTGATCTATAAGCTTTATGTTGTGTGTTTTGTATTGTTCACCACATACTAACTGATCAAATTTGATGTATCTGATATTTAGAATAAAAATTGAAGAGTCCAGCAAAGCATCCTATATTCAATACAAAACTAGAAATGACACATTCAAAGAATCTGGAGAGCAAATTCTTACTCCAACCCCAATTTTTCTGTACTTCTTCCAGTCAAAAGGGAGATCATCATATCATTATTAATTTATTATTTACTAAGAGCTGGTAGAGTGCTCTTTTAGTACACAAATGCAAGCAAACAAAGGGCTTGATTCAGTTCTCACACAAGTTTTGCACTGGTGTAACTTCAATGACACTGGTGTAGTCACTTCAGAACCACCTGGGTGTAATTACAAACAAAATCTGGGCTATTGCACTTCCTTTGCTTTTCTAATCATTCAAAACCTCTATTTTCCTACAGCACGCTGCGGAAGACAGACAGCTGTTTGAATACAGAGCTCAAAAATCATTCTCAAGTTCCTACTCACTGACAGTGCCAGTGTCCTAAATCCTGCCAGAACTGAGTCGCGCCAGCACATTTCCTCACCATTCTGCACCTTCCCTACCGCCCAAGAGTTGTAAAGCCCATCGATACCTGTTCCCTTCACTTGTTAAGGCACATCCTCTCAGTCTTGAGCTTTAGATCAGGTAGCTTTTAACTTTAAATGCTTTTAAGCATCCAGCTGCCAAAAGGAATTTGACACCTGCTTCCTCCTTTGCAAATTTCTCTTTTCAGAGGAATTCCTGATGATGCCTCTTGAAAAGGGGTTCATTTATGACCTCCGCTTAATTGACTGTTCCGTGTATTTCTCATCTTCCTGGTCTTCCACCTGCTTCTTCAGAGATTTTGGAAGTAGCTTACAGCGGTACATGCACGAACAATCAATGGCCAAAAACATCCTAACTAGAACAGTAAGGACTATTCAATCCTTCCTGTATGAAAATACATTACTAGACAAGGTTAAAATCCTCCAGCTAATATGTGCCGTGCAAGAAGTCTTTTCAGGCTGTAACGCTTACACCCACAAAAGTAAGGATCCTGCAGCCTGGTCCATGGACGTCCTGTGCCCACTGAACATAGAAGATCAGGCCTATCTGATGTTTCCTCTCCTTTTTTCAAGTTAATAGCTCCTTCTTGACTTTGCTCATGCAATCATTTGTTTACATTTCCTTGTAAGTAATAAATACCCTCCATCTCGAAAGGACCTTTAGGATATGACCAGATGGGGTAAGGTAGTTCAACCTCCTACACATCGCTCCCCCACTGCCCAGGATTACCCTGACACAGATGCGATCACTGAATGTCTGATAAAGACAACATCTAAGAGCCGCAATTCTTACTGGAGACATTCAGGAATGAATTGGCACAGGGCCCCTGGCAGAAGGGGATCCCATTTTCTATTACAGAGTAATGGGCACTATAATGAACAACAAACAGACTTAGCCCTAGCAATGAGGGTAAGGACCAGTGGCAAAGCTTCCTATCTCTTCTGCCCATCTTCTCCCTCTCACCTTCTTAGGCTTGTAAAGCAGCTAGTGCCTGAGCTGTCTGCATTGGATTGGACTTCCAGTTCTCATATTTCTATTTCCTTGCTGGTCTTGCTTTTCTTACCTGAAGAGTCAGTCAGGATGTACATTCCTTGCAGTAGCCAAAATTCAGTATACTTATTTCATTACTCCCGTTTATGAGGTGCAATTCCTCAAACAATGTCCTCAAATGATGCGTGTGATTTAAATTCCTCTGGAATTTAAACATGGTCTCACAGCACAGAACCTTACTTCATTGTCTTAAAAAAATTTTGCTGAAACACCTTTCAGACCAAAGATATAGTTAGTGCCAAAGACCTGATAGTGGAAAGAATTTCTAAGAATAAAAATCATTACATAACCCAAGCATAAATTTTAAACCATATGTTTATGAAAAGTGATACTTTACTACGAGATAAATAAAATTTAAAGGTACATGTTCCGACTTTTTTAAATTGTTATAAGGCAGTTGACCCTTATACAAACTGTGGGGCTGGGCAGAAGAAATTCAGGAAGTTGCACAGTTCAATGGAAGAAAAATAAATTTTTTTAGTTCTTTGATCACTTACCATTTGTGATGAAGGACAACCAGGAAAGAACAGGGCACAAGCCTGCTGTCAGCTGGATTTGCAGCACATGGACACAGAGAACATACTGTGCTACTAACACACAGACGCATACAATTGCAAATTAGTTCAAAGTGGTTTTGGAACACTGGGAAGAGAGAGGCAGGAAGTTGTGCATTTTATAGAGTGAAATATTTATTTTAAAAAGTGATAATTATACAAAAATTTAAACAAATTACCAAGTTCATTCCTGTTCCTTCTCACGCCAAGTGGAACACATCCATTGCACTTGTGTCAGTTCTGGGGAAATGGAAAATATTAGATGGAAAGATGGAACTCAGTTGTTTTGTTTCTATTTCATTGCATCTTTTTTTTCTTTATACTGCATATTGCCTTCTATAGAATGCATACAACTGGAATGATTATGCTGAACTCTAGTTTTTTTGATGTTCAAGCAGATCTATAGATATTTTTTAGTGTTTAGCTGCCCGATATATCTCTGATACTAAATAATCTGCCACACCATCAAACTAAGTCAATAGTTCTATCTACCTGATGAGACAAAAGGTGTGGTAAGAAAAAGCAAGAAAAGAATTCGCAATAGATGGAACCATTCCCCAGAACTGACCTGCAAGACCTCTCCTATTCCCATACTGTGTCTTCACTTGATTCACTCAGCTGAAATAATTTCCAGAAATTATCTCATAAACACAAAGAGCATTTTGAAGAAACTCAGTAGTGATTTACTAGTAGAATTGAAACATATTTGTATGTACTATAGAAACACATCTGTGTTTTCTGAAGTTGGATAGGAAGCTATGCAGAGGGATGCATCTTAGCATTTCCCGCAGACAATAATGGAAGCTGGAAAGATCTCCTTTGTCTTTTACCACATATTCTTTGTTACGATGAACTTTGGATTCTTTTGTTTTGTTAATAAATCTAATCCTTAGAAAAGGTACTTGACAGAGAGGAAAATCAGACTTTATTTCATCTTCCAAGCTACTGAATGTGCCCACCGACTCAATTCAATTCCAGATCTGTCGAGCTTCTCTTGCTCAATGCAGTAAGACAGCGCTTCATGGGCCCAAGGATGGGGAAGAAGCCATTGAGCATATAAGTATCTCTGAGAGAGACTTCAGCACTGCATTGCAAACGCAGGAGATAAGGCCCGAACTGTGGGGCAATGAAAAGAGGGAGCTGCTTGTCTGTTCTCCACGGACAGCACTGACAGTTGACAGGTCTGCCCAGCTAAATACCGTCTGTGAAACCTGGGACTGTTTTTAATGCCAGGTGAACAATCAGGGAATTCATTGCAATTCCCATGTCATTTGTGTTAGACTATGGATGTGTCATCGTTGTAAAATGGAATTTGGGGTTTTTTGCAAAAGAAATCAACACTTAAGTCACACTTTTGAGCAAGTCCAAAGACACCCAAGGGTGTGATTGCCTTGTATGCTGCTCTTTTTAATAAGGCCAAGGAAAAGCATCGCTGGATGGGATTATAATCATCTGCTGCTTTAATGCAGACAATGGACGAAGGCTCCTTGCTGATGGTTGTAAATTCATCATTAAGGATACCACTCAGAGTCATTTGGCATGACATTTTTTATGCAGAGAACAGAAAAGTGCAGTATTATCTCCTGAGTGATTGGATGAGCTGTACATCCATTACTGGGCATATCAGAAAATGTTTCCCAGCTTCAACTTATCTCCTACACAAACTGAGAAGATGCATATTGTCTTGCTGTTGTTTACCCAAATTTTTGGTGCATTTTTTCACTCTGTCCAAGATCCTGTTTATTTCAGAACCTACCATCATCATGCATTGTAGGTTTTACTGCTGACCCTGAGATCCTAACAGTCTGGCTGTGTTTACGTATTATGAAATCTACAGGATGACAGGCAATATGAGAGAAAATTAGTTGCACTAATCCTATAATGGATAAACACTTCTCACTTCATTGCTTTGGGAAATGAAGGAATTGGTAGATCATAAGCCCAGGAAAACTGGACAAATTTTTGATCAAACATTTTATCTACCCAAGTTGCCAATTCAACCTGGCTAAAATCTGTGTGTCATCTACCTGAAAATTGCAAAATTATTCCAACAAGGATTCATTAAAACATAAAAACATTGAAAGGAAAATCTCAAAAAATCTATACTCACAATTTCATAATAGACCACCTTTTTCATTAAGATTTTCCATTTCCAAATATACTTAGATTTATTTTTCCAGAAAAAATACATAAAACAAGAAATGAAAAGTTTCCTTTTCCACTTTGGGCCAACACAAAAATCTATGTTTCCCTGTTATACCAGTGAAATAAAATATACATTATTCAAATTCTCTGCTATGTAGTCTTTCTTGCTGTTCATGAATTGTTCATGAACTGGTTATGATCTGTTAATCTATTCTTTATCCACACACTTCATCGATCAAATTACATGAAGAAATTTCAGCCAAGAACATATCAACTAATTGTTCGACTGGGATATTTATTTAACTGTGATGTATGACCATCACTTACACGAATGATGTCATATTTGCTTCCCTGCTGGATATATGATTTTTTTTTTTAGAGAGGACATACCAACTATGAATTCATTACATTTCTCAGATGTGAATTTTTAGATGAATAATCAATAACTGTTTAAAAGATATACGAGGTTCTATCTAGACAGCAGCATTATCCACTTTTAAGCCATCTACACATTTTCAGTGCTCTGAACCAACATATTTTATTTAACCATATGCACAAAGTTTAGACATAGTGTATAGGAGAGATTAGGTAATAAGAATGCTCTTTAAAAAAAAAAAAAAGGGCAGCCTAGATTTCAGTATTTAGGCTTCCAGTATAAACAATCTTTTTCCCCTGTAAGTAATAGTGAGAATTCAATCACACCTCAGCTGCCAGATAGTTAGTACACTCACTTAAAGGAGGAGGTTCTGGTACAAGCCCAGCCCATGTTCATGGATCTGAACCTGGAATTTTCATGCCCCTGCCAATGGCATAGCCTGTGAAATACAAAAACAATTTCCTTGGAACTTTAGGGGAATAGGTACTGATCAGCACTTGTGGGGGACGGTTGAAGAAAGACTGCTCACTTTCCTAGCAAAGGTACTTATTTAGGATATAAACCAGGTACGTTACAGTATCAAGCAAAATATCAGGCGCATGCCATAATTGTGAGGCTACTATTTAATTCGAGATAATTGTCATTCTTCATTTTGTTCTAACCAGAAAGTCTATTCTGCCTTGAGAAACCTTTCCAATGAAAATTTACTTTTAGCCAAAACATTCCCTCATAAAATAGCTGAATTTACCAGAAATTTACTCAACACCCCCTCCCCCAAAGAAGAAAACTTTCATTCAAAAGTTTCAGGCCAGCTCTCACTTGAAATTCTGGAGTCGCATGTAGCTTCTTTCATTGTCTGATGGGTCAATATGTTTACATATCTTCCCCTTCTATGCATATGACCAAGCACTGTGTAGGCAGGCATGCTGGCCAATAAAATCTCAAAAAGCAGTGAAACATTCCCATCAGTGCAAGCAACAGTTCTCAGTAAAAATAATTGTCTTGTCATCTCTTCCCAGGCTCATTCTCTTTCCTTTCTTTCTCTCTCGCCTGCATTTCCTCAGAGATGTTCTTTCTCCGTCAACATAGCCTCGTGTTACTTCTCTGCAGCTCTGCTGCCCTCCGTTCTAAAATCTGGCATTACAGTGAAACTTCCAAGAATTCCATTCTCTGAAGCATTATGAGTCACACTGTAGTCTTCAGCAATATTTTTAAAACACCAATGTTTTTTTAATCACTCTTGAGACCCACAGAAGAAAGTAAGGATATTATCTTGCTAACTTACAGTCGTGGTTGTTTTTTCTATTGCCACCCACACTCTCTCATCTGTCTCCAGATACTCTGCTCCAGTCTCTCAATAGTGCAGGCATATGGTATTCAAACATGCCAGAGTCTGACTTCAAGTTTTAGTCATTTTTCTTCCTGTAAAAAGGATGAAGGGACATTAAGCCTGTGACTGACCATTTAAAAGCTCTCTTTATGTAAGAGTTTTATTAGGGTTTATACTTTAATAAATGAAATCTACGTTATACCATAAAACTAACAGAGAAATATCGGGTCTGAGTCATAATTCATCATATGTGAATACCAGCAATGCCATGTGTCTGGCATGTCAGAGGCAGCACAGAATTCACTGGTGCAACCGTCAACATAGGAAGGGGAGAATTCCTGACTGCTCCTTGCAGGGATTTCCAAAAAAAGGCTTTTTACAGAGGAGCTGGTTAACTTTAGGAGCTGTAGTTCTAAATACTGTCCCTGATAATAAAAATATAAATTTTTATTCTACAATTTTAAGAGCTTTCCATTTTAACAAGAAGAAAAAGAAACATCATTAAGCTATGGTGAAGTTACCTGTTCATTTTCATTGTACGCTTCAACGCTTTCTCCTTTTTCTTGTGCATGAGGGATGAGGCAGCTTGTATTACAAAAGAGTTATGTGCAGCTTAGGACAGAAGTTCCACAAATTGCTGTTATCTGCCCTGCAGATGCTCATGTGACACACTGAATAAATATACCTGAAGGTAAGCACATAACCCTGGACAATGGGCGTTCAGCAAAGACAATCCCTAAAGACAGCAGTTACCTGAGCTTCTCTAGAGATCAGCTTCTTGCATGAAGCATTCGAGGATGACTGGCTGCCCCTGTAACTACAGACTTTAGAGAAAGCTGCCAGGAAATAAGAGGATGAAGAGACCTAGATTTCAAATTACCAGCTGATCATATGAAGAAAGTAAATTCTTAGGTCCCAAAAGTTACTGAAAAATGGTCAGTGAGCTTGCCTGTATAAGAGATGGTTGAGAGAACTGTGAAAATAAACACATCTTTGAGAAATGGAGGTAGGATGAGTGTGATTTGCTTAAGAAAAGGTGAGAAAAGTGTTAAGCGAAATAGAAAAGAATCCATATTAAATAGTAGCATTAATGCAGTAAGCCAGGAAGCTACGACTGATCAAGACTCTTCAAGAATCGAAATTAGGTGAGGGATTTTATACACAAACAAGCATATATTTTTTTTGTCTAAGTAAAATAAAACATGATCATACTGAAACTGCTCATTTTACATCCAGCTCATATAGGGCTTTTACTGCCTCACACCCAGAAATGTGGAAAAGCAATAAACTTGCCTTTCATTTTAGTAGGATATTGCTCCTACTGTATGTAAAATTAAGAAATCTTGGCCCTTTTTTGTTACTTGATTGTACCAGTCCTAAGCTTTTGGAGGATGCTGTGAGTACCAGGCCAAGATGTTTAAAAATTGCTTTAATTGCTGCTATTCTTTTAAGATTAAAAAGAAAAAGATAATTGTCTAGGAAACAGGACCAAAATATTAGCACAGTTGCCTAATGTTAAGCTTTTCAATCCGTATTTACTCTCCCTAGTGTCAGTAAAGTCGTTATACCTCAGGAGCAGATATCCACAAATCTCAGTTAATGGCTCTGAGATACAACCCAGCTAAACATCAAGCTATTTATAAACTCATTATCCTTAGAGATTCAGGAGCCTATTTAAACACAGACATCCAGTTTTGAACATTTGTCATAAGACTGTAGCAGTGATGGGCTAAGATCTTTGGTAGCTGCTGGTGCCATTGATCAGTGGTAGAGATGTCAATTTCTCACCAAAGCTATCGTTACCAAAAAAGCACCTCTTTAAGTCCCTTCTGTATCATTATTTTGTACTACTTGTTAGAAAAAGTATATCGCCATCTTCTCTGAACCCCCATCGCTGTGATATTGTGCCTTGGACAGAACAGGATGCCACGGACACTACAAACAACTTCTGGTCTGAGCAGAACACGTCAGGCTGAGTAAAGAGAACGTCATCAGTCAAAGATCAATAGCTAAAATTTCCAGATTACTCTGAATCATTTTCCTGAGTGGCCTTTGTACTACCTCTTACTGCCTTTTCAGGAATAATTAGAAACAGGAGGCAGTTGCACCATTTCTGTAAATTTAAAGCAAGCTGAAAATCAGAATTGAGTTGTTACATTTTCAACAGCATAAAATGTCAACAGCACAGGCAATTTTCATCTGCATTTACACACGCTTTTTTCAGGGCTTCACAGAAAGAAAAAGCCATTCAACACAATAGGGAAATCTAGTACATACAAAGTATGAAGCTCTGAAAATTAAGTCTGTTGTGAAATATAGAAACATGACACTGATGTGAATGTGCCTGTCTCTAAAACAGACTCTTCTATTACAGACCTCAGATTTGTATATGCCAGACACAGCTGATTGAAAGCCAAAGCCTAAATTAGTCCACTTTCTATAACTGTTGCCTACATATGTATCTGAAAACCAAAACACAGAAGACAATATCAGAGAGCTCACACAGAAAATAATATTTAATTACTTACAGGTTGGTAACTAATTAGTACAGGTTCATGAACTGACCCACCTTGAAGGATTTTTTGGTTTGTTTTTTCCTTGCACAAAATATACTTCCAGAAAGAATTCAGTTTTCTTTATAAGCATTCTTTAATGAACTCTCCAATGCTAATGATTTAGTCACAAAAATAAGTGTTATTTTGTTCACTCTTACACTCTTTTTCTATAAAATGTCCCCTGAATATAATTTATGAAAAAAAGCAGAGTAATACTTGGGGTAATCAAAGCATAAGCATCCAAATAATTTAGAAGACAAAGACTGCATATTTTAGCAAGCTTACCCTAGCACAGCAATATGATGGGAGTTACAGCTGTGACAGAGATTTTAACTGGGGAAGAATCGATGCAGATCGCAGATGGAAGTCATGTCTCAAAAATGTATTAGGCTTGTCTAAAGGAACATGTGGATAAGATGACCTGGTAACCGCGGTGTTGCAATCCTATACTTGGATATTTGGGTGCATACGACTTGGATTTCCATAAAGCTTTGGGAAAATTCACAGGCCTTTAAAAAAGTGAAGCTACCATGGTGTAAGAGGAACAGTTCTCTTGTGCATTATTAGATTTTTCCACTTGAGGAAAGAAGAGAAGGAACTAACGGTCAGTTGTCAGAAGGGAGGAAGGTTACTCACAAGGCATCTGTTGGAATCTGTGCTGTTCAGCATACTCATGAGTAATCTCACACACAGATTAAATAGAAACTTTATACGTTCTGCTGATATGAAATTGCTCAGGATAGTCAAAACTAACGTTGTCTGAGGCAAAGTATAGAAGCATCTCACAGTACCAAATGACTGGCTGGTAAAGTGACAGATGACATTAAACACCATTTCTAAGTTGGGATAAAAGGTGTGTAGGCATTTTTGCACATAATGGCCACGCGATGTAACTCTGGACAACAAAGTCTAAAGAAAGTTTAATGATTTAATGAAACTATCACCTCAGTGATTCAGAGTATTCCTAATACTGCCTTTTAATTTTGCTGGAAGTTGATGGCATTTAGACTACCACGGTATTTTTTATAATTCCATTTATGGATTGAGTTTCTCTCTATACAGTGCTTCATAAATACAAATTCATTATCCTAACACTCTATGAGATCAATAAACTATATAACTAACTCTCCTCTCACATGGGAAGAAAACAGGTATTTCAGTTAAATGATTTGCACAAAATGCTAAAAATGTGTCAAACAACTCTCCATGAGAAAACTGTCATTTGCATTGAATCCCTTCCTAAAAGAAATTACATTTAATTTAAACTTTTCTTGACAAAGTGGAAAACACTTCTAAAATTTAGATATATTTCAATGAGACATTTCTGGCAAAAAACTTTCAATTTTTCGCATTACAATATTTTCTGGTTTTAAAATGACAAATGCTTAAACTGAATATTTTCCTTTTAGCCAACACTGCAATTCAAATGACCCAAAGTAGTATTAATTTGTGTCTTTTTTTCCTGACAATGTTCAATAATTTGTGGTTTTGTTCCCACTTCGGATGACTTTCTTTTACAAAGCCTCAAGTTTTTTTGAGAAAGAGAAACAAAAAAGTTCATTCCCTGAGCTGATCTGCTTGCCCGTGACATGCCATGTGTTGACAACACCACAGGAACTACCTCTGAGGAATTCGTAACATCTTCTGTGTAGAAACAACATCTGTCTAGTAGTATCTCTTCATAGATTAAATTTTCTGGGAAAAGAGTAGGTCCCTGTTGATTAACATTCCCTGAAGCATCTTACGAGAGGTTTTTATGTTTGTGGGGGATACTGAAACAAAATGGAAGCATCCTGCCCCAGACAGGAAAGATGATAAAAAACAGTACAAAAAATTACCTAATTTTAATAGAGAAATTTATATCAATTTTAAAGTCAGTGGTAGTAACAGAACTGAACCATGATCTGAAATGACAGGCTTCACCTGTTCAGTCAATCCGTAGTTCTACATACGGCCCTACTAAGGTCATATGCATATGAATAGATTGCATTAGGGAACTACCTGTGCCTTGTTAGAGTTCCTCAGCTGTTGGTCTTTACCCTTGCAGGCTCCCTGTTAAGTATGAAATCAAAATGTGTTAAAATAACCCCATGCACCAACAAATGCTGGGAGAGGACCAACTGGAAAGCAGCTTTCCAGAAAAGAACCTGGGGTCCTGGTGGACAACAAGTCGAACATGAGTCACCAACTTCACAGCAAGTGAGGTTACGTCAGGAAGACTGTTGTGAGCAGGTCAAGGAATGTGATTCTTTCCCTCTACTCAGCACTGATGAAAGGCTGAGAGAGCTGTGAACGTATAGCCTGGAGAAGCGAAGGTTCAGAGGGAAGTCCTCACCGTATATAAGTATCTAAAGGGAAGGTGTACATAGGATGGAGCCAGGCTCTTTTCAGTGGTACCCAGTGACAGGACAAGAAGCAATGGGCACAAACTCAAACTAAACCATGGGAGTTTTCCATCTGAAGACCAGGAAACACTTCTCTACTGTGAGGGTGACTGAGCACTGGCACAGGTTGCCCAGGAATGTTCTGGAGTCTCCACCCGCAGAGATATTCAAAAGCCATCTGGATGTGGTCTTGGGCAACTGGCTCCAGCTGGCCCTGCTTGAGCAGGAGTATTGGACCAGATGACACCCAGAGGTCCCTTCCAGTCCTAGCCATTCTGTGATCTGTGATTCTGTGAAGTATTACTCAAATCGATAAAAGATTAAAGAGAGAAAATGAAAGAATAGAGGAATAGTTTAGAAAAATTAGTTTTTAACAAGAAAACTAAGGAAAGATGCCTGAGCAACTAGAGCAGCAGGATCTGGAACATTTATTTTAACAAGTACTTAATAAAACAACTAGAAAAAAATACAAAACAGAAGGAGGACATATGCACCCCCAGATCATAAAGGAATTAGCTAGTTAATCTATGAACCACTGACAATTAAATTGGTATGCCAAGAGGAGCAGGTACTGAGAAATGGAAAAATTCGACAAGGATAAATATGAATTAACACTTTTCCTATGGATGTCCAAGGAATTCTAGTACTTACTTTCAAATAATTGAATAAATGCTATTAGAAAAATATGTATGAATCCAGTGAGAGACCAAGAGCATACTAGAACCATAAGCAACAAAATACATGAATAGGATCAAAAGAACATAGGAAAATTCAGGTTGGAAGATACCTGTGGAGTTCATCTAGTCCAGCCTCCTGTTCAAAGCAGGGTCAGCCTTGAGATCTGACCAACTTATTCATATGCAGTTTGGTCTTGAATATCTTCAAGGACTGCACAACTTCCCTGAGCAACCTGTTCCAGTGCTTGGCTGCCCTCACTAAGAAAAATTTTTTCCTTATATCCAGTCTGAACTTGTCTTGTTTCAACTTCTGTCCATTATACCTTGTCCTTCTGTCACGCAGCACTGTGAATAGCCTAATTCCATCCTCTTGGTGACCTCCATAAGATAAGGTCCTCCAAAGCTGTATCTTCTCCATGTTGAACAAGCCTCAGCTTCTCCTACTAGGGCAAATCCTTCAAACCCCTGACCATCTTGGTGGCCCTCCGTTAAACTCACTCCAGTTTAAGACTGAAATGACAAATCCCAGGTAAGATATATAGCACACTCATTTCAGAGATAACCGTACCGTAGTGGTGAATAGTCTTCGTAGGTACTGCCTTTTGTAGAATCGTTTGGAATCTTTCATCTTAGAAGCCTGACATATAAAAGACACAATTTAAAAGATCCTCATATTCAGAAATGAACATAAGCTTTGCTTAACTTTTATTGAGACCAAAGTCTCACTTGGGCAATTACATTTAAAAATCTACTTAAGTGTAGTAACAGAACTGTAAGGGATAGACTTGAGCACGTCTTAAAGCATTTTCCTGAATCTGGGCAAAAGTTATTACATGTAGAATATAACCTGTAACTGGACTTCATATCTGATTACAGTGCCTTTGAAAACTTTACCCACAAATGATTCACATTTTCCCAAACTCTGACAAAACCTTATGAACTGTGAAGTAATTAAAAGACCAAAACAAAGGGTAATGGAAGAACATATCTCAAGTCTGGAAAGAGGTAGTACCAGACACAACAGAGTTCACTCAGTGCTACTTAAGATTCCCATTAGTTAGCCATGGTGGCAGATAAACAGCATCTCCATTTGTAAATTATATTGTACCATTATGAATGCTAGAGAACAGAGGGAAATACAATGAAAAGGAGTCTGAAAATATCAGACTACGGAAGCCAGTACTGCTTGCCTTGCTTATACAAAATTCCCATTAAAACAATAAGGTGTGCAGAATTTGGCTCCTGGATATTGGAAATAAAGGAACAAATCCAAAGTCCACTGAAGTCAATAGGAGACATTCTTTTGACCTCAATGGGCTTTGGATATCACCCAAAATGAGATTCATTCCAGAAAAATGCAAGCTGAAGGAAATAACAATTCAAAAAATATCTGGGAGAGAGATGTTTGGAAAACCTGGAAATCAAAGAATACCTAGGAGACTTCGTGTAATATATGACGCGTGACAAGACCTTATGAACACTGTTACAAGATTGTACCTTTTCTAAAAGCTTATTAGCCTATAAATGAAGATAGACTATAAGAGAGAAGAAAGCAACCCATTCCATCCAGTTAGGGAGCAGAAGTCACAGGGATACCACATCACATCACAGTGCAGGCAGGTTGTTTTGCATGGAATTTACAATGTGCCAAGCATCAAATCAAAACACAGCACTAATCGTCCCATTTGAGAAACCACTAATTTCTCAGCTCTTCTCACAGATACAAGTTTGCTAGTATCTACAAAGATGACACACACAAATAGTTTGTATATAGGAATTCATGGTCAGACTCCAAAATGAGGCAAGTGTCACATTTGTGGTTTGGTCCCCTTCTCATTTTAGTGATGAAGATCGACAGATCCTTTCAAGATTCCATCTTTCCAACTATACACAAATAGCTTGTATTAAACCAAGGATGTCCTTCTTCCTCTTTGGTGGAAGGACACTCGCTTTCATTTTCCTATATACCTTGTCGCTGTCAGCTGGATAAAATTCCTAAGAATATACATACACCTCAGTAAAATGAAGGTCTGACTTTATTCTCCAGATCAAACTGACTCAGCATGCACAGTGTAAACTCTCAAGCTACCTATGCTCAGCAATTACTTTCCTACAATCTCATTGCTGAGAAATAGATAAGGACATCTGTAAGCACGTGGTCTGCATCAGGAAAATAATATAAAACAATGATAAAAGTAGTTTCCCCCCATCTAGCCTTCAGCTCACAGAAGTGGTTAGCCTGTCTCCATTTATTCAGTGAAAGAAGATCCAACTCCAGCCATGAGTTGCTAAACAAATAAGATTCATCAGGCTTTGCAATTTCCTGCTTCATTGGTCCAGACCATCTCTATACACTTTTTCCTTGTAAGACATAGGTAAGAAAAGAGTGAAGACAACCACACATCCCTGGATAAATGTATTGGAATAAATAACTGTAAGACAATTACAATAAAGATGATAAAGCTCCGGTTCGTTCTGGAATGTCTTTAGCTTCGTACACTGTAGATTATGTGTTATTTAGTACCATCATTTCTGGTTTAAAAACCTTCTATTCTTAGATTTTAAAATAAGAATAATATTTTTTTAATTGTGTAGCTGACCCTTCACAGAAAATGTTGGAAGACATTTTATTCTTAAACATTCATGCTGATGCTTCATATATTTTTTGGACTGCTTCACATTTAAAGCTCATTGGCCTTTGCTAGAAAATCATGCCTCAACATGACTGGGCTCAATCCTGTGAAATCCTGAGCACTAACTCTACTGACCAATTCTTAGGTTTTCTCTGGATCTGATCTTTTGTGACATCATAGAAATGTCAATGGAAAGAAGTCACAAATAAAGAATTAATTCACATGGGTAGGAAGAAAAAGGAGCACACGGATTTTAAAACACGAAGCTTGTAAAGAAAATTCCTCAACAATACAAATGGGAAGAGAGAAATTATAGATAACATGATACACAAGAGAACATTTCTTAGTAGACTGCTTTGCAAAATCTTTTTATAAAACTTCGGTAGGTATTCTAGCAAGTAGACCCCTATGCTCTTACTCTAAATCCTCCTTGATTTTATAACATTGATATTGGAAAAATCAAATCTCTTGCCTGAAAGCTCTAGTTTCAATTAATGAGGATGTTAGGCATTTTTTTTCAGATACATGAAAAGAGTGACAGGATTATAGACCACCAAATTGTTGGTATTTTAAGAATCTGACAGGCTCAGCACCATGTGCCATTCTAGCTTCTCTGTGTATCCTTTGTGGTTAAAACTCTTAAGCACTTTAAATTCTTTTGGTCAGTATTTTTTTCCTTTTAGGGCAGACAACTAGAAGCAAATTCCAAGTAACCATTTATGGTGTACAGAAAATTATAAGCTACTAAAATCACCTCTTTGAAGGTGTTTCCAGGCTTTGGATAGTAAAACAAATGTTTTATTTATAAAAAAATGAAGTTGTTGTTTTAAATCTAGAATATAATTTTCTATGTTCCAATTCAAATGAAAGACAGTAACAGCACAAAGACACAGCAAAATAGTACCTGTCAAATCCTAGAGCCTTTACTTGGACAAATCTTCCATCACGCTTTGGTGGCAGCTTTGCCTGATGAAATATGGCTGAGCCAGACTTGAAATAAGCGAAACAAGCCACTACCAGCGGAATCAGCTATGAAACAACATATGAAATACTTCTTTTTGTTGTCCAAAAAATAGTGACAATTTGGTGAATTATCAGTACAAAAGTAGAAGTCCACTAAAACAGGAGTCCTCAGACTCATTTATCCAGATACAATACAGGACCAAAAAGATGTCTGAAGAAGCAGATGATTTTCCAGAATATTTGATACAAGCTGGAAGAAATATGCAAACAAATCTTTCATATCATCGAGCTTTGGCAAACAAAATTGACTGTAGCTTTGCATAACTGCGTTTACAAATGGCTCAGTCCTCTGATGTTTCTTCTTTTCCAATGAATAAGACAAAGCTGAGGACCAGTCCTGCGCAGGAGACATATCTGGGTGCTGCAGCTTATGGTGGGGAAGAGGCCAGCATTTCTGTGTTCCAGCCAGGAAACACAGCAGCAAGCAGGTTCCTTGGAGCCCAACACCTCAGTAAGAACTGGTGGACACGAAGCCCAGCAGACTGTCCCGCTTGACAGACCAGCGCACTGGGAGGCAGGGGACAAGAGGAGCTGCCAACCGTCCGCAGCTGGTATATCAGGTCACGGAGTAGGAGAAAGATTCTGGCACTGTGCTCAGAACGTATGTAAGACATACCCCTATCTGTGGGGGTGCATCGACGCAGGAGCCAAATCTATGAGTCTCACACTCAGTGCAAAAAACTTAACAGCTCAGATGGATGAGTAAAATCTGTATCAGTGTAGGAACTGCACGGGATGAAAGCTTTGCAGTTCTGCAGAGGAATCTGGTTCTGCTCTGTACCATCTGTGCACCAATTGTGTGGATTGTTTGTTGAGCTTTGTTTGTTTGTTTTTTCATTTGGGAAAGAAATAGAAGTCAGTAAAAATAATGCACTTCAGGTCAGTTTAACTCTTGAGCTGTTCTTTTTGGCCCTCGTCACTGTTAATTATAGGTTCAATTTCTTACAAGAGTTAAAAAGACAATTCATACCTAATTACTATTTTCTGCAAGTTATTTAATTTCAAAGACAACAATTTAATTTCAAAGTTTGTTCACATTACTGACGGAAGTGGAGAAAACCTGGAAATTCAAAAAAAGTAAAATTCAAGGTCTGTTTTTCAATGTTAGATCCTTGCAGTTGACAGGAATAATTGCATGTGCATGCAATACACACGCACGGTCTGTCTGAAACCTAATCACCATGTGATAGTAAATACCTGGCAGATCCAGACCTTGAAGTGGATGCTTAGGTTTGTGCTAATACCACTAACACATGCATTTGTTTGCATGTATTCTTACAATATACCTACAAATTGGAGTGAACAGTTCTTAGCAACAAGTAAATGTAACAAGATAAAATAAGTTTGTACATACATTAAACTTTTATACAAATATGCATATTCCATGTGCGTCAAATAAACACGTTTCAGTCTATGCACATCTAACAAACACATTTCAGTTGAAGATTTAAAATCTTGATATCCACAGGCCGTCCAAAAATGCTGTGGCACTCAACAGAGTGAAATCTGAGAATATTAAGAACAAATGGGAGCCTTGCTTCATCAGGGCTCTGCAGACTGCAGAAGTCCAGGGGGGCATCCAAGAGAATCCTTGGTGAAAAATAATATTATATTGTCATCAAGGTGAAAAAAGGCATTGCTCCTATCTGCTTCTCCAGCAGGTTCTCTTGACTTACAGGAAACACAGCACCTTATGCTCTCAATCAAGAGAAAACAGCAGTGGAAGAGATGGACTAAGAATTGTATAAACATTGGTAAACGTCTTACAGGAATGTTTTTTAAAATCTCAGTGTTCTTTTTTGGCTTCTGGGGTTTTGGCTGGAACTCCAGCCTCTAGGCCCATTCCTGTGTACACACTTTAATGATGGGCTTGATTAAGAGAGAGTAATTCCCTGGAGGTTTAGCTATCTTATTTATTGACACGAACACAGGAACAACGCCAAAATCAGAGGGTTATGTCCCAAACCAATGGAAAATCACAGATGCAAGCCCATGATGGATTCTTCATTTTTCAGGCTTCAGGTATTTCTATTGTTTTGCACTGTATATAAGATGTATAAGCTAAGCAACACCCAGCCTGGCCTTCCAAGAGATTACCTTCCACCAAACAACAAGCAGTAGCAAAAACATCAGCCTACATCTGCCCATGAGGGAATTACATTGAGGTCCAGTTATATTTGTCCCAGTAACTCTGGCTGCCAAGTGAGCCAGTTTCCTTCAAATGAGGATTTAAAGGAAGAACACAGATGTTGGCTCTGGGATAATCTCAGACAAGACTGCTGAGGAAAAGTCTAGGCAACAAACTGTGTTACAGGAGTCAACCTCAAAGGAAAACAAGGCAATGAGTTTATAAAAATGAACTTGCTGTCTTCCAACCTTCTCCTACACAGGATTCCAAATTTCCAGTGAGGCCAATAGGATTTGCAGGCACATAATATATCTCAGGTCAGGACTTTATATTGAATGCTCACCTTATCTCAATGAAGTGCAATCATTTCTGAGAAGACACTTAGAACCATTTAATAGCAATAGGGCACAAAATGAAGTTAGGCAGCAAAGCAGAATGCGGGCAAGGCAGCGTGCTTAGGGCTTGTGAAAAGTACTTGGGAATCATTACTGATCACAAATTCTGTATCTCTGTAAGATTACTTAAAGACACAAAAAAATATATTTGGGAACAGAACCAAGGCACTGCTTTTCATAACTGAAAGGCAATATAGAGAAAACATCCTTGCCATCCCCTGTACTAAACTAATAGCACTGAACTTCAGACTAATTGACCATCTTCTTTCTCTCCCTGGCAGGCTCAAGCAGAAGAACTCTCTCCTATGGCTCTGCCTTCCAAAGAAAACACAGTCTCCTGAAGCCTTCTCTCTTGCAGGAGAAAGGGGAGATGCTCCACAGTCTGCAGCTCTACCATATATTCTTTGACTGGAATAAGAAATGTTTCTAGGTCAAGAACTTAAGAAGCCAATGGAGTATCTGTGTGCCAACATTAAAGCCTCTTTTCATATGGGAGAATTGCACACTTTCTGAAAGCTTTGCCTTCTCGTAGGGAAGATGGCCAAAATCTCAGAGATAGGATTTTGTGGCAGAAATCTACAAGCTTTGATCTCTAATTACATTATTTCTGCTTTTGAAGATATCTCCGTGTACCTGCATATATTATTCTGTATGTTTTCATTTCTGCGTTATTATTTTCTTTCATTTGACTGCCATCTGATTTTCAGTTTATTATGAAATTGTGAATATTTTATTTTTCACCCTTTGTTAATTTTGTGGTTGTTCTCATTCTGGTATTTGGTGACTTTCCCCTTCACTTGTTCCTTTGTATTTCCTTAAGGCAACAAGCCATTTTTGTGGTGCTGTGGGGATGCGGGAAGTTGCCAGCAAAATTTTTTGATGCATGTGCAATAAAAGTCCTCTCACCACCCATGCAGATTTGCAAAAGGTGACTCTAGGTGATATTTCTACATATAGTGGTACATTTTATCCAGGGAGGTGATTGTAAAGTCTTAATTTGTCTCAATTTCTTATATATATTATATGCATAGATAATTCTCACATAATGTGATAATGTAACATGTACTTAGGCATATTATACATATGAATATTCCAAGTAACACAATGAATTCTTGAACAACCTGATACTTGCAAACACTATTACACGAACAGAACAAAATGTTGACAAAAACATTCATGCATGAGGAACATATTTGTGTTCTATTGGATTTTTTTTCCTTAATTTTAAAATTAAGATTTTTAGACTATGACATATAATATTTCTCATGCAATAATATTTTCATCAAATTAATATTCATTCATTCATTTGCTGCGCTGGAAACTCAACAGCATGATAATCTTAACAAACCAATTAGTGACATGAACATACAGATAAAGAAAGCTCTCACAGTCCAGTCTCATTATTATGACAAACTGCAAAATCCAAAACCCAAATATTGAGTCTGAGAAATATAAATTATGTTGTAGTTAGAGTAAGGGTGATGCAAAAGGCATTGATACCTTCTCAAAAACAAATGAGTCTCACAACTCACACAGAAGGTCATCAAACTGAGAATCTAGTACAGCAGAGACAAAAGTTGAAAAACAATATACACTGTGTAAAGGTTACTGATGGTGCAACAAATCTTTGAATACTGTGTCCAACTCATCTTCAAAAGATGTTTAACTGAAAGAGAAAGGTATCAAAGACAAGTAATGAAAATGTGGCTAAAGGCACAATATGACCCTATTACAAGAGAAGACTGAAATGAGTAGGTGATAATATGACACCGGCATCAGATAACGAAATTTTAGCAGCAAGTGCCAGGAATGGTTATGTTCGCAGTGTTGTTTGACAGGAATTCTCAGCAAAGAAACACATAAAGGAAGCTTCATGTTTCTGATCACTACTGTAAAAGTAAAAAAGAAAGCAGAGTGGGCCAGTCAAAACCTTCCACAGCCTGCCAAAGTAAATGTGAAGGTGCTTGATTTTGAGCCAATAAAGACAAAGTGAAAAATGAAAGTGGGAAAGCTCTGCACAGAGCTTTTTCTGGTAGAGAAAGTCAGACAGATGTGTGTCATACTTTATTTATTCCTTTGGAATAATACAAATGATTGAATAAAACTGAAGTATATTTGAAAAAACCAAATTATAAAGTATTAGTCCTTCAGTCATGTACTGAAGATGTTTAAACAAGGTACAGAGAACTTTAGAAAAATGGAAATTCAGCTGGACAAGTGTACTTGTTGTTATCAATGCTGTTTCTTGTGGAACCTGAACTCAACTATGGGATTAACCTTCCAAATGCATTACTGGACTACACAGGATAGAGTCTTTGAAAAAAGGTACCAGATACCACTGATGGATGAGGAGGAGTCAGTCAGCAAGACAGAGATATGACATTTTTCTGGAATTAACCCCTTGCACCTGCTGTGCCAACATCAGAATATAAAACAGCGAAGTAATAAATTCTGCAAAAGACTTTTTAACACATTTCACAAGATGATAATTCATATTTGCCACAGATGTTTCACAAACATCTGTATGATTGTTGATGGCCATCACACAGCTTCCTCAAATCAGTCTCAAAGTTCGCCCTCACACTGCTTCTGCATATGCATAAATGAACAGCATTTCCTCCAACTCTGGAAGTGGATATTGCCATCACATCAGTGCAGGCAAATCATACTTGTTCTGAAACCAGAAGTTAAGGCAACCAGCCTGATGCTGGACAGACAGCTTTTCTAAAATAATCCACCATTTAAGGGCCATTCAGAGGCAGAAGTCAACAGTTCCTAGCCCAAAGACTGTACTACATTGTATAGCAGGAGAGACACTGACCTTCCAGATTCAGCCTGCTGCCATCTGTCCGTCTGTCCATCTCTTTTTCTATTTCCTGCCTGCTTTTTCCCCCTAAGTAGGTATTTAGCAATTTCTTTGATATACTTTACTGGTGGAAAGGTGAGAAGATGACTGTGTGTTGTTGAAAGTGTTAAAGCCAGCAGCAATCACTTTCCATTGTTTTAGAAAACGTATGGCCCATAGGTAATGGTCTTATTAAATTCTTGGTACGCTGTTTGACACTGTGACAGATCACTGACTGCAACTACTCGCTGACTTTCTGTCTCCCATGCAAGGATGAAACTTAATACATTAGTTCATGTCAAAATTGAAAGATAGAAAACTAAAAGATGCAGAGTGAATGGAAAACTGTCACAAGACTGTTTTACATTCTCCACAGTGTTCATATCTTATCAATTAAAACATGCTTATCAAGATGTTTTCTGGATCTTTTCCCTAAGTAGATATGTCCTTATGTCGTATGAGATGACCCAAGAAAGCAGGAGCCACTAATAATAAGGAAAGCCAAACTGAAGGAGTTATGGAAAGAAAACAAATAAGTAATGTTCACCACTAGAGAATCTAGGGAAAGGACCAGAAATGGTGACCATCAGAAGGCCTACAAGCATTCAAGAAGAACTTGAAAATAATCTAAGAAATATTTTGTAGTGACGTGTAATTATCTTCCACATACTGATCACAGTGACAAATAAGTGTAATACAAGCACCAAAGCCAATTTTAAGGAAAAAAAGTTTGCTCTTCAAGTCATGGATCTGGTAACAGATGGAAATTGAACCTCTTAGACTGTTCTTACCATAATGGCTACTTCAAGAACTTACTAACTCCAATTATAGCCACAATTAGCACTTTCTAAGGACATACATGCATAAAGCACCGAGACAGATCTAACCCAAAAGAAAAAAAAAAAAAAAACCAACCTGTTTTCTCTTATGTTGGCTTATCACACTCCACAACTGGCAAAGGATTCATCCTTTTCACCACTTCCCCAGATTTCCCCAGCAGTCCTGGCTTCCTGAGAATGCATTTGTCTTCATGATTTTTAGTGACACCTGCAGTTCTCTAAGAAAAATGCAGTGAGAAGATTTTTTCCTGGTGGTGCAACCCCTGCATAGTGTCCTCTGTCTCATTTATCCACCACTAATGAGGCACCCGGCACAAGTGAAAGGCAAAACCCAAGATTTTCCAGTGGCTGTTGGATTAGCCCACTGAGGCCATTAGCACTTAGCATGCTGGGACTTCGACCAACTCAGAGCACTCTTTTACTATGACAGAACCTAAACAGAACTTTTCTCCTCTTTCTCTCTGTCAGCCCTGTGATATGTCCCAATTGTAGCTCAACATCTATCTCTTCATTGACACAGCCAGTGGGATTTTTTCCAATCTGCAATATCAGAGACAGAATCCTACCACTATTTAGGTACTTACTTACCAACACATTAATTCTAATATCCAAATCCTGATGTCACTTCCCATAGCTCCTTCCCATTGTATTTCATATTATGTCATTAACAGACATATATTTTAGTGATCGTTAAACACTGTCTGGAGAAGAGCTATTGGTCCACAAAGTAGAGACTGAATGCCTGTTAAGAAAACAGAAAGAACTTCTAACATCAACAAGTTGTAATGGTGTTGCCATTGAACACAACTAAGGTTTATTTAAAGAGCTTCTGAGAAACTGTGAGAAGGCCCATTGCTACCTCTCTCAACGTACGGATGTTAGCCTGCATTTGGAATGGAAACGGACTAACATTTCCAATGAAAAAAAAAGCCTCTAGCCAAATTTTGATTGAAGCTAGATAGCAAATAAAACTTTTTTTTTTTTAACCTAGGGAAAAGCAGACTCTGAAAACAAAACCATACCAATGAATTTTGGATAATTTTTATACCAGAAGTCTGAACAATAGAAATTATATACAGCGAAGGATTTAGAAAGCCTTGAGTAAATAAAGAAAAGCCAAAACTTTTTTACAGAAAATACTGAGGTGAATACTGATGTATTTTTTCACTGTGAAGGTATTTGTCAGCAATCTGATATTCCCAGCTCCGTCAGCTCATGATCATAGACTAATCCTTAAAATTAATAATTGCGATTTTCATTCCACAGTTTCATACTGAGTATCAATATGTTCTGAAGTCTTTATTACCTTTTAGATTTTCACATTCCAAATCAGTCATTAAACAATCACCTTTCATTATATACACTGTTTTCCTCTTGGACTGATGCTTATCTTTATGAACAATGGTACAATAAATATTCTGGAATAGATTAATTGTTTATCACTACAACTCATACACTTGTCTAGTAATGCAGAGATAGTGCTACTCTGTAATTCAGTAAAAGAAAAATATATGGCATCTAAATAGAGAATCATAGAATCATAGGATCGTTTAGGTTGGAAAAGACCTTTAAGATCATTGAGTCCAACTGTTACCCTAGCACATGAAATTGTTTTCTTTTTTGTTTACAAGACACACATACTAAAATTTACTTGGCAAAGCAGTCTGGAATGGTTAATTCTTCTGAGGATTATACTTCTAGGAAAGCTTTGTACAGAAGCTTCTTTTGTAATTCATACTGACACCTAACTAAATCCTAGCTAAATACTCTGGATCAAGACCAGAGTTGCAGCGTTTCATAAACAAGGATTGTCTGCAAAAAATACCCTTACAATGTTTAGATCTACAGAAAACATCGAAACCAGTTACTTTACAGTTTGCACAAAGCCTGAAATCCAAACACAATCAGTGGCTATGCAGCAAAGGTGTGGAGGCTTAGATAGGGAACTTATGTGCATGTCCTAGCACTGTCTAGACCAGAGACATTATACAGAGATTCCATTATATTTAAGATAAAAACATCATACACCCTGAAGAACTAAGTGCTTTCTAAGGGTTAATGGTAATGCCATCGTATAGAATATTACCATTAGGCTCTACCGCCTATCCCTTTCAGTAACAAATTAACTCTGATAAAAGACCGTTTATTCATACTGGAATACTGGTTGACTTCGTCTCATGAGTACTTGAGTTGCTAGTCATGTCCAAGCCAGAACGTCTAGCTCACCAGTTATTTCAATAATCTTCAGTAGCCAGATACTCCACCCAAAACCTGAGTACAGAACGTAGAAAACAGGGGGATCCTTTACCTATTGCATGTTCCCTGGCTGGGAGGAAACATAAATCAGGGACCCGAAATGAATAATGCATTGCCAAGGCTTACAATCTTCAAAGGCTGTGGAGGCATGGACCCTCTAATATTGGTAATTAGTAAAGCATTGTTCCCTTTGCAACAGAGGACTCCTGGCAAACAGAACTGGTCTAAGAATTATTAAGACAGTGGAGTGGAGTTTAATTCTGGAAATTAAAATGAAGGAATGATTAGACAGCAAATGCTCAAGGAGTATTGCATGTCCTAAAGGGGCCAGTGCTCTGCAGCTGTGAAAATTGCCACTGTTGAGCAGGAAATGCAACAGAATGGGAACTTATGTCTGCCACAGCAAGACTAGTCTGGAGTGATGTGATGTGTGAGAGACAACCTGGCTTATATTAAAAGAGAAAAATAAGTATTAGGACACAAGAACACAGGGAAGAAACCTGTCACGCAGTTGGAATCTGTGTCTAGAAAACAAAGTCAGTTCAGCAGCCAGCACTGCAATGATATTGGGAAATAAGCAAGCCCACCTAGACTGATGAGAAAGGACGATGATCTATGTAAGCCAGTTCAAGCAGATACATTTGGAGTAAAACATGTACGTATCACCGGGTACTGATGTTGTTAGTTTAAACTTCCTGGCATGAGCTCTTCTTTTAATGATCAAAGACATGTTTTCTCACCGTTTCTTCTAGCAGAATGATTTAGATCCCCAAGTTGCAAACAAATGACACTCCTGCTGCCTAGGATAGCTGAAGAGATTTTAAGCATCAAGAAGGACATTTCAGGAAGTGGAACCATGCAGGTCTGACAATGTGTATAGTGCTGATGGTAGCCAGGGTAGCCTTAATAATCTAAAAGATGCAAGAAGAAGACCCACCAGGTCAGTAACATTCAGGAAGCAATAGCAAATGAGCCAATGTTGATACTGCCCTACCGTGCTCCCTGGACGTTGCCAAAGCTGATACAGCTGCACAGCAGGTTGATGCTGTAGGAGACAAGCACCGTGTGAACTTCCAGCATTTCCCCCACAGACTTTACAGAGTAAATCACTAGGGTGTATGATATATGTGGTGCTACTATGAACACCTTGCCCGTATGATTAGCCTATGTACTGACCCAAATGGTGCAAGAAATTTTGGCTCTGGTAGCATGCTCAAGAGAAGTCGAAAAGACAAAAGCCTTCTTAACTCATTTAAGAAGGAAACTTCAGAGTCTACCTGCTTTTTGCACTGTGTTGCATCTTGAACAAGTAGCAAACATTCTGGAGAAATGTGGCCCTATTTGAGAAAAAAAAAGGTATCCCAAATGTAGGTTTGATCATGGGACATAACCTTCCCATGTTCTGCACAATTGAAACGAGGCTTTGGACCAAATCTTAGTACAGGAGAAGCAAAAGGCAATACATTAATTGCAAAAGACCTGCAAGGCATTCCCTTTAAACAAGAGCTTTCTTATATGCTGAGCAGCAAGGAAAGGAGCAACAGCAGAGCTCCACTAGTATTGCAAAGACAACATTTTAGATCTTGAATGCCTGGGCCATAGCAAATCCATCATAATAGCTAACATGGACTCATTTCAAGAACTTGTGGTTCAGGGACAGATATTGATTAAGACTAGAGGGCATATCTAAGACATAGCTTTTTTGCCCAGCAACAATAACCTTTGAGATAAAGAGTATAGCCTCTAAAAAGGTTGATCAGGCAGTAAATGGAAACAGCAGTGCCAAATATGAAAGGCATTTGGGGGGGGGCTGTTTCTCCAAATACATGAAGATTTAGGGCAGATGCCAGACTTAGAGGGGAGAAAATTGTGGACTGTTCCTCATCAAAGGGATTATTGAATAATAGGAAATACCAAAAGAAAAGCCTAAATTACGGCAGCTGATTTCTCTTCCCACAAGGTAAACTGCTCGTCTGTTCTTCCCATAAGCCACAACCAACATAACATGCCTAAAATATTAAATTGTTCAAAGGAATAATGACACACATTTATTCCTGGGTGCACATAATACAACTCTTAAAATTGTGCAACGTCAATGCACATTAAGAATTCAGCACTTAAGAGCTCAAAATGTAAATAGTGCTAGAGATCTTATCTCTGTACTTGATCACACAAAAACCTACCACAGATAATTTTTATCTTTCAATGTGTCCAGCTGCCCATTGGTGTCCTAGGTCCTGCTCCTTGAAAATAAGGTCAAAGCAGAAACCCCCACTAATTTGAGTAACGCAGTATCTAATCCTACATGTATCACTAGACAAGAGACTATTTCATCTTTTCAGGCAGATCTTTAGTCAAAGACCATTTGCTTAAGGACAGTACTTTTGCAAAAACCCTGTGTGACCATAATAGAGGGTTAAACAGAAAGATTTTAAATCAAAACACGTATCAGTTCTTCCCACTTTTATTCCTATTCATATCATATCTCCTCAAAAAATAGTGAATTACTTTAACAGTTGCAGCTGCTACAGAATGCATTTGGAATAACCATTAATTTCTACTGCTTCATCAGCGGTTTATACAGACAAAAGATGGCTCAAATTCCATTCATCTCTTCCCCAAATAAGTGCTTTCTACCTCATCTGAAAAAAATTAGTAACACACCAAAGTAGGAAATTAAATAGTTTGGGATTTAACAAAGGATTGCAAAAACATAAACTACATTTGAGCTGACAAAAAAAGTAGAATGATCAATTAACTGATTGTTTACATTAACTTAAAAGTTTGATGAACACTAATCGGCTTAATTGCTTCAATTAATACTAACAGTATATGGACAGAATAGGAGGAAGTATTATTGGTGAAAAAATTAGGCAGGACAGTCAAATCTAAAACTTACTGCTAGCCTTTGCACAAGAATTATACCGTACTGAACAACAGGAAATAAAATTCATTAACTACAAAGACAGTATCTCTGACTCTGGAATTTCCTGAGCTGCAAACTGCTGGAGCTGGGGAGAATTTTCTGACAAAGTAACAATACATCATTGCCCTGTTCTAATTTTTTTTTTTTTTTTTCAACAGCATTTTATTTTAGCCAGTGTTGGAGACAGGAAAGTGGCCTAGTGTAATTTTTGGTCTGACCTAATATAATCATTCTAATGTTCTTAAAATGGATAATGGGTGCATAAAATCAATAGGCAGCATAATACATAAGGGAAAAACATATAAAAATATGATTTCTTAACTATTATCATAATGAGAGGTGGTCTTGGAATCATTGTGGATTATTCTTTGAAAATTGCAGTCCAGTATGCAACAGGATTCGAAAAAGCAAACAACATAAACCACTAGGAAAGAGACAGAAATAATTCTGAGACAATACAAACGTACCATGTTCCCATCATCTATGAAGTATGCAGTTCTGACTTCCCATCTCAGAAGAAAAAAAGACCCTATAAAACTATAATTTTAGTTTCTAAAAACCCTATAGCTTCTACGAAACTATAGTGTATCAAAGATAAAGAGAAATATGGAACAGCTTCACGAAAGAGAAACAAAACAAGTCAGGGTGGTTCACTTCTAAAAATATCGAGAGACTGAAAGCAAAAGATGACTATTGTCAATGTTGGGATGAGTCATGTCATTAATCTAATTAAGACAGACAATAACGATCCGTTATTTGTTACTTGGCAAATAATAAGGCTCACCCAACAAAATTCTGAAATAGCAGGTGTGAGGCAATATTAAGCTAGATGGACCTTTGGTCTTATTTCGTGTGGCTGATCTTATATTCTAAACCACATGAGTAAGTAAATGAAGTCAAGAACTTATATGCAAATATTCATATGGGCATAATATAAATACAGTGCATGTTCACAATTGTTATAATTATTTATATCCATTTTATGGAAAGAACTACTATAAGTTGAAACGGATTAGCAATTAAAGTTCAGGAAAAGACCAACCACAGTAGTTTCCTGTAAAATTCTTACACCTTCTTTTGTAAGCTCAAACACATCGGCAATTTTCAGAGACAGGATGCAGGACCAGTTGGAATTCTTATATTCAGATGAACATAAAGTGCAGGTCTTCAAAGTTCTGATTTTTCACAATTTCTGAATAATTTTCTTTTCATAGAGCCACATATTATTCCAGCCAATACATTTATGAGGCCTTGTTTATTGTTCTGTACTGTCAATGTTTCTCAAACCTATTTCCTAGGACTATTTCTTTAAAAATTCGCTACTTTCATGTCCCACTGCCCAAGCATATGCATATTTTTTCAAAAAAAAATTCCAAAAAAGCTTAGGCACACTGAGTAAACAGATTTAATAAGCTGAACTCAATCGTGACTTCTCCAGTTACATTTTTTGGCAGAAAATGCCTTTCTGAGTTTCTATTTCAGTAAGATTCATTTAATACAACCAAAGCTGAGCAAGCTTTGATCCACAATTACAAAGTTAAAATATATGGAGAAAGAATAATGCTGGGAAAATGCTCACTTGGCAAATAAAAGCCGGAGCAAATTAATCCCACCGATTTCCCACCTTTAGGAGTTCAAATCTTGCCATCATTAATAATACTGAAATGGTTATTAATATTTATATGAATATAATTAGAGAAGGTCTTTGGACCTGCCCATAGGATCAGAAACCGTTGGAACTTTTATCATATGAGCAAGATCAAAACCAAAGCAGCTATACTCCTTTTTTTTCTTTTGCATTAAGCACCTTTCACAGCCCAAGCATCTGACTATCGTCTTAACTTAAAGTACTTGGCTCTAACCCAAAGACAGGTTCAAATAAGGTTCTTTTGATTCCACACACATGCACATACGCACATTCTTTCAACCCACCCTCCTTGCATGCAGGAGTCAATAGGAGTTAAAGGCACTCAGTGCCTCAAAACTTGTTTAACACTTCGCAGGATATGGCCCTTTATCCTTATTTGCCCCCTTGCACTTGCTTACTTCTTCCTTTGCCAGTTCTACTATTAATGTTCCTCTGCAACAAAAAGTGCTGTCCAAAAAAACCAGATGCCTACTGTCATCTTTCCTTGAAGTGCTATACAGTCTATAGACCCAAGTTACTAAATGTAGTTTCTACATTCTGTATCATCAGTTTTGGAAACTGAGATAATTCTGAAAAATAGGACAATGAAGTTTTCACTAAAATTTGGAAGACTGGAAAATTCTTCATAATTTCTCCCTGATGTATTATTCTATTGTAGTCTGTAACAAGATTTCTACTTATTTTAAAATGTAACAGGACTGAATTCTCATGGCTTGTGACCCCAAAATGTGGAGTAGAGGTTATCCTTGTCATTCAGCTTCCCTGATTTTGATCAGACTGAAAAACTGTCCAAACTTAAAACTCTCTGCCTGTATCTTTAGGTGCCCATTCAACACAAATGACAGCATTAGATCGAAACAGGATCTACATTAGGAGAAACAGGATCTACACCTAGATCTTGCTCTGGCAGTCAGTTAGGATGCATGTCTACGTTCAGGCGCTCACAGATACCACAGTAGAATACAATAGTTTATGTACAGCAGATCCATAAATTTAGTGATAGTGAGGACCTAGAAATCTCCTGAATATTCTGGACCTCCTTCATGGTTCATCAAGTGAACTACTAAAACTTATGGCAAATCAGACATTAGTGCCTTAAAGTTCCATGTTTAGATTCCAAAATAAAAGCGACTTGAACTTCCTGGAAGATAGTCAGCAATTTGATTGTTTGTGAGGTGTTGAGGAACCACATTTTAACACCTGAGCTTAAAAAATATTAGTTCAAATGTTTTGGACTTTATTCTTAGAGGTCATACTGTATTTAAGTTTGTAAACCTTTAGCTTATTAATTCCTTAAAATTTCTGTTATGAAAGTAGTAATCAATACATTTCCCACACAGTTTTAGAGGAGTCAGGGTGGAGGATTATCCATTTGGAATCTGAAGTGCAGAAGGATTTTTCATTATTGGCTTGTTAACGAGAAAATCCCTAATGTCAAGGAGCCAGGTAAAAGGAAGAAAAAAATCTTCCTCCTTTTGAAAGACACTGGTTATTTAAAACTTGGGGGTTTTTGTCTTTCTACATGAATATCATCACTTTGTGTTTTGTTTCCAAGTAAATAAAATATTGAGGTTTTATGTCTTTCCACAAGTCCAGTAGTGGCTATGGGAAGGAAACAGTTATCAAGACAGATAAGGACACACCTCCTGTATTATTTGCCACTCAGGTTATCACATCCCAACTTCTTTAACAGATCTTCTGTGCTTTGTTTGACCAGTCACATCTCCTTCCCAGGCCTCTGTTTAGTCATCCATAAAACAGACATAGTACTTCTTATCAGAATAATCAGATCTCTACTTCATGAATATTTAAGTACCTACACATTCTTAGATTATTGGCACGAAATAAAAATACTGCAAACAACTCGCAGACTCCTTATTTAAAAGTCTCACAACATAGTTTATTAGCAAGAAAAGATTGTCAGTGAGAAAATGAGAATGTTCCTGACATATTGATATATAAATTGAACATTATAAAAACTCCATTCTCAGAATTATCTCTTTTTTCTAAATTGGCACTAGATCTTACTTAGGAGCAGCCCTCACTATTGGTATTTGCACTATAACCTACATCTACTGCTTCATTAGTACTAATGTGTCAGTAAGTCAGGATGTATTTTTATATTAGCAAGATTTAACACACTTCACAGCTCATTCTTTCCAATAAATCAGTGATAGGAATTCTAAAAATGCTGAGCATTCTCTTCTCAAATTTGATATTGTTGCACTGCTGCTGGTCTCAAAACCTGCAAGTGATCCAACTTAATACAAATAAACTTTCCAATCTATAACACATTAAAAAATCATTACTGAGTCACAAATTTAGCCAAAAGCAATTACAAAAAAAAAAAAACCAAAAAACAAAAACTTAAATCTTGAACAAAAACTATAGTGTTACATAAGCCATAGTTACATATCCAGAATACATGAGGTTATTAGGTTGTTAGATTTTAAAAGCAGATATTCTTTAATCTATAGTCTCCCTCATTCTTGATATCACTCAGTTTTCAGAATTATTCTTGTGACATGAAATAAATTTTTGTGTTTCACTGACATCAATAAGGAACTCAGTCAATGAAGAAGCAAATGAGGAAAAAAACCCCAACCCTATGCATTTACATAATCTTCAAATTCTATTAAACTGATTAAAGCAAATTATCATCAATTTTAAGCAGTCAAAGAAATATTAAGGGAAGTTAAAATAGCAACATTCATAGAAAGAAAAGAGGATTTTGTAACTAATTGTTCAAAGAGCACCCTGATTCTTCATTTACTGACTGGTTGTAGGTACTCAAAACTCACAAAGATAACAAAAGTTAAACAAAGGGTAAAGAAAGCACAGTAAGAAGCAGATCTTGGACTCCTTATTCAGGTGTTTTTCTTTGGCCAATAAAACTGAATGGAACAGATATTTTATTAAACATCTCCTTTAATAAGTCAGCTACTCTAAGATGCTTTTGGGGTCACATCTTGTGGTCCAGTCTGCTCTCACTACTTTGCTTGAACATCAAAAAAAGACTGGATAACTCTCTGTAGTTAGAATTCCTTGACCACAAAAATCACTCCCAGCTGGCTGGAATCCAGTATAACCAATTCCTACAGTCTAAGTAAGTAGCTAGATGTTCTTTAAGGTCACTTCTAACCCAAACCACTATGATTCTATTATTCTAGGAAACAGAAGGCAAACACAGAACACTGGCAAAACAATTCCAGCTGGTGGACTGCCTCATATGGACCACGGCTAGGGTAAGGTGATTAAGTTGTCCCCTTTTTGTAATGCTGTGAGGTCTGATGCAAAAGTGAATTTAGAATCTGAATATCCCTGCTGGTCCTTTTTTTTCCTTTGCCATGAAAACCAGTCCATTATCATTATGTGTTGTGAATCCTGGTTTCAATGGTTTTATCATACAATTCTTATGCAGGCAGTGCTTACAAATAAATTTGGTTATTTACAGTACTAAAGTCCAGATGCTGAAAATCCACCCCTACCCAGGCATCTCCCACTATAAAACATTGCTGATTCACCATTCCAATGAGATTTTTGTACAAATCTTACATTAGGTATTAAATAAAAATAAATTCTGCTGTTTCTGTAAGGAGCATTGTTCTACAAATCTCAGTAATTTTTTAGAATTGTTAAATCTGTTAATGCTAATGAAAACTCTGTTTGTGCAAGGATGACCACATCAGGGACTAGCCAGGAATATGGAAGAAGCAGAGTACTGTGACTAATATTGTTAATGCCTCTTTACACAAGATTACAGAGTCACATTCTCAAATCCTGAGGGGAATTTGGCTTAGTAGTTCACCCTCTTTGATACTTCTAAAGAACAGAATGTAAGGCGCTAAAAGCATTTATTTGGCAAGAAAACAGTCTGGGACACTTCTGAGGGTAAAATAATTTCACCGTAGGTGGGTCCAGCCATAGGAAGAATTTTGGAAGGTAACAAAGAAACTGAAGAGTGTTGTGACTAACAGACATAATGATATTAGCGAGTCATGTTCTTCACTCCTCAAAAGAAACGTGATCAGTAACAAACTTGCTGCATGGTGTGTTTCTTAAAGTATCTACTTAACTTACATACTTCGAGTAGCAGATTACTTAGAAATGTAGTATTATAAACAATAGACATTTAATGAAAGAATGGTTAGACTGCAGAATCCTGTGTGGTTTTTAAAAATCTGGTAAAAAAAATATTAGTAGCAATGATTTTGGTTTATAACCTAATTAAACAAACACACATCATATAATATGATTATTACTTACTTAGATCTTTTTGAAAGTACAACAGTTTGTATTCTCAAACTGTAAAGAAGAATAGTAGAATTTTATTATTGTTTTTTAAAGATACAGCAATGAAGAATAAGTGCTCTGTCCTGAAGAGAACAGAGACTGAAATAATTACTCAGAAAATTTAAGAATTAATATTATTTTAGACTCTTATAACACTGCAGCATTATTTGGTTTAAGCAAAATCCTTATTATTCTTAAAGCACTTAGTCCTGTTTACTCTATTACCAGTAATTTTTGTAGCACTGTTTCCCAGGATAAAGCTGCTCAACTACAGAAAAAGGCACTCCCTGGAAAAACTGTGTGACTCCTCTGTCCAGTAGGACAATATTACACAATATTTTGGCCAAAACCCTTTCTTAATTTAGGAATTTTTTTTTTATTTCACATCTGTTTGTTTGTTAACTTATTAAAATATAAAAACAGGATTTCCCGTCCCAAACCATCTACTGATTTCTTTAGCACCGTGTCCTTCTCGCTGTAGCTGCCAGTATCTGCTTCAGAGAAAGTCAGTAAAAAAACATGCATGTAGCAATGGGTCACTTACAACTTGAATAACTCTCCCCTCACTTCTAAAGGTTCTCAGTTTAAAATATATGGCATGAAATTTAACAGCAAATGGCCAGAGCTAGATTACGAATGATTTTCCTTCCTCATGATGGTGAGTACTTACTCTCTTACATAGTCCCAATTCAGCAAATAGGACTGCTAAGTTTTTATTTAAGTGGCCATGTTCTGCCCTTCTGCTCTGCTTGGTAACAAACTAGTAGTTCTGTCATTTCATACTATTGACAATATGCAATATTATTTTAAAAATGAGAAGTAGGGGCATAGCTGCTTTTTCAGTATTGCCAGTCAACTATTCTTTTCCTCATATAAGATTTGAAATCTCTTCATCAGAATGTATGAGACTGTACCCTCTGTTCGTGTTGAATCCAAGTAGGAGCTATCCCTTTAACATGCCAAATTCTGATTTATACCATGTCTAAGACATTTCTTTAAAAGATTGCAAAGTGAAAAAATTATGTGATATTTCTTCCTTGCAAATTACATGAAGATGTACATTGAAAACAGTTCAATTTTCAAAAATTATAGGAAATGAATTTATATGAAAAATATGCCATCATATAAAACACAGTATTTAGTTATAAAATCTCTTCTCTCTAGCCTTTCTTAGTAAACACTTTTTTCTCTGGCTTTGTATTATGGGAAATCACTAGGGTCTTTTATTCTAGAAAGATTAATCAGTTGACGAAGACTAACTCGGCAGAGGATTCTGCTCACTAGTTCTGCGTTATAAAGACTACGCTACACTTGACCGCACTTTGTTTTTTAAAATTATGCATCCTATTTAATTCAAATAAATTCTCAGCTCATGGTTATATGATCTTATATATGAAAAAGTAATTCTTAATGCTTCTCAGGTATTAAGTTCAGGCAGTAATACACACAAGAGCAAGTTGATACTGAAAGTTTTGCATCAAGTCTAGCATGATAGTAACTGAAATCAGTGAAGAGAGATTTTCAGATTGTTGTCATAGCTCTGTCACATACAGTTGGTCTGCTTTCTCCGACTTGAGATGTCAGGGCTATTTTCTAAGACCAATTGCTTCCAGATGTATGGGATAGTGTTGGTGGAGAGAAAGAGAAGGCATAATTCCAATGATATCACTGAAATTGTAGTGAAAAAGCAGCCTCCACAAATCAATGTCAATCTCTTCAATGTATTTGTTTCTCTGTCCTCTGTTACACACTGCATTTTTCTTTCTTATATTTTTAGTCAACCACTAGAAAAAGAGACATTTTGCCTATGCAATTTCTTAGCCAATGCAGCAGGACTCTGCTGCCTTACTCAGGGCAAGACGATATCCTTACTCACATGGAATAATGTCTGCCCTAATGGATTGAATTCAGTGAAGCCATTTGTAAGTGACGTATTCACCATATGAAAGATCTAATATTCTTATCATTGCACAGAACATGCCGTTATACCGTAACAGGGGCTGGCTCATGTGGTTATTAATGAACATGGAGTATGACTCTGCTAGATTGCAAGTTCACATTCTCCAGATCATTAGTATGCAACTATTCTTTGCACAAGATATTATAGCTCTCCAGTAGCCTGTGAGAAAAACATTTGATGGCTTTATTTCCTCTATTTCTTTACAGATTTCTATTAGAAGAGAACACTCTGCTGTTATTGTACTCTTTCTGTACATAAGAGCAGGCAGCCCAAATTTGAAATGAGTGCATGGAATGAACCATGTTGTAGGTCAGCAGAGAAGGGCATTACCCAAGGAACTTTGGCTATTATTCCTGTGTTATTTGTCCTGCTAATCCAGTTCTGCAGAGCTAGCAGTCAAGCTCCATTTGAAAATATGATGATAAGAAAGTCTGTGTTTATTACAGAGCTTTTCTAATGTCTATTCTGTACGTCAGTGAAACACTGAAAAAAATACTGCACTGGAATCCTGAACAGTAAATCACTAGACTACAATGCTTCATAGCCAAATATAACATTTTCAAATGTTTCAGAATGGTTCTTAAATTCCTTTATTTGTATTTAAGACAACATTCTTGCTATTATGGACATGCAAAATCACAAATTATAATTAATGTTTGTTTTATTGTACTGCTTACTACATAAACACATTATTTTTATGAAGAAAATTTTTAAAGGTTCCCTTTTTAAGGCAAAATATGTACAAAGAAAACATAAAATATTCCATAAAACACTGACAGACATCAAGTGACTATGCATTTTTCAGTAACATAATGTAAAATTAATTTGGTTTTAGTCAACAAGAACACTAAAACACATAATAACCCATATAACAGTAAATTCCATCTTCTTCAGCCCTTAAGTTATTAGTTCTAGGTAAACGGAATCTAGAAACACAGAATTCAAGAGAATCAGGCAAGAGGAAGTCGAAACAGGAGACAGATTCATCTGGTTGTACTGACATATTGAAGTGAACATGAAGTTATGATCAAAGTTTTTTCACTCTTTCTACATCACAGGCTTATTTTAACATAGCTTAAGACATAAAGAACATTATTTTGATCACCTGTGATGTAGGTCCTGTCTTCTTGCAGAGTGCAGCCTGTCACTAATATAGGGCTCCCTTTCACAGATCCTCACAAACATTTCTCCCAGGACATCTGGGTAGTATTTTTCCCTTCCACTACTTTTCATTTCTTTCTTCATTTGCAGAACACACATAGCAGAAGCAAAAATTCCAAGACTTCTCTGTATTTCCCATTGACAATGCTCAGATTTCAGAGAAGAACTAAAGGAAAAAGGACCATTCAATCTTCACTGGCTATTCAAACATCGGTAACAAACTGCCAACAGAATTACCAGTCGGTGCTTTCCATAGCAGCCAATCTGAGATGTAAACTCCTAGCTGTATTTTTGGGGGCCTGGACATATAGAGTTAATTCATGAAACACAGTGCTATGATCTGCCATTATATAATATTTCGTCGCTAGCAATGTGAACTGGAATTAAACTGATGAATCAGAAGCAAAAGGCTCCATAACTCACCACAAGTCCCCGAATAACATCTTCCAGGTGTAATAACACTTGAACTCTTCACGTGACTTTTTTAAAATATCACTGTTCGTTGCATAGTTACCTCTGACCCTTAGTGGGGCAATACTTACACTACCAATAGTTTTTATTGATGCTTTAAAAATAGGTGTTGTTTCGTTCAAGAGAATAATTTTTTGACCAATTATTGTTTTGTGGCTACAATGATGTTATCACACATTTTATGTTTTCACACTGCAGTCTACCACTACAGTTTATAACCTTATAGCAAACACTGCTCCAGGGGATTGTGGAACAAAGATGACAAGACAATGACTTCTCTCTGGATGCAGGAACTGTCCAGATCAAGTGTCTCCTTCAGTCCAAGTGCAGACCTCATAGAAAAAGAAAAAATTATGCAAATATTTTGCAATAGAAATTGAATGCTAGGAAAAAGAATAATGCATTTTTATGTTTTTACTTTTGCTTTTGGTTTTTAAGGACAATTCACATGAAAATTAAGGAAGTATTTACCTTGAATTCTTTGTACAGATATCAGAAAAACACCTTGACACAATAGGAATGAACACACTTGTGAATTAAAGTAAATTTATAAACTACAATTAACTTTAATGAATTCTATATGTGTCAATGTCAGTATAACCTCTTTAGTATCCACAGATTGTATTTTATGGTGCGTTAAGTGGTAACATTTAAAAGGTGTAATCCTGTCTCCTAAAATGTGTTTGCTAACTGTCTGGGTATGGCAAAGGGAGCTGGCTGTATGACAAATGGTCTTTGAAAGTAAAATCAAAACACTAAAAACATCAACACATTAATTCCCATCTGTTCTGCTCATTACTTGCAGAAATCACTCCACACGAAAAGCTAGAGGTGTGTCTCTAACTGGGTCTTCTCTGTTCCCTTCTTCCACTTTGCCTTGGATTTTTACAGTGTGTGAGTGAATTTGAAGCATTTAACCTCTTTATTCCAAAACTACATTATTAAATATTTAGATAAAATGTCTTCAAAATGTGTCAGAACATGAAAAAAACCTACAAACACACACACACAAAAAAAAAAAAAAAAAAAAGGTGCACCAGAAAAGATTACTCTCATAGGTTTTTTTACATAGATAGATAAATTTCCAAACTTCCAGAGGAGGAACATTTTTAGAGAATGAATGAGAAATCATTTAATTTTTTTGTAACATTTATCTTCACGGTAAGCAAATAACCCTCCAGTCTAGACTAGCCCTTGTAGTGGGTAAGTTTGAAAAACTGATGCATTGAAATCTTGGAGTTTATTCTCTTCCACAAAATCTTGCCTTTCCTTATTTTCCCTTAAGCTATACATTGGATTTGTGGAATTCCAAACTGAAAAAAGAAATTAAGGATATTTTATGTGCTTGTGGATACCAGTGTCTAGAGATACTCTCATCATGAGAGTAAGATTTTAATGCCAGAGTAGACTAGACAAGAGCAGACTAAAAACCAACTAGTGATCCTACCACGTTAAACAACACACCTATGAAAAAGCTACCATAACAGAATACAGCTACAGGAGTTTGATAGTCTGGAAAACCACAAGAAATCATATATATATACTGGTGGTTTATAGTCACATAAAAATATACATAGTGCAGCTGATGCTGGGTAGTAGAAGCCTATATAAACATCACATTGTTTGCAGCATTTGGTTAATTATTCCTTGTTATGTTATGTAAAACAAAACTCTGAATTTATAAATAATAATGTGGCCAACATAGCATCTTTTCAACACACATAAACCAGTTCATGTTTAGATAGAGACTTGTGTTAACACAGACTGCCACTAGAGGATACTGTTGACATACTGCTATGCACTCACATTTAAGTACATGAAATTACTTCAAGTTGCTTATTTTCGAAAGCCAGCAAAAAAAAAAAAAAAAAAGAACATTTATATCTCAATTAAGGGGGGGGGGGGGGGGGGGTTGCCTGACAAATCCTGTAGCCTTTTTTAAAATAAAAACTAGAGAGAAAAGTCACATGGCATAATTGATTATTAGTTTGTATTTAGCAACAGTATTTAACATGATAGTTGTTTTTAAGTAAGTGAAATTATTTCACCTCAGGCTGAGAGTGCTACCAGGGAATCTCCTGGGAAGAGATTTACTCCCGTAATACATTGCTTACACCTTCACTTGAGCAAAGTAGAGACAAAACAGCTACAGACTTCAATTAAACCATGCAGGCAGAATGAACTGGCACAAGTTTGAGGAGTACACTGTATCAAATAAAAAGCCAGAGTATCTTGCTGTCATTAGGAATAAGAAAGGGAAGGAGAAGAAGAAACTGTCCCGGTAATCCCCTGCAGCTCCACCTGATGCAGTACAGCGGTAAGTTTCACCATGTTCAGAATAACAATTCCAATTTTTAGGAAAAAAAATAGATTTGGTGATGATGTGGATATTATTCTTCCATAGAAGGCCAGAACATATTTTACACATTTGTTTTCAGCAACTGCAATCTACAGTGGAACACAGTCTACTCATCCAGACCTACACTTAACACACTGAACATGACGCTGCTCAAAGCTAGAGAGCATTTTTCCTTAATGTTTATTACGTGTTCACAGTACATGTTTATATTACTAACATGACAATACTTAAATTAATGTGTGTATGTAGTCAGTTATTTTGTATGGCTTTAATTTTAAAAGTCCATAGGTTTAGCAAGAGCTTCATCCAGAGAAGAAAACTAACAGTAAAAGTGGTTTAGAAAACAAGACCTGTGAGAGAGGTGAAGAATTGGAAAAGGGGCAAGACATCATGATTATTCTCCTGATACATGAAAGGTAGTTATAAAAAGGTCCTCATCTGCTGCTCAGTGAATCCAGTAGGAGGACTGGAAGAAGCACAGGAATTACTAATTAAATCTTACATTGAGAGGACTTAGAACATATGATAATTCTGCAGTGGATGAGAAGACAAGCAACAGATCCACTAAGAAGGCTGTAAAACCTTGTTTAGCAAAGGTTTTTCAGGAAATTAAAATGAGCTTGTTATAGATTACTTAGGGAAAAGAACCTGACAAGGGTAATAGGTTATCCTGGGTTCTCTCTTCATGAGTATTCTAGCTTTCCTACATATTTATAACACTTTTACAATCCTAAACCATTGCACGGCAAAAATTTTTACTCATTTGCAATCTCACTGAAATCAATACAAACTGGAAAATGGTATTGCATCAGACTGGTACACTTGTTATTAGTAATAATAACGTGGCATTTTTAGCATTGAACTAGGTATGTACAAAAGCTATTAATAATTCAGAAAAATCTGTCACCTTTCCTGGATTTTTTTTATTCTTACAAACACATACAGTTAGCAAACTTTCTCTATGGTCTTGTGCAAAAATCACCATGTAAATAATTCTCTTATCTCTTCTTAGTTATCAGTTCATCAGTTCATCAGTTCATCAGGCAGCACTGAATCCTGGGAACTCTCCTAACGATTTCTCAAAGTTTGTCCACAGTACTGAAAGCAGTCACCAGAAAAATAACTAGTAGTTACTAAAAAAAAAAAAAACAAACCAAAACCCAAATTCTTCAGCTTTGCCACTCCACAACTGAAGCATTATAGGAGTCTTCTAAATAGAATAACTTGAATTCAGTTAGGATTATAACTACATGAAGTTTCATTAGGTCACCTTAATTTAAAATTCAGTTAATCTGAGTAATTTTGAATCCATCAAACTCCAATAATGCTTTACAGGGATTTTTTTCCTTGTGAACTGCTTCTTTATGCCTTATGTTTGTAGAGATAAAATCACCTTACTGTGGTTGTTTTTGTAGAAGTATTTTACTCCTGTTTTAGTAGATATTTGTAGCAATGTATGTTAATAACCAAGCATTACAGTTTACTGTTTGCAGATGATATTCAAGTAATAAAATTCTGCGTGGGATGTCCACTCCCTAAAGAAATCCATAAAATCTAACAGATCCTCTATACTATGAAGTGCTTTGTTCAGATAAGATTTTTTTCTAATGACTGCTGGAACTTGTTTTAAGTTGTAGTTCTCATTTTCTTACAAATTAATTTAATTTTCTCTGAAACCTTTATATGAAATTAAATATCTGTTGTAATGTCAGAACATGCATCCTGGATTGCTCAATTAAGTAATTGTTATTATTATTGCATGATATTATTATATCTGTACTAATGAGATACTTGGTTGAAGGCACAGTTTGTCTCACTTGAAGAATTACAATAAGTATGACTGAAAAAAAATCCCCTCCTAAACCAGTTTAAGATCTATCTGTACCTGTTTATCTATGCAAGCTCTTTAGAGTTTCTTACAGAAGGATGAATACTAGAACAGAAAAGGCCTTTACAGTGGTCCTGGTCCCAAAGGTCAAAAAGAAATGAGCAGTCAGAGCAGCAGGGAGACCAGTCTGCAGCAAATCCTTAGAGATTCCGTAACTTGCGCTGTCAGTTACCTGTTAGACATTGGCTGCCATAGCTATAGCTCCTTGGTCCCTGTGTTCTGCAGCAATACAACCTTGAAGACACAAAGGCATGAAAACTGCAGAGATTTGTATCAGAGATACACAGCCAAGCCTTTGGGTGTTTTTGCAAGTGATACTACCTGATATAAAAAAAAATAATAATCATAGTTTAAAAAGAACTTTTATTTTGCAAATGCCCTCTATCAAGGACTATATCTGCATACCATTTTTTCACAGGCACATAATTACTTTCCCAGTGTACACGAACTGCCCATTCTAAGGAAGAGAAAAAGATCAATACTTCAAAAGAGCAAGACTTGCAGAGACGTAATGAACAGCTAATACTGTCTTGTTTTCGTGGCACGCTTTAATTCTGACAACTTTTCAGATTATATTGTTCAGCAATTCAAAACCAAAATGACCTCCCCAAATTATAAGGCTATAAATTATGGGTTTGAATGGCTTATGTTCTAATGCAATAATTTTATTGTTCCTGGTGGAATTGTTAATTAAAAATGTTAAAACGCCATCCAAATCAAACAAAATTCTCTAGGTATTTTTGTCCATTTTTCTGGCATTGACATTTCCACTGACCTTGACAGAGCTGCACCAATTCATGTATCAGCATTAAGCTCTGTAAGTCCAAAACATCACCTTACTCATGTCATAGCATTGAGTGGTTTCTATTATCAAGTACTAGATTAGTGTAGTTGTCTGAGTTGCAATTACCTATGATGCAAGTTACTGTTTTCTGCTCAGGCTCCCTCTTTTGCAAAAGTATTTTGAAGCAGTGATAAAACATACTAATGCGGTATAGATTCATATGCAAAAACTAAGCAACCTTATACTCATGCATCAATTTTAATGTCACATCATACGTTTTAATTCTTTTTATCACCTAAAACAGAAAATACCAGACAACTTGCCATGGCTACTAAAGAGATGTTAGACCTCAGTTGAATAATGCTGAGATAGCTTATCCTGGAAGAACTAATAGCAATATAAAAGCTAGAGCACAATCCATGAATACATTATTAACATTTTCTTCTCAAATCAGCAGATGGACACTGAAAGGCTCAAGTGACTGGTAATGGGATACACAGCTTTTCATCTCAAAGCAACTACTTCAGATCTGCCTCAAGTTGATTGGACCTGAAAGTTACTATTTGACAGGTATTCAACAGCCAATATGTAAGAACTAGTCTTGGTCTAGCTTTTCCTGTACAATCTGGTTAACAAAGCTGACATGCTGTTTTCAAACTCAGGGTTGAGTAGGACAGAAGACTCGATTGTCCTTCTATGTTTAAAGGTTCAGCCCTTCAAAACAAGTTTGAAAACCAGGTGCAAGCGGGACAATGGACTTAGCATATACCACACACATTCAGTGGTGTTTCAGTTTCCATCAGTGTCTATCAGGTATTTTTTTCAATGGCTAAATTAACTTCTAAACAAAAAACCATAAAGAATCGACCTGAGATGAGCAGAGAAAACTAAGGTAATGAGACAGACTACTGCTTTCACAAAGCTTGGCATGAGTAATATGATGTGTTCTTTTGTATGCTCAAGGCACAAGAATTTTCAGCAGTGATACAAGCATACAGTACTGATGCAAAATGTATATATTGTCAAAAAACCATTAATAAATTGATAAAAATAAAGTTATTATAATTCCCTTTTGCAGCAAGCCTAGAGAAGGCTGGCAGCTACTGTTCTCAGTGTGGTTTCCATGAGCTTTTATTTTATTATAGGTTTTTTTCATGTTTACTGAACAGAACCATATTTATGTTTTCATGGGACCCGACTGATATTAGTAGGGTTTCAAACCAGACCCAAAGGCTGCCTACATGACCTGGAATCTGACAGTAAATTTGGTCACAGTGCTTTTTCACTTGAAAATAAAAATACCGTCAGGATATATTTGGAGTCAGCTAGCAATAGCCATCTGAGAAGTAATTAATCAATCGCTTTCAAATATAAAGTCAGTATCATATGAAAGTGGTTTTAGTGAAAATGTTTTTGAAAATGTATCAGGCATGAAAGGGAATTATACAGGTGAAAGAGCAGCAGACATTTAGCTGTAGGTCATAGAGTTGTTGAGTCACAATTGTTACAACTATATTACCTCCTTGACATCCATGGCCATTATCTTCAAGTCTAACTTCTCTCAGCTCAGTTTTCTATTTGTGTTGTTCAAGTAAACTCTCCGCATCTGAGCCCACTCAGTTTATACCTTTCATTCTCCTTCCCCCACCCTCGGGCAGGACCGAGCAAGTGGCTATGCGGTGTGTCATTGCTAGCTGGGTTTAAACTACAACAGTTCTTTTTGGTGCCCAATGTGGGGCTCAAGGGGCTGAGACAACGCCAGGCTGACGCAAGTGTGTTAAAACAATTCTGCTATTTGCACTTTGTGTATTAGTTAAGTAGTCCATGCTCACCGTGCTGGTCCATTTGCTAGTGTGGTGGTGATATATAAAGCCCTGTGTACACTGCGTATTCCCTGTGGTGACGTTTATAATCTCTGGGAGATGGATCAGGACTATCATGTTGTAATATTGGATATTGACAACTTATAATATAATTATACCACTGGCTATGAAGATAATTTGGTATTTCTATGCAGCAGTGTGTTTATAGGTAACCTCACCCAGTCTACGGCAAGACAGGGGAGGAAATTTCCTCAGCTTTTGAGAATTTTTAATATCCTTGGGATGAACAGGCCAGTTTGCTGTTATTGTTATGTCTCCTGAATATGTCTCAGGTCTTGCTTAGGGTTACATGAAGTTTTTTCAAGAATACCACCCAGAGATCTGCCCCGAGGCTGGAGAGCTGTGAGTGGCAGGGCGTGTGGGAGAGTATGGGCAAGTGTCAAGCACAGTGGTGCCCTTTAATGCTTTGGAATCTTACCCTTGAACAAGTGCAAGATGCTGACAAACTAGTAAAATATTTGGAAAAAGTATGCTGTCAACCTGGCAACTCCAGAGAGACACAAATCACTGGGGCCTGGCCCAAACCTACCGAGCCCTGTTCAACACTGTTCACTGCTCTCAAGGAGAAGAGAAGGACCCTGGGCCTAAAACCAGACCAGCAGCACTGCAGCTATTCCAACCCTCGTGACAAGCCCTGTGGCTACTGAGACCTCAGCAGCAGGTCCTGCAGCTGAACCAGAGAACCAACCTGTGCTGGTAACCATCACCCCTATACAGAAAAAGAAATATACCAAAACATCTGTCTGCTTAGTGAGGGATGATGATGAACTAGGGCCATCACAAGAACAGGAGGAAGAGGCAGAGCCAGAGATGATCACCAGATCCCTGTCCCTGAGTGAGCTGCGAGATATGCGAAAGGATTTCAGCTGTCACCCAGGCGAGCACATTGTTACCTGGCTGCTCCAATGCTGGGATAAGGGGGCCAGTAGTTTGGAATTAGAGGGTAGAGAAGCCAAGCAGCTAGGATCCCTGTCTAGGGAAGGGAGCATTGACAAGGTGTAAAAGAACTAATCATAAGCTTAACTTTCTACTATTGTAACATTAGAGAATAGAATATTGGTTTAGTTGTTGATACAGGTGTATATGAAACAAAGCTGCTCATTTATCCTTGTATAATCTTTACCAAGGCTGGCCTAAAACCCAGTCAAGCTGAATCAACAGGAGAATGGCTATATTCAAGGTTAGATCGTTGATTAACTTAAAATAGATGATTTTAAGAAGTTATCTGTTTGAAGTAGACCTAGAATACAACAGAACGATTTAAGTTTTCCCAGAATTTTGAAGGTGGTTCTCATTCTGTGACCCAAGCAACTGAGGACCGAGACAACCGGAGTGAACCTTGAAGAAAGAAATGAAATGAAGAATATGACATCTGCTGAGACAAAGGAATGGAATAGACTTTTTGATTAATGAAGAATGAAGGACTGAGAATCGGTGGGAAAACGTCAAGGACTTTACCTAGTTACATCATCATGTTAGAAAAGAAAACTATATATACTAAGGATGTGCACTGTGTGCTTTGCCACTCACTGAGGTGATGGCCCAACTCTGAGCTGTTGAATAAAGCAAGCCTAGAGTTACCCACAGATCAGCAAAATTCTTTAATACAAGGTGATTGGAAGGCAGACACAAGCCCTCAGCCTCTGGAGGCAACTCCTGTCAGGTGTGAAGGAAGATGAATATCACCCAGGCAAGTGGACCACCATAGAGATAGGTATCCAGTAACTGAGGGAGCTGGCAGTGCTGGAGGTAACTTAGAACAATCTGAATGACAAGCAGCTACCTACGGACCCAGATGAAGCCAAATGCACACTGTCCATGTGGTAGAAGTTTCTACAAAGTGCACCACTGTCATATGCCAACTCATTGGCAACAGTGACCTGGGGCAAAGTCCAGGGACACACAGGGGATGAAGTGGCTGGCCAACTCTGGCAGTATGAAGGAAGTCTATCTTCCTCCCTATGGGCCTGCGTCTTGGCTGTGGTGGAACTGTCTCAGGAGTTCTGCAATTCAAGGAGGACATATCATACTGCCCACCTGTACAGGCCTGTATCTCAGCTGTTAGGAGTAGGCGCTCCCCTGCTCAAAGGAGAGGATATGGAGGGTACACACCATGGGGTACCCTGTGGTTTTACCTACATGACCATGGAGAGGACGTAACTGGTGGGATGGAAAACCCACTTTGAACCTAGAGACCTGAGTACATGAGTTGTGAGGGAAAACAATCATGAAATGGGATTCTCCCAGAAAAATGCTGCAGCAGTTTCCAGTGGGAAATTCCCTAAACAGAATAGGAGGGCTAATCTTACTGCTGATCCTTGAAGGGACCCTTGATCCTTGAAGATCCCTCTTGAAGGGACTTCTAAGTAATTTTTACAAGAAGTGAGTGACTTTGAAAAGGATTAGAGGGGCTCTGCCTCCAGCCAGGTAAAGGAAAGGGACAATCAGGTTTACTGTACTGTGTGGATCTGATGGCCTGGCACATCAGACCCACAGGAGTATAAGGACCAAGTCGATACTGGTGCACAGTATACCTTAATGTCAAGTTACAAACAGGCAGAACCCATCTGTATTTCTGGAGCAACAGGAGAATCCTAAGAGCTCACTCTGTTGGAAGCTGAAGTGAGTCCCACAGGGAATAAGTGGCATAAACACCCCATTGTAACTGGCCCAGAAGCTCTGTGCGTCTTTGGCACAGACTGCTTCAGGAGAGGGTATTTCAAGGACCCAAAAGAGCACTGGTGGGCCTTTAATATAGCTGCCTTGGAGACAGGAAATTGAACAGCTGTCCACCTCATCTGGTCTCTCAGAGGACCCTTCTGTAGCAGGGTTGCTGAGGATTGAGAAACAGCAGGTGCTATTGCTATTATCTGGTTCGTTAACACTAGAGGATCTGCCAATCAGGCTGGCCCTGCCCAATAAAAACTCCCACAGGCTGTAGAAGGGGACAAAGTCCCCACAGTGCACATGAAGAATATATTAGGGAAGGTAGTCTGAGTAAGATCTGTTGCAGGCAAAGGCAAACCCATTTATGAAGTTGCTGTTGCTCAATGACCTGGGTAATATTGGTGGGTGATTCAAGAGGATGGGAAAGTTCAATGTGTACCTCAAGGGGGTTTAATTTTGGTTGAGAACAGCCAGTGAATTCAATTGTATGATATTAATCACATAGATAAATGAGAAATGGACTTTGAAAATGAGCAAAGCAGTACTGTTGATGAAACTCAAATTGGTGCGCAGCAACTTCCTCAAGATCAATATATTCAACCTGCAAACTGAGCATGGGCTGTGCCAGATACACCAGCCTCGAGCTCTGAATACAGCTCTAAGTAATCCAACACCATATCTACTACCCTTCCTCAAAATGTGCTTCTAAAAAGGCATTTAATGCAAATGGCAGATTGTAAAGACTAGACACTGTCTGCCGTTCCAATAACGGGGACAACGCAAGCAGCAGCATCCCACAAATACGTTATTTATAGACACTTCTATACACTTAACTAAATTCACGATGCCTTGGGCTTCTGTAGGTAAAAAAAACTTATATATTTACCAAGCTGAACATACCTCGCTTCCTTATTGTTGTGAGTATTGTCTCCTCCCTCTCTGTGTTGTTCAGGTAAACTATCCTTGTCTTAACCCACCCAGCTTTACCCTTCATTCTCCTTCCTCCACGCCAGGGCTCAGAGTGAGCGAGCGGCTCTGTGGTGTTTAGTCGCCAGCTGGGTTTAAACCACAACACTCACTCTTCAGCCTCCTGAGCTGTTGGAACAGCACCCCAGGAGGTGCTGTAATACCTTGACTGTGGTTTCCTGGGCTTCTGGGGGACGCTGAGCTCCTTGCTGCCCCCGTGACTGTGCCTGGAAAACAGAGCAGAGCTGTGGGCTTAGCCCCGGCTGGGACTGTGTCCCAGCCCTTGGACGGAGCTGCCTGATGGGACGTGCTCCCCTCCCCGGAAGGGCAGCTGCCCCGACTCTGCTCCGCTGGCTCCCCGTGAGCGCCCTGAGAGCTGTTGCCACGCAGCCTCCACCCAGCCGTGAGGTCAAAGTGGGTCTGTGAGGTCACAAAGCCCCACAGTGCCGGCACCGGCTACCAACGGCAGCCGCTGGCCCCAGTGCAGCACCAGCAGTGGCAGCGGTGGCAGCAGCTTGGTGTTAGCACGCGGGGCCATGGCCCTCATCTGTCACGCCTTCCTGCTCCTTCTCCTCGTGTTGTCCCAGCATGTCAGGACGGTCGAGGCTGCTTCATGGCGAGAGCAGGAAGCCGGTAGGTGGGTGGCGGTGGTGCAGCCTTTCACAGCCAGTGGGCTCTCCCATCCAAGAAGCGTGGACGGTGTTTTTTTCCTCCAGGGCTTTAGCGAGGGTTTCCTCTGTGTGCGTGGGAGAGCTCCTGTAAGAAAGCCCCAAGGCACCATGCGTCGGTCCATCCACTCCTCGAGGAGTGTTGCACGTGGCCTGCAAGAGTGTTAGCAGAGGTGCCAGCGGCCAGCCAAGAGGTCCCCAGGCCCCTCTGCAGCATTGGCAATCTCCACCTATGCCTGGCTCCCCACATGGCTACCTGACCCGCCTTCCAGGGCCTGCAGTTCGCTAAGGCAGAGGTGCATCCCGACATGCAATGAAACGTTTCTCATCTGTGCTTGCTTCTATGTGAGGGTGGCAGCACCGGTTATCCAGCTTCTGTGCTGGATGGTGGTTCGGAGCCCTTGGCGCATCCTAGGGGTAAGTTCTCAATGGCCCTTTCCTTGAAAGGATGAACACTGACGATGGGGCAAGAGCTCTTTTATTCCTGTGCGATTTTCCTTCAGAACCTCTCCAGGACAATGGCTTCCTGACTCCTCGTCCAATTCCTGTCCTTGAGCCTGAGAGAAATTGCACGGCTGAGTTCTCAATGGCCTTTTCCTTGAAAGGATAAACATTGACAATGTGGCAATTTTCCTTCAGATCCTCTCCCGGTCAGTGATGTCCCAATTTCTCGTCCGACTGCTGTCCCCAAGTCTGAGAGAGATCTCACAGGTGAGTCAGTGGGAGAAAGGAGCCTTTGCCTGTTAATCTGCATTCCGTGTGAAATGCAAGTTGCTTCTTCTGTGGCTGATGCGCAGCTATGGAGAAGAGCAGAGTGGGGATGGGCCAGGCTCGGTGACATGCCCCTGCGTGCTGTGCCTTGCAGAACTGTCTTTGAGGGCCCTCGGAGCCGGAGCTGGCTGCCAAGCCAGTGGCTTGTTGGGGTTGTGGTTAGACATGGTGGGAGCTCCAGGGAGCCCTTTCTCCCGGCAGCTCCATGCTGGGTTGGGTTTGTTTCGTCCCAGAGTGGTGTGCTGCCGGCACGCCGTAACTCTTTGCACCGTGCTCCCGAGTGGCAACGATGACTGCCATGCAGTAACCCCATCGTGGAATGGAATGGAATTGAACCTCCTTGATGCCTTTGAGAAGCACTGTCTCCTGCAGATGCCATCTCCCTGATGGGGAACGGTTCCCCCCAACCCAACTTTGTCCCGCTTTCTTTCTCAAGAGACGGACCAAGAGGCTGTGCAGGAGGAGGCCTTCCCCAAAGGAAGCAGTGGCTCGCTGCCAGCTTCTGCCGGAGAAACGGAGGTGACGCAAACCGCCGGCATGCCAGGCAAGTGCTGTCCCCGTGTCAAGCGGGGTCGCTCATCAGGATCAAAACCGAAAGGGACTCGTTAGCCCTGGGGACCCCCAAGGTGCCAAACAGAGCTCCAGCCGGGAAGGTGCCTACAGGAGGGCATCGTGCGCTTGTCTCAAGGCTGAAATCACTCCCTCTTCAGCCTCATGAGGTGTTGGGAACAGCCCCCAGGAGAGGTCATAAATCCCTTGGCCGTGGTTTCACAGGGTTCTGGGGGACTGTTCTGCCCACGTAGATCCCAAGAGGTGACAGAAGCTTCTCTGGGTGCTTAGTTAGAGATGTGCCCATGGCAAGGACTTCTGCAGCTCTTCAGATGGGTGCTTTGCCACAGCCCACTACAGCCCGCGTCCTTCACAAGGGTGAGCGGTGTGTCTCTGCTGACCTCACAGGCTAAGCACCGGTTTTCTGTATTTTATTCACACAAAATTGAACCAAGTGCTTTCTGTTAAGGTCCTCCACGAGAAAGAAAGAAGTCCCCAAAGGCTACTGAAGACCTAAGGGAGATTCTGGAGGAACTGGAGAAACTACGCAGCGAGGGTGGTTATATTTCACTCTGCCTTAGCTGGGAGACTCGGCAACTGGAGGCTGTAGCTACACATGTGGACACGCTGTAGCCTGAACAGGGGGAAGGGGTGGGTCAGAGCCTCGCAGCAGTGGTGCGGAGTTCCACGCCTGGCAGGTGCTGGCCAGCCCCAGAGATGGTGGCGAGCCTCTGCTGCCAGTTGTGGTTCACGCCGAGTGCCAGGGGCAGCTGCTGCCCCTGTTTTACCAAGCCGGTTCCCAGGTGGCTGGCTGGGGCAGGCGTCAGCGGGCAGATTTGAGAGGCTGGCATGTGCTGAACCTGTGTTCATCTCACACGCAGCACTGCTGGCCCACTGGGCCTGTTTCAGGTGGGAGCGAGGTCCCCAGCAGGGCCGGTCACCCTTCCGTAGCGCTGGAAGTCGGGTGGAGGTGCTGATTCGGCAGCACTTTGGGTTGTGCTCGATTTCCCGTCTCTGGAAATGGACAGCCCAGGCATCTGGAGCACGTTGCGCAGATGATGGGAAGTGGGGCTCTTCGTGGAACATCCCTCCCGCTGGAGCTGCATCCCAGAGCTTGCCATGAGGGCCTGGAGGCCCAAGGCTCAAGAGCAGCACCCAGTGGGATCCCTCCCATGAGCAGAGGTCCAGAGCGATGCCCTGGCTCCCAGATTGGGCAGGGGCTTAGAGGGAACCTCCCCGCCGTCCTGCATCCTCAGAGGTGCCTGAGCCATGCTGAGGCTTTACCTGTCCTCCCTGTTTTTCAGCAGTGCTGGCAAAGCCTGGAGAAGGCCACCATGGCCACGGGCGTGGATTGCTTCCAGTGGACTTGGGTACGGAGCAGTCTTACTGGGGTCCCTAAGTGTGAGACACGTCCCGAAACCTGGGAGCGGCTGCGAGCGGGGCCCATGCTGGAGAAAAGGCAGAAGGGGAGTGCAAGGCTCAGGTGTCTCCTGAGAGGGCCTGACATGCGTCCTTGGGGTGTGGGAGCTGGCCTGGGGGGAGGGAGGGCTGTGGCTGGCACTGGCTGCTGCAGGAAAGGGGTTTGTCCATGTCCCTTGAAGGAGCCGCTGGTCAAGCAGCTGCATTCCCACCACCACCCCTCCCCAGTGCTCTCCTTCTGGCCTTGTGCATTTTGTTTGGTGGTACGGCCCGTCCCAAAGGGTTGGAGCACCAGCACTGGGGGGAAACAGAACTTCCTGGCCATAGCAAATGTGCTGCAATCTGAGCAGAGGTGCACAGGACACACTAACGTTCCAACTGCTCCTCCAGAGGTGGCCAGCAATAGAACAAGAGCTGACACTCTGCAGAAGAACAAAAGTGTTGAGAGCTGGCAGGGACACACAACTGTCGTCTTTTCTGAAAGAGAGAAAAAGTTGGTTTTCGTCGTCATAGCCTTCGCGTTGTTCCTGGCATTCATGGCACCGCCATTCTGTGTCTTGATCTGGCAGTGGAGGAAGAGGAAACTGTGAGTGGTTGGTTTTTTTCCCCCCCACTGCTTCCTTCGATGGCCGCTCGTAGCCACGGAGCGTTTCTAGTCAGGCTCCCATGGAGTGGCGACTTTGTGGTTGGCCAAAAGGCTCTGTCGAGCTTCCTGTGGCCGTCAGATGCTTTCATTGGCCTCTGAACTCTTGGGCCTCCTCCTTGGGAGCCTGCTCCGAGCAGAGCCAGTGTCAGCTCAAACTGCCCCTGCCTGGAGCAGAGTGGGCGGTGCTGAGCCTCGCCAGTGCTGGGCCATGCTGTGGGGGAGAGTCCGTCTGTCCCCTCTGCAGCTGAGGGCCTTAGCAGCCTCCTCTCTCCACAGGCGCACATCTGAATCTGCACAAGTCAAGTGCGAATTGAAGCCAGGGGCCGCACCTCACACCCAGTTGCCTGGATCAGCTGCCCAGTCCAGCCCTCCGTCCACTGGGCAGACAATTCTGCACATCTCCGAACCATGGAGTTATTTCCTCGGCCAACAGGAAGACGATGGTTAACATCATAAATGATCAACTTTCTCTCTTCAGACCAAATGACACAGGACCTGCCTATAGCTGAGCAGCCTGGAAGTGCACAGTCCAATTTTGAACACACTCAGCTGAGTGACTCCTGAACCTTTGCACTCATTTAATAATGTACACATAGAAAATTTTCTTTGAATGGTTCAGCTTTGGATCATTTTCCTCTCATTTTGCATTAAAGCCCACGATTTATGCATGAAGCTAACTTAGCATTGAACTGAGTAAAACTGCTTGTGAAGCACACCGTTAGGGAAATACATAGCAAAACCAGACCTTTCTGTGGGAAGGACACACTTCTGTGAGAATGCACACTTCTGAGCATACTCGGAAGCAGACCCCTGATCAGGCACCTACAACCCTTACAGCGCGTGCAGGGTGAAGTCCAGAGTTTGCCTTCTGAGCATGTCTTTCAACTCCTCCCACACTGAGATAAAAATAAATAGCTGTCTTAACTATGACAAATCCGGAAAAAAGGCAGAAAAAATTATCAAGTGTTGAAAGAGAAAATCTTGTGCGGCATCAACAGGAGGTACAATTAATTGGATCCCTTCATTCATCCTAAAAATACCAACTTAAATGTGATACAAATGAAAATGTAGGAGTCTCAGCTGCCGCCACCGTGATGTTACTACAGTCCCTCCTCTGATACAAAATTAATCTTCCTTTTGATATCATGTGGGAAGAGGGAACGGTAGTACCCGAATAGGAACATTGCACTTAAGGCAGCAAAACCCTAGAATCCGATGCCCGGCCAGTCCCCAAGCAGTGGCAGACCCCGCCAATCTCCACACCCCTCCATCCCGTTTTATTGCTGAGCATGACGTCATATGGTACGGAATATCCCTTTGGTCAGTTGGGGTCAGCTGTCCCAGCCGTGTCTCCTCCCAGCCAGTGCCACCTTTTGAACCCAGGTTCCGTCTGATGCCTTGATTCAAGGTTTCCCAACTGACTGCAAAAGAAGGACGGACAATATTTGTTGCCGTTGTTCAGCAGCACTTGGGTAACAACGGTACTGACGGAGTTTTCCCATTATTTGGGAAACCTAAGAGCACGAGCAAGCACAAAGGAGGCCAAGAGCCAATGGGAAACTCCTTAAGCTGCTTAAGCTGATCTAAATCTAGGCCGCCGAGGTCACATCCCGCCCCCGCCACATATTTCCACCCCCGCCACATATTTCCACCCCCTTCCTTCAGCCAGTGCTCGTGTTCACAGGAGCAGGCGGTGGGGTGCCGGTTCAAGGCAAAAAAAGAAGAAACCAAACCCAAACAAGACATCATCCTGGGGGCAGAGTTTTCGGCCCGATCAATTCCATGAACTGCTGTAAGTACCAGCAGTGCTCAGTACCAGCATCAGTGCAGAGGAGGGAGATAGGACGACCACAGCTGGGAATTAAGAGGACTTGAAGCTTCTGTGAAACCGAAACCCGTCAAAGAACTGGAAGCTCGTGAGTTTATCCTCAGCTGTACAAACCCTCTCAGACACCCAGCAAACTCCAAACTACAAAGGGGAGTAGATTTCTTTCCCTTGCTGTCTCTTTGTAAGTTCAAACTTGATGTTGTTCTGTTGGTCAGAAGTCTCATGGATGAGTAGTAACTCGCTCATGACTGGCTCTTAACAGAAGCACAAGAGTGAGAACTACACCTCCCTTCTAAATCCTCAAACCCGAGAAGGTTAGGGAAAGGATAAGGGGCAGACATCCTGTGTTTTCCAGCACTTCAGAAGCAGGAAAGGAAGGGGACTGAAGCAAGAGGAAGCAGTTCTCTGTCGTCAGAAGACTCCTTTGCAGTGCCCGGAAGAGGGAAAGCTTCTTTGTCCTTTCACCACAGCAAAAAAAAAAAAAAAAAAAGGCAAAGTGTTCCAATAGAACGGATGCCGGCTGATGTTAGATACCATCGCATCAGACTCAAGCGGCTCTTAGAAATCCCAGTTCCTAAAAATGCGAGCACAGGTGCTTGCTCATGCTGGCTTTGGTGCTTACAGGTTGGGTAAGGAAAGAGGTCGATTTCACTTTTTATGCTGGCATTCCTTAGGCTGTAATTGTTCTATCCTTTAGTAGCCCCGCACAACTCGCATTTAATGAGCATGTCCAACCTGAATTTTAAATGGTTTGTGTCTTGGCATTCTTATGAGCCTTGACCTGCCCTGTGCTCTTCCCTCAGCTAACAGTAATGTGGGGCTTAATCTGGCCATTTGAGCAGCACAGTTTGTAAATTTCCCACATGAAGTATATGCACCTTTCTTCTTTTGTCTAAGAAGATTGTTCTGATTTTTGCATTCTGGCTTTGAGAGATTAAACAGTGAATTGTTTGGAAAAAAAAAAAGTCTCTGGTACAGGTGGGCATCGTGAAATGAAACACATCTGCACCCCAGCTTTTAAGAACAAACTAGGGATAAAGATACTATAATAAAATCAGGCTGCAACTATGCAAAGCTCACCTTTTCCTTACCATGTACTGCAAGCATATACTGAAGTCCTCAAATTGATGATGAACGTGCTGGATTTGTGTGAGAGTGCCAGCATGCTTCAGATCCTTGAATCAGAGAATCACAGAATCATCTGGTTGGAAGAGACCTTTAAGATCATTGAGTCCAACTGTTCAGCCTGCACTGTCAGGGTCCTTAAACCATGTACCTCGGCACCACATTTATACGTTTTTTAAACACTTCAAGGGATGGGGACTCCACCACTTCCCTGGGCAGCCTATTTCAATACTTCACAACCCTTTCTGTAAAGAAATTCTTTCTAATATCCAACCTAGATCTCGTCTTGCTCAACTTTAGGCCATTTCCTCTAGTCCTGTCATGGGAGAAGAGACCAACACCCACCTCACTACAACCTCCTTTCAGGTAGTTGTAGAGAGCAATAAGGTCTCCCCTGAGCCTCCTTTTCTGCAGGCTAAACAACCACATTTCCCTCAGCTGCTCCTCACAGGACTTGTTCTCTAGACCCTTCAACAGCCTTGTTGCCCTTCTCTGGACACGCTCCAGCACCTCAATGTCCTTGTAGTGAGGGGCCCAAAACTGGACACAGTATTCAAGGTTTGCCCTCACCAGTGCTGCATACAGGGGGACAATCACTTCCCTAACCCTGCTGGCCACACTATTTCTGATACAAACCAGGATGCCATTGGCCTTCTTGGCCACCTGGGCACACTGCTGGCCCAGTCAGCTGTCAACCAGCACCCCCAGGTCTTTTTCTGCTGTGCAGCTTTCCAGCCACTCTTTCCAAAGCCCGTAACGTTGCAGGGGGTTGTGGCCCAAGTGCAGGACCCAGCATTTGTCCTTGCTGAACCTCATACAATTGGCCTCAGCCCATCGATCCAGTCTGTCATGATCCCTCTGTAGAGCCTCCTGACCTTCAAGCAGATCAACACACCCATGCAGCTTGGTGTCATTGCAAACTTAGTGAGGGTGCACTCAATCCCCTCATCCAGATCACCGATAACAAGGTTGAAGAGGACAGGCCCCAATACTGAGCCCTGGGGAACACCACTGGTGACCAGCCACCAACTGGATTTAACCCCATTCATCACCAATCTCTGGGTCCAGCCATCCAGCCAGTTTTACATCCAGTGGAGAGTGCACCCATCCAGGCCATAGGCAGCCAGTTTCTGCAGGAGAATGCTGTGAGAAACGGTGTCAAAGGCTTTTATAAAGTCCAGGTAGACAATATGCACAGCTCTTCCCTCATCTGCTAAGCGGGTCACCTTGTCAGAGAAGGAGATCAAGTTGGTCAAACAGGACCTGCCTTTCATAAACCCATGCTGTCTAGGCCTGATCACCTGGTTGTCCTGTACGTGTCCAGTGATGGCGCTCAAGGTGATCTGCTCCATGACTTTCCCCGGCATCAATGTCAGACTGACAGGCCTGTAGTTCCCTGGGTCCTCCTTCTGGCCCTTATTGTAGATGGGCGTTACATTCGCTAAGCTCCAGTCGATATATTGTTTTAATTTTTTTCTATGTTTTCGGTTTTTTTTTTTTCATTTGCCGCTTTGCGGTGACGGGTTCCGAAAGCCCGCACGGCGGTCCCGCCTTTCCCCGCAGCCACAGCGGCGGAGCCCGTGCCCCTCCCTCGAGAGCGGGCTCCGGCAGGCAACTCGGGCCTGGCGGGCTGCGGGGACCTCTCACGTCCCACGGGGTGCCACCGCCTGAGGGAGATGCCGACGGAGGCCGGGACCGCCGGCGACTCCTCAGCGCGCCCCGCTGCTTCCCGTCAGAGAGCCGGCGGACGCGGGGCGCGGGGCCGATCCAGCTCCGCCCGCGGAGCCCACCACAAGACGTGACTGGAGCCACGGGGCTCGCCCCGCAGACGCGGGGAGGGCAGAGGCCCCCACAACCCGGGCAGAGCTTGGAGAATTCCGACGCCAGCCCCGCCGGTGGACGCCGCAGCTCGGTGACACGGTGGAGCGAGGGGCGGAAAGTCGCCGTTAACCAAGCCTACGAGGTGACGCGCCGGGAGGCTCGGGTCACGTGACAGGCGCAGCCAATGGAAAGACAGTGGCCCGCTCCCGGCGGGCGGGGGGCGGATGAGGAAGGGGGTGGGGGGGGGAGGGCTGAGGCCGCTGCTGGCGAGGACGGGGGAAGCGGCAGCGCGGGGCGGGCGCAGCGCGGAGCGTGGCCGTCGGGGCTTGTGCCTCTGCGGCTGCTACGCGTGGGCCGGCCATGCCGAATAAAAACAAAAAGGACAAAGTGAGTCGGTGGGGCGGCCGTGGGGTGCGGGCACCGCGGGGGGAGGGGCCTGGTGCAGAGCGCGGCGGGGGACGGCAGCGGCGAGCGGAGCGCGGCGCCCAGGGCCGTCGGGGCGCCCCCCGCCCCTGGGAAGAGCCCCGCGAGGGGCAGCTGCCTTCCGTCAGGGCTGTATGTCGGCCCCTTGCCTTCCGCCGGGAGCCGGGTGCTGAGGAGGGGGCAGCTGCCGGTGGGGCCTAGTCCGGGGGCGTGCCGTGGCGGCCGGGGAGGGGGCGGGTTGTCCTGGTATCGTGTGGCCGGGCCCCGGGGGTCCGCCCCGCCAGAGCGGGAGCGCGGAGCCCGTGGTGGGCGGGCGCGGAGTTGGGGGCAGCCGGCGGGAGGGAGTCGGTGGAGGGAGGCCGTGGTTTTGGCGTGCCGGGGGTGAGGGGGAGGGGGTGCTGCAAGGAGGGGATGGGAAGCGTGTCCGTAGCCGTGCTCGGCGGGAGGGTGGGCTTCGCGCGGCTGTCTCTGACTTGGGGGCCGTCCTGGGCGCGTTGGCGGGGACGGGGTGTTTTTCATGGCGACAGGCAGGGCTGGGGGGGGGGCTGTCTCTGTCCGCCGAGCTGCTTTCCCGGTCGCCGTGCCGGGCAGTTTCTCTGCTGCGTGGCTCTGTCTGCCGTTGAAGTTGTGCTTGGGGGACCACCATAAGCGTTCGAGGAGCACCGATCACCACTGGAAATCGTGTGACCTCCTTTTCCTGGCACTGGGAGAGGATTTCGCTTTGGCCCCGCTTTGCGCTCCCGACCGTGGTTTGTCTGGCAGCCGCGAAAGGGGCTTGTCCGAGTCACGTTGGCAGAGAACTTCTTACCTAAAACTCCTTAGCAGAAAATTAAGTGGGTTGCACTTTATTTTGTGTGACAGGCAATTAGCCCTGTGAGTGGAAGTCAGAAACAGGGAGGGATGTGGTGTGCTTCATCCAGCTGCTATCCCTCTAGACCTTTTCCGTTTGGCTGCCTTCTGCTTGTCGTTTAGTTTTTCAACATCATTTTAAAATGAGATGTAGGGCGGTTGGGTGTTGCGGTTTGTGGGCTTTTGTTTGGTTTAACTTCTTGCCAGTATCCTTGACACTTCTGAAATTAAAACCATTGCAACTTTTCTCTACTTTTCTGAGAAGAACATCTCTAAAACAGGTTCTGGGTGAAGGCTGCAAGTGCAGTGCTGGGAGGGAGAAATCTGAGTTGTGAGCCTACTTCTACTACTAGACTTTCTAGCCCCTTGAATATACAGAATAATGAATTGTAAAATGTGTATTGCACTGGTGCTAGTTTCAAAGCTAAACTAAACATAAATATTTCTGAAGCCAACAAGTAAGCACAGCATGTGTAGGTTCTTTAGGCATGGTTCAAATCACTTGCATTCTTTGTCCCTGCCTGCTTACCTATATGAAAGCTTACCTTAATGTACTTTGTCGGTAATTTGTGAGGCATAAATGAAATTCCAAAACCTTTCTGTCGATGAAAAAGCAGCTTTGTAGAGACTTGACAGTTCAGTGTTAAGATCTTTCATTAAAACAGCATCACTTCTTCCCATGAATTTTAATGTTCTTACTGATTTTCTAAAGAAATCTAATTTCTTGATATGAAAATCTATCTAGATCTCATTTTCCAAGTAACCGATACTTCAAACATTTATTTTTAAGGAACCTGCAAAATCAGTCAAGAGTGGAAAAAGTAGCAAAGATGGACAAGATAACCAAGAACATGAGGTAAATATTACTAAAGTGTGTGGGGGTTTTTCCAGAGAAATTTGGTATGACTCCTGAAGAGTATTTTAAGTTTTTCTAGATTGTTACGATTTTGACGTGACAGGTGGCTTTGTGGGGAGATGGTTATGGAACTACTGCCCTGGTGTTTGACAAAGAAGTTTTTTTAAGACTTATGAGAAAAAGCTTTTGAGGAAGTTAATTTTATTTAGAGTAAATAAATGTTTACTTGCTACAGTCTGAAATCCTCATCCATTTCCATCTTGGTTATGAGGCGTTTTTCTGTCTTATTTTCTAGTCTTATGAGATTTTGGGCTTGTCCTCTAGTTGCTCATAGCAGTGACTAGACACTGTCTGCCATTCCAATAACAGGGACAACACAAGCAGCAGCATCCCACAAATACGTTATTTATAGACACTTCTATACACTTAACTAAATTCACGATGCCTTGGGCTTCTATATATAAGAGAACACAAATCTTAATTTCTACCAAACTGAACAGGAGTTTTTTCCTGTCCTGCAGTCAGGGAAATGACATTTCAGTTGATTGAAGCTTTACAGGAAGTTTGACAAGGGATTGAAAAGATTCCTGGTATGCCAGTTCAGGATGGCCATGGTGAAAAGGGGTGAAAATGACGTAAGGTGATAGGTGTCTGGGTTTGAAAATTACAGATAAGCATGTATGGAAGTACTAAATAGTAACTGAAGCACAGAGCTGACCTACTGTAGTAAATGCTCCTTCATTTAAATCTCAAAGAACCCCTTGTAGTTGTGTTTGAAAGCAAGGTCTATTATGCATATTTTCGTGTTGCTAGCATTCCCACCAAGCAGATGTTTAGGGGAAAATAAAAGATGATTCTTCTTGCATTACCTGTGCCTTGGTTACTTAATGTAATACAAAAAGAGCCAGGGTACATAGGAAACAACATGGAGGTCTCTTATTTGGTGTGTTATCTGTAGTTGATGCTTAAGAAGAGAAATTCAGAAACTAAGTAGACGTATTGTCATCCATCCTGATATGCTTTTCTTTAAGCCAGTATGTGACTTTAGAAGTTTGCTTAGCTGAGATGTTGTGTAGAATTGTTTTAATATTATTAATAATTTAATTACTTTTATATTTTCATCTTTAGATTTTTTTTCTCAAAGCCATGCTTAGTCTCCCCTAGGTGGGAGGATTTCCATGGCTTTAATTATCCATTTGTGTTCCCATATTATGTTCTCCTTTTTGTAACAGAGGTACCAGAAATCTGTGTATGAGGTGAGGGCACTTTGTTCTGTACCCTAATGCAGTTATTCCAGTTCCCAGTTGGACGTAATGTTCACTTTTAAACACTTAAGAGCTGATATGATTAAGCTCCCATTTAACTTTAGTTTGTAAACTGTTAGTAAACATTAATGAATTAGACTAAATAGTTGCCAGAACAGTTGAATCTCTTCCTTTAAGTATAACTTCTTACTTCAGTAATTAGTTTAGGATATGAGTGTCTTCAATTTGTGAATAAAAACTTAATCTGTTGTGCGTTGTTTTTCCTCTTTGTGAGAGTGGTGTCTCCGTTCTGGTAAAGTATTTGGGGGGTTTGTTTACCAGTGCCCCAAACTTAAACTCACAACAAAAAACAAATAACTAAAAAATGCCCAGGTGTGGAGATCGGCAGTGCCAGCACTTAGTAACTTGTGGACATATTCCCTGTGACCTAACTGGCCTTTGCAGAAGTTAATTGCCTCACCAATAAGCTTTGTTGTAGAGTTCTGTATTGTCCCAGGTGTGCGGACGTCTCCTTTTGGTTTAAGACAGTAGTAACTTACAGGCAGTCTAACCTCTTTAGAAAGAGAGAGCTTGGTAAAAGTGATTGTTGCGAAACATTATCTTTTTCTGTCTCTAGCAAAAACCTAACACTTAAAAAAATCCAAGTACAGTACTTTAATAGTAGTTTTGAAGTACAACCACAGGGTTTTAAAATTTTAACCCTAGAAATTCTTATTTCTGTCTGTTTTGCCTGTGGGAAGCTATGTGCTAAAACTTTCACTTTCCACTGGTCACTGAAATCGTCTAGGAGCACTTGGACAGTTCACTGTTGGGGCTCACCTGGAGGATGCATGGGTCAGAAGTAGCTGGTAAGCTTTTATACACAGCTGTAATATGTGACCAGGAGTGACAGCATCTTCTAGGTCTAGCTGGACTGGTTTAAGAAGGCATGAAACTTGTAAATTTAAAACTGTATTCATTTTGAATCTAGGTGTTGAGTAGTCTGTAGAAGGGAAAGACTACTTTTGTTAAGAAAGTATTGGCTTGGTGACTCTGAAGAAACAACAACAGAAATCACAACTCTTCAAGTTCTTATGGCAAACAGAAGACGAATGTGGTTTAAGGAGAGGGTGTTTGTGTGTATTATCTCATTGTTTCCATGTGCTGCTCTGGTTGTTTCTTTCTACTTTAAAGGTATTTTCCTTTTTTTTTTAAATATAGACATATAAAAATGTAATAAAATACAAACTGCATTGGCCAGTTTTCTTGCCATGTAAGACATTGCTTGATTTACTGACAGCATGTGTTGATAATGTTGGACTATAATAACTGTTGAAACAAATTAAAAAAAAAAATTACAAAGCTTTGTAAAGTACTGATGCATGCTTCTGTCCTGCCCCTATCCCTCAGCTGTCGCTTTTCAGTAGGTTTATTAAACACTGGTAGTAGCTTCCAGTGCAGCAATTTTGTCAGGCTTTGTTTTCAGAGGCCTTTCTTCCCTGCTTTGTGAAGCCTTTTTTATTTAATTTCTTAGGCTATTCAACTTAGTGTTAATATTTTTTGGGAATGGTAATGAAACTACAGAAATCTCTCTTTAATGGGCCATCTTTAAAATACTTCAGCAAAAGTAAGGGTATTCATCTCTCTGAAAGAACTCTGAGAGGTGGCTATCCAGTTTTCTGTGATCACCTTTCCTATTTTAGCTGACAGGCAGTGGGGAAAGACTTTGAGTGTTCTCATGACCTTTTACTGATCCCTAATTACATGTTCACATGTGAGTGCCACTTTCCTTAAAAATAGTAAGTTAAAATAGAGTTGGGGAGTAGAAGTGTTGTTGATGGTTTTGCATGGGTTTCTTAGCAGAGAACATATGTAGAATATTCCAATGTTAAATGGAAAACTAGGAATAGACAAAAGCTATAAATCCAGTATTTTTTGTGTTAACAGGTTCTTGTGATCAGTAGCAGCAAGTTATTTAGAAAGTTGACTCTGTGTTTTCTATATACTACTGCTTGTTTTTCTCATGTTTCCTGTTTGCAATTTGCATTGCAATGTTATTTAAAGTGCTGTACCAGTTATTAGTAACCCTGAGAAACAGATGTACCTGATCTGATGTTGAAGATGTTGTATGGAGACTGTTACACAGTGTCTAGCTTGTGACCAGATTTTTCTACTTTGGGATTTTTAAAGAGATACTTGAAAGTCTTAGCACAGATAAGTACTTATTAGGGAACTCATTAAGGACTACAGCAGAGGACCTTAAGGTTTGGGAGAAGGGGAGAATACCTTTCCAAAAGTTCTCGGGTTTTTTCCTGCCCCTTGTTCACATGTATTAAGACTATGAATTATTCTAAATAATTTCTGGAAATGTCTTCTTGCCACAGAAGGTTCTTTCAGTCAGCTGAGGTTATCCTGGTTTAATTGTTTAGTATGTGAATCTGTACCTGCATGTGAATCCCTGTATGTGTATTTATTGTCACTTGTATAAAGCAGATGTCATTTAAGTTCTTTTCCGTTGTTAGATGGGCAATCTCTGTCACTCAGTAGCACAGCATTTTTGGATGGGTTTAGCTCAGCATCTTTGAGGAATAAGGTTTTTCTGTATTTGTCGTTCTTCGTAGAAGCAGACATCTCTTACAAAGAGATATATTTCGTATAGATCAGATTTATCTCTCTTAATTAATGCCTGAAGTTAAGTACATACTTATAAAACAGTATTTCAAGGGTTTTTGTAGTACTTCTTACCATACTGTCAGTTTGATGCTGGTCATATAGCCACCTAGATCAGAAATGGCTGATAGCCTGCAATAAAGCACCCCCGATCCCCCAAGTTTGCAGTGGACCAAATCAATAAGTTATGTTTGTCCAGGGTGTAACAGTGCATAACAAACCTAGCTGTACCCTGGCTGTTTCCTCAGTGTGCATTCAGTAATATGTCCCAGCTGGACTGACAGGTGGGATAGCCAGTGTTTTGATGAGTCAGTCCCATGCAGTAGATAAAATGGATTTGGAAATTGGTTGTCTTTCATTTGGAAGAAGAGAGATACTCATGTTATGAAATAAATTTGAAATTTTGGATGACTAGCCCTCTCAAGTGTGAATTGCTGAAGTGCTATCAATGGACAGTGCTAGACCTTCTGTTTTCTGAAGCTTTCTAGGGCTATTGATTTGGGATTTTGCTTCTAACGGTAGCAAAACAGGACTTTAAACCAGAATTGCATATAAAATCAGGATGGATTTTTCTCTTATTAGCTATGTAAATAAAGTCTGTGGGCTTTGGGATTCTTTTTGCTTGTCTGTTTCTAAACTGGTGTGCCAACTTCTTTAAAAAAATTAATTTGAAAACTAATTTTTGTTCATGGGTTGTAGTTCTGATTATCTTTCCTAGAGAGAGTCTTTTAAAGGGTTGATATAACCATTGAAAAATTTAAGTGCAGCAAGTGAATACACCATTAGTACAAAGTGAGGTGGTATTTGCTGAGTAGGAAGATGCACTATATATTACTCTTAAAGCAGATAGGTAATTTTTTTGCTTGTTTTTACCTTTTGTAATTTCCTATTTTGAATTTTTATTTACATCTTGCCGTTTTGGTAAATGGAATTTCCTTCTGCAACTAAAGCAAATTTATCTTAATACTAGATAGTGAAAGAGGTTACCTTAACAGTGCCTGTTATGTAACTTTTATATTATGCTTTTAAAACTAATGGAATTGATTAAAAAAGTGTTCCAAACACTGCCGTATACAAGTATTTTGTTACCTAAAAGAAGATGCTTCTGAAAATAGAATCCTGTGCCCTTCTAGTTCTTATACAAGGCTGACAACTACTTGTGTAACATATGATGTGTGAGGTCTTTCATTTGTGGTTTGTTTCAGTACTCGCTATCCTCTACTTCCTAATCGCGGTTTTAAACTCTCTGAATCCTTTCTGAATAGAAACACTGAAGGCAAAGGCTCTTCTAATCAAAAGGAGCAAAGTGGCATTCAAAAATTATTATCAGCAGTTTGTAAACAGAAAACATCCACTTTGAGAGGTCTCAGGTGTTTGTTACGGCATATGTGTAATACAGAATTATTAATATAGTTATCCCATAGAGCATACAAATAGTAAGAAAAAGCATGTAGCTGTTGAATCCACCTATGTGTTCACAGACTTTACGAACATTAAATCTTGTTTGTTATTTTCCTCTCAAATTTTATTTGAAACCAGAATAAATTTGTAGTTCTACAAGTGGGATGGTAGGCTTTGTTTTTTTGCTTGTGTGGTTTCCTCTTTCCCTTTTCCCCTGCTCCCAGGCTTTGGAGGCCAATTAAACAAAAAATCAAGGAAAAAAAAAAATCCTGCCCTATTCTTGATTATAATTCTTAAAAGATGACTGCCAAGTATTAGTTTGCTATACCTTTATAGTGACTACAGTTTAATACCCTTCCTCATCATTGCTCAGTTTAGCAGTCTGAAGTGCTGGAAAAGTAAACTTTTCTAGTGACATGTAAAATGAAAGCATAATGAAGGCATGATGAGAGGCAAAGTTGAAAAGATTTTCTGAAAGAAACAGTTCTCTAAAAGCAGTCAAGGTTGTTACTATACTATAAAATGCCCAGGAACCTTGTCATAGACTGTAGTTCTTCTAATAAAAATACCAAAGTGGTAGGCAGGGGGCAAAGCAGAAAAGATTTCAATATGAGCATGAGAAGCGAGAAACTATTATGAATACAGACATCCTTGGTAAAGCCACATATACAGTAGTCTTAGCTCCTCAGTGGCTTTATATAATTAAAATTACAGTGAAGTATAGGAGTTGGGACTTAAAGCAATTGAGATGAGTTTGTGTGCATCCCTTCTAATGTGGGAACTGTACATGTGTGTATATATAAAGAAGCATAAAGGTAGTTTTTGAGGTTTTTTTGGAAGTAAAAGGGTGGTTCAGGCTGATCAGAGAGAAATTACAAATGAAAATCAAGAATTAAAGTAGTTTAAGCCAGGTCATAATTTATTCAAATTCTTAATTTATGTAAGTGTTTTGAAATAATACTTAATCATGTTTAATTAGCTAACTGATGGTTGTGGGTAATAAAACTTCTGGGGGCATTTGTTTCTTTGAAGCTTCATTATAGAAGGTGCATTAAGAAACAATGGCTGCTTTGCTGCCTGTCTTTGTGAAGTGCCAGGTGCTCACTGGTGGTGGTGTTACAGCAAACGCTAAACAGCATGATTCCACTTACAGTCTGAGCCTAGGCACCCAATCATCTTTGCCAATACCCTACAACCTCAGGCTGCAGATCTGATTTGTGACTGAAAGGAATCAAATGTCAGTTTGTTCCTGGAGTAAACTAGTTAAAAGAAAATTAAGTTTAAAGGAATCAAATGTCAGTTTGTTCCTGGAGTAAACTAGTTAAAAGAAAATTAAGTTTACAAGAATCAAATGGAAACCAAGTCTTATGCTACTGGAATTTAACTATGAATGTAAAATTACAGTGCAAGAATGTCAAGGATGCCATACTCTGAGCTGAGACATTTCTGGCAATTGTCAGGAATGGTTTGTGTTGCACAAAGCTGTTATTATACAGTTCTTCAGAAGATAAAATTTGAGCCCTGCGTGTAAGCAGCTAACAGGAAATACAAGTAATGCCTTGTGTCGTGAAAAATAAAATGCCAGCAAGAAAGGTGGAAGAGGGTCAGCAAGTTGCAGATCAGTCTTCTAAAACAGTCTGTGACTAAAACTTGCCGTGGGCACCCCTCCACAGTGAAGAGGGCCATATGACTTTCACTGCTCATAGGGAACTTCCCAGTCGCTGATGCAATTCAACAAACTCAATGTTGTCTCTGACAAAACACCAATGGAACACCATAGTTAGACATCAAGAATAGCCAGCAGTAGTATTCCTATATGTAAATGCAAATCACAGCTGCCAAACAAGTACCACATCGTAAGTCAGTGAGTGCTGATTACAGTGTGCTAAAATACATAAACTTTGTCATCAACACCATGTTGAAAAGTCAATCTTTCTGTTTATCGGTATAATAATAACATGGATCCTCAAAGCTTCAGGAAGCAGCTCTTGCTATTTTGCCAAAGAAAAACATAATAAGTTACACTGACTAGTCCACAGGTAGTCTCAATATATCTCAACCACTGAGACAATCTTTAATTATAATAAACATACTTGCTAGGAAGGCAGCTGCAAAGTTAATTCTAGCAGATCAATCCAGGTATCATTCTGGCAAATGATTTTGTTGAGGAAAAACAATAGAATCTAAATCGTGGTCTGTGTGAAACCAACCAAAGCCTTCAGTACCACAAAGTGCATCTCCAGCAGCTCCTCCATAAGTGGTCTGTTCAGGCAGTCTTGCGGCAGTGAAACTAGTGAAGAATAGTGGCATAGTAGTAAGAATCTTCAACAGTGAGAACCTCAGAACTGTTTGATATCAAAATGGTACCCAGCAAGTGTGTTTCCCTGCTGTTTTTAACTGGGTTGTTTATAGATCAATGCCCCTTTTTATGTGTCCAGATGATTAAGAATCCATATCAAGCTTTTTATAGTTTGCACCGAGTCCCTGTGGACTGAAAATACTGACATTAAAGATTGTAGCTAGTTGCTCCGTAACAAACTTCTTACTAGTCATTGGGCTCTACTTGTATGAACTAGAATCACTGTAGACTGTCTGGGTAGCTCTGTCAGGCTGTATCTTTTAATACCATAATACCAGGAGTTTGTTCTGATGTTGTCCTGATGGAAGGCTTGTTGAACTGGTAGTATTAACAACACAGCATTGAAATCGGCTGACAAATATTGCTCTCTTGTGTGCTGTCTTGAACAACTTGCCTTGATCCCAGCTGCTAACGTAACACCATCAGTTCACCTCCTGTACGTATGCTGCAGATATGTTTAGCAGGTTAATGGCTACTGGGCCATGTGCCAGATGTGATCTGTCCCTTTCCCACCCCTAAAACAATAAATAAAGATCTGCAAAGGAGAGAACTTTGCAGCAGAGTTCAAGATTCCTAGAGCGTTCAGAGATTTTTCACACTACTTTGAAGTTACTGCAGAGGGGAAGAATCTGCATGGAAAGCTTTTAACTGTTCTCCACCCATTTTGACTCCTTGATCTTTGATTTCAGTGCTCATCTTAAGAAATTAAATTAAGTTAAACTTCTCGGCCTAATTACATTGATTATGTATTGGGCCTCAACCTCTTAGCCAAATTATTTTGATTACACACTGGGTCCTCATACAGTTTTGAAAATGAAGTTGTAAAAGTCTCTTTCATGTTTCCTCATGTTTTCTTTAGTTTCAGTAAATTGTATTTCAGTTTCATTGTAAATATATTTTAGATATAATCCGGAATGCTTTCATAGCCCCTTCTGAGGCTGCCATGGCAAGGAACGAGCTCTTCTGGGTGCTGGAGGTCAAACCTCTGTTTATCTTAATGGCAAATAAGTCCATGGGAGGCTACTTAATACACCAAAAGAAAAAGAAGGGAGGGATTAATTCTGCGTTATTATAAGCATTCTCCCTCTGTTCTCAGATTCAGACTAATGATTCTCATAAAAGGTTTTCTGTCATTTTGGTCTGTGTACCTGTGTTTCACAGGACATCTTAACCGTGTTAATTGGTAAAAGGTTCACCTATCCAGATTCTGTAGTCCAGAGTTTTTATGAAGGTTTTTACTGCCATCCTGGGATGGTGACCACACTGATATAAACTTGAATTCAGTGTGATACTCATGAGAGGGAAGAAGTTTGCAGATTAGTGTTAGCCTGGTTTCTCTCAAGAAATGCCATATAAGATGCTGCCTAGCACCATGAAGACAATTCAGACAGAGAGAGAGAATCACTCTTGCCTTGTGCTTAGGAGCTGATGTGGTTTTTTGTCACTAATAAGGCATCCAATTTTTTAAATCTTGAATGACATATATTCAGGTGATTTTGTCACTTTCAAATCCTCACTCTGCTCTGACCAGTTTTATATTAAAGTAATATGAATGCTTGCAGCATCGTTACGGAGTTGACTCCACTCTAGGCTTGGCTTGGCCAGGCTTTTGATTTGTGGAGCAGAAGGCTTGTGCACTTTGGTCTTCAGTTATTAGTGAGTGTTCTTTGGAAGGGAAGGTCAGAGTTCTGGTTGTTCACGTTTGGTCAGTGTAGCTGGAATACGATTTTTTTGGGGGGACTGTCAGAAAGGAAAGAATAGGGTCTTTTGACAGACTTGTTGACATACATGGGATGCAGAGTAGACCCCCCCTTCCAGATCCCAGTATCGTCTGTCTTAGATGGCTGGCCAAAAGTAAAAGTTACCACGTGAGCTGTTTGGTGACAATCAGTTTAATTTAAAAAGAAAAATTGGCTGTAACTGTAGATGTGCTTTGTCTACTCGTATCTTTCTTTCCCTGGTCTCAAACTTAGTGTTGTGCTCTGGTCTATACTTGCCTGAGGCCATGAAGAATCCAACTTTGCCCAAAACAGTGATGGTAAGACAAGGGATGTACCACATCCTGCTTGATGCAAGAGGACTCAAGGGGAAAAGGGATGCAGGGACCATCTGTACTGAGCTGCAGTGACTGGCAAGAAACTCCTTTTCTCCTCCCTTCCTTTCACTCTTGAATTCATTTTAAGCTTATTCAAGGGCACCGAGGAAATAAAATCTTATTGTTTCAATTGTTAGAAGTCAGAATCACACTATTCCTGATTGTCTTAATGTTCATAAAAGTATGTAAAACTCTGACTTTTGAAAACAAAATTGATCAGAAAACTTGAGGACTGTGTTTTAATTATCTGAAGAAACACATTCTCAATCTGACTTTTTTTCAGAGTAATTTGGACACACATTAACAGTTTATCAGCACTTTTGGAATTGAATGTGTCTATGAGTATATAAACATTTGGGTAGGAGGGAGTTGTTTTTTCCAGAACAAGAGAAAGAACAGGTATTTCCCATTCTAGTAACAGGAAAAGAATTGGTAAAAATGTATCTGTAGTTTGACTGTTCTGGTATCGAATAAGTTGATTTGTTCACTGATGTAGCAGAATGTCCATCAGTTATTCTCAGGAGTTGTGGTTTCTGAAGTAGTTTGGTTTGTTACTGGGAGGAAGAAGCTGAGCTTGGCTTTTTGATCTGAACTAATAAGCACTGTATCTTCATAAAAAGTTAAATGTGTTACCTTGAAATCTTTAGCAAATGAATACACAGAATTGTTAGTCTGAATTTTTTTTTCTTTTTAGAGATGTGGTTAAAAATGGTGAGTGGTGTGGCTTAAGTTGATGTAACTCACTTTCTCCAGGTGCCCTTCTGTCCAAGGGCTGGTTGCTTGCAAGCTCTGGAGGCCAGTTCTGTTGTGGTAGCACCATAGTGCAACTTGCAGAGGTCATTGCATACAGCTGTGTAGTGTAGTATTGAAATAATAATGATCTGGAAACTGTTGTAGCAGCTTTCTGATCTGTGCTGGCTGAATGACTGAAGAATGACTGAAAAGCAGGAATGATCATGGTTGATGGTAGAAAGGAGGAGGAAATCTGTTGGATAAATTGGCCAGTGATTCAGGGCTAGAATTACACTGAAGTCATCAATGCTAGATGGGAAGTTGCCATAGCAAAAAAAAAATGCTTTCTTGTTACCCATCCTCTTAAATAACCACTTTTGGCTAATTTTAGAATTTATCTGCAATTTAGAATACTTGGTTCCCTGAGATGTGTGTTACCTTAGGATGCTGTAGTGTGCGCATGTGTGCAGGCGCATGTGAGCACTTGTTAATTCAGCATTGAGAACTTGTTTCAGAATAGAGAAAACATGATAGTGGCTTTTCCTGTTCCAAGTAATGAAGAAAAAACAGGTGGCAGTGGAAGAAAACACCATTATGCTCAAGCACAATATTGAAAGTACAGAATCCTGTGCAGTAATAGTGTTTATAATGCATCTTAATTAGCTTTTATTGTTTAATACCTGGTAGGTCATTGCTTCCCAATTTTTAATGCTGTTTCTCTTTCTGATTAGTCTATTCATATTTTTATTTGGAATGATGTTTTTAAACTTGATTTAATGGATAGAATTTACGTTGCAGATCACCTGTATTTCAGCAAAAATATTCTTAAGCATTTAGTGTTTTGGATTAAAAACTCTGAGAAATGCAATGTAACAGGTATTACTTGTACATAAACACTTTTAACTTGCCACTGTATGCCTTTTTTGCTGAAACAAGTTCTAGAGTACTTTTGGTAACTTAAGACCTCTAGCGTTCAGTATACTGTCTCCCCTTGCTGGTCCTGTAGGGCTGTAAAGGTTTTTCCTATTACAATATCAAATTTGCGAACTGGTCATCTTAAATGTGTTTACATTTAGTGAAAACTAGATGTTACTTTCAGTCATCTTCAATATATTAAGTACTGTGTGTATAATATAACACAATCGTTAATCTATTCTTGAAGCATATACATTTGTCTCCCAGTTATGCTACTAGAACAAAAGTTGAATAAAATACTGTCTCAGACTCTAAAGGTAGATACATTTATGTATGGTAACATTTCCATGTGTGCTGAATGTATACACTCGCAGACCATATGGAAATTGTTGATGAATAAGCTATTCTGGAAATCTGTTTTAGAGCACGAAGAAAAGTGGTTTCTGTTGTTTTAGTCATATCCCTATGAAAATGCCATTGATATTATTTCATGCAGGAATGAAATACTGCATTCATATCTACTATACTTAACAAAACTCTAAATAAATTCAAACTGCAAAGTAGTGGCATTACAACTTGATTTCCATGCTGAATCTCTTTCCCTTCTGTGGTTTGGGATTTTTTTTCCTATTTCTGACCACATGGGCCCTTTCTGAAAGGGAGAATATGGTCTTTCCTGTAAGAGAAAAGTGCCAAGGTGTATTTTCAGATGTGTGTGCATCAGTGTAAAACAGTTTGCAAATTTGAAAGGCTTCTATGGCAAATTAAGGTCCTGTAAAATGAATTTCAATACTTGCAATAAGATTGCATGATCAGCTGTTTCTCTATTTTTAGTGCAGGTTACTCCTAGGTGTTTTATCATTCTTGTAAAGAACATCACTCATAGATAGAGTTAACTTTTACCTACTTTAAACCTGCTTTTCCTACGTCAAAAAAGGTGTGAGAAAGGCAGCACCACAAGTTCAGACAGGCTTTTGTTAATGATGCATTTTATTAAGCCTGAGGGTGAGGACTGTCAAGTATTGTCTGGGAAATAGCAGCAAACTGGAAACCATAGGTGGGAACCAGTTTTCTGGTTTTATGTTGTAAACTTCATATAGAGGTACAGTGACAATCTGATAAGGATTATTACAGTAAAAGCAACTTGCTGTGAGTAAGCAGTAAACTGCTACAAATCTTCATGTGTGTTTTAGAAGCTGCTGAAGCTACTGCAATAATAAGACTCGCTCCTTTAACTTCATATCAAAGCCTGAATGCTGTAGCCAAACTTAGGACTCTAGCAGCGAGGCACAGTACCTCTTTGAAGCTGAAGTTATACAGCCAAATGCCTTGGAGACCTGGAGTTCTCAGGGAAAAGGTGAGAGTAGTTGAGGAACTACATTATTTGAAAATTTCTTTTCAGTTGGCTGGTAACTTCAAGTAAATAGGCTAGTGCATGTAACAAGGTGATTTATTCCCCTGTATATGAGGGCTTTGATACAGAAATGAACACTGAAAAGATAGAACAGAAAAATAGGTAGCTGTACATTCAGAGGATGATGAATAGAGCAATTTGATTAAAAGCTTATGCTTGATTTATTTCTGTAACAAAAATAGGTTTTTAGAAGATTTTTCTCTCAAAATTCAGCTGCAATTAACTGCTTTCATTTCTTTTTTAAACAGGCATCAAACAAAAAATCAAATAGCACTCCTCCCCCAGCACAACTATCTAAAATCAAAGTACCAGCACCACAGACAGTACTGAAGAAGGAAAAGCGGCAGAGTTCTTCAAGGTTTAATGTTAGCAATAACAGGGAGCTTCAAAAACTGCCAGCTTTAAAAGGTATGTCTTTCTAAATTAGAATGACTCTTGTGGGGGATCTTGGGTATGAGACAGTGAAGCATCTCAACTATCATACTTCTTACCTGGAAAACATACATTATATATCAAGTGTACACATCTGCAAACTTGGACATGCTCTCATGCTCAAACATAGTGGGCTTTTTTCTTATATTCCTTGTATGAGGACTTCCAGTGTGTTGCCTTCTTGGCAATCAGTATAGGAAATATCTGTAAGTTTCTTCAACCCAGAAAAGTCTATGTGAGAATATATTTGCTCATCTCACATAAAAGCAGAATATTTGGGGTCTCTCTGTAAAATATCAGTCTCCTTTCCTCAGTGCAGCATGCTCAAACACGACTTCGTTTGTACTAAAATGTCTCCTGGCATTGTGAGAAGACCTGGTGTATCTCTGTTTATTGGTTTGATTTTCCTGAGCATGAGTCAAGCAGAGTGGTGTCTTTTTTCATTACTATGAAATTTGCCTTTATCAATTTTAAGGCTTTGTGATCTTTTAGAATTATATTTACTGCCATCTGAGTGTCAGCTCAGGGAGACTAGAACTGAGCGTGCAATTAGAAGCAGAGTGGACAGTGAGTTGGAAATGGGAAAAATGAGAGCAGATGCTTGAAGAGGGGGGAAAGTAATCCATCTTCCTGTTGGTGAGGTGTAGTTTTAGATCTGTTTCCACCTTGGCTCTGTTGCAGTTTAAACTAGTAGGCCAGTGAAGGGCAGAAGAGCGCCTGCTTGGACTTGGGGGGGAGGGAAAGTAGTAAAAAAGGTAAGTTAAAAACTGTGTAAGGTATGTACTGAGAGCGTTCTAGCATTTTTGACACAATGTACTTAGATGTGAAGAAATGGTAGAATATTGTTGTACATATGCATTATATTTGCCTTTCTGTCTGCAATCACTCCCTGCACTCTCAAGTGAAGAAAAAGAAAAGATCTTGAGCTTATCTTTGGTGGATGTGTGATGCAGTATATGTGTCCCCAGGCAGTCGAGGTTCAAACTTTGTGATGAAACACTGGTGCAGTTGCTGATCTAGTGATGGATAGTAATTACTACCTTTAGTAATAAAGCTACATCCAGTCTCATGGAATATAACAGATGACTGTATAATTGCTGTGCTCACTGCACATGCTCATTCATGACTTAATTCCCACCTACTAGGGCTGCTGAGAGCGCAGTTGGCCGGTCACCTTGTTCTGCTAATGTGTACATAGATACGTGACTTGATGTGCATTCAGTGGGTCAAGTGAAGCTGAGAAACTTTCTTTTTGGACAGCTTTAAGTGTGTTGTTTAATGTTTGTGTCTGGACAGGAGTTAAAATGGACTGACAGGCTGTAATTTAAAGATCCAAGATGATTAAAGTGGGTTTGACTTACATGAAGCACTGGGAAGAACGTAGCTTTCCTTCAGGTTAGCTGCGTTTAACCAGCTTTCAGATTCCAGTTAATTATAATGGCTGTATTTCTATGGCTACAGTACCTGGAAACCTTTCTTCTATCTATAGTAGACCAAGAGATGTGTATTTTCTTCATAAATGTTGGGTTGACTAGTGTGTGTTGTGATGTACTTCATAGGAGATTATATTTTAAGCACAGCATATAGAATGGGGTTGTCTTTGCATACTTTTAAGGTGAAAGCCTGTAACTGATAAGCTCTAAATGGGCCACAGCGTTGCCGAGATAACCACCTTGCTTCTGTGGCGCCGGGCTGGAGTCAACCTCAGCGGATCACTTGAAATAGTGGGAAGGGAAAGGAGGAGCTGCGAAAGTGTGTTTTCATCAAATTTTCTTGTTTAGAAAATACTTTTTGAGATTCAGGCATGCTGTGAACTTTCTCTTGGGCGTTGCACAAGAGTGCTGATGACAGGCTTCCGGATACACCAGCCTATTTACTCTGGTGACTGGTATTAGCGTGGTATGATTTATATTTATTGGAGCAGCTTATGATTAACATTGTGCACCCTCAGTTTATTCAGGAAATGGAGGAGCAGGATAGCTCAGATAATGCAAGAAGAAAAGGAACTAAATTAGGAGTTAAGAGGCTCTAAGAATAGAGATGGACATAGAAAAGACAAGTCTTTGATGCAATTGGTTTGTGGAGCATTGCAATCCAAATATATTAGCGAAGCTGCAAGCCGGCAAAGCTCCTTGCAGCACGAGGCAGTGCAACCTGATTTAGGTCAGGTAGAATAGGTAGCTTGTCTGCCCACAGATATCCCAGAAGTAGCTCTGGAGAAGCGCCTTCAGAACTGTCAAATGTCTTGAAAAGATCTTACCTATTTTCACCTAAAAAGAAAAATTCTGTGCCACCAGACTTGTGTTATGTTAGTTTCTGCTTACCCAGTTCTCCTTGAAGATAGCATTTGTAGTACAAGTACTTCAGTTACAGAAAGTTGATTTTTGTTTTCAGTTGTTTATTGGGGAAGAAATTGCTTATTGGCCTTAAAGGTGTGTTCTGTTTTGTTATGATTTGAAAACTTGCAGATTAGTGCTTTGGTTATAGCAAAGATAAATGGCAAAGGGTGTTTCAGCCTTCAGAAACTTAACAGTTTCTTCATTTTTACTTAAAACAGTTTGTAACTTAGGAGATATTGAAATTGTTTACGAATTTGTGCTTTCTGTGAGATAAACAACAGAAGTGTTCAATATGAATATTTAATTATTTATTTTAAAAATACCATATCCAAGCTTGTATGCACTTGCCCACTGACACACTGAAGGAGTTTGTGTTCTTTGCAACTGCCCACTTCAACTTTATGAAGGAAGCTTGAAATCCTTGTTACATTATGGATAATGTTTTCATGGTTAATTAGCAAACAGTTCCACAGTGTCTGTGATTTAGTTTGTGTGCTGGCATTTATTTCTGGTGATGTTGATGGGACATCTTCACTTCAGTTCTTGTTTCTAGGTTACCTCTAAGAACTTCTGGCCCCCAAATACATTAGATACAAAAAACTCTAGAGATGGAGTATGTGATGTATATGTGCTACTCATTTAGCTGTGTTTGTTAAGTTTTGACAGGAAACTTCAGATAGAGTGTCATGAAAGGTAATGAATTGCAAGCTTGTTGCTTGTGAGCTTGATGCCTGCAGTAATGCATTTTCACTTCAGCTCTCCTGGAGTTAGTATCCAAAGACCAACATACAGATCAAATTTCTGAGCATCTGCAGGACTCTGTGGGAGGTTGCTGCTGTAATGGACTTGCTGAATAATTGACCAAGATCAAAAAGGACCAGGAAAATAGCATAGCCAACAGTGTGGCATTTCATAACTGGTTAACTGGCAACCTAAATGTTAATGCATTTAACTTCTATTCAAGACTACTAATGCAGAAAAGTAGAATTTAAGTTTAATGATTAAAAAATGCATATGTTATTAAAAATGAATGTTTATAAGAATTTACCATTTTAGTAATACTTTGATTACAGGTTGCCATGGTTTTTTTTTTTCCCCCATGGTACAGTCTTGCTGATTATGTATTTCTAAGATGCTCCCTTGGCTGTTGTGGATATTAGTTTATATGGTATAGGGGTTTCTTTAACAGTACAAACAGGTGAGCATATTTGTATACATTATTTTGCAAGGATGTGCTGATTTTAGTGAACTGTGTAAATGTGCAGTGTTTAGAGATAACTGCTGTACAAAGTGGTGAGATTTTTAAGGATGTGGTCTGAATCCCTACAATAGGTTAAGAGAATGTTGCAATGAGAATTCTTAGATACAATATTAAGATGCCCTGACTGGGATAAAAGGTTTCATACACTGTCAAATATGATGTGTCATACATCTAACTTTAACCTGCAAATAATATTCATTAAGAGATAATGTTCAATGTCAGACCTAGAATGACAAACTTGAAAAAATATAAAAGTCAGTGTTGCTTAATAATCTGAAGCTTTGCAAAATTTCCCAGTGAACGTGTGTTAGTCATGTATATGTAAATATGGACATGATTCAAAAATACGGGGGTTTTGTAGCATTTCTATGTCTAAAGCTGGATAGAATCTTTTTGTAGCCTCATAAAGGATTCCTATGATGCCAGTATCATGGTTTTGTTTATGGGTTTGAGGTCAGGTTTCTTGCTTTTTCTTTTTCAGATAAAAGTGAACATTATTTTATGCAATCTTAAAGGTGGCAATTGCAATTCAGCTTTTATTTTCAAATACAGTTCCTAATTTATTTACAGAATTACTGTTTACCTCTTGCAGTTGGGTTTTTGATATCGAAAATGTGGATACAATATTCCTATAAAGGTATATATTGATGTAGGAAGAAGTGAGCTACTTTGACAGATGTGGACATACATACTAACTTTTACTGCTGAGAAGTATAGAATATGGAATACTGTGGTGTTTTCTTAATGTAGGGTAACTGCATGTGATATGATTAAACAGATTCTGGTATTTCATGGTTGAAGATCTTGCTCTGCATGTTGATCAGCCCTCGTTTTGACCTTGTGGTGGAAATGTCTGTTTCTGACTTAGCATGATTTCAACATGAAAAGAACTATCAGTCACATCTATTTAAAACAAGAGGGGAAAAAACCCCCAAACTTGACAGGTTCATAAGGGTGCCATTTTTCTGAGCATATTTCATGCAGAGTGCATGGTTGTGTTTTTTTTCTTCAAGCAGAGACTTTAGAAATATGCCAAATTCTGAGTCTGTTCTGTGCAAGAGAATGTCAGGGTGGTGTCTCAACTTGTCTGCCTGTGATACAGGACTCTGATAGGGAGACAAACATTATTACAGCTTTCCTAATGTTTTTAAGTCATAAATGGCTGTCTAGGAGGTAGCTCTGTTTTCATTGGCTGTACAATATTGAAGTCTGATGAATCAAGATTGCAGAAGAAGTGATTCCAGTTTAACATTCTGATACTTAAAAAACCCTATTGGACTGGATTTTCATTGATAAAACTGTTGTGACCACGAGGAAGGAGGAAGAAGTGAGAATTTCTCAGGAGGTCAGAGATGTGAGATGGTTGTGTGTGTCTCTCCGCTGTAGCGGAGTACAGATAAGTAAGCAAAACAAGGTAGATTAAAAAGCAAATCAAGTATTGTTCTCTGTGCTGCAGAGAAATTTAACCGTATATGCTGGTGATTTCCACAAACTTATATCAGGGTAAGTTCAAACTCAAGCAGAGTGTGTTACCTATTCATTTAAAACTAGCGTCTATTTTCATGATACAAAAGAGACTGACTGGATGTACGCAATATAATTGAATTTACAGGAATCATAGCAATAATGGACTACTTTGGGGTTTTGAGGAGCACTTTTCTTATAAGCTGCTGAGGCTGGAGAACTCATTGTTTAATGTCACCTTCATCTCAGAAACTTACTTCTGCCAGATGTAAATTAGGAAGAGGACAACGGTGCAGTACTTCGGCCTTTCCAGTTTAATCATACTTCTTGTGTGCATGCATGGCAATTCAGGAATTTCATCCAGCTGCAAGGTGGTAGCATCGCTGTTTAGCTAAAAGTATTTTATGGAAAGTAAGATGGTAGCTTAAACAACGTAATGCTACTATGAAAGATAATTTGTGCTAATACGTAATGCATTTAATAGACAAAACACTGAGGCAAAACACATTACTTCTCATGCAAAACATCGATGAATACGGTTTTGTGAAACAGATGATGCTCTTCTCCCTTGTACATGAGCTACATTGCACTAACTCAGTATCCTGAGTTCTATCCTTCTGGTTCTGGCTGCATTCATGCTTGAATAGTATTTTTGGCAGCCCAATACTGTAATGAATTTATTGAAACAAAATTCCAGAATAGAAAACACTGCAGAAGCTCGCTCTTTCCTACGTCAGTCTGGTTAGGTGTCAGTGAGTGTTTGTCCTGTATCATGGGAAAGAACTGTGGAGACCTTCTGTGCCATGTTAATGTAGTAACTTTGAACTTTGGTATGAAAAATATTATCATGGTGTTGCATATACAGACTTTTCTATGTTTATTTTTCTTTTAAATGGTTAGAAGAATTATTAAAGTACGTGTGTGGTAAGCATATACATTTCTTAAAGCAAAAACTGGCAATTGTTTGGTGTTCATACAGGAAAATATGGTCTAACAAATGAGTAGATATTTTAATATTAATGATTATAAAATCATTAATATTAAAATATTTACCAATTATCCAGTCTGAATGACTACATAACATTTAAGAAACATGACAGTGAGTGAATAACTAACAAAAAACGGTCAGAGAAAAAAATACTAGGCTTGAGTGTGTGAATTTTTTTCTTTAGCTAGCTTTACATGAAATCATAGGCTTGGATTAATGAGCCGTTTTTCATTTCAACTGCCCTATCAAACACCTACTCATTAGTCAGCAGCTGAAAGTGTTAGAAGAATGCTCTACATCTGTCACTGGCAGCATTTCCTACCAAACTTGTTTCCACTGAAGCTTGGATAGAATCCATAAAAATAGGATTTAAAATGTGATATTGTCTTATAGATTCTAACCTGTCTCTGAATTCTCTTAATGTCTTTTATTATGCCCTTATTTACAAAAAAAACCATTTTGTTCCATTGCACAGGTCTTCATTCTAATCGGATCTAAACTTTTTTTTTTTCTGTGCTAAACTCCCTTCATAAGACCTCTACTGATCAAACATTGAATGCAATGTTTATACATGTAAACATAAGTCGGTATTTGCTGGGTAACTAAAGTGTTCTCAAGTTTTTACTCTTAAATGTCATTCTTTTTATGTTTCATTCCTTGAAAATGACGTGTATGACCTATGTTAAGGCAGCCACAGATGGGAGTGAGTTTGTGGTGTATGTGTTAGCTTTTGTACTGGGCTTGGTTAAAAGAGTGCCAGTACTTGAAATGAGCTTCTGCAATCTGCTTGGGGAAATAGGTTTTTGTACCAGATGCTACTCTTACTTTAAAAGAAACATGTTAACTAATTGTTTCTTTTGTGTGTGTTGTACAGCTTTCTCAATTCAGCAGATATTTACCGATTTTTTTTTTTCCTCCCCCCCACCCAACCCCCACTTACAAAACCTTTTGAGTACACAATATTGGCTGAAGGAAAACTTGGTACTGTTGAGTCTGTGTGCTACAGTGACCATGCAAATATTAGGTAATCCAGATAGAGACAAATCCAGTAAGAGGCAGATGTATGCCAATTCCACTTTTAATCCCTTTTTCCTGTAGTAGAAGGAGTTAATATTACCTATTTCTCAACATGGAAGGTAGACTATTATCTTTGCCATGCTTCAGTCTTAGAAATTCTTTAAGGAAGTCAACTGATAGTCCATACCTGTTTCATTTATCCAAGTAAGGGGTTTTTTCTTATCTATGTATTTCTTTTGATAGCTAGGTATTAATATGGTGTTTACTGCCTCTGTTTTCTTCAAGAATTTCCTCTTGGCTCTCCTTTGGAATTGAGTCAGAACCTTATAGGAGAAGCCCAGTATCCTTCCTATTGCTGTGGTTTCTCCTCCAGAATGTGTAGTATTCTGTGCCTTTTCTCCCCTGAAACAAAGTTACAGTCGTTGACAATGAGACCTTGAGTAACTCATTGTTCAGGGTTATGAATAGAACCTTATTCGCTGTAGCCTGTCATCATTTGTGAGAATGGTAAGGTTTGTTTAGGCCATAACTGGAGGGGTGGAAAAAAAATTATGTTGGTCCTACCAGTAAAACCGAGTCATGCTTATTCCTGTCCCTTTTTTGGGTGGCCAGCTGGTGAACCAGATAATGGAATCAACGTGGCTCAAACTCGCCCTTTTCCTTCTCATTTTAACTCTGCTCCGTTTTCTAATCTGGTTCAACCATGCAGCTGCACAAGCCCTTGTACAGCAGTTTCAGATGGTTGCACACGTTTGCCTCAGAAGAGGTGGGATTGCAGCAGCAGCTCCTCATATAGCTAAGCTTAGGCTGCCATGGAACACAGTTTTAAGTTAACAGAAAAACCAACCTGACAATAAGTGGCTTTCTGTTGGATTAGTGGACTAAACCAACTCAGCTATGGGTCTGATGGCCCCTGAAGCAGACGAGAGCAAAATAAAGCAGAAGGGAATGCAGGAAGGGGACTGAAGCAGTCTGCAGCTAGGCTGGCTTAGGTCGCTGAGGAACAGCAACTTCAGCGAATGTGGAATTATGCCTTTAGCTACCTTAGAGTTCCAAAAATGAAAATTCCTCATACAGCCTGAGAGGTAACCAACTTTGTCCAAGGTGTCTTCATGTAAACAGAGGTTCATCCAATTTTAATTATCTTATGATGTTGATTCTGTCACTGCCAGAATAGTAGCTAGTTCAGAGTGAAAATAAAGGCAACCTTTGGGCAGGTGGATTTGTTGTTGGGGGTGGTGGGGTTGGTTGTATTTAAATCACAGCCCAAATGAAGTATATGTTTTGTAAGAAATACTACATAGCCTCCCATTGTCCTGGATCCTAAATGTAACATTTTCAATTATCCTGAAAATTTTTGTAGGATTTTCCTTCATTCCTGTCATCAGGAAGTTGGGAGGGATGAGCAGGGTTCAGAGGAAACCTGTAATAGCTACAGTTTTGCTATACTGTCAATATGTTTTTTCATCTGTTTAATTCTAAAAATGGGTGGCTGACGTTAGTACGTTTTTTTTATTATCTTGCAACAGAAGTGTCTTCATAAATATGTTAAAGTAACCTCTTCCTCCTCCCATTGATATTCATTAGCTTCATTCCACTTAACGCTAATATTCTTTCCCTCCCCATTAGTAAGTCAATTCCTAACTCAATTTTCTTTGCAATTTTTTTCTCAAATTAAGTTGCTCAAAATAAGTAAATATTTCCCTTTGGTGTCAAATCAAATATTTTAAGGCTGAAACAAAGGGAAGGTATACAAACCTGAGCAGAATGTACCTCTCAATCTGTATGACTAGCAGGAAGGTAACATTTTTCTTAACAAGCAAAAGGTCTTACAAAGATTGAAGTTCTTCAGGTCCACTAGTGTCAGAAACACACCAGAAATATACTGAACTATGGCTGTTTGAAGCCGTTTCATGGTCCTTTACCAAATACTAGCCTCAGATGTAACACAGTCCTGCAAAGAGCAAGAAATGTGAACAGGCTATGTGTATCTTGCAAGAGAAGGCTTACTTTAGCCTGACTTAGTTCTCTGCCAACACTACGGCTAGCATTGCAAATGTCACGTTTACTCACTTTAGTTTGACCATTCCCTAAAATTTGCTAATGAATCTCCAGTTATTCAAGCCATGCTTATGTATAAAACAGGAAATGGCACTGTAACTGAAGGAACACTCTCTTCTTGCTCTGTGTTTCAGTATAGTACAGTGCCATTGGACCAGGAGTCTTCATATCCATTTTAATTTTTGCAGGGAGTTTCAAAGAGACTGAAGCAGTAGTAGACCATTAAAGCAAAGATACAAGTAGAGAGGAGGGGAGAGAGAGCAGCTGCCTCTTAAAGATGTGGTTACCAGATGAACCAGAATCTTAAAACTAATTTTTGCTGCTTCATACTGTGTCTTATCGCTGTAGAACAGTATAATTGTACTTTAGATGGGGAAAAGAAACAGTTTGCTTATGAAATTCTGCATATGAAAATATTTCAATGATCTGAGTCATTCTTCAGTTTTCTCCTTCATCCATCAAGGTCTTGTAGAAAACTTTGTTTGAGGTGACTTCTGGTTTTGTTTTTAAATCTAGGGTTTATTAAAGTCATAGCTCTATGGTAGCTTTTTGTTTTATAAGTCTAAAATTTCACATCTAAGGTATACCCAAGGGATATACAGATATAAAACCTGACTTTTGAGAATACACCTCCCCTGGTTTTGCCTAGACTGGAAGGACAAATGATTTGAATCTCTGTAGTCTTAGGGAAAAGGTTTAAAAAGGCATCAGATGTTCACGTCCACTTTGAAGTTCTCAAAAGCAAGATCAGCACACTTAATCACATCAAGATCACATCACTCATCATGTTTGGCCATTTTTAAAATTATGGGAAAGTTTGTAGTCTCTTATTTTCTTTCAATATGCTTATTGCGAGAGGATTTAATTTGATATCTAACCTAATCTTCCTTGATGTAGGAGGAATTTACTGTCCAGAGTGAATGTAGAAAAACTAATTCCCTCCATCTCCATAATTACTCTTCAAAATACTTGGGATAGTCTCGGTCTAGTCCTTTCTGTTGAGGGCAGGGGAACCCAAACAAGCAAACAAAAAAACCAACTCACACCACACCAAACAGAGCTTTGTTTATTTAAACTAAGTAATATTTTCTAGATGGGTCATCTTTGGGCTTTCTCATCAGGCTTCCAACTATGACATCAAGGAGGTACTACTTCAAATGAGGCCTTAACAGCAATCAGTATGCCCAATTGATTTCTTCATGTGTCTTCTGGGTAATATTCCTCTTTTTTTTTATCTTATTTAGTCTTTTCCCTTCATCCAATTCAATATTATTCAGTACAGATCTATCTCACCTTTGACAGTGTCTTATTGTAGTGCGATACAATTTTTCTAACCAGGTATCCATATGCTCTATGATTTGTTTTTGTTCTAAATATTTATCAGCAAATTAACTAATTGAAAAGTCTCTTTCTCTTTTTTTATGTACTCCCTTTTTGAGCAGATAAGTTAGGACAGTGTCATAGATCAAGTAACCTAAACATTTAAAGGTGACAGACTGGTGCAGATAGTATTGGGGAAGAAGCACACATTTGAAGATGGTACAAGTATAACGTTGCCTGTTACTTGGAACATCACTCCCAGAGGTGCAGTACTGACAAGACAAAATGATCCTTCAAATAGCTCAGTGTAAAAATAAATGTGCAAGTCTCATGGTGAAGAAAAGGTTGTTTACAGTGTTGTTCCAAATACCTTGAGTGATTTAAAAACTTTAGAAATTGTTATGCTGTGCTTCTTTTGTACTTCTCAGATGATGCAGCAGAAGTGTTTTCATATGCCTATATACTGGTTCTTAGTGCTGCCATACTTTGGTTTTTAGTAATAGAAAGTTATTATACTGCCTCACCTTTCTAGAAAGGAAAACCTGAGTTTTGCAGTATCCAAGTTTAACAACATTAAGTTAAACCAAAGACAGGTCCATTTCTAGATTGGAAGAGATATTCAGGTAAGAATGAAACATGGGACTCTCATCTCCTGTCATATGTATATACTTTTATCAATAAACATACCTATTAGCAACCAGCCATAAACCACTTCATGGGAATGCTTATGAGGTTTTATATTTATAAATCACTAACAATAATAATTCAAGGACCTGTTTCTTACTGCGAGCTACCTTTTAGTATGGCTCTTGAAAGCTAGAGTTGTAGGTGCTGCCCTTAATGCCGTGTTTTTCCACGGCCGAGCTGAACTCCTGTTTGGAAATTCTTGCCAACGTTACTGAAGGAAAGATTAAGCTTTTGGCTTTTTCAGGAAAGGGGAAGAAAAACAGGCATGCGCTCTTTCTAGCAGGTGGGTACTGAGCGCTACCTGCGGGGGCAGTAATAGAGCAGGAATAAGATCATACTGGTTTATAAAAAAGCAAACGCAGAAGACCCGCCGCCGCCCCCGCCGCGGGGCTTTGTCCCGCTCCGCTGCCGCGAGGCTGGCGGCGGGGCCGGGGCCGGGCCCGGCGCGGGAGCGCAGGGCGCAGTGACAGCCCCGCACCGCCTCCGCTCATTTGCGGCCTCCTCCGTGTCATTTTAAGTTGCTGCCGTGAGCCAATGGGGCTCCTCCCGCCCGCTGACATCACCACCCAGCCAGTTCCCTCCAGCTGCAGAGCGCTTCAGTTTCTGCCTTTTTTTAAACTAAAATGGAGGCTGGTTTCTTGCCTTAAGGAATACATTGCCTTGCCTGCTGGAGCCTAGATGTTGACATGTAACAGAGCTGGCAGCAGGATGGTGGTTGACGCAGCCAATTCCAATGGGCCGTTCCAGCCCGTGGCCCTTTTGCATATCAGAGGTGAGTTATTGTGCGAGTGAGAGAACCGCGACCCTCTGATGAGCTAATAAATGGCTATTGTGGTGCTCGGATAAGGGGAGCAGGAAGTCCTTTGTAGCCCCGTCCCCCTCGGCGTGTCGCAGCCGCAGGAAAACCGGGGGAGATCGAACCCCTTTGCTGTTAAATGCGTTTGGGGAAGATTTACGAATTCGTAGAGGCATTGCCTACATAGTTAAAAGCAGGTTTTACTGCTTTCTGCCGTAACTCTCCCATCCCCCCTTTCAAGCTGTGCTGATGTCAAAGGATGTGAAGTCACTACCCCAGAAAGGTATCGAGTGGGGGCAGGGAAGAGCCGAGTTCTCGCTCTACAGCTTCTGTAGAATAAGGGCAAACGTTTGGTGTGCTTCAAAGCCTTTTTTGTGTGAATCCTCCAGATAGAGCTCATTTAAAATCCACTGCATCTTCTAAAAGAATTGGGAGTGTTGTTGAGGAGGAAGGGGGGGAGAGATGTGATATTTATTATGAAAATATCCTTTATGTATTCATACAGCATTTCCTAGAAGAGATGCGGTTCAGCTTTAACAAGCAAGCTCTTATGTGTCTATTGCTTTGTGCAGTTCTGAATGTTAAATTTCTTAACAGAATGTGTTCTTTTGCGTTTATAGGATTAGTGCATTGCAAATCTACATTTTATATCACCCACTGGGAAAATATATGTCGGTATGACACTTCTGCATAATAACTGAGTGTGTCTCTCTTCTGTATTTTTTGCAGTTAGTAAAATTTTGCATTGCTGTGGGGTTTTTTTGCTTGTTTTTTTAGCTGGCTGTTAACCAACCAAAGCTTTTTCTAATGTCTTCCAACATCTTTCTAATATCTTTGGTTTAGAACTTTTTATGAAAGCAAAACATGTATTAACTGGGATCACCACACCTTGAACAATGGCATTTAGGTGCAAGAAACAAAGCTGATACTGTTCCTAATTACCATTGCTTTTCAGCTTTCACTGGTGTAGGCTGGATGTTAGTACTGAAAAGAGTGGTTTTTTTCATTAATACTGAAAAAAATTTGCTTTGAAAGTTTAAAAAACCCCAACTGTTAAAGCAGTAGCCCTGATCTTCATTTGTTAAGAAATCATTATTTCTCTTTACCTTTTAAGAGCCGTATCCTTTTCTGTCTGAAGTGCGTCTGGGTGTATTCTGACAGACTAATCTTGGTCTGTTCAGTAGGGGGGAAATGCAATAAAATTCCCCTGTGTTTAGACTAGGGACTGTGCTTGTTGTCAAGGGAATTTAAATGTAATTGCCTGACCTGTAGACAGGCCTTGACTTTCACTCTGTGCAAAGCACCTTAATTCTCTGATAGATGCTACCTTTTGGAAGTGGAGAAGCACCATGTTTTAAAGGTGCAAGTCAGGAAAACAAGGTTGGAACCAGAATGATGAAATGTTACTATGATGAACCTTAATAATCCTTTGTCTCAATATGATAACAAGGTTCTTGTTCCCTTTTGTTACTCCAATCAAATAGATAATTCTGGAAACAACGGATTTTAAGGAACTGTTCTGAAATTTACATTTCTAAGACCTAAATTTTTGGTGTACTGAATAATACAGTAGTAAAGTAGAGATTAAGGGAGTTTGTGGTTTGGTTGTTTCATTTTTTTAATGGATGATGAGAGTGGACTTTCCTGTAAGTAACTGAGGAATAACTGGGAGATTGTTTTGCATTTTTCAGGTGGCAGGAAATATGATGGGTCTCTGGTATTATAGCTGAGAGGATTTTCTTGACACTTGGAGAAAAAAAGCATCCCTTCCATACATACATGTAAACAGAAGTTGCTTTGGGGTTGTTTTTTTTTTTTTGTGTGTACCTCATCTCACTAGTTTTCTGATGTTACCAGTACTGATCTGCCTCCAAAATGAAGCCTGTCAGAACAACACATACAAAATTAATAACAGTATAAAATGAAGTGGTAACTCTGAAGCCTACTGACGCGTTTACCGTTTGTCCTGATCCATGCTGCTTTTACGGTTGTTCTTTTACATCATGTGTTGCAGTATAGGATTAAAATAATAGTGGAAGTACTCCTCTTTGTAGCTATAAGAGCTAAAACTTCCACATCAAAGCAGGGGGCACAAGCCCCTCAGTTGTTTCTGGTAGATCTAGTTTGTTTTAATAGAGAAGATCCTGGTTTATCACCAATTTCATATAATCTTTAATCTAACATTTTGAGAAGCTGTATTGTATTTTATTTTACCCTTCTATTGTAGCTACCATATTTGGCTTTAATCTTATTTAAAAAAAAAAAAAAAATTGTGAAGCCTTGTGGATGACACCATCAGGGCTTCTTTGAAAGAAAAATTGCAGTCTTGCTTTTAAAGTTAATTCTAAAGCACTTTCTATACCTGGATCATGTAGAGTATTGTTTGCAGAGGAAATCTTCTGATCTGGCACAGGATGGGATGGGAGCTTGCTCCGCTTCCTTCTGCTTCTCTTGAACTGCCGACAGCTTTATTGTCTGGGCTACTTAAAGCTTTGCTGAAACACCGCAGTTTGAAAAACAGAGGCAGGTGTTTTTTAAAAATGTTGCTATGAGTGTTGTGACTAGGAAATAAGGGTGTCAGAATTTTATTGACTGCTGTTACTGGAATACGTGCCATCACCAATAAGGAGGAGCAGTAGGTATTTGTAGGACAGGTGGTGTCAGGGCCTCAAATACCCCATCCTCCAGCAGTTCATTTGGCTGCCAGTGCTCAAGGTCATCTTAGATACGGTGCAGCTATGTAATCTTGAGTCAGACTGCAGTGGAAAGAGCTGTGAGTCTTGTCAGGGTTCCCCTTTCACTCAGGGGCTGTCTTTAAGCCCAGGTCCTTGACCTTGGTTGTTGTTTCAGCTAAGTTGCAGCTATGTGTTTGTCCAGCCACATACCTCCCGATCTGGATCCTGATGTGTTGACTACCTGGCTTGGTGTGCCTCTTCACTGTGGGCTTGTTTAGCAACCACTGGACTGTTGGCTGACCCTGATCGCTGTCAGTACACCTGCTTTCCTTTTCTCGTTCAGGTGCTGTGAGATTATGCCCTTTGTAACGACCATAGACTGTTGGCAGTTATTCAAGACCAATGTGTAGAAATCAGGTCTGCGGAAGATGACTTTGGACCTGTGGTTGGAAAATACCAAGCACCGAAAGAGCCTAATCCATGTTAAACTCAAATGGCGTGGAGCCATTGCTGTATGTTATTTGCTTGTGCTGAAAGCACTGGCTTGGTGAGAGTGTTTGGCCTGCTGAGGTAGTGAGCCTTTGGTCATTCCACCTGCAACAGGCTTTCTAGGAGGTCTGAGTTATGCTACTGCTGCATTGATCTTTCTAGAGTACAAAGATAGTGCCTAATGGTCAGCTCAGCTGCTTGTCACTGGTTATCATGGTGACCTCAAAATTTATTGGAGCAATCCAAAGCTTCCAAGAAAATTACAATTGCATTTGAGCAGCCGTTACGGCTGTGGAATAACAACTGTGGTTTGTGATCCTGGATGGAGACTTGAGCTTGTAGCTGGCTGTGAGACAAATGGTGGAGCCAAAGCAGCTCATAGTGGAATATCTGCATGGAAGGCTCCTTTAGGATCTTCGTGCATAGATAGGTCACTAGCTATGAAGATGACATTAGGACAGCACAGAGAAGAGAGTCATTAGCTATTATGAATTTAAGATTTTTACAACAAGGAGGGAAGCAAAGCTGGGTGGTGTTTTCAAGGTGCGTATTTCTCCTTATGGAGCCCTTCTGGTAGCTAAACCCCTACGGGGATGGAAGTGCACACAAGACCCTGACAGGGGGATCCACATCAATGAGATGAGGCCTGGGGGAAGGAATCAGGACCTTTTGATTTCCATCTTAGCACTTCAAGCAAAGAAAGCAGCTGTAAAAACAGCATGAATTAGGACAAACAGTAAATGTTTGTCACTAGACTTTAGAGTTTCCTGTTCATATTTACTGTTGTGAGTTGTCTTGCTGAAAACTGTAGCTGTAGGACAGAGAAAACAGCTAGGAAATAATTGTAATTCATTTTGTAGGCAGATTATAAATTCGTGGGGGGGCAGGCATTCTTCTTTAGGAATACAGTTCAATGCTGTTGAGAAAAATCTCTTTAATACTGTTTTATCAGTAAATAAAAGTAGCCTAAATGCCAGTGTTTTTATGAACTCAAGACACAGGTATTTGGGGAAAAAAAATAGGTTAAAACTATTAAAAAAACCCAAAACCTCTGCAATGGCAGAATTAGCAGAATATTGGCGTTAACGTTAGTGGCTTAGTTGCTGAGTGGCTGGGACTGGTAATGTCTGGTTTTCAAAAATTATTTTCAAGATGTTTTGCAAGACATACTGAAAGTTGTGTGGGAAGGAGGGTGAGAACACCCTGATACTGTGTTAACTCAAACTGATGCTTCCTGGAGGCCATAACTTGTTTCAAGTATCTCATTGTCCATCCTTCTCCACTGCCTTCCAGAGCAGCAGACTTTGTTGGACAGATTCAACTTTGTCATTATTTAAGTTACTTTAGATTTTGTGAAAGATGCTTTGATTTTTTTAAAGAAGGTGTAACTGATGTTAGCTTTGTCTGTTCTTTCTACGTGCTCCTTACGTGTGTTAATCTTGAGTAAGGGATCATGAAAGATAGTTCATATTCCGTCTTCATGGAATGCTTTTCTACAGGGCTAGAAATGTCAGTGGTAATGTTTTTGTGATTTAAATATCTGAGTATTTAGATAAAAACTTGCATGCTTGTCAAAGCATGGTGAAAGGTCATTGTTCTGTTGAGTTAGGTACTAACATAGCATCAAGGATCCATTGGTGGTGTTTTCCCTGAGCTTGGGCTACCTTTTAATAATTCCAGAGTTGAAAGGTTACCTGATCCTCATGAACTACTGTCAGGTTCTTAAAGCACCCAAGTGCTATCTGGCTATTGCAAGGTGCATTTCCACTTTATATTTTCATACTTGGCTGTGAAAGGTCAAGTCCCATTTGACGATGTGTAAACATAGGGAAAAACATTTAAGTGAGCTGTATATTGCACTTAAACCTGTGGTATGCAATTTATTTCTGGGAGGAGAAAAGCTACACACTTACGTTTTAGAAAGAACCCAGCATTTGTTTCTTTTTCTTGAAAAATAATTGACTTCAAGATACTTCTGTCAAACTGTGCTTGCTAAAAATCATGAAGGCTCTTGCTTTGCAGGAATTGTTTCTGAGCTTCAAAAAAATAAAATCTCCATGTTGTAATTAAATATGAAGCAGAGGCTAAAGCACACGCTTCAGAAGTAATACAGACCAAATTTAGCATGCAGAACAGTAGCCATTAACCTCACGGTATATAAAAGAAGGTTGAAAGAACTGAATTTGTTTGGCCTAAGGAAGGGAAGGCTAAGGGGGAGATCTTGTATTCTCAGAGATGGGAGGGTATAGAGGACAGAGCCAGACTCTTCCTAGCGGTCCACAGAGACTGAGTGACATGTAACCAATATGAGTTGCAACACAGGAGATTACAATTGTATGCAAGGAGAAGAAAATTTCACTGTAGAAGTGGTTAAACACTGGGACAAGATTCCAAAAGGGGCTGTGAAATCTCTGTGCTTGGAGATACTTAAAACTTGACTGGCCAATGCCATGAGCAGCTGGGTTTATCTAGCTTAGCCTGCTTTGAGTGAGGGATTAGATGAGCAGAAATGAGACAGTCCCTTCTGGTGAAAATTATTGCATAATTCTGTCATTCTTTGTTGCATATGGGACCAAAAAATGACTGCCTTTACTGTCAAAAATATTACAATATCAATTTTAATGTACTTTTTTAAAGGAGCAATATTATTATTGTAAACTACCTTTTTTCTTTTTTTTCCTTTCCCTTTTGTTTACTAAGGCAGACTTTTTAATATGTTTGGAGCCAGCATGCCTATTAGTAGTACTTTTACATCTGTGTTAACTCTCCATTTTTGATGTTATGGTGTTTTAAATGATTCTTACTATGTTTTTGCAAACTGTTAAAGATGCAGTGTTAAAAATATTGGCACACTGAAAATATGTTTTGTTCACTTAATATTCTGTTAGAAATTCGGCAGTAGTAAAGAAATTGTGGCACGTATGTGACTTTTACAGAACATACATAACAGAGTATTTTCTGAATAAGCTAGGACTCATAGATGTACACAGTCAGCAATTTCATCCATGTTTCTTTACCTTTTTCAGCTTTTGGAAAGATCTAACAGATTGAATTCATTTGCTCAGTATCATGAGATTTTTCTGTAGCTCTCTTTAAAAAGCTTTAAACTGACAATCAATACAGCATTAACAAACTGTGACCTTGCTATTCATCTTCTGTGGTGTTTATGAAAATGTTGAACAGTGTAATTTCTACCATGGATCCTTACAACATGTTTCTGGTAATCTTCCTGCATTATAAAAACGTTATATTAAAAGTCTAAAAATCCAGGGATAATCGTCATGTACCACCTTTCTGATACTTTCCACAAACTTCACAAATTTCAAGCGTAATTTTCTTTAGAATTTGCTCAGTTTGCCTTTTTTGTGGTATTAATGTTTTATTGTAGTCTGAAACTGGCCTATGCTGGTTATGAAAGCATTCCTAGAAGTCTCAAAGTCAGCTTTTGTGCTACTGTTTGGGGTTTTTTTAGCTATTAAGTGTATGCTGCAGTGGAAAACAAATCTGGATTATTCCTTTTTTTCCTGTTTTATTCCTATTTTTTTAATCTGTTTTCTGGGAAATTATAATCTTCACCTTGATGTGCATCTTGCATTTTCAACATAAGTAGGTATTTTTAAGGATGATGAATTTAACTGGTCTGAGCATGTATGTCTATTTAAATATTAATTTCCTTTAATCTTTCAACACATTTAAATTTAGTAAACACTTAAGTTACAGTGACTCTTTGTGAGAAGTGAGTTAAATCTTCCTGGGAAGAAAGGTATGTAGAGTAGACACTTTAATGATTTTCTTTCATCACAGTGATGAATTGTGCTAATTCTCTTTTAGTGAATTTAAATTTAAAAAATTACAGCTACTTGTAAAATTGCAGGTGTATTTTTGTGGAACTATTCCTGTTCAAAAGACCTTTGAAACTTTTTTCACCCTTGCTAGTCCAATTAGTCATCCATCTTGCCAAAAGTTTCCAGTAATGGTCATAGCAAGTTCTCAGCCACTGCTGTTCTTCAACATTGCTTAACCCTTTGTGCACTGAATCGTTAGCTTTGAAACCCATCCACTGTTCCTTTCTAAAAGTGTTCCTTCAAAGAGGAGAAACAAGACCATCTTCTTCAAGAATAAGCAGCAGTTCTATTCTTAATGTGAAACATTTACTTAAGAGGTTCATCAATTAGTATTAGATAATCATCTTTATTGTCAAAGGACTGATACTGGTACAAGTGACTGGTGCTGTATTGCCTCTTGTAGAGTTTTGCTGGATTTTTTCAAGGGACACCCAGACATAGCCACAGCACTTAGCCAGAGACAGGCTGATGGTTTTTTGCTGGTATATACTGAAGCAGCTTCTGGGGTGTTTTAATACACGATCAAGAGCAGATCTAGTGGAAGTTGCGTAGTTATCATTCCTGCTGTGTTTAACATGGTGACATGCTTATTAACTCTTTGTTTGCTGTGCCTCACTTTGTATCAGAGGATATATTTTACCTTGTTACTGCTTTCACTCTATGTGTTCTGTCATTCCTCTTACTTCACTTGGTTGGGTTATTTTTACCTTTGTATATAGATCACTTGCTCATATGAGGAGTGAGGGTATAAGTTCTGCTGCTGGAAACAACGAGGATGTTAAGTGTTCACACTGCCCTTAAAATTTCTAAGGGTATGACTGTAAAACATCTCTCAAGGGGACTTTTTGTTGAGCTGAAAATTCCATGAAATTACAGGAAGGTAGTCAGCTGGAATTTTAAGTTACGTTTACTGACACGTGGTGTAATTTGCACACCCTTTCAAGGAAGCAAAATTATATCAGCAGAAATGCATATTTTCCCCAATTTTTATTGATACATCAGAAATTTCTGTTTTGTCACTGTTGCTATGAAACACATTAAAATTCAATGTCATCAGGACAATCTGAAGTTTCTGAGGAAAACTTTATTTCCATTTCTGTTCAAAGCTTTTAATAATTAATTTAAACTTCTGCAGAGTCAGCTAATTCTCTCAATGCACTATCAAATACTGTTAACTACTGAAACTGCATTATAAACCACGCAGATTAAGTGAGCATCAGCAATATTTAATAGATACAGGAATATTTACATCATATGCAAACAAGATGTTCCTCTGGTGGAGGTGGCTTTTATGTTTTAACCTTTATGCCAGAGGTAAACATCCAGGTAAATTACCAGTGAAAGTACAGTCGTGTCAGCCTAACAGAGCCGGTGCTTGGCTTCTGCCCACATGCTTGTGTCTCAAATGACAAAACAGAGTTAAATGATGCTTTGAGTGAGTGATATTTTAAAGCCACATTCTCACCTCTTTTAATCAGTACCACTTAATGAACATACAAATTATGCAGTACCATCTCTGTTACAACTTGTCAATTAAGTTTTCTTTTTCAAATACAGTTAAAATTAAGGGTGGAGTCTGATTCTGGATTGTAATCAGTAGTGGAAGTGACAGTTTTATGACAATTTTAATAATTGCTCTTGCTACTGATAATGATCTGAATTTTATGAAGTAGTTTCTTTATAAGTTACACAAAGAAAAAATACATGAAATGTGAAGGATGTAAAAAGGAAGTAAAAAGATTAGTCTTTTGGGACTTCTTTAGTTGTTTGTAGCAGTCTTATAGTCATGTTTCTAATTGGAAACTTTCTCGCTTTGAGGAGTTTTGTGGAAGGTTTTTAATTTGCATTTTGGGATTAAAGCTACTAGCGGTGTGGTTTCATACAGCCTCTAGAACTGAATTCTTGTATTACTTCCATATTTAAAGCAAAAGCATAACAATGTCAGTCGTGTTTCAAAGGTGTCCTATGTTAATTCAAGCCATGTTGGAATGAACACTTGAACAAAATTGATCAAAGCTTGAAATCCCGTAAATAGTTTAAGGAAAAAGTGTGTTGTCTGTACTTTGGGTGTAATAAGTTTTTCTTCAAAAATATTTTCCAAACAAACTCTAACTAGTCTTAACACTAGAATCTTTCTTCTAACCTATTACCAGAATATTTTTATGTCTCTTGCTCCTGTTACATCTAATCTTCTATATAAAGAAATCCAAAAATGGATGCACAGATTTTTTTGAGGACTGCCTCTCTGGTTAATTGAGAACTGCAGATCAGCACTTGGTCCGGAGTTACTATCCAGAGTCTGGTGCCATTGTACAGACAGCTGTCTATTCACTACTGCTTTATACAGACTTGGACTTTCTGCTAAAACATTGCAATACAAAGTTGTGCCTCGTTCTCTTTTCTATAGCACGGATGTCCCAATGTATATTGCAACCAAAGCACTTAATAAATAGAGGATTATTTAAATGCTGTTAGGAAATGACAGCAGGCATCCCAGTTAAAGTGATTTGCATGCTGTGAAAACTTCTGTGTTGTTTTTGTCCCAATAGGAAATTAAGATCTTACTGACCTTTGAATCAGAATAAACACATCCTCTCTAAAGTAAAATTTTGACATCGCTCCCTCTAAATGGAAACTCGGTATTCATTAATGTTGCTGAAGGGATAAAGAATCTTAAAGCTTATTTTAAAATTGAAGGAATTAAAATAAATTGCTTTCATTGCTCAGCTAAATCTTATGTTTAAAAAGAAAATTGTAAATAAAATAATATTTTGGGAAATATGCTAGGAGTGAAATGTCTAAACATGTCCAGGGCTTCTGGACATGCAGTAGTGGGTCAGTCTTGAGTTCATAGCTAATAAAGACAAGCAAGTTGTTTGTGTCCTGTAAATTTACAGATTTGTTGCGGAGGCTCCAGTTTAAATGTATTACAAAATGAAATTCTTGACTCTTTCTGTGAGAGGGGTGGAGATTTGGTGCAAATTATCAGCACAGTGTCAGCTTTTCTGGCAGCTAAGCAACATACTCTGTTAGGGACCCTGTTGCTAATAGGTCTAGTTTCTGTTCTTACTAGAATTCCTTTGTGAGGCTGAAGGATAGATAGACCAGAGACTGAAGACATCCGTTTGAAGGAAATGTGTTTTCACACAAAGCTGATATGAGGAAAATAATGTTGGATTGTGGAGGAATGATTTTTTTTAGCTAAATGGAAAATTATTAAGCACTTCATTCCTGACAAAATGTGCAGGTATATATAATCCTTAATCTTCTTAAAATATGAGGATGTTTAAAGCTCATAGTTCAGTATGTTTTGAAATGGGCATACGTGGCTTCCTACTGTATTTGAATAAAACATTTCCTTACTGAAAGGTAATTTTCATTTCCTGTCAAGAAACTGATGGTAATTGCTGTTGGCATTTGAAATAATTGTTGTTAACATTTGACATGGACAGCACTGGCTGCTAAAGAAGTTACTGACCTAGATCTAAAATTATTTCTGTTTCTTCTTGCCAAAACATTGCTATTGTGCTTGACCATTTCTTTTACCTGTGTCATATTACGTAAGGTGCCTAAATTTCACAGGCATGTGGGCCTAAGGAAGTGTTGCTTATGCCAAAAAATGAGGAAACCTATTCAACAGTGAACTGAAAAGTAGGATTTCTCAGGCAAAAATACTCCAGCTTTCTCCTCCCCATCCTCCATCCAAAAAACCAACAACAACAAAACTAGCCCCCAAAAAACCCAAATATCTCTCACAAATGAACAAAACCCCAAACCAAACAAAAACCCACACATAGTAGATAGGACTTACTGTGCGTTAAAATTTATTAAGAAATTGCTATCAGGAAACCCACAACAAAGTCCTAGTGGTATTTGGTGATACTTCTTCATGTCTTGAAATGACTGCTGGAAGTTCTAGTGATGTGAGGTGATTTGAGATTTTTTTTTAATTGTTCATCAGCCATTCAGGACAGAGATATTAAACCACTTCCTAGGAATAGACCTTTCAAGAAACGTAACCTATTCTCCATCCTACTTCTAATTGTGAAAAGAGTTGAGAATTTAGAAAGCTGATTCAGTGTTGTCAACAATGAAAAGTTGCGGAGGTTTTTCTTGATTTAAAAATAAATGTCAGCTTCAGACAAGCTGGAAAGTGTATGCCGTTGCTCCTTAACCAGAATTCTTGCATGGGGCGTTTGGTTTAGGTTGCACTGGGGTGTGAAACACTTAAGTTTAACTGTAGAAAACCATGGGGGGCTTTTTTTCATGCCTTCTAATCTATTGTGTCATGTCTAAGCCAACACATGACCCAGCATTGTTCAGTGAATTCTTGTGATACCTGTTAATAATTATTCTAAATGTCATCTTTAAATTCATCTATTTTGTCATTCAGAAGCATCCAACAGAAAGTGAGCATTAACCCCCAGAGTTTAGCGTATGTGTGGGGAGCGAGGAGAGGAGGAAGCAGGCTGATGTGCTCTGGGGAGGTAACTAAGTTATTTTACATTTTGGTGGTTGATTGTTCGTTGAATTATATTTATTGTAGATGTGTGACAGGTAACATTGATTGGCAACTTACTGAGACTGGTGAGATGTATCTGACTAGAATTGTGGGTTGGTGCATGGTTGGTCGGGTGTGTCTCGGGAAACAGCACTTCTGCTTATAGCAGATGGTTAGTCCTCATTAGCTGATAGGTGTTTCGACCGAGTGTCCGAAGTGGCAGTTTATTCAGTGGTTCTTGGGTTTCTTCAACTTAATAAAAGTCTTCCCCTGAATAACACCATGCACTCAAATTATGTTCTGTAATGTAACGGGAGTCTGGTATCCTCACAGTCTGGTCTCATCATTTTTTAAGAGACTGTTAGATACATTTAAAAACAGTTTTAAAGTTTTCAAAAGCAATCGAAGACATTGCATAATAAGGTCAATTGCTGTGAGAATGGATACAAGTACCCTGTAACAGCTAGGAAACAGAGGATTTTGCTCTTGGGTTTCTAGGAGGTGCTTTGTGTTTAAAAATGAATTTTGCTGTCAACTGTATGTATGCCAAAAAGCTCCACTGAGAGTTCTTTATCTGTTTTGGTTTCTCTTTACCTTGTTAAGACAGTTTTTATTTCTGTTGTCTAGTTGATTATCCTCCCTGTCATTTTTCTCCCTAATTTTCAGGTGGAATTTTAGTTTCATTAGCTCAAGCCCATTTTGGCTTGTTCCACTTGTCATTTCCTGTATAAGCATTCCTGATTTACTCTTTATGGTACATTGCCTTTAAAGTATTTATACAGTTGTCACTTTAACTCTTGACTTTGTATTTTTGAACATTTTCATATGGTCTAAAAAAACCCTTATTTCTCTTAAGTATTAATGCTGGTATATTCACAAGGGTTTTCTGAAAATTTCATAAGGCTTTTAAGAAAATAGTTAACTTCTTATAAAACTCTTTGTAAAGCAGGAACTTAGGTACAGGGTGGTGTTGGTCCACTTTTGAAAAACTATTAGATAAGGTGCACAATTATTCACCGTTGATCTACTTTTATCGTCATTAGACTTATGAGGTACACCTGGAAAAGATGATATTGGAAGTCATTTCAGGTTGTTCAGTATGTAAAAATTACGCTAAACAGTATAAAATGAGAGCATGCTTTTTTCTACTTCATTACCAGTTAGTCCTTAATATCTCCCATCTTAAAATCTTTGACACTTAAATGTCATTACTTAGGCTCTCTATCCTTCAAACCACAGTGTAATCTTGTAGTTAGGAGATAGCTGCCACCAGCAATAGCCTTCAGCACTGGATTTCCCGATGGCTCCAGCTTTCAGAGGGGATTGGTGTTGTGAACCACCTGTTTTGAGCTTCACTGCAGGACTGACAGAACATGTCATGTGCTTTTCGTTCCTTTCAGGCTCTCTTAAGCTGAGGGGGTTTCTTGGGTGTTGGAGGTTCCCCCCCGCCCCCCTTAAATGGAAGAATATATTGCTTTAAGTGTCTCATAATCAATGAAAAGCCACTTAATGAAAATTTGGCCAAGACATTTCTTTTTGTGGAAATGAAAATTTTAATTGTGCCTTTCTACTTAATTAATTACAACATCTTGCTCCTGCTTCCCCCCTCCCCACTTCTGTATCACTAGTTTCATACACAGGCTGGCACAGGTGAAATAACTTTTTTTATCTTACATGAAGTAATGGCTAGATTCAGACTGCAGATCAGGATGGAATCAATATAAGTGCTATTGCTTTATTTAAAAATACAGCATGAATGTTCACTACTAACCAGGACTTGTTTGCTGGAAATAAAACTTTTTAAATAAACCAGTGGAGTACCTGAATGTCCAAAAATTTGAACTACATGAAAATAGAGTAAAATGCAGCTTACTTTTCTCTTTTAGGTAGAATTTATGCCACATATGTATGATTTTAAGCATTGTTTTTAAACCTTATTTTCTATCAATATATAGGGAAGTAATTCTCGTATTTTGCGTGCCAATCTCTTTCAGGTGTGCTACTGAATGTGAAACAGCAGCACTTAGGAACAGTGCAGTTTCTCCAAATGCAGGGAAATGGAAAGCAGCTTTTTCTTCCAATTATAATTTTCTGTTATCTGAAGAACAGCCAAAAGATATTTCTGGCAGCAGCTCAGTTCCTTGAAAGCAAAGGAGTGGACATAGCCTGTAATTACAGCTGGTTTTCATTGCCCTCTCCTGAATGCCTGAACTGCTACTGAGTGTCATGGTACTGCATAAAGGCAGCTGATGCAGGCAGGATCATGCTTTGGAAGTTTCAGTCTGCTGTACAAGTACTGCGTGAGATTTGGGAACTTCCCTTGTGCATCCTCCTACAGTTCTCAGCTCACCTTCTAACTGACCTTGAACAAAACACTTTACTATGATAACAGCTGGTTGGACTAGGTAGTGTTTTCTTGTAATCCTCATGGAAGCTCTAAGTGCCTGTAAAATATTTTAATTATTAATCAGGATTTGTTTGGGCATCATGAGCTCTGTTGTTGTAGATCAGACTGAAAGTCCATCTCATCTTCATTGTCTGGTTTCTCACTGACAGGTGTGTTAAGTGTTTAAAAAACCAAGCAAGCAAACAAACTAAAAACTGTTGAGAACCACTCTGTAGAAATGTTTACAGGTGTAATGGTAATTAGAGAAAGACCTTAAACTTACAGTTCATTGCTTTTGGACTAAGCCTACATACTTCTATGACACTCCTCATCACTTATATATGCATCCCTTTGTCTTCAGTGGTGAAATAGAGTGGAAATTTGTTCCTCTTTTATGCTATTTAAAATGTTTATATATCGTGCTCTCTTGAGTCTAATAGAAGCACTCTGTTTTTCCGTGAGTGTTCCTGTGGCTTTAGTCACTGTGGTAATTTTTCTTGTTTTGAACGTTTCTTTTGGCAAAGAAATGCTTTTACAGGATCAATATTGTTCCAAATAAAACAATATAACCAGCAGTATGTTTTATGTATTTCCTAGTCCAGTGTTTGCATACAACAGTATCTTGCTTGCTTTTGAGCTATCTGCAGCCAAACTCCCATTCCCAGGGTTGCTACTTATAGTGTGAAATGTATTGCATATTGTATATAATTACAGTACTTTCTTATATTCCTTGAGTTTAAGTGCTGCTAGAAGTAATAGCTTTAATTAAACTTTTCCATGCATGCATTGGAAGATTTCTTCCCTGTGCCAACCCTTGTTTCCAACATTATGTATTAGTATATAATACTGTTAACTGGGAGAGTAACATATCTAAACAGGGTTAATTATTGTAATCATGATTTCAGTAAAATCAGTGAAAACTGTAATGTGTTGGTCAAATAACAGAAATGCCATAAAAATTAAGCTCTGTCACCCAGAAAAGTATTCCTTACTTTGGATTAGGATAGTAATTTAACTCTTTCAAAATAAATATTTTAACTGAAATTTTATGAAATGTTAGAGAAGCTTTTGTAATCTTTTTTCTAGTTTTCTGTGATTGTCGTGTTTTAAGGTCTTGATCACTACTTCTGGAAAAAGTGCTAATTAATTCTGGTAAATCCATGTTTTAACAGATGATGTCCTTGTAGGCATGCTTTGCAGTCCCTCTGCCTTTGTCTCTGGCAATTTCCATTTATCTTACTCTGCTTATTCTTTGAAGAAATGCTGCCATAGTTCTGTCTTGTTGAAGTACAGCTACATACTGCAGATTACAAAGCTTCACTGAAGTTTTAATGCTGCATGTTTTTCCAATGGATATCAAATTTGAAATACTCTACAATACTTGCTTTTGACAACCAGAAGGGGCCATGTGGTCAATATACTTGATGATACGTACTGAGTAGCACCCTAGTTGACAGTTAAATGTTTTTCTGTATCACTAAAAATGCTAGGCCTTCAGTAGGTTTGCAGACGCATCGTCTACTTGTAAGCAGGAGTCACCTTACACACTCAGACTTCTGCTCTACACCAGTGTCTTAAGAAAGCAGTTACTTTCAGCATGTGGTTTTTAGTTAAGTCTCCTTTTCTATGACCTTGTTTCTGCATGTGCTCCTTCTCTGTGTAATCGTCAATGTATTCTTTGACTTAAACCTTGTTTGTGTGTTTCCATATGAAAAAATCTAGGTGCTCGTTTAAAATGAGAGGAACTTTTTTTACTGATATGCGTGTACATCATCTGATTGGTAGCAATGGGTATCTGATAGTTTTGATTAAAAAAAGCTGTTTTTAGTGAGATGGGGAGCTGTTAGCCAAGCAAAACTGGTACCTCCGCTGAACCTTTATATATGAACAAGAAAGTACTCGCACAGCTGAGATGACTTTTACCTTCTGTATTGTATTTTCTGTAAATTATCCACCATGTTCCTTGTTTTATGTTTTCAACATGATGTAATGTAGAGAGTTTTACTGACCACAGATTGTGTTTTATGGTAGAAATTGTATCAACTGTTCTTCCTGTCGAAACACAACCTAAAAGCTTTAAACTTCTGGCTTTATTTCAATTCCAGGCTGCACTAGAAAACAGCTGTTCTGTGTGACATCTCTGGATCCCCTATTTACCCTACTTTTCCTTTTGTCCTCCATTCAGCAATATTAAATTACACTGTTGTCATAGAGTAATGGGCTTCTGTGAAAAAGAGAGGGGATAGATCAATCATCAGTGCCCAGTGATGACATGATTACAAAACAACTAAAAATCTAATTTTTAGATTGAAAGGAACATAAAAAATGTTATCTGGAGAACAGAAGGTTCTCTACAGTCCTACAATGCAAAAATATTCACGTATCATCCAATATGGAACATATGTTCAGGCACTTAAAAACTGAACTTCAGTGTTTTCTGGCTTATTTTTTACTACTTCTAATTTTCTTAAACAGGCAAAATATGTTTTAATATGAAGACAGGAAAAGTCTTGAGCTGATAGAATGTAACTATGGTTTAGTTCTTTAGCTATGCTGAACCTTAATCGTGGTTTCTCAGGGTGCTGTAGCCTGTTGGTAGCTACTGGGAGCAGAGTCATGCCACATCCCAGCTGGGAAGCGAGCAAGGACGGAGGGAGGACAGTTACCAGTGTGAACAGTTTGTTTGCAGTTACCTCATTTACCTATAACTTGCAGTAAGAATGGCTGAAGTCATTCTTGAAGCTTCCAGGGAATCAGTTTTCATACAAAGTTGGCTGGTTAAATTTTAGCTTTGACAACCAATCTTCTGTGTTCTGCTAAGGCCATCAGTAGTTGAGTACCTGGTCTTTTCCTGGCCGTTTCAAACTGAGATACGGACTGAAAGTGCTGCCTTTCACAGAGTGAGATAACTGTATAGTTAGTCTGATAATAAAAGCACAGCTGGTATCAGTTTTACAGTGGAAAGAAACATATTTTATACTCACCAGCAAGTTTATGTCACAAGGCCACAGTCAGAGATGAAAATGATGTTGGAGATTTTAAACTGAATAGCTACTGCTCTATCAATACTGTTAGGGGAAGAGCTTGCGTTTCTGTAGGTTGTAGGATCTAACAGTTATATTGGGATTGGAAGGAAAGAAACTTTGAAAAACCTGAACAAGACAAAAAGCTGAGCCCTCAGGCCCAGAGGCTTATCTTGCTGTCATAGAACCTACCTTCTTTTGATACTTTTTCTAGTGTGTTTTTCTAACTTAAGAAGAGTAGAATAAATAATGCAGATTTAGGCGTAAAATGTGCTGTTACAATATTTGTGTAAATCTGTGTCAGGAGCTGCTGGGCATCCAATCCAAACAGAAGACTGAAATTCTTGTGATTCTGAAAAACTATATTCCTGTTCCTGTAGAAGACTAGAAATAGTACTCAATTAAAGTATTACTGATAGAGATAAGTGTTTGGATGGAATACAGAATCTTAAGATTGTACTAGTGCTACTGTTCAGAAACAAATTCTGTGAAAATTATGGAAATAGTGGCTAGCAAATGGAGGTTTGGGGGGTTGTGTATGGATTTTTTGCTTTGTTCTGATGGGTATTTGTGTTAGGTTTGTTTGGTGGTTTGTTTTTTTTAAAACATTGCTCAGCGAATAGTGTCAGTTTTGCAGTAATTGTAAGGAGTAGTTTCTGAACACCATGGCCTTCCCGTGGTCATTGGGGAGTGCAGCACTAGAGTTGCTCAGTTACAGAAACTTTTACCTAATGATTCTTTAAAGTGTGTCAGGTAACTTCAGCCACTGGAAGATGGGGGTTATCACTTAATTGAATTGGGAGGTGATGTAGAAGTCACCATGCAGTTAACTAAAAGAACGTAACCAGATGGCTGAGAGTAAATGACTTCTCGGGGTGTCTCAGAGTTGCTCTGCATGTGTGCATACATTCTCTGTGCAAAAATTATGGACTAAAGTCAGCATCTTAGCCACCTTCAATTTTAGGTCATTTGAAATCATCCTTTCAAACCAGGGATGATTTTGGTTTGAGGGCAAGTACTCCAGACAAGTACCACAAGAGATTTGAGATCCAGACACTTGAAAGCTGTTGACAAACACTCCTAAAGGGAGGAAACCAAACAAACAAAACACAGTTCCCTAGAAATGTGTGAGGTTCTCAGTCTGTATAAAGAACTTCTCTCTGTACTGGAATAACAAGGATGACAGAGGTACTTAAAATAGTTAAGCCACTGCACAGTAAGTGGCAAGGGAGGTGCCTTGCCTTGCTGAGGGTGTTTCTTGACCCTCTTAGTTGTCAGTCTTTAACTTCTGAGATTAGTAGTAATTACAGCTTTAATGCTTCCTCCCCTTTCAGGTTAGTTTACTGTCACTCACTGTAATCATATGTTCACTACTTGTATCATTATAGTCTCTATTTAGGCTTTAGATTTTGTGGAGTATACATTCATAGCACAGTATCCCAAAGTGAAATTCTGTCATTACACTTCAGAATGAAGCGCTTTCTATTTTATAGTTTATTGGGAAGATAACCAACCACTTTGTACATCCAAGACCTTTTACACTCAGGTTATAAATTTGGCTGGCTTTCAGTATGCAGATAATTGATTAAGTACTCTTTTCCAGAAGAAATTATTCATTGCTATAGTTTTAAATCCAAATAATTAAAGGTGTGTGTATTCAGATACAAAATTTGTGTGGCTTAAAGTACCACAAAGAACAATTTGTTCACAACACTGGACATGAATTTTAGTTTATTTGACAGAAATTTGTTGCTCTGTTTAGGGACATCTGTCATTTAGCAGCATCTTTTTGGTTCTTGAAGTCTTTACTATCCCAGGTGTCACTGAAGTCTGTAACTTTCTTGTACGTTACGTTTTATTCTGTATGTTCTTCAGGGCTATTACTGTACAGAGCTTTTCTGAAATTAATCCTCAGAGCAATTCAGTGTATGTAACTTAAAAAAAAAAAAATCCCAATGTTTTACACCAAATATGTCCTCCAGGTTTATTATAACAAAAGTACTTCTGAAAGCAGCTGCTCTTGGGGAGGGAGGAACTACTCCAGCTTTTGTTTATCTTAAGTTTGACAGGCACTTAAAGGAGAGCAACTCATTGTATTTAATCAGCTGGACTGTAGATACCTGTCAGACACTCAGATTGTTAGGCTGTATGTGCATGTGTTAGGTCGTGTGTGCTTGTATTCAGTAGTTCCACTTGAAATGCTTTTTTTGGTAGTTCTTGTTACTTGTGTTTAAGAAAATTTTAGCATTTTATAATAATTGTAAGGAAAAAGAAGTCATGAACTGAAAGAAGTGGAAGTAAACTGCAGAACTATTTACAAAGGCAATCTGGTCTTACTCTGTACTTTAACATGCTGCTGATGTCTTAGCAGTTCATATCTAACAAAGTCATTATGCAGAAACAAAATATCTTGTGGTGTTAATTTACACAGACTTGCTGTGGTGTGTTCACATTTCTTGACTGAAGCTTAGTGCCATTGTCATGTGGCCATTTTAATTGGACATGAATTTTTGCTGCTGTCGAAACCTGGTGCTGCTTTCTTTCCCTCTGGCCAGTTACTGTAGTATTTCCTAAGTGTTGGAAGGTAAGGTGCTGATCCTGGAAGTTTTGCTGTGTATAATGCTCTGTAATTTCACATGTATTAGTCATTCTAACTCCTCGTGGGATTACTTATGCAAAAAATAAAGCAAATGCAGAATTTTGTGGCATCAAGGCCAAAGCACTGGAGGATTTAAAAGGCATAACTTCTGCTCTGTATCTGTGAACATGTCATAGGAGGTATTTTAATTTGTCAACACATGAATGTTTATAAACAGCAGTCTAGTGTTAGTTCTTTTTTAACAGTAACCTAAACTTAAACTTCTGCATCTGTATTTGGACTCCATGATTTAGGCTTACATTAGTTTCAAATGATAATCGTCAAGTTTATGTTGATGTGAGCACATTTTTAACTTTTTGAAGGTTTGTTGTTTTGGAAAATACTGATGGCAGAAGTAATGTTGGTTACTTGCTTATCGATTCCAGATATGAACTTCTTGAACTGTGCAATCTAATTTCGCTTTACATGAAAGCGCTAAATAATTATGAAGGATTAGCAGGGAGGATTAAGGTGTAAAGCACAGGAAATAAAAATTTTTATAACCTAGCTATCCTTGTCAAACAAAAAATACCACGGCACACAAAGTCTGTATAACCCAAGGCAACCTTTACTTGAGAGATTAAACGTCTCTATAACAATGATACAGACAATGAATTATAGAGTGTCACCAAAACAGTACAATTTTTTTTTTTTTTTAATGAGGGAGTCTGGTCTCAGGATATCTGAAGCCTATGACATGTTTTTAACAGGTATCACTGAGAGAGAAATCAAAATAGTTTCCTATCAGCTGCATCTGAGTGATTAAACAGCTAGTGTATTTACTCAGTTACTGTTAATGTTTTTCATATCCTATATTCATCCTGGTGATTAAGTATGGCCTTTTCTAGAAGGCCAGTGTTGTTCAAGTTTGCAGTACTGGCCACAGTTAACCAGACTCGTGCAAGTGCTTAAATAGACTGGTAATGCCAGTCTAACTTTTTGTACGTGTCAAACAAGCATTCAAAGTAGTTTTGTAAATTGACCAAATGGTTGAAGATCCTAAATGCATTGCTCCATTTTTTTCCTAAATATTTCTTGTGTTACTCAAGTTTTTAAAAATCTTCAATAGTTGGTCTGTGCCTAGGTGTGTTTGCTGCAGCATGTTGTGTTGTAGGAGGTGCTTGATACATAAATGGTCTTTGTGAGGTGGCAGATCCCAGGTTTAAAAAGTGGCTCTGGCTTACATCTAGTGCTGAAACTGAAGATCCACCCGTTTATCTCTAATATTAAAACCAGTATTTCTGAAAATATGGCATAATACTCTCTACACAAACTCAGGTGTTTGGGGAACTCCTTGAGGCATTCTTTGAAGTATGGTGGGTTGGTTTTTTTTTCCATGTGGTATCTATTTCTGACAAAGGCAAGTATGCATCACTGTTGCAATTTTGTTAAATCATCCTGTCAGATACAGTGTGTTACTGAGATTCATATGCTGGACCATTATAATCCTGAAAGTTGTTTGAAGATTCAGAAAGTTTGCTCGTAGTCTTAAACACTGCTTGGGAAGTGAAAATGGGGAGAAGAGTAAAGTCTGCTGCAATACTATTTATAACCAATTATTTTCACTTTTCAGATGTTCCACCTGCTGATCAAGAAAAGCTTTTTATCCAGAAGTTACGACAATGTTGTGTACTTTTTGACTTTGTTTCTGATCCACTAAGTGACCTAAAGTGGAAGGAAGTAAAACGAGCAGCTTTAAGTGAAATGGTAGAATATATCACACACAATCGCAATGTGATTACAGAACCTATTTACCCTGAAGTAGTACATATGGTAAGTGATTTAACAATGAGAACTATTTTGAATTTTAAGTCACAGTTGCTTCTTCAGCTGTATCGATTTACCTTAAGAAATCTTACTGAAATCTTAAAAAAATACGAACTATGTTTGCACACCTGCAAAACGGTAATCTAGCAGTGCATTTAAATCCCATTGCCAGTGTTGATTCTTCTTCTTTGTAAGATAGAAACTGGACACATACATGAAGCAGAAGTAAGTTATTGTTTAAGTTGGTAAAAGTTAAATCTTGTATTTAAAAAAAAAAGGGTTGCTTTTTTCCCCCTACAAATCTTTTTGGAATAAGTGTTTATAAAAGCAAGGAGGAAAGTTAAATACATCTATCTGTTTAAAATGCAAGACTGAAAATTTGAAAAAAAAATAGAAGATTAGAATTAAGAGCACCTTTGCAAACTTGGCACTTAATCTTATGTAATCCCATTCAGTACCAGTGACAGATTTTAATCTGTGTTCAGAGGTGAGACTGAAAGTCAAGACTTTCAGAACACAGGATGGCAGACAAGCGTGCTGCCTGGAACAAGCTATGTGAACTGTTCAGACCGGCATTGTTTCTCCCTTCTCACTATTCAAATCCTAGCCAGCTAGATGTGGTTTATTTTTCTGTCATGAAAGACAGAGAAAGGCAGCCATGAAGCTACAGGAGAGTCTTTCAGCTCTCATGGTGACTAGACACCAGTTGCCTGGGGTAGCAGTTGGGTTGAGGTCTGTAGCTGTTGTCTGCAACAGTACAGAAAGCATCTTTTGAAATTCCTCACTACTAAGCCTACAAGAAACTCTTGACAGTGTGTGACATGATGTTTTTTTCTGAGACTTTATAGCTTGGAGTGAATTTTCAGGGGGATGAGAAAACAGTGCGTCTTTAACATAATTATGAGCTTAATTGAATTTTGAGGTCCTCCTACAAAAAGGCTTTTGAAGCTTTTTCAGAGATTCTAAGGATTTATTGTATGAAAGATGTTGCTCGTTCTGAAGACTGCTTGTTATCTAAATCAGCTGTAAATGTTTACTGATACAGAAGTCCTTTTCATGAGAACTGAGTGTATGAGGATTACATGTAATTGTAGATGCCAAACATGTACACAGAGCACCAAGGATGGTTAAGGACAAGATGTGGGATCATGGCTTTGCCCATGTCCTAATAGCTTTTTTTTATGTCTCTTTTTGCTAATTGATTGCTTGTTTTGGAATACTTGACACTGATAAAAGGGAAGTTATGAAGGAGAATAAGCTTGCTGAGACTTCATGAAGGCAAAATAGAGTTCATGATGAGTTCTTGAGTATTGCTGCTGGTCATTAGTGTTTGCTCTGTGTAAGATGTCTTAACTGCCCATAATTTCATAACTCTTGCCTTGTGTGCTTGCATTATCTTCCTCCAGCAAACAGTTATGGCCAGAATACATTTGGCTAAGGACAACATACACTTTCTTTGCTTTGAGATGCAACTAGTGGTAATAAAGTCTGCACTTTGATCAGTTTAATAAATCTTGGTGCAGAATTTAGCCACTATCTTAATTGCCAGTGATTTGCTGGGAGCACACAGCATCTGTTTGACAATTCTTTTGGTGAATTTAAAATGTTTTTTAAGTGCAAGGGTGTGGGCTTTCCTTGTGTGGGACTTAGATGGGACTGCAATAGACGCTGTCAGTGAAGGCACCTGGACTAGTATTTTGAGGTTAAATTCAGATAGCAAATTTTTAGGCTGCTTTTATGGAATAATTTTATTTTGATCATCTGTTCTGAAACAACTGTTCCTCCTGCAGTAGTATTATCAGCTCCTTTCTTTCAGGCATGTATGTGAAGATTGGGGTGCACTTTTGCGAAGTTCTTGCAGTACATGTGAGTTGATTGTGTGGATTTTAAGGAAAAATACATCTAATGTCTTTGTGTACTTCAAGACTCTACCAAGAGAACACTAATAAGTTTTGTGCTGCTACTGCCACTTGAATTATAAGGAATAGTGTTTTCAGTAAAATTATGAGAGTGATCAAGAAATACTCGGATTTGAGAGAGGTTCTTGGTTTGTAAAGTTTGTGGAGTTGGTAGTTGCACAGGAATTAGGAGTTTACTGTGCCATTCTGTTCATCTTCACAGTTTGCATGTTATTTATTTATGAGTATATGTAGACATATATGCATATGTGTGTATCTGTGTCTAATTTCTGTTAGGTTTTGTTAATGTATTATTTAGGCCAAACACTTAGGGCAATGAATTGCACAAGTTACCTCTTTAATAATAATAATAATTCCATGTCAATAGGTTCAAATAGTTCTCTCTGACAAGAGAAGCATCTACCTCGTCATCTGGTTCTTCTTTATTCTTTAATTCCAGTGCTCATGTCATGTCCATCCATCCCACTGTCACCTTTCTTTTTATGCTTTGTGTCCTGGACTAATTTTTCATAAGGTCTTGTCTTTAAGTGATATATTCATCTAGTTCAATTATTTAATATTAAGCATAAGAATCTTTTTCAAAAGATATGAGAGAAATTAAATTCTTAAGTAGATTTAATGTTATTCTCCAGAGTGGATTCAAGAGTTTCTTCCCTTCATTCCTAAAAGAGCCAGCTGACATGTCCTTCAAATTATTTTTATGTTTCTAAGCAACGATGTGATGGGAAAGGAAATTATTTTATTAAATAAAAATAACTTGTATAACAAGTTCTGTTTCTCTGGTGTAATATAGTAAGGTTGGATTGATTAGCCTCAGAGCAGGAACTCACCTCTTCTCAAAACTATGAAACATAGTCAAATGTCTGAATAAATCTTGTAAATGTAAATGATACATTTAGAGTTTTTTGATCAAAAGCATCTGTTACAGATTCTTATTTAGAAAAGAATATATGGGGGTTTTTTAGATTGGCTCTTGAAGCAAACAGGGCTCTGTGAGAATGTTCTGTTGTGCACTAGTTTGTCAGAAGCGCAGACTCTTAGGATTGTGAGACTTGCTAGCTATATAGAATACAGACCTAAATTAATGCCGCTTTCCACCTTGGGGAAGGATGGACAATATCTGGATTGCGTCTGTTTTAAGAAGAACTATGAAAGTGAACATCAGTATGAATATTCACTTCCCTAGCTAGCCAGCCAGAGGGTGTTGAGGAGAGCTGAGAGGAAGCTAGGGCACTACTGAATGTGGAGGTCCTGTGTTGTGTTCTGAGAAAGAAGTAGATCAAAAGCACATATAAATATGGCTTACTCATTTCTGCAGCTGCCAGAATAATTTCCTTAGTGATGTTGATCATAAAGTACTTGTGGATGGTAGATTAATGTTTTTGTGAAGCACATAGGCTACTTTTAAAAAATTGATAATATTTAAGAACATATCTAACTTCATTCAGCAACTGTAGTTTTCACTGTGATTTTTTCATGCAGTATGAAAATTAAATGACATATTCAGTTATACCCATGGGAGGTTGATTTTTTTTGTTTGTTTTGGGGGGTTTAGAGGTGTGGTGGTAGGGTTTTTTTTTACTCTGATCTTTGGTCTAGAATTAGAGATGCTCCTGTGAATAGAATTTTACTACTGGTGGCTCTATTTAGCTGTTAGGATGGCTTTAGTCATGTTAGTATGGAGGGTGCAGACTTTCAGACTATACAGCTTGTCATTCAGAGCTATTCATTTCAGGCTTCACTCAGGCTGCTCAGCGGAAGGGATGAGAAAACACGTAATAATATCTCTGATGGTTACTTGCTTGACAGTATTCTAGAGTGTTAAACAAAGTGGGCTACCAGACAAACAGGATGCATAACTGCCATTACAGCAAACGTACCTGTGAAGTGGTAAAAATGCAGGTTGCTTGCCTTTCCTTTCTTGTTTTCCCATCCACCTAAGTTAGGTCCTTTGGAGTCAAGTATTGTCAGTGCTAGTAGCACACAGGGAATTTTGGCACACTAGCCTGGTTTTCATAAAGACTCAAATTTCATAAATTTGGGGGAGCCAGTGGGGTTTTGTTGCAGAGGGAATAGTGTGTAAAGCTGGGGAGAGGTGTGTTTAAGTTGTGCTGTGTTTACTTAGTACTTCTGTGGGAAATCAGCCTTAGAGGAAATTAGGCTTTGCAGCTTGTGTCTTGTGTCAAAAGTCTGAGAAGTTAGCAAAAAGATTGTCCATTTGACAGAAGGATAAAGGTCTCCAAGATCTACATGCTTCGAGATATATCTTATCTGGCCTGGGCTTGCCCACAGACACTTTGAGGTGTCCTGCTCTGGCGTGGACTCATCCACAGGTGACAGTCCCTTCGACTCGAGTTCACACTGGAATCCCAGCCTGTCCAATACAGCAGTGCAGGAACCGCAATGATGTCCTGCTGTCTGCCAGCGCAGGCACATGGCCACTGCTATTATCAAAATGTTCCCAGACACAGCAGAGTAAGATGATCAGCAGTACAGCAAGCAGCAAAAGCAAAAAGCAGCCACTAACGAGCACTAGACTCTGTTTTACCTTAAGCAAGCCTGTGGCAAGCAGAGGAGCCTGCCAATTAATAGCTAAACAGAAATAACAGCTATAAATTAGATCTGGCATGTTCTGATCAAATCTGTCATTACGTTAAACCCTTTGAGCCCCATATTGGGTGCCAAAAAGGACTGTCATGGTTTAACCCTAGCCAGCAACTAAGCAGCACTCAGCCACTCACTCACTCCCCTCTGGTGGGATGGGGGAGAGAGAATCAGGAAGGTAAAAAGTGAGTAAACTTTTGGGTTATGATAAAGACAGTTTAATAGGTAAAGCAAAAGCCACATGCACAAGCAAAGTAAAACAAGAAATTCATTCACCGCTTCCCATCAGCAGGCAGGTGTTCAGCCATCTCCAGGAAGTCAGGGCTTCATCACACCTAACGGTTACTTCGGAAGACAAATGCCATCACTCCAAACATTCTGCTTTTCCTTCTTCCCTCAGCTTTATATGCTGAGCATAATGTCACATGGTAGGGAATATCCTTTGGGTCAGCTGTCCCAGCTGTGTCCCCTCCCAAATTCTTACACACCTCCAGCCTACCCGCTGGTGGGATGGTGTGAGGAGCAGAAAAGGCCTTGACTCTGTGTAAGCTCTGCTCAGCAATACCGAAAACATCCCTGTGTTATCAGCACTGGTTGCAGCACAAATCCAAAACACAGTCCCATACCCGCTACTATGAAGAAAACTTTACCTCAGCCAAAATCCAGAATAGTCTCACTGTCATTAATTTATTGTAAATTTGCCTAAATTTCAGTGGCTTAATAGACAAGAGTTTCAGGTTTGTGCCTTTACTGGGAGATGCTGTGCCTTGATTTGAACAGTGTTGTGGTCTGATGGTCATGGATATAAAATACCTTAGCAAGTTTTAAATTTCAAGTCTAGTTTTCCTGGGTTTGTTTTCTTGGAAGACCATTGATTATTGTAAGTTTCCACCGCATTTTTTTTTAAACAGAAGTTGGATGTTGGTTGCTTGATGTCCAAGCTTGTTAACAGGGGAATATGAAGATATTTTAGCTTTACTTTTAATTCTGTGAAATAGTAATTACTTTGAAATGCCAGTCTCAGTCTGTATCAGACCTACATCTCAGTTGCTGAAATGAAGGAATATTCCAAAGAAAAATAGATTACCAGGATGACTTTTCCTTCATGGGAAAATGATGTAAGTCTTGCAGATATAGCTGATGCAGTTTGATACAAACAAACCCAGATCAAACAAGAAAAACCTCAGTACAAGCTCAGAAAAGAAAAATGTGTGAAAATGTGTGTGGCATACGTGATTATTTTCTGTGTTGGAATTTGAACATAATAAAAACTGAAATTGTGGCATAAAGAATATATTCTAAATGTGATACTGGAGTAGACCTTGCATTCTGAATAGCTACATTATAAGTAAGCTCACATTTGTAGGGTTTAGGGTTTTTCCCTTGAATTGAGCAGTATTATACACTTGTTGAAAGCTAGGAACCTTTCAGCTGATGAAATAAATACAATGTTCTTTTGCATCCTCAAATAAGACATTCAGTTCAGTGCAAGTTCCAATGGAGTAATTTTTTTTTTTCCCTAGCTGGTCATGGAGATGCCTGGTACTGGCATGTTTGCTGAGCCAAGTATTGGTTTTCTTGAAAAGACTCTGTAAATGTTTCTGGTGCTCCTGGTGATGCAACCTTTTATAAAGAATTTTCTTTTTCCTGGCAAATAAGTTTCTCTACCCTGTTGTCTTCTACTTTGCCAGACTTAGGAAATGTATTCTCAGATTTTCCCTGAAATACTTGCAAAAAAGACACCTCCAACGTGGTACAGCAATAGCGTATCAATTACAATGTATAGGTGAACTCTACTAGTACTTGTGGTGTATATTTAGGATGCAGTATATGTATGCCTTAGGCTGAAGCTCCGTGCAGCTGAGAAATCAGTTTTGTGCAGGACGTAGCTCTCCATTCAGCATAGCCACCATCCTCATTGTGAGCAAATATTTACTAAAACATACTTTAAAATATCTTAGTATTTGTATAAAGCACAAAATTATCTGTATATTTGAAAGTAGAATTGAATTTAGTGTTTTAAGAAGGAATAGGCTTGAAGAGAATTTCTTTTATGCAGCCTAGTATACTCAATTGTTGTGAAGGGTTAGGACAGAACACTCCTGGTTTTGTTTTGAGTCTTTTCATCGTTTCTGCGGTGTGTTCAAGCCACTGCAAGACCGAGGCATTTGTCTCAAAGGATCATTTTGAAGTAATGGAGGCAGTTTGGGACCATATACTAAATTGAATTGATCTTCATTTGATTTTTTTTTTTCTATTCTGTACAAAAATAGTCTAGACTGCTTCGTACTGGTTTGATAAGGAGTAAGCAACAAAATAGAACAAGAAAGTCTCTACAGGGTGCACTTACATGACTAAATTAATTACGTTTTTCTACTTCCTTAGCAATTTGGTTGTCTCCTACTGGCGTCTGCCCTACCTAATACTCCTGATTACAAGTGGACTTGAGGAATTAGTCTCTTCAGTACTGACAGCCATAGCTCTCTTGCGTACACAGACAAAGGCTTTCTTAGGTTTTCTTACTGGCAAGCACAAAAACCTGTTCCCCTTAATTTGCCCAGTAAAGTTTTAATCATTAACTCCTCAGGGTATGACAACAACCATTTGAATCACTTGCTGATTGTTCTTTTCTTATCCACAAAGAAGCCAGCTGGTTTTGCTAGCTGTTGTTGTAGGCGGAGAATTTACTATACTGCAGACTTTTAAAATCTTTGCACCTTTCTAGGTAAGGTTACTCTTGAGAACGTGTGCTAAATTTATCCCAAAAATCATGTAAGATCTTTTTTCAGCCAACAAATGGTTTTTACTTTGTGATTATAAGCATTGTACAAATTGATATAAATGTGATTATTTGTGATTATATATTTTTATATTTAAAAAAATCCAAGCTACATGCATTTAGTGATAAAGGTTGCTTTGCCTAGAACAGGACCTCCTAAGTTTTCTCTCCATATGACAGGGTGTGGGTGTTCCATTTTTATTAGGGACTTTGGAACTCTCCTCATGTTAAAGGGATTTGTGAAGAGTACTGCTTTGGTTCATACATAGTATGAATGTGTGTCTAGACAAACACTTGGAAACACAAAAATAATTTCTCTGCTTATATATCAACAACTTGAAAAGCAATTAATCTTTATAAGTCTGCTCCACTTTCATGAGGATGCTAATCGGTTTTCGGGGGCTTGGAAATTCAGATAAAGTAAAAGATTAAAGGATTAAGATGTGCATTTCTGCCCCTCAGTGCCCCCGTGATGTCAGGTAGATGGACGTGGTTTAAGAGAGGGAGGGAGGAATTTGGTTTGAAGTGTTTCCACGTGTTATAGCCACAGTGTGAAATGAAACTGACAATATTTTACAGAGAACAGTTGCAGATAATCTTTGGTTTGTATCTCTGCTTCTGACTTCCGCTGCTGCGAGTTGTTGCAAGGCCTTGTAAAGTATATATATAAAAAAATGTATGTGTAAACATTTTATATACATTTGCTTGGGCTTTGAAAATGTCTGTGTGTAAAGAAATCAGAGCAATATCCTTATAAAGTACATCCTGACAGTAGTTTTGTGTGCATTAAAGAACACTGCATGAAAGTGTTCTCCAAGTTAGAAATCTTTAAAGAAGAATGAATGTACCTCATTGTTTGAACTACTGGGTTATATAGCTTGTATTTTTGCAAACAGTAATTAAAATAGTTCATGTAAAGGATTCTCAATCTAAACTATCTTTGAAGTCTTTTTTAATCATTCACTTGTTTCAAAGTTCTCAAAAGCACGTGTGATTCCAGTTTGCAGTTAATATGTTTCGAACATTACCACCATCTTCCAATCCAACGGGAGCAGAATTTGATCCAGAGGAAGATGAACCAACCTTAGAAGCTGCATGGCCTCATCTACAGGTATTTAATCCTATGACTAGGATGGCATAGTCTAACAGAATTTTGACGTTAAAGTAATTTTGTATTGACTCAAAATTGTTTAGGTTATGTGTTTATATCAAGTCAATTACACTTCTCTGCAATATTTAAAATATATTTATTGAATTTAAATAATACTTTTAAAAATTGTCAGTGTATTATAGGTTAAAAGCTCATTGTTTCATATGGAACAGATGTAACTGCTGTGATTTTTAAATGAGCTTCTCTTTATCTCTATGAATGCTTTGATCTGACTCTGACACAGCTCTAGCTTTCAGAGGTACCGTGACAAACAGAACAGAGAATTTTCAGAACACGTACTTCTGGGCATGATGAAAATTAGATTGCTATATGTTATTTGAGTAAAACCTAGTGATGAAGCTCAGCAGAACTTCAGTGCAATTTGAAGAACCTTAAATTCTTGTACTTTGTCAGGGGAGCAAGAGTAAAGCTTTTACTGTGTGGTATAGAAAGAAATACAAAACATAGTGCAGTTCTGAGTTAGTCATGAGTAATTTTGGTAATGTGCTGCTTATAAAACAGTTCCTTGTTTAAAAGACTAATACTATTTTTTGTTGGGTTTTTTTTCAGCTTGTTTATGAATTTTTCTTAAGGTTTTTAGAATCTCCAGATTTTCAACCTAATATAGCGAAGAAATATATTGATCAGAAGTTTGTATTACAGGTGAGAATTTTTAGCTTCACGCTCTAAATTATTTTTACAGTGCATTAGATTCAAGTAAAGTGCATCTCTTTTTTTCCCCTCTTTGCAGCTTTTAGAGCTCTTTGACAGTGAAGATCCTCGTGAAAGAGATTTTCTTAAAACAACTCTTCACAGAATATATGGGAAATTCTTAGGCCTAAGAGCTTACATCCGGAAACAAATTAATAATATATTTTATAGGTATGTCAGTATCTTTGTTTTATGGTGCATGTGATCAGGTATACAGCTAAAAATACTCCAAGACACTGCTAGCAATTTTAAAAATTTAGGGCTTATGAAATACCTTTTTAATTGCCATAGAATGAACTGTAGTATTATCTACAATAAAAAAAAAAAGCAAAGATGAAAAATTAATCCACTTTATGTTGGAAGGTCTTTAGAAGCCTGTTTTTACTGCCATTATGTCAAATGTGAATGCAAAGCTGTAGTGCCTTTTTTTGTCTTTAGTTTTGGTACACTTCTCCTTTCTACAAATAATTATGTTGCATATCAGTTTTACACTCCTTCCACCATGCTTCCCTTTTTCTCTACCACTGTTGTTTTTGTCGCAAAGTGAATGTATGATGCTACCTCTTTAGGAAAATAACAAAAAGGCTGCAACATACTGTTGCCATCTCATGAATGGCACGCAGCAGTACCAGCTGTAGAGGAAGCTTATCTTCCCTGTCTATGGTGACAAGTAAGCCTTTAGAAGAGATACAGAAGGGCTACTTTAAAATAATGAGTAAGCCTTCGCTATGTTGCAGACAACTGCTCTCGACTGGACATGTCAAGAGCCAGGATGTCTTCAGGAAAAAGTACAGGTGTATCTTTCAAAGATGTACGTATTTTTTCCACACACATAGATTTTATTAATTCTTTCCAAAAGGCATAATTCTTGTAAAATACCTGAACCAGATGGTACAACAGCATCACAATGTTACTATAATGCACTCCTGAACAGTTTTTATTTGCCACTTGTTGCACTTTGATTTCGTCATCCCTGAAAGTAAAGTCTTCAAACATGGATAGTTCTGGTGCAAGGCTATTGAAAGACTAAGAAATGTTCTGGTCATTAGATCAACTTGTAACAGTTTGTATAAAAGTGTGTTTTCAATCTGAGATGTACATGGGAAATAATGTAATTTGCATTGCAGAGACTACCTGTCTCTACCAAGTTGCAGGGGGAAAAAAATTAAACATAAACCCTTCACTTAGTTGTGTAATACTTAGGAACTAGGAGTTGAAACATTTTGCATCCAAATGTAAGCTAGTGTTCCTGAGTACAAGCAGCAGGGAGGAAAGTTGTTTCAACTTCTGTCTTAAATTAGTGGATTGTGCATAATAAGCTCTTAAAGTATGTGTAGAATTTTCCAAAATACTTCCTTTTCTTACACTTTTTCCTGCACGTTGTCAGTTTGTAACTGTGTTTACATAAGAAATGTGTGGTCATTATTTGTCTTTCAGTCACTGACCAGAATTGCATGAGTTCTGTCCCAATAGTGCATTAATCTCATTTTTTCTAATGTAATTTTTTTATTATTATTATCAAACCTTTATGTTCCTTATGTTCCTTCTAATTCAGTCCAAAGATTTTGTCTTCAGTCTTGCTTGGAATTGTTGTCCTGAATTACATGGGAAGAGTCTTTAAGGAGACGAAACAGTCACATCAAATATTCTGGATTAAAAGTAGTTCTACCTACCCAAACATTTTCTAATGAGTGGAGTTATTTTCTCATAAGTGTAAATTTTTATAACTATTTGCAAAACACCTGAAGCCGTGCATAGAACTCTCTCAATAATTTATACTCAGGTGATTGGGGAGAAGGGTGGAAAGGTAAATTGCGGTGCTCTACCAGAAGAAAATAAAGGGAAATTTTACCTCCTCTTTTTATTACACAGCCTTTTCTGTGCCAAAGAACTCTTTATATTCATATGTAGTAACTGTTTGAATACCTTGTGCTTCCGTGTACTATAGAAGGTTGAGTCATGGCATTTGATTATGCCAGATGCTCTTCTGTTATTTTAGTAGTTCAAGTGTTGTTTGCTCAGTTTTGTGTTATTAAAATGTGAGTATTGGGAAAAGCTCGGGTGCATGCTGCTTTGTTAAGTATGGGAGAAGAGCGAGCAGGTGTGAAGGTTGAAAGCAGTTTGATCTGCTGTTGACTTAGGTTTCCGCAAAGTTTCTTTTCCACTGTGTATTTCTGTTTTCTTTTTACTGGGTGACTAAAATCTAGAGGGTCAAGGCTACCTCTAATGTTAGATGGGGGTCTTAGATTTTTATCTCTTTAGCAGTAACTGAGTAAAACTTTTCATTTATTTAGGTTTATTTATGAAACAGAACATCACAATGGCATAGCAGAATTACTGGAAATACTGGGAAGGTACGTTGTAAATTTTGTTTAATTAAACTCGCTTGGTTTTCAGAGCAGACTTTAAAAAAACAGGTTTGTCTCCAGTCTTGGAGACAAGATCAAAATAGCTTCATGTCATGTGTCAAAGCTGTAACAAAGAGAATAAATTTTTTTAACATTGCAGAAACACAGCAAAAACTTGAACCTTGTGGCAATATTTTGGGATGTCACAATTTTTTATAACTTATTTTTTAAGTCTTATTTTTTCTTTGTAATGTTAGTTGTAAAGCAACTACAAATAACATGTAATGAGTTGAAATTTATTCAAAAATTCTTCTAACATCACTAAACGCATAGCAAGTGAGCAACAGGAGCAGGGGTTATGAAACTTCAGAAACCTTTTGTTAATCTTCTTTTGCAAACTTCACTGATGCATCTGAAAGCCCTTGAAACTGAAATTTTAAAACTTAAAGCTGATAGCCTCATCAAAACTAGTGTGGATTTATCGACTGATTCCTCTAATCCATGTGCAAGTTTTTTTATACATTAATACACTTCAAAAGCTTAGTTAGGTTTATTTCATGATGTTTCTGTATCTCTGCACATAAAAAAACAAGGTCAGCAAGAGCAGATTGCTCAGGGTTGTGGTTGTGTCTGGTCAGGGTTTGGATACCTCCGACAGATGGAAACCCCAACCTCTCTGGGCAACCGGTTCCTGAGTTTGACCACGCTCCCAATAAAAAGGTGTTTTTCTTACGTTTGAATGAAATTGTCAATGTTTCCATTTGTGCCCATTGTCTCTTGCCCTTTCACTGGGCACCGCTGAGAAGAGTCTGGCTCTGTCTTCTCACACCATCCCTTCAGGTATTTGAACACATGGGTAAGATCTCCCTGGGCCTTCTCTTCTCCAGGCTAAACAGCTTTCTCAGCCTTTATTTGTCAGATGTTCCAGCCCCTTCATCATTCTCGTGGCAGTTTACTGGACTCCTTCCAGTATGTCCGCATCCTCCTTGTCCTGGGGAGCACACAAGTGGACCCAGAACTCCAGATTTGTTTCGCCAGGGCTGGACAGAGATGAAGGATCATCTTCCTCAACCTGCTGACAATGCTGTTCCTAATGCAGCCCAGAATGCTGTTGAAATTGGAAAGATGTTTTAAAATTTTCTAAGTCTACATGTCTGACCAGAATAATTCTTTACTTTTTAATGAAATGTTCAACGATTAAAGGAGTTGCATATCCATCATTACTTCAACACACTATAATCAAGTAATACTCATCAAGATATACTGAAAACTGTGTTAAGCTTAAATACTAGAATATGGAGCTAAATCTTCAAAACTGTTACTTAAGTCACCAGCTTTTTCATTCTTGATTTTGTTAGGTTAGCTTTAAGTGTTACTAATTTAAAAGCTACATTTTTTTTTTTCCTCAGGCTTCCAAATCAAAATTTCTTGTAGCTAAATGAGGCTTCTGAGCTGTAACTGCTCTGTATTGGTTATTCTCCCAGGAGTTTCACACAGCATGATGTTGACATCGAATAACAGTTATGAATAACAGTTTTCAGTTAGGTTCCTGGGTTTTTACTTGTCAGAAGTAAAGAGGAATTGAATTTCATGCCAAAGTACTGGATTTCATTCTTTTCCTTTGCTAAGTACTATATAATACTGGACGAATGAGCACTTCCAGTCGGAGTTACTAGTGTGGTTATGTTTTTTCTGACAATCATCTCTTGACAGGATTGCAGAATTTCTCCACACTCAATCAAACTTGCCTTACTATCCTGCTCGTCTTTGTGGTTAACAACTCTTAAAACATCTTGGAGAAACTTTTTTTTTTAATTAAGTTAATGTATGATAATGTATATTTATCAAGTATGTGGAAGTTGTGGGAAGAACACCATAGAAATGTTAATGTAGTAATAGAGTTTTGATATTATGAACTGAGAGACTTCTGGAGGAATACTTTATATCCTCAAAATGGTTATGCAGTCATTACTGGTGAAAATTATCTTAAGCATGTACAGCAAGGGTTAACAAGTGTTATTCAGTAGACTTTAATTCTGGGACATCATCTGATTTCTGAAATTCAAAATATATAGAACTTGAAATTTTTAATTTTTTTTTTTAAGACAGGTTTGGCAGGTTCCTTTTGCCTAGGTGTCTTCTGTCCCTGTTAGTGAAGAGAAAAGCATTAGAATGAATAAAAAAGGATTTAAAATAGTAAATGGGCAATAGGATTCTGGACGTTTTAACTGCTGTTAATCAGTTACCACTGAGTGAACACAAAACACTGTTCTAGTACTGTGTTTTTAGATAAAGGTGCTATTGACCTAGCCCTGAGTCACATCTGCACTCACTGTCATATGTTGACGTGCTATTTGTTATATGCTAGGGCCTTGCAGAAATGGTAATATTTTAGAAGTCATGTTTGACATGTCTCCTGTCCTCTAAAAGAGATCCTCCTGATCTCTTCCACATCCAGTCTCCAGCTCATTCTTAAATTCCGTGAAGAAGGTCTGAGAAATACGTATCAAAGCTTTGATGACAGTGAATAGTTCATAGTGAAAGTTGGAATCTGAAGTGTTGGTATAATCCTATGTGTTGCTTGGAAGAAAAATTTGGGACCTGTGAAAGACTTGGGTGAGGGATGGGCCACGGTTGATCTGACTATTCTATTAATTCTGTAATCTTTATGGAACTGGACCAAGAATTAAACAGTCTCTGGTGCATGCTTAATTTGTAAATTTTTCTGTTTCATTGTGTTCTCCAGGAGATCAAAAGGAAAAAAAGAAAATACACTGAAAACAAGGATTTTGTTATATGCTGTACAGTAGTGCAGATTTTGTATAGTTCCTGATTTTTATCTTAAAATTTCTTTCCCTGGCAGCATAATTAATGGATTTGCCTTACCATTAAAAGAAGAGCACAAAATATTCTTATTGAAGGTTTTGTTACCATTGCACAAAGTAAAATCACTCAGTGTCTACCATCCACAGGTAAGTTTTGTTTGGTGCTTTTCATTCTAGTGTTAAAGTAAGCTTGCCTAGAGACATCAGGGGACTCTAGGCATTCCGATGTGGATTCTGTTCTAAGCTCCCTGCTAACTGGCCTCAGGGAAATTATTAAATATATGTAGTTATAATGCTTCACTTGCTATGGGGGAAAAAAATGTGTATATAAGTAAATATTATAAAAAGGACTGCAGTGTTTATAGATGAAACGCATTGAAGTAGTTAATATAAGAGTTCTGAAAAAACTCTGCATATGCATAAATATTACCTTGTTCTTGTCTGTAATGTTTAGACATACAAAAAAAGCAGAGAAGTATGGTTTTAATGAATGTCATCTGTAAACAGTTTTTTCTAAATTACATGGAGAAATTCAGCTAAATTCAGTTTCAAAACTATTGATATTTTGAAAGGATTTGGGCATTTACCACGACATCATTATTTAATTTACTCTTTCACGGGCACCCCCTTGCCGTGGGGAAAGAGCTTGCGTGCCCTTGCGAAGTTGAGAGCTATGCTGGTGGTGGCATATGCCTCCGGTAGGGTCTCCCAAGCCAGACAGGTCTCAACTGAAGGGTCAGACAAAGTGTGTCCACGGGCAGGATGGGCTCACTAGCCTTTGGGCAACCATCCTAGGAGAAGGACAACTCTAACTCCAAACCCGGGCAGATGGAGCTCGTTTAGCCCTGTAAGGCCATCCATCTAAGAGAAGGATACTCTAACCAAACCTACGACCTGAGGACTTCGCTGTCACCATCCAAGCTCGCTAGGCCCTGGCAGATGAACCTCAGGTGTAAAGGGTGGGGCCAGTCTCGCGCACGCTGCGCCTCACCTAAAAAATCCACCACGCAGGCTTGAAGGGTGTACTCACTTTTAAAGCCCTTCCCAAATCTTCATCCACGAAGCCAAGCCATGATTATTTAATTTAATAGATCTTTTTGAAGTACACAGAAAAAGAGGGCATCTTAGCTGTATTCTTTCCTGTGCTGCATCTCTTCTGTGCTAAGTTTAGTTTCATTTAGAATTCCTAGAGTGGGAAATCATACAATGTGAGAGAAAACACAGTATTATTGCGATATGCTGAAATATTCTCCCTGAGAGGTGTTACACAGCCTTGGTTTTTTTAATTTGAAAGTTTAACATTTTCTATGTAAGTTTAAGTACTCCAAGTTTTAAGGATCATTTCTTCAAATAAAATCACTAACAACTTGTATTTTTAAGAACACCATTTGTATAATTACAATTCTCTAGCAGTTAGAGATGCTTATAAGCATTTGCTTTGGATCTTGCCTACTGGGGCTCACATCAGTTGAAGTAGTGGGCTAGAATGGCTCCCATTTAAAAATACTTTTTTCTTTTTTTTTCTAATACTATGGACATAATCTGTTGGAGTGTGGCCAGTCAGACCATTTTTATAATCTCAACTAAAGCAGATATCTGTGATTGTCACATTTTCTTCTGCCTACCTGAGATGGATTGGTCTTTATCAATAATGAGTACTATTTCCTGATAGTAATGAGGAATGCAAATCATCTGAAGGTTTTGAGAGTTAATTTGTGAATATCAGGAAGAAGAAGATAGTGACATGGGAATGCCTCTCTTACATGCCTTAATGAAATGGGAAAACACTTCCAGTGAGATAAACTTGTGAAACATCAGAGTAAAGCCACAAAAAGTCACACTGTAACAGTGGCAGATATTCAGAAGGGTTTGCTGCCAAATCCAGATATATTTATATATATATATATATGAAGAAAGATAATTTCGTTATTAAATTCAAATTTACTTTAGGATAGTGGAGAACACTAGATGTAATAATCTCTGTACATTCATCAGATTATCTAGGGACATTCTTGGTAGCAATCATCAAAAACAGGGAAGGAATTGGGCTCATCCGCTGAACTTCCATAAATGAAGAGACGTTAGAAGAATGGTTAAACAGTTCATGAGGTGTGCGGTGATTCTCCCATTTACTTTGGGACTATTGGCCTATCAAGTGAAAGGGATGTAATAGTTCAGCGTTTTAGGCAGAGATAGTCACTCTCATTCTCAGAATTGCAGTTGGTAAATACTGTAATTCAGCCTCAGCTTGCATCAGCTTTACATTGATATGCATAGTTATAATTAGTTCTCATAGAAAATATAGAAAATCCTAAGATGTACAACTGTTCAGTGCATTTTTTACTAACTTAGGTTATGAAATAGAAAATACTTACTAAATCAGCATGAGACATCAAAATGTTACTGAGTGGAAAGCACTTTAGAGGACAAGATTGTGATTTTTTTTTTTTTTTAAATCCTGTGTTTGAAAAGGTGAAGTGTGCTGAAATGCAAAGTACCAGGACTAAAAAGAAAACATGAAATTATGTGTTTGTATATATTTGCAACATGAATATATATGTTTGTCACCTAAAAAGATGAGGGAAAAGTTGGGAAAATTTGCTGAAGCATATTTACCCTTTTGTTGTTTAAATTGTCTGCCAAATAATTTTTGTAAAATTACAGAAAAACTGCTGTGTGTTTATTTTAATTCAGTCATGTTCTCCACTTATGCTAGTGATTTCAAAGTGTGTTCCATTTCACAGTGAGCATTAACGACAATCTCTTTTCTTTTACTGTAGCTGGCGTACTGTGTAGTTCAGTTTCTAGAAAAGGACAGCACGCTTACAGAACCAGTAAGTTTATCTTGCTATTATTACATATTTTGGAACGTTAATATCCATTTCATCTGTAGACTGTTTAAGGAGGTTGTGGGAAAAAAGATATGTACTTTTTTATTAGGAAGAGTCAAGTATTTGACCATTTTGATCAATCAAATTAAGTTTTTCCAATAGTTGTTTGGAATGTCCAAAATTAATTAAAACAACGTTAAGAGCATACCTCCTACAAACAGACCAGAGTTTATTCTGCTTATTTTCTGCTGGCTGACTGGTTATGAGATGGTTGATCTAGAAGCAGTTTAGTTAGAAACTAGCTTGCCTGAACTGTGCTCCGTTAAGAGACTGATGTTATGACAGAACGCAGATTTCTGGCACATGGAGGTATCTACTGATGCAAGGCTTTTGAGTCAGATCCTGTTCATGTCTACCAAGTTTGGACCATAGACAAAACTGACCTCGGTCTGGGTGCGCATAATTGCATAGATGAATACTTTTTGATAGTTATACCTTCTTACACCCAATATTAAGTAGGTAAGAACTAGTATGTTTAATCACTAAGTAGCAGTTGGTAAAACGATTGCTACTAGCAAAAGTGCACATTACTAGATTATAACCATTTCCATTGTAAAAGGGAAACTGGGATTCTTGAAGTATGCAGCTGAGCAAGACCTCTCTTCTACTTGGAGCTTTTAATATTTGTAAAGATATCAAATCATACATCATCTAGGATGTTACATATTTCATAGTATAGATCTGAACTAATACGCATCCAAGTCTGTTTCCCTATTTGATCCCAAATTAGTACATGATTACAACATTCTTTAAAAAACTTAGAACAGACATCACCAAAGTACTGAGTTCCCCTTCAAAAATTCTGGTCATTTCAAAGTCAAATGCTTTGTTTCCCCTTATAATTGTCATATGAGACTTTTTCACATCTTATTAGAAAAACCTGCATAAATTTCCCAAGGCTTCATTGAGAATACAGTGTCTGCTTTCATGATTAAATAATACACACATGAAAGATGCACTGATTTCTTGCGGAGTTGTCTTGTCAGTGATGGTATTAAATTTTGTTTATATTTTCTAAATATGAAAAGCTGGACTTCTATAAAGATGTCCTCCATTTCAGAAAACAAAAAGAGACCAATTTTTTTTCCTAAATGAGAGGAAAAAATTGTTGTCTGAGAGAAAGGTTAGTGGATTGTTGCAACTTTTAACTTATATAAAATAAAGTTTATGTTTGTCTTTATTTTAAAATAGTTTGTTCAAGAAGTCTGTATTTCTTTGTGTTTTTTCCCTCCAGTTCTACATCTAGGACTAGACCAATACTGTAATTTTTGTTCTTGATGTGGCTTTCTAATCTTTAGCCACAAAACAAGCATTTATAAACTTACATGTTCAAGGCTGTATTAATTTCTCATAACAAATATCTAAATGTAAGGCTGAGTGCTATGCCAGTCATTTTTAAGTATTAAGCATAGTTTAAATATCCTTTGAAGGGAAGTGTCTTCCTGTTTAAATATTGCTTGGCATGAAATTGCCACAGATGAAAAACAGGTTTTATAGTTTAAAAAAAAAATCTTACACTTTGGTTTGAAAACTAATGTCTTTGGGAAAAACATCATCATCCTTTCATAGTAAAAACATTTGCATCTATTCACATTTTCCTTAAATTAGAAATTGCTAACAGCACAAGAGTCATTATTCCTTCAATATAACTTTGTGTATTTTGAAGATTCTGGAATAATTTATGATGTAATTGATAACTCCACTAATAAATAAAATGTCTAAATATATTAACTGCTAAACTATTATCACTTTCCAGACTTAAATTCTTCTACTTACATATTCAATAGATGAGAGAGTTTGTTTTTCAGTTAGACTTCAGAAACATTGCCCACAGATGTATAGACTTGGAAGAGTCATGAGCCAGCTGGCAGACAACTTCCTTTTGTGTCAGATTTTTATGGATCCCTTAGCTGTATTCCCCCTTCCTCTCCCCTCCCCTTTTTTCACACCTATCTGTTGAGTGTTCATGGTTTGCTAGGCAAGAACTACTTCAGCAAGCTGGGTAAATGATTTAATAACCATGAAGAAATTTCAGACTCTGACTGTAGTAATGTAGTCAGTTAAATAAAACTCAGTGTTTAAGAGCAACGTGCCTGAAGTAGTCAGTCACTTACCAATTTGGGTGTTAATAGTAAATCTCTTCTTAAAATATAATTATAGAACTTCATTTCTTGAGCTTTGGAGTACGCCTCCAAGAAATTGGAGATTGAAAGCTGCTATCACTTAAGCGACAGATAATTTTCCCCGTAGTACGGTAGCAAATTTGCACTTTGATCATGTTATGTTAGATGTCAAGTTACTTTCTCTAGTCTTTTGGTTATTATTTTTGGACATGACTTTTAGGTGTGTAACTTTGTTTTCTGAATAAGTGTTTTTAGACCTGTTAAGGGTTATTTCTGTGACACATTTCACCGCCGTCACACGGAACAAGATATCTGAGTATTGTGTTCTGTTTAAAATATCAGACTTCTTAATGAGAGATAATTTAGTGCAAGGTAAAGTCAAATTATCATGAAGATTATGTTCACTTTGTCTCTACAGGTTGTAATGGCACTGCTGAAATACTGGCCAAAGACTCACAGTCCAAAAGAAGTCATGTTTTTAAATGAACTAGAAGAAATTTTAGATGTTATTGAACCATCTGAATTTGTAAAAGTTATGGAGCCTCTTTTCAGACAGCTAGCCAAGTGTGTGTCCAGCCCACACTTTCAGGTCTGTACTTACTGAATGTACAATAATAAGAGGATTTTATAAAGCAGACTTGTTAATGGTATTACCTATTATTCACCATAATGAATTTTATTTGTTGAAAAAAAAGTCTTCAATTCTGTGTTGAATTTTAGGGATCCAAATGTTAGCTTTATTTCAAGAGTGCTGCTACATTTGTATTGGGTGATTCACTTCAGTGTTACACTTACTGAAAAGCTTAAAAATCTCATTGTTTTCAGAAGTACCTGAACCCTTTCAGTACATAATGTATGTGTTTCACTGCTTGTAGCAGAATTCTACACATAGTGTTTTCATTGGGAATTTCTTTGGATTTCAGATTTCATAGGTTGTTGTTTGAATCATGTCCCTATCAAGGAAAAAGCAAATTTTCCATCTGTCTTTCCATTAGTTCCATGACTCCCATTTGCACTAGAAAAATTCAAATCTAAGCTGCAACTTTTCTTACCTTTCCCTTATATTTGCCAAATATTTAAATTATTTGCTTTTTAAGAGATTGTCTGAAGAACGGTTCCTTTTTTCATGTTGTCTTAGGTTGCAGAGCGAGCTTTATACTACTGGAATAATGAATATATTATGAGTTTAATTAGTGATAACGCAGCGAAGATTTTACCCATCATGTTTCCATCCTTGTACCGGAATTCAAAGACGCATTGGAACAAGTAAGAAACCCTGTTATTTCACTTATGTCTGGTTGTAGGCTTAAAAGCAGTTCAGATCTTTGAGTTGCTAGTTTGAACAATGTGTTGAGCTGCTTATTCTAGGAAATGAAAGTTGCTGGATAAGGAGGAGTCAATTTTTAGGAAATACTAAATTGAGGAATACCATTTTTCCTTTTTTCATTAAACAAGAAACAGTGTTTTAGTGCATCTAATCCATGACGTATTTTAATATGAAGCAAATTTGGCATTAACCTGTAGTTCAAATACTTCTAAAGACTAACTTTGACTTCTGATCTCTAACGTCTTTGCTGATTTGCATTTCTTCTGCATTCTACTGGAATATATTGTTGGGGTTTTTTCTCCCTCTTTGTTTATTGTTTTCTCTTCTTTCTCCATTGACTGTTTTCCCCACAATAACATAGTACTTACATGCAAAAACAGTCCTGGTCAGCTCCTTTCTGCAGCTGTTCCATTGTAAAGTGCTTCTTTGTTTGAGCTATTCTGCAGCTGCTGGGATGGTGAAAGTACCAGAGCCTAGCGCTGGCCATGAGTTGAGGACTGCTGATGGGTTGGCCAAGAATGAGTAATCAATCTGCCACTAAACACAGGAATGGAAGTGGAAGATAAAGTGATGTTAAAGTCATGGGTGTAAGCAGTAACAAATAGTGTACTCATTAGTAAAATTCCAATTCAGTGATGCAGTTGTACATAGTAAATGGGGATTGCTGACAGTTGTTTTTTCTGGCTTTCAAGGCCGTGCATTTATTTTATTCCCAGCAGAAGTCAGACTACCCAGTACAGCTGCGCTCTTACTTGTAGCTCACACATGTGATACAAAGTAATCACTTAACTGATTGCTTTTTTCACTTAATGATCGGCAGTAGGTTACAGAAGGGAACTGTAAGGTACTCCGTGAAAGTGCTTCATAAAGCAGATGATTTTTGGTTTTAACTTTTCTGATGTTTCCCACTTCACTTTTCTAACACTTTACTGAAGAGTCCTGGCATGATTGTGTTGAAGTCAGTCCTGTTGCTGTGTGGCAGTTTTCAGAATGAGTGGTGTCTTTCCTAGGCTCCTTTTAATCACTAACCTTTTTTTCTTGAATATGTCCATTGCCAGTAAGTTACTTATATCAAGATCTTTAATGTCATCTTGCATTTTCTCTGATAACCGTAGTCTGATTAGTGTCAGCTGCTAAATTTCAGAACTTACTGTATTGATACACGTAGTACTGAAAATTAATTTCAAACATAAAACATGTAAGTGATAGGTAGTACTATAGTGTAAGAAAACTGCATTCAAAGTTGGTAATTTTAGTACTTGTATTTTGAGGGTAAATTGAAGCTTCCACTAATTAGTGTTGTTTCTACTTATTCTGAAATGATGTAATTTTCCAGTTATGTAGGCTATTGGCTACTGTTGACCAGAAAAAATAGATTTCAAAGTTTAAAGTACTCTGAGTTTCAACCAGAAGTTTTACTTATAGGACAATACATGGCTTGATATACAATGCTCTGAAACTCTTCATGGAGATGAACCAAAAACTGTTCGATGACTGCACACAGCAATTTAAAGCAGAAAAACTGAAGTAAGTTTTCGTGTCAGTGTGTCTGTCTGTTCTTGAATAATTTGTTCAGAGTGCTTTCGCTCTGAAAAACTATTATGTCTTTAGTGGGAAGTTGCCCATTCGATTACAGTACAGCAATCTCAAAATCGACCTGGTGAAACTTCTTGTTACATATGAACTGTAAAGGATACTTAAGAGTAGGATGCTTCATGTAGTCTTTGACCTAATACTGCTGGGTTTGCCACCTTCCTAAAAATCAAGTTTTTGAGAGAGACATGGCTAATCATGGAGCCCAGTGTGAAAGATGTGTTAAACAGTTTAGTTTACATCCTATGTTTATTTTAGCGTGCTTTATTTACATGGTGTTATTTTCTTTTGTGTTGTCTCTCAGTTCTTATGAAAACACTTTTCCAATATTTTTCGGGATTGCATTGTGTGGGAGCATATGTGCATGTTTTTCGAAAAATTACCCAAAATAAAGTTGTTGCTCTATTATAATACAGGGCATTCATACGTTACTAGAAGAATCCTGCTGAGTTTAAGTGTATTCTTGCATAGGCCAGTGAACAGAGCAGGGATTTGAAAGATAGAATTTTTCTGGTTTATGCCCAAAGATGCAGCTAATTTTTATGATCATAAAGTCACTTCTGTTCCTTTATTTCCAATTTTGTTAAATAGACACAGTTTTTTGAATATTCTGTATATTATAAAGCCTACTAAAGTGAAATCGAGAAGTCCAAAGACGGTTTGGCTTTCATTTTAGGGGCTGGGGAGCATAGTTAGAAAATGGGTACTGAAAAATACCTGGATTTGAATTTTATTTTTAATATCAAAGTGAACAGGAATTCCTTCAAGTAATGGTTCAAATTACACACCTGTTTTAAACCAAATAAAGGAAGTAGTACAAATTCTTAATGTAGATTTATTTGTCCAAGTTTTGAAGTTCCTTATTACAACTTCAGTAGGAATGAGCTTCTAGCATAAGAGATTTTTAAGATATATGTGTGCGTGTTTATAGAAAACAAAATGTGAACAGTTTGCATTATAAAAAAAGACTAAGTCTCTCTTCCCTCCTAAGTGGAATCCCTTTTAAATGGGAAAGCAATCTTTTTCTTTTCTCCCTGTTTCAGGGTTTTTTTGGGGGTGGTGTTTTGAGCGTGAACTAAGGCAGGCAGAGTGCTGAATGACATCATAACTAAACAAAAAAATCCCCCACCACCCGAGAACTTCAAAGGGTGTGGTTAAAGCATTCTTCCTTCCCAGCCCAAACCTAATGTGAGAGTTGGAGGCAGATAGTGTATGTGCTTGATTATAAGTGTTCTTTTTTCTTTTCTTTTGCATTTGGATCACCTGCTCTGTGCATTGAAGCCTGAGAGCATCTTTAGCACTCTTAAGCCAAAAGCCCTTTTAATCTCTACCACTTTTCAAAGACAGGTGTTCATTCTAATCTCTGCAGTAAGTTGTTTATCTGTAAGAAGGTGGGGGGGGGGGGGGAAGCCTAGATTTTACTATTTTGAGTTACATTAGGCATGAAGAAACAAACTTTTTACTAAAAAAATAAAAAAGGCATTCCATGTTATCCCTCTTGGCTTGTGACTCCCTTGAATGAGTGTGGTTTTTGTAGGGTACCCCTCTGTGAGTGTTCAGTTCTAAATGTCTCTGGGCCTTTTCTTTCATTACCTGAAGCCATTAGGTTAACAGTAAGAATCTCTGCCCTTCTTTATGGTAAGATACTAGCTTCTTATCGCAGAATCATTTGGTTGGAAGAGACCTTTAAGATCATTGAGTCCAACTATTCACCCTGCACTGCCAGGGTGCCTAAACCATGGCCCTCAGCACCACATCCACACATCTTTTAAACACTTTCAGGGACGGTGACTTCACCACCTCCCTGGGCAGCCCGTTCCAATGCTTCACGACCCCCTCTGTAAAGAAATTCTTCCTAACATCCAGCCTAGATCTCCCCTGGCACAACTTGAGGATGTTTGCTCTAGTCCTGTCATTTGTCACATGGGAGAGGAGACCCACCCAACCTCCTTTCACAGAGTTGTAGAGAGCAATAAGGTCTCCCCTGAGCCTCCTTTTCTCCAGACTAAACAACCCTGGTTCCCTCAGTCACTCCTCGTAGGACTTGCCCTGTAGACCCTTCACCAGCTTTGTTGCCCTTCTCTGCACTCATATGTTTGATAAGTTTCAATATGTTTTAGAATTCAAATACAATAAAGTTAAAACATACACTTTCAATACAGAACAGAACAACTTCCTGTATTAACTTTTAACAATATACAGTTGCTAAAAATAAACTGCTATCAGCCAGTTTGTTGCTTTCATGAAAAAATGTGATTTCCCCCCCGCCCTTTAATGTTTCTCTGTGATCGTATTGATGTGATGCAAATTATCCTATCAACAGTAAGTGATATTTTGGGCAGTAGGCTGGAAAAGACATAGCTAAATAATTGATTCTGTTGAATTCTTTTGGTGAATTCCTTCATGTTTAAGAAAGGACACAAGTTGTGATGCAAGATTCACCAGGTTTCTTTTGCCATTTTTGCTTCTAATTTTTCTTTTTCAGAGAGAAGCTAAAATTGAAGGAACGGGAAGAAGCATGGGTTAAAATAGAAAATCTAGCCAAATCAAATCCCCAGGTATTTAGAAAAGATTAACATGTTCATGTTTAAATACTTTAGTTTTGTTAAATGTCAGTGGGGGAAACAGGTCTGACTGATCATGGAAATAAAGCGATTTCACTAATTGTATTATGAAAGATATACAATAAAAATACTTTTAAAATTTGTAACCTTTCTCTCGTGCAAGTAATTATTTTTTTTAAAAAAGCTATCTGAAAAGCATGATATGAAGTACTTCTTCCTTTTCTTATAATAGGAGATACACTGTATTGCTGTTTGAAAAGTTATTATGCAAAATTATGGAAAATCTAGAGATGCCATAATTGGTTTCTCTCGAAAAGCTGTTTTGCAAACAATATATTACAAAAGAGTTCTTTCTGCAAACTGTGAGTTATGACTGGTCAGTTTTCCTCTGTGTCAAATGGATTAAAGTAATATTGTACATTCTTGTCTGCTGCATTTGTTCTCGTACTTGCATTGGGACGGTGTTCTGGTGAACCTGCACCTCAGGTTCTTACTAAAAGGAAAACATCCTGCCAGGCATTACTTCATGTAACTGAAATTTTGATAAAGAAAGAAAGATCCTTCAGACTATTCATTGTATTTTGAAATCATGGGAGAAGGGGATGGTTTGATTGTTTGGCTTGGGTTTTTTTTTTTCTCCCCTACTTAATTTTCTTGGAGAATGCTGCCAGTTTTCCCTTTATCAGTCATACTGATTGCTGCTATGGTCAAATAATCCCTGACTATTTCAATTACTTTGTGGCCAGATTTTACTATACTGCATCAAGAGACCTACTGAACTGTATCTTTCCAACATCATCTAAGCTGAGATTAAAGTGGTGGAAGGTGGTGTACTCTGTAAACAGAAGTGAGACATTTTATAATGTCAGTGCTATTTTAAAACAGGAAGTTATGTGGTCATCTTTTTTTCTAAGAACGAGGAATTTCATAATTTTTTTTTCCTCTTGTGGCATTTCTCAGGGAACTACTAAACTGCTTAAATTTTGTTAAAATTAAAAAGTCAACAGATCGATTACATTAATAAAAAAATTCATATGAAAGCAGCAACCTGACTTTCAGTGAAAAAACACTCCTCTAATCAGATAAAAGCCTTGCTTGAAGAGTACTTGGTGAATATGGTCATTTGCTATGACAAATGATGAACTATTGCATATCTGGCTAAGTAAGGGGATTGACTTGTAGTAGTAACATTTAGAGTTGTACAGTATATATTTTCTTCCCAAGTAATTTCTTGTAACTGTGTGTACATTTCCTGCAACTGGTTAACACAGCCTGTATACAGTATGTTCCACATAGTATGCTTGAAGAGAGCTAATAATTAGAAGCAATTTAAAATAAAAATTATTAATTTGAACACGGAGTGCTCCACTGAACTGATGTAAGGATATAAATGCTTTTAGCACTCTGTGTAATGGACTTGAAGTTGTTTGTGGGGTTTTTTTTTCCCCTGGAATTTCTATTAACTTTTTAATTTGTCTAATTACTGGCAATTCTTGTTGTTCAGAGCTGTTCCTGACTCTGCATGACACAAGAATACATTTGAAGATTTTAGATCATTATAATTATATTTGTTAAATACTTGCTGTCATTTTTTCTCTATTTTGTCTCATCTGCATTAAGTTACTGGCATACTCAGATACTGAAATATTTATGAGGAAAAATAGATGAAAAAGTGTGTGTGTGTTAGTAAATGAGTTTTGATTTCAAGACCACATACACTTCATCTGAATTTAAAAGAATTTAAAGTATTGAGATTGCTGTACAGAAAGCTTTAGGTACTATGCAAGTGTTTTTACAAAATTTTTCTTAACTCCCAAAAAGACTTTTATGCTGGTTTACTTTCTCAAGATATAAAAGTTTAATATTTTTTTTTAAATTATTTTAAATGTATATTAACTGTATTTGGCCTTTTAACAGTGTATTGTCTCTTCCAACATGAAATTGCACCAGAAAGTGAAATCATTGTATTTGGGTTGCTACAGTGTTCACAAATCACTAGACAATAAATTATTGTCAAAGCAGACTTTAATATTGGCAAAATCTGAATATTTTAAAATTCAATCTCAGATAATCAAAGCTTTTTTTTTTTGCGTTCTGACTGTATTTTTTAACAGGACATTTCTGCCAAGTGAAAGGATTGGAGTTCCATTTTGAAATTTATTACTTAGTGCCTGGAAGCATAAGATACTGAAGCTAATCTCAAATAATTAATCATATCATTCAAATGCTCAAATACACTCATAGTATTTAGGTGTTACTACTAAGGATGATTATTTTAACACTTTACGTTTTATTAGTACCCAACATATAGTGACACGAGTTTGCTGAACAGTCCTGTTGCTATGGAAACAGATGGGCCTTTAATTGAAGATTTGCAGATGCTGAAAAAGACAGTGAAAGAGGAGGCTTGTCAGGTAAAGCCATGTGAAGATAACAAAGTACTTTAAATTATCAATTACTTTCTGGAGATTTTTTTTTTTAGCAACTGTTAATCATAGACATAAACTTGGGTTGTGTTTTCAGCCCTGTAACCATTTATTCTAGAGCAGTAAACTTCATTAGAGCTGCTACTTTTCAGTGATACTGTAGCAGCCAGGAATACAGCGTTACATTTCTAATGCCTGTGAGTATGCTGTATGGTCTCTTTTGACATTTTTTTCTACAGAAACTTCTCACTTAGAAATAGCTTTTTGTGTCATGATGGGAACAATGATTATGCTTTAAGGATAGTTAAAAATATGGCTAAAATCTACCACACCACGTTCTGTTCTCTTCTTTATATTACAGGTTTGTTTTTTCATAAGGAAACTTGTGTTAAATGTAGTCAGATTTTAGTGATAACATTTTTTGTTTGTTATTCAGAGCCTACTTAGTGTCTAAAGATACTGTGTTTTGAAAAAATGTGTAAAGTGTGTGTCTTGGCCACTCATGGGTCATCTTCCTCAGTCCACCATCTGTTATGTTCCATTACCTACTACAGGGCAAGGACCCTCAAGGTCATTCCAGTCGTACATCTTTAGATAATGCTTAGTAATTTTCAGGTATTTTTAATTTAACTTCAGTAAAGTGAAACTAGAATCCTGGCATTCAAACTAGAGGTTTAAATTTGGAGCTGGTGGAAAATCGAGAGGTGCCAGGGAGCATTGCAGTATCACTAAGATGTCTATTAGGAGTATGAATATCTCTAAATCCTGCAAAGTTTTAAGACCTAAGAAATTATCTGGAGCTGGAAAAACTGATTGAGATCAGAGATAAAGTCTATTAATTTGAACCAATGTATTAGACAAGAGATTCATTAAAAATAAGCATATGGTTGACCTAAGCTCCTACATTACTTTCTTAAAATTCAGTGTCCTTATCTTACAAGATTATATTTTATTTATTATTTGTACTATAGTGTTTTGGGTGAAGACCAAAATCAAAAGAAATGCTGGAATGCCTCCAAGACATGCTCAATGATTGCTGTTTTTTTAAACACTTCTCTCTGGAATGGAACCCTATGCATACATGTAAATCTTGGTGGCTGAATTACATGCCAATCACAAGCAATGAATGAGGGTAGCATTCCCCTGAATGGGAATGCTGGTTAGAGCTAGTCAGTGAGGAGCACTGGGCTTGCTGATGTTTCTAAACCTCTGCCTTTTTTCAGACCTTGGAGAGCTTAGCCAAGCTAAGCTTGGCTCCCCTCCAAGTGATGGGTAGAGGGGCCTCCTTTCCCAGGCTCCAGAGCCTAGAATCAGTTCTAGTGGAGAAAGGTACATACAAGATTATTGGGGGGAAAAAAAAGAGTGCTGCTTAATCTTAAAGTTGTATTGATGGTAGTGTCCATCTTCTACTATGCTATTTCCTAGCTCATAACCATTTTCTCAAGATTTACGAGATCTTGATTACTTTCCATCCTGGCCGGAGGGAATTAAAACTTATACCTTCTGAGTGCCGTAATATTAGTTCTAGAAGAAGAGCGGCCAAAGTAGGACTATATACTAGTAGCTGGGACAAGCAGTTAAGAAGAAAATCCGCAGTCTCAGCTGCTAGAAGTGTTTGGGGATTTGGGCCAGTATTATATAATATAAAATGTGCAAACAATAATGGAGGCCCAGACTAAACCCAAGGGCTCTAATTGGGTCTTACCTTTTCTACAAAAATTTATTTGATCTCACAGCTATAACGTTGGGGCTCTGTACAGCTTCACTGATAGTGTTACAGCTGGGAAACAAGTGCATTGCATTCCTGTGGATGAGCTTGATTTCCCTTTCCCTACTCCAGTTGTTAGGTGAGGATTAAAAAAGTGATGCTAATGGAAAAGAAACAAATTGTCAACTAAATAAAATTCTGAACCTTGGATTGGAACTGTTCAAGCATTCTTTAGCCATCTCTCCAACTGCATGCTTTCCTGCTTTTCCTTGCCCAGAAAGTGTGCAAGAAGTAAATGAGGTGATTAGAAGGTTATAAGCCCGTTTTACAAAAATAAAGATCCTGTCCAAGCAGAGCTAATAGAACAGTCTGAAACAGGAGTTCTTACTAGAAAAACTTAGAGAAATCTCTGAGAAGTGTAAAGATTGCAAGAGGATTGATAAGTCTGGGCCACCACGCAGGAAAAGAATTGATTAAGGATTAAGGTATTGCAGAAAGAAAGCTAGGTAGCGTTCTTACATCAGTCTGGAAATCAGACACTGGAAAGACAGTTATGGATCCCTTTCCAAGTGCCATCAGAAACTGATGCTAAAACAAGGGGTATTACAGTTACCAGTTAAAAAAAAAGGGCAAGTGAAAAGGACAGCTTAGTTTATTTTTAAAATAAAATTTCAGAAGTGAGGAACTATGTACAGATCTGTACAGTTTCAGTGAAAGTACAGTTATTCCAAAGGTTAGCAATGTAGCAGACTGTCTGTACTGAAGAGGTGGTGGAATGACTGAGGAAAGCACACCAGAAATTTTGTTCGGTACCAGACTACATGAGCGGTTTTAGTGAATACTCTTTGCTACAATAAAATTTGACCACCATGACTTACTAACTTTTGGAACATCCTAGTAAATCAATGGATAAGTAACAGCCAATCAGTTTTTATAAGGTCTTTTTTATAGAAGAACGTGAATAAACATCATTGATCTAACAGGCAAATTAGAGTTGGTGAGACAGACATGGGAACTATATAAAGAAACCATTATATAGTTGAAATGTACTTTGACAGGAATACTGTCTGGTTTTGAGAGAGCATCAGTAAAACGATACAGCAGAACCTTAAATTTTCAGATATGTGAATAGTGCAAGTCATTAGAAGCATGGGAAAAAAATAATTTACCTTACATTTTAAGACATACAAAATGAAAAACAAGGGAGAAGATAGATGATAATTTCATTTTAAAAAATGTTACCAAGTTATAATTGTGGTGGTTATGTCATGACAGCTAATAGCTTAGAATTCGTTAGTTGTTTCTAATTTTTCTTCTTGGCAAAAAATGGTTTCAAGACTTAAAACTGGGTAGCTGCTGGGGTAAAGGGGGGAAAGTATAAATTTTTTCCCCCTATGTTTTTTATTTCTTTTCCCATAAATGAACATACTGATGTGCAAGAAATATTTTTAGGTAATTGTTTAGTAATTAATATTCTTGGCCAACTTCTGTTCTATTTTTATTTCAGGCACAGAAAGATCAGAAAAAAGATCGTCCTCTTGTGCGACGCAAGTCAGAACTGCCTCAGGATATCTATACCATGAAAGCCTTGGAATCACATTGCAGAGCTGATGAATTAATATCACATGATGGGCATTAAGCTATTACAGTGAAACATTATTTTGGAGGAAAAGGTGGTTTTTTTTCTGGACTCAGTTCTACAGTAGAACTTACTTTTTTGTGCCATACCAATCAGTTACACACAAAGTCAATGCTTTCTTCAACCCAGTTCTGTAGGCAATAACTTAAGAGTATGCAGCTCAAGATTAGTAGTTCAAACAATGGTAAATTACTTAATTCCATATGCAGAATATTGGGTTGACTATAATCAAGTGGACACAATTTCCTGGAGGTGTTATCATAGTGCCAGCTAGCTGATAACGTGCAGTTTTTATAGTCATATTTGAGACAAACGTTCTATAAATTCCGAATAAGTGAATGACCAATAGTTGGTACTAATGATAAAGGAGTGTTTGCAAATTTAAAATTATTTCAAATTTAAGTATTAAACTTTTTCTAGAAGAGTTCTCAACTTTACAGTTGTTTCCACTTTATTGCTGTCTTGTAATATTCCAGCAGTTTTGAAAGTACACAGTTATTTTTTCGTATTATAAAACATGGCTTGCAAACTGGTAACTTTCATGACAATCCTCAATCATCATTCCTTTCTAAGAATTCTGTAAATTTATTTCTTCTTTACTTAGGATGAAGATATATATCTATATATACCATGTCCTAATACTTTATGTATATTTAAAGCCATATTTTCCAGTCTTCAGTGTATAATATGGCACCAGTATTCCAGATATGAACTGGTAGAAGAATTTTTCCTAAAATGAAAATTTGTTTGCTATGACTGGGAATAGACTGAATATAAGATTTTATTTTACGTTTTTTCAAGTCAATGAAATACTTTTGCTGTTTTCTCCCTTATCTGAGCTTTTAATACTCAGCATTTTTCTTGGGCTCTAGGAGTTCAGTATTCTGTGGCAGATATTATGCGTGATTTCAGTTGCATCAGTTTTTATCTGAAAAATGAACGTAACTTTTCAGGAAACACAACATCACAAGTTTATTAAAATCAGAAAAAGAACATACCCTTGAATTCCATTCTGCTTCTTTTTAAATGAGTCTAAGAGCTGAGGAGATAGTGACCATAATTTTACCGTGAACTTATTTTTTTCTTGTTGTAAAGAGCACATGTGCTGCAAATACACCTCACAAGTGAACTGAAAATGCATCTGAGTTGCTGATGATCTTCAAATGCTGCTATATATTCCACAAGATTACTTGCATGTAATGAGCTTTTTGTGGTAGATGGAGAAGCACGGGAGGAAAATCTCTTTAAACATATAGTGCTTTGTCTTCAATATTTGATTTCTCTCAGGGTGGCCAGTATTTTGACTTACTTATCCTGCTTACAAGCTGTTTGAAATGTGTTCCGCTATTCTAAATGGGTGATTAGTTTCTTTTGTCTCTGGCAGTAACATGATATAACTTAATGTTTTAATGTCTTGATGCATAAAGAGATAAAAATGTGGCTTCTTTAAAAATAGTTTTGGTTTACTTTTTAAGGAAGTATAAGGTCTCCTGCATCCATTTAAAAAAAATTTGCGCAAAGCAGACATCCATAGTAACCTTGTGCAGATGTAGTGCCTGCTGTTCGTTGGTTGCATTTAACATGAAATTTCCAATATTTGTTATGTTGTCTATTGGAAGAAAAGTGTGGGTGGTAAATATTGGCTTAAAGCAACTAAATTTAAAGACCAACCCAAACTTTAAGTGGAATGTCCACTGTGTCTGAAAACATTTCCTGTAAAACTTGAAAAGGAATATGCTTTACCATTAGGATAAACTATATTAAAACAGTTTAAAGATGCCTTCTCGTTTTGAGGGAAAAAGGGTGCTTTTTTAATTGTGTAAAGCAATGTCTATGTATTTTGATATACCATTGTTTGAACTTCCATCTTTAGCTGGTAGATTATTATCAGTTACCTTTGATTTTGGGTGTTCAGAATGTTTGTGCAAGAGGTTGCTGAAAGGAATTATTCTTATGTTACCCAAGGAAAACAAAAACACCTGTATATCAATGTTTGATTGATTGTGTGATGCTCAACGTATAAGAACATCTTTCACTGTCTAGATTTTATTTCTGTTCTTTATTGAAGATAAACACTCACCAAAAAGGGAAATATTACAGTATTTTTAAAGGCTTAAAATTCACCATAAATTCATATTTGAAGTTTTGGGCCACTGAACATTTGCTTAGAATATTGGAATATTGTAATATTCCAAAATCTATCACCACGAATGGTTTAGCACATTTATTATCAATATTTATATACTTCTTATAATCCTGTACTAAACCATTCTAAAACTATTTAATCTGAAATAAAAAGAAAAGTTAAAGTAGAATTTTGGTGACTGTTGTTCTTCATAAAGTTCTGTGTCTGACACCTTCCCCCGTTTTCCAAAATTACACCTGTACATCAGGAATGTCAAAAGTAATATGACAAGTGTCTTTTTAGTGTGGCTTTAGTATGGCTTCATTTTAATATTGTACATACATTGTATCTTGTTTTATGGTAATAAGTAATAAAAATGTAGACTTCATATTTTGTACAGAATTGTCCTATGTACAGAATAAAAAGTTCCTAGAAACAGCAAAAATAGGTAAGTGGCACAATTATTTTTCATTAGACAATAACTGTAACATTATATGTTAGTAGAATGTTAAGTTCAAATGTACGTACGTGTTTTTTAACATTTTGTAATTCAGTTTTTTGTTCTGGCATTGTTTCTGAAGAACTTCATACACCTACCATTTAATATGCTTTTATCTAATTTTAAAACTTAAAAAAAAAAAACGGTGTATTATATGGACAAATAAAGAACATGTGAATTTTACTTGCTCATCATGAAACTAAATTTAGCACAGGCCATTTGGGGGAGATGTTCAGATTGTCATTGTCTGCAGAATCAGCTTTACAAATTAAAATAATTTTATAAATGTCACAAAACCAAAAAAATGAATGGAAGGGCCCTTAGTAAGAAAACAGGAATAATGGATATTCAGTAGAAAAAGCAGACTCTTTTGAACAACTATCAGTATTGAAAGGAAATTAATACCATTCCAGTCTACAAATATGAAAGACGCACCTTTCGTATCACAGTTTTCCCTGTACCGTTTCCATAGTGCCAGGTTTCAAGTGATGTAGCCATAAAGTCAGGGATTATAATGTGGTAGGGTAGTAAGGGGTCAGGTGGCAAGAATGTAGGAAAAAAACTTAGTAGGAGCAGTCTGCCCTCTGGAATCCATTGAAGTCTCCAGAAGAACTAAGGAAACTGCTCACATAACGCTGACGGTCAGTAAGGGGGGGGTCTGGGAGGGGAGTTGCGGAGGGGAGGGGGTCGTGAGCTGGCATCAGTGTCTGACTGCTGACTGGAGTTACACGGGAGAGATGTGAGTTATAAAGGAAACCTTTGTGTACTGAAAGAAACAGTTTTCTGCATGAGCTCAGAAGGCATCACGTGCATTCCCAGGCTTCATCACGAGTCAAATGCGAGGTACTGAAACAACAGAGGATTCAGTCATTCAGTTTCCAAAATCAGGGTCGAATACCTCTCAAAATGTAATGTGTTAAAATACTGACAGTAGTGACATTTTTTTCTATTTAAATACATTGAGCTGCATACATGTTCAGGAAGGGAACTTACTGTTTCTCTCTAAAGGAATTAAGCTCAGGGGCTTTGACCAGCAACTTTTCCGGCCTTATTTGCTTGGTTTGGCTATTTTGAAGTGGAAGGGACAGTGCTAGTGTAGCACAAGGGTGCCTGTCACTGGAGGTTTGCTGACTTGCTGCATGGAGACTGTTTCAGTACCTGACGTGGAGGAGATAGCTACGATTCCAGCTGATCCCGAGTATTGCTCTGGATCCTGTTATGGACCACCCACCTAAAAGTGGAGCATTTCTGCTCCTTGGATCTTGTCCTTACTATGCATAGTGGTTGTGGAGACTCATAACTGCATATAGCTAATTAAGAAATGCTATTCTAATTACCATATCACTGTCTCCCCGGGTTATAGTTTCTTTTATGCGATGAGACTTGGCTTGAGCTGTCTTTACCTTATAAAGTAAAACTTTGATGTAGTTAAAAGATGTTGTATGACAAAATTCCCAAGGGAGAATTTACTGTGGAGCTAAAGAAGATCATACATTACTCCTGCCTCACATAACTGAAGAGCAGCATGACTGCAGCTGGCTTTCTGTGAACCCAGTCACACCGGGACTGCGTTCACTCCTGCACAAACACATGACTGCTCACGCAAAACATGAACCTTCCTAAGCGTCACCCCTATGGTGTTGAGGGGAGAGGGCTTCCACTGTTTTGCTGCAAGGAGAAAAAGGATATCCACCTAACTGCCTCAAGCTGTTTCAGGTATTTCTGTGATCAGGAAGACCACGCAAAGAGGGTTCATGCTAGCAGGGAGGCCTTGTCATAGTAATTTTTCTAGTACTCTGGCTGTAGAATGAGAGATGCAAGAGGATTAGAGATGGGAGAGCAAGTGATTTGCTCTGACTGTAACTTGTTAGGGTTTTTTGCTTTGATTTTGGTCTCACATACTACCAAATTACTACTAAATACAGGAAAAAATATTTTTTTCTGAAGTTGTTCCTTTTTTAACTTAAGCAAAAGGTTTTCTTTCTACATATGTTGTATGGTACTTGCCAGGATCAAATCTTGTGTGTCTTGATAAGTCCTAGTTCTTATTCTGATTCTCTGAAACACTTACGTTTAGTTAAATTATAGGGGAAATATGTCATATGGGCAATTGTGCCTTTGGATGGCTGATTTCAATGGCTTCTCACATACTCGTGAGAAGCACCAAGTCCTTTGTGTGTCCAAGGAAAGGACATTCATAACAACAGGTATATCAAGGCAAACTTTTTCTCCTTGAGCAAGCTAAAGCCTTTTCTCTCTGTCGGATTTAAATGAACATGAGAACTTGAGCAAAAAGCTAGTTCGTCTTGTCTTCGCTTTGATATCCTTAAATTTATAACATCTTCCTCCTGCTCCCTTTGGCACAGTAGATAAGGCTGAAGTGATTAAAGGAATACAAAGTGTCTTTCTTACCCTGCCTTTTAGTTGCAAGAAGCCTGACATTTAAATGTCTGAACCCTAGATTTGTTCTTTATACCATAAAGTCTTGTCGCACATGCAGTATTTTCTGCTTTTAAAACCTACAGTAAGATGAGACTTGTTGGGCTGTTTTGACCCTACTTTCTCTGCAGTTCAGCAGCAATGTATAAGAATTTATATTTCCTATCTCCGTCCTACTTTCTTCTCCTTACTTCTTGTATTTTTTTCCTGGCAGCAACTTTGCAGTAACAAAATAGTGTATCTTGATTTGTAAGCTACAAAAGTTTTGTGACATTTTGATGGAACAGGTGATGGCCATTGGAGAACAATGAGCATGCTAGCACTTGGAACCATAGCTTGAGCAAACCTCCTAAGAGTATCTAGGTTGCTTAAGAGTTATTATCAACACCCTTTTAATGAACATCCTGAAGGCCAGAATGTTAATTTAACCTGTGAGGTTTTTTATGCTTGGCCTGTACTGATACCACATGGATGTAAGTGGGTAATTCTCCCCCCACTGGAAAGCGGTCAGGCAGGACTAGATATGGGGTGGCCTTGCTAGAATTCAGACAGCCTAAGCAAAGTTAGCTGGTTTTTTCAGATGAAATGTAATCCTAAAACATGACCTGCACGTGGAGGAATGATAGGGTGGGAGGCAACTAGACTTCAGAAAACGAAATAGGTAAGTGTTGTATTAAACACTGTCTCAGTAAGTATATTCTGTAAATATTCAGGTTAGTATCTACCACTATTTTTTTTCATCAAAAATAAAATCTACCTTTCTAATAAGAAGGTTGGGAGGTGGGGGCAATTGTGATGAATTAAATGGTCTTGATAGGTTTTCAGTGAATCACCTCTATCAGTTCTGGTGCTTGTATCTGGAACTTGTTTGCTGATCAGATAATTTTCTTCCCAGACAAGAAGGTTTGAGGTTTCTATTACTTAAATTTGTGGGGTTTTTTCAAATTTAAATTGAACTCCTAACTAAACTACTTAGGAACTTACCAGGGCATAGGCTATCTTTTTTACCAGGTAGAAATGGAGGAGCTGGGGGGTGTGGCTGGGCTTTCCGGGTTCCTAGTATCCTAGATGGACATACTTTAATGCTGAGTTACACTTGTGTAGTGGCTTACAGGTCAGGACTGACTTTCTTGGGCAGGGTATCCTATCGCAGCTTCCTTACTTCCTTCTTGTGCACTACATCTGAACAGATCCTGGGCCTGAGGGTCGCTGTGCGTTTGCCCATCTAGCCATCCGAGAAGACACATGTGGGGTTCAGAGGCAGTTTTTAACAGTTTGTGTTTCTTTTTTGGGTGACATACCCTACTCTACCTCCCCATGAACAAAAACTGTGTTCAGTCTGTTGGTTACCCAGTGGCCCCAGAGTGCTTTTGTGGGGAGTCAGTGAGTTGCTCTGAACTTCATTGCCACCTCCATCTCCCAGGCACATTCCAGTACCAGGAGAAGGGAGGAACTAGCTTGGGCAAGGACTGTCCATCTTGACGGCAGTGAGCCTAACTCATCTCATACCTTGGGTCAAACACGTACACTGCGATATGGCAGGCGTCCATGTGGCATCTATAAAAGAGCTTTAAGGATGTTTTTTAAAATGAAATGAGATTCTGAAGGAAAAGTCCCCCTTTCACTGCTGTGCTTTCAGTTCCTTCTGTGTTCTTTATATCCTATATTTTTGGGAAACAGACCAGGATTAATGGTTTGGGTGCTGGATTCATTAAACTGTAAATAGCAGGGCTAGCGGGGTATATAAAGCACCCAAGGGAAAAAGGTCGAGGCTTGCTCTTCTTTGGGGAGAAGTCGAGCCTAATCTGCCCCAGATGGGGACGAGATGACTTGCTGCTTTCTTCATGGAAAAATGTTCATTTGTACCACTTATTCTTATGGCTTCTGGGTTTATTTTTAACACGAAATAAACATTTTTCTTCTTTGGACAGATGAGCCCTGGGGCTGCTGTATTTTCCAGGTGACGAGGCGGCAGTAGCAGAACGCATGTCACCCCGGCTGTCCTGCCACGATGCTGAGGGCAGCGGGCGGCGGCGCGGGGAGAGCTTTTCCCTTTCCCCCGCCGCTCGGCTACCGCGCTCTCCGTCCAAAAAAAAAAAAACCAAACTGCTCGAATTAAACACTCGTTAAAGACGGCGGGGGGCGGAGAAGCGGCAGCTGCACGGGCGGGGCTGCGGAGCAGCCGCATTGCCGGGGAGCCGCCACCCTTTCCCCTAAAGCGCTGCGCGCCCGCTCCCCCGGGACGCTGCGCCGGCTGCCTGCTGCGGGGAGGCGGGCGGAGCCGCGCCGGGACCGGGATCCGCCCCCTCGGCCGGCGACGGGGGGCGTGGCGGACTGCCTTTCCCAGGCTTCCCCGCGGTGGCGAGGCGGGCGGGCCAGTCCTGGGGCGGTGGCTGAGCGGGTGGAGCGGCGCGCCTGCCGCTGTCCCTGCCTCGGCATGTCCGACTCTGGCGGCGGAGGGGGCGGCGGCCCCGGCGGCGAGGAAGGCGGCATGGAGGTGTCGGGCTCGGCGGTGCAGAACGTGGCCGACGTTTCGGTGCTGCAGAAGCACCTGCGCAAGCTGGTGCCGCTGCTGCTGGAGGATGGCGGCGAAGCCCCGGCCGTGCTGGAGGCTGCGCTGGAGGAGAAGGGCGCCGTGGAGCATATGCGCAAGTTCCTCTCCGACCCGCAGGTCCACACGGTCCTGGTGGAGCGCTCCACTCTCAAAGGTGAGGGGACAGCCGGGCGGCCGCCGCGCTGTCAAAATGGCGGCGATGCCAGCCGTGGCCTGCATCGAGCCGCCGCCCTGCCGCCGGGTGGGAGGGACGCGCCGCCGCCGCGCTCCCCCGCCCGTTACGGTGCTTCGGGGACTCTCCGCCTCGCGTGCGGCCCCGGCTGGGGAGACGCCGGCCTGCTGCACTGCGGGCGCGGTCCGTCTCGGGGGTGGAGAGCCGGGGAGAGGCGCGCTGCCGCCGCGCCTCCCCGCGGGGCTCGGTGTTAACGCGAGGGCGGTGGCCGCGGCCGCAAGGCCCAGCATCAGCGGGCGGATCCCGCGCTGGCAGCCGCCGCCTGGGCCGGTCTCTCCCGCAGTTCTTTGTTATCCGAGTCCGGGGCCTGAGCTGATGCTGCTCAGCGGTCTCGGGGCAGATGCACGGCGGGGCTGTGCGCTGAGTGCGGGCGAAGGTGCTTTGTGTGCTGCGACTGCAGCTTGTCCCGCTTGGAAAGGCACCGAAAGTGCTTCGTCAGTAGGCGGCAGGCACTTCCACTGCGGCCTCCTTCCTGCTGGGATATGGCCTCCCCCTTGGCAAGGCAGATAACCGGTCTGACAGGAATAAACCCACCCAAAACCCTGGAGAAAAGAGGAAAAAAAAACCCAAACCTGAATCAGCCTGTAAAAAGCGTTATTCTGTGGTTAATTAGCGGCACTCCAAAACTGAGAAATAGAGGTGTAGACCTTGCGGTGTCTAAGACTGATGGCCATACTGCTTGGGAGACCTTGTCAAATGCTGCGTTACATACTACAGCTAAGTTGACACTCTGACTCGAGAAACACTTTTGTCATTTATGTGCTGCTGTTACTGATGTTAGTTATTTCGAAAATGGCTGTATTGTCAACAAATCTGTTGCTGCGTAGGCACTTAGTGCCACAGATTCCAGCCTAATGAACAACAATAAAATAAAACTAGGCTTCATTAGTAACACAGACTTTTACTATTAAACAAGACCTACAGTCTGGATGTGGCTACATGCCTGCCAGTCTGGGCTTGCGGGATTTTAATATTAAGCTTCAGGGTCTCCGCTCCTTGTGCGCTGTTCGTTCAGTCCCTGTGGCTGTACATCAAATCTTAGTACAGTCATGCTTTATACTGCATCGCTTAACATGTAAAGAGCCGCAGTGTAAGACTCTGGATGTATGCCCTGCAGTTGCTGCACACTGAGGGAAACACAAAGAAGGTTCTTCCATTTACTGTTCACTGTGAACGTCAGACGTCGCTTAAAATATCCTGTCTTTATCTTATGCCTATTTCCGCTGATTATCTTCCTTCTTCCCCTTTCAAAGTTTGAGACTTGTTTTTCAGCAGGGATAGCAGTAGAAATTTCTAGAGGGGAGAAAAGAGCAACAATCTTTAGGAATTCATGGTGCAGTGTTTAGCAAGATTTAAAGAAAATCCATTGGATATTAATAGTCTCTTATGTCTGGCTCATGAGGTTGGTTATCCTTAGTTCGGGTTGGAAGTAATAAAAGGTAATGGTTGTCCGTTAGCTGCAGGCTTATCGCATAGGTATTGTTATATATGTATGGTTAAAAACAAATCAAGACACTTGCATGTTTTAGAAGCTAAATCCTAATTTGTTACGGGCAGAAGGCGTTTCCATCGATGTCTTCTGGTTTAATAGCAGTTATTTGGGGAGAGTGGATTTTCTGATTGGCAGCCAGTCTTCAAACTTAACAGATTTGGAACCTCCAGCAGCATATGGAGGTCTTGTTTTCTCTGACACTGTTAAAACAAATATTACCATTGAAACTTATGCATGGACTAGCTGGTATGAAGTAAATTGTTGATTTTTAAATGCAATAAAACAGAAGCCATATTTCTGAGTAATGAAAACTGCAGTGTGGTGTCACTAGCTGCACAGCCTGCCTAACAGCTTTCATATGGGTTCCTGTGGTGTCTTCTGCAGTGTGGTTCTGTGACCAGGCTCCTGGCGCTTGGGATCACAGATGTGACACCCTAAGGCTGTATCTCCTGTGAATGACAAATGAAACCGGAGAAGGATGAGTCTGCTATAATGTGTCCAGTCAGAGTGTGTCCCCCAGCAGGAAGTAACCTTCTGCACCAAAATCACTGCATTGCAGCAGAACTGCCTGCATCCTCAGCAGTTACGTCATCGGTGATACATTGGCTGTGTTAATGCCCAAGTGCTTCCCGTGGCTGGGGTTTTTGTTTTGTCGGGAGTTTTTTTAGTTCAGAGACTTAATTTCTAAAGAATTAGTCTGAAGAAGAAAAAAGTCTGAAAATATAAAGCAATCTTTAAAAGAAAACAACAGCTGTTTAATGTTCTCACTGAAGTGTGGTTATCCTAGCAGCATATTTCTGCAAATAAATGCACATTCGATGTTGCAGATGATTTTTCTCTCAGAGTGTGAGTTGTAATTTGCTTGTTTTGTCATTTTTTTATAGCAACCTGAAAATGAGTTTTGTTAAAAAACCAATGAACCCACTCTGAATGTGAGGAACATTGCAAAGCTAAATTTAAGTTAATTAAGTTGGTGTAGAAGTTGAAGGTTAGAAAATAGTCTGATAATAGCATAAGATGGTTGAGAGAAAGTGGAAGATGCCTTAGGAATAAAATATTTCTTACATAGCGTATTTTTTTACAGAGGATGTGGGAGATGAAGGAGAAGAGGAAAAAGAGTTCATTTCCTACAGTATCAGCACTGACATTCATTATGGAATAAAATCAAACAGGTGAGTTAGTAAAGTAAAACTTGACATTTCTACCCTGTGAATGCAAAACCTACACAAGCAGATTCACCTACTTTACCTCCAAATTTACCTCCAATTTACCTAGTGTTTCATGCAGGTTTTTATTCAGGTGGGAAATAGCTTTTCAGGGTGGAGGCTCTGATAAAACAAAGGTGTGTCATGAGGCTGAAACGAATGGACTTCGGATTTCTAGCTCTGAGGTTAAGGAAACAAAAGACATAGTAATTTGGCATACATACAAATGGAACATACACAACTTGGGTTCAGGAATCTTCGGTGATCCCTAACACTTACATATTTGTCCCTTACCCTAATGCATGTTTGGCTCTGAAGCTTTGTAAGATGTGTGCCCATACCAGAGAGCCTCTATTGATAGCTAAGCTTGGCAGATTACTGAAGTGTAAAGATGTATTTATTGGAAGGCTTGTGTTCCAGTCTCTTAGAAGAAAGGTTATAAAGTGTGATGATGCAGGTTAGCATTTGACTCCTGTGACCTAAACTTGCAGTCGCTTTAAAGCTATTCTGTCACTTAAGTTCCAAATGTTTAGTTGGTAATTCTCTTCTCTGTTCTGCAGCCTGGCGTTCATTAAGCGTACACCAGTGATTGATGCCGACAAACCAGTGTCTTCCCAACTGAGGGTGCTCACTCTCAGCGAAGATTCTCCGTATGAAACGTTGCACTCCTTCATTAGCAATGCTGTTGCTCCTTTCTTCAAGTCCTATATCAGAGAATCTGGCAAAGCAGACAGGTATTTCAGTGTAAAAACTGCACTTCTCTGCTAATGAATTGAAGTAGGTGTTTAATGAAAAAAATAACAGTGACTGTTCAAGGCACATCATGTGAAACTGCTTAAGCACTCGTGCATGTGATATGGTTGTTGACTCTGGGAAAGTAGTTCGGATGGCTTAAATGCATTGTGTGTGATTTTTGTTTTGGCTTCTTATATGGAAACATCTGTGCTTTTTTAGGGATGGAGATAAGATGGCTCCTTCAGTTGAGAAAAAGATCGCAGAACTTGAAATGGGCCTCTTGCATCTGCAGCAGAATATTGAAATTCCAGAGATTAGTCTGCCAATTCATGCCACTATTACTAACGTTGCCAAGCAGTGTTACGAACGTGGAGAAAAACCAAAAGTTACAGATTTTGGTGAGAAGGCTGAGGATCCGTTATTCCTCAATCAGCTACAATCTGGAGTTAACCGCTGGATTAGAGAGATACAAAAGGTAAAAAAAAAAAAAAAAAAACCAAACGGTAGTAGACTGTGATGGAAACTTCTGTGCAGTACTGTGTATCTTCACAGTTCAACTGGTAAAATACTGCTCCGTGCAGGATGCTCTAAAGATCTGAGACCAGTTTTCTGAGTTGCTAGAGATGCTAGTCTAAATTAGACTAAGTCTAATTCTAGACTAGACTAAGCCTAGTCTAAATTTTTCTGCAAGTAGGTGAGGGCATGATTATTTTATCTGTGTTGTAATAGACCTGAGTAACTGGCAGTAACCTTGTGAATTTTGTAACTATTCTTCAAGTTTTTACAGCTGGTTGAGAGAAACAGTTCTTGTTGGTTTGGTTTGTTATTTCCCCAGGTGCATCCACAAGCACTTCAGAACAGTTGCTCCAATCCTGCCTTGTAATCTCTTGTACTCCTGCCTGTTACTTTTCAGAAGTACTCTGCTGTTCTGCTGTCACTCAGAAACAGCATTTCAGAAACTATTCTGGCTTTTTTTTCTCCATGGGCACAGTAAGCACCATTGCTCATGGAACAGTGGTACCTTCTCTTACTGCAGAACATAAAGTGTTTTCTTGCCTGCCTCATCTGTCATTAACCAGAATATAGACTCTGATCAGGAAAGTGGATGGTTGATCTCTTTAGGCTATGCTGAAGATGCTACACGAAGGTCTTAAAAGCAACCTGTAGTACCACTGGAATTAAACTTTGACTCTTGTTGCACTGCAGATCCTACACTTCTTATAGGAGTGCCAAAACTGTCTGAGGTTGGCTTATTAAAACCTAGTAGATGTTACGTGTTTCAATTATATTTAGTAATAGGCAATTTTATACAGTAGAAGCATATAAATTAAATGCTTTTTCTCCCTCCCTTCTCTTTATTGTTTTTAAGGTGACTAAATTAGATCGAGATCCTGCATCAGGCACTGCATTACAGGAGATAAGCTTCTGGTTAAATTTGGAACGGGCTTTATATCGCATTCAGGAAAAACGTGAAAGTCCAGAAGTTCTTCTGACTCTGGATATTCTAAAACATGGCAAACGTTTTCATGCAACTGTCAGCTTCGATACAGACACAGGTAAAATGTGTGTTCAGTAAAATTATTCACAATGTCTTATGGAACTTAAGCTGTTATGAAGCTTGAACGTTGTGGTACGAAGAACAATGCTGTTTAGAGTAACCTTGAACTAGTTAAAGTCATAGATGTGATTAATGAAGTGAAAAGTTATATTGAAAATCTTTGCTTTTACATTTAGGTCTAAAACAGGCTTTGGAAACCGTGAATGACTATAATCCACTGATGAAAGACTTTCCACTGAATGACTTGCTGTCTGCCACTGAGCTTGACAAAATAAGGCAGGCCCTCGTTGCAATATTTACACATTTGAGAAAAATCAGAAATACAAAATACCCAATCCAAAGGGCATTGCGTTTAGTTGAGGCTATTTCAAGAGATCTGAGCTCTCAGCTGCTTAAAGTGTTGGGAACCAGAAAACTGATGCATGTTGCCTATGAAGAATTTGAAAAGGTACGTTCATGGTTTTGTGATACTGGTGGCTGGTTTTTTGCATTGACTAGTGACTTTCAGGAAGCATTTCATTTGGGAGCTGAAGTTCCTATTCTAAAACTCTTCAGGTAATGGTTGCATGCTTTGAAGTATTCCAAACCTGGGATGATGAATATGAGAAGCTACAAGTTCTGCTGAGAGATATTGTGAAAAGAAAAAGGGAAGAGAACCTGAAGATGGTGTGGCGTATCAATCCTGCTCATAGGAAACTCCAAGGTCGTCTTGATCAAATGAGGAAATTCAGGCGTCAGCATGAACAGCTGAGGGCAGTTATTGTGAGAGTCTTGCGACCTCAGGTAATGTTCTTTGTTGTTATCAGACAGAAAGTCTGTGTGGTTTCCTCAAGAGTGTTCACTGTTGCTCTAAAAAGTTACCAACACAAAACTAATGTAGCATTGAGTTTTGTTGCCTGCTTCCAGAAACAGTCTTGTTCTGAACCCTTGCTGATAGGCTTAGCTTTAATTCTGACATATATCACATACAGCATGACCATGCCTGTGTTAATAGATGCAGCAAGTCCAGACATAACATAGAGGAGATTAATAGGTGTGTACTTGAGCGTGACTAAGCCACAGTGGAAAATGAGATTATGCTGCACAGTAGTGGAACTTCATAAAGTAACTTTGTTGCCCCATTCCTAGTGAAACATGACTGGAAGTTTGTTAAAGATTTGCTACTAATTTGTAGGTTTTTTGCAATGCTTGTTAGAACAGGATGTGTTTAACTATTTGTAGGTAAATTCTGAAGTGTCTCACTAAACTCTGATTCTAATGCAGGTAACTGCTGTTGCCCAGCAAAATCAAGGAGAGGTTCCTGAACCACAGGATATGAAAGTAGCAGAAGTCCTTTTTGATGCTGCAGATGCTAATGCGATCGAAGAAGTCAATCTTGCTTATGAGAATGTTAAGGAAGTAGATGGGCTAGATGTTTCCAAAGAAGGTACAGAAGCCTGGGAGGCAGCAATGAAACGATATGATGAAAGGATTGATAGAGTTGAAACAAGAATAACTGCCCGTTTGAGAGACCAGCTTGGTACAGCAAAGAATGCCAATGAAATGTTCAGAATCTTCTCTCGATTTAATGCTCTGTTTGTCAGACCTCACATTCGTGGTGCCATTCGTGAATATCAAACACAATTGATCCAGCGCGTAAAAGATGATATTGAGTCTCTTCATGACAAATTTAAAGTACAATACCCACAGAGTCAAGCTTGTAAAATGAGTCACGTTCGTGACTTGCCACCTGTGTCTGGGTCTATAATTTGGGCAAAACAAATTGACAGGCAGCTCACCGCTTACATGAAGCGTGTTGAGGACGTCCTTGGTAAAGGTTGGGAGAACCATGTAGAAGGTCAGAAGTTAAAACAGGATGGAGATAGCTTTCGCATGAAGCTCAACACTCAGGAGATCTTTGATGACTGGGCAAGAAAAGTTCAGCAACGCAATCTTGGTGTGTCTGGTCGTATTTTCACCATTGAAAGCACTCGTGTTAGAGGTCGAACTGGAAATGTCCTGAAACTGAAAGTCAACTTCCTCCCAGAAATAATTACACTTTCAAAAGAAGTCCGAAACCTGAAGTGGCTTGGTTTCCGTGTTCCACTAGCAATTGTCAACAAAGCTCACCAAGCAAACCAGCTCTATCCATTTGCTATTTCTCTCATTGAAAGTGTCCGTACCTATGAACGAACATGTGAGAAAGTGGAAGAGCGTAATACTATCTCACTTCTTGTTGCTGGCTTGAAGAAAGAGGTGCAGGCTTTGATTGCAGAAGGAATTGCACTTGTGTGGGAATCGTACAAACTTGATCCGTATGTACAGCGCTTAGCTGAGACTGTCTTCAGTTTTCAAGAAAAGGTTTGTTTTATCTTGCATATTCTGCAATATTTTACATTTATACTTCAGTACTGTTTGATTAATCTAAGTGGAATTGGGTAACAGATGACCCATTAATGTAGCTCTTTGGTTAGGTAGTCAATTGAGTTGGCACAAACTGGCCAGCTAAATGGATCTTTTAGTATTACTGAAGTTGTTAGTCTTGCTGTATCTAAATAAAGAGAAGTGACTAACCATTGCTGCATAAATCATTGTTGCCTCTATCTAACCTGTAAAACTAAACATGCTATTTTTCCTAAACCATTTTAGGTGGATGATCTGCTCATTATTGAAGAGAAAATAGACCTGGAAGTGAGATCATTGGAAACGTGCATGTATGATCACAAGACTTTCTCTGAAATCTTGAACAGGGTTCAGAAAGCTGTGGATGACTTAAACCTTCATTCATATTCAAATTTGCCAATCTGGGTCAATAAGTTGGATATGGAGGTAGGTTTGAGATCAAGGAGTAGTATATATTTAGAGGAAACATTTTAATTGAGTGCAAAATGTTTTTTGATTATACTCCATAGTCACCCAGGGAAAAATCTGTCTTCTCTTTCCCTGAAATTTACAGTGTGCTTTTGGTATGCAGAAAATGCAAGACCTCTTTGTTTTTAGCTGTTGACTTCCGGGATCAATTCTAAGGGGAGTTCTGTCTTTTGAAGAAGAAGTTTGATATATCTTGAGTGCCTAGAAGGTACGGGGGAGCCAGGTAGATAAGGGGTGGTTGAAAATTTGCTATGGTGGAAGCAGACTCGTTGCCCTCATATTGTTAGGTTCTGCCTGTTAAGTGTCAGGTTATTGGACACTTAATTTTAAAGCATTTAAAATTGTTTAATTCCATTAAAGTCCACGAGGACAGGAGAAGCTTTGAATTATTAAGTGAAAATTTACCAAAACTTACACCTCTTTAATGACTTAGTAAAGGAACACTTGGCAATTTGAGGTGCCATAGTGTGCCCGGTGCCAGAGTATATCAATAGTGGGTATCTTTGTGCAGTGAATGTGCAACTTTTTTCTCCAATGTGGCTTATTTTCTTCAGATTGAAAGAATCCTGGGTGTTCGTTTGCAAGCTGGACTGAGGGCCTGGACCCAAGTTCTTCTTGGACAAGCAGATGACAAAGCAGAAGTTGACATGGATACAGACGCTCCCCAAGTGAGCCATAAGCCTGGTGGTGAACCCAAGATCAAAGTAAGTTTTGTTGTGGTTTTTTGTTGTTTTATTTTTCCTTATTATCAATTACTTAGTGCAAGAATTATCTTTAAGACTTATATGGGAGATAAATATTTCTTCTGCTTTTGGTTTGGAGGAATACTTGCCTCCTCCCATTTAAGTGTAAGTTAATTTTTCGAAAGTGTGTGCTACTTCTTGAAGTCCAAAATTCTTGTCTGCATTGTAGTACTATCTGCCAGTAGTAAAACTGTGAGTGTGTTTACTGTTTCTGCAGAACATTGTGCATGAACTGAGAATAACCAACCAGGTGATATACTTGAATCCACCAATCGAAGAGTGTAGATACAAACTTTATCAAGAAATGTTTTTTTGGAAGATGGTAATCCTGTCACTCCCTAGGATTCAAAGTCAGAGATACCAGGTAAGTGTAATGAAGTTGTATCTAAGTCTTAGCAATTATTTTCACTTTGCAATTAAATCTGCTCATTATCTTAGTGTGTTGCTCTAGAACTGAATCTGAGTGCTGTAGAAATTCATCTATATCACATATATAATTGTGGTTCTTAGGTCGGAGTGCATTACGAGCTGTCTGAGGAAGAGAAATTCTATCGTAATGCATTGACAAGGATGCCTGATGGCCCTGCGGCTCTGGAGGAGTCGTACTCCGCTGTCATGGGAATTGTGACTGAAGTGGAACAGTATGTCAAGGTAGGAGCCTGACACCACATAATGCTATAGCTAAAATGAACATGGCTTTTCTCTCTGTTATCCTGGGGGCTAGGGGTACACATGTCTTTTGGAATATACCACAGAAGTACTGAACATTGTTTGTACAATATTTCAATTAGGTTTGGCTGCAATACCAGTGTCTGTGGGACATGCAGGCTGAAAACATATACAACCGTCTTGGAGAAGACCTGAATAAGTGGCAAGCCCTTTTAGTTCAGATAAGAAAGGCAAGAGGAACATTTGACAATGCAGAAACCAGAAAGGAATTTGGACCTGTTGTCATAGACTATGGCAAGGTAAGAAATTGTAATTATTGTTTGTGATAATTGCATTAACTGTCAGAATGAGTGTATAACAGAAAATAGCAAGGCTTACAAATTACTATTATGTAACTTTATTCAATTGTAGGTACAATCAAAGGTGAACTTGAAATATGACTCCTGGCACAAGGAAGTGCTCAGCAAATTTGGCCAAATGCTTGGTCAGAATATGACAGAGTTTCATTCACAAATTTCTAAGGTAAATCAAGTCCAAATTCCAGTTTTTCACTTCCAGATCAACTGTTCTAGACTTCTAAAACACTGATTTTTGTGCCCCAAACAGTCCCGTCAAGAACTGGAGCAGCATTCAGTGGACACTGCCAGCACATCAGATGCAGTGACATTCATCACATATGTGCAGTCCTTGAAACGTAAAATCAAGCAGTTTGAAAAGCAAGTTGAGGTATGTTGTTGTGCTAATGATTCTTACTCCTGGAAGTGTCAGGCTTAGCTCTTAAGACGCAGTTTCGTGGTATGCAAGTTCTCTTGGAACTTCATAGCCTGAGGAATCCTCTGAACTCTATAGTGAGCACTTCTTAAAATACGTTGAGTATTTAACTGTGTGCTTTCAGTTAGTTTTGTCCTTTTAACTTGAAACCACTGTCTCTTGTAGCTTTATCGCAATGGTCAGCGCCTGCTTGAGAAACAAAGGTTCCAGTTTCCATCCTCTTGGCTGTACATTGACAACATTGAAGGAGAATGGGGTGCCTTTAATGACATTATGCGTAGAAAGGATTCTGCTATTCAACAACAAGTGGCAAATTTGCAGATGAAGATAGTTCAAGAGGATCGTGCAGTGGAGAGCAGAACAACTGACTTGCTGACAGACTGGGAGAAAACAAAGCCCGTAACCGTAAGTAGTGATGATTAACACTTGTTCAGCAGATGAGGTAGTTTCTTTGCGTTCAAGAAGAAGTAGGCGGTTTATTTTTATGCCTTTTTGCAGGTTTTTCATTTTAGGTGATGGTGGAAGTCTTTTTGAGGGTTCTGTAATAACTTGCCAATGTTTTGGTTTGCAGGGGGGAAGTGGCAGAGGGAAATTTGCCCTTAAAACATAGGCTTCTGTTAGGTGCAAAAAGCAAGATGGCTTCAGTTAGTAACAAAGCTTTGGCTGAAACAAGGGATGTGTCAGAGGCATGGATGCAGGAGGATTCAGAAGCAAGCTGCTTCTCCCCTCCCCCCTTTTTTTTTCCTAAATTGATATTTAATAAAGCCAAAAACTGCGTGTAAAAGTGGGATGAGACTTATTCTGGATTAGTGTGTAGCCTTATTGTCAGCAAACTGGAAATGGAAAAATAATGAGGCAAACAGACATTTACTATTTAGTTTGTTGTGTTTAACTTGGCTTCAACTTGACTGTAGGATTTTTCAATTAATGTATCCCATGCAAATTTTAGGGAAACCTGCGTCCAGAGGAGGCTCTTCAAGCACTTACCATTTACGAGGGAAAATTTGGTAGGCTGAAAGATGATCGTGAGAAGTGTGCAAAGGCCAAGGAGGCTCTGGAACTAACAGATACCGGGCTACTCAGTGGCAGTGAAGAACGTGTCCAGGTACAGCCTGCTTACACAACTTTCTGTCTGTTTCATATAAAAACGTTTCAGTTCCATCTCTCTCCTTAAGAGAGTGACTTCTAGCCTGCAGTATAGTAGTGTCAAGACACAATCTCCACACTCGTTCACTTCTAGCCTTACAAGATTGTCTGTGATCTCTTCCTCGACTGTCTTATTCTCGAGAAGCTGTTAGATGACCTGAGATGCAAAAATCTCATCTGGGTCACTTGCTGTTATAGCTCTTTTGAATTGGCAAGATACCTGAAGGTTTTTGACGTGTTAAAAGTATTCTGTTTAACTTTCCCACAGTAATGACTTTGGAGAAGTTAGGAATAACTGCTGATGTTTGATACATTCTTTACTATAGGTAGCCCTTGAAGAGCTGCAGGATCTCAAAGGCGTCTGGTCTGAACTCTCTAAGGTCTGGGAACAGATTGACCAAATGAAAGAACAACCCTGGGTTTCAGTACAGCCTCGCAAGGTACTTCACTTCTGTATACATAAGCAGTGTAGCTACCACAAGTAGAAAGTAATTACCGCAAGACAGGAATTAGACCACTTGAGATAGACATGCTCAGTTGTCACCTTCTAGATAATTTTCAGTGTTTGGGTACCTTTTTCAGTATCTTGTAAGCGTGTTTCTTCTAATGCTAAGCTAAAAAAAATTCACAGGGTTTGTCACAACTTAAGTGGTTTTGCAGAGGGTTTATGCAATTCCAGTAGTTTTGAAATTGGACTGCATCTGCAGAGAAGAAACTGTGCTGTTCTTAAATAGGCTGTTGGATCTCAATAGGGAAACTTCACTGTCTGGTTGGATGAACAGCTTCAGTTTTAATTCAGTGCTTAGGAGGTAGAGAGTGGTAGGAACACTAAGCCATAAGCTGCCTGTGGCAGTACTGTGTCATAAATCTTAATCAGAACAATAAAATTACATTCACAACTATAGAGTAACCACATCATATCCAAATACGTATAACACTAAAAGAGCTGTACTGACCATAATACCTCATTAGTGAGAGGCTTACGTAACAATATATAGACAACTTTAAGCTTGTACAGCTATGTGCACAGCTCTTGCAGAGAAATATTTTATTGCTTTTGTGTTATGACAGCTTCGACAAAACTTAGATGGTCTGCTTAACCAACTGAAAAACTTCCCTGCCCGCTTGCGACAGTATGCCTCCTATGAGTATGTTCAGCGACTTCTGAAGGGCTACATGAAGGTAAATTACACATTTCAAAAGTGTATGTATCTTATAGTTCAAGTTCAAGGATGTAACTTGCTTTTTTGTCTTCTGTAGATAAACATGTTAGTTATTGAACTGAAATCTGAGGCACTTAAAGATCGGCACTGGAAACAGCTGATGAAAAGGCTTCACGTTAACTGGGTTGTGTCAGAATTGACCCTGGGTCAGATCTGGGATGTCGATTTACAGAGAAATGAAGCAATCGTCAAAGATGTACTGCTTGTGGCTCAGGGAGAGATGGCTTTGGAAGAGTTCTTGAAACAGGCTAGTATCAGCTTTTGTATGTATGCACGTAATAGCTAATCAAAGGCTGACAATTCTGTAGTAAACTTGCCAATCTAAGCTGTTGATACAAGTGCTGAGACTCCATGGAACACTGTTTTGGGGAACAGCTTAAAGCTACGTAAGCATTCTTTGATGAAACTTGCATTATTTGGTAAAAGCAGTCCTTGATAATGGCTGCAAAGACCCCACTTTGTTTACCTAACTGCATAATATTCTCAATATTTTTAACAAAAGCTTGAGCATAAACCCAGAATCCTTGGATAAAAAAAGGAAAATCTGATTACTGTAATACATTTCTATTTTGTAACTATGTTGGAGCAGAAATGATTGATGTCATGTCTTAATATCTTTTTTTTTTCTTCAGATAAGAGAAGTGTGGAACACTTATGAACTGGACTTGGTCAATTACCAGAGCAAATGTCGTTTGATTCGTGGCTGGGATGACCTTTTCAATAAAGTAAAAGAGCACATTAACAGTGTGTCTGCCATGAAGCTGTCACCATACTACAAGGTAAAATGGAGAATAAAGCTAAAGAATCTTCATTTAATTCTGCCTTCCCCTCTTGTTTAGTTTATATATTTGTCATCAGGGATTATATTCACTATTTAAGTCGACAATTAATTTAATGTGCATACTTTGTAACTCTCAAACAACTGTTTCCACTAATAATTACTAGCAGTCAAACTCATTGAAATGAGTATTAACGCAGTGTTTAAACTTCAGGTGTTTGAGGAAGATGCCCTTAGCTGGGAAGACAAGCTGAACCGTATCATGGCACTCTTTGACGTCTGGATAGACGTCCAAAGGCGGTGGGTGTACCTGGAGGGTATCTTTACTGGTAGTGCAGACATCAAGCACTTGCTGCCTGTGGAGACCCAGCGGTTCCAGAGGTAACGTTCTAATTGCTTTGTTCTTTTCTTGCGTCCCTTGGAGCACCATGTGGACAGGCCTGCAACTTCATGACTTCAACATAGCACTCCAAGTTGAAACACTAACTGTATTCTTATGTGGTTCAGCTGGATTACTGTCGTGCTGTAGTCCTAAGTTCATCAAACAAATACGGCAAGAGGTGCATGTAGACAACTATGACAAGAAAAAAGTTTACAGTAGACAGGCTGATGTAAAATTTTTAGAATATGGTTGGGATTCAGGTGGGTTTTCTTGCCTAGTTCCAGTCAGCTACCTCAAGGATTTTTCTGGTGTGGTGGCTGCAACAAGTATGCTGATTTCTGTTGCCAGAGCCCTTAGTGGCACCCATCAATCTTAATTTGCTTTCTCTGCTTTAAGTTGCTCTGGACATACTTATTCATTCCACATGCTTCCAGTCAGTTAATTTCCTGAAGAAATGAAAAAATCTCATTTAAGTAGACCTTCAGTAGTGGAATTGATAGGTTGAACATTGCGAAGAAGTCAGAATTCGTTGTTCTGGATTTGAGGAAGATGAAGAGCTATTTTTGGAATTTAGCCTTGTGTTCCCTAGGGCAGCCACAACGACTAGAGAGACAGTGGTCATTTAGAGACAAATAAATTTGGTAACTGCAGGCCTATAGTTACTGAATTTGCACTAATGTACTGTGTTATTTTACTTGCAGCATCAGCACTGAATTTCTGGCACTCATGAAAAAGGTGTCCAAATCTCCACTTGTGATGGATGTTCTTAACATTCAAGGTGTGCAGAGGTCATTAGAGAGACTGGCAGACTTGCTTGGGAAGATACAGAAAGCACTGGGAGAATACTTGGAAAGAGAGAGGTCGTCTTTCCCTCGGTAAGAAGCTGACTTGGGTGGACTCTTGAAGTAAAGTAATTTAATGTTTCTGTGCAGGAATCAGTGTGGTGTTCTGCAAAGTATCTGCCAATTTTTACATATTGCATATGTAAGTTGTTACAACCATTTGAATATCTGTTGTCTAAATGCAGAATTCAGTTATAGCTACTTCTCAGGAAGTGGAACTAAAAATTCCCTTGCTTTCTCATTTGTTGCTGGTTGTAGGATTCAGATACTGCTTAAGGAACCATTGCAACTGATTTCTGTAAACTTACAGGTTCTATTTTGAACTGTTTAGTTCTGTCATTTGATTGAAGGACAGGGTCTAAACTGTCTCATTTAAGTCATTGGTTCTGACTTATGTGTAGTCCTCAACTGATTTGTCACTTAGCATGAGAGTAAGGGTTAGGGAGGTACTGAGTGGGAGTTCTCCCTGCCTTATAGACTTAATTCAGTCCCAGGCTCTACTGTGAGTATTTTGGGGATAGATAGGTAAAGAAAATGATCCACAGTACGAAGCACGTATACACTTTTGTATTGTACAGACCACGTGAACTGAGACTTAATCTCAGAATTGAAGTATAACTTCTTGCAAATCTGTGGTTCATGCACACTTGCAGTGTTGGGGAAGTGAGTGTCAGTTACTCCTGTATGGTGGCCATCTCTGAAGCATTAATAAATTAAAAGTGATAGTTGGACTTCTGGTATAGATCTAATTTTTTGTGTTTATTAGGTTTTATTTTGTTGGTGATGAAGACTTGCTTGAAATCATTGGGAACAGCAAAAATGTTGCTAAGCTGCAGAAGCACTTCAAGAAGATGTTTGCTGGTGTTTCTAGCATTATTCTCAATGAAGACAATTCTGTGGTTCTTGGGATATCCTCACGTGAAGGAGAGGAGGTATAGCTGCAGTATTTATTTTTAAATAAAATTCTCAAAATAAGTGACTGTGGGCTGACTTAAACCTAATTCTTGCAGGTGCTGTTCAAAACACCTGTCTCCATCACAGAACATCCCAAGATCAATGAGTGGCTCACTCTTGTTGAAAAAGAAATGAGAGTGACCCTTGCTAAATTGCTTGCAGAATCTGTGACTGAAGTAGAAATCTTTGGAAAAGCAACTTCAATTGATCCAGCAGTTTACATCTCTTGGATTGACAAATACCAGGTATCGATATGGAACACTTAAGCATACTGCAACTTGGTTACTTCAGTGAGGAATACTGTCTGATGAGGATTTTTGTTACACAGGCTCAGCTTGTTGTCCTGTCAGCCCAGATTGCATGGTCTGAGAATGTCGAGTCAGCCCTCAATGGTGTTGGTGGAGTTGGAGACAATAGTCCTCTCCACTCTGTGCTAGCTAATGTTGAGGTCACGCTCAATGTCCTGGCAGACTCTGTGCTGATGGAGCAGCCACCTCTTCGAAGAAGGAAACTGGAGCACTTGGTAAGTAAAAGCTTCCTTCCCACTTCTGGGTTTGCAAGTGAGGATCTTCAGAAGTTTAATGGAAAGATTGATTAGTCTAAGACTTACTTTTCCTCTAGGAAAAAGTTTAATGCAATTTAAGCAATTGCATCAAGCCCTGATCCTGTAGGTGGCAGTAGTTTTTCACTCTAGTCAGCTTAATGTATGATAGCACGTTATAGGTTAGCTCACTGAATTGATCTTCAAAACTAGTTCTTCCAAATATGCAAGTTACTTATTTCTCCATTCAAATGTAAAATATCTCATGAAGTTGCTTATTATTGTAATTATTATATATTTTTGTTCATAGATAAGGATTGAGAGGAGAAGGAAAGTTAAAATCTTCCTGGGTTATTTCTATAAATTTTTAGAGGGAAATATCTGGTCTGTTTTAGGAGTACTTGTCTTCCTAGTTCTTGGCAAGTAAAATACCTAGTTCAGTAGTGTAGTAGTAACAGACTGACTGGAGTGCTTCACTGAAAGCTGGGGAAGTCCTTAACAAGAGCAGTCAACATCATTGGTTTTGGTTTTGTAGCAATAGATCTTAAGGCAGAGACTGTTGTTGGTAGGTCATGATTTCTAAGTGGCAGCAGTCTACTATGCTAATTAGAGGAGCTGTAGGATTCCTGGCTTTACTAGCAATGGCTTGTATTGCTGTGGTCTAAGGAGTTACTTTGTCCTCCAGATCACCGAGCTGGTGCACCAGAGAGATGTTACAAGATCGCTGATCAGAAGCAAGATCGACAACTCCAAATCCTTTGAGTGGCTCAGCCAAATGCGGTTCTACTTTGACCCAAAACAGACAGATGTGTTGCAGCAGCTGTCCATTCAGATGGCAAATGCCAAGTTCAACTATGGTTTTGAGTACCTTGGTGTTCAGGATAAGCTAGTACAGACTCCTCTTACTGACCGCTGTTACCTGACAATGACACAAGCCCTGGAGGCAAGACTTGGAGGATCACCATTTGGTAAGTTTGTACTGAAGTACAATAAAAACTTAGCCTTCCTAATATGTAGCTTTAATGTAAATATGCAGAACACTTACTAAGATATTGAAGAACAAAACAGTCTCCGAAAGACCATAACAGTTCTAGGTTTCACTGAACCCTCTTGTGAGGGACCATTAGAATCAGCATGCTGGCAGATTATGTGATAGGCAGAGGTACCTCAGATGATAAAACATGTCTGTCCCACTTTGAAAACAGGTCCTGCTGGTACTGGTAAAACAGAATCTGTTAAAGCTCTTGGACATCAGCTTGGCCGCTTTGTGTTGGTTTTCAACTGCGATGAAACATTTGACTTCCAGGTAAGCTGTTTGATTAAAAAAAAAAAGTAGTCTTTGCTAACAAGCAATAGGAATCTCTTCAGAACCCTAAAACAGTGTTTATTTTCAAGTTGATTGTCTTAACTGAGCCGGTGTCTGTGTGTCATATAGATGCTCTGTGACAAAAAAGGCCTAAAGCAAAAGTGGAGCAGAACATTACTGCTGGAGGGGTTCTGGGTTTTTAGAACAGGTGGTTCTATAGCAGCAAATGGAGAGAAGAGGAAGTACAGGGCGGGGCCCTAAGACTGGCTTCAGGAAAGTAACTTTTCAGCTTGCATTGATAGTACTGGTTTAATGGAGAACAGATGAGAATGTGAGACTGCCAAAGAAGCTGTACTATTACCAAATCATCCTTTGCAACATAACTGTGAAGTTTGCCTCAACATGTGAAAGCTTCTTCAAAACTAAGAAAATTTACCCATATATTTCAAAACGAATGACATTTTCAAACTGAAAAGCACATGAACTGCCTCTGTAAAAGGTAACACAGCAAACATCTCAAATTAAAAACCTGTCAGGTGTATAGGTAAAAAGCGATATAAAACGTGAATGAGGAATTACAGTACTTCATGGACTCCACCAGGTTGCCCATCTGTTGGCTTTGGTTCTGAACAGCTGTATTTCGATTGGACAAATCGGGGTCCATTTAGTCAGCACATGGCCTTTAGTGGTGACTGTAAGAACATACCTAGGGAGTTGTAAGATCACAGATAGTGGCTGAAATTCCTTCCTTGCCCCAGTCCCCTTCCTACCTCTGGCAGTTGTGAGAATCAGGAGTTCTCAAGCTGAAATGGGTTACTCTATTCATACTCTAGTGAACCTTTCTCCAGGTACTCCATCCCTTTAAATCCACGTGCACACTTGTTCCTCTAGCATTCTCTACCAAAGAGTTTCACTGCATTGCTATGCGCTTTATGAAGGAGTGCCTTCTTTTGTCTTTTTTTAATGATTCATTCATTCTTATAGTGGCAAAGAGTGAACTGTTGATTCCTATTCATCCTAAAACTGGCTTTTAGACCTTTGTCGTATTTCCTCACGTTGCCTTTTATGGAATCTTACTGTAAAGGTGTTCTTTCAGTGGTAGCCTGATTCTATTCTGGCCACCCAATTTGCTCTACTGAAATGTTTTGTAATTCTAGTATCCTTCTTGCAGTAAAGGACTAGAACTGCATATGTTATTAATGCTATCAGCAAACAAAACATGATACAGTGGACTTACATTGCCTGTTTTGTGAATACACTGCAGTACAGTAACTATAGGAAGCTATGATCATCTTCTGTGATTCTATGAAGCGGCGAACATCTGAAAGTCAGTTAGAACCTTCTATAACTCTTAAAACACTACAAAGATTATAACTTACATATAAATACAGCTGCTTCCTGCCTTGGATGCATTCTCTGCTCCCTTTGCCTGCGCATAGGCAAGAACAATCATGCAATTTGAGTGAATTTTCCCCTCTACGTGCAGGCAATGGGACGCATCTTTGTGGGACTTTGCCAAGTGGGTGCATGGGGCTGCTTTGATGAGTTCAACAGACTGGAGGAGCGTATGCTATCTGCGGTTTCACAGCAAGTTCAATGCATCCAGGAGGCCTTGCGAGAGCATTCCAACCCCAACTATGACAAGAGTATGTAATTGTTCATTCCTAATAGCGTTGTATAACATCTCTAACGTCCTTCATGCTGTTTTGTTGCTCAGTTACATTTCTTCCAAGCAATGCAAGAATGAAGGCACTTTCTATCAAAACTTGAAGTAACTTCAACTGGTAGAAATTTGTGTTTGAGTATTTGAGTTGCAGTACTAGAAGACCTGCTGTCCATTACTGCAGGAAACTAAAATAGAATAAAGTATGATTTCTATTCTCAGGGTGATTGATCACTGATTCAGGTATAACTAAATGCATTCTCTTTTCAGCTGCAACACCTATTACTTGTGAGCTGCTGAACAAACAAGTCAAAGTGAGCCCTGACATGGCTATCTTCATCACCATGAATCCTGGTTATGCAGGCAGATCGAATCTGCCTGACAACTTGAAGAAGTTGTTCCGTAGCTTGGCAATGACAAAACCAGATCGTCAGTTGATTGCCCAAGTCATGTTGTACTCCCAAGGTTTCCGTACAGCTGAAGTGCTTGCCAATAAGATAGTACCATTCTTCAAGTGAGTAAAAAGTTTGGCTCCAATCAGTAAAAATAGAGCTTATTGTTTAAAGCTATAATGTTCTTTGTTATTTGCTAAGTGCATTGTGCAGCAATCATTTCAAGTAAACAATGGTATTTACTGAGTGTTGTGTTGGTCCCTATTGAGAATGAAATGGGATTCTGTCTCTTTTGCTTCTTAGGCTTTGTGATGAACAGCTGTCCTCCCAAAGTCACTATGATTTTGGCTTGAGAGCACTGAAGAGTGTGCTGGTTAGTGCAGGTAATGTGAAGAGGGAGAGGATTCAGAAGATAAAGCGTGAGAAAGAAGAGCGTGGTGAAGTTGTTGATGAAGGAGAAATCGCTGAGAACTTACCAGAGCAAGAGGTAATATGTGTGTGAACTCTACATCAGGGATACAGTACAGGATGTGCACTAAACAAAGCAAATAACCTTACAGAGTTTACCATTTAGTGTTAAGCCAAGCAAGCAAAGTAATGATAGTTACAAAAGGAGGTAATCTGATAGCTTAGAAGCACCAAGTTGAACATGTGTTAGGAGTCCCTGAGTCATAGACTTGTTCTTATGAGGTGGTACATATGTGACACTGCTGCTCAGTTCCTCAGCGGTTAATACCAAAAGTATAGTGAAGAGGCTTAAGAAACTACAGGTATGTAAACTGAAAATTAATAGAAATTCATTGGTAGTTTCAAAATTGAAACCCCATCAATGCTTGCTTATACCAAGACCATCATTGTCCGGTGCTTTATCAGTGAAGTATTTAGTGAGATGTGCCTTGTCCAGCAGATTTAATGAAGTGAACTTAACAAAACATCTTAATCAAAACGTGATTCTCTCGACAGATCCTGATCCAAAGTGTATGTGAAACTATGGTACCAAAACTGGTTGCAGAAGATATTCCGTTGCTGTTCAGTCTCCTTTCTGATGTATTCCCTGGAGTACAGTATCATCGTGGGGAGATGACAGCCTTGCGAGAAGAGCTAAAGAAAGTGTGTCAGGAAATGTACCTTACTTACGGTGATGGAGAAGAAGTTGGTGGCATGTGGGTTGAAAAGGTAGAATACAAAACTGAAAATGTGGAATTGAAGTTTATAAGACTAAACTTCCCTTTTTTTACTATGAAAGGTAGAAAGCTTTTTCCTCTTTCTTGTCCTCAGTGAGCAATACATAGAAGCTTAGATTGATTACTGAAGTTAAGAATTGATACATCATCTATTCTGTCACAGGTTCTTCAGCTGTATCAGATTACACAGATAAATCATGGATTGATGATGGTTGGTCCCTCTGGGAGTGGAAAGAGCATGGCTTGGAGAGTACTTCTGAAAGCCCTGGAACGGCTGGAGGGTGTGGAAGGTGTTGCTCATATTATAGATCCAAAAGCAATCAGCAAAGATCACCTCTATGGAACTTTGGATCCAAACACCAGAGAATGGACAGATGGCTTGTTCACACATGTCCTGAGAAAGTGAGTCTTCAATAGCATAAATGAAAAATGGGCAGCACATTTGTGCCATGGATATCTGGCCTTACTTGATTCTTTGTTTTCTACCTCAATAAATATTTCCTTTAATGTAGAATCATAGACAACGTGAGAGGTGAACTACAGAAACGTCAGTGGATTATCTTTGATGGCGATGTAGACCCTGAATGGGTTGAGAACTTGAACTCTGTTTTGGATGACAACAAACTACTGACTCTGCCAAACGGAGAACGTCTCAGCCTTCCACCAAATGTATTGTTTCTTTTTTATATGATGTTTGCATGCTGTCCTGTGAACTTCTTGCTTTTACCTTAACCTGTACTAGTGTTGTCTCTCTTTCTCATCACAAGCAGAGTAATACTGATACCAGGTAGTGGTTTGCTGGAGTTAGGAGCTGTTGTGGAAACAAACATTTCATGTTATGCTTACTCTGACCTTGTAAACTTTGTGGACTATGTAAAAGTCCAGGGTAATAGTCAATAATGATGAGCTTACCTAAGCATAGTTTAATGCTGCTGTTGATTATTCAGAGGCTCAACACAAACTAACTTATTGTAAAAGGGCTCTGGTTTGGCGGGAGGAAGTTTTTAGTTTTATTTTGCTTTTGTTTGGTTGGTTTTTCTTCAAACTCTTCTTTTAAATTTCTATGCTTTAGGTGCGTATCATGTTTGAGGTACAGGATCTGAAATACGCTACTTTGGCTACTGTGTCAAGGTGTGGTATGGTCTGGTTCAGTGAGGATGTTCTCAGTACAGACATGATATTCAATAACTTCCTGGCCAGACTAAGGAGCATTCCTCTGGATGAAGGTGAGGAGGAAGCTCAGAGAAGGCGGAAGGGCAAAGAAGATGAAGGAGAAGAAGCAGCATCCCCAATGTTGCAGGTATGACTTAAATTACATTATGGGATAATGCAGTAAGAACGCAGGTATCACAGGAATTTCTGACAGCTGATCACAGAAAAGCTGGCTTCCTCTTTACATCTTTTTTCTATTTTTTAAAGAATATTAATATATGAAGAATTTCAAGCCTTAAACAAAAATCCCTGCTGACCTGGTAATCAAATTAGAATCAAGTTCTCTGAGCAGTGTTTGTCTCCCACAACAGATTCAGAGAGATGCTGCAACAATAATGCAGCCATATTTCACGTCTAACGGCCTGGTAACTAAAGCACTCGAACATGCTTTCAAGTTGGAGCATATTATGGATCTCACTCGCCTGCGCTGTCTTGGTTCTCTGTTCTCCATGTTGCATCAAGCTTGCCGCAATGTAGCCCAGTACAATGCCAATCATCCAGACTTTCCAATGCAGATAGATCAACTGGAACGTTACATCCAGGTAAATACAATATGCTCCTGAGTGACTGCTGTGTTTGACATGTCAGTATAGCAGCTAGATCTGACTTGTTGTTCATTGAGTTTTGTTCCGTTACTCTAAAATCAAAAGCTGCTTTTGCTGCTTCTTTCAGAGGTACCTGGTCTATGCAATACTCTGGTCTCTTTCTGGAGACAGTCGTTTGAAAATGAGAGCAGAGCTGGGAGAATACATCAGGAGAATCACCACTGTGCCACTGCCAACTGCACCCAACATACCCATAATTGACTATGAGGTAAATCTTTCTTACGCTACAAGCGTTGCTCTTTTGTGTTCTTAGAAGCTTGCTATAGATTTTGGAGATGAAACTGGAAAATAAAATGCTAGACTATCTTAAATTTTACAGTTTCACAGTTCAGCGAACAAGCTGTCTATTTAAACACACACATCAAATCTGATGCCTCAAACTATTCTGTGGTTTAAAGAGAATATTTTAAAAAAGGTTGAGCTATATTACTGTTCTAAATTGTGTATGGTTTTTTGCTCCTAGGTGTCCATTACAGGTGAATGGGTGCCATGGCAATCCAAGGTTCCTCAGATTGAAGTTGAAACACACAAAGTTGCAGCTCCTGATGTTGTAGTACCAACCCTCGATACAGTTCGCCATGAAGCGTTGCTGTATACTTGGCTGGCAGAACACAAGCCTCTAGTCCTTTGTGGCCCACCAGGTTCTGGAAAGACCATGACCCTCTTCAGTGCTCTCAGAGCTCTGCCTGACATGGAGGTACGCAAGAGCCTGTGCGCGCGCTCGTGCTTTTGTGAAGTAGAGTAGTAATAAGTCTAATCTCCTGAAAGCAGTGTTGATTTAGCATGGAAGTGGTTTGCTAGCCAGAATTCAGTGATACCTCCACTCTGTCGTGTATAAGTAGCAAAAATTAATGTTGAGCAGAATCTCATCTTACATCTCAAGATACTTAACATAAAAGGTTCTTTCTTCCTTTCCTGCTTCAATAATACAGGAGCATTCCTCCATTTAGTATTTAAAAATCGGCAGTAATGTTTAAGAATAGCTCTTGTCCTTCGGTGTGTTTAGATGAAGTAACAGTTACATGAAGCTGTGATGTTCTAAGTGGAGGGTTGGGCGGGAGGCGTTGCTGCATGGAGAATGGAGAATCTGCAGTAGGAAGCAACCTGTATACAGTCAGAATACTGGCAGTTACCTGGAGTACAGATGGTTATATGTGCTTCCGCTACGGAAAACCACTTACCTGTTCTCAGGACTCTTGATACACTTTTTGAAGCCTTAGTGTATTTTAACTATTTCTTTTCACTGTTCTCTTTTTAAGGTGGTTGGGCTCAACTTTTCTAGTGCTACCACTCCAGAACTGCTTTTGAAAACTTTTGATCACTACTGTGAGTACAGGCGTACACCTAATGGAGTGGTGCTGGCTCCTGTGCAGTTAGGAAAGTGGCTGGTGCTGTTCTGTGATGAAATCAACTTGCCGGATATGGATAAGTATGGCACACAGAGAGTCATATCCTTCATTAGACAGGTTTGTTTTTCTTTGTAATCAACTATATCATAACAGTTATTTGCAGGGAAATGCAATGTTCCACTGATTTTATTTTACTTTTCTTTTTTTCCAGATGGTGGAACATGGAGGATTCTATCGTACGTCAGACCAGACATGGGTGAAACTGGAGAGAATTCAGTTTGTTGGTGCATGTAATCCACCTACTGATCCTGGAAGAAAACCTCTCTCACATAGGTAATGTATCTAGTAAACTCTGTATGGCAACAGAATAGGGGTTGAAATTGAAGCCTTGACTGTGTGATCTGTTCATACACTTGTTTAACACTAGCTGTGCTGAAGTCATGTTTCTTGTTTTTGAACTAACTAGTTCTTCCCTGACAGCCAGAGACAAGTGGACTCACTGTCACGCTTTTTGAATAACCTGTCTGAAATGCTGTGGATACTTCAGAATGCTTTTTGGTCTGAGTCACTAAGGAGTAACCAACCCAACTGCAGTTACTGCTGATAATTTTGAATCAAGCAATTATTTAATTTTGGCAAAAGATAATGAAAATAACACAGACTGTAATTTGACTTTCAGGACTGTGTAATATGCTAATCTTTCAGATTTTTACGACACGTTCCTGTGGTTTATGTGGACTATCCTGGACCAGCTTCCCTTACTCAGATATATGGCACATTCAATCGTGCAATGCTAAGGCTGATTCCATCACTTCGCACATACGCAGAACCTCTCACTGCTGCTATGGTGGAATTCTACACAATGTCTCAGGTATCTTGTTAAATAAAACCCCAACTGCTAATTAGAAGTCTTCTTTTTATGCTGAATCATTTAACATCCATTGTTTGTCTTCCATATGGATAATATGTGTATGAGAACTCAATTATTTGAGTTCTGGCAAAAGCCACTGAATGACGCTAGTAAAGTAGTATCTTGCAATGCCAATGCCTGTAAGAAATATGGTGTCACTTTGGGATGAAGTAACTAATTAAGTTTAAATTTTTAGGAGAGATTCACTCAAGACACACAGCCACACTACATCTATTCACCTCGTGAAATGACTCGATGGGTGAGAGGTATATTTGAAGCATTAAGACCACTGGAAACCTTACCAGTTGAAGGCCTTATCAGGATTTGGGCCCATGAAGCCTTACGTCTCTTCCAAGACAGGTAAAATCAACATGGCGGGGGAAGTTCAAAATTTTCCCCACTCTTTGACAACTTTGATTATAAGACTAAACTGAAACGTGCTTCATATTAAATAGCTGGAATACAAATGAGAATATTTCCCCTCACTCATAACTTGACGCTCTTGGGAACAGTATCTATGCAAAGCAGAAACATACTTTAGTCATAGCACTGCCATGTGATGTGATTATATCCTCCCATTACAGAGATTTGTAGTCACTGAGTTGTTTCTTTATCCAGACTTGTAGAAGATGAGGAGAGACGCTGGACTGATGAGAACATTGATATGGTTGCTCTGAAACACTTCCCCAACATTGACAAAGAAAAAGCTATGAGCAGACCTATCTTATACAGCAACTGGCTGTCCAAGGTAAGTAAAAAATTTTAAAACATTAAAAAAAAATAGTTTGGGAGCAATGGGGTGATGCAGCTCTTATGACTATATTAACATGATAATTGGTACCCATCATTTTGTTAAACTGTACTCCAAGAAGTTCTTACTATGATTATCTGAAGTGAACTCTACCACAGAGTTAGAGCTGTTATGCCAAGGATACTGTTGTAAGATCTACCACAGTACATAAAGACAGTATTAAATAGTGTTTCTCAAGAAGAGCGTTAACATTCCCAGAAAGCTGCTGTCAGTTATTGCTTATGGAATCTCTTGGATAAGGCAGTGACCCTTGAACAATACTGATACTGTAAATTCTATGGTGGGCTGTTTCTTGCAACCTGAAGTGATCCAGCTGGGAAATCTGTAGAAATCCTGCTGGGTCAAGGCAAAAGTCCACCTAGCCTGCTACCCATCTCTGTGACCAATAGCAAGTGGCTAGGAAAGGCTGTTTAAAATAAATTGGTGGAGTGAGGGAGGGGAGTACGTCTGTGATGCTACTTCCTGTTTTCTGGTGACTGGCAGCAGGGGCTTAACCTATGGTAGGTTCAGTAGATACAGTGTTTAAACCCCATGCCTCTATGTGTGGCACTCTAGGCTGTGGACATGTTCCCATGCAAGTTAAACAAGTACAACATTTTTAAGCTCTCACAGAGGATTCCTACTTTTAAAGTATTCTAACAGTTCTATTTTCATCTACTCATAAATTGATCTGTAAGTGGAAATCCCTTAATCTTAAATTCTATACGGTATTGACTGGTTCTTTTAGGATTATATTCCAGTGGATCAAGAAGAATTAAGAGACTATGTGAAAGCTAGGCTTAAAGTCTTTTATGAAGAAGAACTTGATGTACCACTTGTTCTGTTCAATGAAGTCTTGGATCATGTGTTAAGAATTGACCGGTAAGTTGAGACTTCAGCTGCTGCTTGTATAAATAGTGTTTAGAGACTTTTCCTAAAACACAGTAGTGCTAGTACAGAGTAAGTAAGACTGGAGCATGATCCTGATGCTGTCCATAGATGATACACTGCTGGCCTCCAGATAACAGGATCCTATCTGGAAAGAGGTTTCAGTTTTGGTGCTAACTTTGAAATCTACTTGTTCAAGGAAAAGCTTCAGTGAATTGATAACCAAACACACTCGTTTATGTTCTTTTTCAGAATCTTCCGTCAGCCACAGGGCCACTTACTGCTTATTGGAGTCAGTGGAGCAGGGAAAACAACCCTTTCAAGATTTGTTGCCTGGATGAACGGTTTGAGTGTCTACCAAATTAAGGTTGGTGTGCTAGTTATACTTTAAAAATCTCTTAGTAAAAACTCATATTTCTTAAATATCAACCCCTAAAAAGTCCCAGTAAAAGCTAAACCAAAATGTTAATAACCAATGTTAAATCTTACTAGGTTCACAGAAAATACACAGGTGAAGATTTTGATGAAGATCTTAGGACAGTATTGAGACGTTCTGGCTGTAAAAATGAAAAAATAGCTTTTATAATGGACGAGTCAAATGTATTGGATTCTGGATTCCTGGAGAGAATGAACACTCTCCTAGCCAATGGAGAGGTAAGAAAATTTTAAGTAAATACTTTTAAGCACCTTTTTACCAACTATAAACTATAAAAAAACTATCATTTGAATTAGGTTCCTGGTCTCTTCGAAGGAGATGAATATGCCACCCTCATGACTCAGTGTAAAGAAGGAGCACAGAAAGAAGGTTTAATGTTAGATTCACATGAGGAACTCTACAAATGGTTCACCAGCCAGGTTATTCGCAATCTCCATGTTGTGTTCACTATGAATCCATCTTCTGAGGGCCTGAAGGACAGAGCAGCTACCTCTCCTGCGCTCTTCAACAGGTAATTGCTGTATATTCCAACATGTATTACAAGTACTGTTAAAACAGTACTTTTTGGGAAGTCTTCACAAATGCTATGTATTTCAGGTGTGTCTTGAACTGGTTTGGAGACTGGTCAACTGAGGCACTGTACCAAGTTGGCAAAGAGTTCACAAGCAAAATGGATCTTGAGAAACCAAATTACATTGTGCCTGATTACATGCCAGTTGTGTATGATAAGCTACCACAACCACCATCACATAGGGAAGCTATTGTTAATAGTTGTGTCTTTGTTCATCAGACTCTTCATCAGGTATGTTATTTTTACACCGCTTAACTTGTATTGATCTCCAGGCCACACCTTCATGCACCAGTTTCCTAAGAAGTATGATCTTTGGCATCCAAACAGATTTAAAAACAATGCATAATTACAACTTTTTTATTCCCTAAAGGCTAATGCTCGTCTGGCAAAACGAGGAGGCAGAACCATGGCAATCACACCACGCCACTATTTAGACTTCATCAACCATTATGCCAACTTGTTCAATGAGAAACGAAGTGAATTGGAGGAACAGCAAATGCATTTGAATGTTGGTCTGAGAAAAATCAAGGAAACAGTTGATCAGGTACGTATCTTTAAAACTTCACCGTTTATAAGGCTGGAGTGATGAAATAGATCTCCATGCTCAATATGAATTCTTTCTCCCATCTTACATTCTTACCTCAGGTGGAAGAATTGCGGCGTGACCTAAGAATAAAGAGTCAGGAACTGGAAGTGAAGAATGCAGCAGCTAATGACAAGTTGAAAAAGATGGTGAAAGATCAGCAGGAAGCTGAGAAGAAAAAGGTAAAAATGTGTTAAATCTCTGTGCATAGTAAATATTTTTGTTCATGAAACAGAGCCTGCAGAGCAAGTACTGGAAGAAGTTCAACTTCTAAAAGCAGTATTTTGTCTGTAAAACCTCCTTCTAGGTCATGAGCCAGGAGATTCAGGAGCAGCTGCACAAGCAGCAAGAGGTCATTGCAGACAAGCAGATGAGTGTGAAAGAAGATCTTGACAAGGTGGAGCCTGCTGTCATTGAAGCTCAGAATGGTATGTTAGTACCTGAAGAGATCACACTATGGGCTTAGATCTAAAACTTGAGTTCTATGGGAATGTGTTTTGGTGTGGTCTGAGTTGGTCCTTTCTAACAGAAGTGTAGGCTTTTAGGATGGAGCTGAGCAGTGCTGAGGAAATTTCTAGTGTTTGAGCTGTGATTTTGTGCTGTTTGTCGTACTGATACTTGATGCTAGTTTTCTGACTTGTGGCTTTGTTTCTGGCAGACCAGCTCTAGTTATTTATTCAGTCTATGTATTCATAAAGAAAGCTTATAATCAGAAAGACCACTGATGCCTTATTGCTGCATGGATGGCATACAATCAAGCTGTCCATTTCTTAAATTGGGTAGAGGAATCACTGCTTTAAGTGAATAATTTTTAGGCAGCAGAGTAAGTTGCCTGTGGCCAGTTGGCAAGTTGACATTCACAAAAGTTTATCTTGTGATGCGGTAGTGTGAATGTTATCTACTAGTATCTGCTTCTCTAATAACCTCAAATTCCTTTTGAGAATTTTGAAGCATTTTTACAAATCCAAGGTACTTTAATGGACTTAGCTCACTGCTCGTTTTCTTCTTAATCAACATTCATCATCTTTCTGGCACTGGTTAGCTGTGAAGTCGATAAAGAAGCAGCACCTGGTAGAGGTCCGTTCTATGGCTAATCCACCTGCAGCAGTTAAGCTAGCGCTGGAGTCCATCTGCCTACTACTAGGTGAAAGTACAACTGACTGGAAACAAATACGTTCCATCATCATGAGAGAGAACTTCATCCCAACCATTGTTAACTTCTCTGCTGAGGAAATCAGGTAAAGTGCAAGTGTGAATTAGTTATGTGAATAAACTATTTACAAAGATACGGAAGGTCTTAACTGGACTTTTCTCTGTGTAACTGTTTTGGTAGCACTTGACTTCTTTTGAGAGTGATTTATTCTTGCACGTAGTGAGTGTGTAGGTGGTACAGGAGACAGACTACTGAAGCAAAGGTATATCGTGCAAACTGGGACAAAACAGCTGCTCTTGAGTAACTTCAGTGCATGGTTGCAAAGCAGTGTGTTGCTGTCCAAAGCCATGTTATTAGTTGAAAGTAATTTTGCAGCAATAATAGACCAGGTTGCTGAGGACTTTATCCAGGCTCATCTCCTCACTTACTCTGAATCTGAGTGGAAGGTCAGACTAGAGACACCTGAATTCCCTTCCAACTCCAAACTTTTCTGAGCAGAGTTAAGTGATTTGTGAGTGACTAATCTTAAAATGCTGTTAAATGCCTTTTATCACATGTAAGCTGTAATTTCTGAAACGTTATCTTGAACTAATTAAACATCCCAGCTAACAGTCAGCAAAACTGCTAGGAAATGTTCATGTCAACTATGGAAGGCAGGCCGGATGAAGGGACACTGAACTCGTGTGTGCTGGCGTAGAGTGTACTCATGCTACCTCTAAAAAATTTTTCCCTTGCAGCGATGCCATCCGGGAGAAGATGAAGAAAAACTACCTGTCAAATCCAAGTTACAACTATGAAATTGTAAACAGAGCATCACTGGCTTGTGGACCTATGGTGAAATGGGCAATTGCACAGGTAAAGTCAGTATTGTGGGGAAGCCAACAAAATGTGAGAAGAGTGAGCCTGAAGGCGTGTAACAGAGCATTCAGACATTGAATTTGCCTCTTTTCAACTGAATATTGCAAACTATTTTGCTTCAAAGAAATCGGTAGATCGTTCAGGTGCATGCTTATGGGCTCAGTAGTACTGTGCTAGAGAACTAATGGCCAGTTGTGATACAGCTTTTGCACCAGAAACTTCAGGTTTACAGTAAACGACAGCGGATCCTTTCTGTATGTAGTGTCATTCTATGGAACAATACAGTTCTCAACTGGAAAATGCAATGTAATCCTCTTACAGAGACTGCATAAGTTTTGTCTTACCTCGGAGTGTGGCACACTCACAGGCAGACCTGTCAGGGTCTTTTAGGCAGACTTTTAAATACTCGACTAGTTTCCGAAAGGAATAGGCTTTTAGGAAGGTGACCCCAGACTGAGATATCCAAGAAAGGTTTTGCTTGCCTGTTGGTGTTCAGTACAGCAGAATGCTTTCCTTGTTAAAACTGTGCCTGTCATGAATGGCATGATGTGGAGAGACTCCCTTTAGCTGGAATCTTGCTAGTAGGCTCTATCCTGATTGTTCTTCGCTAAGAAAGGCAGATTAGCGCAGTACTGGCACGGACACCCAGTTGAGTATTTATGCAAAACAGTGCTGTACACTATTTAATATGGTCTCAACCTTTCAGATGACTTTCTGTAAATCTACAGAGCAGCAAAAGGATCTTGCAAAAAGCAGTTACTTATATGTCTGTGCTTGGTTTAAACTAGAGTCGTAGGGATTGATCAACAATCCTAAGTTTCTGTTAAGTAGCTATTAATTCTTATACAGATTACAAGTACCTAATCTTGAAAAGATGAAGTTTATAGTATATGCCTGAATGCTGTGGTTCTTGTTAACGTATGCCATTTTAGAAAGAATAAAGGGCTTATTTACTGTTTACAGCTGAACTATGCAGATATGTTGAAAAGAGTGGAACCCCTACGCAATGAACTGCAGAAGCTGGAAGATGATGCTAAAGACAACCAACAGAAAGCGAATGAAGTGGAGCAGATGATTCGTGATCTTGAGGCCAGTATTGCCCGTTACAAAGAAGAATATGCAGTACTGATTTCGGAGGCTCAAGCTATTAAGGCAGACTTGGCTGCTGTAGAAGCAAAAGTAAGACTTTCATATATCAGTAATTTTCCATTCTTTAATCTTTGACAGTCAGAAGCTGAACCATTCCTCAAACTTAGGAGCAGACTTGGCTGCTTCCCCTGTGCAGTGCATTCAAGTTGTCGGTTTCACCTCTGGATGTCATGAAGCTTCTTAAGCTACTGAAACCTGGCTGGAGTAGAAATAGCAACTCATGATGCTAGTTGATTAACAAGATAGTTCACATAAGGTTTAAAATAAGTAGAAAGCCTTTGGAAGCAGGCATGAATGTAGTCTAATTGTAGTGTCTTAACTGGTCTTCTTTTGTGGGGGGGAAGAATTTTTCTATGTACTTGATCTAATCTTTACGATATCACTACTGTGCTAATACTTGACACTCCTGAGTTCATTAAGATAAAAATTTAAAAACAACGTAATAAATTAACACTGAAGTGAAGGAACACAAATTTAATTTCATTCTGAGCTTTGAAATTTAACTTGGGCCTTGAGTCAAGTGTCCCGAGAGATGTGGAATACTGTAACAATTCATCGTCTAAAGGGTCTTCTTCACCACTTACTCTAGGTAAACCGTAGCACAGCTCTTCTCAAAAGTCTTTCTGCTGAACGTGAAAGATGGGAGAAGACAAGTGAAACTTTCAAGAACCAGATGTCCACTATTGCAGGAGACTGCTTACTTTCAGGAGCTTTTATTGCCTATGCTGGCTACTTTGATCAGCAGATGCGTCAGAATCTGTTCACTACGTGGTCTCACCATTTGCAGCAAGCAAATATCCAGGTAAAGATATAGTCATCATAAGTTAACTGTAAATCAATTTACTGCAACAGTTAAAGAGACTTTAAGATCGCTAGATAAAGAATGGAGCTCTCTTGAAAAAGAATGAGAATCCCCAGTCAAATAGTAACTTGTACGTACTTGTTGCAGTTCCGTACAGACATTGCAAGGACAGAGTACCTTTCCAATGCAGATGAGCGGCTTCGCTGGCAAGCAAGTTCTCTACCTGCAGATGACCTGTGCACTGAGAATGCCATCATGCTCAAGCGGTTTAATAGGTATTCCACTCGAAGATGTAGAATTCTAAAGCAACATTCTCATAGCAGGCAGGGTTTTGCACCTGTCGAGGAATCACAGTGACTCTTTTGAAGCACTGTTTCACTGTTATGAGAGCTGCTGATGTTTGTAAAAGCTTCTCAACTGTGTGTAAACAAGAAAGGCAAGCAAAGATGAACAAGATTTGTTATTGTTAGCTGTTAAAATAAGTTGGCTTGAGCTGAAGCTATTTTGTTGCCCAAATACAGATTTATAAATCTCTGAACTGAAATAAGTCATTGAACCTCGCCAACTTATTCCTTCAAATATGCAAGCTTTTATAGTTAAGACTAATAATGCAGCCTAAATTTGTAAAATTGCTTAGATGCTGTCTGCAGTCAAAACCCGAATAATGAAAGTGTTTTATTACTAACTTAGGTATCCATTGATCATTGATCCCTCTGGGCAAGCTACAGAGTTTATCATGAATGAATATAAAGACCGTAAGATAACTCGTACTAGTTTCTTGGATGATGCTTTCAGGAAGAACTTGGAAAGTGCCTTGAGATTTGGTAACCCACTTCTAGTCCAGGTTGGTTGCATGATCATGTAGAAACTACTTAAAATTCTTGAATTCTGCCCTGTGTACTGGAAAAGTTTGCAATTGTTCTGTTAGCAAACAGCTTCATTTTCAAACTACAATTTTAACAAGTCAGCTAGTACTAAGTGGTGTGTTAGTCCTTAGAAAAAAAATTATTGAGATACACAGTCAAAAGAAGGTGTTTATTTTTCCACCATTTCAAAATCACATGCTTTTATTTTTAAATTATCTTTACTTTCACTCTACAAAGCGATTTCCAACCTGTCTGTCAGTTCCTTTGTTTCCATATGCTGCTCTAGTCATAGATAACAGCAGCTAGTATGGCTAATTACCTAGAAATATACTCTGAGTAGCAGGAACACGTTTCAGTAATACAAAAAAATAGGCAACTGTAGGAATAGTTAACTTTCCCTTGAGATGGTTAGATTTTTTTCTTCCTTAGTATGGAAATGGGAAAAGAAAGTATTAGCTTATGGATGAGATCAGCAGCTCTTTCTTGTGCTGCTTAGAATAAGGCTTATTAAGCATTAGAATTGATAACATTAAAACCATTAATTATACTCCCCTTCTGAGATTTGGTATGATAATAACCTAAACTCTGTACTTGTGTAGCTCAACGACAAATCTAAAGCGGAAATTACCTTCTGAATGTCATGTGTATTGCAAACCAACTGCAACTTGACTGCTTACCAGAGCTTGAAGCTCCAGTTGGGTCAGGATTTTTAACTTGAGACACTTGCAAGTAGCAGAATTGCTTAACACATCTCTGCTTCTAGGATGTGGAGAGCTACGATCCAGTTCTGAACCCTGTTCTGAATCGTGAAGTCCGGAGAACAGGAGGCAGAGTTCTGATTACTCTGGGAGACCAAGATATTGATTTGTCACCATCCTTCGTTATCTTCCTCTCCACCAGAGATCCAACAGTAAGTAAAACAAAAGGCTGTCGTGTTTGTAGAAATGGTATGTCAGAGAGCTGAGAGAGTTTTTTGTGTTTCCTGTGATAGGTTGAATTCCCACCGGACCTCTGCTCTCGTGTTACGTTTGTGAACTTTACAGTAACTCGCAGCAGCTTACAGAGCCAGTGTCTAAATGAAGTCCTGAAAGCTGAAAGACCAGATGTTGATGAAAAACGCTCAGACCTCCTCAAGCTTCAGGGTATGCTTACTAAAATTAACATAACTTCCTCCTGTTCTAAAAGAATACAGTGGTTTTACTGTAGCTGTAGAAATACACAGTGAAATATCTTCAGAGCTGATACTCTTGCTTTTTAGGATGTCCAGTGACAAAGTATAGACAATTCATATAATTCTTAAAAACATGTCTATACAATATGTAACCTAATTTTTTTTCTAATAAAGGTGAATTTCAGCTGCGCTTGCGTCAGTTAGAAAAATCCCTGCTACAAGCTCTTAATGAAGTGAAGGGGCGTATCCTGGATGATGACACCATCATTACTACTCTGGAGAACCTGAAGAAGGAAGCGGCGGAGGTCACCAGAAAAGTAGAAGAGACTGATATTGTTATGCAAGAAGTGGAGACTGTTTCTCAGCAGTACTTGCCTCTTTCTACAGCATGCAGCAGTATCTACTTTACTATGGAGTCACTGAAACAGGTAGGATGGGTTCTTCCTACCAGAAGCTTTATGTGTTTACTGCCCAAAGCTAAATAGGCACTGCCTAATTCCAGCCCTGGCTGCCATATTGCACTTTGGTAGGCATAAGCCATTGACTATCAAATGGCAGGACTCTAGAGGCAATAACCAAACTCTTTTGTCTTTCAGATACATTTCCTGTACCAATATTCTCTCCAGTTTTTCTTGGACATCTATCACAATGTTTTGTATGAGAACCCAAATCTGAAGGCAGTTACTGACCATACTCACCGCCTCTCAATCATCACAAAGGATCTCTTTCAGGTTCAATTTTTTAATTATCTTTAATCATTTTTGAAGAGTCAGAGTTCAAGGCCTCTTACGCTACTGACTTAACTGTTTTGTTGGTAGGTGGCTTTCAATAGAGTGGCCCGTGGAATGCTGCATCAAGATCACATAACATTTGCTATGCTGTTGGCCCGGATTAAACTGAAAGGCACTATTGGGTAAGCATTTGTCGTCTTGCTTCACTTCAGTTGAAAAAGAGAGGGGGATATCTTGAAGGCATCTAGCTGAAGTCTTCTTTTCCCCTAACATTAGGGAGCCTACATATGATGCAGAATTCCAGCACTTCTTGAGAGGGAAGGAGATTGTGCTAAACACTGCATCGCTCCCAAAAATCAATGGTTTGACTGTAGAGCAAACAGAAGCAATGATGAGGCTGAGCTGCCTTCCTGCATTTAAGGACCTTGTTTCAAAAGTTCAAGCTGATGAGGTAAGTGATGGTTAATGTTTGTTTATGCACTAAACTAACTGTTTAGGCTTTTTTTAGGGTCTGCTTTAATTGCTTCATGCTTACAAGTAAGCTCTTGTAGTGTGAGAAGGGAAGCTTTCCAGGTTAACTAGTTGTACTTGTGGAAATAAGTGTTCTTCATTTGTAATCCGGACATGAAACTTGAGTTGTAAATATCAACATTGTTCATCACTCTGCCTTGGAAGCAGCTTCACCATTCATCTGACTTTGCGGTCAGCCTTTGTTGTGGTAGTAGAAAGTGTGATATTGCGTGTATCACTTATTGTGTGATAATTACGCAGTAGAGGGAGCAGCCCTAGCTATACATAACATCACTGTGGCTCTTGGACATTACTATTTGGAATAAACTCAGATACTGCTCAGCTGCTGAACACTTTGTTCCTTGTCATGACCTAAGTGTTCTAAGAATACATCTGTGTCCTGACTGTGAAAATGTATGTTCCAAAATACATCCATATCTTAAACTATATCTGTTTGGTTGCCCTGCCTAGTTTTTATATTAAAAGTTGATTTCTCTTTACTACATCTAATTTTCCTCAAACTCTTCAACCTGAGGTAAAATAATGTATAGCTTTGGCTGGGACTTGGGAGAGCTCTGTAGAATCAGGTGCTGGAGGCAATGCAGAATTAGGGGCTATCAGTGAAATGGGTGGGCACACATAAAGAAAACATAATAGGCAACACATAATTTTTCACATGTGGATTTTTGTTTAAAAGAAAACTAACATCTTGGAGCAATTCACTGAATACAGATGAGTTGAACTTAGTACCTGTGCTGTTCAAATTGCAGTCATGCTCAGGAAAACATTCAAACCATTTATATATGAAACACTGAAACCATACATATCTAGAAGCCTTGGAAAAGACCAGCCTGTATTGAGCGTAAGACAATACTTAGGGCTAAATTTAGTGTTTTACTCCATTTCATTAGCATAATAGTGCTTCTGTTTAACAGCATTAGCCGTCTCTTATTTCTCAAGACTTATTTGTAGATGAAAGCTCACGTTTCATGTGGTACTCAATCTAAATTTTTATTCTAAATATAGTTGGGAAAAATCTTACAAACATGCATTTCATTGTTTAAATATTTAGCTACTTACTAGAATTTTTAAAGATCTGTTTACAAATCTAAGGCTAGTAGAGCTTGGACTGTACCAAGTTCAACCCTACCCTGGCAATCTTTGCTTTCTGTTGAAAGTTGATAATCTGCAATGCATTAAATTCCAGATTTCAAAGCTGAGATTGAACATCTGTTACACCATGAAAAGCACCAGCACCTTGCAGCAGATATTTGGTGCCATGAAACTCCATTTCAAGTTTTTTGCATTTTCTTTCAATATAGCAATTCTGTATCTGGCTGGATAGCAGTTCACCAGAGCAGACTGTACCATACCTTTGGACTGAAGAAAAACCTGCAAGTAAGTTAAGTTGCACTATTGTTCACACCAATTCCACTGAACTAATCTATATAGAATTACTATAACTTTAAAGCAATTTTAGACCTTGGACCTTGATGCCTGGGAAAATCAAAGTTGGGATTGTGGAAGAACTTGGAGTCTGGTGGGTTTGGTTTTGTTGGTTTGGTTTGGGTTTTTTTAAACCAAACTTTTGTAAGCAATAGGTACGACACTTGGTTCCTGTCCTTAACCTGTGATCTGGTCTTCCACTGAGGATGAAACATACTTCTACAATCTCATTAGATTCCACAATAGTCTGAATTAATCTTAGTCATTGCAAATCTGGAGGCAGCTCAATACTTGAAAAAGCTCCAGGACACAGATTTTCTGAGGACAGGGCTAGCCTGCTAGAATGTTTCCTCTTGCCGTTGTACCTAAGCATGAAGTCTTAATTCTTGCTGCAGTAGTTGCTACTGCTAATTTGTTAGGACTTAGAATTTCAGAGTAATAGTTGCCCTTCAGCTTCTCCCCCGTCTGAAAGGTAACACTAGGAAGTGTTTGCTGTCTGTGATTATTAGGGGCTCTTTCCTGTAGTTGGCTTTCTAAGTTAAGGATTCTAAACTTGTATTTACTAGCTACCATAAAGCTGCTTGACCATGCACTGAAGAACTCTAGGTTATCTATCCTATCCATGCTAGACAGGTAAATATATAATACTTCACAGACTAGCAGAATGGCAGATTATTGAATGAGTGAGATGATGTAAAGAGATCTGTTGGCCCTGGAAGTTAAAATCGCTTCATGGCAATACTTCTAGACTGCGGATTTTGTAAACCAGTAGCATTTCAGTAGAATCCAAAAGCATGTTGTCAAGGTAGGCTTTTAAACTGCTCACAACGTGAGCAATTGAGCAGGAAATTAAAACGTTGCAGAAGACAAACCAACTGAAGATGCTAAGTTCCTTTTGACTGTCAAAGTGAAGACAGAATATAAGCATTCCAGTAAAATGTTGCAACAGGTCTTTCAAGGGGTGATTAACTTTCTAAATATCTAGTCTTCAGAACAAGATGGGAAAAATTGAGTGGAGAATTGGAGAGGAACGCGTTGAGGATGATTTTCTTACCTGTCCATCTAATCCTGACTCCTCTTTTCAGCTCCTATTGGACAGGCCATTCATCGCTTGCTTCTGATCCAGGCCTTCCGTCCGGATCGTTTGCTGGCAATGGCGCATACCTTTGTTTCAACAAATCTTGGGGAGTCTTTCATGTCCATTATGGAGCAGCCCTTAGATCTGACACACATCGTAGATACAGAGGTAACCTGCTTGTTTCTGAAAGGCTAAAATCCTGAGATAACGCTTAGTGCCACTTCGCATGAGTTCCATAGTGAGTAAAGCTATCCACTGGAACACTTCTTCCATCTATCCCCACGGTATGAGGAGTGGTTTGTTTTCGTATTTGTTTATGTAAAACTAAGAGTAGCATAATGTCTCTAACTGGGCATAGGGAAGAAAGACTGAGCTTACTGCATTCTCATGTTCATGTAGTGACTGATTTGTATCCTTTTAAACTTTTCAAACAGGTGAAACCTAATACCCCTGTGCTGATGTGTTCAGTGCCTGGTTACGATGCCAGTGGTCACGTTGAAGACCTTGCAGCTGAGCAGAACACACAGATTACTTCTATTGCTATTGGTAAGAACATGCCTTATTTCATCATCTAAGCATAAATGAAATTGTTATCAGCAAGAGCTTTAGCAACCTTTCTGCCTTTTAGGTTCTGCTGAAGGGTTTAACCAAGCAGATAAAGCAATAAACACAGCAGTGAAATCTGGAAGGTAAGTACTATCTCCTTTTTAGCTACAATACTGCCTAGTAGAAAGGTAAATAGGGGGGAAGGGGAAACATCTTATCTATTGGCTAAATAGATAAAACTGTGAGGAAAAGAAAAATTGGGGCTGTCTTCTGAACTGAAATTTCAAATAATGTAAGCACAGCTGTTCACAACTTGGATTTGATTGAGCAGTAGGTTGTATCTGCAAAACAGGAGAGTTAGCCCAGATACAGTACACAGCAACTGATTCTGTGTAGAAGACAAGTTTAAAAAAAGGAGGAAACTGGGTAGAAATGATATCATAACCTGTTACTCTTTGTGCTGATTATAGCCAGGATCCATAAGCTGTACACTAAAAAGCACTTGTTCTGTTTCAAAACTTCACAGATGGGTAATGCTGAAGAATGTTCACCTGGCTCCTGGCTGGCTCATGCAACTAGAAAAGAAGCTACATTCCCTACAACCCCATGCTTGCTTCAGACTCTTCCTCACCATGGAGATTAATCCAAAGGTAATAATGATTTGAAATTTGATTTTCTGAAGGAGTAACTGGCTTGCAGAGCCAGAAGTGGTACCCGGGGAAGATTTTCTCATTAATTCCTTTCTGTAGTAATGAAAAAGGAGAATACATGCCTCTCGGGGTAGTTACGAGCCTTAGTTTCTGATGACTTAATTGTAGCTGAAAGCTTCACACCGTTTCTTTTGCTGCTTTTCCTACCCACCAAAAGAAACCCAGGACTTTACTGTTTGTGCTTACAATGAGGTTTTGTAGCTAATGCAGACTCTGGTGTTAGAGGGATGTGATTTAGGGAAAGCTAAAGGAGCTGGATTCAGGTTTATTGATCTTTTTTAGGTGCCAGTGAATTTGTTACGTGCCGGCCGAATCTTCGTGTTTGAACCTCCTCCTGGTGTAAAGGCAAACATGCTGAGGACCTTCAGTAGCATTCCAGTTTCTAGAATGTGCAAGGTAAGGCTGTAGTTTGTGTGGATCAATGCATGTGGAAGAATGTGTTCATTAAAATCTTACTTTAGATGATAAAACCTTAGCTTCTAAACATGTATATAGAAGTAGTTTTTTTCTCATGGGAGTAAAGTACTAGTTGTTCCTTCTGTTGTTAGAATGTATTCAGTGTTGGTAGCAATCTAGCATAAAATCTGATGCTTTCTGTCATTTTAGCACGTTTTGGATTTTTATCAGTGCACTTGAGTAACAGCTGTATTTTTTTTTATTTTTCTCTCCACTTCCTAGTCTCCAAATGAGCGTGCCCGTTTGTATTTCCTCCTTGCCTGGTTCCATGCCATTATCCAAGAGCGCTTGCGCTATGCTCCCTTGGGTTGGTCCAAGAAGTATGAATTTGGAGAATCTGATCTGAGATCTGCCTGTGACACAGTAGATACATGGTTGGATGATACCGCAAAGGCAAGTAGTATTGCGTACTTAGGGATAGGTAATACTTAGATTACTTAAGATCTTATATAAAATAGCCTGTTCGGGAAACATTTAGTAAGTTAAATGAGTAGGCACAAATAACCTTACGGCAATTCAACTTAATTCTTGAATTTGATTCCTCAATCAGAGATGTGAAAAGGATTGTTTCCTGCTAATAACATTGCATTTTACTTATAGGGTCGTCAAAACATTTCACCTGATAAAATCCCCTGGTCTGCATTAAAGACACTGATGGCACAGTCTATCTATGGAGGTCGTATCGATAATGAATTTGATCAGCGTTTGTTAAACACGTTCTTGGAACGTCTGTTCACTACTTTAAGTTTTGACAGTGAATTCAAACTGGCTTGCAAAGTTGATGGACACAAGGATATTCAGATGCCAGATGGAATCAGGTATAATTTTTTCCTTATCCTGATGTCTATGTACAAGCTTTTTATTTAAAAAAACCACCAAACAAACCTAACGTGTATCTCTGTGCTGGAATTTAGCTGTGTAAACATTTGTCTCAGGCAGAGAATTACCTTGCGATTCGCATAGAGGAATATTAAAATTCTGACTTGCAGGCGTGAAGAATTTGTCCAGTGGGTTGAGATGCTGCCAGATACACAAACACCATCATGGCTGGGCCTGCCAAATAATGCAGAGAAAGTTCTTCTCACCACACAAGGTAAAACTAGAACTTCAGCAGAGTCTTGCATAGATTAACCAGTCCACCATTGTAACTAAACAGAAGAGAAATACAAATCCTACTGAAGAGTTGATAGCTTTCCCCTCTTCCTTCAACATAGTTGGCTTAACCTTCTGCAAGGTAAGACACTCGGATAGTCCAAAAACTGATCAAATGCTTTTGAATTAAAAAAAACAGTTACATTCAACCTTCCAGATGTCAAGTTCCCATCTTGACCTGGAAAGCTTTATTGTCAGCTCTGGAACCACCTACAGTGAGGCAGTTCTGAATCTTACATCTGGAATAGGGAAAAAGAAAAGCTCTTGCATGTAGTAAGGTATTTTCATCTTGATGCCACTGCTTCTCTGACTAACAGTGTATCTTCTGTTTTAGGCATAGATATGATCAGTAAAATGCTGAAAATGCAGATGCTAGAGGATGAGGATGATCTAGCTTATGCAGAAACTGAGAAGAAGACAAGAACTGATTCTACATCGGATGGTCGCCCAGCCTGGATGAGAACACTGCATACCACAGCCTCTAACTGGCTTCACCTTATCCCACAAACCCTAAACCATCTGAAGAGGACTGTGGAAAACATTAAGGTAAGAATTAAGTTTTATCTCACATGGGCTTAGGAAGTGCACAAGTTCTGGCGCATTGGTAAAAGCACGTTATAACTTGCAAGTACCAATTAAACTGTTGGGGGAGACAATGGAGCATGTACCAATGACGATTCTGACTGCCATAGCTATGTAATGCCCCACTGGGTTTCTTGAAATGCTCTTAAAAGTTGGCTTATGTCTTCTGGGGATTATTTGAAAAAATACAGTGGCAAACTGTAATCAAAGGAACCACTTCTGAAGCTTCTTTGTGATCGGGTAGCAAAAAACAAGTGCTTCCGGTTGTAGCACATTGACTGCTACTTACAGTATTGCTTTTACAGCCAGTGCATATTAATTACTGCTAAAATTTAGTAATGGTCAGCAAGGGGACATAAGGCAGCAGCTTCTGCTGACTGGGAACAGAAATTGCAAGGGCTGGAGAAAACTTTCGAGATCTGGACAGTAGTACCCTAAGGTCTGATTCGTGAATAATCTCCCCAGTTGATTGCGTCCACAATCTCCGAATTGCTTCTAAAGACTTACTCTGGGATAGTAGGTGAGAACGTTTTGTTGCTGATTAAAAGATACCCAGGGTTGATGGGGAGGAGCTGCAGCAGGCAGTCTGCATTAATTGTTCAACTGAGACTTCTACTTTCTCGCCACTTCAAGGGAAAGGAAATTCTTGGTTATAAAACAGGCTCTGCAGTCACTTCCTGCACCTTAGACTGCATCTTCGTGTACCATAGACTGCACCTTCATGTTTAGTGCTTGTAGCCACAGTGTCACTGATCAGTCCATCAAGGATTTTGGGGTTGCTCATCGTAGCAGTTTTCCAGCAAGAACTTTGTTCTGCAACTTATTTTCAATCTTTTGGCAATCAGGATCCTTTGTTCCGATTCTTTGAGAGAGAGGTGAAAATGGGAGCTAAACTGCTTCAGGATGTTCGTCAGGACCTTGCAGATGTGGTTCAAGTGTGTGAAGGGAAAAAGAAACAAACCAACTATCTGCGTACGCTTATAAATGAACTGGTGAAAGGTATGGTAGTTCAATTTAGCATCTCCCAGTGCTCTCTTTGTCTCTTGCACTGTCTAAGTTAGAGGCTATTATGCTCTGCATCTTAAAAAAAAAAAAAAAAAAAAAAAAAAAAAAGAGTCAGGAAAGTTGGGATTGACTTCGCCATTTGACACACACAGTATTTTTGCATTGAGCATAGAATTCCAGTTGGTTTGCTTTGGAATTTCAAGTTGAGGTAGCTAATACTAGGCTTTTTTTGTACAGTCTATATCAGCAGCTTAATTTCTAAACTGAAATCTTACTAAATTCTGTCAGTCTGTATTGTGATGGAGCAAAACTAGTACCACAAAGTTGTTACACCACAAAGTGAGTAATATTGCTCCTATAAAAGCTAGAAAATACTCACATTTTCTAGACTTGTTTCAAGACTGTACATCAATGTGCTATTTTCACGGACATTTATAGTAATACATGAGTATCTGCTGTCTGCTTTGAACAAAAGCATTTCCTGAAACACAGGTACTTTACCGCTTCAGTTTTTTCTAAGGAACTAAAATTTTTCTGAAAATGTGAGGGTCAGTTGTTGCAGCATGCAGCTGTGTCACTGAAGTTGCCAGCGAAGGGTTTCTGTAACTGGGTGGCATTTTAAATAAGTGGTAGACCTGGAGGCCATTTGCTCTGTGATCTTCTGAAAGTGCCATGTAAGATTGAGGCTGATAATCCGGATCCAAGTCTAAAACGACTATTGAGGGTAAAAGTGAAGTGTCAAAATAGCATGTAATTCCAACTTGTATGCAAACAAAACTTAATTCTAATCACATCTTTCGTAGGTATTTTGCCTCGTAGCTGGTCTCATTATACAGTGCCAGCTGGTATGACTGTTATTCAGTGGGTGTCCGACTTCAGTGAACGCATTAAACAGCTGCAGAATATTTCCCAGGCAGCTGCTTCTGGTGGAGCAAAAGAACTAAAGGTATCTTGCGCTGACTTCTTCTAGAGGTTATTGGTGGAGCTGTGTAAATATTTCATGGAGTCTTCACATCAAGGCTTCTAAATAGTTTCTCAGGCAAAACAATTTCAGTGAGTGTTCTCTGAAATGTGCTTGTAACTACTATTGAGTATCTCCTGATCTCAAAACGGTGAGGCTTGGCAGGCCAACTGATCATACAGGTTAGAGGGGAACTTAGTATTTTAGAATGACTGAAGCCTTAAAGCAAAAAGCAGTTTAGCAGTTAAACAGTGTTCCAGTAGCAGCAGGAAAATTTTCATGTAAAGAGATTGATGAAGTAATATTTATGAAAAGCATTAATTAATACTGCAGCTGATAGTGGGTTTTGTTCTGTTTTTTTATTTTTTTTCGCCTTCAAATAGAACATCCATGTGTGCCTTGGTGGCCTGTTTGTACCAGAGGCATATATTACTGCTACAAGACAGTACGTTGCCCAAGCAAACAGCTGGTCCCTTGAAGAACTCTGTCTTGAGGTTAATGTTACAACTACGCAGAACGCAGTGCTGGATGCATGCAGTTTTGGAGTCACAGGTAAACTTACCAGAAAGCACAGGGGTCCTTGCTCTAAAGTATTTGCAGAAGCTTCTGGTATTAAATGGGCTATATCAAATGAAAAAGATCCTATCATTGCAGAAGTTAATACATGCTTTCTAAAGTTGTTTAAAGATGAGTTTGGTATTAGTTTAGGGAAGTACTTACAATGCTATTAAATTTCAAGACCCAGGTCAGTATATATTTAAGCAGTATTGGCTAGTCTGTCTGCTACAACCTTTATTTTGCAGTATGAAATACCTCTCATTTAGTGGACTTAGCCCTTAAATGATAAAAAGGGAGACAATCTTTGTCCGGATGTATGAAAGCTCTTAGAAATATGAAGTGCATTTCAATTTACAGGTCTGAAGCTTCAGGGAGCTACATGCAGTAACAACAAGCTGTCACTTTCAAATGCTATTTCAACTGTACTACCCATTACACAGCTTCGCTGGATCAAGCAGACAAATGCTGATAAAAAAGCTAATGTTGTAAGTATTGATAGAAGTAATTTTAAAAAGAACTCTTAGATACACCTAGCAATTTTTTCCTGAAGCTTTATGCATACTGTTACTGGGCACCACGAATCGAATTGTTCTTTTGTAATGTTCTCAGTGTTAGTTGGTACCTAAATTCTGGGCTAGCAGCAAACAGACCTAGTGTTAACTAGGTCTTTCCTTTGTGGTTAGATAAGAAGGAGAGGCATTCAGGGCAAAGCTTGAATTTATACCTGTAAAAAAGGCTGTGCTTCAGGTGAATTATTACTAGGCCTGGGTTTTTTTCTTCATATTTTGAGTATTGAGTTATCCAAGGCTAAATTCCCATCTCATAGATACTGCATAGTATTACAGAAACTGCTCTGCTCTTCAGCTACCTTACATAACTCTTCTTCTACATTTGTGTTTTTCCTCAGGTTACTTTACCGGTTTATCTGAACTTCACTCGTGCTGATCTGATTTTCACGGTTGACTTCGAAATAGCTACCAAGGAAGATCCCCGTAGCTTCTACGAACGTGGTGTTGCAGTTCTCTGCACTGAGTGAAAAGATTTGTTTTGACTGGTTAATGCTGTAGTAATTGTCAGTCTTTATGTAGTATTCACCTGTACTTCTGTAACCCGGTTAGGCTGTCAGTTGGATTTGTGTTGACTAGAGAGAAAGGGGGCAGTGCACTTGTCAGTGTATATGTAATATTAGAACTCCTTTCTACCTTATTTGCTGTATATTGCTAACAATTAGAACTCTCTTTTTCCTTATCTACTATGTACTACTAACAGCTAGAACTACCTTGTACCTTATTTGCAGTGTAGTCCTAACCACTACAGGTATCCTGTCTCAGGCTACGCTAAGCCTTGTTTAAAAAGTTGGTTCTCGGGCATGTTGTCACATGAGTTGCTATGGAGCTGCCAAGAGTGATGGTTATGATGGGTTACAGGCTAGGTTATATTTCCTGTAAGTTGCACAGTTCAGGGTGTTGGAGATGATACTTTACATGCTGTATTGGAGGCCCAAATCGGTTTTACTTCCACAGCACTGCAAGCCGATAGGTGAGATTTCTGTGAAGGAAAATGGAATGAGATTTTTAGGTTATTGGTAGATGTGATATTTGATGGATTGTGTTATATGAAATAAAACCTATAGAAAGACTTTTTGACTCTCCGTTGCTGGAAATAAAATTCCTACAGTGATTTGTTTTGTTCTGGAAAAGTTTATACCTATGATCTTTTCAGAGAATAACGAGTAATAAGTTGGTATTCAAGTGTATTGTTGCCTTAGCTCCCTCAGCAGCTGGTTCAGCTAACCTCCAGTACCAAGAACCTTGGAATGTAAGTCTTCAGTGTAGTAAGACACAAAGCCTGACATTATCTGCTGTGACATCTGATGCCATTGCCTGAATTATTTGCATCGAATTGGCTCTTGTTTGGAGTAACTTGTGTTTACACAGCTGCTGAGATGCATTCAGAAGCCAGAGTATCCCAAACAAGACTTTCTTGTCCTATTGACAGCAGGGCTTCCTCATTATTACACTGCTTTTATGGCAAAATAAGTCTCCAGTGTCATGTCTTCTTAAGCCCATGAGACTCACATTAAATGCTTAAACCAATGGTTAGCAAATTAAGGGAGCTGAGAGTGCCTGCTACTTGCTTCAGGTGCTGTAATGGTTTGAGCATTCACTTGCTTTCTCTGATCCTAAATTCTCTGGGTAGGCTTTTCTAGCCTTCTGACCATCCCCTCAGAAAAACTGTCCTAACAGGGGCTAATATCAAGTGTTCAGAGATGCATATGAAGAATACAGGTGCACAGCTTTTCAATCTCAACACCCAAACCTCAGGAGCATCTTCTGTCCAGTGATGTCTTCTATGAAAACAGTGACTTTCTGAACCTGCATCAACTTCAGTATTTTTTCTGGGAGGAAAAAGTGTTACCTCAGCCAGACTTGTACTTGTTTCAGCTGCTGCCTACTGGTTACTAACATGGAGAACTCTTGCTATCCACCTTCCCTCTGCTCTTTTGTATGGTTAAGCTCTGTAGGTTGAACTGTCCTGGCTGGTTTTATTACCTTACAAAGAATGAATCCCAGACCTGTGAATCTTCAGTTAAACAAGTTCCACCTCTTAGCAAGTGCTAATGATGAGATCAAGAGCATCTCCAATATGCTTGAAGTTAGCTAGAGCTTCCTAAACTGTATGTTTAGGAATATCTATGTCTTTCATATGTGAACATCTGCATTAGACCTGAATTAACAAAAGGTACATTTTCAGTTCAGAAGTTAAGCCACATTTGGTTTCTTATACTAAGCTGAACATCCTGAGTATGTGCTGTCCCATGTGGCTTACTCTTCAGCTGATTTCTCTCCTGGTTGGTCCTGTATTATTTTTTTCCTAGAGGATTGTTTGTTTCAGTACTCTGTGTGAAACAACTGATTTAAGTGAAATCCTCACTAGGTGAGTCTGCTGAATGTTCTTCAACCACCTCATCTGAAGCTAAATAACTGCTGACAGCTAGGACTTAAAAGGGATGACTTTCTGACACAGGGCTGAAGGGCTTGGCTGCATCACTGTGACCTATTTTTGAAGCTTTTCATGAGTCTTGAGATGTGTGACCTAGTTGCAGTACACATAAATCTATAGCTGGAAGGGGTTTGGTGGTTTGGGTTTGTTTTTTTTTTATTTTGCAGTTAAGTTCACAGTGTTCACTGTAGTGTTCTCTGCCACTGGGGCAAGTCAGAGGGCAAACAGAGGGTAGCTTTTGTCACAGTAGCAAAGGCCTCTGAAGGTTATTGTTCTAACCAGTTTGTTTCCAAGCTGATTAAAAACTGCCTCCCTATCTCCAGCTTGGGGATAAGGATGACAGCAAAGTTGCTTTAATAAAATAAATGTGCAGCTGTGGTGCAAGGCCAGAAGTTCCATGTTTGGAGTGGCTTTCCATCTTAGGAAAGAAACTGCAAATCAAAAATTTCTGCCAGTCATACAGAATGAAAGTTTTCAGAAATCATCAGTACCAACATATTTCCAGCCATCATTATACTTTTATTAATAGTTCCCCTTCCACATAAATGGATAACCCAGGCTCTAAAGGTGATAAAAGGAATTACCATACAGGAGAAGGAGTTTTTGCTTACTAACTGGCCTCTGATCAGCATGCCCCACTTCTGCAGCTCATAAGCGATTGCTCTCACGAAGGAAGAAGAGCGCTTTCAGCTGACGAGTTCAACTTCACATGGTGAATTCTAAACTGCCAGGTGTACTGACACCATATGCCTAAAATGGTGCTCAAAACTGGTAGGAACAGATAGAGATGTCAATGGCACTTGTCACTTCCTCCCTGTTTGAAGCGGGGGCGGGGGGAAGCCAGATTGCCTTTAGTTGCAGTCAGTTCAACTTAATGCAATCCAGTTGTTTCTAGTCAAACTGTAAGATGATTTGCCAAACAGCTCCTTCCCTCCTCTCACAGTCAGACATGAAGAGCCAAACATTGACATGAAGCTGGTGTGAGATAAACTATAGCTAATGGAAATTAATTGCAAGCTTGCAGTCATCCTTCCTTCCTTCCTCAACCAACCCTTGTAATACTCCTTTGAAATTGAACTGAAACTGAGCCAGTGCCTCCAGGTACTGGATACAGGAGTTAGGCTGGTGCTTCAAGAGGCCCCAGGCACCAAAGCAGCACCCAGGCATAAAGCTTAGCTGTGGTTCTGTGGACATACCTTAGTTTTCACTCAAGTTGCCACACAAGCTTGTTTTGTTTAGTTGATTCCATCTCTTCAGGTGGATCTCAAAGCTTACGGTACACAGTGAAGCTGCATTTGTAACAGGCCTGAGCTCATTTAAAGCTTGTTCAGTTCAGGTACCATCTGCAAGAGAAATATCTACCAGGTTCATTCTTCAGAACAGACAGTTTGTCCAATGATTTATTCATACATCAAATAAATAAAGTTGCACGGAATTTCTTTCTTCTTAGTTTTTCACTAGCACTTTCTGGAATGGAAATCCCTTGTTTTCTTTTAATTAGGGGCTGTTTGGCCATTGTGCCATCACAGTCAGCTCCTAGCATGGGTTGTGGAGCACTGTCACCTGGGCTTGCAAGGACATCTGCAGGGGCTGGAGGGTTAATACTCATCAGTAAGGAATGTTCAGGTGTCCACCACATGGAGGTAAATGCTTCTGTGGTTCTAGGCCTCTCAGATGATTCTAAAAGGCTTCTTGCCAAGTCTTTTTTTTGGCTAGGAAGTTCCAGGGGTGCTTTACAGTCATTTACTGTCTGAATTTCACTGATTTTTGTTTCTGGGCAGAGCCAGTCTGGAGGTTTAGGGAAGCACTCACCATCTTCTGAAGTATCAGCATCCTCCAAAGCCATTGCTTTTGGGACACTATTCACCCACGGTGCAACTTTATTATTGAAAGAACTCAAGCTACAGTCAGAGTGAATGGACGCATCTTCTGAATCACCATCATAAGGATCTAAAAACTAAAATAAAGGTCTCTCTAAATGTGGTGGATGCTTTTTTGTCCATAAAAAAATTTACAAGAAACAACATACGATGGGCTTTAAACCCACTTTCAACCTAAGTCACAGACTTAGTATGGAAGTTTTTCCTATTTATCCATACATTCCCACCTATATTTTAATTTTTTGATGCTACACCGAGAACAAGGCTGCTGCATAATAGCCAAACCTACTTGCAGTCCCCCGGAGTCCCTCACTTTCTTGAGTCCTCCAGCAAGTGGTCTAGGCACAATCTATTTAAGAGAAGTTAACATAGGTTTATAAAGCATCTTCCTATGAATTATTGATCAAAGTAAAATCAAAGTAGGTGCAATTCCTAGAGAAGAGGAAGCTAGAAGTCCTCTTGCTAAGAGATAGTCAAAAGAATCTCAGTCTGACTTTTAAAGGCCTGATAAAGTTAGCCTAAAATAGAGGGTCTGAGCAGAGCTACGTAAGTCTTACAGGATGAAAAACATTGCTGTAAAGTGAACAATGAGTAATTGTATACCTTACCACCAGAAAAGTAAACCAAACCGGCATTTAACTCGTACTAGACAAGATATAATTTAGAGTTTAGAGACCTCCCCTCCATCACTGGTCCCTTTTTGTTCTTTTACATAGGGATGATCTGAAATTCTTCCTTATTGGTTGGATTACTTATTTGCTGCCCTCTGGAGAGTTCCGTGACCAACACAGTCAAACCGAATCCTTTCAATCGGTCTCATATCGCTGCTGTAACAGTGAGGTTTCAGACCTCTTCTCCCCATGTAGTTAAACATGGACTTGTCCAGACCTGGACAAATAACTTGCTTCATGAATTTATGGTCGAGAACTATATCATTCTGAAATAGCGCTTATAGTTTGGGTCTATTAATTAAAAAAAAAAAAAAAAGCCATGTAGGGAGACTGCCTTTTAAAAGCAAACCACAGGAATAAAGCAGTCACGCCAAAAAAATGCCTACTGCAAGGACAGTGCTCCTCTGGAAGGACCCACCACAGCTGCTGGAGAACAAGCTGCCAAACATTGCTGTGCCTCCTTTCAGGGTGGGGAGGAGGCAAGTCTGAGCAGAGCTGGTACAAAGCAGGGCTTGGTGTATCCGGCCTCCCCACAACAGGAACCTGAAGGGTCTAGTGGAGGAGCCGAACTCCAAACCCATTTGTAACTGTGTGTTCTTGTGCTGGTTCAAGGACAGAGACACCCCCACAAAGCTGAGCAATGAATAAAAGCAGCTTCTGCCTCTCCAAAGAGCCCAGAAGTCCCCCAGTCCTGGCCTGGCAGCTTGCCTCAGCACCCTTGGTGAGAGCAACCAGCTCTTTGTCCAAGCTGCCACCTTTGCAAGCCCCTCTTCCCCCCAGGCCAGCTGTCAGAGTTCTGCCAGACAGCTGGATTTCCAGCCTTGTTTCTCCCAAAAGGAGACCACGGACAACTCCAGCTTTCTCCTGTGCTTTCTGGAAGGTAAAGTGGTGGCAGGTTCCTGGCAGACAGTTTCTCTAAGCCACAGAGCACAGCTATTCGCACAGACTAATAGCGAGCATCAATTCGGAAGATTTTACCGACAAATTAATTTAGTTCTCCACTCCAGAATCAGGAAAGTACCAATATTCATAAGTAACTGCCATGGCAACAGAGCTGTTCTCTTAATCTCATCCTCCAATCTCAAACTGGAGAGTCAGAAGGTAGAGGTTCTCCACCCAGAGCTTTAGAAATCCCACTGCACCAGAGATGCTGAAAGCTAATCCCAAGAAACAACCCAATGCAGCTTAAAGCACTTCTTCACAGAGAAGTGCTTCTGCTATGTTCTCTACCTAAACCACTGGCACTTCTCTGCCTCATCGTCCCAGAATCAATTTTATTAAAACTATTAACAGCTGTTAGGAAGAACCTGATGGATAGAATAGTGTTAGGTTTGGAGTTGTTGGGGTTTTTCCTCTTTTCTTTTACGGTCACAAAACCAACAACCCCAGCAACCATGCCTTAAAACTCTCCTCCCCTGAGACTGAGGAAGGGTTGGATACCCATCAGGGAATCCCACCACCACCAAAATGCTTCAGAGAGTCCGTTCTTACCTCTGCACTGGATTCAGACTCGGACTCCGTACTTGACTCTACTATGCAGTTCTGCTGCGGAGGAGGAAGAGAAAGAAAGGCTACTCAAAGCAGCAGTTACCGCAGCTTCGGGATGAAGCTGAAGTTCTGGTACAAACTGTGAATATTGTGTTTCTCCAAAGCTTTCCCATCTGAAGCCAGCTCATCCTTCCAAATATCCCACATTTGTGGTGCTGGTTGGGTTGTGCAAGTGAGACACAAGGGAAAAATAGAAGTGAGCCCCCCTCCCTTGCAATGGGAAGCTATCCAGAACATGCCTTGCATTTGCTAGGAACAGTTAAACTCCAGGCCTGTAAATCACTCTACAAAATGTTTGATTTGCATTGAGGTTTAGTTTGCTTCTTTGCTTTTGGTGGGCCTACATCTCAGAAATGGAACTGCAGATAAATGACTAAAACTACATCCTCACTTTCCTGAAGCTTTTGCTACAGAGACCTTACAAACAAACTGCCCCCTTATTCCCCAGGTGGTAGCACTGAAGTGGAATAGATTCCTTCCTCCCTCCCTTTTTGTTTCTTTGCAGGTGACACCATTTGAATTAATACCTCCACCCCTGTTGCTGGTGCACTCGTTTTCAGCAGAGCCGTCTGCACCACCAGGCTAATGACAAAGCAACAGTTTCTACATTATTTTTTAATAGAGAGATAGAGAAGCAGCAGTTAAAACCTTACCATGTATTTATGCGCCAGTCTTTCTATGTAGTCTGGGCTTTTAACAGAATCCTTCATTTCCTGAGCATCTACTGAAACAGGCAGAGGGTAGGAGAGCACATTAGAGAAAAATCTTCTTATAGATAAAGTGCCCAGACATGGTAACTCCCTTGATGCTAGAAAGGCTGGTCAATCCTTCAAAGTCTGTGTTAAGCTCTCAATCAAAGGCAGCTTCTGTTTAAAAACAAACAAGGAGAAGCTGCTGTCTTTCACCAAAACAATGACTTGATTCACTGGCCCTTCATGCAGCATGAGAAAAACATAAATTAAAAAAAAAAAAGCTTATACTCTGTAAAGTGGTTTTTTTTTAAAAGGCACTACAAGTTTTCTGAACCCTCAAGGAGCTATTTATACTGAAGACATCAAACAAGCCTGGAGACAAACAAATGCCAAGCCATGCAGAGTCAGCCCCCTACCCCAGCATTCAGACCCTGTTCACCCCCCCCACACCAGGGCTCTGTTACAGGGTGCTCCCTTCCTCCCGTACCCTCCATGGGCTGCCCAGCCCCACGCTTCCTCCTCCGCTGCTGCCTCTTCTCTGCTGAGGCCATCCTGCTCCCAGCACCTTCACCCTCCTCCAGCTTTATAGGCTGGGGCTCCTGGCTGCCCCACCTCTGCCCCCACCTCCCACACGCCCCACTCAGCTCCCTCAGCCTGGAGGCCTCGCTCTTTTGACAAAGATGGGAGTGAAGAAAAGAAAAAAGAGAGTAAAGCCCTCCCATGGAAGCAGTTTTTGCCCCTGCTAGAGGCTCCGGACTGCTCTTCACAGTGTGTTCTCCAGAGCTGGCTGTACGGAAGGCTACAGCAGAAACACGCACAAAATAGCAGAGCAGTTTGAGTCCCCCAGTCATGACATTTCTCTAAGCGTGTATGTACGCACATAGACACCTACATGTAAAACACGTCTGTACACACACATGCTTTGCAGGGCCTGGTGGCTAGAGAGGGGATGCTCTGCCCCCACTCTCAACAAGCTGTTTTCTGTAGCCCCATCTCATTCCCGTGACCTTCAGGCTGACAGAAGACACCGATCCCCTCCAGAGGCAGACAGGGTACTCAGCAGTTTCCTCCTGCCCTTTGCTGCAGCAGACAATCTCCTGTCTGTTGACGGACAGTTGCGGTTGGACACACGATGCTGTCTAAGAATCTTTCTTAATCACAATCCATCGTGGGTGATTTGGAGGAACCAAAAAAGGTCCCCTTACTTGCCATCACTCACTGAGAAAAGAAACAACTTTGCTATTTCGAAAAACCAGGAATAGTATTTTTTCAGATTTACCAGACAACTACAAGAAGCAGATCCAATTTGACCCGTTAAAAGCCACATCTCCAGTCCTTTATTTCTCCTCCTTTTTAGAGGGAAATGAGGAACTAATTCTTTTTATTTTTTTCAATTCAAATTCATCTTCCCATTATTTCCTTCCTGTCTGGCCTTCTTGCATCTTCCTGCACAACACAGAAAGTACTTTTTTTTTTTTAGATTAATTTTTAAATTATTATAAACCCCCAGTAAAACAAACATCTCACTCTGGAGCCAGCAGTGGGTTGTCCCTCTGAAAAGACACCAGGAGCAAGTCCCTGGGGAGGTGACAGTGGGAGCAGCTCACAAACTCCACAAGCCTTCCACCCCAATTCTGCCTCCATCTGAACGAGGCCCTATCACACCTCTTTTCTTTGCAGACACCTCCTTTTCCACCTCCTTACCTCCTCTACCCAGGCCAGGACCACCTGATGGTTATTTCCCCTCTTTGGATTCTCCAACCACTTTCAAAACAAAACAGAGCAGCCCAAATTGTCATCCAACAGCTCCCACCGCTGAGGTGGAAGCTAGAAGTGCTCTGTCAGTGCCTGCAGTGCCAGCTGAGTTGAATGAGCACATACCATCATCCTCATCCTGAATCCAAACAGGTGGCTTGGAGTCATTTCTCCCACAAGAGCCTGCCCAGAATTAGCTGCTGATGCTTTACAGGCAGCAGCTGTTAGCAACAAGGCGCTGGCATCTAGAGCTCAAGAGGATCGTTGGCCTGTGAGGGATTACAGATGAAATCATGACTCTAAGGTCAGGACCAGGCCAAGGCTTGCACAGCGAACCTGCTGCCAGCACCCATCTGGGGGCAGCGGACAGATCTCCAAGATTTTGGGTTTCCACTTTCCAAAGCACACGTGCGATGCCATCGCCAAGCCAGAGCAGCTTCCAGCCGTGCCTGGTTGGCGCGGTATGGACAAGGTGGGCGGCCAGAGGGTTACAGAGGCACAGAAACGCTCCCTTCAGCTGTGTATTGCAATCGTTTACTGCACTGCTGCTTGGTGCTTTGGCTCTTCTTGTCACTCTTGAAAAAGCCCTCGACACTGCGCAGACCTTGTGCCAGCCCACTGAGCTCTAATTTCCCCTGAGTCCGGGCTTCTTGTTTCCAAAGGCGGCGTCGCGCCCTCTCCTCTCACCCACGGGTGCCTGCTGTCTCGCTGCTCCGCCGGGCGCTGTGAGAGCCTCTCCCAGCAGAACAGTTCAGCCTCTCTTCTAACTTCCCATCTAATAAACCACACATTCACCTCTGTCGTTCTATAGAAAATTAACAACACCCCCCCACACACACACCCCTTTTGAAATGCAGGTGACTTCCATATACAGAGACATTATATACTGCTGTGAAATGTGCCGGAGGAAAAACTGTAGAACACTCATTTGCCCAAGATGAAAAACCCCTTAAAGCTCTGGGGCTGGGGCCAGCAGACCCCGCTCTTGCAGAGCAAACACTGCAGCTGGAGCAGAGGCTGCCTGAGGCTGCGTGTCCGTCAGGGAAGGGCTGCGGCTCGCTCCGGGCCGGCAGAGCTCTTCTTGGGCCCCCGCTCGCTGGCAGAGCACGGGAGAATGAAAGATCCTGAACGGCACTACTGAGCAACAACTAAACCATCAGCGTGTTATCAACAGTGTTCTCACACTAAATGCCAAACTCAGCGCTGCACCAGCTACTGGGAAGAAAATTAACTCTATCCCAGCTGAAACCAGGGCAGCTCCTGATCTCTGAAGGCCAAGATGAAGCAATACCAGCCTTTTTCCATAAAGCCACAGCCCTTCCAGAAAAGCAGGTTTCCACCCTGCCCGAAGAGCCCAGGTGACAATTTCTAGTGCTTTTTTTCTCCCTTTACTCTCAGACCAGTGCCACCTTGCCTCCTGACAGCCACCACCTGTCCCCAGTGGCTCTACAGCTGGAGACACCCATCTGCTCCTGCTGCTGCTGCCCCTCCAGCTGCCAGACAAAGATTATTCAAGGTGCCTGCGGGCAGGATCAGAATGTGCAGAGATTTTTTAATTAATTTTGGCAGAGGGCTTGACAGAGGCTTATGCCTGCCTTACTATGAGTCGTCTTTGGAGGGCAATGCCTATCTCCAAATTCTAATCCTCAAGTGCTGTTGGAATCGCTGTACGGCAATGAAGCCCAACATCAATATTCTTGTGCTATTTAGACATTAGGAATCGTGCCTTTCATGAAGGAAACATTTTTTTAAATTGCAAGATGGTGAAAGAGTTTTTTACTTAATTTGCAATAGGCACCAATCAAAACAAGATGCCATATCCAAATTAAGTTAATCAGATGAAAGAAGTGCAGATCAGAGATGAAGATCTGGAGCTGGTTGGCCGTTTGGGTCAACCCACTGTCGAACGCTAATCGAGAACATTTCAGCCAAGCCTGAGTGCTGCAGGAAGTTGGAAACAAGATGCTGCAGAAACTGAAAGGTCTCGTCTCACACTGCGTGTTTCTGCCTGTGAGCAGTGCAGAGGATCCTGCAGGCTCCACTGCCTATTAAATCAAGCCGTGAGCAAAGACAGTAAAAGTACAGTTTACAGTTGTCTTGCAGAACAGAAATTGGCTTTACCCTTTACTGCATATGCACTGGGACACACGGCACCGCACGTGACTGGAAGTATGGCCACACGACAACTGCTGCTGCAGTCTCCTTGTTCCCACACCTCAGAAAGTGCTACGTGCCCCTTATTGTTCGCATATGGCTGTTAATTCTTGACAAAAGTGAGAGGAGAGAGGCAGCCTTTAATTCCTGTACTCACAGCTGTTTCTACAAAGCAACATTCCGTTCTTATCTTCATGAAGTCGTCTCCCTGGGATGCACAACAGAAGGGTGTGGGAGGCAAAGAAACGTCCTTGGTGTCTCCAGTCTGTGAGTACAGAAGTGCTACGTTCAGAGGGAGCTGTTCTGTACATGGCCAAGGAACTGTACCCAAAATACTGGGTATTACGTGGTACGGAAACCATACGGAGTCGTTAAGATTCTTAGTTTTCTCTTCCATGTAAGGGGCAGCATCGTCTGGAGGCCTGAACTGGAGGTAGGAAAACACAGCTTTGGTTCTTGACTTGTCTTTGTGTTCTGATGAATGGAATCATTGCCCCTGGAAAAACCACTTCAGCCCTTTTTAAACCTTGTTTCCCCATTTGCAAAATGTAGGTGTAATGCTGGTTTTCTTTAACCTGCCTTTGTAACTTAGGGAAGATGAAAGCACTGACATTTCTCAAAACAAAAGTGAAACCAAACATCTCACTGTAGCAGAGTATTGATAACCCAGGAAGCCATGCTGGCATTTGGAGAGGGAACTCCATTGTTCAAGACTGGCAGCACTATTGCTGTTTTACTTCCAAGTTTGTTCATGAATAACCGAGAGGAAACTTTGCCTTACTTGAAAACCAGCTCTTCAGTCACCCATAGACTTCTTTGACAGGGTGGTTCTGTTCTGAAGATGAAGTATTTTATAGTAATGTTCCTGGAGCTTCCACCAGCCCCTTTTTCTTTTGAGGCTGAAGCCAATTCCTTAGGTACAAAACTGGGGTCTTATAATTAGGATACTGAGGTGGCAGGAAGGAGATCAGAGTGTGAATATGCCGGCTCCCTTTCCTAAAACCCCAGTTATATCTGACTAACATGCTACCCTTTTTTTTTCTTTTCCTGAATGGGCGCTGTACATTCCTTCTCTTAGATCGGTTTCATCAGTAATTGCATTGTTGGAAGAAAGCAGGCTGTCAAGCTGAAGGCTGACACACATCACGATGAGCTGCAGTCTGACTGCTGGACCGATTTCTCAGCGTGCTCTGCAGGCTGGAACACAGCAAAGTATTTGAATAATGCAGCTCTGGCATCCCCACACCTACACCCACACCAAAGGCACCGCCATCTCCGATGCACCATGTGATCAAATTCCATCGGGTGAAGGACAATGGTTACTCCAGAGACTTCTGTATGTTCTGCCCCACTTTAGTTTTACTTTAATGCTTTGCTGAGCTTTGCGGGGGGCCTGTGTAGTGAAAGCTGCCTGCTTTCTGACCTGTGAGCTCTTACTTGCCTGGATGCATGTGTGGCTTCTGGAGAGGAAATTGCTTATTTTAGTTGGTACTTCCAGTGGATTCCATGCCAACTGAACATCCAGGGATAAATTAGCATCACTTGAGGGATACAATACATCAGTCAGCCACTGTCTGCAGTTTCAGCAGAAACTTTCCTGTTGAATCCAGTTGCCCTCATTCATCACAGCACAGAATTTACATGTATTTTTTCTGCTTTTTTCCTTGTTCTATTAAATCCATCAGGTTCAATTGGTTGTGTATCAATAGGAAGATGTTCTGATGACGTTCAGTGAAACCTCTAACTGCCAGCAGTATAAGCTCTAAACCAGCAGGCAAGGAGGGAGTGTAACACCAAGCTGTGCCAAGTTTCACTGTAATCACTTACTCAAGTGGTAAGACTCACTTACTCAAGACTCCACTGTCCTGCAGCTCAAATGAGAAACGTATTTTAATGTTGGTACCTAACCCTTTGCTGGACTTTGTTGTGCATTTCTGCTTACAAGAAATGACCTTGTAAGCCCCAAGTAGTCCTGTACCATGAGCCTCACCGCAGGGTCAAAGAGCCCTGAAAAAGAGTGAAGTTATTAGGGCACCCAGCCTTTCCTGAACTCTGCTGTGAGGCTCTCAACACTTCTATCTATGGTTCAAACAGTAGAAAATGTGTGAGAAACGAAGACCGTGAACTGCTACAACAGGCAGCTGAGCAAGAGAACTGATCACAGTGTCCTTGCTTCCTAAAAAGTACTTCAGCAAAAAGCTGGGACACGAGGGGAGCTCCGCTCTCTGTGCCAAAGCAAAACCCGCTGCCGCTGTGTCCTTTGTGCAGCACCTGTGGCCTGACTACTCAGGGTAAGGCAGGAAACGACTCAAAACACCAGTATGTTCTCACGGCAGTACTGGGGGTAACCTCCAACTTCCACCTGCATTCCTCTCTAACAGATAAATTAGTTTTCAAGGCGGGTAAAGACCTGAGCCATCACTTCACTGACCAGGTGGAGAAGACTCTCTTTAGCACCTTTTGTCACTGTAAATCTTAGATCTCAATGTATACTTGGAAGATAGTTTCACAATTTTTTACACATTATAAAGGTCTTGGAAAATAGATTTTAGTCACAAGACATACAGATCTTAAAATCCACCTGCTTTTAAGTCCTTAAGTACAATACAAAGTCCTTAGTACAATACAACAGAATTTTTGCCAGTGAAGCCTTGGAGAAGTTACCTAAAGTGGACTGACAGCTGTCAACATTTGGGCATCACCAAGATGGAAGCGTTTACCTTCTATCATTGCTTCGGTCATCCATGCACTGAACTGCAAGTCAGCACTGAGGTACAGTTTTCAACTGGGCAACTCCTCTCACAAGCCAGACACGTGAATGTATTTTGATGTCATTCCTATAGCGACAGTATGCTCATTGCTATGGCACAAGGTGGTAACGGAATGCACAAAGTACACCTCATCCTAGTCACGTCACTTCAGATGGAGTGAACACCTGTGGCCTAGGTACAGTGACACTCAAGTTTTGAGTAGAATGCAACTAACCCCCAGGATGGTGTGGGTGGGACACCAAATCTCATCTCACTGCTCAGGAAAATTATTTCCATGTGTTGTCATTGCCTACCTTTACCCTCCTTCTAACTTTCACCAACATTGATGTACGGCACAAACTGAAGTTTTTCTGCAGTTGATGTACGCCATAAATGATGAAGGGCCTAAACTGAAGATTTTCTACGGTGGTAACAGCTACTTGCAACACACAGGATCTCACTTGTGAGAGTATGGCAGTTGTACTGCGTTGATTAGTTGACTATGCAAAGGCTATCCGCCTCCAGATTTAAGAATGGAGCCTTCTACGATCAAGACACGCTTTCCTCAGAGACATAAAAGACTGATAAAAAAGAAACATCCTGCCCAGAAAGCACCAAAAGCTGGATGACAACTGAGACACTGTGAAATCAGCAGTTTTCTGCAGAAACTAGGGAAAAGGTAAAGGTGGCAGGAGGAGACTGGGACCACCGACCCAGACGTGTCCCTCCCACACCTACAAAGACACTGTGTGGCAATTTACTCAACTAGTTGAGATGTACTAACCAACAGAGAATAGAATCAGCTATTCAACTAATGGGAAGCAACTTCTTTGTTCTCTGAAAGGAAGGAAGCTTGATGGGCGCCGTGCCAGGGGGCGTCAGCTTTGTGGATTAACACCCAGCACCCTGGTTTGCACAGAACCAGAATAAATCAGTATCTCAGCCCTGTGTGACTGACTTACTGCACACTGGGTAAATGGACCCTGGTTTGGGGATAACACCATAGTAAGCACCCATCCCTCCTGCAGTCTTCTTGAGACACCCATAACTTGATGTGATTTTGTCTTGTATCATGACACGGAATGACAGGTGTGGAAGACCAATGCCCCACACGTAGTGACCTGGGAGTTCAAGCTATTTTGTAGGTGCCACAAGGTTAATTCCCCTAGTCACCAAGAGCTGGAACTAACTTTGACAAATGCTGGACATGTGACAGGGAACGTAAAGCACTGGCAACAGTGGAAGCAAGGTGTTTTTGAGAAAGAGGTTTTTATTTCATAAACTTAATTCTGAACCACAGAAAGGAAGTAGCATCCATTTAATCTGTTATTCTGAGTAGCTCCTTATTAAATAACACAATCTAATGCAAGTGTGGTCTAAAGAGCACAGAGAAGTTTCAGTGGAGCAGGTGGGACATAGAAAAGAGAGGTTTTCAGGCACACTGGGCCTTCAGCAATTGCATAAGCAGTAGTGAAGCCTTTGAATATCCAAGCCCTTTCTTCAGTTTCATTTTGGAGAAATTCAGAATGCCCCAAAATGTGAGCACACCAGCCTGTACACTGACAGAGAGTCTGGAGCATCTACCAGAAGGCCACTAAACTATCAGCCAGCAGAACTCCCTTCATGTGTCTACTGCCCTACCTACACAGCAAGCATGAACAGGGCCCTGCCTGCTCCCAAGACAGTGCTGCTTTGATATAAATGCAGAGTGTTCTTTGCAACCACAACTTTGGCAAACTCCTGCTTTGAATTAGCTTGCAAGAAAGCTGATTGTTTTGGATACCTGTAAGATGCTGCTACAGCCAAAACTGTCCTTTCACCATACTAAAAAATCTCAAGACACACCATTGTCATGCATGATTTTACATCAGAAAATAGAGCTCAGGTATTGGTTATGAAACAGAACAGATGGAAACAGGAAACTAAATCAAGACTTGAACTTGCCCCTACCCCACCCTAGTGGGTTCATTAAACTCACTTCATTAAACAATCTGTCCAAAGCCCACGGAGTGCATTTTGCTCCAGAGATGCTGGAGTTGGCTATCAACTAGTTTGCTTTTACTACTGCCCTTCAAAGACAGAGGCAAGGGATACAGAGCAAAACACAAGCTCACCATTTCGTGAAAGCCCTGACTGCAGATTGTCTAGAGATCTTTTGAGAGCTGCTTGACCTTCCACTCTTAGGTGGAACTAGGTTGTAGCAGTGTTGCTCAGCATCCAGGGTGTTACAGATTTAACAAGAGAGCAGTTAGTACCAGCATCTAAAGCAGCAAATGATGCCAAGAACAGCAGCTTTGTTCCCAGTGTAAACAGACGAGTGACACAGCTCATTCTTAACACTTTTATTCTTACAGTTCTAGGTCTGAACTGTACATGCAGAGTTGTGTAAGTCACAATAGAGATTTACAGTGGATTCTATTCTATGGTAGAGTGCAATCCAGAATCCTTAAACAGTATAAAAAACAACTTTAAACATCAAGACCTTGTTAGGAGCAGAAGGGTTAAAGCTTCCCCAAGTACTTCAGCTCTCCTGGATACCTAGTTACTAGGTACTGTATGTTAGAGCAGTTTACAGTTGAAGAGCTGTAGAACACTAAACAAACTGGAACATCCTGTTGTCATGCCATCTTCATTACTACTTTCCCTCATTTCTGGCGATTAAGAATAAGTCAAAAACCCTGCCACCTGCAACCAGCTAATACAGACAGAAATAACTACTCCTTAGTTGCCTGTTTAGGGTTGTACAGTGTTAAAGAAAATATTCCCTCACTGGCATTTGTATCTCACATCAGCTGCAAAAGCAATGTAACAAAAATAAAGGTATAACATCTTTGAAAATAAATATAAAGAGGGAATGCAGACAAAGTGTCAAAGATTTTTTTTTTTGGCAGGTAACATTCAGAATATACAAAATATAACTTATTCATATTAGCCAAGGAAACATTCATGAGTTCCTGTAAACTGTTTTAATCCACCTCCTCCATGCGCGATGTGTCATCGTCTCCTTCAAGTGGTGGCATCTCCTCAGTAACTGCTGGACTGGCTTCTTCTGCAGCAGTATCATCTTCATCAATGCCTGTTCAGGAAACACACATACCATTAATACTGGTATCAGAACTCGATGCTTTCTTCTCCTTCAGACCTCAACTGATCTGAGGGTTCCCCTTTTCTTTTCTGTAAGAACAAAGCAGCACCCATGTGCTCTCTAGACACTCAGTAACCTGGCAAGGGCATGTAACCACACCCAGAGCTTACTGGAGACATGACAGTTTTCTGACTTACCCAGGCCAAGTTTGATCATTCTATAAATGCGGTTGGCATGTGTCTGAGGATCTTCTAAACTGAAGCCAGAGGACAGGAGTGCTGTCTCATACAGCAAAATGACAAGATCCTTCACAGACTTGTCATTCTTATCAGCCTCTGCCTTCTGCCTCAGTGTTTCAATGATGGAATGATCAGGATTAATCTCCAGATGTTTCTTTGCTGCCATGTATCCCATTGTTGAGTTGTCTCTCAATGCCTGCGCTTTCATGATCCTCTCCATGTTGGCGGTCCAGCCATAGGTACTTGTTACAATACAGCACGGAGAAGTAACTAAACGATTGGACACAACAACCTAGAAAAGTCGATACAAAGCACAACTTTGTCATTTAACATTCCAACATGTACGCTTGGTTTACTGTCCCCAGTGACTGAACCAAGGTTCAACTTTGAAACACTGCATGTGATGAAGATGTAAGACTTGCGAGACAGCTAAGAATCTGCAATACCAACTCAACAGAACCACTCAGCCTCACTAAAGAGCACAAAGACACCTTGTGTCCAAAAAGCTGTATCCTGCAGAGACTGCTCTCTTTCAGAAAAAGCAATTGTAACAGACACTGCTATCTGAGCCTTCTCTGCAGCCCGTTCATTTCAGATCATTAGATTTGTTACACACAGACAAACTGAGCACTACTGAGTACCTTTTCCACTTTCTTTTCAAGGATGTCTTTCATTATTTTGCAGAGGTTTTCAAACTTGGCTTTTTTCTCCTCCTGTTTCTTTTTCTCTTCCTCATCTTCCGGAAGCTCCAAACCCTCTTTTGTTACAGAAACCAGGGTCTTGCCTTCAAATTCCTTCAGCTGCTGTACACAGTACTCATCAATAGGCTCTATCATGTAGATCACTTCCAGGCCATGTTTGCGAAGACGCTCCACAAAAGCAGAGTTGGCCACCTGATCTTTTGTCTCACCTGCAAGAAGCAAGAGTGCCAGTTATGGTTTGAGCCTCAGCACTGTAATGTGGCAGCTTGTTTATCTTCTCAAAAGCCTATGCAACACTTCCAGTGATGCTTCATGTCCATACCAGGGGGGAAAAAAGGGGCAAAAACAGGGATGACAAGCCACTGCACAGATTAGGCTGGCCCAAAGAGACTCAAGCCTTTCAAACTGACACCACATACTTGACTGGTTTGAAAGTAAATTTACATTTCCTGGAATGCCAGGTTAAGAAATGTTTCCCATCCCTGCCCCTGCCTGTACAACACTTGCCTTTTGGGGGGGGGGGGAAGCCTTAGTATCTGACACCCAAATAGTTAAACTGATTTGAGCACCAAGTCTCAAAAATTAAAATACTCCTGAATAAACTTATTTGCTTAAAGCCTGAACACAAAGCTATCTTAAAGGCACCTAAAGACTCTGACTTACACCTTCTGGGCTTCCAGGGGTAAAAATGGTGAGTAAGCTGGCTGTGAAAAGGCCCCTTCAACTAGTTCTGCTGTCCTCATGGACATCGTACCTCATTAAGGCATCATAACTATGGTAACAAGCCTGACAGACATCCTGCACACAGTTCCCCATTTCTTTCTAAATTCACCAGGAGAACTGCCATGGTTACTTCCCATTTTCTAACCCCCAGAAGATAACCCTCTACAGATGTAACCGCATTTACAGACTGTTTCTGCTACCAACTCACCTGTAATGTAGTAGACATGTTTCTGGTTTTCCTTCATCCGAGTGCAGTAGTCCTTCAGAGAAACCATTTCATCACCAGATGCAGATGTGTAGTACCTCAGTAATTCTGAGAGCTTCTTGCGGTTCTGGGAGTCTTCATGTATACCGAGCTACAGAAGTACAAGAAAAAAATCAAACTACTAAGTGATTCCTTCAGATAATCCTGAACTGTGGTACCTTAGTATTACCTAGACACTATGAAAATCTGCAGCTTCTGTTATCAGTACTATTAAACAGAAAGACTACAAACCTTGATGTTCTTGGAGAACTGCTCGTAGAATTTTTTGTAATTCTCCTTGTCTTCAGCCAACTCAGTGAAAAGCTCTAAGCACTTCTTCACCAAGTTCTTCCGGATCACTTTCAGGATCTTGCTTTGCTGCAGCATTTCACGAGAAATATTCAGAGGCAAATCCTCAGAGTCTACCACACCTCTCATGAAATCTGGAAGATGACCAGGAGAATCAGCTTTGCAGGTCTCAAACAGAAAAGATTACCAGTTGCCACCTAATGGCTTTGCCCTTTTAAAATTCTTAATTGGTTTCTACAGAGTTCTGACAAACTAAGTAGTACTTGCAACTGCCCAGATACTTCCTAATAGCTCTGTTTAGGACTCAGCCATCACCCTCCTCAATTTCTGTAACTATGAAGGGAAGCTTCAAAAATGCTAAGCAGTTCCACTAACTTTTTGGGAAATATTTTCCTCAAAAATATACTCACTCAGATATTCAGGGATCAGCTCCTCACAGTTGTCCATGATGAAAACTCTGCGTACATACAGCTTGATGTTGTTCTTCTTCTTCCTGTTTTCAAACAGATCGAAAGGTGCGCGCCGTGGGACAAACAGGAGAGCTCTGAATTCTAACTGCCCTTCCACAGAGAAGTGCTGTGAGAAATCAAGACCAACATATGTTAATCAATCTGCACAGCTCTAACTTTAGTAACCATTTAAGAGCAATTCAAATGCAGAACACGAACAGTAACCATCTCGGATTTCAGAAAAAAACCAGTAGCCAAGACACTTGTCAGAACAAGCACTTTCTCCAGACAGATATATTCACTGTTCTGTTCAGTCGCTACCAGGCAAGTAGACCAACTCAGAAGACCTACTCAGTTCCCTGTATTTTATATATATATATATTTTACATATACACACACTGAGCTTCAGGAAACATGTATTCTTACAGCACTTCCCACTACAGACACACAAGGACAATTACATCTCACCCTTATTAGCTGTAGGACTTCTCAAAAGGAAATCCAATAACTTATTTACATTTATCCAAAATCTACTTTTAAATTTTTCCGATGAGACTTGGTAGCAAGCTAGAAACTGGGAAGGCATCTGCGCTTGTTTACTGCAGATGTGATCAAGACTGTAAACCCAGCCTTAGCAGTAGCCAGTATAGTTGTAGCACCAAGTGTCAACCTCACTGAGTGAAGTGTTTGAAACTGGATCGGAAGTTCAGCAGCATGTTTAGCAAGCTTCCAGCTTTAGTGACCAGTACAATTTGCCTGAAGAACTTACTTTCACAGCCAAGTGGTCTTCCCAGTCATTAGTAAGACTCTTGTAGAATTCTCCATATTCCTCATTGGTTATGTCATCTGGATTCCTGGTCCATATGGGCTTGGTCTTGTTGAGCTCTTCCTGATCAATGTACTTCTCCTTGATCTTCTTTTTCTTCTTCTTATCTCCATCCTTCTTTTCTTCCTCTTCATCAGAACCAACATCCTCAATTTCTGGTTTATCTTCTGTCTTTTCCTCCTTCTCTTCTTTTTCCTCTTCCTTTTCCTCAGCCTCATCATCACTCACCTCCTTATCACGTTCCTTCTCCACCTACAAAAGAGATCTTTAGCTGAATTCAGAAACCTACAAGTTTTAGCATTAACAGCCCTTAGGTACTCCTTGTAGTCTCAGAAACTATATGAACAGGCGATCATGTTTTCCCCCTAGACTCAACTAAGGACTTGGACTCTGGGTGCTGATACAAGTGCAGATTTGTTTCCATGTGCTTATATGGTAGTTTATGCTATTTATTTTCATTACATTTAATTACCACAACCAATACATTGATATGATATTAGTTTTCCTCAATAGTTGGGACACTGTGATACTACTAGCTTGGTAAAATATGTTTTACTTAAGTCTTGTGAAATGAAGTCGTAATTAAGAGAGTTAAATTTATAGTTACATCCATGTACCATCTGTAGTAATTTTTAGCAATAAAATACACATGGACTGCTTTCTTTAATCTCAGAAGTCCACTTCTTTAAGTTGGTGATACTGAAATTATTTAGTATTTCAAAGAAGATACGTACAAAGAGTGTAATAGGATAGCCGATGAACTGAGAATGCTTCTTCACAATTTCCTTGATTCGCCGTTCTTCCAAGTATTCAGTTTGATCTTCTTTCAGATGCAGAATGACTTTTGTTCCACGGCCCAAAGGTTCACCTGGAATACAGTTTACAGGTTTTACTTGCGCAGCAGCAGACTAGACTTTGACTAATTCTAAATCACGCCTTCTTTTCTAAAAGGTACTGCTGTATTGGTGATTTCTTCACCACTAGGAAATAAAAGCATCAGTATACAGAAACAGCCTTACAGGCATGTCCTCAATTTCTGTACTCAGCATGTTATTTCAAGTATGCTTAAAAGGAAAATTTAAGGCCATTTGCTCTAATATCTCTATTCATCTTTCAAGTTTCTGTATACTGAGTAGTTGTAGGAGTCTACAGCAAAATATCCATGGTGTAAGCTTTGACAGCTCAGTCTCCAATATAACGCACCATTTACTTCGGCATTCCCTTATCACGTATCAAGAGTTACACAAACTACAATTCCAAGGCAAGTCGTGCCTAGGCTTGAACTGACACACAACTAGTACTACCCATTTTATCTGTCTGTTTTGGCTTTTTCAATGCACAGAAGAGGTATCTAAGTGCCAGCAATCTTAGGGAGCAAGCTTGAGCAGAAACACTGAACACTCACCATTATCAAGTCTGACAGTAAAAGATCCTCCAGCTGATGACTCCCAAGCATACTGTTCATCATCATTGTGCTTGGTGATAACTGTAACTTTTTCTGCAACCAGGTAGGCAGAGTAGAAGCCAACACCAAACTGACCGATCATGGATATATCAGCCCCTGCCTGCAGGGCTTCCATGAAAGCCTTGGTACCAGACTTGGCAATAGTACCGAGGTTGTTCACCAGGTCAGCTTTGGTCATCCCTATGCCTGTATCCACAATGGTCAGAGTGCGATCATGCTTGTTTGGAATTAGGTTAATTTTCAGGTCTTTTCCAGAATCCAGTTTGCTTGGGTCAGTCAAGCTCTCATACCTTATCTTGTCCAGAGCCTGTAAGAGAAGAGATGGGCTTTAACATTTCCTGCCTATTCCTTAAAGTGTCAGTAGTCCTACTGACACAAACCAGGCTAGGAGTTAGAGTACTTACATCAGATGAATTGGAAATCAGCTCTCTCAGAAAGATTTCCTTATTGGAGTAGAAAGTGTTGATGATCAGAGACATCAACTGAGCAATCTCTGCCTGGAAGGCAAAGGTCTCCACCTCCTCCTCCATTGGCTGGTCCTGAGTTTGCACAGCTTCCGGCATCTGTAACAAGAGAGGGAGTTGAAATCCCATCCTGAACAGGCCAGCACACATAGCCATTGGCAGGCAGTGACAATAACATTGAGACAAAAGGTATTTGACTACATAATTTCAAATACAGCACCATAGGAGCACACAAAAACCCATCAGACTTGCTTTACATTCACTTTTATTTCTACTATTTAGGGTAACAGATCTTTTTCTCCTCTTCTCCATTACCTTACAACTTAATGTGTGACCCTAACTCCCCTTCCTCACGTTACAAAAAATAAAAATGCAACTATGAACTTCACCTGGCATTTGAGAGGTTGCATTACTCTGTAATCATGTCTCACAGTAAAATCCCTTTCTGGAGCGCTCTCCTTTTCTCACATCCACCTCCCCATTTGCTCAGGCAACTATTGTCTTCATAGGCAGACAATATCTGCAACTGCAATGACCCAGGAGAACTCGCTACTCTGTCCTACAGAGACAGAGCACCTCAACTTGACTGGCGACCTACAGCCTAGAATATCCCCGCCACCAGCCGAAGCTCAAGAACAACAGGTTCAACTCAAAAAGGGACACCTAACCCAGCACGTTAATCGCCACGGAATGAATGGAAGCCAAGTGCAATGCTGCAATCCTGATCCACCGTGCGATATAATTAAGAAATAGGCACTGAGCTACCGGAGGCGGCTCCGATGGCCCCAGACGGGCCAGCGCCGTTGAGCGATGTAGAGGAGCGACCGGGGCGGGAGCGGCGCCCCCGCGCGCCGCCGCGCAGCGCCCCCTGCAGGCTCTCATCCGAAGCAAGAAAGATTCTAGAAACTGCTAGAGCCTTCCCCGACCGCCCCCCCCCTCCCCCCCGCCCGGCCAGCCCCAGCCCCGCGCAGCACGCACCTCCCCCAGCCCCCCCGCCAGCGGGAGCGCTGCCGAACAGCCCCCTTCCCCCTCTCCTTCCCCGCGCCGGCCTCAGCCGCTTCCCCCAGCCGAATCGCCCGCCAGTCCCTCCATCTTGCGCTCTCATGGCGGAGCGCCCATTCATTGAGAGCAAACCTCCCCCGCTGCCCGTGCCCGCCGCGATTGCCCCTCCGTAGCGATCCGCGGTCGGGTCACCCCTCTTGCACCTCGGCGAAGGGAGAGCTAGCCCTGCAGGTACACCCCCCGACAAGGAACAGCCTCCTCTACCCGCCACCTACACCTCCCCACCCCAACTCTGCCGGCGGAAGAACCACCCCAGGAGCTGCCCGCCGGCTTTTCCCCCTCTACTTCACAGACAAAAAATCAGCTGCGATTTCAATATGGGCTTTGGGGACATCAGCACCTCACCCCCTTCCTGCCGCTCCAGTCCCTCCGAGCCCACTTCACCTTGAACGGGAACTTAAACGGGGAAAAAGAGAAGCTACATCCTGCACCACGCGGTCCCCTGTACTACCCCCCCCAACCCCGCACCCCCTCCACCACACGGAGGCATCCACCAAGCGCTGGGATCTGGGCGGAGGAGGCTCGCTCAGAATAGCCATCCCTTACGTATAACCGGCCACAGCCGCCGCCGCTCACCTTGGCAGGGGGAAGGGCTGCTGGTCTCCTCACTGAAACTGCAAACACGCTCTACCCGCTCCGCTGCGCCTCCACTAGTGCGCGCTCCCCGCCGCCCGCTCAACTTATATACTGCCGGCGCCGCCCCCTTCCAGAACCATCGGGAACCTTCACTGACAGGCACGGGGGAGGGGGCGGCGCGGGGGCGGGGGTCGGGGGCGGAGACTCCTGGCCACGCCGCTAAGGGGCGGGGTCGAGCCGCTCGCAGCCAATAGTAGCCGTCCGCGAAAGGCGCCCGTCAGAGCGCGAGTCTCGCGCAGGCGCCTCCCGTTGCCTCCGCGGCCCGGGTGGGGGTGGGTTCCGCGCATGAGCCGGCGGCCGAATGAGAGCGCGCGTTACCCATTTGTCCAACGGTCGGCTCGGCCGGGGAGCGGGGCAGGGGGAGGTGGCAGCGGGGCGCATGCACGGTGACCGCCCGGGATGGTGGCTGGGCGCGCGCGGCGCTCAAGGGGTGGGGTTTGGGGGATTGCGCAACGGCGGGTGACGTCATTCCTTGCCCTGCGCCTCTCAGAACGTCCTAGAAGCGGGCGTGGCTGGGCCGGGCAGGTCGTACACACCCTGCTCCTTTCCACCCACCCCCCGTCTCTCCGCCGCCCATACCGCTGCGGAGAAGGGCCTAGAAAGCCTGGGGCTCCCCCTGCCCTCTCCCGCCGGGACAAGGGCCCAGAATCGGGGTGCGGGCAGGAGCCGCCCTGTCTCCTCTAGTCCCTGTCTCTGCTTCGGAGTCGCAGTGGCCGGGCTCTGCCCGCTCGGCCCCGGGCGGGTTAGTCGCGCCGGGCGGCTCCCCGCAGGCCGGTTGTGTCGGTGGCTGCGGCTCTGCTTCCCTCTCATGCCGCGGGATGGGAAGACTGCGTGGGGGCCGGGCACCGCGTCCCTGCCGTGCTCGCCGGGCAGGAGCCATCTGCTCTGACGGGCGTAGCTGGATGAATCACGGCTTAGGGATGCTGTGGTAAAGCGTTTTGCCTAATGAGGGAAAAACCTAAGTCGATTCTCACACATCAAGTACCAGTCTGCAAGTTGAGCAGAACCCTGCCTCTTTATGCATTTTTTCAGGATAAAAAGAGGCAAGGGATCAAATCCAGGAAGCTCAGGAGACCTACATAGCTATGCAGTTACTTAAGGATTTAAGTGCTAATAGTAGACATGAGACGGATGCCAGTGCTGTGGGGTTTGTTAACAGCCCAAAGCCTAAAACCCACTGGTATTCTCAGCCTGGATGTGGCCTTTGCCCTCTAATCTGTGGGAAATCTCAGTTGATGTTCAAAGGGCACAGCTACAGATGTCTCCATATGCACATCTATACATCTTACATAGAGGCTGTGATAAGTTCCTTTGGTAAGTCTCATTATAGCCAGTGGCTCTGTGATTATGGCATTTAGCAGGGCGGTTATTTTTATATCCTGAACGACCTGGTTGGGAGCAGGGAGTTAAATGCAGGTCTTCCATGCCTCAGGAGGATGATCTGCATCACATGGGTTCCAGAGCAGGCTTCTAAAACTTTCTTCTTGGAGCTGACCCACTTTTTGGTACATAAATACCAAGTGAAGCTACATGTTTTAACCGTGCACTGATGTAAGCATGAATCTAGATAATTTCCCTGCTCTAAAGAACAGCTATTTATTTGAGGAATAAAAAGGATGTTGTTTCTGTAGCAAAAATTCTTCACAGCTGCAACTCCTTGACATTTTCTCTTGGCTTATAGATGTACCCCAGACTGCCATCTAGTTCAACATCTGACTGACTTTGGGGAATTAACATTCTTGGCATCCTTTATCCTGCAGTTTGACACAGACAAGCAAATCTGAATGAATTGGGGCCTACAGACTTGATTTTGTTGCAGCATTGTCTTTCAGGGAGTTTTCAGTACTTCTCGATATCCTTAAGTATGCATGTAAGACATCACATAGGACCCACCAAAGAATTAAAATTACAGCTTGTTGCATTGCAGTTTCTGCAATATCTGGATCAGTATGTGGATCAGTGCAATGGCTTACAGGACCTGGCCCTTCTAAAGAGTGGTGCCTCAGCTCTGCCCCAAGCAGCTGGCTACAACAGTCACGTGGGTTATTTTAATTAGAAGGAAAAGTTAATTGTGGTGTCAACAATAGCATAAAAGGGTGTATAGACGAGCTGCTGGTCAGCACACAGGAGAAATCAAACTGTAAGAGTGAGATTATTTGCTCGCAGTTCTAAGTCACTGAAAAAGCTGGGTGTCGGCCAACACTCAGCCTAGAAAGTTCTGTGGTTCTGTCTGTGTCGCCTTTTTGGTGGTTATCCTGGCTGGTTGTTTTCTGTACCTTCTATGAGTCTGATTTTGTGGGGCTCCTCAATGCGTTTCTTTTCCTTTCTCTCAAACACATATGCTTCTACAAAATAAACACACACCAAAATCCTGTCTTGAGTATGACGCACTCCTTTCTTTGCATAGTGACTGTATTTCAATGGTCTGACAGCTGCTTTGGTTGTCTGGTTCCATAAAGCAGCTTAGCAGCTTTTTACCACTATCCTAATGGAGTGCAGCAGTTATACCCAAGCATAACGATGTAACTTTCATGTTTTTCTTAGATTAAAAGTAGTCCTGGTGCAGTATAAATACTATAGGACATGCGTTTTAGGCTGAAACCCTCTTACATTCAGATTCCATTAACTGAAATATTTCCTAAGGTTTATTTGTGTCAAAATAACTTCCATAGTTTAGAGAACTGCTAAACTGTTACAATTTATGGAAATCTATCCAAGCATTCTTTTCACAGTAATATCCTAGTAAAATTGTCTGCTTTCCTTTTGAGATGTCCAGAATTTTAAGAGCACCACTTTTATCAAAATATTCAAGATGCTGTTTTAAGAAAATCTTTTCCTTCTAATCTCTTGATTAATGTGGATTCAGTCTTTTAGACTTAAGGGTATGTGTAATTTTAAGCATGCGAAGATCTGTGGAAGGTTTTGCATGTGTCTTCAGGATCACACACCTTTATACTGTCTAATGTAGCAGTCGTATCATTCTGTTTTCTCTTTTATGATTGTTATTTGGCTTTCAAAAGCAGTCTCCAAAAGCAGACTCATTTCTTTTGTCAAAATTGTTTGACAAGTGCACTAGGAGAGAGTAATCTCATACCAAACCATCTAAGTTTTCTCAGCTCTGCTTAACCCAAGTTCCTGTGTGCCCGTGTAAAACAAGTATTTTCTTCACAATTTGTGAATAATCTATATTCTTTTTGTTCTGTTACACAGTGAGGGCTAGTGAAGATAGGCACTTTGTTCCTACAGCTGCTCTATTTTAACTGGTGCCAGTTTTGTATTGCATTGGTTTTAGTCTAAAAAGACTGGTTCCAGACTTGGTTTCTGTCAGAGTTAATTTGGGTGGAAAATCTGAGCAAAATAGTTCCATTTTGCAACCAAAAGATTAATATACTTTCATATTTTAAGAAATAGTTCTGTTAACAGGAGAAATGCTGAGGACTTATTTTCAAGCCCTACATTCACACACATTGTTCCCTCGCATATCCCCTAGACACCCCGACCGCTCTCCTCATCACCCCAAACCATCTACCCTTCATCTGCCTTCCCTGAGCGTTCCACCCGGGTAAGAAGCAGGGCACACTGCGGCTCCTGCACTCAAGTCTGCTTGGGGAACAGTGAGCCCTTGCCTGCTAGCTGTTGGGCCAGCCAAGCAGGGAGGGTGAAGCTGAATTCCCCTTGCCCCTTCCTTCAGAAAAGGCACAAGAGCACACATCGCTGCTGCTCACCTATTCATTTTTGCCGACCTTAATACCTCTGTGATGTCTGTTCTTTGGTTAACTTTGACTGAATTGGTTAAATAGGTCAAAATTATTAGGGAGGGACTGATGGACAACAGAGGTGTTATTGCATGTGCTTCATTTCCTTAGGAAACTCGACTAAAAACATTCTTCCTCTTTTTTTTAACAACTGTGGTAGCCAATGTCTGAGGGATGGTTACATGGGATTTCATTTTTTCTGATTATATAGTATTAAAATAAGTAACATGGGGCAACTGCCATTTATTCAGTAATATTTACTACTTCAAACATTACTGTAAAAGGTAAAGGTAAAAAACCCTAACAACCACAATATTCAATTCTAATTCAAAGTTCAAAGTCCAGTTAGGTAGTTGATTTGCCATTTTCTTGTCAGAATCTGAGCAACTTTTGCATTCAGAAAATTCAGATCTGAATCAAATGTTGAAGAACCAGGTCTTCTTTAACCAGAAACTGTTGCATACCAACAACACATGCTGGGGAGTTAGATACACTGCTGCCCTAACTGCCTGGGCCTTCATCTTGCACTCGCTGATCTCCTTAGTCCCATACTCGTTCCTCTATACGTTTGCATCGTAATACAGTCTTTAATTACACAAATTTCATACAACTCCTTGCTATATGAGAGTTACAAGATTAAAAAAGAACAAAGTAAAAGATGGCTGGAACAAAGTTACTTAATGTTCAAAGCATTGAAAAAAGTCCCAGGAAAACTGGGGTTTAATTCCTGATTCCATCAAAGGTGTCTCTGTCTTGCTGAAAAAGGCTCTTTTTTACTTTTATAAGCCACAAAGAAATTAAATGACATTTGCATGGAGAATTCTAATTCTAGCATTTAACTAACTTTTGAGTTCTCAGTGTTGGAGCCTTAATGCTTTTATAACATGGCTTTAAAATTAATTCTGACACAGATTTGTCCTGTTGTTATCTCAGTGCTTCAGGGTTTACTTAAAAAAAACAGAACAGCAGCAACTGAAATGACCTGAACAGTAGATGTCAGAAGACTGACATAAGTAGAAAGATGTGCTAATATTGTGTCTAGTTTTCTTTAACACATGGAATTATGCATATTAAATCTGTGTTATCATAATGAAATGTAAAGCCAGCTAGGGATCTCTGACTGAGCAAAGCTTCATGATTTCTTAAAACTGTTCCTCAGGCTGTCTGGTTTCCTGCTTTCTCATGTGTTACTGGAAAATGAAGTGATCATAAGATCTTTTGGTCAAAAAAAAAAAAAGTGATTCATATTAGAAATAGGATTGATAGTCACTTAGAAGGAATATTTCTGCGGTGAAAAGCTACTCAGGAGACAGAGACAAAATTGATCTCATAAAATGTAGTTGTACTTTTGAACTGAAGGTGGCAACAATAATTGTAGGGACCAAAGGCAGTATGTATGTGTCTTTTTTTTCTAGAAGTTTATGGTTCTTGAAGCATGCATTAGGGAATGTGAAAACTGTCAGAGTCATTGCTCTCAGAAGGAATTTTGAAGGGACTTAAACTGTTAATCAAGAATATATTTGTTGTAGCAGACGTCAACAATTCCACTACTAATAAGTGCCAATTATAATTTATAATAAAAGCTCAGCTGCATAGGAAGGCCGAGAGAATGAGCATGGAAAGGCCTGGATTCATGGAATGTTAACAAGGCCCCAGAGTAATTGTTTAATCTTATAATAAACTACTTATATGATGTCTCTTACAAAATTAGTAGATTAGGTTCATAACCACTACCACTTGATATTGTAAATTGGTCCTCATCTTAATATTCACTTCTGACTGAAACAAGGGATACTGTCTTTGTAGTTATATCATGATTTACACTTTTCCAGAATAAATGTATAATTATGCACTTCTTAGCTGAAATTATGTGTACAAAGCAAGAATTCTACCTACGCAAACTTAGCAACACAGGACACTTCATCTTCCACAGGGTTACAAGTGTTTCCTTCTGGTATCTGGTTCTCCTCTTTGCTTTTAGAGTATTGCAAGATGACTGCAGTTCCTGTTTGCTGAAATGAGTGCCATCTTTGTCTAGCATGGGACACAGTTATTTTGTTTGGAGAACGATAGTAGAATGTCATGCCATCAGAACCCCCTTAAATCTGGAGAGCAGGAGGTTCAACTAAAAAGCCCCAAACAAATAAAATCCTAGATTTCCCATGAAGATGTTAAAAAATTATAGTGATGGTAAAGTAACATCACTAGAAAAATAACTTAATAAAGCCTCAGCATCAGCAAGTCTCAAAATAAACCTGATACTTTTCTCCCTGTATATATTCTAAGAATTCTAAGGATTGGATTCAGTGTAACAGTAAAGGTTATGGGCTTAGTAAATGTCACAGCTAGAGGCTGTTGCATATTTACTACCAGTTAGGGGTATGTACAGAGCACTTACATACCTTATTTTGTGTGCTTGGTAGATTTCGTGACAAAACTATTCTTCAAGCCATCTTCAAAATAGTAGAACTAAAGAGTCTAAAATCTTAAATTAAATCTAAATTAATTAAAACTAGGAAGCTATATAGTATTGACAATTATGTCGCAAAGCATGTATTCTGTACTTCAACTTATTCCTGATGCAATAGTATTTATTTTTCAAATTACTGAACACAGATGCCATTTCAGAATTGAGTTAAATAATTAGGACATGACAGAAACATTGACAGTAGGAAATAAATTTGAGATTCATTTTACATAGACACATGGAAGCTAAGTTCTAGTCTTGGATTTTAAGCAGATAAGCAGATGCTGAGGGAAGTAGTTCATGCAGTCACCTGCACTGGAAAGATCACATATTTTTGGAAAAAGAAGATTTTATATAAAGTAGATAGTATTTTATATACAGAAGACATCTTTGAGATCAAATTGTTCTAGTGCCTTCAGCAAAAGCAAGGAGAAAAATTGTTAGAAAGGTCTTCATATTTCAGGAACGCTTCTGAGGCATCTGCTTCTTAATAAGCAGAGTTCCTAGAGACAAAGAAAAAAACTTGGAAGGATTACCTTAGAAATCAGAGGATTCAGGGAAAAAGTGAGAGCAATGTGATGTGGAGATCACCTACACTTTCAGATTTAGTTGTGAATTGAATTTTAGTTGTTTAAAGTGCTGAGAAAGTAGGTTTACTAAGCAGAAACAGCTGCAATCAGGGTAAATTAGGTTAAAAAAATCAGTTAGACATTTTTATTGAGGATCCTGAGCATGCAATAACTTCACCCATCCCACTTTTCAGAGTGCACAGAAATGGGAAGAATTGAGGAATCTCACAGAACTTCTGCTTGAATTGGTGCAGAAAAGAATCTGATAAACTTGGTTCTAGAAAGAACTTACAGTGGCAGCATTTAGTTAATTATTAAGTTTGAATTATGGCTCAAAACTAGCTCTGGTATCATGCAGCCCAGTTTCCTTGGAACTGACCAGTATGAAAGGAGCAGTGTGAGAAGGAGCTGTAAGAAGCCTTGGCCGAGGGTTTCCCATCTTAGCTTAGGAGCTGTATTTAAGCCTAGGCCCTTGGCTTTGATCCTTGCCCGAGCTATGCTATAGTTGTGCCTGGGTTCAGCCCGGTACCTTGCTGATCCCAGCCTTGCCGTACTGAGCTGACTTCTTGGCTTGTCCTTGGACCTATCTCATTATTATACGTTTGTGAGGTCATCATTGAGCTATTAGGTGGAACACCACTGGTCTGATTGTCCTCCTCTTGTTCAGGTACCATGGGATTATGACCCTTGCCAGTCCACTCACTGCCCCTGCCTGCCATATTTTCACCCTTGGCTCATGCTCCCTTGTGGAGCAACCTGCTCTTTTACACCCAGACAGTCTGGTCCCCCCTTGAAAGAGGTGGCTAGGTAGAACACCTCATATTCTGGAAAACTGCTTACAAAACTTGTTAGAAATCTTCTTTCCTTCTGATGGTCATGGAAAATGTTGAAGAATTTTATTATTACACTTTTTCTTGTCGCCTTCATAATTCTGCTCTGCTGCAGTATCTGTGAAGAAATACTTACAGCCAGCTATTCCGCATTCAATACACACTGCACTATACTATGAGTCTGCTACATGCCTAGAAGTTTCAAACTTCATCATGAAGCTTGTTTCAACATAGGTTTTAAAAGTCATAGGAATTTTAAAAATCTGCAAGTTCAGCTTCCACGTTTTTCAGGAAGGGAGATTATAAGCATTTAAAATAGATGTCCGTGAAGTTGATTCTTTCTAGTATTTCAAACATAGGATATAGTCTTTCCTTTGGCACTCCATGCATGTAAGGAAAAGGCAAAAAATTAGTTTAAATCTGTTCATATGTTCTGGGTAGACTATTTAGTACATGATTGATAGATTTTTTTTTCCCCCCCCGTATTTAAGATAGTACTTTCCTTTTATGAAAGAGATACTACTAAGGAAAAAACAAGGTACCAAAATGATGGAGTACTTTCAGATAATCACAGATTACAGCTTCACAGCTATCCACGATGAACACTCGGCTTAGGCAGAGTTTAATGTTATTTTCCTGCTGTGTCACACAGATCAAAAGATTTATTTCTTGTAAAAAAATCCCAGGAGAGCTCTGAATCTCATCTTCCTCTCCACAAAAGAATGCAGAAGAAAAAGAATAGTAGCAGTAAAATAATTCTGATTAATGCTGACTATGAGAAGGTACTTTGAGAAATTTTGTCAAGAGCTGTGTGAGTACTTGATTAATCATATACAAATCTGTCTGAGGCTACAGTAACCAAGCATGGTGAATTAGAGGGAAAGTCGGTTGTCATCTATTTCAAAGAAATGCTTCTTGCCATACTGAGGCAAATCTCCTGAAGTACCTCGGCTGTGTATACTGAAATCCTGCTTTGCAGTCAGCTGAGCTGAGGGTGTTCTTAGCCAGTTAGCATGCATGTCAGTATAATGCAGCTGCTCTACATTGTGAAAGTAGGACAGACTAGAGTTACTAGAAGTCACCAGGTTATTTCTTAATTGGAGTGCTGCTGGTTAATACTTGCCAGGAGATATTTCTTCCTTTTTTCCTCACATGGTTGACAAAACAAGTGAGAGGGAAAACCCTCTAGAACAGCTCTTTCAGCTGGCAAACTTAAAACTGTTTCAGATGCCGACTGCCCAGGAATTCTGCATCTTCGCTTTACTGGATTAGGTATGTCTGGAATAGTGAAAGTACTTTTATTTTGTCAAATTCAAGTTACTTTTTAGTAGTCTGGTGTTTAAAATAAAAGCTGCAAGTTCACTTTAACCAGAGAAGTTCTTTATTATAAAATAAAACCATAGAAACCTGATGACAGAATGCATTTTCTGTGTTCTGTTCTTGCTGTCCTTCACAGTAGATCTACAAAGCTAAGTGGCAGGAAGGGGCAGTAAAGGATTGGGATAGTAAAAGGGATTTTTCAGCTTTTCTTCCTCAGGGCATAGATGCTCTTGCTAATGACTTACCTAAAATTGTATTTCTTCAGACCATTTGTTCAAAATGAAATCTCTCTCTTACCTGTAGATCTGTAGAACTGTTCCAAGTTTGTTTCGTCTGACAGAAATACCGTTCTGAATTTATACAAAATATAACCATGATAACTTGGCTTCCTTCTCCTTAGTTGTCCAAGACAGAAAATTACAGTGGGCTATTCTTTTCTCTAGAAACCTCTGCATTCACATTCCTATTATATTCTTTAATTTGCATGTTATTTCCATCTTGATTGACTTCCCGGCATGTCACTGCAAGAACAAAGATGAGAAAGAAGAAAGAAACAAGCATAAAGGATTTCTTGGAGTAAGCCCAAGGGACAAAGAATCCAGGCAGGAAGAAGACTGATGTGAAGAGACAGGAGAGTGAACTGCAACAACAGTCTCCAACAGCTGACCTGAGGCTGCTTCTATGACCAGTTGCTGTTGCGAGACCAGACACTACCCTCCTCCCTCAAACTCTGCTCCTCAGCCTCCTTCACCTTCAGGAGAAGGATTTACTAGGTGACATTTAGTGCTCTGGAGTAGAGTAAGAGGTGACAGAACTCCTGTGCACTCTGGTATACTGGTAGGGTATCCTTGACAAGGCTTTTATTTTACCCTCCTTGCAACATCATTCCATTTGCAGAAACTCTTCCTTGAGTTTACACTACAGTGTTACAGTAGAGCAGGCTTTAAATCAATATAACCACTATTTATAATTAGCTGAATTCTCCAGAGGTATTGGCAAATATGCATAGCACCTGCTGCTTGTACTCTGATACTTCTACCATTACTACTTACCTTTCATTTTCAAAACTCAAAATTTTGTACAATGATGGAGGGGAAACACTGGAACAGGTTGCGCAGAGAGGTGGCAGATGCCCCATCCCTGGAAACATTCAAGGTCAGGTTGGATGGGGTTCTGTGCAACCTGATCTAGTTAAGGATGTCCCTGGTTACCGCAGGGGGTTTGGACTAGATGAACTTTGAAGATCCCTTCCAATTCAAATCATTCTATGATTCCAAAAGCATCAGCAGTTTCAAGAAAAACTGTAAAAGCAAAAGAATGTACGTATAAGGTATGCAATTTGATATGTGTCTGAGACTACCAATTAAGACAAAAAAAGGTGGCCTTTTTTTTTTTTTTTTTTTTTTGCTCAGTTTAATGAGGGAAGCCTAGAAAACTCCCTTTTGAGGGCTCTATTTTTGCTGAGTAGATGTTCTCATTTACTGCCTTCACTACACAGGTGGGAGAATATGCTCCAAACTCAGCTTTCTTGTTTCAGGCCTGTCTCTCTTAGTCATTAAAGTTCCTAGCACTGAATTTCTTCATTATTCTACATATAATAAATGTCAGGAGCCAAATTTTCTCTGTTCTGGGCACGTCCACTGCTGCAGTTAAGCTTGGTTCACAAAAAAGATACATAAATAGCACTGGTGAATGACTTCTCTTTATACATATGACTTTAAGAAAGATTTTATTTTCACTGCTAGTTTTTCCACCACAGTTACTACGCAGTACTGGAAATGCAGTAAACGGGGACATACTGCAAAATTAATCTAACGCTACACTAATTTCCAATGACTCTTTAAAATGGTAATTTCAAAAGAACAACATTACAAACTGCTAGTTATTAATATGAAATAACATGACTAAGAGGTGACAAATTAAAGGTATGCGCTTCAATTGCACAGGTAATAGAGTAGTACATGTAGTCATACATATTTTAGTATCTTATATACTAGATAATTGTTCTTTTTTATACAATCTTTCTGATTTGAAAGAGAAGCTCCTGACAGGAACTTTGTGAAGACTTTTATTTCTTCAAAATAGTTTACATCAGACATACTCCTAGGAAGCAGAATGCTTTCAGATGCCACACTTAAAATCTCAACTTTGTGGGATACAAATTACCACCCCCAAGTTTATCAGGTCAACCATGGATTCTGTTACAACTAGGCAGATGATCAGAGAAGTTAAAACTATATTCATAACATTTGGATAGGTAAGTTTTCTCTGCATTCTCAAACATAAATTCATCCACAACAAAGAAGAGAGCAGCTGCCCTGCCTGGCAGTGATTGCACATATTGGTCATCCTAGAATGAGTCTTCATTATTTTTCCGTTACACACTGAACACATGAGAAGGAACTTCAATTACTAAAGCCCAAACTAATATACAAGTAGTATGCTACTTCTACCACTAACATCACAGTCTACAGCAATTTTTATGTATTACACAAAAGAGGAAGAAAAAGGTCAGGCGTAAAACATGGCTGCTTATTGCAAGAAAACCTCAGACATACACATACCTCTGGAAAGAGTCTAGTTTTATCAGCGATCTAGCACTGAAGGAGTATATACTAACTGCTTTTTGAAGCATAAAGTTATCCACCTACCCCAAAACCAAACCAGACCAAAACTTTAAAACGAAACTTCTAACTACATAAAAAATAGTGAACATTAGAGTTATAAGGAAGTGCAACTTTTTTATGTCAACCTTATAAAGAAAAGCTTTTTCCACGTCTACTCCTGCCTCAAATATCCTACTGCAGCAGCTGACCTGTAATTTGCATTCTTTTGAGTAAGACTATAGGAGTTCCTTTCTCTCCAGTGGCAAGCCATCTTCTGCCCATGCAGAGAATTCATTTCCTCCCAAATCATTGCAGCCAAAACCCCCCCCAGAATTCAAGGGGGAAATGACCCAAAGCAAAACACTGTTTTGACTGAAGTGGACCCTCCACTGACACACCATGGAATTTCATAGAATGGAATGATAAAACACTTTCTTCTATCACTATTAAACTCTATGAGTTTCAAAAATCAAAACCTACTAGGCTTTTCCTTAGAGTGCTTTTGTGACAGATCTGCCATGCATTCTTGCCTTCTTGACGCATTCCCCAAAGAAGAAACCCAAAGGCCTCAACGTTACCTTTGGCCACACACTGACACAAGACAACCACCAGGAACAGCTACACTCGCTGCATGGCTTAGGCACAAAAGCACTCTACCTGTTGAGATGGTGACAGGGCAGAATCAACTAGAGAGCCAGTAGATTTCACATGTAAAGCACTTCTGAACTTGAACTCAGTGTGACTCCTTGATTGCTGCAGACTCTGCAAGAAATGAGATCAAAAGCGAGGTTTCACTTCAGGTGTACAGATTGTTTTCCATATGTACAATCTTCTGAAAAGTTCATGTGCTTACACTACCTGGAAGCTACAAATGTTGAACTATTTTGTAGGTTTTATGGAAAAATAAACAAGTTTTTAAACAGATTTTGTAAGTGCAACCTAAGTTCTGTCATTTTAGCTTATTGCTAGCTATTAGTCACTCTAGATGGTTACTTATTTATATTTAAGACTAGAAGAGATTATTAAACATTATTATTCTGACCTACCTCACTTAATTCTTTGGTTTGGTCCACCATGAATCACTTAAGAAAAAACTAAACTTGAATTGAAGATTGCAACAGCTGGAGAACTAAAAACAAAGTCTGATTCTTTTACAAACTGCATTTTAGTTCAGTTAAAATTTGTCCAGCTTCAGTCTTCAGACATAGTATTAAGCAATTGCTTAATATTAACAGGTCTTCGCTACAACAGACCACTTCTTCCATATGTTCATACCCATGAATGCTCATTAAAACTTAACAGAGATGGAACACGGTGAAATACTCAAAGGAACACAGATATCCTTATCCCTAGGCATCAAAAAACAGAAAAGAAAATAGCCATTTCTCAGAAACCAGAAACCGAACTACTGGAAAAATAATGCATTCAGTATTACATTAGGTAGTTTTAGCCACAAAAAGAAACCCTCCAAAAATCCTTTTTACATAGTATTTTATTTCATACATGTTTCCACAGAATTTCTGACCTCTGTATATTTACAGATCAGGCCAAAAAATTTCAGTTTATCCAGTTCCCACAGCAAAATAAGAAAACAACTTTAAAGAAAATAGAATGTGAACACAACTTCCCTCCAAGATCCCAGACTGAAAGGCAGATGTCATGTACTCTGTACATATAAAGGTAATTTTTCTATTAAAAACATACCCTCGTTAGTAGACGATGGCCTGAAAACCGTACACCAAAAGTAGATGGTACACAAAATAACAAATCCTCCCACATAGTATGCTACATAATACTAAAGCAGAAAAGATGGAGTTTGTCCCAAAATATTTTGAAAAATTAGAAGTAGAACAAAAAAAAAATAGGAGATGGTATTAATGACTTTAACCTATTCTATTTTCAGGTATTTCACTTTCTTATCAAATCAAAGACCTTTTCTGCAGCACCTGTAAGGCTTTTTCCCCTGCCAAGCTGCTCGGTTTTAAAACCAATGGAAATAGTAAAAAATACCCAGTTTTTAAAACAAACAACCAACTCTTTTCTAAACAAAAATCCACCTATCTCAAATAGATTCCCAGCTTCCTGTCATCATCTATCTTATAATTAGCATGCTATACCTCCTCTTTCAATATTTTTAACTTGAATGAAGAACTGGAAAACACAGAGATCTGCACCACAAGTTTGTGCAGGGTTTTAGGATGCACAATGAGTCATCAACTTCTGTTCTCTAATAGCATTTAGACTGACTTTTCCAAATGTCGATGGGCTTTATACTATGATTTTTTCCCCAAAAAGACTCCAACTGAACATTTCCATCTAAACACATTCCATAGCTGATGACAATAGCGACTCAGCTAAAACAAAATTTTGTAAGACCATTACAGCTATGCCAATAAAGCACACTCCTAAAAAGATCCTATTTGTAGTGAATCTGTCACTCCGACAAATTTCTTGGTCACATAGGACTTTTGGAAAACAACAGTTTCTACTAGAGATACTTCTAAATAGTCAAATACAAAGCTTTATACATCAACAAACAAACTAATCGCCACCCACCAGCACAATGATCTCTAGAGAGATGATTCCCTGCTCCCATCTTTATTCCACTGGATCTCACTGCCAGAGGCAAACAGCATTTGCTTCATTTAAGACAGAGCTCACCAAAGAAATAAGTCTATCAATATGGGGAAAATTTTGTTAGTTTTAGTTCCATCGGACTGAATTCAAAGCTTAGGTTTGTTACACAGCTGAAATCCACAGCAGCTACAGGAGCTCACTTGAAGACTAACAGCCGTGCGCTTTCTTCTTCACAAAGATTCTACAAGACACTGTTTGGGACCTAGGTCAAAGACTTGTCCAAAAATGTGCAGAAATCTTGCCCATTAGGTTTCCCACCGGATATTTCTAGTTAAACTCAGCTCTTATTTTGCCAATTAGACTTCTAACATCAAAGTGGAAGGCAAGAGAAATATAATCCAAATTTTAAAGGTTGAGTAAAAGAAGAATTTAGTGCAAAAAAAAAAAAAAAAAGAACATTCAAGAAACAAAGTAAAAACACAGCTTTTGCATAGCCCTTGCTCATTCTCCTGGGGGCTCTCCTGTTCTCTAACACCTTCTAACTTGGGAAAAGAATAAGACAAGAGACCCCACAAAAAGTCTCAGCTTGCAATAAAAGATTCAATTCACCCTTTGAATCTATTTCTTCTCTGGATGAAACTTGACCACTGCGGAGAAATTATGCACAGATATTTACATGCATGTAGAGCGGAAGACGGATTGAAGTTGCCAGCGTTATTTTTCAGTCTTCTGGTTATTTAACTCACTTACCAACCAAAGTTCTTTTAGTACTGTTTTTGAACTTTTGGGAGGGGGTGGAGAGGGAAAGATCATAAGTATAACTAACATCCTCCTAAGCAAGGATGCATGAACCTTAGCTTTCTGGATCACAGCACAAGTTAAGGTATGTGACATTAACGCACAGAAGTCAGCAGCTGTCCCAGGAAAGGACTTCACCATCAAATGCTCTGCACCGATTCTAGAGAAAGCAGAGGCAAATCCGTTGCCTGAACGGCTATACCACAAGCAAGGTGATGCTGTTGCTACAGCAGCACAGGCCTGGTTTTGGATGAGTATGCCACACACACTTCTTTTGGCATATTAACAACGTAATCAGCAAAAGGGAAACAAGGATTGTGAAAAGCTCCTCAGCCAAATCCGAGTAAACTTTACAGAACACAGGCAAGCCATCTCTCCAGCCCACGGGTTTTTTCCCTGGAGAATTCAGAAGACCTGCCACAAGCAACGACGGCGGCGCTAGAACTTTTAGAAGCAAGGCCACTCGACCGTTTCAACGTGCATGCCATTCAACGAGTTGCTGTCATCTCCCTAGACCCTTCAGAGTGCCAGCCAGTCAGGTCACAGGAGCACAGCTACATGACCTTCTTTACCTTCTTCATAATGGAGGGAAAAAAGGTTCCAATGCACATCAATAATGGCCATCCAAAAAAAAAAAAATTTAAGAGAAGAGACAAAACCAGACTTCTTGCATGATCTAAGCACAGCTACTCGAAATACACCAACACGGGGGATTAGAAAAAATTTTCGGCAATACCTCTAGATTATTTGTTCTCTTCCCCTCCCCTTCCGTGCAGACAGGAGAGTCTCCGACTTCAGTCTCGAAAGCACCAGGCAGACCCCGGCCCTAACCCTTCCCACATGCTATCGCGACAGCCCGGACAGGGCTGGCAGCACGGCGGGCTAAGATGAAGCGGCCGCGGCGGCTCACCCCGCCACCGCCCTCTGCCGGCGGCCGCGGGCCCGCAGAGGGGCTGGGCACGGGGGCGGGGCGACGGACGGCCGCCCTACCTGGCACGTTCCCACCGGCATCTAATCGGCACTTTGGGCCCTGCGGAAGCCCGGGGCGGGGAGAGCGAAGGGAAGAGGGGGCGCGGGCGAAGCACGCACATCAAACCCGCCGCAGCCTCCTGCAGGGGCCGCGGACAGCACCGCCGCTGCCTCCCGACGGGGACCTGTCAGGGACGGTGGGGAGCCGCGACCGGGCGGGCGCCGGGCCCCTGCTGCCCCCGCCCCACCACGACCGCGGGCGCTCGTCGCCTCCGGGACGCTATTTGTTTGCCACCCGGCTACCAGGCAGCCGCGGCCGGCCAGAAGCGGGACGCAGCCCCGCCGGGGGCGCAGGCCCTGAGTCGCCCCGCCGGTCGCGGACAGCTGCCGCTCACCAGTCCGCGTCGCTCGGCAGGCAGGAGGGCGCGGGAGACTGCGCTGCGCCTCGCCCTTTTCCTCGCGGGGCTCTCGCGGCCGCGGCGCCCGCTTCGCTCCTCTTCTCCCGTCCTGGCCCCGCCCAACCTCGCCTCGCCGGCCGGTGGGCTCCCGCGCGGCTCCGCAGTCGGCTGCGCCCCCGAACGGCCAGGCGAAGGACCGCGCGCGCCAGGGCAAGGGAGCGCTCGGAGCGCGACAGCGAGGGAGGCGTCCACTGCCTTAGCGGCGCGGGCGAAGGGGCGGGGCAATGAGCGGAGAGGGCGCGTGGTGCCGGCTCGCCCTTTGTTGCCTGGCAGCTGCGCGTGGGCTGGCCGGGAGGGGCAGGGGCAGGGACGGAATGCCCGGATGTGGGGGGCGTGGCGTTGCCGCTTCGGCGCGTGCGCGGCGTTCGGAGCAGGAGCTGTTGGGGCAGGCGATGAGTGTGCAGCTCGGGTCCGGGGGAGCAGAACCCATGGCATGGCATGGCATGGCATGGCATGGCATGGCATGGCATCCTCTGAGGCAAAAGGATTTGATTTAGACCATATACTTTTTTCCCAGAAGGACCATACTCATGCCAGCATATTTTCTGGCCACAGAGGATGCAGAGTGGTTGGATTGGTTTGTTCATTCACAAGAAATAGTGTCCGTCCTTTCTTTAAACTTTCAGTTCAAACCTTGTTTGTCTGCACCTGGTTTCCAAAGACCTCGTTTCCCCACACCTGTGTAGATTCCTGCTTGAGAGAGGTGGTAGATGTTTCAGACCAAGCCTCTCAGGTTCTCTCAAGTTCTCTGCACTTCACCGCAGTTCAGTGGGGAGTCAGTAAAAGATGTGACTCTTGCAACTTTGGACATTTAGTGTCTCAGAAGATTCTTACCTTACTCTAAAAATGAGAGAACGTTAAAGAAAGATGTCAGCCATCGTTTTCACGTTAGGTATGTCAGACAAAGCAGAAAAGGACCTTAACAGGAGGCGTTGTTGCCAGCTCTTCCTACAGAAAGCACTCTCAGACTGGCCCCACCCTTTATGCTCCAGCCTTGATCTTCCTTGATCCTGAGGACAGGCCCCTTTTTCCTGGCTTATGTTTCATTATAGGATCAGGGCGTGATCATCTAGTCGAGTGAGGTCCAGAAGATGGTAGGGGTTGGCTCCGTGACTCAGAGAAGCTGAGCAAAATCATTTCATCTACTCAGCAGACAATTAGACAAATTGCTGGGCAGAATCCGTGTAGACAGTCACTGGTTTTTGCAAGTGCCTCTTTCTGGAAATGTCTTCCGTGGGACAGGTGGAGTTTGCTGTGCTGCTGCTTCTCCACGGTGGAGTATACTCTGTGGCTGACCAAGGTCAACCTGCTGCAGAGGTATTAATTCCATAGAGTGTGGCAGTGCTTGTGTCTCTGCATGCCTGTGTGCTGAGACTGGGCTTCTCTGACAGACGGGGGGCTTTTTATTTTAGTGGCTCCTTTTGAGTAAGGAGAATGAATTTCTGTGGCTTGGACTTCTTTTCTCATACCTCAGCTGAGACTTTTCTGGTCATTCGGTCATGCAGGGAAGAATTGGACACTTCTCTAAGGCTTTAGTGCATATACACATGCACAGTTGTCATCGTCGTCCCCCCCACCCCAACAATCATCGTTATTCTCATGAACTGCTATTTAAGGTAATCAGGCAAGTTGTAATCACACAATTTGGCTTAGTACCATTGCCCTAAAAGCCAGAAGGTCTTTGGTTTTTTTTTCAAGAGTATCATTCACAAAGCGGTACTAGCAGTCTGTCTGAGAATTAATTCATAATCACATATGCTTTTAGTCAAACAAGTGATACACTCAGTAACAAGAACAGTGAAAGTGAGTTAACAGGATTTAAACTTGGAGATTTTACTCTTACGCCGTGGGGGTTTTATTGACTCCCCCAACTGTACTTACATGTCAGAGCTGTTACCAGCAATGCTGGTCACATCCAAAATGCGAAAGGTTACTTGTACATATTAATGTGAAACACTGGGATGACAGAAGAAATACTAGAAGATGTTTTAGGAATTGAGCTCAGGCTTTTGCTGTGTGAGTTTGAAAGATTTAGGTTTCTTGGTCCTTAGTATTTGCAGATATGACAAGAGGAAATACCTGTATTTGCTTAATTATATTTCTGTCTGTATTATATAGAATATTATGTATTTATATAGAATATCTTTATATATTATATTTCTAAATAGAGATATTCTTTTCTTGTCAGAGCTTCCTCTCATATGGAGCAAATTTCCACATACATCAGAAATTCTGAGTTATGGACGAAGTTTTGGTGACTGGCAGATGCAAGGACAACTGCTGTGGCTATCTCAAAGAATGGCTAGTGCACTGTTGTCTCTTCATGACAAAATTGACGGATGTATCATAAGCAGATAAATCAGAGGCACTTTTGGCATGGCAATGAAAGTCACGGGGCTGTTAATGTGATCCCGAAGAGAACAATTCTAGTAGGAAGAAGGTGTAACTGGGAGAGCAATATTACAATGAATGCTTTTGCTGGTGTTTGGGCAAAGTGGTGTACAGTAATGGTGTACTTTTAAGCAATTTGTGAAATTGGCCTTTTGTAGTAATTTTCCTGTTCCTGCTCTTTCTTTCCAAGCAGGCTGATCCAACCAAGACCCTCTGCAAAGAGAAGATAGACCACTCCTTCATATTAAATGTTTCTGCCTGCAATTACAGGTCAGACCTGGTAAACTGCATGCTCCCTTTTTCCAAGGACGAAGCCTTCCCTCTCTCCAAGCCCTATACATAGTGATCAAGTTCTTGCAGATGATGCTGGGGAGCTCCACTGAGCAATGCTAGTGAATCCATCTCTCAGCATCTTGTTTGGACCGGGGAAGGGAATTCCCAAAGTGCTCAGTCATCTGGGGAAAGATCTTAATATCTGTGGCATTGTCCCAGTCCGATTCTCAAAAAAGAGTGAATTTCAAAAACAAAACTGAGGATGAAGGAAGAACTTTCACCATCCATAATAAAACAGATCAGGATTCAGAAATTCTACCCCTTTCACACCCTTGCAACATACCCAGAACTGAACATCCAGGTCAGCTGCAGAGACGAAAATAAAACCTTGCTTCTCTGATTGGGCTCTCAGCCCATAATTCCCTCCAGTCACAGCTGTGCAGGGAAGTCCCTAAGGCTGTAGCTCTATCTTCTCCTTCATAAACATATGTGCTGGAGGTTTGGGAATGTCCAACCTGCAGTATGAGATAATACATGCTGCCTCACTAATAACTTCAAGCTATTCACTCTCAGTGGTGTTTTAGTTCAGGGCCTCTCTGGAATAAAGTGTCAACAGCGTGGATTTTTATGATGCAAATGTATGTTAACTGGAGACTGATATCACTTCACTGTCCACTTGAGATTTATCTCACTGAGGACCAGAGGCTAAACTTGAACAAAGATTTGAGCAGTAAAATTCTAATGTTTTCAATTTGTTTAGTTCCTCTACTATTTGGATACGAACTCACAGTGCAACACTGCTGCAAAGAGAGAGAATACCACCCTAGGGGTGTAGATATAAAGCTATCTCTTGTAAGACAAAATAAGTAATAAGGCCTTGGGTGATATGACATGTTACAATAAAATTTGGGGCTCTTTATTATAAAGTAGGACATGAGGAAGTTATTGGACAGCAAAAAAGATTGGGTAACTGAGAAAATGATTGAGAAGAAACTGATTGAACTTTATCTAGAGAGAAAGGAAAAGTGTCTGAGAAGTCTGTGCAGATAGTACAAATCTGAGTAAGGGTTGAAATACTTCTACTGAAGATGTGCAATAATAATTAATAGTAACCTGCTGACAGAAATAGAAGCTCCTGTCAACAGCCCTACCTTTGGACTGATGCTCAAAGATAGGGACTGGCAGTCCATCATCATTTGCAGAACTCTGATACATTGCTACATTTTTAATCAACTGTATCCATTAATAATCAGGTAAAAATAAAAAATAATTTTGGGAAATTTTGTAATGATCTCTCTTACTGGTATGCCATTACTTGAATTGTCTTTTGATCAGACTTACAGAAAAGACATTAGTAAGAGTGGAATAAGTCCATACATACAGCATCATTAAAAAAAAATACATGAAAAATCTCTTTTCTTGGGAATTTCAGACGAAGCTGTGAATAATGGATCAGTTATTCAATGACCAGATTAGAGGTGTATAAACTCTATCTAACTGTACTTATCAGTAATGTGTTAGAGACTTGCATAAATCAAGATTGCTTGTAAGGGCAATAGGATGAAAGATAGTATAGCAGAAGGATACCAAATATACTGTGTGGTAGGTGAAGAGAATGCTCCAGTTCATAATTGGAAATAATACAGGATCAGAAGGATTCAGAATGAAAGCTGTTTAGTACTAGATAAGTAACTTTTTTTATCAGTTTATTAGTTTCTGTAGAAGTATTTGTGTAAGATACAAGCTCTATGTTGAGGAGGAGTAAAATATAAATTTTATGTGGACTTGAGAATGCAGTTTTTCCTAAGAAACTTCATCATGTTTCAAGGATTAAGCCAACCACTGGTTGAGAAAGAATAAAAGACTTTAAGAAAATATGTGCATTTCTTGTGATGACATCCCAGAGTCGAGTGAAAAAATGTCTGTTCTCGTATGTTTGTTTTTATGCTTCTAGTGCTTGTGGTGCATTCATTAGTACCTCTCATGTCCATGGGTCTTTGCTTTCCCCACAGACACATGAATGTACTCCCCCTATTTTGCATTTGCTCTGTCTAAAAGAGAGTCTGAAGAGAGAGAATAATAAAAAAAAAAGATCAGAGTTGGTGACTGGAGGGTGAATAATAGCTTTACAAAGTGCCAGTGAAAAGATTTAGAAGCTCAGCTCTGCAGAAGGACTGTATTGCTTTATTTGAGTGAATGTGTGTGTTACCTAAGCTTCAGTTCTGTTGTTCCCTCCCCAATTACACACAAGTTAATAATCTTACTGTGTTCACTTTCTGCATATTTCCTATTCTTAAGCCCCCTTTCTTTTCCAGTTTTTTTTTTTCTCCATCCAGTGTCGCTGGCTGCCTGCCATGCCTGTGCCACATGGCTGGTTCAGTGAACCAGACCTGTGATAAAAGAACTGGCCAATGTCTTTGCCAAGATGCCTCTGTAACAGGACAGACGTGACCATTGCAAAGAACTTTATTTTGGATTTGACTCTGTCACAGGGAGGTGAGTGTTTCTTTTTTACAGGTCACTTAACTTCCCTGTTACATTTTTCTCATAGCAGCTCATTCGCAGGTTTAGCAACAACGAAAAGATGTGCTCTGGTTACATTAATCCTTCTTTGAATTCATGTGGTATGTTATACAGCCCTCTGTGCTCCCATGAGCTGAAGGAAATAGAAGTTTTGCCACGGATTTAAGTAGAAACAACATAAAAGCAGCACAATGCTAATGCTAACTAATGTTTCAGCTATTTGCTAATTGTTTCTCTCTATTTCCTCTGCATCTTCAGGAAGATGTGTTGGTTTCTGAGGTGTTAGAAGGTGTTAGAAGGCAAGAACTTGCTGCAACACTGATCACTGTCTCCTCCTTAACATCCATGCCAACCCTTCTTTCTCAAAAGTGAATGTACTATTTGTATCTAAAGGCTTTAAAGTGTGGCTTTTTGAGATTGTGATTTTTGGAATTAATGAGTTAGAGATCAAAGCTTCTGCCAAATAAATTTGCTGCTCTTTCAGTTTCTCAAATGGAGCAATAAAGTAAAAGGATCAAATTAACTTCTATGAACTGTAATTTTCCCCACTGAAAATAATTTTAAGAAAAATATCCTTTATGTACCTGAAATTTATTTATTCCATTGATCTGAGAAAAAAATCACGTTGTTGTCATATAAAGCTTTTGAAATTATGTCCAACACATCTTGCCACTGTAAAAAAAAACCCAACCAAAACAAAAGCCCACAACACAATAAAAGTAACTCAACATTACAAACAGCAATGACACCTAAAATATACTTATTTACCTCCCTATGCAAGAGTAGATAAAGAGCCTTTCAAAATACTAGCATTTGCACTTTTAAAAAAGGAAAAAAAGAAAAAGGAAAAAAAAGATTTGTGTGCCAGGAACTGAATCTTTCATAAAACTAAGAAAGAAATGTACACAAAATGATCAGCTTGAATAAAATAAATTGGTAGCCATCACAAAACCAGTTTTACAATGTATCAAAAATAGCTAGACATTACATTTAAAAATATCTGGAATTTCTAATGCTCTCATATAAATCTAAGTGTTTGCCCTTTAAAGAAACAAGCTTTTACATCTGTTGACTATGATCATTGTTCTTGTCCCAGTTACATGAACTGCCCTAAAAACTCTCAAAACAATCAAGGGGCTGTACAGAGTGATTCAACATTTTGGTAGCTAAACTAATTCCTGAAAATATTATGACAGCTTTAAACTCACACACATGAAGACAAGACAGAAAATGGTGATTAATACCATTGAGAAAACTAAGGATTTAGCCCCCGGATCTTTAAATTGAATTCTCTTCAGTGTTCGGACCACAGCTTCCACTTTGGTAGAGTGACTTCCCTATGAAAAGTCAAAGAAAAGCATTAGTAAAGTAGGGTACTAAACAACTCCTCCTACATCCATTGCTTTATTAAATAATGCTGTCGTAGGACTCCTGCACATCTTAGACAAACTTGAAAATTAGCAGCCTGGTGGAGGGGTGGGTTAAGTAGCACTGAACTGCTTTTATACCTCCCTTAGAATGTACCGCTATAGGCTCCGCGTGTGCGACACACTGAGGAATGAAGTGCCCCACAGATCAACCCCTCGAGTTCTGCAGGAGGCAGAACGGAGAGCCCGAGCAGTGCAGGTGCACCAAGCATGCCAGTTAGGCCTCCTGAGGTTTAACTTAGTAGCATAATCTTTAAGGAATCTTCCAAATGCACATTTAAATTTCCCTCCCTTCACACCTCATGAAAATTGGTAATGAAAAACCTACCTGAACACTGTTTCTGATGCTTTTATTTCTCACTCTGGCAATATCAAACTTCTGCTTAGTTAATTATATTTAAAATAAGAAACTGGTAAATATAATTAAATTAATTCTTGAAGGATCGTGTGCTGCAACAAAAACACCTTCATATTCTGCATTCAGAAGTATTTCAGTGCTTAATGAATCCAATACTATATTCTACTTCTTGTCCGCTATGATTTCTATACTCCTCTTTCCCCTTAAGTCAGGAAGAGCATTCTGAGAAACAGTTCTTTAGTGTCTCCCTCTATTTCCTTCAGTATGTACTTTGTATTACAGCAATTTTACCTCATGTGTTTTGTTAAGAATCTTTTATTTAATTCTTTACTTGTTCTTACATGCATAGTAGTTTCAGCTGTGCTAGATACAGCTGGACAAATATTGTTTTATTTCTGTCTGCACTTGTCCTCTGAAAATTGAATTAACTATGTTGGCTTGCTACAATGAAATATCGAATTAACTGAAGTTATGCTGCTTGCAGAATTGGTGAAGAAGCATGTCAGCAGTCTAAGCACAAGCTGGGAGCTAATGCTGGGCTGCTTGATCATTCATGTGTTATACAGCTAAACGAATGTTCCAGAAATACATGTAAGAGACTTTCTGCAGTCTGTTTTACCAGAAGCTGCAGTAAGCAGTACCATTTATTTCCCAGGGTCTTCCATAGCAATTTTAAGTCTGTGTCATAGACACAGGACTAAACCAGGTTTTTTTCATGTCATCTCTGTTGCAGCTGGTAGACATTAACACTGTTACCAAGACAAGACAGTTAAAAACGCTTATGTCAGTAGGTGGTGTGATCTGCATGGATGAAAGACCCATTTGCAGCCCTGCGGCAGCTGCCTCCCAATCACAACCACCTACGGTTAGGAGATCTGAGACTAACTTTTGGTATTTCCTATATATTCCAGGGTCATTTATGTGCTTTTTTAATACCATTCATCTCTGATTCAACAATGACAATTCTGGTTAATCTGCTCTGACTGTCTTTTCATCAGAGACTTTTTTTTTGGACCTTACCATAGGTCCTATTTTACTCTGCTAGAAGAGATAGTAGCTTTAGCCACTGTTGATTTTCCCACCCTTCAGATTTCCTGTGACTCAGGTGTTACAAATATGACTTTGTACAAGACCAGTCAGAGGAACTATGCTGAAGAAGGGAACGGCACAGTGATCAAAGTGGTTACAAATCTTTTTGCTCTATTTTTTAAACAAGATAAGTAAGTGTGCAAAGTTCTCCATCCCTCTGCTTACGTTATATACCACAAACGATATTAGGCTTGTCATTAACAGTTGACTAAAGCTTTAGTTCACAGCACACAAAAAATTTCTAATATTTATAAAGGATGAAACTGATAGAACTACCCTTGCTATTATGAGTTCTTGGTTTTCAGCCTGTCTTAAATAAGTGTTACCCACTCAGTACCCATATACCTTGACTGTGTAATTTTCTTGAATATCCAGATGAGTATGAGTATTTATAAACAGATTAGCTAGTTCTAATTAACTATGGAACAGCACACATTAGAATCAAAACTACCCTCTAACAAACAATTTCTGTCTCAGACAGGCTGGCAATACACACTGTAATACTGACCAGACACTGGAAGCTTTTACCGAATCAAAACATGCAGGGATGCCAGTAATCTCTCAGAATAAAATGCTCCCATTTACAGTAGTCCTTTTGCATCTAAGGCATTAACTTAAGATGGCTAATGCTGGTACAAAATAAGGAGCAAGATGTATACCACACAACAGAAGGAAAAAAAAAAAATGAGGTGCTGAATACTGAAAGATACCAGAGGGACTGAGAAAGTTCAGATGAAAATATAAACTCTGAATAAATCACATAATTTTCATACATATCCTGCAAGATACTGATCCTAACATCAGTATTCTATAGAAACCATAGTAAGTTAGTTATCCTTTTCATTGCTCAAACAGCAATGCAAGCTTACAGCAAGAAAATAGCATTCATTTAAAATCAGTTTTATTTTTTCCTCTGTTAATCTGGGAGCATCTTATAAAGAAAATAAACATTCTTTCCCCCGATTTAGTGTGTATCTCCCCTACATTTGATTTTAGCCTGTTATACCTATGTATGAAAATAAAAATAACAGTGAACATACAGACATCAGGTGGCACTTATAGACTGAATGGCTGTTGGGAAATGACAAAAGTCATGTTATACCTAGCACTTGGTCACAGAAAGATGGAGGCAAAAGACAAGGAATGTCATACTAATGTGCATACTTGATGGTATGTTTACTGATAAGTATATGTTAGAACATAATATTGTATGAGCTGGATAAAGATGATAATTCCAGGAAAATCAGAAAAGCGGGGACCTACTTGAGAGCCTACTTGACACTTTAGTAATCCCTAATCCCATCACCTGCTTTATATATGCAGCAAGAGAGTAGAGAGAAAATGAACAAGTCTCATTAGGCATTGAGGAAGTCAGACTTCCAGTCGGACAGGCACTTAATTGCTGAAAGCCTGACTGCTGATAATTTTTGATGATGAATTAAATCTTTTGTGTGATGAAATTATAAGGTACATGATAATGACATAAAAATACATGTCATAGCAATAAATCCCCATTCTCCTCAGCCAACCTCTCTGTCTTGTAGATGACAAAATCCCTATCATAAAAAATGATCCCTCTCTGAGGGAAAAAAATGTATTGAGAAGTTCCACTCACCAGTCTTCCAGTTCCTAGATATGAGTAAGTTCTAGACACCAGATGGATCGTGAAGACTTGTGAATGTAACTTATGCCCTTCCTGACTTGCAAACAAAAGTCATGAGCATGATTATAACGAAGCCAGCACATAACTCAGAGAAAAAAGCTCTCCTTTCTTTAAATGTGCAATGATTCAACTAGCGCTGAACTAACAGCCTGTGCAATGCAGTATCCAGAGCTCCTGGGAGCTTATAGAAAAACTCATTAAAAGCCCCATGAGAAGATCATCTAAAACTTCAATGCTTCATCTAAAAGAATTTGGAGATACTTGTTCCAGCCATGGAACTGAAATTATACTTGTGGCACTGATAGAGAATCTCCTCCTATGACTGGACAGAAAGCAGACAGTCATTCTTCTTCTGAAGCTCTCTGCAAGATGTTTGAGGTAATACTGCCTCCTGAGAAAGGTGATAAGGAATTTTCAGTCCCTCTTTGAGAAATACACCAAAGCACAAAGATCTCACCATCAGTTAGGCAAATGACCTGGAGGAGATCAAGGAACCTAGGATAAATTTAAGACATCCATGCACATACCTCTCGAGTGAAAAATGTTCAGAGGCTCTTGATTCTGGTGATTCCAAGAGGTGACCCTTTTAGAACTCACTCACTTCCTTGTTTTAGGCTGGTAGTGCTTGCTTCCCTTTCCTTGCCTAAAGTCCATTCTTTCCAAGGGCACCTTTCTCAGGTTTCCTCATTTCCTCTTCTGCTTAGGCAGTCTTAAATCATACCATAGCAGCCACTTCTCTTGCATGGATGACTGTAACTAACTGTTGCTCACACCAATTGCAGGTTGCTTGGCAGTAACCATGGATTACCATAACACGATAACCACAAGCTTCCCAATGAAAACCAGCCAAATGAAATATCTGACTCTGACAGAAAGAAAATAATTTTGAAGCATTTATGTACTGAATTTCTGTTGCTTAAGTTACAAACACATGAGTCTACTGCAGACTGCAGTTCAGGAGCGTTCTTGGCCTTCCGGATGGCACTACATGCTCACATTGCAGCACTATAAGCATCACTGTCTAGAAGTTCCAGTTTTGTAAGAAACTTAGTTGTTGCTGCTGGCCAACAACCAGACCTGATTTATTCACAGGTTTGTCACTCCTCAGAAGGATTTCCACAATATTGTATGCATGGATAAGACGTCTTCCATGTTTAGGGGGTTTTGAGAAGTACAGAATGTTGCAGCATGGCTTAGAAACACAAGCTGTTTGTAGGCATATCAAACCAATCTCTGGCTTCCCATAGAATTGAAATTAAATCCATTATCTCTGTGTTATCTTCAGAGAACATAATTTCCAAGACAGCTATGGTTTCAAGATAAGAACTGCTGTTAACAAGAACAGCACTTTTCACTGTGGAGGTGAGGTGGCCCGTTCAGGAGACAACTTACAGAGACCTGAAGGCAAATGTTCCAAAGACACAACAGAGTGCACTGCGATCCCAAGTGCAAAGCAGATTTATTTTACCCTGCCTTCTTCAATCCGAACAGTTGTTTTTAAAAATATCCATTTATTTTTAAGTAATAAGACCCCCCGAACTATGAAAACAAAATATTTCACATGCTCTTGCTCTGGAGAAAGGATGAAAGTACAAACATATTCTAATACAGCAGAAACTTACTTGATGACACCCTTTCACTTTGTAATACATACCACAATGGATTATCTCATATATTTAGTGTTAAATGTATGCAGTGGTTAAGAAGAGATTCTTAATGCAAATAAGGAGCTATGAAACTATGCCATAAACACATTATCATGATGAAAGCAAGTTACACGTACTTTAAGGTCCACGTAAGTCATTGGAAACATATTTCCAACACTGTGATTCTTTTTCTTCCCCCATGTTAAACAGACCTTGCATGCCATTCTCCTCATCAGCATCAATCTTTTGGCTAGTTCAGATGTGTCACTTGCAAATCTCTGTATGCCTGTGTCTGACAGCAATTCACACACATTCGTAATTTGTTAAAATCTGACACATTGCAGAGCTTTTGACTCTTTTGACTTTTAAGCCAGTCACACACTAAACGCCTCAATTGGTTTTGGCATCAGAAGTCCAAGCAAGACTTGACAGACCTACTACAGTTGACAGACACTGCAGAGATGGTCTCCTGATTCCTGCCTCATAATCTGTAGGCAGCACATGCTGTCTGCATGATGGAATTTGGGTGTAGTCACCATCCTTTTTTTTTTTTTTTTGGCTCAGAGGAGCTAGTAAAAGCATCACTAATACAAGTTGTTGCACTTTTTAGGATGTAACAGATGACATTCAAATTCAAGCATTGAAAAGTTTTGTTGATAACTATACTTGCATTCTGTATGTTTTAAGGCTGCAGTTTCCTCATGGCCAGCAAAAGCACTATTAATACCACATCCAGAAAAGTTGCAAGGCCAATTTATGTCCTGCATAAATCAATCTCAAAGGACCACACTATTTTATTAGTGAATTTTGCTCATGTCTTTTGTCCAATTTGCCCAAACATTTGCGAGAAGGCACTTACAGCATTGGCTGGGTGCTGCATACAAAACAGTACCCCTAGGGGTGTCTTCATGGTATCGTTTCAGCACTGTTGTCTTTGGTTAGCTTGAAACAGCACCATTTACCAGTGGTACAGAGAATTTCTTCAGAAGGCTTATCTCTGTCATCTCTTTTCCCCCATTCTTTAACCAAGTATTTGATGAGCATTGTTGATGAGGCCGTACAATAGCGTTCTTGTGACTTGCAGCTGTGTTTTTGCAATGAATATTTGTTCTTGGATTCTCTGTGGAATCTCTCAGCAGCTTTTATTGATGTTTCTTGGTAAATGTTAAACACTACATCAATTATTTTACTTTCTGCACCACCGTGTACTTCCAATAACCAGGTACTTGTTAACTTTATTCTTTAGATCACAGTCATTCCATCAGTGACAGATGGCCTGCTATGGTTCAGTACGAATTGCATTCCACACAGTCCCTCTACCAGTTTCCTGATTTGTTGCTCAAAGCAATCTATCCAATGTCGCTCCAAGCAAGCATACTCAGTATGTCTTATTCATTACACACTATGCCTGCTAGGAAAAACACTTCTGTATTTTTTTTTTTTAAATGCTTGTCTGTTTTGAATATTATTATAAGTTCCTTGCTCTTCTTTTGGTGAGTGGAAACACTCTGACCTTCTCTCTGGAAGTCCATTCATCAATTCTCTGCATTAAAGAACCACTCTTGAGAAGGATTCTTAACATAATTGCAGGTCTGCTCACCTACTTTATGTGCTTTTAGGAGGGTATCAATACCATCTGGCAGGGTTGGCTGATAAGCTGACAAGACCTATTGGTCATTATTGATTGGCTTTATCTTAAGAATTTCAAGTAAGGCTTCAACACCTGCCATTTTGGAAGTTCGGTTACCTGTAGTTGTTTAGATATTCACTCAGATACATACTCTATTCTGCATGAGTTACCCTGGAGATCTTCACCTGTTTCATGTCTCTCTGCTCCTTGTACTAATATTTTGATGGCCAGCAGCACAATGGTATTTAGCTGCAAACTAAATCTCTTTGAACTAAATAGATTTGAAATTAAATCCCTTTAACCCCCTGGAGTCTGAGTGGACTTCTGTGGCTGATCTAGTGGAGAGAAAGGGAGGTCCTGCTTCCGTCTGGCTCTGGTGTGCATTCCTGTCCCCTCCCTTACATAGTCAGTGTTTTTCATTTAACCCTATTCATTTCACATTTGCAGGGACTTTAAGTCTCTCTCCATTTATCTTTCAGACATGGCTCTCATGAGGTCAAATGAGCACTGCTGCTGGTAAAGGAAGCAACAGCAGCAGATAGTCAAAAAGAAGAGAGCAGGACAACCCCTTCAGTAGCAGCCACATTAGAGTAACACAGCTACAGCATGAAACTACACCTTGAAAGTGCTGGGTTTTTATTGTTAATGTAAGATGATCTAACTCTGTGCTGCCTATCTTCCCTTAGTTGCATATTCCAATCTACATCCTTATTTTGGCTCTAGCAATTCCTTGATGAGTTGGATCAGCCTGGCTGCCAATGAACAGTTTGCTTACCGGAGAACCTGTTATTTCTTTATGTGTGTTAGTTTTCAAATGGATCTGACTCACCCTTTGGTTGCATGATTACTAGAGCTGATGCAAGGGAGGTAATGGAAATATGTACCGGAAGATAGAAGAGAGGTCAAAGCCCTTTTTACAGTTGGACATCAGTCTTAAATTAGCTTGAGTTAATCATGAGGCTGTAGTTAGACAAACTCTTTAAGCTGAAACTGCTGCCAAAAGAAACAGTCCTGCCTCCCTGTCCAGTGAAAACAATCCTTTCAACCTTATGCCACTTCCTTCTGACATTGATCTGGTTCACTGTGCAACACAGCTGGTTGTACAGTTGCATGACGATCAGAACAATGAAGGGAGTTATCTGATAACCAGTTTTTCAGGTTAACATTTCAGGTCAACTCCCCAGACTGGCTCTGTGTGCAGCTGGCAGTTTAGAGGCTGGTGCAGAGCTGGAGGGATGGAGGTACTGTCTCCTTCAGGGTCAGCGTGGCCTTCACATGAAGTGTCGAAGAACAGCTGCCCATGTGTAGTGGCTGTCTCTTCACTGACTTACCCATGGGACTCTGCTAGCAGGCCTGAGCAACCCCCTCTGACCAGGCTTTCAGGAGCTGGCAGCTGCGCTGGCAGTGACGTGCGGACAGAGCTGCCCAGGGCCAGGGCAAACGAGCAAACATAGCCAGGGTGGTGGCGGCTCACCTGGGAGCGATCACCCCCACAAAACGGCGCTGCCCCACAGCACGCCGACACCTCTCCGACTCCAGTTCGGCAACTCAGGCGGCGGCGGTCACCATCTCCCCCACACATGTTGCCCGGGGCAGACGCCCACGCACTGAGGCGACGGATCCCTGTGGGTCCGAAAAGCCACCTCTCCTCAAACCCACCAGCGGGAGCCTGACTCCCTTTTCTCCTCGTCCCTCCCAGCACTGGCCCTGCAGCGTTACTCGCCCCACTGCGCCGCCATGTTGAAACCCCCCGTGGCGGGAGTCCTCCGCCCCCGCCCCGCCCCCCGCGCGCCCCACTCCCACCCCTCAGGCCCCGCCCCTTCCCCGCGAGGGCCCACCCAAGGGCAAGCAGCCCGGCGCGTGCGCAGAGGGGCAGTAAACAGGCGCCGCCGCTCCTCCCCCTTACGCCTTGTGCGTGGCCGCCTCCGCGCAGGGCCGCGCGAGGGCCCGCGGCGGCGGCGGCGGTGGCGGCTGCGCAGTGGCGCTACATCCGGGCACTGGGGCAGGATGAATGCTCCTTTCCAAGATGGCGGCGGAGGGAGGAGGGAAGGAGATGAACGAGATTAAGACCCAGTTCACCACCCGGGAGGGGCTGTACAAGCTGCTGAGCCACTCGGAGTACAGTCGGCCTAACCGGGTGCCCTTCAACTCGCAGGGCTCCAACCCGGTCCGCGTTTCCTTCGTCAACGTCAACGACCAGAGCGGCAACGGAGACCGGCTCTGCTTCAATGTGGGCCGGGAGCTCTACTTCTACATCTACAAGGGGGTCCGCAAGGTACCGGGGCTCTGCCGCTGGGCTGGGCGGGGAGTGGTGGGGGCTCCACGCCGGCCGCCCGCCGAGGGTCCCCTGGCTGCCAGTGGGGTGTGGGAGCCTCGCCGCGGGGGGCTGCACCGTGGGCGGGGGGCAGAGGCCGCCCCGCCGGGCCGCCTCTCCGGCCCGCCCCCGGCGGCCTCGGGGCTGGCAGCTTCTCGGTTGCGGCCTGGTTATGTCTGGGACTTCAGCTGCTCTGCCGATTAACTGGCCTGTGGGCCAGTTACGGGAGTGGGAGCGTAGGTCTGGGCCGGAGAGCACTGAGGACCGGCGCTGCCTCCGCAGTAGTGGGCTACGTCAAATACGGTGTCACCAGCGGTAGGGGTATGTGTGTGTGGGCTCCTTGGAAGGATGCGATTGCTTGGGCCCTCGTTGGCGTGCAGGAATGAGGATTGGCTTTCCATTGGTAAGGCAACCCTGGGCCTCTTTCACCTGCTGCTTCAGGTCGGTGTTTGTTGGATGCTAATGTCTGTCGTGATTATGGTGGTATCAGCTCCCTGCTTCCAGGATCTTTCTAGCTTTGACTGAATGGCTGCAGTATTCACTGTAATTTTAGGCCTTTATCGTGACTTTGAAGTGTGAACTGATTTTAGGATTGTTTCTAAATGGGAGCAGTGCACTGAGCTGAGGTTTAAATGTCTAATAATTAACACAGAGAAAGTTGCTTTTCCAGAGTAGTGAACCATTGATGCACTTGAGAGACATTCTTTACCTGTCATCATTTGTTGCGGGACTAACAGTTCATACATTTGATCTCTCCGGTCACCATATTTATCAACAAACCTTTTCTGCTTGCTGTTTCTTAACATCCTTGATTTTATGGGATTTGGAGAAGGATTCAGAATTTGTCATGCTGAGCGTTCACTCCTAACATATGTAAACACAGATATAATGATTGTCAGCTTTCTATTTTAAGTTTCAAAAAGTGGGTGTTCATTATATTACATCCTTGGGACTTAGATGCCATAATGTGAGTACTTGGAAGTCTTCCTGCTCTTAACCCACCATTTAACATGTGATGAAGTCACAGAGAACTAGTGACGTACGCAAGGCTGTGCAGGAAGCTTGTAGATGAGCGAGGAATTATTCTTGAATCTACTTTGGCCTAAGCTAGCACCCATCACTCCTCTGTTTTATAAAATGTAAACACCAACTGGAGAATAAAGCCTACTTGGATTATCTGTTGACTGTGACTTAACAGATCTGATATGTCCTGTATAATTATATAGAAAAAGTGTGTGTATGGATTTTAGTTTCACCCTTTAATAAATTTTAATAATCTAGTTATGTTGTAAATAATACTTGGTCAATAGTTTCTTTAAGCACGATGAGTATTTTGTATCAAATGGTATTTGCTATTTATAAGCAGTTGCTATCTTTATTATTTATGAAGTATTGTGGGTGGCAATATCTCTGAAAATCTGTGTGCTAATTTATTATGATGTTTGGATTCTGATGTCTTATGTATATTTTTTTCCATACAGAGTAAATGCAGAATTCTCTCAGATTACAGAGTAGGCCTTTATGTAGTTTAGTAATGGTACATGTGATTCTTGCAAGTTGTCTTAGTCATATCTTGCCACATTTTTGAAAAATAAAAATCTAAAGCCTGGAACTTCATTGGAAATAGAGAACTGAATAATTTTTTCAAGCTGAGTATTAAAAATTTTTTTTTAGGTGCTAGAAGCTGCTGGTGTGATACACAGTTAATGAGAAAATTTTACTTTGTCAGATTGTTAACTTGTGAGCTTTGAGGCATACCGTTTATGGTGTTAAATACTTTTTTCTCTGAATAGTGTAAAACACATGCATTGTTAGAAAGAAGTGAATTTCAATGACATTTTACAGTGTTAAAAATTTAAAATATATGTGATATTATATATATATATATAACACATTAACTTTAGTGAAGTGAACCTAGAGAAGGAGTTGAAGTAAAATTCAAAAAATTGAATCACACTTAGGAAAGTGCTTTAAATGAGAATGGGGAAGATGGTCTGTCTTCAACTTGTAATACTTGCTTCTTTGGAATTTATTTTGAAAGTGTTCAATTGGAAGTTGTTTTGACAGTTGTTTTGGCTATGTACAAAGTTGACAGAAGGACAGTCTGACAGCCATTCAACTGATTATTTGAACTTTTCAGAATCAAAAGTTGTATCTTGTGGCTATCATAAAAAGGAAAGAGCTATTGTTACCTAACTTGACAGTATGTAATTCTGCCTTAAACTGGACAAACTGTCGACTCTGCTTGCCTTCCTGTTCCTGGGGGCAGGAGAGGGAAAGAGACTTATCTGTAGAAGACCAACCTATTTGCGATCCTCTGCATATATCCTCTGCTAATAGCTTCACTGTTAACTGTTAGTTCGTAATTATCTAAGTATCCCTTTAAAGAAATTCCCTAATTACTTTAAGACTATAATTTTCATTTTGGCTAAGTCATATTAGAATATTAGAGTATTAATTGAATTTAGTGAAGCTGTGTTGTGTGTATATATCAGGTAACTGATTTTTTTTTATTTTTTTTAAATCTTCTTTTAAGGTCTGCTGCTTTTCTTGCTAAGAAAATGCTGTATTTTTACTAAAATGAAAGAACCACCAGGACTTTATTTTAAATAACTGTGTCTGTTTAGATACTCTCATAATTCTTGCATCGGTAATCCATTGCAGATCAGTACGCATCAAGTAAGAGTCACACTTAAGCCGTGAATGATGCTTAAGAATAAATAATGTAATATCGAGTCAAAGATACCACTTGAACGCATATTTCTTGAAATCGGTGATGCTAAGCATTCTTCTTTTAGTTTCCCTTAAATCCTAAATACATTGCATCTACTACATCTCGTGTGTCTACCTTTTTCAGTAGACTACTAGTGTATATGTCCTGCTTAGGATATTTAACCTAAATAAAGAACATACGTTTGTTTCTTTAACCTTGATTCTACTTATAAGAAACTTAGTTGAAAAGTTTTGTCTAGAGTCCAGGACACTGGTGTGGAGACAGGAGTACTAATAGACAAAAATAGTAGTTTGGTAGAGAGATGAGAGAGTGTTGGACAGCATTTCATGCTGTCTTTAGAGACTTTTTGAAGCAGAGAGGTATTTTCTCCCAACTTTGTTTTTTGCCTCTTTAAAAAGGAAGCTGAGTTTTTACTGGTTTACGTTTCCATGTTTTCCATTTTATAGAGAGCACATCAGTTGTGAGCCAGTGCATTGTTGCTTTTATAAAGAAACTTTTGCAGCTTCTTTGTGTTAAGAAGGCCATGCAGGCTTCCAGAAAACTGCTGCTTTCTGATTTAGATCTACTGAAAAAAGAAATGAACCTGTAGTTCAGTAAGGAGAAGTTAAACTGTGATGGAATGAGATGTGGTTGCTTATGTAAGAATATAATTATTCTCAGCTGCACTGAGTGTCAGTGGTCTTTCCCTTTCAGTCCTCCTTGACTTTGGTTTTAAAGTTAATGTGTACAGTGATCTCTTGTTAAACAGAAGGGGTGCATTTTCATGAACTCATCTGATCTAGTGACAGCTATAAATGATAGTCTAGCAGTATAGTATCTTCTTGGCAGTGCACTCCTATCTCCTTGCTGTCTTTGGCAGTGCTCAATCTCTGGTTAAGCTAGTTCAGCCTGCTAAACCAGCAGCAAAATACTTGCTGTTTTTCTGGGCAGATTTTTTCTTGATTTGGTGTCTCATCTTGGGGTTGGTTATTAGCACAGTGAGAGCAAAGAAGGGGTTGAGGAAGGACCAAATCGGCCCCCTTCAATGGCCAGGGCTGTCAGATCAAATCATCTCTCTGCCTTAGGAGGTCTCTACTGAGTAAAGTCTTTACTTGAGCCTTGAGTCAGATTCAAAGTGATCTGTTCTTGGGGGATTGCTGACTTAATTAAGAGAGTTATAGGTGTTAAAGAAAGCCTTTTCTATTATTTTAGGCATTTGCTTCTTCATGGAGTAGAGTTACAAGGTAATAATTAAAAAGTTATTGCTTAAGCTATGATGCATTGATGCTTTGGATAGATTGCCTTTTCCTGCAACCCCAAATGAGGAGTGAGGGCTGCTACTTGATTCTTGCTTATGAGACAGTCTGGAGGTACTTAAATATGTTTTGTGGATAGCTTTGCGAAATGATTTATTAGTTGATTCATTAGGCGAGAAGAGCGCTGTCTTGTCTTCCTTGCCTTAGGAGTGACTGACAAAACAAGGCTTTCTAGATGGCTACTGACATTAACTATCAAATCTGTTCCACTTTCTACTAGGAAGATAGTGGATTCTCCTTAAAGAAATTGTGTGTATGATAATTAATACATTCTTTTCTGTATAATATAAAGGTGTATGGGCAAGTTGGTCTGCAGCTGTCACTGCAGTACAGTCATATACAGGTACATACTCGCAATTGTGTTATATGGTGCGCACTTAGTTTTTGTGTAACGTATTTGGAAGTTATGAAATTTGAATGTGGAGTTTCACTTATTATATTATGTTAAACTGTTTACATTGTATTTAAATTCTGGCTACCTGTTCTTTTTGTTAACGTGTGGCAGACTTTTCTAACGTTGGTTGTTTCACTTTTTGGAACATCTTCCTCACAACAAGAGGCTTCATCTTTAGTTTTGCTTTTTTCCTGAAGCTACCTAAAGTAGTAGTCTGTCAATAACTATAGAATATTGTAGTATGTCACAGTGGTTTTGAAGTAGAAACATACATAGGTGATAAGCTCAGGTTGGTGGAGGCATGGAGGACAAAATCTGTTGACTGTCTTTTTAACCTTACAATGAGCAACTGGCTTAGTAGTAATTACAGTTGTACTAAGATGAAAGTAATCTCATATCTCAGCTGCTTCCACTAGGAGTTAGCGTAGTGGTAGCCCCTGGTTATCAGTAAAAATACTGATGATGCATAGGATTCCTTCATTTGTAGTTCTCTAAATTACCTCTTTTATGTCTGGCTTGATACTGGCGTTTTTGTTGTCCAGTTGAGAAGTGTTATGCTTGGTGGTGACTTTCATTCTATATACTGTTCATCTAGGATCTTGTTGCAACTGCTGAATGATAATGGGTGGCATTTGTCACTGTGCCTAATATTGCTCTGGGAAGAACAGTGTGAGACAGTTCTGGGTTGGAAACTGGAATTCTCAAGATGTGTTGGGAAGGAGAGTTTCTATTACTGTGTGTTTGGAGATCACTAAGCTGTTAAGGACCTCCAAAAGACATGTACGTTTTAATAAATTATCTGAGCTATAAAAATGCTGAGAATTGTAAGGATCACTTCACTTACTGTGAAGCAGAGGGCAATACACCTACATCTTTGTGACCGGTTCTTAAACTTGCAGTAACAAGAATTCCACATCCTCCCTAAATAACTTGTTTTAGTGCTTAGTTTTCTTTCTCCCCACCAGTATCTAACTATACTTCATGTTCAGGGAAAAAAAAAAATAACCAGGCTGAATGATGTTATTTACCATGGACATGGAGAACAGCTGACTATTGCCTTTAGCTTTTACATGTTTGAAAACTTTTAAATTTGTCCTCTCGTTTTTCCTAAGGTAAATAAATATAATTGTTTTAACTTTTCTCTCAGATCACAAGTTCCAAATACTTGACTGCTCCCCTCTATATTAGGTTCCTTCTGTTAGCTTGCATTTGTGGTACCTGAGCTAGATACAGTACTTCTGCCATGACCTCAGTGCAGACTAGGGGAGAACTGTTGCCTGCTGTGTTGTCTTCTAATATTCTCACTGATGTATTGAGTAATGTTGACATTTTTGAACTGTGCTCATAGTGTTGATTCACTTGGACTGTTTCTTCCCATATTGCTGCTTTTCTCTGTTTTTATCCATGCTTTGATTATTTTTTTGTTGTTTATAAATGCCGTGTAGCATTTTCATTGAGTTTTGTTCTATTAAGTTTATTAGTGTTTTTATTTACAATTCTGAGCTGCGTACTCAAATCCTTCCAGTCTTGATGTCATGTCATTCACAAATTTGATGTGTACTCTCCTCCATTAACTAAAATATCTCATAGAACCTGAAAACCGCATGTTGCATTTGCTGCCGACATTTTTCTCTTGTCCAGTTATTTTTTCAGAAGACAATTAGATTCGTTTGGTGCTTGCTTTTCACCAGTTTTGGTTTGTGTGCTCTTCCCCCCTTTGTCTAGATGCTTACAGTCCCATTTGTTTGGGTGGTTTTGATACTAAATAAAGGTTTACTTCTGTGACTGTAGAATTCTACTACAAAATGTTCTGCATTTGAATATTTATTTATACCAGAACCAAACATCACTCTTACTATTAAAGAGATGACAGACAAAGGTGGCTAATGGTAGTGCCACAGTAGAGACAGCAGAACTTTTCTCAAAGGTATCTGGTGCCATCCTGCACCTAGGAAGATACTCTCTTTCTGCACTGGAGCAATTTACATAGTCCACATTTCTTAGGTGTGCTGGATGTGACAGTCTGTAAATCTGTTTTGTTCCTCCTCAAGGATGTTTGTGGTTTTTTCTTTTTTTTTCACAAAGTCCTTTAATTCCTTGCTGAGGTTTTTTTATTTTCTTCTTTATCTTGTAGATGATAGTCGCTGCATTGGGACTGGATTCACCAGTCCTGTGGAGGTATTTGGGCTAGATCAGTAGTACTTTACCTGTTGGTCTGTACTTGTGAAGGTATTTGAAAGTCTCTTGGAAATTTGTTTCAAATGTTTAATGGATGGATATACTTAACCATCTTGAGTTTTATGATGTACATAGATAGAGGTTTTCCTTCTTCTAGCTGGGATTTACTGATGAGACGTGTTGCAAAATTTTCCTGTAGAGTTTTCTGAAGGATGGGGGTTTTTTGGCAACCCTTTCTTTCAGTGACACTTCTGAAGGAAATAGTGAAGAGCTAATGTAGATTTCAAGAGTATAGGTATATTTAATTGTTTAACATTTTTGTGAGGCTTATATAGAGCAACTAGGACTGGCTCAAGTAAGAGGAAAGACTAAAAAGCTGCCTTAAAGACTAAAACGCTGCTTTAAAATGACACTGTTAAATGTTTCTTGTTGTGGAAGAGAATGAAATACCTGCACTTGGTGGAGCTTGCGAGATGATTATTATCTGGGGGCTATTTCTGAGTTGTAGATAGTGGTATTAGTCTGTTGTGCTTTCCCTTCTCCTCGTCTGTGCTTCAAGCCTATATCACAGTTGTTTAACATCAGTAAGCTATTATGATGTATCCTGTGAAGGACTGCTCTCTAAGGTAATAGTTCATTTATCTATGGCTGCCTCTTTGGCTGGCATGTTTGAAAGTGAATGCTAGGCTATGCTGGCCAAACCCCCAAATTAGTGTGCAGTATTTTATAGGCAGTGAATTTTTGTGCGTGGTTGGTTGGTCTGGTTTTGCCACTGCAGATATAATTTGGTGGTTTTTGGTTTGTTTTCCACTGAAGTGTTTTTATAGGAATATTACACTTAGATGAATTCAATTTGGGGAATTTAAACTAGTGTAAAACCGTTAATTGTGGCACTTATTTGCACACTGACAGAATTTTAGTCATAATGCTTCTCGGATGCAAACAATGGTCATTTGTAACACGCTTGTATAGTGAATTTTGTGGGCCAGTTTTGTTAGCATATTAACGAAAGTATTGTGCTTTGTGCTTAAATTACAAGGAGTTTGCATTATGCTTTGACATCTGACAGTCTGCAAAACAGTTAAATAGTTAACTGTTAATAGTTAAAACGTACATTGAAAATGTCTCAGACTCTAATTAAATGTTGCCTAGACTCATCTCTGAGAGGATTGCAAGCCATAATTGTCTTGTTTGACATTCTAGAACCAAATTTAATGCTCTAGTTTGAAGTATTATTGTAGTCCTCTGGCTAAAGGGAACCATCTGAAGTACTTTCTTTTGAAGGACACGTATCCAAAGGCCACTTGCTGACCAGTTGTCATGACTATGAGTTGATATACTTGGACAAATTGCTATTTGAAAACAGTGCCAATAGTGCCTAATAATCCTATTGTCCTCTTAGAAAGCTTAAGGAAATTAACAGTAATGTGAAATGTGCCATACAGTAAGTTGAAGTAACAACACTGTGTCCTTTTCCAAAATCAAGTTATCCTCCTTCCTTACCTCACCCCACTTGTCAGTCCAAATGTATACATTTGCAGTCCATCTTCTAGCATCTAAACCTCTCCTGTTTCTTGCCCTCTGTAACTTAAAATAAAGCAGCTGCTTTTGCTTGTTGCAGCTTCTGTGTAGCTGGCTGTTGGTAGACTATATGTAGCCCTGTAGTCTGTGGGCAGGACCACCAGCCGCTACAACTGAAATCTTTCCAGTGACGGTGTTGTAACTTGCATTGGGATTTGTCTCTTGCATTATTCAGTAAAACTGTTCGTATTGGAATGATAGATCTCTAATAGATACTTCATGCAAACTGATTTAGGTTTTGGTTTACTAACTATAATTGGTCTTTAATTTATGAGTTGATCCTAAGGTTGTCATGTGGCTGTAATGGCCAAATAAATAATGCTTACAATTTTTAAAAGGTTTTTTTTTTATTTTAAACTATGTGTGGGATTGGAAGGTGGCTGTGTTAAGCAGTTCCTGGCTTAATAATGCCTGAATTTTTTTTTTTTATACCTAGAGAATGTGAAGAACTATATGCTAATAATAGACTAAATGCTAGTCTAAGCCAGAACTTTAACTTAAAAATGCCCTGGAGTAGGGATTAAACATTGGATGTTTTGAACAAGCTTCATTACCCACAGTCTTCCAGGAATAAAACCAAGTAATTCTTATTATCTTACAGGAAGTTTACATACATTTTGTCAGGAAAGTGATACCACATAAAGCTTTGAGAAGACTCCAGTTATGACTTTAATGCTCTCTTCCAACTAAAGAAAGGGGAGCAGTGACAACAGAAGACTGAATGAATGCCAATATATCTTGAAACTAACTGTTAAAAATCCATGAGTCTGGTGAATTAAACTATTGGAATGATGCCTTAAGGACACTTTAGCCTGCATAGTCACAAGGATAACTCAGTAAGTGAGTAACACCAAATGTCTTTTCTTCCTGGCTTAAAAATGTAACTGTAACAAATAATGTAATCCTGTAAGTCATAGTCTAGCCATATTTTAACTGTGGCAATTTATTTCTAAGGATTTTATTTTGGTCACAGTTCTTGTAACTAAGACTTTACAAAAGCTGTGAAGGTTTTCTTCAGATTTGAGGTGGATTTTGAAGCATGACCCTGATACAAGTTTGAAGCTATCATTGATATGAAATTTTGGCATAATTATAATGTATTCTTTTGTGGTCTTGATTTTTCTGGTTTTCTGTTAGTTACTGTCCTTGGTATTCTAGGAAAAAGAGTTGTACAATTTTTTTTTTTAAATCATGTTAATAAGATTTAAATTATACTTTAGATGAATGGATTAGCATAGTTGAGTGGTCTGATTGGCAAATACTGCCTCTAAAAATGAACTTTAATACTGTATTTTAAAGCCATAGATAGAGGCTTAGTCTGCATTTTCCTTCAGATTTCTACCTTTCTTTCCTACTAGGATCTATATGGCAAAGAGTTGGATTTATTTTTCAGATTTTCTTTTTAAATGGAATTATTTTTAGCACTGCCCCCCCCCCCCCCCCCCCCCCCCCCCCCATTTTAATAGGAGAATGGGCAGAGATCTTGATTAGCTACGTGTTTGCATTTAGGGTGTCAAGAGGATCTATCTTTAAAAAATAATGAGGGCAGGAATAGTGGCATGGTTAGGCAATAGTACCTTTGATGTTTGATACCGTGTATTCTGCGAATGCAGTGCTTCTTACCTGTCTTATAGCCCATGTGTCAGTATGTATCAGTTCAAGTAATAATCTATTGCTTATAAATAAGGAATTATCTTTTTAAAATGTGCCAGTTCAGTGTGATATATTGATCCAGGAGGATTTTTTTTTCCAAAGAAGACTTTCAGAAATACAGGGAGGAGCTGGTGAAATAAAGATGTTTGGGTGGACTAGGGAATTATTGTTGTTTAATAGCTATATATCTCAACAGGTGACTTATAGCAAAATCTTGCTGTTAATTCAGAATGTGAACTTATCTATCCCCTCTAAAGGTCACTGTCCCTTTCCGTTCATATCAGTGTAACGCATGGGGATGGCCTGCCTTTCTTGCTTTAATCAGTAAAACTGTGCTCCCTTGTACAGAGTAAATTACGGCTCTGTGTCATATAGGGTTTGCAGACACCTGCAGGGCTTTAAGATGCTGTTTTAGATGACGTTTCCATCCTTCTAACAGTGTTGACAGAATAGGCTCTGTGCTGATGAAATGACTGTCAAGTGTAGTTCAGTGTTTTAGCCAAAAGCAACCTCTGTGTCTGAGTTAGATGTCTCGACTGAACCGGGATGGTTGTGGGCACACATTAGCACTTTGCAGTTGGAGAGACGGGACAAACAACTGTTCTGAACAACTCAAATAGATACCCAGATGAAGCAGCCTTTAGTGATGCTCAAGATGATTCACACTTTTCTTGATTGTTAGAGTAACAAAGTGCTTGTTGTCAATTAAGTTGCTGCAGCAGTCTAGGGGCAGCTTGCTTCACTACTCTAACTGTGCTCCACCATAGCAGCATGCATGTCTCTGTTCCCTCTGAGCAATAGGTAACACATTTGGCAAAAAAACATTGGCCTGGTGTTGATGTGGTTGATCTGTGTATTGTTTTTTTAGTTATAAATTGATAGAGTCTTTGCTCGTATACATGAGAGCCAGATAAAGGGGAATGCTGGTAAGATCAGTGCCTGGAGAAGTCCACTCTTAACGATGCTCTAAAATGCTTTCGCTGTGCTTTCTCTTCAGTCACTTGGGAACCATTTCTTTGTTTGTATCACCTCCAGTTGGTGGGTTCTTGTAGCTGTGGCACTTCCAGTGCAAGCTGATATGCAGGAGAATTTAGATTTGGCCAGTCTGCAGATACCGGTGCTGATTAAAGGTGTGATTGCTTTTGAGAGCAGAAATCCCTCCCATGCATAGTATTGGTATGCCTGTATCAGTGGGAGGGATGATTTAGTAGCTGGGCTGTGTTCTGTCAGTAGCCTGTGTTCAGTTCTGTGCCCTCATATAGGCTTTTGTTAGGACCTTTAGCAAAACGCTTGTGATGTGAACAGCTACTCAGTGGGCAGCAGTCCTGTCTGCAAGATCAGTAGATGACAACAGATAGTCTGATCACTCTCTCCTTCTCTCGAGACAAAAATCAGGAAAGAGTAAGGAAAGAGACAATGTTGTGTGACCATTTGGTATGTTAAACACTTTTAGCCCTTTAATGGTAATTTTAAAAGAAAGTGATTAACAGCAGGCAAAAGGGTTTTTTTCCCCATAATGTCTGTACCAGTGGAACTGTGAGCACTTACTATTACTTGAAAATATCTTAATACTTTGCTTACTTTAGCTTTCCCTATAGCCTTATTTTAGTGCTGAAATTGGGAATGTGGTGCCTTTTGCTCTAAAACTTCTGAAGCAAGATTCTGGTTTGCAGTCTAGGCGATATCCTAGAACTTGTATGTATGGGATTTTGAGAAATCTGAGTTCGCTGCTGTGTGTTAGGGATTTAGTCCTTGGTACTTGTTGTCTACTAGCCTGTGCTCCCATTCTTATTCTGCAACACTTTTTGCCTCATTTAGTTGGGTTGCAACATAAAGTCTTCAGCCCTAGAAGGAGAATGCGTTGCAAGTTAGCAACTTCAGGACAAGAGTTAAGGCAAGTACGTTATTTCATCTGTCTGTTACTAAATATGACCGCAAAAAGCATAAACCAATGGGCCTCTTTCTTGCTCTGGAGCATAGGTTATACATTTGGCTGGTAATTTATTCACATAACTTCTGTAGGACTGTTCTGGGGCTCCTAGAATAACAGACAGTTACATCTTATTTTTAGTACAAAAGTAATTAGGGCTTTGTTCTAGTAATATGTTGTTAACATGCTACAGCATGATGGAGTTATGGGCTTAAAACCACAGTGTCAGAACATTCTTTTTGGGCTTGCAAAATCCAGTAGTAGCCAGAAAACACATAATTCTCGCTTGCTGGACAGACATTACTGTGTTGTATTTGACTCTTATTGAGCTTTGTAATGAAAAAAATATAAGTTGATTAACAGTTAACTGCTAGAGTGAATTAAGTTTCTATAGCAACAGGGCAATGCAGGGTACAATTATTCTGACTGCTTTTCGGTAACACAGAATTTTTTCTTACGAGCATTGAATTTACACTGTTGGACTAAAACATTGCTTTGTTATAGCAATGGGTAATCTTGAGCTCTTTTGCTGCTGCTGCTTTTTTTTGTTGTTTTTTTGTTTGGTGTCTCACCCCACCACTCCCACCCCCCCAAAGAAATAACATTTCCTCTTACGTACTGAAAAGAGGATGGGGGAAAGTTGAAAACTTTGAAAGGTAAATACCAGAGTGGTAGACTGATGGAAACTCAACCTATTACTACTTGCTTGTATGTTATTTAGTATAATGGAGCTATACTGCAGAATGAATTTATACTTCACTTCTGTCTGTTGACAAGTCTACATGAAACTGAACCTTCTCCAGTTTAATAATAGTCATCATATAGTAGTTAGCAAATTTCAAGTAAATCAATTTAGTTTAGTCCTAGTACTGATTCCCTGAATTAGTCAGGCTTTTGGTTATTTGTTCTTTGTATGTTTAAAGTCTCTATATATTTTGTTCACTTCAGTATTTCGGAATACCCTTAGAGAGAGGAATGTGCTACTTTAAGCTTCACTGTTAAAATTGGAAAAGATTAGGGTTATTGTCAGGGGACTGAAATGTTGGAGTTTTTTTGCCATAAAGCACACTTGTAAAGCCAACTTTTGAGTGTTACTGTATTTTGATATTTTTAAAGTTAGAAGAAATTAAATTTGAACAGCTTCAGTGAGGAAGCTACCGCAGCCTTAGTCTTTAAATGGGGAATTTTGTGTGATGTATTTTAAGGATACTTTGGATGTCTGATCACTTGAAAGCAAAAGCAGCAGATTTGTCTCTGGCAAACTGTATATACAGTCAGTCTCAAAGGATGCTATTGATAGGTGTGCATGTATTGTTGAAGTGCATTTTCCTGATGTCATAAGAAAACCATACCAATGTCTTAGAGAAGAAAAAAGTAGATTCCAAGCTAAAGTGAAAGTAATGCCTTTGAAGGTGTGACTAACTAGAACACTAGTCTAGCAGGTCAGGTAACTTTTTCCTGTGTGCATGGGGAGGAGGTGAACAACCCAGAAATGACACAACCATGTCATGTGATGTTTCCAATTTGTTCCATGTCTTGGGGGCCATCTAAAAGCAGTCTGCCAGCTCTAATTTAAATTTCACCTTTAATGAGTGTAATTTTCTAACCAGTTTTGTTTATAGAGCTGAGCCAATTTAAACAATTTCCTAGTGAAAGTAACTAAGTGTTTAATAAGTATCCCAACTGAGCCTGTGAACTGAATAAGAACAGTTGCTGAATTGTGCCAGAATGTGTGGTTTCACTTGGAATCCATTTGCTATTTACATAACTATTCTCCTTATATTAATTTGTGTCTTGCATCTAGTATACATACCTTATTGTTTTCAGCTCATCTGAATCATGCCTTATTCAGCACTCAAAACAGGTGAGAAAGGACTGATTATAAATGTAGGCAAGTGTGACTAGACTGTAGGAGTAGGAAGAAATTAAAGGATCTACTAGAGGATAAGGAACAGGGAGATCAGAAAGATAACTTTTTTACTTTAGAGTTATGAATCTGTTATAACTTCCTAGATTGTAACTATTGAGAAAGGAGTTACAGTTAACTAAGCACAAATCTTAAGTGAATCTTGCAGAACTTAATTTTGAAGTATAGTTAGTTTCAATGGAGATTTTTCTGTGATGTATTTTAAGGCTTCTTTGGATGTCTGATCACTTGAAAGAAGGAATAATTTTCTCTGTTCATCAGAAGTGAAGAGACTAAAATGTGTGCATTCCATTCTTTACAGAAGGTGTTATATTCTTTACACAGCATGTGACAAGTCCGTAAGTAATATGAACTTTATGCAGAGCCTGCGAATATTTGGTATGCTCTCTACTATTCTGAAATCAGTTGCTTTTTAATTCAGCATATTCCTAACAGTGAAAACTGCTAAAAACCCTTTGACTGCCTGTGATTCCAGTGACAGGCAGGTATTTTCTTAAGGCTTATTCTATACTGTATTTAGGCAGAGAAAAACATGCAAGAGTGCTACTCAACATAAACCCCTCCCCGCCAACAACAAAAAAACCCCAAACCTGAGAATTCTGAACTGCTTTGAGTTACTTGCAGTTTTAGCTTTTGAAATTCTGATGTAGTACACTTCTGTGTTAATTGTTTTTTTTCTTAAAGTTCATTGTCTCCCTGCAGTGGGAAAACATTAATGTCTTAGCAGCTTTATTTGAAGTTCAGGTGCTCAGCCTTTCTGGTAGTAAGGGAGAATTGTAACTTCTATGAACTGGCAATTTGGATATTTTAACAGAGATTGAACTAAGGTATTTTAACTGAGCGAGTTCTAGAACCTTAAATTCATTCTGTTCTGAAATGGGGAGAGATGAAAATGCTTAGTTCTTGATATCTTATTACATATTTTATTGATTACAGGGACTGTGACAGCTGTTGAGAAGAGAGCTTCCAAGTTGAGGTATTCTAGGACTGGTTTTTGAAACACAATGTTTTCATTGGTGATGTTGGGACAAAGAAGAGCACATACATGATGGCAAAATTCTCAGAGTTGGGAGGTGTGGTTGTTCATAATCAGAGTATTTTATAGAGAGAAACAAGCTGATATCAGAACAGTAACTGAAGGGAAAATTAATTGAAAAAATAGAGGGAATTTTTGCTTCAGCCAGAAAACTTTGAAAAGATGATAACCAGAGTTTAATGTTGATTACAAGCTGAGTAAGCTTGTGATACAGCTGTTGAAGACAGGAGGAGGTAAATGTGATTCAAAGATATATCAAATGAGGTTTACCCATAGAAATAAGGAAATGTCTTTAGTGCCATTGTACAGGCATTAAAAAAGATGGCTTTAATAGTGTATGAAATTCTGGTTACTTGTGTTGATGAAAGTGACTTTCAACTCCTGCTACTAGGAGAAGATGGTGTCTAATGTAAAACTGGAGAAAGAGTGTGATTTTTAATTAGCTGAGCAAAGCAATCACTGCCTCTTAAAGCTCTAAAAGAAAGAAGGGGGCTAATAAATAATACAAAACTTGCCCTAGATGTATGAGAGACATTGCCATATATCCCATGAATCCCTATCATGCAAAATTTGCTATTAATTCAGAAGGATTCTGCTCTTTGACCAGCCCTGCAGTAGGCTATTGCTGATAGTTGAACTGCGTAATGAAAATACTGTGGTGTGATAGGCCATAGTCTCTATGGAAAGTACAGAACATATTTTAAGAGACAGTACGTTTCATCCAGAAGCTTCTTTGAGCTGAGCCAAGATGAATGGAATGAAGAAAATGCGTTTACAGTGATTAGAAATCCAGCTATCTCTGTGGTACCCAATGAGGCTACCTTACTGGCTTTAGATCCAGGAGAGGAAATTAAGTGTGAGATGCTGAGGAGCTGGAGACAATGAAGTGCAATGAAAGAATGGAAGTACATCTGTCTTTGCAGATATTATGGAAAGACCATGCTATATTTTATGGTAACAGTATCTCAGTAGTTTTGCAGGGAAGCTTCAGGGGTGTTTATTTTGTGGTTTAGGTATTCTTGAAGATGATTATCCGTATTGTAAGTCTGCATTTATATAGCAGGCATTGAAGGTCAGAATTATTTAATCTTATCTTTAGTCATGAGCAGACTAAAGGATGAGATTGTCTTGAGTAGTAACATCAGGTAATAGTGGATGCATTAATTTTTTTACAAAAAGAGATGACCAGCCCATCCTTCCTTTTTTTTTTTATCATATGGGGTAGTGAAACTGACTGAAGTAAGCAGTAAGCCTTGTTTTGTTTCAGGTTTTCCTAACCTGTTTTTTAATTACTTTATACAAAATTTTAGTGTGCTGTGGTGTTTGGTATGTTTTCTGGGAATTAGGAAAGATTCTGTGTGCTTAAAACAGGTGTTTACTTATTCATGATCCTGTATTTGAGATAAATGTTTGAAGAGAGATGTCTCTTCAAAAGACATGAAGAGAAGCTAGCAGCGGTGGCTGGGCTTTGCTCTGCTAATATTAGTCCTAGAACTTTGATTAAGTTAGGCAGTTGCCTGACCCCTCTTAGACCAGAACAGAATGGTTTTCTACCAGGGTATGAGCTTTGATGTATAGAAACTGCCTTTCTTATTTAAATGCACTCTTGGAACTAATTTTCCTTTCTGCAAAGTCTTGATTCACAGGAAAGAAGATAAGTGTCAAATAGAGACTCTTTGCTGTTCTAGTGTAGCTCCTTATATAGTGAATATACCTTGTTCCCACATCTGAGTGCATTCGCCTTATTTGGTAGCTATTTATGCACATCTTTGGCAATGATCTTTCCCCATTACTCTTCCATCTTAACAGCAAAAATCTTTTGAGGTTGTAATAGTTAATAAGGTGATTCCTTCAGTATGAAATGTGCTCACTTCACTCCTTGGAATACATTAGGATGTTATTATATCTTGATCAATATGCAACACTAAACAGTTAAACAGCATTTCAAGTAGAGGCTCAGGCAACTTGGTTACCATGGCAAGCAGAGTAGGAAATTCATGACAAAGTTTGGAAAATAAGATATGCAAAAGAAAACTTGTAGACTGAAAGTTTGGAAAGCAAATGCAATTGTGTATAATTTTTTAGAGTCTGTTTTGCAAAGAATACTGTTTTAAAATCCTGATTTATCAAAGCAAATCTTAATTGCCCATACAGAGTTTTACACAAAGCAGGCAATATTCACAAGCAGGGAAGAGTGACATTCTTTGTCGGTTTGCCCTCTCACTGTAAGGACATTGAGTGAATAGAATAGCCTCTTGGAGATGATTACAGTACTTAAGTAATGTATCTAAGGTTGACATATTTTCAGTGTGCCATGCCTTGTTTAACAGATACAACCAGGATAATGCGTGTGTATATGTATACAGATAGAATGATTTGTCTATGTTAATGATTACATGTATGTTAGATCCTATGTCTGATCTGTACATATTTAATGATTTGTCTATGTTCATAGAATTAAGTTGGAAAAGACCTTTAAGATCATCAAATCCTACGATTAACCTGACACTGCTAAGTCCACCACTAAACTATGTCCCTGAATAATGATTATGTATATTATATATCTGTATTTAATGATTTGTGTATGTTAAAGAACTTGAAGTATTTAATTTACTTTCCTGCATTTGTTTATCTCAGTGCTTGCTAACTGTAACAGAGATCTCTATGTTGTTATTTTAATGCGGTGATTTTCAGTTTGATAGGTTTCACTGTTTAATCAGCTATCTTTGAACTGTCTGTACACGGTATTTCATATTGCAGTTCTGAAAGTATATTGTGGCAAAATTTCATACTGTTGCATGTGACTTGCTGTACAGTTTTCCATAGGTGTGGCCACATGTAAATCACACAGTTATTTTTCTCTTTCTGAATGTAATTTACTGTGTGTATTTACATGCATCTTTTCCAGAATCTCATCCCCCAAAAGAGAAGCTCTTGCATAGAAAGGTCGATTTGTGACTTGAGAGAGACACTACTTCTAAAAACTTCCTGAAGATCGAGGCTGGAGTTGAGGTTGGACATTGGGATTGTGTGCACCTACCCTAACATGTGACTGAACCTCATCACTTCATGTATTGCATAAATTGGATTGGAGATTATGTTAGTTGAAGGCTAAGGGAAAGCAGTTCAGGTTATTATTGAGAAACTATGATTAATTTGCCTCTGACTCTATAACGTGGTGTCTTGGGAAGAAGGCTCGATGTTGTGGTAACTAGGAGGTGGTATTACTGGAACATGAAGTGTTGGAGGTGATGCAACAAGCAGTTTAGTATTAGGCTGAAGTGGTGTTCTGGAGTTCTCATGAGTTTTAAGTGTAAAGAGATTGAGCTGCAGACTTGTGACAAATAGTAACTGTTGCAATGAATTACAGGTTAGTCTGTTCTTTTCGCTGACCTCTTTAAAGAGGATTTACTGATCACTTCATAATTAAAACAAAAGTAAAATGTGAAAACATCTGGAAGATTATGCTAGGGTTTAACTTAAAGGAAAGTAAGAACTTGGAGGCCACAGGAAGAGATGAACTGTGCCGTTGATCAGCCACAGTAAATAAAACTTCTAATAGCTTTCATCCCTCTAAGTTTAACATATGGTAATGTATAGTTCTGTGGTAGATCCATAACTTCAGGACAAGAAATAGAAAAGAGAAAAGCAGCAGAAGTTGAAGGTGGACTAATCTGACTAACTGTCAAGGCAAAAGGCAATTGTAAGAAATTTGGGAGATGCAGTTATGCTGGGTGAATGAGCAGGAGTGTTTGTTCCCATTAATCTTTTGGTGACACACACTGGAGGAAAAAGCTTGAGTCAGTTTGGAACCACTACCCAAAAAGAGGGGATTGCTATAGATGACTGCCTTAATTGATCAATACTTGAATCCTAATTTTTCTTTAGTGTAAGATACCGAATGGGGAAGTATATTAGAAACAAGAATGGAATAAATAGTATTGCATTGAATAAATGGGTAGATCCATCTCAAAATGTTCATACAGGTTTAAAAAGATAAAAGATTATTACAATGTGATTCAGAGGAATGGTGAAAATTGTGATAGCTGAAAAATTCTGTGAAAATACTGGGAAGGATGGGCCTGCTTAGTGTTGTAAGCAGTGTAAGTGCTGTGTATATAAGGAATGTTAGATGTCATTGTCTCTTCCTGGGAACAAGAAGGTATTCTGTAAAATCAGAGGGGAACAAAATTCAGAACTGATACTTTTCCCCACATATTTATCAGCTGTGTTGCTTCAGTCATCTAAGTAAATAGTGAGCAGAAAGTGGGTATTAAAACAAAATCTGGAAATATTTGCAATCCCATGTAGTAGCTAATGCAAAAATTATCCTGTAAAAGGTTATTAAACCTCCATACTTGCAATTTAAATGGCTTCCTGAAAGAATTCTGGGATGGACAGCAACCCATTAATGCAGCTACTTCTTGAACTTAGTTCTGGAACATATATCTGCCCACTGTTGAAGAAATGGTATTGGAGTAAAAAGTCTTGTATTGTGGTCCAGTTCTGCAGTCTATGATTAAATCTGTGTCTTTCATTTTTAAGCCAGTGAGGGAGAGGCCAGTATAAAAGTGTGACCTGTCATCCATGGTTTATTAATAGCCCTGAGAGATTATTGTTTTAAACTTAAAACTGCAGTGAGATCTTTCTTACATATGTCCTTAAAAAGAGCTGAGTAGGGGGAGAAGAGGAGGAAGGTGTCTGCATTGCATGCAGAATGTACATGATTCTGAATAAGGTTTCTCTTGGAAAGGTTTTTATCCAGCAGGCTGAGCTACAGTTGAGTCAAAAGTCTGTAGACCAGCTACTGGGAAGACAACAATACTGGTATCATGCCGCCTTTTCCCTTCTTCCTATTAACAAAAAAAAGGGCAACTAATTGCTTAAACCAAAATAGAATATCTAATTCAGTTCATGTCTGTTGGGAGTGTGTGATAGAGTGACTATAGTCAAGTTGTTTAACTGGCCTGTTTACAGCTGTAGAGTGGCCAAATGCATAACGCCGAAGTCAAAGTTTCAATTTTTATCTGAATCGATCATATCATTAACTGACACTCATAATGAGGTGAACTTTGAAATAGAAAACTGAAATAGTGCTTTTACTAGCTGTTCTTCAGTGGGGGTTTGTGAGTGATTGTTTAGATTTTCAAGTACAAGTTAAAGCTCTCCTGCTCTTTTGTTTCAGAGTAGAACAGTGTTGTGCAAAGTGTTATTTACAGGACTGGAGTTCTTTCAGGGAGGAAAGGGACAGGTTTTCTTCTGCAGGTATAATAAAAATTAACTTTGTTAAATATGTAGAAACAAACACCTTTTGAAAAGTTACAACATCATGTCATTTTTGCTGAAGCTGTAGTGATTTGATTATAGTGCAGCTGAAGATTGCTCAAATTACTTGGAGTGTTTCCAGCCTACTTCCTGGAGCGAGCAGGCTGTTCGGTTTCTTTTGGAGATGCTAAGCTCACAGACCTCTTCAGGACTGACCAGGACTTGCTCTGGAGAACTGTGCTGAAAGTTGTCATCAGTTCATTGGAACATTTCGCGTGTGACCTGACTCTTTGAACAGCACTGTCACAAGTTGTACCTTTTGGTCTTCCACTCAAAATGAGCAGTGTCAGCACGAGTGTAAATTTTACCAGATGAGTAACACGTTAAGTTGAAGATGTTTTCAGTTTCTAAAGGAACGATTTCAGTAACTTGAGACCTCTAGGTTGGGACAGATGGAGGCAGCAGCAGTGCTCTCAGAAGAGAGAGGAGATTTTTTTTTGGGGGGGGGAGGGTGGGGTGGGGAGCTGGGATTCAAAACCGTGTTTCAATTTCCTTCAACCTCCCTGGCCTACAGTAGTTCCAATGTGTTAATACTCCTGTCCTACTTTAATGCCCTTTGCCCAGTCTTATAGAGAAACAAAGGGTAAGTTGATTCTATACGCACCTGTGGAGTGAATGGGGATTTGCAAATAACTCTTTTTTTTTTTTTTTGGAGTCTACTCTTCTGGGGTTTTGAACTCTTTAAATAAAAATGTCATCATTTTCTAGAGTTATTGGTAGACTGGTGCTTTCACCTTAGATAACTTCCAATAGGATGTGCTTGTCTAAACTGAACGAGGTAAATATTTTGGTTTGTAGCCTTACTAAAATGGAGTTGATGTTGTTACAATAAGTTGTAAACCAAACAGTCTTTCATGGGTGTTCTTTGTGGTGTTCACATCCATTTCTTGATCTTGCCAGTTATATAACCATTGATTCAGTTAATGTCATGTAGATTTATTTTAAACCAGTGCATGCTTTTTGCTCTGTTTGAGTGCTTCTTGAGTAATTCTTCTGGAAGCAGAATATGATTATTTTTTGGATGTTTCAGAAAACTAAGCTGATCTTTGCCTAAACATAGATTTATGTCCAGGTGTCTGGACTAGAGCTTTTATCTTAATGTCTGTGGTCATAGTTGTCTGCTATATGACTAAATGCTGAAATCTTATTAAGCAATGCTTTTCGCCTTTCAAAACTCATGTCTTCTATGGGCCCAAGTGGAATTTAAATCTAGACAGGAGAAGAATATCAAGTAGCTTCCTAAATTTACAGGTGGCTTTGTGCAAAATTGATCTTTAAGACTTTGTTATGGATGAATTGTGTAGAACACTTGAAAAAAATTAGGTTAAATAAAATTACTTGGTGTCCCTGTTTTACTAACAGAGCTGTTCTTATACAGTATCCTAGAAACTCTGTCACGTGCCGTACATGTTCCTGTTCAGCATTTAATCAAGTGCTTTGTAACTTGTGAAAAACCTTTGCAAAGATACAGGAACCCATTTATGAGGAACAGTGTTGCTTAGGAGAGTAAATGTTCTGTTGAGTGGAGATAAACCTTGAAATCCTTTTGTTGGGAGTGGGTATAATCACAAATTATTGTGAACTTTAAGTGAAGTCCCTCAATATTTATGTATTAGAAAAAGTACATCAGAAGATATGCCACTGAAGCCAAATTTATAATGAACGTGTCTTGAAGATCAGGATCTTAAGATTTATGAAAGTAAAAATGTCTCTGCCCTGAGTGAGACTGAGTTAGAACAGAATTAATTCTGTTCGGTGATTTTATTTTTCAGCTCAGTCTCTAAGTGACTGCACTTTCTGAAGTTAATGGCGTATTTTAGCAGACAGTGTCTGCTTCTAGAAGTGATAACGCTTGATGTTTACAGTTACTACCAGGGGCTGGTGTGCAGAAAGGCTCTTGCTTATATTTGATTCTATGAAGACCAAAGTCACTGTTAAAGTGACCATGTTGGGGGTGCAGTGCCGCACCTGTGGGGAGGAGCGGACAGAACAGGTGACCCTAAACTGACCAACGAAGTTATTCCATTCCATATAAATCGTATTGGGTATAAAACTGAGGGATCATAAGGGTCAACTCTCTTCTTCAGTGGCTGATGTCTGAGGAGGCTTCTGTCTGTTCTGCCTTTGATCCCAATCTGTGCACTCCTGAATCCAGTTCTGGAATCCAGCTCCTGAATGTGGTTCTCATCTGCTGCTGAGTCTGGGACTTTCCCAGCGCCTGCCCACAGCATCAGTGGTAACAGTGATGTAATTGCCATCAGGGTGCTTGGGTTCCCTATTGGTTTTGTATGTGTTTGTATATATATTTCTTCCTTTTTGTTATTATTTTCACTAGAGCAGTTTTAGTTTTCTTTTCCAATCCATAACTCTCTCTCCCTTATTCCCTTTCTCTTCCCCTTTGGGAAGGGAGAGGGGTTAATAGAGAGAATCTGTCATTCGTCCAGTGGCCGGCCCAGCCTTAACCCATGACAGGCACAAACTGGCAGCTGTGCTTTCTGGAGACTTTCCAGATGAAGGAAACTATAGAGAGATACCTTAATGGAAAGTCTTTGAGGCAGTATGTTAAAAGTAGGAGATTCTTTTTCCTGCCTGCTAATTGTTTTTGTCCCAATTTCTTAGTTTTTGATTTTCAGAGTTCGTATTGTCCAGTGCAGCTTTCATCCCTTTCTCGTAGATCCTCTTGCCTTCAATTAGAGAGGAATAAGGTAAAGTGAATGCATGTGCTTATTTTTAGTGTTGATTCATACTTGCCCTTATATTAATTGGCAGCAAATCTAGCACTAGTTGTGCGGTTGTGTTAAGCTATTGGTGCTTCAATTCAGAGAGTTGAAAGTTCAGCCAAGTTTTAAAAGCAAAACTAAAAATGAAGGAACAATTTTCTTGAGGTTTACAAATGTGACTTTAAAAAAAAGCAGGTGCATTGAATGCAATGTTGGAAAATAAAGAACTAAAATTTCCCTAGCATTAATGGCTTTGCAAGGCTTAAGACACACTTAAAACTAGTGTGTCTGGACACAGAAAACACCTGTTATACGACCCTTAAAGCTAGGCACATCACTTGGCTAAGGAAAAAGCAGCTCTTATGTACCTAAGAAACTGTCCTTACATTTCAGAAACCTATTGCAGCTACGTATAAATAGGGCAGCTTTACAAATGGTGATTGTCCACTGGCTTTTCAGAGAATTCTGAAGTACTTTTTAGCTTGTAAGTGTTTCCAGAAGCTTTCAGACTAGTTTGTGTGTTTTCTGGGGGCTTCTGAAGTGGCCCTGAATGTGTGTTTGCTTGTACACTACCTGAAAGGTTCGTGCTGTTGAATCTGAAGAGATCCTGGGACTGATGAGAGTTCTTGCCAGACTTTAAACTTTCTACTGAGAAAGCTAAGGCCATTAGTTAGTCTGTCATCTTGCATGCAGTTGTATCTGTAGAAGCCATTTTATTACTGATTGACTATGGCACTGTCAGCTGCACTAAAGGGTGCTTTATGAGGGCTTTATTGTTGCAGGAAGCATTGCCTGGACTTGCCGTTTTGTAAGTCATATCAATTAAGCAGAACTTTTGCTCTATGTCAATGTTCCTTATAGGGAAAGACGACTCACTTGTTTCTGTAGTTTTCTTCCTTCATGACTTTGCTTTAAGACATAAACCAGATCTGTTAAATAAGCTGGGAGTGGCAGTGTTGATGATGTTTTGGTTGATCCTAAGCTTAGGATTTCAGGGTCATTCAGGTTGGAAGGGACGTCTGAGAGTCTCTAGTCTAACCTCCTGTCCAAAGCAGGGTCAGGTATGAGCTCAGACCAGCTTAAAGCAACAGTGAAGTAACTAGAAATGATTTTTTTAACTAATATTAAGTGAGCTATATATGGGCTTTACAAAAAAAAATTTGGAAATCTACTCTTTTCATAATTATTAGAGGGATTTCCAGTGTGAAGTACTGAAGCTAGTATTTCTGGCATAAACACTTGTGTACAGAAACAATGAACAGAGCTTGCCAGAAAATTCTATAGAAGTGCCTGGGATAACTCAGCTTTCTTGCTGTGTTCCTCAACTTTCTCTGTCCTTCAGCTAGCTCTGCAGGCAGGAAAGGGAGACCAGCACAGACATGGAGGAAGAATAAGCAAGCTGTAAGAGGCCTCCTGGTTTAGGTTTTCCCTGTCCTTGCTAATACAGCGAGCAAGTCTGTCTTGGAAGACCCTACCCTGTTCACTAGGGGATGCTGTAAGGCACAGTACTGCAGCAAGGATTACCTTGCCTCTTTTTTTTTTTTTTAGCTAGGGTTTAAAGAGCATCTGTGAAGTTCAATAAAGTGCACTTAGTACTAATTCCAAGAGTTGATTTCTCATTTTGCTTGTATAGCACTATAACAAGCACAGCACAGCTTTCTCAAATTGTTCTGTTCATAGACCAGGGACCATTAAATCCCTGGCAGCAAGGTATTGAAGAGCTGTCAAGCCACAGGTAGTAAGTTGTGAATTCCAAGCTCCAGAAATGCTGAGAAAGTTGTTTTCAAAAATGTAATTCCTTGGTTCTTTACATCTTCTGTTTTATTTTGCCATAGAGCTCTACATACATAGCCAATCTGTAATCTGCTGTTCAAGATCAATTAATTCTCTGGGCAAGATTTTCTTAAGAGGATTTTGGAAGTAAAATTTTTATTAAATGTTTGCCTTCACTTCCAGGCTTAAAGACCGAATATTTTGTCTCTATCTCACTTACAGCTGTGACCCACTGAAAGCCAGTCTCCTGGCAAATGTAATATTAAATACTATTAAGTATCTAAAGGAAGCATTTTGATGACTACAATTGAAATTATCTGAGATTAATAAGTAACTCCTTTTCTTTCTGATCTTGGGGACATTTTTTAGCTTGGAAGGAAATGTAGCAGCTATGATACATTTCATTCAACTAAAATTTGCAGAGCTGCAGATGTAAGTCAGGAAGAGAAAAGATACAGGAAGAAAACTCATCTGTCAAGAAGCATGATTAAATGCTGACTGGAAATAATGTAATTCACTGTTTGGGAAATCCTAGTATGAAAGCAGTAAGTCTTAGATCAATAGTACAGAAAAAGAATGAATCTTGGACAGATATTAATCCGGTTTTGACCTCACAACTACATACAGCTACAGAACCAAGGTTATTGATGCCTGTCCTAATCAGACATTTCAAAAATCAGAATCTGAAAACTTAAATATTTGCTTCAGACTGAGATAACTGGTTGGTTGGTTGGTGGTTGGGAGTTTTTTTTCCCTCATTTTCTTCCTAGTGTTTAAGTATTTAAAGCTGTGGTTCAGAAGTTCCATTTGACTGCCTTTCTGCTGGAAACTGCTAGACTGTTCGATTTCCCCACCCCAGCAGAGTAGGGTTAATTTTGCTAAAATAGCATTCTATGAGTTAACTAAATGGGGCTAACAAGTCCCCAAAACAGTTAGATGGTTCATGTTTTATTACAAGTATGAATTCATCACAAAGAACTGAATGGCAAAGTTGGTCAATTTTTCTTCTGTGAATAAATGAAAGGCTCTCCAGAGCAGGAGGCAGGACTCAGAAGCTGTTGATGCCCAAGGTACATCAATTTTGTTCAGCTGTATCACTGACTTTAGAAAAGTGTGTGAGATTCCTCTTGTTTGTGTGGCCTGATAACCATTAGTCCTTGTTTCTTTGCCCAAAGGGTGCTTGAAATACCACTGTATGTTGGAAGGAACAGCCTTCTAACACAGATATCAGTCGGCTGAAGTGCTAATACCAGAGTCTTGATTACATGTACTTCAGTGGCTTGCACAGATTTTTGTTTGAAGGGAGGATGGTATTGATTCTTAGCCTTGCATTAAATGCCCCAACCTGCTTTCAGTTGTGATTACAAAGTGTTGCTCTCATCATGGATCATTTGCAATGCGGGAAGCTTCTCAAAGCGGACAGGCTGGAATAGTGCTGAGTGGTTTTTTTCCAGAAGAAAATCTTAAACTAGGACAGGAAGCATGCAGATAGCTTGTTGCCCGCTCCAGCAGAGGTGAGGGTGCCTGATCCTGTGCTTTTAACCTCCATGTTGGTAACATGTAATGCTAAGATCTTTCTGTTCTTTTTCAAAGCATATCACTGTTCTTCTGAGATGGGGGCAGTTCACATCTAGACTCAGATCTCATGCAAAAGCTCTTTTCTGAGAATCCTATCTTCCACAAAATAGCTATAGCAAATGGATTTAGTGGTGAGCTAATGAAATGCTGGGGCCCAGGTGTGATGTTCTTCTCAAAATCCAGTATCATGCAGAAATAAAGAAAATGTCTCCTAGTTCTCATGCTCATTGATTCTACCCTGTCTTTCAACTAAGAGAGATCAAGACCAAAAGGGTACTTCTGGGCTTGTAGATTTGACTTATTTCCCTGAGACAACTATTATAGCTGAAAACACTAGCTGCAAGTAAATAATAGGTGGGGCATCCCTGTCAGTAGAAGCCTGGCTAATTCTGTGTTGAATTAGTTTATTTATACTCCATTTAAATTCAGACAGATTGTCACTGCCATCTGGTTCCCAGAGAACAGCTAGAACAAGCATCATGAAGCTGTGCTTAGATTTAATTTATCAGAATTTCTTGACTTGCTAGATCTGTTATCACATCATTTCAGAAGACGGCGAACTTCAGTCACCCCAAATTTGTCGGACAACAAACCCAAAAGCTAGTGATCTAAAACCTCAACCAGACAAAACAGGAAGGTGTAGTTCCAATCCAAAAATAGCTGCCTCTTGTTTCTTTGCTGCTTAAAATGATAGTGAGGATTCAGAAGGAGAAGAACCTGGGAATACCTGTGTTTTCTGCTGTCCGGCAGAGTGTGGGTTTCTGATCATTTAGCACGATTCAGGCTGAGTTCTATTTACTTAAAAACGGAACTACCTTCTTAGGCATTGGGTCCTGCTGGAACTTTGTCCAGAGGACACAATCTCTAGTCTCATAGGTAACCTTGTTAACTCTGCATTTCTTTGAGGTACAGAGGGAGGCATCTATACATTTCTGTAGAATGGTCTTCCAGATAGATAGGTACCGCAGTTTGGGGAGTTAGCCCTTGATGTCACTTATTTTGTAGTGATACAGGAAAAGGGAATCTTATACAACGTAAGAGATAACTGCATGGCCTCTAGGGTTTGATCTTTCGGCTTCAGAGTACAGGTTGACGTGTGTCTGTGAATGCTCCTTGGTAGGCATGCATGTTATCCTGTGATCTCCCAGTAGAGCTAGTAGTCTATTTAAGTTCTCCTTGAAGAGGAGTTGCTAATATGCTTTTTTAGTTTATAATGGATCTCTGGGCTCTTGAGAATAACTTTTTAATCTGCTGACTTTAAAAGTTGGAATACATAATCTCATTTTTGAGTTTTCAACCAGGCGGCCATACACCTGATTAAACTGGTATATAATACATGCTGCAAAACATAAGTGCAATTTGAATACTGTTGTGTATATATGCTTATTATGTGTATCCTGTAGCTAAATTTGCCTTGAAAATGGCTCACTTGACATAATCCACTGTGTAGCTAGTTAGGATTTTTCCCTACTGACAGGTCTAGTTTGTCTCTGTAGCTTGATGCACACCAAGGATTTGCTGCTCTTTAGACCTCATCCTTGAATGTTTAATACACTGGAGCAATTTTCTTTTGTGCAAAGCTTGTCCTGTTTCTCAAAGAAGTTTTATTTCTTGTATTGCTGGCCTGATACCCTCTCACTAAAATTACTGAAAAAGTATATATCAGAATTAAAGTCTGAGTCTTAAATCATAGCTACATCTCAGGTCTGTCATATTGTTGAGTATCTGCAGCTTTCTAATTACAGATTCTGAACCCAGTAAATAGGAGGGTTTTTTTTTTAAAAAAAAGTTGAACCTGATATATGATCTTGCATATTAAATGTGTGGGTTTTAATCTCTGGATCATGAAAGATCAGTTTGTCTGTTCAGAAGTGACATGGGGATGAACATGGGTTACACAACTGAGGGAGTATTTTAAATTACTTTTCTGTTCCTTTTAATTCTTCTGACACTCTAGTGCTAGATCTTCAGTTTCTTATATTGAAGTTCCTCAGTTTTGTTAGCACTTATTTTGTCTGGGCTGTATTTGAATTCTGTGTTCAGTGTCAGAAGCACAATTACTTTGTAGTTTAATGGCTTAAAATGTATTTTATAATCACTGTATCAGCATCTTGAGTCAGTGTTCCTAGAAAATGCTCTCCTAGGATCTAGTTAATTTTTTTCATTATTGAGACCAATATCCTATGTTTGCCTGCTTATAAAAGGATAGACATACAGTAAAAGAATCAGGTGATTCAGAATATGCTGATTTTAATCCAAAATTGGTTGTACTCAATATGGAGAAAGATGCTACTAGGAAAGTAGAAGATACTTTGTCTCTGTATGACGGAATGCCTCTTCTGGCAGGAGAAGCCTTCTGTGAATGGATTGTTCTTGAACACACAGGAGCCTTTGTGTTACTGAATGGTTGTCATTGTAGTTGCAAAGGCTAGGTGTAGGTATAGTGTTTAGCAAAATTGAAAAGGACAAGTATTGCATTATATGAAAAGATAAACCTTCTGATGACATCTTGGATGTCTTTGATAAATACAAAGCTGCTTTTTAAAGTAGGGTTTTGTGAATGCATAAACATTATTTGCAGTTAGAATGGGTTATATGCACACGTTGTGATAAACTGTCTTAATTCTGTTTGCTCTCTTTGCAGGCTGCGGACTTGAGTAAACCAATAGACAAAAGGATATACAAAGGAACACAACCTACATGCCATGACTTCAATCACTTAACAGCCACAGCAGAAAGTGTGTCTCTTCTAGTGGGCTTCTCTGCAGGCCAGGTCCAACTTATAGACCCTATTAAAAAAGAAACTAGCAAATTGTTTAATGAGGAAGTAAGTAGAAATCTTAATATTGTTGCATGCAATGTATTTGTGATATTGAAGAACTGAGATTCTCAGAGTTCTGTAGATGGCTTCATTTGCCTACACAGCTTGTCATTCAGTCACTACCTTTGTTTTTCAGCTGTTTGATTGGCTTGGAATACCAACACAAAAATGTTATTCATGAAGAAATCTCTGGAGGTTTAAGATTAAAAATTAGGACTTCCGAGTTTGGGTAGTACTGTAACTAGAGTTAATGACAGTTAACTGATAGATAAAAGGTCTATGAATCTAAATGTTGCTGCATGTGCTCTGCAGTCAGTTGTTTCTGAGGCTTCTGGCTCTGAAGAAGAAAACATTTAAGCCTGTATTTACCTAATATATAATGCTCAAAATATTAAATAAGGTAAAAATACCAATATTCATGGTCAGGGTGTTGCAGCGGAAACTGTAACAAGGATTCCTAAAGGTTTGCTTGGGGAAGACTAGGATATCCAGCTGAAAGCTGCACAGGAAAAACTGAAGGCTTATGAGGTCTTGGCCAGGTGATGTTCCTGAAAGAAACTCTTCTTATCTGCTTTTCCTGCTCCTGTGCAATAAGGAAAGATGGAAGGGAGTACTATGGGAGGGACTAATGCCAAGTTACGCCACCACTGGCTGTAATTATCTGGTAGTACTGGCATTCTTAGAGTAAGTGTCTGGATGCTAACAAGGAAAGAAATCTGGTAATGGGTACAATTCTGATAGCATTTTGTGCAGAGGATAAGCTATGGGAATTTGGGTAGTTTTTGAGGGTGATTGTTTTTTTGAGGGGTGGTTTTTTTTGCTCCTTGTGTTTTAATCTAGCTGCAAGTGAATTGTTGAGGGTAATAGCAAAGAGCTTTGCAGGTTTTTTTGTTTTTTTAAATAAACTTCAAATCTGCATAAGACCTTTGCAGGTGAAGTTAAGCCTTGCTCAGCTTTTGAACTGAGCAAGTATATTTTTCCCACCTCAGAGGTGTGTGCCTTGTTCTGTCTTTGTGCAAAGAAGATTGAAGTATTGTTCTCAATGGGGATCTTTTATAATTAGAACCGTCTAATTCCTCCTCAGCTTTCTAAAAGTAGCTACATCTAGATCAGAAGAGAGGTGTTTTTCATATCTCGCATTTTCCCACTTGCTGTGTCTCTGTTTGTGTTGTGTGGGCTACAGTGCTGGAGAATCTCTTGATGTTGCACGGAGTACTCTGGTAGAAACTTCTGTATAAGTAGTTGAAATGTTCGTTTTAGCATTGTCCTAACACCCTCACCCCCTGCACTACTGCTCCCCCAAGAAACCACAACCCACCCCAAACAAAAACAAACCCCGAACTTTGTGATTGGTGCAACTTGAGCGCTGGGAGCACAAGTCTAGACGTGAACAAGTTACTAGTGGAAGTACAGCTCTGATTTAGTCTTGTCTGATAATAGTGCAAACACTACAAATGGTAGTAGAAATACTATAAACAAAACTAGTTTCATATCACAGAGCAGTTCCCACTCTTGTAGCTGAACTATAGTTGCTTTGAGAAAAACTTCTGCTGAAGTACTTGCATAAAGGTCAAGTGCATGTTTATGTGCCTTAATGTTGTTTAGTGGTCTAGTGTCTACACTGTCAAGCTGCAATGCAGGCTGAATAGTTCTTGTGGTAGTCTGCAAATGATGGGAGCACGGAAGCCCCTTCCATTAGACTGTATTGGTTTTTCTCTTGTGCTGTAATTGGCATTACTTCACTGTGGTGGGAATACATCCTTTGGTGGAAATCAAACTAGGCGATCTATTTTCTACAAAGCTAACATATGGATTTGCTCACTGCTACCGAAACTATTCTAAGGAATTCTAAAAATTTTACATACTTTTAATCTGTCCATTACAGTATTGAAGTTTGCCCTGGACATGTTTGGAAGTTCTGGCTTATATCTAAAAGCCATTTCAAAGAAACATTTGTGAGTGGTGATGTTTGAGCCAGTTTGTTTGCTTCAAGGTGAAGGTGCCTGTTGGGTTTTGAGTTAAACGTGTCTTCATCAGCAGAAGGGGGTCTAAATGAGTATTTGCATCTTCCAACAGATTTAGCAATAGCACTAGAAGTAATAAATTTCCCTACCTGTCCTGTTAGTAATTTGGTCATTCAGGTAGCCCAGAGCCCTGTTTTGACTATCACCTGTGATAAAGCAATCAGGATAGCACTTAGTCCTATCTGATATGTGAAATAACTTAACGTGCTACGACACAGAAGGTTATGTCGAACTTCAAATGTAGTAGCCTTAATGTGGTCTAACTTGTTGTTCTTTTTTTTTTAATTCTATTGATATAGAAGACAATAGGGACTTGAAAGGCTGAGTTGAGTGATACTATGGAGCTTGTGGCAGCCTACCTAAATCAATCTGTGTCAACAGTGGTATTCTTTCTAGCTGTGTCAGAATTAGTGGTATTTTCTTATTCCCAAAAGCAACCAAGTATACCTCACAGTTTCAATTGTTTCCAGGTGGTAGTTGGTTATTCTCAAGTTAGCTAATTGAAGTATGTTTCTTTCATCTTCTTAATTCTTATTTAAACTAAAGCCTTAAGCTGCATTTTTTTCCTAATAAACTTTTCCTATACCTGTGTAGCCAAAGCTCTTTGTCAGACATTTATTCCTTGTCATGCATTTATTCCTTGATTGTCTCAGTTTTTTCACTCCTTTGTGGCCTGTAATTTTGTCCCTTCAAGCTTGTTCAAAACACGGCTACCAAGATCCTCTTGGCTTGTCTTCCTGACTGGTGACTGAACTTGCTTCACTTACTGTTCTTTTACTAAACTGAAGATAAGCTCCTTATCCCAGCTACTCCACTGATTTGCTCGATACTGCGTTTGGTTCATTCTTGCAATGCACCTGCCAGTCATACTGACTACAGGTCTTGTTTTGTTGTGCTGCAGAAGTGTGTGAGCCCAGCTGAAAGCTTGTAAAACTTCAGAAAGTCATAACTTCAGAGTTTTTGTCTTCCTGATGAATTTAAAGCTGAGTTAAAGATTAGAGTTGTAGTTACTTGCTATATATCAGCTTAAAGTCTCTCTGCATCTTGTCTCTTTGAACTAGTTTGTTTTCACTGCAGACTGCAATCTTGTTTTGTTCATAGCCTCCTTGAAGTAAGGATCAGGTTTGCGGGATTTCTGTACAGTATTTAAGATTGTATAGCCCAACATGATTATGGACTTAAAATGACATTTCTAGTATAAAAGCTGAGAATTGCTTTTATGAGTAGAGGTTGTATGTCAGGTTGAGCTGTTCTGGTAGAGGAGAGCAAGAAATTCCGCTTTGTTGCCACATCAGCAGTAGTCTCATAATGAGAAGACTGTTGCCTATAGCAAGCCAGCTGAGTTGGTGTTCCCTGTCCATATTCTCTTGGTGTGTACCAGGTAACTTTCTGTCTAATATTTGTGATATCATCATTACTGAGGTGTGAATGATATATATCAATGAATGCATGACAAACTATTTAAAATATCACAAGAGAAGCTAAGAATATGTTATTTTAGAACTACGGCATTTGTGGAAGAGTTCCCAAATCAAGTTACATCTCTCAGATCTCAGGTACAAAATGGCTAATTTAATCAAGGAGAAATTACAGAAGAGAGGCTTCCTGGTCTTACACTGAGGTTGACAGCACCAAAAGTATATGCAAAAGTGTAATATAAAATGACCAGGTGCTGCTTTCCAGTGATAGTTACAGGCCTAGAATGGATAACAGACAACACATTATCCATTAGTTTGGTTTTTTGTGATAAACAGCATAGCGAGGTTATGGGGAATTATTTTTTTCTGCTTTGTTTTTTAATGCTTTTGTAATTTGTTCTAGTATTTCCTTAGGCTCTTTGTATTTGTATTTTTGCCTTTTGTGTAGCTCAGCTCTTCTTTCAGCTTACAATCGGTCTATGCCAAATACAAATCTTGAATGTGCCTGTAAAGAATCACTTGTCTTCAAATTACAGTTGAGTGATGCCATGGCTGACTTGGTAAGTTTTAGAAGTCCACCAGAACTACACTAGCAAACCCTAGGAGTCAAACTTAATCTCTCAATTCTTACAGCATTGAAGGCATTATGATCAGGAGTGTTTATTTAATGTGTGAGTTCATTCTTTTGCAATGATGGACCCTATTAAAATATGTTTCTTTGAAGAAAGCTTCTTATTCAGGTGGTAACTGAGAGACAGGTCCTTGGCTAATGAATGAAAAATAATTGGAGGGTTGGGATTCCAAGGTGAAGAGTATGTGATACCTTCTGAATTCACTGAACCATGTGCATTTAACTACTAACTTTTGAGCCAGGTGATAACAGGGTCACTGTGTATGTATCTTTTGCTCCCTGAATCAGTAAAAGCTGGTAAAGGCTCCTAAAGCCTCTTTTTTTCTTTCTTTTCAGAAGATGGATTTTATTTATGATTTCAGATAAAACCACAGTCCAAATTTACTGTTGTTGATTTGTAACCTGTTTGCTCTGTAGTACAGATGAGTAACAGCCTTTTTTCCCTTTAGCTCATTGTGTGTTTTCTTCATTGTTTCCTTCTCATGTTCTTCCACCTACACAGTGAAAAATAAACCTAAGAATGCTACCTTTAGATTGATAACAACAGAGTGGCTTGATTGAAGTATGTTCTTTGTGGAATGTGACTGGACCATAATAATAAGCTTTGGTAGCACTTTGTCTAAAAATAGCTTCCTCTTTACTGCCTGATAAGATGATAAGTTTTTGCAAATACAGTAACGTAGCTCTTTTCTAGAACGTTGAGTTCACTTTCCTTAAGTATTGTTCCCTATCTCCCCCCCCGCCCCGAAAGCTCAGATTTACAGTTAATCATTAAAACTTTAATTTTCAGACTTTCTGATATGTATCTTCTTTGTTTTTCACAGAGACTAATAGACAAGTCCAGAGTAACCTGTGTAAAATGGGTACCGGGTTCCGAAAGCCTTTTCCTAGTAGCTCATTCCAGTGGCAATATGTACTTGTATAACGTGGAGCACACTTGTGGTACCACAGCCCCGCACTACCAGCTACTTAAGCAAGGAGAAAGTTTTGCAGTTCACACTTGCAAGAGTAAATCCACAAGAAACCCTCTGCTTAAATGGACAGTAGGTGAGGGTGCCCTGAATGAATTTGCCTTTTCCCCAGATGGGAAGTTCTTGGCGTGTGTGAGCCAGGATGGTTTTCTTCGTGTGTTTAACTTTGATTCAGTGGAATTGCATGGTACAATGAAAAGCTACTTTGGAGGACTGCTGTGTGTGTGTTGGAGTCCCGATGGGAAATACATAGTGACAGGTGGAGAGGATGACTTGGTAACAGTTTGGTCTTTTGTAGACTGTCGAGTAATAGCGAGAGGCCACGGACATAAGTCGTGGGTCAGTGTTGTTGCATTTGATCCATATACCACTAGCGTAGAAGAGAGCGACCCGATGGAATTTAGTGGAAGTGATGACGATTTCCAAGACCTTCATTTTGGCAGAGATCGAGCAAATAGTACACAATCGAGGCTATCCAAAAGGAACTCTACAGACAGTCGTCCAGTAAGCGTTACGTATAGATTTGGTTCAGTAGGCCAGGACACACAGCTCTGTTTGTGGGATCTTACAGAAGATATCCTCTTCCCCCACCAACCTCTCTCAAGAGCAAGGACACATACAAATGTCATGAATGCCACAAGTCCACCTGCAGGAAGTGGTGGAACTAACCCTGGAAGTAATGGAAACAGTATCACAACACCTGGAAACTCTGTACCCCCTCCTCTTCCACGGTCAAACAGCCTTCCACACTCTGCAGTCTCAAATGCTGGCAGTAAAAGCAGTGTCATGGATGGTGCAATTGCTTCTGGCGTTAGTAAATTTGCAACCTTATCACTACACGATCGGAAGGAAAGACACCATGAAAAAGATCACAAGAGAAATCATAGCATGGGACATATATCTAGCAAGAGCAGTGACAAACTGAACCTAGTTACTAAAACCAAAACGGACCCAGCTAAAACTTTGGGAACACCCCTCTGTCCCCGAATGGAAGATGTTCCCTTGTTAGAGCCTCTTATCTGTAAAAAGATAGCACATGAAAGACTGACTGTGTTAATTTTTCTTGAAGACTGTATAGTCACTGCTTGTCAGGAGGGATTTATTTGCACATGGGCAAGGCCTGGTAAAGTGGTAAGTTTTAATCCTTAATGCTGCATCAAAGAACTAGAACTCTGAATAGGTAGTTTTCTTGAAATATAAATGAATGTTGAATATAAAATTTCTTTATGCTTAATGTAAAAAAAAAAAAATAAAATCCTCAGAGCCATACTTTTGGATACTGCATGCCATATTTCTGAATGATTTGAAGTGTCTTGGATACAATTATTAAGTATAGTTGCCTTCCAGCAGAAGAAATAAATACTGTGCATCTAAACTACTGATCAGTGTTCTTATACTTAAGCATAACCACAATATGGTAAAAGCTATTTATGTAAAAACTGAAGCAAAACCTGTCAATCACTAAAATAATTAGAATCCTTCTAATGTTTTCTACAAAATACAGCACTCATAATGAGAGTAGCTTATGAAAAGCTGTGGCTTTTAAGGCTAATGAGAAATGTGAGCCTCTGAAAAAATTAAAACCAAAGCGTTTTTTTCCTCCATACTTTTCCGTGGTGGCCTGCCATTAATGTCAAACCACTTCTCACTAATGTCAGCCATGTTACGCACAGATTTGTGGGCCCTTTACTGACTGTAGTTTATGCTCTTGAAATTGTGAATCAGTATTATCAAGGAACTCTTATTTTGATTTACGTATTTGTTATGTTAGGGAAAATCATGCAAGCTTTTGCTAAGTAGTTTCAAGTGCTTTGTTACTGTCAGTTTTGTTAGGCAATTTGATCATCGACAAGTTTGTGTCTTTTATGGCACCTGTTCTATCAGTTGAACCTTCATTAAAATATATACCTAGTTTTAACTCTTGTTGTAAATGCACTTGAACACAGCTAAAACTTTATTTTTCTTCTGTCTAATGTATAGCAAGCTAAATTTTGAATGAAGCTAAACGTGGTGATTATTTTATTAAAAAGTATTTTGTGCTACAGTAGCTTTGTTTGCCAGCCACATTTTAAAGGAATGCAGCTATGAAACCATTACCAGAGTTGATCTAACAAAAAGGACTATTGTTTTTGTCAAAATCTATGAAAGGGCATGTAGGATGTCACCTGAAGAAAAAGAAATAATCTGGTAATACCTGAATATTGCCACATTGGACAACTTAAATGAAAATCTGATGTTCATTAGGTTTTAACCATTTGGTTCATAAATCTGACTTTCAAAGTGGAGGTACTCTATATATTTATATACCACATCTTCATTGCCATAAGCTTTTAAGGAAAACTCAATACTTTTTCTTAAAATTGCTTGTATAATGTAAGTTTCTTTGAGTTCTTATCAAATTTCACAACATAGGTGAGTGTAGCTCTGTCTGCTCTGCATCTTAATGTATATTTAAAGGTTGAATCTAAAACTAAAAATTGTAAACCCTTTTCTGGGTAGAAGGGACGAGGGTGTTACCTAGAACTACTTTTTGCCTAAGAACTACAGATCCAGCATTAATTTAAAAAAAACAAAACCCCAACACTCCTCCAAAACACTAAACTATTTAAAATCTTTGTCTTAAATTAAAATGCTAAAGCAGTTATCACTCCTGTGACTCAGTGCAATTCATGTCTTATGAATTAACTTTATACAGCAGTGCCTCAGATTTTTACTGTGATCTATATATTCTTTTTGCTCTAAAACTCCTTTACGTACTACCAAACACTACACTGTTACATTTATTTTCAGTGGCTGAGGTGGGTTTTGTTAGACTGGGTATAGTTTAAATATTTTTGTGTATTGACTTTGATTTGGAATATGACATTTCAAATATTTCAGAGATAAAGTATGCAGTACCAAAAATCAGGATTTATGTATTGGCCAATATGGAAAACTTTAATTACAGGTAAGTAATTTTCATGCTGAAGTTATCACTTTCAAAATTAATATATTGCACACTGATGTAGATGCCATATTGTTTAGGAAGTATTTACTTAGAAATTTGCAAATGAATTTGTTTTTCTGATTTCACTTGCATTTCTAGTGAGCTCACTCTGCTGGTAAAAACTAAATTTGGTGGCATGTTTACAGGGGTTTGATAGGAAAATATTTGTGCCAGAAGGACATTATGAGCATCCTTTTTGTTTATAGGAAAGCACTTAATAATTTTATTTAATGAAGATTGTCAAAGTATAAAACACTTATGGTAATGTCTTTCTTACTGGGTTATATACCATTCATTTCTGTTTCGCCAGCTGTTTTATCCTAGGCTATCCCATTACTCTGGGGTGTAAAGCTGCTATTTCTAGTCTTCCTTCTGAAATATGGGTCCCCAAGCGATCTTAAAACTCCGTCACTTTTTTGTCTGCCAACTCTAGAGTGAAAGCCTTTGAGTCTTGCTGCTTTTTCCAACATTGCCTCCAAATACCTTCATTAAATTCCTGCCACTGCCAGCGTAAAGAAAGAATTGGATGGAGAACTGAACCAGGCTTGCAGTGTCTAACGTAACTTCCTTTGAGCCAGTGGTACCTTTCCCCCCTCATTTTTAATAGCCATCAAAAGATGTGCTGGATAATTGGACAGTGTATGACTAAGTGTTCTGCATTTTTCTGATTGGGCTGGTGCTGCCCTTAGTGGAAAGAAAAACCAAACAAATGTGTCTACAGCCCTCATCCTCATGATAGTTGATAGGCTGTTCAGTGCTTACAGAGTGTCCTGACTGTTTATAAACCTCCAAATTTCTGCTTCAGTGTGTACATAATCATACCTTGAGCTTCCTCACTGGATACAGCATTCGTGCATTGCACTTCCTGAGCTCTGGTACTAACTCCGAGCAGAGTGAGGTGAAGTAAATGGCGAATTCAATTTGAAACAAGTTGAGCGAGGCTCAGGGTTCATCAGCTTCAATTTTTTACTCTCATTTTTTGTTAGCCTGTTAATACAGAAGAAGGTTCGGGGTGGTGAGAAAAATAGGTTGCCTTAACAAGACTATGAACTTTCTTCTCAGTATGGTGACAATCAGCTGTTGCCTCTCCCTGCTGTCTTTCCCAGTCCCTGATGGGAAACCTAAATGGGATTGTTGAACTGTTGCATTGATCTGAAAAACAGAATAATTTTAAAAGAACCAAGGTAAACTTCATGTGCTGTCTTTATAGCTACTTCAAACTAAATTACAGGACCTGCAGAAGCAATGAAAAAAAAACCCAAACCCAATCCACAATCCTCCACCCCAAAATCAAAGCGATACCTGGATATGCCAAATAAGTTTTCTCTGAACTTAGTGGTCAGAGGAACCATCTGTCTGATTTCCACGTTTGACTTCAGAATTAACTCTTCACCATCTTGTACAGTGACTCCATTTCATCTAAATGAAAGCGACTGATTAGTGGTTTCCTTTGTAAGAAAGCTCAAGGTAAGATTGGCCAGAAGTACGAAGAGGGGAAATGGCAGTGTATAACCTAGCAAGATAAACATGCTACCATTTTGTAAAACAAATGCACATGGAATTTATTTATTTGACTTATTGTACAGGAAAACTTAGACTTAAATTATAACATCCTTGAATTTTCTAGTTAACTACAATTGTAGTACAGTATCATGTTTTTAGTATGGCTTCTGTTTTAGTGAAAGTACTTAAACATTCATGTACTATATTTGAGTGAGATGAGCAGCTATACATACTAATTCTTCCTCAATGGAAAGGAGCATTTCATCATTACAATTGAAGTTCAATTGCTGGTATTTAAGTACTATCAAATAGATTTCTTTCAACGTGATACGGTATCTGTATAAACTTCAGGGATGATTATCGTAAAACTGAAACACAGCTATATGACTTCAGGTTACCACGCTGAGATTTGAAGCTTTCTGTGATGTGCATAATAGCAAAGTTGCACATAGCATACCCGCGTTGTCAGGGTGAGGTTAAACCTAGAACACTGGTGTGATATTTATAGCAAGGTATGTGTGTGTGCGTGCGTGCGTGTGAGAGGAGGTGTGACTAGTGGCTCCAGCAAAGCCAGGAGAGAGTGTAACCCTGTAAAGGCTTTATGATGAGGGTGTCTGGATTAGGAAATAACATGACTTTTACTAAACGCTTTTTAGAAAACACACGTTCTGGATTACCACCTCTTAAAATTCGATGATGTACTTGGAATGACTGTATGTGTCTGCCCCTTTAATAACATAAAGCTACTAAATTAATATTTAAAATGCTGGCCTGCTTATGTTACAGTAATAAAATTTGTGTCAGTTAATTTCCTGTCAATTTACATGTAAAGATTAAACAATATTTTTTTCTGCATTTTATGAATTCTGTATACTGGAGTTTGTTAAAGATTGACATGTTAGGTGATACTGTACAAAATTGTATTGACTACCTTTAGTGAAAATCAAAAGTAAAATTCATATGTATTTCCTTTTTACACTTCCATCTAATTTCTTGACAACTTGAATAAATTTCATAGAGCCTTTCTAACATGAACTATTGTTAATTTAACTGTTGCAATAATTAAGCTTTAAGAAGTATTGTTGGTATATTTATAATTTTAAGAAGATCATGTTTGTTTCATACTGCTTATTTTTAGCTGTTCTATTGTCACTGTTACAGCTGAAGAACTTTACTAAATACTTGACATTACAAAATAACTTGCTGAGGTTGTCCTCTGTATACTGATGTTAAATAAAAATGTGTGATTGAACTGTAAATGTAGATAACTTTCAATAGTCCTTTCCACACCCGAGTTTTAATTTACCTTGCAGTCCTTAGGTGGTCTGATGCTATCATACTGTGCTGAACAAATGGCCACAATGAAGGCTGTTAATTTGCCATATTTTAAATTAAGAAGTTGATTGCATCCTGTAACCTGCTTTGACTAAATGTTTCACTTCAACTGAAGATGATGCATATGTTTTGATGCTTAAATCTTGCTGATAAGGTCATGTCTCATGATATTTTTTTGTATAGGACTAGAGTAATATGAAATAGAATATTTATCAAACCATTTACCAAACTTGTTTAAACTCAGATTCAGTCAAACGTGGACATGGCTGTATCTAAATTCTCTCTGCCTACCTGTAGAATAGGAGCTGGGGCAGAGCATTGTTGTTCCTTCTAGGACTCTACAGGAGCTCTTTCCTCTGTGGACTCTGGTGCAGTGTATGTTCTTTATTCCAGTTTTAGATCGTGATGTTTATCTCATGAATGCTGAATTTTCAGCCCCAAGGATATGCCTCACTCTGATTCAAGCATTTCTGTCTAGAAAAACCGGCTAGTCTAGAACTAAACTTGTCTGAACTAAAACTAAACTAGTTTAAAATTTTGGCTGCAAAATTTCTTGGAACCAGTTTAGGCAAAGACTTAGGACATAGCCCTTCCATCTGAGTGGACTAGGGACTGCGTCACCCTTGCGGCAGTGGTTCTGTGTTAACCAATAAAGGAGCCAAACAAGCTAAACTTACTAAATCGTTTCAAAGGCATTTTTGAGAAATTTCAGTCAAAAAGGTAGTTCCTTTAGGCCCAGTCTAAATGAGGTGGGATTCTGTTTGTCACATAGGCAGAAATACTCTGGAGACTAAAAGCTGAGGGAATTCTTTCTTGTGGTGTTGGTTGACCGCTATGATGGTCTATATATATATATAACATAAGTGCATATTTAAGAACAGGTGCTAATGAAGGGAACAAAATTAAATCTGTCCTGAAAGTTCTGGGAAAATCCAGTTCCATCAAATGATGCAAGAACTGGTTGGTCAAACCAGTTTCTCAACAGTCAGTATGAGCACAAAACAAAACTTAACTTCCACAAGTTCTGTGGTCATAGAAGATACTTTGGCAAAAGGTGTGTTGGATCACGGAACTGTTGTCTTGCTTGTCTTTATTTAGTAACATTGCACAGACTTCTCAAGGAAATACTTTGTATCGTCACATTATTTCCTGGTTTTTGAACTCGATTTTAGGTAGGTGCCGATCAACCTTATCAAAGGTCCTTGGCTCATTTCTTCTCCTCCTAAGACCTCGCTTACTTTACAACTAAACCAAATGGGGTTGTCTTAAGTCATGTGCTTTTCCCTGAGGCTTTCCCTGGTTTATCTCAATTTCATTATTTTCTAATCTGAAAATTTTAAGCCTTACTGACTTCTATAGTTTGAGGAAGCTGGAGAAACAACTGTTCCTCAGGATGTGAGCCCTTGCTACCTAAATAAAACTTAAGGTCCTACTGCTCAAGCCAGATCAGGTTTCTGCTAGCAAGAGCCTTCTTTGCTTTACCCAGCACACAAGTAGTTGCATCTTAAGCTATTTTGTTTTCTCTTGGACATGCAGATCTTCCATTTGCGAAGCATATACTAGTCTTGAAGTGATCTTGCCTACTACCACCACACAGATTTTTAGTTAGTCTGCTGGTTTTGTAGCAGCCTTGGCTTTTTTGTTGACAAAGAGTAAAATTGTGGTACACCTCTGTTAGGAGTATAACTCCTTTATGTACGCAGAAGAGAAGTTGCAAGTGAAACCTCCTTGATGCCCCTACATGCTTTTAGAAGATGTGGTGTCAAATAGTTTAAAGTAGTTATACTTTTCTGTAACACCACTAGTATAAAAAATAAAAAAGCAAATGGAAGACTACATTTAAACTGTCTAGTGAACACATAGACTGTGTAAAGATAGGTGTCAGCTTTGCTGTACCCCCTAAATCCTGTACAAAATAGTCCTCTGTATTATGTTATGTGAAAGTTCAGCATGTGCTTCCTTGAGCATTCGCAGTTAATTTTATGACTCCATTAAAGATTAATATCTGATTTAGTGAGTTCAGAGACTTATGCTAATAAATGCTGATTCATTTGAGTAAGAAGCTGTTGGAGATTTTCTTCATGCAGGTCTTAAAACCAGTTCAGCTGATTTAACTGCAGAATTCTAAACAAATGTGAAAAATCTCATTCTGTTTTGGCACATTATTATTGCTCAGATCCTGTATTGGACTGTGGGCTCTTTTGTCAAGAAATGTCTCGGTCCAGATTTCAAATTACTCCAGGAATATCACAGTTCTGGACAAGAATAAACTACCCATGGAATATTCTTCAAATAACAGATTCCTGTTATTTCATATACTGGCAGTAGCAGAAATGGTTGAACAAATCAGTGCCATGTTTGTACAGGCATGTGTTAATTCAGCCATTTTAAAAAACTGCTTTGATTGCATGAGTGAAGTGTACTATGAGACTTTTATTTTTCCATTGGTTGGTTGTTACATTGGACCCTTTGCTTTGTTTTTTGTACCTTTCAATTTCAAAGCAGAAAGTAGGAAAGCTGTGCAGAGCTCTGACATCCAGCGAGTTACCGAGAATCAGCTGAGCCATTTTACAGAAGGAGTGGGCTCTTGTCCAGGGCAAAGGCTGAGTGTGTGCCAAGAGCCTTGTGAAGGAGCACACATTCACCTCCCATAGGCTGCTCGCGTGTCCAGACTTGCAGTTTGTTTTCTAGATTAGTGAAACGACGTATGATTGCATCTTTGACTCCAATTAATCCTGTTCTGATTTACATGAAGAAAATATTAGCTCAGTAGTTACTGATGGCTTTTTTCTACTTAGTAGTAACTTCCTGATTTAAATACAGCAATTCTGTGCTCATCTTTCATAGCATTAGTTTTTGTCATGAAACCTTGTGTTTCATATCTTTGGAAGAAAACCCCAAACTTTTGAGTGGAGCATATGTGGAGTTTTGACAAGAATAAACCCCCTGCAATGTCATGAATTAACATTGCTGCAGGTCCTTCCGAGCAGATCACAGCTGTGAGTGCCATGAACCAGGGGTGGAAATGACGTTACTGATCGCATTGTGGCTTTTCGTTCCCACCCATGCAAGCCTGTTTTTACTAAATATGCCAAGTCCTGTGTGTTTTGGGAAGTGGGAGAATGCCCCGATAAACATGGAATAGCCCAGCAACTAGTGCTGCAACAGTCCGTGTTCAGTACTCACGCTGCTAATGAATGTAAGGAAAATGACACTGTCCTCTCCGGAAGAAGCACATTTCAGCTGCAGAGTATTCCATTAAGATGGCAGATGATGTAGCACCTACTTGGAGGACCGTCTCTGAGGTTGTGATGAAGATTGTTTTATCAAATTCCTCACTTGGGTATCACAACTGTTCCATTTCCCACCCATTGCTACACACACATGCTGACAAAATAATACTGCTAATAAAAGACTACATTTATTGTAAAAACTCCTTTGAACAGTCTCTTGGTTTGTTTCTGCTGCTTGCTCAGTATGATCTGTTTGTTCTTAAACAGCAAGCTGATGCACTGTACTGCATGGCAGATCTGCAGTTGTCGAATCTCAATTCTTTTGTGTTTTCTGTCAAGGCCATTAAACTGTGCAGCTTTGCTGTTGTGCTAACAAGTTGCTGCAGCTTTTGTTCCATCTTTTTCCACCTGGTTGACTAGGTGGTTTTATCACAGAAAGCGCTACAGCCTAATTTCTTTATTCTTTATTTACAGGCAGGAGCTTTCTATATTTTTTTCTATAACCTTTATCCATTATACTATTCTCTGAGAATGTGATTGCAAATATTCTAGTCCCACACCCTTCGTATTACAGATCAGACTCTTACAGGGTAACTTTTGTGTCAAAACTAACTTTCTGAGTCCTCACTTGCTTTTCTTATGCGGCTTTCTAAAGTTTCCTATGTTACACCTAACATGACTTCAGTGGTCTTGCTTGAAAGGCTCTGATAATGGCAAGATTCTGTAGAATCTTTTTTGTTTTTCAGAACCCACCAAGAACACTTATCACTTTGGTAAAACTTCAGTGCCTAAAAACTAAATTCTTACTTTTGCTTTTCTTGAATGAACATCTAAGGTCTAAGAGGTTTTCTGAAATTAAGCACTTCAAAGAACTCATAAAATTTCTGATCTCTCCCACAGCAGTGAAGTTCTGGAGTGGCTATCGTAGCCTGGTCAAGTTTTAAGACAGTACTTGTAAAGTTTTTTAAATGTCTGGCTGCAGTAGCACGTGGGTATTGATCTTGAGAGTCTTTCCACTTCAGGGTTCCTCTGGCTTGCCTCTTCAGGAGTTCTGAGTTGCTTACTTGGAGTCACCTGCACTTCTGCTCTTTAAAGCAGGGAGTATTCATGGCCTGGGAGATGACACCAGGACTGACTCCTTCCTAGTCTCAGAATTTGAATTCCAGAGTGTCTGGTAGTTCATGAGGAACAAAGCATCATTTTGGTGAGATTTCAGTATGTGCCACCTGTTTCTAGAGTTGTTGAAAGAGACTTCATATTATGCCATCTCTGGTACTTTCTATGTGGTTATAAAGCACATATTTGCATATGAACAGTCTGGATCACTGATTTATTAAAGACTGAAAATAATACTTTTGGATGCCTTTTTCCAAGGTACTTGAAAGTTGCTTAGTGGATGTAATCTTCTGGCAAGAAAAAAACTTTCCAGTTGCTGCTGGATTTAATAGACCTCTGAAGAATGCTTTGGTAATGAAGTATAGAGTTCTTATTCATCTTTGTCAATTCCAAACAAAACTTTCTTGGTAAAAATTTTTTAGAAGTGCATCAGTAGCTTGTTTGCTCTAAAATTCTGCCTTTTTTTCACCATCTGTTCCTTAACTAATAACCAGGAAACTTTTTGTGCTCCTCTTACGAAATATGCAATATCTTTGTACATCCTGAATGTCAAAAAAGTTTGAAGACCAACCCACTTCAGTCTACCTCAGCAGTGTTGAGTCAGATATCCACAACATAAACAAGTGAAAATAAAGTGTTCTAGTTCCTGTGGGTGTGATCTGTGGAGGGCACCACAATAACCAGCACATATATCACTAGATATAAATGTAATACCAAATGTGCGCATGTGTATGTGCACAAATGCATGTGCATGCACAGAGTCTGCTATAGATCCTACAAATGTATCCGGATTTGCAATGTGTCTGGACTGGTAGCTTAGATGTTTTCTAAAAGGGCTGTGGTTTTAGTAGAAGCCAGTCCAGCCCTCCTTCTGCCTCTTAGGCCTGTGGTCAGGGTCTTCTTCCATCAATTGTGACTTCTCAGTTCTTGGATCCAAGCAAGAAAGAGCTCCTGTAGATTCTGAAGATGTGATCTGATTCTACGTTGCATGCTAATTGCTGCCTGAGCTTGTCTAGTTTGATGGATCTGAGTCACAGGATCTTAATTTTGAGGTAAGAACCTAAGCTGGTGGCTATTCAGAGGAACTGCTAGAAGTGCATTTATCATACCTATCTAGTAAAGAGTTGCACAGTGCTACTCCCTGGTGTGCTTCCAGCTTAGCTGCCAGTGTGCTCCTCAGCCTGCTGGCACTTCTTGTAACTAAATGATGACCTTGCAAGAAGACTGCATTATATTTTGATACTAAGCTTTTCCTAAATAAGTCTGATACACAGTTACTTTTATATGAATGATTAAAAGGGGCTACTATGCATAAATCTGAAATGGAATCAGGATTTTGAAATGGATTCAGGATTTTGAAATGGATTGGGATCTGGTCGGAAATGAATCAAGTTTCATTTTATTTGAATGGTGATGTTGTTAAATGAGCTGGTAAAAAAATTTCCTTGAATGGAAGCTTAAGTTGTAATGGGAAATCTTTACTGAACTCTTGCTCAGTGTTTCATTCTCTTTTAAAATTACCCAAATAAATAATTGGGTTAGATAACCTATTTTTCTATTCAAAGCTTGTAATATTCAACAGCATAAAGAGATTGAGCGTTTCCCTGTATCAGGTTAGGAGCCAGACTTGTTGATTTGGAATAGGTTGGTTTGTTGCTACCTAATAAAATGCTGATCACTTTTTTGGTGTATGATTTTTAAAAGGTTTCGCAGTTCACGACGACTCAAAATGCAAGGTAGATGAAATCAAATGCTGGGCTCAGGTTCATCGTGTATCATAAACACACACCCTTACCCACTGAAAGCTCTTTTGTGTGCTGCTTAACTGCTACAGTAGTGGCTTAGATTCTTTGGAGGGAAAGAAGGTGCTGATGTCTAAAGTAAGCAAGTGGTGTTGAAAATAAATCGTACTCATTCTAGCTTCAGGCTAAGAACTTTATAAACTGTCAGGTTCTCTTGCTGGATTAATGTAAACTGCTTTGTTTGCAGGGTTTATTGTCATCCCAAAACCAGGCCAATTCTCCAAGTGGAACTGTAGTATAGCCATCACACTACTGCTAGCAAATCTCTGAACGCAGGACAAGAAGTAATGACAGTGGAACCAGGAGCTGTTCTTCAGGCAAAGAGCATCACAAATTAGAATGTGGCAGAGTGTAAACATGGAATTATGTGAATCACATAGTAATTTGCAAAGGAATATGTAATGAGTTCTTATTACAGCTAACACTGCTAGGCTGCCCACCCAAGGAAGAGTTTTCACTTAAAAAATAAAAGCTTCCTTTGGTGCAGCAGGAAAAAATAGTAACATTTTTGGTTTTCTTTATACTTTTCAAGTCCAGTGTAATTTAATCTCTCTATATAAATATATAAATAAAAGATATATATATATAGTGTAAAATAAAGTATGTTTCTTAAATTCAAGTAAGCTCAATGGTTAAACTAGTACTTCACCATTGTTTATTTTGCACTGATTTTTTTTAACCAGAGATGGCTAGAAGACAGCCTGGAATGCACTCATGGAAAATGAAAGTCATTACTTTCTGGCTTCAAAATGTTATTCAGGAAGATGGATGCTGCAATCATAGATTTTTAAAACAAAATTGTTTTGCACTTCAATAGTTTAATGCTAATAAAGAATTACTTTAAAGTTGGTGTCCAGACACCAGAAAAAACTGTTGTGGAGAAAAGATCCTTTGTATCTATTAAACATTTATTTTAATATTGTTGTTTCCAACTGCAATGGGCTCTGTATTATATGTATAAATAATGTAATTCAGTGGTGGGGAAGGGGAGTAAGGGATCATTACACTAGAAATTCTCATTCATTCAAGAGTGATATTTCTAATCCAGAAAATATATATTAAACTATCTTGAATATGCATTTTTGTTTACTTTCTGTTCAAATTCAATCACTTTTGATGTAATCAGTCCTTTGTTGAATTAAATGTTTGGTACAGAAATACCCTCTAAACTTTGTAGAAAAATTCCTTTCAAAAATATCATGGTCCCGTATCTTTGTCTTGGGAGCTGTGAAGTGAAAGATCCATCAGTAGTAGATGTACACACTTTGTGACTTGGCAGTCAAAAATTAGGCCAACATATTGGAGTAGATGTGTTTCTGAGACACTTGTTTGTCTTACATCAGGCATCTCATTTGTAATTCAACACTCTTAAACTGAGTTCTGGAGATAGACATATCCCTGTGTTTCTGTAGCTCAGTGCTGCTTGTCTGAAAACACGGTATTTTTAATCAGTCAGCAACAGAACACTTGAATTGTTTTCAGTAGCTCTTACAATGATTAAGAAAGACCCCAGGAGATGTTGCTCCATGCCAAGCCCCAGAGTGACAGAAGATCCACCATGTCTTTCCTTTATCCTATGCAGCAATATTCGCAGTTAGGCTTTTCCTGGATCTTACAGCTGGGCATCAGGCAGGCAGAATGGAACGGAGGCTGCTAGCCTGGAAATATGGGACTTGCCCGAGTATGCACAGGCTATAGCTGAGGCACACATTAATGCCCTTCCTGCTCTCCAACAACAAAGCTGGGAAGAATTTTTTAAATTGCAAGTAAACTTTATAGAGATTTTCCAGCACGAGGAGTTAATCTTTCTCAGATAATGAATAAAAATTTATGGAGAAACAACTGCAGTAGCTACTGGTAACTAAGTCTTACTCTTGTAATGCAGCGAGTGTGTAGACAACTACCAGATGCATTTATAAGCTGGCAATTAGATTGTCTACTTTATTAACGATGGAGCCGTACTTTACAATTCTTACCTACTTACGTTCTTCTAAAATACAAGGAATGGGGAACATACTGAAACTGAGCAGGATTATTGTTCAAAAGTTTTGTTTTATTAACATAGTGGGTTTAACTGTTGAAATACAGATAAACCTTGTCACTGAAAACTAGTGTAGTTATCTCCCTGTAGACTTCTATATAAGCACTTCATACGGTCTTGAGTCAAAAGGAAATAGTTGAAAGAATGTGAAATAACTAAAAGACTTTTTCCTTCAGCTGGAAAAATACAAAACCAGTATGGAAAGGAAGGCAGTATCCAACATTAGGGTAATAATAGTGGCTACTTGCATATGCGTTTGCAGAGTACGTCCCTGCTACAAATCATGGTTCAACAGCATACAACAAATGTATGTGGTTTTCTTTTTTCAGCCTCTTCTTTCCTAATAGGCAATCATCTAGAAATTGGAACTGCCCATCCCACTCTTTATTACGTATGGAAAAAACCAATTTTAGGAAAAAAAGGATACTAATAACTTACCTGGAAAGAAATTAAGAGTTCTACTACAGACAAAGCTCTTAATAAATTTTTCCTACTGTTAAAAAAAAAAATTAAAAGTGAGTGAAACACAAGTCACCTTAATATGGAATTTCAGCTGGAAGAACGAGGGTAGAAACAATACTTGCCAGTTTGTAGTTTAAGCTTGAGGGTATTTTAACTGTAAAGCAGCTGGGAAAACTCAGGTTTGCTACTAATCCAACAGCCAGAGAAGTGTAAGTTGTCTCCAGAGGTGTAACAGTAAAGAATTTATTATGAAATAAATACCCATGAAGCATTGTATGTGCCAAACGGTGGTAAGATCCACTCACAGCGTAAAAATAACTGAAGAAAACATTCCAATGTGGTCCTTCACTTCAAATTCCCAATTTTCATAGTAAAAACAATCTGCTAAATGTGAAATTGCTTTTTTCATCATAACAGCCTGACAGCCCCAGACAGAGTACGTGAGAGAGAATGGCTGGTAACATGCAAGGCCATACTCTCATAGCCTTTTCTCTCCAAGTTGAAACTTACCAAAAATTCTGAATGCATCTTTTTCAAAAAAAGAACCACTTTCCTGGTGGTGAATGAATAATTACCTACCTGATATGGTAATTATAGAAGCAAACAGTTGCAATAACACTTTTGAAAACAGGAAAGTATCTTGTGCATACACGATCTGAGGGATTTTTTTTTTCAGTTGAAATGTTGAAACAGTTAAACTTCAGCATCTGTGGTTTGAGGTTTCCAGAAAAAGCTTCTGGGAAGCTACCAATACAATTAACACATCTCCATGAGGAACATACTCATGGTAATATGAGCCTTGGTCTACTGTATAATGCTATGTACGAGAGCTCTGCGCCTGAATGATCAGTCAAATGTGGGTAGTAGGAGTTGGGGATTTTTTAATCTTGTAAGAAATTACTAACTGTGGAGAGCAAGATCCCTCAGATACAGTAAGTTACCTATTTTTAGACCATCATTTTTACTGCTGCATACCATGCTCAACTCTAAATGTATTAGCACCAAGCAACTCACCCTCTTCCTCTCTGGAAAGGACGCTGGACAAGCTCATGACACTTTTTGCTTGGCATGCCAAAGGTAAGAAGTTGGAGATCCTGTTCCACTGTGTTGCCTGTAGAGCTGCAGTCCTTAATGCCATGTCCTAAGCTTAGCATCCTACCTTTCTTACATACGTATACATGTATATATATATACTCGCTTGCCTTGTTGTTGAAGTGCTCTATCTGTTGTGTCAGGATGAGCTGCTAACACGAAAGCATGACAGAGTGGGGAGGTGATTAGCTAACAGAGCAGCAGTACTCAGCCAGTCGCTCTGTCTCCACGCTGCAGTTTGATACCACGGTCAGGACTGTACTTTCTGTTTAGAACTGGAGGAAAGTCAGCATCCATCCAGTCTGAGTGTCAATTAAATGAGAAAGAGCCATTCACTATACTGTTACATTCTGTTGTTCAATGCTCCCTTTATGATGATGTTCTCACTCTACTGGTGTAGAACACGTCTTCCTTCACTAAAAATCTGCTTATGCGTTTGTGATCCCAGTAAATCTGCTTTTCCTCTGGCATACCTAGGATGATGCAGCAGCAACACAGATTTCCCTGCAGAGCCTTGTTCATGTGCTGTAGCCTTATTTTACAAGAATCTTGCCAGGCCTGGAATGTTTTTCCGTTCTTGCCATTGAGATTCTGAAAGTTTGCTATGAAGAAATGGAATAAAATGAGCAAAGGTACAGTAGGACATGATGCAGGTGCAAGATATTCAAGCTGGACAGTCAAATCTGAACCAATACCAAAAAATGACTCCCACAGTATGCACCACATTTAGCCTGGTAATATTTTCACATTTAAAAAAAATCTGCTAGTAAATGTCATGTTGATCCTCACTACGGTATGTGAAAATAATACCGTCTTCAAAACATGAAGATAAACATAAGATAGACAAGTGCTTTTAAGCAGTAGATCCCAATTCATAAAAAACTTGAATCTCATGAGCTTTCTCACACTGAAAAGCTGCAGTGTGGAATTTGGGCATGCTCAAAGCCATCCAGAAGCTGTTTTTCAAAAAACAACAAACCAACCAACCAAAAACACAACAAAAAAGCCACCTACTGGAAAACCTCTAATTGAGTGAGGAGAATTGCTATTTTCACAAATGTGTAGCCTAATAAAATCTCAGAAGGAGCTGAGAGCATAACGGACATAACTTATTCTAGACAACTAGTCTTTTTATAAAATCTTTTCATGAACTTGTAGTTTACTGCGTTGTCTGAGCTATATCTTAACTGATTAGAATAAACAGTCTGTCTGGATTTAGAGCATCAACCTCAAATTGATGCTTAATGGTTGGCGTAGTAACTTTAACGTGATCTGCTACCCACTGTGTTTTTTCACAGTGCCTCATGCGCAGCAGTGGCTTCTAACACAACACGCCCCTCACCTGCCTTCTCATTGCTTGGTTTTCACTTTTTTGTTGCACAGAAAATTTTAAACAGCAGCAGCAGTTCCAGAGGTGTTTGGTTACTGGAAAATTATAATTCCCAATTATGAGCAGAGTAACTTTTAGAACTATTAAAAACACAAACAAAAAGTTGCAAAACCCATCTTGTATGCATACTTGGTAGGCAGAAAATTCCTCCAAGAAGGTAACACAGCTGACAGCCCAGCTGAAGTGCCTCTAAACCAACGTACATAGCGTGGGCAACAATCAGGAGTTGGAATCTACTGTGCTGCTAGAAAGCTAAGACCTGATTGCCATTACTGCAACTTGGTGGGATGAATCCCATGACTGGAGTGCGACAGTTGGTGGTTACAGGCTGTTCAGAAGAGAAAATGAGGAAGGAGGGGAGGAGGCATTGCTTTCTATGTCAAGAAATGGATAGAGTGTGAAGAGCTGTCCCTGAAGAATAGCCATGAGGAGGTTGAAAGCTTGTGGGTAAGAATTAGAAATTGAGGCAATAAAGTGGTTGGTGTCTACTACAGGCCACCTGATCAAGGGTAGCCTGCTGATGAAGCCTTATTATTCCAGCTACAGGAGGCATCGCGCTTGCAGGCTCTCACCCTGCTGGGGGACTTCAACCACCTCCACATCTGCTGGAAAAGTAGCACAGCGAGCTGTAGGTAACCCAGGAGACTCCTGGATTGCATTGAGGAGAACTTCTTAAGCTAGGTAATAGACAGCCCCACCAGAGAGGATGTGATACTGGAACTCTGTGCCCGAGAAGCTCATGGAATGGATCTTCCTAGAAGCTGTGCTAAGGCACATGGGAGACAGGGAGGTGATTCAAGACAGCCAGCATCGCTTCACCAAGGGCAAGTCCTGCCTGACCAACCTAGTGGCCTTCTACAACAAAGCAACTACATCAGTGGACAGGAGAAGAGCTGTGGATGTCATCTACCTGGACTTCTGTAAAGCCTTGGACATGGTCTCCCACAATATCCTTCTCTCTAAACTGGTGAGATATGGATTTGATGGGTGGACTGTTTGGTGTATAACAAATTGGTTGGATGGTCACATCCAGAGGGTAGTGGTCAGTGGCTTGATGTGCAGATAGTGACGTGTGATGGTGTGGTGTCCCTCAGGGATCTGTACTGGGACCAGTGCTGTTTAATATCTTCATCAATGACATAGAGGGATCGAGTGCACCCTCAGCAAGTTTGTAGTTGACACCAAGCTGAGTGGTGCAGTTGTCAGGCCTGAGGGATGGGGTGCCATGCAGAGGAACCTGGACCCACTGGAGAATTGGGCCCATGTGAACCTCATGAGGTTCAACAAGGCCAAGTGCAAGTTTCTGCACCTGGGTTGGGGCAATCCTTGGTATCAATACAGGCAGGGGGATGAAAGGATTGAGAGCAGCCCTGGAGAGAAGGACTTGGGGCTACTGGTGGATGAAAAACTGGACATGAGATGACAACATGCACACTCAGCCCAGAAGGCCAACCATATGCTGGGCTGCTTCAAAAGCAGGCCAGCAGGTCAAAGGACGTGATCCCGCTGCTCTGCTCTGCTCTTGTGTCCAGGTCTGGAGTCCTCAGCACAAGAAGGACATGGACCTGTTCGATACAGTCCAGAGGAGGGCCAGAAAAATTGTCAGAGGGATGGAGCACCTCTATGAGGAAAGGCTGAGAGAGTTGGGGTTGTTCAACCTGGAGAAGCGAGGGCTCCAGAGAGACCTTATTGCAGTTTCCAGTACTTAAAGGGGGCTTATAAGAAAGATGGGGACAATCTTTCTGGCAGGGTCTGCAGCAACAGGATAAGGGCTGATGGTTTTAAACTAAAAGAGGGGAGATTTAGACTAGATCTAATGAAAAAATTTTTTTCAATGAAGGTGGTGAGACACTGGCCCAGGTTGCCCAGAGAGGTGGTAGATGCCCCATCTCTGGAAACATTCCAGGTCAGGTTGGACCGTGGGGCTCTGAGCAACCTGTTCTAGTTGAAGATGTCTCTGCTTACTACAGGGGGGTTGGACTAGATGACCTTTAAAGGTCCCTTCCAACCCAAACCATTCCGTGGTTCTAAGATTTTTAACCCCCAGCTAAGTATGACTTGCACAAACTAATTTGTTTTCTTTTAAATAGCAAAAATTTTTTGTAACACATCACCAAATTTAAGTATTGCAAATTATTGCAGATTTTTAGGAGATCTTGGGAGTTTTAAAATCAATGGTGTTGAATTGCAGTAACTGCTCTTTCCAAGTAAGAAAAAAATGCTGCCTTTTAATTCTTACCTTTTATAGCACTAAGAAACAGTAACATATTAAATTGTTACTGATGATCTGTGTGCAAAATTTCTGAAACACACTAAGATGTGACTTTACTGCTCTTTTAAGCAACTAGCTGCAATATTGGTCACTGGTAAAACTTTTTATTAAGATCAGTGGCTTGAAGAAAACTATGACTAAATTTGATTTGCTTTTGAATCAGATAAGAAGTTGCTTTAGCTTTTAGCTAGATTCTAGTTCTTTAAAAATACTCAGCAGTTACAGAAACTGCATCAAAACCAAGTATCACATATTGCATAATCTGCACATTCTCAATAAAAGTTGAGGTCAATGTTATTGAATACAGGAGGTGAATCCTTTCCAGCACTGACTGAAAAATAAAAAATTTCTCCATCTAAAAAATATGCAAAAGTTAGCTGTCATTTCTAATATAATGTGAAAACTTAGGTTTTGTAGATAACATTCCATTCCTAATACTGAAGCTTAAAGAATCCTTTCATGTTATTTTTAACCAACCTCCTCCTCCATCAGGTTCTAAAAGGAAAAAGTACTTAGGAAGTTCAATACAGAGTGCTCCCTAAGCTCTGCCAGAATGATGCTTTAATTAAATGTTGATGCCCTTCAGGATCAGAATACCAAAATGGCAGGTAAGCAGCCTTCATAACCTTGAGGGGTTTTCCTACCAATTGTCAGAGAAACACAAATAAGGCATGGCTGTTCTTGTGAGATCTCTACCAACAGGAGCATGACTGGTCTCTCTCACTGCACAGTCATGCTTTTTCTCACACTCCAAATCCCTTTTGAGGTGGTCAGTAATCTCCTCCATTCTATAGCAGGTAAGCGGAAGTGTTTTGGGGAACACTCAAGTGCCTTCTGCTCCTCAGACTGTTGAGGAACAAGTTTGAAATACACGCTGTAAAACACATTTTGTTATTACACTCTAATGAGCAAGTTAAAGTCTATACCTCGGTATTTGATCCAATAAATCTAACAGACTGTAACACAGAGATTTCACCACTTTCCTTAGGAGCCTGGAAAACTGAATGTGAGGACGAGGACAAGAAATCAATTTGGCTACCCCAGAAATGTTTAATTTTGGTAATTCTCCACAAGGAGAGTCCATGTTGTTGTTTTGGTTTTTCCAAAAATGCTTTTAAATAAACAAGATTCAATTTCTTTCTGAGAACAGCTTAAGGAATAAAATTAAATCCAAATAATCAGAAACACCACCCCCCCCCAGCCAAATACTACTTCAGCTAATTCTTCCTTTTAAATTACTGCCTCACTTGATGTTTCTTGCAATTTTTCCTGAAGGAACTTAGAACAAATCCTACATTGATTAACCCCAGAACTGAACTGGTGGAAAAAGCAGCTGCTCCTATGGAAGGAAAGTTCCTGCTTTCAAGGTTAAATGCACAGCAGAAAATAACTTCTAATTTTTTTGCTACTGTAAATTGTTTTTTTGAGAGAAACCTGTATTTGACAGCTTTTCATGTAGTACTAACTTCTGTCTCACCTTGCAGATACGGTGAACCCTTAAAAGAATACATTCAATATTTTTCACATAGCTTGAATATAAACGAACTTGTAGTTTGCCAGAATTTTTAATCAGATTTAATTTTTTTAACTTCCATTATCAAATATGAGTTCATTAATTTCCCAGATATCAGCTAAATTCAGGATAATTAAGTTAAAAAAAAAAATTTTATTTGCTCAAAATGAAGGCCTGAAAAGGCAAAGTGAACTTTTTGACTCTGCTACAGCTTCATCTGTAAAACTCTCTAACTTAAAGGCAAACAGCAAAAAGAGGATTATGATACTTAAAATAATAAAAAAAGTGGAACTGACCCTTTAAGGAATAGCAACTATGACAACAGCCTACTGAAGGATTATGTCGTATCAGCTTCTAAATTCTAACTCAGTGTTTCAGGGCTTCAGGGGGAGGAGGGGAACTGCATCAGACCAAATAAAGATCAGTGGTTAGGCAGACTGAATAAAACCAAGTAATCAGCTTAAGTAAAACATTTGTTTCTAGCTAACAAGCTCAGTGCCACAAATTACTTTATCTAAATGGGCTGACAATTCTTCCACTTAAATATTACCTGGTTTTGACTTTCCTTTGCCACAAGTTTGCCACAAGTTTGCCACAAATGCAGAGTTGCTTGCCCCGATGTATTTCCTAGTACTTTTAATTTTTTGTGCATGGCCAAAGTTATGGATCAGGATCAGCTGCCCTAAAAAGTTAGTAGAAGAAAAAAAAAAAGATAAAAACATTAGTTGTGCTTTAGGTGAAGTCTGGACTCAATGCACAGAATTATGTTGACTGAATTATGTTCATTGTATTGCAGGCTAAATACTAGCACTGTAAGCAAACTTCATTTCAGTCCACTTTAAATAATAAGCACACAGCACTCCCCTGACTTTTTAATTTTAGTCGTCAAGATTGAAGTGGTTTGAAGTCACTTGCCAGAGTTCTTGAAAATAAGGGTGCTGTAATGGTTGGTGGGCAGCAATTCTCTCATCAGGATTGTATTTTATCATTGCATTCAGGAGAGAGAAGCCTTTGGGAGACAAACTGTGCACAAAAGGAGGTATTCCTTTTCCTTTTTTAAAGAGGAAATCAATAAAATTCCTGACCTGTGTTAAGCAAGGCGAGAACAACCAAGTTATTGATGCATATTCAGGGAGAATTACAATTTACTGAAAAAAAAAATTCTTATTTGATTTAGGTGATCATTTATTAGGGACAAGTAAGTAACACTTGGAAAAAAATGTGTTCTTTCCTAACAAGTTATGTCATTGGCTTTAAAGATACCATGGCAATAAAAGGCCAAATAAGATTGATACAGGCTCAGATTTCCTCTGCTCTGCCTACAAGGATCGTGAATGCGTGACCATTTCTGGGCAGGGATAGAAGGTACTGCTCTTTGGTCAGCAGCCATTGCAACAGAATCAGATGTTTGTGGTGGCTTCCCCAGCAGAAATTGCACACAGTTTTACAGTTATATTGTGGATATTTAAACAGAGACATTAATAACTATGGGAACGCATACTTACTGCTTGAACTTGTCGAGAGTTTTGTTAGCAGAAGTGCCTATAACGTCACGGATTTTTGAAATTTGGTCCAGCTCATTAGATACAGGAAAGAGAGGCTGAAAACTGCAAGGTAAGAGAGGGTATTAGCACTAGAGAAGACACAATTAAACTAGTTTTCAGTGGCAAAGCTGCTGCTTTAGTTAAAAAAAAATTCACTTACAAGGAAGATACATTTTAGAATTATTAATTTGTGGACAGTTTAATACCAACCAACAACTGAAGGATAACATGTGAGTAGCAGATCAATACAACTGCGTGTTTGGATGGAAAGAGTTGTTGGAGTTGTTAAACGGAATGGTGTAGTTGCCCTCTCCTCACAGGTTTGGGGTAAAATATGGAAAGAGAACATCCCTCCTGGTGACAGGCAATGGATATGGGATTGTGCTTTCTTCTAGTGAAGTGGCAGATCCCAGAAGACAAAATCTTTTCCTCATTTTAAGACAGCATAGTCAAGCAGTCCCTATTGCTGTGTATGCACATAGAAATATATAAGAAACATTCCATTCCAAACACCCAGGTTCTTTGCAAGCAGCAATACTGGAAAGATGGTAATTTGAACTGCATTCCTGAGCTTAATTTAAAACTTGCATAGAATCCTTGAAAACATTGTTACCACAATAGAGCAGTCTGACTTAACAAGTTAGGTCCACTAACATTTGTTTCTTGTACATGTGGCTGCTTTCTGTATTAGCAGGACATTTCATTGGGCATATAATTTAAGAAACACTTCAGTAGCAGCACATGATTCATGAAAGCAAAACACACAGCCCTCTTTGTAGACAGAGGAAACTTAACTGTTTGCAAATTCAATCGAACAGCTGGCTGCACACTTCTCTGAATGTCTTCATAAAGCTTTGAGTAGAGGAAGGAGAGAAAAGAGATCTGATTCATGTTGTGCAGCTGTATCAAAGACAAACAGTTGGGATCAGACTTTGAGTGAACTACAAAAATGTGTTGTCTCCAAATGTGAAACTATTACATAGTGAAGAACAACTATGCAACCCACCAAAAATGTAATCCAGGAACCATAATTTAAAAGGAACAGAAAGAGGGAGACAAGGTTTGAAAGATAAGCCTGGCTGAATAAAAGACTAAAAATTCTTATGCAATGTGGTGTAAAGCATAAAGGTTTACACAAATGTTCAACAGCAAAAACTGCAAGATGCGCTTAAAAAGAAACAAATCTGTCTGTAACTTGCTTCAGCTTGGCAACACTGTATCTTTTTTAATTCAGTAATTTCCAAGAAACATCCCTCATTTCTCTCTGAACACATCTATCAGATCTCTGAAAATGTGCAGTGGTTGCAAAGAATAAAATTTATTACATTAAGCTAAAATTATGAGGAACTATCTTTAGGGCAAAAAACCTTAAGAAAATGTAAGTTTGCAGCATGTAATTTTCTTGCCAAACTTCAAAGCCACCCTGATTCAAATTGAAATGGAAAACCATGACATTTTAAAATCTTTTGGTCCCAATTTACTTTGCAAGAGAACTGCCACATTTGGGATTTTTCTGTTAACAGTTTTCTGACCAAAGTAGAACTGTTTGTACAAGTTAGCAGGCAAAGCATACGGGTTGTCATCTAATGTGATGGCGATGGCAGCAGCTGCACTTGCCATGTGGAGGAGGAGGAAAGAAGCAAAGCAAATGTTACCACTCCTGGTTGCATATCAGAGACAGCAGTGTGGGAGGAGAATAAAGAACTACTGCTGTTGCTAGGGCACAAAGATATTGGAGAAATACTCATGGTGGTTATTTTTCTTTTTTCTTGAAGACCAGAGACAAATTTTTTGAGTTATAGTTTCCTCTTCATCGAAAAGGCTTAAGGGACTTTAATCCGGGTTTTCCTGAACTCTTTCTTCATCAGAATTCAACTCCAAAATATTCCAGGACATAAGGTCCTGGCACAAGGGTCTTAAACACACTGTATTATAAACCAAAGTAGTAAATCAGAGGGAGTGTCTTCTCTAATTTCTGTTTTTGCAGAACAGTAAGTCAAAAAAAGCGGGAAAAATTTTAACATCAAGTGCATTAACAAGATTGAGGATAGTTAGTGAGCTCATGAGAGAAAATGACCATACTTCCGCCATGGTGAAACAACAGTTACAGTAATGGGAATGAGGAAAGGCAAGCCCAGGAAGGGAAGGCCAGGCTTTTTGCTTTTGCTCTCACCAGGGTTACTGAAGGATTACAAGGACATGTTTTTTCTTGCAGTATCTGTTTCCCCAAGTTTTAACAGACCTGCAATATTTCACTTCTAAACTTCCATTTTCCTCTCTAAGTAACTGTCCTTAAGGTTCAAGAACCGTATCAATCAATTGCGATTACTGCAATGCTTAAATGACAATGGTTCAGATTTGCCTTGCAAATTAAAGGTTAACCTTTGTGGTTTGGCTTGCTATTGCCTTTGCGCAATAATGGCAGTTATAAAATTTATCTATGTTTCAGAGCTATTCAGTAACTGCTCAGCTTTTTTCTTTTATAGGCCCCAAAGGCCTTTTAATCTTGCTGTAATGCCTTTATGTAACACTGCAATGTCATCAACGGAGGAAGAAACGATCACATTTTTGAAAAACAAAGCAGGTACTGATCTGCCTGATGACAGTATTATGAGTAATTGGCTGAGGAGGAGGAGGAGAGAGATTATCAGGACACTAACTCATTGAGGCTGCAAGTCCAAGCAGCCAGCCGGACTTGTGTTCCTCGCCGATTACAGTACTCCTCCAGTCAGCCACATAATCCACTGAGCAGGATTAGGTAACAAAGCACTTGAAACAGAATACCATTTACATTGGGAACTGTAGTATTATTACCCCAGTAGAGATAAACGGTGTTTTTAACATCAGGATTTTTGTCATTTATAGTAGAAAAGGTTTTATAAAATGCGGCTATTCAAACCAGCTTGGATTATTATTACTATCTAAAAAAAATCAGGCCTTCATAACAAGAAGTCATGCCTAATCATTTTTTCATTACAGATCACTAATAGAATTTGGACCAGATGCTTTTCTACTTCCACATTTATCATTAGAGAAACCTTAGCTGTAAGTAATGATGAAACGAACCATAAGGCGGTGGCACTTCAAGGTGCAATTGTTTTTGCTTGAGGCATCTTCTCCACCTCTCTCTGAGCCATATTTTTTTTCATAACTTAAAATGACCAAACTGTTCTTGATTAAACAAGAGACAAGACTGTTTTTCACTTACTAAATGATTTGTGATACCACTATAAATTAATAGCAAGAGTATAATGACTTTGTGTAAAGAGAAATACCCTTGTCTTGATAGAAATGACATGAATCTATCAGTTTATTAAGGAAAAAACTAAAAAGATCAGCTTTCCACATTAATAGCATTTCAGAGAACTGTTCCCCTAGTTACAGGAGTGTTTCCATACACCTTCTTGAATTAGAATTTAACCCTTCTTCAAGTTTTTCTTCATTACAAAATTTTGTACAAACCCCGCTTGCCTAAGTTTTTCTAACATAAAGCTTTTGAGGTTGTTCTGCACCTATATCAACCTTAATTTTGCAGGATTCAGAGTAGTCAGAAAATCACAAGCATTCCCATTACTCTACACTGTAGAAATTTACAACAGTCTACATATCATCTGAAATGCAACTACTTTTGCACACTCTGAAAACTGTTTTGTGACAGAACATCGCTAACGAACACGATTTTTCTACAAAGCAGTAATGCACTCCTTTAAATCACAACGCTGAAAATGCAGAAGGAGCTCCTTCTACTTGCCATTGCTATCTAAATATCCTCAGCTGGTAAGTGTTCTGGCTCAGAACTCAGATTAATTTTCCAATTTAATTACGTACTTGGAATTTTTGCCATATTTATTGTTTGAAATGACTGCCAGGTGTTACATTTCTTGACTTTGCAATAAACCACAAGTAGATTTGTTTGGGGGAGAAAACAAATAAAAAACCTGTTTCTATCTTATAGGAAATTGTGGTGTTGACACATCTACTTTGAAACTCCAAAATTAATTTCTGAAAAATTCAAAACACTTTACACAAATGGAATACTTTAACACTTCAAAATATGAAAATACTTATTTAAAATTTATCATAATCTCCATAGGACTCTGTTGTTCATTTTCGCATTTTATTCTACGATTTGACAAGCTCCCTGCCATGTGCCGCCACCTTGTACAAGGTGAAAAAAAGATATTGTATCATGGGAAACACAATCCAGAAACAAAATCTAGACCTTAAAGAAGAACCAGCAATTTATAGAATTTCAGGCAGACCCAGATTAAATGTTTAGATAACGTGTAACTGCAGCATTTCAGATTACAATTCAACACAGATTTCATTTTGAACTGATTCATCATGCCATAAAAAAGGAAGTTTTTAAAACTAAGTGGCAGGAAAACAATGTTCTTCAGGAAAACCTGAATTTGATGAAAACTGTATTTTAAAATAAAAAAACCAGAGCAGAACATACTAAAACTATTAGACTAAATTCCATCTGTTTACAATGCTTAATATAGCAAGCTTTTTCATTAAAAGAATGAGAGAAACCTGAGAAATGTATCCAAATACTCTGAGGTAAACAAAAGGCAGTTAAAGAATGAACCTGATTTTTCTTAACTGAAGTATGGTATCTTTCCTGGAAGGAGAATATGCTGAATTGTTTTTAATGCACAGGACTAGTTTACTATCCAATGAGGACTCCTTCCTACATGCTATTACTCTGACTTTACAACTTAACAAATTTATCCTGGAAAAATAAAATATCTTATTAAACCCAGCAAATACTCTTGTCTGCTTCGATGATCAGCAAACTCTATTTTAACCTCTAACTCTTTATCTAGGGCAGGAACAGGGTTACTCCTTTTGTTAGAGATCTGAATATTCAGTGTCACTAAGGTAACATCTATTATACTGAATGACAGTTGCATGCTCAGTGATTTACATGAACCTCCCAACTGTTAAGACATTACAAATTTTTAATTATTCAGAAAAAAACCCCTCTTTTAATGTTGAATTATAATTAAGTGTCCCTTCATTTGCTGCACCCAACTCCTTTAGTGTCTATATGAGATCTGGTTTCAAAGCAGCTTTTGTTCTAATTTTTTCTGTGGGAACTCTTCCTTAAGCTTTATGGTCTCCCATCCGCTCTGACAAACAGCTCCAGATTTTTTAAATATAGGAGGTTTCAGGGAACAATGTTATTTTATAGAGAGAATTTGGTAAAAGGCATTTTTACTAACTATCAAAACTGAAAATCATCATTCATTGATTCAGTAATTTTTGAAACAAATGGGATTAATTTTCTTGTTATATCACTACAGTCCTGACCTAACAAAGAACCTATTTAAGTTCACAATTATTTTGTGCTTTGCAGTCAAGGTTTTTCCCCTGTTTTCATGTAAAGTTTGACTAGAAACCTTCTGCATGCATCCAGTGGGTATATTGCACTGGAAAGAAATAAAGAGTAAAGCAAGATGGCATAAAATTTCCCTATGAATTTTATAATATGCAACGGTGAGCAACCATGTGAAAAATAATTAATTCCACTTCTATACAAGATCTATACAAGAAGGGTGTGTGTGTATCTTAAGCATATGCCACATACCTTTTATCAGCTCACAAATATTCACGTCCATAAGTTCACATATTGGTGAAAGAGAGCCAGCTTTTTTATCACTGAAGAAACAAATAAGGAGACTTTAAGCTAGAAATGGTGATTTGTACACAGCGTAGAAAAAAGTACTAAGTTTAACCAGTATTAAAATGGACAGTTTAATTTTTAATTGATACTTTCTAACAGAAGTTCTTCAACTTAGGGTCTGAGGTATCATAGTTTTAGTTTATACTATCCAAAGTGTCCCTTGCAAAAGGTAACTGATTTACTCCATGAAGTTATCTGAAGGCATGTTTCCTGAGCATATCACAGTGCTCGGTATTAAGAAATTTCCAGTAAATTAACTGATACAATCTTACAATGAAAGATAGGAAGGCCACTACACCATATATGAAAATACTTTCTAATTAGGTCACCAGGAGTATTGTATTGCCTGGAAATAAGTATCTGACTGGAATCTGTGCTTAGCAAACAACAGCAGTTTTAAGTATTATCACGATACAATAACTCATGTGACACTTTATTTTCCATTTCACTGCCCTGCAGAGGCAGACATCTTTGGGTCTTCAGTTTTTATTCTAAGATAATTGCATTAAAGAACATCCCCTCTGCCATGTTTCATCAACCCAGACAGTAAAAGGTTGAGGGTACAGTTTGCAGACAGACTGTGAAAGAGCTGGGCGAGCTGGCTGGCCATCTGCATTACACATTGTTACAACACGGCAGCTGAAGCTGAGAATTCCAGAAAGCTAAGCTGCTGACATGATTACTAGCTTTCCATATTATTTGTAGAAAATGGGCCTGTCAATAGCAGTACAGTACCAGAGCCTTGAGCAGAGGAATAAGACAGCCTGAAGAGCAAGAAGAAGGATTTTAGAGCAGTCAACAAGTTGCGTGTCAAGTATTTGAACAATGAAGTATACGTCTGCTGTTGCATATTGATGAAGTGTATCGCACAGTAATGGAATAAATGCTGTCATAAAACCTGATCTCTTTGTGAGACAGAACGTGTCCCCAGAAGACACCTGAGTGCCTAAAGAAGCCAAGGGACCCAGCTTCATTGCTGATTGATCTCTTTCCAAATTCATAGCTCAGCTGCTGCCTAATTCAGAGGTCTAAACTTCTATTATTTGCAAAGGGGTGTCTGTAAAGTTGCCTATGAAATGATACTGCCGAATAGTTTGCTTGGATCCCTAGTTCAAACTGACAAGTCAAACAAAGAGCCTTGAAGTGCTAGAGCCTGTTCCAGCAGATAAGCCCTGAGTGTGCCTAACCAAAATACCATCTTCAGCAGAGAAAAAGTTGTCCAGTTAAAGCACTCCCTGGATATGGGACATGGGTTGAAATCACCAGCAAGTATTATATACTATGATATGAAGTTTAATTGTGCTTAAAATATATCTAGTCTGTAATTTTAATACTGATGTTCAAATATTTTTGGTCTGCTGCAATAGAGCCACAGAAAGTGAGAACTACCTCAGGTTTTCTTAATAAAACAGGAATGAAGAAGACTTCAGAATTTGATGGATTTTGAGGGTTTGGGGATGCGGACTCAGACTCCTTAACGCTTGTATGTCTCTCAGATTATTCACTTGTTCCATACTGAAGTTGAATTAAAAAGAGGAAGACTGACCTGCAATCGGGGACTGCATTATAATCGTCTCCCTGCCATGAGACTGTCAGAATCTACTCCCCTTTAGTCTGTAAGTGAACTTTCAAGTGCAGGACCTGATAAATTGTTTGCCTGCTTTGTTTCTCTATAGAGCAAATCAGTAATTGAGAGAATGGCTTTATTTCTTGTTGCAGTCTGGAGCAGCCAGACTCACCCAAACAAGATAAGCAGTAAGGTACTGTGCTCCAGACATCAGTTACCTTGCCAAGGAGCTATCTGGGAGGAATTCTGTGTTGCATAAGAGTAGGTAGGATACTGTTTATTCTGCACTGCTATAGCACACATTCCAGCTATTGCTCAGCCTGATGCTGAAAGTGACCATCTTGCCAATTTTAAAATTAAAAATTAAGTTTTGATGGTAACTGCTTACATGAAAAATAGATACTATTCAACTATTGTTTAATTATTATGTTGCGCTCCTAGACTATAATAAACAACAAAACTACATGCTACAGAAACTCTGGGGAGGAAGGAGGAAACAAAGAGCCTTGCACGCTATTTAATGGATCAGAACAGGACACATACACCTTTTCAGAGTCAGAATTAAAGCTAAACACCAAAACAATATTTTCCAATGTGAAACTAGGAGAAATACCTTGTACAGGCAGGTTCTGTTTAAAACACTGTTATCTGTTGCTAAAAGAGTTCATTTCATCAAAAGAATGACAGTCAATTTATCAAAGGGTTAAAGGCCTAAAAGATGTTTTAAATGTGGTACGTGAAAAAAAGGAGTCTGCTTGTTATGCCCTACACTGAATTGTATACCGTCTTGATGTAGTTAAGCAGTCAGTTTAAAACCTCTTTTGATCATAAATCGGACAATTTGGTCAGTTGTAGGTAACGTATAAATGGACCAACAGTTTTCTAACAACGTGAGAGAATCAGAAGCCACATTACTTGAAGATATTTGAGTTCTCTCTTCCTTTTTTAACCTTACAGTCTTTGAAGCTCTGAGTTACATTGTGAAATCTCACCTAAGAGCATAATGTCCCATTTCACTTTCTATGTACAAATGTGTCACTCCCACTGATTTCACTAGGAACTCAATATATTTATCTGAGAGTACAAAGTCAGCGACCCAAAAGGCATCATTTAACACTTAACTGTTTGGAGCAGAATGTCAAGTCTATGCCTACTTCCATGTAGCCCTCCCCTCTGTTTTCCTAACTGATAAAAAACACCTATTCTGTGACCATATAGCATCTTGCTGATGGATGTAATTGACTATAAATGCAAATACGAAGTAGAGTTAATGCTACACATGGACTAAGTGTTTTTAACTTGCATTAAAACAGTATTTAAAGTAAGACTGAAAAAAAAGTATTGTCCAAGGGGAGGACTGACACATTTCCTTCTCCTATTATAATTTACAGCACAAAGAAAAACAGCACAAGTATATTCAATGCATTTGGAAAAGCAGAAATCAACTATTTAGACTTCATTGTCCTCATTTCACTCTCAACCCAGCAGCCAGGCAGCACTTAGTACAGTGGATGACATCAGAGTACTCAACAAAATAACCCCAATGCCAAATGGGAATGCCCTGCCTAATCAGCAGCAGAGTTCCGTTTCTGTACTATGTGCAAACCTTTTTAATACATGTGTATTCAAAAAGCTTCACTTAGTCTCAATTTCACTTTCCCCATCAAATTGAAATAAGATTTTCCACAGTACTATGATTGATTATGCATACCTTTCAAAATGTGGCTTCATGTGGTTACATGCATAGCACTTTCCATCCCTAAGACTCGGTGCCTTCAGAACATGAGAAAGTGTTCCCTCTCCTATCTTACCAACTGGTTTATAGTCTAAAACCAAAAATATGTTCAGTATGTTTAAAATAGAAATTGGATGAAGACTGCATATCAAGCCATACTTGATTTGTTAAATTCTAAATAAAAGGTTTTTGTTAAACACCTAAGATATTTATATATATTTTAGACAATAAACTGCTACCTCCTTGCTCAGAGACACGATGCCTCTGCATACAGAACTTTATACCCTTCTTCAGCTGCAGCGCATTAGCAACTCATACTTGAACTTGTTCTTTGTGTCTTTCACCGAAAAACCCATCTTTGTTTACGTTGTACTGAAAACATAAATTTATCTTGAAAAGCAAGTGTGTCTTGTCTTTGTTCCAACATGGGTTTTTTGGTTGTTTTTGTGGGTTGTCTGTTTTTTTAGGTTTTTTGGGGTTTTTTGTATTGGGTTGGGTATTTTTTTGTTCGGTTTTGTTTTTTTTAAGCAAAGTAATTGCTGATTTTAAAGCTTTAGTCCCATATTAAATTCAGAGTTTTGCATTAGGCCAAAAATAATGCTTAGCTTTAATAATGAAACATTGAACAAAAGGATGTGAAAAAATCAGTCAGTTCTAATTCTGTGGGATTTTAAGAGATGAAGCAGATGACATAAGGGCTATGAAGAAAGCTTTATATTCAGTTCTGAGTTTTTTCCTAATTTCCTTTTGAACTGACGTTTCTTTTCTTTCCTCCTTTGTTCTGCTTCAGCTTTGTGATTAACTGTTCCTTACCAATCCCACTGCATAGTTCCCTTTACCTACTTTGTCCTCCTGTTTCACTTTATTTTTAGCACCTACCAATTCTACCCTTGATAATTCTTCCAGTAATTTCATCTCAGCAAAACCCAATTCTGGTTAGTTTTATGCTGCTGTTGCTTTTGACCCAGTTTTTATTATTTCAGAAACCAGTCATTTTGAGGGAGGCAGAGCAGGAAACCTCTTTTATCATATTCAGTCCTTTATGGGAGTTAGAATAACTGTAGGAGTCTTAATCTATGCTGATAGCAGTAAATTCAGTAAGGCGTAATTGCCTGTATCAGTTACTGTGACAACAGTCCCTGGCATGGATTTGGCCTGTGATAAGCACCGCTCTTGTAGGCACCTTCCCAGCCTGATGTGAGGACTTCTTCTAAGGTCATTGCTCAAACAGCTTTTGTCCTACTGCCTTGTTTTAGAAGATAATTTACTAGCACAGATGTGGGCCATTTCATGCCAGCTGCTCTTTGTGTTCAATATGACTTCCAGATGTTTTTTAACTCCTGTCAGGAAAAAAAAAAAAAGTCCTTCCTTTCCTTGTGATCCAAATGCTCATACTTACATTAGTAGAAACTTTCCCCTTACAAATTCCCCTTTCTCCATACAGTAGCAGCACTTCTGTGAGAATTGTCAGTTGCTCTTCTAAATTTATCACCTGCTGCTTAGGTTTTCTGATCATTATCCATCATGCTGGATCAGAAACTAACTAATTAGGCCATCTAAATTTGAAAAATAGGAAAAAGCAGAGTAATTAAAAATCAATTACACCATCTAATGAGCTCCATACAGCAAATTTACATATAGAACTATTTTAAAAGCAGAAACAGAATTTGAAAATCACTGTGGGTAAAGGAAGCAATCTCAAACAGAGACAAGACCATTAGATTGTTTAATTCATGTGGCTGTTATCTGATGACTGCTCAATTAGTGCTTTAAGCAAGACCATCCCTAGCCTTCGGTGTTCACTAAATAACATGACTGAACAAGTAACATGCTTTGTCAGCAGAAATCACACTTTGCACCATGCTCTCTACCCCCACCTTAAGTTTTCATTTCCTATCTAAACAGCTAATTATAAGACAGAGATTGTAAATTCAGAATACTTAAACGCAACTCTTACAGAATTCCAAAGAAGAAGTGTCAATGGATTTTTTTGGTAGCGACTGATACTCTCCAATCACTCAGATACATGCTGGCTATGTTTTATGTTCACACCATGTCAGAGACAGTCCCTGTGGCAAAAAATACCCAAGGCAGATAAAAAAATTCAGCTATATGTGACCTAGTCTTTGATTCTAATGGCAATCCCTTATTTTTATTTTCTTAAATGCAAGTAATTGATTCTCTGGCATTAAAAAAAAAAAAAAAATCAAATACTATGATATGAAAATAAGATCTTAATATCTACAGTATACCAGACAGAGGTGTTAATGAATCTAAGTACTTAGGCAGAGAAATACAGGGAAAGCATTATTGTACACATTTATTGAAAAATATTTTTAGATATATAAAGGAGTCAGATAGCTTATGTAATTTGGTTTTGTTTATATTTTCTTCTATACATGTATTTTGCTCTTACAAAAGAAGTCCAGATGACAGTGGAGAGCTAAAAATCATCCGATTTTTTTTTTTAAGTTTTAAACTGAGAAGTTCTAATAGTGTAAGAAGAGTTAATTCTTTACACACCTTAAAACATTCTTACATCACTAATTTTTTTTTTTTGCATAAACGTGTAAGGTTGGTTATTTTAATTTTTTACAATAGAGTGCTATAGGTGTAAAATAAAAACCCACATATAATAAACAACTGAGGCTTTAACCTGGCCCTTGAGAGAGCCATCCAGTGAAAAGAATAACAGCAAAGACCTGAATAATTTCAGCTGATTGAATAAAGTGCAGAATCAGGAATGAAAACTGCATTATCTGTAATGTCTCTTTCATGCATAAAATCAATGTGTAAACTCTCAACAGGTCACTGAAGATGAGAGAACTTTTCTTCTAGGGAGAAAATGAAAATATGACAAGTTAGTTATCGTGTAATGAGAAGCTGAAGGGAACTCAGACATTGTAAGAAGAGTAACAAAGGTTTATAGAGAATAAGAAGAAACAAAAATTAGACTTCAAATGTACTAACAATTTACTACAAATTTTGAATTTGTGTCCACAAGCCAAGATTTCTGGAGGTTCTTGAAAAGCCACTTCAGTGCCACATAGCTTACAAAACAAAACAAATTTACCTAAATTTGTGGTACTCAAAGATGAAGAATGACAGAAATGTTAAAAATATTACCAGCATTTTAAGACTGAAAGCTTTGAGGATAAAATTAAATAAACAGTATTTTAATTACACTTGCATATAACATTAAAGAATAAAGAAAACCTAACTGCCAATTAGCAATTCTTTCACAGCAACTATAACAAGCTAGATACTACTCAACCTCTTCCCTCCCTTCCCTCTGTTTCAGCACACACTGATGTTAAGGCTTAGAATGGTTAGTGGAAAGGCAGATAAAGGTTAGGAATATAGACTGAAATTCCACACAAATCAACAAAACAAATACAAAAGATATGGCAGAAGTTATTTGTTAAGAATAAGTTGTAGCAATCTGAACTAGTCTTACACCAACCAAGTGGCCATGAGAATGGCAGAGAGGAAATAATTCAAAAGAAGGGCAGTTTAACATGCAAGAGGCTACAGGACTCAAGAAATTAAGAACAATGTAAATTAAAATTATGGGCAAGTGATGGAATTCAAAGACTACACCTGTATTACTGTAACTAGAGAGCACAGAAAACCATCATTTGGAATTAAAGAATTCAATGCAAATTGACAAAAAATACAGTACTACAGTAGTCAAAACAGGATATTAAAAAAACCTAAAGCAGGTATTTTGTTGCAAAGATGCTGAGGAAGAAAGAGCCATAACATTTACATAGGATGTTAATGCATGTGGGAATAGGGAAATAACCAAAAAAAATGAAGAAAGCAACATGAAATTCAGCTTCAGCCACAGTCACAAGGCCAGGGCACATAATTATTGCATTCAGAAATATGCCAAATGTGTAGGATGTGAGATGGGATGATTTGAAGAAGGATGCTAAGTACTGGAAGGAAAGGCTTGCAGAAGAAAGAATGAGAAAACATAGCAATTTCTGAGAAAGTACTTTGAGACACCAGAAGAGAGACAGCATACTGCTTCACAGGAGTGGGAGAAAGATTTATTAGCGCCCTGTTGAAGAGGAGGACTGGCATGCAGAAAGACCAGCATGTACTTGTGCGGTCTCGGTAGGGAGGTCTAGGAGCCGGCACCGGGCTGCCCTGATGGCGGTTTCCAGGGCCTTCAAAAACACTTACCACCACCTCAGCCCGGGTGCTCCCCGCACAGCCCGGAATCCCGGTCCCCTCGGGCCAGGGTCGCCAGTGATCGCCGGCCTCCTCAGAGGCACCGGGACACACGACCACCTCTCGGAAAAGGCTGTCTGCCCGCGGCCTCCTTACCGAGCAGGGCCCGCTGCTTTCCCCCGCACCCCCTTACTGTTCATCCTGGGCTCGTCTGTAGGTCTCGAGGTGAGCGAGACTGCGGCCAGGCCCCCTCCCGACCGCCGAGCACTTCCCGGCCCAGCCCTCTGCACGCCATGTTGTATTCCCGTCACCCTGGCAACCGCGCAGGCCCCAGGCCCGCCCCTGCGGCGTGACGTCACCACGTCGCGGCTGCCGGGCAGGCGCAGGGTAGCCGCCCGTTAGTCGGGAGGGAGGTGACGCACGCGCAGTGGGCACCAGGCACGGGCAGCCTCTTTGGGTGCCCCGCCCCTGCTCGCCGAGCAGCTGCGCATGCGCTGGGGGGGTGGGGGTTGGCGCGCTGCTGTCGGTGAGGCCGCCTTAGACGGTGCTGCTAGCCGGGGTGCGGCATGGGCCAGCGTCGGCAGGGCGGGTTCCAGCCGCCGTCCCTTTCAGCAGCGGAGCGTGTGGCGGCCTGGCGTGTTCGCCTCGCCGCGGCCCTTCGGCCTTCGTACCTCCGCGTGTGCAGTGGTTTGTGTGGGGCGATTCTTCTCCGCGCGCTGCGCGGGGCCTGTCTTTCCTGGGCCCATGACGTTGAGGCTTCCATTGGTTAATGCGTGCAGCCTTCGGTCCAAACCGATGAGTGCTCTGTAAATCCAGCGGTGGCCCTGGCTTGTGTCAGTCCCTCGTATAGAAGCGGCCGGTCCTGGCGGTTGGTCTGCGGCGCTCCGTCGAGCTGAAGTTGTTCTCCGGTGATCTCCTGATCCCTAGTGGTTTGCTGTGCCGCTGCAGGTTTGAGTTAGGCGGGCTTTGCGTCTGGCTTGGTTAGGCGAGTGCAGCGCGTATCTCCACGTCCCAGCTTGCGCGACGGGTAAACGGAGAGACGAGGATGGGGACGACAGCCCGCTCCGTGCTAACCACGTTCTCCTCACCGAGCTGTAGCGAGCTCGTCTCCAAACCACCCTGCGTTTGGGAGAGGTATCCCTACCGCCCCGTTACGGTGTTTGCTCAGCGGACGTCACGGATTTTAACCAGGCGGCAAAGCCGAGATGAAAAGTTGTCTTTTAAATGCTGCATGTGTAGTAAAAATTAAAATACTAGGAAAAGGTGAATCATTTGTCGATGTATACCAAGATCCTAACAGTGCATTAAACAGCCAGAAGAATAAATGCTTTTAAATACCAAAACCTAAATATTTTGTATAATGATATGAAACGGGAATCATATCCTCGAAAACGTGGGCATTTGTTAGCCCGCTGACTTAAGAGGTGAGGTCATCCCGTGAACTTGCCCTGTGGTTGTTACCTCCCAGGTGCTGTGTCTCTATAGGCGGGGCAGAGCGCTTTGAGGTTGAGCCGATCAGTTAAGCGTGTGTTCCCACCAGCGCGGGCCCGCCTCCGGCACTCCCGGGTGCGAGGAGGTCCCTGGCTCCGCCGGTCTACTCTCCCGCTAGTAGTGGGATGGGGTCGGTAGGGCTTGTTCGTCGTCATCTGCTGCAGATGAAACTGTTGTTATCGAGGGGCCGGTTAGCTCAGTTGGTTAGAGCGTGGTGCTAATAACGCCAAGGTCGCGGGTTCGATCCCCGTACGGGCCAGCTATCTTTTGCCTTTTCGCCTTCCTTTCAAGCACCGCCGCACTCCTTGCTGAGGCACGCGGCACCACCATCTGCGCCACGACTCCGCCGCTGGAGGAGAGGGCATTACCCAGCGCGGCGGCCGCACCGGCCGTGCCCCTTCGTGCTCTTGCAGCCGTAGAAGTCCGGGCGGGCTCCGGCAGCTCGAGGGTTCCCGTATCTGCGAGAGCGGCCGCCACGCTCGTTGGCCTGCAGCGCCCTCGGGTCACCCCTTCAGGCGCGTTCTCTTCCGCGCGGGTTGCGTGGCACGCGCTCGTTTGCCACCCGCGTGTTGGTCTCGCTCCCGGCGGGCGTGAGAAACCCCACCCCGTGAGAGCGAGTGACGAGCCGCGGAGAAACGCATTGCCCTGAGAGAGTGAAACCCAGCCCGCGTTAGTTCCCTCCAGCCGGCTTACGTCACTCGTGGGTTCCACCTGCCCGTGCAAGGCGCCTCTCGCCCGCCGCACCTCCGAAGGTTTTTGCCCCCGCGAGGCCGCCGTCGGGTCCGGGCGGCCCCGCCCCAGGGGCGCGGCGGGCCGCTGCCGGGGGCGCCATTGGCCCGCGTGCCGCCGGTGCCCCTCGCTTCGCCCCGCGCCTCCGAGACCTCGCGGGGGGGGTCGATGCGGCTCCCGCCCGCTGACGCCTGCCAAGATGGCGGCTCCTGAGGAGGGGGGCACAGAGGCGCCGCCGCCCCCTCCTCCCGCTGAAGATGAGCCCCCCGGGAGGGCAGCCGCCGCCTGCGGGGCTCCCCTCAGCGTGGCGGCGGGCAGGACCGCCCGGCCACTGGTGGAGGAGGAGGGCGGGGGCGCGGTGGGGCCCGTCGGCCCGCTGTCCCTCACAGAGGGCCCGGAGCTGCTGGCGGTGACGGAGGACCTGGTGCAGAGCTTGGCTGGCACCGTCCTCTACCTGCAGGCGGATGGGAGCCTGGTGGAGGGCGCGGGGCTGAGCGCCGAGGAGCAGCGGCGGCTGCTGGAGCAGCTTTTGGCCACCGCCGAGAGCGCGGGGCCGGGCACGGCAGAGCCGCCGCCCCCGCCGCCTCGGCACGTCGCCACGCCGCTGGCTCCTGCGGAGCTCCAGCGGGTCATCGAGCAAGTGAGCAAGGCCCAGGAGCAGCAGAAGCCGCCGGCGACAGCCGCCCCGCTGGAGCCCTGCCCGGGGCCGCCGCCCCGGGACGCTGGCCCTCTGCCGCCGCAGGCTTGCGAGGCCGGCCCGCCTCTGGCTAGCATCATGCACAACGCAGCCCAGCAGCTGCAGAGCGTGGCCCACCAGGTCGCCCTGCAGCAGGGCAAAGCCATGGCGGCCGCCCGGCTCCTCCCGCAGAAGGTAACCGAGGCGGGGGTTGGGGAGAAAGGGAGCCTACGGCGCCCGTTTGGTGATGAAATCCACCGCCGAGGGCAGGTCTCCGAGAGGGGTGTTAAGGTTTCTAGTCTTTTTTTTTTTTTCCTTCTCGGACACACCTGCCCTTGAGTGTAGACTCAAGTCTCACAGCTGAAAGGCACAACTTTCAGTGGGGTTTAGAAAAATCTGCTTTTGAATGTAGATCCTAACAGCTATGGCCAGTATTTCCGTCCGACTACACGTGCAGCTAAAACAGCTTAGAAGAGCTGTTTCATAGTGATGCATAGGTAGATAATGCATGCCCCTCTTACAGAAGGTGACAGACAGAACCTCGGCTTTCAGCCCATTTTGGGGTGCAGAAGTCGTCAAGTGATTGGTTCAAGCTGAGGCAGAATTCTGGATGAGGAGGAGAGATTATGAGGGAGATGAACAGTAACACGTACCTCCCCTCAAAAACAACGGCTTTTTTGAACTGAGCACTCACTACAGTATGTCCTGGATCTGGTATTTGGTCTGTGTCGCTTAGCAGACTGTGGTTCTCCTGCATTTGGTTTGCTGAAGGTTATGAATCTGCCTAGGTGATGGCTTTGACTCCGCTATTCTACAACAGGTCTGCTAGCAGGAAAGAAAGCTGTGACACGGCCTAAGAGCAAACTTTATATATTTTAGTTGAGCAGCTGTCACATCATTAAGCCTGTAGCTTGAAGGAAGGGAATCTGTGCTTTGATGCATTACAATGAAAACTAATGATGTGCATTGATTTCTTCGTGCTTTGCTTTAAGGACATGTGTGTATCATCTCAAAAAGTACTGTCTTTTTTTATAAATACTGTGTTGGTGTAATCTCAACTCTTCCTTTTTTCCACAAAAGCAGCTGGAAGCCATTTGTGTCCAAGTTCAGCCAGGACAGATGAAGGAAACTGAAAGGCCAATGCCATCATTGGCACCAATCCAGTCCAAGACTATAACGCTGAGTCAGTCAGTTGGTAGAAATTCTAGCATACCAGGACTTGGCATTATTAATCCCCAGATAATTAGGATACAGCCTGTTACAGGAACTGAGCAGCAGCAGCTATTCCTGCATAGTTCTTCTGAGTCTCCAGTTCAGGTGCTTATGCAGAGACCTTTACCGTCTCATGGATCAGTGCCTGGGAACGAGATGCCCACATCTAAGCTGCTAAATGGACGGAAAGCTACATGTGCCACAGCATCAGCTACAAAGTCTTCAAATATTGCCACGGTTGCAGCAGGTTCAGCAAATCCTCTGATACCGTGCCTTGAAAAAAACCAAAAAGATGACAAGTTAAAAAAATCCTTGAAAGTGAAAACTCGTTCTGGACGGATTTCACGCCCCCCAAAATACAAAGCTAAAGATTATAAATTCATTAAAATGGAGGATTTGGCTGATGGTCATCAGTCTGATTCTGATGACTACTCTGAGCTGAGTATAGAAGATGATGAAGAAGGAAAAGTGAAGGGAAAGGATGCATTATTCAGTTCTTCAAATTATAATCTGAAACCCAAAATGTTTAAATGTCAGACTTGTGAAAAATCCTATATAGGAAAAGGAGGATTAGCAAGACATTATAAACTTAACCCAGGCCATGGACAACTGGAGTCTTCACCTCAAAAAATACCTTTAAATAAGCCTAATGGAAGTATATTTGTGGACAATGCCTGTGGAATAAAAGAGGAAAAGATGCATCCAGCACATTTGGATTCAACTGCTGTCACTTTAAATACTGAAAATGCACTAGCTACCAATCCTGAAGAAACTGTTGATTTGAAGTCTGGAGAACAGGTAAAGCGTGTTACTTAGAAAAGCTGTCAGTTCTGTGGACAGTGGAATGGCAGTTTTGTAGCTGCATAGTCTTGTGCTGCTCAGAAATATCCACCAATATACTAAATTAAACAAATATCCCATCGAAATGCTTTAAAAATGAAATTATTGTCTCTGGCAGCGTTGCAGGAATAGTATTCTTGTGCAGGCACATAAACCAAAATGTTCACCAAGTGCTCATCAGTTACTGGTTTTCTGACATACAGTTTTCAGCTTGAAAAAAAACTTGTCTGCATAAATAGCATTCTTTTCTGCATTCACATAAGAAGAGTATGTTGTTCAGTTACAGCCTTTAGCGTGACAGCCTGCAAGACATCATCTACTCTACCAATTTCTGTTAACTGAAGTAGAGATTTTTCTGTGATGCAACTTGTTTGGAATCCAGCAGGCTTTGAAAGTGTGGCTTAGCTACCCCTGCAAAGCAAACACTTTGGTGAAACTTGATTCTCTTTAGCTGCAGGTTTTTTTTCTGTGATATTTTAAACCGGTCACTTCAAAGTAAAGTTTTTCTTTAATATTAAAGTAACTCTAACATCTTGCAGCAAGAGCTGATAGAGCTTCTGTCTAGGAAAAAGTGCTTTTAGGTGAGCAGTGTTACATTTATTACTTTTATTTGTAAATGTGAAGTTGTTCTCAGAAATGTGAAAAGCTGCAGCTTAAGATGCCAGCAAAGAGACCTTCCCCATCCTCTGCACTCTTCTATCATCCTTGGAAAAGAGGATTGCAGAATACTGAACTCAGTTCTCCATATTATTATATAGTTGTTCCCTGTGCAGCACTTATGTTACCCAGAATGATGGGAATTCAGAAAAATTTCAGACAAGTCTCATATGTAGTACTACTACTGACTGCTAGATTGCTATTGTACCTGCTGCTTTTAACTAGAAAATATGGATTCTACACATCTGCACTTTGACTTATTGATTTGTTACAGTTTTTGGCTAGGTAAATACTTCATAGAAAGAATAGTAGGATTATTAAAACTGGTACCTTAATACAGACAGGAAGGCAATGTGCTCAACCTAGTGTTATGTCATTTTTAGAACTAATTTAGTAATTTAATCCCTGGATAGAACTGACATAAATTTGCCCTTTTTAGAGCTTTCCTAATCACTAGAATAGTAGGGAGCTACTGAACGTTGGTATGAAAATGTACTGATTATGAAAAGGAGCCTGATATACCTCAGTATTATTGTAAAATCTTCTCTTTAAAAACACTGGGATATGCTTAGAAATTCTAGCTTGGAAGGGAAGACAAGACGTGTTCATATGAAATCACTGCTTTGAGCAGTAAACAAATTTTGTGCTGAAATCACAATGATAACTTAAAAATAGAAAATGTACTTTGAGTTTGCCATGTGGTCTTATTACAGAAGCTACTTCTTAGCTGTGTTCTTATGGAGGACTAAGGATTTTGAAACATGGAATTTGGGCGTTATTTAGATTTTTAGTTACTGTCTTGTCACTGTTCATGGCTGTTCAGTTTTTGTCTTTCATAGAAAGCCTTCATGCTTTGACATAGTTACAAGGAAACCCAGATTTTCCTTTGGGTGTGTTTTACTGCTAATTAAGATTTATTTCTACCACCTTTTTATTTGAAGAGAACATATTTGACTTCAAAAATATTAAACATATTTAAGTGACATAAAACAGCGCTTTAATGATATTTCCTGTATTTTTTACAACATTTTGTGGATCAAAAATGCTAACTTTGCAAATACTGGGATATAGGTGTTGCATTTGTGTTGGATTTATTCCACAACTTTCGTTGCATATGCTTGTATCCAGCTTTGCATTTATTTCATATGCTATTTATTATTTGCATAGATTAAGAATTTAATTATAAAATAGTCTTCCTCAAAACACTGTTTAAAGTGATGTATAAATAATTTTCTCTTTCTTTTAATTAAGACCTGTAAGTCTGCAGAAAGCAGACACTTGTTGGCAGAACAACAAAATGAAACCAGTTCAGGACAGCGGGGACCCATAACACCAAAGGGACCTGGAAGACCCAGACGATCAAAGAGACGTGGCCGACCAAGGATGGGTGGAAGATCTAGGTGTTCTGGAAGGCTTAGCAGACCTGGTCAGTCCCCTTCAAAGTCACTTAGTAGTGTGTCAGCAGAACACAATGTATTCAGAAGAAAAGCTAGGTTAAAAGAGGTATGGCTCTCTTCTGCAATTACTTCACACGTATCTTCCCCCTGCCCTCTTCTCTTTTTGTTTTTTTTTTTTGGATCATTTTCAAGGAATCATTTTCAAAAACAATTTTTTTTTTTTTACATCCTTGTGTACTGACAAGATGAAAGTCTAAGACACCTTCTAAGAAGAAAACATTAAGTTGTCTTTTAAGGGAAAAATACTTCTAGCAGAACATTGGACAAAGGGAAAAAGGGAACTCAGTTTGGAAAGGGACTTTTGATGTGTAGATACACTCTTGCTACTTCCTTTCTGGAGAAGGAAAGTTACTAGCTGCTATTATGTATCTTTTCCAACATAGTGAAAAGAAATAAACCCAGCTAAAATTGGGCCACATTAAAAAAGAAAAAAAAAAAACAAAGAAGCTGTAAGGGGAGGATAGAGTGGGGATTAAAATCTATGTGCTAAGACAATTTTTTGTTCATTTCCTGTGTCTTGTGGAAGATCCTTTACAGCTACTAAACCTACAGATGTTGCTGTGCTTTCTATGAATTGGCAACATTTGTGGCACTGAGTTTTGTCTGTGTATGGAGGTTTATCTAATTTATCTTTGGGTGTTTGCATCTCAAAGCTGCTTAAACATATAGTGCATCGTTCAAAAAAAGGAGTGATATTTGATGAATGTAGGATGCATAACCTCTGCAGGCTGCTTTGCTCTAATAAGCACATTCTGGCTTTCGACAGCTAATACAACAATGTAATAATGAAGACTTAATGGAGCTGGCTCTCCCACGTCTTACAAAGCTTGTTACAGTATATGAATTTCTGTTGATGAAGGTGAGTTTTTTTTTTTAATGTAAAAATGTTGAATTATTTTAGGGACACTTCCATTAGTATGTATAAAAAAAGTTTCCTTTAGAGATGTATCTGACTTTCCTAAGTTAGACTTGTGCAGAATGTAGGTAGATGTTCTATGTGTCACGTCAGTCTTACACAGGCAAAACTTTGGCAGGTTTCTTGACTGAAAGCTGTTCTTTTTGCTGCCTGGTTTTGAATATTCTATAATCCTTTGACTTGAAGGTTTCTATTTTAAAATGTTGAACAAAACAAACTGACAGGTTTTAATTTCATCTTCTTTAAAATATAGAGGGGGGAAACAAACCCTTTTTTTCCCCTCTTATTTCTAGGTTGAAAAAGGATATCCAGCCAAAGCTTACTTCCCAGATGTATATAGGGAATTTGAAGACTTGCATAATATGGTAAAGAAAATGGCTTATGATCACCTCAGCAATTCCGATTTGCTGAATTGCCAGCAGCCTGTTGAAATAAAAGATGCTAAGGTAATAAAGCAGTCTGTCTGGAACTGTGTGTGGGGGGGGTTGTTGTTGTTTGGTTTGTTTTATTTATTTTAGACACTCTTGAGTTTTTTTCTTTTTCTCTGATAAGCTTAGTCATGCTGGTAAAGTTATTTGAAGAAGCCATGTTTTTTGATGAGCAAAAATAGACATTATAATAAAAAGTCAAACTAACTGCAGAGAGAAAGAAAGCTATAATAACATTACAATTCTAGTTTATTGCAGTAGATGCAACTAGAAATATAAAATAAAATTCCAGCAGTGCTGATATCTGTCTTGCATATCTAGGGTAGTATGAAGCTGCATGTTCCTGAAAGGTGTATGTAGCATTAACTGCTAATAAAAATACATCTTTGTGTTTGATTAGCAAGGAGGGGGCTATTTTTAAAATGAGTGGCCTTGATTTAAAGGGATAAGTGGTTTAATTGCAAAATGAGGACAAACTGAATGCATCTATGCAGTTCACAGTTACACTAACAAATGTGAAAGGTAGTGAATACATTAATAAAACTGCGAGCTATTATTTCAGTGACTTCAGATTCATTGTTAATGCAGCTGTATCTAGAATGACAATGGAGGTTAGTTTTCTGGTTGGTGGTTTTGTTGTTGGTTTTGTGGTGGGTTTTTTTGGTTTGTTTTTTTTTTTTTAATGTGGATCTGTTTATCCTTATGGATCCTTATCAGTCTATGTCCCCCTTAGTTAGAATAAACCAGCCCTTCGTCCATAAAATATTTTTGGGTTTCCCTTCTGTTTCCAGTAGTGAAAACACCGGGTTTTTTTACCTCTAACAAAATTTCTAAGCGATGTGCTTATAGGTACATTAGCACTGAACTTGCAACTTCTCTGAGAGGGGACCATACTGGAAAACTCAAGAGTAAGGATGGAGGAGATAAGATTTTCGTTCTTATAATAATCCTGGTTTAAAAATTGAAGTCGTGTGGATTGTTAGCAGTGCTTAATATTTAATTCTCAGAATAAATTTTGACATTCATTGTATGTACTAAAAAACTTCCTAGAACTACCGCATGCTTATCTGGCTGTTTCCTAATTAACACTGACGCTTCCCTTTTGGAGAAATTAAGTTGCACCAAGTAAAGGGATGCTGCTGATACTGGCAGTCTCAAAATGGAACCTCCTTCTTGTTTCTCTTCTGTGTTAATGGGCATTCTTAATATAGAATTATGCTCTTTAAAAAACGAAACCAAACAAAACCAATACAGCCTTGAGAAGTTGTATAGTAGTACACCTACATACAGATGAAGCACAGGAATGGAATGGGGGTGAGGTGGGAAATCCTTAACTATTAAGAGATACTTTTAAACAGATAATAATACATAGCCTCGACAGTGTTCTTTATTAAACTCTGCTCTTAGTAACTGTTTCTGGATTCTATATATAACCACTGAACTCCTAATTCTTTCAAACTTGCCTGTTAATATTCACCTTCAAATGAAGGTCGTGTTCTATTAATATGGAGGCTAGTAGAAAACATTGAGTCTAAATACTTCATTGAGTTGTGATGATTTATTGTCAGATTAGACCTTGAGTAGTTCTAGTTCTAGAAGACATCTAGAAAACTAATCAGTATTTCAGCATTTCTGTATTCAGATTGGAGAGGCTAACTTTTACTTTTTTTCCTATAACTGTTTTTAAAGGTTGCTGAATCACTAGGAATTACAGAAATACTCACTGGAGATCAAAAGCTGCAAGGTGTAGACTCTTGTTCACAATGTGTAACTAAAATGGTTAGTGAACAAGTGCCTGTGGAGTTACTGGGACACAAGCGGTTAGCTGAGGTATGGAATACCTTTGTGAAAATCAAAAATGAAACTGACAAATTAAACCTTGTTAAAACACATAGTACTAGTAAGATTTTGTAAGGCATGATTATCTGACTTGTGTTAAAGTAAGGCTCTCATGGTGTTTGGAGCTTGGAAACACTTAAAGAAGTACTCTATACTGTGGTACTGTAGTAGATAGAGCATATGAACTAGCACACTGAAGATGTGCTTTGGGAAGATGCTTTGTAGCATTCAGGAGAGAATCTCAAAGGCAATCTCATAATCATCTCATGATACAAGGAAAAAAGAGTGGTATTGCGGCACTAGTAAATGGGGGCCCCACAGTCAGAAGCATCCCCAGATTCTAATAACTTGTGTTGGATTAAATGGGCTAACCTACAGCAGGCTCAGATGTTGGAGAAGTGGTTGGCAGAGGTGCATGAAAAGAGTTCCTTTCTTTCTAACATGTCAGTTGACCATATTTAGTCTGTTTACAGCTGTAGCAGGGAGCCGTGGTTCTTCTTCTTGAAAGTCACATGTCTATGGTCTGTCCCCTTAACTGTTCTGCTTTTTATTTAATCCAGAGTTGTTTCTGGTGGTAACTAGTCCTTTTCCACTTTCTGCTGTGGTTCAATTTAAAGGGCTGATCAAGTCTTTCCTTACTAACCAAACAATGCTGGGCAGGCTGTTCGCAGCCCTTTACTAAAGCTGGAGAGAGAGCTTGCAGCAGGTTTCCTGTTGTACAGCTAATCACAAAAGCTGAGAGAGAAGCTTTGATGTTGAAGCAAAGGCAGATTGTTTCAACCAAATATCAGAAGTGATCAGTGGCATTTTGGTGGAGTGAGGGCTGCGTTTAAATCCTTACCTTTTATGAAGACCTTTAGTGTAAAAATCCTGTTTTCAAGGGGAGTATCAGTTCACTGCCATGAAGTGCCCCCAGTTAGTTTGTGATCTTTTCCGATACTGTCAGCTGTTAACGATGGCAGCCAGTTAATTATCTCTTGTATTGACAGAGCTCAGGGGAGGAACTGTTGTCTTCAGCCAAAAGGACCAAGTTAGAAGATGTGATGAAGAATGGGAATAATGCTTATGCCAGTCAAAATGAAGCGAAAGAAAAGAGTGGGAATTTGAGTACTCTGTTTGAAAAAGATGGTAACTGCTTCGGATTTTCCAATTCTGTTCTGTTTGTGGAGGAGCTGAACAAATCTCTTTGTTCTTCAAGCTATTGTGTTTTCTGTCTTAAGGTTTAATTTCTTAACTTGCTTCCAGGCCCTTCAAAAGCAGCTGCTTAACTGGAAAGGCCTCAGTGTGGGGAAGGAGGGGGAACTAAGTTATGGATGATGCAGATCACAGCAGTAGCTCAATTCTGAATGGATATATATATGGATTAATATAATGGATATATCTGGATTAATATAATCCAGATATTGATGCTACTGCAGTACTATGAGCATAGTACCGTCCTCCAGTGCATGCTTTCTGTCCACCCTATCCTTATAGTGGAGACGGTGCTCAACCTTTGTGTTAGCAGCAGGAGAGCAGAGGAAGAGGAAGCAGTGTGCATGTCCTTCCTCTTTGCCCTAGCAGAATCATCACAAGCTTTGCGGATTCTGGGGAACGGAGAGAGATGGTGCAGGCTGTCTTGTATCCCAGAGGAGATGTAGAATCTGTGGGAATTGAGGCACCATTTTGCAGCACAGTCTTTGGGTGGTTATCTTTCTTCTTATCCCTTCTTATTCCCCAGTCCCTCAGACTGGCAGTGGAGTAGAAAGGAAAGTGAGGTGGGTCCCCACCTATAACCTCCCAAAACTCCACTAGTCTTTTATGCAGAAGTGTTGCAGTAATTCATAGGCATTACAATCACTGTTGTGAACAGCCCTTGCCCATCTCTAGTAAGATGTGCATATTGGCACCGCCCTTTTGCTTTGTAAATACCCTTCTCTGGTGTTGCTGTAAGCCACTTTGCTTTTGCCCTTTGCACCTCTTTCTGTCAATGATTGTTTATTTTCCCCCTTAGTTTGTTTTTTTCTTTCTCTGAAAGGCTCTCTGCATGACCACGCTTATTTCTTGTATTAAGATTTTCTTTTGGGCTATGAGTTTTTTAAATTTTGTTTCACTTGCACCTGCTAGTAGGGCTTTTGCTATTCTATAGTACAAAAAGTTACAAATAACTGGTAAAACACATTACATTTCTAGTATTTTTTACTTTTTCTGTCACCGGATGGAAGTGCTTCTGGGGCTGTTAGCACAGTACTAACTCGATGACACGTCCGAGTCCAGGATGAGCTTGATTATCAACAGAAATTTTATCATTCTGTCAATTCACTAATGTTAATGGGAATGAGCGCTGACAACTTTGTGCCTGGTATATTATTTATCTTTTAATGTTACCAGCTGTATGCCAGGTGGAAAACCTTGAGTTTGAATTTCAGCCCAGGTAGTTTTCAGGATTAACAGAAAAATGCTGCTTCTAATATAATGTCCCTTGGTATGGAAATATTCAATAATATTTCACTATCCAAAAATTTCTTAATTATTTTTATATTGACTTTCTCATTGGGAAGTGCTGTGAAACTTCTGCAAGGTGCTTCAGGTTTGGTAATTTTTGGGAGAAGAAAGCAGGGAATTAGTATAGCTTTTCTTGCAAAACGATCTCTGAAAAATAATTTTTTGGACATGCAACATTAGACTGCCCAACAAAATGACATTTCTTCCACCTTTTCAGGTTTTAATCCATTAAATGGAGCAATCCTGCTTTCAGAAGATAGGCATATCACTTGCTGCACAACTGGAAGTACAATACTGACAGCAGAGGAACATAATTCACTTGCTGGATCAGGAGTTAGAATTGATGCTGAAAATTCAGGTACCTTCTCCCAGACTGTGAAAATGAGGATAGAGTATTCCCAACCTGTGAACATACAGGGACCAGATATGGCAGGTAACTCATCTCTGCTGCATACTGAAGTTGTGTTGCCTGTTGAAGCAGATGGCTCACCTGACTTAGTTCAAGCGCACTTCGTGACTGAGAATACAGCAGGTGGACTGTCAGCTCCTGAACTTTGCAACTCAGTGTCGGAGAATGCAATGGGCAGTCAGACCACTAACTTACCAATGAGTGAAGAAAATGGTCACAATCAAAAATATCAGAAACTGCAAGGAGAAAACCATAATTTTGCAATTAAAGAACATTCTGAACAACTTCATAATGCTGATATGACTGATGAGATGCGGGAGCTTGAAAAAGTTTTTTCAACAAACATTGTGCCAATAAACTACCCACACAGTGCTCAGACCGAGTCGCACCAGAACCCTGTTCAGGAATCCTCCCTATCTGCTTCTGTGAACCATGAAAACTCTTTTAAAAACATGACTGAATTTTCTTGTGGGACAGAGCAACAGCATGAGCTGGAGAATACAGTTACTGTAGATGAAACTGTAGCTTTTGAGATTACTGATGAGAGCCATGATTTTTTGTCTCAGGGACATGACCAGATTTTTATCCAGACTTCAGATGGGCTTATCCTGTCCCATTCAGATACTGCTGTTTTGTCTCAGGCAGAAGGCATCGTTATTGTCACCGATTCCAATGGTACTACAATGCACATTCGCACACCCGAGGGGATACCTTTGGAAACTGTGGAAGCACTACTGGCAATGGAAGCAGGTGGCCAAAGTGAAGATATTTTGCTCTCGCAAAGTGAATTAGAGCCATAAATCAGAAAACTGTATATGCTTTCTTCTGCAAAAGACTGACTCTATAAAATGTATATTTTTCTAATGTGAATACTGAAATAATTGAAATTTAACTTATTTGTAAACTGTTTCTATGCCATGTACTTTTTATAACTTATGTTTATATAAATCTAGCAGCATTGCAACCAAAAATTCTAGAATTAACATTGTTCTATTTGCTTTATATGTTGGGGGTGGGTGGAAAGTGGCAATCTGTCAACCCTAAAACTGTTGCACTATTCCCTTTTGTTATATAATTCCTTTTCTCTCTAGCCATCTAAAAATGCAGTTAAGTTGTACTGCTCTTCAGCAGTGATGTGCTGTGTACTGGCAAGCTGTATATGGGTAAAATAAAAACTATATTAAAAACGTGCATTTTTCTGTGCCATTGAGATTACAAAATATCCGGTTATTGTGCTTTCTTAAAAGCTAGCTTGAATATTCAATAGCATCTAGACTTGGTGTGCATAAATCCGCCTGGAAAAAATGGGCAGTTTTAAATATAATCCATACTTCTGGATTCTGGGAACAATGTGACAGCCTAACTGATCCTTACCTAAATAAGCATCCACTGAGTTAGAGACAAAAATAGCCTCAAACAAGATCTGATTTGTACTGAACTGTTAGAAATGTATTTCAGTGTTTGTTCAGCCACGCCTTTAAAAATTGCTGTTACTTGACAGAAATTAGAAGGCGGTGTAAGAAGTGATCTGATCTTCCTTAATGAGACACCAAATTCTTTTACTTAGTCCATAGGTTTGTTAGACTCGTACTGTACTTTTTTCTTTCAGATGATGCATCCTTTATCAGTTCCAATCTTTGACCTTTCCAGTAACTCCACGCTGCCCTGTGCTATTTAATCATAAAAAGGCATCCTTCACTATATTCCCTGTTTCTTTATGCAGACAGAAAACTTGGCAAATTACTTAATTACTGCTATGCTGTATGGTATGTTGCTTGAATGATAATATTTTTGTGGAGACCTAGCTGTCTTTTCTTTCAAAAAGCTTAGCAGGTGAAAAAGAACAGCCTTAAATGACCAGTATCTTTATTTTGTTCACAGCCTATTGTAGGCATTACTGAAAACTAGCAACATACCTTTAAAATGTGTGTGTCATCTCATTGCTAAATATATGAGGCTACTGAGATAACTGGACAAAACACTCAAAGAACCTGTGATATGCAGAAGAACCGTTCTTAAATATGAACAGTCTTTTTTTTTTTCATGGTCCATGTTACTGAGGAAAAACTTACACTAAAATTGAATCAAAACAAGAGAGGACAATTTAAACAATCTGCTTTACTCTATCCCTTTAAAAGAGCAGGTTTGGGGGGGGGTTGTTTGTTTTTTCTTGGTTGCCTAAGTAGATTAATTTGATGGGCTGAAACACTGCCTTTTGTGTGTGGATGTGAAAGATGTCATCATATATTAGTGAAGTCCTGTCTGATGGTTGGATTTATGGTGTAGTTTTTGTTTTGGGTTCTTTCCCCTCTTTGAGGAGGTGGTAATGGTCAGAGGATACAGGCCTACCTTATAGGTGGAGACACCGTACAAAGCAAGGATCTGCTGGTCTTTCAAAGTCTTTGTTTGCAGCAAGCAGTTCTTTATTGCACTCTTTTGTACTGACTGTCTAATAACTACATCTGAGGGCTTGAAGTATAACAATCAACTGCTCAGAGCTATAATGACAAAAATCTCTGCAATCATTTTGCAGTGATCTTCCTGTGTCCAACAGCAGTCAATGACCAAGGGGTTCTGTGAACGTGAAGACTCCCTGAACCACTTATTTCCTCTAAGAAACAAGAACAAGCCACAATCTCCAGCTGTGCAGAAAATGAAAAACTGCTCAATTCTGCCTTCCCTATTGATTTGCACATGCTGGGAAATATAGTACACCTCCTCTCCTCTTAAAAGAACAATTCTATAAGTGAACAAACCTTTTGTCCTTGGAAAATATTTTTCAAGTATGAAGGTGCTTCCATAGTGACAAGGGTCTGGCCCTACTCAGATAAATTAAGGTGGCTGTTAAACTAGGTGGAACACTTGCACAGAAAAATAATAAAACCCAACAAAGCTACTCATAACTGATTGTATTGAGCTACAGCAGAATTTCTTTTTAGATACTAGAAATTTGGGGTAAGAATAGAACAGTATTAAGCTGTCAGAAACAAACTCGTTGTTGAACAGAGCAACACGTTGAGAAAACTTTCCCAATTCCTGTCTGTCTGTTCCGCTACTGCAGGAGACTCACATATTTCCCTTACCAGGCTTATGGGGTTTCAGCTTGGAGCTAGTTAAGCCAGTGACCCTACTTTTCCTATCAGAAATCTGCTTCAGAATCTCCCACTGTTTTAATTAGATTTGTCTAGTGCCAAACCACAGCCGTTACAGTCATTTCATAGCAGTGTGCATTTCATGTCGCTGTCTTTTAATTCAAATAGTTGTTTCAAGGAGAATCAAGAGTATACATCTGTCAGGGCTAACGCGTCAACAGCACTTAGAAACACTACATGTATGTAATTGCGTTAAATAGGAGATCTAAATCAACAGTTTATATAGCAGCCGCTCATACAGGCAATCAGCAAATAGGCGGAATTTACATTAGGAAGCAAACAATATGGGATAAGGCCATGCCTGAAGCAGGTCTTGTTTTTATTCAACAGATGCTTTCATGAAATATCTCTAAAAGAAAAAAGTTGGAATTAATTAAAAGAGACAAGATCTTTTCATATAATGGCTGTGGAATGGTGAGTTGTACTAAACCTTCCCAGTGTGCTAGTTCAGGCTTGGATCACTCTTCAAGGGTCATGTACCTTAACCTCACTATAATCAAAACCAAACCAGAATTTACATGTCTGCACTGCACTTCAGAAGCACATACCAAACTATGTGGATCCTTTTAGATCTTGTCTTTTGTGCTTTCCTTTCCTTTTCCCTATTTATAAAGCAAGTACAAAAGCACTAGCTCTGGTAAGTCATGCAAAAAAAAAACCAAACCCAAACAAAACACTGCAAAGGATCAAGAATTGCTGAATTTCTATGGTGAAAGGGAAAATTTAGGTATTTTAGACTGTCAAGATTTGGAAAGTACTTACAGTCTTTGCTGTAGGTGTCCATGTGCATTGAATCCCCCCAGACCACCAAGCAGTGCTTACCTCTTTGTGATTATAGGGGACTTGGCCTCCTACCTGTAGCCTCTCTATTGCACTTAAAATGGATAAAGCAAGAAAAACCAGAGTGTCCCAGGCAGAAAAGGGAGTATCAGATGAGACAAAACAATAAATACAAATAGAGAAAAATATTTTTAATAAGTTTTACAAAAATTCAACTTACTTGGTAAGCCTTGCCATTTCAGTTTCATGTAAGCATCACTAGAAGCAAGCCATGCAACACATGAAATTCTAGCACTGTCTGTGACCTGTTTCCAGCAGCATGGCTTCAAGTAGTAGTTTGCTGCTGTTCTCAATGTAAGGCTGGTATAACCATGAAGACAAATAGACCATCATCAGATCCTGGTCAGCAGAATGAGCAATTTCTTGTACAATTGTTTGCTTGAGTTGTAGTTCCTTCTTGTACATTTCAGAGAGCTTCAGAGAAACCTCATCTGAAATGGATTGAAAAACCAAGCACATTGACTAGAACATTTCCGCAAGTCTCTAAAATTTAAATCATACTTTTAATATGTTGATCACTAAACCCAACCCAATCTTACATAAGCTATTCCCCATAGTTAGACATCTTTGTTTTACAGCATTAATAATGTTTGAGGACTGAAATAAAAACATTGAAGAATTTCCTCAGCTTTTGCCTGTATTTTATAGACTTGTGGTTTTGCCATGAATCCCCTTTTAATTCTAGAATACGCAGTGGCATTGATTCTCAGGACCCACTGTAAAATTAGCTGTCAGGCACTTTAGCAGTAGCATCACCAGTAAGTGATACCAACAGTGAAAAATAATGGTAAACCAAAACACCAGACCAAAACTGAAGTGCATAATGTAAAAACTAATATTGTTACTAGCTGTGTTAGTAATACTGGTAGGGAGGTTAAAATATATTTGTGTAATAATCTCTAATTGTCTGACATTCTAAAAAATAGCCACATAAATTATTTTTAAAAAGAGACTGATCTTGTGTTTCTAATGTAGCCTGAACTATCACTACCTTCAGAAGCATTTAGTCTTTCATGGAGTAGAGAGCATCACTAGATGATTCAGTCACGGAAAGTGTTTTGACAGCAGTTGTCTTTGTCATTCTTACCTTTTAAGCTGGCAGAAACTAATACATAAGATTCCCACTAACTTGTGGTGGTGCAGTAAGAAGCAGAGCTTCACAAAGGGATGAATTTCACTTCACAGAGGTGGCAGCTGGTTTGCATGCAATCAGGCTTCTCTTGAATTCAAACAGTTTTAAAAGTGTGGTAATACCAGCTGGGAGGCATTACCTTTTGCCATCAAGTGAATGATAAAAGGATTGATATTAACAGAGGCCGTAACTGAACATTTCTTTACTTGACTGACACTGAGATCAGAGGCATTTTTCTCTGGCTGCCTGAAAATTAACTGAAGTATAGCTCGTTCTTTGCATTCAAGGATTTAATTCCAGTGTCAAGTAACAAGACAAGTCAGTTAAGCCTACGGCTTAACACTACAAAGTTCCAAATATGTCTGTCCCTGCAAAGGATGTGGCTGCTGCAGCTTGGACACTGTAAGCTGCTGACGAGCTTATTTTCATGCTGTAATTGTTGCATGTCAGACAACGCTTGGCAATTCATACAAGCAGTCACCAGCAGTAACCCTAAGCCAAGCGGTGCATTCATGTGTTTATTGATTAGTCAGTCATAAAGGAGACAGATAGACTTTTTCTCTCTCTCTAAGGCAAGACATCCAGATAAAAGGGTTTACTTTTCGGTCCTAAATTAGATGACATCAGCAACACAACACAATTAACTAAGATATTCAATATTTTACTTACAGAAGTACAGTGTGGGCCAGGTATGAAAGAAGGGTGCTGCGCAATTCCCAGCCCCATGGTGGAATGCTTCCAAGTCACAGATTGCTTTAGTAGTCGAAGTCAGCTTTTCCATTTTCCGTTGTATTTTTGTCTGAAAACGATGAACATGTTATGTTAATGAACATCAGGCTACTTTTAAAGTAACATTTAACATTTCTAGCTCACTTTTTTTTAACTCCACACAAGAGTCAAAGCTGCAATTTATATAAAGGTTTAATAAGAGATACCCTAGAATTTTGATTACTGTAGATATGACTTACTTTGATTTTGCATAATTCTTTTGTTTCCTCCATGAATAAAGATATTAAAGCCCTCTCTTATTTTTCTCACCTCTCTTGAGTTTTTTTTCGACAGCAATTTAGTACTGGGGAAAAAAATCAGTCTGTGAACATGTGTGGCACAAGCCCTATAAACACATGCTTTCTTAATTACCATGTCAAGATGACTTAAATTTGATTTCAAAAGACAAGCGGCAGGTGGGAAAAGCAGCTCCAGCTACTACTGACAACGTACCTAGGCTGATTTAACAGCTTGCTTCAAAAAGCAGGTCATTCCATCCACTTCCCTCATGTTCACCTGACTTTGTGCATTGCTGATGGGGACTAGTATTTACAACAAAACGGAGGTTGCAGACAGTGTCTTTAGGTCAAGATGCTAAAATATAGATATTTCTATAAACTCATAAGGTGGTACAAACTCATAAAGAATGAAAAATAAAATAAGTCTGCGGTACCTATGTTTAGTACCAATCTAACACCGGCCACTTAGACTCCTATTACTGAGGAGTAATAAAAAATTGCATCCACACACTTGGTAGTCTGAATACAAAACTACCTCAAGGAAAAAACCCAAACAAAATACTGTTACATTTTCCCACAGAACAAAATTTTAGGACCATCTAACCGCTTTCCTACTTACTCTAAATAGGGGACTGGTATCCCGTTTATATAGAAAAATAGATCTATCATCTTTTTAATGGGCCTCCACTTTGGCAAAAGGCTGTAAAAGTTATTTTTACTAAGAATTTTAAATTACACTATCAATATTCTTTTTGCTTCCTGTCAAACTGACAGGTGGCATTAATTCCTAGCAATGAATCAAAAAAAAAAAGTGGGTTACATAATAATTACCTTACTCTACTCTCTAGAGAAGGAGTTCTGCACAGAAAATGCAGGTGGGCAGACTAAAAACATAACTGCATTATGTCTGACCAGAGAGAGCTGCAAGGATATGATAGCAGGTAAAGCACTGCCTTACGCTTTGTTGTTCTAAACAAAGGAAATACTCAGGATGAGAAAAGAGAAAACAGAAAACAGGTGCATTCTATGAAATAGAATGCATATTTTGTATGACTTGTTTCCAAAAGATCACTTTATAAAGGGAGGAGCAGAACTATAAGCCAAAGGGAGGTGTAAAACCAACTTTCAAATTTACCATTCAAGCAAATAAATGGTGCACACTAGATTTATTATCATTTAGGTTTGAAGCCAAGGAACTATGAATAAAAATCCCAAATACTTGAGGTCATTTCCTTATGTCATACTTGAACACACTTGCAATTGTCTTTTACTGACTAAGGTTGACAAATGAGCACTACCATATGCTCTAAGATCTCAAGTAATTCTGCACAGCAATTGTCCAGTTCCTCATTGTATTTTGGAGTTGACTTTTCAGATTCCGTGGCACTGTTATCACATGCTATCTCCAGTTTTTTGTCTTGAAATCTAAAATGGAAACATAAGGGTAACATAAGGCAGAGTATCAGGCTGTTCATGAGAATTTCTACATAAAACAGTAAGAGACATAGCTCTTCATGTGAGCTATTGGAGCTGGCACTATAATCTTGGGACAAACACAGAATTACTCTACCTTGGAGCATGTCCCCGAAAAACAGTTGCAGGTGTTAAGGTAACACATTTTCCTGCTTTACTTTGCCCCTGTGTTGGAGGTTATTCTCTCATAATGGACAAGGTATGCCCAGGCTCCAGCTGATAATGTGGTGTCTCACCACAAACTCACCTTCGTGCACAATTTAAGCTACGCCATTTAACTGTGAACCCCAAACAGCTCATGTGCAGACACCTGTCCTGTCTGGCTGACTTTCCCACAGAAGCTGTAAACTTAGACAGGGGAGAGGTAGTTGCTGGAGAGCAAAAGCAACATCTGACACTATTACCGCAAACCATTCCTGAGCTTGTACCTGTCACAACCCTGTCAGACCACCCCTGTTCAGCTGTCATGACTCTGAAGAAGTTTCTTCTCAAAATCCTGTTAATTATAGGTACTTCTTTAGAGCATGAAGATAATAGCTCTACCAAAGTGGTTTGTTTGTTTGTTTTCTTGCGTGGGGGGAGGAGGTGTTAAATCATCACTGCTACAACTTTTTTGTTTATATAAATCTTTTTGTCGATATAAATCCCTATATAAAATTCTGATTCTTTCTTAAAATCTGCTGAACTTTTGACTTGAGTGAAATTTGGTAATACCGGTCTCTGTGTAAATACACAAGAGAGTAAGGGAACTCACATGGGCTGAAATATATAGGATTAGATTCTAACTTTGAACATTAGGTAAGCATTTTAAATATCTGTTATGCTTCACTATGCATAATAAACATTTTCCATTTCTTGCAAATATCATTACTTCATGAGATGAAACTTTATGAGACATTTATTATTTGAATTTAAAAAGATTACGAAACCAAAAGGCACAACTGTTGAGTTTGATCTAAGAGCCAGCTTATCCAGTCTGACATGTTCTTTTCCCCACCTTCAAAAAGAACTTTCTAGTGAAGAAAACAGATTAATTTCACAATAAAGGCTTCTTTATGCCGTCTTTATGTGTATGTATTAGCATACTTACTGCTCACTGATCTTCATGTTGACAATTTTGTTTGCCGTAGTAAATCCATTATCATTCAGTCTCTCCCATTTCATCATTAAATTATGCCAGTCTGCTGCATTATCTTTAATTTTTCTTGCACTGACAGATAAAACAGGTCTTCTTGGAGTACCATCAGCAGGACTTTTTGCTGTATGAGAAAATAAATTCAAGCCATTTAAAGCATACAGAAACAAATCAGTGTGGCCTCCAGCAGCTGTTTGTGTGTATGAGTTCCTTGCTTTATTGCTGTATATTGAATAAAGTAAAATGGTGTTTACATTAACTGTCTTCAGTCGTGAAATCTAATTCCTCACCTGTCAGCTTTACTACTATTTCCAGAAAATCATGTTATTTAAAAAATGTGAGCACGTTCTGAGATGTGATGATGTAGCATGGAGAGCAGTGGCTTTGCAGTACTGACTGATCTAGCAGTCTTGTATCGATGTGTGACAGCCAAACGCTAACCCAGTGTATGATGAGAAGAAGTCATGGCAGTAATTACTGTTCACATGCAGTGCTCATGCCTCGAACGTCCGAATTCGTTCATGTCAATACATGAGCTTGAACCATTTGGGAGAGAGCTGGGAGCTACTGAAGGCAGTGGATGCTTCACCACTGACCCAAGCCCACCTTTCACGGTTTCGTCAGAGGAGCACACAGCACCTGAGCCTGCTATACGTTACTCCGCCAGTCACCTCACGGGGAGGGCAGGGAGCAGCCGCCTCTGCCCAGCACCCGCAGCCCCGCCTTCACGCCGCAGGTCCTGCCCCTGGAAGCAGGGGGGCTGCGAGCCCGGCTCGGGGCTAAGGGATACGGCCCGCACACGGGCTGCTTCTCACCGTTATTCAGAGACGCCTGAGAAGTGGTCTCAAACGTGAGCGCACACACGTGGCAGGACACGGGTGTCACTCGCTTCTCCCAGCGGCAGGAGGGAAGTGCCGTGCACCTTCCGCACCCACATCATGCGTGAAAGCAACAGGCCGGCAGGGCACAACCGACACAGACACCTTATTAACTTCTCGACGAAGCAACAGGGGCCGCCCTCTGGCTGCTCCCCGCTGCGCCAGAGCCGGCCCCCGCCACCTCTCCCTCCCACCCAGGGGGAGCAGCCGACCCCGGGACCTGGTCGGTGCTGCCGCTCGGCGAAGTGAAAGGCGCAGCCTCCCCTGCCGCCCGGCCGCCCTCTCACTTTGCCGCCCTCTCACTCTGTCGCCCGCCCTCCCTCCCTCACTCACCAGCCATGGCGGCGCCCCGCCGCCTCGCGGAAGTGCGCTCACGTCCGGCCCCGCCCAGGCCCGGCCCCGCCGAGCGGCGCAGGGAGCCGGGGCCGCTGCTGCTGCCTCGGGGCCTGGGCGACGCGACGGTTCTTCCCTCCGCCGAGAGCTGTGGCCGCCCCGCGCTCCAAGGGAGGTGAGTGGAGCCGCGTCCCCGCGGAGTCGGATGGGAGCTGCTGAGGGTCTGCCCTGGCTCTCGCTCCCTATCCTGGCCGCCGCAAGCGGGGCCTGCCGCGGCTGCCTGTTGCGGCCGGGCTGCGCGGGTGACCCCGGCGCGGCTAGCGGGAGCGGGCCGGCTCTGCTGCCTGTCTCCGGGAGGCTCGCCTTCGGAGAGTGCTGGTGTGAGGCTGCGTTGTGGCGCTTGAGGAGGGCGACGGGCTCCGGCGGGGATGAGGCGGCCAGGAGGTGCTTCGCTGCACATTCATTCCCCACCCCCCCCGCCCCGGCCCGGCTGGGGCTTTGGGTCTCGGTGGTAAATCCCGTATAAACTGAGGTAAAGCCAGCGGGAACGCGAGGCGGTGTTGCAGGCTGTTCGTCCGGGAGCCCGCAGCCGTGTTCTTCCTACCCCGTCAGGAGCTGCAACCTGGCAGGCGCTAGAAGGCAGCGTGTAAGGGGGGAATGGTTTGAAACGTCTGCCGGAATATCGAAATACGTTTAAGGAAGAAAGATTTCCTAGAGAAACTGTGTGTCCCAAGGCCATCAGTGAGTGAAACCTGGTTTCCTCTGCCTCCCTTGGCGCACCTGCATGTGCAGGAACCCAGGTGCTCCTTTTCCTGTCCTTTCCATTGCTCTCATCTAGGTTTCTTGGTTTGTTTTTGGTTTTTTTTTTAAACAAAACCAAAACCCCCGAACCTTTTCTGAGCCAAAAATGTAACATTTTATGAGTCGTCTAGAGCAACAGGCGTGTTAATCAGGTACTCACGACCTGTGTGCTGGCTGGTCCTCTCCCTGCAAACGGGACTCATGAAAGCAGAGCTCCTGATTTCAGTGGAATGTGAGTTTGTGTTGTCCCCTCTGCCTGGTAGCTCTTTGCTGTGAAGAGCTCTGGAGATGTGGCAGTTGGGTTCCTCAGGCTAAAAATGCGTATTAGAAAATGCAAATGCTTTTCTTTTTAGTTGGCAGTATTTAGCTGAGATCAGAGACTGTTGCGTTTAGCTGTGGTCATATATATGAGTTTGTCCATACTCTGAAGAGCTTAAATTTAAGTTTTTATGCCAACGAATAAAAAGAAACCCCCAGACCTGTTGTCCCTCTTGTACAGACAAGATGCTTGTGCTCAGAGAAACGCTGTGAGAGCTTTAGCCTCCTGCAGTCAATGTGTGGCATACCCTGGTACTGAACCCTTAACCACTGCCTATCTTTTTAACCGTGGGATTATCTCTCGCTTTAGTTGACTCTGTTGGGCAGCATTGAGCCTTATTCCTGTTTCTGAGACCAGAGAAAATAAAAAAGAGTTGTTTTTCAAAACACGTCCCTGAATGCAGTATTCAAAAACTTGTTGTGAGCTTTGTGAGTTGAGAGGGAGGGCTTGTCTTTGTCTGGTGGTTGGTTTTGATGTGCAACATAAGGTGTTTTTCTGTACTTTATCTCTGCTGCACGATAGCTGCTTAGCCCAAGCTGATTTGCCCTACATGGCTATTACGTACTTCAGAGTAACTCTGACCGACACAGCGTCCAATTCCAGCATCTGTCTGAGAAAATAGATTATATCTACTGTTTGCCTTTGACTAATGAAGTAGGAAAAACAGATAATAGATAATCCTAAAGCTGATAATAAAAAGAGACTACATGTGATACACAACTGTGATTAGGGGAATGTCGAAGGCTTTAGGCTCAAAAGCAGAGAATTATGGTGTTTGTGCAGAGTTTTTGAATATATAGTCCTCATTGCAATCCTCTAGTCCTTTATACATCTGTGTTGTGTAGATATAATTACTTAATTAGAAGTATTTTTAGTAAAGTGATGATTTGAGCTTTCAGTTATGTGTTTGCATACAAGCAGTGTATTTTGTTAGTCTGTAAACCATTCAAGATGAAACCAGTTTGCGTGTGATGGCAAGTAATTATAGTTTGTTAATACATTTTTTGATTGTACGGGGTGAATGTGTTATAGGGAACAAAATTTAATTTTTTTTTTTTTTACAACTTTGCCATGAGAGAATATTGAAATAAGATTGTATATTAATTTTATGCAGCATTTTGGGGTTTTTTTAATTTAACTTAGTATATAGCAAGAAATAATTCCTCCCAGTTTTTTGAGGAGGGGGAACCCTATCAAGCTATCCTTTTTCCCCCCGTTTTTAAATTAAGTGTAAACTTAAAAAACATGCATCAGGTTGCAGAAAGGCTTGTTGTAGAGGAAAGATTAATAGTCTTTTTCTGGGTAATATAACTTTCCATAATTCCATAGTTTGTATTGAATTACTGTGTTTTTAACAGTTTAGTTGAGCTGGAAGGATGAGCGATGGAGGATGAAGAGGATGAATTTTGAGGACTTGCAAGGTCCTTTGGCAACTGGGGAGCATGAGATGGTTCCAGCTACAAGAGCAGCTTTGGATGATGACAGATGTGAATTGTAGGAGTGACAAAGGAGACTTAAAAACCAAAATATGTGAAATTCATGAGGCAGTAGCTGGGGAGTGGTAAAAGCTGAGATGAAACAGAGGAAGATTTGTATGTGTGAGACTCAGGACAAAGACTGGATTTTATTTTATTAGAAAAAAGAAAGAAAGAAAGATCAGCAGCTTGTAAAATTACTAAACTGGCAAAGCAGCATGTTTAGAACAGCAAACAAGAGGCTTTAGCAGTAGGTTCTCTTTTTATTTAGTTGACTCTAGATAGATGGTAATACATACTGAAGGAAAGGGCAGGAGACCTAAAATGTAGGTTAGGAAATAGATGCTGTGTGTGAAAATTTTGTAAAAGAGTGGTGATGAACAGAAGTTAACTTAGTAAACAACTCTGAAAGGAACTCTTCATTCAAAAACACTTTGGTCACATTAATCAGCTAATCCTTGTGATAATTTATGAAATAGGTGTCATGACAGGTAGTAAACACTGGAGGAGAGTGGAATTAATTTCTAAGCTCTAGCAAGCAGTAAAATTTATCACAATTAAGAACATCTAGTAACTGCTGCTCGCTTATTTACTGGCAGTTTTTGTAACACAGATAAAATACGGATCCGGTAACCAATCTTTACACCTGTGTTCTTGTCTAACATGAGATTGAATGGGTAAGGTCATGCAAGTAATCTCTTTGGATTTAGTGGAATTGTACGTTGATAGCATGTGTTGCAGGGCCCAAAGCCAGCTTGCTGAATCCTCTTGCACAATAAGTGAAATAGTTTGAAAACTTAGACATCAGAGCTTTTTGTAGTAATGGAGGCATTAAACCAGAGCAGCTATGGTTTTTTTTTTTCTAATTTAGTTGATATACACTGTAAGCAATGTGTGAAGCTGCCAACAAATACTATTTTCTGTCCTTACAGAAGTAAAGACTAGGCACAATAGGACATGTCACACAAATTGCAGAATAATTTTGAGCATTTAGAAGTGTTTCTAACTTCAGTGGCATATTTCTGTTTTTCTTTTCTCTAAGGAAGTCATAACTCCGCTGAAGCTTAGGAAAAAATCTTCAATGTTACAGGCTTAAACAACTGCTAATCAGACTTGCTCATGGCAAAATAAAACTCAAGAAGTGACAGTTTCTTTCCTTTTCCATGTTCCAAAGTCATCCATGAGGAGAGTAGCTACTGACGCAAAATGTTCTTGTCAAGGCTGTCACCCAGTGATGTGAAAAATTACTGTCTCATTATTTTTTAAAAAGATTTTAATGTACATGGTCATACAATCTTTTTCTGAAGATCCCAGTACATTATTACTATGAAGAGCTGTGACAACATTTTTTTCTTGAAGAAGGCAAACAGTATCTTTATTTCTATTATTCTTAGAAAGACACCAGAATTGTCCTCTAAGTATATTTAGAGTGTCGCTTATTGGCATGAAATTATTTCCTTAGTCATAAAGGGAAACATGAGCATATGGTACTTTTTCCTGTTTGTACCTTATCTTTCTAAATTCAGTTGCTACATGGATCTTTTCCTGTCTGTCAAACTGGAATTTCTTTCATTTTTGCATTACCCCTCTCTTCTCACACTGTTCTTATTTTTTGGTTGTTACTTGATGATATAGCAGATGTACCTCTAACTGAATTGTTTTTCAACCATGTTTTTCTTGGGGTGCAGGGCATCAAGTTGTTGAGCATAAATACTAGTTTGATGCTTTGGTCTTACACCACTCTAACATGGTGCATTCACAGTGCGTGCTCTCGGCACTAGCAGGATTGAGGGTAGTTTGCAGATAGATGAAGAAATATATCGCATGGATTGTTCAGTGTCAGAGCCCTTATGGTTCTTTCACTAGCCAGATGAGAAGAAATACTGCATCTGAACTCAAATTTGACAAGCTCACAGCTGCAAGAAAAAGTGGCTATCCTGTGTTTAGTAGTTACCGTATATCCTTAGATATTGGCTGAAGGTAAGAAATAAGCTTATTTTTTGAGAAAAAGATTCTTTTAAGAATAACTTGCATTCACCGGAACAGTTCAACTTGCTTTTTCTTTACGCAGAACAAAACCTGACAATTTCTTCATCCCTTCTTGCTAAATGGTGGCTTTCTGTTAAACACCTTTCCAAGGAAATTAATGCCATGTCTTTTGCTTTTGTCTTCCAGATTTCCTTATGTGGTCAAGTAGATGTGTTTATTTCAGCCTTAAAATTGCTGGTGCCGATGCTTGCTATGGCATCTGTGGCTTCACCAGTTACATTTAAGGAGTTTTGTCCCTTATATTATCTTCTCAATGCCATTCCTACAAAGGTCCAAAAAGGCTTTCGCTCTATCGTAGTATACCTCACAGCACTTGATACCAATGGAGACTACATTGCTGTGGGGAGCAGCATTGGAATGCTTTATCTCTATTGCAGACATTTAAACCAGATGAAAAAATACAATTTTGAGGTAAATATTTTTACTTTCATCTCTTCTGATGAAGCTGAGTTGCTCAGAATTAAGCTGCTGTTTGTTGCTCATTAACTTTCCGAGTTTAATGTATGGTTTGTTTCAACAGGGGAAGTGTGAATCTATTACTTTTGTAAAGCTGTTGAGTTGTTTTGATGATCTGGTTGCTGTTGGTACAGCCTCAGGACGGGTTGCAGTTTTTCAGCTTGTGTCTTCATTGCCTGGAAGAAACAAACAGGTAGATCTTTGCATTTGGCTAAACTTCTGTGAGGTTCAGTATGGCGAATCCTAGTATGGTGGTGTTGTGATTCTTTGTAATAGTGAAAACCAGGTGATTTTGCCTGATGAAATATCTGTGAATGTGTTTTGGGGTTCATATGTTAAGCTCATAAAAGCAATAATTCTTAAAGCATGCTTTTCATTACAAAATATATATTTAATAAAAATGCTTTTGAGAAATTTCTCATTTGTAATAAAAAACTGAGCTATTTGGTATTGGTTTTGTTGATTGTTTAGGTTTTTTGTGCTAAATAAAACTTAGAATGACCTGTACTTTTATACTTGACCTCTGACTTACCAGTTCAAATCACTGAATAGGGTTGCCTGTATTTTCTCTTCCCCTCATTCTTATGTTGCTTTGGTGTTGTTTCATAGCTTCGGAGATTTGATGTTGCTGGTATCCACAAAAGTAGCATTACAGCTTTAGCTTGGAGTCCCAATGGAATGAAATTATTCTCTGGAGATGACAAAGGGAAGATTGTCTACTCTGCCCTAGACCTAGACCAGGTGAGCCCTGGTTATAGACACCTTAATTCCCATTTACAATTTTCTGAAAGAATGCTTCTGTGTTTAAATATTTAGCAGTTAGTTAATTGCTTAGTATCATGTATTTAGTTGGACTGCTTTACTGGTATGCGTATACTTGGCCAAGCGTGCACACACCCAGCAAGACAACCATTGGATATCCTTCACAACTGCTTTACTTCTTTTAAAAAATAATATATATATTTAAAAAAAACCCATGGGGATCCTTCTCATTTTATCACATTTCTGTCTGAAATAACTATCATATCTTCCTTCAGCTTTCAGCTAGTGCTTTTTCTTTTGTTTGAAAAGGGTACTTTTGAATGATGTGCCATTGCTGATTGATGTATGATATTGCTGAAGTACTTTTTTAGAATTGTTCAGCATCTCAGACCAGAGTGTAGAATGAAAGTAATGTTTGGGTTCTACTGGTGACTAGCATGTTTGCGGTAAATGGAATTTTTGTAATGTCTTGTTAATTAATACAGACCTGGGACCTCAACAAAATAAGTACTAATTTGAATTTCTATATGGAAAAAAAGTTTAAACAGCCATCCTAATTTATCTATGCCTGTCCCTCATTTGATTTGACAAAAAAAAAAAAGGCTTAACATCTGTAAATGATTGTCTCAGAGTTGTGCGACCTGGCAGTGCAGAAGAAGGAAGATAATGTGCCCTAGAGTTTCTACTGATTTCAAATGAAATGTGTTAGCTAATATTCCAAGAAATTCAATTTCATATTGTGCCACTGCAGTACACACAATCTAACTCCTTCATTAAGTGAACTTCATGCAACAGTAGTTCAAAAGCTTTTGTTTGTTTCTTTCTTGGGCTTATTAATTTCTTTGATGTGTTAGCTATTACCTTGTATTTTTAGAGTGGTTGACTCTTGTTAATTGCATGTATCTTTAAAAGGGTATTTGCAACTCCAGCCTTGTACTGGAAGAGCCATCTTCGATTGTCCAGTTGGATTACAATCAGAAAGTGCTGCTTGTCTCTACTTTACAACGGACTCTACTTTTTTACACGGAAGAGAAGTCTGTCAAGCAAGTTGGAACACAGCCCAGAAAAAAGTAACCCTCATAGAATCTTCATGGAGGCACATCTATTAATTCTAGCTTTTCAGAGTGGATTACAGAAAGAGTGACCTAAGCAGTGAGATTAATACAATGCATCAGTCGCTCATAAAAAGTTAGTTACAGTAGCTATGTGTGCTCAAGCATCAAAGGACAATTCTACCAAATTAGAAAGTACATGGTTGCAATATGTTACAATCATATTTTCAGGGCACTATTATGCGAAAATATTTAAGATGTTTTCTCATTGTTTAAACCAAAATCACTGCCAAACTTCCTTTGCGGTCCCTCTTGGTTTACTGTGACTTGGTGTGAGCAAGCATTGCCATCAGGTCCATCTAATGGGTGATGTGAATCAGCATCCCAATTTTTCTTATACACTGAAACGAATTAAAAGGAAAAATGTGTAGCAAGCACTTAAAGTTGATTTGAAGGCTATGAACTTCTCGTATGACCTTCTGGCGTCTTCTATTGTGTAATCTATTTCGGATATGAAGGAAGAGGGAACCCATTCTTAGAGCAGCGTGACTGACTTGTCTGGAATTAGAGGAAACTGCCTTTTCAAGGAAGGTTTATAATGTAACTTTCAGGGATATGAGTAGTAAGAGGACTACCAAGGACCATCTTATTTATGTATGAGGGGGTTTCTTAGGTGATAGCAATGGTGTTTTTATGCAGGAGAGATGAAGATTTTAACAGTTGAGGTCTGTTCCTTGCTTCTTGCAAGCAGAGGTTGTCAGTTTCTTAGCATTAGTTTGTAGTGTTGTGCTTGTGTTTTATTAATTCTGGGAGAAGGATAGCTGCATAGTACAATCTTTCGACATGGACAAAGAGTACTGTTAAGGCTATGGAGCTTATTAGGAGGAGGCATTTAAGATGCCTAATAGATGTAGTGTCAGACATCTAAAGCTGAGGGAAAACTGTTCTTGTTAGGAAGCACTGTTCTAATCTTACTGTAACCAACTTTGTACTTTGGACATTTGAATAAATACTTTAATCAAAGAACATAACTTTTATTTTTGATAATTTGCAGTTGTAAATTTGTGCCATTAGTTTTTAAAATTGTTTCTAAGGTGAGTATATAGCTTTTGAAATACATTCTTCTTTTGCATTTTAGCACTGGCAAATTTGGAGCATGTTTTATACCTGGCCTATGTAAACAGAGTGACCTGACACTCTTTGCTGCCAGACCTGGGCTTCGTCTCTGGAAGTCTGATATTCACGGCACTGTTCAGGCCACATTCATATTGAAAGATGTATTTGCTGGAGGAATAAAAACTTTTGAACTGTATCCTCGTTTGGAACCACCTGACAGAGGAAGTTACAGCTCCCCAGAGAAACACCTTGGGCTTGTTTCATGCTTTTTCCGAGAAGGATGGGTACTGACCTGGAATGAATACAGCATCTACTTACTAGATACCGTGAATCAGGTAGATAAATCTTGTGGCTGCACGTTTTACTTCTTACTTGTATTTGTTCATGCTATGCCATGAAGCTCACTTTGGGTTATCCATTACACTTCTGTGATTTAAATTCATATTTAAACCTAACAAAGATTACTTTATTCTCTCCCTCTTCAAGTTGTCATTGTAATGATACACTTGCAAACTAGTTTGGTATGTTATATATAAAAATTAGATATATTTAAACCTTCCAGTCCAGGTGTTAACATCATAATCAATTCTGAAGCATATATGAACCTAAAATCTAGTAATTACTGCAAAAAGAAGTTTTAGGCCTATAAAATGTGCCTGAAACTCTTTATTCTTTCCCTTCTACTACTGTTGGTGTCTGCAAAAAACAAAGTATTACATTTTGTTTGGTGTACAGTGAGCTGTTAGCTATTTTGTCTTCTTAAAAGCACATATGAAAATGAATACAAGCTAGTATCTTTTTGTCAAAATGGTATAACACATTTGTACTGTGGCTCTTTTCTGCCACCAAATTGTATAATTTTTTTTTTTTAAGTCGTTGTTATATTGTTGCTGCTAGTCTGGCCAGAGAAAATGAATAGATCTATGGAATTAAAATTAGTATAAAAATGAGCTTACATCATGATTAAAGGGTGCTTTCATCTTCCTTTTTTTTGTTTTCTTTTTGATAAGATAAAAATCTTTATTCTGTAACTATGTTGATTAAATTCCAGTGAATGCTTTTGCTAAGAGCACCATCTTGTCCAAACAGTGTTATTGTGATGCCAATTATTTCTTTCTGTGTTGATTCTTTATAGGCTTTGATTGGTGGCTTGGAAGGATATGGTGATATTGTGTCTGTGTCCTGTACCAACAATGAGATTTTTCTCCTAAAGGGGGATAGAGACATAATAAGAATTTCAAGTAGACCTGAAGGACTGTCATCAATAGGTTTGTATAGATTAGCAAACTATAGTATATACCTTACGGAACATGGTTCCTCATCGTCCTTTTTTTAATATTAAAAAAAGAAAACTCCACCAAAACCCAACAACGCAAAACAAACCAAACCCCACAGAAAGGCCTTCAGGTTATTGCAAAAACCTACCAGGTTCTGTAGGGTTACTTTTCTATTTCTGCAGATTATATTTAGAGATCTGATTTATCTGCTCATCTGAGCTTCTGTTCTGGCTGCAGTGAGAACAGCGGCATTAAGAAATTAATTATGGTTCCCTTTTTTGAGGGTGGATCAGCATCATCCTAGCCAGGCATCTCTAATCTGTGCATTTGAGACCATATTCTACATGGTGATGCTGAAGCAATCTGGAATGCTGATCATGGTTACCTCTTTACTAATCAGTCTCAATTATCTGGGTTGGAGATACCTGAATATGTTGATTCTGTGCCACCTGTGACCACAGAAATTCCAGAGGAAATTTCTGCCTTCTCAGCAATGAAAAAGAAAGAACTGGCAAAACCAACAGGAATACTCACTAAAATTCCAAAAATAATTTGAGAGTTCATTTTCTTATTTGTTGCCATCTGAATTCAGCATCTCTATTACTAGAACTCTCTGAAGGGGATTGATAATACTTCCTTAATGATGGTACTGTTGATTTCTCAGTCATAAAGGTTGTAAACCCCATTATCCAGCACGTTGCACTCACAGAAGGACAACTTGCATTTAAAATACTCCATCTTAGCTTTCTACTAGCAAAATGCTTGTAAGTGCGTTACGAAGTCTTACTGACTGCTAGAGAACTTAACTTTCTTATCATTGCATATTAGTAATAGCTTTAGTCATTTAAGCAGTTCTTTACTCAAGGACTTCTAGGAGGAGTTTATTATTTCAATCTTAACTTCCAAGTATAGTTTGAAAGGAGCCTTCTTGAAGTATATTTTCTTCTAATTACCCCAGTGGTTTATCTGGTAATTTTTACTTGATGTTTTTTGAAGATACTGTATGTTTGGATGAAGAAATTGCAGTTACAGGGTGGCTCTTCAGTGTGTGATACAGTTGTTCTTGCAGGCTAAAGACCTGTACTTTCTTCTTACATAAATTCAGAATTTTGCTTATAGAAGTTTGATACAGGCTTTGGGGGACTGATTTTACTGAAATGATTTCATATAGATTTACTTACACAAAGTTTACATTGTGTGTGTGCATATATAGATATTTGAAATGTTGTGAACTTAGACTATTTTTCCATTGCATAAAGCTTTTTTTTATTTCAGTGCTGTACAAGAACTATGCCCCTACTCACTTGACGCACTAGTATTTATACTTTTATTTTTCTTTTGTCAATTTCAGATGTGAATGCAAAATTGCCGAATCCTTTAACAGATACGAGTCCCAAATTGCTGACCCCATTATCATCTAGCCCTTCAGTGGAAACAGATAAAAAAATGGTCACTTCTCCTTCAGTTACTGGTGATAAAAATGACTCTTACTTAGCAAAAGATGATCTGGAAACTCCAACACTATCAGAGAGAAGTTTTGATAAAGTGGGAGACTTGAGCAATGAAACAAGAAAAAGGGGTTGTTGTGTGGTAAGTGAATCAAGAAGCAGGAGCAGTTCCGTAAATTCTGTGGACAGTGGCTCTAGCTTTATGATATGTGCAGAACAACTTTCAGAAGCTCAGAGGGAAGGTCAGCTTTCTTCACAGCGGTTCAGCACAATCAGCTCTGAAGATTTTGATCAAGAACTCATTGTAAAGCCAATTAAAGTGAAAAAGAAAAAAAAGAAGAAACAAGGTAGGTCTAGCAGAACTTTCCCTGCCACTGCTCATGATTACAACATGTCACTTCTGATGTTTCACACGAGAGAGTGTGTGTGTTTGACATGCTGCGTTTATTTTGTATTGTCGTGCTCTTGTGATACTTGACTGGTTGTGATGGGCCATTTATGTTTAGGATGAAAGTCCATTTTGAAAGTGTTAAACAGATTAAGTCTTTTTAGATCTATTTGTTTTATTCTTTTGTTTTGCTTTGCTTTATGTAAACATGCTTAAGGTTCTAATGTGGATTAATGGTAACATACAGTGGACTCTGCTTCCAGTTTTATGTTGTAATTGTGTGATGTCTATTCATTCTATTTAAAATATTTGACGGCGTCTGTCTTAGCCGTGCTTTTTAGTTTGTTAAAATAGTGTGAGTACTTGATTATTCAATTGTTTACTATATTGGTGTTACAACTTTAAAATATTTTGCTATTAAGACTTTTTTTACTTTATATGTATCATTTAGTGTTGAGGTTGAAAAAAATCAATGTCAAAGTTTAGATTTAACTCTATTCTTTCCCCAATGATAACAATATTTTAATTTCTTACTTTGCATTGAAATTTAATAGATTTTATTAATATTATTTTTCTCTTTTTTTTGTTTTGTGAGAACAGAAAGTGGGACCAGGAAAAACCACAGCTCCCTGGAAGGTACACCAATTTATGAGCGTCAGCTTTCTGGTGATAGTCCACATTCATTGAACGCAGACTCCTTTTCTGTGACTTCCAGCCTAATGAGTGGCAGCATTGATCATTTGAGTACTGGATCTCCAGATCAGGAAAGCATGTTCAGTGTGGAGTCCCATACAGTCTTGCAAGAAGATAATGGTTCAGAAACTTTCAGTGTCCTACAGTCTCCTGAGTCTGCAACTGTACTAATTAATGAAGAAAATGGAGATATGGTTGATTTACAGAACCTTCCAAACAGTGACAGTGGTATGGGTACTTCAACTATTATCGATACTTTGACTTCTGACTCTCCTCCAATCCTCACAGAAGACTTGACAAACAGTGTTGATGGTGAATGTAATGGTAGTGTGGTTTCTGCAAACGGTGAATGCTGTCTTGGAAAGTCGAGCCAAGAGAAGGAGCAGGATTTTCCCACATTGTGTAAAATAGATGAAAATTTAGATAAAATGAAGCTGCAGGATACTGAGAAATCTTTTGAAGAGCCAGACCTTACAGACCAAATGTTTTTGGAATGTGACAGTGTACTTGGTGTTCAGACATCACTGACACCAAAGGAAAGTGATGAAACTGGTAGGGAAGACCACCAGCAGCTCTCTCTAATACACAGTGCTCTCTCAGATCCTTCTGTGCTCCATTTTGACATCCCTAATGATGTTTATTCAGATAACACTTCCATTTCTGGATGGAATTTTGAAAGTGCAATCAAAGCTAAATCTGGTACTAGCACTGCTGAATGGGTAACAGACACTCATGAAAGTAAGACTGAGAAATCTGCCTCAAGTGATGAAGAGGATATTTATGGACATGGATTACCGTATTCATCCTCGGAGACTAGCATGCCTGAAGTTGGTGCTGGGCCTGGTTCCCAGGATGTGGCCAAGATAAGCCTAGATGAAATGGTGCTCTTAAAATCTGACCAGGTATATGTTTTCAATTTAGTTAAAATACTTAATTGCAGCATTTCCTTTACTTCTTTAGGAAACCAATTTTTTTTCTTGCTTGATTTGAGTAAACAGAGCGTAAAGGCCAGCAGCAATATGCGTTGTAACTCTTAAGAAATGTGGTGTATCCACAGAGTGCTTGCAGCGTGAAGCTGCACTGGCTCTGTCATGCACCTATCCATTAAAGAGTGAACAGTAAAACCAAGTAATGCTCAAAGGCTGCTTCTTGTTTAGGTCTTGAGTAGCCCAAATTCTACATGATTATGTTCCCAACTTCAGCTGACTTCATGGGGAATTAATGCTGATTATCTCACATGGCTGGCCACTGGTTAAGGATCATTTTACCTGTAAATATTCAAAATAAGGATTAGTCTGTCTTTGTGCTCTCGACAGCAGTTAGTACTATTTAAAATGTTGTCATTTTTCCTCTTTTCTGTTATCCCTCTTTCCTTCATTGTTATTTTGTGGGTGAACATTTCAAGAAACAGTAGTTCTCATATAACCTATAGAAAAGAAGTACTAAAATTAATTGTAAAATCTGTAAAAGTGATTTTACTGGGAGTTTTAGCAGAAGTCTTAAGAATGAAATACAGTTCTACAGAGGGTTTGTTTCTTTTTAGATCTATAACAGCCTTGTATTGAAATCAACCAAATATTTGTCAATAAAGGTTGAGTTATAATATACATAATATATATACTAGACAGGTGTCCTGTCTAGTAGTAACTGCAGCCCAAAGTGTAGAAGACTTAGTTTCAGGTTATGATATTCTTACACTCTAGAATGTTTAGTAAAGCTCCACAGATGCTTACATTATAGCTCATCTATGCAGTGCTTGGGTTCACCTCATGTAAGCTATCAAAATTCAGGACAACAGTCTGTAACCCAAATTTCTGCAACGCATACGGCTCCTGTGCCACACGGAGAGAGGTGGAGTTGGATATTTAGCTGCCTCTGCACTCCAGCTGGCTTGTTCCCTTTGCTTATCGCTTCATAGACAATAAATAGTTTTCTGGCCTATGGACAGGCTGTACATTTTTATGTATTCCATTTTGCATCTGCCATTTACTTTATGTTCTTTAATTTTTGGAGGTAGATGACACTGTGGAGGGTTTTTTTGTTTAGTGGTTTGCTAAAACTTTTGTTCTAGCAGTCTTGTTTCTCAGTACATACTGTCTTGGAGAACGTTGACAGATGTAGTTTTAATTTACACAAGGCAAATTTATTCATTAAGGTACTTAAGAACGTTAAGTTTAGCTTTCTTAAATCAAAACGTGGGAGCTGCTGTGCTTGTGTAGTCGTTCTCTTGCTCGATTTGAAGACACCTGATGCTGTTCTGACTGTGGTGTTTCAGTTTGCAGAGAGCTGGATGGGGTACTCCGGCCCTGGTTACGGCATCCTGAGCCTGGTTGTCTCGGAGAAGTACATCTGGTGCCTGGACTACCGCGGCAGCCTCTTCTGCAGCGCCCTGCCCGCCGCCGGCCTGCGCTGGCAGAAGTTCGAGGACGGTGTCCAGCAGGTGGCAGTTTCCCCCTCAGGTCGGTTGGCTTCTGCTTCCCTGAAACCTTCCACGTGGGGACCTTGCACAGACTTCGGCATTTTCTTTGCTTTCTTATCTTTTTTAATAACGGCTATTATTTAATTAGGTGAAACTTGTCATTTTTCTGAGATCACAAATGCAGTTCAGTGCGTGTGGAATTTCCACACAGCAGTTTACTGATGTTTTTCATATGGTACTGCCAGAAACTTTGTTGTTTGGGTATTGTTTTGTATAAAAGTAGCGTATGTGTGCATTCGGATTTTTGTGTGGTGGTTTTGGTTTGGTGTTTTTTTTTTTAAAAAGTCACTCTGGGTGATATAACTGTTTTCGCTTCCTCTGCATACCATGTTCTAGTTTCAGTGGCGGTCTTTCTAACAGCTTCAATTGCATTTTGGGAAGTTTTCATGTGTCTGCCTGCTTAAAGTGAACTTCAGAAGCAGCAGTTCAGTGGTAGGCAGAGATGGACGTTCCTTGTCTATACAAAACCTTGGTTTTTAATACAGAACTGCATATGATTCCTGGATTTAAAATTGTTTTTCTTGTAAATGTAGAATTGGTTTTGAGTATGGCTTGGTTTGTTGTTTACAATTTTTTTTTTGTGCTAAATTTAAAAAAAAATTTTTTGGTGCATTTGCATGTGAGTTTGTTCTGGGTGGTGGGGATGAGGATTTTGTTGGATTAAAATTAAACAGGTTTTTTGGTTATAAACTTGCATCACTTTTGGTCTTTCAGATTGTTCCAGGACTGGTGTGAAAATAGAAGTTTATCAGACATTTTCTTTACTTAGTCTCCTGCCTTGCCACTGCTTTCCTTTCCCTGTCATCTCTCTAAAAACACATGTCAACCTTCCCTTCTCTCTGTAGGGGAAGATTTGCTATTTCTTTTAAGAAGAAAGGTGTTGCATTTGATTTGTAGCTGAGCTTTGTTAGGGACAAAAAATTTAGGAGTGGCTGTACTAGGTGAGGTCACAGGTTCATCCAGCTCAATATCTTGTCCTTGGCAGTGGTCAAAAGCACATGACTGCGGAAGAGGAACAGGCTATCAGGAACGACATTTGTCCTTGGTAGTTTCAGACTGCAGTTGTTGGTAGCTCAGAGATTTCCTGGGTGAAAGGTTTTTTCTGTGTTTATTATCCCCCCAGTTTCAGGAACTCACCCAGTTTTTCATTGACTCCATGCAAATTTCTAGCATTTGCTGTTGCCCGTGGATGTATTAACACAAGAGCATGTTAAACCACAAACATTGAAATGGAATCAAATGCTACTTTGTGGAGTTATTCAAAGGAAGTTAATAGGACAATATACTGCTCTGGTATGAACCAGCATGGATGCCAATCAGCAGCTAAGTTTGGAATTCCATTTGATTTTCTGAGCTATCCTTGCTAATTCGATTGAGGGGGAAAAGTTCTCAGGATGGATTTGGGCAGTCACATTTCTGAGTTTTGTCTGCTCATGAAGTGCTGCATAATGAGCAGGTGACAGCACTGCCCACTGCGGTGTGGGACAGCATGCTTGTTCGGGTGTTTGTCACTCACAATGGGTCCACAAAAGTTATGATTTACTACCAGTATTGGTAAAAGGTGAAAGTACTACAATTAACCCCTTGAACTTCAGTCTCTTAATAGTAGGGTTATTTGGCCCTGACATGGAACTTGTATTTTTCGTTATTTTTCAGTATATAACTAAGGAGAAGTGACTTGCATTTGAACATTTAAAACCTGCACATACTCCAACGGTAAATGTATTTCAGCAATTCCTAGAGAAGTTGTCCACTGTTCTGATCTTGCTTGCATAAAAAATTACTAGTGTTTTTAAATTTTGCTTTTTTGTTTAACGCTGCTGGCTTTCCTTTCCCTCACATTAGTTTAGGCGTAGGAAGGACAAGTCAGTTGTCTCTGTTACAGTAATTGCTAAGTGATGCTATGTTCTCTCTTAACTCCTCACACAGGGTCTCTTCTCTGGAAGATTGAACAGAAGACAAACAAAGCATTTGCTTGTGGAAAAGTAACTATAAAAGGAAAACGCCACTGGTATGAGGCTTTACCCCAGGCAGTGTTTGTAGCTTTAAGTGATGACACCGCTTGGATTATCAGAACAAATGGAGATCTGTATCTGCAAACAGGTACCTGAATTAATTGCAGGCTCTTTGACTTTTTGTGGGCTAAGATTATTAGAGTTCAAGTCCATGGAATGATCACAATTTGTTTTAAGCTTTTTATCCATAGCCAGGACATAGGGAAACCTTTTTATCCTGAGAAATGGTTATAAACAGTTCTGAGATTCTGTGTAATTAGGAGACTGGAAAAGCCAGTTCATGGCCTTTTTTTTTTTTTTTTTTTTTATGCCAAGTGGACTACCTACAATGTAAAGAATTTATGATGTGGGAAGAATATGGGATGGATGCAGATAAATGGAAAAGGAGTGCAGAAAATACTGAAATAATATCCTTGCCTTGAAAATGGCATGGTGCACTGAAACAATGGAGTGTTAAGTGGGTTTTCTTTTCTTGCTTTAAGAACATTAATAAAGTTTTAAGGAAGACTTTGGAAGGCTATGAGGTAGTGTGTGGCTGTTCAGAATAAATTCAGGCAAGGGGGGCAGAATAGGGGAAAGTAGAAGCTGTTTGTTTTGAAAAGCACAGATCTGCTGTTGGAGGTAAGAGTTACCACCTGATAACGAAGGGTAGGTATTCTGAGACAGAAGATCATAAAGTGCTTTGGAAGTGTAGACAAGTGGTAAGTATTTTATGTGATAGGGAAAGGAAAGCAAGCAGAGGAATAAAAGCAGTTGTGCAGCAGCAATCTTTACAGCTGCCTTCTTGCTGGATGTGAATGAGGCAAGAATCAAGAAGAAGGGATAGTGCAGTGGCAACTTCGAAGTCATGGCCTTAGTTTTATCTGCTTCAGTGAACAGAGGAGGAAGCATTCGGAAGGTGTTACGCAGAGAATATTCAGGCTAAATACAAGGAGCTAGGATGAAAGATGAAGCTCCGAGTTCTGGAGTTAAAGGAGTATGAAGGACTGTTGACTTTGCACAGAGAGCTGAGCTGGTGAGGAAAAATTACAAATAATAGGATGAAGGAATTTCTGGAGAAGTAAAAGGATAATTGGGCAAGGGGGAAACAGTAAGACACACTAAAGCAGAACAACATTTCAGAGTGGCTATCAAAAGTCTTACTTATCTCCTTTTTAATTGTAGTACCCTTCTAATTTCTCTTGTAGATTTAATTGCTGTAGCACAATACAGAAAATCTTCTTGATTAAGAAAACTGTTTACATATACAGTATTGTTTCAAAGATACTCTACTCTTTTAAATTTTTTTCTTCAAGTTTAGTAGTTACAGAGAAATCAAGTGGCCTGCCCAAGGTCACATGCATATTGCCAACAAACATGGATAATGGTGATAAAGAGTGAACTTTTGATGCCTGTCACACAGGTTTTGGATCAATATTTTTCTTCCCTGTAAGAGACTGGTTTGATTACATCAGCTTATATTCTGCTGTTCTTAGATTTCTAAATTTGTCTTTGATGCCAAAAATAAATTCTCGGTATTGTATCCTGTTGATATGAGGCAGTGATAGTTGTTTCTCCAGGATCTTTTCATTCCCTCCTTCTTGTCCATCTTCTGTAACAGATGTGTGTGCTCAGAGGTTCGGAAATGAGCGTCATTCTTGTTATTTCAGAATATCATGGAGATGAGTCTGTTTGTACTTGCTTTGGTGACATGAGAAGATTAAGTAAAAGCTATGTCTCGAGTAATTTCACATGCAGCCATGCAAATCAAGCTTCAGTGCATTTGTGAAGAAGGCGTGTTTTTCTAGATTATATGTGTAATATGTGCAAACTACCTGTTAATTTACCAGAACCTCTCTCCTCCTTCGAGTAGTACACACTGTGGCATGGTCTTTTGTAATTGCTCTGCTGCCACTCTCCAGGTCAGGTTGCCTCTCTCCCTGGTACGTTTTGGGCAAAAGTTCCTCCATTACATCCTTTCTCTTTGATGCTTCTGCCAAGTCTAATACAGGTTTTATAAACGGAGATTCCTGATGTTGACACTAGAGGGAGAAAAAGAATAGAAATGACAGGACAGGACATGTGCACTCTGCAGAATCAAGGATATACAGTGTTTTATTTCTTAAAATATAAATTCAACTATATTAGAGTAAATGATTCATAGTTTGTAGAAAAAAACCAGTCAATCAAGGGAACAGTGGTCAAATGAAAAGTGTTGGTGTGTCAGGGATATTCCCCTCCTTGTTTTCTTTTGTTGGGTAGTTTTTTTTTAGTTGCAGAAAACCAAAGTTTGTAAAGCAATCCTCCGTTTTTGATTTCTAGGCCTGAGTGTGGATCGTCCTTGTGCCCGAGCAGTAAAGGTTGACTGCCCTTATCCACTGTCACAGGTTACATCCAGAAATAATGTTGTGTGGGCACTGAGTGAGCAGCGTGCCCTGCTCTACCGGGAGGGAGTACGCAGCTTTTGTCCTGAAGGAGAACAGTGGAAGAGTGATATTGTCAGGTAATGACACTCTGGTGGGACAACATCATAACCAGAGTGGCAGAAATAATTGTTTACAGTGCTGGAAGTCCTTGATGTTTCAAAAAGTGTTACTTGAACTCATGTGTATACATACAGATATATGTGTGTGCCTGCATATACATATCTGTCCTTTAGTCTTTGTCCAAACTTATTCAGAATAACTGGTGTTTTTCTGTCTAATGAATGACTGCTATGTAGTGAAAGAAATTGCTGTAAACAGAAGTGGTAACACAGAGAGTTTTAAGAAAGTGAAAGCAATTTAAAAAATATCTTTATAATGTCTGTAAATTACTTTTTTGGTTAAATACTATTCCTTTAATCTATGCCATAATGGCTTTTATGAGCTCTCTAGATATTAATTTTTTCTGAGATTAAATCTCAGCATTTTTTTTGTCATCAACATAGCTCAATAATACTTTTCCACCTCCCAGTTACAGAGTTTTATAAATATTCTAGGTAATTGATATTTAGCTTTGTAGCTGATCCTACACTCTCAGTAGTGATAAAGTTAAAAGCACTGCGTGTTCACTGTTGGCTTTGAGAATCTAGAATATAGTCTCCTGTGACATCTGCTTGAAACAAGTATGGGAAGAAATTCCAGTTCTTGTGGTCATATGACATTACGAAGCTTTAACTTGTTACCTCCCAGCCTGGTATTTGGCTCATTGAAAGTCTAAGGAAATACGTAGTGTCTTGTTCAAACCTGAAATTGGCACGTACTTTAGTTAGTTTATTTAATGGAAATACCTGCTTGACCTATGCCTTAGGTACACTTAATGTTCTTGGGCTTTGTATTAAAATTGCAGAAAACAGTTAGTATTTGTTCTTAAATTGTTGAGAAAGGTTCTCTGAAAAAAAAAAAGCATTGTTGGCTACCTTTTAAATGTCTGATATGATCGCTTGATTCTGTTGATTTTCTGAACTTGAAAATTGTTTATTTATGCAGGAGACTCATAATCCTAAACCCAACATTTATCTTTGCCATATAATTTGGTTGAGTTTTCTATTTATGGTCCCTGAACTGCTAGTATTGTTCTCAGAGTAGGTCAAGGGAGTTGGAGGAGACATTTATGAAGCTGTTTTATCAAAATCTTAAAGAACACAGAACTTTATCTCGTATTTACTGAACAAATTTGGTTTTGGTTAGCTTTATTGTTATGTATTCGAGTTTCAAATCTCAAGTGATCTTTGAAGAACTCATTTTTGTTGTTGTTGAATGGTTTTTACTTATGCAAACTAATAAAATTTCAATTACTGAATAACTGAAAATCTGAAACCAAATGTTTTTGGGCTTGGCCACACTGAGTTCGATCATTTAGAACTGCTGTTAGCACTGTAACAGCTTCCTTAAAATACCATAGGCATAAATTTGAAGTAAGGTTTTTAATACTTATTTGAATTTCCAGTGAAATGCAAGCTTTGGAACCAATGTGCATAACCCTTGGAGATCAACAAACATTATGGGCTTTGGATATCCATGGAAATCTGTGGTTCAGAACTGGTATAGTTTCAAAGAAACCCCAAGGAGATGATAACCATTGGTGGCAAGTAGGCATTTTTTAATTTTGCTTTCAGTTCAGTCTTTTACCTTGGGTTTATTATTTGCATTGTTTTCCCTTGAGATTCTAAGTTAAAACTCAGTTAATTGTTTGATATGTTATAGCACTCTTTATTCAATATATTAAAACTACACTGTGGCTACGGCTGAAATCTCTTTCCATATCTGCTCTAAAAAAGGGGAAAAAACCATCCCATGGTCATCTAGAGCAGCATCACATCAGACTTCAAGAACGGCAGAAATGCTCTGCCAGGTCATGTCAATGGTGCATGTAGCTTGGTACCTTAACAGTGGCAATAGGACGTGCTGTTCAGGCAGAGTGTTCCAGTCTGGCTGCTGTACACAGTTTCTTCTCTTGTCTTCCAGAACCTGTCCTTTTCCTTAGCTAGGTTAAATAAATAAGAAGTAACCTTGTAAAACTGCTTTTATTAAGCATTTTGACATTCAGTTGAGGTTTCTTTGAACCATGTGGGGCTGCTTGCTTTAGTCATGGATCATGTGGATAAAAAGAACTCAGTTAATGCAACTATTTTCTTGTATTGATTTAGAATTCCTGACTCTTTGTTTTACCCAGCTTTTCTTATTTTCCCCAGAGACAGGGGTGGGGGAGAAGGGGATAAAAAAAAAATTATACAGAAATTTTGTTTGTGTGCATGTCTACCTAAATTAAATGCATTTCAGTTTATGTGCATATATAATCTCTTCTTGCATGTGGGCATCATGAATAGCTTGGGTTTGAGGTTATTGGCAAACTGCTCTTATTTTTGTGCTCTTAAGCATTTCTGTCCTTTCTAGGACTTATCCCTTGGGCAATTGCTTATTTAGATCTTCTCCTGCCTTAAATGTCCGTAAGGTTGTTGTAAAGGAGTATTACATACAAGTTCTTGTGATGTGGTTTACATTGCTACACTATGCAAGTTTCTCTCTTTTGGGCAACTGAAAATTCACCTCTTAATTTGCAGAGTTCAGTATGTTTTTGGAAGGAGAGAAGGGATGTCATCTCAAAACAAAGGGCTTTCTTAAAATGCAGAATTCAGAGTGGACTGTTGGGTAGGAGGGAGTTGTAAGCTGATGTTTAATATTGTTCCTGGTTTATTATCAGGACCCTTACTAATGCAACATGTATTGGTTTTATTTTTCCCTTCCTACACTTTGAAGGTTTCTAAATTCTTAGTAGATTTCCTCTATTTAAACATAAAGCACAGATGTTAAAAAAAAAAAAAGCTTCTGATGAAAAATTCTGCAGTTCACCCAAAAGCTTAGCTAATTACCAAGAATGCTGTTTGTTTGTTTGTTTGTTTTTTCTCCAGGTAAGCATTACTGATTATGTAGTGTTTGACCAGTGCAGCCTGTTCCAGACGATAATCCAGGCAACTCATACAGTGGCAACAGCAGCTCAGGCACCAGTGGAGAAGGTGGCTGATAAACTTCGAATGGCATTTTGGTCACAGCAGCTTCAGTGTCAACCCAGCCTCCTTGGAGTTAATGGCAGTGGAGTCTGGATCTCTTCAGGCAAAAATGAATTCCATGTGGCAAAAGGGAACTTAATAGGTTGGCATGGTTTTGCATCTAATATTTTTAAGTTAAGTAAAAATAAATAGGGGAAAGTAACTAACTACAGTTCTGTCACCACAAAAATTATCCACGCTGTGTCAGGGCAGCCTTAACAAGCAATTCCATGTTTAAAAATTAAATGAAATTATTCCTTAGCATTTGGTCCTAAATACTTTCCCATTTAAAGGGAAATACTTTTAATGGAACATTCATTGTCTACAAGTGAACTGTGCACAAGTTACTCCTTTTAGTACCTACACTTGTCTCTTTTCTGGGGTGAGAAGGCAATCTTAAGTTATTGTACCTGTTATATCTAGCACAATGGAGTCCGATTTGTGATTGGTGCAACTATGCAAAACAGTAATATTATGGTCTTACAGAGATAATATTTTTCTTGGTATATTTCTCAAAATAGAATTTTGATTTAGTACATTTCTTTGATCAAGTAAACACTAAGAATAGACTTGGAATACTGTCTGTTTAACCTCATCACCAAATTGGTCTCCTGATGAAGACCATTAATCTTCTCCCTTCTTTTCCTTTTCTGCATTCCAGATTTTTTTTGTGTGTGTGTACATATGTCTATGTATGTGTCAAGAGGAAGTTTTCTCCCCCTCCCCCAACAGTTTCTCGAAAGATTTTGATAGAAAATCTTGTTTAGATGGTATTAAAAATGATTGAATAGAATTTTAAACTTTTTAAATAATAACAAATTTTAAATAATAACATTTTAATGTTACTTTATAAATAATAAAAATTAAATAATAACAAATTTTAATAGAAAAATAAGTTTCATACTAATACCATTCTGTTCTTTCTTTCAAGGCACTTACTGGAATAATATTGTGCCTCGTGGTACTGCTTCTGCCACAAAATGGATTTTTGTATTGGCTTCCACAGCTGCATCTAAAGAAGGTTAGTGAATCAACAGTGCAGGCATGTAGTATCTGATTTTTAAATAGAATGCAATTAATGGTGTAAATAATGAAATATTCTGAATTAGTTTGGATTTTGGCTGCCTTTTCTGTATGCAGGATCTAAAATATTTGAAATAGGGTGGAAATATGTCTGTAAAGTTACTGGAGATAAAAAAGTGTGTCATTCACTCTGCCACCTTTGGTGTGGAATGGCATCCAGCAGAGATACAGGTAGTCCTTTAGGAGCAGTAACTTCATAAACTGCCGCAGCATGAATTGCCAGATTTTGTAATATGAAATCTTAGAGCATGCTTTGCTGGAATGCCTATACTGTCCAAGTACTTCTCCTGTCAGTGTAGTTATTGCAGCAAAATTGCACATTTTATTGGTCAAAGTGTGACCACACTAGGGTACTCAACTGCTAGTTACAGTAGTTAACAATTGCATTATCGAAGTGCCCTGGCTTTATTAGCAAAAATATGTGATTTAGAGCTGAAAAAGAACGTTGTTTTTCAAAAGCAATTATCATGGATAAAGAGCAAAAGAGTAAAGGGGACTGTTATGTATGTGTTCTCTCTATTAGTTTCTCCAAATGAGATCACTTACCCTCTCTCTCAAACCTAGTAAGTAGTATTTAGGTGCCTAGATAAGGGCTTAGAATGTGTATTTGTACCTCAAAATCTTACACTGTGAACATAGCCAAGAAGCTTTAGTTTTGTCTTCAAATGTACTGATCATTTTTTCAGAAGTGTATGTGTAAGCTTTCTCAGAGTTGATTTAGAATTATTTTAGTAACAGAAATGTCCTTCCCATAGGAAGCTTTCTGTGGCTGTGCCAAAGCAACAAGGATCTGTTTTGTGTCAGTGATCAGAATCCTCAGTTTCATCCTTCTACGGTGCAGCTGCCACCAGAGACTGAAATGGTGCACTACTCTGCTTGCCAGGATGCCATTTGGGGTTTGGATAGTCTTGGGCAGATATTTATCAGAACGCTTTCATCCAGCTGTCCAACAGGGATGCACTGGACACGACTGGATCTCTCTCAGCTAGGTATGACATTTTCATTGAGTAGACTATCTCTTACGTCTCCTAGCAGACAGTCAATATTTTCCCTCAGAATTATCTTTTGGTTTACTGATGTGGAATATTACATTTACTGGATTAAATAGTACCTGACAATAAACGGCAAAGGACTGTAAAACATCAGGAACCCCTATGGCTTTCAAACAATGTTTCATTTAGCCTTTTGCTGGAGTCACCTTGTTTACTGTTTGCAAGATACTTTATATGTGTGCGTGCTTCTTACAGTTTGTCAGTCTGAGAGAACTTGGCCTGGCACAGCGCAGGTGTAGTGGTATCTTTAACTAGTCTAGTTCTTGTACTACAGTGTAACCATTATCATGTGGTCCTGGGCAGTTCCATACACAAGGCTCTGAATTTTGTGGTTAAATTCATTCTTAACAGATTGGCCAAAATTTCGTTTGGATCCTGTCAAGGAAAAATTATGCTCGAAGAGTTGCCTTATCCATAGTGATGCAGCTGAAAGCATCACTTAGGTTCAGGTCTATGTCAATCTCATGATTCAGCATATTGTTAAGAATGTGCTGCTGGTTAGCTGCTCTTTTTATTTCATTAGGCGTAAACCCAAGGTTGTTGACCATGTTTTCATCATTACAATATCCTCCCAGTTTGGCTCTGGGGTAGTCAGCCCACAGTCAGCTTCTTCAGTAATATTCCAATTAGATTTATTTCTTTGATTAGTCTGATTGTTACAACATCTAGCATCTTCATGATAACCTGCATTCCTGTTTCAAGAGAAGATAAAAGAAATTGAGACTATGTACCATTCTCGCACCATTTTAAAAATAATTCAAGTGTTTTTTAATTTTTCCATTTTTGATGGCAGTGTTTGTGACTGGTCTGAGAACAGACAAGCAATTTTAACTTCAGGGTTAAGAAAATGCAGACACAGCTGACAGACTTAAGCCTCATGTACAATTTTAGTATAGAATTTGTAATATTTCATGGAATATTTCTTAAAATGCACCTTTTAAAATTAATTTGTTTGTCAGTTATACACCAAGTTTTCCAGACCTGATGAATTGGTTCCAAAGCACTAATCGTACCATAGTTTAAGCACTGCTTGGTGCCTTTTACTTTCACTGACCTCAGAATAGATTTGTCCACACTCCTCATGTGGCTTAGTAGAGTTTGAAACTTTCCTCATGATACCATTGTTTTCCAGCAATGGAAACATTTCAGCATAATAACTGTTTAACTGAAATAATAAATAACTTCTTGCTATTGTCTGAAAACCTCAAGGCATTCATAAAGGAAATCAGTGTAATAGGTGCTAGCTCACTGAAATATCTGGCTTGTGAACTTCAGTAGTTCAGAAGTTCAGCCTTTACATTCAGTTGTTCGTGTTAGCTTCATGGCACATGGTGGTGGTATTGCAGAAACCTGGGGTCAGGAAGTACTTCAGATGCTCTACCTGTCACTGTGGGTTAGTCCTTAAGTGGGAAAACATTTTCTTCCTTCAATTAAATGGATATGGTAGATGACTGCTGACAAGATAGTGCATATTCACGAATATAAGAGCCTTTATTGGCTCTAATGGGGCTGAAGAAATTTGAGAACTATTGTTATTGATCAAGTGTATGTTTAAGTTTACTCCTGAAACATTAGGACTGTAATCTGGGGAGGAGGGAGAAAGCAAGTTGCTGTGAAATGCAATTCAGAATTCCATATGGAGGTGATGGGATTGCCAGTATTAATGTTGAAATATTCATATTATGTTGGTAATACCTACCTCTTGCCTTTACTGTATGTACTGGTAGTAGTATCTAGTAAATTATTTTTATTAGGGTTCCACTATCGGTATCAAGGTTTCTAAACACAGTAGAATGACCTTTAGGTTTCAACAATAAACAATGCCACTGGATCATGCTACTTTCTCTGAACAGTAGATGAATGTGGTCAGCATGACCTTCTCCTAAGATAAAAACAGTAAGTGGGAGAAGGGAGAAACACCAAACATTTACATAAGGGCTGCATTTTTGAATATCAAATTGTACTGTAGACAGAAATAATACCAGCTATGCCAAGTAGGTGATATGTGATTCCATGTTTGAGTGCTCTGGATGCTTGTTTGGGTTAGAACATTTCAACAGCTGAGACATCATATGGTAAAGCCATTACTTTGATTCATACTTTATGTTAGAAGGAATAATGAGTTTTTACGTAAGATTTTGCCTTTGTAGCTGAATGTCAAGCTCCTGCCTGCAAAAGAAGGTTGTTCTAGATGTTCTTACCCCAAGCAGTAGAATCTTTTGTGTATAGTTTTGTCATTTGTTTTTAGTATGAAGCTGGTATGATTAAAGGAAATTTGGAAGTGAGATGAATTAATTCAAATTCCTATGATTCAGAAAGTTAAATTATTTTGGTTGATGAGAAGATCTGTTTACTATTACAGGTAACTAAAAGGTAAAGCTGTGTAGTCCTGTTGTTTCCTGTTCTTTCCCCCAGCAAGCTTTAACAACAGGGAATACTGCCTTCTGCAGAAGTAAATACTTAAAACTTGCGCTCTGTGGGATGAGATTGCATCCCCATCTTTAAGGAATGCTGTATCTGATGCACTTACAAGGATTTGTTGCCAGATTCACATCACTGAGGAGACAAGTGCTACCAAGAATGGGATATCCCAAGCAGCACTGGCATGTTCAATCAACAACGAGGCCTATATTTAGAGTCTTTAGTTTGGAGTCTGACCAGAGCATTCCTTCTGCACTGACTGGGACCCTTTTCTGTAGAATATGTTTTCCATTACTTACCATTGTGTTGTCCTTTCCAATACTGCAAGAAAAAAAATAAAACCAAATGTTACGTATGTATTACATCACTTGGCTATTTTAAAATGAATGTGAAAGAATAAGAGTTCTAGTCAACAGTTAGCTAGCAGTTCATTTTAGTCTAAAATATCAAATACATTTCTCTACTGTCTTTGCAGATTTTTAATAGCAAGATTGATTGGTATGATTGGGTATGCAAAAAACCCACCCAAACCCACCCCCAAATGCCAAAACATATGTATTTGGCAGCTTTGTTTTCATTGTGCTGACTTTCATAGGGTTGAAATATTGCTGCACTTTTGAGATAGGTGTAATAAATACGTACCACAAATTGGACACAAATCCGTTTGAAAAATCAGCTCCTTTATTTACAGATTGACACAGTTATGTTAACACTGAAATGCATAATCCATATGTTCCTCATGTTTTTAAAGTGCTGGTAGCATTAGGAATGAGCTTTGCTGAATGTATTAGCAGATCAACACCTTTAAAAGCCTACAAGCACAGCCAGCTACAGAGAAAAGTTCACGTTAGGTCATGTGAAAGCTTGTCTAGGCACTGATAACATTTGTCATGGAATGTTTCGCTGCTATTATTTTAATAGTGTATTTTTATTGGGCATTAGAAGTTGCAGTATCCTATGACTAAAACATTTCTTTTTAGATTTAAAAGAAAAATACCTCGCATATAATGAATAAAACCAACAGATAGTGTGTCCAGTGATATTTTTTCCTCTCACAAGTTAACTTTTAATCGTTTTTATGTGACTGTATTTAAAGCTAGTTTAATACAATCCATTCTAAATAAAAGATCTCATTATTGGCTGAATTTGAAAGGAAAATGCCAGGTTGCTAATAATATCTTTGTTGTTAGGTACTGTAAAGCTTATCAGCTTGACCTGTGGAAATCAGCATGTTTGGGCCTGTGACACCAGTGGTGGCATTTACTTCCGTGTAGGAACTCAGCCTCTTAACCCAAGTTTGATGCTTCCTGCATGGATAATGATTGAGCCACCTATACAGGTAAAATGTTGATTACAGTTCTTCGTAACCCAGTGGTTTGGCTTTGTGCATTTGAAAAAGAATAATTTTAATGCTTATGGAAACCAATAGAACCAGATTTTAAATGTGTAGATTAAAACTTTGTCCCACATGTTTGAGTTCTACAGGATTTCTCTCCCCCTCCAAAAAAGAAAAAAACCACACAGAGTCTGTATAATGTACTCTGAATATGCTGCCTTATCACCATAAGTCATCCCAAATTCATCTAATGGTTACAAATAACTTTTTTTTTTTCCAAAGTGGAAGGTTTTGTTTTCCTATCTATCCTTAATGAAACTTCATTCTTCTTGTAACACAGCAGCTTTATAGGCACATAGTAGAATGCAGCTTTGAACCATATACTGAATACCCGCTGTGTGTTAGCCAAGAGGCTGGACTGGCAAATGGCAGAAAGCAGAGGGTGTGGGAAGGCTCTGCTCAAGTGGCATGGTGCTGAAGTGCCTGCCACTCTCTTCCTTCATCCTCACCCTTGTAAGTCTGGGATGCTTGCCAGGGTGCTGTGCCTGGATTTAAGGACTTTCCTTATCATCCAGTGGTTACTAAGTGTGTGGTACAATTGCAGTTTTTCTCCCTTGTTCCCGGAATGGGCAAACTTTATATCCATCCTGCCTGCCTGCCTGCTAGCTGGGAGGATCAGGGTGGAAAGGAGCTTTCCAAAGTACCTTGGGAATATCTTTTATGAGTATAGAGAATGGACAAAATGTGTTTCTCCAGAGTCTGGTTTCTTTTTTTAATCTCTCCTTAAACCTCAGTGCCTGCTTGCGTTGATGCGCTAATACTTTGCAAGTTAAACTATGAAATGGGAGTAATTTCTGTGTTGTGGGTTGGGACTGCTGTAATGGAGCAGACCTTTGACTACTGATTTCATTCTTTGCTTCTTGGCACAAAATCAGTTGAACTGTCTGCTGATCTAGCACAGCAGCACTGGATGTGTTTGCATACTCGATTTACATTTAGAAGGTTACAGAATTTCTCTTGAAGATTTTGAAATGTGTGGTTCTTCTGAAAGGACATATTAAGAAATAAAAGCAAATCTGTGGCAGTGGAGTTGCAATTGTTTGTTTGGTTTTACATCATCTGCCTTTAGTTCTGCTTATCTCTCATCAGCCAATTATTAGCTCGTCCTGTGAATCTCAGGGTGTAACAGCAAAGGGCAGGGAAACAGGAAAATGAGACTGCAGATTTGCATCCCATCAGTTAGCACAGCACTGGTTAGACTTGTTCTTCTGTGCTGGGAATGTGATCAGACAGACCTGGAGAAATGGCACCTTGTTTTGCAGAATAGCAGAACAGATGATAAAAAAGGACCAATATCTCTTGCAACAAGGGCTAGATTACAGTGCTCATTCTTTGTGTGCTGCAAGTGGCTCTTTCTGATGTTAATCTGTAAGAGACAAATTTTTCCTGGTAAGAGGATGTAGGGCAGCAGGAAGAGGCGACTGAGGATATCAGTAAGGATGTCTTCCATAACAGCAGTATTCTTAAAAAAGGGGGAAAACACATTCCAGGATGTGTCCCACTTAAACTGAGTTTGCCCAGAGACAGAGAATTAAACTTGCATAGTATATTCTTATCAAAAATTTGTCTTTAAGTGGACAAAGTTGAAAATCTAATTATTTCTATTAGCTTATCGAGGAAGCTGGATGCTGTTGCCTTCCAAAATGATAACCTTCTGATACCCAGAGCAGTGTCATTCCCTATCCTGTTATCTTGCCAACCCCTGACATTGCAAATTTAATGAGTCAATATGAAAGGGCAAAAATTCAAACATTGCTTTCAGAGAAGATGAAAAGTCTTGGGTTACATGCTCATTTGGAGTCAATTCTAGCACGTTAAATCATTAAAGTACCGAAGGAGCAGCCATTCATGCTTTTACAACGACTTAATGCAAAATAAGAAATATGTGAATTTTTAAAATAATTTCCAAATGTTAACTTAGTGTTTGGGTAACAAATATAACATGGTGGCTGAAAAGTGGACTATTCCGTGAACTATATTTGCTTATTAGCAGGTCCTTACTGTCCCTTAATTGACTTTGACACAGTTCACGCTGCATCACTTTATCTTCAAAACAATAGAAATACTGTAAGAAGTATTTGTAATTCAGTCATTTTCTGTTGAAGAAGGAAATCAGAATTACGTTTCGCTGCTTTAAGTACAGGAGCATTCTCAAATAATGTAATTTAAAACCAACTATGGATATTTCATTCCCTAGTAAATGTCAGAATCAATATGACTTGCCACATCCCAGATCTCATGGCTTGTGAGCAGCTACAGACTCTGCTTTTATGGTGTCACTTCTCGTTAAAGGAGTGCTGCAACTGTGCAGCATCCATCTTTGCACAACTTCATAAAGGTATTCACAGACAATAGTTTTTATGAGATTTTACTCATGCTAAAATGAGTGAATGTAATTTAAGTTCAGTCTTTGCTCTGTAATGCTGGATGTGTTTTTGTTTTTATCTAGACTAAAACCATTCTCAGTTGTACTTTTCCCTTTGTAACTTCCTACTGCAGCGTCTATTGAGATGAAGAATAACACTTTATGTTCTCTGCCTCCCTTTTCTTATTTTATCCAACACTTCAGAAATGGTTGATAATATCATTACAGTGTTTTGAGCAGTAGTAGTTTATATGTAGGTGTTTTCTGTGCTTCATCCATTCTGTTCTGCAGTCTTAGAAGTCAAAATAATTATGTAGTTAATCAGCTTTTTGGAAGCTGCTTTAACGACATTGACAAAGCTGATAAAAATTTTTTTGATAAAATACAAAGTGTTTTCATTCTGTCGTTAAGACACAGGATAAAACTATCTGCTGTAGCATGTCTATATACATTCAATTTAATTTTTAAAAAGTGAGCAGGAAATATAAATATTATCCATGTAGGTACTATAGAGTATGTTTCTATATGTGTGTGCGTGTATATTTATGAAGATTTAATGCTTTTCTGATTTCTGGCTTAAAGGAATAATAATTTAAAATAAATTATAAAATTAATATAGTCAATAAGACTAATTTGGGTGATGATGGAGTAGAAGTTGATCAAAACTTAAAAATCAACTTGCTTTAAAAAGTCCCCAGAACTCAAACACTTGATTGAAAAGAGTTCTTTTAACATTTCAGCTTTGATTTTTGGCAATTTCTGAAAAGGATGCAGAGGCAAAGTCTGACCCTGAGGAACGCTCACTTTCTGCAACTATGACTTAACATAAAAACTGGCCTTAAGAACCACCCTCTTGGATTTATGTTAAGGGTTCTATCAGATAAGCAGAACTTTATTTAAGAGGATTAAAGGAAACAAAAATCAGGACGAGTATTTGTAATGAGTGACCAATCACCTATTGCTTGTAAACTATCAGTCTTACTCTAAAAAGGGATTAAAACATTATATTAGTTGCTGCTCTTTGCTCTTTTGTAACCAGATATCCTAGAGAACAGAATTGAAAAAGCAATTTTATTAAATCAGGAGGTCTGTTTAAATATCCACATGGCTTGTCCGAACTGTAGAGTAAAAGGGGTTTTTTTAAGGAAATGTCTGCTGTTTGGCTGCTGTATAAAGCTTTTGTTGATCCTTTGTAGTTCCTAGTGTCTCAGCAGAAGAGTACTGCTTAACTTGGTTTGCCATAAAATGGTCTCTTGCAGTGTGTGGATTTCAAGTTAGAGAAACTTTTGATTTACTACTCTTCCCATAAACAACCTAATTATTGTCTCTTTATATTTTAAGCTTGATGTCATAGATAAGATAATCAAAATTCTTACTGATCTGAGAGGAGCTATTTTTTTCCTCTCTCCCTCACACATGCACAAAAAAGGCTGTTCATATTTTCACTGTCATTCAAAAATCGTTAAAACTATGAAGCAAATGGTAGTTAAAAATGTCATTTGAAATTTAGGAAATTTCTCTGTAATTCCACAAAATTAAGACATGCTAGACTGATTAATACATTTCTTTTCAAATACCTTCCTTTCTCTCAATCTATGTTCAGTGTGAGGAGTTTGGCTGTACATAATGAGTGGTGACTTGTTAGAAGTAGTTGTCATGGCTTTTGTTTCCTTGCTTCTCTTTAAATAAAGTTCTGCTTACCTTACAGAATACTTAATGCAAATCTGGAGACTTTCTTCCTGCGTCGTCTGACTTGCCTTTGCATTTTTCAATAAGGTTTCTATTATTATTAAGGCCAGTTTTGTGTTAAGTGGTGCTTACAGGAGGAAGTGGTGAGCACTCCTCAAGGTCAGATTTTGCTGTTACATCATTTTTGGTAGATGCCAAAATCAAAGCTGGAATGTAGGAAGTTGAAATAATCTTCAAGGATTGGCTATTTGGAGGGGGTGGGATTTTTCTGTTGAAAATGCATTGTAACTTTTGCCTCGATCATCCGTGCTGCTTTTGAAAGCGTTGCTGTGGAAAACTGTTCTTTCTAATGCACAATCCACTACACACTGTTCAACTCTGATTGTTTTCACCAGCACAGACTAACTTGCATTACACAGCTGTTGCACAGATGCCTTTCTGAGTTGCCATGGGTTCTACCTCAGAGCACTAAGATGAGATCCAGAAGAAGTATCTTTTATTAGACCAGTTCTGCTTAGGTTGGAGTGGTAATACACTCATTAAACCTTCTGCTTATCTAAAGACCAGACTAGCTAGTGTATTGTTCCATGTATCTTTACTCATGTGAGGCCTCCTGAAGACATTAATAAGGAGAAGGTTTTCCTGGAGCACTGCACTTTTCAAGATAATGTAGAGAAAAACTATGTTTGACAGTAGTTAGAGTAGCTGTATTGAGGTGGGTTGCAGATAAGTGTAAGAGATAAAAGCTCCTGCAGCAGTATATTTTGTTCAGCAGATTTAGAATGCCATAATGTTTAAATTCAAATACAAACCATTCTTCACAGGCCTGCCTTTCTTAAATCATAAGTTACATAAAAATGCTTTAGATACTAAAAAAAATGCAATTCCAGCATTTTTACTAAAGTTCTCTCGTGCTGATTCCATTGCTCAGTTCAGTGCTTATTATCTTCCTTTTTGTTGCTAGTTAAGAAAAATGCTGTCACTATATTTCACTGTATTTTTCTGCTTTGGAGTTTTAGCCTTCTGGTATTTGTTTTAAGGCATTGTTATCGCTGTATTCAGAAAAGCATGCATGTAGCATGTCACATTAGATAGCAGTTATTATCGGCACCAGAAGCTTCAGATCACAAAATGTGCACCAAAACTGATACACCCAGAAAACTGAGTAGAGGATCCTTCCGTATCCTTTTGAAATATGATCTTAAGGTGGTATACATTTGGGTTTTGACAAGACTAGCTTGCACTGAAAAACAAAAATTGCGGGAATGAGAACCTTCCATTTTGTACTTTCATTTGCTCAGTACTAGAAACATCCTTACATCTGCACTCTGCCAATGTCCCTGTATTTTGGTTAGCTAACACAGAATTATATATTTAATTTTCCAGCAAGACTATGAAATATATTTAACATTCAGTTGGGTAAATAAACTACAATTATCACTGAGTTTTGAGAGGTTTTCGGAATTATTCCATTTAAAAATAAAACTGTAATGGTGTAAGAATTCATGGGTAAAAGATACATGCATGTGCCTTGGTTTCAGTGGAACTGTTCATGTTCATCACTACTTGCAGGTAGTGATAGTCTGAAGTATTTATTTAATAGGAGTCCTTGAACAGTGATTTTGAAAGACAGTCATAAAAAAATTACTTGTGCTAGTATAAACTAGGAGTTTGGGGGATTTTTTGATTTTGTTTCATTTTCATTAAAGCTACATCTGCGTTTTCTGAGTTCTGCTTAGAGTAGTTTTTATTGTTGTTTTTCGTATGACTGAACTTCTTAAAAGCTATGAGGACCTGGATCCAGTTGACAGGTTTGTAACTGGAGGCAGCAAAGGTGGGTACTAAGCTCAGAGTGTATGGTCAGTGAAGAGAACTTCAAGGAGCTAACAAGCCCACACTGAGTAAGGAGACACTTTGGGATAAGTGGTGAGCCCATGAGACCCTTTGGCCTTGAATTAGGAGCTTGGAGCTCCTAACACAGCCCCTTGGTATATTACTGTTCCCTGTTTTACGATGATGCTGTAAGCAGATGAGGTGCTGACGACCTCTCTTTGCAGACCAGCCTAGTGATCACTTGCCTTCCCAGGAAGCTGGGGGGCTCGGTTGTGGTGTCTTTCCTGCTTTTATGGCCCTTCCTATAGAACTGCCAAATAGTCTGGTCTGTAGGAAGACCCTGTCTGTGGAACCCAAGTCAAATGAAGCTAAGTAGTAAGCGAGGCAGAGGACTATGTAGTCTAGTAAACAGATCATCTATGTGTGAGGCAGTGACCTCATTTCTGACCCCTGGAGATTGTTTTTATCCAGTAGTTTAACACATTGCATAGGCTTGCATTTGGGGACCATGCTTTACCTGGAATAGTATTTAAGTCTGGAGCTTTAGCAATGGATGAATACCACTAGGTGAGTAGTAATTGTTGTATCCTGAGTGCATTTGCAGTGTTCCTGTGGCTTATAGGATGTGTTTTGCATCCTGACAGATTATACTTTTCAGAATTCATCAATACTTCTTTCTTCCTTTTTTTCCTCTTCCTGAGTCTTTACAGGTGTTTTGGTTTATTTCCCCCTATCGTTAATGTAAATGAATAGTAATGCACAAAGGTTATAGCATTTCTTCATAAATCAGTTGCAGTATTGAAATGGGAATTTCTGTTACCATCAAAGGTGTGTGGCATTTTTACCACAAATATGTCAAATAACATGGATAAACATTAAAAAGCAAAATGGTGGGAAAAGCAACAGTTTAACTCCTTACAATTGTCAGAGCAAAGCAGAGCTGAGGCTGAAGGTAAAAATACGTGAATGTTTTTACTTACAGTTTTGCTTTACTTTTCATGGGAGGTATTTAAGTTCCAAAAACTAGAGGTGAATTTTCCTGGCATAGCCTGTGGGAGAGGGTGTTTTATTGATGCGCACTAAAGGTCTGGTTTAAAAAAAAAAAAAAAAACCCAAACCAAAAAGTGCTTTGGTTAGTCAGAGCTTTGCTTATACAAGGTTTTTATTACCTCATGCTAAACTATGTTCTGTTTCATGGGAAGTTGTTGCACGCAGTGTTTACTTAACATACATTTCTATAAAAACTTAGTTGTTCTTGGCCTAATAGTTCAATTTTTCAGCATGTTGTTAAATATACCTGTAGCGGTAATTACAGCTTGTCATCTCCTACGCTACAGTTTGTAATCTTAGGTATAAGCCAGTGTGACAAAAGGCAGTTGGGCAAACCTGAGTAGGCCTGTAGCTTGTATGGTTTTTAAAATGATTGCATTGATACCTTTTTTTTTTTTAAGGAACAGTTGTACTAAATATTTTGAAAGTGTTTTATGGTTCTGTTGAGGTTTATTGCGGTGAATGGTGGCATGGGTTTGGTATGACCTTTTCAAGGATTTGATGCCATATGTTGCAGTCTTTGCCGTGTTTCTGCAAGAAAAACCCTTGGAATGAAAAATTTAGAGTCAACAAAGGAGAAGTCAAGGAGTTGACTCCTCGGCTTTGCCTTTTCTTTCTGATTATACTAGCCATAGACTGGAGATATCCAACTAAAGCCCTCGTCTGTTCATTCGCTACAGGCAGAAAGTGGGGGAAAGGGTCCTATTGCTGTTCTAAGGCTCCTGAGGGAAGTAGTGCTCTAGTTTTCCAGTCAATAAATAGTAATCTTTTTCTGACAATTCAATGGCAGCATTACTGAAGAACACGTGGCTTCCAGGAAGACTAAACATAGATTCATCTTTCCTGCTCTCGTATGTTGCCCTGAAGTTCTCTGCAGACAAAAAAGGGGCACTTAATTTAGTAAGCTGTTCTCAAAAGTCTGAGTGCAAAACATTTTCTGGTCAATACTGCTCTTGTGTTGCTCGTGCTTTCTTGATAGCTCTGAAGCTGGAAGTGCTTTACAACCTTCAAACGGAGCTCAGAAAATCATATGTCAATAGTTAGGCCTGTATTGGGGGAGGGTCTCTCTAAGTTGCATTGTTCGTTACACTAGTTAGTAGGGTCTGGATGTCTGTTAGCCATGACAATAGTCAGATTAGCGTGATACACACATAATGCTCAACAGTGTGAGAAGTATCTCTGATCTGACCTTCTTACAGCCTGGCCTGGACCAGCTGAAGCTGTTTCTGATTTGTCTTTTGAAGGTGAAGAGAACATTTATACTGCTTGTAGCCACCACCCTGTTATAAAAAGGGACAGACTGAGAACGTTATGTTTGGTCTTCCTCATCCTGGATATTTGCAGAACAGAGATAGTGGAGGTCTGTCGATATGTGGACGATGTGCTCCTGAAAAGTGATGTGGAAAATGTTCTGATGCTTTTTTTTTTGTGTGCGTGTGTGTGTTTGTCCTTTCCTCCTTGACAAGGAAGTTGAGCCATTGTGTTTCGGGTTCAGCTGTGACTGTAGTAGCTACAATAACACAAAACTTTTGACTAGTAGGTCAGAGGAGGTGAGGTGGGAGGAGTGCAGGGGGAACTCATTGGTTTTTCCTGTGGATTTTGTTTGATACTTTTGTTTAAAAGAAGTTTATAACACTGAAGTTTATTTCTCTGTGGTTGGCAGAAGGAAAGGAAATTACTTGTACAGAATTGTAAAGCTATTGGACAATTTTTTAACTTAATGTGTTTAGCATAGACACTTTCTTGATATCATTTAACAATTTGTTGGTTAAGTGCTTCCTTCAAGCTCACTTCATTTTATCAGCGTTGTTTTCTTATCAGACACATGGGTACTAGCAAACTATTTTTCGTTGTTTTTACTTGTTGCAGACAATAAAAATACTCACAGCTCTTATTATGTAGTTCAAAATGTTGGAAAGTACATAGTTGGCATGTGGTGCAGACCATGGTTGTAATGGGAAATCCTCAATATCAAAAGACAGAGAGTGACTGGGGGTTTTGTAGCTGAGGAACAAGACCAGAGAGCAGGTGGATCTGCATTCTGTTCTTGGCTAAAACTGTCAGTCTCTTTAGATTTTTTTTTTTTTACTTTAGAAATTTTTGGCACCTCAAGTACAAGAACAATAATGTTCCACTGTTGTTTTTATCAGATAACTCTGATTCCATTAATGCTCCATAACACATCAGTCTCTCACATTGATGAGTATTGTGGATAAACCTATGAACAGTTTGGTGTGTCAGCATCTGAGGAAGAAGACTGAGAGACTGGTGAGAGTCACTTTATAAAATTCCAAGCTCTTCAGTGAGTTACAAATACAACATGTTTTGCAGTCAAGGTATATAACTCTTATGAATGCTATTGGATGTTAAACCAGCTGAGAAAAGGTTGCCCTGAAATAATTTATTAATTTTCATGGTTATCAGTCTCCGAAATGTTATCAGCAGATTTATAAATTTGCACAGATATCTCTCTTTACTGCTATGAGAGAACTCTATTTAATCTTTAAGTGCAGCTGTAGAGATCTGTGTCTTGTTATATGGATTATAAAATACTTAAAGCATGCTTACGGTAATTAAAACTTAGTGAAAATGAGGGATATCTTTGATGTTGTCAGTATGATTGTTCAAAAAAAAAGGTACATTATATCAAGAAAATTTTAAATTAATATTATCCACCCTACTGTGGTCACCACAAGAACACCTTTCGGTTGTAGATGGCTGCTTTCGGGTGGAAAAAAAAAAAAAGCAGAGGTAAAACCAGAGGTAAAACCTCTGCAACAGGCTCTAAGAATTGCCTGTACTTGTTTCCCAGTGTCTTGTCACTGTTTTGTGCCGAAAGCTTCTATATATAATCATACCACTAGCTGTCCTGTCAGTTGTGTCCTTCGCTGCCTGTTTCACAGCAGAAAGCTGCAGTGGAGGAGGAGGAGGGAAGGGGAAGAGTGGGGAGGCAGGGGGTGTCTGTTAAAGAGCATTGGATGTTCCCACCAGTGTATTGCCTGGATCATTTGTAACAGGAGTGAGTAGGAGGATTGTTTTATTGATGGGAGTTTATCAGAAGGAGCTAAGTAGTCTGAAAAAGGAAGCAAAGCTGAAAGTGAAATGCTCAGAGAGGTGGGGAAACTTAGGGAGGAAACAGGAGCTTAGACTCAGAAGAACAATGAATGAGAAGAATTTTTGGCCAAGCTTGTAGAGATGTTGTTTGAACTCAATAATTTCCATTTCTTTCTGAGATATGTGCTGCAGAATAGGGTAGAGGTAATTGCTTTGGTTATACTTGAACCTGTCTCTTTCACGGGCACCCCCTTGCTGTGGGGAAAGAGCTTGCGTGCCCTTGTGAAGTTGAGAGCTATGCTGGTGGTGGCATATGCCACCAGTAGGGTCTCCCAAGCCAGACAGGTCTCAACTGAAGGGTCAGACAAAGTGTGTCCACGGGCAGGATGGGCTCACTAGCCTTCGGGCAACCATCCTAGGAGAAGGACAACTCTAACTCCAAACCCGGGCAGATGGAGCTCGTTTAGCCCTGTAAGGCCATCCATCTAAGAGAAGGATACTCTAACCAAACCTACGACCTGAGGACTTCGCTGTCACCGTCCAAGCTCGCTAGGCCCTGGCAGATGAACCTCAGGTGTAAAGGGTGGGCCAGTCTTGCGCACGCTGCGCCTCACCTAAAAAATCCACCATGCAGGCTTGAAGGGTGTACTCACGTTTGCAAAGCCCTGTAGCGACAGGCAAGGGACGAAACGGCAATACCACCCAAGGAGACCCTCCGGTGTGCTCTTTGCAACCAGTCTTGCCTATCCCGCATTGGCCTTTTCAGCCACCAGTGTGCTTGCAATAAGCGTGGGCAAAGCCCTTCCCAAATCTTCGTCTGCGAAGCCAAGCCATGATGATGATGATGACTTGAACCTGTGTTGCTATCAGAAGCAATCTAGCTGAGCATCATGCAGCTTTTTTCATGCCTTGTGGGTCTTTTGTCTGCTTTTCTTAGCTTCCACTATGTGTAGATCTGTAATAATGCACAGGCTTAGGTACTAGGTGTAAGCACTCAGTAATCGTTCTGGATGGAAATACTTCTTCAGTTCTTTTTTGGGGAATACTTTTCTAGACGTATGACAGAAGGAGAGAGGAATGGGATCCTGACATGGAAGAGTGGAGCGCAAGGTGTGCAAATCCCAACAGTTCAATAGCAGGGTCATACCAAGCCGTTTGGCACAGTTTGTGAAGAGCTGCAGTTGGAACATGAAGTGTATTGCAGAGGTGGAGCATAAGCAGACACACTGGCAGTTTGAGGTGAGAAGGACATAGGAGAAGAGTAGCAGAAAGTCCTAAATCTGAGGAAGAGGTGATTGTGGTAGAAGAACATCACGGGGAGGAGATAAGTGGGTATAAAGAAGAAAGGCAAAGGTCTCATGTGCAGTAATTCAGTCTGCACAAGCTATTAATTGCACAACTCCCTTACAGGACCTCAAGAGCAGAAATACGGAGCAGATTGTGATGAAGCTGGAAGCAGCACAGTAGTGAGGCACACCCTGTGACAGTGGCGTGGGGAGGTGAGCAGGGTGAAGTAGAAAGGAGTCAGAGCCAAAGTAGCCGTAGAAACAAGCAAATAAAAATGGAGATGAGAAACAAGAACAGGGCCAGGGGTAAGAATCACTTCTAGTGAAGAGGCAGCAAGATGAGAGGGGAGTGGTGTTTTGTTTTTATTGCCATTTGGGGTTTTTTTGGTTGCTTGGTTTGGATTTGTTGGGGTTTGGTTGGTTGTGGTTTGTTTTTTTTTTTTTTTTTTCCCCCCAAGACAGTAGTTTAATACCAATTTGAAAGTAGCTCCACACAGTTCTATATAGTCTATGTAGTCAACACTCTTGAAGACAATTAATGTCTTGCTATAAGTGTTCAAACTGCAGCCATTATTCGTTTGCTGTGACCAGAAGTAAACGCTTCATACCAGCTTCAAGCTTCCAACAGAGGGCAAGTACTTAAATGAGAACACAGACATGAGAAGATAGTCTGCCAAAGACCTTGAAACCTGAATAGACAGGATTGATTTGGTGATGCAAGACAAACTTAGTTATAGCCGGGTCAGACGCATGTTAGCACGAGAATTTTAGACCAAAGGAGGTCACTGTTACGTACACAGAAGGCCTATCTGGGACTCGATGTGCTTATATACACATGCAGATTATGCTTCTGTATTCTTAAGTTTATACATGCAAAGATCTGCTTGCTCTTTTATTTATCACACCGAAAATTCAGCTTATGCCTTTGAGGCTAAAGCAAGAAATGCAGAGCTTCTTTGTGCAGTGATGATGAATTTCAGGTCACCTTACTGTCGTCTTCAGTGGCTTTGTTAGGCTCATGTGGAGAAAAGCTTTTTTTTCCTGTTCTTATCTGCATTTTATTTAAAGTACATGTTTTGCAGGATATTTGCATTCACTAAACCTATTGGCTGATATATTTTGCTACAAAATCACCATCTTTATGATGTCCGTGAAATGCTGTGGCTGGTAACAATGGTGATCACACAGTTGTTCAGTAGTTAAGGCAAATCTCCACAGAAGCAGATAGAGGTAGGGACTCACCCGGGAGCAGAATGGCAAGTGTATTTCTCTTAGGTCTGCCAACGGATAGTGCTGTGGATGCTGTCCTGCAGGTGTGGCTGCTCCAGCACTGCAGGGGTCTGCAGTGAGTTCCACAGGTGTATTCCTGTAGACTGGGGTACAGGGAAGAAGGCAGATCAGCATTTCATTGCAAAGAGGAGACATTCAGACTGTAAAAACACACTGCTTGTATATGTTTAGAAATAAAGTGCAGAGTTAGATATGTCAGAGAAACTTTCAGGAAGGCAAGAGGAAAATTATGCACTTTGTGCCTTTCAGTGGAGGGTTCCATCTTCAATTTGCAATTGAAACTGTACCTGATTGGAATAACAGTGGTTAAGGAAATACTTCTATCATTAGACTCGGATGCTGAATATTAAATACGAATATCTTTATTGGTAATTCTGGGTGACATTACTTCATGTTCATTTTCTATTTAGGGAGAGATTGACTTTCTGCAAAATTGGTGATTTTGTACAATGACAAATGTCAGTTACATTTCTTCCTGTCTTTTAGTATCAGGTAAATATTTTACTTGCATACTTGTGAAGAACAAGTGATACAATAGTACAAAGTTTAAATACTGTGCTTTATTTTTATAGCCAGTCGGAATCAACTTGGTCAGCATTCATTCAAGTCCAAACGATCAGATGTTGTGGGCAATTGATAGCAAATGGAATGTTCACGTACGAGTTGGAATTACAGATGAAATGCCTGTAGGTACTGACTGGGAACATGTACCAGGTAAAAGTTAATGCATCAGTTCCTTGTTCTGCCCTCCATTTTCTCAGTGTTGTTTTTTGGGGTTTTTTAACGTGTTTGGTTTTTTTTCCTGTTGCTTTTTAAATTGGATAGCAATGCTTCAATCAAATATTTTTATCAGCAATCAAATGTGCTTATTTATAGGAACATAGTGAAGTGTTTGATAAGGGTTTTCTTTTAAAGAGGACCTTAGTTGTACTTTAAAAAACCTAAGCAGTTAACTTAAAAATATTATTTTTATTTAAATTAATTTCTGTTGTGTGTTATTTCAGGTTGCTGCCACTGAATTAGTAAATGGTACAGTTCCCTTTCAGTTAGAGCTAAAGCAGTATTCATAGAAATAGGAATCTACTGTGCTGTGGGGTGTCTTGTATGTAAATATGATACCACATGGGGTTCCTATCTAGATGTGGCTATCAAAAACCTAATGCTATTTTGCACATCTTTCTATTAATCCTGCACGCTGGATGCATTCTAGATTAGGTAATTACATTTTTGCCTTGCCTGTAAATTAAATTTTAGTCATTTCTTTCTAAGTAACTGTGTATTGATGTTGTCTGCTCTTAAAGGATTTTTTCACTGCATAAATACATGGCACTTAGTTATGGAATACTTGCTTTCTTGTGAAGAGGAAAAAAAAGTCACAGTACCTATGTTAAGCAATTTTAGACAAACTTAAGTTATAATTGTTGGGTTATTCCCCATGTGGTAATAAAATACAGTGAAGGCTCCAAAATTCTGTTATGAAGGTCCTCTAATTGGTTGTTGCTTGTGGCTGTGACCACATGACAAAGCATATCTGCAGTTTGATATCCTTATGGTCATTAGATGCAGTGAGTATGAAGTCTGCAATTAAAAAGCTTTTTTGTTCAACAATGCTTTATGTGCTGCAAGTGCTTTCTGGTGTGCTGCTTACACAGGCCAGAAGCTCAGATTCCAATAGCTGCTACTGTTCAACACCTCTGAAGTCAGTATAAGGAAATACATAGTCCTAAATTGTCTCCTTACCAATCCTTTCTTAGAAGGCCTCCTGGGAAATTAGGTATTTCTTTATGCCTTTTATAATGGAGAGTTCTTCTCTAGTATTAATATAAGAATATATAAAAACTGTTACAGTCTTACCATTTTCTCTTAATGAACTTTTCTGTAGGTGTATTTAGTATATAAGAAAGCCTGTGATTATTCCCTCTTCGTGTCCAATTGTCTTTAGGTTTGCAGGCTTGTCAGCTGGCCATAAGTACAAGGACCGTTTGGGCACGCTGTCCAAATGGAGATGTAGCTCGTCGATACGGCGTGACAGACAAGAATCCAGCAGGAGACTACTGGAAGAAGATTCCTGGAAATGTCTCACGTTTAACAGGCAAGTTGGTTCTGCCTGACTAGTGCAAAACATTGTGATGTCTGCTTTGACTTCTGCCTGATGGTGCTCAAGCTGACTGTATGCAGGGAGAGCTGCATAATCTAAATGTTGACCGTGAGAGTTTCGCCGGGGTGCTTTTATCACATTAGTGAAAACCTTCTCTGGGTGTAATTAGGAAAATAGATCCAAGTGTTATTTATTTAATGTTTATAATTGGAACCTGCTACTTTAATTAAAAGATGGATAATTTATGCTTTGCAGTGACCCCTCTAGATGAATTGTGGGCGATCAGTACTTCAGGATCCCTTCTCCAGCGCCTCACGAAGACCTTTAGCCATTCCCATAGTTTGCAGAAAAATAGTGACCCTTCTGTTCTGCTTCACGCTGATGATTTTGAAGATGAATGGGAAGTGATATGAAGCCTCTCAAGCTTGTGAAGCAGTGAAAAAACCAGAAGAAGAGAATTTCTGTAATGTATGTACAAAATGTTGGATTTAAAAGCCACTCATGTTGGACCTGAGATATTAGCACTTTTGTATTGAAAAACTGATGTGTTAAATAGCCCCCAAACCGTGAGTTCTGATGTTTGTTCCATTATCTCTTGAGAGACTCTTTAGGTGTGGCATACTGCAGTTGTTATACCGTACTACTGTAGAAGCTCCTTTGGAAATATAACTCTAAGTTAATCTCACTAGCAATGAAAGTGACTATTTCACAACAGCATGAACACTAATACATGTGTACTTATTTTGAGAAGGAATTCTGTTGCATTAAATATTTCTCTACGTCAGAAACGTTAAGCATTTCTCAATTTCTTCTTGTACTTGGAACTCCAAACGGATGGGAATGCTCTCTTGACTATCGTACATATATTTATAATTATTTTCCCTTGCAGCGTGGATGAAAATATGGCAAAGTATTTCTTAGTAAGATCTCAGAACATCATGATTAAGTTTGATCCATTTCCATATAAATATCTGCAGGGCTGTACTGACCTTCCACTTCCAGGAATTCGGTTCGTAATTTGGCTTCATTCACAAGGGAGAAGTTTGGATTACGCCTAATATCAGGGGGACTTTTGCCCATTTCACACAGCCATCAGCAAGCTGACAGGTTTTAGGGGTAAGTCCCGCTTTGGAGTAGGAAGAAGTTGCACGTTGGAATTGTAGTATAAAGCAGGAATTTACAAGGCAGCTTTCATAATTCCTGTTGTGCTGTATTTGTGCCTCCAGCCAGTGCTTTAACATTTGGACTCAAATTGTTTTGAGTACCAAACTTAGATATATTAAAAGGAAAAATGGTAATTGATAGAATTACCTATATATCCCCTTTAAAATTGTGATATTGTGAGAAAATACTTAACAATATTCTGATTTTTAGCTATGTTAGCTAAATTTTGAAGTGTCTTAACAGATGTTGCAGCAGAGGTATGTGATGAACTGGGAAGTAACCTAAGTTAATCATTGCAGTTTATTTTTCTTTAAACTAAATCTTCTTTGAAGGATACCTCATGTTTTTAAGCAATAGTACTATAGATGAGAGAACCTGAGTTCAGTATGTAGGCGGAGGAGTTATTTTGTGTTTGTTCTAAGCTTATAAATCATCAGAATGTTTTAAGCAGCTGCTAACCAATACTGTAAAAGAGCCAGCTTCATAAAAGGCCAGGAGTTGAAAAGCGGGGATGTTTCTGTTTGGAGAACTTAATACATTTGGAAAAGGATGCGTTTTCTTTTTAACCTGTGTTCTCTTTCAGAATAATTCATGTAAGTACTGCACTAAACTTGGAACAAACATGGTGCAAGGTGGGAAAGTGAATCGGTGGAGAGAGAACCAAGTTATGTCACTTTTTTCAGTAGCACTTGTGATACTGGCTGTCAGTTCTCAGTCTGATCTTTCAGTCTTACAGGGAGGACAGATTTGTTTCCCTTTACAGATGATGTGTTTGCTTCATTGCTATCTCATCAGTATATGGAGATTACCCCAGAGGGTTTTTTTAGCCTGTCTGGCAGTGGATTGTAATGGAATCAGCTTGTGAAGTAACCCAGTCTGTTTTATGCAAGCATAGTTTGGTATCTTGAGGACCCCAAAGAAGCTGAAATTCAGCTTAGAAGTATCTTGTGGCAGCTCCTGAGTCAATCACTTTGGAGAAGGGACATGAGTACTTCTCTGTGCCCTGCCAAGTACCAGATGCTCAAGTACAATGGCATTATTTAATAATGACAATTTTGTATTACATTTTTCAAAATCATCTTAGTAATGGCTTGAGCTTGCTAGTTGTTTATTTACTGTATAATACTGTACTTTGCTATGGTCGTTAATATTAAATTGGTGTCAAGAGCTCTTATCAGACTACTTTTAGAGTAGTCTTAATGAAATTAGGATGGTTTTTTACTTTCATTTCTGTGTTTAGGTTTTTTGTTTTGTTTGTGCTTTGAGACAAGTGCAATAAACTAGATTTTTAAGAAATAAATCATTGTGGTAAGACTCCTCTGTTGCATGATTCACAAGAGAGTTCTCTGTGTCTGGAAATTGTCTTGATGCGGAAGACAGAGATGCTTATGAAACCCCTCCCCTACTATTACCCCAGACAATATGGTAATGACAATGTAAGGACATAGATATTGTAAAGTTTATTTTGTATAATTTTTTAATTTGTGACAGGTGTGTCAAACCTGTCGTCTTCCAAGCAAAGACAATTAATCACCTTCATATTTGAATATTAAACTTATTGGCTCCATATTAAGATGGTCTTGCTGCAATAGAAGTAAACAAGTTCCTTTCCTTACATGCTAAACAAAAAAATTGCACTTGCATGTTAAATGTTTTAGCTTTCGGTGAGGACTATGCATATGTAGTCACAGCTAGAAAATGTTCAAGCAGAAAATAGGTGATTGTACCACATGCTGTTCCTGTACCCTTCCTTGCATTTTAGAATATCTGAGCTCATCTGAAGACGTCCTGTATTTCTGGGCTTTAACTGGAACTGCAGCTGGGGCTTAAAGAGTGCACCTTGGCTTCACTTCCCAGAGGGGAGAACTGCTTCCTGACAATTGCGACCTGCATAACTTCACACAAGAAAGTGTAGCAATGATTAATGACAATTCTGGCACTTAAACCTACTTCCAGCCACAGGGATCCTGTTCAGATTCAGATGGCAATGTCCTTGCTAATTATCATAGCTTTTATCTTGACAAACCCGTTCAGCTGCTTCTGCTGGCTCCTGCAGGGAAATGGTAGTCTCCTCACAGCACCAGCCCATTGCTATTGTGCAGGAGGAATCCTTATGTCACGGCTTAGAGAAGTTCAGATGACTGTGATGAGTTGGTGTGAAACAGCCATCTTATATATCTAAGTAACTCTTGTTTTTCTTTGTCTTGCAGCAATAAAAAGGAATAGGGTCATGCTAAAAGGTACAAAGAAAATCTTTCACTAACAATATGATAACTGCTTAAATAAGGCAGTAAACTGTTGTTAGGAAACTGCTACGCTAAGAAAATGATAATGAGGAACTCTTAATTATGGACTTGGGCCGTTGTCTAAACATAGCTTTATTTTTAGAGGTACAAAGAGTCACGTTTATTCCAAACTCTTTGTAGCTGTGCAAAGTGCGTCTTTGATGGGATGGACAAGCATTGCCATCCCTGCTTCTTCCCCATACACACACATGGACATCAGAAGGTCCAAACCCTCTAACTCCTCTACAGTATTTCTCAATAGAGTAGTCCTGTCATGTATCTCGAAGGCACTTGTGGGTGCTTTCAAGACTAGCATGGCAATCTGAATTACCTTTTTGCTTCTCTCTTAAACTCCCTTTAATGAGTGAGCTGGCACTAGTTGTTTCTGCTGGAGTTCTGGATAGGTTGAGACAATGCTGTTAGGTTGAAAAAGGCTGTTCTGAGTATAAAGGCTTGAAATTCAAGTGCCTGTATGCCTATGGCTTTGCCTTGTTAATTAGCAATTAGAAAAGCGTAAATCATGTATGAAGATATGAGATGTCCTCATGACCTTTGTGAAAAAGCTCTGGTCTTCAGTATTTACGTTAACCAGACCTGTCCATATCCCATCCCTACAGTCAGAAGTAGAGATAAGATCTGGATTGAGGGTTTCGAGCCATAAAATACAAGGTGCAGGCTTTATTCCTCCTGCAGCCTTCCTGGAAGTGAAAGTTGGATGTCGGCAATAGTATTATGGTGGCAAGTAGCCAGCAAAGAAAGCTGAGGTATCCCATGTCAAACAAAGCAGATCACCCTGATTGATAATCAGTTACTGTACTTAAAAATAACCACTCTCACATCAGCAGAACAGAAGAGAACTTTTGTAATTTAGAGGACTAGATTTTAATTACTGGAAAGTGAAAGTTGAGTTGTAATCATTATCATCTTTGAATTACTACAGCCAGAGCTCCACTGATAAAGATTAAAATATCTGGATAAATGAAATTATCTCCCTAGTCTCCTGAGTGGCAATATCTAGGTTTATCACATAAATAGCTCTGGGTTTCGCACTACTTGAAATCAAAATTGGATGTGAGCTTTTGGGTTCAGTGCAGGAAATGTTGTAGATAATACTGTGGCTGGTATCATACTGGAAGCTAGATGAAATTGCTGTTATGATTCCTTTGGTCTTTGAGTTTATCTGACTCAAAATCTATTTGAATAGGTCTATCAAAGTGGATATATTAGCCACAAAGTTGAAATCCTGCTTGATGCTAGTGAGGAAAAAAAAATGCTGCGGAAAAAGAAAAGATCTGTTTGAGAAACTTTGTGTTCTTACAGAGTGTGGACTTTTTATATGCATATATATAGACATATATGAAAACTTGGATTTCTGTTCTCCAAAAGCTAATACAATGATAATAAAATAAAATTGAAAAAAAAAATGCTCCAAACTGAAAAATGCCCTTTCTATCTTTGCCCTCAGAAATGACTATATGATTTTTATAGCCCGTGATAAAGGACTGAATAGCACTGAGTGGAGCTGTAGCTATGAATTAATCTTTCAAGCATTATTCACTATTTCTGTCCAATATAGAAGAAACCAGTGACTTATTTTTCCTTTTTGATATACCTTTCTCATAACCTCAGCTGAGATTCCCTTATGGCAGATAGAGGTGAAGGAGACTTCAATTTACAACACTTGTGTTTTGAATCTCATCCAGGGAAAATATACCTAATGGTATGTACAGGATTGTATGAACGTCCTGTACTTAGCGTCTTGAATTTGCTCAAGGTGACTGCATGCTTTATCTGTGTTCAGTGGACCTCTCGTCTACTCAATCTAGAGAGCCTTTGCCAGCAGCTCTCTGTTGTTGTGTGTGTGCATGGGTGTCTTGTGTATAGGGTGAAGAAGAGGCAGAAGTTCTGTGTGTTAAAGCATGAAATGGCCATACGCAATCAAGGACTGAAGTTGTTACACTGCTGTATTTTGTTTAGCCATGGGCTGGATGTATTTAGCAAAACTCTCCTGGGTCAGGTGAAAGATCAAGCTAATGAGACTGCTCCCAGAAAAATTAAAAAGACTGGGAGGAAAGTTCCAGGGACGCCCCCAGCAGACTGCCTGGCACACGTGGCTGGCTACGCAGCAGGGGCATGTACAAAAAAGAATGAATTTGCTTGAGCTGCAGGGGAAAAAATGCAACTGCCAGCAAGAAACCCCATAATCCCTGGTTGTTACAGGGGACAGACCAGCCAGCTGATCATGGGAAGTGCAAAGTAAGTAGGGTAATTGCTAGGATGACTGAGATTTTTACTTGCTCAGCTCCCACGCGTGTTTTGCTAAATCCGTTCTCTGCCTCAACAGATGGGCTATAGTCTGTTCCCTCCTGAGCCGCACCCTGTGCTCCAAATTGGAAATAACAAATATGTTAAGCAGTGGATCTGCACTTCATTCCATGGTGCTGTGGTGAAAGTCCTTTTAAGTTAAGGAGAATGTGGTAAATGATCAGTGTATCACTTGAAATAACAGGTGTAGTGCTGTTAATTCACTTTATAATTACTGCAATAATAATCCTGACCTCGTTAAATATTAACACTGATGCCATAGGTACTTGTGTAGGAGATCTATTGAGCTTCAGGTCTAATTAGCTGGTTACTTAAAATACTATCAGGATGACAGGGTGTTTAAAACAACAAAAAAATCTGAAAGACAAGTTTCCCTATACTAAGAACAGATACTTTAGAGAGCTAAATCCTCTTGCTTTTAAGGCCTGCTGACTTCTTTTAATACTGTTCTTACTTGGAGAGACCTTTCTCCTGTTCCTCTGTGCACCACTGCATGATTACACGGTGCCCACATAGAGCGTTGCTGGCAGGAAAACACAGGACTGTGTAAAGGCAATTCTGGGTGTTTTGTATGTCACCGTCATTCCTTCCTCCTTATCTTGCTAATTCTAATTGTTGTAGGACAGGAGTTGAGGTCCAGGGAGGTAGTGAAGCAGCTCCTACTTAAGCTTTGGTATTTTATTAAAACCGAAGTTACAGCCAGTGGGTTTTTGCATTACCTTTAACCTTGTCCATAGCCCTTTGCAGCATGTTTTTCACCATTGCTGGCCGCTTGCAATATGATAACTTCCTAAACCTGATTTTAATAGAAGGCTTTCAAGATGGAAGGTGACAGATGGTTGGTGTTTGGGGGTTTTTTAATGGCAAGATATGGCATCTCCTGTCCAGATGAGTTTTCAAAGCATACTGAGCAAGGTGAGCTCAGCTTTCACTTAAAAGGGCATGCTTCATTCAATCTCTAAGTTTCGCAATCATGCATGCAGTGATTTCTGAAAGCCAGTTTTAGGAGCAGGTTGGCGTCTATCTTTCTGCCAGGTTCAGAGACCTGAAGAAGAATATTGTCTCCCAGAAGTGTACTGCTAAGACCCAGGCTTCAGTGTCTCCCATAGCATGTTTCTGGGCACATTTGTTCATGGACAGCCTACACATGATTCCCTATGTTGTGAGTTTTGCCAGCTCCCATGGTGGATAATAGGAACGTGTTACGGATCTTGGCAAACATGGTTTCTTATGTCTGGCTCTAAGGATTCTTGGTTTAGGTCTAGGGTTCCATGCTGTGGTTCCTGAAGTCAGCCAAGGTGGAACACATCAGCATAACACAGGCATAAGTCACATCCTCAATCAATTGTTACAAATGAAACTTCCTTCATGCTCTCTTTGTGCTGAATTTCACCAAATTTCCTGCAGTTTTTAATTTTAAAAGTTAGCATTGCAGGAAGTAGCACAGTTCTTGTTGTATCTACCATCTAGTAGCTGAGAAAGCAGCCTGTAGCTGGAAAGGTGACTGTCGGAAAAAGACCTGGGGGTGTTGGTTGACAGCTGGCTGAATATGACCCAGCAGCGTGCCCAGGTGGGCAAGAAGGCCAATGGCATCCTGGCTTCTATCAGAAATAGTGTGGCCAGAAGGAGTAGGGAAGTGATTGTCCCCCTGTACTCAGCACTGGTGAGGCCACACCTCAAATAGTTTGTCTGGTTTTGGGCCCATCACTACAAGAAGGACATCAAGGTGCTGGAGCGGGTTCAGAGAAGGGCAATGAGGCTGGTGAAGGGTTTAGAGAACCTATCTTATGAGGAGCAGCTGAGGGAACTGGGATTGTTTAGTCTGGAGAGGAGGAGGCTAAGGGGAGACTTTATCACTCTCTACAACTACCTGAAAGGAGGTTGTAGAGAGGTGAGTGTTGGTCTGTTCTCTGGTGTTACGAATGACAGGACAAGAGGAAATGGCCTTAAGTTGCATCAGGGGAAATTTGGGTTGGATATCAGGAAAAATTTCTTTACACAGAGGGTTATTAAGCATTGGAATAGGTTGCCCAGGGATGTGGTGGAGTCCCCATCCCTGGGGTTTAAAAGATGTGTGGATGTGGTGCTGAGGGACATGGTTTAGGCACCCTGGCAGTGCAGGGTGAACGGTTGGACTCAATGATCTTAAAAGTCTCTTCCAACCAGATGATTCTGTGACCTTATCACTCCCTACAAATACCTGAAAGGAGGGTGGACCGAGATGAGGGTCGGTCTCTTCTCCCAAGTAACAAGCAATAGGACAAGAGGAAACGGCCTCAAGTTGAGCCAGGGGAGGTTTAGACTGGACATTAGGAAAAAATTTCTTCACTGAAGGGCTTGTGAAGCATCGGAACAGGCTGCCCAGGGCAGTGGTGGAGTCCCCATCCCTGGAGGTATTTAAAAGACAGAGAGATGTATTGCTTAGGGACATGGCTTAAAGGTGACCTGGCAGTGCTGGGTTATCAGTTGGACTTGATGATCTTAAAGGTCTCTTCCAACCAAAATGATTGACAATTTTTTGAGGGCCTTAGTGGGTGACAGTGACTTTCAATTTGAGCTGGTAATTTTTGAAATCCAGTGTCTAACAAACCCAACAATTAGACCTGAGTCTCTGTACCCATAACAATATGATTTGCATATCATTATCCTATTTGCTCTCTGCATTCAAGATTCTCAGCTTTCATTATTGATCTCTGTTAGTTTTACAAGTACTAACTTGCACAGAGTGAGTAAATTTAGAATAGGGATGCCCTAAATTCTTGAATGGGTTGACCTGGATCACCACTGAAACTTCCTTGCAAATTTTCCTGCACTTTTTCCGTCAAGCTTTTTATTAAAAGCACTGCAGAAGTTGTACACTTCTGTAAACCAAACATGGTCCTCTTGTTGGTGCCTGGTGGAGCATTGTTTGAGAATCACTGCTGCAGTAGGAGTGTGTACATATTCTTGCTTTCCCGAAAAGAATAAGTAATCTCAAACTATTGAAGATTAGGTTATTTTTGTTTATTAACACCTTGGCATTTATTTAGCTGTTTTCCCAATAGCGTACTTACAGTATCTGAATTCAGTTGTCATGTCAAGCGCAAGAAGTTACTGGTAACGGTTATAACCAACCATGGTGACTAGAAAAAACAATTTTTATTATTTTGAAAAATTATTTTGTGAAAACAGGCAAGTAGGGAATATTGGAATGGTTTTCTTTTATATTTAGTCATCTTGGCAAAGCTTTCATGACAATGGATCTGGATGTGGCTTCAGGAATATCATTAGTAGGATCTAAGGCTTCACCATATGACATCTCTAGAGGCAACTTTGCTTCTGTTCAGCCAAGTAAGGGATGTTTTTGGAAGCCATCCCAGGCAAGTGATTTTGCAAAATAAATGCATCTGCTTTGTATGAAGTGATAGCCAGGTACTGAGTGTCTTTCTTCCTTGGCAGTGACTCCTGAAGTTTAAACATGGCTGACACTTGAGAGAGGAGCTATCTTTTTTTTCCCCCTCCCTTTATCCCAGTGCCTCTGCTGTACTCCAGACAAGTAAGAAGTATCTTTAGAAGCCATTCTGTGCCACTAGATGGGAAACAGGAGTGTATCTTTTCAAAAGATAGTCAAGTCACAGGGGGACCTGCATAGTAGGTTTTGTATGATACTTGCAGTTTCGGTTTTGATTTGGGGTGAAGCTCTTTCGCATTGCATAGTGCTAATGTAGTTTCGTTTCCCCCTGATATTGATGTGTTCACATTTCTGTTACTACAAGCAGCTGGAAGCACCTGAATTTCAGAAAAGAAGTTCTGAGAAAACCAGTATAATAATGGACTGAGCAGAGATAATGACTTCTAAGGGGCAGGAGTAAAAGTCAAAGAGAATTTAAAGAGTATCTGCCTTAATCCATGGTGCTAGGGTGAGTAAGGGTAAAGTGGTGGTTTCAGGGAATGCTGAAGAGAGTGATTCTGATCTATGGAAGAAGAATGAAGAAAGGAGAGTCAGGCTTAACGGCAGGAAACATTTCCTCACAATAAGGCTTATTGGATTGTGCTGTTGTCAGGAAGTGGCAGCAGTCCTGTTCTGTGATGCCTTTAAGACTGGACAAAGGGAACGATCCCTGTAATGGTATAAAAGGATACAAACCTCTATCAGAGCCATTTAATGTTTTCTTGCTTTGCTTGATTCTTTTATGTAGGTGGTATCACCTTGTTTTCACTTCTTTGAGTACTGTTATGTCCTTCTGTGTTCTGTTTGGTAAATCTGAATTGCATTAGCAGAAAGTCAGGGCTTTTGAAGGTGCAGAATGTGTGCATCTTCCAGTGATGTCATTGGGTGCTGTGGACACTCACAAATCAGTCCTCCAGCTGTTTTGGTTTATGCGTGAGAACATGCAGGGCTTATTGACGGCCTGTGTGAAAGCAGTGCTCTTTATTGTAGAGGAGGCACAAAAGCAACCAGCTGGTAAGTAATCCATGTGACATCACCTGTAATAACGTAAGTGGGGTTTTGTTTGGTTGGTCTTATTTTGAGAATCAGTATGTCAAGAGCGTAAGATGAAGGATGCGTTTGGCTACTGATGATTTGACGTTACAACAATATGGCAGATTTATAAAAGGAAAATGGTTAGACTTCTGTAGTAGATCCAGTTTTGGCAAGCTCTAGGTGCTGGTGTCAGTAATCTTTCTCCCCAGAGGTGATCCCTCCACAAGTGGATGCTCACATTTAATATCAGCCTTTGTCTTCAACAGGCCTTAGCTGTGTGGTGTAACCCTTTTATTTTGCCTGGTAATTTGCACCAAAGCCAGCCCTCTCATGTATTTATCTATGATTTTCTGTGGTAACAGCACTTTCTTGGAAGGACGATCAGCAGTAAACTTGTCTTGTAGGCAGATGAAGAAGGACAGTAGGCAAACAAAAAACAGGAATTGAAGGTTTGGTGTGACAGACTTAATGTGCTGGGGAGCAGTTTCCAAATGCTGCTCAGAAAGGAGTAAACCCGAGTGGTGAGCAGGGTGGGGTAAACCTTGCTAACCAAAAGGTCAACAGGATGTCAAGCTTGGAGTTTACAATGAGGGCATGGGCTTGAGAGTAGCATGATGGTCATGGCAAGTACATCCTATGTAACAGAAAAGTGAGCAACAAACCAATAAAGAATTGTGTTTTCCCATTGCAGGGGCTGGGGAGGTAAAAAGGCATAAATGCTGTGATCGTTGTGCTAAAGTTTCATGGTTTGATACCACAAAGAATACAGGTTTTACCTAGGCTTTGAGCTCAAGACTTGCTATCACAGCGCATGCAGCCTTTTTTCCAGCAGAGCTAAAAGTTACAGGCTCGGATAGCCAAACTGGCTTTCTTCTTCACAGACATCAGCTGATAGAGGTAGGACACATCTTTCTGCCACACTATATTTTATGCTTAGGTCATTGAGGCCACTTGTGGTCAACATCTCATTAAAACAGCATGTTTGGTATGTGTCCCATCAGGAAGGGTGTCTCCTACAGAGTCATCTGCATCAGTGTCAGGTTTGGATCTGAGTACGTCTCCAGTGTAGCCTAATTAATGAATAGGGCCTCGTAAGGTCACAGTCCAATGCAGGGATTTGGTTGTATGAATTTCTATGCTTTTGTTTTAACAGAGAGTCTACACAAGATTTGTTTGGTATCTGAGCAACCAGTTTCTAAAACATCAAATCCCAAGCAGGAGGCAGGAAAGGCTTCTTTTGATTCTGGAACAAAAGACTTCCGAATACCCTCCCCGCTCTGTATCCTTGGTTTGGTAGAGAGCTGTGCCACTTTTCCGTGCACGAACTGCCAATGCTGAAAAGGTGAATAGATGCAGATCCAGACTACCAGCTGGGACTTGTCACCTCCCAAAGGGAGTGCTCAGTGCTACTTAGCACCCTCTGCAAAGCACTGCATTTGCTAAGCAGAGCTTTTCCTTTTGAGTTGGAGGTGGGCAGAGCCAAGCTCTGTGTTACTTCCCTCTTCTGCCTGGCTCTAGCTTGGAAAGTTACTCACTCACTCTCTGGGGCAACAAAGCAATTCACTCCCCCCTTTTTCTCCTCCTCAGCACAAGTGGAAAGAGGATGGGAACATATTAGAATCCTTCTGTTTGAGCAGAGCAGAGGGGATTATGGTTCTCTTTTTGGCCCCATGGGCCTGATAACTCCCTGGCTTGCACAAGCGAAAATGCTGTTTGCAGATGAAGCATGGACTACTGCAGGACAAGGTCTCCTGCTAGCTGACTTGTGTTGAGTGAGTGCCTGTGAGACTTGAGGAGTTAGAGGCCACTGCTGTGGCCACTGCAAGGCAATTTTGAGCCAGAGACCTCTGGTGATAAGAACATTTGCAGATATTACTTGAGAAATAGCCTGAGCTCAGAAGCAGGGATTTAACTGCTCTATGTCTCTCTAAACTGGTAAGGGGAGGAGATGTGAGTTGGCTGTTCATCACACAGGCAATGCATCAGTACCACAGGCATATTGTTGCTAGGCATATCTAAGCATGTACGTAAGCATAGCTGATACTGTGTGGTACCAAAGAATTAGGACCTCAAGTTCCCACAGCATTCATGAGACAAGTGTTGTGGTGCTTGGCTCCACTGTCTGCCTGGCTGTGCTGTCCTCCCTAGCTCCTAGGTGCCTCCTGCTCTGTCCTTCCCCAGGAGCCTGATCTCACTGGGGAGCTGCGACTTACCAAGTCTCTTCAGCAGTGAAGGACAACTTGGTTGTTGGCCATGCTCTTTGCCCATCTCCATGCTGGTAGTGTGCTTCCCCTGCACCCTGAGACTAGGGGTGTAAGCAGTGCTGGAAGGGGCCAGTGGCATACATGAGTCTCAGGACAGCCTGTGCTCGGGGAGAGGGAATTCCTGAGAGAAAGAACGGAGGGTGGAGTATCTCCCACTGCACACACAGTCTGGGGTGATGACTATGACAAGCCATAGTCTCCTGAGAGATCAAACTGACTGGGGCAAAGGGTTATGAGGAGATACACCTTGAGCCTTTCACCTAGAGGTTGATACCATGGCCCTGTCTGATGGGGCGATAGCTTGCTGACCTACCACGAAGGCTGGGATGATGTTGTTGGATGTGAACTGGCTATCTCTGGCCAGCACGTTATACAGCTCCAATACCACAGCCGTTGTTGTCTATAGTGAAGGCAGCTTGGCTGATATGTTCTGTGCAGCTGGCATTTCACTTTGAAGGAAATTATCTGGTATTATTCTTCAAAATATTCTACCCAGCAAGTGACTCAGTGAGTGACTCAGCTGGTCTGCCCTCCCAGCAGCTCTTACCTCAGGGCTGTCTCAGGTGGTGGTGTTCTCCCAGGGCGTTCTCAGTCTAACCACCGCCCTGGTGCTGCTGCTGGTGGGGAAGATGAGTTGGCAGCAACGCTGAGTCAAACCCTGGGCATCTGAAGGAGAAGGCAAACCTGAGGGTGTGCCATGCTCTTTCTGCTGGCATGTGAGTATTTCCCTTTGCTAGCACTGAGAGCTCTGCAGTAGCCCTTTTGTCAGAAGACCTTGGCCCTATGGCACTCTCAGTAGTGTTCCTAAGCTCTGTGGTCCCTAAGGTCCCAGCATCCCTTCTGCTGGGCAAGCCTGCAGATGTCTTACAGGTGAAAGAAGCAATGTGCCCTTCTCCTCTCAGAACCGGTGAACAAGCAGTTGCTCAGGTCACCTCCATTACTAGTTCAAGACTTCTGTCCAGTCTGCCTTTGGCCACAGCCCTGTCTGAACTCAGACGGAAAATTAGTTTGAGAGTCTGCATCCTTCTGTCTTGTCACTTTGAGTCACTAACCTTCAATAGCTTTCCTTATTGCAGGAGTGGGGAGAGCGGGAGAGCACTAGCAGACGGTTTTGGAGGAAAGGACATTCAAAAAACTCAGATCCTCAAGAGACGTCATTCTCTTACTGTGAGTTAGAAATTATTTATCCTTTTAGGCTTTGCTCTAAAATGCTGTCTTAAACACTGTCAGGGAAATGACGCCACATTAAAAGTATGAATGTGATGTAGTATAATGTGTTTACTGTAATTTACTTGCCCCATGAAAAAGAACCCTAATGATTATAAAATAAAGCCTAAATATTAAAGAGTATGATGCCAAAAAAACACCCTTATGTCAAAACAGTAATTACCACTGGGGCTGGAACAAAGGAGCAAAGGGACACTTTTGGGCAGGGGAGCTTTGCTGGCTGAGAGAGAAGACAGGGCTGCCCAGTCTTGCAAGCGGTCAGGGCCTGATGACACTGCCTGACCACGGGTGTGGGAGGTGGGAGGACTGGTGGGAGGACAGACAATTTGCGTTCAGAGCCATGAAGCTGTAGGAGAGGAGCCATGGGGCTGGTGGCAAATGGTGCAGGAATCAGGGAGCCAAGCGGCAGGGAAGATACTGTCCTCCTCAGAGCTGGAAGCTGCTCCCTGTCCTGGCTGAGGTGTGCAGCCAAGCGCTTTCTGCCTGGAAGCCTCTCTTCCCTTGGCCTCCTTCCATTGCTTTCCACAGAGGACCCTGACGGAAGGGCTTGGCTGGTCCTGATGCCTTGCTCATCAACCTGTTGAGATCCATGGAGCTTCCTGCTCTTGTGTTTGTCTTAATTGGGGAGTGCAGGGAAGAGGAGACTGGGCCATGGTCTCTTCTCACGTCCCAGGCATGCAGGTGTCTCGCTATGGTTCAGAATGGTGGCATCAGGTCTGGATTTGGGAATTGAACTTTTTGGGCCTCATATGCCTTCTTGAAGGAGAAGGGTTGATTTGCACTGTCTTTCCCATTAGATTTGTAGTACAGGCAACATAACCTTATGATGTCTGGTGTGACTGGAGCTCACCCAGGGTCCTGACTTACCGTCTCAGGCTCTTGCTGAAATCTTGCTCACACAGCTGAAGCCGAAGCATGGGACAGATCAAAGTCCCTTTCTGCCTTCCCTGCTTCTCTGAGCCTTCCCTGACTCCCTCCTTGCTGACTCAGATCCGTTGTAGTCAATTCTTGCATTTGCATTAGGAAGTGATTAATTTTTCCTACAGAAGAAGGAGGCAGGGTTGATGGCAGGGGATGTTTTTGTGGTTTAGGGACAGATGAGAGATTGAGCTGGTCTGGATGGGACATTTGCTTGGCTCAGCAACAAGTTCCTCAGGGAGCCTTGAATGCTCCACTGTTTAAGAATCTGTAAAATAAGGTTGGACTTAAAGCAGGGCCTGTGAGTCAGTCAGGTGTGATAGGACCAACATGAGAACGGCTGGCCTGTGCCATACACAATTTAGACTAGATGACTGGACTATTTTGACGTCAACGATAATTCCTCAATGTGATGAGTTTCTCATTGTTTGAGGCTTCTGAAGATTACTTTGTTGATTTATGCAGTCTTTCCATTTTTTGAATAAACCACTGGGCAAAGAGATATTAGTCCTTTCAGAGGACATCAGGGCAAGAGTCGGAAACTTTTTATCCCAACAGAACCTGGATCTATTTCTTTTATCAGCAGTGAGGGATCTCTGATGTTTTTGCAAACTATCTCTGTTTTCTGCTATGACTGCTGAGTTAAGTTTTGCAAAAGAGCTGTGCTCCTTCCCTTCCTGGCTACACGTGCGTGTGTACCTGCTTGATGGAAAGAGCAGGAGTACATCAGTGCAAGCAGCAGCCTTGCAACACCATAGATGTGATTCTTGTGCATAATAGGACAGTTTGATGTGGTCTGAGCAAGGAATAGGCAGAATTTCTTTTTCACATGGTGTAGGTGGAGGAGAGACCTCTGAAGCCAGCCTGGGAATTAACGGTGATCTAACCTCAGACAGCTGCTGACACCAACCAGTGATGAAAGTACTGTTATAACATAGGTGTTATGAAAGTTGGTTTGCAAGGATTTACAATGTTTAACTATTATGCACATGACATGGGTGCCTTGTTTGCCTAGTTGGGAGCATTGATCTGAAGATGGGGTGATGCAATGCACACTGATCTGCTGATGTCAATAGACTCACTGTATTGCAAGTCAAAAACCCGTACAACTTGAACACCGGTCACAGGACAGATAGGGGTTGGGAAACACACCTGGCACCCTGGCCCTTTTTGTAGTCTCTCTCTTCCCATGCATCTGTGCTGGATCTTTGGCCTTGCTATTTGCTACTTCATTTTCAAACCAGCAAGTAACTGCAGTCCTGCCTATAGCCAAGGCCTCCTCTCGCGGCAGGTCTTGTTCTCCCTCCTTTTCTGCTTTACTTTATGCCTGCCTTAGTTTGCAAGACTTGTCCACACGGAAGAGCCTGTTCATGAGCAGCCCTGTTTCTCTCCCTCTGAAGCTGCATGAAAGCCATACCTGTTTGCAGCAGATACTCTTTGTGTGGTGCTGAGTGTTAAGCTGATGTTAGGCTTGATATTCCATATGTTTGCATATTCAGGAAGCGAGTGATTTTCAGGTATCTGCATCTTCTGCCAAATTGAAGGTGCCCACCTCTGGCAATGCTCATACCAGGCTGTGACCATAGCAAGAACAAGGATGCAGCTTTTATGGCAGGACTGTATGTCAGAGAGCAAGACTGAGTAAGGGATTTCTTAAGATTATTTAAACCACCTAGATAGTGTTCATGTCAATTTAAATTCTTTAACTACTTAACAGTCTTCTTTTACCCAAAATATTAAAGATCCCAAATCCACCTTTGAAATGAGTTACCTAAAATTATACTAGACTTCAGCTCCTTCAGCATACTCTAGACAAACTAAACTTTGTACTCCTGAAATACTTATGGGAGCTGCAGAAAGGAGTCAATTGCAAAGAGTCAAAAATAAAAGTAACTCAGTACGTCCTCTCTCCCCTTGCTTTCCACATGAAGGTGTTTCAGGCCTTTTTCACCTGTCACAGCAAATAAAACCACTTTGTGCTAGAAGATGGGTAGTATATAAATATTTTGTTTTGAAAGTGCTTGAGCAACACATGGGGAATGTTTATTATATTTCATGACTGTTTCATATAGTAGTTTTTTAGAGGAAGTGGCTGCATCTAAGCTTTTCAGGAATGCTGGCTTTATATACTGCCTCATATGCTTTTGCAAGCATTTCCTACAGATGAGTAATTCACCTCGTATGACTAGGTTAACCTGTGCAGGTAAGACAGAAGCTGTTAAGTATATATCCTTACCCCTGTGCTCTCGTGATGTTAGGACCTGGTTCCTTCTTCTTTCCCACACTTTGTGGCCAGCTCCCTGACTCTAGCACTGACAGTCCTCTTCTGCAGAGGCATAGTGACTGTCCATGTTTGCTTTATTAAGCTCGTGAATGGTGTTGCAACTGGCACTGTTGCACTGGCAGCCTTCGCCAAGAGATGGAGACCTGAACGGGCTGTGGAGCCTGCACTCCACTGTGCTCCAAATGTGGCAGAGGACAGAGACATGCTGGCAAGTCAGCCTGAGGAAAGCTGATGCCACTATTTCTTGGTCTATAAACAAAAGACTTCTGTTTCCAAAGCTGTGAAGCCCCCAGCCTTTTTCCAAGCTGTGAATCTGAAAAACAAGCCTGGACCCAGTTGGGTGAGTAATCTGTGTAATCATGGGTGTAGTTTGCCCACAGTTCCTCTTAGCCTCTCCAGATTAACCGTCTCAGACACACACCATCAAGCCACATGTAGTGAGGTTCATCCATGGCCTTCATCAGAGCGATCCCAGCATAAGCTTGGCAATAGGCTTGACGTCTGTCCTAGAATAACAGGAGGGGCACAGCAGTTAGCTGACTTTGGACCCATCACAACATATTAAAGGGACCCTCTCTGTCTGCTGAAGTGACTTAGCCAAGAGCTGGTGGGAGGGCAGTAGGGAATCACAGGGGCGGCTTTGGCCTTGAATTCTTATTTGATTAATGGGCTCGTTTTAAGGTGTAGGGTCTCCTGCCCAGCCTGTCATGCTGTTTCAATGTGTAATTACCCTCACAGCTTGGGAGCTGGACCGTCTTCCAGCACTCAGTTCCACTGACCAACTCCCCACTGCTGAATCTCATTATGTCTTTGTCAGCAGGCTGACAAACTTTTCCTCCCACCCCCAGCTCTGTCTGTTCCCCCACCTCAAGACACTTTTCTGTGTGCAAGTTAAAGCTGACTGCTTTACTTCTCCTCTTTTTGGAATATGCTTCCACACCATTATTATAGAAGCAGTGGGGAACACGTACTCAAATAAAGAATTTAGCAACATAGATTTTTTTAATATATATTTTTTTAAAGTGGCCGAGGGATTAGTTCTTTGGATTTCTGCATTTTTATTATCAACAAGGTAGCAGAAGAGAACAGTTAGAATTGTTCTATGCTTTCCAGCAAGGGACCTAAATTTCCTATGGTATTTAGTTTGAACACGTATCAGCTTGGTTTCTTTGGAAAAAGGAACATTTGCTCTTCTAGGAAACATTTTCAGTGCCATCAGTCTAAGAATAGCAATCTTCTTTCTGTTGCATTTCAAATTTCAGAAGTATGGCTTATCTTTTATTGTGCATGCAGTATGGAGATTATTTTAGATGAAATACTGCTCTGTTCTGCCTCATTCTGTGGTTTTCTTTCTTTTTTTTCCTAACCAAAATTAATTTATGAATAAAGAAATTTGTGCCTCGAACATGGCCCCTTCTTTCTGAACACATCAGTTCCTTGATGACCCCAAAGGGAACAACAGTGCTGAAATAGTTCAAGTGGCAAACAACTCCCTGGCTACAAATTTCAGCACTGAAACAAACCCCTACAATTTCAGTGACAACTTCCAAGAACAGAGGCAAAGCTGCAGGACTGTGGCCTAGGAGACTTCTATCATTACAATGCTGGTGGAGCTGGTGCAGCTCCCTCCCCGCAGAGCAGGCAGGGCAGTGCCACTTTTACAGGGAAGACTGCCCAGAATGCTGTGGAGTAAAGGTTACAGAGCAAAGAACTGAGGCTGTACCCTTTGTTCAGGCCTTTGATGAGTCTAGACACAAGTGTTGGAGGCAGGGCATTACCCCAAAGTGCTTTTTGATCTGGAGCAGCTGTAAAGATGTTTTATGTTCCTTGGAGCATCTCAGACAGGGTAGCTGGGGAAGGCCGGACATCTAGGCTACCCCTCTGGTACCCAGAGGGGACACACAGACTGCCACAGCTCTCTCAGCTGAACCTAAGCCATCACATACTGCTGGAGACTGACAGTGGAGGGATCAGAATCCACTGAAAAAAGCTGCCATTGCCATACCTACATAAATCCCTCTGGGCATAGCAGAGGGCAGGCCCCGGGAGGCTGGCCCTCCTGCTCTGTGCTACCCACCTCACAGGTCACCCTGCAGCAGTCACAGAGAGAGGCTGCAGGGTCCATTCCTGCCTCCTACCAGGGCAGGATCGTTTTTGGCCAGAGCAGTGGGTGTGCTCCTCCTCTCCTCTGCCTGACAACCAGCACCTGGGCTCTGCAAGGGGAGCAGAGAAAACTTTGCAAGGAAACCAGCTATTATTTATGCATATTTTAAAAAACATTTTGTTTAGCTGCACATCCCTCCCAGCCTTGTTTAGGGAAGCTTTACTAGTATCTGGCTTCTCTTTGGTCTTATGTACAAGATGAGGAAGTTTTCATCTGTGCCTTTAAAAACCCCCACATCCCTGCCAAGATGTATTAGGAGAGCTGTAAAAAAGGAGTCATCCTGTTCCAGGACTGCAAGGCTTATGTAACAGGGAAATCCTAACGAAAAGATACACCCCCACCCCGCACACACTTTTCCAAGGCACATGCCACTTCAGGGTTTTCAGTCCTCTGATTTGTGTTTTGATCACATCTGCTACTGGTTTATTCAGATGTATTTACAAATATATTCTCCCCATACCCTCATTTGTACATGCCATAGAATGTTTTTATAAAATGCAGCACAGAACTCACCTCACCACAAGGATCTTTAAATAAAATATATTGTAAAGTGCCAGATACAATTCTGTTAAAAAATACAGTTCTAATTAAAACAGATACTTGGCCACCACATTAGCAGCTTCATATACTGATACATTTTTAGCACAACAGTCTATTTCTGTCAGGTGAGCAGGAGGCTCTCATACCACCCCTCTAGCTCTCCAGTTTCAAGTCCAAAGGCTTTAGAAAATGAGGCAGAGGCAAATCGTCCAGAGCCTCTGGGAAACGCTCTGGTGCAATGGTCCTGATCAAGACACGCATGGCTCCAACAAACAGCGATGGGGGAGTTAAGCCTACCAGGCACTGGAACCTATTCTCCCCCAGGAGGTCCTGCCACTGTTGCCGGTTGTCCAACAGTTGCTGTTTCATTGTGAACTGGAGGTCCTGAGGCACGAAGAAGAAGAGGCAGTCAAGGCAGAGGAGCTTGGCACGCATGTTAGCTGTCGGCGTGTGGGAAATCTGCTGCAGCAACGTGTCAAGGGGAGTATTCCCAGCACTGTCCTGCAAGCAGGGTGATGCACCATGCCCGAGCAGCAGGAGCAAGCACTCAGGTCGCACCAGTTCGCAGGCCACATGCAAGGCTGTCTTGCCACCCTCCACACGGCTGCAGCCCCGGCGGTCCAGGTGGCCAGCTCTGTCACTTGGCGAGAAGGCTTGTATGGCCTTGAGGATTCGGAAGAGGATGCGGACCCGGTTGTAGCGGACAGCCATGGCCAGGTGTGGGGCCGAGGACTGGCAGCAGCTGAAGCTTTGGCTGGGCACAGCCAGGGCAGTCTGGGGGAACTTAGTCAGCAGGTGCCGGGCATAAGGCTGGTGGTCGTGCACCAGCGCGTAGAGCAGGGCCTCTGAGGGCGAGTACACGCTCACCTTGCCCCCATCCTCCCAGTGGAAGACCTCCATGGTCCGCATGTCCTCCAGGAACCAGACGGGCAGCAGGTCCCTCACCGCCTGGTAGAAGGCGAAGGAGGACTTCTTGCACTGCTTCTGGGACTGGGCTCCGCGGCCGCCGACCCACTGGACGCTCCAGGGCATGGTGGGCGGCCGGGCTCCACCGGGGCCTGCCTCCCACCCTGGCGCGCAGAGGCCGCATAGGACCCGGACCTGCGGGAGCGGAAGGGCGGTCAGTACCGTGCGGCCGGGGCTCCCTGGGCTGCGCCTGCCTCCCCGCCCGCCGCCAGTGCGAGGGGGCCAGAGAGCCGCGGTGGCCCCGCTGCGCTGGGCAACAGCCCCGGTAAAGGGGAGCTCCCTCCCCGCGGTGCATGGGACTCGCCGGTGCACAGGACGCCCGTATCCGCAGGACAAGGAAGCCCGGTGCACAGGACTCCCCTACCCCGGTGCACGGAAGCCGCCTCCCCGCGGTGCACTGGGCGCCCATAACCTCAGTGCACGGGAACCCGGAGCTCAGGAACGCCTCCCCCGCCGCTGCACCGCAACCCGCCGCGCGGCTGCCGGGCTGTCCCGCTCCCAGCTCCCTCCCGCCGGCCTCCCGGCGCTCACCTCTCCGCTGGCCCCGCGGTGCCGCCGGCCGTTGCCCGTGGCCGCCGCAACCGCAGTGGAGGGGCGGGGGGCGGGAACACGGCGCGCGCCGCCGCGGGGCTCTTTTATCCCCACCCCCGCCCCGGGCGGTGAAGGTCGGTCAGGACCGGGGAACTGTCCAGCCGCCGCCGATTGGCCGCCGCCCCGGCTCCCCCAGGCGCCCATTGGCTGCGCCGAGAGGACGGGGCCCTGCACGAGCGTGTGCGTCACGGGAGGCAAAGTTCCAAGAAACTTGGCCGGCGGTTCGGAGTCCCGGCGGGGGCGGGGCGGGGGCGGGGCGGGGGCTGCCGGCGGGCACGGGGCCCCGGGGTCCGGGGATCTAGGGGTGTAGGGTGCTGGGAGCATGGGGCCCTGGAGACCTGGGATCCGGGGGGACAGGGTGTCCAGGGGGCATGACGTCCTGGCGGTATGGAGGACAGGGCACCTGGGGTCCGGGGGGACACGGGGTCCTGCGGATATGGGGTCCCGGGGGTGTGGAGTCCTGAGTCTGTGGGGTCCAGGGTACACAGAGACCTGGGCACATGGGACATGGGATCTAGGGGATATGGGGTACCAAGTGGATGGGATCCCAGGGTCATGGGGTCCTGGGGGTGTGGGGTCCGAGGGTCAGGGGATCCAAGGGGGATAGGGTCCCAGGTGTCCAGGGGGCATGGCATCATGGGGATGTGGGAGGCCAGGGCACTTGGGGTCCAGGGGCACATGGGGTTCTGGGGCTATGGGGTCCTGGGGCTATGGGGTGCAGAGAGTATAGGGCCCCAGGAGCATGGAGTCCTGAGTCTATGGGGTCTGGGGCACACAGGGACCTGGACACATGGGATCCTGGGGCATGGCATCTGGGCCACAGGGCCACCTGTGCAAGGGGCTTTGGGACACCCAGGCTTCTGGGTGTAGGAGGCAGCAGACATGCAGTGGCCCAGGCACGTGGGTCCGAGCAGGCAGTGTGACACGGCGCTGCACGCCCTAGCAGGGCGTGAGCCTGGCCTACGCCAGTTCTCGGCTCTCGCCCTGCGCGGCCCCTGCGGTGGCTCTGGCTGGAGGCTGGCACTGCCCTTCAGACAAGCGACGGCTGCAGGCTCACACGTGCGCACGCACACGTGCTTGCTGCGAAACTCGTGGCTCTCGCTTCTCTCCTGATAGTGACATTTGCCTGCAGCCCTTCCCACTAAGAGTCACCTGTCAGGCTTTGGCTACGGAAGAGCGGGGAGATGGTCATGGCGTGGGGTGAGCCCGGCACTGCCAGCAGCCCTGCCTGGACGCTCCCCTGGGGCATTTGCAGTCCCTTGGCCCTAAAATGCACATGTACAGGTAACAGCACTGGTAAAGCAAGCACCGTCACTACTGGGATCTCCTTACTGCCAGCATATCCTTGGAACTGCTCCCTACTTAACCACCCAGATGGGTCCAGCGCATTTCCCTCTTTCACACCGTGTGTTCGACCCCAGTGCCTCTCCCACGTGCACCCTGGGCCCTCTCAATCAGGAGGGTGTGACCAGACTCTCCGTGGGTGGCTGATGGTCTTTGCTGTCGAGTTCATGGCTGACAGCTCTGTTTTCTCCTTTCTTGGGGTTCCCCTTGGCAGTGCAGGAGCACAGCTTCTGCTGATCACTGCTGGACTGGGCAACGCTTTCCACATGTCCCAGTATGATGTGCGTGTGTGGGTGCACACCACAGGGATCACCAGGCATCTGCTGGAATGTCCATCTTCCTTGCAGCCCTCTCTGGAGGGAGAGAGCCCACAGCATGCTGCCAACCCTCCCCTTGACCCCGCTGAGACTGAAGCTGGTGAGGAACAACTGCTCCCTTTGTCATGTCTCTTCTGAGCTGCCATTCAGCCGGGGAAACAATGCTTAAACTGTCCCTGGTTTGCTTTGTAACTTCTTCCCGGCCCACGCTATGCTCACACCAAAACCTGGGGGTCCATGTGAGGACATGCAAGCAGGTGGGTGAGCCAGGCAGGACACTGCATGCCACTGTCACACTCAGAAACTCTTGGTGTCCACATCTGAGGGAAGAGAAATCAGGGTAACATGAGCTGAGCTGCTTTGTTGGAGAGAATTACGTCCAGCATTTGTCAGTGCGATTCGTCATCTGAGGATCCCCACGGATCCACCACAGCTCCCGGCGTCTCAGATGTCAGCCGTGCCACAGAAAATCCTCTTTCATGGCTCGTGCCTGATTCCAGATGAAAACTCATTAAAGGCAGTCGCTTCCACCACTCCCTGCTATCACCGGTGCAGTCGCCTGTCAGTCGCATCCTGTTACTGCAGGCATGGAATAATTTGTACCAAAGTGCAAGATCAAAAGAAATGGTTTAAAAATAGCTAATTCTGTAGCCCTTCCTTTGTGTCTGGCGCAGCCACCCTTGCCCCTGCCTCACCACCCGTTGCCGATGGCAGCAATACCCGCCACGTCTCTGTGTGCCGCCTGCGCCGGGAGACGGCCCTGACCAACCACGGATCCCAAATCCTTTCCCCGCCATCACCAGGACATTGCCGTCGATTTGGATGTCCGGCGCCGTGACCAACCAGGTTGCCCAGCCCTTTCTAGTCCTCTTTCTCATATGCCTGGGTAAGCCAAATGGTGCTGGAGTCCAAAGGCAGCGGATTAGAGGAGTCACAAAGCCAAATTGGCTTTTGCGTAGGAAATTGATGGTTTTGGTGCAGAAGCAGACCTGTCTTTCTTGGGCTGAGTTCTCTTATGGAGGTGGGGGGACCAGCTAAAACCACAGGGTGCTTTGAGCCCCAGCACTGGCTTAAAAATAGGCCAGAACATGCTGAGCCCTCACAGCTGGTGGGTGACCCAGAGGCTGGCCCCTGTTTGCAAAATGTGTTTGCCACATACTTGCAGGAGCCTGCCTGTGGGAAAGGCAGCTTGTTGTGGGCTGCACTGGAGCAAAGGTATTATGTTTACCCCCCAAAATGTTCATTTGCATGTCCAGTGCTAGTGACACGACACACACACGACAGACCTGAAAGGTTTTAATTTTGTGATATATATTTTACATGCAGACCCACGGACATGACCTGTTTGCTTGCAGTCCAGCCTGGTTTTAATCGCTTTGAATTAAGTAACAGATCTTATTACTGATCCGACTATGAGAGGGCTTATCGCAGGTTCCTTGGCACATGACAAAGATTACTCTGTCGGTGCAACCACATTCGAGTAATGTGACGTGTCCTCTCAGAGCTATTTTTTCTTCATCCTCCTCCAGGACACTGATCCTTTGGTTTCTGCAGCCAGTGACCAACCAAAACCTGCTTAATGCTACCGAAACCCAGCCACGTTATGGGATGAAGGGAAAAGCTCTGCTGTTTTTTGTAGCAGACGTCATATGTTTCCTAAGGATTTCATTAAACCGAGGGCAGGATCATATTGACTTAATGGGCATGATTGTGGGTGTAATGAAAAGCAATATGAAAACAGGCAGTATCAGTGAGCACACTGAACAGTTAATATTTAGCGCTGGTTTTGAGCAGGAGATGAAAGACGGGCAGAGAGTACATCCCTTATTTTTGAAAAAGGCTGAAAGATACAGGTTTTACTCCAGTCCTTGCAAGGATTTGTGCATGGGTTTGGCTCTGAACAGTCTCCTCTCTTGAAAGCAGTCTCATGACCAAAGGTCATCAGAGTTCAGACAACAGCTCCAGACCCATCGTTGGCTGGAGCAGCGGAGCTGCTGCTTTGCTTCAGGCCTCTGGCTTTGGAGTCCTCATCAACAAGTCAGATAGAAATGCCTAATGTCCCAATTAGCTAAAATTAAACATCTTCAGAGAGAAGTAAGGAGTGAGGAGTTAGGGATTTGCAGTAGAGGAGCTGGGCTGCAATATACATGTTGTACGTCCTTCTCCCACTGTGGGTACATCACTGACCTCTAGTTTAACCTCACTGTGCCAGCAGCATCCCATCTGTAGAAAGGGTGCAGTATTGTCACTTCAACCATTGTTTTATCCAGTGAGCTCTTTAGGCCAGGGATAATATGCAAATATACTGGTTTGGTCCTTCAGGTCCCAGCCCTGCATGAGGATCCCTCTGCTCTGCTGTCCTTAGACAGGGGACAGAGGCCGGTCACCTGGTGCTGGCCTGCAGGTAGACAAGAAGGCAGCATTGCTGGCAGTCACTAGATGGGACTTGTTCTCCTTTGGTGAGGTGAATGGCAGCCCCAGGCACCTCCGTTTAGCTGTGATAAAAAATAGCTGTTGCTGACACTTCATGGAAGCCTTAGATAAACGTTTTCTTCAGAAACCTTCCTGTTTTGTTTCCTCTGCTGCTACTGGTTCCCCACCTGAGGAGCTCACCCTTATTTCTATCATCTCTGGAGCACCCAGCTGTGAAGGAGGCAGCAGGGCCCTTACCTGCCTGCAGGACCAGGGATGGGAGGGCAGCTGAGGAAGGCTGCCTGCTAACTGTCCTTTCTCTCCCAGAGAAGGATGAAGGTAAGTCTCCTCCCTGCATGGAGGTGAGGGCAATTCACAGTGGATGCATGTTGCATATCAGATGTGAAGAGGAAAGCACCCCTCTCCTGTACCCACCTCCCAGTCTCTAACATCCATCACGTACACGCCTTTTTGTGTGCCCAAATATGCCCAGGGGTGCATATTTGCAAGTGGCTGTTACAAATCACTCTGTCCTTCCATTTCTGAATCTCAAGTCACTTTGGAAAAAAAGACACAGATGTTTTCCTGGGAAGTGGGAAAATATTTTCATTTGAGAAACAAGACCACTAAAGATGCCCCAGAGTCAGGGGTGATCTGTATTGGGTCATTGTTTCCTTGCTGAAACCATCAGACATCACTCCATCCAGGGGAGGAGTCCTGGCCTTGAAATCTGTTCTCACCGCTCACCCCTACACGGTCTTGCTCAGCACCCACCTCTTCATTCTCCTCAGTCTTCTTTTGTATTACAGTCACTCTCTACTTGCCTGATTTTGTATGCGTCATCATTTTACAGGGAGCCTGAACTGCCCGTAACCCTGCTGCTCTGCCTTCTCTGCTGCGTTACCGGGTCAGCTCTATCCTGACCCACAGCATGAAAAAAAAAGCTGCTTTGGAAACAGCAAAATGAACAAGCCTTCTCTTGTTACTCTCATTTCCTGGCTGCTGCTGAGCGAATGTGACACCCTTCCAAAACTCTGCATCCCAAATGACACTGGGGGAACCAAGTGAAGCTCTGAAGCACTTTGCTTTAGAAAGGAAATCTCTCCACCGGCCCTGGAGGAAGTACGAACCATGAGGGTTGACTTCTGCTGAAAGTCAGTGCCGGCTGATGGGAGGCTGAATAAATGGCTCAATTGGTGTCATGGATCTGTTGAGGTTCTCAATGTCCTCTGGTGGCATATATCAATTTTTAGACTTTGAATCTTATTGTTTAATCTGGTCCCTTGACAGAGAGTGTGGAAAAGTGTTCTGGCAGAAGTAAGGTGGGCAGCAAGGTGATAAGGTCCTTCAGCTGAAGGGTTGATCACAGGCTATCATCAATGTCCTCTTTATTTTGGATAAGTTTGTGGGCCATCCCTCATTAGTATTTAATTTTGGCACCTGTAATAAAAGAGCCACGTTTGTCCTTTTGGAAACCTAAGGAAACTCCCAGAGCTGCAGCAGAGATTAAATATGATCCAGTGTCTTACAGAGGGAAGCTGAAAAGTGTGCTTGTCCCTTAAAAGACAAAAAAGTACCTTTTGGGAAGCCTTTCTGTTTTGTAAGCAAGAGTATGAGAGGGATCGGAGAGCTCCTGGCGCCTGTGGACGATTTTGGCCTTCAGCTTGATGTTGGTTGTTAAAAATAATATCCCAGATGTATTAATACGACCAGACTGGATTGCATCTGAGCTGAACATTGTGAGCCTAAGGCAGGACATAAATATAGAACCAAAACAGCCTGACATGAGAGTCATCTGTCCTCTTCTACATCAGAAGTGAAGGGGAAAGAGAGGGAATTTATTCTGTTGCAATATTTAGACATTTCCAGGCATTAGCCTGAGCCTCAGAGAGTGCCTTCACCAGGGTGCTGGGGCACAGGAGACCCCATGTATCCCTTACTTAGCTCCTGGCATGCTGTGCCACAGGACTGCGCACTCAGCACATTTTTAACCTGGGGTTAGGTTTGCCTAGACAAGGTCTGTAATTGGGAATGACTATTTGTTTGATGTGTTTGCCTAACAGGATTACCCTTATCATAATGATAGAGCAACCTGGCCTTGGCAGAGCAAGCCCCAGGGGCTCAAGGGGTCAGACCTTTGCCTCCCATGCCCCAAATGTTAGCAGGCAATACCCAGCTTCAGTTGGTATTCAGTGCTCTGCTTTTGGAAAGAGCAATTGTGCCATGTACTGCTGCCTGCTGACATAACACTTGGCATTTCTCTCTCCACACCTGAAAAAAAACCAATTCAATAATATTCAAAGGTTATAAAAATGATGCAATGTTTTACAATTAGAGAGAGAATGGGATGCCTTCCCTATTGGGAATTGCTCTGAGCAGTTGCCTGATTGAATTAAATGTGAATTTGTTGCCCTCTTTCTTGCTGAAAATAGGTAATGAACCAATGAGTTGCCTGCTTTTTGTCCTGTGTATTGCGAACATGCCTAAAATTGTTACAAAAGCATCTGTTTGTCTATTAAAGTACATCCATGATTATTGAAGTTTACTGACTTAAAAGGCTTGAGGAAGGTGTAGGACAAAAGCAGGGCCTGACCCTAGTGATGATCAGCACCCAGTCTTGTCCACTCCAGTTTCTGGCCAGGGTGGGGGCACCTCCCCAGTGGTGTCATTTTAATGCCAGCACTTCTCAGGTCAGCTGACATCAGCCTGGCCTTACCAGCTCCCCAGACTATTCGTGGAAGCAGAACCTGCTGCTTGGTCTTTGTCGGTTCTAAAACAAGCAGGATCCTCGGTTTACAGGGTGCTGTAATTGATGCGAATGAAACCTGTGGTTGTCCCGGCTTTAGGGCCCCAGGACTGCTGGTGCAGCAGCTCCCTAACTCCAGGGGATGCTGCTGGGGATGCTGAGCTGGCTCTGCATAAAGCTGAGGGATGTGTCGGTACACAGTGTGAGGTGTAGGTATGCAGTGTGAGCTATACGTCCACAGGCTGCTGGCTTCTGGAGCAGGCTGTACTTGTCGAGGCTCTGTAGATCCCCTTCTCCAGACGAGGTTTGAGGTGATGGAGCCTCTTTGGAGCAAGGCAGAGAGACATCTTCAGGCTGCAGCAGCATCACCGTGGAGATGCTCGGGTTGCTGCAGGGAGCTTTACCCTAACCATCTTTTTTTTTACCCCCAAGGCATTTATAACTGGGATGTGAGCAGGTCTCTGTGACTCAGAAATGACCTATTCGGCCATTGAGCCTAGATGATTTCAGTTCACCTTGATTGGTGTATACTGAATTTTGGAGGCACGCATGGCTGTTCAGACCCCGCTGTTCAGAATGAAACTGTTCTGACCTTGTAGGTCATTGCAGGATGGACTCCTTCTATCTAAGACAAAGCAAAGCAGCCACCTCACTTTTATTTGGAAGAGGTACATGTAGTATAATGCTTATCCAAGGGTTGTGTTTGATCTGTTTTTGCTGTCATAAATCCCTCTGCCATTTGAATCATAAAACATGATAGACGTAAGGCCAAGAAGAAAGATTAAAAAAAAAATTTGGCTAATGCTTTGCATGTCTTTGAGGACTTATTTTTATTCCCATTTGTTCGTTCTCTCTGCTCTTGGCTGCGGCTGGCTCTGTTGAAAGAACAAACAGGGATGAGGAAAGAGGCAGCTCTGTCATGAGCTTCCTTCGGTGGGAAGCGGCTGCGTTGCAGCAGTTAACTCTAACAGCAACTGCAGCCTCAATAGGCAGATGTTCATCTGTTGCATACAACCCAATAGGAAACATGGGGTTTTTTTCTGAAAAAGATTAGATTATCAGTCAAAAGCCTTTTTGCTCCAAAGTGGTGTTTAGAAAGGGTCTGTCTTCCCCTTTTGCTTTGTAAAAAAACAGAAGTCTTCTAGTGCTGCCTAAAACTGCTCTGCTGCCAAGAAAACCTCCTGGGTCTGGTGATGAGGCCTCTGTAATATTTCCGGTTTCACTGTAATTATTTTCTAATGAAATTTTCAACTCCAAGTACAATCAGGAGGTTAGACCATAGAGAGTTCACAGTAGGGTTTTTCGGTTTGCTTTTCCTTTTTCTAAATCTGTAGCTATCCCCTACATAGAGGCGATAAGATAATTTTGTGCAGGTGAAGGTGCCTAAAATCAGAGTGGCTATGCCTTTCTCCTGCCGGATTCGGAACTAGCACGATTCTATGCAATTCTTCATTTGGAAGCATTGCTTTTGCACTGAAATTATTGTAACTGCCTGATCAGATTTGTCTATTAGCATGTCTTTACATGGCTTATTAAGTGGCTGGGGGATTAGGGTGCAGTTCCCCTCGCCAGGATTTCTCTCTGCTCCTGCACAAGCAATTTAGGGAAATGGGAGGGATGATGTTTCCAAGGTGTTGCCAGTATTTTGCGATGCCTGAAAACAGAGCTAAAAAATGGCTAAAAAGATGATGTAAAGTAATGGGGAGATGAGATGCATGACAAAAACAAGCCAGGTATAAATAGTGAGGCTGTTATAAATAGTGAGGCTGAGAAACACCCGAGCTGAGCTGCTAAGCGCGGCAGAAAGGTCAGCTTGCTCCCTGCCTCTGCCTGAGCCATGCAGGGCCCCGGCAGTCTGCTCCTGCGCTGTTTTGCTCCCTGGATATCTCCTGTAGCCCTGCCGGATACCGGCACTGGGACAGGCTCAGCAGGCTCACCACCGCCTTCCACCTCGGCAGCAGCCTGCCCATGGTGGGGCTAGAGCAGCAGCCACCGTGGACATGAATAGTGTGTTTGGAGCACATGCTTTTTTTATTATTATTAATGAAAGGCGTGAAGCACACTTGGACAAAGTCTTGGACTCCTTCAGACATTGTCCAAGAGCCCAGCACTGCTGGAGCCACAGAGCATGGCATGCCGCGGAGGCTGGGCAGGACCAGTGCCCATGCTGGCCACACAGCTCATCTGCGTACCCCACACATGCCAACGTGGTCTGTCGCAGATGAGGGTTGTTTGATGGGCTCTTGGTAGTGCTGCTGTTCGGCAGCTTATGTGGAGCTGGGCACAGCAACATCTCCTGAAGCGCCCAACAATGCAGGTGGGAATTTCACTTCAGTAAAATGGGAATTTTTAATAAATCCAGTAGGAAGGCAGGTAGCAGAAGCAGGAGGAAAGGTCTATGCATGCTGAGTTACAGCTTCAGGGGGTGGTTTTATAGCACATGCGAAGAAGTGTTGCAGGAGATGGACAAAATACCCTGCTCCCCCTCTTCACATCTCTGCTTTGTCACTGCCAGCCTTCAGCCTTGCTCTTCTGCCCCCAAACCAGGGATGACAGAATAAGAAGCACCTGTGTCCCAGTTTGCAGACAGGTATTTCAGCTTAAACTACTGAGGAAAGTGGGTCTGGGCTAATATATTAGTGCAGTGTGATGAAGGGATGTGGGTCTTGGAGTAATGTTTGTGCTTCAGAGAGGTAATGCTGTTGGTTTGGATTTTGTTTGGTTGGGTTTTTTAATGGTGTCAGTGTTTGAGATCCTTTATACTTGTGGTTGCATTTAGACCACAAGAAACATAAGATTTCATATCAGTTTACCCTGGAAATCTTGCTGCTGTCTCTGAGGCCCAAGTACTCCTGGAGACAGGCTGCTCTTGCAATTCATGTGTTCTGTGAAGCAGAAAGAAAAACATTTTGGCCAGGGTTCAAGCACCTTTCTCTGTTGTCCTGGTAATAAGTGCCTGATAAGAATTCAAGGTCTTTGCTTGCTTGTCTAGAATAAAACCAGCTTTTCTTAAGTTGCTTCTGGCATCTATGGGCTCCCTGAGGGTACTGGTCTGTTGTTCCCAGTGTCTGGGCTGTTCTTGGTGAGTAAGACAAAGTTGTGCTGTGTGGGTTGTAGTTTGTCCTACATCAGAAGCAAGCTTCCAGGTTTTCAGTCTCTGGCATGCTGCAGTGGCTGTGCCATGGCAAGCACTTGGGCTAAGTTGGATGTTCTCTCTGAGGCACTGGGGCTTCATGGAAGGAGCATAGGATGGTGGCACAAGCCCACTGCAGTGGTTCCCTGAAGGGTGCTGCTTTAGCACCATCATTAGGTTTCAGAGCTGTGGAGATGTAAAGGCAAGACAAGCCTTCTTGGTGCTGCCATTTCCAGCTCTTTGTCATCTGGAGAAGATGGGACTGGTTCTCTGATACTTGGTTTGGCTCTCAAAGATTAAGTGAGTCTGAAGGCTGGATTTTTTTAGGAGTTTAAGGATGGCTGTGTGGGGACAGGTGAGATGAGTTCAGTGCAGTGGGATGCAACATTCAGGCTGGCTCTCAGGGCTCCAGTGGGCTGAACCAAACACCAGGAGCTGAACTCCTCGGGACCCCTGCAGTGGTGAGGATGGAGCTGCATCCACTCTGCTCTCCTGCCTTCCAGCCCCTGCTCTCACAGGGCTTCCCTGGCACTGTCTACCTGACGATGTGGGTAACTTCTTAAAGCTGGAGCCTCAACTCTTCATTTCTGCAAAGGCCTGTTAGTCATTTCCCACTTATAAACAAACATTTTAGAGATGCTGGAGAAGCTGAGCCACCAAGAGGACAAGGCTCCATTGCTTTGAAAGAAGCTCATTCATCAGTGAGTTTTATTGTGCAACACCTCAGCCACTGATGAATTGAAACCACCCTTTGCTTGTTGTACAGGGCACAGGAAAATGTGCTTCTTGCACAGGCCAGCCTTTCAATCAGTTTGACTTTCATTTTAAAAGTGTTGTAGATGAGGTGGCTTTATTCTGAGAACTTTTAAATATTTTTTACAATTAAAAAAATTTTTATTTTTAAATTTATTTCCCCCTTTCTTTTGTAGTGAGGCTTGGCTTTGTCTCACTGCTTTTCCACCGACAAGCCCGTGTTGTCTTGAAACCTTTCCTTCTTCCTAACATCCAGAGGTCTCCCCAGGTTTCTCAGAGGACATTTGGTAGGGCAATGGAGACCTGAGGTGTGGCTATTGTTGCAAACTAAAGTAAAAAACTTCAAATCAGTCCTTGCAAAAGGAGGAATCTGCTCACCCATGTTTAACTGCTGTCTGGCTTTTTTTCTAACCTTCATTTCCACTTGTGTGACCTGCCTGTAGGTGTGGGCTTACACATTCCTCCTGCTAAACCTGGGCAGGGCATTGGGCACCGTCTGCACTGACGTGTTTCTTGAAAATCCCCTGTGACTGGGGCCGTGCACAGCTTGGGGTGAATCATTGCCAGGTCTCCTGGAGCATTTATGGGGCAGGGCTGGAAATGGCCCCGGGGAACAACACTCTTGCAAATGATCAGCCAGCCCCTTCCTTGAAGAATTCCTTGGTAGAAAATGTTTGTAGGGCTTCAAGGGGAGAATTGCATCACCAAAAAAAAAAAAAAAAATCCCAGAGAGGGCCGAATATTACAAAACCAGTGGGTAGTGTTTAAATCAAATTTTTAGCAGCATATTGGACATTTTAGTTGAGATTTATTCTTGATATTAAAAAAAACCCTCCAACTTAATTATTTACCTAAATGCTGTATGACAAGTGGTCGAGGCTGGAAGCTTGAGGCAGAGCTTAGCCAGAGCTCCCAGGTCTCACCTCTTGGCGGGTCCTGTGGCCACTGGCTCCCCTCTGACCGACCGGTCCTACACTGGCAAGGGCAGCAGAACTACCCGCTGCCAGCCTTGCAAACATGGCCTGGCCAGAGCTTGCTGCTGAGTGCTGGCTGGACCAGACTTCTGATAAATCTGAGCCCAAAGCAAAGTGCATTTGGCTGTGGGGATGAACCTGCTGTCAATTTTTTTATTTTCTCAGCTCAGCAGAGTTTCACACCGAGATCTCCATCAATTAATAGATGCTCAGTGTCACACTGTCACACTCTCCTGCTTTAGCTCCCCGTCTCAGGAGGTGTGTGCAGCATCCTTGGGCTGGCATGGAGGGACACGTGGCCTCTGATGGCCTCCCAGAGCAGCAGCTTGGGACCTGGCTCAGCATTTAGCTTAACTCCCGTTGAAGCTGCTGGGGTTCACATCAAAGCTCAGTGTGTGCCAAGTGCTCTGTGAATTGGGGTACCTCACGGACTGCTGGTGTGAAGAGTACTTCTTCCTTTTGCATAAGCCTTTTAGGTTCACTCGGTTTACTATACTTTGTTAGGAGCTAGAAAACAACACTTTCTGATGGACTTCCCTCTCTGCAGGGATGGCCTGGCTCTGTCTGTGAGGTGGACTCAGGTGTTCAGTTTGGGTGGTTCCAGTGCATTGCTCAGGCACAAAAATCATGCAAACCGAGAGAAGGAAAACAATGATTTTAGCTACCTTACGGCAAATGTCAGGTTCTTTCCGTCATTTAAATTTTTTTTTTTATTTTTAGGGCACTTTTCCGAAGCTATTTAGAACTAGGAAACCCAGAAGTTTGCTGTAATTAAACGGGAGCACGGTACAAACCACCAGGGCTGCTGCCAGCGGTGCCTCCCCTGGCAGAAGCTGGCTCGCGGTGCCCGGTCCGCCTCGCCTCGCCGCAGCAGCCAGTGGATCAGCAGCCAAAGGTTACCCCCTGCAGCACATCGACAGCTACTGCAGGTACAACCAGCTGGATCTCACCTATCGGTGTGGATTTTCATGTTAAAAAAAAAAAAAAAGGCAGAAGAAAAGCAGCTTGCTCCACTAAAATCCAGAGTCAATTTTACTGACCTGTATCAGCAATAGCGGGATCAGGAGGAGTAGGGAAGTGATTGTCCCCCTGTACTCGGCACCGGTGAGGAGGCACCTTGAATACTGTGTCCAGGTTTGGACCCCTCACTGCAAAAAGGACATGGAGGTGCTGGAGCGTGTCCAGAGAAGGGTGAAGGGTCTGGAGCACAAGTCCTGTGAGGAGCAGCTGAGAGAACTGGGGTTGTTCAGTCTGAGGAAACAGAGGCTCAGGGGAGACCTTATCGCTTGCTACAACTCCCTGAAAGGAGGTTGTAGGAAGGTGGGATTCGATCTCTTCTCCCAAGTAAAAAGCAATAGAACAAGAGGAAATGGCCTCAAGTTGCATCAGAGGAGATTTAGGTTGGCTATTAGGAAACATTTCTTCATTGAAGGGGTTGCGAAGTGTTGGAACAGGTTGCCCAGGGCAGTGGTGGAGTCCCTGGAGGTATTTAAAAGGCATATAGATGTGATGCTTGATGACATGGTTTAGCGATGGACTTGGCAGTGCTGGGTTAGCGGTTAGACTCAATAATCTTAAAGGTCTTTTGCCATCTAAACAATTCTATGTGGATCTACGATTCTATGACTTCAGCAAGCACAGCCAGGGCAGCATGAAGGAATTGGTAATTGTTGGCACTTTCCTTCTTTGTGGGACCCAGCTGGGAGACTTTCCCAGGTAATTGTGCTAGGCCAAGGATTCTGGTATGATGACTTAATCCACAGGTCAGCTCCATATGCAGTTTTGCCCCTCACACATGATAAAAGAAAAGGAGGCCAAAAGTTTGTGGCTCAAGGGACAACTGAGAAAATTCATGGGGAAACATGTTGAGGGATGCTTAGGCTACACCACAGCCCAAGGACATGCCTAAGAATCAAACTGTTGGAGGCAGTGGGGTTTTTCTGGGGAAGCATTTTTGTTGATTCTCTGTTCTTGTAGTACCCCCTCCTCCCGGTACACCCAGGACCAAAGGACCTGCACATGATCCAGCCCTGCAGTTCTTGTTCTGTCATGGGCATCTGTGCCAGTGCTTCCTGAAGCAGTCTGGGCTTGCTGTTGCTGCAGACTGTTGCCAAATTTAGCCAAATGCAGCTGAATATTTTACACAGAGGTCACAGCTGAAATGTCCTTTCCAGCTTTACCTGGTTAGATCCTTTTCCAAAGGAAAAATGAGATCCTGAAGAACATGCTGGCCTTGTGCATCACCTACACCAAGGTCTGCCCATGTTTTGGATGCATCTAGCCCAGTATATTTACCTGCCCCATTTTAGGGTTGCGGAGGGACTTGGCCAGCAGTTGGCAGGGGGTCATGAAGTTTTTGGGGTGCTTTGTCCCCCCTCCAACATACAGACCCCCTAAGCTCTTAGCTGGCTGCTGGCACAGCCCTCAGTGTGGCACAGCCTGTGTTTTCTGATGGGAAATTCAATAAATGCAGCATTTTCAGGACCTTGGCATAATCAGGGTTTTCAATCTTCTCCTTCATTACCTTCTAATATACACTCGTAACAATTAACTCTGTGTGTTGGGAGAGTGCCAAATGCAGGGTAAAAGACTTCATTTTTCTTTCCCATAATTAAATGTCGTGTTCAGTGCTGTCTCTCCCACTCGATTAAGTGTCCGTGTATGGTCTAAAATGCTCTTTGTTGAATTAGCACGAGGTCTGTCAGGATTCAACCAATGTTCTCTCTCCTGCTGCATCTGCAGCTCACAAAGAGCAGCACTGGCCAGTGGCGGGGACTTGGAAACAGGCTGTTCCCCCGGCCTTTCATTGGGGGAGGCTGGGGGGAGCCCTGTGAGGCTATGTGCCCACCTGCCCTCATCCCCAGCCTGAGGCAGCCATGCCTGGGGCCGGAGCCTGCAATGCTCTGTGCAGCGTCGTGGCTGTGCCTGGCTTGCTTTTGCAGGAAACTTCTTGGATAGCAGAGGAAATGGCTTTTCACTGCAATTCTGTAAAAACCACTTGCAAAGCCTCTCCCTGGACTCCATCTGTGCCGCAGGCTAAATGGAGCGGACAGATGATAAAAGAGTCCTCTTTTTAATTACGTATAAAGACATATTGGAGAAACATTCCCCAAGCCAGACTCTGGCAACATCTAAAGCACTGCAAGTGATGGCAAAAAAATATAGTAGGGTGTCACTGATTAATAGATGTGTGAGTTATGGGCTAGGAGGTGCAGTAAGTATAACCTCCTACAGTTCAGGGTGGGCTGGAAGTGAGATGATGGTTGGGGTCCTCAGCACAAGCTGAGTAGCGTGGTTACCCCAGCTGGCAGCCCTATCCTGGGGAATGCTCATCCCTGCTTGGAGCATTTCCCCAAAAAGCATTCCCTGGAGCAAGTGCCCTTGTTGCCACGTCTGCCAGGGCTGCTCTGTGCTACCAGACTCCAGGTAGAGGGTGCTGGTATGTGTCTGGGTGGTATGACATTTCAAAGAGGCAGCATACTTCTGCTCGACTTTTCAGCACAGCTCCAGCTCCCACCGGGAATCTCTCCCCACCTCCACTACATCCTGCAGTTCCCAGCCCTGATCTTTACTCTCCAAAATATTCCTGGAGCCTTCTTCCCCCACTGTGCTCTTTCATTTGCTTGATTCTTTAATTTCTGTAATTCTTCACTAATCACAACTTCAGTTTCACTACCAAGTTCAGAAGTAGCCTTTCTGATTGTAGGAGGATGGGTCGTTATAAGTTGGGAGGGGAACAGAGCTGGCAGATAAATCTGGGATGTGGCTGTGAGTGCCAAGCCCTCCTTGCCTGGAGGTACTTCCACTCCCTCAGGAGGGACCCTGTGGGGTGGGATCTCCGACCACTGCTATTGCTCCACCTCCTCCCGCATCCCTCTCTACGTCCTTTGGGTAAACAGCTGCAGAAAGGGAGCCTTTGTTTTATCCAGCGTTGGGAGAATGGCTCGTGGTGGTACAGATAACCCTGCCTGCAAACTAGCAGAGAGGCTGCAGTGCAACCGGGAGGGTACACAATAAATTATTCATCAGCTGTTTCCTCTCCTTTCTAGAGTTTGCCGTAAAACCAAGGGCCAGAAGTGGTGCATGTGGTATGAGTAATCAGCCACACAGAAGAGTTAGAGCTTTTGGCTTGCTGGGTACTCGCTCCATCCTGGTCACAGGGACCTGGTTTGTGCAAATCTGTGTTTGGACCTCTGTGGTGTTTGACCATGGGGGGCTCATAAATGTGTTCTCTTCACTCTCTGGATGCCTGCTGAAGGTCTGAAAATCTGCTTCACAGAAGTGCCAGGTGCCCACAGCTTTGGCAGACATTAGTAGGAACGATGCTTTAAAGATACAGAGAGCGTCACCATGCCACGCACCCGATGACTTGGGTCTTGGTGCTCTCGGCTTGGGCCTCTGCGATTAAAGGCTGTTTGCAGACTCTCCTTTGCGTGCCCCAGTCCCTAAGGTGGGAATAGCAACAGCCCTCCTCTCCTTGAGCTACAGGTTAAGTAGATGCTCTCACATTGGTGGAGTGATGGACTGCATTGGTGAGGCGCTCTGGAGAGAAGCCTGTGAGAGAAATACACAGATCTCCTAGCCTGAGTCCAGCACTGACAAAAAATGATCCTGAGCTCAGGCTGAGCAAGTACTGCTCAGTCTAAGGTCTCTGCATCTGTTTCTATTTCTACCTATTGGCTAAGATGCCAGTAAAAAGCATTGCTATTCTTCAAGCTGGCTAGTCAAACTGCCATGAAAAATGTCTTGTCTTTTCTAAGCTCTTAATTCTAGCCTCCGCTTCCCAGAGCCCGTAAAATAAATGGGTAGAAACACTGTAAAAATTATCAAAGTCCCCGAACATAGACAGTTAATATTGAGTGCCTTATTAAATGCATGTTAAAAAAAATCCTTCTTCTTGCATAAATATGTGACCATTTATAGATCTGTAACTAATTTTAAGCTATTTGAGACAGCGTTATAGTAGAATGACATTCTAGAAATAAGCTTTACAAGTGTGCCAGATGACTGCACTAAAGGATGAGAACAGAGCAGATGTGAAATACCTGTATTTCAATATATTCAGAAAAGTTTTGCCTAGAAAATGTATAGGTTTATAAAGAAAAAAAAGGTAAAATTTTTCATTTATTTCTTGTATTTGGCTTTGAGTAATAAGAATATTTCCCCCCTAGGTTTTCAGCACACTGCCATATCCAAGAACTGAGCACTCAAACCAGTAATCAGCTGGCTACACCACCTTCCTCTGCAGCCTTTCACCTTCTAGCAGCGGGTACCCCAGCCTGCTCTCTGCCATCACCTCCACTTTTACAGAGCAATGGCAGGGACCTGGGAGAGGTTATTGGAAAAGGGCAGTATCCTCTTGCACTACCTTTACTACTTGCATAACAGCTATCTTGGAGCTGGAAAGCAAAGTCTATTGTGCCTGCAGTTTCAAGGGAAACTCATGGCAGGGGCAGAATAGAGAAGTGGACATAAAAACAAATGGACAAGCACATTGCATTTCTGTTCCTTGTGCTGAATAGTGATGCACAGTGCATTGAAAACCTGGCCTGTGTGGTCGAGTCATACCTGATCCTCCACTTACCAGTCCCTGCTGGATGTGGGTGGTGAGAAGTGCTTCCCAGCCTCTCAGTTTGCATGCTGACAAGGTCTAGGCATGAAGTTGAAACTGGTTCAGCCATTCCACAGCCCTGGCCAGGTCCTATTCCAAGGTAAGAAGAGCAAGGTTAAGTTCTGGACCCTCCTTCATTATTGCTCCCAGGATCTGAGCATCCTTCACTGGTGTGCTCCTCTCAGCAGCACCTTTGTCATTAAACTGGAGGGTGGTTCCAGGCTTTTCCTCAGTCTGTGTGGGAAGAGAGAAAAAGGAACCCTGTCTCCCAAGGGAAGGTGGAAACAGCTGAGATGGTACGCAGAAAATCCAGCCCTGCTCTGGCTGTGCCCAGTCCAGGAAAGGGGTTAAAATGTTGCTGCCCCTTTGATGGAGCCTGAACTGGCTCCAAGGCGGGGCTGAGCTCATGCTGCTGATGCTGCCTGTGGGTGCACAATGACAACCTACACGTTGATGTTCCTGGCAGTGGGTATCGCGCAAAGTGTTGTCTGACGATGAGACCTCACACGGCCTCAGGGGTGCTTTCAGATTCGTCTGTTAGTAACTCCCTGTGTTTTCATTTCAGACCATAAATATGTATCCCCAAATGCTCCCGATCGTCACAGCCCTCATCAGGCTGGGAGTTGGGTAAGTAGGTGACTGATTTCAATCCTGTCCAATGTCAAGCGTTGTGACTGACTGACATGGCCAGAGCCTTCCTTGCCACACTTCTATGCCAAAATCAGGGGTGTGCGCACTCATTACAGGGACAGGCTGGGGACAAAGCTCAGGAGAAAAGATGCAGGAGCAGCTGGGCCAGTCCTGGAGCAGGCTGGCATAAATACAACTGATTTGAATGTGAATAACACCCATTTAGGCCAGGCCTGGAATTTGCCCCTGGCATGGGCTGGCTCTCTTGCAGCTTCACTAAACCCAGCCCTTAGTGGCCCAAAATGTGGTTTGTGGGAAAAGAGCTGAGCAAAAGTGGATCGAGGTGCCAGCCTGAGCTGTGATTTTCCCTATGAAAAATAAGATTAATATTAGTGACTCTTTTTTCTGATGGTCTAACTTAGATTCTAAACTTTTGTTAAAAATTAAAGTAGTTAATGAGTGCGTACAAACGTGTGTGCATGGACGCAGACATATAAACTCCCACCCGTGAACACACTCTAAATACTGGCTGATTCTAGTATAAGTGTTTTGTTTCTGGATTTTAAACTTCCTCCAGATTTAGTACGTTTGGACTTGAGATTTTGTCATGCTGTACATAGGTCTGCTAAGACGCTCAGTGTAAATGCTGGATTTGATCTGGTTGCTGCCAGTATCTTGGGTGATTTGGGACCTGGGTTTTGTCACGTAGTTCTGTCTCTGACCCCAAAAGCCTCTTTGGGGTCTGGGCTACCTGAGCTGCTGGTTTTGGGGTACATGAGTGTGTTGGTAGGGGTCCCCCGGACTGGAGAGCGGTGTTTCTGCTTCCTCCAAGGGTCACTTTGTAGTGTCTTTTATCTGTTGGGTGACCAAATTAAAGCGTTCAACTTAGTGGCAGCATATGAGGACATCACTGACCCCACCGATGGGAACACACATGCATGTGTGTGTGTAAGAACAAATACAGTGTAATGTCTATCAAGAAGGTGACAAATCAGGTCTGCTGAGACTAGAACTGCCCCAGCCCCTCCACAGCTGGCAGGACCATGTCCCTGTGCCCTGCGCTGCCTCTCCACCTGCTGGCAACGTGAAAATCACCCAGGGTGAGCTGTTGCCTCCCTGACAGCTCAGCATGTATCTGCCAGCTTCAAATATCGCCCTGATCCAGTATCTGTTACAAATGCAGCTCTTCCTGGGATCAAAGAGAGCAACCAGCATTGAAGAAGACTTAGCAGAGCTTTGACTCGGCCCCCCCGGCTCAGGACAGGACAGCCACCCCCGGAGCGACAGGGGCCTGTGGCCGTGCCCTGCAGGGGCCGTGCTTTCCTCCAGAGGCAAACGGCACTTCTGGGCAGTCTCCGTCCACTTCTAAGACTCTCAATATCTTTAAGTCCCACATTTGGGCTAAGATAAAACGAACCACAATCTAGGGAGCCCGTATTCTCATCACTCACATGAGAATTATTCTAGGACAAAATGCAGCGTCATTTGCAGCCTGGTGCCACGCTCTTTGCAAGTGTTAATTTGGTCTTATTGTGGGGGGACTTTCTGGAGAAAGGAGTGGTGAGAAGAGAAATGATGTAAAGAAAGTGGAGAAAGAAATTGGGAAGCAAAGGTGTCGTCTCCCCTGACGTGTTAGAACCAGAGTCCAGTCTGGAGAAGGCCTTCACCAACAATGGTGAAATGTCCTTGTCTAGTTCTCTGTGCCTGAGCACAGAAGGGAGAGAAGAGCAGTTTTGGCCCAAAAATGCAGAAATAGGAGGGTGAAATTATGTTTTCCCGCTGCAAAACAGAGCAGCTGCCTGGCCTCATGCAGAGACACCCAAAAGCCTACTGCAGTGAAAAGCAAACCATGGCCGTAGTGATCCAGCTGCCTACTGAGCTGGGGAGGGCCCGAAGTCAACTAATCTGGTAACAGCATGTTTGTGTAGCGTAATCCTGTGTTAGTCTTCAAAATGCTAAATCAGGAGTGAAATCAAGTTTTTTCTCACTGCAGGATTTTGTCCAGCCTTCCCGAATGGGAGAACGCAGTGAGTGCCACGTTCCTTGGAGTTGTCATAGTTCATCCCATTCAATTCCCTAGTTTGTCTGGAATAGCCAAGGACTTTCCAATAAAATAGTTCTGTGCTCTGCAGGCTGCTCAGAGCAGGTATATTAACGAACCATGGGGAATGTTTTGGAGAACATCTCAGAAATGAGAGGGCGTACCTCAAACCAGGGCCGCAAGCCCCTGGGCTATTGGACTGGTTTTCCCCAGCAGGACCGAGGCACTATGAAACAAGCTGTCGGCTGGATTACTGAATGCCTGGGCTCTGATTTTAGAGCCCAAGAAACTCCATTAAAGAACCAGTGCAAGCTGCAGGGCAGAATGTGCACTGTGCTGAACTGGGTGGCACTGGTTTTGAGGCTACTGAGGAAGAGTGGGAGCTGTTTAGTCCCCCTGAGTAAAGGCTGTCACGGGGTGCATGACTCCTACTTAATGGGCCTTCAACTGTTTTGTTAATGTCGCTGTCCCAAATGTCCTGGGAAGGGCTGGTCAGGAGAGGTCCCACGGTGGGCAGTCCACGCACAGCCTCCTCTGCTGCTGCAGCAGGGCTGGAGGGAGACCGCTCCTGGGGCGGGCAGCAGGCTCAGCGGCCACGTCCGCCATTGTCTGTCTCTGCCTGACTCGGTCCAGGAGGCGTCCTTTCCCTGAGGTAGGAGAAAAGCACGTGTGCGCTGGAAGAACTTCTTTGGGAATCCGTTGCCATGGGGGAAATTCCCTTGGTTTCCGCCAGCCAGCTGCAGGATAGCCTTGAAAGCAAATGAGGGCTTCCAGCCTGTTCCTTAGGATGGGTCAGATGGAGGCATCCTGAGGGCAGTGTTGTAATTGGGTCTGGGTTTTTTTTTTTTTCCTGTGACAGATCTCATTTTACCTGCTTCTTTCCTACTCACCAGCAGCTCAAGGAGCCACCTGTGTGTTAGGTTGAGCCCTTGCTTGGAGTCAGCAGTGTTTCCACAGCTTTCAGTTGCAGATCTGAACTCACTGATGACTAACAGCTTCCAAGGACCCCTCCATGCATGCTGTCTTCTCTGTCCCTTGTGAAACAGAGGTATGAACAGAGAAGGAAATCAAGGAAGTGACAATGATAACAGAGTCTGTCACAAACTGAATGAATCAGCAGACACTGTGTTTTCTATTACTTATGTTTAATAAACCAGATCTTCAGGGCTGAATTTTTCTTGTTCAGTTCCTGTTGGGTGCTCAAATCACATGCAGTACTTTGCAAATATAGATTTCAACCTTGTGTGTAAAAACAGTGAGATGAATAGTTTTAGCACAGCTGGTTTTTGTAACACTGTTCACGGTATTAGAGTAAAACTTTAGCTTTTATTTTACTTTAAATTCTATTCCAGCTCTCAACTTCCAGCTTACAGTTTTACCCTAGAAAGACTTAGAAAAATGAAGAAATTAAAAGACACTCTCAACTGCATTGTTTTTAAGATCACTGATGATTTTTACATTAGATAATTTGAGCCTGGTGTTATCTTTAAGTGCTGGAGTCACAGCTGATAATGACAGGGTATTCAAGATAAGGTCTCTCTCAAACAAGTAGTACAAAAGGAGCTGACTAATATTAAAATCTCTTGAAAAAAACTGTGACACATAAAAAAATAGGTGGCATGAGTGCAACCCAGCATAATTTCCACCTGTCCAAGGGATGTGGGGTGGGCGCAGGCCCAGCACAGCTCCCTTACATCCAACCTCTTGTGTACCATCAAAGCCCAGATACCCACAGAAATCACCCAGATTGCTGAACCCCTCTCCAGATGGGTAGTTAAAGCTTTTATTTAGACAGAAAAAAATCCCTCAACAACCTACAGGTCCTACATATTGGCCTTTAGGTGGTTGCTGTTCGCAACCCATGCTGGCTATAGAGGGTACCTGAAAGCTGGGGGTGATCTGGTTTGGGAATCCTGGAAAGGAGGTGCTGCCTTGGGGCATTGCTCTTTGCTGGTACGTTCAGTAGCAGTGTGAAAGTCCTGGGATTTGGTATGGAGAGAAGCTTGTTTTGTTAAGCTTTCTGCTGTGGGCTGAACAGTGCCTACAGGGAGCCTTCCTCTGCCTTGGAAGATGAAGGTAGCCTCCTGCCTCCCTGGAGGGTTTAAGAGCTGGGCTGAGGGCTAATGAGGCTCATGTGTTTTTTTGGAGGGTAGAGAAGTGGAGCCTGTGCGATGTCCAATAGTTGGAGAGCTCTGTGTGCCTTAATGATGATGAGTTTGGTGTGAGCTGCTCCCTGGTATGGGAAAACCTGCCCATCTAAGTTATTCACAGCTGGGACCGAAGGAGCAGATGGATGCCAGGGGCAACAGTTTGCAGTGTGAGGCTGGATGAAGGCACATCTGCAGGCAGCTGGCCTCAGGGGACATGTCCTGAAGCTCCCCCACAATAACTAGTCAGTGCTTCCATGATGTTGGTGATGTACGTGGGAGCAACAGTTGCTGCACTGGCTCTGAGTCTCCCAGGCCAAATTACTTCTCTCGGAAGTATTGTCTTGCCACTTTGGATGTGTCACTTCTAGGCTGATTTGTGTCTGGATCCAGCCCTCCAACAGTGGCTGAACATTAACAGCTGAAAGCTTAACAGTAATATGCTTAGTGTAATAAGATTTATTATTTTAAATGCCTGATTAAGAGCCCCAGGGACTGGAATCCTCCCTCTCACAGGGGCACCACTGGGTAAGATTTCCCCTCCTCCAGCAGCTACTGGTGGTGTGTGCCTCACTCCCATGTCCAGCTTGCTTTTAGGTGTAAAAAGGCATTTTGTTCTGTTTCTAGCACCATTTACTCCTGTTACTGGTTGCATCAGGGACTCCTCTGACGTGGGTTTCTGCCCTTTGAGCTGGATGGTCATCACTGAGTTGCTTCACTCGGCTAGGGAACAGGCTGTACATCAGGGGACTTGTAATGAGGGGCTCTGGGCCACAGACCTTTGCATCCAAGCACCTATGCTCACACAGTGAGCGGTGCTACAAAGCAAAATTAGCCTTACGGGTAACGATGTCACGTGTGATGTGTTCCAGACATGGGGAACAGGCTCAGAGCAAGGTGGGAAGGAAAGTATGTTTCTACTCCCAACAGCTCATCCTTCAAGTTCCCAGATGAAATATAAATTTCAGCTTGATGATGAAGCATATTCTGCTAAATGTCTTCAGCTGTATATTGAAACTATATCAGTGAGTCAGATCAGAAATATAGAAAAGAGTTGAATCTGAATATTAAACCAGTGATTCCCCAGAGGGAAATTTTCTCAACTTGTTTGATTCTCCAAGGAGACAGTACTCCCAAAGAACTAATCTTGTAACTAATGATCAGATGAAATAAGGCTCTGTTGATGGTTTAGAAGACCCACCTTGGCACTAGTTGAATGTATATAGAATTTGACCCAATGACATTACTAATGTCCCACTACTATTGGGACATTTGTCATTGGGACCTGATGAGATCCATCCCAGAGTCCTGAGGGAATTGACTGATGTAGTTGCCAAGTCACTCTCCAGGACATTTGAAATGACCTCGCAGTCAGGTGAAGTCCCTAGAGACTGGAAAAAGGGAAAAATTACACCCTGTTTCAAAAAGGGTAGAAAGGAGGACCCTGGGAACTACCGACCTGTCAGCCTCACCTTTCTGCCTGGGAAGATAGTGGAACAGATCCTCCTAGAAGTTATACTAAGGCACATGGGGGACAGGGAGGTGATTGAAGACAGCCAGCATGGCTTCACCAAGGGCAAGTCCTGCCTGACCAACCTAGTAGCCTTTTACGACAAAGTGACTACATTAGTGGACAGGGTAAGAGCTATGGATGTCATCTAGCAGGACTTCTGTAAAGCCTTGGACATAGTCTCCCACAACATCCCTCTCTCTAAATTGATGAGATACGGACTTGATGGGTAGACTGTTTGATGTATAATGAATTGGTTGGATGGTCATGTCCAGAGGGTAGTGGTCAGTGCCTTCTTGATGCCCAGATGGAGATTGGTGACAAGTGGCATCTCTCAGGGGTCTGCACTGGGACCAGTGCTGTTTATCATCTTCATCAATGACATAGAGGGATCGAGTGCACCCTCAGCAAGTTTGTAGTTGACACCAAGCTGAGTGGTGCAGTTGTCAGGCCTGAGGGATAGGATGCCATGGAGAGGGACCTGGACCCACTAGAGAAGTGGCCCCATGTGATCCTCATGAGGTTCAACAAGGCCAAGTGTAAGTTTCTGCACCTGGGTTGGGGCAATCCTTGGTATCAATACAGACTGGGGGATGAAAGGATTGAGAGCAGCCCTGGAGAGAAGGACTTGGGGGTACTGGTGGATGAAAGGCTGGACATGAACCAACAATGTGCACTCACAGCCCAGAAGGCCAGCCGTATCCTGGGCTGCATCAAAAGTAGTGTAGCCAGCAGGTCAAGGGAGGTGATCCTGCTGCTCTGCTCCGCTCTGGTGAGACCTCAGGGATTATTTATTCTTTATTATTAGCATGTATGAGAAAACATACTAATTTTTCAGTGCACTCTGCCCTGGGCAGTAGAGGACCATACAGATCACAGCAGCTTTGGGCTGGGGTGGGTAAAGGAATCTGGGAGAGCGGGCTAGGGGAGGAGGGGGGATGCTGTTGGGGGGAGGTTGGTGCTGTTCCTTTCATGGATGGGCTTTCCTGGGGGAGGATAAGAGGCTCTGCCTCCTCCCTTGCTCAGCAGGAGCAGATGTGCTAGTTCAGCAGGGTGCTAGTGATGGACTTGCCATGTGCATGGCTGTCACCAGAGGGGCATGGCATCTGTCAAGGAACAATAGCAAATGAGGAACCAGAGGGTCAAATGCTGCTTCTTTTCCTTCAATTCTTGACAATGGAGTGCAATGGCATTCCCAAAAATGAGGAGTTGTCCTGAGCCAGCTAAAGGACTGATGTTCCGTTCTCAACACAGCAAGGGAGATGTTGGAAGTGGGGAGATGCTTCAAACAAGCCATTGCCCAGTGGGTGTTTATGGACTGATGACTGGGAGGACCTGGGTGTATGTGTGAGAAAGGGATAGGAGTAAAATTGGAAAAAGAGTGGGAAAGATTAGAATTTGGTTAGCGGGTCTGTGTCTGAGGGGCCTGTGAAATGTGCTGTAGAGTCTGGTAGCACACCCTCCCCAAAGGCTGCAGGATCAGCTGCATCCTGCTGCTGGCAGAAGGCAGTGCTAAGCGAGGGTTGCAAACTTCAGTCCAGTGGCCGGCACAACATCTGCTCCCCTTTGAAATAAAAAGATGGTTTAGTTCAGTAAGACACACTACAGATGGTTTCTGATATATTCCTCCACCTATGTCCTGGCTGAGCAAAGCTTGTTTAGCCTTGTGAACCAGGTGAGTGTGCACAGGTATACAGGAGAAATTATGGAAATGCTGATTGTGGGCAGAACAACATGAGCAGAAACATTGGGAAAAAGAGTGCTGTTTGCCTCTGCAGCTCTTCTGTCCACAGGAACACCTGGACTGTTATCCACTGACCCAGGCTTGGAGGAAGGGGCAGCTCCTGTGCAGCAATCTCCATTTTCCTTCCTTTCCTGCCCCATCTTGGATGCTTTTGGTGCTGCTCTGGGCATGTCCAGCAAGAGCTGGGCACACCTCTGGTGATAGGGTCTCTCCTGAAGGTCCTTTGCACTTCAACCATGGTTGTAAGGAATGCAGAAGGAGAAACCAAACCCAAAAAGCACCTATGGACACTATGTGCCCAACCCTCATGGAGTGCTGGTGGCATTAGGACACCTGAAACTCATGCATTGAGGGATGTCATCTAGCTGGGAGAGTGTGAGCCTTCCTGGTTGAGGTAGATCAAGAGAGGGTGAAGAATTTTGCTGCCTCTGCAAGTCCATGCCTTCTTGTCCTGCTGAGGTGCAGCTATCTCTCCTGTATCCTGACCAGGTGCTGCTGGCAAGGAGACATGAGGATCTGTGTGTTTCAACCCACAAACCTGCCCTGCCCAGTGGTTGGTGATGCCCAGAGACATCCCAGGAAGAGCATGGGGAATGCCCTTACAAGGAGGTGAGTGTCTGAGGGAGGACGCCAGCCCTGGGAGGCTCCTGTCAGCATCTGAGCCCAGATGAGCTTCCCCTCAGCAAATTCTCACACTGGATGACTCTGCGGTGCAGTCATGCAGTGGCAGCTGTCCAGCCCCCCAAACCACAAAGCAACAGAAACTTTAAACAGAAGTTGCTGAACGGCACCCAGGGGAAGGCCTGCAAAAGGCCCAAAGTGCTCTGCTTGGGACTGCCATGTTTCTTTTCACTTTAACTAATTTTAGGTGGGAGAGTGACATGACAGTCCAATTCTCTTCTCATTTGTGCCAGTTTTCCACCAAACCCCAGTGAGAGTCTGGCTTGTGCTGCTGCAATGGAAGAGCTGTCTTTGTGTTGGCCCAACCTGCTGTGCTGAAGGTCTTGGAGTTATTGTAATGAACATTCTGGTGCTCATGCTGATCCTTCCTTACTAGATTTGGAGTCAGGTTGCCAAAGAAAATCATCCCCTTGGGAAGGTGAGCAGTTTTTGTAGCTGTTGGCAATGTCTCTTGGATTACTGTAGCTCCCCTTGAAGCTTCTTCCATGCAGGAGCTGTTAGGGATTCACCCTGAAACCACTGCTGGGAAAAGGCTCTGCTCCAGCCTCTCCTGAGCTTTGGGGGATGCCTGTGTCTCAGGACTGAACTGCTGCTTAAGGGCTTGGCCCCAACCCTGGGGCAAAGGGTACCCCCTTTGTCACTGTGAAGGCCAGCAGCTCCCAGCGGCGCTGCCCTTCCTTCAGACGTGCTGATAGTTCACAGGTCCTGCAAGATGCTTTGAAATCTTTTTGTGAGTGGGGATATTTAACCTTGCTTTTAGCACTGGATGCTGGTATGGGAGTGATGCCATCAGTCTGCTGGCTTCAGCTTGCAGAGACCGCTTCATTTCCAACCTGCTACCTTGGTTGAATGGTTGGAGTGTTTCCCTCTCAAAACCATCTGCGTTTTTAAGCTCCGCCCTCCCGAAAGGAGAGCCATCTTTTGAAGGCATCTCTTGTTGCTTGTTCACACGAAGCGGGGATAATGTAGGCTTCAGCCCCGGAGGCAAAGGGGAACTAGACTGCGCCGGCCTCGTCCGGAGGGACGGCTGTAACCTGCGCCCACAGGCTCTGGGAGCAGCGCGGAGCAGGGCTGAGCAGCGCGGAGCAGGGCTGAGCAGCGCGGAGTGGAGGCGCCCGCCTCTCGTGTTACCCCACGGACAGCGGCTCCCCGTGTAATCCCGTGTGTCCCTCGACATCCGCCCAGCTCGGCGCGGCGGCTGCTGCCGACTGGATCTGGGTGTCTTCAGAGAGCGGCTCCTCACGCAGGGGAGGAGCTTGGTTTGGAGTTTCGGGTTTTTTTCCCCAGTCATTGTCCCGCTGGTTGATGGCTTTTTATAAACTCAGCTCCACTAGAGGGCGATGTGATCCGGCGTGGGAGGGGGAGAGCCACGCAGGAAACGGCACAGCGGGCACCCGCGGGTGCGATGGTGCTGGGCGGCCGCGGGGCTGCACGGAGGGCTCGGCTCATCCCGGAGCGGGACCCCGGGGCTGGGGTGGCAGCACCTGCCGTGTCACTGCTGACCCACAGGGTGCCGGCTTGCTGGTGGGTGCAGAGGCAGCAAAGAACTTGACGGTCAATGAATGTCACCGAAAAGGGGGGGAAAGTCCAGAGTGACACTGAGCACTTCTGAAACGGCAACGCAAACGCGTGGGTGGGGGAGTGGATGACACACACCAGAGCATGTTCCTCCTGCGCGTAGAGGAGCCTGCTCTGGACACATCTTTCTCTTCCCTGGAGGCGCCGAAGATGATTGCTCTGTGCTTTGAGCACTGTCCAGTGCAGCGAGAGGTGACAGCACCTCTCATGAGCTGTCCGTTCTCTTGTCGTCCCCTGAGGTGCAGGGGACGCTCTGTTTTCATTGGGTCTGGGGAATTGTCTGCTATTCAATTTATTGAACATAAAAGAGGGTCAGCTTCCTTCCCTGGTCTGGGTGGGTAAGGTTTGTTGCAACACCACACCACACCACTCGATTCTGAGAACGCACGTGATAGCGTGGCTTCTGCTGGGGCCCAGAAAGCTGTAAAATCTGAGTTTCTTTTTGCTTTTGAAGGGCACGGAAGTTGATCTGTGCTCTGTTACATGTGACCAGGCATAACAAAACCTGCAGGAATGGGCCCAGAGCAGGGCGGAGGCAGGGGGATGCTGGGGATGCTCCAGCCAGGCGACCAGCCCAGCTGTGGGGTGGAGGACTGGGTTTGCTCAGGGTTGGCTGGGTGAAGAGATGAGGGTGATGGGGTGCCTTCATTGAAGAAAAGCCCTGGGTTTTGTCCACAGCAAGGGCAGACTCGCTAAGCGGCTGTGGCAGCTGGCCAGCAGCTGTGTGGTGTGGCTATAAAGTGCATACACCTTCAAATATGGCTTGTTGGCTACAAGATGATCCCTCCTGCAGGCAGAGCCTCCCTGTCTCCACCGCAGGTGCTCCCTTCTATGCCCCTTCCTCCGCACAGGGTCCTCTTCTTTCAGGGCCAAATGCTTCATGTCCCAACTGCTATGGTGGCTGAGCAACACATCCTTTGAATGCAGGAAAAAATGAGGAGGAAGATGACCCAAGAGAGTCACTGTCTGCTCCATATGTGGCTTCAGGTTTTAAGGTCACCTCTGCATCCAAATTTCAGGGGGTTTGCTGTGGCAGTAGACCTTAATGATCCAACAGTGACTCTTGTCTTTGGCCCTCTTGTTGTCTCATCAAAGCCCCTGCTGTGGGCTGTCTGTGCTAGTCTGACTGCCATCCCTGTAGAATTTCATGGCACAGTGTGAGTGGTGCCGGGGTGCCTATGGACCATACCCCACTCCGTGGCTCTGGGTGGCCAAATACTTCTCTAGCCCCAGGTGGCCCTGGCTCTGCCCCAAGCCAGCTCCCAGGGTAGCCACAGCCAGGACTAAGGTCTCCCCACAGGGAAGGTGATACATCACAACAGCTGCTCACCCTGCTGGAAACTGCACCCGTTTAAATTTACATGGAACCTCCTGCAAGGTGGCACATCAATAAAAAAAAGTGAATTGCTGACTTTGACATTCTCTTGCAGGAAAACTGACCTTGGGAGATGATAAAATGCAGCTGTACCAAGGAGTTACCTAATAAAGTTTGACTTCAGTTATTCTAGGTTTTCTTCAACTTTTGGTAGACCGTCTTCATTGCATTAACACTATAGCAGCTCTCCTCTACTCCTGCCCAACACCTTGGGCACAGGTACGTGGGACTCAGTGACTCCTTTCAGAAGGCTGTCAAGAAAGTAAAATTGATTACAGTTCAGTACATGATGTCATTTTGGTTTTCTTCTGGGGTTTATTTTTCTTTAACTTCATCTGCTCCAAATCTAGCTATGCAGAAATTTCCGTTTCAACCCAACCTGTGAACTTTCGACAGACAGGCTTATTTAACACCTACAGCTGGAAGAAGTAATTAAGGTTCCACTGGAAATGCAACCTCTTGAACTAGGGTGAAAGTACTAAATTTCGACTTAGTCTTTTACTGCTGATTGTGGAAATATGGCGCTCGAAACCACCACCCCACCACCCCTTTTCTTTTTGTGGTGGAATCTCACAAAGGAATAAAAAGCCCCTGAAAACACATTTCCCTCTATTCACAAACTGACGCCTATGATAGGTGTCTGCCAATGACAGAAGGGAATTATTTTTTGCTTTCTGATAATATTTAGTATTGGAGGTGCTGGGCAGGACAGGGTAGTCCTTGGCCCAAAAGCCATAGGGAAGGGGTAAGTGGAGGAATGTGGGCAGCAGAAGGTGCGATGAGTGTCCACTGTGCCCGTGGCCCTGTGGTCACTGGGCACTCTAAAAGCAGAGACAGTCCAATGGGTGATGTTTCAGTGGATGTTCAGTGTGTAGTGTGTTGGTGGCAAATGGTGGGTGCACAGGCACTAAAAAGGATGGGTGCAGAGGAAACTGGCTTTCCTTCTAGGAGCCCAGACCAGGCTAGGTTTGCACCAGCCATGTGGAGAGCTGGAGGGGATGCAGTGAATTAGACCCACCATGGGAAGCCTGATCCTTTCCTGAGACCCTCCTGGGTGATACTTGCACCAGGTCAGCTATGGCCCTCAGAGCCCTAAATGTGCTACCAGCCTCTTGCCCAGCATTGGCCATGGGGATGGGAGGAGAAGCTGTGCCTCGCCTGCATCTCCCCAAGAGAAATTTCCATGTCAGAGGGAGGGCAGTTTAGGCCTGGCTCAGGGAGAAGGTATGTAAAACTAACACTACAGCTGCCTGTAGTGTTGGTTGTCCAAATGGAAATATGCACAAATTTCTTAAAGATCAATATAGCAAAAAATAGTGTGGAATCTTCAGAAAATCAGATGATCAAATTTTTGTCACAAAACAGCACTCCGCACTGACTGCTGTGTATTAACTTGCAGGCATCCTTGGACAGAGTTCTCATGTCATCCCTCCTTCCTCCCCCTCAACATTTCTAAAGGTTGTCCTGGGAAGAATGGCCAAGGAAACTGCTGATGCTCAATGGAAAATTTAGAAACAACTCCTTTTGATTGAAGAAGTTTTTCCCCCCCTAGTATTTGGAGGGACAAACCTTCTGTTTTCTGGAAAAACTTTACTTCATTAACATTCTTGGATGAATCTTTGCTGTTAAGAGGAAAGCACTGCTGCTCTTGTCCCTATTGCTTCCTCTTGCACTAGTACCTCATCACCAGAATATTTGCTGTTAATCCTGTCTGAAGCCAGTCACTGCCTTAAAATTCTCCCTTTTTGGCTAGCTGAGGCTTGTTTATCAACAAGCAGAGTTAAAATGTGCTGCTGCTTTTTGCTTTGTGCCATGATGCAGATTTGTCCACTTTCCACAGCAAGAGCTGGATGAGAGGAGAACCATGAGCTTGGTTTGCTGGTGCAGTGAATACCTGCTTCTGGAGACTGGATTGCTGCAGGCATAACCCCCTTACTATAGAGCCTTGGTGAAGCATGAGCTCTCGCTGCACATCCAAATGGGCTTAAAACATTCTGACAAGTAAACTGTATCGGCTGGCTTCATGCAAGATCAGATAGTGTTTGTCAGGGCTGCTCCAGCTTCATGGTTCATTGGAGATTACCCATCTTCCCTCAGCTGGCACAGCCCTGGCACATAGCACCCAGCTAACTGCAGTGCTTGGGGTAATTCAGTCTCCCTGTGCTTGTACCTGACCAGCACCAATTTTGCACTGCAGGTGACCTGCTGGTGTTCACACCTGGCAGGTGGCTGAGATGGGCATACTCATTCCACGTTCAGCTGGTGAAGGAACAATGTTTTAGGTGGGCAGGGGACCGCCAATGTGCTTGGGTAACCCAGCCACTCTGCTGTGGCATGGACCACTAGCCCTGACCTGGGGAGGAGCTGGGATGGTCCTCAGCCTCCATGAACCCAGAGGCAGCTGAAGGGGTGCAGCCCGAGCCTGGAGGGTTTATCCCTGCTGCATACAGAAGTGCAATAGTTGTGGAAGAGAAGATGGACTGTGTTTGCTCAGTGGACCCAGGGGAAGCTGCAGCCTGGGGAGCGAAGTGAAGGGAAAAGCAGAGAGCAATTTAAAGGGTCCTCCAGTATTCATTTGCCTGCCTGTGCTGCAAAGTTAATGAGGAGGCTGTTTGGGAGCGTACAGCGCTGCTGCTGCATTGTGGCATTTGCTAGCACAGCTTTTAAATCAAAGGGGAAAGAGAAAGAAATCAACTGAAACTTTTTTTTTAAAATTTAAAATAAAATCCTTTAGATTTGGTGATGCACAAAATGTAAACAACTTCATCCCTGTCAAAATCTTTTTGAGACAGTTTCAGGTGCAAACTGCCTCATTTTCATTGATTTCACAATAAAAAGCACCTGACTTCTCACCGGGGTTGGCTTTGGTGATGTCCCTCAGTGACACATTTGCAGTTGGCAAGGGGAGAGGGTAGAAGGTTCGTGTGGGGTCAAACACTTCCCTAGCAGGTGTTCCTCCAAGCGAGGAGAACCGCAGTGCAGAGATGCATCTGCGGTGGCTCATTGTCCTTGGAAAGACCCTGCAGGGCTGGGGAGGGACAGTAGTGTCCCTGTGACAGCTCTCATATATGTTCAGCAGAGCCCTTTTTTGGTCCTTGGTCCCACTGGCTCCACGTGGACTCCTCACAGTTTGAGGTGTGGCTGTGATGAGCTGGGACAAATACTCCAAAACATCTATGCATCCTGGTGCTCACAGCAGTGACTCTCTGAAGGTGCAGATCTGCTAAGGCTATTCTCAGCAAACTGCTTTGGGTGTCACTTTGGTGGTTGGCCACGCTTTTACATGTCTCAACCCCCAGTTCCTCAGTTACCTCCTGTAAGAGAGGTACCTGCTATCCCCTATAGCCTTTATGGGCAGACTGGAAAGATGCAAAGTCTGGGTGTTACAGGAAGTCCTGGCCAAAAAACAGCTTTGCTATAAGTGCCTGAGTTCACCCTTCGCATCCTCAGGTGGATCATGCGTATGAGCATCATGACTGGAGAATTGCTACCAGCAGATAAGTGATGTCTCAATCTTTTCAAAGTTCAAAAAAATCTACTTTTCTTGTTCCAAATGATTTTAAAAAGCGAGTTAATTGTCTAGGTGATTGCTCTTGTGCCAGAGAGTTCATCTCTGTCCTTGGCAGTCAGGGTCTAGCCCAGTAGTGAGGCTTTGGTTGCTCTGGTGGTACAAACAGTGATGATCAGGAGGAAATACGACTGACATTGAAACAAAATGTATCGAGCTGAACTGGTTTTCTTTGCAAGCATTTTGTTTTCTGATGGTTGCATAAATCTTTCCCCAGGGATTCTGTGCTGGGACAAATAGCCCAGGGACAAGCAGCTCAAACGCATTTTTGGGAGGGGAAACTGTCTTCCATCCCAGCTTTGGCAAAAGCACACACAAGTGTAGAAGCACAGAGCAAAAACCCTCTGACCTCTCCCAGCAATGGGCTGGGTTCCTCAGAAGATGCAAGCTCTCCTCTCCTCTCTTCCTGACTAGAGCCATCCCAGATACTGGGGTTTTGGCATCTGAATCACGCCATTTGTCAACGACCTGAGCTATTTGGAGACTTAGGAACTTGCCACCAGGATGTGGATCAAGAGTGTGTTTATAAGCTACGATGCTGTAACATAGGTCCTTGAGGGCAAGTGGCACGAAGAGAAGCCCTGACATGAAACACTCCTGTGTGGCTCTGTCCTCCTCTGCAGGAAGAGCTCTGCCTCAGCAGCCCTTCCCAGCAGCCGGCATTTTGGGTGTAGTCCAGCCACACGTGTCCAACCCTGGACGGTCATGGTTTGGGACTGCAGCAGAGGAGTCTGCATACGGAGCTGGGGATGCCGGGAGAGGAAGGTGGCTGGCATGGCTGTACTTGCAGAGCTGGTGTTGACAGGCTGAGCTGCTGGTAATGATCTGACCTCTTTCTCTTAATTGGTGGGCCTCAGTTGGGGCAGTCGTAATTATGGTGGCTCCTCACTGATGCTGAGCTGCACAGGGAGGCAGACGCACACATAGCGTGGGGCTGGGTCAGCTTTCTGAGCAAGGGCGTTTTAACGTGGGCTGCCAGAGCCCAGGCAGACCTCTGGAAGCACTGGGTGGCCTCTTTATCCCAGGAGAGTATTAAGGTAACCCCAGATGGGGAAATGCCAGGACAGGGGGGTTAGGAAGGCATGGAAAGGGAGTGAGGGGGAAGGGAGGCAGAGAAGATGTGTTCTGAGGGCCTAATTAGCATGAGTGAAAGGATGATAGGGTGAAAAGAGGCTGGGAAGGGAGAGCCCCGCGTATGGAGAGACCAGCTGGTGGAGAGAAACCAGATGAAAGGAAAGAAACCAGAAGCAGGAGAGTAGCAGGGACGGGGAAACTGGAGGTTTGAGGGAGAGGGGGAGGGCAGGAGGATTAGTTGTTTTGAGAGACTTTTTCAGCAGAAGAAAATTAGGGTTAGGGGAAATGGAAATCTGTGGAAAGTAGAGAGGAGAGATGAACTGAGAGAGGAAAATCTGTGCTTTAATAATTGTCCTCTCCTGGGAGACAAGAAATTGGTTTCAGGATAACTGTGCACTGGGTTTCACTGAGAGGAGAATCTGGAGAGTCAAAGCAAGAAAAAGAGGATGAAGGTCCATAAGGAATGGAAAAGGAGCAAAGGGACAGAAGCAAAGTGCAGAGCAGAGAGACAGCAAGTGGATATTCTTTTCCCTACTAAGCAGTGTAGAAGTGGGTTCAGCTCCCCCTCTCTCTCCAGAGCAACCCTGGAGCAACCGTTCTGCTGTTTCTCTGTTGCTTATGCTGCTGTTGGGTTATGCCCATGCCGTGCACATGTCAGCAGGGCTTGTCCATGGAGTTCTTTTTCATCTCCAGGCCTGCCCTGGGGCTTCCTCTGCAGTGCTGGGTATGGGCACTGGCTGTGTCTGGGTCTGCAGCCCTGGCGCCAGGCATGAGGCTCATAAAGGTGGTGATGGTGATGCTCTTCCCTGTGAGCTGCACCCCAAGGAACATAAACTTCTGGGGCAGCCTCCCCTGCTCCATCTCCTGGCTGTGTGCCAGGTGACAGATCAGTTCTACTTATTGCGCAACAAACTTTTTCACATCCCCTTTGGAGCCACAGCTGTTGAGCTGCACTGGCGTGCAGTGCTCAGGATACTGAGCCCCTGGGTGCATCTGCAATGCCCAGACCACCCAGATAGGAAAAAACCTCAAACCAGAGGGAAGCTCAAGCCATGGCACTCTTTGGACGTGGCTGTGGTGGGACCGTCTCTGCCATTGGGTAGAGGTAAGACCAGAGTGCATGTAGGTCTCTCCTGTTTGTGTCTTTCTTCAATATCCACCCTCTATAATTCTGGTTACATGGGTGTAATCATGTATAGAGATCTCAGTGGCTGTTCTTTCCCAGCTTGTACAGCAATGCTGGTGTGCTGCCTATAGGCAGAGGAAACTTGGGTCTGATTCAAGAAAAAGTTGTTATTGCCTGGACTGTACAGGCTCTGCCCATACCTGATGGGTGGGCACATGCAAAACAGCACTGGTAGCCTGCAAACAGGATTGCAGGAATTTTTTGGTGTGTGTGGTTTGGTTTTTTCTTTTTTTTTCAACTTCATTTTACGTATGTGAATTTTTGACAGACCTGGTGAAAACATTTAACAGCTTCCAGATTACTTAAAACACACCCGCTTTTCCCTTACCGTAACAGGGTCTTTGTTAAAATAGGATGACAACTACCCATGTAGCCTATCAGAGGTGCTCGTGTAAAGGGTCCTTCTGTGAAGTATAAATAGTTTTGCATTTTAATGCATTTCTGGATAGCTTTTGGTTTAGTGTGAGGCTGGCACTCAGCTGAAAGGAAAAAAATGTCTGTTAAGAAGAAGTCATTATCAAAATAATAACACCATAATACAGGCAAAAATCCTGCTCCTTGTCACGACCCAAGCAGTCATGCTGGACCAATGCAACCAGGAGTAAAGTGACATTCCTGCAGAAATCTCTAAATTAGCTGTAGGGGTGGCGTAAATCAGGAGTGACTTCATAAAGGCCACCAGTATCACCCTTCCACACTTGTCCTTCAGTGGGTGTTTCTGAAAAGGGGGAAGGCTCATTATAAACTGTGAAGTCAGAGTATGGTGTGGTCTTACGTATGCCAGTGCCCTGGGCATGACTCCGGCAGCCAAGGGGGAGTCGCTCCCGGGTGGTGTTTGTCCCTGGCTAGACAGCAGGAGCAGGGGGTCCCTGCTCCTTTGCAGCTCGCCTTCAGCAAAGGGATGCAGGTTTGCTGCCCTTGTCGCTTGCCCTTGATGCAAAATGTACACACTGTGCAAACACGGGTTTGCCTTTGATGGGGGAAGGAAAAATCCAGGACTGGACAAAAGAGAAAGCAAGGTGATCCTGAATGAGTAAGGTGGAGGACATGGGAGTTATGAGAAAACCCTTCTTACATGGGCATGTCTGCTGTAATATAACTGTGCTTCAGGCAAAAAACACAGTTTGACTTGGTGACAGATAAAGGCTAAGTGAAATTTTTCTTGCTTATTTTTCATAGCTTTGTAGCTCATAACTGGAGTGGCTGGGTTTCTTCCACAAAATATGCAAAAATTCAATGACATTGAAATGTCTGAAAGCTAAAGAAAGTTAAAGCTGATCAGTCTCCTGCTTTTTCTAAAAATTTCAAACAACATATTGTTTCAAACTTTTCTTCTATTTTTATTCAATTTTAATTAACTGAGTTAATTAATGGTTCAGTAACAAACCAGGTATTTAATTTCACATCAAACTGAAATGCCAGTAGCAATAATAATCATACTGATAACCATTCTCGTAATACAAAGAAAGGGACATGCTGAGGCTGGAGATCTTGTTTGGAAAGGGAGTCTCAGTGGGCATCCTGGTGACAGCAGCAAGAACACAAGTGCATGTGGTGGTCCATCCTTTCCACTGACAGAGTAAGATCAGACAGTCCAGCTGTGCACTCACTGACCTCACAGACAGCGTGGTCCTTCTGGGATGGAGTAAGGAAGTGATGGTTCCTCCCCTTCTGCCTTTAACTGCAGATCAAGACTCTGGATCACACTGATCCCTTCACTTCCTCTCCTTCCAATGACAGGAGGCCAAAGTGATTTGTCTTGGTGAAAAAAGACAACACCCAAACTGTAGAAAAAATACTAAACTCCCTCTCACAGCGGAATTAGGTATTTTTTATAGGGTGACATTTTGAGGAAAGCAAACATCATTAGAGAGAGTGATCACCAAGAGGGCTGTACATGGTAACGTGATAAACTGAAACCATACCGGCTTGGGAGGTTTATCTGTTTTAGCAGCCAGCAGACAGATGCAGAGGGGTAGAAGAGGGGATGTACATGTAGTCCTGATGTCCATAAGACCAAGCCTGTGATCAGCATGACAGGCTGGTGGGTCCCTGGCTTCCTCTGCCCACGGGTGTGAGCAGGGAGCGGTGACCGGCAGCAGTCTCGCCCTCGGCTCTGCCCCTTGGCTTCGCTTTGAACATTTTTGTTTGCTGTGTTGTGGTGGATGGGTTCACAGGCAGCACTCCCTGTCAGACATCGGTCGGGGACCGCAAAGCAAGCTGGATCAATAGTCTCGCCGCTGTGATGTCCTTTTGATTAGCGTGGTGTCTCAGCGGCTGGATCCCAGTGTCGTATCAGCTGCCCTTGGCTGGAGGTATCAGACAGAGTCAGGCTCGGCCTGGAAGCGACAAGGTTTTCTGTAACATCCCGGTATTGGCAACTTCTATTTTGTGTCAGACACAGACAATAGACTTGGCGGTTTCCATCTGCCAGAGGAGAAGCAGCTATAGATATCTCTCCTATGCAAATCTGTGCAGCCAAGCAAAGAGCTCAGACACTCACAGGGTGTCCGGGTCCCCTCCTGGGTGCCCAAAGACCTCTCTGGTTTTCTAGTCAAGAACCATTGCAACAAAACCACACTTGCTTCATGCTTCCCCTCCATCTTTAGAATGAAAAGAGTTTGTAAAGGCCCAAACACACTTCAAACCCTCTGCTGCACGTTATGGGTTTGAACTGCAAGGTCATGCTTGGGTTGTTCTCTGGTTTTTCTGGGAGCGCAATGTTTATGGAAAGCTTGGTTGTCACATGTGCATTTGGGATATGAGACCTGAAGGAAAAAACTACCTAGCATTGCAAAACCTATGAAGAAGCTACAGCAATTACCCGTCTGGGCCCAGCTGCTGCGCTGGCATGGGAGCTGGGGCAGAGCCCACCACCTCGCTGCAGTGGCGTCAACGCTGCCCTCAGCCGGGCCTGGCTTGGTGCTGGGAGAGTGCTTCCCCACCCGTTTTATAACTAAAGGCTGAAGGGTTGTGTCTAGCCTTTGCCTACCCGGTTCCCTTACTCCACTCCTTCAGACAGCGTCGCTCTGAGCAAAATCTAATGGAGGTGGCACAGACCCGTTTCATGGTTCTGGCTCTGAAAACCAGTGGCCAGCAGCCTGCCCACTTCAAACTGCTGGCTGGGCGGTATCCCTCTCAAACACTGGAGAAATAAAAATGGATATATCGACTGTTCCTGGCCTTATAAGGAAAAAAAAATATCACTGTGCTGCTTATTTTTATTTTTGTTGTTACCTTTGTGAGCACACAGCCATGGGGCAGTATGACAGGACCCCGGCACTGCTGGTAGACTGCTCAAAATAGTGAATCTTTCACCATTTTGATCAAAAGCAGTCTTAAAAGTGAGGAAAACCTCGCTTGAAGCACACAGCATTTCACGTTGGGGTTTGCCCCTGAGACCAACTCAGATACTCGCTGGCCCCCCGTAGCAGAGGCATGCCTGGGCTGCCCAACTCTGGAGAATCCGCCCGGCAGGGCAGATGTCAGGAGCCACCAGTGCTGCTGCTGCACAGCCCCTTCCTGCTGCCAGGAGGTGCTGGCATGTCCTGATAATCCTGTCTGTTAAAAATGCTTGATGTAACCGAGGAGAAATGCTGTGTTTATCTTTCGCTCATCTTAACTCGATTTGAAGAAAAGACTGCTCTCATTGCTTGGGGAGGATGTTGTCCAGAAAGGTTAATGATAGAGGATGTTTATATGGGAATGGAGATTCCCAAGGAGGGAGCAGGGTGGAGGAGAGGTCTCCTCCAGTTGTCACTTTAATTTCCTGTTTTTAAACCATCAGTCTCAGCATTTTAGAGAGAATACAGGGGCAAGCTGTGTTGGATGTGTGCTTTGCCATCATGGTGGTGTGAAGTGAATAATCTGATGCCTCTGGCCCTGCTTAAGGAGGCCCTCACAGCTCAGAAGCCCATCATCTGCCATGGTTGGGTGGTCTCATCTTTGGAAAAAGGTCACCCACTGGAGGGCCCCTCCAGTTTAACAACAGGAGAGGTGTATCAGCGATGCCAGAGACTTGTTCCACCTTCAGTGCTGTCTAATATGATAAATGCCCCATAAGACCTATAGGGCGGTTCATGTGGTTACCCCAGGGGCTCCTGGACCTTATTCCCTGCTCACACCCATGCACTGGTTGCATCCAGCCCTGTAGCAGCACCCAAACCTCCTAGGGGCCTCCAGTGGTGTCATGTCAACCTGTTAGTCAGGAACTGGATGGACAAAGACATGCTGGCCATCTTGCTGGAGGTAGGGTCTGGAATGCTGCTGTTTTGCCTTCAGATGCCCAGCCAGATTTATGCATCAGCGCGATCTCCTTCCCCATCCTGAAAGCCTGAGAGAAATTGCTCCATAGTGCTTCTGCAGAAGGCACTGTGGAGAGGTGGGGACGTAAGCAGTTTGGAGGCACAATTCCCTGGGTAGAGACATCAGCAATGGCTTGGAAGATAGCTGTGCACTGGTAGGCTGGAAGGGTCGTTCCTGCTGCTCATGGTACTTCTCTGAGGTTGGAAATACTGATGGACCAAGGTCATTTGTACCAGCGAGGGTTGCATTATAAAGGGGTAAAGGGGCTAGTGGATGGATGCCTAACACAAAGGACTGAATTCAGTGCTGCCCTGCGCCCTGTGCAGCCTTTCAGCGGGCTGGTGTGGGGTGCAAGTTTGTCCCCAGTGAAGCCGTTATTCTAGTTGGACTCTATTATAGGGCATGTGGTCTGCTGCATTAGTGGGAATGGCATCAGAAATGACTATATAGGAGACACTGCACACAAACAAAAGTAATGTTTCAGTTTTTCACAATTTGACTACTGTTTCTGGGAAAAAAATGGCTCCTGATGGTGATTCGTATCTAAAATTTCTGCTAAGTAGCTGCATCCTGCTGTGTCCTGCCCTGACCTCTCACGGTTTTCAGCTGACACCAGCTGTCCCTTGCTCTTGTCTTGTGAACTATGCGAAGCAAAACAAGTACAGCGTGAAAGTGTGAGCGGCCTGTGCTGCAGACCTCCCTCGGGCTCTCTCCAAGAACAGAGGCCAGGAGTCAGCTGTTCTGGAGATGTGCCCTGGGCAAGCTCCAGGAGAAGACAACTTGCTCCACATGCCAGAAAACAGCCTCCCACCTATGTGGTGGAGGGGCACCAAGCTCCTGGGACTCGCTAAAGCAGCCAGTGTGGGGTCGGGGCACAGATAGACAAAGCCTGCAGGTCCCTTTGTGGTTTCCAAAAAGGATGGGCTGGACTTCTGGGCAAGTAGCACCTCTGCTGCTCCTACTGCTGAGCACCCTGCCTTCCTCTTCCCAGGGCAGCTCCTCCTTAACTTTCTCGTGTAATGCAGCAGAAAGTATCTTATTTCTGCTCAGCCTGGACCTTAGACAATCTACTCAAAGCCTGTGTCTGACTGACTGCAAAAAGTGTTACCCAGCTCTTGTTTGCTTGGCTTTGTTTTCCCTTATGTTTTCCCCTCTTATTTTCCTTCATAGGCAGGGAGAGCATTTGAACCCTCCCCAAATGGGTGCAAGGTAGCTTTTTAGCAACACCTAACATATGTGCTGCCCTCCTGCAGTCAGAAGAAGCCAGCAGAGGAACTGTGCTGAACTGCAGTGACTTGGGGTGCCTTCATTGTCCATGTCCACCCAGGATGGAGCTGGTGGCCCGCAGGCAGTGTGAGGAGCCACATCTCCTGCCTGCTGCAGCTGACTCGCGCCTGGTGCTTGTGCTCCCTCTGCCTTTTCCTCTGACAGAGACATGGGTTTCTGTCCATATCTATATTTTTTAATGCGTGGCATTAACTTGCCTTTGGGTGTTTGTGGGTTTTGGCACAGTGATCGTTTGACCTTTCTCCCTGCTCTGCGAGGAAGTTGACTGAATGTTTATTACATTTTGTAGATTACATATGCCCATCTACAGCATATGTTTACAATGAATTTATAGACCCCTATAAAGGGGCTCACAGGCATTATATTTAATTAATGTGGCAGAAATTATATCATTGTAATAACTGCCTGGTCTTTAGAGGTAAAACTCAGTGCCAAGGATTCCCAGATGAATCATCGCTGATAAGAACCAGACATGACACAGGCCATATATTGTATGGCGAATTTGTTTGGATTGGTACCTTTAGGGTATTCAGCCTTGCCAAGTCTCTGCGGTGCTGACACAGTTTATTACACATTTTCATTTATTAAGAGATTATTTGACTGCAGTTTGTTGTTTTATTGTACAGCAGGTGATAATTTTACACTAAATTAACTGTAACATCTCTGTTAGGAACAGGCCGAAGAGGCTTCTTGCTATGATGCTAAATACTAAGTAATGGCTTTTATTCATCAAGGGAGTAATTTTCTCTCATGTGCAGGGCTTCAATAAGACTCTCCCCCAACCTGTTATTAGGCTATGTGTGTATGCGGTTCAGGTTAGGGTTAATGGGTCTTGTGCCAATGCAGGCTGCTTCTTAAAAACAGATATCTGAGCCAGAATCACGTAGCTCATTCCATTGAGGCTTGACTAAAAAATGGTTTGAGGCTACCAAATCTGCACATAGGCAGACAAATGGCCACCGAGGTCTGGAGGTGGGTGATGCTCATTGTGTGAGCCCAGGAGCTCGGCTTTTAGCATCAGAAGCGGTTACAGCTGGGCAGTCAAAAAGGTGAAAGCTCCTGGCACTGTTTGACTCTTCAGTAAAATAAAAAGATGCTGTTTCCACTCCTGGCTTAAATATCTGTTATTTCAACCAAAGCAATAATTCAACCAGAAAATAGTTTTCACACATTTATAAAAACAAAGGAAAAAATGAGCAACAACAACCATCCCCCTTTTCCCACAGAAATTAATAACTTTTGAAGAAAAATTATTTATTCAAAGCCCCTTTTTCCATTTAAAATAGATTACAGATGAAAATAATTTGCCTACCCCTTGATGAAGTCCATTATACCAGACTAGTTTCATAGTCTGTCTCACACAGATACCGTTGAGTTAAGCTTTGTGTTGGGAGATGGGAATTCCACACCAAATTGAATTGGAGGCTGAAGCAGGAACAATTATGGCTGCAAATTATTAAAGCTTTGCTATATTGGAAATTCACAGCATGCTTATAGCAGTAACTTGCTATTAAGAAGAACCATACTACAAAGCTAAAAATAGAGGAAAAAATAAGAACCATATTGCTTCAGTCACAATTCCATGTTTAAAGAAAGTAATCGCTGGCAAAATAATCCCCTTCCCAGCTGCGCCATGGATTAGCTTTGGTTAATGCTAACATTTCCTTTACATGGAGCACATCAAGGGGAAAATTATCAATTAAAATCTAGGGCTGAGTAAGTAATTCATAGGAAGTGATTTACTTGAGGGGACCCCCTCACACACACACACTCTTTCTCACTTAGACTTTTCTGCAAGCAAACCCTGACTTTCCGCACACGATGCCGGTGAGCAGGAACTCACCGAGTGGTGAGCCGCGAGATACACACGTCTGTTCTGACTGGACAAGCAGGTGAAGTGTTATATTTCTAGATGCTCCTATATCAGGTGTCCAGTGCGGGGTTTTTTTATGATTAGTTATTCCAGATTGTCTCCTGGGGAATATTTTCTAGGGCTCCTTTTAAAATTTGCTGCTCAAAGATCATTCTGCAGCAAGCTCGTTAGCTGGTGTGCTCATGGAACGCTGCTGCCAAAGCAGTGCGCATCCACACACTAAGAACGTGAAAAGTCATTCCTAACTATTTTTTTGCAGAATTCCCCAGATCTAAAAGCATTGAACGGGCTTGTCTGTTTTATTGATTTGGGGGTGTTTGTTATCATTTTTAGACGAGGGAATGCGAGACTATGTAAATGGCTGTTGTCTGTTCCCTTTCAGGAACGACATTTGATTTCCCCTCCCCTCCCTGATTTTTTGGAGTTCCTGTTTTCTGCCAAGGGAACATACGGCCCATTTCTAGCTCATGCTTCATGTGGGTTTGGGTTTTTTCCAAGACTACGAAACAAAACTCTCCTGGGCCCCAGGCCTAGGAATCAAATGTTTGTGAGCGGGAGGCTCTGACTGTACATCCCAGCTCAGGTGCGAACATTTGGGGAAAAACCTGCACACTTGAGAGCGGAGGAGGGGCATGGCAAGGATAAAAAACCCCTAAAAGGATAGGGCTACTATGGGACATCCCATACAAAATGATGCTTGGAGGTTGGACCAGAGTATATGCTATTGTGTTACATTTCTACCCATCTGGCATCCCTGTAGCCTGTTCAAAGAACTGTAAGTAAACCCTGAACTGCTGATAACCGCTTTACAAATGAAAACTTTGATTTTATTTGATGGTGTAAGACTTGAGAAGAAAATGGGGGAAAAACACAAAGCAGAATAAATTTTATTAGTAGAGTAGATGTGGCAGAATAATTACAATTTCTGGCAGAGTGTTGGAAACAGCATAAGAAGGCTGGAAAAGTAATAGCAGCTTAAATTTTGATTGTCTGTTTGGGGTGATAGTAAAGTCAAGAGTGCCATTTCCAGTCTAAAATCCTTATATCCAATACTAAAGAGCATTAGAGCCTAAATAAGGATTTGAATACAAATGTCTTCAACTCGAGCTCACCACAAAATTAAAGGATCTGTTCCAGGAAATACAGTATCTGCTTGAAGAGAACCCCTAGACCGATGTCTTTGAAGCTTAAGTTTTAATTTAGGATTTAGAAAAGTTGCACAAGGCCCTGCAGAAGTCTGACATGTTGTCCTGGAAGAGATCCTGCACCGCTGCCAGCTCCAACAGAGCTGGCTTGGAAGTCTCACTGCTTGCCTGCCCCGGACAGGGAATGCTGCCCGTGGTGATGCTGCTGATGAGAGAGTGAGTTCGTTGTGAACACGGAGAGAAATGCTGAACCCAGGAGAGGAGCACTGAATCTGGGTCAGGTGGGAGGGCACGCAGGCTGGCTGAGCCCCGATGGTGCTGGTTTTAAAGCCAAACACACATGGTTTGGGTTAAGGCTGGCCTTGCTCTGCCCAAATGCTTGTGTGCTTGTGTAGATGTGGTGGGCTTTGCATGTGTAATTATTCCTTTTTCATCCTGGTACAAGGCAGCCCAGGAGACATTATTACTTATGATGTGCACATTTTTTTTTTTGGTGCCCTGTGTTTCATTTAATCAGAGAGCTTTCTTAGCAGCCCAGATACACTGGGTGATCACCTCTATTATTTTCAGCATTGTGCAACATTATTATTTTGCCTGCCCTCTTTTGTGTGCAGGCTTGAGTGCACTTAGAAGCACCAGGCACAGCTCGCTCATTTAGGGACATCTGAACTGGGATAGAATAAGAGAGCTGGTAGCTTTTACCATTGTGCCTTTACCTCCCAGTGTTTGTGGCCTCTGCAGTGTTTTCCCTGCGTAGGTGCTGCAGACCCGGGGTGACAGTGGGGACTCACTGACCAGACTCCCTGAAGCTCTGCCAGCTGCCCAGTAAGCAGTTCCAAGGTTGGGTGTTGGCTTTAGTTATTCCATTACGTAAAATATTTAAATTTGAAAAAAACCCCCCAAAATCCCCACAACACCCAAAAATATTTCCAGAGAACAATATTTTCCATTTGCTTCTGCTGGGCAGATTCCCTGGCCCTTCAGCCCATGGTGCAGCAGTTTCCATGTTGAGCTCCCATGCTCTTGGGTCAGCGCTGGCTACAGGAACCTATCCAAAACAGGAGCCTCCTAAGCCTAGTTCAGAGGCCACTTGCAAGCGCCACTGCACGGTGAGTGTATGCAAATTCACTGGCTGTATTCCTTGTCCTTCTGGAGCTTGTTGTGCAACTAAAGATTGGCTTCTGAGTGATCCTGCCCTGCACTCCGAGTCCTGCAGGGTGACACGCCAGTACTAGCCATATTAGTGAAAAGATCTAGTCAAAGGTTAGTCAACGTCATTGTAGCCAGTGGGAGACTATGAGCGCTGCAGCTCAGCTGTGGGCTCGGAAAGCAAGGAAACCTTTGGTGAGGGGCTGCTGCTCAGTAGACAAGGGTTATCATTTTTTCACCTGGGAAAGCTGCATCTTCCAGAAGAGGGAAGAGGCACTGAATCCCTCCTGTGAGCTCTGGAAAACAATTTGAAAATATTTCCCTTCTTCAGAAAAAGAACTCATTAAGTTTTCTGTTCCTCCGAGTCCCCATGCTTCCCAGTCCCAGAGGCATAACATTGAGCCTAATCACCAGCTAGAACAACTGAGGCCTTTATTTTGGTGTAAAGCTGCATGAACAAAGAAAGTCCCCTGTGTATACAGCTGTAACACTTGCATGATTGTGAGAAAAATGGAGGAACCCACAACTGATTTCCAAATCTGTGTCTTCCTTTTTCCTATAATGAGTGTGATGCATTATTTACACAGGCAAGAAAATGTACAAAGTTGATTTTTTTTTCTTTCTGTTTGTTTTCATTCAGTTGCAGAAGGGCTGGAACTCCAGAAAACTGAGATAAGAGCCCTACCCTTTCCTTGGTGCGGTGAGCACAGTATGGAGGATGAAGAGGAACTCAAGGTATAACCATGAAGACTTAGTTGGGTCTTTTCAGCAGCTATCAAAGAACCCTGTCTCATCACTTTCCTGTTTTGAAAAGAAGGAGCATGAGGGCTGGGGTGGGAAAGGCTCAGGGGTGTCGAGGGCAATCACAGTCACAGTCACTGAGATACCTGCCCACACCCAGCACTATGGCAATAAACTACTGACTACAACCAATATTATAAAAATTCCTCCGTGGATGACGTAGACACATCGATGGTTTTGCACGTGTCGAAGACTCACTGGGTGATGACATATTTCCTCCTTGGGTTGACTCATGAGTTGCTTCTCCTGGTTGCTATGAAAGCTGGAAGTGCTTTAAAGCTGCCTGCTGCAAGAACCTTTCATGAAAAGAGAGAAAAATCTCAGTATTATTGCTGGATTCACTGATTTGATCCTTTCACTCTTGCAGTTGCTGAGCTTTGCCACTTTGACATTTATTAAATAGCTTATTAGTGGCAGAAGCAAGAAGGATAAAATTTGTGTGTATAATTTAAAGCAAACTATCTCCACTGTTAACCTGTCCTTCAAGGCCTGAAGTAAACAACTGCATTTCAAGAGGATGCTACTAAAGAAAGAAAAGTCTGTTGGGTGCTACTCTTTTTTAAATGATGAGACAAAATGTTTAACAGTCTGAAAGCTCTAAGCCCTGAGTTGTTACGAGGAAATAACAGCTCCATTAATTAGGTGATCAAATACCACTTCATTAGTAAATCCTTACATTGGTCTGGCATGGCTTGTGCTTGTTTATGAGACAAGTGACTCTCTTCTTTTGAGCATCTGTAATAATCCAGTGGGTTATTTGATGTAATTGCTGCAATTCTCTAATCCGTGTATTTGCATCCATGTTATGTGTTGACTATGACCTGGTTCAGGGTCTTTATCCGAGTTGATTTTCAGCAGCTCTCAGGAAAAAAATAAACGATCTTTTCACAATGTGCAAGTTTGCCACCATTTCAGACCTTGTTTTCTGTCACTCATCAGGAGAGCTGAGGCTGTTAGATCTGTGTACTTGAGCTCACCCCAAGTGAGCCAGTACTGTGCCAGTACGTGGGCAGAGGGAAAGAAGAGGGAAAAGCCTGGGTAAAACCATTAGGGCAGCTGCCAGGGAGACCAGGAGCTGACCTAGCCTCCCTGCCACTGTCTCCTGAGCAGGGACAGTTTATACGGGGATGGGAAATATCTCCTGCTGAGTCTGCTTGCCCTGCTGCATGGAGGGTTAAATCGCCTGCAAGCTGCTGATGGCCAGAGCTTACAGCCTGGTGGTTTAAGGGGAACTAGAGCCACTGCTGACCCACCTTGAATCGTGGGCTGTAGGCAGAGTGCTCAGGGATGCAGCAGGAACCAATATGGGGAACCAGAGGGACGTCAGCAGAACTCTGCCAGCAGAAGTCACCCGGCCCTTGAGTCAGCGCCCGGCCGTCTTGCAGGGATGTGGGGTACCCAGATTGAAATCGCTGGTGGATTTAAATCAGACCTAGAGTTTCACAATAAAATCTCTCCCTGGAGTTCCCTGTGCAGGGCCCGTATACATTTGTATTCACAGCCTGCAGTAATTTTAACCCATAATATACGTGTTTATCTCAATGCGGGATAGACACCAATTAACACTGCTCGTTAATGAGGGCACAATCCACTTGCACAACCTTGAACCACCGAGTGCACACAGTGATGTATGAATGAGAGGTTAACTTCAGATGACAGCTCATTTCTTTTTGTTCTTCTGCCCAGAACATCCTGCCAATACACACATTATAAATAACGTGTTCTTGTGATGGTATGGAGGGGCATTTCAGAAGTGACTGTCACTTCTTTGTTTAGGAGTGATTGCACAAATTCGGGGTTTCAACCTTAATACTGTCTATTGCCGTGGCTGCTGGAATCAGTGTTGTGCCCCCGGATCTCCACTGCTGATACCCCCAACCACAGCCCGGTTCTGCCTTCTGAATTAGAAAGTTAAATGTGAATGGGATTAACTTAAAAACCTACAGAAAAGGGCAAGTGGCATTTTTGATGTGCCTGAGACGCCTTTGCCCGTCTGACTCACAGTTCAGGACTCATGGAGCGATGTCATTCGTAATTTGTGTAAATGCTCACTTGCTCACCCACCCACAGCCTTGTTATGTACTGCTTTTCCATGCAAAATGCTCAGCCAGCGATAAACCCCAGTTAGCATCATGTTATCTCCGCTCTCACACAGATTACACCACATCAGTGTTCTTTCTGCGGGGAATATATTTACTTGCTGTAAGGAGCCATCTAGTGAGGGTTTACTGCACATAAAATCAAAGTAACTGTTTCTTTACTGTTTCCAGGCAATAATGAATGAAAAATTGCCATATTTTCTTTCCTCTTCCCCTCTTCCATGTGCTCCTGCTGCACTCGAGCCACAGCTAAAGCAAACAGCTTGAGCTGGTGAGGCTGTGTGGGACTGAATGCTTATTCCTCTGGCCATCCCTTTACAAATGACAGGGAGCACACGTACTCACCCTTGCTCAGCTCTGCTCCAGGGGAATGCACATGGCGTGAGGAAGAGCCCCAAAGGACCTGCCCTCTGCCCTGGCAAGAGCGAAAGCAGAGTGAGTGGGTGGAGAATACAGGGAAGGGCCAGGGCAGACAGAAGTGAGAGGCCTTAAAGCTGGTCCCATTTTAGCCTACGGGTGACAGAAGGGCAGAGCCAGCCGGTGAAGTGCCCCTTGACACGCAGGCAGTGATGGCACAGCCAGGCACTTAATTCAACTCACGGAAGGCTAAGCCAGAGCCTCAGTCAGCAGTCAGATAAAGAGAGCAGAGTTTGAATGGTGGGCACTTCTGTGCTGGTTTGCTTTTTTTTTTTCTTTTTTGGTTTTGGTTTGGATGAACTTCAGCAGATGAAAGAGTAGAGTTGAGAGTGTCTGTGTGCTACAGAAATTTGAAGTTACTGCTCCTGGAGCATCAAAAACACAGCTACATGGCAAATCTATATTGTTATGAATTTTACAGCATGCAGAAGGTACTGAACACACCGAGTTAAATATTAAGCACTCAGTCAGGGAAATGACAACAGCTTTTCTGCATGTTAGAAGTAAGGTTTGGTGGTGTGCTCTGCAACTACACCCAATGAGCGTGCCTGGGCGGAGGGAGAGGGTGCAGGGGCAACATCGTTCTTTTTGGCTGCACTGAAGCAGTCTCCAGGCTAAATCCAAGCGGCTGCAGGCAGTGGGGTGTCTGCCAGGGTGTGCCTGGAACGCTTCACAGCAGGCGATATGCTGGAGACTCCATTGTGGTGTTCACTGTGGAGCCTCCTCCAGCCCCTTCAAACCTCTTGGGGTGGGAGTTTCCAAGCAGGCAAGCAGCTGCACTTCACTTTGAGCAGCCTTATGCTGAGCTGGCACTGAAGTAATCCTCCCCATCTCCTGCCTGCATATTTCCAGCGCTGGTTCTCAGCAGGCAGCTTTTCCATCCTTCGAAAGCTCAGCTCTGTCTCTCCCGTGTTGTTGTCGGCTCAATTCCCCCAGGCACTACTGGCCAGCCTTGATGGGAGAGCACCAAGTGTCAGCTCCTCCGTAAGGCTGAAAAAAATGGCTGGCACGCTGCAGGAGAGACTCTGAGACGTTTGACAGTGTAATACACAATAAACAGGACAGTAATTTTTCATAGCTACACGGCATATCAGGATAGGGAAAGTAATCCAACTTTTATAAACAAGCCTTTATTCTACAAAACCCAGACACTCTCTCATGCAGAAGAAAATGCTCTAAATTATGAAAGCCTGTCACTTTACAATAACTATTCCTTGCTTTTTTCTTCTTTTTCTTTTTTTTTAAATTGCAAACAATGAAAAATGTATTTTTTTTGCTACAGTGAGAAAATTCCCGTTTTTAGTCAGTGTAAAGTCTTTGACTACATGAATGATTAATAGGTTTAATGTAATAGCTGCAGCTGAAATTTAAAAAGCAAACAAGCCAAACAGATCTGAATGGATTTGTTATAATGATTTCATTAGAGATTTTTAAAAACTTTGCTTTATACTTGCAGTTTGTTGTCAGAAAGATTTGGTTGAATTCAGTCAAAATGGTTTGTTCTTTGTCTGTCCGTGGTCACCATAGCTACCATTTCAATCTGTTAACATATGTGGTATTATTTGTTCCTTTCTCTTAAACTCTGTTCACAGATGCTGTCACGATTCTCCTTTGTACCTATCTGATCACTTCATGCCACGGTTGGCTCCATGCCTTTTCCGATGAGAGCCCCTGCGATGAGGACAAGGTGGTTAGGCACTCAGTGCAGCAACGGAGACAGAAGGAGAAGCTGGGGTGGGGATGGCTCCCACTCTGCTACGGCATGGGATCTGTGAGACATACCTGTGGAAGACATTGCCAGAGGTGCATCTTTCTTCTGGGCAGGCAGGTATCCCCTGGATGTGCTGTGGCAGATCCTTGGCTGCCATAAATCAGAACAAATGCATTCATTTTAGTGGGGCTTTTGTGCCTGCTCATGGCCAGGTCCTGTGATGTTGCTCATTGCAGTTTTTAGGTAAGGAGCCAAGAGATGAAGGGAGGCACGGCTACAACATTTTAAATAAATAAGTAGTAAGATTGTATAGCTTCTATTCTCTTGATCTTTCCAGTCTTAGAAAAGGTTCAGATTGCCACAGAGTATGAAGGTGTGTCCAGTCTGTACAACAGAGCTGATTGGAATATTTAGTGGAGATCAGACTGTCCACATTTCACATTTTAATTGGCATTGAGTGGGGAAAGAGGTCAGTTTTCTGTATTGCTGAATGTGAAGATGATTGAGATGGCTTCGTTTTCTTTCCAGCTGTGAAGCCCGCAGGTAAGTGTATTGATGGGAGTATGTATGCAGTACAGTTTCTAGTGGGGAGACCATAAGAGAAATCAGATAGTCTGGAAAATATACCATTTTCTTTCACAACAAAGCTCTCACAGTAAAGAGTAAAGTTAAGGTGAGTCTGACTCCTCTTTTTTTTTATTTTTTTTTTTAATATTATAAAAGCCTTTGTTTAAAGCTCTGTGGGTCTGATTTTCAGAGCCGCCGAGCACCCTGCTCGCTGATTTCTTTTAACTGGAGTTGTTCAGCATGTAGGTGTTCAGCATTTCTGTCAGCCGGGGCCCCTCTACTAATGCCTGCAGAGAGGAGCTGGAGAAAGTGTGAGAAACATTATTGTAATGAGGGGCTAATTCTGCCTCTCCTTCCTGCCTCTCAGTGCAGATGAAAGAGTGCCTGCCAGTCATGTTATGAGCATGGAGAAGGGGAATTCTGACTTACTGGCTCTGGCTCCCCAGGGGCAGGGATGCTCGCCTAGCACAACGCACAGTAAGTCACATCTGCATTTCCAGTATAAGGCCCATTTTTAAGGACTCCTAGTTTGGCTATAAAAATTCACTTAGCATGCATGAATAGAAACCAAATTGACAAGACAGACCATAACTGCTCTGAAAGGGCCATTAGTTCCTGTTGTATGAAAAATCCACATTTTAAAAAAGCGGGTGGTGTTCACATTTGTACAACAGGCTGCAACTGTTCCTTCGAAGTCATTATAGCCTCTACAGAAATAATAATTTTCAAAATCACTATTGATATCACAGGCACAGAAGCAGCAGGAGGCAGGTGCCTGTGCTTGATAATAACCCAGATCCTTCCAGTGCCTCTGAGCAGGTTCGGATCAGTGTAAACTCTAGATTTACACTGATGTAACTGAGGAGGATCATGGTGTAAAGATTTTGTCCAGTAGTGGAGAGTTTGGGGCAAGGTTTCTGGTGTCCTCAGATGAATCCCAGCGGTGCAGTGGCTGTAAGAGGGTACCAACAAGTTGTCTGTTGAGAAACACCATCCAGGTCCTGTGCTCAGTGCTAGAGGAGAGGGTAGGGAAAATGCATCTGTACTAGGTGCCTTTGGTGTTTAACGAGGGAAAAGTCCAGGGCAGACAGGAATCTAGCTATTTTTCTAATTGTGATTTTAAGAGGTACGAGGTCATGGCATTTTCTAAAATTGTTTCTTTTAGTTGGTGGTTAGTCCCTCACTTGACGCCAAATAGAGCTTTCATTGATTTTTTTCTTATTTTTTTCCCCCAGATTTTCATGTGTTGCAGGTTTTCTTTAGACGAATAGCAGTGAGGAACTAACTTTGATTTCTCTCTCCTCCCCCTGAGATGGCTAGTGTTTGAGATTTCCAGATTATATTTGGAATGAATGGAAGAGAGAGTGTAAAATCAAAGGCTGGCACTAGAGTCCTGATGACTTGTGCTACGCCTTAGGGGTATGTTCACGTAATCGCTGGGCCTGAGCCTTCTTGTACTGGTTTTACAACAAAGGGAATTTCCAGGGATTTCAGCAGAGTGATCTTCATGTTTGTCAGAAGGATGCGAATAAGATGATTTTCTCCACTCCCACATGTGTGTATGGACATACCAACCTGTACATTTTTACTCTCTTACAAAAGTTTGCTTGAACCTATGACTATGTGTTTTGAGGGCAATTTCAGATGAATTTCTAACAGTTCCCTTTCCTGTGGAAATGCCAGTGGTCAGAAGCTCTGTAGGTGATACCCCTATCTGAATTTCCCTAAGGTCATCCTGTGTCATGGGAAGAGAGTGGGCTGAATGGTGGAGTAAAGGGGGCTGTGCTGGCAGGAAGTCAAATTGGGGACTTTTTGGTAGGATTTTAGGAGCAAGCAGCTGCCCCTCAGCTGGACCTCCCTTCCCCATTGCTGGGATTACCACAACAGCAGCAAGGCAAGTGAAGAGGACCCCCAGAGAGGCAGGAGATGGCCTGGCTGAGGAACTTTGCTGCAGGTTGTCTGTTGGAGCCCTGGACATCTGTGCACCTCTGTAGGGGTCCACGCTGTGGAGGGTCTTGCATAGAGGAGTTGTCCTGCTGCATCTGGCCGATGCTTCTTGAAGTCCATTAGCCTGGATGCTAGCAGCATCCTTCAAAAGTAATGTCACAGCACTGTGTGAGTAGCTTCTCCTGGGGAAAGCTTCATTCCTCACTCAAAAAAAAAAAAAAAAAAAAAAAAAAAAGAAAGAAAAAATTGATTTAAATGCTGAAGAGCAAGGGATTGTGTTCCCTCCAAAGCTCTTAAAATTAATATCTACTGTTAAACCCCTGGATATCTTAATGTACAGCATCCAATCTTTGTCCCGTTAGGTTTAGTGACAAAGAGCTCCCTGAAGGGACAGTGTGCATTTCCTGTTCAAAATCTCCTGTGAGAAAAATTAAGGTTTTGGACTCCTAGTCATCCTGAACACTACGGCAGTTGTCCCCTGCAACTCCATCTTCCTTCACAGACTTTAGCATTGCGCACTGGCTGCCCCACTGCCAAGATGGTGAAGATGGAGAGAAGTGACATGAAAAAAGTTGATAAAAAGAGGGTGGTATATTCCCAGGTAAGCGCCATGCTAGCTGGCTTACTACTGTCCGTATGATGAAGCGGCCCCTGAAAGGAAATCTTTTTCCTTTGTTTGTTTTTTTAAGGAGTGATGAATCTCTTTGCACCTTGTGTTTCTCTTCTGATATGGAGATTTTCTATTTAAACACAGAACTGACTGGAGCAAACCCATCAGCTATCTGAGGCTTTCTACTCTGACTTTGCTACATGAAAGGGAAAGGTGCCTGTCACACCTCATATGAGGCTTGGTTTCTGTGAGAAGGCACCTAGCTATGGAGGGGTTAATAGCACCAGATCCTAGATCCTGTCTCAACCTCTCACTCTGTCCCTTCCCACTCTCTCATGAGCTCTTCTTCAGGGCTGCTCAGGAGTGCAGGGTGGGGGACAGAGAGGGGCTGCCTGCTCTGGGTGCTGCCTGCTGGGGGGTGCCCCCGCTCCAGAGCACCCCTGGCTGGGGAGGTGGGGGAGCTGAGGGGGAACAGGGCTTCTTAACAGCCTTGATTTTAATTTGCTTAGAGAAGCTTCCAGGGAGAAAAAGAGCGAGCAGAGTTCTGTGAGAGCAGTAGGGTGGTGGGGAAGGCCATATGCCCCAGGAGCTGAATCCCTGCTAAGGGGATGCTCACAGTAGCTGTACAGATAGGTGACTCCTGCTCCCATCAGCTTCACCAGCTGTGAAATAGCTCCTAGCATAGATGCCGAAACAAACCCACTGAGGTCTGCATTCACACTTCACTGGGATAGACAGGGTGTACTCTGCAACTCTGCCTGCACCAAGACGTCGTGTGTTTGTTCCACTGCTCTCGCCAGCATCACCAGCCTCTGTCTATGCAGGATTTCAATCCCATCCTCTCTATCCTCCCAGGGCCAGCTCTTAGTGCCTCCCTCCCCTCTGGGCCAGCCAGGAGCCCGCTCCATGCCAAGACGCAGTTTCCCTTGCTGTTGCAGCTCCCCTGGTCCAGCCATGCTCTCCCTGCAGCTGCCAGCAGCCCTTCTCCCGGCTCCCCATGCTGATCCAACACCAGCTGCCTCTCTTCTCCCCGCCCCACTCCCACCATGGGCCTCCCCGTATTTTTTCTGCTGGCCTCCCACTCACTACAGAATATGAGCCATTCTCTCCAGTGGGAAATAAAAGTTTGGATTAAAATTTGCTGTATTTTTCCTTCTCTAAAAGCAGCTTTCAGGCTGAAAGGCTACGAGGACAAATTTCCAAAGGAGTGCAGAAGACCTAGAGACAGATTTTTAAGGTCTTTTGGTTACATTGAAATGAAATTAGATGCCCCTTGTGATTTTTTTTCAACAGAAGGAAGCGTTTTTTAAATTTGCATATGATGTCTGTTTGCATCTTTAGGCATCGAAATGTTTCCAGAGATTTGGGTTTTGAACACCTAAGTCCCCTTGGAATCAGAATCAGGCATCAACTCCTGTATACTCCTTCCAAATGCCAGCCAAAATTGTTGTCGAACTTGGAGCACAAAGTTCTAATGTAAGAGATTATAAACCCAATTTCCGCCCTGCGTTAGCAGGCAGCTTAGCACCAAGGAATAAAGAACAACCCATAGTGTTGACTGTATAAACATCTTGTTCAAAGATGTATAAAGATCTTGTTCATTTTCCTGATTAATAGCCTTTCAGTATTAAAAACAATCAGTCTAGAGCGTGATTAATTGTGCCTTCTACTACTAGTAACCAAATACATGTTTGTGTATATACTTACGAACATATATATATCCACTCATGTAAACACACAGGCACATTCTCACTGGGGTAAGCATTTTTAGCGTGTCTGTTCTCAAGGAAAATACAATACTTGGGAGGTGAGAGTTGCTTTTTACAACTTGGGCAAACGGGAAGTGTTTTAGCTCTCGTGACCCTTTGTTGCAACAACTGGCAGCCCCAGGGATGAGCAGTGAGCTTTGCAGCCCCAATGAAAGGCACAAACCACTCACCTGGGCAGGGAGGAGAGCAAGAGAGAGGCAGAAGACACTTTGCTTTTTGTCTGGGGAATGAAGGCTGCTCAGCTGTTGGGCATCCCGGCTGAGTTTCTACTTAATCTGTATTTTACTGGTGGGACTGACAGGGTTAATGACAATAAAAAGTTTTCATTTAAAAGTTGGCAAGGAGAGGTGCTTTTCCCTTGACAAAGATAACCAAATTTCAAGAAATTATTTAAAAGACAGTCCTGCCTGGTCCAACCTGTTAGGCTACAGCAAGCACGCAACCGTGACACCATCTTTATAGGGAAAAGACTTCCCCCCCCCCCCACTTTTGCCCTGATATCTAAACAGCTGAACAGGTTAACCATTTCATTACAGTAGTGTCCAGAGGTTGCAGTCTAGCTCAGGGGCTAATGAAAACACCACCCTTGCTTTATGTGACTCAGTCTGCTACAGCTTGTATGTGAAACTCCTCCTGATCCTTCGGCTTGATGAACCTCAGTGGGACACAGGGGTGTCTGCAGTCACGTGTGGGATCACAGGATTGATTCAGGTAAACAAGACCCCATACTCACCAGAGTCTCTCACTGCTCATGGGGTTTCCTCCTCATCTGTCCCACCTTGCAGAAATTAATGAAGTTTTAACATCGGGTTTCTCCAAGGCAAGTGGCGTGAGCTAGAGGGATAGAATTTGTTGCTTTTTTGGCATTTGCCGTATAGTCAGAGGCTGCAAAAAGTGCACCGTTGCTGCTGAAAAATAAAATACAATTCAGTATTTTCTGCACAGCCTCTGTGTAAATGCTCGCCTACACTCTGCAAAGAGTTTTCTTTATGGTCAGAACAGAATTTTTCGAAGTTTCCATCAAGAATACCACCAAAATCTGTAGTGTTTTGCTGGGACACTCTCAAACCTTCAGGCTTTTAGCCTAAGCAGAAAGAAACCCAACACCAATGTTAAGGAAGCAAAAGCAAACATGAAAAATTTTATCAATGGTTAGAACCAAAAAGCTCCATCAGCATCACAGATGTTATGTTCAGGGCTCATGAGTTTCTGCAGAAAGGTTTGAAAAAGAAAAGCAGTGCTGCCAGGAACGAAGAGGGTGTTGTTGGCCTGGGACAACAGCTGTGACAGGTGCAAACTGGCTGTGACGGTGACAACCCCGAGACTTCCTGCTCTGGGGACAGGCAGACATGCACAGTGCACACACACCGCCCTCCTGGCACCCAAGGGAGAAGGCACCAGCCTGCTCCCGTTCTGGGCATCTCCTCATCTTCTGTTGGGGATAAGGAGCAGCCTGGTGAGCGGGCAGGAGTGGTAGAGCGTGTTCCACTGTCTGAGGGGATGGCTATAGCACAAGGGGATGGCCTTGGCACGAGGGGATGGCTTCGGCATGGGTGGCATCCCACACCATGCTGCCAAGCAGAGGTGGGGACACAGGAGATGAGCTGCTCCTCCAGCCCGCTCCCACAGGACGGTGCTGCTCCGCTCTGCTCCTGGGAGGGACAGGGCTGGGACTGCAGCTTTAGGGAGGGCAAACGCTTGTGAAGTGCCAGCAGTAGACAACTTTTCAACAGTTTAAAAGTGTGAAATGGTGTTATAAATATTTTAGATTATTGCCCCAGGATTGAAATCTAAGCAGGGGATGGCTATGAAGAGAGGAGGAGGGAGGAGGAAGTGAAGGAAGACCGAAATTAGGCCCTGATTTGCAAAGCCGTACACATGTGTCTGGTGTAAGGACATCTACAGTCTCAGGTTCAAGTTGAGTACTCAGGTGTGCTTCAGCCTAATTCTTGGGTGAGGTTTTTTTTTTTTTTCCAGGGCTGGGATAACCAAGCAGATAGCAAAACCTTTTGAATTTCACTCGAGCTTGTTTTTAAATGACAAATCAGGTGTTCCCTTCCAGCCTTTGCTTTTCTAGAGTAGAAGCACTGGAGTACAGAGAAGGATAATGAACACTCTGCTGTGTTTGCATTCCTGTCTATCAGTAAAATGTGTTCTGCGCTACAGAACTAATACACTTCACGCTGGGAAATATTTGTGGCTGTCAGTGGTGGGGTCTAAGATCATCGCTAATTATTCCCCTGATTTAGAACCGATACTTTCAAAGAGTGTGGGGCCAACAGCCACCATCATAAAATTTAGTTTTGTGACATAGAAAAAGTTATTTTTATGTAGTGTAAAAAAACATTTTTTTTTTTGTGCTGTAAATAAGAAACTGTGGTGAATAAATATTCACAGGTACATACATGTGTACACGAAGGGAGCTGATGATGCATCTGTCAGCAGATACACACAAATCACATACTGACTATAGAGGGGAAAGTAAATACTGTAAAGAGGTCGGTTTGCTGAAAGAAACTACCACGCATCTCAGAAAGGTATTTCTCGTTCTAATTTTAATGGAGCAAATAGTGCATGAAAATTAAGGAGGATCCTTTCCAAACCACTACCTAGGAGTGACATAGTTTTGATAATCTTAAGCACAATATAGAAAAGGATCAGTAAATCCGGTACTAGAGACCGTAGCTCTTGCTCAGCAGCTCTTTCCCCCTCCCCCTGTGCAAATTCTCGTGGATTAAAATGGCAGAGGGAGGAGGGGAGTGGCCGGGGACAGTTTGTCTGATACGAGATAACCGCTGCTAGTCAAACTGCACTTTTAATTGCACGGGCCAATAAAAAAAAACTTGCTACAGAAGTTAATTTGAATGAAAATAGGAGACACACCCCACAAGCTGCTTTCCATGATTATGTATTGTTTTCCCGCACCCCGCTGCACAGCTCCAGCCGCAAATAAAAGCCAGCAGCTCCTACACTTTTGTTGCCCGTTTCTGCCAAGCCGGGTCTGGACCCCCGTCCCCATCGTCCTCCCCCCCACCCCGGCAGCTCCTCCCCGGCAGCGCACAGGGAGGGCAGGCAGCAGCCTCGTGCGACACGGAAAAGCGGAGCGGTCTCTGCTCCCCTTTTGTCTCGGTCCGTCACCCCTGGCCCCGGCTCTTCCCGGCTGTGGGGAGCGCAGCCGCGGAGGCTGGCAGCGGGGCAGCGCGCAGGCTGCGGGACGCGCCCTGGGGAAGGCAGGAACGCCTCGGCTGATGCCGTCCCCGGCTCCGAGAACCCGATCTTTCGACAGCAGCCATGTGGGGAGGGTTCCTCTGCCGTGCCAGGCCTTCGCACGCCGCAGGGCTCCTCCACGGCCCGAGCCCCCCAGCCACGCCGCCCAGGGCGCCTGGGGTGGCAGGCGGCTGGCCGGCCGCCCTGGCAGGGGGAGCGCTGTGCGCCTTTGGGGCATGGGGTCTGCTGCTCGCAGCGGGCCCGTAGAGCGGGTCTCGACGTGGTACGAGAGCCCCTCGAGGGGAAGCGGGGGCTCAGAAGTTACTGGAGAGGACCTCGGGGCGACCACTGCCGCAGCCCGGGACACGGGCTTCAGCGGCGCCTTGTGACCGCGTGAGACACCCCGGCGGGCGGCTTTGCCTCTGGGGGGAGACGGCAGCACTGCGTGACGGGGCCTGAACCCGGCTTTGGGCTGTGGCCCGGGGGCCCCGTCCGTGCGGTGCGTTACCCGGCTGGCTGCGCTCATCCCCTCAGGGCTCAGCTCCCGGGAAGGGGAAACCTCCCCCGTCCCGCACTCCCAGCGCCGCTCCCCGCCGGCTGGGCTGCCCCCCACCCCCTCAGGGCACTCTCGGCAACTGGGGTCGCCCAACTCGTCTGAGGACTCTTCCCCCGCGCCCCACGGACCAACCGCCCCTGCCAGCGGAGGCCAATCCGAGCGCATCGAACCCAGAACCCAACGGTCCCCGAACCCCATTCCCCGGGCCACGGGGGCTTTGTATACAATTCTATTCAAACGACGCGGTAACGTTCCGCCGGGGGAGGGGAGGGAAAGTAGTCCCTCGCCACCCTCTTCCCGGGGCTGAGTTCACAGCGGAGCGGCGGGCTCTGCTAACTGCTCCTTCCGTGGGCCGGGCCAAGCCAAGCCGAGGAGCGCCGCTCCAGTGAGGGCGTACGAACCACCTCTCTCCGGCTCCGCTCCAGCGGAGCCCTCGGAGAGGTATCGTTGGGCGGAGAGATCGCAGAGCCCTCACACGTACGGCCCGGCGATACGCCTCCACCTAACCCAGCAAACGGAAGCGCCGGGCCGCCACGATGGACAGGAAACGCCGTCCAATGCGCAGGCGGGCTGGCCTCCCAAAATGTAGGTTTAGCCAATGGAAAGGGGTAGGAGCGGGAGGAGGCGGGGCCGCTCGTAGGCAGCAGCGCAGGTTGAACGGAGTCCCAGCGCAGGGCTGGGATGAGCCTCAAAGTTCAGGGCGATCGTGCTGGGGGATGTAGCAGCTCCGCTACCGCCGCGCACCGGCCCGGCCCGCCCCGGCTCCCGCCTCCCTCGGCGCCTCCCCCAGCCCCCCCCCGCAGTTTTTAAACTCTGATTCCCCTCACTTTCCTTCTTCTCCACACCCCCTCCCCTTCCTCCCCTAAATGCCAGCCATGATCGAGAAGGGCCCGGAGGTCTCGGGGAAACGGCGGGGCAGGAACCACAACGCCGCCGGCGCGAATAATAACAACAACGGCGGTAGCAAAAGTTTATCCGCCGCCCCCAACGGCAACAGCAGCGGCAACTCCTGGGAGGAGGGTAGCTCGGGATCCTCCAGCGATGAGGAGCACGGTGAGAAGCGGGGGGGTAGCGGTGTGTGGTGGTAACGGGGGTGGGGTGGGGGGGCATGTAGGGGCCGGGCGGGCCCACGCGGGTAACGCTTCTCCCTCTGCCCCCCTCAGCTGGCGGCGGTATGAGGGTCGGGCCGCAGTACCAGGCGGTGGTCCCCGATTTCGACCCCGGTAAGTCTTTATTATCTTCTAGGGGGGGCGACTCACCCACCTCATCCATCGCTTTGGAACCCCCTGGGCTCCGCTCGTGTGTGTGTCCAAAAATAATCCCCCCTAATTCTAGTCCCAAACACCCAGAGCAAGAAAAAGGACCCCCCCTTCCCCCCCCCAACACACACGTCTGATAAAAGAAGTCTCGATGCTTTCCAGAGGGCGCTTTGCAGGCAGGGAGGAACAGGGAAGCTGGCAGGGCTAGAGGAGGCAGGAGATGGCAGTTGGGTGGTTTTTTTCTTTCTTTCTTTTTTTTTTTTTTTATCCCCTCTTGGGCTTCTCTTTCTGTGGGCTCCGTGGTAGGGATGGAACTAGAAGACATGAAGTTGTATATATAATTTTTTCGAAGGTATTTATAAGCAACTTGAATCTGTATTTTAATTTTCTCTCTTCCTAAGAAGCTGCTCGCCTACCCCCCTCCAAAAAAAAAAACAAAAAACGTTGCACATTCCAGCTGTTCTGCTGCGGTTCTTTGTAAGCTAATTTAAAGTGGTATGGAAGCAAATTTTGAGCAAACAAAGGAATTGGGGCTGTGCTGAAAGGCAGGTGCTGGAACCACGTTAGTACTGATGTATCTCCGTGTATAGAAAGACAGGCTGGTGACCTCCTTAGTTTAAAACCTGAGCAATTTTTTTTTTTTTTATTGTTCCTTTGTAAGTGGAGGTTGAAGCGAGCAAAAACCCTCCTCTCTGGAGATCCTATCGTTTGGAGTTGTCCCTTTGCTCAGCCCAAACTTAATTGAATCCTCCGCACCTCTTGCCTTAAAAGAAAAAGAATGGTGTGGAAAGCCACGGTGTCTCCTTATTGAATAATCCTGAGAGTTACTGTGGTATGGATTCAGGAATAAGGTTTCTTGTGGATCGTCCTCAAACTATACTAATACGTTGGATGCCTTTTTTGTTATTAAATATATATGTGTGTTCTTAACTGTTAAGGTCTGGGGGGGGTCGGAAGAGGATTTTTTTCTCAAGTTCAGTATTACTTGTATTTATTTACAGAATCGTTTTTCCCTAGTCCTTCCCCCCTTCATTTTCTTGACAAAATAAGATACAAGGTCTTGGCACATGGAAACTCCATTTCTTGGTTGACCAGGAGGAGGAAGGGAGGAGGGGGGGGGAAGGAGGAGGAGAAAAAGTGTGTGGGGGAGGGAGAGCTGTTAGTTAGGCAGCAGTTGACACTGTTTTTCAATCTGTAGGTCAAACATAACATTTCTGTAACACACAACGTGCATCACACTGGCTGTTAGCCAGGTATCACAACAATACTGGGGCTTCTCGGTCACCCCTGTAAATTACACTCTTTTGTGCAATTCATTTCTCTAACATAATCGATGGAGGGGAGAAGATACTATGAGCCCCTTCCTCACTATTATCTGCTTAGTTATACATTGTTCTGGTTTTAACTTAGAGATGTACAGTGACCTATACAAAGGTTATTGCTTTCGGTGCTGTACGGAGTGGGTGGGAGGGGAAGTGTGTGATGTGGAGAAGCACATTTTTTTCTGAGTAATACATACCCTAACGCAGCATCAGCAGGCGCTCTTGTTTGAGTACACAGTATAATGGAGCAAGCTTTTAGTAGATGCACCCAAAGTAAATGATTGGTCTTCTGATGACCTGAGTGGGCAGCGGATCCCCCTTTACTGGTCTTTTTTTTTTTTTTTCTTAAAAGTATACTTTTTAGTTAACAAGTTTGAGGTGAACTTTTGTCTGCTTTTGTGTGGAAGTTTGTTGGAATTACCCAGGATTAATTTTGCAATGCAACCGTATTCCCTGTTTTTTGTGATCGCTTCTTGGCCCTAAAAGCTAAACAGCCGTGTTGTGTTTATTTGTTATGCCTCTTTTGTTTCTCTGTTTTAGAAAGAAAACCCCAAATAAGCCTAAGACACTGCACTAAGACCTTTTGACTGAAACTGTTAAATTGTCCTGTCTCACTGGTAATTTCAAAGTTAAATTGATGGAATGATGTTACCAGAGCACAAAGATGCTGTGTTTGTTTGTTTCTCACTAGAAGTCTTAGGGGCTGGTTGACCAAAATATCCTAAGACTTGAAGGTTGTTTGCTGTTGAGTTGTGGAGGCTTTCACCTTCAGATTAGCTGCCTGGCGAAGTGCAGAGGGTTCTTGCTGCTCTAGCTGTGTCTGAGGGGATAGTGGCACAGACTAGGCCTTGTGTGTAGGATTTTTTTTTTTTTTTTAACTTACTGTTCGGTTTTACCTCGGGTTTGGCTGGGATATATCTGTAACTGCTGATTCTTACAACAGCATTCTTATGTGGGTGTTCCTCTGTCCCCATGCATAGGGGCAGAGAAAGCATTTAATTTTGTTTCGCTTCTCAGCCACATGTGAGCTGTAGTAAAGAGCAATAAAATCAGGAAAACTTTTCTGAAATTTTTTCTGAAAGCCTTTTCTGTGAGACTGTGGGAGAAAAGAGGGGTAGAGCAAGGCAGTGGTGGGATGTTGGTCTGGGTTTCGTGAATTAAGTAGCTGGAGAGAGCAAAAAAAAAGTACCATATGGCATGGCCTGAAAGTGAAGAGAGTGTCTCCTCAAAGATTGCCTGGGTTTAGGGAGGGAAGGAACCTCGGCGCCTCTTGGTTAGCAAGGAGGAGGATAGCAAGTCTCTCCCTTGTTTGAGAAGAGTATAAGGAAAATGGTTAAGGGTTGTGCTTCTTTGTTTTTGCTTCATACTTAGAGCCAGAAAAGAACAATTTCTCATTCTGGATTAAAATACCTTGGTGCAAGTTTTTAATACTCCTTGTGGCTGAAACTTGCTGTGGCAGTGGCCGAGAAAGGGCCTGGTGTGATTCTTTGACTGTAAAAATACTTGCGGCTGGAATCTTCTGTAGGAGGTGGTCCTTACTTGCAACTTCTTTAGTAAATCTCTTCATGACGGCAAGGCCTACTCCATGTGCTAGCAGAGCCTACAGATTCTTTGCCAAAGTTAATGTTGCTTTCTTTCTTTCCTATCCTATCCTGATCTCCCCTTACTTTGGGAAAGTAAGTTCTTACTGCATTGATCCTCCTTTTATTCTCTCAAAAACTTACACCTCTATGATTGGTGAGGTACTTACACCTCTGTTATTACTTGCATAATAAGAATAGTCGTACAGTAAAGGCAAAACTTTTGCAGAGGCAACGTGCTTATCAAACAAGCTGATTCAGCTAGGGAGAAGAACAGGCAAACGTTTTTGGGCTGAAAATCCCATGCCAGAACTCACTAGAAGCAGTAAAACTTGCACTTCAGCTATGTTTCATTGGTCTTGATTTCACAGATGCAATGTGAAAAATTGCTGTTGCCTCTCCTATTTCTTCTCGTATTAGAGCTCAGAGTCAGATATTTGCCAGCTGAAAATTCTGTACATTAAACAAAGGTTGGTATTGGTAGGTCAGCATTTCTTGTGAGTTCTTGGTCTGAGACATTGAAGGTTTTGAAGAGGGAAAACTATTATGGTTCTTTTAATCCATACAAATGAAACCCACATGTCCTGTTAATAGAAGAACTCAGTGGAAGGCAACATTGCATATCCTAAAGCTAAACAAAAATCTTTCGTATGGGGAAGCACTTGACCATTTTACTTGTTGCTTGTTAATTTATGCTATTGGAACATTGAAGTAGGAGGAAGAAAACATTAGTGAGTACTTCAATGCAGCCAGTGAATTTAAGTAAAGATTAAAGCTTCCATAATTTTGAGAAGTGTTAAATAACTCTCTGAAGAGAACACGACCTCCCTAATGTTGACATGTGTGAAGGCAGATGAGCTTTTCTTTCTCCTTTGTAACACTACAACTTTAGGTTCCCTCATTCGTTGTGATGGCAGTAAAAATACAAGCCACATCTTGTACCTTCGGACATAAGTTGTGCTGATCATCTTTGGAGAGCAGCTTCCAGGGCTGTTTCCAGTGGAAACAGATGAGCAAAAGCTGGTTTGACTCCATAGTGTCTTGTTGTAGAGATCCGAAGCTGGAATGTGTGTCAGTTGGGAGACTTCAGTCTCTTTTTTGCAACACTGTTGTCTTCCTAGTTTTGTTGTTGTACCACAGCAGTTAAAAAATGGTGGGAGGAGATACTCTCTAGTGCTTTCACCTCTAGGTGCAGAAAAGTCTGCTGCTTCTTGAGGAGCTTGTTCTCTGGTGCATTCTCTTAGCTGTGTTCTGTGTGCTCCTGTATACTTGATATTCCCTGGCCTTCTTTCATGACCAAGGCTGTGTTGTTTCAGTGTTACTAAAAAGGAGCAAAAAAAAAAAAAAAAACCCCAACCTCCAAAGAAATGAACAACCCTTTTCAATGTAGTCAGAAATTCTGCTAATGTAGTTGTGTCTCTGATTTGGAATGCCTGATAGGGAAGCGGTGGTGTAGCTGTGTCCTTGGGGAAGAAGCTGGTGCATCCATCCATCCAACTCTGGCTGTTAAAATGAGTCTACCCTCTGTCTATTTAGGATCAAAGGTGAAAGTATAATAATGGGACAGCCCCCAGGTGGCTGATTCCCCTAGAATAGCTGTATTTATCTGGTGGTTGTAAAGGCCAGATTTCATTAGGTTGTGTCTTCAGATACTTTGTGGGGTTCTTGGCAGAAGCACCTAGTGGTCTACACAATAGGGACTGTAACCCTTTTGCAAGAGGTTGTTAAAAGCCCCCTTATGACTTGCACTTGGCAAATCCAACTCTCAGACAATTTGTTCTGTTTCTTTGTTTGCAAATAGTTCTGCTTCTAACAGTCCTAATAGTTTGCAAGTAGTCTGAGCACCCAACGGCTGTTAGAGAAAATGGTGTTGAGATGAATGGATTCATCAGAAAGTGGGTGGGGAAAAAAGTGTGCATTTAAGGTGAGACTTCAGAATCTCCATCTAAGCAAGTGGAAAAGTCAAAACCCAGCTCCTGAAACTGGAAATACTGGTATCCTGGAAAGCTATTTCAGCTCCTCAAATGACTTTGCCTTAAACACAACAGGCAGGCACTCCCTTAGTGCAGCAGTCTCTTTGGAAGAGAAGGGAGAGTTATGAGGATGTTTGATCTAATCAGAAATACCAAACCATAATGTAGTAATGCCCAATGTGTTTGGGCTGACAGAGACTGTCTAGTATCTTGATACACCAGGCATGCTTCAGTCCTTTCACTGTTGTCTGAGATGTGCATCGTCCCCAACAAGAGTGTGTTTTCCTGATTTGGTGGTGGGAAATTTAGGTATTGTGGGTTTTCTCTTAAACTTTCTGGTGGGAGAAGAGGAGCTTTTCCCCCTAGCTGTTTGCTCAGCCCCTTACTTCCTCGTGGGCTATATTGATCTTGCCCTCCTTTCACAAGTCACAACCTCTCTGTATGTGCTGTACTGCAGAGCAGATGAGAAGGTCCTCAGGCACCCCACCAAAAGCTGTTGCTGAAACCTTGGTTTTTTTAGCTGTCTCAACCCCATAGGCATTTAGGTACAGTCAAAGAGAGTCAGGCTGGTCCCCAGCAGCCCTAGGAAAGGGGCAAATGACTCCTGCTGTCTCCTTACTGTGCTGGCAACTCTGCTGGTACATAGGCGAGTCTCCCGTCTCATCGTGTTCCATCAGGTGCAGTCCCACTACTTCTGTATGAGGAGAATGAAGCTGACTTGTAGATACTGACCCTTTAGCTTATTCTCTGTTTTTTAAATCCATCCTAGAGAAAAAGAGGAGTAGTGCTCAAGTTGGAGACTTTATTATCCATATCTCTAGCACCTTGGCAGCAGCACAGCTGCCATACCTTTCTTACCTCTGGGCTGCTTGCCCGAGGGAGACTGTTTTTCAGTGGCTTAGCAGTTAGCTTTCACCTGGTCTGCTCACTTGTCCTGTGAGGGGTGCAGAGGCTGCTGCTGGTGAGCAGAGGTCCCACTCCACCTTATTTCAAGGTATGGCTTCGGAGCATTCTTGTTGTTCAAATAGTACCAAGAACATCTTTCTCAAACCTTAATGCTGTAGTAAACAAACCAGTCTCAGTGCAGCCAAAGCCTGTGGCTTCCTTCCCTGCCTGGCACATGCAGTGTTTGTATGTGGAGGTAATAGCTGTCTCACGTACTGACAAATGTATTAATGGCTGGACTGGAATTAATACTAGGTAGAGTGACTGCTTTGTTCTTCATAGCTGGTTCCTGCTGCTTAATGAGTTGCTCTTAAAACTCTTGTTTTCAGCCCTAGTTAGGTCTGTGACTTGGCCAAGTGAAGGCTTAGAGCTCCCTGTGATTAGTCATTATAATTAGCTCGGAAATCTTTGCCTCTGTGATCAAGGCGCACTGTATAATGCGGCTTATAGTGGGCTCTAGTCCTGTCACATACCTTCAGAGTAGTATAAATGGCAGTGCTTTGTCGGACATACATATGTATTTTTTTAACTGTGTTGTAACTTCTTCGTAAGTGCCAGGCAGGTAAATCTGAAGTAACTGGCTCTTCAGACACTTGGGGTTAGTGCTAGTCCCCGCTTCTCTCAGATACAATGATTTCTGGTCATGGCCAAGGCTTGCCTTACCCATTCTAAGTGTAAGATGAGATTGAGACATGTTGACTAGTGGGTGATTGAGTCTAGAGACCAAATCAAAAAGACTTTGGGGTAGTTAGAGCATTAGTTCTTCCTAGGAAGTCTGTACCTCTTTCTGCACTGGGTGACCTTTTCTTTTGAGGGTTTGACTTGACTGTATAACAAGATGAGCAATCTCATGTTCTTATGTGTTTAAACTTGAAAGAACAGTTTGAAATTCAGTTCTTGAAGATACCAAGTTGATTTGTAAACTGAACTTGGTCTTAAAAAAATGTTTTGTGAGTAATGTTAGATTAGGTGTCTCTTTCTTTAAACTACACAAGCTTTTAATTTCTAGTTCCATGTGAAAGTTTTGACTTCTTTGTGCTTTTTGAAAGTGCAAGAGGATGTGCTCACAGCTTTGGTGAAGGCATTGAAAGTTTCTCCAGCATATTCTAGCATATTCTAGCTTTTGTGCTCATGTAAGGTTTTGAGACGAAATAAGTGAATTTAACTTTCCAAGTATCTTCAAAAATTCAGCTCTATGCAGCAGCTTGCTCTTTGAACTTTTTGAAGGAAGTATTGGTAAGTGTTGCCTCTCTGGGGGGAGGAGGCTGCAGCAGGGTGATAAAATTGCAAAAATCCCCTCCCAGGAGGAAATTCTAGTCTATGCTTCCCCCTTCAGCCCTGTCCTTCTGTTGTGCAGGTACCTCTAGGGGACATCAGCAGGGCCTCCTATGTACTCTGTGTGTGTGTCTAACTTGGTGTATCTCTAGGAAAATATTCCCCTGCCCCATTAGGGAAGGAGGAGAAGGTGCTGAATTTTTGTCCTTAAAATTATTTAATCTTTGCCACTTCCCTTATCTCTGTGCTCTCCATCTGGATGGATTTCACAAGTAATAATCCAAGAGAGCCAATGGCTTGTTTTTGTAGTGTGGTTGTCCAATTAAAGGAGTCTTAACCCTGTGGCTGTCTATCACAGCTTGTCAGTTCTGCTGTCTGTAGGCATCTGTGATAACCTGTCATGATAGCATGTGTATGTACTTTTAGATGACTAGATATTTTATCAGGTTGTGGTCTATTTCATACAGAGACTTTGATTTGAAAGTTGGGTATTGAAAATAATTATTAGTGTACGTGACCTTGAAGTGGTGTCCTTCTAGACTCTTTAACTGTAGCATGGAAACACAAAGCAACAAATGTGTAATGTAGTTGTGGCTTCTGGGTTCAGAAATCCCTAAGAAATACATAGAAACAAGGCTTGCACACAGGAGCATCATGCCTGCTCTCCCTTTTTAACTGGTCCCTAGAGAGGGCACAGAGAGATTCTAGTTCCACAGGGGGATCGGGCATGGATAAAGGCTAAGGAAAACCTCTCCTAAGTAGGAAATGGCCTCCCCTCTTGAAGAACTGAAGCGGCAGGACTGGGAAAGTCTGGTTTACATAACAGCATTGCTTTTGAACTCTTTATGTGCAGCTTGCATTGAAATGTGAAGTTTTTACTCTTCCCTCTGATTTCCCAGCTTCTTCGGAGGTTTAAACTCATCCCTCTAGTCTCATCAATAATATTGGTTTGAGTCTTGGCCATGTGTGAATAGGAATAGGGGGAGGATTTTTCACCTCCTCCCCAGCCTGTGTGGAGAGCTAGCTGCCCCACATGGCAGGCGCCGTTGGCTGGAGGTGTGTATAGTTCTGCGTTTAGGTTGCTAACAGCTGTGTGAGAAGCTAAAAATGCTGCATCTGTAATCCAAGCTTTTTTGTGCTAAACAGTGCAATGATCTGTAGATACCAGGGTGCACGTCTATTCCCCTGGCTAACATCTCTCCAGTCCTAGGAGGGGGCTGCTTGGGGCGCTTTTGCGGGGAGTAGTGCTGTAAGGGCAGGCAGGTGTACTAGCTGTAGCATTCGTACTATCTTGGTACTGTTTTCTGTCTGGGAATCTTAAAGATGTCCCTCCTGGGACCCTTGTGCTGATTTGTGCAGCTGCCACCGCACTGTTCATGACAGTAGCCATGGGAACACAAGTAGGATGATACAAGTTTAAGACTTCAACTTGTTGCTAGGCAGACCAGCTCAATGTGTGGATTAAGTAGTCTTAAGAACGAAAAAAACCCACCCCTGTTCTGATATTTTACCTCTTTAGTAGAGAAAGACAACTCGACTCACCCCAGATTCTGGGTCTTTGTCTTTAGTCTGGCAGAATGAAACCAGCCCCAAAAGGTTCCCCTGACACCAGCCAACCTTGGGGGAAGCCCCTTTTGTACATCTGAATAATGAGTGGCTGGGTGAGCAGGAGTTTCAGCAGGTAGGTTTTGACATAACCTTTTCTTGAAGTGCTGTGAGGTAAAGCAACGTGCCATCCAATGCAAAACCGTTGTGCTGCTCATATAGTCTAAAAGTTGTACCCTGCATTAAAATAGATACTGCTAAAAGTGACACACACTCTAAACAAAGGTCACAGGCTTAAAATATCGCAAGATCACTTCTAAACTCTGGCTGTAAAAACTTAAAATTATGACTAAGGCAAGGTAAACATCTTCAAAACTTAGGCTGCTTTCGCACACTGTTAGTGTAGATGCTGTTATGTGCTGAATGAGCTGGCCTAGACCTTTTAACTTGAGCAGTCTCCTGTTGATAACTTGCTTTGTCCCAAGCTCATGTTTTAGCACTTCTTGTTCAAGAAGTAAGGGCAGCCCCTTCCCTCTTGTTTTTTTTGTCGTGGATGCCTGACAAAGGATATATGGCGAATTATAGGAGCCTGAAGAGAGCTGGAGACCCAAACTTTAAGGGAGCGATGGGCCCCATGTGCCTCTTGAGGGCTGAGCTCCAGTGTGCCTTTGTCTCTGCAGCTGTTAGCTTCCTGTGTCACAGCAGTAATTGGTTCTGCTCTGGCCACTGGTTTAAATGGATCTTTTTTATTTTATAAACATTTGCTGTGCCATAATTCTCATTCCTGTTGGAATAAGGCCATTTATAGAGATGCTCCCAATTACCACCTGCTCTTTTTCTTTCTTAGCAAAGTACACTCTTACCTAATTTAACCTCCCACAGCAACTGCTTTGAAGTAGTTTTCTCTTTGCACCTTGCTCACTGCTATCCCCTTCCCCTCTGACCACCCTAACAAACTGCAGTTGTCCTTGCTTGTCCTTCCAGGAATTACCTACTTCTGGGGGAAAAAAACTGCTTGATTGGTTTGCCCCAAATGTTCTTGTAGTCAACTCTTGTAAGAAAATATTGCTTTCCTTTAATATGCCCCTTTTTAAAAATTTCTTAAGTTGCTATTTGTTGTTCTCCTGCTTTCATTATAATTTGTGTGCCGCTTCTAGATCCTATCTGTCCATCGTCTTGCTAACCCAGCCCTGCTGGGGTTTCTGTGCTCTTCTCTAGGCTTCTGAGCCCTCTTTCCCCGTATTTTGTCCCTCTAGGAGAGACACCTGGTCATGATTTTTAATTTGTTAGAATTTTGCTTCAGAGGGGAAAACGAAGCAGAACTCTGCCCCTTACCGGTGTATTTTAAAACTTGTGTGCCTATCTGGATGTGGCATCTGCCTGCTTTTCAAGCATTTAAATAGCAATGATGTTTTCACCTTTTCAGGCCTTTTTGCATTGCTGAAGAATTTCTGCCTCAGCTTTTCCTGTGGAAGCCTCAAGGCGCTGCTTGTTCTTGTTAGGAGCAAATGCTTCCCCCCATTTTAGCCTGGTAGATCATCTGTCTGTTTGGCCAGTATCATCACTGTTCTCCTGAACTGTTGCTGCTGTGAGCGAACAGGTCTGTGAGAAAGGTGAGAGAGTTGATCTCTCCTGCAGTCTGAGCTGCACTGGGGATGGGCTGAGTGCTTGGCTGGAGCCTCCAGCCAGCCTCTGCCTGCTGGGCACTGAGGCTGAGTTGCCTGGAGTAGCTCTGAAGCCTGTCCTACAAGTTTGGAGAGGAGAGAGGGGAGGTCTTCTCTCCAGTCTTGTGAATAAAGCAAACCTTGGAGTTGCTGGCTGACTCAGATCTGCAAGCAGTGAGTTGTGATGCAGTGAGGATGGCAAGTGCTCTGAAGAGCTTTTCGTTTCCCTCTTCTTGCTGTAGACTTGGCCTCGGGCACATCATTGGCTGTGCTGAGTTGGGTGGTGCTGAGGGGAGCTGGGAGAGTACAGCTGGATCTCATATGTTCTCATCTCCTCTCTTCTCATGTTGGGCTTTGTACAAGTACTGAATAACGTGGGGGAGAGGCTTGCTGGTGGGAACTTGGTGGCAGAAGGAGGATTTTTCAGAGCTGTCCTCTGGCTTTCAGCCCAAAATCTGAGTTGCTTGGCAAATTGTTTCCTCCTGTGTATACTGTCTCCAAGAAATGGGTCTGCTCTCTGGGAAACTGCTGTGTTGTACTCTAGTTCCTCTTGTATTTTGGGTGGGGTTTTAGTCCTCTTGATTTGGTTCTTAAGATGGTTGCCCTCCAGATTTGCTTGGGAGTGTGAGGGCATGGGATCAGTTTCTTTTGTTTCTTTTCTTGGGCAATTTCAGGTGAATCAGCAAGCTGTCCTCCATGTGCAGGTCAGATGCTGTCCTTGTGCTGCGAATGGGGCAGGCACAAATCCAGCTGTCCTGCCAACAGTCTGAAAATTGGTGAGGGTCTACGGGTATATTTGTGGATTTAGGTGAAAAATGATTTTTGCTATTAGAGCAGAAGCAAAGGTGGTGGAGCTGGGAAGTGTTGCAGTTTGCTGTGGTGCATCTAGTGACTGAGGAACATCCATATGCTGGTCCGCGAGCAGAGATGGCCAGCACTTGTTCTCCCTGATAATCCAAGACTGGCTGCTGCTGGTTTGAAACAATGGTTGTATATGGAGAGGACCTTTATAAATGTTTAAGGTATTCACACGATGTGTGAGAATAGTTAGGTAAGGCAAATTGATGTCATTTATTGTACCAGTCTTGCTGAAGTTACTTTGGAGGATGGGGGAGAAACAGAACTTCTTAAACCCCTAATAAGAATGTTTTAGAGGTCATAAAAACAAACAAATGAGGTGTCAGAGGAATTGGGTTTGGAAGCAGGCCTTATGGCTCTGAAACTTGCTGAGAAGGGGACTGTTTTCATGTCCTCTTACCTGAACCCTTACGGAGAGGCTCTGGGAGCAGACACTGGTCTCCTCTTGAAACCAACTGTCTCCAGCTCAGTTTGGTGGAATGCTGTCCTGTCTGGTTATCTCTTGCTCTGCCATGGCTGCTGCGTTGCCCAGAGCAATAACCTCCCAAGCAGCGGTGTGTCCTTTTGTTTCAGCTCAAGAGAAGGAAACTACTGGGTGCAGTAGCATTGCTTGCAAAATTATTTTGATGTCTGCTGAGGGATAGTCTCTGAAAGATGATGTCTGTGATGGGGTCTCTGAAAGAGATGAGTCAGAGAAACCTTTCCAGTGACTATATAGTGCCTATATAAATAAAGGCAGCAGATTTAATTCATGCTGCCAGAGCTGGGACAAAACCTGGAGCAGGTGCACACCCAGAGCTTGCTTAAGTTGGATAGATGCCTGCTGAAATGTTTATCAAACATGAGAATAAAAGGAAAGGGGTTGTATTTAACCTTTTTTTGATGATGCATTTTAAAAATAACTTACATTTCTAAAGTGAGCAGCAGTTACAACAGGGGTTTGAAAAATTGACTTGGTGCTGACGAGCCAAGTGGGAAACACCTGTGCTACTATATGCCCTGCAGCAGGAAGGGATAAAATGGTTGGGTGCTGCTTGCTTACTGTGGTGTTTGTTGGCTGTTGCAGGGGCTGCTTCTTGTGTGCTGGGGTTGCCTTCACACTCTTATTGCTACTTGGTTCTTGCTCTTTCATCAGTAGGTGTAATTTGGCTTGATATCTGTGTTTCTCAGCTGTTCAAGTGATTCTGAACCTCTGGGATAGGAAAGAATGAATCTAGTTGGTCTTAGCTCAGTTTTGCCCCTGTATAACTATGGCACACAACTGAGGCACTGAAGCTGCCTTCAGACTGTGGAAGACACTACTGCACTGATGTGCTAATTTTATACTCTCACTTGGCAGGTTGCCTTTGTAATCAAAGGGCTGGAAATTTCTCAGTTTGAACAAAATGTTCTATGTAGCTGTTCTCTAGGTGGAAATGGATTTGATACGGGATACTGCCTTCAAAAGAAATCCATCTTTCCATATCTTTCTGGGCATAATCATACTAACTAAAATTCTCTTTCCTAAGTAAAGTACTAGTCAAGACCCAGGTAAGGCTTTCCTGAGGAGTTTCCTTAGCAGTGGTGTATCTTGTCAATCTCTGTGCATCTGATGGGAATGGAGAGGGGGATGTTTTCAGAAAGTACCTGGGAGTTTTAGGAATGACGGTTGTAATGAATTTCAGCAGAACCATTCTGTTACATGTCATTTTATCTCTGGTTAATAACTATTGTACAGGCTTGTTAGAGAGCATGATCAAAATACAAAAGCTTGTTTTAAGCAAGTTTGGAGGAGAAGGTCCTGATGAGTTTTACAGTACCTGACGCATGGGGATCATGCAGCAGGGAGTAAGTATCTGCTTCTCATCAATAGTCTAAAAGTAATTAGAAACATCGTTTGATGCCCTTGGGTTTTTCGCCCTTTGTTTTAGAGAATCAGTGAGCACTGACTAAAGAACATATGTATCCTGACTTTCCTTTTTCCAGCAAAAATGTCCATGGGAGCAGAACAATCACAGAGCAATCATTTTTTTTAAGTGGTTTGAAATGAAATGTTAACTCAAAGTCCATGTTGTGTTACTAGAAAGCTTAAAACAAATAGCAGAATTGCTTCCAGGCTGTATGAAACTTGTGTCTTTCTGTTGCCTTTGATTTAAAAACTTTTTTTAAAGTAGCTTCCAGTGTTCTTGAATCTATATAGAATTTTGAATACAGTAATTTTTAATGAGCCTAAAATTTCAACTTCTGTAATACTATAATGAGAGCTGGCTGCTAATCTTTGTGGCTGTGAGTTCAAGATGAAACAAAACTCTGTGTGCCATATGTTAAAGGGGCAAGCTGACTTGACAACAAGAATGTGTTTTATCTTCTGCATTTTGGCAAGACTTTGTAGTCTTGGAGGGCAACTCTAGGGAGAGAAAAATCAGTGAAGGTGCAAGAATGATGTGAGAAGGACTTGCAAGGTCAGCAGAGCTGGAAGCTAGCTGTCTTAGACAGGAGGGCGGAATAGGAAGAAACCAACTAAGAAGGGCTGAAAAGTGGCAGTGAGGAAACTTTTAATAAAATCTCATGCTGTTAGTGTCCTCTCATAAAGATATTTGGATATTCTTTCTGTTGCTTTATCATTTGATAGATCAAACAGATAGTTGCGAGTTCAGGTAACTGCAAATCTACCCTTTCTACTCTTTGGAGAATATGGTCTTGAGTTGAATTTCTGAGATCAAGAGATGATCAGGCTGGTGGGGTGGGGGTGGAAGGGAAGCTACATTCATGACAGTACCTTACTAAGTGAAGGCTGCTGTATCTGAAGGCCTGACATCCACATTGAGCTGAGCTACTGCTTCTGCCTACAGCAGCTGTTCTTGTCTGTGTTTAGGGGCTTATGTACGTGGCTGGGTCCTGCTCTGGCAACCTGGGCAAATATGCAGCTTGCCTGGTGAGGGGAGAGCCAGAGCAGGCCTGTCCTTCCTTCCTCTCCTCCCAGGCGAGGAGAGATGTGGCTTTCTCTGTTCACGTGCCCTCTGCCAGCCCCACAGCTTCGCAAGCCATTCAGCTGAAACTCTTCTTTGCTGTGACTTTTGTTCTACCTTACCCAAAAGTAGTTAGCTCAGTTGAAGACTTGCATAGTGGGGATGCAAGTTGTGTTTGGCACCTGCTGTGGTTGCTCTGTCATTTATGGTTTCCTGTGACCATCAGCTAAGTGTGATGTCCCCACCACATACTGTTTACTTGGCCTTACTGTGCTGGGCTTGGTGAAACTTGGTCACCTTGAAGCTAATGACTTGTTTGCCATAACCTGCAATAGAGGTGTAGAGGGGATTGCAAGTGAGTGTTTCCACCATGCTGTCAATATGTTTTACTCTCTTGTTGGTTGTCCTGCCTGTCCTTTGAAGCCAGGCAACATCCTGTTGTACTGCTGTGGGGGCATGGGGACCTCATGTGTGATTACCTTCTGCTGGACTGTAGCAGGCCGCTGGAAGTGTGAGTGAGTCAAATGAACTGCTGGCTCTGGGGAGTCTGCCCAAGCCAGATGCAGGAAGAGCCAAACACTGTAAGTCACCGTGCAGGCTGGCTCTTGGCACAATATTCAGCTGAGTAAAATTGCAAGATGTGCTTTGCAGGGTCTAGAGTCTGATTTCACCTCTGAGTGGATCTTCTCAAGTCTTGTTCCTTCTGTTCAGGTTTGAGTTTTACAGTACAGATCTCGTTCCTCCATCTGTGTTTTGCTCCATATAAGTTCTTGGCTAAGTATTTGTTTGAGTTAAGGGGCCCTTGTGACTTTCTCTCTACCTCTAACCTTCCTTCTTTCTAGAGAAGGAGCTGCACAAAGCACCATATCTCTTTCAGAGATGGAAATACTATCTGCATCTGTAGACCTCTCTGAGGCTGTGACAGGCCTTGCCTAACTTTGATCTCCTGGATTGTGCCCATTCCTGTTCCTTGTGCCATGCAACAGCTCAACCTCCCTCCTCTGAAAAACAAGCAGTGTTGCAGTCACTGGTGCGCTGCTCCTGTGCTGTGCGTTTAGAGCAGGACCCTTTTCTGTTGTTGGGGCGTCCGTGCTGCAGCAAACTGTTACTGTGGCACTGAATTTGGCCAGATGTGCCCAGGACCCTGTTCAGTGAGAGCAGGCACTTTGTGCAGGCGGTGGTGTTAGGCAGGGGTGAGATCCTTGTCATAGTTGGATCAAAATACTGTTACACCCCGTTACTTCACAGATGTGTCTTTGGTCACACAACTGTACGGTGGCAAAGATCTTTTTGTCAAAGCTGATGTTTAAGTGGCTATTTAACTTGCATTCTAGGGAACTATCTCCATGCAATTACAATGGATTAGAGGAGTATGGGCTAGCATTGAGGGAGGTGGTGGGAATAGTGCCTCCAAATAGCTATGAATAGTCTTTGGTTGTGGCCAAGTAGAGCTAGAGTGTTAGTGAAGTGAGTGAAAGAATGAAGTAATAATGATCATGGACAGACCCTGCAATGAATTGGATGCGGGACGCTATCAACACACCAAAAATGTCCCTTCTGTGTGGATGTCTGGCTAATTGGCAGCGATGGGGGAAAGCATAGGTAGGATGCTGGGATTTGACACTAGCCTCTGAAGGGCTCTCTGGGGCATGTCTGACCGCTGGAGATGGCTTGCAAAGCTGGCTGATAGGTTCCTCCCAGGGCTTAGATGTGTCGTAACAAAAGAAGATGGGCAGCGGCAGGGAAAGAAAAATAACTTGTTCCCCTCCTTCGGTCATTTGGACTGAAAGTGTACAAGCTTATGCTGGGATTGAGGAAAAGGAAAACTATCACCCGCAGCCTTCATGGCTTGTGGTACTTACTTCCCCCCATACAGAGGAGCTTGGGACATTTGTGTGCCACAGGGAAAGTAGCCACTGTTCCCATTTAGGGCAGGACTTTTAGTGCACAGTTAATCCAGGTACTGAGTAATTAGCATGCCTGTTCTGCATGTGTGTTCTCCATAGCTAAGCCTTCCTCAAGTTCTGCTGTTTCTTAGCTTCCAGCTGGGTCACTTCTCTTTGCTCAGTGGATGCTGGACTTTAATGAATGAGAAACCAGTTTGGAGGTGAGGCAGCTTGGTATACAGATAACGTGATATTTCTTCCCCTTCCTCCGCTTTTTGGCCCAGTGGCTTAAAACCTTGTTCTGAGAAAGCGTTCTCCAGTTGATTTTTCAGATGAGGAAACAGACAAGGCTTCTTCTAATATGGGAAGGTGAACTTGTTTTAGGTTACTGCCCTGCAGCAAAGAACACTGATGTTGGAAGGTAAAAGGTGGTGGCAGGGAGAAGAGCTTGGTTTGGTTAAACAAAGTCACCTAAAATCTTGACATGTGAGAATCATTTCCACTTGGCAGAGACTGTGACAGGTGTTTCACCATAGGATACTCATTGCTTGACTTCCAGCATGACCTTGGGCAGAAAGCTGAACCTTTTAGCTTTCTCTGTTTTCTGTTTTACTTGTGGTGTTCAGTATGGGGATGAGAGTGGCGTGGACAAGCCTGTGTGTTTCTGGAGACAGCAGAGAAGAAACCAGCAGCCTGAGCAGAGCTAGTGCTTTGAGGCAGAGCTGGAATCCCCCCCGTCTGACTTGGTGACAAGTAAGATGGGGAGAGGAGGTGGCAGTGTTTGTGGTCTGTCTTATTAACAGAATTGATGCATCTGAAGTCTGGTCTGACCGCAGCAGACTAATTCATGTTCTGAAGGTAAAACAGGAAGAAATTTTTCTTTGTAATCTGTCTTCCAAAAGTCAACAGTGTTTCTGGCTGCAGGGTAACTGAGGTGCATTAACTATTCCACTGTGAATTCCTCGTGGAGACAGTATGCTTGCTCTAGCTTTACTGTAGAGTAAAGCAGGTGCAGCCAGTGCTTGGCTTGCCTGGCCATCTCAGGGAAGAGTCTGCATTTGTGCACTGGAGGGGGGAGGGATGTCTCTAGCAGGGAAGGCAGAAGCTAAATTTATACATTTCCCTTTCAGGCTGCTTGGAAGGAAGAGAAATAAATATATAACAAATAGATGCTGTGCCTTATGAGCAGCACTGATGTGTCTCAAAGTTAAATTCCTTCTCTCTGCCTATAATGGAGTGATGAGGGACTGGAAGGTTTCCTCTACTGTCCAATGCTACACATGTAAGGTCATATTTCTCTGAGTTACCTTAACTTCTAGTTCATGATGCTGCCTCTCTTGCTTGCTCATGCAAGAAAAACTGCTCCCAGGGACCGCTGGAGTTGAGGAGTACTCTGCTCTGACTGCTTTGACGTTGCCCCTGTTTCTGGAACGTCACTTCTGCGGGTGAAGCCTGGCATGGTGGAGCAGTCACAGGCCTGGAGCAGGGGGATTTCACTGACTTAGGAGAAACCCTCTTCTCCCTTAAACAAAGGGTTTAGAGGGTTTGGATATCTTGGCAGAATCTCTTTCATGATTTTTTCTGTGACTATTTCACCAGAGGCTTTCTGAGAATCTGGAGACCTGTCCCCTGGAAATCTGGGAAGGGAATACAAGATATCAGAGAAGATGGGGAAACTCTTGAGGCAGCATGTTCTGGCATGCTGGCTTCAAGCAAGTGCCTGAAGCCCAGAATTTCCCACACTCAAAGGCCTCATGTACTGCGAAAGCTGGAGAAGTGAATGCCAAATGATGCTAATAGAAGCATGTTCACTTCTCCCAGACTCTTCTCTAGCTGCCTGCCTAAATAAACACCCTCTGCATCAGTCACACCGGTGTCTCATGCCTCTGAGCTAAGCTAATTTTCCCTGTGATGGTGTAAAACAGGACATGAATTCCAAATCTTTATTAAACAGCAGCTCCAGCACTATCCCCTGCTAAGTGATGAGAAGACAGCTGGTCTCTGGGGACACCACAGCATTTGTCACTCAGCCATGTGCAAGGTAGCCAGAGGGTGCTCAGTGCCTGCCTCATCCATCAGAAGTCCTTGGTAGTGGAACTCAGGTTTGCTTCAGCCTGCTGTGTGCAGCGTGTGTCTGTACAATATGCGAGTGCTGGTTGTTTGGAAATCTTAACAGAACTTGTGTTCAGTCGGCTCTTGAAAGGGAGAGATTAAAAGCAAGTCCTAAATCTGTCTTCTGTGGTCTGTGAAAACCATGGTCTATTGCATGGTGAAATTATCTTCCTAGGCTCAGTTATCATGGAGCCTTAGGGCACCCCAAGGGGAGCTCAGTTACTCTGATGTGGAGGCATAATTTAAGGAGACCCCTCGCAGGGTTCAAGGTCTCTCGGTGACCTGCTTTACTGTGAAGAGATGCTATCATGACATGGACAAGCAGAAGCTGGTCCACGGCTGTGACTGGGTATGCCTGACTGTAGTTTGACATGTGTGTTATGACAGATGGGTATGCAGGTGAGCTGAGAGAGGGTAAGAAGTCAGAGTAGCTAGAAGAGCTGCTAGATCTAGCAGTCACACAGCTGTTGTAGGAATGGCTTGTGGAGAGAAGAATGAAACAAACTCTGGCTCAGCAACCTGCTTGCTAATGTGCATCCAAGTGTCTTGAAAACGTGATTCTTTAAGGTAATGCAGAGCATTTTGTGTCTTGGACAAATTGATCTATAGCTGTACCTTGGTTATCATAGGACTTTTTGCAGGGTATGTCTATCATGCTAATATAAATCATCTAGCCATCTAGTGACAAAAATCCCCACTACTTATTCCTGGAAACTTGCTTTTGAATTGTCAGAGCATGAACACTGTGGTGGGCTAAGCACTAACTCTGAAGCGTGTCATGGCTTTGTCCCTGCTTGGTGCAGTATGTGCGAGGGAGCCTGGGTGGAGCCCCTGGGTTCAGGAGTAGTTGCTGGAAGCCTGGCTGCCTGCTGCTTGCGTCTTCTCAGCTCTGAAGTTTCATGCTTTTAAGTGAATGATCTTTCTCGGTGATTGGTCCAGGGTCTTGGAAGAGGTGTGCAGTACCACGTCCTGCTGTAGAGCTGCTTGTTAGGGGAGCAGAGAGCGATGTTGCTGGTATTTTGAGAGCAGTTCTTGAAGGCCTGTCTTTCTTAAGTACGCTGTTACTGGCTCTGATCAAAGGCTTGCAGGGTGGCTCTGTTTGCAAAGCTCTTTCCTTGTGTCTTTATCAATTTCAGCTTTAAAAATAAACTTGGTGTTATTGGCTGTGTGCAGGCTTGTGCTGGTGGAGTACACTGTTAGTTCATCTCTGAATTAGAGGTGTGGGTCAGCCGCTGGCAGGCAGAAATCCCTAATGTAAGAGCTGTGTGGCCAGCAAACCCCACCCTTCTACCAGCAGAACTTGCTGGGAGGTGGATCAGTATAGCTGTACAAAGCACAGCTCTGCCAGTATAGCAGGATACATACTGGGAATGCTCTGGGGATGATTTTGTACTCAACTGCTATGGAGTGAATCCATGAACTTCAGAGCATAAATGCCATGAACCAGAGTCCATCTAGGTCAGTGGAACAAGTCCCTCTGGTTCAGAGGCTGGGCCTTGTATTGCCATTTCTCCTCTCTTTCACAATTTATGATGTGAAAGAATTGTGGGTTTTTCCTTTCCTCTCCCTTTTATTTTTATGTAGCTGGTTTTAATCCACAGTATTGTCTTATCCTATCATCTGTGATTCTCCAAAATTGTAAATTGACAAGAGACTTGGTTAAAGCTTAGCAATATGTTAAAATCTTTTTTTAGTTTTTTAGGAGCTTTTGTGATAAGAACAACCTTACTTCTAGAACCTAAATGTCTTGTCCTCATTTGTTTAGCTCTTCTTTTTGATAACTGTCTCCAGTGGTCTTTTTCAGGCAGTTGACCTGGAGTGGACATAAGACTTGCTGTTCTGAACTTTTCAGAATCACTTCTGCCTGCTTGCCTCCTAAAGGCTCTGTGCCCAGTACCTGCTGTTGGAGTGGAGTGCCTGGTTAGAGTAAACTGAGGTAGCACGCGAGGAAGGGTGGGCTGGGGACGTAGTGGAGGAGACTTGTATCTGAAACTACAAAGGCATAGTCAGTCTCCTTTCTTATGGCTAGTAGCTTACTTTCCATTCTAGTTAGTTAATTTATTCCTTCTTTTACCTGTGCATTAGTTTTTTAAATACTGCTACAAAAGGGTATCGTAGATGCAGTTTCCTCTGTTCTGAAGTCTTGCAGAGATAGATCATTAGCTTCTCTGTAACTAACTTTCTTAACTATTGCTTTTTGTTCCTGAGTTTTCCAGAAGATCTTGCTGACTTGCTTCAAAACAGGAAGTCTGCAGTGCTGTAAATAACTGGGTGGTTCAGCCTGATTTTTTTTTTTTTTTCCCCATCCAACATTTTACCAGCCAGAATTAAAAAAAAAAAAAAAAAAATTCCTCTTTAATAACATCAGTCATCCTGAGCTAGGACTAGACTTTCTCTCAGCACATAATGACCTATCAAGTTTCATTATGGAGAAACATGGGATTTGAGGGATAGTGGGGCTGATGCTGCCTTGCCCTTCTGTTGTATCTTGGCAATATTCCCTAGAAAGGTACTGTATGTGAAGAGACACTGCAGAATGTCAGAGCATCTTTGGACTCAGCCTGAAGGTTGCTGTCTTAAGCCTTCTTTTCCTACAGTCAGGTTAGTTCAGCAGCCTCTGAGGAGGAGCATACAAAATGGACACACAGTTTCAGTTTCCTGAAGTTTTTCTGCTGAACTGACTCAGTTAGACTAGTATAACCACAGAACAGCCTCCTTTCACGGTGGACATAACACAACAGTGGACATAGTGTGGTGTGACTTTTTCTCTGATAACTGTGCAGTTTAACTTGCTCTCATATTCCACATCTGTACAGAGATATGAGTTATATTATGACTGTCCCTGCCTGGGGTAGTAGCTATAGGTATGCTAACTATACTCTGCAGTGAGATTCCTGGGTATAAGAACTTCAGGAACTCCTTTTGATAGCTCAGGTAGATGGGTATCATTCTCCTGCTATGTTCTTTTAGTAGCTTGTTTTAAGTAAAGCTTAAGCTATGTGGCACAACTCTGGCTACAGATGTGCAGAGACATGGTGTTCTGACTTAACTCTTTGTCTGTACTAAAAAGCTGCTTCTGTATGAGCTGAGCTAGGGTGTGAGTTTAATCTGCAGTAGTTAAGGCAGTATAAGCCTTAGGGAGGAGCTCCAATGAGCTGTGAATAGCTTTTTTCCCCTCTTCCTCTCTTCTCCTTCCCAGTGGGATCTCCTATTTAGAAAGGGGTTTCATGAAACCTTAAATGATGTTTGGAACGCTGCAGACTTTCCTAGATATGCAAGGCATCTCGTATCCTACTAGACACCCCTCTGAGGTTGTGAGCCCAAGGACACCTTCCTGTTGTCCTTTTGGAGTGAATGGGTTTTTCGTCTTTGTACCCTCAGGCCAGGAACCATTTTATGGAGATATCTGGTATCTATGTTCCTGGAAAGGCCTGTGTCTCGAACAAAAGGGATACAGGTACCAAGAGACTTGCCCAGGTAACTAGGTTGACACTAGTGTCTGCTCCCATTAGCACTGGAACCAGATGTACAAATGCTGTTGGTGTCTACACTGGAAAAGTTATAAAATAATTAAGGATGTGACTGGAAAGCACTGCAGCTCTCCTGCAGAACTCCAATTTTTATTTCCCCCTTTAGAAGGGGCATTTTTGGAGTTCAATCTGCTGTGGAAGTTGTTCTTCAGCAGACATGGTGATCTGTCTGTGTAAACTGTTAATACTGGGAGATGCATTCTTTGGATGTGATGGACAGAAGCATCCGTGGTCATTGTTACCTCCAGGAGGTAACTTGAATAGACTTTGAAGTGCACTGTGGTAAAAATTCTCCAAGGGCTGTCTTTGCCTGGCTCATACACGTGCAGCAATTCTTGCTGCCATGGAGCCCGGAGCGCTGTCCTGATAACGGCCTTTAGACTTTCTAGCCCTCTGCATGTATGTCTAGTGCTGAGTATTGCTGCGAGTTGAAGGCAGGAGGAAATTGAGGCACTGAGGTAAAATGTCTTGCCTTCTGCTCCAGGGAACAAAATGTGGTTTCCCAATAGCATCACTGTTCCACATTCACTCACTTTCGGTGGTAATCAGGAATAAATCCATTTCATACAGCTTTTTCTTCAGAACTGCAGTGAATAAGAAACATTCCAGTGGACTATCTAAGCTTTTGCTGTAACGGTACTTGACAGGAGAAGACATGGGGCTTTTAGCTGCAATGCACTTGAGCGGGCTAAGGTCTTCATGAACTAGTAATGAAATGGAGGGAGTCCCATTCCAAGGATCAGATCTTTTAGGTCTGTGTGAAGAAAATAATTCCCTTGGGTTTCCTGCTTGTTTTAATAAATTAATAAAGTGGTTTTATGGGAGTCTTGTGAACTCTGGGCTCAAAGTCAGAAGGTCAGACTAATACAGATCCTCATAACCAGAAGTAATTGATACTTGGGAATGGTTTATGGATGATAGCATTGTGTTTCATGAATGCCAGATAGTTCTCTAGGGCAAGATTCAGTACATGAAACAACACTTAATCTCTATGGAGAGGTCATGGATGTGAGGACTTGATAGGGGAAAAAGAGTCGTTAGCTCTCAGAAGCCACTTTCCCTTCCCCAAGTCCAGTGTGGAAAAATCAGAAGGGATATTCTTGAGATATATTTATCAACAAAAGTGTTGCTGCTGCACTTAAGTTATTCAGAATGTTCTTCTCTCACTAATGAATTCAAATATGTTTGCTTCCTTTAAAAGAAGACAGTATAAATGAATTCAATTAGTGATAACGGGGGATCAGATTTACTTTTTGTCCTTGCTGTTTCCATGTCACAGTGAAGGACACTTTTCTGTAGACTGGGATGTAGTTGTTTCTTTACATTTGCATTGTGGCACTAGGTCTTTATTTACGTACCATATCAGAGCCTCCAGGATATATAACTTTCTGTTTGAGTTAACAATATTGATACTTTCTATTTATGACACTTTTCCTCCCTCCTTTTTCCCATTTTAGAGATACACCAGCTGGCAACAAATACACTTGCTACTGTAGTGTGCTGTGATGTTCTAGTTTTGCTTCTGAAGGGTAATAAATGTACCTTGTATTAAAGAGCTTTGTTTGAAAGCATACCCAATGGAAATTTATGGGCTAACTCAATTAGGCATGACGATGAAGCAAATGAAGTTCCAAGTTCCTACAACTGACTTCTTTAAAAACTTCTGGTAAAGGGCAGGTAAAAAGAGAAATAGTTTTCACTCCCCGAGTTTCAAAAGTTCAGGAAACGTTACACTTCTGGGTGGCGCTTGAGGTGAAGAAGACTGATCACCTTTACATTAGGATATAACGAGACAGGACAGTGTCTAATCCATGAGAACATGTGACATGGTTTGGACCTTTCCCTCTGTCCTCTGCCTGTGTGCCTTTTTCTACCAGGATTCAGGTGGCCGGGGAAGTTCCCTTTCTATTTCACAAGGGTTATTTTTAGTGGCAGTTCTGAGACTGATACTGTTGTAGGTGGCCTTGAAATCACCCGAACAAAGAAATGGGAGGAACAAGGGAAACTCACTGTGTTTTTTGAACAGCTGCAGAAGTGGTAGGGTTGCACGATGGTTTCAAGTGAGTTTTCTGCTGAACAGCCAAGGCAGCCAGGGAAGAGATGGTTAGTATAGCTAAATGGCAAGCTCAGGGATGGTAATTGCTGCTTCTATTAAAAAAAAATAATTTTTTTTTTCCTCTTGTGGCAAGGTTTCTAGAGGCCAAAACTGATGGTTCTATAGGAACCAGCAGAGGAAGAGCTTCTGAAAGCAGAAAAATCTGCTTTCCTAGTGGTGTTGGTAGCATGTCCTTAGCCTATACATTTGAATTGAAACTTTTGTTCAGGAAGGTGCCAATATCACAGGTAAAGTTGGACATGACCAATCCTAAACTTTATGAGGGAGCAACAACTGACCACTTAGCGCATGTTGCCATACAACTTGTGGGAGCGATCTGCTCTGCAGTATCCTTCTGTCAGGAGATGGCTGTAAGAGACAAATGCTTACGTTTTGTTTCTACATACTATAGCCTGGTGTGTTCCCTGTCCCTTTTGTCTCTCCCCTGCTCCTTCAGGGGAAATTCTTTCTTGCAGGTGGTGCAGTATAGCAAAGGCATGGTGTCCTTGCCTTGCATGAAATGTTACCTGCAGGGCACTAGCTGAGCCTGCTGGCATGTGACCTTCAGTTTCAGGAACAGAGAAGCAACCTAGAAACTGATTGTGAAAGCTTTAGCTTTTCAGTAGCATCACCCCAGCAAGGTGAGGCTTGCAAGAAAAAGGTGTAGTTATTCTGTTCCTGTAGACCACGGGATGGGATCTTCAGAAGGGCTTTGCTCTTGGTTAGGATGTAGGAGAGGGAGGTTGCATCACCCGTGAGTTTCAGGTGGAAACAAGTTTTCCAGCATTACCAACTCTGCACAAAAAGATTTATCTAGGGACAGTAAGCCACAGATGTGGAAACCATGGTGCTCTGGTGTCATCTTTCCTAGAAACTGCTGCAGAGTTCTCTACTGGAGATAGCACAGATACTTAAAAACACTTCATAGAGAGAGTGCTGTTTTCTTGGTGCGTTGTGGTCAAGGGTGCAAGGATTCGCAAGTAGATAGAGCCCAGGCATCTCATTAGGCATTGATGAATTACTACTCCTTTTTCTTGTGCAGGGATAACTTAAAACCTGCTCTCCCAGCATCTGTGCTAGTCTCATGTAACTTTTACACACTGACTGGGCAGTTGCATAAGGAGGTGCTGAGGTTGTGGAGGGACACACGAGGGCTCTGGGAATTGCTGTTGAACTGCTCTTGGTCTGATAACGTCTTTTGATGAACTTGTTCATACTTGTGGCTGAACTGTTGGATTCTGTGAAAGGGGGAAAATGGAGGCTTTTGGAGGGGGTTCTGTTTGCAATTTTAGACAAAACTCAGCAGCAACAGACATCTAAACTCTCCTGCATGTAAGCTGATGCTTCTGCTTCAGGACAGCACCAGATGCAATGGGATTGTCTCATTCTGCAAGCCTGGAACACTGGTATGAGAAAGTGGTCATTTAAGGAGTTTTGTAAGCAGCTTCCTTACTCCTTTCTCTGTTGGGACACACAAACAAGTAAGGCCACGCAGTCAGTAGCTTGGTGGTCTGAAGTATCATGCAAAAGGTAGCTACAGATGCAAGACTGTAGCTGATGTTGTTAGGACTGTGTTGCTGGAGTCCATGTGAGTTGATCTAGCATGTGGCTCACTTACCAGCCTGGACACAATGCTAATACCTGTGATAATCATGACCTTGAGGAGAAGAACATCCAAATTTCGGGAGGCTTATCAGGGATGTTTCTGTCTTCCTGCCTTGTGCCAAGGTCTTGCAAGCATTGCTGGTGTTCGGGCCTTCCTGGAGCAGAAGAGCTGGTATTTGTAGCTTATGCTGGGTATACCAGAGAAAATACATGGCTGCAGAGATCTGTCATCTGACGTTTGAGAAAAGCCTGGGCCATATTGCTGCTCAGTGACAGTTTTTGAAGATGTGGTTTGTCTGGTGCTTCAGGGACCCCCACTTCCCTGCTGCTTCTCTGTCTTGTGAAGTGGCATGTGTCATGCTAGCTCCTGCAGGAAGCTCCCACAGCTATTGCAGGATAGTGGAGAACTGTCTGCGGAGGTGTGGGAGGGTGAGCATGTCACAGTGCTGCAGCTGGATGCCCAGGGCTCTGCATGTGGAGATGTAGGAAGTGTTGACAAGAGTGAGCTTGGAGTCTTGCTTGCACTTGAACCCAGTAGAAACAGCCAGTGCCTTCTGTAGGCAATGCTTGGGTGGGATCTTAGGAACAAGTTGAATAAGATGTTCTTGTTACTCTGTGCAGTGAGTGGATGCTATAGGAAAAGAGCTTCAGTTGTCTTGTTTGGTGAAGCTCATTTACTGTTGAGTTTGGTTTTGTTTTATTGTATTTTATATTTTTAAATTTATTTTATTTCATTTTATTTTTTTAACTGGGGCTTGGTGTCTTACTGTGAACTCTTCCTCCTCTGCTGTTTCCTCCTCTGTTGTACATTCAGGCTAGATATTAATGAAGAGAATTATACAAAGAATTGCTGCCAGCATCATGAATATCTGACTACAAATAGTTTTATCATTAGAAAGCTGGACCAATCGGAGCATGCCTTAAAAGGAGCTGAGGCTCCCAGCAGTGTCCCTGGCTATGCTAACAAGTATTGGTTTAATGTGTGCAGAGCTTTTGCTGAGTGGCTGTGTGCATGGCAAGAAGGGAGAGGTGAGGCTGAGGGATTTTTCTGGGGTAGGGGGAGGACTAGGAGAGAAGTCTGTGGAGTCAACTCTCCCTGAATTATTTTGACATTCATTCTTGCCTTTCAACATAGATATAACTGGATTTGTAATAATTTGTATACAAGTGGTGGCACACAGCAGAAGACTCAAGGCTTTCAGATGCACAAGGTGAAATCAGTGTTGTAGCAGTACCTATGGCTCCCAGTTGCAGATTAGAGCTCAGTTGCACTAAGAGTGGCTGTGGTTACTCCCTGTTTCATGGGACTAACCTTTAAGGTAGCAAACTCATTGAGACAGCAGCCAGTGAAAATCTAGACACCAGGGAAAATGGTCATCTCTCAGTAATTCAAGAAATTGTGCTGGGAAGGTTATGGAGAAAGTGCAGTCTAGGGTATGAATGAAGAGGACACTCAGCTCTTCTGAGGAAGATACAAGTGTCTTGGAATACTTGGCAGAGCCCCCTGCCACAGGTAGATGGTGCAGATTTCCTAGCCTGCCTTGCCTTGTAGTTTTCTTTGACAGTCTGCTTTCCTCTCTGGTGCCAGTGTGTCTCAGCTTTTCTTTGCTCCAGCCCACATATGCACCTGTAAGGCTGTCATGTTCTCCAAGCTGCTCTGCACAGACCTTTTTTTTTTTTTACCCCTTTGAAGCTACAGCAACCTTAGCATGGTTTAGCTTTGCAGTCTCTAACTCTGCTCTTCTAAATGCTGTCCCTTCTCTGAATCTCTCTGTCCTCTTTATGTCCCTCTGTGTTTTGTTTCCCTTGCTGCCTTGTCTTTGTTGCTGCTCTTTTTATTTTTTTAACTTCTGTATGAATGTGTGTAAGCACCATTAAGCTTTTTTACAAGCTGCGGGGCTGAGGTTTGGATTTGAAGTGACCTGGTGGCAGAACAAGAGGCTGCACTGGGTCACTGGTGCTCAGAAGGGGATAGTATGGAGACAGTGCTCCAGAGTGGCCAGCCGGGTTGGTAGCACTGGATGTAGGAGGACAGGGGTCATTGCTTAATGCCTCCTTATGTGCCTGGAGCATAAGGAGTATGTTGCCCTGTGGAGAGCTCCTGCTTGCTTTTATGGAGGTACCCAGCGGTCACTAGGGGGGGGAAAAAAAAAAAGCTTGGCTGCCACATTCTGAGTTTGTCCAGTGTGGTGCGGGGCAGCATAATTGATGTGTGAGGAGGCACAGCTGCATTCCTGTCAAACAGCTGCTGGGCGCTGGCCACTGCATTTTTTTTTGTTATATAATTTGTGGGAAGGGAAAGCACGAGACCTGTGGGCTCTTTTCACAGGCAGGGATGCTCTGGCTGCTTTCACTATGATGATTGTTTTTGGAAGGAAGGGAGAGGGGATGTTTTGCCCTTAGCATGAGTTATGTTTAGAAGGGATTTTTTTAGTTTTTCCTTCTTTTTAAATTGGAGAAAATGGAAAAAATTTCAGCCTCAATAAAGAGGCATTTATGTGCTGAATAAGATCTTGGTCCTCAGATTGGAAAGACTAATGGCCCTAAACAGTAAAATTAAGTTAATTTTGTAGCTCTGTGTGTGTATACAGGGAGGATGGTGCCGCAGTGTGCACGGTGTGAGGGACATGCTTCAGGGCAGGTAACTGCTGTGCAAATGGCCTTCCTCTGCCTTACCGGGAAGCGTCTCCTCCTCCTTCCCTTCCCAGGACAGCGCCAAGCCGGATTCCTCCCTCAGCTCTCTACCAAACCACAGTCTTCTCCTTCCAGCCTGTCTTGGCTCCTCCGTTTATCTATGCTGCCAGCCTGGCATTCAGCTGGCTTCGCCTTATCTGCTTAGCCTCACCGTCCCCTTTGTGCTCGCTTCTTTGTGGCGATGGCTGGAGAATAAGGCTCAGTCTCTCCTTCCCCTGTCTCCTGGCTGCCGAGGCTTTCCCAGCACTCTCCCCTCTGTCTCCTGCTGCCTCTCAGCTCTTTGTGTGAGCTCTGCTCCTGACGCTCGCCACGTGGTGGGTGCATTTTCAAGAGCTTGTAAGGCCTTGTGCCTGCAAACTTCTGTCCTCTTTGTTACAGGGGGTGGGGAAAAGGGATCATGCTTTAGACGTGGGTAGGTCGTGACTGGTTTGTTTTTCTCCCAAGCATCTAAACAGAGCAGAAAGCTGTGCGCTTTTCTGCGTGGCACCCCAAGCACTATGGGCCTCTTCTCTGTGTTCACCTTCATGCCTGTGTCCTGATTGATTTCTTTGTAAATATGCTGTGGTATGCAAATGCCAGCACTGCAGAAGGAGCGTTTGTAATCCCAAAGCTGAGGCAGCTCAGGAAAATACATCTTCAGTGGGCTCTGCCGCCGTTTTCTTCCTCTGGACTGCAAGTGTACTTGCTGCTGCTTATTGCTGAGAGCCTGTCTGTCCAGGGTTTGGTTCGCTGTTACCTGGCACCTTTTAGAATCAGTTATGTTCGGCATAAAGTTGGAGTATGGGCAGAACAGCAGTGCAGAATGAGTGCAAGGCAGTGCTTGGTGTGGAGCAATGATGAGTTATTTAGCCTCTCTCGTAGTTACCATACTGCTTTCTTGCCCTGAAATTATCAATGCAGATGCAATACAAACTAGTTCTGAGGCTCTTTTGAAGGCAGGATAAGGAAAGGAACCAGATAACTTATTTTGGATAGTCTTTTACTAAAAGCTGAATGTTAAAACAAAATTTTAAGATTTGCAATGATTGTTAGTGATGTTTTAAATATAGTCCTCACTGTGCCTCTGAGTTTGGCAAAAATGGGAAGAAACAAAGTGACTTGTGAAATCTGTTGGAAAAATGTGATCCAGGAGCTGCCTGCATTTCAAGGGCAGTTTAAATCTGACTTTGTGTTTTTGGATTTGAATATTATCCTTTCAGCACCCTGTTGAGCCAGGCCTCATGCAAACAGGAGGAGAGGGACTGTCTGTGCTTTGGAGAGCTTGTGACTTAATGAATACACCAGTCATCTCCAAGGAGAGCTGGAAGCAGTCTGAATTTTCAAGATCTGATTTGAAATATTACAAATGTGATATTTATGGGCTTCTATTTGATTTCCTTGTTTCTGGGGGTGGGATGATGAGGAAGGATGACCCACGGTTGAAGCACTTAACACGAGACCCAGGAATACTGGCTCAACTCCTGCGAGCCTGGCACTCGGGGCTGTGAGTGTGTGTGTTGATAAAAGCTCTCATCTGCTGGTAGGGGTACTGTGAGGATAAGGACCTGGAAGACTGTCATGGATGGGGGTGAGTGGAGGATATGCAACTGTCACAGACGTTGGAAAGTCGGATTTGTGTGGGTTAAACTGGGCATGCTCGCAGCCTGTTGATTGCAGTTGCACACCACATCGGTGCATGACTCAGTGCTGGGTGGGATTTGATATATAAGCTTCTCATGCTCACGTTGGCCTGAGGTGTCTGCTTCTAGAGATGGCTGCATTGGGGGAGGAAGCTGTGTCCTGTTTTTGGAGTTACTATCTCTGCTCTGCCAGCCAGGCCACTCACGTAAGCTCTATAAAACCAGCTTCAAGTAGAAGGGGCTGAGTTAGTTTAGGTGACCAGCACAGAGGTGAGGCCTCCCCTGGGTGTGCTGGTAGAGTCTGATTCCGCCGCTCTTTGAGGGCGCTACCTCCAGCAGTGTGGTGCCACGGTGATTCCTTCCTGCATGTCCAGCCTCTCCACAGCATCCAGCTGGGTTTGGAAGATGTGTGTCTGCCACTGTGTGTGCTGGGCTTGTCTACTTATGGCCTTGAAATGTGTTGGTGTTTGACTTGGGTTTTAAAGATTAATAATAGTGTGAGAAATATTTACTGTCTTTGAGAGCTGACTGTGCTTAGCTGTTGCTGATTGATTCATTTGACTGTGTAAAACTATTTAGTACTGCAGGAGTACAGTAACATGGAATTTCTCTCTTGTTTGACCTTTTGAGTGGACTCTTGTCTTCATGGAGACACCAGTGTGTCCTATCTGCATGCCCTTCACAGTACTGGCTTGCCAAGCAGTAACACATTTGCCCAGCAGCCTTAGTTCATAAGCTATCAAGCCTAGCTGGTTGTGTGGTTTTTTTTTTTTTTTTTTTTTTTTTTCCTGAACTCCTGAGATGTAGGATGAGGAGGAGGAGTGCCCACATCCCATACTCTTTAGAAATGGGGTTCTAGTTAAATCTGTTCCTGACTATCTCTTGGCAGGGGTTTTTAAAGTGTGTTAGAAAAAAAATAAACTTTTGTTAACCGTGAATCTACATTTTATATTACTGTCACTTTCTAGGCACTCGTTACTTCCACTGCTCAGTGTAAGTTATCTGAAAAGGATGCTGTCATGTGAACTCTCGATGGGTGGGAAGGGAAGAGGTGTTGCTAAAAATAACAAAAAGTAATCTCCCTGCTTTGCAAACACTTGAGTGACTTTTTTTTTTTTCTTTCTTCTTGCTCTGAGCAATAGAAACAGGCCAGCTGGTTCTTGATGTGTGGGAAAGATGAATAAAATGCTGCTTGTTTGGGTTGCCAGTGCTTGTGCAAGCCTATGAAGGCCAAGTTTGAAGCTTTGCAGGGGAATCAGGTTTCCTTTATGAACAGGGAGGTTCAGGGCCTTCTAAAGCTCTCTAAAGTCCCTCTCCTCATTGCCCAGAAGGTGCTGGGGAATTCAAAAGGTTGGCTGAAGCTGGGGAGTGAAGACTAATAGGGTCAGTGGTCTAAACAGCATTGCTGATTCATGAGGAAAGGAATTGGGGGAGCCACAAGGTCTGAGAAATCCTTTGACTTCTTGCTCCTTGTGTCATGTCTCCTGGGGGAGGAAGCCTTGGGAAGCCAGTGGTGATCTGGAGCCGGAGGTTGGAGAGGAGCCACCGTGCACTTCTCACTCTCCGAATAAAGCAGCATTTGTGTATTCTCCATTTCAAATTACATCTCTTGTTGTTTTTGTTTTCTCGCTTTTTATTTTTACAACTAACAGCTGGACTGTCCTTTTGTCAGCACGTAAAAGACAGTATGTGAATGGGGGGTGGGGTGGCAGGGGGAGTGTGGGTATCTGCTGAATGGGGGGAATGGGCAACCTGTTCAGTCATGTGACAGTGTGGCTATAAAAATAACAGGTGACGGTTGTTATGTGCTAAGTCATATTCAGAGGGAAGGGGGGTGCCTTAACTGTATGTGTACAGTAGTGGTCTCTGAATTAGCTGTTGCCTTCCAGATAAAGATCTTGGGAGTCATAGTGGTTTTTTCATCAACTCAATGGTAACAGAGAAAAGGCAAGTGTATTGTTAAAAGCTGTTATGAAAGCATCTGAGAACAAAACAGAACCTCATTATGGCATGCTTTATAAATCCTGTGGTGTACCCTTTTCTTGAACACTGCGTACAGTTCTGGTTGTGCCCCGTTTCTATCCCTCCCCCGTACACACATGCTTCTTGGAGCTGTAAGATAACCAGATAAAGTACAGGAATCGTTCTTGTTTCCTATCTCTGTATGAGGGAGAAGCAGGAAAGCCCAGACTGTCTAGCTTGGAAAACATGACCAAGGAGGAGTGTGGTAGAAGGTCTGTAAAACAGCAAGAGACACAGAGGAGGTGGTCAGGGCGCAATTATTCTCTGCTTCTTATAGGGCAGGAAATGGGGCCACCAAATGAAATGACTGGGTAGCAGCTTCAGTGCTGAGGAGGGAGTGTGTGCATGGGCTTTCTTTGTTCTCCTTCAGACAATAAACATATAATTAAATTGAAGCACTCTGCCACAGGATGTTGTAGATGCCAAAATTACAAATGGGTTCAAAAAGGATTAGATGATTTGATGGACTCTTTTTCCCCTCCTCCCATGAAGGGCCATTAAATGCAATGATGCAGATACAGTGCCAGGCTCAGGAAGTCTCTCTGCTGGTCCTGGTCTTGTTATTTCTAAGTGCTGCCTGTGAGTGATGGGCAGGACTGGTCCCAAACAGCTTTTCCTGCTGAGGGTAAGGGAACACAACAGAAGACCCCATTCACTGGGTGGGATGAAGGCTGGCTTAGTAAAGAAACGGAAGACCATATGAATATGGAACTGTGCATGTAGGGCTCGCTGATTATCAAGGATCAGGGAAGGCAGCAGAATCAAGATCTATGATGGTAAGAGAGGAATAGATGTTTGCCTTATCTTTGCTTTCTCATCAGTAGACCATTGGGCTTCAAATAGATTTGGCAGTGCCTAGATACTTGTTGGCAGAACGAGACCTGGCACTTTATGTTATTGCTGTTCCTTTTCTGTATATTAAATTCTATATGTGAACCTTACTTGCATACATGTGGGCATGCCTGTGTGGCTTCTTGGTCACCTAAATGAAAGTGGAAGGGAAATAGTGTGGAGAGAAGGAAAGAAGGAAATCTCTTCTCATTGGGACAGGGTTTGGGGAGTTTGAACAGAAACCAAGAATAGTTGGCTCCTTGTAGCTTGGCTCTCAGAACTAATTGTGTGTGTGCATTTACCTATTTTTAAAAAAACTTTAAAGTGTTTTGCTGTGTGGCTCTGTAGAGGTCCTGCACTGATTTTGTAGGGTTTTTATAGGGTTGTGAGAGTGCAGGCGTTCCCAAGGTTGGTGGCAGGATGTGGAGCCCAGTGTGGCAGCCATGGGTTGTGGAGTGGTAGCCGTAGGGTGTGAGGAGCCCCTGAGGCCCCATGCGTGGTGCTTGCTTTTGTTACTGACTGGTGGAGCGGCATGTGTCCAGTCCCATCCCAGGCCTGCTGATGGAGCTTTGGAGCTGCTGCGGCTCTGGCAGCATGGGGAGGCCAGGGATGCCCTCTGTGATGTTGACAGGGGAGAACTGTGCTTGGAAGGGCAGGTGAGCCTCCTAGGTCCAAGCCAATGTGTGCGCTGCAGGCTTTGCTTTGTTCTGGTTGCCTGCTTTTTGGCTGTGCATTCAGGATCACTGTAGCATAGTTACTAGCCCTCCTCCTTGAAAAGTGGGTTGTGCAAATTTCTTCCTTCTTCAAATGGCTTGCAAGAGATGTATGGTAGGATCTTAATTAAATGTGCATTTTCTCCTCTTGATTTTATACTCAACTCTCTCTTTAAACAAACTCCAACCCTTTCACGTTCTGGTACAAAACCCCAGCCATGTCTAGACAAAAGCCTGTTGTGATTAGCAGAGGTGTGCTTCTCAGTGCTGAATGTGTGTGGGGTATATTCATGTTTCTGATATGTTAATGTATTTCCTGCTCCTGTATGGATTGCGGAAGCTCGGATTGGAATTGCATGCATGTAGAAAAAATAATTTTACACACTTAGAGCGTTTATTGAAAGGCTGTTTGCTTGTATAGTAATTCAGACCTCATCTATGGCTGCACATTGGTGCCACCTGCTTGCAGGAAAGAATGAGTGGACTCCTATTATTCAAAAAAAAAAAAACAAAACCAAGGCGAGGCCTCAACATCTGTTCTGGCTTTATTGTTTGGTCTGGCCTGGGCTGTGGGCAAAATGTAGGCCACAGCTTTTGCTTTACTGCTAGCTCTTAAACTGGAAAGGCATCTGGGATCAGATATGTTCTTAAAGTTTAAAATAATAAAAAAAGTGAAGTTCAAACTTAGTATGGGTTGAACTTGATTACTTCAAAGAAAAGAAAACTATTGCTACCCATGCTTTTCTCACTTTCTCTTCCAGTTCTTCTAATGGTAATAATTTTTATCACTGCCAAGTGACCTTTGTAATCACTGCTGGATGATTAATCTTTAACTGGGTAATTTTTAAAGCAATATTTTTCACACTGTTGTATGTGTGGTACGGTGGGGTTTTGTAGCACAGCACCTACAGTTACTCTGAGGCACTAAGGCCCTTCAGCCTGCGTTTCCAGTGCTGCTGCTCTGTATGGAAACCCAGACGGTCACTTTTGTTTCCCTAGTGTGATACAAAAATGCCCTCAGAATTTTATTTGCATATAGATTATAGTGCTAGCCAGGTGTAGTTGTATATGGGAAGACCTCACTGCTGCTTAACTTATAACTTTTTAATTAGAAAACCTTTCTCAACTTGCAGGATTCCAGTCTAAAATGCTCTGCTGCGTTTAATGCTGCTATAGTGTGTACAAAGATGGGATTTCTGTGAGGTACCAGCTGTTACATCTAGTCAGTCCTCAGAAAACAGGAATGAAAGGAGATCACAAGCATTATCTGCTGACTCAGGGAGAAGTCACGTGCAGAAGGAAATAGAGATGGGCAGCAAAGTTCTTCAAGTGTCTTTGAGTTGCTGCTTGGGACACACTGGGCCAGCAGTGGGGAAGGAAGGCAGGAAAAGCTTTTCTTCTGACTCTCAATTTTGTATGAACTGTTTTGTGCCTCATAGGTGTATTGTTGTATCGCAGCTGTGCGTTTACAGTTACACTGTGAGGCAGAGTAATATCCATGAACCAGGGAGTGTGAGGTTTTTTTTAAACTATGGGAGCCAGTGCCTCCCCTGTCTTATTTTGCTTAACAGTCATCATGGGTACTATAAACAGGATATTTTACCCTATGCAATAAAGAGAAAGAAATGCAGGGTTGGGAATGGAGGCACTTGTTTAATCTCACTTCATTAGAAGTAAATACACTTAGACTTAGTCCAAAACTGCTTTAAACAGCATTCGAAAGCTATGTTATTATATGACAGCTCCAGCTTTTCCCAAACAATAAAAACATCTATTCACCTTTGGGTATTATACCATGCATGTTTTATATGTAATGCTGAGGGTTGCATATTAAAAGGAAGAGATGTTTCTTAGTCTTTCTTTTAAAACTTGCAATATGTGATTTAAAAATGAGTTAGTACCAGTTATGGGAGGATCAGTAAGTGCTGTTAGTAATGCAGTAGCCTTTGTAGGTGGGAATCTTGCCATCCTGTACCTTGGGGATTTCAGTAGTTGTTGTGTAAACTTTAATGGCTTCATGAAATACCTTGTTTAGATCTGGAAGTCTTTTCTTACCTGCTGTCTTGCAAAAGATCAGTGCCTGAAGAATTCCCTGTACTCCTATGGCAGGTGCTTTTTAAACTTTGATTTGCTTACGTTTGCCTTCCAGAGAAGGTACAGGAGTGTGTATCTCTGTCAAGCATGTGATGATGACAGTGGACGGCTTTTCTGAGTTACCTTTTGCCGTTTCTAAATAACAAAGGAACTGACTAGCAGCCGGTTCCCACTCTTCATGGTGTGTGTTGCAGTGCTCTCACATAGTCATGTGTTAGTGTGTTTTGCTTTGAAATTCAGAGCACTTCAATAGCTTTGAAATGCCTTGTGCAAACAGCAACGTCAAAAACATGCATCAGAGGCTACTGAAAGTGTTACAGAGAAGTAATAATGCTGTGGAGGTCTCCTGACAGGGCTTCATCCACACTTGGGCAGGATGGAGCTTGGAGCAAAGTGCCTCTTTTGGTGTCTGCAGGAGATGAGGATCTTCTCTCTGAGGGGTTAGTGTAGATGCCAAAAGCAAGGTGTAAAGTGCTTTTGAATGGCTCACAGCCATGGCTGGAACATGCAGCACCCTTGGGGTGAGCTGCAAGATGGAGCATCTCCCTCACGTGCAGGAACGCAAGTAGGAGCTGGCACTGCCACCTTGCACAAAAGCAAAAGAATAGGCAACAGAGTGATGGGTGGCTCTTTGAGAGGCCTCAGCTCTCACTGAGTTTATTCTGGCACTTTTCTTCTCCAACTTGGAGAAGTAAAATAAAGTGGGATGTGTCAGGCTGGAGCTGTGCAGTGCTAGGCTCTGTTGCCTTCCTGCTTGCTCTTCATGTACACTTCATTCAATCAGTGGTCCTGAAGACACCCTAAACTGGTGCTGTGATTGAGGCAGATGCCCTGCCTGTTCCTGCTTTCCTCATTCTCCTTCCTTGTCTCTTAGAATATGTGGTAGAGAACTAGGAATTGATATGAGTTAAAGCTAACAGCTTTCTGTTTTGTTTACTTTTTTGTTTTTAAGCTCAGGTAGATACCTTTCCTTGGTTTGTCAAGTAGGTGTTGGTGCTAGTGGAATGAGAAACAGGCTTTCTCCCTCTCTTTTGCAGTGGTGCTGTTGAACCATTGTGTTGGGGTGAAACAGAGAGGCCCCCATCCACATGAGCTTGTTGCTCTGTGTCCACCTGCTTGGCCATGTGTCTCATCTTGCAGCCAGCTGATTTGATTGAATAACTAGGGAAAATGCTGTTCGCTTTCTATTCTGCCAGGTTACTTTCAGCGAATGCACTTGGCTTGGAGGGATAAATGCCAGAGTCAACATAGGATGGGGTGGAGAGGCAGAGAGCACATGTCAGGAGAGCAGAGAAATGCTGGTTGAGCAGGACCTCCTCTCCCTTCAGAAGTGGTGAGGTGTTGGACGGATTCAAGCTGTGAAGTGCAAGCTTCACCCTTTGGCCTTTTGACACGCCTCTTCTGAGCCTCTTAGTTCATCTCACCGAAAGGAGATTGAGGTGGGAGGAAGGGAGTGGTAGTACTGCCAGGCACAGCTTTCTTTCTGTACTGATGCCAGCTGCTCCATTGCTAACCTGAAGTTGGGAAGGGGTCAGAAGAATGAGGAAGGTACTCTCTGACCTGTAGTGGGGACTTCATGTGTACTGTACAGTGGCCTTTGGTAGTTTCTGTTTGGAGATGTGCCTGTTTCCCTTTCCCTATCAGGTGTTCTGACTCTCAGCACCCTGCTAGAGGTGGAGAGAGAAGCACGCTTGTTGCTTTCAGCCCCATTTTGTTGTCCATTTGTAGTCTGCAGGACATGTGCACATGTCTTGGTGCTCTCGCAACGTTCTGGGGAGACCCTGGACAAAGATCTGTGGTTTCATGTCAACACAAATGTATTCATGATGACAAACTCCTCAGCATGTTGTACACTGAGCTTATTCACAGTCCCAATTCCAGCACTGGTACAACTTTGATTTGCCTAAGAGAAAATACAAAGTTATGATAGCTGCAGTAGATCCCATCAGATGTGAGGAGATGCAGGTGTATTTCTTGGTGTAGGGAGGCGATCCAGACTCAGTGTTTAAAGTAATAGATACATCAGAGGACTCGTGAGGGTATTTAGGGCTTGACGTCCTTTAAGAAGTTTCCAAGTTGCACCTTTCTCCTGATTCTGTAGAGGGTCCTGACAGGGTTGACCCTCTGCTCTCTAACTTGAAGTAAATGCAACAGAGGAGTGTGGCTGTGGGAGGGAATGGGTTTTAAGAGTTTTGGATTGGGGTTTGTTGGGGGTGTGGTTTTTTTGGTATAGAAAAAAAAACCCTCTTTCGTCTCACTTTTCTCTTTGTTCTCCTTCTCCTGTGTAAGCTTGGATCACTCAGGTATGGGGTCTAAGGTGGATTTACCCCTGAGGCTTTAAACTCTGTGGGTGGTAGTGGGAGAGCAAGACTGACATTTTTCTGTATGCAAGTGAAAATTGGACAGACAGGTGCTTGGAAGTGAGGCTGTCCTGTGTAGAAACCTTCACAGCAGGGAAAAGGCATGCTTTAAAGACTTGGTCAAGGTACTTTTTTTTTTTTATCAGCCTAATGCCTCTTGGAATCTGAACTGACTGCTGCTGCTGGTTGAAACCTCTGTCTTGTTTTCTGTGGGGCAGTCTTGCAACAGCTTTCCAAAAGTTGGGGAAGAGCCATAGCTGCTGCAGGTGGGAGTTTCACATCTTGCAGTGTGCTGCTCTTGCATGTGCCAGGCCTGTGCCTTAGCATGGACAGCCCCCAGAGGTGGAGAGACTCAGCCTATGGGCAGAAGCGGTAGGAACTCCCAACGGTAGTGTTGTCTCTCCACTGTGCGAATCAATATATTCCTACACACCGTGTGGTCAACTATGTGCTGGCATTGAGATGTGACCTCACAGCTCCAGCAGGGGAGGTGGTGTTGGGAGGTGTGTGGAGCAAAAAAAGCTTCCACAGCTTCTTTTTAGAATAATATTGATACATGGGTGTTTTGCCTTGCCTCATCTCCTCACTTGCACAGTTGTGCTGTTTGGGCTTGTGCAGTAAATCACATTTGTAAATGGGACCAACTTTGAAAATAACATTTTTTCCACCAAGTGAGTTTTAATCTGGATTGGTTCCCTCCTATGTTTCACCATATAGTCTGTGGGGTAGAGGTATGTTCTGGGGATGAGGGAAGAGAGAGGAGTGGGAACTGGTGTGGAAAAAGTGACATGATACTGTGTCTGGTTGGAGCTGTACATCTCTGATTGGGTAAATGCAATGGGAGCTTGCATCCCCTGCGAATTTTGACAGCGGAACAAAATTTAGGGAGTGCTCTTTCTAGTAGGCAGTCTTCCTCTTGGGGATGGGAGGAAGCATCCATGATTCTTCCTAGTCTTGGGAAAAAATGGGAGAGCCAGTAGTGGGAAAGTGATTATAGAGTGTTTGCTTCCACAACAGCTGTGATAGGGAACTATAGCTATGACAGAGACTTTACTAATACCTGGTGGGTAGCCTAGATGAAAGTGCAGGATTAGCTGAAATGTCAGATGATCTCATCTGCCAATATACAACTTCTCTAAACACAGGTTGCACTGGTTTAACTGCAGTCACTTAAGCAAACCCCATTGATCCCAAATTGATCTGTTCCCCTAAAAAAGAGTAACCCTTGCCCTCCTTATGTGGCTATTTTTATATGATGGATTAATATATATGAATATATAATGGATTAAATTGAATTAGCTTTTTAGCTTTGTCACTGAAGCATAGAGTATTTGAATTCACCCTGGTATCCTTTGTCTGGAAGCAGAGAACAGGTGAAGGAACTCCCCCATGTTGGTGAACCTTGCAGCTGTGCTTGCATATATGCAGGAATGGGTTGTAATAACCACTCTGCTCTAAGCTCTCTCTTCTCTTCTTGTGACTGTTGCTCTGAAATATCCATTTCAATGTGCTTCCAAATTCTGAGCAAGCTCTTAAGCTCTTCCTTGCTACATAATGAAACAAAAGTACTGTGCTGTGTGTATTTATGATGGGGTCAGCACTGGACTTGGAAGTATGCCTTTTGTGTCTGCCGTGCATGCAGGGAATGGTAAATGTGGGGCCTGTGGGCTTAAGAAGGGGTGATGGGGAGGATATGCTGGAAGGTGAAGGAGCCGGGTGGCATGCTACATCGTCTGATATTAGGGAGGCAATCTCAGCCTCTGTGGATGTTTGAGGAACATACCCGTCTTGCCTTTCTATGTGCATTTCAGGTGCTTCTGTCTTTTTTCAGACAAGCATGAGTTTTAACTTAACCCCACTGTGTACCTTATACTGGTCAAGGAACAAGGCTGAGGGTGGACAGGTGTGGGCTCGGCTGGAGAAGCAGAGTGGGAGAGATGTGGGAACACTGGAGGTACTGCTTCACACTCGGTTATAAGTGCAGTGTAACTTGGCTAGTTGTTGCTACCGAGAGGCTGGAGGGAGGTAGAGGGGAAGAAGCTGGCCTGTGGGAACTGGACAGAAGGGGATCCTGAGGATTGCATGAAGCCTGGCACCTACAGGGAGTTCTTGTTCTGAGTGTGAGGCCTAGAGGGTGGTTTACCCTGGTTCATAGGGAGGGGATGTGGGGCTGGAAGAAGGTAGCTCCTAACCCAAAGCACTCCCTTTGCAAAGGGAGGTTCTTGGACGTCTGGAGGGTGAGCTGTGCTGGAAGATGAGGAACACATCTCACCATCCCTGCTTGGGTGCCGTGAGGTCCTGCAGTACCTCCCTGCACTGGCTGTAACCTCCCAGGGATGGCTGCAGTTCACAACTAGGAAGGCTGTGGCACTCCCTCTGCTGTGCCCCAAAGCATAACTTGGGGTTTTTGCTGTGGGAGGTGAAACTTCACTCACCTCATTGTGGGTAAGCTGAACTAGCAGTGCGCTGCTCCTGAAAGAGACAGCCGGGCTGAGACGTGCACCTGACATGTCAGGGAGGAGGTTCAGCCTGCTGAATTAGTAGAAAAGTTTTCCCTCTTCCTGAGTTAGGTGGGTTTTGTCAGTTCATCAAGTGAGACTGTGGTAAAGCCAGCCTGGCAGTTTGAGTGTTAAGCCTCACTGGCAGGATTTGGGCATCAGTCTCCTGAACTGCCATGGGTTACTGCGGGTGCATTGGGATTTGGGTGGAAAGTGTTTAACTTCCTGGAGACCTGACTGATGATTTCTGTCTTTGATTATTCTTATGGGATAAGAATGTGCTTTTCAGTGTGGTGAAAAGTGAGGAGAGATACACTTTTTTTCTTTCCTCATTTTGAATCCTATGCTAGACTTCAGTAGGACAGACCATCCTGGGTAGGGAGAGTGAGGAGCAAAATTGATAAAGGGGAGGCTTAAGGTTGCCTCTTTCTTTGCATTCTGGACCTAGCCTTGAAATGAGTGAGAAAATAAAATTTAATCTCCAATGTTTCAGACTTTTTTTTTGATTCTGAAGTTGTAATTTTACATTCCGTATGGTCATTTCAAATTCAGACACCCTGTAGACCTGGTCTCCACCCTATCTCTTGCCACGAGGCTGTTGTTGGTCTCTCCTCGCACTTGTTTTTCTGCCTGTTGTAGGAAGTAATGAATGTGCACAGTGCACAAAACATCTTATATGCGCAGTTGCCAATCTTACTCTAAAAAAAACCCAAACCAACAACCCACTGAATTTTGTGAAAGATAATCAGTGGTGTTTGTCATGAAAAACATTTGTTAGTTCAATGTCAATATGTTACTGGCAACTGGTTATTTTTAATACATGCTATTTGTGCTTTAATGTTAAAATATTTTTTTTTTGTCTAAACCCTGACTGTTCTTAGCTGAGCAGATTTCAGGTTAAAAACTGTAGTCAAACCATGAGTGTTCATAGTATTGTAATGTAATTTTGTGTTACTAGATCTCTTCTGACCTGTTTGTTTAATGCATCTTGAAGTGGTGGTTGTATGGCTAATTACACAGCACAGAGAAAATAGCACTATGTTGAAATATTACATAAAACTTCAGCATTATGTGACGTTTTGTAGTGGAAGTAGTACTGTAGGCACTCATTCATAACAAGACCTGCAAGTTTCTCTCGGCCAGGGTGGGTAGCTGAGCTGGCTGTGTGTGCGCTGACTCAATGCAGCAAGTTTCTTCTCGTCCTCCTCCTTGTTTGACTGCTTGTGACTGAATGCCAGCAGATTCACAAGAACTTGCTGTTGAAATGTACCTTAGCTTGAGGTTTCTCTTTCAAACTACGTACAGCAGTGGTTCTTCACTTGAGACTTTCAGAGCTCTCATACCAGCCAGGTGTTGGAGTTGGTTAAAAGCAGACTTGCTTTCTGAGCATGGGCGTGAGCGCACAAGAACTTCTCTGGAGTGGTTGAGCAAAGGGCCTGATTCTGATCTGGGGGACCCAGTGTCACCCTGGTGGGCATTCATGTCTGTCTGGGGAATGGAGGCATAGAAGGGCTGCTGCAGGAGGGGAGGAGTTGCTCGGAAGTGAAATCTGGGAGGTTCATGCATGTGTCTACCCTGAAGCGCTAATCTAGCTGCACGGTGCAGTCTCATGATGTCAAGGGCTTGGAGCCTGCTGCCTGAGTCTAGCACCTCCCTTTCTCGTTTAACGATGGCTGGAAGAAATATAATCAAGTATGCTGGAAGAGAAACACTAATTAACTTTTAATTTAGATCTAACGTATGCTACTTAGTGTACTGCATGAAAGAGTGAGTGTGCGCTATCTGTCATGTTGTATAGTGGGTGATGCATTAAAGAAACAAGGAAAAGCTTCAGGTCTGAATGGGAAAATGAGGTTTTAAGTCTGCAGATGGGTTTTATCTCTTGATTAAAAGCTGCAAAGGTGTGATAAGGCACTTTTGTATCAATTTTGCATCTGAAATTACTTTCTCTGTAACTTGGTTTGTATCTGTTTTCTCTTAAGCCAAACTCGCAAGGCGAAGTCAGGAGAGAGAGAATCTCGGCATGCTGGTCTGGTCACCTAACCAGAATCTGTCTGAAGCAAAATGTAAGTCTCTTCAAATACCTTCATTGCTCCCTCCCTTACATGTATCACTTCGAGAATGCAAAGTTGCCATTTTCACTAGAGAGGTTATGTCTGTGACCTTTCCATTATGATTTGAAATTAATTTGAAAAAAGAAAAGCCTACAAAGCAATCCCCTGGAAAAGCTTCATTCCCCACTGGGCAGCTGCTCAGAGCATCAAATCCATGGAGGCAGAGAAAGCAGGAGAAATGTGACATACTTTCTCCCTTGGTATGAATTCTTTAAGATACTTATCCACAGGCCTACATGATCTGTTTTTTTGCTGCTGTTGCTGTAGAAGGTGACAGAAGTAACTGGGGAGAGTGAAATGAAAAGTATTGGGGGGGGTGTGTGTGTGCGGGGGGAGTATGGTAATTAGTAGTACCTTTTTCCCCACAAAGATGTAAAATCCACATCTGGAGCCCATGGAGGTTTAAATGCCAGAGCAATTGCAGTGCCTTGGAATTCCACGTGAGGGCAATTACCAATGCTCTGCGTGTGTCTGGGAACAAGTCTCAGTGCTGCTGCCAGATGGCAGAACTAGGGTTTGAAAGGTTCGTCTAGCTACAGTTCTCCTCATGAATAAGTAGGACTCCTTGATTAAAGGGCTGCTGTTTGAATGCAGTAACTAAACCTAAGTGCTTTTGGGGGAGGGAGCTGAAAGGAGCTATTTTTGACTTGTGCTTGTACCTTTTTTCCTCTGATTCTGGGAGCAAGAATAAGAATCTTGTGTTCCTGTTCATCTGCAGTTGTTCGTGGTGGCAGTATTAAGTTGATTCCTGGTTTTCCTTTAGACCTAAGGGCTAAGAGGCATCACAAGACGCTTGTGAGGATGTAGTGGCATTTGCAAATTAAGGCAGCAAAGACTGTGCACAAACTGGCTGTGTCATGAAAGGACTGGTTTCTGCCCTGGGGCATTTCTTCCACTGAGCAAGTTGCCTCTTAGATTACAGAAGGATGATGGTACGGTGATCTACAGATAAAAAGAGCTTTGCATGGATCATGTCTGCCTTCTCTCCTACCAGTGGTGTCTTGTCTGCTCCCTGCTGGCTATTGGATGCTGAACTAAATAAGACTGAGGAGAGGTATATATTTGAGAGTTATCTACAGCTAGACACCTCTAAAAAAGTTTAAGAGCAAGGAACTGTTGCCTCCACCAAAAGGAACAACTGTTCATGGGTTGTCCATGGCACAGAGGATTCCTGTAGCTGCTTCTCAAGTCTGAGAGTCTTTTGAATCCCAACTCAGCTTTGGAACATTTAACTCCTGCCTGACAGGAAACAGGTTTCTTGGAGAGGGAAGAGGGAATGGAGGAGGAAAAGGAGTGAAGATATGTGAAATTGAGTAAAATAATCTGTGACTGAATATTCTGTGGCAATTGGCACAAAAATAAGCAAGAATATTATAAAGCATAAAAAGGATATAATATATGCTAAGATGATGTCATGAACCTAAGTGGTAATTAAAAATGTAGTATGACATTTAATAAAATCTCGATGACAGCTGAGTGTTGCTGGTACATCAAAAGAGTTGGGGAAAAGAATATCAATATAGAAGCGTGATGCTCTTGTGCCATACATGGCACACAAAATATCTCCCAGGTGCCTGACTGATAAGGGGACGGAGTTGTGAAATTCAGTGTCTAGCAGTAGTAAAAAAACCAAAGAAGCATTGGGAGAGGTGGTTCAGGGGACCTTGGGATGGCAGGAAAACTTCAGCAGATGGGGAGAGGGCAGCTGAGTGGAGAATGAGAGAACAGTGTAAGAGTGGTCTGATGGGTCATTGCTTTATCTTATGTCAATGTGAACTGATGCTACCGAAAGGTATCAGTTATTCCTGTTTCTACCTGGCATTACTTAAAACTGAACTGTGAAAACCGAATCCTGCTGAAGGTAGCTGCTTTTGTTCTTTTTGAGACTAGAGATGGATTGATTGGTAGAAATAACTTTATAGCTCTAATGTATTCAGCCGGCTGTTAGGCATTGATGTGCTACTGCATGAGAGTCTGATTCAATCCCCCTTTCTTGCAGAAGATGGGACCCTCCTTCAGAACACCAGTGGTCTGCAATGGCTGTAGAGTGCTTACTAAATGTATTACAAGCAGAGTTCTCTAATATGTTTTTTATGTTTTATGGAGGAAGAACTCAGGGGACAAGGAAGTCTCTTCAGTTACTCTCAAAGTCACTGACAAGTCTTGGCAGTGTTGATAGTGAATCCTAATTAAATGGGGTCCACAGGGATGCGTAAGAGGGCTGATGATGATCAACATTTCCATCAGTGATATGGGAATTGATACGGAATTGCTCTGGAGAGAAATTGAGAATGAGCCATAGACTGACAGAATGGTAAATAAAATGAATGCTACCAGTAGTCTCGTGGAGTACTTTGGGTCTTTTCCTAACGTGGACTGATGCCAATGCAATGGGCTCTTAATGACCAACTGCAGGGTTATGAATCTCACCACTGAAAGCTCTGGCCTTTTCTGCATCAAGGCTGATGATTGGAAGGAAGTGTCTTGAAGAGCAATTTTGGGGACACAGTGGGCAGGTAATTTGACAAAGCTTCCTAGTATCCTGCTTGACTCAATGGATGATGTGGGTGTAAAGAGTGAGGTAGTCACTGGAGCAGTTTGCTGCCTCTGCACCTAGCAGCATTCAGGAAAATGAACCTCAGAATAGTGGCTTTAGTTTTGAAAAACTGAGAAAAGGATGAGATACTAACTACTGAAGCCATTTGGAAACTGGAGACAAAGCAAACCTTATCTGTTTAGCTTACTGAAAGGGGCCTGTTGTCAATTATTTTCTCAAAGGGAAATTTTGACATAGCAAGAGATGTGCATGATGCAAATAAATGGCTACAAAGTAAGTCCACATGGACTGGAATGAAATGCCTGAGCATGTGGGATATTTTTTATGATTGACTGTTGGAAGTTATCCAGGAAAGTGAGGGTTCCCCTATTTCTTGATGCCTTTTTTAAAACTCTGAATTTTTGTGACGTGTGTGTTATCCTTAGTGGGAGGAATCATTGGCAGTGTGAAATGGCAAGTGGAAGGAACTGTGATCTCCAGGAGGCTGGTGTAGCCCCTTGGGCTGTGTAAGTACTACGAATCCTGGCTAGCACATCCATTCTCAATGTTGTTGTTCAGGTTGAAGTGTTGGTGAACAAATCCTTCCAATCAGCAGCAAGTTGGTACCTTTGTCTAGTTACTTTCATTTGTACTCCAAAGCCTTTAATCTATCCTGTGCCTGTTCTTGTGGTGAACTCTTTAGAAGTCATAGGACTCTCCTCTGTTCCTGTGGCTGGGACTCATGTGAAGACAGAAGTTAGTGTAGCAGGTGTTAGCTGTCAGCTTTGAGAGAACGGGTAGCTTTTGGGAGCAGGACAGTTCTGTGCAGTCAGCAAAACTCTTGGAAGCCACCTCTGTTAAAGGTGAATCTGTGCTACATAACACTGAACAGATCTGTGATAATGCTCAGAGCAAGGCACGCTGATGGGTTTGGCAGGGGACTGGCCAAACTGGCAGAGGTTGTGAGAGGGTCCTCTGTAACCTGCTGAAGTGAATCCTGGAAAGACCGGTGTGTCAGCCAAGACCTGGTGGATATCTGCATACCTGATGCTCCAGACTCATACGATAAGTTAAAGCTTGTTTGGGTCCCACGCACCCTATATGCTGGAGTGATGTTTTAATTGTGTTGGAGAAACCTTTTGCCTGGATGCCAATGAAATGGTGGCTATAGTAGAGAAGATTAAAACAAACAATAGTATGTGTGGGCACATTGATCACTTCTTTTTATCCTGTGCCTTGTTAACTATTAATCCTGAGTACAAACCGCTTGCCCATGTTAATACTGAAGTTGAATGCTGCCAGCATGTTCCGTATCTACTGCCAGACTTCTGCCTTTGAGGGGTCACTTGCTTAGCAGTTGCCACCATTAGTGAGTAGTTCACAAAGTTAGCCCAAAGCTGGAAGTTTGTCCTGTTTCTTCTGAAGAAAGAATTGTTGTCGTGAACACTTGGACTGAAAATGACTGTGCTTCCCTTCCAGCTCTGCTCCAAATACCCCATCTGCTGTGGTAAGAGGTGTGACACCAGCAAAGAGGTTGCTCTCAAAATGAGACTCCTGAGAGGCTTTCTGAGGACATGGAGCCACAGAGGGAAACTGTTCTGGCTGTGCTGGGACTGTGTCTCAGAGGGTACAGGAGATAGGAAGAGAGGAGGAAGAGTGAAGTCTTGAGCAAGGTGATGTTGAGGAGCAGAAACAGCTAGATGGAAGATAGGCATCTGTTCTCTGAGTGGCATGTGGGGGAACAAGGAGAGAAATAATGAAAAATGCATCGTAAGGATGCTGTGGAAACCCTGCACAGGATAGAGCTGGGCCAGCATGAAGCTATTAATAAAACAACAGTGTCCCTCTCTGTGCCAAGTACGCCAATGGGTGGAACCATAAAAATGACATTGGGTTGGTTTAGAAATGAGCAAGTGCTGGCATGCTGCAGCTGCCCAGGAGCGAGGGATGGAAAACAGGCGAGAGGACAGGATGTGATGATTGCTTTTATGCATCTGCAGTTCGAAGGTGAACTACAAGAGGAAAAAGATGTATTGTTTTGCTAGTGATAATCTCCGTTTTGAAAGTCATTTTTCTGCTCTCTTCCTGACAGAATATGTGTGCTCCTAGATAAGAAGTTTGAATTCTCACTGATGTCTTGGAGGGTGTATGCAGTGGATTTGCAGTTTATGGGGTGTCACTGAAGAGGCAGTTCTGTCCCTAGTACCTGTGGGACAGCGAGTGGATGGCAGCTGGGTCCCCTGGTCTTGCAGTGCTGCTTCTGTTTGACCTGATGGTTGATCGGCATGCCAACTTCGGATGCTCACCAGTCCCTCCCTCCGTTACTCTGTGGCATCTCTTCCTCTGAGGCTGCAGCTTGCTCCCTGTTTTATATTATGCCCGCCTTGGTGCACTTGGAGTATTTAGACAGCCTCCTTCCCCCTACAGAGGGGAGGTGGAAGTGCCCAGGGGACGTGGGAACAGAGAAATGCCAGAATGAGGTGAAGCAGCAAGTGCTCAAACGTCCTCCTGATGTGCTTGGCCAAATCCTGTGGCTGGGGAGAAGGGGAGGAGTCCCTAAAAGTGCTACAAAAACCTGATGCTGGGAAGGCAGCAATGTGCCAGCTGAGGCTCTGATGGAGGAAGAAATGCTGGTTGCTATGGTTACTAAGGCTATTAACCCTGTCATGTCTGGATGGGCAAGGTTTATTTAACTGCCTCAGACTGGGTAACGGTTTGGGAGCATGGAGCAGTGGTTCTCCACCCTAAGAAGCTATGAGCTGGCATTCAGGATCTCAAAAGCCTATGTCTCAACCAAATCTCTGAGTGTGTCCTGGTCATTAGTGTGTCAACAGCCTTCTTTGGGCGAGAGTGAGTTTTGGTAGCTGTTCTCTGTTGTGAATGTGAGGTGAATCCCAAAGTTTCTGAGGGCAGATTGCACGTGTAAGTGGTCAGAGCCTGTCTCCAGCTGTAGTTTAAGGAGTAATCTTTGTATAGAACAGGTTGTGATTATTCTCCAGTTTCCCTTTTAGAAGGGGGTGTTAAACAAGCTTGGAAATCACTTTTATCTGAATTTTCGAACTTAAAATGACTGCTAGAGTAGAGAACAGGAAAATGTTTGTCTCCTCAGGTTGCTGAGTGTGTCTGATTATGCTTTGTGTGACAAGTCTCTGTTTTCAGTGTGTATCTGAGCCATAGCTGTTTTAAAAAAGGCTTCTGCTTGGACATACCCTTTTCCTCTCAGCTCACTTATTTTGACCTGTGAGTTCTGTGGACATTACAACTTCATCAACTATCATCATTAGTTTTCAGTTTCCTTGGGGTGTAGGGTGCCTTAGCAATAAATACATGTGAGTGGAAAACCACAAATGGGAGAGAGTAGACTGGAGAAAATGATCTTAAAATCTCCCTGTTAGAAAATGAAGCCTCTATTTAACAGGGTGGATTTAAAATGGAGGGGATTAATGCTTCAGAGGTACCTGAGAGCCATCCCCTCCCTGGCTCTCAGGCACCCACCCCCCCCCAGCAGTGGCAGTGAGGGAGAGGGTGTAGTCAGGCATGTGTTCAGCATCAGCAAAGCTGCTTTTTCAAGTCCCTTCTCTCCATCATGCTCTAAACAGGATTCTTGAAGCAGTTAGAATTGTGGTTTTGTTTTTGGTCCCCTCTCCCCTCCAACCGCTATCATTTCTGCGACCTGGTTTATAACACAACCCCACAAAAGACTGTTGGTGCTCAGTGAGAGTGCAGCCACCTTGGTTAGGGGTGGGAGAGTGGGAGATGCTTAGGCCTTGCCACCAGAGAGAAAAAGGTACTGTTGAACTCTTAGGTGAGTTTATACTTTTGTTTTGGGTTTTTTTTTTTGTGTGTGTGTGGCTGGCTAAGTGCTGTGGGAGGTTTTGAAAGAAAGAGCGTATGTATTGCAGTTTTCTTGTTTTGGGTTTTTCTTCTTGCTTGTGTCTGAGGTTTTTTTGGTTTTGTTGTTTTTGTTGAGGTGTTTGGTGGGTTTTGGGTTGGTGAGGTTTTTTCTTTGTGGAAGTAGGAAAAGTGTTAGCCTTAAATAGCTGTCTGGTAGAGCCAAGACTCACAGGTCTCTGAGGGGTAGACTTCAGGGACTGAAGCTGGGTGCTTACTTTTTGTGAAGATAGCGCAAAAACCCCAAAATTATGATCTTGCCATTTGTATGTGCTCCTTCCCTAGAAACATCAGTTTGTTGGCTGTCCCAGTGACAGCAAAAAGGATTAATGGAGAAGCAGAATTGGATTTATGTTCGTCCCTAATCCAAATTTCATATTATGCAAGGAACCTGGCAGCTGCGAAGCTTGGATGCAAATACAGTAGCTGGAGAATACAACTCCTTGAATTCAGAAATGAGGGAAGTGGTGTTTAATTTAAGATTCTGCTTGAGTTTAGCTGTAGAAATAATAGTCGTGGCCACTTTTCTGAACAGCTGCTCTTGCTGCACTTCAGAAAATGCTCAAAAGATGAAGGTGAAGGGATACAGTTTTTAATTTTAGCCAAGGCAACTTTCAGTGCAGTATTGTGAGCAGCAAAAAAAAGATACCAGGCTTCAAAGGCTGGGGGTGTATCCCAGAAATGGCTGAGTTGCTTCAAACTTAACTGCAGTTTCCCCTTTGTTTGTCATCTGCTGTGCTAGTTGCTGTTGCAATGCTGTGTGGAAATCTCAGAGCAGCTCTTTCATCATTATTGCTGCAGGTTGATATTTCTGGATCCTGAATGCATATTTAAATGAAGATGAGATTTTAACTCTTTCACAGCAGTGGTTTGTAGTTGAGCCAGGAAAGCAATTTAGTTTGAAAATACTGGGGAATGTGTTGGGGATAGATTTCATCCCAGGTACAGTGGCTTGTGTGGTGTGTTTTGAGTTTTGGTTTTTTTTTTTTTTTTAAATAAAACTGAACAACCCACAAACAAAAAACCCAAAGGAGGGGGATGTGTTGGAGAGTATCCAGGAAAAGGATGTCTTATCTAAGGTGGCTGTGTTATCCTTGAGGAGTTTTTGCTGCTGTGCTGTGGGAGGGGGACAGTCACCAGTTTCTTCATGTGCCTTGTTCTCTCCTGCCACCTGTTTGTTCCTCTTTTTTACTGCAGTGTGAAACAGGCCTTCTCCGAACATGTCGAGATGACCCAGTTTGAAAATGCTCGCTGCCGCTACTGTTGCTGCTGCTGAGATTGAACTAATGCTGGCGTTAGGAAGAAGCTTTTTTCCAAAGAGAAGTTTAGAGACAAGATGATGTGGATGTAATGGAGTGATGATAGCTGTGTTAAGAGTTATGCTGGCAGTGAGCCTTCATCTGAAATATGTTTGGGAGCAGCCTTAGCCAGCCTGATAGGTGCTGTGTGAGTTGCAGGACCAGTATGACAAGAATGAGCAGCTACTTTGAGCTGCTTGGACCCAGCCCTAGGATGGGCTGAGTGCTCTCCAGTCTTGCTGGTCTTGGTGGGAATGGCAGGCTCAGAGCATTTCAGAGGACTAGATGTTTTTTCCTGACTTCTTGTCTTCTATGGTAGTTGTGAGGAGAAAAGGGAGCAGAGAATTGAGGCATAACTATTTTTTTTAATTTTTTTCCTTACAGCAAGGTTAGTCCACAAACACACCAACAAGTGCATGTTTGTAGGGATGTGATGGGAGCTGTGCACAGGCAGGGAGGAGCTCTTGTGGGGTATGTCCTCCACTGAGGAATGCTTGAGGAGGGCATGGCCCTAACAGCTTACTGTGATGAGTTCATACGCTGTTGAGTGTGACCTTTACGGGGGAGCTGGTACAGGAGACTGAGCAGCTAGCCCTTCTCAAGGACGTGTGCCAGAGCTTTCCTCACCGTAATGTGTTTGTGGTGGCATTATTTGCTCTAATTAAGAACCACTCTCACTAGTTAGTTATTTTTCCTGTACTCTTGTTTTTTGCACTCCACCTTAAGTTACTTTCCTGATCGTGTGGTTCTCATGCACATTCATATTATGATAGGATAGCAGTGAATTTTCTAGCACTGTAACTATTAGTAGTAATACATAATAACTTCTCAGTAACTAGGGCTTCTAAATCCTGGCTAAAAGCTGTGACTGCTTACCACTGATACTTCAGGATCTAGTTAGTGACTTTGATTTACCATAGGCTTTTTCTACTCAGTCTCTTCAGATCAGCCTTAAGGCTGAGGGCCTTTATGTAATCCATGTGCTGTGTGAATCTGTAACTTTATTTTTTCTAAATTGACTTAATTTTATGTATTTCAATGCCTTAGTATCTGTTAATATAACACTAATACTTTGTTTAGAGGCTACTATAAAGATCATGTTGTCCAAGATCTGGCTGTAAAAGCCTGCTGTCTTTCTGAATGGACTTCTTAGAGGTATCAGAAGCATCTCTTCGCACCTCTTTTACTTTCTACAGGTCTGAAACCAACAAGTGCAAGAAGGGATATATCGAGTGTTAGTGTCTCCCAAAGGTGGGCCTGCCTACAGGAAGGCAATCTGAATGAGTTTGTTTGTAGGTAGCTTCTGATCTCCAGTGAGGAAGGGGCTCTTCACCTAAACCTTTGTTTATTGACCAGGTTCTCATGCTGTGTGGGGTAAGGTACCATCAATTTCATGAACTGCTGCACCTTAACCTGTCCTTGGCGCTTGTTTACGTTGCCTTAGTTCATGGCCTGCCTTACTAAGTTATTAAGCAGCAGCTTATCAAGCAAACAAACTGTTCTTGCAGGAAGTGGGAATAGGAACTTTCAGGAGAGGGATGGGGCAGTCAGCTGAGGGGTAGAGCCCTGACAGCTCTTGACATAAGCTGTTCTCCTTGGGTTGTGCAGCACTCTCTGCGTTGGAAGTGTTTGTCTTGTCTCTCTTGTTCTGCTTCCCACCAACTTGCTCACATCCTGCTGATGTGAAAGTGAGGAAAATGGAGTCTTTCAAAGCAAGTTTGAGACCTAGTTTTTTTTCATTCTTAGCACCCATGTGCAGTAGTGCAATGAGTGGAGTTGTGGGAAGGCCCTTGCCTTCTCAGAAGGGGCCAGCCCCAAACATGTGAAAAAATGATTTTTTTTTTTAACTGCAGATGCAGAAGGAACAGCAGCATCTCAGTAATACATCAGAAAATACAACTGAAAGATTAGTTTCCCTCCAACATCAAGCTGCCTTCACTCAGTCCCTATCATTCTTCATCTTAACTTTACTGGAAACAAGTTTCATGCAACTCATTCACAAGTGCAGAGGCTGCCTGGGATGCTGAGATTGCTGTATTACTCATATAGCTGGGTTTGGAAGTGAGGGTGCTGGCTGCAAAAAAAAATCCAAATAATAAGCAGTGCTTTTGTGATCTGACCACTTGCCCTTCAGAATCACGGGGTTCTCCTGTTCCAGCTGCTGAGGAGCTGGATGTGGGCAATTACAGCTGGAGGCTTTTTCCCCTCTGTGAGCAGATCCTGACAAAATCTGCTGAGGGCAGCCCCTCTGTGTGAGTCTGACTCGTCTCCTTCCTTTCTCTGCCTGCTGCCTTGCCTGATGCTTCCTTTCTACCCAAGTGACATCCTTCAAGGAGGTAGCTAGGGGACAAATTGATCATTTCTTTTGCTTTTGTATCTATTATAAAGGCAGTCAGCATGGCTTCTATTCTCTTGTTACAGTCTTTATTATCAATAACAATAATAATGAGCTGTAATTTATCCTGGTAGCTCTTCTGCTCGCACACACCCCTTGTGTGTGCCTGCATTCTGCACAAAGACTCCGTATCATGGGGAAGTGGAGTTACCCATGCTGTTTAGGAAGACTGGCTCTGGTACAGTGCTTTTATTAGTTTGCATTCCTACTACAGTGGGGTATAGAACAAGTCTGGTTTTAGACAGGAGCTTTCAGAATCTTCTGGAAGGTGGAAAATGGACCTTGTGTAATGTTTCACCCTCTTTAGAGGACTTCGAGTCTGGATACTCCTTGGTGGCTTCTCAAGCTGGTTGACAGCAAGTTGCTTGACCAAGCTTTATTGTACTCTGCACTGACTGTTTTGGAGACTGAGAATTTCAGCATGTGTGGCATGACATGGATGAAGAGCTGAGAAAGTTCCTAGGTCAAGTACCTCAGCCTTGTATCAGACTGCTGCTAGTCTGCATCTGTGGTCTCCCATACTGACCCTGTCATCAGTGTGTGTCAAACTATTTGTTTTCTATCTAGTGAATCTGGATTTTGGAAAGGATGCACTGAATCAGGCATTCTCAAGGAGTGCAAAAAATAATAATTTCTGTAAGAAGGTCTGCACGAGGGAGTTTTCTTCTAATCCAAGTTGCCATCTCCTTCATTGAACCATCTGATCAATTTTTTTTTTATAGTCTACCCCTTGTCACAACTGTATTGATAATGTTGCTACTTGCATTGCTTGGGCATGTCGCTGCCTGTAGTTGGAGTAATCCAAGGCTGTAACCTCTTAGTAGAGTTAACTCAAGCCATGGTTTGACAGCAAAATAAATCTGGCTTTAGGGCCTCTTGGACTGAATTGAGAGCACTGCACTGAATAATGCAAAGAGCTTTTCTGCTATGAACTCACTTTGTTTGGGCGCGTGCTCTGCGCGTTTTTCCTGACTGTAACTTCCCGTCTATCTTGGAAGGTCATACATGGGAACGAACATCCCTCCCAGCCAGAAGCCAATGTGTGCTGCTTTTACGTTCTTACATGGGCTCCAAATCCAATATCAAGTGCTCTGGGTAATTATAATTATTGCAGTCCAGTGCCTGTGTCTGATTTAGGGTCAGGTTTGCACTGCTGAATGATAGCCATGTTCAGATTCTGTATGGTCACATGTCCTTGGGTGATCTGATGTGGCTCTGCCTATTTCATGCTAGGTCCCAGAGGTAGTGTTTCTTCTTTGCTACTGCCCTGTCAGATGTCCCTCACTCTCTTCTCTTCTGTGGCACTTACGGAGACCTGTGGAGTGGTGGTACCCAAGGCTCTGTAGATGCTGAAGGCTGTGCCATTCCTCCAGTAAGTGGTGTTCAGTGCTAAGAAGCAGTCTTTCTTCCCAGAGAGTTCTCCGTGGATGCCCTTACAATGGGCATCCACATGACTGTTCTGAGGGAGAACAGCAGAGAGCAAGAGAGGCAAGAGACCATCAGCTGGCTGGCTTTCTTTATGGTAATCCTCCTTAATACACTACCCTAGATGCTTACACAGTGTGTTGAGCCTTTTCTTAAGATGATAGTGTCAGCCGAGGGTGCAGCTTTAGGAATGAGCATATGCTGGTAAAAGCTTTAAAAGTAACATGTGTCTACTAGCAAAAGTCCTTTCCAGGTAAAAAGTTTAAAATAGTTTTGGTAAGCTACAAAAACTATGCTAGATCTGTCAGTATACCTGTGTCTGCAGTCCAGCCTTCTTGCTGGTGTAGCAAAATCTGAAGGCAGATGAGTCAGGTCTTTAACCATCACTGGACTTTCAACTTTGGACTTGCCCTTAGATGCAGGCCATGTAAAGAGCAATATTAAAAAAAATACTTAAAAGGGAAGTGGGGGGAACTATGGTGTTTATTTGTAGCTTATTAGTGTGTACTGGTGGGCACTGGTTGCCCTTGTACAAGAATGGAAACTCTTGGTAGATACCAGGTCTTTTAAAGGCAAAGATATCCTAGCAGTGGGGCACTCCATTTTATTCCTTGATTTATGGTCTCTGAGGCTGCAGTTTCTGGGCTCCAGGTGTGGTTCTGTGAGCAACTCTTTCCTCACCAGTGCTAGTTTGCATAGCCATGATGTTCCTGTCCGCCCACTTATCCCTGCCACTGTGCTGTGCCAGGGCAAGGAATGAGTTGTGCTTTTGGCTGAGCCATTCTCATCCCTCTCTGGAGCTAGGAGGGCTCGTCTCTTCTTGGGCTTGTGTAATCTCCCAGCAAAGTGATTTTTATGAGGTATACAACCATATAAGAAGTGTAAAACTGTTTTATGAATAGCATGCCACTTTGGTGGTGATCAGCTGTTCAGTGCCTTGAGTGGCTCGGAAGCTCTAGCGCAAGAGAAGGGAGCACCCTGCAGAGTTAGGGCTGGTGATAGCAGGGTCTGGGACTGCCCGTCCTGGTGGGTGAGAGCACCTCCATACTTCCAACCACCACCACTCTGTGCTTGTATGGCTTCACTGCTGTTTGGGTGAGGGAGCTAATGCAGCAAGAGAGAATTGGTTGCTTTTTCAGATGGAATGGTTTCCCAGTCTAGTTCCTTGGGGATATGGGCAAATGTTTGTGCTTCCAGGTTGGAAGAGGTGGCTGGAGGCTAAGGGTGCTTAACCTGGTCCTGCTGCCAAAGGAGTCTTCTAATGCAATGGCACCCTACAGTACTTGGTATGTGGTCAAGAGATGATACACAAGTAAAATCTGAGCTACGGGGAGGTAAGTGGGTGGGAGGTTGAGATATACTGTGCAGTCCTGTGTCTCAAGGTACCCAGTCCCACTGCAGGGTATTTTCTCTTGCTCCTATTGAAGTAAGCTTCTCCAGGTAAGGTGGGGTTTCCTTTGCCTTGTAGCTGTATCCAAACTTTTCCCTCACCTGCTGCAGGTGCAATGGAGTTGAGGCCTAAATCCTCCTGTGCCTTCAGTTGCATGAAGTGATTTTTAAGTAGCCTTCGTGTCTGTGTAACTGGCACTCGATGTTCCCTGAAACAGTGTTAAAGAAGGCTGTGTGCCTCTCAGGTAGGTGCAGCATGGGGTGCAAAACATGGCTGTGCTCTGGCTCTCGAGTCCTCTCCTGCCTGTGATGCACATCACATCTTGCCAAGAAGAAGAAATAGCTTTTCCAAGGCAGAAGACCCTTTTAAATAGATGAGTTTTATTTTCTCTTAAGTGATTCTACCCAGAAAAAGTTGTTAAGCCACCTCACCTGCTCCCTCCTGTGACCTGATGCAGCTGGCTTTGGTGGTACTCTTGTCCAAACTCGTGGGCTTTTGCAGCTTCCTCTCCTGTGCTGGGACCACGAGGTGGCAGGATTGTTCCACCGATGCCATGAGGGCGGTGGGATGGCAATGCAGCTGCTCATTTTTATAGCCAAGGCAAAAACTGTGCTTAGTTGTTTATGTACCATCATAATTGTGTTTTGAAACTTGGAAGAATTTCACATGTATGTGTCTAATCCATGCTTCTTATTTTCTTTATATAACATTGATTTGTTTTGAGTCTTGACTTTTTTTTTCCCTGTTATCAAGGGAGATGAAGGGGAGGGGGAGATACACAGGAACATCCAGAATTCCTCACGGGTTCCAGCATCGATCAAACCCTGTGAAGCACATTACTGAGGCTGTGAAGGCTGCTGCTTTTGTCCTCATTTCACCCCATTCTGTCAGGGTATTGCATCACGTAATATGCAAAGTGTTCAGAGCTCCTGCAGTACCCCAGTAATAGGGGTGAACTGAGGTTGCAGCAACAGCTCTGCCTCTGCATTCCTGTTGCTTTCTATAGGCTTTAGCACACTCACTTCTGCTGCAAACCCTACTTGGGGTCACTGAGTCCGCTAAACGTGATGACATGCTTGTAGAGTCATTAAGAAGCAATTTGGGTGGGGGGTCAGAAATGCTCCCAAAAGACCCACTCAGAGAGATCATGTAATCTGATGAAATGGTGATGAGAGAAGTCATTGCTTTCAGGCATTTATATTCTCAAAGTTCTCCCACCCCCCTGAAATTAATGCTCCTGTTTTACATCTCTCAATTCACTGTTCTAGGACGCGGGACTGAAAATCAGCAATGCAGCTGTTTGCTCTCGTCTCTCCTTCCCTCTATCAGCCAAGAGGGTCCCCTTTCTTTTGCCGCTAGTGAGGAATTCTTGCAGGAAGATGGTTAGCGAAGGAAAAGGGTGTATGAGAAATACAGCAGGAAACAAGACCATAAAATTCAGTGGTCAGAAAGACTCCTCTCTAGATGGCAGGGGGGAAGCATCTTTCTCTGCTTCCTTTCCCACTCCCTTCCATTTCCCTTGTCTCTTTTGCTGTGTTAGTGCTACTCCACATTACTAGATGTGTTAGATCATCTCATTGTAGACCTCACTTCTTGTATTAGGGAGAGGTGTTTTTAGCATGTCTGAACTCTCTCGTCTCTACTTTGCTGGTGACAATATCTATGTGGGGCTCCATTCCCTTTTTCATCCCTACCTTTTGTGCTGCTTCTGCCTTCGTGAGCATGACCAGCTGTATGACGGGGCTTGTTGGGCCACTGCTTGCTCCATTTTGGGTGTGGGGCAGACAGGTCAGTCCTGCTTTTCTCCACACAGCTCAAATACATGTGAGAGAAGAAATGTAGACAAATAGGTAAAGAAATACCAGTGATGCTCTTTTCTGTCTCTCCCCCCATCTGGTTTCTAGTAGCAACAAGAACCTTCACAGGAGCAATGCATCCTCCTGTATGGCACAACTGTCTCTATTCAAGTAGCGTTGTCTTTTTGGCCTGGTCTGTGCTGAAATATCTTGCCAGCATAGAGAAATTAGTTGAATGGTAGGGGAACATGCTCTTGTCTGCAATGTTTGAGGAAAAGTTATGCTGGTAGAAAGAGTATGTGGTGCTGGGGGAAATGGGATGGAATTGCTTTGCTGCTGTTGTTTATTCTCTTCTGGAAAGTGTCTAAGAGCCGTACTGACAAACTGTCTCTTCTGGTGTAAGCTCTGCCCCAGGCTCCTCTGGCTCTGAACTCTGATGTCTAAACAGATTGCTGGGTTACATGCTGAGCATGGCTGAATGCCACTGAAACGCAGTGGAGCAGAATTTCATGTGCCCGCTGCCATGAGCTTCGTAGAGAGGTGCATGGGGAAGGCAGAGATGAAAGAGAGCACTTACTTATCTAGTGTGGCATATGAAGTATTAAGCTTGTGGCAATTTCAGGCTCTACTGGTATGGGAGACTAGGGGATGCTGTGACTCAGTGGGTGCCATGCTCTTTCTTGCTGACTTGATGTGGAGGGGGTTAGTAGAGAAAGAGCAATCAGAAGGATTGCTCAAGGGACTGTCAGATCTCCCAGGTGGTGCAAGCATCAGAGTGAACCTGCAAATAGCCAAAAAAGAAGCAGAATGGGCTAGATTGTCAGTAAGCAGACAGGGAACAAGCCAAGCATAGAGTACGGTGGTGTACTCCTTGTTCTTCCATCACCCACAAACATTTTTACTGTATAGAAGGAGCATTGCTGTGTGCTCATGGTTGGTTTACTGCCTTATTGCCTTTTTCTTATTTTTCTTTTCTTCCACTGTAACAATGAGGTGTAATACTGAGGTGTTACAGACTGCACTGTGACAAGAAAAGCATCCCGCCTCCTTTCATGGTGTCCAATCATTCATAGTCTACTGTTTCTCTCTGTGGTGTATTGACTTGATTTGAGAGAAATTCTATTGATATATGGGGACCTTGCTAATGTTCTTGCTCAGTTAGAGAAAATGCTGTAATGATTGGTTTTTGTGGGGTTTTTTGTGTAGTGGGGCAGATGGGGAGCAAGGAGGAAGTATATTTTCATTACTTGTAGCATCTGGCATAAGAAAGGTAATATGCTGGAAAGGAGAACAACCTCATCTGTTCTCTGTATATCTTAAAGGATAATATGCTGAAGTCAAATCAGGAACTGTAGATTTCTCCACAGTGGAAAGCCAGCTAGTTAATGCAGCAGTACTTAGCATTCAAGAGCTTAATTCAGCCTTGGACTTCAGAGGATTCAACTCCTTTCCCTCCCCCTTCCTTCACCTCCTCCTTAGACAAAATATATAACACTGCATGTGTGATACCTGTCCTAAGGAAGCTGGGAGCATTTAGCTGAAAGTACAGGGAAATGCTGCACCTGAGGCTTCCTGGCAGCCTTTGTTTTTTGGTGTGGTTATAAAATCTGGAAGCAGCTGAAGTCGCTCTTCTGCCCACATCCTGCTGATGTTCTCTGCCTTGTTTGGCATGTGGAGGGAGGGGATGGTATATAGGGATGACGTGGTTTCCTTCTCTGTGCCTTTTTCCTCTGTGAGATCCTACTGGATCATATTCTTCCCTTGGGGAAGTTGTTTTTAAGTTTTTTGTTTTTTTTTTTTTTTTTCCCATGGCAGAGCTGATTTCCAAGGTTCCTACCCTTTGGTAATGCTCAAGATGTTCTATTAGGCAGTGCAGCGATTTCAGCCTAAGAAGTTTCTTTTGCTATCCCCATCACCTCCACTGTATGTGCATCTGTTTTGTTTGCCTTGTGCAAGAAAAGGCTTGCAAGAAGGGATGGTTTTCATCCCAGTTCAACATGGTCCTTAGAAACAAGTTGTTGACTTGGGAGAGGCAGACATTTTTGTGCTGCAGGGTTGTAAATGAATGATTGCGGCTACACCATTCTCCAAAGGGCTAATAAAACTTTTATTGGATGTATCCACAACACAGTCCAACAGTTTTGTCAACCCCTGAGGAGTCCCCATGGTGTGCAGGTAGAAGCTTGGAAGGATAAGAACCTCATGGAATGTCCTTGCCAATGTGGAACTGTGCCTATATTTACTGCATGCTCTACTCCTGACACAACATGTGGCTGTATTAATATTCTCATGAACTTTTCCATGGCACTTAACAAAGCCCTTTTTTGCAACACCATCTCCTTTCCAGATGACAGGCCAATGTTGATACCACCTATCAAACTGTCTAGTAAGATGGGATGTCTGCTCTAAGTACCTGGATTTCATTTCTTTGTATTGATGACAAGCTGGAAATAAGAGGCTGGTGCTTTCCTGTCCATTTTCTGGTCTATCCCCCAACAGCTTTTGAGTTCATTGCTTAGTTTCCTCAGCTGCAGGAGGAATTGAGGAATGTCCTAGCTTGAAGAAAAGACTTTAAGAAATGTTGTGCTATTAGGCATCAGGGACTCCATCCAGAAAAGGCAGAAAACATGGAAGAAGCACATTTGAGAGCTGAAGTTAATCATGAAGCCCAAACTGTGGGAAATGTGGCTTCCTTAGCTGCAGTGTGCACAGAACCATTTCCTTCCAGAGGTGCTGTGCATGCTCTCCATGAGTTGGGTGCTCAGCACAGGAATTTGCTTGCATCCCTCCCTGGGCATCTGCACAGAAGGAAGGGGGAATGATTCTTGAGTTCATTGCTAAGTGACTTGTCTTGAAGTCCAAAATTTGTAGAAGAATGAGAATTCTGGCTGTATGTTCCAGTTGTAAGTCTTTCAGGGTACTTACATGCTGGGAATCCTACAGACAACTAGTGCTTCCAGCATCTTCCACTCCATTAAGTGGGATTTTCACCTTTTAGCTTCTATTTTTCAAGGGTGCTGGTTATTATTACAGTGCATTTAATAATGACCAAGCACAAGGGCACAGAATTCAGGATGCCACTGCTGGTACTGACCTTGATCCAGCCCTCCCAAATAAGTGCTGTTGTGTATATTGTAAGCTCAAGTCATTCATACCGAAAGATATTTCAGATTTAGTCCCATCTATACAACTCCTCAGGGCATTTTCATGTTGTAAAGGTTAAAAGCTCATGGGGGCCTAATATACACAGAGGTGTGGTTTGGTCCAAGATGAAAACTGCTGAGGCATGAAGACTGAAAAATTTGCCAAGATATCTGCAGTGGTTGTGCAACACAAGAAGTAGTCTGGCAGTACGGGAAAGGTATGGATTGTGTCTGGGGATTTTTGTTCTTAAGAAAACAACTGCTTTGGGGGATTTTAAAAAAATAAAGTAGTTGAGACAGTCATGTCTACAGCTTTGGTGAACAAGTTCTGAAATATTATATGTCCTGTTTCAGAAGGACTGGAACTGGTTGGATATCATGCATCATTCAGGCTTGTTAAGGGAAATATGTAGTGGTTTGTCTGGTGACTTGTTTTTCTTTTGTTTCCTTCCTTTCCTGAATTGTTGAAAACAGCAGCTATGCATGAGAGCTCTCTGTAGAGAATGCAATGACCATGACTGAAGTCAGAACTGCAGGACAGGGTTTTAGAATGGAAAGGGGAAGAGAAGAGGAGATGAGATTGTTATATGAATGCTCTTATGCCTTCTCTTTGTTTTTCAGTGGACGAATATATTGCCATTGCTAAAGAGAAGCATGGATACAATATGGAGCAGGTAACAATCCTTTGCTTTATTTTTAAATCTTTTTCAGCAGGTATTAAAACATGACTTAACATGACTGCCTGGAACTGCTTCTTCCCTTCTGTACCATCTGTGTCTTCTCCTCTCCTGCTTCTCCTCAAACTAACTGTTCCTAATAGTAACCTGTGCTCTGGGGATATGGAATTCATCCCTAGTTTTACATCAAGAGTCAAAAGAAGAAAACCAAAACAACTGTAATTTCTAGTGGAGTTTGCCCAGGAGTATCATGCTTCCTATGGTGACCACCTCTTGAACACTTTCAGATCCCCTAAACAGTATTAAAAAGACTGGCTTGTCTTTGGACAGCTGCCTGATTGCATTGCAGTTTCCAGTTGACTGCTCCGTCTCTGCTTCATGGATATATTGGCAGTTATTAATGGGCTATTGAGCCATCATATGCTTTTCTGAGGCCAACCAATATCCACGATTATTTACCTTAAAACTGTGCTGCAAATAATTTTGCATTTCATAGATGAGCACCTCAGATGCCTGTGCAGTAGCAGTGGATGACTTCACCAGGTGACCCTGAGGTTAGCCAGTGCCTTTAGCCTAGGTATGGAAATCCTGGTCTGAGGGCCAGATGTTACTCCACATGGTCTAGGATTATGTACTAATCTTCCCTGTGTTAACTAACATTGATTTCAACACTCAACTGGGGAGATGAGTAGACCTGTGCCTGGGAAACTTTTCTGAATTCTGTGGAGTTTTCTTATGCACTAATACTTGCCTGGAAAGGAAAGGCAGGGGATCTCATGACTTCCTGTACTGGCAAATTAAATATTGTCTCTACAAAGGGATTCTGTGAAAACATGAAAGTTGATGAAATTGTCCAGGCAAAGGCCATGAGCATAGAAACCAGTGAGTGGGATGGGCGAGGTTTCTGTTTAAATGACTCTGCTGTCATCTTTGAGTTGGTCTTTCAGTGGTTGATTCTTATGCTCAAAAAGACAAGAGCAAGAGCATTGAAGTTGAGACAGCAAAATTTCCAGAAAAATCAGGAATGATCAGACTTTATAGTTTTTAAGAGCAGAAAACAACAATAAAAGGAAGATGAAGGCACCAAAAGTCTGCAAATTTGAATGAAAATAAGGATGGTAGCTCTCTTTAGTTGAGATGGGTATTGTGGGTACTATTTACCAAAAGAGATGGTCTTAGGGTAATAAAAATGGGTTTTGTTATTTTAGTGGAGAAGCGTTGTTTGGAGAGTATAGACTGATCCAGAAGACTGATCAAAAATGAAGCTTGTGATTCTTTTTTTTAAAAATTGAATTCTTGTATTTTGAAAAACTTAGATTTGGCTAACAAGATTTGCATTCATTTTAACCTTGCAAATACAGACTTCCCACTTCTTTCCTGAAGTCTTTTCTCCTCATTTTTCTCCCCTTCTCTGTGTACAGAGGTAGAAGTTACAGGACTCACCACACCAGGATGTAAAGTGGCTGAACAAATTGTAAAAATGTTCTCTCCTAAAAATTTTCTCACCCCTTCCGTACTCCTCTCACATAATACTCTGGATTTAAACATATTTCTCAGGTCCTTTTGGTATTTCCTAGACAGCAAAGCTAGGCACTTCCATGGAATAACTGGAGAGGATCTATCTTGTGTTGCTCTGGAAGGCATGTACTCAGTTTGCTTTATAGGGACAAGTGTCAAGGCTTTCAAATCAGGATGATTTGTGTTGTGTCACCAAGGGACACTCCCTTTTCAGCAGGTGTCATCAGAATTGCTGTTGGCTGGGTAACTGTGGACAAGCTGATACAGAGTCCCTGGAAGCCAGTCAGAGCTTGCTTTAGCATTTGGCCACAGTCTCTGGGCTTTGCTGGCCGAGGCAGCCCTTTGCCACAAGCGCATCCCCCCCAACAGCCTGTCTCTTTGGACCCTTGTGCAAGTGGCTTGGCTGACAGTCATCGCACAGATTCCCATTCCTCCATCTGTGCCCCTTGCCCCAAACCTGCTTTTGCAGATTAAGATGTGCCAGTTTGTTGGAGGGAGTGGCAAGCTGTCTGGCAGGGCAGCTGGGGTGCGTGCAGGTGTTCCTCTACCCAGCAGCTTTCCTGTCCAGCTGGCTGCATCTGTGCCACACACAGCTCCCCTAGCTGCGTCCTTTCTCTCCCCTTGCCTGTGGCTGGGTGCCCCATTGTTGGCTCTGTTTCTGTTAGGTGATGGCTGGAGGCTCGGGTCTGTGCTGGTGGGAATCCCTGCAGCCTCGCCAGCTCCAGGGCCAGCAAAGGGCAGACTCTGGCTGGGCAAGGCCGCTTCAGCTGGTGTTGACAACGATTATAAGTGGTTGTGCTGAGCCACAGCAGTCACAGGCTTTTGGGAGCACTACAGCAAGTCTGGCCATGAGCTGTGCTCTCCTGCCAGCCTGTGTCAGACACACGGAGGCTGGAAAAGCTGTGTACTCACCTGTGTATGAGTGCAGATTCCTCCTAAGACAGCACAGAGTGGAGGAGAAATACTGCGCTCCTGTTAAACAAGCCTATAAGGAAAATGCTTTTACCTCAGCCTTGCTAGCACCTTAGAGGTATTTAACACTAACTTGCCCTTCAAAATGTCTCCCTCCTTGTTTTTCCCTTGCTTTCTTACCAGATAGTTGGTACAGCTTGTATCTGAAGCTAAAAGGGATGGCAGGGGAGAAAAAGCTCAGCCCTTTGTGACCAGTGATTTTTTTTTTTTTTTTTTTTTGGCTCCATGCTTGCCAGAGTGGATGGAAATAAGTGGTTGTGTGGCTCCTCTGACATCTCAAACGACTGTGCTGCAACCCAGACTACTTCTTGTTCTGCACGGTAGCAAAAGGAAGGAGAGGGTGCGTGGGCAGCACTGAGGGGCCAGTTAGGGTCAGGACAAGATCTTGGATAACACTGATACTTATACGCATACTCTTGGCAGAATCTCAGGGGAGCAAGATCCCATAAAGGAACTGCTTTTGCATAGCAAAGCATAATGGGGAAGCCCCAGTTTGGGGAGGGATTTTGTAGCTCTGAGTGGCCAGGTCGAAACTACTAGATGAGGGTAACTGTGTCTGTGAAACCTGAGCTGAGTTTGCATATGACAAGCAGGTTACTCTGATGTTTTACTCAGCATGTGAAGGATTGTTCTCACTTCACAGCCGTTGCGAAAGGCTGGTTTCTAGCTCTGTAGAGTCAGGCTTTCCCAAAATGACTTGCAGTGGTTGCTGGCATGCCAAATGTAGTGATGTGTCGTAATGCTGTGCACCCCTGGGAGAGGGGTGGCTGTGAGCGAGCATCTCGGAGACGGCGGGAGGGTGCTTTGCACGTGGCGAAGCTTGTCTTTGGAACTGAAAACCAAAGACTGCAGCAGTGGAACAAGGCATCTCAAGGGAACAAATGGGCAGCCCCCAAAATTAGTGAGATCTGTTCCGCTTTTAAACCAGTGACTTCTTAGCAGCAAGTCGAGGTTGTGCACGCTCTCTGCCTTTCCTTCTTCCAGTTCTTTCCTCATTTTTCCCCTCTTTTCCCCTTACCCTCAAAAAGAGGCCCCTAAACAACCATAAACCCCCCTGAGTCCACAAAGCCTTCCTCCTAATTGCACAGGAAATTAATGGAGTTTAGCACTGGCAAGAAGCTTCCTTTAGTCCAGCCTAGTTTTTAGGTAGGCTTCCCAAGTCTTTGCTGAGCTTTCCTATGTGTGTGATGATCAGTAAAGTTTGAGTCACTTCTTCACACACGCCCTTTCTGTTGCTACTCTCTTATTACATGACTACCTGTGTGGTTCAGATAAATGTCAAGGTGGTCTTCACAGCCTAGCAGGGTGGAGGGCAGATTCCAGGTTTCTTGCACACGGAAAGGTGTCTGATGTAGCTGAGAATTAAAGTGTCTAATGTGCTGCCCAAGAAAAATGCTGTAGCTCTCCCTTTGTATGCATATAATAATGTTTCCTGTGATTACAATTGCCCCCTTGGTGTCCTTGTTATTTCTAGGCCCTTGGGATGTTGTTTTGGCACAAGCACAACATCGAGAAGTCTTTGGCAGATCTGCCAAACTTTACTCCGTTCCCCGATGAGTGGACAGTGGAAGACAAGGTCTTGTTTGAACAGGCCTTCAGTTTCCACGGGAAAACCTTTCACAGGATCCAGCAGATGGTAAGTGGTGCTGTAGGAATGGAAAAGCAGAACAGGCGGTCGAACGTTGTCTTCAGTGCTGATTGTGCTGAACTCCTGTCTAATGCTTTTGGGAGAGAACAGGCCAAAGGGATGTTAGAGGAAAAATGTTACCGTAAGTGGAAAGAAACAACATTGTTTCCAGAGTTGCTGTAGAAGTGTTTTCCTGAAGTGCTTTTACTGATTCAGGATGAACTTCGGCTGTACAATTTTTTTTGGTTGGAAATTACAGTTTTTAGTCTCCCGCGTGCTATGGCAGCATTTATGTCTCAGCTGGAGTTCAGGTCTGTACACACATGCCCACCCACACACAGAGTAAAGATCATCTGTGTGCAAAGTTGATTTCCTTTCTTATAGCCTGCTTTTTAGGAATTCATTTTATTTGTCTATGAAGTCTGTGCTTAATATGATTTGGGACTGTCAGTAGATGCAGTGGTGGAGTTTTATACATCATTGCAAGTATTCAGTTCGTTGCTTTCGGTTGGTAGTGATATATTTTTAAACTGTGATTGAAAACTTCAAGGGTAGGTTTCTGCCTGAAAGGAAACTGCTGGGGTGTGTGCGATTTTCTTTCAAAAGAGGGAGAGGATGGATGTAAAAAATTTTTATTAATTATCTTGAGAGGTTCATCACCTGGGTGGGAACCAGACTTTGTTCTTTGCTCTCCTTCAGTAAAGTGCCTCTCGAGTGTTCCAGCAGGACCCGGTTACATTAGTTGTGACTGTTTAAAGTGAGCCTAGGCTGTTGCAGTCTGTTTAGCCTCTTTAAAGCACGTGAGAAGGCCTGTGTTGCTGATTTTGCTGACAAGCGAAAGGCAACTTGCCTCCTGAGTATGAAGCAAAATTGCCAGGTCCCTTTTCAAAAGGGTGGCAGGAAGAGAGACATTCTCCTTGTGTCTTCCTTGAATGCTGCTTCACTGACATTCGTTTCCAGATGTTCTTGGAGTCCTAGGGTCTCCCACTCCCTTGGGTCAGATGACAGGGCTCGTGTGTACTATGGGCAGCTGATATAGACAGTCTGGAGAGTTGTGGGCTCCTGAAAGGTGAAGCTGTTTTCTTAATTCCTCTGTTCTTACATGGTGGGATGGGTGGGAAGGGGAGAGGAATGTCCTAGGGAAAAAAAGAGAACATAAAGCCAGTCCTATTGCTTGGTTAAACGCCAAAGCAAGAAATTCTCAATTCCGTTTATGTGCAGAAGTATGACTCTGTCCCTGGCTGAAGTGCCTTCTAATACAGGGATGCCAAGCTCGTGCACTGTTCCCTAGGTAATGATATTTTTTTTACTGTTGCTCCCAGAAAAGTCATACTGTATGAAAGAAATTAAATGGCACAAAGCTTTGTGTTTAGCAGGGGACAGGAATCAATGGCTCGGGAGCTCGTTAGTTGTTAGTTTATATATGCTGCCCCATTAGCACCAGTGCTGCTTGGAACTGAGGGGAAAAATCATCGAGGCCGGAGAGCGAAAATTGAGTTACGTTATTTACTGGAGCTGGTTCTGATATTTTGGCACTCTCAGCACGTGTTTGTATCCAAGTGGATATTTGTCACCGACAGCCTGGTCCCTGAGTTTGTTCTGTGGAACTCTCTAATGCCAGCATACTGACCTGCAGCATGGCTATTGGCAACACAACATCCACATTGCACTTGTGCTTTGTCAGCACAGGTGGATTTATGCCTGTGTGCAGCTGTGGGATTGTAGTTCTGGTATGATTCATTATTAGGACCTAAAGTCAACCTGTAGTCTGAGAACCAGGCTTATCTCAAGTGAAGACTTAAACTGCAGTATCTGAATAAGAGAGATCTGGCTCTTGCTCACAGTTTTGTTTTCCTCCCCACCTGTCCTGCCCTTCAAGCTGAATCAGACACTTGCCTAAAACATATTTTATTCAGCAAGAAAGGCTGGACTTCTACCAGGTAAAAGTCCTGTGTGACAACATCCTTGCAGAGTACCTCAGAAGTAGAGAATTAGTCTTAATGCAGTTTTACGCTTTTTGGAGGCAGACTTTTCATTCACAGCTACAGGGCATTGACATTAGTGGAAGAGGACCAAAAAGTAATACTGAGACTTGTGTTTTCCTTTATCCTCAGTTCACCATACAGTAATGTTTCACCTTTTGAAAACATCTTTTGTGGAGACATTTGAATAGACTTCATGTGAATGGTGTGAATAAGCCTTTTTAAGCAAACATCAGAGATATGCTTGGGATGTAGCCTGCAATTCAGCAGTTCCTGTGGTTGCTTACACATGCCTGTGTCAGCTTTTAAAACTGTTTCAAGGCCCCATTTTGGATTTGCTCTTGCTATGTTCCTCTATTCTGAAGGGAACCAGCTACCTGTCTGGTGAGTGGAGGCTTCCTGAGATGGTCTTGAGCATTTGTGATATCCTAAATAGTAGGCACTAATCTGGAACACTCCCCCAGAGATCATTTTTGGGAAAGGCTGTGGAACTGCCTTGCTTGAGCCTTTGAGAGAAGCCAATGTAGAGAGATCAGATGTTCCTTGACAAAACCAGACCAATTGTATGTGAACTCCTGGAGATACTTTACATATAAGCATATAAAAGGATACGTGTTTAATTTACAGCTTCCTGACAAATCAATAGCCAGCCTGGTGAAATTTTACTACTCCTGGAAGAAGACAAGGACTAAAACTAGCGTGATGGACCGTCATGCTCGTAAACAAAAAAGGGAACGTGAGGAAAGGTAGGTTTGCAAGCAGAAAGGCTGCGTATTGATGCACACTGGTTTCTTTAGACTATCTTGGAGATTCCTGTTAGCTTGTAAGAAACTAGATGTAGGATTTCCCCCTAAACATTTCCTGGTGCCACGCTTTCTTTCCCCACCCCTCTCCCCTGCTGTGCATGTTTTGTTTTGCTTTGCTTAAAGCCAAAAGGAATCTGTCAGCAATGAGGTGTATTCCCTTTTTCAACACTGCAATTCCTGATTGTCTTCTATTGCGATGGTCTCCATCCCATTGCTCTGGAAGCTTTTTCTCTGATACTGCTTGAGAGTGGAGAAAACGAAATTAGAACTGTTTACATGCTGATTGGCATTGCTGACAGCAGAGAGACAGAAAAGCTGATTACTTCCTGTAAAAGGAAGTAATGAAAGAGCTAGAAATCTGCCTTTATTTCCTCCATATGATGCTCAGTAGAGTGAGAATGTGTACCTGATGGGGAACAAGCTTGAGTGCAGCACCCCTCAGGCTGTGTGTATACACACACAGACCCTTCTCCTGCCTTTTACTTGGAAAACTGTTACCAGTGTAAGGTTGCCAGGGCAAGCTCTATTCGCCGAAAAAGTCAAAGCTTTCAGATGAGGCCCCTGAGAAAGTTAAGGCTCTGGTTTTGAGTGACTGAGAAGAGGGTAGCACAGGGGAACTTAGGATGAGTTCTCTAGAGGAGGTGTCCCAAGGAGTGCTGGGTGCATTAGGATTTGGGTGAGAGTGGTGGTATGGGTGAGGTCACTAGCCACTGAGCTTCAGCAGGTGAGGTTGACCCCTGCTTGTGCAGCTTCATCTGCAAGTTCATCCTCCCAGATACCTCTGCAAGCCCTTGAAGGTAGGTCAGCCAGTGGCCGTGTATTGCTAGAAGTATCCATACACTTAGAACTGCCACTTGGTGACTTTGCCTGCTTCTGACAGGGCCTCAGAAATGCGATGATGGCCTGAGGGGAGTGTGTGGCAAAAAAAAACCAAACCCAACCCTTTTGAACAGTGGCAACTCTATCTGCTTGATGCAGGTGACATCTCAACCAGCTCTAAAATGCAGTTAATGTCTTTGCAGACCAGACTTGAGGTATGCCTGGCTTTGGAAGACTCTTAATGTAGTTGTGCAAAAATCTGCAATAGCTTTTCCCTCCAAGGAGTTGCTCCTCTAGCAAATCCCAGGGAGCTGTTTGCTGGCTCCAGTGCATACGAGTGAGCCCTGTTTGGGAAGGGGGAAGAAATGTGTTTCCAGGGTTGAGATGTACTACGCCAATGACTCACCCAACCTCTCCCATCTCTCCACTAGATTAACAATGCTTGCTTAACAGGCAGGGCCGGGGAGAATACTACCAGCCAACTTATCCAGTATTTGGTTGTCTTTCTCTGACCTGAGTCCCTTTTTCCATTCTGTTCTTCTCCCTTCTTTGCAAAGGTTGTCTTGATTTTTCTTCTTATCTTGCTTTTTTTGTTTTTTGCTTTTTGTTTTTCCTACTAAGCAGAGGGAGTAATCTCTTATAAGGAGTATATTTTTGTCTTGTGCTTATGTAGTTTAGGATCTTTTAATACTAATCTCTGTTTTTGTTCTGTGCTCATAAATGAAATTACTGCAATTTGTAAATACACCTCTCTGGTTCCTATGCCTTTTTGCTGGGAAAAGCAGCACCTCAGACCATCTGGTGATTGGGAAAGAACTGTATAGGCTGCCATGTGCTGTAATTTTGTAACCTTTGAGGAAGGCAGCTGTATTGGAAATGCGTAATTTGGTTTACATCTGCAGCAAACTAAGCACCAGGTCATCAGCTTAATTTTGATTTCTTTTTTTCCCCTCCATTATATAAAATCGTCAAACCCCTACACACCAGATGGATTTGTCAGTGCAGCCATGCGGGCTGTGGAAGGCTGAACTGACAAATCAAGGCTGGGTGAGTTTGGGGTGCCCATATTTTGAGGTTATACTGTGCCATTGGGTGTTGGCCAAACTTCAGATATGTTTTTCAGTTATTAGTGATCAATGTCTAAAACTGCAGAAATGAGTGGGTGGGTTTTGATCTAGCTCACATCTAGGGAACTTGCTGGAATAGAAGAGCAAACTAAGAGTACAGTGAAGCCCATGGGGGTTTGGCCTTTGCAGAACGCCTGAAATCTGAACCTAGGTGAGAACACAAGAAAGCTCTTTTGGAGGTAGAGTTAAGAGAAGAGGCCGTCTGGGGTATCTCTCTCAAATACCACTGTATCTCTTCTGTGGCTAGGCAGGGAAATTCCCCAGCCCCTCAGACTGACTCTAAAATAGCTCCCAGTGCGTTTGGGACTAGGTTTTCAGTATCTGTTCTTATGTGTATGCGAGGGGCTTTGTGTATGCAGCTCTTGAAGGGGCTGCTTGTAAGTTTGTTCCCTGGAATCGTGATTACACAAACAACACCTTGTGAATGAGCTCGTCAGCCAGGCGGCTTGGGAGGGTAGGCATGGCTTGTACAAGTGACTGCTGTTGTGGAGATGGATGCCAGCTCAAGCCACCTGGCAGCACATTCCTTCTTAGACTATGTCTGCACAGGACATTGCTGCAGCAGGGAGACAGCTGTGCACAAGTGCCAGCCCTGCAGCCCTACTCACTAGCCCCTGCCATGCCTGCTGTCCCCAGCTCCTGTGTGAGCACACCCTGGCTAGCTCCAGCACCCCAGCAGCATAGCACAGCTTCTGCTGTGGTTTCTCTGCACAGCCCTGCTGTGTGCTTGTGCTATGACATACACCAGCCAAAGTGCCTTGTCCCGGACTATAAAGCTTGACATGACAAAATAGGGTGGTGTTTTTTTTATGGAAAGCTTTTTTTTTTTTTTTTTAAAAAAGAAAGCTTTGATTAGGTCAGCTTATTTCTTCTGGGCATCATCCCAAATGGCGCAATTAACTTTAGTTGTGTACAGTACAAAAATTCTAAATGGTGAGAATATATTTGATTTAATGTCTGATTAAAATTCCAATGAAGCCAAACTGGCCAGGTGTACCAAGGTCACTTTCAATATGGCCCCAATTTCATGCCTATTATTATTCTGTAACTGATAACCTCTTTTTCTTTTCCAGGGGAGAATGAAATGTGAGGCTGTCACCAAAAACAAACATACATTTAAAAATGTTTGTTCTTGAGGGATTTCATCTATTTTGCTAAATGATAAGAAGTTTTATGAAATCCATGCTGTAGCTACTTGCTGTAATTCTAAGTCTTTGGTTCTGTCTTGGTTTGCCCTAAGTTAAAATGCTCAGTGTTCAGTGTTCTTTAAAAGGCAGCTTCTGTAATCAATTTCCTGTATCTTGCCTTCATCTGAGCAGACTTATTTTGCCTAAGTACACTACTGAGAAGTCTTTCTTTACAAGACATGGTCTCTAATATATTTATAATTAAGAATTTCTTAACTTCAACCAACCAACCAACCAAAAAACCAACCCATCCCAACCCCTGAAAAAAGCCACCCTGGAAATAAAACTAAGGAAAGCTGTTGGACTTTCTATTGCATCCGTACATTTCTCTTAGCAGTCTATTTACAGAAAAAGAGAGCCTCCCAAACTAATACAGTACTGCTTGCTTTTGTCTTCCAGTGAGGATGAAATGGAGGAAGCAAATGGAAATAACCCTATTGATATTGAAGTTGAACAGAACAAGGAAAGCAAAAAGGAGGTATAATTATTTTCTTACTATTGTACAAATGAAAGTGCTTACTTACTAGCTACTTCATGTAGAAGCGGACAGTATCTAACTTTCTTTATTTACGCCTTGTATAGTTGTCATACAAGAAAAGAATTGTCTTCAGAATTATTCTTAGATCAAGACAAGTATAGACAAGTTGTTATGGGTGTAGCTGGGAAAACCTAAGACTTTACCATCCCATGGTAATGTACTATGTGAGTGTTTCTAGGCTCTTTGATTCTCTCTTTGGCTGAGTTGGCTTGAACCACCTTCAGCGATGGTTTAAATCAATGTAACTGTATGGAGGTGGAGTAGAAGCACTTAAATTCCCACTGAGATGGCTTGATGGAGGGGAAATATGTCCTTTAGCCTGTTGTAGGTAGATTAGCAAGAGCATGTTTATCTACACCTTAGACTCAAAGGTAAATCCTGATGTACTTAAATCCTCAGCAACAGTTCTGAGGATTTCAGTGGCAACTACAGTAGTGATCAGTCAAGGAGAAAGTTTTTGTGTGGCCATTTTGTCTGACAGAGGGACCTTAATCTATTGTTATACACAGAATATTTTGTCTACTTAAAACATTATACTTGCACCTCACTTCAAATACTTTGTTTTAAGTGGGCATAGAGTTCTAGGTGAAAATAGCCATGCAGATATAACAGACAGTTTTGAAAACCTAGTCTGTGATGCTTAACAGGAAACTGTATACTTTATTTTCATGTGTATAACCTGCGGTTATCTGTTACTAAATGAAAAGATCCTTGCCATTCAGCAGCAGCATGGGTTGTATGTGTGAGTGCATGCTACAGGAAGGCATTTACCCTAAGGCCTTCTCTCCTTGAAGTAGCTCCCTTTCCTGATTTCTTGTAGCCTGATTTCTCTTTAAATTTTTTTTAAAAGGTTATGTGTAGGAAAAATAAACTAGAAATGATTGCACATAGGTAAAAACAAAGTTCTGGAGCAGCTTTGTCAGTCACTGTCAGTGAGATTAATTCCTCTAATAAATTATTTTGAATGGAAATAAATGAAAAATCACAGCATTCTAGTCTGTTCTTTGCCCATGCCAGGGTGCTGCCTAGACTTTCCAGAAAAGCCTTAGCTGTTGTTTCCGCCAAAGGAACCGGCATCCCATATGACTTCCTAGGAGCAGAGTGGATGAGGAACCACTTGTATTCACCCTTATGAGAAGCTGAGTTTTCAAAGCAACACCTGAACTGGAAGGGTTCTCACTTGGCTAGGTTGCAGCTGCATACTGCAGTTCTCCAGTGTGTCTTGTACATAATTAATACTATCATCTAATTTCCCATTATTTTAATTATTTCAAGTTTAGATTTCTCCGTAAGCTCTTTGAAAGCTTGCATCTGTAAGAGAGCTCCCTTCAATCCCCTTTATTATTGCTTCCTTCCGTACCATGCTGGTATGCTCTGAACTTGCTGCAGAAGAGGGGAAGAGAGTTCTTTGTCAACTTGGCTGCTTCTGGAAGGCCAAACCAGAGCAGATGGCTGATAGCTACCATCAAGGCATTTTTTTCTAGAAAGTCTTTTATGATAGGAGGAGGCTGTCTGCCCTCCCTGTCGCACTAATACAGGCCGTGGCACTCTCACCAATCTGAGAGAGATCACCAGAACTCATGGAGCATGCGCAGTCTGGCCGTGTATGAAATGACAGGCAGCCTTGTGGGGACTCTTCTGGACAGGGATTGTACTGGTGGGTAAAATGAAGCTGACAACCTGCATAGCCTGTGCAGAGTTGATTTGATTTGATTTTGCAGTACCTGAGCCTCGGGCTGATTGAAAATGCCTGGAGAGAGAGCAGGTATCCGTGAGGGAGATATGTTCGTTCTTGATCATTATGTTTCGTTTCATGATGCGGTCAGATGTGCTGGGGTGGTGACGTACCACTAGCTCAGGGCTCTTACTGTAAAGAAATCTCCCTGTCCCAACCCTGCAGAGATGGTTTTTCCAGCTCTGAGACATACCATTTACTGAATGACTTGCCAAGTAATACTGGGATTTCTCAGAACATCTGAAATAAATCTCTCATCTGTTTCCTCTTTTGGGGATCTTTGGAGGGGGAATCTTCTTCTCACACCCTCCCCGCCCAGTGCTTTCAGAGTTAGTGCAACTGTTCAGGTTTCCTCGGGTAGTGACTTCATAATATGGAGCTCAGGGTCATTAACTAGAGTTGCTTTCTCCACATCTTCCCTGTTCCTGGAAATGCCTCCCATTTCATCCTCTGCTTTTGCATGGCTTGACATAGCTTGGTCTTTTTTTTACACTGTGAAATCTGAGGAGGGGAACCTTGTTTGTATTATGGAGTTTGTAAGACTGAAGTGCATTAGATAGCAGTGGTAATATCTAAATAAACGGAGAAGCGCTGCTAAATCCCTGCATTTTAATTCTCTGGTTTTCATGAATTGATTTAATTCTACAGAGATGCGCGTGGCCAGGAAAGCAAAAGTTTCCAAGATAATGTAGACATTCAAATTCTCAGAGCCTGAACATCACTGGGGCCTGGAGGCATTTGAAGCTGTCAAAAACCATTCTGCTAAAGCTCTGGCTTCTTGTCCACAACACAAAAGAGCTTCGTATTCTTTGAACTGTGTAAATCAATAATTAGAAACTGTTCTCACTTTTCCTTAATGTTGAGGCTTCTGAGATATTTGCACTGCAGGCATTGTGTGATGGTCAACCTACAACCTGAACCTGTTGTGAGACATTACTGCATGATCCTGTGAAATTCTGTGTGTAGGTGAAATATGAATAAATCTGAGATTTCTATCCATGTTGAATAATTTACCTTGCTCAGTTATCAAAGTCATCACTTCTGAAGCAGAATACAGAGCTTTCCTCACTTGTGCGTAGCTAAACCAGTCCAGTTTCTCCTGGTCCCCACTCCCTTCAGCAAAAAAGTGGGGTATCCATCCTGCAACAGCAGTGCTTATCTCTTGCTCCTGGACTTGCCTTAGGCATCACGTCATCTCTCCTGAAGTACTTCTTACTAAAGGAAAGAAGAAAAAACTTGAACAGGCAAGTGTCCTCATTACTGCTCCTGTGTGGCTCTGGCTGTTAAGCCCATGAAGAGGGTGCAAGCTTTTATCTGCTGGTAGCTGTGCTGAGGTCCTCCAGTCTTTAGGCAGCAAAGCCTCATGCTTACATGGTGCTTTGCGCTCAGTCTCGTGGGTGTGAATGAGAGCGTTTTAATGCTCACTCATGAGCAAATGCCACGCTGTGTAGAAACTACAAGTGGCTGCAAAGTAGGAGGGAAACAATAGTGCTAAGTGAAGCCAATGCGTATAAAGCTGGCAGTGATCAAGTAGAGGAATTCAGATGTGCGGCCTCCCCCTCTGCTTTTTCTCTCCCCGTCACCCTTCTTATGTTCTATGTTCTTGGCCAGATTCCATGCCCTGGGTAATAAATCTTGGGTATGAGTTGCTTGTTGAAAATAAGTTCTGGAAGAAATGGTTTTGATATTAGAGAATCAGATGCGCTCTTGAAGGATCTGTAGTATAGTGTCCTAGCTAATCTGCCTGTTAGAGCTGTGCGCCTAATTCTTTACTTCAGACAGAAAGCATAAAAATAATTAGTCCCTTTTCCAAAAGAGAGTTATATTTTATTTGTGGGCAAAACTGTATCAGTTTAGTGGAAAAGTTGATATATCAGTGCTATGCAAGAAGGCTACATAAGGCTGCTGCTTCCAAGACACTGCATAACGATCTAAGAATTACTTCGTAGTCACCTCATTCCTTTATCCTTAGCCTTTAAACAAATTTGGTTTATTTCTTCTCCTGTCTGACATGTACTGTCTCCAAACTCCACTTTTTCTTTCTGGTGTTCAGTCTGAACTGGCATGTTCAGGCCTGGTGATGAAAGCAAGAAGAGAGGCTTTGGGGCATTTGAAAATAACTAGAGTATTTAGCTGCTGGCAAACTGGGCATCTGTCTCCCAAAATGAGAATAGGCAAAGGTGACAACCAGTATCTCTGTAAACACTGAAAACTGTCTAGAAGAAAGGAGAGATTTGTATAAGACAGTGTTTGTGTGACATGTCACTTAAAGCAAAAAATGTTTTCCTGTTTGAAAGCTACCTTTTCTATTGCCCAGCCTTTAAGGATGGCTGTAAGTCACAGAATGGTTTGGGATGGATGGATTGGGTTGGAAGGGACCTTTAAAGATCATCTGCTTTTGTAAAATGACTGCTGTTTGCCAGGTGCCGCCCGCTGAAGCGGTTCCTCAGGTAAAGAAGGAGAAGCACAGTACGCAGGCCAAAAACAGAGCAAAGAGGAAACCTCCCAAAGGCATGTTCCTTTCCCAAGAAGATGTGGAAGCCGTTTCTGCTAATGCAACAGCTGCTACCACTGTACTCAGACAACTGGACATGGAATTAGTCTCAATCAAACGACAGGTATGGATGGATCATTCAAGAATAACTGTTATTTTTGGTGGTAGCGCCTGTCACCGTCTGCAAAGTTTGCAGGAATTTGTAGCTTGACAGTGATGATACACATCATTATGTGGCTTAATTGACAAGCTGCTAGCCTTGTGCTGTAAACTAGTGCAGCCCTCTGTTCTGTGTCTCATGTTTCAGTTCTGTGGGCAAGCCTACTTTATACCTAAATTGAAGCAGGAAAAGTCTATAGCACTACTTGAAGGAACATTTGTTAGTGCTTAGTGTTTCTTGCAGTTCAGAATTCCTTATGTTTTAACTGAGCTTGCCTCAGGTGACATTGGTTTCAGCATTCCATCAGATTGCAGCAGTCAGTTTCCTTTCCCTTTTCCTATTCTTACATGTTTGTTTCATTCTTTCTTAGGCATCTTACAAACTTTCCTATGTCCCTTTTGCTTCCCTGTTGGATCTGCCTTTTAAACTAAAATTTTTCAAATATCTGTTAGGAAAGGCAGGTTTACTACATGAATTTGTTTCCTAGATCTGAATGTTGCACTGTTTTTAAAGCAGAGATCTGGCTCAAGCTCTTCATTAAACTTAATAGAATTGGTATTCTGGCCTAAAGCCTTTCTTGACACTTGGGAGAAGCATAGCTCTCTATCAGGCTTTGATTCATTACTTGCTGTAAACAGGGACTTTCTTCTTATGCTGGGCTTTATACAGCCCTGGAAGTTGAGGTGGTTCTTGTTCCAAATAACTTGCAGACAAGGTAGAATAAATTAATTGGGATTTCCTGATATGCCAGTTACTCCTGCATTCCTTTATCCCAATATAACAAACTTTCTTTTGAAAAAGGGAGGTTGTGAGGAAAACTGGAATGCTGAGCTTGTGGGGTTCTTGCCAGGGCTGCTAGAAGGTTTGTCCAAAGAAATTTTTTTTTATCCTTGTTAAAGGGATGAAACTTTCTTTTCAGATTCAGAATATCAAACAGACAAACAGCGCACTCAAAGAAAAACTTGAAGGTGGTATAGAACAATACAGACTTCCAGAGGTAGGATCATTTCCTGACCCTAGTTTACTGTGGAGCTACATGCTAACCTGTGTCTAGATACTAGGGCTATTCATGTGGCCAGTAAAGACCAATGTTCTATTAGTTGTCAGTGTGAATCCAGACCATTACCTTATTCCCTGTTGTTGTGTAATGGAGGTGGGAGATGAGACGAAAGAATGTGTTTAACTTAATTACAGGTATCCCAGATATACCATGTTTTGTCAGTGTTGTATCTATATGCCCTTGTGAGTGAGGTTGCTGCTTTGTTCTAAATACTGAGCAATGTAGGAGGGGATCTTAACGGCCCATCTTTCTCTTGGCACTTGGTGCTTTTGCTGTTTTCCTTCCAACTCTGGCACCTCATGCTGGAAATAATTTGACCAAGATTATAGAGGGTGTCCATGATAAAAACAAGTAGGTGCTTTGGAAGAGTGTGGCTCTTGGTTATCTGCTCAGACCATTCCCTATCTTTTTGTATTACCACGACTTACAGACACAGCGTATGTCACAGTTAACTGAATGGATGCCATATGCAGTTCTTTGTGCTGAGAACATTGTTGCTACTAAAAGGAGTGATATAGCTTGACTAGCAGTTCATTCCTTGAGGTTTTGTGAGGTTTTTATGAGCTCAGATTCAAGTGACAGTTGTTGCTTATGTAAACTAAGTTACCTAATTGTGTTTTGATGTCTAGGTCGTTCAGAAATTTAATGCACGTTGGACCACCGATGAGCAGCTTCTTGCTGTGCAAGGTATGGCACTTCAAGTGTATTTGTACTTCAGTTGGTGATAATCAAAACTGCTGCATTTCAGAGCTGTGTTTCCTTTCAGTGGCTAATGAAGTATTTTCACATTGCTGTGTATTAGTGCACAAAGAATTGAGCGAGGAAGCAGTATTCCCTGCCTTCCCCTCCCTAGGCAGTATAAATTGCACCATATGAGTGTTTGCAAATAATCTCTGCCTGTCCAGCCTTTCAGAAAGCGAAACTCTACTGGAGTCACTGCTATGCTCTTTGCTTGCATAACATCTCAAGTAGTACAGGCAGATTTACTCACGTCTGCTAGATTGGCTCTGCCCATCTTCACTACACCTCTATTTTTGTCTTCTCCAGGGCTAGTCTTAACTGTGTCTTTTGCCCTGTTTAGACTTCCCTGCCCCGCCTTTTTTTTTTTTTTTTCATGGATTAATCTGAGAAAGGCTTGAAACCTTGACAGACGTTCAGCTTTGGCTCCTTATGCTGTGACTTGAGCCTGATTTGTGGAAATAACACATAGCTTTTGGTTTTCTTTTTGTTGCTTTTAGCAATCAGGAAATACGGCCGAGACTTTCAGGCAATCTCTGATGTGATTGGAAACAAATCTGTGGTGCAAGTGAAAAACTTTTTTGTAAATTATCGACGTCGTTTCAACATAGATGAAGTTCTACAGGAGTGGGAGGCGGAGCATGGCAAAGAGGAGACAAATGGAACCAATAGCCAGAAGCCTGTAAAATCCCCTGATAATTCCACTAAAATGTCCGAAGAGGAAGATGAGGTAAATCCAGTTTAAAAGACATAAAATTCCTAATCCGAGCTCAGTTCAGATAGGGTATGTACTTACAGACACACCTTTGCAAAAGCCATTTTTGACAATCTTCAATCTGAGCATATTTCACTTCCTCTGGATATACAGATTCGATTCCAGTATTGGTTTCAGGAATTGGGAATTCCAGATGTACATAGAAGTGGAAGGAGGACAGTTAATTTGCAGCCCTCTGACAGTATCTGTATCTCATCAGCACATGGACATTTTAATGCCTCTTGCTGCTGAAACCTCGTATGTCCTTATCTCACTTGGATGTTTTTCCTGCACTCAGTTCTCTGAGCTGTTCTAGGTTTGGCTTTGTGGGATTGTACAGTCTTCTGAGGCAAAGCTTGCTCTTTCATTTTTCATGATGGTGTGGTTTCACTCGGGGGAAGGGAAGAAAGCTATAAACAAGGCGAGTGTGCAAACTTGAGTCCAGAATTACCCAGAAACAAATTTTCATGATTTTACAGCAGTTTCTGTGAAGACACATTGTAGAAACAGCCTCTCCTTGATGGAGCTTCATGGAGATAACACTTCTCCAAAGACAATGCGTGTTTAAAGTTAACTAAGAGACTGTATAGTCTTTAAATATGAAAGTTAGTTACAACAATGTAATATTAACACAGTTTTGCAAAAGAAAATGCCGCTAGAGGTTTGTGCGTTAAAAATGTCTGATCTAGGGCTCCCTTTGGCCTAATTTTGTAAGATGGCTTAGCACAAAAGCCCCAGCTTCTAAATGCAAGCACAGTCAACAGCGTAAGGCAAATTTTGGTCTCACATGGATTAGAGACTTCTCATTGTATTACACAATTTTGTGGTCCTGATTTTGGTTGGCTCACTTGTCCTAATAATATATTAATCAAAGATGCTTATATCTGGGGACTAGGTCTAAAGGTATAAGAGAGAAACAAAACCAACCTCAAAAAACCCTTGCCTTCTCAGAAGGATGTGGGTGAAATTGTCCCATTCTTCTAGAATTGAGAGGTGGAGTAAAGAAGCAATGTGACTAATAGATAGCCACCCATTTGAAAGACAGGTCGCTCCGTGTCACTGCCTTTTCCTGTGACCAGTAGAGTTGTATCTGCTGGCAGTACAGAGGTTTTCTTCTCTGAGCCCTCTGAGATTCTTCCTGGCTTCAAATGCATCCTTACCTCCTGAAAGTTACAGTCAAAAAAAGAGTCTCACTTGATAGGGAGAAAATGTGTTGGGTTGGCAGCAGGAACTGGAGTGTGCTGGTGTGTGGATACTGGAGCAATGAGGATCCCAGACAAGTTAGCAGAGGAGGGGGAGAGAAAGTGGAGGTATGACAGCATGGTCTGGTGAAATGACTGGTGGAGCAGCACTCATGATCCCCAAACTAGTGATGGAAAGTGCCTAGGCTGGAGCTCAGCAAGTGCTGAGTTGGTGGAAAGGGGACCAAAACAATATGCTGGTGGGAATATTCGCAAAGCCTAGAGAAAGGGCAGCTCTTGTGAGAGTCAGGTGGTTCACTGTGCCCTGCAGTACAGTAAAGGATGAGGGCAGAGCCTGCCTGCACTGGGCTGACACAGGCAGGAGTCCGGTGGGATGGCAGTGAGCTGCCAGCCATGACATACCATGTATGCCTTACACTAGCACCATGTAGCTTGTGGTTCTTGATGAAGCCTGGTCTGGACAGTAGGAACTGATGTGTCATGGCTGGGAGGAGGAAGGTGCTGGCGGCACGGAGGAGATTTTAACTACCAAGCCTGCAGCTTTTCATAAAAATGCACAAGGGACACAGGTGTCACACAGTGGATGTCTAATGGCCACCATGCTCTCTGAGCATATCAGGCATTGTCTCTCAGGCTGACTGGGACTGCAGTGCTCCTGCCTTCAGAGGTAACATAAGCACAGTGCTGACTGTGTGCCTGTCTGAGCAGTTCTAGGAATGAAGTGCAGTGTCATTGGCATTATCACATAAGTGGTACATGTGGGTTAGGAGGGGGTTCCTGGTCCCTCCTGAGCTGTGCAGTACTGTGCAGCTGTTGCCTGCTCTTGAGAGGACGTGTGCAGGCAGTTGATCAAGTCAAGTGGACTCAGTCAGCAGTAGCTAGGAGAAGAGTTTGCTGGCCTAATACTGAAGTCCCTTGGGTGCTTTCTCCCCAGTATGCCTTATCTACCTGGTGCGAGCCTCATAAAAGCTTTGTCAGCCTTCTGACTGCTCTGGGAGTTCCCCTTCAGTGTGTTTTTCATAGCAGGTAGCCACAGTTACTTTTTTTTCCCCCCTCTCTTTTTGAAGGGTTCTTTTGAAGCAGCCTCAACCCCAGTCTTAATTCTTGTATGTTTACACTCCCAACAAAACCTGGTGTGGCCTAGAATAGGGGAAGCTGCTGTGATTCCTCCTATGTGCCAGTGTTATCTGTCTCGTCGCTTTCAGTACCGTGGATCTGGGGTGAAGTTTGGAGATGCAAGAAAGCCGATGTGTATTCATTTTTTAAACTAAACATCTCCTTTTTCTCCCCTTTCCCCCTTCCCTCCAGGCTACTTCTGTTCTTGATGTCAGATATGCATCTGCTTCGTGAGAAGGTGCTGTAGCCTAGAACAATTTGTGTTGACTACTGTGTTATCCAGGATATCAGGTATTAGCAAACCTCAGACAGCCATCTGCATCATATCTGTGGACAAGCAGCTATTACCAAAAAAGGCAAACGCTTCCAGTCCTGTGCTACATCTGCCTTAATCTCCCCTCATTCCTCCATACTGCCTCCACTTTCTTTCAAAAGCACCCAGGTAGCTCAGCTTTCCATTTCATCAACGTCCTGCTTAAGCATTGGGATTTCTAGAACCAGTAACACCTGTCTGTACATTTTGACCAACCTGCAAAACAAGGAGCTCCTTAACAGCCCCACAGTAACTCTACACATTAGGAGTTCGTATAATACTGGGTCCGTAGGGTATAAGTACGTATTGCTGCATGGTCTTGTGGTCTCTGCTTCCTGTGTATTCTTACGATGACACTATTATTAGTGAGCTTTCTATAAAGGAAAGGCCTTCTATAAAGGAGAGGCCTGTGCCAGTGGTGTCAAGTTTGTTCTGAAATGACAGGGCATGTTAACAAGCGATCCTGAATAATGCAAAGTGATAAGGTTTGGTCAGTCCAAGGTTGTAGATGTAACTCATTACACTTCTGGTTTGTGCAATTCTTTCCACTGTATCTTTGTGTTCTTGCTTCATAGAAAGCTCCCTAACTGAGCATTTTATCCCTGTATATTTTAATGGCTTTTATTTAGTGCAAAAGGGAATACGTAACCTGAAACTGTTCGATACGCTATTTAACCCCTGGCATTCAGCATTTGCATTGTAACCTGTTAAATGAGTGCTACACAACTTTCTTTTTCCTGATCCTCTGTGGGATTAAGTCAAAACAACTTTCTCTGGTGCCTCCCCGTTTGGAATATGTGCCTTTTTACATTTGGCTACCATAGGTCATTTTCTGTCCCAGTGTCTCATTCCTCTTCAGAGCGCTGTTTGCCAAAGACATCAAACTACTTCTCCCACTAGAAGTCTGGATGAGGGTTGGAGCACAAAATTCAACCTTTGGGTAGTTTTTGGTCTCTCAAAAGTTTAATGGAGAAGCAGCAGGTTAATTTCATTGGCCATTTTTAACCCTTCTGAAGCACACATCGCTTTCATGTTCTGAACCAAAATATGCAATTTAAAATCTAAGAGGTGCTTTTCCAAACACTTGGTGCATGCAGCTTTCAAACCCCAGCCCTCTGCTCAGATAACCTGTGCTGTGGCCTATCGAGCTGGTTTGAACTGGAGCTGTTCTTGACAGTCCTGTACAAGGATGTTGCACCTTGAACAAGGTAGTTGCTGGCTGCCAAGCAGTGCTCAGAGAAGCTAGATGCAGCAGTGTTACTTCTTGTCCAGTGGAAAGCTGCAAAATAACACTAGTCACAAAGCATTTAAAAATGGTTAATTTAATGATGTTGAAAGAAACTACCAGGTGTCTTTGCAGGTGGAAAAAAGGACCTTCTTTGCCTCTCTTCCTCTACAGAGGATTCAAGCCAAGACAGCACGTTTCAACATATGGCAGCAGCATCTCTTAACACAACCTGAAATGAATTAGTCCACGTCCTCGCCTGCAGCTGAGGTGCTGCAGCTTGGAGCATGGCCTTGATCTTGGTGCTGATGTTTGAGCTGCTGGTCTGTGCTGTGTTTTGTGCTGTGATGGCTCTGTTCTCTGTACCTAAATGAGGTAGGCTAATGCTAGCTGGCTGACAGGGCCAGCTGTGACTGCGCCTCCTGCAGTGTAGACACAACCCAAGGCAGGCAGGGGAGGTAGCCTCCTGTGCCACTGAGGTGGTCTCCTTGGGCCTTTTGTGAGGAAAGTAATTCAACATCAGAAATTGAGCAACATACAGTAGAAGGAGCAGATAGGCATTACTTAGGGCCAGCTAGAGCGTGGAGCCCAAAAAGGGCCTGTTTCAGACACTCTGCAGCTGTTTCTGAGCAGTTTTGTTCTGGAAGCTCCAGAGAGATCCTTTGAGGTGATGGGAGGATGGAGGGGAGCTATTCCCTGTCCTCTGTATTGGAAACCTGTAATCCCAAGTTTGTGGCAGCATCTCTACAGCTGTTGATGTGAACTGGCAGCTCTGGTGGTGGCCCTGCAGATGTTCCTTCAGTCCTGTGCTGGTTGGAGTTGGTCTCATGTGGGAAAGGACACTAGTTGTTAGCCAGTGTGAATTAGGATCAAAGACCTGGCAAATAGCACTGTGAATTCAGCTCTTGGTTCTGGTATAAAGCAATGCCGCTCATTAGAAATACTCTAGTATGAAACCTCCTGCTGGTACCAATGCACAGAGACAGGTGCTCGCCAGTGTGAGAGGGTTGCATGAGCTTGATCCCAGCTGGTGAAACTCATCGGGAGAGGCTATGTTTACCTGTTAGTTACCTGTGAGGACTTGTCATCATTTTTTGCCCTCAAATCTGTCCATCTTATGATCAGAAAAGTTGTGTTTTGGCTTCATCCCCAAGGGGTAGGGGGAAACATGTATAATTCATGATATTAGGAAGAAAAAAGTTGTTTAATTACTTTTCAGTTGACTGCTATCCTATTGTAGTTGATACATACAATATAATAGCACTGTATTTTAAACATTTAGTTTTTTACATTCTCTAACTATTTTTTAAATGCGATAAAATCATTTCAGCTTTTGAAAGTTTAAATGGTTTGGTCTCGTTTAGGTGAAGACCCTCTCATTCTTTTTAAAATGGGTCAAGCATTAGATAAATCAACTGGTTGCATTCTGATTAGAAGGGTCCACAAAGATAACTGCATAAGATAGAATATTCACTTAAATTTTGTTTCTTAAACCATCAATGTGAATGTCCTAATTATATATATTTTGTGGAAAATGGGAAATTATTTCTCCTAAGTATAAGTTATTGTGCAAAATATGGTATCGTTAAAGAAAATGATAGTTTAAGTTTTAGGTTTAGAAATCTTAAAGATATAAAAGTGTATTGCATATGCATAAACATATTTCATTTGTTCTATTTAATTTTTATGTAGCTGTGTAAAGTGCTAGGTAACTTCTTTTCTCATTAAAAATTTCCATTAAAACAACCTTGTTACTTGAATATTCGTGTTTTAACTGGTTTGAAACAGTGATCAATTTTTGTAATATAATCTTATAACCAAGGGGAAAAAAAAATACATGCATCAGTTGTGCTTAACAATATAGCAACAATGTACAATCAGATGCTTAAGACCATAGTAGCCATAACTGGTAGTGCAACCACAATGGTTGTGTCTTGATATATTTAACACCAATGGGGATAATGAATTCTTAATATATTTTTTACAAGTTTGCAACCAGGAAGACCCCATAAACATCCACTAGAACACTTTTTTAATAGTTAATGAGTGGAAGTCTTACTCTCTTAAAGGAGTGTCCTGACAAACATTTTTCTTTCCTGTACAAATACATCTGAAACGTTATGTATTAAAATATGCTCATTGTCACTTTAAATTTCAGTTTTTATTCTCTAAATCGCTAACATGCTGTTGGAATTCTTGCACACCAAATATGAGCCAAACAGTGCATTACACTAACTTGATCACTGGATTTGTGACCATTAATCTCCAAGTCAATGAAGCGCAAAAATATTGTAGGAGATTTTTTCTGACAATGTGCTTTTTCAGATCTATGTAAAATTACACATAGTCCATTCGGCAATGAGTGGCCTGATAGTTACTCTTTACAAAAAAAGACAGAAAAATATTTTTATTAGCTCCAGCTTGTCTTCAGCAAAACAAAATCTAGTGATCTTGTGCAATGCCCCTAAAGCAAATACTTTCTGCCACTCCCTGGATTAATGCAGCTTTTCCTGTTGATAGTAAAGCACAATTGCAGCGAAAGTTACAGTTCAGAAGATGGAAGGTCAGTATAGTCTATGCATGTTGTATAATAATGAGTGTTTACATTCATATTCTCCTAAAATTAAAATTTATACTGGAGTGTATAGTATTCCATTATGTAGATTTTATCAATTTTGTTAACTGCTTATAGATTGCTTAAAAGAAGTTTTTTCAAGATTTTAAAAGATGTATAAGGTTAAGTTTGCAAATATAATGGAAATGCTGTATAGCTTTTGAAGTGATAAAATACTTGTTGGGATTTTAAAGAAAGTATGTTGTAATAATGCTGTTGTAAGTAATATTTTAAATGTCTTTTTTGCCTGTTTTCTATTATTCAGCACACTTACTGTGATGAATGTTCATAGCATTATAAAACTGCTTAGCCACTGAAAAGTAACATTTGATTTTGATTTATTTTACTGTATGAGGAACTATAGTGGGGTAAATTCCTTTGTGAAATCTGCATAATTCATTTTTCTATTATTTCCAATGTTTGCTGACATCAAATAAAACTTTTTCAAGCCATTGATGTAATAAAATACGTAGTAAAATGTTATTGATGTAAAATGTGGCTCTGAAATGCAATTGATCCCTTGCTTTTCAAATTTTTGTCAGGACAACTGACCAGGGTTTGCCCCTTCCTGTATTGCATTGTCTGAGTGCAGGTAACTGCTCCTGGGGTTGGTGGGCAGGGCCCGGTGTCTTGAGAAACTTGAGCAGCTTTTAGGATGGTGTGACCAGCTGGAGCTGCCTGGTGGTGCAATTCATGTCCGTGGCCCTGGAGAGACCGCTGCTCCTTTTCTGATGGTGGGACATATTCCTTCCCCAGATGCATGCTCTGCAGTCCTGCTGGCGCGGGCGTTGCCTTCAGCCAACAGTTGTGTTTGGGACGTGGTGGAACTGGGGTGTTGGCTGGTCTTGAGAGGGCAGAGCTGGAGTCTAGCTCGTAGGGTGTACTCCATCCTCTAGATGGAGACTAGCTGACAGCGTCATCGCTATTATAACAAGGATCTGAAGAATCAACTGCTGTTTATGGTCATATTGTGTTTATACTCTGTTGACATGGCTGTACAAGTTAACAAGATCATCATCTTTGTCCTGCAATGAAAGACGTGCGTTTAAAATATACAGGAAAAGACAGCTCTTAACCTTGAAGCTTATCCGTGTCTAGAGGTTGCTATCGCAGATGCTCAAAGTGGCAGGAAATTTTGCACTGGGGTTGATCTTTATGATTTTCAGGAAGGTAATAATTTCTGTCTTCATGTACAGGGTGCAACTCAGGGCTAAATGGAGAAGCCATCTGGTTATGTTCAACAGGCAGGTACCAGTGGTGCTATGTGAGTGTGGATGTTACACAGGACCAATGACAAGGACCCTTCTGCTTTGCTCACGTGTTAAATGCAGCAGAACTAACACAGCCAGGTACTGTGGTGTTTTCCAGTGCTGTAGCGTATGGAGGGCAGGAATTAGTCACACCTTTCTGTATTGTAAAGCAAGGGGGTGGGGAGGGAGATGCACTTTTGGGTTTTGGAATGCACTTGGGTTTTGGAAGCACAGACAGTACTCTTAAGAGTTCAGGGTGTTCTCCTACTGGAAAGCATCTTTCTAACTTTCCTGGTGGTGGTGAATAGGGTACCAGTATTGTAAGGTAGTGATACACTTTTTTAGCAGAGTTGACTCAAAACATCTTCTAACCCTTAACCTTCAATACAAACCAGCTGTTCCTGCCCATGTGCCTCCCAACCCCAAAGTAAAACATAAACTAATAAAAAAGAAGGAACTTCCCCTCCTTTCAATCAGGAAGCATAAGCATAATGAGGAAACTGGACCATCCTCTGCCCAAACACATACCTGAGGAATCTCCTGAGGAGTCCAGAAGCAAAGGTAAAGTAGTGGCAATGCTACTGTTTTTAAAAACACAGGTACTACATTTCTGCCTAGTAATGGCGAGTGCCTGTAACTGAGAATGCAGTGTTGAATTTATCTTGAATGCAGTTAAAATGCTGTATCTAGCATTCCTGATAATCCTGTTTCCTATGTAAACAAATTGGTACCTGGTAACTTCCAGCGTTGAAGGCTTACGGCATCGGCACTCCAGCAGCTACTGTGGTTTAGACTTTAAGGTCTGACCTTAATTAAGTTTTGAACCTTAACTAAGAAAGGGAATATGTGTATATGGGGAAACTTTAGTTTCCAGAACACAACGTGGGTCTTCCACATCTTTCCCATCTCTGCAGGCTGTGGGGTACGAACCACACAGCAGCACCAAGCACTTTTCCCTGAGGGTAGGAGCTGCCTTGCAGGATGTGGTATGAGCTGGAGTTTGGGCTGAAAGAGAAGAGTTCAGTGTTGGTGCTGTTTGTGTGCTGAGATCTTATCTAATCCCCAAGTATCAAATTTATGAAATAATAGTATAAGCATGGATTATATTTCATAAACCAGCTTCCAGTCTGAATGGCACAGCGTGATGTTTGAGAGAGAACTGGGTATCAAACCTATTATCTCATTCCTCTCTAAACTGTGCTCTGGCTTATCCACCCAAATCGTCTTTGAACTAATAAGAGCAAATGTAATTCCTGGTCTTGCTTTTAGTAAACAGTAAACAAAATGTGATTATGTAAAATCGAACAAACAAACCCCAACCAAATGAAAACAAAACCAAAAACCACCCCCCAAAGCTCAGCAAAGGACCTGCTGATGGGGCTAGAGGGAGTGTTTGCTTTTGCTGCAGAAGAGCTAGGGAGAGAATTCCTGTAAAATACTAAGGGAAGTAGTTTCTGAAGTCATCAAGAAGGGGACTCTTGAGGACAGGAGCATACAGGAGGCCTGAACTTTTATCAGAGACGGAGAAATCACCTGGAAGCTTGCCCTACTGCAAGGGGAGAAGTTGACGCAGAATACGGCTGCAGGCCTTGCCTAATGGGCAGCAGAGGGCAGAGACTTGTAAGGTGGGGGGAAAACATGGATCAGCCAAGGATTTTACACCAGGGGAGATCAGGAAATGGGAGTAATAGGAAAACTGATACATGTCATGCTGACTTCTGTTCCTTTCCAGCCAGAGATGGTGGTGAGGGAGAGGTCAGGATGTTTGTTCTGGTTCTGGATGGACACTTTGTTTTCACTGAGGTAGTTTGGAATAGGAGGAGGTGTGTGGGGTGATGGAAATAGTGTGCACATGTGAACTGGGAGGAGCTTTTCCTCTTCTGCCTACTTTGGGTGAGCAGATAATTTGCCTGACACCTAGCATATGAAACTGTATGGCTTCGCAAGACCTGAATAAGCTTTTGAAATGGAAGATGATACTACGTAACTGACAAAACTGAACTGATTTTTAGAAGATGAATAGGAGATCTAGGCAGCTGCAGACTTCGTGATACTGCCTGTGTATCAAGGTTTAGAATAAGTCATGATGGAAAGGAGAATTAGGTGAATTAATAAAATAGAAGAGTGGGCGCAATGGGTTTACCAGAGAAAGACTTGTGCCTGACTAGTCAATCACAAGGTGTGGGATTCATCAGTGGATGTGGGTATCGCTGCCTGAGCTCACTGTCCAGAACCCCTTAGAGAGAAATAAGCTTTTCTAGGGTATAATTAATTTAATCCTGAATTAGATGTTGAAAACCGATTTAATGTATTACATCCTGAAAGTGCTTATTTCTCTCATTATAGATTATAGGCAGAGCCTAGGGCTCTGTCTCAGATGTGGAAGCTGGGCATTAACCATGCTTGTGCCATGGCTGCTGCCCGGGCTTAAGCCCAGCACATAGCATGTCATAGCCAGGACATTGACCCCTCACCACAGCATGGGGCACTGCGCTTCCAGCCAAAGAAACGATGATGCCATTTTGCCAATGCATTGAAAAGCACCTCTGGCGTATGTGTACAATCCTGGATCATCTTCTGGGAGACAGATCTGCCTGAGCAGATGGAAATGAAAGTAAGGCACCCAGTGAGCTTGGCTTGCCGGGGCAGGTGGAAGAAGGGCTGGGGGTTGTGCCTGTTCTCTGTAAATGGTACCGCGGGGGTCATAGGTTAAGATAAAGGCAGTGTTGAAGGGAGAAAAAATAAGCTGGATTTTAGTCTGTCCAAAAACCTTAGTGAGGTAATTCTACCAGCTTTGGGGACAAATCTCCCCATTAATCTTAAACTCTGAAAGTATACGAAGGAGGTGCCATGGTTAATGAGCTGAACTCTGTAGGGCAGGGGAGTCTCCCCAGCTCCCTGTGTCTCGGTACAGAAGGGTATTGGGCAAGCTCTGGTTTGCCACTTGGGTCCGTCCTTACTGCCAGCTGGTTTTCATCCTCCAGGAAAGTAGTGGTGTTGAATCTAGAGGGCAGGGCCACAGCTTCTGGTGGAAGGGTGCTCCAGGAGACATACCAGTCTCTGATTGTATCTGTAGTCTTCCCCTGTTCCAGCCTGCCTGCAGCTGGCCAGCATGTTACAGAGGCCAAGTGGCTCTCTGGTATGAAAGGCGAAGAGTCGCGCGGTGAGCGTGTCAGAGTGCTGGCTATGGGTTTTGAGTCCAGGCTCATTGCACCCAATTTCTATCCTTCTGGGCCCCATGTCCCTCCTGTCCTGAAGAGGCAGCTTGGTTAAGAATTGTCATCATTTGCTAACACCAAAAATGTTATTCTTGTATGTTTTCTACCACTTTTAGCCTTTCCAGTACAACTTTAGGGACAGCTTTTCTGAGGCCAAAAGTAGCTTTACATCTCTGGTAAGTACGATGTGCTGTTAATGTTCTCCCTTAAAAAAATAAATTAAAACCAACTATTAAAAAATGCAAACCAAACCTAAAAGCACTTAATTGGATTTTCTCCTTTAAGCTAATTCCCTTTTGCTGCATGGCTGCTTCTCTCCTCCTTGCATGATCAAGTCCCAATAGTACAAATATTCTGAGAAGATAACTTTTCAGCTTAATCAAATTCTCCTTTACAAGTATTTGTCACATAGATTCCAGTAATTAATCACAGGATGTCCTGGGTTCAGCGCCATGCCGTACTCAGGGAGCAAACAATACCCTGTGTCTGTGCTCCGTCACAAGCAGCCTCTTGCTTTGACTTTCAATGAGTGACCCAGAGCTGCAGTGGGATTTAGCGGCAGAAAAATAACTTCAGAGAATTGTGCTGGGCACACAAGGAAGATAAACTAGCCGAGCAATTTGTTACGAACAATGCCGTTAGCCCAAGGCGTGGATGGATAACCCCTTCCTCCTGGTTTTGTTTTTGTGCATTGTTAGCGGTGAGTTCTGGGATCTGCCCAGCACTCCAGATCTGTGGTTCAGAATCCAGTGTCAAGAAAAAAGATCTATAATGAATAACCATGAGCTGACTTGCATCTTCACTGCCCTCAAAGGTGTGCTGCTGCGGGCCTCCGTAATAGGAAATACACAAAGTCCTCTTCTGCCAGCCCATCTCTCAAGATGCAGGGAAAATCTCTTATAATAAGCAGAGAAAACTTTGGGTTTTATATACATATATGTATATATAAAAATAAAAACTACTAATGACTCCCTGGCTCTTGAATTTCCCAAGACAGTTTTGTCTTACTGCTTTACACTGCGAGTCCCCCATGCGAGGATGCCCTTGCTATAGGCATTAAATAGATCGTGGGGAGCTGAATCCAGGCCTTGTTAGGTGCTTTTCCATAGTCTATAGTAAGAGTTGGACCAGGTGGACCGTAAATAACTTTATAACATTAGAGCCAATGCAGTTTTAAATGATTACCTGTCAGGCTCTCATTAGTGTCTGGGGCCAAGCAGAAACTTGACAAGAAAAGATGTGCCTTGCTAATGAAGCAATGCGTCAGCATGCTGTGAGAGGCAGCAAGGTTTCAGCAATGCCGTATTGACTTGAGGGAGCATCCAGCACCTCTGCATTGCTTCCTCGTTGGTCAGTGAACCTGTTTTGAGGACTTGAAGGGAGGAATGTCGATGCATTCAGGAAACGCTTTGTTTTTTAATTTGTCTACTGGAGATGGTCACTTCCTGCATCAAACCAGTTAATCTCGAGGATTTCGCTTAGTAATGTGTTAACAAGAGGGCAGTGTCTTCAAACATGGATGTGGCCCTGTTTTCTGTCCTTCTGTAATGTTTTGCTTTGGTATGAAAAGACAAAGTAATCTATAAAATGAAGCAAAGAGGTTTTATGTAATTTTTGTTGCTCTTCTTGCATTTGGAGGTTGCCAAAAGGCAGTGGAGCCATCTCTGTTGTAAAGGTTCATTTTTTCATTTAGTAACTCAGTCTTGTTTCTGCAGCCTCCTGGGATGGAGAGGTCACAGTGCTCTCTAAATGAAAGCTGAGTAATTGAGATGGTTTTCAATGTTTTCACATTTTACTAAAAAGTTTAATGTTTACCTAATGCCCTGTAAACACTCAGGAGAATCCATCTTCGTTTAAAAATTCAGAACTACTAAATGCTTCAAACAACTGCTGGTCACTTGGGGGGACTCACAGCACTGCCGAGAGTCATTAACGCATTCACGGAGGAGGAGCAAAACTGTAATTTCTGCTAATTTCTGCCAAAACTAAGTCAACATTAACTCACCTGTGAGCTCAGGGTAGGGAGTAGTAATGTCGTGAAAGTGTTGATGTCTGCAGGTGGGAAACGGTAGGAAATGTCCTCCCTATGGAGAAGTAAGCTCTAGGCTAATGCCTAGTTAGCCCTTGGACTGCCAGCCTGTGGGTGTTTGGGAGGTAAAACCCTTGGTTAATGTTGCACAGTCGTAGAGGAGCAGTTACGCACCTAGGGAAGAAGGCATTCCCTAATCCTTGCGATAAGAGGCTACCAAATGCCCCAGAATGTCGTTATAGGCAGTGCACTCAAATAAGTTGTACAGAGATTTGTGGTGGATGTAGTCTAGTAGCAAAGAGTTATTTTTGACTTCTGTAGAACAAGCCCTATGAAAAGTCAGTGCTGGTGGGAAGGGGGCTGACTTGAGGACCTGCATGTTGTGAGTGTGGCCCTGTTGAAGGAACAGTGCAGAGGCTGTGGTCGTGTATTTGAGTAGCAGACTGGAGGGATGGGTCGTTGATTGGATGCAAGCAGTTTCTGGAGACACACATCAGAATGGACTTGCTTTCTGAAGGCCAAAGTTCTCTGATGCTAGAAGAGTACTGCCCTTGGTATTGGCTTGCTCCTTGGCAATAATGATATTTATTGTAGGTTCTTCTGGAAACTCCTAACCAGGGATAATCAAAGCACAGAGGAAAGTTGGAGCATGCAAGAAGAATGTCTTGATATACACATAAGCAAGATTGCTGCTCTGTGCTCCAGCTACAGACTAGTGTGGGCATCTACGAATCAACAGAAGGTATCTCGATCCTACACTGGGAGTAGTGGAAGCACCTTTACAATCTGTGGGGGAGTTGGGGCTTGGGACCTCTGCCATGGTCCCAACTCTAAGACCATTCCAGAGTAATGGATGAAGAGTTTGTTCTGTTTTCCATGCTGGGTCTGGCCGCACAACACAAGACCCTTTTTTCACAACCAACTTTTAAAGCAGGTTGCTTTCCTAGGGTAGTTGGAGCTTTGGAGATCGCTGTCCAAATTTCTTCAGCATGTGACTATTTTGATTCTAAATGAGTTGTTTTGCAGGCAGACCTTACGGGCCACTTGCCTGGGTGGCTCTAGCTTGGCTTGGTTTATTTTTCGTATACTAATTATTCCTGTGAGATTCAATTTGTGATTTCTGTTCAGCTGTTTAAGTGTCTCGGTTGTGAAGACAAAGTAACATGTCATTTAAGTAAATTAGTATGTGAAAACTGTGTCCTGAAGTGTTTGATTAATGCTTGCAGAAGCCTTTAGAAGCCGTGTTTGTGGCTGGAAGCTGGGCAGTGTGTGCATGCTGCTGTCTTAAACATTGCCTACAGCAGAAGCTGGGAAAGGAACTGTAGACTCTACAGGAGGAAGGGGCATGGATGTGTCCTCGCATTTCCTCTTTGCTCCTCCCCACCCCCCCTTATAAGAAGGTCCTTCGTATGGGAGGCTTTGTGTAAGTCCAGATTACTCTGTCCATTCTAAGATACTGTTAAAATATCTACTGTTAAAAAAATCCACCTCTTGTCCAGTGGTAGAGTCGAGGCTGCAGAAGGGTGATGGCAGGAACAGCAAGGGGCTGGAGGGAAGCACTGCAAGTCCTTGGGGGATGGAAGGGAGACGCAGAGTGTATGTAGGCTGTGCCATGGGTGCAGGGAGCAGCTCAGATCCTGAGCCAACAGGATTTATTTCTGCAGGAGGTGGTTTCTGGCCAGGGAGGGTGGGCAGGTGGGTGCTTCAGCCCAGGCTGTGTGGTAAAGGCCAGAAATAAGCTCTTGACGAAGTCCTGGAAATGAGGCCGCAGAGTGAATTCATCATTAGCAGAGCTGAGTGACAGATGCGCTGCGTTCTTTATTGCTGTGAAACTTTGAGTTTGGTTGTGTTTCTACACAAACTGTTTCTCCACAGCCTGTGTTCAGTGCAGCAATGCCAGGTGGCACCACCAGCCTGTACTTTGCCAGAGTCGGTAAAGCTCTGAGGAGGACAGGATGGAGACGGTGTTCCCAGTGGCTCCAAAAAGCGATTAATCTTGTCAGATGACAACCCAAGCAATACCTCGTCCAAAGGATTTGGAACTGCTTGAATAAATTATGAATCACAAATGATTTATTTGGGGTTTTTCTCTGAAGAGAAGTCTAGATGAGTATAATTTGAGGGGGAGGCACAGGCTGTGCAGGGATGCGTGAAGAACCTACATGTCTAGTGATAAATGATCAAGTGGGATGAATTCTTGTAGGTTTTGAAGGCCAAAAAGGCCCACAGCCATGTTTTGTGTGGATTATTCCACCACTCAGACTTTACTAGCCCTAAAACATCTCAGAACCTGCCTGATGACCTCTGCACCGAGGCCCCATTCAGACCCCCAGGCTGGCCATACTTGCAGCTCTTCTGTGGCTCCTCGGGGACTTCTCTAGGTCTTCTAGTGCCTCTGTCCCACACTTCTGACTCTCCAGGGATGGGTTTTAAACCCACAACTGCCTTCTCATGTAATGTGGTAATTTCCACGCAGTAGATGTCAGCTTGATCTCCGCAGCTCTGCTGAGGGCAGTAGCGGCACAGAGGCTCCCACAAAGCAAATCCATATTTGCTCAGATCAGCAGGACAACAGTGGGAGCAGATGGTGCACGTGGAGCACCTGTTCGGCACTTGGCAGGAGTGAAGACTGTTCCTCCAAGTCCAGCACTGCTGGTATTTAGCTCAAGGGCTTCATCCAGCCTCCTGAGCCAAGTGGTGGTGTTTTCTTTAGGAGGTGACGTCTCAAGAGGACAAGACATCTACACAGACAATTGTGGGAGCTTGCCTTAATTATCCCTTTCTCCCCTTTCCTCTCCCACACGCTTCAGCAGTTCCCATCAGGTAGGGAATACCAATTTATTCATAATGACTTCTGCTTGATGTGACTGTTTCCATGGCTTTTATCATATCTCTGCGCTTCCAGAACATCAGCTCTGTCACACCTGTAATTTATTCTTGAGCTGTAACATAGCTCTTGGAAAGATGCCCAGGTTTGACTTCAAGCAACAATGAATTCACAAGGTCCCTAAGCAAGTTGCTTCAATTCTAAGTTACCTTTGCTGCCTTAATTTGCCCAGCATCTTTTTTTTTTTTTTTTCTATTTAGTACATCTCATTGCATCTCCTTCTGCTAGGTTAAACACTATTATCAGACACTTCTTCCCAACCTGGTACTTATAGCTGCCTCCTCATCTACATCTTGGTCTTATTTTGGATAAACCAAGTAGTATGAGTTTTCTGCTGTTGTCACAAAAAGGCAGACTTTACAGAAGTGAAACCCATGGTATTTGGCACTGGTAACACGTGCAGGTGAATCTCCCTTCCCCTAGGTTTCCTGGCATAAATTGTCTGATAAGTACATTATCAGATAGGTTCCTGTTTTATAGCTGGGTTGAAGATGCCCTGGAAGTGAGGAAACCTGTTTAACCTGATCCTATTTGCAAGGTTTCTCTTCTACGCAAGGCGATTTCCTCTCTTTGTGTCTGTCCTCATTGGCCACAACCTGCACAGGAAATAAATGTACGTGTGTGGCTGCATTGCCTGTTTGAGGAACCTGCCAAGAGCCCACCTCCCAGCATGGCAGGGGATGCTGTGTGCAGAAAGTGATTAAATGTTTGTCTAGCGAGCAGAGCAGTGTGCTTAGCTGCCTGGAGGGAAAGCAGGCTTGTGGGACTTGAGCTAAGCTCATTCATTTTCTGATCCCTGAACTAATCTAACTGAAAAAATTAAATATAAAGTGAGAACAATTCTGCAGTCTCTGCAACTCTGTCTCTAATTGGCAAAGTCCAGAAAAGAGGTCCCAGGTCTTAAAAGAAGTCCTTGAGAAAACAAATGTGGTTTCCTATAGAGGTCAGGGGTGGCATCAAGATCTGGAGGCAAAACTGATCCGTGGGGCAGGGAGCTGGGTTTAGGCTCCTCTAGGAAGGGCATGGGGAAGGCTCCAGTCCCCGTGTCCCTTCCTGAGGATCGTGATGGGCAATGCAGGCCAGGCGTGCCACCTCCCTCCTGCAGTGAGGAGCTTCTTTAGCTGTGTCTCTTAAAGGCAACATCTAACGGGTTTGCATCCCTGCAGTGCTCTTTGTGCCGCCTCCCCCCTGATGTAGGGAGGAGATGGAGAAATGGCTTGAGCATGGCAGCATGCCGAGGAGCCTCATTAGCATGCCGGGCAGGTCAGCTTCGGCATGTAACTTGTCTTCTTCCTCCTCCTCCTGTTTATCTCTGGTTGCAAGTTCAATCAAAAAAAAAAAAAGGGGGGGGGGGCGGGGCGTGGAGATGGGGGTGGGAGTGGAGATGAGGTTCTCCATACCCAGGAAAAGGAAGTGAGGACCCCTGGTCAGGGGTCCCATCAGCAAATATTGGGCATGGCCAGGCATTAATTAGTAAGAGCCCCGGGGTAGACTTGTTGGGCAGGAAATGCCAGCCCCAGAGGAGAGCCTAGTGTCACGTTAAGGACACTTGTCACTGTGTAGTAACTGTAGTAATTGCCTGCACAAAAATAAACACTTTGCTAAATTGCTCATAAATCTTACCCTAACTATGGGGTCTGTCGGGATTCCAGCTGCTGCCAAGGGTCATCAGTTGAAGTGGGAAAAGGGCAGTGGGTTGTTCGCTTCACCTCAGGAATGGCCGATGGTTCTGGGTTGAGCCTTCATAGAAGTGACTTCCCACCCAGAGATGACAGCATTCCAATCTCCTCCTCCTGGAGAGAATTGCTTTGCACCTAAGTTGGGGAAAGTATCTCCAGCTTCTGAAATAATGGGAAAGCTCTGGGATCTGTGGAAGAGGCTAGAGGAAGGATAAATGCAGCTACTGAAATTGCCTCCCGCTGATGCAGTGTTTCAGCCAGTCGGTTAGGAGAAATGATTATGGAGATACTAAATTCTGACCAAGTGGGATTTATCGGAGTCAGCCTGCTGCTGTCCGTCAGCAATGGAGAAAAGTTATGTTCTGCGCTGGGAGAGGAATTTGCAAACCGTGGTACAAAATGAGCAATAAGGGTAAATCAGTTGGAGATGCACTGTGCTTATTCTGGGACCGGCAGAGCGAGCAGCGCAGTCTTTAGTTCAACTGGTAGTGTTAGATAAAATGCTGTACTTCGTCTGTAGGCATATACTGCTATTTCCTTTATTTTTAGAAATACTCTTGGCTTTCGTAATCACGCTTCATTTTGGTGTTGCAACAATCTTATCGGGAAGAGAAATAGTGGGGCAGATGCCAGGTGTCTTCTTGAGCACTGTCTCCATGTTTCTCCAGGTCTTGGGGGTAATTAGGGCCAAAGACCTGCCCAATTTGCTGCAGCCTGGCTGGGTTACTCGAGGGCAAGGTATCTGCACGCAGCGTTCCTCGCTGCTGCTGCTGCCATGTCGCTGTGTTATAACTGTCTTTATATTGGGTTGGAAAAGTTGAGCCTTCCACTTCAGTTCTCCTGAGGCCACTGTCAGCCCGTGGGCCAGTGTCTTCTCCCACTGCCCCTCGGCTTCGGTCACCAGGGGTACAGAGAGACTTAAATGGCATGGGAAAGATGCTCGTCCTTTTCCACACTTGTGGGAGATGGATTAAAATGATTGTGGCTTTGTTTTTCCCTCTGAGAACTGTAATTAAATGTTCCTTTCCTTAATGTCTCCTATGGTAATTTGAGACAACTTAAGGGCTCAGCGACTGTTGCTGCTGCGCAGCACCCTGAACAAGGTCAGGGGTCTGCTGTGTGAGACGCTGCACTAAGATACAGCAAGATGTGACTCCTGCTTTAATGAACTCCTTCTCAGTAGGGAGCTGGGATCTGTGAACCCTCAAGGGAGGCCTTTTATTTTAGTTTTTTTTTTAGAGATGTTCCCTGAAAATTAGGAATGAGAAGACTACAATATTTCTCCGTGGTTGCTTTTAAAGAGAAAGGGTAAGCTGTTAAAAATATTACACATGCCTTTGCCAATCGATGCTCAGGCATGTTGATGTGATGGACCGAGAGAGAAGAAGTTTTGTTCAGCGAAACAGTATTGCTCAGTAGGAAATTTCTTATATGAAAATCTCCCCAACTAAGGGCAGCAGCACACAGATGAAGTGTCAACATGAAGCTTCAGCTGTGGAAAGAAAAATAGATTACAGCTCTCAGGAGAAAATGAAAATAAATCCATCATGCTTTAACATGCATACTTTGCTAGGACTTACACTGCTCAGTCAGAGTTCCTCTCCTTTGGAAGAAATAAAAAATTGTGGTGAATTAAAAATCGAACTGTCCTGTGTGTATGACTTCAAGTGACTGGGCTGGGCTTTTTAAAATGTTTACTTCATGCATTTACACTAATTGAACCACTAGTTATATTGAATAAGTCTTTAAAAATGCCCTGGCCTCACTATATCGCAGCAAATGTTATAGGGAAAGGACATTTAATTATAGCCTGCTTCAGGAAAAAAAGAAAATCAAGATTAAATTAATACTAATGTCTGTTTGAAAAATATAATAAATGTTAGAGTAGTGAGGAAGCATGAACAGTCGTCTGCAGCTTTGCAGGATACTGCTTTTGCAAATTCATGGAAAATGAAAACCCATTAGCATCGTGAGTACTTCACAGAGGAGTTTTACCAGAAGTTGTGCTTATTCCCTTGCCCTGCTGGAAGAGCCCTGGGTAGCTTGCCCTGTGCTGAGAGCTCCGGGCGATGCCTGCCCTGGGCTTGGTTAGCTGGAGCCTTCCTCATAACGGAGCCCCTCAACGGGTAAAAGGTAGATCGGCTGCCATGGCGTTGTTGTTTGTGGGGAAGCAGGGGCTTGGTGGAGCTGCTGTGAAGGTGGTGCTGGTCTGGGAGTCAGCAGCCTGGGGAAGCATCAGCAGGTCAGCATGGGAAGGAGGATGCAGAGGGTTTTAAACTCCAGTGAGAGGTAAGGCTGCAGGTTACACAGGGCTTCTAGCTACTGGGGCACAAATCTGTTCTGTTTGCAAGCACTGAAGCAATAAAATGTTCTGAAACAGCCAACCCAGCACGCCTGTCAGCCTCTGGATGAGTTTGTACAGGAGATGATATGTAGCCGAATTGGGAGGACTTTTACTGCCATTAGCAGATGTTGGTAGCTGCCACTCTAAAAATGAGCTTGGCTGTAAATCAGCTTTTCTACCTCTGCAGGATTGTTTTTCCTTTTTCTAGTTTTCACTGTGCTCAGAACAGCATCAAATTCTTCTCCATCCTCTCTTGTGCCCTCTGCCAAGGGCTAAAAATTCCCAGTTCCCAAATGTCAATGTAAAGCTTGCGGCAAACCCTGGAGTCTGCAGTGCTCCGCACACAGAGGAGCTGACGGTGACCCAGACAGGGCTGAAGCTCCAGCGGCAACTGCTCAGCCTCTCGGCAGTGTTGGCCCCCACAGGACCAGCCCGCTCCCCCTGGGTACCTCAGTCACAGAGGTATGCCCACAGCATTGGGTGGAGATACCTAGGTATTGGTAACAGCTTCTTCACGCAGGCAGTATGTGAAGGTGGTGGCGGCTGGAGGGGTGGAGTTGCCTGGCTGGAGTAATAACTTGGATGTATTTTAGTGTAAGAGATAATTTTAAAAATATTCCTGCCATCTGAAGAAAGGCATCGTCTGCTTGTCTCTGGCTGCAAAGTCTTACTGTTCCCCAAACTGCTCTGACTCAGTTGCTCTGGGACACTGTGGTTCAGCCTCACTGTCTTAAAAGAAAGAAGGAAGGGCTTGCATAGTATTGAAAAAGCAATTCCGTGGGACTTGCCTGTGCTCTGCGCTGTCCTTGCTCCTGAGCACACCAAGTGTCTCTGTGCTGCTGGCCTCAGTCCCCTTCCTGGTGCAACGAGCCCAGCCCCAGCCAGCCTCACCGTGCAGCTTGGAGAACCAGAGCTGCCTTCTCCCCTTTCTCAGGATGAACCTGATGAAGGGGTTTCTGTTTTTCTGTTATAGGTCTGGTCCCCTCTAGTAATCCCTTTGGAGGCACAAGGAGGGTGGAATTGCCCCCCACCACCCAGAATAACACCTTGCTGTACATTTGAATGCCAGGCTGGAACTGTAGGCAATGCCTTCCACGGGGTAGATCAGCTGGCAGTCCCAGACCAAGCCAAATTGTTTCGGGCTCAGTGGAGTTTCTTCACAATAATTTCCACACCCCCCACCCCCGAAATGTTTAAACTCCTAACGCTCACGCTGTGGTTTGTTATCTGTTGCTTCCATAGGTGTTATGCTGTGACTGGCAGATAGACTTTTAGACAGGAGACGACATGGTTATTGGTTTGTAATCTCTAATAATGCTATTTTTGGGTTTTAAGAACAATGATCCAAAGTCAATATATGTTTTCCCAGCCTTGGCCTGTGAATCTGGCTTCCTTCACTATCTTCAGAAACATTAGCTTAGCTTAGGGTTTTTTTAATTCTGTCTCTTTTTTGGTTTATTTTAGAGGTATCACTTTCTGCATTGCCTTCACCTACTACTGGGAATGGGCTTTTGGTTTTTTTTTTTCTTCTTTAGTTCTGTTTCTCTTTATTTTTTTTCTCCTCAAGCTCCTGTCCTATGATACGAATTTTCATTTCATAAAGTAAGATGAATCCCACCCTGGTTTCAAATGATGGTGACCAACCATCTCATGTCTTTACAGCCTGTGTTGTAAAGCCTGCCTTTTTATCTGATGGAGAAAAATACCCACTTCTAGGATAAAACTCATCTCCTTCTAAGCTGGATCTAAGCTAAAGCTCTAAAGAAGCCGAGGTGAACTGCATCCCAGAGGCGCCCATTCTCCCTTAACCAACAAGGGACCCTGGTCAGGCAGAGCAGACACAGGTTTCCATACTGGACAACCTAAAAGTTGGGGAAGATGAACCCAAGCACTGAAGCTTAAGATGTTTTCAGACCTGGAACAGGAACTTGGTACTTTAAACAAACTTCAATATTTTGTTTTCCTCTGATACCTAGCTTGCTTTGATAGAAATGGTTTTCCTACCGTGATAGCTGAGTTCATCAATGAGCACGATTACATTTTCTTTCCAACCCTTTTATTGGCACTCTATCTACCCACTCACAAAAGTGTTCAATTTATAACAGACCTTCATGCTCATGCTGATGTTTCACTTGCTGGGTGCCTTGGCTTCTTGGGAAATCCCCGTGAGCGGTTCCCCTCCTCATCTTTGTACTGAGGCCATCCGCTCCCTGCAGGGATGGACCTTTGGGGTTTCTGTCAAGGTATGTTTCTGTGGGTCTGCACCACGTCCTCGTAAACATAGCAGAGTTGCAGAAGCCCACACATACTTCCACACCACATGGAAAACCCATTGTGCAAATATGCCGGGCTTTGCAAATCTTTTCTTGGGTCTTGCAATTCTGGCTCTGCATCCCTGGTCCCTGGGGCTGGGATTTGCTCGCTCAGTCCACCGTGGTTTTCTGGCCAGGATTTGCAGTTGGTGAATCCTTATTGGGCTCTTTTAGCAGGCTTTTTTCCAGCTTTGTGTCTCTGACAGCACTTACAATCTAGCCTTAAACTAGTCATTTCACTAGACTGTGGGTTTGATGTAAATCTCCCATCCCAGACTTCAGAAGCTTCTGTCTTTATATGAAAGCGATATCCCTCCAATTTTTTTCAGTAAGACTGCAGTGTTCTATTTCTTTACTAGTGTCGCCTAATAACCAGCTCTTCCCACTTAGCTGTAGACTATTGAGCAGGACTAATCTTTTTGACTGTGAAAAATTATATTTGTTTTAGAGCTATGCTTTGCTTGTCTTCTTTTTGAGCATGTCTTCATAAAAATAAAGTCTTGCATGATCCTTTTTTGATGGTATTTCTGGTGCTAGGCACCTTCCTGTCTCTTACTTTCTCTCAGGCAAGAGACAAGTGTTATAATCCATTATTTAATTTCATATCTTGTTTCTCCTTTACCCCTGTCAGTTTTATCCACTTGATGCCCTGTGCTCTCAAAGCCCCGTGTGTCAGCGGTTAACTTTCCTGCGATAAAGGCAAGAGATTGCTTTTTTTGAGGAAAATCAGCGGTTTTCGTAAGTCCCATTGCCTTGGTCTTGCCTAGAGCAGCGAGCTTTGTAGCCGTAACACATCAGTGATGCAAATCCTGCCTGAAAATCTACTGTGGCTTTCCTGTGTCTGGTCCCAAACTGCAGCTCAGGACTAAGGCAACGCTGTCTCAGGGAAAGGAGGTTAGCCTGTGGCATCCTCAGATATTTAGGTGATACTGAGGGGACCAGAAGATTGCTCTTAACTCAACAACCTCAGACCTGATTCTCTGTTTCCAGAACTAGGGGCTCACTGTTGTTTTGAGATGCCCCTTTTTTGGCAAAACCCTTCGTACCTGGCCTACTGAGCACAGCATACCTTGCCACGCTGGCGTACAGCTTACCTCCTAGGTGACTTCTGTGAGCTGCCCTGATGGCAATACAATGATTCAAGCCTGAACTGGGATCCTCTGGTATACAAAAATCCTGAAATGACAAATTAAGCTTTCAGAAACAGGCACAGTGTAATTCCAGAGCCGCTACAGAGCGTTTGGTGTACGTGAGGTTCCCCTGCCTGATCACCCATCGTGGGTTGTGATATTTTTTCTTCCCCTCCTCTATTATGTGTAGTGAAAAAATGGATTATTCTGAGCATTTGAACAGATAGTTGCAGCCCTCCTAATCCATGACAAAGAGACGATGTAATATTTATTAGTCTGTCAATAAGGATGCCTGGAGAGGAAAAAAAAGGAGGTCTGAAATACAGACATAGAAAACAAACAAACATATATATCGATATATATGCCTCACACACTAGCAAAGCAGAAGCAAACTGGTGTGTCCGTGGTATAGAAACAGGCTGCTACAGTGAAAGCAAGAGTATTATCACCTAAACCCTCACAAAAACTGCAAATCAACATTTTCTGAGCTGAGCCACTATAAAAGAGTTTCCTCTGCGTTCCATTTCTAAATTAATTTATATGAAAGCAAGAAAACACAACCAGCCCCCATCCACACATGCCAAAACCCTGACAAATCCCCAGCCATCTCCAGTTTGTGTTGCAGCGGAGATCATTGCTAATTTTTCTGTAGAATGACTTGATGCCAGACTGTTATCCCAATGCTTTTTACTTTGGCTAGAAATGTCCTGCAGCTCCTTTCTTCCCCTCTCTGGGAGCGAGGAGGAGCACTTTCTCCTGGTTCCATGATTAATTGTTTCACATCCTGGAAAATGGAAGAGAAGGCGACAGGTAAGGGGAAAACAGTAACTCCTTGTGATGCTGGAGACAAGGTCATGGATGCATCAGTGGCCAAGCATTTCCTCACATTTGTTAGCAGCAAATCTGAATTCGTTGGTGGCTGTGTGTTGGATTCATACCGAGCCTTGCACTGCATTAGCAGCATGGATAACATGAGGGGTTTCTGGTGAGGATTTAACAAAATCAATTTTTGCGGTAAGACTGAATCTGGAGAGTATCTGCTCACTGTTGCATGGTGAAAACTGGGAATGAAGGATACAGGTACCTTCAACTGAATCACTGGCAATGAAGGATACGGGTACCTCCAACTGAATCACTGTGAATGCCACTTGATTTTGAGCAAGCACTGGAGGCAGAGCACATGGTGATGATAATGAATAGAGAACTGTGGCTCCAGGCACAGCTGGACAGAGGGACACACTGTGCCTACATGCACCTACAAGGGACTTGTGGATTTGGCATCAAAGCTCAGACATTCACAGTGCTCTGCTCCAGCAACCCAGCCAAAGGCTGTTCTCTGCCACGGCAGACATCTGCTTGCAGTGTCCAAATGTAACCTCACCCTGACAGCTCATGTCCTCTGAGACTGGTGGGCAAAAAGCTGTGGATGGAAATGGAGGTGCAGGGATTAGGGACCAGTCTTGGTGGGGGAGAAGATGCTCCTTCCCTGAGAAAAAGCATAGCTTGGTTCAGTGCTGGGGGCGGTAAATGTCAGAGGCTGGATTCTCCTGGCTTTGGTGGGAACTAAGGGAGAGTTCATAACCAAGGAGAGAGGAGGAAGAATACAGCAGAAAAAGGTAAAGTAGGAATGAAAGTGATGAAAGGATAAAAGACATAAAAGAGAGCAAAGCAGAAGGAAGATCCTCTCTCCCACCTCTCCCGTGGTCCCTCTGGTGCAGCTCTTACCCCCCGCTGCATGGCCACATTCTCCAGCTGGGCTTGTGCCATGGGTGCCAGGGTGGATGCAGCTGCCAAGCTGCCTTTTCTCGGCAGTGACGGCTGAGTGCAGTCGGCTGCTTGAGCACACACAGTGTTTCAGAGTGGTCAAACAGAAAATGAAAACATTGCATGGGTTTGGGGTTTTTTTTGGAGCCAAGTTGCAGCCCCAGCCTGGAGACCTTGGGGCTGGCAGGTGGCTGGCTCCTGGTGACAGCGTGGCACGTGAAAGAGCTCCAGGCCTTGCTCAGCAAATAAACCTATTATTTGGATTTTGAATATCCTAAGTGGGGATTCCCCAAGGCAGATAACCCTCCAGTGCTCTCTGGAACACTAGCCAGGAGCCAGCCAGCTGACCAGCAGCATTATCCTTCACCCTGCCTGGTCGCCCTTTGCAAAGGGAGCCCACAGGGGACTGGACAAAACAACCCCAGCCAAGTGGCTTTTAGCTGTGGCTTGAGATGCAGCCAGCTGCATTGGTCACCGTTGCCAACAAGAGTGACTTCATGACCTGGATCAAGCAGCGCTTGCTTCACAGTGGTCCACAGGTCCTGAGCACGTCAGGCTTAGCTGGAGGCTGCAAGGTCTCTTGTTACCAGCTCCTGGACAGCTTGGCAGTCTGCGGGTAGGTTTCCTGCCAAATGATGATCTACAGCTTATTGCAATGCATGCGGTACAGAGTGCTGTTGGCTGGATCTGGCCTTCAAAGGGAATGCAAAATGGGTATTTTAAAGAAACTTCTCCCCTTGTTCATCCAGCACATCCTTGGGGTATGGAGAAGAGGTGTACCTATAGAATAGGCAGAGTTCTGCTCTAGTGAAGGAATGTGGGATGGGGTCTCTGGCTTGTTTTATAAGAGCATGACATCAGTTCTACACAGTAAAGATAATTCTGTGCAAACAGCAAGTGGCACATCTGCAGTGGCACATCATCAGGCACTCTGTGCTTATTTGGGTTCTCCAAATATTGCCTGCAGTGAAAGAGAATGCAGATAGTAGGAAGGAAAGGAAAATCAGATTATGATTGCCTGCGACCTGAACCGCATAGTAGGGATACTGGATCCCCCCACACCGTGCCCTGTATCTTCACACAATTTTAGTTAAGCCACTGCTCCTTTTTGTACATCTGTAGAGTTTCTGTAACTTCTGGAGTGCTCTCTCCCTCCGCACACGTAACAGAAGTTTTAAGTGATTTTAAGCAAGGCAGCCCATTAGTGAAATGCTTAAGCAGTGCTTGAGCCGACTACATTTCATTTGGGTGTCTTTTGCTTCTCAGTTCTGGACCACCAGCCAACTGTGACTCGGGTTCCAGGTAAGCAGCTAGAGACAACAAGCTATTGCAGGCAGCTTCCTCGCGCTGCAGCTCTTGGAGCAGATGGTCCCAATAAATGTATTTAATAACTTCACTCATTAGGGTGCAATGATCCAAGGCACTCACTCTTCAGGCCAGGCATGGATCCCCGGTCTGCCATTACTGTCTGCAACCCTGGAAGTGATTGTGCATGTCTCTAACCTGGCGCCGTGTGTGATGCCATATAACTCACAAGTAGGAATCAACCTGAGCAGCCTAATTCACAGGCATGATTAGCTGAGGTCGTTACGGTTTCCTTGGTTTTGAAGCTACTATGCTGTGAGCTTTTAGAGGGAAGTTTCCATTCTGCTCTACCTCATCAGGCCACACTCAGTGCTGTTCATCCTGAGGTTGAGCGATGATTTTGTTTTCTTCCACGTAAGGTTTATCTCCTTGTTTTTAGAAATAGTAATGGGAAATAAAAAATGAACATAGCAAAAGGTGGCAGAGATTTCGATAGTGCTGGGAATTGGTGAGGGACAGAGATGCCCAGAAAGGCCGGGGTAGAGGGCTCTTGCAATGGCAGAGGTGAGGTCACGTTGGCCACAGAATGGAGGGACAGAGCTAGAAAGTGGCCTGGGTGGGAGGAGGTGGCAAAGGAGACCCGGAACATTTCCTAGGGGTCACTGTGTGATATTTAGAAAGACAAGGATGTATTGAAGCAGCTTCCAGGCCAAAAAGGTGGCAAGTAAAGCAAGCTGCCTGAGGACGGAAAACCAGTCATCCCACCCCCCTATTTTTGATGAAGGGTAACAATGTGTGTGCTGAAACCCTGCAGGCTGGAAGGCAGCGTATTATGTTTAAGACCAGAGGTAACTTCATTAGAGCTGTTATATTTAGCCTGTTCTATAAAGACTCTTATTTTTATGGAATATTGCATAGAAACTGTTACTATGTACAACACACTAGAAAAATGTGGTTTTCTGTCCCACAGAGCTCACAATCTGCCTCTGCAAATTAACTCTGCTGACAAAGGTTAAATGGCAAAAGGTAGAGTATTTGAATCTGTGAATTATCAAATACATGGTTGGTGAACTCAGAGCAGGGAGTAAGTTAGCTGGGAGACTGAGTCTCCTGTGCTGACGTGATCCTACTTCTGAGGTGGTGAAGGCTCCTGAGGAGCAGAGCTGGACTGGGGATCCTGCAGAGGGTACCAGTTTTACACAGAAAAGGAGGAGACCTGGGGTAAGGGTGACGGTGACCAGCTCTTCCCAAGCTTTGATGACAATTTCAGATGTTGACTGAGATTAAATCCCAGCCTGCCTGGATATTCCAGTGGTCAAACACAGTCACCCAGAGAGGATACAGCATCTTCACCCATGAAGATATACAAAGCCCAACTGAGCAAATTGCTCTGTCTGACCCTGCTTTGGGCAGGAGGTGGGGACACAGTCTCCAGAAGCCCCTGCCAGTCTCAACTGTCCTGATACTGCAAATTGTCCAGTCCCATTGCTCATGCTCCCTCCTCCTGCTTGGAGACACAAGTACTGCATTGTAGCCCTGTTGTAAAGCTTGAGGAGGATACCCTGAGTTCCCGAAAGGCCAAGGAGAGTGGCAAAAGGCTGCCCAGGGCACGCTGGGAGGTCAGAGGGTTAATTGTGAGAAGCGTGTGCCTTTGAAACTGGCACTGAAACTCAGCTCTCTGCTCCCCAGGGAAGGTGTGCAGCTGCTGCTTCCCCTCATGCCCTGGCCTGGCACCCTGGGGACACCCCAGAGTCCCCTCCCACCCGCCCGGCCTCCACCCAAACCTCAGTCTCTCTCTCCCCGAAGGTAGTCTGAAAGCGTGGAGGGACTCGTGGTGTGAGCTCCAGGCTCAGGCTGGACAGTGACCTGCCCTGTGCAAGCCACAGCTCCATCCGTGCAACCATGCACATATCCATCCACCTACCTAAATGGGAGAAAAACCTGTGCTCTTGGTAGGAAGGAAGAGCCTGAGGAGGTAGCTGCCCTCTGGGCTCTTCCCACCGTAGGGAAAATAGTTTGCTGGGAGAAACCACGAGGCCTTCTTCAGGGGCGATGCTCTCGGGAGGTTCCATGCCCAGGGCTCAAGCAGCTACTTTCTGCCCACCAGTGCTTTTAGACCATGATGTGCGTCCAGGCTTCACGCAGATATTGAAGGCTGGGAGACCACCTTTGGCAGAGGCTCAGCAGACGCTGCTGTGCATCACACCTCACCGGGGAGCGGGTGATGGGTGGTTTGCTTTTAAAAAGCAAGCAAGCATCACCTGGAGAAGTGCCAGACAGCTGCAAGCCAAAGCAGTGCTTCGATCTGCTCACTGAAGGAAGGCTGGGCAGGTTGGCAGTCTTCCTCATGTCCCATGGTAGCCATGCCAGTGTCCCATGGTAGCCACGCCAGTGTCCCATGGTAGCCACGCCAGTGTTTCACCAGCATCTGTGCAGAGGAGACACAGGCTGCCCTGGTGTCTCTGAGGGTCGGCTTTTTGGGAAGTCTTCAGCATCGATGGGGTCAGGGAGAGAGATGTACAACTCCAAGGCTGATTTCTGGGGATGGGGGCCATGCTTTAGCTAGGCAGAAGTTGCTTCCATCATTCAGCCAAGGCAGGAGCACGATGAAAGAGGCATCACTGCCGTTTTGGCAGCATGTCGCTGCTCAAAACAGGCAGTGGGTGGGGAGGAGCCATTCAAGGTGTCAAATGATAGTAAGGAGCTAAGAAAAACTGCAGGGAAATTTTTAACCTCGGCTATAAATACTCTGTTAAATTGCCATAAACTGCATACAGTGGTAGCATAAGACGCTGCAAACAAATGGTCATTCATTCAACTACAGAGCAGGGCTCCTAACACAATTAACATAAAAATGCTTGACCTCAAGAAAGCAGAGGTTTATGCTATCATTTTTCGATTCAGAGCAATGTTACAATGCTGGAATCTGCCTCAGCAGCTTTTTAGCCTTGGCCCATAATAAAGAACAGGCATTTTCAGGTTACATGAAAAAGAGCATCTGCCTGGTTTTGTGTCCCCAAGCAGAACCTGAATATTGGGGAGAGAAACTCCCCGATTAACGGCATACCTACAAACTAAGTGGTTTCAGATTTTACTTGCTGAAAGGAAGAAGTTTGGAGAATTGTCTGCACTTTGTTTTCCATCTGGGCCATCATGGTACTGCAACCCCTAGTGAAAGGTGAGCCAGAGGAGGACAGCCCAGTTAGGAGAGGCTCAGGGCTTTACTCCTTGTGGAAGTGGAGCTGCATACTCAGCAGCAGAGCAGCAGCACATGAAGCTGTCACTAGTGATATGCATATCCCTCAGTGGAAGATGCCAGGGATTTCTTAGCTGGATGGCTCTCTGCATGACTGATTCTGTTAGCCCTCTCAAAAATCCGTCTTTTTTCAGGCATCCCCTGAAAACAATCAGGCTTTGGTCATTGGTACCCGGAACATGCTACACACCAGTACAATCCTCTGCTTGCTTTAGCTTAATACTTTTGCTATTTCCCTGCTGTAGACAATGGCTCCCTACCTAGTAATTAGGTGGATCTTCAAAGCATTGTCATTAAACAGAAGCCTCCTCAGGTTCAGTTTCCTACTGTATATTTATCCTAGATTTGCACAATAAGTGGGATGTCTGCTTGGCATATTTTATACCAAGAAGCACCTTTCCTGAGAGGAACCCTCTTCAACTGATTTCCAGCAAGTATCTGAATGCACCCAGATTTGAGGAGGTCTTGATTTATGTGTGTCAACCCTTGGTTAGCTGGCAGCCCTGGGCTTTGCTTGGAGAAGTGCCTCATCCTGAAAATTATTGTTTTAATTTCATTCTCATACTAAAGGTAGAGGATATTAGAAACCAAAGTCTTAACAGCTCATGATAAAATATGGAAGAGCATCTACTCGTTACATTTGTTATTGTCTCTTCTGTAAATCAATATAATTGAATTTCTCCTAACTTCTCCAGTATTGCATGCAGCCCCATGCAATCACAGGGGACATTGCACAAAGACGAATAAGCACAATGCTGTTTTAAATGAGCAATTCTCACAGTAGCCCCTCTGTGAGATTTGTTTTGCAGCATACTCAAGTTCTCCCGAAGCGGCGTGGCTCTGTCCTAGGGGCAAGAGTCCTTTCCCTGCAGCAGCTGGGACTTGCTGCAGTATTTAGAAGCAGTACATGGACTTCTCACTGCCAGGCTTGTCCCAGCCTCAGAAGTGGATGAGACTCTTTGCTGAAGAAGTTTTTCAGTGTCAGTGAATTGATTCCAAATTGAATCTTGTCTCTGCCTCAGTTTCCCCTGCTGTGTGACTTCAGTAGCTACCTGGCTTGTCACTGGACTTGATTAATTTCTTTTCCTTTGCCTAGGATTCCTGTTTTCTAAATTTGCAAAAAAACAGCTGCTAAGGCCCTTTCTGCTGTTCCTGCTACACAGCTGGCACATCTACCTGCCCCTTTCCCCCTACCCTCTCTCCAGGCAATGCCCGTGTGATAACATTTGTGGTGCTTCTCTGTCTTGTCAGAGAGCTTACCAGAAGGGTGGCTGCTAGCCCATTTTACAGAGAGGGAAACTGAGGCACAAAACCAGGCATCCTGTACAGGATCATCGGGAGGAAAAGGCGGTGCCGAAAGTAGAGACTGTTTCCTGAGCTGTAGGTCTGTGCTCTCACCTCTGTTGCTTCTTGCTTGAGTGCTGTTTACCCACGTTAGTGCCAGACTAAAGGCAGGGGAGGTGCAGAGCTCATGGTGAGCGCAGTTCCTCCAGGCTGCTGAAAAGCCTTCTTTCAGGACCAAGCTGCCTCATCTCTCCCAGGCAGAAGCCAGGTTTTGGACTCCACCACATGCAGTTGTAATTACCCCAAAGCTCCCGAAGGACCCCAGGAGAAAGCAAACAGCATCTTGCATGCTAGGAATTCCCCAAACGGGGTCCAGAGCTGTGAGCTAAAATGCTGGTGTTTTGCTTTCCTCACTGCCTTCAGAACAAGGCTGCCGGTCCTTGCCTGTCCCCGCTGCTCCTGCCCGCAAAGGCTGCCAGCAGCCAGCTCTTGTCTTCCTCTCAGGACAGACACCTCTCCCTGAAATAACAGCAGTGGGAGACGGGACCGGCTTCCCACCCTGCGCTCGTCTTTACCGAGGTGCAGAGCAAATCCGTTTGGATCTGGAGCTCCAGCACCGTAAACCGTCCGGGCCAGCTCTGACGCAGAGCCCGTAGCTGCGGCTGGTCTGTGCTCGCAGCGGTGACAGAGACAGGACCTTGGCACTTGGCACACGGGGCTGCGGCCCGCGGGAGCCTCCGGCCGGCTGTGGGGCCAGCCCTGCGGGGCGGGCGGGGGGGCTGTGCTGCGGGAGGGGCAGCAGTTCCAGCCGGGAGCGGGCGCTTAAAGCTCAGCTTTGCAGGGCATTGGCGGGGAATCCGGTCCTCGTTTCGCTGGGCTGCAGTCACGTCAGCTTTTTGAGGGGGTTAACCACGCTCCCGGAGCATGTGCTCCAGCAAATGTCCTGCGGGAGTGGCCGGTGATGCCGTTGCCTCCGGATATCTCTGAGTACCGAAACGGGCGCATCCTCCTGCTGGGATAGATTCCAGCCAGCGCCCCTGGAGAAGGCTTCCCGGGGGCCCGATCCCTCCCCCGCCCCCAGCAGAGCAGAAGGGCTTTAGTCACTCAGAACGCCTGGAGCAAGGGTGCAGACTCTTCTCCTGGCTCCTTTCGAAGAGGCCAGCACGCTTATCAGTCATTAACCTCCTCCCCCGCCGCCAAGAAACCCCCTAAAAATCCCAAACCACCGTAAAAATGTGTTGGCTGAGTAGAGGCGAGTCATGCAGTGATATTTGGAAAACACGATCTTGTTTTCAAAATAGATTAATGATGGGTTTGGTGCCGGGGAGTCTGCCCTCCCCAACCCCCCTTAGAAAAGCATCGCAGGCAGGTCTGCAGTCCAGCAGGATAACTTCCTAAAAAATAAATAAAAGACTAGCTAATAATAACAGCGCCACTACTATTACTACTAATAGCGTGCTTCTGGCTGGCGGTGTCTGTGCTTTTACGAGCCGGCTCTGAACGAGAGGAGCGGGAGGACGGGGAGGTCACAAGCCCAATGAAGTGGGCTCCACCCTGGCAGGGGCAGCAGCGTTGCCTGATGGAGACTTAATGGCGAGGTTGAACGGCTGCCCCACTGGACCCTAATGCAGGATTAGCATTAATGCCACTGAGCGAGGGGTAATTTGACAAACCTGAGGGTTTTCTCTGGCATCGCGGAGGCCGGGCTCTGGTCTCGCCCCACAGAGCTCCCCTGGCTGGAGGTGCGAGGAGATGCAGTAGGTGCTTGCGAAAATCGTATAGGAAAAAGCCCTCTGCATATGCTCCAAGCAGCTTTTTTTTCCCAAGCAAGGCTTGTTTGGGGTAAGGGGAGCGGAGGAAAGGCTGGGTACCTCGGTCTGGCAGGCATTCACTGTTGCAGATGACCGGCGCCTGCAGCCAGAGCGCGTTTCCTGGGTATAGCCCGGGCTAGTTACCCCGGTAAAACCCTGCCAGCGTAGCTCCAGCCCCTATCCAGAGTGTTCCTGCCCGCCTCAGCAACGTTTTATACCGCAGCACGATGTGACTGGTCTGAGCACAAGCGCTGCTTGGAGGGACTGATGCCGCCTTGCCGTGAAGGGTTTCAGCGGCGGCTCCCGGGGCCGCGGGGCAGAGCGGGGCTGGCGGCAGCCGGGGGCCGGGGCAGCGCAGTCACATGCTGCCGCTGCAGCTCCCGAGGAGCATTAGTACAATTTGCTGCAGGATTCCCACACCCTTGCAGCAGAGACTGGCACTGCATCCCCGGGGGCCTCTGATTCAGCTCTTTCTTCCCTTGATCTCGATTGCCAGCACGACGTTTTTATCAGGTACTATGGACTATGAAGTGATTTTCCTAAAAGCTGCTATTCAGGGCGATCTCCCCCCACCCAATGCTATTATTTAATGAAATCAATACACAGTGTTGTTACATGTTATGTTGTTTGTGAGCTGTAAGCTTTCAAGCTAGGAATTGGATCAACATTATTCAAAGCCTTTTCAATTTGCCGTGCCTGCCAACTTAGATGTTAATTGTGGTATTTCGCCCAAATAGCATCATCTTGCTAAGCCGGAGGAAGAAATTTAGGTATGTTAACACGGATTAGAGTCTGTCATCAGGTTTACCTGCATGTCAGCAGAGATGGGGCCGCATACACTTTGTTTTTCCTATCTGTTGCTCAGTTTGCTTGCGTGCGTGTATAGCTGCTGCCCAGCCTCCTTGCAGGCACTGCCAGGCTGCACCACGCACTGTTTGCTGAAATGACAGCCAAGGTGCGAGCCTGCAGAGGCTCGGGAAGTTGCGTCCGGGCTGTGCCAAGTCTCCCTGTGCTCTCTGCTGTGCTGAAGCATCGTGATGAAAGCTGCAATGCTTTCATCATGCCCTCGCCCAGGGAAACCCAGCCGGGTCACTGCAGCAAGGCTGGACTAGGGCTGCTGCTAAAAGAGGCGCTTGCCGCCCCCACCCCCCCCTCCCCAGCTTCCCCTTTTTGGGCTATTTTTTTAAACTCTAATTTTGCAATTGGATTAGTGCAGTTCAGTATTGAACTTTTTTTCATAGGTAGAAGGGCAAATGAGCTTGGCTTAATACCATTATTGATGAGACAGTCCCGACTCCCCCATGAAGTTAACTGCTCATTAAAGCAAACAGCAAGAAGCTGCAGCTACACTTTTGGCTGTTTGCTTTGAGCAGTGCCCCACAGACCAAGCAGCAGCACTGCAACTCTCATCGACGACACAGTATCTCTTTTGCACAAAGATCATTCAAATCATTTTCCTTTGAAACAAAAGCTTTGTAGTTAGTGAGGAGATTGGAGGCGATGCTGTCAGGTTACAGGCTCAATGAGGCGATGAGTGACTGAGTGAATGAAGTGACTTGCAGCATACGGTCTGCATCTCCCACAGGTCCTTTGGACTTGTTTACTTGAGATATTTTGGCTTTATCCACATGAGGAGATAGCACATCCCTTCCTTTCCCTTCCTAGGCAGACCTGAAACTGCATGTGTAAGTGGTGGTGGGAGAAAGTGGGGCTGGAAAAGGGGAACAGAGGAGACAAATGCTCTCAGAAATGCAACGGCCTGTGTGCTTCTGTTTTGCCAGCTTCGTTATGTTGGTCAGAGCAGTGGCTTTTTACCCTTCTCTTGCCAAAAAATAGCTGTACTGGAAAATGTCCCAGTGCTGATGCAGTCGTATCACTTGAAAGGGACTTCACTGGCATTATTTGCTCTCTCTCAAGAGCCAATCTGAGATATTCCAGCCAAAGGACATTGCAAAAAGCTGCATTTCCATAAGGGTGTTTGCTGGGAGATATGACCTGTAGCTGGGGAAGGTAGGGATGCTCAGGAAGGAAAATATATCCTTTTAAAAACAAGAATCAACCACTTGCAAAATTAGATGCATTTCTGCTATCAAAAAACAAACAAAAAAACCAAACCCTGAAAACAAACCCCAGTTTTTTGGGATGCCCCCCTCATGCGTTTTGAACCCCTGCCAGTTACTGTGAGAGTCAGACAAGCGCAAGCAGGAGAAAGGGAGTAATTTTATCTTCCTGAGAATGGCTAAGCCACAGAGATCAAGGGCTCTGTTGGGGGAGCTCCAGGAGGTCCCACGGTGGTGGTTTGAAGCCTGATTGTCTCTACCTGACCGCGCCATCCTTTGCTGGACGCTGTTGCTTGTCTAGCAGTGACTGCAAGTCCTTATCTCAGTTGTGAACAGTCCCCCTGGCATTAGTGGGCCAGAAGGAAAAAATAGCAATGGTTACTCATCCACTTCGAGGCGTCCCAGTTGGGGTGTGTGACACGGATGTTTTGCTGTGCTTTTGTTCAGCACGCAGGAGTTGAGAACTTCCCACAGCAAGAAGGTCCAGGCGGCACACGTCCTGCTGCCCTGCCCTCAGTTCCTACAGAGTGACAAGGAGCTGCAGGAAAGGAGGTGGTGACTTGGGCTAAATGGTTACCATGAAAGTGAGATCATGTGCTCATATTATCACTCTGTCCTCTTCCAGTTTTGAACTCATTTGACCAAATTAGACAAAATTTCAGGGATCTCAAAAGTATCAATTTTCTTCAGTTCCATGAATACGTAGACCAGTTATCACTCCTAGGACAGGGAAGGAGCAGCACCTCATCTTTCCTTGGGTATCTGAGAGAATCCAGCCTCATCTTTAAGATTTTGTTTGTAGAAAACAAAGCAATTTATTTTGCTGTGCACAGTATTGCTTGTTTCTTTGATTGATTGCAGTGTCTGTTTTACTGTATGAAGATCCCAAGTAGGGCTCCATGATGCTGAGACTCGGAGTTTGTTTAAAGCCCGAGGTCAGGACAGCCTCTCTGACATCTGTGTTGGACCTCATCATGGCACGGTGGGTTGGGAAGTGAGGGATGCAGTGAAGGAGCTGATGGTCAGATATACGCTATAGATAAGTCTTTCAAGAGCCCCTGCTGTAGCCTGAAGAAGCTGATCAGCATGAATAATCAGGTGATAAAAATCAAGATGTCCCTGGCACTCATCAGGGTCAGTTTGGCTGCCTATGCCAAAACCCAGTGCAACGAGTTTCAGAGAGACCTCTGCCTGGACCTGGTCCCACCCCTTCCAGTTTTCTTGGTGGGTAAGTCTGTTGAGCAGAAAGGTAACAATCTGGATTTGCCTGGAGAAGGACTCTAAGGAGGTAAAATTTGGCTCATGACAGGTTGGTAGAGATGAGGGTGATGACAGACTGTACTTTCCTTCGTGCATCTCAGAAGGAGGATGGGCGTGAGAGCTTGAGGCGCAGTTCATGCTGAGGTACTAAGATGCCTCAGGACTGTGTTCAAAGCCTGAGTTTATGTGCTGCTGGTGCAGACCAGCATTGGCATTGACACAGTTTCTCCGGTGCTGATGGTGCTCAGCAGGTATTTCAGGGCTGTGACACGAGAGTGAGGCAGGGCAGCACATGTACTTCTGGCATGGAGTGGACGTGCCTCTGAGGCTTACAGGGTTGGCACGGGTGTTGCAGGATCAGCTGGTTACTGAATCACAGGGACCAGGGCTGGGAAGGGATTTTTGAAACCCATCTGCCTGCCAGCAGTGATACCAATGGTACTATCCCTAGCAGCAGGGGTGTAGCATAGTCCTTTCTTCATAGTCAGGTGATCACAGGATGTTCCAAACCTCTCCATTAGGTATAATGAAAAAAAACCTGTGCCAAACTCTCTGGATTCTGAGCTCTTTATGGACTTCAGATCATATTTCTGATCTAGTTCACCCACCAACATGTAGCACGTGCTTCTGCTTGGAGCAGTCTGGTCTCCATGAGCTGACAGTCCAGAGCATGTGTGTGTTACGTGGGTGGAGTGTAACCATATTTACCTGAGTGCTTTTTGACAGACTCTGAAGATAGAACTCGTTTCTCTCCTTGCTTCAGGGTATAGACAAAGGAGAGAGGGGCTAAGTCCATGCCCTCTGGATCACGGAGGAATTGCTTGGCAGACGAGCAGTGGATGAGGTACTCACACAGGAGCACCACCTCTGAGCTTGGGGCAAGAGTGAAGCGGGGAGCTCTTCCCCCATGGTCTTGGGGAACCAAAGGGAACGGCTGGCTCTGAGGATGCTGGTATGGGCAGTTGCCTAGGCCTGGGTTCATACCCCACTGCAGTGCTTCACCCAGGCAAAAGAGATTAATTCCTTTTTAGATGCTGAGAATATGGAAAAAAAAACCTCAACAAACAAAAAAACTATAGATATTTTTTTACTTAGTCACTTCAAGGTAGGAAAACCCCCCTTTGTTCAAAACACAAATCCAGACACAAGCCCCAAGGTGGGAGTTACAATAGAAACCATTTTCCTTTAGTAACATTCATGTCAGAATTCACTGTACTGCAGTGTAATGTCACAGCACACAGTATATTGGCACCAAAGACATATTTGAGAGAGAAATAAAACTTGTCGTTTGAATGTCTTTCCAAGTCAGCCTTTGTTTTTGTGCCAGGGGTTTTCTAATGTTTTATGTCATCTTTTGCTTTCCTTAACAGAAGTTAAAATACCCCAGTTCGGTAGCAGAGGGAGGTGTATGTGCCTTCATTAAATGAGAAAACACCAGTACGTAGAGATAAAGCACGCTCTGACCCCCCGTGCAAACTGGCAGCCTTTGCTAATGCTGAACGGATGCTACCAATTTCAGCATCACACTACATCTACTCAAAATAATTAAAATGTCTCTATTTTTCTAGTGCGTTCACTGGATAAATTTGAGGATACGCTCTGTATAATTGGTTTTGCTGCTAGTTGCATGTAAAATCAGCTATTTGTTTCCCTTGTAGCTCTGGGTGGCTCTTTTCTCGAGTAAGAAGGAAGCTCAAAAGGAAACTCCAATTATATATCCAGAAAATGGATAGTGAAGAGAAAGGAGTCAGATGTGGCACGTGAAATTGTCTGTATTTTCTAACACTTTCCCAACATCAGGCTGAAAATGTCCTGTGAAATACTCATGCATCTTAAAATAAAGGGGAAAAAACCCCCACAACCTGAATATTTTCTCCAGGTCAGAGAACTGCCTATTCGCACTATACATGTTAATTATTTTACCTGAAACAAAACCTACACGAAATAATGCTGGGAATCTTTTTTTTTTCTTTCTTTGGGCTGGCTTCCGTGGTGAACATTGTGTTTGCCTTTACAGCACGTTTTTACATTTGTTTTCGTGTATTTTCATAACTCTTACAAAACCAAATAACTTCTGAAGGATAACATAGAACAAAGCCCAACTTTAACAGTATTTTTCCTGGTACAAGTAATATGTGCAGCTCATTTGCTGATGCAGACCTGCAGCTTGAAGGTGTTTGTTGTATTATCTCACTTAGATAATTATGTAGGCACTGGTGAACATTGCTTTGAAATAGTCAATAAAGTAAGGTGAAAACCTGAATTATCTTTGTTTTCACGCATTTTGGAATGCTGATAGAAAACTCAGGTAGCAACGCCAAGAGAAGTACTGTATGTGTGCATTTAAGCCCTAGAGTCATCTCAGTTCAGCTCCATGGAGCCTATAGAAGCGGTTATGAGACCAGATGTTTTTCTCATTCATTAGACGGCACTGGCCGGCATATATTTCTGTACAAAAAAATGCTGGGATTGATGTAGCTATAAGAGCACCTTGTGATGGGAGCTCTGACTGTACAGCCAACGTCGCTGTGCGTGTGCTGCAGGGCTGCAGAGCAGACCCTTGGGGTGCGAGCTGTCAAGAAGCCACAAAGCCAAGAGGCAGGATGGCACAACCCCATTAGCCACCAGGAGGAGGGGTGAATTCCTGGTCCCACTGAAGTTGGTAGGAGTTTTCTTATCAACTTCAGTGTGTTTTACTCTGACTGTCTGGTTCTCTGTCTCCAAACCACACGTTTTTAATCTCTTGAGCAAAAAGCGAGTTCCTGCAGCAGTCAGTAGTAGTAAGTCTCTTCAAGTCAGTCACTGGGGAGCAGTTTCAGTCATTTGTACATACAAAGCCCTTGTAATGGAGGGATGTCAAAAAGCAACAGTGCCTGGCACCTGCAGACAGGCTGAAAAAGTCAGTTCTCATTGACTTTGGGGCAGCGGCTCTGTATTGATTTCCAAGAGGTTTCCCTGCATGAGAACGATGGAGTTTAGCCTGGAAAATGCTGGAGCCAGCTAAAGGAAAGTGCAGTTATAGCTGCTGATTATAGATGAGTGTCTCTCGGGATCCCCCTTCCTTCCCTTTCCAGCCCAGAGGAGTTGCTTGGACTGGAAAGCAACCAGCTTGTGGAGTATGACTTGGATTTAAACTTCAAGAGTCTTTTAAAGGTGGCCAGTTGTAACACTTCATAGAGAGATTCCACAAGATCTCTCTTTTTCTTTTTTTTTTTTTTAAAGGTGAACTTTGTTTTTCTTGGAACCATGGAGTATGGTGGCTTTCTAAGGAAATTAAGCCCAGATTTCTTTTTCTGCATTATTAAATGATAACTAAACTGATGTTACTGGCAGTGAGAGGGCTGCTACTGAGTCAAAGGATGGCAAAGGTTCTTGTGCTTGCCAGCAAAGCTCACACTGGGCTGAGACTGGCTTTGCAAAAAGAGTTCTGTATGGTCCCATATATCTATATCTATGTGTATATATATATTTTCATGTGTGTGTTTATCTATAAGTAGGCAGGGATTTTTAAAAACAACAAAAATAAGGAAATAAACCACTTATCAGATCCTGAAGGGCACTTCTCATTCAAAAATATTTTTATTTTGAGATACTTTTGTTATTTTAAAAAATATTTCCCATGAGGTCAAGATTCAGAAGTATCATCTCAATAGACTGTGTGTTTTTTAGGAGCGTGGAGGGGATGGAGGGTGAGGTTAAGTTATCCGAAATACCAACAACAGGCTGCATGAGCATAGCGGCAAGTATCTGAAGAGCGGTTTGAATTTTATGCTGAGTACATGGTTTGGTGAAGGGTTTTCACTGGTACTATGACGAAAACCTGCTCCTCTGCCCATATTTTGAATGTGGGACAGAAAGAGGTCTATGAGCATTTCTTGTCAATAGGGATGAGTTCTGGTCTGAGAACAGGTCATTTTTTTCTCGCACATGATGTAAGAGGAAAGGGTAGAGTAGTTTACTAGCTTTGTGCACTTTGGCTCTTTTACACATACTAATTCAAGTGATTTGATGGCAGTTTGAGGATAGTATTAGGATCATCTGTTAGTCAGACTTCAAGTTAATTAACCAGCCAACCCGCTTACACTGGAAGGGGCTCATGTATGATTATGACTCACCCACTTGGGTAACTGATATTTGTTTATTTTTAGGCAGACTACAAGGCACCCAGACGCTATGGCAAAGGGTTCCAGATCAGTACTTTAAATATATGAAATATACTGGTGATTTGGACCTTGCAGAGGAGAGGAGTGGCTGCTTGCTCATGGCCTCTCCCTTTGTAGATGATGAGGTCAGGCTCATCACATGAAGACAAATTCCTTATCCTAAGTATAGTTAAGGCTCATTCCTAAAATATACAGAAAGCATTATTTTGGGATGGATCTGTATGTGCTCTTGTAGCCCTTGATTGCCCCTATATTCCTAAGTGAAATAGTTGGTCTTATCCATGTAAGGGTATAAATATGTACGGCGCTTCATTAACAGCTTCCAACTTTGTTTTGCACCTTTGTTCTTTGCTCTTTAAGCGTGGTGCTGCTGGATCCATGAAAGCACAAGAAGTAGGCAAAAGAGAGGTGCAGAAAGCACAGTGGGATTTGGGGACAGAGGTGGGGTCTTTGGGACTCCTGAAATGAGCTGCCTGTCTTCGCAGATCATGGCACTGTATAATCCCTTTAACGACTGCATCAAGCTCTGTTTCATACTGAATTAAGTTCCTGCCCTTTGACATCCCAGAACCACACTTCTCGCTGCCACCTTAAACATACTTTGTTGGCCAGCTCTGACCCATTTGTCCTTGTGACAATGCTGACTTGACTTCAGTAGCTTTTGTTATAGGGCATGTCCCAATTTGTTTTGTCAGGAGCAGAAGGAAAATTTTTCTTCTCCACATTTCTGTTTGGGGAATTTGGAAACAGAAGGAGGGATTTGTCTAACTTCTTGAGTCCTAGGGTCTTCCAGGGGCCAGTGCCTCGTCCTCGAGTCGAGTAAGTACTTCTCTTCGTCACCCCTTCCTTTTCTCAATTTTTCCTTCCTCCACCCTTTCCTCGATCACACGTTTCTCCCACTGGCCTCCTGTTTTGTTTCCCAAGGCACACAGTACTTGCATTCTCTGTCACTTCTGTTCCCATTTTGTTCCCTTTCCAACATCTCTTTGATGCCCAGGCCTCCCGGAGAGTGGTTCCTTTGCCTGCATCAGTTCAGGTTCCTTTTCCAGCTCTGGTTGGGCTTCCTCACCTCCTTGCTAGGCATTGCTCCATCAAGGGCCAGGCACAGCTTTACAGTGGTGGCCGAGGACTTCTAATGCTGGTAGCTCAGGCCAGCGCTCAGCCCTCAACAGGGGTGAGACATCATCCATCATGGCTTGTCAGCTACATTTCAGTGAAACCCTGGAGCTTGAGGTCCTTGGCTCACCCCTTCTTACTTGTTTCTCTCTTCAGGGTCTCCCCTGGTGCTGTCATGGTGGGTCTCCCATGGGTGGCCTCGAACCTCGCAGAGGAACCAGTGTCCATGTGGCTTTCCAGCTCAGCCATGAACCTTTGCTCTGGGTGGGCAATGAGGAGCACCTGGGAGAAGAGGCTGAGAGATGAACCTTGCTGCACCCCTGGGTAAGGCAGTTGCCCATCCTCTCTCCATGTGGAAGGGCAGCAGTGGAGAGAAGGGTGACACAGTTTTCATAGCTTGTTATTTGCTTTTGGTTTTGTGGAAGCCATGCAGTAGCGGGGCATAAATGTCACCGATTCCCCTGCAGAAGTGACTTTGGACCATGGAGTGTGACAGGAAGAGCTGTAGTGCAATGCAGTCCCGATAGCTTGTTCATGTTGCTGGATGCCTTGACTCTCACACATTTATTTGTGAATGTGAGATACGGAGCATTACTTAAACTGTGTAAATTATCATTTATTCATTCTTACTCTATGGCCTGGTACACAGAAATAAATTTGCTGGGAATAAGGTATCCTTCTGGAAAAGTGTCATTTTTATAAGAATTGCATTAAGCAAAGAATTGACTTAATTTAGAATTCCCCTTTTGTGGATTTATGTCTTAATATTGTATTTTTAACATTGTTTTTGTTTAATGTATTTTGTGTAAGCAGCCACTTAATTTGCAATGACTTTACTTCATTATTGCAAAGCTGATTTCCGTATTTTCTGGTATTTGTTTTAACATTGTAGCTACATAAGCACAGTCTTCCCTTCAGTTTCCAGATGGAAACCCCTGCATTTTAATTTTACTGAAATCGGATCTTTTAAGATATTTCCTTGAAGTTGTTTTGCTGTATACATTTCATGTTTCGTCACTTCTGAAATGAAATTTAATGAGCTTTCCTTAGAATAGTTTCTAGTGCAATAGTACTGCAGCACCTGTGATTTTGATAAATGCAGTGAGGAGTGAAGATTTTTACATGAACTTTTTCTATATTGCCATTACGATAGAATTTGGAAAACAATTTTTGACAATTGTGGTGAAATTAAAGAGAGGACCATTGCGCATGAGTTCAGAAAACTTCTCACAGCAGTTCCATCCCAGCTGGTGGTGAGGGAATCACATTAAGGAGGTTTAGTACTGGGTGATCACAAAGGGATTTTCTGCAAGCCGTGGAGGGCTGGCAGTGGCAGCGTGATAAGTGAATTTTTTCTGCATGCCTTCTGGCTCTTGGCTCAAGCCAATGGCACAGATCTCATTCTATTACAAACACTCAATTAAATCACCACTGTATAAACAATTAAAAAATATCTGATATAGCAAAACAAACATGGAGATGACAGAATCAGTTTTGTTTTTGGAGGTGGAGGAGAACAGAATGTCCTTTTCTTGGAAATGCTAAATGTGCAGGAGGAAACCTGCTCCTTTGCATCATGTGTCTCAGCTTCTCCAGACACTGTTTGCGAAGTCTCAGGCAACAGTGGTCCATGGAAACCCATGTGCCAATGTTTGTAGGAACATGGGCTCCCCAGCTATCCCAGGGATGTTCACTCTATCTGCCACCTAAATAAAAATCACTCTTGCAATTCTTGAATATAAGGGCTAAAAAGATTTGGTAAGAACCTAGGAAGTAGGCAGTTTGGGTAGAGAAAAAGAAGTGCTTTTACTGACTGAGAATCAGCTGTCAATTTTGAGAAGCAGTGGAAAAAATCATGCCTGGACTTTGTCTTGAAATCTGTTATTTTAAGCTGATGACCAAGAAGTAGGTATCTGCTATGCTTTCCAGCTAGAGAGCTGCAGCTAAGGGCTGAGTTTGGCTGGCTGATGTGTGAGCAAGGAAGACCAACCTCCCACTTCAGGTCTCAGGTTGTGTTGATGCTTGAGTAGTTTGAAAACATTCTAATGACCCCTTATTTAGTAAAGCAACGGACCAAACCTCACTTCAACATCCCGAACGTAGTACGGTATTAAGTAATTTCTCCAAAGTAACCTCCCAAAGCTAAGCTGCAGATAAAGTCCTTCTTTGTGTCAGTGTCCTAATATACCTCAAGTTCTCAGAGAGTTCGCTGATTTTTGTTCTCTTTGGGCTGACAGATGTATTTCTGAGCAGGCTTCAAGACTTTTATCAGGTTGCCCTGTCACCTACATTTCATGCTCATCTATCGTGTCTTGAGGAGCCACCATGCTGTTGTCTGTCCCCATTTGAAGGTGTGCTGAGATCCTGAGGATTCATCATATCGATGCAGCAGCTCTGGAAAGTTGCTCTAACTTGCATGGGCGCTGTATTCCCAATGTTGCAACAGCAGAGAAATTACAGGATGTCTCCCTGTGTTTGTTTTTGCTCCATATTCTGGCTCTAGCAGCTCTCTTTGGGGTAGAGATTTTCTCTGCTGGAGTCATCCTCCAGGAAAGCTTTACAATCCTCTCACCCTGGCTTAGCAACTAAATGTCTTGCAGGCTGAGATAGTCCTGAGATTTTTACATCTGCAAAGTAGAGCTGATCCTCCTGAATGGACTAGATAACCAGATTGATTAGATGACCTCTCAAGTGACCTTCAATCCCTTTCTTCCACATCACAGTCCTTAAAGAGATCCTCCAAGTGCTGGGAATGGGACTAAGGGCTAGAAGCAAAGAGACTTAAAATGGCTATTTTCATGGAAGGCCAAGACATGACCCTGAGAACTAAAACAGACTCGTATCCTTCTGAGAGTGTTTCATAGAATCACAGAATGCTTTGTGTTGGAAGGGACCTTCAAGGTCATCTAGGCCAACCCCCCTGCAGTAAGCAGGGACATCTTCAACTAGATCGGGTTGCCCAGAACCCCGTCCAACCTGACCTGGACTGTTTCCAGGGATGGGGCATCTACCACCTCTCTGGGCAACCTGGGCCAGTGTTTCACCACCCCCATCGTAAATAATTTCTTCCGTATCTCTAGTCTAAATCTACCCTCTTTTAGTTTAAAACCATCACCCCTTGTCCTATCACAACAGACCCTGTCCCCATCTTTCTTGTAAGTCCCCCTTTAAGTACTGGAAGGCTGCAATAAAGTCTCTCTGGAGCCCTCTCTTGTCCAGGCTGAACAACCCCAACTCTCAGCCTGTCCTTGTAGCAGAGGTGCTCCATCCCCCCAATCATTTTTGTGGCCCTCCTCTGGAGCCACTCCAACAGGTTCATGTCCTTGTGCTGCAGACCCTAGAGCTGGACGCAGTACTCCAGGTGAGATCTCACCAGAAGTTTGCAGTTAAACTCCCAGTATCACACGTGTCACCTCTGGGGACTTGTAGAGAATCTAGAGACACCAGTACACTTTAGCCTCTAGATAACCCTCATTTCATTCTTGGGCTCTATATCTTACAAAAAATTGCATTAAAAAAATCTATTAAGAGTAGGATCTCTTTCAGTAATGATTTATTTTTGTCAAGGGCTACTAGTTTCATTCTCGGGCCTTGCTCTTTGGCTGCCTGTGCTCCTCAGCTTTAACGGTCCTTCAGCTCTCGAGGTTTCTCATGAAGCAATGCCCAGGTTATTAAAAAAAATGATGGTCCCAAAGCAAAAGCAAAGACCAAACTGATTCAGCTTGTGAAAGTTTACAGGGAGTGGGGGCAAGTGTCTGTTTAGCCCTCTCTTTCAGTTTTGTTGGCATAAAGTTAAATTGTATAAAATGTCCTGGAGTTTAAGATGTCTTCAGGTGACTTCACCGTGACAGGTGGTCACTGTGTGATGCAGAAAGCCTGTCCGGCGTTCTTTGCTCCTGCCCCTTCTCCACCACCAGACCCAGCAGCACCCTCAACTGTCAGCTCCCTTGCCTGGACCCTGGGCCCAGGTCTGAATAGGACCCTCCTGCCAACCCGAGGAGGTGTTTTTATGCTCCTTCCTTCACGGGGAAGTAAAGGGAGCAGCAGCAAGAGAAGAATACAAATCAAATCTCTTCACCGGGGTCTGGGCAAAGTTGACTCTCCAGCATCTCCAAGTTACTTTGTTTAATAAAACGCAGCAGAGGAGGCTTTCTCAGGAGACTCTTCTCTTCACTCTGTACTTCACGGTCAATATTTTAACAACTTACTTTTCCTCGCATTTGTACTTCCACAATAAGTGTTTCTGCTGGTGTGGCTGAGATGGGACCGGCCCCATTCAGATGCAGGGAGAGAGGAGTTAAGAGCTGGCTCCCTCCACCTGTCCCGCTGCGACAGAATGAACAAAAGGCCACAAACACTCGGGTGGCAGGAGCTTTCTCGGGTGCTGCTACGCCCACGGCACAGACAGGGCACACAGAGGGACACCTGAACTTTTTGTGTGTGAAGCCACTCCAGCCCACAGGCCTGATGCTGAGACCGTGCCCATGCGTCTCCTCGCAAAGACTGCGGGTGACGGGACCCAGCTCCCTTCCAAGGAACCAGCAGCTGCGCTTTCTTGCAATTCAAGGTGAGGGACCCTCTCGCTCTGTCACATCTCTCCTGTTTCCCCTTGTGCTGGGCCCAGGCCCTGCTCTGGCACAGCCACAACGGCCTGGAGAGCAGCCGGGTGGGGACGGGGCTGGTTTCTCTCCTGAGCCAGTGCCCAGACCACTGTGCTGCGGGGCACTGCGGGGAGCTGCACTGCAGAGGGGCTGCTGCTGCCAGGCTGGCAGAGGGAGGGTCTGCCCCCCGCCTTCTGTCCCAGGCAGCTGGCAGGAGCAGCCGGCTTTTGGCCCCGGGGCCCCGAAATCCCTTTCTTGGTGTTTCAGGGGTAGACTTTGTTCATCATCAAGCGTCGCGGGGGAGGAGAGCGGCTGGGGATGGCTGTGGTGCCGGCCAGAGCGGTAACTGCGGGCTCCCAGCCCGAGGCCCGGCCGAAGGCCCAGGGGCAGGGTATGTGCAGTGCTCACTGCTCTCCCAGCACCAGCCGTGGGGGCTCTGCCGCAGCCCAGCCCGGCACAAGGAGACCTTGTCCTACGAGAGGTGACCACTCTCTGGGAGCTTGCACGCTGCAGCAGATCAGAGTGTGATGGCTGAATCAGCTTCCCAGCAGCGCTCTGCCCAGCCTCCCCGGGATCCCGACAGCAGGGACCGGAGCTGAGGATGTGCAGGAGCTCCTGAACTGCCGCAGTGGTGACAGTCCTCCACATGAAATTAAAGCAGAACTGATTTTGGTTTAATAAAGCAGCGTGAGAATGTGGAAAGGTGTTTGGGGTTACACAGGGTTGAACTCGGTGCCTCGCACAAGGTTTTTTTAAAAATAAAAGTAATTAAAGTGTTAAAAATACATGAAATTGATTGGAGCAAAAGGCCTGTTGTCACAGGCTTGGGGTTCTGCTAAATTCACGTGGCAAACTAGAAGGTCAATAATAAAGGATAAAATGGCAAGTGAGTGGGGTTTCTTCCCAATGGCAAGTGAGTGGGATCTGTGGTGGGCACTAGGTGAGGAGGAGGTGAGGAGGTGAGGAGGACAGATTTCTGGGGAAGTTGTTAACCACCAGGACTGCCCTGTCCAGGCTATTCTTGAATCCCAGAAACCACCAAGTTTCAAAGATAGATGTCTCCTACTTGATTGGGAAAAATTATGTAGTCAGGGAATTTGAAGGAAAGGATCTGACTGAAATCTTAATTTCCACCTGACTGGGCTTCTGCTTACTATTTTCTTTTTTCTCCTCTCTCTGTTTCCTCTTCTGTCCTCTGTCTGCTTGTGCCCCTATTTCAGAGTCTGGGTTAGGTAGCCAAGATTGCATTTTGTTAGAGTACTGCAAGGGTGCTCAGAAAGGGTGAGCGGTGCCCCGAACCGCCAAATGCTGGTACAAATAATCTCAGAGGAAATGATAAGAGCGTGCACTGTGTCCTTTCTTTCACAATGAGATGGAGAGGAAGAGTCAGCACCACAACAGCTGCTGTGTTTTCTGTCTCTGCAGCTCTTCCCTCTCACCCTCCATTTGTGTGCTGTTGTCTTTTTTTCCTCTGGAGGAACAAAAGAAAACAACATCTGCTCTGGCCCATTTAAAATAACCTTTTCCCTTTTTGCCAAAATGGACCGTTGTTGTCACCTCCAGTACCTTACAAGAGGCAGCCAAAGGCTTTCCCTGATAGTAGATCGTTCTGTAAGCAGGAAAAATAATTAAGCCTGTTTCTCTGCAGATCTATGTTCCTATTACGTAAAGGGCAGTATTGACTTTTAAGTTAATTATACTCAAATCTACTGTTATCTCTGCATAAAGCATAAATGACATTGTGCTCTGCGACTTCCATGTTCTTCAGCCACTCTGACTCCCTCGCCTCCCCACACTCCTCGTTGCCTTTATCTATCTGCCTTTCCTCCTCCTTTCCATCTTGCCTGCATGTTACAGCTTCCATGTTTTTCTGCTGCTCCAGGTTTCTCTTGAGATCATCTTGTCATTTCCTCCTCCTTTTTAACCCATGCCTTCCTGTGATGTGACAGTTCTTCTCTTTGCAAGCCTGTGCAAGCTGCTGTTGTAACTGTAAATAATAGGAGGGCTGTGGTCAGGCAGCAACAGCTCCCAGTACATGTGGAGAACCAGGGGAAGCAGGGTGATACCTCACCCCACTCCCCACAACCGGTGATCTCTCAAAGGTCTCTCACATCCCCATTCACCACATCAGGTTCTCCAGAACTAGCCGTTCTCCAGAGATGGGACCCATCAATGGTCCTCCTCCCCTGCTGAACGCTTATCCACCGGCCATAACCCAGCTAGGGAATCTCTTTTTCCTGCTGTCTGCCATTGCATTACAGGGACTACAACTCTTTCATGCAGCTCTAGACAGCACAGGGTTCATCCCAGCTCTTGGTATTGAGGTGAGACAGTAGCTGTAATGCCAGTATGATGGCCTATGCGGCACAGCAACTGAAGGTAGCAGAACTGAGCTACACCTCCCTGGAGCGCTTTGCAAAGTCAGCCCTTTGGCACTGCACTTCCTTGGTGGCTGCTATCTCCTATTATACATTTTTAATTGATTAATTTTTCATCCTTATCCTAAGGTTGCACGTTCATGGCAGTCATTGTCAGCGTCTCGTGTTCTGTTCATGTGAAGCTATATTTAGACATTTCCCGGATGACATATCCCTAATGTCCAGTACGGCTTGTGTTAAGTCAGACTTCAGAGCTTTAGGCTAGGAGTTGGTTAGTCCTTGTCTGGGCCATAAGCAATGCTGCTCAGGAGAAGCTTGTCAGTCCCTCCAGTGTGACTGCAGTTATGCAGCTGCCCTCTTCCCTCTACCGCCTGCCCTCAGCATGCTATTTGAGCGTGGTCGGGAGGGCTCCTGCGTGTGGCCTTCACCACGACGGCACCGCAGTGGCTGTTGCATATAGTCTGAGTTAAGGCATTGCGTGTACTCAGCAAGGCAGTACGCTTCCCATTCCTTTTCCCTTACAACATTCCTCCTCTCTGAGTGTTTTAAAGATAAGTGATATTCCAGAAATTGGGTGACAGGAGCAAAATCATTTGAGGTCAGCTTGGGGAGGTCCAAACTGCTCTCTCTGCTTCCTGGTCATGAGTTTTCATAAATCCTGTAAGAATTTAATTAACTCTGAAGAACTTTACTTTCAGTATTAAATTCTGTCGAGGTTGGCTAATGGGGGAAAGAAAACAGGGGGAGGAAGAGATGTGCTTTGCCCAGCTGATCTCATAAGCCTTTTTTCTGTAGAAAACTGGGATAAAAGCTAATGGGAAAGGGAGTAAGGAGCGTTAAAAGTATCAGTCTTACTTGATGGTTTGTGCATCCAATGCTTTTAATATTTTCTCTCTTCTTCAATAAGTTAAGGAGGATACACAGGGCTCAGATGCTCTGTCTGAAGCATTGGACTTCATTTACCAAGCTGAAGTTGAGTTAGCACCTCTGAGCCTCTGGGGCTGTGTCTTGCATCAGAAACAACACAGCTTGTTATCATCCCTGAACTCTGCTCCTATCAGTTGCTGTGCTAGGTGATGCTAGGTGACACGAGAAGGAAAACAGGATCTCTTCCAGAATATGTTAAAAGGTAGATTTGACATAAGATTAAATCAATAAGAGGAAGATGGATGAGCATGCATTACCTGTATTTATCACGGCAACTGTTTTAAGAGAAGGGAAAGTTTACCTTAGGACATTTGTTCCCCTCCCTTCTGTTGTACAGCTCCTTGTCAGTCAGCTCTTTGGCTGCCACAGTTGGGAGAGTGTGTTTCAAGGTGAACTGTTGCTTATTTCAGTTTGCCTTAAAATGTTGCTTGGCAAACTGAGGTAGTTCAGGAGATGATTGATGAGCAATGAGACAAGCACGCAGCAGGGACAGGCTGGACAGCTGGGATGACTTCAGCCACAGTCCAGAGCTGATCCTATCATTTAAAGGGCAGGATTGGGTCAGAAGGAAAAGGGATGCTAAGAAAAGATGAATAACAGAGAGAGAGAGACAGTCTTAAAGGCTAGAGACAGACTGTGATACAGTAGTCACCATAGTGATGATGAGGGAGGGAGGCAGGAGACAGGACAAAAAAAAAGTTAGTCGATAGTAAAAACATTCAAGGTTCCAATGGCAGCCTGCTGGCTTTGTGCATGTCTGGGATCCTGGAGACTGGGAAGGCACCAGCTGGCATCTCCATGCCTTTCTGCTGCTATTGGTTTTATTTTGCTAAAGGTACAGTTAAAATTATTATTTGGACCACCACATAAGAGTGACAACAATGTTTTAGCCAAAGAACATTGTCTTTCGATACAAGTGACTCTTGGTTAAGCTTGACTTTGTGGTAAGATTGATATGGGAAAAGATTCCTGGTGGCCTCCTTCCTCCTGTCTTTTACCAGTGCCTTTGAATTGTAGGTGCATTTATTTGCTGTGAAGGGAGGATTGCCCTACTGATGGGGTAATCAGAACACAGCTACACACCAGCCATAGCAGGATCTGCAGATTTGTGGTGGACCCCTTGGTCCACCAGTGCATGGAGATGGTAAGGTAACTTCAGAAGGGGATCCACAAAAGCCACTGCGCTGAAATTTCAGTTATTGCAAACAGTCCAAAGGAAGCACTGAAAAGCAGAAACATCCTTGGATATACGCTACCACCTTAGAAATGGCTGCAGCAGTTTAAGACATGATCATCCTTTCAGCTGCTTGAGTTCGTCATGTCTCTGCCCGAGGTTGCCATTGTCACAGCAGAATGGTTCACCTGAGCACTCCTCTCCTGCTCCAGTGCAATGTCCAACCAGTTAGTTCTTGTACCGAGCCAGATGAGTTACGCTGCAAGCAACTTGGCCAGCCCTGTGAAGAGAAAGCAACAGTTTTCAGCCCAGGAGTTATGCTGGAGGACAAGGAGCAAATTCCTTATGCCGCCACAGTTACATTTGCAAGAGGTCATCTGACCAAAGCTTTTAAATCAATCCCTTCCCATGGCACAGACATCTTACCACACACCACCAGGCAGTGCCTCTCTCCTTTCAAAATTAAAACTGGAGCTGGATATCTGAGACTTTGCCTTATTGTGTCATCTGTCTGTTGTTGTTTTTGTTGTTTCTGTGTCAGCTGATGGAGATGACACAAGAGGCAGGAGTCAGAGCACTTGACAAAGAGATCCATTCACCTCCTGTCTATCAGCAGAGACCCAGGCATAGCTGGAACTATGCAGGAAGAGAAGACCCTGCAGACCTTTTGAAGCTTTTCTGTGCTGCATGAAATAATTAGAGATTCTTGAGGGTAGAGAAAGGGGGAGAATAACTGTGTTCCACCTATTACAAGATCTCTCTCTGAGTCCCAGTGTCCCAGGCCGTCCCTAATAATTTAGCTAGTAAATGCTTCTTGCTGCTTCATGGTAAAGTCATCTGTGGGATTTTCTTTTTTCTTTCTTCAGAAATTAGGCCAATTTTAGATTTCCAAACCTGCTTTCCACGGCTTTCTTCAGTGAGGAAAGGCCTTTGACTACGCTACGAGAAGTTTATGGATTTTGTGATTTTTGCCTAATTTTTTAAGGGTATAGGATGGACTGAGTCCCTGGATTTACTTCATATCCAATAAATATCCCCACCAGACTACTCCTCCCATTCCACGTGGGATGTAAAATCAAGTCTAGCCCTGCAGGAAAGAGGGTGTCAAGCCTATTTAGCCCCCTTCCTTTGATCTCTTAAACAGACTGGAGCACATGTTCAAGTTCTTGATTCGTGGATCCTGCAGTTCTAGACAGCTTTTAGGTTTCCTGGGCCCTTCTGCAACTATTTAAAAATGTGCATGTTCTCTGAAGTGTACTGCGTGATGGATTACTGAAGCTCTGAATCTGAACTGCAGACAAACATACCGACCCTACCTTCTGCATCCATTTTTATGGTGTTTCAATACTTCGTGTTATATGGCCGTTGTAGTGTTCAAACACCAGTAAGAGCTCAGATCGCAGCATGGCAATCTTCAGTAACCTGCCTTTGGGGTTTTTTTGGTAAAGATTTCACAATGGTACCCTGGTGTGGGCGACGGGCCTAGAGACGAGAGGGAGAGAAAAGAAAAGCGAAATTGTATAAGCAATAAGGAGGAAAACTAGGAATTAACACAATTAAAAGATTCCTGGTCCCTGGTTCAAAGACATTGGCAATATTGAAAGAGAACAATACTTAGATGGAAAATTCAAAGATGGAGGTTATAGTGATGCCATCAGAGAGTCTGGGATGAGGGTGAGATTCCTGAGCAATGGAGAATGAAGTTAAAACAATGGGAAAAGTGAACAGCATGAGAGGAAGCAGTGATGTGGAAAGGACTGAGACACAGAAAGGTCTATTTTAGGGGAATGCCCCTCAGGATGTGCAATGGAAAGGCAAGCAGGCTTCTGAGGCTCCTTGTTCTGCTGTCAGTGAATGGTAGTGAAACTGTGATGACAGGAGAGGTGCCCTTCCCTCCAGAGTACATGGCATTGTAGGATACTGTGAGCAGATACTCCATTAGGTCAAGTGGTAGAAATCTGTGTAGTGGATCTAAAGAGTCTCCTCTTTCTGAGCATGAGAATATGAATGATTCCAGATGACACATTAAAAAAAGTCTCCACTCTCCTTTCCCTCACCCCAAACTAGTAATCTACATGTACAAGTGACAAAGAGGTTGAAGTTCAGGTAATTCAGAAATTCAGATGACTCAGAGAAATGACAGAATAAAGACTGCATTATGATGCAGTCCTTAGTGGGATACTATTCTTTCCAAAGGACTTGAATTTCTTCGGTACATAAGACGCACAGAGGATCCCTTAGTCACTTTGTTTGATCTAATGTGTGGTCCCGTACATATTTTATGGTATGTTATTCAGGCTTGTTTTAAAAGCCATCTGTTTCCTCCTAAGTAAGGATGCCATATATTTGTTTTTCTCTGGTACATCCTTCTTTTCTGCCCTTTGAATCCCATCTGGATGATTCTTCTAGGCGGTAAACAGGATTTTAAGAGGATTTGAGGATAGGTGCTCTTGGCTTTGGAAGATTTGAGAGTTACCAAGTAAGACCTCTACTCCTCTTTCTTTTTGTCAGTGATATGGTAGCTCAAGTCCTAAAATTTCCTCTAGTGCTCATCACTGCTGCTCTTGAGGGCTTCACAAACACTCAATTAATCTTCATACCAGCCTGGCGAGGGTTTCATTTTACTCTGTTATTTTGGGGAAAGGTTAGGAGGGGTTTTAGAAATCAATTTCATTACCCATCTTTCAGCTTTGATTATAGGGTGCATCTGTTCAAGCAAAGACTTTGCCAACAGCATGCTAGTAGCACAATGGATAACACCTTCTCATTACCAATCAGAAGACAGCAAGTGTGACTCCTGGATAATTTTTTGGTTTTTTTGGAGGCCACATGCTTTTCCCTTCTCATTCAAGGTGTTTGAAGCACAGCATGGTAAACTCTCTTTACAATCTTGACTCCTCACCAGCTGAGTGTGCAAATACCCCATTTTCTTCTACTTTCTGTAGGACTTGGTTTGTGTAGCTCCAAGTACCTCTTTAATGTTGAAACGAAATAGAGATCTGGAAGGCAGGAGTCTCTCTTGCTGCACACTTCACGTCTAAACTACAACAGAGTGATCTGTTACTCGGACAGATAGTGGATCCTGTGGAAAAATGTGATCTCATCATTAAAGGCTTCAGAATTAATACTCAGAAGCAGGGCAGAAGGGATATCAGTCAACCTGAAGTTTCACACAGGCTTTATTTTAGTACTTCCTCAATTCCCCCATCCCATTGTTCTTACTAGATTTTTATATAAATGCTGGAACTAGAAACGGAATGACAAATACGCTTAGCAGAACTGGTATCAATTCAGCGCAAAGTATATTAGTTGTGACCAATAAAGTCAGATTATTTCACTGGATTTAATCTGGGTTTACCCTAGTGTAACCCAGAACAGACTGTGGTCCAGTGGGTATGGGAAAAGTTATACTTTAAAGAAATAAATCTCACCTATTTCAAGCTTTATTACCTTCTGTTTCTGTTGTGTCTTTAACTTTTTATATTTGTCATATAATGGGGCTTGGCTGAATGAAAGCTTTAGTCCTCATTGTGTTGTAGAGTTCTACTGAAGAGTAGGTGATGTTTTTAAAAATCTAAGAATAGACAGTGTGTGTAATCGTTTATAGGGAACTTACTCTTGGCTCAGTTTAGCCTCCAGTGTGACAGAGAATTTTATCCAAGAGTATAGTGAATCTATATGATATTGCCAAATTGAATAATTTAAAAATCCTGAGTCAGATCTTTAAAAAAAATATTATGACTTGGACTTCTAATTATAATGTTTAGGAATGAATATAGATTCAACTCATTTTGTTTTGCCTTCTGATTCCTGAGCCTTTGCAGTGTGCTCAGATTATATTTTTAAACTTTCTATCTATGACCATGAGAGCAAGAAAATTACTGACTTTTTATTTAAAGGAAAGAAAAATGAGGGTTTCTCACATAATCACATCATTCCAAGAGCTGGTATTTTGAGGAAAAAACCTCAAGTATCACAAAACTTATGATGTAAATTGTGAGAGTTGGCAATTTGTAGCTCCTCAAAGGTGTTTGAGTTTTAGATATGCCCTCCTTACAAATAAAGAACTTCCTGAAGTCTATAAAAGATGCAAAGCTATACTTTAGTGGCGATACCATTAGAAATAACCTATCCTTCTCCAGGGATAGATGCAGATTGCAACCTTCTCTCCATGACCATTGAAACTGGAGGGCCAGCTAAAGAAAAAAAGTTCTGATCTCAGCTGAGTTGACAATCTGTTACCACAGTATGGATTAGGAATAACTCCAGGAAAGTTAGTGCAGATACTATAACTTTCCACTTTGGATCTAAGATCAGAATGTTTCTTGATACATCAGGGAAACTGGAGAAGTGAGGGATACTACTGGGTTTTGGTTTCATGACTGTGTATTATCTCGAATAGCCCAGGAGAGGTTTGGGGCCTCCTTCTGCTCTGGATTATGTTGGTTAATTCTGCAGCCGTTGCACAAAGTTAGCATACCTCAGATAAGACTGAGGCCAAAGAAGAATTTAGCTTTCTGCAACTTTTAGTTCAGTACAAAGATGACATTAGATTGTGTGCGTTTTAACTCACATCAGTCTGCAACAGGGGAGAATTTAGTTCAGGGTGTGGAAGAACTTTTCTCAATGGCTAGAGCAGACACTGGAGACAGAACTCATGAAAGTGGAACGGGATCACATATGGGTTCTTATGTCTCTGGGATATAATCTAGGAAGAATGAAAAAGTGAAGAACCTGGGAACTGCTGTGGTATGACCTGATGAATGGTGAAGTCCCATCGTCCCATATCCCTAGGGATCCTGAGAATTCGGCTATTCCATTTGAGTCTGGACATGGGCAGCCCCTTGTCCTCAAACCCAGTGACAACATTTGTCTACTATTATTAGACTGAAAGGGCTGCACTCAGAATATTCTGGGGCTGCTTTGGCTACATCTGCTAAAATTACAGGAGTGCCTGAGCCTGCCCGTGGTTTGACAACAGTTTCTGTTCTATTATGATCCATTTTTATGAACAAATACTTGCACATCTCTTTTTGCTTTGCAAAAAGTCCTCATCTTCCACACTAGGCACAGATTATTACATGTGTCCTGTAAGCTGACCAGATGATTTCTCCAGACATCTTCTTTTGCTCCAAGGGTTCCTTCTGAGGTTGCAGCCTAAGCATCTCTCCTGAGTTTCAAAGGAGCTCTTTTTTTGTCATGAGAGAAGCTACAGCAAAGTGTTACCACTCTTTGTCCACTTTTCTTCAGGGACATGCCAGTGACTGATGCACCAGCCCATGGCTAAAAGTCGATGACCACAGGCGACAGCAGTAGCTTGCTAATTCCTTGTGGAAAATCTTCAAGCTAGTTTTGTCAAGCACACTCCTTTCCAGTTATCTGAAGGCTCCAAAGGAATTTTTCTAACACTTCTAACTCAGACCATTGCAGGGCCAGAGCTAGTATTTCACCAATTCCACAAGAGGTCTTTCAGCATCTGGAAGAGCAGGAGGGGCTTCTTCTCTGGTGGACATGACTTTTGTGTGGGTTGGTGCCAACAGAATTTGCCTGTTATCCCTCCAGTATCAAAACAGCAGCTTCTGCAGTTGAATAGTTGAAGACCGTATCCAATAGTTGAAGACCCAATGTCCAAGAGGTTTGTTTGGCTTCCTCTTGCTGCTCAGGCCTTGGTGTCCAAGTAGTCCCGCATGGTTAAGAAACTCAAGGTAGTTACCCTACCAGGATTGCTCTCTTCCAAATGTTGTACATGAAAGATCCACAACAACTATCCGGCAGCTGACTGGCACTGACCTTCCTCAGATCAGAAGACCTCCTCCTTCCTCATCCCTGCACTAGCAGTTCTGCCATCCTACATCTCTCAGGTTCATTGGAACCCTTACGCTGGACAGCCAACTCACCTTTTTCCTTCTCAGCTTTTCTCCCCACTGTGTGCTCCTGAGTCATTACTCCTTTATGCTAATCACTGGAGCTGGGTTCTTTCTAGCTCTCTCTAATTACTGTATAGCTTATATATAAACCCCCTTCATACTGTAATCAAAGAGATAGTAAAGATTATGAAAATGCTGATTAGGGTGTAATGTGGCTTGCAGAGCATTCATCATAGAGGGGAGAAGAAGTGAACTTGATTCTTAGGGGCTAGGCTGAAGTTGTCCTGAGATCATTTAGATCTGACTATTTTTTTACTTGGAAACTGAACATATTTGTGCAGAGAATACTGAAACTCAGGAAGGAAAATATTTGAATATAATCATGCTTCCCTGAAGATACATTTAAACTAAATACCTGTTCCTGGGTCTCACCTATGCAATACGTGGAGGGTGCTAAGACAGTCAGTTGTTTGCATCCCAAGACAGCCACTGTCATTCTGACAGCCCTTGGAGAACTTGTTGTCATTTTCTTCTTACGTACAGGGCAAAAACCTCCCCAAACTCTGTGATAAAAAAATTAAAGGCAAAAGTGAAATTATTCTAAATATCAGTCAGTGACTATGCTGATCTTCTTTCCTCTCCTAACTCTGAAGACTCAGGTGGATAAGTAGAATCCAGCTAAGAGATGTCTTCAGACAAACAGATGGATAATTATTTTTTTCTCTGGAGTTACTACATTTTATGCATGTTATCATGAGGCAGAATGAATGATATCTGGGAAACTGTAAATCTGAGTTACCATTTACCATACAAGGTGAGAAAACTGCTCAGAGTAGTGGAAAAACTGTTGTGTAACAAGAGGCAGACCCACAAGGTACTACAAGCTTTATGGTAAAAGCCAAAGAAGGAGAAGGACATTATACCATCACATTAGTGTGCATATATCTTGGATCCAACACTTGTCGATCCACTGAGGGCTGGATATATGTTAAGACAAAGGCTGACAGAGAATTGTTAATGCCATGAAGGAATTCCCAAAACCACGTCTGTAAGAACTAGATCAGGAATGGAACATCCTGCAGTAGTGCAACTGTATCTCTCTCATACAGGCAAGGCAAGATCCATGCGATTTAACAAAGAGTTAGCTGCATCAACTATTGCCTACAAGGGAAGAGTGTTGACAAGAGAAGGGTTGTTTTCCTCTAGGCTTCTACAACAGCTATTCTTTAGATGATGATTGCTCCTGACTGGATTCTCTCCAGGAATCTGCTGGCATTACCATGTAGCAAACACAGAAGTTCCATCTCGTGGTAGTCTCTTCAGTACTGAAGCCTGGTAGGTCTGCCTGGGTCAGGCTGCGTGTGAAGCCAGGACAGAATATTTCAGGGTTTGGAAATGCATATTTTGCAGACAGTTTCCTTATAACAAAAGAAGACCCAGATGCACAAATAACCTTCAAGAATACTCTGAAATCTCCCTTTAGAACTTGCTAGAGCAGTGTCAATAAAAGGGAGGAGGGAAAAAAAGCCTCTCAGCCCGCACAACTGGAAACAAATCTGTTCTGATGCTCTGATGGCACTGGAGGTAAGGCACAGAGCTAAGCTGGAAGCCAGCAAAGTGATGAGACTCAATGACCACCTCCCAGTCACCTCAAATGCTCAAATTGTTCCTAAGCCTGATTGTCACCAGTTGGTTTGTGTTCCCATGACTACATGCAGAAAAGGTGAAAGTAAAAATAGTTACGTCACCCTGAAGAAACAGCTATTATTGATTACTGCGAAGAGCCAACAACATTTTCTACAATAATGAACAATTCTCAGCATTGAAAGCACACTCATCTGGTCTGTCAATATTAGGTAAGGCTTTTTCATCTTATATGATTAGATTTTGAGATTCTTGATGGGGAAAAGATCCTAAGGATATTTTCAGAAATAGATGTATCATCCAGAAAACAAGGGCATCTGGATAAATCAATACAGCTGTTATATTCATGTCAGCCTTTTACTTTGCCAGGTATTCAACAGAATCCTTGCAGTTGTTAGTTATAAACTAGTATAATAACTGACGGTTTATGTCTGGGGAAAACTTTTGGACCAAATCCTTGTTCCTGATAAAGCTGCTTTATGCTGCTCAGAAGGCACAAAGCAGCCTTTAAGATGCTTTTACTAGTTATATTCAGATTCAGCTGTCACAGGGAAATCTCCATATGGCGGAGAGCTGGTCTTGCTGAGTCTGCACTCTTGCCATCACGGCTCTGATTTTGGAGCCATGCTGAGAGACAGACATACAAGAGAAGCATTGCTTTGCTCTAGTAATTCCCTTCTGTGGAACTGTATCTTGTCTATTTTTCCAGGTTCAGCTTAGAGTTCACGTGAACCACTCACTTTACAGGCCTCTTTGGAAATCCGCTGCCATGCACTCAAAAGTATCATTTGACTCCAAAGTCGATTTGGCACAGGCACAACGGCAGTCTTGATGGTAGGGGAGCCTGGGGACCTCAATATATTTTAAATAGTCTCAACAAGAGAGTAAGAAGGCCCTAAGATTACTGAGATGCAGTTGTGATACGCCATACTAATTTTTCTTGTCAATCGTGAACCAGATCTATAAGCTGACTTGGAAATTACAATTAGCTTAAAAGAAAGGAAAACTGTCACATAGCATACTCATAAAGGCATCTATAACTAACTTCTGGAAGACTTGGGGAATGTTTCACCTCAAATGCTCGTCATTTAGAAAGCCATCGCTTTCTAGGAATTTAAAGTCGAAAATCACCGCTTGGGCAGGGGAAATCTTTTTTTTCCTTAAGCGAGTGGGCTATCCCATTAGACAGTATTGCTTCGTAGCAGTTGAAGTAAACCCTGGGGAATCTTTATCTCATGTACAGGATGCAGTAAATGAATGTGTATTCCCACGATACAGGTCCTCTTGGCCTGTGCTTCAGCAATAAAAAGATATATAAACTTAATTATTTTATTGTTCTGTTAATAAGCATCTTCAGTCCAAAGTATAGGATGAAGAAGCTGCAAGTCAAGAAGGTGCCTCAGTGCCAGAAATGCAGAAACTGGGTCCTGCTAAGTCTTGCTCAGATCCACAGTAGGTGTCGATTATGAATGAAACATAACCAATTTTTGCAGAAACTGTGGAGAGGGCAGGCACAATGCGCACAAGTCACAATGCTTAGAGTTAGCGTTATGCACAGAAGCAGCGTCAAACTGCACCTGGCACAGCAGGGCTACTAAGGATGCACTGTATCATCACCAATTACAAATGTTCAGCTGAATGACTGTTAATTGCAATAAGCCAATTCACACAAGAAACAATGGTTTGCTGCCCTCTCTCCCTCCCTTCCCTGGGTTTACTTCCAGCATTCAAAATAACTTGTTGATGCCAGTTCTGGGAAGATAGGACTGGAAATGATCCCTCTCTACAACTACATAATGGCTGTTTTGTTTAGGAGCTTTCACAGAATACTTCTCCTGCAGCCCCCACTCATGGAGGGTCACAAAACACTTTTCAGTATCAGGTAATAAACTTAAGGGCTGCAGTAAAAGAACAAACCTCTCAATCACAACATCACAGAAGACTATAACCAGTATGCCTGCAACAAGATATTTACCAAATAAATCTCCCAGAAGATTCTGAGAAAGTGGCAGGGGAAAAAAAAAGAGGCAAAACAGTCCTTTGCCAGGCTCACCTGAGGGAAGAGGTTTTCTTGTGACCCAAATCTGGCAATCAATTTAACTGTGAGCAAGATGCACCACAAACCACTTGATGATTTAATGTCACCAGTGTCCTTTCTACATCCTGTTTCTGACTAATTTCCAGTGCTTCAGAGGCAGTTGAAAAAACCCTCACAAGCCAAATGCAGATGGGGTAGAGGACCAGAGGAGGCCCTGAAGCTTGAGAATGGTCAAAGTACTATGCCAAAGGTCAGCAGCTCAGCCCCTTTTAAATGTCCCTTGGACACACTAAAGTATCATGCCCCAATTTAATATAATTTAGGTGCTTGTGCCTACAGTACTGTTTGTTTTCTCCTGGAATGGTTAGAAAGCTTTCCAGTTTAAATGTCCTCATGACAAACTTATACTCATACACCCTCATGCCAGTATAATTCTTTAATTTAAACAGTTCTCTTTCCTCGATATTTACTGTTTGAATGTATTTACAGTGAATCGTCATGCTGTTTTGGCTTCGTTTGGCTAGTTAAGGAAGCCAAGCTTCAACGGGATCTCTGTTCCCCCACCACCCCAGTGTTCCTCTTCTGCACCTGTGGCGACCTGAGTCAATAATTTCTGATTGTAAGTCACCAGAACTGGACATAATTTTCCAAACAAGTGTCCTTAGTAAAGCCATATTAATACTTCCCTCTCTCTACTAAAAATACCCCGCTTCGTGCATCATAGACTCACATAAGCCTTTTCCACAGCTATTCCTGCTGGCAGCTCACAGTCATTTTCTCTTGGAGGAATTCACCACATTGTACGGTCAGAGGAGCAAGCCTAAGGCTACCAGCATCACCACCTTCCTCCTTTCACTACAGAGTGCTTTATGCACAGACTACTACTTCTGACCTTGAAAAAATCCTTGCTTTGGCAATTGTCATTTCCTTTGCCAGCTTCTTTCAACATCTCTGTGTAAAATTCATCTTTGCATCCCTCTGTTCTGTCAACCTCAGGAATTTCCTCCGTTCCTCTAAGTTTGCTGTTCTGTGATTCCAAGCCTTAGACAAAGATCTGCATTTGTCCTTCCTGCAGTTTAACATAAGCTGGATTAGTCCATGAGCACTCCGTGATCACTCAGTTCGAGATGTGTTTCAATACTACAGCCTTCTACAAGGTCCTTGCCGCTTATTAATCCTAGGCCTAAAATAGCATCCTCTCTCACGGACTCACTGCTTGTTTGCTTGAGAAATCGAGTTTCTATGACACTCAAGAACATTTAAGCCCTACCACTTCCCGGTGGTATTTTCCAGTCTGTATTTGAGAAATTATAGTTTCCCATAATCACATGATATTTGCTCTCCTCTATCTCCCCCATAGGTTTTGGAGATAACCATCCCTGTCCAAGTTTGTAATGGATTACCACCCTTCTCTCGGTGGTAAAAAGACATTGGTGACATATCTCGCTGTAATAACTGCATTAGAAATCTTTAAAATCTTGTAGTCATGATACGGAAAAGGAAAAAAAACCAAAGCACTTGAAACAGTAGATATTGCATTAGACCAATACTTTATTCTTTCAGCTACAGGCATATTTTAATGTGGAAAAGCCTCTGACATCTTTCAGATGGTGTAAAAATTGGTTTTCTCTTTTTGGGGAAGAATACATTAATATAGCTGCTAGAGCTACAGGCACTGGAATCCTATTGTGTTTTTTCCTTTTTTTTTTTTTTAAGGGCAAAACAAGAGGACACATATACAACAGCAAAAAGAGTGGCAAAGAAGGAAATTGCAGGTTAGTCTCTAATAGAAACTTATTTGCAGCTCCGCCGCTGGAGAAATACAGGCTTGTTGCACAGTCCTATCAGCCGGTCCAAGGCTAAGCAATCTTGAACAAGAGATGGAACGCTTGAGACATCGGTCTTAGGTTGTCTTTGTGATGGCAGGTTCACGGCAGTTGGCTTGACAGCTAAGCCAGCCTCTTACCAGGGACAGCAGCAGAAGGCGGTGTGTGTGTGGGGAGGGGTGTGTGTGTGGGGGGGTGTGTGGGGGGGTGGGGGGTTGTGTGTGTGTGTGTGTGTGTGTGTGTGTGTGTGTGTGTGTGGTGGGGAAGCAGAGAAGTGGGATGAGGAAAAAAACAGCACACAAAGAGGGAATTAGCAGTGCGAGACAAGCCTCGTATTTTAGGGGCTGGTGAGGACAGAGCCGGAGCTGGGGATGTTCGGTTTTGCAGGGCAGGTTGGGCGTTTCTGATATCCGCGGGATGAAGACTTAAGAGGGTCAGGATGGATTTCGGGACTCGGGAGATGCTGTAAGCGGCAAGTATGACGCAAAGCTTGTCCGTTCAGGATCACGCATCCAACCGTTCCTCCCTAGTGATCCCTCGATAAACAACGTCCAGTAAGGATGGTGACCTCATCCCACTGAAATTAGCCAAACACCACACATTTCTCGGTCTTCAGCTCCGCACATTCCTTACTCTCTCGGCTCTCCCGGCTCCCTGACCTACCAGCCCCATTGCTGCATCCCGCAGCTCCGGAGGGCCCCTTTGCAGCAATTCCTCCCACCGACCCCGGCCCGCGCTGCCGCCTGCGCTGCCGGAGCCCCGCGCGCCGCTTCTGCGCCAGCGCCGCCGTTCCCCCTCCCCTCGCAGCAGCCCGGTGAGGCGGCGGGGACATGACAAGCCTCACAACGCTGCCCCGCGTAAAAACCAGGCCGCCGGCACCGGCCGCGCATCTGCCCTGATCGGGACATGCCGCCGTACGAGCGGAGCCCGATACAGGTATTTATTTAACCTGGCTGCCCGGAGCGACAGGTTCTATCGGGTGTCAGGGCCGCCCCCCTTCCCCCGCCGCCGGGAGAGCCGCCTAAGGACGGAGGACGGGTGCCTCTCGCACCTCCGGGACGCTGGGGAAGGGAACACACCCCCCGCCCGCCGGCCGGTGACTCGGGGTTGCCACCTACGGTCGGCTGCTCCCCGCCTGCAGCTGGCCCGGGACCCCGTGAGGCGTCCGCCCTCTCCGGGGGCGAACGGCTGTGGCTCGCTGCTCTTTTCCGATCTTTTCCAGACTCTTCTCCCCCTCCCCTTCCTCCCCCCCGCCGTCTTTCCTCCCTCCCCTTTTTCCCAGTGGCATATTTTTTTCTTTTAAATAAAGGCTATTGTGTTCGAAGCGACCCTTTGTGCAGGGTTGCTCGCACCTCCCTCGGGGCGGCGAGGGGAAGGAAGGGGCTCTCCGCCGCACCGATCTCTCTCTCCCAGCGCTCCGCGTCCCGCCGCCATCCCCCGAGCCCTCTCCCTCCTCAGCGCTCCCACCCTTCCTTCAGTGCCCCAACGGTCGGCCCGGCGCAGCAATCGCCCGCTCTCAGGCCGAGCCCCAGCATTGGGCTGGGCGAGCACCGGCACTGATCCCCAGCGCCCCCCCCAACCCGCCCGGAGCGGGACGCGCCGTCTCCTCACAGCCCACCCCGCGCCCCCTTCGCCACTTGCGAAGGGCCGGCAGGCGCCGGGCGGGACGGACTCCGTCTGCCGGGCGGGGAGTGTGGGATCCGCTCGCCCCAGGCTGTGCCAGCGCCGGCGAAGCGGCGGGGTGGAGGGGGACGGGTAACGGCGGCATCAGGTGCAGCCAGGGCAGGCGGCGGGGCAGGCCCGGCCCCCAGCTGCCGCCTGCGCGCTGAGCAGCTCGGCCGGGCCCGCCCCTCGGTGTGTGAGGAGGAGCCGGGAGAGCAGCGGGCTTCGCCGGGGATTTCCAGCCTGAGCGGGCGGGAGAGGAAGTGCGGGGCGGGGGGAGACGGCGCAGAGCGGCAGGGACTTTCCGTCGGGCTGGCGGTCGCCTTCGCCGGGCTCTGGCTGCCGCCCGCCGCCCCGCTCCCCTCACACGCTCGCAGGTAGGGCGTCCGCGGGGCTCGGCGCGCCCCGGGGAGCGACGCGGTGGAAGAACGGGGAAGGGGAGCTGCCGAGGGAGACGCGCTTCACCGCCGCCGTGGCGGCGGCTCCCGCTTAGGGCTCCGGCACTGGCCGGGTTCGGCTGCCCGCGCTCGGGCTCCCTAGGCAGAGGGTCAGGGCTGGGCGGGCGGCGAGGGCCGAGGGGTTGCTACTGCGGAGCCGGCGTGGGGCAGAGTGGCGGCGCGGCGCTGATACGAGGCATCTGCTACCAGGCAGGGGCCGAGGGCGCTTCACCCGTAGCCTGTTGCCGGGACCTTGGCGGCGGCTGGTGCCCTGGGATAGATCAGCCTCCGGCGGGGGCGGCGTGGACTCTGCCTGCCCGGACGCACTCACACTCCAGGGCTTTGCAGGTGCCCCCTTTTGACTTATTTATTTCTGCCTCCCCTCTTCCCTCCCCCCTCTCCTCTTGCTTGCTCCCCCTCTCCGTCCCGCGGTGTGTGTCGGAGAGGGGAGGCCGGGCGGCAGGCCGGAGCGGAGCCGTACGGCAGCGGGCGGCGCGGCGGCTCATGCGGCGTTTGATGTGTCGTTTGAATGCAGAAGCCTCGCTCCGCTCCTGGCTCCCTCCATATGCAGTGCTGGGGGCGGGCCGACGGCCTTTAAAGGGGCACTGCCGGCAGCCGCCGCGCCTGGGCGCCGAGCGCGGCGCCCCCCGCAACTTCGCACGTCCCCGAGGCTGCTGCCCTCTGCGGCGGCTCCGCGCTGCGCCGCGGCGGGCGGCCGGCTGGTTCCCGGGCGGCGGGGAAGAAGATCCTGTGCCGTTGTTACGGAGCTGCTCCTGATCGGAGTGGAAGGAGTTATATTTGTATAAAGTCTGTCTGCCTACGACGGCCCTGCGCTATAAGCCTGTCTGCCTGGCGTGAGAGGAAAGAAAAGTATTTTGTTTTCACGCCATTCATTTTAGGCGCTGATTCGCAACACCGAGTTTTAGTATGTTATGTTAATTACCGTGTTGTAGGATAGAAAAAAATAACGAGTATTTAAAAGTTTATACTGAGTCATTCCTCTGCAGATGAACCTATTGACTGACTCATAATCTGAGAACTGCAGTGACTTGTAAAATAGAAAGGTAAGGCATTTACATCTTGATTTATTTGTGTCTTCTGGTGTGTAAGATCTGAATTATCTGCAGAAAAATAAGAGAACTGGTATTAATGCTTAGAGGCGTAATCTCATGATGCTGTGTCCATCTGAGCTTGTGTGATGTGAAAGATTGTATGTGCACCTCTGTGCGGATCCTTCCAATGCATTAGGACATTTTTCATCTTTCTCTGTTTCTGTAGTAGTAAAATGCGGGAAGTTCCAATGATACAATTTGAAATTTGCAGTCTCCATGGGTCAATGGCTTCTCTAGCTTGTCAAGATCTAACTGAGCCTTGTATATTGTATATTGCAATTCGTGCGTGTTTATATCTTCAGTAGAACTGTGTATTTTTCCTTGCAGGTTTGTCCCATAGAATACACATAGCATTATTGTGCACTAATCTGCACTTGCTTTCGTAGACCGAAAAGGAGATTAGTGTATGATGTGAAGGTGTACCAGTGGTATTTAGCTTAGACAAATCAAGTAGTATAATCTGAAAGAGCTAGTAAAAAGCTATATTTAAAATAGCTACTGACTTCCGTAGAAGCCTGGATTTAAAGGCTATGCTGGTTGTTAGAGTTAGAACTAAAGAGATCATAGCATATACTATAAATGAGCCATTTGGCCACAAGCATGTAAGTGACAGTCCATATGCATGGACTTATGGATTAGTGTAGATGTAAATGTTATTTCTTATAACCCTCTCCCTAGGGTTTTAGTTTTAAGACAATAAATACTTGATCATTTGGACGGAATCAGAGTTTTTTTGTGCCTGAACTGGGAAACCCCTTGTTGTAAAGCTTGATAACGGAAATGTTGATGTATCATGGGTTTGGGCATTGCAAGCAGACGGCACTATGAGGTTATAAAAGTTGCTTTGTTGCAACATGAAAATGGTAGGTGTTGTACTGAAAGATGGATTGAGAAGCTTCCAATAATAGCTGGACCTAGAATATAGAAAGGTAAAGTGCATTCAGTAGCAAAGCAAATTAATTCTAATCAAAAGAGGGTGCTAAAGGACTCGGTCTTTAGGCTTTCCTGAAGTCCTTCTGCAGTTGTGTTTGATGATTCCAATTTTGAGAAGTCATTCTTGTATGGATTTGGAGAATTTCGTCATCGTGGAAGCATATTTATTGTTGGTACCTTGGAGAACGGTGTGAGATGGCAGTAGTTAGCATCAGTGAAAAAAAATCTTTGTGAAGTCTTACCATCCCATGCTAATACAGTTTGTCTTCTAAATGATTTCAAGATCTTGACGTTGTTCTTGTCCATAGTGAAAACTATAAGTGAGAGAAGAGGAATGTGTTTTTTCAATACTGACGTCCAGAGCTGTTCTCTTCATAGATGTGGCAGTGCTGAAAATACGAAAAGCCAGAAATCTTAATTTTTAACTTTAGTGTTAAACCACTGGAACATAAGTAGACAATCATAGTTCTTCTGCAGATGAAAAAACAGTTTAAAAATAGGAATGACTTAAATCTACTCCAGTATCCTGAACTGGCTTTGTATGAATAGGTATTGCAGGAATAACACGTTTTGATCTCTCATGTCTTAGATGATGCAATAACTGGATTTCTTTAGATTTTTTTATTATAATAGTGTTTCTTAATTGAAGATGCCGAATCTTATGATGTCTGGAGAATGCTCATTACACACTGGTTTCAGATGTCTGTGCTCTTTTTCACAGTTCCTTTAAAGAATTGCCAAGGCTTAATTTTTTATTTTTTTTATGCCTGTGGGTGGGTACTTTCTGAATATGATGCTTGTATTTGAAACCTCCTAGCATTCTTGGCGTATGGCTCAGGAACACCAAATGTGGTGGGAGAGGGTGAAATTGGAGATTTCAAGATGTGGTATGGGGGAAAGAAGCCAAAGGAGGGAGAGTTGTGTATTTTTGGGCAACAGAATAAAAGTGTAATTGTAGCACAAGAAATAGTCTGTAGTCACGCTAGGTTTTATCTTACACTTTTAAACGTGTGGCGATGAAGTGGTGACATAGAAACTATAGCAGTGAAGGGCTGGCAAAGAGAATATAACTGTTCTTGCAGTTCTGCTTGCTGGAAGCCCATACCCTCATCAGTGGACAGTTAGGCAGTGTAGGTTTGTTTTGATAAATCACAAACAGGTTTCATTTTTTCTATGCCTTTTTTTTTAAGGTAGAAAGAGAGAAGACTAGAGAATTGGGAGGAAGGAGGGGCATCTTAGAATGGAAGATCATTAAGTGTCTGTAGAGTAGGAAGAGGTGCTCTGTTCTTCTAATGGGAAAGAAGAGAGAAGGAAGTAAAGATAAAAAGCCCCTAGACAATCAATAAGGAACCTATACAGTAGAAAGATCTTAGAACTTAGTGAGAAAATAAGGCAAAAGATTATTTGGTATTGGGAATTGTGAGATATATACGTATATTTATATAGTCTTTGAGAGTGTCTTTGAGTTCTTCCTGGAGATTTTTCCTCTTGGATCACTGACAGCAAAATATCATTGCCACTGTGACTTCAATTGCTACTGACTGTTGGCTTTGTAACTAGGTTAACAGGGTGAATGTCTCTAAAATTATAGACAGCAACTGTAGGTCACTAATCCTCTCTACCCCCCAAAAAATGTTAAGCCTTTGATTTCCATGCTGTTGTTCTTCCCTGCTGCTTTACTCTGCATGTGTGAAGTGTGATTTCAGTAGAATTCTAAGTTCTGCAGTTCACCTAGTCAAAGTCTCAAGATGTTCATGGGTGCAGAAGTTCAGTATTGGACATGTGTGACGGCCTCCATCCCTGGCTTCCTCATTGTACTGAAAATTGGGGTGTTGTGTACTTTGACATCAGGATTAAATTTTTGCAAATGGCACACATTAGAACTGCACTGGGCATAGCAGCAATACTATAAGTTGGAATGTTCCCTACTTGCAGTATTATTTTATGTAGTATCATAAAATGATCATTTATGAAATAGATTTTTCTAATGTATAGAGGAAACCATCTATACATTATTTACAATGATAAAAATTGCTAATAATTCTGTAGTGTGCTCTGAAATGAATATACCCTTTCTAATATGCTCTGAAGTGACTATATCCTTTCATGTATAGAATACAGAGCAAATGCTTCACGGACAAAAACAAGTAGTGAAAGAAGTCATGAAACTTCTATTTTACATGCTTTAATGAGGTCTGTATGGAAGCTCGTAATTAGAAAAACTTAGCATTTGGAGTAATACTGAACTTTTGTCTGACTTTGTGGTTTCTGCATTAATACAAAAATCATCTTTTTATAAATAAAGTAACGTACGCTCAAGACATGCTCGAAATGCCAAGAGTCTTTACAGCTTTCTTAGGTCTCTAGGAACTCAAGAGTTGTTTTGATTTGGTCTGTTCTGAAGAGCGTGTTGCAGATGCTACTGTAAGAGAAGTGCCTTCCTGGCTGCCACTTCATTCCTGCAAGCGTTGTCATTTATCAAGAAAGTGAAGATGGTCCACTGAAGATGCCAGTGTAAACTGTAGGAGACCTGGCAGCTGGTTCTCCTTCGTTCCTGTAGATACCTGTGTTGTAAGTCATTCAGTTAGAGCCAAACCAACAAGGGGCTTTGATGTTGCAGTGTGGAGTGATGTGTGGAGTGATGTGACATCATGCCTGAGTCCCAGGGGCAGAAGGGAGATTCCAGTCCAAGTTTCCTGCTTCCTTGGGGAGTATTCTCATCATCAAGCCACAGGCCAGTTAGGAGTAGTGTCACTTCCTTCTCTTGAAATTCTTCTGCTCTGCCAGGAATAATCAAAACTTGGTGTGACTGAGAAATAGAGCAAGAGGAAGAATGATGTCTGTCAAGTGGTTAGGATAATTACCAGGAGGAGGAAAGACACAGAGTCTGCCGATGCTTCTTCCACTGTTGTTTTGTTTGTTGTTTTCTGCTGCATTTGAACTTGATGTTGAGATGCTTGCTGAGGCGATCAGCCTTATCAAGACAGATGTTTCATTAAGCACAGAAGGTGTGCTGGGGGAGAAAGGAGTACTGATACTTGGGTGCCGCTTGAGTTATGTGGTAGCTGACTGTGAGTTCTGAGAATAACTTCGATGCAGCTAGTGGCTTAATGTGTGTCTGGCTTGTGGATCCATGTACAGACCATTTTCTTGGTCTGTAATAAAATGGGAATAGTGGTGCTTTCCTACAGTTTGAGGACATAAAAGTGATGAGGTGCTGAGACTCAGCAGGGCAGTACAAGGGTCATCTGTTGATAAACGAATTGCAAGTGCTGTGTAGAGGTGTCCTGTTCTGTCTCCTCTGCAGTGCTGTACCATTCTCCGCCATCAGCGTCGTGGAACAGGAAACAGTATTTGCTTGACGGTCTTCCATTCTTGCGTACAGCTAACATACAGTGCTATATGAAGCTGAGTGTACATGACAGAATTTGTCAGTGATAGCTGTTCTGGTGCTTGTACTTGTTCCCAACTTTCTGCTTTGGCTGTTCTAGAAAAGTAACATTTTTTTCTTATTCTATGGAACAAGCTTACGTGATAAATGGGCCTAAAATAACTTTCTAACAGCAAAGCCTAGCTCATAACCCAAATTTTGGCAATGTGAATGTATTTCTTTTTGTGAGGTCATCCATGCACTTGAGAGAGGGAGGTAATTGGAATGATTATTAGAGGCTTTTATGATGGAGATCTTGTGTACTGTACCAGTTTGACTATGCCCTCTCTTTGTCTTTCCACAGAGAGGAACCTTTGGAGAGCAGGTTGCCTTGAATGTTGTGGCTTCTAACTTAATGGCTCACAGATGTAAGTCTTGATTTTGCATAGGAAGTGTAGGTTTACCATTTTCATTCAACTTGGTCTTGTTTTAATCTCCTTTAATCCATCCCAAATGACTCTTTCTGCATTTTATGCTCTTCAGCTGCTAATAGAATGCTCTTGCCCATGCTGTGCTTCTCTTCCATCTTAAGTTGTCAAAACAGTAGAGAAGCTCTTAATTTCTCAAGCTGGTTCGTCCGATTCTTAGAATTGACTTATTTTGCTTTCAGTCAGATCTCTTGTAATTTTAGAGTTGTTAAGGGTTTCATCCTTGCACTTGAGCAAAATGACTGCATTTCCCCCTTTACTTCCATTTACGTCACTTTTCTCTTGAATCACATGTTTCCAGGGTTGTGCTTACTTTCACACTTCTGGCTAATAATTTTTATCTGCAGATGCACTTCTCTGACTTCTCTGTAGCTACCTGCTTTGTTGATTACCTCTCCTTCTCCCACTCCAGGTGAATTAACAGACTCTTTCAGGTCACTAAAGGTGGTCTAGAGTGTACCCTACTATTGTCTGGACTACAGGTGTCTTTAAATATACGCTTGGTCTCTCATTCCATCCTTTTCACTGTCCTCTTTTCTGTTCAGCACAACATCCTTGTGAGAGGAGCGTTGTGCTTTTATTGTTATGACTGTTGTGGTTGAACCTGATTAGAATACCAGTTCTACATTCAGTAGGTGCCAAAGGTAAAGTGCTTGTGGTTGTAAATGACATGTTCTCAAAATGCTACCGTTTGGTTGACAGTTTGAGTAGAAGGAAGTTGGATACCTAAATAAAGGAAGGCTGCTGATTTGCCTATGCACATCTCTAGCAGTTTTGGAACCCTTTGATGCAGTAGTATTTTCATTGCCTTCTAAAACTCAGTGTTTTTGAGGTGGGGAAAAAGAGAAAGGATTTGAGCTAACTTAATCTGAAGTTAATAATACGTAGTAGTATCAGTCGAAGTCAGCAGTATCTTTTCTGTTTTCCGTCAGGAGCTGAATCATGTTTCTAACTACAGAAGCTGAGCAGGCTGTATTTCAGATTAGCAAATATGTCTTACTGCTCCCCCATGGTGTCAATATGTAATGGAAATACCAATGGAAGCTATGTTGTCGTTCAGCTGGTAGGTACTGCTTGGCAAGTTTTACTCTATGTTATAGCAAGGCATTTTGACACTTTTTTGGAGCATGTGCAGAAGAATGCTCTTGGCAGTCTCTAGGAAGATAGAACAAGTTTATTGCTATTTGTGTGTTGTACTTCATCAGCTATTTTTCAATGCCCGGGACTATAAATTTCCCTTATTCACCTTTCCTTCTTACAAATTCCTGGAAACTTCACTTTCATTTTGAAAAGGATTTAGACATGCAGCTTTCAAGATTTTAAGGGATTTTTTTGGGATTTACTCTGTTGTTTGTTCGTGTGTGGTTTTTTTTTTTGCTTGGGTTTTTATTCGCTTCATTTTTGCAGGTTTTTTTGTTTGTTTTTTTTCTAATTAAAGATTTAGGACATGCAAATAAATATCCACCCACTGCTTTCTGTATATTTTTGCTGAGGAGATTCTCTCAAAATAAATGAGGAAGAAGCTTGGAATTGTTCTTTTCTGTAAATAAAGCTGTTAGGAGCTGTTAGTGTGATAGTGTATTTTTGCAAAATTATTCACTAAGGATTTTGGTGGGGTGTTTTTTTTTCTTTTTGAATGAGCTCTCAATGTATTAGTTGACTGTTCTGAGATGAGATGGGGCAGACAGACTTTGAAAATCCTTTGAGCTATACATGAAAAGGCAGTTACTCCAGAACAAGAGTGTCCATGTGCTGAGTTAATTGGAGAAGTTCAAAGTAGTTGAACCCATACTTGCAATGTTGTGATTTATACAAAGAACAAAGAGGACAAAATGCAGTGAGGAAAAAAGTGCTACTTATAGATCCATTTTGTACGTAAGTTCTGTCATACTTGTTTGCATGAGAAAATGTTAATGAGGTAAATAGTGGAAGTTGACCGCAGTCATGCTACATGATTTACTGACACTTAACGATCATTTGCTAACCATCTCCCTTAGTATGTTTTGTAGCAGAAGTACAACCTGAAGATGTCTTGGAATGCTTAACTTTGTCGTAAAAAGGTGTAGGTAGTGACTTCTGTTGCTATGGTGCGGGTCCAGGTTTGTCCATATTCCCTACACTTTAGAGTTCTGGCACCTCTGTTGTATTCTCAGAGGAACAGTTTAAACATGCTTAAGACAGCTGTATTTTTAATCTGGCATTGCTGCTTCACAGTTACTGGCTTGTTATTTTTTTGAAAAAGTATTTCTAAGTAAAATCTTACTGAATCGTATCTCCTTGTTAAACAAATGTCTTGTACTTAATAAATTTGTGTATGAATGTAATGTCTGTGGGGAGAAAAGAACTGTCTGATTGACTGTGGAGAAATGATTTGGCTTCTCTTGTAGCTAATCAGTTTTTATAGAGTATTGAATAGGCCATGTGTTAAAGTATCAGTTGTAAACACCTCCAAAATAAAATGTTTGTCATGTTAAAGAAGGGGAAAAATTGGTGAGCTCTCCATTAGATGGTGCTGCTGGGATTGAAATATTTATATGCCTAATGGAATCAGGCTTCTGTTTAAAATTGTTTTAATGGCTGTATTTTTTTTCCCTCTGTATTAAAATACTTTCCAAAGGCGGGGATACTTGCTAAGATTTTTTTTTGTTGTTGTTGTTGGTAGGTTTTTTTTTTTCAGTTTGAAATGAATAGGTAAGATGCTAAAAACATGGGATGTCTCCATGGGAAGGAGGTATGGAAGAAATAAATCATGCTTTTTGCAGGGGTGATTTAGATTTTTAGCTGCTTCTGTGGTAGCTCTCATCTGTTTAAGAGCTGACTCTGTGTTACGTTCATGCCCTGCTATCATGTAGATGGGGATACTGCAGTATTAAGAAATTCAGTGTCAGAAAATACTTGATTTAAAAACCCAGAAATTAGTTAGACTGACCACTGCAGCAATAACACTCTCATGAATTTAGTCTTTGAGGTCCTGTCTTCTTGTTGACCCCTGTTCACTAGCATTTCTTTAAAACACTAGCAGTGTTTTACCTTAAACACATAATGATAGTATTCCTCTGCCTGAGCCCTGACTGACTAGAACATAAGGGAACAAAGATGGTGCCTACACACAAAGGCACTGAGTACCATCTTGAAAGCTGTAGGTGATCCCAGATGGTCTGAAGTTGATGCTCCAAAAGCGTGCAATCTTCCGTATGGCCAAACTCTTACCTGCCAGTCCTGCATACATCTTGGATATTTTAGGGCATCTAGAATTGTACTGAATACCCATGATTGGACACCTGACTCACTCTGCAAATAGTTAGATTAGAGATATGTAATAAATAATTAAAAAAAGTGCATTAGCAAGTGTATTCGTTAAATACTCCTTGCTGTAAAGACTTCTTCAAATATAGCAAGGCAAGGTTGCTGAGGTCTTTGAATTCTCCTACACCACAGGGCTGTAAGTAGAAAAGAACCCTAATTTTTAGAAATAGTATTGGTCAAGAGCTATAGAAGTTAGTCGGGTTGGGTTCATGGAGCCACAGCCACCTTCTCATTACTGGTAGAAGTACTTTTAGAGTGATGAGTAATTGTGACAGGCTAACAAAAAACCTTAGTAGCATTAAATAGCACTGAGCAAGAAATGTAAGAGACAAAATATTTCTTAAGAAACTGAGAATTTTTTTTTTTTTTCTTTTGAAGAAGAAGTAGCTTAGCAAAAATCCACTTCTTGAGGTAGGAAAGTTTAAATAATTTCACATCCAGCAGTGGGAAGCCTGGCTTAACAGGCTTGGCCTGAGTTTAACAGCTGTGAAAGTGGTGTGCGGCAACCAGTGGACTTCACGTGTAATTTTCTGTTTCCAGAAATAGAGAAGTTTGCAAAAGTCTTTGTTGGCTTTCTAACCTTGGCCAGGATTAAAATCTGTGATTTCCAGGTGCTGTTAGTTCCCCAAAATCTCACTGGGATGTGATTCTCTTTGGGCTTAATCGTCCATTTTGGAATAACTCAAAAAGTCATCAGTTCTGCGATAACTGGACAAATGGACAAGCTGTTGTGTGAGAGAACTTGGCCATTAGTATTTTGTTAGTAACTTACAGCTTGCTAATAATATATTAAAAGATAGCGGTTATGATGTCATCCAGCCACATGAATTTAAGTATGAACTTGCTATTCCTTAGTTACACAATTGGCTTCCTAAGTGAGGCCAGAACCAAAGGTGGAAATGAATCAGGCAGGAATAAAGTCATGCTTGGTCACCTTGAATAGAAAGCCTTGAATCTAACATTGCCATAGTCTTCTGGGCTCTATTAATAGATACTTAAATATCATCAAAACCCAGCCTTTCTTCTTCCCTCCTGCATTGACTTTCAGCTGGTTAGGAGACTACCTTTGTGTTTACAGGCTAAGAATTGGTAATTCACAGGAATTTTCATTGTAGCCAAAAGGGCATCAACAGCATATCCCACCCAGAGAAATGTTGATCAGAGGGGGCATATTAAGGATGGTCAGGGAAGAAGTGATAATGTATTGTAATGCATTAAGGATATGTATGTTTGTTTTTAGGTGAAGATGTTAACGAGAGGAGGTCTAGGGAGTGATAAGAGCAGTATTGTGATAGACCCACCAAAAATGGTGGGGTGGTGAAACTTACTACTGTTCTAAAAATATAATAAATGAGCCAACAGTCAAACATGCAGTTTGCCATAAATGAAGGATTTTATTTGCATAGGTATCTTTTGAGAAGGGCATGTGGTTTATGCACTCCTATGTGATAATTTATTGATGTACAGGAAGGCTCTTGATAGTACATGTGGATGTTTGTCTTCGTCTAATGTTGACCAAGTAAGAAAGGAGCTGGGTAAAAAGATGTAAGAAGGAAGCAGCTTGTGGAAGATTTAACTCGAACTGATAAAATTCAGTATTTCTATGAAGTGAAGGAGGAAGAACAACAAAATAAAGACAACAAGAAGAATTTGGAAAATTTGTAGGTAAGATGCCATAGGAAGCATGTTAAAGTCTTAAGAGGAATTCAGTAAAGTTATCTTTTTATAGGGACCAAGTATGAATTAGTAATTTTTACTTTCTTTTGCAGTGACACATAGCAATAGACCACTTCGGCTAAATCAGTACATTGCTAATGATCTGAAATTTGAGAAGAAATTGTATGAATTTAGGTCACAACGTTAAAGATGAGTAAGAAAGAATGGCACATATGTATAGAGAGAAGGTTGGAGCTTTTGAGCCATAAAACAGTATCAAATTAACATGACAGAGGATAATGAGAAAATGTTTTTCATATGGTCTTGAGCAGTAAGAGGGTATTGTTCCAGTAGCCACTATGGAGGGAAAAGTGACAAAAGTTGATGCCAAGAGAAATAAAGTAAACAATTCGTCTATCTTCTTTAGAAGAAGCAATGATATAATGCACAACCCGATTAGTTGTTAACTCCTTCACTTCTGTTTGGGATAATTGATTGAGTTCAGAAAGGGTTTTGATTTTGACCTTATGATTTGTGTGCTGTGATATGCGTGATGTGAAACTGAGTAATTAAATTTGTTTTCCAGAAAAATTAGAATAAATGTTTTGTTTATAAATATCTGCAAGATAACAGTGATGGAAAGAGCCATTAGCAATTTCTCCACAGTATTTTATCACAATTCTTTCTGTATCCTGATTAAGGGTCTAGGGAACTGAGGAAAACCAGTCTGGTTTTTTAAAGGACATGGCTGCAAGGGTAGCATGCAATGGATTGGAAAACTGAGCAGGAAGATGCAGGTAACTGTCATCATCCTGGATAATATTGCCTAGGCATCTGTTTTGGCTCCTGAGATGGTTAAAATTTTCCAACAATGACTTTAAGGACCAAATAAGAGAGAACAAATTTAGTATGTTTGCAAATGGGTACCAAACTGGGAACCTCCGTAAGTATTCTGGAGAACAGAACTCCAGTTCAGAGTGAACAGGCTTTGATGGGGTCGGTGGCATTGAGTAGCTCACTGCTCTTTTCATTTGGCTTACATTTTTCTTGCAACCCAGGATGCAGCTGTAGTTTCCCTTGTTCTCCTGATTTCAAATACTGAATCCAATTCAAGATGTCATTGAGCTTCAAAGTACTTGGCCTACAGCCTCCTATATTACCTTAAATGAAACGCCTGAACCTGATCTTAAGACTAGGTGCAGGGTGTCAGACTTTATGCTGTTACCAGCACTGAAATGAAATTGCGTGTTTCCCCCCACTTAGAGCAGGCCCAGAGCCGCAGTGTGCTGGACCTTGGGTAGTGTTTAAACCACCAGTGAACTCAAGTTCTATGTTGGATAATGTTGTGCAATGAACTGTAAAAACCAAGGAGCATGTTTTGCAGGTTTTTTTTTTTTCACTACGACAAGCATAGTAAATTAAAAGAAAGAGGTGGGAAGGCCAACTAAAGATACACCAATATCTGAACGGCTGTAGTTAGTTACCAGGGCTTAAGCACCAGAGTTTATTGCAAACTGTAACGTACAGTAAGTAAAATAGAAACGAGCATTTGGAAAGCATTTTAATAATACAGGTTTCTATATGGCCTTATTCCCTGTTAGAGCTCCCCGAGCCCATACGATGCTTCCTGTAACTGCTGTTGACTCTTTGTTCTTCTGGTCTCTACTCATTTTCCTGTTGTCCTGGGTTCAACACAGGACAGTATGGTGGCGGCATTAAGCAGCGTGTTGTGCATTGCTCGCTTTATTATTGTTGTTATTATTGCTTTCTCTCTCTTTGTGGTGTTCAAGTAAACTTTCCTTATCTTAACCCATGCGGCTTTACCTTTTTTCTCCTCCTCCCTCTCTCCCCTCTCCGCCCTGGGGGGGTAGGAAAGGGGTGAGAGCGTGGCTGCCAGCTGGTTTCAAACCACGACAGTCCTTTTAGAGAAGGCTTACAATCAGACTGTAGTCTGGGATGTGCATCCTCCAGAAACCCAGGATGCCTAAGAAGGCCTGTGTTTCCTTTTTATTAGTTGATGGAGACATAGCTGCTACCGTGTTGATTACATCCATCAGGATCTGGTGATGCCTGTCTTGCCGTTTTATTCTGAAAAATTGCAGGTCCCTTTTACTTTGTTTTATGGCAAAACCAGCCTTCAGCAGGATTTGAGCTATTTTCTCCCCTTTCTCAATAACTTCCTCCGCTGTATTACCCCATAAGGTGATGTCATCAGTGTATTACAAATGTTCAGAAGCTCCACCCTTTTCTAGTGCAGACTGAATCAGTCCATGGCAAATGGTGGGACTGTGTTTGCACCCCTGGGGCAGTCAATTCCAGGTGTACTGGACACCTCTCCAGGAGAAAGCTAACTGCTATAGGAATGGAGAAGGCGGCATTGGCAATATCAGTTGTGGTGTACCACTTACCTGCCCTTGACTCCAGTTCGTACTGGAGTTGTAACATGTCCAGCCCTGCAGCACTCGGTGGGGTGATTTCATTCAGGCCACAGCAGTCTACTGTCACTCTCCATTCTCCATTAGATTTTCACACTGGCCAGATAGGATTGTTAAAGTGTGAATATGTCTTGCTGAACACTCCTTGACTCTCCAGTTGATGGATCAGCTTATGGATGGGGATCAGAAAGTCTTGATTAGTGCAGTATTGCTGCCGGTGCACCGTCATAATAGTGATTGGCACCTGCTGATCTTCAGCCTCTGCAATCCGATCACAGAAGGGTCCTTTGAAAGACTGGGCAGAGTGGACAACAGTTTAGTTTCCACTGTCTCCAAAGCACCAGTACCCTCTCCTGAGGCAGTCTATGCTAAGGATGCATGGAGCCTCTGGGCCAGTCACAGTGGGGTGTTTTTGCCACTTATTCTCAGTGAGACTCACTTCAGCTTCTAATACAGTGAGCTGTTGGGATCTTCCTGTCACCCTGGAAATACAGATCGGTTCTGCACCTTTATAACTCGATGGCATTAAAGTACACTGTGAAAGTTTTCTCCCCGTTCTTGCCTGTAGATGGGGTGAGGTTACTCATACATGACAATGCCACGTACAAATACCAAATTAACCTCCTGACCAGTGGTATAATCATCATAGGTTGACACTATCAAATACAGCAACATGATAGTCCTGATCTGTTTCCCAGAGATGGTAACATCACCACAGGAAATATATAGTGTACGTAGGGATTTGTATACTACCACCATGTGAGCAAATGGACCAACCTGGTGACCATGGACAACTAATATACAGAGTGTGTATAGCAAAAGTGTTTTAACACACTTGGGTCAGATCTGTTGTTACCTCAACCCTTTGTATTGCCCCATGTTGGGCACCAAAAAAGGCTGCTGTGGTTTGAACCCAGCTGGCAACTAAGCACCACGCAGCTACTCGCTCACCCCTTTCCTGCACCCTGTGGGGAGGGGGAGAAGAAAGGTTAAAGTAAAGCGGTGTGGGTTAAGATACGGAGAGTTTTATCACACTGCTGTTTGAAAACTCTCCCCTACCCTGAGTAGCCCTCCCTTATATATACTGGGCATGACATCAGTATGGCATCGATAACAGGGGGCTTTATCTTCTTATGTCCGCAAGCAGAGCGCTGTAGAAGGACAGAAGTCTCCACTACAGAAAAAAGGAATCTTTCAGGTGTGTAGTATTGTTTTGTCTGCCTTCATCCTCCACTTTTTTGTGTTCACCTAAGGACTAAGTCAGGGGCTGGATGGTAGGCTAGAACACAGCTATTTGTTACTGCTCCAAGGATTTCTTTTTTTATCCATCCTTTGCCACTGGTCTACTTTTTTTGGGTTTTGTTTTCTGTCCTTTTTTTTTTTTTTTAATTTACATTGGATTACTGTACTGAGATCCTTCCCTGAACCACGTGGAGATAGAGTGTTAGACAAGAACTACTGAAGCCTCTATAGCATTATATTCCTGTGCGAATTGAGGAAGTTGTTTTCCTAGTGTGACCTTAGCTTACAACAGTAGCTCCAAGGGTTCTAATCTCTGCAGGGCCATCTTGAAAAATAGCAGATTAAGCCTGCTGCAGTGTGATTTCCAGATGTCTAACGCTCTAGGAAGCGCTGTGCTTACTCTTGTGATTTGAAGTGCAGCAATTGCCTTAGGTGGAAAAACCTAAGGCAGACCACAAAACCGATACTGGTCTGGCTGTGGTTTTTTGATAGGGCACACAGGGAGTGCAGCCTGCCAGTCCATGGAGGGGCTGAGGGCTGGCATTCAGTATGTGGATAAAGTTCAAGTCCGTGTAAGTACAGTGCTGTCAAGACTGACAAGAATAGCCTAGTTGCGGGTGAGGAGAAGTGTTTAGCTATCCTGGGGGACTTAAAAAACTGTGCTACTGTCTGCTTTCTGTGAGAACTGGGGGACACCTTTGGCTCCGCAGGACGGCTTCCGGAGTTTGCTTTGGTCATTACAACACAGAGATGCTGGTTTTTACCTGGGCAATGCAGCTGTATCCCTGGTCTTGGTCTTTATGCTTCCAGGGTAGAATTTAGGCCTTCACATGAATGATTGGATCATCAGATGACAGAAACAAACATACTTTTCATTTTCTGTTTTGCATGCTTTTATTTTTTTCTTTCTCCATAGTTACAGGTCGGTTCTGTTGTGCAGTGGAGACACCCGCCTTACCTAGGTTTCAGTTTAAAAAGGAGCATATAGTTGTTGGTGTTAGAGGGCCTTTTTCATTCATTCTTCTGTTATCATCAACTAAGATAAAACTTGCATAATCACAAATGTGGCTTTTGCTGGCAAATACATAAGTAGATTGTCTGAGAAGTGAGATAGGATGTTTTAATGTACTGTGGGGTGGAAAGGATGTTTCAGTAGGACAGAACACATTAGAAAGGATTTGCATCACCAAAAGTAAAACAAAAAAATAAGGACCACACAAACAGTTGTTCATATATCGTATTGTGGAACCCTAACACCAGGGACTGGCAAAAGATGGTGAATTTAACTACCTGAATTTGAGCTTCTGAATGCGTGCACCCACCCCACCCTCCACAGATGCTTTGTGGCCTGTTAGGAAAGTTGTATTACACTGTTGTGGTAACAGTTGTACTTCTTCAGTACTAAACCAAATGGGGTCTTTGCGCTTTTGAGACTTTACATAGTAGGGCTTGTTTTATGATCAGTTTTGTGCTTTAAAGTCTGTTTTAGAGCTCAAATCCTAATACTTCTGTGTTTATGATCGACAACATAAATTCAAAATATTTATTCAGTTTCCAACTTCAGAAAATTGTGTAATCTAAAAAATAGACTTACTCTTAAATATCAATAAAAATGTTTTAAAAGCAGCAGCTTTTTGAAGAATCTGTATTTTTAAATTGATCATTTTTAGCAGAATAAGGGGAATAATATTTGAGCTGTAAAATGTTTTGAATTTACTCTTTGATTTTAATTATAACCCTTAAGCTGTTATCAGCCCCCTGAAAACTGAGGGAAGATTCCTTTATTCAAGCTACTTTATTTCGTTTGAGTGAACTGGATTTTATACTGTAGTTGTGTTGCAGGATATTTTTATTGCTAAAAGAAAGAAAGAACACCTTGCAGTTTGCTGCTGACTGTAGGGATTCTTGGCTCTCTTGTTAGCTTGTATTTCACAGTAAAGTGAAAATGGAAGAAATAAGATGGTATCATGCTTTCTTGTAAATCCGTTGCGACTGTTTCACATTATACTAATTTTCAACAAGAATAAAAGCAGTAGCTTAAAAAATTACTTCAGTTTTCAGTACCACAGTTCAGAAATGGCGACAATGTGCTATCCAGTGTGTTTTGATAGCATTTGGTAGTATTAAAAGCACCTGTGTTTTCAATGTTCCTATTTCCTTCCTTTGATATCAGAGTGTCAATCTTTCCTATGCTGAATAGGTTGAAGTACAGTAGCTAGTAAAATTAGACTTGTGTTGTGAAATGGAGCATGCATCTCGGATAGTTTCTTTTCTTGGTTTTGGTTTAGATTAACAGAAGTATCTTTACATCTGCAGTTTCTGGAAATTTAAGAACACTGTGAACCTCTGGCCAATATATTTTTTCCCATTATGTAAAACACTCTTGCAGTTTAGCTTGACTCACTAAGTAGTGGCAGTGGTGACTTCCTCTATGAAGTAAATAGACTTTAGCAATGAATTTTCTACCGAACTGATAAATCTCAGTGCAGCTTTTTGATTTGCTATAGTATGTTATGGTTTCATGCAACCCTAACCTACTATTTCTTTTTCCTGCCTTCAGGCTTATGAGAATTGTTTCTGTATATTAACAGGAGATGCTTGAAACCAACTTGACTTGTTTGATTCCCAGCGGGAAAGCCTGAGTGCTTAGACTTTAACTGAATCAAGACCGGTTCTGAGCAGTGGGAGACAATATATTAATCCATTGGAAGCACAGACTGCAGTCCTGTGTGTCACTGTGGTTTGTGTTGTGATTTTTTTATGTAAACAGGCAGGTAGGAACAATCTGCTGTATGTATTTTTGTGATACGTACATTTAGAAACCTTGTGACAGTTGTGTGAGTTGGGGTTTTTTTTTTGGTAGAAGTAGTATTTGTATCGCTGCATGAAACTGTAAAGTACCTTGTTCTCCTTTGTGTTTTCACATCTTTACATTGGCAGTATTAAGTTTACAAATCATCTTTGGTGCTTGGACTTGTTTTAGTTACAAATGAAGGTGATACCTCAAAAAGTCAAACAAGTTTCATTCTTATTTCTGTAAGTAAACCCTCTTATAGCCATGCTCTTTCTTGTTCCGTGTCTTCCACACGATCAGAATGAACTATTTAACAAGTTCTTCTGCACTCTTTGCCTGATAGGATTAAGTTGCCTGATATAGTATATGGAAGCTTGTTTATTTATAATATTTTTTATCATGTTTTTTGTATTTAAAAGGCAAGTAAGCAAATTATTACCTACTTTTCATCAAGCATCTGAGGGAAAGTTTTTTTTTTAATTTTTTATTTCAAATAGCTTAAAAATATGATTAAAACTCATAGGTGGTAACCAGCTTTCTCAGTCAGCCACAGCTGAATTTGGGAAACTGCATTATACCTTAGTTGTAAGAGGAGAAAACATCCTCAGCCTCTTAGAACTGTACATTAAATCTGCTTGAGGTTGTGCTTTCCTTCCTTGTTCCACTCTACTTTTTCTGGAGTTTGAAATGAAATGATGCTTCTACAAAAAAGTTAGTAGTCCTGTTTGCCTTCAGTTTAAGATGTAAATTAGGAATTGATTTAAAAAACAAAAATGAAACATGTGCCTTTCAATTTCTTGACATGAACACAGGAAATTCTGCAATCCTTCAGGTGAGTGATGGAGGTCGTGTCTTTGGAGAGTAGCAGCAGGTGATGCTCTGGGTCTACTCTGTGGCCTGTTCCTCAGAGCAGGTGCAACTTTATAAAGCTGGAAGGAGGAGAGGTTCTTTCCAAATTTTGTGTGGTAAAAAGGTGAAAATAAGCTTTTTGTGACAATAACACTAGACAATATTCTAAGCACGATAACTAAGAACTTCTTGTAAGTAATAGATTATATGAATTAATGATGCTTTTAATAGACAGAAGTTTATGTTCTTGTCACAATAAGTCCTTTTTGTAGGTTCACATCATGGTATAACAAGTCATTTCTAGGTTGTGATCTAGGCATAGCACCTGAAGGGTGCAGGAGGAGAAAGTTGTCTGCTGGAATGATTGGGTACTATCTTGGCCTTTTCTCTTTCTGTCTTGCCCTCCCACCACGAATAGACAGGACCTTGGACAGACTTGCCATCTTTCTGTAAGATTGTCTTCCTTGGCCCCATCTTCTAAGTTAGTGCTAGCTGGGTTTTTTTTCTAAGGAATGCTGTGTGCATCCTTGATAGTGTGTGAATCCCAGCCAGAAGGCAGCTAGGGTGCACGAGGCTGTCTTCAAGTCATTCTCACTGTTCTGAAGCAAAAGAAGTCAAAAAGTGTTGTTAAGGTGCTAGTTTTAGACAAAGGGCAGAAACCGAAGAATATTGAAAGATCTTATTTTACAACTTATGTTCTGGTTTTTTTAGGGAAAAAGGATATTTTTGGTCCCCTTTCTCCCCGACTTTATAAAAATATAATTATATTTTTGTGTCTCTTACTTCTAGTTATTTTTTAACTTTTGGCAGGTCCCAGCTTAAGACTGAAGTCCTATTATACAAGGTAATACGTAAACAAGTATGTGAAGAGATGGGAACTTGGTAGGTGCGCATGCAAGATCAGGGAAAGGAGGCATTATATGTGTTTCTTAATGAAGGAGAATAGCAGTTTACAGAAGTGCTTTGAGTCATGCAGAAAGTCTTTGATAACTCTTCTGAATTTTTTTTTTTTCTGTTTCAAAGCCCAGGAGGCCTTTCTGCTTTTCAAATTCATTGTCATATTATTTAAACGTGGTATGTGGTATTTGGTCCGTAAACCAGGGACGAGATTTGAAACTGAAGATGACCTTTAGTGTTAAATAAATTATTTTTACTAGAGACAAGCTTAAAATAAAACTAACTAAAACTTTGTTTGGGAGCCTAAAATGGGTATGTGTTGTCCATTACAGGATTTTCAGTTTTAACTAAGTAATGTTAGACAAGAAAAAAAAACATTGGAAAACCGCTGGTTTAGTGCATAGAAACTCGGGAGCTCCTGTGAAGAGTAAACAGAGGACTTTTTGACAGCTGAGAGAAATTAATTGTTCTCCCATCTGTGGGTGTGGGAGCGGGTAGAAGGTATGTTTGTTATACCCACCTTTTCACTGCTGTGAGCCAAAACCTGAAAGGATACATCTACCTCCAAACTCTCCCATTTCCTTTCTGCATATCCCCATACAACGTGCTCTGATTGGTGGCTCCTGCCCCTTTTCCTGGGAGGCTGCAGCAGAAGGTAGGGAGGTGCTGAAGCGCTGCTGGAGGTGTCTGAGCTTTCCATGCTGTTGTCCCTGGAGGCCAAACCAGAACAAGGCCCAGAAGAGACTGGGCAGGATCCTCCCCCAAGGAGGACATGGATCTCAAGGAATAATAGGTTGCTGATGGTAGGCAGCTGGGCTGCTAGGGGCTCACATATCTGGCCTTGAGCCTTGCTCGGCAGGATGCTGCGGGAAGGAGGGGTGGAAGGCAGTGATGAGCCTATTGTTGCAAATGAGCCAACAACCGGCTGACTGGCACTGAGCACTCGTTGCTCCCTTTGCTCTTAAGTGCAGCTGTGGAGAATGAAGAAGGAAAGGGGATGGTGGGGAAGCTAATCCAAGTATAAATGAGACTTCTAGTGTCCAGAGAGGCAATGGGCATAAATTAAAAAAAAAAACCCCAAACAATAAATAAATTCCAACTGAACACAAGAAAAACTTTTGACTGTGGGGTGCTCAAGTACTGTAACAGGTTGCCTGGAGGGCTGGTAGAGTCACTCTCTGTGCAGGTACTCAAAACCTGAGGGGACACTGTTCTGGGCAGCTGACTCGAGCTGACCCTGCTTGAGCAGGGGGCTTGGACTAGGTGACCTCCAGATGTCTCTTCCAACCTCAACCCTTCTGTGAAAGCTTCTTTAAGATCTGGATGTTTCTGTAGCTGCTGTTGTGGAACATTTGGGAAATAATTACAAATGCCCTGCTGGCATTTGTCTCTCAAGTGCTGCTGCTGTGTAATCACGGCAGTTTTAATTGTATAGGGAAAGCATTCAAGTGTTAAAATAGTTAATTGACTGAACTCCCCCATTGAATCAGCAAAAGGAAAAAACCCACCAGCACCATCCCTCAACACTGCCCGCCCCCCCCCCTCCGAAAACCCCAGAACACCCCAAACCTTAAAAGATTCTTTTTTCTATAGTTTTTTTAATGCCTTGAAGTATTAGTGGTTATAAGAATAAAAAGGTAGCTTTAATATAAATTATAAACAATTAAGACCTTGAATATAAGAAACAAAAAGGATTATCTTTTTTTTTTTCCCCAATTCCCTCTATTTTTGACACAAAGTAAAATCCCCAAATTATCCTATGAAAAATGAAGGAAAAGAAAGGCAGGAACATGAGAGGAAGAACAGCAAAGAGAATCCTAAGAGATCCCACCAAACTGCAGTTTTTTCCTTTCGGCCTGTAACTAATAAGACATGAGATGATTTGAACAAACTTTTTTTCTTCTGTAACTGATTCTTTCCCAGGCTCTTTCAGCCCTCCCCTGTTTGCATTTTGCATAGCCCTCAGAAAGACTGCAGTGCAGTAATTGGCAAGGAGGGAATTACTAGGAGGGAAAATCAAGCTCTGGTGCCTCCTCTTGCAGTGTTGTGTTGCTGAGATCTGCATTTGGAGAGGGAGGTAATGAACGGCTGCCTTCAGATTCCCAACTGGAGACCTGGCTGCTTGCAAAAAAAGGATGTAGATGGGTTTTCGTGAAGAGTCCCTAGTGTGTGCATGGCACGCTGGACAGCCATTAAGTTTATTGATGCAGTGGTTTGTGGTTTTATTTCTTTATCTGAAACACTTGCAGTTTCTGCCTAATACTTTTGTTTCTAATCCTCTGTGCTCAGACAGTGGAGAATAAGGTAAGGTGCTTTTTGTTGCCTAACTTATAAAGGATAATAGAAGTAATTTCTGCATGTTGTAGCATGCAACAATAACTGCTTTGGAATGTAGAAGTTTTGATTACCTTTTTTATTGCTTATAACTCACTGAAATTCATTGTAATAAATTCCCTGAAATATCTAGTACATTAAGGTTGGCAAATAGGTATTTCTACTTCATATGTATTAAACTATCTTTTTGGAATCAATTTTTACTTTGGTTATCCAATATAATAAGGAATTGTTTTCAAGAACAACGTTCTGGGAATGTTCCTCTTATGCTAAGAGCTAAACCCCCAATCCTTTCTGTGTCTTAGCCATGTCTTTGGATGTTTTTAATGCCACAGTTTTAAGGGTATAGCACTGTCATAATGCTGCTGTTTAGCTGGGGAGTGCACTTGTTCAGTAAGAATGAAACGTTGGAGGCATCTGAATTCTCAGTGAATTGAAGGGCTTTTTTGATGTGTTGGGAGAGAAGGGAGAGGCTGGAAGTGCAAGACTCCCGGCAATAAATTCAGCTTTGTAGCTAAGAATATGAATGAGCAGTGGCCAGGGCAATCATGATTGATGTATAACTCAGGGTGGGAGCTTAAAAGAACTCTAGAACTTAAATTTCTTGCTGAGTTACTGTATAAATGTTTAATACAGAAATTCATACTTCATTGACGACATCTGTGAGAATTACGGGCTGATTTGCAATTTATATACTATTTTGGTGGAGAGAGCATTGTACAATTGCAGATCTCCTTTTTATATGAGTAAGAGTTTATTGCTGTAGCTTTGTGTAAATCTCAGTGCTGGGCTGTTTTTCCAGCTACCTGTTTCTAGAATGAGCCAGACAGATTGGGCTTTCCTTGGGCAGCGTGTTTCTTTTGCCAGAGTCTGTAACTGCTTGTTAGCCTGTTACTTGACATGATTTGGGTCCAAAGAAGCATGACTGCTACTTTGTTAGTAGCAGTAGTCTTTCTTTTCCACCTCCTGAGGACCAAAGCTGAATTGTAGCACGTGACAAAGATAAAAAGATCAGGAAGTCGCAGAAAAGACTTGTCTATAGCTGTGGACTTTTGTGGCGTTTCTCCTGACTAGATAAATGCAGTCTTGGGCTCATGTCACAAAGCCAATTACTGTAGACAAGGTAATGGCAATGAGAGCCCAGCACAGGCAGTGGCAGGTACGCAGTTCTGTGACTGTCTGGACTTTTCATAACCAGCTCTGTGTAACTGCTGAGGTTGATCCGTCTCCACAGCATTCTGTGCAGGATGACAGCTGGGAACACGCTGCCGAGGTGGGCCTTCGGTGCCAGTCTCCTTAGTGTTATCTGGGAACATCACTGCTCTGGCGCTATGGAATAGCAGCTCAGATCTGTCAGGGTTCATTGGCACTGTGGGCTCTGTGGTAGGTGGATGCAAACTTCGTTGACAAGAGTTGGCAAACTAATATTCTTGCAAAACTGTGGTTTGACTGTCTATATCGTAAGTGGTCAGGTGAGTTTACTGCAATGTGGTCACAAAATAGTGTCCTTGAAGTGTAAATATGAGAGAGACTGTGGGGACTTCAGATTTAACGTACTACTGGTGGCCTGGGCTGCTTTCTAGTATTTGTTGCATCTAAACTGTACTGTTGACATTCAGGAATGCACTTAGACAGACTGATGAAGCTTTGTATTAATTATGATTTCTGATTCTTTTCCTCTTTTTCTCTGTGCTTGTAAAAATTGCAGCATCAGACAAGCTTCCCCAAACCAGGTTGCTTTCTTCTAATGACCTGTTTGAATATTATCATAGCGTGTTTTTTTTGTTTGTTTCTTTTTTTTTAGGAAACGTTCTGCAGAACAATTAGGTACTTTCCCAGAATTGGGCTGATGTTTCTAAATGGAATTTAACAGACTATTACCAAGAAAATGGCACTGCTCTAAAGGTTTTGTGTATCTGGGTGGAGAAGATTGTGTGTGTGTGAAGGCAGGAAAAATTAGCTCTGATTTTTACTTTGTGCATGTCTTTCTATAATGTTGTTTTATTGAGAGTCCTTTGTGAACAGTAGTGGAGGAAAAGAAAACAATGGTTTAAAAATCATATGTTTGTATGTTATCTGTAATGTTCTTTATGCTATTTTTAAAGTTTATAACTAAAAATTAGTTTGATACTCAGTTTCATTAGGCTGACTTTATAGATGTTGAGAAGCCTGTTAGAGGGTTTTTGAATGAAGGTAACATAACTTAAACTTTTTTTTCTTTAGGGCAAAGAAAGAAAGTGGGCAGACCATAGCAAAGCTCCCCTTTTTGGCAAGAGTAAAGAGAACCCTAAGAGAACATTGAGAAAGCCTGTTCTCCTTTCTCCTCAAGATCAAATGAGATTCAAATAAAACAAAGGAAATGTAAGCAAACAGAGGCTTCCAAGTTTGGGGGAAGGGTGAGATGTTAGTGTGTGAGGAATAAAAGTATATGGATTTGATGAGAAAACTGTGTCACAGACTTTGGAAATCAAGAGCTTTTTTGAACTAACAATTCCGCTTTTAATACTGTAGTCCCTTCAGGTGTCTGTCAAGGAGAATTGTTATTTGAGAAGGAGTTTGTACTTTCCAGACTGTTAGAGTTTACCTGGTAGCAGATAGCTAGTGAAGAGGTTAGAAGGGGCAGTAAGAACTGAGGTTGGGCTGGGAAAAAGAGGAGAACTATGAAGCATTTCAACCACTGTGCTGTGACAGCAGCTGTGGTACTGCTGAGGTGTTTAAATGGAAAAGGGTCTTGTAACCTGTTCTTAAGGCAAACCTGTTCTAAAGAGTAGATTCTAAGAAAATACATATGTTTGATGGAATCATGTTACTGCTAGTTTGGAGACTCACATTTAAACTTCTAATGCTTGTACCTGGACTTGCGGGTTGCTTTGAAACTGTATTCAGGCCTATGTCATGTTCTTCGGTGGCACTGCCACCACTTTGTGGGTCTGTAATATGATAAAATTATTTCTTGATGCTTTTGATTTTAATACAACTTTGTTTGGCTGCTGGGAAAAATAATTTGTCAAGCATGAAAGTTCCGATAGTGTCGGATCAACAGAAGGAGAAAGATTTATTTGGAATTACAGATTGATGCACTTTCTCTCACAGGTTTCTTTTGCCATTCGTTTGAGTGCATGGCTGAACTGGACTGTACTCAATCTGAATGTCGCGAGCTTGCTAGTTAATGCTTAAGAGGCAAATTGCTACTACATTTGCTAAGGCGTTCGTCCTTGTTATTTTTTTTTTCCTACTAAAACATGAGTATTTGTATAGAGGAGAATATTTTACCTGAGCAGTCTTTTTACTGCATTGAGTAGGTGGTTAGGACTCGTGGAGTATTTTTCTACTTACCTGCCATCTCAAAATTTACTGGAAATCTCCTTTTTGCTTTGTTTTAAATTCAGCATCTAGTCATACACATAACATTTCCTCCTTATATCAAAAATTTAGTTCAACTTTTTGTGAGGATAAGCATTTATTTGATGACTTTGGTCTGAATTTCCATGTGCAATGCTTGGTTTACATTGCACTGCTGCTATGATGAAAATTGACACCAAGAATATGTATTGCAAAAATCAGTGTTGTTGATTTTTATGTTTTGCTTCAAGGTAAAATTTGAATGTGATAGTGGAGGGCTTGGTTTAAACTACTGGTCAAAACTCAGCAGATGAGAGGAAAAGGAGGCTGTGTAATGGATATTAAATGAGTAAAAAGTTTGTATTAACAGAGGTGAGCTCTTACTTGCATATTATATTCAGCTTTTTTTTTTTAAAAAAAAAAACCTATCTGGAGATGATTTTTACAAAATTGGGTGATTACATCATTAAAGATTAAGATTTTTATGAGGGAAGAGAGAAAAAATTGGGATTGTTCTTATTCAGCTGAACTTGAGATAGTGTGGATTTGCCTTAATTACGGCCACTATTTGCCCTCTATCCTCTGTAAGCACGCTAATGAAATCCCTTACTTCAGTGAGACACAGAAGCTGTTTGGATTGATAACAAAATACATCCTTGTTCCAAAATGGAATAACCCTCACTTACACTTATTTGCTGACAGCTGTGCTGGTGATAGCTGTGATTAGTAAAACTCCGGTGCAGTCAATGCCCAGGAGAATAAATTATTAAAACTGGATAAAGAAAAAAATACAGTGTGAGTTTACGTATACCGAGTTTAATTCTTTATTTTTTTTCCTCTGAATAACTCTTGGAAAAAGAAGCTTAAAAAAAAACCCAAGGAGAAACAATTTTTGACACTGTATTATTAACCTACAGAACTCACTTATCTGAGATAACACTAGGAATTTTCTGTTCTTGGCCTCAAAATAATTGCTTCTAGAGTTAGCAGAGGCATAGAGAAAAGAGGAATCATGCTTTACAAATGTTTTGGAGGCACATTTTTTTCTTTCTGTTTTTCCATTTTTTCTTTTACCTCCAACTGTTGTATGTTGCTAGAGAACTTTACATCTACTGAAAGCATCTACTAGGCTTGAATAAAATGGTGACAGGATGTCTGTCTGTGCTGTAGGTGATGAACCTGTCACTGGTGTGGTGTAGAGGCTGTTTAATGATGGAGAAGAATCCCAGGAACTGGATTGTGACTCGCTTCATGGGTTTATACCATGGAATTTCTGATGTGTTTTGGGACTTTATGCTATATTGTAGGAAGTGCATTTATATATGTTCTTAATTGGATTCTATTTGACAGTGTTTTGGGCTCTTCTAAAGGCAGCAGTGCAGGAGCTTCCAGAACAATGTGAAGCAGTTAGAAGAAAGGATTCTTAACAGAAGCACCTATAATGTTAAGGTGGTTGCTCTCCTTATATAGAGAGATGAGGGTATCTTGAGCTCTCTAGCTGTTTGTCGTTAATACTATACCTGGTGTTTTCAGATCCTGAAATTGCTTCGTATAGATCATGAAGCATGGGGCTGTGGTTTAGTTGGAAAGTATTGGGGGAGGAGGGGGAAAGTCTTACGAGACTAAGAAGGGCAGATGATTTCTTCCTAGGAGGAATTAGACTGGTGACTAATCTCAGAAGAAGATGACTCCAAAATTACTACTACCTACTGATGTAGAACACTTCAGGCCAGGAATGCTGTAAAAGATGAGCAATATTGTGCTTGTTTTACAGTTCAGGGGAAAACCAAGTGGAAAAGTATTAAAATCATGTAGCCATTCAGTAGAATTGGTAGAAAAAAAATTCCAAACCACTGCTGTAGTATTGGAAGCTTCATTGCCTAGATACAAGTTATTTGCAAAAAGTGAGGAATCAGCACTGTCTGTCCTCTGAATAGTCATTAGCGGTGCAACATCCTTTAAACTCTAATCTTAGGACTTAAGCCCCTTGCTATAACAGTGAGTGTCCTCTGCATACTTTTAAATCTGGCATCTGCTCCAATTGGAAGTTAATTTTTGCATATCTAGACTATGCCTACATGGATCTTCATAATGCAAGCAGATAGTATTTATCAGCATAATTTCTCCAACGAATCTCTGAGTGTTCTCATTGAGTTTCTAGTGCAACACCTGGAGCCTTGCAGATTTGAATTTTCAAAACCAAAAATGCATGTTTAAATGTTAGATTGCCATTAATACTTGAATCATAATATGTATTATTAATACATATAACACATGATGTATGAATACATACATGAGAGCAACTGAATAGTTGCTCTATTCAGTATTTATTTGGTAGAGGTGAACACAATTTTATTAATATTAACTAGATGAGCCTTCTGGCTTTAAGCATGCAAAAAGAATTTTCAGCTATAACTGGCAACTTCATAGTCCAAATCTGAAGGCAGAACTCCTTCTAAGGGCTGGTGGATGGTGTGGAAAGCACCAGTTTTTAACACGTCTCTTAGCAGCAGCAGTACTGTACGATTCTACCAGAAGTTTCTATGAAAGGTTGCTATCTCTTGTGTTAAACTTTTTTTTCGCTGTGAGAAGTGAGAAACACTTGCTTTTGGGTAGTGATGTGAAATTTCGTCAAAAATTTGTAAAGCAGTCTTATAATCTTCACATTAAATATATTGTAGAAGGACAACATCCTCATGAAATATTTTTATTAAGTCTCAAAATTGAGTGCAAGACAGAAACCTTCAAAGGGACCTGGTTTTTTTTTTATTCTTAGTAGTATCCTGTCTGAACCGGTGCTGTAGAGATGGCTTGTTCTCAAGATGTCGACAATATCTATTGATCTGAAACCTCCAGATAACAGTTGATACAGACCTGCAGGCAGCAAATACAAGACTTAAGGTTGGCAAGGCAAAATAATAAAATAGTTTGATATACGGGAAAGCAATCACCACCTGAGACAGAAACTAGGAAATTGCATGCAGGTTCCAGGTAAAAGAATCTATTAAGGAACCTTTGCAGCTGGAAGAACGAATACTGTCATACACCAGAAGGAATTTGTCTTATTGGCCTTCAATTGCACGTTACCAAAGTCTACACTGACTGTAAGAGGAAGCAACAAGTTCCTTCCTTTCTTATATTCCTGGGAAACATGTTTTGTAAATCTTCAGTTACAAAACCCCAGCTTCTTCCATGAACACTTCTATAAAGGTAAAAAATGCTTTAGATAGCAGTGAATGTAAAGTTCTGATTCTGAATGTTCTGACAAGTCTGAATTAAGGGGCTATGAGTTTTTCCAAACCTTGTTTTTATCTCCCAAAAACTCAACTTCAGTAGTACGTTTTTACTAGAGATGTAGAAACTGGAATGCATTTTACTATATCTAGAAATACTAGCACAAGTGTTTTGGTGGTTTGGATCTTTTAAATTTTTTTTTTTTCCTCTGTGGTATTTTTTATTGTGGTTTTTTCCCCCTCAGATTCCATTTACAGATGTGTTTCAATTGTTTGGTTTTTTTTCCCAATACAAAAATCTTAACAACAACCCCCGTTCCCCTTCAATTTTCCCAAACTTCAAGATGTTGGTCATAGAAAATGCAATATAAACAGTGAGGTATAGAATATAAACACTGAAATCACTGACGTTAAACCTGCTATCACTCCATTAAACAAGTGGACAATGTTTTTGTCTTCCCTCACCTTCTGATAAGTAATAAAATACAGACAAATAATGAGAGAGTTGCCTTTCTGCCCTTTTTTCTCTTTTTCTGAGTAAGAAGCAATGATTTTAGACAAAGCTAAAGATGTCGTCTAGAATGGTGGAAAAATCGACTTAAGATTAGCGAGAGGTTGAGATCTGTGCATGAATAAGTGTCTTCCAGGCAGTTTAATGTTAAAGAAAATATTCTGATAATGCCACTTGCTGTTGTTAGTTTCTAAAATTAGGGCAGTGTGAGAAAGTAATTCTTTCTTACCTGGGCTTATAGTATGCAGTGCTCAACTAGATAAAATGTAAGAGCAGGAAATGTTTTATGTAAGTGAGTTGGTTTCCATAGCAGACTGATTTTTTTTTTTTTTTTTTTTTTTTAACCTCTGGATGTAGGCTTAGAAAACTTACTTAGGTTATTAAGAGTGGAAAGAATCTTGCGGAAGTGAGATACTGTGATGCTAGTTTTCTAGGATAGCCGTTTCTAGTTCCACAGTACTTCATTTTGACATTGAATTAAAGTGCAGAGCTGCATTTCTATTTCATTTACCACCTTTCTCTATACTCTGCTGTGTTCAGAATTTCCTGGGAGGATTATTTTGTTATAGCTGAGCTGCATTTTTAAGTCAGATTAACTAATATTTTTGGGGTTCTTGAGAAGGCAGTTTTCCTGTAATTGTTTATTTATAATAAGCCACTTGAAGTGCTTTTGGGGTTTTTTTTTTATTTACTGATTCTCACACCTTTGCCTTCAGATACTTGCTTCTAATAATTGCAAAAAATGAGGCAAAGAATTTTAAGACAGGTAGTACCTCTGCTTAGATTTCAAAGCTGGATCATTAAGAGTCAGCACAGATGCACTCTGCCAGAAATTGGCAATGCAGAAAGTATTGTTCATGCACTTGCCAGTCAGCAGAGCAGACAGTTAAGACTGTTATTTGAAAAATATCTGTTGCTATTCTGCTAGACTTTGAAATTTCATTAGATTTGAAACTGAGGTTCTCTTTGATTAACAGAGTGAAAAAGAGTAGCATCCATCTTGGTTTAAAAAAAAAAAAACACCGTGAAAAAAAAAGACTGACAATAACTTTAAAAGGCAGAAAGGTATTTTTGATTCCTAATTGCTAATTTCAGAGGGGAAAAGACTGTGGAGTCTTCAGTTGATATAATTTAAAAGCAAGTTGTTTCTGATAAATCATGCAGCAGATTTTTCTTGGAAGGCACATTTTTGAAGGAAAAGGGAACATTTTTAGGTCACTGGGGGATGAGACATCTTTTTCTAGGACTGTATGCTTTGGCCAAAATGATTTGGACATGCCATCTGCCTTAACCCTTGGTGATAATCCTTGTTAGGATTTGTCATGGGTAGTTCAAATTTACTGTTTCCCAGTCATAGCAGGCGTAAGTGGGAAACACCGTGAACAACTTCTCATTTGGGTGTATGTGGTTTGGCGTTACCGCTTTTAACATGTGAACCAATGACTTCTACGCTGTCCCACAAAAGTAAAGGAAATGTTAGGCTTCCTCTGAAATGAGAAGTGAATGAAATCTGAACTGATGGAAATAGCTTTCCTTAAAAACAGAGTAGTCAGACTGCGAATATAAACAGGTTTTGATAGTTGTTTCTTCAAAGCACATGTAAAATAATTTTGTAAAAAGGAGCTACCTGTACCTTGAAATATTACGAGTATTGTGTCATTTTCCAGAATATTTGATCTGAATATTTTTCTTTTGTGGTAGACAGAACTTTTCCTTAGCAAGCAGAGCCAGAAGTTACAAAAAATTACACAGTGTTGATCCACTTCCTCCACATGGGACTGTCATATGTATCTCAATCATGGACTTACCCCGAACAGCAGAGCAAGAAATTAAAATACACTTTGTCCTGTGATATCTGATGGTCTCTTGATCTTTTCTATTCCTTAAGTGCTTTGACTAAAAACCTCACATAGAAATACGAATCCCAACTGGGAGTTAGCTTCATAGGTGAAATGCAGTAACCTTGTATGTTTTCTCTTTACTGCACCTATAGACAAGAATCCAGATGGGAATTCAAAATGCAGAAGAAAGTACTCATGGCGAGCTTGGACAGCATGTCTCTTCTCTGTTGTCTTGTGACTCAGGCTTTCAAAGCTTAAGCGGTCTTTTGATTTCTAAAAGAGGCTTTTGATTTTTTGCACTATTGAGAGCTGTAGATAGCAAGCGTAAGTCAAAATACAAACGATTTGTTTTTACTACTGCCTCAGGCTGAATCTTAAAGCTGTTTTGCCAGCCCAGATGACATGATTCAAAAGAACCTTGTTAACTTTCAAAAAAACCCCAATAGTTGAATATAGTGTCGTGTAAAAATCAGCTTTCCTAAATTGCGCTGAATTACTTTTCTGTCATCTTTTATTTAATAGTTAAAATTTAATTCCTTTTAAAGGTTGGGGTTTTTTCATCCCATCAGTACAGTATGTGTTTAGACTGAATACTAATTCTATGCAACCTATTGTTAGGTAGTTACTAAAAGTTTCAATGCCTGGGCTTTTGGATACTCCAAACTATATAAATGCTACATTTTTATTTATAAATATTCCCATTCTCATCTCTTAATGCTGATGTAGTTATGTTGCACATCTATCCAATGCTTTATTTTCTCTTCAGAATCTAGAAATTTGTTACGCTGATCAGGAGGGAGTATATATTAGAAGTGTTTTCATGAAAGCATGGTCTAGCAGGCTTGCTAAATTGAGTTCCCTGTACTGGGATGCTGTTTTGTTTAAGCCTGTAAGACACTTAGCATGAATGTGTAGATTCATTGTTGAAAGCAATAGAGCCAAGGAAAGTGCTGAGAAATTAAAAGAATAAAATAACATAAAACTTAGTTTACCATTCATTTTATGCTATTCAGTCATCTTGCAAACTAGAGCATGGGAAATGCACAATGTTTGTAATTCAAGAGACGTGTGGGTGTTCTTGTGCAAGAATGTCAAAATACCATTTTTGGTTATACTTCTGATTTTCTGGTTCAGATAGGAAAAGGAGTAGCCTGTACCATCCAAGCCAAAAATAGTTTTGCTATTTGTTCAACATTTTTTGCAGAATAGAGCCCTTAAAGATTATTATTGAAATCTGGTTTAGTTGCTTGAGAACATAGCAGTTCCTGTGTCAGAACAGGCCTGTTTTCTACATAGGACTATCATGCCATAATTGCTATAATAAAAACTCCTCACAAGCAACTGGAACAGGTTGCTTGGAGAGGTTGCGGTATCTTCGCCCTTGGAGTCTGTGGAAACTGAGTCTTTGCCAACCTGAACTGACTTTGAAGTTGGCCTTGCTCTGAACAGGAGTTTGGGTTAAATGACTTCCAGAAGTGACTTCCAGCCTCCGCGTCTCTGAGATACCGCACTAGTAGGTGGCTGTGAAGAGCTTGCAAATGACAGAGGCTTCTTATGTGGAGAGTAATAGGTCTCTTCTTCCTGTTTTCCAATGCTTCTATCCAAGTAGTGATTTTTCCTATTGATCTTCATCTGTTCTATTACGTTTATGATCTCAAGGTCTTCTTCACAGTTGGTTTGCATTACTTTATGCAAGGAAGGTGGATACTTACAGAAGTAAAGTGCAACGTAGCTAAAACACCTAATTTATTTTAACACAAGGAAAAAGAGGTTTAAAGTATCAGTGCTGCTTTTATTTTTGTACAGGAATTAGACTTAGCATTGGAATGTTTTGCATACAAGAAGATAAGGAATGGTCTTATCTTTTTTCACTGTGTGAAGTTACATCTAGCATTGGTGGCCAGCAACCCTTACCCGTATTCTCCTATTCCCCTCAGAATTTTCTCTTAAAGCATATGTTGGAAATACCTCAGCACTGGTTAGTTCATCCTCTCTGTGCTGTATGGAAACAGTGAATAGTGCTTCAAGCACAAGTGCATGAAGTACAAAAAAAAAAAAAAAAATCAGTAAATCCTTTGTGCAAATAAGAGAAGTGAAAATGCCAAGACTTCTAACCTCACCCAAGGCAAAATCAATGCATGGTCCTCTTTCAACCCTGCCGCTTCAACCCTGCATCAGTCACTGCCTAGGTATTTTTGTGGAGTGATTCAAGCTGTTTTGCATTTTATTTATCAGTTACTCTTCTGTGCCCCTTTCCAGACTCAATGGTGGGGCGTTTACTGGAATGCCAGGCTGAGGGGTTGGGTGGAGGTTGTGAGAATGGCCCTCTGCAGTAAGACTCCTTCATGCTTAAGAGCTCTAGAGCCAAGATTCCCATGGCAGGGTCCCTGCTCAGCTTTAATTTTTTTGACGTGTATGCACTGAGTAAATAGATAAGACATTGTCACAACTCTACTGCTTTCAGCTTGCATTATTGTTCTTACCAGTCATCAAGGTGTGACAGTATATATTATATATAATCACACTCAGAAGTAGAAGCAGAACTGAGTCAGAAGACTTGTCTAAAAGATAGTGAAAGATGTACATTCTTTTCAGTAAGTATGTGGTAGGAACTTATTAGAAGCTATAAAATGCTGAAATATAAGACAAGGAAAAGTTCAGGTAGTTAAAATTAAATTATTAAAAGATAAAGATTTCTGTGTGATAAAGCAATAATTTTTTGTGATAGAGCTCATGGGCTGGGAAGACCGAAGAGCTGGAAATACCACCCCAGGAACCTGAGTATGTGTATCCTCTGAAGTAAAGAAGAAAACTGTGGAGTGAAACTGATAAAGTCTGGTTTCCTACTAATCTGTGCTTTACATCCCTTTTTCACCCCTACTCCCTCCTCCTCAATAACAAAAACAAAACAAAAAAAAGACCTCCAGCCCACCCCCTGGATGGAAGTTGTTATTACAATAGTAGAGGGAACTAAGACCATGACGTTTCCTTGGACAAGAGGGAGCAGGTGGTCTTGGGTGGTTTGGATGTAATTGTGTACTGACTGGCCAACTGATAGACCGCACAGAGGTGGTGGTGGAGGAGGTTGCACTTCTCCAGCCTCTTGCTCACTGGTACGCTACAATAAGTTTCTCTTTCTGTTCCCCGCGTAGGTTTCATGAAAATGAGAGCTCTCAGTCCAGTTGGTTCCCAAGTGTTTTTGAGAGGCTGGGCGGATAGACAGCACAATCACAAGCCCTATCTCATTAAAAGCTAGACTAAAAAAGCATACCCCATGCTACCAAAAAAAAAAATGACCTAGTTAGGATAACATACTGAAGTGTGTGTGGTTTTATGCTTTTTATGAGAATGTAGAAACTGGTTTTTGAAGAGGAAGGGTTGAATCATCTCATTGGTCACTTTTCTGCTGTGACCCTTAGATTCCCTGTTCAACTTCAGGTTTCTTTTTCAGAGCTTAATTTAGATATTGTGCATACAGTGCTGTTTTGTAGAGTAACTTCTGTTCTCAGGGCAAGTTGTAATTTGATCAGAAAGCTTTTCTATCCTAAGTAATAAGCACATTAGATTGTGTCTTCTATTATCCTCTTCTCTGATGGTGTAACAAACATTTATTTCAAATAACTTCTTGACCTTTTTGAATTTTTAAATTTTGGCAAAAACTTACTCACTTTGTATTGTCAATATATTGAAACTCTCTTCATGCAGAGCTTGCTAGGTTCCAAATTCCTTGGTCTCTTTAGCAATCAATTTTTTTGGGGTGCTTTAGATTATATAAGAGTTAATTTCTTTTCCCTTTTTTAAAATGCAAATTTATTTTCAATTTATCTAGAAGCTTTATTGTATTTCTGTGTTGCAAATTGAATTTATTCCCACAGAGCGAATAAAAAATATATGTGGTATAATACAGAACTCTAGTGCAGATTTCTGGGATGTTTATCCTCTCTGCGGTGAGAACAGCATCCTTGCTTAAACATGGAAAGAACCAAATGCTTTTTTGTTTAGGAACTCCTATGCTTTATAATTCTTGGAACTTCTTTGACGGTAAATTCACTTTTGCTTCCAGTTTCTAAGCCTCTGTACTAATGTTTGTATGACCTAAGTAACAACGAGCTGTTCTAACCTTTATGACAGTATATACAGCCTGAAATATTAACTGAGGGTCGAGACTCAGGTACTTGAGTACCACTTGAAGAAGAGTAGTGAAAAAAATGGAGCTCAGTGAGACCTAACAGCTTAGTCAGACTGGAGCAAGCAGTGTCACCCATCTGATGACCAGAACAATCTCTGCTACTGTTGCTCTGCAGAATCATGAGCATAGGCATACGCTGGCTGCAGGAGAGGTGGCTGAGTGTAATCAACAGTGGACAGAACTGACCTTGGTGGCAGTGCCTCTTTTTTGTGCTTATCTGTCCTGAAAAATGATTGTCCAAGATTTAAAAGTTTTAAAAGACATCTAAATGTCATACTCTTGATTATTTTTTTCCCAGGGATAAGAAACTTGAACTTAAGAAATAGCTAGTGGTGAACTAGCAGTTGGGATTTAGCTTGCTGAACAAGAACCAGAGTCTTTGACTTTAAGGCAGCTTGCCGTGCCTTTAGGAATCAGAGGCCCTCGCTAGATCTAGCCTATCTCGAATGTTCTTGCCAGACTGCTCTCCCTGGTTTCCATTCCATTGTAATAAGAAGGTTTGTTGTTCTTTTAAGCTCAGTTCTTGATATTTTATCATAGGACTTCATAAACAGCTTCCTAGTTTTGCTGCATTAGAAAATGCTGGCAGTTCAGAGTGCTGTGGAAGAGGATTCCTCCCCAGGCTGGCTACTGTGCTCCTGGGCTTTTTTATCTTTTCTGGTCTGACAAACTCCTTCATAAAACAGAAGGACGTAAGCTGAGGCACACAAATCTGACTGTTAGGTATATTGCATAGTAAATTTTATTTTTCAGTGTGCTTTCTGTTTGTTTTCTGTGACAAGATATCCAATACGTCAGTTCCGAAAGTGGAGTCCTGTGGAGCCTTGTGCAGCTTATTTTGGTACGAAGTCTCTTGCCAGCTGACAGTCCACCCCTCAGCAGTTTCGTATCTCTATGAAACTCTGATCTGCTGCTCAGTTGGCATTCGGTACTCTTTCTCAGTTAAATCTCCTCACCCCTTTTGACCCCTCACTCCTTGTGACCAATTACTCAGTTTCCATGAAGAAATCATGCTATTGGAAGTCTTCACACTTCTAATAATCTTTAGTTTCTTTTTGTTTGGAAGAGGCTTAATGGGGAAACAGATGTTCAGTAGTTGTATTATATGACTTACAAGTTCAGGAACTTTGTGGTCTCTTGATTTCCCAATTCTCCCGTCAGCATCTGTTTTGGTGCCTCTTTTTCTGAAATTTTTCTGTGGGTCAGAGTCAGGCCAAGCATTGTTTTATTCTGGCATTTAAAGGAAAACCATGTTCCCTGTGTTGTATCAGTCAACATGTTTGAAGTGGGCTTCTGACTTCAAGAGTTGACAGAATGGTAGAGGTCTTCAATATGATTAAAAAAAAAAAAAAATGCAGCCGCAGGGGAAAAAGAGGCATTAGTATCTGTCTATGAATTATAAATCAGAGAACTGAAAACCTTCACAGATTCCTAAACTACAAGCTCCAAATAAAGCTTTTCCCGCTGTTGCACACCAGAAGCAAATCCACAGATTGGGAAGTTTCACTAGTCCGGGTGCTTATGGAGTTGCACTTTTCTTCTTTTTGTTAATCTCCTTTTCTTTTACAGCTGCAAAAAAGTGCCAAGTCCTAAGCTCCTGACTGGGTTCCCCTCTGTCCAGTCACAGATGTTCATCAATGGCAGTCATGTCTTGGGCAATCTTTACGGCTAGACTACTTTTGTCAACTGCTTTCCTGTCTCATTTGTGGCACTTCTCTTAACCTCCTTGTCTCTCAGACTCTTGTTCTCAGCATCACATCTCATTTCTTGTATGCTGGTTACAATCTCTTGAATTGCCTCTTTGGTGTCATAATTTTCTGAGTTTTATTTATGTTTGCAGCTGAAACTCTAGTTCACGTTTTGCGTACTTCCCTGGTCTGAAATTATCTGAATTTCCTTGTTAATGAGAGTTGCAAGTTCCTTTCAGTTCAGCACTGATTTTTTCCTGTTTTTTAAGATATTGTTTTGCCAAGGCATTAGACTTTGTGTCCTTGAAGAGTATGTAAGGAACAGTCAGACATTAATTCAAATTTTGGACCAGGATTTATATTTCCCTTTCAGTTACTGTAGAAACTGTTTCTTTGGGTGGGATTTTTTTGGTGGTTTTGTATAAGACCCGATCATTGGATCTACATATTGAGTTATGAGGATGATTTCCTTGGGCTTTTGCTATGTTTGATGGAGATAGAGAGAGGCTGTCCCCTGGGGCAAGGGAACAATAAAGCGTGGATTTGGCATTCAGTACCTCTATCCTTGCTCAGCTGATGTTGGTAAAGTCATGTAACGGTATCAGCAGTGAGTTGCAAGTTTTTGTCTTTTGTTTCTAGAAATAAAAGCATCAGAAATGAAAGAAATTTCCTTGTCTCTTTAGTCTCCATGGAGAATTCCATACCAAAAGTATAGATGCAGAAATGATCTACAAGAAAATACATTTAATTGCAAGTACTTGTTCTGGGCTTAGTAAGGGAAGATAAGTGATCACAAAAATGGTGTAAAAGGTTTGCGTTTTTGGGATGTGAGGCATTTGACTCCCTTTGTGGTATTGGTGGACATATTTTTATAATTGAGAAATAAACTGGGCCTCGTTTCTTCATTCTGCTTCTTCAACCTGAATTATAACTGTGGTGCTTGAGGCAACTGTAAAGTAGTGGAATAGATTTATCAGGTGTCGGTTAACATGGAGGGAGAGTTGAAGTGTGCCTTTCTTTCGTAAATAGCCAGGCATTTCTCTTTTGTCAGTAGATGTTGTATCCTCCAACTGTGCTTTCTTCTTCATGTGCTGAGGTTTTTTAAGACCACTTACACTTGTTTGACTGCAAGATAAGCAAGGAAATAATTGAAAACAGGTTTTAAATTTTAACTTGGGATATTATTCCTCTGTTGCTCTGCTAAAGGTTTGCATGCTGACATAGAGGAATCATAGTCCAAGATAATAAGTACTGTAATTCATCTTCATTAATTATTTTCTCAGCTGCCCATCAGTTGTGCTTAGTCCTGGTGAGTTAATTAAGTGGCCAAGTAATACAGGCCTTTCCCCTCTGTCATTTAGACCTGTATCGCCTGTTCTTTTTGTGTGGGGAAGTATGATGAAAAGACTGGAAAGTGTTTAATAAGTAAAAAACTGTTGTATTGTTCTAAGACAGACATAAAGCAGCATGTTGTACAATTTGCTGTTGCATGGGGTAGACAGGAGAAGTTGGAAGTGGAGCTGCACAGGCTCCAGGTACCCTGTATAGGACACTGGTAGTTGTCTGCATTTTACAGTAGCACCTGAGTAGTGTCATGCATGGTACTGTATCCATGTACCTTCTCCATCACATCCCTTGTTGCTTCCTTTAATGCTACTACTTCAACATTAAGGACATTTTTCAGAGAGAGAAAACGATACAGTAGAACACAAGCTCTGTTCTTACTTGTTCCTAGAGTGATGCCCATAATTAACTAAAACTTTGCTTTCAGGAACAGGTTTTAATTCTTGATCTTCTAGAGCCTTTTGAAAATGTAGAATATTTTACAGATCTGCTACGCTTAATATACTTAGGCAGTTAGTATGTATTATGTTCCCATGATATGTGGACACACATCTGTTCTTTGTGCTTTCTGTTATTACGTAGTCTCTCAGAGATGCTGTATTTGTTTTATTTAAATGGAGAACGATCTTAATTTCTCAGAATTTTTCTCATTTTTCATTCACAGAAACTATATTAGAGCATGGACACCAGTAAGAAGACAGAACCCCCTTTATCTCTAGAAATGGTACAACAAAGGGCCAATCCTGATCGCAGTCCTTCAGCATCAATTTATGTTCCAGAGCAAGGTGGCTACAAAGAGAAATTTGTAAATGCCGTGGAAGATAAGTATAAATGTGAAAAATGTCACCTCATCTTATGCAATCCTAAACAGACTGAATGTGGACACAGGTTCTGTGAGACCTGCATGAATGTCTTGCTGAGGTATGTTTTTTGTTGTGATAGAACATGCTGATACCTTTAAATCTCATGAACCGCTGAAAATAGCGTGAACACCGTTGTAGTTTTAGGAATGCATTAAGCTAATGCCATGGCTCGAAGCAGCCTTCCGCTTGTGCTTGCTTGCTTATTTTTTATCCATATGCTGTTGCAAACCTTTGTGTTCCTCCCTGGGTCAGGATGAGACAACTAAGCTTTCCATCAATATTGAACCGGTGTTAAAGTGGTTTAATCCCATGTAGTATTAGGTAAGCATTTCATTGCCTGTGAAGCCTGTACTGAGTAGCTATTTCTCATGACTGCTAATGTGACTGGTTTGGTGTAGAATACTCTTAGTAAACTGTGGCTGTGTGAGGAAGTGAGTCTGCGGAGGCTCCTTAGAGTCATGGTACCTAACCTAGCTGTGGACTCAGCCTTACAGCTGAGTAAAAGTAACTTATGGATAAATGTAACTGCTTGTGGAACTTCCTTTCCCCATAACTCTTCTAGCTGTATGTCCTGGGGCTTGAATGTCTTATGGATTCCAGGAGAGTCAGGAAGGCTGGCTTCTCTATTACTGAGATGTTTTGGGCTAGAGTGAATGTTATAGACATAAAATGAATGCTGAGAGATGCAATCTTTCCCAGACTAGGTAAGAATAAAAGTGTGGTTGTTCAAGGAATATCTAGCTTTTAAGAAGTATCTGTGCATCAGTAGAAGTATATTTCTTTGCCTCTCAACTTCGATGCATTGCTACTGACACACTGATTGCATCACACTGCTGAATACAACTTGGTCTAGTGTTTGGAGACCATTCTGCAAGCTTTAATCTCCTGGGGTAAATAAGCAGTCAGTACTTCCATTTACTACTGGGAGTACAGAAGAGATTGAGTTCACTGGATGTTGCACACTGGACTCCTAACAGAGCAGATTTTATTTTGGAAGGTCTGTTTGGTTTTGTGACCATCCTGACTCTAGGTATTAGTTTTTATTTCACTTGGAAATACAGTAATCTCAGGTGGATATAAATCAAGACTACATGCAGTATGGCAAAAGAGATTGGAAGATATTAGATTACTCTGTCTGATGATAAAGAGTAACCTCTGTACTGGGCAAATACAGGGGTCCATAGCTCACTAATCCATTCCTGTAGGTTTTGTGTTACAGCATGTCAAATTTAAAACAACAACCCAAAAACCCCACCAACTTTTCTTTCAGTACACCTTTTCAGGTGAAGTGTGCTTTGTATTTAAGAAATGCAGTTATTTCTTTTGAATATATGTTTTTGGAAGACTCTTACATGATTAATACCAGTGAGTGCAGAAATGCAAAGACCTGCCATGCTTTGGGTATATGCAGATGGACAGAACAGATCCTTAACATTCTAGGCAGTAACAATTCTAGCACTGCTGGAATCTGGGCAGTTTTCCTTCCCTGCTGTGAGACATGCACATGTGTTTATTACAGTGCAGACAGAATATGTGTAATTTTACCTTCCTGACGTTTCAACTGTTATTGAAAAGGGCACACGAGTAAGACCATCTACCATATTGCTCTTTCATTTGAGTTCTTTCACTATATTTCAGTCCTTGTTGCAAACAAATCCTTTACTCAAATTAAATTTACAGCTCCTTTTTTTGAGAAATAAAAAGTGTGCTGTAAAATTGGAAGGAAAATAAGTTTACATTGTTTCTGTATTTGGCACAAAAATTTCCCATTCAGTGTTGATACGCTGCTGCACACACACACTGATTATATGCTAGCGGCTTCTGTTCCAGTGTTATTTGAGGACAAAGAATTGGGAGGTGGTATAGATAAAGCAGTAAAGATGTCTGCTCAGTATGCAGCAGTGGTTGATAAAAAGCAAGTGGGATGCCTGAGTGAATTCAGTAAAGGCGAGGAGAGCATGACATTGTATTAAATACTATGCCCTCAAGTAGATTAGTTTCCACCTTCTTTTTTTCAACTTAGAAAAATATTACAGGTATTACAGAAGCTGCAAGGTAGTTAAGATGCTCAGAAATATGATGAGACACAGAATGGTCAGTTCAAGACACTCAATGGTCAGAAGCCAGTGAGATGATTTGAAATAACCACACTGATTATATAACATAATTGAACTTATTCAGCCTTTTACATTGATTCGCGCTGCTGCTGGCAGCCACAACTTAGAGTAGCCTGTCAATGGGTTGCTTAACAAAAGGATTTACCTAGCTTTTAGCCAGTGCGTTTCATCCATAGATCTCACTGCTTTACAAGGAAGACCAATATGACTATCCCTGTTTTACATGAGGAATAGGAGCTAAAAAGGAATGAAGGGGTTTACACTACGACACCTAGCAGGTCAGAGTCAGAAACAACTGTAGGAACCCACGTTTCCTGCACTGCAATTCAGTTTCTATTCATGGACTGCTCTGCTCCTCAGCTTACTTGTTGTCTAAGAAATCACAAGTTTGGTAATTAGACTCCCAAAACAGCTACAGGGCAATACCTTAGATAAAGGAGGGAGCAAGGATCTGTAACAGTTGCTAACGATAGACTTGAGGAGATGGACATAAATACTTTTTTACCCTAAAAGGATGTAGAATTGACTGTCAGAAAGTAAAGTTTAATTAGATGTTGTTTGAAAAAAGGACTGGATAATTGAAGAGACAATATTTGGCCTGTTTGCACAGATAGATTGAGAAGTGATGAAAATCATGGATCAGGCACAGATTGTAAAATAGAGAGTGAATTTTGCTGCCTTGAAGAAAAACATTGTGCATTTGGCTAGAGACATTGTGGAGGTCCTGTTTCCTTGGGAGTGCCAGATGCTGTCCACTGAAAACTCAGTGTCGAAATTTTTGAAATAATACCATGTTATCTCATTATAATGAGCTATATCCACTTTTAGTGATTTGAAAATAGATTTAATAATCATTAAGTGCCTCATAAATGGATATTTTTGAACTACAAAAATTCAGAAGAGTTAAAAGAATTTTCTGTTTTCTCTCCAGTTCTTCTAGTCCAAAATGTACAGCGTGTCAAGAAAGCATAGTAAAAGATAAGGTATCGTTAAATTTGTTTCTTATTCAAGGGTATTGAATTGTGTGGCGTTCATAAGATGTGTTATTGCTTTGTGGTAATTATTTCATAAGCTTAATAAACTACTTGAGGAAGACAGTTTTGTTATAAAACTCAAACTGTGTGTTTTATGTGGGAAGACAGCACATTTTTACTGTTAACCACCTGGCAGAGAACAAGATGTCAGCTTTGTCCCCAGTGGTCCAGCCAGGTGTCACATCTTGTTTTCATAGCTGGGAGCTGCAGCAACACATTGCAGTTGTCCTCCCATCAACTGTGAGGATGACAAGAAATATTGCATCTCCTGTAGATGCAGCGATGTGACAGATCCAGGCAAACCTTAGTCCTGATCTGGCTCCAGACCGGTGTCTACTCTTTCACTAACCTGTTTTTACAGTGCAGTGTTCTGTGAACCACAGTGGAACCACAACACTGTGGAGTTACAGTAACAGTAATAGAATCAGACTCTCTTTATATGGATAAGGTATTTCATTGATATCTTCTTCATCTTTTCACAGCAAAACTTTGTGTTGCCTTTGAAAGGTTGAGGGTAGAGAAAATCCTTTTTGTCTTAGTACGTGGTTTATACAGTTTTTACATTAGATTTTTCTAAAGTGTTTAGTAAATCATTTGTGTTAGTAGTCTTCTCTGCCTAAATGAATACTTGCAATAGTAACCATTTTCAAGAACAAGTTAGTGGGTACATTAATCTTTCCTTGTCTTAACTCAGAATAGTTCACGGAACAGTGCTCAGCGTAATTCAGTTTTGACATGGATGGGCTCTCCAGGAGCTCAGATGCCTGCTTTATTTGTCCTTTCAACTCTTGACTTTCTAGCTCCTAATATACATAAATATGTACACTTGTTATCAAACTTCAAATATCTCTAAAATAAGAGGAGGACAAGAAGGGCAGTGTTTAATTTTAAATACTTGTTAGACTTAACTATGCAAATCAGTGGTTTTCGTGGAACTGGAAACCTCTCTCTCCCATAGAATGCTGATGTCCACAATCAGAGCTTCTAGACAGTCTTGGAAAAACTGTTTAAAAATTGTTGTCTTACCTCAACTTGAGTCAGCTAAACTGTGCCTAGTAACCGTGTGAATTACTTAGGGAGAAAACAGTACAGTACTGGCAATTGATTATTCAAATGTTGATACATTAAACTTCAAATATGCATCTGAAAAGTAAACAAATCAGTGATCAGTTTCAGTTGAGATCGGATGACAGTGGCTGTAGTTTTCTTCTTCAGTGATACTGGGGATAGATTGATAGTCACAGATCTGATTATAATTCTTTGTTGTTGTTCTTAGCATGCAGAACTGTGGTGTAATGACAGTATCCCTGAGGTGTCACAGAATTCCGTTTGTCAGAGAGAGAGTCGTAGGTTGTGCTTAGTTCTTTGGTATTGCTTGCTGGTCATGAAAGCAATTGCACAATGACTAGAAGTTTTTATCCCTTTGTTTTGGACTTCAAAATAGAAGTAATGGTCTTCAATTCTTATGTCCGGTTCCTGCCCTTAGCAGTGGGGCTTCTTGAGGGCGCAGTGCGTTGTCTTTTCATCTTTTATGGGGTATCACCAATAAAAGAAAAATGCAAACCTGGATCTCTCTCTTTCTAACTTCTTGTTGTTCTATTATAGACAAAAAATACTGGAAAGGCATTAAAATGGAGAGATAGTTAAAACTTGCTTATCTATGAAATAATAAACTGCCTCCAGTCTAAAGCCTTCGAAAATGTGTTTAATTATGTGTTGCCACTGAAGTGCAAGTAGGTGTTCCAACTAACCTGTCTAGTTGCTGTGGGACTGCCTTCTGTGCAAACCTTCCTCTCTGAACCATTGTGCTTTGGATCTTTTTTGTCTTCTGGTGTTGTGCCTAACACGCCAGCTCCCCAGACAATGTAGAGAGTTCTAGCTTATGCAGGCCTATTACTGGCAAGCAAATAGCAAGATTATTTAGTCCTTTCTTGTACATTTCCCTTTATTGTGTTTGTATACAAAGTGAAACAGTAGTAGAGCATCTGTCCAAATACTCTCTTTCACTGGGCTGCTTCATTGTGGGGGGGTCTGTGATGTGCACAGTCAAGAAAAATTGAATGGCAGGATTTTATTTCTGGCACATAAAGCTAGAATTAAATGACACTTCTGTAGCCAAATTGTATGACTTCTACCTTATTTGAACTTGTATGTTTCCAAATGGTTTTAAATTTCTAAAACAAAGTGATTTTTGATTTTTCAGGTATTTAAAGATAATTGTTGCAGGAGAGAGCTACTTGCCCTTCAAATATACTGTAGAAATGAAAACAAGGGCTGTAAAGAACAACTATCTTTGGGTCAATTACTGGTGAGTAATATAACATAATCATAAACTTGCTTTTGAGTTAAAGAATGAGAAGAAATCTTGCAAGTTAAAACCATAGTCCATTTCTCGACTTGTTCACACTAGTAGTTAATCTGATTTATAAATGTCAGAGTAGAGTTAAACTGCTTTGAAACTCAGCTTTTTGATGAGCTATAAGGAATGGTAGTAAAAAATCTTGTGATTGTGTGACACTAAAGCTTGGAAATGTAAATGCATGAAACTAATGGGAATCGAGGGAAGAACTAAAATTGGGGAAAATCTTAATGTGTGCTTTACAAATGTGAGAGATTTTAATTCCTCTTTGGTGTGTCTTTATTTACCAGTATTAGTCCTCTCATACAAGTGTTGGTTTATGTGTGGAGTTAAACCTTTGGCTTCTCTAGACTTGCACAAAATAACCTGTAGCTTTGTTTTGTGAAGGCGTAACATAGCAGTTATCCAGTAATTTCACAGTTGTAAGGGATGGCTACCCAGCCCATTGCAGTCAGATGCGTAGGTGCTTGCTTTGAGTCAACAACTTAAAGCAGCATCTGTGTTTATGTGGAATAACATACCTTGGAAAAGAATGCTTACCTTTTGTTTAAATAGCCTGTGTGGAATTTTGGACTTTGCTAGAGTGCTTTTAATGTAAAAGTAGCTCGTGTACTTCTATAATATAGTGGAATCTGCTGTCTCGGTACAGGGAGCGTGAAGTCAGAAGTGTATTCCTGAGTAGATTGGTTAGTGTTTGCTCTTGCACAATATAGTGCACAAAATAGCTTTGCTTAGTTTGGTTCTGAAGTTACTTAATGTGGGATGTCTTCAAAGCATAGAAGACATGCACAAAACTTAGTTGGCTTGACTTGTTTTTTTTATCTTTCAGATGCATTTGAAAACTGATTGTCAGTTTGAAGAACTCTCATGTCCTCGTGCTGATTGCAAAGAAAAAATACTGAGAAAAGATTTGCCAGACCATGTAGAGAAGACCTGTAAATACCGGGAGACAACCTGTAAATACTGTAAAAGCCAAGTCCCAATGATTATGTTGCAGGTGCAGTATTTTCTTAAATATATAGAAAAAGATTCCATATGCTAATGTGGAATAGTGACTTTTATTTTGCTTGAATTGATACAATAAACACAACTACTGTGATAACAATTAAGTGCAGGAAAACCATAAGCATAACAGTTGACTGGAGAAATAGCATCTTTCTATGTGATTGTTTTTGGGAACTGTGTGATCTGTTCTGAGAGGAAAGGAGGAAACAATGCCAAGACACAGTTTGTTTTTACATAACCAGCAACGATACGTGACTGGCCTAGGCAGAGTTACTGTCGTTCTTGGCAGTACAAGCAGGTGGCCTGATAAGCAGCGTGTTGTGAGTTAGAAGTACGGAGCAGAGGTTGAGAAAGTCACACTTTACACATTGAGTTGTAAGCTGACTGTGTTTGCGTTATTTCACATTGAGCTGCGTTATGCTGAATCTCTCTTGCTGTAAGTTTCCACAGTTTGACAGTCTCAAATTTCAGATTTTCTTAATATAGTAAGAGTGATGAGAATTTCATTTGCTTTCTTGTGTATTGTTTGTTAGGTGAAGTCTCACAATGATGAGAAGCACTCTTTGCTCAGAGATGTCATTACAGAAAGGCACAGGTAGAATTTCACCAAGTTCTCATTTAGATCTGGCTGTCAGTTATTGACTGTACACTTGCAAGGGCTGGTACTTCAGTGGTTGTGCATTACCTAGCATAAGGTGGCTGAGATGTGAAAATACACAGAGAAAACTAAGTTTACAGTGTGTTTATTCTTGCACATTCTGATACAGAGGCAAAACTATGTTTACTTAGGTTATGGGTGCTGTTCTCCCAGAATTTTCTTTAGGATGGGAATTGCTGTGAGGCAAAGAGTGATATTAAAAAACTTGTGGTGTCTTAATTGTCAAAAATCAATGAGTATTAAATATGTCTTGTACAAACTGGATTTCTGTATCGAAGCAGCATGCTCACAGGTCCCTTGTAGGCAGTTTCTTTTTATAGGAACAATGTAGTTAAGTTTCTGAGAGTCTGAAATCATCCTTACCTTTTGAGGAACATCGTAGAACTCCTAGTTTAAGAGCTTTCTCTTTTATCAGATGTCGATGGATTTAACATTTGTGAAACCTTTGAACTAGCAGTAGCTTTCAAGATACTCAGAAGCCGAGAAAAGATTTAGTTTAAGAGATTTTTAATTCACAGCAAAACCTATTTTAGACATTTGTGTTGAAAACAAGAATGGCATATTACTCTGAAGTACAGAAGAGTGTTTGTAAATAAAGTAATTGTTCTTCAAAATCATAAGTGGTGGAGTTCCGAGTTGCTTTTACAAGTAATAGAATTGGCTTATCCAAAGAGCCAAAGAGGTTTGTTAACATGTAGTTTTATGTTGGTGTCATTATTTTGATTGGATTAAAGTTGGTGCCACTGTTCACCTGCCCCTACAAGTTCTGAACAGATCTACAATTGTAAATCGGAACATTTCCAAGCAGTGTTACATGTTGTCATGGTACCGTTGGCTTATATTTTTCAGGACGTAAAACAGGACAGTTTTGCTTCCATGCTGCTTTAAGGGTGCAGAAGGCTCCACAATTACAAGATTAGCAATTGGCTGCTATTTGTAATTTTTTTTTTTGCCTAGATTTTAAGAAGTTTAGTGATTATAGAAATGCAGATGGTTTTATTTGTTTTGGCCTGATAAAATGTCACCTCATTGTACTTTGGTAATGAGAACCAGAATATTAATGAGACTGTACATTTGAATGAAAGGCTCCTTTTGACTTCTTATTTGAGTTTTATCACTCAGAGCTTGACTTCATCTCTAGCTTCCGTAGCTTGAAATTTTCTCTAATGTAATAATGACTGAAGGAGGCCTCAGTGACTTGAACTGAAAATGGAGATAGAGGGAGCATATCAAAAAGAAAAGTATGCAAATGGAGACAAAAATAATTTTACCGGAGTACATATGGTTCATGTCATCATAGAATCCCATGACCCATGGGGTAGGAAATCCCCGTTGTTGAAGGCAGACTCTAGTTAACATTTTTTTTTAGATTGCGTTTGTCTTGCTGAGCTGACTGGGACAACCACTGGGGAAGACACGAGACATTATCATCTTGCTTCCTTGTCACTACTCTGCCTTCTATCTGTCTCTATTCTGTAGAAGTAGTAGACTACTCTGTCTACTGTCTGTCCTGCCTTCCCCTCATCTGTGCCAAGTGCCCTGCATGTGGTGTCACCCATATTTTATGCTACATCTGGCTTCTGGTTTTGCGTGCTCCACTGTGTGAATTTAGCTGGTCAGTAGGAAGAGGATTCTGCCACTGGAGTGGGATTACCCTGGTATATCCTGAAGTCATTGGAAAGGCCCTGAGATGTGAAAAGGAGAACTGGAGAGAGGGCCGAGAAGTTGCATGTTGCCTTCTTATCAGGAACCAAGAGACAGTGACATAGCCTTTGCTAGCTAGTTTGGGTAGGTTAGAGAAGAGAGTAAGAGAGTTAAAATTAGGGAATGAATGCTAGAAATGAGTAGTATTTTTCTAGTTTTGTAGTTGATAACCCATTAAAGAAGTCTGTAGGGCAGTAGCGTGCGATGTCTCTCTTCAACGTGATTACAGATGTGTTCAGAATGAGAGGCACCCAGGTCCAGTTCTTGAGTCTGAGCAGAAGTGGTCCTACGGGCCATTGCTTATCAGAAGAGTACTGCAGTCACCTGACAGAGGTTATTCTGAGGAAGGAGGTGTCAGTCTGTTAGCGTTGCTCTTGGTTAGGTATCCATGTCCTCATGGGGAGGGGCTGAAGCTAGCTTCCTCACCTCCACATTTTGGGAGTCTGTCCCATCTCTCTGGCTAAGGAGCAGCTTAGGCTTCCTTGCTTTCTGTCACTGTGACTGCATGTGCTACACCAAATGAACTAGGGCAAGTGAGAAGGACAGCAGGGTAGACTTGCTTCAGGACAGCGTACCTGATGATTGGTTTTAAAAAGCAAGGAGATAGACATTTTCAAATATTTGCAGATTTATGACAGAGTTCTGAAACAGCCTTTCATATCTCAGAACTTAGATCTCCTTTACATCTTGGTTTTGTTTCAAAATAGACATTGTTGTTACTTGGCAAAAAAGACACACTATTTGTTCTTCCTTTTCTAACAGGCTTATAATTCTTAGACCTTTGCTTCTCTTAAGTACCAGAAGTTAAACACGTTGTTTCAAGTTGAATGGGACATGACACTTCACATAAAATGAAAGAGTTCTTCTCCAGATTTTTCATGTTGTTGAGAAAAACTGAGAAGAAATGTAAATTCAATTAGCTTGGGCCTGATTTTCTTCCTTCTCTGTGGTGGTATGGTTTGACAGCTCTGCTGAATTGCCGGTCATTATCTAGGTTCAGATCAGAATGCCTGCCCTGCATCATGGTAAAATTTCAACAGCTCTTTGAATTTTGGGTGTATAACAGTGAGACTTAGTATCAGGTATTTGAGAATCAATATTAGAAAACAATGGAGAGGGGAATATCTGTACGCAGGAAAGATTCTCTGCGAGTGGCCAGTGTACATTTCTGAAGAGCTTTTCCATGCCCTGTATAGCCTTACTAAAAAGGACATCTGCAGTGGTTCTGCTTGCTCTTAAAGATGCCCATTTTTGTGAGTAATTTCTGGAGAAGAAAACTTGACTTTTATTATTGTTTCAGTGCTCTAAGTAAAAGCATTAAATGGGAAGCAAACACAAGAAAAACCTTATTTTTGCTTCAGAATATCAACACATCTGTCAAAAGCATAAACTGATGTTTGAGCAATTGCACTTCTGCAACTCTGCACTACTGGGATAAAAATTGAAAAAAATCTTGTGTGTGAGTTGGTGTTTGGGTTTTGTTTGTTTGTTTTCAATTATTGTGGGATGCTTTTCTTTGCAGGTAAGTCCTCTCTTCAATTTCAGAGTAAGAGTTTGATTTGTGGTTTGTTTGCTTTTTCCTCTGTAGAAACATGAAGATACAGACTGCCCCTGTGTCATGGTTTCATGTCCTCATAAATGTAGTGTTAAAACACTCATGAGAAGCGAGGTAAGAAGTCATGCCCAGTGTTGTGCTGAAAAATTAAATCATTTTTTTAGTAAGATCTCGCAAGAATTTTGCCAGAAGCCATTTCCTTATTAAAATGTGAGATCTAAAGAAAAGCTTTTTCTACCACACAGTTAAGTGTGATAACACTCAAGTATTTTTAATGATTTTTTTGAAAACCTATTTACAAAGAAATAATTTCTTAGTTTTGTGTCGTTATTACACTTGGCTTGCCCAAGATTAGCACATGTCTTTCCTGCTTTCACTTTTACTAGTTCTCCCCCTGCCCTTCCCCCATTTGAAGCATTTGTTGAGCACAGTAGAGCAGCATCTTGGAGTGGTTAGCTTATATTAAAATACAAAGAGATAATTAAAACATAGAGCACATTGACAAGGGTTAGTAAAAGCTAGAAAAATCATATAAATGTGTAGAATCATTCCATGGAAAAACTTATTATTAAATCTGTTAAAATTGGAGAAAAATAACTGACACTTAGAAATACAGTGTAAGGTACAGGGTACTATGAGTACAACACTCCCAACAGCCAGATGCAACAATGCATAAAAATTTCTCATAAGCTTGTGGTAATAGATAGACCAAGTTAAAAAAAAAAAAAAACCCACAAAAAATAACCTGTATTGTTTGAACAGGTCCATGTTCTTGTACATTAAAAGGTGTAAATAACATGTCTCCAAGTCAATGTGTGATACTTTTTCCTAAAAATAGAACTTATTTGCCAAGGATGGGGAAGAGCTTGTTTAAGCCCTCAGCTCTGTAAGCCTCACTTAAGGAAAGTTAAGTTTCTGATCTGCGGATAAGCTTTTCACTTTTCACTGATATTTGCTCCCTGAGTTGGATTTGTACTATTTTTCAGGTACACTTTTAGATTATTAATCATGTCATAGTGCACAGGGCACATCAGGCCCCTGCCAAACATGGGGGCAGGCTTTCCCCCTGGATAATAAAGTATAACATATGTGATAGAGACTGTACCTAGTAAGAGCAATTGAGCTGCTAAGAAAGGAGAAGACTTGTCTACTGAGCCAACTCTATCAGTGCTTACTTCCGAGTTTAGATCCTGGCACTGGAGCGCTTAGGCATATTCTTCAATACTGACTTCAGCAGTTACTTTGAGAAGAGGGATTATCTGGGTGCTAATAAGAATTGACCTGTTAAAGCCGAGGTGGTACATTTACACTCAGAATTGGGTTCTGAAACCATTGGTGCAAACAGAACTTTAAAACCCTCATCTTGCCCTGCTGCATCATCTGTTGCTCTATGTTGCTTAATTTTTTTCCGATGCTGTGAAAATGTATATATTACTTAGCTGTATGGTTAGGGACAAAGACTCTAATGCAGAAAATGGAAAAATGCATTCCTAACAGTTTGAGAAAACTCTAGCATACAACAAGTGGATATCTTCCTGTAGAATAAAAGGCAATTTTTCATGTTTAATGCATAACTTTGGCAGACTTCTAGTTTTGAGAAGTTGAAAATGTGGCATTCTTGTATAGCCTGTTATACCACATGTCTTTCTTATTTGGTTTTTTGTTTTTTCTGAACCGTGTGTCTTCTGAAACTCTGTGAATTTCTACAGATAGCATTTAGAACCTAACAGGAGTCTATCAGAGATGAGTGACCGGTAGCATCTTAGTATCAGATTTTCTAAAGATTGTCCTATCTGTTCCAGAGCTACATGTTCAAAGCAGCATTGGTTCACCACTTCTTTCCATGGAGGTGGATGAGACGAGTCATGTGGGGCTTATGGTGTGGGAATTTCAAATGAGATTTTGAAACCCAAAAGAGTGATGCCAGTTGAGGAGCTAGGCTCTAGCTCCTGTCTGCTTTGTGGGAAATAGAAACCGCAGATCCTGTTTTTGAAGGAAGAGTGTTTGTTGCACTATCCTTTCCAAAAACAACTCTTTGCTCCAACATCTAGGCAGTTTGCATCCAGCTGCTGCCCTCTGTGCTGCAATGGCTGCTGTCTGTATATAAGTATATGCTTCTGTGAACTAGCTTATTTTTAAATGAAAAGTTATCTGTGCTCATAATAATCCAAGATATTGGAGTAAATCTCAATGTGTGAAAAATGCAGGCATTTTGCTAATCAGATTTAACCCTGTGTACTGCATTTTTTTAAAGTTACTTATTGTACCTGTTCTAAAACTTTGTCTGTTTCATGCAGTACTTGTTTAGTCTTTTTTGTGTAATTTAACCATTAAATTTAGGCACGAAGAATTGCATGTTATGTTTTGGATAATTGGTTCCTCATGAAATTAGGATTAGAAAAAATGTACTTTACTACAGTGAAACTGACCTTAAGACTTGCTCAGAACACCAATAAAAAAACCCACCTGTTGATAGAAGATTAGTCATTCACTAAAGTCAAATGAAATCATATAAATAACTGTAGACTGCATTCTTTTTGTTTGCATTTTTTCAATTGGGTTGCCTATTGAAAGAGTCTTTAGTAGAAGTTTCACTGTATATTAAATGTATCACACTGTATACTGTACTGGCATGTGTGTGTGGTTTACATATGTGTATATATATAGTATTTGCACTTTAGATCAGACAAGAAAATACACACACGTGTATTGAATGTTCTGCAAACAGCACGCAGTACCAACCTGATAACCTGTGCCCTTTATGTTTTGAGCATTATCATGCAAACGTCTTTTGCCAAAACTCACATTTTTTTCCTATTGCAGTTGAATGCACATTTGTCAGAATGTATTAATGCCCCAAGTACCTGTAGTTTTAAGCGTTATGGCTGCACTTTTCAGGTCAGTATATACAATTATACTTCCCAATTGATGAAAGTCTGCAAATAGAACCTAACTCTGATGTGAAAGTTCTGGACTTCTCTAGTCTTGGTTAAGATAAAGTCATCCAGTTGCACCAAGTAATTATGCAGCACATGTTTGGTTTTGCATTTTAAGAAAAGAACAATATAAAAAGCCCACACATTCCTGCAACGGTTTGGGAGTTCAGTTGTAGGTACGTCTGGTTGAAATAGGAAGATGATACATTTGAAGGACTTTTGAAGTTAGAATAAGAGGAAAGTCACTTTTGTTCTTCAGAAAATAGATGAATAACTTCAGTTGTTTTCTATGAAAGTATTTATTTTCCTGAGCTAAGTATGTTTATATTTTCTCTCATTTGTGTGTCTTAATATTTTTATTAAGGTTAAGCATAGGTTAGTGCACTTAAAACGTGTATTTTTATGTGCATTCATATGTCTGTGTGCACATAGGTGTGTAATCAAAACCTAGCGTGAAATTTATTTTTTAAAAAGTTCTAGATTTTAATCCTGGCAATCCCTGCAATATTCTAAAAAATAAAAGCCACACCTCAGATTTCAGTTTTAGTGGTAATATTCCAGTCTTTTCCAATATTCTGCTTCCCTTACCTGTATCTTGGGGAATTTGGATGATTATGTAAAGCAGAGATTAGTCAGGAAATTTCAGAAACTGCTGGCAGGAAAAAATGAGGTTTATCAGATGGTGTGATTCATTTTTTAGACCATGATAAGTTAAAGACAAGAACTGTAAGCAGCAACACTTCCCAATAAACTGCTTCCTGCAGGTATTTCCAGGTTCTTAAATAATGAGCATTCATCTTGCTAAATGTTAACAGTAATGCTCTTAGTGGTAGAACTGATCAGTGCTGTAACCCTGCCCACTGTTATGTCGTATGTATTGCCATTCATTTTATGTATGTATATGTGTGCATATATGTACATATATCCACATATATATTTTTAGTATTTTATATAGAGTACATACCTTGAGGATCATTGAAACCCTTTCAGTTGCTTTGCAGCATATCCACCATCAAAGCTAATATACTCTGCATTGCAAAACACTTACTGAAGTAGGTGTAATGCAAAACAATACAAATTAAGTAATATGGTCTGCATCTTATGTACTCTGTATATGATCTATGTGTGTTCTGTAAACTTTTTATATAGTGGTTATTTGTAACAGCATTTATAGATTGTGCAGAGGCAGCATATCTGAATATCATAGACCAGTCACGGTAACATCTTAGGATGACAAACCAGGCAGTGTAACATCTCTCAAAGTAGTTTATAAAGCTGGCAGTTTCCAGTGATGATAAATTTATCTTAAATATTTGTCTTTAATATTCAACCTAGGGAAAATTTAGTGCTTATGAAGCTGTTCATGAAATAGAACAAAAGGTCCAAATTATGGTTCGGGGAATTGGACCCGTTAGGTTTTGTATGACTCAAGAGTTTTATTGTGCTTTATTTAGTGTAAAGCTACACAGAAGACTCTAAAATACAATTAATTTTGTAGATCGTGTTCATCTTTAATGTGTCTGACGTATCAAGCACACTGGATGGAGATATATGGCAGTTGTATAAAACACTTGCTATATCAAATGTATTCCTGACTTTTGTAAATTCCCAAGTAGATTTCCCTTTTCTCTGCAGTTCTGCAACATGCATCCGTGAACCAAAATATGTAGTGTTGGTTCGATGTCTTTATATACTCTTTCTTTGTAGGTTTAAAAGAAGTGGAATTGGCTAAAATGTATAAATTCTTTGTTGTCACAGGGAACAAACCAACAAATTAAAGCACATGAAGCCAGCTCAGCAGTGCAGCATGTTAACTTATTGAAAGAGTGGAGCAATGCTCTAGAAAATAAGGTATATCTTCTACTCACTTCTAATTGTCATTAATTTCCTTAAATCATATAAAAGTACTGGAAGAAGTGGTTTTTTTCTTTTTTTTTCTGTTTAACAGCTGTTCAACGCTACAGCTAAAGGACTAGTAGCCTCCAAAAGCAATCAACCCATTTAGCATATCTGGTACCACTGTTACAATAAAATGCTGTGAGAAACTTGGCTTCGCAACTCCATATACAATTTTCCCCATTGATAATTTAATTAAAACATCTTATTCACATAGACAAACAGCCCAGAATTAAATTTCCTCTTACTCACCTGAGGGTTCAGTAAGCTATGGCAGCGCTGTGAGCTGTATTTTTGCTACCTCAGTATTTTTCCAGAGATAACGTTATTAGAAATACCATGTAATAAGCTGGTTATTTATTTTATTTATTTTTGTTCTTGTTTTCCAAACTTAATGACCTGTAAAGGTTGATTAAATTAGACACATTGTAATTCATGGGCATAATGATTTCTGTGTTAGTGCTAGACCAGAATGAAGCTCATGTTGCAGTGCTTCCTTGGGACTCCTGGTTTTAGATTGTTTGGAATTTGGGAGATGCTGGAAATCATACTAGGTCTTGTGAATCATTTGAATTACTTAATCATCCGTTCTGCAAACAAAATTTAAAGCTTTGATTTAAAACTACAAACCTTAGAACAAATCACTGTTTTCTTAAATCATTTTGAAAAAGTTTGACATAGCCATTGAAATAATGCTTCTGCTTTTAAAAAAAAAAAACCAAAACAAAAAAACCCCAGAATTGCCAAACTATTTTACAGATGCAGACAGAAGAGTCAAGAGCCCCTCAGATTTTTCTAGAGTGAGTTAAATAAGAGTAGCAATTCCAGTGTAAGCTCAATGGCAGCTATGATACGTGTGGCTTGTGACTGCTGTCATCTCACATCAGACTGCTAGCTCGACTTTAGCAAGCACTGTCTAGAAAGCATATTCCCTTCTTGGGCTACAGTGGTCTCTCATGCGTGGGTTTCCAGCAATGTCCTGCGGCCGCAGGAAGTACAGTTTTAAAGCAGAAGTTAACAGAAAAAGCAAAATATTTTTTTTGTCCCCAGCACATTAATCCCTGGACTGCTTGTTTTTTGGACTTGAAGCCCCGTAAGGAATCCATTGAACCTGGGAGATGTTAAGTGTAGGGCTTTTTTAGATAGAATTTTCAGTGTGTAGGTCTTAGTTTGAAGATCAGTAACAATACTTTAAGTTTGGTTTTGCACTTGAATCTCTTTGTTAATGTAGGAACTGTACATTTTTCAGTTTTAACAGATACAAATTCTTATCCTTAGTTCTTTTTTCTTTAGTCTGATTAAAACTATACATTTTATCTTACATCATAGGCATAAAACACCTTCCCTGTAACTTCAGAATGGATCATGTTCTGCCTTTTGTCAGTGTCCTGAGAGGTGCTTTGTTATTTTAAAAAAACACCTAGCAGTTCTATGTTTGTCTCTTATAGAGCTAAGAGAATATACACTTCACTACTTTTTTATGTTCAATTTTTGTTTTAACTTTCATTTAGGACATAACTGCTTATCATTGTTTGTCCATTTTTTTTTTTCTTCTTTCTTTTCACTTCCTGCTTTGTAGATTTCTTCCTATTCATAATAAAGAGTTTAATCACTGGAAATCCCAAGACCCTGCCAAGTTACCAGAATAGCTAACCACATATCGTATGTCAGTGACTTTACTCTAGAGAAGGGTAACAAAATGATTCATAACTTCATTATTGTTCTCTTCTTTGAGAAAAAATTAATCGATGCACTGAAGAACAACAGTGCAAAGTTAACTTGGCTGATGAATATCACAGAAATCTTGGCCCTGCCAAAGTCAGTGGAAGTCTCCTGGGTTTCTGTAGGGTGAAAATTTCATTTGGGGTTCACACTGTGATGTGGCTGGAGGAGAAAGGAGAAATTGCCTTCTCCCAGTCACCATGTTCATTTACAGTGCCTATGGAGCATGCACGCTGAAAGTCTTTGGAGCTGCAAAGCTTGTCCAAAGTCAGGAGTTTGGTATAGAAATGGTTCTGTTGGCAAAGAGTAGTAAGAGAAGGTCAGATGTAAAATCTCGAATTCAAATTTTGTGGGGCAAATGAAAATTCCGTGTTTTGTTCGCTCTGTGATGGGACAGACTTGCAGACTGAACTCCCACAGGTTTTGTGATGTTGGAAATGATATGTTGAACATAATTTTGTGGCTTCATCATATTCTTAAAAAAATCTGGTATAAACTGGTTTGTTTTTTTTTAAATACGTGACTTAAATATGGGACCTGTTTTAACCCCGTTCTTTGTGGCGTAAGGTTTCTTCCATTCTTTATCAGTAGGCAATAATAAGCAAAAGCTTAATTTGAAAAACTGCTGAATAAGAGAATACTTTATCCTAGGAATATTTCAAATATGACAAGGAAGTAAAGGAAGCTGATAGATGCAGTTTGTAAATAGATGCCGGTTTTCCTTTACCTTGTTTTTTAACTGAAGTTCCAAAGACTTAAGCCGAATGAAATTAGGAAACTACATTTAGTATTAAGGATTTCTTATTCACAAATTACAACCAAACTACAATTACTGACTTAGCAGTGACAGTTCTATATGATTAAGGGCTGCAGGACATAATTCTGTTTCTCTTGCGTTCTGTAAAACTGCATGGAAAATCTCAGTACAAGACAGGCTCATGTTTTATAACTTGTACAAAAATGGAAATGTAATGCTAGTGACACTGAGGGTAACTGCCTTATGATTGGGAGGCCTGGGGAGGAAACAATGACAAAAGAGGAACGTAAAGATCACAATTAACTAAAGAACTCTGGTTCATTAAGGACAAGGAAGATGTAAAACATTAAAGTATCTACCTAGTAGATACGAAATATGTGGGAGGCAGGGGTACTAGTTTAAATTTAGACTTGTTCTTCAAAATTTTCTCTAATCCCTAGGCACACTTCAGCCTTGAGATTGTTTCTCTCTCTGCACTGGCAAAATTAGCTTTGTCTCATTTCTGTTGAGCCTCTTCTGCCAGTTTTTCCATACATAAAATGCAGAACTAATGTATGTGTATATGCACACGTGCTATGTTATATTGAAGAGCAGATACACAGGTAGTATGGTGTCTGTATTTTTGGGCCTCTGTCTGAATGGCTGTGGACTTTGGCAGTCCTTCGTCTAGTTTAGCCTAGTATAGAGGATGAAATTATTTACCTTTTTAGACAGGCTGGCGTCTTGACTCTGGGAATGCAGTGACACCAAGTGATTAGACTATATTAGAGGGCAGTCAAGGCAGTGGAATTCTACAGTGGTACCCATATCAGAGGTAAAAATGGCTTGACCTCAAACTAGCATCCATATGGGAGTGGCGGTGTAGATTTTTTGGGGAACATGAAGCATCCAAGTAATTGGTCTTAGTGTGGAGCATTTATCAGGGTTTTACTGTGTCAAAAATGAGGCTGTTTCTTATCCATATGAAGGTTGATCTGTGGAACTAGTTAGGGCATGTCCAAATGTCGTTTGTGTCAAGTATTTGTTCTCTATGTTTTTGCTGCTGAATAATCTTCCCTGGGGAAAAATGAGATTTTTTTTTTTTTTTAAAAAAAAAAAAAAAAGGCAACGCACCACCACAAAGCAACCCCCTTCCCCAAACCACTTTAATGAACAGAGCACCAAATAGTGTGACGGAGAATATTTTCTGTATTACTTTCATCCCCAAGGAGATACATGATATTCTTCTAACAAGGCTCATGTTTTAAAATCAGAATGAGTCACTAATGAATGAATTCATAAAATGTCAATACAGAGAGAGAATATAATCTGCAGCCTGTAGCTTTTTAGTCTTTTCTGCTAGTAGGCACCGTTGGGTTTTCCTTCAAATGCATGGATCCTTTCTGTTTTCACTCATTTCAGGAGTTTTCATCACCATCACATTCTGTGAAGCGAAGCCAATCCCATGCAGATGATGTTTTTCCTTAAATTTGCTATAGATCAGCATAGATTGGAGTAGGTGGGGAAGATTACTGTTCCCTTTCCTGACTACCTTTTCAGCGGCTTGGCCTCTCTGTCCTCGGTACTCCTCAGAAAGGGTACAGAAGGTATCCCTTCTGTGCAGGGCCTGAGTTCTTGACACTGATCTAGAGCTAAATAGGTTGTTTCTTCCAAACTCCAAGCAACTCCCAAGTCAGTTAGTGGAAACCGGGAAACTGAGACATTAAATAACAAACTGAAAAAAGGTTATGCTTAGACACAAGTTCTTTTGCTGTTTGTGTATCCCATCCGTACTTTCATTAGCCAAAGTTGAACCAATACCACACTGTGGAAGTGCAGACATAGCTGTCAGAAGGTTGGGATTTGTTTATTTATTTGCAAGACATGGAGAGATCATCCCTTTCATGTGTGTAAGATAGTTTAAAACTAACAAAGTTTATAGGTATTTTTAATAAACTTTGGCAGGAGTAATTGTAGAATTTTTTCCAGGTGGCCTTGCTCCAGAATGAAAGTTTGGAAAAGAACAAGAGTATACAAACTTTACATAATCAGATTTGTAGCTTTGAAATAGAAATTGAAAGACAGAAGGAAATGCTGCGGAATAATGAATCTAAAATACTTCATTTACAGGTAAGAAATTTAGAATCTCCCCATTAAAGCAGAAATGGTAGCAGCTTCTGTTCTATGCCTTTACACTTGTGAAGTGAGGTGTTCTAATTAAAAAGGGGGTCAGAGAGTTTGCCTTATTTTAAAGCTATTCTGTTTTTTTTTCTCTTGTGGTCAGTAGCTGGTTTGTTGGCGTAAGATACTTCACTAAAACACTGCAGTTGCCTAGCCTATGTTGAAACACAAAACCCCCTGTTTAAAAAGGGAAAAGATTGAAAACAAATTTACAAATCTTATCTGAAGAATAATCATAATTATTTTTCTTCTCTGCAAAAAATAACTGCTTGAGGAAGTACTCTCAATCTGCATGACAAGATTAGCACCTTATGACTGTCTTATTTATAATGTTTATTTCTTTTCTACTTGCTGGTATTTTAAAAAATATTGATCATGAGTGAGATCAGTCTGGTGTGGAAATAATCCTAATGTATACAATGCATTTGAATATACTTTTCAAAATCCGTGTTTCTGTTGTCCTTCTTCTGAGGGAAATGTATGTAATTATACCTTTACCAGAAGGTCTGAGCTTCTTACTCGGTGGTCTGAATCACCTGGCCACAAGCCAGTGTCAAACTAGAAATGCTCTGAATGCTCTAGCATGGTGCTTAGCCCGAGCTGAAATTGTTTGCTTTGTATTCAGTACTGACTTGGAATGTGGATGCTGGGAATTTGTGTTAGCTTCTGTGTGATACTACCCGCAGTTAGGGAAACCTCAGGAGATATGTAGCAAGCTATTGTGAAGGTATCGTTTACGTGTTGTTTTAGTATGTCTCCTGCTAGAATATCAGATACCTGTTTTAGCATCCAGCTTAAAGGAATGTAAATAAAATTATCTTTTCCACTTACTATTCACTTCACATACAAAACTGCAAACGTTGATAGTCAAGAAAGATGTAAGTATCCAAACTAGAGTCTGGCTAAAATTCAAAGGGTGGCACGTTCAAGGCTTGAGACTCTCAGTGTTGTTTTATGAGAAAACCTTTAAGTTCAGCAACAACGTTTCTCCTTCGTAGCACATATTTCTTTCCATGTTCTGCCCATGTAGTAACCAGTTTAACCTGCCTTAGTCATTGTTTTTTGGTCTGATGATAGTCTGGGATATGGCTGCATGCTTACAATATTGCATTCTGACACTAGGAAGCTAATCCTTGTATGTATTGGTATTGCTGATTGAATCTACCAGGAGGTAAGTTAATTTGTAAGCCTGGGGCTTTTACACATGCTGTCTCAATAACCAGTGATGAGAGTGGAAATGGAAAAAATGTAGACCAGGGTTTTTCATGAGTGTCTTGATGACAGATTGCAATATCTTTGATTTCCTCAAGCTGTAAGTGTTAGCAAAATCAATTTTCAAATGGTTTATGTTTAGAAAAAAAACCCCCAAAACAATGTGGTTGGCAGATTCCAACAGGTGGAAATAAGTACTGGAGAAGATGTGTTTTGGTCTTTTTTTTCCTTTCTTTCTCCCCCCCCCCCCCCCCCCCCCCCCCGCCTACTTCCCACCAGCTATTTTAGTGTGGTTATTTTAAGTCAGACTCTGTTTTACAGCTATTTCAGCTTGATTCCTTCCGCTTACTGGAACTTCCTGGTTCAGTCAGGTTGTTAAGGGGATCCTGGAAACACACCTCAATTTGTTTTTCCCTGGACAATATGATTAGCCTCCTTCCATTGCCTGCTAGCAGTTGAACGAATTAGTTACATGTTGTGAGCTGTTCTTCTGGGCTGTGTGAGCAGCCATGGCTGTACAAAAGCCACAGGTATTTATACTGTAGAACTAGCCAATTCAGGTCTGGACAAGCACATTTGCTTAGTCCTCCAGGTCCTATGCATGCTAGCAATTTCTAGTACAGTTTCAGAATTAGTTGTCATAGAACCTCCTTTACCTTGGGAACAATGGTTTCACTGCCTAGTATCATCTGCACTGCGAAGCGTTTAACACAGGTACTGTAAATTCATCAGAGGTGTCTGCACGTTGGCAGGAACCTCAACCTTGAGATAGTTTAATTCAGATTAATTTTCTTTATCTTGGTCTCTAGGTAAAGTGTTTTTACCAAGAGACTATGTGATACTTCTTCAACTGCTGTGCTGTGAAAAGGAACTTTCAGAGCCAGTCTTTCTTAGGAGTATATGGAAGCATATTAGTAAGCCAAGTCTTAAGCTGAGTGTGGAGATGAGGTACTTAAAGGCAAAAGAAACAATGAGCTTATGAATATAAAATTATTTGATTGGTAATAATTCCTTCAGAGGAGGAGGATGTATGATTTGCTTCCCCAGTCAAGTAGTATTTCTGGTTCCTTTTCTAGTGTGTTCTGTAGGTTTTCGATATTGCTCTATCAGTTGCAATGGAAAGGTCCATTAAGAGCATCTGAAAGAGAGAAAACTGAAAATATAACTTTCTTCAGTTCCTCATGACACTTCTAAAATTCTTTTAGTAATAATAGTGCTAAAATTCTGAAAATTGTTTATTAGAAATACCAAACAAAACCTAGATGAAAATTAACATCAAGAAGAGCCCTCAATGGTTCACCAGGCACATAACTCTGGATTAATGATCTGGAGAGGTCAGTTGCTGGGATAAAATGGGTATGCAGAAAATTTATATCTACTTGAAAATTTATGAGTACAGTGTGAGACATCTGTGTGCTTTCTAATGGAATAATTAGAGTGAAATTTTCCACTGCTGCATTAAATTTGGATTTAGTACATCAGTATCTCCCAGCATGAGGGAGGTTGACGCCCTGTAGGGTAAAAAGATAAAGATCCCACAGCTTTTTAAAAGTGGAATACAAGTCTATTTCTAATTATTCTGTATCTCTTGAATTCTCATGAAGAGGTACAGGAGATCAAATACTACACATTGGTGGTTGTGTAGTAGAAGCAGCTAAAACCCAGAATTGGTTGTGCATGTACAAAGGTAGAATGTTGCACACAGGTTAATGGAGAGAAGTTGGTCCCTAGTAACAACTTTCAGTAAACTTCTCCCAGAGGAAGAGCAGCTTGCAGTTCTTCTGCATCTTTACCACTTTCCCAGTTCATTTAAAAATGTATTTATTTATTTTATTTGATACTGTGTTAGTGCCAAGAGGTCCCAATGGGAAATGAGAGCATTTCTGTGTGAAGCACTATACAAACCCATGACCATGTTTTTGTTCTTGCCTTGGAGAGTTCATATTTTGTGTGATAGAGGAAAAAGGTCAGACTTGGGCACACCTTGAGTTTACTTGTGCTTGTTCATTATGAACTAAGGGGCAAATCTTGTGGCTCTGCTCTTAAAACATTCATTCAGGCCATTCCCCGGTGTGTTTTCTTTTATATGTATAGCTAACAGCCCTTCCCTATTTTATTTTCTGATTACATCAGTCCAAGTGAGAGGGTGTAACTGTGTTGGTAGCTAAATGATTAGTACGTCCAGGCAAGTTGCTTAATCTGTTTAATGGGACCATACCCCTGCATTTATGATTCAGTACACAGCTTTCCTTCACAAAGTCCTAGTTTTGCCAGTGAGACATATAAGCTTGTTTTAAAACACCAGCAAAGAAATAAATAGTTAGTCTTGAAATATGTTAGATTACTTAGTGGGTTTGAGACATAACAAAATAAAACACACCTAGAACATGGTTTTGCTAGCTGGCTTATCAAACTGACAGCTTTCAATTAATCGTTACAGCCTTTCAGTATAACTGAAACAACATGATTAAAAGCAAATGCCTAAAAGGGGAAATGAAGGTTGAGTGAGGCAGAAGGGTTTTCCCCATCAGTGGGGAACATTGAATCCACATGGCTAACCAGAAGGCAAATGCAAAATAACTTTATTTTCTTGTTTTGTACTCAACTGCTACTTTTTTTTTAAGAAGTGAAAAATCATTTTTACACATGTTGGCACTATATGATGATAAACTATAAAGTTAGATTTGGAATTTAACTGTGGGTGGTAGCAAAAGTAGTTTCTTGTCTCATATGTGTGTTATTTTAACTTCTCAACTGATTATGGGGTTCTGGCTAAAATTCCTGCTAGTCCAAATTAGCTGTGATAATGTGAAGTGCTATGTATTTCTTGCATCAGATTTGAGGTACACTGGGAAACGTTCTCCTTTATATTCATTATATACTGAGGTGCTTGCAATGTCCCCTTTCAGAGAATACCAGCCTTTCTGTATATTTTCTTTTCTTGGGTATTGTATTTCATGACTTTCCAAAATCAAGGGGTTTTTTTTTTCCTTCATTTTCTTAAAAAGACTCAACCAGCAAGCACCTCCAGGACTCATGGCTTACTCAGTATAGGAAGTAAGGGTGGCAATTTTAAAAGTGCTTAACAGGACAGAAGCGATGGTTTTGCTTTACACTCTTGTGGACTTCTGCTATGGTTATGGGCACATAATGATTCATAATAATTTAGGCTTTGATAACTGATTCGTGTGAGCTCGGAGCTTGCTAATAATGCTGTATCTGCTTATACATGTACTCCTGTTACACGTGTGCAAGAGTACTGATGTTTTTCTGGAGGGGTAAGTTATTTTGCTGTTACCCATTGATAAACACCTGCACATGAGCAGACACTTGATTCACACCATGGGAAGTTGTTGTGCCTGTGTTTTGTTGCTTAAGTAATCTGACATGAAACCCAACAAATATCAGCCCATAATATCAGTAAAGGAGACATTCAGAATATTGCTCTTGCATTGAAAGGTGGGGGTTTTTTTAATTTAGATAAGAACACACTAAAAATTCCTTTTTTCAAAACATGTCGATAATTCTAATAGTGCTGTAATATTAATACCTATGTAGCACTAAAGAGTTTTATAAGTGTTTTATGAATACTTGGGCTATTCCTCTAAATTTTCAAGATTGGTGTTATTAAAGTATTTGACATTAGTGAAACTTCTTTATATTGGAAATGCGTCTTATTGTCAATATATAATCCTTGTTTAATTTACATAAATTAATGTCTTTTTGTTATTTTAACTTGTAACTTACTGTTTTATAAAGCGAGTGATAGACAGTCAAGCAGAGAAACTGAAAGAACTGGACAAAGAAATCCGTCCCTTCCGACAGAACTGGGAGGAGGCTGACAGCATGAAGAGCAGTGTAGAATCCCTCCAGAACAGAGTGACTGAGCTGGAAAGTGTTGATAAAACTGCAGGGCAAGGAGCTCGAAATACAAGTAAGTGTAAGCACAATGGACTGAAGGTACTCAGCAGTGCTGTCAAGAGAAAAATGGTGTCCTCTAAATGGCACTCCTGTTGCGATTTTTATGTGAAAGCATCAATAATGCTGATTTCGCACACACACCCCCCCCCCCAATTTTTTAAATAGGAAACTGCATAATCCCTTTGATGTGGCATTGTTTCCATGCTGTTTCTTAGGCTTGATTCTTGTCTTTTATATTGCTTTCTTGATCCTTGTCTTGATTACAATGTTAGTTCATTGGAAGTAGTTTCTCAATTGATCTTTAACAGGTAATAGCTTTCAGCAGATTCTTTAAATATAGACTCGGTATATTGACAAGTTGTCTTCTATTACTCTTCTTCCCCATGAATGGATCTACAGTATGGTTATCCACCTGAAACCACTTGTCCCGATATCTCTAACAGAGGTATATTTGATCCAAAGAAAACCTTGAGATCTGCCTGAGAATAAGGCTATTGTCATGCTTGCTGAATAAAGTGGAAACTGGAGTTTAGCAAGATAGTGTAGCTTGTATGTAAGTGTTTCAATGATTGTGACAAAGCAATTAGCATTTAAATAGATCTGTATAAAACAAACCTGCCTTATGAATTCATCTGCTTCTCAGTCCTGTATACTGACCAGTTTTGCCAGTGTGCAAAGACAAAGAGTAACATTGGGGGCATCAAAAACAACCTTCCCTCCAAACTAAGTAATTGACCATATAATACAGAGCTAAGAAATTTTCTGTTCTTTTATGATGAACTTTAGATCTGGTAAGAGCACTACACTTCTGAAACAAGTAGTGTCTGAGAAGAATATTTTGAGTGATCAGTGGTAATTCTGAATTTCAGAGCAATTACGTAGGAGGTGTGACCACTTCCAAGGTCTTCACTGCTAATAGCAATCTACAGATAATGCTACCAAGTCTCCTCTCAAAGGTGGAAGCCTCTGTAGTTATATTGTTTAGTGACCAGACAAAAATCATGTAGATTATTTGAATATTTGACTTTTACTGCATGTGTGATTAATGCCCATGTTTGTAAAAATTCCAGTTAGCGTAGATACTAGCTGGCAAACTATTGTCTGTGGAAATTGCTTCATCAGTGGCTGAATGGACTTTGGTTCTTGAGGAGGAAAATGGTTTGTGTCTACAATAGCAGCATTGGTGATTGATTTTTTACAGTCTTTAAAACAAACAAACCAACCACTTTTCTCACCTCCATCCTTTCCATTTTCTAACAGGCTTACTAGAGACACAGCTGAGCAGACACGATCAGATGCTGAGTGTTCATGATATTCGGCTGGCTGACATGGACCTCCGATTCCAAGTTCTAGAAACTGCCAGTTACAATGGAGTATTAATTTGGAAAATTCGAGATTATAAACGTCGGAAGCAAGAGGCAGTCATGGGGAAGACTCTGTCCTTGTACAGCCAACCCTTTTATACTGGATACTTTGGCTACAAGATGTGTGCCAGAGTTTACCTTAACGGAGATGGCATGGGAAAGGGGACGCACTTGTCGCTGTTTTTTGTCATAATGCGTGGAGAATATGATGCATTGCTTCCTTGGCCCTTTAAACAGAAAGTGACTCTCATGCTAATGGATCAGGGACCGTCTCGACGCCACTTAGGAGATGCTTTCAAGCCAGATCCAAACAGCAGCAGTTTCAAGAAGCCAACTGGAGAAATGAACATTGCATCCGGCTGCCCGGTCTTTGTGGCTCAAACTGTTCTAGAGAATGGAACGTATATTAAAGATGATACTATTTTTATTAAAGTCATAGTGGATACATCGGATCTACCAGACCCCTGACATACAATGGGGGAGGCAGATTAAACAGGAGACAACTCCGTTTGGGGGTTTTATATCAGTTTGTCTTCAATCAGAGGTCCTAAAGCTCACAGAACCACCTTGTGGAACAGATGGAAGAGTTTTGAAGGCATAACTGCATAGGGTCCAATTGCGAAAGTAGCAACACATTAAGAAATCATACCATGGTATATTTTTTAATAGAACTAGCAACACTTAAGCTCTGAAGAATCACTTATCCCTCACGAGGATAATGATTATGGTCAGAGAGGATTTTTTTTTTTTAACTTATTAATGATCGAGTCAATTGGAGGTGAAAAGACATATACAATATGTGCTGAGTAAATTACTGACTTTTATTTCTTTAAGCTAGAATACAAAAACAAAAGAAACTTCACACGTGGGCTAGCTGGAAATTGTCAGCATGTTAAAAGAAGAAATTATGAAGTAATGTTGCAATTATGATATTATTTGAAAAACTGAGGTGCAATCTTGTCTGAAATATAGTATATTGTCTTTTTAAGGCCTCATCTGGTCTCTGTTTTAATAATTACTTTGTCAGAAGATCTTGGAAAAGTATCCATGTCTTCTCAAAAGTATCTGAATCAAAATCATATTTTTATTTAAAGTTCTATTGTTACAAGAAAACATTTTATTTTAAAACTGTTGATAGACTGATATTTCTTGGAAGAAAAATAGAAGATATCAAACACTGGTTATCACTTGTGATAGGAAAACAAACTATTCAATTCTGTTATTTCTCTTTAGAAATGTAAACCTACAATATATGTCGTAGTTAATGACACTATTTCAAAATTAAGGAAAAATCACTCATGGATGCTGTGCATCATTATCAGATTTATAATTGTTTTCACCCTAAAATAGGGCATTTGTTGAACTTTGGAGTTCTAAACGGAATCCTGTACATTTTTTAAAGTTCTGCCCCATGCTTTCCAACCAAGCTATATATGTTGCACATTATGCTGTCAGCAGTATATAGTATTTTCAGTATTGGGGAGGAGGATTAGTGCTGAAAAAAGCCTCTATGTTTGTTCTGTACTAGCAGCCATTGCTTCTTAAGGACAAATCAGCAATGTCTTAATATAGTGACGGTGGCTTGCATGCATACATGTGCCTTAGATGTGCTGTGCTGCTTATAAACCATAGCTTTTTATTCAGATTAATTCTAATATCTGAAATGGTAGTTTAATTGGACTTTAGGCATAATGTTTAGCCTTTTCTTCAGAGCCCTTAGGTACTTTGCAATGTACAAATTAGAAGCCAAAGCCCATTTCTTTGGTTTCTGGAGCTTCTATGGCTTGGCCATGGTGGAATCCATCTTATTCAGATGCCAAAACGTTATGCTCAGTGCTCCTATGGAGCTTGGACTAGACAGTCTCCATGGCCACCGTGAAGGCAGGCGACATTTCTCCTCTAATGCCTGTGGTTGTAAGGTGGCATCACTTGAAATGGACCCATCTGAGAACTCTGTGGGCTGTGGAAGTATATGCTCATGACAGCTTTTCATAGCAGCATCCTAAGAGGTAATGCTTCTTTCTTGTAACAGCCTCAACTGCAGTGGGAAGCATTTGGTAGCCCTGAAACGTGCTGATTGCAGCCTGCTGTGTTCATCTGCTTCTGTTTAATAGCCTGTGACAAGCAAGTCTAGAGACACAACCTGACTGTGGTGCTCTTTAAAATGCAAGAACCACTTAGGCAGAGCGAACTTGCACCACTGTGTTTTTAGCCTTCGTGGGCTTGAGAGAAGATGTTGCGTCTCAGCCTTTAATGTCAGGTTGTATCAGTTTTCTGCTTTTTGAGGCATAGTCACAATTTTTGTCTAAGGTGCGATTGAGTTCATGCCTTTGTATTTCAGCTTGTCTTTGCCGTTGTCTTTTTTGGCTGTGCCTTCACACACAGTGCCTGCAAAAAGTATTTATGAATACACAATGCATGCTAAGTGGTCTTCATGGGTTTTCCAGGCACCTGCTAGAATACTGCCTGCTGCTGACCGTCACCACTGTCAGCAGCAACCTGTCTTCCTTTTCTTGCCTTCCATCGTCCAGGTACTGTACTCCCTTTATGGTACATCGCTGTCAACAGGTGCAAGCTCAGATATGGAGGCTTGTGCTAGCATTTAATTTCTAGCACAGAAGGAGGACGTTCTGCACAAGAGATAAATATCTATAGATATACCCACGTCTCTATATCTCTAGATATAATTATATGGCACTTGCAGTTTTATGCAGGCTGCATAAGCAAACCCATCACTTACGCTTCCGGGCGACGGTTCGCTCGACTCGTGTCATTTTAATAATTGTGAATGTGGGCAGCTGAGCTTTTGTGTTTGTGCATCACAGAATTTTACTGAAAACAGGATTCCCAAGTGGAAATGTCCAAAGGACTCTCCTCCCATTGCTAACGCATGTCTTGTAAACTTAAATGAAACCGTTTGGCCATCTCAAAACAGTTTATATCCTGTTTCAATCTGGGACTTGGAGGAGATTTCTAGTATAAGTAGGGCCCAGCATGTTCTGCAGGTTTGTGACTACCGTTTCCAACTCCTGTGACAGAATTGTTTTTCTAAATCCAGGCTCTTTAGAAGAGGAGGAAAAAAATGTTTCCAGCCTTTGTGATCAAAAGAGGACTTTGAAACATGCGAAAAGTGTAAACTAATAGGGAAGTCTTCCTGAGTCTGCACACAGCCTAAACTAGTAGCTTTAAGAGATCTGAATATCTCCTCTTGTTGGGATATTGACTCAGAAACTTCATAGCGAAGTTTAAATACGAACACTGCTAACTATATTAATGCCAATCACTGTAGCAGAAACATCAGTCACTGTTGTATTTCACAGATCTCTATGCTGCTTTCCACATCTCCCAAGTGCCAAAAGCACCAGCTGCCAGAATCTTCAGCTTCACTTAGGCAGCTTTTATAATGCAGTAATGTGCTATCGATATAAAAATATTTTTGCATATATGCTTTTTATCACAGTTAATAAAATGGAGGCCTACTGCACTTATTTTTTAAAACTACATGAAGCTGCCAGAGAATTTGCAGTTTGCCAACCCTGCGTACTGTGAAATCCAGGATCTTGCTACACAAATGTAGACACCGCCTGCTGTGGAATACCTGAAGCCTTGACTGTAACACCCCTTTCTCTGCAGAACTCGCGGGCCATCTCTGTAGAGTTCTTACTGTGTACATAGAAATCGGTTTCTTCTGCTTTCCAGCAAGGAGTATGTAGCATTTTGTGAACACAAGGCCACTGTATATTCTCTAAATTGAAAGGAAAAGGTACCTGGTGCTTTACTCAACACTTCAAATTATTTAACTTTTTCTCTCATCTATGTGTTCCTGACCCAGATAGCCAATGTTTTCTAGGGACTGTCTGTTTAAGGTGATTCATGGGGCAACAGTCTGCCCCCAGATATACTCTTGAATCCCGGCTAACTCCTGTGGTGTGCTATTATTGCAAGAGGGTCTCAGAGTGTTTGTGTTACTTTGAACAGAGTTTCTTTGGAACCTTTTTTTCCTCTGCTTAGTAATTCTTAGCAGTGCACAACTGAAGTCTCTTGCTGGTATTCTTTCTTAACGATGATGCTCCAAGTTACATACAAGCCTCTTCTGTTTCCAGCTTTCTCTAGGGAGATTCCAGTGTGTGACAATCTGGATGTTGCCCTTTTTGTACGCTCTTCGGCACAGGGTGAGCACATCTGTTACCTAGAAAGTCTTGAATTCTAAACAGGATGAAACTATTTGGGTGTTTAAAGACCAATCTGCGATTGTGATGCATGACCATGTCTGCGTTACTTCTCTGATCTAATTAAAGGGGTCTTGTTTCAGTTACTCTCTACATGGTACACCTTCAACTGCTGACTTACAATATGCAATGTTGATTTCAGCCTTGTACTGTACATGTTGTTCTTCACAAAGAGAATGTGCAATAGGAAAAGGGGATGATGGGTGGCATAATTTTGATGGAAAAAACTGTTGTGGGTAACATGCTAACTTTCTCGTAAATCTGAAATACAGTTTATTTCCTTTTCCCATGGGTTTTCCTACTTGGAAAAGGAAACTTGGAAGATATGTGCCTGTTTCTGTGCCTGGTGAATTTCTCAAATGCAAAGGTAATAGGGATTTGTGTTAGTTGTAACTGAAGTGTTGAACCCATGAATGTTAGGTTATGATTGTTTCTCTGGTGTTTCTCAGCTTGCCACGGTTATGGCTTGCTGAGATGGAGTTTAAAAGCTACCACCTATTTGTATCTGTATTCCATCATGTGGGATAGGCATTTCACCAACAATGCAGCGTTTCTGTTGTTGTGTTGTATCGTTTTTAAAACACTGGTGCTGTTTGGTCCAAGACAGAGAAGCCTGTAGGAAGTGACAAGAAAAGTTGCCTGCACCGCAGAAGAGTTAAAAATTTGACTGCAATATTGATGCCTTGATAAGATTTAACTATGCAAATATACAAATAGGTGAGGGGGGAAAATTCTCCGGTTGCGTACCTAATCTCTTAGTTTTTGCTCTGTAAATTACTCGTGCGTGTGTAGGTACATACATATACACACAGACATGCATGTACATATATATGCAAAGTCTTTACATAGAAGCGATGAGAGAAAATGCTTTCCTCCAAGTCATACTTGATCAATTGATGCAAATACAACTTGCTGCTGCTAAGGAAGGATCTTGGCTAAGTGCAAACTGTGGATTCTCATCTTCCAGTTTTGAGGACCTGTATATAGCAAACAAACAGTTTGTGTAGCCTTTCTGAAGACCTTGGAATGTCATCTAGGACATGTGTCCTTCCTCATACTCCAGTAACTGGGAGATTCCCGTATTTTAAACAAACATACTGATGGGCAACTTGTTAATTGCAAGTTGTTTCCTTTAATTTGTGAACAAAAGACAGGAAAAAGCAGCTGGACCTCTTCCTGGAATGTCTGTCCTGTTCAGTCAATACCTCTGTATTCTGGATGACCTAGAAATCATAGCTACTGCAATAAAAATGATCAGTTTGGGAATTCAGTCTGTCTGAGAATACTTTTTAGTGCTATGTTCAGTGCAGGAAGCACTTTGCATCTGCAGACATTTTGTTCTTCTAGCAAGTGCTATTAGTCTTTTCTGGAAAAAGGAAATCGAGGGTGAGATGTGAAGTGACTTGCCCAGAGTCATGAAAAGAATCTCCTGGAGCCAGGACTGAAGGAGAGGTTCCAGTTCCCTAGTGTTACCTTCAAATCACTAGGTTTTACTCTTTCAATACATTTGTCCCTTAAAGGAACCGAAAAACAAGTTGACATACCTGAAAGACCCATGTCAGGACAGTAAGGGCTAGAATTCAACATACAAGCTGTCGTGATTTGGGGTTGTAGTTTGTGGTAGCCCAGATGTTGCTCACTACTTGGTGTGCTTTGCACGGCCTGCAGAGTGGAAGACCAGTGCAGTGCGTCAGTGTGAATAACTGCAGCAAGTGTTTGTCCTGCTCTGTTTGTTCAGAATCACCCCTCAAAGTATGTCTCTCATCTGATGCTCCTCTTAACTGAGGAGGGAAAACACCATTTTAAAGTGAAGTGGGTTCATCCTTGTTCTACCAGCCTGTGGCATGACTGACCATTTCTTTCTTGTGGGGCTTTCTCCCTTTTTCTTTAAACCAAACTGTGGAGGGCTTAATTGTTCTTTCTGCCTCTTAATCCAGGCCTTTGCTGAGAAGCACCAGATAGGAGGGTTGTGGAAAACTTTGAACTGCTGATTCAGGGACATCCTCTTAACATTTAGAAGAGTAGAGATATACAGTAAGTAAGGGATCTGACTATTCCTATTTCTCTTCTACTTTATGGTCAAGACTGCGGCTTCTGTCTTCCATTTCATGATGTTAGTGTAGATACAAGGCTGTGTTTGTTTTGGTTTTTTCTCTCCAAGTTAGGATTAGTTCCTTAGGGTTCAAATAAGTTCTAAATTTCACAGAGAAGCACCTGAACCAAAATCCTGGATCCAAACATCCCAGACTTGATGTGGAATTCAAATCTGGATCCCAACTCTGTGGCTTACTAACCTACCCATTTAGGGAAGGGTTTGTTGTCTCTATGTGGTGTTTGTGTTTCTGGTCCTTTGGAACTAAGCTTTTAATTTGGTTGCCAGTTCTGCAAGGACTTTTTAACTTCTTAGCAATGCCGGTGTTCACACGCTCCATTGCTGGCAGTGCGATGCGTAGTGATAAAATTTGACTCTGTCTAAGGGTTACTGAGATAAACCAGCATTATCATTCGTAAAGGTCATTTTCTTGCATAGTGTTCTGAGCTTTGGATCTGAATATAGCTCACAGGTGAAAGGACACATCTTCCAACTATGACCTGCATCACTGGCAGAGAGTTGTATAATCTGTACTTGTGGAATGGGAAGGTGCAAGCTTCCATCGTTGCTGATGCATCATGTGATCCACCTATTTTGTTTTTCTTATAGTTGTTGTTTGGTTTATATATTTTTTTCAGTTTTATAGAAAAAAACAACAACAGGGGAAGTTCAGGATTTTTTCTACGAGGTATAAAACTCCAATGATTTAATGGTGACTAGAGAGCTGTGAAAAATACCCCATTAGGAGATGATGGGCTAAACGTAGGTCCATTTCTCATAGACAAGTAGGATAACCTTTAAGACGCATGGAACAACGTAATAATCGGGAAAGCTAAAGCTGACATTTGTTTCCAAGAAATTCTGTAAGAAATATCTATGGAAAAGACATCAGTGATTGAGAATACTGTACAAATTAATGTGTTTGAAACTTGTGTATCCATTTCTTTAATCTCATACTCTTCAGTGAACGGTACACTTGTGTTCAGTTTTATGATCAAAAACAAAGACCAAAGAAGGCCAACCTCATTTGATTGTGTATATTCTGCCTGTCTTAATTATCAATAGCTGTAAGGATACAGTGCAAGTGATCTGGTAACCAGTGGTTCTCGTCCTTTTCTTTTAGGGGGGAAAAACAACTTTAAAATGTATAATTTATTGCTCAGCAATAACCATGTTGTTAAAATAATAATTAAAAAAAATTAGCAACATGTCTTAATTTCCCGATAGCATTATTATATGTTGTATTTCAGTTTATTGTATATTGTGTTTTTGTATTTATTTGTGTTTGGAGGTCTTGCTATGTCTTTTTGTGTTTAAATGCTAATAAACAAGGACAGTGTGTAAGAGTGTAGAATGCCAAACTCTGAAATGCTAAACTGTGTTATTAAAGGAAAAATAAATCTAAGTAGGAAATCATATTTTTTAAAAAAATATGGTGTGTTGAATCTGAATGACTGCTGTTGACTTGCAAATGGCCAAGGTGCATCCTTCCTCTTCTCCGAATCCGCTGGCTGTTAGTGCTTCATGCTTAGGCACCTGACAAACCTTTATTGTGGCATCTCCCTTGCTCTTCACGGGGAACTCGCCGTAACTTTTATCAGAGTCCTATTTTCCATGCGATAACTGCTAGAACAAACGAGGCGATGGTGTTCATCCTAGCGTCAGTGTCGAGAGTCCTCGTGCAAATGGAGATAATTGAAATGGCTTTTTGTGCATTTGTGGTACACCGCTTTCCCAGAGAGGTACGGGAAAAGAGAGGCTGTGGCTTGAATGTCTGAAAATGTAATTTATTTTTTTTCTTCTCTAGTGTCATTAGTGACTCTTCTTAACTCAGAAATGCATTTCAGGTGTGTGTGTTTGAAATCATGGAGCACAGTGCAATCTGTGAGAGCAGCACGCTGTTCTGAAATGAGCAGAACAATAATAGTTCTGCCACATTTCAGGTTCAGCCTAGTGATGAAAGTCCTGATCCCCAGGGGAGCTGTATGAGGCACGTCATTTCTACCGAGCACTAAGCTGATCTGTCTGTCCTTCTGTTTCTTCTTCCCTCCTACCCCTTTCTTACTGAAATTCCCGTTTCCCCTCTCTCACGTCACTGCAGGGGTAATGCTGGTTTAGCAATGCGGGGATGTCCTGCCTGTGCTCAGAGGCAAGACCATGATGTCTTGGCAAAAGCCACTGCTGCCCTGCAGGGACCCAAACATGAGCATGCCCGGGCCAGCCGGTACCAGCATTTGTAGCAGGTAGTGTAAAAGCGCTGGGTGGCTGAGTGCGTTTTCTTGATAAAGTGGAGATGCCAGAGAAAAGGCAAATGCAGGAAGTGGGAAGGGTGGCTAAGAAATGTCCTTGCTGCACGCAGGATGTGCTGAGGTGGATGTTCCCTTCAGCTGCTGAGAGCAGTCACCGGAAAGTGACTCTGGATGCTCTGGCATCCCCTGTCCTGCTAATCACACTTCCCACTCGCACTCCACGGCCGGCACTTGAGGCTGCACCGCCTGAAGCTCTTCACATCTCCTCGCTGTGGAGTGTGAGAAGATGGTAAATTTCCTTGTCTTAACGAATGGTTACCTTCAAGCAGAGCCCTCTTAAGGAGGAGCAGCCTTTGCTATCACTGGGGCTCCTCTGCCTTCCAAATTGTTTTGCTCAGTGCTGCTCAGATGTGACACTTGTGTCATTACAGTGCAACAGGATAGGTGGAGAGGAAACAAATTGCTTTAAGTGTGAAGGCAAACACCGGTTCTCTCCTCACCTCCCTGCTCCTCCTCCCCCAGCAATGCATTGTAATTGAAATGATACATGATGCTGTCCTGGCAAGAATGAGTGCTTATAGAAGGTCGCCTTCATGACAAGTCATGGAAGCTGGCAGCTTTCTAGCGTGCTTTCTTCCAGCGGGCAATACGGTATTTAGGGTGACTGGAGCAGACTGCCAGCTCGGGGAGGGCAGAGCTGCCGGGCAAACGGCGTGAGGAGCTCTCCTGGTCTACAGAGGGTGCTGTGCAGACACGTATGTTGACCAAGCCTGGACCTGCTGCTGCTTCCATCTCTTGCAAGATTTGCAGGGGGATTTTTATAAAAAATTTTTGTAAGTTTTCTAGAGTTTCAAGCTTTGGGTTTGTTTGCTGTCTGGTAAGGAGAAACACTTTCAAAAACTGACTTGTTGGTCCTGCAAGTGGACCTATCTCCTGCTCTCTGGGATAGCCTGATTCAGTGTGACTAAGTCCTGGAATTGTCTGAGGAAGGGGGAATTATCCAGTGGCCAAAACAAGTGGTGAAAGAGGTGATTTTCCCCGTCCTTCCCCAAAGCTGGTTTCCATGAGTCAGTTGTGCAGTTCCTTCCTGCATGCCTGGGTTGAGCCCTGGAGGCTGTCGCCACTGAGTTAATGTGTCTGGCTTGTCCTTGTTTGGCCAAAAGAGGTGACAACCAGAGAGTCTTCCCTTGCTCTTCTTAGCAAATGTGGCACTTGGAGCGGGTGAGCCCACCAGGCGGTGCTCCTTTGGGGTCACTTCTGGCAGTGGTGAATGTTGGAATGCAATGCATACTCTTGTGTGTCCTATAGGCTCCCAAGAACGGAAAATGGCCCAAGTCGGGAGCTGAATTCCCGCTGGCTGGGCAGGCTAACACAGAAGACACCTTGGGGACTGACTTCTGCCCTGTGGGCTGCAAATTGAGTTACAGGCTGTTTAGCCGCAGCTCGCTGTACTGCTCGCAGCTGGTGGAAATGTATGTTTTCACAGCATTGCTGTGCTGATTAGAGGCGGGAGTTGTTTGCAGACATGGGTATGGACAGTCAATGGCTGCTTTGTGCCAACACGGAGATTATTTGGATCAGCCCTGGCTGGTAGAAATGACATCTGTCTCAGCTTATAACACCAAGTTGGGCAGGAGTGTCGATCTGCTTGAAGGTCGGGAGGCTCTGCACTGGATCTGGACAGGCTGGATTGATGGGCCAAGGCCAGTGGTATGAGGTTCAACAAGGCCAAGTCCCGGGTCCCGCATTTGGGCCACAACAACCCCCTGCAGCGTTACAGGCTTGGGGAGGAGTGGCTGGAAAGCTGCCTGGTGGGAAAGGACCTGGGGGTGCTGGTTGACAGCTGGCTGAAGATGAGCCAGCAGTGTGCCCAGGTGGCCAAGAAGGCCAACAGCATCCTGGCTTCTATCAGCAATAGTGTGGCCAGCAGGAGTACCCTGTTCTCAGCACTGGTGAGGCCACACCTTGAGTACTGTGTCCAGTTTGGGGCCCGTCACTACAAGAAGGACATTGAGGTGCTGGAGCGTGTCCAGAGAAGGGCAACGAGGCTGTTGAAGGGTCTAGAGAACAACGTCTGTGAGGAGCAGCTGAGGGAACTGCGGTTGTTTAGCCTGCAGAAAAGGAGGCTCAGGGAGACCTTATTGGTCTCTACAACTCCCTGAAAGGAGGTTGTAGTGAGGCGGGTGTTGGTCTCTTCTCCCAAGTGACAAGTGACAAGACTAGAGGAAATGGCCTCAAGTTGCACCAGGGGAGGTTTAGATTTGGTATTAGGAAAAATTTCTTCTCCGAAAAGCTTGTCAAGTGTTGGAACAGGCTGCCCAGGGAAGTGGTGGAGTCCCCATCCCTGGAGGGATTTAAAAGATGTGTAGATGTGGTGTTTAGGGATGTGGTTTAGTGGTGGACTTGGCTGTGCTAGGGTAACAGTTGGACAAAATTATCTCAAAGGTCTTTTCCAACCTAAATGATTCTATGATTCTATACCCTGTGCCATCAGCCAGCGGGAATGCCGACAAGGCATGAACCTGTCCCCAGCCATTGCACCTTTAGCAGGTGTTCTGGGGGTAGACAGTGGTGTCTGATAAGTGGCACCCGGTCCTCTGAGGATAAAAAGAAATGTTGCCCAAGCACAGGGGCTGGATGAAGTGGGCTGGTTGATGTGGTGTTGGCTCAGGACTTGAGAAACAAGCCTGGTTGCTTGGATCCCTTCATCCACGCATGAGGTAGCTCCGTAGCTGCTTCCTGCGGCCGTCCTCAGCAGGAAGCCCTTGTTCTCCTGCTTCAGACCATGAGATAAGAAGCGAGTCAGCAAACGGCTTCCAGATACTCTGAGATGAAATGTGGTCCCTTCTAGTGACCTCTCCTGCCTCGCTGCTCTGGGGAGACCGTGTGGTTCCTGGAGGCCTGTGTAAGCACCAGGTAAGGTCCTCCTGCTGAATCGGTGCAGAGTCCCAGAGAGGGTCTAGCTCCGTGGGTTGACTGAATATTCAGCTTGAGCTCCCAGCTGGCTCTGACACAGGGCTGTGCCTCTCCTGGCTGCTTGCACAGCTCCTCTGCCATGGGAATCGGTTGTGCAGTATAGATTGTGCTGCTGCACCTGAGACACTGACATTTTCTTAAATAAAAGGAAATGCCACGTGGGATCTCGGTGCGCTCCCTCTGATCGCTGCTCTGGGCTGCCTGCTTTGAACAGCTAGAGGGGCTGTTCACCTGGCAGGGTGCTTCTCCCGGTTATTTAGGATTAGCTTCAGGCCCAAACCTTAAGCAATGCCGCACCGTGCCAAGGAGACTGGCAAATAACGAGTGCCTGGGTCCAGCCCAGCCTGTCGGCATGCCCAGGGAGAACCCTTGTGCCCCCATGGTGGGGGTATTTCAGCACCAGGGGTTTTGGAGCCTGCTGGTTGTGGCATGCTTCTGCCCTCTCTGGTTGAGGTTAATACAGTTATGGCAGAATAATTTTTCCAGGTGCTATTGGGGCTTGGCTGTTTGAAGAGCTCCATGGACTGTGTGCGAGTTGGGGACAACCACCCACCTTGGGGACTGGAGCTGTCAACTGTCAGTGCTTCATGCCGATGGGCTCAGCGCTGGGCTCCCTTTCCAGCTGCAAAGTGCCGAGACTGAGGGCTTCTGTGGGAGGAGACATCCCTTGTGTTGCAGGCTGCAACTGTTTTGAGCGGTGAAAAGAGTGAAATTCAGGGAGGTGCTGGATGTCCGTGGAAGGCTGTAGGAGGTAGCTTCGCTGACTGGCTAAGGGGAACGGTGTTTCTGGCTTCGATACCAGTTTATAACTCAGTGCTGGGAAGGTCAAGCTTCTGCTTGTGTGCTGTTTTCCTGCTTAGCTGCAGCGATGTCCTCACCCGCCCCAGCCAGAGCCAGGGGAACAGACGGGTGGGCTGGCAGAAAGGAGTAAAATGTGCAGATCTCCATGTTAGAGCTGTTTCTGCTTCCTTTCATCCTTGTTTCTCACTCCCTGTAACCAGCTGATCCAAACTTCACTCCTGTGCAGCCTTCCGTTTGTTGCCTGGTCCTGGGGCACAGCAGCATCTTGGGGCAGTGGCATCCTCAAAAGTTGGTTTGGAGAAGAGCGTGCTCGGGCCCCGGGCAAGGAGCCGCAGCGAGGGCTGTGACTCTGTCCCCTCACTCCCAGCTGTGAGGCTGCAGTGAGCAGCTGTCCCCAGTCACACAGGCTTTGCTGGGATTCCTGCAACTGCCCTGCCCTGTCCTACCCTCACGCTGGGGCGGGGGGACCAGGGACTGTCCGTCCATGGGCAGGCTTTCACAGGCCCTTTGATGAACGCAGGCAGATCTCTGCCTGCTTGTCAGATGAACCCTGGCTTGCTTAAAATCGAACAGGTATTGGCTTCCATGGGACCGGAGCTGCCGAGCGGCTGAAACAAGCAGCACCCAAAAGCAGCAGCTGCAGGGTACAAAAAGTAAAAATAAGGGTGTGGAGCTCCCTCCGAAACGCTGTGTTTCAGGGACCGCGGCGTCGCTCTCTGCACAGGATCCCATGAATGGTTTCTCCTCTGCTGCCCTGTCCACGCTGTGGTTTGCTGAGGCTGTGGTCAAGTGCACCCTTGCATGCACACTGCAGTCCTTTCTCTAAGCTGTTACAGCTGAGCATCCGTGATTTATATTTCTTTTCCCCCTCTGTTAAAATACAGGACGTCTTACTGCAGCCAGCATTCACCCCAAGAGTCCCCTGGGAGAGATTTGTGAGTGGTAATGAGAGCGCGGGAGCCTTTCACCTCGAGGACATCTCTCGGCATCCAGCTCCCTGCGCAGAAAGTGCTGACTGCGTTCTGGCTGACGCCCAGGGTGAGAGTTGCTGCTCAGGAGCTTTTTCTCTTGGCATTTTCTGGGCCATGCTCACAACACTGGTGAGGACAGAGCTCCAGGCAGGGGTACTGCCATGTTCCTTTGCAGAGTACAGAGCCTTGCCCAGGGCTGCGCCGGGGCATTCTAGGGGCAGGAACGCTGCTCTTCTCACTCCTGTGCTTGCAGCAGAGATGGGAAATGGCACCAAGTGGCTTGAGGTTTTAAGAGACAGAAGATTATCCAGGAGTGATGGGTCCCTCATCCCTACTCTCACCTGGTTTGCCCAGTTCCCCCTCCTGTGTTCCTAAATCCTTGGTGGTGTTGGGTCAGCTTCTTGTGGTTTGTGACCCCTCCACTGATGTCCCTTCCAAGCACTTCTCCAGTCTCCTCTTGGGCTCCTGCAAACTCCTGCATTCACAAATGCTCTGCTTGTACTAGCGTCAGCCAAAGGGTCCCTGCCAGAGGGGGTGCTGAGCCCCCCAGTTCTCCCCATGACGTGGACCTCTGTCACCATCCCCACACTGTCCCCCTCCCAGGATGTCAATACTCTCCTCCACTCCTTCCTGCTCCTAACATTTTGCTCCCATGTCTTCTTGTAAAAACATGGGCCTGGACCTGGGACAGAGTGTCATTCCATACCGGGACAGGGGCCAGGGGTTGTGGAGTCTTTCCTTGTCCTCCTCCTGCTCCTCCTCCTCCTTCAGCCATGCATGCTGGTGCAACCGCCAGCTGCCCCCTTCAACCCCCGGCAGCCTCAACAAAAGCAGCGTGGGGCTGTGCCGTGCTGCTGCGGCATGCACAGGGTAATGAGCAAATCAGCTGGTGGCCAAAGTACAATTACAAGTTGTCGCTGGGAGCTGCTCCCGTCCAAGTGAGCTAATTGAAAAGCATTGCGACCATTACTAGTAATTACAAGGTAGCCAGCATTCTTGCAGGGGAGAGCGGCGTGGGACATGCACACGGTGTGTTCGCGCTTGCCATCCTTTACGGGGACCTGGATGGGTGGGAGGGAGTGTGGATGGTGAGGTCCAGTGAGCCAAGCTGGTGGGACCAATGCTTTCACCTCTCCGCCTCCTTCCCCAGCGGCTCTCTCAGCCTCCCCATGGGTGTCAAGGAAGTGGGGAGCTTGGGAAAGGAGCTGAGAGCAAACTGGCTTCCGGGACTTAGCAAGGCTCAGGTTCGTGTTGGTGGAAACCTGCCTCCTGTACTGGTTTACTCCCTTCTCCCTACAGCCTCCTCCTGGCTGAGCCCATCACGTGCCCCTGGGGAGAGTCCAAAGTCCAGCCAGGCAGGGGCTGTGGAGGTGAGGGCTGGCAGCCTGCTGCAAAATGAAGCACCTCTTCTTCCTTCTCAGTGTCCTGCATCTCCTTGGTGAGTACGCCCAGGGCCAACCTCCATGGGGAGCAGGGGTGACCCCTGGACAACTTTGCCATTTTGGGTGTGCTTTTGGCCATCCTGTTCCAGAGCAGAGCTGCGGGCTCTGTCCCTGCAGGTGTATCTGCAAATGGGTGCAGGCATTTCCAACCGGACAGAGAGAAGGCAGGGGAACGAGGCTGGGATTAGTGTATCGTGCCCGCTGCACCTCCACAGCTCGTGTTTTCCTGCTCTTACTTGAAGGCAGCAGCTTTGCTCTGTAGGACACGCTCTCCGTTGAATATGCATGTCGCTTTGATGTTCAAGGACTGCGCTTCCCTGGAGACAAGGCTGATTAAATAGCACGATGATATTTCCAGGGCTGTGGAGGGTGCAGGAACACATCAGTGCAGCTACACGAGGGAAAAGGATTTGCAACAGGCCATTAACCCCCATGGCCCCAGAGCCCCTGGTCGGAGGAGGTGCCGATGCAGCCGGCTTGGCGCAGAGCTCTCTCGGTGGAGTGGTGTGGCATAAGCTCGCTGGACACAGCACCTTGTAGCTGTGGGAGTGTGAGGCGTGTGTGCAGTGCAGCCAGCTGAGCCATTCTGCTGGAGCATTCACCTCCCTGTTCCCCGGCTTCCCGGGACAGGAGGGACGCAAGTCAACCACAGCAGGGACAGAACAACTTGTGGTTACCAGCTGGGGGTTTTTTCCTTAAGCAACTTTTGACTCCAAGCCAGCAAGGCGTTTGTGCCCATAATACTGCAAGCAGCTACCTGGGTCCTGTTCTTTTCACCATTACAGTCCTTTTCCCTCTCAGTGGTTTTTGAAGTGGGTAAGGGGCAGGGGGGTGGGAGGTGTTTGCCCTGCCTGATGGGTCCTTCAGGCAGCTGAAAGTGGTGGCTGCAGCCCAGCTCCGGGCTAGGGGAGCACCTCTGCATCTTGCACCCGGTCTCCAGCCCTTGTTCCTACATTAGGACTTCGGTTCTGGTTAAAAAGACATGCTTTTCTCTTGAACTGGACATGGCTACATACAGCAAATGGGCTCAGAGAGCCCCTGGCAGAGTCAGACAGTGCATGTAACACTCCGAGGTGATTGTTGTGTGCTGATAAAGCCTCTGCAGAGCCTATTTAGCACAACTGGCCACATCCCTCCCCACCATTTAGACTAGCAGGGCCCAGGCGTTCTGCAGTGCATCTCCCTCCATCAGCCGGAGTCATTCAGGCTCCCCTCCCTCCCCAGGCTGGGCACAGGGGTCCCCAGCCCCAAGCCTTACTCCGCTGCTCAGTCCCCTCCACCGCTGGTTTTCTATGTATTTTGTAGTTTTGTGGGGTTTTCCCCTGAAAAAAAGATGATACATTTTACCAGCAAAAGTTGGGAAGTTTTTGTTGTATTTTTTCCTTTTTTCTGTCTTGTAACTCACTTGCCTGAAGCCTTTTAATTCAGGCTGCTGGAGACTCATCTTCAGCTGAACGTGCATCTCCCGGCCAAGCCTGGGCAATGTCAGGCTGGGAGGTCTGAGGCTCTGCCACACTTGTACAAACAGAGCGGGTCAGAGTGGAAGCCCATCTCTGCCCCCTGGTCAGCAGGCTCATTCCTGCAGAGACCCATAGGCAGGACCGCTGCTGTCCCAGCAAGCCCCATGGGGAGGATCTCTATATCCCAGCCTGCTTGTGGCTCAGGCCACAGGACACCGTTGAATCCTTCCCAATCCAGTCCCAAACACACGAAACCAGGCCATGTTTTGTGCTACACGCCTCATAGCAAATGCCCAAATCTGGCCTAAGGCGGCCAACCCATCCCATAGCACATCCCCGAGAAGGCTCCCAGTGCCTCCCACAGACTGAGTGACACTGGTTTCTCTGCTCCTCCCAGCCGCTGTGACCGCCGTGTACAAGCAGTGGATCTCTAACACCAATTTTGAAACCTCCTCCAACTGGGACAAAGCCAGAGTTCCCTGTGCCAGAGACATAGTTCATTTTGAGAAGAACAAGGTATCAGCCTTTTTTTAAATTTCTTTAAAATTTTTTAAAAATTTTTTTTTTATTTTTTACAAAATGCCACCGGGCATTCAGAACAGCCCTCTACCTGCAGGGGGAAAGCCTGCTTATATCTTCCTTTTTTTTTGCAGATCGTCTCAGTCTTTGTCAGGTCTCCCCACATGCTAACGGACATGGTAAGGAGGTGTGCGGTGATGCGGGGAGGGTGGGCGAGGGCAGGGTTGGCCCTGGAGCATTGCCAGCCAGGTGGCATGTCCCCTTGTCCACCTCTCCAGGGACTTTGATATTTTGCTTTGGCCAGACTTGCCTGAGATGCCTCTTCTGGGGCAGGGAACGAGTCACAGCAGCCCGGAAGAGACTGCACTGTGGAGCCAAAAAGCCTATTTCTGGAATTATTTTTTTTTTCATTGGGGGATACAGAGTGAGGAGCACTAAAAAAACAACTTTCACTTGGAATAAATTAGTTTTTCTCCCCAAAGGAAGGAAAAAAGCCCCTCCATGGGACTGAGACCTTGGCAGTATCTTGCTGAGGAGCACCAAACTGTGGCATTGCTGACACGGAGCAGGCTCTAGCCCTGGGCAGAGGCTCAGTGAAGCTGACATCAAAAGATATTGAAATGAAAACCAATCATTCTGGGAAATCCCAAAATGTTTCTTGAGATATTTCTTTTCAAGTGCCATCGGGTTTTGTATTGTTATGTGGTGCTATCAACCCGGCCATGGCAGGATGGGCACAACACCCTACTGAAATGTGTATGTTGGGTGAGAGCAGGTTGAGGGATGTCTCACCTTGGTGGGGTGTCTGAGCACCTCAGTGTCCTCACAAAGAAGAGCAGGCTGGCAGAGAGCCGTGAAAATGTGGGGATCTCAATCCCCCCAGTTTGGAGAGTCAAATTTAACAGGGAGGAGAAATTAAAGGGAAAATAAAATCTGTGCTGCCCAAACACATCAGCGTGGGATGGGTCACCAGCGACCCTCATCCCAGTGCCAGGATGGCACAAATGGGCTGGATCCCATTTGCAAAACCTCTTTCCCTGTACGGGGCGAGCTTGGGGACGAGTGTTCTTTCTTGGTTTTAGGGCAGCTTTGCTCTTTTATTGGCCATTAAATTTGAACAAGCCCTTGAAATTTATGTGGTGTAATTTGTTCAGGCTGTCTATGCCACTAATAGTTTTGATGCTTTAATAATGCTATGCGCCACATTTAATTCCTCTACAAATATTTGGAGGAGTTACTTTATTTATATGGCATTTTAAATATGAATTTTTGAAGGAAAGATCGTACTGGGGAAATATGTACAAATATAATGTAATAAATGATGTGGAATTTACCCAGAGAAGAAAAGAGCAAAATATCACTCCAGTCAGTTTTATTTTACTTACAGATGAATGTATAATATTTCTAAAGTACTTTCATCAGAGGCCTGCAAAGTGCATAATTGCAGAGCAGCGTTACTCATTACAGCGTGAGCCTTTCACAACCGAGCTGAAGAGCCGAGTCGAGCAGCCCTGTGGCTGGCTGGAGGAGAGGGAGGAGAAAGGCAGCCTTTGCACAGCTAATTCAATCCATGGCTGTGCCACCATGCCGACCGTCCGCCGGCTGCTCAGGTGGACATTTCCCATCGTGACTCAGTGATGGGGTCAGGGTGCTGGAGTGGCCTCCAGCTCATCCAAATCAAAGGATCCAGCGGTCTTTGTGGCAGCCCCCGGGGAACCTCTGCTGCCCTGGGGATTCTCTGGGATCCCGCTCCTGGCAAGCAACCGTGCGAGCTCCAGGGTTACAATGAATATTATAGTCCAACCACTGTACAGGAGGAGAGGAGGGCTGGAGGGCCCGTGAGGGAATAAATCATGGTGGCTGAATGAGCTGTGAGAGCGCAGCTCCATCTCTCTCCAGCCCGGGGCTCGCCCTGCTGCTGCACTGAATTGCACTGCCTGGAAGCATCCAAGCTTGTCCCAGGCTATAACCCGTACTGCAGCTCACACCTTCCTTCTGAGCATCACCACCCCGTGATGAACTGTCCCAGCATGTTTCCTAGCGTGGCGGGTAATATTTCTTTTTAATTTCAGCTCAGCCACTTCCTTGCAGTGCGCTGCCGTGCTCTGTTGTCACCAGGTGATACAGGAGCTGCCAAGATTAGGGATGAAAAAGGAACGAAACCCAGCACCTGAGCCGGTCTGCTGCTTGTGGAGATGGCGTGAAATTTGGCAACTGGATGGTTAGAAAATGAATTGATCGTGAGGGATTTTTGCAGAGAGGCTGGGCTGCACCTGTTCAGCTGCTGGCCGTGCCACACCGGAGCATTAATCACTTAAATCAGCAGGAATACATTAAGCTTTAGAGTCACCATGGAGATGCTATACCGCCTTTGGCCAAAAAAAACCCAGGAAAGCATTGCTTGCTATAGTAGTGCAGGAGGAAATTCATGGCTAGGCAAGGGGCTGGGCTGTCACTGAATTTCATGAGGATGGTGCACGCTGCGGCAGCACGAGGTGGGGGGATGCTCAGTGCTGGTGCCCCACCAACAGTGGGGCAGCATAAGACCTCCCATCCCGACTCTCCAGCTGAGTGGAGTGAAGCCTAGGGTGCCAGGGGATGCTCATGTGCCGCTGTCAGTCCCCTCCAGACATTTACACTAAACGAAACACTTTTATATGGCGAGCCCTCCAGCTCCCCTCCTCATCCCTCCCATGTGGGCACCAGTCAAGTGCCAAGACCTGCTTTCTTGGTAGAAGGCTGGAGCTGTTGGAGCACACAGCCCATCTTCCCCCTCAGAGGAAACCCATTTATCACCCAGCTTGGAGGTTATTTGCTCTGAAGTTTCGAGTGGGTCCCTAATTTCAGCCACACGCTAAATCCAAATCCAGCTTAAGCATAAATGACTTTGAAGCACAACCACTGTGATTAGGCTGGATTTTCTACAGTACTTAGCTGCCTAAAAATGCAGATCAGTGTTTAGCCGGCTTTCAGAGGCACCTGGGAGTGAATCTGCAAAAATTGTAGGTGCTTGGGGTGGCGGTGCCTGATGTGGGTGCTCCAGGGCAAGGCGGGCTTTGGGTTCGCTTGTCTCCTTGCTGAGGCAGAAAGGCTTCTCTGAGGGGTTTGGACCCTCTGGCTATGGCTGTGCTCCCAAAGGGAGCCAGGCCAGGGCGCAGCTGCGGCTGTGAGCATGGTGTTTGCCCCAATAACACCAGCCGTGGTGCAGTTAGAGCTGGTCAGCACCGCAGAGCAGGCCAGGGATGGATGACGACACTTGCTATTTTTGGGGTGGCAGGAGTCAGGTTTAGTCATATGGGCAGAGCAGCCTCACTCGACCCCCGAGGTGCCAGGGTCAGGGCACTGGCCAGGGTTATTCAGCAGCACCAGTGTCAGCTTTCCAGTTCTGCCCCATCACCGAGCCCTGTCATGGTGATGGCAGCTGCCTGTACTTCCTCCCTGCCCACCCAGTGAGGGGCCGCAAAGGCTGGGCAAGGGTCAGAAGCACGTGCGGCACTGGGGTCTAACCAGGGCTGCCTTGCCTAGCCTTATATTTTTAGCTGTCTAATTGCAAGAGCAGAATGTACTCGGCTTTGCTGCAGGATGCTCCCGCTCGGTTCCTGGCAGAGATTGATCTTGAAATGCCAATTGCTCTCCAGGGGCGCTGGCTCTAATGAATTGCCACAGTTTGTGCTCCTCCCAGGCACCAGTGCTCCCTCCCCTCTGCTTCCCAAACAGCAGGGTAACAAGACACCCGGAAAAGGCATTATTTTCCCTTCTCCAGAGATGAAGGTAAAAAATTTTGTGGGGTTTGTGTATGTGTGCCTGTGTGCCAGCACACAATTACAAGCCCAAATTCTGCAGGCTTTTCTCCAGCAGTGTTCCCGCTGAAGATTTGCCCTGGGAAAGGAGTGTGGTAAAAGAGCCTTTTACAGTCTCCCCCCCAAGTTTATTTGTTCCTCTCAGGCTGGTTTCCATCAGGAGGAGTTATTAAAGCCTGTGATGAGCAGAGCAGCTTGCTGACATCTCAGGCTGGAGCAGTTGCTGGGTCAGATCTGGTTGCACGGATGCTCCATGGACCAGCTGCCGACCCTTGCCACTGGGGATGGCTCCCCTGCCCGTGCCTTGAGCTGCTTTCCAGCTCTCTCTGTCCTTGTCTGTGGAGGGACATTCAGGAAGATGAGCAGAACCAGCCTGAAGGAGATTCATCAAGTAGATTCAGTGTGCCTTCTGCATCCGCAACTCAAATGTCTTGGACTGGTTTGCCTTCATGAACTTCCCGAGGGCCTCCCAATGTCCCCGTGTGTCTCTGGTGTCACCAAATTTCTGTATGCTGCTTTGGACCCATTTGGCTCCACATCTGGAGGAGTGCACATGGGGGCTGCAGTGAAATTAATGACCTTTTTGGGCCCATTGCTTTTTTTATCCCCCCATGGCTTTTATTGGGGTCTGCGGGTGGTTTAGCAGGGGCTGTGCCAGCCAGCACCTGGGTGAAATGGCCAGGAGCTGTGATGGCAGGGGAGTGATGTTTTGGGAACCTGATGTGCCAGGCCACCTCTGTGCCAGGGGCTGTGGTGTCAAGGCCAACTTGGGCAGGCTATGTGGGGAACCTGCACCCCAAAACATAACGTAAAATGTGATGAGCAGACATGGCAGGAGAGCTGGGTCCTGCATTAATGAGAGCATGGCCGCACTGCTGCCAAAAGATCCTGCTTTGCAGGAGGGGGAGACAAGGATGCAGACAGGGGAGAGCAGCCAAAAGCCTTGTTAACTTGCAGGGGATGATGCTGAAATGATGATGTCCTGCCGGCACATTGCTCCTTTGCCTGTGCCCCTGCCTGCTCCAGGGGCGGAAAGCAGAGGGGGAGTTATCGCTGGGAGCAGAGGAGGGCTGGTGAGCATCTTCTGCCTGCCACCGATGGATCCCACAGAGAGAAGCACTAGCTTCTGTGTCCTGCTCTGCACTGTACCAGCGTGCCTGAGTGTGGGCTTCATGGGGGTAAAAGCTGCCTTTCTTGCCTGGATGCTAAAGCCCAGCTCCTCATGGGGGCATGTGCCTGGGCAGTGATCTCTTTGAGCAGCAAGGTCCTAGTCCAGCAGCAGGTCACCCTCCTCAGCTCATCCAGAGGTCTCAAGGCCATCGTGCCTTGCTGGCCCCTCTCGCAGGGGATCTGGAATAGCCAGTGCAGGATTGGCAGCCATGGCAGGGGCAGGCTGGATCTGGTAGCGGGCTGGGGGAGTGGGGTGCATGTGTGGCTGGGGGGAAGGATGCCGACTCAAGGATGCAGGTGGGAGCTTCACCTGAGCAGGAAAGTGAGCAAATGAACCCAAGAAACCTCGCGGCAAAGGGTCTGCCCCTGACAAAGCTCCAGAGACACCAAAGGGATTCACCTGCAGATGCATCTGACCCCTTTCCTTTCTGGGGCCTTCTGCCAACAGCTGGATCCCACCCAAGCACCCGCATGCCCAGCTGCACTCAGACCCCCACTGGGAAAACCCCCACTATTCCCACCCATGGGCAGCAATGGGTAGGGGCCAACTGCCTGCTGCCCCAGCTGCCTGCTGCCATCTGTGGGCTGCCACTGCCCCAGCAAAGCAGGAGAGGGAGAGATGAGACCGAAATAATTTTCCTTGCGTGTTAATGCCTGTGGTGGGTTACAGCATTCTGTTTTGGAGAACTAATCCTCTTGCATCTACCCCAGCGATGTTTCTTGATGGGGTACCACCAGCACCAGCCCTGAAGCTGACCCTGGGCTGGGTGCCAGGCAAGGGGATGTACCCAGGAGCCATGCACATCCCCCATGGCTACTGACCTGCTCACTGGTGCACCCATGGGTGCAGCGCTCCAAAGCCCAGTGTGCCCAGGTAGTCTCAGTATTGCATGATGGGGATGGTGGCACCATCTCTCCCGAACAAGGAATTCAAATGTCTTGATGCTGCAAATTAAAACAAGGGTAGGGGAAGAGCTGGCTGTAATCACAAGCATCGCTCATCCCAGTTCAAAGCAGAAATGCTGCATTTTTTCCTCTGCTGATGATGGTGATGTGCCAGTTGCACTGCTGCTGTCCATCATCTCAGTCCAGCGCTCATGAATTGAGCAGAGCTGGAAAGTGCCAAAGGCCGGTTCAAAGACGCCTACTCCAAAAGCCACCTCTCAGGCCTTTGCTATTTTTTCCTTTTGCATTTTGGAGTTTATCTTCAATTTTCGCTTATGCACTGGGACAGTGGGATTTCTTCTAAGTGGTGCAATGCTGAGGTTGCAAATGTGTGGTCACGCTGGGCCAAAAGCAACGCAGGGTCTTTCCTCTTTTTTTTTCTTTTTCTTCTGACTTTGATGAGAAAAATGATGCCAGTGTTTTAGTTGTCATTACACTTGGTAACGATGACTGAGAAGATAAGTCATTTACCAGTATCAGGGATGGGAAATGACTAATGAGACTCTAAGCTTACTGTATTAATGGTCCTGGAGTAAAAGTTGGCGGGAGCAAGGGAAAGCAGATGAAACTGCCAGCTTTTTGGCTCTGGTCCTTTGGTACATGTCATTGCTCAGTTCAAAATGTACTTGGAAAGTGGCCCAGCCTATATGTAATTTCTATACTAAACTCCCAAATGCAGAAAACTACTGCCCGACTGGAGTCTCCATTTGTCCTCTGCAACGAGCTGAGTTGCTTAACTTATGTTAGGAAAAAAAGAAAGGGCAAATTATTTACAAACTAGAATCCACTGGATGATGAAGCCACTTCTGAAATGCTGACCAGAGGTGGGCATCTAGTGGAGGGCTGGTGGTGGACGAGTGGCACATCCACCTTGGTGGACAAGGAGCTGTATCTGCGGAGGGCCAGCCTCAGAAATTCATGCTACGAAGCAGAAGTACAGTGCTCTTCTTGCACTTCACGTCTGTAGAGATGAGGTGCCCCCATCCCCTGGCTCACATCACGTTGTGTTGCATTTCAATTCCAGGGCTCATGCTAAAACTGTTTGGGCGGTTCCAGAGTGTGAAAGCCATGTGTGCTGTGGGACTATCATTTCCCTGCCACAATCACACTCATGTGGACAACTTCCTCTGGGCTTGGGAAGTTCTGCCAGCATGGGGTTTTGGCCTTGGTGGTGGAGGAGGATCTCCAGTGGTAGCTGGAGAAGCTGCATCTTCTCCAGAGAGTCCGGACACCATCGTCTCCAGAGCCTTGCACAGGCACTGCAGGCATAGGGCAGGTTTAGCGTTAGGCATTTTCTCCCACCTCTCCCACAAGCAGGATTGGTGCTGTGCACTGCTGACCCTGCGTCTGCCCTTCATCCTATCCGCACACCTCTCACCTGGGGCCTCCCAGGCATGGGAGGAAGCGATCTTAGTTGGAGCAGCATTTGTACATGTCTGTGCACACGTGTGTGTTTCTCTAACCAAACCCATCTCATTCCCGTTCTCGCCACACTGAACTCAGCCATGCCGTGTGAATCCTTACCGGGCTTTCCTTGCTTTGCGTCGTGTATAATGCTGCACACAGCGCTCTTGCATTGCTTCCTGGAGCAGCATGAGTGAGGCAGCTTACAAATGTAGACACGTTTGTCCAAGTGCTGGCTAAGTTGTCTCCCCCCTAGTTAATTTGTGAAAATCCAAATGAACAAACCCCTGGACAGAAAGCTCATTGTGTCCTGCATGGCCACCACGGGTCCTTTGGGTAACTCTGACCCACAGCAATAGTTAAAGTGTTTGGTAACTGCAGGGGAAAGAGCTGCTGGGCAGGCAGGGATGAGAGCAGAGACTGCCCAGCCTGGTCTTGATCCAGCCACAACACTCTCAAATACCAACTTCTGCAGCCCAGGGAAGCAAGCAGAGGCCAGCCAGTCATGGCCCTGCTGTGTCACCCATCCCCGTCACCAGCCGCTGCTGCCTGGTTTTAATTCCTCCACCCAAAAATCTCTGCAGTTATAGAGGCCTGAGTGCCACAGGTGACTGCTGTGAAGAGCTGGTACCCTGCACTGGTGAGATGATCCACTGCATCCCATCCAAAACCCCACCCTGAGCAGATCAGCTGGACCCCAACAGCCAGCTGGCCACCGTCCCTGCTTAGCCCTGTCATAAGCAGCAGGCTCCAGAGTGGAAACCTGCAAACTGGCCAAGAGGCAGCGGTGAGGGGCTCCAGCCTGAAATGGTCCAGTGGGTTTGGGAGAGGGGACTAGGCCAACAGTGCTGCTGGTACCTGCCCTGGGTATGGGTGTTTTAGCTGACTGCTTCAAGGTGTCCCACCACCCATTCTTGAATGAACTCACAGGAAAACAAGCCAGGGTGCTTCTGAAGTGAAGCACGTTGTGAAAGAAGGTGGTAGCATAGACCTTGCCCAGCTCAAAGTAGGCCAAGTCCTGAGCGTGAAAACATCACTAGCACGGCTTTTATATCTGCAGTTAAAGGGCACATTGCCATTGGTATCCTGACAGACCTTTCAGTCTCTTTCAGTGCTTCAGTATTGGAGAAACTGGCTTTACTCAAGAATAACAGGAATTCGGAGAACAGGATGGTGTGGTTTCCAGATAGGCATGAAACATGCTATGGTCTCATGGAGCAGTGTCCATAGGCAAAAGCCTCTTCCTGGCTGATGAAGAGACTCCATACTCTTGGGGCAGATGTTGTCCAGACCTCAGCCGTTCACCTTGTCATCCCCTTGTGTCCAGCCCAACATATGACATTGCTGGGTCTGAAGCAGCTGGAGTACTGCAGGGTTCTTCTTGGTGGCAGCCAACCTCTTCTCTCCATCCTGGCTTCTCATGGTTCCTGAACCAAGAGAGGGCCTGGCCTATGGCCTTCAAAGCACCACACCACCAAAGCACTAAAATTCTAAACAGCTGCCTACAGTTTGGTAGTTAGAAGCTTTTTGCCTTGTCCACCCCATCACCTGGCTGTCCCTGTGTGCAGCATGTCCTCAGGCAACACAGGCCCAAGGACAGAGAGCTATTGCAGCCACCCACAGCAGTCATTCATAAGTCTTGCTTTCTCTAACCTACATGTATATTTAAAGACCGGTTAAATAGATGAAATCTTAAAATCCCATCTAACATGCTTCTGCCTGAGCACAGGACCCAGTGCCTCGGCATAACGTGCTCCTGGAGGGCTTCCAGCTGCTGTCTGGAGAGTGCTGCTAAAGCCCTGGATAGACTGAGTTAGAGTAGAAGAGAGCCTTGAGCATCACTCAATCCTTGACATGTGAAAGTATTGAGGGAAAACCTGACTTGCTCTTTGGCTATTTCTGAAAGTAGAATAAGATGGGCTGGTCTGAATAACCCATGTGCTGTCAATGAGTCACCTGACTCAGTCATTTGCCATGGCCTGTCCTGGAGTTGGCAGTGCCAGCTGGTGACCCAGGTAGCTTCAGGTCCTTGCTGAAAGGACTTCCATGGTAGGGCTGTCCCTGTTGAGGTCTGTCCTTGTGCCCCTGATCAGAAGCCTGTCCAGGCTGAAGCCAGGCAAGCATGGTGACCCTGACTACCTGCTGGTGATGTCCCTACCCAACAAGAAGAGGGTCTAGCTATGGCAAGTTGCACCAAATGCTGTTGTGTGCTTTCCTTTGCTCACACCAAGTGCAAATCCACTAGCTGGCACCTCACCAAGCATTGCTTGGGCCCCTGAGTTATTTTTTGTGGGGCAAGCGCAGCCCCAGAGGTGGGAACACATTAAGTGAGGGGACTCCACGGCATCTGGAGAGTAAGGTTGGGTTTTTCACAGCATACCAACGTATAAAACCATTCCTGAGTTGCTGGGAGTGTGTGCAAGAGGAGGAAGTAACAGTCAAAAGAGCTTATTTTGCTTTATCCTGGTTCTTGATTCCCTGAACACTTCGGGCCTTTCTGTGTTACTGGAAGATAATGTCAAACTGCCTGTCTCCATTGCGGCGTCCCCATCTGTAAAAACGGGAGCTGATACTTTCCTATTAGCGCGGAGCATGGCGAGGGTAACTCCTAACGACTGTAAAGTGCCTCAGAGACAGCAAGTGTAATAGGCAGCCTAATAATTAGCACTGTTATTTGATTACAAGCCTGGGTGGCTGGCAGCGGGACTGCACAATAATACTATGAATCTCTTCATCTAGTACCTGCCCCTGAATGGAGAATTCCTGCTGGCATCTGGAGCAGGATTCGCAGCTTTTGATGGCAGCTGGGATCCGGGCTGTGACTCAGGTATTTTGTGCCCAGACCAGTCACCCCATCAGCTCGTGATTATTCATGCAAATTCAGCCCAGACGCTTCTAAAAAGCTCTTTGCTGTCCCACCTCAGAGCAAAGTGAATCACCTCTCTTTAAATATCTTTTCTTTGATGACCTCCCTCGCATCAGATCGTTTTTTCCTGCTAGATCACCCATCTTCTGAAAAAGTAATTATAGTAGGGAAGCCTTTCAAGTTGTAGCAGAGAGGCAAATATTGTTTGTATTTTACCCTGCCTATTAAGCATGTAGCCACATCAAAGCCCTCATTTTCTTTGCCATGGTATTTCTAAAGAAAACTGGTCAGGAGTTACACACTGGTGAGCTGAACTGCAGCCATCGCAGCGAGATGGCCTTCGGCCCAATGTGCACAGGCATTTCGGTGCGAGTGCATCCTTCCTTCCCCTCCGAGCCTCCAGCCCAGGTGTGCCGTGACTGAGACAGCAGGTTTGTTTCATCGATGCCAGTTATTAGTCTGAAAGCTGTTTGCTAGGGAGATGTATTTTGGGTATTTAAGGCAAGTAACTTTTTTGCTTGGCCGCGGGTGAGGAAGAGTCCAAGAAAAGCACCCATGCCTGCACTCTGTCTGGCAAAAAAAGAGTAAAAAGAGAGAAAAATCTCAAACAAGTTTGCCCAGAGGAAGGACTGGAGCATCAGGCTGTCTGGAACCACTCTGAAATCCTTCACCCCTATCATTTTTCTGCTCTGGTGCTGTTCACCTCGCATCAGGGATGCTCTGGCAACTGAGCTTTGCACTGGCCTTTCCTTCTAACCATGTGCTGCTCCACTGAAATCAACGGGCAACTTTCAGGATTGGGTTTTTTTAAAAGCATGATTTTAACACAAGTGCAAATAATTCAGTCACCAAAGGCCTGCATGATAGCTGAACTGGTGAAGATTCAGCTGTTGGGAAAGAGTGGGAGGGAAGCAGGGCACTGCATGATGATACTAACAGTGACCAGCAGGGAAATGGTTAATGGTTAAATAGCTCGTGGTTAAAAGAGGCACTGGTTTTGAGGTTACCCACTGTGGGGAACAGGGCTGGTCACATTTCTGTAGGCCTGCCAGCCTGCTTGGAAACTGGGACATGAATTATCATACCCATTTTCATCCAGTTTAGCTACATGTGGGCGGCGGTTCTCGTCCCTGGCCATAAGAGTGAGCTTTAAAGAAGGGCAGGGAGGAATTGTCCTGCGGGATCTGGGGCTGAAGGTCCGCAGCCAGAAGTGAGGTCCAGCCCGAGCTGTTGAGACCCCATCCCTGAAAGCTTTCCCTGCAGCAGCTGCCCAGGGGGGTGATGCCAGGACCAGCCCTTTGTTCCCTGATCACAGCATGAGCTTCTCCGCTTCAGGCCAAGCAGTGTCTGGTTTTACCAACCCAGATGCCCCTGTTGGGGCTGTAGATTTGGGTCCAGGTCATGCTCAACCTTTCCTCTTGTTTTTCCAGGTGCAACAGTGAGGTTTGCCAATGCTGAGCACAACTCGTGGTTCAACCCCATGCTCTGGCAGGCTGTGTCCTCCGTTGGGGAGCTCGAGTCAAGTGGGCAAATCTTTTCCGTGGATGAGGAACGTGTCCCGTGTCAGTATGATGATGTTATCTTCCAGCCCGAAACCTCCTTCTGGGTAAACATCAACTCATCGCAGCAAGTAATCCATCTCCGCAGCATCTCCCTCATGGGCCAGGTAAGGCAGGGATGATAAGAAACCGTCTTGACACCTCCTTGGCACTGTCCAAAGTAGGTCAGGAGAGGAAGGACCAGCTGGGGATGGAGGAGCAGCACTGTGCTGGGAGATGAGGCACTCCATGGTGCTGCAGCTTCATGGGCTGCTGCTGCTGTGGATGGTCTAGAAATTTTTTCTCTACTGGTTTGTTACTGTCTCCCTCCCTGTGGTGTGGGAGCACAGGCTGTCTCACTATTCACGCTGAAAATAAATGGCCAGTGTGCACAGGTCAAACCACCAGCAAATGCCATCTTCTCCAGCACCCAGGGGCTGACCTTTCCCAGGCACATGCCCACAACCACCCTGCTCAGGGACCCTCTGGGGACACCTCCCTCCCACCCCTGACCTTAACATGGCCTGTGGTCTGGCGATCATCTTCCAGCTTTGCTTTGCTTTGCTCTTTAATTGATTGGAGGGGTAATTATAGAAACCCTGGCAGCCTGCTATGCTTCAGCGTGAGAAGCAGGCGCACGACGAGCCTGTCCCTTGCCGGTCAGAGGAGTGAAAGATCACAGGCGCTGCAGCAGTAAACACAGGCTCCTTCCAGGAGAGATGCGGCAGACATTTCATAAGTTATTTATTATTTCTACCACTGCGCTGCCTGGGATCTGCCATCTCGGGGCCAGGCATTAGGTAACCGCTTTATGATTCACTAACTCAGTCAGTATCCAGGCAGGTGCAGGTGAGTCTGGACAAGGCAGCACCCCAGCCGAGCTCACCACGGGCACAAGCAGAGGTGGATGATCTTGGGTGCTCAGACTAATGCTGGTCCCACTGATTCCTGGGGGCTACCCCACAGCATATCAACCCCCCCTAGATCCACCCCTCCAGGGACTGCAGCTGTCTGTGCCCTGGGGCAGAGGCTGCTGCTGAGTGATGAGATGGAAGATGTTTTTTATTTTTGTCATTATAGCTTATTTCCTAAAATCTGACCTTATAAGCTACTTTGTCCCTTTGTAGCCACCCCACTCGTTGCCCTGTGTGGGGTGTTTTCACCCCAGGGCCTGAGAAATCCTCCTGTTGTTCCAGGGCATGGAGAAGCCTCCTGTGGAAGGCAGTGGGTGAGGAAATCGCTGGCAGCATGGCAGGATGAAGCTGGTCAGTCCAGCTCAGCCTTTGCTAATGCCAAGCCCACTGAAACGCTTCCTGGGTTGAAGGAAAACACCTCAGATCCAGCCCCTTCATCCCTGTAACTAAAACCTGATACCTTGAACTATCTGGGACAGCAGAAAGAAAGCAAGCAGGAAGGAAAAGAACCCCAGACATCTCATGATTTATTTGTGGTCCTTTTTTGGGGGGGTGGGGTGAGTGTTTAAACTAGAAAGGGCTTTTCTGTTGGCCCTGTGGAAAAGCCCAGGTGGGTGTGTTAGCAGGATTTCCCCGCTGCACTCACTGCCTGTGATGGGGCTGCCCCAAGCTGGCCCTCAGACATGGCACCGGGCATCCAGGTGGCATGGCAGGGTGCCTGAGGACAGCACCGGGACCTGGCTGGGGATACTCACCCGCTTTGCTGCTCTTCCCCATGCAGGTGTTCAGCAGCCCTGAGGCCTGGGCCGGCTACCTGCGGGGCCCCTCTGCCCCGCTGCAGTTTCATGGCAATGGCACTCTCCAGGTGACGGGCACTGGCTGTCCCGACAAGTCTGGCTGTGCCTGTGGGAATGCCCCGGTGAGTCCTCCCACTGCAGTTTAGGGGGGTGCCATTGCAATTTGCGGGGCGAGGGACTGATGCTGCCTTGCTCTCCTTCAGGATGGCCACCGCATCTGCACGGCCCTGCTCCGGTCATCGGGGAGGCAGTGCCCAGCACCAGCGTGCCGGAGTCCTTTGCAGCCCCTTGGCCACTGCTGCAGGGTCTGTGGTGAGTGGGGGGCACAGCACCCTGGCTCTGCAGGGGAAAGCTGGGTGCGGGGTGTGCTGCTGGTCGCGGGCTGAAGTTTTGCTGTAGCACTGCTTCCACGGGTTCCATCTACATCCTAACCTCCCAGGGCATATCGTTGAAGCATCTGACTTCTGGGAGCCTGTTCTGAGCTCAGCCCTTTGTACCTGCCTCTGGTTTATCCTGTCAGGATGTCACAGCTCGTCAAGCTAATAGGGCTCTGCTGAGTGTATGCAGCTGAAAACATTCAGAGGAAAAGCACCCTTTTCACCATAATGTCACTTTACAGCAGCAAGTTTGTTTCATTTCATTTAAAATAAAAACATGCAGATTGACAGCATTCCCCCTGCAATGGGCATTTCCCCATTAATCTACCTGGAAGGCTGCTAAGGGGAGTTTTTCATGCACAGTTGTGCCTAGATATTTGGTGTATCATAGCAAGTCCATTAAAACAGCACCACAGGTTTCTCTGATGTGCTCCTAAAAGCAAAGCTCCTTAAAACCGTTAGGATAATTTAGTATTTATTTCAACAAATGCTTACTTGCATTTTTTCCAAGGAGAATATTTGACTCGGTGACTGCAGTGCAGTGGTGCAGGGAGCACAGGTGGACACCCCATCCCCATCTTCTCTCCAAGCCAGGGTAGCACTGCTGAATTGCAGCCTTGCAGCCCCGAAACCAGGTACATGCAGAGCTTCCTGAAGGGATATGTGGGACAAAGCTTGCCAGGGAAAGCTTCTCTCTGGAATACAGTGGAAAATAAAAGCCTTTCCTGAAACCCAGTTGATAAAAGGTCCAGTGCGGGAGGAAGAGGTTTCTTGGGGCAGCACTGTAGGGCTGTGGAGCTGCTTCTCCTGAGCCCAGCCAGACCAAGCTGGTACTGGAGGGTCCTCAGTGCCTTTCATGGCTATCAGAGCTGTGCTGCTGTGGCAGCTCTGTGCCTTGGGCTCAGTGACAATGTAATGTCTGTCTGTTTTTGGGCTGCAGGAGCTACCATTAGCCTGGATTTCACTCCTGATTTTGACCTGCAGCAGTACCGGCACAGAGTGATCCAAACCTTGCTGAGCCAGGTACATCAGCCCAATGAACTGGGCAGGGCTAGTGAAACTACAAGCCACCTCTGCTGCTGACTCGATGCTGGTGGTGCTGTCTGGGGGCAGGAGGTCCCAGCAATGCAGATGGTTCAGCCTCATTCACCACCACCCTGCAGGGCTTACCCTCCACATTTGGCTTCTTGGACGTGCCAACATGCCGTTGAGGCTGGTGCAGCCTCCCTTGATCCCCACCACAGCCATGCTGCCCCCCTCAATGTGGGGCAGGAACAGCTGCTGGCATCCAAAGGGGGAAGGATGCAGGGGGACTTGCTGGAAACTGTGGTCTAGAAAACACAGGAGGTCAGCCAGGAGCTCAGGTCTAGAAAATATGGGAGATCAGCCCATGTGGCTGGGATCATGTAAACCTGCAGCAGGGGATCCTGTGGCCTCTGGGAGATGGCTCCCAGTGCTGGGCTGCTTTTTCATTCCCCAGTAGGCAAACACTGGGTGTGTAGCAGGCACTGGTCAGCACTCAGATGCACGCTCACAAGGCGTCACTTCACTCTGCCTCTTGTCAGACACAGCATGACATCCCTTCTCCTGGCTGGGAGCTACTGGGGGTGGGGAAAGGTGTGCTCCAGCTTACGCTGGGAGGATCGATATCAGAGTATTGCTCTCTTGATTCTGAGCTGAAAGCCTGCTGCCTGCCCTCCTTATGGCTGCACGTGTCTTAATACAGCATTTCATGGGTGTGCTACAGGAAATTGCTTTCTTGGTGCACTCGCCTCTGCAGGGGGATGCTGCATGCTAGGTGCTGGTCACAGCTTGGATGGGAGGAGAGATGTGAACCTCTCATTTGGGAAATGCAATGGCTCTGTGCTAACAGGCATGACAGCTCTGTGACGGGGCTCACATGGAGATTTATAGCTGGGCCTTGCTGATGCATCTATTGTGGCTGTCCACAGAGATGGCTACTTTCTGCATACCACTCTCACGGGCTTCACGTGTCTCCTTGTGTTTTGAAAAGCCCAAGTACACCGGCGTGCAGATGGCCATGTCCAAGGTGTACAAAGCACAGACCTTCCTGGGAGTCATAGCCCGAAGCTCCACTCCTGTCATCCAAATCGTGCTGATCGATGATGGCACAGGAGCACAGACAGGCACCGCTGCGGAGCAGCTGGCAGCAGACATCATGGAGGACATAGCGCAACACGGTAATGCATGGTGCTCCTTGGCAGATCCCCTGAGGGTGCACCTAAACCCACTGCTGACTGGCGCTCCTTGTGCCCCGCCAGCAGCCCACATGTCCAGCTGGCTTTTGAATGCCTCCAAGGAGACACCACAACACCCCCAGGCAACCTGTCCTCACGACTGACCACCTTTGCAGTAAAACATTTGTTTCTTATGTTTATGTGGAATTACCACATTTTGATTTGTGCCCATTGCTTCTTGCCCTGTCACTGGGCTCTGCAGAGAAAAGCCTGGCTCAGCATTCCTGCAGTGTCTCGTCAAGGCAGAGAGGAATGGAAGGGTCACCTCCCTTGACTTGCTGGCAACCCTCTTCATGCAGCCCAGGATACCATTGTCCTTCCATGCGACATCTGGCCATGGTCAGCTTGGCACCCACCAGGACCCCCAGGTCCCTCTCTGCAGAGCTGCTTTCCAGACAGATCACTGCAGGTGGAGGCAGCCATGTAAGCTGGCCAATGCTGATGAGCATGTAGGTCACATCCAGGGGACCTGGTGGTTGTTGGATGGGTAGCAGGTCCACATGGGCTTGTTCCAGTTGAGCCTACTCAGCTGAGCATTCTACCCCCAATCCTCAGGGAAAGGTGATGAACCAGGTGAGCAGTGCCAGACCCAGCTGCAGGCTTCCTCAGCCCTGTGTGTGAGTCAGTGTGGGGCTTTGTTGACCTGTCCAGTCCTCACCCCTATTTCTTCCTGCCCTTTCCCAGGTGAAGGACTTGGCATTTCACAAGGCAAAATGGAGGTGGCCACCGGCACCACTTTCAGCGGACAAGTGGGGAGCCACACATCGAGCAGAGTCACAGTGGGGACTGTCCTGGGGCTACTCTTCAGTCTCCTGTTCCTTGGTGGGATCCTCCTTCTCTACAGAAAGGGAAAGCTAAGGTAGGAATCAGGCAATGTATTGCCAGGCTTCTCCTGCTTGGCAGCAGCTGTCACTCTAGGCTGTCCTTCTTGCGTGGTGGCACAGGGGCATGCAGTGCTGCCCAGAGCTTCCACAGTGGTGGGCATGGCCAGAGTGTCTTCTATACCCAACACTACTGGTGCATAGAATCACAGAATGGTTTGGCTTGGAAGAGACGTTTGAAGATCATCTAGTCCACCTCCCCTGCCATGGTCAGGGACATCTTCACTAGATCAGGTTGCTTAAAGCCCCATCTAGCCTGGCCTTGAACACTTCCAATGATGGAGTAGCCACAACTTCTCTGGGTAACCTGTTACAGTCTCACCACCCTCATGCTAAAGAATTTCTTCTTTGTTTCTAATCTAAATCTACCTTCTTTTAAAACCATTGCCATCACTCTTCACAATGTATTTCAGGTGGGGTGGCTAAAAGGCACTTCTGTCCTCTTGGACTGGTACTTGACTGGAAGGACTTGCTTCTTGGTGCCATGTGGCATGGTGTGCTCTGGTGGGAGTGGGGCTGCTATGGGTCCGTTGGAGCTCTGCACCGCCTGGCCATGCTGCCTGGGGACATCTGTTCCTGTAACTGTTAGCTTGCAGTCCTGCTGGGGAATGGAGGACTGAAATTGCCAGCTGCTAAATAGAAATGCATCAAAATAATTTAAAGCTCTTGTCCCACAGCTTTGTAGCCATGAAAGGGAGTGACAACATCCAGAAGTAAATGCAGCCTCTGCTGCATTAGTTACTCACGCTGTGCAGAGAGCGGAGTGCAGGTCCCAGGGGAGGGACGGAGGGGTGCACGGCATCTGACCTCACCGCAGCTGGAAGCTGGTCAGAAATACTCTTCTTCATCACCCGTTGCCCTCACAGCCTGGAGACAGGCTCCAGCTTTGAGCAAGGCATCCCAGCAGTGTGCTCAGGGCACCCACCGCAGGCGTCTTTGGGTGTGGGGCTGCCTGCCCAGCTGCGGCTCATCCCATGTATTTGACCACAGGCAAATGGGACGGACCCAGCGCCTTGTATAACCGGGGGATGGGAATTGCCTTAATTTGTGTGTGCAAGGTGGACAGGTGCCTGCCAGGGCGCGCTGGCCTTGTTGAAGGCTCACAAATCTGGTTCCTCTGCCAGGGTTTTCTCACCGCACAGCAGCAGCCATGGACAGGGATGCTTGCCCTGCCGCTCAGCACGTGCTGACATGACATTTCCTAGCAATAAACCCTCGCCTTCATTTAATTTCTAAATAAAACTCGCAGCTCCATAATTGCTGCTTGATGATTTATCTTCCACTGACACTTCTTTGGATGCTGGATAGGCCTTTGAAACTGGCTCTGTCAGCAGCGTGAGGGAAGTTTGTGCAGCTACAGGAGACAAAGAGGAACCTGAGCCCAGGCCATGTCCCCAGCTGACCCACTCCTGCTGCGTGTCCCTGGGTGGCTCTGGGGCAGGGCCCTTTTGGGCAGTGCTGCTGAGCAGCGTGGAGGCCTCTGACACCAGCAGGGAGGGATGATGCTAATTAGGCAGGAGGCCCTGGGAGCCTGCAAACAGTCTGCTTCCATGCAGTGGAGCTGCCCTGACCACCAGTGAACCATCAAATTTAGCTTGTTTCCACCAAAAAGGGCCCATCATGGCCATCCTGCAGATAGCACAGCTCCTCCGATTGCATATATAGAGCCTGTGGTCACAGTGTTGATGTATTGGTGGGTTCTCAGGACCTGCAGCAACATGTGGGGCCACTGCTGAGCCCACCTGCACCAGGTGCCTGGTGCAGAGGATGATGCTGGGTGACTGGGACCCTTAGGATAAGAGTAATGAAGAAAATAATAAAAGTGATGATGGTGATTAAGATGATAAAATGATAACATGATAAAACTAATGATAGAAGTAATGAGTGCTCGTTGAGACTGCAGTGGGAACAGGTGTCAGCTCTGTGGCAACTCATTTTAGGCCACAGGGGAGAGTGATGTCTCCAAAGCAAAGCCTGTGCTGAGGATGTCTGCCTCTGACACACTCTCCCCTCCTCCAGGATGCAGGTCCCAATCCTCCAGGCTAAATGGTTTCTGCTGGACAGGGCAACCTTTCCCTGGAAAAGGGCACAAACGTCCCATTTCAAAGACAGCCTGAAACTTTGCCCTGTATTTTCCCATCCCCCTTTTGAAGACTCAGGGTTTTGGCCAGGGGAGCTGCTGGGACAGGCAGGGTGGGTGGGTGATGCCTAGGTCTCTCCCCAGGTTGCCCACCCTGCGCGTTCCCCAGCCCTGGCACAGAGTGGAGGAGCCGGTGTCCCCTGAGCCAGCCGGTGACAAAGGCTTCAACAACCCCATGTTCAACGTGGTGAGTCGCCACTGCCTGAGGACATGGGGATGCTCAGTCGTGGGCAGAAGGTGACGGGCCCCAGACAGGACCCTCTGAGTGCCAGTGGAGGTGCAATGCACCTGGCAGGGGTCCTCCTTTCCCCAGGCCGGGAGGGGTTTGCGGGATGGTCCCATCCTCCTGCGGGTCACCAGCTCCTCATCGGCTGCAGAGACCCAGCGCTGGGTGGGTTTGCCAAGGGTTTTGCTTGCCTTCCCCCCTAGTTTCTTCTCCCTCCCTCGCTGCTGCAGGAGCCACCAAACACTTACCCTGGAGAGGAGACACCACAGGAGATGGCTCCCAAAGACCACCAGGTCTTCTACATCAACCCTCTGTACGATGCAGGCAAGATGGAGACTGACAGTGTGGCCTCATGCTGGGAACAGCCGCCAACTCCCTGGAGACACCACCACGGCTCCAGCCCTCACAGCCCCTCACACCATGCTGGGATCTAAATCACAAGCAGATCCCTCCTGAATAAAAGTGTCCCGATGGTGAAGGAAACCACAGCAAACCTTCGCCGTTTGGGCTCCCTGGTGTTGCTTTTTCATTTTAAACTGTATTTTGTAGGTATCAGTCCTTTTTAGACAGTTCAACACTGAGATTTGGGTCTCAGGTGATATCTGGGGAAGCTGGGATCTAACTCAGCACCTTGCACTTTGGCCAGAACCATGATGGATTTGCCCAGGGCATGCAGCAGGTTGAAGGATGCATCCCTGGATGCATGATGGAAACTCAGTGCTCAAATGCATTTCAAAATGTTGCCCGGAGCCTTCAGGGCTTGGACCCGTTAGTTGGGTTTAAAAGGAGATTATTTTGCTTTCCAGCAGTGTGCTTGGTGCCAGGGGATCTCTGCTCAGGGTCCCCTGATCCTCCTCTTGGAGACCTCCCTCACATTCCCTGGGCACTGGCACAAGGCACAGTCCTGAGCAAATATTTCCCTCCCCATCCCCTCCACTGAGCCGCCTGAGCTTGCTCCTTCCCTCTGCACCCAGGCTGACAGTTGTAAGAGCATCTTGGACCTACCTGAGGATTTATCACATTATTCCATGCGGTGACAAAGCGCATTTTCTTGTGGTAAAAGGGAAAGAGCTTTGGTGCTGGTGCCAGGGGTCCCCAGGGAGGGATGCAGGCAGGAACCCCATAGCTGCTGGGGACGGTCTTGCTGGCCCATCTCTGACAAGAGTCCGGGTGGCAGCAGCTCCAAGGGCCCTCGTTAGTGGTGGTGGTTGTGGTCTGGTGTGTGTCAAATATCCTCAGCTGCCCACAATGTCAGGCAGTACTTCGTTATGGGAGCAGGTCTGATGGGTGAAGCTGCAATTATGGAGATGTATGCAAATTTATGCAAATTTACACTCTGCTGGGTTTTCAGTAGGGCTCGTTGGCATATTCCATAAGGAAGCAGCTATTTTAAGTTTATTATATTTTGTTCTAGTCTCTGGAAGACATAATCCCTTCTCAAAGGCCTGGCGATTCATCATTAGGCGCATCAGAGCCCTGACAAAGGGTGACAGGCAGCACGAGGCTGTGAGACCAGCCCTGCCGCCCCGCTGCCCTCGGCGAGACCTCTGGTGACGGGCAGTGCGAGCAGGCAGGATGCAGAACACGAGCCAGGCAGGGAAGAAGACCATATCCATGCCCCAGTGCCTACATCACTTTGCAAGCAGGGCAGAGCTGGGGCGGGGAGGAAAACTGTGATCAGTTGGATTTCACCACACACGTCTCTCCTGAGGGTCTCTGTCACACTACTGGGGTGAAAAGCAACTTGCCCAGACAGGAGCTTCTGCTGCGGCTGTCAGGGGATTGGTGCTGAATGAAGTGGTCACCAGCTGGGTCAAAAAGCAGAGGAAGCCATCAGCTGCTGCTGGTGATGGCAGACACCGGCAGGCTAGGGACATCCAAGTCCCACCATCCTGTGGTCCTGCGGCAAGTGCGGCTCTGTGGAGAGCAGTGACCCAGGGCCAGGCCCTCAACACTCACCCCACAGCACACCGTCACTCCCATGATGTGAACCCAAGGGAGATTCCCCCACCCCAAGCCCTCATCCGGACCCCACGAGGCGGGACAACACCCAGTGGCTGGGGGGCCGGTGCAGACACGGTGCAGCACGGTCAGCCCGTGTGTGGCTTGCCGGCGAGGCACTGGCACCGCGATGTTACCATGGTGCCTGCGAGAGCAGCCGCAGCATCTGTCGGCCACGCCAGGGCTGGGGCTCACCGCGGAGGGGGAGGTGTTTGTATCTGTACGGGTGTTTTACTCGCTGCCTGTGAGAGCCTTTTTGTGTTCATGTCCTGTTCAGGTCAGTTCACTGCAAGTGACCGAATCTCCTCCAGCTCACAAGCCTTTAAACACACATACGCACGATTCGTTTTTCCTCAGCCAAGGCTGGAGGCTGTTGCACCAGGCAAGCCCATCACCCCAGTGCTGCCCTGCGCAAGGAGAGGGGTCAGGGCCATTCCCCAAGGAGACCCTTGCCACTCACCCCAGAGCAAAACACTTCCCTCCCTGAGCTAATTTTGGGCCCCTCACTCCAGGATCACAAGGGGTCTCGGTGGCTGCAGCCCCTCAGTGGGAGCTGAAGGCGAGAGGCAAGAGCATCCCATGGCCACATGCTGGGGGAGGGAAAAGACAGCCCATTAGCAACAGGGACCACTGCACAAGATGGTGGCAGGATGGTACCTTTCCGCTGCGAGCAGCTGAGGACATCAGCTCTGCGTCCTGCCTAGGCATGTGGGGATTCCAGCGTGAGCCGCGGGCAGGCACGTGTCCGTGAGATGGGATGGTCTCAGGGGACGCGCAGCCGACTGCACGGCTGGCAGGGAGGGAGGCAGCACGGCTCGCTGCCTGGTCACCCCTCGTATTAGGGTGTACGGATTTGCTGCTGGCGAGGCTTCAGTTTAAAATGCATTAGCAGCCCGAGGTCACTTACAATAGAGGCTTTAATTAAAGTAGAGATCAATTTTTGTCAGTGCGCTAGCACAGCACATTCTGTACTTTTCCTTCAGGAGCCACGTTTGCTCGCTCGTACAGGAAGCGCCGCAGGGAGGGGGGAGCTCTGCAGAAAAAAATGAAGCGCCAGAGTCAGTTTGCGATGCTGGGGGCCAACAGCTGCTGGAAAACCAGCTGTATCCATGATCACTACCCTGTGCACCGGCACGTGCTGACAGCCCATGGTGCAGGCAGGGTAACACAACGGGTTTTGGTACGTAAAAGTCTCTCCTGGGATCCTGCCTAAACAAGGAATTTAATTCGCAGATATCTTTGGCAAGCGGCGCATCAGATGGGTGGTTTACGCTGCCACCGATGTGTGCACCACGGTTGGGCACCTGATGGCTTTGTTTTGCTCTTGGTCTTGAGAGTCAAGGGTCCCCCCGCTGTGACAGACTAATGCAAAATGCATTAGTGTTAATGGCAAGATCCTAGGAGTCATTGCTTCCCAGGGTCTTAAAAGAAAAAGCAACCTGCACGCTTAATGGATGCCAAGGCGGATCACTGTGCCTTCCCTCCACTGTCACAGCTGCTCACAGAAGTGGTGCAAATCCAGATTCAGACAGAGCAGCAGGAAGCAGTGCTCAAATTACCACCGAGCCTACAAACAGGCTTGGCCCTATACATTTTTTTAAAAATATTTTTTTAGCAGGAGGTAGCAGGAGGGCATTTGGCAGGGGCTGGCACCACCGGAGAGCGGGAGCCGGCCAAGGCGCTGCGGGGCAGCAGCAGAGCTGCGGCCATCCCTATTCGGTTCCGCACTGCTCTCCCTCACGGGATCGCAGAGCAGGCACTGCGTAAGAGACGGGAAAGCGGGCGATGCTGCAACAACTCTCAGAGTGTTATCTATGAGAAAACAACACATACAGCCGTGCGGCCAGGTGACAGAAAAGTGGCTGCGGCTTACTGGGGAGCAGGGAAATCTTTGCGGCAAGGACGGGAAGGGGCCGATGGCAGAGTTCCTATTCCTCCTCTGGCGGGAGCGCAGCACTGCGGCTCTTGCTTGCTGAGCACGTCCTGCTGCCTTCTGCTCCTGTCCTCAGCTAACCTCGCCGGCAACACTAGTCTGAGCATCATTCACCACTGGGACACACTCTGCCAACATTTGGCTTTCCTTGGCATCCCACAACAGGCGTGCAGCTGATGTCCGCTCTCGTAATCGCCCCACATCCTCAGAAACACGTTTCAGAGGGCTTTGCAAGGGAGCACTGACATGGTGCTGGCTCTTTCCAAGCGCTGTGCCTTCCCTCCTGCCTCCCTAATGCAGTACTCACGCCCATGGTACCCCTTTCCCCGAACCAGAGCCCCTCTGACCCCACGCTGCTGCACTGCTCTGCCAGTGGTGAGCCCAGGCCACGAGAAGCAGCTCTCAGCCTCTAGGAAAGGGGCTGCTCTGCGCTGGGCGAGGGTGGCAGCAGCTGCAGCTCTTGCCCCACGAGCTGTGAGGAGCCCAAGGCTGCCAAGGAGGGATGTAAGGGGAAATTGAGAGGGGAGCCACATTTACAGTGGGGTGAGCAGACAGAAGGTGGTCCCAGGCCTGCTGCCACCACCATGGAAGGCAAGGGCTGGGCAAGCAACTGCTCCTTTTTGGCATGTCATCCTCACTTCTGCCTGTGGAAGTTGCTTCGTACAGAGCAGGCTGGGTGCAGACTGGAACACGAGATGCTCCCATAGCTCAGCGTGCAAGAGTACCACCTCTCATTTTCCTTTTCCTTTTAAAATAGGCTAAACTTAGCAGCAAGACAAGGTTTGTGGTCACAGCATGACACCTTCCTTTGTTCCTTTGCTTATCTGCACCTAAAGGTGCAGTTTAGTTCCCACAGTCATCTCTTCCTCAAATGCTTCCCTGCTTCTTTAGACTACCAGTGCCAGCTCTTAAGATTTTAACATGTCCTTTCTCAGAGGGGTGCCTAATCTGACATTGTGCAGAGCAATGAGGGTGCCTGGAGCTTCGGCATTTCCATGCTGAAGTCTCCTCCTTGCGACTGAGCAGTGTTAGACACTTACCCTGCAAACAAAAGGCATTGATGCCTCCCACCCACCCGCAGCAGTCTGCACCCATTTAGGAAGTTGTTTGTTCCGAATACATTTGCGCTGTAGGTAGAGGCAGTGGCAGATGAGCTTAGTTCTTGGGTAGCAAGAGACACCAGGATGTATTCCAAAATACACAGACAAAGATTTGTGCTGGAAGTGACCAACGTGTTTTGGTGAGTGGTAGAGTGGTATGCCCAGTGCTCTGGCCTTGGGACCTGATGCCTCTGTTGAAATGGAATGGGCAGAAGAACAGGCAGAGACCTCGTTCCTTGCATAACTCAGTTTCTCAATTGTAATACTAGACTGGCAGCCTCCGGGGAGAAGCAAGTGTGCCATTGGAGAAACGTTTCTGAAAAGTTCTCCTGAGGGCTTAAGAGGACTCCTTAGATAACCAGACTCAGAAGCCTTAAGGGAATAGAAGATTTGCAAAGGGCTGTAGTGGAGGATGGGGGAGGAATTCTGCTTGGCCAGACCTGAGGGGGAAAAAAAAAAAAAAAAGAATAATGTATTCATACTGAGCAATTAATTTATTTTTCTAGAAACGTTCTTCTGCTTAAATTATAACCAAGCCCTGGCACTGCTGAGTGCTATGATTTAATACCCCCATAATTAAAGACTTTGTTGTCATCTGAAGTCCTCACTGTGCAGAGAAAAATCAGCTCAAGAGCAGTGGAAATGTTTTTTAAAAGTCAAAGGCTGATTAGCATGAATACTTGTGAGAAGGCTTCCGGCACACAGCCCTCAAACCTCCTGTCAGCTATCACTCCCATCCCCAGGGCAGAGTGCACATGCACCTTCCCAAGCCGACCTGCCCCAGCCTGCTGGCCTTGACCAGGTATGTTTGGTCAAGCAAGGAACAGCAGGGTCCAAAATACCCACCTAGGCCATTAAGATAACCTGGCATAAAAAGGGTGAGACAAACCAACAAGTAGCCCAGGAGCACCGTGGTACCCTGTGAGGGACCAGGGATGCTTACCCAGGACACACTAAAGATGCTGGCTCTGTTCTAGCTACGGGGAGCTCTGCAGTGCTCAGATACTGGAGCATGAGGGGAGCTTTACAAAGAAACCCTATATTAGGGGCTGCACCATTTACACATCAATCCTTGAAATGTTCCCAAGTGTTTCTTTGGGACTACTGCTTTGACAACAAGTCAAAGTCTCTACTGTTTTCTCACACTTAGGATGCCTGAATAGATCCTGCAGTCTCCTTACAGTGCTTTGGCCATAAGGAAATAGTCATATAAATAATTTTAAAAATGAATTAATAGGGCCAGCGACTCGATGAAATGACAACTCTAACACAAACTGAGGGCACAAAATTTCAACACTGTATTCCACCAAAAGGAATTCCATCGCTCCTGAACATGCATTTATGTGCAGAAACACACATCTTTCTCGTAGCATTCAGGTATGGAGCTTCAAAGTATCTTCCAGTTTATGTGAAATGTCCACGTCAACAAAGTGAATTTAACATGAAACTCAAGCAAGTGTCAGTGGTAGACTGTTGTAGCATGTCAAGACAGACAACCATGAACTTTAAAACCTCCCTCTTCTGCTTTATTGACAGGTAAATTGTTCAAAAATGTTCTCACAATTCAATAATTACAAAGACTTAGACTTACATTAAAAAAGTAAAAACCAGAAACCCCCCAAAGCAGTAGTGTCCAGCTCTAACCGAGCCCCTTTATCAAGAATCTGAGAAAAAGAGCAAGTACTGTCGAACACTTAACGTAACAGGATTAAATGTTGACTAGAACACTCAGTTTAAACTAAAGATAAGTGCACGTCCTATACAGTGTTTCAGAAAAGAATATTAGCCATTGGTGTATCATTAGCCCATTTAAACCAGATTTTAAATAAGTGACATCCAACTGTCATAAAATTGGCACAGAAGGCACACTAGTGTGACAATGACAAATTGGATATGCCAGCCACTGAATTAATTACAAGCTTTTAATGAAACATGGTCACAAATCTTTGATTACTAAATGTATAATACATGGAAGCATGAGATTAAATATACACGCAAAACATCACCACTGCACGTGGGCCATAGCAAAATATACAGGAGTGTGTTGTGCATTTTTCTACATGATCAATACTTGATTACTAATCATGGGGTCTTCATGCAGGTGAGGATACAAGTAATGAGAAAAGCAGCACCCCCAGTTACACATCCTTCACGTTCCACTTTGGTAACCAATAAAGCAGACTGATGTGCGGTATAGTCCCTTAGATCAAGCAGACTTCGAGGGCAATGTGTCCACGAGAAGGCTTGCTAGCTAAACTATGTAGTGTGTCCTTATACCAAAAAACCCAGGAGAAACAACTTCTCAGGAGGAGACAGGCAGAAACTAGGAGTAAAATTTTTTTCACAGCAGTAATTACCAGTATTTTAAAAGCCCTGACTAATGACTGATTGATGAGGACTAAAAAGCAGGGTATGGGTAAAAGGTAACTGGCAGTAGTCCTATGTACAAGGCTAAAAAGTTGGTAGAAAGATAGAAAGACAGTTGTGCAGCTGTATCTGTAATGGCTAAATGAATTAAAAGGCCACAAAACTGTAACCAACTTTTATTTGACTTCCTGGTGATTCTACTGATGTTGGAAACGACCTACAGCTTCCTAGCATTCTCCTTAAGATTCATGAAACAAACAGTTATGGGAAAAAGGGAAAAAGTGTATTCATCTGAGGATGTAACTAGACCTGCTCGCATTTCCTATTTAGAGGTCCAAATTGTGTCTAAAAGGATTTCCTGCTAATGAGACATTACATCATTCTATAGAAAAATAATATTCCTGATATTGTAGCAACATTATCAGTATCTCTCTCTATTTCTTTTTCAGCATAAGAATAAGACTATTTACTGGTGGCCTTAAATGCTCCTATGCAATAAAACTGTCACAGCTGTGCAGAAAGGAATCAACCGTAACTGAGCAGTGAACAATTCTGCATAAAAAGCTTGATCGCTATTTAGTAAAGAATTTTCTTCATTTCAATAGTTTGTATCTACAATCTGGATTTATAATTATTCTTGTACAACACTAGAGATTCAGTGTCAGTCTTGGCACTAGCAATGACAGCTTTGCCCTTCTCTTGAATGCTCCATGGAATAGTAGAAGATCGAAGCCAGAACGGTGAGACCGGTAGTGTTATGCATCACAGGTTGACTGGTCCAGTCCATCTAGTGTGAGCTGATTCCTATGAGGAGAGTTGGGACTTGGGGGACCACTTGGATTTGAGCTGTTGGATGGGGTAGAGTGTTTGGTAGAGTCTGAATCAGGCTGTTAACGAGAAACATTAAAAAAATTATGCTAACTTAAAATCAGTTCTTTACACTCAAAAGCTTTCAAAGGCACTCAAAAATGAGGGTGAGCAACACCTGTGAAGCAGCGTGTATTAGGTTCATTTCATAGCTAAACATTCATGCAAATACTTCCACTATTGTCAACAGGCCATAGTGCAGTCCCGACATAACAAAAATTACGGCAGAGGACGTGGAAATTGCTACACGCCAGGCTCCACTCCTTTAGCCACTGCAAAGCTTTTGTGATGAAACACATTGCTCTGTCCGTTGTTGTTCTGGATTTACCAGCCTGTGTTTTTTAAGCCCAGGAGGAGATTTATCTGCCCATAAGCTTGTAAACAATTACAGTCAAATCATCTTCAATTTGGTGAGAAGGAAGGAAACAGGCATATGAACTGTTTACAAAACAGCGACAAGCATGTGAAGTGCCTGACACAAGAGTGAGAGTTGCCAAGTACCAGGCTGGAGATCTGGAAACAGAACATACTTACTGGAGACGCCCTACATCAATATCTAATAAAGACCATCTATTTCCCCAGCATTAGAATGGTGGTTGGAGATTTGCCTTCACAGACTGGTCTCACTTCAACGGGATGGCTGGCAAGTTCCCCACTGTTTGGGTGAGTTACATCTCTGTGCACTGCACACATTCACAGCTAATGAAACACTGCACAGGAAAAACTGGTACTATCACAAGAATGCTGTTCACAAGGTTCTGCATGGCTCAAACGATAAAAAGATCATCTATAGCAAGATCATTTTAACATGATGCAGTTCATGCCGTGATAAAGCCAAAAGCCTTGGAAAACATAGTATAAAGCCAAAAGGTGTTATTAGAGCCTCCTTTTTCAAGTTTCAGACTATTATTTTTTAAAATTTAAGACAACGTAAGAAATTGTAAGAGCAACTGAAAAAGAAGATGTTGCAAAAACCGTGGAATCCACCACAACTTGAGCCTACAAACAGCAATCATCATTAAAGCATGGAACGTAATGGAAGGTGAGAAGGAAGCTGCAGAATAACTAAGTCTCCTGACTCAGGCCATCACCAGCACCTCTGAAAATCAGGCCAGCTTTGACTTGGAGTGTACTAAAGCATCTTGCAAAGATCTGGCTTCATGAAAACACCCTTCAAAATCCAGAATGTGACATGAGCCTGTAGTTTGGTACCAAAAACCGCTAAAAAGATGCAAAGATCTTCATCTAGGAGTTTGCCACCCCGGAATAATTCCTAGCACTCTCCTTGCACAGGCAGTGCTTCAGCAAAGCTTGGGAGAAGCTACACCCATGATAAATGAAGGAAACAAAAATCATACATCTTCTCTCCTTCGATTCAGGGACACCTGTTTTGTATGGCCAGGACATTTTCAGTTCGGTGACTACTGGCACATACTTTTACTCTTGCTAAAAGCAGTTTTATGTGTTCTAAAATATGATTCCTTCTCAAGTTACATGACAAAATGCCTTCCTTAAGGCAGCACAGAAAGTTACTTAACTAGTCATATTACTTTGTTATTCTATGCTAATAGCCCAAAGAACATTTTTAGGAGCTTTGAGGACATTTAATCAATTAGTCAAATTTCCCTTGTCTACGAAGCTTAATCTAAGACATAATACACTTAAAATATCACCATTAAAAGATCTTCTCACAGCTTTGCTTTTGTGCTGGCATATCTAACTTGCAATTATATATTACAGGCTGGAAAAAACATCTGTGGAAGAAAAACATCTCTATCAAGAACACGGTCTTTATGAAGTAAATCCCTCAGAAATTTAATTTATTGGAAAAAGAAAACGATTTACAGCAACAGGATATCATCAGTCTTCATTTAATAAAAGCTACTTTACCTCTTTGTCAAACTCCTGGTCAGGATCAGACATGCTTCGGGAAGGCATGGCTCCTCCTGCATCACTGCCACCTGCAGAGAAGGAAGTTAAAAAGGCAGGTTTACACCTCTTGTTGAAGCCATAAAGGGCAGCTCAGAACTGACAAGCTTGATTCCAGTCTTACTTGATGAGGGCCACGAAACATAGGTTTTGTTTCTCTGCTGCTGCTGCTGCCGTGAGAGGTTAGCTGTAGATGGACATGGTTTTTCATCCTGTGCAGCAGGTAGGACACTCTACAGTTGAAATGAAACATCTTGTTAGCCAGCAACAAGAGCTATCCAACTAGGAGATGTTACTCATGAAAACTTTACTGTGCTTTTGAAGCTATTACAACCCAGTGTTGGTAGAAAAACTCTGAACTTACTTGACCACATCCACATATTTTCAGTAACAGACACAAACCCTGAGAAAGACAGAGAAAGAACTAAGCCCCACAGCAGCCACTGGATCCTGTCAGCCAGCAAACCCTCTATAAAGGGGCAGGGACTGTACCAACAGCTCTGCTTTCCTTCCGCCTCCAGCTGAAAGGACAAATGCATTGCCCTCACCTGGGCTAGCTGAGAAGGAAGGACAAGAGAAAACCTGACTAGCAGCTATAACATGGAAGGTACAGAACATAAAAATGTACCTTTGTGCCTTCCTCTCGTGGATTTAACACTAAAATAGCTCACAAAATGCTGTATTTGTTAAATAAAAAATAATGCTATAAAGCACTTCAACTTACATGCATTTTAGTTACCTCCACAGCATTAGCTTTTTCCCCTTTGGTTTTTGCTCTAGAATTAGCAAAGTGCCACAAGCACACCATTCCAGTTCCTAACAGTTTGTAGCTACTCCTACCCTTGGCTAGGGAAGCAGAGGAGGGACAGGAAGAGGAGGAAAGCAGAGGGGAGCCTTGCAGTGAGGAATGGTCACTCTGGAGAGAGATTTCAGCAGAGATAAGGCTCATGTGATAGACGTACTCAAAGCCTGTTGGAGGTGACATCAGAGCAGAATGTCAAGAGGATGAGGGGGAAGGAAATTCATACTGTTATTTTAAGACGACAAACAAGAAAAAGGAAGGAGGAGAGACTGATCATTTACAAAACTACTAACAAGCTCCTGGCAGCGATATCTATTTCTTTCAGTGTTTCATTTGTAAGTCAGCTAACGGTACTTCCTTGCACAGGATTTAGAAGCATTGCAGATCAGGAAGGTTCACCTTGCTCAAAATGATTACAAGAAGAATTTGGTGCAGAGATAATACTTGAACCCCATACAACTCATCTTCACAGTTTTTCTGAGCAAGAACAAATGTATATATAACTCCCTCCCTTGCTAAATGTATTTTACCAGTGGGAGGTCCATGAGAACCTGCATTCCATCTCCTGGTCCCATATGAGCCACGTGATTGAAATTCGTTGGGTTAGAAATCATCTTTGACCTTAGCTCAGGGTCTCTAAGCATTTCCCTAAAAGAACAGAGTAATTTTTACTATTAGCATTCCCAGTCTCTGCATGTCATCATGTATATTAAGTTATACACCATGATTAAATTCTTACCGCCTTTGCTGTAATCGCTCTTCTTCGGGAACCTTAAATACAAATCTTCTTTTGCTCCTAGTTCGAAGCATTTGCTTCTTGCTGTTGTCAGATGTTTCTGGCACACTGAGGACAGCTCCTGCTGTAATATCACAAAGCAATTTCACATACACAGGTACATGTTGACCCAGACGCATCCAATACAAGTTTAGTCTCATGCAAAGGCAACATTGCTTAAAATGACCCAGTTAGCTCTGTATTATTTTTCCATTTCTCTCCTTGTTCAGTACTCACCCGCAAACTTGTTCTTGAAATATATTAATCTTGGTGGCTCACAATTAAGGAGATTCAGTGTGCCGTCCATGTTTAATGGTCTGATCTGTTTTGAGGAAGGAGGCAGAGAATTAACACAAGCCTAGCACACATTGTGAAGAAGAACTGGAATTAACCCAATGAAGTTCTACATTAAAATTACTCACCCTTCGCAGGCCAATAGTCTGGACCCACTCCATAGTGTTAACATCAAATACATCAACACCATACTCGCTATACACTGTGACATATGAAGAATTGCAACCTGCATAGATTAAAAACAAACATAAAACCCTAATGTGGTCTCAGTAGTCCAGAACTGACGTATATTTGAGCAAATTTCAATAGTTACAAGTTTTCCACTATGTGCAAAACACATTTTAAAACTCTTCTTCCCAGCCCCGCTTTCAAAGAGATATTTCTGTGGTAATAGATTTGCTGACGACAACAGCCATCATCATGGAAAGATTTAAAGTTGACCCTTTCAGTATTTTTAAACTTCAAATTACAATTTCATGAAATTGCAAAATGGCATCTGAAGTTTTCAGATGCATACAAATTTGCTACTTGGTAGGAACTGAGCAGCTAGCTTTTCTACAGATGCAGATTACTTCATTTTGGAAGCAGCAAACTAACTACACATCTGCTGTGTGCAGGGGAAAAGAGAGGGCCACCATCTGTGAGGTGGGTCATGAAGTCACGATGCGGATCTGTTCTCAATTTCCTTCCTCTTTTGCTAACAATTATCTAGCTTTAGATATTCATGTATGGGTTGCTTTCATTAGGTTAACAGAAAAATGTCACAATGCTTAAAGCCCACAACCATTTTATCTTTTCAACTTTTTTTTTTTTTAAAAAGCATAAAAGGCACCAGTAGACAAGTTTATTTTAGGTCAAACAGAAAATGGAGATCCCTAGAGCTTCGTATCAACTCACTTCTGCTCATGTAAAGGCCGTGTCCTGATGCAAAGAGCAGTTACTAGAAATTGATGGGATTTAATACCAAAAAGAACTGCCTCAAAAAACAGAAGGAAATTAACCCAGTAGGATACTAAACACATCACATAATCTTCTTAGAAGAACTGAAGTAAGGTTGTGGTGCTATTTTTCAAATTCATTCACAGAAGGCTTTGGACAGCTATCATAAATATGTATGCCAGAGTGATTTATGGTCAAGTATTTATATTTACTACATGGGGGGCACAGCTGTCCAAACCAAGGGTGACCACTGAGCATCAGACAGAAACACCAACTGCTTCCGCCTGGCCAGCTTGTGGCCAAGGCCAGCGCTTACCAGTCAGAGCTGATGTGCTTCATCAGATCTCAACTGGTTCCCAGAGGTACATGTCAGTGTCTGCACTGGGCTTGTCCATGCTACAGCTTTGAGACCTGCTGGCTCTGAGTCTTTGCACTGCTAATCAGCCCCACGACGACTCACTGACTCAGCACAGAACCAGCGCATTTAGCTGGTTTAACTGCAACCCAGACAGGCATTCCGAGATAACACTGCATTAGCACAGACTTCAGCCTCTCCTGGCATGAGTGGACTGAATGCCCTAGAGACAAATTCTCCATCGTACCCTAAAACCTCTTTACAACGTGGTCCTTCACCACTGCAGAACTGCAACAGGGGCAGAACCATTTCCACTTTGATGATCTCCTGATGGGACAGTTAAAAAAGCCACCAGCGCTATTGACAGACGCCACAACTGAGGAGGGAGGACAAGGCTAACAGAACGGGAAGTAATCCAGTTTCCTTTGGCAGCGGAAAAAGTTGCTCTTTCTACAAAAGCAGCCCTAGGCTAATGTTACTCAGGACTGCACATACAAGAATGCTGTAAAGTAGTTTACAGCAAGAACAGCTTCTAAGAATAACAGACAAACCCATTAACTAGCATGTCTAGTTTGCTGACATGCAAAAAACTGTAAAGCTGGTACAGGAAAAGGAAATGTTAGCTTTGGCTAATGGTGTTTTAAAGTAAATTTGCAACTACATTGTTTCCTCGAGCCTTTGCTTCAGACTCCTATACAGAACTAGGGTAGAGTAAAGCAAGCAAACAATTTCAGTTCAAGACAATTAAAATTAAACACACTGCTATTAGGGCCTGGCCTGGTCACACCAACATGTACCTAACTGCTCGTTGTATTTTGTGCCTTCAATCATTCAAAACATTTTAATTGCTATTTGAGCTCCAAATAGAAATCCTGGTTTTATCATGAACTGCCTTGGCTACCAAATACTGAAAAATGCTCTGCATGTGCTTCTGTTCTAACTAGCCAATAAACCAATGAAACAAGCAGAGCGGTTGAAAAATTACCCTCTACCTGCCGATATTATTTTTGGAAATTCTCCCCCTAAAATAAAAACCAAAAGTAGAAAAATTGCTACCAAAAGCAGTATTTTTACCTCCTATTTTGTTATCTTTAGGAACCTTTAGAAGCACAGTTACATTTCTTCAACTTTCTATTGTACTTTGAGTACAGGACACAGAAGACATCCTACAGACAACTGGACATTTACACTCTCTAGGGGAGCAAAAACTTTTGCAAAATTACACAGACCGGTAGCCTTGCACTGTCTTGTGTCCAGGACTACTCTCTGTAAAAATTATTTTGCATTCCATTGTTCATTCTTCTGTGTCCTGTAACAAGACAGAGCTTCTTTTCTTGCAGCATCCAGGATCTCAGCCCAGTCCAAACCTACCACCAGGAAGAACTACGTATCTTGTTAACTCATCAAAACTTCAAACCGTAGATATTGAAAGACAAACTGAAGCAAAATAGAATACAATGCTGGTTATTTTTAGACAAGTAAAGCAGCAACAGGGATATGGCAACAGAAAAACATATACATACTACAGGCAACAGGAGTTGCAGGCCACATTAGTTCCTGCATGCGTGACCTTCGACCTTGTGAATCGACGTATACTCCCATATGGCTGAAGCAAAGCAGGTATTCCTCATTACTGAGCTCCACAGCACAAAGGGCATCAAAAGACTGCTGTGAGAGGAAGACAAGCGAGGGGTCATTAGGATTTACCAGGTTTATAGATTGTCCATCTCCCTGGATGGTCAACAGAGAGAACCCAGACTGGTAGCCAACACAGAGTTTGTCCTTGAACACTGTCATCCACTGTACAGTTCCTGGAGCCTGAATTTCACTGAATTTTTTGTGGAAAGGCTTAGTTCTGTGAATTTCATAGCAAAAAACCTGTCTTTTGACAGCCACAAACAAACAAGTCGAAGAACTCTTCTTTAGTGTTCCAGTTGTAATCAATTGGCAGCCTTTAGTTTCTGCAAGCTTAATGTCAAAGTTTCCTTCTGACCCATCCAGAGAGGCCCAGGGGTAAAGGTGAACATGATGGTTCCGACCACAGATGAGGATGATAATTTTCTCTTTGGGAGCAAGCTCTATCTGGTACACCTTCTTGCAGTCGGCAGCTCGGACTATCACTGCAAAGGAAACGAGCTGCCATAAGTTAAACAAGAAAACCATCAGGCCTGGAAACGCTGCAGTGCATCCTGATGTCTGAAAATGAATCTAAATACAGACACATACTAGATAAGAAAGAGCACTTATTACATAGGTTTGATGCTCTGTTACTAATTCTCAGAACAAACAATGAAACAAAGCATTCCTGTAACTACTGATACAGGCTCAGCAAGACTTTGCAGCAAAGGCTGCTTGATATCTGGGATAAATGGAGACATTTTTATATAATAATATCTATAGGCTGCAAGATGTTGTATCTTGTGAAACGAGTCCCACCTTCAGGAAAGTATCAGCATTTTCAGTAAATTACAGAGAAAGACCAAATTAGCAGAAACAAAGAGAAGAAATATAAAAGTATTTAATGCTGATAACTGAGGATACAAAATGCTGTATGGTTGGCAAACATCTCAGCCAAATACAAAAACAGTACAGTAGGAGGGTGTTAAACACCTATACAGAAAGTCAAAAAATGCTGTGTGTAATGGGGGAAGTATAAGAAGGGCTCGAGCCAAGAGAGTTTTAGGAGAGGCACCAGGAAAAGCCTTCTCACAGTAAGGACTAGTCAGGCTACCCAGGGAAGCTGGGGAGTTCTGCTGTTCGAAGGTGTTTTTAAAACTGGTTTAGAGGCAGCTAAGGGCAATGTTAGGTACAATGTGTTCTGCTTTTGGGATCATGGGTGTACAGACACTTTCAAGAAAGTAGTGAGTACCTCAAGGGGTATGAATAGAAGAGACTGAACAATTCCGAACTAGAAAATTAAAATGTCACTTCCTTTTTCTGTATGACGAATACATCAAAAAAAATTTGTGAATGATAATAATAATAATAAAAAGAAATATTGAGGATTGAGAAATATGCATTTTTTTCAGAAATAGTTAAGTAACCTAGACAAGTTACCAAATTCTGTAAACTTTGTAGGAAGACTTTGGCTGTTCAGATCACAAAGCCAAGTGCTTTTGTGGCGCTCCCCCAACTCGCACAAATAGATGGTATGTCTGAAGTTTTATGAAATAACCAGCAGCTGGAATTTTGCCACAGGCAGAAGATGGGGTTTTTTCCCCTAGCTCCAACTCCAGCTTACAATTTAGTTTATTTGTGAAGAAGTAAGTGATATTCTGACCAAAGACTTTTGATATAAGTAGCTGGTAATTAACATGGAAAATTATGACTGCCATAAAATGAAAGAGATTACAATTTGTAAAAATGCTATTAACACACAGGAACTGGCCACAGAAAACTTGTGCAAAACATCTTGTAACAACAAAATTGATAATTCATTTTCATATTTACATATAACACGGTGATGCAGTAATTGTTCCTTTATGAAATGACCTTTCAAATTACACGTACAATTTTCTTTTATGCAAGAAGCTGCACTGGAATCTCTGGAATTTTGTGCATCTAAAGTTATGCTTGTATCTAAGTACTTAGAGAATGGTGACCACTGGAAGTTTACTCAAAGGAATGGCATTATTAGTGCTGAAAACAATTTCAATTATCTGCTGTCTCCATGTATATAAAGCAGTTTCTTCTGGAATTAGGCAATGGCTTATTCTAAGCAAGACAAATCAATAACATTTTGCTTTTTGCCCCAAAACCACATTCCTGACTTCATTTGATTTTGAAAGTCAAGTCTCTGAAAACCTGTATTCACTGCTTTATTTTACATTGAAATGCAAGTTTTACCATGACTCAATTCAACTTTCAAATTGCCACAAACTAAACTGCATTGAAAAAGGAAATTCAAACCAAAGCTAAATTTAAAGAATTTTTAAAAAATTAAAGAAATATCTATTTTGAAATTTGAATGACAATGACTAAAAACAGTCAAAAGGCTATTTCAAGAGCATCTCAAGTGATTTTTCCAAAGCTGGAAAAAGAACCTTTTAATTTTACAAATCTGTATCACTGACCTCAACATGCCCAACTCCCAAGATAGTTAAAAGACACTACAAGAACCTAAGCTCAGAGGTTATAAATATAGATGGAGAAAGCATTAGGTATTTTATCAGAAACAATCTTACCAGAGAACAAGGCTGTTAGCTCTTATACCACAAACAGTATAAACTTAGACAATACTCTAAATCCAGAGTGCCTCCGGAGTTATAAGAAAGCATGGATTTCACAAGGTATGTTTGGTGCTTTTAAAGTCACAGAGAAAGAAATAACTAACATTTCCTACAGTAACTTGGAGAAGTAGTAGATTACTGTATTTGAAATCTGAGTTGCTTCTTAGAAGTGTATTACTTCCATAAATTCTGTTTAACTCAACTATTTTTTTTCCTTTTTGTTTGTTCATTTATTCGTTCAAAGTAAGAATATCTTATTTTGGAAGTAGAATGCAAAATGAACCAGACTTAATCTTTGCTTTTCCATGCTTAAAATTACATTTTGTATGGACTGACCCCAAACAATCCCCATGTGCTAGAAATCCTTTTGGTGTCCATATTTTCCCCACAATACCAAGGCATTTCCCTCACTGTTATTTGTGTTTGTGCTCAGTATATCAGATTAAAGGGAAAAACACTTCCCCCAGTCCCTAGCTGTGAGGCCTAATAATTCAGGAACAAAGCGATATGCCTGTGCTGCCCAGTGACTACGCAGCACACACTTCGCTGCGGCACGCTCTGTGGGAATTTCTGGAATGGACATGGTAAGCCTTCAGAAAGAACAGGCTAAACTGATTCCATTTCTCCCAAAGCAGAGGGCAGAGTGCATTAAGAACAGGAAAGAAAAAAACATGTTCAGGAGGAAGCATGGGGTCAGGGAAATAAAAGAGATGCTGGAAAAGGGGAAGCAAGGCATTTTCTTTGGTCATCATCAGTCTGAAACAGACAATGATACATGCTGGCTTAAATGGAAAGTCTACAAACTCTTGTGTTGCTTGCACTGGCACTGGCTGTCTAACTTCTAATTCAGGGCAGCTTGAGTCCTCTGATGGTACAGGTTGGAACAAGTCTGTTTCCATGTCAAGTTTCTCTCATTCAATTCAAGTTCTATTTAGTATGTGCCTGATAATTCACTGTGCATCAACTGCTGCTGTGTGTGCTGAGCATGCTCTATCTGCTGAAGCATTTGGCTACCTGCTGTGGGAACACTGTTAAGGTGAGAATGTGTCAGAATATGCCCAGTAACTCATTCCTTTAATTTCAGCCAGCCAACTGAAGGTAATGAAAATGACCAAATTAGTGCTTCTATCTCACATCACTTTTCCTTCTCATCGTTTTATTGAGTGCTTAACACTTGCTATGTATGAAGGGCTGTTGTGTAACTGTATTATAACAGCACTACAAGTTATGGAGCTCATTATTCTGTATGTAATTACTGCATGCATTAAGGCCAAACTTACCATCACGGGTCACCTCTATCACGTACAGTCCTTCTTCTGAACCAATTGCTATTCTATCTCGATCTAAACCAGGAAAGAAAAAAAGAAGCTATTAATTCAGCTACACTTAACCTTATCTTTAAAACAGACTGTTTGCTTTGAACAGCTGGAAAAATTTCTGAACAAACAAGAGCAAAACAGCAAATTGATTTTGCTTAAGTTCACACAGACTGTCACAAGCATGCTAGGTACTGTATTGTTAAAACGACCTGTTAAACAACTACACAGTATTACTTTGAGTGAATGAAGAAATGCAAGATTAGCATTTTCTCCCCATTATTAAATTCCTATGAAGGAATTCAGCTGAGGAATTTATTTCAAGGTGCCAGTGCTCTCATTACAGCAGCCCATCTAAAAGCTCCAAAAACCCTCGCACACTTATAGAAGTTAAAACAAACATACCTACAATAGCAGCAGCTAAACTTGCTTTAATAAGAGGCAGTGTACTGTCATAGGCTTCTTGTGGAAAATGCACAACCTTGTTTTTCAGCCTGTTTTTGTGCAGGATAGACTGCAACCCTTCTAGAATTCCAACCCACTTTCTCTTCTCATTCTCATTTTCTGTCAGGATCAGTAGAGAACAAGACTTTGAAGGCAAACCTAAGAGAGAAGCTGTCACCTTTTAACAGAGAAAGTGGAATTAATAAGAGTAATAAAAGCCCCTTTTTGTCAGTATTTTATACTTCACAGAACTGTGAAAGTAAAATACACTTTTTCATAACAATGTGATGATGTACCTGAGGGGAATGCAACACAGAACACAGCTGACATGGCCACTGTGCTTTGAAAAAAACCACACAAACCACAGTGGTTTTGTTTAAAAATGCTCAGTCTTGCTTAATCATTCTGAATCCTAAAATACGGGCAAGGAACATGAAATTCCTTTCCTACAGGAATCAATACATAGCAGTAAAAGGCTCCTTCCTGCTCTGAAATGGAATTTCAGTAGCATGCCGTAATTCATCCTGACTCCTTTACCCACCACCTTTAATAACCTACTGAAAATGGCACACATGCTTTCTGAGTAGATGCATTTAAACCCAATGGCATTGGTATGATCAGTTCTAGATTTTGACTTTGCTACTTAAATTTCAAAGTATTTGTCCAGGGGAAAAGCACATCATATCTGCATTAAAAGCTCTAGAGGAAAGAAATGTTTTGAGTCTGAAGTGCTGCATTCTCCCACTTCACTATGTTGGAAGAAAATCACTATGGCTTCACTTAATTTTCAGGCGAATCATCCTATAGATCTCAAAGCAGAACACATTCTGAATAGAAAAGCCATCCAGGAACTTTCTGTGGCTCAAAGTGTGCACTTACTACTTCTTAATAATAGCTCTGTGTCCTGTATGAAGAGATCAAAGGGTTTGTGAGATCACGAGAACTATGCTTTCAGTCACAGACAAACAGGCCACCAGGCAGTATCAGCCCTCGCAACAGAGTTTTAGAATAACGGTAGTTAAACAGAAAAAAGCAGCAAAAGGTGCAAAACTGAAGGCTGGAACTATTCATAAATGGAATAGCACACCTTCAGCCTACATGCCTTGATAAGAAAAATCACCATGAAGATGGATTATGTGGTTACGCAACATACACTTCTGAAAGAGTAAATTAAGCAATAACATTCATCTTAAAGATAAAAATGTATCTGAAAGTAAATTTGGGGCAATAGGATGTCAAAGACAGAACTCCAAAAGGAAGATAAAAGTGAAGAGCAGTAGGAAAAGAACTGAGTAGTTTGCAATACAGCTCTTAATACTCTGCATCAAGCTTTGTTCATGTCTAAACTGTAACTAAGCGTTAATATTTTACAGACAGATAGAGGCATAATGGGTATTTCTAAATTTGAAAACATAACCAAACTTGACTTCAGCTATGGTTTTCCTTTTGAAGTACCACCATGTATTACTCAGCCTTTTGAAGGTGGCATCTTACATGCAGTCAAATGTGGAAAAAATGGGAGAAGTTGGTCATAATATACATAGCATCACCCATCATACAAAAAAACCCCAGTATTTGCTAGGAAACTTGAGGCTTCTTAACTCAAACTGCTAAGCTGTGGAAGGACTCCACTACAGACACTCTTACACTATTAAAAATTTATTGATGGCAGCACTTAGACTGCAGTGTCTGGATGCCAGGATGCCCTAACGTCCAGCTTTAAAAACTGGTTACCAAGGAGAGATGTTGGAGTCTGAGACAAATCCCTCCTCCTCTTGATTTCATGGGGTGTCAGAGGCAGCAATATTTTAGTGTTTGGCAGCATTCTGGTATTGCTTTATGCAGGTGGAAGATCCAAAAGAAATGAAAATCTGTCACGTGTTACGTGAAGTAACACATATGAAAAAAGGACCAGATTTTTTACACAGATGATGTAAAGTAACAGTTCTAACTGTTGTGTAGAAGCCACTCTATGGCATTATGTCAGCAAGATGCAAATCTAGAATTAAATGAAATTGAGAAGACAGCCTCTCTTGCAAGCAATGCTTCTGGTTTCCAGTTTTAGAAATTCCTTCTTCTGAAGGAGGACGTAAAAGAGGTGACCTTTGCCAGCATCTTCCCTAGTCCCTGACAAGAAGTTACCTAAATGGATACACTCCCACACCAGGCTCCCAGTTAATTCATTGGATCTCTTTAGTAGGGGATAATCTGATCAAACCACAGTGACATTTTGTCATGTCTATCCACAAAGTATTCTTACATGGGGATATCGGACAACAGTTTTTTTTTTTTCCTTAGATACCCTTTCAGTTAAAAATTGCAGGCAGAAATCAGAGCAGCAAGTCAGGCAGGCTAAACTGTACAGGTGGCCTTGCTCTCAAACTAATCAACCACCATTCTGCACAGCTCATTTTCTCTCCTTAGAAGTCCTTTCTCACAGTATTCCACATTTGCCAATTTGAGAAGAGTGCAGGCAGATGAGAACAAAAAAACCCAGCCAACACTTAGAATAAGCAAGAGGGAAATGAAGGGAAAAGTAGTAGTAAACTAAAGGATGAAAATCCACTGCAGAAAATATTTCTACAAAAAAGCAGAAAAGCAAAGCCACAGAAGCATTCAAGCAGCCAAGACATTTCTTCAGTAAAACCCTGAAGGATCAAGTGATTGGGATCATATGTGACTGTCAGTGCCTTTGGCTTCCATGTTCCACTGTCTTGATTCTAAATGACTGAGGATCAGAGACACTGAGAACAGTGAGTTTCTGTATTCAAATGCAAGGAATTATAGATATTGGCGACTACTGTACTCTTCTCTGTATTTTAAATTTCCAGATCAGATATAATTCACATAAAATATAGGAAAGAAGTTCTTGTTCAAAACTAAATACAGCATTCAGATAGAACATACAAAGAGGATATTATCACTAAATAATTATGTTCTCTTGAATTTTTCTATTATACTTAAATATGAAATTAAGGAAACTAAAATTTCAAATGTGTTTTTTGATACAAGACAATACATGGCAAACTAGAATCAGTTAGCACAACCTGGCTTCAGCCTACTCTGTTAACAGCATCAGTTCCTAATGCAAGAGTCCTCCAAAGCTAAGAAAGAGAAAACAGGATCTGGTAATATCAATAAAAGAGGAAACAAAAATATACTGAATTATAATCAAGAAATTTATAAGAGACAAACTTTATATATAAGGAAGCAGCAAAAGGAGAACTTTGTTCTTTACATTTCAGTTAGAGAAGTATCATACTGTTTTTCTACACATTACAGAACCCCTTGTAAATTATTATATATCTGCATAACATATTTCACTATCAAAACAAAACACTAGTATTTAACTTGTACTTGAAGAGTAAATCGGTAGCCATACCCTGAATATACAAGGAATGTCTTTTCGAGTTGCGTGTATTACATCCGATGCTAGGACAGAGCTTACACAAAAATCTTCATCTCTAGTAAGAAAGAAAGGAAGAGAATCACATACATGCACATGTTAACATTATTCAGCAAAATCTAATTGATATCAAACTGTTTCAATAGGCTGCAATCTCCTAACACTGCACAGAGGTCACAACTGCCACCACTGCTTTGTTACGCTCTAACCATCCTCAACCCAAACAGCTCACAAGCTATAGTTATGTTTCTACAGCATTTAGGATGTGTAACTCAGCCCACCTGAAGTTAGGCGGGGTGGCTTTGTGTAGTTTTTGTTTACTGACCACACCTATTCTACAATTAGCAGCAAGAGTATTGCTCTTCCAGCCCAGTATCAGATTAGAAATGAATAATTCATACCTCAATGTGTAGCAAGAGAGGGGCCTTTGGAAAAAAAGAAAAGTCACATAAAAAGCTCTTGGCAACATAATTATAGTTTGTGGGGTTCAAATAAGGGTTTTGAAAACAGCTAGATTTTATTCTCTATTACAGTAAGATAAACAGACATCAGAACAACTTTTGCATTTCAGAGCGCTCCACCCCAGAGAGCTTGTCTACACAAGCCTTTTTAAACTGAATTTGACCAGGTTGATCACTGTAATTGCCAATTTTAGTGTAAAGATGACACCAATGCCTGAAACTTGCTCATGCTAGAATTCACAGCTGTGGTGGTTAACGTCTATTTAAACATCTAAGAATCCTCAGAAGACAGACGCAAAGAGGCAGCTACAATAAGCAGATAAAGCATGGGACAGTTGGTATAATATCTGATGAGCTGCTCCAAGCAATGTACCACTGTGAATGCCGTTATTTGCAGTACTTCCACGCTTCTGCTCCCACTGCCAGCACGTCAGAGAGCTCACACCGATGGTTCTCAGAGAATGAATTTGAGAACAGAACAGCACTACTGGTTCAACCCTGCATGACTACTGTCTGCAAAAAATATAAACCTAGGTGCTTGTGAATGTAAACTTTATATTCAAAGATAGGAGGTGCTCTAACATTAAAAGGTATTACAGTTTCTTGATATTTCCATAAATTGAAATAAAAAAACCTTGTGGTTACTCTGATCAATATAAGCCACAGATCTTTTGTAGACAAGTATCAGTAGTTCAGTGGTTCATTGTGAAAAAATAACTCCTGGGAGAAGTCAGGGGCAGAGCCACTTGCACTGTAAATTAGTTGGTGCTTTTCTGAAGACTTCTTCAGCTTTCCTAATGTTCCTGCAACTACTGGCTATGGGATGACCTGTGACTCAATGTTGAGGTCAGAGTGCAGAGAAAAAACCAAACTACCAAAGTCTATTTGTTTTGCATGTCTGCATATGGAATTCTAGGAAGAACCATGCTAATACTGTACATATTAGTGACTGTAGTATAAGTGACTATAAAGTCACTTAAGTGACTTGTTGAACCAACTTGTTCAGCCTAAACTTAGGATTGCAGTCTATGTATAGAACACACGGGTCTTCTCAGACCAGAGCTCTCACAATCTTAAAGTTTCTTGTGTACTATAAATAAGTATTTCTGTTAGGAAAAAAATAAGGAAGATTTCTACTCTGTCATAATAATACAAACCTGAGATCCAAGACTTGACTTGCAACTACTCCAGGCTGGGTGGATTTTCCTTCAGGCACGTCATATAAGAACAGCTTACAGTCACAGACAACTGCATAAGCCCTCTGCCACCCTTTCTTAACTCCTGTAGGCTTTGGGACCTGCGTATAAATAACTGATTGCTTATTAAATGTAAGCACATGTAGTAGACACAGAAAGGAGGGACATTTAGAAAAGCTTATACTTAGATCAATGGAATTAGAACGCGTTCTACTTGCCCTTCAAAACGGAGTGAAAAATGTCAAGTAATCAAGCAATCATTTCTCCTCCCTTAAGTTCAACCATTCCCTGTTACAGTTTAATAAATATATTAGGTAGTACTAGGACAAACAACGGGGCTTGTATATTCCACAAATGCCAAAACGGTAGCACAGTTTAGCTTTTATATTATGCTTACACCAATCATGTCAGAAATTCTTCCTTAAAGCATGCTTCCCCTGCCCCCCGCTGCTTATGAACACTGTAGCTACTAATCTACTAAGCTTCAGCTCTTGTAGTAAAACTAACCCGTTTCTTCTACATGTAAAGCAACAAAGGTTAAATAAGACGGCACACAAAGCCTTAAGGCTTTAGCACAATTCAGGAGATCTGTTTAAACATACTTTGAGGTTCCACGCTGCATAGCTGTAAGCAGAATTTAGGATTCTTCTCTGGTCCAAGGTCAAAAGACTATTACCTTGACATAACCTTTATAGGCGGTTCCTATTCCTCTTTGCACATCTACTCCAAGAGGCCTTTTGGCTTGCTCAGGGGGTATGGGGCAGACCTGAGGTGCGCTATCCTTGCAGGAAACATGGCATGCAAATGAACACACTAAGTACAAAAGAGAAAATTCACAGTGAAATGCGTGTATGAGTCAATCATAACAGGAGATTAATGTAGTCTCTACCCTTACGCTCAGCAAATTAATTAATCACACTGAAACCAGCAGTCAAATATTGCTATAGCCCTCTATGCTAAAGGAGTGAACACACCTACATACTGTATGAGACGCTCCAAAGTGCTTTTATTTTCTTTTTTAAGCCTATCACTTTCCTAAAAGGCAGGAACTGAGTCCACATTTCAGGGCAACTTATGAAAGCATTTTCCAGAAGGAAAAAGGAGTTGGTCAGCCTCACTGGTCTTAGCAGCAACTAACTCAGTCACAAAAGAGAAAAAGTATTAATAAAGGAGGAATAAAAATTACGGGCCCGTGATAGGAGACAAGATAAATATAGTGGGTGTTTAATTTGATCCAAGTATGCAAGAATACAGCAAAGATAAAGTAAAACTAAACTGGCCAAAAAAAAAGGAAGAAAGGGTTAAACTATTAAACACAAGCAATAGACTTGAAAGCATAATAAAGTAGAAACCAGGGAACAAGGTCTGATACACTGTGTGGGGAAAGGTGCTCACCTCTTAGAGTTCAAATAAAGAGCAAACATCTATACTAATCGTTGTATCCTTTCCTACCACGTACATCACTTTGTGCTGCACCAGCAAGGGACAGAGGTCTCTAGGTCTCTTGTCTATAAAGCACTTCACACAGAAGCAGTACACAGAAAAAACTCAGAATATATGCCACTTCGCATGAGAACCACTACAAGAACTGCGGAATAAATTAACATGTTATATAAGGCATCCCACCCATAGTTTATGGGTCAGGTCTTTCCACAGAGATTTTGCCTGGTTTGTCCCAGCTACCCTGTTTCTCCCAGTAGGCTTTGGGAAGGCATAGAGAGAGGCACAGCACTATCCCGTGTTTTCTTCTAACCATAGTCTCAGAAGTGGGCATCAGGCAAATACCCTGTGCACATCTAGTCCCGTAATTATGAAAGGTCAAAGGATTCCAGAAAACCTGGAAACAGCCCACTTCTGCTGGAACCACAGACTGGGCTACAAACCTCCTCCTCATGATGACTGAGGCAACAGCCAGGACAGAGGGCAGCCCAGAGCAGGCAGCCTGGGACGTTCTTTGAGCTACACTCTGCTCTCAGGAGGACAGGGGTAACCAAGAAGTCGTGCATGCAAAGTACTGTAGGTGCTCCCCAAGACCAGATAATAAATTCAGCTCTTTCAGGAGGCCTCATAATTATTTGGGACTGTGGCACATTGGTTGCAGGATAGGGAAGATCCATAGGACCACAGTTTCACAGGCCTCTGGAAGAGCAGCTGTATTTTATTGTAGTCTCAAGCATTAAAAAGATGAGAAATTGAGAAAAGCAAGCGACTGGGAGTAGAACATGGCAAAGTTTTGTTCTACTGGAGTCACCTCTATTCTTATGTCAATGTGATTCTATTTTTTTCTGTAGCTATCAAGATCTGGAGTAGAAGAGGGAAACTGGAAAACTAACAATGTAGAGCTTAATCAAAATACACGAGTTAAAAAAAAGGAGCGAAGCTGATAGCTACATTAAGGGAAAAAGACTATTTTGAACTTGCAGGAAGAGACGCATAACAAGGACTTCAGATCTGTCAGCAACAGGAGACAAAAGGCAGCCCCAAGGCAACTGCTGGCAGAGCAATAGGTGCTCCTGGGCAAGAACGCCACCATATCTGCCAGGAAAAAGCCCTGAAGGGCAGATGAGGGAATCTCAATAGTTCCTGAAAGCGTCAGTGGAAAGGGTATCTCTAGCAAGAACTAAACTGGGCACAGAAATACAATGAGGTTATTTACACTGTAGTGTTTTCAGCAGATTTGTGGACTACTTACTGCATTCATGTATCTAATCAAGACACAGGTAAGTATTTTCAAATAAAAATATCTCCAGATACCCAAACATGGAATTCAGTAGTGACACATGCATCAGAGAAAGCATTTGAAATAAAACTAATGGACAGTAGGACAGGCTACAGGTCACAAAACCTAATAAATGGGGTTTATATGAAGTTTATGATCAAGAGAGCTCAAAAGAGAGACTCAGATTCACATTACCAGAGCACTGTCATAGCCTTCAACACTACAGAAACAGAAAACAGTACTGCCTTCCCCACCTCCCCTCCAATTCACACTGTAACAGCACTAATGGCAGCAGAATTAATTAGTAATATGAAAGGGAACCATGAGAACTTATATTAATTCTTTGACTTTAGAAGTCTGATGACGATGAAAAAAGAAAGGAGAATTATTCAGTGGCAGCCACTCCTCTCATTCCCTCCCCAAATAAATGGTTGCCTTAAAATACATTAGTGTTTTGGGATGATTTTTTCAGGGACTTATTGAAAAATATAAAAAGTTTAACTGACTCACCGTCACAGGCATAACCTTGTCGAACTAATCCCACCATAAGAGAGGTGCAATGACTACACTGAGTAGGGCTCGTGAATGACTTAATGTTGAGCTGGTGAGCTTTAGGCTGAAAAATACATTCAGGATAAAAAAAACAAAAAACTTTTCACTTTCTCTACTTATGTAATGCAAGTACCGCCACCGCCCTCCAGTGAATCAGGGTGTATGTCGTGAACCCTGGGCGTCTTTTAAGTAAGAGCAGCTTGTAAATGGTGCTGCAAGACAACAGTAACAGTTTTATTACTAACTGCGTAAGACACTCAAATCCAAACCTACAACCAACTGTTTTTGTCATTCTTTTTTGACAAATCAAACCCATCAACTTGCATTTGGAAACATTTGATTAAAAACACAGACCTAACACACACACACACACCAAACTCAAACAGGACAAGAACAAACACAGAGGGCTAATTTACAAATTATATTGTTTCCTTTGATCTTTAGAATAAGGTTAGCACAGACCCCCTACCTTTGGTACAGCTAGAGAAATGGATTGAATGGTGGGGGAAGGAGCAGCAGGCATCCTCTGAAGCCGAATTGGTTCCTGAATCACAAAAAACTGTAATTGAGCAAAACGAGGCTTCAAGAATTTGTTTCAAGATTGGGGTGGCAAAGCTTATTGTTTTCTGATAATTTGTCTTTTTTTGGAAATTATCAAAAAATTTAATTGTCATAAACATCGCCATTCTGATTTAATAGAAACCGAACGTGTTTTAAAGCACTCACAGGAAAGCCTGCACATTAACAAACAAGAAGCGGTACAGAAAACATATGAAAATGAGGTACATCAACATACACAGAGCCAGCAAAAAGGTTTCATTTGCAACTGTCCTCAAAGCAGGCGCAATTAACACTGACACATTGCAAATAAGCAACATTCAATCCTGCTTCTTCATAATGAATGCTGGAATATGTATTTATCGTGAACAAGACAGAGACTTTCTAGCAAATTACTCTTCAGGGTAAAATAACAGCTCTCTTACTTCTTGTTGTTGCTCTGCAGTTACAACTGAAGAAGACGGTGAAACTTCTGACTTGGGACCCTGTGTTTCCTGCTCACTAATAGAACTGGTCTGCAAAAGCGACAGCAAACTTGTTAGTTCAGATACCACATAACTGATGAAGTGTTCTCACATCAACGAAATGGAAACAAAAAACAATGCTGATTTCTATATGCAGTACACACACATCTGACAACTTGCCACTCTGGAAAAATTCCTTCCTCAAAATGAACCCTGCCACCTTATGGAAAATCCGTAACACTGGAAGTACTGAAATGCGAAACCTCGTAGTAGGCAGCATAAATGTTGTAACAGCCCTCTTCTCCCAGCAATGCCGTGTCTAATCTCTTGCATGCAGGTATGAAATGATGTTGGAGAAGCTTGGCAATCATCCATAAAATTGCTTATTTCTCATGGTAGCTTACTATATTAGGATTTTTCTAGCACACTGCAGCCAGGAATTCTGCCACAAGAAAAATTCTTGAAGTAGTGCTACATGATCTTTAAAAAAGTTGTTTAAAAATGGTCGGTCTCTATCATTAAAAGAATCATGTCTACTTAATCACATTTTCTTGTATTTCACTAAAATTTAAGACTAGCATCCATCACAAGCCTTCTATTAATTTCACACTTAAATTAGCAACTACTAATTGCCAGCACAAGGGGGAAGCATGCTACAATTCCAGAGCTAAAGAAGCTGGGTGTGGAAGCAGGATACTGTATTACTGTACGCTGAGGACATCATGAAAATCATGACTAACAAACATCAGATTAGACTTCACATCAATGATGTCATTAGTACTAAAGGCAACAAGTAATGAGTCATTCACTCCCCAGCCAGTTTAGACAGGAAGATGGCTCAAGTTCAGTTAGCTCACTAAATTCAGATTTTTTTTTTTTTTTTGTTATGAACTGATTGGTAGGGCTGGGCCATTTAAGATCAAATTGTACCATTACGTAATATGAACTATTTAAAAATGCTAAGTGTGATTCAGCTTCAGCCACACAGAGTCAAAATATAAAATAGTAAGCCTGAAAAGAAGTATTAAAAGAAAACTAAACTAGCTCTATTTAGTGGATTAAGTTATAGATATGTTAAGGAAGGAAAATATCTAGTTTTAGAAGGTCATTTTTACTATGACAGGTCACAACAAAGTACGGAGACAAAACTACTAGCAAAAACTTACTTCTTCCCAAAAGGCTAGCAGAGAAGATGTGGACGAAGAAGAAACAGAATCCTTTGTTGTAATGAATATGAGGGATAAAAACGATCACTTATCACCCATAGGAAAACTTCAGATAGAGTATTAGTAGGCTAGCTAAATAAAATGTTTATATAGCCAAATGATAGTTATTCAATCTAAATTAACCCAGAGCAGATGACATGGACTATTTTATAAGAACACGTGAAAAAAAATTGTTAATGGATGTCATTAAGTCAGTATCAGCAATTTTAATATAATTCATCAGAAAATGCCACCTGCACTTCCATAGTGACTATATATTTATTTAGGATCTGTAGAATGGAATCTTCGATTAGTTACGGGCTTAATATTCTATATGTTACTGTTTTAAGTATATCTGGTACTTTCTAAAGCAATGTTTTAAAATATTAAGGTCAATAGATAAAAATTATTATTCAGATAGTAGCATGTACTATGTTTCCCTCTTCTCCCTCCACCTTATCCACATAGGACATCTTGCTGCTTCAGCAAGAAAGCCAGCGTGGACATTCTGTGACTGGAACAGCACATACACAAACTGTATGCAAACATCACAGCATGCTCGTAGGCTTTCTTTTAGCAACAGTGACAGTTTGGGAAAAAAAAGAAAGCACGTACACATTTCGGAAATAAAATCTAACCAGACTGACCAGGTTTTAACCTGAGCCCCTTTCACTCAGCTCCGTAAACATAACAGATTATTCTTTCCAGTCCAAGCTCTTGGTTTTATCCTAAACTGTCTGTATGTTTTGGAAAAAAAAACCAAAAACTAGAAAATCTTCATGGATCAAGAGTTCATGAAGTAAGGAAATCTGACTCAATGTTACATTTAACAGCTGCTTCCTCAGGGAAATTATGAAGCTTTTAAACTGAAACGCCCACTTGGAGCTGTAATTTGTATGATTAGTTTTCTAAGGATCAGAGGGTGTGTCACTATTATACCAACATCTGTGTGTTCTCTGGTTCTCTTCCCTTCCTTCTACTCTAGCCACTCCATTAAGATTTGGAGCCAACACTTTCACTGATCTGTTTAAACACTCCTTGAACTGTGTGAATACTTTTCCTTGTATTAACCAGCATCTTCCAAGTGCAAAGCATTTAATCCCTTATTTGTAGAAGAACATGCTAGCCTTTCCAAAAAAACCCTGAACATATATTATATAGCCAAACATTTGAGATTAAACTAAACAAAGAAGCTAGACTGGGAAATAATTAGTGTGTACTTCTGGGAATATTTCCCAAAGGTGCCAGCTTCTCTACAAAATGCCAAGTAACCTGACATTTACTGGGCATCCAATTCTGTGTCACACCCATTTGGCTAATATGCCAGATCCAAATGTGCCATACAGTGCCCAAATGCTACTTCTATGTAATAAAAATGTCATTAATTTATCACATTTTAGTTATTTTATGTAATAACTCACTCTGAAAGTCAGATCACGTGCAAGAGGAGAGGTGTTGAAATACTCAAAAATGGAATCTTGAAAGTCTGGAAGTTTGAGACCTAAAACCCAAAGCAGAACAGGCTTAGCTAAAAGACACCATTGCAGGTGGTATTAGAACTCTGTTAAAACACAGCGACTTTAATTACCTGAATCTGTTCTGTATTTTTCTTCCAGTTTTTTCTTCAAACCTTCCATCTCTTCCAACAGTTCCTGATTTTTTAATTCCGATTCCTTTAATTTACTAAAGCAACAAAATATGATCAAAATGCAATCTGAAATATCTCAAAGGAATGCATGTCAGTGCACAGGGCTGTTAATTTCTGGACCTGCATCTCAGTTTTGAAAAATGCCTTTTCTTTTTTCTTTTTTTTTGAGGAGTGTTGGTGGTTTTTAAAAAACCCTTTTTTTTTTTTAAGGCTGAATAACTATTTTTTCCCTGAATAGGCACCTCACGACTTGATTAGATAGAGAAATCTGAACCTGAGACTCCTGCTATCATTGCAGATATCTGCCAAACAATATTATTCTAATAGTACTTTGGGTTTTAATTCCCCAAAATACGTCTACTCTCAAGTTAGTCTAAGAAAAGGAAATTAATTTTCTTTGAATTTGCTTTCATGCCTTTTTCCCCCCTCAGGTGTCTGAGATCTGTATCTTATTACCAAGCTATTCACAGCAGGGAAATGTTTACTTGAAATTTTTACAGTTCTCATTTGCCGATGTAAGAAATGGGTCATGTGTAGAACGGGATCTTTCTGGCACAGTCCAATACCCTAGGCACAAGGGGCCATTTTAAGAAAGTTGTTACTATTCTAATCAGCAGTTTAGAGCAGTACATTGAAACCCAAACAGAAGCAAAGCCCTTATTACCTTTCAAAAGATATGTTTGCATCTTTAACTTTTCGTAGTTCTTCTTGAACTAGTTGTTTGGCACGAATTTCCGCATCAAGGGCAGACTGTAATTCCAGCCTAGCTGACATATCCAACTTCTGACTGCGTCGCACTTTCCAAAGTGGATCCTGTTGCAGTAAGTTACGGAATATTAATATCAACTGTCTAAAGACATTTCTGTTCTTGTTCAAAGAATTAGCTTTCACACTGTTTCGGAGAATGCTCTTTTAATTAGTTATGGACAGTATTCTGCTGCATGGAAACCAGTCTATAGCCAGATTTTGTTACACAAAAATGATGTAATGAGCAATTTTTACATCGGTTAAACCACTAAGACAATATGCTTGAAACCAAAATGCTGGATTACTGAGCATGGAAGACAAACAGAGAACCCATTGAAAATGGCTAGTTTTCATTGTCCAATCTAGAAAAGAGTATTAAAACTTGCACAGTGACATACTGGACTTTCAAACAGGAGATAAATGTCAATAATGTAAAACTATTCTAAAACATACCAAAAGTAGAAAAACCATAAAAAAAAAAAAAATCTGGGTCTTGAGATACTCAAAATACCTAGAACATTTGCCTAAACAACTCTCATGCTTGCTAAGTAGCATATGCTATACTGCTGCATAAATCATGCAGTTCTGCCCTACTAGCTCCAAAAGGTAATATTCTGAGCTTTTCCAGGCATTCTTCAGTGTGGACTACATTTTTGATATTCCCTATGGATACCTCTCTAGTTACACAGGAACTTGCCAACAACAGTGATGAAAATGAGAAGTATTTTTTGTGTTGAGACATAATTCCCTTAGTTCAGGTTCTGCTGAAGTTGCAAAACCAGTTGCAATGCAAAGAGAAGACAGCGTTCTTTATTCTGACAGGAACAAAAAAATGCCAACCGCATTTGATCTGATCTTTCTTCCTATTAACCCTCTCAATATTATAATTGTCTCTCAATGATATAAGCAAATGTTAGCTCACAGGAAGCTGTAACTTTCTTTTATTCTCTCCTATTCCATAGGTATGGAAGGGGTGATTAACTTCTTATGTGTATGAACGAGCAGCAGATGGACTCCTTGCATGGCAGACTGTGCTGACTGGCATTGCTAGGGACCGGGCTTTCACGCCTAGCTGCAAATGCCTCTCCCTTTCCTTATGCAGGTATTTAATGCCTGCCAAGGCAAAACAGCGTTTTCATCTTTGAAACCACACTCCTTTGTGAAACCTCTTCTATTTCGCAGACTTTTTTGGGAATTCATGTTACTACTGTATGGGGAAATTACAGCATAAGGTCTCATTGTTCCGCATGTAAACAAAGCTACACGCTCTCCACGTGTTACTAGTTTGTAGCAATATCAACCAGCTAATACTTGTTCATAAAAGAAAACTTACTTTGTTATCTCACTGTAACCACAATTAAAATTTTTCAATTGCATTTAATGTGGTGAGGTACATTTCTGCACTCACCTTTAATTTATTGGTTTAAATTATTGTTTCTTCTCACCTCTGTACTGTTTAAAGCAGTTTGTGATGGCAGATATGAGCAGAAACAACCACCCCCCCGTAATTACCAAATTCTAATCAGATTACCTAGATGGATTTCACAAGCAATGGATAAAAACTAGAAAGCAGAGCATAGGATGTAGTAAAAAAGAATTCTGATTATGAACAGATAAACTAAAAATGCAGCTTCTTAGACATCCCTAGGACATCCTGAATGCTTGCTATTTTCTTACCAGTGTTCGTGACCCCAGACTGGAACTTCTCAATGATTCTAGTTCTTCTGTCATCTTGGAAGCTAATGCTTGGAGATAGCCACGAGCATCCTTTTCATCACTTACCCTGTTGTGCAATTACAAAAACCTTACTTAACAGTTTCATGGCTCACAGAACCAAACACTGTACTGCCAAATAATCAAAGTGTCTGCACTGGATTCAGGGACATAACAGATATGGACACAGCAGGGAAAACTCTCCTGGCAGCAGAAAACTGAATACATCTTAGATTGTCTGCTTTAGGTTTTTCTTTTATCTGATTTCTCTTGATTGTGGCAGTTGCTAGGGAAACTGAAGTTTCCCTTCCGCCATCAGCAAGAGTTCTGCAGAGACTCACTGTTATCGTTTGGAACATGATCTGCATATTGCTTGCTCCATTTTTATAAGGGCTACCTTCAAGTCCTGCTTGACTTGCATGCTGAAAATACTTGCACACAGCTTGCTAAAACAGCAAATAATGGAGGGAAGAACTGACCTGTGAATTAAGCGCAAGTGCTTGTCTAGTCCATGTTAACATGGACCTTTAAAATCATGACTACCTTCCTGAATGGATTTATCAAAATATTCCAAATCGTGTGATTTAATGCGACTTCAGAGACTGACACATGTTGACGCCAAAACCTTCTCCTTTGTACTAATAGCATCTGACAATTTCACTTGCCATTCCTACTCAGGAAGACTAGAAAGCAGGAAAGAATCAGTTAACATCCAGAAGTACCATGCTTTTGTTTATCCCAGATGCAGAGAAAGGGCCTAGCTATACACTAAAAAAAAAGCCAGTCCATGTTTCAAAAGTTGAAAGCGATCATCTGGATCTCTAAACAGCACATACCATTGAATAATTTCTGCAATCTGAGCTTCCCAATGAGCAACAGACTCCTTCTTTGCTGCTAGGTCTTGCAGCTCATCTTCTAGCTGTCTGTTTTGTGCTGTTAGTTTGTCCACAAAGGAGCAGAGCTGAAACAACAAAAAAAATTTCACTTGTGACTTATGTCTATGCAAAACAGTATTATTGTAATGTAGGAGATATACCTGTAAAAAACCTTAAGACTTGGGATTGTTTCCTATGCTTATTTGTCTAATAGGTCTACATACCTATAGAATCTGTACAAATAAGACCACCCTGGGCTATCTGGAAGTTCTAACACAGATCCAAGAACCAGAAGGTGTTCTTCTTTTCCAGAAATGGAAACTAACTTCTAAGCGTAGAACACATTGCCAGTTCACACAAAACAATCCAAAACAAAGGAAAAGAAAAAAGCAAGCATAGAGGTCATCGAGCGGAATGAATTTTAACTGTAAGGCATCAGGAAGGCCCTTTGTTAAGACTTTGTACAGTCTTTGCAAACGCTTCCCTCTCTGTGTGACGTTCATGAAGAACTCAGAAGATGGTGCCCTCCAAGTTGTGGGAATCAATCCCACAAAAAGCAGTACTGAGAAGCTAAAGTTGCTCTTTAGCCAGATCTGACATTTACATGCCGAAAACGACATTTGTTTTATTCAGATACTGCCCGAACATCTTCAAATCCTGCTCTGATCAACAGACTACATCAACATCAGAAAGTAACAAAGAATTATATTTTGCTTAAAATTTTTCCTAAAATAAAATTACCCTCTCATTTTCTGTTGTTAGCTTTTTGTTGTCTTCCAAGAGCATAGATCTTTCACGCTCATATTTCTCTTTCATTGTTCCTACTGCTTCCTCCATTTCACTGTGCCTAAGGAGAAGGACAAGAAATAGAAACACTTGTACTGTAACATTGCTGAACCTGTAGACTGGGATTTTCAAAAAGGAATAAACAGAGTTAAGGTGAAACACCAACCTGCACAGACACCTGTGCAATGCAATACACACAAAAAAAGAAATCCATATTTAATTAATCATGCCCAAAAGCTTACCTCTCTCGCTTTGTTTTCTCTAATTTATCCTTTAATATCATGATCTCTTTCTGCAGTGCAAGCTGATGGCTCTCTGAATCATGTACTTCCTTTTTCACATTTTTTACTTCCAAAACATGTGATGCTTCTCGTCGGACCAACTCCTCTTCATAAAATAAGATTTTCTTTTCCAGCTCAGACTTAATTTTGGAAAGCTCCTGCTGATGTTCTAGTGTGGCACCTGCTGCCCGGCCTCCCTGCTTCAGCTGCAGAAGAAGAGAAACTATCAGGAAGAGACTATGATCTTTATATTTTGGGAATATTATTTAAAATTAAAATTGCCCAATTGGGGGCACTTTGGAAAAATTTTTATTTGGGTACAAAGTGATTTAAAAGGTGCCAGTCTCCAAGCACTAAGCCCTGTAAGTGCCTGCTCTGCTAGCATGACCCTAATAAGTGGTTCAAATGGGTTGCAGAGCTAAGAGATTCATATCACATTGGTTTAGTACCTGCTTAGAATTTACATAAACTGGACATTTTCGAGACATTAGGGTCCAACGAGATATTAAAGTCTTTCAAGCAAAAAGGCAAATAAAGCTGAACAGGTTAGGTCAGGTTTCTAGTAATACCATAGTTTAAGTCTCCCGCAGGTATCAACAACTGAGTAAGCAAAACTATTGCAGCTCCTGTGCCATGGTAAACACTTGTCAAAAACTATGTAACCTTTAGAGCTTCCAGTTCATTTTCCAGTTGTTTGGAGAAGACCTCACTGTGCTCACGAAGCTTGCGTTCCTTTAATGCCTCTGCTGCAACTTCTTCAAGTTGGGCTTCCAGCTATAACAAGAGTAATTTTAAGTCATCTCAACACAAGGTAGTACAATCTGTATCATTTATTTTCTTTCCTTCATGTGGACAAGCAGCAAGGTTTCCTTATTTCTGTTTTGTGACACACCACTATAACAATAATTTCAGAATGTCATAATTGTTTTGCCTTCGGTGATCTAAGCATCTCACACAGCAGAACTATATGACTTTTTGCACTAATATGAACTACACCAAGTATGTGCAGGGATAACTGCACAGCTTCCATTGATGCTCAGAGAAGGAAACGGCACTAGGAAGTGATTGCAGTTGTGCAAGAAGACAGACTCTCACATTTACAGGTTAGCCCCATGCCTCAGTATCTATCTACTAAGGCAGCTTAAAAATCCAACTTTGAGCCGAATTACTGTAGAATACTTCAAATACGAGCTCTGAACCCCACAATTATGGAACAAAATAAGCTTGACCATCCATTTAGTGACTTCAGGAAGCTTATCAGAAAGACATTTTAGATTTAGTGGCAACTAAGGCAACTGTTGCAATTCAATCAATAGTGACACAATTTTAAAACTGACATGAAGACATGTTTTTCTGCATTCAAATTCAACTAGCAAAGTTGTTTTTAAAAGAATTGTGTTTAGAATTGTAGGCCAAGATAATGAACTTATAGACTAGGTTCTGAATAGAGGATTGATACAGCTGTTAGGAAAGGAAGAACAGAGGAATTTGTAAGAACAAGGACAGGATATTACAAAGCCCTGCATGAAAATACTTAAGTGAATAAGCAACAACACTTGAATGCCTGCTGCGTTCTGCTCTAGAGACAAGGTGCCGCAGCCCTTCGCCTTTTCCAGTTAACTACCACTTCTTATTCATGGATAAAAATCTGAGAAACTTCATCTTTTACTATATTTTCATAGATTGCACTTCAATTTGCTAAAGTTTTCTAGCAATTTTATAAAGCTCTTGAATTTCTATTCTACAGTTCACCCAGAGATTACATAAAATTTGATGATTTTTCAGTGATTAAAACACTCCAGGTTAACCACAATAGATGACTCTTATGCCCTCTTCTGGTTCATCTTATGTAAAACTATAAACTGCCTAGAATACTAATTGGAAATTATCTTGCTTAGAGATACTACAGACATTCTCTACAATGACTAACTACAGAGGAAGGAAAACCACATGTTTAGTCTGTATCATTATCCCTCCCACAGCTGAAGAGAGAAATTAATCTGAAAAAAAATTAAGTCAGAATACTTCAACCTTAAAGCACATGAAGAAATAAAGCTTTCTAGGTTTCAAGCTGACTGTGAGTTAAGAGTCTACAAGAATCAAAACACAAGAACTAAGAAGTTGAACATACAGCAAGAATAGTTTCTTCCAGATTAAAATCAGCCGAGTACAAACAAAAAAAGACGACTTGGTTCATTTCCTGATACGTGAATAAAACATTCAGAAACAAAGTCAAAACCTATTTTGTGAACTGTAGCAAAGTAATATGGAAGAGTTACTGGGGTAATTTCTTACAGATGGACAAAGTAAATTATCATCCACATTCCCAATTTTTCAATACAATCACATACAAGACACGGGATAAGCAGCAGCTGAAACATGCTATTGTTAGGTATTTTATCAAGCTACCTCTTTTCTGATCTTCTCTGATTTACGGATGTCCTGTCGCATAGCATCAATTTTCTGCATGCTCACTTCCATCTCCTCTTCTCTGTCGCGAAGTTGCCGGGACAGCTTCTGCTTTTGAGACCGCAAGTCTCCCATCCTCTCACTGAGCTCGGAGAACTCCTGCACAGCTAACTTTCTTTGTTGGTGGGCATCCCTCAATTCTTTGGACTGTGTCTTCAATCTCTCTGAGGCTTCTACAAGTTGCTGGTTTAAATATAAAAGACAATGAAAAGAGTAATTTGAACTCCACATATTCTTTCTAAGAAGGACTGGACCTATATAAGCAGGACTTGAAAGTTCAACCACCTCACATAAATCCTAAATATTATTTCGAATTCTTAATTTAAACTTTTTTTTTTTTCTCTAAGCAGCTGCAGTAACATACCAAGGTAGCAGTCATTCTGCTCCTAGTGTGGCAGCTCCAAGAGTACCTTTGGTGTTCCAGAAGTCTTTCTTATAAATCTGACTACACAAAGCCACCCCACTTCTAAATAAGTTAAATTTTGATTACCACTGTGTACTTGCACAATAGTAACCTTTTCTAAAGGGATGTTTTAGTAGGCAGCATGTTCAGGGGAGTCATCAAATACACTGTACCAGCACTGAGGTGCTGCAGCAAATCTTGTGAAATTTTTCCAAAAACTGAGGAAGACTCCTTAGAACTGTGGAGCTCTAATACTTTATTGAAAGTATGAAAGCTGTTTCCTTTACAGCAAGTAGCAAACAAATTAACAATTTGAAAATACAAATTTAATGTTCTAAACAAAATCATTTGAGAGTGTGGGGAGGAAGGAACAGAATACATGTATACTGGGCAAAGAACTTCTAAAACATTTCTGCCTTTAGGAGTACTGCAGAAGCATTCATTCACTTCCCAAAAGGCATGTGTTCAAATCAGGAGGAGCAGATTTGCCTTCTCTGGTAAATAACCGTTACTAGTGATTAATGGACAGAAGAGAGACTGTTAAATTCTAGTGGACAAAAACCCCAGAGATTTTTGGCCCATGAATTACTTTTGGGTCCATCTAAATGCCATGTGAACAATACAGCTGCTAGACTTTTCCAAACCTGGCTATCTGATTACAGACAGCTTTTTTGGACATTATTCATAGTGGTATGTAGTATATGCAAACCCCTATTTACTTTAGCGCAAACTATTTTGCAGACTCCTTGTGTCTTTACTGCCACATGGATCTCCGTCCCCCACCTCCACTGAGGTGGCAGACTGGAGGACCTTGCTAGCCCACTGACTCTCAAACACTGACTTGCTGCCCCCAGGCTTATCTCTGGCAAACCTGGTTTTATCCCTTTCCCCCTTCATCTAGTTTAAAGCTCTTCCAAAGAGCCCTGCTAAGGTCCTGTGCAAAAATCCTTTTCTCCCTTTGAGGCAGGTGTACCCTGACTATCACCAGCAGGCCTGGTGTTGTGAAGACTGACCCATGATCAAAAAACCTCAAATTCTGCCGATGACACCAGGCTTGGAGCCAGGTATTGATCTGTTGACTCTTCCTGTTTCTTCCCTCATCATTCCCTGCAACTGCAAGGATAGGGAACACTACTCGTGCTCCTGATCCCTTAACCAGTCATCCTAAGGCCCTGAAGTCTCTCTTGATTGCTCTTGGACTTCTATTGAAACAGTTAAGAAAAATAAAACAGTTCCATTCTTTAGGTGTTTGTTCCATCTAGCAGAACACATTTGAAATAAATAAGATGCCTATCAACCTCCAAAAAAGAAAGTGTGCTACTTCAGAAAACTAATCTGTATTGCTAATGAAATTAACAGGTTCACTAACACCTCAGTATAGTTTTAAAAAGCAGCATTTAAACCACTAAAATTGCAATCACAACAGAGCTGTTCTATAACTACTTTACATGATCATTTTTAAATGCATCTGTCTTCGGATCAGTACCTTATGAAGGTCCTCCTTTTCTTGCCGCAGTATTCTGCACTGTTTTTCTAGTCCTTTCAACTTGTGTATAGAGTCTTCATGTTCCTGTCGAAAAGCCACTGCATCTGCAAGCTGTCCTTCCAGCTTACTTATATCTGTAGATTAATACATATTAAACGATAATTGGTCCCAAATTTACACCAATAAAGCAAACAACATTGCTCAAGCAAAATGGCATCACTTTGCTTGGAAAATCAATTTCTTTCCTATTCCCACCATTTCAGACCATTCAAGGTAATTTTGGACATTGACACCTCCAAATAATTTAAATATTCTCAGCATATTAAAGAAATCCTCCCCAAAACTGTGATCCCTTTAATTGACAAAGCCTTAGCACACAGCTTTGTTTTGGTTTTGAGGAATGCAACTTCTAGTTCTTGGAAACACTGAAGTAAGTTGAGTTGTTCCAATTCCAGTTCTGGGAATTTGTCTCCTAAATAGTTTCCATTATATGACAAACAAGGCTACAGTCAGTCATTAGTGTGTCCAGCAAGACAGGGAAGGACTATTTATTTCCTAGAGTAGGTAAGAACTAACAATCTGAGAAGGAAACACCACCCCACATGAGGCAGGTTGGAGACCCACCTGCCCATATTTCTGGCAGTATGTTCTCCTGGTAATTCTCTCTTTACTCAAAATCAAACAAATTTGATTTGACATTATCATCTTTGAGTGCAACAAGCTAACCACCTTTATATATTTATGCTCAGTCTTAGAACAAGTAAGAAAATGAACTGCCATTCTCCATTTGCTTTTAATTACTACTTCTTTTAAACAAATAAATAAAGAAATTGCACAGGGAATAACTGTGTCACTCAAGTTCCACTGATGTCTGTGGCAGAACAGGAAATTTGACCTATGTATTCAGTGATCCCAAGCACTACTGTAACAATTGAAGTATTACTCCTTTCCTCACTTTAGCACAAATCTCCTTCCACCCTACATGAACCAATACTACTTTCAAAACCAGACCATACTGCTAGTTTTTATATTTAGCAGGACACCATCTGGCTGAAGAGCTAGATAAACCTAAACCATTCGCAGAAGTAGCACCTTACTCTAACTATTTCGACTCAAACTTAACTCCAGAATATGTAACAATAGCTCTTTTCGGAAGGATAATCTACACAGAATAGGTGAGCTGATTTGTGCAATGCACGTGTTAAATGTAGGGTTAAAAAAAAAAAACAAATCCAGCATCAGCAACTCAGCATCTGAGCTCACTCAGGTCTACAGGCCCCTATAAACCTTTCAGCCAAGTCATTAGGATTCAAAACTACCATTTTGTTTATCACTAATTCCCACTTAAAAATTAGATGCTAGTAGGAGGTTTGTATGGATAAACTAATAGCATTGTCAGGCACCAGATTTGCAGTGACATGGATGAGTCAGTCTTCTCTCAGGACAGATGCCAGTATTTGTGTTTCTGCAGTGCTCAGTGCTTCCTAATGTATCATCAGACAGAAACACAAAGGGAACAGGAGCTCAGAAACATTTTAATGTGAACTATTATTATACGTAGCCTCCACCTTTCCTCTTATGTTACTAAAGGGCAGCCAGTCTTCTTTCTCCACTGTCTCTAACACCTGCCTGCAAGTAAAACCCCTCCAATACTCCCCGCCACCCCTGAAAACGGAGGAGTGAGAGAACAGGATCTCCTGAGATTTTCAGGGAAACAAACCACACAAAATATTTAAGTGAACCCATGCACACAATTCATCGTACTCCAGGCTCCTCATGCTAGTACATGCTATCAGGCCAAGAAAGTGGAAGAAGTAGTTAAGTGCTCATCTGGAAAAAATTAAATGCCTCTTAATACTGAATGAGACTTTTAAAAACCCTTTGTTTTTTTAGCACCTCAAGAACATTAATTCTACTTATTACAAAAAACACAGCACATAATGTTACTATGAGTAGCAAAATAAATTGCATTACTATAAATACTATGCCAGAGGCTTACCTGTTAATTTGTTCTTCAACCGTTCAATTTCCTCATTTAGTTTTTTAATCTCCTTATCACGGCTTGTGTTTACTGTAACACACACTGGACCTTGGAGGTTCTGCACTGTCTGTGTAGATTCTTAAAATCAGAAAAGGGAGGAAAAAGTTTTCAATAAAATACATTCCACTTCCTCCCAATGAGCAGAACTAAGAATCCAAACAAATATAAACCACTAACCTTGTAGTTTTCTGTTCAAATCCTGCTTTTCTTGCTCTAATTTCCTTATTTTCTTCTCATAGCCTTCTATTTGGGAAGTGTTCTTTAAGTCACGCTGTACATCCATATCTTTGGTTACAGTGTCGGACTGCATCGCACTCTTTAAAGTGCCTCTATCAGATAAAGAGCTGAAAACAAATATGCAATTTAGAACATTATTAAAATACTCACAGCATGAGTATTTTAATCCCACATGCTGGGATTCCACCCAATATGCACCTTATATTTGCAAGAACAATTAGTATAGTAATTGTTACTGTGGAGACAACTATCAGGGTAGATAAAGTTACTATTCCCTAGCAACTGTGTATGCTGCTGTAGAATTAAGATACTTGCATTCAGGGCTTTAATGATGCAGACAGATACTCACTTAACAAACTGCCTAAACTATTGAAAATGTTAACTTTCCTATGCCAAAGGTTACTACTACCTGATAATGAAGTAAGCAGTTTAAAGTGTGCCAAAGATGGATTTAAGCTAAACCACATGATCTCACTCTGAAAATGATGAGATGTGTGTACTGGATTCTTTCTGAAATAGTATTGCATGGTGTAACAAACCCCAGGGGAGGGAAATAATGGAATAAAGCGGGCAGAATAACCTTAAGATGAGAGACAAGTATATGCCTGGAGGATCTCTGAAGTCAGATGGAGGCCATTTCAAAGGTATGCAAAATGAGCCACGTTGACCATGCTCAGAACCACCTATGTTAACTTAGCTTACCAGCAGGACTTTGGAGCAATGAGCTAATCCTGAACTGTTCCTGGCAGACAGGCAACACGGACAAGACTTGCTCTCAGCCTCTCAATGCAGGAACAGCTAGTTTATACCCAACTGCAGTGACAAATCTAGTCACTTAACTTTCATTTCAAATAGATAAAGTATTGAATACCAAAGCATCTAATCTTGTCAAGCATGATCATGTATGTTCAGATACTTAAAAAAAAAGGGAGGGCTAAAGGTTTATCCACAGGTATGCCTTTGGACATCACCTGTCTTCATGTTTATAAAAATGAGGTTTACTAGAATTAGCTGCATTTGAGAAACAAGTTTCAGGAACAACATATCCTTTGCTTACCTATCAGTCGTGTATGTAAACCCAACGAATGGTAAATGCAATCCAGAAAAGCCTGTATGAGAACTTGGTGGCAGCACTTCCTGCATGAAAACAATACGCATGAAAATCCGAAAGAGAACCCATACAGAGCTGAAGGCATTTGATGTAGCCTCAACAGTTAAAGAGAGAGAGTTAAAGAGAGAGGCCTTCCTTAGCACATACCAATTGACAACTGGCAGTTATGCTTCATTGTATAGCCTTCCATTGTGCCTGGACAAACTTTATTTCAGATTAGGTCACTTCATATAATGACCTGAACTCAGGAGCCTCTTGAATCAACACTTGAAATGACAGTGTTTCAACAAGTTCAAAGCACAACACAACCAGTAAAAGGAAACTCAAAATTTCAAGTTCCTAATTAAAAATGACCTGGCACCAAAATGCATGCTGTTAGTTTTAGAATGCTAATCAGTGTTAAATATGTAATCAAAAAACATGCCAAAAAGCTCTTCACTTCTTGGATACAACCTGATGAACAAATTACCACAAAAGCCCTGTGTTCCTCCTGACCCAAATTTGTGTGGAGGAGGGGAGGGGAATACTGAGTGGAGTAATAGTAGTGTGAGCTCTCTCACCTGTGCAGCTGTGACTGCAAGCTGCACACAGAGCAGATGTGTATTTTTGAAGGCACTTTTTTTTTTAACCTTTGAAAAGGAATAAATCCAAATACTAGCTCCTTGTAAAGGTAAACTAAAAGGGCAACTAAGAGCATTTTCCCCCTGACTGACCATGTAACAGTAGTCCATTTTGGCAAGTGCTATCATTTAGAAAAGCAGCTCACAATTTTGATAACCCAAAATGTCAAAGAGCTGAAAAACTTGAATTTTTCACACTTGAAATTACTTATTTTTCATCTCTTACATTACTTATTTTGAAATAAGTTCTCACTACTACCTTATGGTGCAGCAAGGCTGCATACTTGCATTACTAATATTTAAAAACAAAGACTCACTGGATTTCTTAATACATCATCATCTACATCAAAGTTTGAGGTGTCAGAAGGACTGCTAACTTCTGGAATGTAAGGTGCTTCTAGGTTTCGGATGTTATCCCAATTAAGTCCTTCAAAAAATGCATGAGACTTAAAATCCTCTATTCCATTCTGTCCCAGTCTACGCTCCCTGCTGCAGATAAGTCGCTGAATAAGATCTTTTGCTTCTTCAGATACATCTGTAACATGGGATGGAAACTGAAATCGTTCCTAGAAAACAAAAGAGAGAAATTTCTAGAGAAGGAATCCATTCCATAACTTCCAGTAGTATTTTCAAAATGAACGTGCTAAATTACAGCGATAAAACCGGAAACGAATAGTCAAACATTGCTCTAGGTCCAACGAGGAGTGGCAGAGCGCATTGCAATACATTTGGTCACAGACTTTTTGTCTTAAAATGGGTTTCGAGGACAAGTAATAATTTCCCAATTTCTTTAATACAGATCTGTTTGAAACTAACTGCAATTACAGTAACTTTATTAGGAAAAGCAAACTTTTTTTTTTTTGAGACACGCAGGAATTGTACACACCACAATGTATTAAAGATCACACAATAAAGGCAGACCCTCACTGGTAACCTTAAGTCACACATCCACTGATCTCCTGAAGATGTACTCCGTGAGATTTTATTAATTCCAACTCTTAAAAACCCATGATGGTAGTCAACTCTTTACAAAACATTGTTATATTTAAGGATGTACTTTTCTAATTTATAGGTTAAATACCTGTTTTTCTTACCAAAATATAATCTACATTTAGCAAAGACTTATATCACCCTAAACAAACAGAAGATCTAAAAATTGTACTTACCATTAACATCTGAAATTATTGTACGTAAAAATTGGGAAAACTTTTTCTGTATTTGAGTTTGCTACTACTACCACCGTATAGTCAAAAAGAACATTTTGGTTTTCTTTTTTTTAACAGAGGACAATTGCACTATCTACCTTTTTGTAATACAACACTTCAAGTTTAAAATTATATCATTAGGGATCAAACCAGCATAACTGAAATGAAACTTTAAAACTTCCACTGAACAGCATACAATCGTATTGATTGTGTGTCCAACTGAGATTAAAATACTAAGTCTGCAGGACAACAAATTTCCTCCCAAGTAGTTTAAGTGTCAGGTAGCCAGAGTTTACACTGGTTAAATTAGCAAACAATTAGTACATTGAAGAAATTAAAGCAAGAGAGAGATTAATATTTATCACAGCAAGGGTGTTGGCTCCAGCAAGGATTTCACATCTTATCCATCACTGCTTCACTGAGCAGACAGCATTGTAAACACCAGTAAAGTGCACTCATCCCAGGGAGAAGAAAATGCAACAATACATCCTATGCAACAGTTTCTGGCTGTCTAGGATGAGCACACACATAAACACATCCTCATAATACAGGAGTTGAATGAACACCATGAGCTGGTTTATTCTTATTCTCTAAAACTGAAAATGTACCCAGAAGTTCCAACACTTCTCTACCACGCTGACCCTGGATGAACCTCTGGACTTCATGTTCTTCGAGCAGCTCATGTCTATGCTGGCTGATTTGCCTGTTTCCTTTTTTGTACTGCTATCAGTGTGACAGAAAATGTGCACAGCTGTGTAAATAATGCATGGCTTCAGTTCTCCTGTGCAGTCCAGAGGAAACTTCCAATGGGCCCAACACAAGAGCTGGTTTTAATTTCAATTTTGTGACGATGGCTTAGATTTTTAAAGAACACCAGCATTTAGAGAAAAATTTCTATTTGACAAATAGTTGTATTTCTGCAGCTCAGAGAAGCAAACATTCCTAAAACCTGAACCAATAAACCTACACAATATGGCTCTAAAATGTCACGAAAAACAACTACTATCACTTCAGTATCTTTAAGTGGTAACAGTTTATCTGTAAACTTTATAAACTCCATGAATACATAGAGATTCAATATAGTTCTTACTTCGTGATTCATAATCTTCCCATAGGTTTCCACCAATGACTCTGCATAAAAGGGTGTTTCACCATACAGCATTTCATACATGCAGACACCCAATGACCACCAGTCACATTCAGGCCCGTATTTTCCCATTCCATCTTCCATTGCTTGCAGTATCTCAGGGGAGATGTAGTCAGGCGTACCCACTGCTACTGATGACTGTACCTTGAAAATAAGGCAAACATAATTCTTGTAAGTTTTCAGGTTCTCTCAGCAGTTTTCTCACTCGCACAGAAGTACTTCTGACAGAGTCACCAGACGTAATTTTAGGAAGATATTTATAAAATCACAGCAACAAAATTAAGAAAGTAGCAAAGACTGCAAAGATTAAGTTCCAGTCTACTTCTACAGAAAATCAGTTGATATGTTTTAGTCTGAACACAGTAGAAACCTACAATAATCACAGCTAATGTGAAAGCAGAAAGACAAGAGGAGAATATTTTGCATTTGTGTTTGGTTTAAACTTCAAAATTGCAATTGGCTGTCAGAAGTTGAAATGAAAAATAAAAATAAAAAATACTCAGATTTTACAGTTTCATTTGAAGATCACAAAACAAGGTCCTCGGGCAAGTAGTCCCCTATTTTTATGTCAGAAATTGGTTTAATGCTTACTGCGTAATATGCGACTGGATGCAATACAGGGGTAAGGTGGGGAATTGCCCTGTGCTCAAGAAGTCAGGAAGCCCTGACCATCAGGGTGGAGGCAAAGCAGCTCTAATATCTAGGAATCTGTTCTCAGGTTTCACATACTGTTATAAAGATTTCTTCCACTTTACTTTGCATTTTAATATGGTAAATCCTTGGTAGGCATTTTATGACTACAGAACATCACCAATATTAGTGAACTATGTTGCATGCTGAACTTTGGCAGGACTGGCAGCCTTGAAGTACCCTAAATTAGGCAAAACAAACAAAAACCCATCATGAGTGATTTAGCTTTTAGGGGTGTATCCAAACTGGTGCACAAAATGGCCGATTACTATAAAGCTGCTGTTCCACTGGTGAAAGGCATATAAACCAAACTGCTTCTTAATCATTTTGGTTGGAAAAGACCTTTAAGATCACCAAGTCCAACTGTTAATGCAGCACTGCCAAGTCCACCACTAAACCACGTCCCTCAGCACCACATCTACATGTCTTGTAAATCCCTCCAGGGATGGGGACTCTACCACTCCCCTGGGTAGCCTGTTCCAACGCTTGACAACCCTTCTAGGGAAGAAATTTTTCCAACATCCAACCTAAACCTTGCCTGGTACAACTTGAGGCCATTTCTTCTTGTCCTATTGCTGGTTACTTGGGAGAAGAGTCCAACTCCCACCTTGCTACGACCTCCTTTCAGGGAGTTGTAGAGACCAATAAGGTCTCCCCTGAGCCTGCTTTCTCCAGGTTGAACAATCGCAGTTCCCTCACTTGCTCTTCACAGGACTTGTTCTCTAAACCCTTCAGCAGCTTCGTTGCCCTTCTCTGGACATACTCCAGCACCTCCATGTCCTTCTTGTAGCTACAGGCCCACAACTGGACACAGTATTCAAGGTGTGGCCTCACCAGTGCTGAGAACAGGGGGACAATCACCTCCCTACTCCTGCTGGCCACACTATTGCTGATAGAAGCCAGGATGCTGTTGGCCTTCTTGGCCACCTGGGCACACTGCTGGCTCATCTTCAGCCAGCTGTCAACCAGCACCCCCAGGTCCTTTTCCACCAGGCAGCTTTCCAGCCACTCCTCCCCAAGCCTGTAACACTGCAGGGGGTTGTTGTGGCCCAAATGCAGGACCCGGGACTTGGCCTTGTTGAACCTCATACCACTGGCCTTGGTCCATCAATCCAGCCTGTCCCAATCCCTCTGTAGAGCCTCCTCACCTTCAAGCAGATCAACACTCCTGCCGAACTTGGTGTCATCTGCAAATTTACTGACAGTGCACTCGATCCCCTCATTCAGATCTTTGATAAAGATATTAAAGAGAGCAGGCCCCAATACTGAGCCCTGGGGAACACTAATTGTGACTGGCCACCAACTAGATTTATCTACATTCACCACCACTCTGGGCTCAGCCATCCAGCCAAGCATATGCCCATCCAAAGCCATGAGCAGACAGTTTCTCCAGAATGCCATGGAAAATGGCTTTACTGAAGTCTAGGTAGACAACATCCACAGTCTTTCTCTCATCCACTGAGCGGGTCACCTTGTCATAGAAGGAGATCAGGTGAGTCAAGTAGGATCTGCCTTTCATAAACCCATGCTAATTGGGCCTGATCACTTGGTCATCCTGTATGTGCCGTGTGATGTCACTCAAGATGATCTGTTCCACAACCTTCCCCAGCAACAAGCTCACATTGACAGGCCTGTAGTTCCCCTGTTCCTCCTTCTGGACCTTCTTGTAGATGGGTGTCGCACTTGCCATCATTCATTCAGTTAGCCGGGACTGCCGGTATATGAGGGAAACTGGCTTGGTGAGCATTTCTGCCAGCTCCCTCAGTACCCTTGGATGGATCCCACACAAACCGGGAATTCTGTGTGTCTAAGTGATGTAAGCAGGTCATTAACCATTTCCTCTTCAACTATGGGGGCTTCACTCCACTCCCCTTTCCTGTCATCCAGCTCAGCAGTTTGGGCCCTCAGAGAACAACTGCTCTTACTGTTAAAGACTGAGGCAAAGGTGGCATTCAGTACCTCAGCCTTTTTCTCATCCTTGGTTCCTATGTTTCCCTCCTGCATCTAACAAAGGATGGAGATTCAAACTGGCCCTACTTTTGTTGCTAATGTATTTATAGAAACACTTTTTATGGTCTTTTACAGCAGTAGGCAGATTAAGTTCTAGTTGGGCTTAGTTATGCCCTGATTTTGAATGACTTATGTCAAGTCTGTCATGGCATCTAGGTTCCTAGTCACCTGTGATTCCAATACATAAACAACATCAAATTTCCATGCTTTTCTACTAGAGAGTCTTTGGAGAGTTCCTAAAAGCCTCATGAGAACTCAAAGGGCCAGTAGGAGAGAAGATGAAAGACAGAAAAAACATAGTAAAGGATAACTTTAAAACATAACAGCCTGTAAAACAAGGAGATGAAGATGTTAAAAATGTTTTTGTAAGTATACTGAGTTATACTCTTCCCTCAATTTTTAGCATGTCAATAAGGTTACAATCCATAACCTCCCTGATGGACACTGACAATGTCTAATAGCTTTAAAGACCAGCAACTCACTTAAAAGGTCTCACTACCAGCAACCCAATTAAATTTTGCTTCATACATACTGTGCCATCTTCACTCATTTTCAGACAGGATCCAAAGTCTGCCAGTCGTATGTGGCCGTTCATGTCCAAAAGAACATTATCAGGCTTTATGTCCCTGAAATAAGCGAAAAGATTTAAATATATAGTATTAGCTCTGCTTGTAAAGATTAAACTTGCATCAGAATAACAAAGAATTTCATGTTGGTTATCTACTGATGCAAACTATTTTTATTGCACTACTTATGACCCTCCCCTCCTGCCCAACTTAAACCTTTGCTGGCAGTATTGAAGCCTTAAACTGCATTGATTTTCAAGCTCAAAGTTGAACTCTGAATGGTCAAATAACCATGCAGAACTATTACAGTGAGTCATACTGACTGTAACAGATAGGCAGTTTACTTCATCAACACAATTTCAAGACTATATGCTTCACAGTATATCGTTTAGAGGCAAGAAAGATAGAAGAGGCAATCTTTTAATTTCATGGCTTTTGCCAAGATATAACTAACTTCTAAATTCTTATCTAGGAATATTTTTTTTACTGCTTCTCTACATTTTGTCCACCATTTCTGTTGGCCAGTATTTTTCATTTGCTATTCAAGACTTTATGTACACTGTTGCACAGCACATTTGCTTCTACGGATACCTAAAGACCTTTGCATCCTGGGTACATGCAGCAGTTACTCTGCAAGCCACTGAATTCCCCCAGCTCTGGGGTCAGGGCAATGCCACTTCAACAGGACACTATAACATTAGAAAGTCTCCAATATCAAACTGTGTTTTTCCTGTTCTAACATAGAACAATATACAGCACGCTAAGGGTACTAAATGACATGGAACGAAGATTCTCATTTCATTCTAGCTCATCATTTGATATCTTTTTGACACCAGGAAGGCAGCCAAAACAGATTTACTAAAAAGCATGTTAATTGAATGTAGTCCACCAATTAACCCCATTTAATTTCACTGCTTTGTACTCAAATTCACACAAAGTATCGGTAAAAGATCAATCATCCAGACAACTTAGTAAGAGAGTCCTCATACATGCTACGCTGGGCTTTTTTTTTTTTTGGTTTTGGGTTTGGTTTTTTTTTTTAACATTAATTACCTCAAAATATCCCAAATGATTTTAAGAGCAATATGCCAAAATATGTTGGGAAGGTGGTGAGAAAGGAAGAGAGAAGAGCGAGTGCAGAAAGCAAAACCAACTCAGTTATGCACAAATTCTGCAGGCTAAAAAGGAGAACATCCACGTCTTCCAAGATAACATACACCAGTCTCTTTCCCTTTCTTTATCCAACGTTACCCAGCATCAGCTCCCAATATGCTACTGTACCACAGCGGTTTTGAAATATAATAATATATCTGAACTAGCCAAAAAAAGATAACCAAACCTGTAAATGCGTTGATTTGGGGTTTTTACATACCACATTTATTTAATCTATAGTATCTATTAGTAATAAATAAAACCACATGTGCTTTACCTTAAACCCACCAGTCTTGTTGCATCATTAAATCCTATATTTCTTTCCAAATGGGAAGTACCAAATAATACTACACAAGCTCAAAAACTTAAAAATTGTACAATAGCTTCAGCTTAATTTTTGAGAGAGAGATTAGAAATACTAGGAACAAGGAAAAAAACATGCTCTAATACACCTTGTTACATATATGTGGAAGTTGACAGTCTGATTTTTAAGGTACTGAATGCCAGTTTCACACTTGGAGACTTATGAGAAAAACCTTGATAGGTTTAACAAAAGGTCCTCATATGTGTAAAAATCCTGCCAATCTGATAAATTTTTCCAACACAAACTTGAACTAACCCTTTTTAACCAAGGGCTAATGCTTTGAAATTAATTACTGAAACTTCACTAGTACTGTTGTTCATTGGCAGTATTACAACAAAATAATAAATGCTAATCTATGCCTGTGAAAATGAATTAAATGCATACTTGTCATAATATAGAAAAATATGCGCTAACCAGAAAACTAGACCATCTCACTATGTTTTCTCAATAAATGTATTAGTTATTTTCTATTATTAAACTTATTCCATACATTTCGGTTCCAGATATCATCATCATCATCAACATTCCCTTTCAGTCCCATAACCACAAGTCAGGCTCAGTAGGTGCAGAGGACTATCAAAGATAAAACACGACTATACACAATTTTTTTTTTTTTTTTTTAAAGAACGCTGCTCAGTGTTCAAAGCATGAGCCAATTTCATCCAACAAATCTCTGCTTTGCATGCACATCTTTCTTGCCTAAGAGAACGGTGTTTCTGTTCAGAAAAACTTACTGCTTCATCTCTGAGCTCCACTGTTTCCTATCTACAGCTAACAGGTCACATAAGCCTTTAAAAGGTCCTTGAAATCCTCTCCAGAGCAATCATGCTTCCTCCTAATCCATTTCAGTTGCCAAGCAGTAATTTCTTGGGCATTCATCTATCATCATCATCATCATCAATCTCCTATTCAAAGAGTGTGTTTTGGCCTCAGAGCCATTCATTGCTATTGCCAGACATTCACTCAGCCCCATGCAAAGATGTAGCTGGTCAGTTAGTCAGGCCACCTTTCTTGGAAATGGGTGCAATGGTGCTTCTGGTGAACTTCTGTGATTCCATAATACTTTTAAACATCCAAGTGTTGTCCACATTTACTCACAGGAGTATTAGAGTTTATGTATCTTTTCTTTTTCATTTCTGAAACAGTGATCAAAGTCTGAACAGAATTGTTCAAAGCGTTGTTGTTTGAGAATTCCCTGTGTCTTTTAAAACATTCATCGTCAGTAAAAATCATCTCACTTACCCAATGGTTGTCACCCATAAATTTGATGAAAGAGAATAAAAACTGTCCTGATTTCATAGACTAAGAAATAAAGGCATAAAGAGGTAAAGAGACCTGGCCAAGTCAGGTACAATGCTAATATGAAGTCCATTTCTCCTAAGCCAGAACTTACAGTGACCTGCCATAAACCCACTCATACAGCCATAAGCAATTTTCAGTCAACTGAAAAATCTCACTACTCTCACACTCTGTATTTCCTAACATGTCTGTTTACTGAAATCAAGTTATAAAGTCATCATATAAAGAGACAACTCCAAAGGTTTCCCGAATTAGTGTAAAAGCAAACAAAGGACAGAAATTCTCACTTCATCCCTTGCAGTGATGAAACAAGGTATTTATCAAGTGCTTCCCTTGCACTACTGACAGCTCTTCTACAACAGTTGCTCCAAAAGGAAGCCAAAAAAGATACATGCAAAGTGCACTCTACCTTCCTGACCTGTTCCCTCAGAGAGAGAGAAAGGAATAAGGTATATTCTTAACCACTTCAGAGCACAGCCTAAGTTAACATGATGGTAGGTGCTGATCCGAAATATACTTCCTGTGTGCAGAAACAATTAGACTGGCACATGCCCACTCATTACAAAAACATTTTGAGGGCAACCTCAGGTAAACAGATGTGATGATGTTATCATGAGCTTACTGTGCATAGACTTGGCAGAATGTCTAAACATTTGCAGAGAATTCAAACTGCTTCAAACTTCTGTGTTGGCTTGGAAAAAGGCAGATAAATATTCATGAAGAACTGAGAATAAGTCAAGAAGCCTGATTAAAAATAAAAGCTTTAGTAAAAGGTTAGTCAGATAAATGTCACCGCTTCTCATATCAATCCATCAAAACTTGGTATTTAAAATGTAATAGCTTATACAGCTATTATATAGTATATAGCAAGCAAGTACCCACAGTAGTTTGCCTGCAGCTACTGTGCCCATTTGAATATGTAGCAGTATCTTCAGGATTAACGTCATAACTGTACATGTATTTTTTTGCCAAGTAAGATGGTATTTTACCTGTGCACATAATGCAGCTCATGTATGGAATGTATTGCAAGCACCATTTCACCAATGTAGAACCTAGCCATATCTTCAGGAAGCTTGTCTTCAAACTTACTGAGAAGTGTCAGTAAGTCACCACCAACATAGTAGTCCATCACTAGATACTGAAAAGAGAGAAATGAAGTCAAATAAGGAGAGAGAGTTGGTAAGAAAAAAAAAAAAAGTCCATCAGCTAACCCCTAAATAAACCCTTTCAATAATTTTTTTTCCTATGCCTTGGAAAAGCACTCAAAATTAGCAATCTTTTGCGTTACTTTTATTTGCTTACCTAGTGCAAAAAGATATCATATTCCTTTAACAATCACAGTAAGGATGACACATCAGCATTCAGGTCTTATCGTGAAAAACCCAAACAAACCAACCAAGACATGCAGCAACAAACAAGTAAATCAGGGTGAGTTCATTCCTGTCCTAACTACAGTATCATACACAGAAAATGACCTACTACCACCAAAACTGATGTAGGTTATCAGCCCTTAAACTGAGAATTTCCAGAGGACGCAGGAAGAAAAAACTATAGTAAAAAACAACACACAATGCAGCTTAGTCTAAAACACACATCTCATTACTACTTTTTGTTCCGCTACCATTTCAATATTACTAATGTTTCCAAAAGTGGGACTTAATCACATCAACATCTTCAAATACTCATTTTGGCATATGCCATATCATGAATGCATAACATAGCTGGCAGGAGCTTGATGACACTATGCACTGGGGATGCCCACGACAAGCCAGAAGCACTGTCAAGCCAGAGGCACTACAGTGGGAAATGTAAAAAAAAAAAAAAAAAAAAAAAAATTTCAAACATTAATGTTCTTTTGAATATATTTCAATGAAAAAGCAAACAGTCTTCTAGGACAATCAGCCATTATCCTATCTATGGAAAGGACCAGCACAGGTAGGGTAATGTGAAAGAAAGGACTCAGACTTGCTATCTGTTTGGCATACCAGAAAATGACGATTATGTTTTGGTTATTTCCTAGCAATAGTCACCTAAATCCAAGCCATCACTTCAAGTATAAGGACTTTATCTAGTACTACCAGTCCTGAGCCATTTTGTTTCATGCTTCCCAAGATGATTTAATATGTGGGTTTAGGAATAACTTTGCTTATTCTGGAATTAACTTTCCAAAACAGTCATCTTATTCCTCTCTTCAGGGTAAAGCAACCTATAACCCACCGTCTCTGCCACAGATTCATCTTCCACAAGGGAAGCAGCTTAAAGATAGGAACCCAAAAGGAACACGAAGCACAATACTATTTCCTCATTGTCTTTTGGCTTAAAAAAGTGACTCCGAAAGGCATAGGTTTTGACATTTTTCTCCATCTTATTCAAATAATAGCTTAATCTGATAGGCAAATTTAATCACTTATGTTGAAATCAATCAGTTCATATTGCACAACCCATCCAGGAATTTTGAACATGTGTTGGAACACTGTACATATGCAATGACTATGTTTGAAAACAAGGAGTTACAGACAGGAACCAGCAATCTTTTAAAAGGGATATTGTATTAAAATATTTTCTCTCAAATTCAAGTCTAAGAGAACTTACAGAGCTTCTATGGGAGCTGAAATACCCTGCCTGTCAAACAGACAAGGCAATGTGCTTCCCTCAGCTCCCACAGAGTTTATAACTCAGCAAGAACTCAGCAGACCCATGAAATGAGGCAGATGGATCAGAGGAAGATGGTGAGACCTTTTCTATAAGAAAGTCAATTTTATTCATCTTCCAACTCACAACAGTCTTCTTGCCAGACAGCACTTCTCCCTTCACATGAGGTTAAAAATAAAGGCTATTCTGATGTTGAAATATAGAGGTATTGCATTTCTTCCAAGGAAGTGAATACATCAAGCAGCAGAAGAGTAGTTGGAAATCCAAGAAAAAGACAACATCAACATACTCTCATGAATTCTCAGCAGTTTTTAAGAGGCTGACAGCAGACAAATACATATATGGCCACCTTCATGAATGAGATTGAGCAAGAAAATTTTTCTGGTAAATCACAAGAAAACTAACAGATTTGAATCTGGAAGAGATTAAGAACCGCAGGTCCCATAAACATTTCTAATATTCATGGACTGTTTCATCCACACCATTATCTGTTTCAGCAAAATCACCAAAGGCTTACTGAACCCATCTTGATTCAAACTGGCCCTATGAAAGCTTTCTAAGAAAAAGAAGAAAGCCATGCTGGCATTTCCATGCAATGTCATTTAAGGATTGGCTGTTTAGAAAACACTACCACATGGTGTATTTGCCTCAAACAGTTTTAAACTACAGGAGCAGAACCAGAAAATGAACTCCAGATCATAAACGTTTTGTAGAATTTTGTGTTTCTTGCTTATATTTAAGTTCTGCATCATCACATGCTTTAAAAATAGAGGGAATAGAGGGAATAAAACCCCAGGTACTTCTAGACTCTCCACGGCAGCTACTACTTTTCTACATTAACATCTTACCTTCTCATTATTTGTCTCATTCTGAACTCTTTATCATGCAACCAGAGCAGGACGGCAAAGCTCTAGGTGTGGGAAGACACCAAGGTTCTCTCTCTGCTTCAGGGTTAGCTTACATGGTTTCGCAACTAAGAATCACTAGTAATAATGCACAATCATCACTCGGAGCAGATACCAGAACCTAGAGATTTCTTTTTCAGAGGACTGATGTCTACTACAGGTTGGGGATCCAAGCTCTGTTGTTTGTTCTTCTTTTATTCTCAGTTTTACATTCCATTCTACAAGGATCAAGGATGAACAACACAGCCAAAAAGTAAACTCAGTCTGCTCAGGTTCTGTAATTTGGCAGCACTCTCCCAAGATGTGGAAAAACATCACTACAAACATCTTCAAGCTAAGTAGAGAACTGAACCGAGTTCTTTTAGCCCCTGGACAAGTGAGCCGCTAAGACAGTATGAAAAAGAACCATCAGTCCAAGTTTTTGGATGAAAATCACCTCCTGATGTGTTTCACCGTTTCTTCACACATCATTTAAGAAAGAGTGACTGAGATGAAGATACACTCCATCGGTGAGCACCACACATTTGCATGAGATGGATGCTGAGTAACAGATCAAATTGGAAGGCAGCATCTCAGCACATGCAGAACCAGACCTCATGCAAGCTGTGAATCTGCTGACTCTCATTGCCAAGCAGAGCTGTTGTTTTCTTAGATTTGGGATCTTAAATTAGATGCTAGATGTCTAAATTCTGCTGTCAAGTGAATCTTCAACATTTAAATGTCTTTGGGAACTTGGGGAAAAGAAATGTATTATACTCCTATAGCTTGCTTGGAACAGATTTGTATAAAATAGTATTAGCAAGACTAGATCCCTCTCTACACTGTCATTTCTACTGCTTGCTATCTTGCGCAGCTAACAGTTTTTTCTTAGGTAGATCCACTCTTACAAGCTACTTGGAAATACATTATATGTCTTAGGTTATTTTTATGCAAGTCTGAGGGCTGTTTGGTTCTGAGATAATGTTGAATTATAAGCTATCTTCATGAGGAAGTGCCAGATTTAACTGAACTTTGAGAGGTTGAAAATGTGGATCCATCACAAAGCATTCAATTGAAATAGCCTGTAAATGATGGTCTAAGACCTGATTATGTATTTGCTTAGATGTGCTTGTTATTCAGAAAACACTTTTAACATGACAGGCAAAACAATTTGTTTTGTTTCAGCACCTGTGAAAATGTTTGAGTATTGTCTGACTCTTTCACATGCTTAGTCCCTGAACTCACTGGCAGCCTTTTATCAATACATTTTTTTCTTGTTCATAATCATGACTTGCTATTGTGATACTATCTAAACTGTGTTAAGAAGCTGAAAACTTTCACATTACAACTATGTCAGTTGTTACAAAACTAGCAGGTTTGCAAAGTCAACCTCAATCAGCCCCACGGAAGCTGTATGGCTCAGTATACTGCAGAATGTTGGGGCTTTACTGACTTTGCCCCTAATCAGTGCTCTCCTGACTTCGCCCCTAATCAGTGCTCTCCTGACTTCTGTGACTAAGGTAAACATATCTTATGTGTTACAGTTCTAGTAATCCATCATTAAAAACATGTAATAGGAGTAATGACTTTCATTATAAACAGTTGCTAAAGTCTCTCAAACCACTGGCCGAAATGTTGATTTAAAACCACATTTTATTTAAATACTTTTAAGAAATAGGCTATTTTTTTCCCTGAGGTTTTAAAAATACAAGTTTAAACAGTTTAAAAAAATTTTAAATTACTTCTGCATTTTTAAAACAAAATCCTGCTTCGAAAGACATTCTGAAAGTTTAGAATAAAAGTATTTCTTACTTTCAGAGTCAACACCTCTCAAATTATTTAATTGTAATGTTATCCAAAACATTAAACTTAAGCATGATATATTTTATGCAAGGGTTAATTAGCTCATTTAAGGTGCTTAACTAAAGCTCTATATACTATAGTACCACAGGACCTTCTCACTCTCCTGGAGTTACAGTCAGTCCCTTTGAAGTTTTTCTTCAAGGAGAAAACAAGAATGTTGAACCACTGATGTGAGGTGTGGACCGATTTATTGCATTAATATCCTTAAATATAAAAAAAACACTCTTTCATAACCTAAAGCTTTTATTTGCTGATGAATCAAACATACCAAATAGTTCTCATCTTGAAAGGCATAGTGCAATGTAGTAATCCACTGACAATCTCCATTTACCAAGACATTTCTCTCCTCTCGGAAGCAAGCTGTCTAAAGGAAGAGAGAGGAAAAAGCCATTGTCAACACCAAGAAGTAGTTTTCACATGATGAATACATGTATGGATATTTTACGGGATTATTTAGAATTACTGAACAGAGGTCTCTATTCATTGGAATTCAGTTTGCACAAGTGACAAGCTATGGAATCTCTGCAAGCCTGTAGTCAGGCATTCAGACACTCTAATCCTGACTGCAACCTCAAAAACAAAAAAACCCAAAAAAAAACTGCAACACCCCGCCCCCCCCAAACCCAGAAAGCCCACAAACCAATTCAAGTCAACACTGAATCTTTGTTCCATAATGCATTTTTAAATGCCAGAAAAATGGTAACTTGTCACTGCAATCTGTAGCAGAAATATAATGGCTCTAGAAAAGCAAGTCTGATTCTTCTGAAAAAGACCTTTGTGAAAAGAGTTTCATGTATATTTTTCTTACATTACAGTTCCAGACACTGCCAACACACTATAAAAAATAAGCAGATTTTACTATTGCTCTTACCTTTGTCCAGTATAATACATTTTAATTTGCAATAATATTTCCTCTACTTCAAATAGGACACTGCAACACTTCACAGAAGCAAGCTCACTGTAACAGGTTTTCTCAGCATCTTTACATAAAACCAACTTTCATAATCTTCAAACAAGTCCCCCGTAATAAAAAAAAAAAAACTACCCAACATTTTTATTGGATCAGAACTATCAAGATGCAGACCTTGGGATTCTTCCACTCCTCTCAATTCAGAAAGTCATTATTAGGCTATTCAGTAGCTGCAGATTCAAGTGTTTGGATTCTAAATAATAACTGATTTTCTTTTTGTCATTTCCTCTTGTCCAGGTGTCTTAGAAAACGTACTACAGAAGGAACACCCCTAGGAACCCCAAGCCTTGCCATATACTGATTGCATCTTAAAAAGGTATCTCAACCATTTTTCGCCCTAAAGAAGCAAAAGTCAATTTACATTTCTACTGAAGAAGACCATACAGTGGCCACATCGTAAAGCTAGTAATTATCGGTGCAAAGAGATGTAAATTGCAATTAAATGTTAACTGAGAGTGGTTTAATAGTTTATGAATGCAAGGCCAAAGTATCACTCTACAAAAAGTTTGGCAGCAACAGCAGCTCCAAGTAATCCTATTCCCTGCCATAGCACAGCACTTCTCAGTTCTGGCACCACCAGGAGAGGAGACTGCCAACACAGAGAACTAGTTTATTTTTGAAGACTTCAGTTCCTTGATCCAGTGCGCTGTGCAACCTCAAATAGTGAGAGAATGTTATGAACATTTCAAAACCATTAATGCTGCTGAACACTTTGCATCATGAATTCGAAATATCAAACTCTCCTTCTCGACTTACACTAGCTTAAAAGGCCTTGAGACGTGCCTTGAAAAAGCATGACAGGCTCCCTCATCAGCCAGCCAGGGCTTATTTGGAACTGTCAGCAGTAATACACTAATGACTATGTATTTTGCTGTCAGAACAACAAATACAAATGGTCCACCTTATCAACATAAATGGCATGCCTTCTTTTGCTTGCAAGCCATTTACAGATGTCAGTTGATATTCGCTAATCTTTCCTGTATTTCAGTGGCTTCCAACCATGTTTTTTTTCTTGCAAACCAGTACACAAATAAGCAGTATTTAGATAACTTTTTGTTATGTTTAATAAGTCATACAAAACAAATGCAAACCAGTATAACATGCTTCTTAGACCACTCATACAGTGGCTAATAAAACACCTGAAGCAGGCTTTTCAATGGGACTGCCCACTTAAGAAGCTACTCTACTCTGGCAGGCTTCATTTGAAAAACTAACAAGTTTTACCACATTTGGGAAATTTTAACACCCAGATGTTTTATAAACTTGATGCGCAGGTTATAAGTCTTGCTTATCCAGAAAAGCCAAATCAAGCAAGCAAACCGAACAGGAAAAGACAAAGGGGTACAGCACAGAAGACTTCCTTTATTGTCCTTTGCAGATGGGGAAAATCAGCGGAAAGAGAACTTAGCTGGACTGCTACTTGTCCTAAGCGTGTATCGGGAAAACTATTGCTCATTGTACACCTTTCTTGGTGGATAACCCAATTCCACCTCTTGCCTGCCTGAGAGGGCAGGAGGAGTTAGTCACATAATTTGAAGACTATTTGCAAAATGCTTTCTTCTCAGGACACCTCTACATGTAAACAGCTGAAACTTTTAGGTAGGGCATTTAATCAAGTCACTTCAAAAATTACTTAAGCCAGCATAGCTGTATTTCCATCAGTTTGAGAGCACCCTAAAGCATTTCAGTTTAAAACAATTCCATACCTACTAATGAATTAACCCAACTGAAATCTGTGTAGAAAGGGCATCAAATTTCCCCCTTACAGAGTAAGGCTTAATGCAGAGCTGCTGATGCAGGACTGCCAAGAGTGTGATCTCTCCTGACAGGCCAAGTGGCAGTGGCTGCTGTCGCTTGTAAAGGAGAGCATGGACCAATGGACCGAGTGTGACCAAATCAGGCAAAGGCAGTGGTGAAGAGGGTCTTAACAAGAGGGAGGATACTTACTCACAGGAAAAGAGCTGGCACTGACTCACTGAAAGGAAGGGAAGGACTAGGAAGGGTAAGCTGGGGGGGAGGAGGTGTCAGGAAGGGGACAGAAGAATGGGACAGGGAAGGGACAGCAGGCTTAGACCTCAGCAAGCAGCTAGTCTGCGCCCCTTAACAGAATTGCTGCAAGTACTGATGCATTACATGTATTTTCCCCTCAAATCTGTTGCTCACTTGCCTGCTGCCTTATGCAATACAATACCCGCCATAAGGTTTTCCACTACTGCGCAAGAGTAGGTGTCCTAGGAAGACACCATTTCCCATAGCATATTCTTAGCAGGTCTTTTCCTAATCTGTCAAGCAGCCATTCATATTCACATAATTTGTTGTGACAATGTACATCTCTTTTCATTAAAAATACCCTTCTTAAACAGATTTACCTTCCTAACACGTTTTGTTTTATAATCCGAATCTGTGATTCCAAAATATTTAGTCATAGTTTCCCCAGTTACATGAATCTTGTTAGAAACCGTAGGACGCAAAGCTCCTTAATGTATGCTTTCTGAATGAAAAAGAAAAAAGACCTTTTCATAATGTTTTTGTACACAGCTGTGAATGTCATAGTAGCACCAATCTCAGCTTTCATGTAGTCTTTAACTTGCCTTTATTGTAAACAAAAATCTGGCCAATAAATTCAGGGTAAGAACTAGGGCAGACTGTCTGGTAAACGAATACACCGTAATGCTGAGAACAACAGATGCCTGGAAGGGACTGTCAGAGTTGATTGCATTAAAACAGCTTAAGAAAAAAAGAAAAAAAGAATGAAGCTCCTATGCTTATAAAATAATTCTTCCTAATCTGGAAGAGCTTCAACGTAATTTTCCTAGTGCTATTTAAAAAATTCTCTGCATTAAAAAAACCATATTACTTACCTCTGCCCTTTTAAGCATCTCCCATTTATTTAGAATTTTCATGGCATAAATGCGCTCTGTACACTTCATTTTAACAACTGCAACCTGAAATAATAAGATACCTTTGTTTAAGAAAAGTATATTCAGAGAAATACAATATTTAAACCGCTTAATATTCACTCAAAAGAATGTCAGAGAAAGATGATTTTCAAACAGCTTAATGTTTACAAATTAGTAAGTTACCAAGGAGTCATCAGCAATCAACTCACACTGATAAACTACAGCTTGAGTCTGTGCTCCTTCTATATTCCTCCTACATTACTACTGTGTGCTTGATGCACAGCACACCATGTGTGGTCAAGTGTTCATGATCAAGTTCACGGGGGATGATACAGGAGGAACATGAAGCTTTTCATATGAAGATGCGTAATAAAGCTGCATTGTTTGCCAGGAACAAGCAATGCTTGTAGGCCATGCCTTCAGCCAAGGAGGCAACATTAAAAAGGGCAGCCTGAGAAAACACGAAAGGCTGCTGTCAAAAATACACTATATTTGACTAATTTGTTTTCACATTTCAGGTTACAGAAACTTGAAAGATATTTGCAAATTAACATGTTTTTGTGTACTGTATGCAGATATTTAAAAAGAAGCAAAAAACCAGTATTGATTTACTTATCATTTTGCTTGAAGCATTTTACTATGCATGCTGTGTATTAGACTTGCTTAGACTGGTCTATCATGAACAGTAGCTGTGCACATAGCTGTACAGTGGAGAAAAAACACAGAAGAATACAAAAACTTCAAGGCTTAGGAATGCAAAGACTTTATTTTGACCAAGACTTGTATTGTCCAAGACCAAAACTAATTCTTCTTGTAGTAAAGCCATCAATTCCACAAAATTCTTCCAGTTGGCAAAAGAAAAGCAGGCATCATGACTAGGACAGCAACATTTTCACAGGACTATACATGGACTGCTTGCATATTTCTGCTGCTTCTCAGCTCATCTCTATTTCAGAAATAGAAAACCAACCAGCTTTCATTGCTTCCAACAGAGCTCTGAATAGCAGTGGGAAAAGTACCAGGAATCATATCAGCTTGCCTCTTCTGTTGCTTAAAAACTCTCATAGATAAGGGATTCAGGAGCTATAGCAGCTCTGAGAGGACACAGAATATACTACAAGGTTGGAATGGTGCATCAGGCAGAGCAACACTATACAACGCCTGAAGTCCTGAGGAGGGTATGTAATATCTCCCTGCACTTTACCAGTTAAGAAGCTCCAGATGATGGGCAGGGGGACAACTGCTCCTCCAATAACACAAGAATGGAATATTCACATTTAGACAGACACTTCACTATGCAGATGCACTCCTAAGCCTTCCACCCCTCAAGTCCATGGAGCTCCACTCACCACGTCACGTAACGGATGAGCACACCTAGTACACAAAGTCGTGTAACGGAAACGCCTTAAGAAAAGTACTAGCAGGTACCCATCACAGGAAAGACATGGGAATCTGGCCCTAAACACAGCTGGGAAAGATACAGCACTAAGAAGCAGCTTCTGTAAGCTATGTAGAATATCCACAGCTACATTACATCCCAGTGTCTCGTGGCCTACAAACACCTCCTGCAGACACTGCTCATGCTGTGAGAGAAGGATGAATAAGACGAGAAAGTCTCAACCAAACACGAGGTTCCTTGGCACATATGAAACTATTCAACAGTGACCTTCAGGAACAGCTTAAAATGTTTAGCCTTGCTCCTAGCCTCATCATGGCCTTGCAGTTAAAAGCCACGGTAACAACCTCTCTCCATACACTTAATTGAATCATTACCCTGATACAGCTGAAGGCACATTGTAAGTCAAACCGCACATTAAAAGCTTTGAGAAACTGCAAGATGCTGACATTACCCGCTATACATTTTAAACTCCGTTCCATACAGAAGATGATGACTCAGGAAACAGCCCCCCCCCCATCTCCACTGAAAGGACAGACCAGAACTGAGCATAATTACCTGCTGCAGACGAAGAAAAGCTCTCAGGCAGAAGCAATTTGCAAGTGTAGCTCTGCAAGCCCTGAAGTAGCAACATTCAAGTTTCATTACACCAGGACACTAGAACTGCTCAGCCGTTTCAGTACAAATATAGGGCACAAATCAGAACCCAGATATGTATCTACTGCACTTTACTATCTAAAGCCATCACTGCCTGAAAGCACAGCGGGATGGTGGAAGTTTGAAGTGTGCTCAGCTGCTGAGGAATGATGTGAGCCTGGCATGGCAGAGGACATGCACCGCTGAGAAGCTGTACAAACATTAGAATAAAGTAGTAAATGAGAACAGGTCTGGAAAAAAGAAAAGAAAAAGGAAGCCAAATCTGTAGGACCTATTTAGCTATACCCCAGCTGCTATCTATATTAGTGCTACTTATTTTCAACTGAAAGGACCACTTAAAAAAACCCCCAGTTTAAACTTTCTGGTGGAAGGTGAGATTGTCTTCTGTGAAAGAAAAAGTAGAATTCATTAAAGGATAGTTGACTCGTATTTTCACATTAAGTGGTCATCAAGTTACGGCACCAGTAAACAAACTGCTGCTTTACTTGCAAGGGCAACAGTGGTACAGCTTCTTGTGCCAGTAGAAAACTTCATGCAATCATAAAGCAAAATAATTAAATTCCCCAAGAATTTTACCTCTGAAATGAAACCTGAAAGGTGCAGAAGATGCCTCACAGAAGTAACAAAATGTTGGGTGGACTAGACCTGCCTCCTCCTCGACCCATTCTAATAATTTTTAAAAAAAAAACCCAAACACAAAAAACCCCACAAAAAAACTCACAAAAAAAACGCACTAAAGAAAACTAACAGAAATGCAAAACCCAAACCTTACTGATGCCTAAACTGAAACAGGGAAGCACAAAATAAAATTATGCCTTGATAAACTCAGTACTATTATAAGCAAGAATATTGCTGCAATAGTGAAAAAAATCCTACACCCTTTGTTCCATAAAACACCTCAGTGTTTCCTTGAGGTAGCTTTCTCTTGCTTTCTTCATCAGGTGGCAGTATTTAAGTTTACATTTGTCATTTAATGCTCCAGCTGCTTCTGAGATGCTGTGGTACAGTTGTTTTTTTCTTATTTTTGTATTAATTCCTCTTTCTCTGGCATATCTCATATTCAATTACAATAACCACACTGACCACTTTGTGAGATCAAACAGAAAACTCTTACATTGCAGGTGTGCTAACCATGCAAGATGTCAGGTTTTAAATAGGGCTCCTATACGACATATCAATCCACCACATCTGCTGACGTAAGAAAAAGTGCTCAGTTGGTGTTCAGAGGTATTCCAAAGGACGCAGATTTGTACACTGCTGCAAATGCCTACTTCAAGAACAAAAGCTTTGCTTCTATTGTCAAACTTTAAAAGTCTATAGGCCAAACAAACATTCATGTTATGCACAGGCTGTAAAAGACCAGTATTTAATTTTGATGCTCACTCTTCATTTCCAAGGCTATTACAACTTACACCGTAATAGAATTTTTTTTTTTAAAAAGAAGTCTGTTAAGGGTAATGAAAGCAAAAAGGCACTAGCAGAGGTATAAAACAGCTTCTGAAGATTTAATAACCTAAAATATTCCAGGCCTGGAAGAGATAACAGCTATGACAGGCATACAAAACCACAAATGTTGTGGAGAAGGTGAACAGAGAACACTTGCTGTTTCTCATAACACAGAAATTGAAAAGCATCAAATAAAATAAAAAGATAGCAAGATGAAGGCAGTATTGTCACACAACAGTTTTAGAACTCAGTCACAGGCTGCTGTGGACACCTAAGTATTCAGAAAGTATTTAGAAAGTATTTAAGTACATGTTTAATATCAGAGTAAAACACATAGAAGTCACAGTGACTATTGACCACCCAGTTTCAGGTGTGGTTAGGGAGTCCCAGAACACTCAGCTGCTGGAAGCTGGGAGGGTTCAGCTCTGCTCTGTCCTTGTACTCTTATCCTACACCTTTCTACCTGGTCAAAGGGATGGGACGTGGGCTAACTAATCCACACACCTTTGATCCAGACAACTAGCTTTGATACTTGTGTCAAGTTAAAAGAATTTAAACTTACCTAACTTGGATTTCACTATGCTAGATTGGAATGGAGAATCAGGGGTTCCAAATACTCAGCAATCACAGAGTGGTTTGGTAGGGAGATTTAGCTGATTCTGTTTCACCAAATTTTAAAACACTGACAAGGAAAAATTCCAGATGCAGGGGTTCCCCTGCCACTGCACCCCCCCTTATGGCAAGCCCTTATGGGTCTAAGCTGCCACTACCTGATTCGATTATCATCACTGTGACTTGTCATGCTCAAGATTCACGGCAACAAGGACACTGCAATAAAGATGAAGTATGTTTCCTCAAGGAACTCAGAAAGCCTAATGAATCCTAGTGCCTACACTTCAACCAACTTTTAGACATATTTATGTCAAAAAAATGTATGAGAACTGGGGATAAAGCCTAAGCGAAAGCCAGCTGTGGTAACTACACGCCAGAGCACCTTATCAGATTTGTATTACTTCTGCCATCCATTTTCTTCCTGCACTTAGTGCCTCAAAGCTCTGTTTTTCTTGTGCTGCAACAAAATAAAAAAAAAACAATATAGCTAAAATAACATTTTTAGACTTTGGCAAGAACTCTTATTTTGCTTCTTGAATTGTTTTATAGGAGTATTTTGCTGCATTTTGAACTTCAAAACCCACTTGATACCAACATTTGGGGCTGCAGTGTGCAAAGCCATCCTAGGCCAAATTCCTCCTTTCTTCACTCCCCAGTGAAACCTGGGGTGGGAACCTGAGCCAAACCAGCCTCTACAAACATGACCGCACTTCCCACCACTGTACTCTGCCCTCTGAGCGACAGGATCAGCATTAGTAAGCAGAATCAAGCTACAAATTTTCTTTTATGTAAATGATAAGTATGGCGTTAAGTGCAGAAATCATTCAAATGCAAGTCTGGATTTCCAGGAAACAATTACGAAGGTTAATAAAAAGACTTCTTGAAAACCATGCCGGCATTCTTCTCAAAGCAAAGACAAAAAAGCTAACTAGGACACTATTCGCGTTCACGGCATGTTAAACTTTCAGGTAGAACTTATCCTCAAAGACTGGACTTTCAGGAATAAGGTGAAACTCAAATGCAAAGAGTTCTCAACTGAGAAGAGGAGGAACAGAGTCAAATAGGTGATAATCCTCATGTAATCAGCTCGTAACAGCAGATGCACACCACTAGAGATGGGTAAACATTATTGCCCTGTAGAAATACAATCTCACTGGAAACTCCACACACAGCCACACCTCAGAGAAATAAAGTTTATCTGGAGCAAGTGTGAAGGATGACCAACTATCGAGATGATCAAGGAACTAAAGAGCCTGTCATAGCTTCACTTGTTCAAAAAAAAAGAAGATATGACCGCTACCTACAAATAGAATTGGAGGGAAGGACGCCAGTAGTAAGGATGATAAAAGATCTGCTTAGGCTAATGGACAATAAAATTACATGGATAAAATAGTGCAAAATTTCCATGAATTAACCTTTGGCAGGAACTTGGAATGGCTTTAGACATTTGAGCAGAGATTTTAAGCAAGCCTTTCAACCGGGAGAAGAGACAAAATGTCATTTCAGATGTAAACAATTTATCCGTAATGTCTTATTACCAGATTCATTATTGAATATTACAGTCATTTCCCTCAGTTAAAGCTTGTATATGCCACTTTTAGTCTACTATTTCTGTCTCAAGCTACTGATACCTTGGACACTGGTTGCTGGAAAAACACTGCAAGAACTGCTTTATCCTCCTGATATGTTTGGATATGAAAAGTATTTGACATACAGCTCATTAGTTAACAGTTTTAATATGCACCTTTGAGGAAAAACTGGTCTGGACTGCTCTATCAGGTTTTTTTATTGTCTACTTTACATTTAAAATTAGCCTTTTGGTAGGGTTCACATGCCCCAATGCACATCTCCAAAGCAAAGTCTTTTTTTTTTTTTTTTTTGAACACACAGTGTGGATCTGCATGTTGTGCAAATAAGACATCACAAGTGCAAGCCAGTAAGGTTCTGCAAAGAAGAATAAAGGCCCTGAACAACACCTAAGCTCTCCCTCAGCAACCGGGGGGTTGGGGATTGCAGAGTCAAACAGCTGGTCTCGCAGCAGCACTACACGAGCTGTGACTCTCCAGCTCCTTGCAACCTGCCTGTCGCCATAGTAACTCGGTGCTGCCACACAAACAGACAGGGAGCAGGGGAGGACCAAGATAGCAACCAGCTCTTTTGAGGCATTTTCAAAACAAAGCAGCTTCTTCGTCCATTTCCACAGCAGAAAATAGCTTGCTTTGATGGTTTTTTTTGTGAAGAGCATATTGTAGAAAAGCAAAGCTAATTAAATATTTCTTCTGCATTGTATTCTGAACACTCTGACACTGAATAGCTGGATGAAAAGTCGCATTTATGCGCAACTCTTATGAATTCTGTTAATCTATAGTGTAGGAAGTTACAGTCAGTCCCTGCTGGGTACCTCATACCAATCACCAAAGCTTCTGAATAGGTGAGACGGCCTTAATTGCAGTCTGATGGCTCACTGTGCCCCAGATTAATTTCTAGAAGCACATAAAAACACTGAACTCAGTACCCTACAGCTGTGATTACAACGTGGAAAAGGCACAGACACAGCTCTGCATCTCACTGCCAAACACAACTGTCCACAGGAAGCTTCGGTTTGCATATTCACTTTGGAGTCTCATTGCACCCTTAGCCAGTGTATCTCTCACTAGAAATCATGTAATTTGTCAGAAACCCTTGGTACAACAGGGGATCAGTCTTGTTCTCTCAACCATAACTTATTTTCTTCTGGAAACACATTTTTACGTCTGTTGATTCCAGCTAAGGCTCTGACTAAGCATCCTGAGTCGAGGTGACATGTACTATATTACTACACACTGCACAGATCAAGTCTGTACACAACAGCATTTATATGAAAAGGTATTTCTAATCCATCCAGAGCAGTAATACTTAGGTGGGGCACATTAAGAGTTTTAGTTATTTTTGTGCTAAGCAAGACCAAGCAGTTCCACCCTTCCGCTGGAATCACAGTAAGCGTTGCTCATTCAAGAAATCCTTGCTAACAAACAAGGGAAGGAAAACAATTGTTTCAGTCCCATGCTGCCAATTTTCCAGGAGGTGTCAGCTACATTATCCAAGTTCTCCAACAAGGTACACCTTGACACGGTTCAAATGCATACATCTACAGCAGCAGGCCTAAATGGCCCTTTACACAAAATGAGGAAAAGTGATCTTAAAGACTTACAAGTACACTACTAAGAGGTCAGATGAAGCTTGCAAAGGAGCAAGTGCAAGTAATTAGAGCCCGACAGTTCCCGTACACAGGATCCTCCTATCCCTCTCACCATACTGTAGCACTAGTACTCCCAGTTCCCTTGGTGTGCAGAGGCAAGCATCCAGCACACAGAAGGCATTTCTTCGGCTGGCATAAGTTTTTCAGGTAAGCACAACCCCACAGAGCACAGGTTCTCAGGACATAATTTCATTTCAAATAATGGTCCACAGTGTTTCTGGAAGGAAGGAAAAGTTGGGCACATGTGAACTTGAAGCCACAGGTGGGTTTGGGTTTTTTTTTTGGTTTTGTGTGGGTTTTTTAAAGGTCTAAAAGCTAGGAGTTTTCCATTCTGTGCTCATGTGCTTTGAATCTTCTTCTAAAGAATGTGTATTTTCACCAGTTAATAAAGAAAACTTTACCCTACACAACATACTCATTCTTGTCTATGAAGACAGACTTCTACAGTGATTTTATTAATAGAAACCAGCATTAAAACTTCAGAAAACCATTTTAGTTATTATTTCAGAGGGGGGTTAATTATTATTAGTTTTATTCCTCAGGGAGGTTGCCCTCTGCACAGGAGCTATCCACCTATATGACCTGCAAAAAAGGAAGACTGGAAGTTACATTGGAGCACTCACAGAAATGTTCCACCCAGCTGCGTATATGCCCAGGTGAATGCACCCTAGGAGATGGGGAAGAGCCATGAGTAGTTTATCCTCCTTATAGCTCACATTTCGAAGTACATGCTATTCTGACTGTCATGAACTCAAAGAGCATTTCAAACTTTTCTTCATAACTACAAAACTTCTGAAAAAATTAAATTACGTTCTCAAGCCAGTGACACCAGGAGTCAGAGCCTTAAATGTTGCTGTAAAGGATATTCAGACATTCAGTTTACCCTGGATGCAAAGCGGTTGACTTCATTTATGAGAAAAGGAGAACTGCGTGTTTTGGCAGGTGGCTAGAGAAGTATCTAGGTTCTGAGCTATGATATTTAAACATTTTTTTCCTCTTCCTTTCTCAGATCTTCCATGGTATAACTACTTTCACTCAGGTGGTTCTCGATTACCAGTTGGGTTTTGCTCTTATATTGCTGGAAAAAGCGTAAAAGAACCAGGTTGAGTGCTGCTGGTTTGACAAGGCATGTAGTGGTGATTATATCAATCCGCCTTAAATTAGATCTGATTTTGCAGTTGTGTTCAGAGACAAGCTCACATACGGTCCCAATCCTCTCCCGGTCAAAGACCCTGTTTCCTCAGCTTACGCTGACCATTGATCCTGACTAATATCATGCCTTTAATTTGTTTAGGCTATCTTTCTTCAAAGCTACTCATATACAAAAAAGTTCTTTGGTAAGACTAAAGAAAGCCCCCGGCATTATCCAAGAAGTCCAAAGCAGCTAAACTGAGAAGCATGGAATGCAGTTTTCATCCTTTTTGAAGTCTGGCTTGTTTAGCTGATCAGCATTTAAACTACTTAATTCTAATAAGAATATGTTTAGTTTAATTCTGAATAATTTCTTTATGCATTCTAACAAATATTTCATAGGTATATAAAAAATGTATTTCTTATAGATAGTTGTGTATAGATTTTTTTTAAACCCAAGAACTAATGAGTAACATTATCACCACTAGAATCCCATCAACTAATTTCTCACATATTTCCTATGCATGTATGAATGTACTATGGAAAAACTACGTACAGCTCCCCCATTCAGTTTTCTGAAGTGTTGCTTTATATAAGTCAGGTGCCACAAGTCCCTCTCAAGGAACTATATTTTATGTTCTTATTATGGAGTGTCGACCTTTATATAATTACTACTTTATAATGCCTGTAATATTTGGCAGTTATAGCAGTGTAGTATATACAAGGGTCAAAGGATTCATTCACAAGCAAAAAGCACAAAATATTCTCTGACAAATGAGATTAAAGTATAATGAACTTAAAATGAACGACTCCTGCATAATTTAAACTGATCAAAAAGTTCCAAGCTGCTACAACTATAAACTAAAACTTTTATAATAAACAAGAGGACATGATATAGACAGATAACTAACTCCCCTGACTTGGTGAGCACTCACTAACAGAAGGATGAAATTGAGATACTTTCTCAATTTACTTCTGTGAAATTTTGTTTCCACTGAGGGGGTGGAATGTACAAGTTGCTTTATTTAAGTTCCATGCTTTTCCAAATGAAAGAATCTGAAAGATATTGTTGATTCAGGCACTCCAAATATTACTAATAAAAGTTTCAACCTAGAATTTGTACCTTTTATACACCTTGAGACTCCTGATCCAAAGCTAAGAAAGTTCATCCTAAGCCCTCTCGCAAGTATAAACTGAAGCCTCTTGAAGTTCATATAAATACTTCATCTGCTGTAGTTCTGAGATTCCCAGTTGGTCAGTTGCTGGAGAAGAGCATCTTTTTGAAAAAGAAAGTACTATGGAAAACAGCCTTTCCTTAAAGTTACGCTTTGTGAAGGCATTCCCACCACTGACTCCATCATCCCTTGATCTGGAACCAATTTTGATAGCTATAGCATTCACAAGTCTAGTTCTGAAAAAGATCCAGAAGAAACTTCTAATGGCACCAAAAGACAAAACACTAATCTAAAATTCTTTAGCTATCAGTGGTCAGAGCCACTACAGCAAGTAATCTGGCACAGCAAGAGCAGAACAACAGACGAAAGTAGCCTGTGCTGAGCCTTCCATCTATACTGTGTGCAGTTCAGGAATTCTGCTTCACACTTGTGTTGGGTTTGTGTCTGGTGGGGTTTTGGTAGTAGGGGAAGGGCTGCTGGCACAGCCCCTGTAATAAGCTTCATGAAAGTTCTGCCCCCATCCCAAACCAGCTTCAGTTAGGCCTCGCCTCTGGCCAAGGCTGAGCCGAGCAGCACCTCTGTGAATAAACGTATTTAAGAGGGGAAACCTGTTTGGCAATGGCCTTTGTTTTGGGAACTCTCTTGTTTGGAAGGGGGTAGGACAGAGGGATGGACAACCATACAGTCACCCAGGTTAGTGAGGAAGGGGTCAGGGAGACACTCCAGAGCAGCCATTTCCATTCAGTCCATGGTAAAATGGCAGCCTGAGCCCTTACAGTCCTCAGAGATCACTGGTGGAGAGAAGGTCTGTTTGTGGCCCACGGAGAAGCCCACGCTGGAGCAGGGGACTACTCCCAAAGAAGGCCATGACTGAGGGAGACCCGCACTGGGGCTGGTTCATCACGTGGAAGACCACCTCCACACTAGCTGGAGGATTTCATGGAGGACAGTCCCCTGTGGGAGGGATGCCATGTTGCCAGAAGGGAGGACTGTGAGGAGTGTTTCCCTTGAAGAGGAAAGAGTGCTAGAAGTGACATGGATCAGACTGGGACTGACTGTGACCCCATCCTCTGCCTCCCTGTGCTGCATGGGGGTGAAGGAAGTAGCAAAGCTGGGCCCAGGAAAGAAGGGAGGAATATGTATTTAAGATGCTCTTGTTTTTCCTCACTGTCATACTCAGATTGGCGATTTAGTAGTGATTTTTTTGTTTAAATTGAATTGATTCTTTTTCCCCCCAAGCCAAGTCTGTCTTTTGCCCGTAACCATAACTGGTGAGTGAGCTCTTCCCTCTCCTTTGTCTCAACTCTTAAGCCTGTTGTTGTATTTTCTCTTGCTGGAGTGAGAGAATGGCTGTGTGGTGCTCGGTTGCCAGCTGGGCAACCATGACAACACTGTACCTAGCCTGGCCTCCTGGACCAAACATGCTTTGAAGCTGTTAGCAGAGTCAAACCCAGTGACTGATTCTTATGTATTCCTTGGGGCCAGAAGCATGTTTGATGCACACCTGGAAGAGAGGTTCTGGTCTAGTTTCCTCCAAAAGAAATTCAGCTCAGGCATTGCAAAATCATTCTGCAAATGAAGTCTTCAAAACTGTGCTACTGCTTTGAATCAAAACCCTAATGGAGAGGCAAGACAGTTACCTATTACTGTCTTGATTCTCTAGGCCTTTTATCTACTCATAAACTTCTCCGCTCCAACCTCTTTTCTGAACTTAATTATTAGCTTTCAGGTGTTCCTTAGACTTACCGAATTTCTTCCCTTTTCTGCTTTTTCCTGCCAAACTCTTTGCAGTAACTTTTCTCTCTAAAAGCCATGTTCAAATAACACACATCAGCTAAAAACAAACACTCAAGTGAAACAAGCAACAGATTTTCATGAAGTATTTCCACTACCCTAAGATAACACTTTCTTTTTTGGAACAAATGTTGCAGCTCATCAAGTTCAACAGCCACTAGAAAGTGAACTTTTTACAGGTCAAGATGTTCCTATTTATCTGGACGTTTTACTTAAATTGCTCAAGTTCCTTCAGCAGCTATGCTCACGTGAACTACATGTTGCCTCATCACATCATCAGATGATGGTACAGATGAAAAGATGCTCTTGAAACACTGATTTCGCTCTTTGGTGTCCACTTTCCTCAAAAAGAAGTCTCTGAAGTAGCTTAAAATTCTGTGTATATGAAGCTATTACTTCACCCACTACCAAGTACATACGCACACAAAAACTTCATTGCTTTCTGAACCTGGTCGAGTCGGGTCTTGGTATTTTTCTAGCTTAGTTTCTAGTCTGCCCGTAATACCTCCATCTCACAATCAAACACTGCGTGGAAGTGTTTGACATGTCCAGGGCACACCACGCTTGGAATGAAAGCCCTGCATGCACACAGACCTGCTCTCTGTGGAGACAACATGAGAAGATCAGGAAGCCAAGCCTTAGCCATTGGCAGCAGAAGTTGCAACCAAGCATTAATGAGCTGAAGTGAGCTGCTAATGGCTGTCACTACATTTGACTTTAGTGTGGCACTACTTAAAAGAAGCTTCCTGATAGAAATCTAAGGATTTTTTTTTACTTCTAGAAATTCTCTAGTTAATAACCTCTTTCACTGACAGCTATGGCTTTAGTTACACATACTTAAATGTTGAAAGGGTTGTGGTTAAGGTTCTCCAGAAGACTGAGGTATCCTACGCCTACTAGAGGGGACATGCTCATGAATGCTTTTGTCAGTGGCAAGCCCTATCAGACTTCTGTGACTGATGAGACTTTCATCAAGCATGTTAAGTAGTAAAGCTTCAGTCCAGGGTCCTGGGACTGGTGAGTCCTGAAAATACAAGGCGTTCCTATTGTCCCAGCATGATTCAACTTGCTGTCCAGAAAACAGATCCAGCAGCCTTTGATCTTCAAAGATGACAGGGAACAGCCTTTGAGGCAGCCAAATGCGTCCTTCTGCATTACCAGATTGCTACAGAGACAGGCAGATGGGTGGAGCAGCCTCCACGTTCCTACCACGTAAGCAGCCCAGTTCTGTGTTAAATTACTGCAGCACAGAAGAGCACAGATGGCAAGTGGGAGAAGAGATCCCAAATTCAGCTGTGCAGCTGCTAGGTGGGACCACCCTGTTCATACACGCGTTGAAGAGACACTTGTTTTGCTACACTGAAGTCAGAATGAGTTAGTCACAGAAATGGCAGAACTGGACACCAAATACCCTGCCTCAAAGGGACCTTCCACTAGTACCTAGCTACATCCCACATTTGAAAATATTTTACACATCTGTGTGAATCTTTTGTCTTTAGGACAAGTACAGGTAAACTCTAGCAAGAAATCAGATGCACAAACAATGGAAGTTAAATGACTACAAATGAAAGTAAAAAAAGTCTTACCTCACCAAATGCACCTCTTCCAATCACTTTTATAATTTCAAAGTCATCTCGATGGAGTTGCATTTCCTTTACCAATTTTGTAAATGGTCTTGCTGTTTAAGAAAAAAAAAAATCAATTATGGAGAGAAATATTGCAAGCCAAAATAATCCATAAACTAGAAGTCAAAAGTACTCATTGCATACCCATAGCAATAGTAGTTTTCCAACTACTATTAGAACTACAGACGGAAAAAATATTAATTACACTATTTAACTAACAATTACAATTTTTGAAGAGTTCAATCCTATCATTGGTTCTGCCTTGCTGCTAGCAAGTAAAGAGCAAAATAGTCTTTTGGCATGATTTTCCACACCCATTTCTTTAGGGTTCTGGAAATCAGTGAGGGACCATGTGAAAGGGATGGAGACCATTCATTATTGGTAAATACTAGAGAAAAATCTGTCCTACAGTTACTAGCATAATTCTCTTCTTAAGCAGAGTTCAACTTTACTTTGTAATATTTCAGCTAGTATCATCTAAAGCTTTACAACCCACTTTCAAGAGATAGCTCTCTCTACTCAATAGCAATGAAATAATTTTCTATAAGATCTGTGGCTAATTTAAGATTTTTACTTTGAACTATCTTTTCTCTTAAGCCACATTCACAAGATGTCAGTAAGCCCAAGTATTGAAGGGCCTAAAAGATGTCCAGCAATTAGCTAGCCTACACTTATTTTGTTCTGGTGATCCCACCGGATTCCAGGCGGTTCTCAAAATATCTGGTTGACTAATTCCACTGCACCTGCAAATCCCATCAATTTTCCCCTCTCCAGTTCACATTCAGAATATTTTATTTGTTTCTAGCATATCACAGGACAAGGCTTACTGTTTAGATACAGCTTTTGTTACAATTCACTACTCTGATTACAAAGACCAAATCAGGAAAAACAGTAGTGCAAGCTAAACTGCACAAGCGCAAGTATGGTGTCTACAAAGCAGCAACTTGCACCTCTAACTAAGCACAAAAAGATTCCTCTTATTCACCTCATCACAAACATAATTAGAATAAAAAGACTTAAGTTTTTAAACACATGTATTTTTCCCATTTGCAACTGAATAAAACATCACAGAACTACTGCTTGTAATTCATCCCAGACTCCCGTTTTACCTCACCTTACACTATGATTAAGCTAATGAGTTATAAGCCAAACAGGATTCTGACAAGAGGGGTCACTGTCTTTACGATGTAATTCAAATGCTAACACACACAAACCAAACCTTACAAGCACACAAAAGATAGGGAAGTCTGAACTGAGGGTTACAGACTTGAGTAGGAAGTCTAAACAAGAAAGCCTGAAAACCTCTCAGCAAAAATCCATGTAACAGCTAATAAAATGAAGAAATAGCTGTACTAAAGCACAGCCATGCTGCTGCTTTGTGCTCGGGAGAGGTGTTATTGGAAAAGGTTTCCTCCACAAGTATTACCCATTTCACTGGATGTTTCTCGCCTACCCAAAGTACAAAATTGAAGAACAAGACTCCACTATCTTCTCTGCTAGATTCCCCATTTCAGCTGGGTAGAAATGCCTATCAAAGTCTCCCCCACCACAGGGCCACTGAGATCATCATTCCCAAACCCCAAGTTGTTTCTAACCCAGCAACACCAACTAAAAAGTTAGAAACCTATACCAGTCCAATCAGACACCTACACCAGTGAATACCGCTGCCGATGGCTGTGATACATACATCGATCATTTTGCAAGGTTCTCTTGCCTCTATCCCTTCCCATCAAAACAGAATCGATTGAGGAAACATCTACAGGTAAGAAATAAAGTTACGGATTGCTACTACAGAATACAGATCATTAGACTAACTTCGCAGAACACCAGCTTCTGTTATTAAAATTCAAGGGGAGGGGAAATGAAATACAGTAATTTTGCTTCTGGGGGATATCAATGCAAGAAAAATAATTTTTTCTTTTTTTTTTTTAAAGAAAACCAGTTTTAGCAATAATTCTGTTCAGTAAACAGAATAGCAAAATAATAGGTTTAAGTATTTACAAAAAAAACCCTACTGCTGTAAACTGATCACAAGCAATTTTCAAAGCAGGAAGACACAAACCTACAGAAGTTTAAGCTGCCTTGTATACTTTAAAGAACCCCCTTATTTCTTACATTTTTGTTTTGTCAACAGGTGACAAAACATTTTATTATTGTGTCTAAAGTTTTCCTTGCTTTGAAGTATATCAAACTTCATCCTGCTAAAACTGGGATTCAGTTTAGAAATGCATTAAGCTGAATTAAAGCAAGAGAATTCAATTAATTTTATATTTTAAAAGATAACAAATACGTATCTAGCAGAACACGTGCTTAAATTTGAGCAAATAGAAGATAGCGTCTGCAGAAAAGGGCATTAATGCTGCTATCTTTCTAGGAATTCTATCCTTCAAGAAGGAAGGATTATCAGACCTCAGTCTCTTTACCACCATCATTTCAATTAAAAAAAACTAAGAGTCCTAGGTTGGTCCTGCTTTTTCCATCTCAGTTGGTCAACTGAAGTACTAAATATTAAAATGAATTAGTTTACTACATGTAAATGACAAAAAGCATTCCTTCCTAAAAGGAAGTTACTATTTTTACAAGCTATTAGTGCACTTGACTAATGTTGGGTTTCAGTATTTAGCAGGTGCTGGTGTTCAGAAACATTGCAGCCTCAGTGGTCTCTCTCCTGGAAAGCTAAGAACCAAACATGAATATTTGGATGTACAGAAAAATTTTAAATTGGATAGGACTTCCTTTGAAATGGAAAAATTCTAGTCTTTGTCAAGGCACCTAAGGTTCCTTAAAAGTCAATAAAATTTGAAAATAAAACCTAATATCCACAGAATCTCATCATCACAGAGACTACCACAGAAGTTACGCAGCAGATCAGAGCTCAGATGAGGCAACACAGAAGGTTAAACTGACTTAAACTAATACTTACTTCACTCGCATTTTGGAGTAGAACCCTGTTTACACCAGGATGTGACCTGCTGCTTTTAAGTACTAAATTGCATAATTTTTACCTATTAATAAGTCATCTTAAAAAAACATTTCCCGTTGGCTGTTCCTCATCTCTCTAATATCCAGATTAGTAGCATGCACAGAACCGGCAAAATTGAGTGAACAGCAACTCACACCAAAAGTGTCAGAGAGTTGAGCTCACTGTGCTAGCCAGAACGATGCCAAGTGATATACCCACCACTACATAACAGGTAAAAAGCTTCAGCTTCTCCTTTTATGTATCACTATTTTGTAAATAAAGAACTCAAAGAAAACTTCTCTCCATATACTGGAATGAATAATTACACTTTACTGATTAGTTTTGATCCTACTATTAAAAGCAGGACTTATGATTTGGAGTTGTTTTAATACTTAATAAAAGTATTTAATCCTGGCAAACAGAAGCATTAGCTGTACTGGGGGTTTTGTTGGCAGTAATTACAGAATTTCATTACATATACTGTTGTCAGGGTAACATTAGCTGAGAGTAATTGCAAGAGTTTGTTTATTCCTGACTGTGAGGCTGTAATCAGAATTTGGGATAGGCATTCTACGTGCAATATATTTGTATGCATCACCACCTTTCTCTCAGGCTGTTTTTGCATTATTGTACTTACACTTGTTTGGAAGAAGGGTGTTCTCCATAAGGCCACGCAAGAAAAAAAAACCCAAATAATTTTAAGGAGCCAAGAAATGTATACTCACAATAATATAACAAAACCAGTAATGAACGCTGTTTTGATCAATATTCATAACAGGAAGTGAATTGCCAGCATTTACTTCTTCATCAAAAACCAGCGTATGTATGAAAGACATAATTCTCCACCCGCAAATTTTATTCCAATCATACTCTCCTCTTCCCCTGATAGACAGGAGTAGGAAATTTTGTTTGCACAAAAAGAAAACACCAATTTGAATAATTTGAAAACATAATTTGAAGCGCAGTCATAGGTAAATAGGTTTGTGATTTAGGTTTGTGAGTTGGTGCATCTACACTGCAGTCAATTTGTATTATGCCACCTGATAAAAAAGACACTTGAAGACGGTTTCAGAATGACAAAAAGCTGCAGGAAATGCCAGCAGAGCCAATCTGACATGGCAGATTGGGCATTCTGCACTGCTACCCCAGCAACGGGCTCTGTCAAGGTCAGAAGCATATGTCAAATTGCCTCTCATTTCTGAAGGCAGGTCAGGGAAGGATGGTAGTATTGTCAACATCACCCTCAAAAAAATAATAGGACAACTTTTCTCAAGATAAAATGCGGTTAAAAATGAAAAGTGTTGAGATATGTTCTGGATTTTTACTTTCTGTTCAGATTCTGAACCATTCAATTTAGGTCAATAATTTACTATGTGGAATCTGCAAAAGCTGGCACCTTTACATTCGAGTGGACAAAAGACTACCCGCTGGGTTTACGATAACAACCGCTCAGTGGTGGAGTTACCCAATGGCTCTAGTTTGAGGACTCCTGTGTATATTGTTAGGCAGTGTGAGCTTCCAGAAATTCAGAGCCACAAGATCACTGAGTCAAAGCTGCCAAATTTTCAAGAACATCTGATGTTTTGTATCATTGGCAGCTTCAAGTTTTAAGTAAATGTGACAACTGCAAGAAAATAATACACAGATTTACAGGTCTCTTTCATCAAATCAGGTTCAAAGGGACCTCAGGAGGTCTCTAGTCCAACCTTCTGCTCAAATCACAGTCAATATTGATTTCAGTCCAGGTTACTCAGGGTTTTGCCTGGTCAGGTCTTAAAAACTTAGAAGGATGGTGACTCCATGGCCTCTCTGAAAAAACTAATCATATTCTACACTGCCCTGCACTGGATAGTTTCACAGTTCAGAACTGATCTTGTAAGTGATTTGGAGTTTAATTCATTATATAACACGATGATAACATTCAGGTAGATCTGCCCAGAAGGTAGGTCCAAACTGTCTGGTCATACAGAAATTCATCTGCCACCACGCTCCCTTTATCTACTCACCCCCTTTACAAAACATTGTGGTAGGAAACTATGTGAATTGCAAAATATCGTCAGGGAAACAAGTAAATGATGCAGATAATTGTCTGTGGAGCCACACTCCCACCAGACAGATCCAATATTTTATTTACGATGTTTTCTTTGGAGAAAGAACATGAAAGAGAAGCAAGTTTTACCATTTCTCTCAACCACCCCTCTTAGCTTACATTCTAGAAATCAAGTAACTTGTTTGCCCTTTGTGCACCCTTTTCAAAGAAACAGCATTCCTGTGATATTGCTACTAAAACAGTAGGCTGACAGGTTTAACAAGTTAGTGCTTGTGTATCTCCCATGTCTGGGGAGATACCCACACCCAGGTAGCCCCAACTGCTTACTAGGGTGATAAATACCTGTTACAACCCACACTTGAGTGTTAAGGAAACACAATTCTTTTGCTACCTCTTGCTATTGTGAAATTTTCCCTGTATTTTAGAAACGTAAATTTTTATTAATTCTTCCATCCTTTGTTGAGTCCAGTCTTAATTTTTCCAATTATAGATCCTTGCCTCCCTTTTCCTGCTCTGGCCCATTTCCTCTTACTGTCCACCCTGTGAATGCTTTTTTCAGTCTGGTTTCCTAAGGAAATAAGGTATGTGAGGTCACATTGTTTGGCAGCCTGAGCCCATTCCTCCTGTCCAGTACCTTTTCACCCCAGTGAAGACCCTCAACATCCCCTTTACCAAATTTCACTGAAGTTGTCCAAAGATACAAAGTCACTAAAAGTTCTGTAAAAAACCTGGCAGTGTCTAGGTAAGACACTCACAGTATCACCTCTGCTAAGGAAAAGGCTGCAGCAGGAACACAGCAATCACCTTAGCTGGGTAACCAGCACATGCTGAGGTGCAAAGCAGACATACCTTGCTGTCGTCCCTAGTCATGGAGGGACAGTAGAGTGATACCGACACAGAAGAGGGAGGAAAGGAAACCAGAAAGTTGTACGGCAGGAAGGGCAGGGGGTTATTCGACTGAACTCAGTAAAGGAGAGAGATCCCAATTCAACAGGAAGCCAAACTTCACCAAAGTTCTGCTGGATACAAGCAAAAGGTGACGCACTCTGTGTTCTCCGATACATTCTCTGCTTGGCCTTGAAATTTGGCTATGTTTTGCCTCCCATTTTTATAACATACATGCACAACTCTTCACTTACTGTCTGCCTCTTGCTCAATGATATTCTTCATCATTCATCAACATCCATCACACAAATGAAGTGGTGCAAGACTTTGGTTATCATTACAATGACACAAAACCCACTGGGTTAAAAACCCAAGACACACAAGCTGGTTACCTCTTGCAATGTGCTTACAGCCCTGGCAGAACAGCCTCTTGATATGGAACACTGCTTCACATGCTGACAGAGTCCCCATTACGTCCTGAGCAAGGCCATCCAGTTTTATAGTGCCTGGCTAGTCAGTACTGCCTAATTTTAAGATGTTCCCTTCTAATAGTATTTATCTGAAATGAAATGCCCGTAGCAACAGACATATACACTAATTCAAGAAAGTCTGAATCTTCTTGAGTCTGATTGACAGCATTTTTCAATAGACTAAGTCTAAATATTGTATTGTGATACTTAATCCAGCATACCATCATTAAAAAAAAAACTTTTCTGAGAAAGTAGCATACAAAGATATCCATTTGCAGCCATGATTATGGATTTTGCTTCATTTTATGAAAGCCTCCTGCCATATGTAAAAATAGAGCCCCTGACCACTTTCAATCAGATACCTTTCTGGCACTAACAGAACTATGAGTTTGGACAGGATTTGGATTAGATAATTACATGCAAAATGCTCAAAGGTTTAAAAGGATAAAACCATGGTTACTTTTAGGTATAAACCAAGACTAAGTGCTCATAGCTTCTGCATTTTGCTCCACGAGTGGCTTTATCAGTTACAGAAGAACTGATCCTGACATTTAGAATTTCTCTACTGGTTTGCGATAGCTGCATGAAAAATTTATCCCTGTGCTGAAGGGTAATGGCATTGGGAAGTGTTTTGAAGAGAAATGTTGAGTAGTACTTCTGGTGCTGATCCTATTAGTGTCACTGAATTTGCCAGCAGAAAAGCAAGGCATTTACCTTGAAACATGGTCTGTATTCACTGTTATTCTTTTTGTGTAGCAAGGCCCAAAAGTAAGTACCGCATAGAGGGACTCAATCTGCAGCAATATGCTACCATTTGCCAGCTCGTTGATGAATGTTACCAGAAACCCATAATAGCTGGCTATCTGCCTGACTAGCCCATTAACTGCTTTTCATGCTTACAATGAAAGGACATCAAAGATAATACTGAAGATTTGTACAGACTACTACTGAGGAACATACAGATAGTTCTGAGTAGTCCAAACAGACAAAATGTGTTGCCAATTTAACTCCTGTCAAAGCCACTGTACTTCTCCTTGAGAACTAGACAGCAACAGAGTTCTAGCAAGTGAGAGGAAGTAAGTGTTGGCTTGCATATCCAAGAACCAACTCCAAACGACTATTTGCTGTACTTGCATATATGTAAGGGAGTAGCTTACCTACAGAAAAACAACAATCAGAAAAAATAAAAACCACACGCGAATCAGACCTAAAGGTAATGGCATATGCTAATGCTACGATGGATGCAAGTACAAATAAAAAGGAAGCTTGCATCTGAGATCTAGCAGAGGAAGCTTACTGCCCAATTTCTCATCTTCAGGTTGTGTTACTGTCATGAAATGGCTCATAATTTAGGTAAGTACAACTGGATCTCTAGAACAGATTCAGGCAGGGTTTCTCCTTTTTTTTTTTTTTTTTTTAAATACTGAAGTTGACCTTGGAAGATAGAACTGTTAGTACTAAGACTGAAGAAATGTGTGACTGTAAATAGAATTTCATTTGGGAAACCCAGAAGTTATCATCCACACAAGCTTGGTGCAGTTTCACAATAAGGAATAGTTTAGCATACAGCTATCAGGACACAGACTTTTTTAAGCAGGATGACACATTCTGAACAGGAGAACCTGGACCTTCATGAGTGCTAACCTGGGTATTTCAAAAAACACTCAGCAGTTCGAGAGTAAGTTCCAGCCCAACTGTCATGGGAGAACTAAGAAAGCTCCTAGAGAAGCTGTGCTCCTGGCTGCAGTTTGTAGTCCAGTTTTTCACACCTCTTTCCAACCTGTCACATTTGTTTGGGAGAGGGAAAGCTGCCATGCCTCTCTAACCTTTCCCTCAAGTTTCCAGCTCTTTCAGCAGACCACCCGACAATCATGGGTTCTCTAGTAGTCTATCAGCCTCTTCAGCCTTAGAGACTTCACTGACTAATCTATTGTGCAGAAGCCCAATAATGTCTGCAAGTTGTCACTTTCTGAAGAGACTGAAATACCAGATCTTGCTAGTACTTGAATTTCATAAGGTTTTCAAAAGGTGGTACTTTCCTTCCTGTTAAGCCTTGCTAAAAAAAAGTGAGAAGAAAAGATTACTATTCCACATAAAAGAATCTTTTCTGCTCGAGTAACTGTTGATATCCAATGCCTTCTTAAGCTTCATTCTTCAGTCCTTTTATTTTCCTCAAGACAATCATACGCAGCCCAGAAGACACATGCACATCAAGTCACTTACAGGCTCCTTGAATTACAGGCTTTTTTCCTGGGACTGTCTGACATCCCAGACATTGGTGACAACTGAATGGGGAGCTACATGACCACTTTAATCCAAGAAATCCATTCTGCTTTGGAAAGAGTTCCTCCTTTGTTCCTTCCCATGATGCTCCACCACTCTATTCTCTGCGTCATCAGCAGCATTCACATGGTATGTCAAACCAGGAAACATTTCCAGGCGAAAGCTAACTTGTCTATCCCATCCTCTCCTTCCGAACCATTTACCCAATGTGACTCACATACAGCTGTGACCATGGAGCCTCGGCCCATGGCAGGCAAGGCAGCAGGACAAGGCTGGAGAAGGGCAAAAGGCCCTTCTTGGAATTGAGGTGGGTCTGCCTCGGACCGCACTGAGCATGGAAGTGCTATACAAGAGTCAGTTCCCAGCAAACCTACAACACATTAGGATTGAATCTTCCAAAGATTTGTGTAAGAAATGGATGGCAACAAACACCAGAGAATACAATCTCTGTTTAACATAGCTTTATCTGTACCTGAATTTTTCTGTACTTCCAGTCCAGGGCCAGATTTTACACCTGTTGGAGATGCCATTTAAGCCACAGCAAATGGCAATCACATATTGAAGCATACCAGTAATGGAAAAACTGTTTCGGGCTTCTATATGAATCACTAGATCTAAACAGTAAAATTTCAATTTAATTTTTTTCATTTCAAAACAAAGTTGTAAATATTGCTAAAATCCACTTATCCATGACGAATTATCTAAAAAGCAGAGTTAATTTTTTGTACAGTAGTTTCAGAATTGACTGCTTAGAGAAAGATCCTTTGGTATTGCAACTTATTTTTCAGATAGTTTCAAACTAGATTAAGAAAATCTCAAATTAGAACTCACCCAAATTTCAGTAACATATGAATGAATCTAAATTTCAGACTCAGCAACTCTTGCACATCCTGCTAAGAAATGAAACAATTCCCATTGGATGACCATGCTGTGCTGATATAAGCTTATGTACTTACATTAATTAAGCCACCACTTACACCATCAACATATGAGCAAAGTTCCATCTTTCTGACTACATGCTTATTTCATCTTAAAACTCAGCAAAACAAGCAGCATAACTTCATCAATAATTTACAGTAAACACTCATCTTTTGTTTTCTCCAGATACATGTAAGATGTTCTCTTGAGTTACTAAAAACTTAATATGTGCATTATGTAACAGAACAATTTATACTTTACACTGGTGCTATATTTACCACATGCCACCTTCTTTATGCTAAAGGTTAGAGGTTTCTATTAATGAGCTCTTCTTGACAAAGCACCCTACACAACTGCACTTACAGTGACAGGAGAGAAATCCACCTTATGAGGTAGCCTTTATCTCTGCTTATAAATTTAGAGTGAACTAAAGATGTAGCTCAATGACACACAACTGAAGTGGACCACTGGGAGCAGAAAGGCAGTTTCACAGATCTGCTCCCTTCCCTGTATCAGCTGTAACAAATCCAGATGTCTCACCTCACTGACCTGATTCTGCTCACTAAACCAGCAGAAGCCTGACCTACCAAGACACATAATACAACTATCATTCTGTAGTTTAACAAACTGAATCATCATCACTGAAGGGTTGGGAGAGGCTGCTCCACCAGCACAAGCAAGAAGGGTAAAGGTGCACGGCATTTTTTCAGAGCCCATCATCTGTAGCACAGACAAAGGTGAGATGAACTGCCCATGCAAGGGCCTTCGCAGCAGACTAACTGCCGCAGAGGTGGCCTGCCTTGGCGCTAACACCCAGGCAGATGCACAGAAAGCTGGTAAGGGAGCAGAGTCAAATGACAATTACCTTTTCCCTGATACTTCAGTTCTCAGCCAGATCAACACCATAAACTAGGGGATGTGGCATTAGATCGGCTTACAGTGCTACAGAACTGACTTTCTTTTTCTTGATGGCTCGAGGCTGAAACCCTTTGCACATAAATACCCTGAGCTGTTTTTAAATTTCAAGAGTTCAGACAGCAACAGCTCCTTTAAGGACAGGTGTGGCATATCTTCCTCCTCACTCCACTTCCTCTAAAAGGGCAGTGGGTAGGAGGACATTTTCTCAGACATTACTCACACTATTTCAGATCTTCCGTGGAGCTCCAGATCTAACTAAGAGGTCAATGAAAGTCAGATTTTTGCTGTAGGAAAAGGCCATGAAGACATGTGACAGGGAATTACTCTAACCAGGCACTAGAATATTTGGCATAGCTCAGAAATTACTCAGAAGCAGAGAAGATAGTGTTGTCTACAGATTTAAAGTCAATCCCCAACAAGTCCCATGCTAAGATTTGCTACACATTATAGTGGAAGGCTCAGAGTGGATTTTTATTATTATAAATACTCTCACTTCCTCAGCTCCCTCTCGACCAGGAACTCTAAAGCCAAAGCCGCTCTGCCTTGCTCTGGTCCTTCCGATGCCCCTGGCTGGGAGTGAAGAAGATCTTTTACAGCAAGACTGTTTTCACGGACTCGAAGAGCTAAAAGCCACTATCAACATCACACAGGGCAAGCTGGGCATTAGGAGCATTGTTAGCCTCTGTAACAGAAAAACCCCTGGGTTTGGAATATTCAGAAGGCAAGCACATCTCCAGAAGGCAGGATGCTTCCTGACACTTACTCGCTCTGAAACATAAAGAGGGCAGAAAGGGAAGCGAAATGCATCTCTCTGCCTTCCAAGGTGTGATGAAAACTTTATCCAGATACAGCTACATGCTTCTAGTTGCACTATGCAACTTTTCCTTAATGTCTGACACTTACCACAGCACTTTCCAAAGTTTGTCTCTATCTATTCCCAGGCTTCCCATATACTACAGTTAAAATTTAAATTGAAAAAGGCTAGTCTAGATTTTGCAGGGGAAAAAAAAATAAATCTACTAGAAATCTACAAGGACATCATAAACCTGGCCCTAGATGTAGACTTCTAGAAATGGAGTCAAACTGTGGTACATGGATCATTAGTAGTACAGACTTTTTTTTAAGTGTTCACAGCTCAAAAAAAAAAAGCCAAAAATTGTCATTATGAGGAAATAAACCAAGAAACCTGCAGAATTCTGTTTTAGAATATTGCCCATTTAAGTTACCAGTTTGCTGAACAGCATCAACTAATTATTCTGAGGTTTCAACTGACCAAGATCATAACACCTGCTATTAAATAAGAATAAAAATCCATCTAAAGCTTGCTTGGAAGCAGGGTTTTTTAATACACATTGAATAGCCCAGACAGAAAACATTTTGGATTAATTAATATTAGACACATGACAGTTTATACATGTTCAGATTTTTAAACGGAACTTTAAATCAAACAGTTGTCCTTAGGGAAGTCAAATATTGGAACAGGTAAGAGTGAATTTTTAAAACACAACTGATTTAGAGCTTTAATATCGCATGTATATGCAAAGCATATGGAACAAGAATTTAAAACCAGAACACCATGACTTTTCCTGAAGATATTTCCAAATCTTGAAGTATTATATATTCAAGTTTCTACAGTCCAGTTGGGATGGAATTCTTCCTTCTTCTCTTCCCCTCATTCTGCATTTTTGTCACCCTTTCTTACCCAACTTTTTGCTAATTCCTGCACAGTACACTGAATAAGCTCTTTCCCCTTATCTCAATATTTCATATATGAAGGACACACTTTTGCTTTTGTTTAGTATTTTTAGCCCATCTTTTCCTAACCTCTCTACCACGATGTCTTTCAGAAATTCTTAAATCCAGTTTCTGGACCATGATTTTAGACAAGCTCTCTACAGACTGTCAGCCCACATGACACACTGTTTACTGGACACGTTTCTAGGCATTCCCAAACCTCTTGTAGGCTCCTGGAAGCTTATATCCTCCACACTACCACTGTGGTATGTATATATATATATATACACATATACGGCATATACATACCAGAACACACCTCCTGTTACTGCACACTGCAGTGTGATCATCAGCAGGCCGAGCTCCCTGGGTTCTAGCTTCTCACTCTTTCTTCCATATGCTTAAAGCCAGTAGGAAACAAAAATCTGTTCGTTGTCCTTAGCTGATACCAAAATTAAAAGTATTCAATCACTACGCTCACAGTTGTAAATACAATGCATTGCACCTTTATATCTTGCTCCTCAGCTTTTCAAGGTAGACATATCAAGTGAGGATCATCCCAGCAAGTTTTCATATCAGATGCAGTACCTGATAGAACAGGTTCTGCTTTTAAGCTTACAGTTTTAAACGCAATTTTTCAGTTTTGTACACTCCTCTTTACCTGAACTTAAGGCTAAAGCATCAACATGCCACCTTTAAGAAGTACTACAACCATAATCTCTTTGCCCCGAGATTTATTTCCACACATTTAAGTAGAGAATTCCTTCTCTTTCCTCATTTACAGCCCATATAGACAGGTGTGTTGTTGATTTGAAAAACAGAATATCAAGTACCAGGGCATTCAGAACGAGCTTGTAGAAGGCTGGTAATCTCAAATCTTCATCTACACCTCAGGCTCTAGTCTGTTGGCTTCCAACCTTTTCCTTTAGTCATGCTTGAAAGTAACAACCAAATGTTTGGATGCTCCAATGCAACACCAGGGTGAGCACCTGCACGCCAGTATAGATGCAGTCGGAAAACCCTACCTGTGTAGATGTGCTTTTACAACTTTCCATTTCCAGAGTAGGAACCAGAGAAGATGTATTACCTTCCTTCCAGAAATCTTTTGACATAGCACATGGCCTCTGAGGAGACCACAAGCAGAAGAACAAGGAATTTCTGCCAATCTTCAAAATACTTTAAGCTGTTGCAATGTAACTGCAAACTAGTACAGACATTGACTCAACTATTTACACAGAGAACAGCCAAATGGTTCCCTTTTTACTTCCTCAAGCATCATTTTAGCTATATTCCATTCCCTTCTCTTTTTCCACACCAAATTTAATATTTTGCTTTACTAATTTATCTCCAGTGTCATCTGAGCAAACCTTGGCTACTTTGCCCATTCAGTGATTGTTTTAGCTCTTCAATAATATTTTCCACTTGCACTGATTCACTTTAAAAAAACCACATTCAGTACCAAACCACAATCTTTTAAAAAGACTGTCAAACTCTTCATTCCTGATACTGTAGTTCAGACACACTAGTCTCATTTTTTATGCTAGTGTTGTGGAGGTGAGGCTATGTAATCCTTTTGTTCCATAAGCTTATTTGGAATTTTCTAACTGAAAAGCCTGGAAGAGATGTAATCTTTATTTTTCTCCTTTACTTTTTCATCTCTTAAGATTTTCAATATTTACGTCACTTAGGTCTTCTGGGTTTTTTAAACCTACATGAAAGAGGTGCTCAGCACTCCTTGTTTAGGAACACATCGTTCCATCTTTGGGTCATCACTTCAGGTCCATCACTTCGGGTCAGCCAGCAGGGACATGAACAAACATTACCAAAAACGTTTTTCATTTCTTGGCAGTTTCATAGCCTTTAACATGCAAGCTTTGATCTGGTTCTCATGGACAGGTACATACACAACAAAAGTCTGTGACAATAGTCTCCCAGACAGATACCATGCAGCACTGAGGGGAAAGAAGAAAGCACATTCATATGTGCTTATAAAGCTAGCATTTTTGTTGTTCAAATCTGTAAAGAAGTTCAAGTCTTGAAGACTATTCTTCTGCTAACTGTCCTAATGTTTATACCGTAAGAGCCACACAGTTTCACTTTATCATAATTTCTTGAAGCTTAACTCGTTTCCTATATAATTAGAATTTTAAAACCAAATAGCATCATTTTAAAAAAAAAAAAAAAATCAAGGTCCACAAAAATCTTTAAAAAGAAGTATGAGGAACAGCTATGCATTGAACTATTCCACTGTATTATTTGCATAAGCAGCAAGTGTCACTTCGTCACAATTTCTACTACAGTACTAGGACTGCACCAGCAGACACTCTTACAGAACAAAAATGTACCTGATTATTTTAAGAAATTTTACAGGAGCTGAGTAGCTTGTGCAGTTGCTGGCAAAAGTTCACCCCCGATGGACTGTTCAGCCATATTTCAAAGGAAGGAAAGAAGCCAGGAGTGTTTACAACTGTATTTTATGAAATAAAAATTTAAAAGCTTGACTTTTTCTGAAGAACCACTCTAAGAAATGCATTTTCAAAGAGCAAGAAGTCAATCTGGAGTCTCATCTGTCTTATGTGAATAAATTTTAACATATCAAAACCCCCAAAAGTCTAGTAAGAATCTTTCAGTTATGATATCATCAGTTCCATTTCTTTCCTTCAAAATCTTATTTAACAGACATTTTAGTATATAAGCTCAACTTAAGGTTTTCGTTAACGTACAGGCTATCATTTTTGAAGGTACTGTGTAAAGACAGACATCTGGCCTGACCACTGATTGTAGTATATTGATCGGTATTTAGGACTTTTTCATTTCCTCTATGAAACAACATATTTAGGATGCTTTTCCCAGTCCTTTCTAATTCATGTACCTGCATATTTTTTTCTTCCAATACTGCAAATTTTAATTCAAATACTATGAGTCCTAAACCATCTATTTCTGGACAAGTGTTAAAAGATTACAAGTAGACAGTGTTGATTTCCTCTTCCAGGAATTGTTATGTACAGCTAAATTTATTTCCTTGCCAATTTTTTTTTTTTACAGTTTTCTATTTTTTAAACACAGAAGCGATAACTAACGGTCTCCACCTAAGTCCCTCAGAAAACGGAGAGGACAGGTTCTTAAGTGTTATATGGGACATGAGGGGGGAGGGAGAGATGAGGGCAAGGAGATTGAAGTAAGAAGTAGGTCTTGCTCATGCTTCTCTCTTGCAGAAAAATAATCCATTATCTTTCACCAGCTGTCACCCATTTCAGAGCTCTCCACAGAGCTCTGAAGGTAAATTACTGGAGCACATTTTGCAGTAAAGTCTCTCTATTATTTATTCTGTGGCTATGAAGCATATACTTGAACTAAAAGCTATTATTTCCAATGTGCACAATGACATATTACAGCCACTGACGCAAAAGATTGTGTGTGCATTGCTGTTCTAAAGACATTGCTGCGAAGTGCCTCTCTAAATACAAATAGGGAATAAGAAGTAAAAGGTCTGAACAATGAAACAAAAGAGGAAATTAAGGACTTGAGAGGAGAGAGGTGATATTTCTCAGTAGTTTTAGGCAGCAGAACTCAGAGCAAAACAAAGAAGTTATTGCTGTTACTTCACTATCTGCTTTTTCCCCCAAGGTATCTGCCAAGAGGGACGCAATACACTGCAACTAGAACACACTATGAACAACTTCCATACATCAACCTGAAACACCTATACAACACTTAGAACAAAGTTTCTTCTGAAAAATTAACACACATTACAAATTGCGCACATACACGGTCCTTGCCCCAGAAGGGTAACAGACCATTACATTTCGTAGTGCCTCTGTGACACAGCTGACAGCGTATGTTCTCTGGCAAGGGTGTCCACCAGATTTCCAGGTGCTTAGGAATCATGAGAATTTTAAAAAAATCTTATTATTTTCCCAGGAGCTTGCTGCAAGCAATGTACTCAAAAACACAGATACAAATTAATTGCATGGAAAGTCAAGTGTCACTTAGGATACCCTATTAATAATTAACTCACACTAACAAAGGATTCAGTTCGGTTTTGTCCCATTTGTACATTGTTATCCTCAACACTGATAGCACTTCCTGTGCTATTTTCCACATATCAATATAATTTTGAAACACTGTATTAGTTGTGCTTTAGGTTTGCTAAGCGCACTATCGTCAAGAAAGAGTATCAGCATTAAAACCATGTGCAGGTCCAACTTCATGGAAGTCATACGAGCTCTTATTTTACAGAGCAACCCAAAACCTAGCAAATATTTCCCATTAGATCTTGACAACTATGAGGAAGATTTGTTTTACCCTGTTGTTAGCAACTGCTTAGTCAGACTCCTTATGTCAGACACAGGGATATTAGGAACCCTACTACCCCTTTGTGATATGAGAACATACCTAGCAGAACAGCTAAACCTGTATTCTTTGTAAAGAATGATTCAGGCTCACAGTTATGTAGGGATTGCAGGCTCTTCTGACAGCTCCATGGAACAAAGCTTTAAAATACTTCATCCGCTATCAAGGCTCACAACTAGACATAAGGAAACCACACTTGTGAAAAAGCACTAGACGTAAAACATAGGTTCAAAGTTCTTGAAACCTGTTCTGGCAATTCTCTTCAAGGAACAAGGAAACTGGTGCTTTTATTAAACACATGGCAGAAAAACATGAACAAAATGTAGTTTCCCATCATTTATAAGCCTAAAATTTAGTTAAAAGTTTGTCAATACTTAACGTTCAGACTACATGGTAAAATGCCAACCAATCAGGGTAAACACCTGTGTTTACTAAAAAATCAATAGTAAATTTACATCAGTTGTGTCAACTACTTTATCTATAACAAGATGATTCTATTTCACATATTTGTTTTTTGTTCTGCAAAGTATAAAGAATAACTCTTTTCTATTAAAGCAGCTGTGATATTAAATAAATTTGCTAACATAGGAAAAAATAAAAGGTAATACTGAACCATAGAATAATTTTAGCTTGGAAAGGACTTCTGGAGATCAGAGTCCAACCTCCTACTCAAAGCTGAGATAACATCAAAGTTCAATCAGGTTGCTCAGGGCATTGTTCAGCGAAGGTTTATCTCCTAGGATGGAGAAACTATCACCTCTCTGGGTGTCTCTTCCAGTGCCTGACCACCTCTCAGGAGCAATATTTTTCCTCCCTATACACAGTCAGAATCCTCCTCACCATAGCCTGTGTCCGTTGCCTCTCGTTCTTGGTGGTACACCTGAGAAGAGTTTGCCTCTGTGTTGTCCCTAACTGTGCATCTGGCAGTTGAGGATCAGCATCAGATTCCCCTTCTTCGGGCTCACCAAACCCAGGTATCTCATGCTCTTCTTGCACATCACATGCTTCACACCTCCGTCCAACCACATCAGTGGTTCTCTGCTGGACTCACTTCAGTTTCCCAGTGTTTCTTATGTACTGGGAAGCCCAGAAATGGACACAGTACTCCAGAAATGGCCTCTCAATTGCTGTAAAGAGTAGAATAACCACTTCCCTCAACCTGCTGGCTACACTCTTGCTGATGTGGTCCAGTAGACAGGAAGCCTTCATTTCTACAATGATGCACTACTTTTTCAGCTAATTCTTGACCAGGATCCCAATTTTATTTCTGCAAGGCTGCTTTCTAGTCAGTTATTCCCCAGCTTTTACAGCTCCACAGTGCAAGACTTCACACTTGTCATGACAAACTTTGTGAGGTTTTACAGTGTGAAGGAAATATAATACTGGTATGCAAAAGGTATAGAATGTAATCTCCGCCATCCCCACCCTCAAAATGTACCTGAAACATTAAACAAAACCTTTATGAAGTTGAATATTACCCATGAAAACAGGAAGTTTTTAACTAGACTACCTGTAGCTCTGATTCTAACAAAACTAACCAGGGCACTTCTGCTCCTAGTTTGAGCAGCTCAAATGCGTGCATACCTTTAACGCTGAGCATAATTACTGAAAAGCCCTCTCCTAAGAGCGCTAAATGCTTCTCCATCACTGAATTTTTTTGTTTTTTTAATTAAAAATCCCCCCTTTCTTTCCTTCTCAAAGTGTCAGAACTTTGTCTTTTCAACTCACATCAGACACAGTCAACTTCAGGATACTCAAGGACTGATTATTTCCAGCCAGGGACGTAGACGTGACTGGGTCTTGCCTGCCTGGCTCAAGCCTGACCAGTACAGCCCTGCTTGCACCGCACTATACTCAATCCAGTAAATCCTGCTGGCCCACAATAACATATGCAGAGCGATAACCACAGTTCAGTTGCCTTAATAACCAGTAAATCCTTCTAAGGGTAAGATAAAGACAGTCTGTGGGCCTGATACAGCCCCTAGTTAGGAATCCCCACTGTATGTGTTCCTGTATTATGTTATCTGTAGTACTAGGCCAGCAGAACCACAGTTTAAAAACAGCTGTTTGATATTGTCATTATGTCCAGCTTAAATATTAACTGTTCAGGAAACCAAAGGCTGAACTGGCTGATAATGGAAGTCCTCAGTTACATAACAGAGTAAGTTAACACAGTCAAACCTAATTCCTTCATGCAGCAATACCATCCTACATGACTAAGGCATTTTGCGACAACTAGTTAAAGCTGGTCTGGAAGGAAAATGTTTATGCTTCTTCCCTGTGACACAACAGGTTAACTCATCTGCAACTTCTCAGAAAGCCTGCTCTGAAAGATGAAGCGTTGTGAGTCTAGGAAAAATACCCTATTACCCATAAAAGGCAGAAAGATTAAATACCACAGACTCCAGCCTTCACTCTGCACCTATAACCCAACATCTAGTGGTCACTAGCTACCAGTTATTCCATTAGGACCTTTAGATCACTTTTAGCCATTTGTACATGTAAAAATTTTCTTCTTTCAGCCTCCTGTAATAAGTCTTATAGGGTGAGGTTTTGAATCACAAAAACGTAGCTTCCTTTTGTTAGGTAACTTGAGAGGGTTGCAGGGCAACAAAGCCATCCTGAAAGAAACCACTGATAGTGAGCGCACAGTGAGATCCCCTCCTTGCTTAAAGAACATAGAAAATGTGGGCAGATATTACATCCCCACTTTGCTCAGATGCGGTTCAAATGATCAGACTAGACAAAGGAAACCCAATTCCTCAATTTAAAATTTTCCACACAAACTTCTTACTCAAGTATATCTAGCCATAGAAAAAACACACTTGCTACTGTTCTTTGGATCCACAGTCCAAGACTAGTCAGAGGCCTGCAGAACAAAGCCTCCAGAGCATGCACACCAGGTGTCCATCTCAGCACTAACAAGAGACAAGGAGACCATAGCCACATAGTCGTCATACACAGAAATGGGGGTGAAGGGAATGACAACACATGACATCTTAACTAATCCTATCCGAAAAAGAGCTAAATTTACAGGCTAAACATGCATGTTAAAAAGTAAACCTTTGGGAACGTATTTCAAGATGATCTTCACGCCTAAAGTCACCCTCCTGCTGTTTCTGCTCTACCTTCACTACAGTAAAAGACACTCAGAACACTCCAACTTTCAGCATTGATAATCCAAATCACACGGGCAGCAATAAAGCCGGCAGCACAGAGAAAAGCTCCACGAAGAAGCCAGCTTTTCAGGAAGGATGTGCAAAACGAAGATCACAGAAGTCATGCCGTAATAACAGCAGAAATCCAAAGGCATGCAAGGCAATGGAGACAACCCCCATCCACCCCCAAGGTACACGTGGATCTCTAGAAGAGCAGGGAAACCAGGGACAGAGGAATTCCTCGAGTGGGAAAAAGGTTTCAGATGCCTCAGAAGTATTACCACGCAATTACTAGAAACCTTGTCCTTCCTCAGATGGGGACAGAGATTCCCTTCACCCCAAACCCCAGTAAGCACAACTCTTAAAGGCACTGAAGCTTTTAATACCTGTAATTAAAAAAATGGGTTCTTTGCTGGAAGAGGGTATTTGTTGTCTTTTTTTCCAGTACTACGAGGTTTAAACCAATTTAGGGCATAATCCACTGTCATGTACCTTTGGAGAATTTGTAGTGACTCAAAGCGTTTCCGGAAGTCTCAACTATCCAGGGAAGGCACACAGTTCAGTTCTTAAGCTAAAAGACCGCTATTAGCAGGGTATCTTAATACACTAAAATCCCCCATACTTCAATAGTCATTGATATATTTTGGGTAGGGTTACACCACCTAAAAAAAGAGCGAATCCCCACACCATGAACTACACACTCCCAAATAAAAGTACAACAGTGCCAGAATAGCTGCAACACTCCTTTAAGACTGACTTCCACGTATCTACTTAAGTGAGTTTAAAACTGGTTTCATCTTACTTATTACTTCATCTTTCATTGATTTATTTTTAATGAAGATTAGAACAATATAACCCAGGTTCAAGCTGAATTAAAAGTCCAGAGAGAATTTTGTATAGACTTTTCTAAAATTCCAAACATGCATGTCTCAGTGAACTGGCACAAACAGGTTTCAAGCAGGACTTCACAAACCAATTTCCCGTGTTTATTTTTATGTTCGAGAACAATTATAAATGGTGAAAAGAATTTGGTATCTATCTGGAAATGATGCTGCTTCTGATCTTTTCTCAGCCTTTTTTGGGTAGGGCAGCTTTACATATTCAGCCCTTCAGCAAATTAAGACCTACACCTCAGCCTTCATTAATACACACCTGATTAATAAACTCCACTCCTTTCCAGTGATTCAGTACTTGGTGAAGACAGTCACATGATTTTCCAAAGCTCCGACTCTACTTCATAGAGGTCTCAGTTTGGGCATCCAGCAGTACTAGTCACATTAGAAGCTTCAGGCCATGGCTAAGTAATAACAGGTTTCAGTGTTAAGACCCTGATGACATGAATGACAGAAATTAAGATCTCGGGCACTTCAGGATGCCTAAGGCCTCAGCTAGCAATGATGGATGCACACACTTAATCTGAATGCACTCTAAGTGTATCTACAGACATGATTACTGAGGTCTATGCAAAATCAGGGCTTAAGAAAACCGCGTGTAGTTTCCTACTGCAAAAAGCTACATTCATTATAGTGAACAAAGATCTTTACAAATGAAAGCTCACACTCTGGTAATCTGCGTACGCTGATGAGAAAAATAGAGTGGAATATTTTAGTATTAAGAGACAGCTAAAATGAACAGAACACATTGAACCACAGACCAAATGTACTTAGAAACTCTTAGACCTGGAAAAGCTTTTTAAAATGAAATCCCTTTAGAAAAAAAAAAGAAAGAAAGAAAAAATACTAGAGCATCAGTGGGATATATCAGTGAGCACGATACAAGCTCTTTGGTAACTACATCAAGAATATATTGGAATTCTCAAGTGTACCTTATTACAGACTTAGAAATGAATCACAACTCTGTTTAAAGTACTATCAAAGGCAAAAATACAGTAAAAAGCTTTACCAGTCCCTTCTGTTTTTCTTGTGGTCCATCATCCTATTAATCTTTTTCATTACCCATGTCTGAAAAGATGAACCCATAGAGTTTTTCCTAATCCTAGGTACTATGTTCTGTTAATGGCTCAGATAATACTTAAACTATCGCAGACTTATAATTCTTCCGTTTTGTAACACCCATCTAAAAACAGCTTGCATGACTTGCTTCAAGTCAATTACAAGGGATAAAATGTAAGTTTCATAAATGTGAAGAATCTGTAGCAGTTCAACATTCCCAACTAATCTCAGCTAGATCAACATTTCTAAAACCCAAACCATTAATATAACCATAAAGTATATGCAACTTGCTAAAAAAAGCTAATGAAACAAGTCTCTTCAGTTCTGACTCACACAGTTAAAATCATTTGTTTCTAGTAGGCGTAGAAGAACCTGACTCACTCCCACATATGAATTATTTGCAAAAAAAGGTTAGTTCAACTTTACTTGATAAAAGAGTTCATTGCACTGAATCTGCTGACTAAACCAACATCCAAGCCATTTCCACTGATAATGTGTAACTGTGCCAACCATGGAAGTTTTAAGGACGTAAATTAAGGTGGGGTTTTTTTGCGATATATTTTATCTTAATATTACCTATGAAAAAACAATATGAAAATAATTTAGATTTCGAAGTGAAATAAGTCAGAAAAAATATTAGATTTATGGATGCTTGAGAAAGCTTATTTCTGCATTCTGTACTTCATCGTGCACCATGAGTGAGAAACTAATAGCTGCAAACATTTTTTTCTATATGAAGACAAATTTATCTATTATTTATTTACCACCTTCTGAGTGTTCATATATAAACAAAGTTAAAATGCAAAATATAAGTCACAGCCTTTAACATACCACATAATTCCTCAAGCCCTCACTAAAGACCTTTGCTACTTATTACTAACTTTATCCACAGAAGAAAAGAGACACTGACTTCCTTCTACGGGACAAAAGACAAGGACATCTGTCATTTTAACAGCACGTGCCAACCTATCTCTCATCCTCCAGACCACATTACTTTCCCACTGTCAAAACATGACTGTGGCATTCAGTGCCAGTGTTTCACAGCATAAAGTTTTACAGACAAAGTCATTAAAAGATATTGCCTCTTTCCAAAAATAAGAGTAGAACAGATGTACTGTAAAGGGTCCATCATACATATAGCTGCAGGCTTTGAACCTCATGCCTTCAGATCTCTAGCTCTGACAACAACTATCAAAGCTCACATGGCAGTCTGGGCTACTTCAACATGAATTAATCCTAACATGTATTTTTGAAAAAGAACAAAACCAGTTCACTCAAAGCAGAGCATGCAGGAAACTGGGATTCGGTGGCCATGCTTGCACTGTTCTGCCAGATGACTATCAAAGACTTCATTAGCAAAGACGATCCAAGCTATGGTGCCACATCTCCAACCACAGGAAAGCCTTCAATGGGCAGGAAAGAGTTTTAGCTGCATCCACGCTGCACTGTACACAAAGAAACCATGGCCGCCACCACCACCACTGGCCTTTCCACAACCTCTGCAAGGCACTGGTAGCTTCACCCTGTCCCAGTGAGCCTGCGTCCACACGCTCCTGACACTCAGCTGTAGTAAAAGGGATCATAACAAGCTGTGGTGGATAGAGGATGGACATAGAGGTACTTAGGCCACCATCTGAAATTCAGTTTTCTTGCTCATCAGCTGTCTTCATCATCCAACCACACTCACTTTGCACATATGCCCAACAGGCTTATCGCTCACTGCACAGCTTCTGCCTGAAGGAGAAGGACATGATACAAGCTAGCAGAGCCTGAGGTCCCTTCCTGGTTTTCTAAGTGTACTTCTGCAAGCAGGGGAAGAGTGCTAAAGGGAAAGAAGAGAGGAAAATAAGCTGCCAAGTCAAGAGATACGTCATGTTATAAAGCGGGTTTTTTTTCTGGTGTAACCCAAAAAGGCCAAAAAAACAGACTCTCATAAGCAACTCTCAAAGTCTAAGGTCATCTCAAAAATACTTAAGGATAGTTTCTGCCTCCTATACTAGCAGCATTCAGCCACACATCGTGCCCCTACCCTTACCCAGCACTTTTTTCCAGTACATCAGTGCCTGTGGCAGTCAGAGGTCTAGGTCTAGCCTGCAGCTAGTTTTGAAGATGCCCTAATGCAGGCTAGGAAGACCTTTCTCAGTTCCATATCTACACTTCTGAATACAACTGCTTTCAGGCTGAGACAACAGGCTCTACACTCTTCTGACAGAAAAGCAGCCCTGCAAGGTTCTCCCTTCCCTCATTAGATATTCATTTTATCTAAAAGGTTAAGGCACTTCTTTAAAGCAGAACTGGAAGAGGAAAAAGTAGGTCTGGGACTAGACTTCCAAAGTGCACAGAGGGCCCCCAACAGCAAACTTGAAGCACCAGTCCAGACAGTGACCCAAAGCTGTGAATCACTGCACCAGCAGCAACAGGACAACACCCTTTTCTGGTGAACTTTCTGTGCATGATTTTTCCATCTATGGTCCAGCCTCAAGTGTAACAGATATATGTCCAAAAGTGGCAGCTCGAGGCTAGGTGAGAGAGGTTGCTTTGGAGCACTCTGCACACACGTTTTCCCATCCTCTACCCTAGACTGGAAATACATTTGTGTTACTACACCAGCATACACTGCCGATTACGCCAGATTGTCTTCCAGGGCTTGGCAGCAGGCGCCCAGCCGGTCTGCTTGTGCTAATCATCTGCAATCTTCTTTCTTTTCCCCACAGCTTCATCCCCCTTAAACTAAGTTCCTCTCAAGAAAAATAATAACAAAAACCCAAACAAACAAACAAAAAAACCAACCATCCCAACACCCAAATGCAGAGCACCCATCTAGTTGGGTAGCAGACGTTGCACAGAGTGCAGAAGGTAAGTCAGCATTCACACAGGCAGCTCAGAACACATCAGGAGAAATAATCCACAGAAGTATCCTGTGCACCTGCTTCAAAGAAAAAGAAAACATATTTCAAATCAGTCTAAACTATTTTGACATTAATTTTGAGGTATTCTCATAGAGCGGACTGGACAGTACATAGTCCAGGAGTGAGACACACTATGTGGCGACATGTGCCACCATGCCCTCTGTTGCACACCAGCAGTACAAAATACAGTCAGAGGAAACAAAGGCTGAAGCAACAGAGTCTATACAGCACCAAGACCATTTTGAATACAAGTAAGGCCCATTTCTGTTAGACACTTCTCTGAACATGCTTGCCTACTGGCTGCAAACTGTGCCAAGGAGCTGTTCAAAAATGGAGCAGCCGGTTGCACCAGTCCTTGCTGACTGGAAGTAAGGGGCAGTAAGCATCAGCTGCAGCCAACTAAGATAACTCCTGAAAAACAAGGTGATGTCAGACAAGCACGAATGTGATGCCAGCCAGCAAGGTGCCCTGCAAGCAGCCATTCTAGCCCAGGATTATGAAAGATCCAGATCCCACAGTATGACAGAACAAAGGGTTCCATAGGGAGGAACTCGCTGTACCTGAAAGCCAAAACATGGGTGATGCACAGACACCTGAGCTGCAGCCATGCTGCTCCAGCATTCTTGCACTTCTCTCCTAGTCCCATGAAACAAGGGACAGGATCCACTTTTTGCAGGAAGAGTCTCTTAGGAGGTCCCTCTGCAGTGCATGGACAATACCATCCCACAGCACCAAACACTGGTGTGCACCATAATCCATCAGATAAACCCAAACACCATGCAGACTGCTCTGTGCTTCCTGATAGCTTTACGTGGTCTTCACTAGTGCCCTAGGTTAGCTTTACCAGGGGAGAACAGAATTCTAAGGCCACAAAGACTATTTTACAGGCTTTGTAGGACCCAGGACTGTCCAGATCCAGCAACTCCTCAGATGCCAGCTAGGTTGCTCTCCTGACAACTGAACAAGAGGCAGAGACGGTCAAGCAATCTGGCCTCAGAGGTACAAGGGTTGTAGCAGCCCAGTTTCACTGATGACTTCCAGGGAAGAATGACCAAGTATAACTGGAATGGACAGGATTCCTCACTGTTTCTCACTCTAGGTAGCTGCAGTTTAAAAGATACTAAGTACACATCTGGGAAATTCTTTCTGAACATGTATGCATGAGTCTGCTATCTAACAGACTTGGATTCAATTCCCCCTAAGAATACTGAGCATTGTTTCAATATCTATTATATAAACAATGCAGTGATAACCAATTGGGCAAGACCTTATTCAACGGGAGTTCAAAATAAAAATAACTAGAAGAACTTCTGAACGCCTCACTTGCAGCTAAGCTAGCTCTTCTCCAAAGATACCTGTCATAAAGATACGTGTATCCTATTTCCAGTATAGGGGGAAATATAGTCTGTTTGAAAGCTCCATTCACCATGGGAAAGCTACAATTGCCAAGGTTAAAACAGCAGATTCTTACAACATTTCTAGAGCAATGGAAACCACAAGCCACCTCAAGGCGAATGGCCACACCCTATGCTCTTCTATGGTTAGCAAATAGGAAGAAGATTTTGAAGAAATCAGTCTGTGGCAGGTCTGCCAAGAAGCAGCAGCGGGATTTACAGGACAGAAGCAATGAGATCCACCATTTGGGGCTCACCAGCCTCTGCAGGTGAGGTGCGAGGTTTCTACACTGAACAGGGAGAAGGTAGCACAAATCTCAACAGGATAAATGTGGGACTTAACTTTCTGGACTCCCCACTTCCCTTCTCCCACAATCACCAGCTCCAGAACGTGAGCAGCATGATGTTGCTGTCAGAGAGCAGAGACGGCCCCATCCAGCAGCTACACCACACAACTCAGCATCTCCTCTGCACCTCCCAGCCAGGAAAAAAACTCTGCCTCAACTACCACACCTGAACTCCATTTTCTCTTGGCAATTAAGAATGCAAGCAAGTCCATTAGCCACGCTGAATCATTTTAAGGGAACTTCACATGTGTGATACCTCATACCCAGTTTTAAATCCAAAATAGTAAAGAAATGCTTGTTATATAGTTCAGCTTAATTTAACCTTAATACCTATGCAGCTTATTTCCATTGTCAGCAATGTCTCCATTTTGTCAAAAGGAAATTCCTTCTGTCTGCAGCTGATAAAGAAACACTGAACTTCAAAGTATATTCCAAATATTTAACTACGCTCTCATGCTCCTACAGACACAAAATTTGTGCGCATCAATCCAGAATATCTTCTAACAGAGAAGCTATAATTAAGACTGCACATCATGACATGAGGAAGATTAGCGTGTTTGGCATGATATTTTCCTTATTAGCTGGAGGCAGAAACAAGTTCCTTGTCAGTGGAAACATACTGTGAGGGCATTAGGACACAGATAAAAGGTGTCTCGTTGTTGGCATTTGTTTTCAACAGCTTGAAGAAAAGGGAGGAACACACAGTATCAGCTATAAATGGTTTTAAGGGTACTCCTTCTTGATGGAACACAAATATACAGCAGTCCAGATTTCGACCCATCCCCTTACCACCAAGGGCCTGGATTATAAACTTTTATCCCTACTCCACAGCACCAGATGGTAGCTCACATACATTTCAATTATTTATTGAATAGGCACTTTGTTATACTAGGGTAATCCCACACTGCAGTAAGAACTACACACTGTTTTTATTGCGAGCTATACTTTTCATCAAGTTGGTAACCTTTTCACATTCAGTGAACACAATAAATAGAATTAAAAGAAGCAATTTTATAAACAATTGGATAATCAGCCTCTCCATCACACAGAAAATGACATCGCTGGGATCAATCAGTAAGACACAATCACCAGCAGTGCTATAGAAAAAGCATATCATTCTTTGGCCTGCCCCAAATCCTTTCCTCAACTTCAGTGCTCAAAGTACCATCACATTCCGATCTATCACATTTAACAGTTTGTAGGTGCTCACTGGTTCAAGCCATCAGCTTGAAAACAAGAGTATAAAAACAGATTTGACTTTGCAGAAGACGCACAAAGCTCCCACCACAAGACAAATAATCAATGCTCCCCAGGCTGCAGCCTTGAGGGGCAGATGTGATAAAGTGGTTAATTATTCAGTTGGCAATCGCATTACTGACGTCAATAGAAGAGTACAGGAAGTGAATCCTCTTAGTTTGTTAGTGTATGACAAAGAGTGGTGGTCCCCACAGAAATTAAGGAGAACCAGCTGTCCCTACATGTTAGTGCTCTGGCCTGTAGTGCTAAAGACACATTTGCATTTACTGAAGTAAATCAGTCCCTCCCTCTCCCTTAGGAAATCCTTTGTTTTGTTTTGGGTTTTTTTGATTGAGGTTTTAAGAGGGCTCTTTAAAAGCCTAATTAACTGTACATGCATGGAACAGCTGATAAACGGGACAATATACTCATGAGCAATGATCCCTCCTCCATCCCCTCCAATTCCTATTCCATGGAGATGTTAAGTCACCTTCGTCATACATTATTATTCATAACTTACTCAGCCGAATAAACCAGTCAGCCACCATGGCCATTTTAACATAAATTCATTTAGGCATGCAGCAGGGAATGATCTCCACTCCGTACATACCTATAGTCAAGAGTCTTAACTAAACAACATGGATAGAAAACTTTTATCCTAAGCGTTATCACAAGTATCCACATTTTCTTTTGTCAGCACGCTCCAGACTATGGGAGGTTTCTCATTACTGGGCTGCTTAACAGTAGGAAACCATTAAATAAAGCTGTTACAAAGGCTGCCCAGAACTGCCCTGTCCTTCGGAGGCTTGCCCGAATTAAAAAGACTGCGTGATGAACGGTGACTGTTGTTCCTTCAAGACACGCACACTCTCTAACAGCAGCGAGTCCGGCACTGGACCAGTATTTCAAAGCCCGAGCCTGCTGTTCTCCCCCTCCTCCCCTCCCCTCCGCCCCCCTAGGTAGGAAACCCTCCGAAGAGCACTAGATTAGCCTGACATTTCGGGTTAAGCCGAGCAGGGTTTCAGGCCAAGGACACTGCTGCCGTTCCTGCTGACGGCTGCCAAGCGGTTCGCTCGGCAGAGAGCGGGGCTGGGAGGAGACCCGCCGGGGTCAAGGCCCGGCTGGCGGCAGGGGTGTTCCCCAGGGAGACTCCGCATCCAGGGGCGGTGTCTCCCCACCCCGCCCGGCCGCAGACAGGAGCGGCGGCGGGCAGCGCACTCCCGGGGCCAGACCGCCCTTCCCGGCCAGCTCGCCACCCCTCGCCCGGGGATCAGGGTAGCGGGGACACCACACAATACTATCCGGGCCCCGTCCCCCACCATCCCCGCGGCGCGACCCCGTCCGTCCACCCGGGCTCACCCCACTCGAGGAAGTCGGAGACGTATCGGTCGCGGCGGAGCGGCGAGTCGCGGCTGCACTCGGCGTAGACGCCGACCAGGAGGTCGAGCAGGGTCTCCACGCTCAGCACACTGTCGTTCCGCTGCGGCCCGTCCAGCACTAGCTGCTCCAGCCGCTTCAGCCGCACCTTGGCCGACATGGTGCCGCCGCGGCGACGGGCGCAGGGCCGGGCCGGGCCGCTCGGGCGGCGGCGAAGCCGGCGGACAGGAGCACGCAAAGGCCCAGGGCGCCGCGCTCAGCCGCGCCGCACCACCCGCGCCCCGCGCCGCCTCCCGCCCCTCACAGCCGCGCCGGGGCCGAGCAGCTCCTTCCGCGGGCTCCGCCTCAGGCCCGGACGGTCCATGGGCCGGACCCGGCCAACCTCCCCGCCCCGCTCCGGCCTTTCCCCGGCGGCGGGGAAGGGCTGCTCCCACTCCTCCAGCAGCGGCGGCCCCGGCGACCGCGGCCCGGTGCGTCCCACGGAGCAGACCCGGCGGCACCCGGCCACGCCCACCACGCAGCGTCCGCGCGCTCCGACGTAGGCAGGGCCGCGCGAAGCCGCGCAGGAATATTGGGACGAGCGTCGCGCCGTAGCGGGCGGGGAACACGTCTGCCCGCGCCGTGCAGCGCTCGGCAGATTCGCCACGGAGACTGTGAGGGGCGGAGACAGGTCGAGCTGCACATTCTCGTGTGCACTTTCGTCTCCCGGCGGCAGGGGTAGCCTGGTCCTGTGTGTCCTAGCCTGTGCCATCCCTACGGGGTTCCGGGGGCGAAGTCTCCTCCCCACCGATCACCTCCCCATCGCGGTGCTCTGGAAGGCCGGACGGCCTGCCCCGAGCCACCCAGGCCTGCACCACGCTGTGCTAGGCTGTGGCTTCCCTCGATGGAAGGTGAAGGGTCTAGAGCACAAGTCCCGTGAGGAGCAGCTGAGGGAGCTGGGGTTGTTTAGGAGAAAGGGAGGCTCAGGGGAGATCTAATCACTCTCTACAACTACCCAAAAGGACGTTGTAGTGAAGTGAGGATTCGTCTCTTGTCCCGAGTAACAAGCAATAGGACAACAGGAAACAGCTTCAAGTTGCGCCAGGGGAGGTTTGAGTTAGACATTAGAAAAAATTTTTTCACTGGAAGTGTTCTCAAGCACTGGAACACTCTGCCCAGGGAAGTGGTGGAATCACTATCCCAGGAGGTACTTAAAAGATGTAGATGTGGTGCTGCAGAACATGGTTTAGTAGTGGCTTGGCAGTGTTTGCTTTACAATTGGACTCGATCTCAAAAGGTCTTTTCCAACCTAATGATTCTATGAAGGATGGGGGTGACTCTGGAGGCTGCCATTCACACAGGCCATTGCTAGGTGCTGCCTGCCCAGGGCCAGTGTTGGGCTCAGGAGTCTTTTCCAGTCATGGCTGGAGTGAGACCTTCCTTTTCCCTCCCTTGGGCATGATTCCCTGCTCTGCGGCCAGTCCTGCCTTGATGGAGCCCTGGCAACAGGCGCAGGGCTGGCAGGGTAGGCAAGACCCTGCAGCAGGGTATGGCGTCTGGAAGCTGTGGTTTTCTATATCTTTCAAAACCTACGTGGTGATAGGGCTTTATTTCAAAGCAGCAGCGGCTAGCTGGGCAAATAGAGCTCTGTGTGTTAGCAGGTGCTGCCCCCCACTCCCTTGAAGGAGCAGTGTAAGGCACTCAAACTTTTTGCAGTTGCATTACAACTTATTCTGAGAACTGCTCTCTCTGGAGGCTGCAGCACCTGAAAGCAACATGCTGAGTAGCTTGAGATGGGAGTTTGCATCTCTAGGAATGCAGCCAGTCAGGTCCTGATGCAAAGCTGAACTGGGAAGGATGACTTTTCCTTGCTTGTCTCCCCTGGCGAGTAGATAGAGCGCTGAGTGCTGAAAATCATCACACTGGAGAGAGAGGCAGCTCAGTGCTGGTTCAGTCAGGGCTGGGAAACCCCCTGACTCCGAGAGCTGGAGCTAGGCAGGGCTTTGCACAGTTGCCAGGGGTCCTTCACAGTCAGGTGTTACATGTCAGTCATCATTGAAAGACCTGAAAATCCTCAACCATCACCTTCCAGACGGATTGCTAGACCAAACCCAATCAGTGGTGCTTGCAGGGAGCTGCCCTTTCCAAAGGATCAGGAGCATAACCAGACTGATCTGGTCCAGCAGATGGCTACAGAAATACTCGTTTCTAGGAGACCTTGTCCCTCAGGCATGTCTGATAGATAACTCTGACACCAAATACCTCATATCTGAGAGCTATTCAGGTCGTAATAATAGTGTGCTGTGCATTTGGACCTGCTACCTGGATCAAGAAGATACAGGCATGTTGGGACCTGATCTAAAAAATGCAGTTTGATGGATGATCCAGTGAATCATACTTTTATAATGAGAACCTGTAATTTTAAAGTAAAGAAAAACCATAGTGGACTAGAATAGTTTTGGTTTGTTTCTGCCCACCAACCACTCCAATGTTTCCAGTCTCCTCAGTCTGTTCTACACTAGTAGAATTCAGGGATTTCAAAATCTGTTCCTGACTTACAGCCGTCACGGGGAAGAATCAGGTCCTGTGCTGGGAAAATGACAGATGGGTGACAGATGATATTGAAGCCTACTTTAACAACTATGGAAGGTTTAGTGTATCAGACCAGCACGTGCAGGGTGACTTATGAGCAATACCATAGGTATTCCAGAATTAGATGAAAGATTTCCGGAACTCTTGCTAAGAGTTAAAAGCCTTGTGTATTGTAAATAATGCTGGGTTTTCACAGCAAGATTTTCAGTTACAAAAAACCTACCTCGCTGAAAAGCGACATTCAGTATACACACTAGAAATTGTATGTAAGATTGAAAATGTAGCCGAAGGTATTCTGCTTCTGTTACTCATCTGTGCCAATTCCATGTACTAAAAATAAATGTGATCTGGCTAAAATGAATTAAATGATCCATCTTACCAGTTCCTTTTTTCTGTGGCATATTTCAGTGGAAAAATTCAGCTCCTTTTTCTGGGACTGATCTGATTTTAAAAATCCTTTTTTTTTTTTTTTTTTTTGGTGTGTGTGTGTGTGTGTGTGTGACAAAAAAGGCAAATGAATGGTTTCTCACTATATATTTCCTGTAATCATTGTAGACCCACAGAACCGAAGGCACGAAGTCCATATGGCTACTGGAAAGTTTTTCAGAGCCAATCAACTTAGATCATTTTGTTTTGTTTTTTGGGGGGTTTTGTTTTAGTTTTGGCTGTACTCCAAGTAACTTGGTAACTAGTGGAGGGCGAAATTCTGTTACAGAATTTTGATGGCAACAGGAAATAGCTGTGTCACTGCTTTATGACTTCAGGAAAATCCACCCACAGATCATTTTGGAATTGAGAAGAATGAAGAAATATAAAGAATATGGACAGAAATTGCAAACTTAACTCATTATCAGTGAAGAACCCCATGCTAAAAAAACAACAAAAACGTTGAAGAAGATGTTGCAAATACCAACTTTGTCACATTCAGAGAGATAGTTCTAGAAAAAGAGAAAAAACTGTGAAGTTGCAATCTTCTGTTTGCTTTATGTTTTAATTGTTTGTACATTAATAAGCAAAGGGGAGACTCTGAACAGCTAGAAAAACCTAGCTAGAAAACCTAGCTAGAAGACCCAAATATATTCTATTCACTAAGGAAATTAGATGAAATTTCTAACTGAGAGAGAAGTTGACTAATATGCAGCAAGGATGGAGTTTTCTAAGGATTCAGAATGCAAAATAGAATTACATTGAAATCAGAGAAAGCTCATAGTAATGAGTTCCTAAGGTAGAATATAAGAAAGAGTTAAGCACACCTAAAAGCAACATGACTGGTTTATATCTTGTTGTTATCATAGACTTTCCTTCCTGGAATTATTTTTTAGGAAACTGTCACTGTTCCAGCTCTGTTTGTATTTGGCAATATTCTAAAAAATGCTTTCTTGCCAAAAGCAGCGTTCATCTACAGCTGTCATCCATACCGGGAGCCAAAAAGAATCTATCAGTGGGGGCTGTCTGTGGTGACATTGCATCGTGTCAGACTGAACGTGGAGATAACGTATTCAATATTAAAACCAACAACAGGTAAGTCACCACTGGTGTGATATTAGCCATGGTGGGAAGTACATAGGAAATTTCTCAAGGAAAACAAAGTCTCTGCTCTTGTGGTGATGAATGCTAGAACTCTGCTTCAGCTCCCAGGGAGCTCTGTCTGCTTCAGCTCCCTGGTAATGTGCCGGCTGGGCAAGGGAGTTTCACAAATGCTCTCGTCTTTGCACATGACAATGAGAGATGTGGGAGGAAAGAAAGGGCAGTTGTTTATGGAGAAGTGCTGGGAAGGGCTGAGAGCCTGGTCATTTCCAATTTTTGCTAAAGTGCTTTCTCATAACAATAATAAAAAGAAAAGCAGCAAAGCCGTTTGGCAGGCTACCTTCCGCAAGTGCGTTCTGCCATTAAGTGCATTTGTTTTGCTCTTGTATCTGGCTTGTAGTGACGGTATAACCCAACGTTTTGAACTGCAGATGAGGCAAACTGGGAATTGAAAAGGTTTTGCATTTGGTGCATACTTTCTTAAAGAGGGGGAAAAAAAAACCCTAAAGAAGCAAAAAAATCATTGTGTATTAGTAGAGACTTTGAGGGATGGTGTAAGTTCTGACTGGTTCGTTTTGCAGGACTTGGGGAGCAGAGTGCCATCATAGGCAAAGAAACCAAGCTAATCCCTCGTTTCTTCCAGCCTGGATGCAGCAGGTTCCCAAACACATTGGTTTTTTTTCCTCAGCATTTTTTCTCATTCACATAGTTTTCTTACTCAATAATTTATGCCTATTTAAAGTTCACCTGAGAGAAGGGAATTTGCCTCCCTGCTGCTGTTTCAGGAAACCATATTGATCAGTGTGTTTCCTGATTACAGGCAGTTTAATACAAGGAGCCTGACACAGGTCCCGTGAAATTAATGGGCTTCCCATTCCATTCACACTTGGAGAGCAGCATTAACTGAAGTGGGCAGCTGGTTCCATCAACATCATTATGAAGCCCTTGTTCTTTTTTTTTTCCCCCAGAATTTCTCTTAAAATGACTGAAGTGTAGGGGACTAGAGGTTAAGATGAGGTCATTGTCGTGGACATCTGGTACAGAATGTCATCACCACATTTAGGCAAGGCAACAGCTCATTTTTATTTCAGTTCCGATTTCAAGTCCGCAATGTCCTAAGGAAAGCATTGGCTCAGCGACCCGGTCTCTTAAGGCACATGGCAGTGTTGAAAGAGTGACAAAACAGAGCATAAAACCCGTTTAGGCTCATGCTACTTCAGGGAACTTCAAAGGAAGTGGGAGCAGTGGTACAGTGATGATATTAAAAAACCCAAGTATTTGTCAACAATTATGACATCTTGCAAGGAGCAGTTCCATGTCCTGCTCTCTGTACAGCTGCCATTTTCTCTTTAATAATGTTGTGTTACTGCAACTTCACATCTACCAGGCTGGGTCAGATCAATTTTTGTACCAAGCGTGAAAAGCACTGTGTTGCTAGAGGCAATTTTTTGCGCATGAGTTGATGCTAGGCTAAGGTTATCTGATTTTGTTTCGTGGGCTTTTTTTTTTTTTGCTAGATACTCTGGCACTCTGGTTCAGCCAAACTGACAGTAGTACTGTTCGTCGCAGAGAATAAGGCTAATTTTAGGTGATTCATGCAAAAAGTAGATAGAAGGTGTGTTCCTTTTCCTTAGCTAATCTGTAGGATTAGTTCTGTTGGGTTGCTGAGAGTAGCACTGTTATTCATAGCACATTTTAAATAAATACTGCTTTTTTTTTTTTTTTTTATGTCTTGAGAGTAATGACTGGAGATGAAAAATAAAACTTCTCCAATCATCTCTCTTGAACCTTTAAAAATCTGTCACTGACTTTAATAGGAGTGTTCCCATGGAGATAAGCACAACTAAGTCAACCTACAAGAACTAATCTGCTTTCAATGAAATGTTTTTGCATTTTAAGTAATGTTGCTTTAATACACACTTCATTCTTTTATGACAAAGAGCTCTTTGATTTTCAGAAACTGTATAATCACAATAAAAAGCAAGTTCTATTGTATTCTCTTCCTTCTCCACAATGGACAATCCATAGATAATAATTTTGTGAAAAGTTGAAATCAGAAAATATTCCAATTTATTTCTAAGATAAAGGTACAGAATAAATAGCATTCAGGAAAAATACAGTTGTACACTGCCCTAAAAGCAGCAGGAGATACTGTGCAGAAAACACCTTTACTTCTTCAGTAATGACAACCTGGCAAACCATTCGCAGCTGAAGGTTCTTTATTTTAAATTTCCAACTGTTCAGAAAGGCAGATGAGGGACGAAAAGGGCTTCCATTTATTCACAGTATCCTGAGACAGTGAAAAAATAACTGTACCAACTTCAGCATCAAATATCCTGAAAAGCTGCTCCTGATAATTGTCACTTTTCTGTTTGATAAAACCTCTTCCAAGCCAAAGTGATTTTTCTGACAATGTGCAAAAAAGACATTTTGCTCCTATTCATTTGCTCTGAACAAAGATTTCACACAAGCTTCAGGCTGATCGTGGCTGCACCGTTACATGCCCAGAGGCACTCAGTCTGGATTTATACAAATGCTGCTATCTTTGGCTTCTGCCTTACCCCATCTCAGCAAAGACCTGTGCAGAAGCCCTCCGTCTCACACTTCATGCCAGCAATTACCAAGATTTTGACGACATTGACAGCAATTCATGAGAGCTGAATTTTCAGCACTGTATGACCCCTCTGTCTCCCCTCCTCCCAGCCACTGCCAGTCCCCCACCCCATGGGAAATATTTGATCCCCCAATCCCACCTCCCTGCTGGGACTGGGTCTCTGTCATCCCCTGTGTTGAGCCCCTTCCCTTTGGGACAGATGATGAGCTACTCATCCTCTGGTAGCACATGCTGCAGGAGTGGGTGGTGGCACCTAACTGCAGTTTTCAGAGGTCTGTGGAGATGATACTGTCTGCAGGAATCAACGGGAAGGGCAGACAATAAGCCAGGGAGAACCCTGAAGAGCTGGATGTGCCCCTGTTAATTTGAGGCTGGGGGCCGAACAGTGGCTGGCGATGCTTCTGGTGGGACATTCACCCCCTCTCAGAAGGAGTAGCAAGAAGCCTTGCTCTCCAGCTTCAGTGAAGAAGTAAAGGATAACTACTGGTCCTGTACAGGTTCTCCAGCTGATTCCATAGATGCCAGCCCAGAACCACTCTTGGCAATAAAAGTTTACCTTCAGTCCCCATTCTTTTATCTTGTTTTCTTTTTAACTTTGTGTATATGTCTCCATACAACATTGAAATGATCCACATGTTTTAGAGCAACTTGAAGTTTTGAAAATCAAATCTGCGATGAGCTGCCTCAGTTGGGATTTCAACTTCGCAGACAAGACCAAACACAGTGTTACACGTGTGGGCACAATTCCTGCTAACATGGGGGTAGAGACTGCATCTGCTAGCGTGTGTGACAGTGTCAAACATACATTTTATGGCTTCACATATGTCTTATTGAGGCCCTGTTTTCAGTGTCAAAATAACAGGCAATGATTACCATATGGTGCCAAGAGCCTGTAGTCCCAAGTGAGGAGGTCCTCCAACCAGCAAGCACCATAGCAGGAGCAGCAAGGAGGGGTTCTCCAAGGTAGCCTTGGGTTCAGCGAACTGCTTCCCTGCCATAAGATATAAGGGCAGATGTACAGTGTAAGAGGAGGCAGCTGCTGTGGCTATCACTTGTTCTGAGTCTGTTAGCTGGGATGGGGAAATAGGGACTTCTCTGAGTACAAAAATGAAGACTGCAGTGGCCATTGGCACAGGCTGAGTGCCCAGGCTGGACAATCCAGAAGAACATGAAGTTCTGATTGCTCTTTCTGAGAGGATCACCTCAAATACTGTGTGCAATTCTAGACCCTACAATTTAAGAAGGTCCTTGAGTCCATCCAGAGGACGTCAACAAAGCTGGTGAAAGGGCTGGAAGGCATGTCCTCTGAGGAGCAGCTAAAGGCTTTGGGTTTGTCTAGTTTGGAGAATCGGAGGCTGAGGAGTGACCTTGTTGCTCTCTACAGCTTCGTAAGAAGGGGAAGTGGAGAGGAAGGTGCTGATCTCTTCTCCCTGGTGTCCACTAATGGGACATGTGGGAATGGTTCAAAGCTGCACCAGGGGAGGTTCAGACTGAACATCAGGAAACATTTCTTTGCCAAGAGAGTGGTCAAACACTGGAACGGGCTTCCTAGAGAGGTGGTCCTTGCCCCAAGTCTGTCTGTTTAGGAGGCATTTAGACAATGCTCTTAACAACATGCTTTAACATGGTCAGCCCTGAAGTGGTCAGGCAGTTGGACTAGGTGATCATTGTAGGTCCCTTCCAACTGAAATAGTCTATTCTACTTCTACTTCTATTCTATTCTATTCTATTCTATTCTATTCTATTCTATTCTATTCTATTCTATTCTATTCTATTCTATTCTAAATGGATACTGCTTCTGATCCTGACGTTAAGCAGGAGTGGGGTAGATCCTCAGCTACAGTAAATTGTCATGACTTTATTGGAGTCAATAGCAAATTGCAGAGACTCACTGTGTCAATAACTAAACTCCCCAGGGCTGATCTTCAGCTGCTAGAAACGGTCATAACTTCATTGAAATCCACTGATGTCCAGCTGACCCTGAGGTTTTGCTATTGATTATGCTGGGAGTAGGACAAGACCTAAATTTAATTTTGTGATGGTCTGGGAACAGGGTACATTATTTCAAAGCATCCATCATTACTGCAATTAATTGGTCCTGGGCAAGTCTGTCTCTTTCAATCATTAAAATGCTGCTTGCCAATCTATGATTTGCCCTGCAGATGTGAAAAACTGCACTGACGTAATATATGTAAAATAGAAGGGGTTTGACTATTTCAGGTTTCATTTAGGTGTGTAGCCTATGGTAGCCTCAGGTAACACCAAGGTACTACTTACTCGTGATAACATGATTAAGATGCAAATTCACATGCCTAATTTAAATACATTTATTCTCTGAACCATCCAGCTGGGTGTTTCTAGGAGTAAATGCAAAGTACTCACAGCAGGCTTGAGCTCAAGCAGAATCTCAGGGACAGCTTCCAAATGTAATCACTCATTGTCATAGCAGAAAGTTGAGGTCACCTTTTTAAAAGTGCAGGGAGTCCAGGTGTTATGTATGATCCTCACTTCTTGTATTACAGAATCATAGATCACAAAATGGTTGGGGTTGGAAGGGACCTCTGGAGGTCATCTGGTCCAACCTGCCTGCTCAAGCAGGGCCACCCAAAGCTGGTTGGTCAGGACTGTGGGCAGTATCTCCAGGGATGAGAGAGTATTTCAGGGATGGAGACTGCACAACCTCCCTGGGCAACCTGTGCTAGTGCTTAGTCACCCTCACATAGTAAAAGTGTTTCTTAACGTTCAGATGGAAACTCTAAGGTTTCAGTTTGTGCCCACTGCCTCTTGTCTTGTCACTGGGCACCACTGAAAAGAGCCTGGCTCCATCCCTTTGCACTCTTCCATCAGGTACTTATAGCCATTGATAAGATCCCCCTTCCAAGCCTTCTCTTCTCCAGGCTGAACAGTCCCAGGTCTCTGAACCTTTCCTCGTAAGAGAGATGCTCTAGTCTCTTAATCATCTTAGTCGCCCATCACAGGACTCTCTCTACTATGTCCATGCCTGCCTTGTACTAGAGAGCCTGGAACTGGACACAGTGCTCCAGGTATGGGCTCACCAGTGCTGAGTCGAGGAGAAGAATCACCTCCCTTGACCTGCTGGAAATGTTTCTGCTAACAGAGCCCAGGATAACTTTGACATTCTTTGTCACAAGGACACATTGCTGTCTCATGTAACTGCCATCTTTTCTGGAGGAAGCAGGCTTTATGGAGAGGATATCACTCCTGGAGCCAAGCTTCACAGTTAAGAGAACCTGCTGAGACAGTGCTCAGCAGAGCTGATAGTCTTTCCTCTGAACATAACATAGAGTGCACTAAGCTAACCAACGTATCTGCCTTGTCAGGTCCTCACTAGACATGTCCACCCATCTGTCTTGCCCCTAAATTATTTGGTGTGTTACTACTGAAAAAGCCTCCTTGAGGAGCAGCCGCCACCACTGAGCAAGATGAAGCTCCCATTGTGGGAACCTGCTGGACCCCTAGCAAAGCATGAGGATGGCATTGGCTGGTGGCGCACACAGGAACATGGGTGGACGTCCATCCCAGGATTTTGCCATGTAGGCAGACTCTTGTATCTAAGGTGCCTTGTAGCAGCCCCTGACTTGCTGAGATGCAGCCTGGTCAGACTGACCTCTAGCTTTATTGGCGTTGCTGTGAGTAGCTGTGGGACAGGCTGTGACATTGGCAGTGGGCTTGGCAATGTTAAGTTTACCATTGGACTTGATGATCTTAAAGGTCTTTTCCAACCTAAATCATTCTATGATTCCATAATTTTAATGCTGTTGGCATACAGTCTCCTGTCTGCAGCTCGGGTTAAACCCAGATGTCTTGCAAGTTAACAGCTTGTTCTGTTCTGCCCGTGCCTCCTCCTGCCCATTGCATTTCCTCTTGAGAACAACTCCTGAGGCTCCAGTGAAGGTTTGCTTCATTTTCATTACCTTGAGGCAGGGCTGTGGGCCTCATTCATCACAAAGTATGAGCTCTAATGGTGTTTTAATGACCATTTCTAGTTAGTGTATGACCATGCAGAAGGGCATTTATGTTCCCATGGGCACACAGGTAAACTTCCAGTAGTTTTGCTTGCAGACTCCTTCCCCCATCACACTGAAGGATTGTGGCCAGGTTAAGAAGCCTGGTCCTTCAGACTGCAGGCTGGACATAGGCTTAACAGCTCTGCTGTAAAAGTCTGGATTTGTAAGAAACTCAAATACACCTTGGGAAAGCATGAACTCTAATATGTGCAAATGTCTTATGATGGAAAAGGAGTAGAAATTTGGAAAGCCTTGATCTTATGCAGTTCAGGCCATCTCTAAAATACTGCATTGCAAACAGAGGAGTATAACAGCCTTGCAAAAATTGAGGGAGCTAGAAGACTGTCTTTTAAAAATGAGCAAACCCACTGTTTTTGTATCAGAAGCAAGCCAGCTAGATATGCAGTGTGAGCATGTATTATGATGAGCCTGGGTTATTAGCAGTCACCAGTTTGGAAGCCCTCAATGAATAAATTTGCTGTTTCAGGATAAAAAAGAGAGCACGGTATCTGCTTCATCAGTAGTCACTGCAGAAGTGAATGAGGAACAGGAACAGTCCATGAAGAACTGTACTGACACGTGCTGGTTTTCTCAAGTTTATCATAAGAAATGGGCAAGAGAACTATAGTGCTAGAGGAAGAAACCAATCACATGGTAAAAGAGTCCTTGGGCTATGAATAGCTACAAGGGAATGAGATCAGCTAACTGTGCCATGCTTAAAGATACGGCTGTGCAGAACTCCAGTGATCAGGTCACTGTTAATCATGTCAATAGGTTAGTCAGTACTGATCCAGGATGGAGAGGGTTCATGAGCAGCAGAACTAAGGAACCTTTTTCCAGTGCATCTGTGCCCTGTGCACTAATGCTCATTCCTCCACTCGTCCTCTGTATCACTTCCCCAGCAGCATCCTCAGATCTGCTTTGCATCCAGCACTCCATAGCCGCTTTTCCCATCCATGCTTTGTGTGCCTCTGTCCTCCAGCCCTGCAGTATGCCAAAGCATTTACCTCTTCCTTCTGGCTAATCACAGTATTTTCAGTTCCTCTCTTGTTTCCCACCTACCTCTTCTGTGTTCTGAACTGAGCGCTGCAAGCATCCTGGCTGTGTTTGTTGCCAGACGCAGTGGGTGAGGGCGGGAGGCAGTCTTGCCTTTCTCTCTGGGAGGGTACAAATGCAGCATCTCTCCTCTGTTAAATCGCCCATTTGCACAGGACTTGGAGGAAGGCAGCGTCTTTGCGGTTTCTGTGCTTTTGCCAAATTTGGTAGAAATTTGTTTCAGTAGTTACTAGTACAGGGAGAACACCAGACACATAACCAGAAGATGGGTTGCTAAGGAAATCAGAAACGACCAGAAAAACAGGTGTCTGCAGAGCTCTGACTGTGACTTGTAAAAATGCCAATAGCAGAAATACCTGCGTGATGAAGAAGCAGATGAAGAACAGCCATAGAAAAACCCCAGAGGCTTTGAGGAACCCAAATCTAGATAGGGACGTCACAGAAATGCTGGGAAGAGTTCAAGGTTTTGACTGAGTGTCGTATGAGAGTTATGAAAGATATACACAACACGGAGAAGATGACACAAAAGCAGCTGAGGGTTAACATGCAGCGTGATGGATTGTTTGCATTTGAAATGCAACTCAGGGACTTGCAGAAGGATACGATATTGCTGAAAGTGGGTGCAAAAAGCTGATAGGATGAAGCAAAAGATATTTCTTTTGTGGCTTGCCAGACATGATGGGGCAGAGTAGACATCCTAACAGCACGTGAGCATTTTACAAAAGTGGCAGCGAAGGGAAGATAGCAAGTGGGAGGGTGTCTGATAAAGAACAAAAATGGGAGCTTTTGGTTCTAAAGAATTCAGTCGCAGAAAGGCAGAGGAACGCTTTAAGAGCTCCTTAACAGAGAGGTAAGCAAAGGTGAAGAGTAAGTGGCTGCTTTCCAGTCAGCTGAGCTGTTTGTAGCAGAAATTTGGGGGAAAAAGATGCAAAAGATGCTTGGGAAGCTCAGGACCAACAAGGCAGCAGGGCACAGAATGTTCCAGCTGAATTACTAAAAATGGGTGGTGGAGATGAGAAGGAAGCCTTTCCAAGCTATTTTTATTGGCTTGGAGGTTTGAAACAGTAATGGAAGGGTTGACCGTGACCAAAATTGCATGCCCAGCTTGGGGAAAGGAGAAAAACGAGAGTGTGAAAACATCAGAAACTGCTCTTCAAGGCCTGTAAAATGTAACTGCAACACTCGGGAGAGGCAGACTCCTTATGCCAGGGAACTAGTCAGGCTTTCCTGAACACAGGACAGTCCAAGATGGTTTTGTTACCACCAGCCCTGGAGGCCTTTCAGCCAGTGCCCTGATCTGAACGCGCAGCTCTCTGGGCTCCAGCTGGGCAGCACAGGGACACACAAGCCCTGCACGCTCCTCCCGACTGCTGGGGCTGTGTTTTTGATATATCTTGTGTCTGTTTCTGGATGGCTGTGAGTTTCTTCTCTGTCTCCCAACCCTTGTCACTCAGCCACAAACACTGCCCAGACAAAACCGCACTATCCAGACCAGGCGAATTCCTGCGCAGCCTCCCCTATATGAAACATATGTTTACTGCATCTCAAAGATCCCTTAAATGGAAGAGCAGCATAGAAACCTACTCATGAGGTTTAACCCCCTCCTAAACCAGCTTTTGTTTTGTGCTGTAACCTCAGCAAAATGCACCTACCACAGGCCATGTGGTGCAGATTCGGCATTCAATACCACCAGCGACGGCGTTATTTCTCCCAGTTTTATTGCAGCTACATACAATGCTGATGAGCTCAAAACTTTTCTGAATAGGACTCCCGAATACTTGGCAGCATATTGCATGACAGTGCTATTTGCAGCTTGGCACTTCTCCCTGATTTATTGTTTCACGTTAGTCATCAACATTAAAGCCCATCTCTCCTTTATTGGCTTCGGGTCAGAGACTGATGCCCTGATTCACTTTGAGAAGCACCCAACTCTACAAATATTCCTACCGACATTCAAGGATCTCCAGTTCAGTTTGCAGAGCAGGTCGTTATGAAACTGTCATTTGCTTGTACATGAAATATAACCGTGTAAAAAAAAAATCGCGTATGTAATTTTCACAGCCACCTTTCAGAGCAGAGCTGTATTGCACACAGACCAGCTCCCTTCCTGCTTATTAAATCCGACTGTTGTCTTAACCTGCAAATTTTGGTAGCCAATATTTCATATCCCAGCCTAGTAATTTAAAATACAAGACATTACTGATAATTAAAGTCTTAAAATCAAATGCTTGCTGGTTCACTCATGTCCTAGCCTCCACTCATAAGCTGTTTTTAAGCCAGTTGTCTATCTAACTGGATGCTTTACTGCATTATCGTACCACAACCAATAGTTAATTAATCCTCAACTTTTCTCTTTATGAAGTGCTTTTTTAAAAAATCTTGGCACAAAATACCCTCTCTGTTTTCTCTTACTATCATCCCACTAGCAGCTTTGAAACATTGCAGCAAATTAGTTATGCAAGACTTATCATTTCACATTGTCTGCCTCATCATTGTAAATAAGGCACTGAAGTGCTGATTTACCAAGACCAAGTCTCAAATTGATTACTGCATCCTTCAGAAATAACAGTATTTTCTTCCTAATACGTGTCTATGTTGGGTGTGTCGTCGTCCCCCCTTCCCCCCATATTTGACTGCATTTTTCCTTTGGGAATATTGTCTCGCTCTGACATGATCTGTTCAAGTATTTTTGAACTCTGCAAATTCTACGCTGACTCGCCTTTAATTGCCTCTGCCGTCTTTCACCTTTTTGCTGGGCTGGCTGGCAAGTTCAACCAGCTCTGCATTCCCAAGGTAGACAAAACCCAACAGATTTCTGCAGCTTCTGTAATCCTTCCCCTCAGCAGAGTTGCTGAAAGGCTGAGGAACACCAGCCTTTGTCCTGGCAGCATATCATTGCTTAAGCACCCGTAATAGGTACTTCAACTGCTGGGACATAGGGTACAAAATATGTGCCGGCACATTGTTTCCAACTGTCACGGTCTTTAAGCCCTGAGACACCTCGTTTGGCAGCCTAGGCTGCGGCAAGCACATTGTGATGTCCTGTGGCATCCTCCTTTTCCTGACTTATGTCCGCTTGAGCAGCAGGAAAAGAGTAGCAGCAGATTGATTGCAATATAGATGCCACTTTTGACACAGAAGGTTTTATTTTAAAATTGCATTCGTGTCTTGCTTGTACCTGTCATGTCAATAGTTACCAGGTAGGGGAAGAACAGAAATGCAACCCTGGATAACCCAGTGAACAAGCATGTGATGGGCTAATTTTTACTGAGGAAGTTTTTCCACTTTGCAATGATACAGCAGCAGCTGCCATAAAATCTTTAAATATTTAAAATTTTGTGTATGTGAGTGTGATAGTGGAATAAATAAGGAGTTATTAATACTCAGGGAAAATAACCCCACAAACCTCAGAGATTTTCTTCAGCTTGCTAATAAACCCAGCAGTTTACCGTTTCAGCAAAAGCAATATATCCAGGAACAAGTACAATTAATTCACACTTGACCTGATGCGAGTATCCAAGGACGCAGAGTGATCAGAGCTGCAAGGGAAAAGCAACTTTATTCTTGTTTTTAGGACACTACAAAGTGAATGAAGTGCCCTGGAATGGGTTTTGCATGCAGGACACAGCCAGGCCTGCCCAGCAGCCGCCCGTGGCACTTGGCAGGCATGCAGCGACACGGGCTCACCCTCCACTTCAGTGTGAGCGCTCCCACTTAATTCACTCAGAGCTGGCCGGGCTCCATCCTGGACAGTAAACTGGCAATCCCCTTCCCTCCAGAATGCTGGCACAGCATGCCACACGGCGCAGTGCCGACAGCCAGCGCTTCTGGTGTGCTTGGCTGGCACACCGTGCTGGCAGGCAGAGGTGGGCTGCAGCCCCCTGACCGCCTAGCTGAGCCCGGACTAGCCCAGAAGCTGGAGCCCATCTTGGGCTCCAGTGGATGAAGGAGCCTTCTGGTTCTGCTTCGGAAAAGCCTCTCTGAGCATGAGCAGCAGATGCCAGCCCAGCTGCTGCTTCTCTTTGCAGGTTATCACTCACTGTGCTGGAACACCAGGTTTGGTGCTGCAGGGAACAGCCTGAGCCCTGGAGAGCTTGGGGCCATGTCCTTGCTGGTGCAGATTAGTGCATCCTCCTTCCCTACCCCATGCTTTCCATACACATGCATTTTACTTCAGCTTGAGGAGAGCAGCAAAAGAAACCAAAGCAAATACAAGCCCCTGGAAGGGAGAGTAGGTGGGCTGAGGTCCCTGTAACACAGCAACCACTGCAGCCCAGCAAGGGCAGTGCTCACAGATCTGCTCCTTCCTAGGGGAGATGTTACCGAGAGCTGGCATGGCCAAATGAGCTCATGGCCAATGACTCCAGACCAATAAAGATCCTTGAGAGACAAGGTGCACCTCAGCAGGCAGTAGGTCACATTTTCCAGTTGAGCATCTGTGGAGAAGGGAGATGGGATTGTCTGAGTCACCTCATGGCCAACCCACCCCCCGAGGACTTAATGCCTGTGCATGGGAAGGGACAATGGCCGATGGCTGTAGAAAAGAGAGGAGTGCAGGGCACCTGCATGTGGTGGAGCCTGGGCGTAAGCACAAGCTGCAGCCTCAAGTCTCCTGAGACTCTCTGTCCTTGCTGGAGAGAGATGGGCTCCACTGGGGCTCGGTCAGAGCAAAAATCCAATTTGGATGTCCAGATGTGCCCTCTGTTTCTCCTCCTTTGTGGGCATGGAGGAGTCCTGCTTCCTCTGAGTGCATGTGCGTATGTGTCCATTACACCAGCATGCCAGTTCTCCATAGATGCTCAAAAACACTTGAAACATTAATCTCAGTGGTCAGACTCTGGAAGCAGACACAGAAATATATAGAATAAAAACAGGGAAATACATAGAAAATAGTTAGTCAAGAAAGATACAGATGGGAGCAGTTTTGGATTAAATACCATTTAAAAGTGTGATTGTTACTTCAACGACAAAAGGGACAGCAACTTGGTCTTACACTGCGGTGATCCCTGTGATAGAGCACATGAGAGATGCTGGGAGTAAGCAGATATGATGCAGCTGAGTCATGGTGGGGAGAAACAGAGAGAAAAAGAGAAACATGGATTTAACTCTCAGGCTGTGGATGAATAATACCAGACCTCCAGCAAGACCTCCTGCTGCTGCTTAGTCCTATGTGGGGCTAGGTGCATAGTGCTCTGTCCCTGTGCTCCTGCTAGCATGGTTATTTGTAGCTCTTCCATCCATTTTATGGTGAAACCAGGCAGGGATGGGAGCAGAGGGGACAGAAACCGCCCTTGTGTCTCAGGGACAGGTGGGAAGTGAGCAGGGGCAGGGAGATATCTGCAGAAGCACGGCTGGAGGCAATGTGTCCTGCATCCCCAGGCGTGGCGGGACAGTTCCATAAAGAGGTGAGGCACAGGGCATAGGAAAATATCTGGGGTCTTTGCCCTTGGGTGATGGAGAACGTTTTGCGATTAAACCAAAAGAATTCTTTCCTGGCAATTGGAGTGACAATTAGTGACAATGGCAAGCAGCTGTTGTACTGTGACCGCGGCTTATTAAGCTAATCATAAGTGTCTCCCTGTTACCTTGTGCTCCTCCCTGTCTGTATGGGGCATCCATCTGTTGTCGCTTGTTGTGCAATTAAACTGGAAGCTCTTTGGGGCAGCGACCATCTATTCATTATGTCTTGCATAAGGGGGTCCCAATCAGAGCCTCTAGCTGCTCCTCCAGTGCAAATAAAGTGGCAATAAATAACGGCAAATACTCTACTTCTCTTTGATTTGAATACCAGTTACTGCTTAAAAAGCATTACTGCTAATGAGATGTGGTTCGTGAGAGGGGAATGCGCTTCATCAGAGGAGAAAGAAACACATTTTGCTGCTGGCAAAGGCTCGAGGGTCGAGGTGAGACCCACCCTCCTGTGACTGCAGCATGACAGCTCTGGCATCCTGTGGGAGGGTGAAGGCTTCTCCCCCAGCCGTGGGTGGACTAGGCATCAGGGAATTTGCCACAGGTCGCTTACCCCCTGGGCCAGGGCCAGCCTCCATCTGCTGGGGGAACCAGGAGCTGTGATCCTAAGTGCCCCTTCCTCGTAGCCTTCCTCCCCGGAACCTACCCCGTGCCAGCTGCTGGCTGCTCCTGGGGCATGTGCCAATGGTACAAAGGGTGCTGATGTGTGTGTGTGCACGCACACACATGTGGGCAGGATATGGGGGGAGGACCTAGCGTGGGGCATCCTGCAGCTGCGGAAGTGCAGAGCATGCCGCTGAGCCAGGGAGACTGGCCCACAGTGCCTGCACCAAGGCCAGCAGTGCTGCTCCGGTTCGGACAGCGCGTGGGCAGCAGCTGAACCCTCTGTTCCAGTGGGGACACTGGAGCTGGGGCAGGACACCAAGAACCTTAGTGTCAGGTCAAAATAGGGGGGGGGAAACCTCCAACACCTTGATCCAGGCAGTTCAGCGCTCACGTTTCCTTTTCATAAGGGATCTTTTCCAGGTCCCTATAGAAGTACATTGCTTCACTGCATTAGCATTAGCATTAGCAATCTGCTTCAGAGGCGGTAAACAAAAGGCCTTAATGCTAGTTCATACTTCACCAGCCATCAAGCTTCGGACGTGTCAGTACTCTTATTTTATTTGAAGGTCCAGGAGGCTGGGAGTTTGCTGCAGTTAGCACTTTATTGCAAGCCCTGCAGGGCCAAGACCCATTTCTTTCTCCTGCACCACTTTGAGGTGCAGCAAGAAGGGGTCCCACGGACGGTGGGCACAGCAGCCTGCGCAGCACATGCCATGCACACATCATTGCTGCCGTCAGCCCCTGTGGCACCCCCTCCGAAAACAGGCGCTGCCTTTGTGATCACTCCCGCTCCCTGCAAATGAGCTGAAAAAAATTTCTCTGCTCCCGTAAAAGAATATTGCCGACCTGCCCCAAGAGCACGGCGCATGTTATGAATATTAATACTGAATGCTTGGTGGAAAAAATAACCCGAGTGCCCTCTAGTGACACGGGACCCAAGCCATGCCGGGGCTACAAGAGGGACGGGTGGACTTGGGTTGCAATTGTCTGGTTGAAGGGTGGTGGTAGGAGCCAAGGGAGGCCTCGAGGAGTGATTTGGGGGAAAGACTTTTGCAAGGGTGAGGATTTATAAAAATAGCCCGTGGCCCTGCCACTGCAGCCTGCTGGAAACTCCGGCTGTCCACGACAGCCGTGCAGCCTGTATGTACAAGCTGACCGCCAGGAAAGGCCACCTATGAGATACCGGTGCCATCCCTGACCGGCCTTTCCTCAGCTGCCCTGGCTCAGCGGCAGCAGCCCTGTTACTCAGCTTCTCTGATCCTTCAGCTTTTTCCTGCCTTGAATTCATACTCCCCTGTGACACAATATTTTCCATGGAAACCAGTGATAAAGTCACAGACAAATGTTCCTTGCAGTTCTGTCATCAGCTGCCCTTTTAAGTAAACGAAGCAAGGTGGTACCCTACCTCACCTCAGCCTGTTTCCCTTGCCTCCGCAGCGTGAGGGCTCCAAGTCAAACCCCACTGCCCCAAGCATGGGCATCTCTCCCCTCCCTCCATGCAGCCTTGCACACATCTGGGGCAAAGAAATTTCTGATCTTCCAGCTATCCCCCACATGGGGACTGTATCCATCCTGGTCAACTCCCTAGTTTTTGTCGGGATTTTGGCATGTCTCTGCATTCACGTTGTTGCAGCGTGTTCTGTGGCAGGGTCAGATGGGAGTCTACCTGTTCTTTGGCTTCCTGGTGGAAATCCATTTACTGGAATAAGTCAAGTGAGGAGATGAGCGGCTGAGCAATTTGACGGTGTCCTCAGCTGGCAGGCCTTCGCTCTGCATGGAGGCTGGACCAGCACTGCCATTGCTAAGATGAGGGAGTCAATTAAAGTGGACAGCTTGACTGCCAATATATCTTCCCAATCCAATGCGTTTGCTTGGAAGAGAGGCCGTCATGTGATAATGCAAATTATCATCATAAATCAAATAACAATAATAAATACCTAGCGTGGTAATGCTGATTGCAATTATTGTGTTTATTATGGCAAAGCAAGGCAAGAACAAAACACTACTGAGCTGCTTTTGTAAACTGTCCTTGGCCTTGGCGGGCTGGAGTCCCAATACACAGCCCTGCGTGGTGCAGAAGGATGGGGATGTTCCAACTAGCCACATACCGTTCCTCAGGAAAGTTTGCAGGTTGCGACCTGTTCAGTCAGAGATACTGGGTTGTCTAATGCACTGCTAAGTATTCTGATGGTCTTCCACATTTTGTTTTAAAAACGAGCTTAAAATAAGCATGGGCTGAGTGGATTATTACTTGGCTTTATTCTGCTGAAGGATGAGGCTTTTAGTATGCATGGCCGGTTCGCAGACCTTTTTGTTTTCCGTTGCTCTTCTGCAAAGCATTTAAACATATTGACTTGGAACCGTAAAGCAAACCCCCAAACATGAATTCCAGACAAAAAGTCTTTTTTTCCCTGGGAGCTCTGATTGGGCAGATGTAGCCAGAACAGGCATTTGATTTATAAGAGAGCATCTTTGCAGCTCTGACCCCTTGAATATTGCGGGTATCTTGTGAATACAATTTTTCAAGCCCTGCCTGCCCATGAGAGGCCAGGATGTGACTGCTGTGACCGCTGGGCCGGGTGTTATCCTGGAGGATCCCAGGGTGGGTCTCTCCGGGGTCAGGAGCAGCGGGCCTGTCTCTTCACAGCCATGGAGACTGCGCAGCAGCACTTTCCGCCCCTCAGCTACTGCCAGCTGCAGCCTGCATTGCACTGCGGAGAGGAACAGGCAATCGCCACTGCGTGTCTGCAGACATAAACTGGCTCATAAATCACCCCAGCAGCAGCCCAGAGAGGGTCCAGGAACTTGTGGTAGTATTTATCCATCATTTCCAGCCAGAACCCTCTTTCCAAAGGACCAGTTTCCCCACTCTTAAATCCAAATCCAGCAGCCTTTACAGTGTCTTGCTCAGCACAAGCTAAGGTGGCACAGGATTCCCCCTGCCTGCTGCAGACCCTGCTCGCTGCAGAGGGAAACCATAACCGTGCCCTCTAAATGTGAGAGGAATCATAACCGCAGCCCGTGTTGTAACTGCAGTGGGAGCAGGAACTGTGCGGCAGGGCTTCTGGCCACTTTCTGCCTGTCAGATGTTATGTCTTTCCAGGATATTCCTCCCTTTGTAACAGTTAATGAATACGATGAATGACTTGAGCAATAAGATGCCACGCTGCTGCCGGTGACTGGACTTCTCCAGCCTGACTAACTCCAAACGCTCCCCTAAGTCAGTGGCCCGTGAGTCCCTGGGGAGTTAGTCAGAGTTTCCAGCACTCCAGATTGCCGCAGACGAAGCCATGGTGCCACTCCTGGTTTCATGCAAGCCGACGTGTGAGCACAAGTCTGGGCATGGGGACAAGCAAGGCATCCAGTTTGCAGACTCCAGCTCCTCTAAGGAGCCCTGAATTTATAGATTCAACAGTCCAGCTTTGCAGCTTGCCACCAAAGATGGAGGCTGAAATAGTTTACTTTCCCCACCTCCCCCTTGAAAATAATTAATAAAAAGTAAATATAAAAAGGAAGGAAATGTAACTTTTGACCTGCATTGGAAGATCTCCATAACACCAAGGCCATGTCATTTTGCCTCTCAGCTCAGAAGCCTTCCTCCCACCAGACCCCAGGCTCCATCTTGAAATTGTGCACCCTGCTGTGTCCCCCCTTGGCCACTTTCCTTCCCCCATGCAGGCAATATTGATGTCAGATTTGTGGCCTTCTGCTCTTTGTGGTTATGCGTTGGCCTCCCCCCTCAGCAGCTGCTAGAAAGCCCTCCCCAAATCTGCCTGCTTAATGCAGCGGTCTCTCTTAAGTCATCTCCAAAATTTTCTAACAGGAGTTTTGTGATGAACCAGGACAAGTGGATAAGAGTTTAACCATGGGCAGCAAAGGGGCTGGTTTTGCTTCTGCCCTCTTTGAGGCGGTATTGAATTCCCCTGTCCCATGCTTTGGCATGAAGACCCTGGGGGAGGAGGGGACCATCCCTGCGCTTGTTTGCACAGCACCTCACCCTGTGTGACCCACCAAGGAGCCCACCAAGGTGCGGCAAGGGTGGGTGGCATGCACACCCAGAGGGTTCAGAGAGACCACCAAGGGGGTTCAGCGTAGAGGTCTGGACACAACTGTCCACAAAGTCCTGCAGCTGCAGGGTAAGGAAAGCGCATGCTTGTGTGTCCCCTAAGTACCTGCTGGTTGTCTCTCCTGGGCATAGGCTAGAGAGGATTTTGTTCAGCCATTTTGTGTTAAGTTAAAAAATAAATAGAAAAAAATTAAAGTGACCTGCCTTTGAAACAGGATGAGTGCTACAGTGGGGAAAAAAAACAAGCAATCGTCCCTGCTTGGGGCTCTAGGCACCTGGTGAGGAATGAGTGAACTCTTATCACCCAAAAGAGAAGTGAATAAACTCCATTTACTTGTATTCACCTTTGACTTTGATGTGCGGAACCAAAATTTCCGGATTTCCTGCACTGATGGAAACAGTGCAAAGTTGTCAAGGCTTCCTCAGGACCTTTATGGTCCTGCAATCTCCCCTCCTTCCTCTGCTCTTTGCCCCTTTATCCGCTGATCAAACATCTGAATTCAAAGAGTCTGATCCTGGGGTGAGCACTATGTCTTAACTCATTTCTATTATACATCAAGAGAGTATCTGGTCCTCTGAAACAAAAATGGATCCAACAGCAAAGGAATCAAAAGGCAGAGCCCAGCTCTGGCTGCAGCCTTTCTCCAACCAAGACCAACACCCAGCCCCTCACTGCTGCTCCTGGGAAATAAATAATTCCTGCGGAAGACAAAGGAAACAGGGGAAGGCAGACAGTGAGCACATGCTGCTGTTTTTAGCAGCACATTCCCAGCTCGTAATGCACTGAGCGGCCAAGCCACTGGCCAGCGTTTATCCCTCCAATAAAAGAATGTGTTGGGAAGTGGATTGCAGGCTGCCAGCACTGAAAACAAGCCCCAGGCTTATGGCAGTGACAGCAGGAGCAGGAGCAGGCTCCTCTTTCCCATCTCGTGATGTCATCTCATGAGAGAAGAGAGGTGTCCCATCTCTGCTTAAGCAAGAAAGAGTTTGCATGATCACAGCAGTGCCTGGTCAGTGGGCAGTGGCTGGTGCTGTGCTGCCTGAGGTCAGCTCTCCACTGGTGGTGCTGATGGTGGCTTTGGAAGGATCTGCTGGAGAAAAGGGCTAGCACGAAGTGAGAAAAAAATAGACTGAGCCTTTCTGTTCACCTCTCTTACCTGCTGCACTTTTTCAGGCTTTGATTGTTCATTGGGGTGGTTGGAAAGGTGTTATTTATCCTGCCTTCAGCCTGGCACCTTACATCTTGTCTCCTTTCAACTGGCAGAGCAGAAGGCCGAGCGTGGGTGTGAGGTGTCTTGCTGAAGGATGGCAGCTTTCTGTGAAGAAGCAGCATGGGGGTCAAGAGGAAAGGAAGGCAGAAGAGAGTCTAAGAACAAGAAGTCAGAAACCCAGAAACAGGAGAGAGAGGACTGCCAGAAGAAAGGGAAGGCAGCAGAGGAAAAGGTGGAGTTGTGGGAACAGACAAAACAAAGACTGAAGAAAGAGAACTGCAGCAGTTGGATGTTTATGTTCCTTTGACTTCCAGAGTTTTCAAGACATCTACCTACTGACTCATGGTGCTGGACATGCTTTAAATAACTGCCTGACCTTCCCTCCTTTGCTCTCTGGCTTGTCTTCTGCCACATACAGCTGCTCTTGTTGCCCATGATTGATGCGTGGAGCCCCTGGGGCCATGGGTGGCTCTTGCCAGTGAGGTTCAGCTAGCAGGGAGGCCTGGGGACTGCAGAAAGGAAACACATGGGAGCGATGGTGAGCTGGTGAGATGCTTTTTGCCTTTGCTCTGCCCCTATGCACCCTGCTTGCTCAGGCCCTGCTAACTCATCTGCCTCTTGCTTTGGGCATGTGGTTCAGCTCACTCCCATTGCTCTTTCCTCTTTCTCCTCTCCCAAAGGCTATGGGGTGTCCTGCCCTCTCTGCTTTTGCTCTTTTTCAGGCAAGTCTTGAAGCAATCAGATAGCTGTTCCTTTCACAGCCCAGCTCAGCAATTCTGTCTTTCCCTCCATTTTGTTGCAGGCTACTTCTTTCAGATTCTGGCAATGCTGCTTCACTAAAAAACGTATATGGTGGGAATAGCAACATTGGCTTTCTGGTCCTCATGCATATGTACCTTCATATACAAGTGCCATCTTGTGCTGTGGGAGGACATCACAGGGTCCATCAGATGGACATCCCATAAGATGTCCAACACTATGCCCTGTATTTTTAATAAAATTTTGTTTCAGCTTTTAGCTTGGTCCCATAGGGTGCACAAGACTGTAAAGGCAGTCTACTGCATCATTACACGGGCTTAGAAATTTGAGTTAGGTCTAGGCATCTCTGCACCACCTTGTACAGGGTTGATCTGTGGTCTCTAGCACAGCTGGGACTGAAAGTGCAAAGCCAAAAGCACCTGGACTTGGAGGGGACAAAGTGTCCCCAGGCATGCTGAGCTGGGTGGGGACAGCAACTTTGCAAGCTCACCTACTGAGTCAGTGATGTTTGTTTGATGACATTTTCTACACAAGAACTTTGTTTCCCCTCTGCAAGCTCTCCCCAGAGGTTATACAGACTCTCACCGAATATCTGGTGTGCTGGAGCAGAACTGGGCTGGGGCTTCCTCTGGCCTCTTTTCAATGGTTAATGAGTGAGGTCAACACAAAGGCGTTTCTAGCCCCATGACAGCTCATGTGCACTTAATGTTGTTGAGATACAGATGACCAGACGGAAGAGACACTGAACCAGTCAAAGCAAAAGCTATTTCCTGTGTCAGCTCTGAACTATCTTACTACCTAATAGTCACGCTGATGGGCAAACGCACCAGTCTGAATGATACCATTCAGAAATAGCCGTGCTTTGTTTTCCAAGACTTCAGACATTTCTAACACGCAATCTCTGCTAATTTTCCTGGGCAAGTGACATGTAAATAGTGATTCTTGCAGAAAAAGAACGTGTATTTTCCACTTCACTTACACCCTTTGTACTGTGAGGCAAAGGAGCTCTTGGATGGATCGGGGGCACGGAAGACCCAGCTGTGGCTGGGCACACCCCTCCTTGCTAAAAACACCAGGGAGCCCAAAGAAACGTAACTGGTGAGAAGGGCAAGGCAGAAGCATCACCAAATGGTATCGTTCTCCATAAATTTTCAGTACTTGGTGGTTTATGTTTCTGAATAAAGCACATCAAGCATATTGGATGGCTCAGTGGCTCTTCTACACCAAAATGGTTTCTAGCTCCTTTTTCACATGCTGTCACTAAGTCTTCTGGAATATCTTACAAGTGGAAAATGAAGGGGAATTGAAATAAATTGTCCTGGAGGCAGCTGCAGGCTTGTGGATGTTCAGCGTGTAAAAGTCTAGCAAGCGTCACTTGACTTACAAGATACCTGTTTGCCAAAGGTTTATTTTACAAGCTCTATATGCTGCTGTTATTATTCGTGTTGTAATCAGGCCTTAGATTTGCACAGAAAATAGGAGCTCTTTGAATTTGACACACAAGAGAGTAAGAAATTGTCCTGCCCTGGGCAGCCAAAGTTTGAAATATAGAGGACAGATAAAGGAGGGAAAGAAAGGCACAGGAAGGTTTGGTTACGTCGCTGAGTTCGTGCAGCAAAACAGCAGACCCTAATTCACAGCCCCACAGCTGCAGGCGCATCCTGGGCCTCAGGCCAGCCCCCTGTCCCTGGTGCAGCTTGTGGTGTCATGGTTTGTCACTCTTTGCTTGTGTCTCAGAATGAGTTATGGCTGGAATAAGGGAGACAGCTGGGACCAAACCATGAAAACGTAAGAGGGGAAAGAGTAAAAAGAAGGTGTGAAGGGGAATAAGCACATTTTCAGGTGATTTGGGGTCACAGGGATGAAAGAAAGAGGATGAAGGAGTCAAGCAACAGAGGCAGACAGGAGTGCTGACTGCCCTGGCAGACAACGGAATAGAAGGCATGGAGGGAGAAGAAAGAGGGGTGAAAGGGCTGCCGAGCAGGCGTGGGGCCACAGCTACTGAAAAAGGAGGTGAGAGCTGGGTTGAGGAGGATCAGAGGAGCTGGCAGACAGGCTGAGAATGAGGAGGAAGGCAATCGCTCTCTGTGAGCTCTGCAAGACGAAGATTTAAGCCAGGTTGTGGGGTAGGTGGAGGATACTACAGAGACAGGCTGGCTCAACCCCATGGGACAGAGGGAAGCAAGAACACCGCCAGGGACACAGCTACTGCTGCCTGAGGGAGTGCAGGAAAGGGCAGAGGAGCCACAACTATGGATGGCTTTTTTGCTTGGGAGAAAGCACATCTTTCCCTAAAACTGGTAGCACAGCATGAAAGCAAGAGCATTAAATGAGCAACTCCCCATAGCTGGTGCATAGCTGTGAAGCCAAACCCACCCTGGAAAACTCAAATTACTGTATTTCACTTTGCAACCAGAACGATGCCTCTGGCCGGGTACCACAGCCCAAACTGCGGTTTCATTTCCCACCCACCCCCAGGAGCTCCCTGAGCTGAATGTCGGCCGGAGAGGGGGATGCTGCCGGGCTGCCGAGCTCCCCGGGGAGGAGGGATCCGGGCAGGAGCTGCGGGGCCGCCGAAGTTGTGCTTTTTGGGGAGGCCCACGAGAGGGAGCCCGGAGTAAAGGAAAGGTGGCTGCTGCCTCTGCGGCCCGCGGAGCCCCCGGGCCCCCGCCGGCGGCTGCGGGAGCCGGGGACGCTCCGCGGGCGGGACCTGGGGCTCCCCGCACCCCGCCGGCCCCACGAGCATCGTGCCGTGCATGACCTGCACAGATGGGGTTTGTCCCCAAAGGGTTAATGACATATTTACACATCACTTAGTGCTTTAAGCGTGAGATAAAAGCTGCAGGAGGATTCGGTAACATCCCGGTGATTACCCACGAAATAAATTTAGTGCGTTACCTTCACTGTCAAAAGGCTAAACCTGATGCAAGTGGCAAAGGTGCTCGCCCTTCTTCCTCCTGCTGGGCTGCTTCAGGCCTTCAGAGAAACTGGACTTGGCCATCGCAGAGTGGTGCAGTCTCAGCCCGGCTGCCATGGCCCCGCTCCCAGCGCAGAGGCCAACAAGCTGGGGATGGTCCCGTTAGCAGCCCTTTAGCCAGCATCTTCACCCTGCCCGGCACGATGAAGGGAGGATGAGGAAGTGAGTGTGAGAAAACTCAGCATTGCTGCCAGGGATGAAAGCTGCTTTCTCAGCACCTGCTGAAGTTTCATCCTGTCACTTTGCTGGGAACTAAATGGGGTTTGGGCTTGCCCAGGAATGACCCTTTGAGCTCTAAGCTCATGAGGAAGGTCAGCACATGCATGTGTTAAGCCTCTCTTTAAGCACTTTTATGAATCTGGGCTACAGAGCTCAGTACCTTGCAGGGGGAGATCGGGACCCAGAGGAGCCACACACGCTTGTTTGGGCTCAGTCCTTGTATTGCTGAAGTCTGTGGGAGATGTGTTAGCATGAGAGCAGGAGACCAGCAGTACCTGAGCACCTCCCTGCAAAGGCTGAAGAACATCACCTGTGCCGCAGCAGGGAGGCAGCAGCTTGGCTGGCCGCAGGGAATGAAACTCTTGAGGCTGCACTGGTAACCTTATATACAGAAATTGCTGTTTAAAAAGTGGCTACAGAGGAAAAATACAGCCCTTATTGAAAGGCAAATTAGTAGCAGGCTCTCTCCAGCGAGTGTTCGGGGAAGGCATACAGGGCTTGTGTTGTTATTACTCTCTTGAAGCTTCCTACCACAGTGGGAGAGGCACAGCCAGGGCTGGATAAATAATACATCATAATTTGCAAGTCCCAGAGAAGTGACTTGGAGGTAGTTCAAAAGTTCAATGAATTATCAGTTCCCCTCAGGTTCTTTATTTCTCTTGCAAAGGATGCTATCAATCTCGGTAACTCACTAGCTACCAAAAATAATCATAAGTAAAAGATCATTATGTTGAAATATGTGTTGTAAAGCAGCACAGCAATTTGGAAGATTAGTGCAGTCCAGAAGGGGCAATAGCTGCTGGCTAGAGATGGGCTGGACACCAATTACTGCTCTCACTCATTACTTCCATGGACAGGGATTGGAAAAACACCTGCAGTGCATGAATAATTCTCCTTGAGTTAATATGCTTTCATTCAGTGCTGATTAACTCTATTTATACCTCATTTATGGTGGTGAGAACAATGTGAATCATTCCTTTATTTCTGTAACCCTCTGATAAACTGCATTTATTTGCCACCTCTGACCTCTTCATGTGCACACTGCCTATTAATCCTTCTCAGCCCGGGCTGCTGCTGCCACCCAGACCCTTCAGTAGCCATCAAACAGCTGCTTCTCATTTTCTTTCCTTAGTTTAAAAGCACCTGCTATAAAAATGTGGGTTGAGGGAGAAAACAGACTGGAAATTTCACTGTGATGATGGAGGAGAGGGGGTCTATTTTGTGCACGTAATATCTGGCTCTGTAGGGTGCTTGTCCTATACTGAAGCCTCAAGGCAGTACTGAAGAAATAATGATCAAATGTGATCTGTTTGGGGTATTCAGTCCTGGGTGACTTACAGCTGCAAGGTAAAGCGCCCTGGCCATGCCTTGATACACAAGGCATGACCAGTTTGAAATTAAATGTTGCCACTGGTGTCACAGAGAACAAGCTTGTGTCATGGGGTATTTTTTTTTCTGCTTTTATTTTTCAGGTTTATTTTAATTTTTATGTCTGTATCTCCTGCTCTGAGTGAGGGCTACAGTGTTCACAACCTGGGGCTTACTCTTCCAGCAGGCTGATTGAAACACGTTATGGCCAAACACTGTCTCCTGAGGCTGGCAGGATGAAGTCTGCAAAGAGACCTTGAGTGTGCAAAATGTTCCTGATTCTCCCCCATCAGCTCAGCACTACCCAAACCCAGCACTAAAACTTGTCTTAAGATGGGATGTAAAGTAAAAATACCTCACTGCTTGCAAGAAGTAGAGATGCTCTTTTGCTTATTTGCAAGTGGAGATGCATTGCCCAGTGGAAATGCTGGCTAGTACAATCCCTCCCATTCACAATGGGAGCACAGACACGTAATCCACCTCAATCTGCGAGCAAACTGGGGAAGATTGACTTTAGTTGTCAGAGTCATTCTAGGAATGGCTTAGGTTTTGCTGAGCTGGCAGATGGCCTGCATCCTCCCTTCCAGCTCCACATCCTGCAGTGCCTGGGTTTCCAGTACAGCCAGCAAACATCTTAAAACTTTCAAATATTACCCCAATATCATTTCAGATCAGAGAGTTACAGAATATGAAGCAATTTAGGTTGGAAGGAGCTGCCAGAGATCATCTGGTCCAACCCTTCACTCAAAGGAAGACTAACTTCAAGATTAAACCAGCTAACTCAGTGCCTTTCCCAGCTGAGCTTTGAAAATCTCTGTAGAGATAGTCCAACCTCTGTAGGTGACCTGTTCCAGCATTTGACCACACTTGCTGTGAAAACTTTTTCCTTTACCTATAGTATCTTATTTTTTACACATCATTCTGTGCCATCCCAGATCCAACATTTAGGACCTGCGGCACTTCCCATAGTCTAGGCAGGAGGAGGCTTGGCCTTTCTGCTCAGCCCTGCCCATGCTCTCCCTGCAGCACAAGCATGTGCTTTCCTGGTGTAGGACAGGCTGGATTCCCTGGAGAAGCTGAAGTACCTCTTCTAATACCTGATCCTCCCCACTGAGCGGTGAATCTTTTTCCTCTGACTTTCTGAGGCCTTTTCGCTCTTTTGCATTTTCCTTTGATCATTGTTTCAGAATCTTGAGGGACTCATCTTCCTGCTCTGTTTATCTTGCTATTCTTTTTTCTCATTCAAGGTCTCTAGACACCTTCTCTAGAAATAAAATAAAAGCTTGCATGGAGACCTTGGCCCTTTTGTCTAATTCCCCAGTCTACCTGGACCTCCCCACTGGCCTTGTCAGGCTTAAATGTCATTGTACAGTTCATGTAGATGCTTCAAAGATACCTCACTGTCCTCCCTCTCCCTGCATTTCAAACCACACTAATTTTCAGCCTGCCCAAGGTCTTTCCTTTTCTCAGTAGAGAGCTGTGCTCAGCAGCTCACTCTGCTCTAGTGGCACTTCAAAGCCAGGTCACTCTGGCCAAGCCTTCAGTGAGAATTTGTTGTAAATGCCTTCCTGCCACTGATGGCTGTGGTTCAGTTGGTGCTTTTTGCCATCATCTGGTACCCACCGAATTACAAACAGAGGGTGGTCGAAGCTCATTGCACCTAGTGCTTGGGGGATTTTGGGGTCAAGAGGGTCAGAGCTGACAAGAGTGGGTTAAATCCACCCTTCGTCAACACCATGGCAGTGATGGGTGCTCAGCTGCATGGCTTGTTGGCTCCAGAATTAGCAGCTTTGCTCCCGTCCTCTAGGCTAGAAAGGATGATCTCCCCTATACTGCTGCCCCCTCCAAATCTGAGAGGACCTCTAGGATGCCAGCTGGCCGTGTAGGGAGAATGGGTTCAGGCTTCAGTCCCACGTATCAGGATTGTTTTGCCACGAGATAATGTCTTTATATACTTTTGCAAGTTGAACATTGGAGTCAGTGTCCCTTTGGCTTCTCTCGCCTTCTTTCAGTGTGACCTCTTAAATTTTGGCTCTTTCCTGAGACTTCTCACACGCAAGCCATTGCAAGGCTCCTCAGAACCAGCCCTTCCATGTCCATGGGGAGGATTAGCTCTGACAACACCACTCCTTGCTCCCCATCATGGGCTCCCAGAGGTGCTTTCCCCAAGGGTTCCCAATGCTTGACCAGGTTACCTGCTCTTGATGTGGTTCAGGTGAGGTCAGCAGTGGGTGCAGATCAAACACTAATTGATTACCCCAGTTTGTGGTGGCTGAGACTGGGATCTGCCACTTTCTCCTGTCCTGAGCAGCTCAGTGCCTCCTGCTAGTGTGAAAAGCCCCGGGTTATCCAAGGGTGTATTGCATCTGGAGATGTCTTCTGCCTCCAGAAGAGCAGCGGGATGTCAAAAGCTTAAATAAAAAAGAGGAAGTACCTTAAAATGAGCTTTTATAGCTTCAGTGGCATGACAAAGGGATGTTTCAGGTGTAGGTGAGGTCAGATAACCACTGGCAACACACTAGGTGGCCAAGGGAACACCGACAGGCTGACCAGGAAAGGCTTCATCAAAGAACACTGAGATTTGCACTGGGAAAAAGACCATAATTTGGTTTTCCCAGGCACGCTGTTGAAGGAAAGTCATCAGCACTGAGAGATGGTTGGATCTGAGAGGTGGCACAACTGTCCACAGGTGGGTGGACGTTGCAGTCAGGCCGTATGGAGATTAATTGTGGCAAGCCCAGAAAACAACTGTAAAGGGATAACACAGCTGCTGTTGTAAAAAGCAAACCCCTCAGCTTCTCGCACCGCCCCGCACATGGTGTCCCCCTCCCCTCTATCCCTCCCCACTTCCCGCGCATGCTGCCACAAGGAACATCTCGGAGCCGCGGGTAACGGAGAAGTGATTTGTCTCATAACGGCAGCTCTACACAGTGTGCTGCTGTGGGCGTTACAAATTGCTAAACAGATTTAAAGTGTTCTTTGAGCTGAAAACTGCAGTATTTCTCCACATAGTTATTATTATTCATCTTTTCCAAGACACGGAGGGCCTGATCCTGCAATTTGCACTCCTGTTACGGTCAGTGCTGTGGAAGCACTGCCGGCGTACAGATGGCAGGAGTAAGACCCAATTAATTTAGCTGCAGGGAAGAGCAGGGCAGCAAACAAGCTTTTTTACTTTCTTTTCCTTTTTTTCTCCCGCCCCCCCCCCCAGTGCATGTGCATGAATTTTCTTATTCCATGGGCACTTTCAGAGATGTGTGTCCTGGGGTGGGCTGCTGCCCAGTGCAGTACAGGCAGTACAGGTGTGCTTGCAAACTTCCAGGCTCTCTGGGGACACATCCACCCTTACTCTGCCTCATTCCTTCTTTCTTTCATTTTGGTCACATGGGCAGTAAGTCTTTCTCAATGGCAATGTCATCAAAACAGGTTCTCAGCCATCAAAAGTTTTGCTTTGGTCCAGCTGATGTTGTCCGACACCACCACGTTAGGTTTAAAACAGGTGCACCTGTTGTGCTATAGAGCTGGTAATTCTGGTCCTTCCTCCTGAGCCTTGAGTGTGGTGGGAAGGACACAGGTATATGCTGTGTTTGGAAAAGCAGAAAGTCTAAGTATGTAGTGTCGATGTATGCCTTGAGCCCTGACCCACACCAAAAGCCCTGCAGGGGCTGGTCCCCACTGAGGGCATCCCCTGTGGGATGCTACAGAGAGCATTTACGGGTCTGTTCCCCAGCCAGCACCAGGGTCTGTCTGTGGACAATCTGGAAAAAGCCTCTGACCCTCATTCACCCTCTTCTTCTGAGGAAGACAGCTCAGACCTCTTCTGAAGGAGGAGGCAACTCTCCTTCAGTGTCTGGCCCTGTGTGCTTTCCCTGCCTGGAGCAGTGGTACCAATGTGGTGAGCTACTGCTGCAGTTTGAGGAGCATGAAGCCTAGGATGGCTGCCAAGGTGGCCCAGCCCCTGGGCTGTCCCACTGGTTCTTGTGTCACGGGAAGGTGGCTGCTGCGGCAGGACACAGCAGATGGGGGGTGGGGCTGTGCCACCCATTACCTCCATCCAAAGGTGGAGGCCTTGCATGGGACTTGGTTGATGAGCGATGAGGCAACAGCGAGCCTCATGGCGTGAGGTGTTCATGGAAACGTGTGTTGCTAAGCAAAGAGGATATCGTGCTTTGTACCAACTAGAGTGTTTGTGAGATTGCATGCCTCGAGGAGAGTTGTAACAGCTGAATCTAGGAGTCACAAATATGTGATCTTGAGGCCAAGGATAAGCTGGAGTCGTCCCACCAGGAGGAGAGTGTTTGTGTGTCTGTGACAGTGGGACACTTGATGTCCTTAGCAAGGGCTTCACTAGTCTTGCTGGGCTTTGGACGAGAGCTTCCGCCATACTGAGAAACCTCTGCCTCCTTGCCCCAGGCCCCAGCAGCACAGGGTGATGCCTGGGTGAAAGCAACATCTTCCCCTTCCTTACTTCTGAAATTCTCTGGGATTTTTCCTAGCCTCACAGAAAGCCATGACAAATCTCTTGTCTCCTCCCAGGGAGGCAGTGCCAGCCAGGAACAGCTTAGGGAGTGAAAAACACTCTGTCAAAAACATAAAGAAAAGCAAGTGGAAAAGGGTTATGATTAGTTACTTTTCTGCCATGTGCATGTATAATAATGAACCTTGGGGGTGAGGCCATTTTAGTCCTAATTACAGCTCTTTAAATATTTACATAGCTTTATCTGCTCACCTTGCTCTTTGGCATGGTCCAACATATCTGTAGGGCTGACCTTTCCAGCTCAGCCCCATTTGTGTACTTCACAGGCCTCTGGGTAGCTATTATTTTGCTTTATCTGAGAGGGGGAAAATGCATCATACTAGAAGAGTAAACCCCAGGTAATAGGAGTACAATGTTAAATAAAACCAAGAGGATATAAACAGTCTCCTCTCTCAAAGTCACTTCTGCAGATTCTTAACTAATGCAAAACCAGGATGCTTCAGGAAAATTAGCCACCAGATATGCCCTGAAGAATCAGCTGAGACTATCACACATTTTCCTGTGTGACCTCCTTCAAAGTGGAAATGATATCTCCAGCAGTAACAGACTAGTACATTAACCCCCTCTTTCACCTTTCAATGCTTGATTACAACAGATCTATTTAGATGTAATGGGAATGGCTGGAAAATAGATGAGATTCTCATGGTTATCCTGTGGAATTAGCTGTGCAACTAACCCTTTCTTTTAGCCCTCTTCTTCAAGTCCTTCTTCAAATAACTTGCTTTCAACAGACCTAGGAATCCCAGGCTGATTTCCAAAGAAATACTCATAAACTAGAGGAATGAAAATCCAAAATAATGTTAGTTAATATCCTCCAAACTTGGATTACCTCCACTCCCCATTCTGTAGACTGTCCATCTAGGGGGTAAGTCCCTGTAGAAACTGTCCCATCATGAGTCTGTGAGGAATTTGGCAAATTACGGGCAGTCTACGACACCAGCACTGAAACCATAATCAATATGTACAGAAGAGCTGGGCAGCTCTGAGGATTTTTGTCACCTAAGCAATTTGAAGAACCTCTAGTGTAGCATACTTCATCCTGAGCACCCTCATGAACCTATTATGCAAGCAAAACAACATGTCTGTATCTCCAGATTCTTCCATGAAAACTTCATTAAGGAGGTGTTATACCAGAGGAACTAAATTAGTTTGCATAAAAAGTGCCTGATGTCCTCATGCTCCTTACTTCCATATCAAATTTGCTGGCTAGGTCTGAAATAATAAAATCAGGTCAGGGACCGTTCTCTTGCCTTGAAGCCAACTAGCACAGACTAGCCACTTCCAGTCCATAACACATCTGATTCTGGGTCTCTTCTGGTCCCCATGTGTTGCTCCTGTGGCTCTAATATGATATCACTAGTATTACCTTCCCCCACCACCCACCCAGTTCAAAGCATCTGAAATAGTGCCGTGGTTGAGGAGGGTGATATTTTATTACTATGAAAATAGGAGTATGGAAAAAGTGTGGAACTGATGGAGGACTGTGTGAGGAGGACGGTTCTGAAGCTGGTGCAGCCTGGCCCCCACTGCTCATTTGGGAACAGTCCTCGGTGCATGCTGCCCTCCGTGCCATGCCAAGGCACGAGCCAACAAGAGCAGTGGCTGGCACCAGCTAGCGCCAGGCCAGGGAGCAAGACAAGAATTAAACAGCATGGATGACAGCCCACACCTGGGGTCTTTCATTTGCTCGTGCCGATGGGCCACAAGAAACCTCCATAAATAGGTGCTGGTTGACTTCCCAGTGAGGCCATTTGGTCTCTAGGGTTCATGAAGGCTCATTTCAAGCTATGGTTGGCTGGAAAGTTTCCAGCAAAGTTTCACACCAACATATGCTTTCTTCAGATCTTGAATGTCTGCATGAGGTTCAGCTGACCAAATCTGAGGCCAGGCTCTGGGGTGCTTTCCTCTTTATCTTTAACATCCCCAGGCTGGGGGTACTGCAAGCTGTGGGGTCAGAAAGATATATTTGGAAAGTCTTTTCCTGGGCTAAGATGCCTTGAAGTCATGGGTTGGCCCCAATTTGCTGAAAATCTGGGGCAGGGGGTGGGGGTGGGAGGGGTGGAGGGGGGGAGTGGGGGGAGGTGGGGGTGGCAGGGAAAGGCAAGACAAATGTTATTTTTGGTGAACAGAACTCCTGATCTTCAGCCAGCTCTGATAGCTACACTGTCACTTCTGGCAGGTTTCCAAACATTAACCAAGTGGTACTGCTGCTCATTATTGGGACTGACCTCCTTGGTATCGCTGTGTGCCCCCCACAGCTTCAGCAACATCTTGACTAGATGCCAGCTCTCCAGTGCCACAGCTTCAGTGATGTCTTGACTACCTGCCAGCTCTCTCATGCTATCATTTCCCAGTGCCTGAGAGGAGCATGTTCATTTAGCAGTGCTGCACAGCTCCTCTGCGGACCCTGCAGGGGCCTGACAAGGCTGCCTTTCCAGAGCTGCACGTTTGGTCTCCCATCTGGAGGAGAACCACCAGGAAGAGGAGAGCCTTGGGAAAGGGATGACTCACCTGGAGCTGGTCTGGTGCTGCAGGAAGGCAAGACAGCTCTGGCAGAAGTGTCTGCAGACAGTCAGTGATCTCACTCTTTGTTCAGCTGGACTATATTTCTGCTGATAAAGTCCCTGATATTACAGGTGCTGTACCAATTACGTTGCCAGATAGGACAGTGGTGAGACAGACCATTTTCCCAGAACCACCCTGTTGCCAGTGAGCAGCAAGACAAAAGTAATCCCCAGCATCTTTTTTTTTATCTCAGAAGTGCCCCAGGGTCTGCCAATGTGGGCATTAGCAAAGGCAGCCAGTGATGGGCAAAGACCTAGCAGATTTGAGCAATGCACTCAGATGTCTTCAGAAGAGCTTCATTGAACACGGTGCAGAGACAGACTCCAGCAGTAGATATGTATAAATACATATAAATTATATATATTTTTATATATATATTTAAATACTTAGACAATATATAAAACCTCTGTTCTCCAAGTACTGGCTCTTTATTTGCTTAGCATTCAATCCTCTTTCCCTGTATATGTGCACCACACAACTAAAAGTGAAGTCATCTGAGACTGACAGGTTTGCTGCCTACCATGTCCACCCTGCAGCCATTAGCCAGAATGGCTGCCCTCACATCCCGTTCCTGCGTTACTGGCAGTTTGCTCAGCCCTCTACACATGCAGCAGCTCACACAATGCAGGGTTCAGCACATCAGGAACACATTAGTTAAATAATTAAGCACACTGTGAACCCAGTATGCATGTAATAGTAATAGCTCCCAGGCAGAAAAACTCTCTAGAAAAGGTTCTCTGGCTCATTATTTCCCTCAGCTGATTAAGAAGGTGAGCTATCAGCAGTGACCTCCTGCAACCAAGCTACCAAAGCTGACCAAGGTGCATGCAGATTTCAGGGTACTGTGAAGGGCTTAGGAAGACCACTTATGCTGATCTGAAGGTCCTGTGTAATGGAAATCAAAGCCCATACGAATATGCACAGCATACCCCTGCAAGGCAAAGATGCTCTCCTGGGAGAGAGCTGGCTCTCTCCTTCCACTCCTGTGGGTGTGAGGAGAGCTGGCCTGGCAGACACTGGCTCCCAGTGTGGTTCTGGTGTGACCATCGCCTGTTCAGACAAGACCTGTTTGGGGTCTGAGGTGTTTATACCAAGGTGGTGTCCTTCAGCTATGCAGCACTGCCCTATTTGCTGTAACACATGCCCTGAGTGAGCGGGCAGCACTGAGCCTTTCCCTCGGGGTCTGACCCTGGGGAAGCAGCCAGGCAAGCATCGTCTCCTCCTGAAGGGAACTGAAGAGGGGGAAGAAAGAAAGTAAATGGCATTCCTGAAATGTGGGACAAGAAACATTTTATCATAGTTGCCATGGAAACTGGAAATGGACAATAAGCACTTAGAGGTTTTATCATTTCCCTTAGCACTTGTAGCACACAACCCGTGTGAAGAGAAGCATTATCACACACAGGCTGACAGATACCTGAATGGGAAAAAATGTGCGGGAGAATCTGCGCCAAGGCTGACTGAATGAATCCCAGCAGAGGGGCTGCAGAGGCAGCAGGGAGACGGCACTTCCTGAGGTGTTCCCAAAGAATGGGAACGGGACACCATAGAAGGAGGGATTGTACGGGCAGTACAGAGGCAAACATCTGGGAAGACTGGATTTGGCACAGAGAAGCCCATGCAACCCAGGGCACATACCATCCTGGGGCTCTGCCAGCCCTGCTTTGGCACCTTTCTTTGGTCCTGTACATCCTTAACCCAACCAGGCATCTCTTCCACAGCAGTTGTGTTTGTTTGTTTCCTCGCTGCAGTCTTTGGGGTTTTATTCAACACACCATGTATTACTTTCCTCACTCAAAATCATTTTGGTGCATTTGACTGGAAAAGGTCATGTAGATCCAGCTCAACCCCTAAGTGACAGATCACGCCCACACACCATCAATACATCAAGCAGGAAGACATTTCCTTAGTTACAATGCACTCATAGCCCAAAAATCACTCTCTGTCCGCAGCACGCCAAACATCCATTATGTTGTGGTCATGATTATTTAGGTCATTTTGCAAAGTTTCTTTCCCCATCTGCCTAAAATATTAAATTTCTGCCTCCTGCTCCCAATCACATTCCTGCTCCAGTATTTCCTTCAGGATGTTTCCCTTCTTTCGGATGTGCAAAAAAACCTGCCGGCACTTATCACATACAGCGCATCATGATGAGAAACACCCACCCTTCTCATGAAGTACACCTCCCTCCTATCCATCTTCCTGAAGTACATGCCAGCAATCATCTGCAACCATTCTGCAGCAAGCTAAATAATTCTTCCTTCATGCCGAAACCACCAACAAAGAGCTTCCTTGGCCAGGGAAAGAGCGTGCACTGAATCCAGATGCCCAGAACAAGAAGAGGAACCATAATGTTCATATCCTCTCCAGAAGTAAATAGTCCCTCTCCATTACAGCACCCAGACCTGATTTTTGCAGTAACACAGCATCACAGACCTTTCCACTTCACATTACTGTCAGTGAATATTTTATAGTGATTGGTCAGCCTCAGCAAACCCATGGAAAATACCTTTTCCTGCTGACAAAGATAAGGCATTTGTGTCTATCATTTACAACTCCTTAAAGCCAGCACCAACACATTTGCAGGCTTACAACATGATGGAGCAGAAAGCTCCCCATTTCAAATCCATGAGACAATGTTTGCTGTAGCTGATCTCCCAAGCCCAGATGGTGAGCTCTGGAATGGCAGTAAGATTCCAGAGGTAATGGTGATGTGGTTGCCCACTTGGATGGGCACATTCATGGCTATGCTCCTTTCTTGTAGCTCTGGGCTCTTCTCACATCTCTAATTGGTCTTTGTCATCCAAAAGCTTTGCCACTGGCAGTGGCCACCCAGTTCCGCACCACTACCTGCATTCCACTAGTCATTGCTAGCTATGTGAGCCCTGAAACAAAAATTTTTTCAAAACTGCTTCACATAAGCACTCCACAAAATTTGATCTCATCTTCCTATAGCATCATTTCCTACAGCTGTATCACCTCAGTATCCAGTGTCTGAGGAAACCGCAGATTAAAGTTCTTCTGCTTGCCCAACTACAAATACATGTGCATAATCCCATCCGTATTAACGAATCTCATAATCATAGCACTTAGCAGCATGTCCTCCATCTGCTGCCCAATAGTAATTTGAAAATGGTGCCAGGAACATTAATGGATGGCAGGAAAGGATGTGAATCACGGGAGTTTGGCAGTTCAGTACACCTACCCTCCAGAACAGTATTGCTGTAGTTTCAGAAAGGTATCCTACAACATACTGACAAGAAATTTGTAGAGTGCAGAACAGAGCAATGGACTGCTGGACCTCAGGACATCTCCCAGGTACTGAGCACACAGCATATGCACAAGGATTGTCAAGAGAAGCGTCTTGTGATAGTCTATCACAGCAAGGAGGGTAGACCAGGGAGTTTGATGTAATATGTACAATGTACATGTATGTATACAGGAAAATACCATCCCTGTATAGACATGGCCAAAGCTCTCAAAAAGTCAATGTCTTTTCTAGCTGGCCCAAAGATATCCTTTGAAATTTAGAGAGAGGTGTGTATGCTAGAGAGGGAGAAAACTGCAACCTGCCTTCCCAGCTGATAGCTGGGATTAAATCTGGAATAGTTGGTTTTAGCCATTGAGCCATATGACTGTATTGTGACAGGTACACCTTTGGAATCTACTCTTTCATGGTGGGCAGAAAGATAGCTCAATTGACCTTCTGTGACAGTAAAGCCCCCCTCTGGCTATGTTAATATACATACTGGCCTACAGCAAACATGATTTGAAGCAAAGGTCTGTAGAGAATTAATGTTCCAGATAGAAGGTTTTTTTGCCTGATGCAGCACCAAGATGAACGGGCTGTTGTTAGGTTGAATTCTTTTCTTGTTACCAAGCAGGACTCCCAGTAGCACTTGCAAAGATGAGGGGATCAGATCTCCAAATTCAGGGTGAAAGCTGATCACTAGATCATGATGGAAATTATTCCTTCCAATGTATCAGGTAGAGGCCATTACTACAGGCTATTACGTTAATTTGGAGACATATATTTTCCTCCTCCCTAATACCGAGATTGTTGCCATCCCGTTAATATGCCCTTCTTAACTTTTCTTGCTTTTCTTCATTTGATATGTAACTTTACACTTTACTTTGCTTGACACTTTGCTGGGTAACCTATATCCCAAGACGAACACGAGTGTTTGTGGATCATACTTGTTTGGTAGCAGGTCTGGCAGCTGATTGTCTTCCAAGCTAACCATGCAGGAGGTGTAGCTGATGGGCATATAGCGATTTCTACCTTGTAAATCTGACATCTCTACCTCATTGCTTCACAACACACATTTCTGTTCATCTGAATCTTTTTATGGATTCGCTTTGACTGTGTTCCTTCCTTTTTCGTGTTTGCTTTCCACAGTTATCCTAGGGAACACATTTTCTGGTAGGAATACTCACCAAGTGTGAATTTAGCATGAAAACACATTTCAAACTCATAATAACAACCACTTACATCACAAAATAATTCCAGAAAGTTACACTCACCCACTTGGGAACAGAAACATATCACATCACCAGAATATCAGCATCTCCCAAGGAACTGGCCACAAATGAGACACAGAGCACGGATTATTCCAATAAATTATTTAGCAAATAAGTCTGAACAATAGGTCCATATGTAAATATTGTGAGCTCTTCTCAGATAATCTATGAAGAGAAATTATTTAGCTATGTGTCAGATGAATTATTCAGCCAAATACTTGGAAAATAAGTGAGATGCAAAACTTCTGCTCTTAAGGAAGTTCTCTTTTTAATCAACTAATCTTGTTAGCAAGTTGGCTTCTGACATAGGAAAAAAATGGAAAGAGAATGAAGCAGAACTGTTTCTTCCTGAAGAGCATTGATTACATGCCAGCAACATCCTTGTTTTAAATCCAGAGAAGTAGTCTTTGAGTGCTAGTAACTTTCTTAAATCTTTCTTCAAGTTTGTAAAGTTATGTCTAGGATTCAGGTGCTACATCTCAAAACTTCTACAGAGATGCTCAAGGTCATAGTTAACATGTTTCTCAATGAAATTCAAGAAATTAGCAAAAAAACATTTCTCATGCAGCTCCCTTTGTTTCCCCCGTTGGATCACGAATAGTACTTCCCTATTCTTGCACCTCTTCTGAATTATATCAGAGCACCCCACTAAGGAAAAGATTCATACATCTAGTGACTCTCTCAAAACCACATTGAAATGTTTCTCCTCGAAAAGCAGTCTGCATCCCCCCTGAGCAATGAAGTCTGCCATCTGGTAGGTTTGTTCTTTATAGTCATTTAGAGGATATTAAATCTTCTTTTGTATGCAGAGAATTAGGTGGTGGAGGGACTTAGCATTCTATTTAAGAAAAAAAAAAGGAAGGAGAAAAACAGTTCAGAAAGTCATTGTGTTCAGAGAAGAATATTAGAGAGGCATTAAGTGAAAAGACAAAAGGCAAGCTAACATCAGCTCCTTTGAAAGCTGTAAATCATTCTGACTCCTCGGGTGGTTGGTTAACTTCATTGTTAGTTGGGTAATTATTGTCCTTCGTTAGAACCTAAGCTTCTCAACATATTTTGAAACAAAATCATCCAAAATGAGAAGCCAGGAAGACCTAATTGTGTCAAGGGGGCATCATGGAAAAAATATGTCCAAACAGAACCTTACAAGAAAACTATAACTTTCCATTTACATAGCTAAACTGTTTATCTTTGGGGAAATTAGGGCTTTTCCAAGCTGTTCTCTTTGGTCACTAAGGAAGTATTGAAGGTAGCTGGTTCCTAAGGGAGAAAAAGCCTCCAGACAAGGTTTTTGGTTTACCCTAGGGACTTTCAATGACCCTCTAACCTGGAGATTAATGGAGCAGGCTAATGCTTCCAAATCTGTTGTTTCAGCAGATGCAAGGAGCGTTTGCTGGGATGGAGTGCCCCTTCTGTGAAGTGGAGACTGGAGATTCTTCCAGCTGGAGGGATCAGGTAAATCCAAACAAGAGAGTGAAGAGCTAGCAACCTATGGGCATGCTAGAAATTCAGAAGACTTGCACAGCAAGGTCAGATAATCTAAAGCAAATGATACACAGTGATTGATGGCATGCTATTGATTGATTGCAAAGACATAGACCAGCAAATTCCAAAACAGGCTTCACAACCCTAGAAGGTTTAAGCAGGGCCGTAAACCTTTTAGATTCAGGTTAGTTTTATTTTGATGGTGATAATTATGGTTGTTTTAAGCATTCTGTCTGTTGAGTGAGGACTCAAGAAAAAGAAAATTTGTGAACATTGAGCTAGGCAGAGTCACCATGGAATGCAGAAGAGCCCTGAAATTGAAACCCACTGTAGCACCTGCATCGGTGAAGTGTCCAGTGCCACACAGAGCAGCTCTGAGCTAAGTTCTCTAGAAATGTGGGGAAAACTAGTAGCAATGAGGAGTGCCTTTTTTTGCCATTCTGTAGCCTCACACTGCAAGCTAATCCAGACCTGCAGGACACAGCGGGCCCAGATGCCTACCTGGGACTACATAGTCACTTCAGGGCTCAGTTAAGTCAAAAACTTTTCTAAAATGGGGATTTGACTGTTCTTGAGTCATGGCAAAGATAAAAGAAGCCCTCATAAAAATACTGTATATCCATTTGAAGCACTGACCCAGCACAGGGCAGCACCTACAACACGAAGTAGATCCATGTAAACCAGCTGGAAGAACCAGATGCAAATTGGAGGCGTCCTCCGGCTCCCATGACTACCTGTAGGGAAAAATAACCCTATAATTAGCAGTGGCAGCAGATCTCCAAACCCCTCTGCTATTTCTCTGGATTCAGACAATCAGATTCCTACCAGACTCATGTGTCAGCAAGTCATAAAAAGTTTTAAGTTGCCTTTTCTTTTTCTGGCATTCTGGAAGAAGTTGTACTAACAATGAGCCACTGCTTGACAGCTCTGAATCCCAAGCTGTTGGGATACAGTGTGACTTCCAGCATATTGCTTCCAGCCCCCACCACCCACGGGGAATGGCCTGGCAGGGGCAGCAGCACAGCCTGTTAGGAGGAGCCTCTAACAAAGAGATGCCTTATTCCCTGCACTCAGCTAAAGGGCAGCACCCACATCGCTCAATGCAAGGAAGCCACGTCAGCTTCTTGCAGGTCAGGAGCTCAGAAGAGTGGTGAGAACTTTATACACATTTTGTGCTGCATGGACCAAATAATTAAAGGATGTGGAACGAAAGATACCACATCCAGAAAGGATGGAGGGTCTTTTTTTACCTTGAACTGTAGCTTCAAACCCATGCAGGAAAGCTAACCATAGAGGGCTGAAGAGGGAAGAAAAAAATTAAAATGCCATGAACTGATGTCATTGGACCTGGCTTCACTCTAAGGTCTGTCAGAGCTGAGATTGATTAGGATATATGGTATCCTGGAAACAGTCGGTACCTTCAGCTTGTTATAAAGCCATTTTAATTGTCTCGCTACCACCATAGCAACCGTACTCCCCACCACAGCCTCCAGGAGGGCAGATGGGCTGTCCTGTGCCTATAGACCACATCTGTTGATGATGATGCAGTGATTCAGATGGATAAAACCTTGTTCCAAAGACAAAAGGGACCAAATTTGGAGAAGGAAATGAAGCCAGTACTGTAATACATAGTAATTCATTATCATAGCCAACATTAAGCATAATAATTTAAATGAACCTTTAGTATTAGACAGGGAGGCCCCTGTTATAGCAATCCCCACAGGTCTTATCCCATGAACAACCTCTACAGTGTTTCACACCCACCTGCGGGGTGTGCAGGGCCATGTTCCCTGCACAGCGGCAAGGGATGAGGATGTGTCACCTTGAAAACCTATCAGGGAGTGAAGCCTGAAGGGATGGGGAAAGAGTGTAAGCGGGAGCTCTGCAGCCAAGGAAAGACAGGCATTTCCGTAAAAAGTTACTCTCCTCCTTCCAGTAAGTTTTGGATATTTAATATCAGAAAGCTCTGTGTGATTCTTTATTATTTTCCCAGCCCAAAGCCCTGACATCTGAAGCCTCTGTGATTCTCATGATCAGTGCATGTTAATGCACCTTACCTTCTCCGGTTCAAGCAGCACCACATCTGACCCAAAAGCCCTTGTATCGGGCAGGAATTGATCCCTTTTGCTGCTGTCTGATTTGTGTGAGAGCTGAGCCTGCTGTTGGCCAGCTCACCCGTGCCTGCGTGGAGTGAGGAGCTGTGCTGCCTGGGTTTTCCTTCAGGGTATGTAGCCGTGGTACTTTACATATTATGAGATGCTTCACAAAAACACCTTTTAAAATAATCAAATCTCTGCAAATGAACTGGAAACTCTTCTCTGTCTCTGCAAGGACATGACCCAGTCAAATGCAACCAGAATGTTGAAGAACTGACAATTTTCAATCGGGACTGCGGTGATTAATTGTCTCAGAGCAATCACAAGGTGACCTGCACAGCAAACAAGGTATGATATCTCACGATTCACAATGAGAGGTGTGTCCAGGAGGGACAGCAGCAATCCACAGAGAGCAGAGAGATGGGAGAAGAAAAGGTCAAATTTACAACATTAAATCACAAGGTTAATAACACCTTAGCATCATGCATGTTTGATTCCTTCACCTCGCCTTAGCCAGCACGGCTGGTCCTTCTTCTGAGGTTACCCTGCAACCCAGGCAAAAGAAATTGGTTTCTTTTAATCTATAGCAAAAAGGTTTACGGTGAGACACACGGTTGTATACGTGCTGTGCAGATGGGCAGTTGCCACCACTCAGCTGATGCGCTGACTTGTTAAGGCACGTCAAAAAAGCAGCATACGCACTGTGAAGAAGCTTCTCTTGCAGACAGCTCTACAGGCAGATACAGAAGATGGACACAGAGGTGTGTGAGTGCTGCTGTAGACATCCACCTTGTGGGAATTGCACATCTAACCTGGGTGCCTTTGGCCATAAGAACAAGTCAGATTTTGGCAGAGGCTCAAGGCAGGGACTGGCAGCACTGGCACTGTGGACTTGCACATGGTCCCCTCCCAAGAAACCAGAGGCAGCACGTGCAGCTGGTATCAGCCAGCACTGGCACGTCTCACTGAGCCTCCTGACCATGGGTTTTCATCTTGATGCAGTGTGCAGCATGAGTGCTCTTCCCACACCAATCTTCCTCTAGATTGGAAAATGTAAACCCCTTTTCTTGGAACCAAGAATTGTTTCCACGATATTTATTTAATAAAGGCACCTATCCAATGCTTGGGGTCTTCTGGCATAATTAAAAACAAAACTGAATTCAGTCTGTGCGGTATTCAAACCAGTTCCGCGGGAATAACACTGTCTGACTGGCACTTACCCTGTTCATCATCTAGAGAGCATTTGCCATCCAGCCTATTTTAGAAACTGCAGTAGGTTTCACAAACCCCTAGTATGGGGCTTCCAGGAGCCCACATGGAGGATTTGTCATCCACATCCTCTGCTTTTCCAACTGGTGTCTGATCAACTTGCCCATGGAGGGAAGTGAATTCCCCACTCTGGGCCTCAAAGGTCGCAAACACAAATCCAAAGCCCTTCTGGAGAGCACCAGGCAGATACTGGTTGCTTCATCTGAACATGGAAACATCATATCACAAGTGTTTGTGTGAGAAAAGAAGGGTCACGTTTCCTCACCAGATATATGGTGAACACCCAGTGGAGGTATTGCTGCAAGAGGACCATCGAACAGCATCTGGGGATTTCTCATGATTCAAAGGGACCTCAACCATTCCCTCTGGTCATCCACATCATTCCTTATTATCCCTGCTGCTCTATCTGGGTAGTGTCCCAGACATCTGCTCTTGAATCAGTCCCAGCTAGCAGTTGCCTATTGTCCAGTGACATTGAAAGAAGAGAGCCTTTGACCAGTGCCCAGCCCTCAAAGGCCCTGGCGTGCTGGTGGGAAGGAAGGACAGAGGGGCTCTGAGCTTTACCTGTTACCTGAAAGCCCCTCAGAAAGAGGCACAACTGCCCACTTCCCCGACATGATCTCTGTGAGGAGCAGGAGCAAAACACCTCCACACTCCGCAGGGCATCGTGGGGGCTGAAGGCAGACAGCATGTCCCACAGTACCCACAGGGCTGGGTACAGCCCCTGCATGCCACCGAGGCACACCTGCCACCCAGGACTGCACAGAACCTGTGGTGGAGGCAGAAGCTTGTTCATCCCTTCCTTCTGTCCACAAAACTCAAAATAGCTTTAAAACACCATTTTTCTGACAGCAGTCATCCCCTGACCCTGTTCTCCACCTTGCCTTTTGCAGCTCCTGCTGAGGCAACTCAGGAAAAAGTGCAGGCAGGAACCTGCTCATGGGGAGTGGAGACTAGAAGAAGAAACAGAGGGAAAGGTCCCTCACTGTCCTTACCAACTTCCCTGCAAGATTCTGGTGCCATTAGATACAGAGAGCAGCAGCAGTTGCTGTGTTTCCCCCAGTGGAGCAGCTTGCCCAGCCCCATGGCACGATCCTGCCACATCTCAGCCATCTCCTGCACTGCCCGAGTGCCGGATGGGGTACCCAGACTTCCTAATATTGCCCTGGGGTTCTAGTCATAGGGACACCTTCTTCCTAAGGATTTCCTGCAATTCCCAATGTTATTGTGAAGTCAGTTTTAACATCTATCCTGCAAGTCTTCCTTTACAGCTGTTCTGCCGTCAGACGAGAACAACTCACGAGTCTGGGAACAAAACTGCCAGAAACAAGTGGCCAGCCCATTGCTGCAGCAGGGTTCATTGTCAGCACGCCTTGTCTTTATACACTAAAGCTAGATACTGCATGTGTAGGTTTAAAACGATAGCTACATTTTGTACACACTTGCAAGAGGAGTGCATGAAAAGCGCGCAGCGCGTCGAAGCTCAGAGTTCAGACAAAACCAGTTCTTGGGTGGCTCTTGGGTTGGACTCCATGCCCATAACCCTAGCACTGGAAAAAAAAGCCTGGTAGATACACTGTCTGTACAGAGAGTGTACATATAATCTACATATATCCTTTTGGGAAGGAGCTGCCTTCATTCCCAACTGGGTTTATTGGCCATGGGCACAGATCCCTCGCGTCCACTGTTCTCGGTGCATGAAGAGCTGAGTGTGGCTGTGCCAGCACTGTCCCACTGCCCTAATTCGATTGCCTTTCAGCATTGCCCACAGAAAGAGGTGGGTGATTTGCCTTACACCAGCAGCAGCTGACATTTTTCTCCCCACCAGCCAAGCATGAATCACCCCAAAATGGAGGCTGAACTCCTTGTTTCCTGACAACTCAGTATCAGCTGGAGCAGAGGAGATCAAAGAGGAGAGGTGACACATCGCCTCCTCTCCCCCTTCTTGCTGCTGGCCAGGCAGAGGCTCTGGCACCTGCAGCTGTGCCTCCACGGGATGCCCCATGTACCCTGTGCCATCCGCGTGTGCTGCCACTGGTTCTGCAGAACCTCACATGAACCAAAGCCTGGAATTGCCCTCCCTGATGGACACACATCTCCCTTTCAGTGCTCACGCTGCTCCATCGTGCCCCATGTGCTCCTGCTGGAAGCGCCGCTCTTGGCAAAGGCATCAAAGGAAGAGCCTGTTCGGGCAGCCAGAGTGCATGTCCCTCCTCGAAGCCCCACTGTCCCTAGGGTCCTCTCTTCGCTTGGCCCCAGGGGCTGAATCTCTGCTGGCCGAACCTGCAGCTCCAATCACTGGACATGCAGAGGGAGGAAGGCAGATCTCGGCCCCCCTCACACCCCTCAGTGTCTGCACTTGAGCGGCTTCTCAGGGGGTTGCACAGCAGCGGGGAGGACCACACTCCTTCGTACAGCTCTCCAAGGCTTCTTCCCTCCACCACGGTTCCCCAGGATCCTGCCACGAGAGTGTCTCCCCTCACTGCCGGAGTTTTCTGCCTCTTTCCCCAGCATCACAAATACAAGCAGAGCTGCAGATGCTCCCCTAACAGCCTCTTTCCGGTGGGTTTGAAGTGGGGTCCTGACAGCCCTCTGGCAGGGGGGAGCCCCTCATTACAGCCCTGGCACAGTCTACCTGCCAGTCCCAGCTCTGTGGCCCCTCTGGACTAGGTGGTGTGATGGGATGCTGCCCACAAGAGTGTATCCTTGCATGCAGCTGGGAAACTCACCCTGGGGTGGAGCATCCGCCCTCCCCAAAGAACCCTCCCAAAAAGAACCAGAAAAAGTTTGTGCCTCCTGAATTCAGCGTTTTCTCATCAGGGACTGCCGCGGGGAGGGTTCGGGAGCCCTGTGTCAGCCCCATACCCCTAAGCAGCGCAAGGCGGGGAACCGCTCCGGGGGAGCGTCCACCCTTGGCCCCTCCATCCCGCTCGTGGGGCGCTGTGTGGGGAGGGACCGTGCAGGGTGTGGCCCTGCGGTTCCGCCCGGATCCGCGGAAAGTGTCGGGACGGCGACGGGGGGCGGCCCCGGGCGCGGCGGGGGGCTGCGCCGTGCCGTGCAGGGGGGGCCGCGGCTGCGCGCCGCCCCGCCGGCGCTGCCGGGGGAGTGGTTTCCCCGCGCCGGCAGCAGCGGGGCCGGTCTGCGGGCGGGGAGGTGCCGCGGCGGCGGCGGTGCCAGTGCCCGGCCCGGGAGGATGCGGACGCGCTGACGGAGCTGCCGGCTCCCCTCTGCCGCCGTGCATGGGCGGCGGGCGGCTGCCGCCTCGCCTCGCCTGCCCCGCCGGTGAGCCGGGCCGTGGGGTGGGGTGGCTGTCTCCGTCGGGATCGAGGGAGGTGCGGGCGGCGGCGGGCGGCCGCCCCGGGCTCGCCTGCTGGGTCCGGCGGCAGCTCGGGAAAGAGCCGCCACCTGTAAGTTCTGCGGTTGCAGCTCCACGGCGGCGGGAAGCAGCTCCCCGGGGTCCGGGTCCCTGTCGCCGCGGGGCAGCGCGCCGGTGGCGGTGGCGGAGCCGGCAGCCGGAGGCGGGCGGCGGGTCGGGGCAGTGCAGGCGGGGAGCGGGAGCGGGAGCCGTCCGAGCGCCGTCCGGGGCAAAGCGTCTGCCTTCCCCGCCTGGCTGCGGGGAGTTACGGGGAGGGAAAGGCGGGCGGCGCGCCTCCTCGCTGGGCTGTTTCTCTGGACGCTGACGGATTTGAGCAAGGGATGTTCAGGAGGATTCATTGAAAAACGTGCTCTCCTTTAAAAAACCACCCAACTTGTTCAGGAGTCGAAAGGGATGCGTGAAGGAATCCTGATGAATGAGCGTAGCACTTGAGGGAGTTTGTTTGTGGTTACGATCGCCTCGGCTGTTTGTTTATTCCTTTAATTTTTTTTTTCAAGGCAACTTTTGAGGCAAGAAAGCGGGTGACAAAGCGCAAGTTTAAGACTGATGCTTTCACTTGTAGCCTAGCTGAACTGGGTAAAAGAACACGAAATCCTGCTTTTCCCATCAGGTAGCAAATACTGTACATATGATTACTTGTAGAGAAAGAAAGAACCTACTTTGCTCTGTAAATGAGGACTATGTTTCACTCTGAGCAAGGGGTGTGAGTATTTTCCTGCTGCCAAATGAACATACCACAAAAATTTTCTTTTCATCTGGGACAGAGCCGTGTCTGTAGATCTCTGAATGTGGCTACAGTCACGGAGGGGAGTTAGGTTAGCCTGGATGTAGCAGTAACGCCTAGAGCTACAATGGTGATATACAGAGAGAAATTTGTTTCCATCAGACTTTTCCTGAGTGAGATCTTTACTGCAGTCATATAGTCAGTACAGCGGAGGAAGCCCTCCTGGCTATAGATTCAAATCTCGCTGAAGGTCCCAGAAGTAGGTGTTGACACCTGTCCCATAGCATGGTTTTCTGCACAATGCCTCCTTATGCGTAGCCTGAAAATGAAGGGGAAGCGGGGAAATCTGCCGGCACACAACCAGGCTCAAGCCAGCATTTTCCATCTCTTAGATTTAATGAGCCACAAATTTTGTGCCCAGAAAAGAATTCAGCTCACAGCTGAGGATTTTGATAATTAATATTCCATTTAAAAAACATGATTTCAGAGTCAGCGTTACGCTACAGAGAGAAAACAAGCAAACTGGGAATGACTTGACCTGGTTTCCTTGCTTTCCTGATCTAGCCTGACAATTTGTCAATCGAGTGGAATTTCCTTTAATGTCTCTGGTACATTACTTTAGCAGAAGAAATGAATGTGCAAATGTAGTTACTACTTTCCCTCCCTTCTCACAACGATCTCTTTGTATTAAGCAACAGGCTTTTGCAAGGATCAGGTATCAACCCCACAGCGTCACAGGCTGAAATTGCTTCTTCTCTTTCATTTCTGAAATTATGCCCCTGCGTTTAAGCCTGTTTAACGACATCTGTCTATTTTGGAGGGATTGGTCAGAGAAACCTTGATCTGGGGCGAATCCTATGTCATGTAATGCAGGAGGAGCCCTGCTGGGAATTCAAGACGACCAGCATCTGCCTCAGCAACAGCCCTTCCCTTTGCTCCTCTGAGGTGTATGTTCTCTGGAAAAATCTGTAAATGAATCAATTTCCTGCATTTTCTGTCTTCAAAGGAAGGCTTTATTGCAAACCCCAGGAAAACTGCCAATGGATAACAACCAGGTAGAATGAAAAAGACTGAAACCAACAGGTCCTTAAAACCTTATCTCCGCGCCCTATTTCAGCCTTTGTCCCTCTTTGATTGCAAGTCCTTAGGGGCTGGGATCACTACTTCATGGTTTGGGGATGATGTGACCTGTACCATCCTCTGCAGAGCAGATACTAGTGCTGGGAGAATCTGTGGTCCAGCAGGACAATCTCCCACTCTCATCAGGGCACATTGACTAATCCCACAGCATTCTGCCCCGTAGTGCCCATGTCCCCATAGGAATAGGAGAAAATAGTCCAAGTCTAGCTCCTCTGTTGAGACCACTGCAACTTCCGTACTATGTAACCTGAATTTTCAGCTGTGTTCTCTCTCTGATGTGGACATGCATGAACTGCCTCTGTGCAAATATTTAGGAGACCTCTAGATCCAGAAGGTGCACATAAATTGGTTGGCAGGAAGACTCAGAGCCCTATTAATGCATATCTGCTTTCAGTGTTAATGACTCATTAAAAAAAAAAAACATTCGGCATTTTTATTTTTTTAATAATTTCTTTATTTTTAGCTGCGTGTTGTCCTCACCCTCCATTGTGCCCATTCCTACTGCGATAGCACGCAGTGTTCTCATATCCTCCATCTCAGGCTGGGGCAATTTCCCATACTTGGAAATTCAATTAAGGTGACAGAGTTTTAATTACTAGAGAAAACCAGCTGCATCTCTGGTGTTGTGATGTCGTGACACCTGTGGTTGTGCTGTTAATTACCAAGAGGGAACATTAAAAGTCTCTTCACTGTCTTTCTTCTCTTAGGAGTGTCTGGTGGGTTTTTGTTTGCTTGTTTTTTAAATCTAACACTTGTGCTGTGTTGGCTTTACTAATTTCTCTACTAAATGCTCACTTTTGCATCATATTTCAGCCCCGATAGCACTGTATTCTAATTTTGCCAAAGCTACAAGGAAAGAACTAGTTTATCTTTTAAGTAAATACTGTTCCACCTGACTGTACCCAACATCTTACCCTGTTCCCTTACCTAGAAATGAGCCCAGTGGTAGACCATCCGCAGTATTCTTTCACAGTGCCAGAAAGACATCAGACATTTCTATCTAAGAATCTGATGCTCTAAGATAAGTTTTTTTCTCACTCATCTTCCGCTTGTGGCTCTCGTGACCTGAATTCAGGGCCATCCAGAAATACCTAGGGAATAGTAGAAAGAAGCACAGGATGCCAATTTTCATCTGTCACCAATTCCCACCAGTGCTGTGAGGGACAATCATGGCATGAAATATGAGGGATGAGAGAATTGCCATCTTTCAGGGAAGATCCCACAAAAAAAAACATTTCCATCTGAGACCCTTTAGTAACAGTTGCTCTGAAGTAGAAGAAATTACATTCTTATTTGTAAAGTGCTGGCCTTCTAAGGTTGTTCTGAGAAATCGAAACCAATGCAAGGTTCACTGTGTGAGTAGAGCTCAGGAACACTCTGCTCAGCACAGGCATTTCCAATCCCAAAAGCAAGTTCTCAGATGAGAGAGTTTTTGCACAGTGAGTACCAGAAGAGATACCTCTAAAACCATTTTAACAGCTTGTTGAGGCTTATCTCTGATTTTGATGGGGCTGTTTTCTTAAGGAAGTCCTCTCACATCAATTAGCAGCTGAATCTGATGTTAAAAAAAAAAAAAGAATCCGAACTTTTTCTTGGCATGCAGTTCCATGAGGACTCTGTGGAGATTTCCATGATACCAAAGTCTACCAGCATTCGGAGGAGCTGGCTTAGTCACTCTTCCCATCTGCTCTGCTTCTTCCTCCCTCTGCTGCTGTGCACATGCTTCCTGGCTGTCTGCTCCTCATCCCTATCTCCGACCGTCCAGCCAGGATGCTCCTCCCTTGTCGTATCTATCCCTCGTGGCATCTTCTGCGAGAAGCTCAGGTAGTTTAGTTCTGAGATCAAAGAGCTGAAATAAAGGAGCTTCTCTAAAGCAGCCAAGGAAAAGAAAAAAGAGAAACCCACCAAGGAAGCACCCATAGCAAGCAGCATTGAAAACATCGTTTGCAAAAAACTTTGAGTTAAATCACCCCCAAATCATGAGATTGCTTTAGTTCTTTTTCCTTCTTTGACCATTTATGAGACAAGTTTCTAGCTCCTTTATGCAGACAGGGCCAGTAGGAACTTGGACAACTACAACAAACTGGAAATTGAGGTTTGTGTATAGTCCTGGCACTCCAGGATCTGGAGATGTTCAGAACAACGGCTCCCTGGTGCCTCACTGTGCAACACCAGGAGTCAAGGAGGCTGAGTTAGAGTGATCTACCAGTACCGTGCCCTTTGTGAGCCTGCATTTTCTAGTGTTGGCAGTCCCCAGATGAGTGTTTGAGAAATTCCCCAGGGTGATATTTACCCCAGTAGATTCTTCGGAGCAGGAACAGTAAAAACTGCATCTCGCTGCGAAGTTAGCGGTGAGAGGCAGCACAGTCTGGAAATAGCAGCCTCCTACCCCTTTTCGCTCTCCCAAACTACGTGCTGTGTCTCATGCTGAAATGCCTGCTCCTCCACATCGAGAGTCATTTCATCTCGCTGCTTCCTGAGAGAGATCGACATCTTCTGCAGAGCACACGCTGCCGAGGAGAGGAAGGCAGCTTTGGCCCGCGGAGAGCAGAACTCAAGTACTGCGTGGGTGGCCGAAGACAAGAGCTTCTGAAACGAGGGAACAGAACAGATCTCTAATCTCCAGACTCTGACACATATCACACTTTTCTCAGTTGCTTAGGAAAGAGATTTGCATCCAAAAAGAAGTGGGAGGTTTAAATAGGAATTCATACACACACACATTTACCTTCTGTGGGTCCGTGCAGTAATTTACATTTCGCTAGTCCCATGGAATCCACAACACTTCATAAAGTGCATCCGTTACGAGCGTGCAACCAGGGGAAACAAGCTGTCCAGTTCCTATGCACAGCGTCCAAAAGCTGGGCTTAACAGGCGTCATGGAAATTGGAGACTGCAGCTTGTCACTGAGGTTAGCATTTGTTTTGGGTTGTGCCAAGGTGCTGAAGCTAGTGTCCCACCCTCAGCAGAGGTACTGAGCATGGTCCTACCTGTGGATGGCCCAGGCAACCTGTGTGGCCTGAAGCACTGCAAGGCCTAAGCAGTAGCTCCGTCCTCCTAGGACACTAACATAAGACTGAGGCATAGGAGAGTTGGATCCACAGAAGCACCTGGCCCTAGAAGATGCCAACTGACATTTCCATGCTGGGACATGCACCTTCGGGTACTGTGTGAGCAACCCCTTCATGGCTTCATCCGCCACAACTGCTGTAGTTCTGTCCTAGATAGCCCTCTCATCCATCCTGGCTGAGCTGACAGCCCGATCTGCTGCAGCGAAGTGGCCCAAATAAGGCATCCTTTCTTCTTGCAGACCTGTTTGTTTATTGGGAATTGCTGAGCAAGGTTTACTGTGGCCCATCAAAATTTTCCACTTTACAAAAATCAAGCAGTGACCATTGCTTCTCCTGCCTAACACCATTCTTATGCACGCCCTGTGCCAATTTTCCTTGTAATCAATAGCTGGGGTTTCTTTTTTAGCACACGCAAAGACTAGGCTCCTTGAATGAAGAAAACTTTGCATTTATCCAGAGGCTTTAGTGAGGTGAAGCAGGGGGAGACTGGATGCCCGAGGCAGAGCTCCTGGTTTGTTTGAGGCGCTATCTGAAATCAGTGGGAACCGCGTGTGTGCTGCGATTGCATGGGCGAGCTCCCAGAGCTCAGTCTGTGCAGTCCTCCTCTTCAGGCTGAGCCTCTCCAGCACAATTTAAATATGGGGCTGGTAAAGCCCCTGGGATTGTCCCATTGAAATAAGAAGGGGAGGGCTCCCATTTCTGTGATGCCAGAAGTATGATAAATTTGCACATGGAGCAGTGGTTCAAGGCCAGTTTTTGCTGCCTATCTACACTTAGTTGTTAGAAGGTGCACCTTCAATGCGGTATTGTTAGGCTGTTATCGGAATATTTCCATGAGTGCTCAGGGGGGGAATGACTACGCCAGGGAGGGGAGGAGGCTGTGCTGCAGCCCTGCTAGTCAGCAGCCCTGGCACCTTGAGGGCAAGTCTCCCTCTGCCACTCAGTTGTCTCCAACACTGGGGCAGCTGGGAGAGGAGGGGTGATGCTTTCAGAGTAGGAAGCACCTTTAGATAAAAGTGACCTGGTGCTGCTGCCTCCCAGGGAAGCGTTTGGGGCTTGATGTGGTGCCTCTGAAATGAGGGGATCCTTTATCAAGCAGCTGATCTGCAGGCTGCTAAGATTGCAGCCTGTGGCTGGTTCCTGTTTCTGTTTTGCCCGATGAGGCGCGCTCACCTTAAAAACGCCTATTTTGCAATTCACAGTGGATTTATCCCGAGGAAAGGCCTCCACTGCTGTGCATGGTGGAGTCCTCTCCACACAGGACTCAGGAGAAACGGCCAGACTGGGCTTCCCACACACCCCAGCTGACCAGAATTCATAGAATCAGAGAATGGTTTGAGTTGGAAGGAGTCTTCAAAGGTCATCTAGTCCAACCCGCCCCCATAGTGAGCAGGGACATCTTCAACTAGATCGGGTTGCCCAGAACCCCGTCCAACCTGACCTGGACTGTTTCCAGGGATGGGGCATCTGCCACCTCTCTGGGCAACCTGGGCCAGTGTTTCACCACCCTCACTGTAAAAAATTTCTTTCTTACATCTAATCTAAATCTCCCCTCTTGTAGTTTAAAACCATCACCCCTTGTCCTGTTGCAACAGGCCTTGCTAAAAAGACTGTCCTCATCTTTCTCATAAGCTCTCTTTAAGTACTAGAAGGCCCCAACTCTCTCAGCCTGGCCTTACAGCAGAGGTGCTCCGTCCCTCTGATCATTTTTGTGGCCCTCCTCTGGACCCACTCCAACAGATTCATGTCCTTCTTGTGCTGAGGACTCCAGAGCTCACAGGTGAGGTCTCACCAGAGCGGAGTAGGGCGGCACGATCACCTCCCTCGACCTGCTGGCCACGCTTCTTCTGACGCAGCCCAGTAATTGAGTAATAGTGTAATTTCCAGACTCTTTCCACTGTAGTAAAGGCTTGTTGCACGGTCTCAGTAGCCGTGCCTTGTTTTTAAAAGATTAAGCAGTATCGCAGGAGGAAGGGTATTAGTTTATGTTTCCTTTAGTGTCAGCCAAAGAAGATAATCGCATCTATTAGATAGATAAAGTAAGTATTTCCTCTTCAGAGGATAAATGCATTCTGGTAGTTTTATCCACTGGGAACACTGAACTCTTCAACAATCTTGACTGGGAAGTTTTTCTGGTTTTTATATGGCTGTGGGGCTGGGAGAAGGGGATTCTTACATGCTGCAGCCCTTAAGTGATTTTCTTTTTAATTACAGCTTTCAAGTAGCTGAGCCCCAAGGGCTGACATCCCCCTCTCAAACATTGCATGCACCACAGGACAGAGTTGCCCGAAGTGTAGGAGAGGAGCTTGGTCTTGGGTCAGTTTGATCCAGAAGTCCTCTGCTGAGACTGGAAAAGCAATGGATGTGGATTCAGTTCATTTGATACTCTGTGGGTCCTTATATATTGTTAACCAGCCATCTGAAGATACCTCTAAATAGCTTGGATTCCAACCAGTGGACGCGTGGTGCCCAGTTCATTATTTCTTACACGATTTTCTCTCTCATTGACAGATGATTCAGTGTAATAACTCTTCTTAGTATATCCAGTCTTTTCTAAAGGAGAGATTGAAGGTAGGCAAGTCCGTGCTGAAGTTTCATAGGTTTTATAGCAATGTTTTTGTGAGGGGTAGTGGGATAAAAATCTTCTTCCCAGAGTATTGAGTAACAGTGTATTGGAGGCTTTCTGGTTTCCGTACAAGAGACAAGCACTGAGTGTAGTCATGAATTTTTAAGGGACAAAGCATTAGCCTCTTTGAAGTTGGTCTGATCATAGGTGAGGAAGGAAAATTGCCAGGCAAGAATTAAACCTTCTGAATTGAATCCTGGGGATGGAGATGTGATTTCCTGCTTCCCTAATTTGCAATAAGCATGGCCTGTGGCATGAGAAGAAACTCCCAAATGTAATGCACAACTTTTTCTCTGTCACTGTTTTTGAATGAAATCAGTGTGCCGTTAATCCAATGTATAAATCTTGGTAGGAAGGCTTCCAGAGCAGGTAGATTTGTTTAATTGCTTGGGCTGGAATCCAAACTACTGGAGGATATAAAATTTATACAGTAGTGCCATTCACTTCACTGAAAACACCTTTTTCCCATCCAAGGAAATAGCTGTGGCTGGCATGAATATATATTTGGCAAGCTGTAGGGCTAAACAAATTTCTCAGAAAATCATCTTTGGCCAAGATGCTGACTATATTTCAGCACTGTAACTCCTCAAGCTCTTCAGCTAAGACTTGCTGACAGAGAAGTCATCAGAAAGCAGTGATTCACACTTTGAAATGGTAGAATCCTCACCTCTGCTCACCGGGCTCCCCGTCCTGATACTAGTCAAAGTACTGCCTTCAGTTTGGAATAGACCTTTGCAAAAAATCCCCTCTCCTGTGACATCTGAGAGAAACATGCAGTAATGTAATCCTGAGGTAGCCTTCTTGCAGCGTATTTTGTCTTCTTTGTGTCTTGACCAGTAGCTTCTTGAGCAGGAATCTCCTTCTTTGATGTTTTGAACTGTGTCTCACTAAGCACACTGATCCTGCCAAATAAGTGTATAGATTTTTATTTTCTAATTTTTCTAGCTATCATCAAAGTTCCCGTATGGGACAATTTCAGAGTGTCCCAGTTTCAGCAGATTTTATGTAGCTTACACTAAGGAATAAAGGCTTAGCATCACAAAAAGAGTCAGATTACAAGGTATTTCAGCTAAGAGCTTTGGGTAGTTTTGGAACATGAATGGCCTCGGTAATTCACCAGCTATGCTACGAGCTGCGTTCGTAGTGAGATCACATCCCGTCTGGTGTAGAAAACTCTACAGATCTTCGCAGTACGAGTTTCTGCTCCAAGTTTTCAGTAGTGCTCTTCCACACCAGTCACTGCCAGCATTGTCACTTTGGTTGCACACTCTGACTGTTGTATTGTCTCTTTCAGGCACTTTTAGGATTTGACAGAGTTTGCACGACGCTTCATCAACAGTGTGAACGCCTGCAGCAAGGACAGTTTTTGGAAGCAACACCCGTTTATGTGATTGAAGGTAACACGCTATCTTCTGTCATTGCCCTGTACTTGCCATTTATCCCCCACAGAACCTCATGCTCTGGCAGGGCGTCCCCTTTTGCTGCCTGTCCTGGTCGGTGAGGTGAGAGCGGGATCAGGCCTCCGTTTGGTGCATGTCTGAGCATCCTCCAGGCTGATTCTTCCTTCACCTAAAAAGGTCTTTGTAACCATGGTTTAGCCTGTCCCATAAAATATGTTTCTGCCCCTCTTCTTAAGGAAGTCCTTGCTTGCGTCACGCAACCTGCCTGTTTTCCGTAGCCTCATAAGTGCTTCACATTTTTGAATGCTGAAGCTGGTCTTCATTCAAATACTGTTTTACAGGAATTTCAAAGGTCAGTTTTGCCCTCCATTCAAAACCTAAAATAAAAATGTGTACATTGTTTCTGAGCACTTTCTTGTGGTAGGTGGTTTAGCGCTTGTCAACCTATATAGTGCTCTGTTTGTTACTGACCCTGTTAGTGCCATCACAAGCAGCAGACAGTGAGCTGTGCATGTGCTCTGTGCCCCTGGAAAAAGATCAGCAGAGCATGGTCCTGCAACTGCAGCAGCTGCATAAAAGATAATCTTCTCTAAATGTAGTTTTCTCACAGAAAAGCATGAACAGGTTTTGGGGTTTTTTTCCCCCCTAATTGGTATATTTGTGCTTAATTAAACCTAGAGGAAGTAAATGCATCTCTTAATTCACTGCCACAAGAATTTTAAGGTTCAGAGTAGGTGACTCATCCACCAGAACAGAATTTATTCTTTGTTTGTAAATGCTATTTATTGCCTTGTTTTGTATCACTATGGCTACTGTATGTCACTGGTGATAACAGCATCTACTGTACGTAAAATGAATACGAGACCAAGTTTAACTGATATAGTTAGTAATTTGCTTTTATCAGCCACTTTTCTGTTGTATGTTAGTACATCTCACATAAAAGCAGCACTAAGAGTGGCTCAATATTTTTCCATCAAAACTGGCCGAAAAGTAAAAAGTGCTCCTGCAGATAGAATCATATCACAGTTAAAAAGCCCTAAGCAGCCACCAAACCCCTTTTTCAGATTCTGTGCCTTTATAAACAACAGTTCAGTGATGTTTTACAGGTGATTTTGAAATTTCAGATGAACTGATTTGCAGCGGCATTCTCAATGATTTTACTTCTAATTAGTTTTAGTCCTAGTTAAGCTTTTTAGAAGTGTCACTGTTTTCACAGCCCATATAGATTCTTCTGCTCTCCTTTACTGTTTCTAAGTGGATACTGAGAACGATTAATCTATTCCAGTTAAAGCCTGGTTCTTTTGCCAATTGCACGTCCCCATGTTCTTTTCTGAAACACGTCAAGTACAATCACTTCTGCCATCCTATTCAATCAAAACCTTAAGCTGCACAGATTTTGTGAAATGGCCTGGGCTTCAGCAGCTTGGGAGCTGATTCACAGAGGCATCTGCTGTAACACTGGCAGGACTGTCACCATTTTCTTAGCCAGAATCATTCGTCTTTGTCATTTAGAAATAATCTGTGGGTTGTAATGTGGTCTTAGGGAAGCTCAGAGCCCATTATTGCTCAATAATAGAATTTCATGAGGTCTTAACAACATCTTTGAGCTCATATGACCCATTGACAGTGCATGTACACCTCTAATGTCCCATGGAACAAGGGCAGAGAAGTGTTTTTAAACACTTGGTACGTACTGAAAGGCTGCTAAAATAAACCAGCCAGCTGTGTGTGACTGCAGGAGTCTGCTGCTGGCTAGTGGGGACCAACCCCCAGGACACACAGCAGTGGGACCCGTATTCTCCGTGGTAGTCAGGGCCAAGACTTCATAAATACCAGCCCACCACAAAGCCCCCGAGATTATTTCCATTCAGACACACACTTTCTCATTTCCCTTTCCCTGCAATCCAGGGCATCTGGGGATGGGGCACTGAACCCCAAAAAGGATCCAGAAAGAAAGACATTTATCTTGGACATGGTCAGAGAAGTGGGCCCTGTGCTCCTCCAGGTTTACAGCTGGGTCTGGCTAACAGGCAGTGTCAAAGCACCCCAGATGAACACTTCCCAAAGAGTTGGGGTGGAAGAGCAAGGTTCTGCTATGGTCCAGTGTGGTCATCTGCAGCAACAGTGCTGGAGGGGCAGCAGGAGGAATGCAAAAGGGTCCCTCTGGGACCAAGGAAGAGACCAGGACCAGATCAGGGAAAAAAAGCAAGAACTGCATGAGCACCAGAGGTGATCAGAGGGAGGAGGCAACGGAGGGAGCGGTGCTTTCCTTTTGGGCAGGGAAGAGTCCAAGGGCACAGCTCTGTCCTTTTAAGCACTGTCTTGAGTGGCAGGAACAGCTGGCACAGCTGGGCTTATGGTCACCGCTCTAGGAAAGGATCTCCCATATCCAAATGACCACTGCCTCAGTGCTGTGGTCCACGGGTACCCAGTGATATGGCCTGCTGGATGCTGCAGAAATAAAAGCACGTGTCCAGAAAATAAATGTATTTTACTGATTAGGTGGTTTGTGGTGTCCTGATGTGGTGTCCCTAGGGAGGGGTACAGGTCCAAGCAAGGACAAGGAGCTCAAAACTCTCTTTCCTAGCAGGCATAATCTGTCCTTCTTCGACCGTGCCAGAGCTCTGGAAGGTTTCAGGCTGTGCAAGCTGGGGATGCCCAAATCAGAGGTTTGGTTCAGCCTCTTGCTGAATTTCAGAGCCTGTTTCTGCTCTCCTTTTGTGCGTCTGTGTACCAGGAAGCATGCTGTTTAATTCAGTGTTGGCTGGGTCCAAGGCTGGCGCTGCAGGGCTTTTCCCCCAGCTCATAGGTGCCTATGGGCATGGGTCCTGTCCCACAGCTGAGCTCAAGTGTCTCCAGGGTCTGCCGTGCTCTTTTTAATATATGATGCAGTGGGAGTGAAAGTCTCTGCGATATCATGCTGCTCTGTGCTACAGCTAATTAAAGTCATTGTGAAGGGTTTTGTAGTAATTGAAGATATTGTAAAACTTAGTTTTGTGGGGTAATTGGTAATGTAAGCCTGAAATAAGTTATTCTTAAGATGTTTTAGTTTGCATCTCTCAGTAGGAGCAGCCTTTACAAAGAAGGCTTTCGTGTGTGAAGCAGGACCAGAATTAATGACAGCATTTAGTCATGCCTAAAGGGGTGCTTGCAGTGGCAGGTGGCAAAGCAGTGTAAAAGATGATGCTACATTCTGTGTCCTGGGGAGGCTCCTGCAGCGGGTAGCTGCCGTAGTGGATGAATGCCAGCTAGAGAGTGAAATGCCTGGGGCCAAACCCATCCAGGGCTGATGTATTCCCATCCAAAAGGAAGGTGGCCCCTTCAGTCTGAACGGAGTGGTTCAGGCTCTGTTTGCTCCTACACGCTTAATATGCGTTAGGAAGTTTTCAGGCAACCTCAAATTTTTCAGTAGAATGCCGTGTCTGTAAATCTCAAATCTGAGGAAACCCTTAATGCTATAGAGACACGCAACTACCAACTACCCAGCGATGGGCAGGGCTGCTCTCCCTGCAGCGAGGACTGCAGCTGGCTCTCATCCCTCTGCTCCGGGGTGCTGAAGTGCCCAGTGCGGTAGTGCCTCAGGTGCCAAACAGCACAGGGGGATGCCTAATGGGTACATAAGCAGCTTAGGTTCCTAAGTCCTTGATTTACCTGAGGTTTAGGTGCCAAACCTTCCTTGATTCATTTGAAAATCCTATTCAACACCGCTCTGAACACTCAGGCAAATAAAGACTATGGAAAATCTGTCCCTTAGACACCGATACAGCTGGTGTTCTGGTATTAACAGTTTAAAAAGAAGTGCTGGCTCATGACTGAATGGAAGAGACATCTGGAAGAACAAATGCTGAAGACGTTACGAAGAATCAGAGTGAGAATTTAATTCAAGGCTGCTATTTCCACGAGTAACTTTTTTTGGTCAACAGATGCAATTTTTGAGGTTGTGTATCAGTAATAAACTGATTTCTGATAACACTGGAGGACTCCCATTTTCCTGCTGATGCCTCTGGGACTCTATGGGGGTCTTCTCTGCTGTCCTAGGGGGACAGCTGGGGTCGATGCCCTGCTCTGCATAATGGCATGCAGCAATAGCAGTTGGTTTGGAGGGCCGAGGAAACACTTCTTGGTCAGCTGTTTAGAAAGGACAGTCTGTAACTCAATCATTTTAACGAATATGAAGAACCAATGTCTTTTGTTAAATTAACTGTGGGTCCAAGCTCAGAGCTGAGTTTTCCCATTCTGCTTTAATATTTGCAGCATGACAGAGGTGATGAACACACGGGAACCAGTGATGGAGGAATTTGCGCTCAGCCAGACTCCTGAGGAAGAAGGAGGCCCTTCAAGCCAGGTAACTTCAGAAAAACAGGAAAGTATCCTGAGTTTCTTTTCAAAAGCAATTTAATACAATCAATAACTATCATACATGTAGACGTGGAATTGCAGAGCACAGCTGCCAGAAGAACAAGCCCTGAAATACATGTTTGATTCTACTTAGGTTTTATTTTTAAAAGGTAAAAGTTTTGGCAAGAGGGTTTTTTCAGGTGCCAGGTCTCCGGAGCACAGTGACAGCGATGCCTGGCCTGTGCGGGAATGCAGGCAAAGACTCTGTTTATCACCCAGAGTTCACATTGAAGCAACTGTCGTGTGATGAAGACATCCAGCCAGTACTGTACCACAGCTTTTATACAGCCACCCTTCTAAGCAGCTAAGTTTCTTCAGGCTCAGAGGGAGCTCCCTTTTTAGGAAAGAGACCATTTGAAATGATGGTGTAATTCACATAAATAGCTGTGGCACCATAGCAGCAGCACTGGCCAGGGCCATTTGCTGGCAGGTACAAGAGCATTTTCTGTCCCCAGGCAGTCTCACACACCCACTCGTGTACCTGCCTGTGGTGCTGATTCCGGCAGGAGGGATCATGATGTCCTGAGCCCCCCTTGTGACAAGCCCCGTGCCCCTGTTTGTGCTCTGCGGTTGTGCTTATGACTTGCAGTGTCGCTGCCAGGGACAAACCACCTAAACCTGTCCTGGTGGACCTGAGTTGCTTCTCGGCACAAGGTGTATTATTGCAAGCAGACTCAGAAGACTGCTGTAGGAGCAGCCTATTGCCAGTTAAAATCAAGCATTTGGAAACCAGAGAAGTCAGAACTGAATTTTTACGAATTTCACTCGTGCATGTAATGAAAGGCTGTATGCAATTAAAGACTGTGCCATGGGCTTTCCCACGCCTCATTGACTGCGCAGAATAGATGCTGCTCACTCAAAGAACTCATTTTCAATATTCTCTTTACTCTTTTTCACTGAGTCCCAGGTTTTCATTATTGTGTTAGTGTACACTGTCCAAACTCTGTGCCAGCTCCGACTCCACCTTTGTATTTAGGGCTGTTCTGTGGTGTTCCTGATCATATTCTCCAGAGGTTTTCCCCCGGCTTCTTTACCCTTCTCCTATGGGAGAAGGTGCTACCATCCTCATTATCATGATGACCGCCTGAGACCAAAAAGCAAAAAGAAATGAGGGGTAGCGCAAAGTCAGTGACGCAGTGGGAAAACTAGGTTTCTTCCAGCAGCTTCCAAGCACTCTGACCAGGAGACCAGTCCTTCTCTTCCTGCAGTCTCCTGCCCACTCATCACATACTCCAGCTTCCGCAGAAAAACACAGCGAGGCCCGACAGGCAGCTCTGCTTCCTGCCAGTCCTGACTCATTCCTGGAGGGACGTGGTAAATACTGGGCTCTGGTGGAAAAACACATTATGTGATTGGTGTGAGAAAAGACCATATGAGAACAACACAAACAAAAATAGCCAAGCTGAGGCCACACAGGTGCCTTTCCTAAATTTTGTTACAGCTGTAATAATCGGCTCTTAGCATATTTTTAGATCAGTGTGTGTCATTTCCTAGGCCTTCAGAAAGCAGATGAAAAAGCAGAAATTTTCTGTACTGGTTCTCCCATACAGGGGTTGCCAGCAGGCTTGGGAACGGGGTGGCTGCCACCCGAGCAGGCTGAGCAGCAGCTGGGGGAAGAGGTCACTGTCACCTTCATGTGCAGCCCTAGGAGGAAATAAGGCATTTTGGCTGTAATTTTATGTCTGTTTTCTGCCAGCTGAGCCATGAGGCTCAGGGAGCGAGGCTCTGCCCTGAGTCTGAAGAAGAGTGCACTGCTGCTCAGGAGTGTCACTGGACCTGTCCTGGCCAAGGATGTTTTACCTTGTCTCATATTTGGAAATAGCAGGATCCTATTGGCAGCTTCTTAAAATTTCGTCCCAGTCAAGGCAACTGCCGTGGCAATATCTTTCTGAATTATAAACAGCTCAGGAGGAGGCTGTGTGATGGGAAGTTGGGGGAACTTTTCTGATAGGCAGCATGAGCAGCGTTGCTTGTTCAGGACAAGTTATGCTCATGTGGGTGCAGCTCAGGGAGGCATTAGAAAGGTTTACAGTGTTTCACATTACAGAAAATAGCTCCACAGAATGGTGGCTTCTTAATAAACTGTCACCGTAAGAAAACATGGGTATCATATCACAGTAAAGGACAGCAGCTAGAAGGGCTGCAGCAGCCATTTTGCTTAGCCTCACAGCAGTGACCTTTGTGTCCTAAAAACCCACCAGAACTGAAACACGAGTGTTTGGCAGTGTAATGAATTTTGTCGCCTAAGTCTCCGTTTTTACTGTGCATGTCAGATCACACAAGTCAAGGCAATCGTCTGCCTGATACACTGCAGAGCAAAGTTGATTCTTTGCCCAGGAGGGGACAGCGTGTGCAGAGGAGAGTGTGCCGAGACCTGTAGCCCTTCTGCGTCCACACTTGACTGGGGAGGAGCTGGATTCAGCTCCTTTGAAGTCCTTCTTGTGCAGGACTGCACGAGTTGAAGGCATTTTTTAATGGACACAGGAGTACATGTCAAATGTAGAAAGGATGCTAAGATGGAACACGCACTCTGCTTGCTCTGCATTCCTGGGCAAGGCTTTGATGGACGTTTCCCCAAATGTCTCACCAGGCCTTCCCAGACTCACGTGAGAAGTACCCTAAGCTGTCCAAAAGATTGCCATCGATCGTGGTGGAGCCGACCGAGTCCGGGGAGGTGGAGAGTGGGGAGCTGCGCTGGCCTCCTGATGACCTGAAATCAGCGGAGGACAAGGGTCTTCATGGTGACCAAAGAGTCTGTGTCCAGCAGCAGCAGCAGCAGCAAATGGATCTGGAAGGTCTGAATGAGTAATTTTCATCCTTGTTCCCCGTAGGAAAATAGCAGTTTGAGGCCATGCTGTGCCCTGAGGCCTCACGCATGTGAGGTGTACCAAAGAGTAGTAGGTGCTCGAAGGTGCCCCCGGAGTGTTTCTGGGCACTGGAGAGGGAGTCCTGTGGACTGGGAATTTCCTTGTAGCTTTTGAGCACAATGGTGTTTTCATCCACATCAGGCTTCGTGTTGGCCACTCACTCGCATGGCCAACAGAGAGTTTACTGCACATTAGCAGTTCACCCTAAGAAACAGTAATCCTGTTCAATAGCATACATCTACCTCCTATCTCCCAGCCTAGAAGCGAAGTGTTTGACAGCTGCACATTTTCAAAGCATCATGGTGTCCCAGGAGCACATTAGTGTAGTAGGAGCTCACACATACGTAGATATGACTAGTAGTGTCACTGCAGGGTAAATATGGCTAAAGGTGAGGGTGTGCTGCAGTGTGGAAGTGGTCTATTTATTTCTGGTTTTTTTATCTCAGTGCTCTCCTTTTCTCTTAAATAGTGACATGGTTTCCATTTCAGTGCACCAACATTTGTCACTCAAGTGCCCAGAGACAGCAGCCAGGATGGGGGGCAAGATGCACTTTCCCTTACCTTCAAAGGGGTGATGACAAATGGTCTTATCTTGAAGTGTCAAATCACCTGGTATTCCAGTTGGTGTTTCTGGGTGGTGGCAACCACAGGGTTTGATCATTCAAGAAGAAATATGAGCCAAATCTATGACCTGACCTCCAGGTTACACATTATGACCTCTCTGTTGGTTTTGTGCATTGATGTTAGGACTCGTTATGTCTTCAGCAGCAGGTAGCCCCCCCACTGTGGTGGCTGTCCATAGGCATCATCACCTAATACCTGTCCTGAGGTCTCAAGTCCCCTGTAAAGTCAGACTGTGATGCACTCAGAGTTCCCTAGTCCGGGTTTAACTACTGGTCTGCAAGTAAAGCAAATTGCTCGTGTCAGGTCTGAACACCCTGGATCAACTGCCTGGCGGACCAGGGAATCAAATGAAGGTTGTTGTACCTGTATGGGGAAATAAATACTGATGAGCCATTTCTTTGCAGATACTTCAGCACACCCAGCTCAAGCAGTGGAAGACAGCACAGGTACTCTGGAAAGCAGAACTGAAGAGGACGAGTAGGGACTCCATGGTCGCAGAAGTGAAGCGTTATTGGGAATCATGTTGGAAAGCTAACACACTCTGAAGACATGTCAAAGTAATCTGTATTTACATCTGCAAGGGTTTTAGTTAGTTAGTACCTGGTAAGAAGCATCTGGGCTTTAGAACTGTTCTTTTCAACATTTTGATTTTTAGGCTGGGATTCGTATTATTTGTTTAATTTTTCCCTGGGAAACAGTGGGACGTGTTAGGAAATACAAGATTATCAAGGAAAAAATGCTTCTAATTTCAATTAGCACATTTCATTGGTTTTACCTTTTTCAAGCAAGGCTGCTTTCAGGTATCAACAGCAGGACAAAAGGGTTACATTTCCACAGGAAGGATGTCTTAAATCTAAAACCTTTCTTGTTTTTAGCCATTTAAAACTAGCACTGTGATATTATGGACAATAGATGTAATATAATGTCACCATTTGATTTTGTAACTTTTGTATAGAAACGCAACTGTAAGATTTGCCTCCAGGCTGCTGCCTCCGGGAGGCCCAGGGCAGTTCTCTCCCTTTGGCTAACGTGTGCAAATTTGGATGAACCAGCTCTCCTTAGCCACCTTCGCAATAGGTGGCTCACGCCTTTCGGAAATGCTCTCTTGCTGTCCGTGGACGAAGCGGATTAGCTAGTTGCTGGTGTTCGTGGAGTGAGGCTGTCTGTTGTAGACTTGGTTGGGTGGATCATGCTGTTCGTGCACTCTTCAGGCACAGGTCCAGCTGTGGCGTGGCACATGCTTCTCTCCCTTGAAGCCAACAAGACGGCTCCCACTTCCGCCAGGGCTGGATTTGTCCCACCTTGTTAATAGAAATTGTGACAATTCCTCTTTTGGTATGTTTTGTGTATAATGTAGGTGCAGAGGCCCGGCTGTTCCTCCCTCAACCCGAGTCGGGTGGCGGTTGGCGGTGGGTGACAGGAGCTTCATAGCACAGCCCAAACCCGTCCTCCGTTTTGCCTCATGCTGGGTGTCCTCCTGCTGAATCACCAGCAGTAGGAGGGGGTGGAGGAGGGCCAAGGTGGTGGGACGCACACCTGCCTCCCTCCTGTCCAAGTGGCACTGCCAGTGGGAGCATGTGCACCAGGAGGTGCACTTATCCATGGCATGGTCCCCTCAGCTTTGGTGGCACAGTCACCTCCTGGAGACCAGAGCTCATGGACAAGCTGTCTCTGGACACCTCGGCCCTCCAATGGATTTTCTTTGGGAATTTGGGTGCCATTTTGACAGGGGTGAACCCCTTCCTTCACGGGGACCTCCCAGAGACTCTCTCCCACCATCCCAGGAGAGGCACCAATCTTGGCTCAAAATGCTACCCTTTGGACAGTGTTGGTGGAGATAGGTAATGCATGTACTCAGAAGGGTTTGACTACGTCAGTGATGAATGTCCCATAGCTGTGAAGTTGGCTTTCTCCATCTCTGCAGGGCTGGATGGGGTCTGTACTTCCAATTAATGTTGCAGCCAGAGGAAGCCATTCGCTGTAGGTGGAACAAAATAACAGGATTGCTTCCAGTGTTAACTCCCAAGTTGACTTCCAAGTGCTTTCTTTTCTCCAGTAATAATTTTCTCTAATTGCAACTTTTAATTGTGTGAGGGTGGATGAAATTTACTGGCCAGATGTATTAATAAGTTTATACCTTCTTAGCAACCAAATTTAATATATTTACTTACAAAGAATTCTGTGCAATGGATGTTTAATACAAAGGAAAGAGACTATTTTACTTCAAAGCAACATTAATTTATGTACAAAACTATAGCTCATCATTTGGGGTGTTTGGGATCTAGGACCCTTTTTATAAGCAGTGTAGTATAGTATAATGTGATACTTAAGTTAAACTTTGCTCTCTCAATCTATATAACAATCTGTTTTGCCTTCTTGATGTAGACTTTCTTATCTACCCTGTCACAGAATTATTTTGTTGGGTGAGTGGGATTCTGGTCAGAGCACTGAATTTCACCAGAGTAACTGAAGCTTTGAAGAGCACCTCTGGCTGCCATCCTCGTCACCCTCTTCACTGGTGACAGTTTTCTGGTAAACCAGTGAAGCAAGAGCAAGCTTAAGCTATGTGTTTGGGTAGCACACAAGTAGCGAGAGGAGGTCCCTGGCTTGGACCCATCTGCTGCTGGTTGTGATGAGAGGAGAGCCGCTCTAGAGAGGCAGCCCAGCCGATGCGAGGTGCTCTTTAAATGCTGCTTTTGCATAGACCGTCAAGAAGCTTTACAAATCTCTGGAGGGAAAACGACGACAGTGACGACGTATTTTTAGCTGTGTGATTTCCCTTCAATCTGCGTCTGCCCAGCTCTGTAAGGAATGACGTTAGACATATCACTTAATTTGCTTTTCGCTTTTTTAAAAGGAAAAACAGTTGTTTGAAACACTTCCCCCAATTTTATGTGCTCTCTATCTGCTCTCAGACGCTCCCTCCCTTCCTGCCCTGGCTGGCCCTTATCCTATTTCCACCTGAAGTCAATGGCACTTCCCTAAATAAGTTTCCCAAAGAAACAACAAAGTTCTACATACACCTTGAAAAAACACCACACAGCACTACTTTTTTTCATCCTAGTACATAAAGCTACAGCCCATATAGAAGTTTCCTCCTTCCAGCCTAATTACTCCTCTCTTTCCTTTTCTCCTTTTTGTGCTGCTCCCTTAAAGTATTTTACCTGAAGCAAATGGATGCTTCAAACTAAAACTTTCTCCTAAAGCTGTGTGGCCTCAGTTTAACACCCATGCAAAGCCAAACTCCTCCTCCCATTTTTATTTTTCTGAACGTGGGCCAGAGACCCTAAAACAGGAGAGCAAGATAGAGAGAAAATTGTTTTATACCAACAAGTCCTATTTATTCAACTTGCAGGTCTATGAACATCCACTTACTTTGTCTGTGTGCGAGTGTTGTCTCTCTAATAAACTCAATAGTTGTTTTGTATTTTTTTCTGGATTAAAAGCTTTGTAGAAACTTAAAAGGAAAAAAAAAGACATTCAGTCATATTTTTCTAGTCTAGCATGTAGAATATTTCATGTAGTGCAGAAAGGAAGTTTTATGGAGTAAGACGTTGTTGGATTTTGCTCTATTTTGGTTCTTTCTAATTTTGTAAAATGCCACCTGTACATAATACTCAACTAATGTATGTCCTGTAGATGTATTACACCATTTAGCCTATTAAATGCCTATACTGGACCGATTGGAAGAAGTGGTGTACCCACAGTGTGTTGGTTTTAAAATGCGAAGGGTTATTTGTGGTGGCGGGCAGCTCCTGCCCTCCCACTAATACAGGTAACAGAGGGGAACAAAGCCCGCTCTAAGCCTGCCTTTGCCCTTTGGCATGCAAATAGTCACACTGGCCCTCCGTCCCATGTGCTCTTACACAGATAAATTCAGATCCACACCAGTGGCAGTTGTTGTCTCTGTCTCTTTCCTTCAAGCCCTTCCTAGACCAGGCAGCTCAACACTCACTGCTTCTGTCCTGGGATTTCCTTGCTGCCCTGCTCGGCGTGGCCCCTTCGCCCTGGGTGGTACCGTGCCCTGAGTGCTGTGCTAGCAGCCAGCCACTTGGCTCCTCTTCATTCACCTTTTAATGCAATGCACATTTTTAGCATTTTCTGGAAAGGCTATTGTGGAGCCCAGCGGGAACTCACATTACTAGAAACCTACACCCTGTGCAAGGAGAGCGGGGTCATGTGGCAGAGGAGATGAGAGGCACAGATAATCTGCCACTGAACAACCAATTTTTTCCCAAAATGTCAAGTTCCAAAAAGCGAAGGATCAGATAACTGGAGGGTGAGACTCCTCTTATTGCCCAGTTCCAAAGCAGCTGCTGCTCGCTGAGATGGGAATATCAGCATGGCAAAAGGCGTTGCCTGGGGACAAAGCCAGTTTCTCCCCAGCCGGTATGGGGAGCTGCTCCTGCAGGGCTGTGCCTGGTGGGCAGTGGTGGCATGGTTAGGGAAATTTTCCATATCCTGGGCTGGAGGCAGTGAGCCCAGCTTTGGCACTGCAGCTCTTGCAAACTTGATGCTTAAAGTCACTCAGTACTGGAGTTTCCATGCACCATGCATGGAAAATCTCTTGTCCCAGCATAGATTACCCTGGGGGTGGGGTGGCAGAGGGACTGACACCACCTTTCTCACCTCCCTAGGAGCCGTCCTGTCCTTCTGGGGTTCTCCTGCATGATGTATGGTGTCCAGCCACCTAAGTATGCAATGAGTGCTACCTGATGACTCCAGGGGATGCAATTTCAACTGGTGCCAATTTTATGTTGCTGTGAGATCTGTGCTGAGTCCCGGCTGTTCTTTTTCCTGGAGTCTGAAAACAGGGAGGGTTTAATCTGTAATTAATTATATAGGATGAGCATGGGAACACTGTTGTCTTGCTCCTAACATTTGTATTTTGAAAATTAAATTCACTGGATCCTCAGCTTCATTTAATGTTATGCTATTGACATAGTATGAGACATTTTTATTTATCTTTAATCAGATATCTGCTTGGTAGTTCTTTTTTTTAGAGGTATTCTGCTTGATGCTCTTGTCTAAAGGAGCAAATAACCTTTTCAGTGGAATTAGGCTTTATTTAAATCACTAGTACAAGATGGAAACTGGCTGTTATGACATTAAACTGAAAAGTGTCACGTCTAAATCAAATCAATCCTAATTTGTGTTTTTACCATCGTTTTCTTCCAAATCCAGTATTTGTGTGAATTCCTTTGTGGAGAAAGGTGATCCCTGGCAGCCACAGAGAGCCATGACTCCCACAACAAACAGCACATCCCTCACATTCACGTTATAAAAGCTGTTACTCATATGCAATTCTACCACAAATTAAAGCAGGGTACCCTTCTTCGCTTTGTCTTTGAAACTAGGATTTTAACAAAGTTCCTGTTTTTTCCTCTTAAAAAAAAAATTGGGAAAAAAAACCTTGAAACATTAAAAAGTTTCAATTTTCCTTTAAGAATGCTGATAAAACATTTTCCTCCATTTTCTCCAACATTTCTGCCATGAAGAGTCCAAAAACTTCACATCTAACCTTAGCAGACTTTCCATCTGGAGACCCTTCATGAGCCCAGGCAGGAGGGTGCGCAGGAGTGGAGGAGCGGGAGCCTCCGGGGAGGTGGGGACACAGAGCAGAAGCTATTCTCCTCAGGCTCAGCTTTCAGACCCCAGACCTTACGCTACAAAGCACAAGGATCTTTTCATCCTGCCTGACAACTCGTGCCCACACAACCAAAGGAAATCTGTTTAAAATGTCCGTGATTGCGGTGAGTCCAGCCATTAAATGGATGTTTGCAATCAAGCCAGCATTCAGCTTCAGCATGACTCCTGGAGAGTGACAAATTCTCCTTATGAATTAGTCATTTAATTTATGAAACATAGGTTGGAATTGTCACATACCCACATGTCCTCTATAGCCCTGACAACTGCACCCCTACGCATTACTATTCAGTAGGCGATGAAGCCATGAAAACCCCTGGGACTGGGATGCTGCTGGGACATACAGCCAGACCCTGGAGCTGGGGAAAGCTCCGTATACCACAATGCTGGAAACCTAAGAATAATTTATTGTTGCTGTTAACTATTGATGATGGTTCCATCAGGAAGAAATAGCACAGGCACCTGTCCTATCAACTCAGCCTTCCCTTGGCAGTCCCATACATCCTCCTCGATTAGCTTTTCAGGTTTGTGAGGTCTTGCAAGTACAGAATTGCAATTGAAAACACAGGGGCAGAGCAAGATAAACTTGCTGCTGTGAGAACTGGGTTGAAAAACAACTCAGGTGCCAATTCAGTGGTACTGGTCTTTAGCTCCCAGCTTGGGTGTGGGGGGGGAAGCAACTAGCTTTTTTCCCCAATTTTACAACAGAGGCAAAACAAAGTAAATTGTACACAAAAATTATCTTCACATAGCTGTGGAATGTGCTGGCTCTGGAAGCAGCATGGTTGATTTTTTTAATTCTTAATGGCCATGTCCAGCCATTAGCCGTCCTGTTCTCCAGCAGGACACGCATGCAGCTGGGGCGGTTCATCACCCCCCTCCTCACGAGCCCGAGGGCTGGGCCCTGCTGCAGAAGAGATTTCTCTAAATCTCAGATATTCCTGTCCACCCTGGTTTTGGATCATTCGGCCAAGTGGTGCAGCCCAGAGGTTTAGGACAGAAGCTCTTGGTGGGGCAGGAGCTCATCCCATCCTGCAAGGGGTCTCTGCAGAGATGGAAGAGCAGCTCATGGTGGCTTTTCCACCATGAAGCTCTCAAGGAACCACAAGGATGAACAGTCACTCTCACTGTGATGAAACCAATTTTCCTCCAGTAGGAACGAGAAAAAAATTACGATGGGGTTTGGAACACTAAACAGTAAGAGGACTTGGTGCTTAAAGCTCAAAGAGAAAACACGAGCAAAGGCAAAGCAGCCATTTGACTCTTGCTGGCCCCAGCACCTTCCGTCTAGCTCAAGGTCTCTCTTTAGACCAAACCTGGTGCCCTCAGTTACCTCTAATGACCCTTTAGCACAGGGACACATCTCAGATTGAAGCCGTGCCTCTCAAGTGTGATCATAACTGAGGTGACACATCTGAATTCCCTAGTTCACATAGAGCCTAAGGTGCTGCTTCCTATTTATAGCCAGCCTGGGTTAAAGTGCCTTATTCATCCCTGAGGTTTTAAACAAATTCCAGAGAGGACAAAGGGCCTTGTGTCTTTTCCCCCACCCTTTTTTTTTTTTTTTTTTTTTTGGCCTAGTTTGTACATGCAGAGCTAAGACTTGTTCCAAGAGTGATTCAAAATAAGACTAGAAAATTATTTGCTGGCTCAGCATGAATCAATGTCCTGCTAGAATCTGTATGATTTTCATATGCATTCTGGAAAGAAAAAAAAAGTTTTGATGTGTGGGTACAAACTCTGCTTGCGGATCCACTGATGGAAGTCCTCTACGTTTGCTGGCCTGGCTTTGGGTCCACTGCAGCTGAGGGTTGAGTTTGGGTACCGAAGGAAGAATAAAAGCAGTAATATGAGGGTATTTTAAATCCCTCCTTTATAGAAATGCTATTTATATTAATGCATTGAAATAAGCAGAGTAAGGGAAGATGCTTATGAAGCTAAGCTGTGGTCCCAGGCAAGGCCAGCTCTCTGAGTCAGTACAGATTTTATCGCGTTCTTCTGTTTTCTAACAGTGGTGTGTGCCGTTCTTACCATGCAGAGCCACAGCATGTTTGGGTAGCAGTGCTGCTGGAGGTGCTTCACTGTTTGAACAGCACAGCAAACTACATTGCTTAGGTGCTTGCATTTCATTCCAGCAAGTAGGAAAGAACTGATTCAACTCACAAATAACCCAGATGTGTAATTAACTTGTTTTTGCAATAGGTGATTTTGTCACAACCTAACATCAGGCTCCAGGTGTAATAACCACTAACGTAACACTAAAGCTTTCCTCCCAAGTGATTCAATTTTAAACTCTTCAGGGTAGCAACTGCCTTTTGGATGCTTTGCATTGGAAATACGTGCACAGTGCCTATGGCAGCGGGCTCTGGGCTGCAAGCAGGAGGAAGCCAGCAGGAGATGCCCATGGTGCCTGTACCCATGCAGAGGTGCCTGGTCTATACCCTGCCTGAGGCTCGAGCAGTGCCTGCCCTGCTTTGGGGCAGCTTTTGGCATACCATCCTGCTCCCCACTGCCACCAGCCCTGCTCCCCCCTGCAGCCCACCCAGGGAGAGGTCTGCCAGCAGAGCCCAGCCAGATGGGCGAGCTGGCTCTGGCAAGGACCAAACCAGCGGGTTTTTGCTGGTGCTCAGGGCCAAACCGAGAGTGGGCTGAGACCAAAGGTGTCAGGTGAAATGGTCCAAGAGCTGCCCAACATGTTTGTCTAAAAGTAGAGCAAAAGTAACAGCTCTGAATCTCTCCAGTTATCTTCCCTGGTTACTCTTGAATTGCCAGGAGAACCATCAACAAATTAGCTAATTTATTCTTTTATTTTTTCCCTCCAGAAAAGCTCACATGCATTTATATGAAGACATAAAGTGTTTCTGCCATGCAGAACCCTCCCAGATTTACAATAAAAGTTGTCGTGCAAATGGCCTAGATATAGAGTACAGCACTTAAGTGGGGATTTGGCTAAATCCAGCATACATATCTGATCAGAAAACATATTCAGGCATGGGAAAACACTGTGATGTGATCTTACAGAGTCTTAATATATGGGTGTGCGTGGTTTACAGGAGAAGAGACAGGCAATATTGCATTAATGCTGGAAACTATGTTTTAGATTGGTTTGTAACATCTGCTGGGCAAAGGAGAGAACTAAGAGCATCTTGAGGTATAAATCAATCTGATCCACCAACACGGTGCCTGAACTAAAGCCATTTGACCTCTTGTGTCTCAGTCTTAGAAGATTGGGTAAATGACTGATTTCCAAAATGAGAACCAGATGCTGCTACATTTTAACAAAATCTTCCTGCTTGTGGAACTTCTCTTACTTAGAAGGAAAATTCCACAGGCAACGATTTTTATACCTTGAACACAGGAGGATTCAAGCTCTTATCAGAAGCATGACTGGAGATGGCAGGATAAGGCCCACGCTTTACACCAGAGCAGAATGCAGCTCCTACTATAATGTGATCACGCCTGGAGTGTTCATGAACAACAGAGCTTGTGTAGCAACATATGCTATAGGAGATGCATCGCAGTAGGTAGGTTTGTAAGTACTGTACCACTGCAGAGTAGTTAATTTACACGAGTTAAATATACACAAACCAAATAGGACATGCTGGCACAGAGCATATGATGCCAAACATCACATATTAAAGATTCCTAGAGCGACCATCAGCTCTGCTCCAGAGAAAGATTTCAGAAGAAACTGGAAGAACTCATTTCCACTCCAAATTCACTGTGATAAGCACTGCACTCAAGGCATTCATGTTGATATTTCACTATTTATTCTGTTGTACAATGTCACCTTCCTTTTCAGTGCATTTTAATAAACTTTAAGATCATGACTGGAATTCACAAGTTGAATTTTATCAGGACTGTATATGCCAGCACTAACTCAGAAACTAACTCAGAAAACTTCCATCTATCAGTCTTTCTACAGGCTACCAGGAACACAGAACACTCTGCATTATCCCATAGTTAAGCTAGAACTTCTCTTTTGGGATTTATTTTTTTACCTAGAATGATACCTTTACCCCACTCAAAGCAAAACGCTCTGGACACGATATACACGAAATAGCAGGAATCTCTGATGTCTAATGTGAAAACAGCTAACTCAGATACTCAACTTTTATCACAGAGGCATAAACCAACCCCGGATGTGTCCATGCTGCTAGGCTAGGTCTGGTGAAGTTGTGCTCATGAACCTCCAGCCCAATGTTCCTCTGAGATCAGGCATGTACAGAGGAAATTCCTTTGACTCTGTGGACCTGCTGCTAGATGGGTAGTACACTGAATTTGGACATTTGGTCTGTTATTGGAATTTACGTTTGAAGTGGTTGTGGCCCTGTTCATCTGGTGTCCGTTTCTCAGCAGCTTTGCTGGGCCTCCACTGAGAAATTTCCTCATATACCTACTTGGAGAGACCAGGAAGCTCAAACAAATGAAGGATTAAAAACCACAGGATGGGATCACTTATGGTGCTGACATGTTTCACTCTCCTTTTTGGAAAAATTTTGACCAAAAATTTTGAGCTGGTCTCTTCTGCAGCAGAGACTGGTGGATTTGTCTCACAGCCTAGAGTAGAAGATAGGTAATGTGCCCCATCTTTGCTAAGCAGTTTATTTTCTGTCTTTGAATTCCTACATGACAAGCACACAAAGAGCATATTAAAGATTAATGCAAAAGGCCGGGAAGATTGGAGCTTCCTGGAAAGCATCACGCAGCAGGTCTTCATTAGCGCACAAGAGCAGATGGACACACCGCCGGAGGGCTGACAGCACACGCAATGCCTCTCTGTACTTTCTTCTCCAGCTTAATGCCTCTGAACTTTGTAAGCAGCCTCAAAACATCCATAAATGATTCAGAAGAAGATGGATTAACCAAGGGGGAGGTGTTCCTTGCTGGGTTGCAGGAGTCCCTAGACCTCTGTTCCGGTTCTTGTTTCACCACAAACTGAGGTGTAGCCACTTCATCTATTTGAGCTAAAGTCACACAAGGAGATTTGTATGTTCAGTCCTCAAATTTTCCACCCCTCCATCTTTACTCTCCTGGGAGCATCTACCTTTCCTCAGTAAAGAGCTCTGCATTTTTACATCTGTCATCCACAGTCACGTACACCTGTGGGATTCACAAACTTTCTTATTGGTGGGGTCAGGTCCAGGAGACAGTGTCCCCACAGGACAGATTTTGGCTGCCTCTCCTCAAGAAGGTTCCTGAGCAGTTGTTAAGTGTTTCCTGCTAAGAGCATGGCATGGAGATGATATGCCAGTTAAAAGCAGTGACACTTCTCCTTTTTTTACCTTTTCACCCCAAACTTAAAAGCAGCAATTTATATGCCTAGCATTTCAGAAAAGTTTCAAATTAAAAAGACTACCAAATAATACTTCCAATGCCCACACAACATGACACTGAACACTGCTGCCTAGCAAATTGGGCAGGAATCATTACATGTGATATAAGAGCATGAGTATAACAATGGTGTTTTTACTTCCAGCTCCCAGAGACAGCACGGTTGGCATAGAACATACTGGTGAGCCTGGCATGATTTAGGGATTGCATCTTCAAACTAGTGGATGTAAATGTGCATGTAGATACCAGAAGCTGTTACTCCTCAGCTCCTGACTCTTTTCCGTTTTGACATTTGCTTTCGTGTTGCGTTTCTGGTGCTGACGCTGAGCTTTTTACACAAAAAGTGAAATAGCTCAAATATTCTACATTCCTATCAGCAGTCGCCTGATGTTGCTACACACCCATCTCTCCCCTCCAGGATGCAGCTGCCTCTGTTGGACATGAACAGCCATGAGAGAACTGAGAAGCCAAACCTGCGGAGCGATGGTCAGCCAAACCCTGCTGCTGGCAGTAACCTTGCTGCCTGCCCCGAGCAGGCACTGGTGCTCAGTCCTCCCCAGGTGCCACCAAACCAACACCTACAAAAAGGATTGTTGCCCTTTCACAGCCTGCATGTACCTAACACCTTTCTGCGCTGCCTACTCTTCATCCCCATCTGCCGCAGAGGCTGACACAGCAGTCATCCATCACGCCTGAGACACCCCTGGGATCTCTCTGGGGCTGGCTTGAGCCATTGCACCACGTTACAGAGCAGAGGGACAGACAGCAACCTTTTTGTCAGAGCTATCAATGGGACCTGCCTCTCAGTTCCGAGTCCTGTGCTTTAATGCTGAGATTTGCCCCGTCTGGTGTTCCGCCCCATCACTGCCCAGCATCCTGTGTGATGGCACAAGCCCCCCACCCCTCTGCTCTGTGACAATTCACCAGAGCTGAAAGCTCGGGCAGTGCCTGGTTGTTTTCTGAACTTGCATCCAGTTTTGTGGCAACTCTGTATCTTGCTAATTGATCATCCAGCCACGCAGTTTGGCCCATAGCCTGCAGCATCATGCGACTAAACTTTTATTATCAAATGGTCAAAAGGGAACTTTTTTTGCAGAAGAACGTGTTTCAAAATATCTAGCAATCTCCACTTTCTTCAACATAATGTTTCCAAGCGGAGGAAACACAGAGCTGCCAGAAACACACTACTCACCATAGAAACTATAAACTAAAACAACCTTACTAGTGATTGCAGCTCAGTGGAGCGTTTTAGTTAATAGGTTATTTGAGTAAGAGGGTTATTTGCAAAACATCACTGCTAATCCTGCTGTTTGCTGTATGTGGAAGGGCTCCAGCCAATTTCAGTGAAACTCCACCCATGCAGAGTAGGCAGCAGCAGAAGAGGCACAACGAGCTCTCGCTTTTTTTACAAAAATAACCTGTCAGCAGCCATGTTTCAATGTAAACTAATCATCAGGAATAAACAATGGATTGTTCCTCCATAGCAGTTTAACTTTTTTTTTCTCTCTGTTGGAGCAGAGCAGTTCCGGATTTGATTTCACTTCAGCTACACCAGATGACCATCACTGGGATAGCCCAGGTTGGGTGCGAGTCAGGAGATAACCAGCCTCTTGTGCTGCCTCAAACCAATTTATCCTGCTCTTTCCCCTGGTCAGTACTGGGAAAATCTCTCTGTCTTTCCTGGCACAGATAGAAAATTACAGGAATGCTCTAAGCGGGTTTTTTTTTAGCTTGCCTCCTCTCTGCAAGCTAACTCTACTCCTACTCACACTAGCTCATCTGGCTGGAAGTGTCACCAGACTCATTCCAGAGGGTCTTGTGTACACAGATGAGTGAGGTGATAACACTGGGTTCAAGCTCAGCTTAGGTCCACAACAAAAAGCATGTCCTTTGGAGCAGATTTCTCTTTCGGAATTCTTAGCCATTCCATTTAGTGCAGGTTGATTTATACCTACCTGTCCTCTGTTTCCCATGAGAAGTCACGAGCTGAGTTTTAAAGGCAAACCTCTAAGTAAATTTATAGCCTACATCAGGTTTTTCATCTTGGAAGAAGCAAAGCCATAAATTTCCCTTACAAGTGCTTCAGAAATCATCCCCTTTTTGATTCATTGTGCTTGAAAGTCTTTCTGAGCCAGAAAAGGCAGACCTCTCTGGGATACTCATTTTGAAAGTTGAACAAAAGGCAGAGGCACCATTTAGGAAGCCTGTTCAACACTCCAGAAGATGAGCAACCCAAATATGCAACTGCATATACTATCTTCCTTCTGACTGAGTGACAGCAGCCTCTCCATCACACAAGAAAAAGCACATCAAAGCTCCAAAAGAGGCCGGTGCTTGGGAATGTGAAGGTTCACATTGTCAAGTGTCTGTTTCAAGAAATTGAAACAGCTTTTGCAAAATACATTACAAATTGAAGACACATGTATCTGTGCAGATATTTGCAAAGGCTGGGTGGTCTGGGCAAAAGGACCTATCGGCTGTAGGATTGTTAGCTCCAGGTGTTCAAATGTTCTTAAGTGTTGGCTTAAACTTACAAGATTTAAAAAAGAGTGGATCTGGGCTCCCTAATTGCTTTTTGCAGCAGGGGAAGAGGAGAGGTACTGTGTTTTCAGTTGTTTCTCTGCAGCACAAAGGGCTGAGAACATTCTATAGAAAATCCCCAGACTGAAATTCTCTGACAGTCTCATGATTTCAGGTGCTGGATTTCCAGAGGCAGAGTGAGAGAACCTGATCTAATGAGCAATAAACCCTAAGTCAGTGATACTGCCTTGGGAGCCCATGTTCACCCAACATTTCAAGCCTGCTCTGTGATGCTGGGCCAGTTGCTGGGTCCCTCTGTGCTAAACCACACAAGGACATCAGCCCCAGGGCCAGAGTCCTGTGCATCCTGCAAATCATTAGACTTGCCAAGGAGACACGGAATCTCCCTAGGAGGTACATGGGAAGATGTAGTGCCTGGGAAACAGAACTCCTGCCAGCCAGCCTAATACGCGTGGGGAAGACCAAGTTATGCTGCAGGAAATCCTAAGGAAGGAGGTGGTTCAAGTTCCACCTCTCCCAACGACTTATGCAGCAGTTTGCCTCTGGTCAGCATTTGCAGCCAGGAGCCTTCTTGGAGCCACCCCAGCCTTCCCTTTCTCCCAGCATGACAAAGAGGCAGCCACACTGGCAGGGAAAGGCATTTCAGGGCCTGCCCTGCACCAGCTCGGCTGGAAAGAGCACAGCTCAAGGGCTGGCGTCTGGGGAGATGTGGGGACAAGAGAAAGTGAGACTCCAGAATGATTTCGACCCTTGCTGTAGTGAATCCTCACTTCAAAATAGTTTTCAATTCACACTAATCTCCATCTGTCTGCCCTAAGCAGCAGCCCACAGGGTCTTTCTCTTCTCTCCTCAGACGAACAGCTGTTTGATGTTGCATGCGAAGTGCAGTAGGTATGGGTTTTTGGTTTTTTTTTTTGCTTTTTAAGGCATTAGAAATAAACTGCAGCCTCACAATTCCCTAGTGCTTTACAGAGCAATCACCTCTGAGACAGGAAATGTGGTCAAATTCCCCAACAGACAAGAAAACTCCCGAGACTTTCTCACATCCCACGGTGTGCAGCAGACTGCTGAGCCCCCAGGTCTGAAAGTGACAGCTTCATCCTAATGCTGCCTCCTGAGGAAAACCCTGAGCCACTCAGACAGGATGGGGAGCATGCCAGCAACCTTTTCAACTCAGAAAAACTGCAGAATAATTTAGATTGAGAGACATCTATAGACTTTATTTGGTCCAATCCCTGCTCAAAGCATGGCTACCTTTGGTGGTAGAGCAGGCTGCTAATGGCTATGTCCCATTGAATCTTGAACACCTTCAAGGATGGAATCACCACATCCTCTCTGGGCTCCTGCTCTCCTGCTTGACCACTGTCTTGGAGAAGTTGGTTTCCTTATGTCCTGTACCTTGATAAATACCAGATTGTCACTTTCTGACCTTTCACTGTGCACTCCTGAGCGTAGTTTGCCTCTTCTCCATAACCACCCACTGGTGATTAGACAAGACAGAAAGGAGATCTCCCTTTAGCCTTCTGAGGAAAGCTGGGCTTAACAGTAAGATGACCTATTGATCCAGGCCTGGTGCTTCTGATATCTTGACTTAGTGACTCACTCCAACACCAGCCTCCTTGACACCATTGGCAGGTAATCAGAGGAACGTGGCTCCAAAGTGTCCAGCTCTCACAGGAATAGCTCCTCTGTGTCCCTAGAAGAGGTCAGTTTCTCACTGATACTGTCTGGACACTCTGGAGCAGATTTTTTTCAGGTAGTGATTACCCACCATGAAAAAAATGCAATTTTAAAAATACACTGTATGCGATAGGTGTGGAGCAGATGGTCTGTGAGGTCTCTGTACTTATCCTCCCCAGCCATAAACTGACTCCCTTTCTCTTATCTTTATCTGTCTTCTCCAGGGACATTTTCAGTCTTTGGTGAAGGGCTGTCTTTCCTGAGTCCATACAGTGTTTAGCAAAAGGAAACTCTAGTGCCATATGGCTTCTGTGTGACAAACCATAGGAAGTCAGAAGTTGGGATGGACTTTCCATGGTTGTTGCTGTAGCAGTGCTACCAGTGACTCACAAATCAATATGCTCCACTTCCACCAGGATTTTCATGGGCAAAGAAGGTGTTTCCACAACACGGATGTGGAGGAAGCCACGGTGGCAATGTGTGTAGCAGTGGGGCTCTGCAGGTGCCTCAGATGCTCCTTGTCACACCAACCACACTGTGCACTGGCATTGCTAAAAAGTGGTGGAGAACAATAGCTACTGCGACTTTCTCCTGTTGGGATGAGCACCCCCTTGTTTGAAAATCCATGCCTCTATGCACACCTACACAATACTTCAAATCTTTGCAATATGTGGACTCAGATGATACCAATAATATAAATATTTCTTTGTACTCGATAAGAGATTTAAGCTCTCCACACACCCACCCCTGTGTGCCTCTATATATCTGATAATATGGGATTATAAAACAGTGCTGTTATTCCTGTGGGGTTTGATTATTTAACATTGTACTGAGCAAAGTTATCAGAGCAATCCTGATGGACCAAAATAACTCTTTGTTTCTGATGTGGTATTTGCAAAATGGGAGCCAAAAATAGCTATTGGCTGGTTGACTTGAAATATTGTTGACCTTTCAGCACACCCAGCAGAACCCGCCAGCATAGAAATCCCTTTGCTTTGGGTGTGCAGAGCAAACCGCCCTCCACCTATCTCTTCCATTTGACTCCTACTAAACTTGGGTCCAGTCCTGTTTGCTTTCAGTTCCCTTGGGTCATGTGCTGAAGGGGAGAGAAATGTCAGCCCCACCTGGGAAGACTGGTCTTCCAGGAGAAAAGAAGTCTGTAAGAGCATACCACAACTTGCCCAATTTCTACATCCATTTTAGGTGACCCAGATCCAGTTACAACTATAAATGTCTTTTGAACTGTTTCCTTCTTCACACCCAGAGGCAGACCCAGACCTGGATGCCAGATGGGAGCCAGGATACCATTCCTGGTCCATCCTGCTGACTTGTGCCCCTTTTTCCTTCCCGGTTTACACTTTTCCATCCTGCTCAGGGCTTTGATGGCCAATGCACTGGTAAACACCTAACACCCCTGAAGAGGCAAAGTGTGTTAGGTGTTTCTCAAAGTTAGGCCCATGAAGCCCTGAGCCCTGAAGCTAATTTCTTCCTATTTAACCAACCCTCCAACTCTTCTGTTTCCACTGTGGTTTAAAAGCCTCCCTTGGCCAGGGACCACTTTATCCTCTATCTCAGGCTCAACCTATAGTCCCATACCAAAGGGCAAGGACTTAAGAAAATCCTGCATGGATCTCATGCCCTCTTATCAACCATGCAGATGACTGCAAGAGAGGCGTCTCCTGTTCATCTCTACTCCTTTGCACAGCGTCTCCTGTCCATCATTACTCCTTCTCACATTTCTCCCACCTCCTTAGCTGAGAGAAAAAAAGGACACAGGATTGAAGGCACCTCATAAATCAGGGAGACAACTGAATGCACAGAGACATCAGGAGCAAGCTCAGGCAATAGCCAGAGAAAAGAGATGTGCTTATTATCCAGGGTTCTGTTCCTGCCTTGACCCATGGGACCACCAGCGGACAAGTCCAAGAGACAGGGAAGACCCTGCCAGGCTGACTTAGTCACATTCAAATGAGTAGCCTTGTGGGAACCAGGTCCAACTTTTCCCTAACTACCCTTCCTTGACTTGCCACAAGGCACGCTGCTCGGTTTGCATGATACAAAGTGGTAGAAGACAGGACATCAAGTGAAAATCTTTGCTGGCCATGTTTGAAAAAAATGTCTGCTTGTGCTGGGTCTTGAGGGAAGCTCCAGCTGACGCAGAAGGGACCCATAGCTCTGGTGATGAGCAAGGAACTGAGAGTGCCACACTGTTTTAGCAGTTTCAAGGCAACCTTCCTTGCAGTGCTCAGAGCTTGTGGAGAGGAGAGGCTCTTGAGGAATTCAGCTGTGAAACTTCTGCAAGCCTTTCCTGAGCAAACTGTGATTATTTTGAATCACGTATCACAGTTCACATATTTAGCTCCATTTAGGGGAATTTTCACAGAGAAAGCCGGCCTTGATACAACACACCCAGCACATTTCAAATATCTCCTGCGAATATTTCATAAAATAGCCAAAATAATACACATTTTTATGCCTTATTCTCAGAAACTGCTACTTTCGGTTAACATTCTTACATATACAGTAAATATCAAACTACCTGGCTCAGTCAGAATGCTCTTAATGTTACATTTCAGCCCAAACAGGAAAAGGAAAAGGCTGCAAACTAAACAAAAGCGGAGAAAAGGTCATATAATCGGAAGCATCAGGCAAGCAGCTTGAATTACAGGTAGCACTAGCAGGACAGCCCGTAGCAGAATGCTGGTGGGCCTTTCCAAAGATACTGCTGTCAGCAAAAGTACTCCTAAACGAGCTGTAGGAGTACAAGAGGAACAGCAAAAAGGAGAAACCTGAAAATATTAACAAATTCTTTTTATTTGGATAATACTTAACTCCTCCTGTAATACTGCAAGAAGTGCAGAGGTGCTGGTCAGACACTGTGTGAAGCCCCTTTCTGTGAACCTGCTGGCAAGGGACCAGTCCTACTTTTTAGTTTGTAACGGTGTTGGGATCCGACTGGTTTTTTAAGGGATGTTCCTTGCCAGCAACAACCCCACTAGCCTACATCAAATCTGGTTTTATGCAAAAGAGACAAAACTTGGGGGAAGGAAGGGTGAAAGCAGGAAGAGATCACCATCTACCCTTTGAAACTCAGCCAGTTTTAAACCTCGTTTGATTCACAGTGGTGCTGTGGATCACCACGGCAAAGACGTTACTCCCTGCCTATCACACCTGCTGACACCAGTAGGTATTTTGCCTGCAGAATGTGAGCAGGAATGTGCAGCAGATAGATACTTCACTACAGACCGGATCCTCCGTTAACCCTTTCAGTGGTTATGACAAACTCTTGCTTTACTGCTTTGACCACAAGTTTTCTTCAGGAATTATCTGCATCAGGATCTGGCTCAGACAGCATCGATCTCAGATTTGACCTGCTTGTCTTTTGTTGCTTCGCAGCCTTATTTTATTAGTCTTCAAAGACAAGTGTATTCTCTCTGTAACAAGACCATCTGTAGAGGGTTAGCATACAAAGGGCAGATTACCAGAGAATCAAGAGTAAAGCCCTTCGGGACACTTGTGCAAATTGCAGCTGAAGCAGATGGTATTTAAACAGAAATTCTGGGCACAATTAGGGGGAAGAAGGAAGCCACAGAGGACCTGAAGGCAGACTGACAACATCTTGTAGCCTTGGCAACACATCCTCCTGATTGCCCACATCAAATATAGAGGATAGGGCACGAAGGAGGTCACTAATCAAGTGCCATCTTTGACAATCTTCTTAATTTCTGCCATTCTGTTCTGAAGGGCTCTTGCCTTTCTCCTAGCTCATGGAGAGGCGGTGTGGATTTGCCCAGAGGAGGAGCAAACAGCTTAACTACCAGAATAAATAACTCAGAACCTCCAAGATGCTACATAAAATCATACCAATGGCAGGGCAGAAATATAAAGGACACACAAAACGAAGTTTTCAGAATGTCACTGTGGTCAGGGAGGGCTTTCGCTCTGCACACCTTGTTTGCTCACTCCCTGACCCATGGTGACATGCCTTGGAAGCACACTGGTGCCTGGCCATCAGCTGAGCTGGAACCAGCAGAGCTCACAGCCAGTCACGCAGTGCACCAGCAGCTGGAGGAGAGGCTGCTGATGGAACCGCTATTCAGGCATTAATGAGCTGGAAAGCTGGAAATCACAAACTAGGCTGAGCTTTGGCTTCTGCAACTGCCTAGGGAGGGACAGAAATAGGCTACTGAAGATCTCAGGCCTTATTATCTTCAAGCACATTCAAACACATTGGTTTCCTGAGAGACATGACCCCAAAACACACACACAGCAAAGCAGAGGCAATCTCCCTTTAGTGCCTTTGGTAAAACTGATGGTTGAGATATAGAACAAGCTCTTGGAAGGCATGTAAAGAGGAGCCTAAGAGAGGGCAGGCATCCAGGCGGGCAGGCATCCAGGCAGGCAGGCAGGTCCCCTGCATTAACTTCAACTATTTGTACACACCGAACTATTCCATTTGCAGTCAATGGAGAAAAGCAGATGTTTCTAGAGGAAGATCCACCTCATCTTTGAGTAGATGTTTAAAATGAATGGAATGAAGAGGCTCACTACATAAGGTACAAAGAAAACTACATGCAGAAGTTGTGACATCAGAGGTCTTAAGGAATTTCCAAAAATCTGGAAGGAGCACAGGAATAGTTTCTCTCTATCCTCACTGGCATAATCACCTTGGGCATCACGTGGAAAAACATTCATTTAGATGACAGACAGATGCCATTCTTAATTTGACATCTAAATTTCAGAATAAAACTTTCTGCATCACCTGCCTCCTTCAGTATTTTACCTACAAAACTGTTTCTAAGGCTTTGTCTGCTAAAGAAAGCAGTGGTTAAACAATCTGAACTCTAATGTAAGCAATTCCTATTACCCTGGGATTGTAGAAGAAGTAAATAAACAAGGAAGATCTACCGCAAGAGTAAGTTCAGGGGGGAAAAATGGATAAATAAGGAGCAGAAAAATCTGAAAGAAAAAAAAAATTATTATTTTGTTCTTTTCAAAATCCACCTCAGCTTACACAAATCAGTTGAAAGGGATATGGTTTCAGGTCCCTCATGCAGGCTGCAGTCCCTGCAGGACCAAGAAGCCACCACTACTAACCTCCACTCTTGTACATATGGTTTGGTACCTTCTGGCCAGCACAAGGATAAACCTTTTGCATTAAATTTCCCCATACACTTGTCTTTTCTTTTTCAGTGATATCTGCCCTTATTTGCTCCTCTTCTCCTATAAGCAGCACTATATCAGCACCGTAGATGAGCCCATTTTGCATTCCCAAATAGGGAATATTGGTTGGCATCTGAGCTCTGATCTTCACTAGCCATTTTGTCTCACATTTTTGGACTCTTCTGCTGCACAGATGTATATGTGCCTTACAGTGGCTGGGGGATGCTCTGAGCACACCTGCAACTCCCCCCACCCCCCCAAATGCTTTAATGCTGGAGTCATCCGCAGCTTCAAACAAAGCCTTTAAACCTTTTCTAAGAGCTGATATGGTTGTAAACAACTCTTTTTTCCTCCCATTATGGACTATTGATACAGCTGTTCTCCTTCATTGCTGAACCTAAGGAACATGAAAAGAACATTAATAAAATTTTCTCCACTCCTCACTATGTTAATGATCTTCCATGTTAATGATCTGCAGTGTTAGATTTGAACAAGTGTCAGCGCTCACAGCATCTGGAGCTTGGCAGATGCAGGGATCCCTCCACAGACAGCAAGGAAGTGGACAGGCAGGATGGCATGGGAGCAGGGACAGAGGAGGAATGCTGGCAACACCTCCTGCAGCTCAGGACCTGGCTTTACATGGCTTTGCATGGTTTAAAATCAGGGGGAACTGGAAAGTCATTCAAGCAGACAGTCACAGGCCCTGTGTCCAGGTTGACGGGAGTTCAGCTTCCTTCCTCCCTGACAGCTGTGGCCCGGGGCCATCTATATGGAAACAGGATAAGGACACGAGCAATATCAAATAAGGGTGCTTCGTTACCAAGAGGAGTTTCAGGCAGATCTGTGTTGAAGCAGTAAGCCAGGCAGCTCACAGCTGATGTTTGCTTCTGCGGGGCTGAGCCGCAGCTCTCTTTCTGCAGGTGGAGGGTCAAAGAGGCCCTGTGCATCCCACTCTGCCTTCACTCTCCTGGCAGCTACCTGGCAGAGAGCATCCCTTCATTCCCTCGGCACCTGCGCTGCCATACCCAACACAACATCCGTGTCCCTGTCCCCAAAGCAGAGTGACACCCTTGATGGCCTGGGAGCAGGAGCAGGGCTGAGCCAGCATCATTTTCTGGATATCTTATCACACTTTTTATTTTTAAAACAGGAGAATAATATTTCTCTTTGCCTGTTCTGGGTGGGTTTGCAGCACTGCTTCTGGGAGAGCATCCAATGTCCTCTGCCGTGTTTGGAAAGGGTGGCTCCCGCCCCACGGCCAGACCTGCCGTTGATGACATTGGCAGATGCGGCAAATTTGGCCCACGGACCTTGCTCTTCTGGTTGGTTTTCATCCCATTGCTCATGTTTTTTTCCACCCGGCCTCCTCCCTCCAGGACAAAGATAAATGTCTCTCTGGCTGCTCCTTGCGGTTGCCCTCGCTGTCCCCACAGCAGCCAGTGCCACGCATGTGTCCCCAGTGCTAGCAGAGTCGCTGGAGACACTACGGCCCCTGTTTTCCAGCACGCAGCCAGCGTGGGATGCAGCCTGAAACCTCGCAGGAAGCTCACGCCTGTTCCCATCCCTTGCTAGCCGGGAGTTGCCTGTTTTTAGCAGCTTACTGCACCGTGGTACTGTGAAGGTAAAGAACAACCTCTTCCCAGCCCAGAACTGGTACAGGATCCCACATCTCTCTGGTTATAATAGTGTGAAAATACTGTTTAACCAGAGGTTCACATCACCAAGAGCAGCCCCATCCAGGCAGCTGCCAGGCAGGGGTTGAGCATCCCTAGGGCTCTGGGAGAAGGCAAACACTGGTAAAGTGACCTGCAACCTGCCCAGTGCAAGGAGCAGCAGGGAAGGATGCAGATGCACTCCCTGCAGGCACACTGCAGTGACGAAAACCTGAAAAAGTGGGTTAGCTCCTACACCGATGGCTCTGCAAGCCCCCACCATGAGAGCATGAACATCCTGCCTTCCCCAGGGGACTGACGGTGAGCCCAAGCAAGTGTGCATGGGGTGTCTGGGCAAGCCCTGAGCACGTCTGTGCCAGTAGCAGAAGTGCCCTTTCAGCCTGGCTGCTCGCAGGGTTCCCATCCACCTGGAGCAGACCAGTCCTTACCAGTGCTGGTGCCCCTCCTGGCAATCCAGCCTCAAGTCAGATGAATATTCAAGGGACCCTCCTGGCCCTTTTACCCACCCTGAGCTCTTCAAATAAACCAAAATTCAAAAGCCAGGTTTTGTGAGCAGAAGAGAAGAAAGAACTCTTTGCATAGAGAAGAATCAGAATGAGTCAGAACAAAGTAAACGGTGTTTGCAGTTCAGACTGCTCCTGCAAAGATGGATTTCCTCCCCAGGTTTCCCCAGCCCAGCAGCTGTGTCTCCCTGCACGGACACCAGCCCTTTCTGGGAACCAGCTCTCTCTCTCCATCGCCTCCAAGGCTGGGCTGTGTGCCATCCCTGCCCATACCAAGCCAACAGAAAGCTTTCTGCTCTGTGTCATCACTCATAGGTTTTATAGGAATATAACATAGGAACAGACAACTCCCTGTGAGAAGACCATAAATCATATCTTTGCTGTACCGCAGCACAGATTTAGCCTGATACCTGCTGGTGACTGAGCTCCCTCACCAACGCAAGCAGTCACCTGTGTGAGCTGCGGCTTTGCAACTACCTAATTCTCAGACATTTGCGTTTCCCATGACAGCAAACCCAGCTGCCTTGTTTCCCTGGTTTGGCACTTAGGCCTGCACCAATATATAGACCAAAGAGGTGAAATCAGCATTGCTGTCTCCCTCTCTTAGGCAGCCATTTCTTGTCATCGTCCAGATGATGCACTGTCAGTGTGACCATGGCTGCTCTGAGCAGCTCAGTGCCTCCAGACTAATTTCTGTCTGATATGCAACATCAGCAACACTGAAAAGTCCCAAATTTATCATTCAGATCATCATGGAGGTGGCTTAAAAAATCTCAAGGCATGTCCCACGGGGCATGATTCAAAAATACATTTAAGTTCTTTTGCCTTGATGGTTTGGTTTCTGTGTGGTTAGGACCAGTGCTTTACTTTTTATACAACTCTGACAGCTGGAAACTTCTCTTTCATTTAAACAGAAGTGAAGCTTCTGCATCTAGGAACTGGGATTTTAAGAAAACAATAAACAGGAAAATCACAAGACTTAGGAACATTCTCATTAGTAACAGCCGTTTTTTGAGAACCCCAAATGGTTGGGTAGCCAAAGGCCAGGTTATGAGATCTGTGTAATGAAGGCATCACCCTACTCAACAAAAGCACACACATCTTTCACAATTCTTTTTTGTGTGCCAGTTGGAAGAATGCTCTTGCAAGGAAGATACTTACCTGGATTGCTTGACAGCTCAGGATTTGATTCCCAGCTCTGCTGCAGATTTTCTCCTCAAGATCAGGAAACTGAAATTCAAACTCTCTCTGCTTCAGTTTCCCCATTTGAAAACTAAGGAAACTAGCGATCTCTCAGAATGGCTAAGACTCTAAAACTATCTCTTATTTTATTGAAGTTTCCAAGGAACTTTGAAAATGTTGTACAGACAGAATTACAAAGCATTGTATTTCATATGAACTTTGTCTTGAACCGAACCCTCCTCTTTGACTCACTGTCCCTAGTTGACACTGTCACGTTCCTTCCTTCATGCCTTTAATTGCTTCAATATTTCATAACTACAGGACTTATAAAAATTAATTAAAATGTAAATTAAATGATAGCTTGGGGGAAGATTGCAATTACCATGATTTCATCTTTCACTGTAACATTCTGTGCTACCAACAGGTCTGTGCAACAGGTGTGCCAATTAATAGCAAGTGATCAAGATGCCTGCAGTCAGCTACCTCTCTGTGCTTCAGGTTGTTCAGTAAATGTTGTCTTGTGCAATTACTATCCCAAGTCTCCAGCTCCATCAGGTTGAGAGATGAGAGAATGAGATCTTCATTCAGCAAGAAGAGAAACACGCCCCAAACAATGGACAAACCTTTAGGAAACCTTACAAATGATTTTCCACATGGTAAACAGATGGCTGCTGAGATAGTTAAATGAAGCAGCGTATTTGAAGTGTTGTTGGTTTTTTTTTTTTACCATGCCTCACCTCAGTCCAGCAGAGAATACATGTGTATTTAGAGCTGTTGAATCAACATGTCTTTAGGCTGAACTTATCCAGTATCAAAAAGAATGTCAGTAATTAGCTTGATTATACCAAATCTGAAAACAGACTTGGGGGAGTCAATGCTTTTTTCTTTCTTACCTAGCAATGGAAAATAAAACACTTCTAACAAGGACCTGAAAAAAAACCACCAGAGCATTTCCAATGACTCTGAAATAAGTGCTGTTTGTCAAACGCCGTCATAAAACTCTTTCTGAAAAAAGGTGGTGGAAACTCAAGTTGTTTAACGTGAGAAAATCCCAGGGCTTGAGATCTTCACTGTCTGACAAGCCAGAGGAACAGCTGCAGCACTGGCAGCATGCCTTCAGCAGGGCAATAGCTGCAACAAAGGGGAGCATTTTCACACAGAGCTGTCTGGAGACAGTGCTTAGGGGTTTCTGGGGCCACTCACAAGATGGGTCAGGCTGGCAGAGACCCCTGGAGACCATCTGTCCAAGCCCCTGTGCAGGGCAGGGTCACTGAAAGTGGATTGCTCAGGGCCATGCCCAGTCAGCTTTTGAATATCTCCAAGGATGGAGACACCACAACCTCCAAACAACCTCATCTTGATGTTCAGTCACAGTCAAGGATGAGCTTAGGAGAGAATGGGAAGAAACAGATGCCTTGTGTGCAAGACTTCTTTTGATAGAAATGTTTGACAGAGTTAAAATTTTCTGCTTGTGGGGTGTGGAGAAACGGAGGTTCTGACTGCAACACAGGCACTGAAGGAAACATGCAGTTCTGGAGACTAGAGGTGAAGGTACATCTTCTGGTCATGCTGAGAAAGACTGTAGAGAAACAAGGAGGCAGAATATGCAACAGAGAAAAAAAATGGTTGAGTCATATTATTTTAAGGAGTAATCGTCTACTGGGACTGTGTTTGGCCTCTACTGCAAACTCATCTGGTCATAGACAAATATTGCAGTAATGATACCAGGCAGAGACATGCTGAAAGAGTTGTATCACTATGGGAGGCTCTACTGCTCCAGCAGCGTAACTGGTGATGATATTTCTGACTGTCATGGCTCAGAAACCAGTGAGGATTGCCGAGAATCAGGCTGAGTTAAACCCTGCACAGGAAATAATAATACAGAGGTTGTTCAGGTATATAATCAAACGGAGAATAAGGACAGAGCTGTGCTGTTATGGGATGAGAGCGTGGTAGGTTAAAGGTAACTGAGGTATGTCCCCAAAACCAAGCAAATACTTTGCTCAAGTGAGAATATTGATGGTGAAAATAACAGAAAAGGTGGGTTACATACTAGGAATAAAGATGACAAAAGGGAAATCACACCTGAAGTGAAAATATAAACCTGAGATGTTATTGTGTTAGAATCAGCAAATGTATTGGGAGGAATAGACAGAGAATACGAATAAATAATCTCCACTGGAGTCTTCTGACATGTGAACTCATTGTCCTAGCAGCAAGGCTCCTCAGGAAGAGTCAGGGCAGTCACAACTGGCTAGGCAAGAGCAAATGTAGCACATATGTACCAGGATGCCAGAATGGTGGGAGGAAAGGTATGAAAGGCATTAGAACATATTCTCAAGATCAACAGCAAAGACAGTGCCCTCTCAGTCGTGGCCTCTGTGGAGGAAGGATGTTAGATACATTGCTAAACAACTTAACCAAGTACTTGGTAGCACTGGAGGACAAACAAATCCAACCAAGGTAGGCACACATATCAGCTAGGCAGTCATTTCCAGTAGTGAGAAGCTGAAGAGGCTGCCCAACAACAAATGGCTGGACTGTGATTTACACCAGTGTAATTACAGCAAGATTTGGCCAAGGAGGATTAGTTATTGTCATCTTTTATCTGTCTCTGTATAGAATATTTTTGCTGTGAATTGCAAAATCTTTGGTGCAACAAGCTTTCCCTGATTTCTTTATTTGGTATTGGGGAAGAGGCTGAAGATGAAAATACAAATAAACGTATAAAATGCAGTAGACAGTGTGCAACAGCTTGCTCAAACATCGTAAAACCTGGTGTGCCTTCCCCCGTTGAGCATAGACATTGGAGCAGTGCCAGTGCTCTGGAGCCGTTTACTCTTGTGCTACCACTGCACAAAAGAGCTCCATGTACTGAAGAGCACTGAAGAGTTCAACAGGACCTACCACCTATGGTGAGGTGTTAATGTGTAAAGAGCCAACGTTAGGATAAACAGTGGTTGAGAAATAAGACTGAAAACTTCTTGGGGAGCACCTATCACAGGAATACTGGGTCAAGGTGAAGGAAGGTGGACCACAGGGGCTACCAACAGAGCTCAGCTCAGGACCAACATTTGGGGCCATGGCCTGCGTCAGGAGGTGGCTCTGTGAAAAACACCACTCGCGCCCAAACATGCAGCTCCGCACCTCGGCTTTTTTAGGGCACAAAGAGAAAAGCTGATGTATTTATGCACTCCCAACTGAGCAAAACAGGTCCTTCAAAGAAGCTGACAGTGAGTCAGGATAAAATCCACGAGATGTTCCCTCCCTCTTCTACCCTCACCCCCGCATGCTAGGAGCTGCCTTCTTGTTGCAAAACAAGGAAGGCATTTCTATCCGTCAGGAGGATGGAGCTCCTTGGTTTGCTTTTTTTAAGAGCATAGATAGGCTTTGATCCAAACCAGAGCAGATTTCAGGGAAGCTTGGGATCTAGCTTCTGAATTCACATCCATCTTATGTTTTAAATCAGAAAATGTTTCTAGCTGAGATATCCTCTAAAGGGCAAGCAAGGAAGGAAAAGAAAGAAAAATAACTCATAAGTAGCCTCTACCTGAGCCTGTGGAAGGACAGAGAGCCTGGGGTCATGAAGAAATACTCCTCAGAGACACCATCCTCAGAAAGTGGGTCCTACTGCAGTGCCGCCCATCCCACCGTGCTGCACTGGTGCAAACTGGGACTTTGCAAAGTCTAACTTCTGTTTCAAGGTGGCAAGGGGGGCCCTGAAATCCTGCCAACCCGACAGCCATCCTTGCAGCTCAGGCAGCGTAGTGAGCGCTCCCTGCGGGAGCTCGGATTGTACGTACAGCTGCAGCCCCTAGTGCAGGGTACGCAGGCAGCTTCAGCCACATTCTCAGCAGGTCTCCCAGAATAAACCCTCAGTGTCTCCGGATGCATGTGTCTGCATGTGGAAAACCAGCATTTGTGCCATGGTGCTATCTGTGTATGCTGCAATTTGTCCCGTTTTTGCAGTCAAACAAGCCTATTTTTGTAGGGCTGCTGAAAACATGGCCCTTAATTACCACCTTCAGCAGGGAGTGGGGTTTCCAGCAGATGAGATGAGCAGCCTTGCTGCTCTCAGGAATGACGGGCTGGCCGGCTGAACTCTAGTTGGCAGTCCTGCTCTCAGTCAAATTTTGTGACCTCTCCAAAAGTAATAGTGCTGGTTTTTAAATTTATAGAAGGGTTTATACCTTGTACTTTTGTAATCAGCTCTTGGCTCTTTGCGTGAAGCATTAAAAAAAATTAAAGGCTTAAAATTGGCTCTTATACTGTGATATACTCACTGGAAACCCTTAGTGCTGTTATGGTATGAAAATGATGTATTTAGTCCTGCAGAGATGGGAGAGAAAGGGAAAGTATGCCTGAGACCTGCATGTCCATCACAGGTACCCCCACGGGAAGAAGAACCAGACTGAGGAGATAAAGCCCATCAGAGGAATCTTGTCAGGGCAAAGAAAGGGGGAAAGAGGGGAGAATATCAACCCTTTTCAAACTGTGAGTGTGTTTATATATTGCCATGTCAGAGCAGAACACCTCCCCTTCTCCACCTCTTAATGCATTTTGCTTTTGCATTGCTTTCCCTTTTTCCCTGTTGCTTCCTCTTGGCCACTGAGTGACATTACTGCTGGTTTTTTCCTAACTAGGACTCTTCTACTTGTGTCCCCGCACAAGAATGGCTCCACACACGTCCTAGAAAAATCAGCATTTCTGTTTTCACAGTTCTTTTATTTTTTCCATTCTCTAACTTCTCCAAATTGAAGTTTTGAAAGGTTAGACAGTGGAAAAAGGAAGATTTGGAAAGAATATCTGAACATTGTACTTTCCCTGGCAGGCAGGTGGAGGAAAAGTTGAGGGGAGTTGGTGATGAAAGCAGGGAGTGGAAAAGAAAAACCTGACTGAAAGGAAAAAAAAAAAAAACCAGAATTTTTTATTTTGAAAATTGACAAGTGGAGACAAAATCAATATTTTCCCATTTCCTGAAACTTCTCATGAAATTGCTGTTTTGCCAAAAATGAAACTTTCCCATGACTTCCCTCCCTCTTGTCACATTGAAGTATCTTCAAATTGAAAACTATGTATGTATCGAGTCCAGGGTGAAGAACAAAACACAGCTGGAGCGCTTTGCCCAGGGAAAGGGTGGGTGCAGTGATGAGCTGGGCTGCTGCCATGCCCATAGGAAAGCTGGCTGGCAAGGCAGGCGTGCTGCTCGCCAGCGCTGGTGGTCTCGCAGCTTCCCTAGCCAGGTCAGTGGTGCTGGGTCCCGAAGCCCCCTGTGTTAGGCAACAGTCTGCAGTAACCAGGTAGCTATAATTAAGGGGTAGAGCAGTACTCGATGACTGTACTTAACTGTACTTAGTGATCAGTGGTGAGACTGGAGGTATTTACAGCCCAAAAGACATCTTTGCAGGATCCAGCATCTTTCAATATCTTCATCACTAATGTTAATAATGGGATTATTATATTCACGAATAGCTTAAGCAAGGAGCAGGCTGCTCCATGCTGGATTACAAGTGAATGTAAAGTAACGTAAAAAAATCAGAGAAATTTTCTGAAAAAAGGTAAGATGAAATTCAATGAGGACAAATTCCAAGTCCCAAGTGTAGAAAGGAACAGGCATTCATGTTTATGGGAGATAAGGAGTTAGTTTGGCATCAGCTGGGCAGGAGAGGTTCTGGAGGTTTTAGCAGGTCACAATGTGACTGCGAATTAACGTTGTTGTTGCAGGAAAGTCAAATACTGTACTGTGACATACAAATAGGATTGCTGCTGATAAGGCACATGAAGTAATTCTGGTCTGTCCAACACCGGTAAGATTTTAGATTGAGTTACTGTGTTATTTGGAGGCAATTTAAGAAGGTCATGAGCTTGCTGGAGAGAGTACAGAGGAGAGAAAAGCTGGCTGAGCAAGGATCCAAAAACACAGCTTGTGTGGGAAAGTCGGAAGAAGTGGGTCTGTTCTGCCTGGAGAAGACAGGATTAATTCTAAGGACGTAAAGGAAAGAAGAAATACATTTCCCCCCATTTCTGCTGTGGGTAGGACAAAAATAATGTGCATAAGTAACAGCGAGGGAGATTCAGACAAAACCCTGCAGAGCTTTGAGTTGGTGGGAGCAGCAAATCACTAGAGATGCTGAGCCGAGACACATGTGTCTCTGTCTCTGGTCATTTAAGAAGAGATTGGACAGTGAGAAATGTCACAGGTATATCACCTGAGATAAAACCTTGTCAGTGCCCTTCCACCCAGCTTCCTGTGATTTTTATGAAGGGTGTCAAAACAGTTCAGCAATTGATGATTTTTAAAAATAGCTCCCGAAAGGCTTGGATCTTCCCAAAGATGCCCAAACCTTCTCTCTTTCTGCAAGCTTTTCCCACCACCTCAAATTTCCACTGGCTTCAGTGAAACAAGGGCTTGCTGGCTGCAGCTTTTGGACCACATCAGTGACTGCTCACAGTCAAACATTTAATTTACCTCCCAGCCACACTTGGAGGCTCCTTAGTGAACAGCTATTTTTAAAGCCACCATCCTGCCACATTGGAACATTTGCTCAGCAGTAGAGAGTGTGCTCGAAGAAATAATGACTGCCTTCTTATCCAAAGACTATTATAGCTAATGTTTAAAGTTCACTAAAAAACATGTTTCTGTATATTTGTATGGAAGATATATTTAAGGCAAAGCTACCTCAAACTCTACTCAATAAGCAAAGAGCACACAGTAACACTCCACTCTTGACATTTTAAAAAGCCTTCTGATGTTCTTTTCTACCTTTAACAATGGGGCCAATTTTCCCTTTCCTGGCTGCCAGCCTGCCCTTGCTTTTTCTTTTAGCACCTCTTGAAATTACCTTGACCTCACCTTTAGGCAGACTCTCCTCTAGGACATTGAACTTAGACAAGGTGGGAGGTGTTGCTGATGGAGGAATGAAAGATCAGGCATATAACGTAAGGGTAAGAATATTATCAGCACTCACCATTTTCTCTAAGGAGGACCCAGCAACCCCCTGGGGCCACCGTTAATATTGATCATGGGTCATGCCTCTGCCCTGTCTGCAGGGCTGCAAATCTCTGATGCTTTCTGCACATCATTATCCACAGAGGGCTGATTAACTGCTGTACAGACAGCTACGTTTGGGAGGGGAGAGCAAACGGACCAGGTTCAGTCTAAGCCCCTTCCCAGCCATCATCTTCATGACACAGCTCGGTCTCTTGCTGTTTTACTGCTGACCTGATAGAGACAGATGTTGACTGCTGCTGTCACACCCTCATCCTCACCAGACCAGAAGTAGCTGCCTCTCACAGCTGAAAAATAAGCAGTTTTCTCACTTAAAGGTTTAAACACCACCAGAGAAAAAGAAAAAGGAGCCTCCCCCCTGATAAAAATAGAAAAGTCATCTACCAAGAGGAGCCCAAAACTGCGAGTGTGTCTGTGCTGGAGGAGTTGCATTCCCAAATCACAGGCATGGGGCCAGGACAAATCTCCAGCTGTGGCTGTCTAAATTCAGGCCAGGTCTGCAGCAGGCTTGTCACCTGTCACCCAAGGACACCTGGGTGATGGGCTTTGAGACCAAGAGCAAAGAGCCATGGTCTATCCAATAACTGCTTCAGTAAAGCATTGTAGTGAGGTCATCTGCTTATTGGTAAGCCCTGCCGCATCAAAAAAAAAAAAAAATTTGGCTTCTGAAAAAAAGGCATAGCCCTGAATCTGGTGAAAGACTCCTCCTTCACCGTCACTATGAATGAAACCCTCTGTTTATCTTTCTGACACCAAACACCACCAATCCAACCCCATCAGCACAGTTCAGTCCCACTCCAGCAAAGGCTTCCCTCTGGGGCAACCATCTCCACTGGCTCCATAGCTCCTCGCCTGACTTTTGGGCCATGCCTGTACTTGAAAGGCAAATCAGATTCAGGTAGGGTGGTAATTGTAAGTGCAATCCATATTCTTAAATATCTCAACTCATCTCAAGTGTGTTATGCTAAAACAGAAAATGGCATTCAGCCTAGAATAAAGCGGATCATGCCTAGAAGCAGATAGCTGCTATGGAAAAAAGGAGTCCTGAGTTACTCCAAGCACCCAAGCTCTGAGCATGCCAGTGAACTCAGAAAATGGCACATTCATGAGGTGTTGGCCAGAAAGGAGATCCAGTCGGTACTTAGCAGACTGAAGAAACTTTGTAGGCCTGGAGGAGAATGGCTCTGCACCCTATTAGCAAGCAGTCAGTGCACTTCTGAGGGCAATTTCCTGAAGGTAATTAGCAACTTCTACCTTGCGAGGCTCAGGCAAGTGGGTTATCCACTTTTTTTAACACCCTGGCCCTTCTGTCACTGTCTACAGACAAGTCCTACAGGTGGTTCTTGTTGGGATGCTCCCTCACCACCAAACGCAGTAAAATACTAATTGAACACGCTAATGAAGCCTTACATGCACCTTTTGTCATAGGTAGCTCACCCTCCACTGCAAGCCCTACATGTTGCCCCAGGGCCTGGCGGTCTCTGCTTCCTGCTCTCTGCAGCACTAGCCATGATTCTAAGCCCTTGTCCTACCTTTGCCACGTGCTCTTATCCAAATTTTTCACATGCCACAACTGATTCTCACTAGGTGGTGGGATGAACAGTCCCAGGGGAAGGTACTCATCCTCACACAGCTCCTCCCATGCCCCAAGGCGGTGGGAAGGCTCCCTTTTCTCCAGTGCAAATCCCCACCACTTTAGCTACAGGCTTGTTCACATCAGCATCCCAGGCTCATGAAACCCAATGGCCTGTGAGTGATGCTGTGGTCCTCCCACAGTGTTGTAGATCCTGTGTCCTTGTCACTGCTTTCTCACCCAGCACTATCAACATTTTTTTTTTCTTCTAAATTTTCTGGTGCAATCAGAAGCCCTCTTACTTTTGTTTGTGGCTGTGGACTGCTTGCTGTACAAAAGGAAATGGGAGGAAGGTCCAGCTGAGTGTGACTTAGGGGCGAAGAACTTGAGGTAACTGCAAAGAGGAGATGTGAGTGTGCCTGCCTATCACCTTCAAATGAGCAAGGGGAGCTGGAAAAGCAGTAAAGCACACTGCTTCAGCTGGTCCTGCAACAGGGGTGCACAAGCAGTGGGACCAAGGAGTAATGGTCTACTTTCTAGAGAGAACCACCTGCACATGTGGCTGCCACCATTTCTGGGTGAACCTTTTTGAGCCAAATCATCTCCAGAGAGTCTGTATTTTTGCTCCCAGGAGATAAGTGCCAGCAGTTTGCACAGCCACTAGCAGCATGGGCAGAGCTGGGCCATGAAACTACAGATGATGGGAAGAGGTGAGGAGGGAGGACAGACCTAGAAATCCAGACAAGAATTTCACACCTGCGCAGTCACTTTACTGTGCCCTCAGTCTCGTGAGGTGCTGAAGATGCACGCACAAACACAGCTCAAACCGTACAGAGTCAGCAGTCTCACAAACACGGAGAAGGCAAAAGACCTTGAGAGACCTGTCAGATCCGTGTACGATGTGTGGCATGGGGTAACGTTACGCTGTGGGTGACAGCAGAGACAGGTTATGGGGAGATTGGAGCAATGACACTTCTCTGCCTTGATGAATCATCTCTCTTTCCAGTAGACAGAGGCAACACCCTGCTCCAGAGAGCTCAGATTAGGGCTATGCAAAAATAGCTGAGTTTTTTTGGCTTCATTCCCAAATAAAAATATTTTAAGAAATCAGAATCAGAGCAACCTGGAAAAAAAAAATTGTTATTTTTTGGGGCTAAGTGGACTGGCTGGAGCTGCCTGTCCCTCTCCTTGTCTCCACTGATACTGCAGAAATATTTGTGTATGGACACATTTATTTTCGGAAACTTGAAGTGAGTCAAATATTTAAGAAAGAATTTAAGGCATTCATTTTGATATAAGAACCAAACCTGAGTGCAAAGATTTTCTGAACCATTCTCCATCTTCAGCAATTCCATTCCAGTAATATCAGTTAGATAATCAAAATACTGTAATTTTAAAAAGTATTCCTGCAAAAAAATTCATTTTCCTGGTGGAAAATAATCTATTGATATTTTTTCAAGCTTGATCTAATGCTAGGAGTTATTTGCTGTTCTGTGTTATGAAGTGGTTGATGAAGGGACGTGGTATTTAAAAGATGTTTAGATGTGGCACCTAGGGACATGGTTTAGTGATGGACTTGGCAGTGGTTGGTGAACGGTTGGACTGGATGATCTTAAAGGTTTTTTCCAACCTATACAATTCTGTGTTTCTATGAATAATGTACAGCACAATTGGGAATCCATGACAAATGCATGCATATGACCTAGTTAACAGGAAAATATTAGTAGGACGAGGGAAAATCAGGTATGAATTTTATTTGTATTATCATGAGCTGTGGTTATTTTTATGGAGTAATAGGATGCTGGCAAACCAATTTTTTTTAACATTATTAAAACAAAAATCAGTCTTTCTGAAAGCACCTTTTAACTGGCATTTACTGAAATTTGTTTTAAGCTACTCCTTTAAAGCAAAATTGATTTTCACTTCCTCTGAAGGTCTGCAAGTATTCTTCAGCATGGGACAAACAAAGACAGTGACCAGCTGCACTGAGGAAGCAGAGAAGCAAACTGCACCCACTGCAGCTGTATGCGAAAACCAGACTGAAAAATAGGAAAAATCCCCTTATCTGAAATGACTCCTCAGTTCTAGTCATGCTGAAGGCTGAAACAAGAAAAATAAACATTGACCTCTTTCATAAAGATCTCTGAGGACTCTCAAAGAGATAAAAAAGCTCTACAAAATCTATTTACATTGTTTTCAGAGAAGTGTGATTTCTACCTTGTCAGCAAGCACTCACGCTCTCAGGCAAGGCTTGCTTCAGTTGGAGCTTTGCAGCCCTGTCACTTAAGAATTCTTCCCTTCTCACCATTCCAGTAATGGCAATGGATGCTTAAGACTAGGGGAACAAAATGTTTTTCTTCCAAAAAACATCATATTCTGGTGCAGGAGAATGGTGTAGGGAGCACAAACAGCTTCATGCCTTCCCCTAAAGCAGCTATTATGGTCCTTTTGCATTGGTCACATTTATGGACCCCTTGGGACCCTTTTTAATGACACATCCATCACATTTTCTTCTCCCAGGTATTGCTGTTCCCCTCTGACAAATTGAATGGTCTGTGCACCTTCTGTCTTGGCTCTAAAACTCCTTCCTGACCCCAACTTGCCTCACCTGGGACCAACACCCTGCCCGGACCTGCGTCATTGCTTGCATTGGACTTATCGACCCCACAGCTAGCCCCATTCTGCCTGTGCGTTTGGTCTCTGGGGGGACCATGCTGCTGGGGAGGGAGGGCACATCCCACCTGGTGCCATCGTGGCTCCCAGCTCCGCTCCCTTTGCAGGCAGCCTGGCTCTGGCTGCTCCCTGACACAAGGAGCACATTATGAATGCTTTTATATCAGGAGACTACCATACACAGCACCAGCATGGGCTGAAACAGATAATTTTGAATTGCAAAGGGAAGAAAAATATTTAGCAAAATTATGTAACCGAAGTTCAAAAATAGCCTATTGCCATCTGGTTGTACTATTTTGAAGACCAAAAAACCCTCAAGTCTTTTTAAAGCTAGCTATATTGTTTGCAAACTCAGCTGAATTTTTAACAAAATCTTAAGATTCACATGCTTGATTTACCTCCAGAGTTTTTTGAACCAGCTTTGCCTGTGCACAAGCCATACCCAGGCATACAGCTCTGTTCCACATCTGCCATGCATATTTTAAAAGCTCTGTCACATTCCTGTAAAATCAGGTGTACAACATCAGGAGACTGCAGAAAAAAAAATCTAAAATAAAATAAAATATGAAATAAAATAGAAAATAAAATACAAACCCCTCAAATGCTATGGATTAATCCTCAACCCCCTGTCCTTCCTCCACTGAACTATCAGAACTACAATGAAAACATCATCCCCAGGCTGTTACACTTGCTAAAGCAACTGGGAACTGCAGAGATCCTGAAACAGCGCCCAGACATGACCTTCCCCATTACACAGAGGATAACTGCATGCCATTTGCACCCAGTTGAAATATCAGCATGGAAGTGAGCATCACTCTAAAACCCCTCCAGGCCAGCAGCTCATCACCACAGGGAAGGAGCCAGGAACTCTGTGGTGTAACAACATGCCAGAAGGTGAGGTTGCCCAGCCTATCCTAGATCAGCCACACATCAGTCTAGTATCCAAATATCCCTACTGACTACTGCCCTTACCAACAAATGCCAAGAAATCACCTTCCTACAACTGCAATGGAATCTCAAAAGTTGGGCACCAGTGAGAGCAAATCGGATGGAAGCCTTCATCATTCAATATTGGTTATGTATCCTCCTCCGGTACAGAGAAAAAAATAAAGCAATGCCTTCAAAAGGGTCCTAACATCATCTAGCCTGAACCTGACCCCTGCAGCAGGGATGAGGAGCAGCACCTGCCTGCTCCGCTCTTGGACTTGCCACCACAGCACTGAGCTAATGACTTCTACAGCCAACATGCCAGGGAAAGACTGTTTCCCTTCAGCAGTTTTATGTGTATTGCCTTTCAGCCTCATTATGGAAGGTTAATTATTTCTGACTTCCTTCCTCTGTACTGCTTGACATTATGCACCTATTGTCTGCCCTGATGCTTTGCAGTCCTGAACCCCTTTTGCACTTGCCTTCCAAGACAGGGACACGGGGTAGTCTCCCAGCGTAGAGCATAGAGCTTCATGACCCTTGGAGACATCATCGGCCTCCATTGATGCTCACAGGTGTCCAAACCCAGAGGGAAACCTGGCCTGAAGCAAAGCCTGGGATGACCCCAGCCTGGTTGAGGTGCTCCTTCAGGAAGTGTGGTCATGGAGCTGCACACTGAATTGTAGGTAAACACTGAAAGCAAGTTATTTAATAACATTATTATAGACTTACTCTCTTGGAGTGGACTATTAGCTAATAGTCAGGAATTCATAGGGTTGTTTCTCCACTGGGAAAATCGAGAATCCAATTAAGATGCATCCCAGGTGCAATTCTATTCATTTACAGTGACTGAGTACAAAGTCTAGTTTTGTCAAGTGTGGAAGAACAAAAAGAGACAATAACAACAACAACACAAAGATCACTTTTCTTGCTCCCATTTGCCAAAGGTGCCATTTTCCATGGCAGGTTATAGGTCTCTACATGGAGGCTGTGGCCACCATGTCTCCCCTCATTCTTGCTCCATGGCTGTTTGGGGCTGTCGCCCCTTGTCTAGGATATGTAGAATCTGAGCAGACTGCCAAAGAGGTCATGAAGGAGGTGGAGAGGATGCCAGGATGGATGCCAGGATGCCATAGGAGTATCAGCTTCAGCTGTCAAAAGCTACACTCTATTAGTAGGTCTGGGTTTCCAGTGAGCTCTATCCCTGATGGACAGCAAAAGTATTTCTTCTGCGTTCTTTGTCAGCCACATGAGGCTATGACTAATTAATCACTCTGACCTTGTGATCTCAATCCCAAAGAAAAGCCCTGCCACTCACTGCTCCCTGGACAATGCTCCCGCTGGCCTGGGCTTGACTTGCAAGGCCATGCTTGCTGGTCACGGTGGCCATCAGGTGACAGCGCCTGGCCATGCCAGGCTCTGGGAGGGGAAAGAGGTGCTCAGCATATCTGTCACCGCTACTAGCCTGTGGATAAAGATCAAAGATCCACTTGATTGCAGCCATTATGAGTCCTGCAGTGTGGTGTTTTTTCACCCTCATTTTCCATGTCTTTTCGGCAGCCGTGTAGCCTGCTCACTGTGCCCACCTCACTACCGCTCAGGGAGCTGGAGCCAGCTATCTGCATCAACATGCTGGTTTGTTTTCTCCTTGGGCTGTCACAGTCAATTGAGAAACCCCAAAAAGTATAAGCACTTCAAATTAATCTTCCGAAGAGCCATTAGTTAGCTTCAGTCAATGCTGAATTTCATCTGAGTCTTATTTGGTCCCTCACTAACATCGGCATGGAGAATTGCCACCTCCATCCTCGCCCTCCCTTGGAGGTCACTCATCCAGGAGATGAACATGAGCCCGTGCTCTCACCCCACCATCACCCTGAGCACCAGTCGCTTGTCCTGGCAGTGTGCTGTGCCTTGCCACATTCTCATCCCCGCCATCCCAGGGGCAGAGCTGCTCGCCTGCCTCATTAGCATCTGGGGCAGAGGCTCTTCAGTCAGAGCGGGCCAGAAAAACATTATTCAGTGAATTGTAAATTTGACATACTGTGCTGCTCGAAATGAAAACATGCTGAGTTCAAGTCGACAGTTGCAGCTGAAGAAAAAAGTAATTTAAAAAAAGCCCCAAAGCTTTATATCAGCATTTCTGACAAAAGGCATCTAAATGGCATTTTTAGTTTGAAACCAATTTTTTTTCTTGAAAAGAAAAAATCAACAGGTGAAGAACCACATGGTCAAACAGAAGTTTCCCTCCCTCCATCTGTCTCCATATCACACAGTCTTTGCAGCACATCACCCTACAGGGGAGAGAGGGGGAAATCTGAGTTACCCATTTAAAAAAAAAAATTAAAAAACCCCCAAACTTGACAAGGACATTGCGGTGCTGGAGTGTGTCCAAAGAAGGGCAAAGAAGTTGGTGAAAGGTCTGGAGCACAAGTACTGTGAGGAACAGCTGAGGGAACTGGGGTTGTTTAGCCTGGAGAAAAGGAGACTGAAGGGAAACCTTATCGCTCTCCACCTGAGAGGGGGTTGAGGTGGCTGTCAGTCTCTTCTGCCAAGAAACGAGTGACAGGACAAGAGGAACAAGACAGGACAAGTTGCGCCAGGGGAGGTTAAGCTTGGATATTAGAAAAAAATTCTTCACTGAAAGGGTTGTCAAGCATTGGAACAGGCTGCCCAAGGAAGTGGTAGAGTCACCATCCCTGGAGAGATTTAAATGACGTGTAGATGTGGTGCCGAGGGGCGTGGTTTAGTGGTGACTCAATGGTGCTGGGTTAACGCTTGGACTTGATGATCTTAAAGGTCTTTTCCGATCAAAATGATTCTATGATTCTAAATTGCACAAGAAATTATTAACAGCTACAAAAACGATGACTACAAGGGAGACCTAGAGTCTTCACTGTGGGCTGGTGGCATTGTTGAAGAGTTCATCCTGAACTGTGAAAGACAGGATCTCATTTGCAGCCAAACACTCAGGAACCTGGGAAAGTCCCTGCTTTCATGCCTGCCCTGAAGAACAGGGTCGCATTGGAGATAGCCTTGATACTGTTCCTGCCAGAGAGCCATAGCAAGGCTGGTGGGTAGAGCATGTAGCAGAGTGCCTTGATTGCCTCTGTGAGAGTACATGTTCAGGAAATATGGGAAGGGAAACAAATTGGACTCGTGCCCTGTTCTGATTCTTTGTGTATGAGAGGCTGGAAATGTTTTGTTTTCTACTTTTCCTTACCTAAAAAAAAAAAAATCAAACATCAAGTGTTTTGGCAGAGGTCTCCTTGGAAGATCTAGAGAAGTGGAGTGGGAGGGTTTGCAGCTTCTAGTGAAAGAGGGAGAGGAGGAGGTGTTGAACTGCAAAGATTTTCTCTTCCAACTGTTGGTTAGGAGTGGAGTTAGAGAAATGTTAGCTAAATACAGACTACTTAAAACATTTTGTAGGAAAAGCAATTCTACTTGAAATTTGTCAGTTTTTACTTGCACTGTCATAATACTATTAGTTCTCCAGTGAAGAAAAAACAAACAGGGTAGACAAGACCTGAATTGCTAATGTGAAAACAAGAAACAAAAAAAATTTTATATCATTTTCACACAACAATGAAGTTGACTGAGTGCCCATTTCTCCTTAGCTTTGCACATTCTTTCTCTTACCATAAACGTAAGAGAAAGGAGCACGTGGGACATTGCAGCGCAAGATGCCTCACCCTCCTTGTATTCCCAGTGCATGGGAGTAGGTGGATTTCTGATCTTGATGGTGATGGGGGTCTAGGAGATACAAGCATATAGGCCAGGCAAAACTGGTTTCTTAGGTCTAGAAATGGAGGTGAGTACTGGAGCCTCTAGATGGAGGACAAGGCTGACAATTCAGCCTGTCAGAAGATATTTCTCAGGTGGAGGAAAGAGCATGCTGATGACTATTTACGAGCCCTAGACAAGTGAGTGGTCCTCTACTGACCAGTCCTAACCAAACTGTCTTGGCCAGAAGTCAGGACCTAGAAGAGCAAGCCTGGAGCAATAGGAATGCACCTACAGAGACACCAGATGGAAAATCAGCTTGAGTCATAGGCAAGATGGAGAGACCAGTGATCTGCTCAGCATGAGTAAGTGCAGACAGCCAAGATTAGGCTTCATCAAACAGAAGAACAATGAAGTGATGAATCTTTGAGGCACCCTGGCTGGAGGAAAACGGGAACTGCCCTACCTTAGAGTGACACTGTGCAAAAGAAGGAGGTAAAAGGTAAAAATTATGTCAAAATACCATGGAAGTCCCCATGAAAATAAGCAGGATGCTCTGAATGTCCTCATTATTAATTGATAGGAGAGAAGGACTGATGAAAAATATGTTCCAGACTGATCCTGCAAAAGATCAGCTAAGATCTAAATATTATTGACAGGTTTGCGCGGGAGCATGAGGTGGCAAGCAAAAAAGTGTACGTGAGATCTCTTCCAAACCTCAGAGACCTACAAGTGAACCAGTTGCAACTAGAGTGTCTCAAAAAAACCCAATATGAAAATATTCTCTCTATCTATGAAGGACAGAGAAAACATCAAGTGGACCTTTTAATTCATTATGTTGAATAGCTATTACTGGAACAAAATTAATCTTTATCTTCATTTGATATAAATCACAATAAATATCACCTTAGAGGATTTCAAAGCTATTGCCAACGAAGTAAAGACTCAAAGAGCAACACACTGGGATAAAAATCCTGCCATTTTCTTCCAGTAGTTCTGTAAAGAAAGCTTCAAAACAAAGCTGCATCTCCTCAGATGAGCCTGGGAAAGGAATCTACCCCCAAGGATGGGGGGTTCAAAATTCCATCAACAGATTTAAACTACTGTAGCAATCAGGATGAAAATATGCCGTTGCCTGTTCCATGGCAATTTTTTTTTTGCTTAACAGCTCTAAGCAGAGCCCACAACACTGTCAAGAACAGGCTTCCTATGCAACTTGGGTTTTGTGCTATTCTTGCATTGACCATATTTTCCACATCATTTAAACAAATGGAAGACTAGCAGCTATCATGTGTCCATACTGTATTTGCTTTCTGCAAGTCTTTGACAGGGCAGACAGAGACTTTCCAAGGCAGATATTCTCAAACACCAGAGTAGCCACACTGTTTCATAGACACATGGTCACTGAAGGTCCATCTGGCCCTACATCCCCTGGCTCCACCAGCAGCCAATAAGAGAAGTTTAGGGAAAGAACACAGGTATGGAGCATGCATACAGTTATTCCATCCCCTCTCAGGTGTACTTCCCTGATTCCCCACCCCAAACATCTGTGACTTAAGGTCTTATTGAGCCAGGAGACCATCGCTGTACTTAATTGCCTTCAGTGAATTTTTATTTTCCTTGACTATCTACTCACTTTATGAATCCTTGTAAAATTCTGCCATCTACAACATTCCTTGGCAATGCAATTCACAGCTGAACTGTGTGGTGTGGAAAAAATTAACCTCTTCTACATTTTGAGCCAACCTCCTGCTAATTACACTTGATGATCTTCAGTTCTTTTACTGCTAGAAAAAGGGTATGACATCCCACATTCAACTCTTCCATTGCCTCATGATTTCATAGACCTCTCTTACATTCCTTTCATTTCTCTTCTTCAGGCTGAAGATTTGTGGTCTGCTAGAAATTGTTAGTTACCTAAATCTAGAAGAATCATCCAGACACTAAATGTGATCTCCATTAATGAGTTAATAAATGCTCAATGCTACTACTGAATAACAAAATCAAAAGTTTCTCCTTCCCTGAGCTGGAACCAATACTCACTTCTCTGAAGGAACTGGCCTTTTTTTTCCATGGCAACTACAGTTCCAGGTTTGGACAGCATGGTCAGGGATCTGGGCTTATCTAACAACATTTTTCTCCTGAGTGATAAATGGGATGCAACAGCATACAGACAGCCTAGTTTGAACCAGCTAGCAGCAAATAAAGCTTAAAATCAGAGCGAAAAACCTCAGTATGTCCTCATACCATCTCCTAGAAACAGGATCCTTGAGAATTTCTGATGCATTTACTTACCTAGACAGCAGTTTTCCTAAATCTGTGGCTTCATCCACAGTGGATAGCTTTTTTTTTTTCCTAGGATTAGCGCAAGTCCAGCACCCTCAGCACCAAGCTGGGGCTCTTAGCAATAGTGCCCTAAGCATAGGTCAGAGTCTTAGAAGAGAAGTAAGTCCAGCCAAGAGCCGTTAAACAGCTTTTATCATGAATGCCTGAAGCAGATGTTCAGAATAAAATGACCAGACGTAATGAAAACTGCTGAGATCTTACAGTGCACAAGTTCACCCACAGCTGTACAAACAGCACCGGAGAGAAGAGTTGTCTTGGGTACGTCCTATAAAAGCTGTGCAACAGATCTCTAAATGAACTCTCTTATAGGTAAACCCCAAATGAAAACCAGCCTACTGTGATCCCTGCAATATGAAAACCACTACAGCAGTGATTTTATAAGGGAACAGTTTGAGAAAATTCAGAGCATTTGTCCATTACAAGGCTGTCTGGCAGGGACAAGCTCTGTCTCCTCCACCCGGCAGACGAGATGTGTGTCCCAATGACCAGAGGTTGCACTGGAGCTTACCAGAAGCATCAGAACCAAACTGCTCTCAAGTATCACGATCCCTGCAGGACAAGCAAGGCCCTCACATACAACCTGACCTTTCTGGCTTGCTATAACCTCCTTATTAGACCTTTTGGGCTTTGAGGTGCCCCAGGCCTGTGTTCCGTCTGATGACACTCAGCATTAATGATACTGTAATAAAAAGAGTCTCAGATGTTCATACAGCTGCCAAGAGGCCTAATTCTTTTTTTTTTTTTAATGCATTAAACGTAATCTTAAAAAACCACCTTTTTGCCTTTGAATTGGTACATTGATGTTACTTTGACTTCCATCTTATGATATAACATTACTCTTGGGAAAGGAAAGGCAGACAAGTTATAAAACATTTTTTATTTCAGGCTTACGTAACTTCGTAAGACAACATTGCTAGAAAACTTCATGTAATAATTTACAGACTTGTAAGCTTTTTAATAGCAATCCAAAATCATTGTCTTCTAATACCACCTGACTTTAGAGGAGTCTTGCCAAGCCAGCCAAGAAATCTCTTCCTTGGGCTCATTCACAGAACATTTTGAGCATCTCTGGTAAAACATTAGCTTGAGCAAGAGAGGAAGAAGTTATTCTGAAAGAAACTCAAAAGTAAGTGTATAGACATCGGGAAGAAAAATTCTAGGGTAATTGCATTTTTATGTGGATGCGCAGGCACGGAAGCGTCCACAAGATGACATTTCAGTATCCTCATGCCCCTGACACAAAGCAAAACAGAACATCTCAGTTCTCTGCAAATGGTCCCAGAGCTGATCAAGGAACAGTTGGTGGCCTGAACAGCACCTAAATCAAAATGGCTCAAGCACAAAAAAATGAGTTGTTGTGTTCTTGTTTTGTTTTTTCTCTGAGGGATGAGACCTTCCTTTAAAAGAAGAGCATAGAGCACTTGATGTTGTACTTCTTCCTAGCAGCAGTGCAGAGTCAGAAACCTAGCGTAGTCACATCTCTGCTGTCAGTTTTACAGGTATTTGGTAGAGAGGGAAATAATAGCCCAAGACTCTAGAGCAAAAGCTGCAGACCTCAAAGCCCCAGTTGTGGAGGCTTGGGGCCTCCTTACCTGGTCTGACATGAAGGACCCAGCAGGCTCTCAAGAGAGGCAGCAAAGGCACTCTTCACAGCAGCCGTCTCTCCACACAAGTCCATCTACAGCAACCTGCCAATTAGGGGATGCAGCTCAGTCCTCGCCAGCTCCAAAGCACTTCAGGCGCTGCAGTTCCAGTAGTGCCAGCCTCAAGGGCTGCAAACATCCTAAGTTCTCAGAAAATCAGCAGATTAAACAATAAAAGCAGGCTTCCAGTGGTCTTGCCTAACAACTTCAGGTTCCCACAGGGAAGAGTTTTCCCGAGCCAGAGAGGGCCCTGCTGGAGCACTGCACCAGCACAACAACAGGCAGACCCAATCCCAGCTCAGGCTACAGTCATTTTCTCACCCCAGGGTGCTCTGCTCCAGGAGTGACCCTCTCATACAGGAGTTTTTAGCAGCTTTGTGCACTCACCCACACCCACATTCAGTCTCAGTTCTTCCCTCGAGCTTCCTCTGACCCTCTGGAGGGTCAGAGGAACATTACCCACCAGGGAACAGGCAGGATCACAGCTCACCTAACACAGTACCAAAGCACAAATTCAAGGCCTCTGAGATGCCTCTTTGTTGGTTTGCTTTAGCAATACCACACACAGCTGTGGAGAAAACATCAGTTCCAGCACTGGCCGGAGTTATAGAGTTTTGTTAGCTCACATGATTCAGCTGGAAATCATCAGCTGATTGTCCATATTTACCTATCATTAACATCAATTTAAAAATCAACCCTGAGGAGATCTCCATGACAAAAAAAGTTGTAAAGGGTTTTCACCTGCTCTGTATCACTTTTTATCTTTCAAAAAAACCCCATGAATTTAACAACTCCTCTTCAGTGGAGCCCTTTGCTGCCCGCTGTCCATTGCACTGCACTGTTTCACAGATGCCCCATGCAAAGAGAATGACTTCTTGCTGGAGTGAAATGAGGTGTGAAGTCTCTCTGTGGTTACCTGCCAAGAGAAGTCCCTGCCAACACACCACAACAGCAGCCTCTGTCCATCCCCAAGGTGTGACAAGTCCCTCATCCTCTCCCTTCACAGCAGCAGGGCTTTAGGCACAGCTGGGTTGCCTATAGCCTCTTCCCTGCCCTGAGCATAGGAAAAAAAAATCACCAAATAGAGAGTTGAATTTCCTTTTGTTTGCCTCCCCTATTATCACTTCAAGACACCATGTGGAGGGTACATGGTGCCTCCAAGCACTATCAGTGACACACTGAGTCCCAGCACCAAAGCCTGGAGCACTGAGAAGTGCTCATCAGTGGTGTGAAAATGCACCATGATGTACATGAGTCACGATTCTTTTCCTTGCATTACTACGTGATCCTCACAAAAGAAACATAAAGCACACTCGCCATCTCTCCTTTTCACGAATGAGGTTTTCTTGAGGAGACCAAACCCATGCCATCACCTGGTGCACAGACAGTGCCCCAAGGCTGTCCCCCACTTCTGCTCGCCGCTAACCACACTGATGCTGTCAGACCCTTGGTTCTGCTCTGCGTGTGTTGGACCACTCCTCATCAGGGCTATGGCAGGGACCACGAGGCAGGAGCACCTCACAGACAGCTCTGGTGAGGAGTCAGGCACTGCAGGATTTGAAACTCCTGCAAGGCTGCAAATGGGGCCTGATCACCCCACATTTACAAAGATTGTCTGGAAACCCTGAAGCAATTCTCAGATAACCCTGCTTGCTTCAGACTTTCTTTAGAGATAAACAAAGAAAATAGTTGGTGCAGTAGCTGCTTTTGCCTTTTGATAGCCTGTTTTTCCAGCTCAGACGGAAAAGATAAAGGGAGCTCTATGGGGAAGGGATTCTCACTGAAGAATATTTCTGAGTCACTGATCAGTGAAGGAAATAAAGGGCTTTAAAGCTCCTTACTCACTTAAAGAAAAAAAAAAAGGATCATTGATTTTACTGGGACTCCCCTAGGCAAAGCAGTTACCTAAAGTACAATATATTTTTATTGTGTCACTGGGAACTGGATGCAAACATTTATAAATCTTCCTTTGAGGAGGTTTTCACTCAGCCGTTTTAAATAGCTCTGTGTGATATAAAAATCCTTAAAACCAGACACCCCTCGCATTTAAAAGCTGCCTGCAGGGATGCAAGGGCCTCCATTTGGAAATGCACCGCATGTCCTCACGGATGGAGCCCCCCTCCCCAACAGGAGGCTGAGATTGAGTGGGCACCCAGCAGACCCCAGTGCCTGCATGTGGACCAGGACCCGCTGTTGCTGGCACAGTCCTGAAAGGGCAGAGCACAGCCTGGGCATCTGTGGGATCCTCTGGGGCAGGCTGGGGACAGCAGCTCCCCACCCAGGGTCCAGTGGATGATGGGGCAGGCAGAAACATCGTGGCTGAAGGCTACTGGAGCCCAGTGAGATTAGCTGCTGGCCACTACTAGCAGGAACAGAGTTTACTCATTTAAAACTCACTCAGGTATCTCTGCATTCATCACGTTCTCCTTGGGATTGCAAAGCCAGCACACAGCAAGATGCAGCTCTGCTAAGATAGTGACAGTCTAAGGCTGCAAGAGAGGAGTGCAGAAAGATTTATCTTTTATGCTAGCAGCTGATGTCTCAGAAGAACTAGAAGAACTCCAGCCCATAAGGGGTTTAGGTACCCTACAGCTTGTCTTTTTTGCAGTTATGTTAATTTAGCAAACAAGGATGAAGCCTGCAGAGGCTGTGGAAACCACAAAGGGCTGGTATGCGATCTGTTCAGTACTGCTTAGCTGCACTGAGTTAAAATCAGTGGTGCTAAAGCAGTATAACTCACTTTTCAGGGCATATAGTTATTAAAAGGTGACTTACGAAATAGCTTTCTCCTGTATGTTGAAGGACACATTCTCTGTCTCTTCCAGTACAGGAATTAGGGGCAGAAAGCGAATCCTGCTTCAAAACAAGAAAAAGAAGGTGTTTTTTCAGAGAGTGGCTGGCCATGTGGGTCTCCTCACTGCATGGGGTTTTGGATGTTAGAAGGTTGCATGCAATCAAGAGGAAGCTGGAGAAGTTCCTGGAAAAGGAACCTCCTGAGTGTTGCCATGCGCACACTGCAAACCTTGTTTAGCTCAAGAAGCTCCTGAGCTTCCCTGGTTGGAAGCTGGAGGAGTATCTAATGTATCTGTTTCCTCCTTAGTTTTCTCTGTGCACCTGTTTATGATGGCTTTCAGAGGCAGGGTGCTGGGCTAGATGGACCTGTGGCCAGACCCAGTATTGCCAGATTTGTGCTCCTTTAAAACAAGCCACACTGATCCAAATCGTCTTCACACCAGTGCGACAGTGTCTCTTCATTGGGACCAAAATAAATTACGTGGGACCCGTGTAAAGGAAGGGCTGAGGGATGCAGGAATCTAAAACAAGAAGTGAGAAGAGAAACCAGTTCCCAGAAGCAGCCGTGCCACAGAAAGAAGAGTTTTCTCTGGATGATCCCCTGGCCCTTCCCTTTTCTCCCTGGGTCCCAATGAGGACAGAGGCAGATTGCCAGCTCCTGGGCCAGGATGGTCACAGTCCACTCACCAGCCCCAGAAGGACACCCACCTGCAGAGACATAAAAATACAGATAGGAAAGGAACAATTTATTTTTGGGCTGGAGGCCCACTGTTCCCCCTCCCCACAGGCAGCCTTCTTTCTTTGCACAGTGCATTTTGTACCTGTTTCTCTTGGAGTACCGGCCCGGGTGGAGGAGCAGCAGAGTGCAGATGTGTGGAGTCCAACCATACAGCTAATACTCAGCCATAAACACAGGCAAAATAAAGTATCAAGATGCTTTATTTTTCTCCATATTCTGAAAATGGTAACAAGAAGTAGTTTCCACTTGTGTCCCCTGCGTTGTCCCTGCTTCCTAAACACTGAGCTTCCCCTACCAGGACACTCCAAGGTAACAAGTCAGGTACTCCATTTGGAGGCACGGAAGGGGATATTGCTTGGCCAGCATCACTCTGAGGTGGTCTCTCCTGCCCAGGGAGGCTTAGCCAGAGCAGCAGAGCCTCCTGGCCAATTCCTGTGGGCAGGGAAGGGCTCAGGAGCAGGAGTTACTGGGGCTACTGGCCATGCTGGGCAGCAGCACGATGTTTCCAGGATGGGCACATTGAAACAAATTTGATCAGTTCTTAAACCTACTCAGTTCTAAAGACCTTTCAGAAAACCCAAAGAGTAACAGTAATTAAATGCAAACCAGTAGCTGGACGTGATCAAGTAATGCTGGACTACAGGGTGAGGCAGAGGAAGCCAGTAAACCTGTACCCTAGTGTCAGGGTAGTGCAGGTCTGTCCCTGCACCGTGGTGAGTCTCACCAAGGTCACCAAGCATGAGCAAACCATGAAATCCAGTCAGCAATAGGCAGTCAGCCACAAGAAAGCATCTTCCTGGGGGCTGTTGACATTATTATTCTAGATCAAGAAGCACATCCAACATGTTAGTTACTTAGCAGATGAAGTTACCATGCCAACTCATATGCTACCTTTTTTTTTATTATTATTATTATTATTGCAAGAGTAGGCAGCGCTCCCTTGAGATTTCACAAAAGGGGAGGAAAAATGTCAAAGTGCCAAGAATATAATGGAATTTCTAGTCTCAACCCCATAGATCTGTTTTTCAGCATACATCCCTCTCCTTCTCACAGCAGCAGCGAGGCTAAGCCAAGAGACTCTCTGAATGGTAATTTAGTGGCCAGCCCACGATATTGTGGTGCTACACTTCAGTAATCTGCAGTTCTCTGCCCCCGCTTTGCACAATTTTCAGGGAATTAATGCAAGGAACTGTTGCCAAACGATTGCACAGCCTTCCCCCAACCCCTTCTTGACTTCTCTGCATTTCTTTCTTTGTTCGCTGTTTCTCCCCTGCCTTCCCATCTGCCTTTTTTTCCTCTGCTGGAAAGATTTCTTTTTCTGCCAGTTACTTTCATTTTTTCCTCCGCTGCTTTTTCTTGTTTTTCTTCACAAAATATATTATATTCCTGTCTCTTCCCTCACTCAGTGCTGCCCTTTCTGTTCTCCATCACCTCTAAGGCCCCCTTGTAGAGCATGGACACCTCAGGGGATTAAATGTGGGAGCCACCAGCATGATGCTGGAGACAGGGAATTATCTGTCCACACCAGTAACCATTTCAGATAGGCACCAGTTGAGGACAAACACAAGAAAGCATTTTCCTGCCAGAGCTGCTGTGCCCAACCTTGCTGGAGGCAGAGCCAAAAGACTGCCAAAATTTAATGCACTTGGCCTTCTGCCTTGGGACTAAAAGCCACCCAGCTCCAAGAATTGCAGCTGCTGTAGCCTCTCCTGGGGAAATCGAGTGATACAGGACATATGAAAACAGAGAGACTGAGGAGAAGAGATTGGGGCCAGGATGTGACCACCAGCTTCCTTTGGGAACCCGTGTAGTGTTGGTTTGTCGAAGAACAAGAAGAGTCTTGAGAGTCTATGGAAAAAAAGTTGCATTCAGTTAAACGCAGCCACTGCTGGCACTGTCTCCTGGCACAGCCAGGAGTCCTTGGCACAGTGCTCATCTGGATCAGCATGGGAGCCACTTGTGCCCATACACCGACAGCTGGTTGTGTCAACATTGCCTTTTGTTTGGAAGACATGCAGCGTCGACGGGAAGAGGATGCCTGACAGGCTGTGCATCTGCACAGGGGAGATGGGGAGGACGGGGTCCCAGAGTGGATCGCCACAACAGGGTGAGGGGGTCTGGGCTCTTGCTCTTCCTGCAGCAGAGATGGGCAGGGGGACACCAAATACCACTTTCAGATCTTGGTCCAGATCTTACATCCCTTGTTGTATGAAGACACTTGAATCCAGGGTTTACCTTCACCAGCTAAGAGCCAACTCTACCTCCTAGGAAGGAAAAACACAGATGTGTGTGCACTGGTTTCATTCCCTATTTTCTTTAAGACCTTCATGTGAACCAAAAAAATGGGGCACAGACCTTTGTACGAAGTACAGGTTCCTTCACTACTTGCCTTGCATCACTTTACCGTACTTACCTGATCATGGCCCTAGTGAGTTAAGTTCAAGGATGTGATATGGGTCATGACTCTGCAGCCAGCACCAAACAGGATACATTAGTTTGTCCTGGTCAACATCCAAGGCCAAGTCCTGCTTTTTATCTTATTTAACTGTCTTGGCTATTGACCATTGTATTCAAACGCGGACAAGTGCAGTGAAGGCAGGCCACACAGAGGTGCCCTGTGGTTCTTCACAAACAGTGAAGCAGGTAAATATGAATAATTACTGCAGTTCTAATTTTGTGCAATGTATGCTGACGCTTGGCGTTTTGTGGTCAGGTTTCACACATCTATTTGACTTCATTGTTACCACTGAACTCCTGCTTTCTCAGTCAGGGAGCCTGGCTTAGAGATGCACAACAGGGCTTCCCAAAAGTGCCCATTAGCTGCCAGCTCTGCTCCCACCAAGGGTGGTGGGTGAGAGATAAATCCACACCAACTTCACACCACCTGCTCCCCCCCAGATATAAAAAATATTTTAGAAGTATCAGGCTCAAGCAGAAGCAATTCTTAGACTTTGGAGAGGTTGCTTACAGGAATGAGGACTATCCCCATGTATCAGTACTGCTGAAGGGCTGGAGAGATTGGAGGCTGCGATTCACAAAATTACCCCAGTGCAGTTACTGGTTTGCACATAATGACCTGAATCATGGCTTGTGAGGGAGTTATTTTTATTTCAGTAAGGTGCCGTAGCATGGTGGCTTGTACTACACACTACAGTGTGTAGTAAATCTGAAACTGACCCGCACTTGCACTGAATAATGCAGAGCCCACAATCACAGCTCGAGCAGAGGGTGAATTACATTTCAGAATATGACATTGAAAAAACCCAACGAAAGCTAAGAGCATTTCAATAGGGAAAATTAAAAAAGCTTGTTGGTTATATTCTTTTAATCTGATAGAAGTCATTAATATATTAGAAAGAAGTGTCTAATAGGTCAAAGAAATGGAGATGACTGACATTCCTCTGCAACATGCTACAAAGATAATCACCACGAGGTCAAATAATTTTCAACGTCAGTTTAGCCGATGAAGCCAGTGAGAAAATTAAAATGCAGGAGGCAAAATGTGCAATAGCCACAGAAGCAACACAAATTTGGCTTCATTGTTTATCCTTTGATTTTTAGCAGTCTGGTGAAGACATTTGTGTTTGGATTTAAAATGTGATTTATCAGTCCATGGCTATTTTGCAATCATAGAGAGGGAGGTTTTATACACCGTAGTACCATATTCTCTCATCCTCATTCTTCCATTCCAAGCAAAGGTGTCTCAAATGGATGATTAGAAAACAAAGAATTCAGAAAACTGGAGGAATGCCCATGGAGTTTTGTTAATTCAAACACATCTCTGTTTGCCTTTCCAGGGAATTGATAGAAATGGTATAAAATCCAAATTCCTTCACAAGACAGGGCTAAAACCTGACTCAGACCAGCACTGAGTGGTTCCAGCATGCTGTCAGGCACTGTGTCAGGAGGAAGGTGACAGTCTCCCTTTCAGAGCCTGCTCTGCTTTGCACCAGCAATAAATCAGTCCCTGGCGCAAGGCTGGGCAGCCGTCTCTGGCTGGGCAACCCTGCACGTATCTACGGAAGGGTCTGGCTGGCCAAGGTGTGCTTGCATGACAGGGGACACCAAAAAGGACACCAAAGAGGACACCAAGCATCACCTGCCACTTCCTGCCACCCACCTCTACCCACAGATAGTAGAAAGCAAAATGGGGAGAGAGGCAAGAAAGATCAGGCAAGGTTTCATGTAAAACATTTAAAAAAAAAAAAAACTGAAAAAATTAAAATTTATTTGAGTGAATTGAGACAAATTGATCTCTCCCTCTCCCCCTCCAGACTGCTTGGTGTGGCTGCTGGCCTGGGAAACCAGGCAAGAGGGATGCCCTGCAGTGTGGCACCAGCCTCGAGGACTGCCCAGCTCCAAGGTGTCCATCCATATGGCTGTGGCAGAGCTCCGCAGCGCTGCTCAGTGCATGGGGGTGGGTTTGAAGCGGCTGGGTGCCGAGGAGGGAGATACTGCTTCCCTGCAGGGAGAAGGAAAAAAGTCTCCCTCTGGGAAGGGACGGTGCTGACAGCCACTGGGAGCCGGGGCCTCATGCGGGACTCCATAGAAACAGGCAGAAAGCTCAGCTTGCTCCCATCTGCCAACTTCAAAAAATTTTTTTTTGTTATTTCTTTCCTGCAGCGGCAGTGGGAAGCCCATCTGGCACCAGTGGCATCAAAAAGCAGCAAGGGTCCCAGGCTCCCAGGTGGGGACCATGTCCCTGGGGCTGTGCCCACGCCACATGCTCAGCAGGGGCATGGAACGAAGGGGTTGGCTGTAGGACACAGCTCCCAGGTGGAGGGAGAAATGCTCCCTGCAGGGCCCATCTCTGCAGCAGCACAGCTGAAGAGGGCTGCTTAGGCACACACTGAGAGCTTCATCCATCTTCCAGCTTTCCAGCTAATGCCCAGCTTTTCAGCACATCCTCAGCTCTTCAGGGGTGAGTTTGGCTCAGTCCTAGGAGGGATGTGAACTGGAGTGTTCTGCATACCAAGGGTCTGCTGCGGCTTGTAGGGCATGTCATGTCCTCAGAACTGTCAACAGCATTAGGTCAAATTAAACCACATCTGCTGGTAAGAAAGAAGGAGGATTGGCAAGGTTTGCCCAGCTAGGAGGTAGTGCAGACTGATGTGGGTTGCTCAGCCTCAGCTGTGCCATGGTCTTTTTGGAGCTCTACAAACCACACAGGTATCGCTTGGAGGAGTTTTCTGTGGGCTCGAGGATGGAGTCATGGCTGTGCTGCCAGGACTTGCCCCATCTTGGCAGAGAGGGGGACAAAGTGGTCCAAGGCAGGTGGCTGGTCTTTGCGCTTGGCAGTCATGTGAGGACCAGAACAGCCTTAGGGTCTGGGCTGGCAGGTCACAGGTACTCTGAAGAAATCGGCTCTCTGAGAGCTCCACCCTGCCCTCTCCTGTCTCTGCAAGCACTGGATTTCATCCTCTTCGACTGGGGCAGAGTGAAATGCTGAGTCTTAAGTCTGGTGCCATGATTTACTTCCATTCCTGCAAGATTTCCTGGTCAGAGACAGACTGACTTTCAGACACAGAAGCAGAAGATTTCTCACCAACATGATTCAGAGTGTAGAATAAAAGTGATTTTGTGCTTTAATCCTCACCCTGCCAGCATTAGAGCAACGCAGAAGGAAGGAGAGAGAAATACTAAAGGAGGGTGATATGCTCACTGCAAGAGTCCGTATGAAGGGAAATGTGACGGCCTGCGGTCCTTTGCTGTCACTTACATACACGTCTGTGTATGATCACAACCATGTGCCTACGTAAGCGCACACAGACAGGTCACAATTACAGCATGCATCGGGGTGACGTAGTGGCACGTGGAGGTAAGTAAAGACTCGGTAAACCTGAAGCCTTTGTTTCCCAAGTTGGAAGAAAGTCGGTTTTGTTTCCCCAGGTCCAGCTTTGCCTTACTGATTTTTGCTGCTGGAGCAGACAGAGGTAATTCAGCAGATTGTTTGCTTTGTGGTTTTGGCTCTGGCATAGCGAGGCTTTTGCAAGAGCACCTTGGGAGCCTGGGTCACCCACACAGCCCAGGGCAGCTCTGCCCCTCCAAGCACAGACCCTGCGGCAGAGCGGAGCACACCGCTGGGCAGCCTGTCCGTGTTTCACCCTGGACAAACCACAGCTTCCCACTAACGCACACGGAGTCAGCCCCAGCACTGCAGAATTACGTTTGCTCCACTCACCCAACCCCCCCCCCCCCCTTTTTTTTTTCCTTGGGGAAATGGGATATATGGGCTTGCTTAAAGGGCCACACGGCACATGCAAATATCAGCCTGATTTTGTGCGAAAGCCCCAAAACACCTGCAGGGAAATCGCTGCCGGCTCCCCGTGCTGCTGGCAGCCCTGACTCGCTGGACCAAGGCAGGGCCGGGGATGCGGAGGCAGCGCAGGGCTGAGCGGTTTGCAGGGCGTCTGCTGATGGAGCAATGCCGGAGGAACCGGGCTGCTGCCACCCAGCGCGGGGAGACGCGTGGGAGCCCACGGCTGAAGGGTGGCCGGGGAGGGCAGTGCGAGCGGCTGCGCTCTCCGCGGGCAGCCAGCCCCTGTTCTGCAGCAGGACGGCCCTCGGCCCCGAAGAGCTGATTCCCAGGGGGTGCCTGTGCCCCTGCCGCTGAGGCTCGGTGGGCTGCGGAGGTTCCGGCAGTGCTGCTGTACCCTGCCTGTGCACCCACTTCTGCCAGAGCCACAGAGAGGAGGGGCAAGATCTGCCAGCGCATGTGAGCAGTTCATTGTGTCCCTGTCACTGCTCTAAATCAATTTAAACTCCACAAAAAAAGAAAACAACGTTTGTACAGCAGCTCCTGTTACGGTATCACGATTAGGGCTCTGTTATAGCCCCCTGCACTAAAAGGTCTCGGAACATGGCTATACAAATCCCCGCGAACTGAAAAAGAAAAAAAATTGCCAGTGAACTGGTGGGTTTGGAAAGGGCTGCGGACAAGCACAACTGACATACAGCTCTGGGGGCAGAGTGCTTTGGGGACGCTCAAATTACACACCCGAGCCACTGACTGCACAGGTGATGTACAGCCAGGCTGTGAGCAAGATATGTTCCCACCGACCTCCTCGGCAGCTGCCTGTGCTCCTGCTGCTCCAGGAGGGTGCTGGCACCATTTTCTACTGGTCTCCAGTTTTCCATAGAGATGATGCATTTAATAAAATAAAGGACAAACTCCTAGGGCTGATTTACAGTAGCGTCATTAAACAGACTCCAGTCAGCCAGAAGAAATGCCTGGTGTTTTGCAGCAGCAGCAAGGGTTTGCAAACACTCTAATGACTGGTTAGGAGCGACTGCCTTCAGTGGCTTAATAACCAGCTGTAGTTTAACCACTTCCCTCTAACAAAGCGACATCATGATTTCCATACTGGCCAGATGCAGATGCATTGAAAGGTCCGACCACCCCACCATCACCACCCAGAAATGATGTACAACTCACTGCAAATGATGGGAAAGACTCTGAGAGTCAGAGTGATGGATTGCACATGAAATCATTTGAAGCAAATCAACCAAAGAGAGTGACCGGGTTAGGATGCTTGCCCTGAGCATGCCTTGGTTATAAAACCTTCGGTTGCCTCACACAGATAAGGTTCCTCTGCCATTGCTGACCACCCGCCTTCATGGTGGCTCATTAAGCAAATTATCTCCACACCAATGAGCCCCTGCAGACATTCATTGGCACAATAGATTAGAGCAGTTTCTGCAGATTTATGGATTTAGGGTTTATGGAGTCATTGATATGTGAATTAAGCACTGACTGACTGAGACTAACTCTTCAAACAGAGTCATTATAATCTCTATAGACATATAATGATTCTAGTGACAACAACTTCAATGAAACTTCAAAAACACTGTTTTTAAAAAAATAGTACAGAAATATATTTTAAAATAAAGTGCTAGTTCTCAGTTTTTCCCAGACACCAAAGGTAAGGAAAACTCAGCTTTCCAGAGGTGTGACATTCAGGCTTCATCTGGGGAGATGTTCAGTAAAATCCCCTTCCCCATTCCCTGGGGCGTTGCTCTGGGCACCACAGCTCGCACTGGCATGGGCACTGCAAAGGTGGGATACATGCACCCTCCAGCACTGAGAGAAAGCCATGGACTTGTAGTGTTATACAGATAAGAACAAGCCTGCATCGTTCCCCCTTCCGTCAAACCAAACCTGGGATTAAGCTGGAGAAAGTTCAGTTAGGAAGAAAAAGAGGCCAAAGTGATTTCTTGCACGGCTCCACTTGTTTTTCTCAAGGCCGTTGTGCTTGAGAATATCTGGCAGCAATGTGTCAAACAAATACACTTCGGTAAAGTTTTTTAGCATTGTAGAATAGAAATTCTGGTGCAGTAAAGCAAACCTCGGCAATGGAGAATGACAAGATCCTGCTGACTGTGACCTCCCTGTCCTTTGCAGCAGTGGCAGCACTGAGCTCCCAGATCAGTCCTTGGCCTCAGCTGACATGTTTTCAACAGTAGATGTCTAGCTGTGGTGATATGCACAGCAGGCAGGTGTCTTTGCTCCAGCAGTAGTTTGCTCTTCGCCACCTCATTTAAATGACAGAGTGGTTGAAGTTTGCTTGGATCACTCAGCGGGGCTTTATACCTGCTCACAGGCTGCTGGGCACAGGGAAGCAATCAGCCCTTGGCCACTTCCAAAGTGAAACACTCCCTGCTAAGTGTGATGCCCCATCTCCAGGCAATGGGGCTGTTTATACCCCCAGCACTGATGGACTTCAGGCTCCATCCCACTGAAGCATGTGAAGTCGCACCACGGTGAAAAGCTGCGGTGTCAGGCTGGTGTTTTGGCACTGTGTAGGGAGAATAGAGAGTGGAAGCATGATCAGGTAGATAATCTGCAGTCACTGTCATGCACAAAGCACTTCAACTGTTCAAGGACTGCTTTGACAGCTCCTATGATGAATAGAATGAGGGCACATGGCGCAGTAGGACAGCAGCTTCTTTCTGAAGTCAATGAGCTGTGACATTTCAATCATGAGGCTGCTCCAAGGGCTAGGGTGAGGGATTCCACCCTGGCCTTGCTGTTGATCACTGCAAACTAATGGGCTACTCAGCACACAACCTGGACAGCTAGTTTTTTGTGTGAAGAGCAATTACCATCCATCCACTCATCAGCTCGCTGCTAATGAAAAACAAGCAGAAAGAAACACTCAGTAGACAGCACCACAGTGTGTCCATGATGACCAGCTGAGCATCCCCAGGAGCACAGCTGCTGCTGGGGCAGGGGGAGCACATGCGCACTGTGCCCAGTCTCGGCTGCACCACACAGCACCAGGGCTGGTGGCAGCCAGACCATCCTGTGCTGGTGAAATGTGCTTGTGGAGCTGTTGTTGAGCACAGGATTGTAGCTCAAAAGGCCAGTAGCAGGTGAACAAGGAAGACTGTCTCCCAGCCACGCCACACCCGTTGACCTCGTGTGAGGTCTGGCACGCTTTGGCACAGCTCCTGGCATAGCATGCAGGGCTGGTGTCTTGCTGAGAGTGCTAAATATTTTCATTAAAGCAAAAAAAAAAAAAAAAAAAGTAAGAGATCTTGCTCACTCAGATCTCTGTTTCAGACATTTTCTGGGAGGAGGGGAGGGAAAACTTTGATGCTTATTCTTCAAAAACGCCTAGGATGGGCTTCTGCAGCCACAGCTCTCACAGAAAATCCTCCTGACCCACATTTCTGCAATGAAATGAGCACTTGTGGTTTTGTTCCTCAGTGTAATCTTTACTAATCCCAGTGATGTCTTTCCATGGCTGCGCAGAAACAGTTTAGGACGCTATCACACACCCATCCCTGGGTCTGAAGCACCCTCCTCTCAAAGGCAACACTCTGTGCTTTGCAGAAATCTGACTTCCAAATGCTGCCATTCAGGGTCCGGCATCCCCTCTGCAAAAGCCAATCTCCAAATCACAGCCTGCTTCTTCCCTGCTAACAGACTTTTCAGCTTAAGGCTCAGCTCTCCCCCACCTACACCCTAAAACCAGGAAGAAAAATATTGCAGGTTAAGCGAGCTATCTGCTATCACTGCAAACTACCCCCCAATGGCTGCACCGGCACATGCAGCCTCTGAATATGCCTTTGCCTCATCTATCTTTGACGATGCTGTTAAAAATATCAGGCCAGCTTCTCTGCTGCAATAAATCCCTGCAGCTCCGGGGTCTCCTCTGCCCACACGGGCTGAGATATTGGCCCCACCACGCGGTGAGTGAAACCTGCAGAAAGCGAGCGGGTGGCAGCACAACCCGCCAAGGCCATGCCAGTTGGTCTGCCGAGGCTGGGAGCGGGGAGCTGGCGCGGCTTTCTGCAAGTGCAGCGGAACATTACCCACAATGCAGCAATGTGGATTTCTGCTGACACTTGGAGCTGATGAAAACCTCGGGGCTATGCAGTGGTTTGCAGGACCCCTCCATGCCGCTCTCCCTGCCCCTCACCCCCACCAAGGAGCACTTTCACCGTACTCGTGGGTGTTAGATGCAAGAAAAGCAATAAGCAGGAGGACAATAAATATGAGTACTAAACACAGGGAAGGGAAGAAGGAGCAAATAAATCCCAAAACAAACATTGAGAAGGTTCAGGAGGCAAAGCAGCAGTGTGAAAGTCTCGCAGAGGTTAGTGGGTGCAGGGCATTAGGAAGCCTTTGGCCAGGAGCAACCCTGCAGATTTGTGCTGTCCATGTCCTTCACACCATGGCCAAATAAATCAGAAACCCCTTGAAATATTCTCATAGCAAGAGATCAACCAACACAGCTCATCTATATGACCCTCCCAAGGAGGATTAAATGGAATACCTGCGTTTTACAGGAGGGGAACCTGAAGCACAGGGCACAGCAACGTGCTCAGCTGAGTCCATTAAACTCAGATTAAGCCAAAGCAAGGACAAGACATGCAAACACAGGGGCTGGGGACATCTGCAAGCTGCACAAACACCCACTGGGAGGAAAAACCCTAAGCCCCAGAGGGAGGGAGGGAGCATGGGACCCCATGACTTCTCTTTGGCCATGGCCAGAGGTGTATCTCCCCATGCACAAGGCAGAGAGGGCAGGAACCCTGCACCTGAACTGCTGCTCACAGATGCTCGTCCAAATGCATTCTGAAGATCTCAAGAAGGTCAACTTCAACAGGCAGAAAAACACTGTCTTCTCCTCATTGCAGATGGAAGGTAAGTTATCTCCTTCCTTTTTTTCAGCAGTCCTGTGCGTAGCTGAAACCTGTTGTGTGGCCTCTCTTAACTGAATCAACCCCAATGTATTTAATTCCACTCCACAGCCCTTATTTTCTAGGTCTGAAAAGCTGATCTGACCCCCTGCATGACTTTGAAATTTTCTCCAACCACTCCACCTTGCTTCTCTCCAGCCCTATTTATAGTCATTTTTACGTATCTAAACCTTGACAAAACTCTTTGCAAAAGCCAAGAATGGTGCTTTAGCATGGGGGACTTCACTGCTGCAAGCTCATCAAGGGTAAAAAGAATTACACAACCCACTTTCAAGGGAACACCAACATGTGGGAGACTCCTGCAGCTTCAGTCAGTCCTTGCTTTCAGCTGGGCAGGTTGCATTGAGATGACCAGGCTTCTTGCACTGACCAGACACTTCTCTTCTAATAAATGTCAATGGGAACACTTTATTTTGAGGAGCATCAGTTGCATTGTCATCGATGTTTCACTCCAGCTACACGCCTGAGTTTTCATACGAGCTGTGCTGGGAGAAGGGGTAAAACAGCATGTGAGAAGGAGCTGGCTTTGCACCTCAGAGTGATTTTAGTAGGTTTTGTCCCATGAGCACTGCTGAGGCAGGGCATGTACTAAGGGCTCTGCTTGCAAGCTGGCATGCATCGACATGGCAAAGGCTGGAGGGGGCCCTGCCCCTTGCAGGCCATGGTGAGCAGTTCTGCAGCCGGATCCAACGCAGACATCTCCAGGTGTATCTCCTCTGTGGTAGACCAGCCCCTGAGGGCAAGCAGGCTGGGACCATCCTGTCCTGGCAGGGGGTGGCAATGGTGTGAGAGCATGTGTCGTAGCTGTGGGAACCACTGGGAAATGTGCTGGACTTCAGGATGAATTTTCTTCGAGAAAGTAAAAAGAAGAGTTCAGTTCCTCACAAACTGAGCATAATGGATGGTGAATGGGGCTGGGTCACCATGGAAACACCCGAGGCCCCTAGGCTGTCACTTTTTGCCACTGTACAGGCAAAGCCATATATGTTTGAAAGCCTGTGAGGTGGAAGCCTCCATTCCACCCCATTCTTGGCCTGGGTCTCACCTTTTGCAAAATTTCCAGAAATATCCAGGTATTTAGGGACATGGAGCTTATACATAATTCTCTAATTCCTACATCCCCATCAGCCTAGCATCCAGACATCAGCAACTCCTCGCCATTAGCATCTATCAGTAATTGGGCTAACCCTAAAAAGATAGAGTGAAAACACTTTCACACTGCTGCATGATGAAGTATAGTCAGAAAAAGGAGCCATGGTCACACAGCCAAGCAACTGAGAACAAGCCTGCTTTTCCATTAAAGCCAAGCTGCTAATAGCTCATCAAGTGTATCTTGCAAAAATTAGCTACTGGATTGCAGCCGCCACTTGCCACGAGATCCCTGACAACAGCTCTGAGGCACCAGTGCTTTCACCTGGATTTGCTAGGTTCTCTCTTCTGATTTCTCAACTCATTTTTGCCTCCTTTTCTGTTTTCATCTCCCTGATTGAGTTGTCCATGTGGGAAAGTCCAAGCTTAGCCTGGTCCACCAGCCTTCTGCTAGCTCAGGCTGAGAGCATCAATATTCAAACCCCCAGACAGTGATTAATCTGTTCTCATGATTGTGCCTGGAGACCCACAAGGCAATTAAGCTGGTGGTGCTGGGTGGAAGGTAATTTCATGATGCTTCCTCCAGATGGACAGATCTTTTCAGGAACATGTGTTCCCACTGACGGCAGTGCTGAACAACCAACCGTACAGAGCACCGCATGAACAACCATACAGCGCAGCCAGCATGCCACATGGTCGTCACTGAGTCAGTGGGTGGATTAGCAAAGGCCAAGCAGGAGACCATCTGAAGCACTGCTGGGGGAAAACAGTTGGAGGCCAACCTCAGCAAGGATTGGCTTTTCTTTCCAGTTCACTCATTCACTTCAAATTAAGAGCAAGGTTGTGAGTTTAGCATCAGAGGGTGGCTCCTTCCTGGTGGCTGGGAGGGATGGAGGAGCATCATGGAGATACGAAGCTGGGTAGGGCTGGCTTGCTGGGTACAGGGTGGTGTCCATCTGGTGCCCATGGCACTAAGGACCATGAGCTTTTTAGTGCAAAGTTCTCTGAACACTGACCAGCTCTGCTGTGGTGCTGCTGAGAAAACATACACCTGATACTGCAGGGCTGTTAGTGGTGGTGTGCGGGGGACAACAAGAAGACTTTTCTCTCTAGGGCCTATGGAGAGTAGGAAGGATAGATGTATTATAGCATCACCCAGCTTCACCAATCTATTGAACTTCAGTGGTTTTTCTTCATTGAAGCCCCCTCCTGGAGTAAGGAGACCCTTAGATTTCTTTTTTAAAGAAAACTAATACTCACAACTAGCCCGAGGGTTATGAACTTCTAGTAAAATTGAAGGAAAATAGTAAACAACTGCACAACGTAGTAAATTTTAAAATTCTTATGACTTCCTGGGGCTGAACTCCTGGAACAAGCATTGCCCTGATGGCATTTCCAGGAGTAGGTATGATGGTATGATCCTCGACAGCTGCTGGTGGGAGAGAGCACTGGAAAGAGCTGCAGGGAGAGAGGTGACCTAAACTGCAGAGCTTCCCCAGGGCTGTGTTTATTAGCATCCCAGCAGGCGCTGGTGCTAGCTGTGCTTTGGGGTATTTGACAGCTCCCAGCGAGGTCCAGATAAGACCCCATCCATGTCAGACCTGCTGCCTGCTCCGGCTGCACCCTAGCCATAGCAAGCCCCTCTGTACAAATGCCTGGTGAAGGAGGAAAATACTGACCAGGGTGGGAAGAGGTTTAGTTGTACTTTGTGTCTGAAGGGGGTTTCCACACCTCAGTGTGTGCCTGAGTAACTAGCTCCTTCCCTTTGTCCCTGCTGTCACGCTGCCAGAGCGGCAGAAGCATTACCCATTGCGGTTTTCCCCAGCACGGCAGGGCAGTCTCTGGCTTAAATGTGGCTTTGAAGAGCCCAAGGACAAAAAGCTCAGCACTGGGCCACATGGTGGGGGAGGCTTCAGGCAGGACTCCTCCTGCACCATGGGCCAGCTCAGTCCCATCTCACTGTCAGGACGTCTTCCCACCAGTTCGCACTGCTGTCCTTCCCTGTTTAGTTGATCATAAGTATTCCCTCCCCACACGCTTTCCATCGCCTGGACACACAGCCTCTTCCAGCCATAGGGAAGCTATGAACCCCTCTGCTCTCCTCTGTGCGGCACAAAGTCCAAATGCCACAGGACTTTGTTGCATTAATCCCTTACTAAACTGTCTGATCTCCCCTATCACACTGACAGGTGACGTGCTGGCAGCCTCCTAAAGCAAAGAAGTGCATATTACTCATGGCATGGTGGTACTCCTGATTTACCCCTCTCACTTCACAGCAAGGTCTCAGTGACCTGAGACTGCCCAGTGTGCCCAGCCGGACAGCCTGGCTCACCCTCATCCAGCCACGGCATGCTTTCCAGGGTTAAATCACTTACACCACTCAATGACAAGCCAAGGGACTGGGTTTAATGTCATTTAAACCTTCCCTTTTTTTGCACCTTTGCTTTGAGTTCCCTCAAAGGTGCCCAAATGCTCTGGGAATGGAGGGGTCCAAGCACAGCATCCCCATGGAAATAAGTGCCCGTGGGGCAAAAAGCAGAGTGGGGAGATGAATATATAAATATATAACAGCATGACATTGCACTCCCTGTCCCTCACCCACTCCTGGCAATCATTACTGCGACCAAGCCACCCGTGACCTCCGAAACAGGGCAGAAGGGGGTGAAATGCAGCCATTCCCATGTGGCAGCTCTGGGGCTGCATTTGAACCCCCATACCCAAATGCTCTGGGGCTTCACCCTGCCTGGGCAGGACCAGGTGCTGAAATCCTTCTCCCCGCAGCTGCCCTGGACTGGCTCAGCACAGCAGCTCACCCCATTGTTGAGCCTCTGGTCTCACCTCCATCTCCATCTCTAGGGTAAATAATTAACCTTGAATGCTTGGAGCACTTCCAGCACTCCTCCCCCACCTCTTCCCGTCCTTTAAATGCCGTGATATAATGAAAGTGAAACAGTGCCAGAGTCTATCCTGGGCAGCAAACGGACGAAGGTGCTGGACATCTTGGGCAGGTGGGGACAGGCCTTTTTTCCCACTTCCAACAGCCCTTTTCCAAAGGGTAAAAGAGGATGGAGAGTTGCGCCATGCCCGGAGGGAGCCGCTCGGCCAGTGTGGATGTGCGGGACTGTGCTCCGGTCAGCTGAAGTGGTTGAGCTCACCCGGACCTCTACCCTGCGGAGCTGCCCACCCAACACTGCATCTCCCCAGGATTTCCTGTGGCACAGAATTGCTCTCAGTTTCTGGGGATCACGCCTGCGTTACTCCCAGCTCGCTGTGGAGAGGATCAGTTTGGTTCGTACCAGGGTGTGTATCCCTTCTCTTTCCTTGCCCATGGTGTCACATCTTATGGTCCTCCTTCCCTGGCTCTCTCCGCTGTCCAGCTCACCCCTTTCATTGTTGCTGCTGTCTGCTCCAGCCACAGATCCCCCATGCAGAGTTTGAGCTGGGGACTCAGCCCCCTTCCTAATGAAATCCCTGGAAAACGGGTGCTCTCCTTTCCCTCCCGACCTCTGTATGGGCTGTGATGGGGTTTGCTCTCGAGTAAGGCAATGAATGATTAAATATTCTCCTGAGAGGCTGTGACGCAGGTTCTGAGCCCCGCTGTGTGAGCAGCTCAGCAAACCCAGGGGAAGATGCAGTCCCTGCGGTTTATAACCATGCACAAGGGAGCAAACCTCTGGCCAAACCCAGACTGAGGAAGGATGAGATCTATTTCCATAGTCCCAACATGTCTGTTCACCACAATCATATTTCAATCTCTGGCCTCTGTGAGCTGGACAGACCTGGGAAAGGCAGTTCCTGGGTGACCTCATGCAATAGCTGTTTCTACAATCTAAACTGATCACCGAGCTGCCTTGAGCCCACTGTGGGGAGATGTGGCATTTCCCATCCTCAGAGCTCCCATGTTAGCCGGTGACCTGGTGAGAGCCTTTTGCAAGGGAGGGAAGGCAAAACCTCATTCTATTCCCCCTTCCCAAGCACCCAGTCCAACCCTTGCGGTGGGCAGAGGGGAGCTAGTCTTGTCTGCAGCAGGGCAGGAGCTGAGCAAGTGCAGGGGATGTGACTGCAGCCCAGTAGCACTGACAGGAGCACTTCTGTTGAAATCTGAAATCTCCTGCAGCTCGTTCAGGGGCTGGCTTGGCCTTTGCGATACCCATTCTCGGCATGCCAGGATGCAGTGCTGTGAGGCAGGATGAGTGGTCTGAACCCTTACTTCATTGTACAGCCTCCTGCTCTGTAACCATGACGATTCGGAGTGCGGAGATTGCTGTGGGTTTGACAGAAGGGGCTAGAGCAGAGCTCAGCCACCCGCTGGTGACCGCTCACCCCTGGGCCACCTTCCAGCAGTGGAAGGTCAGGGCTCGAGCAGGGCAGGAGCAGCAGCACGACCCAAAGCTGCCACGTCCACATCAGAAAGTGACAACTCCTCAGCGAGACTCAGGAAGGGTCATTGTTCTACATGGCTGGAAATCCACGTAGAAGAATGGAAAGTAAAAACATACCTTGTTACCGTCCAAAATGGTATATTTACACAGATTTCAGCATCTCTGATGTTTAGTGATTCCTTGTGCTGGAGAAACAGCTGCCACTTGCCTGATTTGTGGAGTTAAGCAGGGCTTTCCAGAGCTAAAAGCAGGCCAGCACTTGGTGTCTGGGTGCGGAGATTGTTTCAGTAGCTATAGGCTAGAAGAACTTGCTCTGTCCTTGTGTAGGTACAGGGAAGGGATGGGCCAGATTTTCAGCCCAGGAGACACAGTAATACCTTGTTATGAACACCTCATCTAATTCTGCTGTTTTATGCATTTCAGTGATTACTGTCAACGTGTTTGGAAAACCCCTTGTTGAAAGACAAGATGAATAGGAATGTAGTGTTAAATCCAAGGAGCATGACCTCAGAACCTGCCTCTCTGACAGACAGTGAAGGGGAGGAAAAGCTGGAGGTTGCTTCTGAACTGAGCAGCCTAACTTTGCATAGCAGGGACAGTGGGTTCTTTGAAAGAAGCATTAAAACTATGCTAAGCATCCGGAAATCAAAACAAAGTTTGAACAAAGAGAAAGGAAAGGAAAGTACTGGCACTTGGAAAGGAAGATTTTCTTTTCGATTCTCGAAGAGCTATGAAGAGAACAAAACTACAATCTCTAATGGCATGGAGGGATTTGGTGAGAAGATAGAGGCAGAGCCCATTCAAGGAAAACCTCTTTCAGGTAAGAAGCAAAACCACCAGTGTAATTTGCTTGGCAGAATATATGTAACCCTCAAGTAATTGACACTTTGCAAGTCTTGGGCCCAGCAGAGGTGCTAAAGAACCAGGCACCTCATTACAGGGCAGAGACAACTGTCACCCCTTGCACAAACTCACTGGGGTGTTACCTGACCCAGCCTGGGCAGGTCACCTGTCACTGAACATGCTGCTCTGTGGCCTCTACTGCATTAGTTTAACCACATTAACAACCTATCCATCAACCTGTCCACTCACATATCAGCAGACGTATCTCCCTTCATACATTTAAGTCACCAATCTGCTGAGCACAATTTGGGAACTGCTGCTCTGACAGTATCTAGGAGTTCAGTGTGGGCTATTCCTATACTACTGCCTGCGCTGCACTTCTGGACAATTTCTGCTTGCCACTCCCAAACTGATGGTCCTCGAACCATACTCTGTAGGTTGCTGCAAGGCCTTTATGGGGAAATAAGATGGTTTGGATGTGATCAGGTTCAACACCTCCACTTGATTTCCTAATCTTAGAGACTGCCTTATGAAGAGACCTCCACAGATGCTTTGCTCTCGTACACTGACATTCCATCTATTCTTCTCACAACAGCACTGCTGCAAGTGTTTGGTTTGTTTTCCTCAGGCTGTTTACTCTCATGTGTTTTGTCAGCATTATATAGATAGGTCTTAGTCAGATTATAGCAGTTACCTTCCCCATAGCTCTCACCTTTCTCCAAGTGTGGGCAGACTGCAATGACTTTGATCTCAGTTTGAGCACCGTTCTCCTCCACCTTCTCAAGGCAGAGGTACTACAAGGAATCCACCAAGAGATAGACTGAGGTGGGTTAACATGGCCTAACCTTTCCTCAGCCTAAATTTCTAGAAAGAAATTCTTGGTCTACTGCATAGGAGGTCATGGGGATCAGATAGAAGGGCTGACATTGTCTCACTGCTATAATGTGCTCTGCTGTGCCATGAAGTTATTTACTGCTTTGCACTGATATATCGTGAGGTTGGTAAGCTGGATCTGAGCCTATCTATCTCATAAACTTTGCTGGTCTGTTCTTAAAAGGTCACAGACGAGGAGCGATGGGAAATGTTACCATAAGCCCTTTTCATCTCCTGCAATAAACAAGCTGAGGAATTTTACAAATAAGGACCATCCTGTGCCAAATAACTTGTGATTGGCCTAGACTAGAGCAGCTCTGTCCGAAACACATTGCATTGGGAGATAAATATGGCAAGTGATGGAGACTCCACCATGTGTACCATTAAGCTGCATAATGGTTAATTGCCTTTCAATTGTCTTCCTTCAACTACCAGCTGGCTGATCTTGTATTGCTAAATTAAAGATCTATTTAGCACCCAATATCACCTCCTGGAATAATTATCCTAGATGGTGATTAAATCGTGTTTTCTCACTTTGATAAACAGAACAAAATGTATTCCTTCAGTCTCTCACTGCGAGCACTTGTGCAAACACAGGCTTTATAATAATTTATCTAGAAGAGACCAAGTTAATTGGCAAGCTCTCCCTTCCCTCTGAGTGCAGAGCAACTGTATCTCCACAGAGGCACTCAAAGCTCTATGCGTTGTATGTGGTATTGATAACTGGGTTATCTGGTGTATTTCTGTCTTCATATAGGTACTCTGCATCGGTTATGTGGTGCATATGGTATAAAATCTGTCTGCAGACAAGCACAAGGGCATAAATTATGGGCTATGAACCAGTCCTTCGTATCTTCTTTGAGTGCTTTCCGATTTTTCCGTATCATTTTATATGTGTATGTCCCAGAAGCAGTATCCACACGAGCCTAAAGAATATCTTTTCCCATTTCCTTTTTAGTATTTGCCTTATGCCCAGTATCACAGTGAGATTTCCTGTTCAGAGCATCTGTTATGATGCTGGAGATGGTGAGAGCTACTCAGGGGGTCTCAAAATCTAGCAATGATCTTGGATCTCCTCAACACATGGCAAATACTTCTTACATTACCAGCAAATAGGCAGTGGCTCTTGCACCGGCAAGGCTTTGAAAAAAGAAATGAGAAAACAGTAGACCTCAGCACTTTGGGGGTAACAGTATTTGGTTACTTCCCCCAGCCTCAGCCAACACCAGCCAGTATTGGTAGTGGGTGCCAAATGCAAAGGAGGTGGGGGAAAACACATGTGAGACCTGAGCACCAGCAGAAAACACCCACAGGTCTGGATCCCTCTCCAATGCACACCCGTCCCCAAACCATCCAGTGATAGCAGTGCTTACTGCCTGGAAAACAAACGGCGCTGGTGAGAGACAGTGCTTGGCATCTGATGATAGGCTTATATACAGGCAGTGAACAGCCAGGTCACCCAACCCTGAATCACCACAGGGGGGTGAACTTCACATACCTGGCATACTTTGGTGTTTCTCCATTTCCTTCTGCTGGCACCCTGGGACCACCATTCCAGAGACATTCCTCACTTCCCAGGCAAAGGGTTATTGCAGTTTACAATAACTGCAGTGCTGAGAAGCTGTGGCTTCTGGTCCTCCAGAAGTCCCTCTTTTTGGTTGAGAGGAGGCAGAGGACCAGAAGCATTCACAGAAAATCTCCTAAATGTCTGGAACAGGTAAGAGGCATCCTTCAGAGGCTATTTCCTGTGGTAGGCACAGGCTGGAAAGGGTGGTCAGCCACAGATGGGCCAGTCTCTGACTTGCTACGTCAGTCCCTACATTTCAAGGAGGCCTCATTACGCAAATCACCAGCAATAACCTCTGCAGTTTGCATTAGCATTTTGCTCAGCCCTCAAAAATGCAGGAGCCAATTTAGCTGTGACATTAATTGGGGATGTGTCTTAGTAAAACTTGATAATGCACAAAATCAAGTCAGTAGGGGAGCCCAGGGTTTGCCCAAAGCTACATCTCAACTGGCAACACTCCCAAAAATGTATCAGGAGCATCCCCAAGCCACTGTCCCGCTCCCCCAGGGCCTTGGTATCACTGGAGGACATGTTGTCGGGTAGGCCTGGGACAGACATGACCATCTAGTGAGTTGTCTGACACAGGAGCTCAGAAGACCCAAAGGAGTCTGTCCTGCTGTGCTCTCTGCTGCCCCTCCAACCAGCCCCTTGGACACTCTCCCTGCCTTCTTGGGCAACACGCTGAAATGCGCTTTCAGCCAGAGGTGCCAGAGCTGGGCTGTAGTGCCATGGCCAACTCAGTAGCAGAGCTGTGCTGAGCACACTGGTGTGCTGGGAAGCAAGGGCATTCGTTCTAAAGGAGATCCCGCTGGTGGGTATATCCCAAACTGCCCCTCCTGCCAGTTCCACTTCACACTAACAGAGGGGCAGAGCCAGATGCTACAGGTTTTATGTAGCCTGAGACCCCAGTGTCCCTCTGTGCAGCCTCATTAGCCACTGCTTGAAGTTTTCCTGCAGGTCTGTAATCAGATTTTTTTTATATTTCCTACCTCTGAAACCATCAGCTTAGAGATCTGGCTCAATTTGCAGTGATAGTATTTCTACTGCTTTCCTCTCCTGTGTCACACAGGAGCTGGAGAGATTGGGGGGTCAGTCTCAGGGGTACTGCTGAGACCTGGCTATTCAGAGCAGCCCTGCAAGCCTCCCTGTGGGGCATCTTGTCCTGTTACCAGCTGTCAATCACCTAATGTCTGCTTTGTCCCAACCCCTTCCCCTCTTCTTCCTACAGTAATGGAAATCAATGAACTAATTCAGAAAAGGCAACTTTTGGAAGCATTTGAAAGCATCAGGTGCTTGGAAGATGAGACTATTGCTGAACGAGATGCTGAGAAATACAAAGATAACCCCCAGGAGTTTGTACGGAAATCCAAGGATGTGGATTTGCTTTATAACTCCATCATGAATGCAATCCAATCCATCGTGGTAGGAACACTGGAGCGTCCCACTGTAGAGGATACCATACTGACCTCCCTGGTGACTTTAATTGCCCGTGAAGAAGCAGCTCATCCTAACACAGGCAATGCTGCTGGTCCTGGGTCGGACTTCCTTGGCACACCCAGAAAGTGGAGGGAGAAATGGAGGGAAGCTATCGATGAGAGTGCTAGAAAAAGAGTCCTGAGGGTACCCATTGCATCAAAGGAAGAAGAGAGTTCTTGGCTTGATCTCCACTTAGCTTTCCTCCAGAAAAACATGAGAGAAGACTTACTGAAAATCAAGCTATCAGTAAAAAAGTGCTACCCAGAGGAGTACCAGGTTTGTGACATGTATGTGGAGGCTTTTCACAAGGCCATTGCCTCACACTTGCAAGATCTCTCCCAGAGACAACTGGAATTCAATGAGCTCTACACCTTGCTCGACTGGGTGGCCAACACCTACCGCAGGTAAGATGCTGTGCTCACCCCACTGCCCAGAGCCCCACAGCCTCCTTCAGAGAGTGGCAGAGTCACAGGGTGCTTTGAAAGCACTGAGCTATTTTCAGTTTCCTGAGCAAGCAAGAGAGACGCAGTCATTTCTGCAGTAGAGCCAGGTAGCTAATGTTTTAATAAGTGGGGACAAAGGTTTGTAGATAAAGCACTTGTGTTTTTCACAAATCTAAAATAACCTGTTTTCCCCTCCCTCTCCCACTCGCTGTTCTCCCATGCCGGGAAGCTCCTCCTTGCAGCTCTGATAAACGTTTCTGTAAATATTTTGCAAGGTCCATCACCTGCTTGGTGACTTTTCCAGGCATAGGGAAGGACATGTGGGGGAGCGCTGCCTTCTTCCTGTTTAATTAAAACTGTGATGTATTTGGAAACAGGCCATAATACCCACCATGTTCAGGGGTCAGATTCTTCTCAAGTAGGTGCCAAGACATCACCGAGTGTAATTAGCCACATTAAAACAAAGGCTCTGGCTCAGACATGTCTGCTCATTGAAGGAGAGTCTGTGGTTTTTAGGACCTCTTAAAGCTCCCTGCAATTCAGGAGTGACTAAAATATTCTAGGAGCTGTATGGACATATCAAACATCATACTCAGGGCACCCTGGGTGTGTGGGACTAAAGGCAGGAATTCTTTCCAACAGCAGTAAAAACTGCACGGCTGAACAATGCCTCCTTTGACAGCCAAAGGAGACATCTAAGATAGATGACACCCACAGAAGGTCCAGGCATTGAGTGTCAGTGTCCTGAATTGTTCACTGGCCTAGACCACAGCCCATCATCCCAGCCCCAAAGAGCTCGCAGACTAATACCCAACAGAAATACACAGTGGGATGGGAAGGAGGAGAGAGGCAATGACCACAGGAGATGAGTCTGCTAATAAGCATGTAAAAACAACCATGTCAAAGCAAAATCATGTCTGCTCCAGTAACTCGTCTCCAGGAATGACCTGAACCAGATCCCAAGAACGGGACAAAAGCAAACTAATTGGCAACCCCTTAAACAAGCAAAAGAGGGAGTGAAGGCAGGAGTATCAAACTGACTCAAACATAGGGCAAAAGCGAACAGGGAGGGAGCAGTGGTGGAGCAGGGCAAGCAGCAGCAACACTTGCCCAGAGCACTCCTCATCTGGGGTAGCTTTCAGGTCTGGAACATTTGGACCACTGATGGTCTTTGTTTTGAAGAGCCCTCAACAGATTTTTTTCTGTAAACTTGTCCAGCTGCTCCTTAAACCCCATTTATGATGTGGTGACCATGATGACATGTGTGTAACCCCCTCAGCATCGTGGCACTGGCTGACCAGTGTTATGGCAGGACCACTATGGGAATGGCACTCCCACCCATGGCCTTCTCCGTTACATGTCCCTGCCAATCTCATGTGGAGGGAAAATCCTGTGTGTCCCCAGCCCCTGGGAGCTGTACTGCGCCCCAAGGTTACAGGTGATGGGGAAAGAAATGAGTTTCAGCAGCCAGGTTCTGCACCAAAGAAAAGTGATCCCATCATATTTCTCTAACGTGCTGTGAGAGAGCTTACTGAGAGCTTGCAGCCATTTGGGTCACTGCTTGCAATCACCTTGCTGGGTTAGGCTGTTTCCATTTGCTTTTCCCATTCTAAAATAACTTCATCCCCTCTTGCATCCCACATCAAAAAAGTTGTCTGACCCAAACTCATTGTCAATGCTACTGTTCAAACAAATGGAAAAAAAGCTCCTTGAGTATACATTTGAGATAGTCCTTCAGTCATGGGAGAGGTTGCATTTAAATCCGTGGTGTCCTTTTAAATGAGCAGCAGATTCCTGCAGCAGCTGAGCTGTGCAATGCTCCACATGCGCAGATGTATCTCTCTGGGAAATCTGAACCATGACTGTGGGAACATTGACTCCAGGAGACTATCACCAGGCTGAGCTTTTTTTCTGCTGAGCAGTCACTCTACACTAGCCTGACCTTGGACAGTGCAATCCTCACTTGGATCCAAACTCAACTGTGGGCTCAGCGCTGGTTTAGCGATGGGAACCCTTTGCTGGTGGTTGGGCAAATGCGCAGGCTGTGTCTAGGACACTGCAGCTCTGTTCCCTGCTAACCATGTGACTGCTTGCAACTTATGTCCCACATTCACTGAGTGCATGAATATTTTCTTCTTTCTCCTCCCCACCTTACTCACCCTGAAAGATGCAATGCCTCCATGGTTCACTGCAGATTGCAGGGCAGCACATTCGATTGTACAGGCTAATAATGGGTTTCTCGCCCCCGAAAGACAAACAAAAGTGTTCCCTCCCTTTCACTGCTTCCCCGCGAATCGGCTGGACTGATTACACGGCAATCCAGAGGAAAGTGAGTGGTAAAGTCGTGTGTCAGCTGAGCGCACTTTGGAGTGAGACTCTGTAGCTGCACGTCCACCCCCTGCTTCCATCTGCGGAGGAACCGCAGTGCTGCAGGAACCGCAGTGCTGCCGTGGCCTGGGGCTCATGGCCCAGGCATGGGAGTGCCTTCCAGGGGCTGCCCTGAGCAGAGCAGGACCTCTTCTGCTGCCCCCCTTGCTAGGGGTAATGCTAGGGGAAAATAGCAGACTGACATAAGCCGTGATGTGACACCAGAGGAGCCAGGGAGATCAGCTAACTCCAAAGCAGCACACTGCTACGGGAATTACCCTGAAAGGCATTTCACAAGCTCATAGTCATAGTCAAATGAATCAGCTTCAGGTTGTTTATTTTAAAAGTAAATTCTCATAGCATTTTTCATGTCCATACAACTCAGAAGTCTCATGATTTCTAAGGTGGGCTGAAACCTTAGATCATTTTGATTTAAATAATTAGGATTTTGAATTGAGGGCAAAGATTTTCTTGTTAAAGCTTGAAAACAAGCATCGCAATTCAAGCTTTAAGTATATTTCTCATGGCTAAATAATTATGTAGCTCATGCCACATGAATATTCTGTAAGTTTACTCACACTCCAAGGCTACGTAATTTGTTCATTTGAACCTTTCCAGTGAACTCTTCCTGGGTCACCCTGACCTCAAACCAGAAGTTAAGACAGAAAACCTGTCCCTGCTGTTAACACCAGCTGATTGGGATAAACTGAAAAATGACTACATCATTTCTGCAAAGGTGAGAGTTTTGACCTTGTCCCCACATGCCCCCCCGGGAAGGTATGGGAGCTTCAGCCTCTTGGGCAGAGGTCTTGGATGGCTGCATCTTGGTTTCTAGCCCCATCAGGTGCTGAGTGCCGCCAGCACTACACAGAATGTCCTTTAATCAAAAGCAAAAAAGACCTGAACACCAATTCAGGGACCAAAGCAGGCCATGGGCCTGAACCTGTATGATCACAGAGCCAAAAGGACTGTACCAGACCCATACAGCATGGCAGAGGCTTACTGAAAGGTCATAGCTGGGCTTCATCAGATCGAACACATTGCAAACTTAAATGCAAATTGTAGCTGTTATTCACAGCGTGTGATCTCCTTCAGCACATCTGAAGTTTGCTAAAGGCAGACAACTTTGGGCATGTCCCCACCAGAGGACTTTCCCATGGCTCAGCTCCTTCTAGGAAACCCCTTCTGCAGTTGTGTTCCTGCTGTCCTTGGCTGGGACCCTGTGTAAGACTACTTGCTTTCCTGGCTTTTTGCTGGGCTCAGATGTTTCTGTACAATCCATTTCTGAAACAGGGCATTGCTCAAGGTGAGCCCAATGTACCCAGCTGAATAAAATGGGTATTGCTCCATCATGCTGGTGGAGGATCATTGTGTTTCACCAGCAACAAGATTTATTTATTAGCCAGGAATGAACAGTGCTGCCACTTTCTCTAGTGGCTGCAGAATGGACCGGTTTGATCTTTAACGCTGACCTTGTGCATTACACAAGCTGGAGGACTTTGTAATCAAGCAAACAGCTGACAGAATATTTCCCTGCCAGGAGAATGATTTTCCCGTGATTTGGAAGTACCTTGCCTCCACACAGCACAGCTCCTGATTTTTCCTGAGATCCCATGTAGACTGACAGGTCTAGAGCAAGACCTTTGACTCTTCTCACCTTCCTGCACCGCACACGTGAGCCTTGCACATGTGCTGACGGAGCAAAACATAGCAAGCTGCTTTACTCACGCGTGCTTCATTATCCTGAGCTGCATGTTACTTCCTACATTTAACATTTAGGGGAAGATCAAAAGCTATTTTGGAAACATCCTGAGACTGGAGGTCATGGAGAAGTGGAAGAAGGAAGTTCATCCAGAAGTGAAGGAAAACCTCTACCACTCGTCGGTCTCCTTTGATATTCAAACGGTATTTAGTTAGCTGGGGCAAAGTGTGGGGGTCTTTGTGGCTCCAGGGAAACTGGCTCCTTACGTTCTGGGGTGGAGGAACCGCCTCCTGTGATAATTTATGTTAGTCACGCACTGGCAGAATACATTAGAGCAGAAAATGCTGTTTATTACAACTTTCAGCTCTCCCTCTTGCCTTCTAGCTGCAAATTAAACCTGCTGTCAATTGTGTCAGCAACATAATAGGCAACTGATTTTAAAGCCCTTAAATCTCTTTGATTAGAAAGAAGAAAGAGAAAGAAAAAAAAGGCAGAGAGAAAAGGTTTGTTAGAAAAACCCCTTGGCTGAAAGAGCAACTTTGTCCCAGAGCTACGGCAGCCGTGGAAAGGCCGTAGGCAGTGACAGCCACTCTAATTTAAACAGTACAAAAAACAAAAGCTCCTACTAGATTTAGGGACTACAGGGTAATAAATCGAGCAGGGGATTGGATTCATTCACCTCACTCCAAGGGTTGAGTCATTTCAATTAAATAAAAAAAAAAAAAAGAGAGAGAGGGAGAGAGAAAGAAAGGTTTCGTCTGCTGCCGTGACCCTTTTTCGGTAGAAGAATACTACACGTGGTGTGATCACCAGGAAGGCCGGTCTGAATGGGATTAGCAGATGGGTAGGATGCCTCAGGAAGCAGCAGAGTGGGCCAGCAGCCTGCCTCCCTCAGGAGAGACAGCCGGGCTTGTGAGGGTAGGAATTTGGCAGGAGCCACAGTGCAGGCAAGGTTTCAGGCCCCAGTGTCACTCCTGAGGGGAGGACTTGCGTAGGTCCCCAGGGATGGTGCTTATAGCCACCCTCAGCATGGAGACATGGGGACAGCTCAGCTCCCCGTGGGCGTTGGGATGGGGAGTGATCCCTCCCACAAATCCCCCCAAAAAAGGATGATGGCACCAGAGCAGCTCAGGGCTCCAGTAAACACCAGACAGCAGAAGGACACGGGGCCATTAGGGGTGAATGATTATGTCTCTTGGCCCATTCTAGAGTATTATTTTTAAAACTGCCAGAGAATAATGAAAACCACTTGGCATCAAGTCGGCTGTTTCCCCCTTTGCTAGGCAAGTCATTTTTATTAACCAAAGCTGCATGAGAGCCTCGTGAAGGATGTTTTGTCCGTGCTTGTCCCATTCACTGGAGTTTTTTCATGCCCTTTTCTAGATCATTGGTGAGCACATGAAGATATCTGGAGCAATCAGCAGAAGCTTGGAAATGAAAATGCTTGAGCTGTGCCTGGCAGAGCTGCATGAATTCATACCAAGGTCATCCCCGCTTCGGGCAGCACATTCCTTCCAAATGAGTCCCAGAGTAGTAAAAAAGCAGGGAAAAGGTCTGTGCACTGGGCCGGGCACTGGCACTGAGCAGGAACAGGCATGCTCCTGGGAGCGTTAGAGACCACAATGAGCCCAGTAATGTAAAAGCTGCAAAACAGCTTGGAGGGAGTCATAACCTGACACATATGGAACTCTTGCAAGTCCCAAAATCTGAGGTCAGAGCTCCAGGAAGGAGCTGCTGGCTGGAAAGGGCTGGGACCACTGAGATCCCATCTATCTGGAACCTTTGTGGGCGCTGGTCACTTGCAGCTGCAGCCATGAGCAAGCAGCAATTATGGACCCTCAGCCCCAGAGCCTGCTTGCCCAAAACATCATCTAGGTGTCCCAGGGTGAGTTCTGCCAAGAGTTTCCTCCTGCATCACATGGCTATGGGCATAGAAATGGCTGATGGGACCCTCTCTGTTACAGCTGTGCGGAACACGTTGCTGGGCTGCCTTCCGAGTCTTTTTAAAATTTACCCAGTGTCCAAAGTCACAGGCCCCTGCACCTTTGCTGAAATAATGTTTTTCTGCTTGGTAGTCCTCGAGTTACAGCATCAGATCTTACCCCCTGAGATGTGCTTTGGGGATGGTCTGGGGAAGGCTTTTGGCTCACAGAGGTTCTCAGCACAGCAGCAGGCTGTCCAACCCCCTCGGTGTGACTGTGTTTCGAGGGATTTGCGGACACTTGCCAGAGCAGCAATCTGCAGAGGAGAAAGGCTGTTTGGCATGAATCAACTTCAAGCAAGACTAAAAATAATTTCACATTAACCTGTACAGTTTCCCAGCTCTGCAGGCGCTGAGTGGGGAATTGGCTAATAGACGTTTTGCAGGAGCGAGTGTGAGAAGCCCGAGCGCTGCTTTCTCTGGTCGTGAACCCAGGGCATGGCGGGTGTCCAAAGTGTGCTAAAGGCAACGCTTCCCATCTAAACCCTCATGTCTAATAGCCCAGCAATCTACACTTGTCCCCCATGCCCTGAGAGCGCAGGGTAGTTCAAACCAGCTATTTGGCTTTGAAGTCTGCCTGGGTTCTTGAGGAGAAACGCAGTACTGATATTCAGTCCTTTCTTAGGGTTTGTTTGGTTTTTTTCCCCCAATTTTTCCTCTTTTATTCTTTGTTCTTTCTTCTTTGTTCTCTTTTTTTTTAGGGTTTTTTTTCTTTTTTTTTTCCTTTTTTTTCTTCTATTTTTTTCCTACAAAATTGGTGTGTAAAATGCAAGCCAGGGCAGCAAGGGCTTCCACATGAAAGAGTCACTGAAACTTAAGCTTTTTCATATACAAACCCGAGATGCAAGCAGCTGATGCTGGCCTGAGCAGTCCCTTTACCCTGACAGAAATGGGACCACCAGGCAGAGCCTGCCTGAGCACACAGCCTCCTGCCAGCGGTGCAGACCTGGCTGTCAAAACTGTAAAAGCTGTGCTACAGAAAACAGCTACCTACCACACCTGCTGAGGTGATGGGTGCAAAATGTAGGAGTGCTGCCCCATTCCTTATTCACCTTCTGTTGTAAAATCAGCCCTGAGATAAATCCTTTCCTTCTGTGCTTCCTTTTGCGCACACATTATACTGCCCCAAAAGCCAGAGAAACAAAGGTCCAGACAGATGAATCCAAGTACCACGGCCACAATTAATCCCTCAGCATGAGGAAAATTCAGAGATTTGGCATGCCGAGATCCCTGGCATCTCTCCAGAAGTGCTGCGTACCCGCTCAGGCGAGCACACCCTAAACCTGTAATTATCTGCCATCTATTCCCCTCCAATGCACACACATGTTGCGGCAGCTGGAAAAAACACATCCGCATACACAGGGGACAGGCTGGGCCAGGAACCGGTGTCTCCTGGCATCGCCATGTACGCAGAAGATAAGCCATCCTCAGTCCCCCCACCATTATCATTAACAGCATCTCTTTTCCCACAGGTTTTGGGAGGAGTTCATGGTGTGGAGCACTGCCCAGGACAGCCCCATCTTTGTGCCTTATTTTGCTGCCTACATCAATAGCTTCCACAATCTGCTGTAAGTCCGCTCCCCCTGAGCTGAGCCACCATGTTACTGGGGTCTGGGAGGGTGGCAGCATTCAGAAAACAACAAACAAGGTCTCCTTGGGGTGCCCCACCAGGTGCTCAGCCTCCAGCCCTTTCTCACCTCACAGGGGGATGTTCCCCAAGAGATGTAGATAAAAATCACAAGGGTGAAGAGGCAGAAGCAGGGATGGATCCAGTGCTTGCATGAAAATGTTAAAACTCACCTCCAGCCCATCTTTTCCAGTCTCAGAGGAGGGTTTTTTTCAGTTTTAGTTCTGGAGGTCAGCAGTATAAACCCAGCAACTCAGTCTGAAGTCTGCTTTTGGCACTGGGCTGGAAGAAACTCTGTGAAAGCACTTGACCTGCAAATAAACTCCTGCCATCCCTGCTGGCAGCAGGAACTTCTAGGGCTTTGCATGTGTTATGAGTTAGTTATTTAAAGCCATGCATGGCAAAGGCCTCTGATGAACAGGTATGTCCACCAGCTCTATCAGAGAGTGCTTCTAGGATAGGGGCACTCTCCCTGTAAATAGGACGGTGCCAGTCAGCGTGTCCCCCAGGGTCTGGTCCATCAGCCCAGGGCTGTGGCACATGATGACCTTGCACTTCCCATACTTCATATGCCCACACACCTGCCACAGCCCTCCAGTGCCAGTGCCACGGGGCTGTTCTACAGCACCTGCCCCAGGGGAACAGTCTGCAGCCACCTGGGGACATGGCTCACCAAGGCCCAGGGGCTTTTCAGCATCTGGGGTCATCCCCACCATGGAGATGTGGTGCTTTGGAGGCCAACCGAGCTGACTGACACGGTGCTAATGCGTGGAGTCTGGCCACCAAAAAGCTTGGGTTGTGATCTGCAGCGCATGCTGCTGCATCGCTGCCTGGCACCGCCCACGGCGGGGATGCTGTGTGCCAAATATTGCTCAGGGGATGCAGCGGACTTCGGTTCGCGATGTCTCACAGGAGCCAACGGCTCCCGCTGCAGTGAGCACTACCGTCGGGAAGTCTCTAGATGGCACGGTCTCTCCAGCAATGCTAACCTCGCCGAGCAGTGGCTTTCTCTGCTTCCTCCTGCCCCTGCGGAAAATTGCTCTCCCCTTCCCTGCTGCGGACTGGCGAGGTGGTGAAGGGACAAGCCAGGCCCAGGCAGGGAGCTGGCAGGCATGTGGGTTTATTTGCTACCCTGCATTTATTCCTGAGTTGAGTTCAATATTTGTCAGCCTGGTGTGATGAGTTTCTGGGCAGACGTAGATGACCTAACAGCATGATTTTGTGGATGCTGGTCCCAGACTTGAGGTACTCAGCAGGAGTTATGGACCTGAACCCCCAGCCTGGGGTGAGAGCGATGCTGTTAGATGTTTTGTAGTGCTGCCTGGGCAGCCTCAACAATCTAAACTAGCTACTGGACAGTGGTAGGAACCCACTGCACCCTGTGGTGACAGCCGTGGATGTGGCACATCCAGGGCAGCCCAGGGACCACTAGCATTTTGGTGGTGCTGCCTCAGTTCCCCGTCCCCCCGGAGCATGTTCAGCAGGGATGGAAAATGAGAAGAAAGCCAGGAGCTCGCAATGCCCCCAAAGCCCGCATACTGCTGGGGAATTCATTAACCTCTCAAGAGTTGTGCTTTCTTCCTTGTTGAAGTGAAACCTTGCAGAAGTACACACTGACCCTAGGAAATTCCTCTAGTTTCCCACCTCTGTAGTTCACTGTTCCAGCCACTGCCAATAGATGCTGCATGGAGTGAGTCAGCCAGGCTCTGGGGGACACAGGGTCGGCAGCTTTCCCTTGTCTTTATTTACTTCTGTCTTACTCCATAAGCCCGTCAGTGCTCTCTCAGGTACCTGGAGATCATTTAGCAGAAGTGTTGCTCAAGTGAAAAAGTAACCAGCCTACGTAACTGCTCTGTGTGGTTGAACCGTCCCACCTGATGAGGAAATAGGTGGGTTTTTAAGCACAGTTACTCAGTCATGATTAATTTTCAGTATAGGATTGTGCAAAAAGAGTCATTACTTTGACCCATTGTTTCCAAGAGGAAGTACTAGGCACAAAAATTTATTTAAAAGTAATGCCCAAGATGCCAACCTAGATAAAATGCTTAGGGCAAGTGTAATAGTTTACATTTTAACATTAATCCATTGGTAGTATATTTCTCTCTCTCTCTCTCTCTCTCTCTCTCTCTGTCTCTTCTAGGTCAGGGTTAGAAACTGTGTTTAAAGTCAACACTGAGGATCTGCAGAAGATTCTGGCAGCTCTGACAAGGAACTTCACAAATATTTTTTTAAGTAAATTAAGAACAAAAGTACAGGTAAGGGGATCTTGGCCACGTTACTTTGTAAGAAATATGTGCAGGACCACTGCAGCAGCTCAGGGCCATTGTCCTTCCTTTGTCTCGCCAACCAGTACGACATCATAGACTCTCCAAAATGCATCGTGCCCAACATCCATAGAAATCTTCCTTAACCCAAAGCAACACTTCCAGCATCCTGGGAGTTTTTCACTACAAGCAATGATACATTTGTCAAGCTGTTTACTTTAGTACAACATCAACCAAAAGAAAAGGGTATTTAGTGGCTTCCAGCATCTCAGGCAAAGCAGTGGGGGGAAACCTTACCCATAGTGAAGCACTGGAGAAGTCAGCTGGACACCACTAATGGGACATTTTTCCTTCTATCAAAAGATTTGAATTTTTCAGGACTTTGAGTTGCTCTTATTTAGTCATAGATCTGCCGTCACAGTCTGTTATCAACCTCTTCAGACAGTTTGCAATTCGTTCTGGTAGAGGTGATTTTTCCAGGATGTTTCCATGGTGAAGAAAGACTGATTCTTTCAGCATGAGGATGCTAAAGCTCTGGTATCAGCTGATAAAGCTCTGATATCAGTTTAACTTGTGTTAAGAGGCCTAAAAGGCAACATGCTGAAATGCAGTTTGTGCTTCCAAGATCCTGTAGACGGGGCTTTCTGCTCCCAGCCAGCTGGGGGTCCACTAGCTCTAGCTGGTTTAACAAGAGAGATGGGAGAAATTAAGCCTTTGGTCCCATCCCCTTTCACTCATCCTAACTGACAAGACTGCCTAGCCAAGGGGACTTTCCAATGACTGCAGAGCTTGTCTTGGAGCCTAAGGGGCAGGCGAGGAAGGAGGCAAGCCAAGGTATTGAGCAAGAGAGCTGAAATGCTGTGAGAACGGAGAGCAATGAGGCAAAGCATTTCTAAACAGCCCTCCAGCAGGCTGGGAGCACAGCAGAGAGGCGCAAATGGGAGGAATAATTGGGAAGGAGATTGACAGGAGTCCAAAGACAGAGATCCTGAGAGCTGAGAGGAGAAAAGTACAAAGGGGATGTGCCAGAGAAGGAATATTTTGAATTTGACCCTTAAGGGGGCCACCAGAAAACTTTAGCAGATATTCCTGTGTGTCTGTGTGGACGTACATTAGCTCTAGGGACCTCGCAAGCAAAATAGCCCACTGGGGACACTTGGTCAGAGCACCTTGTACCCAGGGCAGATGGGAAAAGGTGCCATCACTCCCACATCATCACTGACCCTAAGGCATCAAGTTGAGGGCACTTCCAACCACTATTCCCCCCACCACCACATCAGCAATGAGCAGAAGGAAGATCACAGTGAAACTTCATGGAGACACATGGGTCTGCAGGGAGTACAGACAGTCCTTTGCAAGTGCTGTGAGCAAGAGGAGCTTGATTTCCTTGTGGAGAAGGCTGGAGGGCTGATGGATTACTGGGCTAATTTCCAGTAGATTAACTACCAAGTGACTTGTCATGTCCATAGCTCGTGCAAACCCATGTCACACTAGCATACACGGTCACACACCACAGCCTGTTCTAGCCAAGCCTGAGTTTCCTCTGATTAACCTTCACATCAGTTTCTTCATCGATACAGTAGGGATACAAATTTATTTACCTAAAGAAATATTGTAGGTGGGTTAGAAGGTGGCACAGAGGAAGGAAATGAAGTGTCCCAAGTAAGTCTTTAATGCCAAAGCATCTCCTGCTCAGCGAGTGATACTTCTGTCTGCACTTGGGTGCCTACCCAGAGAGGGGAGATGTGGGTCTGAATTCCCTGGAGTGGAGAAAGAAACCCAGCCTGCTCCGTGCTCCTGGTGCCTAACTCCTGGTATGTCTTCATGCAGAGTGGTTGCGCTGTCAGTGCTCTGTGCTTTTCGATTCAAGGCCCCTGAGCAGGCATATAGCTGGGTGCCTTTGGCTAGTGTACCAGCTAGTCTGAATATTACCAGCGCCATCAGTGAGTTGGTCTTTTTTCAGCCACTCCTTAAGAAAATCCTGACCAAGGACTGGATTTTGGCAATGGAAAGGCCAGACTCACTGGCATCAGCAGTCTCCCAGTTCTCCGAGCACCTGCAGCACATGAGGGAGCCCATGGGGCAGGTAGGTGGCTGGTCCCACACCAGGGGTGGCGGGGGGGGGGGCGCAGGGAGGGGGGTGGCAGTTGGTGGCAGGGGCAGTGATGTAATTTGCAGGCTGTGGTCTGATCTGCAGACTCCTCTCCATCGGCAGGGGCTGTTTATAACCGTAGGGACTGCTGATGCAGGGGATTTCAGCTATTGCTGTACGTCAACATGAGAATAAGCAACACTTTTCCTTTCAGTAGTTTAAATACGGGAACTGGTTTCTTTAACAAGGAACAAAAAGCTTCAGTACAGTACCACTGAACATTAAAATTCCGTGAGTCACAGGCTTGTATGGTCCTTTCACATCTATGCCGTTGTGAAATAAATGGGTAGGTCACGATAGCTCTATATTTAAAATCTGCAAGCACCATGAAAACCTACTTTTACAACAACGCTAAATATCCCTTTTTGCTACTGAGAAGCCAAACTGCTGACACAAAATCATGGGCCACTTCAGGGTGAAGAGTATTTCTGCGGTTTTCCCTTGGGCACTGTCATTGCTCTGTGCCAGACCAAGGGGCTGCGAGCCACAAGCTCCCTTCGGCCAGGCTGGCCTGGGCAGCATGCGCTCATGTGTGCCCCCTTCATGTGTCTCCTCTACCCCCTCAGCTGCTGCTAAAGACCGGAGGGCTTCCCCTGCCCTCTCTCACTGCTGTTGCCTTGCATAGGAACCACAGAAAAGCCATGAGGTTTGTTTTTTTTTTTAACCAGGAGCTTCTAAGTGATGTTCATAAGTACGTGGTGAGGGAATACATCACTCAGGTCATCAAAGCCAGGCGGAAAATTAATGGAGAGACACGGCAGCAAGTGAGTGAAAAGATGAACCAGGAAGCCAGAATCCTGAACAATATGCTCATTGATCAGGTATGTGTGTTCCCTCCTGGCATCTCCTGACTACCCTATTCCCAGAGGTGCAATATCCCCATTTGACTTCCTAGGGACCAAGGTGTCAGGGTCTTGAGGAGGGCAAGCCTCAAGTACTGTAAAAGTGCTTAAAAGAGAACAAGTGAGGTGGTTACTGCAGGTTCATGGTGTGGGATTCCAGCCTGATGGCTATACTGCAGCAGTGGCATGTGCGCGCTCAGCTGGCAGCTCTCCGATTGCAGAGCCTGGTGTTTTAACACACACCCAGGCACACGGGCGTGTTCTGTAAGGTGGTTCATGTGCTGTAGGATCACATTCATCCCACACCTGTTCCCCTGGGCCATGGGATGCACCCTGTTGCTGAGGGATCCCTGACCTGGAAACAGCTCATGGAGATGAGTACATCGAGAATGTCCATCCAGGCACACAGTCTGCATGCAGGAGGGTGATGGGGACAAAATTGTGACTGTTTGCATGATTTGTGACTAGGCAACAATAGTCCGGGATTTTTGGGGAAGCCAAAGTTCAATTCATTGGATTTTGCAGAAAGTCAGGTGTCCAGAGAGGCAGATCTCTCTGAGATGTGGCACACAAAACTATTAGGTAGCAGAAGGTGAAGTCTCTGGCACTCACTGACATGCTGGACTACAGCCACAACACTTTGCTCAGGGTCTGGCTCGCTGGATGCTCATGAGCATCAGAGAGGCAGTCAGGCCTCAGCAGAGCTCCCAGAGGTGCCTGGCCATTGCCACTCAGTGCTGCCTCCACCAGCACCCTTCTGCCCCCAGCAGTGTGCTGCCCACCCAAGGGCAGGCTGTCCTGCCTGCAGCAGTACTGTCTTACACCAATAAAAGCTGTCATGTTTGCACTGCAGGTAAAAAGGCCTTTTACAGGTGCTGCGCTCCCCCCTGATGTCTCATATGCCTCCTCATTCACAGGGCTCTAACTCTGACTGGCTCCTTCCCGCCATACACCACATTGCCAATGTCATTGGGGAAAACAAAAAAGACAAGATCAAGGACTACATCAAAGAGCTGTGTCAGGATTATCCAGATATCAGGTACCTGAAAGAGCAAACACCAGAACTGCTGGGCTCCATCCCAAGCAGGGCCAGCTTGCCCTTGCCTTGGCCAAGCTCTTCAGCTTCTCTTCCCTGCTAGTAGCCACACATTAGAGATCAAGGTGCCAGCAAGAGGGGGAATCCCACCTTATTTCTATTTCTTTATGGCTGTATTCTTTCTCTTCTTTACTTGCCTGCTGGATCTTATAATGCACACAAGTTACCTCAAAAGTCTGTTCATTTTACAATGGGATGGTATGGGAATGGAATGAAATGGAATGGAATGGAATAGCGTGGCATAGCATAGCATAGCATAGCATAGCATAGCATAGCATAGCATAGCATAGCATAGCATAGCATAGCATAGCATAGAATAGAATAGAATAGAATAGAATAGAATAGAATAGAATAGAATAGAATAGAATAGAATAGAATAGGATTTCAGTTGGAAAAGGCCCACAATGATCACCTAGTCCAACTGCCGGACCTCTTCAGGGCTGACCAAGTTAAAGCATGCTGTTAAGAGCATTATCCAAATGCCTCCTAAACACTGACAGGCTTGGGGCATGGAGACCACCTCTCTAGGAAGCCTGTTCCAGTGTTTGACTACCTTCTTGGTAAACAAAAGGTTCCTAACGTCAAGTCTGAACCTCCCCTGGTGCAGCTTTGGACCATTCCCACATGTCCTGTCACTGAATACCGTTCTACTGCTCCAAATGCTTTTCAGTGCATCACCAGTACTAGCCCAGCTTGCCAATTTGCAGGCTCCAGCTTTGGAAGAACTAGTTTGTCCTGTTTCCAAGCTCACACTTCAAAGTGCAGCAGGCATTAACACAGTTCAGCAGCAGTTTCTGAAAGGGCCTCATCACAACCACTACATTTTGGAATAAATTACAAATTCTTTCTTTTGTACTTTCCATTTGCTGTTCCAAAGCAGCATCTGCAAATCTAAGGCTGTTGGAAAAGTAAACAAACAAAGTGACTAGCTCTATGCATGGCTAAGCAGCTGCATGCCAAAACTTATCTCCTCTTCTACAGCTCTTCCACCCGCTATTGAGAAGGAATGTCAGTGGTAAAGCCTGCAAAAAATTCTATCCATCAGAGTCATTTCAGAAAAAAACATAGGCTTTTGCACTGGGCTACACTGTTTCTGCTGGATAACATTTATACAATTAAAATAAGCTGTAAATTTAATAAATGCTCAGAAGCATTTATTAGTGGACCCTCAAATATTCAGGAAAAAAGTGACATTATATGTATTTTCCTTTTCCCAAAACTGAGGCTCAAAATTTTTCATAATTATGTTTAACTTGAGTGGGTCAAATATGCTTCAGGCTTATCTGTGTGGGGAAATTCAAGACATGGACTTGAAAAAGGATATTTGTTCCTTAGTACTTTCCAAGGTGAACACACCTATCTTACCAAAAAAAAAAAAAAAAAAAAAAAAGAGCCTTAATCCCAGTGGCCAGACTAAGCTGACTCAGGAGGCAGTGCCTGTTCTGGGAAGGATGGGGAAGGTACATGATGGCTAGTCAGGCTTAGCTATTTGAAAACAATTTTCCAGGCAGAAAAGCCATTTAAAAGGCTGTGATTTGTGGTACTTTTTCATCATTATTCTTGGACCAAAGCCAGGTTTTGGGACAAGCCAGCTCGTCCTCTTGGTTGATTTATTTTCTGGCTTTCCATTACTGAGTGATATTATTTTTAACAATTAAGTTTGGAAAACAAGGTGGACCTGCTGGGCCTGCATTGCTTCCTGTTCGGGTCTCTGTTAATTCTTCCCCTGAACTGTCGGAAACTTTGCTGAGTTTATATATACTGAGATTACTGGAACAGGGAAAGTTTCCAAGTTGGCTTTCCTAGCTCTAATCTAATTAATTCCTGTCAGCTTCCTAAATACTAGCACTTCCATTACTCAACTCAAAATAATCATTAAATAAAAGCTCTGCAGCCTCTCAGGAAAACTTGCAAAAGACGTCACGTGTGTGTGGAGATGGAGAAGGAAATTCCCTGAAGCACTACCAGCAGCAGGGTGTCCCACCAGCGCAGGGTGGTAGGAGTTGATGCTTACTGGCCTGGCATCTCTGGAGGCCACAGATCCTCATCCTGGTGGCTCCTCCGGCATGGTGAGGGGACATTTTCTGGCGCTTTGCAATGGCCTTGCTTCGTCTCCAGCGTGTTGTGGGTTGCTTACCTCTGTGCTGGTTTTACGCGCCAAGACTGAGCAAGGTCTTGTTTGGTTTCTGCAGGAAGGAGCACATCCTGGCGGTCCTTGCGCTCCGGGGCCTGGGGCGCACCAGGAGAGTGGCGATTTTTCGGCAAGGTTACCACGCACAGGAGAACCCCAACAGTGTGGAGGGCCCCACACTCTTTGCTGAAATTGATGCCCCAATGATCACCAGCTGCTTCTAAAACAGAAACAAAATAGCAGTCAGCATCCTTCCTCCTCCTATGCTACCTCTGCCACATGATCCAAAATCTGCTACCCCACCTTGCTCTTCTGCAAACGCAACTTTATGACTGCTGGGAAAAGGAGTAGTTTTCTGACTTGCTACCCTTAGTTCAGAAACTGAAAGCAACAAACATGCCAAGACACTGACAGGAGCTCCTGGGCAGCAGCTCCAGCCCAGGCACTCTGTCCGCCCTGTGTTCAACACAGATTTTATTGCTAGAAGCTTGATCTGTTGTCTGGTCCAAGACAGAGTCTCTTTTCAGAGAACAGGAGCAAACCAAAAGGAGTTCACTCAGAGCTGTATTAAGGCTTGGACTGTGTGTTGCATAATTATACAGCAGCAGAACAAGACCCTCCTTCATAATTACTGTCCCAAAGCAATCGAGTGGCAGAGTTTGGGCAGGGATGTGGTAGCACCCAAATCTTATCTCCTCCCCCGTGAGCTAGCTGGCTGAGCTGGCATGACACAGGGTTGGTGACATTGTGACCTGATGACACAAACCACTACCTGCCTGGGGAGGAAAACCTTGGAGGCTAACCAAATCCCGCAGCTGGGACACACAGCACATGGACCACTCTGCATTCCAGGATGGACCCTGTGACCCTTCTGGTATTTCAGCAGATTTTCCTCACTGGTGGGCTGCCTGGAAAAACTCCTGTTATACCAAAGACCTGTTAATGCCACCACAGCCTCTCTGCATGGGCAGACGTGTCTGAATTAGAAATGCCGTGTGGAGGGAGGATCTGAGTCCTCCCTGCCACGAGGAAAAGGGCCATGATGTCCATTGTGTTGTATGTTCAAATGTATTTTAACAAATCTGGTACAACCTGACTGAAGTATGAAACCTAATGTGAGGTGGACTGGCATATTGCTACAAAGCGGATTCTCATCTGGTGTAAACCAGCGTTACCCCATTGATGGGCATGGAATATCATCAGTAAAACTCTGTGAGGGATCCAAACCATTACATCCAACATCTAAAAGTGACATCCAGCAGCCTAGGGCTGCACGAATCTGGTTTTATTTAATCCAATTTATTCTTTAGGATGCCCTCCACAGGAATTAATCCAAGGCTCTGTACAGAGACAAGTTTATGATCTATCAATTAACGTGATAAATGTGGACATGGCATTGCCTTGAACACTAATTTGTCTGCTGCAGAGCTTAGAGCATCGGTAGTGAGCCTCTTTCATTTCCTTTGCTCCAGTTTGCACCAGTATAAATTTCAGACCAGGTATGCAGCAGGTGTTGGTGACAGGGCAAGGGAGCTGTTCTGAGGGATAAGAAACACAGAGCGTACCTTTAATTCACATTAATCATATGAAAATTTTTCTCAAGTAGACTTGCTAACTCCACAGTCAACATGAGGAGTTTTTCTAAAGATGTCTTTGAAATACCAGGTATAAATTGAGAGTTAGAGGCAGGAAAACCTGGAAGGAATTTTCTGCCCGACACCATTCTTCAGTACAGCTCATGACAGTTCCTGTAAATCCCCGGCTTGGTGACTCTCTGTATTTGCTGTGGAGAAGGAGAAATAAAATATCTGCATCTCCCCTTAGGTGTGCAGAGCTCAGGAGCACTTTGGAGTTCCCCTTCCCTGTCCTGGGGACATGGTGCAAGCAGGGACCCCTGGATTACACCCCGCATGGGTGTGTGAGCTATGTCCCCCATCTCAGCAGAAGGGAAGGGCATTGGCACTGAGAGATTTAATGTCAAAAGCCTTGACTAAGTGGGGAAGATAAAAAGGATCTTTCAACTTTTGCATCAGTCTGAGGCATCAAAGACTGGATTTTCAGAGGAGAGCAGGATCTGAGTGGCTAAAGCTTTGGCAGGAGTATTTGTGCATCAGAAACATCCCTCTGCCCTGTTTGCATCTCTGATCCAAGCACCTCACACAAGGCATCTGCAACACAGAAATTTTCCCAAGTGCATCAAATGTGTACTGGGTTCTCAATCTTATTATTTTACTGGCAGACTCTCCACAAAGCATCTGCCTTTCCTCAGGCTCCAGCCGCCGCCTGTGGGATTAGATAAAGCACTTGGCTTCTGTTTTCTAATAAAAGCAAGTTGCTACCCTGAAGTCATGGAGGAAAGCTGGGCGTGAGGACTGCCTTTTGTCACAGCCTCTCCTGGGACACTCGGATCCAGCCACCTGGCATCCTGTGAGCCAGTGGCAGGAGCACAGCCTGCTTCCTCCTGGAGCTGCTGCTCTGCTGCTGCTTGATCTTGAGCAAACCAATTTAAGGTTAACTCCGTTATGGAGAGACTACAGCTCAGGCCCGATCGTGCCTCAATAGCCAGGCAAGTGGAGAGGAAGCTCCAGGCTGGGTGGGGAGCAGGGGTCCCCCCCTCCCCGGGCAGGAGGATGCTTGGTCTGGGCTGCAAGAGGAAATCCTGGGAACATCTGAGCAAGGAGACAAGAAGGGCTGTGCTCTCTCTCCGAAATGACTGCCACTGTCCAGCTGTCTGCTGTGAAACACCCGGCCATCGTTAGGATTGTATTTCACATTCCAATAAAGGAGAAGAAAGGCCTCCCAGGGCTCTTACTGTGCAATATGCTGCTCCTGTAGGAAAGCGGCAAGGAGCTCACTTATTATCCTGTTAAGTCCCTCTGTTTGTTTTTTCCCTGTGGTTTCCACAATCAGCCCTGTTCCCACCCCAGCACACAGTCAGATGTCCCACCGGGAGACACAGATCACTTTTACCCTGAGGAGCCCAAGCTGCCAAGTGCAGATACATCCTCTGGTGCCTAAGGCTTTCTCAAAAGTATCCAGCTGAACTGAAGAGCCAAAATCTCTCCAGATTTAGCTTCTCAGGGGTGAATGCTCCATTTTGGAGGGGGACCTGGCACAGCTCACAGCACTGCGTGGGTGGTGACTTTTGGGTTTTTTTTCTTCAGAGGTTTCTGCTGTTTCACAATCCTCTTTGGTTTTGGTTTGGGGTGAAAAGCAATATTTCCAGTCCTTTCTGTCCAAGGGAATGGTGTCTGCAGCCAGTGTGGCCCGTGGGCTGGGGATTGCCATCTGAGACTGACATTCCGGTGACATTGTTCCAGCAATCTCACTTGCTGAAATTGTCCTATTCTGGAAGGAAGCTATGGAAAACAGGCTTACTCCAAGCAAGAAAGGAATAATACCAAGACGTGGCAGTGAAAGCATAGGAGGCTGTCCCTGAGCTGAAGATCCTAATCAATCAGTCAAAATATTCCAGAAAAAGCCTTTTAGCACAGCAGCACTGTAATATACCACCCTGCCATGTGGTATCTTTCAGCAAAGACCTCTCAGTTGGGTTAAAATATTAAAGATGTTCATTGACAAGTGGATTGCTGTATTACATCCACTTTATGTGTCAGGCAAGGGTCCTGACAGAACCCACCGAACATGGATGGAAAGAAACAGGACATTATTATCTCAGACGTGGCTGAAAAACAAAGCTGTATTAGTTTTAGGCTTAACTGCTCCGCTAATTTTGTTTCACAATTCTCCAAAGTAACGGTGTCTAGCAAACATTTATCTTCTGTATTTTGCGTATTTTTCCATGAAATCTTGTTGTGGGTGGATTTACTGCCCCAAAGCCAGTTCATTCTCAGGGCACTGGGCTAGGATACAGGAGTGCTCCGCCCAGCATCCGTGTGCCCTTCCACCCCCTAAGGACATTTTTATGTAAAACCGCTAATGATGACATAACATAAGCACTGGGATTGGCCCACCTCTCCCGTAAAACCAATGCAAGCCAGATTGCTGGAGCATTTATTGGACATAGCATATTTAAACTATTTACTGTTACAATAGTAAGACAGTATTGGGAAAAGGCAAAGACTGATCCAAAGTAATATGTAGCAAAAGTGGATTTAGATTAACTTTTAAAGAACTAAAAGCACTTCCTCTGGTGCAACAGGCACGTAACTATTTGCCTGAGGACATCCAGCAAATGTGAACTTTGCCTCCCTATATTCATCCCTGTCACCCAGAGCACTGCAAATAGCCTCTCATACTCTTCCAATCTAGTGCTTTCCATGTATGATTGTAAATTCAAATTATCCCAGAAAAGTAGTAACAAGTAAAGCAGAGAAAACTCCAGGAAAAGGCTGTTGTAGTTTTTTTGCCATCTTGATACTACCTAAGTGAGATTCTCAAAATGCCCATGTAAGGTTTTCTCTGTTAGTTGCACAGAAATTATACCTCTTGCTAAGTGAGGCAGAAAAAGTGAATGGCAGATCAAAGGTGAGCACCTAAGTCCTCAGATGTCTGACCAGGCATAGTTTATGTTTGGCTGTGAATGAAGTTGTGCCTGGCAGCACAAGTAGCTCCATAGTCTGAGCTCTGAAATGAGCATAGTTCTGGGCACCTGCCATGGGCTTTGTTATGGGATGCAGGATCATGCCTCGGTTCCCAGAACTGTGGGGTCTGGTGAGACAGAACTGCTTTGTTGTGAAGAGTGTTACACAAGTACAGAAAAAGCCAATCAAGCCAGAAGGCAGAAATGCGTGGTTGCCAAGCCATTCCCGAGCTGCACTCCGTCCCTGGAAAAGGGCTGGCAAACTGCAGCTGGGAGAAAGGTGCTGATAATCAGAAGAAAGCCCAGAAAATTAATGATCTCACAAACCGCATCCACAGAAACAGAGAGGTTTGCTTAACATTTTTCAGTGCAGTGCACTTTTTTCTGTCTAGGGACTAAAGAAGGAAGTACTTCCAGGGAAGACACAGAGCCAGACACAATAATCGTCTTCCAGTCATTTATAAAAATGCTGTAAAAGGGAAGGAATAAGCTCCTCTCCATTTTCTGTGGGGATTTGGCATAGAGAAACAAGCTGCTGCTACAGTAAGTAGATGCAAGTTAGATGCAGCAAAACCACTGCTAGTGCTGATGGGGCTGAAGCGCTGAGGCCAGCGTGGTGTTCGTACCATTAGCATTCAGCAGCAGGCCAGGCAGATACCTGCAAGAGATGTGCTGGCACAGCTGGTCCTGCTCTGTGATGGGGACAGACGTGCTGACTCCCTTTCAGCAGTTCTGCGTGACCACACACACCCAAGAGTGCGTTGGTGACCTGAGCCACCAGGCCGATAACACATGGTGACACTGATGCTGTGGCTCTCTAGGGCTTTAGTGATGCAAAGGACCGTAGGGCCATAACCAGCCCCGGGCTGTACTTTCAAATGCTGACCTACAACGAGGAACTGCATTCTCGGTGGCCCACAGTGCCAGAGGCAAGAACAAGACTAGGGAGTTTCTCTTGCTTTCACATGCACGTACCCAACAGCGCTTTCTTCTGATGCTCATCGTGAGTAATTCCAGAACTGAAATTAAAGAAAACCAAAATAATCATAAAAGTCTGGCATCCTGAACAAGGCACAAAATGCTGGGTGTGATTTTCTGAGTGAGGGAGCTCACAACTTTACAGTACTTTTTCAAAAACTCCGGAAAGAATATTTTCTGAAGGAACTGTGCCATGAACAGAATAGAAGCTCATTGAGTAATTAATCATCAGGGATTAATTAGGAGGAGCAAGGCCAAAAAAGATGGTGTCACTTGCACATGTAGACCATCATCTTGCCCTTGCAACTCCAGTTACAGTACAAGAATGCATTACTCAATGTTTTCATTTTGAGAGCCCTTTAAATGAATGGCCCTGAGCCCTCCAAAGCACTAGCAAAAGGTCACAGTGCTTCTTTTCCTCAGTGATTCCAAGGCTGAATCCACCCTGCGTGTGTTCTTGTTAAGCAGCCAATAGCCACCCTCCCAAACAAAGACCGTTCCCTGGGATGACGTGTGTACTGTCTTCAAGGGGATGCATGGAGAAAAGTCATGACCCAAAGGGCCAGGCTCGATTTGCCCATGGTAAGAAGTTCTCCCAGCAAGCTCAGGGAGGAGCTATTATTTGGAAACACGATTGCTCGTGGCTGTTGAAGGATGAACAAGACACCACAGTGGTTCAGGAGACCTTCTTCTGGATCTCATGAACTGGGTTCTGGTGACATGGGCAGAGGGACAAAGGGGAGACAGTGGGGTGCAGGGAGGGGAAGCACTGAGAAATAGTTTTGTGCTGCTTATCTCATACATCTCCTGCCCCTGACTTAGCCTGTAGCCCAGGCCTCTGCCTGGCTCTGCCCTGCCCCAGCCAGCTCTGGTCCTGCATCCCCACCTATCTCAGGAACGCCACTGACCCTACGAGTGGATGTGCAGCCTTGTGGCATCACATGTGAAATGACTCTCTGCAACTCTCTTTTATCTGAAAAAACAACTCTTCTTTTCCTTTTTTATTAACGGTACGACTGTTGCTCATTTCTTCACTATCAAACAGTGCGAAGCCAAATTCAGCCCCAGCACAAGAAAAAAATAGATCCATGAGATTATACCAAGTCGTGATCTCAATTTCAACCTGATTATTCTGTGCAAGAAAACATGCCACCCTTGAAAGGAACCTGTGCTTGCAGTGCTGGCCAGGATCTCAGAGCAGCTGCAGCACCCTCCCAGGATGGGCATGCACTTGGCATGATGGCACTCAGTATTGTGGCAAAGGCTACATGTGCCATGGCAAGAGATCCACTCCCTGGAGCCCATGGTGGAGCCCTACATGAGACATTTCAGTGCTGCCCACAGGGAGGGGACTGAACCTGAACACACCATCTCCTCTGCTTTTGGTCCCAACCCCCAGGTCTGGGATTTCTCATTTCCATCACAATGCCTTTTGCAAGTGATTAAATACTGAAACAGCTCAAGGTTGTGTCTTCTGAGTGAATTAATAAAAAAAAAAAATTCCAGGATTTTTTTGGCTTGCAACAGGGCAGGAATACTTGAACAGATGCCTAGTTTTTCTCTATTAAACATCCAAAGCAGGGGAAAATCTTGAGTTAACAAAACTGCCTACAGGCAGCCAGCAAACCTCACAGCAACATTGTTCAATTTCCCAGAGTTATTCACAATCCATTGCAAACAACAACTGCCATGTCTCCACAATCAGTTAACATTTGGCCTTGGTGTGTGTATTGAGATGCCATTGTTTCAGTTATGACATGCAAAATGAATTGCATTGCTGCTGTTACAGCTCTGTTTCTGGGAAAATGCTTGCATGGGGTGTGCCGAACAGAATCCTTAATGGAATATTATTTTCCACAGTTGAAAAACAAAACAAAACAAAACTTTAATACTATAAATAACAGCCCTTTCAATGTCTTGTAAGTGAAGTTGCTTCTTTCTAATGCAGGCAAATAGAAGTCTGAAGGTGTTAAAAGTGCACACATGGGGCTTACCTTTAAATACTGCATCCAAAATATTGCCTTTACACAGGCATTGCAATATTGGTTTTCATATCCATCACTCATCCTTACTTTAGATCTTTTCCTCTGTTCCATGAAGGGGCTGTAAGTAAGTAAGTAAGTGAGGCTGTGCTATTGGGACAACTCCCAGGAGAGCAAATATGTACAAAGCACCTTAGCCAGCTCAGCACTGCAGCTCTACCAGGGCAGGGGGAGGCAACGAAAAAGATTATCGTCCTGAAGAGCCAACAGGATTCCTCAGATGTTTGTTAAGGAAAAAGGAATATTTGACGCAAGGTCAGTGGGAATTTCCATCCTCAGGAGATCTGTAAATCTCCCTCAGGAACATGCCACTATGTATGAAGAGATGAGGAGCCTCTCCCCACCGCCAGTAAATTTGATAGCAAAACTGTGTTGATTTCAACAGTGCAGAATAAGCGATGTGTTCCTTACTGAGTCAGAGGGTTTGAAACACAGACTATTGAGTCCTCATGGCCACTTGGATTTCCCCGGGAAACTTCCCTCTGTGCCACTGACCTAGGCTGAGTTCGCTTGGACACACGAGGATAATCCAGGAGGAGAAAGCCCAGGAACAGCAATAGGCAAGCCTTGAGGACCCAAAAGGAAGTTCCAAACAGAACTTTGCAGTTTCCCCATGTATTTTCCCCCGAGTACTTTCCCCTGTGCAGTGATGGGGAGTTCATGGGCAGCCTTTGCTGCTGGGCAGAAGGAGATGCCCCAAGGCAGTGAGTCCTGGGGCAGGGAAGGTGCCTGGGCTGGGGGAAAACAACTGCAGTGAACAGAGATCCTGATTAGTCTCACCAGGTCTAAACATGATGCTGCCCCCATCATGAGGACCAGTTGGGATTTGGTCCCATCCCATGACCTTTGGGATCAGTGTTTCATTCCCTGATCTAAAATTAGGCCTCTCGCGCCCTGCACACGACCTGTGTGCCAGCCCGAGCACGACCATGGGCGTCTGGGGAGGACCCACAAGCTGAGCACTAGTGGCATGCCCTGGCCCTGGCATTTAAATATGGAAGGACATATTTCTCCCGCATCTGTGGGAAGCAGGTATTTGAGCAGCTTCGCTGACACAGCTGAAGCAGCTCTGGCTACTGCAGGGCAGTTTTGGCAGTGCCAGGGTTCAGCTGGCAGCTGGCAAGGCTTGTTTTGCAGTGGCTGTTGTGGATCACTTGACTTACAGGCAGCCCAACACAAGTGTTAGTCTCGAGCTTGGTTTTGTGTTCAAGACCTGATGCTGCAGAGCTGGCACGTCAGGACCAGGAGTTGGGCACCCCCATATATAGCTGTGCTATCACATCTGGGAGCACCAAGACACATTGCAGGGAGTGCAGATGTCCAATGCTGCCCAGGATCTGGCTTCTTGCACCATTTCTTCTAGCTTAACTGGTGAGACAGTTCTCATTTGCCTTCCCTCAGCCCCTGGCTGTGCTGACCTCTGAGGGCATCCCAGTCAAAAGCAGCCCCATCTTAGCGAACTTTTTTTACTGCAGGAGAACTGTGAGAAAATGAGCACGTGTCCTGCAAGCGCACACACACACACGCACAAACACACACTTGTCTAGCTTTACAGAGAGTTGGTCCTTCTGTGTTCACGTTCCCCCTGCCAAGGGCATTAGGAAGCTGTAAACAGAGAAGCTGTGTTATATAAAGAAGCAAGAGTAAGCTGGGAAAAATAAAGGGCTGTGGGGCAGCAAGTGCTGGAGTACCTTAAAAACAGGGTGATAAAAACAGCAGTGCTTCTCTGTCAGAAGATCGCTGAGCCTTCTCCAAAGCAGCAGTGTTTCCCAAAATATCTGCAGCACAGGCAGGTGTGACCCACCCCAATTGCCCGAGCCCAGAGCTCTTGCGGATTTGTTCCAAGCACCTCGTTCAGCCCCACCCCAGACCCAAGCCCAGTGCTGTGACCCCACAACATGACCTCCATCTCCCGACAGGAGCAGGATGCCAGGAAGTGTGAGTTCCAGCTCCTTCAGCATGATGACTAAATGACTGGACTTCCACAACCATAAAAAGCATTTCCAGTTTCCTTCAAGTGTAAAGGAAAGAGCCACACCCTTTCCTTAGCACCCACTGCTCCTCCCCAAGTTACCATGTGGCAGATGTTGAGGCTGCCCATCAGTCTGCAAGCAGCTCCAAACACAGGGACAATATCACTACCTCCATTTCGTGGGGGAAGGAGATTTGTCCCAGGCTATGAAGACACTCGTCTGAAGGTCCAGGGATAGCAAACTGGGAACGTCCCACTGTCTCCTGCCCACTGTGAATATGTCAAGGACAGCTGGGCTGAGCCAGAAACCTCCAACAGGGAACCCTCCTCCAGTCTCCACGTCAGGTGTAGAGTGGCAGAGTAACCTCAAAAATGCACACCTCCCTCGCACAAATAGCAGGGAGAGGGTGCCAGAGCAGCCTCGGAGACGGATGCCTCCTCCACCAGAAATATCATGGTGAAGGTGTCATCAGCCTCAGCTATGAACCACTCCTCATGTAGAAATATCAGGGTGGGGATACAGACCACGCTTGCACACAAGCCCTTCCTTTGACAAAGATTTAGGACATTCCTGTCAGATTTTAATTCCTGATTCATGATCCAGACATGTAGGATTTTTGATGCCAGTAGAAACCAAAACCAGGTTTAGTATGTTTACTTTGGTTCAGATGTGGCTGGAGAGGTCAAAACTATCACCATATGAGGTTTGTACTGCTGGTAGTAAAGTTCTCAAAAGGGGTTCACACTTCTGAAGCTACCAAATCACAACTTTGCTGTGGTTCAAACTTCTAACACCAACTGCCCCCGAATCAACCTGGGTAAAAATATGCATATTCATCATTTGGAGAGGAAGAGAAGGAAGCCAGAACTGTGAGAGAAGGATGAAGATACACTGCTGCAGTGGCTGTTGCTGCTGGACATGGTTGGTGAAGGTCATTCTGCTTGGCTTTCACATTTAGATCCAGCAAATCCTGAGCAGATCAATCTTCCCAGCACAAAGGCAGGCTTTCGCCTGCAGCAACAGGGTCCATGTTGGAAAGTGAAAAGGATTTTGCAGGAGGAAGGAAATTTTTTAGATCTGAGAACACCAGTTTGGGTGAGTTCCTCAATACTTAAAAAATATTTCATATTGTTTGGCATTAAGGTGTTGAGTTTAGGTGTTGCTTTTGACCAATAAGATATTGCTAGAACAGGACAACTTGACTGAGCTATCAGACATGAGAGGAGTCTGCTCCTTACCTATCACAAAACATAACCTGCACAAGTAGTTCTTTAGACAAGGCCACAAGTAGGCTTCAACGACAGCAGAAATCAGTCCCTTGGTGTGACCATTTTGAAAGCCAAGGGATGTTGTACTTAAAACCATATGACCTAACACATGTCTACAAAGAATTCATTGCAAATGCATAATTTTCAAGAGTTGTGAGGCACAAATGGGAATAAAATCGGGCCAGGGAAGTAGTTCATGAAATAAGAGGAAAAATGAGATTTTATATCCCGTCATCTCACAGGAAGTATCTCAGACCGGCTAGAAACAACAGTCCTGTCAGTCTGAAAGGCTTCAGACGTGTCCCAGGAGGTACCCTCCACTAACCCATTGAAGCTGGGCCCTAGGACATCTAGAAGAACTCCAGTTAGCTGCAACCTAGTTGGTTCTCCATTCATTGATACACAAAGAAACTGAAAGAGGAAGGAAAACTTCATGCTAGTGATTTTGAGTATAGTCTGGGAGGAGTTCTGGGTCCTCTATCTTTGCTCACCACCACTTCCTCAGGTCTTACATGAAGCAGTCATAGCCTGTCACAGGAACTTTTCCCACAATGGTTTGTACTGTGTGACACAATCTGCACAATGAACTTGGGTCCCCTCATCTCCCATTTCCCATGCTCTGCTCCTGCCACTCACAACAACCCTGTTGCTATGGTATAAGGCCAATATTTGGGTATAGCATGACAGTTCGTCTGGTCACTGATGGAGAAAAAGAGCTCTCGTTTTCATTACTTGCAGTCATCATGAATACTGGAGAGGAAGACAATAAGAAGTAACATATTTTGGTGAGCACATCATCCAAGCAATTCTTTTATGACTTGAGTGGTCTGAGTTAAAATGCACAACAGTCTTGAGAGCTGGATCTCCTCTAGACCTCCCACCAGCTACCAGCTGCTTTGCCTCAGCTGCTGAGCAGTGACAGTGCCTTTTGAGCCAGCAAGTTCCTCCACAGCTTACTGACCTGCCATGTCCCTCCACTCAGGGAAAAGGAGCTGGAGCCCCTCATGACCTAGCTGCCATTGCTCTGGACTGCAGATCTGAGTCAGTCTTCACTATTAAAACTTTCAGCCCTTTTGCTGACCCCAAAGTTTATAAACTTCTGGAGAGAGTCAGATAAATGTGGCTGGTGTGACCTCTTGATCTTTTACTCCACAGTTTAATAAGTGGCATTCCTCAGGGGTCAGTATTGGGACCAGTGCTGTTTAACATCTTTGTCGGTGACATGGACAGTAGGATTGAGTGCACTTTCAGCGAGTTTGCCGATGACACCAAGCTGTGTGGTGTGATCAAAATCTTGAAAGGACCTGGACAAGCTGGAGAAGTGGGCCTGTGCAAATCTCATGAAGTTCATCAAGGCCAAGCACAAGGTCCTGCACTTGGGTCAGGGCGATCCCAAGCATAAATACACGCTAGGTGATAAGTAGATTGAGAGCAGCCTTGCAGAGAAGGACTTGAGGGTGTTGGTGGATGAAAAACTGACTATGAGCCAGCAATGTGCACTCACAGCTCAAAAAGCCAATCAGGTCCTGGAGTGCATCAAGACAAATGTGGCCAACAGGTCAAGGGAGATGATTCTGTCCTGTCTACGCTGCTCTCAAGAGACCCTACCTGGAGTACTCTGTTCAGCTCTGGGGCTGTAAGAAAGTGTAAGAAAGACATGGACCCGCTTAAGCAGGCTCAGAGTAGGGCAACAAAGATGATTAGGGAGCTGGAGCACCTCCCCTGTAAGGACGGGCTGGGAGACTTGTCGTTGTTCAGCCTGGAGAAGAGGAGGCTGTGAGGAGATCTTATGGCAGCCTTCCAGTACTTAAAGAGGGCCTACAGAAAAGATGGGGAGGGACTCTTTATCAGGGAGTGTAGTGATAGGACAAGGGGCAATGTTTTTAAACTGAAAGAGAGTAGGTTTAGATTAGATATTAGGAAGAAATTCTTTACTGTGAGGGTGGTGAGAAACTGGAACAGGTTTCCCAGAGAAGTTGTGGAAGCCTCATACTTGGAAGTGTTCAAGACCAGGTTGGATGGGGCTTTGAGCAACCTGGTCTAGTTGAAAATGTCCCTGCCCATGGCACAGGGTTGGAACAAGATAATCTTTAAGGTCCCTTCCAATCCAAAACATTCTATGATTCTATGGCCCCAAAGTCTCCTCTGTTACCCCTGTTTACACATGGCCCCACTTCTATCAAAATATCCCACAGTGAGCAGAAATAAAAGAGGTATTTCTGTGCACAGGAAGAGTGAACCAACCACTTACAAGCAGCTCGGGGCACAGCAGATGCAGTCCCCATCACATGCTTCTTCATGTGCCTCCCCCAGCACTGCAAGGAGCTCAGACACCATGGTGGCATCCTTCCTCATCCTCCTTCCTGAGCACACCCCGTCCCCCATCCCAAAGGAAAGGCTGCTGGATGTTAGCTGACCCTGGTTCTATAGTCCAAGCCCACACCGAGAGCATTTTCTCTCAAGCTCTACTTCAGGCAGCTCTACTTGGGCTTACGCTTCCCACCAGCTCCAGGAGATGGTCCCCAAATCCCCAGCAGCAGATGATCAGGTGGTGCCTGCTCACCCAGAGGCCTGTTGCCAGCCACCTGTTTTTCTATCAGTGAAACATGGGCAGCTGGAATTACTAGGAAAAATAAGTTAAGCTCATGGAAAATCCCACAGGAAAACTAATAGTTCCCCTGTCTGGTAATAAAGGTGATTAAAACAAGAATAAAAATCTCAAAAACCATTAGGTGAATAAGCACATTGAAACAATGAATTCCAGGAAGAAAACCTTTACCCTTAAAAAAATCTGCTTCTTGACACACGTTTAGCTGGCAAGGAAGGACAACAGCTCTTCAGCTTGCTGAAAGAGGGAACAAAAACTTCACTTCAAAAATAATCTCCTTATCAACACCTCTTGTTTATAGTCTCTTCATTTTTACAGGTAAGACAAATCTTTTATTGTCTAGTGCAAAGGATTCACAAGTTGGTGGTGGGTTTTTTTTTTTAATAGAAGGCGCATCCCTTTTGTAGGCTTCTGCCCAGCTAAATTTGGATATTAGGACTGACTGCTAGTGAGAAAGTCTGCGATGCTCAATATAAAAGAGGTGAACGATCCCATACAAGCCCAGATTTCAGGAAGCATCTGCAAAATTAAGGTACCAAATCTCTGAAGTACATCTTGGTTTTAAGTGTAGGTTGCGGCTAAGAAATACATCACGTTGTCATGGTTTAACTCCATCCGGCAACTAAGCCCCACACAGCTGCTTGCTCACTTTCCCCTGCTGGGATGGGGGAAAGATCAGAAGAGTAAAAGTGAGAAAACTCATGGGTTAAGACAAAGACTTGGTTAATAGGTAAAGCAAAAGCCACATGCACAAGCAAAGCAAAACAATGAATTAATTCACCACTTCCCGTCAGCAGGCAGGTGTTTTCAGCTGTCTCCAGAAAATCAGTGTTCCATCACACGTAACGGTTACTTGGGAAGACAAATGACATCACTCTGAACACCCCTCCCCTTCCTTCTTCTTCCCTCAGCTTTGTATGCTGAGCATGACATCATATGGAATATCCCTTTGGTCAGTTGGGGTCAGCTGTCCCAGCCGTGTCCCTCCCAAATTCTTACACACCTCCAGCCTACCTGCTGGTGGGATGATGTGAGGAGCAGAAAAGGCCTTGACTCTGTGTAAGCTCTGCTCAGCAGTAACGAAAACATGCCTGTGTTATCAGCACAAATCCAAAACACAGCCCCATACCAGCTACTGCGAAGAAAATTATGTATATTATGGAAGTTAAATGTAAACCCTGGATATCTCAAAATCGCAGGCTTAAGATAGCTTCTTAGCTAGCATAAACTGTAAACACAGAATATCAGTGTAGCCCTATGCAACACACTGTGAGTAGTTACAGAGCACAGAAGAATTCCCATGCAGCACTAGAAGATGTGCGGTCTGGTATAATTTGGTGAGCTACTGCCAGTATTATACAAGCAAACACAAGATTCCTGTCTCAGAAATCAGGCTACACAGACAAGCAATGTCAATGCTGGTGTATCAGCAGGAGGACAAAGTGCAGTGATAGGTTTGTTTCAGACAAATAAGGGCACCCAAAGGATGACACCTAAGCTCTAGGTTTTTATTTTAAGACCAAATTACAAGATGCTTCTTGTTCCCCTGTCTGCCGGCAGAATTGGCCTGACCCCACTGAACTTAGAGCAGCTACAGACAAGGGCCAGCAACAGGTGCCGCTATGTGAATCTGCTTTGGATCTCACATAAATCATTCTGTACATTTGTCCCAGAAAACAATCGAGAATGCCTGCAGATTTGCAGCTGCATTTGCTAACACCAGCTGACCATCAGACTTCCTTGGCTTTCCCATATTGCTTGGTACAGGAGTCTCCTACAGTCAGGGCCTCCCGTGCTAAGATGAGGACAAGAGTTTCTGTGAGTCTGAGATACATGTCACTGATCTGCTTCTTGCTGCAGATTTGCAGCACACCTGGAGACAGACACCCCTGCATCCTGCAGAGATCGCATAATTGTGAGACATGAACCAGCTCCAGGGTCCTCCCTGCATCCAGAACAGCATCCTCTGCTTTCAAGCAGCCACAAACACTGCCTGCCCAGCCATGCCCAGAGCTATGTGTGTCTCTAACCCTCGGGCCACACCAACCTTGCCAGCGCCTCCCAAGAACCATGTCCCTTTGCCTCCTGCACAGAAGGGTCATTGGATACAGTGAAGCTTGCCTCCAGCTGCATCGTGCTGCCCCAAAACCGGCTGTATTTGCAGATGGCAAACCTTGGCTCTCCCCTTCACACTACTATTGGAGGAAGTGATGAAGCACAGAGGAAGTTACTGCGCTTCAGGGCCAAATCTCTCACTGTTTCATGTTTCCAATAATTTTCAGACTGACGTGGCACCCAGCATTTCTGTCCTATTACAACGGTTGCTTCCAGCCACTGGCTGTCAAGCAGTAAGGAATCTCAGAGAAGGACCCTCTGCCCAGCCCAGTCGCAGGGTGGTCTGAGATGAATCAGTGCTTTCCAGAGACTGGAGATCATGGATTTGCCCATCAGAGCAGCCCCTCTGCTTCTGTTTCCTGTTCTGGCAGACATTGCTGGGGAGGTAGGGTTTTTTTCCCTGCTACTATGGTGTTTTTGAGGAGAGAGTTCCAGAGGGGAAAGCAGCAGTCCCGGTGGGCAGGATGCCTGCCGAAAGGCACAGACTGGGAGAAGCTCCTGCTCTCCAGCACCGTGCCTGCTCAGCCAGGCTCGTCCTTCCACAGCACCTCCACAGCCAGGGATGTAAGTGCCTGGGAAATAAGGGACAGGAATCAGGAAGACAAATGTCCCTTCTGCAAGTGGTAGACACAGGTTCAGAGGCTTTGTGGTGGGGAAGGAAGGCTGCGTCTCCCAGTCCCTCAGCAGGGACTCAACCCACTACACTGAAGGTGTTTGACGATACCAGTGTCTCCTGAGAGCTCCACAAACTCTGCTCTGGGGAAGGCGCTTCGCCTGGGGCACGCCGCACGGCAGCCTGTGCTCTCAGGCACCCACCTCCCCCCTGCCAGCCCACCCGGGGCAATGCCCTGCTCAGGGAGCACAGCTCTCCGAGGCACCTGCTCACCCCTAGCAGCAGGTTTCAAGTTTGCAACGGGACACACATCTACAAACCCTCGGGGCAGCGAGGCCAGGGTGCCCGTCAGGAAACGTCGCCAGGGCTCAGCTCACCCGCAGAGACCAACCCGGGACAGATGCCGCCACCACCGGGGCCAGTCTTCCCCCCTTGGCGGGGACTTCTTCCCCGGGAGAGGGGATTTCTCGCTTCCCTTTGGCCGGAGCCCATCTTCGGAAAGGAGGCGCAGCCGGAGTTTCCCAACCATCGGACTCCCTGCGCGACCCGGTCCCCGCCTCCGCGCCCTCCCCTTATAGCCGGGCTGCCCCGGGGCTGCGCAGCCAGCGCCGTCCGCCGCCGCCCGCCGACCCGCCAGCCCGCCCGGGACCCGCAGCACAGTAAGTCCTTCGTGCCGCCCGCTCGTCCGTGCTGCGGAGCTCGGGGCTTTCCCCCTTCCCCGTAGGGCCGTTGTCTCTCTCTCCCGCTTCTGCCGCGCCTCTGCCTCCCTCCCGGCTCACCCGTTCCAAGCCCAGCGAGCTTGGCTCTCTGCTGTGCCTGAGAGAGGGCAAGAGATAGTGGAAGGTCCTAAAGGATGAGTTCCTGGGCAAAGCGACAGATTTCAGCCCTACCTTGTAAGTACCAGAATAGAGAGTAAATCGAACTGCTGCGAGAAGGACAGCAGCTCCAGACACACCCCGGGGATGGCGACAGCAAGAATACATGTCTGGCAATTCCACTGCGATAGCCGGCTCTGAGTTCTGTGGCTCATCCCCTAGATTTCAGGGCATGAACACAGGCTGTGAGCAGTGACTCCTCCATGATACCACCATGCCTTACACCCCCTTCCCCAAAACACGGACATAGATCTTGAGAACCAAAGCACCCTAAACCCAGACCAGGCACCGGGGTCCAGATTCAGCATGGCACTTCCCACCCCCTCCTCTTTGTCTCTGTTTAGAGGGAAGTAGTTTTCTCCCAAATCACAGGAGAAGAACTGGATTATGATTCACTCAGTGGCTGCACTGGAAAAACACCATTTCAGCGCCTAGATCCTGTATGGTCCCAGGCAGCCCCTGAGCCCTGCACTCTGCCAGGGTCACTCTACCGAGCTGGCACATTTCTGCATTGCCATGCTCCCTGTTTTGTGATTATTTTTTTTCCCTAGTCAGGGGAGTCCCACTCCCCCTTGGACCTGCCTATTCACAGAGCACTGAAGAGCCTGTTGAAATTCCCTCCTGTCCTTGGGCAGCCACCCCACATCCACTGCATCACCTCCTCAGGCACAAATGGAAGGGTTCAACCTCAGGGCTAGGATCCTCGGCATGTTTAAACTAGGATTTCTTCTTAAGGCTACTGCAAAGCAAGGAAGAGACTTTCTGTGACTGGAGAATATGGCTGATATAGAAGCCATGGTTCCTCACCATCACCCCCAAGTTCAGAGCAGAAGAACCTGAATAAAGAGTCATTCTCCAAAGCATTCAACTGCCTGCCCCCACCGAGACACTCTGAGGCTTGCCAGTTCCGATAGAGCCGATGAAACGGGAGCATAGAGCTTTGGAAAACTCAGGTTTGGGTTTGCATCTGTCCCCCTCTCTGTAAAAAGAGGCCTGGAAAGCCAAAAAGTCTGAAAGTTCCAGCAGAGGCAAATGCTCCAGGAACTCTAGGACTGGCTCCCAGGGAACTTGTGTATCTTCTCAGTCACTGCTAGCTCTAGCAATGAACTTTGCTAACTCCATGTCCGAATGCAGGATTTGGTTTGGGAATAGGAGTATGAAAACAAAATCCTAGGCAGCAGTAGCTGGTTTCTCTTTCAGCAGCAGCAGTTTAAAATGAGAATGTCCAGATTCAAGGCGAGAAGAAAACGGAGCATATTACACTGTATTTTCTTTGCTTTTTCCCAAGAACAATAGAGATGTGTAATTTTCTCTTCTTTTTTGCTGTTTGAGAAATTCTCACTAACAACTGGAGATGCTGGTTTACAGGACTGTTTTCAGTTGAGCTTCAGTACTTTAAGGAAACCAAATTCTCATTTAAAAATGACAAGGGCCCTGTGTAGCTCTGTCTGTGCTGTTCCCCAGACAGGTGATATCATGGTTTAATGCTGGTTTAAAGCATCTCACACCTGGTCTGCCACTGCCATTCCCCTAGGTCTTTTGGGTCCCCCATCACACCCAGCCCTATGGTGGTGCCTGGCACTGGTAAGGCATAAGGATTGAGTCCCCTGGGAGGCTCTGCTCCTGCCTTGACTTCTTTACTGTAAGCATAGGTTGTGTTTCCCCTCAGCTTTTGAGCCCACTAAGAGCAGAGCTTGGCCACCATCAGGATGGTGCTGGACCACATGGGCTGTTGGGTGTCCCGTAGGGGTCCGTGGACAGAAGCCTGGATTTGAGCAGCACAGTACAATTTCAAGTTGGGGGTCTTGATGACCCAGCTCATCTGTGGACTGTGATTTCCCCGGCAGAGCCAAGTGGGAGCCCCCAGCTTCATGGTGTCTCCTTTCAGTATCCAATCCAGCTAACAAAAATTGGTAGGAAAAACCCCACCTCCTAGGAGGTCTTCCCAACTTGCAAAGATGGGGGCTGGCATCTCCATAAACTCTTTGCTTTGATTTATTAGCAGCTTATTTAGGTGTCACCACCTGTCTGAGGTACACTAAACTCAGACTGGCTGCACCGCTTTACTGCTTCAAAAGATGTTTTGACTCGGTGCCATTTTCTCATGTGGGCAGGAGTGACCCCAATTCCATAGGGAGTGGGGAGGGCAGTGGAGAAGAGGCTGATGAAAATGCAGAGAACGAATTTTGCTAAATAACTCTGGGTTTCTGGGAAGCTGTGAAAGTGTGGGGGACTTCCAATAAAATGAGACATAAATCCTTGTGACCTAGGATGTCACCGGGTTGGAGAGGTCTAAAAATCAAAAAAAATGCTTGTTAATACTAGCAGCGGCTCAGGAAAAAGAAGTCAAGAAAAAGATCAGCAAAAAAATTCAGAATAGGGGTAATTCTTTCGAGAGTTCTCTGGCACACCATGAGCTACACCTCATGAATGAGATCATTCCTAAGCATGCAGCATGAAAGCTGTTTCTGAGGAGGAGGAAAAGGAGAAAACAGGAAGCCACTGTGCCCAGAGTCAGGGTTGTGTCCTTCTGTTTCTTGGTTCTGCTCCAGGTGTTTCCCTTGCCCTCGCTGCCCACCTCCGAAAAGCTCCAGCCTGGTGGTACTACCATGATCAGCACCATGTGGGAGAGTTTGTTGGGTCCCTCCTTGGCCACCACTAATGGTATATGGACTCCGAGTAGAGTAGCAGAGGATGCTATGCGAGCTGTGCTGCTCTTCCTGTTGGAAACCATAAGCTAAATATACTATGTCAAAAATATTGGAGCTAAAGACTCCCCTGGCACAAACTATGATGCCACATAATAATAATGATGAGGAGGAGGATGATGAGAGGGGAACTCTTCTCCCATGTGACAAGTGGCAGGGCTAGAGGAAATGGCCTCAAATTGTGCCAGGGGGGATATAGGTTGGATAGTAGGAAAAATTTCATTACAGAAAGGGTTGTGAAGCATTGGAATGTGCTGCCCACGGAGTCAGTGGAGTCCCCTTCCCTCAAAGTTTTTAAAAGGTGTGTAGATGTGGTGCTGAGGGACGTGGTTTAGGGACCCTGGCAGTGCAGGGTGAACAGTTGGACTGGATGATCTTAAAGGTTTCTTCCAACTAGATGATTCCGTGATTCTATGATTCTGTAATAACAGTAAATTAGTAATAATAGTGAGTGGGGGCCTATATTAAGTCTTGACCTTAAATTATTAAATTTTCCAGGACCTGAATTTGAGCTCTGTGTCTGGGAAACGGTTCAGCATTTCCCAGGGAGTTAACTGCTAAAACAATTAGGAGCCTGCTGAAGTTTTAACGAGCTTTGATTTGTGAGCAGTACACAGGAGCAGCCCATGGCCATCTAAGCCAGAGCTGAGCTTCTGGTGCAGTGAGCAGGAGAGGAGCACAAGGAGTAGTGCTGGCCCAGCATCTCCTGCCTGTGGCCTCCAGCCGTAACCAGCACCACCTCATTTTACCTGAGTGTTTCCTGTATAAAACGTTTTTTTTTCTAGAAGGAAGTTTCTTATAGACATTTTGGTACCATTTCCCGTAAGTAACCGAGGTTTCATTCCAAGGCAGAACTGGAAGATGTGGTTTACTGGTATTTCCTGCTGCAGATACAAAAATATGCAGCAAGCAGCAGCAAACTGATAAATTTTGGGTAAGCGTTCAAGTTGGCCAAATGTGAGTGAGCTATTGCATTGACAGCCTTACTCAGATGCTTAACTCCTTCAGTGTGTATTAGTTCAAGATGAAAAAGCACACCCTAACATGCCAATATTGCCAACAGTTTTCGCACTGCTGATGTGCAGCCCCTCAACGAAAATGCCAAGCTGATTTTATCTTTATTTTAAGTCAGCTCTGGGACATTTTTAGGCAGATCAGGGCATAGGGATGCACCACAAACTATGGCTCGGTGTGCTCAGCTGATGGACAACAGGGGCTCGTCCAGGCTGCAGCCACTGGCAGCACGTGCCCAGCTATCTGCTTCCCTCCTGGGCATCACCAGCCCCTGTGCCCGGCCCTTGCAGAGTGTTACCAGGACAAAGTTCTGCCGGCCATTAAAAACTAAACTTTTCAGCTTAATCATTCCTTTATGGACTATTCTTTGTGTAGGGTCATTTCAGTGGTTTTCAAAGATCCGTGACATTCATCTTAGTATTGAAGAAGAAACAAAACCATTTTGAGATCCTCCTTTCTGATCATCATCCAGCAAAACAAAAAGTCACCTTCAGCTATAGAAAAGGGGAGGTACTTCCTTTGCTTAGAAACTAAAAAACAAAGTAACAGTAAATGCTTTGTTTTGGCTGAGTTTGTGCTGGAACAAACAGAAAGGAAGGAGTTTGGCAGAATGAATCTAAACACAGCCTTGTATTGGGAAATGCAGGCTAGGAAAATAGCCTTACAAAAACTAGGAAAGTCCCAAACACTTATCCCTGTTACCGTGATATTTTTTTGTAATGGAAAGTAACAAAAAGAAGCTCTTTTTCAACCTTTTTAGAATTCTAGTGGGGCATCCTGACTGGAGCAGCCAGAGTGAACCACTCTGGGATTTCCTTCCTCCCTGCATCTCTCCCCAGTAAGAGTGCGAGGGGAAGAGGTAGGTGCGTAGCCTCGGCCAGGGCTCACTGCTGCTGGGCAGCTCTGGTGCTCCAGCCCCCTTTGCTCGCCCATGCAACTGGCCCCGCAGCCTTGAGGCACGAAGGCTCCACTGAGCAGCGACCCGAGGCAGCGACCCTGCGCCTCTGGCAGCCACTTCTGTCCTGCTCAGTCGTAGCAGCACCTTAGGTTCAGCCTCACACTTTGCCCCAGGTCATAGCCCAGCAGTGTACCTGAGAGCCAGGCAGATCGTGCACACACATCACACCCCCCCCAGCTTTCTCTCCTTCCCGAATGAGTTTTCGTATTCATTATGTTTTAAAAGCAATAGCATTGCTAATCCTGAACATGACCTGGCAGCCAAAGCATGGGAAAAAGGAAGCTTTCAGTGGTGCCAGGCTCTGACTGCTCTCTATACCACCCGGATGCTGCCACTAACTTGATGCTTCAGAAGTCTCCAAGCTGCCGGGAGCCAGCAGAAGGAATCACAATTAAAACAAAGAACCACAGTCTTCCAACCAGTTTGCCCAGTAATAAGTATTACAGTTTGCATCAGCATCATACATACCAACAGTATAAACTTAACAAGGGTATTTGAAGATCACCACATTGTGACCTTATAACTGAAACCAAATTCTTTCTTTATTTAAAGCCTAATTATTCTGCCCTTATGCAGCACAAGTAACCCAAAACTTGCCTGAGAGTTCTTCACACGGAAGTGCACTGGTCTCCCAGGAAGTCACTTAAAGTGTGGTTACAATAAGGATTGGAAACCATGAGTCACTTTATTTCTTTACAATAATTATATAATTATAATCATTATATAAATTAATATAATTATGCAAATAAATCTATAGCAATATATTAAGTGATACATGTACATAAATAATTCTAAATATATATTCTAAAAGGATGTGGTGATAATAAGAAATTTCCATTGTTATTTGTGGCACAGGAGTGTTAGCAGTAGAGCAGGGCTTTGGCAGGATAATGTCTGTTTAAATAAGGCTAAACCACCCCGATCCTCGTGCCACGTCCCTATTTCCCCCTCAGCCAGGAGAGGGCTGTGCTGGACATGCAGCAGCCCTCGTCACTGGCACCAGTTTCATTTAGCAGCTCTGGGAAAAGTCCAGTCTGGTTGGTCTCTGCTATCAGAACGTCCCCCCTCCACCAGCCCATTTCACTAGTCTTTTTCTTGCACAAGCCCCAGCCTGCACTACAGCCCCACATTTCAACATCAACAGATGGAACAATAACTGCTCCCAAGTATTTGAAAAAACCAGCAAGGCACACTGAAGTTGCAACAAGCTGCACTGAAGTTGCCTTGTCTGGGGATGCCATAGTCACCCTGGGACCGTTCTCAAACTGGGATTACATAGGGTGAGTGTGTTTGAAGGGCCTGAGTGCATCCCTGAGCTTGTGTCTGCCTCTGTAGGGATGCAGCCAGCACACAGAGCATTGAAGCCTATCTTCTGACAGGGATTTTTGGGCCAAAAGTGATAAGCCTTGTGATGCTCATATCAGGAGATACTGCTGTTCTTCCCACACTCCCATCCTTTCAACCATGTTTTTCACATCTGCAGTGTTTCTGAACTCTCAGCCACCTTCTCTGGGAGCTCTCCTCAATAATGCTAAGAATTTTATTACTGACTTGAATGGGGACTCAGTCAAACCAGCAGGACTTGTGCTCACCAAAGACTGACTTCTCCTGCAGAGCTGTGCTCATACCAGATGTGTGTAGCATTCCCCACATGGCACATACAGGGACAACTTATTCCAGAATTATTTGTGTTTGACACATTGTGCCATGGCAATTTTTATGCAAAGTGTTATAAACTGACCAGTTCTTTCTGAAACTTACAGGCTAGAAGGAAAATGATGAAAATGTTACCTTTTTTCCAAAGTGGTCCGATTGGAATACGCAATGGATCAGAGGGTTGCATTGGTGCAAACAGGGAGCTTGAAAACCTTTTGACATCAGTAGCTGAGCAAGTCCCTGCCTGTCCTGAACCTTCTGGAGACGAGATCTGGTCAAGGGACCAGAAGAAGATGAGTGAAAGGCCAGAGGCAGCCTGCAGACCCTCACGTGCATCTTCCATCACAAGCAATGGGAGCTGCAGCTCTACTGGGGACAGCCCTGAAAAGGGGAAGAAAGGAATAAAGAAAATCCTTACGAGTGCACTTAAGAAAATGGTAAAGACCAAGCCACCCAGTGGTAAGTGCTCTTCCATCCTCCTTACTCCACTGCATTGGCCATAGTTACCTCTAGAGGGGTTGCTCGAGGTGGAGAATTGTCCCCTTGAGAAACAAGGGCATGGACAGATTGAAGTGACTTGGCCAAGATGCCCAGGGAAACTTGGGCTGAGGGACACATCACCTCGAGTCCTAGTCCTTTGGTATCAAGGACACACTTCTTGAGACCTGCCAGTTTGCAGATTTTCTATCCAAAACAAAACTTATTTCTACCTCTCATGCGGGCACAAAGACCTGTGGGAGGGCAAGAAATGAAGGCATACCTCTCTGCTCTGTTACTCCATGAAACCGCCGCCCTGTGAAATCTCCTCTTCCCCCCAGGGACAGCAGTGAGCAGCACATGTAGGTCTTTCCCAGGGCTGATATATGAACATCCAGCTCCTCCAGTTGCAGGCGCCGTCCCTGCAGGATGCTTAGAGAGGTAGCAAAATACCTGCTCAGAGAAACCCAGAGCTGGAGAGGAAAGTGCCCCTTGGCACTTCCAAGGCTCACCTGCCACCTCAGGTCATATATCTCATTACCTGGTTCATAAACTTAGCAAGCTGTACTTTAAAGTAAGTTTGTTTTTCAGTCGTACCTCCTTTGCTGGGAGGGGGGCGGGTCTCACAAAGACTCACTGTATAATTACAAATTAAATCTCATTTCCAGGCAGGCCTTTACTGATCTAATTGGCATCTCTTGTTCCATGTGTCAAATGTTTTCCCTAACTGGTGTTTTTCCTTCTTGGCCTTGAATTTTCTCAGCTAAACGAACCGAGTCTACTGAAAATAGGCCCTTTGTGCCTTTGTTCTTACTGCTGCGTTGCCCCATTCCCAAGGTCTTTTTTTTCTTTAAATAAAGCAATCAGAATTTCAGAAAATATTCCAGATGAGATACCACCCATGCCTGGTACAGTATGTTACTATTTTCCTATCGTAGCTGGGCATTCCTCACTGGATACAACCTGGGATCATGTCTGACATTTTCACCATCATTCACAGTAATGATTCACTGATTCTCCAGGCATCTCTCTTCCTTCTCCATCTCAGGCTGATTCACGCTCAACTTGCAGCAGAAAATCTTATTTGTTGCTAAGTAACTTTTGTTCTATTGAATTTGGATCTTATACTTTCTGCTATTAAATTTCAGCCCATTTACTATTCAAGTTATCCCATTGTTCCTGTGTAATACACTAAGCCCTCAGTTTCGATAATATCTCTGACACTTGTGTAATCAGCAGATGCCAACAGGGCACTCCCAGCTTTTGTGCTGCAGTCTCTAAGGAGGTTATGAAGTAAGAAGAGTTTCATGAATAATGCAAGCTTTCTCCACCCAGGGTTTTCCATACAAACCTTACACATCTAACAGAACTTATTTGGCGATACAATTTCTCCAGCGAATGGTTGGACTCAATGATCTTAAAGGTCTCTTCCAACCAGATGTTTCTATGATTCTATAACTTCCCAGATTGCACCGAGTTAACTGGCTGTAACTCAGATAAGATAGTTCAACTGTATTTATCTTACCCACTAAACGTGTCCTCCAAAAAAATGTCACAGGTCAGATTGTGCCAACCTATTTCTGGAAAGCACATGTGATATTTCCTCTAGCACATCTTATCTAGCTGCATCTTTCCCTCTACATTTTTTCTAAAGTCATACTTCTGACTTGAGGTCATATTAATGGGAAGGGCTATAACAAATAAATAAATAGATAAATAAATAAAACCCTACAAATCTAAATTTCAGAAAAAATTATAGGTAGCTCATGAATAGGTTTCCATATGTAACACACTGGTGATAGGTATTCAAATTTCCATTGCCCCAGTTACAGACAAACTAGAAATAAACCGAACTTTAAAAAAACAGGAAGATTTTCTATATGGTGAAGGAGCCTAAGATCTAGCATTATAGAAATATAAACTTTTTAAAAAAAAAAAAAAGTAATCCAGATCCATAATGTTTTATAAAACAGAAATTTGAATGTTTGCTATTGCGTAAAGAAAGGCTGCTCTTTTTTCACCAGTCAAACAAGTCATGGATCTCCTTGAAGAGCAAAAGCTTTGCGATGCCAGCCAGCATCTGATTGTCCTGGAGAAGAGCCTGTCTAGCAAAAGTGAGGGAGGAGTGAATACCAGCCAGCAAGACATTGAGTCTGTCTATGAAATTCTGAAGCACAAAGTCTTCAGCGTCTTAAAAGATTCCATCCTGCTAGCGAAAACAAACCCAGAACTGCTGCAGCAGGCAGTAGAGGCACTGAAAGAGCAGGAGAAAGAAGATCAGAACTACATGTTAGAGAATCCACCTGCCCAAAACATGCAATTTAGACCTAGAAAATGGAAAGAGCTTTGGATGGCTACAGTAAAGGAGTCAACAGAGTCTCGAATGAAAGACACAAGCCGCACTCCTATAACTGAGAACCTCTCTACACTTGGCCAGAACTTCCTGCACATGGGAAAGACAATGAAAGAAGATTTGACAGTAGTTGTAAAGTATATTGAACAGCTTTATCCTCCTGAGTTTAATGTGTTCCGTACATATGCCGAACTCTACCACAACTATTTTGCCTCCCAAGCAAAGAAAAATGCTGAGTCTCACCTGGAAGACAAGGATATTTACCTTCTCCTCTCATGGGTGCACAGTATTTATCTAAAGTAAGTGAGGCTTTTACAGCCCTGGTGATCAACACCGGTTCGGTGGCTGCAAAACCAAGCTTTTGCTTGATTTATGAATCAGTATCACTGCAATGCAGTCTGGCACCTGCCTAGGTTTTGGTGTCACTGGCATCATGCTGATATGCACTAACTGTCCAGGGCAGCTGGAAGAGACACACTCAGGGCTGCCAGTCTGTAAACCAAGGGCTGACCCCACCACTCTGGGACCATAGATATACACACAGATGTTTAGGGTTTCACTTGTGGGGTAAATTGGGCAGGTTCATTGCCCTGATCTCTATTTCAATTGCAGAACTGAACTCATCCTTGGAAAATTTGGAAATTTCAGCCCTCTGGACCAGAGGGCAGCCAATACATAGAACAACCAGAGATGCAATTATCCTGGGCATGGAGGATGTTGCTTAGGTGTTACCCATAGTCTATGCTATCCTCCCAGTTAGGAGACCTAAAGGTGCACCTCTGTGAGAGGACATCATCAGCAAAGGGTCAGCCTTCATCCTCACAAGCCCTGTATGTTATAGAACTGAAAATACTTGTGGCTTATAGTACTGGACAGAGAATTGAGAGCTCTCATTTCTTAGGTGAAAACCAGTAAATACACCAGCAGTGTTTCTTCTGCCATTCTAGAGCCATTCAACCTTTTCCTCAACTTTTTCCTTTTCGTGTTTTACTGATGAAGTATACTGACTTAGTGTTGATCCTGGAAGTTTTCCAGAGCCAGTGCTGTGCTCTAGGTCAGGATATTCAGGCCTGAACCAGTGTGTGTTTGCAAATCAGTAGCTGCAAGGAGCAGGGCTTGGCCAGAGCAGCACAGCCTGGTGCTGCGGACAGTGTTGGCCAGGGCAGCAGCTGCTCTGTGGGGTGTTCCCAGAAGCCACATCCAGGAACCATCTCTCTCCACTGCTGGCAGCAAAGGGAGCGGTGAAGAGGAGGAGGAGGGTTGCACAGCAGCCTGGCCCCAGCTTCCTGTGAAATATCAGAAACAGCCCATGTGTAAGAAGCACGGCGGCGTGTCCCTGTGGAGCTGGGTGATGTGCAAACAGGGGACTCAGGTGATGTTCAGGGTTACTCTCCGCGGCTCCTGAAGGAGAGGCTGCTTCCAAATCAGCCCCCCCACAAGTGCTGGCCTGAGTCCCCCACAGCTGGCAGGTCCCTCCCCTCGCAGATCAGGGATCACACTGCCCAGCCAGCATGTGGTGAGGACATCACAGTGAAATATGAAACCACCTGCTCCATTCCCAGCTAGCCACGAAGTGCCAGCTTTTCATGGCAGCTTCTTAATATCGACGGAGAGAGGTTGTGTCCTGGGGCTAGACCCTCCTGCTTGCTTCAGGTCCCCCATCCCCACCAGTGCAGTGGCCAGTGCTCAGGAGCTCAGCAGAACATGACTCCATTCCACAGGGTTGCTTTTTGCTCGGAGTCTCACCTTCACAGGGAGAGATTCGGGCACAGATTCAGCTTACCTCTAAGTGCTTCCTGGACTAAGGACAATGTACATTTCCATCTGTTTTTTCACTGAAAGCCTCAAAAAGTGTTAGTGATTTGCATCAACAGCTGTCTTGAATTACACTGCCCTTGGAAGATGTGATTGTTTGGCTTTTTCATTCCAGACATATGAGAAAAGATCCTGTTTTAGCCGAGGAGCTGGAAAAAGTTAAGCTTGGAAGCCTTTTGCCGTCAAGTCTGAGCAAAGAGCTTGAAAAGAAATACCTTGACAGTGAAGAGGTGAGAATCCGTTCAGTCCCTCCTCTTCCCTTTACTGCTCCCATGACTGCTCAGAGGAGCTCTAACTTGTCCTGCTCACACACTTCTCACCTGTGAGCCACACAGCCTTCCAGGGAGAAGTAAAAGCAAGAATGCTCTTGTTTCTTTTTGGGGGACAGGTCAGCTTTCTGCTAGATGGGACTTGCAGAGCAAACTTCTGCTTAGCCCTGGGAGCCATCAGCAAAGAACTGCTCAGTTCATGCAAACCTTGTGGTGGGAAAGTGGGGAAAAAATCCAATGATTAATCTTTATGGGCAACTTTGCAGTTGTCTGTCAAATTTCCAGAGGGATTTATATCTCTCTTGTAGATGACAGATTCAGAATTACTATGGTCTGTGCTGGGGTACCTGCACCAACGCGTGCAGGTCTGTTCTTCAAAAATCTGCTTTTTTGATGGAGAATCGTCTGGTCTGCAGAAAATTAACAGTTACTCTGGTTTTTGGATTACTCTTGCCTTAATGGAAACAAGAATCGACTTTTACCGTAATCCCATAGCTTAGTGCTTTTGTCATTTTGCACTGGAATTCCTGGAAAATGAGAAGACAGGTTCCAGGTTTAGCTGTAGCCTGTTTGCATGTGGGACAGGTGGGTTTGAGGGCTACAAAGGACAGGAGCAGGGCCCTTGGAGATCAGAAATAGATGCCAGCCATCATACAAACCATTTCCAAAGCCTTGCTGCACAGTGTGCACAGGAGGGGTCGGAGCAGAAACCTGAGAACATTTTGTTTCACTCTCCAGTGCTCATAATACATCAGAAGTGCTCATGAAAAAGGATTGTTACCCAGCAGGCAACACTGAGCATGACACACAGGCAGCGTGTGGCTGGGGGAACAGGGCCTGCGGCACGCGTGGCTGCCTGCAACCTTCCTACTCGCTGCTGGGCTCCCCTGCCCTCTACATCACCACTGATGTGGCAGGGTGTCAGGCAGGGATGTAGATCTTGGTCTTTGTTCCTACCCTGAAATGTTCAATTCACTACCGCACAGGTGTGTATTGTGAGGGTGTTGTCCTTGCTGCTGTGAAGTGGTGGGTCGTAACAAAGAGCCTTTATTTCTCAACCAGGGCTAAGGAAAATGTCTGCTGACCCAGGCAAATGGTGGGTGGGTGAGTAAAAACCTGCGTAAGGCAGGGGGTGCTACATCCACTTTGTGGTAAATGCTGTTGTTCTTCCTTCACTAAAGGCTACTATCAAAAAGTTGCTGAGCAAATGTTTGGACAAAGAAATCCAAAGATGGAAAGAAGACGAAGAACCCGAGAAACTAAATGGGCATTTTCACAGTGAACTACTGGCAATATTTGTTATCCAGGTAATAGAGACATATATTAAAAATAAACAATCGCATCCTGCACATACCAAGAATTTGAGACCAACTGTGGTCAATGCAGGGAAGAAAAGACCAAGTCACTTTTGCAGGGTGGTAGTAGGGGGATGGTTCAGGGGAGCCCAAACCCATGGTCTGGCATGGTTGTGGTTTACGACATGCTGGAGACAAACTCCTCTATAAGCAAAACCAGCAGGAAAGCTGCCTTCACTTCTCCCTGTGCAGTCCCTTCTGCAGCCCCAGCTGATGCCAAGCCGTTAGGCCCTGGGTAGCGTAACAGCAGCGACAACAGTCACCTTTAGTCGAGCAAGGAAGCAGCACTGTGCCCTTGCCCTGCTTGCTCCTGGGGACACTGTCATGGACAGAGCTGCTTTGAGTGCTCACACCCTTTCCCCACGCTCAGCACTCTCCCTCTTCTGGCCACAGAGGATGAATAGAGTTCATTTTTAAAAATAAACTTTTCATTATTGAGGTTGTTATGCTTAAATTGTTTTTTTTAATGCAATCGTATGACATTCATCAAAAAAAGCATTAAAAGTGTCGCTTTCTCAGCTATTTAATGATTGTTTCTTCTTCACCTCTCTCTCCTCCTTTGAAAATGGAGTGCAAAATTAGCTTGAACCCACCAAAAAGTATAGCTGCTCTGCATGGTCCCTGGCTCAGGCACAGTGAGGAATGGAGGAGAGATGGGTGCAGTTACCGCAGTTAAGGATCTGTAGCCTTTTTAACCATCAGATCTCACCTTTTTGGAGCAAGCAGCATTGAAAATTGATCTTGTTTGTTTGTTTGTTAGAGTATCTACAGTGGCCAGGAGCGAGCCAAGGACATCAGTGCAGCAGTGGGCGAGGAGCTGTCACATCGCCTGTCGAAGGAGCTGTCTGCCTTCCTGAAAAGGTGTGGTAAGGCAACATTGGGCAGCAGAACTGGCAGAGCTGCCCAGCGCACACACTGATCCGCCTCTCCTCTTCCCATCTCCCCTCCAGCTACAAGGATGCTTTTGAAGACTTTAAGGAGAGGAGCAAGAAGCACAGATATTACAAGCCTATACTGATCGCAAATATGAACAACTGCTGGAATTTTAGGTAAGGGTCCAAAAGAAAAGGCTTTGCTCCTTCCTCTGCAGGCAATGGATAATAGCGTGATAGAGGGAAGGTACTCCAGAGTGGGCAGAAGAAGGTCCATCTGACTGCAGAGGAAGGTTTGGAGACTCCTGAACTTCTCTCTCTCGCTTTAGAGAACAAACTATTCTGACCTTGCTGATGTTCCCTTGCAGAGACTACACAGAGAAAAACATGGCTGAAAAGGAGGACAATAAAGCCAGTATCCTCAGCACTCTTGGGGACATTGAAAACAGTGTCTTCGATGTGCTGCTTCAACTGCTGTTTGACCAGCTGAAGGTACCAGATCCACAGCTCACACCCTTCTGCCCCATGGTTCAGCCTGTGCTGTTGCCAGGCGTGTTGTCCTGCCATGCTATCAGTTGCCCAAATCTCTGATTCAAGTGCAGCAAGGTTCTTTAAGGGCTGTGGGCCAGATCACTTCTCAGCATTGGTTCTGACTAACATTGTTGCCAGAAAACTCACTGACCTCTCCTGGAGCTGGTCCTCAAGCCTGCAGGCAAAATGGGTGCACCTACATAGGCATGACTGTGCAGAGGAACATAAAATGTGCTGATCTTATCTAAGATAACTGCTGCAGGAGTGAGAGTCTCAGCCTGAAGTGTTTACACTCCAAACTGTGTGAAGCAATCACAAATGACATGAAATGCAATTACGCAGCTTTTGGCTTCTTCACAAAGGTGGCCTGAAAGGCACTTTTGATTTCTTTCTTTTTTTCTTTTTTTTTTTTTTTTTAAATATATATAACATGAGCTTTTTAAGCTAAGCAAGTGTGGTGGAGGGGAAAGCGTAGGAGTCAGGAATGTTCAGCCACAATCTCTCTTGCATTCTCTGTAGGGCCTTTTGGAAGGCATCTGGAAGAGCAGGGGTGCTTTTTCATAATTGTGATTGAAAACCTCTCATAATGATTCATTCTTTTCCTCTGATGGTTCCATAATTCTCTAATTAGACAAAATGGTGTGGACAAAGCATTACAAATGTGGATATAAAAAAAAGCATCTCCAGTATAAGCCTTTCAAGACCTCAGTCTTCGTCATGAGGAGCAAAGAAGGGGACACAAACCCAATACAGCCTCCTTTTCCCCTGCTCCTATAAGTCATCATCACGTGACCCTGCACAGGACTGCATGCCATGCTGTCACTGTGTAGGACACTGTACATATGGAAATGCTAAATATACGTGTGCCTAGAATTTGTTTGGAGGGAACTAAGCAGATTTTCCTTTTTTCAGCCAATTTATAAGAAGTTTACAGAAAATAAGTGGGACTCCAGCAATGAAATTATGAGCAAGATCATTGAAACCACCAGCAAACACGTTTCAGACTTCCGGACCCTAAAGGACCCTTTCTACCAGGTAAGTCCAAGAGAAATATCAGAGGGATTCTGGGATGCCAAGGCTGTGTTATCAGCTCTGACCCTCCAGGACTGGAGTTGCCGTGACCCTCATTAAGCTGGCCTGGCATTGGAGAGCCCTCTCAGGCAGGATTCCCGTCAGCAGGCAGTTTACCTAGATTAGCCATTCTCCAGCAGAAGCAGACTCCTTTAGCTCTGCTGCAGTGCTTGCAGAGAAAATCACTCCTGCTGTAGGGAAAGTGCTCTAGGGATCACTCAAAATATGGCTTTATTTATGTATGGGTTTTGTTTAGCAACCTTGAAACATAGATGCAATTGCATGGTTCTGCCTCATGGCTCCTTTGATTGCCCTAAGGACTGGGGAGATGGATGCAGCTGGGAAAAATCCCAGATAACTGAGCCACCGCCACATCTTCAGTGGTGCTGGAGTATATATGGAACATCACCATATAAAAAAGTCTTTGATTTCCTGCTTTTGTCTTTTTAGAAGCTGAAACAAAATTATGATGTTTTGTGTATTAGAGAAAGGAACAGGAGGAACAGCATGAATTCCTGTTTCTCTGGAGTACTGTTAGTTACTTCTTTAACACATGGAGATCTTTTCTATGCTTTAAACTCTTCCCAGAAGGAGACAACATTTGGAAATTCCCACACTTCACTAGTTTGAGTACAAAGAAATTCTCGGCATCTAGGATGTCACATAACCAGTCATGGGGAGGTTGGCAGCCAGCGCCGTTCCTGACGTGTGATCAGCAGCAGACATTTGGCAGGGCATGTCTTACAACACCCAAAATGTTTTTGTCCTCCATCCACACACACAGTTTGTTTTGTCCCCAAGAAAAAGATAGATGAATGATGCTCCCTCTCCTTCCCAACAGGCTATCATCGAGAAGATCCATGCCCGCTTGGTTAAAGAGTACATTGTGAGGCTGCTGAAGAAGAAAGTCAGCCTGAAAACTGCAGCGCAACAGCAAAACCTGGCACAACAAATCTCCAAGAATGCTGCCGACCTGGAAGCCTTCTGCACCAACAACGTACGTGAGTGCTTGCCACATCCACAGCAGCACAGGACACAGGCACATTGAAAATCAGGGAAATAAATTTTCTGGGGCCTCTCATTTACCTTTCCAACTCAGCTTAATTTCCTGGAAGGCAGGACCTGAGACAGAAAGAGGTCTCCAAGTGCCTGTGGGCAGAAAGGCTCCCCTGCCACCAGCCTGCCCCTCCCCAAGAGGGAGAGTGATTATTTCATCCTCCTTTGTCCTATAGGCAGTGGTTTTCTTTTGAAGACTTAGATTAATGGAGTCAGAAGATGTAGCTAAACACTGCACTACTCTGGTTTCTGTAAACTTGCATGTAGTCTGGATTTTGACTCCTCTTTCACCCCTGATTTCCCTCGCTGCTGCTTTTAGGTCAGGCAGGGGCTGGAACAGACAGTGCTGGGTCTCTGGTACATACGAGTTTCCTCCACCGGAGACCCTTGCCTTTTCTGCATGGCTGAAATGCCCCTCTCTGTCCTCTGAGATCCTTTCATGCCTCTAATTTGTCTGCAAAAAAGTTAAGCCAAGCCCTGTCCTCCACCACCCCACGTACATTTGACTGGAGAAGGAGCAAGCCTAAGCATTCCTTGGCATGGGCAGGAGGTCAGGCAGCCGGTGCCTTGGGATATCCAATGGCCATAAAACAGGTCCAGTTGGGGCTTTTACCTGAGTGGGCAGGGAGATGATTTTGGCAGTGCCTGGAGATGCTAAAGGCAGGGTTGTGTGCAGAGCTAGGAGAGAGCATCACATGGTAGTGCATTACCTGACCCATCAGTTCTCGTACATGCCAGGCAGCATAGAAACCCAAGGAAAGGAAAATGTGATGGAAGGGAAGAGTGGAGAGAGGCTGTCAAGATGGATGTGGGAACCTGAGTCTTATGGCAAACCCTACACCACTTGTATAAGAGGATTTAAAACCACCACAAAACTAATCCAATTCCTCCAAGGCTGGTCCCAACTAGAAACATCAATGAAAACAATGAGGCACCTAAAATTACTGCTGTGTCCTTCCCCATCACCAGGAAACAGCCTCAGGAGCAGTTCGGCTGCATCCACCATGAAACACAGCTCCTGGGCTGGTCGGAGGTTTGCACCTCCATGATGCTGACTGCTTTCTGTTCTGACAGGGGTCTCAAGCCACGTGGCTGAATTCGGCACTCCCCAAACTGGCTGAAATAATCCGACTTCAGGATTTAGGTGCTATTAAAATGGAAGTTGCAACACTCGCCTCGACATACCCAGATATCCGGTAAGAGACACTGAAACAGATTTGCAAACACTTGTATGAAATTGTAATGAGTCAGGAAATAGTCAAATATGAATATAGGTCAGGTTCATATAGCCTGAATCTATAAAACTGGGTGGGGGCTGCATGCCAGGCTGTGGCAATCCCAGTGTTATTGGACAACAAAGTAAACTAATTGAAAAAACCTATTTATATAGTCCAAAATCTGGCCTGATTTTCACCTTTGTCTTGGCGATTCCCTACCCTACCCCAAACATCCCAGGACAGTGCTGGGTCCTGGGTAGGACTGCCAGATGATGAGCTGGCATCTGCCAGGGACTTCAACGCCTACCACTAGTGCAGGCTGCATCCTGGTGCAAGGGACCCGGCACGTGGAGATCTCTGGGAGTAGGTAACACCTGCCCGTTTCTCTTCACAGCAAAAGGCACCTGGAAGCATTCCTACACATCAAAGCAAATTTGTCACGCAGCGAACTCAAAAGCATCCTGGGCTACTTGACAGACACCACAGCATCCACACAGCCGGGGGCCCCGCTCTTCTCCAACATAAATGTGTCCTAGGCCAAGGAACCCCTTGGCACCCCTTTGTGCCAGACTGTCAGCTAAGATGGGACGGAGTCCACCCCCTGGAGCAATGCACAGAGCACACTGCCATCTTTTCCTATGGAAAGTACTTTGTCCTAATTTGGTGCTCCACACCTCTATGGGAATCACCGTCTTCCACAAAGGGCCAGGAGGAGGAGGCACCCACAGGAGGAGCAGTGCCCACAAGGACTGGAGCTGTTCCTTACACCACGGAATCACAGAATCGTTTTGGTCAGAAGAGACCATTAAAATCATAAAGACCCACTGTTCACCCTGCACTGTCAGATCACCACTAAACCACGTCCCTCAGCATCACATCTACGCATCTTTTAAATACTTGCAGAGATGGGGACTCCACCACCTCCTTGGACAGCCTGTTGCAGTGCTTCACAACCCTTTCTGTAAAGAAATTTTTCCTAATGTCCAACATAAATCTCCCCTGGCACAACTTGAAGCCATTTCCTCTTGTCCTATCACTTGTTGCTTGGGAGAAGCCATGGACTCCCCTCAAGGTCTCCTTGGTGCCACCACGTTCTCTGCCTGGACACTGCCTGGGTGCTCTGACCTCCGTCTACCTCACAGGGTGCTGCGAAGGCCACATCACTGACTCCCCAACTAACCCAGACTGAGCAGGCATCTCCTATGTATCTTTTATCTTCTAAGGAAATGGAGGAAAACAAAAACTGAAGTCAAAATGTAGAGATGTTGGAGAAGTCCCAAGTGAGCACGCTTGTACACCATCTACATTCCTCTGACCTAGGCAGGGGCAGATGTGTTACGCTGATGGGAGAGACACCAGGTTTTGGGTCAGCAGGAGCTGTTGCTCAGCCATGGCAGTACTCCGGCTGTCCTGCTGCCCTGCATCACCCTGAGACCTGGGGCTTGGAATGGCCCCCGCTGCATGTTCTGCCCCATGCAGCAGCATTGCCCAGGGGCATTGGGATTTCCAAACCCGCCCCATTGAGCCCTGACTGGCTCCGCAGCAGCAGTCCAGCTGCTGCTTCACCTTGTGCTTCCTTCACCTCCATGAGGTGGGAGCGCCCAAGCTCCCCAGCAGCCACCAGCCCCTCTTCAGTGACGCTACCAATTCATCTGCACTGGCGCAGCACCCTGCTAACACAGGGCTGGGAGCAAGCTGCTTATAGCAATGGATCATCTAGGCTAGACCCTGGCACCGAGTAAAGCACTTCAGATGTTTCTTAAGCCCTTCTAATCAAGGAGAGGACTTTTCCAGTCTCCGTTATCATCATAGGCTTGGAATGGGTGCTGGAACTGCTCTGAAATGCCATTAAGATGTATTGAGCACCCTCTATGCATCACTGTTTCCTTGCTCGCTCTTTCCTCTCTTGCTGTGAGGTAGATATGGTGTGAATATATAGATGGGTCTGTTGTGAAACTATGCCCATGTTTTTTGGGAAGGGAATCGCTTGCCAAAACAACCATGTGTTTAGTTGAAGAGCTTTCCCTTCTGTTTTTCTCTGTTTCAACTTCTGTATCAGGCTATAGAAAGTCTGTCCAGAAGGAAGATGCATAATGACTGTGCAAACCATGTAATAATGTATTTATATGCATTTGCAGTATACCATTTGTGTATTTTTGCATCCAATTTTATTTTTTCTCAGTTAGAGATATTCATTTGCAATGTTTATATTTAAGTGGTATTCAAATATGCCAGAAAAGTGACTCATTTATTCTGTCTCTGGCTGTTGTTTACTGCGATGCCATATACATACTACTTCAAAGGGCCAATTCTTCCACTCCTCCCAGCCTGCTTCAGTGAATGTCACCCACCACTTCCAGGTAGGGAGGGTCTTGCTGGACTACAGACAAGCTGGAAAAGCAGAGGCACCCTCTGTTTGTGCTGTGTATGGGTCTCATAGCCTGGCTTTCCTTGCTCTCCGGAGCAAGGACTGCCCTGTGCACCATGTTCATGGTATCTGGTATAATAAGGTCCAAAACGTCAGCATCAAAGCACTACCGCAGTTGCAATATTGAATAATAAAAAGATATATATAATTGACATATATCTCATCCTTACCGCTCTGGCATCCCTATTCCTCTGTCTCTGTTATCTCTTTCTGTTCATATGAGTCTTTAGGAGATGCAGCTCACCAGAATTTGGCCCCGCTGGCCCCTTTTTACCATCCTCACAGCTGCTATTAAACCCACGGCTTTGCGGCTGTCCGCAGAGAGGTGGAAGCAGGAGCCCTCTGCCAACAGGTTATGTGACAAAATTGTACCCTGGGTGAAAAACAGTGCTTTGGTTTTAGTCTGCTGCTGAACCTCCCTCACCTTCTATAAACACAGTCATGCTCCCACAAAACTCATAGATACACATAACTTTAAAACTTATTACACATTATCTAAACACTTATCCCAGCTACAATTTAAAGCCAGATGCTGAAATGCCTTCTGACAGTGCTGAGCACTCACGACAACTGTCACCTATTGTGCAACATTTTCTTTCCCAATTAGTGAAAGGTCATGTAATTGCTATAAGTAATTGCGCTTTGATTTAGAGATCTGTTAAAGGCCTACAGAAATGCATCATAAAAGTGATTATGCTGGTCTTTGGAAAAAAAAAAAAGATTCCAGCTAAGTAAGTGCTCAAAGGAAAACAGTGAATCTAATTATATATCATAATTAGGATGGGTAGGAGAAAATGGCTTTCATTCACATTTCATAAGCCATATGGAACTGCTTTGTGCAATTCTCTTCATCCTGCCATAAAACCCCAGCTATCAGCTTTAATGAGCCCAGGAAACTACTTTATTTATCTTCCTGTATGACTCAACATTTACCATGACATTTATTTATACGTGGCATATCACACATAGCCAGATACTTTCAGGAGGTTGCATGAATGTCTTCTGGTTAGTGTTAGATTAATACTGATAAATACCACTCCTGTAAAAGAACCAAGTAAAATTTTCTGGGGTCAGTGTGGGTGGATTTTCCTTATCATGCAACCTCTGCTGACGTTGGTGTCTGCCCCTCCTTGAAGGCAGAGCAGATAGCCAAGAAGAAAAATAAAATCAGCTTTATAAAACAGTTAAGAAAGCTGGTTCCTGGGCACGGTTGCTGTGGCATTGCCAGGTCTCTCAGTCAGCTGTCATGAGTGCCAGTAGGACATCAGCCTGCAATGGCCACTGCATTGGACACAGACTGAGCTCACACACGTACACACGCACATTCCTGGACCCCTCCCCATCCATCTCACCAGGCACTTCCATCATTTGGTAGGACACTTGAAGTTTGCAATGCAAAAGATGCAGGGACACAAACCACAGCATACCAGAGGGTGGACCAAGGCATTACTCATCTCCTTTGCTTCTGCAGGAGCCATCTGCTGCTCAGTGACACCTGAAGAACCTCTGCCCTTGCTGCAGGAGAAGCTAAAACCAGCCAGGGAGCTCCTGGGCTACTCCCAAGTGTGAGCATGATGTAAAAAAGCAAAAACCTTATGCCAGAGCCAAATGAGAAACTTTGGGGTCTGCAGACCTGGAAATGAAGCGTTAACAAACCAGAATGTCTGCAGTTCCTCCCCTTTGAGTCTGGATCTTCTCACCAGGATGCCCTGGAAGAAGATAGCACTGGACCAAAGGCTGTAGGATTTAAGATTGTAAGAAAGACACACTAGACCAAAGTGCTTTGGTAATGGGACCTTTCTGTATCCAGTCCTCATTGCCAAGTGGACAGTCCTGGCTTCATTGACATGCACAGTGACATGCACAGGTGACACATTTCCTCACCTACTAATCGATGTAAACCAGGAAGAATACGTGTAATTAGATATTCACAAAGGGTGTGTCAGCAATTTGCTGACATCCATTTGCAAATCCTGTATTTAGTTTAGCTGGGATGAACTTTAATAGGAGAAAACCTGGAAACTCCACTGCAGTGGGAAGAGACTGTGAAGCCTGGCAATGCATTGAGCATCCCGAAGGAAAGGTGCACCTGCCGTGAGTGGCGAACAGCAAAGCCTCCTTCCCCAAGGAAATTAGGGCACACAGGCTGCAGGTTCTGCATCTCCCAGCATGGTTTCATGTGGTGCCCCATCACCTGCCTCCACTTTGTAAAGCTTGGGTCCAAAGCTGATGCTGGGGACCAAATGGGCAGGAGTCAGCATCACTGAGCGCTGGGGAGGAAGGGTATTTCGGGAACGGGCTAGAAGCCAGTAAACCTGGGTGTGACACTAGCAAAATTGTCCTCTGCCATGCTGTAGATTGAAACCCATGAGAGTAATTGCTGTCTTCCTGCATCCACTTAAAAGAGGATGTGGCTACACCACACACACTGATAGCCTTGAAACAAAAAATAGCTCTTCTGTAGCCACAATAATAGAGATGGAAGCTAACGTTGGGGGATTTCAAGAATTACTTATCAGTGCAGCAACCACAGACTTCCCCCTCAGCAAAGGTGCGACTCCACACTGCTGGGGTGGGAGAAGAATTTCACCTCCTGAGGGGAATCCAGAGGAAATGTGATGGAGCAGGTGCACACCAAGTGCACTGGAGGAAGGCTAATTGTTTTTTAAAGCAATATGAAGTTTTTAAGGCTACTGTGAAGTGAATGCTTGTACCTACTGGACACCATTTCTCCTTGTTATCCCAGGCTTTCTCCTCTAGAAATCAAGTTTTAGAAAATCCTTTTGAACTGACCAGACCGGATGCTCCCCTTCAAACTCATTTTTCAGTTCTTCTCTGAGTCTTGTCCCATCAGAGGTTTTCAGTTGCTTCTTTCACCTCTCCACAAGTCTTGGATTTTCACCCCAGCCCCTCTCCCAGCACTACCTAATAGTGCCCTTGGACCATGTTCTAATCTTCCCACCCTTCATTCAGCAGATGGGACACACCAGGGCATGTCATGTACCAGCACCTAGAAAGACCATTATTTGAGGACGAGGAATTTGTTGGTAATTCATTGGAATTCATTCTAAATAGTTTTCATCCAAACAGGACAGAGCACTTGAGCTGTAATAACCCTTCTAATGGATTAATAAAAGAAGAAAACTTAGCATTTAGCAGAAAACCTGAGCTTTCAAAAGTACTTACCAATGTTAGAACGGCTGTGATGGGGAGAGATTAGATCTCAAAGGGAAGAGATTATAACAAACTCTCGGGTAGAACAATATTGGTCCTGGAGACTTCAAGAGATTTTAAGCCTTTTCCCAAAGGCTGGAGCCGTATCCCAAAGGCTGGAGGCCAACCCCCAATTCCCACTGGCAAGAACAAAGCAGCCTGAGAGCTAAACCAAGTGTACAGATTAGAGGAAATTCCAGGATAAAGTTAACAGTGCTATGTCCTAGTAAATGGAGGGTTGTTTCTGCTCTTTGGTTTCATTGCAGTCCCCTCTACCCTACACCAACACTACAAGAAGTGGTGACAGCCATCTGAGCTGTGGGGGGGCAGGGACTGTCATCTTCATGCTCCTGCACAGCAGACCCCTTGTCTTTGGCAAGGTTCCAACCCCAACTTCACACATTGTGACACAGCCCCTTCACAATCTGTGTGGGACTATGCAGACTCAAAAAGGTTGGTTGAAGCTACCCAATCCCTCTGATTAACATATGGGGAGTGACAGAGGTATTTCCAAGGCCACAAGAGAGCCATTTGATCCAGCAGCATCTTGGCAGACACCCTCTTGTGACAAGCTTGTGCAGACACTCTTGGACCACACCAGCCTTGAGGTCCTTTGGTCAACAAGCAGATGTGAAAGAAATGTCATCTGCAGAGGCCGCACTTCATTCAGAGGTGTCATTGCTGTCCTGCCTGAGCATGGGAGGTTTGCAGAAAGCAGCTCTGAGCAGCCTTGCTTCCCTTCCGCAGGATGCTCAGAAAGAGGCATCTCATTCCACCTCCGAGGGATCACAGGGCTTGGGATAACTCATGAGACCCAAAGACTGGTCCTGTGATCTCATGGGACAAAAAGACCTGGAAGAGTTACTGAAAAAGGGGGACAAACTGAACCAGGGTAACACTTGCACACATTGGACGGGCCAGACCTGCTGCTGGAGAAACCTCAGCAGCTTGCAAAGATCTCATGGGTAACTGTTAATCCATCTGGAATAACACAGCATGAGCAGTAATCTGGATAACCTTTGCTGTATATCAGTAAGAGAAACATAGGAGGTGCCTTAGAGAAACAAGGCTGCAGAAGTAGAGACTGAGAAGGTGGGAAAGCAGCCTTCAAGTACCTGCCATGCCTCTGCTGTACTCAAAAGCCTTTTGTTGGTCTTTGTTTAACTGTCCAGCTCAGCATTCTCTTCTGATCCATTAAAATATCACAAAGACCAAAGTATTACTGTGGAATGTATGAACTGCCCAAGCTCCCATTTTTGTTTGATTTTATTTCCCTGTGAAGCCTCTCTCAAGGAGCTCAGATTGCACTTTCTTGGGGAACATTTTGTCAGATCAGCACGTACAGCATGAAATCAATAGCAGCCTACGAAGAAAGACTAGATTCATCTGTTGTCCAGAAGAACCTCTTAAGCCAACTTTTTTTGGATAGAAACCACAGTTAAGAAAAGGAAAATGTTCCACCTTCCTTCCACCTACCTCAAAACATCACCCTCTGTGTCTTCCAAGGGGCGAAAGCCCATCTCTCCATGTAACACCATTTCTGTACAAAACCCTATTTCTGTACAAAAAACCACTATCTCTATCCAGGTATGTTGTTCTTTTTTCCAGTCTAAGTTTCTACTATCTCATATGAACAGCTCTATACTACAAGCTTCAGTTCATTATTCAAAATTATACCAATTGCCAATTTTCATATATTTCAATATAGCTTGACTTGAAAAGCAAATTCTGCTGTCAGTAGTACACGAGCAATGCTTCCATGTTACTGTGCTAATTACCATTAAGAGAATCAACACACAGCAGATTTCTGCAATCTGTTCAGCTCTCTATACACAGAAAAAATTCTTTGCAGGGGTGCTTTCAAGACAGAAATGGAGGCAGTAAACTCTATACGTTTTTGAAAGCTGGTATCTGGAGTTGTAACAGATACTTAGAAAATTTCTTAGTCTAAGAGTCCTGCATTGCTCATGTACAGAGTGCCCCCACACCAATGCTACTACCATAACAACTGTTTTTCTTACAGACACTCTGTATCCAGCCTTTTGCCCAGTTTCAGCCCTTCAAAGAACACTGTTTTCTGGAATTCAACATTTTTCTCCACAGAAAGTGGCCAAATCAGAGTATTTGGTTTGGCAAACTCAAACTGTAAAGTCTGGGACCCCAGAGCTGTTTGAGCTAATGTGTGAACCCCCCTTCCTCTTCCCACACTCCGCCACAGCGTGTGCTTAGACGAGTTGCATCATGGGTTTTGGTTATTATTCCTTCTGGTAAATTTTCAAGGAAAACATCAGAAAGTTCAGGCCATGCAAGTTCACAGTGTTGTAGGAACTTTGACATATTATGAAATAAATAGAGATAATGTGCAGAAGACCTCTCTGTCTTCTCCAGGGTGGGGCTTTGAGCAACCTAGTCTAGTGGAAGGCTTCTCTGCCCACGGGGGTTGGAATGAGATGATCTTTCAGGTCCCTTCCAACCCAAATTATTCTATGATAACGCAGTACCCCAGGTCTCCCAAATACTCCTAGCAACAGGCATGACATACGAGGGCAGCAAAGGCATCTCCTGGGGGCCTGGGGGCTCATCTGGTACACAGCACAAGATGGGGGCATGTGCCTTGACATGGGCAGAACCACTGGAGGGATGTCACACCTGCAACTGAAAGCCAGAGAGACGCAGTCTTCAAGGTCAGATGATGACCAGCTTAAGATTTATGGCTCTGTATTTGGTGGTGATGCAATTATCTAGAAGCAAATATTCATTTTCCATTGATCTGTAGTCAGGGCAACCGTTGCCAAAGGTAACATGAGCACCACCAGTGGTAGGTGATATGTTGTCGAGGTTCAGACCATCCGACTCTCTTGCATTTCCGTGTGCTCAACAGTTCTTAATGCAGTTTCAATTCTCTTAGAAATAAAGAAGTAGAGTGCGGATCATTTTCCTCCCACTATATAGTGCCAAGCATGCCAAGAAATATTGTGGTATTTCCACAACCTGAAGCAGAGGTTTCCTTTTCAGACAGGATTTCTTTGCTGAGCTGCAAAGCTTTGGCGCTGTCATGCACAGCTGTGCTGCACACAGAAGCCAGTTTGAGGCCAAAATGCTTTCAAGGGTGAAGTCTCAGGCAGCAGTGTGTGTTGAGCCAAAATTTAGCTAAACAGGAGGAGGAGCCTGGAGGAGGGAGTACCCTACCTCAGCTGCAGGAACCACAGCCCTGCAGATACACCTTCACCAGTCTGTAAGCGACCAGTACGACAAACAGCATCTTGTCCTGAACTCAACCCTGCCTTCAGCCACAGCATCCAGAAAACAGAGACCATTCTTGAGCTGCTTGGCCAGAGCTCTTTCCTAGCACCAATTTTAGCTGCCATCTGCCCAGGTCAACGCATTTTCTCTATGGCAGAGGAGTGTGTTGCTCGGTGTCTGTCTGCTCTCCAGTTGTAGTCTTTCATTCAGCTGAATTCAAGCAATGCCATTAATGAAGGTCATCAAGAATCAGTTATCTCTTATAGTCGAACCAAAATGTCTAAATGCTGCACATCACGCAGATCAGTTGAGGAGGGAGCAGGAAGGAAGGGAAATGACCACAGAGTAAGAGTGTTTACATGCACTGTACAACACTGGAGCCATGGGACAGAAGTGCTGCTGACTTACACCAAGACAGAAATATGCTGAGCCATGTCTGCTGAGGTCCTGAGGGCACTGCTCCCAGTGACCATTGATCCTGCTCCAGCAGCTCTGCTGCCACCAGGCAAATGCAGCACCAGTTAATGAAGTTGTGATCATCCACCTCCATCCCCACTCAGCCCTGATGGACACTGTTATCTCACTTAGCTCTGACAAAAAACCACCTAGGCCAGGAGGGAAAGGAAACCTAGGGATGAACTGTGTTTGTGCAGCATGGGGACCTGGCCATGGGGAGCTCAGGGTGCATTCTGCCGAGGTCCGGGGTGAAGATTGTGGGCTCATTGCAGGAAGAATTGTGCACCAAGCTGCCTCCTGAAGCCAGGTGTCAGAGTCACATGGTGTTGGTCTCAGAGGGGACCTGGTAGCTCTGGAAAGCAGATTGGTTTTTCTCACTTATCACAAGGAGGAGACAGGTAGTGTGTGAACTTTTGAAGTCCTCCATGTGGCTGCCTAGCTGTGAAGAGGAGGTCTTAGCCCAGGTAGCGATTGCACCTTTGGCTAAAAACTGCTCCTACGAAGAGCTACCTAGAGAGGTTGTTGTGGGCAAACAGAGCACAGAGGCATGAAGCGAGCCCACAGCGGCTGAGCATCAATCAGACCAGCAGCTGGGCAAGTGCTGTCCTCAGCCTCCCTCCAGCCTCCACCACAGGACTGTGGGCGTTGTGTTTACCCTGCACAGAAGCAAGACAGATGGCAATTTCATCAGCCCAGGAATGCACATGCCCTAGGTCCTCGGTCTCATCTTTCCTCTGCCCTCTGCTCTCTCACTTTTCTCTCCTGTCCAGCATGTGCTAAAGCAGACTGTAACTGGGGAAGAGGCTATCATGTGTGAGGCTGGCTTGGTGCCTAGCCAAACCTGCGTTTTAAATACAAGTGGAGCTGTCAAGCATCTCCAGCACCACAGCAGAACAGCGTGCACAGAATTCACTGTGACCCAGTTCAGCTGATGCAGCCACAATGCATTTCCACAAGGTCAGCCCACATCAAGCAAAAAATGAGGATATCAGGCGTTATTTTTATTGGCTTTCCTCCACGCAGTTGAATTGTGTTCGCTTCGCTTCAGGTTTGTTTGCTTTAATTTATCCCTCATCAGAGGAAAGCATTGGCAAGAAAACTTTGAGCAATTTCATGTCCTTAAGTTAACAATGGCTGGGAGAAATCAAACCCAAACAGCCTGTGCAGTTCAGTTAAAACCCTCTAAGTTAATAAAATAGAGCCCATACTGCTACACCTATACTTAGTTTTAAGCAGACGAGTGATTTTGAGTGATGCTTTTCTGCACAGATTTAATCATGTAGATAAGCTGGACAAGACTGGGCTTAAAAGCTTTTGCTACAGCATACTCACTGCTTTATATCTTCAGTACAACACACTCGCCTGTTCCCAATGGAACATACTTCAATTCACAATGTAAATATAATCAAGCCAAGCCAAAAAAATTCTTAAAGAAGTGGACTGCACTTTTGTCAGGGCAGTTGCATAGCAATTACCCTGCAGAAATCATACTGCGCTCCAAACGACTGAAAACACACTGCTGTTTCACTGGGGGAAGAGGCATTTGGCTTCGTTCCTCAGAACAGCCATCTATTTAGATGGCCCCTTGTGACCAGGATCACAGTGCAGTGCTGAGTATTTATTCTCTCTGTGTACCAGGGAAAAGAGCTGTGCTGCCTTTTACAGACCAGGAGATGAAACACAGATGTGACATGCCCTTGGACACACGTCGTGAGCTTGCAGCAGGACATAGACTTGAACACAGTCCCAAAAGTCCCTGTGCACCCTTTGGCCACTAGTACAGCTTAGATTTTCAATGAGGCTGAGGCAGCGAGTTTGGAAATGGAGAAGAGTCTCCTGCCATCCTCCCTTCTGACAGCTATTATGCAATACTGATGGCACTGTGATGCAAAAGGTGCCAGCAAGTAGATGCAAGCTACGGCTCTGGAAGCCCCTGCATTGCATTCTGCTGGGGGCTGGGCGTGGCAGAGAGCATCACTGGGAGCATGCCTGGGTCTCACATTTCTTACCTGGCCACCACTAATGGCTGGTTTTTGTTTGCAGTGTTGAAAAACTAATGTAGCAAGAATAGCAGTGTGTGTGATGAATGGACACCCCATGAATAATGCAAACCAGTTTAATCACACGCTACGTGGAGGGGTTCAGTTGTATTGGACCATAGCCACTCCAGGACTTCCATCAGATGGTGTTGCTACTATATATTGCCACTGTCCCCATTCGTCATCTGTCCTCTCAGCACCTCTATCATCTTCTGTGACCAGATGCATGCTGGGGACTGTGTGTGAAATAGAGAGTCAACCTGGAAGAGCAGTTCCTCCTCCAGCGTGGTTAACTACACACTACCACCCTCGCAGAAGGACCTAGATATAATATTTTCCTTCTACACTTGCTACCTTACAGCCTTCTGCTGCATGCCTGAGGCTTCCCAAAGAGCCAGTCTTCACCCTTCAAACAGTTATATCCAGGGAATAACAAAAACAATGGACACTGGAATCAGAGAGCATGTAAAGGTCTTGCAGTATTGTGTTATGACAGTGAGTCCAATGCTCTGGCACAACAGCTTACTTCCCCTGCACTTCCCCTGTGTCACTGTCACTGCTGGGTGCATAACTCTGAGATGTCGTTTGTTACCTCAACCCACTTCACTTTTTTCACTTCTTCATCGAAAGTCTCTGACCTTGAGCAAAGCTAGTGAACTATTATCACAAGATTTAACAGCAAGTTCTCCATTTTCCCTCACTGTGTCTGTTCATGTTGAACCAGGATGGCTTTCATGCCCGCTGCGCTGCTGGACACAAGCCAAACCTGCAACCCAATCAACATGGGTTTATTTGCCACATGGGCTAGGAAACACGCTCCAGCTGTCTGCACCAGGAAAGGACCAGGGTGTGGAAGCCCATTAGGTCTTAAAACACTGTCTTTTTCCTCAAAAGGTTAGCTCCAGCCAGTTAATATGTTTTTGAGCAGAATTTTCTTCCTGTAGCAATTTGGTCTATTCCAGCAAGGGTCAGTTTATCACGGCCTTACAAGTTTTACTTCCTTTGTAAATTATCTTTTGCTGATTGGAACATGCAAGTTTTTAATTACCCCATGGAAAAGAAGGGACAGAGAAAAATCACTGTGTCCTTGGCCAAGCGGAATGCATTAGCCAAGGCAGGGCTGGGCAACACGTGGAGAAAATAACCCAAATTTCACCGCATGCCCCAGAGCAGCTGCCCACCTCCACACCTGCCTGGAGCCTCAGGACCCACCTGAAGAAACTCTACCACTTTCGGGTAATTTTGCTTCCTGGGGCTCCTGGAAATCTGACAATTTAAATCACTTTTCTGGATTCGGAGTTGTCTGCGTCTTGCTCTGGAGGACCTCCCCTGAACCCAGAGGCTTTGCACTGCTGTAAGCCAGCAGCTATCAGAGGTCAGCCCCACATGGGGCACGGTGGAAGAGGATGAAGGATGACTGTCACAAGAACAGCATCCCCAAACATGAACTCTCTCCCACTCACATTTCCCCATCACAACTAAAATGACTGTTTTTACCATTAAGTAACCCCAGAAAAGCATGAGAGTGTTTTCCTCAGTTGCCATCTATGAGTCTCTTTCACAGACACCCTTTCTGCCTGCCACAACGTGTCCCTCACATATTGATTTCCAATTTTAAAAAAAGCATTTTCCAACAGGCTCTACAGTTGGGCCCCTCTCTGTGCTTCCAGCTTTAGCTTCAAATCCTGTTTGCTTGAAACTGAATGAACAACCTCCAGGGTTATCAGAAGGAAGGAGGAAGGCCCTTGTCATGGGAGCAGAGGACTCTATCCAAAGGCTATCCTCCAGACTGCTGTTGGGACATCCCTGTTGCAAGGCAGCAGCCCCACCAGCATGTCCCTATCTGCCTCTCTGCAGTTCTTAAGAAACAAAACTCAAAACCTGGGGGGCAACAAGGAGGGAGCCCTGTTCCCTGAGACAAAAAGCTCAAATGTAAAAGTGTGGGGATGGAAAAAGGACAGGTGTGTGATATGCTTGGACAGACACATGTACAATCCTTAGGGAACCTGGCAGATTCAAGTGCGAAGGATGCAAAACTGTTGGGTGAGCCTTGGAGAAGCACAAAGCAGCTGTACCATCTTTGTACTGTGGCCTCATGACCAGGAGGGCTCCTCACTGGGACAAGGGCGAGGAGGGTCCCCCCCAGCATGAGGTCTGCATGGTGGCAGGCACGTACCCTGCAGCAAGGGCAGCCCTTGGATGTTTCCAACTAACCTGGAAGACACCCACGGAGCCTGGTCCCCTCCTGTCAGGTGGCAGTGGCACCTAGCAGGCACCTTTCTCATGGTTATGGACCAGGGAAGAGCCAGCCCTGTTCAGCAAGGAGAAATGGCACCTCACAAACCCACTGGAGTTCTTGGAGGGGGGGAGCAAGGAAGCACAGAGGAGATGTGGTTGCTGTAACCTACTGAGGATTCCAAAAGGCATTTGACAAGCCGTTGCTAAAGACTCCGAGAGAAACTGGGAAGCAATAGGATGAGTGAGAAGGTCTCACAGGCATGAGTAACAGAGCAAAGACAGGAAATAAGGAGCAATTTTCATATTAGAGGGGTGTCCTTCCGTGCAGGGTTGTGCTGAGGTCTCTGCAGGAACCTGGGAAGGGATGGACAGGCAGGTGACAGCATTTGCAGATGATACAAAATGACTCATGGCAGTAAAGGTGACCTTATGATGCTGACCAAGCAGGTGTTCAAGTGGCAGAGGATATCTATGCAAAGGGATGCAAAATTCTTGGTTTACATACAAAACAGGAGAGCCAAATGAGACCCTGGGCAGGTAGCTTTGTGGAAATGTTACCTAATGCAAGGAAAACAAATCCCAAATTAAATGTGAGGAGTTAATAAGAGGGAAAAAATTTAACAGATCAGGAACAAAAAAAATATCGTAATGAACACTCACAGCAGTCCTAGCTTGAGGGTTATGCATCGTTTGGGTCTTTCCATCTTAAAATTGGTGCTAGCAGAGGAGCAGAAGATCCAGAGCAGAGGCATGAGGTTAGCAGAGTCATGGCAGAACTTCTGGGTGAGCAGGACAGGACTCTTCAGGTTAAAAATAGGACAGCCGAGGATGGGGGTCTGCAGAACAATGGAAGACTAAAGAGGATGGAATGAGGAAAACTGTCTCTTCCTACACAAGAGGTGTCAGATTAAGGTAGTAGGTGCACAACCCAAAACCAAAACTGAAGGTTTTTTCACATGAGGTGTAATTAGGCTGCAGCAGCTCCTGTTGCAGGACGCTCTAAAAGCTAAGCTGTATGCAGAAAGCAGCCAGTCAGGGATGGAGAGGGGGTAAGAGAAACAACAACTTCAAAGGCTCTTATATACAGACACTGCTCTGGCTCAGGAAGTGTATCAGCTGCAAATTGTTGGTGTCTGGGAGAGTATATGGGGATGGATCATGCTTCTCCTATCTCTTCTGCTGTTCCTGGGCGCCTGTTCTGGCCACTGGTATGGAGATGATGCTGGGCTGGAGAAATGCTTGGCTTGATCCATGCAGCTATCCTGCACCCTCTCCCAGACTCCCCAGCTGTTTGAGGCTTGTGCATTTAGTCATTTGGCTTCATACTATATGAATTTTGTGTTATTTTAATAATTTTGATGGAGTGCCCAGAGGTTCAGGAGAAGAAGTGGGTGCATCTATGAAAGGTCACCCTAGACCCTGCCAAACCTCAGTCTTACTAAATTTCAATCCCAAAAGCAGTCTGGGAAGTCAGATTAGTAAATAAGTCTTCTCATAGTTCTTCCCCCAAAATATCTTCTGTGCTCTTTCTTCTTGTCATCCATCAGAAAAAGAAAACAAGGCTGATGCTATGATAATGAAATAGAAAGTGTCTTTTCAAGAGAGGAACTGCACTTATAAATTCAAGTCATCTTTAGCTCACCAAAAACTCCCAAATCTTTTCACTGTAGAGTTCTGCTTTATTGGGAGCCTGGAGCTCTGCCTCACATCCTTGTGTGCAGCTAGAACATGTGTTTATGCTCCAGTCATGTCAACAAGAGCCACATCCCATATGAGCCTCACTTCTTGGTTCAATGCCTTGAGAAAGCAGGGCCTTATGGGAAATTCCACCCTTGCCACAGGCTCTTGGGAGGCCTCACTTCCCAGGAAGCAATACAAAAATGTAGGTCCTTGATGCCAATAAGCTTCAGACTGGGAAGGACCATCCAGTGGCATGAGGAAATTCCCATCCTTCCACTCTGCCCTTATCTGGTCCCTGGCAGGGACTTTGTCTGTCCCATCTGGTCCCATCCCAGTGTGCAGTGTGGTGAAGAAAACACACTCCTGATTTTGAGGAGATGCAAACCCCTCTAGCCTACTCTTAATTATGTTTTCCCTCTCTTTTTTTTGCCCTTTCTCTTAGTACAAAAGGTCAATGTTTAAAAATTACAGAAGGATAAGAGAGTTTTTCACCCGAGCTCTCTGCTCCATCAACCTCCCTGTTACACAATACTCAGACTGTTTTGTTATACCAAATCTTCAGACAAGGTCCACAGAGTCTTCACCTCCTATTTCAGTCAGGTAAGAAGTGATGATCCATTACACATAAGCACTCAGACAAGCTGTGAGTGAGCCCGGCCTGGCCACAGGGCTCACAGGATGGTTGCACTGCTGGAAGGGGACTCTGAAGGCCTCCAGTCCACCTTCCTATTCAAAGCAGGACTATTGCCACTACTAGCTCAGGTCAGCCTCCGGTTTTGCCTAGCAAAGTCTTCAAAAACCTCAAAGTGGAGAGTCCGCTACCTCTCTGGGCTGCATCACCTCCTAGGGAATGTTGAACCCAAACCTTCCAAACCACAACCTGTGACCATTTCCCCTTGGAGTATCACCTGATGCTACGAAGAAGTTTGACCATTGTAACCAGTCTTCACATAGGTTGCTCTCAAACTGTCCTTTATCTTCCTCTTTGCCAGGTTAAGCAAGCCCAGCTTCTGCAACCTCTGTTCATCGGCCATATGGTCTTCTGGACCCTCTTCTCACTGACAACATGTCCATTACTGGGGCAACTCTCTCCTGTATGTGCTTTCAGACATGGAGGACTTCAGTGGAGATTCTTCTGGTCAACAACTGTGGCTTTCAAAAACTAGTGGCTGTCAGAGGACAGGCTGCTGCCCCTGTCTCCAAGCGCCTTGATGCCAGCTTCCAGCAGAGCCCTGGGGGAGATGCTGGAGATGTTAGCCCAGGCTGGAGGACAGTCTTTGTTCTCAGTGTCTTTACAGAGTCAGCACCTCGGTCATGTGGCAGTGCTGCCCTGCCTATGCTGACAGAACCAGGCAGCCCCAGGAGAACCTGGCCAGCAGAGGGACTTGTCCCCAGCCCTCACGGCCAAAAGAGAGGTACCCAGCTGCATCCCATCTGGGATGAAAGGGGAATTTCGTCAGTGATGAAACCGTAGGAGTCCAACACTGTGCAAAACATTTGAGGCTAACATAAACATCGCTGTGTTTATGAAAATGGAAATCAGATGGTGTCTAAGTGAACACAGAGCACTGTTCCACAGGGCTTTGTAATTTCTGCACAGATGAAGGAGCTGCTCCTCTGGGAAGAGTACAGCTTTTTGAACCAAATTACTCAAGCCATACTCTGCCTTTGTTGGTAGCTACAGCCTTGCTTTGACATAGTCCTTAAAGCATGCAGAAATATGAGCTTGTGTCATGCCTGGCATGTCTTGACTGTTTCCAAAGGCTTAAGGAGACACATGATTTCTCAAAATTGCTGCTTTTCCTGCATCCTTCCAGCCATGCCAGCCCTTAAATACAAGCCCAGCATTCTGCTGGGATAGAAGAGGAAAAGCCCTAAACACACACCTTAACCTGGGGCAGTTTGGCAGCTCAGCCTCCACTGAAGACCAGGACACATGTGAGCCAGACACCAGCCAGGGTTTGCCTGTGCAGCCTTGCAGCTACACAGGAGAGACAAACCCGCTGCATCTCCCCTACAGCTGGGAGACACGTGACAAAACATGGCAGGGCACATAGCTTTAACCTGGAACCTGGGGCACAGTGTTGCTGTCTGACAGCTCTTCCCAGGGCCATGTGCCAAGGTCTCCTCCAGCATCCTGCAGCCTTTTCAGCCCACAGCTCAGCTGCAGAAGTAGTGTATCTGGAGTTCACCCACTTAGGGTAGTCCCGTTCCCAAAACAGTCCTGTGCTGCCCCAGAGATTGGCAGCATGAAAGATTGGCAGTGTGAGGCAGCCTGGCTGTCCTCAGCCTCTGGGCTATCCTTCTCAAACCTCTTATACCCTCCAGGTTGCTGTTTTGGAGAGACCCTTTTTCCCTTCCAGGATCCCTGCTCTGCTGCTCACCCCCTTCCAGAGAGGCTTAACCTAGCTGTACCTGTGGGTTGCCCTGCTTCAACCCCAGAGATGCCTCTCATGAGCTTGAGTCTCCACGGATGCTTTGGGAAGTGCCCCACATCCCTGCACTGAATATGCAGGGCTCAGTGTTGCCTTCCTGATCCCCTTCTTCATGGGGTGGGAGAAGGGATCCAGCCCTGGGCAGAAGAAGGTAGGCACCAGGGATGGGGAGATCAGAGAGATGATGATTTTCATGACAGAGAATCTGGAAAAATAAAGTTGGTGGGGGCAGGTCATAGCAGACACAGATGCAACAGGGGAGACCCCAGGGCAGGTCGATCTAAGGGGAAAGTGGAATTTAGAGGAGCAGGCAGCTCCTCAGGAAGTAATATTAAAGGCATGAAGAAATCTTCCAGTGCAGAAGGAGGACGTGCAGCATGATGGAAATTCAGCTGATTCATAAATTCTTTAAGCGCCTGAAGTTCAAGCAGGAATTAAGGAACGAAAACAAGCTATTCAAATTCCAGGAGATTCATGTAAAACTGTGGCACAAGCATCTGGGGTGCAACTGGAAAGATAAAGTGCAGATGCTGGTACTGAGGGATGAGCAGCACCAGGGGTACACAGCTCTAAGTGCTGGGAGGTGCCCCTGCTCCAGCATCAGCCTTGGCTTAAGCAGCCTCTGTCAGCCCCCATCACCGCTGTCCCTCTCCAGTCCCCAACAGCTGCACTAGCACTGGGGCAGGGAAACACATACAGTGGTGGCTGTTTACACCAACAACGCTGCCAAAAAATAAATGAAGTAAGATAATGTTAACAAACTGTGCATCCAGCTGTAGCCTAAATAAACCGGAGGCTTCCAGAGACGGATTTTGTCCACCCAACTTGTCCCAGCACAACATGTTTGGAAAAGGGTTTGAAGCCATCTCACAGCCATCCACCGCAATGGCCAAGAGGGGGGTGTTTCTCTGGGTGAGGTCAAGAGGTACTGATCTTAAAAAAGGAGGAGTACTAAGCCCTGGGGTTATTTCCTGGACAAACATTGTTAGAATTAAAGAGTTTTAAGCATGAGAACAATACCATGACAATGTACTAAGATTTTTTTAATCAAATTTGTCCTGGATACATCTATTGGCTTTGTCTCCATGGCAGGACTTTCTCCTCCCTGAGAGCAGAGCAGCTGCAGATGTTGGGACCCTTAACTTTAGTAAGGTTTCTGAGACCATCTTAAGTACCATTCGTGTAAATAAGCGAGGTAGGGACCATGGTCCCTGCCGGTGCCAAGCACTGCCCCTGACAGTGGCAGCAGGGACAAGGCAGCAGAGCAGGAGGCATGTCACTGCTGGCTGTGGCTTGGCGCAGCTCTGGAAAGCACTGCACATGTCTCTGAGCACACAGACCTCGGGGTGGGGGTCTGAAAATGTCTGAGAGGCAGACACGAAACAGGATGGAGATTTACAATCAGAGCAAAACTGCATGAGGTGTTGAGTGTGAGTCCATGGGAGCCTGGTCTGAGCCAGGTTCATTAATGATTTGGATACCGAAATGCAGAGGATGCTCGTGAGAGATTCAGGGACTGCAAGCAGGGACAAGGTACAAGATCCGATCTTGGAGTTATCTAGAACAAAAAATAAACCATTAGGATGCAATTCAACCAGAACTAGAGCAGCATTTGGCAATGACACAGAAGTAAACAACTGCACAAATACAGGGAAGAAATGGCCCGTTCGGTAATAACTGCAAAAATCCAAACACTCTGGAGGAATGACAGGTCATGAACGGGTTGTGCCAACACACTGATGTGAAAAAGAAGACATCTAGCTGGGACTTGCAAAAGGAGCGACACCTGGACAACACGGAAAGAAACACGATGACAGCTCCAGCTGTCATCGTCAGAGCTCGGCTGCTGTACAGTGTCTGCTCTTGGCACTCGAGAATCCAGAAGACAAGAGAGAATGACTGACAGTGCAGAAGTGTGATGTCTGAGCAAGCATTGAAGGAACCAGCATAGCTTAATTTAGGAAAGATGGTGGGGCTAGACAAGATGAGAGCCCTCAACAGGTAAAAAGTGTTTCTAGAAAGACATGCAGTAGGGTGAAGAGAAGGCAAGGCAAGGCAAGGCTGTCTTCAGGGAAATTCAGCTCCACGCTGGCTTTGATACCAAGCCCTGCTCGCATGATGACAGCTCTTCCCCGATCATTCTCAGGAAACCACTCTCTAAAGGCTTCCTTGTATGTTGTAAATGCACAAGTTTTGCTGGCAGCTTCGCACTCCTCCAGGGCTCTGGGTTTTGAGCAGGCAATCCGGGAAAGGGTGCCAGAGCACTGCCCTCAAGCCCCTGTCTGTCCTGCAGGACATGGGCACTTGGCTCCTGCAGTCCCTGTCACCTCTCCTCCCTCCCCACAACAAGTGCCCAATATGCAGAGACATTTCCCACTGTGCCCACACAGTAATCCTGGCCCATGTGGCTATCAGTCTTGGGGAAAATATCTTGGTCGTGACTATTTTTAATTATGATCTTGTAGCCTGACCTCCACCTCCCCGGGCCTGTTTTGTCTTAGAAGGAGGAGCCAAGAAGGAGCTGCTGACAGGGCTGTTATCAATTACGATGTGCAACACAGAGCAGGAAGCTCCCCGTTACATCCCCGCTAGCCAGGGTCAGCCTCTATAAAGAAATCACCATAGGTGTGGGCTTTGACTGAGTGCACCCTGTTTCTCAGGGCATTTCTCCTCTTGCAGTGCAGACTTCTGCTATGGGACCCCCCCTAGGCAGCAAGTGCCATGCACTGGGCACAAGGCAGAGCCAAGGGACAGCCAGGACAGCCTCAGCCCTGGGATGAGCAAACCCCGCTGCAGCAGGAGAGCTTGGCTGCAGGGCTTTCCTCAGGGCAGCGAAGGAGCAGGCTCCAGCGGGAAAGCCTCTGGGATCTGGTGAGATTTGGCCACAGGGCAGGGCCAGGGTGGGGATGGACCTAGCACAGCACTTCTGCCATGGGTCAGGCCCCAGGGAGGAAAGACCAGTGAGTGGGTGCAGATTTTGTAGGAGACACAAGTGTAAGTATGACAGGAGAAGTAAGCACGTCTGTGGTGGCCCCTCTGCTGCAGTGCTGAGCTGCTCCTGGCACTCTGCCCCGCTCTGCATTATCCTGGCAGGAGAGAGTGAGGTGAGCCTGCCAGCGAGGGGCTCTGCAGCCCCCTGAAGGCTGGGGAACCGGGAGCCCACCCTAGGGCCCACACTGGGTGTTTGGGCAGGACAGAAATATGTATCAGTTTTTCCGTGCTCCAAACAGGAGGCAGGTTTGCCTCTGCAAGTGAGTCCAGCTCTGCTGTCCTGTGCTTTTAAGCTGAAAGACTGTGGGACTGGGCTCAGTAACATCAGACACCAGTTAGCAATGGGGCGAGAGTCAGCCTGGCACTGGGCACGTGTTCGGAAGGAGAAACCCTCCACGTCTCACACTGCTGACCGTGCCCAGTGTCCCCTGCACGCAGGTGACTGCCTGGGGTAGAGCAGTGGGGCAGGATGGTGCGGCCGCCAGCTTCTGAGGTGCTGGAGTGTGTCCAGAGAAGGGCAATGAAGCTGAAGAAGTTTCTAGAGCACAAGTCCTGTGAGGAGCATCTGAGGGAACTGGGGTTGTTTAGTCTGCAGAAAAGGAGGCTGAGGGGAGGCCTTATCGCTCTCTACAAGTACTTGAAAGGAGGTTGTAGCGAGGTGGGGCTCAGTCTCTCCTTCCTAGTGACAGGCAACTGGACGAGCAAACAGACTCAAGCTGCACCAGGGGAGGTTTAGGTTGGACATTAAGGAAAATTTCTTAACTGAAAGGGTTGTAAGGCATTGGACCAGGCTGCCCAGGGCAGTGGTGCAGTCACCATCCCTGGAGGTGTTTAAAAGACGTGTAGATGTGGCACCTAGGGACATGGTTTAGAGGTGACCTGGCAGTGCAGGGCGAGCAGTTGGACTGGATGATCTCAGAGGTCTTTTCCAGCCAAAATGATTCCACGGTTCTATCCCCAGCAGCAAAGGGCAGGTAGGAAAGTGGCCACAGGTCACCCCAGCATCCCCCCCACCCCACCCCGGCTGAGGGACATCCGTCCCACGCCGCTTCCACGGCAGCCCGGCTCGGGGGCCCCAGCCCGCCGCCTCAGCACCGCCGGCCCCACGCGTGGGCCCTGCCCGGCCGCAGCTCGCGGTTCCGCGCATTCCCGCGGGTTTTACCCCCATCTAGCGGCGGGTCCCACCTCCACCCGGGCGCCTCACCAGCGAGGAGAAGGCAGCCAAGGGAGGGCCGCACCTTGGCTTCAGGCTGGGGCAATCAGACCTCTTGGCTTTTGGTGGCACGGAGTGACTACGCGCAGGGCTGGGGCTGGGGTCTGCCCTCAGAGCCGGCAGCGGAGAGCAGCCCCTCTGCCAGGGGAGCCGCTGGCGCGGGGGTAAGGGGTACTAACAGACCTTATTAACAGCTGGAATGAATTAGAGAGGAAGGGAGGGTGCCGCACCGCCAGCCCCGGGGCACGCCTTGGCAGCAGGTGGCTTGGACTTGGCAATTCCCTTCGTGCTGCTGCTCCAAAGGAGAACGAGCAGAGCCCGTCACCCGTGTGTCCTGGCAGCCAGCCTGGGGCCACACCCCAGGACAGCCTGCAAAAGACGGTTCTTCATGAAAGGGTCATGAAACATGGTTACAGTAAGGCCCCCGAGGCACCACCACGGAGGTTATCGGCTGAGCTGGCCCCAGCAGGGGCCCTGCATCACCAGCACACACTCGGGGGAGACGTCAGGAGATGCTACCCCAGCAGCAACCGCCCGACAAGACAGGCAGAGGAGGAGAGGGGTCCCCTACCCTGCACAGGACCCCGCTGCAGACAAGTGCTGCCAGTGGGGCTATGTCCTGCCCGTTACAGCATGTTCTTTAACCTCGTGCCCAGGCATCCTCACCACTGCCTCTCCACAGCAGCACCAGGGCCTGCAGCAGCCCCCAGCCTCCCCAGCTCCCATGACAGACCAGCCCCTGGCTGCTCTGGCCACACAAACCTGCCTGGAGCCGCAGCAGGGAGACACAGGGGTGTGATGAGCAGCTCAGACCCAGGGGCACAAGGGTGCCCTGGGGTGGCTGCAGCCCAGAGCTGCATGAGCAGACAGGTGCTGCCACCCACACCAGGACACTCCCGGTACGTTGTCACCCGTGCAGCAAGGAAGAGGCCCCTGACCTGTGGCAGGATTACAAAGTGTATCTTTATGAGGGTGCTTCACACCAGGGAGAGCACAGCCCTCAGCCTGGGCACTGAAGTGCTTTCCCCCTTTCACAGCGCTCGTGTTTAGTGGGTACCCCAGCTCCTTTCTGGGCCACAACGCCTCAGCGTGGGCTCATCCCGCCCCTTGCCAGACCCAGCCCTCTCAAGTTTGGTGCATGCTGGATTGAGACCCCAGCAGACATGCGCGAAGGGGGCCACAGACCACGCTGCAGCATCAGCGGGAGCTGCAGCTAGTGTCTGGGAATGGAGAGTCAGATCTTTCTCAGCACTGGGCAGTCTGGAGGGGAATAAAATGACATCATTCAGCATAGCACAAGCCCATTTTGTTAGGCACAAAAGATCAGTGTGGAGAAGTTCAGAGGATATAATCCAGTGAAGGAAAAATATCTGATACTCCTCTGTGAACTAAGATTTGCTTTACATTTTTTCCAAAACCCTCCAAGGATATATGATATAATAAACCACTCCAGACAGTCTACTCTTGCAAAAGTCCTTGCAAATACTGTGTCCTAGCCATGAAACACAGGGGTTTTCCCGGCAGCTATTTTGAACCCAGCCCATTTATTTTAACTGCTGGCAGACTGGCACCCCTTTTAGAACAGCCCATCTGGGCAATATACAATGGCCCTGCACAGGCTGACTGAGCCAGGGCGGGCGGGACAGGCAGGCACAGGCAGAACTGCAGCCCCAGCCCTCTGCGATGCTGCGGGCAGCAGCAAGCAAACTCCCAGCAAGGGAATGGCTCTGTCTGGCCTGGACAAAGGTACAGCGGGCAAGGGGGCAGCTCAGGGAGGGCAGCTGGAACAGGCTGAAACCCACAAGCTTTGGGATGGCAATTGGGGACAGGAGAGCTAGCAGGTGTGGAACTGGCAGTGGTAACTGCCCCTGAGAAGGAAAGAGGAGACACAAACCCATGTAGAACTATTAATTTTGGCTGTCACAGAATTGGAGCCAACCCCTAGAGCCAACACAATGGAGGCGGTGTGGAGGCACCCCAGGGTGAGGACAAGAACTCGTCATCTGGTGCCAATATGGCCTTAGGTCAGACTAACTCTACTAAAATCTTGTCCTAAAGCCCTTCTCTTCAATAGGAACCCCAGCTGCTGCTGGGAGGGAAGAAGTCAGCTCGCTGGGTCCCACTCTGCAGCACGGCCTCTCGGCCTCTCCTCTGGGCACTCACCAGCTCCTGGTCACATCCTGACAATTCTGCTCACCACTTTCTTTCACAATCTTCCCACAAACCTGCCAGTTATTTGGTTGGCAGCAATATCTATACACTCTGTGCATCTTACTTTACACCAGAATTCCCAACTTCTTGTTTTCCTGCAAGTCTCACGCCCCGATAAGGGGCCACCCACAGCCCACGCGACTGATAGGCCATGCAGGCATATACCCCATAGCACCCCATAATAATAATACAAATAATAAACATGAAAGAGCCACGGCCTTTTCCATGTCCCAGCGCCACTAGATGGCACTAGGTGTGTAGCCTTCCCAGCCCGGGGTGTCCTCGGGGACACGGGGGAATCCAGCCTAGTCCTTAGTGCAGAGCAGGAGACCTCCCCACACGCTGGTGCCTCCTCCTCCTTCCCGCACAGCCCATGGGGTGCTGGGGTAAAGGCAGACATTTCAGCTTTAAAATCAAATCTTCAGCGGTGCGCTGGGGTGTTTCCCCGTGGGAGAATTACCTGTGGTGGCTTTCGTCGCGCTGCCGATACCTCCCATACCCACCCGTGGGTCAGGCATCGCTCCCCAGCCGGGTGCTGGTAGAGCCCGGGGCTGGAGAGGAAAGCCTCAAAGGTAGGTGCAAGTTGCTCCAGTTAATATTGGGAACAACGTAGGAGTTTCCCAGCTTTGACAGGATCCTCTTGGGAGGGGGTAGGAAAGGCAATAAAACACAATTTACTGTATCATTTTGCAATCAGCAAGTGGCTTGCCCTCTCTCACGTCTCACAGTTTCAGGGATTGATTCTCCTTGAGCACATTTGCTATCCAACAGAGCTCAGCATGTCCCGAATCCTCAGCATTAGCCACTTTTTCACCATTAAGCCTCCATTCACTGTCACACATTCTTCACAAAGCCACTAAGTAAACGAGGAAGCACAGGTGGCACCTCAGCAAATGTCAGGTTGTTCCTCAGACGTTGCAGCATAATTAAGGAGCCTCTGTTTTCCACTGTCTTCAGCATCGAGCACTGGACGTGTCCCAGGAGCTCAAATGACAGGGGTGTTGGCAAGGCTCTGCCACACACAGCCCTTCAAAGCGGCCAGTCAAACCCCAGCCCCAAGCAGCGTGGGGGACATGGGTGACAAATCATTGCTCACCACACAACTCCTCAGCCCAGTGCAGAGCCAAAGAGATGATGGACAGAGAGCAGTTCCCCAAAAACCCAGAGATCAAACCATCAGGAGCAACATGTCAGTCCTTGCTGCCCACAACGCTGGGGCTGGCATGTCTGGGTGATGGGTGAGAATGGCAGTGGCAAGACCCTGATGCCAAGGGTTGAAATGAAACCTTGGGTGCAGAGGGCTTGGGAGAGGGTCTTTGTCCAGGCAACCTCTGGGCGCTGAGCTCCAAACAACCCTGTCCTTCTCGCAGCAGTGGAGCTGCTGGACGCGAGGGCAAGTGGGAGATGCTTAGCACGGCTCCGTGGTGGCCCTGATAGGCTAACGGCAATGGCAGTGCTGCCCCTGCCCACATCCTGAGGCCACAAGATAATCCTGCAGAAGGCTCCTGAGAGTGACACCGATTCCCAGCCCTCCGCAGAGAACAGCACAAATCCCACCCAAGCACTTTAACCCCAGCCTAGGGTGAAGGCTAGGAAGGAGGAGGCTGGGTCCCTTGGGAAGGTCAGGGCACAAAGCAGACTGGGTTAAAATCCCCCCTAAACTAGGGAAATCCCTCATTCCCCGTACCCCCAGCTTAACATTCCCTCCCTGATCACTGCAGATATCTCCAGGGAGAGACCCAGCATCCCTCCTCCTGCCGCCTCCCCTCCCCGGGAGCCACCAGGAGCCTCCCCACACACCATCTGCTCTTCCCAAATGACCTGCAGGTTCCTGAGGACATCCCTCCCATACCACCTGCCTCCACACCAGGCAGCCCCTCCCCATCACACCCCCATGCCCACCCCAGCCAATGTCCGTGGGCCCTCTGGCTCTGGAAAACCTCATGTGTGCCACCAGTGCTAAACCCCATGGACAAATTCAAGTCTTTATTTGCCCTCCCCATGACTGGATGTTACCCACAGGGTGCAGAAACTTGCTGCTAAGAAACCTCATTGAAAGCGGTGCTTCTCTGCAGAGAGAACAGAAGGTGCTGCCCATCCCCTGCCCGCCCAGCGAGGACAGGCATAGTGGCAACCATGATGGCACGGGGCTTGATCTCAGCCATCTCATCCACAGGGTCGGTAGTGGCAAGCCCAGTGTCCCCCATGGCTCCCAGCCACTGCCTGCCAGCAGAATATACCCTCATCTGATTGCCAACGTCAAATGGCAGAGACATACACAGACATCGATATGTACATGGCAGGAGCTGCCCACATACTGTGGGATTATTTTTAGCCTGACCGTGATCAAAATGTCAGAGGGCTTTTTATTTGTTTTCTCTAGAAGGCTTGTTGCTTGAAATCCCCATTGGCAGAGGCTGACTCTGACCCTGTTGTCACAGTTGGGTCTGTCAGACCTTACTGCCCTTGAAGAAAATGTGCAATTGGGTGGGAGGGGAGGATGACTGACCCAGCGCGCCTTTGGAAGGTAGGCATCTACCCAGCCCCACAGCCCAATCCATGCCCAACCAGCCAGGCTGCATGTCCACCAGCTCCCCCAGCCTTCCCTCATTCCAGAAAGGTCTCATCAAAGCTGCAATGGACAGCTATACAATGCAAGGGGTGCAGGAGCTGGGCCTTTGAAGCAGACCTGCAACCAGGAAGGGCAGGCAGGTCACAGGATGCTCTCACTGCCCTTTAATGACATGAGGGATGGAGTATAATGATGTTGAGGTCTTATGGTGCCTAGAAAGCCCACAGAGGACTCCCTGGAGACGGGTAAGTCTTTCCTTCCCACTACTGTGCCACTGGCCCCACACTTAGCGCTGTGCCAGGAGCAAAGCTCCTGACAATTATAAACTCGCCCCAGCTCCTGTCAAGCTCACAGGAACCCATCTGCATGAAGGGCTCTGGTCAGACAAGCTGCCCCTGAGCTGGGACACCTATGTTCCTGGGGTGACAGCACAGCTCTGCAGAGCATAGCAGCATCTCCCTGAGCCTGCGCTTTCCCAGGGTACCAGGGCCTGACATGTCCCCCACCTCTCACATTGATGGGTTATGCACAAATTTGTCCCTTTTCTTGTTAGGAAAGCAGATTCTGGGGGAATGGCCGCTCAGAAAAGCATTGGTGTGTCTGAGGTAGAAGAGGATTTTTGCTTGTTTACAGGTCCAGGAAGGAGCAGTAATGGCCTATATCAACATAATAGCAAAGGAGGGCCTTGAACCAAATCCAGCTTGGAGATTGTGACCAGTCCATAGATAACTGGGAAGAAAAGTCAGTGTTTTCCCAGCGGAACTGCCTATTTACATCTGAAAACAGCACAGACCTTGCCCGGAGACTGGGACAAACAACTCCTTTCACTGTTTGCTTCCCATGAGGCTTTCTCCTCCCTCTCCAAGAGGAAATTTCCAGTAACTGAGGAATAAAAATGAATGCAAGACCCTTCTCCAGAGCCAGTTGTAAAGCTCATAAGGGAAGAGCATCCAGCCCTGCAGCTGGCGCCACAGCAGGGTATCCCCAAAGCGGGTCACAGCCTTCATGTGTGGGAAGCGAGGGAAAAGGCAGCTCTGCATGCACCAATCCTGGTGCAGTTGAGGCTTCAGGGGGTGGACCCAGGTGTCCAAACCAGCAGGCACCATAAGCTAGGCAGGATTCCCTAGTGGAGGGTCCTGGGTCCCTGGGGGAGGTTGCAATGCCATGTCATCTGCTAGGACACCGTGTGGTGCAGCAGGCCCTGGTTTTGTGTGAGATTGCATGAAACAAGGGATGGAAACGGAGAGAATTCTGGCAAGGAGGAACCTCCCGCCTCCTCCTCCACACACCACCATGCCACATCCTGGGAATAACCACCTGCACTCAGCTAAGCGGCAATCTCTAAGAAATTCTGAAAGAATGTCGTTCTGCCACATCCCATTCATCTTCTGCCTGCTCTTTGCATAGAAGATTAGGATTTGCGCTATGTGGTTTTCCTGCAGAAATGCAGGAATTGTGTCTTCCATAGCTGCCAGGCTTCTCTGTGCATCTAACTGCAGGGGTCCCTGAAGCTTTCAAGGAGATGTGATTGCAGATACTGCCATGTGGGAGCAAGACCTCATGTTTCTCACAGCAGGCCTGGGGGCAAGCAAGAAAAAAGCAGGGTAATTAAATAGTACTCATCAGAACATGTGCAAGAGTCAAACAGCAGAAAGATCCCTCCTACACACAAACTCCGGCGTGTACCTGTATTGACATTTACCTGCTGAAAATGTGCAGTTCCTGGGCTACTCTGGCTAATGCAATCCACGGGCCCACAGCCATGGGCAGCATCGCTGCTGCTCCCTGCTCATTCTAGCCAAACCTGCTCTCTCCTCTTGCGGGAGGTCATTTCATGCAAACATGGAACAACCAACTTTTCCAAAGTCCTCCCACCTCCACGTACAGACAGGGCAAAGAGGCACAACTATTGTGTTCTTGGCTGGGAGAAAGCAGACGATTCCCAATGTACCTGCAGGTCACACCCGAGAGCGTGGCAGCAAACTCACAGGGCTGGGGTGAACGGAGGAAAGTGATCTTCCTTTGAGCACATCCCATAACTGATTTCACCATTACTGCTACCCTGAGCTCGGGTGAGGCTATCAACCTGTGCTCCACTGCACTGCAGATTCAGCCAAGTCTTCTGGGAGACTGTTTACCCAGGGGATTTCAGCAAATAGGAGATTAAGTGACTTACAGTGTTATAAAAACACGCCCCTGAATATCTTTTCTAAAGTGAAGGTGATGCCATGGATAATTTCTTTAAAGGAGGGTGGTTGTTAGGAAGGGAAAGCTTGTGTACTTATTAATTGTTTCTCTAATTGCTTTCTCTCCCTGCTGCCAGGGTAGCCCACTGTCTGCTTGTGCCGGGAAGCCCCAGGTCAGAGCCATGTGTAGCTCATCCCTGATCTGTTAACGTGGGGAACTATAAATAAATGGTGACACTGGAGAGTGGAGGATGAGGTGGGACAGGACTGTGCTTCTCAACCTGAGATAATCAGTCTAGTCAGCTTATCCAACAGAAGGAGACTGGTGACAGTCTGTAAATATCAACGGAGGGGGACTATTTCCGATAGCTGAGGGCTCTGGCCTGGCAAAGATAAAACAAAATTCTCTGGCTCTGAGCTGGACAAACTTGGACTAAAAAGAAGTTGCAGATTATTTAAAGTGAAGCAAACAGCATGTTCTCCACTAAGAAGAATTTTAAACCATGAGGACCTGCTTAGTTTCAAGATCTGCTGCAGCTTAACCACCACCACCCCACCACCCCAAAAAAAAAAAAAATCCCCAGTCTGTGACTGCAAAGGACTCCCTTGAGAAACTGAAAGGAGATTGCAGGTGCTCCAAATGAGCCCCGGCAATTCAGGCCAGGGGATTTAAGACCTTACAGTGATAGTCATCCCTCTGATTTTTATTTGTACTCCCTTCTGCCACCAGCTGCTGCTGCTAGTGGGGGTTGGCACGCTCACCTCTGGTGCTCACAACTCGGCACGGTCGCTTCAACAGGACTAAGCCCGGTTTAATCAATACAGCTCTCACGGTGGGGGGCAGCAGTGGGGCTTACCTATCCTTCCACTCGGCACCAGGAAAGCAGGAGGACCACCGAGGAGAAAACCCCTTAGCATGCCCTGCCAGGAGGTGGTAGTGCTTGCCTGGGAGACCCTGCCCATGCATACAGAGTAAGAGCTGGGAGGGAGGGGATGCTGTGGAGGGAGAGACCCTGCTGCAGGGACACAAAGAAAGTTGCCGAGGACCGGGAGGAAGAGCCCTGTCTTCTCCTTTGTCCCTGCTGTAACCTGAATCATGTATCTAAGCATTCAGCACCTTGCACTTCCTACAACACGATGCTTCATGAGGTGGAAATTGCAGGCGGAGAGGGAAGTAGAACCAGCGTGTACAGCAATGAGGACCTCAGGGAGGTGTTGCTACAGCCATAGCGGTTCTACCTCCCCGTAAGGAGGAATGCCTATGCCTGTGCAGCTACACGTGTTACACACAAGCATGCTCACACACACACCTACCTTTGCTAACAGCAGAGGCAGCCGCAGAGTCCGTATTTTCTAGGCTTTACTTCTATATCTGCAAAAAGCAAGTTTGCTTCTGTTTCCGATTCCCTGCAATTATCGTGAAATGCCTTCATGAGAGCTGCTCTGTCTTCTCGGCTCAGTGAGTCTTTGATGTCCAGCACTGCACTCAGATGCTCCTTCCTTGGATGACAGAGGGCAGGTCAGAGGATGAGTCAGGGGAAAAAAGCTTGCTTCCTATCACTCAGTTTTCATGGACCAGACCAAAGACTGGAAGCTGCTGAGCTGCTTTTAGACAGCCTCTGGCCACCTAACAAGGAGGAGGCCTTATAACAAGGGCTGTGTGGGATATGGCTGAGCTCATGGGTCCCAAGCCCAGTGTGCACAGCATCCCCATGAAACTGGAAACCTTCACCTCAGGATTCTCCTAGAAAAAGATCTGTATCCACAATAATAGGTTTTAGGTAACTCTGCATTTGACCATTTGGAAGCATTTTTGATCTTTTCTGCCTTCAAATAGAGCTACTTCTTACTCTTGTGGAATACTACAGGATTTTTGTTCCACATAGCAACGCTTCACTGAGCGGGGCCACACCATATTGGTTTGATTAACAAACAACAGGGCAAATGTATCCAAACCAAACAGTTTTAAACATACAGGAAACTGCTGAAATCAAGAGCAGTGCATCTACAGACACCAGAGTGACCTCCTCTGAGATCTGGATCAAAGTAATATTCTTCTGAGTACTTCCTATGCCCACTTCCTATACTATGTATCTCTCTCTATAAATCTATAGTTAGATATATAGATATTACTATTTATATATGTGTGTATATCTAATAAGAGAATAAGAATTGCTATGCTGTATCAGATAAGCAGCTTTTTAGCTCAATAGCATCTTCAAAAGTAGTAAATGCTTATGAAACAGAAACCAGATGAAGCATAACACAACTTCTCTGTCTTTTTTGCTTCTGGCAGTCTCCAGTTAAGGGACTTCCTTCGCTGGGGGTTGTACCATGACTGTCATGTTGAATAGGCACTGAAATAATTTTCTACCACAAATTGTCTGCTCTGCATTTGGAGCTATTCACACTTTTGGCCTTCACAGCATCCTGTGATAGAGAGCTTGAAACTGTAATCATGTTAACTTGGAAAAATACAGACGCTAGCACAAGACATCAGAACAAAAGATAGCTGTAATAAACCACAGACTCTGGAACAAATGCAGTTAGCTAAGATCTTCAGCTTCCTAATAAAAGTTAGGTTTCATTTCTGCTAACAGTTTCCTGTGAGAAATGGAAGTATGTATTATTGCTGAATACCCCTAAGGTTTTGTGGAAATAATTACACCTAGAAAAGGACTGGTGAAGTGTTAAAGCTAAATGCTTGGAAGTTATGAAATGCCTGAGTTAAGTATGTTCTTGAAACCTACATTTGGCATACATGTGCCTGTAAATGGTCCATTCAGGCAGTATTTTTCCATAGCATTCCTGCTTTGTTGACAGGCAGTTCATCCTTCCTTCACCTTTACAGAAGGACATCTCAACTCCACTGGTTAATGTCTGGCAAAATTATAAACCACATTAACCAGCATCCGCTAATAGACAGCAACAAGTGCATTCAAAGGCAAGCATTGTCCCTGGCCCAGCACACTGCAAAAAGTGTCGCAGGACTCATATGGCTGTAGGTCTTCTGGTGGCAAGTAATCATGTAAGAAGCTACAAGAAGTCAAACAAAGAAAAGACCTTACCTTAGATGAGGAAATTCTTTGAGAATGGGCAGAAGGGCTATTTTCATCCCCTCAGCATCAGAAGTTTGAATAAGTTCTAAAATTGCTTTTATAGGATCCTTGAGAGGACCAGCTGCAGAACCCTGGGGAGAGAAGCAAAGGCACATTCAGGGCACGGAAGCAGCATACAACATTAAAAGCTGGACTCGTATTAGACTGGAGATCTCACTGCGTGGGTTAGGAGCTTTGCAGGACTGTCCATGCACCTAGAGAAGCCTGTTTTCCCTCCAGGATAGGAGAAAAGAAACCGAGGTGTAGCCACACAGTGCATCTAGGGTAGCTGGACGACTGCCTTCAGCAGCACAGAATCCATCCCCTCCTGCATTTCCTCTGGCAAAGCGTATAAATGTGCCTTATTTTTCCCTACATCACTTGCCCTCTCCAGGCCATTTCACCCTTTGGGAAGTAGTTTGCTTCCCAAGGTAAGCACAGCCCTGTACTTATGGGAAAGCAAGCTCTGTTGGCCAGACATGATAGCATTTCTGCTGCCCTGGGGCAAGCCTAGGGATGGAAAAGCAGCCTTGGGGGGAGGGTGAGGGTGCACAGATCCGCTAACAGTAAAACAGAAAAAATGGGAAGCAGGGCTGGACACTGTAAAGGATATGACATGGCTGACAGATGCTGCATGTGATCAGCGTCCCCTAAATTGGAGCACACACAGAAGAAGAAAGCCTCATGAAGAAACACACAGCGTTTTTAGCAAAGCCAGAGGAAGCAGAATGCAGATGAACTGCCAAAGAGACAGCTTCAGTTCTTGCTCACATTTTTCATTGGTGCCGTAATGCAATTGAATTGCTTCCCTGAATTATTGATGCCATCACATCAACAGAGACTCTGTGACAATGCAATCCTGGAGAATAGGCTGCCAAACTGGGGCAGGAGAAGCCCAGGTTCCCCTAATCTCCATGGGGCATTAGAAACATCAGGCCGCATTCTTGGTGCAGCTCACCTCTGCATTGAACATAAATTAAACAAAAAAAAAAAAAAAAAAGTAATATTCGAAGGCAGCCTTCTCTCTCTTCCTCTGCACTGCAGACACACAGCACGTCTAGCCCTGCACAGCACACAAGCTGTGTTCAGCCCCTAAGGCACCGATACTGTACAGCTTCATACTTGGCAAGCTCACTATTACAAAATGTTAATTAATTTGAAGGTGTCAGATTTAGTTGAGCACTACATAGACAGGCAAGATCAGAGGTAAACAGCCTGCATTCTAAAAGGACAAAAAAGAGTTGTCTTGTCAGCAGTGCATAAGTGCTTTTAGGAGAGAAGTGAGGTATTTCCTAATGTGTTTTGAAGGTGGAGGGGAAGGAAGAGCCTGAAGAAAGGGCAGAGAAGGGCAGGGAGCAGGTGCAGCCTGTGCAGCAACCGCATGATAAATTCAGTCTGTGGCAGAGTGCATATTTGCATGTGTAACTTTGTACCTCGTTTGTCTGAGGATCAGGCTGTCCCTTGCAAATCGCTTATGCATTTCCTTCCCGAGGTTTTCAGCACTCCCACATCAAGTAAGAAATTGAACAGACTAGGGACACGAGGGAGACAGTGCTAACCACATGCAGACTTTTTTCACTCAAGCTGAATGTGGGGTTTTAGTAGATAATTAGATTTCCTTTACTTCCTTTACACTATAAAACCAGCTTTGCTTGCACATTACATCCAAAGCTGATGCTGAGCACAGCATTACCGGTAAACTTCAGAGTTAAGGTTAGAGAATCCTCTTGCTATTCCCAGCAGCTCCATCGCTCGTTGACTCGCCTGTGATTGATCACTCCAGAAGAGGTGAGTCCTTAGCTAAAAGCACCAGCAGCTTCCACCTTTCCACCATGAAACTAATTGTAGTGGATCTGAGAGCTCTTCAGAGGACCCTACAGACGATCATTTTTATTTCATTTTATTATTTGGACAAAGTAAGAACTGCTGACAAATGACTTGCAGGGGGACTTTTCTGGGAGAAAATAGATTTCCAGTCCCTAGCACTTAAATTGGCAAGTCATGGGAATGACTCAGAATTTGTGAAATTATTAAAAGCTGAGGGGTTTTTATCAGCTCTGTCACATCTGATTCCTGTTACCAGACTGATTTTGCAACCTTTAACGTGGTGCTCAGTCCAGCCTCTTATGAAGTGCTATGCCTGAGCACTTTCAGCCTGCATTTGCCGTGAGAGCTGTGAGAGCGGACACTGCACAGCAGCAGTTCTCCAGCTGGAGCGGTCACAGGACGGGCTGCTGCTGGCATTGCAGTCCCTGCCCTTGGGTAATCAAGGGACCCATGTGACAGCCTGGTGGCATCTGCAGATGCTGCGTGCAGCAGTGACAATTACACCATATTATTAATTAAGCAAAGGGGCTTTTTTAAGTTTCCAAAGCTGTTTCTGCAAATCAGACCTAGCATTTTTCCACAAGTTTTCTTCAAAGGTGGGGCTCTGCTTTTACATCCAACCTATCCCTTCTGCAATGCATCTTTACCTGTTAATGGTGTGAGGTGTTTACCCCTGCTCCTCCCTGCAACTGTCACCAATCACAACAGCATCAGCATGAGGAAATGCTGCAGCACAGGGAAATGGCTCACACTGCCATCAGCTCTGAGGGGCTGGGAAGGGCCTGCGGGGCTAGAGGAGGCCGGATGGAGGGTTAACAATGCATACCCAATGTCCAGGGAGGAGCAGCCACACAGGGCAACCCACAGAGAAGATGTAGAGCAGCTGATTTGGTTCATCACTCCAAAGTCTCAAGAGAAAGCTCTGGGGGGAACACAGCTCTTCCTTATCTGCACCCCCATGCCATGCACCAAAAGCTTGCCTGGGGGAGCTGACAGCTTCGGAGCTGTCTCACCAGCTCAGAGGAGCATGTCTCATTCTTATCTCAGTGACAGGAGTGTGAGACTTGTCTCCTCTAGTCACACATTTCAAAACTATAAACTAACATTTTTTGGCAGATCAGAAAGGCCATCAGCACATCTGATTGTCATTTCTGTGAAGCTGGACATCACTGTGGTAGGACCACTTAAGATTTTCTGTTGCTGTCAGAGCCTTTTCCTCTGCGGGCACTGTTCTTGATGACAGAGAGCAAAACTGTAACCATATCAAAGACTTACTAAGCACTCTTTAAAGATGGTTTGCAGCATCTTATGATCTTCTTCTATCTTGCTGACAATCCTCCTCTGCACAGAAGATGGTTTCCTGGAAGTGGTCAGGAGGGCCTGCACATATTCTGTAACAACGATGGCGTTGACAGCCTTGACAAGAGCCTGTTCCAGAGCAAAGATGCCCAGATTATCTTCCCCGTACTGAGCACAGACCAGATCATACCTATAAGACTCTGACCAGTTTAGACAGAGGATATAGGGTCCATACAGATGGCTGTCCCATTTCTTTGATTAACTGTCCCTTTAAAACATCCCTTTCAAGCACATGGAGTACCTCCAAGCTGTATGTGGATGACATAAACATTGATGATAAGTGTGGAGACATCCAAACAAAAGCAATGGGACCAGTTAGCTGAGCCAGAGGTCACTCACGCTTCAGAGCAGCAGTGACACTTGGCTTAGCCCCAAGCTAACAAACATGTCACTTGGGGACAGCTTGGACTACAAAGCCTCCCCGGAGCATCTCCTTGAGCATAAAGTTGTGGCTAGGCACAGAGAAGTCACCTGGGCATCTCTGAGTCACCCACTACCTGCTGAGAAACCCCAGTGCCGAGACCTTGGAGTGCCTGAAAGCGGATGGGAGAGTGAGCATTTCTAACGGGAGATGGGCTGCTGCACAGAAGCCACATTCTCATCAGCAATTGAAATCAGCAGTTTTAGGCTGCAGTCCAAAGGTACAGGAAATCCCCACCCCTGTCCAAAACAGACAAAGAAAGACACAGACAGCTCTGGCACCGCACTCCACCGCCAAGCTGCTGCTTGCCCCAGCACTAATGTGACATAATGCCCAGTGACAGGCTCTGAACAGCAGAATAGCTCCTATTTTTCTCTGTTCCATTCACTTTTTCCACATTTCAAAATGTTAATTAAAATGGGCAGTGACACAGACCCTGCAGACCTGGGATGATAAGAGAAAGGAAGTCCAGTGCTTAGGGGAACATGGGAGGCACAAGTAGCAGCAGCAAATCCAACCTGCACAAAAGGAAGTACCCCAGGTACCAGTCTCATTGCTGAAGAGACAGACTCAAGGGTGTCGTGAGACCCTAAAAAAATTGTTTAGGCTACTGTAAAGGTGAAAAAACTTAGGTATTCTGTGAGGTTGCTCTTTGGCAACCCTGGCATATTTAACTCTGCCTGAGAGAGTACGTCCTTTGGGGATCTGGACCTTTCACCTCTCCTTGCTCCCACTCTCCATCAAAGGGATCAATATTCCTTACAGCTAAGGTTGAGGCACATTAGAAGCTGAGAAGATTTCCAGGGTAATGGTATTGGGGCAATGGTAGGATCAGAAATGGCCCATGCTCCCCCTCTGTATTTGGAAGGTTCATTCAGTTTCCACATTTCATTTGTTGGTTTCTCTGCTGAGATTACAGAAAGGTCCTAGCTGTCACAGTGAAGTAGGTATCTAACTCTGTTGGATAGAGGAACTGGACTGAGATCACTAGATCTTTAAAAGCCCTTTTAGCAACAGACAAAATTGAAGTTTGGATTAATGTCAAATACTGCGCCATCCAGAGCTTCAAGGACTGGTTTTAGTGATTTCCTGAGTAATATATTGTTCATTCTTTCTTACTTATTTCTTACCTCATACGTGTCTGTTTTTTTCTTCCCAAATGCCAAAAAGCTTTGCTTTAAGGATTTAAGGATGTGGTCAAAACCACTGTCATACTTTTTGAAGTGCTCCTTCAGTGTTCCCTGAGGAAAAGGGACAGACAGTGTCAAAGGGCACACACATAGAGACACTGCACCAACAACTGACATCGATGATTGTGCTTTCACTCTTTCTGCTCTCGGAAACAGACTCCTCCATGAGCTGCAGCATCCTGTGCTTTCATTTCAAAGAAAAGCAAAACATGAAAGAAAGAAACAATTCAAACTCAGGAAGGATGTATTAAGTACTTAAGCCCAAATCTGGAAGACAAAAAACTACAAAAAGTGGGTGGCAATAGCTCTAATCTGGGGACTATGTAAAACATGCCCCTATGAATGGGGAATGCAAGAAGAGTCAGACATTCTGCACCCTTGTGCTCAGGCATCCTGCTCCCAGCATGGCCGTTGCCTCTTTTCAATGGGAAAGTATAAGGAACATTCAGCAGGCAAGCAAGGGACAAACTCTGTCTTTCATGATTCGAAGCCTGTGTCAACACAGACACTGAAGGACTGAAAACCTGAGACCTAGGTCTCCCAGGGTTGTCCACGCTGCCTGTTAGAACCAGCCCCAGCTCCTGTCTCGACACATGGGCCCATGGGACAAGCTGGCAATGAGTTCTGGAGACCAAAACTGCACAGGGTGGCCGGTGTTTCTTTTGTCATTTTCCTTTTGCTGCTTTCAGCAGGCTCGAGGGAGCCTGTGCAATGAGCCTGAAAATGCTCAGGGGAGCTTCCCAAACAAATGCACACCACCACACCTTATTAGGAGCCTGCAATTGTGTGTTATCTAGACATGGAGCCCAGGGTATGAAGGTGAGTGTTTGGACTAATAGTCTAATATTAGAAAGTGTGAAGAAAGGGAAACTTGTCCCAAGGGAGGGATACATTTCTGGTCAGCCTTCTTTACGTCCTGACTACCCAGCACAGCCTTGGGCTCTGTGAGTTATCACTGCTCCAGGAAGATGCCTGTCTGCTGGGCATGAGTAGGTACCAGATGAAGTTCAACCTTTAGAGTCTGGGTGCCCAGGGGCACCAAGGGGTCTCGATTTACAGCACAACAGCAAATACTACAAACAGTGGAACTGGCATCCCAAAAACTGGAAAAGATGAAGCTGTCAATGTACAGCTTCAGACAAGGCAGAGGAAGGTACTGGGCCTGAAGATCAAACCACAGTTTCACCCTTTCCAAATCAGGACAGGAGAGTGAAGTGTGTGCCTGCCACACAGTCTGAAAATATTCAGTGTTAACGTGGGTCTCCCATACCTTGACTTTAGAAGTCACTGTCTGCAGAAAACGCCCTGTAATCTCATCTTCCATCCTGTCTAGTAATCCATTTACCTTAACGTCCTGACCAGTGCTGGCACTGCAAATGTATGTTAGCTTATGCCAGACAGTCCTGTTATTAAAAAAAAAAAAAAAAGAAAGGAAAATATTGATTAGATCAAATCAGGCTATTCTCTCACATCAAAACTCTTCCTACTGTAACCAACACGACTGCCTGGGTAATTGAATGGACACAGGCTCAGGTCCAGGGCTAGCTCAGTGACCCACTTATGTGCACGCATCTTTTGGATGACTCTCATTAAGATACTGCTACAAGGACATGAAAGCTCAATGCACACAAATTCCATTTGTACCCATCACTAGTAGATAAGTACCATCACTAGATTAGATAAGTAAAAAAATCTAGTATTTTCAAAAATGAGTAGGCATGAATTGGCCTTGACAAATGGAGGTTGGGTGAGCATCCTGTGTGTCTCCGACACCCTATAAATACAAGACAAACAGTTATCTTCTATCAGAACAGCCTTCAAGTCAGCAATTCCTCGTTAAAATGATCACGAGCTTGAAAGTGGACATTTTACTTTCTGGAAAAGCTCAGCGTAAAACTTCATTCTCAGTATCACTGTAAAGAATTACTTAAAAGACCCTCTTCAGTATTTAGTCTAGGATCCAGCAACATGCAAATACAACAAGGAAAACAGCTACCTAGGCTCACTGCAAGGCTCTGATGTCAAGTAAGCACTGTGCATATGCTGGATTTGGGCATTTTGCTGATCCAGAGATCCCCAGATAATTTTACATAGGAAGAAGAGAAGCAACCCTGTTTTCTCCATCGCTGCAAGCACTTCTGAAATTAGCTCGTAGGTGCAAACAGCCTCCCCCACCCTTCTGTGCTTCATTGCTTCCCTCCTTTCTAGCAACCCCAAGGAAAGCCTGGCATGTTCGCCTGGGTTTCATTCAGCAAAGCTCTTAAGCATGGCTTCACCTTGAAGTGTGCTAGCACATGCATCTCAACGCAATGTTTGTTAGACTTTCCTAATCAGGGAGAATCAGGCCAGGGAAAGGCATCACATCACAACACATGGCAGGGTTGGTCAGGATAATGTCCCCACAGGCCACACAGCATTGTTGCCTGCCTCCTGCTCAGTGTCATGGGTACCAGGAAGAGCAAGATGGTGGACCACAGGCTATGGCCAGCAGGGCCCAGAAGCACGTGAGAAGCAGCAGGACAGCGCTGACAACATAGTGGTCCTGGCCACCACCACAGCCCCCACCTGAGTCTCCCTCTCACTGAGGCAGCCAGGGCAGCTCTGAAGGGGTCTTGCTGACCACAGCTGGCTCCCTCTGTGCTTAAGGGTTGGTGTGCATGGGGTTGGATGACCAGATCTAGCTGGAGGCAAGGCTGACTCCACAGCAGAGTTATAGCATCAGACAGCAGAAAATTCATTTTGCTTCCCATGCCACTATGATCTGGTTTCTGACCTGAGAATGCAGCAGTTCTCCAGGATTCGTAAGCTGCTGCAGATCTCCAGGCAGGCATCGAGCTGGAAGAAGCTTCTTACTTCATTTTCATAACTAAATTAGAACACGAAGACATATCTTTCAGCTGGCATGCTCTGGAACACATCTGACAGTGTTAGCCCAGCAGCAAATGGGAGAAATGTTCTGTGATTATTTGTCTTTTCAGCATGCCAGTTTCACTCCCCAGGGTGGGATCTGCAGCAGGACAAAGACGGTCTCTGTCCTGCCCAGCTGGTGAGGAAGAAGAGCACAGGAACAACACAGGGAGAGTCCTCAAGCTGCCTGGGTGCCACTGCTAGGGATCAAGTCGCAGGAGGTTCATTTACCATTGCTGTTGCTGCAACATTTACTTCCGGGAAGCAACTTGGGCTTTGCTGAGAAAGCTGCAGAATAAAGCCTCAGCATGTACAAACAATCCACAAAATCTATCAACTGCTTCCTCTCAGCTTGTCTCAAAAATGGCTCCTGGACAACTCCATTTTATAGGAATTTCCTTCCTCTCATAATGTGAAAGGACAAGGATCTTAAATCAAACCTCCTTCTGGAATACTCACCTATAACCAGCAGTACTGGCATTTTCTGCTGCAGGGGATACACAGGGAGGGAGATGTCCAAGAACAAAAAGCAAATAAAGGCAGCCAGAAGTGGTGAGAGGGCAGAAGACGAGAAGATGACATTCAGCCTCCTCTAAGAAGCAGACAGAGCAGAGCTCCTCATGCTCCAAGGGAGCCAGCAGAAAGCACTGTGCCTGGGAAGCACAGCCAGGGTAGGAGGGGCCAATCCTGGGCACTGGCTACATGGCTGCCCTTCTCTCTGGTTGTTTTTAAGGTCTGATCTTCTCCAGAACATTCCCCAAGGCTTTACCTTGTTCAAGCAAGTCCAGGTACACTTTGTTCACTCAGCTGTAGTCCGACAGCAAATGCTAAGGACATAAACAGCAGCAAAGTGCTGTCTCTCTAGTGCCAGCTTGGTGGGAAACAGTCATCAAACTGAAGAGGGGCAATGGAGGATCCAGTTGAACACAGCATTGCCAGTCGCTTCATCAGGATTTCTTTCTTTTGGGCACTAGGATGTTGCCAAGGAGGAAAACAGCATCTTTCCTACCTCTCCAGGAACCTCAGGAACTCCTCCAGGCACGCAGCTTCCACCTTCTCGCTCAGGCTCTTGCTGACATGCCAGGCAGCCTCTGTCTTCTCTGTTAGTATCTGTGGATTTCAAGTTGTGAGAGGAGAGCAGGCCAAAAGCCATTTGTTCCCTACACAGTGAATAGCAATACATCCCATCCCTCACCCTGCTGCAGATCCCTCTGCCTTCTAGGCAACAATTTCTGTTTCAGTTTTGAGAGCCTTTGTGGAAATAAAAGTATTTTTTAGGAGCCTGGTTTTAACACCTGATCCTACACCTTTGATACTGCTGCTTTCATTGCAGTCAACAGGCTGGAGTCAAGCCCTGCACTGGGGGGAAAGCCTGTCCCTACAGATGTTCTGGGCTAGCAATGTCCAGCCTGGCAGCTCAGCTCATACAAAGACCTGCCACCTGCAAGAGCACCTGAGCCTCTCTGTGACTCACCCTCACAGATAAATTTGGGAGCAACTGCTAAAAAAAAACCTTTGGCAGCTCTAACTGCATGCCCTGTGTCTCTGCCGAGGTCCCCACCAGGGATATCTGAAGATGACAAGTGTCATCTTCCCAGCCACCACTGCTCACACCTGACACAGCAATGTATGTTAAACCCCATGGCATCTGTCTCGCCCCGCTGACCCCAGCTGGGTGGCCCAGGTGCCTGCAGGAGGTGGGCTGCGTCAGACAGCTAAAAACCCACCTCATACCGGGCAGGCTTGAGCAGGTGGCAACTTAATGCTGCCCATTAGTTGCTCTGTGGAAACAAAAGCTTGGAAAGGGAGGAGAGCCAGATGGATAAAAGGAGACAGATGGAATCATATGCTGTGCTCTCCCGGCGCTCTGGGAAGTGTCAGCCAGAGACAAAGGGTGACACATCACGAATGGGTTTTTCCACTGCTCACAACAGATGTAAAAGTTCACCCAAAGGGACAGGATAAAATATGCCACCCCAAACTGTCAGGAAACCATAGCTGATAAGTTTCCATGACATCTTTTTCATTTTCTATCTCACCTTTTAAGTCAGCCCTAGAAAATTGAGGAGAAGGAAATTTCATAAGGCTTGCCTATTTATTCAGGCTTTGCCATCACCTACCCCAGAGCATTCAAACCTGACAGTTACATGCAGAACAGAGCAAAACCACTCATGCTGAAGCATGACCAGATGTTGCAGATATGAGGACCACAGCATTCAAACCAGGCTTTTGGCCTGGTCCTCGTTAGAAATCTTTGCTCTGTAAGCCAGAAGCAAGAAACAAAAAAAAGCCAGCTCAGTAGCTAAAAGTCACCCTAGCACAGGTACATCACTGAATACATCACTGCTCCAACACTCCAGTGGGCACTTGGCAAGGCAAGGAGGGAGTATTCCCTTCTGTGAGCTCTGCACTTGGTGCTGGGGTCTGAGTTGGGCCAGAAAAGCCAGTTTTTGCCAGGTAAAGCCTTATCCTCACAAGGAAGGCCGGCAGCTGTTGATCTGCAATGCCTAGCGCCAGCCTCCAATGGGCTGCCTGAGGTTGTCTGCCACTCCAAAGAACCATGGGGGTACTTCCCTCTCTCATGACCTGAAATAAGACGGCCACTGGGGTCGTGGCAGTGGAGACGAATGACAGAGTCACAGCAGCCCACAACCTCTAGCATCACTTGAGTCCAAAGGTAAACTCTAGGATTTTTTTGAGCCTTTTGCAGGTCTTGATCCAAACACCCTCTGGCCATGGTATGTGCTGCTCATAAACCAGCAGAGCATGCTTCTGTGATGCCCTTTGAGCACTCACCTTCGCTGTGCTCTAAAGTAGTCCCCTGTGCTGCCTAACCCATTGGGGCAGCGCTCTCAGCTGTACCCAGAACATAAGCAGGGAGCAAGTTGTCTGTGTTTGCACTGCCAGATACGGAGACCTGCCATGGCTTGGCAACTCTTGCTGCTTGTATAAAAGTGCTCTGCAGAACTCACACAGAGAAGATTGGTTAACATACACCATGGCTCTCCAAAAGGTTATATGAAAATCCAGGTGCATATATGAAAATGCAACTTCAGCTAGAATCAGCTAAGCTCAGGCTCATCCTCTTTTAGTTAGTTTAGTTTTCTTTACATACGCACGAGAGATAAACAGGTTTGGGAGCAAAGAGATGCAGTTTAAGTACAGCAGCTAACTTGCAAGCTTTTAACACACCAAGCTTAGCCCAAGAGATGCAAAACTAGGTCTTGCCAAATACCTACATACTTGTGTGCAAAAACACAACTGCCCAAAAATACAAGAGCTTTTCGGTTCCCTCTGGTTTACCTGAATGACTGCAGCATCTGCACAAGGGGGTTTCCCAATATCAAAGGCTTCTTTCAGGGTTTTCCCCACTTCCTTCTAAATATTAAAAGAAAAGAAAAAAGAACAGTTGAGATACAGTGGCATTCGTGATGAGTTAGGTTTTCCAGCCTCTCATTACACATTTGGACTAGATCAAATTCTGCCTTTATTTTTTTGGTCATCCCATTTAAGCCAAAGCCTGGCTGTTTTCCAGCTGAGGTAATAACATTGTTCTGGTTTATTCTACATTGTTTGTTTGAGTTTAAATGATTTGTGGCTTCCTTTCATCCCAGTATCAGCTCGGGTTATCTACAGTCTTCCATAGTTACCTTAGCTCAAATGAAGGCACCTACACAGCAAAACAACACTTAAGACACAACTCTGTGCTGCCAGCTACTGTAGCGGAGATTTTCTACCCTTCTTAGCTCCAACACTACCTGCAAAACTAGCTAGTGTTAATTAAAAGCACTCTCTCACTTGAGCCATCTTGTGAGTGGAAAGAGGAGCTGGGCTGAGAGTTGTTTAGGGCTACTGCCACAGTGAGATGAGCCCCATGACGGGAAATTTCCCAAGGCTTGGCTGGCTTATGTTGGTTTGAATAGGCTGTAAAAACAAAACTAACACTGCAGAAACAGGGATCATTGCCTAAAACATGATTTGACCTTTACAGAAGCTTTAAACTCAAAAGCCTGGCTCGCTTATTTATTCTTTCATTTCTGCATCTTCCTCCAAGGCAATAGAAAGAATGTAAAGTCTGATCTTTCATTTTTGTCTTTGTTCTTTTCCGGCTGGTTAATTAGGAAATTTGTGGCTGTCACTGAAGAATTTCATCAAAAGCATGTTCAAAACAACTGCTCTGCCATACTTGTTGAAAAGTGTTAATCAACGACCAATAAGCAGTTGTAAACAACCCATGAAAAATTCCTTCCCTCCCAAGTGCCATCACTTGACTGTGAGCAATTGTGTGAACATGATGTGCTGAGATAACACATCCCAGACAAGCTGCACAAACACTTCTAGCCTGCCCCAGTTGCACAGTAAAATGTGTTGGCTTAAGCCAACAGGAAGGTCCTGCTCCCCAGGGAGACAAAGCACACATTTAGTTACTAACTGCAAGGCAATGCCTTGTTGAGCCATGGTGCTTAGTTGCTTTGGATCAGATGATGTGTCTGAACTAGCATGAGCTTGCACATTTGTAGCTCTTACGGTGACAGCAGAACCTCAGGCACCAAAGCTCCAACACAGACAGGACCAGAATCTCTGCTGTAACAAACAGGCCCATAAATAACCTCCAGTTTCCTCCCTGCCCCTCCCTGTTTGAACAAGACATGGTACCCCCTGCTGTAAAGCTTCAGATCCATGGATGGCCAGCCTGCCAATGGTGACTGCCCAGCCAACTGCTTCCTCTCAGAAAATATGAGGGGCTGAGTTATAACTTGTGTCCCTCATCTGCTCAGCTGCTGCTTTAAAATATGCAAGAATTTAACACCCTTGAGACTCCTACATTGTTATCAAATGCAGTCAAAATTGGCTAAGAGGCTCAACATGGATGGGAGCACACCACTGACATGGTGGCAGGCAGGTGGGCAGAACAACTGCACAGCCTTATTCATTTGGGTCCTCAGCCCAAATTTCCCAAAGTACATGAACTACTCAGCCTTCCCATTGGCTTACTTGAAAAAAAAGAGGGGGGTGGGGGGGTGGGGGGCTGGAGAGAGAGAGGAAGACACAGACCCAGGTGATCCTTTGCAGGTCAGTCTAAACCCTCTTTGAGCTTTTGTCCAGGTGTGCATGTCCGGTCCTGCCATCTCCATTTTTGGACAAAGAGCCAGTTTTGAGCTGAGGCTGCAGAAGCAGGGAACAGAAAGTTCATTTTCCTCTTCTCAGTATCAGAACGAACCCTGGCATGATGCTGGAAGGTTTGCCTTGCACTCATGTCAAATTCCCCAGTAGAGCAAGGGCAGGGATGATGGATCAACAGCCCAGTTGATGGCACCATCACTCTCTGTTCACCAACCTTGCAACCTCAAAAGGTGCAAAATCTCTTTACCCTAGACACGTCCAGGCTGAGGGAACACCACCTGTGTGCAAAGCTGCCCAAGTTCGCACCAGTGGTGTTTGGAAGAGGTTTTGAATGCCACATGGCATCTGAGCTCTCGGCACCTTCAGATGTGCTCAGAGTTCTCATCACTCCTTTCTGTTTAAAGTGTTTTTAGCTTGCACAGTTATCAGGCTGGTGCTCCAAGTGACAAGCCAGGTATTCACAGGCAAAGCAGACCATGTCTTACTCCAGTCAGACTCTTTTCATTTAGGAAAACTTAGTCATCCATTGAAGTGGCAAAAGCTGCACCATGTGATTTACAGTCAAAATTATATATTACAATTGCTCAGAGATAAATGACATCTATTTGACAGGATATTTGCTCAACAGCAGCTTCCTGCATATTTGGACTAATTAAGGGCTGGACTATCCTGGAAAAAGAAATAGAGGGATAAAACAAGTTTTATAAGCTATGCCACTGAGCTGAGTGAAGAGACACTCATAATTTTTCCATATGGAGTCAGCTCGTGTCCACTTAAGCTCATTAGCTTGAACCTGGAGCTGGCCAGGTTTGAAGCCAGCTGAGACACTGCTCTAGCAGACTCTCCAGCAATTCCAGTTCTGTTCTCCATATACAGTGTGGCACCATGTAGAGCTGTGATGCTTCCAGATCCAAACCAGCATGAAAAAATGCAGTCAACTCAGGGCAGCAAGCAGCAAGAGCTGGTAACTACCGCCCGATCTAGGTGAGCCTAGTGGTGTATCAGAAAAGGAGAAAGCCCAAAGCAAATGCTTTTTTCAGCCATTACATTAGAGGGAGCTGAAAAATAAAAGAGTTAAATTCTCCATCACTGTTAGTCAGCATCTTTGAGGGTTTGTCAATGACTCAGTGACATGCTCTAAGATAACCTCACTAGCATTACCCTGAGTAAAATCATTTCCTTCATTGAAATATGTGCTAAAAACAGACCTCAAAAACATGTGGTCTTCCCCAGGGTTATGATTAGAAACAGCCTATGAAGATGCTTAATGTTAAACACTGAAATCAGTTTTCAAGCATAGTGTCACCAGCTGGCACCTCTACTCCCATGTTTGTGACTCTTAGTGTTCCCCTTGAAGGAATAGGCCTTGAGGAAAATCTCTGCAATTTAGAGTACTTTCCCTGGGGTGATTCAGCAGTGTGCCATGGAATTTCCCCTTCTCTGCTCCCTGAGGGCTGGTAGAAAGGGGAAGTGAGAGAGAGATGAGTGTGGTAACTCCTGCTGCTGCCTTTCAGCTGAATCTAAAAGGCACCGCTGAGTTTTCCAAATAGCGTGACTTCCTCTGGAGCTCCCCATTGCTACAACGCATCTTTCCCTCTTCATTTGTATTCCAAACACCAAGACAGCATTCTTCAAACGGGGACTTAGCTGAAAAAAGGAGATCCGCAGCCCTGGAGCTGAGGTAACCTGTAGGATCGTAAGGCAGGCTGCCCTGCTCCAACCTTACAGGAGGGTTGTGCCAGGTGTGCACCAGCTGCACCGTTTCTTGTGCTGGGCTCTGGAAATAATCTTTGCTACAACCTCAGCAGTCGGTCCATCGGGCTGGAGAGGGCTGTGAGTGGTGCACATACAGACAAACCTGGCAGCCTCAATACCCTGTACAGCTGAGGCAAAGGGGCTACAAAACCCAACTGTTGCACACTATGGGCTCATTAACAGCTGGAGAGAAGATGCACAGCATCTTGAAATGGCCCTCAGCACGGGAGGGGATTCCACCCATAGGCTCCCTTTCCTTCAGATACACCAGCTCCTGAGCAGAGTAGATGGCAGCACTATGAAGGTGCAGCAATGGGATGAAGAAAGATTTGCAAATGGCCCAGCATATCTTTGCTAAGGAACAAGTACAGGGCAGCGTTCCTTCGGCAGAAGACAGTCATGGATCTTTACATGTGAGCTCTGCAATGAAACTCAGGCAAGATGGAGAACTTGGGGCTCATGCAGCATGCTCACCTGAGCAGAGCTAGTTCAGCTACCAAGAGAGCAGCTAATTTTAAAACCATGGGAATAAAACAGGCAGATAGTGGTAAAACTTCTGAGTTCTTACCTGGGTGACTGCAAGTAACTGTTCCTCAGTCTTCAAAATAATCCACGTGAAACTCTGTACACCAAGGGAAAGTTTGTGCTGGGTGGTCTGCCTGGGTCTCAGACATGTCTCGCTGCCACTGTATACAGAAACAAGAGCTCAGCCAGAGGGGCAGCTTCCCACTGCTCCACAGCCCATCACTCACCTGGCACCCCTGCTTGGCACCACGGTCTCATGGTAAGCAAGCAGGGTGCCCTGCGAGTACACAGCAGTGTTTGCAGTGTCTGGGCAGCCATAACACAGTAGATGATCTTTATCATGCCTTTTTGCCAGCTATTCTTTGGTCCTCTTTCTTTTCCTTCTTCCTATATTTGCTGCCCAAATTACACTTTTTGCTCACCATTTCCCTCTCCCCTTCCCTCAGTCCTGCTGCTGAATTCCTTCTTGGGCTTGGGCAGAGTCACCCAAACACACTTCCATGAATGCACAATTTTACAAGAGTCACGTATTCTCTCTGAAGAGAAGCAGCTACATATCAGGCCAACGGCATCTACACAGGAGCTTTAAGATTGTAGCTGTATTCAGAGAGGAAAATCCAAAGAATCTCTGCCATTTTCACTTTTTTCACTACCTTCTGATCCTAATACCGTCCCAGGCTGCTCCTGCTCTTTTTTTTTTTTTTTCTTAAAGGAATTCAGCATTACATAACACACACATTTTTTCCTGTCTTTGAGCTGTTCATTATACATCCACATTACATAATTATTCACCGCCAATTTCATGGAAGTTTTAGATATTTCATTGATTCATTACTCTTATCTAAAACCAAAGTTTTACCATTTAAAACCCCATAAAAGTCATAGGAGGAGGGATGCATCCTGGTCACATGTCTCCCATGTGTCTGAGGAAAGCATGCACCAGTGTGTACCCACCACTCCGCCTCCCTCCTTTGGGAGCTGGTGAGAAGAGCCCGCTTGATGAACTTATGAGCTAATCAAGGGTTTATAAGTGTAATTAATACAAGGAACATGGAGGCTCCAGGCTTGGATGAAAGCAATCGAATAACCCAAAAGGGCTGAAAACTATTAGGTCATAAGTATATAGGAGCTGTAGCAAAGTAACTACAGACACAGAGAATCAAACATCTCATCTACGACTGCCACACGAAAAGAAATCACAAGAAAGCTTCAGGCTGTGATGTCACCCACAGGCTTTGAATTTGCATTGGGCCAAAAGGTCCCAGATGTGTTGTTCTTCAGATCATGGGGAAAGACACATTTGTTTTCCCAAACTTGAGCAGGAATTTAATGATCTGCTATATGTTTTTCCTGTGATTTGAACACTAGCGCAGGAAATATGGAAACAACTGGTCAAACTACAAGCCAGATAAAGCAGCAAGAGAACCAAGAGGAAAACAAGAGAAGTCTGCAGAACACCATGCTGACATAAAGGCAGGAGAAAAGTATTCTGGAGTAATCAGACTATTATGGACTTTGCTATAAAAGGCTTAATGTGAGAAAATAAATTGTTGAAATCAGAACACTGCATGTCCAACAGCAGTCCAGTGGAGAAATAGCTGCCTGACTCAGGTAAGCCCCTGAGCCCAATACTGTGGATTTAGAAAGAGGCAGTACTGCAATGAAAAAAAGGCTTTGATTCTGAGAGCACAGAAAATAAGACAGGCAGAGGACAAGTCTAAACTCAGCAGGAGTCCTGAGCATCACTGCGTTAACAGGAAGCAGGGATTGTGCTCAGAACTAAAGAACAGAGACACAGGAAAGATGTAGAGAAAAACAATTCCTTCAAACATACCTTTTGTACATTTTAAGGCCCCATTCATAAACTAAAAGACATTGGCTGAAGCTGAAATGGTTACTGTCAGTAAGTGTGGAAATGTGAGAAGACAAAGAGGCATGACAGCAGTGAGAGTAGGTGATGAGCAGTCCTGCTTCCTTGAAGACATCACTGCTGTGCTCCAGGCTGGGGAGAAACATCGTTTCCAGCTGACTCAGATGCTGTTTTAGTGCAGTATCATCTGTGTTACTGGAAGAACCAAACAGGGGAATCTGGGCTGTAATGTACTGCATTAGTTTTTCCTCCAGATCTTTCCTCCAGAAGTTTGGACTCCAGGTGGAAACAGACTCCATCTCTTGGCCGCTTCCAAGCCAGTCTGCTTCCTTCCGCTTCTCCCACTTCAGTGATTCCCCCACCGACTGCAATGACTCCAGAACCATCCTACCACTTCCACTGAGCGCTTCTCCCACCACAGTCCACATTCGTTCAGCCAGTAGCACATAAAGTGATTCAGACTTTACCATACCATCATTTCCAGAATGCTCCAGATCATAAATGTGAACACAAGCTTCTAAAAATTTTCCCTGCTCAATGAATCCACAGATGGTTTCGTCTGCAATAGAGAGAGTAACAAGACAACTTGATGTTTGCTCACCCCTCTGTAGGACCCATCACTTTAATATGTGAGTACTGAAGGATGTAGTTTGTATGTATCCCAAAATTCCACAGGATCTACTCAAGATCATCTCACTTAAGGTCTAGCACTAGCATCTCTCAGTTTCCTCAGGGCAAGTATTTTCTTTCCTCTTTCACTCTTTCATCCCTTCTCCTTCAGGCTAACTAAGCCGTAGACTAATCCTCTGCAGCTTTTTGTCATCATCCCAGCAGACCTCTTCATCTGGGCAATGCAGGTTTATTAGTGACAATCTTTCCTTAAGGAGTATAGCTTTTGTCCAGAAGAAAAGCATTAGGGAAAGGACATCTTCTGAAAGAGCCAACAGCTGAAAATCAAGCCTAAAAGGAATCTTCTGTCTTCTCTATAGAAATTCTGCCAGGACCAATGTGCTGTAAACTGTCTTGTAAGGTCCCTTCCACCTGTTCACGGCCTGGCATGGCCATGCAGAGGGGGTTACTCCTGCCAGCAAGCTCTCTTCTTAGACCGAGACTGCTCAGTGCAGGGTCCTCGCTATGTTGGGCCTTTGCAACTAGGCCTTTGGAAGGTGGGCTACCTAACTGCAGTGTCTCAGCAATGGGGATTCACGTAACTCTCCACAGCCTCCAGGCCTGCAAGAAGCTGTGGTGACTGAGCCACTGCCCTGATCACCAGACACCCTGTCATGGCAGTTACGAAATCTGTGAAGTTCAGAAGTTGGAAGGAGAGGTTTTTCACTGCTGCTTGTTTCCAAAGTATCTTATCCATCACACTCAGCCCACCACTAAGAGTTATCTGTAAGCTCACAACAGCTGCACAGGGCTGCGTGGCTTTGGTTTTTTTTTTTCCCTGTACATTTTACAGGTGACAAAATTGAGCAACAAAGGGTTAACAAAATTTGCCCCAAAGTATCTGGAGCAGAGTCCAGCGGAAAAATCAAACTTGATGAGAACCCAGGGAAAGTGAAGCAAGGCCAGAATCAGTGGGACTCTGGAAACAATTCAGGATACAGCTTTGGGTGTAGAGTGAAAAATGAACGAGTGTGAGCATCCATTATCTTTCACCTGTATCCTAACTCTTCTCTATGAAAACACCGCGTCTGTGCAGTAAGAATTAAACGAAACAAACAGGATTGGAGGAAGGAACGTGACACAAAATGGAGAAGGCTTGATGCAAGGATCTTCAGCAAAGCAATGGGCAAGCTGCTCAGAAGGCATCTAGCAAGCTGCACCCATCCTGCCTCGATAGGAAATTAGCCCATGTACAACCTACCTTCCCCTCCCTATCTGTGGAACAACGGCACAATCACACCCAACAGGGTGTCAGTCACATGTACCTTGTCTTTCTCTCAAGACACATCAGGAGTCTTTGCAGGGATAAAAATAAGAACAGCAAAGAGGAATACTTGTGAGGCAAAGGGAAAGTGAAATACAAAAGTTTCCAGAGGAGCAAGTGTACAGTTCAGAAAGGACAAGGACTCAGGTGAAGGATGTGGAGGAGAAAAGCGTAAAGCACCTACTCCAGAAGCTAATGAAAACAAGAGCCTGCAGGGCTGGGAGAGGCAGAGAAGGTCCAGGAGTGGACCCAGAGATAACATCAAGGTTACCTGCAGGCAACTGTTCCTCCACTCCCTCCCTACTGGTTGCCATCTTCAGCAAATTCCCTGCCACATCCTCACCGCAGGCCTTCTCCTCCACTGCCTCTTTCCCGCTAGCCACAGATTTTAGCAATTTGCCTGCCATGGTTTTCAGTTTCCCTCGCCTCTTTGCTTCCTGCTTCTTTCCCTCTTCATGCGTGGCCTTGGGCAGCATCCTTGCATTTTCCTCGGCTGTCTTCTCCCACTTGCTTCCTCTTCCTGTAAAGGCTCCCCAGGAGTACTTGATTTTCCTCATGATCCCAGCAGATTCAGAGGCCTCCTGCCCAGCTGGGAATACCATCAGAAAAAAAGTTAGAAACACTTAAATTCAAGGTGATCTTACTGACTGTCTCCCAGAGAAGTCCCTTATCCCCAGATATAATTTATTTTCTGTGCAGCTACAGACTTCAGCTGCCTTCGAAGAAGTCTAACCTGGTTCCTGCCCATGCTGAGTGAGGACGTTTTTATAGGCTGCCACCCCTCTTATGTAATCTTTCTCTCTTCTAGGAAAATAGTATCAAAAACCTCACATACAACCTAACCACAAGCACTGGGGGAAAGCCAGTGGGATTTTCAGCCGTTTCTAAATGACTAAAACATCCCTGTGCACTGCCAGTTATTTAAATGACAATCCTATCAGTTTAAAGGAGTTGATTATTAATAGTGTCTATGAAGCACACATCACTTTCCACCCACACCACGTGCCCCAGCTGCATCTGAGCTCTTCTTTGGCAAGCAGATCACACCTGGCTTTGGAGCCAAACCTCGCCCTGCCTCCCAGCAAGCCCAGTGTTAGCCAACAGGGAAGTAAAGCCCTGGAGAAAGGGCATTGGTTTTCATGTTTTAGCAGCACCATTCAGAGGAAAGACGAGCGATCTCAGCCTTCCGGATTGTGCAATTTTCCAGCAACAATATACACTATTAGATATTATTTATATTTATACATTCACATATACATAAATGGCATAACATTACAGCAATCTGCCACACGTGTGTGCACACCTGCATGTGCCCACATGTCTATGCACACATACAGGTCTCTTCACCAGCCAGCCTCCACAGAGACGAGAACGGAGGTGTGTGCCCACTCAGTGCTGTATTGGCAAGTCCGGGGCTGTTAAAGGTTCTGATCCATAATCCTCAGAACAAATCCCTAGTCAGAAAATACCATTTAACTCCAGGAGCTCCTGTTTAAAACAGATTTTTCACAAGTCCCTGCACTGCTGTGAGAAAGGCACTACACTTGGAGATAAGCTGAAATGCTGTCCTTACCACGCTTTCCTTGTTAGATAGTTACAAACTGGTTTTAATTTCTCCTTTTCAGTATTATAAAAATTAAATCAAGAACTTGATGATTTTCATCATCTGAAGAAACAGTCTCGTATTAGCCATTACAAGCTGTATTGAATCAAACCCATACACTATTTAAGAATTATTTTGGGGGGGTATGAATTTAAGGGGCAATTTTTCCACACAGCATCCAGATCAATCCGAGTATCTGCATTTGTCTTTCTGGGTTTAACGCCTGCAGTTTCTTCCAAGATTTTCTAAATTTTCATGACAGTAAAGTTCCACTACTTTCCTACTTGGAAACCAAGTAAATGTTATGTTGTTCTGGCTCTTTTACTCAGTGCTTAATTCCACCAGCATGCTATCATGGAGCCATTTGATTCATTAGTAACAATACAGAGGAGGAAATAAATACATTTCATTTGGAAGGACAAACAGAAATTCCAGCAGTGGTCATACATTTGAGCTGTTGCCAGTAGGAAATACTGAGGTTGCAAAATACAGTGTTTTCCCAGGTTGTGAAAAAAGCTGAAAATTTAGAGGCTTTATGTACATTCCATTTTGACTTTAATTTTTAATCAGCTCAAGTTAAAATGTTTTCTTTGGAATATTACAGCTGCACTATATATGTATATATGACAGAATGAGAGGTTTAGTACCACAGAGATGCATTCCAGGCATGCTGAAACCCTTCAGCAATGTTTTCCTATGAAAATTCCAAGACAATGTGTTTACATTTCACTTCATCAGCATTTTTCCAACAAGTGCCATTCTAACAAAAAACATTTCCCTAGACTTCTCTGTGGAAGGAAATTGGATGTCAAAGTGCCAGTCCTGCAGGCAAGATTCTCTGCAGGATACAGATTTTGCATCAGGGGAGGTTTAGATTGGATAATAGGAAAAATTTCTTCACTGAAAGGGTTGTGCAGCACTGGAGCAGGCTGCCCAGGGAAGTGGTGGAGTCACCATCCCAGGAGGTATTTAAAAGACGTGTCAATGCGGCACTTTGGTACATGGTTTAGTGGTGGACTTGGCAGTGCTGGGTTAACAGTTGGACTCTATGATCTTAAGAGTCCTTCCCAACCAAAATGATTCTATGACTCTAAACTGGGGCAACACGATGTTTGTGAATTGCTGTATTTTCCCAGAAATCTTCTTTAAGGGAATACAATATGAGCCTGTGGAAAGCAGGGAATGACTGGGCAGAGATGGACAGGCTTCCTGAGGCTAGGACCATCTCTTACTCCATGGCCACTCGATCCATTCAATCAAAGCCATGGTAGACATTCCTCAAGATGAGAGTGCCCTCAGGGAACACCCATCTCCACTGCAGCACCAACAACCCACGACTCATCTGTTCTACCTTCACCTTGTTCACAAACCAGGGGCAATGTGTGTGTACAGGCAAATCAGGCAGTTGCCATGGGGAGCAGGCAGCCATGAGCACCCTACGAAAGGACAGCAAGTTGGGGATGGCCTTTCTAACTGTGGGCGCTGAGATGATGCCCCATCCTTCCTGCTGCAGCAGGAGCAACGATCCATTGTCACCCACTCTGCATACCTCTGCCCACAACTCCCTCCCAAAGGCAAAGGCTGAAGGATGGCATCCTCAGGGGGGGAATGCACTGTAGCAGGAGAGGACATGCCACAAAGGAGCTGCCAAAAGGCCACCAGCAGCCTGTGTTTCTAGGTCTATGTGCCTTAACAGCACACACAGGGTACACAGGTCTCTCCCCTCTGTCTCTAACACTATTGTACTGCTCAGGTTAAAGTTCTGCAGCTAAAACACAGGGATGATTTCAATTTCTAGGAACATCTTCTACTGCAGTGCTTCCATGAATGGTTTTACGCCTAGACAAGCAAAGTCCCCAGGGAAGCTACACCTTTACAGCAGAGGAGCTGAAAAGCGTCAAGATCCAACTAGAACAAAGGTCTTTCACTAAGTGTTAACATAATGCAAAGAGATTGCTTGCTGTCCAAAACTAGCATTCTGGGCAGGGGAATCAGGGCACCATTACATTTCACCTGGCCCTTCCATGGGCTCCTGAGCTTCCCACCCAAGGGTAGTCCTTCCAAGCAGAAAGAAGGGCAGTAGGAAACCACAAGGACAAAACACCATAACAAGGATAGTTCTGCTTCTCAACAATCTCCTTTGTCAGGTGTACCAAATGACCTTCTTCTTCCTCAAAAGCCACTTCTTGGAAGCCCGTCCCTGCCCGTTCCTTCTTCCTGGTGTTTCAATGCCTCTATTTATTCACAGTGTGACATTCTCCAGGGAGGTCGTTCTCCTTCCTGCCCTGACCCTTGCTATGCTCACTAAGAAAGAGGAGCAATTTGTCTTCTGGGAACATCCCCAGCATTCAGGAGTTTCCCCTGTTGCCTGGAGCTCCTGGAAAAGTCCACGGCCTCCCCACATCATTGAGACTCTGTCTTTCAATCTCAGAAAAACTGTAACTCCTTTGTCTTTGGGATCTTCTGCTAAACAAGGAAATATCTCAGATAAATTTTTATATTGTTACTCTGTTGACTTAACTCTGTATCTTGCTGCTTCCCATTTCTTTTGCCTATATAGATAAAATCTCTTCATAATAAGTGGATTGTGTGCCTGACTTGAACAATAGCTGTTTGGTCTGGATGCTAATTGGATGAAGTCAGACTATTAGCACTTCAAATGAAATGACTTTGCAAGAGTTCAATTACATTAATATTCTAATTCCAGCAATGTTGTGGCGCCCCTGGTTGCTTTGCAGGGACTCCACATGAACACAGTCAGACATATACAATGGAAACTCTGTCCTCAGTAGCATCTGTTATATGAAATACACTTGAGTCCTAACAGGGAGGCTGGATCCGCAGTGTCTGGAGAGAGAGATCTGGGTTTTTTTCACCTCCTTCTTTGTTTCCATAACATGTCGGTACTCTCCACCACTTTGAACCAAAGGCATGAAAGATGGCAGAAAGGAATATTCATTTTGATAAAACATGCAGAGTACAGCACAGAAACATGGTGGTTCCTGAGCATACAAATCCATGCACTTCATGAAGCTGTGCTGTAGTCTGACAATGTGTTTCTTCACCCACACAGAGTATCTTTGATTTCAGCAGCAAACAAAGAACAGCCAGTCTGTATTATAAGCAAGGTAGGCTTTTTGGAGAGAGAGAAAACAAACAAACCAAAAATACCTTCCCTTCCAGTCTGACTTTGCAGCTAGCATTGCCATAACGGTCATACGCAAGAGGTGACTTTGTGAATTGTGCAAAATTAGCTGTTCATCATTCTGTGGAAAGCATATATTTATTCCTATTTCCTAAGGATAATCTCTAAAGAAATTTCCTGAAGAAATGAGACAACGCAGCCACAGGTTGCGTGCATCCCTGTGTGCAACTGATCCCCTGCCCTCATGCGCTTGAGTGGGTTTTAAGGCAGTTTTAACCAATTTTAAAGCTAGTTTTAATCAAACTGACAGAGGGTGGCTGGCACAAAATAGTACACCCTTACACACTTCAGGAAAATACATGACTGAGGAGAAAAGATAGACCTTCACTGCTTCTGCTGAGGAACAAAACATGGCATGAACTCAGCCTTCATTAGACATCAGAGACTCCATCCGGCAGCTCACTCTGAAGGTACACAGACATGGTTTCCTTGCCTCTGTTGCTCAGCAAATCCCCTGTTTACTCTCCAGCTACCCAGGATGTGTGCAAGAGAAAATAAAGCAGCACAAATATTTAATACAAGCGACCTTTCCCATAGCAACAGCCGAAACGAAGCTGCTTCCCTGCAGTGCCTCCTCGCCCCAGGCTGCTGAACCCCACCTCCCTGACATCTCCGTCACCCCAAACAGGCCAAAGAGCTGCGAGTTGGAACTGCTGCTGCCCAATGACCACAGTCGGAGCAAAGGGGGAAGAAGGAACCTTCTTCCTTTCTCTCACTGAGCACACACGCTTGACTAGCTCTTCTCCGGTCAGCCATTGATTTTCACCACATTTTGCAGAAGCTAATCTGAGACGTCTCTCCTGCTCCAGATTTGTCTGAAACTGGAGGAATTCAGTTTATTAGAAGGGGACAGACAGATGGATTGACAGACAGACAGACAGACAGGCTGCATGGTCCCAGCAGTTTCAGGAATCGCACTTAAGTTCTCAAAAAGTTCCCTGAAGAACTGAACGCTGCCCCTTCCCCTGCCCTGAACACGGACACACAACACGTCTGGACATGATGGACAATTTGTGCTGCCTCTGTTTTCCGCCTCATTGTAAGGACCCCATTCCAAACCGAACTCAATTTTCACTTAATTAGTAACCTACTTTGCCGTTCCTTTGGAACATTTTTAGCTAATTCCTGGGGATTTTGCCTAATTCTATGTTTCTTCTTTTTTTTTTTCAGAATGAAGTAACCATGTATCCCCCTTTTGACAACAATGACAATAGTAGTAATAAATAAATCACTCAACCTTCAAAATTTTAAAGATGAACTGCAGAAAGCCAAGCAATAGGGATGTCAAAAGTGCCCCTAAAAGCCACTGCATTAAAAATACCCTATTCATGTAGTAAGAGAATAATAAATCAATAGTTCCTGAAGTAGCAACTTAGTCTTCGGTAAAGAAACTGGGACCAAGCTGGAAATTCCCACTCCCTGATTTTGCCCTGCCGGCCTCCAGCAAGGACTGAGGATAGTGCAGTAATTGCAACTTCCTTCTGTTTTCCTTCAGCATCAGCACAAGAGGGAGAAAAATACACCCACCAGACAGAGTACATAGCACTCAATATAGACTGGGTAAAAAATAGTTTCTCCAGACCCCAAAAATGAGGTAATAAAATATTTCAAAGCAAACTTGTTAATTTTCACATACTTAATCAACCCCGAGGCCCTGTTAGGAGGTAGGTTATATTTAGCTGTGGCGAGGTGTAGAAATAGCAGCTCCCAGGAGGAGCGGGAGGCAGTTTCCATGCTCACCTCCATACGAGGCCAGCAGCTCGTTTGACATTACTGGTGTGGGAGGATGTGGCTCTCTGCGTGGCACAGGAACCTGCAGGGGACACGGGGAGAGAAGGGGGCCTGTAGACCTTGGTCAGAGAGGGGATGGAGCTCCCTTTCCTCTCCTTGTGCACCCCAGTTCAGTAAAAGCCCCCACTGCTTTCCACAGCGTGGGCTGGGCAGGATGCAAAGTTTCTGTAAAGCTTTGAGAGCTATTCTCCAATTTCTCCACAGACAACAAGTTATCAGGGAGAGCAGCTGGCATGGAAAACATTAGGGCTGCAAAGTGAGGCAGGCTGACGAAATCTGTGTTTGCCCAGGGCCTCCGGAAGTCCTGCGTGGGCAGCAGGTGAAGAAGAGATACTGTCTGACCTTGTTCTCCTACCATATATACCTCTCTATACATGCCAATCTGCAAAGTAATACTGTGCCGAGAAAGGGTTTGAAGGACAGGAGACCTGGCCTCTCTGTCTCAAAAGGGATCAGGAAAACATGAAGGAAAAAATATCCCAAAGGCAGTTTTTCACTCCTTATCTCCTATTACTCAGGGTCCAGACTTGTCACTTCAGCGCTAGGAAAGCCAAAGTCCTGAACAGCACCTGAGGGCAGTGTTTTTGCCACAGAAACCACCGTGGTGCTATGGGCTGTCAGTCTGGTCACAGCCCTAGAAGAACAGCCACCCAACAGCTTGGTTTCTAATCCTACGAGCTGTTTGAAGAGTTATTCAAGTAAGGCTCCAGGGGCAGGTCTGCCAGAGGAAAACTACAACTTAAATGCTGTTTGCTATCCTTGGGATGAACAGAGATTTTTTAAAAATAAGTTATGGATATTGTTTGGTAAAGAATGCATTACTTCAGCCACCATCACGTCTCTTTTCAAGACAATCTATGATTTCATCCAGAGGGGTTCTTTTTGGAAAGCTTGTATTAGGAGCATTCCATCTCCATTTGGACAGACAAGCCTAAAATGATTTTATTTGAGTCCTTTCATTGGGCTTAGATTGACAGGATTCCTCTGGCCATTTTTTCATAGATTCTTTCCATCAGGAAAAGCTTTAGGTACAACTTCACAGGAAACTTCCTACACACATCTGTACCCATGACCCTTCACGGAGCAGCATATGCAGAGATTTGGGACTGAAAATCCACATTAGATCATTTGCATGTTTTTCCTGCTGCCACAAGAGGCCAGTGATTGTGTAATTTCCAGTCTCCCTTGTTTCACCCCTAACGTACTGACATGGCCTCTCAGGCACATCTGCAAGACACCATCTGGAGGCTAAAAACCGTAACTACAGATTGGTTTCCAGGACATCCTGAGACCTCTTGGTTAGGAGCTGGACACACTTATATATTAGCGCAAGATCAAAACTCAACCATTTCTTCACTCAACATTCACAGCAGTATCTCTGGCCACAAACTAAGGCAGGAATGCCCCACACACCTGCACTGCCAAAGGAGTTGTTATATGGGATGGTGTATATTAACAACAAAACTCAGGACTTTACTCTGACATGGCAGACAGGTTATTCAAGAGAGGAGGTGAGAGAAAAGAGATCAGCTTTCATATAGACACCTAAATAGATCACATTTTCAGAAACACTCAGCAACTAGCATCTCCCACTGTCACTTCTGATTGAGTAAGAACTCCATGCCCACCTCACAGTGAGTGGGGAGCTGGTTTGGACACTAGCCTGCTAAAGCTCAGGATATCCAAGTAGATGCCATGTCAGACTGTAAAAAGGTCAGTTTTAAAAGATTTTTTGCAATCTCTAAACACAGGGTACATTGAAGGGTTTGCTACATCAAGAGGAACCCAAAACGGTCCTAGGAGAGAGCTAATCATCCTCTGAACTGTTTCAGAAAAATACCCTGGGGAGGAACGCTGCATGAGCACAAAGAGAAGCATTAAATTTTTGTCTGCATGAGTTCAGGCAGAATAAAGCAGGCCTCCCAAATACATAATGATAAAACATTTACACTGCACCACAGTGTTTTCTTCCAAAACCACAAAAGCATTTAGAGGAGATGTAGCACTAGAAAATTCAGCACTGCTACATGATGTGGAAGCTCCTCGACAGTCCTCAACAATTTCTGGCCCATTTTTCTGTTACAGTAATGAAAGAAATACCAACAAAGCAAGAGGTGGGCAAAACTTGGCGGGGGAGACATCAGATACAGGCAAGGTAAAGGAAACAGAAGAGTATTTGTAATGCATTCATCTGCTGCCAGTATCAGGAGGTAGCTCCATCTTTCTGTTGTTTCCCACTTCTCAGCAAAGTGGAGGGAGTGCTACATAAAGATTCAGAGACACTAACCCAGCTCCCGAGAGCTGCGCAGCACAGCCTGCCAGCACACTGGCAGTATTCCTCTGCTGCCTTCATCACAACCACTCAGCATTCATCATGTACAGGAAGTTTTTCCCTGCAAAGGAGAAAGATGTGGTCCTCGAGGAACCAAAATTAGGTAACTTGAAAGGATGTTTCTAAATTATAAAGCAAATAAAAAAAGGAACCACTACTTTTTCCCATCCTGAACAAGCATGTTAGCTGTACTGTTATGACCTTAGATCTCCAGCACTCGTTATTTACTGGCTGTCAAGAGCCAAGACTTATGAAACTCAATTAATAAAAGAGCTTTAGTGCCTCATTCCAACAAAGGATTTAAGTAAGTGACTATTTCCTTTAGCTTTAAAGAGAATATTCAGCCTCTTAGTTGGACGCATCTGTTCAGTGAACAGGAAATAGTGGTGTGGAGTGGTGTTTGTATGCTCCACGGTTACCTGACAACAAATGCCTCAGAGTCAATAACATCTGAAAATCACACAAACTGCAAACCAATTTAATATAGCTGATCTCAACACAGCACGGAGTCGATGATTTTAAGGAAGCTGCCTTGGAGCTTGTCTGTTTGAATGAATCTGGTTAAATGGTATTTTCTGCACAAGGTTTTAATGGGGAGCTTCCAAGCCCGATAATGGTTTCACGTTCACTGAGGACTCCATGGCTGTTACCACACTCTTCACAGTTAAATAGACCTTAGGTGGGCAAAATGTGTAAAATGGCAGTAAAACATAAGCTTTCATGCTCACAACCTAGTTTCAAACAGGAAAAAGAAGACTGGAATGATTTTGATGATGAGGATAGGAAGATGAACTGGACACTCCCTAGCCCTGATTACTATTAACCTTACCCTGGGTAACCATTTAGGTCTACACTAAGGGAAAACCAACGAGCTGTAAAATATCCTCTGGATCAAAATGGCTATGGATTCCACTTGGTACAACGGGGACCTGAGTCCTTCATGTATGCAATTGCCTTCCCCCACCCCTTGCATGTGTAAATACAACCGAGAAAAAGCATATTAACATTTTCTTTCCTCTTGCTTCCCAGTCTTGGGGGACCATGACACACAGATAATTCAGGAACTCCAAGCTGGACTGTAGTCTTACACAAAGCAGATAACACAACAGATCTGCCATGTACAACTACTTCAGAGAAGAAGCAGATGTACCTTGTGATATTAATTTATTCTAACATTTTATGAAGGGAATAGATCAGGAGAGATATTGGTATGTATGACAGGTACTGACTGATATTTAAAATCTTTGGCATCACCATATGTGCCTGGAAATAACTGCCAGTGCTGTTAGTTGCTGTCATTGATGACAGCATGTAAATGACTATCTAATCTGCATATACAATTAAATAATTAGATGCCATATGTAAAAGCAGTTATTTATAGGTGTGGAATCAAAGAAAAAATGTAAGCCCCATCTTCATAAAGTATCATCTCATGAATCAGTTCCTCTTGAACACAGATACAGATCTTCATCACTGAGTGCCCCATCTTAGGTTAAAAAAAAAAAAATTAAAAAATCACAATAAATATTTCAGATTATTGACTTTCCCCTGTGATGCACTTAATCAGTAATGCCTGCATCTAGCCTGCTGGCAAAATGCCTGTCAACTTTCGGAGCTCATTATGAACAAAACAAGCCAAGAAAAAACCCCGTCCTGCTGAAGGCCTGTCCACTGTATTCAATGAAGACTTGATCTATTCTTACGAACAGCTGACCTAGATTCTCTGCCTGAATGAGAGCACTTCCCAGCATCAAGGCTGTTCAGAGAGTCAGAAATTCATGTATCATTTATAATAAGAGAAGGAGGGAGGGGCAGAAAAAGGGGATATCATCTTAAGGGGAAGCGATGCCATCCCTTAGTCATAAAAGAGCTTTATCTAAATCCACACAAAGCCATCCCTGACACACTTCTGCTCTCATTTCAGAGTCTGCAAAGGACTGCAGCCCTCATTTCAGCACACGGGCCAGGCAGCCTCGGCTCCATGGAGAAGCTGAGACATGCCAAAGCTGGGGAGGACATGACCGCACAGTAGGGTGGCCAGGTTGCCACTCCGGAGCCACCCGCAGCTTTCCGGCACCTCGGAGGCAGCTCCTGCCCCTGGGCTGCCAGTAGCGAGGCTGTGCTGGATTGAGGACGGCTGGATCAAGGACTGCTGGTTCACATCATGCCAAGAGGAAATGAGCCAGCAAGGTCTTCTGAGCCTTACACTGCCAGGTCATGATGGGACCCAGCTGCAGACACAGTGCACACCCTTCACCCCTGGGAAGCTAGGGAGGTCTTAACAAGGCAATGCCATCTCCTACTGGTGAACCACACAGGACACTTCATCTCCCAGTTCTCCAAGAGACGGGAAGCGTATCCTATGGCAATAATATAATGATGGTAGTATGTGTCTCAGAGGGACAGAAAGGCTGGTCAGCCCTGGAGTAAAGACCTCAAAGTTGTTTTATTTCCTGCCTCTGCTACTGATCCATTCTGCCCTCAAACATTCCTCATTCTCCCTGAGATCTGAGTGGGCCTCTCCATAAGCCAGGTCAAGTAACCAATATTAATTTCATATTAATCAATAATATTCACCAAATCAGTGATCAGGGGACCCTGAGAGTGTCCATAACTGTGAGGGATGCCAGCTTGATGCTGTTGTCACTGCTGCTGAGCTGCCCACAGGGGAGCAGCACCAGGCCCAGGCCAGCACCTGAGCAGCATCCCCTTGGGCAGGATGAGAAAGACCTGGCAGACAGGGGCTAGTGCAAGACACCCTTGTGCCCCTCAGGGTACAGCTCCCACCCCAGGGCTATGTTGCAGTGCTGGCTGCAGGGACAAGGACAGGAGCACAGACCAAGCCCCTGGTGTGGGCAGCAGCTGTGCAGTCAAGGCAGGTTTCCTCTGACACCGAAATGTTTTGATCTGCCTCCCAGATGGAGAGAGAAAGTTAAATTCACATACATAAATTCAGGTCCTCTGATCACAGAAATATTCTGCCCTTTCTCCAGACATGAATATCCCAGACTGAGTCTACAGAAAAGGACTTCTGCTCACGCAGACCCTCGGTGACTGCACCACTCAGGTGCAACCCACACATCCAGCCCATGCAGAAGGCAAGAGACTGGTGTGGGCCATGCTGCCAGTGAGCACCTGAAACCTCCAGAGAGGCTACCGAGAGGAGACTGTAAGATCTAATTATCCACCTCTCAATTCAGATCTGGTTCAGCAAATGCAAATGCTGCATCAGGCAATCAAGTTTTCCTCACCAACTTATTTTTTGCATGTGGGCAACATGCAAACTAGGTCAGTATTATTCCTACCAAAACACTGGCTATGGTGTTATTTTTAGACAAGCATGTGATTGTCTGAGTTTTATTTATGAGAGCACAGAAAGATTCACTGTATATTTTCCTGTCTGTCTTGTTTGGGATGGTTTGTTTTTTTAGTTCTTTGGGTGGGTTACTGAGATCCTGGCCTTCTTTCAAAAGGTAAAGTCAGACTCAAACAAGAGACCTTGCAAGCTGCATGCCTTGGCAGTCAGCAAAACAAAGCACATGTAGCAGTGAGCAAAGTAAGTCAGACAAGAGCATGGGAAAGGCTATGAAAAGGCAAGACAGTGGTGCAGGTAACAAGGGACAAGGATATGGAGCAGCAAAGATGCTGGGGGTTATGGGAGGTGGGGAATCAGACAGAGTTTGAAGGATGATAGAAAACACTGCACTTAGGTCTTCTCAATTCCTGAAAGGGTAAACCCAAGATCTCAGCAGCCAGACAAAAATCAGCAGGAGAGCCAAGTTCAGCAACAGAAAACTTGTCCCGAGATTCACGTTTATTTTCTGAGACCTCTTCTTACCACCTTGGCACAAAACAAAACCACTCGAGGCAACAAAATCCTGCACCAGCTTTTCATTCAGCAGGTTAGTGGTCACAACCCTGACAGATATTCATCAGACAACCAAGCCAGCATGGATCCCCTTGAGGGGGAGAGGGTCCCTACGACTTGCACCTAGCAGGGACCCTCTGTGTCCAGGTCTGGGGGGTGACTGGTTTTCATATGGCCTGTCTGGGGAATCTAGACTCTTTGCCCAGTACATGAGTTAACAGGTGATTCAAGTTCTAGGGATTTGGATCCTTTAACTAACCTCACATAGCCAGTGTGAAGAAGCCTACATCTTTGCTGATAATCCAGACTGCCTGTATAACCAGTAAAAAGGCAGAGGCATGAGCAGTGCCCTTCGTCTCAAGCAAATGCAAACATCTAAAATAGGCCAGTCAAGCTGCATTCCAGCACTGCCTAATTCTCCCCATCAACGACAGAAGGAATTCAGAATGAGTAGCTCAGATGTTGATACTTGTGTTTCAGAGCAGATGAACCACAGCCTAAATATCTAGAAATTAACCACCACAAAAAGTGTCAGAAACTAGTCTCCAGGCCCATGGGTCTTCTGACTTTCCACTCACATGAAAAAATTCAGATGTATATGATCTGCGAGGGCACAGAGTCAGCTGTACGGCTGATGAGTCTCGTGCCTTTTTGGGTTGCATACCTGGCAATAGCTCCAGCAAAAGTTGCTGCACCTGGTTCATCTTGACAAGAGGGGAGCCCTGCACTGGAACCCTGCTTGCCCACATCCCCAGGACACCACTACTAGCCCAGGGCTTCTGCACAGCTGTGAGACACTGCTGGCTCTTGGCTTCAAAACTGTGAAAGCAAGACTGGATTTTGCTGCTGAGAGGATAGAAGAATGGGAAAAGGCTGCTCCTGCCATGGGGGAAAGGGAAGGGGTTGCGCTGGCTGGGAGGGCCTGGTGCTTGCTGACACCTTTTCTGCCTCTGCCCAGAAACTGCTGCCCCAGGAAGCGGGGCCCTTTTGGGGTCCCAATTTCCTCTTTGGTAATCCACCAACATGCTGCATACACTCAAATTCAGAAAAGCTGTGTTCATCTGTCCTTTGCAATGGATCTCAAGCCTTGAAACTCCCATCGCAGGCAGCCTGCTGCCCTGAGCTAACTGCTGTCTAGGTGACTCGCCCCAAAAAGAAACAAGAACTTTAAAAGAAACAACATAGGCAGAGACAAAGACAACTGGACCAGATCCAACTCAGCTTCCAAACTACAAATAACATTTCATTCTCCAGCAAAGACCACGCTGCCACAGAGCATTAGGTATGCACTGCAGATAAAACTACACGAACGACGGCCTCCAGGGCAGGCAACTGTAGACTTACCTGCAAACAGAAATGGCACAAATGCATGGGGAAAGGCTGGGCCTCCTACATGGGGCACAGCACGGGAGCCCAGCAGGAATGCTGAGGGGTGTTTTAAGAACATGGGACATGCCCTGCAAACTTGCTAGAATAGCCTGGGTGATCCAAGCTGGCTAGAGGGTTAACCATGTATCACTGTGTCATAATCTAATGCTGCTATGCCACATGATTTTAACATTGCTCCCAGGAAAACCCATGGTTTGGGATAAACATCATGAAGACAGCTTCTTATTCCCTCATCTTTCAAATTTTTTTCCATTGCTCATATAAGATTTGCACATGGGTCACTTCTGCTATCTCTTACCTACAGGACATCACATGAGATGTCGCACTGAATTTTCTGTAACTATACTTTTTGGGGATCAATTCATACAAAAATAAGACATATTTTATCAGTCACTGACACATGCATTCTCTATCTTATTATTAAAACCAGCGAACTTACACTGCCTTGAAAAAGAACAGAAGCCAGCAATTATTCACTGCACTCATTAGAAGCAAAAACTGCTTTCCAGCCATTTCAGTTACCCTCCTGAAATTACGCAGTTAGTTGTTGGTGCCAGATTCCCATTTGTTTCAAGAGCCTTTTGTAACAACAACAAACAATAGCTTCTTTTTCATTTATCAGCCTTCCCATAATAGGGAGAACTCATGTGACAAAGGGCGGGCCACATAATTGTTTCTTACTGGCTCAAGGTACACGAGACTTTCACAAGTCCCTTAGAAATTTCAGTACACACAACACCTAGGAGAGTTACAAGCAGTAACTCTCACCAGAGTCCAGCTCCAAAATTGAACATGTCCAGCCACTGCTCCCCCAGGGAAGGTGCCAGCACTGAATGCTGGCGCTGGCCTTCACCTTCTGGGTAACAGAAGTACTAATGAGTATGGGACAACAGGCATAGGTGGGCAAGCAAACAAAAAGCAGAAGGAGAAGTGCAATAGGAGCCAGGTTATCAGCTGTCCTGTAACAAGAGAGCTGGTGCAGGCCTGCTCTGTTGCGCACCAGCACCATGCACTGAAAATCACGGAGACACGCCAGAAGCTGAAGCTATTGCAGAGGTCAGAAAGCAAGTCCTCTGTTTCTGCTCATCAGAAAGCATGAGTCATCTCCTCCTCTAACCAAAGGGACATTCCCCTCCCTGCTACACTTCCTCACTGGCAACATGCATGTGTCATTCCAGCGCAAAGCTGCTGTGAGAGCAGATCCAGAGTCCCATCCTACTGGCATGCATCAGACAGTCCTGAACTCCCTCATTCTTTAAATACCCTTTCTTTGTGTTTTTTTACAAGCATGAAATGAAGACTTTGTGTCTGTTTCAGGGAGGGTAATGTTTTATTTAAGATGACCTACCAGCACCATGAATGTTACATGACAGCAGCTCCATCCCACAACAACCTTAAACCTCTCCACCTTAGCAGGGCTCTGATCCTGCAGCTGGGAGATGTGGGACCTCCCACATGGGGCCCTGGCGTGGGGGATGAGTCTTGTTGTTTGCAAGCATATCCTTCCTCCGTAGGACCACCACTGAAACACAGACTGCCCTGAAGCATCGCCCTAGAAACCTTCCCCAGAGACAGATTGGCTGCATCAGCAACCTCTCCCAAAGCTTCCCACAGAAATCCCCCCCACGCAGGCTGTTTGGAGATACAGAGATGTGAGCAGAGGGTGGGCAGGTCTAGCAGAGCACCCTATCTGCTGCAAGGCCTCTGGAGGTCGCAGATAAGCAAACATGGGCAAAGGCAATGCTCAGGGCATAGATATATAAGCAAAACAAGACAGGCAGCAAATCAGACATACCTTCCCACGATTTTGGATCCAGTGCAGGACTCTGCTGAAGTCTGTGGAGCTACATCTGGTCGTAAGTGTTGAGAAAGGCCAGCCTTTACAGTAAACCAACCATATTCAACTCTCAATTAGCCATGGAAGATCAGCCAGGTTGGGGATTAACCAGACACTTCCTTCCCATAGCAACCATGGCTACATCACGATGTCACCATCCATGTAACACAGGGCACTCGAGCCTCTGGGCCATGCCCTTCTCAGAGCCCAGCAGGTTAAAGCTGTGCTTGCTCAGCAAAGAAACCAGCAGGATTGTTATAATGCTTCTACAGGTAGAAGACCACAATATGTTCTTATCCGCTAACGAACATATAGCCTATATTAGCCAGGATCTGGTTTTATCTAGGTTACCCCACCCCACATTGTCTTCAATGGCCAAAAGCTGATATCTAAGTGAACCAGCCAACGTTAAAACAAGAACACAGCCTGCAAAAGCTGTCCCAAGTGTTAAGCAGCTGGTGTGCTGACCCTGTTGCCTATGTGCTGTGTAATGATGTCTCCCTGTTTCTTTGTGCTTCTTTACCCACCTCTTTCCATCTGCTGTTCCTTGCCTCCCACTGGGATTGCATGCTGTTCGAAGCAGGGCTTCTGTTAGCACCGAGGAGATCTTCTGTGACAGGACACCACATAATCGGGCTGATCAATTCACGTGAGTAATTAGAGAATTGGCGTCGATGTTGTTCAGGGATGTGTGTACGAATGGGTTAAGCATGGTGTGTCTGGATGGAAAAAAGTGACTCAGAAGTGTTACTAACATAATTCTTTCTCATGCCTATAAATCTAAGTAAGAAATGGAAGAAATGGAGTGGGTAGAAAAAGACAGAAAGGCGAAGAGTCAGCAGGTTGGTGGGCAAGATTCCCTCAAAGACAAATGTACTAAATTACAGGTACACAGAACAGGCACTGAGAAGAGCTGAGCATTTGCAATTCCCCACACACATTCTCATTTCTTCTTTCATAGCTGATAACTTTGCATGCTTCTCCATTTTGTTTTTGCTTCATCTTTCACAAACATAGACCAAGATTTGGATCTTATCATCATGTATCCCAGTGACTTACTGGCATATCATGTGCACACACAGCTACACCCACAGGTGGAGGCACCTCTTTCGCTGCCTTCTGTACATGATGATAGTGCAACTACGCTGGTCACCAGGACAAGAGTCACAGCGTGTCAAACTGATAAGAAGTTGGTCGTCTGGGTTCATACTCTGAGAGAGAGCAAGATCGAGGCAATGAATGTAGTACACAGCAGTGGACTGTAAACAGCATTTGGTTTTCCCCTTAGAGAGTTGGAGTGAGGATGAGCATGACAGCAACAAAGAAAGAAGAGGGTCTGAAGAGAAGAGGCTGGCTATTTAATTTCTAAGGCTCCACAAATAATGGGAAATGGGAAAATATTCGAGGAAGACACAGGATTGGAGCTCAGATGTGGGGCTTATCTCAGGCCTCCCATGCAAACGGAAAAGTTCTGAGTCCACATAGTAGCAAATTTCCAAAAGTGACCAAAGCCACTGTCATGCAAATGGCCTCAGAGGTTGATCCTGCTGGACACCAAAGTAAGGGGCAACTAAAAGAAATAAGCATTACATTCCAGGAACTCTCTGTGGCTAGAATTGCCTCTAGTTAACAGCAGCCAAGACTGCTAAAGGACTGTTCTACCTCATGCCAACACCCAAAGTCTCTTCTGGCTGGACCTGAACCTACTGCAAAGGGAGGAAGCTACCTCTTCCCACAAACCAGCCCCACCAAACAGCACCGAGCTGAATCCAGAATCGGGGTGTGCCATTCAAGAAAACTATTTTGCCAAACAGACATTTGGTAGATACCAAGATCAAGTTGTAAATCCAATCTTTTGAATGCTTCCAAAGTTCAGGGAAACACAGAACTGGCATCTCCATGTTCAGTTGTACGACTTCAAGGCCCACAGTCCAACCATTTTGCCAGTGCAGAATTAGATATGAAAGACAGTCTAAAAAGAAAATTAGTTGTAACTGGAAGTCAAGCCCATTTTATCATGTTATCTGTAGCCTATGGCGGGGAGGATGTTATAGACAGAATTTACCAGAGTGGTAAAGCCTTGTCAGAACAAGAAGGAATTATGCAGATCCAGGTGAAGTCCAAGAGATCTGATAAGACCATGCCTCATAAAACTGGTAAGAAATGCTGTCTGTCTCTTTGAGGGATACTCATGGACACAGCAGGGCTTCTGCCAGAGCAAGGCTTGCATTACCTATGTTCAAAATAAGGTCTGGAAATGCAGGTCACCCTGGTCAAGCCCTAATCTAAATGGGAACAGGGGAGCAATACAAATACTGTCATGCTGTATGACATGGGATCAGGCAGTCACACCAGGCAGTGCTATAAAGGAGAAGGTGATGGTTAAAGGACTCCTCCCCACCTCTGCTCCCCACTTGTTCCTAGGCACAGAGTAATAACTTCAGTCTCTTTCTCCCATGTCCTAGCTGTGATTCAGCAGTGAATTCTCTTGTTAGAAAGGTGCCCCAGCATTCCAACACCTCTATTCCCTAGCCTGCACATTAAGGAGAGGGAAATTGCAAAGCCAGCTGCACAAATATGTCTGCTTGGCTGGGGCTGAGATAAACACAATGGTTCCACACGTTCAAGGCCTTTCTAAGCACAGTAAAGCAATGCCAAGAAACAGATGCATGTCATCAAGGCCATATAGGTGGGTTTCTTGCAATTGTTCTGCACCTCAATCAAAACATGCAGGCATAATGCAGGGAGACAGAGAGACCTTTCTCAGCAAGCAGTGTGGCACGCACTCACGGGTCACCTCAGGCAGCTGTCTGTCTGCCCAGTTCCCTTTGCCCTGTTTTGATTGTAGCTGCATCCTTTCTGTATCAAGATGTGGATACTTAATGCATGCTCACCTTTGCCCTCAGCTACAAACTGTTTCTGCTTAGCTAATGCTTTTCTTGGCAGGCTCAGCCAGGCAAGCCAGAGTTCAGTTTGCACCCCAATCAGCTGAAGCACAGATGACTGGCTCTGGGAAATGTTGCAGAGATATGGGCAAAATGAACTGAAGTCACTTACATGGAGCTGCAAATTGCTCTGTGCTGGTACTCTGCCAATTTGATTCTGGCCCATGACCAGCCACAGCCAAAGGACAAATCAAAATAAACAAACCAGGAGTTTCTTCTAGGGACTTATTATTAAGAGATTTTCAAAGCAGGATTTAAGAACAGAATCCTGTCTGTCCTTAATACCTTAGCATGGTCTGTGCACAATAAGAAACCCTTGAAAAAGCTTTAAACACAGTTAGTGTAAATGGGAAATGGGCAAGATATAAGACACAGGACAAGAGTTAAGTCATATAAGGCTTTTCACAGCCCTGGCACAGCTCTCCCGTGAAAGAGATGCATGCCGAGCTTTCAAAGTGGTCAGAGGGAACAGCTGGAACTTAGCTGGTCCTGAGTAAAGGCTTAAGAATTTGACTTCATTTTATCTGATATTTTTACTTATTTGTTGAGAAGCAGCCATTAGTCAGCACTCTATGAAAGAGACTGCTATGGGAAACCCATGACTAATAACTCTCCTTTGATTCACTTGCTCTTATCAGCAGTTTTTTTGCAAGAGTATATTGCACAGCCTCTTGTGCAGTAGCCCTGTGCAGAGCCCATGGATGTAGAGAGAAGGACCTCCCTAACACTGATTGCATCTCCCAAAGATTGATCAGCAGATGTATGTAGGTTGGAATCACTATGACAAACATAACACTGTCTGCAGAACTGGAGCACAATAAGTAAGCCAGCAAAAATCAGGCAAATCTGCCACAGCCCAGCGTAAGCTCCGGAGCTGCCTCTTTAAGACCTTTGCCAGGGTAAGAGAAGATGTTACTGAGCGGTTTACTCCATAGCAGGGGATAAGAAGGTTTGTGCTGACTCTCAAGCAACCCAGCTATCAGGCTGTGACTTGGCAACCCACCGCTACTTTGCTCGCTTCCCTTCTGCTCCAGGAATTGAGTAAGCTGTGAGCGATCTGCCTGCACATGTCACAGCATATGCTGCCCCGTGTACCAGAATTAGCACGCTGCCAGACAAGGTGCAGGGGCCAAGTCGTTCACCCTCCTGCCCATTCAAACGTTTTTGCAGGGCACAGAATGCAGTAGCACAGGACTCTCTGCAGAGGTGAGACTCCCTCATGTCTGAGAGGAGAGACATTTCAGGCTTCATCTCTATGCCTCAGCTTTTCACTGCAAGTCTCTGTGGGAGCCGCAGTGGCACAGAGATTCACAACTTGTTATCTATAAAATGAAAATAAGTTTTATCAAACCTATGCTAGTACACATCTTCCAGAGCACACGGACTCGCACAGAGACTTACCCTCTCATCAGACAGACTAAACTGTCAAAATCCCCTGTCCCAGCACTCCTTGTTGCAGTGCACCAGGAAAAAAAAAAACAAGCAGGGAAAATAAGGGCCTTCTTCAGCCACAGTAGGTGCTACTAAACAAAAGAACCGAGTATCTACAAACTAAAAATAACCGCTTATAAGCATACATCTTCAAAGAGAGAAATATTATATCTATATGACAGAATCAGGGATAAGTGCACAAAGCCACAACCGGGAAAGACATCCTAGAAGTAAAGTCTCTGAGTTAAACTGGCACTTTATCCACTGGTGTAAACTGGTGCATCTCCATGGATTTGAACGAGCTCACAAGTATTTACATAAGACCTTTGAGATCCCACCTGCACCTACCCCCCTCCCTAATTTCATCTATTAACAGATAATTCATCCATCACCTAGTCATCCATTAACCTGTCAACTGTGCAAACAATCAGCAATGAGAGGAGCTATGTATTTATTACACATTTCTGAATAAGTCATGCCCAATATCTAGGACAAACAATACATTAAACCCTAAAGAACCCTTTGAAAGCTTTTTGCCTGCTGGAGACAACATTGAAAAAGTAACATGATAGAAAGGGAACAGTAAATCATTCATGAGAATGGTTAAAAACAAACTGTGAGGTGCAGCAAAACAACACTGAAAACAGCCAGTGTATTATTCTTGAGTATCTCATCTTTTAAATGGTGGAGTGGTTGTGAGCAACTATCAGAAGTCCTACTCTGTGTTGTTTAGTGCAGAGAAGACGAGCCAGATACAAAATCCATGGAGTACTGCACAACCACATATTACAGCTTATTCAGATGCCCCATGACTACACCAGGCACTGAAGCAAAAATGCTACTGTGCTTAAAATTAATTGTGCAAATAAAGCTTAACTTAACAAAAAAGCATGTTAAGGACACTAGTGAAATAAGTATAAATTACACTCCCAAGGGCTGAATAAAGCTTTACACCAGTGATCTCACTTACATGCACACTATCATTTTGGAATCCTAAAATCAAGTTGTGAAAGAGTTACAGTACACAGCCAAAGTGTTCACAGCTACAACCTAACATAATCCAGTTGTTGGCACCATAGTTTCCCAGATAAGTGTTAGCCACACATCATGTTATTAGCATTTATTTTAGATCCCTTCAACTCTATGAAAATGCCAGTTTCAGCAAAGCTTGTTTCCTAAAATTATCTCAAGTAAAAAGCTCTAAACCATTAAAAGCGGACAAGAATTGTTTCTTTAAGAGTCTTAAAAGAACATCCTTGAGCTTCAAGGCAAAACCCAGCCTCCATTATGCATTTAGGCATTCATTGACCCAACCGCGTGTCTTAAGACCTTCCAAAAACTGATTCTGAAGCTGGTTTAAGGCAGTAATATCCTTATAAGAAAGTTCTGCTCCAGTGTGTCTCCTGGGTGATTCTTAAAAAGAAAAATGTACATTAGGTCAACAAAATCATGCTAGACTTTACAGTCAACACCACGTTTGGTCTGGATTCACATTCAAGGGTATTTTAAGCTTCATTTCTTAAACAAGCAAGATTTACGTGATCATGATGTGTGTATCTCTGTGTGTGTGTGCACCTGCCTGTCTCTTCAGCTCCATCTACCAGTTCCTGAACTCCCTGGATAATTCCAAATCCAATGACATTCACATACATGAGGAATGTGTAGATGGGTAGCATGAGACAATATTGCTCCTTTTTCTTGTTTTTTTTTTTCATTTGGCAAGTAATTTACTTTAGTAATATAAATATTTGAGCTGCAAACCACCAGAGCATTCAAAGACTCTGGCACTGCGATGCAGTCATGTATTATTTGCTTCATTACATAAGGTAATCCCAGTAGTTTTATTAAGAAGCCAGCACCAGCTGTTCTCAAGCTCAAGGCAAAACAGACCAAACATGCAGCAAATTCTGAATTACAAATTCAACACTTTCCACTACACAACCTGCAGTGCCCTGCAAAATAACTCCCATGCTGCAAGAGAGGCAGCTCTGTAAGGGATATAAAATCAGACTATGGAGACAGAACTTTTTCTGCTATATGTCTATCTGTCTGTTTCCAAATGCACAGCTCTACCCTTCCAGCCAAGCAGCACCTTCAAAGGTTTAGTTCTGGAGAACATGAAGATTTTACTTTGCCTTCAAAACAGACTTTTCCTTTGCTTTCAGTGCAAGCATCAGGGATACCTTCTTCTCTACTAGACCTGTTAGCAGAAGCACAAATGCAACCCCTAGCTGGGCCTCAGTACTGCCTCCAAACCCCAGCTTTCCCTCCCTCCAGCAACATTCTCCTATTATTCTAAAGCAAAGAAACTCCTCCATGCTCAATTAAGTGAAACAGAAGAGCAAAACATGCTGTAAACAGCAGTGCAGACCCCTAGAAACTATCCCAGAAGCCCCACGTTTCTGCCCACAGGAGAAGAGCTTTGAGAGCACTTAAGATCTCCAAGGTCTCCCCAGACTGGGAGGAGGTTCTGAAGACAGGCTCTCAAAACCAGGGCTACCACACCTTCCTCTTAGGAAAAGGAGAAAGCCAATATGTAACTCTAAGCACTCCTTTCTCTTTTTTACTACTTAGAGTTAATATCTGCTGGGAAATCAATACAATACAGTACTGGCTGCCAGACCATCAGAGGCCAAAGAAAAAGGATGACAGAAGATGTATATGTGGAGGTGTTGGCAAAGCACATGACAGCTGCAGAGGACCTGAGCAATTTCTTAATGCAATGGAAATGAAAGCATAAATCACTAAAACGATACTGGAAGAGAGATTTAACTTAATGCACAAGCAGACAGATTTTGATGTCTGAAGCCTGGCTATGATGTGTAGCAGGGAAATGTAAATGCTAATGGGCATAATGAACAGGCAGGCAGCTTTGACAGCATGCTCTCAGCTGGAAGCTATATTCCCCAGGGACTCCTTTTCTTCCTCATCCACTTCTTTCAGCCACCATATAAATGTAGCAGGCAGATTTGCCAGCCACAGGCATGCAACTGCTGGATAATGCTAGTGGTTAACAATTAGGCCCATGGCCAAAGCTGCTATCTGGACACACTGAGGAAACCTGGCTTCTCCAATTCCTATCACCAACACTTTGACCTACACACGCAGAAAAGACTCCAAGCTGGTGGCATCCCTCTTTCATAGACCTCTAAGTGTGCTGTGCTGAATTCACCTCCTGATGGAACTTCCACTACATTTGCACTCTTCATTCATTTCTGTGAGTTTGCCTTTGTTTATTTGCCTCTTTAAACACAGACAGTCTGGTTTAAATTGCTCAAAAGGATGTTTTATTTCATCCTTTCATTCAAACAACTACTGTCTGTAAAATTCCCAGCAGACTCCTCCCACAGACAAAGAACCAGTCAAGTTCAATGCCAAAAGGTTCAGGTACACCAACACAGAAAAAAACATGCAAAGCAAATCAGTGTGCTCCTGTTAAAAAATAAATACAATGAAAATCTGTGATATTCTAACAAATACAGTGAGGTCACTCAAATGGCCACTGAGTATATGCAGCCTGACAGCCCAAACATCTACTTTTCTAATGCATTGCTGAAGATACTCACTGCTTAAAATTCAGCGATGCACATGACAGCCTTTAGCCCTTCTCTCAGCCCATGTGGATGGGTATTACATCAGCTGTTCAAGAAGCTTGCTGGTTCTTCCAGACGTACCCGTTGGTCTAAGGAAAGATGCATTACTACCATTACTTTGGAAAGGGTATTCCAGCAAACATACACCCAGATGGAGCCAGGATACCCTCTGCCCACCTTAGCCTTACTCATGGAAGTCAAAGTGACAACAGGCCCATTAGACTTCCTGGTGCTCTGGGAAGCCCCTACTCTGTTTAATGCAACCTAGTGAATGTACATGGTGTTGGATATAGTGTTGGTACAGGTGGTCAGTGTGTGGGTCTCATACCGCGCAGTGCTAACTGGAGTCAGGCCCATCCTCCCCTTAGCACTGCTGCCCTACTCAGCCAGCCTGTATTCATCCTCCACACTGCATCCTGAGAGGAAACCCTGGGATATAGGAAAAGCATCCTTTTCCCTTAGCATTTACAGCCATCAAACCCTAGTTTATATTCTGCAGAGAAAGCAGGTTGCTTCTCCTTGCTGGGGCAGCTCCCTTACACAGGCAGACACACTGGAATAGGGAGGGCAGGAGGGAGCCTCATGGTGTCTATTGAGACAATAACAACAGCTTTGGGGCAGAGCCTGCCTCATGCTGTCAGCTAACACTGAGTCCTTTCAGGGCACTTGGAGCCAAATGCTAGGGGCAGATTTTAGCATTTCTGCATAGTAAGAGAAGCAACAAAAATAACTACTATAAATAATGGCTATATGTGTATCGAACATCATACACTTGCTCTCCTTTTTACCTCTCTGTTTACTAATTCCTGAACTACTCGTAACAGCATACAAGAATGATATGTCACAGAGCGTGGAAAGGAAGGCATTTCACAAACTGAGTCTCCCTAAGATGGACAGTGAGCTGCCAGACAGCAATGAATGTGGAGCTCCTCAACAGTAAAACCAGAATTAACCTCTGCCCTTGCTACCAATCAGTGTCTAACATCAAACCCAAAGGATTTTGGACTCATGAGTCCCCAAAAGTTGCTTATTGAAAACTGGCATGTAAATAATTAAACTTCCTCTACACATTGCCAAGACAAGAAGAAGGAAGGCTACTGCTATTCAGAATTCAGTGTAACTATACATAGTTTTGGCCCTCTTTCCATCTGCTAAAATTCCCAAAATTACAGTCAAAGCGTGAAGATGGCACGACAACGAATCACTTACTCAGCTGCTAAGGTTTTCCTGCCTGCACTGGACAACAAAACAGCTCCGAACCAGCCATTGGGAGATAACGCATCCAGCTTCCATCAGAGAAAAAACATTCGTCAAGGCCAAGGTTACCAAGTGGGTATCGAAACAGGGTTATGTTTCTAGCCAACCACATCACTGCTAGACGACAAACTTGCTGAAGAATAAACTGCAGACAGGACACAAGGTTGCCTGTCAGAGAATACAAACAGACATGATTATGACACCCATTTTTGAAGATTTACATTTTAGATATAGACCCAGATTAAGTGTTTCAATAGAATTTTTATTTTGCAACATTATCACAGGCATTGACTCTGATATTTTTAATAAAAACAAAGCAACATAGAACAAACTGGAATTGTTCAAGGCTGAACTGAATGATAATAAAGCATTCCTGTGATAAGGAAACATGCCCTAAGGCCTGCTGTGGAAATCTTCCTATTCTCAGACATGAAACCACGTCCAAAACCTGACTTACTAGTGCCACTTAAAATGTCGTAACTACAAAAGTATATATAAAACCTGCTTAGCTTGTACCAACAAAATGCAGAGCACACGAGTGGTCTGTATTTTGAAGGTCACACAAGCAATGTGAACTGTGAACTTCAGGATTCATTAAACCATGACATTTTAAAGTCGGAGGAGAGAAAATATTTTTCTGTTATGTCCAAGACACAAAATACTAAAATGGACAAACTGTAAATATTAAGTTTCAGTAAAAATATTTGAGAACCAACATTTAATTAATATTAAATGATTTATGATAAATGATTAAATGATTTATTAAATTAATTATTCTGGTGAGAAAAAAATCAACAACTGGGCACCAAGAAGACAATAATCCATAATTTTAGTCTGTTCTGTATAATCCAGGAGAATATCATATGGCTTCATCTGGGTGGGTCCTGCTTTTTGCAGAAGAAACACTATCTTAAAAGGTAACTCATGAACTTAATGATGTTAATTTATATATTATATATAAAAAATAAAATCCTTCTTTATGCTACTAATCATAACTGTTCAGAGTAATTAATTATGTCAAATAGCACCAAATCCAGGGTCTCATTTCCCTTTTGCTGCTCAATAAAGTGGTGTTGGCAGCAGTATGCTTTAACACACATAATTTATTAACCTCATAGGTGTTGTAGCATGGAAATAAAGCCACAGACAGGAGGCATTTGGTAAGTTATATATGCTGCCTATTTTCACAGCAAAGGAGCTCCTGCTGTGCTTTTCTTGTCTCCCATATTTTCATGGGTTTTTTTCCCCTCATGGTAACTGCCAAGCCTCACATATTTTGGAGACGCTTCCTTATTTTGCCCCAACCCTCTTTCTCATGTTTTAAAAAGTGTTGCTGTGTATTTCTCAAGGAGACATTTAACATATCTTGAAGATTTCTATCTTTTTCTAATGCAGGTAGTGAAGTCCAAGACAGACTCACGTCATGTTTTAAAGGGTGGTATCCTGGCTACAAAGTCTTGCTATCCATAGGCTGAAAAGAGACATATAACTAGGGCAGCAGCCATCGTGTAGGAGGGTCTTGTTAGAAAGCACTGAGATGTGCACATTTATCTCTCTTTGCTCCAGTGGAGGGAACAAGATTTTTATCATTGTGTGTCACTGGAAGTGTGCAAAACGATAGCTCAGCTTTTATGATTTCTAAGAGAACCTCATTTATCAGTCATCTTAACATGTGAATGCAGTTCTTCTGCATATCACACCAAAAATGTTCAAGGTGCACTTGGAAGTTCAGCAGGAGGGGTGTTTCCTTTGACCATATCACCATGTTATCAAAGTCAGCCAGGAAACCTACATTTCAGAAGTAACTTCAGGCAGGAAGAGATTTAGAGTATATGACATTACTTAATGGCACTACTAGTTTTATCTTTGTTCCCTCTCTTTTTCTCCATACACCCACGTACCCATCAAGAAGCTTTACAGCATTATTCAGTAAGACACAGTGACAGGAACTGAGTAGTATTGTTCTGCTGGGGAGCATTCATAGGGGTAGAAGACTTGGTCCATCACTCAATTGAGAAAGTAAAAAGTTCTTTGCCCCTTGAACATCATTTGCATTCTAAAATGCCCAAAATAGTAATACTTGTAATAGTGGGAAAGTGAAGGTGGAAGAAAATGGAATAGAGCACAGGGGGGGAAAGGACCAAAATTTTCTGCTTTTAAGTGAACATAAATCCAAACACGTTATTTCATCCAGGGTCTTAATTCAGCTGAGGAGGGCTGGCAATTCTACATTAAGAACAGCAAGTATGTGCACATGGCAATGGTGTGTCATCCTTTGTAAGGCAGCCCTACCACCCAGAGCTACCCAAAGCTGGGTCTTTATGACACTGAAGTTGAATATTAGGCCATTTCCCTCACCCTGAAAGCAAGCTGTCCAGGAAGAACACAACTTATTCAGCAACTTAATTGCGCTAAATTATTTGTAATATAGCTGATGTCAAGCATTCAGTCATTGCTGGCCTATTACGAATCACAACCCACCCAAACATTCATTCCTACAGCATTGCCCCGAGAGGTGGTAGATGCTCCATCCCTGCAAACATTCAAGGTCAGGTTGGATAGGGCTCTGGGCAACTTGATCTAGTTGAAGAGTTTACTGCAGAGGGGTTGGACTAGATGACCTTTGAAGGTCCCTTCCAATCCAAAGCATTCTATGATTCATTGCAGTCTTTGCCTCCATCAGAAACATGGCCCCACACGCCTCCCTCCAGCCGCAGGCCAGGCCTGGGCTGGCTGATACACACCACAGGATCGCGGCAGAGTGAGCGGCACCGCTGGCCCCCTCCGGGCCTGCTCCGCGCCTCCTGCGTGTGGAACGTGAGGGTGGACGGCGGGACTCGGGTCCTTCCCGAACCACTCGGCGATACGGCCCAAACGCGAAGGCCTCCTCTAGGCCCTGGGGGGCTGGGGCATACCGCTCGCCTCCCCAAGAGGGATGGCGGCCCTGAAGGGAAGTCGAGGGGACCCTCCTGGGCGCAGGGCGCGAAACAGCGCTGACCGCAGCGCGGAAGGACGGGAGAGGTCTCTCAGCACACCCAGGGATGGAGAGACCGAGGGGAGACTGAGGCCGCGCCCTCCCCCCGAGCCCTGCCACACTGACAGCGGCCTCGCCAGCTCGCGCGCCTCCCCCCGCCCAGCCCGCGCTCTCTCGCGAGGCTCGCTCGATGTAGACGCGATGTCCTTTGGGGCACTGACGGGGGGAGGGCAGAGGGGGAGGGAGGCGAAGCCGGGGTGCATTGATTGATAGCGGTCGCCGCCAGTGGGTGGAGGGGACGGAGACATCTCAGCCAATAACTTCGTCCCAGGGCGAGCGGCGAGCCAATGGTGGGGCTTAGAGGGCGGAGCACGCCGCTGGCTGATTGATCCCAGCTTTGGCGTTGTTCAGTCATAGCGAGAACATTCTAGAGGTGAGTACGGGGCAGCCATTGCCGGGGTCCCATCAGCCGCCCCCTTCTGCCTGAGCTGCGCGTCGGCCGCCGCCTCTCCCTCCCCCCTTCCCTTTTCTCCCCCTTCCTCCTCCCTCTCCTCACAGGTGTCGCTGCTAACGATGCCCCTGATTGTGTCTTGCCCGCAGATTGCCCGGCACTGCTGTCTCTGCTGATACCGCCCGCCCCAGGACGCCGGGACCCGGAGGCTGCGGCGTCCGCCTCCGCCTCCCTCCGTCTGGATATAAGCGCCCCCACGGCCCTGTTCTCGTCGCACACTCGGCTTCGTCGCAGCCCGGGGCGAGCAGCGTTGGGTTTATGTCTTTATTGGACGAAAACGGTGAGTATTAGCACTGGGCTAGGATAGGTGAGGGCGGCCGGGATTGGGAGGAGGGTTTGGGTGCTGGAAAGGGGGGGGGAGCAGGAGGTCGCCTTAAGCTGGGCTGGGGCGTCGGGTTGTCGGTAAACGGTGGGTAGTGGGAGAGGTTTTGTGTAGCGAAGCGTCCAGGACCTGGGGGGGGGGGAGGCGGGAAACGAGGAGGAAAAGGGTAAAAACACCTAAAAGTCCCAAAGCTTCAGTTGCACCCGTTTGCTGGTTTTTGTTTTGTTTTGGGTTTGGCTTTTGAGGGTTTTTTTTTTTTGGGGGGGGGGGGGGGGGGTTGTCTTTTTTATTTTTTATTTCCTTCCCCGCCACCGCCATGCGAGGAGACAAGATGGCGGCGGCTGGGACCGCGCCTCCCCGCGCTGTGGGCGGGCGGGGAGGAGGCGGTGGCGCGGGGAGCTGTGGCGCAGTTACAAACCCGCCGCGGGGGGGGTGTGGCGGGGGGGGGGGGGGGGGGAGGTGTGCGCCTGCTTTACAAGGGTTAGCCCCGGCGGGGGGCGGGCAGCCGCGGAGCGTCTCCCTTCCTGCGGCCAGAGAGCGCATGCGTGGCTGGAGGAGACTTCCCTCATCTCTTCTAGGGCTGACTCAGTGCTTTATTGCTGCATTTATGACTCATCACCGGCCTGAGCGGGGCGGGGAAAGGGTGCTTTAAAGCAGGGAGTGTATCTCTGCCTTCCCGCTTTTTCTTCTGTGCATAGCGTATGGGGAGGGGGTGGTGCTCGGGATGAGGCGTCCTAGGGACCAAGAGAGGGAGCTTTAGTCTGTAGTAGACAAAAGCTGTAATCTGGAAGGAGAAACTGCACGTTCAGTCGGAGATACCTGCTTCCTCGGTGCTTCTGCCAGCACGTGGTCAGGTCAGATGGGGGCTCTTTTTAGACACTTTGGGGAAGGAAACCTCGAGCTTCAAACAGTCCATGATCTGCTTTTTGCTGAGGAGGGGCAAAGCCGCATCTGGGTTAATATAGAACACAAGGCACGTACAAATCTGCTCATTTCTTGTTTAAAGACATTATAAGCCTGACCAGAGGGACTCGGACCGTGTGGAACCAGTAGGTGTGCTCTCGTGCATAAATACTAAGAAGGCTATTTTAATGTGTCAACACCTCTGTCATTAATGATAACAACATGATGACGTGTCAGAATAGCCATGGTGTTGTCAGGGTTGCCTGTGTAGTCAACCAGTTGTGGCTTAAGTACTCCTAGATCTGATTATAGAGACACATGTTAATTTAAACATGTAAATACTGCTTAAGGCTACTTTAATAACAGGATTCGTCCTCCTTCCCCTAAGAAAAAAATCAACTGGAAAAACTGCTGCACTGCTCTGTACCTCTGCATTGCTAGGCTTTGTACAGTGAAGCAACTTATGTCAAACTTCAATCGGGCTTATTAAGTCAAAACTCAACAGAAGCTGCTGTGAGAATCTGTGAGTGAGAGAAAACCTAATTTTCAACTCTTTCCCACTCCATTCAAAAACAGTAAGCCATGTAAAACTACATTGGGCTACAGATTGCTGCTACTTCATCTCACTGATATTTCTCAATATTCTGAGAGATTTTGGGTTATGTGATAGGTTTGTGCTACAATGCAGAGTTTGGAACTGTTTTCCAGAGCTTTCTCCTGATTGCCTCTGCCCTGCAGCCTGAAATGTATCACATGACCCTCTTGGTGCAAGAGCCATTGGTCTCCATAATAAATCCAGCAGTGTTCCTTTCCCTTCCTTAGTGATTGCCATGCTCTTTAGCAATTAATTGTACAGAAAATAGTCTTAAGCTGTCAATGCTTTTTGGGTAGTAAGAAAGAAGAGGGTGGAAAGCTTTGTGGTGTACTTAAGGAAAAGTTACCTGACAGTACAATTTAAGGCTTCATTTTCAGTTTCACAAGTTGCAGAAAGCCATAGCATAAAAAATGTACCTTTTTTTCTTACAGTAAGTATAGACTGTTATGTAGGTCTGTAGCAAGGTCTGATTGATGCGTATTAAGATAAACTTATTTTCTTTCCTGTTTATTAACGCTTGCAGAGCTGTTGCGCAGCCACTGGTACCTGTATTGGGGAAACATAGCATACAACCAAGAACCTTACAGCCTCAGTGGCGAAAATTTTTTCATGTCAGAGACCGAGAACTCTTGCAGTCGTTTATGTCATCCCGTCTTCTCCAGACAGAAGATACCAAAAAACTGCAATCAAAGATCTCTTCATCTTATTGATAAAGCTACTAATAAGGCAAAATGTCTGTCAACGTCAACCGCAGTGTTTCAGATCAGTTCTATCGCTACAAAATGCCCCGTCTGATTGCCAAGGTAACTTACTAGCCATTAGTGGCAAGTAGGTTGTGTTTCACAGCACTTGGATAGAGGAGGAAGGGAGGTGTGAGGTAATGATAACACTGAGCTAGTCAGAGGGCAAGGAGGGTGTCTGCTCCTTCCTTTCCAGACTAAGTGCACCTTAGCTCTTCCTAAGAAGATACACTTTAAAGCAAAACTTTGATGTAATGAAGTAAGGAATGCACACTGGGTTTGGGTGTTGCAGTCACTTAAAGCACCTTTTTTTTTCACCTTTAGGTGGAGGGCAAAGGAAATGGAATAAAGACAGTTATAGTCAACATGGTTGACGTTGCAAAGGCGCTTAATCGGCCTCCAACGTGTAAGTAGTCTGGAGTGACACAGCGGTTTTTATGCTTTTGTGTTTGAAGTGATAGTGTTCAGTAGCTAATAAAGCATAATACAATTAATTCAGATTTGTAGAAAGAAATGTGATTATCTTGGGATGAAATAAAGAACAGAAAGAAGGAAAGGCATATTTACTTGCTTATTTAAAAATAACAGTGAAGATGAGGGCATTGGTGATTTATACTTTCTTCACAGATCCTACCAAATTTTTTGGTTGTGAGCTGGGAGCACAGACCCAGTTTGATGTTAAGAATGACCGTTACATTGTCAATGGATCTCATGAGGCGAATAAGCTGCAAGACATGTTGGATGGATTCATTAAAAAATTTGTTCTCTGTCCTGAGTGTGAGAATCCTGAAACTGATCTGGTGAGTGCACTCTGTATTACTGGCACTAGGGAAATGCTTTGTTAGATGTTCTTGAAAGAGGTGGGAAGTTCATAGCTGACTTGAATATCTATGAAGAGAAAATCCAATACACACACACACATCCCTTTTGGGAAGGTTTTAAGATTACAACAGTTCGAAACTTTTGAGCTAAATTACTACTTCTAACTTGCTCTGTTGGGGGTGATATTTAAACCTCTGGCTTAGTCCTGTGGGGATGATAATGTAAACATCAGGTTTAGGCTTTAATGCATAATTGTTCTTTAAGTGGCATGTTAATGGAAGGTTGTTCTTTTTTACAGCATGTCAATCCTAAGAAACAAACTATAGGTAACTCTTGCAAAGCCTGCGGCTATCGAGGCATGCTTGACACGAACCATAAACTCTGCACGTTCATTCTCAAAAACCCACCTGGTAAGTGTGTTTCTTTACTTGGTGGGGGTGAAGGGAACTTCTTCAGTGTGCTTCAGGTGCTGTTCATGAAGTAGAAAAACAAATGGCTCACATCTGATGAAAATTTAAAATGCTCCAGCATACTCCTGAAGTATGCTTGTGGGTCAGGATGGAGTAGCTGTGTTCACAGTTGCAAGATGAGCAGTTTCTTCTTTTGTGATCCGGTATCCTTTTCTGGCTATAAGTGTTTGTGAAGAGCTGGTCTTGCCTACGCAGGACAAAGTTTAGCAGGAGAGTGTCTGCAGGAGCTCATGACAGTTTTGCCTTTCAGTCAGCGTGAAGTATGAGAGTAGGAAGTCAAAGCAGTATAGCCAATGCTGACTGTATTGTACTGGTTCTGTGCAAGCTACACTCTGTAGTAAGCATCTAGTTGCCTGCTGCAATTTAAGCTTGCTAGAACAGAAAAGTCTAACCTATTCCAGGGGTCTCTGCTTCGTGAGGTCACCTGTTATATAGACTTGGACAACCTTACGTATTCATGAGAAACAAGACTTCCACTAGAAGCAGGGGATTCCCCAGCAGGTGCATTTCTGCCCTGAATGTAGTGGGGATAGGTACTGTGCAGAACTTGCTATTACTAAAAGCATCCATATCCTCTTTGAGATTTGGCAGAGGTGCAGTAGTGCAGGGACTTCAGTTTACTCTAGTTCATAGAATAAAACATTAAAAATCACTTGCAGAAAGTGGTGACACTGGTACAGGAAAGAAAGAAAAGGAGAAGAAGAACAGAAAAGGCAAGGACAAAGAGAATGGTTCTGTGTCCAGCAATGAGACACTTCCACCCCCACCACCAGAGGAGATCACTCCACCACAGGTTGTGGTAAGTAGAAGGGAAGGTGGAGAGATGGGGGGGGGTGTGGTGTCTTGCTCTGATTTAAAACTTCTAAATCACTCTTACTTCCTTGCAAGTGAACCTTGTACCAAAGTTTCTGTATCCAGAACTTCACTGTTAGAGTAGAAGTATCCCTGTGGCTCCTCTGTAGCAGCTGTATTAACTCTTCAGTACAGCATTTGTGGTGCTTTGTAAGTGAAAGTGGCATAGACTCTAACAATTCACGTCCCTGAAAAGGAGTATATCGTGAGTGTAGTAGGTAGAGTGCTAAAACTGCAGTTCAAGTAACCCTGCAGATGGCTACAATCTCTTGTCTTCTTTCGGACTTCTGCCATTTTTCCATCATCTTCTCCAAATCATAGTATAACCGTTTTTTTAAGGAAAAAAAGAGGTACCCGTTGACAAAAATGCTTTCAAATCTGAATCTAGAAACAATACTCAACTATTGCTAAGTCTGTAGTAACATTGTATGAACCTGTTGGTTTGATTATGTGTTTTAGGAGGAGGAGGATGATGATGACTGGGGTGAAGACACGACAGAAGAAGCCCAGAGGCGTAGAATGGATGAAATCAGTGACCACGCAAAGAACCTCACACTTAGTGAAGACCTGGAAAGAACAGTGGAGGAGAGAGTCAACTTACTATTTGATTTTGTGAAGGTGAATATATTCTCTGGTTGGTTGCTTGGTAGCCACTCTGCTATAGTTACATAAAATGTTGATTAGGAGACCAAGAGCAAGCTGCTTAAGCTTCTGCCAGAATACTGGTTCCAGCAGTGCTGGGGGAGGAGTCCATGCAAGAGTATCAACACAGACCTCAGTAGCTTTAAAACATTTCTATCTGTTCTGTCTTTGTAGAAAAAGAAGGAAGAAGGTGTCATTGATACTTCTGACAAAGACATTGTAGCAGAAGCAGAGAGACTGGATGTAAAGGCTATGGGCCCACTAGTTCTCACTGAAGTCCTTTTCGATGAAAAGATTCGTGAACAGATACGGAAATACAGGCGTCACTTCCTTCGTGTAAGCAGTCCCTTCTCCTGCACCCAGACTAACAGCTGTTAGGTTGGCTTTTTATAGCAGCTGCTTGACACAGGTCTGGATTGCTTGGTATTGTGGCTTTTTATTGGTTTTGGTTTTTAAACATCTCTTTAGCTAGGGAGAGCTGCTGGGAGGGATAGTATGACCTGCTGTCAATTTTGCTATCATTGAGAAGAGCAGAAGCAGCAGCTCTGGAGAGGAAAAAAGCTGATTTAATGACTTTGCTTTTATCACAATTCTAGTTCTGCCACAACAACAAGAAAGCTCAGCGGTACCTTCTCCATGGCTTTGAGTGTGTGGTAGCCATGCATCAGGCTCAGCTTATTTCTAAAATACCACATATTTTGAAGGAAATGTATGATGCAGATCTCCTGGAAGAAGATATCATCCTTGGCTGGGCAGAAAAGGTAGGGGGTAGTATTTCAAATGCTACACTAGCTAGGTACCTGAATGTAGTGTACTACATCTGGTTTTTCATTGCTGGTGTACCTTTTTGTGCAGATGCCTTTAAACAACTGATCTAAGGTAAGCTGCTGTCTGGGAGAAGTCTCAGTTTCAAAAATGGGCAGCAGGGTGAGGTTAGAGTTCCAAGTTAGGCACTTGCTGTATTTGGGTATGATCTGATGTAAACTCCTCCAGTATTCAAGCAGTCTGTGTACTTCTGTCTTCCAGGCCTCGAAGAAATATGTTTCAAAGGAGCTTGCCAAAGAAATCCGTGTCAAAGCAGAACCATTTATTAAATGGCTAAAGGAAGCTGAAGAAGAATCTTCCGGTAATGAAGAGGAGGATGAAGATGAAAACATAGAGGTAAGAAAGGCTCACTTGCTGTAAACAGCTCCAAGGTTGCACTGTTTCCACGCTTCAGTCTTGCACCTCATCTTGGTGTATTGTAAAGTAGCTCACCTCATGTCTGAGTGTGCGTGCTGGGAACTGGAGGAACACCTTGTTTCTGATGCCTAATCAGGGTTTTTTGCTACACATTGTCACTTGGCTACCTAAGGTGTTTTTTGTAGCAGTGCATGTGTGTCTCAATAGCCAGAGACTGTCATGAGCAGTGGTGTTGTCTCTTAAACAGTAGTAGTTTGTGGAGTGTAAGGTTGACAGGAGGTACTGGGCATAAAGTCTCATGTTCTGGAAGAGCTAGTGGGGTGGTGTTGTTTAATCAGTTTTCCTAACTAACAAAAGACCATTCTGCTCATGGTTTGGGCCTAGGTGTAAATTCTGCTGGCTGTGTTGCAGCTGACTGGCTGGCATGTGTTTTGCTTGTGGGATTTTTGTTAGTTTGTTCTCCTCCCAGTAGTACCTACTCTTGTTCTTGGAGGTGAGATCCTGCTTCCTACAGACACACACTCCCCCGCCTTCCAAAGACAAATCTTAGGGTGTAGTTGTAGTTTTGGCACACCTGAGCCCCAGTTTCCTGGACATGAGTCTTTGCACTGGAAGGTGCTGTGCAGTGCATTTTAGAACATGGGCAGCATGTTAAGCAGCTCATGGCAGGAGACAGGAGGGCTCTTGAGCGGGTGGGCGTCACAGCTCCTGATGTTGAAATTATTGTAGTGCCTATGATGGTGGGTGCTGTAGTAGTGAAAGTGTCCTGCCTCCACAGGTGGTGTACTCTACAACTGCCAGTGTACCTAAAGTTGAAACTGTGAAGCCTGCAAACAATAAAGACGACGATATTGATATTGATGCCATTTAAAGTGATGCAACGTAGCTTCCAGCATAATGATGCAAACTTCTCTGCGTTTTTCTGCCAGAAGTGTGACTTGTATGTGCACCAGCTGAAACGGCTTAACATCCTGCTACTCCTTGTACTCTAAAATGTATCTTTTTACTGTGACTGGTCTTGTGTAACTAAGCCTAATACCAAGGAGTCAACACGTCGGTGAACTGATCTAGTTTGCAACTGGCATGTTCTATTTTGTTTTTCTAACTTGTGTTGGACACATACTTGGCGCACATTTATACTGTTGTGGAAATAAAGGATTTGGTTTTGGTCAATCTTCATTTGTGACTGTAAACTCCCTTATTTCTTTTCCAAGTAAGTATTTACACAACTTGATGAAAGGTGAAAGGTTTGAGACAACACGACAGAAGCTGATGTGCAAAGTTTGAGACAAAACTACAAAAATCTCTTGAATGGAACAAAAAAAAACAGCTTTAGCTTTTAGAGGCTGTTGCAAGAGTGGAGGTCTGGAACCTGGGCAAGAAGCAGGTGTTGGGTAATCTGCAGTGTACAGATACCAGCTTCTTCAACCAGAATGCAACTGTCTGGATTCTGATCCTTGCAGGCTTTCTTATCAAACACTTCCACAGATGTTTACTACATCACTTGGATTTACTTTTTAGTGGGTGTTTTTTTTCTGGGGTTTTCAACAGCTCCATTAAAAACAGGTTTTGGTGCTTTGAGAGCTGATGGAACTGGTATCTGTCATTGGCACACAGTGCTCAGAACCACTGGCTGTGCGGTGTCACCAGAGCAGAGGATTTGGGCATCCTCCTCCAGTCTGGTCTAGGGTGGGGCCAGAGAGCATCATATATTGCCTTGTGCACAAAGTTCCTGAAGCTGACCTGCTTAGCTCTGGAAGTGTGGTGTGTCGATCCTAAACAATGGTTTTAGAATGAGAAGCCCCTTCCCTCTAAATCAGGAAGCTGGTGTGATAGTGAGGGACAGGTTCTGTGGAGGGTTTTTGGTGTTGCCCTTGACAACCTTTTGCTGTGGAAAAATGATGGGTTTTTTTCACTGTTGTGAGATTCAGCAATAGAACTCTGAGAGACAAATGCTCCAGTGCACAGGGAGCTGCTTTACCTCATCAAATAGTTTTAGCAGAGCTTAGATGGAGCAGAAGGTTTTGTTTGCTGGTTACAGTAGTGGTGACTTGAGCTGTAGGTTTTTCTCTCCAAAATGGTGGAGTGTGTCTGAACTCACTGTTGGGTTACAGGTGGTCCTGGCAACCCAACCACTGGTGCTAGCAGATGTGGCAAACAGAAAGGTGGGCTGAAGCTGTGAAGCGTTTGAAAGCATTCTTTTCTTTTAGATGGGCGTTCATTGCAGTAGTACAAAAACATGATTTTTAATTCAAATACAAGTTCATGCTAGACTTTAAAATAAAATTTGCTCTTTCTTGTTTAAGTTTGTATTTCAAAAGTAATTGTAAGTTTACGCTTGTTGGGAAGCTGGAAGATTAATTATTAATCCCTGTGTAGCCTCTCAGATGCCTCTTCCACCTAGCACATGCACATCCTTTAACGGTCAGAGGCATTTGCCTGCCAGGCTGGAAGGTTGAGATCCTCTGAAAAAATGCCAGCTGTGAACACAGGGTAGCAGTTAGAGGGGATGGTCTTTGCCTGGTACTGCTCTAGAAAACTGGGTGGGGGGGTTCATTCCTGGGGGTAGCAGTTAGACTAGAACCTGTGGAACTTTTTTAAAGCAAAAAACTGGAACTTCAGGGATGGTGACAGAAGTTTGAGAGGGAAGGGTTAGAAGTCTGCTTGGAGGACAGGGGTTCACCCAGTCCTTGTCAGTGAAACTGAGGGAACGGTTCCTCCTGCTGAGTGTCAGGGAAATCCAATAAATGTAAAACCATATTTTCTGGCCCACTGTATCAGGTATGCTCACTTGTATCAACAGGTTGGACATAAGCAACACCCAGAAAAAGAAATCATTCACCAGTATCTCCCAGTCACATTGGTGATGTGGGTATAAGACTTGCCAAGTTGTGCCTCCCTGGTAGTCACCTGCTGCAGCAGGAGTTGGGTCCTTGTACATGGGGCAGATTCTAGGGGTTTGAGTTGCTTTGCTGTTCTGAGCGGAGCCCAGCTTGCAGAGAACCGAGGAGAAGCCCTGTTCTGTCCCGGGGCGTGTCCTGTGCAATGGTGAGAAATGCTGTGGCCCCTCAACTGACTGCAGAGTTCTCTGCCAGGGCCTTCTCCTGGTTCTCGAGGCTGAACTTGGTGAGTATAGGTCTGTGTGGTTCACCAGAATAACCAGTTCCTCCATGCTGACGGCCTGCAGATGCAGCTTTGCAGATGTGGGTTGATACCAGCTCTAGGATATGACGAGAAGGTTCCTGCATGAAGCATGTGTTGGTTGATACCAGCTCTAGGATATGACAAGAAGGTTCCTGCATGAAGCATGTGTTGGCTGCTACCAGCTGTGACGTGGTGAAGTTCCATTTAGGGCATTTTAGAGCAGACTTGATTGTAAGTGCAGGCTGCCACCAAAGGGGGTAATCTTTTTTTTTCCACCCAAGACCTAGTGATAGTGCGACAGACCTGTTCCTACTGGTAGGGAAACTAGGATATCTACCAAGCAAATGGTTTTCCATAGATCAGTGAACTGGTGATGTCGGGGCAAAGCTATATGATAGATCTGGGGTAAACATGGTGGGATCATGCAGGGAGTGCAAGTGTTCTCATCTACAGTAGCCCACAGGTGGATCATGAAGTGCATTATAAGTACATGTATATATATATAAAAAATAAAGCAGTACCCTCATCTTCAGATGTAGGGGAGGCTTCCAGCAGCACTGAGGCCACTGCTAACAGAGAAATTCCTGGCATTGAGTCCCTGTACTCACCCTGTTTTCACATGGGTGTTGCCATTTCCATCTCAGATCGTTAACTGAGGATTCCACCAGCTAATCAAAATGAGCGTTCGTTTTGTGAGCATTTCTTTAGGGAAGGAAGAAGTCTGACTTGGAAGTTTTCCTGAGCCTTTGAATTTATTGCTGCTGCTGCTATCTGATGAGCAAGTACATCTTCAAAAGGCAACTCGGTGTTCAGATCCAATCTGCTCCAAGCTTCAAAGAGCCTCCTGGCACCTGGAAAGGAAACAGTAAGTGTTGGGTGATTTCCCTCGCTTCATACCGTACAGTCTGTGCTTAAAAACCTCAGCGTGAATGCTGTGATTTGGCAGGTGGACGGTCTAGCAGCAGGTCCAGTAGCCTTGGCTGTACAAGCCTTCATCTCCCTCCAGGAGCTGCGATCCGGAGCTTTACCGCAGCTCAGCAGTCTCCATCAGCGGCTGCTCTGCATCCAGCACATCGGGGAGATTTGCAGCTGATGGCTTTGCTTGGGGCAGCAGCACGAGCAGATGAAAGGAGCTTAGCGGCTTCATCTGGGGTTTGAAATCCTGATCGTTGCTATGCGTAAAACAAGTAAAATTACCTGGTTTGGCTTTGATCAATGAGAGCCTAAAAATCACCTGTAGAGGCCAGGGCCTTGCTCAGCTGGCTGTGGTAGGTGTGTATGGTATCAAAGGGTGCTGTTTGCTCCTGAGAGTGTACGGCTCGAGCTTGTAGCAAGGCAATGACTAATGACGAAGAGGTTTGAAGGGTTTGCAGTAGGCACAGTGATGTGCTGAGCGCTTTTTATTTCCCTTGCAGTGGGAAGGGCTGCCCCGGCCGATGTAACGGTGGTGCAACGTTCCCAAAGGGGTCGACTTTTTAAATGGTGCGGTTCACTCCACGGGGTCACTTGGATGAGGCCTTGCTACAAGGCTCTCATTCCTCCCCGCTAAGATCTTCCTTGTTCTTTGGGTTGAGATGCTCGCTGAAAGATCCCAATCTCCACCCTCATCAAACAGCTCGGTTGATTTGTGCTGGCCAGGGGTACCACGGAGTCGAATTGTAAGTCTCATAAATAACGTTTAGTATGTGGGTGTGTTCCAGCTGTGCGAGTCCGTGAGGTTTGAAAGGAAGAGGCATCACTGAGAGGTGGTTAATGTCACGATCTGTAACAATGTCCTTTCATTGGAGGGCTGCTACAGGGTAATTACAAAGATGACAGCGACTCTGGGCTCCCAGTGAAACTGGTGAACGGAAACGGCACGGAGAGATGGAACAAAAGTAGCTGACCCACCAATTAGTTTTCCAAACTGTGGCAGTTATTTTCTTCTCAAACTAATTACTCTGAAAGAGCCTCCGAGGGCTGTTGCTGAGGATTGACTCCTTGGCATTCAGAAACACCACTGAACCGTGAAGATGTGAAACAGAAAACCCAGAAGTAAAGACAATAAAAAGCAGCTTGAAAACAATCCTCTTTAAAGCCTTATCTGTGAAATACTGTTTGCAGGCTTAAATTCCAGCTTAAGTCGGATAAAGTCGTTGGAGCCACAGGGATTGCTTCCATGCTTGACAGGCTGATGGCGTTGTCTGTGTTTTTCATTTTGAAGACAATCATCATGCTGCCACGGAGGTGTCAGAGCCTGTCTCCAGACCCGGGGTTGGTGAGGAGCTGTCCTGGGGCCGCTGACCAGCTTTCCCAGGATGTCACTTCCTTACCTAGTGTGGACCAGCATCAGGGTATCTCCACAGCTTCCTTAGAGCTGTTCCAGTTGACATCCATCAAGAACACGGCCCCAGCACTCAGGTGATGCTACTTTTAATTCAGTAAAATTCTGCAATTCCTTAATGTTTTTCAGAGGCAAAAATTAAAAAATCTTCAGTATCTTGGGTTAGGAACCGAAGAAACAGGGGTTCACCCAGTCCTTGTCAGTGAAACTGAGGGAACGGTTCCTCCTGCTGAGTGTCAGGGAAATCCAATAAATGTAAAGCCATATTTTCCGGATATCAGTTTTTCTACTTGGCACGTGCTTCAAATTTGGTGCTTACCGCATAGCTAAGGCTCGTGAGGAAGCCAGCCTCCCTGTGTCCTGGGTTTCTGTGAATGAGATGCCTAACGCCTCAGCTTCCAGTGACGGCCAAGCAAATCCCTCGTGACAGGGCAGCTCAGGGTGAAGCCAGGAGGCCAGGTCACTAAGGCAAGGCCCAGGGCTGGGCGCAGGCAAGCCCATGTGGGTACACAAGCTCTGCAAGAGCCCCAGCCCAAGTGCCAGGGTGGGGAGGCCCCAGACTGGGCTTCTCCCAGCTCTTTCTCACACTCGTCATTGTTCCTTCCACATCGCTCAGCTCCACTCGGAGCTGCACCATATTGGAGCTGACCTTGAGCACAGGCAGCCACGCACCTGCAAGGAGGGAAAGAGGCTGCAGCGCCTGTTCCTGCTCCCAGGGCCATGACGTTTTCTGAGGCTGGAGCTAGAGAGTGCTGGTTTTTTCCTGGCTAGCCTTACCTCATTACCATGGTGTTAGATGTGTTTTCTGCACAGTATTTTCTTTCTCAGGGGGGAAGAGGTGGTGCAGAGGAGAGCTTTGCTCTGAGCGTAGGTCATAGGCGCTTCAGCCATACACTGCAAATGAGGGAAGTATCAGCACCAGCAACTCCGCAGTGGGAGCTTTGTGGGGGTGTTGTATTATTCTCTGGATTTTTGCTCAATACCGATTTTTCTATCTACCTGACAGTAATAAAACCCAGCTAACAGCTTTGACATCAGTGGAGTTTGGCTTTGTATCTGTGCAATTAAGGTAGACATCTGGCATCTTTAAAATAAACATGAGGAAAGTATATTTCCCCAGGAGAATCCCATCCCTATGTTGTCAGGGAATTGTTAATAAATTATTAATTCATTAATTAATAATCACTCTTATGGACAGATTGACAGGTACACAAATTGTGAACAGAGTAGTTCACATAGGAAAAGATTAAATACAGAAGGAAAAGATTAAAATAAAGAAACTAAGGGTTTTTCACATGGTCTCGGCGGCTGGGAAACCCAGATTTGAAGGCTTCCATCTCCTGCCCCTGTTGTTCCTCCAGCCTGTGCTCATCTTCTGTATCATGAGCCAGAGGAGCCGGCGGTCCCAGCTGGATGTGCTGTGGGGCTCCTGGTGGTGATGGTCAGTGGGCAAGCACACTCGGGGGGCAACGGGAAACAGGAGCACAGCTGCGATGACAGGAGAATGCTGCTCTGTGTGGGGAAAGTCATGGGGTACTGAATAACCTCTTTTAGATTCTTATTTATCACCTCACAAGTAATCCAGGAGTTTACATTCTCCATGCCTTCTTCAGGAACAGGATGGGTAGATTTGAGTTTCCATTTATTCTGCTGAAAGACTCCTGTGTAAGATCCAGAATGCAGAAGGGACAATTTTAAGGAAAAGGTCATTGACTATCAGTGCACTTCTAAAAAAATCCAAAGAATCAGTTTAAAGGAGATGAGTGATGTCAGCACAACATGGTAACCACATCCACTCAAGCTGCTGTCAGGAACACGCCACCTCAAGAAGAATGAAGTCCCCACTTAGGTGGAGTGGTACAGAAAAAGGGAAGGGAACACTTTCTGTAAGGAAAGCAGGCTGGAACCTGCCCAACAGAGGTCACCAAAGAACAACACTCTCACCTTGCAGAAAAAAGGAAGAGGCAAACTTTTAGCAAGTAGCATGACTTGCTGAATTCAAGTCCAGGGATGAAAACACCACCATAAAAAGTAGTTAACACGTAGACAGAACTAATTAACTGTATGCTCTTCATGATGATTAAAAATAAAGGAGATGGGGGGTGATGAGTCCTAGCCAGCTCCTGGTCAGTCCTGATGCCAGAAGACAGGAACAATGCATTTCTCTGTGGCAAAACAAATGCCATGGGAAGCAAGAGGTGCTCATGAAGCCCTTGAGGCTGCACAGACAGACTCTCCCCACTAACCACTCTTGCTGAACCTCCTCGGTTGCATCCTGGAGATGCTTTCAGTTTTTTGCATGGCCACGTTTTGGTGCCTGGGTGAAATGTCTGCTCAGGACTGATCCCTAGGGAAGGGCAGGAATGTGTGGGCTGGGAGGGAAGCACGAGGGAAGCTGGGCTCAGCACCACGGGCACGGCTGGCTGCATCCTGGTCCAGGTGGGAAAGCCAGGTCCAGTGGGAAGCCAGGAGGTGAAGGTGGCCATGGTACATGGGCAGTGGAGGAGTGAGAGGCAACCAGTGAGGCCTTTCTGTTTGGTAACGCCAACAGGCTTGTCCCAGGCAAAGGGGTGGTTTCATCTGAATCACTGAAGTGGAACTGAGTGTTCCTGGTGGGAGGAGAAGTGGGAGAGCACGTACCTGTCTGTGATGAGAGCCTTTTCTGAGGATGTTCAGTGATGTGCACCCAGGAGTTACGGTGCTTAACCAGCACAAGGCACTACCTGCTGCAGTTTCTGGTTCTTTTACATAGTCTTTTATGATACTGTCGCCGCCTTTGTTCCTCTTTTGTCCTCAGCGCAGGGGGGTGGAACTGGCAGACAGAAAGCAGCAGCGGTATCGCTAATACCAGAAAACCTGTTCTGCAGGAAATCCTGCAGATGCGTGCAGGATGGGGAAGGAGCGGCTGCACTCATGACCCGACCTGCCCTGCACATAGCAGGCTGGGAGGGTGATGGAGGATGACAGGCACCTACCTCTGTCCTCCCCATTCCCACGAACCCTGGATCAAAAAGGCTGGCTGCTGGTTCGGGGCCTGACTTGGTAATCCATGAGGAGCTAGTGGAGGGCATGTCTCCTCCTGGACTTCTCTGCCTTTCCGACTCCATGGGACTTGCTCTGCTTTGGCGGCAAACGGTCTCTGCCTTGGTCCAGAGCTGGTCAGTGGGGGATTTTGGTGTCTGTACGGAGACGCCTGTAGCTGTCAGAGGGCTGACATCACGGAGAGGTCCGTGCCCTGCGGAGCTACCCAGGTATCAGAGAAGCCACCAGTGCTGGGAATTTTCCATGACTCACTTCCCATCCCTAAACTTTGTTTCTTGTCAGTAGCAGAAACCGACGCCCCATGAGCGTCCCGGGGCTGTAGCACAGGGGGACGCTGCCGGGGAGCTGAACTGGGACGGACTCTGTTCCCTCCAACGCGTGAGCCCGTGTGTGTGAGCAGCCTCTTCCCACATCGTGGGATGCAGCCCAGGCCCCTGCCGTGGGTGCTGTTCGGAGGACACACACGTGGGCTGCAGGAACAGCTCACGGAGCCGCGGCGAGAGGTTTGGCCGTGCGGGGAGCGCCGGGGCAGGCCGGGGGAGCTGGGGCCGGACGCAGGCTGCGGCAGGGGCCCTTCGCCCAGCGCCCGCGGCGAACGGCGCGGCGGGGGGACGCGGGTCTCCCGGCGCGGGCCTCGCGCAGCCCGGCACCGCCGCCGCCGCCGGGCCCGGGGAGCCCCGCGCTGCCCCCGAGAAGCCGCCAGGGGGCGCCCGAGGGCCGGCCCCGGCCCGGCCCGGCCCGGCCCAAAGCGCCCCCGCAGCGGGAACCGACAAGGGAGGAAAGAAAGGGGAAAAAACGTAAAAAACCACCGAAATGAAAAGATAATGGGAGGGAAGGGGGCGGGGGGGAGAAAAAAGAATATAAAAAACCAAGGGAAAAATAAAAATCAAAGAAAATAAAAATAAAAACAAGGGGGAAAAAAGGAAAGAAAAATGAGACAAATAAAAAGGAAAGGAAAAAAGGAAAAAAAGGAAAAAGAAGAAACACCAAACTCCACCATCCCCCCATCAATTTTCACACTCCTGAATATCTTCTCACTACGGATCTTCCAGGATTGGTCTCTCTCTCCCAGCTTGCGTCTCCTTCCGCATGTTTTTGGGGAATAAACGCAGAATTCTCTGTGTTGGATAGAAAGAGTGTTCCTGGCGCCGGTCTCGCACCACCCCTCTCGGCAGCCCCTGTGGACAGTGGGGCCACACCTGTCCCAGGGCCCCAGGCGATGCGGGAGCCTTGGGATGGTGGCACCGCGGAGCCTTGTCACCCTCCGCCCATGGATGGCCAGAGCGAGGCAGGAGAGAAGAAGTCTCTGGAAGGAAACAGTGGGGAGCCGTGTGATGGGGCAGGAGGTGGATGGAGGTGAGAGTGGTGGAAATAATCCTCTCCAGAAACTACTGTCAAGAAAACGTGTGTGTGTGTGAGAGCTACAGCTGCCTCGCCATCACCCACAGACTACAAATCAGGAGGTATTTTCTTCCAGAAGGTGTACAGTATGTCAATGTCCCATCCAGGGAGGACTTGCTTGCCGATACCCTCCAGTCTGTGTTACATAGGATGGTCTTAAGCCCCTGGACCATGCAATTTCAGTTCACATGCTCGGAGGGCAAAATTATGCCATACATAGTCTACTTACCCTTGGCAGAGCTTTTGCCTGCAGGAGCAACTACCACAACCTCCACACCTGGCTGAGCACACACCTGTGCAGCTCCTGACTCTGTTTCCAGGTAGCACATCTTGTGAAGGAGCCACTTCACCAGCTGCCCTTGCTCAAGTGCCATGTGAGGGGATCCTGCACACACAGCCAGGTGCTGTTTCACCTGCATAGGCCCTGCCCTGTCCTGCTGATGATCTTGCGAGTTCAACCTTCCTCCTCCAGCATGGGATGTGGCAGTGGCACTGGGAGGAAGACTCATGCACTAGTAATGCACCATGCAGTGCTCTGCTGTGCCAGGATTCCCCCTCCAGCTGCCTTCCTGGTACTCAGGATGCTGTAATTAAACATCTATGAAGAGCTGTGCTAGCCTGAGGGGTAGCCTCAGTCACAGCGAGCCGCACAGAAAATAAAACTAATGGTCTGGCAACGCTATCCAGGTCCTGCCCAGTGGTCTAATAGGATGAATCTGAGCATCTACTTCTTTTCTCGTTTTCCTGTGATGTTATTTTTCTGCAATCATGTTGCACACAGCAAAACTTAAATGAAAAACACAATGACAAGAGCATCAGACGTCCAGCAAGAGAAAGCTCCCTACACGATCCCACCTGAAGCTGCTCCTGGACAGCAGAACTGAGCATCTTGGCTTTGCTTGGGCAGTGAGAGAGGTGGCATGGGAGCAGTAGGGTGGGTTGATGGAGGCTGAGTCATTTGCTGGTGCAGAGCACTGGGGCATTGGCTGCTCTGCCATCCCCTTGGCTCTGGCAGAGACTGGTTCAAAAACTCACTGCTGGCATCTGCCTGCATCCGTATGGCTCTGCTGGACATGTCCACACCAGATTCGCCTTTCTATGCAGGATGCTGCACATACCTGTGCCCAGTGGAGGGGCTGACCAAGGTGCCACCCAAAAAGCAGCTGCAAATCAGCAGTGTGTGCAAAACCATGTGGCTGACAGCTCCGTGCATTGCCTTAGCAACTCTGGTTGATTCACCCAATCTTTCCTGCCAGCATCCTGGAGCCAAGTAACTCCGCTCACCCAAGGGCTACGGATACCTTAGGAGATCTGGGTGGGCATTTTCCTCTTGTCTAGGAACCAAAGGGATGCTCCTCAGTGTGGTGGTTTCACAGTGCAAGTAGCTGCTTAGCATCAGGCGAGCACCGATCGACATCTCCACACACAGTGAGAAGGGAAAAGATCGTAATGGAGAAAAGGGAAAATTTGGGGGCGAAGTCTTTTCTTGAAAATGGAAAAAAAATTTCATTTTCATGATAAATGCAGACACCAGAGGGTGGGTTTTTTTGAAAAAAAAATTTCCCCCCATTCTTCCTAACTTCTTCAAACACAAGCATAGCCTGAGTCTTCCGTGAGAACTTTTTAGGTGATGCCCAGACAAGCAAATTTATGGCCTTGCAGCTCTCAGAGAATCAAAAACCTGATTGTCTGACTCAAATTTGGGCAATTTTAATGTATTTGAGCTCCTCTCACTTGATACCTGTGCGATCAGATGCCTGGGGAAAGACTGCTTGTCCCCAAGTCTCTCCGCGAGGTGGGACCAGTTGGACACCAAAGTCAGAAAGCTGGATGAGTCGTCATCTTGGACCTGGGTGATGGGGGCCATTTGTCCCACAGCACGAAGGCAATGCTTCTCACGTCACCTGCAGCAGGACAAGGTGGCTCTTGGAGCGTCCCTGCTCTCCCCCTTCCCTCCCACATGCCCTGTGGTTCTCCATAGTGCTCCCATCCAAGGAGGGACCAGGCAGACCCTGCAAATCTTGAGGGGGTCCCCATGTTCCTCAGAAATGGATTTTTTTCCCCATAGGATCTGGGTCTCTGTTTCCTTGTTCTCTTGTTTGTCTCTGAAATACTATCCCAGGTGAGGGCATTAAACCACCCCTTGTTTAGGCTTTCCCAGGAGGGTATTTTCTCTGTGACATGCTGCTGATAGAGATGGCAGTTTCCCCCTCCTCGCTTTCCCCCCGCTTCCCCAGGCTTTGATCCCAGCAGCTCTAGAAACTAAGCTTTGAAAATACAGTGATTTCACAGACGTGTTGATTAGGAAATGAAATTCCAAGACGCAAATGACAACCCGGCTGCACCGCCCAGCTCTGTGAGGCTGGAGCTCCCCACCAGGAAAAGTATTCTCATATTTTTTTGACATATCCAGGGTGTTGTATTATTAATAAAAAATGCAGACAGAACTTCTTAAGAGAAAATGATTTCCAAATAAATTGTCTTCTTTTTTTTTTTTCCAGTTTTTCCTGTGAATCTTCCTTGAAGACAGCTCAGTCCTTTCTCTCTTTTGCAGAGCAAAAATGAAGCGTACATTTATCCTGGAGTGGGGACAGTCTCTTGGGCATGCAGAAAGACCCCAGGGATTTGTCTCTCCTAGCAGGCTGTTAATCAAGGTTCCAGTTTCATAGGAAAATGGATTTAATGGAGGATGGAGTGAGAGCTGGGGACCATCGTGGTTAATTCTACAGAAAAATAACCCCAGCCTTGCAGTCCTATGGGGACTGGGTTGCATCTAGTCCACCCACTGGGATGGGGAGAGGACTAGCTGATGTGGCTGCTACCGCTGCAGCAGTCATGCCATACGGTGACTCTGAGTAAGTCTTTCTTATTCAAACACCCCAAAATCCAGCACTGAAAAACCATCTTTGCCCCCCTTCCATCTGTATTAATAGCACTGTGCTTTTCTGAGTGCTCCTGACACTATTCTGAGAATATCAGTCCAGAGTGGGAGGGTGTTTTGGGGGCTGATTCTGCTCATTTTTGCTACTGGGAAAGCAGAGGTTGCACTCAACAAGGGATAAGCTTGGGCAGCCTTGTAGTCCAGGCCTAGGACAAGTGGGATGCTGGATACACCCTGCCTGGCTGGGAAGTGGCTGGGACCTGCCAGCCCTCACCGAGGCCTTGCTCTGGTCCACAGCAGGGAGAAAAATATATGGAGGTAGGTTCCCATTTCTTGAAACTGTCCTTTCCCTGGAGTCTTGACGTCTGAGCATCGACCTGAGGACAGCTGTGGGGTGGCTCAGCTCCTCTCGCTTCACCAGGAATCAGGCCCCAGAGAGCCCAACCCTACAGTTTGGTCCTGGCAGAGCTTCTTGCAGCCCAACCAGGTCAGAGCCAATGCACCCAGCAGAGCCTGGGGCTGCTTTGCAGGCTTCCAGCTGCGCAAGGAAGCAACCCTAGAAATGCTTGGGTGGTGGGTGCAATCAAGTGGTCTCAGCAGCCTAGCAGAGAGGCTGGGGATGGGCAGCATCCATCAGCTTCCAGCTCCAGCCGCCAAGGGCGATGACAGGGGCTGATCTGGTTTGGTTTCAGAGGAGGTTTAAAGAGCTCCTTCAGGCTGGCAGAACTGCTGTAGGAGGGGTAAAAATGAAAAAGGTTGTGCCTGCGCAGAGCACCCAGATATCCATGAGATATACATCCAGCAACCATGGGGTTGGGTGACGTTCAGACCTGCTGGAGGGCCACAGCTGCAGCAGCGGGTGGGACTTCGGGGGTATCACAATTTGCTTTGTTTCCAGTTTAAAGTTTAATGGAAGGTTTTTAAAGAAAGCTTGAAAGAATGCTGAGGAGATGTTCACAGAAGCTTTTTGCAAGGTAGAAATACCTCTGTAGGAGGAAGGAGGAAGATCGTTTGATGGGAAACATGGCAAGCATTCAGCAAAGGAGACATCTCTGGTTGGCACTGCAGGTTTGATGTGAAAAGACTGTAAAGGGTCCTCTAGGAAAGGACAAATATTTTTTTCCTGGATGCAGTGAAGAAAGAAGAGCTAGGGAAGCCATACAAAGAAAACCTATGAAAGCAGCAAGCCAGGAAAAGAAGCTTTGCAGAAGTGCTTTGAATGGGTCCACGTGCTGTGACAGGGCATGTATCAGAACCAGAGGTTAAAGTATATAAGATGAAAGATGATGCTGCCCTAGATGTGAAGGAGTTTATCCTACCCTTCCCTAGCTTGATACTCAGAAATATCCAAGCAGACAGAGTCTGATCTCCAAATACTAAACAGAGATAGACAACAATAGACCTGTAGATAATCTTAGCCACCAGCACAGAAAGGGTAAAACTATTTCTCTCTTAATGGGTTGCCTCCCTTCCCTTAGTGCTGCTTACAAATCACTCCAAAAACTAAAACAAGGGATCAGCCCTTATCTCTGTAGTTTTTTCTGCACAGGATGCCCCCTTGGGAAGGGATTTTTTTCTGGTGAGCAGCAGGAAGCCTGTTTTGAGCTTCCCAGTGCTGGTGCTGCATCAGCCCTGCTCCCTCCCACACATGGAGGCATTCCCAAAATGCTGGAGGTTCATCCCCCTGCAGCACGGGGGATGCAGGCAGAAGTGAGGCAGGAGGTGAGGATGTGGAGTGGGCATGGGGTGATAGAAGACCAAGCAGCCCCAACCCTGACTGCCATCCACTGCAGTATGAGGCTGCTCTACTCCCTCCAGCTGGCTGCTCTCACCCATCTCATCCCCTTCCCATCGCTGTCCTCACAAAGAGCAGCTTGCAGGTGACATCTTTGACACCTCCAGCTCGCTCTCTGCACATCGCAGCTTTTCATCTCTGGCAGCTAATAGCAGAGAGCTGGGGGAAGGGACCATATGCCAAAGCAGCTTGTCTAAGGCACCTTCTTACTAATAACATTCTGTGCCCTCCTAGCAAGATAAAGGATTTGGTATGCGGTTAGAGTGGTGAGCAGAATGTCTCCCCTCTCGCCATGCTGTAGGTGATGCTTTTGTTGCTGTGCTGGTGGCAGGAGGCAGCTCTGCAATGAGACAGGGGACAGAGCCATCTCTGTTTGGAGCAATACCACAAAAAGCACAGGCTGGTGGCAGCCAGGAGCATGTGCTTCTGTCAAAAGTCCAGTTACAGGAGTATGTGGGGTAAGCAGCTGCTATGCAGTGTGATGGCAGCGCTGGAACAAAGGCAGCGGCTGAACTAATCTGCAGAAGGAGCCACCTTCCTTCACTCTGCTGCCTGCAGGGTGTTTGCTGCAAGTAACAGATGAATCCTGACAGTCTGGGCTAATTACAGGGTTTATGAAGCTCAGGCTCAGTTTAGCTGCAGGAATCCCACTCCCCTCCTTTCAAGGGACACTGTAGCTCCAAGGAGTTCTGGTGCTTATCCCTTTAAGGGCTGATCCTACGCAGTGAATGCAGGTGTCAGTTGTGATTCAGACAGCAGCAGCAAGGTGATGGGTTTGCCCATCGGAGTGGAGAAGGTGTCCTGGCATCCTGGTCCTCTTCCAGAGGAGGGGAAGAGCCCAACGGAGGGTGAGAGGCTGAGCTGCCAGGTGATGCTGTCATCCTCTCCTGGTCCTGTCTGCTCCCCACTGCTCCCTCCAGGAGCTAAATAGATTTCAAATGGAGCTAGTGTCCAGATCCCAGCTGCAGGGATGTGGCAGTGGCAGGAGATCCTGCCCATGGGGACTTGGGAGGCCCTTCAGAGCAGTGATGAATGATCTGTCATGGGGCTACCCATGGGGTTTGGCCCATGAACATCCATACCAGGGCCCAAACTCTTTCCTTGCCTTTTGCTGGCCAGCCTGACAGGCAGATCAGTATCTGTGAAGGATGAAGTGGTGGCTGTATCCATCCCTCAGTGTATGGGAAAACATTACTTCTGCATCTTTTTCTAAATTATGTGGGAGTGCTAAATATGCAGGTCTGCTTCTCCAGAGCCCTGGGCTGTGTGACAGTGGTACATTGTGTGGCTACTGGAAGGTGCTGCTGGAAGGAGCTGGGGATCAGCCTGCACAGGGAAGAGACAGGCTTGCCAGGTCTGTTTTCCACATGGGGGAATCTCCATCTGCTTCTGCTCTTTTCCTCCTGGATAATCTTTCATAACTCCTCCTGCTTTTTATGTTTGGAAATCCTGAAACCCCTGTCAACAGCGAATGCTCTCACCTTTGCATGCCTAGAGCTCTCTGGAGACTGGGACCCACCAGAGCAGTTATTACAGAGAGTTTTCCCCGGGTGGTCCCCTTCCCTACCCCTCTTGCCACTACCCAATTCACTGGCCAGAGAGGAGGCATGGGGCATGCACATGTTACAGTCTGTGTCTCATTTTTAATGCATTTATTTTTAGCTTGTTTTTGTGGCCTGTAGAGGACTCCACAGGAAATCCTGCAGCCATGGGATCATGAAAAGCTCAGGTTGCCGATTGTGTTACATACGTTAACAGAGATGTGATCTATACGGGGTTTTTTAAAAAGCAGCTATAAATACTTCCTCCAGCTGCACCAATATCCCCTTGTCTCTCTTCCCTTCATGGCACCTGTTGACACTCATGTACCCGGTTAAGATTAGCTGCTTCATGGGGAAGGGAAGCCCGGACTCTGGAGCCATCCGTCCCTGCCCTGTCGCAGCAGCACCTGGCTGGCCTGTTTCAGAAGACTGCTTGGGCTGTCAAAATTTGCACAACCCTGAAGGGCCAGCTCTGCCACCGGGTTTGCTCAGCCCAGCAAGCAGCTCTCTGGGGAAAGAGACCCAGGAACCAGCCCTACATGATGTGGTGGCACCTTGCCATCTGAGATGCCAAGGGCAGCCCCAGCCTCCTGGCCAGGCAGCACCACCACTGTGAGGAGGTTGTCAGTCCTCAGCCCTGCTTCCTTCCTAAGCTTAGGCTGGCTCAGGAAGCAGGAGTGCTTGGGGCTAGTGTGTGTATATGCAGATTTTGTTTTGCAGCTGTGGGGTGTGCCACCAAGCGCATAATTTCCCTCCAGCGGTGGAAGCAGCTGGCTCTCTTTCAGGACCCCTCCAGGCTCACTGGAATGAGTAATGCCTGCAGGGTTGGCCTGTGTTTATAAAATATGGAGATAGGTAGGTATGCAGCTTGGGTTCATGGCTTCCAAGCATGGGGGAGACGTTTGGGTTCTTTTGGCTAGAAGAGGGACTTCTCAGCCGTGAAGAGATGGTTCTTGGTCTCCTCATCAGCTCTGAGCATTGTGGGGGGAAGGTGCTTCACAAGGTGCCCCAGCCTGAGTTGGTGCACACCTGGAGGAAGTACCCACTGGGAACCTGTCCCATCCATTGCATGATTCATGCAGCCTCCAAGCTCAATGTTGAAACCATCTCCCATGCAGAGGAAACCCCAGTGAGGTGAGAGAAAGCTGTGCCAGGAGCCAGTCTCTGCTTCCCTGCAAAGATGCCAGCCTCGTGCTGGAGCCCATGGTGGACACTGATCGGCAAGTCCACCTCCAAGCTGTGCCCTTGGTTTTCCCAGCCCCACATGTTGTCATTCCCGGCTGCTGGTGAGTCAGTCTGGCCATGCTGGTTGCCTCCACAGCAGCCGTGCTTTGCTGCTCTGCAGAAAGCCTCCACCATCTGGGAAAGCCCGTAATATAGTGCTCGCAGACAGTGTTCCCCTTCTGCATTGGGATGGAGCCAAGACTCTTAAAAGTTCATTTATGCAGAAATAACCCAATTCATAGAGATTCCCTCCGCTGCCACTTTCTCGCCTACACAAGAAACACCCTGTCCTACTCTTGTCCCTCTGCCACCCTCCAGGGTGACCTGTTCTCTCCTCCAACACAATGCAACCTCAGCAGGGGCAGGACTTGGATCAGGGCTTCTTGCTGCCTGGGAGAGCTGGACTCATGATGAAAATGGTTAAACTTCTGCTGGTGGAGAATTGTGACCAGCCCAGCAAGAGCTGTGCAGACATCTTGCATCTCCTTAGCCCAGCATCTCCATATCAGGCTGCTGGTGCGAACTGGCAAATGCGACATGGAGCTTGGCTTGGAGTCCTGGTGGCCCAGGTGACTAATAGAACCCTTCAAACTCCCCTGGCCCTGGCTTTGCCTGGAGAGCTAGGAGTGCTGCATGATGAAAGTTTATCTGAACCTGAAACACAAAACATTTTGGCTTTCCCAAATGAGCATTTGCTGGTGAAAGCTCACCCATCAACTGCATCTTGAGACTTGGGGCCTGAAGCAGGCCCCAAAGTTAAAGCAATTAGAAGTTTACCCCATTGCTTAAAAACTCTTCTGATCCTTGCCTATGCTCTCTTAAACTACATCCTGAGCGTGCCACACTCGTAGGCTGGCAGCTGGGTTCGTGTCACATCCCTCTTTGCCAGTGTGCAGGACTGACTGCAAGTCAAGCAAAGCCCTTCTCCCCAGGAAAACCCTGCTAAGATCCTGGCATGGGTCCTGTACAAGGGGTTTCAGACGTGTTGTCAGCTGTGGGTTGGGTGTGCAGCCCCTGCTGTTGCCATACTCCAGCAGCCCGTGCATACAGGACGGCAGAAATTCCAGGAAAGACTTGTGATATCAGCATGGAGAAGAGCACAGAGGGAAAAGTGGGATGACACAGGCTCAGCTGATGGAGGCAAAAGCCCTGGTTCAGAAGCAGAGGACAATGGACTTGGAGATAAATTCAGTCTGTTCATGGAGATTTCAGATTTAGACCCAAAACATCACAGTGAAGCCCATCCTGGAGGAGCTGGTATCACATACTATGAGATGCATGAGGGCTGCTCTGGTCCTCTGACTGCCCAGGGCCTCCTGGATCTGGAGGAGGTCTTGGCAGAAGGATCGAATGTAATGAGAGGGGGGAAGGAACAGCAGTATTTGTTTCCTTCTGCCCTGCTCCTCCCAGGCTGTCACTTCTGTCAGGGCTCCTGACAGCCCTTTCAGCTGAAGCGCACTCCAGAAATGTATGCTGGGGTTATATAAGACTCCGGTACCTTTGGTGACTCACACATCTTGTCCTAACATGCCGATCCCCACAGCCGTTGTGTAACCTCGCCAGGAAAGCACACAGCGGCCAGCCCCAGGAATGGGGAGCCTCTGCGGGAATGGGGAGCCTCCACGGGGATGGGAAGAGGCAGTGGGGACGGGGAGCTGTGGTGGGAATGGGGAGCCACAGCCCCGGGTTTTTTCCCCTTCCAGGGAAAGGCAAACCCACTGAAGGACCAACCTATCCCTCTTGCACAGGGAGAGGAAGGAGTCCTGGCATGGAGTTGTTCCTGCATCTGGAGGGACTGCCAGGAAAATGAAAAATGCAAGATTCATTGGACCAGAAAATTCTGGTTGGCATTCAGACCTGTGGTTTTCCCTGTTGTGTGCCTGTAGTGAAAGGTCTACTAATGCTTGTAATGAAAGGGTTCATTGGTAGGAGAGCAAGAAAGCGGATATCTTCTTCCCTCAGCCAGGAAGCCTTCCTCCCACAGTGAAGGATCCTGAGTTTTCTCTCATTTAAGCAGAGAAACCTCACGATGGACTTTGCTGCTGGCAGTGGAGATACCGGCTGTCTCTTCTGGCACAAAAGGAGGATCAGACCTTTGAGGAGCTCCTGGAGCTTGCAGTGGATGTGCAAGGGCAAGAGACAGCCTGCTTTGCAGCAGCAAGGGGTGCAGGCACTCACAGGCAATATTCCCAGCAGCGGTGTGGGGGTGGAGCAGCCTAAGGATGTCAGGATGGATAAGCCCATAGGGGCAAATGGCACATAGCTTTGTCTTGGTGTAAGAGGCTGTGAAATGGAGCGCATGTGCTTGTGTACTGGGGAGGAAGACTGCCCTGGGCTCCTCATAGCCAGATCCAATCTGCAATGTCTCCTGGGAAGCATCCAGACAGCACAGAGCACAGTAGGGGCCAGCAGAGCAGAGGGGACCTCGAGCCATCCTCACCTTCCCTCCTTGTTCACAGTCTGCAGCCCCGGGAAGGGCACAAGTCACACGTGGGCAGCTGAGCCTTGGTGTTTTGTATCGCTGTGGTTTGGTTTTTCACCCTGCCCATATTCAGTGTGTGTGCCACGAATTGAGCTCAAACATCTCAGACCCCCAAGTTATGGGTATGTTGGAGGAAGACTGAGCATTGGCAAGTCAGCAGCAAACATCTTCTCCTCTGAACTCACACTGCTGAGGAGGTCTGGACCTTATCCTGCCTTGCACTCATGTCTCTCAAAGAAATCAGAGGCACTCAACAGCAGGTTCAGGTGCTGCCTTGTGACTTCAGGGCCAGTTCATCAGTTGGGACAAGTCAGGGTAGCTGCACTGAAGGCAGTCCAGATGAGCAGAAACTTTCCTGACATCGTGCCAGTGCTTGATTTCTGTCCAGGACTCCACGCTTACCCCAGCCTACCTTCTGGTGAAAAAGTGCTGGGTTTGAATAATGCAAAGGATTCACAGCCTGGCTCATTAGCTGAACCAAAAAATAAAGTTAATGAAACTCTTCTTGTTCAGCCAAAGATCTGGTTCTCAATGTTTAGTAGCTCTGCAATGGAGTGATAACATATTGGGGCTGACTCTCAGCTTCACGACTCCACGTTTAGACTAGTGTAAAATCACAGTAACGCAGGCATCAGACTCATTATTTATGATACAGTTATAAATTATACAATTTTGCCCCCTCAGTCCATAGCTAGAAATCACCACTTCCCACATGCAGCATATGCAATGCTTCATTTTTGAAAAATAACTTCCATTTTCTGAAGAGTAAAGACAGAGCAAAAAGATGAATTAATGTGACTTATAATTAAGTTATTAAATGCTTACAAGCCAAAAAACCCATGCAAGTGTTCAACTTCCTTGGGAAAAAGGGCAACTGAAATGAATTTCAGAACCAGAACCTTGCCCAGTGGAAAGCAGAAGAGTCTGTTCCCAGCTGCGGAGTCAGTTCCCAGAACTGGCTCACCATGAAGCCCAGCGCTGGTGACCATTGAAGGATGTTGATAAGAAGCAGGCCTATTCTTTTCCAAGATTAATAAGGCAGAAGGACCCACAAGTTGTGTTCTAATGGCTACAACCACAGAGCCACTATGAATTAAGTGTGCAGGAGCATGCCCGGCCTTTGCCAGCCAGCCTAGTGGGCTCCTTAGGCACAGGATGTCTCCACCAACCAGCAGCACTGCCTGATGTCAACACAGCCCGGAGTTTCCTACTGTAAAACCTGTTTCAGTCACTTGCATTTTGGCAGGATCTAACCACCTATGCTGGCCTCGGACGTTCCAGCTGGTTGTTGTGCCAGGAGACCTCGGTCGAGGTACTTCGGCAAGGGTGAAGCTGGGGGATGACATGTTTTGGCCTTGACCTTTTGGAAAGCTCTGGGATGAGGAGGTAAAGAGAAGAGATAGGGCTATCCCGGGGACAGAGGGGGAAAGTCTGAGATGAGGGTGGGTGAACAAGGAAGGGCAAGTTGGTATAAAGCAGCTGGGGGAGAGGGGGAGGTGGACCTTGAGAGGACATGGGACAGAAGGAGGAAAGAGGAGTCCCTTCTCCCCATTAGGACGTGTCCCTGCAATGCCTGGGACATACTTCCATCTGCATTTCTCCTGCATCATCAGCTGGTCCTGTGCCTCACATTGGCTGACATATTGTGGATGGCAGCCTTCCGCTGTGACCAACACTTCGTTAGCTCCCATCATATTTCTTCCTGGTGGCCTCAGCACTCTGGCTCTGCTGCTGGCCCCATCACCAAGGCCTGGTGGGCCGGCTAGGGACTTCCAGCTTTGCTGGCCCTTGCTTCGCTGCGACCCAGGAATGCCCACACAGAGGCGAGCACGTGTGCAAGCGACCTTCAGAAAGCTGAGCCGGCCGTTCCAGCAAGGAGAGGCTGAGCGAAGGCTGCCTCTGCATGTTTCTCATTTCACTGTTACCTCAAGGCTCCCCACCCAGGCTCAGCAACACACACAAAATGGTTGGTTCCCACCTGCAGAACAACGGCTAAGCAAAAATCCTGTTTGGAAAGAGACCTGAAGCAGCCCTGTGCGAGCCCTAAAGCAGTTTAACTGCTGAGCTCAGGGGAAATTAGCCCGCTCCATCGCACCAGTGCATTATTTCGCTCCTGGTACCTGCTCTAACCCAGCTAACCACGCAGCAAAGCCCTGCGCCATCGGCATATCCTGGCGAACAGCTCTGAGATTTTCTTTTCTCCATGCTGGCCAGCGAGTCAGTCCCATGCTGCCTTTACAGCTGATAGCACAAAATTCCCTCGTACTTCAGCACCTGCGAGTTTTGCAGTCCCTGTTGAACTCGGCTTTGCAGGCTGCAGACCCCCCGGGAGATGCCTTCCCCCCAACTCCGCAGCCTTGCCACCTCCGGCAGCAAAGCAAAGAGGATTCCTCTCCTAGCACAGCTCTGTGCCCCAGGAGCAGGTCCTGTACGCAGGAGCCTCTGGAAAGGCAGCATGCAGTCCTGTAATTAAAGCCTGGATCCTAACGTGCAAGTACAGAGCGGCCACATGCCGGCTGATAAACTCTGTAGCTTGAATAGCAATTCTTTAAAGTAGGTGGGTTGGGGTTTTTTTTTGGTTTTGGGGGGTTTTTTTGTGCATATGAGAAACCTAAATCAGACTTCATCTTTTATGCATTTTCTTGTGCCTTCCAGACCCAGAACTCCTCTCCATCATTTGACGTCATTCCTTGTTTTGAAAGATGCACTTACTAGAAAAAGATATAAGGGTGTTTTCATTGCAGTACATCACACATAAAATATTGAAAGCGATATAGCTGAGCCCAAAAACAATGCAGTACTTGAGAAAATAGCATTAGTCTTTTCCCTAAGTGTTAGAGAAATTAACGTGATAAATCCTGTTCTGTTCTGTGTTACAGCCCCCGTGGCTTCCCAAGGGAAGCGTGTGTCACACTTACAGATACCGCGAGGATCTGTAATAAAGGGAGCAGAAGGTGGGTTCCTGTTACGTGTAAGTCCACACAGCGGGATACAAATATCTGTGTGTGGATGGATGCTTACCTACCACTTGTCAGCACTGCCGAGGTACATTGGCTGTGCCTGCCCCACACCGTTATCTGCTGAGGACAGAGTGCGTTTCCCAAGTCCTCTCCCAGTCCACGCTGCATCCTTCCAGGGAAGCCCTGAGAGAGGTCCTGAAGTCCAAGGGCACAATGCCATAGAGGGGGCTACAGGACATGGCAGTGGATGGCAAACATGGTGCAAAGGTAGCCCTGTGGAATCAGCATGTTTTCCTCTAATGCACAGCCCTGTCAAAGGAGCCCTTTAATGTCCTCCAGACACCCACACACAACTCACTGCAGTTAGACTTCAATCCCAGGTGAGCCCAGGTGTGGTGGTCTCAGGTGGCTGCAGGTGATGCCTCAGACCTTCAGCAATGTCCCCTGGAGACAAGTCCCCTAGTGGTGTCCTAGAGGTTCATCCCTACAATAACCAACTGCACTATTGACTGAAGCCAGGTAGTGTTAGGAAACAACAATTCAGATGATCCAGGATCATACCCAGTGTGGGACCTACTGTGGCCTCTCAGTTCACTCCTCCTTACAGGAGAAGCAGATTTACTCAAAAGGAAAATTCTCCCAGGGTTAGTGCCTGCAGGTTTTTCCAGCCACTAGCTCTTTGCCCATCCCTCAGATCCGTGTGCTTTTGTGCTTTTCCAGGCTGTTGTGTCCCGCATGTGTGTTCTCTTCTCCTGTAAGGCTCCCACAGCCCACCCAGCCCCGGTCCCCCACACCCTAGTCCTGAATGAATGGCATCCTTCCCTTCCCCTCCCAAGGCAAGGTAGCAGGAAACAGCACTACTCACATCTCCTTGCTTACTGGGGTTGAAACCATTTCATCTGCTAATGCAGATGAACAAAAGTGCTTTCAGCAACAGCTGTTTGAAAAATAGCAGCAAGCATATACTGAATATTTAAAAATCTACAAAGTCCTCTCCACTCTGCTGGCTTCCAGAGGGAGGAATCTTTCCTTTGCTCAACAAGTCTTAAAAAAGTTTTATATTAAAAATTATTGGCAGCTCTTTTTTATGGGTTTTTTTGGTTCTCTCTTCCTTCTTTTCATCTTGCTACTGAAAAAAAAGGGTAAATATAAAATGTTCCTGAAGCATTCAAAGTCATACCCCTGCATTTCTCTCCAATATTATATTACTTTTCAAAATCAGATTGAACAATCTATGATTATTGTGAAAGTTTTAAAACAAATTTAAAGGGCTGACTCTTCAAAGTTCAGGTGGCTCAAGCTTCAGTAGCCACAAAAGAAAGTAAAACCAGAATCAACAGAACATAACAAAAAATCCTTTTATGGGCAGAAAATATTAATGGGAGAAACATTAAAGGTGTTAATAGTAGCAATGCCATATTCAGCATCTCGTATAAATGGGGAAGGGAACATTACTGTTGGCAACCTTAGGCAATGACAGAAAGTATTTATTAGCTCAACGGGATCCTATATTTGCAAAGGTAAATCCTGCCAGTAAGACTTAGCACTCTCTTGCCAAACTAGCAAAGAGACCAGGGAGAAGGTAGGTGGCAAAGTGGGCATTAGGTGAGGGCAGAGACGGGTGCAGAGCCCCCCAAAAGCAGCCCTCCCTAGGCAAGAGGGTTCCTAGGGCTCCCTGCCTGCCCAGCTCCCAGCAGCTCACAGCTGTGGCCACTCCAATGGCATTTTTATGAATGGTGAAAGGAGACTTTGATCCAGAACTAGCCCCAGGAGAAGTACCAAGCTAAAACAGGGAAGGCCAACAGGAAGAAAAGCAGGGAATGGCAGTTAATGAAATGCAGTTGCAGTTGGATGTTTGCCTGTAGATCATGTGATGCTGTATAACGTGTGAAAATAAACTTGATGCTACCTATTCAAAGCGAAACTCCATGTCACATGGAGAAAACTCTACAGCTGTACAACACAGCCTGAATTTTCTCCACGGAGACCACCTGCAGCATGCACAGACTCCACTGCCAAAAGGGACTGTTCATTTATTGGGTTTATATAGTGGCGGGCACTTCAAGAAAGTCATACAGAGCTAAATGATTCACACAGACCGCAGACTTAATCCTGAAAACTTTATTGTCAGCAGTGAAAAAAAGGCTAAGTTGTGACTGGCACTCTTGGCCAGGAAGCAGCAGAGCTGATGCCCTGAGTATTTTGGGACGAAGATGTCCCACTTCTCCAAAGCCTGAGCTGGGAGCACATCTTCCTTGCCAGGGAGCACTGGCCAGGCTCGCTGCAGAGGCAGCAGGGGGGGAACCTGGCCTTCGCCAGCAACTTCAGATACCTGTTCTGATAAATACAGATGTAGACGAACATAGGACTTGAGTCTATTATTTGTGTATGTTTTAAATGATGATAGCCCTAATTCCTGCTTTCTATTTTGATAATATTAAAACGTTCCTTCTAATTCATTTTATTCTTCTATGCATCTTGAAAACTGTCCTGTGCTTAGATGATAAAACATCCTCTCTTTCTCCAAAAGTGTTTTAAAGTTCTTATGTGATATAAATTCTATCTAGGATTGGAGCAGCAGCATGAATGTGGTATTTTTCCAATTCATTTTGAAGCTGTTGACCTTGTAGCTGATATTTTCAAACCAGCAGATCATCTTTTCCTACAAAAAAAAAAAAAAAAAAGCCCAAATATGTTATGTATTTGTCATCTCCTTGGAGTTCTGAAACTAGAAAAAAAAAAAAAGGTGATGATGTTACTACACATCTACAGTAAGAATGGGGATGTTTCTTCATCTGCTGGGTTGCTGTCATTCTTTGAAAATGGAAGGTAAAAGGTGGTTTAGCACTACAAAAGCAAAGGTGCCGTGAAGCACCATGCTGGGGACCATACACAGAACCCATCAGTGCACTGCACCCCTCTGGCCGGTCTTCTGTAAATCCTTTTTTTAAATCATCCATGCATTTAAAAAACACCCTTTGTAGCCATGGTACTAGGCTGTGATACAGAAACTCAAGATAAAGACACAAATGAAATATTACTTCCCATGTTTTTGTGAAGGTTGTTAATGATTGTAGAGTTAATTCACTGTCCGAAACCCCCTTGATTCAGTAGAATATATAACGTGGCTGGCTTTGTCAGGGTGATTATCACACAGCACTACTGCTACACGTGACCTCCAGTAACTTTCTGGGCAGTGGGGAAGCTCCAAAGGAAAGCACGTATTGGGAAAATTTCTGGAAAAAGATAGAGTATTTATAAGCCTGTCTCCTGACACAAGTCCCAGCAGTATAATAGAATGACTCACAAGGATCTATATTAACAAGGAATTAAGGGAGGGAAATATAATTAATGCCAATCAACAGGAGTTTATGGAAGAGACCCTTTCAAACTGCCTTGTTATCTTTCACTGAGGAGATTGCAAGACTGAGTGATAAATGTTAGGAAGCTGATGTAAAACACTTGGACTTCCTTAAGGCCTTCAACTTGTTGCAGCAGGACATGTTGATTAAGAGACCAGCACAATACAAACCCACCGTGACACATATAAAATCGTTGTCTAACTAGTCATCCCTTGAACACCACCATGGTGTTCCTGGAAGGGTGCTCGGGGCACTACAGGCACTGCTCCCTGGGTGATATCCTGGGACATTTGGCTCAGTGTCCCCTTCCACCCACTGATTGAGCCCTCAGTCCTTGCACCCCTTCCCTTCGCTTGCCGGCAGACCCTAGTAATCAGCTGTTTTTATTCCAAGTTGTTAATTTTCCCTCCAGCCCTTACCCACCGTGGGATGGCCAGTGTGTTGTGTGAATTTTCAACATGGCAACTACTTACCAACGACATTTTAATGGCAGGAAAATGCAATATGGTCGCGTTACCCTGAATAATCTGTTCTTCATCTGCACCAACTGATATTTTACCCAGGATGGTAAAGAAATGAAAAGATCACTGATAAGCTTTGCAGATGACACCAAGACAGAGAGAAGAGGTGGAAACTAAAGGATGTGTCACCAGTGAAGAACAAACCAGTTTGCAGAAGTGTGTTCTGGTGAATGATACACATTTGAGTACAACCAAAGCTAAAAATCATACTTGTAGGAATAATAAAGCATAGTTTCAAGATAGGAGATACGTGTGTGGAGGGGAAGGGTCAGAGATACTGCAAAGGGCACATGAATCACAGCTGAACACGAGTTTCCAGAGTTCAGTTACGGTATCTGAGAGAGCTAAAAGGGTTCTTCGGCTGTGGCATCAGCAAAATAAGCTGTATGACACCTGTATTTGGGTTTCACGTTATTACAGCTGGAATACCATGCTCATGTCTGGTATCTGCAGCACAAACCAATAGATAAGGTGGAGAAGAATCAGAAAAAACATGCATGCTGGTGCTTACAAATTGGAATAGGATGCCTTTTGCTGACAGATCCCAAGATATCAATCTCTTCAGTCTCTTAAAGATATGGCTGTGGGCTGAGCTGAGCCCTGTTGGGACGAAAAGTTTGATCATCCACGAGACAAAAACAGGAGAGATCCCAGAGCTGGAAGCTGTCATTAGTAGGCATATCCAGAGCAGAAGCAAACTTTTCTAATGGTGAGGAGGAACAAACACATGGACAGTTTTACTGCATTGCTCATGGATTCCTTGCCTCTGGCAATATTTAAATGAGAGATACAATCTGAATCAAACACAAGTTACTTCAGGGAAACTCACACAGAGGGACTTCAGAGCTTGGTTCTGCTGAAGCTTTGGAACTATACGAGCAAGAACCCGGCCTTCGCCTGAGATGTCTCAGAGAGTACTGAGGCTGAGCCCAAGCTTGGACCTGAACACACACTCTCATATAAACAAGGTGGATTTACATGTGGGTTTGGATGTACAGTGAGCTGTCTGTAGATACACTTGGAGGTCTCTGGAGAGGACCAGGGAAGGGTATAACCAACATGGATGGTAGCTGAGAGGCCCACTGACCACTGACGGTGCAAATGGTTATTACTGGTGGGAGCTGCAGGTTGGATACTCCAGGCTAGATACTCCAGGCCTGGGGACCGAGAAGGAAGTTCTGTCTAACAACTCCTTGGCAAGTATCTCCAAGTAAAACCCAGCTCTTGGGGCTTATCGTGGGCCCTGGGAATTTCAGCTGAGCTGTGTACTTTCCATTAGCCTGTCGACAATTTTAGATGTTCCTTTTCAAACAAGCATGGGTTATACCATTTTTAGATAACCTGTGCCCAAACCCCCTGAAATTTATCTCACTGCTACAAAACAATTACTTCCCACTAATGCTTGGGCACACCAACCATTAATTTGTGCTTGAAAACATTACTTGTGCTAGTCATCAATTCTTTCCCCATCATCGTGAATCGAGTCTGATTCAGTACCAACCACACAGGAAATGGCATAGGATGAACAGTAACACACCTGACTCAGACAGCAAAGCACACGAAAGGATTTATGTTTAAGATGCAGCTCTGTTGGGGTCATGCATGAGTAGGAATGGAAGAGGCTTTTAATAAAACACCTATTTTAGGTTCAAACATACGGAGTCAAATTCAGAGCTAGCATCAGCACCAACTGGCTCCTTGTCCTTGGCATTTCCATTGTAACTCACAAGGCATCAGGTTTCTGGAAAGCAAAGGAGATCTTTTCAGTTCTCTCACTTTTCTAAACACTGACCGTGCGCCAACTCATGAGAGCAATGCTCTCACGCGGCTCTCTGGAGCACTGCAATTCTGTCCCAGAGCCTGTGATCTGTATAGGCATCAAATGGTGGTGGAATTAGTCCGGTTCAGGCACTTGATAGCGATCCCATTCTGAAGGTTCACGTCTCATGCTCCATGCCATATGGCTCTGCAGGCAGAGCACAGCAGGCTTGGCCTTACAGGTAAGGAATTAAATGAGGCATGCAGCCCAGAAACGACCACTGTTTGCTCCTGTTTTCTCATAGTCACAGCCCAGTGCCTGAACCTCTCCAGCACCTCAGGAATGCAGAGCAATTGCACTGCCCCGGCCACCCTGCTGTCCCCAGGCACTTGCTTTTCTCCTGTATGGAAAAGCAAATTCAGACGTTAAATGGGCATGGATCAAAGGAAGATGTCAACACACACAAAATCCTCTCCCACCTTTCAGATCTCATTCTCTGCAGGACATGAAGTCAAGGAAGAACATCTTTCATCTTTCCATTGTTTACCATAAAAAACACATTTTGGCCCGGTCTTGCAGTGGGATGCACTTTGGGCCTCATTATAATTGAGCGTGGACTATTGATTCAGGCTGAAGACAGTAAACAGTCCTTTTCTATCAATAGCTTTGTCATTGCCATTTTCAAAATCACACGCTTCTTCCTACTATAACACGCTGTTCAGATTATTTATTCTGTGGCAGTTAAAATTTTAAAAACGAATTCAAGCAATGATTTTAAACACAACTAATGACTTTAGTTTTAAACACAACACTGATGACAAAACAGTCCTAGGAATCTTTCACTGCATGGGATTATCTTAAGAGTTTCTACAGGAAAAAAACCAATAAGGGGCCGGAATAAGAATTAATAATACTGGTTACATCCCTGTAGATGTAATATATTTTAAAATGTGTTTTGTAAAGGCTTAAAGAAACACCAAAAATTCACATCAGGGCTAAAAATTATCAGTCTCAACTGATATTTTTGCATAAACTAAAAAGATTTAATATTTGGGCAGATTCCCAGCTGCTGTATGCTGACGTAGCTGCAGTGCACAAAGAGGCAGCTATAACAATTGCATTAGCTGATTCTCTACTTGCCTCTACCAACCAATGTCTTTCAACCCCTGGTCTTTAAAGTGAGGTGAGAAGAATAGAAATTCCTCAGTTAGCTCTCCAATTGCAATCCTTCTTCCAGAATTAAGACTCAAAACCCATGTACTTGAATACATTAAAATCAATCCTTATGTTTTGTCCAGCAGTTGTAATCAATTCCAACATTTTTTGCTCTGATCACAAATCCTGTTAAAGGTAGGGTCTACTCTGTCTGTGCGACACAGTGTTAAGATATTCTTAGTGTGACTTTCAATGTCCAGAAGAAAAAAAAAATCTAAATTCTTCACCACAATGATTTCATTTAGTATCATATTGTTTTCTTTTGTTTTCTGAGTGGTGACAGCCAAAACAGTGACAGAAAAAAGGCATCTTAACTAGCAGATCCACTTCCTGTGTGTTTTTGAGCCATATTCTCCAATTCTACTGGCAAAATCAAGTTTTTACAACTGTTAGCACTGTAGCCAGTACAGCTCAAAGCACAAGCTGCAGCCTTTTCTGGATAACATACGAACATTGTTATCCAAGTCCCACTTACGAAATCACTGTCACTATCACTTGCGATAGCACAAGCACCAGAAAGCATGGTTCGATTATCAGACTGCTTTCTGAGTTTTCACAGCCTTTAGATAGGAAAAAATCACCTCCTGATTCGTGAATATGGCTTAAGTAGTACCTGCAAGTATGCAGAGTATTTATGGACAACAACGAAACAGGAAATCCATGCAGTCAGTTTTTTCACTATGGCCCAATTTCTAAGAAAATTAATACCCTTTGAAATGAACTCATCTGTTTAAAGCAGAATATAGCAACAATTAAATATATATGAAAGTTGCTGCTATGCAGTTTGTCATTCCCTGTGCAAGTTTTGCTATACAGAAAAACCAGCACTAATCAACATTGCTGTTTATTGGGAATAAACCAGCAAAATCAGCTGCTGTTATTTTTGTGGTCTCAAGCATTTCTTCAAAAGTTCTTCAGAATCACTTTGCCAATCAGAAACACGACTCTGAAAGACACAAACAGTCCTTCTCCACAACTCCCCTTCCCCTGCACACTAAGCCCAGCACCTTTTAACTTGGACTGTGCGTATTAAATGTGGGCTTTACTGAGGGTGATAGCGGAACTCCTATTGTATCCACAGGCCTAGGATTTTCACCTGACTATCCACCATTGTACAGTTCAGATTTTATCTGAGTGAATACTGTTTCCACGGAACAGCAACGCAAGTATGTGTAACACAAAGCTTAGCTTACTTTTATAGCTCTTCATGCCTGCGCACAGCATGTCCACAGATCTGAGTTTTGCCAAGGCTGGGGATGGGCACACCCGTAGGTGCAAACAGCATTACTGAGCTCGCCGTGCTGCTCACATGCTGCAAAACGCTCCCCAGCTCCAGCGCCTGCAGTTCAGCCTTCTCATGCTGGCGGGAGTGCCCGTAAGTGCAGGGTGAGAGCATTACTCTGGTTAACAACTCAAGTAAACCTCCACCTATTTGTCACCCTTTTTCTGACTTGTCCTCAGTCAATTACAATTTACAAACACATTGTAAAGAATATATTTTGCTGGCAACTGAAAAGACAAAGATGAAGCAGCAGCCCTGTGGCAAAAGCAAAAAGTCAGGAGATCTGAGTACTTTTCCTGGCTTTGCTTCAGACTTCGTGACTGACCTTGGCAAGCCAGATAGAGGCAAATCCCACTCCCTTTTCTGTGCAAAGGGTCCTGCCTGCTGCCCAGAGAGAGTGGCTCCACTTATGTACTGTCTGAGCATATATGCACACAGACGTACATGTACACGTATGCACATGAATACAGATAATTTGCACAAGAGGCGAGTATTGAAATGTAAAATTTCTGTAATTGACAAAAAGCAAGGCATTAGCTTGAGTGAGGAAGGAAGATAAGATGCCACACAAGTGTACTGGGTTTCTCCCATGTCAGTTGTTGTGGAGCATTTTGTAGTCCTGATGACAAAGTAATAGACAAGCAATTTACTTACTGGGTGGTGTTCAAAGGCTATCTTTCCATCCTCATGTCCCTAAAAGTGAGGAAACCATTACCAACATCATAGGATGGATTTCAAGGCTAAGCTGATTTATAAGAGACATAAAGTTTGTCAGATAAACTATGCTTTAGAAAGACAAAACGTTATCACTAGGCTGCCAGATCCCCAGAGATGCCAAGTTTCTACAAATTCCACCAGATCTAGCGGGTTTTTTTTTTTCCTACAGATGTTCATATTTTCCCTGTAAAAAACAGAAGTAGATTTGTTTCTAAACGACCTAAATACTGAATATACACAAGTTCCCTCCCTTATTTTTAATTTATAATTAGATCTACTCATGACTATACTGAGATCTTCCCTGTACACTTAAAAATGGTTGTGCAGAGTAACTACTGGATACACGATGCACGTTTTGATAGTTCAGGCTTCCACCCTCCTCAACCAAATGAACCAACCATCAAGTCGGTAAGAAAAGGCGGTGCTGTTAACACCGTATGGGCGCCTGTCTGCACCAGGTGAGACCTCTGGACACCAGCCCCCGACCCTCGCCACGCGTGCCCTCCCTCTTCCACACACACGTTCCGGTCTGGTGAAGCCTAAGAAAAGGGAGGACGTGCCTTGGCAGAAGACAACCTGAGGACCGAGCCCTGAACGCCGCTGTACAGCAGACGCGTTTCCAGACGACACATGCTGGTGTTCCCGCTCCCGGCTGTGCGCGGGCAGCACGGTCGGTCCCAGCGTCTCTTCGCCGGCTGAGGAGGAGATGCTGCCATGTCACTCGCCGTGCCTTCACCCCCTCAGCCCCATGGTGCTCCCCAACACCTGAGCTCTCCGCCCCGGCTCACACCGTTTCTCCTCTCACGCCCCGCTCGGCCGCACCGGGGGTCCCGCAGCTCCCCCAGGGCCTGTTCAATAACATCGCACCCCGTACGGGCCGCGTCGCCCCGGGGCTTCTCCGGGGTCGGGGGGCGTGAGAAGAGCGGGTAAGCCCTGCATGCGCGGCGCCAGTCCGGGCCCCGGGGACGGGCAGAGCTCCCGGTGATCCATTCCCGGAGAACGGGGCAGGGGGTACCGTCACACGACGAAGAGCCCGCCCGGTCCCCAGTCACCACTGCCGGCCCCCGCCCCGCCCCGCCCCGCCGCAGCCCCTAGCAACAAGCCGCCGGCCTCCCCGGCGCGGCCGGGCGGGGGGCGGGCCCTTCCGGTTCATGTCGGAGCTGGGCTCGGCGCGGAGGAAGCCGGGCGGCCATCTTGGCTCGTCCGGGAGAGGCGCAGGGGTGGGGGCCAAGCAGGCGAGCGTCGGGCGGGCACTCAGCTTCCCCAGCCCGGCCGCGGCCCGCGGGGTGCCAGTCTTCTCGGAGCCTGGGACGGGCGGGTAGAGGCGGGCCGGGATGCGAGTGGCGGCCCGGTGAAGCGGCGCCGCGGCGGGGGAAGGAGAGGGGAGCCCCCTCGGCGGCGGGCCTGCGCTAGCCGCCGTGCCCCGGCTGCAGCGGAGAGGGACCGGCGAGAGGAGCAGGGCTACGCGGCATCCCGCTGCCTCTTCCACCTCTCTTCCCTCCCTCCCGCCCTGCGTTCCCTCCCCTCTCCCCCTTCCCCCCCCCCCGCCGCTCCCTCGCCGCCTCCCTTCCCCCGGCTCCATCCCTCCCCGCTTGATGAGACGCCCCCCTTCCTGTTGCTGACCCCCTCAGACACCGGCCTGGCTGTAGGATGAACCCGCAGGACTTGGAGGGGGCGAGGCACCTCCGCTGCCTGAGGAGGATCTAGCTCGGGCGTGGGGCGCCGCCGGAGGGTGGGGGACACCGACGCGACGCCGCCCCCCGTCAGCCACCTCGTCCTTCATGGTGGCTCCTTGCGACCACCATCTCCGAGCAGACTCGCAGCCCGGCCTAGGGGCCCGTGTGTGTGTGTGCTCTCGCCGCCGTCGCGGGCAGCGCGGCCGCCCGAGTGAAGTAAAATGTCCACTCGGACTCCATTGCCTACGGTGAACGAGCGCGACACCGAGAACGTGAGTACCGCCGGCGGCGCGGGGGACCGGCCCGCGCACCCTCCCCCGGCGCCGGCCCGGGGCGCGGCTCGGGGGCACTGGGTCCCGGCCAGCCGGAGGGGCATCGCCTTGCGGAGAGCTGTCATTAGCCTCTTGCCACTTGTACTGTTCCCAAATTACCGATTTATTTTAAATTAATTATTATTTAACACCCTACCCCCAAGGGCGGTTCGCCTATTCAGTAGTATTTGCGGGCATCCCTCCCCCCAGCCCTGCGTCCTCTCTCTAACGCTTTCTTGAAGTATCTCTCTGTGGCGGAGATCGGGTTCTTTATGTTGGTAACGGGGAAGATCCGCTGTGGGGAGGGGGCGTCCTGGTGCGTTGCCGTCTTCTAATATGCAAACTTACTGCTGAAAGCAGCCGAATAAACCTTTGGTAAACAGATGGGAGTCATTCAGCCTTGGTGTAGGGGTGGGCTAGGTGACCTAGATAATAGGCCTCTTCCCTGCTTAATTTGCAGGGTTCTCGACGATAGTGACGCTGTTGGACTAGTCACCTGTTCAGATGACATTAAAAGGGTTTCTTTATTGGAATTATCTTCCAGATAAAAGAGCCTGTTCCTTCTCTCCTACCCCCCCCCCTTTATTTTTCTTTACAAAGCCAGGGTTTAGGAATTAACATTTCATTTACAAGATTGAGTCAAACACTGTATTAACAATCGCACAGGTCGAATGCTAAAGGAAGGAAGAAAAAAAAATAGCCCTACCCCATGACCAGAAAGCCACAAACGAAGCTAAGTAGGAGACTCCCTTTCTGCAGATAGGATCTGTATTTCTTTTAAGTTAAAACTTACTTGATTCCGGTGAATCCTGTCTGACCATTTTTCTGCATAGGCTCTGACATGTCCCCAAATGACAGAAGGGAATCGTCACTCACTGGAGTCTAAAATGCGTCGATCAGCGAACTTTGTATTCAGCTTTCTGTAAAGGCTCTCTTATGTTCTTTAGAAAATGATGCTAAGCGTGGCAGAGGAGGCTTTTTTTGCGAGGACTGCTTATGTTTTGGACTGGCATAAAACGTGGAAACTTTGGTTAAAAGATTAGGAAAAGCTGTTGGATTGTTCCAGACCCGTAAATAGTCCAAGAAAAGTGATGGTAGCCCCATTGTTTAAAACAAGACCAGACAAAGCGTTAGAAAACATGCTGCATGGAACAATTACTGCATTACTAGGGATTTAGATTTTATTGACATAATAGGCACTTCTAACTTCTGTGATCTTTATTTGTTTTAGCACTAGATACAACCTGCAGGCTATGGGCTGTATTGAGCAAAAAGCCAACTAAGCATATTTGGTTGTAAAATCTCAATGAGCTTCCTGCCTTGTGGAAGAAAATAATTAAAATACTATGCAGCCCTTCCTATGCCATGGGGAAAGTTAAAATTGTAGCATACTCTACAAAATACTGTTCAAAGTTTATTTGGGTAATTGTTTTAGTCTATAAGAAAACCCAACTGAGGTTTTCAAGCTCCATGTCTACGCGTGGGGGCCACCCAGTAAATCATTTTAGAAAGTGTTCAGATCAGGTTCTCTAATTAATTCAAACTCTGCTATGGATAACTTAACAGTAGAAAGAATTAGTATGTGCTCAAGGAAATGCATTATTTGCAAGGTGTGTGTTCTAGCACTTGAAGTTATATTTTTACATGACTTCCACTTAAGGCACCTTGTTCTCACTTCAAAATGTTGGTCTGACACTTCTCTTTAATAGTCTTTGTAACTTAACATAAATGGTTTGTCTTGCTTGCAGATGAATTGCCTTAGGTTTCGATTAAGGCATATTTTTTCAACTGCTGTAATCTGGGCACCTGTAGGTAGAGAGATTGACAGGGGGGTGATTAATCCAAGCACTCACCAACTCCAGTGAACCACCTGCCCCGTACAAAGCCTTCTCTGATGTTCTAGCCATCATCTAACTAGAAATTCACCAAATGCATTCGTTCAGCCTTGCTAAACTAAATTTAAATCTGACATTTAGTCTGTCTGAATTACCCCTACAGCTGTTAAAGCCAGGTCTCTTTTTTAATACCATATGTGATAGTTTTGATACTTCAACTAGCTGTTTTTCCACCTCAAAGCTGGGTGTATTTTGTTGGCACGTAAATTGAGCCCTCGATTCTCCTTCACTTTAGAGAAGTCTAACTACGTAATACTCCTAGGACTCTGAAGCTTAGGTGGGAAGAGGCTTAAGAGGTGCCAAGGTATTCAGCTAGCCTTTGGGCCATTGTTGTGAACCCCCTTAATGCCTTCTCTCTGCTTGGAAAGTTACCACTGCTGACAAGGGCTTGGCTGGTGTTGAATCTGGTTGGAGTGTGCTGATCATAGCTTATCCATGCCTATACTTGCAGTTTTGAAAATGAAGTTAGCCTCCAGAATGACAGTGAGCGTAAATTATCATTGTCTGTGCTTGCAGTTCGCCTTGTTCAGTGGTTGGCAACTCCTGTTGAATAGGCAAGGTCTAATTGTCAGTACTTTTATTTTTTTTTAAAGGCAGTGTATACCGCTTCTTATCAGGACACATACTGCTGAAGTGGAAATACTGTCACAGTGACTTTCCCCAAAAGCCACTCACAGTTATCAAGCCTTTAGTGCCTTTGAAATGAAAGAACTTGGCTCCGAGTCACCTGGTTTTGAGAGGAAAGGCATCCCAGATGATCTGTGATCATAGGAACTTCACACTTGGTCAGTTGGAAGCTGGCTGTTGGCCTGCGATGAGCTGATGTCTCACCGCAAAGGTAGAGCAGCTCCTCTCTGGCTGTGTCTTGTACAGCAATGGCTGCCAGCTGCTTAGGGAACAGAAGGGACAAGAGGATCAGATCTTTTCAGTCTTCTTCAGAATTAAATCCTGCATGTGGGAGGAAAAGCAACAGAGGCAGCCAAAACTGGGAGACAAGGTAGACATAGAAGCAAGGACGGACCTTTAGGTGACAGAAGAATGAGAAAGCCTGTTTTACTAGTAATAAGGTGGAAGGGAGAGAAGGTGGAGAAGGAGTGTGGAAGCACAATGGGAAAGGAAGGTAGGTGGTGGAGAACGAAGATAAGAGGAGACACAGAAGAATGTGCATATGGCAGGATGGAGGACAACCAGTGACAAAGAAATAGGAGCAGAAGGAGCGAGACTGTGGGGAGTAGGACAAATATTCATTAAAAAAAATTACAAAGAGTGGGAAGATGATAGCGAACTGTGGATAGAAACAAGGAAATACAGGTGGTATGGAGGTTGGTTAAATTTGGTTTTGAGAGCATGACTTAGAAAAGAAAAACCTTAGACTAAACAGTTTAATTTGAACCTCTATGTGCATTGCACAGCTGTGGGTTTTTGGGGGAAAAAGGTAACTGTTTTGAATGTGTTGGTACCGCAGGCCAATCTGAATTAAAACATGAAGCAATTTGAGGAAAAGCGAGACTGAAATACACTCTTATCTCCAAGACTGTGCCTAATGTGAAAAATTTGCTATTGAAAAATGCCAGCATGATGAAAACTGTGCTTGTACAAGCCTCTACAATGGTATTCTGTGCAGCAGAAGTATCTAATTTAGTTTTCTTTTTTTTTAGTGTAAAAAGGCTATGTGGTAAAGGCAAGGTTAGGTACAAAAATTTACTTTTAGGGTACTGTGAAGGTTAGTGCGGTACATCTAGGTTTATTACCAAGTAGCTATGAAATGCATTACAGCATTTGCAGGCAATATGCAAGCTCGCATTATTCTATATATTATTTATCACTCTTCTCCTATTACAAATAGATCTGTAATTGGAATGCTTTCTTCTGTAGCGTGAAATGCTGGTTTGTTGGGTTGTTTTTTTTTTTTTTTAAAGAAGGGGTTGAGGAGGAAATCGTGCTTATGGCCAAGCATTCTGGTAGATTTTCTTCTACAGGAACCATCTACGTTCTTCCATATTTTTTTATTTAAATGTTCTTTGAATTAATTTAGGTGAAGGTGGCAAAATAACTAGAAATAAAATATGTTTTAGAAATTCATCTGGGATATATTTTTTTAATTCCAAACTTTCACAGAGCAGGAAAATAATTGTTGTGCATTTCTTACTGCCTGGTAGGTCCAGTGCTGTCTTTGTATTGAAAAAATACCTGACTAGGTTGTGTGACATTGTGAGTCACCGACTGCTAGTATTTTCACATGTTGAAGTGAGAAGTTTCATTCTTCAGCTGTGCTACAGCCTGTGCTGTTGTTTAATCGTTTGATTTCCCTGTCAGCCCAAACTGACAGGAGGCTCCTGGGGCCGTGGGCCGTGGGCCTTGGGCCTTGGCTGACGCTTCCCACCTGCAGTTGATGCAGACACCAATTACTGCGGGGCGGTACAACGAGTCTGGCCAGCTCTCTGATGTGACTGAAACGAACCCTTGAGAAAAGGGGGTTTGTCCTCATTCTGTATGGCTGCAAATACTGACACAGCAAAGAGGATGGGAATGTCCGGTTCAGGTGGGAAAGGCTAGAAATGCTTCTCTCTATTTTTGTTTCTGTTTGATTTAAGCCAGCACCCTAGGGCTAAGATAACTTGAGTTGTACCACATCTACAAACAGAGATATATAACTGCAGTGGTGCAGCTTTCACAAATTGTGCTCTTCTGCTCCTGGAAATGCACTTCCTTTTTTCCTTTTTAACATTATTTCAGTAACTCAGAAAAACTAAGCTACAGAACCTTACTCCAAAAGTTGTTAAAATGTCAGAATTTATTCATGTATTTTAGTAATAAGCACCACTGGATGTGACTGAGGTTGTGGCCTTAGAAGGAGCAGCTTGAAAACAGAACACAACTACAGAAATGATTGAAGGAGATTAAAAAAGTAGGAAATATGGAGTTTAGTACACGAAACTTTGTAGACTTCTTCCTAGGCTTTCTTGCCCACGCACCTAATATCTTTACTTGCTCAATTCTCCCTTTTAATTCTCTGCAAAAGACCTATTCTTCTTGATGTGAGCGAACAATTCCTGTTGACTACGTGTCTCAGGTGACTCAGGTCAAAGGAATTCTAAGAGGGGAGGCATTTGTCTCTCCACATCTCCATTTCTTGTGATATATAAGTAGCACGTGTCTGCAACTTCCTCTTCCCAGTCAAGTAATGCTGCCTCATGGATGTCAGCCGGGTCAAAAATGGAGGCCACTTTTTTTAGGCTCAGGGCATATCAAGGTTGGCTTTGCTTAGTATGGAGATCATCTGCCACTAAAACTCTTTCAAATGTGTGGTGAATAGATGCTTACTGCTCTCAAAACATAAACTCAAAAGGTACGAAGTACACCTGTGATAACACTCCAGTCAGTCTCCTGGATGAAACCCTTGGGTTAACAAGAATCCACGGCCTGTAAGGCAGCAACTTCTTGAGCTTTGTGTGTGTGTATGTATACATATAAACAAAAATTAACTTTCAAATAAAATTTGTTCCTGCAGGGTTAAAGCCTAAACAAAGTTTTCTCTCTGCAAGCTCGATATGGTCTTTGAAAACCAGCTGTGAGGGGGTTTTTTGTTTAGTATGTAATTACTGACAGCGATGATTCTGGAAACAACTTAGCTGGCAGTATGTTGGCTCTTCAGCTATTATTCCCCAGGCTGATAAATAAATATAATAAATAAAAAAATATCCCTTTTAATCAGCAGTAAAGAAACTTTGGCTGGAAAGATAGGATAAATTTCAGATCTTGATAATGGGAAGCCACAAAAGAGCTTTTAAAAAGCTTTTCTAACCAACCAGACTTATCTTTTTGATTATATAAGCAGGATTTCTTCACTGTTGTGGTGTTCAGTGCTAATCGTGGAATTAAAGATTCACTTTCATATGGTGTATAGAGTACAAACGAAATGATGTCGAATACATTGGCAGAGGCTGTAGTGGTTGAGTGTGGAAAGGACTCCTGAGCCAGGCCCTGTATGTCTGCGAAGGGGAGTGTCCCTCCTTCGCTGAAGGCTGTTAGTGCTTTGCTAGCGGTGCTCTCCCACTCTGATTCTTGGGGCAATGGTGCAGTTGTCTCTAGCTCTTCCCACCACTGGTCTGTGGCTAGAATTGTGAGTGTGCAAGTGTTGCTTTAGGTAGCAATGCTCCCTTTGCCAAGTGAAAGTCTCCTGTAAGTTCATCCATATGGTCCGCTTCCGTCAGGCTGCCCAGCGCAGGGAGTTGCATTGCTGTGCTCAGTTTGAGCTGCGGCTGCCTTGTCCTGACTGTTACTCCTGGTTTTTTCCTTTATTTTGCCTTCCCAGCTGAGGTTAGGGAGAATTAGGAATGTGTGTCGAGGTATAGCCTGTGTGTGATAAAGACTTATTTACTTTTCAGGTTCTCCCTTTAAACTGGTTGTTTGACAAATATGACCTAATTAAACTAGCCACTTGTTTTCATGATGTGTCATACCAGTTAAATGAATGAGTACTATGGTAGGCTGAGAATTGCACAGTCAATTCTTCACCTTTTGGCAATGGAAGCATCCACATTAGTGTTTTCTCTCCTTTAGGAGCTATAATGTATTTCTAGAAGATCTGTTTGTCTCCCTTGCTGAGACTGCCTCAGCAACTCCCTTTCAGTTGTTCCACTCGATCACAGCATCCATAATGGTAGGGCTTCAGCACACTTCAGTGAATAAATCTGCCTTCATGGATTGATAATTTCAGAGCCACATTGGATAGCATTTTCCTTTGTAGGACAAAGCATTTAAAATGTCATGAGGTAGAAACCATGACTGTTTACCCTTAAGATTGATTATGTAGGAAACTCGTCTGAAAACTGCCTTTTATGTGTGCTGGAACCAGAGAATTGGTTGTGAAAACATTGGCACGTGTGTACTGGATCTGACAAAATCCACCTTGCTCCATGTCCTGATTTGTGCCCTGGTCAGTGGTAGGAGGGAAGTAAAATCAGGACAAGTACAGGACATCTTCACCTGATGTCTTCCTACTTCGTAGTATAGGAAAATAAGGTAATATTTTTTAATACATGATGACTTAGGGATTCCCAGAGCAGTAGCTGGTATATAGACAATTATGGTTGAGTCTTTGCTGTGACACCTCTTGGTGGTTGCCAGAAATGTATGTATGTGTTTTGACTTTCCAGTAGAATTCCTTCGTCAGCAGTCGCAGGATACCCTGCTGTGCTGTTTCACGGATATATCTGCGCAATAAGACGCTACCTCTGTGCATATCCTTAGGGCTAACCTTTTTTCTCTTACACTGAGGAGTACTCAGCAGTCTGAGTGTTCTTAAAGACGTTAACAATAAATGGGAAATAAAATACATTGTTAGGAAGGGCTCCAGTGAAATTTGTCTCTGCATGTTTCATTTAAAATATTTTTGTGTTTTTAAAAAACTATGATACTTTTCCTGATAAGTTTTTCTATAAATAAAAGTGCTGGTGGGGAGGGGACAGCTAGAAATTACCATGTATTTAATGTTTTATGCCCAAGTTAGGGTAACGAAGCAATTTAGTGTTTCAAATGTTCATCATGTCCTAGAATGTTTAGATTATGCCAGGTATAGGCTTTAAGTATAATTTTTTTCTTACTATAATTAAAAATGCTGGATTGAATGAGGCTGTCATGATTGTTACTGGTCTGACAGCTTTCCAATAAATTCTATAATACCATTTCATAGATAACAGTTGAAGTAATAAACACTCCTAGAGACTTTTCTAAGATTACTTCTTACTAGTTCATTTGGCTGATAGTTTTTTTTTTTTAAGGTAGTTTTCACTATTGTTTGAAATCAGTGCTTTAAAAAAAATGTTGATACTGTTTGTCCTTCCAGTTTTAGAAAGAAAGCTTCCTATTTACTGTAAATAAACATGGATTTTTGCAGGTCTTGGGCATTCTAATTTCTTAATGTTTTTCAGATCTTCAAATGGATATCAGATTCTGTCTCTTCCAGGTGTTTCTCAGCTGTTGGCACCTTCTTAAGCAGTACAAGAACTTTGATAGTAGTCATGCTCTGCCCTGTGTGTTTCTAATGCTCTGAATGTTAAGATACCTCTCATCATACAGACACTGGACAAAGCTAACATCTACCAAAAAGATTTTAGTTACCAGCACCTTCATACTTCATTTGCTTTTTACTTTCTTTTCTTTTTCTTTCTCTTCATGCTAATCATTATCTGGCTATGAAAGGATGTCGGCTCATCATTGGGGGAAGGCTTTTGCGAAAAGGTGGGTTTTGCATTGTGTTCCAAATATAGTTGGTCTTAGGCTCAGTCCCTGCCTCACAGTAAGGGCTCTCACAAATGGAGATGTTTTACTCCATTTCCTTCTGGGTTAAGTAATACCAGGGTGGGACTGGGGGGAGGAGGAGAATGCTTTTTTTTTTTATGATAGATGTTGTCTTTTTGGTTTGAGAATCGATAGCTTTTTAGGCAACCCTCCTACTATGTGCAAAAAACCCCCCTCTTTAAAGTACTTAGAGTTTGAAATGGAACCTGATGCATGCCAAGATATGGAAGAAAGTGCTTTCTTGTCGTGAGCGGATTTCAGGAGATGGCGACTCTGGCTGGCCTGAAGCTGCCCAAAGTACCCAGTCTCCTTGCTTCAGATCCCATGTGCAGCATAATGGTCTGGCTTTGTGTGAAGACAGGTATTTTGGGAATCCCTCAGCCGTGGTGAGTGCCATGAGCAAGTGTTCATGGCACAATTTCACTATTGAAAAAATAGTGAAATTGAATTCACTATTGAAAAATTAGTGAGAAAGCATGTCCAGGAGGTACAGCTCACTTACCACAGCAGAGTTGGGAAAGAAGCCTGATATTGAGCAGAATCTTTGGGGGTCAGGGGGTGAGGGAGGCAAAATTTTCGGAGTTGAGGGTCTGCTTGGGAAAAGGCAAATGACCTGCACCTCAATTTAGAGAGCAGAGGATGCTATTAATATTTCTGTGGGCTGAAATAGGAGCTGTTCATCTGTTTGCTGAGAAAACTACCCTGGAAAGTAGCTGAGTGCAGACAAATGCTATAGAAGCCAATGCGTGACTTGAACTTTTCCTGGACCATCTATATTTTTTTGCTTTTTGCCTACACCATTTAGCTTTCCATTTACCTATCATGGCTTCTTGAAAATTATTTGGGTGGAGAAACACTTTTGCTCAGTTTTGAGTTCATGCCTTTTATTACTGTATGCTATTAAGCCCACTTCTAAGATATTATATATATCTTAATATAATATATGTTAAGATTATATTTGACAGAGGAAGGATTTGCTGGTATATTTACTGATGTGAAGTGAAATAATGTCCAAAGTAGATATGATTGCAAATGGTCAGATGTCTACAGAGTGAAACACGGCTATGAGCAAGTCAGTCGGAGAGAACTGAACTGCTTAGGAAAATACAGCTTGATATTCAAAAACCACAGCTGAAAAAGGTTATATTCTTGAAAAGAAATAGTCTGGGTTAGGGTGGAGATGCAAACCTCCATACAAGGAGATTGTGTTGAATTTAATCAACACTAGTCCAAGCAGTTAATTCCTCTCTTTAAGTGCAAAGCTAGATGATAGGACATGAGAAGGCATTCCTCAACAGACAGAGTGAAGCTCTCAAGGTGTGTTAACTAGGGTGATTTACTATGTGGCATAGAATTTGTTAGTGTAACAGAATCTCTCTTTTACCTAATATTGTTTATATAAAGTGTGATACGGGTAAGATCAGTTCTGAATAACATGTACACAGGGAATACCTGGTACCTGATGTCCACATCTCAACTGCCTCATAAGCTAGCTCAGCTCTAACGCGGTTTATTAGTTCAAATACAAGACTGCACAGATGCAGGTCCTGTTTTCAGTCAGCTGTGTGGTTCAAAAGCAGCATACTCGAATTGGTCTGCTGGAGAGCCTAGGCTAGTAAGCCCTGCTTGGAGGCAGGCTGGCTCTTGCTGCAGCCAACTTGTGTGCCTGTGCCACGTGCCCAGGTATGAATAGGCTATAGTCTAGTTCTGATAACCTACCTCTGAAAAAGTGTATCAGCTCCGTGTAGTGCAGCTGTATGCCTGGGATGCTGTACTTGAACTAAAAGTGAGCCGCCTTCTTATGTATCCAAGAAATATCCTTGTGGCCCCGTGGAGAACATCCCGGTCCCTGATTGCTGGGGGTAGCAGTGTTGGAGGATGTTAGCACCTAGCATCAGCAGTTGCTGCTTTTTTCTAGCTGCTCTGAATAATTTGACACTAGAAGATACTAAAGGAGCTGACTGAGAAATTGTCTGCATTGTGAGCTGCAAGGTTGGTTAGAAGTCAAAGTTCAGGGTAGTGTAGAGGATTGGCTTTGCTATGCCAGTACACACAGGGGTAAGTAAGATGGCCTGAACAACCAGTACCAGCCTGGCATTAAGGGCATGCAAAATAGTGAAATTGTTGATACAGGTTTTCCCTGGCTTTAGTAGTCCCTTCGTCTGGGTGACTGCTCTTGTCCTTCCTCTCCTTGAGAATTATTGATTGATAAACACTTACCCAGTTGCTACAGGTGTCCAGGTATTACTGAGAACAATGAATTGTTATCAAGCATTGAATTTTTACTGGGTCTTGTTAGGGGTGTGCTTTGTGTTCCTCTACCAGTTACTAGTGGTTTGGAAGAAATGTATACTACTGCTCCTGAAAACTAGGATGAGGATTGCTAGAATATTAAATAGAGCAGTATGGGCCAATCATCAGAACACATAAAAACCTGCATTTAAGGAAACTCTGCATTTCGCTTCAGTCAAATACGAGATCATGTGTGTAATGACTTTCATTCCTGGTTCCTTATGTGTGGTAAGGGAATGGGATGACTGTGAATTTAGCTTGTCATCTGTGTAGTCAGACATTTGTTCCCCGTTTGCAGACTACTGAGCATTTTGAAATAATACTTGAATTAGTGAAGTTGGTTTATACACCTCAACCGTGAGTTGAGAACTAGGGGACGTGAGGGCACCTGCCTTTTCATAAACAGGCTGTCAGGAAATGAAAAAATACTTTATTGTTATCTTAACCACGTGATCTAATGAATAAAGACTATTACAGGTATGCTGTGTACCCATTCATTTCTATACTTAATAGCTGTTCAGCGAAACTGAGTGAAAGGAACTTAACAGATTGCAGAGAGTTATCTCAGATCTCTGTAACTGGTGCTCAGCTTGTCAATATCTGAGGTTTCTGTACCTTAGGTAAGATTTCTTCCCTTGTTCTCCAGGTCGTCTTGGGTATTTTCAGTCATGAGATTGTGTAGAAACAGGAGTCTAGTAGAAGAAGAAAACCCCTTTTATTATTTGATCAGTAGTATTAAACTGTACAGCAAGGATGAACATTTTACTGTGTGTGGTTTTGGAAAAGCTTTGGTCATGTCCCCTTTCCAAAGGCTTTACTGCTCTATTTAGGCACAGTAATGCAAACGGGAAATAATATCAAACACTTCCATGTTCCATAACTGATTTGGGAGTACACATAAGTTACTTAAACTCTCAACTTCTACTGCAGTTCAGGTGATGTTCCACTTTGTCTTTACCAGGCAATGAAATGAATATTGTGTTACAAAGTGGGAACGTCTTTATAGTCCAAATGAGAGCAAAGTTCAGTGTGGATCTAAAGTTTGAGTTGCTAATGTTTTTGAATGTTTTGTGCTTCTCATCATTGATGTGTTTTGTTTTTATTTCTCGGCCTTATATGTGTATGTTTTTATTGCAGCACACGTCCCATGGAGATGGACGGCAGGAAGTTTCCTCTCGAACTGGGCGCTCTGGAGCTCGCTGCAGGAACTCTATAGCTTCCTGTGCAGATGAGCAGCCGCATATTGGAAATTACAGACTCCTTAAAACGATTGGAAAGGGAAATTTTGCAAAAGTAAAACTGGCAAGGCACATCCTAACTGGCAGAGAGGTAAAGTGGTATGGGTGTAAACAGTAGGTGTGAAAGTTCTTAGAATAGCATCATCTAAGTCTGTGAACATGTAGCACGTTTTACTAGAGATACTGCCACTGGTGAAAAAAAAAGTAGAAATGGAAAACTGTCTTTTTTTTTTTAGCAATGATTACAAAACAATTTCTTTTGAAAACAGTCTCTGAAATTTGTGTTTTTGACAAGTCCCTGTCCAACTGAATTGTGTTCAAGTTTGTTACTAGAATTCTCTGCTAAATCCTCTGTTCTCAAAAAGAGGCTCAATATATAGTAATTAAATAAGCTTGCTGGGAAGACTGCATCTTGGTATCTCTATACTGCACAGTGCAGGGCTGTATTGGATGGGAAGTCAGGAATGAAAACTAGTATCTTATTGCTTATGGTCTGAGTAGCCTGAACGCTGTATTTTCTTGCCAAAGCAAACTCCCAGGAGTTCTGCTAGTGTCTGCAGTGCTGGACAGCTTCAGGAAGAAACAATCCAGTTTGTTCAGAGCTTTGTGTGTCCTGCTCAGTGTTGTATGTTGTAGACAAGCTTTCTCTTCTATCTCTTCAGAGGATCTAACTCAGTTCCATCACTAGTTTCTGCATGCCGTTGTGATGTATTTAATAACTTGCACTTAAGGATGGTTCTGATTTGGTGAGCTATAGTCCTGTTTGCTTGTTACAAGAAAGTGTTTCTTGGTGCTGTTTTCTTATTAGCAACTCTACCTACAGAAAGAGGGAGAAACACCTTGTTGACCTTTTCTTGCCAAACCTGTCTAATGAAGTGAATGTTTGATGATACCAGCAAGGACTTTTAAAGAAGGCTATGTGGCTCACTGCTGTGCTTTAAGGGTTATTTGTTTTTCTGAGCTAATACAGCATTCAGTAGCACTAGGAGGAACAGAGGGGATGTGGTTTTCCAAGAGTAGTTGGGAAGGTTTTTTCTTTTAAGTGAACAGTTATGGTGATCAACAGTTGTCTTCTCGCATTAAAATTAGTGCTCGTTTGTAGACAAATTTTTTGATTAATTGCTTTCCCCTTAAGTTCTCTCCTCTTTTTACTGATACTTACACAGGAAAAGCAAGTACTTAGTATTTCTTTGCTATTATGATAGGTATAAGAGTTGGACATAGGCATCCTGAGTCATATGTTGCCTTGCAAAAATTTAAGTACGTTTTCTTTTACTTGCACGTAACTGTGTTGATCTCTTGTTCATTATTTTTGTTTGAAATTTCAACAAATAAAATTACTGTAAAATTTTTGGCCAAACCTGGAAAGATTTGAGTACTAAATGTCTTTAACTCTCATAGAATAGATGTCATTCAATCAATTCAGAGCATAAATACTTTCCAGGATGTGGCCATTGGTCCTGGTTACCTAGGATGAGTGGCATTCCTTTGCAGGGAACAACTAAGCTAGTTTTATAGGGATATTTTGCAAGTGTTTTACATGTTTCTTTGTAAGAGAGATGAGTAGAAGTTTCTCTTCTTGCTAGGTAAACTCTATAGCATTGATAATAATTACTTATTTTAGCAGTTTATGACCAGAATTGTTCACAATATTCTGGATAACAGTTTCCCCTGTGTCATTAATTTACCCTTGATGTTACAGATGTATTTATCTGATCACTCTTCAGATTGTGCTAACCTTTTTCATGGCTGTCACACTGATCTTTTTTGATTGTGATCAGCAGCAGCACCTTGTACTTTGAATCTCGCTTTCTTTGCTAACTCATCTCCAAGGTTGTTAATATCAGTTTTCCATTGTATTTGATGGTGCCTCAACTCCTTCAACAGACTTAATCGTTATGGTTTGACTTCCCGTGCCAAGGCCACTGATACAGATATTAAACAAGATTGGTCCCCAGTCTTGACCTTGAAAAACTTACTCATTTATTTCCAACCTGATATGTTTAGCTTTTTTTAATTAAAAAAGCTCTGTGCACATTTCAGCTTATCTAGTTCAATAGTTTCCATGCATCCTCCTAAATGAGGCTTTACAAGAGTCCAGATAGTCATATCTTGTGTGTTTCCATAGGGCACAATTAACTGTAGGAAAATGTGTTGCATTTAACCCTTCTGTTTCCTTATTTTTTTCCCTGCGAGTTTTGAGCTCAAGAATTTTGTGGTGAATGGCTCTACTAGAAAAAAAAAATTAAGTCTTATAACTTCTAAACTTGTGCTGACATTTTGTTCTTGATCGATGTTAGAAATCTGCGCTACAAGAATGCTTTTTTTTTTTCTGGCCTTTTTTCTTTAAACCTGCCACTCTTAAGAATTCTGAGATAACGTTCTCCAGTCTGGCCTCAGCCAGACTGCCTCATCTTCCTGAATTTGTGGTTTCCTGCTTTACATACTCATTCTTGGCTGTCCTGTCTTTGTTCCTATTCTTTTTTTCCATCTTATGTACCAAAACCTAAAATAAAATGCTTAGTTTTAGGAGTCACACTTAAATGAGTTTGCATCTCTGCTGTATCCTTGCTGTATTTGAACGCTACTTGGCTTCTCCTTGTTAGCTATGTGGCTATTCTTAATGTTCTTTTAAAAGGTGTCCGGTTCAGTTTCACTTTATGGCAATTCCTTCTTTATATCTCTGCACTGATTAACTTTCAAATCATGCAGCAGATCAGCACTTTTCTGTCACTCCTTGGGAGGAGTGACAGTTTATTCAAGCATTCTTCTAGGGTAGTTGCTCATCTCCTACATCAGAAGTCCTTCCCTATGAATTTTCCTGTTGCTTGAGACACAGCTTTTGTGTTTTCCAGCTTTTTTTGTTTCCATCTTTAATGTATCTGCAGGATGTATGATAAGAGGTCATTCCCCAGTTACAGAAAGGGTGAAATGTTTAGCGCTTTGGGGTGTGATCAGAAAATCAGCCTATTTTGAGGAGATTGAAAAGTCCTGCCAAGGAGTGTGTGGCCTTCTGCTCACTGCAGGGACATGGAGGGAGGGTTAGCTTCAGTGCACTAGAGCTGATGTTTGAAAACACACTCCTTAGGGAACCTCTGTCTAGGAGAGCATTATTTGTAGTCAGTCTGTCTGTTTGAAACCAAGAATCTTCACTGTAAATCTGCTTTTGTTAAATCTTTGACTTTAAGGCATGTATTTTCCCTTTTAATTTACCAAAAGTTATTTCCACTGACGAATTCTCAATACTTGCCAAAATGAATCTAAAAGATAAAACTACATTTTGTTGTTACTGAGGTAGTTGGAATCATAGCCAAAAATATATGGATCCTTCTGTTCGTTAAAGGCATGTGTTCAGTTAATAGCCAGGAAGTTGAAGCTTCCTAATGAGACAAGATTCTTTCAGAATCCAAGTCTGATTCCAAGGAATCTATTGTCATCTTCTTTGTGTTCTTTCCGTGGAAAAAAATGAAATTTAAGAGGGAGAAAACATTATTGAATGGTAGCAGTTTGGCCAATTCACTCCATGTCTCAACTTCTGATTGCTTTAACTCCCTTATTCAAGTCATGTAGGAAGAATGTTTTAAGTCATGTTATTGAGAATGGTGAAATCAAAATTAATTTTAATTCTTCTAGCGATCGCACACAGAATATCATGGCCCATGCAGTGGTGTAACAGTGTAGGTGGACTTCCATTCCCCCAGCACTGGCCATAGCACACAATACTTGAAACCATTCCAGATTCACTTTGTGTAAAGAGAGCAAACTTTCTGCTTTGGAAGGCAATTTGATGCTGTATTAACTATGCTTAGTAAAATGGAGGATTTTGTTTCTCAGGCTCATCAGAACTATTCTTGAGGGCAGGCTTCCTTTGCCTGTGATTTGGAAACCTTATCAAGGCACCTGAAACTGCTCTTTGTTCTAGTCATGGGTTCAAGCTCTCAAAGTCAGTGTTAACCCATTGTACTCTGTGTTCACATGGATAGGAATTCTCTAAATTTATCCTGCCTTTAAGGCTATAATTAGTGCACTGAACAGGCCTGTGAGTTTGCCTTACGGAAAACTGAGGTGTGTACCTTCCCTTTATCTCCAGGGCTGAATTTGTTTGCCAGTGTTAGAGGCCTCTCTGATCATCTGGCACCAATGCGCAGTGTGAGAGCGGTGTTTTGCAGAAACCCAATACCTTAAGACTTCATGGGTTGAAACAAGTTTATGACTTTCAAAGATTGACCAGAATGGTGCAGCTCGAACATAAATGTGGGTTTTCTGAGTAGAATGCATTTACCGAGCAAACAGCCATCTTCTATAGCAGGCGTAGTCTTGGGACATCAGGTGACTTTCAAATAACTTATCTGCTGTTGACAGAGGCAGTGGTCACTCTGCATCCAGCGTGGATTGGTAAGAGATTGCCAGAAGCGAATACCTTTTTTACCTTTGTGACAATAGTTCAACAGGCATAATGGCAGAGATAAAAATCTTGGTTTCGTACACAGCTGCTAATATAAAAATACCTGTTGCTTAACGTGTTTATTGCATTTGTGTTTTTGAAGTAATTTCTCAAAAGTTTTGCAATGGAATTTTGCCTTGGGAAATAGTGATGTTTAATTTCAGTAGCATACCTTAGAAGAAAATACTCCCCAGAGCAAAGTATTCTTAGATGGCTTCTTGGTGATGTGTCATTGCTTCTTGCAGCTAGAAGGGTTCAAAATAAATCTTGAATCTCAGTTGCAGAAAACACATAACGATGATGTAATTCTGTGATGCAGCCAAGCGTTGAACACTATGTTCCCCTCTTACCCTCTCCATCGTGATGATCCATCCATGTGTTTTTTGCACTTGAATATAGGGATATAAATTTGCTTTGGTGTAAGATATTCTTTATTCCATATGTTGCCAACCTCAAGTTAATGAAATTTCAAAGATAGCACAAACCGATGCAGGGAAATGGAAGCTGTGGCAATGGGAAGGAGCAGCATCTGCTGTTTGAGCCAAAAATTCAAGGGGAATTGAAAGCCCTTGCTTTGCACTGGTGAAGTATTATCAGCTGAGTTGTAGCATCTTGCCTGTTCGAGAGGCACCATCTCCTTGGTTTCTGTAGAGTTTCTTCTGGTATGTTTAGTCTCTAATTTAGAAAGGAAAAATACCAATTGGCATGTAATTCTAGAAAGATTCCCATTTGCTGTTCTAACTCACCCTGTATCCAAATTGCTTTGCACTGAAGCTCATCTCTGTTGCCTGTTCCTTGCCTCAAATGTTCAGGTTCTGAGTAGTTACCATGGTATTGAATTTCTCTTGATTATCTTGTGAAATTTTTATTTCATTCTTTAATATTTCTGTGGAGTATTTACTGAAAAGATGAGAATGAGTAAAGGAATGAACTTGCCCAAATTTTTGTGCTACAGCCAATGGATTTTTGTTAATGCAGAAGTGATATTTCTGTTCCTATCCATCAGGGAGCAATTTGATACAAATACTCAGTGAATTTCCAAAGGTGAACTTAGTTCTTGCAAAATCTGTGTGGAATTACTTTCAGTTTCCTCTGAAATCTCTGCTTTTAGAAGCATCTTCGCAAACTGCTGATGCCCAGTCAGTACTGTGTAATCTGTTGTGTAATTATACTGTGTAAATATTATCTGTAGGCACACTGCTCTCTGCTGGGACACTGACTGGGGTTGGAGCTTCCACTGTAATAAGTGTGATGGTCTTAAAGTCAAGCAAAAGACTAAGTGAGCTTCTTGTCTTAATACGCTTAAGGTTTTTTCCCCTTCTGTTTAGTTTGTTGCAGTAGAAGTAAATTACACTTTAGCTGTTAATTCCAAATGTTTTTAGTTTAAATACAAGTACATAATTTGCTGAAGAAACTTGATGAGTGGATTTTGAGTAATGTTCATGTTTTCCATTTCTGTTACTGAATTTGACCATCTTGTAAGAACACTGCATTGTTCATGTGGAGAAAACTGATTATGAACTCTCCCTTTAGGTTGCCATAAAAATAATTGACAAAACACAGCTGAACCCAACTAGTCTACAAAAGGTAGGTTTTTACATTTAATCTTTCATCTGTGTTGTGACTTGTTTTGTTTCACCACCTCCTTCCATTAACCCTGAACGCCTGCCTGTGCTGGGGAATCTGAGGCATTGCATACCTTGCACATATCCAACTACTGCATTTAATAACTAGTTTTGTAACAGATATTTTTCACAACCCTGCAGTTGTTCAAGATGTACTCGTACAGAGCTGTAAACTGAGAAAACAGTGGTATTAGCCACTTCCTTTGTCTCCCAAGCATAGCTAACTGTAGAGAGGACGTTCGTGGTTTGGTGTCATGCCCCCATGTTTTCTTCATGCTGGTTGCTTTGTTAAAAATGGAAAGCTTATGTTCTGTCCTCTTAAACTGGTCTTGAAAATACTGCCTCTGGACTGAAGGCCAAGCAGTATCTATGCCTTTCATGCAGTTTGTAGTTTACAGCAGGGAAGGTGATGTAGTTTTATGAAATGACTTGGGGCATGGCTATTTTGTTTTCTTCCCTCTAGCCTCAAATGTTTAATGTGCTGTTACAGTTGTATCGCCTTATCTATTTTACTAAGTAGTGATAAATCCCGCTCTTTCATCAAGCAAGCCAATCTGCTTTGGAGTGCCTGCAGGAAGTACATTTAAATGTCACTTTTACCTAGGACTTTCTAAGTGCTGCAGTCAAAAGCTTTTTATTTACTTTTGAGTACTTGGATAAAAAAGCCCCTTGCAATATTCCTGTTTGAATGAGAGAATACCCAGAACTTAGCTGCAAACAAAATGAAATAATATAACCAGGGTAAACTGGTGAATATACACATTTGGATTTTATGCAAATACTGAAAAGATTGTGTGACAAGATGTTTTTATCAAAATTAATGGTGCAGAAGTAAATTGGAAAAACACACAAGTTTTTACATTGTATGGTTTGGTGGAGAGGCAAGGAATAACTTGCAGAAGAAAGACTCCATCGTCTGAGCAGAGAGCAACTTCCTACTGACTCCCACTGGGTAAAAGTAGATAGTCTTATTGGTTATTGAGGTTATTGGTAATTTCTGGTTAATCAGGGAGGAAATGAAATTCGAATTAGGTAATATGATGGATTAGATAAAGCCGATTTGTGTGGCAGATCTGTGCAACTTGTAATACCTGAAAAAAATTGTTTAATGCTTGAAGTGCTTGGAAGAGAAACAAAACCTGTGTGATGTGAAGGGGAGGGGTCAGGGCATAGGAAGGGTGGTCAGAGAAAAGTAGAGTGACCATGTTCAAACATGTTCAAACAAAAGTGTAAAATCTTTGTCCTTCAAATGGTGTTACCTTGAGCTTGGGCTGTAATGCTATCTGGAGCTCACATTCAGGTGCAAAGCAAACCTTTTACAAGTCACAGGTGTTCAGCTGGCCAGGCCACAAGCTGGAAGTGTGCTTGTTGGCCCTTTGGTTCCTGGGGGTTTCAGCCTGCTCGGTGTCCACTTGTATTTCCCTTGTAATTTCATGTTTATTTACAATTTATAAAATTAGATTATAAAGTGTGATTTGTAAATTGGTCTTGTTTACCACTAGTTTCCTTAAATGGGAATCTGGAAGAACAGTATAAAATAGCGGGATAGAAATCACATCAGATTTGGGGAGGAAGATTGCTGATGTGCTCTCCTTGCTAAGCTCATTTCTTACATGAGCATGGAAAAATTATAGCAAGGTATGTTGGTGTTCTCAATTAAAAAATTAAAACTAATTTTCTTTAAATTCCTGCTTGTCATAGTAAGCAGAGTGAATGCACCACATGTTACTTAACCAGTTTTGCTTGATCAAAGCTTTTTTTGCAAACTCTTGCCCCTTTTCCCCCAGCACTGACAGCAGTGCCATAGCCTCAGTGCATTTGAAGCCAACTGCGCACACAACCTGTAGATGCAGGGGAAGCTAAGATGGAAGTGCTTCTGATCCTGCAGTTCTGGAGAGAGCGATAAAATATTTGAGGTATGGTGGGGAGGGAAGGGCTGTGCCAAGAAGAGGGTGTGGTGTGTAAGTGTCTCAGCTGTGGTGTAGCTGCATACCCTAGTCATCCTGAGGTGGGGAAGCAAATGGTGATTAAGGCTGCCAGTTCTGATTTCTTTTCATTACGTCTTCTGCATCGATACTTCAGCTGCCAGAAAGAAGTTAACCTTGTTAAGGACTTGCTTTGCTTTCCGGAGCAGTAATTCTTGGTATGCCCTCGCAGTAAGCTCTGGGCGGCTGCCATCCTGACAGCTCAATATTGAGCAGCGCAGCTCCTCAGAAGAGTCAGGTTTCTTGTCTGCTGCTGAGGACGTCTGTGGTAACCAAATGCATCTCCTCCTAACTGTTGTTTTAGGACCTAATTACTACTCTGCTGCTCTTCCTTAGCAAAGAGGAAACCCTAACTGGTACTTCCCTGCTTTGAAAGAAAAGGGAATTCTTAGAGCTTTTTTCCCATGCTGATGGTGTTAGTCATAATCACTGTTCTCCACAAATGTACTTGTGTACCCAGTTTCAGTGAATATCGATTGCACTGGAAACAAGTGCTGATGATGCTACAGTAGTTCACTTCCTCCTAGACCCAAAAAAAATTTGTTTTTTTTTCTTTTACCAATGTCATTATATGCAAGGGTTTTTTTACCAAGTCCATGTAATAGCACTAAAGCACTTCTCATTTTCCTTTTTTAGAACTTGGGTCCTCAGCCAAATATTTTTGTTCATTATCTGCAGATGTTTTGCCACTTGTTTGGACTGGTTTTTTTGTAAAGCTTTTGAAAGTTCTTAAACATCAATTTTAACATGGATCATGTCCTTTCTGACCATGGGTCAGTCAGTATTTTGAAAAGTGCAAGAAAAGGATGAGAACTTAAAACAGACTTTTCTGTTTTTAACAAGTGTGGGGTGGTTTTTTTTCTGTTTCCAAGTTGTGGTTTGTTTGAGGCAAACTTATATTGTGTAAAGGCTTCCTGCTTGAGGCTCCTAGCTAGAACAAATTTCAGTGAGCAGTTATCAGGAGGAGCCTAATACACTGGTCAAGCTTGGGCTGGCTTGGGACCACATCTCATGAAAAGATCCTGCTTTGGGGGGAAGGAGGCCAGGATATGTTGGTGCTCTGCATCTGACAAGCGTATTGACTTGGTTTTTAGCAAGCTTTTTTTCAGTATTTTTGAAATAATTTGTTAGTGAAACTGTTCAAATAACTAATGCAGGAACATTTCTGTCTTTTGCTGTGTTCAAAGAGAATTGGATTAAAAGATGGGTCCTTCTATTCCCCCCACCCCCTTGTTGTTTTGGATGTGTCACCATAATATAAAGTTCAAGTAAAATTGATTAAAGACTTGCTCAGTGTGTGTCTGTGTTACATAGCTGGTTTCCTGGGTTTTTTCTCCTCAGTTTGTTGGCTAGCAGCATTAACGAAATGTAATTCTTTCCCTGTATCTAACGTGGCTTACAGTCAAAGGACCAGACCGTAACAAAGCTGAAAGCCATTTGTTTGGCAGACTAAGGATGTTTGTCTTTGCCTAGAAACATTTGTAGAGCTCCTGTTGATTGAAAATGAGCTGTTCAACAACCTGGCAGTGGTTTTTAATCTTGATATTAGGAATTAAACTGATAAGCACTGGTTTCAGTTGATTGTCTGCCTTTATGGTCTCATTATGACAAGTAAGTTCCTAAAACTAGGAATTTTCTTTATTGAGAACCTTCATGTTACATCTTCTGATGTTACACCACCTTCTGCGTTCCTGTGGTAGAGAACCTCAGATGTGTGGATTTTTATCATACCTGTCTGTTTGAAATGAGTTTTACTGTGTGATGAAAATTACTACTTTCGCTAGAAGCTGAATCACATAATGTTTTGGGGGAGTGAAATCTGAGAAACCTTTTTTCAGCATACTATGTGAAAGTTGTATGATATTTTACATTATATTCCTCTATCAGGAATAGACCATAATACTATGTCAAGCATTTGCAGCTATCCCTGTGGAAGTTGCTATCTGTGTCAAAATGCCACACATAACATTTAAACTGATTGGGGGAGCACAGTCTGAAGTGCATTTATCTAACTAAAATTATAATAAAGAATTCGGTGGTGGTTACATCCTATTCTCAAAGATTTTTAATTTCCTCTGAGAAAACATAGTCTTTTTTTAAAAAAGTTTGTTTCTAGTCACCTGCTTCAACAAATGGCTCATCTGGAGAAGCTACTTTTTGACGTGCTTCATTTGGGTTAGTAATGCAGGGTAGTCATCTTGTGGACCAATGCAATATTTAGAGCAGCCCAAAATGTGGTGTGAGCCTGACTTTATCACATTAGACCATCGAAGTGTACAATGGAGGAAGTAGCTAGCTCCAGTCAAGTCAGCATACTTTATTAAAAAAAAAAAAATTAGCCACATTTTTACTGTCTCATTCTGTATTGCCCTTGGTTAACTGCTTGTTTGGTGGTACCAATTGTGACTGCCTGTATTCCCATACTTAATCCTATAAACATATCTATTCTTTTTTTTGGGTGCATGAGGTGATGATGAAAAGAAAAAATGCATGTGTAGTTTTTGGAACTCTATTTTGCATGGTCAAAAGTTTACTTGATCAATCAATCCTGATTGCATTTAAGCAGCTCATCATCTAGTGAAGTGTCACAGACCTGGATAATGATAATAAGATAATTAAAAGCATTTGGAAAACTGGTTTTACTCTGTGTTTGGCTATTGTGCCATTGACAGCTGTGGCTGTAGCATGGGGAAGAAGGTCTGTTGAGCAGTGCAGTGAGGATTGCTCCCCAAATCTTAGCCTGTACAGAAACATCGGAAAGCAGGGAGTGGTTAGAACAATTGGTCTCCAAATTGTGATTTTTTTTTTCCTATTTATTTATTTAAATCCCAACCCACACGTTTTTTCTGTTAAAAGACAAAAAGGCACAAGGATTTTACTGTTACGTACACCTAGAAATTTTTGAGCCGTTAGTAATACATGTATATGTATTGTATATCTTCACTTTATCTGAAGTCTGACCTGAGGCAAATCTTGCAGCAGCAATATTACTTCTTTACTGTTAATAACAATGCTGTTATCTCTTATTTACAAAACTCTGTTTTCTCCCATGTCTGTGTTCCTATGGAACCATGGACTTTCACTCTGCTTCAGTCTCTTTACATTAAGTTCAATATGATCTGTTATGTTACTGGTATTCCTGTAGAAGTTGGTGTTAAGTTTATAATAAAACCTCTTGATTAATCCTGCTTTTTGAAGCATGCTGTTAAATAATCGGGGCTTAAGAATGTCAGCCCAGTGGTGTCTTGTGCTGTCATAGGGGAGCTGTAGAGGGAGGACAGCTACACACTTGACTGCCGTATAGTGCGCTGCCTGAAAAGATAATTCTTTGGGTTTTCCAAAGTATTTGTGCTTCAAGCTTTTTTATAATAATTTTTCATCCTGGGTCTTCTCTGGGAGAAGTGAGAGTACTTCACCTGCTATTAACCAGCTTTGTTAAAAGCAATGTATTATAATGCGGTAACAAGACCTGTGGCATTTTTAGTATTACACTTAGGGATTTATGTGCATCTTAATTCTCTTTTGTGGAAGAGTTTTCAGGGGTGAAAATAATTAATAGCTGATCAGTAACAGACTTTTCTTTCTCTTGTAGTTTGTTAAATATCATTCCCATATTATCCTCCAGTTGCAGGAGGACGGTTTACTGTGTGACACACGAAGTTAAACTCTGGGAATAACTACTCAAGCAAAACCCTCTTCACATGAGTATTGGTGTTGGAGGGTAGTAGTGGAACAGGATCCTCATAATCAGTATGTGGTCTCTGTATGCAGCATCGTTGATGTAATGTCATGCTGCACTTTGAAAGGGGCAGTTGTACTCCCTCACCACCCATCCCACCCAAATAGATGTGCTGAGGTGGACAAGGGAGCTGCAACAGAAAACTTAGAGATGGAGTGTTCTCGTTTGGGGGAGTTGTGTGGTCTGTGAGATTTTTCTGTTAAATTTATTCATGGACCTTGTGCATCAGTCTGGGTTAACCCCAGTGCTTCCACAAAGGGAAGTGGAATGATCCTGTTGCGTGGGAAGGTGGATGGTGAAGAGAGGGTGGGAGCAGGCTGATCCCTTTGAGACTTTACCCCTGAAGTAATGGTGTTTCTTCTGTCCGCTGGAGTCAGAAAGACAGCATCTTGTGTTCTGCCCTATTAATTTTGGCAAGTAAGTTCAGTGTGTTGTACTGGCCGAGCAGGCTTGGAGGCTGGATGTCTGGCAGTGAGTCAGCGGAGCTGCAGTGGCAAACCCAGGACTAGCGGCTACTGTGCTTTGGACCCCTTACAGGAACGCTTCGGAAGGGCCGAGGGGGAGCCTTGCCTCCCCATCTCTCCTTAAAACTTGTGCCTTGCTAGTATAGTGGTTTAACACACTTTCTGTGAATGAAGTTCCAAAGAGTGATGAATTCATACCAGTAACATAGTGCGGTGGTCTTCAGAAGTGCTCTGGTGGGGGTTCATGAAACTTTGGAAACTTTTCCATGAAGAGGGTGAAAGCTGATTTGAGTACTGGCCAGCAAGAAGCTGTGTGAACTCAAAATGGCCTTCTGGCCCCAAAAGTCTGAGAATCACAGAGCGAAGATCACTTCCCTCCTGAGTTATCTGGAGCTCTTTGTGGGCGTTTTCAGGTTTTGAGGGTTGATTTGTTTGGGGAGGTGTTAAAAGAAGCAGGCACTTAACTCTTCCCTCCATTAAGTGCTTACTTCATGAACTTCATTGAAATGTGAATAGTAATGTTTGCCCTTTGTCTTTATATAAAAATGATCAGGCTTTGGGACGAATAAGTGTTACCTATTTCATTAACTTATTTCATGTTTTATGTTTGTTTCAGCTCTTTAGAGAAGTAAGAATAATGAAGATCTTAAATCATCCAAATATAGGTACCTTGTTTCTTTCACATGATTCCCAACTCCAGAGAAACTTTAGCTTTTTCACTGTTTAAAGTTGTTGTGGTATGAGTTTAGAAGTTGAGTCTGCATTAGGGTGTAAATTAACTGTCAAGTAGCAGGAATAATACTTTCAGAGCTGTGTGTTTCAAAAAAAAAAAAAAAGCTTTGGTCCCTTTGCACAAAACTGTTGTTTGCATAGCTAATTGGTAATTTTGCTTCTTTTGAGTGTAATACTGATTTTGACTGAATTCAGGCTCTCATTAAAAATAGGTATATATGAAAACCAAGAAGTGGTCAAGAAATTGTCCAGGGTTGTACATTTAAATGATGTAGTATTGTTACGGGACTGCCAGCAAACTGATTGATAACTCATTTTTCACCGTGTATGCCAGTTCAGTGAATAAAAATGGCTATTGCTGATGCTCAAATCAGTGGAAGTCTGCTTGGTTTGGTTGCTTTTCCCATGTAACAGAAGCAAAGTATTGTTTCTTGAGAAAATGTTGTTCTGTATGAATTGACCATGTGTTATAGTATTTTCCATTTCAGAACATTAGACAGAAAAACCTGTAGAGTCATAGTCTGGTATTGTCAGCAGCAAGAAAATAGTTTGGGGTTTTTCTTTTTTTCTCTGACAGAATTCTCTTTGGGGTTAACGTAACACTTCTGGAACTAGTTAACTGATTAATAAATGGCTTTCTTTTCTAGTGAAGCTATTCGAAGTCATTGAAACTGAAAAAACTCTGTATTTAATAATGGAATATGCAAGTGGGGGTAAGTACCTCTCTATTGTGATGAAATATGTAAACAAATTGCCAAGTGGGAGAAAGCACTTGTTTTCTTTAAAGTTTTGCTTTCTTTTTCAGCAAACATTAATGTCATGGTAGTGCAAAATACTAAGAAGAATCTTTAATATTGTCTGGAATTTCTTTGGACAACATAATTATAACTTGTAAAACCAGATTCTGAACTTATTGCAACTTAGTAACATCTGCTTTGTTTCCAAAACTCAAATTTAATGGGAATCTTTATTTGACCATCGACTGTTCCTGTCCATAACAAATGTCAATCTTCTCAGTTTATTGTATTCAGCTCCCTACCTCTGATGTCCTATTTTATGTAAGATACTTGATAAAAACATGTTTGGATTAAACATTTCTGTGTTTCTTTAACTGTCACTTTCAAAAGCGCGAGTATGGCAACTTCTGGTTTTTAGATGTAGATGGCATTTGACACATTAATCACAGACCTTGTTGCTGTCAAGAATTGTTAGGCTTAGCCTTATGCCATTCTAGGGGGAACTTAAACATTTATTCCTGATTGTGGAGGGGTGGCAAAAAACATCCATTGTGCAATGTCAGATACTTTTGTCAGAGCTAGAATCAGAGTATTCAGGCTTACGTTACGCATTGCTGGCTAAAACCTAATAGGACTCGGTTTGTCAGTGTGAACGTTTAGCGTCAGCAGCTGGGAATCTCAAATAGTTGACACTTTCCTTTAGTTTTGGGAGACTTCTTTTCAGAGAAAATCAGCATTGAATTCTGACTCTGACATTAGGTTACATAAAGTTTAACAAATTACTGTAAATTGAGTAATGATTCTCTACCTGCCTATGTTTTCTTCCAGCAGCTCCCTAAATGCTCAGCCAAGATTTGTCTAAATAGGAAGAAAGCTGGTAAAATACTGTTAGAATACTGGCTAGTACAGGTGCTTATGGAGGCATCTCTCCTGCTGTTGATGGTACTAGACTTAAAAGTGAAGTCCTGTTGCCATCTAGTGATGAGCTTCTAGGAGGTAGAAGGGACAGCGGTTCTGTAAAGCGTTGAGGATCTTAGGGTAATGGAGACATACATGCTGTACTGGTCTAAAAGGCTGTGAGCAGTATCCTTTGCAATTTGTGCACGACAGGAGTGGCTGGTTGCTCAGTGGCAAGCATAAATTTCCCATGTTTCCTCTGTATCAAGATACTGATCGCACATGGTATGTATGAACTCCATGGCTGCAGGATGAAAGATTCTGGTGCTACAACTGCAACACTTCACAGAAATTGGGGCTAATTCTTTCTCCGGTGTGGTTTTCCCTGAATTGTGAAGGAGTTTTCAGGTTTGTTCCTTCAAGGTTTTTGAAGAAACAGCTGTGAAATACAGCTAAGGGAGTTATCTGAGTGTTAACAAAGGGAAGTAGTACTATTTTGTAGAAAATCCTGACATTCCCTCAGTTTTTACTTTTCCAGCTGTATGACTGGAGCTGCTTCGTTTAAAAAATAAATGTGAAGTTACTCAGCTATTCCCTTGTGAGGTGGCTGTCAACAAAACAATGGTTTTTTGCTCAGGAGAGAATATTTAGATATTTGATCAATTTCTAAAGTTTTTATTAATTTTGCATTTTAGCAAAGGATTTTAAAAGCTGTGTACTGGTTTGTGTTTGTAGGAGTTCTTATGTATGTGACTACTGGGTTTTAGTAAAGAAAGCATGTCATGCTCTCACAAACATGTCTATGTTTCATTGGCCAGTTGGCTGTACCTAAAGCTCAAACACTGTAGTCTATATTGACGTGCTATAAAATGACTGAATTGATTAAAGGGAAGAAAGCCCAGCCGTGCAACACTGGGCTTGTTCAGGGGTAATCCTTCTCAGTGTATCTTACAGATCTGATGGTTGTGTGATGGATTTTGTCAACTTCTCCTGCTATGCTCATTACTGTGACCTTCCTTGTGGGTAGCTCTTCCAAGCCTAGGTTGAAGCTAAGATTTCTAGTGCTGGTATGACAGCATTCACAAATATCATCAGATGGTCTCCTGTGAAGCCTTTTTTTTGGGGCAGGGGGTGGCGGGGAGAGGCGGGGCGGCAAAAGAAACCCCTGTGAGAAAGTCTGTGAAAGGGTAGGTGTCATCTTTATTTACAAAACAGAAGTATGCTGCTCAGTTTCTGTCATAAATAATTGGAAAGAAAGAGCTTTCTTTTTGGACTATATCCAGTCATTCATTAAGTCTTACTATTTTCTTGTATAAGAGCTGACTGTATAGTAAATTGCATAGCATTTGTACCTTGTTCTCACCTGTGATCAGAAACTCTAAATACAATCATTCCAGTGAAGCTGCTGTGAGCAAGTACTAGAGAGGAATCTCTAGATTCTGAAATTGGTGTTAATGTATCTTGTTATTGAATTGTAGGGGAGGTGTTTGACTATCTGGTTGCACATGGAAGAATGAAGGAAAAGGAGGCTAGAGCTAAATTTAGACAGGTATGTATAACATTCCTCTGCTTCAGCTTTTCACCCTCTGTTTTTAATGCTGAAATGAGTAAAACAGCTGTCCTTTGTGTTTGATTTCTAGCAGTGTTCAGCACGTTGTGGACTTGTAGCCCTGAGTGCAAAGAAAACTTGGGTTACAGTAGTACTTTAAAGGAGTTACTAGTCCATTCAGTGTTGATAGTTTCCTTAGTGCTGTGTGCCAGGCTGTCCAGCAGTGCCAAACCACAGGGACTGCTTGGTTTGGAAGTGTCTTCTGTTCCAAAATGCATTTTCCCTGGGTTGATTTCATATATTCTTACTTCAGCTGGTCTGTAGTATTTTGGAAGTTACTCAGATGTAACAGGCTACAGACAGGCCAGTTAAAATGCAGACAGTGCATGCAACAGGGGTCAGTTCACATCCATCCACTCATATGAAAAGATGCAGTTTAATTGTTGTACTAAAAAGTCACGGAAAAGTAATTTCTAGGCTTGTTAGTTTAGCTTTCTTTATGATGGATAAACTAGCCCTACAAAGATGTTGGAATTTTGTTGATCTGTAAAAAGCATTTCCATTCTACAGTGAAGCATTATTGAACATAACCATTTACTTTTGCATAACTAATTTGAATCCAAATATCTCTTGTAGCATCTGGGATTTCATTTGCAGATCTGACTGGCCTGATATACTTTATTTTCTGCTCCTGTGCAGAAACTTATAAATGCCTACATTATTTCCATCCCCTCGGTCACTTGGATAACCTAGATAACATTGTGAAAACTAATAAATATCAAAAATATGCTCCTGCTTAATGACACTTTAAAATAATTGAGACAAAAGCATTTTATTGAATGATATGTAGGGGTTTTAAACTGGTTAATTGTGGCAGTGACATGACAGTCAGTTCCACTGTTGGAAGGGGAGGCTCTGAAAGCATCATTTCCTAAGTGCAGCCATACAAAAATAGAAGAAATTTGATATAATATATGAGACTTTCAGAAAATTAATTAATGACTTTCACAAAATGCCTTGTAAAGAAAACTTGGACAATTCTTTGGGTGTAGTGTGGGTAGTGTAACCAAAAGGAACAATTTGGGAACTAGAAAACTGTCACAGCTGACTTGCTTCCTCTGTCTCATATAGTAAGAATTGTGTGAAAGCGGTACAAGCAAAAAGCTCAGAAGTAGCCATGAAAGTAAAGAGAAATAGAAATGTACTTAACCTAACATAAAGAGGCAACAAAAGCATTTCTGTGAAATCCTCATTCCTTTGTTTTCACTCATCTCTTTATATCTTGTATTTATCTTCTTTAAACTTTTGGGGGGAAAAACCAAACAAAAACCACGCCACTGTAAACCAAACCAACCAACCAAAAAAAAAGAAAGCAGCTGCAGACTTCATATCCCCAGAAGTGATATGTGATTCCTGGAGTTATACAGCTTGATAGTAAGGAAATTTTTCCTTCCTCTTTAACAAAATCTTACATGTCTTTTTAAAGCTGCTTCACTCCTTTTCATGTTCTGGCAGGTAGAGAACTTTCTGATTGAGGGTTTCTGGTATGTGTGTCTGTGCTGTGTTGGAGTAGGTGTGATGGGATATGGAGCAGTTGTCCCCTCTTTAAATCCAAGGCTGTTGCCTTGCTCTTTGTAATGTCACTTGAAGAGCTTCAGAGTAACCTGAGAGGATTTGCTGTTCTCTCTTAGATGTCAATGTTGAAAACTTTTACTGGTATGATTCTCTGCTCTTTGTCCTCAGTTTCTTTTATCAGGAGCTGTGTGGAAAAAGATCTTGCAGTAATTCCATTGAAATTGCACGTTTGTTCAACAGTTGCCAATTTTTTTCTAACAAGTTGACTCTCCTTTAAGTGGAAACTTGTGGAAACAGGTCAAACATGTTTTACAGGCACATTTAATGCTTAATTTTATGGGATAATATGGGTAGTACAGGATATGTGTAACTTCATTTTTCAAACAGAAATGTGAAGTGAAAGAGTTTAAATGGTGGTTACCTGCTGAGCTGACTATTTGACCCATCAAGAGTTGATCTTTATCTAATTCAAATTCTCAGCTTGTTCTTTTTTTTTACTTCCTCAACTAAATACTGTCTGTAAAGATCCATAAACAGCCTCACTTGAATCCACTGATATACACACAGAAGTATGTTTTCAGTATTCAGTTTATTCTTAAAAGTCTTGTCTCCTGGTGCAGGCAGCTGTGCTCGGTTCTCCCTCAACAGCTGACTTCTTGGCTACCAATTTTAGAGGACCTTGATCTGAAAGATGGGAGATTCTTGAGAGCTTCAAAAGCATGAGCGCCTGGGAAAGAAGAACCCTAGTAGTAACCCAAGGAGAGAAGTTGTAGCACAAGCTCATTGCACTTTGCTGGAGAGAAGAGCATGTGCCAGGACAGAAGTCTGGCAACTTTGATCAGAGCTTGGCATTTACTAGACAATAGGACTCTGGCTGTGGGACAGTGTCAAAGGAAACTAGATCTTACTGGGTTTGCAGGTCATAAAACCATTCATTTCCCCTTACTGTAGTCCTAGAATACCTTTGTATAGCTTTTAGCTGTTGTTGGAGGGAGAATGCTCTTTGTAGACCTTGTATCTGATTCAGTGCAGCTGTTCTTATGTTAGAGACTTATGACATAATAGGGGTTTCTTTCTTTTTAATTTGCTAACTGGTTTAACAGACAGTGGGTCTCTTTAAACTGAAGAAACAGTTGTGCCATGGTATTGAGCTTAGTTCTTACAATAGATTGTATTATATCTTGTCTTCAGATCATGTTTCTTCTTTCAGTGAATGTGATTTCTGGATCAAACACTTGTGTCTTATTTGAGGAGGTACTTCCTCTCGTAGGCAAAGAGCAGAACTTGGTAATTCTCCACTCTTGTTCAAAAATTTTTTTCAGTCCATTTTGTAACACATACTTAAGGTTTTAGCAGGAAAAAAGAATCTAAAAGACAGGGATCACATTATTCCAGTCACGCTTGACAAGGAACACAGGAGAGAGTACAAACACTAAAAACGCAGCCATGCTCTGCATTCTCCATTTCAAACTTGTTTTGTGCAGTCATGTGTGAGAAATTCAAGTCCAGAACGTTTTGCATTCTTCATGTTATCTCATTTTTCTTCCTCTGTTACAGGCTTCCAAGCAGTTCTGGTTTGATCTTACCGTCCTTTTTCCATAGAAAAATCTGCCCATCTGGATAAGAATTAATGCAAAAAAGGGAAGCCAAGACTCAGGGTAGAGGGCCTTCCAAAATTCGTGTGTAATTCCCTCTCTTCCTTCACTGCAGCCAATTAGATCTTGGCCTCCTTCCGTCTTCCCACTGTTTCCCTGCAGAAGCAGTTTAGAATTTTTAATACTGGTAGATGTTAGGACAGATCTTGGAAAATAAAAAAATCCACAAGATACATCTTACTTGTATGTTCCAGTTAAGAAATAAAATACTTGTGGCAGTGTGCAAGGGACCTTGAGAGGCCATTTATCTATCCTTTTGTCACTTAATCCTTATGAAGAAAGTTTTCTCTGCCTAGGTATGACTTGTTCTGACTTGTTCTTTAAAACCTGTGATTATACAGATTTTTGAAGTCCCTCCCAAGAAACGTATTTCAATACTCCAATTGTTATCTCTAGCAAAAAAGGTGTTCTCTTTCTTTCCCTCTTCTCCCCACCTGCCAAGCATCAGCAAATTTCCCGTGCTCAAGCAGATTGAGGGCGAGGGGGCTGTCAGTGGAAACAGCGATAGAAGGTGAAAGACAAGCAGCCATGCTTTGTGCTATTTTTCATTCAGTTACAACTGCTGTTCTTCAGTTATTGATGTCCTATGCATTGCATTATTGCCCTTCCATTAAGACAGTACTCACTTCTGTAGTCTCTGTACTATCCTGTTGCAATGCAGAGTAGTTCAAAAGCGTCTCCAAAGGAAACTACTGATTGATCATCTTCTAGACCTTCTGCTCTTAGAGTAAAAGCAGATTAGGAGTGAGTTGTATCGTGCTGTGTGTCTGCAGTCCTGAGTAATGCTCAAGGTGTTTGTCACGCTGTCAGCCTCGAAAGCCCCTGCAGAGTGAGCTTGTCACTGACAGTAATGCCAGCGGAGAGGAAAGGAAGGATAACCAAAAGGAGGGTACAGGTGGTGGTGTGGGAGCACTTTGGCAGTTTCAGTAACTGTAAAAAGCCAAACTTGTAGTCTAGAAGAGGGAGCCAATATGTAATGGAACAAGCAAAAACAAAATGAAAATGTAGAGACTGGAAATATTTCAACTTTTCATAGATTGCTTGGTGTCTAAGGTGGCATTTTGCACATGTGTAATTCAGTAATACAGGGGCACAAAGATTGGTGCTTAGGTTTTTAACGCAAAATTAACTGGTAGGTCAGTTCTTTGATCTACCAAGAGCCTTAACTTTCACCTACTGTAAATACTGGAAGAGAGAACTGTTGCTTCTTACCAGTACAGCAGGATCCTTATGCTAAGCTGGGCAGTCTGAGGATGAGTTATTTTTTGTACCAGTAATGATACCTCATCATTCTGTGCTGGAAATCTTGTTAGTCTTGAACGAAGAATGGAAATACATTTATTTAACCATAGTTATTACAGTAAATTATTTTTACGTGCGATTCTACTTTAAGAAGCCCTATAACATCTGCCTCAGTTCTGACCATGTATGCATGACAATTAAATGTATTTGACCGCATTAGTGATCATGTAACAGTGAGACTTTATCCAGCTTTTCCATATGTGTAGAATTCTGCAGCAATGCTTATGACTCTAAAGCAATGTACTAGGACATTGTACTGTATAAATAGCTTATATAGTTTGCTATATAAAGCAGGAAAAACTTAATGATATTTGGAAATTATGATGGAAGAAATTATTCTGTTACACTTGAGAGCAATAGAGTTTTTTTCCATTTAGCTTGCTACTCTTGTACAGTATACAAAATACAATGAACCATATGTACTTAGCAGACCTCTGTCAGATGCGTAGTTTCTTCTCACTGTGTAAGTTTTGACAAACAAGCAGTTTCCCAGTAGTTTCTCCAGTAGCTAAGCCCATTTCTTACCCTTTTCTCTCCATGCTACAGCATGAAAAATCACTTTTGGAAAGGGACTGGAAAACTTCAGTTTAGAGGGAAAGCTTTTATAGCTGTACACAGTATTGGAATGGAACTACTTCAGTAACCTTTCTGAAAGTCATTGCTTCTGCTGGTCTATAATTAGCCACACAGGAAAAACAAAGTCCTCTTTCAAGTGTAGTAGAAACCAAATAGATCAAATAACAAACACTCAAGTTATTTAGCAGCTTTTCCCCAAATACGCTCATCACTGTAGTAGTTGGTTATGTAGCTAAGTGGATAAGCACATGTCAGCTTTAGTAATAAGTGTTGAACCTTTTGGTTAAAATTCCTGTTTCTTAGAGATGTCACTTACGTAATTGGGTTTGTTTTCTATCCAGATAGTATCTGCAGTGCAGTATTGCCATCAAAAGTATATTGTTCATAGAGATCTCAAGGTGAGTAGGAAAAAGTGCATGAAGTTTGTGTGTTGTGCCAATAAAATGTAGTGTATCTTAAGCTTTCTGGTTTGTTTATTCTTTTGCATATGCTATAGCAAATTTTGAGGAACGTTTACCGTGTAGAGCCATTTTAAATAAAAGGAAGAGGATCTATAAGGCTATTAAAATACAGAAATTTAATGGCTGCTGAGAGGTGGCCTCTCGCCCTGTGGTCCGACTCAAATCTGATGCAGATCAGCGTTAGCTGAGAGATCTTTTAAAAACCAACCAAACAAAAAGGTAGTTTGGAGGTATGCTGAGTTTTGGTCTCAAACAGAATGACTTGCCAGTTGTAATGATGAAACTGAAATATAGCTTCTTTGTAGCTTGGCATGAAATGGTATATCCCTTCTTTAAACTGTGCCTTTTATATTTATAGCATTACCACATAATTTGTTGAACATCATAGCTTCATCCCTTAAAAAAACCCCACAAAACTAACCAACTAAAACTAAACACCACCACCAAAAAAAAAAAAAACCCACTTGAAAAAAACTTAAAGGTTACGTATATTATCAAACTTGTTCAAGAATGCCGCATGAAGTATGGATAGCGAAACTATTTCTTGTTTTCATCTGAATAGATCAAAATGTAAGTTACTATAGCTCAGGATGCATTTCTGTGGAGAAGACAGATAGATGGTAATGACACAGTTCTCAGGGAGCATAACAGCTCCCGTAGTCTGAAGCCATTGTACAGAGTTTTTTTAAAATAGGGGATATATGATCAACTAAAGCATTCCTAAATACCTTGCAAGGAAGGGAATGTTAAGAGATGTTTCAGCTTTTTGTCTTTTAAGAATAAGTAAAAATGGACAATAACATTCTAAAGTATTGTAGATGCATCTTACACACCATTCTTTCTCTTCCAGGCTGAAAATCTATTGCTAGATGCAGATATGAACATTAAAATAGCTGACTTTGGTTTTAGCAATGAGTTTACAGTTGGAAATAAACTGGACACCTTTTGTGGCAGCCCACCATATGCTGCTCCAGAGCTCTTTCAAGGGAAGAAATATGATGGACCTGAAGTAGATGTTTGGAGTTTAGGCGTTATTCTTTATACTCTTGTGAGTGGATCTCTTCCTTTCGATGGGCAGAACTTAAAGGTGCGTTTCCGTACAACATACTGGGCGTGTTGAATGTTTTAAGTGATTTGCTACTTACAACTTACCGTCTGTTCCTCTGTTACCAAGGAACTTAGAGAAAGAGTGCTTAGGGGAAAATACAGGATTCCTTTCTACATGTCTACAGACTGTGAAAACCTCCTCAAACGTTTCCTGGTGCTAAACCCAACAAAAAGAGGCACTCTAGAGGTAATGGCACAAATAAGTTGCATCGGAAAGCTAGACAATATATTTTGCAATCTATGTTTCTCAGCTGTAACTTACTATTGGCATACTGTTCCCGAATAGTTTATTCGGAGTGGGTTCAGGAGTGGGGGAGTGAGTAAAGCATGTGACTTAGTTTCTAAGATTTTGTTTACTGGGGTTACAAAACACCTGACTCCATGGTTACTTTTAAAAGGAATGTGAGACTACACTGCATATGTCATGTAACTTTTTCTGATATCCTGGTAACCCACCTTGTGGATTCCTGCATTACTGGATGATCAGCCAGCATGTTTTCTACATTTTCAAATTGAACTGGAAGTATTGGCTGCTAGGTTACGATGTGGTTACCTTTTGCCTGCATTTTGTACCCTCATGGAGGAGAAAAGCCAAAACTGGCTTCCGTGGACTTCCATAGTCAAGCCTTGGACCTACTAGACTTGTCAGAGATTTCACACTGCTCCTGGTCTGTATTATGGGCTTTTAGCTTTCAGCTGTGTGCTAGAATGCAGCTGGTTGGGAAGCAGCTTGGCTTGATGGGCATAGCTGATTCTGCTCGCTGGAGCAAAACAAAACTGAGTGTATGCTGGTGCCTGTTACGGATAAGAAACATTAGAAGAGGCCTTAGTGTTTGGTAGATAGGGAAGTCGTTCTTTCAACAGCTCATTTTCTTGGCTAGTAAGTGTATTATACTAAGAAAACCCTTTCTTTTATAGCAAATTATGAAGGACAGGTGGATCAATGCAGGGCATGAGGAGGATGAACTTAAACCTTTTGTTGAACCAGAACTAGACATCTCGGACCAGAAAAGAATAGGTAATCAAGTCTTTTTCAGATTATGATATTGTTAGTATCATATGGGTTGGTTGTTTTTCCTCCACCATGCTGTATTTGTTTGCCATTTGGAAAAAGTGATTTTTTTAATATTGATGTTTCATCAGGCTTATGTTCTCACACTTAATTGTTTTAATTCGTTAAATGTTCCATATTTTCTCTTGAACTTAAACGCTCAGCCAGCCTAAACATAAGAGTGTTTCTGTTACTTACAGAATGTGTGTTTGGTTTTAGATATCATGGTAGGAATGGGATATTCTCAAGAAGAAATTCAAGAGTCCCTTAGTAAAATGAAGTATGATGAAATCACAGCTACATACTTATTGCTAGGAAGGAAATCGTCAGAGGTAAGTACCATTCCTACAAATGCAAAGAAACAAAAGAATTGGAAAGTGTCCTTAGCAAAGTTAGAAGCAAAAATTAAGTCAGTAACTATTGGAATTGCACTCCTGCACAAAAGTCCATTACACTTAAAATCATATTATTCTAATTGTCAGTGTCAACTGTCTAAATAATGCTCTCTGTGTTTTTTCTCACCCTCATCTGAGTAAGGTTTCACCCTGATCTGTCTTTAGGTTTTCTCAAAGATGCCCTCCTGCTTAGTTACTCTTCTGAAGGACTTTGTATACCATTTACTATCCTGTGTAGTCTAGGAGCTCAAGTGTGAATGTGCGAGCTGTAAATATTTTAAGAGAACCAAGGCACAGGAGTGATCAACCTAAAGAAGTTCTTGCACTGTAGATTACATTTCTGTGTGATGCTGAGAGGGCTCAGCATCACTAAGCTGCTCTTGGTTTCTCTGCTGGAGGAGTTGGTGTAGTGGCTTCTTATGAAATATATCCTCTCTTCCTGTTAAAATCTTAGAGAAGTCTGAGAGAATACTGAAAGCAGAGATGGACTTTCTTTATCTGGTTGTCCTTTGAGGAGCAGCAAATTCTGTTTTACTTATGACAGTTGCACAAGAATCTAAGAGAAGTTGGGGCCTCTAAGCAGCTTCATTGCTGTCACAATTTCCTGTGTATCAGAGCCATCTTCCTTCTGCCTCCCTGTTTTTGTTCCCATAATGTGGTGGATGTTTAATTTGTTTTGTCTGAACTCCTTGTTTTAATATTCTCTATTGTAGTTGGATGCAAGTGATTCAAGCTCCAGCAGCAATCTTTCGCTTGCGAAAGTTAGGCCAAGTAGTGATCTTAATAATAGCACTGGACAATCTCCTCATCACAAAGTTCAGAGAAGCATATCTTCTAGCCAGAAACAGCGGCGGTACAGTGATCACGGTGAGCAATTCTCATTTTCAGTGTGCAGAGTATAGTGTCTTCCAGTTCTATTCGGTTTCTGAATTTGTCTCCATCCCCCAAAGGTAAGGAGGATGGCAGCAGTGTAGTTCACACCATGGTGGTCAAATAATTTACTGAATGACTTTCTTTTTTTAATTGATTTTGTTATAAAGCCTTCAAAAACAGCCTCTAGAGGAGTGCTGAATACACCAACCTAATTCTCTTATTCTGCCTAGTGTTGTCCCTTGCATTGCTGACTGTGCTGGGAAAGTCTTGTTACACAAATTGAAGAGAATGTTGCAACCCCCTTTTTCATGAGAAGGACAGCACTCCTCCCCCATGCTCTTGTATGTCTGTTCAGCTTTTGTTTTCTTTTGACGCCAGTAGGTCAGCTTGTGTCTAAAGCTTGAAGAAACGTCAGTTTGCCAATATTTCTTGTTTCCTGTTTCCTGAGGGTAGTATCTCTTGAATGTCCTGCAGGAATTAAAATTTCTAAAGCACACTGACAGACAAACTTAGGACTCTTCTGCGTAATGAGCATGCAAGATAGTAGCTTAGGGTTTTCTAAATGTCTTAAACATCTTTCTGTGCAGACACTAACTCATAAAAGGAGTCTCTGTTCAGGTCTACTTTTAAATATCTCAAGTGCATTCGGAGATTGCTTTCCTTGGGGAGAGTCTCCTGGGACGATGGTTACTGTGTTTTGTGATGCTTTTATATATATTTATATATATATATGTATGAAATAATTATATATTTTGTGTATATTTATATGTCTTTTTACGTGTGTATATATATACACTTTTTGATTAATTGTTATTAAAACACTAACTATGAAGTTGATGTATCTTGATGTATCCTCTTCTGAGGAGGTATAATTGAAATGGCAGAAAACACGATCCTGACATCCCCAGAGGCTTTTCCCAGTGTCCAGCGAGAGGGAGCTCGGGACTATGGAAGGGGCTGCCTCATTCTCAGACACGCCAGAGCAGTTTTCTGTTCCTGGCACACCCAGGGAGGCTGGTGGCAAACCGCCGCTGCTGCTGGGCCATTCCAGGAGTGCAGTCTGCCAGCCATTAGTGCTACTGGAGGTCCAGGGTTGTGTCACCAGATACCTGTCTCAGAAGACCGTTTTTATCAGAAATTGGCCTGAACAGTGTGTGCCAGCTTTGTGCTAATGGAGGATCAGTTGGTTTGAATGAGTCACGTTACTTGTTAAGTGACTTTAAGATGACTCTAAAGGGTTTTTCCTAGCAAGCCAAACTAGTATCAGTACTCAAAATACCAGAAACCTCCATGAAATTCATAGGTCTTTATGGAAATCAAATAGTATCTTCACCTGGAAAGGTTTTCAGTTTTCACAGTATTTTACTATCTTCTGAAATATGTGTATTTTGATAATTTAAATAATTACCTTTTCACAACTCTGACTCCCTGTGTTAATTATTTTTATTCTTGTGTGAATACGTCTGGTGTAGTGAAAAATAGATACTGAACTTCTCAGAAGAAAAAACCTTTTCCTATTTCTTTTGTTTGATTTTTAAGCTGGACCATCCATCCCCTCAGTAGTGGCATATCCCAAAAGAAGCCAAACAAGCACTACAGACAGTGACCTCAAAGAGGAAGGAATCCAGTCAAGAAAATCCAGCAGTAGCGCTGTTACAGGAAGAGGAATTGCACCAGCTAGTCCGATGCTTGGAAATGCCAGCAATCCCAACAAGGCTGATATTCCTGAACGTAAGAAAAGTTCGGCTGTTCCTAGTGTAAGTAGAAATGCTTATTTATCAAAACCATGAAATGTTTTTTTTTTTGGGGGGGGGGAAGTGTTAAACCTGTGATTTATCAGTGATGCTGATTTTACCTTTGATTCATGAGAAGTAAATATAGGTATCTCATACTGTTGCTTGCCCTGCCCTATATCAGTCAGCTACTCAAGTTACCTCTTATTATTTCTGAAGTATTTAGTAGGTATAAATAATAAGCACCAGTAGCTAGTATTAAAAAAAAAAAAAAAAATTGAAAAAAGAAACTGAACCCAAAGGCTGTCCCCTGAAATTTTGTATGAGTTTTTTCTGATATCACCAGCTACTCTTCTGTGGCCTCTGTACAGAATAATGAAATCTATTTTTATTATCCTGATTTATAGTTTCATATGTATAAGGAGCCACATAATCTTTGTTCTCAAACAGGCTATTTCAAGTCATAGTTATGTATATTAAGATTACTGAAGAAATGTAGCTCTAAAAACTGTTCAAAGGCATATTTCAGCCTGTGTTTAAAAGCGATGTGCCTGGCTTTTGTCCTTGTAGGCTTCCCCCACCTGCCCCTAAACCTCAACAACAGCAACAAAAACCACACTAAGGTGCATGACTAGTGAATTCACAGGGCTTAGCAGTAGGCAGTGTGCCAAAAACAGAAAATCCTTTGTTCAGTTTGGCTTTAACTGGTATATTCTCTGGTGCCTCCCTCTGAAGCAAAGTTGGAAATCTGTTTTCATATAATAACTCTTGAGGTGTGTAACATTTAATATCAAAAACTTCGGGATTTTGTATTGAAAAAGTTCGTTCTTTTCAGAAGAAATAACTTCCCAGTCCTTTATTCAAATTGCAATGGAGTGATTTTAGTTTAATTTATCACACAAAGCTGTCATATTTTGTCATATACTCAGCACCATTACTTGGAAATGAGAACAGAACTTCCTAAGTTCAAAGCTTTTTGACAATCTAAAGCAAAAGAAGTAAAGTAAGATTTGTTTTACTTCATTGCCTCTGTATTGTCTGTTTGTTCATTGGCTGATAGTGACTTGACTGGAGGATTTCAGCCAAAGAGATTCCTTGGAAAGACACATCTTCTACCGTAGCAGCTGTTATTCATGAACGTGAACAAGAGTTCATGATTTTGGGGGACCCTTTTATGATGGGTTTTTTTTTTTTCTGGTCCCCTTCCCAGAAACCGTTCACAATTTTTTTTTCTTAGCTACTACATCTCAGAATGGTAGGATAATCAAATCCATTTCATCCTACATTGGACTTCACTCATCAGTACATCACAGTTGCAAAGATAGTACTAAAGATAGTATCTAATACTATCTTCAGTATTTTGATGTGCTATTCTACACCACTCCCAAATCCTGGGGATTTACTCCAGTAGTTTTATTTCAAATTTTGTACTACTGTAGGAGAAATAAAATTTAGGCTTGTAACCACAGCATACTTCTCTTTTCTGATTCAGTGTGAAGCTGATCCAACTGATCTTTTACCAGCAGTGGGACAAGGTGGTGAACATGGAATCAGACTTGTTATGTCACTTAATTAGTGTTTAAAATTGTCTCTCTTTATAGCTCTTCATGTCAGACTGTGCAACACACTCTTTTGTAAAATTCTTCTTTTGTGCCCCCTGCTACAGATCAGTATTTTGCTTTCTGGCTGTTGGAGATGAAGGGAAGCACTGACTTCTTACACATTTTCTGGAACTGATTAGGGAGTTTTATTTCTTATGGTATTGGCATGCATCTAGAAGGAAAAAAAGGATGTTGGAGTTGCCATATTGTCCTAAAGTCAAATAAAGTTTGAGGTGGAAAGAGTTCCTGTTCTCATTGAGCTCTTAAGTCCTAAAATCAGGAATATGGTGAGAATATCACTGGACAGAAAAATACTGTTTAAAAACAGATAAAGCAAAAGTAGTAGAACTGGTCTTTACTGGAGACCCTTGGCTAGTTGTGTGCTGCTCTTAATAAATAACAAAGCTTACAAGCATGCACTTAAGGATATAAGAGTTGTGCTTGTGGAGCAGATAGCTATGTCTGGGGTAGGAGTAAGGGGCTCCAAGCTGTACTTCTAAAGTTGACAGAGCGTTTAAACTCTTGCAAACTAAATAGTTCTGCAAGTTGAACAAGTGCACATAAAAAAATTTTCAAGTTCATGGGGCAAATACCAAATTAATAATGAAAACGTGCTGCAGGGGTTGCAGAGTTGGCAGCCACTAATAACTCCTTGTTTTAATAACTCCTTGTTTGTTACTCACAGCTTTGGATTTTTCCTTGATGCTTGTAATAATGCTGCTCCAGAGCTTTTAGTATAGCTTTAAGAAAACTGGGAGAGGAGAATAGATGGTACGTTTGGAAAATCATTTAGGACCATAAAGCATACTAGTGCTCTTAAGTCAGTAGATTGGTTCATTATTGTAAGTCAGCAGCTGATTCTTTGGAAGTTTTTAATCAATCCTGGCCTTGATGACTCTTAATGTGAAAATAGCCTGCCTAAGCAGTGAGCACAAATTCATCCTTTTGTGTACCATAAATTCATCCTTTGTTCTGCAGTTGGACCTTGTCCATGTGCTCAGAAGTCTCAACATGAGCTTTGCAGTGTCAACACCTGCAAAGAAGGCAGACGATGCCATGAGGATGAACTTTGCGCACCTAACCCTATCGCTTGGGGTTGTCATTCCTTCAGGGAGTGTGGTGCTGTTGACAGCAGTTTCAGGCTTCCTGTGCTCTGCACCTGTGCCACTTAGTCATGTCCAGAGATCAATAGTCCGTAGATTGGCCGAACAAAAAAGTCGTAGCAGAGCAGCTTTCTTGATGAATTGTGAAAGGTTGTATGCTAAAAAGCGTAAAGGCCCCAATACCAATACTGTGTTCTTGCTAAAACTGAAATTCGAAAGCTTGGAATGCTTAAATTTCCTCTCCTGACCTCTGAAATATGAGCCAAACAGTATACTGCTCCTTCTGTCTTAGCTCCTTCTGGAATGCAAGGAAAGTGCCTCTTTAGAGTCCTCTGCTTTCAGATATGAATACCAAAACTTGTCCACTCCCAAACCTGAAAATGCATAGTCTTTAAAGTTCAATCCAGCATGGAGAGTGCTATCTTGTCTTTCTAGATGTGCAACATCACAGTACATTTTGATGTTATGTGGTGGCTTCTCCAGGGAAGCAATATTTAATGTTCTAAGGGAGCAGGCGGAAAGAAGGAAGTCACCTGTTATTGTGCGTATATCCAACTGCCAAATATTCTAGGTACCTCATTCTCTAATATGTTGAGGAGCACAGAACAAAATGATACAAAAATATTAATGTACAATACTTCAGCATACCTTTGATTCGTGAGGGCTCCACAAAGTGTCTTACACAGCGTGACCTGTCAAGAACATACAAACAAAACTTCATATTAGGTGCACAGTTTTGTTGCTACCAAGTGAAATAAAGAGGAGTTTACACAAGTGTCAGAGGGAATTGGAACAATCAGTTTGGCTTTTTTTTTTTAAATAAACATTTGAAGACAAGGGATGTGCAAGGAATAAAGTACAAGGAATGGGCCAGAAGGACTTCTGCTGATGCTTGGCACATGCCTATCCCTAAGGAATATCCAGTGAAGAATACTTGAGAACCCTTGAGACAACTACATACATCTTATGATTTAATTAATAGTTCTGCTAATCTAAAATACTCTTGATAGTCTTTGTACTTTTTAACAGCAGGAGATTGTGCAGGTGACTTTTGAATTTTTATTTGTGTGTTCACATAAAGATGTCTAACTGGTCAGCAGTCTTTTAACCAGACAAGAATGTTTCATAGTTAGATCTGCAGCTCAGGCATTATGTTGCCTGAGACTCCCTGTATAGCAAATATTTTGCCTAATGGCATTAGAGAAGCTTGTGCTGGTTATTGAGAATTCTCCACTTTAACAGTTTCATTTCAGGTTTGGAAACAAAAAAGGTTTGACTACTCTCTCTTTCTGCCTGAACTAGTCTTTCCTTTTTTTAATCCTTTTTCCCATGATTCTCCACTGTGACCATTTCTTTGAAAGCTTTTCTTAATGCTGTTTTAAAAATCCGCTGAATTTCCCTTGTCTATCATAGCAGTAACTCTTCAAAGACCTCCAAAAGGTTAGTTGAGCATGAAGTCCCCTGCCTGATTCTTAGTGGCCATCCTTACTCAACGTATGCTTATCCAGGTGCTGATCAGTCATTCCCTTAAGCTAGCCTCCTCCAAGACTTTCCCCAGCAGTGGTGTTTAAAGTTAATAGCCTATTTTGCTTCCTGCTTTGCCCTGTGATCCTTTTCTTTCAAGACTATTTTTAAAGGTTTTTTCCACTTTCCAACCATATGCAGTTTCCTGTGTTACGTTCTTGGGGTGGGAAGAAAAAATGTAAGGCTTGCCGGCTTTTACTTCCTCTGGAACCTGGGGGTGCATGTTTTTCTGGACCACCATGCTTTTACTACAGTAATCGCATCTAACTTTTTATAATTCTGTTATCTGTGAATTACCTAGCTTCTCAGTCGTTCCTGGAAAATTGACCGCCAACTTGGGCATATCTCCACCCTCTTGCTCTGTAAAGACAGAGGCAAAGTAATTCTATTTCTTTTCTCCCCTCTAAAGTAAGGTCTGTAGTTTAAGTTCCCCTGGTTCTCTTGTCCTTAATGTATTATGATTGTATTGAAATGTATATTTTAAAAAAATGTCTTAAAGTTCTCTGCAATTTGTCTTTTTAATTTGACTTACTCTTCCCTGGTTTTAAAACTTGTCTAGTGTATTATAGTATTGTAATATTTAAAAGTTCATGTTTACCTTCCCACTGAATTTTACCACGTCTGTTTCTTAAGTCTTTGCTTTTCCTGTCTTGTTTAAGGGTATGATTTTAACTTAAAGGAAAATTCTACAACCTACAAGTGGTAAAGTATTTCAAAGTAGGCTATAAAGACACACATAGGCTATCCAGATGTAGATGAATGCTGTACGTGCTGAGAATTTGTAATTGAGAACATTGGTAATTAAAAACCTTAAGTGATGGTAACATTGAGCCATCAACATGAAATACAGGAAAAACTTGTTAGAATTATTTTTTAATTGCATTGTTCCTTAAAAATACTTGGAGATGTTTCTATATTAACTTAATTATTGTCAGTTTTATAACTGTTTAGAACTAGCATGAAGTAAAACAGCCTTCAGTTATATGTAGACTTAACCCCAGAAAAGACTTTTGCAGGGACTAACAAGCCTGTGTTTTTTAATTGTAGAATAATACTGCCCCCGGAGCAATGACGCGGCGCAACACATATGTTTGTAGTGAAAGAACCACTGCTGATAGGCATTCAGTGATACAAAATGGCAAGGAGAACAGGTATATGAAATGTCTTCCTATGGCGTATGTCCCTTGTCTTCACATTTCCAAAAAATCGTAATGCCTAATTTAAAAATCAGTAACATTCTAGTTTAATTCTTAAAGGTGAGTACAGATCTTTGGTTATGGAGCGTCTGTAAGTATGTTGGGGGTTTTTTCTATACTTAATTTTTACAGTCTTTATACTTACAATATAAAAGGAAGGTCCTAATTTCTGGTTAAATACATGTCATATTTGTACAGCCTTAATCTTAAATCAGCTGTTAACTCCTGTGGCCAAACAACATAATGCTTGCAGAAGAGGCTTGTTTAGTGCCCAACTACAAAGTCCATCTCTCTTGGGCCTTTCTGTTTTTACATTTCACTCTAAACAGGGCTTTGTAGGCATTATTTGGAATACTGTTTTTTCTACAAAGACGCAGGGAGAAAGTCAGGTTTTTTTGATCAAAGATGAAACAGTGATAGGCCATTGTCTTGGACTAGTAACATTTCTTTCTGATATTCTTGTGGTCTAATTGCTTCCTAGTATTTACAGAACTCATCTTGAGGAGGGAAGCACTGATATCTCCCTATTCCAAGTGAAAATAGTCAGGGAAATAATAGATTTTCTCTTGCTTTACTGAATGAATGCCTGGCTGGAGCATGCGGTGGAGTTGGAGTTAACCAGTTCATGGGTTAGCACCATAGCTACATCTAGTACCATCCTTCCCTGGGCACCAAAGACTGAGGAGAGCTGTAGAAAATAAACTTAACAGTGAATGTAGATGTTAGGTATAGAGTAACACTTGTGAAGACTACCACCAAAATTCATGTCTGGCTGAGGTGTTTTAACTTCCAGCCAACTGTTCTTCACAGAGCTTTACTGGTTTCAAAAGCTGGTAACAATGAAGTAGTTGACCGTTGCCTGGAGAGTGCCCAGATAGCTAGTACTTGATAAAAAAGCTTAAGTTTGGAAGAATGTGTACTTCTATTCTTCCCAATTTTCTCCACCCTTTCCTAATTTTATGATAAATTGTGAAAGGTGGGAAGAAAATGCTTTTCTTCTAGATCGTGTTGAAGTTGGTGAAAGATCTGACATTTTTTGCACAAAATGTTTCCCCTTCCTTTCAGCACTTTATAAGGCAGAGTGGTGAAGTTGTGATGTTGAATGGAAGGTCTGTCTGTCCCTTGTTTGACTCCTGGAGCGTAGGGATAAAGAACATGATTCTGACCCCATCTCTTCCTCCTAGCTTTCTGCAAACTGAAAATGATTAAGGAAAAAGTCAAGTATAAGTTTGAAGAGTGCCAAAGTGTAGCTGGCCGGATGGGCCTGCAGTCAACTCTCTTGTGAAGTACAGCACAGCTATTTGGTACTGTCTGTAGTGTGTTTGTCTCAGCCTTCATTGGTTAGTCCTTGTTGATGTTACCAAGTTTGTTTAGATGAAAGCTCGCCATCCTTTCTTTGATTTGATAGGTTAATAGCTTTTTTCTTTCCAAACTCCCTTTGAAAAATGAATCTTTCTGTCCAAAATAGTTTTGATCAGATTTGATCAGTTGATTTCTTGGTTTAATAACTTTTTTGTTCATCTTTAAACTAATATCTTTGCAATATCTCATCTACGGTTTCTTTATATTTTTAAAAGTTATTAGATATTATTTACTAGGAATGCTTGAGATTCAGATGTCCTCTTAATTTAGGAGTAACTTTATAGTCCTAAGGAGCTGTCATTTGAAGTTGGTTTTTTTTTTTTTTTCCCCCAGCTTTGAATTTCTCAGCGAACTGCTGTCGCTCTGGTTGTCACATATGGTCATTAAGCTCAAAGTTAACATTGAGTAGTACTTGGCATCCATATTAATTCTGGTTTATATTTGTAATTGGTTATCCTCATATAATTTACCTTTTATTGTCAATATGGTATCTAAACCATTTGTTTATCCTGCAAACTTTAGCCTGGCACTTATATTGCCACTTAAAATTTTTTTTTTCCCTGACAGTATAGCTTTTATGGCATATTTTTGATGACTAAATTTCTTTTCTCTTTATAGAGGGTTAAAACAAGAAAAGATAATGAGAATGCATTGCTAATTGTTTTACAGTTGGAGACTTCTCATTGAAACGCTCCAACATTAAACTGCACATTAATTTTGGCACAGCTTCTGAATGCTGTGATTTGGCACGGAATTCAGAATTTACGTCTGAATATGTTTTGTTGCTGTAACTGGGCAAAGGCTTGACTGGTCACATGAAATGCAGGGACCTTTAATGCAGGCTAAGTCAACATGGCTGTTGATGGGACTGGCTCTTCAGAATGAATTCCGCCTGCCTTCAGGTGTTTCTGTAGTATCGCTAATATTATTGTACTCTCAATCTGGCAGAAAGTAGCTTTAGAAACTTGTCATGGTTTTTCTTCTGTGAAGCAAGATCTGAAGTAGAACCTGGGCTTTGTATAAATCCAAAGTCTTGTTAAAAGTGCTTTCTGTGCTTCTGAAATGTCTATTGGTGGCAAATGTTAAAGGTAGGAGAAATTACTATAAATGAATTGTTACAGATTGGATTTTAGATTTTCCGTAGCCAATCAGATACTGACTGTGATCCAGTGATAACTTGGGAGACTTGCCTTAAAAGGCGAGATGTGCACATTTACAGTCTCTAGTCTTTCTGAAGAGAAGTGTTTAAAATGTTGCTTGTTCTGTTTTTATCTTGCACATTGAATTCTGAGAAGGCATGATTTCTGAGGGTATGGAAACTGCAGAATCGATAACTAGTGGACTTGATATTGGAGAAAATAGTATTAAACAGCCCATGCCAGACTGGTAGAAGCAAAGTCTCACATCCATACTTTAACGCACTGTGTGGCTGACACAGGCATTCTGCTGGAGATGACTCTGTTGGCTTTCCTCCAAAGCCTGAGCATTAATTAACGCATTTGGGGACTCATGAAATGCTCTTCATAATGATAGGCAATTGCTTTAAATCATTTGTAATACAAATGATTTACAACAGCTTCAGATTTTTAATAAGCCTTGGCACTGATTGGTGAATGTTAGCTCGCTGTTTCTGTGTTCCCAGGCTAGTAATCCAGGGAAGCAGATTTCTAGCAAAGCTTCAGAGGAAGAGATATAAATACTTTAATATGTGCTCTGGTACCTTATTGATACCTTTAGCCATTACATCTTTGGAGGCAGGTGACTAAATAAAACTTGGGTCTAATGTGTTATAAAAACTAGATTCTTTCTCCTTTATCTTTTGCAACAAATTGAGAGGAAAGGAGCTAGGAGGTGCTTGAGAGGCTAGTGACCAATTATTTGGGGATTACTTGACTTCAGGGTATTGCTTTTGAGATGCATGTTCATTTCCTTGCAATTTCTCTTCCTGGGGTAATCTAAAAGCTGGGCTGTGTTGCAGGCTTCATTGTGGTAGTGCTTGGCATCCCGCTGCATTCAGCAGGATGTAAAGAGACGCGTGCATGACTTATGAAGTGTTCTAGATTCTGAAAAGTTAAAAAGAAAACAAAAAGTACCTTTTGCTAACCATTTTAGCCAACAGTTCTGATGACTGAGCTCTGAGGTGTTTTCTGCTAGTGCTTTGGGAGCTAAGCCTGAGAAGTGGGTTAGCTGATACTTGTAGCTTGACAAGCATTCTCCTCTCTAAAGTCTGACATACCGGAATGAGATAACAGGACTTGAATTTCAGTATGTGTAGCCACAAAGTAACTTAGAAGTGAAAATGTAGTGTCATGAAACTGTCACTGACAATTACTGATTTCTTAACCTTGAACAATATTTCTGAGTTAAAATTGTCTTAGTTGGTGGTGTAGCCTGAAAGGCCCAGTACATCCTGTTGCCTCTCGGTTTTCTTCCATGCTTATCATTACTAGATAAGATGAAGGCTCTGAAGAGTATTTTGGCCCAAAGAAAGAAAAAGATTTCATGCTCCTATTTTAACATACTGTACAGCTGGCAGCTTACTGGCCATTCTGCCAAGACAGCACTGTAGACCTTCCTTCAAAGCCTGAATGGTAATTTGGAGAATATAAGATTCACAGCTGAGCAATATGAGATGCTCTTCAGCAATCATACCTCTTTATTCAGAGAACACCAAGCATTATTCATTGCCTCATCCATGTACAGGTTGATTAATAGTAGGCTTTTTGTTTCGGCCTCTCTGGGCTTGTTAAAGATTATGTTGTTGTTTTCAATTGTGCTTGTCAAGTCCCTCAGTTATCAGATGCATGTCGAGATTTGACAGTTTGCCCAACTCACACTGATTTCTCTTTAACATGGGTACATTCTAAAGAAAAGCATTTCACTGCAGTAATGGAGCTATTGTCAGTCTTTTGGAAAGTGCAGTTGGTGGTTTTTTAATGCATTTTTTAATGTTAAGACCAGTGTGAGTTACATCAGTGCTTTATACTAGTGCTTTGGCACAGAGCGCTGTTACTCTGGTTCTGTACGTCAAGGAGGGTATCACCACAAAATAATGCTAACGGTAAGAGAATGATCACAGATGTCAAGTGCTATAGCAAGGATGTGTTTTAAGGGGAGTGTAGGGTAGTTACTGCTATTTACATAGAAGAGGGCTGTTAGAGTTCGTGTTCTTTGATAAATCAGTTAACAGAAGGAAAAGTTTGCTTTTTTTCTATGCAGTAGTTGTTGTTGGTCCATCATGCTCTTCTTTCTGCCTCTGCCTGAACCCAAACCCCCTCACAGCCTGACAGAAATGTTCGCTTACGCAGCTAGCCCTGCTTCAGTTTGTACTACATCCTTCTCCAGTGTTCGGCTGCGACATCAGAAGTCGATGTCCATGTCAGCCTCTGTGCACACGAAGATGATGTTGCCTCCAATAGACAATGGCGCAGATAACTTCAGGCCTATGTAAGAACCTGAAATCATTGTGAAACTAACTTATACCCACTGCTTCTTAACTTTGTGCTGTGGAATTTTAGTCCTAGATTGTTCTAGTATATATTGCCCACAAGATGTGTGTTTCCTCATTTTTCTAGTCTTGTTTACATTTGTCTTGTGGTGTGTCAGGCTGTCTGTGACATAATCCTGCAATAATGAGCTTTAATTTTTTTTCTAGTGTTAGGAGTATTGGACATTCCCTATTGTCAAAGTTTGTGGGAAACTTTAACTGTGTATCCTGAAGGACTTCACTACCTGGAGCAGTTCGCTTGTAGAGAATTTTGTGTAGGATGCTTCTAAATTAGCAAGATTTTCAAAGATGCATATATAGAATGTGGAGACACTAAAGTTACCTATTGCTTTTCTTTCCTGGGAGGAACCTTTACTCATCTGTTCTTTTATCAGTCTTCTCAGTGAAACATTGTATGCCTAGTTTATCTGGTCTTTTCCAGGATACTACTCCTGTTGAATTTTTCTGCCTATGTAGGTTTCTGTTTCGGCAGCCTTTTAATCCTAACTTCTTACAAGTTTTGATTCCATACAGTGCTGTAATAATGTTGATATTTCCAACCCCGGCCTATATAAAAGTGTCTGCTTATGCTTTACTGTAGAACATAGTGTTTTGTGTTTCCTGCAGAACCGTAGTGCTTCAGTAAAAAAGTTCTAGCATTGTTTTTTGTTTTCTGCTCTAGCACTATTCCCGATCAAAGAACTCCTGTTGCTTCAACTCACAGCATTAGCAGTGCAACCACACCTGATCGTATTCGTTTCCCCAGAGGAACGGCTAGTCGGAGCACTTTCCACGGCCAGCTCAGAGAGCGGCGTACTGCTACCTACAACGGACCGCCAGCCTCCCCCAGTCTGTCCCATGAAGCAACACCACTCTCACAGACTCGAACCAGGGGTTCCACTAATCTATTTAGTAAACTAACTTCAAAACTAACAAGAAGGTAAGCCTCTGAAAATGGTAATGCATCATTTCCTTTTTATTGGGTAGTAGAAATACCTAGTAGTTCATTGCTTAGGTAGTTATGTTCACATTCTCTGATTAATGGCTTAACAATTTCTGCACCTTAAAATGCACTGGCTTATGGTTTTTTTGTAGTTCTTTTTGGTTACAGAAGCCATTTGTTTTTAGCAGTTGAATCAAAAGGGATAAAAAGTGAGGCAGTTTGGTCTGTGCTGTTTCTTCCATGCTCTTCATCCTCTTGTCTGAGGTACAAATGCTGGAGAGCTGAAACATTGCAGCTCAGTTCAAAAGCTGCTCACTCTGCATGGTCTGTCAGTAGATGGCATAAGCTAGGATCCCAGTCTTGATATTTAACATAGCATTAGATGCTCAGGTGGTGTTTCCCAATTACTTAGGCTATCAGTGTTTCGAGAATAATCTTGCTGGCAACACACAAATAGAAGTATCACAGGTGAAAGGGTAGGGGCAGGAGACAAAAACTTCTTTTGGCAGTAGTGCTAGCATAGGTCACCTTAGAGTAATGGCAGTACTATGAGTTCAGACTAAGCAGGAGTCTGGTCCAAGCTTGAAAAAACTTACTCCTGTTTTGGTGCAAAGGTATGTTGGTCTAGCCAAAGCCTAGCTTAAGCAGGTGGTGTTCCTGCACTAACAGTTTTTATTCTTACTGGACTTCTAGTTTCAAATCCATGTATGATTTAAAGTTGTTCCTGTAAACCTAAAACTGAAAACCACCTCTTTTCCTTCTATATTTAAAACCTGTTGGTTCACATACGACATACTTCCCACCACTCTAATAAGCACAACTTGTGTTTGCAGAAGTGAGGGTTTGTTCGCCTTTGCATTAAGATATTCTCCATGCTTTTGTACCTCATCATGTGAAGCTTTGTGGAAGATATTATACTGATCTTGGGCCTGATTTTGTTTTAGGCTTTTCTCAAATCAGCACCAAGCCATTTCCTTCCTGTCTGTTCTGTGACTATACATGCCTCCCTCTCAGCATCCTCTTCATAGTCTCTCATTCCTACAAAATAAGGCTAAGTCAAACTCCAGTTTTTCAACTGGCTGATTTCAATTTAGAGTGAATTCCTTTAAAAATGTAGAAGTGTTTCTGTGAAAAACAAAACCGTGACAACCTAGCCTTTGCTAAATGTTTTACCCTCCTCAGCGCTCTGCCAGCTAACATTTACCTGGGAAATACTGTGCTGTATGAAAGTCTGGGCGTTTTTGGGATTTGAGAGAGATAAAAGATCAATTTTAATTTTATAAAAATGTTTTTTAAGAATTAAGTCACCTGCTTTTTGTCAGGTGAAGTCTTAATCAGACACATCCTTTTGGCACATCTTTCCTTCTGCACTTTTATTTGTAATATCCTTACTTAATTTTCCATCTGATGTTCCAAATGTGGATGCTCAAACCGTGAACTTGCAAGGTTTTCACTCAGTTGTTTAGGCAGCATTCAAACTTCTGTCATTACCTCTTGAGTTTCGGCTTTTCAAGTGCAGTGTGGTTTTGCTGAAGAAGCTTTTCCCCACTGCTTTTGACAGTAGTTTAAATTCCATCTGGGCTTGATTAAATAACGTGCAGTTGTAACACAATAGCACTGTTAGAGATGGTGAAGTTTGTGGTTCAAGGACCTCTTACAGATGGAGCTCTGTTACACTGGGTGCTGTACAACCTACTGAGGAGGTGGATAGTGGCATCAAAGGACACAGTTTTATGTTTTTCTCTTTAAATAGATAAAACCCCCTTAAAACCTTCTAATTTATTCTAACATTCTCTGTGGGGAATCAGAATCCTTTTGATTATGAATTCATATTCTGGTGTAGGCAATTGTTACAGCTTCTGACACTAAATTAAATATTTAAGGCAGTTTTTGGTACAACACAGCTGACCTAATGTTATAAAGGAAGGAAGAAACTTAACTCTGAAGATACTCAGATTACAGTAGAGTTATTGACTTGTGCTTCCTATTTGGAATACATGAAGAAAACCCAAATGTACTTTTATGTGACTTTGTACATTATGACTTTTAAAGTGTTCTGACACCAGCGTATATTTTAATTCATGATAACTACTGGTGGCCTATTTCCCAGAAAAATTAAGTTTGGAAGTAGCAGTGCTAAGAGTTTGACTCTTCAGACCAGACCCTAAATCATCTGCCTAATCTCAGAATGTATTGAAGTGTAATTTCATTGTGCATTTAAAATGAGATCTTTTTGCATGTTTCACTCTAAATGGCTTTTTCAATTTATTTTGTACAAAACTTTTTGTTAATTATTATTTTGGCTTAATTTCTTTTAGAAACATGTCATTCAGGTTTATCAAAAGGTAGGATTTATTTCTATTTAAAAAAGTGGCTCCTGCAATTAACAACAGATTTGGCTTTCTAGCCTTGGTTTTCTGAAAACTAAACTTTCTGCTGAGAACTAAATTCTTTCTTGAGAGGAAAGCATAGAATAAATCCATTAACTCAGGATGATACTTAAGAATCTGTGGCACCCGTATAACAAGATGCTAAGCATGCCTTGTGAATTCTTCTTTCTTTGATAGCATTGATAGTACCAAAGTAATTCTGTTCTCTGTACTAATACACTTAGCATGCTTATGTTTGAAGAATGAGGTGTTTGATAACAATGATGAAAGTGTATACAAAACATAAGGTTACAAGCAAACAAAGGTAAGTGATTCTAAATTTACATTTTCTATCTCTTTGTTTTATGATATTTTATTAAAAAATCAGTTTAAAGTGTTGTCTGCAGTTGATACAATAGAAAGCAAACTGAACATGGTTGTGAATCTGACAGTTTTATATGGAAGATTGAATGGGGATGCAATGGCTGTGTATTTGTTTTAAAATGGGAAGCAGTTGCTAAAATGAATTGAAGCTGAAATGCAAATAGAGCACTTCAGTTATATACAAAAAGTGTAACATCTATGCAAATTTGTTAACAAAAGGGAAAAGCTCAGAAATCTGATTCACATTTCAAGCCCAAAGGATTGAATTTAGTTTTACAATTTGAGATTGAATCGAGCTGCTGTGTATCTTGTTAATCCATTATGACTCATGAAAGTTGGTTATATAATTTTGATCTGCAGGTGGGTTTTCCCTAGTAGAATTTTGTAATACTCTGTTTAGTTGTATCATATGTTGGAGCTTCTTAAAGGGTGGTACTTTCAATTTCCAGCTACTAATCAAAAACAGGGAGACGGGGCCAAAAACCAGACACCTGTTTTAACTTTCAAAAGGCAAGGCTGTGCATGTGACTGTAATCTGAAGTTTGTCACACCATTTCAAGGAAATACTTAGATTAGGGAGACCTGAGATACATAAATTGATGCCTAAATTCGGGTGGTTTGTGTACAGTCAGAGTCTAAAGGTACCCTACCCGATTAAATGAGTAAATTCCATGCCACGGAATAATAATCAGAGCTCTTCCAAGCATGACTGTTTAGAACTGGTGTTGGTTGACGTGGCTGATGTTGTCACAGCTGACTTGAGAAAACGAACATGCATCAATTTTTAGTGAAGGAAAGAAACCATCCAACACAGCATACCAACAAAACTGAGCAGCGGCAGTAGTTCTAACCCATCATGCATCATGAGCTGTGAAGTTCATACCACTTTGTAACAGGGAGCTTTTATCTCTCTGTATTCACGTTGCTTTTAAAACAAAAGGATTGTGATATGTGCAACCTCCTCAGCTGGATGCATATAAGCTTGTTACACTGCTGCTCTGGAGAAAGATGTGAAATGCTGATATAAGTACAGCTTTAAACTAGAAGATTACCGTTCAAGTTTTTGAGTCTTAAAGGTAATTTTTTAATCCATTTAAAAATTACTTCCTTTGACGTGAAGCCAGGAATCTTAGACTATTGTGGAAATAGCTGCTACAGCTTCCATGAATATGTCTTGTGAATAAGAGATTTACAAAGTCTTACACCACCTACATAGAAACAGATTGTGCTTTTTAAATCCTGTTTTAAGTGTGCATGGTGTCCCTCCTGACCTGATCTGTATGTAGGTACAAAATCAAATTGAGAATGTTGGGGCTTTTAGCAATTTCTTCTTACTTTATATGTTATGAATCTTACCGAAGCTCACTGTCTCTGATACTAACAGAACTCCTGAAATCTAACAGCACATATATATAGTACTTGCATCATCATTCTAGAGAGCTGAACAAGAGTAGATAATCAGTCACTTTGTTTTAAACTACTGAGTTCTAATATTTTACTTGGTACACAGAGGTATAAAATATACATATATCTCTTGTACCATGCACTGTCCTTGCCAATCTGCATATTGTGGAAGTCTTAACTTTTTTTTCTGACAGCAAAAATCACTCCCTGTGTTCTGGATTTTATTGCAGCACCTTTTCTTCATTTCCATAAATGGATCTTATTTTAGTGTCTTGCACTTTTTGCTGTTTTCCTGTATCTTTGTAGACAGTTTTCTTTGTTTATTTGGATTTTTAACACAGAGTATACAGAGATGTAAAGAACAGGAAGCACAGCATAACTCACGATAGATGTATGGAAACATTCTTATTTTTGAAAGCCTTTCACAAACCCTAAAGGAGATACTGTATAGGCATTGTATGACAAACAAGAACATAACTTTCCTATATATTTATTCCAGTCTCAAAACTAAGGAGTGTCTTGGTCTCACAAAATTACTTTATGTAAAAATACTAGCAAAAGCAGAAAATGTATAGCATAAACTAGCAATTTGTGGTTCCTGCAGAAGTGAAGATTGTATTAACAATGAGGAGGCCTCAGGGCTGTATCCAACTTGCAGACACAATGAAACGATATTGGCAGTACAGTAAGTGACTGTTCCCAAAGCACCAGCGTTGGGCTGTAGAACTGGACCATAACCATATCCTTCATGAAGGAAGGAGCATCTAAAGAGACTGGCACAGCTCCCCAAAGCTTGGCATGACAGCTCATATTTGAGGGTGCGTGTCACTGAATGTAGTTCCTCAGGCTAAATTAATGGAACACTGATGCGTGGAAAAACTGAAGAAAGTAATGATTTTTCTGAGAGGCTTCCATGAAAGAGTGTTTATTATTTCAAAGTGGCAGATACTTTGTAAATAATGACCTTTCTTTTTAGAGTACAGTGTTTTTAAAACTGGACAGTTTGGCTTAATTTCAACCTAAAAAGTGTCTAAGAACATCATTAGGGATTTTTTTCCCCCTAGACTTTTCTGGATAGATTCCAGTAACAGTAAGACTATTCATTGCTTGGGAGACTGGTTATGCTTCTGTTTTCTACAGCCTTTGGCAAGTTTCAAAAAAAACCCAACACAAAACCCACAAAAACTCATAAATGTTTGCAGCTCTTAACAAAGCTGTTGTCTTCCATTTCTTAAGAACACAGTAGGCTCTTTAAAGTTCAAGTACTCTCAATGAGCAGTGTCTTCAAATTTGTAGCTTGCTTTGCCCAGTAAAATGAGCCTTTCCCAGATGATCTGAAAGGTGTGTATTTGTTCAGTTTGTACACTGATAGTTTCTCCCTTCCCACCTACCCCTTTCTTGGTCCTACATGTTGTCACAAAAGAAGAGTTCATCGACTGTATATGCAGACCTCAAAAATGTTTTTCTACCTTCTCCTACATCCACCATAGATAAATAGCATGAGGTCTCATGAAAATAACTACCATTAAAAATCTGCTTTGAAGCACTAGAATTAGTTGAGGACTTGTCAGTTGTTTTCTTCTCATTATCTTCCTTATCCTTTTTGTTTGTGACAGCTGTTCATTAGTCAATGGCAAATGTTTCCTACCAGAGACCCTGTCGTACTGTGTGCTGTGCAGCACTGTAGAGAGCAGGGTTCTGATCAGATGCTGTTGTGACAAGCAGCTCATAGCTGAGTGACTTAACTGCTCTCTTAACTGGATTTCTATTGCAATAGCAGTGTCAATTTTGAACGAGGAGCAGGCTACACAGTGAGTCTTGCCACCGTGCTCCCCGCAGTGCTAGCACAGTGTCTGTTCCCTCTTGACAGGGACTGCACAGTCAGCTCACAAGCCTCTTCCCTCACTGCAATGCTCAAAAGGAAGGAAAGGAGGAAATTAAGCCTTGTAACACACACACACACCCATATAAGTACTGCTGTGCAACAAAAGATAAGCTTACTGTCTTACATTGCTGTCCTTAGACACCTGTCAACCAAATAGCTTCAATAATTTACAATATTCAGTGAAGCCATGTACTAACTTAGAACAGTCTTGGTAAGAGCCTTCTAAAGGCAGCTTCCATGTGAGCAGAATTAATGCTGAGGTCTTGAACTGTGGCACTGCAGTAATGGGAAGGTAGAGAAAGATGATTTTCCCTTAATTCTGTTTGATACTGGGCATTTAAAAAATACTAGTGATCAGCAGTGTAGCCTTAAGCAAATGCAAAAAGACAGAAAGCCTAAGCTTACTCTTGGATGCAGAAGGTGCATCGTTGTGGGAATTAATAGGATGGAGTTACTACAGCTTGGGAAATCTTGTATTTACCTCTAAACTTCTGTGGAAACGTGTATGCATCTTGTTCTTTTGCATTAAACACCTAATACCTCAGATCCATGGTGCATACAAAAACACAACATGACCAGACTTGTCTTTAAATACGGTATTTTTTCAAATACATATTGGATTCCCACACAAAACTTTCAAATGTCATTACCCTAAAAAATAATAGCGAGTTATTTTTCTTTTAGGAGGTACTTACTAAATAGTACGGTAACTTCAATATACCTTGTAACTTCAGTTTCACAGTTTCTGCTTTTAGAAGTTCAACTTTACTCAGTGAGTTCTACAGCATTAATATATATAAACATACATTTAAAAATTAGATACACTCTTTTTAAAAACTGTAGTTTATAGAATTCCATTTAGTTTGCTGATATGTTTATATTCGGAAGCTGATCTAACCTACAAAGTTCTTTACATCTTTGTTGCTTTGTGTTTTAACACACCATTGGTATGATCGCAGTATTTTTTAGCAACTACTCAGCTATTGTATATCGTAGTGTAAGATTTGTCTTCTCTTTCCCACTTCCTTTTGCTTCTGCATTCTTTTCAATGAGGCTCCCAACTGAATATGAGAGGAACGGGAGATTTGAGGGCTCAAGGTGAGGGTAAAATTTTTGTTTAAAATGTTACTTAGGTGAGTTTGAACCTTTCTCTCCTTGATTATGTGGCATAGTGGCTTCAGGCAGTAGCTTTTGTTTGTGTAAGGCTTTGAAACTAAACAAAGAAGCATTTCTGTCTGCAAAACAGCTGTTAAAGCACTGACTGACTTGGTTCTAAACTTTCATCTTTCCTGTTGCCTTTTCTCTTGTGTGTTTTTTGTTGGTTTTTTTTATTTGGTTGGTTGGTTTGGGGGGTTGTGGTTTTTTTGCACTTTAGTCATTATAATTTGCTGTTGTCTTGTAGATGTGTAGGTAAGTGGTCCCTGGTGAGGCTACAAATGTGTGAGATAACCGCTGAAGGGTGATAAGACATTTCTCATCTCCAAAATAATAGATAGTTAAACAATATTTTTCATGTTATACTCTTCTTTCCAAATCTGCATATCAAAACCTACTAAAAATGATCAAACTTATGCTGGTTCTGCCAACGGTTTTCAAGTAGAAAAAGCTTTCAAAAATAAAATGAGCATTGAACAAAAGTGGTATTCCTCCTGCCCCCTTACAGCCTTATTAAATTAAAACCTTGAAGTTAAAACAAAGTACTCTTTAATTTGCTTGCTGAATTTAATAACAGCTGGCAAATCACATAGCTGAACTTGACAGCATAACACTATGATTCTCACAGTTACTTGAAGTTTTTCTAATAGATGGTAAAATTATAAAATATATTATCTTTGAGAAATACATTTATTTAGTTTTGACTTTGCTATCACTTTTTATTTATCTTTTTCATCATTGCATGCTTAATGCTAGTTATTAGAAAAGCATTATGTAACCAGAAATTCATTGCCAACTATTGAAAGAGCAGCTTGACTTATTATTGTAAATTGAATTTTGAAATCCAACATGAAACCTAAACTTCATGGGTTGGGGCCAGATAGGTTAGGTATTTTCCAAAAGTATTTAAAGCTTGCCAGCCAATGTGTTTAAGTCTCTTGTCTTCAGGGCAAGTAAACTCGAAGAGGCAACTGACAGTGTGCAAACATTCGTAAACGAAATCTGTCATATTTTTTCCCTGGAGGTCCAAATGTAGTTCCTTATTCTTTAACTGCATGACCACTGATTTTAATTGAAGTAAAAGAACCATTGCAAACTAGAAATTTCTGGAATGTTTCTTTTCTTTGTCCTGTATAACTTTATCCTTGTCAAAGGCAAATTTATTTTTTAACTAAAAGAAAAAGTTGCAAACTTGGGAAATGCAGCTTCAATATTTGGTGCTTTATCTCTCTAAAACTGTTACAGTAATAGTAACCCTATTATTTGCCATCTTTGCTAAGTGTTGAGAGGTGTATAATAGTGACTTCCAACTATCCTTGCTGCATTTCAGCCTCAAGGCACTTAGCTGCATAGCATGTGGCAGCAAAAGACTTCATCACTACCTCTGTCAGGTGTTGGTATTAAACAGATTACAGACCAACTTAGAGACAAAGTGTTTCCTCCCTGTTGAAGGTAACCCCGATAGCCTACAATGTGGTGGGTCTCTAGTGATCATCTCAAACACTTAGTGCAGGAAGGCCAGAGTGAAACCAAACCAGCCCAGAACTGGGTGGCACATGTTGGCCCTGGGGCAGTAGGTAGGTGACCCCCAGCAAGGTCCCCTGGTTCTGCTGTCCTTCCTCCTGCTTGCAGCTAACTACTGTGGGACTCCATCGGCCCTCTTAGTGCTTGGTTTCCAACCTGCTGCACAGGAGGAGGTACAGAGGAACCCCTAGGATCTTTCTCCATGGGTTTATGCCTGTGGCATATGAGTGAGCACCTCCCATAGGCAGGCACACCCATGACCTGGGCTGAGCTGCTATTTGAATGTTCCAGAAACTTCTAGCTTGAAGCTGGTGTTTCAGCTGTCCACGTCGCCTGAGAACAGGAGTTTGAGCAGAACCTGCCTTAAAATCAAGTTGTAGGCGATGCACGTAGTTCTACCTTCACAAGGTCATTTCCCTCATGCGTCTGACTCCACTGACTTCCAGTTGTGTTCACCCATGGTACCATACCTTCGTTTAAGTCCTAGCAGCTAATGCTATACCTTGGCCGTGTGTCTGTACAGCAGCTAGGAAAGCAGGGCATTGCTCGTGACCGGAGCCTCTAGATGCTGCTCTAATACCGGTACTGTGCGTTGAGTGTTAGTTTGCTTCACTAACATGAAACACAGAGAGGGTAGCTGGCTCTGCTAACTGATAAATTCCTGTTTTTCAGCCGCAATGTAGCTGTGGATCAGAAAGACGAGAACAAGGAAGCCAAGCCTCGGTCGCTGCGTTTTACCTGGAGTATGAAAACCACCAGCTCTATGGATCCCAATGACATGATGAGAGAAATACGAAAGGTCCTGGATGCCAATAATTGTGACTATGAACAGAGAGAGCGTTTCTTGCTTTTCTGTGTCCATGGTGATGGGCACGCAGAAAACCTTGTACAGTGGGAGATGGAGGTGTGTAAACTGCCAAGACTGTCCCTGAATGGAGTTCGCTTTAAGCGGATATCGGGAACATCCATAGCTTTTAAAAACATTGCTTCCAAAATTGCCAATGAGTTAAAGCTGTAACGAGAAAAATAGTTAAGTTGTAAATTAGTTAGCAATTTCAAGTGTTTTTGAGAATTCCGATGGAAATGTATAGAATAACATTTAGGCAATAACTTCTGCATCCTTCTGAATAGTGATATTAAAAAAAAAAAAAAGCTGCTGAGCTGGGAGGGAGAGTTGGACTTTTTTATAAGTGCACTACAGCATTAAAGTTGCCTACTATGTAAAATACTACCCCTTCTGCTTTATTTCCATTGCTCCTAAGTCTTTGACAACAAATTGAAACACAGAATATATTCATTTAAATATGCCTCCCGTTTGTGTGAATGTGTGAATGTACAGTATGTGTGTATAATATATAAAGTATTATATGTAAAGAATTCATTTACAACATCGAGCTGTACCAGTACCTCTTTTTGGGCTAATTTTGGTGCTAAAAATTGAAATGGCCAAGGAGGAAACACTTGAGTTAGTATTTAAAATAACTGAAGCGATAACCAGTAGCAGGTTTACAGTTCACTGCTGTGTTAAGAAAAAAAAGTGTGTGAAGGGTTTGGATTTACGGTTGTGAACATGATTAGTCCTGTTTTCTAAGTAGATCTCATGAGATTATTAAAAATTCAATTTTACTGAGTAAGTCTTGCATTATATTTTGCCCACCTATTTATTATTTAAGTCTGAATCAAATTTTTAAAATGTAGTTGATTTGTGCATTAAAATTTGGGTGAATGCTTCCATTCTTCTGCTTCTGCTAAAATACTAAAATTGTATCTTTGTCCTTCTGGCTTATGAGCATTGATTGCAGCTAAGAACACTTTTCTGTTGTTCCACCGTTCCTGTACAGAATAAGGCAGTCTAAAAGGATGTGCTAAATGCTGACTAGTGACTTTTCCTTTCAGACCAAGTTCTCCATGTTAGACTAGGTCAGACTGATACAAAGCACAAAAGGACTCTCAAATAGTGACCATATTTTGATGCAAGTCTCCATGACCAAGTTGATGCCGTTCTGAGGTGTTTCTGCATGTGGCAGTCCTGTCCATCACACTCTGGGCACACACAGTATTGAAACCCAAAAGTGGGAATCAAATTGGCTACTGATCTCCTCTGTTGTAACGTCCACCTTGCTGAACTATGGCCATAGGCAGTAGCAGTTAGAACTTTCCTTGCAGCTCTCTTCTGGTGTGCTTCCGCTTGGCTCTGGTTGTATTGCTTTTGATGGCCTTGTGCCAGTTGTGTGTCTAGCTCCTGCTGCGGAGGGAGTCCACTGTCATGCTCTTAACGTGCAGTGTGAAAACCCGCCCTTGATGAACTCTGGTGGCCAGCTGGCTTTTTGTAGGATGTGAAGCTACTCTGGGATGGTCCCCACTTTTTAACCATTGCTGTGATGAGCCGGATTTGATTTTCCAAGCTAAAATGAAGAGATTTCTTCATGCATTGTTTCCTGCTGATACTCGGTTTATTTTGTTAAGGACTTCTGTAGATAATACCCTGCATTATCTACTTGACTTTTTGTATTAATGTTTTATGGTTATATTTCAGTGAAGCACTTAAGCATGTACTTAACATGTGCTTTAAACTGGAGCCTAAATTTGCATTTTAAATTTGCAGTGAGCTAATAGTTATTCATAGTACACAGTTCAGATTTGACCTGAGGTGAAAATGCAAAACCCTTAATATTTTGCAAGTTAGTTCTTGTGATCTGTAGTCTATGAAGGCAGCAGATTTCCCCTCTCTTCCCCCTAAGCATTGGTATTGATTATGCTAGTTTAAAGGGTAATCGTAGTTGTTAAATGTAGTAAATATTCCTGAATTTGCATTTTATTCTCTGTATTTTCTGTATAATGCCATGGCTTGAGAACTCCAGGTGCTACCGGAGTTCAATTGGCTTTCAGCGCTCTGCCCATGCCTGTGCTGCACAGTATGGTTTTTTCCCCGTGAAAACCCCATTTGGTGATAGCAATAAGACATTTCAGGGCAGTCATTGTACTTTCTCAGGTGAAGGGGTCACCTATCCTTTCACTTCCTACATTTCAAGGACTCCTCCAAATGTGTTTTTTTTGTCACCTGGCAGCGCACTTTGTTGTCTGAACTGAAAAAGTGTTCTGATAAATGATGTAAATCTGTATTCGATGGAAATTCCAAAAGGTTTCATATTAAATGTTTTCTGAAATACTCTCTTCCTACTTCACCTGTTAAGTATGTAATTGTTTCTAAAAAGCACACCAGTATCATACCTTGGATATTTAAAGTTTGTACTCAAGTATTTTTCTTAAAGTATTCTCAAAAGGTTCTTTCAGAGTAAATCTGTATTTGAGGTATTAAAAAAAAATTACTTATATAATTGGAAACAGATCTTTTTAACAGCTTCCTTCCCAAATGCCTTGTAAAATTCACAAGTTGCAAGAATATAGCCTTGTTTCTTTAGCGCACTGCACGCTTGCTGATCAAGCCTTTAGGAGTTGCCTGGAAAGGAAAACTGCTTGCTTCTGATTTCCAAACCAAAGATGAACTTCTTCCTGAACACAGGCCTTGTGCTTGTCCATGTTCCTTGGGGATCTGTGCAGGTTTATCAGCACCACTGCTGATACGACTCTGCAGAGCTACAGCTGTTTTTTCTCTCCTTAAGAGACAAGTTTTAAAAATAATTGGACGTCAGTGTGTGGTGAGGGGAGGTAGCAGCAGGCCAAGGTGTTTTGAGGTGCGTGTCTAGCAACTGAGAAGTGGTTTTATGTAATGGCATGACTGGTATCCTGGAACGTGTGGTCCGAATGGAATGTTGGGGGTTGTTTGTAATGGCTTGTAACTAAAGGTTTGCATCACTAAAACCCGTGTCATCCAGCTCTGAAAATGTCTTTTGGATGCTCCATCCAGCAGAGAAAAATGTCTTAGAGTTTGGGTTGCAGGTGGCTGACTGCTTTAAATAAAAATGTTTAAAGATATGTACAATAAAAAAACCCCCGAACACTGAGCAGGAACAAACAAGTTTAGATACACCTTTTCTCATGCAAACCTTCCCTGTACTTAGGCTTAAAACACTTCAGTCTATTTGACCTTCTTATAAGGTCTAAGGTCCTCAACCATGGCTGAGAAACAGAAGGTTAGAGGAACAGCTAGTCCTGCTGGTCTGAGTGTTTTGTGTGCTACTTTTATTCAAGCTACAGCATCTTGTCCAGTCTTTGTGGGTTCAAAGATTCTTGGTTCAGATTTGGACACGGTTCACCTTTTTTCTCTTGTGAAATTTCAAGAGCAAATATAGTGAGATACTGTATCCCAGTTTCTTGAATTGCAGCATTTCTATCAAGATACATTAGATTATTGAATTAAAATTCTGAAATTAGTATCTACATGTTTATGTTAAAGGAATGAGGTCAGAGGTTCAGGAGCCCTGCTGGTCATATGGAAATACTGTTAGCAGGTCTGTAATGTCAGTAGAGATCTCTCCAGTTCACTTGAAGCTCAAATATATGTGGGCTTTTGGGATAACAGCTTTTAATTGGTCTTTCCCACAGCTGCAGGTGTCATACACCATGTTGTAGATGACAACTTAATTAGAACTGCAGCCAGCCCAGAGAACCATTTTCTCTGTTAAGCCCTGGTCTGGAGCAGCAGTACGTACACAGCTGCTTTGGGTTAAAATCCGCTTGGTTGTGATGGTTTTGGTTCCTGAAGGGCTCTGGTACCTTGCTGCATATGGGCAGAGGCCGCCTATGAACTAGTGTTGTTCTCTATTTTGGGGTGGGATGGTTGGGTGTTTCTTGCTCTGAAATCTGATCGGCTGTCCAAGACCATGTCTTTTCTTAGTAACCTGAAGAGTTAAATGTTTAGAGATCCTCAGGAGTAGATGGTATTTCAGCTACCTGGGGGGGGTCATACCAATGTAAAATTCTTGTTTTCACATTCACTCTGCAGTTGCTTAGGAAATCTTCAACACAGTTTTGAAAGCTGATCCTACTGTAGATGAACGTTTAATCATGTAGATTTGCAATTTTTTTATATTTCAACTATCAATACAATCCCATTTCTGAAAGTTTTTGTAGAAAAGCCCTGGAGCTTTCCTATAAGGATAGGCAAGGATCTGACATTCCAACGAAGTGTAGTTGTGAAAATTCCACCTTTGACTGAATTTTTTCCCTCCAGCAGGAGTGAATTGTTTCATGGATTTCACCACTGACCACTGCTCCATTGCATCAGAGAAGAGACTCCTGTCCAGCAGGAAGGGGCATAAGCTTTGGATAAAAACTCAGCCTAGTGCAATTAGTAAGAATTTTTTTTTGAAGTTAAACTTCTCCATACCAAAGGCCTGTCAGTGACTTGCATTGCAGCAGCAGTAAATGCTTAGAGAAATACAGGAAACACACGACAGATTCAGTAATTGTTCTCTGTTTGTGTCCTCCTTACTTCTGAGAAACTTAGGAGCAGAAAAAGCAGACCTTCACACTTCCTTGGAGAACTCGATGGTTTTCATGTTCCTGTTTCTGCTGGTCTCTTCCTGTACTGCCAGGTGCTGACTCCACAGAAAGGGGATGGATAAAATGAGCCAAACTGTGGAGGAGCAGTCTCTTCACCCGATGTTCTGACGTTGAAACAGTGTGGTATTTGAAGCAAAAGAATTTGAAAGACCCTTAACTGGTCTTTTTTAGCCTTCTGAGGATGTTTTAACCTTTGGTACAAACAGTGGGCTCTTGTTCCAGCAATAGCTGAAAACAGCAGCTGTGTCGGTACCAACACTGACTCCTGGAAGTGTCTGTGTGCAGAACCCATGGTCAGAGCATTGACTGCTGGTTGTTGGGAGTCTGTCTTCACCTACCAGTGCCATTAACACCTTGTAGTGTTAATGTGATGTAGCAGGTAAGATACTTACTGCAGGCAAAAAAAAAAGCTTTTGCTTGTTTTTTGCTTACGTGTGGTGTGCGCTGGGAACTGTTCTGAGCCTGGGATGTAAAACTTATGCAGAGTGGCCATGGTTCTGGTTGCTGTGGGAACCGTGGCGCTGGATTTCAAGGCAACTGTTTCAGTTCTCATCCCATTAATAGCCCATGTTATCATTTAATAATATCCTCATGAAATTCAGAGCATCAAAACAAAACACTTGTACTGTTCCTGTTGCTGGTCACGCTGAATGTGTTAGGTGAGTAAAATCAGACAATGAAAATAACTCACCACAAAAATATTCCTGTTAAAACATGCGGGCATGCAAAATTGGAAAGTAAAATGCTACTGGTGTTACAATCACACGGTTTTCAATCATTTGGCTTTCTTGAGGTAAAGCCCTGTTTGTTTGGAGGTGTCTCCTACCGGGACCTCAGCCCAGCCGAGCGCTGTAACCGATTACAAGCAGCGAAGTCTTCCTGAGCACAGAATTATTACCCGCCCCCGGCTCACCCAGCGAAAAGGCATGGGATAAAGTGCTTTCACATACGTTTCCACATAGATGGGACAAACACCAACCTGATAGGAGCCTGGAGACACTCGGAGGGATGTGTGTTAATTGTCCTGTGTGGGCAGTGCCCAAAGGGGCTGGGGCGGCTGCTGAAAAGCCGGAGGCTGCCAGGGACGGAGGGAGGGTCAATCCTTCTGCGGAGAAAGGAGAGCTGCAGAGGGGCTCTGCAGTGTCTGCAGTGGCCACAGGATGTCTCCCAAATGCAGAAACACGGCCCTGGTCGGCGTTCATCTGGAACGTTTTCAGAAAAGAGCTCTAAGCATCACTTGCTCCATGCAGAGCGGTGATTTCACATCGGTTACCGCTGTTGTCATCTGCCCAGACAACTTCGACTTACTGTTAAAAGCATTAGGGGTAAAAATGCACCACAAGATACTGATGGCAGTTGCATGTTTTTTCTGGTTGAAAAATACCCTAATACTACGTTTAACGTTCTGTTTTATTGCTTTGGGAGCTGAGGTGTAGTTAAATGGGCTTTCGCTTTGCTGTGGAAAACCCAGAGGGCTGTAAAACCCTTTTCCACTTTTGTCAAGCCTCATTCTGTCTCCTTTCCCAGAAAACAACCATGTTGGGCAGCAGGCTTTTCTGCTGAGAAGGGTAGAAGGAATATTGAATACTTAAATTAATTCCCAGCTTTCTAAGGAGTAAGAATCTTTGGTTTCCTGTTGGGAAATTTAATTACTGCAGCTATTTTGCTGTTTGTCCTTTAGTAATCACTCTAATCAATGCTGTAATTTGCAGCCAGCCTTTCCTAAAATAATCTGGGATCACTTGCCATTTATATTTCACTGTATTAAGTAACTCTAAAGCTTTACGCCTGGCATTTTCCATGCCTGCACTCTGTTTTAATCTTCAAACAAATCCTGTTGCTTGTGCTTTAAGTAGGCAAGAAGTGAAACTTCCTTATTTGCTCAGGATTTTTTTCAAATCACGTATTTTGCTGCATCTTTCACTTTTACTGTAATCAAAGTTTTGCTGTTGGGGGATTAATAGTTAAAAATATTTATTGCTGTTACCTTGGGATGCAGTGAGTGGAAATGAAGCGGCTGTTTATTTTGGTCCATCTCAGGCTCACCCGTGTTCTTCTGATGAAGGAGCCCTGAGACTCATCCTCTGTCCTGCCATCCCAGACCCCATTGGCTGCTGCCGAGCCCCTTTCTGTGCCTCCCCAAGTGATGACCTGGAGTGTTGGGTGTGGCAGGAGTTGCGGCAAGCGATGGGGAGGGGGGACGATGCTCATCACTTCATGCATGGCCATGTGGAGGGAGCAGCAAAAGCACGATTTTGCTTTCAGGAATTTCTGTTCCTCATCTCCAATCTGGGAGCAGATTTGTTGGGCTAAATGTATGTATTTTAGTTGTTTTATCTAAATGACCCCTTTATGAACCTCTTTACTCCTGGCATCTAAAACTTGTTGCTTCCTCCATATCTCTGAAGATGAGCCTTGGCTGAACTCTTCTGGCTGAGCGCTTCTTCAGGCCCAGTTCAGGGGATGGTCCCTTTTTGGGGTCTCCTGTGGTGTCAGAGCTCTCAATCTCTCCAGACCGGACCTGTAAGTGCTCTTCTAGCTGGGGAAAGAGGAAGGTGCTCCAGGTCCCCTGAAGCATGTCAGTGCTGGTCTGCAGTACCGAACATGCCAAATGCAAAGGGATCCCCTCAGTGTTTAGTTGCTGAAGTGATTCTTCAGACCTGGGGGAGTTTAGCTCAAGTAAGTGCAAGGCTGCAAGGAATGCTTGGATTTAGAGCAGTCCCTAGGATGAGGAGGAAGGAGACTCAAGTCTTCTGGATGACTTCAGTTGCTGGGTGCTTTCTAGACTGCTTATTAAGGCATCAAACACCTCACCAGAAATGCGTGTTCTGTAATGCAACCAGGCCTGCCCAGTGGAGGGCTACCTGCACGACGACACAATGCCCCACTGAGGAGCTGTGTGAGCTTTACGTACTACCGAACAGCGGCAGGGCTGTGCTGTGCTATGGCTCGTCAGGGAGCAGCCTGCTCTCGCTGTGAGGCCTTCGAGAGCATCAGGAAAAGCTTGTCCTCATCTTGTTGCTGTAGGGAACCACGTCCATTTTCCTCCCTGATGGCCCTTGGGTTCTGCTTAGGAGAGGCATTAAAAGGAATATTGCAAGCTGTGAAGGGAGGAACGGTGGGCGCTTACTGGTGGCAGAAGAGGAGCCTCCAGTGGTGCCCAGTTCACACGGATGTGTGCCTGGAGCTCGGTGTACCATTTCCCATGTTGTCTCACACTGTGTGTGTTTGCGCAAACAGTTCTTGGGGTGATGCTGCAGCTCGCGGGGGCTGCATGGAAAGGCACATTCCTCCTCTGAGCTCTGTTTTCAGGGGACTCTCAGGGCCATTTGTCTCCGATCCGTCTGCCGACCCTGGCTGAAGCTTGCAGGTTCAGCAGCTACAGGGAGGACAGATTGAGCCGACAGGAGCACAGGCACTCACACACGGTGCACGGCTACATAAGGCTTGTTTCTCTGGGAAAACTGCCTAAAAACCGTGACAGCTCACAGCAGGGACCAGATCTGCTGATCAAGAGGCAGCTCTCCTTAAAAGGTCACTGTGCAGGTTAGAGCTGTGCTCGGAGTGGATCCTGATGGGACAGGGATGAATTCTGCTCTGCGCAAAGGGGATCCCAGCTCTATTTTGTGTTCCTAGTAACTCGGGTAACTTCAAATATCAAAGACTGTTCTCCCATGTTCTTTTTATTGCCAACATTTTTAGCTTGGTTTGACAGGGTAAGTGTTGCATGGTGTAAGACAGGCTATTATTTTTTTTTCCTGACTATTTTACATCTGACTAATCCCGCTAAAGAAGCAGGGAAATGTGGAACCACCTTTGCAAAGCAGTAAAAGTAAAGGCAGTGACAAAAGCGTTTGTCAAGGATAAAAATAAAGCGGAGGGCTGAAAGCCAAGGTTTATGGAGAGACATGCTGTTTATTTAAACAGCATCCAGCATCTCTCATTGACTTACTGTTACCTCTCCCTTACCCTCCCCTTCTGTCCTACAACAACGTGTGAGAATAAAGGATGTTTCATCCTTGCCTCGTCTTGTCACTCGGATGATGCCTTTTCCCAGTCTTCTGTCTTGGAAGCAGTAGTGTTCAGCATTTCACTGCAAAGCCGAGTTTCACTGATTTAGCAGCTGAGTTCAGGGAAGGCAGGGGATGAAAACAAGTCCTAAATTTGGACTGAACCAAAGATAGACATGGAAAATGAAAACCCTGGAAGTAAAGCTCTGGATCAGCATGGTATTGCACTGAAATTTGTGGTTACACTGATTGTACCTCTTACGCTCGCTGCTGTAAAGTGCCCTTTTATCTTTATTTATGGCACATGTAAGCATCCTGGCTGGGGACTTGTGGAGCGTGGTGGCAGTCACCTCTTGTGCAGTATTGGCTGGTTGCAGAGAAATGGGGTTTTGTGCTGCTAAATTCAGTGGTGATAAGAGTAACCAGTAGGGTTAGGGCATTGCAGTGGTTGGAGGCCGAATTCGGACCTCTGAAAAGGTCTGATCTCCCCCCACTCCCCACCAAAGGCTGTGTGGGACGCTTCTGGGGCTCTCCTTTTTCCTGACAGCAGTGCTCAACCTTTGCAGTTCATTAGAACAAGGAGTGTATCCCTGGAGACAGAAAACAGTCATTTCTTGCTCTTACTTAGCAAGTCTAAGCGACACTGGCCTGCTCTAGCCGAAGCTCTGGAGAGAGCCACTTCTACACAGCTTTAACCTGCAGAAGCCCCGTGGACTCAGTTTGAATGTGGCTTCCCACAGAATATAGGAAGGGAAGTAAGGAAGGGGAGGGGGCTGCTGTTCCATCTCTGTTATGAGTTCAGTATCGTTTTTCCAACAGCTCAGACTTTTTTACCACCATCTGCTCAAATTTGTCTGTATTTTTGGTATGACATCCAAATCTTTACTGAACCCTTTGCTGGGGTTCGGATACCTGAAGCCATATCCTCTGCCCAGCCCGAGCAACCTGCTGGCAGGGCAAAACCAGGAGCTTCCACTTCTCCATGTCCACAGCAACATCTTGGAAACAACGCTGTCAGTCAGTCTTTTCAAATGAAATTAGTGCAGCAGATCGCTCTGAAGATTGCAGCACCCTGAGCATGCAAAGTCAATGCTCGTTGCTGTAACTTGCCCTTTCTTTAATTACCACGTGGACAAGTATATGCTGGACACATCTCCAAATGTGGGTCATGATGGCAAGGACCTCTTGTGCAATATTGGCCATGTTGAACTGACTCTGCAAGAGGAAGATTTTCTGGACACTCCTCTCAGCCTCTTCTCCGAGTGGTGCCCGGCACCCGCCCACACTGCAGAGCACCCTCCAGCCTGGCAAGTGGTGCAAGGGCAAAGGGCTGAGGCACTAGTAGCCTCTGCAGCAGAGATGCTCTTAGTGCCGCTCAGGAGGACGTCCGCCAGCTCTCTGGTGCTCTAAATGGCTTGTGCCCATCTAGAAATCAGCGTATGCACAAAGAGGATGCAGTCACCAGCAAATCTGAGCTCACAAACCGGTTCTTCAGTTCACAGTGCAGAAGCTATCTGTGCTTCGGGTTGGTGTACGATTTCCTGTTGAGCCTAAAGGGCACGTAGCCTCCTTTCCCCATGTTTCTGGGGCAGACAGCAAAGGAAACAAGGTGTTAAACCCAGTAGGAGCTAGAACACAGCCCTGCTCAGCCTCGATGCCATCAGAGACAAAAAGGCCTGCCAGCAATCCTACTCACCAGCTGCCATGTGGAAGATCCTGGAGTGGGCTGAGATTCAGGAAAAGGTACTAAAATGTGCCTTTGCAGGTGATGGGGTCCCTAACTAGGCCATCTCCTGAAGCAGGAGACTGAGCAGAAGTGGAGCAGAGTCTAGAAGAGGAAAGGCTGGACTGATCCAATCTCTTCTTCTGTTTTCAGGTAGGTAGACTAGATCAATGGATTTGAAAATGGAGTAGCACGGGTTCCCTCCCTTGGCACCCTCCTCCCAGGTATGGCTGGGGGATTGGGTCAGTTTTTAGGACTGTAACTTGTTGTTCCTACTCCCTGTCTTGTGCGTACAACCAGCTCCCCCATGCAATCCCCATACAACCAGAGCATGGTCACCAGCGCTCCCCACTGCTGCCTGCCTGCAGTGAGGGTCCGCCTGGGCAGGTGTGGGGAGTACCCACAAGGAATAAGATCACCCACTGGCACATCCTTCTCCAGTTATGGTTTTCCATAAAAGAGCACCCTGGTCTGCTGCCATCTCATCCTATAGTGGAACAGCCGTGGCTGGCCAGGGCAGGTGCTGCCCCAGGACTGAGGAGAGTTGGAGGGTGAAGGACAAACCACTGCCAAATCTTAGCAAAAAGTCTCTCCCTGACTCAGCTGGTTTCATTTCTCTGTTCTGGCCTGAACGCAGGCTGGGTTGGGGCCAGGACACTTCCTAGCCCCAGTTCCTTGTCTAGTTGCTAGACCAACTTCTCCTTTGGCTGGCTGGCTGCTCTTCGGCTGGCTGGCTGCTCTTCTGCTGGCTACTCCTCAGAAAGACTTCTGTGTGGGCTAGGCTAGCCCCTGAGTGAAAGCGGAAGGGGAGGTCCTGGCCTCGCACATGGGGAGTGGTGCCGCTTGTGCAAGCGTTTGTCACAAGGCATGAGGAGTAGGAGTCAGCCTTTCCCAAGTCTCAAGTTCTCTTTCTGGCCACCACAAGGATTGTGGGTAGGCTGATGTGTAGGACAACAAAAGCTCTCTGTTGGTAGACGTAAGCAGGGTAGTTTGAGAAGGCCCCAAATTTTCTTCTCAGCTAAGTAAAGTGATAATTTTTCACAGCGTTTTGATGAAACTTTCTTTCCTGGAGAAGGGAAGAGAAAGGGGTTCACAGCACCCAAGGACACTGTCAGGAGGACCTTCAAGGTTGTGTTTTAGTCATAGGGCTTAGCAAAGAACTAGGAGGAGGCACAATACATCAACCCCATGGTTATTTGTCCTGTGTACAAGCTGCTGCTGTTCTCTCTGGAGGTCATATTCACAATCAACCCAGGCAGATGGTCGGCCAGTGATGTCTCTGGGGAGCCAGAAAGTCTCTCGAATCCTCGATATAAGAGCTGGTATGTGTTTGAAGCAGCTCTGAAGAGGGCTGTCTATATCATTGACAGCCCTGGCTATGGTCAAACTTGGCCGCCTGTGTCAGCTGGACCAGAGATATCCTGCGCACGCCCCAGGGAGGGAGCTGAAGGATGCGTGCTGAAGTCTCCATAGATGGATAACTGCGACCATCTTGCCACCACTGCTGAAGGAAGCAGCAAGCTATTTAGTGAATCTCTTATCCTGCAGCACTCCAGGAAAACTTCGAGTGTTGGCTCTTGCTTAGATTGTCATAGGCTTGAATTTGGGCAAATTTTTCTACCTCAGCAGAGAAGAAGCAAAACCACTCTCTGGTTCAGCACCAGCCAGGACCATGGCTGCTTTCCCTCCTGCCCCAGCCCAAGCGGTTCCTGGGCTGGCTGCCAGTGGGCTGTGCCTCCTGCCATGGCCATGGTCCTGCTCTCTTGGGCAGCTCCTCCCTACATGTGACACGCTGCAAACAATGTCCCCAGAGAATCCAAGGAAAGGAGCACTTGTTACCAGGAAGGACAGGTCTCTCAGATGCCTTTAGAAGCCTCTGAGCCCCAGCAGTGGGCAGGGCTGAAGTAATGTGTTCCCGGAGCAGGAACACTCCGGAAATCTGGAGGAAAAATGGTTATGGAAATAATAACAACAGTGATAATCAGAATAGGTGGGATTGAGCTCGGCACAAAGCCAATGAGTCAGCTGAAGCAGGCATCTGTTTCCGTGGAAAAAGTCATCTGCTGCTGTGATGAGCCTGCGCCCCTCCTTGCCTTTGGGGAGCTGGGAGGGGGAGAATACAGAAGGGATGGAGTTGGCTCAACACACTGGCGGCTAGACCTGGTTGTGCCTGAGCTAAAGGCAAAGCTCAATGCCTTGGAGTGCACGTAGGAAAAAGCAAGGGAGCTCTTTTCCCTGCTCACAGTCCCCAGAAAACATCAGCTATGGCTTTTGTGAATCTCTGGGTCAAGCTGATCCTCACTGGGGTGAACATGTCAGCAGAAACTCTAATGCTTTGCAGGAAGCATCATGTCAGCCTTGGACCCGTTCAGCTTGGTGGACTCTGAGGTGACAGTTGGGACCATCTGCGATTTCAAACAGGTCAGCCCCAAACTGCAGCAACTTGTGGTGGCCCTGGGTTTGTGGTCTGCAAATACAGCTCCAAAGGCAAGTGGAGACCCATCCACAGCCTGCTGCTGTGGAGTCAGCCTGGGTTTGGAGAGCGATGCAGTTGGAGGTAACAAAATCCTGGACAGTAAAGGGCTATGCCCTGTCTGCTGGCACCATCTGGTCACGGGTGGTGGTGGTGTCAGCCTTCACCTGCTAAGCTGAGTGTTGCTGAGCCTGGCCCAAATCCAGCTGGATGCTGGGGTTTCTGGTGGCAGGTGCACTTGACCTACCTCACTGCAAGCAGTGCAGCCCCCTGTTGCCAGCTTCTCATGTCTAGTGGGTGCTCACCTGACCTGTCCACCCACTATGGTGAAGATTATCCTGCAAGACCTCAAGGGGCTGGTGCCACATCTCCCATGGAAGCACTACCCGAGCAGAGGGATGGGGTCTCAGTTCCTCAGACCCATCTGCAAGCACCTCTCCCCACCTGTAACGGCACCACCCTGCTGTGTTTTGGAGCTGTAGCCTTCACAAAAATATGAGCATCCTCAAATAGACCCAAGGTCCTAACGTGACTTCCCAAGGATTTCTGCTGGGCTGCAGCTTCCAGCCTGCGCAAACATCAGCCCAGCCGGAGGTTAAACAATGTCCTTTAATAGGAACAGATGGGCACCCATTTCTCATGCGGGGAGAGAAGAGCATTCCCCATTCAGAGCTCACACACAGGCAGCGCGAGGGCCGCAGGGGGACAGGGATGCCCTGATTTGGAAGTCTCTTGGTCGACCCAGCTACTCGAAAGGTGGCTGTTTCCTGCACTTGGGCCAAGGGAGATTTTTATTTAGAAGATTCCTTGCCTGCTCAGTGTAGAGGGGAAGTCAAAAGACACAGGCTCGTGCTCCTGGTCTCCACCGAATGTAACTGACCTACAGCAGATTTGGGAAGTACCACCGGTTTGTCAGAGCCTCCTCGGTGCACAGGGCTGGGGCTTGCTGGTGCTGCCATTTATGGGGCTCTCGCCATCACCCTGACTAGAGAGCGCTCGCCCGGCACGGGGGCAGCTCTCCCTCCCGGGCCCCACGGTGTTGTCCTGCTCCTCAGGCCACCCCGGGGTCCTGCCAGGGGAGACCCCAGGAAGGGGGCTGCTGGAACACTTGCCAGCGTAAACAGGAGCTGCCTTTAAAAATAAGCGGAGAAAAGAGCCAAGCTGTCAGGCGTCGCTCCCGTTTCCATGAGAACGAGGGAACGCAGCCTGCCAGAGCAGCGCAGCTCTGGCCTTGGCTTTCCAACCCTGCTTTCACTCTGCGAGCAGATTTCTCCCCAGATCTTCCCTGCTTTTACCCACTTCCCTTACTGGGGCTCCTTTGGGTGGACCCTTGCCGTGGTCTCCGCTCTCTGCAACTACTGTTGCTGTGCAACTCCCCCGCCCCAAGCCCTCTGAGCCCTTCTGGGGCGGCAAAGCCCCGTCCTGCCACCACCAGCACCCCAAGGTGCAGGGCATGAGGGGTTCCACACCCCAAAATGCCCAAAACTTGGAGTTTTCAGCACCTGAAACAAGGAGCTGGGGGGCTGCAGACCAGGAGTCAGCCACTTTTCTTGCAGGATTTTATTGCTGCCAACACTTGGCTTGGCTCAAAGGTCTGCCCTGAGCTGGATTGGAGGTTGGCATCCCCCTTGGTGCCCTCCCCACGCTGGTGGGAGGTGACATGTGTCGGGAACCATGGTCTCTGTCTGCGAGTGGACCATGAGGCTCTTCATCTCTGATAATGTGCTTTTTACAGTCTTCTACATTCCCAAGAGAAATTCTGCAGGAATTTTCTATTTCTGCAGGAGCGGCAGTGGGAAGAGGAAAGGTTGAGCTCTCTTGAGACCTTTGTACTTTATTTTTACTTTTGTTGTTGGTTTTTTTTTTAAAACTGGAGGAAGGAACAGACTAAAAGGGGCATAAATAAAATCCAACTAGTTGGGACAAAAATACGTGGTTGAAATCCTTGCCCAGGGCTGTGAGTGACTTTGTACATGAGAGATACACTCAGCTAAGGCAGGATTCTGCATCTCAAACCAGTTATTTGGGTTTTGGTGGGTTTTTTTTATATTCCATCTGGGGAAGCACAGTGACCAGGTTAACCCTCAGCTCTGGCCACCCTGTCCCCAGCCTCAGCAAAGGTGCTTCCTTCACACTGTGAGATGGGGCTAACGACACTCCCCAAGTGCTGGTTAAAAGCCTGCAGGATGCTTTGCTAAATGCAGCATCATACAGTCACAAAGTACTGTTGGCACTAAGCCTGGCATAAGCTGAAGAAGTGATCTTGTTTCCTCTTCCAAGCCACAGTCTGGGGTTTCACTGTTGTTGATGCCCCCAGAGCCCAGCCCTGGAGGTGTCCCTCTCCTGCGTTAGCATTGCGACCCTCCTCGGGGGGCGGCAGGGGGCTTTTCTACCTTGGAAAGGAAAGCAAATACTGACAAGTTTTCAGCTGCTTCTAAAATATGCTTTAGCTGCATGTTTCCTGTAGAGTGTAAGTACTCTTGCTAAAAACAAATATGTATGTATTATTTAAGTTTCTTATTTTCGAAAGATCCCACAGTCTCGGTGTAGCTTTGATAATAGTCCCTCACCACAGGTTACCTTTCCTGAGAGGCTCATTTTGAGGTCCCAAAATATCTCCTGCAACAGCTTCTTTGGAACCGCAGCCTCTTGGCTATGGCCACCATGTCCCAGGTCCTGGCATGAGCACAGGCTCGCCGCTGCGGCCGGCGTGATGCTGCCTTCCACAGTTACCTCTGCCGGCACTCCAGGGTTTTTCTCGGGGGGTGGAAGGACAAGAAGGAACATGTTGAGAAATAGCAAAGGGAGAATTATGCACCAAGTTCAAAGATTAGGGGTTGGCTTATTAGGTTTTCCCCTAAGCTCAGTATTAAGTAATGCTCAATGACCTGTGCAAAAATCAGAAGCGAGGATTAATAAAGCCTTAATGGTGGATGTTTATGTTTGAAAGTGTCATGGGACTACATGTGCTGGAAACAACGTCCCCCCCTCAAGGGTACCCACTGAAAAATGTTTCTTAGTGTCTTTAAAATAGTTTCACCTTACTTCCTAGATTTAGGAGTCTTTTTAGTAAGTGTTCCTATGCCTACTCAGCCTCGAATAGCTCTTGGGTTTATAATTATTATTTCACTGTTTCTCTATATCTTCTTGATGTGTTTATTCCAAATCCCTTTTAGGTAACCTAATATGTGATTTTTGGTGGTCCCTGCTCAGGGCTGGCTTTAACTGAAAGTGAATAAGCTGAGCTGAAGGACACATCAGCTGGATATTTAAACAAAGAAGTCGTTCTTGGTGGAAGCTTCACTCTTGAACTAAGTTGTATGGAAAATCTCAACGTGGCCAATGCTGACAATGACAGGGCTCAGCCGCCGGAGAGCCACAGGCAGAATGGGGAGGTGTCCAAAGCACCCAGGGGGCCCTGAGGCCGAGCACTGGGGGCAGCTGGGTGCACTGAAGTGGTTGTACATATGTCTATGCATGCCTGGCCTTGCATTCCCTCCTCTGCTTTCCTCCCATCTCCAGGACAGCTGTAAGAAAACCTCAAGCCTCTCCCAACACTTTCAGCAGTGGGAAATAGCTGAGCAGTTGATTCCTCATGGCCTTTTCCACCCTCCAGGTAGGTGAAAGGTTTGGAGCACCACTGGGACCCCACCAACCACTCCTCTGTGGGAACAGAGAGCACCCTGTGCCACCCACCAGACAGAGGAAAGAAGGGGGGATGCCCCAGAGGCAGAGGGAAGGAAATAAGGTACTTACACCAGCTCCAGGAGAAAGAGCATCCTCAAGATGCTCAACAATGTTTTGCCTTAAAACAACGGCTTATAAAAAGAAAAGGCAGCCATCACTCTCCTGTGAAGCCAACACTATGGGGCCATGAGCACCTCTCCTGTCCATCACAATCGTCTTCTCATGCATGTTCCCACAAGTATCTCTGGAGCCGTCTCTCTCCCTGGACGAGTCCCAGCTTGGAGGTTGTTAGAGCAGCAACCTGATACAATGGTATCCCAATGTCCTTTGCTGAAGACATTCCACGTGTGGAGCAGCGTGGTCCCACAGCTCTCCTGGTGCCCATCCCCATTGGAGACCTCTCCTCTTGTGCCCATTAAGGCACGTTCAGTCACTCGCTCCCAGCACATCCCTCCGGACCAGCACTGCCAGCGTAGGATGTCTCTGCTGGCTTCCTGGTAATCACAGGCCCACTCTGCCCAGCAGCCTGGGAACGTCATCAGCCTGAGTTATTAGCGATGATTCAGGGGATTTCACCACAGCCATGGAGGGAGACTGGCCAGTTTCTGTGGGCGGATGCAGCCTGGCCCATGCTTACTGGAACACCTGTTTTCCTGCCCGAGATGACTTCACCACCCAGTGCCCTAAAACCATCTCATTTGCCTCTCACTGCTGTGGTTGTCTCCAGCTTCGTCCCAGGCCAGCTGGGCCAGTGAAGCAGGAGAAATCCCCTCCGTGCTGAACTTGCTGCAGAACCTCCATCAGCTCCCATAGGCCAGGCTGGCGCCAGCACTGAACCTGCCATCGGTTCTCCCTCCAGTTTCCCCGTGCTTTGAACACACAGCAGAGTTTGAGCTGCAAACAGCCACTATTTATAGCCCAACAAAACTGTCCTCAGTGTACATGCTAACCACTCTGCTGGACCAGGCTAAAGAACATGGGGTCTCAGCTGAGTTAATTCACTTATTTTCCAGTCTTGCTCATTCCCAAGTAATCCAGGAAAACTTTGCTGTGCTCGAGTATTGCCATCAAACATCTTCACAATAAATCACTGCAAAAATATAAGCTGACTCTTCCATGGTCTCCGCAGCACGGGTTATTCTGTTTTACTCTCTGGTCATCTATAACGGGTGTGGAAGGAGCCATCAGACTGCAGCCATCAGCCGAACCTTGCACCCACCTGCACTAAACACACTGAGAAGCTGAGGTCTTCACAAAAATCTGGAGATTGCACGTGTATCTGTCAAATTAGTCTTTGATTCTGTTTTTATTCTGAAATTGCATCACAAAAAGCTCAGGATTGCCCATTCTGTATTTTAGCTGAAGTTTTTGACATTTTGGAAAAACCTCAATGTTCACTTTTTTCTGTGTTACCCTTTCTACACTTTTTCCCAGGTGTTGAGCGTGAGACATTTTGCCCTTTGAAAATGAATATTCATATACATACACACACACAAACATATATATATAAATATACATATATATATATATACACACATATAAATGTATGGTTTCTCATAGTCTTACTCACTGGCTGGAGGAGGAAAACAAAAATCTTTGGTAGGTTTGGATGCATGTCTATTTATTTTTACCCTGTCTGGTAACGCAGCTTTTCCCCATTAATTGTCGATCCCAGTCTGAGCCCACGCTGCCAGTTTAACTGCTAGACCCACACTGTGGGTGTAGTAGATGCAGCTTCTCACCTGATGCGCTTGACCTGGCTCTACACAGCGTTTGGACAAAAAATGGATGGTCTTTCAGAAGGTGGGGAAACCCAGTATCCCCACGTACAACACCTCTGCAGCCCAAGCGCAGCCCTCGCTGTTGGGTTTCCAGCACGGTGGCTGGCAGCTTGCACTGGGCGGCAGAGGTGCTGTGGGGCCGAGAGCCCAGGGCAAGCGAGCTGGGCCTCGAAATGAAGCAGGGCAGGATCTTGTGTAATTTCTGCATAAGAAAATAAACCTCAACCTGTCAAAGACAGGGCAGAGGGGCAAGAGACCTGGTTCTGATTAGCCTCTCATCTCAACATCTTAGGCTGTGAAATGTCCTTCTCCAGAACTGGGCTTGGCTCCCCCTTCACTGGGGACAAATAAACCTGACGAAGCCCCGGGATGGTGGAAAAGTTCCCTGTCCCGCTGGTGGAGGGCTGGAGCAAACGGTCACCTGGGCTATTTCCAGCTTTGCAACTATGACTTTTTAGGAGAGGTGGGAAGGCAGGCTAGCCAGAGGAACGCGGGGCAGCCAAAGGAGCCTGCTGGCCTGCTGCTTCCCCAGGGGAAAAAGTAAAGCAAACAGGAGATTAAAAGGTTGTGATGCTGTCTCTATTCCCAGAAGAGTGCCCTGCCCACCACGCTACCACATTTTTTGTGTGTAGGCGGGTGGGTGGAGCAAAAAAGAAAAAAAAAATATCACTCAAACTCTCCTGCTCAAGCTATTCCACATTGCGTAAAAATATGGTAATGTTCATCTGAGGACAGGCTGGAGCCTAAACCTCCTCCCTCCCAGGTGGGTGACTGAGACATTAGGCAATAGCACCTTCCCTTTTCTTCTTGGCCTAGTGGTGGATTAATTACACTGGGCAAAATGCAAAGCCGGAGGAAAGCATTGCCCTGGCTTCAGCTGTGGTTGGAGCCAAGCGGAGATGAGTTAAGCGAGGATCCACAGCAGAGGGCAGGACTTGAGCAGCAGCCTCCTGTGTCCCAGGCACATCTCTCAGCCAGAGTCCAGCAGATAAAACCACCTTGCTCAATACTTTGCTCTCAAGAAAGAGTAGCCACTCAGTTTGGCCACCTTGTCCCAGGAAGCAGGAGCCTCCCTGGAGCACCTCAACCTGCTCGTGAAGCAGCCATCCTATCCCCTTTCTTGGCTGGGGACACAAGGGAGTGTGCAGGAAGGCTGACCACTTCACTCAGGCCTGGGACCTTCCCTGGGCATGGCAGAGTGCCCACGGCTGATACCGTCATGCTGAGCTTACCACCACCCTCTGTGTGGCTTAGTCCACAAGCAGGTGAAAAACCACAAATAATTTTTGAGTAGAAAGCACGGAAGTGGAAAAAGGAGCATTCATGGGCGGTCTACTGCCAGCCACTGTAAGGAGAGAGGTAAATAGTTTCCCAAACAAACAGCTTGATTTCTTGAATAAGGACCCTGGGGTCCCAGCAGGCAGCGTGCCACACGTGCCAAGAAGGAAGGAGATTGGTTAGCTGACTGGGCAGCACAAGCATGCCCTGCATGAGCATCACATGCAGGCCAGGACTAGGCAGTTGCTCCTCTGAGGAGACCAGAACTGCTCAGAAGAAAATGACGTCAAAAAGAAATACCCCTTGAAAGCATTCTAAAAATGGTGCAAGTTCTAAAAACAATGTGTGTTTTGAGTGGCAAGGCAGCAGCCGAGGGACAACATGCCAGCCTGTGGGAGCAGGGTGTGTGGAGGCAGCCAGAGAGGACAACACAACCAGGCCTGCACTGCAGCTGGCAGAGCTCACTGCTCTCCCTGGCACCAGGATGGCAGCAACCATCGCTGCTCTGGAATCTGTAAATGAGAAAATTTCTGCTGAAACTTCACAGGAAAGCCCAGAGATGGAACATGTGCCTGCACAGCCCAAGGGCTTCTTGGCCCCTCTCCTCCCCCAGGTTTCACCCACATTGTCAGCACTTTTTCAGCCAACAGAGGAGCTGGTGCTCCAATCCCAGCTTGGTGAGGAATGAAGCCATCACAGAGATGCAGAGCATGAGCTTGCCCACCCAGCGGGCTCTGCCAGCCACACCAGCTGCCACATCCTTCCCAAAAGCTACATGACATGGGTGGCTCCCCCAGCGAGGCTAATTGGGGGTCCCCTGTATAGAGCACAGCAGCAACTGATGCCCTCCCTCTCCTCCTCTCGGTTTAAGGCCAAGGCACTCCGATCCGCAGCAGCTTGCCATTGCCCAGTATGAGTTCAGGTTCCTGAGGCACGAGCAAGCAGCTGCTCCGTGTGACCCACTTCATACAGCCACAGTATCTGAGTGACCCACAACAGGCACCCAGGGCACGACAGTGAGTAATGCTGAGAATCAAACCAAAGTTTTTAGGGTGGGGGGTGGGAGGTTGAATTTCTCTCTTGATCACAGATTTTCTTGATCACCTTCTTAAAAAGGTCCCAGCTAGGGTAGGTCCCTGTGATCAGCTTTTTGCCATGACAAATTCATTCTTTGGATTATTTTCAATTGCTTTGTGGAAGCTGAAACAGAAGCACAGTTGTGTTATTCCTCATGGCAGCAACAGGAGGGAACAAAGCACAGGTGGTGGGTGGGAAAGAAAACCAATTAAAAAATATTTTCTAGGTGGATGCAAGCATTAAAGACTAGCTTGCTGCTTTCACTGTAATTTTTTAGCCAGCTACAGATCCTGCCTCAGACTGCAGGAACCCAGGGGCTAGAGTAAGACAGAGAGATGTAGCAGCTCTGGCAGGTTAATGACATAGGAGAAACAACATGCATAAGGAGAGAGACATTTTTATTAATCCAGCTGATATAGCTAGAAAAAATATACAAGTTTTCAGGTACCTCCTTCCATTAGACAATTGCTGTGAGCACAGTATCAACGCTGCAGAGAGGCACCACTAAATGAACGCTCTCTGATTACAAGATGCAGCACCAGCTATTTGTCAAGCATCTGTGAACAGTGACATGAAGCACAGCAAGGGGAATCTACAGAATGTACAAAAGCAACCAGTTGTCTCTTGCACCATTTTCCCTTCCCTGCTCTCACAAGCCTCATACAGAAAAATCTCTGTGCTGATTATCAACTCAGATACAGGAATATCACCCAGCACAGAACAAACTTGTACATGTGATCTCCTCTCCCCCACCCAGTTAAATTTGAATACATAGAACACTGTTTAAAAAAAAAAAAAAAAACCAAAACCACAACTTATCTGAGATGTTCACTCAGTCTTTCCCTCACCAAAATTTAATTAGCTTACCCCAGCTGGAGTCATCATATCAGCTACCTGACAGCCTGCAATCACAGCCTTAGAAATACCACAGCCTCTACAAAAGAGAACTTCACTTATCTGCATGAATCTATATAAAGCTACATATCAACCTTCCATCACGCTCACTCTGTAAAAGCCAGGTTTTAGCAGTGGGTACAGCTACTGAGCAGGCACTATCTGATTCCCAGGATGCATGAGCTGCAAAAGCTGTTGTTACTAAGGGTCTAATGCTCCCAGCTATCAATAATTCTGGAAAGTGTTGCTCTTGTAGGTTAATAATGTGATGCTCCCATACAGCAAGCACATGTGTACACTGACTACAGCCATTGTGGAGAACACACTTCCTTGATACAACACTAAGCTCATACCCAGAGGACACCCTGAACTTTCAAGCCAGACCCAGTTTGGCAAAAAACAATTATCTACCATGTTTTTTCAATTGACTATACTGCTTGTTTTCAGGTTCATAGGACAACTGGTGCATGGGACAACAAGAACCAGCTGAAGAAAACTACAGTTATCTGGCATTTTTCTGTAATTGGCAGCACACAGCCCCCATCTCTTCCCTGGCCAAGCTGAAAGCACTTGGAGAGAAGCTCAAGTTTAAGTTCCACCTCACTCTTCACCCCCAAAAAAGCAATTACTGTTTACACCAACTCTCTGCACATCTCTAGATTAAAGATGCAATCTTCTCCCCACAAACTGGCTTACTGTCAGTATTTTTATGGGCTGAAGTCTGACCTCAAGACCATTTTTCCAGGAGGACCTGTCTGAAAACAGTAGCCCTTTGTACCCAGCTCTGTCTCCCCTCCCTTGCAGGAGCCAGCCTGGCTTGCTGTAGTCAGGGTAATGACAGTTTACAGTTGCCATGAGCAGATGTACAAGTCAAAGCCTTGGAGGTAGGGCATGTTTGCAGTGACTCATGTTTAACACTAGTTCAAGTTTACAGCAACTACAATCAAGTTAAAGGCTCACTTTTGACACTACTTTAACCACCCTTCCAGCAGACTGCAGCAGCACAGCCAGGAAGATGTGCTAGCACACAAAACCAGCCCATCTAGCATAACTAAGAAAACCAGGTCATTTAAATCTCAAAGACATTCAAGTTAACACATCTAAGACATCTCAGGCCAAAACAATAGTTTATTTCATTTTCAACAACATCTCAACCATCAGAAAAATAAACTCTAACACAGATGGATGGAAGACTTCTCTAACAGTGTAACTAAGTGGGCTCTGACCCCAAGGGTTTGAATTGGAGTGACATTTTATTATTCATCCAATAAGTTAGGAAGCATGAGAATAAAGGGATTTATTTCTGATCTGGCATGAGGTCATCAATAGACTGGCCTTTTTCAAGGCGTTTTTCCATTTCAATGAGCAGCTTCACACCATCTACCACCATCTGAACCAGCTCCACCTCTGAGAAGCCAAGGCGATCAGCATTGGAGACATCAAACACTCCTCCAACAGCAGCTGTGTCCACACCACCTGGAGCAAGAGATGCAGTTAGAGCACTGACCACTGCTACAGCCAGGGAGTCTGCCTTTCTGCTCTCACTAGCTTGAGGTGGGAACACAGCAAGACAAGCTGCTACTGCTGCCTCCTCCTAAATGCAGGAGATAAAGCTGCATGTGACTGCCAACATGAGCCACCAAGCACACCATTAGGCCAGCTCTTTACTCATTTAACCCAAGAGCAATCTAACCTGTGGTTAGAAGTACCCACTGTAGTAATTTCCCAGCCAGAAGTTAAATCAGAATCCCTGCTTGTATCAGCAACAGCTGCCACCAGGTCCACCCCACCTGGTGCTCAGAATACCACATAGGACATACCTAGATAACCAGATACAGTACAGTATAAGCAGAGCACTGGCATCCCCAACTCCTCCAAGACAGAATTTTGAGGCTTGGTTCTCTCCCTGTGCTTTGTAAAGGTACCTTTTGGATGGTCTGACAGACACTGCCAGTATGAACGAAGACATGGGACTGGCTGTAGCCAAGCTTTTGCTGGTCTCTTAGGGCAGCCTGACTAGGACATCACTGTATCACCTCTCACCTGTGCCTCGTTTCTGCAGCCGAAGCCTCTTGAGGACTTCTCCAAACTTCTCATGTTTCCCAAGATTGGGTAGCTTGATGTGCACACCAGCACGAAGCCCTGTTCCAAGGTTGGATGGGCAGGTCAGGATGTAGCCCAAATGTGGATTCCACATGAACTCATAGTTTTTGGACTTGAAGAGAGTTTCTATCTATAAATAGAGAGAATGGATGTTTAGAGATTGCTCTCTGCTCTGAAGGATGCAGTTCATCCATTAGCACTCATATACAGCTTCAGTTACATAGCAACAGCCACAACAATTAGAACAGTTAAGTCAGTCACTAAGCCCCCTCCATTTGGAAGAAAGGGCCACCAACAAGAGGCTTAAGACCTTAATCTTGCTCCCAGCAGTGAGATAGGCTAAGTTTAAGCTACACTACAAACTCTGAAGTCACTATCTGTGGGGAAGCTTGATTTAGTACATGTTGCTCTGGAATGTCTGTTAGGATTAGAGAAGGGGCTGGTAAGGCTCAAGTTCACATCAAGACTAGAAGCTGAGAAAAGTATTCAGCCTAGAAGCTTCAGTCCAGCTTTGCCCATCCACATTCAAGCAATTTCTCCTCCCATCCAGCATGTCTCAATGGCTGATTTATAGAACCATGTAGAAATCCTTTAAGTACAGTTTAGACACTTGGATAAGGGTGCCACATCAGAGGCCATTCTAGATTTCATAGCCACAATGCTTTGCCAATGCAGGTGTTTCAAAGCCCTCACAGCTCTGGACCTCATCAGGGTGTTCTCAGAGACCCCAGCTATGAAGCACCATCATGCAGGACTCCAGAGAGGGCTTGAAAGAGTTTGCATTCTCAGCACTAGCCAGAGAAACATTTGAACCAACAGCTCAGGCAATACTGATTTACCTGTGTTAAGCCAGTACAGAAGCGGGTAAATACTTCTTTCATGTTGCCACCTTTCTGCATGGAAATAACTCTAAGGTGATCCTCCTCATTGATCCAAACAAGGAAGGTCTTGTTATCATTGTGCCTAGAAGACAAGGCAAACAACTTGTTATCTGTCCCACCTGACATTTTCAAGTTAATTGTAATAGCATCAAACTACTCATTACTGAGGCTTTTATTTCAAGAGACTCACTTAGTTGGTTCTCAAAGAAATTAATTTTGCTTCTTTTGTGCATGTAGGACCTAACAGGGTTAGGCTGGTAGTTTACACCCTGCTCTTTTCAAGAGTTAGTTTGAATTGGCCCATATCTAAACTAGTCAGAATGAGTACTAACATGACATTAGCCAGTCTTACAGTATCAAACCGTAAAATCCAGTCATCCCCCTAGCTCTCTCATGGCCTGAATTTACAAATTTAGGAGATTTCATCTGTTCAGAAGAGCTTGCAGAAGGGTAATTAGTACAGACTTTGTACAGCGATGTTCACAATGACACTGTGTTGACAAAACCTTTTATGAGAATTGTCAGATTGTTAAACTGCACTTTGTACCTTATCAGAGAACTAAGTTGAGTTTTCATTATTAATTTTAAGATCAGGTCTCTTCAGAGATACTGTAAAAAAACCTCTGAAGACCAGTGGGCCCTTCTCACCCTAGCCTGCAGCTGGCAGCAAGTACTATCATCAGTATTTATCATGCTGATAATTTCTCAGCTTGATTAGGATCAAAAATTAACTAGAACCTGAGGAAAGTTATTTATGCAGACAACATTGGGACTTTACACTTCAAGCTTGCAGATTAGTCATGCTCAGATGACAGCACTATCTAATGCTGGCAATCTGCAGGTAGATGATGCAATATTAAAGGTGACCTACAGAAACAAAGCATGCTTCCTCTGCACTGTACTGAGGCAGCTGCAGTAATAAGATTGGAGTATTCCAGCTGGCAAAACCTAGCTATTGGCTTACAAGGGAGCAAGTTCATTATGTTGCAGAAGCTCCTGAGATGCAGAGTTTTATGTAGGTGACCTACATCTAAAACAGAATCCTTCCATTCCACATCTCTGCCTCAGTCAGCTTGTGTCACCAAGTCTCTGGGGGCAGGAGGGCAAAATCTCATCGCCAGTGCTGGTAAAGTGAGTCCTGCATCAGTGAGTTTCTACAAGCAGAAGTAATGAGACTACTAGGGAGCAATTATGCATCCAGAATCAAGTCTGAACTAAGCCAACACAAGGCTTGTTTGTTACCACAAGTTACTCTAACCTCCTGGGACAAGAGCTCAATGCAGTGGCACATCTACTCCTTTAGAAGTGATCTATTTTCCTAAGCTGATTCAATTATTGTCTGGTGCTTCACTAACCCATGTTGTGTGGGTATGCTCTGGTTACAGGCTAGCCAAGCTGGCTTGTTCCTGCCAGCTCCATGGGGTGCATAGTAACATATGTCCAAATTCTTCTGGCTTTGGTGCAACTTCCCCAGAGGACAGCACACAAGTTTCTCATTAGATTCAGAAATATGAGTTCAGAAGCCATTTTGCCCAACAGTACAAGCCACAACCAAAACAGCAAGATTTTTTTTTTCCCCACTGCCTTTGTACAACTGCTCCCATCCAGGCATACTCACCAGATACCTCTGGCATCAGGCCAATCTCGTGCCATCCCAGATGCCAACAGAAGAGGAGAAACTGGCTTGTCAAACAAGAAGTGATCATCAATCAGCTGCTGCTGCTCTGCATCAGTCATGCTCTTCAGAGCATAGTACTTCCCCTTGAGATCACCTTCCAGACTACCCAGAGCTGAAAGAGAGTCACTTTTAGGTTGAGACCAAAGATGCTAGACATTTCCAGCACTTTAGAGACCACACTCAAAGTACGGCAGTGTCTGATCTGCTGGGTTTGGTTCCTCCTTTGCTTTCATCTGCAATGGCAATGCCTTTGTGGCATTACAGAACTTAAGGCAATATCAGATGATTCATCTTCACCTTCCAGGCTTATACAAGTAGCCTTTGTTCCCTTACATGTCATATAGATTCATTACTGCTGCTTAACTGTGGAAGTGGAGTGCTTTCTTTCAAGAAAAATCAAGGTCATAAATATAACAAACAGTATTATTCTAGTCAAGGACTATTACCCTGCCCTCAAGAGGTTTTGGAGCAACTACACTCTCAGTCTTCAGAACTGCACCTTGAATGTATCCTTTCCTCTCAATGGAGTTGAGAGGCAATAGAAAAAAACCTGCAGCTGAGGAGTTCCACTGAAAACTAGGGCTTACTCTAGCCAACTGCACATTTGGAGCAAGACTACACCTCTCAGCAAGATGAACATTAATGAAAGTCAATTAAGAGCAGCCACAAAATACTACAATCATGACTCAAGCCCTGAAGTTGCTACATACCTGTTACACTTCAGGTCTGAGCCATGATGAACCAAGCTCTTTCCCCACACACATAAAAAGAAGCTTTCAAGATCAGCAAAGGTCAACTTAATGCAGTCCAACTTCCCTCTGACATGTGCTCTTGCTCTCAGCTACAAACTGCAATGCTGAGGCAGCTGTAATAAATCTTTTCAGGGAAGGCTCCATGTTCAGACTAAGTCTTGAGGGAGGCAGCTTTTGCCAACTGCCTCCATTTTCAAGCTGCAAAGAACACCTCTTGTGCAAAGGACATAAGTAGTTTCCCCAATGCACCCAGTTCTCACTTTACCTTCAACAGAGAGCTTTTCGACAGCCCGCCTCTCTCCCCGACTACAGTGTGGGGGAAGACAGAATCCACGGATGCTTCTACCAGTTCTGACACGGGAACTTAGCACATAGTTGGGATCCAGGTCATCACCTCCCTACAAGAGCAGGAAACAAGTGAGTACAACTCTGTTGCCAAGATCCCTACCCTAAATACAGGTACCTCCCATGCATTTAAGTGTGCACCTTATACTTCAGATATTGACTACTTGGCCTGTAAGCCAGTGTCTTACTTCAGGACTATTTTTCTCAGCATTAGCTTAAGTTTCTGTGTAACACAACCCTTGTTTTGAGCCTAAGGCTACAGCTACTAAGTAGCGCTAGAGGATAGGGATACCTCCAGACCACCAGTTTTACGTCCATTTCAGACGATGGTCTGGGCTTCTGTTACCCCTTCAGATCTGTAATCAAGAAATATCAACATGCAGCAAACCCTTGTTGTTTAGGTAGGTGTTTACTCTTGTAAATGAGAATTATTCACTACTGTCATCCAAATTCTCTTATTTTCAAGATGTCCTATGGCTAGCCAATCAACACACCATTAGGAATTCCTAGAGCCTATGGCAACATTTGAAACCCTTAGAATGGGCAGATATCCTTACTGCTAGCAACACCAATGTCTATTCTGTAGTACGAGACCACCAGGTGATATTTAAGATCCAAAATCAGACAGCAGGAAGCGTTAAGTTTTGACTCCTAGGACGGTGTTGTTTAACTTGACTACTACAGCCCACAGCTCATGTTGAACATGTTCAGCATGACCTAGGCTAAAGCAGTACATAATACCAGGTCCTGCTGCATGCCATCTGCCTGGTTCTATGCAGCCACTGACATCTTAGAACAGCAAGCTCTTAAGTCCAATTGCACTGGACACACAGCCTGTGGGTCTGTGCTGGGTGAAACTGAGGGGACAGAGCCTGAGGAATTAGTTTGCCAACAACTTTACCCAGTCCTGAGACCAGTGAGCATCAGTAATTGATCAAAAGTTTGTACCTGCAGGTTATCAGCATTCAGATCGGTCTTGTGCTCATCAGTTGGTTTGTAGCCACCATGCCTGTCTTCAATAACTGGATCAAAGAGTTCCTTAAACACTTCATAGGATTCTTCATCACCAGCTACACATCCTACTGTCATTATGAAGGGATGGCCTGGAGTGGTAATAAAGTCAGAAGAGCTAAGTTTGGGTGATGTTTGGCTGCACTCCACAACAGCACTAACCAGGCAAGTTCTTTAGTGGTAGGTCTAGTCACGTAGAAATGCATTCATACATAAAAACATTTGGAGAGACCCTACATTTTACACTTCATCCAGTCAGTAAAATGCAGTGCTATGGAAACCCATAGCTGTTGCCATTAAACCAAGCTCATACGACAAGCTTGGTTTAGCATAAATTTGCACAGCACATCCAATTTCACTATTTAGAACACCAGGTAGAACTTTATGTCTAAACAATCATGCTCTGCTGTAAGCAAGCATGCTTCGCTTTTTGTTCCTTCTGCTACAGACTGAGCTGCATTTCTGTAGTCTGCTCATAAATACCACCTCCACAAGATTAGTTTTAAGTCACCATATTGAAAAGCACCAGTTACTTCAGCTGGCTCACACAGAATATTCTCAACACATTTTACCAGGATTATCAACCCCAGTCTGAATGACATCATCCAGGGTGAAGCCACTGGGCGTGACTCTGTCTCTCAGTTTCTTGTATAAATCCAGGGTTAGAACTTTGGCCATGTGGTTGTTGTGGGTGCTCAGGTCCGGGTACTCCTCATCAGGAGGCAGTTTCTGATTATTTAGTTGGGCCATTTTGATATCGCTAGAGTAAAAACAAATACTGTAATGTTAACATGTAAACACATCTGCTCCCCCTTTTTTCATAGAAGTGCTAGAGAACATCACATAACCAGTTTGGAATAGGAACAGACCAGAACAGCCAGATAAGCTGACTTTTTTTTCTTCCTCCTTGGTTGTAATTAGAATGCATTTGTGGGGTTTTTTTTTTTTTGGTCAGATTGAAAGTATTTAGCAGAGCAGTTACATAATTGAAGTGTCTGGGAATAGATATGTCAGATCACAGCAAGGAACGTGGCTTGATAGAACAAGGCCTCTTTTAACACAGCCATGCATTTAGAGCCCTCTCAATACTTTACAAGATTTGCCTCTCAGCAGCTCAAAAGCTTCGGGTGCCATTGTCAAAAAGCACTTCCAGTAAGGAGGGAGAACAGATCCTTATGCAGATCCAAGGGTCCCCAGCCATTACCTGGGTTGTCAACCCCGGTCTGGATGACATCATCCAGCGTAAATCCACTGGGAGTCTCTTTATCCCTCAACTTCTTGTACAGGTCCAGGGTCAGCACCTTGGCCATGTGATTGTTGTGATGGCTCAGGTCGGGGAACTCCTCCTCAGCACTGAACTTCAACTTCAGGAGGTTGTGGCTGTTTGAGAAGGGCATGTCTGACCCTACCGCAGTCACTAGGGGAGAAAGAGGGGAAGCCTATCACTGGGGGCTTGGCAGGCCTCCAAACCACTCAGGGGGGGAAAGCCAAGCACCCAGGCAAGGTCACCTTGACTACTGCTCCACCCGTGCCTTTTGTACCCTTGCTGCTACACCACCTTCCAAAGGAGCCGGGAAGGAGGAAAGAAAAAAAGTTCTTCACCTCCATCAGCCTTGCCCCCTTCTTCAACATCCCAGCCGCAGGGGCGGGGGCTCTCCCCGCTCCGCCGGAGCACCGCCCGGGTAAAGGGACGGGCCCAAGGTCGCGCAGTGGCCGGCAGCGCTGGGCAGACCCCACCGGCAGCTCTGGAGCGGGGGGAGCGGTGAGGCGCCACGGGGCTGGTAGGAGCTCGGCTCCGCCGGGACCCCGGGCCGGGCGGCAGGTGAGCGGGGCGGCACCGCGATGCTCCTGGCGGGCAGTCGCGCCTCCACCGGCCACTGGCGGGCGGACGGGACCCGCCGTGCCCCGGCCCGAGGAGAGATACTGCCCAGCGCCCTCCGCGCCCGCGGAGCTCCGGCTGCTCCCCGACTCGGGGGCGGCGGGGTGGGAAGCATCCAACGAGCCATTATACAACAGACAGCTCCCTCGGGGGACCTGGCTGGGGCGAGCATATGTAACTACCCTGCTAAATACCGGGTTAATCTGGTTTTAGAGCGGGGTCCGCTCCAGCTGGGGGCAAGCCCGGCAAGCACCTCCACCGCGCCTTGCTGGACCTCCGCGCTACGTTCCCCATCGCCCCGACTGTGCGCCGGGCACCCCTGCCCCGCGCTGCCCCCCCACCCACCACACCCGCAGCCCCGCTCCCCCTCCTCAGCTGGGCCGGCTCCACCCCACACAGCGGGGGGGGGGGGTGGTAAAAAAAAAAAATTTAAAAAATCATCTTATTGTAAAGCTGCAGGACGGCTGCCCCGGGACTTACCGAGGGCTCCGCAGCCAAAGCAATGACTTCTGCGTCCGCTCAACTCCCCGTGCCGCCCTCGTCGGAGTGGAGTCACGGCGTTACTGCCGCGCCTCTTTTATATAGAGCACGACCCACCGCCCCATTGGCCGCTATTTATAGCCCATTCATTCCATTGGACCGGGCGCAGGCGGGCGTGTCGTGCGCTCTGTCGCTGGCCAGGCCCGGGCTTGCCGCCATTTTGGTTGGCCTCTCGGCGCGGGGCGGTGGGGCGAGGTGGGGGGCGTGGCCGAGCGTTGTGGCAGGTGGCGGTGGCGGCGGCGTTGCACACGAGCCCGCGGGCTGTTACCGTTCAGGCTTCACACCTTGGCCGAGGGTTCAGTAACGGCTGTAATAATCCTCCATCCTAAAAATAAGGGCTTTGTGGCGCCAGGACCGCCATGTCCTGAGTTGTGTGAGCGAGTAAGTGCCCCAGACTTGGCTTGGTAAAAGCCAGCGACATAGCTGCGGGTCTGGCACTCAGCAGCAGCTCCGGCTCCCCACAGCAGCAGCCTCCTTCCACAGGGGAAGGACCTGCTGGGGCTGCACCTCGCCTCCAGCATCTGTGAAACCCTGGGCTCATCTGCGGTTTAATCTGAAAGGCAGTCAGGTGGTTGTGTACAGTACAGTGAGGCTCCTGTCATGTCCCCCCAGAAAAGGTCTTGATCTTTATTGGAGAGAGGCCCATTTCTCCCTGAAGACACAAGCAAGAAGGCTGGGATTTGACCCACCTAAAGCTCACCTGAAATGCATCCAGTCAGTCACTTCCACTGGTCTTTGTAGGAATGAGCAGAGTCTGGCCCAAAGCTAAGATGCTTTGGGACAATGAGAATCTCATTGGTTGCAGAAATAAATATATTAATAACATGAATTACTATCTTGATCTGACTTTCACCTTTACATAATAGTTTCTTTATCTTTCTCTGACGTGTATTTCTCACAACAGAGCCCACGTTTATCCTCCTGTCCAAACAGAGAGTGTACTTGCCCACGTGAATGTGGATCTGAGCCGCAGAGTTCCTTTCTTTGACACGAGTTGTGAATGTCAGGAGACATCAGCTGAACTTCTTTCCCCACCACAATTCTTTCAGCACCACAACCAGTACCCTCACCCCAACAACGTGAAGTGGATGCGCTTTACAGAACTGTTTAGGATTTTTAAAATAATATACATACAGAGGAAATAATTTCAAAATAAAAAGCAGACTGCTTCAAATAAAAATGTGTTGTGTTTGGCTGCCATCCAGATTTCCGAGTTATTCCAGGTCTGGTAGACTGAGATGCTGAGTCTACAGATCTCCAGGAGAAGCCAAGGGCTCGGCAGCTGTGCAAGTCTGGTCTCTTTATCTCCCGGATCAAAGAACAAATCCTCTCTCTAGGTCTCCTCTGCCTTTTTAACCTCACAAAATCCTCCCCTACCTTTTACTAGCTTCACACAATGCTCATGCTTCAGGAAAGTGTAAATTGCAAACAATGCCATCGCTAAGCAAGTACTAAATGAATGAAAGTGCAAAATCTTACCCAGAGTCCTCAGAATAACTGTGGTATTGCTGGATGACCTCAACTGCAAACATAATTGTGATTGTGAACTTGTAAAATGTAAAACACTCAGGTTTTATTTTTATTTTAGAACAATAGAAATAAAACTAAGAGCATTTTCTTACATTACACCATGGGTTTGTGGTGTTTTTCTTCACAAAAGCATATCCAGGGCAGGTACTGAAGCCTCCTTTTGTCCTACTCCATCATCTATTGCCACAAGAACAGAGAATCAATCGGCTGTTCTGTACCGTAATAGTTCTGTAGATCCATGGAGTCAAGGTCACCTGAAGACCCCACACCCAAGGCTCTATTTCTATTTCTATTTCTATTTCTATTTCTATTTCTATTTCTATTTCTATTTCTATTTCTATTTCTATTTCTATTTCTATTTCTTTCTATTCATCGATACGCTCTTTCCCTCCCAGTCTTGCCGAACAGGGAATACCAGTCGTTATTTAAAGCTGGTGGCAGTCTCGATGTGCTGCTCATTATAGCGCTTCCGACACAAACAGACACCTCTTCTTCACAAAATTTTTGTAGGAAAAGAAGACATGGAAAGAGAGTCATAGGTGCAAAACAAGCAAAAGATATCCAATTTCCATGTTTAATAAGCAGGGTACCCTCTGCCCCCTTTTCCTCACCACAGGTTGAGAAATTTCTAGCGTGCAGTAAGTCAGAAGCAGCTATTTCCTCACTGGGTTTTATTCCAACAGCATTTTAAGATTTGCTGAAAGCTGTGTGTAAATTGGATCCTACCTCTGTTACAGCATCCCAGCCCAGCTTCCCCAGTGACTTAATTATAGATGCTGTGCTGTGTGTCAACAGCCGCTGATCACCCGCTTTATCTAGCTCATCTACTGAGAGAATTCTTGCTTTGGAGAAGCCTGTATGGCCTGTTAGACTGTGATAAAGGCACCAATACTTACTTTCTATGCTGGGATGACATCTTAGTTCATACTGACTTACACGCTACGTTGCCGTTCTGCAGCTCAGGTTGGAAAGGTGGGGTGATTACTCCAGAGATCTCTGCAATGAGCTTTAACAATGAAGAATTAAGGGAAGTTAATCATGGGACATGCAGCTAACTTCCTAAGAGGCTTAATTATAAATGTTGTGCAGCATACAACTGCAAGAGGAGATGGGTGTTAGTGAGTGAATATGTCTTCTTAAATTACTCACATGAACATAAGATGAACCTGAAGAATGAGGGGATAGACATCTTCTTGAAAAGCTAGAAGAATATTCTGAATTAGGAAATAGCAAGAGAAGGTGGTGTACTACAAACAACTGAATTGTTTCCAAATTGACAACTAGACAGCACTCGAAAATTAAACATAACAGTCATGTGTCAGTAAAAAAATTGGTTATAGCTGCATCTGCTCGACTTCTTAAATGAAATGTCTCTTCCCATTTACATTTATCACTTAAAATATATTTGCCTAGTTATTATCCTCAGTGTATTTTTTCACACTGCTTAGGCAGTCTGTTTCAAAATTACTGATAGCTTCCAGTGAGCTGGGTGCCTGTGGAAACTAGGAGTGGCTGAGTGTCTTGATCTTGCATACAGTCAGGCTTGTGGTGATCTGAGCGGCAGTTCGTCATGGGAAAGAAAGGAAATAAGAACATAAACAATGACAAATATAACCAATGACACTAAAAATGACAGAAAAAAACCTTCAGGTTAGGTGCAAATACAAAAGCACAGTAGAGCCATGATTGCCAGTCAGAAAAACAGCTGAGTAGGAGTTCGCAGTTTAAGAAACCTCTGAAACTGCATACGTTTAGATTAGATGGCAGAGAGTTTCATAACTAAATAACAAAGACTACTGCAATTATGACATGGGCAGGTCAATAGCATAACAAAAAATACATCCTCATTGCAGGTAATGGGCAAAAATTCCCTTATACTTGATGGAATCACATTCATTTAAAAACATCACAAACTGTCATCTAAATGGCTCTCCATTAGTGTGTTCTTGATTGAGGAAGGATGACTTTTTCTCCACTGTTGTGCATTATGGGTTACTGGTGAACACAGCACCGTACAGAGCATTATCTGATTTAGCCGGGAATGTTACCTGCCTCTCCAGGGTGATTCACATGCTCTCTGCTATGCCCACACCCCTCCCATGCCAGGTAGCCTGGGCTTGTTGCAAGCAGAAGATGGGGCGATACTCTCCTCCTTGTCTCCTGACTACATCCCCCGTACCACCGGGGCACGCAGGGCTCTCCACATCAATCCTAAACACAAGACAGGAGTTAGTACCATGCTATTTGGGGTTTAGATAACGATTCCACTGCTTCTGAGCCCACAGTGTAGTTTCTCCTACAGCCTTACAGAAGCTTGGTCAGCCTTGAGCTGCCTTCTCCCGAAGCAGGCTGCCCTGGGGGTGGGCAGGAAGAGCTTTCTGGAAGCTGCCTGCCCAGGTGCTGAAGATGAGGCCCAGGTCCACCAACAGAAAAGCAGAGCCATTCTCTGGGGAAGGGGCTTTACCAGCCCTCGAGACTCCCCAAAGACATGCTTGGTGGGTGACAAACACGACTTCCCATTGGGTTCACTGGTAACCCTCATGACCCTTGAACAACAACCTGCTGCCCACTGGGAACCCTCAAGTTTCACCAAGAGGGTGGTGAATGGCGGCTGCTCCTCCGCACCCTCCGGGCCCCACAGCCGCCTGGCTTCCCTCTGGCCGGCTCGTGGAGGGGTGCCCGGAGGGCTGCTGAGAGCAGTCGGTGACCGTCCCCCCTCCTCAGGGACCCAGCAACGAGCGCTGAGAGGACGGGAGGTTGGGTCGGGCCGCGGTGCGCTGCGAGGCGGAAAGCTGAAGGGCCGGGCGCCTTGATGGCGCTGCGGGCGGTGGGGCTGAGGGGCCAAGCGGCGGGGCTTACCGCGCCGGTCACGGGCGGCGGCGACTCCCCGGCTCCAAGCAGGGCTGGCGGGGGCGGAGGCGGCGGGGAGCGTCAGCAGCCTGCGACCGGGGCGGAAGGAGGCGCTGGGCGGGCACCGCGTGTGAGGAGAGCCGGGCCGGGCCTGCTGGCGGGGCTCAGCCCCGGAAGGTAACGGCTCTGGGGACGGGGACAGCTGGTGGCTGCAGGGGGGGACGCGAGAGCCTGCGGAGCGGTGGGGGGCCCTGGGCGAGGGCGCTCCCGCTCCCCGCGGAGCCGCCGCCCGGGCCCGTCACGGGTTAATGCTGCTTTCTTGCAGGCTAATCCCTCCTGACCTCGCCGGCGGGCTCTGTCCCCTTCCTTCCCTGCCTGGTCTGTGCTTTAACCTCCCCCGGCAAATACCGAATTAAATCAATCAACACTGGGCATGGCCCTGGAGCACCCATTAGGTTTCCAGGTCCGTTGCCACAAACTCACGCGTTCCCGGGGCGCCGGAACCGCGTTACTGCCCCCGCAGCGCGGGGGCCGGGCTGTAGCTGAGGGGGCGCGGGGAGTAACGGCCTCCGGGGAGCGCGGGAGGCCCTGCCACCGGCAAGCCTTCCTGCAGTGGGTGGCCAAGGTAGCGGGTCACCCGCCTTCCTGTTACCGGGGAGGGGGCTGCGCTGCCCGGGGATTGAGAAGGTTATGCCTGTCTCCTCCCTTTCCTCCTCCTCGGGAGGTTCCCACTGGTCCGTGTCAAGCAGACAGGCTTCTCAGAGAGGGAAGAGGCAGCCTGCCAGGTCTGTGTGGAAGCTGGTCAGGAGAGGGACAGGTGTATCTGGGGTTTGGTTGAAGGGAACGCAGAATTATTTTAGTGGTTCAGTTTGTGAGGCTGCGAGGAACCACCTGGATCATTGAGTTTAGGTCAGTGCAGTCACAGGAAGTGTAAGGTTGGGGTAGACCCACAGAAAAATCCTAACCTGTTGCCACAAGCCACTGCCTCACTTGCCCTGCCATTCCCACTCCACAGCACCATGTGGCAAAAGTATTACTGTACCAAGACATCTGCGTGCTACCCAGAGAGAGTACAGGGGATGGAGGTTACAGCAGCGCATGAGGCCCTGTGTTGGTAGGGAGTGGAAAATGACGGAAAATGACTGAAAATGAGTGGTTGTAGAGCACTTTGCTCCTTGACGTAGTGGGAAACAAAGAAACTACCAAAACTCCTCACAGACACTGAATTTACCCCGAGTGTATGAATATAACATGCTAGGTAAGATCTGAGCCCAAGAGGTCTGTCACTTGGGATGCCAGCATACACTGTTGTGACAATTAGCTGTGCATCAATACATTGCATCAATAGTATCTAGAATGAGAACCACAAGTGTCATTTATGAAAGATTAAGACATGACAATAATCAGTCTGTCCAAGCTCTAAAACATCGTTAAGCATTTGTACTGTCTTACAAAGTCCAGTGCATACTCATTTCTGAATTCATGGGATGCCCTTAGTATTTCGCCATGTATCCAGACAGGCTCATTCTGCTGTGGTGTCTGAATACCTTAGGCAATAAGCATGTCATAAGCTTTGGAAGTTTTGGCCACAAGCACATCTGTTTATCAGTCTCGGTGACTGCAGTGGGAAAATTATAAATCTAGCTGCCTAACAGCAAATTGAACTACAACGCGTTTTGGTCAAGAAAAACATACCAGAATTTGAGAACTAAGTTTTTAATGAAAACGATGAAGTAGGACCATGCTGCTACACATTGAAAACAAGAGCACTGGAATCAAATCATTATTCTGAAACTAAAAGTTACACTGCTTTTAATTCTCTCATGGAAGAAGTACCAGAAATCTGACTTTAAAAGCTACTTGACATAGGCTTTAATTTCTAACTCTGGGTTCACCATTACTTCATTAAACAATGCCTTCCACAAACATCATCTTGCAGCTTATAGAGTTATCTGCCTTATCTGAAAGGCAATGCCAGCTTTCATTGTAAGCTGTCTTCTACTTTCTAGATTGTCTTCTCAAAGACAAGAAAATTTAATTGTAATTGGCTAAACAGCTCTGAGACCATGGGTCTAAGGTGATACAGCTGTTTGCATTAGTTTGTGAAGGATTGTTTACATTTAGTGACAGCACAGATCACTTCCCAGACAATTACTTTGCACCCCTAATGGCAAATTAAAGGCCACGATAATTTTTTCCTTGTAGTTAGTCAAATTAATACATAAATTAATGCAGATACTACCTTTATCCTATCTCTAAACCTTCATTTTGAAAATTTGTGTTAAAAAGTAAAGTAAACTTTTGTTACTGGTCCTAGTAACTAGTGATTGATATCCGGGCAAATAACTGTTGTCTTATGTTGTCAATCACCGAGGGATAAACCAGCAGATGGAAATAAAAGTAACTGCTTAACAACATACTCTGAGAGTTTGTGAACTGGAATTGAATAGAGTGCTGAAATTGATACTTACTTAGAATCAAGTGGTTTGAGTTGGAAGGGCCCTTAAAGATCGTCTGGTTCCAACCTCCCTGCCGTGGGCAGGGACATCTTCAACTAGACCAGATTGCTTAAAGACCCATCCAACCTGGCCTTGAGTACTTCCAGGGAGGGGGCATCCACAGCTTCTCTGGGCAGCCTGTTCCAGTGTCTCACCACACTGAAACACCCTCACAGTAAAGAATTTCTTCCTAATATCTAATCTAAACCTACCCTCTTTCAACTTAAAACTGTTACCCCTTGTCCTATCACTACACTCCGTGATAAAGACTCACCCTCCATCTTTCCTGTAGGCCTGTTTTAAGTACTGGAAGGCTGCCATAAGGTCTCCCTGGAGCCTTCTTTTCTCCGGGCTAAACAACCTCAACTCTCAGCCTTGCAAGTTTCTCAGTAGTGTTGTGGAGCAGGCTGAGTAAATTATAATGTTCTTTAAAATGTACCATAAAATGGGAAAAATACTGGTTATATTCAAATCTGTGGAATCTTTCCATTGATTTTTATTGGATCAGGAGTGCAGCAGAGGGGAGGTTCCTGAACTTCATGGAGTTCTCTTGCTAACGTTTTATTTGCACAGTGGGGGTTTTTTCTGTATTGGGAAAAATAAAATTGCTTGGGTTTATGTCTGTAGTTTCAGCTCCATCGTCATCCTGCAAAACTCTCTTAACATACTTACTGTCTTCTAGGTGACAACCACCAGCCAACTGCAAGACTGTCACAATGAGCTTTGTTGAATATGGAGATACAATAAAGGATGGTGACACAGCTATTGTGTTCTTGGGCCATGAGTCCATGTTTCCTGTGAAAGTCCAGCATGGCACTGTAACTCAGACTAAGTACGGGGTCATCAGGCATTCCACGGACCTCATAGGCAAGAAGTATGGCTCCAAAGTAACCTGCAGTAAAGGAGGATGGGTGTTTATTCTTCACCCAACTCCAGAACTGTGGACCGTGAATCTTCCACACAGGACACAGATTCTATATTCCACTGACATCTCTATAATCACCATGATGTTAGAACTGAAGCCAGGCTCCATAGTATGTGAATCAGGTAATAATTAATATCAAATCCTTTATTAAGAACTAACAGAGACGCTTTTGTGAAAAAAACCCAGGCTTATCTTTACATTTTGCAAAAAGTCTCTTTTTGTCCCATTGTGATATAATTTTCCCAGCCTACACATTGAGTAATTCTGTTTCATGTGCACATTACCAGCTGTTTTTTCTTCAACAAGTGGTGTTACCTCAGCATGCTGGCCTCAAGTATGGGTATACCTTTGAGTATGCGTTTGATTAATTCATCTTCTTAGAATAAATACATAAACATTTTTCTTTCCCATTTCCAAAACTGTAGTTAACTACTTCAAAAATGTTTTTAAATACATGATTTGAATCAAAATTCAAGCTTTGAATTTGCAGTTCCAGAGAACATAGTTGGGATAACCCAGTGAAAGAGACTGATGATAGGCTGTTGAACTGACAAGGGAAATAAATGGGCAGTATTTTTATAATGTGATACCATGTAAGTACATATGTATTTCTTCTTTCTCTTCCAAAGTGTGATTCACTTGTAGCACTGCAACTGCATGCAAAATCGTTGTAAATGTATAATACAATGGATGAGGTGCTCATCACAGGGCTGTGTTTTGTTTCTAAACTTGGTTTAATTTATTATAGCTTCCATGATTTTGCTTAATTTGCAAATAAGGAGTGAAACTTTATATTAACGTTTTTCTGTTAAATGCAGTTTATGATAATGCCTTCATGACTTTATTACTGCAGGCATTGAGGCTTCTTGGTTTGAGTGCAGCTCTCTAGTTTGGAAATGACTTTGAGTTGTTTTATGAAGCAGTTTCATAACTTCCTTCTCAACCATAGATATGACAAAGGATCAGCATGACAGTATTGTGCCGCACTGCATTTTCTTCAAGCGTAATGACCACTTTCCAACATAACTGAAACACCTCTTATTTCTGTGTCCAGTTGCACACATTAAGAAACAGGTGGTATATGGAGCTGGTTGCTGTATAACAGCACTTGAAACAGGCAAAGCCACATGCAGAAACCTCTGGTACTGCTAAAATGGTTGGGTCCTGTGAGTTTATAATTTGATTTGTAGGACAATCAGGTGTTTTTAGGGTTGTCATGGGAAGTAGCAGCATTGTTCGTTGAGCAGCTCTTCACCTCTTCCCCTCCCTGCTCTGTATAGACAGGATGGCAAAAATAAACAACAAATTATATTGAGAGTGTGGGAGATTTCAATTGCTCCATGTCCTGCCTCAGCTGGAATAAGTGAATGTTAAAGTACAGAGCTGCACATTAAATGTTTTCAGTAACATCAAAGGGTTCTAGAGAGGGTGAAAATGTTTAAAAGCTTATTTATCTGAACAGCTAAGAAATGGAAATACTTAATGAGGTAGCCCATCCAGATTCTCAAAAATGTTCTGAGTCAAAAGTCATAGCCACAAACAATCCTTTTGGCTCATGGGAAACTGTCCCCAGGTTTATTTTAATGCCTATGCTGTCAAATTACTATAACTTCAGCTTTCCAGGAAAAGTGAACAGTTTTACTACTACAGTTTGGCTTGTATTGCTGAAAGATTCACTGTTCATGAAGAAAGAAAGAATGAAAGAGTATTGCATCCAATTCATCTGGTTAACCTTGAAGCCAGAGATATTACTGCAAATTTGCTTGCAACTGACCGGAAGTGGTGATTTGAATTAACAATGTTACAGGTATTGACAACAGGAGCCTCTGGTGTGATGATGTATCCTACTTCGGTGCCATCCTGAATTAGACATTATTCAGTGATCCAAAATCATTAGTTCTAGATTAACCTTGTGTGGCCTAGATGGAACCAGCCCAGTGGCAATTAATAGAAATGAGACAGGAAATCTGGTCTGATAATGACATTGGAGTCTGCTTCCTGCTGATGCTGGTTTTAGACTTATTTTGAGCATTAATTACCATGGAGGTCTGTCTTTTTTATTATTTGAAATTGAACTGATATACATAGTTGCTGTCCAGACTGGCAAAGCAGGCACTATAAACAGGCAAGGCTCTTTTCCTCATCTTACTAATTAGACAGTGAGAGTCCCCTGCATTTACCCAGTGTAAGCAAGAAGAATTGTGGATTCGTCTCTGCAAATGTATGAAGAAAGGGTCAATAAAGCAGGGTGAGATACCCTCTGTGTCATGTACTGCTGTGAGTGTAAGTGTAAATGATCTTTTGTGTGTGATGAGAAAAATTCAGTAGAATACTCAGAAGGCTTAATTTTATATCACTTGAATTAAGCAGTTTAAATTGATTACTCATGATTTGTCATAAATGATATAAACATATTAATGCAGTTTTTCCTATTTTTAATCATCTGTAATGAATACATAAAGAGCAAGCTTGTCAGCAGTGCATACATAATTAGAATGATCCAAGCATATTCTGTTGAAGCTGTAAGGGAATTTGGCATCCGCCTGATGTTTCATGACGGAGGCGTAGGAATATGATCCTTTTCCTGTCTTCTGCTAATTTCTAATTTCTAAAGGTGTGTTGAGATGTAAAAACTGTTAGCATCATTGATGGAGCTAAGATCTCTTGAAAGCATTGGTTCCTGATGTGAGGAACTCCCTACTCTGATACAGTCTTTAACAGCTTGACCTTTCCAGAACTAAAGACACTTGAGATAGCTGCTAAAATAGCTGCCGCAGGTGGCCTGATAGTGCGAAACTTTGATTCTCGTCAGGTAACTGTGATCTCATTTGTGTTCATTGCATGTGCAACCACTGTCCAGATAAAGGAGTAAGATGAATCTTTTTTTGTGTATCACTACACTCTCCAAAACTGATCTTGATGTTAACTTCCCAGGCAAGGCTGTTTTCAGTCCAGTGATTACAGCTGCCTGTAGTATAACAACTCCATTTGACAACAAGTGCTGAGGTTTCAACATTTATTTTTATACTACATTGGAACCTTTTCAGATATCTTTTTCCAAACAAAAGGGTATGGAACCCTTTTTTTTTTCTTTCCAGTTCCACATGCCGAGGCTTTTGTACTGTCCTCTCTCCCTGGTGAGACCTGAACAAGAGTCTGTCCTAACATTCTAAATTACTTAAGGAAAGCAGTACAGCAGTATGAAACCTCATTTAATCTGATAAATCTCAGAAATATTTTGGCTTTGATGGAGCATTGTGTTTAGACAAAATATAATTTAGTCAAAAGTATTCTAACCACCATTCCCGTGGTCCTTCAGCATTCAACAAAGTCAGACCCATGAGCAAAAACGTTACTTGGATTTTTTGTTTCCCTTCTCCTAAACCCTGTTCATTGCAACACAGCAATGGGTTTCTGAGCCCACAGACTGATTTCTGAAGACTGAAAACAGTATTCTGGGTCCTCATGGTTTCTGAGTGGAGGAGTAATGGGAGTTGCTGGCCGGCCTTACACTAGAGCTTCTCGAAAGCAATTATGAAATTTTCAAACTCACAGCCTGGGTATAGGTTTTGTTAAGAGTACACTCATAGAAAATTTATGAGGACTTAATGATTAATGGATACTCAATAAATTATTAATAGTCTATTGTGGAGTCCCAGCAAGTCAGCTGTCTGCTTAGGACTCTTCTGAAGTGCCTGTAGACTTTTTGACAAATGCTGCTCATGTCTTTACAATTTTTGTGGCATAAGGGTATGTAAACAGTTTGCAACTCTATCGTTAGTGTAAAGTACAGGCCAAAGTATCTATTAATTTAATTATAGAATGTGCTTATACTAATTAAGTCTATGTTTCATAATGTCTGCTTATCTATCTCTTTGCAGCTGTTCAGGTTAGAGAGAGAGAAGAATTTAAAAACCCTATCCTTGTATAGCACCTTTTGAAGTATAAGAAATGCCTCATCAGTACAAACGTGGGAGAGCTTAGTATTCTCTTGACATACCAAAGAGCTGAGCCGAAACCATGGCCACATGTGGCATCACTCTAATGTATTCAGACTTGTGGCTGACCTGCAGCTGATGCGAATGCTGGTCATGCCCTAAAGTGTTTGTTTCCAGGCTTTCTGGACTCACTTTCATCTTACCATTTCATTTGACTGCCATGTGCATTTCTCATGCAGCTCTGAACTTAACAGAAGATCCCTCAGTTTGCAGAAGATCCCTCCCCAAAGAACTTGGACTCTTGAATCTCTAAGGAAAAATTCAGTCTTCACATTCCCATTTTTTTGGTAGGCAGTGCCAGCCTTGAAAACTTCCCTACTATTCCTCCCCCAGCTCCTTAGTCTGGTCGGTGAGCAACAGCCTTCTCTGACCTCCAGCCTGCTGCCTAAAATGAATACTTCAGCATGGTGTCGACAACAGATAGGCAGGAGAAAGAGCTAATCTGCTGTAAAGGGAACTTCTTGGTCTGCTATTGCCTCTTTCAGCCACCAGCTCATCTCCTCAAAACACTTTCCCTGCCTCTCCTCTTCTCTGTACCTGCCCTTGCTGTGTCTCACCTCTACCCCTGTGATTTGTGCCCTCAACCATCTTTACAGTAAGATCTTTGGGTTAGTTTCCATCACATGCTTCGTATCTCTTCATGTGTGTGCTAAAAATTATTAATGATTCTCTTGTTACATACAAAACTTGTCATGTACAGTAAGCAGTCTTTTTTCAGTGTTTCTTGACAAATATTAGCTGTGGAGTTGTTAGCTCTGTCTAAAGATTAATTTTCCTTGGGTTTGAGGCTCCTTCCGTTCTCATGGCTGACTCATGACCTGCCTTATTATTTGCTAGGTCTAAGTGGCGTAGCTAGGAGACAAATACAGCAACACTGTCATTGTTTTGTTGTATTTACTCATTTTAGAATATCTTAGGCAGCCAAATTTTGCAGCAGAAACTCAAGTTCTATTAAAATGTTACTAGATATTGTATTGTCCCAGTATGAAGAAATACACTGTATACTTTTCACTTTACCTCTTTTCAAGCAATATGAACCAATGTATGCGCTTAAGAGCTTCTTCAGTTTTATTCCAAAATTCATTTGCTTATGCATTGCTATAAACATCTATAGGTCCTAAATAACAATTTGTAGTTCCTTTTTTAAAAAGAAGCACCCTGATGAGAAACTTTTAGGGAAGACAAGCCAAGCGATAGCCTGTAATGGGGAAGTGAGGTGGAATACAGAATCAGGTCACTTATGTTTATAGCATGGGTGGGATTCCAGGAGGTTAGACAAATATCCTTTGCAATAAGAAAACCAGACTAAACAGAGAACAGTGTAAAAAAGTACTCTTTTATTCCATTATCAGTCAAGTGCTATGCTAGATGCTGTGGTAACACTCATGTTTCTCTTGACAGTATTCTGTTGTGCATCTGTACTGTATTGAAATAGCATGTGTTATTTTTGAACAGCTTGGATGTTGTCCACTGCAGCTTTGAAAAGGTGCGAAACAATTATCTCAAGATGGCTGAGGTGTGTGGAGGCTTCTCTGTGGAAAACCTGTCACTTGAAAAAGCAGAGAGCAAGAAGAACAGATCTGTTTGATGTCAGGGAAATGGTTGAGGAGTTAATCTGATCGGTATTTCTTGTCTACAAATCAGAAGGAAATATCAGTAGGTGCTGAGCTGGAGTGTTTCATGTAGGTTCTTAGGATTGAAATCCTTCTAACACTGCAGTGTTTTCCTGGTCTTGGGAGAGGGCAGGAACACTACCCTGAGCCTAGATGTATGAGAGAAGAAGAGCGGAGTGTGCTTGAGCCCAAGAAGAAGGGAAGGACACTACATTGGACTGCAGCATCATTAGCCACCTAACTGTGTTTTTAACACAGGATCTTAATTCATGCTTTTGGACTGAGATAGACCACTTTCCTAGGCTATATGCTGATCTCCTACACGGTGCCTCCTCCTCAGGATTTGAGCTTTGAGTATGGCATATTGGGGACCCTGTGGTGCCTCATTAAGTGCCTGCTATGTAGATGTCTGCTTTTTGACTCAGAAGTTTAAGATCACAGAGCAGTCAATGTAAAAGAGCATCACATTTGCCAAAGGCATTAGCAAGGACCTGAGTGCTCACCTAAGCGAGCTCTAAAACAGCAGCTGTGGTGTTAATAAAGTCTTCAGAGCAGTTTGAACTATAATCATTTTACCTCTCTTCTATGGAGACCATTCCTGATTAATATGCTGTAGTTAAATGGGCATTGTCCTGTGGTCGAGAGCAAACCATTTAGGTATACCATAAGGCTATTTATAGTATAAGCTGTCAGAAGGGCAAGCATCATGGTGTAAAAATTATAAACTGTATTTGTTCTAGAAGTTGTCTTACCTTGTGCTTTCTAGGTCAGATCAGGAACATGGGCATTTCACTACATGTATAAGAGAATGAAAATCTATTGAAGTCCACCCAGTTTTTATCTTACCTCTTCTGATACAACATACTAATTTTTGAGCGTTCAGGTTTTGGTTCATTTGTATACAGGTAATTCAGCTGTGCTATTTCTGGTTTGGTAGTGTTCTAGATCATGTCTTCAGTAGTACTCCTTGCGTTTTGCTGCTTTCCTGACTGATTCTGTATCATGCTAAGGATATCTTCCATTTCCCAAGGAAACCTGAACCTGACTGGAACTGGTGCCTAAGAGTCTTTGAGTCATATTTTGCTGAGTACCGTTTTTTTCAGTAGTGATTTTGAAATAATGACAAAGAGAAATTGAAAAGGAATTGAGAAGGTGGCGGGAGTACTTAGATGTTGAGTGTTGCAGATTTGCAGGGGAGAGGGTGAATATAAATATTCATTTCCCCTTCTACAACATCAGAGAAACACAGGGTTGAACCCAGGCCTTCTGTAGCCAGTGCTGATTGGGCTTTAGGGGTTGTGTTGAGTATGGACTCATGCTGAACTGCCAGACCCTCACATACTTAATGAAGCACATCAAGTGTGATGAACTCTCAGGCACATGAGAATTGAGGGTCATCATCATTTCACAGAACTGGGTTCAGAATCTGTCATCTCTTCAAGGAGTGATTTTATAGTGGTGGGCGATTCATAACCATCTTGTTCTTTGTTTCCTGCAGTTTTGAGAGTGTTGTCACGGAGAAGGCAGGCAGCATCTTCAGAAATACTCTCATTAATGATGTTAGTGTGATAGAATTTGATATGCTAAAATGTGATACATGTGTATTATTCTCATGTTTGCGGCAGACAGTCAACAATAAATAATTCCTAGCAACCTGATTTAACAAAAGCTCGGTCTAATACGCCTGCAAGTGGTGACTTCCAACATCCTGGTTTTAGTTCAGGGCTTGGCTTGGAGTGTTTGTGAATAAAAAAAGAGTACCAGAAAAGAAGCCAAAAAATCTTAATGGATTTTCCTAGGAAGGAGACAAACAGTATCTTCTGTAGTGTTTTTAAGAGCAGATTTAAAAGGAAAGTGATTAAAAATGTAAAAGAATATGAAGAAGGAAACTGGATACACGCACAAGCTGCCTCTCTCTTCTGGTTACAGCCCAGCTGTGCTGACAGACCTTCTGCTCACTCTAGCAGAGAAAGATGCAGAAAATGTGCAGCATTACCCATTTGAAAGGTAAAATAATTAAATTCTATCAGTTTGCAAAAGTTCTCAGTTGTGCAATCCTGCCTTCTGGCATGAAATGCAAAAGCAGAATTTCAATCATTTTAGCATCCTGTGAACAATAGTTCCCTGCCCTTGTCATTAAAAAAAAAAATCAATAAAATGCTATTTCCGTACCATGCACATATATCACTGAGTTTTTTCAATACGTGGCTACTGTGCAACCACTGCTCCTTTTGCCCAGGGAAAAGCCTATGCTGACATTTAGAGCCTACAGTGCCAGGAGCAGATAGTTTTTCATGTGTGCCCACAGAGTGTCTTTTGCCTTTTGTTTGCTTTATTTGGATACTGGCATGAATGCATGGATTTTCACTTTAAATAAGTGTGTGTGTGTGTGTGTGTGTGTGTGTGTGTGTGTGTGTGTGTGTGTGTTACAGTTTCTGTCTTCACTTGGACCTCTCTGAGGCCAGTGCTAAAATCTGTAGGTCCCTCCCTCCCTGTCTAATCTGCCCCATTAAAGCTGAGGGAGTGCTAGGCTGCCCGCTGGGGTCAGAGCCCTCTCGGAGGGAAGCAGAGGAGCAGTGCTCATTCCACAGTGCGGTCGTTGATCCAGTGGCAAACGTGGGCCCTGAGCTCTGTTTACAGTCCGAATGGCTCTCCTTTCAGAGCTGTCAGATTAAATACAGTGCCACCACAAGTGTTTCTCCTCTTACGTGACTAGAGGGCAAGAACCTTGGATCCGTCAGTAAACCCTTGACTTCCTGTGCAGTTGTGGAAAGTATTACTCCAATTAAGCAGCTGTATCAGCCCCTGTGTCCCCTAATTAATTTCCTTTCTGCTAGTTTCTGAGCTTTCTCCACTGCTGCTGTACTCCAGGTTCTGTCCTTTATAAGTTTTTTTAAGGTTTATGTTAGTTGAAAGAACTTGCTTCAGGCTGAAATTTGTCCTGAGCAGTCAATGAAAATAGCTAGAAATAGATTTTCTTCCTGCAGGAGAAATGTGTTTCAAGTACAGAATTATTAATCAATAAACACAGATAATTTGGTCTTGCTGTGGGGTTTTGAGTTTGGGGGGCTTATTCTGTGAAATGCCACTGGAGTGAGTAATTTGCAATGTGAGTTGGTATATGGATGTTTTCTTCAGTGAAAACACTGGTTATTAGTCATTCTTGTGCTAAAGACACTGATGGGTCATTTAAAATAAGTTTCTTAAATTATCAAACTAAAACAAGGCAAAAAAAATCTGTCTTAATAGTTAATCCCTTGTTGTACATAGTAATTGCACTTAGATACAGTTCAGATATGTGCTGGATCTTATTAGACTTCGTGTGGTATGTATCTAAGTCATCTGCGAAATCAGGTTGTTTGGTCAGGGTGATGGCAAGGAGCCCAGAGGCCGTAGTCTTGGATAATGTCAGTGGGAGCCAAGGATGGTCAGGGTCCCTTATGAGGCCTGAGCAAAACAGGCTGCATATCCTGAAGGCCATTTGTTTGCATGGATATCAGCAGGATTTTCAGGCACGGACACTTGTCAACATCGCTTCTTTGAAGTACAAGGTTTTGAAAGTATATTAAAGTTTGCCTTCATCTCTTAACACCCTAAAAGAGTCTGGCACTTTGAAAAAAACTCTCTGGTTAATTTCCCTGAATTTTTCCTGTCACATTTAGTTTCTCCTGCTCTTTTGTGACACTTGTGAGAGCTGTAGCTGACCCTTGGCATTATTTTTGTACTTCAGGGAGAGAAGACAGGTCCTGAGTTTGCCAGATTTTTAATTAATGCTTTGAGTACCCTGAAGACTGTTTCCTAGGTCATTTAGTTCCCTTCTCTTTGTGAAGGAAGGTTTGTTCTCTTTCAGTAGTTTAACCAATAGTTTCTGTTCATTAGGGTTTTGAGAAAATGTTCGAGCAGAAGGACTAATGGAGAAGAACTTTGTTCTAATGTTTAGCACTGTCAAAAGGCATTTCATGAGTTGTTTGTCTTTTCTAGGTACGGGCAGTGGATCCCTCTCCCATGCTCTCATCAGGACAGTGGCTCCCACAGGGCACCTGTACACAGTGGAGTTCCACCAACAGAGAGCTGAGAAGGCCAGGGAGGAGTTTCGAGAGCATGGGGTGGAGCATCTGGTCACTGTGACCAACCAGGATGTCTGCAAAAATGGGTTTGGTGTTTCAAACATTGCGGATGCTGTGTTCCTAGATATTCCATCTCCGTGGGAAGCCATAGGACATGCAAAGTCAGCGTTAAAAGCTGAAGGTAACTGCACTTACCTCTTTCTGTTCAGGAAGCACTGTGCTTGCCTTTGAGCCATACGCTAGCTCTGCTCGCTTCCGTTGTGTGATCACTGTTCTCAAATGTCAAAGTCTCTAGGCATTTCTAAGGTGGAAAAACCTTCAGAAAAGGTCTTCAATTTACAGCAGAAGATTGAAAAGGAGAAGAATGACTTTTTCCCACAGGCCTATGCTAGCTGCTACGGTTAGCATGGGTAGTTTATAAAGAAACCCTTTGAACCTTTATCAACTATGTTTTGATAGATCTGAGGTGTGTGGGAAGCAGCAGTAACAATAAATGCTGAAAGTTAATTTCTTTGGCAATTCAGTGAAAAGGTGTTTGTATAAAAGGTGTTCAGATGCACTTCACATCAATCATTGCAGATTTGGACCTAAGAAAATGTGGTTATGCTTAAATATGCTTGACAGCTTCTGCCTTAAATCTCTGCTGTTGGAGCTAACAAGAAGTTTGCCGCTGGTTGCAGTGGGAATGGAACATAAAGGCTGTTCTAGCTTATGCCAGTTATTCCAGGATTGTGACAGCAAGTGAGAACTGCCTCTGAGCAATTGGATGGATTTCATCAGTTTGTTCTAAATCTTTTCCCTATTGAAAAATAAGCCTCGGTGAGTAAATCATTCTTTTATCCTGGAATAAGGTTTCCCCTAATTAATGTTACACTAGTGAGGATCTGAACTAACTTGTGCGAGATCGCTCCCATCTGCAAAAGTTACATTTCTAATCAAGAGAGCATGGACTGCTGAACAGTGCCCATGCTGGGACATGAGTTCAGTAAAACTTGATTGTGTGCCAAGGCGCAGTTCTTTGTTAAAACGTGTAATCACAGGCCTGACTTTAAGTGAAATGTTGGGTCTTCTTGAAACCACAGGATTTAAGCTTCTTAAAGGTCACCGAATGTGCGTTACCTCGCTCAGTCAGGACCAACCCAGCTGTTAGGCTACCTCAGCTACTACTGAACATTTTCTAGAAAGCTTTGTGACACCAATGTAACATATACTTTCTTAAAAAGGGAATAAGTAGACTTGTCAGCACTCTGTATGTCTAAGGGTTATAGCTCAATTTGTAGCTGCTTTCCGGTGTGTCGTAAGAAAAAAATAATTTGCACTGCACTGCATGATGCCCTTCCCATGCTCGTTATCTAATCTAGTGAGCACAACACTCAGCTGACTTCCCAGCTTAGAAGGCGCTGCATTGCGCAGTCCAATTTGAATTATTTAAGTGGTGCATGTTTAGAATACTAAGCAGAGCTGCTTGAACAGTTCTAGGTTTTGAATCTTTGTCTCATTCCAGCATTTGAAACCCTAAGAAAGGTATTATAGTCCCAAAGTGGCCACACCATCTGGCTATACTTTTCTGTGCTATGCTACTAGGTTACATCTGCTTAGGCAATATAAATAATACTTTAAAATCCCACATTTTTGTGTTTGTGAAGTGGCATCATGCACTTTATGTACCAGACAAAAGGTGAAGTTGCTGATCCTTGCTGCAGTTTTTGCTGCAAACAACCACCAGTGTCTGAGATCTGGTATTGGTGTAATGATTATCTTTTTGGTTTCATAGTACCTGCCTGAGCCAGGGGCGGTTTATTTTTATTTTACTATTTTACATATAAACAAAAGCTGTTTTTCATATAAAATATAATTGATTGCAGTAGTAATGGGTACAAACTTACACACATTTCTGTTTTGTTCCAAATCATATGGATAGTTCTGTTGTGGTTTTTTTTACTGTAGTAAAATCTAAAATATGATAGAGGGGTACCTGCAACTGCTTCCCTTTCCGTACCACAGGCAGATAATTTTATAGCGCTCCTTTGTTTTGTTTTCAAATAGTTAGAGCTCTTCTGCAGGAAGAACAGTCTGTGCACATACTGCTGTTTTTTGCCGCCATTCCAAGGGTTGGTGTAGTGATAAAGCATCACTGGAGAAAATGAGTTGTTCCCCTCTTTTCTCTCTGTGCCCTCTCTCTCACATCTGGACAGGGTCACATTTGAACCATTCACGCTGTGGGGTTTATTGTGATGTGCCATGCAAATATTGCAGCTGTACTGCCGGATAGTGGTAATTTATTCCCTAGAGTCCTAGGGTACTTTGAATGAAATCAGAACTAAGCGAATTCACTATATAGCATCAGCTAAACTACTCTTTAAAACCCCAATGCTCACTCATTGCAGAGTGTTCAGCCATGACAGTATGTAAGAGAGAGTTCTTAACCTTAACAAAACCTTATCACAGCAGGGTTTTCTCTCCTACTTAAGCTCAAGATGCTGAATAGTTGCAGCTCCTAGTAGGCCGAGTGTTAATGATCCTCTTTACAGAGCAGATTTATCACTCACGTTATGCCTTGCAGTTCGCTGTAAATACACTGCTTGCAGTAGCTCGGCCTCCCGTTTAAAGCTCTGCCAACCTCTAAAGGGCTGAAAGAATATAATGTCACAATAGGTTTGTGACTAGAAGGTTCTTGTTCTCTGGTGAGGTACTCTGCTGATGTTCAGGCTTGATTCTCAGCTGCATCCTTCTGTGCTGATTTCACCAGTCACACTTGCAGCAGAAATGCTGCTTGTAATATCTCTGGGGCACTACTGCACTGCAGAACTTGCTTTCTTTTCCAGACCTCACTGTTTTTCTTTTGCAGCATCTGCTGATAAATGCTTTTCTATAGACATATCTGCTGTTCCCAATATCTGACCTTGGTGGTTTTTGCAAAGTTGCTGTTAACCCCTTCAGGCTGAACTGTAAAAAATAAAGAAAATGAAAAAATTGTGAGGTAACAAAAATATCCTCAGTATTCTACAGTTCTTAAATGCCCTGAAACTTTTGACTCACAGTCATCTCACAGCTGAATACTGTAGTGCTTTGAATATAATTCTGCACCCACCTACTCTACTCTCATAAATACTGTCTATTTCTTCCAAGGCTATGGAAGACAAGGCAGAAACTCATTTGTACAGTAGTTTTAATACAGATTTTAAATTTTCTGGTAGGAAGATGGAAAAATACAGCCACACATGAGGTTGGATTGTCCTCTTGCATTATATATCGGTCATAGTGGTGTTTAAATTAACAGTCTGAGTCACAAAATTATTAAAATCACCCCTCTTTGATTTCCTTCCCTTCTTTTAAAGATTTTGCTCTTAAATTCAAACTCGCCACCCCATCTTGAGTGTCATAAAGCCCTTAAATTATGAGTTTTGTCAAACTGTGATCTTTGAGATACGACCTGAAACAGGTAACACAGTGCTGTTAGGTTTACCCCTAAAACTCTGCAGGGAGAGTTCCCTCTGAACATCTCTCTGTTTGGGCCTCTGCATTTCCTGCCATCACAGAAGCCCTTCAGCAGTACTCTGCGCTTTCTAGTAGTAGTTGTTTTTAATTTCCAAAGTCTTATATTTGTTTCATTTGTATGCAGTAGACTTAAAACAGGTCTTGTTTGCATTTTTTTCCCCTTAGCATAGCCATCGGTTGTTGTCCTAACCCGCCAGCTTTGGTTATTGCAGATGCTGTGTAAGAGAATAAATAACATCCTCTCAGTAGCCTGTGGTGCAGGTAAGACATTGCCTGGTTTAGCTAGTTTCAGTTTTCATTTGGGCTTGCCTCCCTCCTCCCCTGAGCTTTCAGGGAATACAATGTCCATGTAAAAGGTCTCACTGGCTGTATTTCTTGAGCCCCAGAAGTTATTCATGGCCCCCCTTTTTAAACCACCCAGGCGTGGTTTTGAGGAGCAGCTGAAATCCATGACCACAAGTCTCACCCCTGTGGTATCTGGGTAGGGAGTACGCCAGCTGAATTGCACTGAGAAGAGGGCAGTGATATCAAGGCTGATGTTGTTTGGGCTCAGGCTACCTCAAGAACACCCAGGGAATGTGTTAGGGCAGGAAGTGGAGCCTGACAGTCTAGCATGCTGTTGTGCTCCACCCATGCAGGTGGTATTCAAGTTGGTATTGATGCTTCTCATGACCCCAGGAGATTGTTTTGGAGTACATGCATGAAGCAGTAAGTGCTTGCTAAAATGTTGGCACCAGCCTTTGTTAGTGTGGCACCCGCTTTGATTCAAAGGAGAGTTAACTGAAGGTGAGGTTAAAGATCCATAAACTAACCTTAAATTAAAGCATATACTCTTAACATTGAGGGGCCATCTGCTCTCGTGCAAATCTGCCCCACTAGGATCTAGGACTGGGTGCTAACCCACAAAGCAGCTTCATCTGGTTCCCAAGCACGGGCTGTTTGCTTAGCCAGCCCCAGTTGTTGTATCTCATTGGAGGGTGTTAACCTAGCTCCGGCTTGTCACAGATTGGTAGGTCAGGTGCACACGATGGACCTGGCCTGGAGTAAAAGTGATTCTCTCAGCATCAAGAGTCAAGCAGAAGGATTCCTGCATCGTAATCCATGCTGTGGAATGCCAGCCAAAGCTACTGGCCTTTACACAGTTTGTAGGAAGTACTTTGGGATGAATGAAAGAAACCTTAAAGGAAGTTGTTAGGTTTTCTTCCCTAGTTTGGAGCCAACTGATTTTTTAACTTCCTTGTTGCATGCGTTTGCCAGCCCATAACAGTGAGTAGGAATAAATTCCTTTTGAAAGATGCATCTACAAATGTAGAGGTTAGGGTCACATTTTCAGAAAATCACATCAAGCTTCTATTAATAAGCTGGCAAGTGATTTGGAGAAAAAATTATTTTCTGAATCAAGAAACATCCTTTAATTTCTTCCAACAGCCGAATCCTCTAATTTCACTTGTCAGGGAAGCTATATCAAATCGCCCACAAGCACGCTCACTTAAAGGACGTTCTGTCCCCTTTTACAGAGGCAATATTTTTAGTGTCCTACTAGCACAGAGTAAATGCCACAGTGATGCTGCTCACTGACTCTCCTGCCTTGCCCCTACATAATGATAATGCCTGTGTGATTTTTTTCTTACATGAGATCTTTGTAACAAAATCTTCCAATTAGGACAATGCACTGACGTCCCAAAACCCAGAGCCGTGTCCTTCTACCAGAGATAAAAATGCTGTATTGTATTCTTTACATCACAGAATAATTTCTAAAATTGCGGGCCCTTTTCCCTGGTATTTAATGGTGCATATGTTCTTTTTGCATCTTCTGAATAATATTCGGATGATGAAAAAACACGTCAGAGCACTTGTGACACATACTATAACCAACAGAAGTGAGAGCACGTAACTTGGACACGTTTTCTGTTTCATAAGCATGCACTGGAGTTCTTGTCAACTGGGTAGCACTGCCAGATTTTCCATACTTGAAACCTAATGCAGTTATTAGCTAAATAGAACTGGTAGAGGTGGTCGGCCTTGCTCAAACCAGAAACAAAATTGTTTGTTGGAGTTGCACAGGAACATACCAGGAACTGCTCTTGAAGGAGCAACTTTCAAGGCATTGACCTCTTGCATAGCTGCAAGGGTGTGTCCCTTGATTGCTAATCAGATACTCTCTGTTAAAATGTACAGTGCTATGTGGATGCAAATCTTCTATTTCCCCCTTCCCTTAAGCTCTCTTCTGTAATCATTCCAGTCTGAATTGTACTTCCATTTCATATCCTCTCGACCCTATTGCAGGTTACAATGACGGCCAGGACTGTGTGGGCTTGTTCCAGCCTATGGGTTCAGGAGATTTAACCTCTCCACTCACTCCCTGTAAAATCGAAGGTAGAAAAAAAATTAAGTCTTTCATACAGTCTCATTATTCTCTTCTCAACTGTAGCACTTGTCAGATGCATTATACATGAATAAACACATTTTTAGACAGCTCTTCAGATCAAAAAGCTCACACAGCTTCCCGATGTGAACAGGATTAATCTCAGATAATTACTATATCAATTTATGATGACACACAGATCTCATTAATCAAATTTAGGAACGGTCGCTTTCCTAACAGGAGAGCTCTGAAAGAACACAGGCTCAGTTTGTACTAAAAAGTTTCCGTTCATTGTTTTCACTGCTCTCTAGTCTAGTCCACCCCTTTGTGATCCACAGTCAGAGCAGTGTGCCCCAGCCAGCGGAGAGGGAGGGAGTACATGTCTTTTCTTCATTCACTAAGGAATCCTTGGCATGGCAAGACAAAGCAATGCATATTCAAATCCTTTAAGCCCTACATGCCTCTGGATGTCTAAAGTACAAGAAGGCTCTTAGAGAATCTTGAGAATTGTGAATGCTGAAATCTAGATTATATCTGTTTGGTGATTGTGACAGAAAGGATGTTGCCTAGCTGGTAATCTAGGGGTTTACAGAGGGCAGCCCACAGTGCAGAGAATTCAGAAGCCTCTGGTCTGTTGAAGATGACGGTGTCTCTGCTCCTAGAACAGATGAGCCTGTCCTGAGTGCCAGTTTTGTGCTGCTCAGAGTCCATTTTTTTGCTGGTTTAAACACACCGTGGCAATTGAAGCTTCCCAAATCTTTCTATTTTAGATAGCCTCTTGCAGTCTGGAACGGCAATTTCATTTTTGCCTTCCAACTTTCTGCTAATTATAGCTTTCCAACTTTCCCTTAATGTGTGCTTAATCAAACAAGTCCAGCCTGTAAGTCAAACCCGGCCTGCCCAGCAGTGAGTACAGGAAACAGCAGAGAAGACCCCTCTCCCACTTGTTAGGATCCAGAAAGACAGATGCTTGGTGGTTTTGCTTCTAAGCTCTTTGTAGGTGTATTTATTTGGGAGGGATGTGTAATAATAATCAGAACAATAGGTACAAAAGGAAAAAAAAGAAATCGGCAGAACTACTAAAATCCACTGGATGCTCTCAGTTATATGGAATACCAGATGTTACTTACACTGTGTTCTCACTCTTCATACCTGAGAAGCTTCCAGCAGCGCAGTAAGTAAAGTAACATAATTTTTTGCACTTCCCCTCTGGATATTAGCAAGAGCTTTCTTCCCTACCAGGCAGCTTGAAAGCCTATTTTCTGTCACCCTACTTTCCCGAGCAGTCTGCTCTGCAAGGAGGCAGTCTGATAAATCATCACCAAGTTTGGTGTTGACATGCTGTACTCAGCTGACCATCCTGAGGCAAAATGAAGGGTGCTTTGCCTTCAGTTGAAGGCTTGACAAGAACCGTAGGCGGCTCAGCAGCTTGTATGGCAACAGCTGTGTGCAGGCTTCTTAGTTTTTGACTGTAAATCTAGAACGTCTGAATTCAGAAGCCTAAACATATCTTGAAACCCTTGTAGTCAGAATAAATAAGAATGGACTTACTGTAAATGTAAATATATTTCCCTTTTTTTATTGCAATGTAAAACACCAAAACCAAAAAGCCTGAATGAAATAGTAGTAAGCCTCTTGTCTCTCTGCAGATTCTTGCTTTGTAGACAAAGAGTTGTTGTGAACTGACATTTAACTAAGTTAGACGTTTGTTCAGTTCCCCACACAATAAGAATATAACATCTTTCTTTATAACATATGTGCACCATAGTAGCTTCTCTCTTTGACATCTACACATGGTAGAAATGTGTACTGCTTTAGCCAGAGAAGATTAGCTGTCTGATTTGAAGTCATTTTGGTAGCCCTGGCCATCCTGATGAACATATAAATCTAATTTCATGGGAGCTAGTGGACTGGGTGTGCAATTAAATTGGCATCAACAGAGTTGGTTAATAATGACACATACTAGCATTAATTTTGCAGGTGATTATTAGATTTGGTTTTTAATTGTCACTCTAGGGAATTACTTGTTCAAGGTACTTTGTTCTGAAGATGCATGATAAGGACCCCTGGCTGTGGAGACTTTATTTCAGGACTAAAATTAAATCCTTAGTGTATGGTGGATTAGTGGTTATGGAAAGTGTTCTTCTCCAGTCAGTACCCAGCACATCATTGCTGCACAGAAACTAGAGTGCTACAGTGATGCTTTCAGACCCGATGCTTTCTTTTTTTAGATATGTGACTTTAGAAATGAAAAAGGAAAAAAAAAAAGGAGAGATTGAGATAAAGCAGGCTTCATGTAGTCCCAGCATAGCCTCTATTTTTAGCAGGATGCTTTGCTCTCACTTGCACGGGTTCTTTAACTACTTAGACAACTGGTGTTGGAAGGCTTGACTGGATGAGCCTGGGAGAGGGCTGGGAAGGAATGCAAATCAGGTCAGCAAGCGTTTTCATCTACTACTGTAATAAGTGAAACAGTAGCTGAAGCTTCATTGCCCAGTGTTCCTTCCCCCAGCTTTTCAGGAAGGGCCGTAGCCTTGTGGGACGCTGTGTCCTGGGTGAAAGCACATGCCTTGGCTTTGTGGCAGACAGTGTCCTTATAATTCTTTGATCTGATTTGGCTGTGGCTTTTCAGAGTAAATCTGAATCATTCTATTCTCAGCTGTTAAGCTGACGCTGTAGCACGCAGAAAGTTGTAGGGGGCCTATTACTATTCTGTATTTAGAATCAAAATTCTGAACTGTGCACAGACAAGGAGATGAGTGTTAGTTTATCACTTCAGTCCTATCCTAGAGTTCTGAAGCATTTTATGTGAACCTGCCCGATGTGATATCCAGTAAACTTTAATGCTCAGCAGACGTGCTAGTCAGCTTGGCTAAAAGAGTGAAGCCTTACCAGCAGTCCATCTATGGCCTGGAGAGATTACTCTATGCTGTACAGGCATACCATCGTTCTCACATAAACACAGCCGCTTTTGTCAGAGTGTGTATGCACGCACACTTACATTCTAATAGAGGCAACTCTGTGCAGTGTGTGGAGGATGACTTCTGGCTTTGTGTCGGTGCCAACTTCAGTTCGGTTCCTCAGTCAGAATAGTGGGGAGTGATTCCAAAAGAGTCGCTGCTCTAAAAGGATCAACTTTAACGGTTTTATCATGAACAAATGTGGTGGTCAGCACTGGATTTGGAAGATGAATGAATTTGCTGTTCCTGTTTTCGAAGGGTCTCTGAAGCACCTTGTAGAGTCATCCGTGTTTGGTTTTGTGCTGACACTTTAAACCTGCATAGTTGCCTCATGGAGATTTTCTTGAAGAATGTATTCATTTTTGTCTGTATAATAATTTCTATGGGCATCTGGGAGAATTTGAAAAATGATTAAAAGTGCTTCATTTTGGTTTTTCCCTTTTTCCACTACCTGTCTGATTTTGCAGGTGGCCGGATCTGCTCTTTCTCTCCCTGCATCGAACAAGTCCAAAGAACCTGCCTGGCGATGGAAGAATATGGTTTTACAGAGATTAACACCTTGGAAATTCTGCTCCGAGTGTACAATGTAAGGACAATTAGCTTGCAAATCCCTGACCTTGGAAGAACAGCTGAGAGTAATTCTAGCACTGGCTTTGACAGCAGCAACCCATCAAACCAAGGTAGCCTGTGCGCTAATCTGCAGCAAGGAACCGTGCAGTTCAAAAGCGGCGTGCCTTTCAGGGAGATGGTCGGTCACACTGGATACCTGACCTTTGCCACCAAGAGCCTCTTTTAGTACATCTTGAGTTTGTACAGTTTGGAGTGGTTCATGTGTTTGTGTGTGTATTCTGTTTTCATGGTTCTTTTTTGTAGGGCATCCAAATTTTCATTCGTCAGGGAATTCCTTATATAGTCAGATTTGGTTGGAATATGCTTTGTTTAAATAGCACTCAAGCATTAACCAGAGCAGCGTCAAGGGAATGTTGAAACTCTGGAATGGTGCTCCACTTGCCGTCAGAAATAATATAAATTATTAGCGAATGGCCATCCCCTGGAACGTGCAGAATAATGATCTCTCTTGATAATAAAGCAAAACAAATAGCACACTAATTGCAAGTAAGTTGGATTTTCTGCTCCTCTTTTCTGAATTACTTTCTCAGGTTTATGTTGTTCTTTTTCCCTAGCACCTCTAGACACAGTTTTTGAACTTCTCTAGTGTCTATGTTGCTCTTAGGAATGTGAAAATGCCTACTTGCTTTCCTTTTAGATATGAAAGTTGCAAGGTCATAGGGTTGCCAGCACAACTGATCATAAAATTAGTGTTTCTTGGAATAGTGTTTGGCTGCACAGAGGACTGTTGGCAGTGCTCAGGAACACAACCTCTCACTCCATTTCAGCCTGGCATCTGCAAACCATTTAGATTACACAGAGGTCAAAGGAGTGTGCTAATTGTTGGATTTGGTTTAAAATAGTATGTTGTGCTCATCAATTTATAGCAGAAATTTAGACCTGGATTCATACCGTAGTCTTCTAATAGATCACCCACTTTCGTGGTTGATGAACCCTCTGTGAAAACTCACTGGACAGCGGTTACCGTCACCTGAACACCCCTTTGTAAGCAGTGTGGCTGAGTGTCCGTTCGTTTGGTGGTTTATGTGCATAGTGGTGTACTGTCTTCCCACAGCTGAATGACGGATTGCTTTTGGCAGGATTTCTTTCTCCAAATTGCAACAACAGTGCAAACTTGGTAAAATCCTCAACCAGCTTTATTAATTAAGTTTTCAGATGATTTACTCTTTGGTCTTCCATACAAAGCTGGTGGGTGTGGTGAACTATTTGATGCTGGATAAATTTTGTATTTACAGATTAAAATAATTATGCAAAGTTATCAAGTTCCTTTTTTCTTTTTTTTTTAAAATGAATTCACAAATATTTTTATTCCAGCCGCTAGTACTCTCTCTCGAAGCATTTAGCTGTGCCTTGCGTTTGGTACCTGGATATACTGATTGCCGTGTAAGAAAAATAACCATTCATAAATGGCTGCCTGAACATTTGAACCTGATATCCCTCCCCCACTCCTGACAAAAATAAACAAAGCTAAGCTTTTAAAGTGTTACAGCAGAACGCTAATCCATAACGGTTTAAAGAAAGCTCAACCGATCACGACAGCAAAGATAAACTGTTGAGCAGATTAAAGGCAGAAAGCAATTCTGTTGGACTAAATCAGTTATGTAAGTTGGCCTATAACTGCCACATTTCTCCAGAAATTATGTGGAAGTTCTCTTTCGACTGCTGCTAACGTCCCCCAGAAAGGCCTGCAGTAAACTGCTGACATGGGTATATGGCCTGGTACCTGTATTGCAGTGACATGCTTGCATGTGTATGCGCATGTCTGTGTGCCTAAACTACCACCACAGAAGTACTAAGGTACTAATGTGCACCAGAGGAAAGGGTGGGGAAATACACTATTAATGCTACAAGGTTGTTCTTAACTTCTTTCAAGGTGATTCTCCTTCACTAACAAGTGGGATCCCCAATCTTCATCAAGGATAATTCCAGCCTATATTTTGATTTTTTTTCCGACAGACTTTATTTTTAAATAGTGTAACATTTAAACAGGATTAAAGAGGAACAAAGTCACATTTCTGTCCTACAAATAAACATGGAATGGAAATACCGATGTGTCTTCATGGAGCTTGAAACAAGGCTGATGCCTTTTTGCCTACAAAGCCCAATTCAAAACCCCTTGAAATAAACCATTGACTTTGCATGGTCCCATATTGATTCAGTCCCTGCTGAGGAAGGGCAAGCATTGCATAAGAGGAGAAGGATATAATTTCTGTCTTTGCCATATTAAAAAGGCTTCTGTGTTTTTGTTGCCAATCACAGCAATGGCCAGCAGCACCACACCGCTTCCTGCTGCTGCTTTGTTGTCAGGGTCACAGGGAGGATCCCACGCTGTCCAGCGTGGATGGCACTGTGCTGCCAGAACCCGCCACAGTTTAATTCTGCCTATGATCACCTGTATTTTACCTTCTGGCTACATCCCCTGCCAGAAGTGGCAAATCAGAAACAGGTCTTCCCTGCCACACTGGGGAAATCTGCCTGGGCCGTGCTTTCAAAGACTCATTTCTCTTTTTAATATGTTTCAGTCTTCAGTCTGGAATGAACCATCTCTTCTTCCTGCCCTGACACAGTTCAGTTGCACGTTGGCAGGCTGCATGTTTTCATTGCTGCCAAGCATTGGGATCCCTCAGTTGTTGTGGAGCAGTATACAGCTCTGCCCGGCAGCCAGGTTCAGCTTGTCCTGTTGTGCTCCATGCCCTGCAAGCTAGTGTGGAGAGCAATCTTGGATGCCTTGCAACCTACATGGCGAACAGTGATGACTAGGGTGAGGCTTGTGAAACACTTGAGCTGCCTGCTGCTGTTCGCCATTGACCTGTGCTTTAATTCAAGTGTTACAGATTTGATTCTCATCGTGGTTGTTTCCTTCTCACCTGTAACCACAACACTGTTTTCCTCTGAGAAGATATGATCATAAATCCTGCTTGAGAACCTTAAAGGAATAAAGTAGCAAAAATGTGAGGAACTCACTCTTCTGCTTAATTTCCAGCTTTGTCTTCTTAGATACTTTGGGGTATGTGACGGTGAGATTGTTCTTCCTGGGAAGCGTTCCAGAGATGAGAGTTCTGGTTCATGCACATTCCCTCGAGAGTACGTCTGTGCTCCATTAGTCCTGGTGAATGGGATGATTGTGCAAGTCATGGTGGCCTAGAAAGGAGGGGTGCCCAGAGATGCAGTGAGCCTTGATCTACTTGTAAATACTAGTGCTGATCCCAGCAGAGTCTGCATCATTTAGGTGGACAAGTGCACTGGGCAGCCCACATGCTCATGCCTTACCAGGTTCCTCTTGGATAGAGACTGGAGAAAACTGTGGCTGAATTCAGTTGTGTTTGGTGCTCCCAGCTCATCTCTGATGCCAGTGGGAGCAGTGCAGGCTTGGAAGACGAGGGTTAGAAATGGCTGGGCTCTCGGAGGCTGTTGCTGGGCTCCATCTTGGCTTCTGCTTGCGCAAATGTGAGAAAGGCACAATAAGAGCAAAGTAGGAGAGTCAGCATTGCATAACCATAATGTTACACCAAAGGTATGTGCAGCTGTGACTAGTCAAAGGGAGGAAAGGGGTTACTCTACTACTAGCAAGTTCTGTCTGTGTCACCATGAGGGAAAGCATTTACATGCTGCTGGCCTCTTGAGTGCTCCTGAGGAACTATGTTGTTCAGATGCCAAAAGAGGAGAGCCAGATTGTGTTATTTCCTTTCTCCCTACGTGACAGCTTCTGAACTGGAATGAATCTTCATCAGTATCGACACAGGGAACAAATAAACCTTGAATTAAATAGGCAAATAAAAATAATCCTCCTCACTGGTGTCCAGCCCTTACCTGCATATCTCACCCAGGAGCTCTGTGTCCCTTTGTAGGCTGTTCAGGATGTGCTGTTCTCCTCTGCTGTGGCCAAACAGCTTTGAACTCTGAGGTTAGCTGGCTGATACACGCTGACAGAAGTAAATGCAGAAGCCAGCTGGGAACAGTCGCCTGTGGGGCATCTCACCATATCTGCATGTTTCTACCTGGCTGCTAAGGTTGATCACCCACACCTGGGCTTGCCTTGCCATGGAGCAGTCCCTTCCCATAATGTCCCTCACTTCTGCCCCTAAACCCAAAGCTAGCATACTGTTGGCATGCACCAGCTCTTCTGGTGCTTCGAGGCAACTCAGATTGCACAGCCAGGTTCTTGGCAGAGGCAGGCATTTTCCTCCTCTTTTCTGGACCGCCAGGCAGGGAGAAGGGCTGTTGTTTGCCAACCCATCAGGACATGAAGCCGCAGAGGTTCTGCAGGTACAGCTGCTGCGAGGTGCTGTGGTGAGAAGCCACCTGACTGCTCCTGACCCCCGGCAACCTGCAAGAGCAGTGTGCTGTCATGGCAACAGCACAGCATCATTCAAGCCCCTGAAGACCTCAGCCTGAAGTTATTTTGGTGGGCGCTGCGTGGGTTGATACTAAATACCGTATTCCTTTATAGTTCTTAAGAGGGCGATTTGCATGAATGGTTCCAGTGGAGCTGCGGAGAAGCTCTTCCCAGGGGTCCAGATAGCTGCAGGAAATGTCAGAGACCAGGACCCAGTGAATTCAGAGCTGCTGCTCCCAGAGGTGCTCGCTGAGCAGTCAAAGTTATGTAAGTAGGGGAAGGAGCTTTTTCATCTTTTTCTGGTAGCGCTGATACCCAGTTCAGCACAGAGCCCCTGTGCACGACTAGTTCTAGCCAGCCAGGAGAAATGGTTGCTTTAGCAACCTCCCTTTGTATTAGGCACTGTGCAGGATGGGGAAGTCTTCAGTGGGATTTTCCTCTCTCTCCCTTCTGTGGCTTTGGGGAAACTCCCAACCTTCCTTGAGTCAAAAGTGCAGTAGCAGTAGTTGCCCCTAACGCAGGTGTCTGCAACTCGGTGTGGCTGGTCCCTGGGCATGTGGAATGAAAGTCTGTGATGCCAAAATATACTGAGCAAGAAGTTATTTTTTTCCATTTGTTGGGGTGTCGAAGATAATGAATTATAGTCTCTGTGGTACTTTTTACATTGGTCCCCCATGTCCTTAGAAATTGTCCACAAAGCACTATTTCAGAATAATTAAAAAAAAAAATTAAGAGCCACTTATTCCTAGGGATCATCTGGATTTGAGAACAAAATCTGCTTGGAGGAAGAAGTGGAAGAAGCAGTAGCAAGGCAGAGAATAATTTCTGGGACAAGGCTCCTCTTTTCCTGACCTTTTGTAATGAAGAGGCAATTCCCCAGAAGGTTCCAGCTGCTCTCCTTAAAAGCCATGGATCAGAAATGCTTATTAGTGAGGATGTCAGTTCAATCAGGCTGTTTTAACAAGGCATGTAGGCTGGGATCTGCAACTGATGGTGTGGAAAGGAGGGAGGGAAAGGAAACGAGCTTTTTAAAGCACCTGCATTCAGTTCAACCTGTTGGATTAGATCTTTGTCAAGTCATGCTGTTCTTACAAGAGTCACAGTATGGTCTAAATTACCTTAGCAATATGTACAATATACTTATATGTAATAGAGGAAAGAATCACCCACTTCAGTACATTGCTAGGTGAGAACATGGGACAAGAAAGAGATTGGAGTACCTGTGTTGAGAAATCAGGTTTAACTAAGACACCAGTTACACTGTCTGCATGTTCTCTTACTGTGTTTTTTGTCCTCTGTCAGGGAAGGTGGAAACGTTTTAAGAAAATGGAGAATACTTGAGTGGAATATATACCCACCAGCACACAAAGCCTCGCAGATAGGAAATCGACTTCCAGTTTTTGCCACCCAGTGCTCCCAGGAGGGTCCTTCCTTGTCAGCATTTCCTCATTGATCTTCGCAGCACTTAGAGATGAAATTACCCTTTTTCAGTGGAGAGAGCAGATATTCACATAGTTATGGTTGATTAGCAGCCTGTGGACGCATGTCAGGGTAAAGATGGCAGCACTGGACTCCTTAAGGTTTCTTATCTAGGCTATAAATGGACCGTATGCCCCCTCAGCGGGTTGCTGGATTACATCCCTAGTGCATTGATAGCATTACAGCAACACCAAGAGGCCCAGGTGGGCTAAACACTGCACATAGAGCCTGTCCCGAAGAGCTCAGCAGCTCAGCAAGCCACGGGCAAAACAGACGTGGTGTGACCGGCACACGACTGCACAGCATGTCAGCTTGCCCAGGGCTTTCTCCCAACCGCTGGAACAGCGCTGGGTCTTGTGCATAATCCTTCGGATCATTTCTGCCTCCAAGGGAATACGCAGGGCTCAGTGCTTCAGACTCGTCAGACTGAGCAAGTGCCTTTGCACCTGCCAGCTCCTTCCGTACCACTTCTGACGGAGGCGTAAGAGGTCAAGGTGCAACGTGCCTCCCCAGGAGAAGATAATGCGTTGCTTCCGCATGATAAATCTCCGTGTGAGACATGATTTCTGCTTCATAAGGAAACAGTTCCTCATTTCTCATGCGGTTTGATTTTGAGCCTGCAAACATTTACTCATGGAGGAGAAGGGATTTGTAAAATGTCTGCGGCAGGAGGTGGAAGTACCTGCTGCTGCTGTGAGAGCGTGGTGGTACCTCTACGTTAGGGAGCTGCTGGCTGCATGAAGGAAGAGCAGCTTTCTCAAGGTAAAGCGATCTCATGCCCCAGCTCCTGCTGACTTCCTTACTCCTTTATTTCAGTGGGATTTCAGCACAGCTCCCTTGAGGAGCTGGGCCCTGGCTGCATAGGCTTCTTTGGGAATCGTACAGCACCGTGCTCATTTTGAAGGCTGATGCATAAGGGGATTGTGCCAGTCAGTGGCAGGATGGAAAACAGGACCTGACATCCCAGATCTTCCCTCTGCTAGAAGGGTACAGCTCCTTCCTAAGTGACAGTGCTCTCCTAATGCTGAGCAAGAACATCCTCCAGAGCAGAGCTCTCACACGGCAGCATTCCAGTGCCCACCAATTCTTACAGCACCTGGATGCAAATGCAGCTAGATAATGTCCGCTGTGTCACGGCTCGTGACCCAGTCAGAGCAGCCAGTGCTTAATGATTGTCTGAAACTTCATGCATCTTCCTCTGTAGCCATCTTCATTATTTAGCTGGATTAATTTTATACAGGTTAAAAATCTGAGTCAATGTCTTTGAAAGAGGGAAGTGGCATTTTAAAATCTATATTCTATCCCAAGGCTATAAATACATCTGCCTCATAGAAATCAGCTGTTTAGGGTGGTCCTTATAGCAGAGGGGATGACTCAAAGAGGCTTGTACACCGCATTGTTTTTATCAGAGGTGAAAAAACCCACCTCAAATTCCCTGTGAATTAGAAAGGTCAGTGACTGGAGATAGATCCTGTGCTTTTCCCCCACCAGATGAAACGTGGCACTGGTCTGGATAGTCTGGATCCAGTGCAGTCACATGTCTGCAAACAGTCATGTTTCGCTGCACTTGTACAGAATACCAGCCAGCATTTGACTTCCTTGAATAAAAACCAACAAAGCAGAAATACCACACAGGCTGATAATTGCTCAAAATGCCACGTAGCCAGTGGTTTCTTCTCTCCCTGTCCCATGTGGTTATAGAGCACCTAAGAGTGGTCTGATTCAATTATACACCCCAAAGTAATGTTAAAAGACCACGAGTGAGGCTGCAGAGCCACCTGTGCAGAAAGCTAGGGAATGTAATAGAATTAAGGCACTTTCTGGAGCCCTGAGTTGCATGATAAATAGGGCTGAGTAATGAGTTCAGGGGTAAGGGACGGAGGGTAGTGCTTCTAGTTGGGTCTTGCAGGCACATGGGGGTCACGAGTGGCATCCCAGTCCGTGCTGGTACTTGTGCAGCTCAGCAGCCATTATAACTGACCTGGAAAAGGGCTGAGCAGTTAGCCGAGGAAACCTGCTGATGGAACAAAGTTATTTATGGCGGTAAGGATGGGGACAGGTTGTAAAGAGCTGTGGAAAGACTTTGCAGGAGAGTCCTTATGAACAACTGACTGGCAATAACGTGCAGGTGAAACTCGGCGTAGATAAATGCCAAGGGTACCAGGGGGAGGGGAAGGGGAACAACCCTGTCAGGAAGTGTGAGCCAGTGGGTGTCGGGGACCAGGTTTGGGGCTGCAGCATGGACAGAGAAGCTCAGCGCTCAGTGGCAGCCCACGGTGGCAGCTGCTTCCAGGCTGAGTGACACTGCCAAGAGCAGCACTGGCACCTTCTCCAAGGGAAGGACAAGCTCGTTCCTTTTCACAGGAGCTGTTTTAAACCTCCCAGCAGAGTGTGACTAAATGGAGCTAATCTAGGAGCTCATGCCCATTTACTCCAAGGTCCCTCTGCACCTTCCTGGCAGCGACAGTCTAAAGCTCCAGGACACTTCTCAAACGTGTAATAGCTGCTTGCTGCAAGTCAGAGTCAAGTTCCAGTTGTGTTTTCAACCACAGTATAAGTTTATGGGAGGTTTCATTATGACTTTGTTTCCTAAACATGTGAAAGCCTTTGAAAAGCAGAGGGCTTGCTCAGCTGTGTCCAAAAACAATTCAAATGGTACTTGACACGTTTTCTACCCTGTATTTATCCTCTGAGTATGCGTGCACTGTTTAGCGAATGCAGCAGTCCTGTGAGACCAACGATGGAAGAAGCCTCCTACCTGCAGCGCAGCCTGGAGAGCTGAACCTCCTGCCTCCCATGCCTGAATTTGTGAGGAACCAGAGAGCAAGACTTTTACATTCCCTGTTTAAACCCCATTCCACCCCAAACTGAGGACAGCCACCACTGCAGCGCCAGGAAGGGCACTGCCTTTGGCTGCACTAACTGATGGAGAGCTGGGTAAGCCTCCCTGTCCTGCGACTGCACCACCTAGCCCGTTACCTGCACCAGGGTTTGGGCTGCGAGCAGGTGGGTCACAGTGGAGACAGCCCAGTTCCCCCGCCAGGCAGCTTGAGTGACCTTGCCTGATGGCACAGCTCAACAGGGGCAGGTTTTCTTACCAGCATTAGGATTTCACCAGGAGTATTAAGAGGCAGCTCTGTGCCCTGGGGTACAGGCGATGCAGGCAAACACTGGTGACGGTGCCCTCCCCTGCAAGACATCGCACAGCCACGGGCAGTGTCTGTTCCACTGCTCCTGATTGCGGCTGCCCGTGGTGTTTCAGCTTTTTTTCTGATTACTAGCAAGCCCAACTCTTCCACTTCATTGGGAAAAAATGCAATAAACACACACCACAATTAGCAAGAAATTTTCCAGCCCAGGCTAAAATCAGTCTTTATGTGCTTGGAATTTATTTAAAATAATTGCTATTTATGGGGGTTTTTTGGCTTTTTACCAATCTAATCAGCATAATTTTGATTGTGCTGGAACAAATCTACAAGGCTCCAGAACTGCTCTTGCAGATCGTGCAGAATAAAACACGAACTAATTAGTAGATTCCTGGATCTCTAGTCCAGGGCTTTGGAAAAAGCTGACAATGCCCCTCAGTCTTCCCACAAGAAGAGAGAGACAAAAACCCAGATGCACCAGAAAAATGCCTACAGATGGAGATATGTGTGAGAAGCATTTGCAAAAAAAAAAAAAAAAAAAAAGACATTGGGATATTAAGCACAGCAATTAATGTTTTTCTCTTCTTCTAAGCATCTAAAGAATGAAGAACTTTTTCTGACTTCAGTTCACTCTTTTATGGAAATTAAACATGCTTCTGTAAGAACTAGTGTCCCTAAACCACTGTGGAGTAAAAAAGAAAACGTAGCAGAAGCTATGAAGACAAATATTGAATTCAGCCACGAGTTAGTCCGAGCACATCCAAAAGCCATGACGTCAGTAAAAAGGAAAAACTCTGACTATTGCCCTGGGAATGAAACCAAAAATCGCTGTGCCAATATGTGAAGGCTTCATCATTCTGAAAGTCTTCTAAAAGTTTCCTCAGGAGACAACAATAACTCATCAGAAATGTTCCAGCAGATTATGAAGACATCACAGCTGCTCTGAAGCTCACAGCAACAATGGAAAGTCCCCAGTTGATTTGCTCCGTCTTGAATGGGGTCCAAAATTTGCAGAATTTCAGAGAAGATGTAAAGCAGCTGTTGGCCTGCAAGAGCAGAGTTCGTTCAAGGAGTGAACTGGAATGCCCCATAATTCAAGACTCATCCAACAACTGCCACTGACAGGCAAGAGCCTAAAAAAATGCACTGGGAAAGTGGTGCAGCTCTGGTCCCGAAGAAGGATGCTGTCTTCCCAGGCTCAGCGTTTGATGGGGACAAACGGGACAAACTTGGACGGGTCTCTCTGGAATTAGACCCATTATGCATAAGGTGACATGGTTAAATTCCCATGGCGCATTAAAGAGGTGGTTTTACATTCCTGTTTGGTTAGTCACACACAATCAGGGTGCCCTCCTGATCTCACCGGTACCAGTTTTATGGGAGGTCCTCGGTTGCATTCGCTGGTGCTGAGCTTATCGAGCTGCCAGCTGGGGCTGATTGGGCTGGACAGGCTGTGCTCTTTGATCTGATCTGATTAACAACCCAGACTGTTTCACCTTCAGCGTGACTCGGGGATACCCGTACATGACACTGCTCTAACGATTTCCCTTTATCATCGCCACCTAAGGCCTTCGTTGCCACGCAAGAGCAGAGGCTGCCATGTCTCTGCCCAGAGCCCCCACCTACTCATACCCAGTGCAATTAGAGTTAACGAGGGTATTTAAACCAAGGGCATCAGAAATGCATTGGGATCATTATCTTCAACATACAGATAAAAGAGGCAAGACAGCTTAAAAAACATCTGAAGAGTGTCCCAGTGATGGAGCCTGATTTTCATGGTGCCGCACTGGCGCTGCCCTGACTGCCAGGGATTTCCTGTCGCATAACCGCAGCTGGAGCCGGCCACCGTGCCTGGGGAGCACCGCCTGAGCTCGGCAGCAGCACAGGCTGTGGTGCTGGCGCAGCCTCGCGAGGAATTTCATTCTGATTTAACTACCGATAGGGACGGTGCTGCCATGGGGGCGACAGCGTTAAGCAGTGGGTTTTGCCAGCACAAGGACAAATTTCCCTTTCACTTAGAGCAAACCTGGGCAGCGAAGTTTCCTGCCTTCCCCACAGTACAGAGCAGAGCAGCTTCGCACTGCGGTACAGTGGCTGCGAAAGTAAAGCAGGAACGAACTGAATCCTAATACATCCACTTTGCTGTTATAGCTCTTCCCCCACCACCACCTGCCAAAAAAAAGAAGTATTTGGGAAATCCCAAAGACTCTTTCCCATGATGCTGCTTAAAGTCAGTTTCAATAGAAGACCACACTTCTCTGCAAATGGAGCTTTAACAGCAGGTTTGTTTCTTTAACAGGAAAATCAAGCTGAAAATGAATGCTGTTCCTGAGCCTTTCACTAGGTGCATGTTTATTTTGTCATTTTTCACAAAACTGCATAGTCTTTTATTGAAGGGAGCTTGAGTTGCATCATATCTTTTTGGCCAGGTACAATAAATACTCCTAAAAATAATCCTAGTAAACCTTGTGCAAACATGCACACTATAAGCATGCTCCTTTCCAAATTCCGTCCCTGCAATCAGGCTTTTTCCATGACATGGATAAAGCCTGTGCACAGGCTGTGCAGAGGCTCTGGATCCTAGTCCTTGTAGTTAAAATCCCTCTGGAATTTGTGTCAATTTATCCAAGAACCACTTGGAATACAGCACAGGGCTTAAAACCCCCTCCCCCGTGCTATTTTCAAGCCCAAGCTCTAGCAGCTCTGAAGCATTAATTCAAATCGCACCCACACATTTAATTTTGGTCTCTTTTAATGTGTCAGTTTAAATCTCTTTCTTTAGGCAGCTCTTGGGCAGTGCGGTGGCATTGGGGCTAATGCCTGAGAGTAGAAAGGGTGCAAGGTGCTCTTATAGCAGCGGCACCGTGGGGACGACTTTGCGCATCTTGGTAGGCAGGGGGTAGGACGGTTTGTGCCCCAAAAGGCATGTTGGCACTTCGGCATGTGTGAAGGCGATGCAGCCAGCAGCCTTCGCTTTATCTCCTTAACCACCCTGAAAGCCTACGTGCCTGTGACATGTGCTGCGAAATCAGACGTTAGTTACAGATGGGGTTTTTTTTGCATTAAAGGTTTTATTGGAGGGAAATGAAGCAGTTGTACCTTCGCCGCAAATAATCACACTCAATATGCACTTGCAAAGCAACGGTTGGGCAGCAACAGAAAATTCCCCCTGAGGCAATGCTGCTCTGAGCTGCAAGAGCAGGAGGAGCACACAAGCGCTATGCCCGAATGTCCCTGTCACCTCCTGGGACACTGCATGGGGACTGATGTTATCCCGCTGGAGGAACCATATTCTCTCCCCGTTTACCTCACCAAGAGCAAGCGAGGAGGGAGGTGGCACCTTCAGAAACTCAAGCCTGAAAACTGGGAAGGATATTTCCTTGTTCCTGCTGAAATCAGATTTTCCACTCTGCCAGTCCTCCTCCTCCCAGTCAGACCTGTTGCTGAGGAATGGCTAACCCCAGGAACACCAGGGCCAGTTTGGGGAGGGCATGGGCAGGAGGCTGCTCCCCAACGGGGAATGAATCCCTCTAGCTGCAGGGGCAGTTTCTTGCAAATTCAAAACAAGTAATCAAGGAAAATGTGATTACCTGTACAGGAAATCTTCAGCTGATGGAGCAGGGCCAGTGCCCCTGCTTGCTGCTGCCAAACCAGTCCCTCTGTGTTTGACCTTGGATGGGTCCTCATGTCCAGCACGGCACTACCACGAGCAGGACTCTGCAGTCAGTCAGCACGGGGCCAGATGCGCTGCTGGCTCTGTCCTTAGCATTCTGCTATCCGTTTATATTCATATTAACTTTCTAACATACTTGTTTATAATAGTAATTTCTATTTTAAAGAGGGACATAGGACACAATGATTGATTATTGCAGAAAGCAAAGTGAAGGGTGCGTTATAAAGTCAGCATATTGAGGCTTATGCAGTAAATTAATGTCTTTTAGAAATGCGTATGTACAGTGAAACAAGATCTGTCATAAATTATGTAGCCCAGGCCACGATTATATTTCTGAAAGCCAGGGAACAATCCACTAGAATGCAGCCCCATCTTGCACAAAGTAAATGCGCGATAGTCTTCATCCAATATGAAAGTGTTTGGAGGTCTCTGGAGCAGAGCTGCAATAGCCCAGCGTCATCTATAATGCACACTACCTGGATACCAATGAGCTTGTGGTAGCGCAGGTGAAAGAGGGAGCTGTTGATGCACCTCATGCATCCCCTCCTTCTCTCACCTGCATCCCACCAGCCTGGGCTGCAGGAGGACAGTGCTTCAGTTTTAGTGAAGAAAGTGTTCTGTCATTTCACAAAATTTAGCCTGTTCTCAATGTAAAAAAATCAGAATCTCAAAACAACTGCTTGTGGCACGCAGAGCTAAATGAAAATGTCTCTTCCTTAGAGTTGGTGCTGTTTAAGAAGTCATAATGAGCTTCTCTCTTATTCGTAAAAATGCTTTGTTTTTAAAAGCTTGCCATTCATAATTAAATCACACCTTTAAATGTGTCTTTTGCATCTCTCCAAATTTGCACCTTTTTTTTCCTCCCACTTTCCTCCAAAGTTCATGTTATGGGACATACATGATATGGTCTTGCAGCTACCTCTCCCCGGGGAAGTCCAACTCACCAAATGGCAACTATGAGGAAATATCAGCAGGGACAGGTAATTTGAAGGAGAAGAAGGGAAAACGGCCAGAGACAAAAGTCAAAGCCAGCTTGCACTACCAGTGGTCACTACCTGGTCCCATAGGACCCCTGAAAATCATACCCTGACTCACACAAGCACTGGGCTTTGCTGGGCTTTCCTCTCTAGCTTGCTTCTTTTAGGTCCTTCCCAGCACCAGGTAACATGCACATCTTGCTACACCTGAGTGCTGCCTGCCTGCAAAAGGTTGAAGAATTGGCTTTCCTCCATTAATTTTTTTCCAGGCAAGAACTATTCTTTAGTTATAGGATTTAACGAGATATGTGCCTGTGCCCTCTGGCACCCTGCTGAGTGCTTTGCAAGCAACAGTAGTATCCTGGCAGCGATAAGATCTTTATAAACCTGTTGTCCTTGGTAAACAAAGAGGACTTTGATTCTATAGTAACATTGCATTTGGTGAAAACTTTGTTTGCAGACAGTCCTTTCCCTTCAGCCTACGAGAAAACTCTACTGTTGACCTTCAAAGGCTTTTGAATTCGTGCCTAGCAAAAGAATTACAAGGTGAGCACCTGATTTTCAACTGTTGTCAGACCTGCCATTGCTGGCCCCACCTCAGCACGTAACCTTCAGCCATGGACTCCGAGCATGTAGTTAGTGCTTTTACCACCTGAGCTCTTTGAAATGCCTTTCAGCCCCATTGCGAATGGTAATAGGTGATGAGAGAGATTAAAGGGCCGGTGAGGGATGTCAGAGGAACTATGGTATCTCTCCGGTTTCTACCAGTATTTTCCAGGAGCCTGTTTCCTCTTATATCAGAATATTTAAAAAAAAAAATAATCTGCCTTAGGCAAACACTTCTTATCAGCAGATAAATGCACCTGCACCACCAGGCGTAGGTGATTAAGGAGCCCAGGCTCGAGGTGACACAGTGGTAGCACGTGGTACCGTGTGGAACAGCAGGTAGACTCTCCGTCTAAAAAGTTGTTTGTATGAACTATAAGGAATGAACCATTATGTGCAAATCACCCATTTAGCAAAATACAGAGCACCACTGAATGACTCTCCAATCTGGCCTATATGTGTCAGTTCAGGATTGGGGGCAGGGGGGAAAGTGTGGCTTTAGTCCCTTAAGCTCTTGAGATGAGCAAATATATGAATGTGTATAGTACAAAACTGCATGTCTACGATCCAAGGTGGTGGTGTGGCACCCAGGAGTTCACCAGCAATGCCTCCTTTCTTCACAGGACAGTAGTTGGGGACTGATTTCCTAGGCTACCATGTATTAAGCATTTTTCTCAATTAAACCATGCCCAGGATTTAGGGATCATATCTAAACCCACAGACGAGTTGGAAACCCTCTCATTGACTTCAACAGCCTGTGAATGAGCCCCTGGTTTCTGCGAGTGCTGCAGGAACAGGGATACAGTGCTCTGCAGCAGTATTTTCAAAACCTATTTGGGATCATTCTTCCCTCCGGCAACCTTTAGTTCAGCAGCCTGACCATCAGACAGGAACAGAGTAGCTGAAAGATCTTCCACCTTCCTGCAATGAGTTAATTTTCTCCCCTGCTATATTAGCTGTCATACATCTATATATGTTGTCAGTTGTTTCTTATCCTCCTTCAGACCAGAGAGCTGCTTCATTACTGCCTGTGAACTCCTGCCTTGCCATATCTCAGCCTGCTCATTTAAAATATTGTTATTTGCTCACTGGGCAGCCAGTAGTAAACGAGAGAAGCAATCAATAAACGTCCTTAACTGGAGCTCAAGCTGCAGGCGGAAGCATTGTCTAAAACAACAGGGGAGGATAAATCCTTGTTTCCTTCCCCCGGCACTGCTGACTGCACGTATGCACTGATTCACTTGTCAGCTTGCCATTAGCAGACCACGCTCTCCCTCTCAGAGCAAAGGGGTTGTGAAAGCAGAGAGGGGAAAGCCACGTACAGTGCCTCCCTGGGCAAGCTGAATCTCATCTCCAGGCTGGGCTCATGCCTCCGGGACATCCTTCCCTGGGCAGGGTTTTGGGTACTTGAAGCCATCCAGGAGGGTCTGGCACTGGCTGCCATGTCATGGCCCTGCAGCATCCACAGGCAGGACACTGTGCCAGGAAGAGCCCGTGGTATGGCAGTGGCACACCAGTGTTCCCTGCCAAGGGCTGAGCTTTCGGAATGTCCTGCTCAGCACTGAGCTTACCTCTGTCCTTGCTGGTGCATCTCCCCACCAGACTCCCAGCAGGTGCAGAACAGGGCGACAGGGTCTTCCCAGCCAAAGCGGATCTGGCAGACAGAGGAGCTGGGCAGGGAGCATCCTTTGGTGATGCAGTGTGCAAGAGGCACAGGTGTCTAAGCAGGGACAAGGGTACATTTTCAAGGACAAGACACTAACTGCTTTTGAGTTCCGCAAGCCAAGACATCAGGGAGAACCAAACCAGGGTGGCCACAGACAGAGCTGGCAGCCCTGCGGATACATGCCGGTAGGAGCTGCTGCTTCTTCAGAAGCAAGGAGGAGCTGGTCTCCTCTCCATCACAACAGCCTATACCAGGTGCCCCAACCCTCCCCCTCCACCTGCTTGTGAAGCTCATCAGCAGGAGCTGGGGATTTCCTCCTGGCCTCCAGCAGCAGTGCCTCTGCACCCCAAGGCCTCCAGACCCATAACTCTTGTCAGAGTTGCAAATGCCGCTCAGATGCAAGTGACATCCCCCTCCTCCTGCTGTTCTCCTAGTCCTCCTCTACTGAGATTCTTTGGATGCAAACAATGTTGTTACACTCCCACCAGCTGTCCTTTTGGAAACTAGAGAGATTATTCTTCTTAGCAGCATTTTACACTTTGATAATACCACAAGATTACAACAAAACAAAAGCAAAAATCTGTTCCAAGTGTTGTCTGCTGCCGTTAAACTTAAAGGCGTTGTCCAGACTGGGAAGTTGCCTCCTGTTGTAACTTTCTGATTAAATTGAGGTACCAAATGCCTCTTTAAATGGCAACCTAAATACAGGTTGTTAGTTCTTCTGGTGACACAACCAGTAACTGATGTAGAAAGGGGTTGGTGGGTGGAAAAATGGTAGGAAACAGTTATATTTTGTTCTGCCAGTAATTGGAGGTTGTGTAGGTGACTCTGTTTGTGGGTGCTCTCACTCATCTCCGAAGCTCCTACCAGTCAGCATGTGGGTCACCACGCTCCCATCTGGCCTGAGCTCCTGAGCTGATGTTTCCTTTTTGTTTAATGCCACTGTGATGCGCATCATAAGGCATAAAACTGGCATTAGGTGAGCACTGTGGACATAAGCTGGAAGCAGCAGCTAGCTCTTCTGGTCTGGTGAGCTTCCAGAGCAGCTCCCAGCAGTTGGAGATGCATGCTCAGAGATGTAAGCATCCTGGCAAACACCCACAGCCATGCTCCCTGGGACCAGGCGCTGCTGCATATCCTTGGTATTTAAGCAAAACTGGCACAGAAGGGTGCTGCCCAGCCTCAGCAAAGGGATAAGAAACTCTGCCACCAGCAAGTGTTTGAGGCTTGAGCTCTGTCTTTAAGTGGCTCCAAATGCTTAATACTGATGGCTTGTCAGAGACAGTAAGAAGGCATCAACTGTGTGGAATGGGCTTGCGTAACAGCTGCCTTACCCCAGAGGCATTTCAATAAACACGACATTAATTGCATCCTGGTTCGTACATTTTGGCACAGCGAAACCAAAACCAGTATCTGCCTCACGCACATGCATTTTAAGTCCACTTAAGCATACAAGCCATGAGAGGTGGTTTTCTTTCCTGCCATCTCTGCCTGGGATCCTGTGCGTGTCCACAAGTGTTCCCCTTATCATAACATTTTCTTGATACAGTAGAATACTGGAGATACCTGTTAGATTTAGGATAGGATGGATTAGTCTGTAAGATGGATCTTCTCCAGTTTAGCCTTATCTTTCTCTTTAAGTCCTCAAAAATAAGTGTTCAAAACTTACTATGTATTTCTGAGTTGAGCTACAGAGAAAAAATAGGCAAATGAAGATCGTGAATGATGTTTTCCTTATAAACACACCTTTTAGGAAAGATTCAGATTAGAAATAATCACTATTAAACAAGCAAGATAATTCCTTGTGGGTAAATCAGACACTCCAGACTAGGAGCTGGAAGAGCTCCAGAATTTATGAACTGGAAAATACAGCTGATTTTTACTTCTGATCATAACAGGCATGGTTTAGTGATGGACTTGGCAGTGTTAGGTTTATGGTTGGACTCGATGATCTTAAAGGACTTTTCCAGCCTAAATGATTTGATGATAGCACTTCACTGTAATAGCCTGAAATGGCTTGGTGGGCTCTGCTTGTTTCCGTAGCCTAGTTTGGTCTGTTTTGAGTGCTGTAGATACAGATGCCACTTAGTTATTATTATTTTATTTTTAATTCATTACTTGTACTCTGATCATCGCTGTTGGCCCAAACCTAGCATGACAATTCTCCTACAGATGACAGATAGTCAGATGAGTCCCTTCCAAAGAGACTTGAATGTCTCAAGTCAGCAGAGGAATTCCCAGGGGTGCTAAAGCAGATCCAAAGTAGATATGTGATAAACAGCTGCAAGTAATGGAAGGAGAGAATATCGTAGGAAAAGAGTAAAGGAAACAGAAGGTTACACAGATTGCTCAAAATATCCTTTCATTCCTGCCAGATATTAGTCAGTCTTGTCTCCAACAATAACATAGCTTCCACTAAAGCAGCCCTAAGAAACACAGTTCCCGGTCCTCCTCCTCCAAATATGGTCCGACATCTTCTGCTTTGACACTGGAAGCTGGGAGCAGGCACCCACACTGTCACATTTGCAGCTGTCAAAGTGGAGAGAAAAAATTCAGGGCAATCCTAGCTGATCTGCTCATGTCTCACAGTAGTCAGCTGTCAGCAGTGAGACACTGGCTGTCCGCATTGTCCTGTCCCATACATACCCCGAAACCAGAGAGCTGCACACACAGATGGACTTGGCCACACTTCTAACAAGTTTTTCCTTCTGTGTCCATCTTCTCTTGCAACAAACCAAGATGTTGATGGCTCACGCTACAGAAATACTCCACTGCAACAGCTCTTAGATACAAACCAAATTTGAGAGATGCTACCATGCTGCTGGCTGGAAGAAAATATATCTTGTCAATTCTGTTCTCATGACAGTAAGTGTCACATGAATCATTGCCATCCCATCCAGAGAGCACTACTGTGTCAAGGAGAATAATAAAGAAGATTAGGAGCACACAAGAGCACGTGCAGCCCACCCTAATTAATCCCATCACTAACAAGTCAATAAATCGAAGCATGAAAGTGGATGTGTGCAAAAAGGTGTAAAACTGAAGAAAGCCCCCTTATTCCCTGACGGAGCAGGACAAAGCCTGTATCAGCAAAACAAAACTTCAAAAGCAGTACATAAAGTTGAGCCTGAAGCTGTGCTGGCCACACTGCACCCTCGGCTGGCTTTGGATAAAGCCGATCTCCCTTCTGGAAAATAGGGGTGATATTTCCTTTCCTGCATCATTGCCCATCTGGGTTGGTGTTTTTCAAAGTTCTCCTCGTAGGTGACCAACCCCTGCCCAGCACAGAAGAGCTCCCACTTCTAGGCAGGAATCCCCAAAACCTAAATAACAATCTGCACAAACTGTGCTCCCCTGCATTAAACATAGAGGCGATGAGGCAAGAGACTGAAGACTAACAAGTGTACTCTCTAGGATCAGGAGATCCCTGTGAGGGGATTGAAAGTGTCCTGTTTAGTGCCCTTTCTCCAACACGATCATCATTACTCTTCAAGAACCCTCCTTTTTTCTATTCCTTGCTCTTGTCCCCACTTCAAAGGGCCTGTGACATTACAGCAAACTGGCAGAGAATGAGAGCATGCGGATAGTTTTTAGTCAACCCATGCAATCAAGGTCTTTCCCTTCTTCTTCTGCCAGCCAGGGATACTTGCCGTCACGCTCTGTTAACATGCTCTCCTCTGCAGCAGAAGTATCAGCTCAGACCCTGATTCAGGCCTTCCATGTCTGGGAAGGAAGGACTATTTCACATCCTGATTCAGAGCCTCCTGACGTCAGGAGAAGGGCTCATTCCAGTCCTGATTCACACTGTTGTTAATCTGATTCAAACCCTCCTGGCCCAACAGGCAAGTGGCACTGTGACTCAGATGTCTGAGTTCAGAGCAGGGTCACTCAGGACCCCTGCAGACTACAGCTGGGATGACTTCTCCAAAAACACCTCTGCTACCTACTGGGGGACAAGCTGCTGCCTGGCTGCTTGGGATGAGCTGTTCCGAGATGCACCTTGGCCTGATCAATACAAGGAAGCTGTATGTTCAGAGAACAGTAGGACGTGAGGATATTCAGGCTGAAGTTGCCCCACGGATAAATAGATGCTAATCCACCTCTAGTAATCACTGCACTTTCAACCTGGTGCAAGAACCTGCCTGGCATGGCCCCTCCTTCTGACATGGTGCCAGGTCTTATCCTGCAGACATTGCTGGATTGATGCCTTTGTGGTCCTGCCTTGAAGAATTCAATGAGCTTTTGCGGCATCAGCAGCTCAGGGCTGCTGGGTTTTGTACCTCATGCTTACACTTATAGGACCTGACAGTGGCTCTTTAATTCTTAATCCTTCTGAGAAGCAGACTGTGTGTTCCTTCCAACTTGGATCAGTCTGGACCTCATTAGCTCTTCTCACTCGGGCATGCCTAGAGGCCGTGGCAGACATACAGACCCAGGGAAAATTGCAGCCCTTCACTATGGCGTTACTGCAGTCAAGACCCAGGAATCTTACACTAAATTGGAACTGACTTCTTGGTAAAACCCCTTTGGCTTCCTTGGCATTTCTGGTTTCCCTTGATATATTGTCCTTTTTTGCCTTGCAGGTTTGCATTTATGTTTGGAATGGAGGTTAGGGTGGACCATAGGATGCAAACTGCTGATGCAGTCTGTCTAGTCGCCCTTACTCACAGCACTGGGGGGTGTTGACTGGCCTGACATCTTCAAGGACAGCTATTTGGGTGTGCATACACCCCAATGGAGGAGGCTGGAAGCTTTACAAAATCTTCACTGACATCCATTGATGAATAGTGTGAAGTCCAGTCAAAACCTGTTAGATGATCCAGAGGAAGATCAATAGTGTTACCTTGTGAAGAGGACAGTCCTCTACTGGTGCTCCTGGTAGGCACCATCTTTGGGTGAGGTCTGGACAGGTTGGCTTTCAGGTAAGTCAAGACATCAAAGATGTCCCATTGGATCCCAATGCCCACTCTGGGGAAGAGAGACATATTGCTCTGTGGTATGTGCTGAGATATAGTGGGACCCCCCTTCTCTTGGGATCTCAGATCTGCAAACCACACTAATTGCCCTGATATCTGGGCAGAGGATTAATCCAATTTCATTTTAGAATTTGAAAGAATAAGAAAGAGAATAAGAAAGAGAAAGAGAAAAAGAAAGAGAGAAAGAAAGAGAAGAAAAAGAAAAGAGAAAAAGAAAAAAGAAAAAAGAAAAGAGAAAAAGAAAAAAGGAAAAGAAAGAGAAATAGAAAAAAAAGAAAAAGGAAAAGGAAAAGAAAAAGAAAAAGAAAAAGAAAAGAAAAAGAAAAAGAAAAAGAAAAAGAAAAAGAAAAAGAAAAAGAAAAAGAAAAAGAAAAGAAAAAGAAAAAGAAAAAGAAAAAAAAAGAAAGAAAAAGGAAAGAAAATAGAACCCTCCTCTGCCGAAAGATTTGTAGCTCATAGCTACTTTGCAGAAAAAATTGGATGGGGGTCACGTGGGCTGTGAACTTTGGGATTGGTTTGGAACTACTGGGACCAGCCTGGCACCAACAAGCACGAGGGCTGCAGTTTGGCTGTGGAAGCTGTTAGCTGTTAGTCTAAAGGATCAATACTGATCAAAATCAATTACATATAAAATATCACTAAATATAATGCCATTTGAGCTCTCCCCAGAGGCCTGGGAGTCAGGAACCGAAGGAGAGCGGGGTGTCTCTAGCATCAGCTGCCGCTGGCTGTTGACAGTGAGGGACTCAGCTCTCTGCCTTGAAGCCTTCACATCCCTGAGTGTTCAACCTCCTGCAAGAATTGTGGCTTCAGAAGCCCAGTTCATAGCAGACCCCAAGATGTGGTGAGACCAGAAAGCACTTCTAACATGGAATTTTATACCAAGAAATGCAGTTTTCTTTTGCTCTTTAAGTTTGCTTCTGCAGAGTTGTTTCTGGTTCAGAAAAGGAAAAAATGCCTGGCATGCCTGAGCGCTGTCTGAGCACTCATCATGGAAAGAGGCAGAGCTTTCCCTGGGCACCACTGCCCTGAAATTGTTTGCCTTACTAAAAAAAGTGAACCTAACTTGTCTTAACCATGAGATCCCCGGTGTTTTCTGCAGTGCACTTCAGACCAGTAGCAGGGAGCCGAGGCTGGGGGCTCGGCGTGGTGATTGCTGGCTGAGTGGGAACAACGTGCTGGCAGTTACACAATGCAGATGGCAGTGTCCCCACTCAAGAAAAGTAAAACCCCAGCTCTAAGGGCAACAGAAAACAGACAGGGCTGTTTGGGATGGGCTCTCCAAAGGTGCAGATTTGGACTGGAGCCAGGCATCAGCATCACTTCTTAAAAACCCACCTTTATTAAGATTTGAGAAACATTTCATTGTTATTTGCTGGATTTGTCTCAGCCCTGTTATGGTGATCACAGCAAGCGGGAAGGATGTGTTAAGAAGTTAAATGTGCTTTCACGCCGTATCTCAGGGATACTGTGGGATTTCAAAACACACCAGAGTCTTGGACGCCTAGCACCAGCCTCCCAACTGCTAATGCAGAACAAACTTGTGCATGGTTAAGAAATTCTTTTTTACATGATGCAACTGCAGTTTGTCCTTTGTTGTCATTAAAACCAAAGAAGCTGGAATTAAATTGTGATAGTCAAATCAGGACAGAGTTAAGTGACCAACAACCCCGCTGCTCTGTCAGCCTTGAATGTTTATTTTTTTCCGCAGACTGATGCAGGCTGACATATTTGCATTTGCTCTCTCGCTCTTATGTGATCAACGCTGTTTCACTCCCCCCATTTTCATCTCATGAGGTATATAAGCAGGTAAGTCACCTGCTCAGTTATATCACCATTCTCCTCACTGAAGAGCAGCATGCACACCGCAACAAATCACTGGCACAGTGAGTACAGAATCCACACCTCCGGGCCGCGGTGACAGCAGTGGTGACAGCCTGGCTTCGCCATAGTGGTTGTCCTTCCAGTGATGCTCAGCACCCTTAGGCAACCTTGCTAACATTTCAAGCAACGCACGCTGTCTACCTGAGCAACATGTAAGCCAATGCAAGCCTGCAGATGGTAAACTGAGCCTCACTCTCCTTGGGTGAGGGCTGTGCATTTCCACATTTCTGTTTTTCTAGTTAAATATTCCCTGGCCCCTTTTTCTGTAGGGGCCAAACTGGTAGATCGGGTAGAACTGAGATAAGTGCCATCAGCCTGGACACAGTCAAACAAATGACTGCTCATGTGTTTTTTGCTGAAGTAATAACCCGGGCCTCAGTTGATTTACACGAGTGTCGCTCCACGGGTTTCCCTGCCCTCTGCCTGTTCGCATTAGCTTTCTCTTTGGCCCGTGCACTCAAGGCCATGCTGTTGAAAGGATGCAGCACAGCACCTCTCCATCACCACTGCACCTGTCCTCTTCACAACCTCATCTTGGGCACAAGCCTGCTGATGCTGAGGAGCTTTGCACACTGCAGAGGCCTGCGGGCATTGAAGTCACCCCCAAGATCTTTTTTTTTTTTAAATTAAGAAATCAAAAGGAAGTACATTCTTTAGAGAAATGATGTTTTTAAATTATCCACTTCCCATTTCTGAAGAATGAAGGTACAAGAAAAATGCTGTTTGTAAAATAGTGATGTCACCATAGACTTTACCTGAAAGAGATTCAGACTCTTGTTCCTGAATCAGATAAATCCCAGCTTAGATATTAAAGTCACAAGCATCTTCCTTCTGATTTTTTTTGATCCAATATATGCACAAGTTTCCAGCCCCTGCTCTTGCCTGACCTTCACTGAATGACCCTTCTTAGAGCTGGCTATTCAGTACTACACTGCCAGGCACCTCCTTCCTTCAACAGCGGCATGGGAGCTGATTTACTTGCCCTTTAAAAAAATCATCTTTCCCTAGATATTTCTTCTTCTAATTACGCAAACCTTTGTTTCCTCTCCACTGCCTGATAAGTGCTATTTATATCCACAGCTGCTGAAGTATCTTCTTCCCAATAGCAGGTGAAGAAGATTCCTAACACAGCAGATGCTCTAAAAACCCTGATCTGTTTCTAAAGTCATTCGATGCTACTTGTCCTTTGCCTTGCAGATACTGCCTCTATGTATTTTGGTGGCATGCACAAAATGACAGGAATGTCCCTGGGAGGCAGGCAAAGCAATGAAAATTAAAGGAAAGCACTGGGACAACGTAGCTGAGCTGACTGCAGAGCTGAAAATGGTGGTCCCACCTCCCCTCCAATGACATCCTGGGGCTTCTCCAGCTTTGTGGAGCCAGCTATCCTCCTTTTTCTTGTGGGATTAGATTTCTGACTGTCCATCTCCTTGAACCTCCTCACTCTACTGGAACAAGAGACAAAGGGGAAGCAGCAAGGGAAGAAGATGATGGAAGAAACACCCCTTCCAGCAGCAGCTATCCCATACATCACTTCAGTGCTTAGACTGGTGCACTAGAAGTATGCTTGGGTTTAGAAATTTCTGTCCTGGGGTAGTTAATTTGATGGAGTTGCAAATCTGCCCCAAAGTCAGAGACATGTGGAATGGTCATACAGGAGGTCAGTTTCTTCTGGCCTTGTAGCCTGTGCTGCCAACCTCATCCTATGCTGCAAATAAACCTCAGGGCATACTGCAAGCCTCATGCAGGCCTATTCCACACAGCTACAACCAGGCAAACATTCCCAGGGTCGGCAACACCTGCGCTGCAAAGCCCAGGGTCAGATTTTCATCCTCTTCACTGCAGCATCAAGAGAACCAAACGTTTGTTGTACCTGAGTGTTTTGAGCTTTGGCATTTGTTTGTCCTACCACAGAGCAGAATTCACACCTGCACTCAAATGGGCTTGGTTCCCTTTTGTGTTGGTCAGGCTTCAAAGTAAAAGTGGTTAAAATTGTAACTTGTTTTAAAACTGACCCAGCAATTTCACTGCAATTATTGAGAACCTTTTCCATTTAACTTGGCACCTCAGAGCCTTCAAGGCTCAGCTGCACGACCAGTGGTTAGAATTAGAAAGTCCATCCTAGGCAAATGAAGAACAATACTATTGAACCAGCTGAGAAAGGAGCACAAGCCCAACTCTCTGTAGCTTAAGGGATGGTTTTTGCCACATGGAAATTTTCAGACCAAAGGGCAGAGGCATTGAACCTACCCACTGCAGCTATATGCCAGGCAACACAACTGTTATGGACTTAGTCCCAAAGGATGCACCCAAGAGAGCCATTGCAGGATTCAACCTTCAAAATCTATGATAATGGCATGAGTGTGAACCAATGTGCAGCAATCAGTCTTCAGTCTTTAGAACTTTTGCAATTGCTCCTTGTGCCAAAGGAGGAATGAACTGACTGCAGCTCCATTCGGAGAGAGGTCAGTAAGCTGCACCCCAGCAAACTGCCGATTGGATGATGGTCTCAGCAGGCTTCAGCTGTATCAGGCTCATTCTAGGCACTGATGTGCTACAGCAGTTAGTTTTAATTCAAGCGCTGGCACCTCGTGCTCAAGTTCAATGTACTGGAGTCTCACGTGAGACAGGCAAGATGTATTGCCACTCCAGGAGCTATCTTAGTAACACGCCATTGGCAAATGTTTTAAAGGGGTGTGGATGCTAAAGAGATGCTCTGAGTTCTCTGCACTAGAGGCAGTTTGCTGGACCCATTGTAACATAAGTGGGGGCAACCCACAAAATAATCATGAAAAATGCAGAACATGCAATGATGTGTCACAGGAAAACAAAAAGCAGACAGTGCTGTGATCCCTGAGTGACATTCCATAAAGAGGGGCAATAACTCCATATAAAACAGTTAGTTATCCACGGAGGTAAAAGGGGAGGAATTCAAAACAGAGCCATGAGAAGAGAAGAATGTTCCTGTAAGAAATGAATAAAAAGTCTTCAGAGTGAGATGAGCCATTAGGAGTAGACCGACCCCCAGAGGCAGTTGAAACATAGCAAGAGCATTGAATAGACCATGATATGGTCACATGTATCTAGACTCTGAGGCTAAAAATGCCAGTTCTGGGCAAACACCTCTGTAAGGACACAATTATTGTGGATTTTATCTACCACGCCAGACCAGCAAGTCAGTCCCCATGTATCACTGACTGACACCAGTTAGGCAGCCACTATAAAGCTGTGCCCTGGGGATGCTGTGCAGAGGTAAACCCTCAGGTGTGAGTTGGTGACAAGGAAACATCTGGGGATACTTTATGCATTATTGGAACTTAATAACCTCTACCTGCAAAAGTCACCCTGATTTTGGATCTCTCTGCCTTGGAACCCCAAGCCTAACACACAGGAAAATGTGAGAAACAACCTGGTGAAAAAACAGTCCTCGTTACAGCTCTTACGTTGGGCTCCCGGGAACAGGGGTGCCAAGATCCACCATCCACATTCCCCAGGAAGCACCACGGGGGCCAGCAGGAGGGATGGCCCTTCATCTGCAGCAGGGACACAGCAGCAAAGGTCCCTCTGCGCCATGGGCTGACAATGGAAAGGGTGAGCGAATGCCCTTTGCATTCACCAGGATCTGTTGCCTCCCTCGGTGCAATGCCAGGGCCATTATCAACAAATGCTTTGTAAACAGAGGTGTGCTTGCTGCAGCGAGTTCCTGACTGGGCTGGTCCAGGCTGCCCTGGCAGGGCAGAGGGAGTGAGGCACCTGCCTTTCAGGTGCTGCGAGATGTGTGCTGGTGGCATGACACCAGAGGCAGCCACACCATGAGAGGATCCTTGCTGTTCCCAGATAAATGTCCACATTCCTCACGTGGGGCTGCAAGGGGTCCCTGTCTGCCCTGCAGCCCCCATGCATATCCATATTTATCCACGGGAGCAGGGGGGGCTCCCCTGCAAGGTGCTCTGAACTCCTGTGGGCCAGTGCTGGCCCCCATCAACTGCATGCAGCCCCTTCCTCCTCAAAGCATCCCTCCAATTTTCACCAAAACAACCTGATCTTATTTGTAGTAGCCTCCCCAAAGGTGGCACACACATAGACCTCCAGCCATGCCAGAGGCGCTGACTGTGCTCAGCCAGCGAGGCTTGCCTTCCCCCCGCAACAGCCCTGTGCTGGGTACAAGAAATCCCGTCTGCCCTCTCCCTTCCCAGGACAGATTTGCATATTGGGTCAGGCAAGTGTTTCCAGCAGCTTGATTTCCAGGGGATAATATTATTCATGATGGTATGTGCAGCCCCCAAATCCTCAGTTGCTGTTTGTTTGCTTCTGCCGCACTCCCTCTTTCCTGCTTTTTACTCCCACTTGGCTATTTCTCTATTTAAATAAAAGTTTCCCTTGGCTGTACTTTCAGTAGGACATTTCAAAGTCAGGCTGAGATGGGTATTAAATGAGGATAGATGCCAGGTTCCTTTTCACTACATCCAAAACTACTAGAATAGCACCGAAAGCTGTAAATTAGGTCAGCTTTGCATGAGAGTTTCCCGAGCCTTTGTGGGGAGCAATGCTGCACAGCCTTCAGGTGACTATCGCTTTAAACAGATCTGGTGCAGCTTGTCTTGGGGGACTGGTGTGATGCAGTGAGACCTCTCCTAAGGCTGCCCCCTCCTCTATATAGAGACTATTTGGGACCCAGACCTGCTCCTCTGAGGGTGCACAGGCAGGGGGAGGCAGAGGAACCCCAAGGCTGGGGCCTGACAGCCAAAGGAGATAGTGAGCATGAATACAAGTCAGGGTCCCAACCCGCAGAGGAGAGAGACTGCACGCAGGCAGGATGAGCAGCAGCAGCTCTTGGATGAACAGCAACAGACTGAGCTGCAATGCTGAGGACTGAGATTGCCAGCGGGACCTTCCCATCAAGTCCTGTGCTGCTTCCAGCATGTCATTGTAGAGGCTCAAAAGCACCTTTTTGGATACAACCGGTGAACCAGGAGGATTGCTGGTGCCGAGATCATGCGTCCTGCGCCTGCAGGCAGGACAGGCAGCTGCTGGTGTGCTCCCTTGCCACTTAAACCATTCCCACCTTGGAATGCCATGCGCAAGGAGAAGCCAGTTCCTTGCTCCTTCCAGTGGAAGATTAGCTTCCTGGATTTGGAAGCGTAGAAGCAAGCGAGGATATGGGCAGGGGATGTTTTGAGAGACATTCCTGTGGAAGAGAGTTAATGGTCTCATACAAATTTTCTGACTTTGCAAGAGCACTTGCTGTGGGAAGACCTAAGAACGGAGCAAAAATATATGATCCTTCCCCAGAACGCTTATACGGCTTCCTCCGACCTACAGCTGAGGGACATGCTGGTTTAGGGGTAATGCCTTTGTGTTTAGTAGTCCTGGGCATATTTGCTTTCAGTGAGTTTGCCTAACTGCTTTTTGAATCCATATAACCTTGGGGCAACATGTCCCACCCTTCACATGTGTGTTTGGGAATACAGAGGCTGTCTCCTCTCTGCTCACTGGGATTTCAGAGTTCTGACCCCTCTCATGTGGCACCCTCAGCACTGGCTCTTTGCCTGGGGCCCAACCATCTCCTGGGCAGGGGACAGGCATGCCAGGAGAAGAGAAGGAAGGAGGAACAGGTCCAGGCTCTCAGCCATTAATGGAAACACAAGAGCACAAGGAATGTAATTAGTGTCTTGGCATGGTGCTTGGGAAAGCCAAAGAGGCACGTCAGAGGGAGGAGGAGAAAGGGATCAGAGGATAAGCTGGAGAGCAGAGATCACAAAAACAGAAAGCAAAACACAGGGCCAACATTGTGAGGCTCCTAAAGGACGAAGGTCTCCTGGCTTGGGCAGCTCCATTGTGCCTCCCCTGGTGGCTTCAGACACCCACAGGGACTCTGGGGATGTAGGCGACAAAGCCAATGGTGTGAAAGGCTTCTTCATGGACCTGCAACCCTTTCCAAACCCTTTCTACCTTAAACACCACTTCTGCGGTTTCCATGGAGATGTCAAGAATGGAAGAGCCAGCAAAAGTCCACATGTCCTGGGTGGGAGAGACCAGCAAGAGCAGTCTCACTCTCTTGCACCCATTACAAGTCTAAGCAAGTAAACAGATACAAATAAGCTAGGAAAATTATCTCACTGCGCTGACACTTACAGGAAGCACAACAGAGGTTCACACATGGTGTCCTTTTGAGATCTTTGTGTACTGGAGAGGGTCAAAATGAGACGGAGAGCAAGGGGATGGACAGCTACTTATCACCTCCAGCTGCGCCCCCTAGTGGCAGCACAGTTCAAAACAATAATAACCACTTTCTACCCTAAAAGGCAACAGCAGACCTTCAGAAAAGCCTTGAGTTTGCATAAACATCAGGAGCAAGCCACAGCTTGGCTCACGGAGGCCACCTGTCTCTGCTCCCCCTGGAACAGCGTGGCCATTCTCCCCGGCCGTCCTCCTCACAGCATGGCCATCGCGCCCCGGGACAGGACAGTGGGGTGGTGGTTCACAAACGGCGAGGAGGGAAAGCTTGGACCTCGCCATCGCTGTGTGTTTATTTGCGAGATGCTGTTGTGTTTGGACAGAGCTCCGGGCAGGATGTGCCTGCAGTAAACACAGGAAAAGGGCTGACGCTGGAGTCGAGTGGAAGGGCTGGCAATAGTTTCAAGTTTTAATTAACGTGGCCCCCGTTGGGGTAGCATGTGATTCCTGAAATGACGGCTGACAAAGGCAGGCAGGCTGCTGAGGGCTCCCTTTTCAGGGTGCAGTGGAGGCGCCGCGGTCCTTCGAGTTTCCGTTCTAGAAATGGCCCCAGGAGACACCAGGTACCTCCGGGAAATCGATGCATGGATGTAAACACTGAAACACCCCCTGATAATCTGCTTTAGCCTCAGAATCAGGCACGTGTTTGAGACAGACGCAAACCCGCCGCCGTGCACTGCCAGTGGTGCACAAGCCCTCCTCAGTGCAAGCGCTGCTTCTCGGCCAGGGAAGAAGCCGGCCGGGAGGAAGCTCCCGGCGGCCGCGCCAGGCCCCGTGGTTCCAGCGCTCCCGCGCCCCACACGGCCGAGGCCTGCGGTGGATTCCCCACGGAGCACTGCCCCCTGCCGCGGGCTCCCCAGCCCCACACGCTTCGCTCCTCACCAACCCTCCCGGTAGAACAACCTGCAAGATAACGGTGGTTTCACGAAACTCCGCTGTCGGTTTGTCTGCTCGCCGTCCTGCGGGGCTCCCGCAGAGCAGAGGCTTCCCTCACGTGGGAGGAGGAGGAAGAAATACCGACAGAACAAAGGCAGGAATGAGGGGCGAGGAATTTGGTCAACGTATCTCTTTACCTCAGCGAAATCCCCGAGTGATACCTGAGATGTGGCAGCATCTGGGCCTGCAGCAGCTGCAGCCCAGGCCTTTGACACCGGGGCTTACCCCGCCGCCGAGGCACGCTGCGTGACTGATGGAGCCGTCGGGGACCAGAGGGACCGCCTGAGCACAGCCGCTGTGCCACTGGGGCAAGCCCGTATGTACGGGAATGGCTTGAGTGACTTCACTTGCTCAGCAGCAATGGAGGAAATACACGTCTCTAAAGCACTGCTCGTCCTAGTGCCACAAAGGTGCATGGGGTCCAACCCTCAGCCACGATGCTCAGGAGTTACAGTGCTGCACTGCAGTGGGAGAGGAACCCCAGGAAAGCACAGGCTGCCCGCAGGGAGCAGCTCTCTAGGATCTGTGTCCAACGAAATGTTGCTATCGGCACTCTCTCAAAATTTTCCCAACCGGTCAGGAGATAAAAATGCACCCCAGTGATGTTGTATTTCCAGCAACCAAACCCTCTCATACAGCTATCTCGCTTGCTGGCGCCAAGAAAGTTTGTCACAACAACATGATTTTCACAGTATGGTTCATTTCTCAGCATTGCCAGGGCTAATGTTTAAAGTCTTCTCAACACCTGGGTTAAGTCTGGTAACACAGAAGTCTGGTTTCTGGTAACTTGATCTGTCATTGAGTGGTCTGCCGACAGCTGTGCTGCTGGACGGCCTCGGGTTTGTGGTGGATAATGTATTTCAAGGGTGGCCTCACACCCCATGGAGGTGATGCTGTTCCTCTCATTTCTCATGGATGAATGCAGAAGCCAAAGACCCAGCCTTTCACCTGCTCAAGTCCTTCACAGCTTTGGCCTTATCTTCAGGAGAAGCTGGTAGGAACCTTCAGTGAAAGAAGGAAGAGAAAAGGTAGAAGAATGAAATAAAGTCCTGTCAGCATCAAAGCTGCAGATGGAAGAGCTGCAATTTTTGTAAACAGAGGACACAGAAGGGACAGGAAGTTTTGGAAACCGCATGCATTTTAGGTTAAAAGAGCTTAGCATGCATTTACTCTGAATAAACCATGAAAAGGCTTGGCAAAAGTCTGCTGCTACAGTGGATTGTAAAATATTATATTGTAGATTTTAAAATGACTAGTCAGAGAATACCTTGATTGTCAGATAAGAAGAGGTGGCTGCTGTACTGCGATTCACAAGACGAAGCCCCAGGGCACTCCTACCTCCAAAACAGCAATTCCACCCACATCGCAAAGACAAGGCTGCAAGCCAAGGGAGGAGAGAATAGAGTTTCTCACACAGTTGTAATTAGGACCTTGGAGAAGCAGAGATGAAGAAGGTCCTGGGAGGAGTGTTTTTAACCAGGAAGAGTGTTCATACTGGAAAAACCTATCGGTGTTGGTGAACCTCCAAAGACTACAAGAACCAGTGCAGCATTTCCTGTTGGTTTGGGAGACACAAGGTTTGATTCCGCAGCCTGGATTCTTATTCCCCACGTTAGCACTTCCCAGCAAAAGGCAGAAAATTTTTCTTTATAGTGACGTCTGTGGCTAAGCTAGGAACTGAAATAGCAGGTACTGAGGAACATCTCTGCTGGCCTGGAAAAGTCACCAAGGCGATATAGTGTAAAGTATATTTCTGCATCCTCCATCCGCTTTGCAAAGTCTTTCTGCGAAAGAAAGAAAAGTTTGGGACTTTTTTTTTAACCTCTTCTGCCATTTATTTTCTTAATGTGACGCACTGTTGCCATTAAATTAAATGCATCCAGGTTATAGGAGAGTGAATTTATGCAGGGATTAGAATAGACTAACACTATCCTTTTGAAAAATTACTTAGCTTGCTACTGAATCAAAACTCAGTGCTGACCTGCACAAGTATTTCTGCCCAGGAACAAAAAAAGGTCTAAAAGTCAGAAATGAGAAGACAGCTGGCAGGATGAAATGAAGAAAGAGGGAATGTCAGCTGCCTCTCCAGGGGCCAGGCATTTTTGAAATGAGCCCTGCCAGACAAAACAGAAGTCCTGTTGCTGGGCTCTAGCAAAATATTAGCAAAGGCCAAATGCTGTATGCCTCCAGGCTGGGGTATATCAACGTAAAAGTGATAAGCAGGAAGGAGGAAGTGGAATGTGAATGCTCCAATTCAGCATTAATGCTAATGTCTCACCGGTCTCTGCTCCTCCACACACCCAGCAGAAAGGCAGTGAGTTTGCCATGACCCTAAGACTGGCACCCATCAATGCCAAAGGTGATCGCTGGTGTCTCCCTTGTGCTAACCCCCTGCAAAGGACTAGGAACAAGAAACTGTGCCCAGTGCATCAGGAAGATGGACAGAGGGATCCAGTACGGGTCTTCTCCTCACACTGCCATGACGATCTGTCTCAGGCTTAAACAGGGTTTCCCACTGACAAGCCACACTGTTAGCTGATGTGTGTGGACTTCACATGAGTTAAGGAGCTTATTGAAAATGTCCCAAAATAAGACAAAGGTTTTTCCTTTATCATATTGGTATGACTGAAATCTCAAAGGCAGAAGGGTTTTGGAGGGAGGGAGGATCCTAAACCACCTCTGGCCATAATTATTTCAACACAGCTGTTCCAACAGGACATGGGCAGTCTTTGTCCTGCCATAATTATTTTTGCCAAGGTATGGTTTTTTTATTGATATATCCAGGAAAAAAACTGTTATAGGATGCTTCATACTGCTAGCCCTATGGGTCTCTATTGTGTCTGCTACATATAACAGATTAATAACTGATCTGTACTTATTTCTGTACAGATAAGAATAAATATTCATCCCAGTAGCTAGTTCCATTTCAACCACTGTATGTAGTTATATGACTACCTCCCTTAGTCCATAAATTGTACTGATATAACTGGTCTGTATGTTTTAGAAGGGGAGAGTTATTCCATTTCGGTACAGCAGTATCTATCCCAATACTGCTGTATTTACACCAGCCCATCCGTCTCCACTCAAAAGGAGTTTTGCCATGTTAACTGTGTGCACAGCTCAGCATAAGGGCACCTTACAGTCAGCAGAGGCTATCAAAGAGAATGCAGTCTACTATAACACACGCTTTCCTGCAAGACATGATGAGCACCCGTTCTTCCAGCGACACAGGGAGGGGACCAAGAAGTAGAGCCAGTGTTGAAAGAAAAGTAGAACAGGTGACCTCTAATATCAGGAGAGCTTCTTCAAAGAAATGGCGTCTTTCCTCCAGCAGGGAAAGCAGAGTTGTTTACTCCTTTTTTTGGTCCATCAGTAGTGGGTGTAATTAAAGGCAGGCAGAAGCGTGGCCTCATTTGTTTGACTCATTGACAGTCTGAATAGCTGCCTCGCGCTTTGTTCGGCTGCACCAGAAGCCAGCCCATTTTGCAGGGTGACACAAGGCCAGGGTTTAATGGGTGAATAGTCCCCTTTCTAAGGAGCCCCTCTTTCCCTCTGAGCCACCAGGCTCGTTTGGCTTTTGATGTTTCTGGAGAACTTTTCCCCTCGTGGGTTTTCCATATTGCTATTTTCGGGAGATTTCAGAAGTGCAGCGCGACCTTCACCTGTTCAGCTTCTCTCTGACTTTAGAAAAGCCTTGCTGCACCACTAACCATCTGAGTGTTTGGTACTAAATTATCCATCGGAGCTCCTTCCATAGAAGAGCGCGTTGATTGCACTATCTTTACGGAGGATAAAAATAGCAAACCTCACAGGCGAGAGCAGCAGGGAGGGTGGAGGCAAGGTTAACGAAGGCAGTGGCACTTTTACTGTGAGTGAAGTTGGTATCTTCACCTGCAGACGGCAGGGATGGTAAAAAAGGATCTAGCTTCTGTAATCGATCGAAATGTAAATGGCAGTGTCTGAATTCATGCTGATGACCTTTATCTGTTAGGCTGGGAATGAGACACTGGACGCTGCAGATTTCCCTACAGCAGCCTGAACCTTCCAGCTGCCAGCCTAAAACCCTTGTCTGCTTCTTCATCTGCCTCTAGAAAACAACCCTGCTTTCCTTTTCAGTGCCAGTGCTGCACTGAGCTCACACAGCCCAGCATTTCAGGAGGCACGACGAGTTCCCTGGGCTCTGACAGGAGGGAAACCATCTTCTTGCAATTTTTGCAGCTGTTAAATAAGTAGGACACCCTCCTTCCCCTCTCTGCCGAACCCCCTGTCCCTGCCCGCCCCCTTCCAGCTGCTCCAGTCCTAATCTAGGCGCTGACATCCTTGCTCCACCAAGCCCCTTGGCATCATCAATGGAGTGTGGCAGCTCTCCCTGCAGACCTCAGTGAGAACTGACAAACTCACTGTTGCTTGTAGCCCAGAGACGGGGTTGATATGCAGAGGCGGAAATCATCTGCTGATAGCATGTCCTGAAGCAGGGGGGAGGTGGGATTTGCCTCCTTTGTCCCATGCACCAGCGAGCCTGTGGTCGCCAGCACGCCGTGTGCCGCTTTCCTTGCTCCCTGCAATGGGCTGGCCTGGGAAAGCACGGCCATCTGGAAGCTCCTACGTGCGAATGATGCCACTAAAGAAATGAGGATTTCACATTCAGATCCCTTTTTTTCTGCAGAAATGCCAATCAAGCATGTGCTGCTTGGGCTGGGAAAATGGTTTAAGAAGTTTGCCAGGATTAGTAGAGTCTCATATCAGTTCAGTGGGAAAAAAAAAAATCAATGGGAGCAAATTTCTCTGCAAGTCCAGGTAATTTCAGGCCCAGAATTCAGCTTTTCTGGTGTTAAAGCTCTTCATGGGCATAGAAAGGACCCAGTTATCAGGAGCATTTCAGGAGACAGCAGAGGAATAAGGAGCAGGAATTTCACCTGCATTTCACAAAGTGCAGCTTTGGGGTAGTGAGTTTATATCCTTTGTCTAGGGACAGGGATGTTTTCTGGTATCAGATCAGAATCACATCTCCTTTTCACTGCTATGAGGGACTTGTGACACAAATTTCAGGGATCTGAACCTACATGTTATAGTATAATAAAAGCTGAAAAAATTAGGTAGTGAATCCTTTACTGTTCCCTAGCACCTTCTAGGGCACTGTCAGAAATCACACCCACCCACAGACACACACCTGTTCAGTGGGGACATACCAGGGACACACCGTTTATTTATCTGTGATCACTTTCTTGGAATATTAAGATTTTATGAGTCTATAACGAGATAGCTGTGTCTCAGAAATGCTGATGCTCTGCTATTTCAGTGCTGTACATAGAGCCCACAGCAATCCTTCCCCAAAAAGCAGACAGTGAACCTAGTCCACCCACGACCCACATGCTTTCTAGGAACACCTGTGCTCTACTAGCTCAAGCAGTCTCTGAGAGCACGTCTCACACTTTCACATGCAAAAAGCTGTGGATACTGTTGGGAATTAGACATAGTAATAAATTTCAAAGAACTTGGTTGGGAAGCACAGAGCCAAACCACCCCGGCAAAGAATCAAGCACTACAAGCCATCTCGTGAGGCTGTGACTCACATGAAAAGAGTTCAGTGGTCCCGCATGGGTGCAAGGGAACAAGATTTGACACATGCAAATATCTGCACTCTCAGATGGGACCCAAACGGCGAAGACCTGCTGAGTCCTCCATCCTTCCAACAGCTCAAACATTTCCAGGGTGAGTACTGAATGCAGAAGACCATGGGGTGGGGGGAGAGAGTGGTCACATTTAGGCTGACTTTGGTGCACCAAAACTGAGAATCTGCCTTCTTGTTTGTATGACTAACCACAAGTTACATATTCAGCCCTAGCAAAGCTTTTCAGCTGATGGAGACATTAAGGCATGGAGGAGAAACAGTCCAAAATGATCCTGCTTTGCTGAAAGTTACATCTGCAACTTATAAAGAAAATTGCCATGGTAAATAGCTATCAGTAAGGCTGAATCATCTCCCCATCCTCTGCACATTTTCACTTTGACATTTGTTGTCCTTCATCTTCTGTTTAATGAGCAAGTGAAATATATTTGAAACGTGTCAGTGCATCCTAGCAGTTGAAAACCTATTTTAAAGAAAAAATACATCTAAAACTGCTTAAAGCTTCTTAGTGTAAAGAAAGTACACAGAATGATTCACCTATGCTATTGTGCATTTTATTCTGGCAAATCCAAAATAATAAATGTGAAGATCCAAAGTGATTAATATCTCATTTTCTCTCTGCCTTTCGTTGGCGTCAACTCCACTAAGCATTGATACACTAAGCTTTACCTGGGTAAACTAAGCTTCGACACTTCAGCTTTACATATTTTGCATATGAGATATGCATTGAGATACAAATTTATATATATCTCAATACCTTGAGATATATATATCAATTCTGAGTATATTATTTAGGAGAAAACTGAAGTTTAATGACGCCTGTGAAAAAGATGAGCATTTCACCTAGATGAGTTCTGTGAAGATAGCAATGTGATGACTGGTTTCTGTGCTACTAACACTCCGTCAGCCCTTTTTCCAGCCCTTTACTAACATCAGGAAAAATGTGTCTTTCTGAATAACTTTCATGTGGGTTCGGTGTCACCAAGATCTTCAAAAGGCAAATATCAAATGCAAGGGGCTCCAGCCACCGGGTAAGGCAAACCAACCCACTTGACTTTATATCCTCCCCATGACTGTCCCAGCGATATGCAGATAACACTGCTTTCTTTTCTAAATGTGAATAAATTGTTGCAGATTCAGGTCTAAAGTTACTGCTAATGCAAACCAGCAACTCTGCACTGACTTGAAGAACTTGTGCCGGAATATGGCAGGACCAAATCGAACCTAAAGACATCCTGATGGCTTCAGGTCAAATTACAAATTAGAGAAAGCCTTAAAGGGAAAAATCAAGTATGCCTCAAAATTATTTTAAAATCCGTTTTAGTAGAATGTGGTAACACAACATAAATCACCTGGAAAATCCAAACAGTCAACACAGCTTTCTGCAAACAGACAGTAAAAGCAAAACAGTGAAACCTGCTTGTTTATTAGCACCAGGAGCTGAGCCTGGGAGTCCTGCAGGGAAAGCACAGAGCAGCCTGCACACACGTAACTGAAACAGCAGCGGGACCTTAGACGTGGTGATCAGGAAGGTTTGCAGCAACAACTTGTTTTGCAGAGAGGAGCTGTGCCGTGACGCATAGAGCTGTAGGCTCAGTTATTTATGAATCCTCGGGAGATCGGTGGGGATCCTTGTCAAAAGCTGCAGATACGTCAGAAACACAAAATTGAGCTCTGCTTGTTACCCAGCGACAGCAGGACCTCACCTATGAAAACCACTAGCATGCATCCCCAAACTCCACAAGGTGACTATCAGGAATGTCATGGAGCATTGCACCGATGCTGAGTTAGGGGATTAATGTCACCTACTGAATGACCCGTTCTGGTGTGTGATTGCAGATACGTGGACTGAGCTCATCATCGCACAGCCCTGCTGCGCCCAGCCTGCAAGAGTTCATGAGACACCAAACCGCAGAGGGCACAGAGGCAGGCAGGGATGTTTGTGGAAGAGAAATACGTTCCTTGTGACAACTGTCTGCCAGCAAGCAAGACAGCTGGAGAGTCAGGTATATCAACTCGAGGGAAACAGGTTAACACAAGTTGAGGGAAGGAGGGATGGGCAAGGCGTGGTCTGAAACAGCTATTGCTACTATTAAAGTGCAATTTTAAATGACAGGTGGATACAAATATTAATAAACAGAGTGCATAGCTGGTAACGCTCAGATTTAGCTGCTACCTTTCTGTTCAACAAAGAGAAGATGAGCCCAGCCAGTTATAGCCTAAAGGGAGTCCTACAGGTAAGATCTTTAAGTCATTCCCTAGTTAGCTCCAGACACAACCAGCATCCAGTTGCATGAAATGCCAGAGGGATGTCGAACTGCTCCTGACACATCCTCATCTTGCCTGAAGCTCCTGTGGCTGCCAGGTCTCGTGTTCCCAGTGACACCTCAGGCCCTCTCCTTGCGCAGAAACACCCACTGCCTAATAAGGTACAGAATTTGCCAAAAGCTGCACTTGAAGCAACATATTTTCCATGAGCAGTTTTGTTCCTTATACTCAGACTGCCCTTTTATTTACAAGGGAAGAAGAATGAGCATTTGCTCCCTATCTCAGGGAAATGCTGTAGCCAGGTCATACATTGCTGAATAGGAAAGTCTAATTATTCCCTTAACAGAGGTACTCCGGTCTTTGCAGAGATGTTCTTCACATAGTTATTTTCTTGGTGTCCAAGGCACCACACTTTTCCAGTGATATCAGTACTGGCAAAATATTTATCCTAGGGCTTGTAGGGCTCTATGTTATTCTTCATAACTCACAGGTATAAAATTTGTCCTCATGACCTCCTGACATTTCAAGCCAACACGAAATCAATAAAGCACATTGAATCACCAGCCAGCTTAAAAAATTAACCCAGCTGCAGGCATCCTTGTAACGGCAACAGAAGAGTGCTACTATTAAACAGTCAGAAGCGCCATTTGTCCCCAGTCTGGACCATCTCTCTGGTCTTTGGGGTATTTCAGACTGATTCCTTTCCATCGTGTCACTTAAGCAGCAAAGGGGAATCTTTTATAAGCTGAGAAAGGGCTGCGGTAGCAGCTGATGTGATTTATGTTTAATAAAGGCCCTTTAGCGCCAAGAAAGAGGGGCCCTGCCAAATCTCAGGCGTCTCTTGAGCTGCTGCTATTGTCCCTGGGGCAGGAGCACTTTTTAGGTTCCCTCTCCATCTCTGTAAACAAAAGGACAGCTGTACGCTTGGCTGGCTCTGGACGGGGCTCTTTGTGCACAATTAGTACCCTGCGCACATCATTCATGGCTCTTGAATAAAGATGACCTCTCGCAGGATGGGATGGGGAAAAAAAAGCCTCTTTATTCAGCAGGGCTTCAATTAGCATAAGGACAAGAAAACCGTTCCTTGGAAGTCACAGGAAGAGCTAGATAAATAAATAAGCAAACTACAGGTTCCCTGCAAATACATAGTGCTCTAGAGTTGGGCCTGGGAGCTGTAAAATGCAAGAGAAGTTGTCCCCACTTGCAGTCGCTAACGTATGTGCCACCCCTCGCTCTCCAGTCTGAGCTCCGTATGGCCCAGCCATACATCTGCAGCTGGGAAAATGCTTTGTCACAGAGGTTATACCCGAAAGGCGGAGAACTGAAGCATGCAATGTGACCAATGCCAACTAATTTCTACCACCTGATCCTTCCACCTCTCCCAGCCAGCCAGGACGATGCCTCGGTCAGTGGCTCTCGGAGTAGCGATAGTATTTGCCTTTATTTTCCCAGTCCTGTGTGCAGACTGGCGGGTCAGGCAGTGAGCTGTGCAAACAGACAATGACATACCGAATTTTTTCACATGCTGGGTTTCTCGGTCAATGAAAGGCAATTCAGCAGCTTATCACCATGTATGTCGCTGCAATTAAGAGCCCTGGGAGCAGTGGCAAATGAAGTTTTTCTCTCCCAACCCCTCCACCTCCCATCCCTCCCCCATGCCCATAGGAACAGGCTGTCTCTCACCACCCACCACACCAGCACAATTGCAACCCTTATACTCGGTGCTGAGCTCCACCAAATTCACTGTGACCCAGCAGCCAAGGGCATGGCAATAAGCACCGGGTGTCCTCCAGACCCAACCTTCACATCAGATTAGCTTTCAGCTGAAGTCCTGCTGTGTCAACTGTAATGGCCCTTAGAAACATGATTTTCTCTCCTGGAAGGCTTAGCAACAGCAGAGTTAGCTTGGGCTCAAAATTAGCTAAAGACAGCAGCAATGAAACAGGTTTTAAAATTAAATTAAATTCTGAAACTGTTTTTAATGCAGCGTTGCCACCTTCTTTGGTTTTATCAGTGCTCACAGTAGTTGCTGGTTTTCTGCAGGTCTCACCTCCTGAAAATTATTCCATTCCTCTTTTTTCCTTTTTAACTGCACCCTTTTTGCTGGAAAAAAAACAAAAACAAAACCAAAAAAACCTGAAATTGTGGCCCTGGCTATAGTCAGTCTCCAAATAGAGGAGGCAAGCAAATGAAAAAATAGATATTCTATGACTTGCGATTTTCAAGTCAGTTTTCTTACTTCTACCCCTCTGCAGCCGGCAGCACAAGGAACAAGCCAGGGTCTTCACTGTCACTCTTGTGTTCTGTAGAAGTTTAATAAGTCTCCAAGAATCTGCAGCAGAAAAATTAATAAAAATGCAAAACAAGGCTAATTGCTGAGCTGGCATCCGATTCCTCCAGTGATCTGGATTACGTTGGAGTGGAGATTAACACAGGCTAACTCTAGCTCTAGGTAGCGATGTGATTTACACAGGTGGGCATTATCCCCCTCATTCTTAAAAACATGAGAGGCCAAGTCTCTTGCCCCAATGGTGTGGAAAACTGGGGAGCGGGACATTACCATTTCATGTAAACCATGCACCCACTTAAAAGGACATGACACATTGAAGACTTCTGACAGTGAGTGGCCAAGGAGCACTGCCAGAGTAAAGGCATTTCCTGTTGTGCATTAGCCTTTGGCCACCAGATGACAGAAGATGAGCCATTTTAAAGTTATTTCTGTGAAAACTACTTGCATGATCCTTCTACTCTTCCCTTCTTCCAGCTCCCTGCCCTGCATGTCACGCCTGTCTTGTTTGTTTCTGTTCATCTCTGATGGGGAGAAAAGAACATTCCGAGTTTAATAGAGGGGGCTAAACTCAACTTTTACAACAGGTATCTCTGCTATATGTGGTAACTACACATCTACACCATTAACAGCCCTGTTGGAGTTGCAGCAAATCAATGAATGAGTCCATAAATAAAAATCTGTGAACAGGGCTGTAAGAAAGCTCAAGTGCATGAAAGGGAAAGCAGTAGAATTGAATGAAGGGACTTCCGAGAAGAGTAGCTAGTGAGAAAAGTGCTTGTTATTTAAGAATGTTATTAATACAAGGGAACTCCTACCATCCAACTCTGCCTCTCTGCTTCATTATGGAAACACTTCCCTCAGGCCCCATCTGTCTGGTTTTCTGCTGCAGATGAAGTTGACCCAAAGGGAATTCATTACCACACATCTCCTAAGGCAACGCAAGCCTTGCTGCAAATCAGGCAGCACAGCCTGGTGAATGCTGCCTGAAGAGGCTCGGACAAACATGTAGCAGATCAGACTCCACCGTCAAAAAGATTCTCAAGTGACAGTTTCTGCTTCCTTTTCATGCAGCTGGACGTCTTGGCAGCAGGCAGGGGATTTGGGAGGGTGATATGACTCATACAGGGTTTTTGCTGGGAACATGCTGCAACAGGACAGAAATCATAGAGTACGCTTGGATCAGGAGGGACATGAGAGCTATATACAAAGGAAATGCCTCTGCAGGAGAAACCAGACAAAATGCTGCAGGTCTCAGTAAGTTTATATATATATATATATATATATATATATATATATTTATGTCTCATCTTCCCTCACTTTTCTGTAAGCATCCACAGATTAACCATCTAGTACAGCTGGGAGTACTAAGGCAGGCTTCTCTAGTCAGTGTTACTAGAAAAAAATGGTGCATAGAATGTGAAGTAGTTCATTAAAGGCCAACAAGAGTTCACAGACAGACCTCCTGCCTGTGTTCTAGTATTCATGACCAAAAAAAACCCCAAAACACCCCAAAAAGTGGAGTCAGGCTTTGCCAGCTTGAAAGAGAAAGATAAAATATGTAGGGACACACTTGGCAGTAAAAGGAAATCCTCGAGTGAGGCAGATAGAAGAGACCCTCAACCTGTAAGTAAAGCCAGGGCCCACCTGACCATCAGATTTCAAATATGTGGCACCTTTTAAATATGTGAATTAAACAAAATGAATAATCTCATAGTTTATATGTGTCATAAATCAGGGAGACAAGAGGTGAGTCGGAGCTGTATGTCAAGCTTTGACTTTAGAGTGGAGGATTAGCACAGCACCAGGATTATCCGGCAAACCCCATGCAGTTGAGTTGGGTCAAGCAAGCAGCTGAAGTTAGTTTCTCACCAAAAGGCTCAGTCACATAAAAACTGTCTGTAACGTTACACACCCATATGACTCAGGCTCCTAGCATCTTCAGCTTTATTCCACAATAAAAAGAAATACAAATGTGAGCCTCTACAACAGAGGCCCTCACAGCTGCAGCCAACAGCATTTATGAGGGTCTACCATCCTGCAGGTTATAGTGCCAATCCAGCAGCTGATTGACCTCTTTGCACTAGTCCTTGTTTCTCCAGCTGGAATCAGTGGACCTGCAAAAGGAGCTGCTCAACGTTTCTGGGAGACTTTGTCCTGCTGAGCCCCATGGTTCTTCTGCTGCTGTTTTAAGAGAGCGAGGAGACATGGCATGTGCCTGCAAGTTGCCAGGAGTGTCCCCAGCAGAGGATGAGCTCAACACCTTCTCTGGCAGAATGTCAAGTGAACACCAGCTTGGGAGAGGTTTGGGGAAAATGATTCCCTTTATATCGAGGCACACCTGCTCCAAGCTCTGAAGAACCATGTCCTGTGAGAGAGTTGCCTGAGGAAGTGGGTTCATTGCCTCCTCTCCAATGTGCAAATGGTTAGCATCATTCACATACCCATGGAGAAGACTCCCTGGTCTTCTGGGGTTCTTCCACCTTTACTAAACTCTGTTGGCAGCTGAGGGATGCAGTCCTTTGGGGCACATACGGGAACAGGGGAAGTAGGATGGAGCATGGCAGCATGCGAGGGAGTGAGGCATGCGGAGGAGACTCCACAACACCAGCAGGACAGGCAGCCCAGAAATATGGGATTTCAAGGTTGTTTTCTGCAGCCTGGATTACAAGCCTTGAGGTATATTATCTATTGCAGTGGGAAAACGGTGGCATTTTGCCTGTCTCCTGATGGCTTCATGTGGACTTTCCCCAGCATCTTGAATTTCTAACCTGCTTCTTGCTTAAAAGTCTTCATTTCAGTGGGGGGCCGTGAACTCAGTCTGGTCTTGTAGGGTGAGCCACATGAAGAGCAATCACAGAAATTTTGTATTAATAATACAAATAATATTAAATATAATAATTTAATATTAATAATTTAATATATTAAAAATAATTGTATTATGTAGTGAGATGGCATTTGTGTGTCATCAGCCACGCGTCTCCTGCAGTGCCCTTAGGTGCAGCATGTCCAGCCAAAACCACAGGCAGACACACACACCCAAACTATACTTTTTGGAGTATGAATGGTCCTCAAAGACCTCAGCAAAAAAGAGTTGCTTCAACAACACAGGCTTTAAAGCAATACATTCTAGTCTTTGGTGTAGTATGGCAAATTACTGCAGAGCTTACATAAATTTGCAGGCGTAGCATGGTAAAACAAATGCCACCAGTCCTCCAGCAAAATGTATTATTTATTTTCTATTTCTCACACAAATATTTTGATGCTCTGCCTTTGATATCTGCTGAGTGAGAGCAGTGAAACAGCCTCTCCAAGTGGCTCAGCCCAGGAGCTGTGGTTGTGCGCAGCGCCCTCAGCTCTGTGAGAGTGCAGAGATAATGCGAGTGGTCAAACTGGGACCCAGCCTGACTCCTGCAGTGGCAAAGAAGTCATTTAGCACAGGCTGTTATCTTTCTGGATGGGAGGAAGGTTATATTTATGCCAGATAAGACCCAATGGGGCAGGGCTTTTTGCTAAGAAATAAGAAGACAGTTTATAGTTCATCCCTTTGCTGTGATGGACAGAAGTAGTGACAGATATATGAAGGAAATTTAACGAAATGCTTGCAAGTGCTCTGAGAACAAGAGAATTCCCCAAAATGGTCTCATCCCCTTCTTCTCCCACCTCTGCTGCTGCCCTTGGTGTTTCTGAAAGGGCTGCCTGGGCAGTGGGGCCATGGGGAGGATGCTCTGCCCCATGGTGTGCCGGCTTACAGCATGGGGAGAGAACACCAGCAAGGGAGGATTTCATTGCCTGCCTCTCCCTTCCAGCACCAAAACAGCTTACACAGGATTCCTGGAGGAAACAGCTCATGTAGACCATCAAACCACCAGCTAAAAAAAGTGCAGATAAACGCAAACAAGGCTTCCTTCCTGTCCAGGGCATTAGTAAGGGGTTTTGCTGCAAGTGGTTTGGATAGGGATATAAATACATCTACAGCCCGGGGGAATCTGCTGCATCACCTCCACTGCTGCAAGCCTCTTCGCAGGCTCCTGTTTTAAGGAGATCATTTCTCCCAGGCCCTGGGGAGGGTGGCCCTTGCCAGGGTAGGTGTTATGTGAGGATGTGGCTGCAGAGAGAGAAGGTCAGTTTTGAGGAGGCCTAGTATCCTCACTCCAAAAAAGCAGCAGGGGAGACAGGGCAGTGGGATACCGGCACTAAACAGCAGAAGCACAGCAGGGCTGATGCAGGTGAATGCAGTGTCTGCAGGGAGATCCTAGACATGGGGAGGGCTCAGCTCCCCCTGCCTGGGGCAGCTCCCAGTGCTTCTTGGGTTTCATGCAGGCTACAAGGAATTTGCCTCTATTTCTCCCCTAAAGCATGTTTCCACTCATTGCCGCTTCTGTATCCATGCTCCATTTGTTTGGACTGATGGCATGATACCTGTCTGAGCAGTAACCACTCATATTTACTGACCACGGCAGGATCAGCTGGGGAGGGGATGAGACCCTGCAGATCTCTGCTGCCCACCACACACTTCAGCCCTCCCTTCTCCAGACGGACCCAGGCAGCTCATCCCTCCATCTGGGGACTCCTGGGAGGATTAGTTAGCGTACATGACATGGTTACCTCAGATAGCCCAGGGATGGATTCAGTGACTCAAGTGCTTCCTCTGTTTCTGATGTTTGCAAAGACTTTTAAGACAGAAGTGCTAAGCAATACCAGTAAGGTGTTTGCCAAGGTCCAGATGCTTGCAGCAAACAGGGATGCAACTGGGGAGCACTGTCAATGGATATGATGAGCGGTTGTGAGGAAGGGGTTGGAGTCTGGCTGTTAGCAGACGTGACAGTGCACATACAGCTTTAATTTATTTCTGCTTGTGGAAGGTCAACGTGGTGGGATTTGCACCCCAGGGGTCCTCCACAGCTGTGGGTGCAGCATTGTGGGATGCTGGAGCTGAATGCACCAGGCATTTGACCTGGTGTCCTCACTCCAGGGACTTTCCCAAGGTTATCCTCACCCTGCCACCTTCTCGGTGGCCTGTGGGCAACAAGATGTGGACCCCCTCTGAGAGCAGGCAAGAAGAAAGGGGAAACAACAGGGACAGTGGCAAGAGAAAGGGGGTGTCTGGGGGCTGTGGCACCCCAACACCAACCGTGGAGAGGGATTGCTTACCATAAACATTGGGTCACATTTGTCAGACATAGGTGATTTTTATTTCTTTTCCTGCCTGAGCTGTGTCTAACAGCCTGCCCATATGTTGGCTCCCTGGCAGTTCTGGGCACCCGGGGTACAGTGTGCCTATGGTCAGATGGTGGGTGGCTTCACCCATGCGGGGAGCTGGCTCTGAGCTGCATCCTCAAGTGCTGGCTCTGCTTTCCCATCTCCCATGTCACCAGCTTTCACCACAAGCCAGTCCTGACTATGGCATTATGCCCTACCAAGTGTCACCGGGGGAGCCTAGTACAGCTTACAGACCTGGCAGTATCCAGATATTGGCCTCCTTGGGATGCTTAAAATGAACAAATCTCTCCGCCCCATTTTACAGCGTACTGCTGCTCTGAGTCCCAGTCCTGCTCTCACGCTTAGCTGGGAGTTTGCCTTGCTTCTGTGATGATAGCTTCATTTCTATTTCCATACTGTGCTCCCAACCTCCCAGCCCAAAGATGCAAGTATCTGTAAAAAGGCAGCCCCTGCACAAGCATCATTTCCACGGTGTCTTATAACCCTGAATGATACTGAAATTGCTGAACCCAGGACTGTTTTGTGGTTATTATCCAGCTGTGACTTCAAGGGGGCTGAGAGGGATGCCATGCTAAAAGCCTTCCCTGCTCCCTTCTCAGGAAGAAAAGAAAGAGAACAACCAGCCCTGATTAAAAGCTTTTTATTTTTTTTTTCTAAAGCAGTCTCCGCATAGAAAGATTTGGTTCAAGGAGCATTAAAATCACTGCTGTCAGTTCAGAAAGAAGGAGTTGAAGAAAATCTGGGCCATTGGCATTGTGCAAGGGTTGCTATGGCAATTCCCGCAGAAAGGCGGCTTAATAGGCTTTCTTCCCAGGAAACTCAAAACTGCAGCTTGCAGGCTGCAAAGCGGCGCGTACAAAAATATTTTCATGAATAGCATCTCTGTGGAAAATTTTGTTGGCTGCTGACATCCTCCCTTCAGAAGCAGGGTGGCAAGGAGGGTGTTTGAAGAGCACCTAGTGGTGGCTGGTGACATAAAGAGAGTATAGGTGATGTTGGGCAGGGATCCGTGAGCGGCAGCAGTGATGCAAAGGGAATGGCGAATTTCACTGCACAAGACAGGCGGTGTGAGTGACTTAAAAACACATCCGGTGATGATCCGTCTTCACAGCCCGAGAGATGCTTTAGTAAACAGACAGGACCAATGAGTCGTTTGCCCCTAATTCTGTGACTCTGCACAATGTTATTCCTGGATGCAGCAAGACACGGAATTATGTTGTCTCAGCTCTTCCCTGTAATATTCACCATATTAAAAAAATAATGACATTAACTTAAATATTCATGATCACACTCTGCCATGTTCAGGGGAAGCTTCAGAGAATACCGGTGATTCAGGGCTTACCTGAAAAAACCTTAACTATTGTGGATTAAAGAAACATATTTTATCTTAATGGAAAGAAAGACTAGGGATTAAACCATGAGACTGCGAGAGAGGATATCCCTGAGCTCTGGCAGACCTTCATTTCATGATGTCTGATGAGCCACATAAAACCCTCTGTGCTTCCGTTCCTCTGTGCCACCTGCAAACTGGTAATATGACAAGCAATTATTTACTTTCCTGTGTACCTCAAGATTTAATTATTCTAGTGTTCTTGATTGCGTGTTAGTAATATATAATTCAACACAAAGAAATGACAGTCAGATACGTGCATCTTACTGGGAAGCATAGAAACTGCTCACCAGCCTGGCATATGACAAGAAAGATTTTCCTTTTTCTTCAGTGGTAAATGCTTTGTACTTCAGAGCAGAGAGATCTGAGCATCTCTCTGACAAAGCCAGGGAATTCCATGTTATCACAGTGTGTAGCACAGAGCTAACCCACAAGTCTTAAAAGGCCATGAGTTAGGTTTAACCTGCTGTACTTTTTGCTGCAGCTCTATTTTCCTTTTCATCTGCAGTTCTAGTGTTGCTCTCTCAACGCAGGGATAATTAGTGCATTAGTTGAATAAAACCTGCATTTGTTATAAAAGACAGCTGTGTGTCCAGGAGAAAAAAATTAAGGCAGAATTACATTATATTTAAAAAATAAGAAGAAACCATAGAAAAAATTACTGGGGATTAATCAGGATAGGAAAACAATAGGTAAGGGTCTGAATGCTTCGCTTCCCACTGAGTCTGTGGCCGTCTGGAAAAATTATGCCATTTCCCCATGTTACATAAAGAGATTACTGCCCTCAGGACATTAAGAGGAGAGACTGAGCTCCTAATTTTCAGATTCAATTCAGGCTCACCTTATGAAATCAAAATCAGAAAAATGTGAAGACCTTGGCATCTGTGACATTTTTTATAGGCTCACCTCAGCTATGGGGATGTTTTAAAGACTAATTATGAAAAAGGGGGAAAATGGTGTGCACGCCTTTTACTTCTCTCTGCTAACTGAGACAAGTCAGATGTAGGAAATCCCAAACAAGCTGTAGCAGCAGTCCTTCCTCTGTCACTAGCGGACTGTGGTGCCAAGAATGTAACGACACATTCGTTTTTAATGGTTGGGGAAAATGATGTATAGAGGAGCAAAGCAAGTCCGCCAAGGTCCCACAGCAAATCAGAAGCAAACCTGTGAAGATTTCTTGAACTTCAACACTGAACTTCTTTCTTAACTTGATTATATAACTTAACTAGATTATATAATACTAAAAATTCAGGAGTTAATCTGTTCTTTAACACGCGAGACAATGAAAAGCTGGTATGGAGGCAGAGCTACAGCTGCTTCATTGTACTCAGGTGTGCAGTGGGAAAGTTCCTACTGGCTGCTTAATACTGTTCTTGGTAGTGAATGCCTACAGGACAGTGCCCTCCGTTGATCTCTCATGCCCTTTTGGCTAGTTAATACACGAAAGGCTTTAGCTGCTTGGTTTTCAGGAGCCAGGCACCATGTATCTTTTTATCAAAGTTTTGTGCTTTGAAGCCACAGCTGGAGGAGAGACTATAGACCTTCAGGGACCTCAAGCAGGTCTCTAAATTGAGAACTACAGTCAATCCAATTTCAAGAAATGTGATTTACATGTGATTGTAACTCATCTGCATAAAACGCAGCTATTTCACTGCTGGTTTTGGCAAGCTTAAGCTTCAACACGTCCTTTTCTTTGCACTTTCAAAATTACTCATTTGCACTTCTCATTTTCTCACCTTTGTTTCCCTGAAGCCCTGAATGTCAGAGGATCAAAGGATTATCTGGGTTACCCGGCTGCGCGGGTGCCCGAAGGCTGCGCCGGGCCCTTGCTTCCCCAGCCTCTGAGAGGTCTTGTGTTGGGAGCTGAAACACAACTGCATTATCTGAATAACCAGGGCTTCCCTGCCTTCACAAAACCTATTCTTACAGCGGATGCGAGGGCTTAATCCACTCAGTTTTGATCCCTGAAGATTCAACCAAAGTTTATGCCACACTGGCTTGTCTGAAGGCATTCAGAAATTGCCACAAAACCTCCTTTGGAGCAGCAGCTCAAGCGGCCGGGCGATTACAATGGATGAGCTCATGCTTTTCCTTGTAACAAGCTCGGCTTTGTTCGGGGCTCTGGGGATGGGAGCCGTGAACGGCAGGGAGTACACCGCATGTCAGGGTCAGATGACGCAGGAATAAGAACTTAAATTGTTTTCAGTGTGGGGTTGGTTAAAAAATAGGTTTTACAAATCTGCTGGGCAGGAGGGGAGGATTTTGTGCAAAAATCATGTGGCCCTGCTCTCTTCCGGGGGCGAGTAGTATTTGCCCATGCTCTACAGAACCCGGTCTTTCTCCCATTCATGCCAGTTACAAAATTCTGGCTTGAAGCAGCAGAACAGTGATGTTATAGTCTGCAGTGCTGTTCTGCAGTGCTAACCACGAGTCCTTTAATTTCACCCTTCAATTACCACAGTACAATTTTTCCTACAGAAGCAGTAATGTAGAACCAACACACCAATAATAAACTACTGCTTATATAGCAAAGTAGAAGACAAAGAACTAACCAGGAAGGCATTTTATGGTTTTACCTAGATGTGTAATCCTAAAAAATAAGCTCTCAAGTGAAATTCTTCCCAAGTGAAACCTCATGCAGAACAATAGCAAAGACTGCAAATACTGTTAAAGGGCTGAAAAGGTTAAGCAGGGATTTATATGAAAAACCTGGAGACCGTTAATTCACGTTCCTATTTTGAGATCAGATTGATGGTAGGAGATTAAGACAAAGACAGAAAAAATTCAGAACAGATGCCAAGATATGCTAGTTTACTACAGAGAACAAATAGTGGAATTATTCTGCTTCAGCAAAAATATTAAGCCACATAATAAATATGTAGATAAAGAAACATCAAGAAAACATGGAGTTGCTGTACTTCTCTTCCTAGGACTCCTGAATTTTAAAACAATGCAATAAATATAGCTACATGATTAATTTTGCAGAAATAAAGAAAGGGTGTTAACCTGAAATGAATCACAGCTCGTGAAGTTTATGTCATATTATTGAATTGAAGGAATTTCCTGCAGCCCAGGAACATTTTGAGTGCCATCTCCGCTGAACAGTGTGCTCAGAGTGCCACCTGATGGCTAAGCCTAGCTGTCTTCTCACCCAGCTGCCTTAAAAATGTAATAGGGCCATCCACGATCTCATCACTGTTTTCCTAAGTTACAAGCAAAAGCTTCTGCTTAAATTCCAAATGCTGATTTGCTCAGGAAGGTGTGGGTTTTTTTGCTCAGGAACATCTTTGGTGTTACATTCCTACCCGCAATTGTCAGTTTGTTAAAGCAGACTGTTCTACTCCAGATCTTCACTTCAGTGGGTGTATTTGGGGGTGACATTGTGGCATGCAGGGGGGACTCAGTGGTTCAAGGATTGACCTGACATGGAGGGATACCTCACCATCTGGGGAAGATAGGTCTGAGAGATCCAGGTCATCCCCAGATAGGAAGAAGTCAGCTCCAATCTTCAGAGAACCAGAGACCCATGGATTTCAAAAGCCACCTCAAAACCCACATTTTGTGGATTAAATAGAGCCACCCTCAGTTAATACTCCATTCTGCCTTCTAAAATTCCCTCAGATTTGGAAATGAGGATGAATTCTTCTGGGAGTATACGCTGGATGAGCCAGGTAACTTCCACTGAGCTGCAGCCTGGATCTGATTCCTCTTTGTTGACACTGCAGAGAAAACACAAGATTTTTGCCTGATCTCTGCCAAGACAGCAAAAGCAGCCTCTTCCTTCCACACTGTGTAGGAGTCAAACATGATCATGTCCTTGAATGCTTCATCCACCCTGGTGGAAACAGAGGGGAAGGAGAGTCTTCATTCTTCCCCACTGAGGACAGGAGGTGTGACCTTGCTTCCTGGAGAGGGGATGTCCAGGGCCCCTTCCAGACAGAGGCACAATTCCAACTGACCTCTATAAGAAAAAGATCTCATTCTGTTGGATACCCAGTTTTCATGTAGAGAGGTTCCACTTTGCCACATGCATTGGCCAGTATGTGCTAAGACATAATGCAGCCTGAGGTTTGGCTTTCTAGCTGGAACAGGTGATTGCAGAACAGCTGCAGAGGCTGTTCAAGCTGCCAGAATATAAAATAAGAATGATTGAGATATTGCTTTGTGTTCTTGTGTACTTCTGGTTCTCAAAAGAAACTGCAGGCAATGCTTACATATAGCAAATCATGATTTTATCTTTCCCAGAAGGAACCAAGGAAGAAGCTCATCATTACTTTTTAAAGAACTGTATTTAATCTTTAAACAGTGTCTCCCATTCCTCTACCAGGGCATGAAGCTGATAAGAATTCAGAACAAGTATTCATTATGGTTCTGTTTGTAGGATACCAACATCAAGAACCGTCTTACTTTATTTAAGGATCCTTGGGGGTAAAATACGAATCCCTGGAGAATATCATGCTCTCTAAGGAAAAACAGAAGCAGCAGCATTCTTACAAGCCAGGTGGAGCAGAGGAAGATAGGTATTGATGCTTATATATAAGAAAACAATATTTAACTATGACAATGGTGAGATACTGGAGCAGAGGCCCAGAAACAGGTAGACTCTCCGTCACCGGAGGTAATGTAAACTTACCTGGAAAATGCCCTGAACAGTTTACCTAACTTAGTCAGGCCTGTTTTGAGCAGGAGGTTGGACTAGATGACCTCCGGTGGTCCCTTCCAACCTAGATTATTTCCTGATTCCATGATGCAGACAAGGTGTTGTGTCTTTTCATGAACAGGAAAACCATTCCACGCTTCCACTCTGACCAGCAGTCGATGGTTTTGACATTGACTCTCTCTCCATGGGAAGGCTGCACCAACCTGGAGCTAGTAAGTTGCTGATTCACCCAGCAGTCATGTCAGGCCAAGTCCTGTAGCATCACCCCTTAGGAAGCTCCTCTAGCTGAGGTTGACCAGGATGAGTGTGTGTCGTCCCACATTACAGTAACCTCCCAGAGGCCATTACCTTTAGGCAAACACAGTATTTCAAATCCAGTTGACTAAACAAAGACTGGGGACCATATAGCACACCCTTTCCTTTTGAAAATCTCCATTAAATGTAGGCATATTTCTTACTCACATTACTAGATTTCCCACAAAACTTTCCTCCAACCTGTACATCAGAGCTGATCCCCTTTTCATCATCCAAAAGCAAAGCTTCTTCATTAACAGCAGCTGCCAGTTCATCCAGCTGTGCCAAGCTGCAGCTCTTGTTGAGCCTGTATGGACCTTTCCTCTGCCCAAACGACATTGTTTCTGTTGCTTTTCTAAAGCCCATCTGAGATGGACAATTTCCAGGAGACCTCTTCCCTCCATTCTCTTACAGAAAATGCTCCTAAGGTCAATGTTAATGTTTATTATCAAAGCTGTTTCTGCTTTGTCATTGCATCCTATAGATGCATGGTCCTATGAATACGATTACATTCACACAGTGGATCTCTGCTGCATTTCAACTCTTTTTGATTGCAAAATTCCTGAACTAACTCCATTTTCTTCTCAATTTTCACTTTAAATGTACCTGCTTTTACAGCTGCTCAGAGTTAACTGCTGTGCACTGCAGAGCCCTTTGTGGCCTGAAAAACCTCGGAGACAGCCTGTGAAGGGGCACTGGGGCATGCCTGCAAGGACACTCAGTGTCACCTTATGGACGATGGTCAACCTCACAGATTTCAACATGATGGTGCAAGAAGGAGTGAGCAACCACTTTACAGCAAGCAGCCCGTGGCCAGGCACGTGCCAAAGGCAGAGCAGGCTGGGCTGATCCCTGCCTCTGCTGCTGCCAGAGGATCCGCTCAGGAAGGTCCCTGAGGATCAGAGTAGCTATAGGCTAACAGCATTCGCTGCCTACCCTCCTGACCCTGCTGAAATTACCCTTATGCTGCCAGACATGACTCACAGACAGTGAAAAACAGAGGGATGGTTGCAGCACTGTGGTGTGACTCCTGCACAGCACAAGCCAGAGTCTCTGTCACTAACCCCTGCAGCAGAGGAGAAATATTTTTTCCTTGTTATATGAACCTGTATTTGCTGGGACTTAAGCTTGTGACATGCTGCATCATGCAGAGTTACCAGCAAGGAAAATAAATGGGCTGTGTGTCATGCTCTGAGATGAATTAAATGACTACTGAGTAGCCCAGCTTCCTCAGCTAGCAAAAATCTTCAGGAGGTTCTGGGACACGTTGACCTCCAGTAACGTGTCATAATGTCAGTGGTCACCATTCTCCCTCACTGAGGTCACCAATACATTGAGCAATGCGCTGGAGCTTTCATATCCCCTGTGAGAGGAGCGTGACCAAAAGAGCCACCAACTGACCCTTTGTTCTTCCTCAAAAATCTTGAGGTTTTAATAAGGCCCGGGAGGTAAAGGAAGGGAGGAGGTGAGCCTGTCACAGTGTGCCCTGGCATTTCTGGAGGCATATTCACTCAGAAACAGACTTGCTGAGAGCTTGTGTTTGCTCCTCATCAAAGCAACTTCGGAAACAAACATTCCAGCTGAAACACCGTGTCCTTCATGTAAGCCAAAGCAAGTACCAGCCGTGCGAGGACTGACTTTATAACTGACTTCATGTCTTTCCATTAGATGACGCAAGCAGCTGCAAGGCGTCTCTGAAAGTCACAGCCCTGGCTTCTGTTGGAGGTGAAATAGAAACGGGGGGAGATGCACGTGGGAACTGGTGGTGGCAGAGGTATCCTGCAAAGGGGGTATTAATGTACCTACAGAACAAATTCAGAAATTATTTCAGCAACCCCCCTGCTAATCTGCAATCCTGAAAAATCTGTGGATGAGCCGATAACCTGTACAAAGTGAACAAGGGCAGGAGGCATGGACAGAGTTTGTGCTGATTCTTCAAGCATCCCGAGGGCCCCATGGAGGTCCTCAGTCATGACGCCACTGGCGCAGGATGGAGCTCACCCTGTACCTGGGATGCAGACTCTCCATTCGGGGCGGCTGGGGCACATGTAGCTCCCAGAGCAGCTCGTCTTGCGCAGCCCCAAGCTGGCTGAAAGAGCTGTGGGAGGAGGTGGAAATATTGCAGAGGACAAAGGCTGAGGGCACCAGGGTTGCAGTGGGGTGCTGGCTTGTTTGGATGTGAGTCTCAAGGAACTACATACCTTGAATAAATGCTACTGATATGTCTGCCACTGATTTTGCCAATTAATTCAAGACTTCTGAACAGTTCCAGGGAACTGTCTCAAAGCAGGAGAGGATGTTACATTGGCTACATGCAGTACTAAGGAATTGCTGCAAACCTTTATCTTAGGGGCTTAGGAGATAGAAGACTCTTAGGGTGGAAAATACAGTGGATAAAAAGTGGACTTAACCTGAAGGACATAAATATGGACTGCCTCACGTGAAGCACAGTGCAGAAAAGGCTACTAGCAGAATTCAGGGAACCACAAATGTATTGCTGTAGCTCAGGGCATGGGGATAAACTTCTACTTTGTGCACAGCTGGTGTCTCCGAGTTCCCTTTTCATTGCAGAGAACAATAGAAAAGGCCATCTGCCTGGGCTGCCTGTGTGGAGATCACACCCCCAGGAGAGTCAGGGCCCTGGTGTCCCAGGTTGCTGGAAGCCACAGTCCCCCAGAGCATCCTCCATCTCCTGTGGGTTGAATGGTCATGGGGCCACATCAGCTTGCAATCATCACTTCCTCTACTTGCATTGTGGTTTCCTCCTTGAAAAAGAGAGGTGATGGCAGTGCTCTCTCTGCAAAAACGCCTTGAGATCCATGAATGCAGAAGTGCAAGTGAAAGCCAGCAGCTGCTTACTGCTACAGCTGCCATCCCTGCTGTCCGCAAGAATGGAGGCAGGGCTGTGAGGCTTAGCCTGTTCATTTGTTAACAGCTGAATTTGCAAAGAATAATTAAATATATGTGAAGCACAGGACAGGCAAAGATTTCCTTCAGTTTATTCCTCAAAATAGCACATAAAAAAATGTAAATGCCTTCAGTTTTCAGCCATAGGGAAAAATCTAGGAAGAGTCTGGTTTTCCTTCCCAACATCATCTGGTTGCATACCAGAGGGAAAAGGCAAAGATGAACCATTCTCCCCTGACATTCACCAGGTCTCATCTGCTTCATCTCCAACCCAACCACACAAACACTGCTCTGCTCCCTCTCCATTCATCCGGTCTCCCTCACCTGGCACTCAAAGGAGCAAATACTCAGCGTGGTTACAGCTGGAGCCACAGCCTCCACAATGAATAGTCCCATTGCTCAGAGAAGAAAAACCCAGAGCAGAAAGACCATGACATTTCAGAGGGCATTCATGGAAATAAGTGGACTGGCAGTTATCTGCCAGACCATGACTGCCCACTTCCAGGCTGCTTTGAGCATCTAACACCAGAGCTCTAAAAGCCTCTGTGGCTATGCAGGGAATTCGTATTTTGCACTTGAGCCCTGAGCCACAACCATACTGATGCCATAGCAGAAGCGTGAATGTCTCACCCTCTCCTCACAGGTGAGTGACCGTGCTAAAGGACCTTCTACCATCTTATGTTGTTTTGCAGACTGAGGGCTGTCAGGCCAGGCTGTCACTTGTCCTGCCTTGTCCCCGAGGCAGATCAGAGTTGGCAGAGAGAGAAAATCACTGCCTCCCTGCCTCACTTTTATTTAGGGAGGTTAAAAAAATGCTTACTGGCAAAATTTGTGGAGTTAACTATAAGAGATAGAGAGCTGCTACATTTTTATATTGAGACTACTGAGCACAAGGATTTACCTTCTGAGAAATATCTAAAAAGAAACCAGCACTCAGCTATTATGCCAGGTGGTTTTTATCAAATGAAAAGTCATCTGCTTCACAAGGAAATGCTCCTAAATTCGAATTCACCTCATCAAGAGGCACATCACTGTGTGTTGCAAAGGTCAGAAGAAAAATCCAGCCCTCATGCATCAAATACTGCTCTAAGGAGGGTGGGCACCAGTGGGGTAAAAAATTAGCAAATGCAACACCAACAAGAGGAAATGAGTGTTGAACGGTGTTGTGTGTGACAGCAGTACATCCTCTTTGGTAAACCCTGTACAACCCTCTTTCTATCACTCTTCTCTGACCCAAATACAGCAAACACAACCCCCTGGAGCTGTCTCCACACAGCAGTTCTTGAAACAATGTCCCTGTTAAAGCATCTGCATCCCTCGCACCTACCAACTTGTATTCAGCATCTCCAGAGGAAGTGGGCAGATTTCCAGCCTCCAGTGCAGAGAGGCAGGATTTACTTTTACTCAGTGCCCTGGGCAACAGTAGCTGTGTGCAGCCAGGACAGTGTCTCAGGGGGATGAATGGGAGGCAAGGCTCCAGATCTCTGCAGGGCAGTGAGGACGCAGTGGAGTGCAGAGACACCCCTGTGGCATCTAACATGCCTTGGTTGGCCAGTTTGACATGGCTGGAACTCACAGAAGCAGACCAGATATCATAATAGGCAAAGCACCCAAGAATGAATTAATGCACAGATAAAACACTTGCTGAGAAAAGGTGAGACATGTGAGAAACAGTGAGAAAGTTATTTACTGCCTTGGCCCATCCAAACTGGTGAAATGTGCCCAGTGCCTGGAGACAGAGACCCTGAGGAAACCCTGCACAAACCACGGTGGAGAGGGCTGCCGTGTAAACACAAACCTACTGGCGGAAGACATGCTTTTGAAGCTAAAGGATAAAGCTGACACAAGGACAGATGGTTACAAACTGGAGTTCAACAACCTTAGGCAGGGCACTGCAAGGTCGCAGATAGCTGTGAGGTTTGAGAACAGGGTGGTGGGAGCAAAAATAAACAATTTTGGGAGGAGGCTTGATGAGTTTAAGGAGGGCATTGTACGAAGTGGTGTTGGCAATAGCCAGGGTCATCAGTTAGCGACCCACAAAGTACCAGCCAGTGCGGCACTGCTGTGAGTTTGCTCTGGTCTCTGCAAAGGCACAAGGCAGCACCTACCCTGTGGCTAACCTGTGTGCCTGGGCACGAGCCCATGCTCCGCTCTCGATGATTTCATGTGAAGGGGCTGCAGTCACATCTGGCTGCTGTGGAGCTGTTTGCTGGTGATAGAGCAGTTGAGGAGCTGGAAGGGTGCCCGGGGTGTGGCCCACTGCCTATGGTAAGGACCAAGGGCCTGAAATTGCCTTTGTTTGCTTAACCTGCTATAAAACCAAGAAGGAAAGCGATTCCTGGAAGCACTGCCCTTCTCCATATGCTAAACCAGCAGAAGCAGAAAAACAAAACCCCTGGGTCAGCACGTTAGACTTCACAAGTGCACAACAAGCAGAAACTTGGGATCAAATTTTTCACCAAGACTTCCTATGATCCATTGTTCTTCTGGCCATGGGTTTATTTTTGTTGTTGTTGTTGTTGTTGAAAGGTGTATCTTCTATTGTTTTATCATTGGTATGGCATGTTCTCAGTCATAAAGAGTTGGCTTAGGTTGGGTCTTCAGGTCAAATTGCCATTGAGGTAAAAGCTCATAGTCCCAGGCAGTGTTTGTTCTTCTAAGCAAGCTGTAATGCAGTTAGCATCTTGCCTTGCCTGCTGTCTCCTGTGCATAGGTTTGCACACACAAATGACTTTGCTGGCTGAAGTCACAGAGTTTGCATTTCTGCAGCCAGAAACAACAGAGAGACAAAACCAAAGCTGGCTAAGCATTAGTCTCATGGTATTTTTTGAAAGGACCTCTATTAACCTAAACCTCCTATTGTTCACTGAGCTTCTTAGTGCTTCTCCTACCAATTACATTTGTGAAGGGCTTTTAAAAAACACCTTACATGCCAACATTTCTGTTGGTGACTTGTATTTAAGAAATCTACTCAGCCTGAAAAACGCAGACACATTCCTCTACTTCTCTTTTATGGTTTCATTTTTGCAAAATCACAAGCTTTTCTTCACTGGGCATTCCACCAGAGCAGCTGCAGTGCCATGTCTGAGCAGTTTACCAGACATCTCACATCTTCAGGAATTTAACACCAGCAGCTGAAGACGTATCAGCACCCTATAAACATCCACCACTGCTTTCTCGGCACTGTGAGCAGATGGCCTCTACCTCCGCACAGGCCAGGCTACCTGAAGCAAGGAGGGACTGAAGATTTTGCAGTATTACATCCCTGATAGCTTTGGAGAACCATGTGTTGCAAGATGAAAGTCAGAGCTGGATTCTCTAGCTAAATGACTTCTCCCTACAAATCCACAGGCAATAATGCAAATTCCTGAACTGCCAGAATGCCATTAAACTATGTTTATTTTATTTGTTCTGCTAGCTGTTTTGTAAAAAGGTGAAGCCAACAAAGACATCAAAGCCCTGCTGCTTTCAGCTAGAAAAGTGACAAGTCAGGTTAGCGATAAAAGCCCTCATGAAAGCTGAGGAACTGCGTTTACTATTCTGCAGCCCATGACAACCACTAAGTACTGCAGCTTATTTTCGGAATTGTGTCATGCACTCCAGTTATATTTGGAAAACAGCAGATTAGGGGGTGCCCTGTTTCTTCAGGACCCTCATGAGATTTAGAGGACCAAGTATGCATCTAGCACCCAAGCGTAGGCACGTCAGACAAAATTGGTAAGTACGGAACAGAAGAAATTAAATCGTTCACACCCTGCAAGGCAGCAGTCGTGCACGGTGGTGAGTGAGGATCTGGAGTGGTGCACAGAAATAGAAACCTGGTACCATCCCTCCCCCTTCCTTCCCAAATGAAACCTACTTCCATCAAACTGCAATAACACCGCAACTAAGGCAGCACGTGGCTTCATGGTTCAAAGCAGAACCATGCTGATGAAATTAATAAGTCACAGCAAGTATCAAATCAGAAAGAAAATCAAGGAGCAGCACAAGACACTGCTAGGCATTGTCAAAGGTGGGTTTTCCACCCATAGGGAGGAGGCAACCTGCATCAGGGAGTGATCTGCCGCCTTGAAGGAAAGAACAATGGTCCACATAGACAATAGATGATTCCAACACACCCAGCAACTCCTACAATGGCTGGAAGTATCCAAGTGCCTGTTGCAAAGAAATGAAGGGTTCAACCCTTTGACATGAGAACAGGGGTATCCTTCATCCATCCCAGTCGCACAGACGGCTAGGGTTGCCTTGTACTCCTGCATTAGCTGGTTTCTCCAGGTGGGCTGATGGCCTTTCATCCCCATGGAAGGTGGGGACCTGCCAGAAGCTTCTCCCTAAAGGGTGACTTCATCTGAGGAAGAAGCTGAGTTTAAGCTAAGGTTGGCAATCACAAGTAGGAATTGTGGTGCAGGTATTTGTATAGAAGGGTATGTATCAAACAGAAAGGCCTTGCAGAGAGCAAAGATAACATCTCAATATTTACATTTAAAAGTCATATTAAAGACAGAGTCGGTGATCTGCGAACTCCTGTGGAAAGTTGCTCTGCTGTTGGTTGTGGTGGCTTATCCTTGCAGTGCCTCTATCCAGACGCAGCCAGGGTTGGAGACAAGGTGGGTCACTGAAGTCACGCCGGAGACTCCAGTTCAGCTCGTGAGTTCAGACTGAGACAGGCACTCAAGTCATGCACGGCCATCTACCCCGCTCCCCCGTGTAACTCCTCACTGTGCTGGGTACTGAACCAATACATAGAAAGATCTAATCACTAACCCAGAACTGGCAACTCATGGGCCAGATATCAAAACAAGATTTTTCCAGGCCTGTGGTAATGATTGCCACCCACATCTATCTTCTTACTTTGAAATATTATTCCCTTCCAAGCTAGAACACAGGTCAGAAATAGAGAGTACACAGAAAAAGCTGCACCTTAAAACACAGCCTGGCAATCACTAATATAAGTGATGCAATGTACTCTCTACCTTAATCCAGATTATGCGGAAGAGAATGTGTTCATTGTCAAAGAGCTACACAAGCCTATAAAACCCCAGAGAAAGAGTGCTCTTTATTGCATGAGAAGACTAGCATGGCATACAGCAGAAGGCACTCCTACTTTTGGCAGCTGAACATGTAAAACTAAGGAAGGGTGTGGGAATCGGCAAAAGCCTCAGCAATGTGGAAAGAACCAAGATTTTAATGTGTTTCTAGTGAGTACGGAGATCTTTGTAAGTGCCATGCTAGAGCTCTCTGAGCAGTACCTTGTCTTCAGAAAATGTTTGAGAACTATCTCTGAAAGAGGCCTCTTCTGGAGGTTTTGGATTGAGTAGCTGATATATGACTCCTTCTCTGCTTGCCAACCTTGGTAATTCAGAGAAGGGAAGTTTCCATCTGAGTCCTTTCTGCCTGTTGAACTTTCAGATCATCACAGGATCAGAAGGGGAACAGGAAAGCATCTGGGTGTTGCAGGCTTTTCAAGTATCCACTTAAGTTAATGGCACATCAGGATGGATGGCTGGACAGGAGCCATCTGGCACCTCCATTCACAGGATAGGGCAACTGGGCGCAGCTCCAGGATGCAACAGGAGCTGTCATCTTCTCAGGGGACTGATTGGCTGTTGGCACAGCCTTGGTCAGTGAATCATAGACGGTGGCGACCAGCCGTGGCTGGCATGCAGGTGTGGGCAGGAGGCTCTGCCTGGCACAGCAAATACGCATTCTCGCCCTGGCTGCAGGCGGGCCAGGGGCAGAAGCCAGTGGCATAAGTCCTGCACTTGATGTGTCGGATCAGACAGGTCCGGGCTTATGCAGGATCATACGCTGAATGTGAGTCAACTGCGTGATGCTCTTGCAAGGAAGGTGTTCTTGGCTGTATTTATAGGACTGTAATATCTAAAATATGAGAGGCAATTATGCCATGCTACTAATTGGGAATGACTCCTCAGCTGTAGTCCTGTGTCCATCTTTGGGAATAGTACTTCAAGAAATAGGCCCATGGTAAGCACCTATGGGAGAGACACCTCAGCAACAGAAATTTAACTAACATGCAATGTCATTCTGTGATGAAACACTGAAGTTGTTCGGGTGCTTAATCTATAAAAGCAAATTGCAAAACGGGAGCTGAGGAAACAGCTATTTTCTATGAATAATAATATTTATTAGTAATGATTACTTAGTTACTTTCCAGATTCATGGAGACAAAGCAAGAAGAAAAATACCCCAGCATTATTTAAATCTTTAGATGAAGAATAAAGCTGTTCAAAAAACTTGCTACCTATAGCACTAATAAAGACCTAGAACAGGCTGCCTGCAGAGGATGTGGATTCTCTGAGAAGTTTACACAAATGTTTGTCACTCATAATTTGTTGATATTAATCCTCTCTTAATGCAAAGGTTTTCATGAGATGATCTCCTTAGGTCCCTCCCAAGCTGATTCTGTGACTTAGTGCCAGCCAGACATCTGCTTTCTGTGCTTCCTATTAAAAAATGCCTTCATTTGGTGGCTGTGGGCTCCTGAAAAGTGTGCTCCCACACAGTCAATGAAGGCATGTTAGAGGTGCCCATCTGAATTTTAACATCCTGTGTGCTAAGTATAGTGCAGCCTCTCACATCGCCCAGTCTCCAAAGCCAGTTGGGAACAAGGAACAGTAACACAACCTGAGCTCTCAAGGTGCTCGGAAAACAAACTATCTATGTCCGTAAAATCTGCTGAGGCTGTGATGAAATTAGTAATGGTGTAGTCAGAGTAGGATTTGTACTATTTGCAGCCAATAATATAAATGTGACCCTAGATATTGAATAAGGATCTTAAAAAGAACTATTGAATAACTTTTCATTCATTGTTAAATAACGGGTAATCACAACCTGTGTGCGTTGGGCAGTTGAATTCAAGTGCATGCGTTAAGTTAAATTACACTTCCTAAGTTTTGAGGGCACTTTGAGGGCTTTACTTGCCACATTACTATCATAGAATGGCTGCTTGTCTGTAAGAATTTAACAGAACCTCACAGAACCTACTCTGAAGTGGATGGTGCATTAATTTCCAAAGATTAAGCTAAATAGAAATACATGAGGTGTACTAGCACATCCACAGAAGATTTAAGAATGGAGATAATCAGGGGCTGAAAGGTATCTTTGCAGTAATCAAGTCAAGGCAACATCTCATACAGCTTCCTTCAGAAATTGTCTCTTCTTCTCATTTCCAGTCTGCCTAATTTATATGCATTTGTATTTCTGCCCACACTATCCGTTAACTTAAGTAATTGCTTTTTCATCTTTGATACTTACCCTACTATTTAGAAAGAGCAATCTTATGACTTTTTTCTCAGCTTTCACTCTGCTGGGCTACAAACCCCAGCTCTTTTAATGTCTTCCACTAAAGCAGGTCCTTCATTTTCCTGCTCTGTTTTGCACCTTTCATAGTCATTACGCTTCCCTGAATGTGAGTGACCAGAAGTGTCTAGGATAGTTCCCTGGTGCCTGGTACAATGACAGTAATGCTTCCCTTTCTGTAGTGGAGATGTAGTCTCTGGTGTGTTGAAGGACCATCTTCATCTTCTTTATGGCCATAGCATAGGGAGAGCTGTGCAGAAACACTCCAGAAATCTCTCTGTGAGGTAGTGACAAAACTGAAAGCAATACTGCAGCCACCACCTGAATTTCCACGTGAAGTTCTGTGCAGCTTCTGTGGGTCAAGATCAATTGGCCTTGCATTAAATATAAATATTGCACCTTCTAGTCTTTAGTCATATAGCATCATCCTATATAGCATCATCCTATAGTAAGCAAGTGGGAATGCAGTTGCATCAATTAACTGGTGGATGTGCTAGTGTGTGGCTGGTTTTGTATCACATGATCAGAAATTGCGTAGTTATTAAAAGTCCAGACCTTTCCCATGCTCAGGTCCTTGAGATACTCAGCAGCTGACTTTGCTGAACAGCTCCCTGAATTTATAGGAATGCAGCCTCATGAGCTGAGATCAAAACCAAATTTCCAGTGGTTTATCCTTGTCCTGACTCAATCACTGATGGTTTTCTATTACCAACTCTTCAGTGATGCCATAACTGCTTAGGGAAACATGTCTAAAACATTGTCATCTTTGACTAATATCATCCTTGATTATGTGGACTCACTGTTTGGGGCCCTGACCACAACCTGCTGGCTGAGTTCCTGATGTAACCTCAGACCTGACTTATCACCAGACTTGTCTGGTGACCTGGACTCCTGTCAGAGCCTGGATACCATCACTGGACCTGCTCTGCGCTGCTGTCACGCTGGCTTTCAGCACTCTGTCCCATTCTCCACCTTGTCCCCCAACTCCTTCCATCAGTTGAGTATATCAGCAGTAGTATTTTTAGTCACAGTGTTAGCTATACTTCTACCCTCTCAGGTTTTTTTACCTATTGTTATAACTTCGTAATGTCCTCTTTTTCTGTACCAGGAATGAAGCTCATAAAAGCCCTCCCAGCTATTTTGTATCCTGGTTTAAACAGTTTCTTCACAACTACCAAAACCTTGGTCCCAGAGATCCATGACACAGGAGCTCGTGGACACGCATGTATGTTTTTTAGGGTCTCCCAGGTCTGACCAAGTGAGTAAAACTGACCTTTGACAGAGACATGAACCAGCAAATACATCCTGAACATAAGCTCTAAGGTTTCCACCAGGACAGAGAAAGAATTCATCCACTGGTGAAGTGGTGGAAACCGTGTCCACAAAAGGATTAGTAAATTGGGGAGCAACTTGTGCTTTGGAAGAACAAGACTGACCAGAAACAGAAATTAAGGAATTTGTCACAAAACTGAATTAAAGGTTTATAACAAAAGGCAGAGACCAAATATATCTGAAACACAATAGCTTTGTAGAAATAAGAGACAATAAATTGGCTTCTGCTCTGAAAACAGGGATGCTGAGAAATGTTCCAAAACACTGAGTTGGAATGAGGTCATTCTGAGGCTTCCCAAAGCAGCTGCTGGCTTTACTGCATTTCAGTCTTCTTTTTTTTTTTTAGAAGATTATTTGCCCTCATTGCCGTAAACTTATTTAACCCTTGCAGGGAGCCACCTTACACCTTACACCTAGTATTCTGCAGACTCCCAGTGACCTCTGGCATACTTTTAGAAGCAATTGCTCTCAGTAGAGTTTAATTTGGCATAGGTTGTTTTTTTTTTAGTTTTACAATTTGAAGAGGGTTGGAAACCACAGCACACACACGCACCATATGAATGTTCACTTGTGTATACACATTCAGTGAGATGCTTTGGTTAGTAGGTATTTTTTTCTTAACAGTTTAGTACTCCTAATAATTCCAATTTGAAAGCACACATATACATTATATCAACGTGAATCGCCTTTCTACACTAAGGCCACATTTCATAAGCAGTCTTCTGTTTGTAACTGATGATTTCAAGGATCTTTGTCATGAATTCGGGTGGACTCTCCCTGGGGAAGCTTTTGACCTAGTTTGGATACTATTGCTTTTGCCTAAATTACCTCATACTTCCAGCCAAATGAAACGATCAGTGATAGCATCTGATCTAAAACCCACTCACATGTGGTTCCTTCAAGCAACACCGCAGCTACTGTTGATGAAAAAAAGCCTAGCAAAGGTTGAAAATGTTTCCACTCCCTTTCTGCAGGTCACTCAAAATTATTAATTGCTAGAACATCCAAATGGCAGAGCAGGCTGGGCATGAAGATGACACCATGAAGAAAGTACTAAAAATACATAGATCAGTTTTTACAATTGCACTACTACAGATGCGATTTTTTTTTTTTTTTTTTTGACTTCCTTTGAAACAATGCATAGAACAATGTACCTGTATGGACTCCTACTTCGGGTTGGAAGTTTTAGCGTTAAATATGTTTGGAACTGGAAAAACTCCTGAAAAAAATGGAAAAAAGACTATTAAGGATTTGCTTTGGATTCAGAGAGTAGAGATTTTCAAAGGAGCTCAGCCTGTTTGGGTGTATTTGCTCATTAGCCAAGCAAAACAGCAGTTGAGAGGCAATTCAGCTGTGGCCTACAAATACATTCCAGACTACACGCTAGCGGAGAAGAAAGGCTCCTCATGAATTTTTATGCTGGAAATTAGAAGGTTACTCAATCCTCACAGCAGTGATGCTTTGGAGCAACCTTTCACTGGAGGAATGAGGCAAAGCCATTCTAAGTTGCAGCTTGATTAGCTGCAAGGATGATCCTCTGGTTGTCTGCGACAAGAAATGACAGGGTGTGTGGGTCTGCGCATGGGCTCCTTTTCAAGACATGGCCTTTCTTGTCACAGTGGAAACTTCGGGATGCTGAGTATTCTGGAAAATCTGGCTTTTACTAGATGTCTGAAAGTGGGCAGAGGCCATCCCTTAACATCTATAGTCGGCAGAGCACTTCAAACCTCCTTCTCATGTGGTATTAACACGAGGCACCTGGCAGGAAAGAAGCAGGCATTTGATCATAGGCTACAGATCAATTTGAATAAAACAATGTTATGAAGAATTTTCTTTAAAAAAAATTGAGAAATTCAGCCTAAACAACTACATGAATGGTATCTTACTCAGACTTGCTACCAGTTATTTTACTATCTCTTCCAATTATCAGTTTATTACAGGATAAAGCCTTCATGTTGCACATTGTCTTCTGTAAGCCATGCTGATACTCCAAGCGCATGCTAAGAGTTGCCCTGACCAGACATTTCAGAGAGAATGAGGATAATTATGGCATCCCTAGAGATGGGTGGCACCATCTTGCCCAAGGGCACATCAAGGCTGACCCCCATCAGCTAAAGGTTGGACTGTGCCCAGGAGGAGCACTTAGGGTAGAGAACAATGTTGAACTGTGACAAGGCAAAGGGGAGCTTGGCTTTGTTTGCTTTTCTTAAAGTGGTAAAACTAAAAGAAGTCGGTCAAACAACAGCCCGACAACTTTACTAGTTTTTTGTTTTGTTTTCCTCCAGCCTTTCTTGTCTCTGCTTCTTAGGGTTTCTGATTTGGCTTACAGACCTCTTGGTAGTCATGCTCATGGATTTGGTTTAAGGTATCTGATCTGGAGTCAATACAATTGGGAAGCTAAATAAGACAGGACCTTATTAAGGACATTGCGCTGCATCACCGGGTTTCTTCCCTCATGAGGTGCTTTTGATTAGCTGCCTGAAATGCAGGTTTCACAAGGAACTCCTGTGGCGCAGAAGTTTGTCTGGCAAAACTAATTGTGGACAAATGGCCCAATTAAGAAACTCATTGTACTTTTCCATTTCTAATGGCAAACTCTGCTACAATTTATGTCCTGTAGGAAGAGTTTGCAGACTTAGAAAGGGTCCTCATTATTTTTGAGCTGACAGGCAGTGCAATTCATGCATTCATCTGTTTGGCAGTCCCCAGAACCAAATGCTGCAGAGACAGGGTAAGTGTCTTCAACAAAAGCACACCTCATCCTCTGCTTCTTCAGTTAATGACCAGCTTTCAGCTGACATGTACGTGCCTACTAATGTAACTGAATGCATTATGTACAGAATTGTTCATGTAGCAAAACAGAACAACATCCAGACCAGACAACAGCTAGTACATGCCCCACAGTGGCTCAGCAAAAGCTTTAAATGTATTTTCTCAGCTTCATCTAAAATAGAAAGCCTGACTATTTCAGGGAGCATTGCCCCAGGAATCCACTTTCTTAATGAAAGCTCGTAAGCACCAGGAGATCAGACACAGAGCTTAACTCAAAACATCATCTCTGAACATTTGGTCATGTCTCTGCTAGCAGCTTCCTCGAGCAGGATTGTTTTTCCCAGATCCTGCCATTTAAATGTCTCCTGCTGGCAGCCAGCTTACAACTTCTCGAGTTCAGTACTAAAGCCTTTCTACTACTTCACGTTCTCAGCTAATTCTCCACAGGAGAGGATACACCTATATGGTAACAGAATACAGAGTTTTTCCTGTTAAACTACTTCAGGCATCAAAATCTGCCTGTCCCAAACACACACACACGCAAAACTTGCAGCAAGGCAAATTCTCTCCTTTGACAAATAAACATCTGCTCAAGACAAACAGGTGAGCAGCTACCTGAGCAACATCTAGGGCCATTGCCCAGATGATTTACTGGTTTTTGAAGAACGTATTTTTCAAATAAGCTATATTGTTAAAAAGGAGAGAAAGGAGATACTGTGAACTTGTTACCTATAGGAACATTCAACCTTTATAAACCTTATGCTTATCCAATGTCTTCTGGGTAAGACTTTTCCAGATTGTGTATAGTATTTCTACCAATGACCACTTGTGCCTGTTACTGTATGAACACTTACCACGTAACACAGAAGAGCAATTGAAAGCAACTGGTTTATTTTCCATATATGATTCATTGATTCATTTGCATTGCCTTCATCATATTCCATTACTAAAGCAGCAAATTCCAACTTGTTTGTAGGAGGTGATAGTGCCACCTTCTTTCCTTCTCCTCCAGAGATTTAACTATGCAGATTGATCTCATGATTTGTTGCTACTGGAAATCTAAACATTTGCTCCCTAACCCACGGCTGCATGACCCACCCATTCATTTTACAGCAGCTCTGGCCCACGTACCTTTTTACAAGCCAATTTAACTCACTAAACCCAGAGAAAACTCTCTCCTCCATTTTTGTTAAGTTTGTTTTCCTCTGTTTTGTTGCATTAAATCAGCTCATAGGAGCTGGCCAAGCAGCAGGCACTGCACAAAGCCAGCAGCTTTCTGGGCAGAAAGCGAGTTTCCAATTTCCATCAGCAGTGAGCTGATCGCTTGGCTCCCTGCATCTTGAGAAAACATCCTGAGCCATCATAACAATCCTGTGAACACACCTCAGCAACACAGTTTAAAACCAGATCAGCTAACTACTGCTGAAGGTTCCTTAATCCACATTGACTTTGCACAGGAAGACACTTCATGCCATCAGTTGTGCAAGCTCATCTGTTAAGGCAGCATCCCTCAACAGAAAAGTGGCAGCATCTTAAAAAGATGCAAGAATTTTCATCCAGCTGAAGCCCAGGCATATGTGAAGCTATGGCTGAAGAAGAATGCAAGCAACGGCTGAAGTAATGGCTGTAATGCAAGACTGAACGCAGAGAAAAACCAAAATGCACCAGATTCAGCAAGTAGAGGTAGGAGCGGTTTCCACACAAAGAACTTTATTTTCATAAACACAGCAATGAAAAGGCAAACTTATAAAGGGGAAAAAAAGAAAAAAAGAAGAGCTCTTATGACTATAGTTTTAATAAAATCACTTTCTCCAAGTCAAAAATTATTTACATTCTGATAACTCACATTCAAAAATAAATAAAGGCAGCAGGGCATAACATTCCAATGAATACCTCATAAAAGGTAGTAATGTAATTTTATTAATAATCAAGAATATAACGCTGCAATATTTACTCTTGAATTTGTATATACATATCCTGCACAGCAATAAATCAAGACATATACACCGTAAGGAGCACGTACACTAATTCTTGTTAAATTGAAAAAGTAGGAATCATACTTAACAAAAATTTCCTCCAAACTAGTAACACAGAAAAACCACTTTGAGTGGTAAACAACCAAAATAAACACTGAAATAACTGAAGAAAACAAAGAAATACAAGTAACAACTAGGAATCACGATGTAGGATTACCTTTCCTCCAAATATCCAATCATTTATTTTACTCTAAGGTGGATTACCCAGCACACAGAAAAGGTATTACACTTCGGCATAGTACTAAAATGCAGGCTTCTGCAATTTGGTCCAGTTACATTTTTCTGATTATTTTAACCTGTGTTATCAGAAGGAAAAGGTGTGTGTCCCTTAGACTTTGGATATAAAAAACCAGAGAAATTACATTCTTCAGCACAAAAGCAAGATTTTCAGAAATGTGTGCATTATTTTTTTTTGGTTAAGCATATTTAGTTTGTTACTTTCACTCATGCAAAAAACTGTGAATTAATCCCATTCCAGATGAGGACTTTACCATAAAATGTAAATAGTCAATTTATTAGATTACAGAACAATGGAAAAAAGCTTAATCCATGTAACACCTTGCTACTGAACTCGGTCAAAACAACACTAACCTTACACATTTGCCTTCTTAAGAGACACAGGCGTGACAATTCATTCAGAAAAGCTAAAAGACATACATATTTAAAATAGAACAGATATGAAAACTATACTTACTCATTTTTACATAAGAGGTTCAAACATTTACAAAAGCTACACATAACCTCCAAAGAACATGGACACTAAATTGTTAAACAAACTACAAGTTGCCACTGCAGACCTGACAGTTATACTAACAAAAAATATCATTACACTAACAAAATCTTCTATTTCCTAAAAATGTAAGTGCAAATCAGAAGTTGCAGTTCAAACGTGTAGAAAGCTTGAAATGATTAAAATAATTCACGTGTATGACATCATTAATATTCCGTGTTAGCCACATCATATATAAATATCGATGGGAATTTTAACTAAGGGAAATGATTTTTTAGAGGTAAGGAGAGATAAATTCAAGGGGGTTATACCTCTGAAGGAGCAGAGAGAATCCTCCAATAAACATCCTGTCATTGCCAAATTGTGCTACAGGCACTGTGTTCAGCTGAAAAAAATAGATCTGTTCTGGCAAGTAAATCTGCAAAACAATCACCTGTACAACCACAAAGTCTGTTCACGCTCTCTAAGCCTTTCATGAGCATCTCAAAGCATGTTATAGAACAAACCCATTCTCTCCTTCTTGTAGCAATGGGCAGAGAAGACCTGCCCCAAATCCCCTGTCCCCGCATCAATGCATCCCTCTTGAAGCAGAATCTGGATTTCCCAAATTTGATCTTCATTCTCAGCACTCATAGAACAACTGTCACCTATCGTCTTATGTTCGTTTGACATGCATTATAGCAGAATTATATACATGTGAGAAATCCAGCTTGCAAAGACTACAAATGTATCAAGCTTCCAGTAAACAGTTCCTGTATCTACATACGATGGTGCACACTAGTGGTGTTATAAAGGCACTTGTCTCTCACAGACAGTATTGTCTTCTCAAATCAGTCAAAAATAGATCTAAAAATATTTACTTTAACATCCGAAATGGTTTTCACTCCTCAAAGTGGTGCAAATCATCATTTATAGAACAATAATTCATTAATTCAACATGAAAAAGGTAAGTGCAAAGTATCCATAATGAAATATATAATTAATTCATTTTAATGCCATGCTCTCAAAAAAATGCCAAAACCCATGCTATAGCAGAAATGTGATTGGCACTAGCAGCCACAAATAAAAAAGTAGGTAGTACAAGCAAGCTTATTTACAAAGTTACTAGAACAACTAAGGGATGAGTTGTAAGGAGAGACATTTGCCCCAAGTCTTTTCCAAGACATGCCTGCAGCCACACCTGACTAGCACGAAATGCACAGCACGCTTCTGCATCGTTAGGGACATCTTTAGAGTTAGGAGGCTAATTTTACAAAAATAATTCCAAAATGCTTGTTCACTTCAAAGAGAATTCTGTCTGTGCTTTCACCGAATGAGAAAAGACAAGTCAAAACCAGATCTAACAAGAGTTTAAGGACACCTAAGCAGCCACTAAATAAAGTTCAGTGCAGCTTTCAGGGGTTTATGGGTGGCAGTGTGAAACCCTCGAAATCCCATTTATCTGGTCGGTACACACACACAGATTTTCCTCTCCAAGCCTCAGTATCTTAAAGCAATAATTTGAAAAGACTTTCCACCAACAAAAAACCTGTTTTTGCAAATCAAAGGGCTCAGGTATTACAAAAAATACACATAATAGGCTTTGCCCAAGAAAATGCTAATTTGCTCTTGTCATTATAGCTCCATTGACTGAGAAATCCAAACACCCAGAAAGGTGTGATGGATGGAATAAATCAAGTACAACCCAAAAGCCAGCAGGTTTTTTGCCCTTAATGCTCTGTCCTGACAGCACATTAAGAGTATATCCAGACTTCTGTGAAGTTGCTGGATGGAGCCTCAAACTTGAATACCAATTTTCATGTCCAGGCTTCTTTAAATCATTTTGCCAGTACTGCACCATAAGGAAGTTTCCACATCTTTGAAAAATCTGCCTTCACTGAACATTGCACAAGGTTATTAAAACAAAAACAGGAAAAGAAGCCATTTGATCCAAGTATTAAGCTATTCCTTCAGAGAATCGCACTTCCTTGCTTACAGCGATGACCAGAATTGCTGATGGTGTACCGACAGTTGCCATGGCAAGTGGGTGACTGCGTGGGATAGCAGACATACAGCCAAGTCAAGTGCTTATGCAACCTCCGTGATTTAAGTAAGCGCAGAACACACCGCTTTTATTATGTGCTGCCAGTGATCTGCATAAAGCGGCAAAGGGAAAGACGTTCTTCTGTGTTAGGCCATGGCTCTTTCAGTACTCCCATTCATCGGTCTTCATGTCCAGATAATAAAGAATATTCTGTGCAAGCTTTACCGCCTGCTTCCTGGCAGCCTTACACCGCTCGTCACCCTGCGGATCAACAGCATCAAGCGCTAGGAGTTGTTTTGTAAGAAGTTCTTCCAATCTCATGTAATTTTTATCCGTTCTGTTCCCATCGAATGAAATCACCTCCTGCTGAATTTGAGACAAGTTTCCAAGCACAGTCCAAACTGCTTTATGAGACTGATGTTCAGCAGCAGTTTGCTCAGAATACATCTGCCTTTTTTCAAGTGCTTCCTTCAAATCAATATACGTTATAAGAGCTTGAACTTCTATTACTGCTCTTCTCCTGGCTTCTCTAATACAGGGGTTTTTTCCTGGACTCACCTCATCTAAGCGGGCAATTAATCCCTGCAATTCTGCTTTAGATCCCAAATAAAAATCGGAGGCATTCTCTGTTTTTAGAAGTAAAGAATTCACTTCTTTCATTTTCTTCCGGATCTCTTCTATTTTTAGAATGGACTGATTTTGTGCCAAATCATAAGCGTGAGTAGAATTTGCTTCTTCTTCCAAGTCCAGGTATTTCTGCAATTTATTGATCTCTTCCACTACTTCCTTTCGGTAATTTCTTATTTCCGTGTGACCACAGACATCTAAAGCATCCAAGTCAGCAATGAGGCCCGTAAGCACACAGGATAGATGCCTGCAGGTGTCATTCCTACTCACTCCCATGAGCAGTGCAATAAGAGTTCCTCTTGCTTTGTTCACATCACACATTACGGAGTTAATTTTGGAGACAGAAGGATGTGCATCATTAGAGAGTGGCAGGAACAGCTGTTGCTTTACACAGCTTTCTATGATCTCCTGAACAGCACACACTTTTGTCAGAGTGCGGTACCTTGCTTTACGTAATGAAACTTTCCCTCCAGTTTTCACCTGGGTAAGCCTCAATACAATGTCCTGAATGCCTTCTTCAAATTCGTCACTTATGCAGTTACCTCCTTTGTAAAAAGGTGTAATCTCACGTTCTACAAGTGACTGTGCCTCCTTGAATATAGCCTCTATTTCCAGTCTGCGCGGATGGTTTGCATTTTGTTCCAGTTCCTTAAGCAGCCTCTCTGTTTCCTGAGCAGCTCGCTTTCTGGCTTGCTGAATATCCCCCTTTCCTTCGGTGTCTACAGAATCTATTTCAAAAAGCTGTTTAGTAAGACTCCTTTCCAGTTTCTTGTAATCTTGATCAGTAGACAGACCACTGAAGACAACCACTTGCTGTTCAATCTCCTTGACTTCTTTCTGTATTTCATGCAACCGTTTTATGGATGGGTGTTGGTTACCCATATCCATTCTCTTCTTTAGTCCAGTTTCAAATGAACTACAAGGAAAGTGAGAACAAGACTTGTGATTAGTAAAGTGCTATGCAAGCACACATCACAACTTTCTTAATATCCTGAAGCACTTCAGCATTTCAGCTATTTTAAATATCACTAGCAGCAAGAATAAACCACTTAGCTGGTATTTCGCAGCCATCCCGCTATCGTTTCACATCTCCTTCTCCCGCTCAGGCTGCAGGGGTGATGCTTTAGTTACCACGCGACCAGCTCTCGGCGTTTACCCACAACCTTCAGCCCTCCCTTCCCCACCTGCTCTGCAGCTGAAGGCATCGCAGAGCAAACCGGACACCCGCGGCCAGGGGAAAAATAGCGGCAAAACCCGACCGCCCCTGGGGTGCCACAGTCCCAGGGCAGGGCTGCCTCCCCTCGCACAGGCCCCACAGCCGACGCTTCCACCTCAGCACCCGCCACTCCCGGCCGCCCCCTCCACGCCCCTCCACGGCAGCAACCTCCCCCCTCCCCGGCGATGGGGCCCGAAGCGGGGACTGCAAAATACTACCGAGAGCCTCGCCCCCACCCACCTCCCCCCGCGCCCGCAACAAGCCCCCTCAGCGCCTCCTCCCGCAGCGCTCCCTCCCGGCCCGCCCGCCCTGCCCCAGCCTCACCCGCCAGCCGCCCCGGCCGAGGGACCCGCTGGCCAGCCCGGCGCTGCGCTGCGCCACGGGCCGAGCGGCAGCAAAGCCCGAGAGCCCCGCCCCGCGACCGGGCGGCGGCGGAGAGAGGCGGGAACGGCGCGGCTCAGGGACGCGGCCCCTTCGCCGGCACCGCCTCCCACGACAGCGCCGCGCTCCGGGCTGCCTCGCCTTTGCGACACCGCCGTAACGCGCCAGTCGCCGGCAGGAGGTGGGCGATGGCGGCGGCTCGGGTGCTGCGGCGGGGCGCCGGCTGCTGCCACCACCGCCGCCGCCTCCTCCTCTTGTTCTCCTCCTCCTCAGCCGGCAGCGGCCCCGCGGCTGAGCGCGGGGAGCGGCAGGAGAGCGCGGTAAATCCGGGTGGGGAGGGAGGGGCAGCCCCTGCGTCCCGAAGCCGGCCTGACACGGGAGAGGCCTCGGGGCCTCCCCTCCTGCCCCTGCGGAGCCCTGAGCGGGAAGCGGGGGAGGCCACACTGGCTGCTCCCGCGGTCGCTCTCAGCGTCGCTGGGCGGGTGCGTCCCGATAAAAGCCCGCTTTTCCTGCGGCTTCTCGTTGTTTATGTATTTTCCAACGCCCCAGTGTTTGTAAATAGCCCGCGGCACACCACAGCCCTCCTCCCCCGTGCAGTCCGGGGCGGGGGGGGAGGAGGGGGGGCCTCTGAGGAACAGGGGGAAGTAAAACGCTGTCACAAGCGGAGCGGTAAGTTACGGGCTGTTAGAGCCAGTTCTTCTAAACCCGGCCTGAAAGCTACACCTTGTGCCTGTTCACAAGGGTGCACGAAGAAAGCAGCTCTTGGGAGGACTCACATACCTGCTAGTTCTTGACATGGAATATTGTAATGATGCGGAGTACCAGTGATACAAAAATGGGGCGGGGGCGGGGGGGAGGCGGGGAAGTTGTCTTAAAAAGAAATCACGATTCATGTTTATTGAAAAGAGTCAAAGGCATCTTCCCTGTAGTGCATTTCTAAATAAAACTTAAGTGTGTCACACAGTTTTCAGTCAGAGTAAATGAATGTGCATAATTTCTGAACTTGGTATATGTTTTAAGGTTGTGTGGAGCTTTGGAATTTATTTCAAATCGGGATGTTCTTCAAGACCTCTGCTAAAGTGATTCTGATGGGTTCTGCCTGTATTTTCAAGGGTCTGGGCTTCAGCCCCCCCGCACACTCCTGTAATGACTGGATCGGCCCCCCTGACAAGCACTCCAACCTGCGCCCAGTCATCTTCTACGTGCCCCCCGAGGAGTCGCCCCTGGAGCGGCGGCTGCGGGAGGCACGGCAGGAGGCCCAGGCCTGCGACCAGCGCTTCTGGGCACGGCACAACCGCGCCTTCAGCCAGGTGAGCCCACTGCCATGCCTGGTGCCGCTTGGCTCCTGCCCTCCCAAAATAGGCAGGTTTGGTCTCGGCGAGGTAAGGTTCGGTTCTGCCTGCCCTTATGGGCTGGTAATCGATACTGTCTCTTTTCATATACACACAGTGTCTTCATGGCAATTACTTTTTTGTCATCCATTGCTTTAAAATAATGTACAAAACTAAAGAGCTTGCATATTTTAATGCTGTTTAGTGGCATCTGATGATACTTGCCTTTTTCCTACCTTGCACTAAAAATGTGAAGTTGTAGCCACCCTACATGCAAGGCCTGCCTGTGACTAGAGCAGCTGTTGAAAATGATTCTGCAGCTCTTGCTCTGTCATAAGTGAGATAAATCAGGTATAATCACCAAGGGTAAGTGAGGGACATGCCCCCAGCAAGGCTAAAAGCGTGGTTCTGTGGTCTGTCTTCTTTCTTGGTTGCAGCATTGGTCAGGAGACACTGACTTTTGTTGGAAGAACCATAACGGTTCAATAATTCACCATCATTTTTGATGATCTCCATACTTGCCAAGATCTGAGAGAAAAAACAAAGCTTGTTTTTTAATGCCATAGAACTGCTTTTCAATTTTGAAAACGTTAATTACAAATAATTACTGTTTCCATCAGAGTAATTTCAGTTTTTTAAGGCTGCATATTTATCTCTGTGCTCAAATTCTCCATTATATGATATAGCACGTCTTCATAGTTTATAAACTGAAGAGTCAGATCCTTTCAAACAATACTGAAGCTCAGCTGTAACTTTACATACAAGTTTTATATGTTTCAATAGAACACTTGCATCAATTAATTGATGCGTGTAGGTAGCAGGATCCAAGTGACAAAGTTACCAGTTTAACTAACTCACTGGACTCAGGAGAAGGTTTTGTTGACCCTTCCGAGTACAGTGAGTTTTGCTTGTTTTGTTAGAGGGCATTAAGCACTACACTGCTGTGTGATTAAAAACAATGGTTAACTTCAAGGGCTGATTACATCAGATTCTAATGTAGAAAAACATGTTCTAGGAAAAAGAAGAATTTATTTATTCAAGACTGAAAGCCAAGGGTCTGGAAATGAGAGATGAAACAGGTTAGTGAGATCTTTGTTTATAGTTTAGGATGTGTTCTGAATTCCATTTAACTTTTAATTTTGTTAGTTTATGCTCTTTGTGTACAAGTAAATCTTGAGGGTGGGATTTAGAAGTGTTTTCAGGAGCATGATAAAAATGGGGAAGGAGCTCTTCAGAGATATGCATGTGGGGGTCAGATCATCTGTTGCACTGTTATTCCCCAGATTCCTTCCCTGCAGCTGGAGGGAATGTGCTGAAATCCTGACCAAGTGATATAATCATTCTGTAGCCTAAAGAGGAAAGGGCTTTTTCCTTTCATGCCTCCCAACCGAGTGAGCTAGCTGAGCTGAACAGATAAAGCATTCACCTCAAGTGCATGTTATGGTTGGGTGGATAAATTCACACTCGTTGGCTGCAGGTCCATAGCGTGTACAATGAATACGGTATTTTTCCTTGAGAGAGAATGAGACAGCTTCTGAGGAGACAGCAGCCGCTCTCTGCCTGGCTTTGCCTGACCACAGTTGCTGTAAAATAGTTGCCTCTCTAATTCATTATGTGAAACCACAACCTAGATGCCTTCATAATAACAGTGAGTTGGCCCTTGTAGTATGAGATTGAACATTTTGTTCATAGAATAATGATCTGTGGAGTTTAGTAATGCGTCTGCTCTGACATCCTGTATATCACAGACTATTATTTTTCTCTTCTGTTTGTATCCTGGTGAGCAGTGTGTGGTTGAGAAATAATTTTAATTAAGTCCTGTGTTGTTTAGAAAATGCTTCTTTTATATTGCCATTTTGGTCTTGGATGGTTGTTTTTTTATATCCTAGAAATAAAAGAAAAAATAGTAAGCATGCACATCCTTTAGAAATAAAATTATATTGGCTGCATGTGTTGGTTAACTCTGTTCTATAATACAGCTGCGTGTGTGAAAATATACATGGACAGTTGAAACAAAACTTCTTTTACATAAATGAATCTACGATCAGTTCTGCTGATAACAGTGTGAAGAAACACATTAACTATAGGTCTTGAGTAGGCAGCCGTCAAATAGTCTTGGAGTAAATCTATCCCATAGTATGTTAATCCATTGTAATACATTATATTTGTAAATAATGACAAATAGAACTGACCAATAATTTCCATTTCTTTAAAATGCATTTTGGAACAGTAACAAGTTGAATATCACAATTCCACGTCCCTGATCGTATCCATGTCCCCTGGGACATTAAAATTTGACCCTCCTTTTAGAAACGTTGAAAGTGCTGTAAAGTTTCTATAGGAGTTACCTGGTAGAGTTGAGAATATTTGCTGGTTCTCAGAGTTCTACATCTGTGCTGTAGCCACAGGTTTTCCTTTCATGTTCTGTGGAGAGAATCCATCTCCTCTTACATTCTGCATATGAGACTGGTGTATTCTAAGTCATCTTTTGTACCTGCTTCTTCACAAAATAATTGTATACTCTATCGTTAATAAATCTGACATCTCGGAGCATACGCTTTTTGGTATAAGTTACTTGGAATTTATCAACAGAAAAAAATGTACATCTACAAATATGAAGTCCATCATGGATAATGTTATTTCTATATTTATTGACTTAGGGGGAAAATTTAAGTTACTAAGTGCTCTTACTGGTGCTATTTAGACTTAAGCCCCGAGAGAGAATAATTTTACTCAAAGGATAGATATTCCTAGACTTTTTCATAAGGGTCCACTAGTTTTCTAAATAATCTAAGACCTGATAAACACAATCACTTTCACAAGTAATAAGGGCTTAGAAGTTATGCCAGCTTCAAGGTGAGCAATATTTTTACTCTGCTATGCTCCCTAGATGAGTTTTTAAAAGTTGGAAGTTAAAAGTGTATTAACTTGTTCGGGGTTACACAGGAAGCTTGTAGCAGCAACGAGTCAGACCTAGCTCTCCTGCGTCGGAACCCAAAGAATTATCTTGACATCGTTATGTCAAAACTTATTTTCAGGTCAAAAAGCAACACTGAATGCAGAGGAAATGGCTGACTTTTACAAGGACTTTCTAAGTAGAAATTTTAGAAAGCATATGCAGTATAACAGGTATGTAGAAGGTATTTACCTTGACTATTATACATTACAGTCTAAGTGAAAAGTGTAAGATCAAATTTAAAATTTGAACATTTTTTCCATAATTGATAAAGAAGTACCTAAACCCATCATTTTAGAAAATTGGTTTTTTAATGCCATTATTCGCATTTGAAAGAAATTTGCATTATCATTTGAGTTCTTCTACTGCTTATTGTTGATTTAGTGGAGAGATTAATTTAATGTCTGAGATTCAGAGAGACAAGATCAGGCACTCAAGTTTTTCTCCTATGGTATAGGTCTTTTCATACTGCTAATTGAAACTGATAAATATGCAAATAAACCCATTGAAATGTCTTTATAACAGATTCTAGTTGGCTGTTAGATAAGGACTAGTAAAAGTGATTCATCTCAAAGGAAAATCGTTTAATGAGAGTAATACTTAGTATTCTTGGTTTTACTATTTTTTGCAAGCATATAGTAAAAATGAAAGCAATTAGCCTTGAGTTTGAGGGTTTTTGTGTGGCGAAGCATTAGTAAAATGGTTCCCTGAACTCATCCTGTGTAGAACCTTAGCTACACCTGGGTAAGGCCACATCCACCGCACCTCTTCACAACATCTACTGCATTGTTTCAGTGTTACTGTTTGTACAGCAACTTGATAAACCGGATTTGGGATCTGAAACAACTGAAAAATGTCCTGCAAACACACATTACCCTGCAAGTAGCTGTGCACACTTGGTAGAGGGCTAGAAATGAGGAAGGAATGGGAAGCTGGAGGAGGACGGCTCCTAATCCAGCTACAGCCACACTGCCCGCTGATTATGAAACCACAGCTTCAGTTTCTTCTCAGTATTGGATTGAAAGATTATTGGGCTCAGACGTGTCAGGTGTTACTGGGTTACTAATGGTGTAATGCTAATGAGAGTTGTACCATCACTAACTGATTTAGAACAAATTGTGGTTTATGGTTCTTTGTATGTATTGTGCACGTACTGTAACATATTATACTGTAAGAGCGATTTTACTGTTACAAATATTTAAAACAAATACACACATCTTGTCTTGCCCATGGGGGGACTGGGAAACTCACCATAAACCTAAGCAACAACTTGAAAAGATGGAAAGTAAAAAATTACTTTCAATAAGAGGATTGTTCAAATTACCTATAACTGATAAGTGAGAAAGCAAATAGTTTATTCTAGAACTGGTCACCAGCTGCCATTGTTGCAGTGACCTTGGGATAGCGTCCCATCTTCACGGTAAGAGGGTTCAGGCTTTGTGCTTAAACGTGACCTTCCTTGCCACTGCCTTGTAAAATCAGGTAGTGACAGCTGCATTGTTGCAGTTTCAAAGTGGAACTGCACAGCCCTGAAGGTAGTGGGGCTGTTTACAGGCACTCTGATTTTGAGGGGTCATGTTTCTAAAAATCCGTTCATGCACTCAGCTGTGTGTTCATTTGCAGTGTTGCCAGCTTGCCTGAAAACTGTGGCTGATGAAGTGTTGCAACTTCTAAAATTTAGTTAAAATTGAAACAATGACAGTGCATAGACACTGTCAATATTTAGTTCAGGGTACTTAGACTGGAAATACAGTCTAGTTCGGGGGAAAAAATCAAGAAGGATGTAGGAAATGAGACATTAAAGGAGAAAAGAAACAGTTGCAGTGTTAGCATGATTTAACATGACATTTGAGGGGGTAGCACAGTGCTGCTTGTCAGCATGATTTTGGCTACTATCCTTACTGAGAGGTTAGTACCTCAAGTTTATATTAGGGCTGTACGTGAAGGGTTTCCCACAGAGATCTCAAGAGAAGGCCTAAATCCCAGCGTTTAACATTCCCAGCTAGTTCTACAATAAGCGTGTTTTATTGCTTCTTGTGCAGCATTTTACAAAATGGGGGAATCTATATGTTAGAAACTAGAAGGAAATTACAATATTACATTAGTTTGAAATGGGCAAGAATTTGAAGCAAGTTCTAAGTGGTTAAAAAAGGCTGATACAGACCATCTTATCTATATCTTGAGTTGGTTCCAGAAGCCGTGCATGCTTCATAAAAGCTATTTAAAGATAAAAAGACTAATTCTGGCTTTATTAAAGGCATCATCTTTAACAGGTACTCCATTAGAAACATAATGTTTCCTATATTGGGTTATATGATTAGTCTTTGAAGTGAAATTTTATTTTATTTTCCCCACCTTAGAGGTGATGAGCTATGCCCTTTCCAATACACACATCATACACGCACAAACAAATCTTCCCTATAGCTCAGCACTGGCAGGAAATTCTTCTCTATAGCTTGATGATCAGCTTTACTTCTGACACATGAGCTAAATGTTTACAATTATCTTATCTTACCTGATTTCAAATACAATTGGTCATAAAACTACCCATCCCATAACTTTTCTGCAGTTAAGCTCTCGATGGTTGTAGCCCTATAGTCCACATATAATCTCTTCACGGATGTGGATACTCACATAGATGTTCTTATAGGTGATTTAACTCTAATTAGGCAGGAAAAATGTTGCCATGAAGAAGGGAAAATGCAGTCGTCACTGAATTATCATTTATCAATGCCAAAGGATATTTTAATGTAATTGTGTACCTTTTTCCTGTTCTTGTTCTGTGTGCTGATGATTTTCCTGGCTTTGGAATCCTAGAGATTGGTATAAACGTAACTTTACTATCACATTCCTCATGGGACAAGTAGCACTGGTGAGAGCTCTGAGGTGGCTTCGTTGGAAAAAGAAAAATGTTGGAAATTAATCCCAGCTCTGTGAAGAATGCAACACTAGCTAGGCCTGCTACAAACTTCTTGTTTAGGGTGATGTTCAGAATCTGAATGACTACAGTAATAACTGCTGGAATCTCTTTGTTAAACTATGTAAATAAAAGTTGCTGTTGTCTTAATTTATAATCACTATGTAGATTTCCTTTACCTTTTGTTCCGAGAATATCTAAAAAACTTCCCAACCAAAACACAACTGAGAAAACTATTAAAAGCTGTTGTTTACATTAAATGGAATGGATCACAACTGTCATGTTTTTACCACAGAGTCACAGCTCCTGAATAACGTGTGATTCGATATGCTGTACCTGAACTTGGGTCAGAGTCTGTATATATCAGTATATACAGACAAAAATGTCTCATTTTGCAGCAGTTGTCTGTCTGGGGCAGCAGCGACCCATAACATGACTGAAGGAACAAGTATGATTTGGAGTAGATATACAATCACTTTAGAATAATCCTCCTTTCAGTGTGATTATTTCCTATTTTTAATAAAGGTTTAAGATATGATTTCATATACATTACTAATGCAGTAGGATCTTAGATAATTTTATTAGGAGAAACATGCCCCTCCTTGGACAGGAGTTCCTCTAACCTATGATAGGTAAAGATTTTAGTTGCTGAGCAATAAAACCGATACATTGCCAGTCACTTACTCTTGGTAGAAAAGGAAACATACTTGGCTGTATGGAGGAGAACATCATCAGTACCAATACGCACTGCTTTCCACTGGTTCATTTCTTCGAAAAAATGTGCCGTTCTCACCACTCAGTTCTGAAACAACTTGCCCAAGGTTGATTTTTCTGGCCTCTAGGTTTGTAACATCAATTGGAAGGAAACTGGTTTAAGTGAAGTCTTCAAATGTTCTGCCACGTGTCTGTAATTTAAAAGAAGTTCCATTCCTAGGAATGTTTTCCCTGTCCATTTATACAGTTAAATGATTTTTTTGATGCTAAAGCTGTGCTGCAGGGAAGGTTCTTCCACTTTTTGGAAGTGCCAGCTCAGTAGCCATTGACCTGTTTTTCATATCTAAATGCGATGTGATTTATTCACAGGCTCTTTCAGCTGGAGCAAAAAGAGCTTTGTCAGTATCAACTGTAGTAATTCCTTTGCAAGATGAAATGAATGTTAATTATATAGTAGCAGATCTCACTGTTTCATACAATGATGATACCATCATTGGGGCTAAACCAGTCACTGAACTGTGGTTTTAGCTGTTATTAGTAAAAGAAAAGTCATGAATAGTGTTTGCTGAGGTGGTAACCAACACTTCTAGGAAAATACTGTTTGTGAATGTTATTTTGTGCATCGGTACTGTAAAGGGTATGTATTTATTAAAAAGTTACAAAATGCCACATTTCTTTAGGAAAATAAATTTTTGAAGTAGACTGCTAGGGGTATGTAATGTAATGTAATTCTTCAGGGCTTTACAGTAAATCATATCTTACAGTATAGAAGCTTTGACCACAATTTGAATGCACACTCTATTAATAAATAGTTCCAGTGTAAAAGCATGGTTGGATAATACAAGGAAACATCCCTGAAAGGCAGAGCAGAAGCCCAATGGACTGGTGGTTGACAGCCATATGTTCTGACAGCCTCTGCATCAGATCCCTAAGATAGTTTCACATAATGCTTTAAGTGGGCAGAGGTCAATCAAAAGAAGCATTTTCATCTCCTGAGCTGCCCACTTTTATTAACACAGACATTTTTGTGTCTGCCTGCTGAACCAGATCAGGAAATTGCTTCACTACTAGAACTAATCCAAGGAAAAAAGTGTTAGATGTCACTTGAATTAATATGTCTCATCATGCAGGTCTCAGTGTTCTGCTATTGGGGAGGAGATGTGGGAATTAGGTCTAAGGTTTGGATTGCGCTTCAGTCAATTCACAGTTAAAACTGTTTTCTGAATGTGTAATTTTAGTGCTGGTCACCCAAATCCAGTATCATCAGCATATGATGGATCATGCTGGGATTCTGCTTGGAGCTGCTTGTAGGTGAAGTTCACGCCTTTATGGCATTGCCTTCATTAAGATTCTGTGTGGAGTGCTGGGTCCCTTCATCTAAAGCCTGCTGATGGAGTGAGGTATTTATCTGTTAGGTAAGTATTAAGCTCTGATGTAGAATATCTAATAAAACCACTGTGAAAAGATGTTATTAAAAATAATCCATCTGAAATTTTGAGTCTCATTACCAAAACCACATGTATTTACTGAGATAATTACATTTCCTGAACAGCCAAAAGCCATATAGTTTTTGCCAGCATTGCATTACTTTTGATATTTTTTTCTTGACTCAGAGCAGTTGTCATTATGCTGCTGCTTTCAGATATTATTGATCATAAATCCTTTATACATCAAAGGAAGAATAAGGAGCCGCCACAGACTACGAAAAGTATATTTTTTATATATACAAAGGTCTGCTACAGTAACCGAAGCCAGAGAAATAGATCAAAGAGTGGCTTCTGTGTACATTTTCTGAGTATAGGAAAAATACCGGCGAGTGTTCTTACCATTTAGGTGTTTAGCTAATCCTGTCAGAAGGAACAGCAGTATTTCATATTTCGTACTGTCAGCGTATGCCTTTCTTTGTCTCATGCACTCAGTAAGTGCATAATCAGGCAACAGTATTTTGGTCATATTCAAATAATTTTAGGTAGTTTGTAGTGACTGGGGGGGGTTATGTTCTGTTAATCTGTGTGGGCTTTTGCTGTTCACTGAATTTCTCTACTGGAGCATTAATCTCCATGATAGATGAGAAGAGTAAGAGGAAGCATCAAACGGGGATTGAGAGGCAGACCAGCTAAAGGTTGGGTTGAAGTGATTGTAGCACCTTTATATTTGATTAATAAAGAAGTGTACCTCTTAAAAAATGTATTTCTCAATTTCATTAGGAGTTTTAAAAGTCTTGGAAGCAGCTACTGAGAAGGTAGCTGCATGGTTAACTGAAAATTCTTAGCAATAAAATCTAGTTCAAAATTCAGAGTTATTATTTAGAAGCTGACCCTTCCTGGCCCCAATTTTTAGCTTCCACTGTCACTAAACACGGTGTCCTACAGGGTAATCGGATTTAGCCAAACAAGAACTTAATTTACATCCCGCGCAGAGCCCACGGGCCAGTCTTTTGCATAAAGACTGGGAGATTGAGATTTAAATGTTTTCAGGAAAGGATAATACATGCCTGGAACTGTAATATGTATGAATAATGTTTTCATATTAAAAATTATATCCACTGATCACTGTAAACTTACTCACAGAGTAATAACCCCATAATTGAATAGTCAGGTTCATTTCTCAAAAAAAAAAATATAGTAAGGGAAACACAAGTTACTTTATTTCTTAGGAGTTTATTTCTTAAAAAGAGTCTATTAAGTATATGGAATGTAATCATCTTGAAATACATATTTATATTCATTATTATATAAATCACTTCTTTGTGCCTTGACTTTGTATTCATTAATGGATCTAGGATTTACCCAAGAATTGTGAGATTCAGTTGACTGACATATTCAAACAGCAGATGCTGTGGAAGTGCAAAAGCAGTACTTTTGCTAGAAACAGTAAAGGCAAAAAAAGTACCTAACCCCTTTTCAAGTGTGGCCTTACTCAGAAGTATTATTTTATAGTACTGCTATAGGACAGGTTCAGAAGCCATGTCAATGCCTTGGAGACACGGTTCCCATTTCGCAAAGCTGTTTGTGTTCTAACTCAAACTCCTTCAAATGATAATCTACCTGTTTAATGGAGTTCCTTATATTTTGCAGGGAAAGGCACAAGTGATTTTGCTTTCTGGTGCGGGCGGGTTCTTATCCATAGGGGTGGTCCCCACGGTGCCGTGACTGGGGCCTCAGATGGCAGGAAGCAGCAGGAATGGCTGTATGGCCCCTCCAGAGACTGCTAGCAGGCAATTAGGGCTAAGCCTAAGCTGGAGCAGCCCTGAAGCTGCTCTGATGGACTGTGACTGGCGTGGGTTCCCAGCAGCTCCCACGGCAGACACGAATTGCTGGGTTCAGCAGCACCCTGTTCACACTGCTGCCTCCAAAGAACCCACTGATATGATTCAGCTGCAGAACTGGCTGCGATAACTTCCATCAGCTCAGCCAAAACACTTCAACAGGCAAAACACAAGTTGCAGAATCTTTAGAAATTTGGGTCACTACTCATATCTCATTGTTAAAGAACTTCCTGTTAACAAATTTTAGCTCTTTGTAAGAAATCCCTGTGGTGGAAAATTTTTCGTATGATTTTTCATATGTGACACACACTGGCTGTTTTTAAAGGGTTCCAGAAAAGTTGCAGATTTTCATTTCTATAATTATTTGAATAATTAAAAGTCTAGATTCTCGGGGTGGGGGGGGGGCTGTTTTGCAAAACAGATTTTGTAATCAAGGCTATACTGGAAGACAAAATCCATGAAATGCAAATTTCCAAAGAGATTAACTGACTGCCTTGATTGCTTTCCGAGTGATTTTATTATTCTGTATTTTGTATATTGTCACGTACAAAATAGGTGGTATGACACAGCATAAATATTCTGTAACAAACCAAGTCAAGGCAGTTCTGACCTTAGTAGCTGTAGAAACTATAAATACTTTAAAAAAAAACTATAAATACTTTGGTAGAAAACTCTCATTTGTCCAAAACTGTATCAGACTGAAAGACAAAATGGAAACCACATTCCAATGAATATGTAAGAAAATGTCTTCTGGCTTTACCAATCTTCTCACATTTACCAAAATACTGTTTCACTTTTAATGTCATGTCTGGAAAACCCAGTTTCCTCAGGCCTCATAAAAAATTCTACCATGAAAACCAGAACAAAATACTAAGCTGACATATGAGTAAATAGCCATAGGTGCCAGTTTGTGTCAAAGAAGAATCCGAGCTCACTTCAAAGGAAAAATCACCTTTGCCATAGGATATTACAGAGCAATTTTAATTGAGAAGAGATGCTCAGAATTAATTCATTTGCTTTGCTCCTCTGCTGCTTTTGCTGTAGGGAAAAGAGGGGTCTGTTCAGTGTGACACGTGGAGACTTGCTGAATATGCTTAACAGTTACCACGGCATCGCAGCCATAAATCTGAATGCCACAGGACTGAGTAAAATCGGCTGATGCTGAGAGAATGTCGCTGAAGAGCTGCTGCTGGACGGAGCATGTTTCCATCTTAGGAAGGATTTTCTCAGGCTTTTGAATCATGAGGTTCACACTTTCTCCAAAAACAGCAAAGCAGCTTATTACTTACTGGCCTGTGTCTATGATTTATAGGTATTATCTAACAGCCACTTCGCACCCAGTGTTCAATTTCATACGTAATTAACAGTGTCATTTCAATGTTCAGTTCTAGTGTATGTTTACATGAAAATTAGAAAACGATCTCACTTATTTACAATACGAACTTTGGCTTTGGGCACTGCCCAACAAGGGTTCATAGCCAAAAATTCAAAGAGAAAGAAGGTAAGTGAAGTTAATGAGAACACTGGTAACAGCATTCCAGCCTCCTTCGGTTGCAAGATGAGTGGGATGTGTGAACCTTCCTTTAAAGATATTTAAAGTGCTTTCTGCATTGGTGCACAATAAACCTGGCAGCAACATTTTTGCGGTTATGTAGTTAATTCTGTGGATATAGGGTATGTTAAGTTGCTGCCTACAACAGAACTGTTTACTGGGTAGATTTCTGGTCAGTGTTACACACCGATGAAGGAAGACACTAATGTTCATCAGCCTGTTCCATGTGAGGGATGACAGTTCTCAAACATATGGTGCTGGTGTACTTTGTGGCCCTTCAGCATGTAATAACAAGCATAACACTGTGTAGGCAGTACGTTTCACTTCCATGGCTCATTTATATGTATCACTTGTTCCCAGCTTTTTCCTAGTGTTACTGAGGCATGTTTCAGATCGTGTTTACTGTCACATTATTTTCAATACATAAAGTTTGATAAACCTTGTAAAACTGCACTATATAAGCATTTGAAACAATTTCAATGGACTTCAGCTTTCATTAAAACATAATTATTATTGTAAATATTAAGGAATAATTTTACGTTAGAATACACAGACTCAAAATCTAAAATACTGCATATGGCAGTTCTCCAGAACTTCCACAGGAGACTCTTGTTAACTGATGTGATGGAGTGAACTGCTCCATGTAATCAAAACACCTTAAACACTCCAGGTGTTTTAGGTGATGCTGTTGTAGAGAACCGTGGTGGCATGGATTTTTTCCTTGAAAGAAGTTACGACAAGCTCTACTTTCTGTGGCCAGCTGGCCACCAAAGTCAAAAAAGTCAAGGAGTTCTGCTTTAAATTGCTATCTTTAATTATTGGTCCTCTGAAGCAAAATTTCAGCCTCAGAATATCTGTGATGATGTACATACTGATGAGGTATCTGTCTTCTTAGCCAGTTTCTGCATGAATTACAACTTACCTAAACTGAGTCTAGCCTTTTTGGCACAAGGAAAACCTTCAGAACACAGCAGTATCAGCCAGACGTGACACATTAATAGCATCCCCTCACTGATCTCTAAAACACCTATACACAGATGTAGGAGCAATTCCTTTCTTCAGAAACTGGCACCTACAAGGCTAGTTTCTAAGGCCTCTCCACACCCCCTAATGCATGGGGTATACAAAGTGTGGATGGGCGAGGTTACAGATGGACCCCATGGAGGTCCTGCACAGAACTATGCCGTGGAAGACAGGTCCTTGTGGTGTCTAAACCACACAGCGAGAGGAGAATAGTTTAGCATTGGAAAGGCACAAAGATGATTTTAAACCATTCTCTCAACAGTTTCTCATTTGGGGTATCAGACTCTGTTCTAGACCTTTTGGAGATTGAGAACTTCAATAATATTTGCTCTCAGGTAACTGACAGGCAAGCCTGTAGAGATACAACGCATGATCCATCCTGGAGGAGTGAATTACGTGGTCATCTTACTAATGTTTTAAGTCTGAGACTTGATGGTAGCGATGTACATATCTTGTTTCCTTCTGTATCATTGTGAAGATACAGCAGAAGTGAAGAGTGTGTCCGTGGCATGTCTCTGAACTTAATAATTTTTAAAAGTTTTTTTCTGTGAACTCACAAGAAAATGTTTCATTAAAGCAGATAAAGAAAGACAATTAATTACAACAGAAAATACAGGGATTACAACATCTGAAACTGAAGCTAAAACTTCACAGTCCGTACTTGCTGTGGGAAGAGGCAGCAAGGAGAGGGAATTCAAATCCAGACCCCTGGGAATAAGATCATCTCTCCTCACCCTGCATCTGCTCTATTTCCCAGGAGACAGGATGAGGAACAAAATATCGAGCACAGGCAGTTCTGTTTCCTATTGATTCTAGAGTGACTCTGCCCTTCTCAGCGCCACGTACTCTCTGCCATCCATCTAGCCACAGGCATATTCACAGAAGCCATTTTCTGTAGAGACATAATTGGTCATTGGCACAGAAACGACAGAAACAGTTGTCGCACACAGAAACACTTCCATTTCCCTTTCCCTTGGGGCAACTGTATTAATTCCCCAGTTCAGTGCAGCTGAGGACTGCCTTGGTTTGAATATCCTCTTAACCACAGCAAACTTCAACAATGAAGAGCAGATGGAAAATGGCCTCCCATAAAAATTAAGAAATTCCAGTTGACCTTGGATGGCAAGTGAATTTGCTGTAATTCCATGTACATTATTAGTTGAGGAGAAGATAAAAACATGTAACAGAAGAACTAAAAGGGGGATAAGAGCTTAGCCATTGCTGCGGCATGTGCAGAAAAGGAATATATCGAGTGAAAGGGAGGTTACTGATAAATGAGGCTTAGGAAGAATAATTGTCAATAGTGACCATGGCACAAACAATTGCAGTACACTAGGCTCAAGAAAGATGAAGCAAATGGGAGCAGCGAAGGGCAAGTTGAATAATCAGGGAGATGTAGAATCTCTCTTAAAGGGATTAAGAGTTCAGTTTGTTTAGCCAAGCAAATGGATGGTCAGGAGGGGAGAAAGGATTGGAGAATCTCCTAGACAGGTGAGTGGAGGAAGGACCAGCTAAAAGTGTTACCCAGGGAAGAATCTTCTTTCTCTACAATAATTTAATCAAACATCTAAAAGAGAAGTGTTACATTTGAGGACCTCCTTAGAAATACAAACACATACAGAAATGGGGCTAATCACTAGCAAGGAAAAGATCTGGAAAGAAATGACACAATTTGGCACCACATCTCTATGTATATATTACCCTTGAGACTGAGCACTGGAGGAGTGCAGTTCTTGGGCAGGAAGGGCAAGATGCCTGCTTGGTTTCCAAGAGTTCGATAATTACATTTAGAAAAAGACCCGATGAGGTGGTCATCTGTAATGCCTTTTAGACTTTTGAGTTTTCTTTCATCAGTAGGTACAAATTTCTGTTTGAAAAAGGTCACACATTGGCATTAGCATTCCTTGTGATTAGCATATGCATGAGCTTTAATAAAAGGCAGCATCCAAAAAACCACAATTTCATTTATAAATGTATGTAGGAATCTTAGTGAGAATAAAGAGAATACATCTCCTGTATCTCCATGAGAAGGAAGCAGTTTCCCTGGTGCCGAGACAAGCTCATATCCCAGACCATGCCTCTGCCTAATGTTGGTTGGGAAAACTAATGCCTTTCTTACATTTTCAGAAATTCACTTAAAAAAAGCCAAACAAAAAAATCTCATACTGGTTAATAAAATTATCCCAGATTTACACTGATGTGTGACCGAAATTAAAATCACAGACCTCACAGGTGATTTTTAGGGAAAAAACACTTTTCATAATGAAACTCCGGAGAATTTTATGGGTAAATGGTACCTAAAAGTCTCCTTTGCTGTGGAAAAAACCCTATGATGACTACCATGATTATCAAGGTAAGAGTCTCACCTAATCTAATAGTGAATAATCTGGCAGCAAAGCCTGGTGAGTTAGCAAATCTCCATAAAGGAACACTGACAAACCATGTAGGGAACAAACACCACGTAGGTGTTCAAAAAAAGGGAAGAGGATAATGTAGGTAGGACTAAAGCAGGCACTTGGAAATCAGTAGAGATGATCCTTTTGTTCGTTGCTTTTATCTAAGTGTTCCTGGGTTTGAACACAGACTACAAAAAGATTTTGTGTTAGGAAGAGTGTTTGTTGTATTTATTGTCTTTGTGGAATAACTTTTTTCCTATCAATGCCAGGCCTTATCCCAGTAGGAAGGTAAAGAAAGGGAGCACAGTCATAGCTGGGAAGTAGAGATATGGGAGGGTGAAGGGAAGTACTGTACTACACACTGAATGTCCTTACTCCAGTAGTGGCCAAGATTGTGATACTCCACTAACAGAGAGGATTTTTTTTTTTTCTTTATTTCCTCTGAAGGATTTAATACACTTCTGCAATGGTTCAGTGACTGAGGTAGGTGAATACAGAAATAAATGTAACTCCCTGTGACTCATATGCAGTGATTAATAATTCTCATAACCTTGAATGAGCAACTGATACCTCAAGACTGAATAAACTCACTGGAAAGTGAGAGTAGAGAGGAAGGAAAGGGGCATAAATGGAACACTTTTTCTTCATGTATAAGCACGAAAAGTCATGCAGAGTGAGTATGGAGGAGAGTCTTTCCAAGCTAGAAAGGTGCTGGTAGTCAACTCTCAGCTGACAGCTTCCTTACAGAAGCAAGGAAGAAAGCTGCTTCATCTTTCAATGAAATGATAGGTATGGCAGAAGTAAAGAAGGAACAGAAACTGCTGGTTGAGCAGAGTCAGTATGTACTGGTGTGAGCATTCCTTTGCAGAGGTGGGAACCTACTCCTTGAATGCAGGGAGTAAAGATACAAGTCTAATTCTCATCATAGGCTCTCCTCTGCAAACCCTTAGCCTGTTGGGAATTGTGATGCTTAAAAGCAAGATCCTGGAAAATACTGACAGTCTGTAAATTCATATAGCATAGCGTGTTATACTTTGTCAAGGGGTGCAATTCTTAGCTCCTTGAACACTTACTGCTTTGAAGACAACAGCAGAAACCAGGATATATAAGTATAGCCGTGATGCTGAAATTGTCTAGTGTTTATGTTTACATTAATATTGACATGCAAATTCTCTAACAGTTTCTAGCTTTTCAGTGGTTACTTTAAATTTATTTCCTGAGGTTTTAAAGTCTGTTTTCCGTAACAGAACTTTCCAAAAGCTAATTGAATGGGCTTGAACATTTCAGTCAGTATCTTTTGGGCTTTAACAATAGCACAGCTCTGAAATAGCTGGGAGATGAAAATATTTCTAGTTCACAAAATGTTAATTTCAGTGCAAGCATCCTGCACTCTTTAAAAAAACAGCCACAGAAATTAATGAAATGGTCTGTTAGGGGTTGAACTAACACTGCATGCTTTCTTTCCTGCTTATTCCTCTGTGGATAGAGAATGGCAGGGAAAAGCACACTGGCTCGCATTTGTTACAGCTTTCTAGAAATCCTTGTGACTCTGAAAAAGGAGAATTCACTTGCATGTAAATAAAGCTTACTGCGAAGCAGGATCATGATCAGTGTTTATTTTACTACAGAACTTTAATGCTATGCCCAACAGCAGGTCCCCGATGGCATGTTCAGGCAGCTTGGCTAGGACAGTGAGTCAAGGCAAACAAAATACAGTCCTTCTACTCCAAAGTGCCTGAACTCCCTGATGACAAGGTAGCTCTGCGTGCAGTAATTACACAAAGGCATGAAGGAGTTAGGCTGAAGTTGTGTCTGGGACTGCATACCTAACACTGCTGACTCTTGAGCACTGGTTTTTATCTTTTGCATAAAGGACATTCTTGTAAGAAATACAAACTAAAAGCATATGCAACTGTCAAGTGATGGTGATGAAAAGTCAGACAGGTTGCTGAATCTGGCCTTTCAATATTTATTACTGCCAGGATGCTTTTAAACAGCACTTTAGCAGCAGTTGAAATTATTCCAATGTAGTGCTTTATTGTAGGCCATATTTACAAAATGAAGTCATAGATTTTATAGACTGTATGATTAGATTTTTAAAACTTTTGTCTCTTTTGGAGGAAAGATCCTCTAAGCCAGGAGAATAATTCCTTTTAGTAACAATGGTAGAATAAAACGACCCACACTTAAATGAAGTGAACCCCTATTTCTTAATAGAGGTTTGCTCTATTTGTGGATGTCAGTTAAACCAAATCTTAGTGTGCCGCATGTATTTCTCACACTGTTGGACTTCAAAAACCTCAGAGTTTTGCGCTACGTTAGTTGAATTGTTCGCTTTTTTCTCTCCCACTGTGAATTCCAAACCTCTCTCTCTCTTCCGGGAGAGGAGAGAAATGGGTATATTGAGAATAAAGAATCCAACATTGTAAATAATGTGTTTTGGGGTTTGTTTTAATACCCACTCAGATGTCTGCAGAAAACCATGGTGACCTTGTTGGAGGCAGACAAAGAATACTCAAGAGACAGCATGTCTAGATAATTGCCTCCTAAAAGCAGGGTATATGGTATAACTAGTTCCTAAGAGAAGATGGAAATGTGGGCAGTAAATAGTTTTTGCTGCTAGATTAACTTGGATAATTCTTATGCAGATGGGACAGGAAAAACAAGATCCAAGTGAGAAACACTTATGATATTTGAGGTCGGGCAGAAGCTTGAGGAAGTAGCACGCTCACCAAGCCTCTATGTGTCTACCTTCTGCTGTGTGCCGTAACTAGAGGGGAGTAATACCGCACTTGAGTTCCATTGAACTAATCAACCTTCCTGCAGGAGGGAGCTTACAGCGTGTGCTGCGTATGTGGGAAATCGCCAGCGTGCTCACACTTGATTAGCCAGCACACCATGAATCCAGGTCATAGCTGGAGTAGCTGCTTTGTTCAGGGATGCTCAGATCCCTCGGGTAAGCAGCTAATTGCAAGAAATCTTTTAAAGCAAATGTGTGATAGGAAGAAAGCAATGAATATTGTTTATTCAAAAGACAGGAGTGGTTCCTTTGAATCAGTTCTCCTGCATAATTATGTAATTAGGGCATGTTCTATTTTTAATTAAATATATTGCATATTCATGAAAATTCTCTGAACCTGCAGACCAATTGGCATGACTCTTACTTTTAAAATGTAGTTTGTATACAGGAATGCCCTTCAATCTTTTTTTCCCCTTTCATAATACTGTACAAACACATATTTCACATTATTATACATTAGCCTCTATTGCCTGTCAAAACTACAATATGGTGATAAATCATTAATACCAAATTGCCAGAGAAATGTTCTAAATGGAGATGAAGGACACAAGAAGCTGCTGCTCTGAAATACTCGTTCACCGCTGTTTTTTTTTTTGTTGTTGGGCAGCTTGACCTGTGTAAGAAATCAATCAGTGAGCAGTATTCAGAAATAGTTCAGCTCCCTCAGCTTTTCAAACACAGCAGTGACTCTCTGTATTTGCAGTCCGCAGACAGTCCACCTTCCCCTAACTTTGTTTCTTGCAGGTTTCTGTGACGCTTCCTGTTCTGCCTCTTTGACAACACCATTAGCTTTGATTCCTCTTCCCTCTTTGTGCTTCTTTTTAGGAGTCTTGCTTTCTCACCTGGCTCTTATTCTCTCATCTGCCATTTTGAAGACTGGCTCAATGTTGAGTGTGAGGGCGAACAGATGTAAGCTCTGACATACTTGTGTATTCTAGATATTGGCATTTAGGTGAGGCTGCACATTTTGATTTACCACTATTCCTCCATACATTTCCATTAGTTTATGATTCATACCCTGTCTGTACTGTAGGAGTTACAGGCAGTTGGACTAGATGATTGCTGTAGGTCCCTTCCAACTGAACTACTCTGTTCTATTGTGTCTGGAGCTTGGATGATAATGCACCATAATATTCTGCCCAGATGTTAATAATTCCTTCAAACAGTTAGGCTGTCACTGCCCCCTGATGATATCCGATATAAGTTTTACTGTTCTGCAGTATTTAACTGTTATTTTCACCTCAGACCTCAATTCCTTCCATTTTTCATTTCTGGGCTTTACTTCTACCTAGTGGAACATAAAGCAACATGAAGAAAACACTCGGACTGCTCCTTCTTCTCTAGCGAGACTGGGAATGAAACTGGAAGCTGCAAAGAAATATTTGTGACAAGTGCCACCAAGTTCTCATGGAAGTCTTACTTTTTATGTGCAAACCTGTAGAAGAGTCAGCATCTTTCACTTAGTTCAAGGTGGAGCAAAGACAAGGGCGTTGAAACATATTAACAGCACATAATTAGCCCTAAAGGAAGGGGGATGACACCCAGCCTTCACCACAGGATTTGTACTTCAGCCTCAGTTTCCCCTGTGTCTCTTGCACCACGAGCCGGCCGTGTGCTGTAGAGCTCTTCACCTCCATTTGTCCCACAGGCGTTCAACTGGGGTGGGAGCATCGGCTTTACAACTCCTGCTGTCAGCCCGCTTTACAGAAGAAAACCCCTGACCCTTCTTCCAGGCTGCTCAGAACAACCAACACGAAAAGCACCTGCGGTGGTACCCCGCTCCGGAGCAGAGCCACCAGTGTCACTGCGGGGGAGGGCGCCTTGCGGGAACGCCAGGCTTTGCTCCCCAGTGACGCACACTTCAGGCAGACGAGGCCTCAGTAAGGCTTCCCACGACCCCCGCCCGTCTGCCCCGGCAGCCTCGGGGCTGCCCGTGTGGGGCCTCGCACCTGAAGCCCCGAAGGCCTACAGCAGGATCCATCCTCTCCATCACGGGGCCTGGCCCCGCACTACCGTGGCGGCAGCAAGCGGGTGCTGCTCTGACGGCAAGGGAGGCCGGGCCGGGCCGGCGGCTGTTACCGTTTCGCTGTCTCCCTCCCCGCGCAGCCCCCTGTGCTCCGTGGGGGAGAGATGACGTCATGGATGGGGGGGCAGTGGGAAAGAAGGGCGCGCGGGGGTTTGTGGGAGGAGAAGGGGGAATCGCCATGTTGGGCGGGGCGGCGGGTGGGAGGAGGGAGGGGAGCGCGGGGCAGGCGCAAGGGGTGGCGGCAAGGGGCGGCGGCGGCGGCGGTTGCCTGCAGCTGTCAGAGCCGGCTCCTCCGGGGCTGGGCCGTGTGCCGACCACCGGGGCAGCCGGGCTGGGCCGGGTTGTCAGCGCCTCGAGGAGGCGGTGAGGGCGCCGTCGTGCTGACCCACTTCCTTCCTTCCTTCCTTCCCTCTCCTCGGTCCTCCTCTCCCCCCACCTCACCCGCCCCCCAAAAAACCCTTTTCCTGCCTCTCTTCCGTCCGCCCATCGCTGACATCCTCCTCCGGTCGCCTCCTCCTCCCCCCACCCCCCCGCCCCGGGCTGCGCGGCCCCCGCCGCCTCTGCGAGCGCTGCGCACATCGCCCGAGCCTGCAGCACCGAGCGGTGAGCCAGGGGATCTGCCCGGCCGGGGGCGGCGAGGGGGGAGGAAGGGAGGAGAGGCGAGAGGGGGATGTTTTTTAAGTTGTTTTGCCTTTTTTTCTGCCGTTGCGCAAACAACAAAAGGCTGGCGGGCCGGCTGGTCCCTCCGCAGCGTCGCTGACAGCCAGCCCCTTCCCTGCGGCGAGGGCTAGGGTGGGGTGGGGTTGGGTTTTTTTTATCGTCGGGGACGGCGAGGTTGATTTTCGGTGGAGGTTGATTTTGAAGGAGGAACCCCCCGGCGGGGATGGTGATCGGCTCGGCTTTGTCCCCGTTTCCCCTCCTGGCTGCCGTCGGTGCTGCGGCTGGGGCCGGCGCCGCCCTGGGAGGGACCCCGGCGGGCAGAGCCCGGGGTGAGGGAGGCTGCCGGCCGCGCCCCTCCGCCGTGGTCGGCTCCTCTCCGCGGGGCGTGCGGGGCTTTGTTTTTACTTCACGTACTTGGCTTGGGTGGTTTGTTCTGTTGCTAATTCGGAAATGGTGAAAGAAGAGGCGAGGACGGCTCTTTCTTGGGTTTGGTAGATAGTGACCGGATTTCTGTACTGTAGGTCATCTGCCGGCTGTATTCGTAGGCGATTCGTAGACTTAGGTCTGGGCCAGATTTCCACACTTCTAAAATGAGTAAGAAAACCATTGGTTAGGAGCACGTTATTCTAGCAGAATGACGTGAATACATAACTGACTTAATTGATAACTGTATCTTTAGGGCAGAGACTAATTAAAAAGGCACTTTAAAATCTACCTCATTCTGGCTTCATATTTCTAATGTTTTTAGGTAACAAGATGCCTTATTTGTAGATCTGCATAGTAGTTGTCTGCAATCACAGGAAGGAACTTCTCGACTCCTTATTGAATTATGCATTCTAAGCATATTTTAATGACTAAAGGAACATCACCTAGTGTTATGCTATTGCCTGGCTTTTTGAAGGCTACGGAATCTGTGATGGTGCTCTCATGCTTTTTTTCCTTTTTTTTTTTTTCTCCCCTGTTAATGACTTCCATTAGTGTATAGGATTTAAACGTAGCAGAAGTACTTAAGTACTGCTCATAGAATCAGAATACAGAATCAGAAAATAAAAACAGCTAGAAAAAAGTGAAAGTTTGTTTTTGTAATTTGCTTTGAACGAGAGAATGGTGAGCAAATGTAATTGATAATATAAAATACTTTCACAGTTATACATAGAAATACATAAAGTGAAGATTATTAAAATATAATTTTAGCTTTCTTGCAGTTGACAGAAGGTTTAGTAACAGTTACTCAAAGTAATTGTCTCTTTCACTTCCACTTTTGTATTTGAACTTCACTGAAATAGAATACTTACGCCCAAAGGACGTGCGTTCAAAGGTAAAAAGGAACCTTCGAGATTTAGACACCTTAGCATTTTAATAATAAAAAAAAGATGACAAAACTTAAAACCAACACCTTTTTGAGTGCACAGTTGATTTTGGAAAATGGCTTTATTTTGATTGATTATGAATTCCAAAGCTTCAGCGAAACATGGTAGAGGATATTATAACCCTAGGATTATAGATACAATTGAAAGCAACACATTCAGCATTTACTGGCAGCAGAGTGAAAGCTGATCCATCTGGTGATTCTGAGCAGAAGACCTTGTGTTTTGTAAGTCACTTGCACATTATTTTTGTGAGCACATGGTTTAAAAGGACCTTTTTTGTGAAATTACAACAGATTTGGAGAATTCTCGCAGTTCCATTTAGATAAGCATTTTATAGAATGCAGGACCATGTGGGTAAATGCAGGGAATTTAAACTGTCAGTTCCCGAAACTCAGACAATGCAGTATCACTTCTGCATCATGTTGCAGTTAAAGTTTGGCAACCTTTCTGTTTCTGAAGGATGATGTTGGAACTGGACAATTCCAGTAATCAGAAATTCTAATAGCAATTGGAGCTTAGATTCCCTTCTCTTTCTAATCAAAGGAAACATGCTGTCATATGTAATTAAAACCAAATAATAAAGTTACCCTCCGAATTTCTCATGAAATAGCCTTATTTACTGTTTATAAATTAATATGATATGCTGACAATGCCTTATTAGTGGGAACTCATTTTTAGAAAGGTCTGTATTTGACAAAAGAGAAATTGCATACAAAACTGGTAATTAAATTTGTAGGAGTCCAGAATACCATCTTCTAAATGCTTTTGACATACAGGAATCAAATTAACACTGTGCAGACACTAAAGACGTATAAAAGCGATTGCTGCTTCCTCCATTTATCAAGAACTTACTACGATAACGTCAGAAAACCCTCACTTGTGTGCTACTCTTACGCATTATACGTATCTGTCTGTATGTCTAGAGATGTGTGTCTGTTTCTCTGTACAGACATACCTACATATGCCTCGTTTAATTGGGAGTTTGGGGAAATAACGTACTCTCATATGCAGTTCTGAGTCCATTTAATGCAGCTTCTGTTCCTCTTGAGACGTGGGCTTGTGCAGTTACTCTTTCATCTCTTCTGGTTTCTCTGGCAGATGTGCAATTGGATTTATTCTGGGATTAATAGCATCTCTTCAGATGCATAGCTCCTGATTATTTCCAAACTTAATTCAGTGGACAAATACTCATTAAAATAATGATTTTTATAAGAGGAGTGGAAAATAAGGAAAGTTGGGTAAACTTCTAAGTAAGCAAAATATACTTCTGTATTTAGTGTTGCAAGGCATAGTAGCAGATAGTGATGGGGACAAGCCTGCTAGGTCTAGTTAAATAAACACCTCTTACAGTCTGTCTGCTTCCAAGGTGTTGTTCAGTATGACACAACTGTCATAAAAATGGACAAATTCCATCATCATCACGATGAAGTGGCTAGTCACAGGCTTTTCTCTTAATCTAGCCTGTGTAGTACATTGTATTTCCACAGTATTTTTAAATTGTTACGTAATAACATCATATTTATCTTGACCAAAGTTTAGAAGAACGTTTCTTTTCAATGTTAACTCTCATTTTCCTTAAAAAAACCTGAAAAACCATGACATACATAATGTTTAATAAATACTTCGGGGTAACCAAGTACTAATCAAAGACAGATTGTTCATTCTAAAAAGAAACCTTTTTAACTTCAAAATAGAACTAGTTATAACAATTATATCCTGAATCACAGTTGGCTTCAGGTATTTTTGAGGTATTAAGGCTTTCCCAGTAATTTCTTTAGTGAAATGGTTTCCTTTCTGAAAGTGGGCTGTAGAAATAAGCGTGGTTTCTTTGAAAAACTACTTAATAAGTGCCTGACCAGAAAAAGGTGCACTTAATGCTTTTGTTACCTTCATCTCAGGGGTTTTAAACTGGGCACTTTGTTAGAGGGTCAAAGCTAGAATTACAGATGCTTTCAGTGATGGAGGAATTATTTCCATGGGGTTTTGCGTGAGGTGCTTTGCAGGCATAAGATGACACTATATTTGGGTTGGTTTGTTTGGGTTTTTTTTTGTTCTAGACTATTAATATATTTAATGATGACAGGTCATAGCAAATACGCAGTCATGAGGTCCGAGGATGTATGCTTCCAGAACCCATCATATATTTGCAAATGTGAACAAAGGAGCTGTTCTCAGAGGATGAACACTAAAGCACACATAACACTAGATATGCTAATTTCTTGTAACGTATAATGAAAATTAGTCTCTGATAGTTGACAGTTTCTTCAGATTCAGTCAGCTAAGAAAACAGATGCAAGTGATAGTATCTGTGTGCTGATTTAATCGGTTTCTTTGAATCCAGCTTATCTCCCACAGACTCTGCTGTTTATCTCTTTTTAGTGCCATCAGAATCTTTACTCAGGAAGCTGTGTTTTGACATGTATGTAGAATTAAATTGTATTTATTTTCTGAAATAATTATTGTTGGTCATCTTTCTTGCTCAAAATTAGAAAGTGTGAGGTCATGTCATCCTCTATTCCAAATACACTTTCCCTCTGTTGTGTACTTAAATGCACAGATTTTCTTACATGGTTTCTCAGTATCAAGTCTTGCTTACAGGTAAAAGCAATAAAATACCTTTTGCGGGTAGGCTTAAAAGTGATCAGTTTCCTGTTTTGGTTCTTTTTGTAAACAGCTGCGGTAAAACCCATTCGCTGTGTTAAGCTGGCGTTTCTGGGATTATGTCAGAACCATAGCTGATTTTATTAACTTTTAAAGAGAATAAAGCAAAGGATGTAACCAGTCTAGTCAGTAGTACTGGCTTCCCTGCATAGCAGTAGCGTTGGGGTGGTGGCTAATAATACTGTACTTACTATGTGACGTACCACAGCAAACCATTAAAAAAGTTAAGGTTGCACTTGTTAACGTTCAGAAGGTCAAGAAATGTCTCACATAAAGCTGAGCTTTTCGGTACTACTTAAAAAGTTGTATCTATAAGTCTTTTTAAAGGACAATACTTATTTTTCATAATTACCAGATAACTGCGTATCTTAGTTCTTAGTAATTTGCATTACATACAAACACCGATGTATTCACAAACTGTTCCTTAAAACCTGTGCTGCCGTCCCTTTTGCCAGCATATTACTACTGATACTTTATACTGTTCTCATATTGTGCTTTGTCTGGGGACAGCACCAATAGTTAAATGTTAACAAAAAAATTAAGATTACTTGCAGTGTGCTATTATTTGTGTGTATGTGCCCTTCCACGGTGTAGAGGGTGGTGGTTTTAAACTTTTTAAGGGGTTGCCGTAACTGCATTCCTCCAGCATATCTTGAGTTTGCTTTTGCCAGCTGACAGTAGTTGAATGATTTGCGAAGCATGTCCTACAGATAATTTTGGGCTAGCAGGGAAGGAGGGGACTTCTGTGTTAGAGGTGGTTCTGCCTTTTTTTTTTGTAATTTTTTTTTCCTGAATAAAATATTGTGTTTTAAGATTGAACTGCTTTTATGGATGTTCCTTTATCAAACAATGTCAAGCTGAGTAGCACAGGAAAGTCACAGCTGTATATTTCTCTTCTACTTCCGTTTCAGAGAGACTGCTGTTACTCCCTCGTCCCTCTTGTCTTCACTAGTGGATTTTACTATACCCTCACCTTTAACATTTCATTCATTGACGTGCTTAAACTGGATGTTCCTGCCTTCACGCTACCCTGATCGTATTTAGTGTGTGTTTAGAAAGAGAAGGGTTGGTTAAAAAAGTGGAATATCTCTCCCTGCCTCAGTATAGAGGGTGGCTGTGTGAAGTTGGATTAATGCAAATAGTGCAATGGTAATATGTGAAGATACAGGGGAGGTTACAGGTCTGACATAGGAAGAGGACAGCAACCTCCTAATATGTTTCTGCTGACAGAACAGTAATATATAATCAATGTCTAAGCATATAGTTGAACTTTTCTTCGGTCTCAGAGCTTGTTTATGTAGTTCCACACTGCTGTCGCTTGTTGCATGTCCTCATTCTGTTAACACAGCTCACTGTGCGACAGTGTGGGGAAGTAGGTATATTTTGGCTGTGTTTGTGTCCTGGACCTTTTCCTTTTCTGTCCCCTCACCTCTGAAAAATAATCCAGTAAAAGGTGCAGATCTTTGGTTTGATTTATTAGGGACAGTAGAGCTTGTGGTGGCATGATGGAGGATGTGAGTGCAAGGCATGGCTGCATGAGGAGCATTGCTTACTATCTTCAACCATTAGTGAGTGCATGCTTATGGTCTTGTGTTTGCAGGAAGCCAGACCAGATGATTCGGTGGCCATTTCTGTCTCTAAATTCCTCTGTACATGGAAGGCAATACATGGAAGATACTAGAATGTACTATTGTTTCTATTTACGATTTCCCTGGATGTAGTCCAGCTGCATTCAGTATAATGAATATTGCGATATCGAAATGTGGAGGTCGTGGAATACAGGAGTCACGATGATGTTTGGTGGTACGCCAGCACACGTGGTAGTGACTGAAAGGTCTTACTAGGGGTGTGAATGCATGAATGAATCCTCAGGAAGCTATGTTAATTCTGAGGAGAGGCCTATATTGTGAAGGTTCGGTTTGTGAACCTGATCACTATGCCTACCGTAAGGTAGACCTACATTTAACAGAGGATGTGATAAAACTGCTCTATAGGGTTCTGGTCTGGGAGCCCGAGCATTCTGGAAGGCAGAATCCCAGTGCTTGGTGGGCATTTCTGAAGGCTTAAGAAATCATGCAGAGATGACAAGTAAGACTTTGTTATGGTGCTGATAGATGTCTTATCCAGATGTCCTCATTTTTCAAAGATTTGTTACCTATCCTATATCTTTTGAGAAAGCAAGAGACACCACAGGGTGACTTCAACTCAGTGTCACAGCAATTTGCTGTTACTTAATGCCATCTTCTCTCCATTGTTCAGAAAAGAGGTAAAGGCAGATTAATGATTCAGTTACTCTGCTTTTAGTCTTTCTTATTCAGTTAGTATCAACTTCTTTCACAGTACTTTTAAGTTAAAATTATATACTGCGTGTTGATTTCAGAGCACACTTAAAATATTGCTGTTAGAATACTCATTAAAATGTAGAAAAAATTTCTAAGTTTGGTGTTTGTGCAGAGTGCAGGTAGAGAGCAAAGATGCACAGTATCTTGAAAGCATCTTGTGTTCTTGAAAGCAACAGCCAGTGGGCTTTGAATTACATTGAATATTGATTCCCACTCGGTTGTTACGTTAACAAATGGCCTGGAAATATGATGGCTGATTTTTTTTTTTCTTTTTTTTCCTCCTCTGTTCCTCTAGTCTGGGTGCACATGGAGCAATACTTGAAAGTGCATGAGATGTTGCTTTTAGCGGCACAGTTATTTTAGGAAGTGATTGCTCTGCTGTCCTCAGTACCAGGATGCTTTCAGAACAGATTTATCCAAACGATGGTTTAAAAAAACATTTAAAATGTTACTTTTTGCTTCTTTTGTGTTTATCTTCCTATTAAGGTGTGCTCTCATTCGGTGTCAGTCCACCAGAAGAGTGGTGTAGTGCAGCAGGTTGGTGGGAACTGTCACACTAGTGTTACCACAGCCAGTGTTTCAGAAGTTCCAAAGGAGCACCCAGTGCCCTAGCACAAACTCAGATAAATTGTGAATGTGACAAGATCACTGAGAGGGGCTGAAACTATGGTTCAGTCCTCAGGTGTGAGCGCACAGAATGTTGAGGTGACAGTGTCAGTTGCTGGGTTAGGGCCTGCTGTGCTGCTCTGTTTGTCCTGGCCCAGTAGAGGTCAAGATCATCTCAGTAAGCCCTGCAGATTATGGACTACTTAACAAGGAAATTATTACCAACCTTACAGCAAAATCAGCTCTGTGCCATTGTAGGTAAGAAGCAGTGAATGATACAAGGTTGTTTTTCTAGACCATTGGGTCATTTGCTGTTTCTATGGCATGCAATTTGCAAGATATAAAAAAGTCTGGTAGCTGGTGATTGCCATAGAAAGTATAAAATTTGATGTTTTATTTAATGGGGTAGAAGTAATTCCTTCTCAATACTAAGGATAATGCGTGAATTATTTAATTGTGCAACTCTTTTTTTTTCTGTAGTCATTTTGGAAGAACTAGTTTAGTGGTTTTGGTGGGGTTTGTTTGGTTTTTTGGTTTTTTTTATAATAGAAGGCTAAGCAAGGAGGGGTGGCTGTTCTCCGTAAAGCTTGAAGGGAGACTGCACACTTTGTCCATCTTAATGTGAACTATTAGCTTCAAAACTAGATTTAAGGATTTGTTAAACCTGAAGGCTAGTTTGTGCTGAAGCAATGTTAGTGGATGTTCCTTTTATGTCTGCAGAAGAAATTGATGTTTTTGGTTCAAATAACCGTTCTCTTCAATGTCCTCAAGCATGTAAGAGCAACAAAATCTGTACTCACAGTAAATTGTCAGCAAAGCTTCCCACATAGATCCAATAATATGAGGCAAGATGTGGCCTTCTCTGCCCTTCTGCATGCGTTTTTTTAATGGTTATAGGTATGTCATAAAAAGTAGATTTGGATAAGATTATAGGTCAGATGTTAGTAAGTGGAATCTGATGGGGTTTTTAATGTATTATGGAAGTCTGATTTGATGGGAACATTCCTGTGTTTTTACTTAAGTGCTCTTTAGAGTTAAGATACACCGATAACGTAAATGGATGCTTGCTTTGATTAGACAGTAAAGCAGTTCTTGTCCAAAAATAACAATGTAAAATGAAAGAACAAGCACAAAAAATGGTTTTTTTCCCCCTATACTATTGACAGCTTAAAATTGCAAGACAAGTAACTTTGAAAACACTTTGATGTTACTGCACCTCCCTATTCCAGTCCCAAAGAGACACTCTAATAAGCTAGTGGTTAAAAACTAGTCTGTTAAAAATGTCTTACCAGCACTCAAGATTCACTGAAGATGTGATTTTGCAAGTTGGCAAGTCCTTGAAAGCCAGGTGCCATTTCTGCACAGAAATAAATGTAGTTTCTTGGAATATTAAGGATAAAAACTGTGAAATTTAATAATGGTGATGGATTTGTAACTCAAACTGTCTTGACAGTATTTCTTTGAAAATACAGTCAATTTATTTTCTATCCATTTAAAGTAGTTAATTTATGAAGCATGTCTTAGTAACTACAAGACACTAAACTACAGTATTTTTAATAATTAGCCTTGATTTTTCCTGATGTATCTTTGATTCTTGTGACAATAATTTTTAATAACTAAGGGTAAATATAATGACTTTTGAAATTATTCAGCTGTTGCCTTCTAATGCATTTAAGTACGTGTATTCTGTCTTTACGTAACTACTCTTAATGCAGTCTTGATCATTTTGTTAAAATGGTCCAGTGAGGTGGACTTTATGGTGATAAGCACAAGGCAAATCCTCTGTGGCCCAGACTGGTATGTTGTGTCAGTGTCTTAGTGAACAGGCAGAACGCTCTGCTTTTATGAGGTCCATTGGTGGCTGCTTGGAAGTGTTTATTAGTGCTCACAAGAAACTAAGGAAGTGCTAGCTTTGAAGAAGATGGACAGAAGCTGTTTGCTCTTGACACAGCAGTACAAAAAAGGGACAACTCCCTTGCTCCAAGGGATAGGAGATTTTGCGATTCGCTGTCTGTTTTCAGAAATGGCATGGATATAACATAACAAATGGGTGTTAGAGCTCTTTGTCCAAGACTACCAAACAACAGAAGAGGTTTGTATTCTGTTTTATTATTCTGAAAAAGAACGGGGTCTTGATCTTGCCACTGCCTGAGGATGTTTAATAAGTGTGTTGTTTCAGATTTAGAGTAAGGAAGAGATTTAGAGTTAAGGACCGACCTTAACAGATTATAATAACCTCAGTTAACAAAGAGTTAATAAGCATGTACCTTCTTGAAAGTACGACTTTTAGTGTACTTTCCCTAGAGTCCTGACTGGGCCTACTAAACTGCCGTAGACACAACGGCTGTCAGATTTCTCTTGTGCTTGCTTCAGCTTTGACAAAGAGTAATCTTTGATGTAATGACAAATGCTTAGAAGGATCTTATTTCCATCCAGCTTCATTTGAAACCTGAGATGTTAGAAGGGCTTGGGAATTTATACAGAGAATAAATTTTTCTCTTACATGCTTATGGTACATGTGGACTGATGGTAGGATCTAAACAGATGGCACTTTTCAGAGGGAGAATAATCCACTGTCATTTTTAGGGTATGTCGCTATTCTGTGTTTTACTCACTATTTATTTTTAGGACTTCAGAAAGGTAGAATGTAGTGGATAAGATATGCCAGAAAGAGGATACTTTCCCTTGATTCCTTTTACAGAAATAATGGGGTAGGCATAGGAATTTGTAGGGGGGGTAACCATATCATCTGAAGGTCTCTATCTGCTGCAGTATGTGAGCAGGACAGGCAGGGTGGGATTTGGCCATGGTCTGCAGCTTTATGGAATTGCAGATGTTGTTTGAATCTAAAAGATTTTGGATATAGATTGGCAGGTCATCTGGATTGTCTGCAGTTTTGACTGTATCATGATAATTGAAACACTAGCTAGTAGCTTGTGTTTATTCAGTGGAGTATTGTCACGGGATTGACACCATAGTTATTATTCCTCTTAAAGAAGAGGTTATCTGTGTCATTACAGAATGCTTTTATGCCACTGAATACTTCTGTAGCGTATGAGGATTTTATACTGAATTAACTGTTTCAGCAGAAAGCCATAATTTTAATGAAAGTAGTTGCTACAAAAAGAATGCTGAAGGCTGAAATTACTCTGAAGGTTTTTTTGTCAGTTAGGCTTCAAATGTCAAAAAATATGTATTTAAAAATACTTTAAAGATTTTTACTTGTAAGAATGCAGATATGATTGCTAAGAAACTGTGTATGCTTCATTAGTGTTGATATAGCATGCTACAGAAATCTAATAAAAATACTCCACAGCAGTGCAAATCTTCATAGCTTGTGCTTTCTCAAAGGGAATCATCACCCTTGATAAAGGTTTTATAGGAGCTGGTTTTGCTATAATCTCTTTCATTAGCAAATATAGTTAGCTTCCTTTTCCCTTTTTTTTTTTTTTTTTTAATCTTCCGAAGAATCCAAAGATTTACCCTGGAAGGTATGAATTTTTTTTTTTTTTACAGCAGGCTGCAACATTGAAAGGTTCCAAGATTTATCAAGGCAAACGTGCAGTGGCTGTGTCCTTCAGCTAAACAAGTACATAATCCTCTTCACTTAAACATATTTTAATGCAGTAGGTGGGCTTATTGATGGCCATTTGTATTTCTAGAGCCTGACACAGTGTTTTTCAGAGGTGGATGCTGTTGTGATGCAGGGGTAGAACATGTGGCTGTGTAGCCTCTTCCCAGCAATGTGGTGTGGAGAGTAGGCTGCACTTGGCAATCTTAGTAGAAAAACAACAGCCATGTTAGTCCAGTGAAATCTCTGCCAGTATTCAAGTTTTCTGGCATTTTACACTTTTTAGTCAAGCTGTCCTATGCTAATTGTGCATTTCTTCAGAAATCTGTGGGTTTACCATTTTAAATGCTAAACCTTTACAAAGTAGGAGTGTTCATCCAGTTTTCTTACCAACACAGATGCCTTGTGGTGTAAAGTTGTAGGTCAAACTATGAACGTGATGCTGATCTTTTATTAAGATATGTGCCCTTGACATTAAAGGACTACAAATGTCCTTTTTAAAGTATATACCTTGCATACCTTCATTTTAAACCAAGTGGAAAGGCAGACTTCTGCATTCAGGATTAGCTCTTAGTTGAAGGCTGTCAGAAGGTGCACAGTAGGTTTTTTAAATTCAGATGCTTACTAGCTGGAAGTTAATAGAAAAAGTGACTCCAAGGGGTTGATTCTTTTTTTCGAACAGGTGTGTTCTAATGGACTTCTCTGTAGCTTAATGTTGGTTGCTAGTCATATGCAACTGCATCTTCTTACTTGCTTCTGGTCAGTGATTTACAGCCTCCAGTATGTGCTGCTCATTGTTTTTACTGAGTTACTTTTAAGGTAGCTTGTGTGCTAAATTGTGAAGACACTTTCTGAGATGACATATTTGGAAACCTGAGGCGGTACGGAAGGGCAGCAGTATTCTGTTTATAGAACTGGGTCAGTGAGCATACCTTAAGTCTGACCTCCAACAGGAGAGTTTGCAGGTGCAGCTCAAGATTTTCTTATCTCTAGAGCCTCATATAAGGATTCAAATATAGTATGATGAAAAAAGTAATAGATAGCATTGGCAGTTCAGCTACAGTCCTGAATATGGCAAGAGGAAAGAGGAACTGGTTTGTTTTTGTGGGGTTAGAAGTGAATGTATTGGAATAAAATCCCTGAGTGAAAGGGATCATTTTAATTAAAAGGAGGGCAAGTCAAACAAAAAAAGAAAGATCGCAAATTTCCTTATGTATGGGAATGACTTGTGATAGCAGAAGTAGCCTCACAGAGAAAGAAATTAACATCTGCAATTAAAAAAACCCCAAGTAACCATTGTTCTTTCAGAGATTTCTGACTGTAACGCATAACAGCAATTTATCCAAACTGGAGTGTTTCTTACCCGAGTCCTTTTACAAATATCTCCTTAAGTATACAGAAGACATCTGTGGGTGATTCTTCCTTGTGTGTCGCTGAGCTGCATCTGTAGTGTTTGACGCACTATTCATGTCCCTCAGCAGACTGTTTCACATCTCCTGCCTTTCTTGGGGATTTTCTTTTTGTGCTCAGAAGGCCTGGGATCTTTTGAGGATTGTTTGAGAAGGCAGTTTTTCCCCATTATGAAGATTAGCAGTTAAAGCAGGTCGTAGTGTTTCAGGATGGTGTGTTCCATGATGTAATGAGATGTGTTCCTCATCTGAGCAGGGAATTAATCACTTGTAATTTGCAGTTAGTACAAAATGAAACAAGTGCATGCCAGATGTAGGACGCTGAGCTTTGCCATTTAATTAAGGAGGAACTGACAGAGAATTTAGGGTTAAAAGCCCTTTTTTTTGTTCGGATTCTTGCTATTCACAATCCATTTCTTTGTTTTGTGTTCAAGTTACAAAATTCTGTAGAAACCGCTTTTTATGTTGATATGTCCAAGTTCATTAATTTTTGTGTTTTTGAAGAAGATTTTTAAAAGCTTAATTTTTTTTTTTCTTTTAATTTTTTTGAGCGTTGGAAAGATAACACTACTGTAACATAGTCTATGTTGTGGTAAATAAACCAGGAAGGTAATACTCAAGATCTACACAGACGCATATTTAATACAGTACATAAGTTGCTTAAGGCAGCTGGCTAGTCTATAACTCTGGCTATATTGCATATATTTTTCTTTCATCCAAAATTCTGTTTTCCAACTAAACTTTGGTGCTTCTTAGTTTTTTTGTTTTGTTTTCAGTTGCACACTGAATTAAAAATCAGTATTTGAATCTAGACTTCCTACCCTATAACAGGTAAAATTTGCAGTGCAGTGGAGTGTATACAGGGTAAAACTGACAGGATCTTAAGAAGCCTTTGACTATGCCCTTTTTTTCTGTAGGGAAAAAATAGAGGAAGAAAGAATCAACATTTTTGAAAAGTGACAATAGAAAGGCCTGGTAGGTTTTGTCGCTTTTTCTCTGTATGCATGTGTGTCTACTTCCTGCATACAAGCTTAACTTTTTGCTTCCTGTATGGGATTTGCTGCCTCAGCATATGCAAAGCTAATTGTATGATTATGTAGTCAAATATGGTCTTGTGTGACAAATAGGCAATGTCCTTTTGTAAAAGACGTTTTTACAAAATCATGGAACTAGCACTACACCTCCATACCACTCTTAAAAAAAAATTAGATGTTTATTAATCTCTCCAAAGAACTAGATCTGCTAGCATGATAAATTACATGTGTTCTAATTTTCTAAATTATTCTTCCAGACACAATCTATAAAACTCTGGACAACATTGTCCACATTTTCTGTACTGTTTTATATAGCGATCATTTAATCAGACACCCTACAAAACCTATGCAGAAACATTTATTCTTTTCCTGTCAGTAGGGAAGATTAGGATCCTAACAGTTGTCACTAGTGAGACTCTCTTACCCGGGCTGTGGACCTCCAGTTCAGGCTGTGTTTTGGTGCGGCTTTTGACGTGACACCAGCTCCAGTATGGTTTGCTTGTACTGGTAGCTCAGAGGTATTGAAAGCTTATAGCTACGTTTGGTTTAGAGTGAGGGGTTGTAAAAAATCTGGCACACTGGATTGAGATGAGAAGCATGTGTTTGTAGAGCGGGTCTGCTGCTGCGATGGGCTTCAAGCATGTTTTTGCCCCATTGACTTAAACCTGCTTTTCCTTTCTTCAAAAGCTTCTTTCCTGGTTTAGCCTTTCTTAGTGTTAACTGCAGTGTGTTCTATCTATGACCTCACAACCCTTTTTTCCTTACACTAGCAAATCAGTGTCCATTGCACACCATAGTTGTAATTGTGTGCACAGATGTACCTTCTGGCTGGATTTCGTATGTCAGATAGTACCTCCCGGGCTACTTTAGTCTTTTTGCATGAAAGATGACCATAGCAAGGCCTAACGTATACAGTTTTTGATATTGCTTCTTGGTTTTGTGTATTTGTAACAGCGAGTGACTGTTAACTTACCTGTATTCATTACCTAGAATTCATCTAACTTCTACTGTGGTGGTTAAAATGTGCCGGTTTTTTTTAAACAGCATCTAACCAGGCGTTACATACATACATGTACACACCAGCCTTCCACCTTTGCTGTAGAATGACTACAGAATACTGAAGCACACAGAAGGAATTGCTACCCCTGTTCACCTAAGGCAGACAAATGATCACATACTTATTTTGAAATATTGTAGAAAAACTCCAGGTATTTAAAAATCATATTTCTCTGAACTTCTCTAATACAAAGTGGAAGACCTTTTTCATTAGATGTCCTCTGCTGTTTTTATTCCCTTACGGTCAAAGGTTCAGTTCTTTTCATTTAGGATGGAAATTGTTAATTGGAGGTGTGAGAGCATCCTGATGGTAGTTAGAGTTGAGTCGTATGCTGAAGTTACCATAGTCCATAACAATTTCTCTACGACTGTCCATGTCAGCAGCATATATTTACAGTTTTGGATCACACTACATTGCAGTTAATTTTTTTATGCAATTTTAGAGAGTATGTGCTTTAAAAAAATAAGCATTCTGGGTAATAGTTCTCAGGTTACAAATGGGAAATGTGTAAATATTTTGCTCATTGGGTTTTGGTGAGTTGATGTCCTTTGCCGTGCTAGATGAGATGTTTTATATGAATGACAGGACGAGAGGGAATGGCCTTAAGTTGCGTCAGGGAAATGTAGGTTGGATGTCAGGAAGAATTTCTTTACACAGAGGGTCATTAAGCATTGGAACAGGTTACCCAGGGAAGTGGTGGAGTCCCCATCCCTGGAGGTGTTTAAAGGCCGTGTGGATGTGGTGCTGAGGGATATGGTTTAGGGACCCTGGCAGTGCAGGGTGAATGGTTGGACTCAATCTTAAAGGTCTCTTCCAACCAGATGATTCTGTGATACAGATGTATCCGCTCTGTATTATATGTATTTGTGAATACAAAGTTCTTGTATTAACCTGTGGTAAAACCAAATTCACTGCTTCCCCAGATGATCTGTGTTTTTAGACAATAGTTTATGACAAAATAAACCAGTGTAGTGTACAGCTCTTTTTTTGACAAAGGGTTGTGCCTTTTAGTTATCACATTGCTGCAGATTATACCAGAGGGGGAATTTGAATGTACCTAAACAGAAAAATTACCTTTTTTTTTTTTAACATAATAGAAGAGTACATACTTGGGCTGTTTTCATGAAGTGGTGCATAATGCATGCTCCTTACAGCCCTCTTACTCAAGATTTAAGTGGTTGTAATGTTTTTTTGGCTTTCTTGTAAAACTACAAAGTTTTAATACAGTTTAGCTAATTCATTTTAAGTGCTGGATGACAAAGCTTCCCCTGGTGTCTTCATATAGATGTGTTAATTTATTGCTTTTGAAAAATCTTTCCAACTTTATTCTGATTTATACTTTCTGGTTCACTTGAAGATATAAATATCTTCAGTATAAAGAAGAAATTCCTCAATTCTTTATTTTCATTCTACAACGTTTTTCTGGTGACATTTAAAAAGTATCAAGTGATTTCTATGTCTTCTATTTGTATTTTTATGTTTTCATACTTTGTTTGTTGCTTCAGTAGCAGCACACGTGATAGTAAAACTACTTGAGTTTCTAAACTTCTTTGGATCTTCATTTGCATTTGGTAGACGTGTTGACAAACATCCAGAAATTTACTAGCCTTAAGTGTAGTGCACGAGATGCTGGCAAAATAGCACAGTGAAATTTTTCTTGCAAGGGTTGTGTTATACAAACCATTTTTTCCAGCATGATACAGCTGTTGCAACTCTGTTAAAACACCTGTAGGCAATCAAAAGTCTATACGTAACTTTAAAGTTACAATAATTAATATAAATGAATATAAAGTAATCTCAGGGGGTAGTTGTTATTTTCAAAGTACGTAGTGATAACAGCTGTGGAAACATCCTTGGAAAAGGATGAGGAAGGTGTTTCCTTACTTGAAAAGGATGATTTTTCTCATTGACTGACTGATCAACCCTTTTAGAGGAGTTAGATGGTATTTCTTCAAATACTTCAAGCTCTCTTTCATGGATATTTGTAAAGATAATTGTAGATCAGTGGCATCTGCAAATAGCTATATTTATTACAGTATGTCTTATACACCAGCTTACTTTACTTTTGCACAAACCAGAATCCTGGAGGTGCAGTCCTGTTTTTCAACACTTGTTAGAAATTATTCTCCCATATGGTGATAAATATTTTATTTTCTGTTGTTTTATGGCTTATGAATTAGTGTTAATACTAAATCTGGAAACAGAAACTGGAAATCTTGAAACACTGTTCAAACCCCAGCCTAAGTTGCATGAAAATATAATTGCATTGTGAATATAAATTTCAAATTTGTATGTTTTAATGCCTTCTTAAAGGAAAGCTGTATTCAGTTACAGAAAATTGCTTATTTTATTTTTACTTTTGGATTAACTAGTGTACTCTTCCATTTCAGCATGTATGAAAACATGTCCACAATGGTGTATTTGAAAGAAGAGAAGTTGGAGAAGCTTACCCAAGATGAAATCATCACCAAAACTAAGCAAGTGATTAATGGACTAGAAGCACTGAAGAATGAACACAATTCAATTTTACAGAGCTTACTTGAAACACTGAAATGTTTGAAGAAAGATGATGAAACTAATCTGGTTGAAGAAAAATCAAACATGATTCGGAAGTCACTGGAAATGCTGGAGCTTGGCCTTAGTGAAGCACAGGTAAAATTGCAGTAGAAATAAAGCATTTCAGACTTTGAGGACTTACATTTGCCTTACTGAGTATTAGTTGGGACTTATTATTAGTTGCCTTACTGGATTATCTGGGACATTTCTGTTGTTATTGCTTGTTAAGGAAAAAGACTGCTGTAATTAATAGTGGTAGATACTGTCCATCTTGCTGTGTTACAGAACTCGTTATGTGTCCGGTATTATAGCGCTGAAGGTCATAACTGAGCCTCTCTCTACTTCAGTGAGACAGTTGCTATTTTCTGTTAAGAATTCCACAGCATTAGGCAGATAGTGTTTGAGCAGCTCAAGAACAGAGCCTTGGCGTTTTAACTCTAAATTATTGCATAGGGAGGTCACTCACACAACAAAATTAATTTGCTCCAACCTTTGAGCTGTGCCATAACCTTAAATTCATGTTTATATTCCCTTGATTCTGAGATTCTTTATAGTAGTGCACAATGCTCCTGGGGCTTAAGAATCTCCAGTGTTTATAGAACATTTTACTAAACAAAATCTGAATCTAAAAGTATTTTAAAAGCTAAGAATTGAGTACAGAAGCTATACAACTTTCACTGATGCATTAAAGAACGGACTCTTGAGCTAATTTCTGTGAACTGTCTTAGTCGATGAAGGTATCGTCTGCTGATGATGAGTGAAGGTGCATGCTTACTCGGGATGTCTGGACTCTCAGTCCAACTTCAGGGTATTTTGTACTAGGTCAAAAACCTGAAATGATGTGATGGCACACAGTCATAGGTATAAATGGCAGTGTGTTTGCAAAGGAGTTGAAAAAGCCAGTGAGTTCGCTTTATGTTAATAGGCTTTATATTGGTCTGTAACTGTGCTCAGTCTTCTCATCCAGATCGAGCTGCTGTTGTTTGGTGATCTGGAAGCTGTGTGCATTTCATCATGGTGAATTGAGGCCTGAGAGAATGAACAAATATGGGTTACCAGGCAGGGGAGTGTAGAACCCCAGGCGTATCGTACAGGATTTGATCCCTTGTACTGGAAGAAAATACTAGAAGATATATGGAATAAAATTGCAGTAGTTGAGTTACCTCTAATGGATGTTTGTAGAAGCTGTTAGTGAATGAATAACTTCTCTCTCCTAACCTTTATGTGGTGTTGGGCCTCTGAAAAGCTAGTTCTGATGCCTGGCTCTGTGGGACTCAGAAGACTCAGTTGCAGACGTTACTGCTTTGTGCCACATGGTGTTTGGTGAACTGTGGTGAGGAGGAGCCAAGAAGTCTGCATTTACTGCCTTGGTTGGGAAAGCAATTACACTTCAAACTACTCCTCTCAGACCCCATAGGCCTACTCTTCCTGCAGGGTTTGGGTTGCAACAATGTAGTAATATTTTTGATTCGCAGTATTTAAATTAAGGCATGGAAATATTTTCTAGATGTTTTTGTGACATGGCTGAAGGTCTGATGACATGTATTATTTCCATATGAAAATGAAACTGCTAAAAAAGGAATAAAACTTTCCGTTAATTCTAGAGAATAAGGTAACAAAGGATTTTAGTTTGCCATTGTAGCTTGTCCAATGTTTGAATATATTGATGCTATTGTCACAGCTTCCTTAAATGTACTTTCTCATGTTACAAATGGCACTGTTTGGAAAGACCAAGTAATTTAAATTATTAACAGTTTTGAACAGGTAAATAGGTGCTGAAGTCTGGTGATTTGGACTGGTATTAGGAAAAAGTACATGGAGTTTTTCTTAACTTTATTGGAAAAATTAGTTTCTAAAGGCTTGATGTGTTTTTTTGAAACCTGACACTTCAGCTGAGGACACGATGTTTGACATGAAATACTTAGTTTAAAAACACTTGAAGGTAGCTTTGTTTTAAAGAAACATGAAATTGAGGAGATGAAATACTAATAACTTGGGGATGTCAGACTCATTTAAAAGATTTGTATTATCACCAGAGGCCCATTCTTACACAGTGTGCTTCCTGGGATTGCTGTCAGCTGTTGTACTGTATCAGTGGGGGATTACACAACCAGTGAAGAGAGAATATCATCTGTATGTAGTGTTTGGCTTCCACTTGGCGAGCTCCTTTTTCATTAACTTTGCTTAGCAAAAAAACCCAATCCAAGTAAATCGCTTTTATGCCTGTTCTATTTTTTGTCCTTAATGTGACTATTCAAACACATCAAATGTCTGCACACTCAAGCTTATGATACATGTATATAAAGGACTTATATAAATTGTGTGTTCAGTTGCACATTTAGGTCTCAGCAGCATAACTGTCCCTTTGATTTATTGTTGTTACACTGAAGTGTTCATCCTTATGAACTGTAAGCGTGTATATGAATCCTTTTATATCTGAAATCTGCTAAATTAGAACTCTTGTCTCTGTTCTTAGGTTATTTTTGTGATCCTTCAAGCTAAAAGTATTGCTGCTCCATTTCAAGTTGGTGGAACAAGGATTTCTGTTTCAGTGATATAAATCCTGGTTCAAAATTTTCATGTATTTTAAGATTATATATGATCTTCAGGGAATTCTTAAAATAATATGGCTTATGATAGCATCAAGGAAAACAGTCATTAGTAAAGAGTTCTTCTATGTTAATTCTGGCTGAAAAAATGGTAACCCCCCCAACCATTTAGAGAAAAAGTGAGAACCAGGTATATAGAGAAGATACCTAAATGTTTACTACATTTCACAACTGACATAAGTTTTAAATAATAAAAGGCTTTTATGTTAAATACAGGACTGCATTCTAGAGGAAGTATGTCACATGACACCTTCTGCTTTTTAGGTAATGATGGCCTTGTCAAATCATTTAAATGCAGTGGAATCAGAGAAGCAGAAATTGCGTGCTCAGGTTCGCCGGCTATGCCAGGAAAATCAGTGGCTACGAGATGAATTAGCCAATACACAACAGAAGCTACAGAAAAGTGAGCAATCTGTGGCTCAACTGGAGGAAGAAAAGAAACATCTAGAATTCATGAATCAATTAAAAAAATACGATGATGATATTTCACCATCAGTAAGTAGCTGTATAGTACATAGGGGGCTTGGCTTCTTTTGACTGCGAGAAGAATACTTAATTTTTGTCTGGTGAAATCAGAGTGTAGCTTTTTTATCTGTTGAGAACTTATACTAGGATAGGATGTTACTGGTCCCTTTCAGGACCACCTGGCAGACACTGTGATCATCTGCATGCTCTCAGTTGTGTTTAGCTAGCCCATTGTGTTACATATTCTTAGATGCAGAGAGAAAATGGATACAATTTTAATTTACAGAAGTAGCTTATCGTTTAAAAAGATTTCCGAATTATCTGCCCTTCTTGTTATCCTTTTGCTTTTGTTTCCTTAACTTAGATGTCACTGTTGAGAAAGACCTCATTTTGTGCATTCAGACCTTCCCAGCTGTGTCTTGGAAAGAACAGTTTTCCTGTGTTTCAGTAACATAATGATTGAAAATATATGTGTTATATGTCCATGCTTAATGGACTGCTTGACTTAATCTTTTTTAACATATTGTGAGTAGAGCTGTTTTGGTCAGTTGCAAGTGGAACTTCTCAGAACTATTTAATGAGTTGGTATTTGCAGCTGAATACTGTCAGTGAAGCCTGTCTAGAAAAGGGGCAGGAGGAGGAATTATTGGGATTTTGATGTGCTGGCTGTTGATTTAATCTGCAGATGGCCTTTGATGTTTAAGTGGCAAATAGGGTCCAATTTAGCAAAGCATCCTTAACCATATGGATAGTCTCTGTTATTACCTTTTAAAACTAGTCAATTGTATATACTCGGAATGAGGTTGGAATCAGCATATTTAAAATGATGAACTTCTCATGTGAGATCTAGTCCCATCAATCTGCTGTATTTGCAGAGCACTGACTTTGCCATCGTTGAACTTAATTGCTAGCAGCAGCAGTTGTCTTTTTCCCATCTGTGAGAAAAGGTGTTGGATGGAGAGCCAGAAAAAAAGGAATGTTTTCTGCTCCTGGTTTTTCTCCTTCCTGAGATTAACGTTTCTGAGAACTTAAAATATTCTGTAGACTCCACATTTAAGAGACAGGATTGAGGATGGTCTGTTTCTTTAGTTTACATGATGGTGGGATTTGGAATGATCTTTGAATGTTTAAAATGAATATACACTGATGAATTGTGCAGAAGTTAATAAATTGTTCCAGATGAAGACTATTGGAGATGAGCTTCCTTCCAAGTGATTTTTTTTGTTATTTTTGAACTTTACAGATTGCAATTGCAAAATCTGTTATTTTGCAGCAGACATTGAGGTCTCCTTATTCCTCTCCTTTGCGTATCCATAACTGTGTTTACAACTCAAAAAGTATAGTGGACAGTTCTGTATTCAGTAGCACTTGCTCTTCACTGGGTACTTTTTGGGTAAGAATAGAAAATGTGTTCTTGTGTGCTTAAATTGAGACTGAAATCTAGGAGACCTGATTTCTATTCCTGGCTCTTCTGAAGGTGTCCTGTATTGTTTTGGGGCAGAGTGTGTAAATACATTTGAACATAAGACCTTCATAAAACTTCCGTGGGAAATGTTATTCTTGTCAATTCCTAAGTTCTGGGTGTGGCGTTTTCCTTTAACATTGCTGATTAAATGGACTGTCTCTTTATACCTTAGATTTAAGTGTAACAATTTGTTTGGTGGTGTTCTATAGGAGGATAAAGATACAGATTCCACCAAAGAGCCTTTGGATGACTTATTTCCCAATGATGAAGATGACCAAGGACAAGGGAGTAAGTGCACTTCAAGTTACAATGTTGGTGTGTTTCTGCAATGCAGAATGTAAAGATGCTCTTTACAAAAATGAATCCATGCTTGAGGTCCTCTGGGTCACAGCAAGAGTGGTGAATGCCTCTGTTAGAATAAGGAAACCAGTTAATTGATACACATTCTATTCATTGATTTGTACAGAACTGTGGCCTAGGTTTTTAAAGAGAGTTTACTAGCTGTTGTAAAGTTCTTGGGACTAACTTCAGTTCAAAATTTATCACACAGTCTTTCCTGTGGGCCTCAGTGTGAAAGATTTGTTTGAAGTGACTGAGGCAGATTCTGAAACATTGAAGCTTTTTATGGTCTGCCCAGATGGTGAATTTTGTTAATGACCTTTTTAATGATCTGATTTAACATTTTGGGGCAGGTTTCAGTATGAAGTCTTTCTCATATAGTCTTTTGTCCTTCGCTAAGGTTGTCTTTCTTAGTTTTACTACTCATTCTAGAAGTATTGTCTTTAGGTCAGGATTGATATATATGCAGTGAAGTTTGAAGTAAAGGTTTGATAGCATGATTGAAAGAAGCTATTGTTAAGTCTTGCTTAGCGAAATGTGTTTTCTGCGGGGGCGTAAAGCTGGTGTTATATAATGTATTGATATTGTAGTGTATAAGCAGTGTGCTAGTAGTATACTGGGTCTTAGTAAACAAATGACTTATGAAAAATGTCTGAAGGGTCCTGCCTTTGAAATCAGCAGAGTTTCAAATTTCCTTTATGGGCACATACAGAAGATGCACTGTGTTCTTGATAGCATGGTACTGCTATGCATAGCCAGCAATGGAAGGAAGACTTGAAGAGTTTAGAATAGGTTAGTGTTGACCTTGAACTCCCTCCTGAGCTCATCCTTGCTTCCCTAGAATTTTGTAGTAGGAAAGCTGAATGGCAAAGCTGTCTATATACCTGCATATTTCATCTACCTTATTAAGCTTTCCAGGAGTCAAAGTTGAAGTGTTAGTAATTTCCTTGACCTCCAGGAAAGATACTGAGATGCTTCAGTGCTTTGGTAGGCAGTGACTGTAGGTGTAGGCTTTGAGTTGTATGATTCCACTGACATAAAAAGACTCCCACTTGCTGCGAGAGTGAATTTTTACTTAATAGATAGAAAAAAGTCAGCCTCATGGCTGGAACCCTTATCCTGTGTGTCTGGAACTTAATGAAAATTATTAAGAGGGAATTTTCTTAATCTTCCCAGAAATCTCCCAGGTGAAGAGAAAAGGAGTAGTAGATTTGGGCTGGAGTAGTTACTGGAAAATAAGTGGCTAAGCCTGCAGGTTGTTAAGTAAAACCTAAAGGTAGACATTGGCTTTGACTCAGTGCCTTTTCTCTTGCAACTGTTATTTGTGGCACCTGAGGTGTTTTAATCCTTTATGTGCCAACCTTAAGTACTCCTTGGTATAGCAAATACAGGGAAACAAAAAAATCTCTATGTTTAGAGAAGGAGAATAAAGGTAGAAGGACAAATCATTTGAGCTTTTTCAGCATGTTAATGTTCCTTTCTATACAGAAACATTGATCTTTAAGTGCAAAATTATGATATGATATCTTGATAATTGTTAATGGCTTGCTGAACTGAAATAGTTTCCTACTTTCTTCATTGGTTTATTAAATTGGGCCGTTTGAGCTAATAGAAGTGTAAAATAATATTATTAAAACACTGACCAGAATGTGAAGAACGAAAGGGTCATATTTTCACTGTTCAAGACAGTATGACTGCTGTGAAGTACATTCTAATAGTAATGCTTCGTGCTGAAGAAATAAAATTGAGTGAGTCTCATTTCTTGTTATGGAGCAGTAATGTTAGATGTTTTAGTTACAACTAAACTTTTAAACAACTTTAAATCTTGTATATTCCTTTCAGTTCAACAGCAGCACAGCAGTGCAGCAGCTGCTGCCCAACAAGGTGGCTATGAAATTCCAGCAAGATTAAGGACCCTTCATAATCTTGTTATTCAGTATGCATCCCAAGGTAGATACGAGGTTGCTGTACCTCTCTGTAAACAAGCACTTGAAGATCTGGAGAAGACTTCGGGTCATGATCATCCTGATGTTGCCACTATGTTGAATATACTTGCTTTGGTGTACAGGTTTGTATACTGACATAGGTAAATATTAGTTAAATAGTTAATATTTGGCTACAACCCATTAATCTTCAGACTAGCACTTTTTTTTTTATTATTAAAACTCTCAAGAGGGTCCTTCAATATTTATGTCTCCCTATACTTAAAAGTCAAACAAGTTGCTCTCTCTTTGCCTGTGTCTTTGCTTTGGGAGTGAAGCTGGGTTTGATTTTTTTTTTTTTTTTTTTTTCTCTACTGAAAGAGCATGTCTTGATTACCCACTTACAGATAATCTTGAAGCATAAATTCGGCAGCAGTGTAGAAGCAGTACATGCTAGTCCTCAGCCAGCAAACTGCTTTACAGTTACAGGCTTCAAGTTTTTACTTCCTGACATCTGAAAATATTCTCAATTACTCTTCTTTTGTTCTAGTATCTTTAGGCTAGTATTGAAGTCAGCTTCATTTTTATGACTTTCTTTTCCGAATCCCCAGTATTAATTTTGACTCTTTAAAATCTAGAGACCAGAACAAATACAAAGATGCAGCAAATCTCCTGAATGATGCCTTGGCCATCCGTGAAAAGACCTTGGGGAAAGATCATCCAGCGGTTTGTATACATGCAATATCATATTTTTAGTTGTGTGTTTTACTGAATTTTTTTCAACTCATTCTAATATTAAACTCAACAGGAAAGTTTTTAAGACCTGGCTTATCTCTAAACAGTACAGGTAGGAGGCCACAGTGTAACCTTCTTTGTTTTCTTCTAATTATTTAAAGTACCTTTTGAGCATTGTATCAATGCTCTTTCACCACAAATGACTTGCACATACTTGATTTTGGATTGCATGGATTTTCTACGGGAAATAATTTGTGAAGAAAGATTTTAATTTGCTTACTCGAATCACCTTAAACTCAGATTGAAGGGATACTTCTGATGGGGTTTATTACTGCTTTTAAATGAGACATAAATCGAGCTTTTGTACTTAATGTTTAAAATTAGTGTGATATCTCACTTCATGTAGCCTGTGGGAAGCAGGGCAGCTCTGAGTATAGATGAGAGGTAACTCTGTAAGAGAAGAACATATGAGGAAAATTTATGCACTTAAATGACATTTCCACAAATGAAGCAAGAATAGTTCATGATTTCCTTTTTCCTTATTTGTGTATGTATGCATTCAATAATAATTACTTCATTTCCAAATTTCAAGATGTCTACCCTGTGCATGGAAAATTTGAAAACCTCAATGCAGATGTGTTCATTTGTCAGATATTTCTATTAGAAAATACCAGTGTAATTAATATTTCTCTGCTGTTGACAGGTGGCAGCAACTCTAAACAATCTTGCAGTACTCTATGGTAAACGGGGAAAGTACAAAGAAGCCGAACCATTGTGTAAGCGAGCTCTGGAAATCAGAGAAAAGGTATGAGTAAAAGAATACGGCACCTTTGAATGGATTTTTTGAGAGGACAAAGTTAAACACTTCGACTTTGTGTTTTGGTTGGGTAGATCTGCCAGGTAAGCCACAGAGTCAGCAATACTCTAGTAGTTAGCAGTTAACTCCAGTTGTCCTGTGGAGCTGTTGGAGCACTCTGGGTATATTCTAAATTCTTTATTTTGTAACTAGTTTTCTTTATCTTTTTCATTCCCCTTTGATAGTTAAGTAATCTTTGCTTTGACAAGACCATTGGAATTAAGAATGAAACATCATTAAAATTTAAGTTGGTTATTCTCTGACTATGCGGATAATTATTCCAGTCCATGAGACTGAATGCCTTCAGCTTTGTAAAATACGCTGCATATAATGTTATTATACTACTTACATTATTCCTGTTACGAATTCTTCTGCATCAATCTCAGTTTCCAATAGAGTTGAGTAATTTTCATATCTTTCAAATGCGAATTTTGCTTTTGTTATCCTCATGTTGAATTTGAGGAATAAAAACTAACGGGTCATTTCTAAATGATGCATTTCTAAACCCCAGTATGATGACTGGGCAATGTTTTAATGCAAGGTATTTCATTTTCAGGTCCTGGGGAAAGATCACCCTGATGTTGCCAAACAATTAAATAACTTGGCTTTACTATGCCAGAACCAGGGTAAATATGAGGAAGTTGAATACTACTATCAGAGGGCGCTGGAAATTTACCAAACTAAGCTGGGACCAGATGATCCAAATGTTGCAAAAACAAAGAATAACCTGGTATGCCTTTTATAAAGTACATCTAAGAAAAAGTAAGATGTTTTTGATGAATTGAAGTGCAACTTTATTCATCATGTATTCTGTTTGTAATTTATCAAGTTAAATAAAACAGTGTGCTGATGTCTTTTGGGTGGGGGGTATTTTGTTTTTAGGCATCCTGCTATCTAAAACAGGGCAAATTCAAGCAAGCGGAAACTTTATACAAAGAGATTCTTACTCGTGCTCATGAACGGGAGTTTGGCTCTGTAGATGGTAAGAGACTTGAGTCCTTAGATTTGAATGTATATTTCATTTTTGTGGTTATTGTGAAATAAAATATGCAAAAAGTTAACTATATCCTGATTGATATTGTCTGCTTGAGGTAGGTTTAAAAAGTGAGATTATAGATGCGTTAAAGTATGTTCGTCATAAGAAAGCATTTAAATACAGCAGTAATGTTTGATTCGAAAGATTTTCTTATGTGAGGTAGACTTGGTAGGTTTGTGTTTTATGGATTGTATCTCTGGCATAATTGATCTTATGCCCAACCAAAACCAGTTTTGGTATTTTTATAGAGGCAGAAAAATGTATGCCACTTTCCAGTCACAGGAAAACATTTTTAATGATATAATAAACACATTGTTAATGTGAGTCCTCCATTAATACATGTAAAGAATGGGGGGAAAAACCCTTAAATTGTGAATTATGGTGTACATTGAAGTCAAATGCATTTTACCAACTGTAAATCACAGTGAAGAATTTTCATACGTTTCATGACAGTAGCGTACGCACCTCTTAGTAGGTGTGAAAACAGGTGTTACAGTAAAAGATATAAATGCTTGTGTTCTAGTGCAGAACTAGGCACATGACAAATCTATGGCAGCATATACTGACTTCAAAGCTTATTGGAAGTAACTGTTTCTAAGTTGAGATAGGAAAAACCAGAATTGTAAAACTAGAAAAAGGGTGCATGTTTTATCTGTTATAGTATAGACTAATACTATATAAAATTTCTTCTTCTGTTTAATCAGATGAAAATAAGCCCATTTGGATGCATGCAGAAGAGAGGGAAGAGTGCAAAGTAAGGCCACTGTCATAAATCTTTTTTGCAGCTTTTACTTATCTAAGTTACAGATTAGTTATTTTTCTTCAATTTTTTTTTTTTTTTTTTTTTTTTTTTTTTTTTTTTGGGAAAGCAAAAAGATGGCACATCTTTTGGAGAATATGGTGGCTGGTACAAAGCTTGCAAAGTTGACAGGTAGGTAATTTCTTCACAGGACAGACAACGTAGCAATACCCACTATCCAGAAATGTCAGATTAAAGCGTGTTTAAAAATGAAACCAAACCAGCTGCTTGCTTAGGACTATAAAAACTAGAGTATTAAAAATTCAGGCTCAACACTGGGTTTCAGGAATGTAGTAGCAGTTTTCATGTCCCAAGGTTGTTTTTAATCTAGGCTGGCTAGATCTAGTAAGTGACATAAAAATTCACCAGTTGTGTTCTTGGCAGTCCTTCACGTGGAAGCATAGGTCACCTTTCTTTCTTTTTATACTGCTGGTTGGCATATGTGCTCTCCCTGCCCCAGCAAGTCCTCTAGCAACAAGGAGACTGGGCAAATAACTGAGCCTTGAGTTTTCTAGCTGGCACAAGAAAATAAAGTTAAACTACCACAGTTCAGCATTATTTGAGTTTCTAAAGCTAAAGAATATAGTCTTGTGTGAATGAAAATGTGTGCTTTAAAATGGAAGAAGAGAATCAGGGACTTCAGCTTTGATTATACTTGGTGCAATACTTGTTTGCTTTTATTTTGTTCCTTAACTACCTTTTTTTTTTAACGAGCAGGTGGTACAATGTAAGAAAAAACCCCTGCACCTAGTACTGATAATGTTCAGTGAGTGTTTTTTTGTTTCTTCAGTGTTTGAATTCTTATATTTAAGAAGCAGCAGAACCTTTATACTGTTGAAATTTGCTCCTTTTCCTCCATCCTGAACTCTGGGTGCAATACAGTTTGTTGGTTTGTTTTTCATGTACTAGTTCATTCTAATGCATGAGGAAATCTTTTCTCTGCTGCTACTGGAGCAAAACCTCATGCAACAATACTGTGACTGAGCTAATTCTCATTGTGTCATTGAAACAAAAAAATGTCTTGTTGGAGTGTGAGACTTGTAATGGAATGTGTGATATTTTTTTTCCCTTTATTGTTCAAGCGTGGTTTGAATGCATAGAAACTGCAAATATGTATTAAATGAAAGCTAATGAAAGGAACTGTTAATTTATTTTGTGACTAACACACGCTACAGTAATGGTCACTGTATGCATGAGTAGGCATATTTTCTGGAAGCTTCACAATTATTCAGTTGGACAAATTCAGATTGAGCTAAACTTTCACCTCAGGATGCATCTGAGAAACACAAGGATATAGCACTCCAGTTTTCTCTTGAGTAGATCTAGAGGCTGGTTACTCACTTCCAGTTTCAGGGCTGTTGACTAGTCATAGCATGAGCTGATAATGATAATGCACTTGGAAAACCTGTTAACCCCTTCCAATGTACGTGAAGTACAGCATAGTGTATTTCAAGAGACGTTTATTAAAGAACTACCAAAAATGTGACAAATACTATATTTAAGTTTTTATTAGTTCGCAAATTGAGAAGAGTGGGGGTGTGTGTGTGTGTATATATATATACACACTTCTTTGTTTACTTTTTCTTTTAATAGTCCAACAGTAACAACTACCTTAAAGAACCTTGGGGCACTTTACAGACGACAGGGCAAATTTGAAGCTGCTGAAACGTTAGAAGAGGCAGCAATGAGATCTCGTAAACAGGCAAGTTTGAAAATTCGACTTAATGATATTTTTGCATTGTGGTTGTACAGATTTTCAACTTCAGTATCTATTGTACAAGAAGAATAGATAAACTTTGCTATTCAGTGTCTGGTGTCACCCTAAATTCAGTCTGAACTGGTAATAAACTGGTAACATCTTAACACTTGCAAACTGGTTAACTGCTGGGGCAGTGGCACCATGTACTTGGGGGCATGATTCAAGTTGGGGCTGGAATTAGATGGAAAATGGAAGAGCAGAGGACACTGTGTCAGCCAGCGGTCCTCAGTTGGCTACATGTGCTGGGAGAGAGACCACAGTTAAGGGAAAATGGAAAGTTTCTGCCGATAATCTCCTTTGCCAGTAATGCTGTTCTATTTTTAATATGGAGCTGTCAAACTTCCACATGTTCTTATTCTGCATACAACTGACCGACTGTGCAGACCTTTAGAAAACCATTATAAATTTATCAGTTGCAAACTGCAAACTGATGGGGTGGATATTACAATTTGAGGGGGGGACTGTTATTCTTTTAATGTGGAGAAGTTCTGTGCTGTCTCTGTGCTCTCAAATCTGCTGTTCAGTTAATCCTTTCTCAGACTTAGAATGTGGGAATTTGTTTTTATTGGGGTTTTATTGTTTTTTTGTTTTTCCTTTTCTTTTTGGATGATTTGATACAACATCTTTTATAAAAGTACTTCAGAGTGGACAAGAAAACATGGCTTGTCAATCAGGGTTAAAATGGAAAGCAAAATAAGAAAATGTTTAAGTAAATAAACCTTGGAAAGTTCAATTTTAGTTTTGTTTTTATGCAATAATAAGATTTGTATTTTTTTCAGAAGTGGTTTTTTGTTTCATGATTTTTTTTTTATAGGTCCGCATAAAATTCTAAACTCAGGTTCTTAATTCAAGTGAACTGACATAGTTGATGGACCATATCTTTATTGATAAAGTACTGGGTTTTATTGATTATGCTGATTTGAAGCTGTATTTTGAATAATGATACTGCAGTGTTTGATGTATATAGAAGCAGATTTCTGGAAAAGGGAAAGAGCAAAAATCTTCCTGACAAACCTCATGCTCTCCTAGAAAATTCAGCAAGTTTCCTTTGATATAAGCTGGCATAAGTTCTCTCTTCCACAAAAATGATGGAAAACTTGCGAGTGTTTGCCAAATGAATGGAATGAAACTGGTAAGAAGGAAGTATGAATCTGGGAGAAAAGTTCTTCATCAAGGAAAATTCAAGGGTGGGGGGAAATAGTTGTTACAGATCCTTTCTTTTGCTGAGGATGTTTTTCACATACTGTAACTGAAGGTTCATTTCAGTATGTCTCTCATTCAAATGTGATTTGAAAATAAAGGAATGTGCAGTGTATCTTAACATTTTTGCTTTAGTTCTTAGTTTTACTGTTCCCATTACATGTGATAATGAACAGATACAACCAGGATAAATTGGCATAATATAATACTAATAAGGAGACTGGAAGAAAACTGAGCTTGTGGTTATCCTTGTTTCTGTTTTTTGTATTAAAAAACCCCCCAAAACAGAGCACCAACTTCTGAAGTTCAAATATTTACTGAGAAGCTTGGAAATGATTATTTGGGAATTAAGGATGGGAGGATCTTGCTATTGGAGAAGCCTCTTTTAGAGTCCCTATTTAATCAGCCTACTTCTGGCTTGCCAGTACCACTGCAAAAACAGTTCCTTGTCTCCATTGTCCATAGAGCCTGCTGGCGGCTTGCTGCTGCTGCTGTATTTTTATTCAGCGTGCTTCAGATTTTCATTGGTGCATCATATACCAACTATACTATTATACAGGAATCTATCACCTTGTACACAGCACAAGATTTGGACGTGCAGGAAACAATACTGTCTTAGCAGCATGTTTTGTTTGCTTTAGCTGCTGGAATGTATATACTAGATTTTTGAAGACCAGTGAAGTTCTTTGTCCTTCATCTCACGTGACAGAATCAAACAAACTGGGAGAGTGCAGTTCACTGTCCCTTTGTGTGGGTTTTTTTTGTTGGTTTTTTTTTAATGTGAGGTAAATGAGAGACAATAGCTTTGAACAGAGCCTAGAGTCTGTCTGTGATACATCACCTCCTTAGTGGTAATTTTAAATAGTTACATGCTTTTTCTGTTCTGTGCTGCTAAAAGGATTGGCCATTTTGAGCCTATGCTTCTCTACTGAGAGCTCTAGCCACTTTTCTACACCATACAGCCATGTGGAAGTGAAAATTTATGATCATTTTATGATGGTTTCATGTTTTCTCCATTAGGGAGGACTGTTCTGGTCTTCACTAAGTGGAAAGCAGCTATATGGAACTAAGAATCTGATTTCTCCATGCCATTAAAACAACCTTCATTCTTACTGATGCACTTTTAAGTGCAATTCTGGCATAATTTTTGCTTTCCGTATTGTAGTAGCCTTTATGGACTTGTTGCACAAATCATTGGCTGCATTTGCTGATAATGCTGTACTGTGAAAGGTGCAGAATATTTTCTCTACGTGCAAGTCATTCGTCTGGGATCTCTTCCTGTCAGTAAATAGCACGTATGATGTGGAGAAGGTTTAGTATAAAGAAGACAATACTAAAAATTATGATTTGAGCCTTGTTACTTTCTAGTTCTGTGTTAAAGGATTTTGCCTTTCTTTTTAGTGCAGGGTTTTCTTAGAAGGTATTTTAGCACTTTTAAGATACTTAAAGGATTATTTGATAATTGATGGGCATTCTTTAACATAAAGTAAACACTTAATTGACCGTATATATAGTCTGTTCTATTATAAGCTTATTTTCTGCTTGATTTTTTTTTTTTTCTGAAGGGTAAATTACTCTACTGTACCAAGTGTCGTATGTCAGTGTTTTTAAATAACAAGCTGTGTCTTAAGTATTAGATATTCAGACACCTGCAATGTTCTTTTTAAAGGTGGGTGAATACAGCACCACTTGATAGTTGGAAATCTGAGAATTGCATTGACTCTTCATGGTCTATAAATTGCTTAAATATAAAGCTGGTGGCCAGATGGCTTCAGGTAAGTGACACAAACAACATAAGGCTTCGACAAGTGACAAGGAAGGAGGAAAAGAATGGCAGGTCACTGAATTCTCAACCCGCAAACTGTCTGTCCACTTCAGGCTATGTTGATTCCTGCAATATATAAGGGGCTGCTCATCTTAACTGCCTTTTGAAAGCAGAATCAGGGTGGTGGAGTTACGGGTTGGTTTGAGTTTCTTTCTTGATACGGTTATTGTGTCTTAAGTGGTAGATTAATACAGCTTGTAATAAAATAAAACCTTTTCCCATTTTTATCCAATTCTCAGGGTCTTGACAATGTTCATAAACAGAGAGTTGCTGAAGTGCTGAATGACCCTGAGAGCATAGAAAGAAGGCGAAGCCGAGAAAGCCTCAATGTTGATGTGGTAAAGTACGAGAGTGGTCCTGATGGAGGCGAGGAAGTGAGTATGAGCGTAGAATGGAACGGGGTAAGTACAGTACACAGTTGAAGAAAATAGCCTAGATAAATTATCACCATAACAAACATGGTTGTCCATTCTCCAGCCTATCGTGTTTTCAGTAGTTTCTTGGTTGATCTACTTTGTATTTTGTAATTTTTCAGAATCAATTAAGAAATGAAGACTAACATTTGTTTATCATAATATAGTGTAAAAAAATCGTAATATTTTAAAATATTAAAACATCCTTTCTGTTGTTGTCCTGAATGGTGAAATTTCTTCAAGTATCCCAAGCAGTTGTATTTAATTCTAAGTTGTTTAATGCTGATTGAGTGTCCTGGTTATGGTCTGGTGTACAATTGCTTGTCAGTGGTTTCTTTTTACTGGTAGAAATACTCTGGCAATTAACTTACTTTTGCTTTTGTCCTTTTGATGCCATATTTGTCTGTATTTTAAATGTTTCTTTAAAAATACAGCATCTGTTGGAATCACAAAGAATATTTGCTGTGGAGATGTATTAAGTGTTAGCAATTTCAGAGTAAATTAAAGTTATCAGTCTAACACTAAAATAATTCCAATTTTCTCCTTACCTAGCACGTTAGAGGAAAGAATGTAACTTTTCAAACTGCTCTACAATCCATTTTAAGAGGCAGTGCCATCACATAACAGCGTGACAGTAAATTCACATTTCTTAAGTGAAATATTAATATCACTTTTCTGTATTAGAATTTGCCTGGAATCAGGGCTTATTCCTATTTGTTTTTTCCCGTATATGGGCTACGCTGTGTAACGCTGATTGCCATTAAGTGAAAACATATATATAATGTGATTACATGTACATTTTTCTAACCGTTGATTTCCTTTAATTTGAAAGACAGTGCGAGCTTTCATTTACTGATGTGGCTTATGTAGCTGTTTGCTTCTGTCGCCAGTTTTCCCATGCTTTATCCCATTGCTGGCAATGGGATATATATTGCACTGTTAACGAACTCCCAGCTGCAGTTCTGCTGAAAATATTCTGTTAGATTATGAAAGTGGTGTTGCCTTCTTTTGCTTTGTGGGAGGGGAAGTAGCCTACTTTGCAGTATTGAGTGTTCTGAAGTTTCATTTCTCTTACAATAGCAATCTTTTTTTCTTTTTTCTTAGCCACATGAAAAAATGTTTAGCATTCCAAAGAAACCTTGATAAAACACGTACTGCTTTAGTCTTTAAGGAGAATGTTCTTTCCATCTTTGCTTTTGTCTCCTTATTATTGTTTTCTTGGCATTGGTTTTCTCAGTGCCAAGACAGTCAATCAGCATCTGTTGTGAATAATACTGCATCATTAATAAGGCCAAAGTAAGGTTGGGTAACTCTCTTTAATTCTCATTTTGCCCATTCAGTGTTAGAACTGTGTACTGTACTCCTCCTTTAATTTTCGCTGTACTTTGCATGACTATATGTTCTAAGTGGATTAAACTTTTTTTGTTATTGACATTAATTAAACAAGCATGCAGGTTTTGAATTGAAAGGGCCTCTGTGGAAAAGCAATAGACAGTATTTCTAGGTCAATATTTGAGTCACTCAGTAATAAAATCTGTTGATCTGGAAAATTAAATTTTGACCTCTTAGGGCAAACAAACTTCATTTTTAGTGTGCTGAAGTGGGATTGCTTTATTCTCATCTTCATTATTTCCCCCCATCCTGCTTAAGAAAAAGTATTTTATATTTCATGTTTTACATAAAGTGGGCAACTCTCTCTCCCTCTACCCTGCTAGTGTTTCTATCTCAGTTCTGTCCTTCCCTCTACTCTTACATTGTGTAGGTTTTTTTACCCCCATGTGTTTCCTCCAGACAAAATATTCTGATTCATAAAGTATAATAGAATTTTTATCAGGCAGATCCTTCTGCAGGCAGAGCCTGAAGAGAGGACTGCCTTTTCCCTGTAAATTCTTCTGAAGGGGTCAAGCTGACTCAGGTTCTTGGACGTTGGAGAATATGTGGCATGTGTAAAGCAACAAATTTCAACAAAAATATATGTTGGAAGATTTATTGTAATTAAGTGACTTCCATATGGAATGCAATCACTATTGAGTATTTTAGGCTTTGATGTAATATCTTAACATTCTTCCAAAAAGAACTGAAATACCTGTTGGAAGTAAATCTGTCATTTACTATTAAAATGAACGTGCTATGTGAGGTTGTGTAGTGTGTTTACATGCTTCATATAAAGTCCATCCCTCAAAAGTTAACCAAAGATACTTGATGCACCAAAATACTTTGTCTTAAAAATTCAAGGACCCTAGATTTTTGTCCCTTACTGTGTTTGTGTACTAAACATGACTGGGTATCTGTAATTGGCACTGTTGTAAATTGATCCTGCAGCCAGTTGCAGGACAGATAGAAGACAAGCTGGTAAGAGTTGCTTTTAAACATGAGAAGCGTCAGACAGTCAGCAGCATTGTGGAAAACACCTACAGAGTACAGGAGATGATAGTGTGGAGGTTTTATTAAAAGTAATAAGGTGATTCTCATTCCAAGTGACATTAATTGCAATTTTTATCTTTGCCATAGAAATGGGTATCTCTGTGGGGTTTTTTTTGTTCGTTTGTTACACTGGATTTAGGAAATTTTTTTTTAACCTAAGCTCATGTTTTAAAGGTGTTTTGTTAATCATGCAGTCAGTGTTTAATTGGAAATTTCATTGTTTTTATTTCAGATTTTAAGTACCCAAAAGCTTGTCTGCTTATTCGTAGTATGCTAGTTAACATAATAGAAGTTACACTCTATATCTACCAAATTTGTTTTGCCTTTGTTCATTGGTTCATTATCATTACTTATAGCATCATCACTGATTTAAGACCACAGGAATATTTAGCCTTTTCACTGATCTAATACTTCTAATTGGAATTTAGACTTCAATTTATTCAATCCTGCAGAGATGAAGTATGAACAATATATGCAATTTAGTTTGAAACATAATCCTTGGTTAGATTTTGGTCTTCTCATCACTTGGTAGCAAGGCATTTTGCCACTGAAAAGAAGAACTTTAATTATTGTTCATTCTGGTTACTATGGGTAAAGGCTCTCAAAACTGTTGTCTTAAGACTATCGGTAATGGTTTCAGTACTTAACACTGAGGATGGAAAGCATGTAATTTGAACCACAGCTTATATTTAAAGGTGGATTCTTCCAGCTGCCTCACTGCATTAGGGAGACTGCAGAAGTTTCCACTTGGATAACACATATACACGCAGAGATGTTCTAAAAAATATTCATGAGGTTAGTTGGTTTCTAACTCAAAGGAATGAACAGAATTTTGTCTGGAGGTTAGGGGAAGACCTCTTTCTTCTTGCAGTTCTGTTTTGAGGAAATTTCCTGACAGAAGTTAAAGCTGAAATGAATGCACCTTGCTCTGTTCCTTTCTTCTGGTTCTTTTTCCTTTATTTTTATTTTTGTGTTAATGTCAGCTGAAAAAAAATCCTTTCTTTGTTTACAAAATGTAATACTGAAGGTGTTTTGTATTTTATACAAGAACGCAAAGCATCATTCATGCTCATTTGTAAGTCACTTATTAGTTATATAGGCGAAACCGTGTAAAGATGTACATTCTGGTAATTGCAAGGGCCTGCACTTCGTCCTTAAGGGCAGCTCACATACTCTCGAAAAAATAGTTTTGAATGTGACCTAGAAATACTGTAAACGTAACTGTTCAAAATTGAAAACTGTTGAATTTTTCCCAACAGTTTCATTCAGTTTTTCTCTCTCCATTTCCGACAGGCCTAGATGCCTTTTGTGATTCTTATACTGTCTCCTGCATGACGGGCGTGCACCATCTTCAAGCTTTAACTTCTCTCTTCAGTACTGACTGCTGTGTTTTAGCAAACCCCTTAAGAACCTTGTCAGAGCTACACTTCCCTGTAAACTGGCCATTCCTTCAGTGCTGGTGTCTCTTTTTTGGTTTTCTATTTCTGTACATGTGTAGCTTTGCCAGATATGTATCTAGTCATACAAAATGTTATTACAACCATTTGCTGTGTAATACATTAGTAAAAAACCAAACAAGTAACAATGAACTTTATAAGTAGCTGTTCACTATGGAAAAAAGGTAGTTAAAAGTATCACACAAGGTATTATTGAAATGGCATGATGGTGATCTTTACAGGAGAAAAACAAAACCAGTACAAGTAAGGCATGTTCTCCAAGTGCTTTAAAATGTATTGAGACCTATTACATGGTTAACATCAATATGGAACTCTGGATGTCTTCACTTATGATTATTCTGAAGTAGCATTGCTGTTTAGTCTTTGTGTGAGATTTTGGCAATTATGCTTTTCTCTACTAATCTTGGTGTTCAGTGATTCGTGTATTTGTCTTTCTAACTTCTAATAAACTCACTCCAACTCAGGTGTCTGTCTTTGTCTGCTCAGTAGTACTTTACTTTCTTCTTCTGCAATTCTTCTTTCATAATCACTTAGGATTTCTATGAAGTAGGAATTGGTCGCTTCTAATCTTACTAAACTGTTGGGTTTTCTTTTTAAAACATTTAAGAATAGAATTGTGGTCAGTTGGAAGTTTCTTTGAATCAGCACAGCAGTGTAAAACATGAATGCAATATATGAAAAACTCATTTCATCATGTTTTACATTGTCTTTGAAAGTTAAAATGAAGCATAGGAATTTAACCATACATCTTTCTGATCAGAAATACTTTTAAGACTTTTAGGATTAAACATGTTTGCAAGTGATGTAGATGTTTAGAAAAAATAAGATTTTTTTCTTTCCTTAGACTTTGATGGAATGCTTTTGCTTTGGGATTGTACTTTGTTAACCACAGTGTGTTCATATGAAATAGTAACATGGTGATGGTGACTTGTTCGACTACTGTGGTGGGGTTTTATTAATTACGAATCATGGCTTGAGCATGTCTTCACATTTTAGAAACCTTTGTTACGGTTTGGAAGGAACCCTTTTGGAAGGTAGTTGTACCAAGTGTATATTAATAGCAAGTTAAAAAAACTTGTTCGTCAATGTTTGTGAGCCAGGTTTGGGGGAGGGCAACAAACTCTTGCACTTTCACATTTGTTCAATTTTTTTCAGGATGGCACTGGATCTTTAAAACGCAGTGGTTCCTTTAGCAAACTTCGTGCTTCCATTAGACGCAGCAGTGAGAAGCTGGTTAGAAAGCTGAAGGGAGGAAGTTCACGAGACAGTGAACCAAAGAATCCAGGGTAATTATCTATTCTTAGCTGTGCTGGTGTGCCCTCCTTCTGTGCCCCCACTGTAGCCTAGTGCAGTACCTAGGGTGGGTATCTCAAAGAAAAATAAAATAGGAAATAATTTCTTAAACTTAGAGTAAAAGTTCTGTAACACCTGAGGAATTATTTGCTTTTAAGAGTTAACTCAATTTTAACAGTTTGGTTTTTTTCCCCCCCTCTTTACTGCGTTAGCCACTTGAAGAATAGAAAAATAAATTTATTGATAAATGTTTATTACCTGCGAAAGTCTTTTTCACACAGCAACATTAATTATTCATTATTGATTTTTACAATAAAAGTTTGAATACAGTAAACCCACAACTAACATTGTTGACAAAAGCTATATCAAGACATTAAGCTATATATATTGCTGCGGCTACAAAGAGAATTACTGACTTGAGTCCTTCTCGGTTTCTATTTTTGGAAATCCCGGATTTTGGGGGGCAGAGCAAAGCACTGAAAAACTTGAACCTAGTTGTGCATCTCATGAACGTTTCAGCCATGGTGAAGTCAGTGGTAAAAATTCAAATCTCACTGAATCTTCTCAGTCTTTCCTGTTCACCATATGATTATGGATTTGGATGTATGTAATATTTGTAGTAAATGCATAAAAATTCATCAGTTACTGGCTGCTGCAGAGCAGTCAATGTTAAAATGTACTGGTCTTTTGCATAGTAGCACTCATGGGTGTTCCCTCAGCCCCAATCAGTTCTGCAGGTTTTTTTCCCCTTGCTCTGGAAAACTGGACTCATTCCATTGACAGGAAACTGTATGACAATATGAATTTGAACTTGCACTTTAAAACTGTTAAATTGGAGAACTTTCGGTAGTTTCTGATGGAGCAGCTGGATCTATGAGTAACATAGTAGATGATGATGATGGTGCTACCCGAGAGAGCGATCTGGAGGCACGGTCTCAGTGTGGTTTAGTGAGTGCTCCAACAAAGTTTTGTTTCACTGCTTTTATGCGGCTGTAAAACATCATGTACAGCTGCGATACACGTAGAATTCACTTTGTTCTGTATCTGTTTCAAATTGAGCCTGATCTGATTTTTAGAATTAATTAAAATTTCACTCTTAGCTGCCAGAGACTTGACGTTGAAGGCCCTGAATCAAATTCAAGGTCAAAAATCCCTTTGCATTTACTGATACATCATTAAGAACTGCCTCTGGGATAATAGATGGGATAAACTGAGAAGCATGTGATTAGAAGAAGGGAAAAAAGCAAATGTAAGCCAAAATAGAATGGAAGGGATTTCCTTCTGTGGCTTCAGTATTAACGTTTTTATATGTAGGTTTTCTGTTCAGTTCTGTCTAGAGTTCATACATGATAGTTTGGGTGCATTCTTGAATGCACACATTCATAGCTGATTTTGCATTTTCTCCTAATTCTTGTGAGACATGGAAAGGTTTTCAGTTTCTTAAAAGCCAAAAGTTTTAATCCTTGTTCTCCATAGTAAATAGAGCTAACTTTTTCTGCAGGTAAAGTAACTCTGTGATTATAGGTGTAGATTATCGTGCTTACCTATAACTGGAGACATTTGGCTTTGCAGTGTCCTGTAAGAACTCAGCCTTTTAATTTTCTGCACTTCAGTGGTGGTATTTGTCCAACACACAAGTAATCTGCCCACACTAACATTAATTATGTTGCGGGGTCTGTATCACCTGATTTCCTCAAAGACATTAATGTGAAACAAACTTGAAAACAAAGCAGTATCTTTCTGGCTTTCCCTTTTCGACAAAATACTGTTGGTTTTAGATGTCACCGTAGTTCTCAAAGAATAATTTATTCTTAAAACTTGCAATAAGTGATTGCATTGACAGGCTTTTATGTAGATATGCATGTTGAGTGTGTAAGAAATAAATATTGCAATTTCTGTTCTTGTAAGATACAGACTTTTTTAATCCTAATTTATATTAGCTGGTTCTAATAACAAATGCAAAGATTCCTGGTACGAAATGCCAGCTTTGTAGATCATGAAGCATACCTGTACTTATCAATATTCCAAGAAGTTATTTTCATTTCATTTTTTTGACGAAACTTCAGTAGAGTTAATTTTTTTCTGCTTCTGAGTTAATAAAAGAGATACTCAGTTTTTATTATGCAAACCTTTTGGTTTTAGTGTGTTTGATAGCTGAATATTACAATACTGACATAGCAAACACATGAATAATTTTTTGCTATTAAGTCAGCTACTCTAGGTAGAAGAGTTAGGTGCCTCCTCCCTCCGTACCAGCACACCTCTACATTCCCTGCCTGTGTCTCTGTGAAAGCTTTATTTTGGAATTGAGTTACCCCTGTTGCTTATACCATGGTTCTGTAAATAGTAATTGACAGTACTGCTGTGATTCTGAATGAGAAATACTAACCCAGAAATACATTAATATCACAGCAGGAAAGAAAGACTTGGTTTTCATGTTGTTGCTTCAAAAAGAAGGTTGAAGAGAATAAAGTGGAAAACTCATCAGGGAAATTGTTTCTTTAAAGTCATGCAAAAGACTTTTTGACAAAGAACAAATCTCTGAAGAACTGTTATTTGAAACATACAGTGCCTGAAGCATAGTATCAGTTTGTTCTTTGTTGTATTTCAGAATTCAGTACTGTAATAATTAAACTTTGCTTAATTAGTGTTAGGTTTGATTCCCCCCTCCTCCCCTTTTAAATTTTTGATCATACAGTGGAACAGTTAAGATTTGTAATTTAAAAGGAAAAAAAAACCAAACCCCAAACCTTTCATTATTGCTTTTACCTATGCACCAGGAAAACAGCTGCATGTTATTTGTGATACTGGGTTTCTGATGTGGAGGGAATTAAAAATGCATTTGCCAGATGAAAGTTCTTAAGTATATTGATTTAAAAACAAACAAACAAAACCAACCCACAAACAAACCAGTATCTCATGTGTGATTAAAAAAAGGTTTTTTTAATTGGCACTTCAGCAAGAACCTAAAAATACCTGTGCAAACTTTTACTCATGGATTCTCTATTTCCCTGGAATGTTTTCCATAAACCTTTATGCTCTTTTGAAGAGTTTTACGTAACATTTTGTTTGTGTTTTGCAGATTAACTTACTTTGCCTTCCATATATAACCTCTGTTGTACATGTTTCATTGAATAAATGAGAGGTGTACACGATGCATGAGTCCTTGCTTTGTTGTGGCTAACACTCATGTCAAGTATTTAAAACTGTGCATTTTAGCTTTGGAAACGTTCTTGCTTTTCAGACTTAATGCTAGGAAAAAAGAGTAAGCCTGTTACGTGGCAGCTGTTGCCTGTGCTAGTGTTTTGGTTCATTCTTCTGCTAAGCCTTTGCTTTATGAGAGCATTTAAAACTCGTGCTTGACTTTGACTGTTAGTAGTCTTGCTAGGAAAAACTGGTTAATATCTAATGTGATCTGTATGGATAAACCTTTCCATGTTACTGGAAGGCATTGGAAACTTTGGAGCAGCCAGCTGTCTCTAAAGGTGTAGGTAGCGCTGCAGGATTAGGGCCTCATTATCTTGCAATTAGTTCATCAGATATGTATTCAAAGCCCTCATTTAGTAGTTTTGAAATAGTTACAGAGCTAGTGAAAAATCAAAGCAAACATCAAGCCTTCTGAGTAATGTCATAACAGTAATAAGGCATTCCTGTGGTAGTCACCCTGATGATAGGAATCTTAAGGCTCATCTTGAATTCCATTACACACACTTAAAAATATTTTTGTTAAATTTTGTAGGTGTTTGAGAAGTGTAGATAAATTATTAATCCTCATCTCAAACGGCAGTAGAGACATTACTATCTACTGTTAATGCAGTGATAGTTTGACTGTCAGTAGCTCCTGTGTAGGTGGTTAATTTTTTTTCCTTTACCTGTTGTTTTCCATCCAGTGTTCTGGGGTCGTTGTTATCACTGCTCAGAGCCTTGCAAAGCCAAAAGCATAACCAGAGTTAATAGCAGCAACCATCTTGTTTCACTTCACTTTGAAATGTTTAAAACAAAAGATTTTAAAATGCCTTTTGAAGTAGATTCTGGAGACTTACCTAGATGAGGCAGAAAGTGCTGAACTAATGTTTGTTGTAGCTTTCCCAAGTTAAATGCTGCCTATGTGACAAACCTAATCATGTTTCACTCTTTTTTCTAAACTGTCTGAACATTTTGTTGCTTTTGTAAGAAGCTGAGAATTAGTTAATTAAAAATAATTGCTTAGTCAGTGTATTCGTTTGATATGCTTTAAAAGTTGAGATTTTATTTTGCATTGAAATTAAAGCAATTGCCTGAAATGTTTAAGCTCTGAGGAGCTTGTAATTTTGGGGGGTTTGTATGTAATTTAGAACTGGATATAAACATACTCTATGTTATGTAGTTATCTTAAAAGGTATCCCTCAGATCAGTTTGGGGGCATTGTTAAAACTCCCTTAACTGTGCATTGCTCGTTGTTGTACTTGTGTTTTTAGAGCTGTTAGTTTTCAGCTATTCTGATTGGTTTATCCTTGCATGTTCACTGTCCTGGTTGCAGCATGAAGCGTGCCAGTTCTCTGAATGTTCTTAACATGGGTGGCAAGGCTACTGAAGATCATTTTCAAGTAAGAAGCCCTACAATACTCTTACGAAAATAAATATCATTAGTAGGGTTCGAGATAAAGAGAATATGATGAATAAACCAGCAAGCTCTTAGTGATTGGTCAGATCCTACTTCTGTAAGATGTTTAAAGCATGTGCTTAAGGCATCGTTCTGTAACGCTGTTGTGACTTATGCTGGATTTTGAGCAAGTGGTGAAGTCTGACCAGTAAAAAGCATTGGCATTTATGATACCGAGCAGTCCCCTGACTTTGGACCTCTAACTGTTACAGTAGATATGAAACTTCTGGAACCTTACATTCTTGTAAATGCTACTAAAAAATACAAGAACTTTTAAAGCCCAGTTAGTAAGTATTTTTTACTTCAGCCCCTTTGTTGCAGAGGGCCCAATCATCTTAATTGCTGTACGTTTTCAGGTTCCCTTACGTGCAACTTCAGTTGTTTCTGAGGTTGTACAGGAGTGGTCTCTAAAAGTTTGTCTGATCTATGTTAACGCTCTGCTAATATAAAACCTCCTTATTTTGCTGAACTGTTTATGGTGTGCCAAATTGCTTCTTCCCATTTCCTGTTTTTACTTAAGTCACTGTTTCTTATATTGTCAAATAAGCTGGCAATGTTCTGCGATCTAAACACTGTTGTGCCTTTTACTAACACAGTAACTGCAACTAATTTTAGGAAGATAAATTTGCTTCTCTACTAACAAAACTGTATGTAAGGACCTTCATCGCTACTTGTCTACAGTAGCAAGAAAGCCCAAACCGTATGGCTCTTGTTTTACTGTTGAGTGGCATAAGGGTGTCTTAAATCTCTGTAATGAGTGTACTGCAGAGATTTCTGTGGTGCGAAACTTAGGCAAAACTTTGCTTAGAGTGAAGTTCAGCCAGAAACAAAAAAGCAGGGTAAAGAATAGTTCTTGGCAGCAACAGTGCCAAGGTTTCAAAATGCCATGCCCCAGGTGCCCCTACACGGGATCCATAGAATGTGATTGATTTGACCTCCAGAAGAGTAACTTACTGTTTATGTGTACGCCACGATATTAAAATTAGTTCTCCCTTCTTGTGAACATTTGTAGTTCACCCACTACAGGCACTCATGGCAATTCCCATAGATGGGCTTTTGCATTTCTGGCAAGATTTGGGTCAGGACTGTAAAGGATGTATATACCTATCAGTAAATCTTTTCAGTATTAGTAGTTGAAATTTGGGGAAAAAAGATGTTTTTTAGAATACAGGGGGAAGAAAAAGTCCCCCTACCCGACAAGAACAAGGCCAGTTCTCCATAGTTCCTCATATTTGTTTGTTCCTGTTTGTTAAAAGTAGTAGTTTTGTTATTTGCTTGAACTATCTGCTTAATTTTTTTTTTTCCCCTTCGCACAGGAACGAAATAATTGTCTGACAGACTCGAGAGCTCTGAGTGTCAGTCATACTGATCTGGCGCATTGAGATTCTTGGAGAGAAGCTAGCTAATTCCTTGAGAATAAAGAAGCACTGAGACCTTCAAAGCTTTGGTTCCTCATCATTGTGTATAGGAACACCTAGTCTGTAGTTTCTGTGGGTTTTTTCCCAATGGACTGCTGTTTCTACTTTTCTAAATAGGGACGATTTCAAACACAGCATTAGTGGGTATTTTCTTCTAAAGGAAAACTATGTAGATATATATTGCTCATTGCACTGCTCCCATTCATCCTACTTATGTTGATTTCTTTTAACAGAGCTGAATATTACAGCAGCCCAAAAAAAAAAATTCGAATAAATACAAACATATTTAAAGCATATCAAAATGCAAAGATGTTTGAAAATGCAGGCAAGATTAAATGTGTAGCAGTAGCTATATACAGTGCTGGAATGAGACAAGGATAAATTTATGTGCATTACTGTATAAATTCAAACTGAGCATACTGTATTGGTGGGGCTTTCCTTTGCGCCACTGATTGTCATTATGTTAGAAACGTTAGCTGTCAAAACAGCACTTAGGCACGGCTTACCTAACCACTAGACTGAGCTGTTCAACCTTACAGCAGAGATGGTTGGGACTACAGTACCATAGATAGCCTGAACAGCCACACCTGCGACTGTAACTTTAATACTTGTTGACGTAAGTCTTAGGGCACAATAGTCGATGGAGATAGGACAGTTCATGTTGAGCAGGAGAAATGGAAAACGTTTTGACTTTTACCTTGTGTGGATGAAGAGTACTGAAGTTTTGGACTGCAACTGCCCCGGAGCAGCTGCCGTTGCTCTTAGGGGAACGTCAAGCCTCAGGATGACTTCCTTGCTTGTCCACTGGAATTCACAACCCTGTTCTCTGTGTGCTGAAACTGCTGCAGCAGTTCCTTATGCTGATCCCAAATCCTACCTTTCTTCGTAGTAGCTGATGACTGCAGAAGCAGACAACTGCATGCTAGGCTGTTTCACTGAGGAGTAGCAGCTGTGCAAAGGACCACTCAAGTCTGAAGGGCCCCAGTGGAAGCACAAGATGGCCGTAAGTGGCAAGCAAGTCGTTTGACCACACATCCATGTTAAATCTACTTACGGTTAATACATATGCTGTCTGTATACAGGACTGCTGCTGGAACTAAGTATGTATGTTTTAAGTATTTTATAGACACTAGTATTTCCTTTTGCTTTTCTGTGAAGCTTGTAATTTTGTTCCATCTTTTGTAAAAATTCTTACTCGTGAAGTTGGATGAGAAAGTAAAAAAAACCAACCAGTGTATGTACAAATGTGTTTGTGGTCATAGTTGTGAGTTGGAAAATGCCCAACAAAATTAACTTTGGGAAAAGCTGGAGTATTCCTTCAAGGTTAGTGCCGACTGAAGGGACATAAGCAAGTTCTGGAATTTGAATGGGCTGTGAAGAGTCACTAGAATCAGTACTTTGTAGAAGTGTTTGAGTGGCTTTGCATCTGGGTTTAAGTGGTGTTACAATACCTGATGCAAAAAGTTGTATCTGTAATGCACTTAACTATGTTTACCAGGAGGTACCTTATTAGCATCTCTTTACAGAAAGCTGTGTATGGTATGTACCTGCGGTGAAGACAGCGTAGAAACGGTGAGATATGATGCTGCTAATGTGTAGGTGTTTTAGCACAGAGTAGTGCAATTCATTAATGAACTCGAGCAAAACCAGATTGTTGCTCAGTTACCTTAACAGTATATACTCATATAATGTAGACCTTTGAGTTTTAATCTTTTTATTAAGAGCTTTTTATATTAAAAATACATAATATATATACTTTTTTCCCCCTAAATCAAAATACCTTATATGCACTCACTGTGGTGGACTCAGATCTCTCTACGAAGCCCGGCTGAGCTGGCTCTGCGCAGCGCGCTGTACGTCAGGCGGTCAGGTGGGGTGGGCACCTGTGTCCCACAGCTGGGGAGGTGGCAGGGACGGTGTCTGCTGGCCACACCAGTGAGAAACTCTCCCTGCAACCCCCTTTGTCCTCGGCCTGTCTCACACCAGCAGGATGCAACTGTGAAGAGGAGGAACTCAGTGGGCCCTGTGGCACACGGTTCTGCAGAGCTCAGAGTCCCACTCAAAGGCCATTACAAAAGTCTGGCTTCCAAAAAAACCCAGAAAACTGTTTGGACACACAGACCTGACTTTGGTAGTGAGGAATTTAAAGAAACTCAGAATGTGTTTCCTACATTCATCTTTCAATTTTGAAGGGAAGTTATTTTTACAGCCTCTCAAAAAAAAACCCCCAACAACTTGTGTAAATAGCAATAAAATATTTAACCGTGCCAGATTACAATGTACATAAGTTTTTAAATGCAAGACCATGGTATGTTGGTGGTGATAGTGAGGGAACTTGCTGGTGGTGGCATTACTAGTACTGTGCTTTTAACTGTTTTAAACATTTATATAGTATTTTAAAGTGTGTTGGAAGATTAGTTGTTGAGCTAATGCTTATTAAACAATTCTTACATTTAAAAGATTAATTTTTTTGGAGAGAAGAAACAAATTTCAAGATTTCTCTAATCCATAAATGCCCAGGAATGACAGCCAAGTCCTTACCGTTATGAGCCAGTGAGCTGCTTGAGAAGAACTTGTAAAGTACAAAAAGTTAAGGTCAACATTCCTTGTGTTGGAATCGCGAATGAGTTACTGTCAGGACATAGTTTTGTGCATTTAAATTTCAGGTGGGCTTCTCAGTTTGCTTTTATGTAAGATTTTCTATCTGTATTTCCTCTGTTCCAGGTGTAGCCAACAGTCTGCATAAAGCATAAAACCAGAATACCCAATTGTGTAATTCTTGGGTGTCTTCAGTACCAAACTAAATCAACAAGGAAACTAGGACAGACTTTCAAAACTGACAGCATTCTTGTTAGAAAAACCGCTGCGTTTTTAATCTAGCGTCTGTCCTGCCCAGAATGGTGAGGGAGAGCTTCATTACAAATGTGAGGAAGACTCAGTTTAGGCCGGTTCCCCTGGAGTCTCCTACGAACAGTGGCTGGTTCTTCTGGGGGACAGGGTCAGTGATGGTCATGTGTAGGATGAATCACATGCTGAATTGTTACTGATAGAAAGGTGCCTGTTGACCTCTGTCTGGTTGTGTGCTGGTCGTTAGGATTATTGGCAATATTTGGTCTTGAGTTTAGATCTTACTAAATAGTATGGTAAAATGTAACTGTCTCATGATTTGCTCCCCTTTTAGAGGAATAACTGAACTGTTGCTGTGATGTTTGTGCCTGCAGTACTGCAGTGATAGAACATGGCACTTCAAACAATGGAAAAACAGTTGGACACATCTGGTGTTTGTACCTTTTCTTAAACACCCCCATCCCCCCAAGCCCTCCTGAATGGTCATAAATTAAAATGGTTTTAAGCCTAAGAAGTATCTGTGCTGAAATTGTACCGTGTGAATGCAGTCATTTTGAAAATGGGGTGGTTCTGTTGTAGACGTAGAGTAAAAGGGGTGTGCAGTGCTTTGTCACAGTGTGCTTACAATGCCCGATGAGTTCAGGTTACTTCAGTTTTTGTTATGCAGGTCGTGTTTTGTCTGAAAGCTGCTAAGAGAATTTGCATTTTTTGGTAATGTTGGCCTGTACTGAGAGAATAAATGTTACAAGATGTGATGCTGTGAAGTTTCCCGTTTCATTCCAGCAAGTGTACATTGTCACAGACTTACAGAAGTCTTGGTATAAACATCAGATTATTTCATTGGATTTGTTTTTAAAACGGTTTAGAATGGAGGGAAGTCTGGAACATCTATATTGGATTGTTTTCCCCCCAAACCATTCACGATAGTCTCAGTACATTGAACAGTCAAGGTCAACAGTTCGTTGTTTTTTTTAAAAAAAGCCTGGCACAACAACGCGAGAAGCAAAATGCAAGTGTCTCCATCTGATAGAGGTCCAAAGCCCCGAGCTGCTGAGAAAATGCTTATGATCGTAGTGAAGTTGCAAGACTGTTCTTTAGTTACGGCTGCTTTTAAACACAAAATCCTTAGAGAACCACAGTTGGAAGTGCATAGAACACTCCAGCTACATCAGAAAGCTTGAAGCTGCTCTAACACACGAGGGAGAGAGACTAAAACTTGTGTAGCGCATGGAACAAGCATAGTGAAGTAGTTTAAAAAACCAGTTCAATCCTTTGTTTCCTCTATCTATCCTCAAGTCACAACTCAAGCATGGAAAGTTACTGGGTCTTTATTTTAAATGATGTAGCAGAAGCATCACGCAGTAGTGGAAGGAGGTTGCGGTGTAGTTAAGCCAGATGAGTTCTGAGCAGTCAGGTGTGGTATTGTCTGTTTTCTAGGACCTGGTTTAAAACACCAAACCCAACAGCAGCAAAACCTGAAAAACACTTCTAATGTCCATGTATTCTTCTTGAGGAACCACCCCCTGGCCCGATAGGTGCATTTCCTGTTTGATTTTAAAAACAAGACCTTCCAAGACTGGCTCTAAGATGCTGCATTTTGAGCTCCATGTATAGTTACTGCTTGTCACAGCTGTGGATGAAAGCCCATCCCGAGCTCGCCTGTTTGTCCCACCCCATAAAACTTCGTTGAAAATGAACTTCCACAAATGTTATTTGTACAAATAGTAGTAATTCACTGTGAGTTCATCAAGAAACCCACAGTGAGGTAGGTTGTTTAGTGTGTTTTACTCAGTCTGTTTTGTTGTGTAAATTCCTTACCAAGCACATATGTATCTGGTTCTGTGTTTCCCAAGCAACCCTACATGATCTTTCTGCTGGAAAAAGACCTTTTTAGATATGTCAGAGATCTGTAGATTAATTTGAAACTGTTTAAAACTTTCTCAAGTGTCATTTAGCATTTCAAAGTGTAGAATATATTTAAAGGTAGCCTTACAGGAGCATTGAGATACTCCATACATTGTAGAATGTAAATCTTTGTAAAAATTACTTCAATTTTGTCCTGTATAGAAACAAATCTCCATTGTGCAACCCAAAGATGAATAAAGCTGTATAAAGGGAAGATTCTTAAATCGCCTTTGTTAAAACATAAGCATGTTTCAACGCTTTTGACACGAGGCTTCAAAGAGGGCAGGTGCTTTGTAGTCTTCGTGAGGGGCTGCACCCCAAAGCTGTACTAATTTGATCAATGTTCTCTATTTCGGATGGAAGCAACTGAAGAAAGGGGTAGAAACTGCAGATGAACATTCAGCTGCTGCGAGTGATTTGGGGGTCAGCAGCATTTTAGAGGTTTGGGTTTTGTGTGTGATGATCAGACTGTAGCAGAATAACTCTGATTTAAGCCTCCAGCTGGAGATTTAAATGAGAACCAACATGGGCAATGAAAAGACTAGCTCAGGTAAGATGTTCCTTAAATGTTGGTAACAGTGTTTTTCCCCAGGTAACCGAGACTTTGGTTCCAGACCCACCTGTGACTCCTAACACGTCTCACTCCTGCAAGCAGACAGGTTGCAGAGAGCTATCAAAACATTACAGCACTGAGCCTTAAGATACGTATTGGAACACGATTCCCAGTGTGGCAAGGTCCTGAGATTGGAGCCTGGGCTCTGATGAGGCTTGTCTGTGCATGGAGGTCCAGGTGGGCTTGACTGACTCCCTTTAATTGGCTACATCTGTCTGTCGCTTCTTTTTTAAATCACATTAGTACAATAGGATGAGCAATATATTGGCTAAAGTCCGTGTCCCAGATAGACTGGGAATGGAAGAGAATAGTTTGTGTTACCTATGCTGTGTTAGTTTATCTTCATTAACATTGTTAGGGAGGAGGCACAGAACACAAGGATTGGGAGATGGAGGTTGCCGTGCCTCTGGGCTGTAGCACTCCCACTTTTTCCTTAGATGGAGTACACAAAGACTTCTGAGCATCGTGGTTTGGATTTTATCACAACATACCAGATAGCAAGGTCACTTGCAATGAAGACAGTTTAGAAAAGAGATTTTATTAAAGGCAATTTGTTCTGTTATTTGCACAAGGTCCCCTTCAATGACTGAAGGACTCTCAGAAGGCACTGAAAGCAACTCCTCCTTCTTCCTCTTTCTTAGGGTTCCCTTCCTTCTGCTTTGAGCTGTGACTGTGACTGTTGTCCAGAACTTCCCTGAGGCAGTCACATAGCCCCTGCCTTCCTGAGTCTCTTCCTTGTGTCATACTCAGTTGTGGTTCTGAGAAGTCTCTGCTAGAGAGTGCAACCCACCCCAGGGTACAGCTAGACAAAACTTCCCTTTCTGCTGCCCAGGTGCAGGCCTCCCCAGAAATGATGCCTGCGCCAGCCCTAAAGAGTGTTGTGGGGGAAAGGTGGAGGAGGCGGGTATTTCACTAACATGGTGTGCCAGAACACAAAAGGAATGGGTTTGGACTTGCCTTTTACCGTGTGATGGTTGGTCCTCTGACCTTGTATTGATGGAAGAGATTTTAGAGTTTAGCCTACAGGGAACAAGACATTCTCACCTGCCAAAATACAGAACCAAGCAATCTAACTACACAGGAAAACATAGACAGTGGTAGATGTCTTGTTCAGGCAGCCTGGGGAAGCAGGTAGAAGAAGGGGGGAAAGCTGAAAGCTTAACAAGTACATGATACAAGTGAGTGTCATACACTGGTAGGAGCAGGCACCTCATAGGCCAAATACAGTCTAAGGCCTTTGGACAACGTGCGTCACTTCACCTGGTTTTCTTTCACACTGAATGCAGCAATGACTAAATCACTGTCAGAGCAGTAGTCTGAGGACAAGCGAAAAAGGTGCAATAAATAGTGCAAAGAGGGTAAGAAAAACTGTGTTAAATGCAGCGCTGTGCAGAGCATCAGGAAGAACACGGCTGAAGCCCTTACTCTGAACCTACCTGGTCACAGCTGCAGTGATGGACAAATAGAACAAGGGGAGGGGGGCCTGGGTGTTGTGTTGTTTGTTGTGTTTTGGTTTTTTCTTTATAACAAGAAGCTAAAAAGGCTTTTGCTATGAGGGAGGGAACAGGAAAGCAGAAAAAGAACCATTTCTAAAAAAAAAAATTCTGTAGAAGTTCTATGAAGCTAGAGATGTCTGTATAGTACAAAACCAGTGCAGTTTTAGTGTACAGTAAGATGTTAAATATCTTTCTGGTATTCTGTTTTTAATCCTAATGTTACTAAGAAGTGGTTTTAAAATAGGGCAGCTGCTTCATGACAGAGCTGCTTTGTCCAATTTCCGCGGCCCTACAGCTAGAAGAATGGCGATGTGCAATGGCAGCATAAGGCCCACAAGCACCAGCAGGCTCTATTAACTGGTAGAATGTCAGTCCCTTTGGGTCTGGAAACAGAGGTGCACAACTGCAGTAAATGCTGTTTCTAGATTAGCACATTATTAGCACAAAATTATAAACCAAGTTTCCTCTAACACTGGTATTTCCACATCACACTCCATTGTGCGGCCTCCACCTGCCCACTGCTTTACACTCCTTCAGAGTACTTCTCTCACGAGGAAAAGCTGATGAACATGTGCCCAAGTATAAAAAGACCTTCTTTCCCAGTGTGGACAAGGTCCGATGGAGTTGTGTCACCACTTATGTACTTCAGCATCCATTTCTCTCATCTAGGCAGACTTTCATTTTACTAGTAATTCTTCCTGAAGCAAAGTAGTCCTGACAATGTTTTTGGAGCAGGATGCTTTACTATACAAGGGATTTATTTTATTCCTTTCACACCTTCCAATTTTACTGTATAGTAGCAAAAGGATGGCGGGAGATGAGGAGCAAAAACTACTCTTAAAGTCCTCACGCTTCCACTGTGGTGTGATGCAGCTCCAGAGGGTTGTTCGGGCTGTGATACTCGGCTGACCATCAGTCTCATTAGCAGCTGGTTTGCCCAGGTTATTCCAAGTGCTGGAGCAACTCTCTGATCCACTACACTGTAAAGAAAACATTACAGATTTCTGCATGTATGAATTTAATATGAAATACCTTCAATTCTGTTGTAGCAATTACACTGGAAGAAATTATCTACTGTTTCTGCATTTAAAACTACATATCTTCAAAGACAGATTACAGAGTACACTCACAAAACTATACACAAGGTTCACTCTACAGCAAGGTCACAACTGGAAGAGAAGTGCTTCTCTACAGAATAATTCATCCTTCCAACTACAGCCATGGTGAATACCTGTCTTGACAGGTCCCCTCCTGTAAAAGGAAAATGGCAATAGAGAAATTGCTGAATTTTAAGTATTTGAAGCATGGCCCTGGATTCCATTCAAAGGTCTATTTAGAAGTGTTGGGTAGATACAGCACTGCATACATACTGCTTTCAACCTGAAGTTTAAAACAAAGTTTTTCTCTGGAAAAAGTGCAATCTCTCCAGCAGAAGAATTACAAGATAACCAGGGAAAAAACCTGACCCTTATCCTTGGTGTGAGCTGGTTTCTTTCTCAGCCTGCAGGACATAAACTTCTTGCAAAAACACATTAACATAGCACTTACCTTAGGTAGTAAATGGCGATTACAGCAGGGATTCAAACAACAAATACATGTCTGAATCCTATTAAGATCTTTGTGTCAAAAGACTTTTTTTTTTTTTCCAAGCAACTATCAAAACCAACTGATAAGGTTTGGTCGCTGTATGTTTTTTAAGCAGACAGAAATGCACTTGGTTACCTCAGGAGAGATCTAAAAATACTCTTGCATAAGCAAGTCCACCAGCCATTAACCGCAGGGACCTTTTCCCCCTAGGGATCACCACGTAAGCACATATGACAGTTTCTTCCGCTTTACAGCTCATGAGTTACTGCTGCTCTCCAGCAAACACAGCATGGCTGGGCAAAGGTGCTGCTGCTCTTAACACGCTCTGGGAGTTATACTGGAGTTACAAAAACTGCTGTAGTTAAACAGCACCGTGTAGGACATCATTCCATCTCTGCTGTGGGTGACTCACCTACAACCGCACTGAGCAGCTTCCGGCTCGCTCACTGCATCGGTCACCTAAAGCACAAAAACGACGTTTGAAGTTGACCTGTAGCTCTGCAGTTGTTCTTAGCAAGGAGAAGGGCAGGGAAGGGAATGAAGCCAAGAAAACCCAAGGTACTGCATCACATATTAAGCCAAGTTAGAAAACCCTTACACTTTTGAGGCAAACGAAAAGGGAGTTGTGAACTTTAATCTTAGTTTACAGTGCTACAACTATTTCTCTAGCTACAGCTTATGCAAATTTAACTACAAGATGCTTAATTTGTTTAAAAAAGAAAAAAGGCAAACACCACAATGCACACACTCAAAACTGTTCCAATGCTGTATCTGCAGATAAAAGGTGCTGAAGCCCCAACTTCCAAAAGGTGTCCTCTTCACAGTGATTTCACTGCCTCTGAAGTCCTGCTTAATGGAGCAGTCTGCCTTTGACTACAACCTAGAAAAAATCCACACCTCTTGACTCCCTCTGGTGTCTTTTAACATCACGATTTTTCCACACGAGTTCTTCACAAAGTACAGCAAATTAAGTTACAGGTAACTCTCATGTACAGAACGGGTGACTCTACAGCCATCGTCTTTCTCAGTGTTGTTACAGTCACAGTTATTTCTGTAACTACAGACTGGATGTAACGAGTCACCTTCCATTGGCACACAGTCCCGAAGGACCCTCTGTTAGCACATGGTCGGACTGTTGTCACTGAGCGTCAGGCCTCATCTACTGAGAGGCAGCACCAACATAAAACTCCCAACATGGGAAGGCGGATCTAAGCAGCTCTCTTCAACCACTCTTCTCCCTCTCATGCTGAACCATTCCAAGGTTGAGGCTGGACACATCTAGACTTGCCTTACCCTTAAATCAGATTGTCTTTTGCCTGCTACATGGGCCCTCAAAACCCCCAGGAAAAAAGGCGGGCAGTCTTTTCCAAATGCCCATACTTGGACTATCCAGAAGCCGGCCAAGAAACTTGGCTCCATTATTTGGCTTCACAGCATAAATGCTGAAACACACAATCCTGTGCTTAACCAACAGCAAAATCCAAACCCTGCTTCACAAGGAGAACAAATTGTCTCTACTAATACCAAAATTCACAAAGCAGTTACAGGAAAGCTCAGTTTTCCTTAAACACTAGCTGGGCCTAGGAAAGATCATGTAAGAAAATGTTGGTTCAAACATTAGGAGTAACTCAAGGCTGTGAATTTAAATCCTACTGAATCTTAACGGGAATCTTACTGAAAATAACACCACTGCGCATCCCTGAAAGGAATTCCAACACACTCCCTTAGACCTGAGGTTTCACACACTGCCTGTTCTGTAGTTCCAGAACTGCTCCTAGGGAACTGAAGCAAATCAAACAAGTAACAGCTGGCTTGATGTTTCTAGACCTTCTTCCTTCCTGATATAAAATTTTTCTATGTGACTTCTCAACTTTTCTCCTTCCCCCTCTTCTTCTGCTGTGAGAAGGAAAGCTCAGGGCTGAGTACTTACTCACTTGGTGGAAGGGCCTTGCCCAAAGGAAGCTTTTGGACAGTGGCCTGCTTGCACATTTACTTACCCCTTTCTGAAGCTGCATTCCAAGTGTGACTGCTTCATCCCCAGCATTCATATGCCGCTTCAATTTGTGATTAGGCTAAGAGCAGTGGCATGCTGCTTCTCTAGGACAGTAGTGCCTTGGCTAGTTTTCCCCAAAGAATATGCTTTTTGACCAGTATCATTGCAGCCTTTTGTTTTGGTTCAGCTCCAGTGAGCTTGCACAGGTCCTAATGCTTTAGTCAACTCAGCAGTTATGTGAAAATGCTGAGCTACACACAAACACAGCCAAGTCCCCGGTGTTTCACTGTCTCTTCTGTACATGGAATAGCAATCTGCAAGCAGAGTTCCCAGAGCAATCCTGCTGGCGGTGGCATTTGAAGACAGTGCTGAGAGAGAGCTCTGTTATTTTAGTTTCATGCCTTGTGCAGTTGCTACATGTACCTATTTCTGTTAGCTTTAATGGACAACTTCTGAGAACATCAACAGTCTATAAAAGCTTAAATGATGTTCTTAAACTTTGAGAAGTTTAAATTTACTAATTTAAAGTACATCAGTTAAGGAAGTGTCAGTTTCCATTAGTCATTAATACTTCGTTGACAACACCAAGAACTCTGTATACACATCCCCCAACCCCCATTCAAGTCCCTACAAAATGAGAAGCAATGTTGATGCCATACCTGGTTAATGCATATTACTGGAGTCCTGAATCTAGTGCTTAAGCTGTGAAGCTGTGCTCCAAACGTCTGCAAATACCGAGCCCTCATAACAGAATCTGAAACTCCAAATTCACACCGAAACAACGCCGCGATGGAGTCTATGACCACCAGCCGCACCATGCCTCTTGTGAGCAGCAGGGAAAGCCGGTGAGCGATGCAGTTCTGAAAGGTGTCCTACCACCAAGTACAAATAGCCAGCATTACAACTGTCCAAGTAACTCTACTTGTAAAATCAAGATAGCAACTAGATATCATCGCTGAAACATGAGCTGATGGAGTTTCTAATCATAAAGTGAGTTTGTGAATCTTTAAGTCTCATTTTTTGCAAATATCTGGTGGTTTTACCTTAAGAAAAAAAAAAAATAGAGACCAAACTGCAATGTACAGTATCTGCAGCTCTGACTTCAATCGATCATTCACTGTCATTTCAAAATGTCAGGAATGCAATTCTACAGTCTTAAACCATTCCTCTTTTGCAGGAGTGGGTCTCACTAAAATACTGAGGGCTTGAGACTAGCATTAAATACTCCACACAGAAGTTAGACACTATGCTGCTCTTCCACTAATGACGTGCTAACAGTAAAACGCACAGTTGCTATATCAGGTCCATACTGATTGAGAGTCTCATAAACATGAGTAGCTGCAACTCGTAGCTAATTGAGTATTTTGAAGTCACCAAACATTTCAACTGCAGGAAGTTTAACGAACAATTATTTTGTAGGGTGCAACTCCTATCACATAAGAATAATCACATTAGTCAGATGAAAGGTCCTTGTATTACAGTATCTTAACAGTGTGGTCTACAGCAGCTGACTAGAAAGAAGAACAAACTCATGGTGATAATATCAGCTTCTGGCCATCAGAAATTTCAAAAAATGCAATGATGTGAGAGCAGAGTTCTTCTGAGGGGTGCCACTCTTTACATCTGAATAGCAGTTCACAGCCCAGAGCTTACATGCATCCAAAATTACACGTCTTCCAGCGTTCCACAGCTTTTAAACTAAATTGTAATTCTCATGTCTGAATTACAGTAAGATCTATTCTGCTAAATTACCTGCTTTTTATGCAATAAATAATATTATAATATCAAAAGCTCTTTTGTTGGTTTTTTAAACTGAGGGGGAAAAATTACTCTGAAGAATATGTGACTGCTTTTCGTTCTGGAAAATGGATTTTTTGTTTCAGTTCTACAGGAAACTGCTGCACGTCAAACACTTCAGTGTCTGCATCTGGTTCTGTTTGTACAAGACTCGTTCTTTTCAAATGCACACACAAACAACTGGATTCTTCAGAATGAAGCAAGTAAAAAAATTTTGACATGAAAGAAAACACAGAATGTAATTGCTTTGTGGCTTTCTACTTCAGCTGCCTCTGATGTGCCTCCCTCTCTCTGGCAGTGCACTCTACGTATATGGATACACACAAACTGCATCTGTATGTAGGAATGTATGAGGTGTAATAATCTCTTCCGCAGTTGCTGACTTACCAGTGAGCACAGTGTTTTACTTTTAAGGGTATTTTGGAGATGTACGTATACTATAGGGCAATTCTCTCCTTTTACAACAATATACTCTGTGGCTTCCAGAAACTACAATTAGAACTTTGATTACCATTTCCAGTGAAAAGGACATGGAGAAGGCCCACCAGGCCACTGGCAAGCGTACCATACTCTTACAGTTGCAAACTAGGATTAAAAAATCCCAACATCTGGAATGATTTAACAAGTGCTACTTTCAAGCATTAGAGAGGACAGAACTTCTGACATTCTATCAAAAAAAGCATATTCATGGTTATTTAGGAAAAAACAAACAAACAAAAAGGGTTTACAAGGCAAGACCGCAGCACTGAAGTTTGTATCTCTTCCCCTCTCATTCTGTGACGCCTTACAGGCAGAGTGGTGAGAGAGCTGCACTGCTCTGGTAATGCTCTGCTATTACCTATTCCAGGCACCAATTTTTGTATCCTTTCCTCCCAACTGCTTAAATTGCTGTTTAACACCTCTGGTGTTACACAGCGAGTTAGTCAGGATACACACCACCTTTTGTATGCATATTTTTAACCTGCCTCCAAACCCAATGTGAATCTCCCTAGGAGCTGCAGTAAAACTAGTAGCAATAAGGCTACTCCATTTTAATAAACATAATGACTTACAAAAATCTGCTAAACAATTCATTCTCAAAAATATTAATACTTATCTTTTAATGTTTTTCATAATAGAACACTGGAATAGACAGTTCTCTAACAGCAAACTGCAGAGATGAAGAATTCATCACAGATCTGAGTTCACTTTTAGCCTTTTCAAAGGCATCCCATATAAAAAAAACAACTGGGGTTACGGGATTATAGTGTAATGATTACCTGTTCTTAATTTGTACCACTACTTACTAGGTCTGCTGCATGCTCAACAAAAATACTGTTTCCAAATTTGATCTTCTGTATGATTTCAGCTGGAACATCTGCACGCAGCTTATGTTGTTGATCTATGAGTTGCTGCAAACGTTTACTTGGGAATACATCTTCTGTGCAAATGTAGACAGCCCCTACAGTCAAGGAATCTATTATTACAACAGGTATCTTACAGATGTGATTTTCTAACAGCACAAAAATAAAGTAATATATTCTGCACTCAAAAGCCAGACATATGTACCTGGAAATTCATATTACTTTTTTTTTTTTTTTTACAGCCATATTGAAACAATGATGAACAACAACATAAAACCCCCACTCCCATGACTTTCTGGTAGCTGCCAGGTCCCTTTCTGGGAGCCTGCCGACACCAGGCGGTTTTTGTGCTCTCCACTAGGTGACGCTCGTTTTGCACGGCTCCGCCACACCTGACCGCCCAACTGGTACTGTAAATAGAGTGGCACTGCACAGTCTGCCTGCCTTGGCCAGAAACCCCAAACACAGCACTGTACTATGAAGAAAACTGACCATCCCGGCCAAAGCCAGTACAATTACTATTTTGATTAATATCACTCACTGTTTTCGAGTTTCTTGGCTTTAAATTTACATATGGAAGGATACTTATTGCCACAATTTGTAAGCCAGTTTAAAGAGGATCACTCATTCAATCTCAGTCCAATTAACTCTTCCTGAAAATGGCAGATCAGATAAAAAGCTTTATACTGCAATCACATAACTGTGAGTGATGTCTAGATATTTTCACTGTGGTTTCTGGTTAATAAGCATGCATCATTGCAGAGAAAATTAGCCATACACATCAAAGATGTTGGGCAAAGACAACAGAACTACACACAGTACTTTCTTTATAAAAAAGTGTTACTGTTATTACAGAACTAGCCAGAATTATCAGCTAATATTTATAGGGTTACAGCTAAGGATTGAGTCCACTCACCAAAGTGGTTGAAGCTGCTAACACAGCTCGACAGATGATGTGCTTGGCAATAAGGGATATCCTGAACATTTCCACCCCAATACTCGATCCCTACGATGGCTCTCCAGGGAGAGAAAAGTCCCATTTCCAGCTGCAACTTCCAAATCCTCTATATATTACACTGAAAAAAACCCCCACTACATCCAACAGCAGAAACTGAAAGACCTCAGGACTGTATCAAGTAAAAATTACTGACTGCTTTATCAATAAAAATATTTTTCTGATGGACACCTGTATAACACAGGGTGTTGAATTCTGAGAATCTTCTACATAAGACAAAAGTGAGCCTAAGCCTAATTTTCTTTAGGACTAAACTTGCATCTTCAGCTTAACTGTCCCCAACCCCACCATAAGTTCTTACATAAATCACCCTACTTCACATGTGAAACATATCTTTAAAGATAATTGTCATAACCCAAACAAAAAGAGGAGACTAGCACAACACAAACAGAAAAGCCTGTGGCATCACGATACAGTGAATTAGGAAGCTGTCAATACTGACAGAAAGTCAAGAGTCAGGAAAGTCACCACTTTTGAGAAAGAAGCTGAGAGACATTCTGAAGAATTCAGTCATCCTCAGTGATCATATAAGCATCTCTCCTCACAAAACCAAACAGAAATCTGTTTATTTTGTCAACCCTCAGTGCTTTACTGTTACTTAGGCTGATAAAAGTGATATGCTGGTTGTTGACCAAAAACCACCCCAAAACCAAACAAACAGAAATGAAAAACACTTAAAAAACCCCAATCCTCAAAGAAGGACCAGTTTTGAGTCCTATGAACATAATCTGTCATGCACCAAACCAGCTTGTTACCAAGAATCAGCAGCAAATGGTTTTTTTCCAATTCAGAATTCTAATATGGATATGAATGTCACATTATTCATGTTCTACTTATGAATATGGGCATATAAAATAAACTCAGCCAACATGCTATTGACCATAACTGACATTCTTAGAATGGCAGAAGATAACCTTGAGGCAAAGGATGTCCTATTTTCTTTGTTTGCTGCCAACCTCCTAGCACTGAGAACAGTAAACAAGATTTGCACTGAATCAAATGAAGTAAATACACAATAAATCTATACTGTCTAGAGAAATGTATTTCAACATTACCACCTAAGAGAAGGGAAGTTTCTAGCACAAAAAACCAAAACCCCAAAACCCCACACCCCACTATAATTTGAAATCATTAGCAAAGTTTTAGCACTGAGGTTAATCCTCTGTTAGCAGTGCTAGACTTCTGTGATCATTACTAAGCATTGTTGTTCTCAAATTCCTAAAGAATAAACCTACTCATACATAAGCTTTTAATTCCTGTGTTTTTCATAAAAGACTCAACACGCAGTCACAGAATCACCTGGTTGGAAGAGACCTTTAAGATCATCGAGCCCAACCGTACAACCCTTATTTATAGACTGTAGGGAAAGCAAGTGCAAACCATAGCTGCTGCTATGACTATATGCAGTCTAACATGCCAAGGTACCACGCTGAGAGTCAAAACCTGCAAGAATTAGGATTCCACCACTCCCTTAGCTCTCCAGCTGCTGCAGCAGGATATTTCTGCCTTCTCTACCTTCAAGATCCTCAAAAACTGTGTCCTCTCAGCTCTTGCGAAAAGCTCCAATTCTCTCACAGGAGCATTGATAAGACAGCCATTCTATCCTAGCTACTGTGAAACACTTAGCACAGAATGGTTTGGTTTGGAAGGGATCTTCAAAGGTCATCTAGTCCAACCCCAGTGCAGTGAGCAGGGACATGTTCAACTAGAGCAGGTTGCTCAGAGCCCCTGAGCAACCTGCATTCCAGGTCCAACCTGACCTGGAATGTTTCCAGGGATGGGGCTTCTCCCACCTCTCTGGGCAACTCAAGACTCAGCAGCGGGCAGATGGGGAATACAGACACAACAATGCAATCCTAATGGTACCAAGTGCTCAGTGTGTGAGAAACAAGAACCATCTTCAAACAAAATAATTAAAAGACTTGTCACTGTGTAGCCTTACGAGGAAGGCTGTAGTGTGGTACAAGAGACAAGAGTGCCATTAGGACACAGGGCACCTTCTGTACCCTCTTCTGGTTTATTCCTTTCATTCAACATAAATACGGAGAAATTCTGAGGCCTGAATAAAAATGTATTTGCAGTCAAACTATCTGCAGCAGTTAGCAGCAACACACAAAGGAATCAAACAAAATATATTTGCTTCTGCCCTGAGTAATGATGCAATTTAAAGCAAAGTTCTGTAAACCACAGGCTATTTTCTGCCCTTTAAAAAAGATCTTCATTTGGACATTGCATGACTTTTCCACGATGGTGAATATAATAAAACAAATAATTAAGTTTCCTCACAACAAACTCCTGAGATGCCAAATTAAACCCAGTGCTGCATGGAAGGAACACCAAGATTGGAGCTGAAACACACCTAAGGCAGACTACCAGGACACTGAATTCTCAGAAGTTTCAATTTTTTTTTTTTTCCTCAAAATTTCAATTTTCAATTCACAAGTTTCCTCCCTTTCTAAAAGAGCATATAATACTTTACAAAAATATAATATTAAGAGTTAGATTCATTCGGTAACAGTTAAATAAACCCCATACTTGAATCAAAGAATGAACTGACCGACTTTGACAAAACCAGAAAAATTACAGGTACAAAACAGTGTTAGATTTCTTCACTTAGATTTCCATCAATTTTCCTCTGTAAATCACTTCAATTATTGTTATCAAACTAAATATTCTTTGAAATTTGAACCCCTCAACTAGGGAATATACACCTTGTACCTAAGATGTTTGAGGAAAATCACCTGACAAGCTGTTTTGCTGCAGTTGTTACTGAGGAGTCAGTAAGTACTTACCACAGCAATGCTTTTCATTTATTGTTTGTATGTCTAGTTTAACCCGGAGGCAGGCAGGTAAACAACAGCCAAGAGTAACTGTGTATTAAATTCTGTTGTGATGCAGGGCATACGCACAGCATGTTTTTCTCTCTAAAAGACGCATTACTAACTAACTAGCTGTCGCAGAAGGGTAAGACAGGCACTGAATATATGCACCTACTTTAATGCACTGATGATGTTCTTAAAGACAGTATATTCCCCCAAAGGGCAAATTAATCACTATCTACATTTCAGTACTTACCAGACTCTAATCCACCATATTTGTAAGGATACTGCACACAGAGGCACAGCTGTAAACTAATTTGAGTCTTCCCAGCAGAACTTTCCCCAGCAAGTTCTGTGATTCCCACTAAAGGAATGCCACCTTTTAACAAGGCATCTAGTACTGAACATCCTAGGCTTAGTTTCAGGTGCTGGGAGGTGAGATGATCTTTATCTTGGTAGAGCTGAAGTGCTGCAGGGTTTCAGATTTTTTTTTTATGATTAAAAAGAAAAAAAAAAAAGCATCATTTAGTATCTTTATCACATGCAATGATACAAAGTAGAGGCTGATACCAGGTTTATATCTACAAGGGCTGCTTGCTTTGTTGATGGGAGATTTTTTCTAATTCAGCCTAGTCTTCTCCACCTCCCTTTCCCCACAAGACATACTAACAAATGCCTGTTCAAAAATCGATAGTACACAATAAGCCCTTTCCTCTTCTCAAACATTTTCCCCTTTCTCTTCCTCTAAGGAGTCTCTATGGAAAGCTACACTCTGGGAAAATACTGCCAACAAGGTTCAAGGGCAGCAATTATGGAAATGGAAAGCTATAGCAGACTGAAACAGCATACCAGGCATCTGGCCAAGGCCTGAAGGTATATGCAAATCACTAGAAAATAAATTCTAAGCACAGAACTGCCATGAAGTGTTTGTACAGGAGGAACTATTAGGTCCTTCTTGGTTTGGAATGAGGTGTTTATATCAAATCAGTTTATGTAGTTTATAACATATCACATAAGCTTTTCAACTAGTCTTAGTCCAAAAGGGAGAGGGAGTCTTCTTTTCCTCTGATCAAGTTTTCCAGACTGGACAATCATTTTATCCTGTTTCAGGCAAGCTTGACCCTGAAGAATGACACCCAACCACTTCCATCTACCTTCAAGGTCTCAGAGGGGCTGTCCTTAGGATAGTTAACTAACTCACTACAGCATAACAAAAACACTTGCCTCTTTGTTCTCAGAATCACATTACCATTGTGAACGAAAAGCCAAAACCTTATTTTCTCCCAGCAACTGTATTTTAAGATATGAACAGAACACTTTTTTTGCATTGGCTATATTACCTGTAAGCATACTATTTCTCCTCAGCGTGTGAGAGACTGTTTTCAGTAAGCACTGTATGTCTGCACTGGATAGTTTCATCAGTCTTTGCAAGTCTGCTCCAGAAAGATTTAAAATCTCTTTTATTGATTTTATGTCAGCTGAAATTAGAGGAATTTTTATAAATACTTTAGGCTGGATTACAGTCTTATGCATGAAAAAAAGTTTTCCCACTTTCTACTAATCATTTACTTGAAGTTTATCTACACTGCATTCCTGTGAGCTAGGCAGGCAACGTTTACTTTCGATGGATCAACAGATGCTATAAGATTGTTTGAAAAATTATTACTGAAGCATGGGAAAAAGCCATCACTTCTGATTACTCAAAAAAACTTGCTTATAAAATACTTAATTATAGTTCTAAAATGTTAGTGTACATCTAGATGCTCACACCCACCAACACACACATATGTAAAGGGAAACACTATGGTAACAGGTCTATTAGGAAGACATTGGCAAATCAAGTTACCTTTCTTAAGGGCAGCAATTACTTTAGGGTTCAAGTCAAACTGGTCCCAGTCCATTTCCTGATACAGCACTGGGGTGAATTATCTGTGACTGAAGTGGCTTTTGTCAGATATACATGCAACAAAAAAATAAGCATCATTCAACATGAAAAGTTTGTAGGAATATTTTTTTTTAATACCGTATTTATCAGTTATCTTAGAAAAATAACAATGATTCAGGGCACTGGCAAAAGTCTTCTCAGGTGGCTGTTTACATATATCCTATTAAAGGGTTCAACTAATAATACCACAGGTAAGAATTACTAGTAAGTTTAATTGCTTGTAATTCTGCATAAAGCTCACAAATACGTTGGACAGTCACTTCTACCCTGCTACTCTTTACATGAGCTTTTCATTTTCAAACAGAAAAAAGATCTCATGCATGTGCAACTTGGGATGATCCAAGATTATTCATGCATTGGATAGTCAAATATATTTTGATAAGCGAGAAGCAAATTTAGTATTAAAACATTAAAATAAGTTTTATTTTAACATTAATCACTCTTTTCAAAATTTTCATATAAACCACAACAGTTTAGCACTACAGCTGCCTAGAAGAGTACTGTGAGGTTTGTTACTATTGTTCAGATCACCTTTACGAAGGATTGCAGCAGACACATCAAAGTTTTATAATATATGACTTAATAAACAATTTTTTAACACGGGGGAGGAGAGGTTGCCGTGGATCCTGGTTACAGACCAAATGCAGGAGAAGCAGCAGTTATTTTTAAGCAACAGCTACTGAAAGCAAAATTCTGATAAGAGTTAGAAGTCGAATCTTATTGAAATTAATCGTGATTACGACGACCTTTGACTAGAAGGACTGCAAACCATTTTGTACGCTCCACTCCCACGAAGCCGCTCCATTGCGGCCGCTGTCTGAGGCGCTGGGAAGAGAGAGGAATCACCAGCAGACAATTACTGGAAAGCCAGGCGTGTCCCAAGGACAGAGCTCACCCGGGTCTGCCACAGCCCACCCTGCCACAGCGAAAGGCGAGCGGCAACACCTCTCTGCGGCCCGTTCGTCAGAGGGAGCGCGGTGAATGACGGCTGCGGCGGGAGCAGAGCAGCCGGGCCCGCCCCGCCGCAACAGCGCCCTCGCAGGCCCCTAGCCCCGGCCTCGCCACAGCCGGTGCCCTCACGGGGGCCTTCCGCGCGGCCCGGAGGGACCCGACTCGGGGACAGGGCCCGGGCGCAAAGCCGCCACCCCACCATCACCCCCGTTACGAACCCCCCGCCAGGACCGCCACATGAGGCCGTAGCCAATCAGCGGGCAGCTTGCCTGCGATGTCACTAGTCGCGGACCAATCAAAACTCCTCAAAACGACGACTCCGGCAGGACAGCCAATGGCAGGGCGCTGCTCAACGAGAGGGCAGGACGCTTTCGGCTCCGGTAACCATCTCTTCCGCAGGACTGGACGGAGAGCAGCGCTGGCCAGGGACGGCGGTAGCACCAGCGGTTCGGTGAGCCCTCAGGGCTGGCGCGACCCCTCCAACCACGGAGCCTCCGCAGAGCCGCTCCTCAAGGCCGCAGCCAGCTGAGCCCTCCCTCTAGGCGGCCCTACTCGCTGATTGGCTATCACGCTTCCTTGTACGCGGAATACGGGGGCGTGACTAAGGCGCGCACGGCCTTCGTTTTCCGGGTTGCGGTGTCCGGCCATCCCGTTGCGCAGGCGCTTCAAGCTGCCAATGGGATGGGGAAGGAATAATATGTCAGCCTTAAACACCAAGTGACACGGGATTGGCTGGAAAGTCTGGAGCCAGTCTTCTATTGGGCATCTGGGGCGCGTGGGCGGGCTGGTACCTCGCTGCTTTCCATTGGCCTCTCGCCGTGCCCGTTCCGAAGGTCTAGGCGATTATTGGGTAGCGACGGTGCCAGTCCCGGGAGAGCGAGTAGCGGTGGCCGAGTTTGAGGGGGAAGATGTCGGGCTGTGAGGCCCGCGATGCCAAGAAGCTGGTGCGCTCGCCCAGCGGGCTCCGCATGGTGCCCGAACATCGCTCTGCCCGCAGCCCCTTCGGCTTGGACGAGCCGCCCTGGGTGCCTGACAAGGAGGTATCGGTAGGGGCGGGGGCGCCGCTCTTTCCTTCCCCCACCGCGGCGGCCCGGTGCCCGCGGGGTCCTCGCTGCCTCCGAGGCCGCTGCCCCCCGGGTGTCCGGGACGTGTCTCGCCTGGCCCCGACCGGCCCGAGGGGCCGGGAACCGAGGGTTGAGATCGCGCTTCTTCCCCTTTCTTGCGCGGTCGGGGCTCGGCACCGCCCTCCGCCGTCTCTTTCTGTCTGGGCACGGCGGTGGTCGGAGCGGCTGGGGGGTCCTTGGCAGCTCGGGGCTTGCCAGGCGGCCGCCGGGACGCGCCGGGGGTCAGCGTTAGCCGGCGGGTCTTGCGGTGCCCTCCGGGAGCTGGCCCGGCCGGCCCGCCCGGCGCTGAGGAGCGCCAGGCAGGCTTGGCTCCGCTCGCCTCGCCTCGCCTCACGGACTGACCGGGCAGCGGATCGGGCTCGCCCGGGTGCAGTTTTTTTAGCTGTAAATCACAGTTTTTCATTTCGCTTAGATTAGTGGACTGAAGAGGGTAGGAGCGTCACTCGTGCTTCAGGGGCGTGCGGTTCTGTCACGAAAACTAGCGAGGACCCTAACGAGTTAAAAGTTTGGGGAGCTGTGCAGCACTAACGTTTAGGGAAGGAAGCATTCTCATTAAATGCTTACAGAGGTCATTCTGAAGACCAGTTGATTTAAAAAAAAGAGACCATGCGAAGTATTGAGGCAGTAAGGCTACGTCAGAACAACCTTCCTGGCTCCCAGTGTGAATCTTCAAGGAGTATTGAATAACTTAGACTGTTTCAGATAACTTTGCTTTTCAAGTAAACTGTGTGATCCTGGTCTTATATTAAATTTCATGTACTATGCATTAATTATTACCAGTCCCTACAGCTAGATGCGGATAGAACTTAGAATCAGTTGTTTGTTAGTTTATTTATTCACTGACAGCGTTGTGTGCTGTGGATGCATGGCAGTGCCTTAAATGTGACTGGAACTAAGATTTATTTGAGATGGGCCAATCTGTATTTAAGCAGGCAGTCCTTAAACAAAGCCATTCTATGCCAGATACTGACATGGTTGGTCTGTTTTGTATGGGAACACTATGTGCTCCTTGGTTAGGAACGAGGAAGAAATTTTTTCCCCTACCTGGTATCTCTTGAGGCAGAAGGTTCTGTGTAAAAGTAATAATTCTGAAGACTCACTCTGCTAGCACATCTGCTGCAGCTCAGACTAACCCTAACTGTCATAAGGTGCATGACTAGGAAGTCAGTTGTTGGTTTTGTTCAAAATAGTAACACTTTTTTTTTTTTGGCAAGTGAGTTTTTCAACTTGTTTTAAACAAGTGGTGTGCTATCTTGTGGGAGTTTTCTCAAGTTATTCTCTTCCATACTTAGAGAATTAAATACAATCCTCCCTGTCATCAATAACAATTGGTTATCTGTCTTACTGGAGTGTAGATAAGATTAAATTTTTCCATGTCCAGAGCTGAGTGTCATTGAAGGTACTGGTGCTCTGCTCTCGAGGTTCAGCCAGCTGGCACCAGATGTGGTGTGCTGCACTGGGTGTGTAGCAGATGGGGTGTGTATTTATCAGTGATCTTGTAGCAAAGTCTGAGTAGTTACTGTGTGAGTCGTTTCCCTTTGTGTTACGTGGAGTCTTGCTTTTGCTGCGTGGATGACTTGCTGTACCTGGTGTGCGCTGACCTGGGCCACCTGGAAACCTGATTCCTGATGTCATCATTAATGGATATGATTTGTGTAAGAGTTAAACTGAAATTAGTTTTCACCCTGACCTTCTGAAATCTAGTCTTAGATTTCAGTAGTCCTTGATTATAGCAGAGTAGTGTCATTGAAAAAACCCCACAAGGTACTTCTAACTCAGTTTAATACATAGTACCATCTTAATCCAAGTAAAGGTTGCTTGAGGATTGTGGTAGGATTTATTTAAACTATTTAATAATTAAGTCTATATATTTTAGATACATCAGTTTGATGTGTGGTGTTAGTTTGAATTTTATACTACAATTGTACTGCAGGTATTCATTCTCCATAAAATTCAACTTTTCCCCTGTAGTCTGTTGGGCAGGAGGCTGATGGTGTTGATCTGTGGCTGAATGTTGCTGTTGCATCAGAGTTGGTGATACTGGTTATTGCGAGGAAGTGTATTACTGGCAAAAGTTTTAAATGCATTTGTTAATTAATATTCTTAATCTTTCCTTATTTTGTAATCAGTTATTTTACTAGGTTTTTTTAAAAGTTTATTGAAGTTTTGACATCCCTTTGGTTACTCAATACCAAATGTAACAAACATTTTCCTTAAAATATCAGGTATTTTAAGGAGTTTGAAGTGTAAGGCTGAAGCAGAACTGAAGAAAACTTTCTTTCTGGTAGTTATTATCCACCTCAACTCATTATTTATATTATATTAAAATTTGTACTGAGCATCATTAAACTTGAGACAGAGCTTAAAAAGTTGGTCCCTGCATGTGCCTTGTCTAGCCCGGAATTTCTTTGTTAATTACCATCAGAGTTCAACTGATGATGCTCCTACTAAGGGAGTCCTGGACTAGAGTTTGAGTAAGATCTGTATGATCAAATGCAGAGGTGGCCAAACCTCGTGACACCCAGCTGCGTACCAGACCTTTATGTGGCTGAGGAACACTGTGTGTCTCAGAGCGGGGATGTGCGAGAGGAGCTTACAGGTGCCAGGGACTCCCTGGAGCTCCTGGATCACTGTGGGAGGGAACTGAGCTCTGTGTCACTGGGTCACCTGTTGGCTCAGACTCTGTTGGCAGTAACAGTGTGACAGGACTGCACTCTTGTGTAGCAGTGAACCGGCCCTGTACAGCCCTGTACAGCTGTAATACCAGAAGCCTCGTAAGCCATATCTACTGTATGTTTGCACTGCGGTGTTTTCCACTCTGGTTGGTTGGGTGTGTTACAAGGTGTGATTTGACGAGCTTGTGAACCTTCACATTTACAGAAGTTCACTGTATTAACAAGTTCAACCAGGTGTTACCTTGCATCACTTCTTGAATCGCTTTCTTATGGTGTATGCAAATAAAGTACATGAAGCTTAACTATAGCTTCCTGTCCGTCTGGCTGGGTCCAATGTATTGGGGCAATTTGATACTGCATTGTCAGCAAACACGTGAGGAGTTCTGCTCTATTCGTAATGAGCTAGCTCGCAGTATTGTTAAATTAATACCAAGATCCAGCAACTGTTGGATGTTCTTCCAATTTTCTCTTGCTATATGAAGTAATCTGATATCAGTATTAGTGGTGTTGAATGTGAAATGAATATACTTGTGACATGCATTTTTATTTAATTTCTTGCTTCATATCCTTTTGTTTCCACTTGACAAAAAAAATCAGATCTGCACTAGTTTTATGAAGCCTGTATCTGGAAGATATGAAAAGTAACTCAATCATCATGCTTCCTCCTCTGTAAATGTGATAAAACCCCCTTCAAGCACAAAAGCTTAGTTCAGTGCTTGTGCACTCTCTCATTATGTCAGCATGTGGAAGTATAGGAAGAATTCACCTTTCAACATGCTCTTCAGCAGAAATCTCTTTCCGGGCAAAGTAGAAGTTGATGTTACGCAAATGGCTTCCCTCGGTTCTGGTTCCTTAAAGCAGAAGTGCCTTGCAGGAACAGTGTATCCAGTACTTGTGTTAGAACATGTTCCCGTTCTGCCATGCCTGGTACCATATGCCATTTGACTTGTGGTTTGTTGATGACCGCGCTGTGTAACAGGCAGTGTTGTCTGATAGCTCTGGAATGCAGAGATGCTTTTCTATAGAGTTTGTATTAAATAGGAGGATAGATAACTTCCTTCCTTCCTGAACAACAAATTGTATGTTTAGTGTGACATTGTGTATGAAATCTATTTAGTACTTTTGTTCAGAAGAGTGGGGGGTTCCCCCACCCCAGCTTTTGGCTTGTGCTTTGTAATTTCTGACAAAAAAACCCCCAAAACAACAAACAAACATGTTTTCATTAACAAAATTAGGTAGGCTCCTAGTAAATTCAAAGTATACCAAAATTCTTGCTGAGTACAGCTCCCAGACAAGCTATTAAGCTACACATGTCAAAAACTAAAATACTAAGTCAGGATTAACATAGAATAAAATGTGGTATTAGCTGTAGAGTACTACTTGTTACAGAGATGAAGCCTGGGGAATGCTGAAGTTGCTTTATGCTGAAGGTTATTCATCAGTGAGTGTTAGGATAAGCTTTTCTACAGCCATTGTGAAAAGAGGTAGTTGGATGCCTTGATTCAGTGTGTTATTTGAAACAATGCAGGAACATCTGTGGTCTCTCCTTGGGATTTAAAAACCCATGGCTTATTGTAACAAGTATTGCAAGTGGCTATTTACGTTCCCTTACAGTGTCTGTAGTACTCTCTAATCTGTTAAACTTCTGTTTAGATGTCAGAACACTTCTTGTAAACTATTGCAAACTTTTAACAATCTTGTGCTTCAAAAGAACGTGAAAGGTTTCTAGCGAATTTTTAATTAGCTGCTGTAATATTTTCTTGGCAGTAGTTGTGGAACTTGTGATAGTAATTTGAGTATCTGAAGCAAAAGTCCCCAAAAGAGATGACAAAAGCTGTGTAACCTGAAAGAACTTAGAGAAGTTACAACGGTTAAATACTGAAATACGTTAAAGGGAAATGCTTAGCAAATAGCACCTGCTTAGCTTAGGACATGTTTTTAAGATGTCATTCTGCTGTAGGCTGATATATTCTTCTGGTTTGAGGAGTTTCGGTTTCTAGAGTTATAAAACTTGCTATAAGATCTAACCATGTTCTTCTGATCCAGATGTCAGGCATAATTTTGCATTAATATTTGCAAATAAATCTAGCAATAATTGCATTATAAGCCTTGCAGAGTGGTTTTTGGTATGGTGGATAAAAATGTGTAAAATCTTGGTGAAAATCCAGTGACTTAACAGCTGAATATCAGCCCTTTGCTGGGTGAATTTCTATATAGAAAATTTTAATTGTCTAACAATCACTGATCCCTTCTGGTAATTTAGAAGATCAAAACTGTCACCCCTTAAACCCCACTTAGTTGTGAGAGACAAATGTCTTCAATTTTTTTTCTGGCGTTTCTTTAGGGAGGAGTGTGGGTGTAAGCTTGTTTTGGGAAAGCAATATTTCAGGAAGTGACATTTTGAAACAGAAATAAAAATTAAGTCTTAGTGGCTTGGAAGAAAAGCAAATATCTCCAAGCGTGTTTCCATAATGTGTAAGTATTGAGAGCATTGAAACATGTAAATAATGTTTTAGAGAGTCAACAGAGCCTCACAGTATAATACAGTGAGGATGACAACTTCTATAAAACCAGTTGACTCTGGAATATTTGACTCTCTGGATAACCAAACATAATTAAGCATGTTAAGTGCTTCTGAAATGCAGTTTTGACTGCTGGCAAGATCTGGCATTCCTTAGGGCAAATGAGTTTGGCAGCTTTTTTTGTCTCACAACTGGGGATGTGTTATTTTTCTATATTGGTATTAAAGGAAAACCACCCATGGTTAAAAGATAAAGGATGGAGGTTTGTTGGAGCTGTTTCTTTTTAGGCTATAATATAAAGCTCAGTCTTTGCATATGGTAGGTAGATTAAAGGTTTAGAAATCTTGTAGATTAATCTCATTTTTTGCTGTTTTCTAGTGCCCAAGATGTATGCAGTGTGATACAAAATTCGACTTCATAACTAGAAAGGTAAGAGAAATCAATGAAAAGCATTAACTGTTGCAGAATGCTAATACGGACTTCCTTGGATTTAAAATGTAGAAGATTTCAGTAGAATGTTGTGCAGTGTCTGATGTTACTTAAAGAGTTTTTTCTTTCTGTTCTGCCTTTTCTGAGTGGAAGTCTTTGTTTTAATTCTGTTTCTTTGAAATTCTTCTTGTTGCTCAATGTGTAATATATAGCTAGGGTTTTTCGAAGTCCCTGGGTAACCACAGGGCTTACATTCAAAGGAGGAGTTAGAGGAACTCATGCTGGAGTGGGCTCCTAACACACAGTTGTGTTTTGGGAGATAAAATTCGTTGTGGAAATGTAAGCCAAAATGTTTTCAGGAGTAATGAATTACAATCTTACATTAAAGAATTGTATCGTTAAAATTCAGAGAACCAAAACTCAGATTCTCTTTCTGTTTTAGAAGGATTTATCTCAGGATTTAGAAAAGGAAATTTCTGGTTAAAGTAGGATGTGTAAACTGCCTCGATTGCTGTGAGCCATGGTTAGGCTCATTGTGTGAAGAGAAAACACTAACATTAAATTATGCTCATTGCACAAAAGTAAGCAGGTCACTGTGGAATGCGGGCTCGTGTGCAGAATAGTACTATCAGAAAACATTCTGCTGATACGGGATTTCTGCATGGAGAAGGAAAGCAGCCTCCTAAAAAAGACCAACAATGATTTTTAGCAGGAAACACCATTCCTCTGTATAACTGCTTGTAGCATGTGCTTGTGAGAGTGAAGAAAGGTAGAAGTGGGACTTGTAGTGCTTTGACATAGTCAGTGTTTTTTAACTTACTGTTTGGAGGGAGAGGGAAGGAGAAATTGTAAACCAGACATGCTAATACATTATTCCAGGTAGGTGTGAATTTTCAGGAGGCCTGAAGAGCATTAGGATGTCAGCTAGTGATCCTAGGACTAGACTAGACTATTTCAGTTGAAAGGGACCTACAATGATCACCTAGTCCAACTGCCTGACCTATTCAGGGCTGACCAAGTTAAAGCATGTTGTTAAGGGGGTTGTCCAAATGCCTCCTAAACACTGACAGGCTTGGGGCATGGAGACCACCTCTCTAGGAAGCCTGTTCCAGTGTTTGACCAGCCTCTCAGTAAAGAAATGTTTCCTGATATTCAGTCTGAACCTCCCCTGGTGCAGCTTTGAACTATTCCCACGTGTCCTATCACTGGACTCCAGGGAGAAGAGATCAGCACCTCCCTCTCCACTTCCCCTCAGTCATGGAGTGTACTTCCTTCTAGTTCTTGTTTTACCTTTTAGTTGGATGGGTTAGGAGCATGGTGGTTGGTTGGTTTGAATGTTTTGGTTGAGAAGCACCAATTCATTAGGCTGCTCTGTTTCACTTGTCTTAGCTTTAGGAAGTAAATGGAGGTAGCCCTGGGAAACAGGTACTCCAGAGAATTTTGCGTAACATTTGGAAGGAAAGCCTAACACTGACCAAAACTGCAGTGTATCAGTTCCTTGTATCAGACTGTTCAAACTTGCTTTGAGCCACACATCAGTTCCTGCTTGCCTGCGAATACTTGTTCTGACACGAGGACTGGCATCAGGAAGACCCACTGGGACTGTCACACCCCAGTAGTGATGTGGAGCACAAGCCACTTGCTGCAGATTTAGTATCTGTGAAATGCATTGCAATGCTAGTTCTGATTTTGCAACTTCATTGGGTTTGTACTAAGCTGCCTGATATTTCTTACAGAGAAATAGCTTTAGGTTTTAAGTATGAAGATTTTTATCCTTTCCATGGGAAAAACTTGATAATAAGTTTCAAGGGAGAAGAGTAGGATCTCCAGTTGAAGTTTCCCAAGGTCTTTGCTTGGAAGTGGGAAGGGAGCTAACCACTCTTCTGTGGTGTTTTTACTGACAGTAAGATGAAGGGTTTACTGGACACTGGAAAGCCCTTTCAGTGTCTTCTCTGGTCTGCTGTAGAAGCATGTTTACAGAGTGCTTGTAGTGCTGTTGTTCATGCTACACTCAGTCCTTTGTGTTCAGTCTTCAGAGATTTCTTTCTACTACTCCAGCAGTTAAATTCCTGTACCTATCCCTCAGCTTGTGTGTTCCACACCTGAAAAACTGTTCTGTTTCCTGGAGAGGAGGATATTTCATGTAGTAACTTTATCAAATTATTCCCTAATAGTGTTCTTTATAAATAAATAAATAGAACGTTCTCTTCTGCTTAGCATCACTGCCGAAGATGTGGAAAGTGCTTCTGTGACAAGTGCTGCAGTAAAAAAGTGCCTCTGCCTCGCATGTGCTTTGTGGACCCTGTGCGGCAGTGTGCTGAATGCGCCCTCATCTCCCAGAAGGAGACAGAGTTTTATGACAAGCAGCTTAAAGTACTCATGAATGGTAAGGACCAAATGCATATATGTGCTGGTTTGATCTCATTTAGATTTATTCCAACACTGTGTTAAACAAATCTGATAACCAGCAGGAGTAATGCCTCTTGTCAAAGCAAGCTGCAGTTTTGTCTCCTTTAAATACTGTTTTGGTGCCCTGCTTCTTGTCTGCCAGTTAATAATTCTGTTATCAATTTATTTAGAGAGAAGTTCACAATTTTTAGTCAGTTCTTTCAAAGAGTGATTTAATTAAACACAAAGGAAATTCTAACTCCTCAGAGAACAGATTGTGCATGCAGTTGGCATTTTTCTTAAAATAATGCATCTTTTAGCTATATTCCTGTTACATTAAAGAAAGACAAAAAGCACTTTACAATAGAGAATATTCTAATATTTTCTAACAAGAAATATATTGTGCTTGTTTAAGACTTCATCTGAGAGCTTTGATCTTGCCCATGGCCTACAGCTATGGTTGGTGGCAGATCACCATGAGTCCTCGATTTCGCATAACATTAAAACTACATGCAGTGCAGTAATTCGTGCTCTACTTAGATTAAGAAAGCTGAGTCTTCAGTTTTTAAAATATTCTGTGATGGTTCAGTGCCTTTTGATGGGCTCTCCACTCTCAGCATGATGCCAATTAATATAATGGGTAAGCTAAACCACCCGTCTGACCAGTATGAATGTTCCTGGGGAGATTCTAGGTTCACCCCTGTGACACACAAATCATTCGTCACTTGACTTTGCAGATGAGGGTGTAGATGAGTTTTTGAATAATGTATTTTAAACAGAAGACTGTTTTTTAAAGCACGTTCTGCTTGCATTCATCTTATGCAGTTAAAGCCCGAAGTTGTTCCTGACTTAGCGCAGAGCCACAGGTCTCAGTCGGAGATGGCGATTGTGATGTCCTTCGCGGTTTGGCTGCTGTTGCCTCTGTGTCTTGCATCAGCAGCATGGGGGTCCATGCTGAGGGGTCAGCGAGGCTAAGTGAAACTGTGAAATAGGCAGCGAGGTGAAGCTCTCTGAGGCTGTGTGGTTTGGGTTATGGAGGTGGATTGCAGACCATTTGGCAGGACTGTCTTGTTATTTTTTTCAGCTCCCAGACCAACAGTATTGGTATTAGGTAATACAGGGAGCATGGGGCATGGAGGAAATAGTGGTTAGGCATGTAGTCTGCTTTAAGGCATGAATCACTTCACTAATGTAGCTGAGATGACTTTCTCAATGTCAAAGGAGCTGTTCTGAGCAGGAAGAAGCATAACATGAAGGCTGAAGTTCATTGACCTCAGAGTAAGACTGAGCTAGCCTTCAGGAATGAAAAGAGGTGTCTCAACTGTTTATTAAACCAGAGCTGAAGGTCACATCCCACTATTGGATTCTTCTGACAGATTTGTTTGGAATACTGAAAGAATAGTTTGTATTACGGTGATCAGACAGGGTCTTTCATTGCCAATTTTTGCCATCTCCAAATCTGTTCTCATTTTTAAAAGATCCGTCTTCGATATCATCTGTATTTCTGCAACATGTGTGAGAAATTACATAGCAATTGTGAAAGGTCCTGTGATTCAGAACATGGTAATTACAGATCAGCTTTTCATACTAGAGTGTTCTGCTGATGTTACTGAGTTTAACATTTCAGTTAGTCTCTTAATTCACCCAGTTCAGTGTATTAGGTGCGGTAAGTAAAAATAAGTTATCCTTTTTGATACTTGAATGTTCCTTCCTACACTCTGCATTAGAATACTAAAACATTTCTTTTCAGGTGCTACATTCTTTGTCACTCTGGGAACATCTGATAAATCTGAGCTCATGGTCTGTCGACTTTCCAACAACCAGAGGTGAGAAAGATTGATAGAAATTGCACTTGTAAACTGTATTATTTTTGTACTTACAGCTGTATTATTCTTTAATAACCTAAACAAAGTATAAGAGTAACATGCTGTGAGGATACTGGAGAGTAGTCGGACTGAGAGGATAGATACCACTTTATTGGAGTACGTTTGTTTGAATTTCCTAGCCGCATGGATCCGAGTGCCTTGGAATGGTGGAGCTGCACTCGCTGATAGTGCCTCTCCGTGCTGCTGGAGTACAGTGGTTTTGCCAGCTGACTGGGGCAGCGTAGGACAGCGTTCGGGGGGCTGTAGGGAAAAATCTTGAATGCAGAAAGCTTGTTCCAGAACAACGCTAACACTGCAGCATCCTGTTGAACATGACAGCCAAAGCATTGCTTTGGTCATCCCTGTAATTTGGTTGACCAGAGCACTACAGACTCTGCTTCTTCCCCAAGAGCTTTGGAAGAACGCTTTTAATATTTTGAAAGGGTCTCCTTGCAAACTGAACTGCAGGTTTTGTGGTTTGTTTTTTTTTTCACTCTCCTTTAAATGAAGAACTTCTATGAAAAGTGATTTTTCTTGCTTGATTTCTCTCCCTCACCATCTCAAAGGACATAGAAACAGCTGGTCACTGAGAGATTATGTTTATTTTTTTCCCTTTGATTTGGACTTTACTGTAGAGAAAAAATTTTTTAAAAAAAGTTCTTCTTCTCTCCTGTAGATACCTGGTTTTGGATGGAGACAGCCACTATGAAATTGAAATTGTACAGATTTCAACTGTTCAGATACTTACAGAGGGATTTACTCCTGGAGGTAAATTTTTCATTGAATACAAATTGAGAAAAAAATATGTGAAGTTGTAATTGTTGTTCGAGCTAGACAGTGCATGTCTAGGTTATTGGTAACTGAGGTCTAATTATGTAGTTACAGCTGCTTTCAGAATAGAGTGCAGTGTGTGGAACCCTGTTCACGTGGCTACTGGATTTTGGGGGGAACCTAAGAACTGCAAAATTACCTTACAGCTGTAATATGGGAGAGCCGCTCGATAAATCCGCGTAAAGGTGTTATCATCTGCTCTCATCCTTTCTCTTGGCTAAATATAAACATCTATTGATTGAAAAGCTCATAGGAGGGAACTGTTAGTCTTTGGTAGCTTCCATTTCAGAATCCAGCTGGGATTTCTCTTATACTGGTACAAACAATTGTGAGGAGAGTGAGAAACTGGGGAGAAGAATAGATAATTGAACTATGCTTTCTTAATTTCATTCAAGATGAAGGGGTGGCCAAATGAAACTGGTAACATCTCAGTCGGAGGGCAGCTACTTACTGCCTCATCTCTTACCAGATTTTAGAGTATTTCAGGATGAACTTGAATATGATTTCACTGAAATGAGAACAAACAAGGTCAGGAATTTTCATAATTGTTCTCTAGCAACATCTCTGTCACCGCTGGACTTTTCTAAGCGGCAGCCCCTCTGTGCAATAGTCATTCAGTGCAGCATGTTGATTTTATTAAACTTATCTTTGTATTCAAATCAAGCAGATGTGTTGCTGAGTTATTAACGCTACAATTCCTTGTTCACTACTCTGACCGCTTTATCTTTTTGCCTGCCTGCCTTCCTTCTTGATGGTAGAAAAAGATATTCACACTTACACCAGCCTTCTGGAGAGCCAGCATATTACTGAAGGTATCACCAGCACCTTTGAGCATGACTCACCCAAGCATGTTGTCATGGCCCCCTCCCACCTTTCTTTCTCTGCAGGGCTAGTTTTTTGCTTATCTATAGCTGTTTAAGTTATGTTCAAATCTGACATGTATGTGTTCCTTCCCATCTGTCTAAGAATGAATGTTTTTTAGCTTTTTGGAGGGATGACTAAACCACTGAAGGCCTTCTTTAGACCACAGGTGCTATTGTCCATGCTAGAAGAGGGAAGGGGAGATGAGAAATAGTATCATCAGTGGAACACAGTGGTAGACATCACCTCCTTCAGCAGAGCTGTACTAAATGGTATATACCAGAAACGATTAGCACATTTCTTGTATACTGCCCAGTAAGGCTTTGCGCTGAATAAATAAACCATTAGTTAATGGATTGCTTTTACACACCTTTAAAAGAAATAAGACCTCACTACGTAAGGTGTGTTCTGTCTGACCCAGTGATGTCCAGGAATGCTGGACATGAGAACCTGGTCAAGGCTTGTAGGAGTTTGATTTCCACTTTAAGTTGTCCCTTCAGCTGTTAGTCTGACCAGGTGGATGCAGGGGAGCGAGCGACAAAGTTGGATGTCAGCTTGTCCTACAAGAGGAGCACATGGCTGCTTTTGTAGACGCCGCTTGTGGGGTGTTGATCAGGTTGCTTAGATTGAGGTTGTCTTTGTCTGGTTTCTTGGATATTACAGTGATCGCCTCCAGGAGCCCTCTCATGCAGACACTTTGCAAAATTATTTTTAAAAGTAAGTGTGTCCTTCTGTGTGTGGTGGTGCTGTTCCTGGGCCTTAGTCTGGCTCTGCTACTTCAGGAAATAATGCCAATGAAGTGATATTCTAAACAAAGCTTTTGTATGATTTCTGTATTTTTGCTTCAGTTTATTGTAATCTCTATGCAGCCAGAGGAAAATACAAACATCCTGCTATCGCGCTGTTGTCAGAGCAGTGTCTTGTAGTGGGTTTTCTTCAGGATGTAAACGGTGTTGCCAGCCGTTACCTAGTCTTGTGTAAGCATCTTTCCCAACCTTTGCCAGGCCTGGAGGGACTTCTGACTGCTGTGCCAGACTTTGTATCAAGCAGGGATCCTTCTTTGATACAACTGGACACTAGTAATTCAAGTTTACAAACTGCAGGCTACACTATGAAACTGGCATCTATGCAAGAGACACCACAGCAATATTCTAACAGGAGGGTAGTCTTAGTGTGTGCAGCTAGTGGCTTTATCCAATTGCCTGTACAAGCTCTGCCTTAGTGACTGCCAGAATTAAACAGTGTTGAGCCTGCACGTTCCCTTGCCTGGCACTTACGCCCATGGTCACTACCTCCTCTGATGTGGCAGTTGTTAGTGCACCTGCAGTTGCTAGTGCTTCAAATAAAGTGATGAGCTAGTTTTCTTCAAACACTCTTACTAGCTAGAAGTTGTGTTTCTTAGTTGGTAAAAGCTGTTGCTGTTCAAGATTTTATGTCCTCTTTCAGGAGGTAATACTCGTGCCATAGGCATGGTCCTGCAGTATAAGGTGCCAGGGTCAGAGGAGCTAAAGCAGATGAAATTCACAGCCAGTGAAGACTTCAGCTGTAACAAGAAGCTGTCTGCAAGCTGGCTGGCAGCTATGCACAAGGTAAGCAAAGGAGGCAAAACGGAGAAGGCTGAAGAAAATCTTTACATGGGGTGCTTAGTAGCTCTAAAGGATGCAGCCTTAGGAGTCTGCCTTTTCTTTATTATGCTATTTAAGGATTTTAGGGCCTTGTGCTAAGACAGAAGCTATGGATGGGTGTTGTGAACATGACTTTAGCTTTATGCTCAGATACCTGAAGAAGATAAGAACTACAAAGGGGTTTCCAAGATCTTCTGTGTGTTGTTAGGTGAAAAGGAGGAATTAGAATTTCAAGTCCCTGAAGTTTTTGTTACTCACTGAAGAATGTGCATTATGAAATACTCTTCTGAACCTAAACTCAGCTAATTGTTTTTGCTACTTTATGAAGGTTCAAACAAGTTGTTGATTTTTGAAAACAGGAGGAGAGGTGGGGGCAGGACCCTGTGGAAGACTTGTTTTATCTTTTGTTGCTAGGCACCGTATGACCAATTAAACTGGTTTCGTATTTCACAAATCACTGTTACGGGAGACAAAACCCAAAAGCACCCCAGCTAGTTCTGGAACTTGGTTCATCTGATCAATTGGTAATTAGAACTGTAATGTATAAGCTGTCTGTAAAGGCAAGTGTGTGGCTGTTTCCTTGTGCATCGCGTTGTTAAGCTCCCAGCCACCCCTCACCCCAGCAAATTCCAGAGAGGTAACCGTGTTCAGCACCGCGCACTCAAACTTTGTACTGCCTTCTGAGTACAATGTAGTGCTTCCTTATCCCTGTCCTAACGCATCTCTCACAAGCAATGCAAACCTGACAAATACAGTGAGAACCGCTATTTTATGGATGAGCTTAACACCCTCCCCCACTGATGTTTCTCCTTTTGAGGGACTGGTCAGTGCAGTGAGACTTCCAGAGCTCCTTGTTAACAGCTTGTAGAAGGACTTGCCACGAGAGAACACACATTTGTTCCCTTCGCAGGGGGCTGGTTGCTGCTCTAGTTTGAGACAAATGCAACACCTCACCAAAACTTTGCAAGGAAGAGTCAGAAGGGGGAGGAGGAATACAGAACAGAGTAATATTGTTATAATAATAATAGCATATGTTTAGTATTTCTGAGATTTTGGTAATCTGTCTACTTTTTGCCTTTTCCAAGGCAGTTTTCATCAGAAATGGTCATTTCTGACCAGGAAGAAACAAATGTAAGTTGTTCTGAAAATCTGACGTGACCTCAGCTTCTGCACTTAAAGTAACCCTGAACAGTCTCAAAAATTACTCTTGTGCTTATCTGAATGCTATAAAAACCCCAGACTTAGGAAAATCAAGGAAGAATTCAAAGCCTTGGGTTTAAAGGAAAGTTTTGGCAAGGTAGTAAGAAGATGAGGTGGCTGCAGGTGAAACTTCAGTTAACACAATGACATCTTGTCTTCACGTTAGGCAACGAAACTTCTTTATGAGTCCCGGGACCAGTAAGAACAACAAACTGTTGGCCGCTTGAGGGAAGACACCAGCCTCCACAGCCCTGCCTCTCGCTTTCTGCTCACTTGGCAGCTGGGAACATTGGCTGTTCTTGACCCTTTCTCATTCCAGTGTGGTTCACTCTGTAAGAACTGGCAAATGTAATGCGAGTATGTTTCTGAACCATGAGTATTCACTATAGTGTGCAATATGTATACAATTAATGCTTTAAACAGCCTCACCTTTTAAGACTTTGTATATTTTGTTAAGCCTTTATTGGCACTTAATATGAAAGTGACCTGCACTACAGCTAATGTACAGCACAACTTTTATAGTAACAATTATATATACTGTTTGCTACAAAAAGCAAACCAATGTGTATGTCTCTTCTGCAGAGAATAGCTTTTGGGTATAGATCTCAGGTTCCTCCCTCTATCCAAATGTTTAAAATCAATGTACAATGAAATCTGCCTTAGATAATTATTTTATAGAAATCACTTGGGTTTTTATAAACTTTTCATTTTAAACAGCTAAATATTTCACCAAATACCACCAAATTGGACTCACATGAGTATGACCTTGGAACTTAACTTCTGTAATAAACAAGCTTCCAGAATAATTTTTAGTTTTGTATTTTTTTTTGGTAACTAGCTTTTGTTAATCTAATTGTAATGCTATCTGGAATTGTATACAGTTTAATGTACAACTATGAATAAATTAATTCACTTATTTAAAAAAATGATACTTAATTTCACAATATACAACTTCTTAATGATGGATAGTGTGGTCTCTACTCTCTGAACTCTGAAAATTTTGACTTTATAAGCATTGCCCTAATTTTAGCACTAAGTGTTGATAATTCATTCAACTGTTGGGATAAATCTTCCAGCTACACATGCTGAGCCAAGTGTCTTTTTTGCCCTCTGTCTTCCAATGCTGTAAGAATAGCATAAGCAAGCGCAAAAGGCTTGGGTGTCAGTGTAAAGGAGCCCTGAGCGCTCTTCTACACAAGTATTAATTTGTCACAGTTGGAATGAGGAGTTTCCAGAAATGTTTGGCAAGTCATTTTCTGTGCAGCTGGTAAAGCAATGAGGAAACTTGAGTTCACAGGTAGCACACAGCAGGCTACAATTAGTCTATCTACATGGGCTGTGCCCACCCATCTAAAAATACCAGAGAATGCAGCCATGCCTTAGCAGAACTTTATTGTGCACATTTACATGTTCTCTGAATTAGTGTATCATAGGCTCTTGAACTCATCACATTCATGTAGCAAATTCTTCAACAATAATACCCTTTCACTTTTCACCACAATATATACAGTTAATGCTAACCTGTGGTAAAAGCAAGTTACAGCACTGCAGAAATGGATAGATAAATTATACACAGAACTTGTACATGAAGAATTAATCAAATTGCATACTGTTAAATGGGAGAAAATTACAAGAAATATGGCTAAAACTTATAATGGGAAATTCAAAATAGACTTTTGGTATATAAAATCATGTACAATTAAAATTCCAGTGAAGTGCCTTTTTTTTTTTTTGCTTGAAACTACAATGTAGTGGAATAGGTTATTGCATAACTTGCCTTGGCAACTGATGTAGGCTGCCAAGAACCACAGAAACTGTCCTCAAATAAGCTATCGCCTTTCTTAAATCCTTCTCAAAACCTTGTTTCTTCTCCTTTACTCAGCATCTACACTGCCCTCTTCCTACTTCTATCCCATCCTTCATATTTTCTTCTAGACTGACTCAGGCAGACTTCAAAATACACAGTATAACCCTTACCAGACTCTGACCCTTTTCAACTATTGCACTTTCATCCATGCAGACGTACAAATCCCTTAAGCTGCTGCAAGTTTGGTACTAACTGTTTTGTCCAGGGTGGACAACCTTGGGTAGTTAGTAGGGGAACCTTTACTTTAGTAGAGGTAACACTGGTGCTGTAGGCTGAATAGTAAGAAAATAAAACACCAAGTGAAATACTGTGTAGGGGGTTTGATACAAATACTGTTGTTTTGTTAGTTCTCTAGCTTGATTCTAAATGCAAATAGTGCTAGATGCTAGGCTAAGTAAAGCTTTTGTTGGGGTTGTCTGGACTGGGATTTAAGTATATATAGCATGTTGCCACTTAAAACCCCAGCCCTCATCAAGCTTTGGTGACTACTTAGTTATGCATGTAATAGGTGAAGATCATGTGTCCTAGAACCCAAAGAGCTGATCTGTAATGAGAACTCAACATTCACTGGTATCGAACAAAATACCCAAAATCCTGACATGGGACAGTTACTGTGGGGTTAGAGCAAACTGGACAGCGCTATCTGCACTCCGCAAATGACAGCTCTGAACATTGAACACGAGAAAGCTCCTACCACGGAACTTTAACTTCAAACACTGCTTTAGACGAGAGTTGGCGCAACACTGTAGGTAGTGGAGGTATCGTTCTCCTCATCAGTGGTGGGTCACATAAAAACGATCCTCATTTACAAACTGCAGATCTTGAAAACCGTGGATGCTGTCCATTTAACAAGAGAAAGCACCATTAAAACTAAATAGCATAGTTTTATTTCTCTGTGTGAAATGATCAAAAATGATGCTCCAGTGTGTATTTTAAGTTTCCAGTTACCAGCACGGTATTGCACTGTTGTACAACTGAATTCAAGCAAGGGTTCGCTGCCTAGGTTTTATTCGTGGATATAACTGTAAAAACAGAAGAAAGGTATTAGGTTTTGCCTGTTGATACAAGTTAAATATACATAAATTCAACTATGACCAAGGGGTACTTATTAACAAGAACTGGGTGATGAAGTGTTTTGAGGGTGAGGTTTTTGTAAGCTACAGTATGTTCTTAGGTAACTTCTGAAAAATTAAACCAGAATGAGCAGGAGGCCAAGGGCTGGCTGACTTATTTATACCTGCCAACAGCAACAAAATTGCTGCTCTGAAAATGACTTGGTTCATTTTGCTCAAGATCCCAGACTATACCAAAGGATGCTTTTACATGTGTACAGGAATTCCCTGTTGAGCCCTAGAGAGAGCTTATTTCCTGCTCTATAAGGTTTTCTTAAGTATAGAGAGGACAAAATGTGTAAGAGAGCAGGAATGTAATGCTACTCATGCTAGCAGTGTTCTGTTTGACTGGGAGCAGCATGAACAACTTGCCTACAGCTGTCACCTTCAAGGCTCTTTCCTGTGTTACATTTGTACACATCTGTATGTTGCTTATCTTGTGCCAGGTATTAAAAACCTTCCTAAAGAACTTTCTGGGCCAAAGCTTCAAGCGGCCTAATAGACCCAGCACACTTTACACTGGGGCCATATAGTTTAGCCAAGGGGGAAAAAAAAAAAAAAAATCTTATTAAAGATTCAAGCATAGACTATATTAAATAATAGACCAACTTGCCAAATAAAAACCAGTGCTCATCTCCTAAGCAATAGCATCTCCTTTTTGTTTACAATGACACAGAGGCCAGAGAGAATAAGGATAATCTGCATTGCAGCACTTCATAGCAATGTGTCCAGGTGATGCACAGAGGGATTCTGACCAAAGATCCATCTTGTGGTCCTACTTCAGGAGGAAGTAAACAATCGAGTGGGGAAGGTAACATAAAAAGAACTCACCCCAAGAAGATTTTTAGGCACGTAGCCTTCTTTATCATTGAGGCGGGCCCACCACCACTCTGTTTCATTGTCATCCTTGCGCCTTAGAATAGTAATGGCATCGCCCTCGTGGAATGACAACTCATCATTATTCTGGGCTTCATAATCCCACAGAGCATACACCACTCCTTTATTCATCACTCCCAACTTCTCCTGAACTCCTGTTAACAACAAATTACAGAATGCACTAGATGGTAAAATATCTTGTTCTCTGAGATTTTCTTAGCATGGACACTGTGGCCCAAATATTAGTCTCTTACTAATAAAATTCCATGAACAATTTTCAGTGCTTCCATGATAAAATGATTTCAGAAATTGAACTGCATGATAAAACCAAATTTTACAGAATATTTTAAACCAATTTGCATGAGGTTCTTCTCTTGTATTATATATGCAATAGAAACTTCATAATCTTTTATTCAAATGAGGATAAAAACAGTTTCATAAAGTATACGTGTTTCTTCATGTGATCTGCTAGAAATTTCTGGAGTATCTCTCAATATACTTGACTACTCACTGTTACTGTCAAAACCTCCCCATGAAAGCATTTCCTTGAAATGAAGCCAAATTAAACTTTAAAAATCTGCAACATTAGAAGAAGCCTGTAAAGTAACTCAGAGAACAGAAGGCCTATGAGCAACATAGTAATGAAAAGACTATTCTGTTTTTAGCATTTTGAAAGACCGAGTGATAGGCAGTACTGCCAAGTCTGGGGCCTAAGCAGATGTTTCATGCAGATCAGAGAGACAGAAATGGATGAATTTTAGAAAAGCTAAAAAGTTTGTAACAGAGTGTGACAGCTTACCGTACAGGAACTGGGAACACTGAATATAACCTTCTTCCATCTCTTCACATTTGTCTGCAGCAGTTTCTATATCACTTATAGTTGAAGCAAAAATAGCTGCTCCAGATTCAACCAGTAGTTTACAGAGATGAACACTATTGCAAGAAGCAGCACAATGCAAGGGTGTCCTGAAATAACGCAGAAATAAACCTCCATGAATCCTAACTGTTGTGTCTCGCAATACAGAGTTCAGCCTGTCTATTTTTAAAGAAAAATGGTTCTTTATGATTATGGTATATGTATGTATTGTCTAAAACCTGTCAAGCAACTGGAGTAGATTCCAAGATTTACCTGACTCCAGTAAAGCCAAACATTATAAAATGTGTTAGCTAAAGTGTTGATTTTCATAGCTTACAAAGCTGATGGGTATAAAAGGGTATTTTCTAATAAGAAATTTGAGAGGTAAAACAAAGGTGAGGGCAAAACAGATGAACACAGCAAGGTTTCACATCCCCTCCGAACGCTTCAGAAGTGCTACATCTACCTGTAAGGGTAGATTCTTCAACACCAAAGTCTGTGGTGGGTTATATTGAGATGGAATTTAAACTTCTGTCAGCTGTTATTTACAGTTTAATTATTTCAGCATCTGAACAAGAAATGCATCTACACCTCTAAGTAAAACCAAACTGTAGTTTACAATTTAAGTGTGCTGGTACATGAGTTGAACAAAGTGTAACGCTGCATTTGAGTTCGTCACCACCTAGAGATTAGAAAGTGCTCATTTGCTGGGGTCAAAGGGGAAGGAAATTGTTCCCTAAACAGGTCTCGACTGAATTTTGAATGTGCATCAAAATGGAGTTTCTCCCAGGTGCTGAGTTAAAAATCCTCACACTTACCACCCATCACTATCTGCTGCATTTACATTTACACCAAAATCAAGCAGGAACTTCACAATGTGGTGATGACCAGCACACACTGCATTATGCAAAGGTGTAATTCCTTCATCATTTGGTTTACTGGGATCATCAACCTATTGAAAACATAAAATAGTTCACTTTTTTTTTCCTAAATTAAATTTGAAGAGGTTGCCATTGTTTAGAAGCTCACCTCATATATGATTCTTTGCACAAGATCAAATTCTCCCTCCAAAGAAGCATCAAGAAGGAGGGCCAACGGATTGAACTTCACTCTCAAACTGTGGCCTGTTCTTTCCGAGTTAGGTTTCTTCAAGTTGGTCCGTTTTGTCTGAGTAGAGATGAAGGTTGAAAGGCATCATTTCGGGTTGTGTAAGTATTACAAACAATTCAGTTAGTTCCTAATGAGATTCAAAATCCCATCACCCTTAAATGGTGATTAGAACTATGCAAATTTGTTTCTATCATAAAGTCTCTAAATAAAAGGCTTGATACCTTATTACATCTTATTCCATTAAAAATGAAAGAGCATGCTAATATAATTCAGAAGCTTCTAATTCAAGGCAGTGAGTACAAGGAATTAAGTACTTAAGTCAGTGGTTTTTAAGCACTGCTATCTTAATTGTATGTAATATGAGCTGAAGGTGTTTCTGATGGATTGGTCCAAGACACTATCGAAACTTTTACTTAGGCTAGAAAGCATGACACAACCAAGCCTGAGTATCTACTCAGAGGAATCTTTGCCTTCAATTAGCAGAAGTACCCGCTGTAGGTCAGTACTGACAAGTTAGGAGTTTTGCCCTGGGAAAGTACAGAACATGAAGCTATTTATGTGACATTCTAGCTGGTGTTATCAGAAGCAGCATTCTTAAGATCTGAAATAAACGTGTTTTGAGAATACTGTGAATCACTCACATGTGCCCTTGTCACTTTACAGAAAAACACCCCAACAAACCCTCTATTATTAATTACAGCATTTATAGAATGCTTTTAGTCTCCAGCACTGTAAGATCCATTTCCATTTATGCTCCTATTTAGTATGGCTATTTCAGTTTGGAAAATAAACCTCTCACAGCATGAGCAGTATCTGTTGCTAGCATGTTCCCTTCTCCCAGAAGTGTCCTAGCCCACTTGTGCTCATGGAAAACACATACAAGGCCCTGTGCACACTGCAGTCAAATTGTCAGAGGAACTGCAAGGTCCCTACATCACAAAGTGGAGATATACTCTTTGAAACCAATGATGTTAAAGTGAGTCATAACAACTACGAATAAAACTCAATTTCTTCCCTATTTTCAATTCTCCATATGCTGTAGATTTTGGTAAGGACAGGTATGCAAAAGATTTTGGTGCAGCTGGGTGAGGAACTTAAAGAGCAATTCAATTTATGCAACAAGCCCATTAGAAAAACATCTCTGCTGAAACAAGTCAGCTGTGTTGCTGTTAGTGTTAGTCCTGGTCTCACATCTCTGCTGAGAGGGGAGAAGGAGTACACTTCTCCTAGAATAGTTATTTCAGCTCGCTTGCAAATCAAAGCGCTTCCTCCGGCTTAGCTTCGCTTCGTTTCATACAGTTATCATTGTAGGCCTGGGGAAATGAAAAAAACTATTTTTCATGGTATCTCAGATTCCAGAATTAGCTCCACAAGAGTATATCTCCCCAAAAGTTCGACAACCTGAAGTACATACACAACCTCCTGTTACCTGGATGCGTATTTTCCTTATTAAAGATCTACAGTAGTAAAGAGACTAATCCATCAGAATTCCCCTTGGAGCCGCCCTGGTTTTGTTTTCTTTTAGCATCATGAAAGTGCAAACATACCGTTTAGCATAAGCATACCACGTTCCAGTTATGCTTAAACACACAGCTAATTCTATATTTCAGAAAATTGTCTTTTTGCTTTCTTACTTACTGGAGGAAGTGGAGCAGGAACAGCAGGTGGCAAAGGAGCTTCGTCTTCTACTGGAGAACTGACCTCAGGCGTGGGACTGGGTGACTGTTCGGTAGAAGGAACTATAGCAGGATTGTTGTTGTTATCTTCAGTTGTCTCAGATGTTTGATTTGTGGTTTCAGTGCTTATCAGTTCCTCAGTAGCAGGAGAAGGTAATTCATTATCATTGGCATCTGATGAAGGGGGTGGCTCATCAGGAAGAGGAACTGTAGGTTGCATGGAAATAGGTTCTTCAATATTGCCATTGGTACTAGCGTTACCATTATCAACATCTGCTAAGATGCCTATGAAGTCCTGCGGATTGCTTGGCTGATAAAAAGGAGCACTTTCTATTCCTCCAGCAAGAGTATTAAAGCGCTGATACAATAATTTTTGTATATTTGGTCCACTTGGGCCTTCTGGTTCAGTGATAGAGCTACGCTTCTTTAATGGCCTAGGAGCATTGGCCAATTTTCTTCTCAGAGCTTCAAGGTCAGCATCACTTTGATATCGTAGGGGTGAATGCACAATAGGTGTGAGCTTAGTAGGACTGAGAGGACGAGGAATGTTTTCCACATTGCTATTTTCACTGGATGGTGGAGTATTTTCCTGCTCTTGATCTTTTTCAGATACCTCAGTCTGTGGCTGAGACTGTGGCTGTGAAGAAGTCTGGGCAGGCAAAGAACCATGAAGGAATGGCAAGGGTGAGGGAGAAGTTGAACCAGATTGTAACACGGGCTTTCCATAAACTGAAGAACAGAAAAGATGAAAAGTGGTGAAGAACTGTTCTGAAATTACATAATAAAATATTTGCAAATAAACCGTGTACATCTCTGTTGCTACTACTTTAATACAGAAAGGAAAAAAAAAAAAAAATCAAATTAATTCTACTGGAGCCTATCAAACCAGAAATAAATACTCACTCATTGGTGATGGTGATGCTCCTCACAATTGTAATCTACAAGTAACACCTGGAATGTTTTTCCTCTTTCATGAGGAAACAGTAAGAAGAGAAAAACTCTCCTCTCTAGACACTGTTTTTTTCAACTTGTTTCTGAAAGTATTGGTAACGTATCCAGACTGTATTGCTCTAATAACATCTTGTTTTAAATAAATTGTAGTTGAATGTATACTTATTTATCACCCAAAAAATATATGTGGTCATTTTTCTGCCATGCTGCATACATAAAAATATCTTTCCTCTTATTACAGATTTAGGTAGGTTTTTCAAACTGATATGGAAAGTAAACTAAGCCAAATAAGTAGATCTTAACAGTCTATTTCAAAGGAAAAAAAAAATAAAGCAAAATATATTCTACCTGCTTTTACCGACTTATTTAAGGTATTGTATACAGCTTGTTGATAATTCTTTGGTGGTGTTGCTTGCTGAAGATACATTGAGTAGATGGAACTGGAGTTTACTGTCTGTGGCCCTTTTCTGGGAGACTGAGGTCTTGATCCTTTATCAGCTAGAAAAGGTCTGATTGCCACAGTTAAAGGGAGTTCTGGCCTGCCGTCTCCTGCTGGAAACAAGGGGGGACCGGAAGGTTGATATGTAGGGCTGGGAGGCACAGAAATTCTCTGTTGAATCTGTTGTGAAGAACTGGGCTGATGTACACTGCTTGGTGGTGGAAGTGGAACGGGTCTTTGCCGATTTGTTATACTGGTGCCAGGTCTGGGCAGACTGCCATCCTTCCTTCTTTCTAGAGAGTTTGTAGAACCTGTTCCTAAGGGAACTGGACTTGGATAGGTCCCATAGTTTTGAGGCAACTGCTTGCTTACACCTGGAACTGTTGGTGGCACCTTCCCCAGGTCAAGACCCTACATAAGAACAATAAACAGTATATACCATTTAATTAAACAAAATACTTGTGAGCAAGAATATTCCTCATTCAACAAAACATACTAATCATCTTGTGTGACAGCAAAGGAGTCAATATAAACAACTTATGTCCTTAATCTACCTGAATTTATCACAAGACCTCATCATAACTCAGACAGAAGCTGCTGTTTAAAGGCATCTTCAGCTCTAATACATTCATATGAATCCAAAACTATCTGCATACTTTCAAAGTCTGAATAACTTGTTCTAGGCTCTGGATCTCAGTATCTAGTTAATAACGTATTTGATAATATATAGTGTGATAACAGTTCATCAAAACTATTTAAAAGACAAGGTCCTTAAAGATACTGTCTTAAAGAATTCAGAAAATACTAGAATAACAGTGCAAACAGACGCCACCAGTGGATTCACTCAAGGATGGATTTAACCACTTCTTTTGTGAGATTTTTGTGAGAAAAAGAGTGCATTGAAAAAGTAATAATCTACACCAAGAAAAAAGAGTAGCAAGGATCTGCATTATAGAAATAGGAAGGTGCAGGAGATGCTTAGGAGAAGCAAAGGGATAAAAAAGGGGAGAGCAGATACATAGAAGAACAGGAAGGAATGTGAACTCCTGAAGTTGAAAAAAATTGTAATAAGAACAGAAAGGAACAGGAGGAATACAATGGTAATGTTCTTTATGATTTTTTAGATAATCATAATCAGGGAAACTGAATGTGTATGAAACTTAAGTGAGTTCAGCTACAGAAGCCAAGAGTTCATAATTTCAGCAAAAAAATACCACAGATGAAACCCACCAGTTTATCAGTGCTTCCTAATACTGAAGTTGGCAAAGGCTGGCTGGATATAGTTCCTTGTTTTACAGCAGTATCCATGCTTGATTCTTTCCAGTCTGTATTGGAGATCTGAGGGGGCTTCACCACAGGGGTTGAACTCTGTTTAAGTATTGGCCAATTTCCATCATTAGCTTTAAAACAGACAAAAACACTATATTTAAGATAATCCACACCATCACTGTAAACAAGGAAAACAACATGTGAAATGGAATAGCTTAGATTACAATAGGATTCGATTTCAGAAATCAGATAAATTACTATTAAATGTTTGATTCAGAAACCAGTACTGAAAGCCCAATCACTGCATGTAATATGCTGTTCATTACCCTTTGACATCCAAATTGTATTGAAAGCTGCTACAGAAAAAAAATGGTTAAATTTTTGGTTTGAGCATTGCACATTCTATTAGAAGGCAAACAAGTTCAGACCAAAAATCCTTACAGAAAACTTCATCAACATATTTCTCTTGGTACTGTGCGAAGACACTGTCAAATTATGCTAAATGTTAAGTCTATGTCAGATCTGAGGGGACTTACTCTGCATTTAAACTACAGTTACTAGATTCATTCACTCATAACAGGATGTAAAAACTCAGTTGACAATGGGGTGGAACAAAAGCATACCTTGCTTTGCAGGAAGTGGAGGTTAACTTACCTTTTATTTTTCCTCAACATACTCACCTAATCAGAATTGCCCCAGAAATTTAATTTTAAAGAAATTTATAAAATCAGCTGACAACTTCAACTCACAGTGTCAGGATACAAGTCGTGGGGTTTTATCTTCATCATACGCAAAAAACTATGCACAGCTGCACATAAACTGGGGCAACAAATCCTTAATGAAGTCCTAGGTGCATTGATACATTACTTCATTAACTGCAGGAGACTGTCTACTTCTCTAAGTAAGCAAGAGTTTAAATAGATGATTAGATCTGTTTTACAGTAACTAAATAGATCGTAAGGCTTTGATTTGCCTTTAAAAGTTTAAACTTCAGGTTCCTCTTACTCTAAGGACACCAGAGATGATTTCTGCTTCCCTGTTGCCTCTAATTATCTTAGTGGATCACTCAGGATCAGTAAAAATGACAAGTCAACACGTAACTAACTTTACTAGAAGATAACAGCTAAATGGAGGCGGGGTTGTATGTGTGTGTGGAGATTTACTGAGATTTCTGGACCCCACAGTAAGACAACATCAAATGAAAATAAGGTATTTAATGGCAAAGTTTCCCATTTAATTTCAGTTTTAAGTCCCTAGAAAACAGAATCATGAAGGATATTTCTAGAATTCTTTGCCATCCTCTGTCTGATATAGCAGACAGTCTAAGAATAAGCTACATAGGAACATTCTAATTACAGTGAATTTAATATCACCATGCTACCTTCTATGCGTAAGCCTTATCCTGCTTTTTCTCCCCCTCCCTGCCCCACCCCACCCCCAAAATGACAGCCTGAAGATTTCTTCACAATTACCACCCAGTGTTTTCACTATGAGTACAAATTCACTGTGTTAGCTCTTAAACCTGTTTATGGGCTTGTTAAAACCTTATCACTTCCAAGTGAGAAAAAAAAAAATTATACCTCTGCATTTAAGCTACCATACTAATTATTTTTTAATTCTATGTGCAGACCATTCCTTAATATTAGACACACTATATTGTATTAACTTCTCGAATTCAGATCAACTGTGTTTGAATTTTGAAAGGTAATTACTTTTGGGCAAAAGTATTTTTGTGGTTGGTCATTTAAATAAGATCAAGACTTACATGTTGTTACACTGAGAATATAGTACATAGTCCAGAAATCACTTTTCACACTTGCAAACTGCCAGGAAGTAAAGTAATGAGGCCTGGCTTTAGTACTGGCAACATCCAAGAACTGGACATGCTGGGTTTTTTGTTTGGTTTTGTTTTTAATCATCTGGTTATCAACACAAAAGAGATGACTGTCTAAACACTTTGATTCTAAATAATGGCAAATTTTCCAAGTATGCACTGAATTAATGTTTAAGGTGCAAAACAAATAGGATGTTCCGTAACTCCAGTAAGGTATGGTTCAGTAAAGCTTTTGTTTTGAAGATCAGTAGAAGGTGTTATAACTGATTCACGCTAAACATGAAGTTCGGCCATAAGTTTAGCTATTAAGAAAGCACTTACAGGAACAATGGCAAAAATCCCCGATAATTTCGTATCTTACCTGCAAATAAAAGCCCACACTCTTCTATTAGAAAGATAGTTATACAACAATTTTTTGTAAACCTTCAAATTCCAAATATTAGCACGTTCATCCCCAGATTCTGAGATAACAGACTGGAAGTGAATTCAGACTCTAACTTCTCTGTTTCATTCTACTTATATAAACACCAGAACGTAACTACTCTCACCTTCAAGCCTTTCGTATTACCATCTGGCAGACTTGCCAGCTAGCATGCGGTTTTCTGAGTGCGCCTCTCACGTACTCCCACAACCCAAGCTGAACCTCCTGGACTTAACAAAGCCGCTGTTGCAATCCTTAACTGCAGTGTATGGTGCCAGAGCCTGCACGGTAGGTGCTAAGAGGAGGCAGCCGAACAGCATCTGCCTTCTATCTTTGCTTAGACTGAACAGATCCCAGACACTCTTGCCCATCTGATGGGAACGCCCTTCTGACAAGCCCTCACTAGCTCCTGCTCTCAGTCACCCCAGAGCCATTTCAGGCAACTGGCTTCATTTTTTCCTCCAAATGTACCCTTCTTGCCCGCCACCTGAAAACACCCAGTGTATTTCAACTTGCACCAGTCCACTTTGTATTTACATTAATAAGACAGTGACATGCAGACACAAAAGGTTTTGTGCATTTTCTCTGACTTTACCTCAATTTTTGTAGGTCTGGATCCAGGATACTTCCTGTAGGACCTGAAGTGTGAACCAAGTATAACATTTTTGTCCAATGCAAGTCAGCAAGATTCTTGCTATTGTCTTGGACAAAGTGAGTGATTTTATCCCAACTCTAGGGCCAGCATAACATGGAAGCTCAAAGTTTCTCACAGAGTAACTCAAGCTAAACCTGTATGTAATACATCTATCTGAGATAGACTAGAACATGCTTTGGTGATTACCATGAATTTTATAATAACAATTCAAAAATTTAAAGTCTTTTCAGTGAAGAAAACTCATTGCTAGTATACTACTCCAGTACTCCGGGGATGAATTTGCTGCAAATCTGTTTCCTTCAAAGGAGAAAAGCAACATCTAAACATTTTTAGATTTCAACAGCATCTCCTGCATGCCAGACCACCACACAAGTTCTAAAGATGCTGTTTAATATGCATCTGTATGCAAGAGCTCAGATGACCATATTAAAAACTGAGTTCTTAGCTAGCCAGAGATCTTCTACGGACTCACAGTGCTGGGTGTCAAAGAGAGTAGGTGCCAGGCGGATGACAGTGTGAACAGCAGACTGAAGAGGTGACAGAATAGGATCCACTATTATGTCTAAATCAGAAACCTTCTGGGTGTCTGGAGATTTTTTCACACACCCACAGTCTGTCTCTACTGGACACATCAAGGCAGATCCAGTTACACAGAAAAAGAAAGAAAAAGAGTGGTGGAAAAATTACAACAGTGACAATGGAAAAATTAGAACAGGATCACGCAGATGAGAAATAAAAGCATGACAGTTGAAAAAAAGTTTCTCAATTTCTTCTCTTCCTGGGAGCATATGAGCTTCTCCTTACATAAATCTATCTTATAGGACTTTATTCAAGTACATTCAGAGTAACGAACACAAAAATCAGTCCTAGAGCAGAATAATTACTTTTATAAAATCGAAAAACTTTCATTCAGAGTTCTTGAAATGTCCTGAGGTAGGTCTAGAAGCGGGTACACATTATCTTCTGAGGATGGTATTTACAAAACAGTGAATTATTTTTGGTTGGTGAACTTAAAAGTTACGAGCTGTCCTTTCCTATATGCAGAAGAGGAATCCACATGTCTGAAAACAAAACTGTTGCAAATTTGTGACTTCATCCCCCAATTGTGTCATTCTATCTTCTTAAGATATTTACAAAGAAATCACAGTGGTGGCTACTGCCTTTGTATTACACTAAAGGTATTGTTAAACCACTAATATCAGTGGAAAAGACTCTGTTTGGATAGTTTCACTTTCTGATCTTTGATTTTTTTTTTTTTTTTTTTTTTTTGGTGGAGGATGGGATCTCTGTCATTATTTCCTACAGAGAGGTTCATACTGTCTTCCCTCCCATCTCTTCCTCCCCATTTGGAAGCACATGGCAAGCTTTGCTGGAGCATTCAGTTTTAAGTAAGTACTGGATCATATGTGAATATTGCAGCAGCTTTGCTCCAGTGGTCATTGCACATCTCATTTTTAAATCTCTCCTAGGAAACAAGGTAAACTAAGTCTTGTGGTTAGACCCATGGGACTGTACATTTTTATTTGTATTATGTGCGTTTTCCTAGCTAACCATTTCTTAAGAATTCTGATTGTGTTAAGATGTGAGCAGAGAGCTCTGCCAGAATGAGAACTTAAGGCACAAATATCATGACCTCCTTCCTTCAGTCCCCAATGTAAAATAACAATAATAATAATTCTCTTTTATAATGTAGCTGAAATTATTAATTATAGGAGACATGGGAGCCAATTTTGGACATCAAGTCCTGGAGAGTACTCTGGAGGGACAGCTCCTTCACTAATGAAGGCAGAAACCAGTAAACAGCATAAATGTTAAGCTTATTCCTTTCAGGAATGCTTCAAGCACAAATTCTTGTACCTCAGAGCAAAAACCTCCCATAGCTTTATTCTATTTCCCTATTTAGTCTCCTCCTGAGAAGTAATAGCATTTTAACTTGTTCACTAGCTTTGTTTTACTTGACAAATAGCAACACACTAAAATAGTTGTTTATAATATAGTTTGTCACAAAGTTGATTTCGTTATTATATTCAAAACACACAAACTAACTGAAAAGCTATTAAAAGACAGCACTTAGCATCCGTGAAGGACTGTGTGCTCCTTTTAGCAGTGTACCAGCTAGTAAAATTTCAGAGAAAACACTCAGTCTCCTAAGAAAAATTCATGGAAAGAGACAAAACTGCCTCATACCAATTGACTAATGTCCAATTCACAGAACAGTATCAAGACATCTAAAAGTTGCCTCTACCACTACAGAGATTATGCCAACACTGGGTCTCCTAAGATTACTTCTCCTTACTACTCCTTTCCAAACCATGTGTATTAATAAACACCACACTAAAGTACTTACCAGATTTTGATCGTCCGGTGTTGAGCTAGAAGCAATGGTGAGAGGCCTGTGGTTTAACGGGATCAACTGGTACAGTGTAAGTGCCAGCACTTGGAACTTGGATGTAAGGCCTACTGCTGCCACCCTTCCTGAAAGTACTCAAGGAATGACCTGGGGGGATGAAGTTCCATTAATACGATTCAACTAAAAAAAAAAAAAAAAAGTCAGAGAAATCAGAATGTGAGCTTCGATTTAATCTACGCATTGGCACAAACGGACTAAATTTAATTCTCTAGAACGTGCGCTGTAGCTAGGATACCTTAGTATTTAAGTTACCAGACTCCATGCTTCTACCAAAAAAAAAAGTAGAAGTATAAATTTATTCCCTAAAATCAACACCTCAAAAATGTAAAATTTCTCAGCACAGCACATATGTTTCTTGTAAACACCTTTATCTGTGTAGGTCTCTTTCACTGTAGCTTGCTTCAAAGGGACTAAAATGAGTTCTTAAAAGATCAAATCTGTATGGTTTGGGGTTTTATTTTTTGTTTTAAAACCAATTCCTCCAGCTAGCAATAAATCTGGAAATCCAGCACTGCTCTCTCTAGTCCTTAGATAAATGGTCTATTGTGCAACTGATTTCTCGTCAAAGTTCCAGACAACTATTAAGACTAGCTTTATCAGACCATTTATATTTTTATCAGTTTTCCACACTGTAAGATCAGTAATTTATAAAAATTAAATTTGTTATGCTTTCATGCTTTGAAACACAGCTCAGAATCACACTTTGCTTCCTAGAAATATAAGCTTCTGTAATTTTTAATATAGTGTGGTCTGTGCCATAAAGAAAAAAACGAAACCAGAAAACTGTTAGACAGAATATGTATCTATGGAAAACCATAAAATAATTTTAAGAAGCCTTCTACTTTTTGAAACAGGTTCTTTAGATGTAATTGTATTACTCATCTGAGAAAAAGTGAGATTCTACGTAGTTTCTATAGGCTCTTGATAAACTAAAGTGTGGCCCTTTTAACAGTTTATCTTACAGGAATGTTTTCTTTTTGACGTGCCTCAACTTTTTTCTTGTACAGTCGTTCACGCAGCTCATTGATTCTCTTGTCCATCATAGCCACCTCCATATTGCGTTTGTTTAAGAGTTCTTTCTGCTGCTGAAGCTTGGAGTTCTGCTCCTGGTTAAGCCTGTTACGAATCTTCGGGCAAAAAAAGCAAACATTAGGACAGTTACTTCGTTCTGTCTGTTGCCAAGTTGGGTTTTAATACAGTGTTAAAAAACCCAAAGCAACTTGGATCGGCAACTTGTTGTGACATCCCCAATGCTATGCTTCCACATAGCCTGTCAAATTAGCTTTGCAACCACGAACACTCTAAAAAGAAAACAGCAAAAGAATGTCCTAATAAACTAGTGGATACCTATTAAATATATGTAGACTGCATCCCACTTACAGCAAATGGATTGAAGAATTAGGCATAAAGACATTTCAAAATTGAATTCCACCATGAAAAATAAGTCATAGAAATGTTGTTATGTTGTAACCAAGACAGTTTCACTATAATGAAAACTAAATGATTAAAACTTGTAACAGAAATTATGCTATTGATTCTGGTTCCAGTTCCACATGAAACTTCTTAATGTCTGGATGGGAGGTTAACTGAACTGCTAGCACAGGAACTGGGGTACAGATTTCTCTCTACATGGGGATATTAAACTGAAACCGTTTGCAGCAGGTTTCCAATAGATTAGGGCATGCTTTCCCATTGGCATTTTTCATACCTTCAATAACTCTAAAAGTATTGTCTCAGTGTTTCAATTTCATGGTAATGTTACATGCAAAAAAAAAAACCCAAGGCAACATTTAAGTCTTGATAAAATGTGTATGGAATCACTGTGAAGCACAAGGGAGAAATCTTAATCCATTGAACATCCTTGCACTTAGAAATACTTGAAAGGCCAGACCACACCTTGATAAATGGGGAAGGAAATAAAGAGGGGAAAAGTACCCTTATTCTAATTCATGAAAACATTGATGAACTAATTTGTATGTGTATTCGTTCATGCAAAGACATGAGCGAGAGTAATTTTGAAAATTAAATATGTTAGAGCTGTTGCCTTGAATCACAATAAGTACATGGGTAAATAAAAAAAAGTCCGGAATTCTGATACATTGGAATGCAATTACGTATTCCATAACTTTAAAACATAAAAACTGGACAAAATTTCAATGGAAACTGAATATTTAATTACTCATGTGAGAACTACACTTCAGAAGTAACAATCTTCTTGGAGGAAGATATATGATAGTGATACAGGGAATACTGTGAATATACTGCAGCTATAGTACACTACATAGTGCAGTGAATACAGTGCAGTTTATAATTTTGATTATTCTATTAAAATGTATTTTGTTTATTTGCACCAGACATTATAACTATATTTTCACAATATATTTTAAATTTACTTTTATTCACTGTCCAGTGATGGCTCCAAATTAAGATGGCATCTAAGTGAGCTTGCTACACTCAGTTCTTAGCAAAATAGAAAACTACCAACATGAACTTTTAAAAACTTTAAGGGATATTAAAATAAATACTGCAAAATTGAATGTTGCCATAATTTAGTATTAGGGGCTGAAATGCCCATCAGAACACTTGCACACTTTGTATTATCATGTGTACAAGCAACAACAACAACAGTTTTTAAAGCTAATGAAATTCTGTTTTAAGTGGGTTATATGCTAGCTACAACCTCACACATTAACAGCATTCCAATACATCAGTTTTATGAGATGGCACAGAACCAAATGGCCACCTGTGAGAGCAGTAATACAACTTTTTAAAATCTGCAGCTATCATCCAAATAGCATCTCTCCATTACTCACCTGTAGCTCTTGATACAACTTCTTTAATTCTACTGCTGCAGGTCCCGTCATTTGTCCATTGTAAGATTGAAACCCATTCAGTTTCCCTTTTCTTAAATCCTCCAGCTGCTGAGTAAGTTGATCCACTTTTAACACTGCAGCCTGTAGCTCCTGTTGCTTCTCCTGGAACATGGCACTTATGTGCTCAATTTCAGTTGCTGAAATTAAGAACATAAAAATAACAAAACACAATTAAGTAAAGCAGAAGTTGTTTTTTTTTTTTTATTCTGCAGGTATTGATAAATAAAACACACTAGTTTTAAATCTAGTACATGCATGCACATATAAAATATTTACGTGTTGGGAATGTGCTAACAGTCATAAGTATTTCCTAACAGCTAGCAAATAGACTTACTCTTACTTTATGCCTGACTATAGAAAACAGGAAGTTAGATCATATACAAACTTCACAGAAACACAGCACCCCCATGAGACAAAAACCATTCTATCTGAAAACCCGCTTCAATGCTATATTGACTAGCACTGTAGCATTATTTGCCAGGCATGCAGGGAATAGTAAATAAAACTAAATAAATTACTTTAAAAATTCCACATACACAGATTGCCATTCATGATCTTGCTGTAGTCCACTTGTCCTCTCATGGCACGGATTTTTTTCAGCTTTGTCTCCTGCGTTTCAACACGTTCTTTAAGTTTTTGAAGCTTTTCACTCTCGGAAACAGACTGCTGCTGACGACGTTCTTGCTGCTTCAGGTAACGCAAACGTTGTTCCTGATAAAATGAGGTTTTAGTCAAGAGGTACCTGTTACCCATTCATTTTAAAAGAAGTTAACTTAGAAAAAATCCATCACTATGATCAGTGGGCGTTTTTTATTTCCAGATATCAGAAAAAGTTGTATCTAGTTAAAATATGTATCGGTCCTCCTAAACTCTTAACATTAACAAATCTGTTTTAGAGCAGAGATTCAAGATTTTTGAGACCAAATAGCAAATTTACATATATGTGCAATTAACAACCCTAGCCTGAACACGCAAACACATCTGTGAAGCTTCCTCTGGCATTTGTCTTCTGATGCTATTAACACTTCTGCTGTTGCAAAATGAACTTCCAAGACATCCAGCTTCCCAAAGACAACAAAATATGTCCAACAGACCATTTTAAACAAGCTGGCCTACTGTAAGATAATGTTCCAGTTCTAAATAACAGTCCTTCTGCTGGGCATACTAGGAAAACGTTTCTTTTTCTACATTATTTTCATCAAGAAAGAACAATGTAATTGATAGGTTGATTCCTAGGTACTCCAAGCATCCAATGCATACTGTTTATTATAACACCTACAACAGTGTCAAAAACATTAAACCTACTCCCCACTTAGATTCTTACATCTCAGAAACTTCAGAAATGTAATTCATGAATATAAATGAAGGGGCATATTCTCATCTCACATCACTATTACTATACTGGGAGTGACTGAGCTACTAAGATGAGCCTAGAGTCAAGCCTGGTCTATCACAGATCATGAAACGGGCCTCACAAGAGAGACAAATAAAACCTAGCAATATTTTTATAAAGACACATAACTTGGCTATCATAGGTTACAATAGTATCATTTACACTGAAATGTCATACATTGCCAAGGTTGGCAAAACAATGGATTTCTCAATCCCTTCCTTGAGCTTATCTAGAATAAATTAGAGCATTTTTCTGGATCCATGAAACTTATGCTTGCATATGTTGAAGGAAATTTGTATTTACTATCTGTATATAATTATTACCTTAGCAACCAACATTTGCTGTTGATTTTCGATCTGCTGCTGTTGTCGGGCAGCCATATCTTGAAGTTCAGAAAGAGTGAGCTCCACACGTGGATTGCCAAACTGCAGAAGGCAAAATGTTACATTAATGCGTCCATGCCTCTTAAGTGTTCTGACAACAGAAGCTGAATCCCCACTTCTCAGAGGAAGGCTAAAGCCTCCTCCCCAGTCCTCAGAGGATGAACTATGATGGACACCTATGAAAGAGTAGGAAGCCTCAGAGGACAAAGAAAGGGCACAATCCATGCACATACCAGGGACAGAAAAAGCAAAAAGTAGAAAAGCAGATGAAAGAGGAAAACACTAACAGACAAAACAAGCAAGAGAAAAAAGCTCTTTCTAAGGCCCCGTTTAAGACTGCCCTGGTAAGATGCTCTGTTGAACTGGTACACTTGCACACGTGATGACACACATAGCAAACATTTAAGCAGTAATTGATATCTGAAGCTTCTTTCCTTTCCTAACATTTTCAGTGTAACTGCCTTGGCAGCTCTAACTGGTGGTTAGCGTTATTTATCCAGCACAAGACAAGACCACATGAGAACCCTTAGATACAGGCTTAGTTAAAGGCTGTCACTATGCTCTGATCCAAAGATGGTGACACTTCCTGGCAGATCAGGGCATTTAAGGTAAAAAACTGAAAAAAAATCAGTCTGCACAAAGTGAAGCAAAGTAAAGTTGATCCTCTTTGCATAAGTGGCTATTACTGAGCAAGCTTTGAATGAAAAGATATTAGCGGGGCTTTATCACTCCTTTTGAAATTCAAAACTAACACATCATTTACAAAACTGCAGTAGAGGCAATTATTTAAAATTTATATAATGCTGTGACAATGTGTGAGACCTAATATTATGTGTTTTTAAAAGAGAATGCATTGTTTCAGTATATTCATAGTTCTATCAACAAATACAATTTAAATCTTTAATTACTTCAATTCAACCACATTTTTCACTATGCAATCAAAAGAAAAAGAGAGCAGTGTAACAAGACAAATTCCAAAAGCGGACACTTCCCAAATACTTACTTTGCTACTCAGAAAACCAAAACCCACATCCTTAGAATTGCACGGTTTAACGACAACTTTAGAATTTGCACAGAAAGAAAATACCAGCCTTTGAAAAATTATGCTGGAAAGCTGGAAAGTTCAGAATAGCTCAAAATCTGTTTCAAGGTATTTACATGTAATTCAGTCAATTTACTGGACTAGTGCATTGTAATAATTCAATAAACAATGTATTTTCACCACACTACATTCCTACACTATTAATAAACCAAATTAAAATTACATCACTTCCAATCCCCATTATAGTCAACACTGGTGAGATAGAAAAGAGAATTAAATGTTTTGGATACATTGTTAAATAAAACTCTCTTTCAAATGAATGTTTACAAAATGGAATGAGGTCTAAATATTTTATAGCCACCAAAAAAAAAAAAGAGGGGAAGAAAACCCCCAAACACCTCCCCCCCCCACCATGAACTGAGCATCAGACTGTGGACCTGGTCAAACCCAATCCCAGAGGAAAGGTGATTTAGCTGCTCACCTGGGCCCACCCTACTGACTTCCAGTGCAGTCCTGCAGCGATCTTGTTCGACATATCCCGTGCAATAATTGTATATCACTCTAAAAGTAAAATTCTACTCTAACATCTTGCTGACACCCAAGTATCTCAGCCACTTTGAATGGCTCATTTCATATTCCAGCCTCAAGTGCCTTCTCAAGCATCAGCTCTCCAACCAATGCGTAATACAGAACTGTTTCTTTAAGCTTCAGTCAGGAAAGGAAAATAATAATTGTTTTAAAATACCTGATTTCCTTTTTTTTTTTCCTACCTGAACACCAATTAATATTTCGTGTTTCTGCATACAATTATTCAGGTAAGATATGCCCCTCAAGGTCAGTCATTAGGATGAGCCTCATTTGAAACACTAACTTTCAATGCTGCTGCATCTTAGATGCATGATATAGACATGTTGGACTAAAATTTTTAAAGAAAGTTATCGTCCCTCTTTGAACATTCCCTACTGAATAAATTATGGAGCCAAATTATAATTCTTACTCAATGCTACAACTGAAATTCCTCTTAATAGTCACAAATAATGAAAACTATTTATAGTAGAGAAGTAATAAAAAAACTTCTATGTTTTTATTTACAGTTAGAGCTATATAGATTAGTGGAACTAGAACAAAGGTAGAATCTACCCAAAACACTAAATTTTCTAATTCAACACTTCTTTAGTAAACATGGTAATTTAAAAAAAAAAAAAAAAAATTAACTTAGTAGTGTGGACTTTTCTTATTAGCATGACTTACGACAGACAAGAGTCCTTTCCAACATTCTTTAAGGCCAAACAACTTGTACGCACTTGTGGCCACCAGCTAAGTCAGAGAGACTTTTTATTATTAATTACAGACTGAAAGGCTCTCACTGGGTAAGAAAGTAAGGAAGCTTTTCCAAGTGTCATCCACAAACTAAAATGCATTCACTTAAGACAAGAAAATAACAGAAAAAACCATGCTGCTCTCAGATGCTGGCTTCCTTTGGCATGACCTTCCACCAGAAAAACCTAAACCTCTACATCAGCTTCTGCTGGACTCTTGCAGGTAATTCTTAAAAGGGGCTCAGAATGGCCTGAAGGCTTCCCTCTGGATCACTGACTTTGAAAGTAAAAAAAGGTGTGTGTGGGTGATTTGATAGTGTTTGAGAAAACACACATATGCTCTGTTTCAAAAATATACAACTTGCATCAGACCGTGCGAAGTCTTCCCAACGCTATCCTCCCTTCTGCTTTCAGTTTAAGTCAACAACATTGACAGCTTATTCTATTTCCAGTAGTAATTTTCAGTAAACAAAGACCAAGAAATACAGAGATATTTTATTCTACTAAGAAATCTTGTTAAAAATATATCAATACAGTCATATCTGTATAGGAGTTGTGCATAATTCAAGGTAAAAAACCATTTCAATGAGTGTAAATTACAGATTTTGAGTGAAAAGTGTAACCGGGAATGCACAATGACAATAAAAAAATGCTTTGTAAAACTACCAGGAACAAAAAACCTGTTTGATCCAAAAGTTCAGAATTTTTACTCCTTTAAATAAGTATATTTGAAGGTACATCTTACAATGCCTGAAAAAAAAAGTACCGCATTATTTTGTGTTACGTAAAATATAGAAGATTAATTATAAGGTAAATGCAAGTATTAGCAGCTTCTTCAAGAAGCTATCAACTATTTTAAAATGTTCCTTTTATAAAGTGTATTGCCTGAAAAGCTTTTGTACATGGCAAAGCACAAGAACATAGGAAATGTTCTTGTTTTATTTAACCATTTAAATAAACGTTCTATGAGAAATCTTTTAATGTTTACCTCACTGAATACCAATGAAAAGTGTCCCTTTCACTTAAAATAACTACAGTATACTTAGGAAAGAAAAGAAGAGGCAGCTGAGAAAGCAAAGTTTTAAACCTGTAACTTCACTTGCAGTTTGTTCTTTTTCATCCACATCGCAAAAGCAGTGAACAGATCAAACAGAACTCCTCTTCGACATCAAATAAATTATTCTCAGACAGACTTGCTGGTTTCAGGTCTCCAAAACAGGACAGCATAATTTTTGAAGCAGCATGAAAAACACTGAATCTTTCTCTTGCCGAGTTGAATCAATTCATTTAGAGCATTGCATATTAGTAGAGTCTGCTTGTAGTAATCTGTGTCCCAACACCATCACTGAAAAATGTCAGTCTTGGTCCGTCTTCAGAACCACAGGTTATGCAAGGCAAAGAGAGTGCTGCATTTTCTCAGTTCTTTAACAGGGGTCTTGGTTTCTCAGATTCTTAAGTTCGTGCTGTTTATAGCAGTTATTAACAATTTCATCCATGAAGTCACTCACCTCTCGTAACAAACACAAGCCTATCACACTTAAGGTCCAGACCTCCTCCTTTCTCCTGCAGCAAGAGAAACGTACCTCCTACAGAACTGCCTTCTAAAGGAGGAACTAAAAAGCCAGTACAAATATCTACTCCTCCAGATTCCACAGATTCATTTGCTACATGGTGATACATCAAAGCAGACAGTTTTGCTGAATTGTAAATTTCTTTTCATTGATTCACAGAGGCATTTACACATGGAGATGAACTCCTAAATGAAGTGCAATAGAGCAAGCACTGCATTATTAGGCACCAAGGAAGTATTATGTATGTCTCATACAGAGAAGAGTACTTGACACCCATATTCCTTAATTCCTTAATATTGACAAAAATCTTTTAAAAAATTGTATTTTTTTTGTTCAGCATGCACTTTAAAAGGTCATGATGACAGACAGAATTTGTAATGATCTGGAGTTTCAGCTTCTGACATTACCCTCCTACTACAAGCTAATACTTTACCATTTGATGATTAATATTTTTGAGACAGGTGAGATGAATGGTACAGTAGTAATTAAATAGTTTGGGAACCAGTTTACAAGCAGCCTCAAAACAAGTCATACCTTAGGCATTTAATTAAGAAAAGGAACCTCCTCTAATATTTAATTCTACACATTAGTCTTGTCACTCTGAAAATTCATTTTCTTGTTCCTCCTTCCTTTCTACCCTCACACGATGCTGTTCTGTCTATCATAACAAACTCCTCAGTCTACATGCTTCTGAGCTATTATGAAATAGCTTACTCACTGGCAACCCACAACAGTAACTGAAAAATTGCACCTGAACTAAAAATATTTATTTGACAAAGTCAACTGTAGTCAAGACATGCAAGCAACAAGGGCAGATTCCAGTGGCATTTTTGCCTTTACTTCTGAAAAGATAGTTTTCTGATGGAGGAATCTAATTATGTCAATATTAAAATAAAAAACCCACGAGACTGATCTTTTGAAAGAGATTATTTTTAAAAATATGATAATTCAGATGTGGTTTGATTTTAAGCATTTCTTCTCCTCCATGTCTAAGCCATTTTCTAAGTTTGCACTAATAAGAACAGAAAGTTACTTAGAAAATAATTATGAAACATATACACCAAACCCTCACCTGAGACTGTTATGGTTTCAGAAATAAGAGCTTTAAAGGAAAACAACGAATATTCAAAAGCTTTACAGGCCACCATAATAACCGGCAATCTCATGTTCAGGTTCGGCAACGCCTAGCCACTGAAACAGCCAGTGTAAAGCATAATGTAACCAATTAATTAAGAAAACCAGAGCAGAACAAGAATTTACCAATCATTTCCTTCACAATATCTCTTCAGATCTTTTTCTAGGTTTGCAAGAGCCACTATGTCATTAACTTCCCTTATCTATTCCTTCCTTCTTTTTAAGACAGCTGTTAGCTGTTCACACCCATCTCCTACACAATTCCTCTTCAGTTTCCTTCCCAACGCCCAGCACTAGAAAGTGTAGTAGGTTCAAGTACCTCAAGCCTCCTGAAACAAGCCAAGCTCCACCTTCTCCTATGCATACCCTTGTACAATGAATCACGTACAATGAGCTGTCGTATATTTTCTAATCTTTTTCATATTGCTCACCTCCATCACCTCTATCCTTACTTCCTCATTTACTACTTTTAGTACTTCAGTCTACCTTTCTCTCTTGTCACAGTCAGAGAAGATTCTGAGGTTAAACCACCAACTGCCAAGGTCCAACATAACCTAGACAAAATGTCATCAACCAGCATGCAGGGAAGGAAGAAAGTCTGTGTCTCATTAGGCTTTTGCCTTGGAGCCCAGAATGGCTGGTTCTGACTCTGGCCATCAAAAGGGCTACCCAGAAAGTTTTTCTGCTTGTATCCCACTACCTTCAAGCCCCTGTTAAATTTATTGACAAGCCCATACAGAGCAGCTACTAAAGATAATGCAGCATATATCCCACCCGCAAACCAGCTATACTGTTTATCCTTTACAAAGGCTGCCGCTCTAAAACTGTGGTACAGATAAGGAATGTTATGGCCAAATGTTTTGTTTTGTTTTTAGCTATTAAAAAAAACAAATCAACCAAACAAAAAAAACCCCCCACAAACAAAAACCCCCAATCCTTCTCTGCAGTCCTCCACACCACTCCCCAAAAAAAACCCTGTAAAGGTAACCATATCCTCAGCCAGAATAAATGTGAAAGAAAGCACTCGCTCACTCTTTAAGGTTGGGACAATACCACATATCAAAGGCTGGTGGGGTGCAGACACACACATACCACAAAAACAAAACCCCAACCTCCACGTAAAACAGAGAGAGGACAAAATCAGCACTGAATATGAGGCAAAAACTGCAAGAGAGAAATCTATGCACCACCTCCTCTGGGCTCATCATTTAAAGAACTGACTCCCTCATGTAGGATTCATTAATGAGGCATACACCTTTGCCTTGGCAAAACCCCCCATCATCCTCACCAGCCTAATAGGAGAGGACAGCAAAGGCCAGAAAGGTACTGTAAGTTGCTCCTGAGAAGGCTTAAAATGCTTACCTAGAAATGCAAATTAATGCACTGGTTTTACTGCACATACTTAAAGACTCGGTTTTCCACAATCTGTAGCAGTTTTAAGATGCTGTTCTTTCCTAAGGTAAATGCGGGAATACAAAACTCTACCTCCAGACTAGAAACCTACCTCTGTAGATCTGCCAAACCCCAGAAATCTATATAGCTAAATGACAAACACAGAACTGACAGGTCTGGGACTAGGTATATGTGGACAAAGGAAGTATATTACATAAGTGAGCATTTTCCCAGAACAGACTTACAACTGTAAAATGAACAGGGCAGGATGGAGTGCTCTCCAGCCAGTGAATTCCAGGCTGGGACCGGGGCTCTGACAATCCTCAGCCCTATAAACCAGGGAGTTCTCACTGCAGTCAGGCATTGCTGCATTTTCTTCATCTGTGCTGCATTTACAGCGAAGGAAGAGCTACAACTCTGTCTACACCTCTACCAAGTTGCCAGAGCAGGAAAGAAAGGAGCAGCTTGCCTTGCCTGCTGAACCTAGCAAAAGATTCCCTAATTCTCCCCAGCTGATTTGGACATGAGCAGTGGAAGCCCATCAGTCACGTGAAACTTCTCTGCCTTCAGCTTCATTCAAAGTAACATAGTTCAGGAGATGCTTTAACTAGCCCGGCTGGCCACAAAACTTTAAAGGTTGCTGATAAGATTAGCCAGCACACACTTTGGGTACCTGCCCTCAGCACGACACTAGATATGCAGAAAACAGATGGAAGATACGAGAGTTTATTTTACCTTACGTGAAATGTGTGTGGGCTCTGTGCTATCTGAGGACTATGAGAGGAGAACACAGGATTGAGCATCTGCTGAAGATTATTGATTCTGACCTCCTTATATTTCTGAAACACACTGACCCTAGATTTCACCAAATTTAAGAACTGTAAGAATTTTCACCATGTTTTCCATAAACCCTGATCTCAGTGCTACGCACAATGAAGATACTAAATATTGTGTGAAAACTCATAGAAACACTCATAAAAAGACAAAAGAAAATACCTTTTTTATTTAAACTAAAGTAGAATTTTGCTGATCTCGACATGGATGATATTATTTTCCAGTTAATGGCTTATCCACAGCTCTGCCTTGCATTTTTTAATTGGGTCAGAATATATGCCCATAGCAGAAATCCATTTTAAAGAATCCAATGACAATAGTATGTGCCTTTTTTAGCTTAATGGAAAGAACAAGCTAATTAAACCCGACAAGGCAACCAGAATATTGGGAACTTAAAGGAAAATATCAGGAGATAGCACATGCACGTACATAATCAAATAATCTTGAATTTAAACATTACAAATGAATCTGGTAACGTTACTCAGAAATTTATAATTAAAATGTTATTTTATTTGTGCAAATAAATACACTAAGAGTTTCTTAGAAGAAACACACTTCAACTGTATCACAATTTCCTGAAAACCTTCACATTACCTCTATTTGATTAAAGCTTAACATCGCTCAAAACCTACACTACCTTGTTAGCAATTCCTCAAACTTGCTGACGCTGATAAGTCAACTCTATATAATAAAACATATAAAGTCTATTCAGCATAAGCCAGACTCCAGATTTCCTGTTTTACCTTACTGCTTTCTTAGAAGCCTCAAGGGAGGCTGTCCTCTATTTTGCACAGAATATCTACGAAAAGGCAGAACTTTACCAAAATGAAACCAATGTTAAAACAGTTTTTTAAAATTAGAAGGATTTAAGCATATATTGAACATCTATTACATATGAAATGAACTGCTTACAAATCAATTCTACAGTATAGGAAAGTAGTATCTGGAACTTTTTTATTTAAAAGACTGCTTTGTTCCTTGTCCTTGCAGACACTTTTGAACAGCCACAGAAATCTTATGCATATATTAACTTCAGTGTCAGGTAAAAACATCCAGTAGCTGATTTGAATCAAAATATTAACCTCATGATCCTCACAGAAGTATATTTTCTTAAAAGAAATACCAGATCAGTTGTGCACAAAGCTTCAGTCCTGTTTACAATACTTATCCTTTTACTCGAGTGATTTTGAGAAACAGACATGTTAGAATACATGTTGAAAACACACTGTCCAAGTGCCTTTGAAAACAGTCTTGGAACTACATTTTTCTGGGTATTTTAGAAAAGCAACAACTTATTCTGATAGGATGGCGAAGTATGGATAAGATGCACTTATTTGTCTGAATAACATGTTTAGCATCAATGTGTGCTTATTCTTCCTTTAAGTAATTGTTTCAATATGAAGTTTTTCTGTGGTGGTGTAATATTGTTTGAGAACAGTATAAAACCTTTCCAAAACCCAAGAGTACTGAAACTAAGAATCCTGTAATTGAAAAATATGCTGTGAAACTTAGTGTACAACTTGCACCTCCCATAAAACCTAAGTTGTTAAAAGCAAAAGTTGAACGCGACATTTTGCAGTAACAAGCTTTTGATAAGGTCTTAAAAATTACAGCAAATGCATCCAACAAAATCTGATTAACGAAGAAATTTAATTCAGAGATAAGGTGTAACAAAACCCAAACTGGTCTGCATTCTGCTCAAGTGAAAACAAAACCCACAATCATTTAAACTAAAGTGCAAAAGCTACACAGTATTTAAATAACATGTCCACTGAAGTGTAAAACCAACAAGTTTTGAAAAGTAATTACCTGTGTGCTATTTTCCCATGTAATCGTAAGAGAGCACATCTTTATTTTGCAGCACTGCCCATCAGCTGTCAACATTTGCGTTGCTTCATCGTTCTTCAACTCCATGTTTCTGTTATTCTCTGTCTATGCTAATTGTTTAACTGTTTGCTGTGACCAAGCCAAATCAATAATCGGACACATCTTACGAGTTCCTGCATGGCTTTTTGGCTTAGTGCAATCAATAGATGCTAGGATTTTTTAAAATCTTATTCCTTATGAAATAAGCGTTTCCCCAAATTCTTTATCAATATGAAAAGCTGTCTCTCTGCATTCATCAACAACCAGCTAACGGAGAAAGGCTAGTGGATTTTGCCAGCAGTAAAAGACTAATCACAGCAAGATCCAGCGGCTGTCACTACAATCAGCTTCATTCATTGCACTTTCATATCATGGAAAATGTTGAGCAATACACAGTTCTTTCACAGTATCAGGTTAAACTGAAGATATAAGAATACAGACAATTTAGCTTAAAAACCTGAATTATTTGTTCCTTTTGTATTTTTGTAGTATTACCAACTCAGTGCAAAACGGAATAAAAAAAAACAAAAAAAAAAATCGGAAAATCATTACTTTCTGCATTTAAATTTACTGTTTAAAGTACCAGAAAATACATAACACTGGATTTAACAAAGAGTTTCTTTATTAACAGGGACTGCCTAAGATAAAAGGTAAACAGTACAGTCAGAATAGATACCACAATCTTAGCAAATAACCTTTCCAGAGTTTGCTATATTTTTTTCCCTACATACTTCAGCTTTTTAATAAATCTTGCATGTGACAAGATGAATAAAGCTAAAGCATGTGTGTAATAGCATAAATCAAGAAACTGCAAGTCAGAGAAAACTGCAGCAAGCCAAAACCTCGACCTAAGGATTTTAAAATACTAAACACTAAAGAAAATACTAAACCCCATTAACAATTTATGTATCTAAAAATTATATTGTAGAAGATAAAAACCATTAAAAGCTGTAATTTACGTTCTCAAACTCACGAATGACATACAATTTCACCCTCTCTTCCTTCTTTCAAGAAAGTAATTCAAGCATGATTCAGTGCACTTACACAAGAGATCCAGCCAAATGGGTCCCCATAAGGACACTGAAGAACTGTATGTCCAAGCAGAATACAGTGAGTATTCAGCAGACATAAAGAAACAGGCTTATTTTAGCAAGCAAGAACAAGGTATGAGCTGTAGAGTAGATCATCCAGGAGGAATAAGAGAAGAAAAACAAGTTCAACTCCCTTGCTCCCAAATTAGCCAAAGGGACTTTCATTTTCTCTGCTTTGATCTGAGAAGACTGCAGGGGGAACAAACCTAACAACAATTGCATCCGGAGGCAGCTGCGGAGACAAGAGAGAAATGGAAAGGTTCACTTGCCTAGGAAAAACATACGGGTGGGAAAGAAGTATGCTAGGTGTCCAAAGGCTAGACGGACAGGAAAGTAAATGAACTGTTGGTGGACATGGATGGAAAGGTGTGTCAGAGAAAGGAGGCCACAGCAACACGGCACCAGAAAAAAATACAGAGACTGTGGAAAAGTTGAGAGGAAACACTAATCTGCGGATGACACAGCTATATAAAAGAGAGAACTCTAAAGATGGCCTGAGAAGGAATAGCTGGCCTTGAAAGTACCAGAAGAGTCTCCGTCTCAGAACTGAGAGCTGCTCAGAGAGACAGTCTAAACTCTTAAGCTCTTAAGAGCTCTGCACCGACACAGTGAATTTCATAATCTGTCTCCTATAAGGAACTATGGAAATAAAAGAAAGAACAAGACCCATCCTCCTTACAATAATTTAATATTAAAACATTTGGCTTGACTAAAAACGATACTAATATGATTGCAAAAGCATACAGCTGTGACAAAAGGCATTGAAGTTTACAGAGCTGGAGTAAGGACTGTGCAAACGCAGCAATACTTCATGAAAAATAACAAATGAACTCTTTAAGTATCGTTTACTTTATGAGCTAATGTGTATAACGTTATGCGTCAGCTGAAGTACTCCTTTATTCTAAACTATTCTACCTTTATATAAGGGCCAAGCAACTCAGGATCTCTATGTGCAGTGACAACTGGAGGCAATTCTCCGCATGCTTCTTTTAATTAGAAATCTAGGGAACAGAGTGAATTGTATTGCTCCATGTTCACAGTACAAATATATGAAAAAAAATACCATAGTTAGAGGTTAAACTAACAAACGGACAGGAGCATTCATCCTCCCCCTTCCATGGACATCTGCAACTAAGCACTGCTGTAAAGCTGCAAAGCCATGTCTGAGGAAAAGCAAAGTCAGACCTGTGAAAGTGGGAATTGAAGATGTAGATCAAGTAAACAGTGTAGTCTAGGTCTTTCCTCCTCTGCAGAACAGGAAGCCACCTGTTGGATGGTAAGGACTAGAAAACCACATCTTTGTTCCTTGCCCAGAAGAGCAGCAGAACTACAAAGTCTGTATACTACAAGTGGGTGTCTGTAAGTGTCTGTATACTACAAATCCGTATACTGGATCTCTCATATCCATAGCCATCTAGATAGATATTTGGTATGCAGTGTGACAGATTAAAAATTATTCAAATACTGGAAAACATATGGAAGAACATAGTCCTTTCACAGTGGGAAAGTGGGTTCCAAGAGTGTTTGCTGTTTCAAATTAGTCAAACAATCTTTAGACTCCTCAAAACAAACGAATTCAGATATTAAGAGCTAATATTAGTCATAAAGTAATGCTATCACAATTAACATTATAACAGGAATATGATCAGAGTAAGCGTGATGAAACTTACCAAATTATTCGTATAAAATATAAGCACCTAGTAACTTTGTCCATTATGGATTGAAATCTATTTGAGACTGCACAGGACATGTCAAAACACTGTTCATGACATTTCAAATCCAAGAACGACATAAAAAGTTGCCTAAAAAGTTCACAAGAGGCCTCAGAGTGAGGTAGGAGGTCAGGACCATTTGAATTCCCTACAGTTTCACTGAACTTCCTTCTATGAGATCACATAGTTATTAGCCTTGTAGAGATGTTACCCTACATAATTATCCTTTACTGAGGTCTGAAGGGACTGGGATTTCTAGTCCAGCAAGAATTCAAAAGCTATTTGTACGCATTAAAATTATCTTCAGACTGCCTTTTTTTTTTTTAACTTCCTAATTCAATTTTTTTTTTCCCTTAGGTCCCTTATTTGGATTAGTTTTTCTGTTTTTTGAAGAGCAAGATACTGCCAGCTGCCTGGAAAATGCTTCAGACAGACTAAATGAAGAACTGTTTCAGTCTGAGAAGAATCCAAACTCTATTAAGCTGACCCAGGGCTTGTACTAGAAATCTGACAGTGCAGAAGGCTGCTATAGGGGCAGCACGGCTCCCCTTTCTGACAGGTAAAAATAATTTCAGGAATGTACATCTTAGACAAATGAACACTCTTGACTGTAAAAGTGGCAGATACTATCATTTTTGTCTCCTTAACAACAGCAACAGATAAAGATGTAGCAGAAGCTAAGGAAAACTTGAATCTGATCTAATTACCAGGTTTTTTACATGGTCAAAATATTCCAGGAAGGCTACAAGAATATGTAAGTCTACAAGAAAAAACAAACAAACAAATCTAAGCAAACCTACAGAAGTCCTTTTGCCTGGATTTCTTTTTATCATCTTCTAATGGAATTATTTGCTTAGACTTCACTATAAGACCCCTGAAAGAATCTAGATTTCCAATACTGACATAGTTATTTGCTCATTTTAAACCATTTGATTAAGACCTGTCTTATGTGAATGGCAGCCTCTTCCAAGTACATTGTTAAATGTTACAAACAGAAAGTACTTAATACTCACAGGCTTATATTAAATTTAATTTGTAGCTCAGGTTTGAAGAACAACTTCTATTCCAGACTAAGCTCTTTATCCTTCAACATTTCAAATGAGAAACTTCAAGCAAGTACACGTAATGTGTTTCTCATCTCTTTAGGTTACTATTTCTGTTAAAAAAACTTGTTTACCTTTCTTCTCACTTTTAAAGTTTGCTATATCTTTGCCCAACAGGCTAAGGATACCTTTAAGTATTTTGTATGTGCAAGTACACTTGTAAAACCATCTTGGAAATGTCTTTATTAGACGCTTTTTAGAACACATTTTAAAAATGTTAATTGTACTATCATATGACAAAACGTGTATTAGATGTTTAATGCCTTTTTATCTGGTCACAATTGTACAGATCAAATCATCAAAATTCATGGACAACAGAGAATTCTACTCAAGGATTTTGGCATCACATGTAAATCTATCTAAACTCTAAGCCTACGATTTGACAAGCTGTACCACAGGAACTCAAAAGCAGTGCAGCTTTACTACTGGCACCATGGAACTGGATACAGAGACTGACTGCATCAGATGGCTATCCACTCTCCTAAGTTAAATCTGTACTATTAAAAACTGCTTCACATGTACATATATGTACAAGTTTTAACCTATCTGTTAATGGAATTTCCCTGAGCAATTCCTCCAGCATGAAAGTATAAGAGTCTCCTGATGCTAAAACAGTTGGACTACCCATTGTAAAATTTTTGCTAAAAGCCTGATTTGAGCCACTTTAACAGAAATAGTGACACTCAGTTCTGTTATCTAAACAGCACAAAATTTTAATTCTCAACTTCATCTGTTGGTCACAGCTTCAAGACAAAGAAAATTTACAGGAGTGTGATTCTCCAGTTTGAAATGATGGTGAAGTATTCTTCCTCCACACTAAAGCTAACACAAACTTCATAGCGAGAGATAAAATCCGGTTCCACTTTCTATTTCTTGTCAAAAGCTTCAGTCAATATCTATCAAGAAAAAAGCTTATTGGTATCAGCCTCTCCAAACTGGGCAACCAATTTTAATATTAGAAACAGCAAAAATAAGAGAGAATGGAACAGGAGACCACAAACCATTTTATTCTCCCCAAGTAAATTACCAAGTAAAAAAAGAATTCAAGCCAAGCAACTACAGCAAACGAGTATTGTCTTCATGTACAGACTGTTTTCATTACACTAATCAACTTCTATTCAGTCCATTACACTTTACTTCCATCATGTTGCTGTACCCCACATCCTTCTCCTCCTGAGCTGCACCTGCTTTTTTGTTTCCTCCAAGAAATTTCTTGCTTATCTGATTACCTTTTCATCTGGACAACTGTCATCATCCACACAGTCCTCTTTCTGGGACTTCCATGAAGTACATCTCTGATCCACTTTTCTTATTGATGACTGGTAGCTGCACCACGACGGGTGGCTCCCCAGTCCCTCTCCTGTCTACCACTGACCCCCAGTGGTTGCAACTGCACTTGCTCTGCCTGTTTCCAGACTGATGCTGCTTCTATGGAACGAAGTATGGATCATGCTAGGACATCTGGAAGCAAACAAGAACCAGCATTGTAAGACCACTGTTTCATGGCCACTGATCACAGAATCAAAGAATCATTTAGGTAGAAAGGAGCCTCTGGAAGTCACCCCATTCAGTAATCCCTGCTCAGAGCAGTTTAGACTCCGAGGACTTTGTTCGGTTAGATAGAAATTCCACAGACTCCAGATAGTCTGTTCATCTCATTGGGAAAACATGTTTTCCCAATATTTAATTAGAATTTCTCTTCTTACAACTTGAGTTCAAATCCAACTGGCTCAGTTACACAAAAGAAAGGAAGAGGAGGAAGAGGCAGCTATTGTCAGAGAAGAGAATCCCTTGAAACACTGTGTCATCTCCCTGGCAAAGGGAAATGTTTAGTTATGTAAGTCTTATCTCCACGTATCTATACCTTTCTGTAGGGGCAGAAAGAGATCAGGCCCTGATTACAGCATAATTCCACTTCCAAGAAGAAAAGTTGTAAACAAAAGCAAACCCCAAAAGGTCACACTAGGAATAAGAGAACTTGTTAATTTACAAAATCTCTCACAGTTTTTCCTTTAGACTTGGTTATGCAAAACGCCAAGCTCTCAGATGAGCACTACAGATAAGTATTCTTTTTAGAACAATGCATGTTTCACTGTTTGAAGAGACCTAGCCTATTCTGGTTTTAACATTAAATCTTTATTTGGAAGATAATCTAATGAAATTTAAGCATTTATATAATGTGATTTTAAGCTAACCATTATTTAAATAATTGCTGATCAAGCACACAGAGTTTCACAAAAAAGTCCTACTGCATATGACAAAAACGCCAGTTAATAGAATTATCCAAACTGAATTCCAGACAGATCGCCCATCATTTTTTCTGAGACTATTGATTAAAACATTAAAGCAAATACTAATCTTCAAGTTTTCTAGGCATGTCACACTTTCAGATCTATTCAGCTATTAAGTAAAAATCAGTTATTTCTTTATTAAAGCAGTACAAATATTAAATATATACCTGAACGCAGAATATTTGGTAAGATTTGAGCTGTCTTCAACGTTCCATTGGTTTGTATTGATTTTAGGGCTAGTCTAACATTCAGCATGCCAGTAACAATGAATAAGCCTAATGCATTACGTAAGTGTAAGCTGATTAAATCCTTGATCCTGAAGCCACCTCTTTTTCCCATCCCCCTCTGATTTAAAACTTGGATCAACTGAAAAAAGAAAAAAAAAATCTTAGTTTTATACACTTTCAAAACCTAATTTGTACCATTTTTGGCATAAACCCCATCACAATTTACATTAACATAATCCTTTCAGGTTTTAGTCTTTCTCGTGTTTTAATGATTTTCTAAACCTGGTAAAAGTCCATTTTAAAGTGGTCAGTTCCCTAATAAATTTTTACTTTGTGGCCAAACTGTTGGGATTTTTTTTTTTTAAATACATACTAAATGGCACAAAGGTAGCAGTATTATTCAAGTTACCAGGTCTTAGCTTTACCCATAAAAATTAACAGCAAATTGAACTAAATATAAAGCCACACTAGCAAAAGCTTCAGCGCTGCAAAGTAGTAAGGTTCAGGCACGCTGCACATGCCAGTCCTTACTATCAGAGACGCTGTATCTCAATAAAGTGTATGTGCTACAGCTTACATGGAGCAATAGATCAGGGAGGTCAGGAAAGAGTTATGTTCCCCTAGCACACTATAGCACTATGATCTCACTACATTGTCAATATGACAATGGAGGCAGGATAAACGGATCCCTGCAGCAGAGGATATCAGCTAGTGTTCGCTACAAAAAAGGAACGTAGAAAGCGATACATGATTAACCGTTTTGAATAGAGAGAAAAATTCCTTCCACTAGGCCCACATGCCATATACAAAACAAACTGCTAAGGGCTGAAAACTGACTGAACAACTTTGTAGCCACATATTTGTGTGTGTGAGTTTTAGATGCCAATTTTCAGTCAATATGGAAGCAAAGAATTGTTTAATCTGCATGATTATTTTAAATGTTTTAGTTTGTTCTTTAAGACATCTCAGCTTCAAAAACCTGATTTGCTTGCTTTTAAACTTTTTAAGCATTATTTTACCCTGAGAAAGAGCCCTATGCATATTTGGAAACTGACAGTGCTTCAGAGACAAAACAACTATAAATTGGTGAGCTCAAATCTTTTTATTGACATTTAAAAATGCTTAAAAAAAATAGTCAGCTAAAGGTATAGTGCTTCAGTAAAGGCAGCAGAATGGCCCTGAGCAAATGAGAGCAGAATATGCTCTGCAGAGTCTTCATCAGTATTAAGGATGAGAAGAGAGAGAAGAAAGGAAGAGGAGTTTCAGCTGAGGAGTAGAAGGTTTTTAATCCATGGTAATTTTGAAAGATACGTACTACATTTTCTTGTAAAAGACAGAATGTTCAAGCCAGGATTCACTAATTCCACCAAAGAGGTTGTCTGTGCTATGTAATACGTGTTTTAAATTAGAAACCTAGTAATATTTTAGTAAAAAAAAAAAGTGCAGAAATGAACCACATGCATAAAGAGGTGGCTCTGAGGGGTATACAACATCTTCTATCAGCATCTGAAAATATCCCAATCCATAGATACATTCTCATGTTTTAACATATGAGGCTATGCCATGAATCAATACCAGTAAGATAAATCAAACAAGAAAAGGTGTCTGGACAAGCAATGCTAGTATGAAAGAATAATGTAGCTGGTTTTTTTCTTCACCCAGGATGAATAAGACAGAGGAAAACAGATTAGAAAATACAGTAATTCGTAAGACTCCAGGGGCTTCTCATGTCACATAAGTGAATTTTTTTCCAGACAGAAAATTTAGAGGAATTAATGAAAAAGCCATATTCTCCCATTCCCCTTATAACAAAACCAAACACACATACAATCAATATGGAACAAGATCTACATTTTCTACCAGTTCCCACTACAATAGATCTTGAAAAAAACCTAGAAAAAACTAGAAACATCAAATATTTGAATGGAATTGATCCAAAAGCTTCAGGATTTATTACCTACCCCATTCTCTGTACGTTTCTCCACAGGTATATTTATGCCATTTCTTTGATTTTGGGCTTGACGTCCACCTAAAAGCAAAGTATTAGTGCAAAGTTCAGTTTTCAGCAGAAATGGTTTTCAACTCTTGATTCTGTTCTTTTCAAGAATTTTTATATAAAGTTTCTACCGGTGAATTTTTATTCTGTTAGTTCCAACTTTTTATTAGGCTATTCTTTGTAAGCAGTGGAGTCAGCAGAAAAAACACATCCACTTCACAAACTTCCTTGTTAAAAGTCCAGATATGCAGCTGTACTTTCCTGACTCGTGTTTAGGCAATGATGTCATGAAAGGGAATGTACTGAGCAGGGCTACTGAAGTTTCGTATTTCTGTGTCCACAAGAAGCAGTAGCTTCAGTTGAATAGAAATTAATATAGTAGAGGAAGCTTTTCTAATGCCTTATATACAACTTGAATCTACATAAAAAAGCCTTGCATAAATGGTTCAGAAGCAACATTTTCTTTGTACATGAAACACTGTGGCTTCAGGTGTATTTTAAATCTCTCAACATACTATAAATTTGTATTGCCCGATGGACAACCAAGTATTTGACAAAGTACCCGATTAATACAAAAATACGATATTGGGCCTCCTACTTCTGTCATTCAAAATAACCAGGAACCACTTGGAAATACAAAAAGAAACTCCAGCTCAAAGCAGTAAGGACTAATCCAAGACTTGAAGTTTGGTTGTTAGAAGCAGTCAGATTAGTTGAATGATTAAGGATAATCTGAGCATGCAAATATACATCTCACTTCATTGTACCATAGAATGGTTTGGGTTGGAAGGGACCTTCAAAGGTCAGAGATACCTTTCCTATCCTTCAGACTGTCTGACTGCCATTATATAATACACATAATACACCAAGTATATAATACACAACCTCAAGTCTTCTCATAAATACATTCTTTACTAGTTAGATCAGAAAACTGAAATTCTCCTTTTTTTTTATTCCAGTCTTTTAAGAAAGTCCCACTTAATACAGTACAGTTTTATATAAACCTTGCCCAACCTAGAACCAAGACGACCAGCGATTTTTCAAGGTGTGAATTATCACCACTATTAAACACACCTACATGAAGTAAGGAGAAAATAAAGCCACTGAGATCTCTGCCAGTGATGTCTGTAAAATAGATTTTAGTTTCTAAAGGAGGCAAACTAGTTTACTGAGCCTTTTCTCCAGACAACTGAAAAAGAACAGGAGTCAAAAGAACAATCACCCTCAAAACGTTCAAAATGGCTTTGGTATGAGGCACTTGTACTACGTATGTGAAGTTCACTGAAAGAACACTAATAATTAAAACTCGTTCAGAAGTTTTTTAAATATGTTTAGGTAATAACACTACAGGATAAGTATACTTACTCTGTTCATACTCTCGGCTGGTGACTCTCCTGACGAAGAAAAAATTTCACTTCCTCCCTGCGGGGACCCCATTTCTGTAGGTGGTCAACATCATGTGATCAAAGGGTATGGGGCGTTCTAAAAGCCACAACACCAAAACACTTATCACAACTATTTTAAATTAAGCAAAGTTTATAGAAACTCTATTAAGAATCAGAATGTCCTTCTGGTAGCAGTTCAATCTACTCAATGTATTTATCTTATGGAAAGTCAAAGAAACAGGCAGTAGTTGCACTGTATCAAAAGTTGGCCTGTTACTCTAACACAGCTCACTGCTTTAAAGCCGGACATAACAAGTTTGCAAAGCCATACAAAAATTATCAGTTATTAGGAACCATAGTTTAGGAATTCTTCATCACAATTTTTTTTCGCCCACTGCTGATCTTTTGCACTTTGCTCCCTGTCACCACTGGGTATTTTGTTCTATTATTAAAATGATTCATTCAATTTAAACCTCCAGGCTTCCACTCAGACTAAAAGCCTTATCACTATATTGACATTTCATCTCCTAAGAAGCTGAACAGGTGCTCCCACTCCAATATACTATGCCAGATGTTAGCTTCCAGTATATGTGGAATTATTGGCAATATCTTTGAACAAATAAAGGCTAAGTTCTATGCAGGTAGTCTCTTGTTTTCCCCCAAAGCATTCACATAGTGTAGTTATTTATTGCAACTTGATCAAGTCTGTTATTACTAAGAGCTGGCATATATCTATTTCGTATTTCAAAATACAAATACATTCAAAAGCAAAAGTTTTCATGTTTACATATTTTCTACTGCATTTATTTTTAGAAGTTTTCTTTAAGGTAAGAAAATCTCCCTTTTAAGATCTAATACTAAGCATACTATTAGAAGGTATCTTCTAATCAGAATAAAATTATTACTAGTAGAGATTAATCAGCATTCCTACATGCAGCACCATATCAAACAATTATTACTACAGAAAATCAGGCTTGGATTGAAACCAAACGTGGAGTTTTGCATTCTGGAATTTGCAGTATTAAAAGCAAAATGCTCTCTGCCCTCAAAACCCAATACCACAGCATCTCCGACCAGGCAGAGCATACTAACAATTGTGTACCCATTTTCATACTTAACCCATGTGGCCATGAGGAGTCAAAAAAGGATTCAAAGAATAACAGATATCTTGGGGAAAGCCCATCACAAATTACACATTTTATACAGATATTTACCATAAATTATATGCATTAACCTTATGTGAGTGTATACATTTTCTGATACTCTTGGGATACTTATTGTAGTATTTAAAGAAACAATACATTTTCATCACTTGACTCACAACGCATTTAATACAATATAGCATCTTGAAAAAATCTGTCATGTCGAAGAGGTACGGTGACTAAGACAGTCTAGCCACAGCTAGATCTAGCTGCTTTCAGTGAGGAAGGGTCATTTACCACAACCTAATTATATCTATCAGCTGACTGGTTGCCTATCTTCCTAACAAAAATTGGACTACAAGAAACACTGCAGTAGCGTTTAAACACACAAGAATAAGGTCAGTGGCTTATTACAACTCAGTTCTTGAAAAGGAATTTTAAAAACATGATTTTCAGGTTTTTCAACTCCTAAAGCGAGGTAGGATTTCAAGTGCTTTGAAGCATATCCACTAAAGTTGCAGCACGAGTCTTCTAAGATCACAGAGTGTAAAATATTTAATGGGTTTAGTTCAGAGACTTGAGGACACAGAAGATAAGAATCTAAGGAATTTTTCCGAAATAAAAAAATTGCTAAGTAAACCTAGCAAGAACTGAAGCTGCTAACAAAGTACCAAGAAACTGGATGTCTGACCAGGGTTGGGCTGATTTCTGGAATGGTGAGGAGTGGCCTTGCAGCACTGCTCCTGGTTAGGCTTGGTATCCTGTTAAACACGAGACCCCGATCTGAAGAGCCTATTCAAAATAAAAGGTTTAATTTACATAATACACCTTGGAGAATCAAAGCTAATATTTTTCACAACATGACCATGGAGAAAAATGGGGAAGACATTTTCCACCACTTTTACAATTCTTTCCATGAAAACACTTTGGGATACATTGCTCTAAATTAGACAGAAAACAGATTAAAACAGCTAACAGGAACATCATAATCACTAAAACACATAAAGAAAAATGAAGAAGCACTAATCATTCTGTGCAACCTAGCTACTTGAAATATTCAGAAAAAAATAAAAAGGACGAAGAAATACACATTAACACTTGACAAAAGACATAATGAGAACTGAAGTCCCATTCCTTTCCTTCAGTTTAAATCCTTTAAAACCCAGAAAAACTGCAGAGAAAGCATGATTCTTAATGTTTGCTGAAAATTAGGATAGCACAAAGGGATATTTTCTGGAAATGTCTGTTCTTTAAGAATCAAATTGAAACAAACAAAAGCTGCAGTTAACTTTTCCCAGATGTTATAGCTTCAGTTATATTTGTCAAGAATTGTTTTCACAATACTATTTCAAACTTCAATTTTAATCTTTTTTAAGTTTAACTAGAAGAGAATGACGAAGTAGTGAAGTAGGAGAATGGATGTAGAGTAGTCAACAGGTGGATGTCTATACTTAACAACACATTAAACACTATCGAAAGTTGTTTTCATGAATAACTAAGTGGAAAACCTTGATATATGCATATATCCATAATTATTTGCAAAAAAACTGCCTTAGATTTTAAGTTGGATGAAAATTCTGAAATGACTTGAGAAATGAGCTTGACTCCTTTCCTTTTTAAGCAAAAGATTTGAGGATGGGCTAGTTTTTTAAGTATTCTGAAATGACTACTAAAACACCCTGAAAGATCAAAACACAGACACCACATCAATGTTTTAGAAGAGAATTGCAGAAGTCTTCTGTTGAAAATATATCCACTATTTAAAACAAAGTAATTTTCAAACTTTTAGGATCTGTTTTTTATCCTGATGACAAGTGTCCTGCTGTTTATAATAAACATCTTTAGCCTACTATATAGGAAAGCAGAATACAAAGTAATGGATTACCTCCATAGTGGGGGAGTTCCCTGTAAGATCAGGAATGAGTCTTTTTCCCCCTCAGGTTTGCAGAAGTAAAACTTGTGGTAAACAACTATTACTTTTACAGTCACTTGCCTCTGTGTTACCACTAAACTCAGGAAGCTCAATTAATACCATCTACTGAAGGGCATTCCAGATGTAATGAAATGAGGTAATTAAGTACTAGGTGGATTTAAAGATTGAAATCCATTCTTTCTTAAAACATACTAAAAGCTCCTGGTGTCACACCTGTCTTGTGACCTTCTTACAACTGCTGTTTGCAACAGCTCGGGAATGAGGAAGAATAGTCTGTGTTTTCTTTCTCCCGTAATAGCATGAGAAATCCATGCAAAAGAGGAAGCTTCAACTTGACAAAGCCCAAGGTGGTACAAAGTGTACTGATCTATCAGGCATGACTGCTATTGACTTTTTCAACTACTACTCATCTCAAGAAACCGGAAAGGAGGGGGGATGCAGAATGAAATAGAAAACTCAAATGCAAATAAACAAATGCTTACACCATGTGCCTCTGAGAAGAATCAGTTTCTTAATTCTAACACAACAAACCTAAACTATTTACAACTCCTTAACCATTTCTTTGCCATGCAAAAGCAGAGAAAAGCTAACAAAAACAAGCTAACAAACAATCAAACAAATGTCTTCCTCCTCTGAAGTCTAGAAATCTTACACATTTTTGGAGCTTATGTGAATTTTAATAACATTCTTCTGGAGACAGATGGTCTCTGTACACCCTCTAAAAGTAGAATTAAGTATTTCTCATATATTTGTAATACACATTCAGAAGAAGATTATTCAAAGAGGCAGTATTTTGTTAGGTTGATACAGTTTAGGAAATGGACAAGCTCCTGGGCACACAAAATAGTTTTTTGTACCTGATACAGTCTACAAGCCCCATTGCTTTGAATTAAGAGTAGACACGTATTATTCAGCTGGGCTGCCTAAAAAAGGCTATGGCTACCTGGAGAATGGAGGAGTTAAGCACATTCACAGGAGGACAGGTAGGAGCTCTCTCTTACGGAGAGAGCTGTGATTTGTCATTTGTGCACCATGGAGGGACTACTGGGAAAACAGAGCACTTATGGTTTGTGACAAAACATAATAATCTGTTTATTCGATTCATGATTTTCTGTATTAATTTTTGTTTTCAATTTTAGTTTCCCAAATGTCCTCTTGAAGAACTTTTGTAGACCTCTCGAGCATAAGAGCTGAGAGGTCAGAGACAGTGTAATAGAAGAGGAAAAAAAAAAAAGAAAAAACCAAACCTTTCCCACTGATACAACAAGCCACAGCTTCATTGCAAAGATTCACACTTCCCACTCAGAATCACCGTTTAAGTTGGTGGTTGTTCTAACTGTTGCATTTAACTGCTTAGACTCTTGTTTTCTACATCAGATCCCTGCTCCAGGCAAAATTATTTTAAAAAACTTCAGAGAAGGGAGTTCAATTTAGCTCTTGGGAGCAGCTGAAGAGAAAAAGCATCATATTTATACCCTGATAAAAAACTCACAGAATCATTTTGGTTGGAAGAGACCTTCAAGATCATCAAGTCCAACCCCTAACCCAGCCCTGCCAGGTCACCATTAAACCACATCCCTCAGCACCACATCTATACACCTTTTAAGTACCTCCAGAGATGGGGACTCCATCACTACTTCCCTAGGCAGCCTGTCCCAGGACTTGACAACACTTTCTATAAAGAAATTTTTCCTAATATTCAAGTTAAACCTCCCATAGTGCAGCTTGAGGCCATTTCCTCTTGTCCTGTGGCTTTTTACTCGGGAGAACAGACTGAACCCCACCTCACTACAACCTCCTTTCAGGTAGTTGGAGAGAGAAATGAGGTCTCCCCTCAGCCTCCTTCTCTCCAGGCTAAATAACCCCAGTTTCCTCAGCCGCTCCTCACAGTACTTGTTCTCTAGACCCATCACCAGCTTCATTGCCCTTCTCTGACACACTCCAGCACCTCTTGTAGTGAGGGGCCCAAAACTGAACACAGTATTCAAGGTGTGGTCTCACCAGTGCCAAGTACAGGGGATTAATCACTTCCCTACTCCTCCTGGCCACACTATTGCTGATACAAGCCAGGGTGCTGTTGGCCTTCTTGGCCACCTGGTCACACTGCTGGTTCACATTCACATGGCTGTCAACCAGCACCCCCAGGTCCTTTTCCACCATGCAGCTTTCCAGCCACTCTTCCCCAAGCCTGTAACGCTGCAGGGGGTTGTTGTGGCCCAAGTGCAGGACCTGGCACTTGGCCTTGTTGAACCTCATACCACTGGCCTTGGCCCATCAATCCAGCCTGTCCAGATCCCGCTGCAGAGCCTCCCGACCTTCAAGCAGATCAACACTCCCGTCTAACTTGGTGTCATCTGCAAACTTACTGAGGGTGCACTCAATCTCCTCATCCAGATCATTGATAAAGATGTTGAAGAGGACAGGCCCCAATACTGAGCCCTGGGGAACACCACTGGTGACTGGCCACCAAGTGGATAGAACTCCATTCACCACCACTCTCCGGGCCCAGCCATCCAGCCAGTTTTTTACCCACCAAAGAGTACACTCATTCAAGCCATAAGCAGCCAGTTTTTCCAGGAGAATACTGTGGGAAACAGTATCAAAAGCTTTACTGAAGTCCAGGTTGACAACATCCACAGCCCTTCCACTAAGCAGGTCACCTTGTCATAGAAGGAGATCAGGTTAGTCAAGCAGGACTTGCCTTTCATAAACTCATGCTGACTGGGCCTGATTATCTGGTTGTTCTGTATGTGCTGTGTGATGGCACACAAGACGATCTCCTCTATAACCCTCCCTGGCACTAAGGTCAGACTGACAGGCCTGCAGGTCCTTGGTTCCTTCTTCCAGACATTCTTGTAGATGGGCACCACATTTGCCACCTCCAGTCAACTGGTACCTCACCAGTTAGCCAGGGCTGATGATAAATGATGGAAAGTGGCTTGGCGACCACTTTCAGCAGTTCCCTCAGTGCCCTTGGATGGATCCCATCAGGCTCCATAAGGTCCACTGAAAAATTTATGTACCACTGACTTTGGGGCAAGAAGTTGAGGCACCGACACACAGATTTTATAGCAGTATCCCACATTTAAGAATAACAAACAAAATGCTTGTGCTGAATTCCTGTCAGACTTAAGACCAGTGTGGACATTTTTTGCTGACAGTACAGGCCTGTTTGAGAGATCCAGAAACATAAGGAAGTGTTTAATTTTTCTTTCATTCTCCATCACAACTGCCTAGATAAGTTTTATTTCCCACTTTATAGAAACTTCTAGCTTTAGATATTGTAACACATTGAGAAATAATGTATTGCATCACAGATAAATATTTTCTCTATCTTAGAAGTTATTAGAGAAAATGTGTGCTTGCCTTTCCCAGGTTTGCAAGGTGTCCCAGAAACATGTTGTGGATCACTTTTCCAGTTTCTACCCTTTAAAGCTAATTGACCACGTTCTCTGCATTCTTTAAGAAGTACACCCTCAAAGTATTGGGAAAGCAGAAGAACAAATAATACTATCTACATTAAACTTACACAGACAAGCACTTGAAAAATAGTAGGGATATTTGAGTGCTGTTAAAAATGGTCTGCAATCCTATTTTAGAAATTTATGTAATACATTTGGCATCGTAGACTCTCTGTAATCTAAACTTCCAATCTGAAAATGTTGTAACCCTCCTGAAAGTTTTAACCTTAAAGACAGTTTTCTAACTAAGCATGAACTGAATTTGTACTCCTAGAGCTGCAGATATGCTTAATGTCTCCCTTGCTCACTCTTGCCTAAACTCTTCAAGTTCTCATCCAGTTAGAATATGACTTCTTGAGGCATCTTTTCCCTTCATGAAGTTTTAGAACAGTTTAGAAAAGAGGAAGAATAGTTTCCCCAGGAGGAAAATATTCTAGATTGTTCAAACTCCAAAGCTCCAAAGGCATGTGAATAATGCCTGCTTATCTGACAAAAAGCCCCTAAACAAAATAAATGCCCTCTATGCAAAATTTAAGAAACCAATATCAAGTTTTTACCTCATCAGTCTTTATATAAAACAGATGACATAAACAGTTTAAACAGGGGTGACCTTAATAACTGAGGGATAAGAACCTGCTTAACTTTTTTCTTCACCCAACCATCAATTCTACTCACATCCATACACTGATATACTATAACCTGGAGACCTGTACTTCATGCAATTGCAAGAACTCATCTAGAAAGAGAATCCATAATAGGGCTGATCTGACACACTCCTGAAAAGAACTGCCCTGCCTGTTATTCTGTGAAATAACAATTGCGACACAAATAGGATACGGGCAGTACTACCTCCCCCAAGGAAGGTTGCCAAAGCTTTGAGAGGAAATGTTCATGAAGAAGCTGGTGATACTACGTCCAATTCTGGCGCAATCCTGTCTGCAGAGTATCTGCTATTTGTGATGCAGAAGGAAAAAAAAAAAATCTATATCCATTCTTAAATTTCAGGTTGTGTTCACATGTCTAATAGGGAGGAAACAGGATTGGAAAGAATGCAGGTGGTGATCTGCACCCACTGACTACAAGGGAATATCATTGAGATTCCGTATTGTCACCTAAATACCCTCTATCTGATATACATGCTGCACGTCTATTTGAAATAAATAGCTTCTAGAAATTACAATAACCTCCCACCCCCTTTTTTTTTTTTCCTTTTAAGATGGGGATACTGAATACTTTATGTAATTTGAAAAACTGAAATACAGAATGCTAACATATTTTACACATGCATTTTTTCAAATACTCCATGCTGAGGAATAAAACAGAGATAAAACAAAGAATAAAAAATTGCTTTAATCTCTACAAATATTGAATTACCATGCTTTGCATCAAAGTTTGTGATAAGAAAACAATTTCAAATCATTAACATTGAAAAGCCAGTCTTACCTTTTTTTCCAATAGGTACATATATTTAAATCAATTTCCACTGCACATTTTACTTACCATTTCCACGCCATACTTCAGCCAGATGGCAGCTTCCTTCTCCAGGCTCTTTGCAGAACTCTACTACATCGCGACAGGTTGTTTCTGGCGTAATTGGAACTTCTGTCAGAATCTGTTCATTGTTGCTCAGAAACACAGTTAATATCATCTGAAAGAAAAAAAGAAAAGTATCAGAATATTAAAAGGGAATTACAAGAATAAGATTATGGGTAAGATTTATAATCCCCCTGTAAATGAAAATGTATGCTTATGGTTGGTTACCATGACCGAAAGTAGTTTTCAGTTTCTTGTAACTTTGTCAACGCTTTAGTCCTTTGTGTTGAATTTTTTCTGAGGGTGCATTGAATTTACAATTTTTTTTTTAAGCTTCACTTGAAATGGCTTAGTTCTGTCTGAAAATGAGGCTGGGAGGGAAGGAACAAGTTTTGGCTATGTTAGATGATTGAAATTTTAGCATTTAAATATTGAAAATAAATACATACTTCAGCAAACTGAAGCTTCACAGGTGCGCAACTCTTTGCATGATGGACATAATTTTTGCAATTTGTCTGAAGACAGAGTTACAATTTGCTGAATTGTAAGCCTTTGGTTAATGGTAAGCCTCAGTGATTAAAAAAGAGGAAAAAGTAACTTTTTTCAAGGGATTGTATTTGCTTAGTATACTTGCTAGAGCTAAAAACCTCTGAAAAATCAGTTATTTCTGTACTACTTTAGCCCTGTTTCCGGAGTTTGCTGTGTTGATCAGATTGTGCTGCAGCCTTCCTCCAGCAGTAGTAAGCATGCCCTCTTCACTGGAAGTTATAACATCAAAAGACTTATTTTTCCTCCAGTAACCGCTCCCAGTTATTCCAGTCGGAAAGTAAGTCACAAAACAGCTTTTCTTCCCCTCCCTCTCCTTAACAACATTCCAAATGACTTGACATCAAGGAAAACAGAAAGAAGAAGAAGCGGGATGAACTCTGTAAAGGAAAAAGCCTAGCACTAAGAACTACTGCTCATCAGTGTTGATGTAAACTTCTGTTCTAATTCCTTGAACCACCTTAAACGTGTGCACAAACATATACATCCAGAGACACTCCTATCCCTCTTCACGTTAGCAGGTGTAACTTGCTGCAAAGTTAAACACTCAAAAGCTGCACACATTAATGTAACCCACTTCACCTCCCCGGTGCAGATGTATTTTGATACGATCATTAAAAATACGTTCGTTTGCTACATTCCTCCTCCTAAGGGCCTCCACTATATGCAGTATTCTCGCCAGATTTGTTCTGTAGGCCCTCACGTAATTTACTGCAAAAGCTGTAAGCATATAGTTAACAGTTGAGGCGTTTAAGAAGGAAAAAATAAAAAACATTCTACCAAGAAAAAGTCCTAATACGGTGATGCTAAAGTGACTAATTTTTTCCTGAGTGAGCCTGGTTGAGGATCAATATAGACCGTATTCAAAGACACATATTCCTATGTCACACTAAATCCTCTGAAAGATACCAGACCCCAAGCTCCCGCTTAAAATTGAACAGACACTTTCACCCATTCTCTTTGCACTTTAATTTTCCCTGTGGTCAAAACACTGTTCTGTAAACTCATGGGGATGGAACAATAACATGATGTTTAAAAGACAAAGATACCATAATAATAAATGTCCCTAAAGAATGTGACAAAATGAGTAATTTTGTCTGCAAAGAAAGTTCTTCCAGATCAGTAAATAAAATATGGCATTACATATTGAACCACAAAGATTAAACCTAATTTAAAAGCTGTTCATTAAAAGAGGACTCTCCACTTACACAGTTCTGCTTCAATTTGCATAGGTAATTCTTAAAAACATTTGTAATACTTTTATCTGTGGGACATATAAATGTACCAAACTGGAGATTTGCATTAATAACAACTAGGTACTGAGGAAGAGCGATCTCCTTTAGAAGGCGGCACAGGACAAATTCCAAGAAAGTCCAGGCTTCAAGCTCTCAGGCTCCCCACCAGTCCTCCAGGCTATTTTACTCCATGTTTGTATTTTCCCTCAGCCTGCCAAGTTTGCACGCTGTATCCTGAAGTTTTCAAGTAACTACACTTCAATGCAAGAAGCAGTCATCCAGGGCTGTAAGCACATTAGAATTCACCCCTGAGTTTCTCCAACAGCAGCACTAAAGGAAGCTATAGTAAAAGCTATAGCACAAGCTAGGAGGAAGCTGTGAGATGCAGCCACAGAGAATAATGGAACTGCTTGTAACACCCTACTGTAAACAGCTCACAATGCTATTTTTCCCCTGTAGAAGATTCAGAGATAGTCTCAATATCTGGTGGCTGTGGAATCTTTTACAGAATAAATACCTAACACGGAATCTAGTAGTGGAATGTGACCTCATATTTAAGAGGAAAGAGTCATATATGAACATAAACCAACAGGCTTGGATGAAACCTTAAGAGGTCATTCTAATGCAGTCTCTTGGCCTCAGGCAGGATCAATTATACCTACATTACTCTGCAAAGATGCTCGTAGAACCTGTTCTAAAAAGCCTTTCATGATGGAAATTCCACTGTTTCCCTGAACCATACACCCCAGAAATCCAGGATTCCTGTTACAATGAGAAGTTTCTTAAAGTCTACTCAACGTTTTCCTTAGCACTATTTAAACCCACTAATTCTCCTCCTAGCCAGAGGTGCAATAGAAAACACTTTTTTTCTCCTTCCCCAACCCCAACCCCTCACAGTTAAATGTAAGGAATATGTAAGTAAATGAAGTTAAATTAAACAACATCAGTTTGACAGTAATTAATAATGCCACTATTCTAAACAGTTTTCCCAAAACACTTGATAGTAAATCCAAAATAAAACCCAAGTTTCACAAACTTTGAGAATACCAAGACAACTTGGTTTTACTGAAGTCATGGTGTGATGCATACCGCCTCTTCATCATTTGTCTGAAAGATCTGTTATCATGTTATGGAAGAAAAAACCAGAATGGCTTAACATCATGTGGTTTTACATAGTTTTCCAAGTTTTGATTTTTTTATTGCTGTACAGGTAACACTGGCCCAGAAAACTTGTTTCATGTGTTCAAGATTATCTGCCTGCACATGCAGACAGGCTGAAAGAAAAACATTGGAGGTGTGAGTTATCCCATATCATCCAGTTAATTCTCCATAAATTCAGGTCTCAACCACTATATAAACTCACAGTCCTCTTTACAAGAGCAGGCCAAAATTTGCTGTACCTCAAGCACACCACTTTCTTCTCTCAGCTCAGTGCACCAGTACTGTCTTCTCAAAAGCTGGGTGTCAGTCACAATATCATCTGCTAGACAGCCCAGGAAACGTATCTCACTAATGAGGAGGCAAGGTGCTGTAGCCAGCTATAGTCATACTTCTCCTCAAGCAAAACTTAGTTAAGTGAGGATTTATTTTTAACACATTGAGTAATACCAAAGGAACTGAAATCCTGTACTGTGAAACAAATGTCCTGAAACATATACAGGAGACCCAAAATATTGAACATTTTTAATATGTTGTGATATTAATTGGATTTTTAAGTCACTGTCATAGCTGTCCCTATTTGTAGTGGGGATGGAGTAGGAATCAGTAGTATGCAATCACTATTGCATAGTGATAAAATAAAAATGAAGCATTGATGGAGCCTGGAAATTTGCTGCTGAAGAATATGAGTGAAGCATACACACGAAATACACAGTACACCCACTGAAGTAAATCAGCTTTATGAAAAAATATTCTTAGCCAAAGATTAGGACACAGGAGAACTGATAAATCCTTTGATTTCTCATTTTAAATGGATTCCTAAATAGGAACAACTGTATAAAATCCATCTTGTAATATGAGATCATAACCACGGTAACATTTCTTTGATAATCTCTCAATTCAGTAATCCAAAACTTTTATTATTTGGACTCAACGTCACACGACAGGATCAATGTAACACTCATAAGCAAGTCACCTCAGGGCTTCTAAATCATGTATTCTTTCCACAATGAATACCAAGCTCCAAATCTTGCACTTCCATCCTCTGCCTCAACCCACACATGGATATTACCTGTCTGTTACTCTCTACCACTCCTGCTACCAAACCAATGGCTTCATTTCAACTTTCATTGATTCTCATTCTTTTTTAACCTCCTTGCAAACTCTAGTACATCCCTTCACAGTTCAAATCTTTGCCATGTCAGATAAGCTATATCAAACATTGCAACTTCCTTTCAAAACTAGTCTGTCATCTCACTCATCTCTCAGCTTACTGTTGGCACCCTTGTAGGAAAGCCTCAGAATCCATACTCTCCCCAAACCTTTGCTACTCAGCAGATGCTTGTCAAATAGTTGTATGTGTTCCTCTTAGTATGTTGTCTCCATCTTGTCCATTCCTGTCCCGATTCTCCTCTTCCAACCACACTTCCTGTGTTACTTAAAGGACACAATCATCCCTGCAGTTTCTCAAGGAGGTAGAAAAGAAGGATAAAATTACAAGATCTTTAATCTCTCTTATTATCTCATCTTTCTACCGCTGGATAATGTCACCTACAAAAATTTCAATAGAAGACATCATCCATAGAGATCAGAGTTTGATCTTTTTCGACCTGATTCTCTTGCTAAGGAAGCTGAAATGCTGACAATCTTCAACCATCTCTTGTGAACGCAATTCAAGTTCTGTATGGCTCTAACACAGTCCTTAGCATGTTTCTCCAATGACTCCCTAGACTTCAGTTGGTCCTTTACACCATTTTGTACTCTCCATGTGCTAAATAGGTGTTTTTATGCTTTCTTATGTGTGGTTTGTCATGCCTTAAATGCAAGCATGCCAAGCAACCTCATTATTTTCCTTGAAGAAAATTTCCCTTTTCTGTTTTGGCTGCAAAACATAATAGACGCAAGTAAGTTGTCTATATGCTGAAAAGTGCTGCCAATGAGGTTGGTAAGTACTGTTTTGTCTACTTAGACTTCTCTAACTGGCCAGTTCAGCTCTTACTTCATCCCAAAATTCCAAGAGCTGTGCAATAGAGATGCATTCATTACTTGTCTACCACAGCAGAGATCCTAAGAGGCCACAACTAAACACCTCACACAATACCATACAGAAACAATTGATCTTTCAAATGAGTCTGATGTCCTCTGATCTATACGAGCTTGTTCAGGCTGTCCTAGAAACCACCTTGACCTCCCTACTTAAGTTTAGCACTCCCTTAGTACAATGCAATTACTTATGATTGGAATAAAACTAAACCACCACCATAAAAAGAGAAGATGGCAGCTGATGTAGCACATGGTTTCTTAGTTAAGAAATAGCCTAGAAAGCTAAAACTCCAACTACTGAATGAAGTCTTTTCCTCACCATTTGCCTACAGTCTTACTGAAAAAATTAAACTTTTGTGATCTTCAGCTAATATCCCAAAACTACACATTGAATTAGTTCCTCTTTAACAACAATTTTTGTGGAGACAAGAAATAGATCTTACTCATTATCTTAGACTACAAGGCCTGAAACACTGGTGCTCGAGAAGAAATAAATTGTAAACCCACACCTCCATTACCTTACGCTCAAATTAATTTACTAACTTGGACAGCTGATACAAATTTGTATTGTAAATACAATAACACAGTCTGTGTAAGTATCTCCCGATACCCTACTTACAGAAAATTGAATCATTTAAGCTATCAGAAAGCAATCAGACAAGTACTATTTCAGGACATGCTGAAATATTAGAACTTAAAACAAGTCTGAGATTATTTTCTTATAGTAATAGTCACATATTCGGCTAGAGAAAGAGAAAGTGAGTTCTGGGGATGAAGATGGGAAATTACTCAGCTGGCTTTTTACTTTACATATAATTTTTTTTTTAAACTAAACCCCACTTTTCCACTCAAAAACAGGGTTCCTGGCAAAAATTGATCAGATGATCATTACTTTTCCTGCATATAACCTATTTTATGATCACAACAACAAAGTAATTTAGAAAACTCATCTCTGTGACAGATTAGAAATAAGATCCTTCAAGCACTGAACAAAAGGTTAAGAAAAAACACACATCCTGAGAATATGAAAACCATAACTTTTTCCCTTTATGCTATTCATTCCTCTCATTACCCAAATCCAGATACAGCCTACCTGATATTAAAGCTATAGTGAGTAGATCCTTTTGTGTTAATAACTTCTGCCAATTTAGAAATGATCAAACATATGATTGACTGTTAAGAATATACTGGATATTTAAAATGGCTAAATTCACATACTGCTGTTTAGTCTTAATAGATTCCCCACCCCACCCCTTTTTTTTAAAACTAGAAATTTCATCGTGTAAAGGTAAGAAACAACAAAATATAAAAAACCTCCTCTTCCAGCAGAAGAGTGATCAGACATTTGAAATATGTGAAATGTTTACTATTAAAGGCTGACACAATCAACTTAAAGTATAAAACACATTTCTGATAGAAACGCCAACTTCATTCCTTCTGTTTCAAGGGAATTGGAAGGCATTATCTTCTCACGACGCATTTTCCCCTAATAAAGGGTTCCAAAACATCCAACCATATCTTGTGCTTTGCCATTTCAGAGCACTTAATAGTGCCGACAACTCCAAGACAAGAACAATCAGCAAAGAGAAGCCTTCTTCAAAGTAAACCTCTCTTGCACAGTAAAGACCACAACATCTAAGAAGTTTTAATAACTTTCATCCTTGATTTTGCTGACTAGGGAGTCCCAGGAGCTCGCTATGTAGAGTAAATACTGCAATACTACAATAAAGTTTTAACAGAAACTTCTAAAGCCATATCTTACTGAAATGTCAAAGCCTCGTCAATCAAGGACGAACTTTGATTAAAACTGAGTTTTTCAGTTACTAGAAAAATTACAGAATGAGATGCAAGTAAAATGTGAAGAGGTGGGAAACTATATCCCCTTATCCCCTTGGTGATAAGCACAGTTCTGCATGTCAGAAAAAAAAGTTACCAATTATCAACTATCTCATGCAAGTTTGGTTGCCTGGAACTCATGCCATTACATACATCTTGCATCAGCTACAGCTGCAGAAATTCTATTTGCACATTTCAAACACTGAAGCAGAATTTAAACTTTATTTGCAGTATGAACACTGTCCCTTTTTAAGATTATAGACTTTAATTAGGTGAAGTTTTAAGCAATTACATTTTAAAAGAAACCATACTATGGAATTATAACCACAAAACTGTTTTAATCAGCCATCTAAAGTCACCATTCTTGAGTGAAATCATGGGTATTTCTTTATACTGTTGAGATTTCAGAACAAACAAATCCCAAATAAATCTGATGCTGATTATTATGTGTAAACCCCAGAAAAAACAGTAATAAGATTAAACAATTTCACTTCCCTATATTAAAAAGAAACATTTAAAGTCCATCTGAATAGACAAGTTATTTACCAACATGCTTTGTTCCAGAAATTATTTACCTTCAAACGAAGCTGTTATTTTTAAAAACAGATCTGTTGAAGAATTTCTTGCAGTATGTTTAGGAGTCATTTTTGAAACAAGAGCATCGAGACACATAATAAATTTGTTATCGACTACTGCATTTTTCATCAGGAGATTTCTCTCCTTTAACATCTCTTCCCGTTTCCCATGTACAGGGCGAGAAATAACTGCGTTCTATTTCTATATTTCTGAACACGTTTTGTCACATCCAAGCTGTATAAACTTCGAGTTCAGGCCAAAATTTAAAGCCCAGTGATGCCTTTTGACTATATTAGTAACATACACAAAGGTAGTGCAACCAACAGACTGCAGTTTGCAAAGAATACAAAAATGAGTAAAGTTTTCTGCCAAAATGGAGACTTGTGAAACCAATAGCACATTTCATATTACATTTTCAAATATGAAGCCAACTGTCTCCATATGGCCTGCAAAAGAATTCACAAAATTGAGAGCAAGTCTCAGACACTAGGAATGAATAGCATTCAGCTGTGGGCTATTAGCTAACAATAAAATCATAAATTTCACTATTGATAAACTTAAGCATTTATAAGGTTACTTAAAAATACATCCAAGAGTAATATTAGCTTGTTTAACATTTGCAATTTTGATCAAATCTGAAAATTTAATATTGCTTAAATGTACTTTAGCTATACTTACCTCACAAAAGTGGTTTTTTGCATAAGCTTGTATGTTAATTGCATTAGCTCACCATTTTGCAACCAGTGAAAGAGAAAAAAAATTACATTTTCTACCTTGAGATCCACGTTCATCAGGCTCTGCACAAAACCACCTGGATACAGAAAATATAACCAGAAGCAAAAAAAAATTGTCTCATCAGACAATAATTGTACCAACAGATTTAGTGATGGGGTATAAAATTAATTCTCTTGCCAGAGCATAGAAATCACTTCAATTTAAAAAAAGTATTTAACTCCTCTTACAGAATAGTGGAAGCATAGCATTAAAAGAAATCCTTAAACAAGATTTTCGTACATTTTTATATGGCCTATATGTGTGCAAGGTCTTAAAGAACTGACAAACAACACAGACATTTCCTCTCAGGACTTTCAGGACTGTTGCCTTCGCCTTCTGTAGTAAATGAGCTTTCATATGTGACAGCAGGTGTTCAACAGGATTCAGACTATTATCAAAAACCTACACCTACTTTGTATTCTTTTTGCTGGACTGATACTTATGACACTTTCTTGCTCATTGTTAATGAAAGATAAAAAGCTACAGCATCAATGGTAGATCTGGAATTTGAAGCCTCTTACTCTTTTCAGTAGCGAGCTTTTCATAAGGCAAAGAAATAAGCCATTTTTGGTAGAGGAAGGAAAAAACAACTATCATCACTTATTTAAATACATTCAAGTAAGTAAGATAGATCCACAGATTATTAAATGAAAGGTATTGTAGTAGTTAACTGAAAGACTTCCAGAGCTCTAGGAAGACAATACCTAATGAAAACAACAGCGACTCAAAGTTCACTTGTATAAACAACACAAGCAATCCACAGACTGGAACGGGTGTTCTACAGGCCGTGAGGAGCAAGATATGAATAGGGCTAAAAAACTAACTGACCCAACAAACATTAAGTTTCTAGCACCTGCCTAAGACAGAAGAGTGACACAATCACTTAGACATTATAACCTTGTATCAGATTTTAGGCTGTATTTTGTCATATTAGAAGTCACAGTCAATCCATGGCACTAAACCACTGCCAGCTCTCCAGACATATCTTTACAGAAGCTGTTTTTTGTTTGTCACAACATTGGAATGCCTTCTTTTAGATCCAGATGGTTCTGTTAAAAGCAAGCAGGAGCTGAGATTTGGATAAATTAATTTTAAAGATGGGCAGTAAACTTGTGCAGGGAAAATGGGTATAGTTGAAAAGGGACAAGTTAAAAAGAATAAAAGAGGTTGCATTACAAAGAAAACTATTAATTTAAAAGGAAATCTGTCCAAGTGCAATATTGAACGTCATTAGCTAAAGCAACACAGCCTGAAGTTAGAGAAATCTATAAAACATGCCTCTTGTGATGTTTTCTAGTGGAAAATATAATTTGGCACTTGCTACGGAATGAGTTCAACCTCCCCGCTTCGTTATTATCTGTTGGCTCAATTCCTAAATTGCTACATCTGGAGAAACAGCAAGAGATCTTGTTGTTGCTCCTTGACACAAATAATTCTACCAAAAGACTGTCAAGACACTAGTTACCATGTAAGAGACTTTAGAACACAGGGATAATTCTAGGTACACTGACGGGTTCTTGCTGAGCACATTTCTTCATTAGGCAACATACATTACAAATGGAGAGATTTTTATTTTTCCAGAACAAGGCTTGAAATTTTGTTTTGTTCCTGTTTAACAGACTGTGGGCCGTTATGCTCTTTCATTATATACACAATTATTATTAAAAGGTTGACGTTGGAGACTCTTCTTGAAAGACTCTCTGCTCTAATCAGATGATGCTGGATTTCCTAAACCCCTTAAAAAGGTTCATGACAACTCAGTACATAAAAATCTTCTCATCTTGCAAATTAGTATTCTCTGTTTTGTTATCAGACTACTGCAAATGAGTCTTTGCCATCTATCAACTGAGAACAGAAGACTGATCTTCAAGTAGCTCTGAAGAAGTCTGAGAGTTTTTCTGATACTTGCTGGCTTCATTAAGGACAGTCTTTTTTATCTGTGAATCTTAGGATGACAAACCTCATCTAGTACTGCCTGCCTAATTTTAGTGAGATTTATTTAAAGCATCTTGAAAAAAACAGTAAAAATCAACAGGCATATAAATTTTGTGCTGATTATTAAATAAAAGAAATTGCTAATCTATTTAAGAAACTAGCAAATACACCTGCTATAACTATTTTAGTAGTAGTTTAGGCCTATTAATGAGAATTCCTTCAAGAATGGATTATTGCCAAACTCTTTTTAGAACACTGCAGCAGATGCTGCATTTGCAAATGCATGGATCACTAGTAATACACAGGAAGAGTCAGAAGTTCAGGGGACAGTAAGACTCCAGATCAAAACAATAACCACGTTGGTACAGCTATCTTTCCTGAAGTCCATTTGTTCATAAACTCTGACAGCTCTATTTTGATAAAATATAAACATCATGTCCACATTTTCACTCTTCTTCACATCTCCATCCCAGGGTCCTCAAAACCGAATGGTGCAGAGTTAAGTGAGGACCTCCAGTACAGGGTCGGGTGTGCCCCACAGCCCCCAGGGAAAAGGAGGGAAGAATCATTGAGGCATTACAACCGAATCTCATTCTACAAGACCACAAACATAACTTAGTGCTAATGTTCAGAGGTCTAAACCTTTCAAATCTGTCAAGGTAAAACCAGCATGTCATACATCAAATACTTAACAAGCTTGAAACAAGAGTCCTGAAATATTAACTGCCCGTTTCATTTCTTCAGCTGAGATACGAATAATATGTTAAAAAATCCTACTAAATATTTTACTTTCTAAATCATTATGGAAGTCATGTTGCTGAAGAACAACACAACTGTAGTGCTGTAAAATTCGCAGTAATCTCAGGTGAACTTGCAATAAATTAAAAACAAAACTACATAAATCCAAGATGACTCAGCTTCAGAGATCATTTTATTACATAAGAATCTCATCTTTCCAGGCAGGAGAGGGAAAAAAAAAAAAAAAATCGTATTCACCAAAAGGTTAACCTCCCCCCACCCGCCCCAAAAAATAAAAAAACCCAAACAAAAACCCACACATGCAACACCCCACCACCACCCCCCCAAATACCCCCAAAACATACTCCACACACATAAAAGTCTCTAAAACCCCAAACCCTACAAAACAGGACACACCTCCAAAGACTGAAGAACCAGGTAACAGATAAGAAAGATGAAAAAATTGAGTATTTTACTTTTATTGTGGGAGGGATATGGGGAGAAGTCCTATTCAAGGTTTTTCCATATTGAGATTAGCAACACTGTAATATACTTCCAAAGACAGCGCTCATTCTGACAACACAAGGCAAAGCTGAAGAACAGGGTTAAGCATGAGCTTTGGGGTTAATTTTCCTGAAAGACAATCTTCAAAATCCACATGCAACAAAAGTGTCCCACAGAATTTGTACCATGGAACTGAGTGTTCTCAAATTATTAAAACTATTTTGGCGAAGGCTAAGAAAAGGGAGGTGCTGATGCTTCTACAGTCTTGTGTTTGACCTTGTCAACAGCTTCAGCAAAGTCATCCAAAATCCACTGAATTCCAGAAAAGCCTGACCTACCTCCTGCACTGAAAATAATCTCATCCAAAAAGTAGAGGATACAAAGACAGACATTTGTGTCTTTTAATTTACAACTTTTCAAAAAACAAACCACAAAAAACTCAACAACAAAAAAAGCAAAACCACAAAACAAAAACAACCAACCAACATAGTATTTTCACTAAAGACATCGTACTTTTTGTCAATTAATAAAGTTGATTTGCAGCACTGAACATCACAGAACAACTTCTAAATCTACAGACACACACCCGGACGTAACGTTGCGATGGGAATCAGCACTACTCTTTCCTTCTATTTTCAATAGAGCAAAAGAAGAAGGGACTGCCACAGCTTTCTCCCACTGAGCGGGAAGTATTAACAAAATACCAATTGTTTAGCGTATTGCTTTCAGGGAACACCAACCATTCAACCTTAGATGTAATGTCATCTGGCTTGGCAAAAATGTAAGAAGTGAAAAGCAAATACATCCTTTGGGATTCAACAGGCAGTCTGCAGAGTTTTCCTTCCAGCGGAGTGGAAATTACACATAGTAGAAAATAATTCTTTCCAGTGCACTTCTTTATTTTTTTAATGGCAAATTTAAAAATTAAAAGCTGTTCGCTTTTACTTTCAGATCTCCACTTTGGCTGAATCAAAAAACATATGTAATAATTTTTTTAAAAAATCAAACAACTTATGCAAGGTAAAATTAAAAATTTCAGACATTTCATGTACAGAAGAAACCCATATAAGGCAATAATCTCTCACCTTTAAGTAAAAATCCCCCCCACACACACACTCTAACCCATTATAAGGATACACTGTTCAGTTTTACAAAAAAAAATCCCCAAATGCTTAATTTTACAGCAAATAAAGAAAATACAATGTAATCCCACCTTCTTTTTTATAATTCTGTCCTTCGTCCAGTTTTTAGAGTTAAGCCCAGTCTTTTCTGGTAGCCAAGATTTCTCTTTTGATGTTTTTATAATATTCTGAAGAACCATCCTTAAAATATTCTTCATGTGGACACTTGTTAATAGCAGTGAATATAAAAATATTGTGTAGAGCTAAAACCTAAGAACAGTTTCTGTGCAACAACTACAGTGAAAAAATACTTAAATGAAGTATTTTCAGTCTACTGGCATAAGAATCCAAGCAGTAATGACGAACAGTGATAAGATGTTCTAAAGAAACAAGACAGGCCACAGTTGTGACAGGAACAAGATAGGCTAGATCAAGTTTCACCTAATTAGGCAAGGTTGCAGTAGGGGAGTTCTCCTATCCTTTCGTTGTGCAATAGCAACCTTTGTTTGTTATTATAATAATGACAAACATAAGTATTCATCTTAAATAAGTTTACATATAGGGCTCTCTCTGACTGTCTCAAAAGAAATAGAACTGATTTTCCTGTTGAAGGGGGCAATGATACGAGCAGAAGTTCCAAGAGCAAGTGATTATAACAACTATCAAAAGACATTTCCATGTCACATTTTCTTAAATCAGGAAAATGTTTTTAAAAGCACAACCAGCTTTAAAACAAAACAAACTACAACAACAAATCCACCATGTATTTATGCCTAAAAATACTATAGTTCAAGCACTACTCCATTCTTGGCAAAGTCTGTTCTTCTTGCTGGATGTAATTCAAGCAGCAGAGAATATAAAACAGTAAGCTGTGTTTCTGATTGCCTCTTCACATTAAGGGACAGCGAATGTCTATCATCATTCCCGTCAACACTATACCGGATCCTGAGTGCGGAACAGACAGAGAGATGGCACCAACAATGCATTTAGCTCTTACTCTACAAGTGCAAGAGCAAAACATATTCTCCAGCCTAATCCATTTCTTAATATAGAAAATGGAGAGAAACAGCGAGCAAGTGGTCCAAGGGGGTAAAAAAAAAAAACAACCAACCAAAAAAATCCAACCCATACTATGAAAGATCAACAGAACCTAAACAACCCATCTCTTTTAAAACAGAGGTATGAGCTACATTTTCTGTATAGCACCTAATGCATTAATTGCAGGAAGGGAAAAGTAAAGGTTCTCAGGTTCATTTGAGAGCCTCAGATTGTTACATTACCCTTTCCTACGTGCAGCAGTAGAGAAGAAACAGCTAGTAAGATACCATATTTAGCCTGCTTCAACATTCAGAAATAGTAGTCCTCCCTTAATGCATTTTGTCAGTAACAAAAACATTCTGATCCCATGCAGTATTCCTTCCACCTCAGCAAACATGTATCACATTGAGAAGTTTATTGGGAATATAATTGGTAGACTAATTTCAGACTTATGCTGCAACTTAAAATTTAATCTGTTACCAACTGAGAACATTTTAAATAGATGATAAACTGGAGGATATTTCTTAAAAGGGAAGGGTTGTTTTGCTTTTGGAAGGATGGAAAAATCTAATCTGGTTGTTCTCCAAAACCAGATTGTATCTTTATCTGCCAGATAAACAAACTGTATCACGTGAATAAATATTTGAGAGGAAAAGCTGGGCCTCTATTAACACATATTGTGCCACTCTCCCAACTATGGCTACCGGCTGAATTCTTCTAAATGACCCCCCAAAACTTAGAAAACCCTTACTTACAGAGCAGAAGCATACGAGACAGTCCGACTCTACAGCCTGCCATCCCTATTGGATAATTGGGTTCTTTCAAAAGAAGAATATGAACCAAAATAAACATCTGTCACCGAACTTCCCTTTTATGATGTCATCCTCCCTTCTGAAATAACTGAACACACCTCTGTGTAGTTTGTTAAGTCAGACAACAGTGTAGCCCTTTACTTTCTCTCATATAGGCCGTCAATGTATTTGCTCCACATTGAATATCTGATCCAGTGCAGTTATTTGGCAGACTGATTTATAACTGTTTCTGTTAGGTAGGTAAATACAAATCTAGGATGTATGTGGAGAGATAAGAATACCACAACCTCTGGTTGCTTAATATATTACTAGCCTGAAAATCCTAAATTAAAGAAACAAGGGGATTTTCCTCCCAGAAATGTAAAGAGGTTTTGAATGTTCTAAATGAAGAAGGTACATGCAGTATTTCATAGACATCAGTTATGATGCTGTATTAAATGTAAAAAACACGTAAGATCAAAGAGGACTTGCCCTGTGTGACAAAGCTCATGTTTAGCAAGCCTATATCTGCAGATTACGTAAATCACTCGGTAAGAAAGTAAATGCAGTCTGTGATCCTACTAAAGCATTTTAACATGAAGATGCTCATGATGTCTGAAAACCACAAGAAATGATGTAGGAAAAAGAATATAAAGTAAAACTAGAAGTTTAATACCCCAAGATGTACACAACTTTGCATCAAGTATCTACATAAAATGGAAAATTTCTTAACATAAAGCTATAGATTAAAGTTGGTGGATGTGAACAACTAAGAATACACAGAGAAGTAATGGGTAAGAATAAAGAAAGGCCAGAGTTGAGAAGGAATAAAAGAAAAAAAACACTGCACAAAGGGTATCACCAAGTTTGAGGCTTATTTGTTTTAATAACTTTTGTTCCACTTTGCCACCCTATCTTACCCTCTCACTGTTTTCAATTCTCTCCTCCTGCTACACAAGCGATATTGTAAATGCCTAATATGCAAATGTACAATTTATTTCGAACATGCTTAACTATAAATGTGCACGATTGCACAGAGGCCCTCTAAGTTAAACCCTTCCACATTTGTGGAAAACTAATTTAAACAGACACCTTAAGATTACTTCCAGATGAAAATTAATTTATTACAATTTGCATATGAGAAAAAGATAAAAAGAAAAGTTTGCTTTCTAGACATTCTCTTTCAGTTTCTCCAGTAGGATCAATCAAAAAAATCCATGGATCATACTGGGAAAAGTAAAAACACAAACAAAAAACCCTGAACCCCAACAAATTTTTCACCGGTCATTGTAAATTAATACCACTTAATGAGACAGGTACCTGGGTTTACTTAACACCTCCACTTAGGTAAATTGACAGCTAAGTTTATGCATTTCTTAAATCTTTTTACTGAGGTAAAAAAAGTTATGTTCTATCATACTCTAACAACTGTATGCTCAATAACCTGCACAGAGTATAATTTCTGGTGAGCATGTTGCCTTTTTCCAGTCAAAGGGTAAAGAAAATAAAAGTGAAAAAGAATTTGTTTTAAACATCTCAAATACATACATTCAAAACAGAAATTGTGCTTAGCATGCTCTTTTCTAGGGGGACTACAGGGCTGGGGTGTATGGAAGGGATTTTACCAAATGCTCTCCAAACGATGTTAGAAACTTAGTGGCATCCCCAAGTTCCCAGCATATCAGACTGTTTTTCCCAGTATCACTACAGACACTAATATGTAAAAACCATACATAGCTACATGAGAACATTCATATTTTTGCGTTCTTTCACATATTTGAATACATCTTTTCTCACTAGAAAACTGCAGTACTTAATAGAACAAGGACAAATGACTTTGGTCCCCACTTCAGGTGGGGAAAGGAAGACAAAAGGTTTACAAAGAAATTCAGACATAATCAGAACACTCATCCCTGAGCACTGGAAGAGAAGAGGCTGTTGAGACCTCACTGCTTGAAAAATTTCTATATCATTCATGAGATAAGAAAAAACTGACCAAAAGCTTTTTCCTGCTTCTGAAAAGATACAGGCAAGTACATGCACACTCCAGATCAAGCTTACTTGTAATTTTGTGCTAAGCCTTCTTAGTTCTCCAGAACTCAGGGAGCAAACTGAGCAGTATTTAGTAGCTTCAGATGACTGGGGGAAGGGAGAAGCAGTAAATGAGGGTAAATCCAGTAATGCGTTGAAGACTCAAATCATAAAGATTTGTTAGGCTGAATGTTATAAAACACCCAGAAACACAAAAATACCTTATTAGAAACACTGTAGAGTAAATCCTCTGATTTAATGTGTCTTATGTCCCTTAAAGTGTGTTCTCAGATTATAATTTTGTACCTTAAATACAAAAAATCCACTATAAAAATGATATCAAAGTAGTCTAAAGGTTGGTAAATTTGAAAGTGAATCAAATTTTAAAGTTCTTTGTCTAAAAAATGAGCCAAAGCACAGTAGTTGCTCAGAATTATCTGACTTGGACTCCAAAAATAACACTGGGGTAAACAGAGCAGTTTATAATTTAGAGTTTAAAGTGGTTTAAACCCCCTTCACCTCTTTACCTCCTATCAGTGCTACAAACCCAAATACCAAAGCTCTACACCATACGGAAAAAAACCTGATTTTTTTCAGTGTAAAGCTTGGACTTGTATAGCGTATTCCCACGTGCAACAAGCTCTTGCTGAAGTGGTGACAAATGACAATAAAATGGTAAATACGCTGCACTGTTTGCACATCAGGAAGCTATTCAGAGAAAGGACTGGAAAGATTTCCAAGTGCCATGAGCTAGAATAAACACCAATCCAGGTGACATGACTTTAAAATAATTGCTTTGATCCTGACATGATTTCGAAGTGTAAAGGCGGTCAGCCGTTACAGATTTTTTTCCACTATCAGAAGTACATGATTCAGACTTGCAGCTAAAATTTTCTGAAATTTAGATAACTTGGGACAATAAAGCAGTATGTAAGGAGATTAAGCATCAGACATGCTGAGACATTCAGAGCTGCGTGCAGAGATGAAGCTGCATACAGAGATGAGTTTCATAGTTTGTCTTTATAAGACACCGTTTCAAGAATTTGATCATTTCCCAAAGTGTACATAGAGTCCAGCTGTTTGGAGCCTGAACAGTAATTAACCCATTTGTTAGCCTGCAGAATCATCCAAAATTTCAAGTCCAAGAACTTGCTGTTTTTAAATACATAGTACGAAAATCTAACCACTTCTCTGTCAATGTATCTGAATAGCAACTTTAACACTAAGAACCCCACTTCACTATTTCCAAGTAAATATTTGACTAAGCTAAGTATCTAACACACCCATGTACTATAAAAACTATCTTACAGGATTTGTAAGAAACGGCTGGTTGGTTCGTAGATGCTAGTACTTTCTCAAATGCCCGAATAAGTTTGCTAAGATGTCAGTGGGTAATTTACAGTTTCAGGCAAGTAATTAGTCCACTAAATAGCTGGACTGTTTAAACTTATTAGAGATACTAGTTTCCTGTGCTGCCCACATCATCACACAGTATATGCTCTGGCTATCACATTCTCTACAAAATGCTAACAGCCGGCCAAGTATTTTACAGACAGCAATTATACCATAATGTACAAATATCCTCTCCTTATTCTGTATTTTCTCAAAGGAAGTGATTGAGATATTAGTAACATTTATTAAAGATATATTATTACAATATTTTGTATTTAAGTAATTTGAAAACCTCTCTCTTTGGCTAGATGGGATAGATTCAGGTCAGGGTTTGACCAATACTCCGGTTAAGATTTGACAAGATAGCCAGACACACATTCTGAAGCCTGTTTTGGTTTTTTTGGGGTTTTTTAAGTAGTAAGCATGGGGGGAAGATAGAAAAAAAAGAAGTTGAGCAATGTTGAAAGTACCAAACGTATGTTGAAAGTATCACCTTCATAACCTGAGTAAGGATGCCAACAGGTGCAGCACTGCGTTGAATCATAAATTAGACAAACTGCTTCAGCAAACAGGATTAGAAAAGGATTTTCTCATGCAGACATGCATTCAAAGTATGTCTCCTCAGCTTAAACTATCTGTTATTCCAAACTAAGACTCAACCCAGCTTCTTTGAGAAATTAAAAAAAATATTTATATGCAGGTAAGCCTGTACTTAACGGCTGTGGTAAACTTTGCTAGTCTCAAACTGCCCTATTTCTTTCCCTTTAAACATCAGAGAGCAATGCAGGCAATACTTTTCTCCACATATTAATAATGCAGCCCTGTTTACTGCTTTTTTCATCTAATATTATAATCCTCAGCAATTCTCAGCTATTTACCTTAGTAGGTCTGCACAGATACATTCTGGTTTTCAGAAGAGCAAGGTTTGCTAGTCTCAAAGTGTCAAAAATTGGCTCCCAGAACTGCTTCAGATGCTAGTCAATGCACTTGCCTGTGTGCATGGGATCAACCCATGGGATTGGAGAAATTTTCCTTAATTGCCCTGGCAGAGACCCTGGGCACTGCACTGTTTTCTTGTTTTGATTTCAGAGAGCAGGGAAGTTAATCTTATTTTCCACTTAAGACATGGATTATGTACAAAAATCATCTAGCTATATCTCACCATACTCATTCACCACCATGGAGCTGATTCAGGTTGAAAAAATCTGCACAACCAAACTGATAAAACTAATCACATCCTTCCTGCAATCTACGCATTTCTGCCCTCTCTTGTGCTGGTTCCAGTGTACCGAGTGGGTTTCAGTGTGCCCAGCTGGCAGAAAAGTATCCCGGCAAAGGAAAAAAAAAGGCAACTTCCTGCTGAGTTCGCATACTGAAACAGCTCAGCACAGAATCAGATAAATACCAGAGCCATTACAAGAGAGGGGGCAGCAGGAAAGCAGGACTATAGCAGCCCTTACTGTTACCTCAATTTCACCTACACAAAACTGAAGCCTCAGTTTCCTCCGTTCTCAATTTATAAACAATAGTTTAGTCATGTGAAAGCTGAAATCCTTTTGTCAAAACTTAAAGCAGATGTTAAGGAGACATAGGTTAAATACAGTGTGCAACAGATGCAAGTTTGGATTAGATTGCTTCCTGCTGAAGTTGGAATTCCTCAAATAATATAGTTTTATAGCTACAGTCTCCTCAGACATAAATAAAATTCTGCTGCTAAGCAAAGCAATGAACTGGGAAGTAAAAAAAAAAAAAAATCTTAATTGTACTTCCACTACTGAAGAATAGGCTAAATTACACTATGACTCTTCAAGGATAAGGAAATAATGGGTAGGAATGAAAAGTAATGCAATACTGCAAGATGGGGAGAAAAAAAAAAATTATGGCAGACTAGCAACTGCCACCTAAGTTTTACAGTTTTTCCTTTTTTTTTTTTTGTCCCAACTTTATCTTTGTTTATCGAGACCTCACATTTTATCAAAAAAACCTCTTACTTCCTGTTTCAGGGAAAATGTAGTGTTACTTTACAATAAAGTAACTGATAAAAACAATAAAGATGTGAAAACTGGTGAAATCATAACTTCTCTCTGAAGTGACGACATTACCGCACTGCAGAGATTTTTAGTTTCATTTCACTCTTCTACTCAACTGCTAAACAGCCAGAGAACAAAACTCAAAATGTCACCTGGGGTAAAGCTCCACAATAAACCAAACTGAATAAACATAAATACTGAATGGGAGAGATTCCACCTCCCTATCCCCTTCTCCAGTACCAATCTGAGTCAAGTGGTCTGCTCCCTCCCGTACCAGCACAGACAATAATACAATAGTCACACTGTAAGCTGATCTAATGCAATAGTCTGGCAAAATATACATATACATATAAATTTGTGCACGTACATGTTATTCCTTCAGCATTCTTTGGATACAACTAACTTGTACATTTTTAGTGACCTGGATCAGTTTACTGAGACAAGCAGTGCAGTCCATTCAAACCAAATGGTGGGAATGAGCAGCAAGGAGGAGGAAACAGCCTCTTCCTCCAGCTGCAGGAAATGGTTAACCCAGCTCATCCCCATTGTGAAACCTCAGCCCTGAAAAGAATTCAGTTGCTTCAACATTCTACCGCACCACAATGATAAACCTGCACTCTCCAATACAACCAAGATTACACATACTAGCTTCTAAGCAAGACTTAAGAAAACTAATAGAGTGACCTGAAATTTAGGTAAAGTCACTGAAAATTGATGTTCAACACAATTCTTTTCCTCCACTGAGCAGTTCATACTCTTGCTTGTCCTTTATTATAGAATTAACGCTTTGTTGTCCTGGTAGCATTGTTACTTTTGACACACAAATTTACTTTTGAAGAATGGTGTCGACTACTGCACAATATCATTCTACTATTGTCTGTCAAAACAAAATTGCTTTCAGAAGCTCAAAGCTTTGGGTACATACAGTCCATGGATATACTGCCTAATACATTAGAGATTATTACATGGCTCCAAGTCAAATAGATTCTAATGACAGATTTCCAAACGACCAGAAAAATGTACCAACCTGAAATGTTAATATTTTGTAATATTTATTTACTTTAAAACCTTGTAATTTAAGAATCAGCGAGACACAGGATTCAAGACTGATGGAAAAGCTGTTCAGAAGTGAAGAAATATTTTAAAGATATTTGAAATTACTTAACAATACAATTTTCCAATTTAAGAAAAATTAAAATCTCACCTTGCTGGAGTCTTGCACAAACCAAGAATGCATCTCCTATATCCCAGGCTAGTGTATTCAGTTAGAGTAGAAGTATTTTGAGCTGTCTTATGCTAGTAATTAATGTATAGTCATACTAAGCTTTTAATTTAGACAAACACACAGGACTTGTAAATTCCAACAGTGAGTCATGATGGAAGGGGAGCAAGACACCTTCCCCCCACCTCCCCAATTAGGCAGTAATTTGTTTGCTTCTTCAAATCTCCATTTTCAGCAATTATTTTTTATTTTTGAAGATGCTTCCAGCTTATAAGGCTAAAAAAAAAATGATGTAAAAAACTCTGAACATTTAAAAAGATGAACTTTGATTTTAATATCAAGCATTAGACTGCTAATTCTTCAAAAAAAGCCAACGTTTTTATTCTATATATGGACAATTCTTGGCATAATAGGGACTGTGTCATAGCTGTAACTGATCTTAATATTAGTAGAAGAATAAGCTATATTTTTTGAATAATATATTTCACAACAAACTTAGATTTGTTAGATTAACCTAACTTGATCTGGTAGAAGGGAATTGTCAAATAAATACCTATTCTCTCTGAAATCTGCAATGGGCAATCTCAACTATGTTAACATATGAAAAGAAAATAATAGCGAGTATCCTTTCCCTCAAAAATTTCTCATGTTTCATTATCTATTAAATATATTTAAATATTCTATTATCAGAGTAGCCTATGAATACTACTTTTCATTGACATGGTGAAGCTGATGAACTTATTTTTAACCACAGAATAAGCCATATTCTGTCATCCTAAAAAAACAGTAATATGATCCAAAAAAACCACAAAATGGCCTTTAAGCTTTGTTGCAATAAATAACTCCATTAATAATGGCTGATAAACTTGCAAATTATTCTCTACAGTCAGTTCAGATTTATTCAGCAAACAAGGATGATATCAGTATTGCTGATAATTACACAGCTCTGAAAGAATTGCAATATATTTTATCTTCACATCACTGAAAAATCCTAATATTAATTTAAGTGTATTTAAATGACACATCTAGACTTCTATAATGCAGAACTGCATTAGCAGCGACCTTCCTAAGGGAAGAGAACTGTGTACACTGCTTTGAAAATACTTTGGTTTTAAATTAGCGATTCCCAGTTTGGAATTTTTTGGACAGGTTTTAGACTGAATACATGAAAAGTGTGTACTCATTTGAAAAAAAAAAAACCAAAAAACCAAAAAACCCAACAAAACCCCCTTTTTCTTAATTCACCTGGAAGATAGCTTAATTAACATACATATCTTTGGTTTGCATTTTATCAGCCATGTTATCTGTCCTCATAGGTCAGGAACATATGTAGCAATTAAGATATTAATGCACACTGTAATACTCAAGATCCACTTGTATATTGCCTAGTCCAACATAAAATATGTATCAGTCATGGTCGTTTTCGGAGAAGAGTTGCAGTGTCACACAAAATTAAGTGGGGGGGGGGGAAATCACTAAACACTCTCCAAACTTTTGACTCTCACTTGTATTAAAACAAACACAACCACCTGATCCTACACATAAGAACAGACATGTCCAGCAAGTCTTTGACCCTAAGACTTGCACAAAGTCCCAAAAGGTTCCTCCTACTTGCATTCAAAAATGTGAATGCTGGCTGCAGCATCACTGATACCCATTTCTCCCAATAAAGACAAACCTAGGAAAGCTCTGCAGCAGTAGGTGCTAGGGGAGTAAGCAACACTAACTATGCCTCTGAGAAGTCCATCACAATTTCTTACACGGTATCCACCACTGTCTCTCCTATCACTTTATTGATGAAGGACAGCCCCTACATAGTTCTTTGCCTTTGGCATGATATGTTACCTCACATATGCTATAGAAGAATGATACCCAAAATTTAGGTAAAAAATAGGAAGTGTTATATACTTCTTAACTGTAGCAGTTCCTTCTTCCACTGTATCTCAAGTAGGATAACAGCACTCCTCATCAGTGGCTTTTTCTTGTCTGCACCTAGCGTCCAAGGAATACGGCTAATACTTGTCAAGAGGCAATTTTGGAACTACCATCCAAGAAGAAAAAGCATTAATTGCATTCTTTACAGGAAAAACTTCTAAACCCAAAATCTAAAATCCCACAAAAAAAACCCCAACTGTATTAAAGAAGAAGAAAGGAAGGGGGCGGGGAAATTGGCTCCTCCAAACAGATTATAGATTATGTGGCTGAAAAAGGAGCTACATCCACAATATTTTTGCAAACAAAATTCAACTGTGACTGATTTAACCCAAAAGATTTCCTGTTTGAAAGGATATCGCATAGTTCCGAGTCTGCATATTTTATTCTAAGAATGCAATAAATACTAATTTTTTTTCAGTGGGGGAAAAAAAAAAATCACTACATTCAAGGCACAGTTATAGCAACACTTTTAGTAAGTTCCTTAGTAGAGGTGATATTCAGTGTAGCATCATAAGCTCAGCATACACCTACTGCTTGCGTCCTGAAGGCCATGAAAGAGTTTATGGTGGATGTGCCTTGTCAGCAAAGCAAAAAACAGGTGAGAAAAGTGCAGTCTACATCATTACTACTTCTCGAAGCCCAACTGAGTTCAGGACCAAAAAAAAAAGAAAAAGTATTTTTGTATTTTTCAAAAACAAAGTAGAATAAGTGATACGAACATATACAGAAAGGATTCTACAGCACAGAGAGGGAGGCATCCTAGTCACAAAAGAAATTGTAACTGATAAAAACCCCTCAGAAGTAACCCTGTTCTCCACATGGGAGAAAAAAAAAAAATCACCACCAACAAAACATACAGAAAGAGGAACATTTTCTATGCTTCAGATACAACTTTGTCCTTAAAAATACTTGTACAGAACATAAAAAAACCACCATTCAAAAAACTGGCCTCAATCAATTCCTTCAAATCAGATAAATGCAAGTAATAAGAAACTAGAAAAGTTTGATAACTTTCCGGTTTAATTTGTTGACACAAAACTGTAGTGATACTCACTCCTTACAACAGTTCAAGTCTAATGGTATTAAAGTTTTCTGCCTGCTATTATATTGTTAATTACAAAATAACAAACAACAACAAAATAAAACAGCATCAAGGAGGAAAAAAAGCTTCCATGAATATGAATTCAGGGAATTCCATCCCATAACAAGTTAGATCACTAGCTTTTCAGAATACAAAAAAACTCAAGGGAAAAAAAAAAAAAAACCACATATTTGGTCCAGTTCTACAGCCATATGTTTACATTGTTTTGATATAATATGTTGATTATTCCAGTAAATGGGGATGGTTTTTTCATCCTTTCAGTCCAGAAATAAAATACCTGGGATGAGAAACTGGAAGACTAAAGGCACTATCACAGTGTCCATTTAAATATATATATACTGACTACCTTATGACAGGCTGTCTACAACAGCATCTAAAAGTTCTTCAGAAAAGTATTTATTATTTTAGGATTCAGATTCAGTAAGCCCTAGCCTGCAACATTACTACCATTGTAGCCAGATAATTTGTTTTTATTATAATTCAGCTGTCAGTATTAAAAACGCTTTGAAGTGTGTTTCAAATACATAATAAAAAGTCTGAATCTTCTAACATCTTCCAATAAGCACAAACAACTGCTCCATTTAAACAACCATGAAGGTTAACACGAAACACTGGCAGAAAGAGTCAGGTAAAAAAATAGGCTTACAAAAAGGGGGGGCCCTTTTTATAAACAGTTAATCACTGCAGTACGGAAGTTATGACATTAGCCTGAAACCCACACATAGATTAGTAATGAGAAGTAAATACATTTGTTCTGACTTCGCCTGTCATTGGCATGCTAGGTTTTCAATAAGAATTTTATGAATGTAAAGCATAATCCAAGATGCAAAGGAAGCTGAAAAAGCTGACAGTCACCTTGGTTTTGTTTTTACAAGCCAACATCCATATGTTCAAGGAACGAGGCTGTAACTCGACGAACTTGGTTGCTGGTTTTAGTGCGCCTAGTACTGTATAAGAATTTGAGTGCATCAACAGAACATTTTGGTACTTAGCAGTTGGAAGTTAAAAAGCATGTCATATTAAAAAGCCTGTTATAATACCTGGGTTTTTTTAACACTACCTGTACTTTTCAATCTGAAACTTTACATCTAGTTTGAGCTAATATTTATTTCCTCCTCTCAGTCACAAAACAAAGTTAGAGCACTGAAATTTTGTAAAAGACATCTTTAATATTCTCACTGAGAAGCACTCTGCTGCAGTGCTTCAGTTGCAAACACTGCAGAGGAACTGTAAATAAAAAGCTCATTTCTACCGGAATTAGAGAAAACATGGGAGATACTCCCTTATACAGACCATCTCATAAACCACGTTTGAGATCAAACAGAGTTTGAAAGAAATCAACAAAAAATAGGCAATTGTTTATTACTCAGTCTCAAGAGGATCCTGTCATAAAACGAACAGTCATCAAGACCAACTCTCCTCTGACCACTGCAACAGCCCACAGCGAAAGGGGGAGGGAAAAAGAGGGGAGAGATTCTGTCTGAGATTCTGTCACAGAAGACAATCAAGGTTGTTTGCAGGGAAATTAAAGGTTTTATCCTCACTAAAGAAGCGACGGCTTCACAGAGGCAGTGGCAGAAACCGAGGAGGAAGACAGCCTTTCCCTCAGAGGTGGCGAGGCTGAAATGAAGCTGCCGCCTGCACTCTCCTGACAAGGGGCCGAATGGCCGGAGCCGTCTGCCCCGGGACTGGTTAACCCTTCCCCGCACCCGGGCGGCGAAGAATCAGTGTTTGGAAGGAAAAAAACATAAACAAACAAACAAACACACACACACACACCCCGCACACCCACTCCACAAACACAGAAAACCCACACATCAGGCCTCGGAGGCCAGCAGCGGGTCCTCCCGCCGGCCGATACCCGGACGGCGAAACCTGCGCTCCCCGCTGCCTCCCACCGAAACTGCCGCGGGCGCGAGAGGGCGCCGTGGGGCGGGGAAGGACCCCGTCAGGCAGACGCGGAGGCAGTGCCCGGGGGGACGCGGCCCTCGACCTGTCACCGCCGGTACAACGCCAAAAGCGGCTCGGGCAGCGGAGGGGGGCGGCAGCCCCTCACTGAGGGGAAGGGCGGGAGTAGGTAGTGTCCCCCTCCAAACGGCGATAACCAGCGGCCTCAACCCCAGCGGGGAGCCCAACGGCGTCGCCCCAGCACCGTCTCTCTCTGCCCCGGCTGGCCGGGGCACAAGCAGGGATGATGCCGGCACCGCGCACTCCAGCCGCCGCTGCCGCCAGCTCCACAGGAAAAGGCAAGGCGTCCCACCGCCCGGCAGAGCGGCGCCAGGCCGGGAAGGCGACAACGGGAACTCAACCCCTTTCCACTCACCGGCATCATCTCCGCAGCCGTTCCCCAGCCAGCCCCGCCGAAGCTGCCGCCGTGCCGTGCCGTGCCGGGCCTCTCCTGCCGCCGCCGCCTCTCACCGTGGAGGACGCCGCGCTCGCCCTGGCGGCTATGACAGGTGCCTCCCGCGCGCCTCGCTCCCCACAGCGGGCGGGCGGGCGGAAGGAAGGAAGAGGCGAAGGCAGCGGCCAGGCTCCCAACCCCCTTCCTCCTCCTTCTCAGCGCGGCGCCGGCGGCCTCGCTGCCTTCCTGCCCTGCCTCCTTCCCTCGGCGCTTCCTGCTCCGCTCCACCCGCGCCGCCCAGCCAGGGGTTAACCCCCGCCGCGGCCTCATTGGCCGAGGCGGGAAGAGCCGGGGGCGGGGCGAGCGCGCAGCGCGTGCACGTCCCGCGTGTGGAGCGGGGGTGGGAGGTGCGCGCCTCAGTGCTGCACGTGACTGTGGGTCCTGTGTGGGGCTGGGACCCGCGTCCTCCTGTCGTCGTCGCGCCGGGGGTGGTTTCCCTTGTGGATCCGACGTGACCTCCTCACCCCCCCACCTCCGTGCTTCTCATGTGCCCCGTCCAACCGGTTCTTGCCGCCGCCCCGTTCCGGGCGCGGTCTCCTCTTCCCCCCCGTGCTGTTCCACCCTTCCCCCGGGCCGGGCACCCGGCGGGCGCTGCCGCCTCAGGGCGGGCTGCCCCGGGCCGATTGCCCGCGGGCCTCGGTGGTGGAGGAAGGGGGAGCGGCCCTGGGCGCCTTCTGCCCAAGGAATGCGGTGGCGGCAGGACGGCTCCGCCAAGTGCGGCCCGGCCCTACTTCGACGCGGGCAAGCGGCCGGCAGTGCGGCTGCTGTAGATCCGCGCTGCGGCGCGGAGGAGCGACGCGCGACCCGCTGGGCGTGCGGGGACCTGGCTGCTGGGAGCAGGGAGAGAACACGGGGGTTCTTGATTTCCCGCGGGAAGACGGTGGCGCCACGGTGTCTACGGCGCGGGTGCCCAGGGGAGGCCGCTTTCCAACAGCTGCTCTTGGTCCACCGGAACACCTCTCGGTGCGTGGCTGTTCTTTGTCGCTACAGTAATGTCATGTCTAGTGTCACCCTCGTTTTGCTGTCCCTTCACCGTGCATTACTTGTGGAATCCCTCTGATGTACAGAACTCCCCTTAACATCAGGAGAGACGGTGGTTTTGCCCAGGACCCTGGTGTTAGACTCTATGAAACGTGGTCTCGTGTTTGAAAGTAAGGTTCAGTCTTCATTTTCTGGTGTCTCATTCTGTAGAACTACAACAGCAAGATGAAAGTTAACAGCTTGGAAGAAGTCAGGCTCAACCAAGTCAAAACATCACCATATGTTAGTACTGTGACACGTGCACTGCAGACAAATGTCATATTGCTGTGAGTCCTAAATCCCAGTCTACAAAATACATGGACCTGCCCGATGCTTCAGCTGTTTCTGTAGGTGGCTGGTTTCCAGACTTTGTCCCTTTAGAACACAGTGACAGATCTCAGCTAGGAGTGAAAGAAATAACTTGCCTAGATTCTGAAAGGAGCTTAGACATTTGTATAAGTCTTTGAGGGTAAGCAGTAATTGCATAATAATCTCAAATAGGAGCTTGTATGTTAAATTTATGTAAGACTCTGTAACAGGCAATTGTGTAAATTATCTTAAAACACTCTATAAATGTGTAAGATTTCACTGTGTATCCTTGCCAGTGTATTAGCAGGCTCTGGTGTCAGCTTTGTGATAGGTCAAAACTTCTGTTGCTTTTAATAAATTGGTCCTACAAAAAAGATCTATTGGCATCACAAGATAATACTTGGTCGGTTTAAAATTATTTTGCAAGTATTATTTGAAGCGCTACTTGCTGACAATAACGCTTTTATCATACTCAGTTTCTTGTAAACTCTGATTCTACCCCGCACACGCAGCTTGGGAAATAGGTAAGACTATGATCCTTCAGACCCAGTAGAGAACTTCCAGCTCTACTCAGAGTAATAGTTTTAACCCTGCAACTGGGCTGACCTGAAATGAATTGGGCTGCTCATAGCTAAGTATAGTCAGGGGAAAAAAAAAAGACTTGGTCTGCATCAAATTGATACTGAACTTCAGTGAGCAAAAGAATAGTGATGAATACAAATTTACTTGTCCTCTTACTATTTGTGGTGAAATTCTAATTTTAACACAAGGGAATTGTGCACCTTTAGTCACGCTTGTTCTTTAAAAATGAGTCTTTCTCATTAACCAGGTTAGATTCTTTTCCTAGCAATTCTTAAATGATGACCTATGATTTCTTTGCAGGTATACTTCATAGCTGCTTTCTCCCAGTTTTCAGTGATTGATAATAAAAACTAAAATACTATAAATATTACCCAACCATTACTTTTCCATTGCAACAGCAGGAATGCTACCAAAATTAAAAGTAGGAGAATATGGTGCAGACAATTGCTCCTGGGAAGGAAGGCACTCCTCCATGCAATGCCTCTGATGGAATAATGGCCTCTAGTATAAAAGTTTGTCAACCTTGTGTTGCTTTTGGCAGATGCAGGTTCTGCCAATGCAGCAACCAGACCGACTGGATGCTGTGGACTAAGAGGAAATGTCTTCAAAAGGTAGAGTACATACTTCATATGCTTCATATGCAAGTCTGTTCCTACTCCTATTTCTGCTTTCCTTGAAAAATCTACTTGCCTCATCCCTTCCCATCTCCATTTTCCCATAGAAATGATGAAAGAAAAAAAACTTAACCGATATTTACAAAGTGTAAGACTCGAAACTAGCTAGAGTGTGGTAAATTAATTAACATCTGCTCTCCCACAGATGAATCTTTCAGGGAACCACTCTTAGCAGTCAAGGGACAGAGTAGCTATTATAAAATGTTCAGATTCCAACTTAAAACTACAAATGTTTTGTTTGTAAACAGGAAAATGTTTCCTTCTAATAATGTAATTTTTTTCCCCATTGCCCGGGCATTTCCATGCCAAATGACTGGCCCAACTTTGTAGAAACTACACTGCTTGGCCAAAGGGGCCAGCAGTATCTACAAGTTAGTTGCTGGCCTTGGATCTGTGAGGTTGTGTGAAAGCAGTCATGATTTGGGGAATGCCTAAGAAGATAAGGCAAGAGAATTTGGTTATGGAAGCAGATAAAGCCAGAGATACAGAACCCAAATGATTTGCTTCCAAATATGCTGCCTTTGTAAGAGGTGCTCTAATTTTGTGGCCTTTTTCTAAAGGAAAGGGTTTGTGCTTATTTATTGGTATAAGTATTAAAACATGTTAGGCAAATACCTTTTACACTCATCTTGGTTCTTAAAAAAAAACAGAGCAATACTATTTAACTTTACAAATTGAAGCCACTATAGCTTAACAGACATTTACTCAACATCAAAAACAGAATAACAACTGTTTATTAGTTATGGTATGGTTAGTTTTTGAGATTTTTGCTGAGCTTGTGTTTAGCTAGAAATTGAAATTTGATTGAAATGTATAAACTATCATTTTAGTGTTTTGCTAAAATACTTGAAATTTATGGGTACATAAATGATCAAAATATGGTTTGTATTTAACCTAGGTTTATTAAAAAAGGGGATATTAACTGCAGTTATTCAATGGGCAGGCCTCTTGCTTGATCATGCACAGCATTATTCTTAGGACAAGCAGAGATTCCTAAAGATACAGGTGGGAGACTAGTGTGGTTTTAAGGAGCACTCCTGATGAAGTTCCAATTCCTACTTGTGTTTTTAAAGTATCTCCTAGCAAGACTTTCAAATGTAGATGTTTTTTAAAGTTTTTAAAACTACCAGTTCTGAATATCTCCTTTTTTTATGCATAGACAAAAGGAGGAAAAAGAACTTTCATGCCTTCTCAGATCCGCATTTTCTTCAGTTTTGCATTAACTTATTAAGATGCTTTTCTGGAGTATAGGAAAATGTTTTCAGGCTTTGAGGGTGTCACAGGAAAAAAATTGTATTTTTAATTAACACTTTTTCATGTGGTATTATTTTAAATAACAGGTACTTGTATTAATAGCCAGAAACGGTCTCGGAGGTCAAACATTTAGTGTGCAACCCATCTTATCCAACTTCAGTAATCTAGAAGTTCACGCGTAGTCTCCATCAGTCATCTAGGCTCCCTGTATAGATAAATTGATATGGGGAGGGAAGGGAAAGAGGCAGTTCTGCAGGCAATTCATTCCATGCTGAGATACTCATCCCACTCTCTAAATCTCTTGGTCTTTGAAGGTGCCTGTCTTTCTATTGATTTAAGATGGAGCCTGGATGACTAGCTCAGATTAGAGAGCAGACTTTCGGATGGCTACAGTTAGGATGGGCTTCCTCACAAATGGAATAGTAAAATCTCTAGCAACTGTTGGAGTAGGAGTGTTTGGGTTTTTTTGGCTATGTGTAGTACAAAAAAACCCCCAATTTATCCTTTCTAAATGTATGAGTGGATGACTGTATTACAGAATACAACTCTCTTTTCAAACATTACATTTTGCATTTGCTGAAATTCAGGAGGAACTGGCCATGAGTAGGTTAGCAATTTTAGAAGTTGACTCATGAAGTACTTCTAACTTGCCAGGCTGTTAAAGTGCAGATGCAGTGCTAGGTAACAGATGATACAAACAAAAAGACTAAGTATTTAAAGGAGAGTTTCACAGCAGGTGGCTTAAAATCTTTAAGAAATACTGTGCTAAATAAGTGTGTATATTTAAAGGAAAGGTGTTTTGTTACTGTGGCCTTAAGTAATCTCTAATTCCAGAATCAAGCTGACATCCTAAGGCTGCAACAATAAGGAATTCATACTGTACAATATACTGCCATGTTTCAATTCATATACAGCCAATGCATTTTAAACCCCACCAGACCTGTTCAGAGATAAACCATAATCTAAAGGAAACACTTTGATGTCTGTTTTGTATACAATATTTGAGACACGTGAACAGGAGAAAGATACTTTTTCATCACTGCCTTGTAATATGCTAAAGTAATATATGCAGGACTAGATGACTAATGTTCTGAAGTTTCTGTAGACAATCCACAGTGCATCATTCTGAGAAGGAGCATAGTAATTAAAATAGGAGTGAAGCGTGTGATCTGTACATAGCATAGCTGTGTGCACTCTTGGGGATTTGAGTGTCTGATACATCATGTGTTTCAGCCCGGCATTTGGTGGATTAGAGATGTAATTTCATTAAAACAATAACAAACATTGTATGCTTAATCCAATACACATGATGCAAAAGAGCGTACTTAGCGGAGAATGCTGTGGCCTCACTGGGAATGTGTTTCTATACACGCTCATACCATTCTTACACTAATATGTATTGTTAATTTTGAATTTTGTAGCTACAGAAGACATAGCTCTCTAAGACAGATCACATGCCGTCATTTTTACAGACGGAAAATCTTGTTCTGCTCCCCTGTAATTTATAATGATGAAACCATTAACTATATTCAAAGGGGTGGAGAAGACAAAAACTTTCATGTCCTGGGAGAGGTTCTCTCTGCTTGTACCTTTAGGCTTATAACCATTTGGGTTCACAAGATGTTTCTTTACAAAAATCTAAATTTTCAATATGCCCCTGATGAGTGGAAGTATCTGTGACTAGCTAGGCAATGGGTTATTAGTTGAAACATTAATTAGTGAGGGGATAGAGTAACAAGTCAATCCTTCCCTCTTTATTCCTTTTTTTATATGCCACTTTGCTTTGGGTGTACCACTTGGTTAAAGTCTGAGGGGAGAAAAGGATGAGTCATATTTTAAGATTGAGAAGTCATTTCATTTGTTACTATAAGAATAAAATTGTTCTCAGGTATCTCAGCCATGACTCGTGAGTCAAGTACTCAAATGTTTTGAAGAATTTCTGTATTAAATGATTTCAAATATTCTCTCTCACCTAAAGGCCTAATGCAGAATTCTGTGACACAGGATTAGTTTTTACCTCATGCTACAAAAATGGAGGGCAGCTTATCTTAAACTTTTGTATTAACCATCACTTCCTTGTTTAAGATAGGCAACTACTTTATTTACTGCAATTGAAAACTGTTTTCTTTTCCTACGTTTACTGCTGGATCAGATGCAGGTTTGTTTTAATGTTAAATTTGTATTATTCCCATATTCAAACCCAGTAATTCCTAATTTGAAATGTGTATCTTCTTCTAGAATTTGTCTTTTTTTTTTTTTTAGCATACTTGGGGTAAAAAAAACTTGCAAAGGATGTATGTAATGTAATGGAGCTCACACTTCCTGCTGTTGTACCTGGTAACGGGTGAACATGAAGGACTGCAGCTTGGAAGGGGAGATTAGGAAAGTCCTCTGCTGGATTCTGAAGTCTGGGATATAGTGGAAGGTGGTTTTCAGTAATTACTGAGACAAGGTGGTGTGCAGAGGACGCTTGGAGAGAAAAATGTGACTGAGAAGAATAATATATACAGTAGGAGAAAGAAATTATAAGCCAAATTAAATGTGTAGTTAAAAAAAATAGTAATCTGTTTATACTTAGTACTTAAACAACTACATTATTAAGACTACACTGCTGGAAATAACATTCTATACCTTGTTTTTGTGTGTTTACTCCTCACAGTGTTTACAAATCAGAATACACAAGGTAAATATCCTCCAAAAATACGATAGAGTATTGAATCTGTTCAAATAAAACACGACAGTTGTGAAAAAGGATGTAGTTATGATTTGAGATGCACCTCTGTGGAAAACATTTCTCTGCTATATCTAAAACCCCAACACCTTAAGGGATCACTTTTTGGGCTTTTTGATTACCAAATATTGCCAGAGCTTGGCTGTCGTCTATACAGGTGTATACAATTTATTGTGAATCTGAGTTTTTCTGTCACATTAATAGTGCATTTTTATAGAAGAACATCTGCACTCAAATAATCTGATGAGCAGATGTAATCTAAGACATTTGCTATGATGTTATAAACAAAAATACTGGGTTTATGCCTTACTGATGCTTAAGGTTCATCCTTTCTAACCATAGGTATAAATACTGCTTTTCCAGGTAATGTAATGTTCCCAAGACTGGAACATTACATCAGACAAGTAGATTTTGCCTCTCAGTGTGTTGGTTTGTAATTTTTCAGAATTGTATTTCTGAAGAATTTTTATTTTTAAGGTTGTGATCCTACAAGGTTTATTGCAATTCTTAGGTGCATAAACAGAAGAATGTCAACAGTAAAGGGAGATGAATGGTATAGGGCCTTGGTGGAACCCTACTGAAAATGATTCCATGAAAAGCCCTAGAAATAGTGACAGTAGAAAATGTATCACTGGTATGTGTTTAGAACCTATTTTAGGTTGATGTATTCAAAGAAGAGATAATATGCAGCCAAACCTCAGTAGATTTGGAAGACTAGAGAGTGTTCATCATGGACGTGTACACACGATAATGACCTACTTGCTTAGGGATGATTAAATATTAAAGGTTTGTCTATTGCTTATGTCTCAAATTCAAAACCAGTATTTCTATTCTATACATAGACAACCTACAGCACAAGGTAAAGTAACTTGAGTATTTTCTCTTTTTCTTCTGATTGCTATCTGAAGGTTCTACACAACTTTTTTTTCTTGCCTTGTGTTTCTGACCTTCTAGACAGGCCTGAGTACATATTTAAGTGAGTAGCCTTAATCTAAAAGAGGTGTGATAGTTAGCATTAATAAGAACACATAATTTGAAAGCAAAGTAAAAATAGTTTTGGCAGGATTCCTTTTCTAGTTGCATTACTCCAAAAGAACTACCTAAATCGAAGTACGCTGAGAAGTGTTTGTCTCAGTGTTTACTGAAACAAGAATCAAATCCTTTGTTAAAATTGGTATGATTTCAATTCTTAGCTTACTGAAATAAATGCATAATTTAAATTTTTGCTAATTATTTTAAAGAAGTGTCTTGAGGTCTTAACTGGGACCAAAATAACCTTTTTTTAAGCTGTATGTGATATATGTGGAATACAACATAAGGAGAGAACTGTAATGTCAGGTATAAAAGAATGTAAACAAGGCTATTTTTCTGTACACTAAATTAAAAGGTATACCTGAAGCATCAAGAACAAAGAGTCAACAATAGTGCTGCAAAAAAGTATAGCTTGAGACTGCTACAGATATTCAAGATAAATAATGGAGTTAATTATAAAAGTGGAAATGTTTTTGGTTAGACCCCCCAAAAAGAGTATCCTTCCCTGTGTTCTTGGTCCTGTATCAAATGCCTGTTCGCATTCTAATCCATTTTATTAATCCCTCCTTTTCCCTCCCATAATACTCTATACTGTCAGTTTAGTTGTTGCTATTTGTGAAATGTAGCATTCCATATGAAGTATCTTGCAACAGTTTCTACTTCATACCTAAAAAATTCCCCCTTAATTGCAGCAATATTATCAAAAGCATGCTAAACACAACAGGTTAAAACAAGAAATGAAGACTACAACTGATACTGCAGGAAGAATCTGTGTAGGCAGAAGCAGTCATCACAGATGGGATTCATTCAGTATACTGCTCTTCATGCTACCACCCACATAACCCCTATTACCATTTCCTAGCGAACACACTTCATTGGCTCTGAAGAAATCTCTGTTGTTCTACAGATAGCTGAAGTTACTATGATGGTACAGATACAAAATAGCTAAAGGTCATGTCAATTGAAAAAGTTAGATTTTTGAAGGTCGTAATAAGAAGTATATTTCCATTTGATGACAACAGTAATAAAATTTAATTTGAAGAACCAATAACAAATTTATCTTTTATTACTAAAAGTATTAGTTCTGCAAGTATGGAGCACGAGGATATTGTGGGACAGCTGTTCTCCCTGTTCCCTGTTTGTTTGTCCCAATTCAGTGATACTATAAACTTGAGAATGTGATGTGCTGTCACAGAGGAAGGAAGCAAGGTTCTGCCTTTTTGGTGCAGCACAAGCTGACATTTCTGATTTGTATACAGGGTGGAGTTCTGCATTCTTTTTATTCCTGTGATGACAGCTCTTATGGGAGAGACAGTACTTTGATCATGTGCAGAGCTGGGTATGAGGAGGAAACTTGCATTAAATTATTGTAAGGGACACAGTGACTTAGGAAAGCTGAGTGAATGGGAAACTAGAAATTATGATTCTTCTCCTTTTCTGGAAAAAAAAATGCAGCTGTGCTGTAATGCAAGTTATAAAGCAGCTTTGCTGTAAACAGGATCAGGAGATGGATCCAAATTAAAACAGAAAAAAACCCTGAGTGCTTGTTTTGTTAGAGGGGGAAAAAAACCCATAAAATTATGAAAAATGGCCTGATCTCATTCACAAATAGTTGTAGCAGCACAACTATGAGGAGCAAGGCACTGGGCTATAAGGGTGGAAACTCCACAAGCTGGTGCGGCTGCCAGAGTATTCACACTGTTAAAACACAACCAAAGACGTCATAGTAGCCGTAGCAGAATTTAATTGAAACTGCCAAATAATCCATTCTTGTAGTGGTCAGTTCATTTTGAGTTAGGGGAGAGTTAACTGTTTCCAAGTAGTTTGCCTGCAGCAGTGGAATAGGCTACTATAGGAATTTCTTGTTTATAAGTTATTCATAAATTACCAAATCAGTCACATGGCTTTACAAAGTAAAGAGAATATTAGCTGCAAAGTGTTAGTTGCTAAAGGTCATGGAATTATAGTATGAAGACTTTGCTGTTCAAGCACCATCTTGTCACTTCTTGTTCCTCCATTTAGCAAATTGTTAACCAACATATTTAATGCCTCAGGGAATCTCCATCTTATTATTCTTTCCTTCCTAGTAGCTTTACAGATTTCCGTGAATGAAACAATGGAGATTTCACACACTGGTTTCCTCAGCGAGTTTCACTTCAGCCATCTGGAGGTGATGTCACACATCATCACCTGTGTCTAACAAGCACGAGTTTTCCTTTCTTGGGGACTGAAAGTACAATACAGATACCAGCCCTGTATCAGGCGGTATCTGTACTGCAGACAGTCGTTTGCTATCATGATTCAGATAAACAGGAGACTAGTTCAGCTGTTTTAGTTACTTTAGATCATTTCCTGCAACTTTACTCATCCTCCTCATTAGCATGACTACATATACAGGTTTTTTTTTTCCACGATAGCCATTGAAGAGGTTAAGTAGGTTGGGCCCCGTGACTAATGTGTTCTTGGCTCTGACTGTATTTTGCTGATCCCCTAGAGCATTCCATAATGCTTTATTAGCATGCAGGGGATACTCAGAGATTCCTAATTGTAGGACAACACTTGAAAATGTTCTTGGAATCTCAAGAGCTCCACAATGAGAAATCCTGGCCATAAGACCCAGCATGGAGGGACAAACACAGAAGTACAGTAACCACCACCACATCTTGCATTAGCATTGCCATTATTAATACAGCTCCCTACTGCTGCACTTCCATGTTCTGTATTCATTAAAAAAAAAAATTACCAGTGCCACAGCAAAACTTGGCCAAGATAGTGCTGTAACAATTGGATGAGGCTTTTAAACCTCTATGGGAGCTTGTTGTTCCACTAACATTTCAAAGGTAGTAAACACTCCATTCTTGTAATTGCTGATGCCTTATCACAGGCAACAAATGAAAAATGCAGTTGCTAAACTATTTTATTACATAAAGTTTAAATTTAATTTTCTTGTTTTAGAAATGTCAACAAGAGGCAGCAGCGAAATGGAAACAGCATGATCCATCAATGAGCAGTAAGCACTTCCCCCACCAGCATTTAATTGGGAATCATGATGAATATTACCTCCATGGATTAAAGTCCTCATCTTAAATGGTCATTTGCATAGAAAATGGGTTTGTTCAGGAGCTGAGGCTTGTCTGTATAGACACTTACCTGGAACAAGAAAAGCTGCTTTTTTTTTTTTTTTAAGTTGGCTTTAGAAATCACTTTAGCTAAATTAGAAAAAAGGCATATATTCTAAAATAAAGAGTTTTCACTTCAAGGGTAGTCCTTTGCAGTGCTTCTCTACCTTGGGCTACACTTCAGATGCTAGTACTGCAAAGAAAACTGATCAATCTTTCCACACCTCACTGTAAATAAGAAATAGCACTTAAAATGCCTTAGCTAACTTTCCTCTACTGACTTTTATACTACCTGGTATGCTTCAGCATAGAGGAGCAGAAATTACACAGATAATACTACAAATGTTACACATTATGGGTGTGCTGATTTCCATTTCTGAATCAAGCCATGGGCTGAAGGTTAATTTTCTCCTTCTGAATTCTGCTCAAATTACCAAAAAAAAAAAACCACCTATTTAAATGTAAACACCAGTTTTATCTCCCATATCTTCTGCAAAGATTTGTGTGTTAAAGAATCACAAATGGGGGAATATTCGGCAACCTTCATAGAAATTTTTGATAGAGATGTGCTAATGGAAGAACTAGTTGCAGACAGCATTATTTCAGTAGAAATTGTGGCTTTCATAGCCCAGACACTGCTGCCTGCATGTACTTTCTTTGCCTAGTAGAAAATCAAGCAATCAGATATCAAGAAGCATTAAGAGTTGAAGTAGGTTAAGTTTACCTAAAAGTGCAGTTAACTGCGCTCCAAGTGCAGGTTAGCAGAAGCTTCTCTTGCTTTTCAATTAACATCTAGATCAGAAGCATGTGGATGTAGCTCAGTCCCAGTGTGCTAGGCTCTTGCTAAGGTGGAGCAACTCCTGCAGCGATTACTGTTTTTCTCAAGCTTGTTTTCCTCAGTTCTGTAATTGGAAAATTGCTAAAGCAGGTCATTTGAAGTGTAGTATCTTAGGAACTATAACTTAGTGATCATAAATTTGCATTACAAATACACGTATAGCTCTTTACCTGGCATAAATTTTCAATCTGAACCACTTATTAACTATACCACAACTCTGTCCCACCCTGTAATCACCACTGGCCTCATATCTGCTCATTTGAAGCTCCATTTTCTTATAGTTTTTGTTCTCTGTTCCCTTCTTCTGGACACTTTTGGTTTTATGTAAAGAAACAAACAGTGAGTTCTTTCTGCTTCTCATTCATTCTTTTGCAGTGAGGAAACACTGAAAACTCCATATAGAAATTACAAAAGTGATGAAAGAATCAGCTAAAAAATATCAAGGGAAGATGCAACAACAAGAAAAAATGTGGAAGGTGGAAGAAATGTCAAGAATGCATCAAAGATACATGTCACCTATTCTTTTCAAATTGAGTAATGCTGTATCTGCCTTTTTTAAAAAGCTTGCAGAGAAATATGGCTGGTAATTTTACTCTACTCATAGTAGGTACTAAGCTTAAGCAGAAGTATAAATTTTGAAGAAATTAAAGGCAACACAGTGTTTGGCATGTTTACCATCAGCAGGTAAGGTTATCAAGTTCCTGAGTATTCGAAAATATTTTAAGTTATAGCCAGATACTGCAGTCAGAGAGATTGAAAAGCAAAGCTTTAATCAAGCTGAAAGATTTGAGATGTTTCAAGGAGGTAGTTAAAAAGATGTACGTAAGCATTAAGTCGTTAAAATGACTTAAGCCTCTTAATCTTCTCAAAAGCAGATTAGGCTAAATTTAAACAAACATAACATGAAGTCAAATTTTGGTCTTATACACTATCTATCCTTCAGTATGTGCCATTCTGAAAACTGATTTTCGTAAGACAGTATAAGTTCCTAAAGTCTCCAAAATATGATACTAGCTATGGAGTTACTTTAACAGCTATCTGCCAAAACCACTAATGACCCATCCTACTAACACATATATTACTTATAAATTTCCAGGAAAAAGGAAGACTCTTTGAAGTCAGTTAAATGTTTGTTTATGCTCATATTAAATGCTGCCATAGTGCATGATTTCATCATTCCCTCTAAATTCTGAGATTGTCATAAGCTCAAGTGGCAGATGAAAGCCCATGTAATATCAATTTTCTTATACAATATGTACATGTTATCACTTCTTTGCAAAACTTGTGACTAAAGGAAGAGCCTTTGAGATCTACTGAATATGAGGGACAAAAAACCAAATAGCTGCCAATAACATACTTTTTAAAAAGAGAAAATTAAAAAAAAAGAGGCTATTATAAGAAATGTTGTCTAATTCTATTGACAAGTTCAGTTATAGAAACATGGTCTTTTTCAAAGTACTATTGCAAAAGTTTAACATGGAACTTGGAAAAAATGTAGAAAACAAAAAATGCTTATTCTAAAAATTAGGTTAACAATACACTCCAGCATACTTTGTCCAACATGTTTAATTCCTGTTTGCTCAATGGATTTATTCTTTCTCTAATTACAGCAGATGGATCAGGTACAGTTTCAGAATTCACTTCCCGATGGTTGTAACTTGCTTCATTTACAGTAAAGATGGCAAACCACCAAATTCATACTCCAAGAGAAGAGGTCTTTAATGATGGCCAGCACCAGAGGACTCTGAAACAAAGACACGATTTAGAGTGTTCAAACAGAGCAAATAATTTCAGAAATGTAGTTCAGAACCTAGAACAGACCACTCTACATCTGAGCACAAGAACTGGCAGATTCAACTGTCCTGTCAAATAAAACAAAACCCTCAAACTACATCCATACACTTGGCCAACACTAGAAATCCTCTTTTGCAAGTTTTAAAGCAAACAACTATTTTTCCTCAGTTTCTGTATAGTTCTTTCTAAATTAAAGTTTATTTATGCTATTATCCTTAAGTCTACTGAGTGGTATTTTCATTAATCTACACTAATTGCACATTTAAAAATGTAAATAATGTTCACATACACAAATTCAGCTGGGTGCAAATGGGCTATCTATAATGTGCACAAAATTAACTCAGATATGGCAGCTCATGAAAAATCAAATTCCAATGTGATGTCAGAAGAAACTGTCCATAAATATCTAAACACTACTTCATAGAAGATATAAAAATACAAATTCAAAATACAAGTTTAAACTTGTAAGTTTCTTGTCAGCTAAAAAAGCAGCTACTCTTGAGATCATGCAGATTTAAACAATTCCATTAAGTGGTTGTTACTATTATTTAAAAGAATTCCTTTCCCCCAGTCAAGGCATACAACTTCAATTCTACTCCTAAAACCTATGCAACGGACAACTTAAGACAACGGTAGCATCTGTGCAGATTCACAGATGTTTCTAGGTTATAAAACCATCAATACAACCAAAACTATATATTTTGAAGTAGTCTTTAAACATTTTCTAAATCTGTAATCTAAACCCCAATCTTACCTAAAATATGCTGAGCTAATTTTTACTGTACTGATTTTAAAAATACAACAAGGTATTAGATATTTAATACTTACTGTCTGCCACTGCTTTTTTGCCTGGAAAAAACAGAAAAAAACAAGCTGAGCAATGACAGTTTAAAAAATATTTCTTATTTATTTTTTGCAGATAAACTTCAGTTAGATTATACTACTTATGATTTGGTAATTTAGCTTGAACAAGATTTAACAAATGTACAACATGTACTTTCCATGGTACACGCCAGTAAACGTTACATTGATTTTTCAAAAGTTGTTTGTTTTTAATTAACCGAGACTCCATGTGTTTAGCAATACTCGTACCGTAATTTGAAAGAAATGTATACAGAACAGTACTATTTTATATAATATATGGGTATATACATACACAACATATGGATGTAAATGCAGTGATAAGAAAACAGTTTGCTTTAAAATCTTCCCTTTTAAGTAAAATCGCTTATTCTACTTTCCTATTGTAATTGTTCTCCTAAAATACTGTTTCACAGTGATCCAATAAAATTAGATGGAAAAAATTCTTTGGAAGGAAGACAGTCATAAAAGGTTGTGCAATCTCCACCCTTGTAAACATTCATTTGAATAAGGCCACAAGCAACCTGATCTAACTTTGATCTAACTATTTTAAGCAGTGGTTTGGACCAGGTGAGCTCAACAGGTCCCTTCCTATCTAAGTTATTCTACAACATAGTCTTCTATAAATATATGTTTTATTTGCTAAACTGTTCCCCGTATCATACAGTTGCCCCATATAAAGGTTTTGCCCTTCAAAACTCTACTCCACCACAACTATTATCTAAATCATAAATTAAAATAGAAGTAGCATGACATGAATACAAACTTGAAATAGTCTGTCAATTTTGAATTTTGAATTATCCTTGAAATTAAAGATGTTAAATCAAAAGTTAAACTTTCTTTTCCCCCCTCTGGCTGTTCAGCTACTTGTATTTACTTAAGCCTGTAAGGACAGTGTTAACAGTTTTGGACAAGCTGCAAGTTATTTCGACAAAGCTAGAAAAATGTTGAGGTAACATCACTCAGCTGTTCCCACAGTAAGGGATTCCTTTTCCTGTCAAGTCTGTCTACCGTTTATAAAATTTCATTGTTCAGGACAGCTAGTGAGGGGAACAGGACCTTTAAGTCTCCATAATCTGTTGTACCCTTCTGCTTTGAGGGACCTAGCCCACTCAAATTTATTATTTTTACATTAGATGTTTTGTTTCTTCCTCTAAGAAAGTAATCCAATATCACTAGGTAAAACACATTTTAACATTCAGTGATGTAGCTCACATTTTCAGGTGCATCAGCCCAAAATAAACTAAGTGCTGTCACTTTCACAAGTTCACCTTGTGGAAAGGTGAAAAGGAAAACCTTTTAAAACTTCTGGTTTCTTTGCAGAACTTGAGCAAAAACTCAGAACCATAAGGACTCTAGAAAGATTTGTAATCAAAGTTAGTTCTTGTTCAGAACAGTCTTACATTCCCCTTCAAGACAAACCTAGAGGACAAGGCTCTGGCTGTATGTTGCAAGTTAGATGCGTGTTTTTAAAATCAGTTCCTAAATTACATAATCTTCATATCGTAGGCACAGTTACACTGGTATTTCAGTATTTTTGTTAGCATAACCTTCTATGCTGAACATATTACAGCTTCTGAATTGTTATGGCAAAGACATAACCTTAAGTAAGAGTGTCAATTTCCTATTTGCCGAATATTTTCAGTGACTCATTTGTAACTGTTAAGCATAATCTCATCTATAAAGTAACAGACTATAATGTGTAACTTACCACCATATGAAATTTTGTAATAGACATAAGCTGTTAATGCCACACCAACCCATATTTCTTGATACACGGTAGTGAAGTAAAATTTCATGGCTCTCCATGACTTTGGAAGCATGCTCTGCACCATCTGAAAATTATACGAAGTTTTGCAATGGTGAGTTTTGCAACTGTATTCTTACCTGCTATATTTTTAGTATCTATATTTATGTATAGACACACTCCTGATATGAATCACCAGCCGTTTACAGATTAAAAAAAAAAAATCCCCGAACTTGTAAAAGTACTTATTCCGAAGCAAAGCAATAAAAATTCAGACTTCAAATTAACTATTTATGGGCTAAGACAATAAAAAATAATAACTTTACAGGTGATGATAGGGTTTGAAGATGACTTCATAGAGAATTTACAGAGTAGCAATAGCTAGGATCCTCTCTCCCTATCAGTGACAGCTTTATTAAAAGTTTCCAGATTCTTTCAGGAGGAAAGCCTCATTCCAGACACAGTAGAGAGGCTCCTTCCTTGCACTAGCGTGTTAGTTTCCCCCATTCCCCAATAGGTAAGATGTCTCTTCCAGCATGGTAATTATTACTCAAATAGAAAAATAAACCATGTTAAGCTACTGAATTAATAATCTACCATTAATAATCTATTTCAAAATATGCCCCAAAAGCAAAAAGCCTATCAATATTTTTTCCTTTCCATGTATCTTTGTTAGACAAACAGAAAACTGTAAGCTGCTTTAAAATAAAGCTTACCCTAACTCCCATGAGACATGTTAGTACACATTTGCACCACATTGCACTGAAATACTACACGTTCTTTGTCTTATAGATAGCACTTCACCCAGTAAAGTCAGTGTTTATACTTAGTATAACCCAATAAAGTCAGCTATATATGCAGTATATGGTAAACCAGAGTCCCAGGAAAGAAAAGCAAATTTAAACTTCTATGAGGTAATGCTTACTTATTTGCCATTACTGTATGTAAAGCATCCTTTGGCAAGCATCAAAGAGAAGAGGATGCAAAGGTGGCCAGTGTCAAAACAACTGGAAAAATCTAGGTGCTTCTTAAATAATGAAAGCATCTTCATGGTAATTAACATGTAATTATAGACAAACTTGCATTTATCTTTGTTTACGGTCAGACATTTCAATCAAATTTATTATCATGGACAGATTTCCTACAACAATGTTGTGCTTTCACCCATACTGTTAAGAACACCAAAAGTTTCCAGTATTTGTAGTTTCCTATGAACAGTGCCCTAATAGCAGGTGCTCTACTGCAGCAGAATACCAACACCTACTAACAAAAGAGACTGAATAGAAAGCAAGGGAAGGATTTTCCCACTCCTACATACAAAACACAGAGAATAAGCAATGCTATTTCCAGATAACGCCCTGCTAAAACCCGGCAGAGACCCTCCCACAAGGCCTCGGTGGGCGCGACGCCGTCCAGGCCTCTTTTCTGGAATCTATCCGGGATAACACTGAATTTGCTTTCTCGTTCACCTCCCCGCCACGGACCCACCGCAGCTCGGGGAACCTGCCGCCTGCCCCACACACCCCCATCCGCACCGGCGGGGGAGGTAGGTAACGGCAGAGCTCCAGCGCCGCTGGCCGCGCTGCGCCCCCTCCCCTTCCCAGGCTGAACCACAACTGCCTCCCCGAGATACCCCCGAGCGATGGCCCCCAACAACGGGCAGAGCTCGCTTGGGCCGAAACCTACCGTTACAACCGGGAGCGTTCAGGCTGCCCGCGAAGGTCACCGAGCAGGAACGGGCGCAGCTACCGCCGCGGGGGGTGCTGGGAAAGGGCGAGCCAAAGAGCGAAGACAGCGGCCCACGAGACCGGCCGCCGCCGCACAGCGACCCCTACGGCTGCGGAGGACGACAGCGACCTTGGCACGCCGGCTGCGACCAGCCAGCCCGGGCTCCGTGTGGCGGTGCCTCCTGCCGCTCCTCATGCCCTGGGGCGTGCCGGGGCAGCAGCGGCGCCCAACGTCTAAGTCCCAACACGTCCCTGCGCCCCCCCCAGCCGCTCCAGCACTTTTGCCCGGCATGCAGGGAGTCCACACACAGCCCCAGGGTTCCCGTCACCGCAGTGCTTTGCCTGGCCGGTACCTCACTCGTACTTCCCGAGCGGAGAGCCCAGCAAATGTCCTGTGCAAGGACAATGTCGGGAAGAGCCTGTGGCGAGTCTTTCTGTGGCTGGTCGCTCACAGAATAGCTTTTCCTGCAGGACCGGGAGGCACCCGCTGGGTCAGATTCAGGAGGCCTGAGGCACGCACACGCCCGTGGGCCGCTTCCTCCAGGGGGCGGGAAGGACAGGGCGACTAGGATTCCAGAGCAGGTCTCAGCCACTGTTCTGTGGATGTGAGAGGGGCAGCTGCCTGGCCCGCGCCTGCCGTGGCTGAGAAGGCAGGGAGCCTCATCCTAGGAAGAGCCCAGAAGGAGCCAGAGGAACACAGTGAACTCGGCGCTCCGGAGCTTTCCCAGCACCGGCAGAAGAACGCGGTGCCCCGCTCTTGGGTCACGTGCCAGGGGCGGGGCCAGGCCGAGGGCGGGAAGGGGCGCCGCATGCGCGCGCGCGCGTGTGAGAAGGGCACCGCGAGCCGCGTGTGTCCGCGTGCCTCGAGCCGTCTGCTGGTGCCGTCATGCTGCGGAAGTTTTTCGGGGAGCAGGTCGGTGACCGGCTCACCGCCGGCACTGCCGGCGACTTCTTGGGCGAGGAGGTGCAGGCTGGGGCCGTGCGCAGTCTCCCCAGCCCCCTTACTGCGCAGGAACCACTTATGGCTGCGGGGTGAGTGCGGGGCGCTGGGCCTCTGCTCTTGGCAGCTGGGAGCTGCTCCGAGAGGCCTGTCTTTGACGGCTCCTGTGGCCTCCTTGTGCGTGTGCCGGTAGACCTGGGTGTACAGGGCATTTCCCAGGGTCTGGACTGACCCTCTGGTTCCTCTCCTCTCTGTGGCTGCGGGGTGGTGCAGTTGTTGGATTCCAGCATAAAACCCTTGATAATGTTTGTTGCTGTAGTCTGGGTGTGGATACGTGTGTCTTTGTGGGTTTAATCCTTCAGTTATTTTCTTATTTGCTGCTTTCCTCCATTGCCTTCATCATCACTAGACATGCTACATGTAGGATTTGCTTTTTCTGAAGTACATTAGTGCTGGAGTGCAGCTGTGGCAAGTGCTGTTGAAAAACTGGAACAGTGTTAGAAAAGACCTGGTTTATTCTGATTCATGTGTGTAACTTGGAAATTTTGGTAGTGGCAAGTGATAAATAAAATGGGATTCAGGAATAAACTTATTTGTTCATTAGGGAATAGTGTTCCCACAGAGTAGGTTTTTATGCATTTAACTATTAAATCACTGAGCAGCACTGATGATTTGGGCTCATCGGTTTTTCCCTTCATAGTCCCATAACAGTATTACTGGCTTTTATCATGTTGTTTTCAGTGGCTGATCCTTGAATTTGGAATAATTATTTTACAGTACATAAATAATTTGACTAGTACTTTCATATGTTATTTGTAAGTACTTTTCATTTATACAAAAGTTTATTTATACAAAAGTGGGTGTTAACTACCCTATGCCTTTGTTGGTAAGTTCAATTTGTTACTTATGCTACACATCTGTGAAAAACTGGCTTATTTTTTATTTACTCATCTTAGTTCTTCAGTTCCTCTCCAGCCAGCAGTTTTCCAGCAGTTGAGATACGGATGACACTTACAGCAGATGTTCTTAGTTATATTTAAACAGAATATTTCTGTTTTCTTTCCTATAGGAACTTCTGTTTTCTCTGAGCAGCAGTTAACAGACTGTTTTCCTGTGTTTTCTAACTAAACTGTGTATGTGCATTGGTCTTGTGACCTATGTGAAGCATTTAAGTTACCTGGGTAAAGCTAATTCATGGTATATTGCCATATCACTCCTTGGATATGTTTTATTCTCAGATGGCAGAATTTACAGACAAGAACTGTATGTGTATTTGCATAGCAGCCATGTGCATTTGGTTTTCACTAGTCTCTAGATATTGGAAACAAGAGAATACTTTTCCCTGGATGCTGCCTAAACTGGAGTGTGTTGTGGCAGTGCATGGCAATCTTAGTATTTAGATCAGGTTTAGTTAGTGTATCTGTGGTTGCAGTAGAAAAGTGTTTTCTGTGGACTTCCATATACTAAAGTCTTTCAAAATTAGCTGGAGGTACAGTCTAGAGAATGATGTATAGCAGTATGGGTTGCTGTGTTTCAGGAACTCTCTTAATGGGTATACATTGGCTTCTGAGAAAGAATGTACCTTTTGCCTAACATCTTAACAGCAAATATTCTGACAGTTCAGCAGAGACTGTTCAGGCTATCAATTTCTGTCTTTGCTTCAAGGAAAGGACAAAACTGGCACATCAAAGTATCTATCCCCTCTCATCCTTTAATGTAAAAGCGGTGCCGTTAGCAAGCTCTGAATCTCTGACTGAGAGCTACTGGTTTTTATGCAAGTTAAAATTTTCCAGAATTTACCAGACAGAATTTTTTAGGTTTTTTTAAGGTTACTTACTGTGAATGCAATTCCTTATACAGTATGTACAAGATATTTGGGACTTCTCAGTCTTTATTTAGATCCCAGTAACATTTCTGTAGTACTTGAGAAGGGCTTGACAAGAGATTCTTGAACCCAACTGAGCACTAATCCACTGAAAAGAACTAATTAATTAAGTAAATTAGCAAGATTCATCAAGCCTTGTGTGCCTATGCAGAGGCAAATCTTTATCTTTGGTTAGACAGATACCTTTTTCCCCTCAAAAGCCTTAGCAGATAACCTAATTGGGGGGTTTGACAGCTGTGTTAACAGGGAGAAGTTATTTTTACAGTGTTGTTTTTGTGGTTTTGGTTTTTTTTTCTTTCTCATCTGAGAAAGAGATAAAGAGGATATGCATCCTAAATAGCTATTCATGTACATGTGAACAGAATTTCTCACCATTAGATATGTATAAAATCTTTGAGCATGGATGATTGATGCATGTGTATGCTGCTGCAAAATGAAAAGAACATTAATAAGAAGGTGTGTTTGCTTAGCTGTGTTTTGTTTCCATATAAACTTCTGTTTCCAGTTCTGGGAATGTGCTTATGTTTAGAAAGTTGTTTGCAAAACTTGAAGACTCTTGAGAAGGTTTAGATTCAAGTAGGAAGTACTTAGGATTTATTCACTAGCTTCTTAAGATTTTGAAGCGATGAAAACAAAAGAATTTCTTTCCTTTTATTGAGGTTGCTTGTAGCATAATAGTCTATTTTAATATTTCCTTCAAAACTCATGGTCTGTTTCTTGGGAAAATCAAAACCAAAAAATACTTCATTTTTTTTCAAATGCTTATTTATATTTATTTCAAGTTGGACATAGGATTATTGATGAAGACTGTCTTCCTACTTCTTTTGTCTATGTTTACATGTAAGAATGTGTAGGATTAATGCCAAATTGGTAATGTTAATAACAAGTGTGTTATTGCATACAAGTCTGTATAATAACTAATATTTTACAAAAAAAATACTGGGAGTGTCTAATGGGATGTAAAAGCCTCACAATTGCCTTTAAAAGAGATGTAGAATGTGTTCTCTACCAGTGATGCCTCATTTTCCAAGGCTTTTAAGATTATCTTGTTATCTGAACTACCTCTAGAAAAGCAGTATTAGTAATTGAGCTTGTTCGGGAAGGATAGTTCGCAGAAACTGTGGTTGAGATTTTCATCCTTAAATGTGTTGTTGATTAACTTTTTAATTCCTGTGGCTATGTTTAACTGAATGAAAAGAAATTTAGACCTTTAAATCCTTCCGTGTTATCAAAATGATTATGGTTCACATTAAAACATTTAAAGGCTTAAGTATGGAAAAGGCGGTTAATCTCTCCTTGATTCATTGTGTTTCATAGGTGTAGCTTTCACCAAGTTAGCCCTTTTTTATAGCCAGCTTATTTGGCTAAAACCATCACACACTGTTTGAGGAAATATCTTTCAGTCGTATGTTACCAACTTGAGGAAATCTGAATATATTCTTCAGAATGTTTGAAGAAAATGCCAGAGGAAGCAGTTTTCCTCTGTATTTGCACCACAGAGTATTTTATGAATTGGTCCTTGTCAGCCTTGCCCATTTTGTATGATGTGGCAGACAGATTAAAAGGAAATTTGGAGATGAAGAGGTCACATAAAAGACATGTAAAGATCTGCTATATACAGTGATGGGAACCCAATTGGAAATGTAGCAAGCTGAGTGCTGGCATATGTTTTCATTGATTTTCTGCTCTAATTGTCTGTTGTGACCGTAACTGCTACATATCCAATCAGTCTTGTAAAACTTAATTATGAATCCGCAGTGATTGATGATGGGAACAGAAAACCATGAAATTTTGTTATACATAAATTTACAATTATCACCTCTTGTTTTGGAAATGATCTGTTGACTCTTTTGGTATCCTAGAAAAGTACTCTCTGATTTGATCAAAAGGTTTAATGCAGGGTCTCAGTTTCAGGATAGCTTCCAATAAGTCAAATGAAGAAGTACAACTATTTGAAATAAAACAATTCATTCATTTCTTGAAGAATAGAAAGCTGGTTGTTAAATGCTATTAAATTTCCGATGTTTTACTTTAGTTGTCTTCCTTCACAGTACTTTAGCACATGCAGAGTACAGCTTCGAAAAAGTATAGAAACAGTACATGCAGCGTGTTATAACTTCTGACGTAGTTTTAGCTTTAGAAGTTGTTATTGAAGTTAAGAAATAACTATTCAGCTCCAAAAAGTATTTACCGGTTTATTTAGTATAACTGATATTATATTAAACTATTTGTCTTACAGAGTATAAAGTTCCCATAGAGCGTAGGAGCTACATGACAAATACAGGAATTTTTGCCTAACATTTTGTGGAATGATGCTATTTCAAAATATGGAAAGCAGTCCTTTCTTGTTTAAATATATCTAGATGTATATGGCTAAAAAGTAAAATGCTTCAGAGTTTTTTCAGAAACATACATTTTTAGTTAAAAAGTGCCTTCAAACACAACATCTTTGAGGAACTGTAAAGATAAAAGGAGAGTTCATATTTAAAGTTGGTTTACTGCATACAAGCTATAATCGAGGATTTTGATTTTGGAACTTGGAAAAAGGGGAGCACATCACATTTCTTATTCCTATGTTTGTGGATGGCAATCACAAGAAAAGAATGCAAACAGCTACATAGCTTTTAGAAAGAAACACAAACCGACTTAACTTGATGGGTAGTAATAGGGTAGATTCCAGATTCTATGTGAGAAGGTGGGAAACATGCTTTGTGTGTTTTTGTCAACATAACTTGAAACCGTGGGGATTTCATCTTTGTCCGATTTGTTAGAACTGTCTCCACGGAGGCTGAAATGTTCAGAGCAATTTGTATTCCATGCGTCTACCAGTTGATCTTGTTGGTTTTCTCTCTCAATGGTAGTAAGAAAATCTTTTAAAACTTGCTTGAATATGTAGACTATTTCCCAGGGTAAAACATCATTTTCTGCCAAAACTTCACGAAATCTAGAAACAAACAAAAATTAAAATCTAATCATCAGCACTGAAAACTCTTCTGTTTCCTCTCTGGTCCTCGGAGAGAAGGCGAAGGGGGAGGAAATGACTGCATTCTGATGTCATTTATTCCTTGCTGCCACAAGGCCCCACACACCTCCCCCAAAAGATTATAAGAAGAAAAGAGCTCTAACAATGCACTAGATGTGGTCCAGCTATTATGAAGATTGAAAGCAATTGTTATTGGCTATGCTTTTTGTTTGTTTGTTTGTTTTTGTTGGTGTGGTGGTTTTTTGTTTGAGTCTTGGTTTTTTTTTTTTTTCCCCCCCATCTGGGTAATTTGATTTAAACTGACTTTGCCCTTAGGTATATACTGGGCTTTAAAAGGCACATAGGCTCGTTCTGTCATTTCTGTGTGTCCCTAGAAAATATATTTAAAATACAGGCACAGGAGAATTTTTCTTTGTAAAATGGAGGGGGGGGGGAGGGTTGTTTAAAAAAAAAAAAAAAGGAATTTTGTTTTTTCCACTGATTTTCTAGTTTTAGAAGCTTTCAGGTCTTTTGAACAGTGAAGCAGGGTTTCTGTATAACAGTGCATTACATTAGTGCTTTAATTTTTTAATTATTGGGCTATTTAATAAGTATTGGGGATAAATAACAGGAAAATCTGAAAGTATTGAGAGGGCACATGTTTAAGCATGTGAGACTTCCCTTGTTTTTGATTAGACCAGGAAAATCCTGATTAAAAACTTCCTTCAAGAACAACATACTAAAATAAAGATGTACTTTCTAAGACACCTGTAAAAATGTGTTCCAGTTGCTGGTCATTGTTGCTTTGGAAGCAAGGTCAGAGCCAAATATAAGCTTGGTTTAGGTACGAGAAACATCTTATGGTAGAACACTCAGTTAGAGAAATATGGAACAATTACCTGCTGAGAACAGTTCCCGTTTGGCAAGGCTGGATTTGTGAACACAGAACTTCGAGCTGCCGCTGCTCGGTAGCTGGAATTGTTGCTTGTGGGTTTTGGTAGTTCTTCAGCCAGTTGTAATCCATTCCAGTCTTCGGGACTTTTTGTTCATTTTCAATCTCTTGCACTAATCTTTCACGCTCTTTCAGGTGCCATTTCAATTCCCTCAGCAGGGTTTTTGTAACTACTTCTGATCCAGGGTATCTTGTGGGTTTGTAGGAATCATTTTTTGACCACTTAATCCATCCAAAAAGTGGCATTTTTAAGCTGTGAGGGGAGAGAAAAAAAATTGCTTATTTCTGTCCAATCGACAGTAATGTATACCTGTAGCCTTGCTTCTTAGCAACTGAATGTGTAAAGGAAACTTTATTAATGATCCTAAACTATTTTGCAGTACAATATAAGTAGTGATAACAATAATCAGCAAGCCATAATTAAATCTGACAAGCCTTACATTTTCTGTCTGTTTTCTGAGTTAACATAATTATGTGAAGTTTACAGCATTTAAAAGTGCATATCTGTCATCATGGAAACATTTAATTTTTTATCCTGGTAGTATATATGGTTTTAAAAAAACCAAAACAAACCCAAACCAAAAAACCAACACAGTCCCACTCCCCAGAGAAAACACCAAGCAAAAAAACCCCACAAAAAACCCAAACCCCAAACAAACAAGACACTCCCCCCCAAAAAAGCTACCACCAACGAAAAAACTGGAACAAAACCCCAAACCTCTAAAATGTAATGTTACCCATACATTTAATAAGCGATTAAATAAAGTTAAATGCTGGAATACTGTGTGATCTGTTTTTAAAACTTCTGTATCAATTTTTATTTTAAGTAAATTCTTGTTTACATAACTCAAATCTGATGGCATAAGTAAAATGCAGTTTATTACAAATCATGCAGACACAAGTATACTAATTGGAATAAAATAACATAAATTACCTTTGCAGTTGTCTGTGAACAATGTTGTTTCAGGTGAGTTTGCTTGAAGGTCTTTTATTCTAGCATATCCTGTTTCCAGGCTGTTAAGTACTGCTGGAAGAAAACAAGGGTTTTTTTCTTTTTTCTTCTTTTTTTCATTCACTCAAACTGTGCTTAGAAAAATGACTTTCTGTACTGAATATGACAGTTTGTTTTTCTGCTTTTAAGGTTCTTTTTCATCCTCTGTACCAGAGAGCAGTAGTAATCCATTTAACCTAATATGGTCTCTGAAATACTTTCTACAAAGTCCATTAAGATCTCCTACCTTTGAATTGAGTTCTGCCGATGGCGGTGTTTTAAAAAAAGATGGTAACAATTTCAAATGCTTGTTGCTAAAGCCATCCAAAGGTATTGTTGATAGTGAGATGAATAATGATAGTCTGAAGCAACTACAGCTGTCCTTCTAGCTAAAGTTAAGGCTGTCGTATGATGTGATGCTTGGCTGTGCATAGCTGTAGGTCACAGTTTTAGAGTGGTATTTTTATGACTGTAGAGTGCTAAAAATAACTATGTTGCTTTTAACATCAAACTAAACTTTCAGGCTGTTGAGATGCTGGAAGACTTTTCTCCCATTAGAGGGGGATCAGGCTGTGCTTCTGTAATTTTTAAACTGCTAAGTATCTTATCTAATCTATCTTATCTAAGTCTTCCTCTAGTAAAGGTCATCTAAAACCTTTGTTAAGTGAGTGTTGTCAGAAAAGAGCTATTTGACAGTTGCTCAGGATTTTGTTGCTATATTAAATACTTCTTCCAGATGAATTTCCTCAATCTCATGACACTACACCTTTTCATTACTGTACATAGCTGTTAGCATTTTTAATTAACGTTTCAAGTGTGTGAAAGAAGCCAGTTTATAACACCTATGGTGTGCCATGAAAAACACATTAATCTAATTAAAGGCATAGAATGAGGAGATATAAATTGAGGTCAAACTTATCTAAAAAGCCCCGAATTGTAAGTCTTACCATAGACTTCACTTCTCTCTCAACTGGCTGTCAGTTGCCTGCTCCCTCTTTCCTTGATGAGTATTTTGAGCATATCCATTTTTAAGATTCTTTTTCAGGGATGGCATTGTGCACAGTAAAGGTCGCTGAAGCAGCCATTTTCCGTTCCAGTTATCTGGTCTCTTCCTATTAATCTAAACAGTAGGTGTAGTATACGGAATGCCTTCTCTGCTCTTTCTTGTTCTAATGACTGTCTTTGCTCCTGTAAGTGTATTTCATTCCTACTTTTTTGCCTCCACTGGTGTGTTGAACTGTTGAGAGAACAAGGGTTCTGTAAATTTGTTCTAGATGTCACACAACATAAAGGATGACATGTATGGCTCTTATTAAAGCTGATATTACTTATACATTGGAAAAATTTAGATGTCAGCATTAATCCTCTTCAACTGGAAGGTTTTCACATTGCATTGTATGTGGTACTATGAAAAAGGAAGAGAGCTAGGTTTATGATGACAGAACTGTCCTGACAGATTTTCAGAGGAAATTAAAATGCTCCTTGCCACCTCCTTTACAGCACAGTTAACATGTCAACACTTTTCGTCCACTGTATCAAATCTGAAAGTAAACTGCTGTACAGTATAAAACCATTGTAGTGTCTTTGGAAATTAGAGAAGCACACTGGAAGGTGTGCAAATTAATTAAATGAGAAATCTACAACAGGTTTTTTTTTTTTCTTTGGTTGGTGGTTTTTTTACCTAGTCTTTGGTTGCATCATCAAATTTTGTGAGGCAGGATACTGAGAATTGTATTTATTTTTCCATTGGTAGGAGAACATTAAAGCTGAAAATTTGTATTTCTTCTACTTCTGTATGCATTTCAAATCTGCGTTCAGGAAGAGATGACTGCTCATGTGAGGCTGGCATGGGGAACTGGAACTACTTGAAAATAGAGCAGTATTTTATGCAGTTGCTAGCCAGTGGTTAATCCTGGAAGGTTTGTGGAGAGTTACAATTCCATGCAACTATCCCTAAATGTACTCATGGTTCTGCAGCGCTATGTCAGGATGGAAGTTTTGGCTTGGCTTTGGCTAATAGTGTGTCTGTTCCTTGAAGGCATTACCAAGTTTGTCTTTATTAGTAACTGGAGTTACTGTTACGATTTAACTGGGGCAGGGGAGAAGGCTGTATTTTGATTCCTCTCATTAATTCTTAGGTAATTTCTAAAATTACAATAATAAAATTACAAATGGTATGAAGTCTTTACTACTTACCTTTAGGTTTATTGCCTTCTTTTTTTTCCCTATGTTCTTTGACTGTCTCATTGGGGAAAAATGTTTTGGTTTCCTTAACATTCATCTAGCAATCTTGTGCTTCCCTTCAGTGTGTAAAGCTAGATGTACTGACTTGTGTCTCCTGTGCTGTCAGACCGTTTGAAAAATAAATGCTTCACCGTAGGAGTGGTTGAATAGAGCTAGGCAACCTAAAATAGAGGTTTGCATGGCACAGCTGGTGTATAAGATTGTTAAACTTTTGCATCAGTGCTGTTGAGTGAAGACAACCACACATGGAGCATCAGTCTAAATGCATCTCTGCACTACTGACTCTGTTATGGAGGATTTCTTATGGGTTATGGTGGGTGTATTTGATTTCCCCATGGCTTTTAGCTGTGCTGGTTTCCTGATAGTTGGCTTACAGATACAGAAGTGAGGAATCACTGAGGTAACTTAACATTCCCATAGGTATGTGAGTACACAAAGTAAGCAAGCATAATTTACATGAAATTACTCTAAAATAGATAAATATGGAAAGGTGTGTAGAGGGTTCCCTGCTGGCTTCAGTAAACATAGATGCAGCCTCTAATTTAGAATGTAATCTTTATAATCAGTGACTCTATGTGTCACCAGTCAGAATAAGGAGCATGCCCTGGTACATGTGGCAGAACAGTTCCTACTGGAGCCATGTGCTCTGTTTATTGCATTATTTTCTTTCACAATCGAATTAAATATGAGGCACCGTTCCCTTTACTGCTTCATTCATCCTGGTTAGCAGGAGGCGTATTTAAGAAGTCTGTTACTAGCTCTTACTTGTCGGAGGGGAAAGGAATCAATCTGGAGCGGTATTAGTACAATTATTTGAAGAACTCATCCTAAGACAGTGCTGCATCCTTGGCAGCTGTTACGTTCTGGGTGTGTTTTGTACTGAAGAGATGCATCTAAACTCAGCACTTGCTGTGAGGACGCTCAGTTTAGAAGTGGTCTTGTTCATCTTGGTGAAGTCTTGTATGGCTTGCTGTGAAGGTGTGAAGTCCAGTACATGGCTCTAATCTTTAACCTGAAAATGTCTTGTACTCAAAATGTCTCACGTTATAGGAATATAGGAATTCCTCTTATACCTCTTTCAGTTTGATATCACAGTTGTAAGGGGGAACTTGACAATTAAGATAATCTGGAATCAAATAACTGGTTTGAGGCTGCAAAGATTTAGCATTTACTTAAGTAGAAGTACTGCTTCCTTTCAAAGTTCTTCAGGATTAAAACTTCGGAATCTCTCCTTGTCAATACTCTAACAGCTTTCTATGTTACCAGGTAGGAGCCTGCAGCTCTGTGTTGAAGGCATAGCACAACTACAGAGTAAGAATGTTTATGTACACTTGTGATACAAGTATAACAGACAACATAGGGATTTAAATAGCTGAAGGGAAACAGAATGAGGCAATGCACTTTTTTGAGGTGGAAAGCCAGTCTGAGAAGTTACTGGTGCTGCACAGCAGTTGGCTCTCCTGTCTTCTTGTGCCGTGGGGCTGTGCTTTTGAACTGCCTCACTGAAGTGATTCCAGGTAAAAATGAAATAAACCTTTAAAAACCACTTCCGTTTAACCAAATATTACACCGGGAGCAAGAGGATGTGACAAATGGTGAAAACAGGTGGAGGATAAGCTTCTTGTTCCTCACTTTGGAAGATTTTATGACATCTGTACCATCTGAGATCGTACTGACGTGCAATTGAGAAACAAATGGAATGTGCCTTGTGAGAAACAGAGGTGGCCTTGGTGCTGTGCAAACATTGGTGTTTTAGGAGTATTGTTTTGGTCAAAAATCTAAAACATAGTGTCATAGAGCTGCTGTGAAGACAATTAACTAGAAAGGTTACCAATACTACTAGTTATCTGAGAAAAGCAAGATTTTATTTTTGTAGCTATCTGTAGATAGCAGGTCAGCTGTTTTGCTTCCATTTATAATCGCAGCCCCAGTCTTTGGATTTAATGATCAACTTTGCAGAGCATTTTTCTTTTGATTTGGCAGAACAAGTCACTGTAGCTGTTTCAGGCTGCAGACAGATGGCGAGTCTACCTCCTCTGATCGCTTCAGAAGCGTTTGACTACTGCTTTTGCTTTTTAACAACTATGAATAAAACTTGCCATGAGCCTACACAAGAGGTCTCTTGGTAAGATTCCTTGTTTTGACCTTTGCTGTGACAGCTAACAGCAGTAATAATTCTGTTTTAACAGTGTTAACTGACAAAGTCGTGTAAACTATCACTAGTTCTGTTGCTGTGATGAATAAAATCAGGACATATTTGAAGCTGATTTCTTCCAGTTGGACTGTCTGTAACATTAATGTTTCTGGTTCTGGTGACATTTCACTAATAGGCAGGGAAGTTACAGGCATCAGTTTGAAATTGAGGAGATCTTGCATTTGATACTAGTCTTTATGGGCATTTTTAATTTCAGCACAGTCTCTTATTTGCATTGTGTTTTATTCAGAGATTTAAGCTGGATTTCACCAAGTTGATAATAAAATGCTTTTGTTTTAATTTTCTTGTTAAGGGAATTTTGGTGGGTTTTTTTGTTTGTTTGTTTTGGGTTTTTTCTGTATGGCCAAGTTCCTTGCCTTTGTGATTAGTGGGAAGGGATGAATTTTGAAATTTTAAGGAGTGTAGATGCTTTGTGAATGTTGCTAAAGGATCAGAAACAATGCTTGATAGAGGAACTGTGCTTTTGATTTAAGTTATTAAAAATGAATGCTCATCTAACTTCTAATTCATAACTAATTATAACAGCATTAATTTATAAAACTAGCTGTTTCACGTGTGGTAGAGAGTTGCTATGTGGCTTGTGACCATCTGCCACAGTTAATCACTGCTCACTTCCAAACATTCCTAGTTGAGCTATGGCTGAAGAAAGAGGGGCTCATCAACAGCTCATCTCCAAGAAGAGTCCATTTCTTTGAAGCCCAGTGCTTCATCCCAGTGTCCCTCACTGGAATAAGATCCTAGAGCAGTAGACAGTAAATTTGAGGATTTGGGCTGTTTCATCCCGGAATTTGTGGTTGTATTTTTCTTGGATTTTAACTGGGCAATGTGGAAGATGGGAAGTCTTACAGACCTATAGAAGAAATATTTCTGCTATGTTGAGTTTACATAGTCTATCCAGATACAAACGTTTGCATTTGAGTTTTTCAAGATTTTGCAAAGCAATTTTAGTGTGCTCCCTGTCTCTGGAGTGGGCTGGTTAAGGGTGTATAACAGAAGCTCTGAATAACTGCTGTGAGGCAGTTATTATTAAAGGCATTGCAAGCCTTTCAAATGCCTATATAGTAAAACTTTATCACTAAATTGCATTTTAGAAGAGCTCTCAAGTGGAAAAAAGCATGCACCTCATTGATTCCTAAAGTAATCTGTAGGTAATAATACAGTAGGGAAAATAATCTGCAAGTAAGACCAGTCTTCTAAAAGTGCGGAACATGAACCACCAGTTAAAAGAAATTTTTAGTATGTCCTTCAGTAAACCCAGTGGAAGGTTATTTACTGTCATGGCAAACGTTCAGTTATGTAAAGTGTCACATTATTTTAGTTTCAGAAAAGAGCCTTTGAAACAGTCTACTGTATATATCGTACTAAAATTGTACAGCAAAATATTGCTCTGTACGCTGCAAAGCAAAGTGTGTTTTCAAGAGATACTGCCCCCCCCATCTCTTCAGCAGGTGAACAGCTTCTGCGATAGAAGCCACGACGTGGGGCAGTCCTTCTCTTGTGATCTGTGAAATGAGTGACGGTAGTTCTATGTTCAACTCCCAGTCCCATCTGATCAGGGAGTTTTGTGTCAAATGAATCAGAACATAAATAAGCAAAAAGTGCGGCTATAAGAATTTTTAAAAATACAGCCTAGAACACTTTGGTTTTTCAGTTGTCTGTAAGATGGTAATGTTCTTGAAGTTACATGGCCTTGAAAAGGAGCTTCTACCCCTAAATTCAATAGTTAGTAGAAATTTATCTGAAGTGGGATAAGCAAGCATCTTAATCCTTGGAATTTCATTACGTACTTGAATATTTTCTTTATATAATCAGGTTTGCTGCATACACAGTGTTATTTTTTCAGGGAATAAGACTCTGTATATCTGTTCATTTAATAAGGCTTTTTTAAAGCATTGCTTCTAGAGACACTAACTGTACTCCATGTCTTCATTGGCATTGTAGTGTATATCACCGGTACAGAGCCAAATTACCTGTCACATTTATGGTTGAAATTCGGCAGTTGATTGTATTTTTGATAACTAAGTGTATGCAGAATATTTCAAATGTTCAAATACAAAAATTTACTGAGTGTACTCTGTTATGATGGCCTTGTTGACTTATTAGAGGTCATTCTATAGCTTGAAGAAAAGGAAGACCTTTCTCCAGCTGAATTTATTTAAGGAAAGGCACCCTCAGTGTATTTGAAAGCATTTACAATTGGATGTGTCAACAATTTCTGGTGTTAAACTGTGTTTCCTTTGAGTAATTCCCCTGACGTGGCAGCTGTATTTAATTTTATGTTTATGATGCAGAATTTTCCTTTAAACCCAAATGAGAAATACTGAAAAAAGATTTTTGTCCCAATCAAATGCTCAAAATTAGTTTAAGTAGTCATATGTATCAAGATCGGTCACGCTTCAGAAAAATTTTATAGTAATTAAACCCCATGGTAAGGAATAAGGAAGGTATCCTGTTATCTCATGAGAAACAGTGTTAATTCTCTTCCAAAAAGAGGCGTGTTGCATTCTAACTTTTTGCCTGGATAGAAAGTTCCTTACTGGCCGCTGCTTGTCAGGCTCAGAGTTCCCATGTCTGCTACTTCTGAGAGGTGGTTGCAAAAGAGGTAGGTCTTGAGACATGTACACCTTCATAGGTAGCTGACGTGTTGTGTTTTACAGATGCTAGGGTGCATCAAGAGCTACTTGTTGTTGAGTGACAGTACTAATTGATAATGTTCTCAGTGCTTTATAATTTTGTCTGCCTTTGTCCCCTTAGGGTGTTCATAATATCAGCTTTTGAGGATGAAACATGCTCTTGATTTGAATAAGATTAAACTCTCACCTTCTTTTTCAAATGAGGTGGAAGGAAGAAAAAACAACATCTAAAGTCTCCTGCATTTCCTTGAATTGATGACTTTTTCAGTAGTTGTGTTAGACACAAAAATGCTGTTTACTTCCTCTTAATTTGGTAAAACTCTGCTTGTATCCCATATATGCAGCTGAAAATGTTCTAATATATCTGGGGGATCAAAAGACCTGAGGAGGTCTAAAAGTAGGTGAGCACCAAGCGTGGAATCTGGAGAGCCTGAGGAATATATACTATAACAGGGCAAGTGTACTGAAATACGAGTTTTCATTGTGTCAGAGGGAATAGAAATGAGGAGAGAGAACTTGTGTTTTGGACAGACAAATGCATCATAAATAGAATCCAGAAAAGCCCCTTAATTAGTTGTTGTCTTTTCCTAGCCTGGAATGGATTTGGATTTTCTGAATCTTGTCATTCCTCTGCTGTCAGCAAATGTTTGTTGAAACTCATTAGAAAAATGTTCCAGCTGTTTCTCTTTGTCCAGGTATATATAGGATGATACCTCCTACTGATGGCTTGTAATGATTATTTGAAAGGATTGTATTGTTCTCATGGAGATAGAACCAGAGGACTTCATAATGTTTTTTTTCCATTTTGCCTAAAGAACAACTTTATCCTGTAAGCTTTTAATTTTGTTAAAGCTTAAGGTTTAGCATTAAAACATTGAGATATGATGTGATGAAGGTTGTTTGTTCATTTCATATGCCCATACGCAATTTTCCAATTGTGTATGATTTTCCTCAAGACTATAGCTTGATTCACTGCATCGAGTGAGCAATGTTCATTCTTAATGACTGGCTATTAAATATTTTCTTTATTCATTGTGTAGCCTGAGGTTTGTTTACTGCATGCTGTTTGCTGAAGACAGAAAACATAATTTCTGAAAGAAAATATCTAGCTATCCAAACAAAAAATTTAATGTATCCTCACAAATCACTGAGGTCATATTGTCCTCGTTTTCCTGGACCTGTACAGGCAAAGGTCAAAAGCACATACATACTTCTGCAAGCCCATTTTGAAATGCTTAATACTCCATCTCCAGGAGCATTTAGTTGAATACATCTAGTATTATATAAAACTGTTTCTTAGGTGACTTCAGCCACTGCTTAAATACTGATGCTTCTGCAAGGTCTTTACAGCAAATGAGGAAGACAGTCCTACCTTTCTCACCCTTAACCCCTGCCCCTCAGTGGAGGTTTTTTTGTTAAAGTGATTTGCTTGCTGTTGCATGGGGCTCTGACAGGCGAGAGAAATACCGCTCCTCTGTGACAGCATTTATTTACTGTCTTAATTGGATGGCTTTTTTTCTTGCAGAGGACTGAAGGACAAGTTGTATTTACTGCATAACCAGGTTTTGTTATCAGAATATGTGTGTCTAGTGCACTTTATGAGGCTGCAGTCTTGCAGAAATGAAAATAATTGGTTATATCACTAAACCATGCAGCATACAATGTCATCAAATTGAGTTTGTGCTCAGTCAAATCTTAATTATGAAAGCTTGACTTTGATACCTTCATTGTATTTTTGGGTTTTACTTGTGTTTGATATGCATTCGGTGGAATAATTTACTCAACAAGTGGTCTGGTATGTTGTGTATGAACTTTGAATTGTATCTTGGATTCAGGCCTGTTGCAGGGTGTTCCCTGTCCTGGCAGTGTCAGAAGGATTAGAGTGATACAAGTGGTGCAGTCTGCTCACTGTAAGTAGATGGCTGTTGCTAACGTGGTGATTGTGCAGATACACGCACTCCTGCATTGAGATACTTCAGGTTCTGGGAACAATGACGTTGGCTTTATGCCTAAAATACTGTTAAAATAGGATAAGAAGCCATTTCTTGGTTTGTTGACAGCAGTAGGTGATAAATACTCATTGTTTCCTGTAGGAGGAAATAATGACTGCTCTGAATGAGTAGGCTGTAGCAAAGCCAAGGTGGCAGTTTGCCTTGTCAGAGAAGGTGGGTGCTCTGTCGCATTAAGATATTGTGAATTACTCTATGATGACAGCTGTTTGACACAGTGCCATGTTAAAAATCTCTTGTTTTCAGCTTAATTGCCTTGCTTATTATTTGGGTCAAGAAATAAACATGTCTGCAGCAGTATCATTTTATAAAATATTTCAGACACCTACAGAGAAACAGATTTGCTATGCATTATCAAATTACTGCATAGCAAAAGCTTGCACTAGGCTCAGTGTTTAAAGTGCAAAACCATAGTTTTGATTTCTAGTTTGTATTTTGTTAAAAAGAAGGGGAAAGAAAAAAGGAAGGTGCTTTTATGCGTCCAAAACTCTTCTCTGTTTAAATTCATTTATAATTTAATAATCATACAATCATTGTATATATGTTACTTTATTCTCTAGTGAAATCCATGTGGTTTTCTTCACATTGTTTATGTAGAAGAGAATTTTTTAAATCTCGTTTCATTCTACTGATGTCATGGATAGACTATGTCTTGTGTGTAATAATTTTCATAAAATTCACTGATTAGGTGATTGTGTTAATTTTTTTCTTTTTTCCCCTGGCCTCCATTATCTTTTGGCTCAAAGACAAAATTTGTTTCCTTAAAGCAGCGAGAGGATTGTGTTTACTGCTGTCTACTACCCCTGTCTCCAGGGATTCATGCAAGAATTACATGTATTTTCTTAGTCGAATTGTGTCAAGATTTGGTGGAACAGCTATTTCATCTTTGTTCAGGAAAAGTCATAGGCTTCCATTAGAAGAGAATTTCCTAAGTATTAAAAACTTAAGAGATGATATTTTGGGAGCTCAATTTTTTTTTTTTTTAATCTAAACAAAAAGATGTAATGTGGCACTTTCCTCAGGCTAGTATCTAACTGCAGAGACAAAATTTATTTCTGAAGTTTGTTTATTGAAGTAGTTCCTGCATGACATGGAGACTCTGAACTTACTTTTATAATGCTGTTATTTCCAGAGATATCCATGACTTAGATTAGGAAGCATTTATTGATTTGTCATTTCTTTCCTCTCCAGGCTGCCTGTCACAGAGAGTGTTGAAACTGAATATGCTGAAGACAGACAAGCAGAGGCACAAGAGTTTGATGTAGTTGGAAATTATCAACTTGTGTATAAACCAGGTAAAAAAAAAAAAAAATTTGGTTCCTTTTATAAACTCAGATATGCCTGTCCTTTTCCTCCCTGAGGGCTTCCCTTCCATCACCTCCCCTAAACAAAGCTATGAAACCTTACTGTGTATTTCTTGTTTGTTTAATGCTGTATGTGCATTTGTTTTGTGTAAGGTAGGGTATTAAAAAGTAAACACCTTATTTTCTGGAAGTCTCAATGTATAATGCTGTTGCATATAGGTATGTGCATACATCTGGTTATTATATTGATAAATGTAGATACATGATTAAAATATATCTGCAAGGAGAAGATACCACTCATTGGATTAATGTCTTTCTCTATTCTGTATTCCCTTTTCTCCCCATATCATTACTGTATATACTTGATTGTTGCTTTGAACTGCCTTTAGAGAGAAATTTGATTGCACTTCTTTCCTAGGAGCTCTGGTAAAAGCAGTATCAGGCTGACTTACTTGTCAGGACAGCTCAGCTTCAAACTCTTACTGTGCCTCTTAATTTCTAAATTTGTTAATGTAGCTGATTTCCCAGGAAAAGGACATTTATGTGTTTTGTCTGTTCTGTGTGTCATTCTCTGTAATACTTTTTGTATCCCGTTGCTGATATACCAAAATTTGCCAAATTGAGAAATTTTCTAGAAATCACCGTTTTTGAGTGCTTCTGCAAATCATATGACCTCTGGAACCTGGGCAGGTGATGAAGCCATTTGTTTGGTCTATCATCAGCTGAGAGGCAGTAGGTGCAGTTGGCCTGTCCAGCATGTACAGTGCATCTGACCATCTCTCCTAACCATGAAATATTGTCTCTCTCCTAACCATGAAATATTGTCTCTCTCCTAACCATGAAATATTGTCTCTTGTTCGCTTGACATTACATAAAATTTGTGGAAGAAGAGGAGGTGTTGAAAGGTGAAAATGGGAGAATAAAGGGACTGGAAGAAGCTTTGTATGTTTTAGTTTAGGAATGGGGTGTTCCCTAGTTTTTCATGTGGTTTGCTAGCAGAGGAAGAACAGCAACAAACTGACTAAGCATAAGTTTCTTAGATGTTTCTTTAAATATGTTGTGGTTTAGACCTGGTTGGTGACTAAGCACCACGCAGTTCTATTTCTCTAGGAGGAGAAAATACAACAAACTACTTAAGGGACAAGACAAGGGACAAGGGAGGGCACGCTCACCAATTATGGTCACGGGCAACAGACAGACTTGACTAGGGGAAACAAAATCAATTTAATTCAAACAACAAAACTGCAACCAAATCACCAATTAAATTAGAGTAGGACAGAAAGAACAACAAGATCTTAAATACATCTTTCCCCCCCACACCTTTCTTATTTGCAGGCCTGGCTTTACTACGTCCCCCCGCCACATTCAGGAGCAGGGGGAAACACAGGATGAGTGGTGCAGTCAGTCTTAGCTCTCTCCATGCTGATCCTGCTGCTCGCTCTTCTTCACAGGAAATGCTCCTTACAGTTCCTTGTGGCCACGTGGCGTCCCCCCCACAGGAGACCATCCTGCGTGAATGTCTCTGTCTCACATGGAGGTCTGCTGCTGGGATTGGTTCTCCCCGTGCCAAATCAACACAGCATCAACCTTCCCCAAAGTCTCAGCCTTTTTCAGGATTCACAGCTCTCTGCATCGTGGGCCTCTTCCCATCTCTCTGCAGCGCAGGTCTCTCTCTGGCTCTCTGCAGCCCAACCACCTCCCCGCCAGTGCCCTCCAACGATTGCAGGGCTTCAGCCTGCTGACTTGCCATGGGCCAAGGGAAGTGACTCTACCAGTGTGTCACCCCAGCGTTCTCCTCAGTTACCTGGGTGACCTCATGATAACTTCTACTTCCACCCTACCACCTCCAAAACAAAGGAGTGCTCCAAAAACAAAAGATGTTCCTAAAGGCGTTTCCCTTCTTAAATAGGTTTACTTGCAGAGGTGCTGGTTGACACAGCCTTGGCCAGAGGCAGGATCGAATTGAAGCCAGGGGAGCTTTTTTTGTGAAGCCTCTTACAGGGACCACGGTAGCAGCCCCATTCCCTGCTACCAAAATTGTGCCAGACAAAGGTGGCAGCCTCCTCCCCCACTTCTGAAACCACACCAAGTCCTAAACCACCGCAAAACGTATAGTGGTCTTGACTATTTAACGGAATTGCCACCAATCGTTTAATGTCCCTCAGCTCTTAAATGAGAATTCTGCCTAAGGTAGTCGAGCAACTTAATTTAGCAGCACTGATGGCCTGCTTAATTTTGAATGGAACTGATACTAGTAATGTTCCTTCTGTGAAACAAACAGGGTTATAACTTAGAGATTTTTAGGAAATGCTTCTGCATAGTCATCCTGGTACTTTATTTTATAAATACCTGTTTTCTCTTCATTTACCCTAAAATGTTTGTCCTCTAAATTTATACCTTCTAATATTTATTTTAGCCTTCCAGTTGTAACTTACTTTAATGTTACCTTGTTAGCAAACAACCTTAAAACTACTAAAATATTAGGATATACATACTCTCGTATTATTAATCTATTAGTTGTTTTCCTCTGTCCATTCCTCCCCACTGCCCCCTTCCTAGTCTTTGTCCATGTCCTGTTCTGCAGTCTCAGGTGCTTTGGAGGCTGTTCCGTGCAGTGTTGATGCTTGCCTCCTCTGGTCAGTGCTCTGCTCAGTATGCGATCCAGTGGGGGACTCTCTGCAGACTGGATAGTGACGAGACTTGAAGATTCCTATGGCATTCTGAGACCAAGCTGTGTTATGACTGAAGAAGCATGGCTTACTGTGAAGTCCATATGCTTCATGGCTCAGTGTAGGAGCCTGGCTGTTTCTTCTGGCTTTCCTTTCCCATGAGCTTGCTTGCTAACTGTAATCGCTTTGTGTGTTAGAAGCTCAGCAGAAGAATGATCAATGACGTAGTAAGCATCTCATTTGACTCACCTAATCAGTACTTTCAAGTATGTTTTTTTAATGCATCTTATTTTAATTTGCTTAGTGGCAGATATCAAGATCCAGCTGTATAATCTCTTCTTCAAGAACTGGTGAATACAAAAATCTAATCTTGTGTTAAAGTATCTCTTCAAATTCAATTCAGGAAGCAGTTGCCAGAAGGAATATCTCTGCTATATGGGCTGCAATAACTGAGATATTGGAAAATTACACTTTCCATGGGCAGTAGACTGCCATAGTCATAGCAGTCAACATACCTCCACAGAACTTTAATAGTAATGGAAAAGGAAGTGAGCAGGCAAACTCTTCTTTCCTGTAACTGAGTTTTCAGTTTCTTTTTGCACTGACTCTGAATAGAGAAATTAATATCATTATTTTGGACTGACGTTAATACTTTTTATACACAAATGTTTTACTTGTCATATAACAGCATGGTGGGCAGTTGCATTCTTCCTCAATTTACTCTTTTCAGATTGGAAGTGTCCTGCATTTCTCTATATGTCAGAATCTATCGTACGTGATTGAGCATAATGGCTTACAAAGGTGTGTACCAGTTGGATTTGGTGTCCCAGTCTTAATAACGTTTTCCAGAAAGTGTAAGCAATTGAAAAAGTGAAACTTTGTGCCTTTCTTGCTGATAAGTCTGTAGTCCTGTAGTTCCTTGAATCTGTATTTGCAGAAGTTACCTGTTTTTCTAAAGACCAGTTTTTATTTCGGGATTTATTACATAAATAGATGTAAAAAAAAAAAAAAAAAAAAATCCCAACCAAAACCAAACAGCAACTGTTGAAGGGAATTACAGTCTGTGGTATACAGTCCACAGTTGAATGGTTATTTAAATTAGTAGAATAACCTTGGAACTTTCATAGGGTATATATTTGAGTATTTCTATTCTGTAGCAAGTCTTCATTGTTCAGAACAACACCATTTAAAAAAAAAAAGGGGCAAAAGTTTAGGGTCTTCTAAGATGGTTACGCAGGTTCCCTATCCCAGTGTTGTTTTTTCACTGATGATCACACCAGATTTTAGAAAAAGTTTCTATCCTCAGTTTGTTAGATTAATGGCTGCTTGGGTCATGTCTGTGTTCATCTGAAGTTGCCACTTTGAGGCCCAAGACTGTACTGTCTGCTCTAGGCAGAAGTCTTGCGGTTGTCCTCGTATTAGTCCCCCAAGCAAACTCAGCTTCTTTCATTTTAAGCACAGAGTACATGTCTTGAAGAGAAAAAAAACCAAACCATACAGTTTTTAGTACTTACATTATCTACTAAACGGCTGCCAGTTCTCAAACTCTGCATATTGATGGTAGCTAACACTGGAGAACCATTTACTTTTGATACAACTTTTATCCGAACGTCTGTTTGTGGGAGAAGGTAAGATATTGCTGTCATAGAACTGTCATATAAAAAAAAGTTATGTTTCATCAATGAAAAGAGATACATAAAATTGATTAAATTAATCTCATTATTCAGCAGGTTTGTGAATGCTGATGGTTGGTTGTTTCTGGTTTGTTTCTTTGTATTTTTTAAATAAAATTCTTAATTGAATTTGAGGTTTCATTTTAGTACACCGGGTTTTTACTGAGTTAGAGAAGCTTATAATGTGAATGCTACCATTTAAATTTTTTTGTCTTTCCCATTTTTATAAGCACTATTATAGAGTTGCTGCTGCCTTCTGTTGTAAACTTTTAAGACATTTTTGAAAATTGCAATTGTTACATGGAAAACCTGGTAGAGGTGGGAAGGCTGTGTTGTTCTAGCAGCAGTATGCTGACGCCAGGATCTTTTTACTAGCAGCTTGCGGTTTCTTCCAGCATTGCTCAAATCGACCAGAGCTACTGATGTTTCAGTAGTGACATGTTTGTGCCAGAGGGAAGCCAGTCTGCCTTTGCACAGTGTTGCTGTGACAGAATGCTATATATGAATTTTCCTGGGGAATATATTTAGAAACTTGACCAAAAGTATTTTAAAAAGGACAGTTAATATTTTCAAGGGTTGCTGCTATTAAGTTCTGTGTTGTATGCGTTTAGTAGCACTAAGTAAATCACTGCAATCATCACCTGTAGCTGTTGCATTACACAGAGTCTAGGTAAAGAACCTTTCTTGTTGGAGAGTGTGGCTTCAGGAGAACTCTGGGTTTTAGTGCTTTAGGAAACCGTCTTAATGAACTGTCCAGCCTTTGGAGTTTGTTTTAATATGGGAATAGCCCATTTTGTATTCCTTGACACCTGAAGACAATTTGGGGGGGATGGAATGCATTCAGGTATGGTACAGAGACAAAAGAAGTTGTTCTACTTGCTTCTGCTTCACTGCTGTGTGAGTTTGCTAGTAACATTTTTGAAGAAATGAAACTATAACTGTGCAGTCTGGTGTTTATGCTCTTGCCTTTATAAAAAGAACACTAGATTTCTTTCCGAGTACTCTATGTACTACTTAGAGAAATAATATGACATTTAAAAAAGGGAAGTCTTTATTTGCATACAGATAATAAAAAATTAATTTCACCATAGTACCTGTGAAACTCATTTGAAATAGAAAGCATTTCCACTTCCGATTTCAGTATAGTGGGGTTTTGAGCCAAATTGTTTAATTGTAACTTGCGAAATTTTTGCTTACCAAAGTCTTGTCCTGATTTTCCCTTTCTACACCTGCCAATTTGCTCTTTTGTTTTTTCATGGTCAAACTGCCAGCAGACCTGCTGAGCAGAAATTCATGGCAGCAGTGTAAGATTTTTGTTCTGAATTACCCAGTGGTAATGGTGACGAACTCCTGCCAAGAGGCTGCAGAATGTAGTATCACATTGAACAGTCATCATGATACTTACCTGACTTGTTTTAAGTGTTAGAAATACAGTGGTCTTCCTGTCAAATTACGGGTTATTTTGTACTGTGAATCCAGTAGGCTTCAAAGGAAGCAACCTGTGGATACGTGAGTAAGGCATATTTTTTCAGTATTGTCAAAAAAGTTCTTGGGAACAGGGGTAGATTTGACAGTTGTAATGCAAACCATGCAAAATTACTATTTTTTAATTAAGAGAAAGTTCTGCAATTCACATAGAGTTACAGAATTGTGTGCATCCTTGACACTGACAGTGGCTTATACACACAAGCAGTGTTTTTCAGAGCTGCTGCCAGTAAAACGGCAGTTGCATAAACACAGAAAAGCTCTTCAATCTAATAATAATATTACAAAGTAGAAATTCTATTAATACTCATAAGTATGTGATTCAGATTTGACAGAAGTTAGGTTACAAATACTGTTGTCATATTCTCCTGCTGGTCTTTTCCTTTATTGAAATAACTTACTCTTGGTTATTTTTGTGCTTAGAAACTTCATTGTCTCAGTGCGAATCCAGTGATTACGCTTCTATGCCAATAACTAATGATAAATGTGTGGATATGCCTATAGCCAAACACAGGGAAGAGGTAATTTTGTTTTACTTTTTCACATTACGGATTAAAGCTGAAAATCTTGTTTTGATTTGTTGGGGGGGAGCGGTGTGTGTGGTGTGTGGGCTTTTTGTTTGTTTTTTTCAGAAGGAAACTTCTGTACAAAACCGTTGTATAAAAATTGTTAGAGGAAGAAATGTTTCTGTTAATACTTTCTGTTTATAGGTACTTATGCAAAATATGTGAGCAAATAGGTGCCCATGTTCTTTTCTGTGACCTTCTAATGTGTTTTAGAAGTAATTATCTACAGATGCCTAGGAGATGATAGAAAATATGGCACATTGTTTTACAGAGTCTTGATATATGGCTTGGAAGCTGTAGATATTTCAAATCTGTTTGAAATCTGTGTTGAGTTGTTTTGTAGACTTACGAGTTTTCTTGAAAAATCGTTTCAGCTACTGTCCCTGATAGAAAGCAATTCAGTTGTGATTGTACAAGGATCAACTGGCAGTGGTAAGAGCACACAGCTTCCACAATATGTTTTGGATTATTGCATCCAGCAATCTATCTACTGCAACATTGCTGTTACCCAGCCTCGGAAGATTGGTGCCAGAAGCATTGCCAGGTGGATTAGCAAGGAACGATCATGGACATTAGGTGGAATTGTGGGATACCAGGTATAAGAAAATTTCAAATCGTATCTTAAAATACATTAAAAAGTACTGTATCTTCTTTCTTGATTACTTTTAAGCACATTTAGCATACTGAAGAAATGTTGATGAATCTGCTTTTAAAGTGGAATTGCAGGTTTCTATCTGCCTCCTGTTAAGTATTCATAATGTTTAAGCTTTTAGAGTTGAACAACTATAAATGCTATTGAGACTCCAACAGAACTGTTTAATTGTCTGCATTCTGATAATTGGACACATTATATTATTAATCACTGAAGTTGTTGCAGGAGAACTATATTCTGTAATTTGTCCTTTAAACTCTTTCATTAACACTCCTGATGTATCTGACTTCACATTTACCTGTCATCTCTGTCAAAACTGTCATGCATTTATGGTCAGATTCATGAATGTTTTGTGAACGTCCTGTCATTTCTTCTTAACGTGTGAAAAACTTGAACTAGTTTTCCCTCTTAAGTCTGCCTTCTCCTTTTGTTTTGTCCCACTCAGCTTCAAACTCAGTTCTATACCTTTGTTTGCACGCTTGATGCCACTTTGATCTTTTGACACAGATACTGATGCTTTAATCTGCTCTTTGTCAGTAACCACAATAAAATGCTGTGATCATTGTTTCACGAGTAGTTTGACAACAGCTCTCTCTGGACTAGCTTCTCTGGGGCCTAAGGCCAGTGAGTTCACACCGCTGATGGCCATGGGAAGATGTTCATGGAGAGTTGTCTGCTTCTGCAGTACATTGCTGGGAGGAATATATGTTGGTTTCTTCTTTCTTCATTCTTCTTGTTGTTTCTTCCTTTCTTCTTTGCACTTAGTCATGTGTATGTTTGCTAACATGCATTTACAGCTTTCTTCACTGGTCTGCAGCACCAGGTTACTTCCAAAAATACTACAGATGGTGCCATTTATGTGTGTTAGATGTTTTCTTTGTTTGTTACCCATAAAACCAATTTAGTCCAGTTACAGGTCTGAGGTGGTTTTATTTTTATCTGACCATTACAAAGTTGTTCATAGCACAGAGTCTACAGTGCCAAACTTCTGCCTCATCTTATCCCACATCTGCTTTCTTCTGTGTCACATCCTGTGCCTCCACTTCTCAAGGTCTCTGCTACTGTACCAGGCCTCTGTATTTCTACAGTACTCTAAACTGCTGTCCCAACTAGGCCAAGTAAAGCAAAGGTGAAGGCAGATGAAGAAAAGTTCAAAGAGAGCGGACCTGCCTGACACGCATTAGTCCTGAGGCCTTGCAAACTCAGTACAAAGCTTATGGCCTGTTACTAGTCATAGTAATACCATATTACAGGGCTATGCAGATTTTTTCCCATCAAAAGGATTTTTACTGTCATCCCCACTGAATGCTGATCTTTGTCTAAGTATCAAAATCTTAGTGTTTTCTTTTGATATATGTACATCAAATACTGTAGTAGGAAAAATATTGGTTTGTTTGGTTTTTTTTACACATCTCTAAAGTTTAATTTTTCCACTGGTAGATTGGAAGACAAAGTAAAAATACCCTTTATGTTCAATCACTAAGTTTCAATTCCGAGAGGTGAACACTCCAGGTAATTCTTTGAAAATCGTGATCTGACATTATCTCAAATTTTAAGTAAGCAAATATTAATAATCTCCAGTTATCATTTTGTAGAATTACTGTGGGTTATGTATGGGGTTTTTTTTTCAAAGTAGTTTCTACAGAAAGTCTTCGATATTATTTGATATGTTGAATTAATTAGCCATAAAGTTGCTAAATTGATTCATTAGGCTAATTAGTCGGAAAGACATAAAATGGTAGTGTGTTTCCAGACCATTTTCAGGACAGTAAACGTGGAGGGCCAGGCTTGTGTTAGAAGCACTCGCGTGAGCTGATTAGAAATGGAAGTAGAACAGTTGACTGTAGATTTGTCTGATCTAGGCTGTTTTAAAACCTGAAAGTGAAAAGATGGTCGTGGCTTTGCCTGCCTGCTTGCCTGTTAGGTAGCATCTGAAATAGTTAAAGTTATGGAAGTATTTTGTAAATCAAAAATGCTCTATTTAACATAGGGTTGTAGAACTTTCCTCTCAGGATTAAATTGCCAGGTCTTTATGGTGGTCTTACACCTCTTTCCTTTTTTCCTGACCAGTAAGCAAACTATATTTTGGTAAAAGCTTTTTCTTGCTCTCTATATTAGTGGAAAGAGCCAGGTCTGTACCTTTAAAAGCCTCTGAATAATTCTTCTCAAGCCCCCAGCAAGGAAATTTGATTCTTTACTTGATAAATTTAAGGCTTTACATTTTTTTTTCTCACTGGGAAAATGTTTGCGGTTAACTGGTTCTAGGCTTTAAGAACACATTTGTACAGAGGCTTTTACGAGTTTGAGTGAATAATTTTGATGAGTTTACAGTATGTTTAAAGTTGGAGTTCTTTCAGATGCATATTCCTATAAATACGTTAAATACCTCTTTCCGTTTGTATTACTTTTCGCACTGTGTTAGGTAAGTCTGGAGAGCGTTTCCACAAAGGAGACAAGGTTGCTGTACATGACAGCTGGAGTTCTTCTTCAGAAAATTGTTTTTGCCAAAACCTTAGCTGAATTCACACACATTTTCATTGATGAAGTAAGTTTGTGGAAATAAGTTTAAATTTCATCCTAAGAAAAGCTGCTGCTTCTCTTTTGTCTCTCTTAACATGCTAGAGAAAGAAGAATGCAGACATCTCATAGTTAAGATGCTGTGTCTAAGTTGTTTAAGCTAACACTTCTTGCAATAGGCTTCTCTTGGTCATCCTTTGAGCAACGAAATTTAGAACTGAGGGTGTGGGGAGGATTTTGGAGAGTGCTTAACGTTTGATATGAGTGCCTTGAAATGTTTTCTGAAATCATATGGAGACCACCCATGTGGATTCATTATCGTTGCTGTCATTTCACTGAAAAGCTAAAGAAAACATACTTGTAGGGGTTTTTTGTAATTTGTATAATTTTAAATGTTTTTATACTTATTTTCTGTAGTACACAGTATTTGACTACTAAACATAGTCAGATGTGGAATTGTGCTTTCATAAACCATGAATGTAAATTTGCGCAAGATGTAGGACTTAAATCTTTGGATGTAGTGACACAGAGGAGGACTTACAGTGGGATTGTTCTGTTGTTGTTGTTTTTAATGCCGGTTTTCATTTCTATTCCATTATGGTATTGGAGCTGAGAGTGACTTTTATTCTTGGATATTTGTGGAGCGTGGAAGGCAGTACTTGGTATACCCTTAGACTATATCAGTAATAATAAAGGCTATCATGACTGCAGTTGAAATGGCAAATTGAAAACCTGGACTAGATTGAGCAAATAGTTACTCTTCTGTATGAAGAAACTTTAGGACTTCATTCAAACAGACAAAAGAACCGAAAACCCCTAAATCCTAAAGAATTATACCAGTTGTCTTCATGGGAAGGATTTGAGACTACCCTAATATATTAGCAGAATCTTGTAAATGTTGACATTTTTAAGCCAAAGATAAGGAAATACAGATTAGATGTAAGATGCAAAACTTTAACAAATAGAAGATGCATACACAGAGAAGTGTTAGATTGTTCCTTTAATTTTCAAAGTTATAATTAGGTACAAAAATTAATGAGTGAAGTTTTCTGATCCTTTATGTAGGGGAACAGATTTATGCAAAGGCTTTTCAAACCTTGTTTGCTTGAGTGCTGTAATTTGCACTGATGGTATCAGCTTGTATCGCTTCTGTCAGCAGCTCCTAGCTTTCAAGATTATATGTCCATCCTCTTCACCGTATACCAGTTTTTCCCCCATATCTACCTCACAGATTGTGATCTTGACCCAATAGTAACCATTTTAACAACCACATGTTCTCCACTGCATTCTTAATTGTGGGTCTTAGTCCTCTTAGGGTACTGCAGGCATTCGGGAACTTACCTAGACAAACCTAGGTCTGAAGGTCATGACTTGTCACAGCAAGACATTGCTGTCAGTCTGAAAACTGCTTTAGATAAATCGTTTTTGCAAGGGGCTGGTACTGAATATAAGTATATTATGTCAGAATATGCTAATTCCCTTGTGGAGATGTTGGTCTTTGAAGGTTGAGCTCTGGAAAAAGCTGCTGCACTTAATATATTTAAACTGTAATTCAAGAAAGGCATATGATCGTCACTGATAATGTTGAGAAGGAAGCATTTCTTGAACTGCAAAGAGCAGTCAGAAAAGTCAGGTGCTAGATTATGTAAAGAATTGTGTGGAAAATAATGTTTTAGAAAACAGTTGTGTATTTTGATCATCGCTAGAAGCCATTGTGAACAAGGGGCATCTGTTCAATTTGCTTAGCTTTTAGACAATCCAACACAGTTCCTGCCTTGATCATTTGTGACCTTACCAGTACAATTGACTTAAACAACTTCAGTATCACTTCAACTCTTATTGTCAACTCTAGTAGAACTAGTGGCTAGATCTTGCAATTAGTTTTTTAGTTATTATTGTGCAGTTTTCATGACTTAGTAGTGGCGCTGGATTTTCACAAAGGGTGCTGTAGTCATCTGAACAGCTGTGTTCGGATTTTAAAATGGGATTAACATGCATAGTCTTAAAAGTGTGTATTTTTCCATGAAAATGTATTGTTTCAAGTTACAAAAATAAAACATGAAATTCAGTAGCAAAGGAAGAGATTGTGATAAAGAAGAGCATGAATTAATGAAAATTAAATTGTGCATAATGTCTTCTAGGTGCATGAGCGTACAGAAGAAATGGATTTCTTGCTCTTGGTGATCCGTAAACTGTTGCATACAAACTCTTCAGTTTGTAAAGGTAGGTTCAAAGTATATTCTGCCACTCTTTTTGGCAAGAATAAATTTGTACATGTTTTTGTTCTTTAAAACGTGCCCTTTGTATATCTTACAATATATGTGTCATTATTTTTTACTAAAATATTATTTAGTTTGCCACTCTTCATAAGCAAGCAAGCTAAAGGGCATTTTTTTCCTGGCTGTTATAATGTGTTCTGAGAGACTGTTTTTTTTCCCTCGTGTTAAAACACATTAGTTTCTAAATTCTGCTTAAGGCTAAAAAATACAAGATGGATATTTGACTAGAATTACATACTGGGTATTGAGGGCAGTGCTTATCCTTGGTTGAATGTGGTAGCATTAACTCTTGGAAATACTGAGGTTTTTGTAAATGGGACAAGGTATTTGGAAAAATAGCAAAACCAGAAATGCTTTATTGTAATTTCTAGGCAGCACTGGTAGTAAAATGAGGCTGAGATATTTCTCTGCATGTTAGAAAATTGTGCTTTGTACTAAAGCAGAATTTCCAGAGATTTAGCATGACGCATTTAGTCTTTGTGGTCTTCAGGTAATGAAATCTTGAATTTTAAGAAATTAAAATGCCGAGTGATAGAGTTTTGTTAACTCAGTGTATTTCTGTGCAGCTCTTTGAGACTGCAGAAATTTTGCAAGATTGTACGTGTCCCTAAAGTGCTTCGGTTAATTCTTCAGTTAATGTGAACGGTTCCATTCAAAGCAGACATAACTTGAGTTTATGTTGGCTTTTTTTGTTGCTGTTAGAAAGGAATCTGTGTTCTTCTATACAGTCCACCACATTGATTCAAACTCAGATAACCTGGTCTTTAGATCTTCCAAGCATGCTCTCACTGAAAGTGCCCTTCCAGTAGGCTTAGGACAGGCGTGTGCACTTTTTATCCCTTTTCTTGCCGATAAGAAAACTCACTTGCCTTTCAGTTTAGAGACAGCAGTGCAAAGCTGTATGTCCTTTCTTAGTGCTTGGCTCTGCCTACTCGGACTACCAAGTAATTTGATCATACTCAGTTTGTGAAAAGTTTGCCCTTGATGCTGCTTGGTTGGTTTCAATGGCAGGGATCCCTACAGGTTTTATCATCTCTTCAGTTAGAAAATAGTTCTCTTTTATAGGTTCTGAAAGATTATTTTTTTTTTTTCCCTCTATAATTCTGATTAAACTTCTACAAAATTTTCGCTGGAAAACTTTATCTCCTTTATATCTTTCTCTGCAGTTGTTTCTTCAGGTGAGAGTTTCATATTGTATAAAACTGAGGCAGTCTTACATTTGTAGGGGCGGGTGTGTCGTCTTGAAATTTTTTTTATGGTGGGAAGGGGAGAACTCTTGATCTCAGTTGCAGGTTTTAGCAGAGCGGAACAAGTAATTTAGTTTGAATCTATACACTAAGTCCAGTGTCTTCTAGTTCGTCTCTTTTCAGCTCCGTTTGCAAACTGTAAAGGGAGCTTTGATCATGTGGCAAATTAATTTAGAAAATGCAAGATTCTCCTCCTAGCCCCCCTGGATTCATGAGACAAAGAAGTGCAAGGAGGCCTGTTTAAGGGGAAAAAATGTATGTATAATTCAGGGTAATATGAAATACATATGAGGTGTTTGTCTCCTAATCTGGACACTGCAGACCTCAGAAGTGGCAGGTAATTTAACATTTCATCAACTAACAGGATGGCAAGAGTGATTCTGACATATGGAGAACTAGATCTGCCTGTTGTGGTTCACCTACCAACTATGCTGAGTTTTCTGGCAGATGGCTGGTGCAGGTTCTTGCTTTTAGATCACAGTGCAAGTGTTTGATTGACTGTTGTAAGGTTGATCTTTCTGGGATGGGGTTGTTGTGAGAAAACCTATGACTGTAAGAATGGCTCTACTGGGTCAGACCAAACAGTGCAATTTCCAGTAGTGACTAGTAACAGCTGCTTAGGTAGGAAAGTAAGAACAAGATAAAGATAGTCATATTTCCAGATTCTAGCAAATTGCTATTCAAGCACATTTGAAGTCAGAAGTTGTTACTATGCCTATTTTTGGTATCATCTGATGGGGCTTTAGACATATCCACATTGCATGAGTTTTTTTTGGACTGCTTGATCTTGATGATTGCCCTCTATTCCAGTGTGTTCCTCTGCCATGTTGGTCTTGCATGCTTGTTGAATTTCTGCTTTGGGAGTAGATCAAACTCTTGGTTTATTAATATGATCCTTCAGACACACTGTGAAGAACCTATAGTTTCCCTTCCTGTTTGGAAGGACTCTATGCAGGTTAGAGAGTGCAAATTACAAAGATTGTCTAGAAGAAAAGGTAATTTAATATTTCTTGCCTGTAACTGCGGTTAGGATAATTTAGATTGGATTTTGTTTCAATAAGCCTTCAGGCAAGGTTGTGTTTAGCCTATTTTTGTAGCATAGGTGAGCCACTATCCATTGAGTCATGAGGCAGTTCATGCTGTACTGAGACAGGTTTCATATAACTGAAGAACTATGTTCTTTAAGATTTTTTTTCTCCTTTCACGGTCATGTTAAATGACTTCATGATTTAGTCTGCCCCTTCCATGTATTCCTTGTGCCTTTACACGTGCCTTGTAGCTAAGCACAGTGGTGGTACAGTGCCCATTTCATTAGCTTGTCTGCCTTTGTAAGGGTAAGTGCACTTGTATTCATAGATTTGTTGTTGTTGTTGTTGTTTTGGTTGTTGATGTCTTGTTTTGTTTTATTTTGAGTTCATGCAAGATGTCAGGAAAGCAAAGAGGTCTGGCTGTGTCCCACTTTACAAGCGCTGCTTAGAGTGGCTCGGGAGACCTGAAGATAAGGAAGCTGAACACTGCACAGTTCATTATAACTCCTTGACTCTTCATCCTTTTTTCAAGTTGAAGCTGTCTAGTTTATTCCAGCTGGCTGTGCTGAGCAGTGGGAGCATGTTCCAGATAAAGGAGTTAGAGGATCGATAACTAGAGCCACTAAGTTACTTCGTTCTTCTCCCTTTCCCCATTCTGCACATATACTGTCTCACCAGGGAGAAAACAACAAAGGTGTAAATTTCAAATTTCATAATAACTGAAAGAAAGGTGTCACTAGGTGGCAAATGTGACTTTTGCTTAGGTTAAAAATCTTGGCAGAGTCAGCAAACAGAGCAAGGCGTTATTGTAACCCTTGAGAGTTTTAAGTTGCATAAATTAATTGAAACTGAGAAAACAATTACCTGACATATATCAAAATCATTATAGTGACGTTTTAAGTCTGTGTTATAGTTATGGTTACTGCTCTTACAAGAGGTAAGCCCATCTTCTGATGGAGTTAAAGGTACTGACATCTAACTCGTTAATAAAACAGCACTTGAAAATACTTAGGGTACACTTTTTTCCACATTGTCTGCCCTAGGCATCTAGCCTGAGCTGTTCTCTTACAGGTGCTTACCTTTCTTCACATGCTACCTAGGGCATCTTAAACATTTAGATTTGACTAACTTAAACGTGTCTAGGATACATACCTGTAGTAACCAAAATTAGACCTTTTAGCATAAGGAGTAAGTGGAGATTCCAGTGTAGCATGGCATTTTGTGTTAAAATAAATGTTTTACATCTGCTGTGCAATTTTTTAACAGGTAATATTGATGTCTGCCTCTATCAACTGTGAAGAATTTGCTGATTACTTTGCACTTCCAGTTCATAATGGTCTGTATCCAGCCTGTATATTTAAAGTGGAAGGCAAACTGTATGCAATCGAAGAATATTATCTTGATGATTTGAGGCACACTGTTCATTTCAAGGTATTAGAAATATGATTTTATTTCTTTGGACATAGTAAGGAAGAAATTAAAATAGTCAGCTGAAAACTGTAATAAAATTACAAGTAGCCAATTTTACATTACACTTCTAGATAAGAATTAATATATGATGATAAAAGAGGAGTCTTCTTACCAGCACCGCAGTTTTTCTTTCATGTAATAGAAATGGAATGTAAAGGACTGGAAATTTTAAGTAGTATATGGTATTTCGTTTCGTAGTTTTCATCCGAGATGAGCAATGTAACAGTCTGTGCAGAAAAAGTAACATATGAAGATTTATAGATCTCTTTGAATACAGCTGACAAGCTTGGGGAATATTTTCTGGATTTGTTCATGTTGCTGTTATGTATCAAAGGCAGAAAGAGCTAGGAAGTGAAAAGAGTCATCAGAAAAGAAGCATTTATGATTAGAAGTTTGATATTATCAAATTTTGGCTTCTCTATCAGCTGAGGCTCACATGCTTCTGATTTTTTTCCTTTTTCATTTTTTTTAATAGCTCCCAGAGCTGTTATGCAGTAGTTTTGAATATATTTCTCTGTAGCCACATAGGCCCCATGGCAAATAGGTAATTTTGAGTAATGAAAATATGTGTGAATAACAGATATTCACCAATTCCCTGTTGGCCACTTAACAGCCTCTATGGCTGCACTGGAGAACTAATGTTCTAATTCCTAAGGAGGATAGTAATGTCTGAAGATTGATTTGCTGTGTCAGTCTTTAGCTTATAAACTGCACAGTGTGTTTTGTTAGTAAAGCTTCTGATATGCTATTGTATAGCATGTATCTGTGTAGATGAGATAATGAAGGAATGAATGTAAGTTGGTTTAATCTGGTGCTTGTCGTTTTATAATAGAAGTTTGTTTTACAGTTGAGAAACAGCAGTGTTGGAATTTACCCGAGTGTCTGAACTCTTTCAGTATTATGGTCTAAGGCAAAACGAACAGGTGAAAGCAAAGTAGAACAAATGCACTCAGGCTTTAATAAGTGACAATGACTCTTAAAAATAACTGGGGCATGGGAGCAACTATTGGTCCAATTTTGATAATTCAGGACACTGTTATAATGTTAATACAATGAAGACCAGACGGGATGCAGTTAAAAAGTAGCAGCATGTGAACCTACTGTTATTACTTAGCTTTCACCATTCAATTCAGCAGAAACTAAAGTAGAGAAAAAAACCAAACAGTTCTTTTACAGGAAACCCAGAAGAAATCATTGCTTATGCTGTACACAGCACAGGCATTGGTCATGTCTCAACATAGGCAAGCTAAAATAAAAGGCTGTCAACTGTTGAAGTTTTAATGCAGCCAAAAAATAAACTAAATGCATATAGCAGTTGGCCTGTCAGTTTATACATTAGTATGGCAGATAATATGGAGAAGATTATGTAACGTATGATTTTTGTAAAAGATTTTTGATGCTAGATGATGACAAAAAGATAACCAAGAAATTCAGTAGGAAGTCTACTTCAGTCAAGTTGCATTTGTCATAGCTGCACTTTGAGCTGAATGTCAGCTGCCAGGCCTTTCACTGCAAAGATTGCGAACAAAAGGAACTGCTTTCAGTGCTGATGTGGCTTATATTTTTATTTTCTCTATGTATATGAGCATTAGCTTTAATTTTTTATTCTGTTTCTTTATGCTATGTTGTCCTAGCTGTAGCATTCTGTTCTTCAGTAGGAGAAGAGTACGATGTCCAAGAAGTTATGTGCTATTGATTTACTTGTTAGTTTGGGGTTTTTTAATATATGTGAAAAAAAAAAAAAGTAAATTGAATTAGAAAGCACTGATCTTTTGTTTTGCAACTGTGTTTCTTGTGGTGCTATGTGTAGAGATTTTTCTCTGAATGTTAGTTTTATTTAAAAATCCTTTAACACATGAAAAGGTGTAAGAAGATTTATGTAACATCATAATAGAAATGAATGCAGAGCCTGAGTGTTAAGGCAGTTAATGAGTTAACGCTGCCATGTGGAAGCAGGGGCACATGTTTAATCATGCTAAAATCAAAATCAGTTAGCTAACTGCCTGAGGTGCACACTTCAGGCTTTAGTTCTTAATATTTTATTTTTGCCTGTAAAAACCTGTAAAATTAACATTAAAAAATACAGAAGTTACCTTTGTTCCTTCTCAGAAAAATCTGAAAATAATTGGATATTACTGTATAGATGTAGAATTCCTTTATGAATCCTGCAGAGCTCTTGACTTAAATATGTCACTCATTTCTGTAAGTGATGATGTTTCAAAGCTGTGCCCGAAAACAAAAAATTTCTTTGAGCAGTTCTGACTTGGATAATTTGGGAATTCGCTACTACCACTTGTGATTTGGAAGGTAAATAGAATGTTAGTCATTTTTTTCTTTGTGTATGCCTGTTTGCAGTAAACCCTTTGCTTTGGCTAGATAGACCATCTAGCTGAATCAAAGATAAAGTTTTCCACTTGAATTGCTTTGTTTGTAGGAAATAATAAAACTAAAGAAGGAAGAAAGGGAGAAACACTTCAGTGTAGCGCTGGCTTACCTTGCCCAGATATCGTTTGTAGGTGCTACTATTAATTTTTCAGTATAGGTTTATAACAAGTAGTTTATTTAGGCGTAATGGCCTTTGTAAACACATTGTTCTGGATTTTTAACTGGATCATTGTTTTGTTGTATCAGGACCCTCTAAGCCACAAGGAATCAGGTGAAACCACAAATTTTGATGAAAAATGCGTGAAGGGCTTTGTCTATAGGCAAATGTAAAGCTAGCTGTGTAAATATTTACCTATTGCTATAATATAGTACTGGAGATACACATGCACATTAATTGTGTATTTAATTCTGTGAGCGGATTTTAAAAATATAATCAGCTAGAGGGTCTAGATGTTAGTCTATGGCAATAAATCTGGAAATTCCCATGTCTATATTTCATACCTAGGCAAAAAAGAGTCCCATTTTTGACTTGTAAACATACAAAACTCCTTCATATCCATGAAGTGAAGTCAGAGTCCAGACGAAAGGTAGAGAAATGCTGTCAAAGCTATTCCAGTTGTGTTGTATTATTTCAGTCATTGCTGACTGGGCTTTTGGATTGCTGTTTTTCACACCGTTACCTTTTATTAGGAGGATGTAGCAGCCTTGTCACGTTAAAGAATACTAAAAGTACAATCGGTAACAAAATTGAAAAGACAAATTTGACAGTTATTTAAGCAGATATAATCTAAACCCAAAAATCTATTTTTGAGCAGGCCCAGGAAACATGAAATCCTATATTATCACACATATTGGGGTGGGGGCAAGTAGCACTTCTCAAACAAGTAGAATTGTTGTCTGTGCCTTCTCATGGACTAATCAAGCTTTGAGGAAAAGCATTACTGTAGTGGGTGTAAAATGCAATTAAGAAGCTCTGGGACTGGCAGAGTCATACACCTGAAAATCTACCTGGCTAGTGGATTCAAAGGGGTCAGAGAAGTGGAAAGAATGTTGTCAAGTTCTTAGAGATTGCTTTTTTTGATCCTCCAATCCATCCTCTACCAGAACAAACTAGGATAATTTCTTCAAGGTTTTCAGAAAGGAGTCTTTCTGCAGACACCACGGCAACCTAGGGTTGACATGATGTAGTGTTACAGGTTGGCTGTTCTAGTAGGGGTTGGAAAGCCAAGGACTGAGTTTGCAGTAGCAAAAGCTGTTCTAAATCATTAGTGTTGCCAGATTGGTGCTAGCAGTAGTGCTTTTGTGATTCTGTTGTGCGCTCCTTCAGAAAGGGAGACTGGTAGAAAAATAACTAAGTTCACTTTAATAATTAGTTTAGTTCAATTTTCTGCAGGTTTTAGCTCTCTGAAACATCTGTACTAGTCAAATGTGTACAGCTGCAGGCAAGTTTTTTTTATCTGGTTAAAACTGAGTTGGCACTGAACCTTGAACTTGGATATGCAGTCCCAGTGCTGGAGCTGGGAAAGGAAAAAATGAAAGGACACTTCTGTTTTCTCTGCATTTTCTCCCAAGAACACCTGGGAGACTATGACAAATTAGAGCCAAAACTGTTGGGTTTTTGGTTTGGTTTGTTAGAGTTTTTTTGTTGGTTTTGTTTTGGTTTTTAGGTTACAACTACTCTTCTTCTTCCCACATTCTTATTTACTCTTGGATGCGTTTATAGGTAGAAGTGATACCTCTTTCTGGCTTTCATTTTGCTTTATTAGATAAGGTAGGTCTTTGCTATTCTTTCTTTACAAGAAAGTCTCTTCATTCTTCTAGTCGTTGAAGTAGTCATAATTTGCTTCTGTTCAAGTTTTGGCTGATCCCCTTAAAACCTGGTAAGAATTGCAGATGTATTGTGAGTTCCCATCAGTTTCTCCAGTATCACAAACCTAGTGCCCGTTAGCTTCAAGAGTTTTTACTTCGAAGGCTGGAAAGTATGCTGGCAGAAAATTTTTACAAGACCCGAGTCACTTCAGAGCGAGGGGCAGTACTGTACAATGTGACTAACGCATCACACTCTTAGAATGACCCTTCCTGGCCTGGGGTCACATTTGAAGAGAGTTATTTTCTTATGATCAAAGTAGCTGGTCCGGGTGGTTCTTTCTTTTCAACCAATACACAGTCTGCTTGTGTCCAAACTTTGTAATCCTCAGGAGCACAGGTTTAGACATTGTCTTACTGGATTTCATCTCAGTTCAGACAGTTGAAGGACACGTTATGTGAATGATACTCTTATCAGTACATATATGATGCATTCCAACTTTTATCAGTGTATCTTTTTCAGTTGCTGTTTTGCATATTGAAAACTTGTGCAGAATCCTTTTATGCTGATGTAACTGAATTGGAGTAAGTGTGTAACCCTAATTTTGTCCTTGATGAAAATAAAAGCAAATCTCTGTGAAATAATGGACAGTTGGTAAATACCTTCTGCTTCTTTTACCCAGTAACCTGGACTATGTCAGGTTTGTGTGTAGAACACTTAAGTATTACTCTTGGCCATTCAGTTTTCATTTTTAATTTCTTTCCAGGAGGGGCTTTTCCCCTACACTTCACATCTTTGTTAAAAGTCACTGGTTACAGCTGCATCTTACCGTATATTGGTATTTATCTGCATGTAATTACCAGTTACTACTGTCTCTTGCATTTTTATTGTTACCATGCAGTCCAGTTCTTAGTTTATGCTTAAAACTCAAATGCTCAGGTGTCACTTTTGCTTCAAGTATAGTAACATTCCTTAAAAGTAAAATTGAGAAGTCCAAGCCTAAATAAAGCTGTATTTGAGTAATAAAAAAAACTATTGAGGTGTATTGAGCAGCAGGTAAAGGCGACTCAGACTGGGAGAAATATTTGGTTGAGCATAAACATAAAAAAATTTAACTTGAGGGTGGAGGAAGTGAGAGAAGAGGTAAGAACTTCAAAAGCATAATAGGAGGGAGAGAAGTGCAGTTTGACTAATCATATGAAGTATGTGGAGAGCAGGTTACACCATACTACAAGTCTAGAAAAGTTAAGCATATCAGTTAGTCAAATAAAGAGTTTCTGCTAGAATGAGGAGAAACCCTGAGAATGAAAGGTGAGCTATTTTCCCTACAAGGGAAAAATGTGTGATATTATAGATCACCAGAGCACGTCACTTCACTAAGCGTTTTCTTTTTAAAACTGAAACATGATTAAGTTGCTATCTTTGCGCTGAAGACTTAATGGTTTGTGTTCTTAACTGTTAAAGTCCTGAGTTTGTGACAGAATTATAGAGAAAAAGCGTAGACAGGATCTTCGCGGTTATATTATGTACAACAGAACCATAGTTCTTTGACAGCATCTGACCTAAAACACAAGATCCTTTAAAAGCAAGGACAGTTTAGATGAAAAAGAGGTGCATGGTTTATTTGGCAATCAGGTAGAGACCTGCATCTGTGACAAGAATTGTGTCTGCCTTATACAAATTCCTCTCCTTCTTGTCATGCTGTTCCCATGGGTTGTGCTCAGTCTGATGTGCTTAACACTTCTGGATAAGGAGTATGTCTTGCAAATGTTAGGGAATGGAGTAAGTGCTAGTGCTTATCTTAAGTAGGTAAACATCAGAAGTATTTCTTTAGCATTAGAATGGTAGGGTGCTTGAAGGATAAAGTCTGTTTAGGAGGTAGCGAATGTTCCAGGATCAGTTACTTCTTTGTACAGCTTCCTGCTGGATCGGGTTTTAATCAAAAAGCACTTGACAAATCAACACACGTCTGTGATCTACAGTCTTTTGCCTGTTAAGCTGTGTTAACCATGGTTCTTTCTTCCCCACACAGCTTCCTTTTCAAGAAATTAAGGAACCAGTGATAGTAAGGGAAATGTATGAAGTAGCAATATCTCTGATCCAGTCATTTGATGAGTTGGAGATGAAGAGCAATAGGTAAGATACAGTTCAAGATCTGCAATCAGTGGTTCTTCGGGGAAGTGAGACACTAATTAAGGAACAGCAGCAGCCCATGTATTATAGCTATTAGTGGTAACTTAATTTTTTTTTTCACCTTCAGTTTTATTTTATATATTTGTGTGATTACTCAGGGTAGTCATCCTAAAACTGTTTGTAGGTCTTACTGAATGCTGTGTGTTCTTGAAATACACTTCATGCTCTGGAGTGTAAGTGACCATTCAAGCCAGTAATGTCATGTGGAAATGAGATTCTTTGCTGCAAACCAGAACGGCATGTTATTTATATGAAGAATAAAACCAGAACTACTATTTTGTATTGTAAACTAAAATATACATCGAGCCATGAAAAAAAAAATACAGACAAGGCATTAATTTTCACTGGCTGTTTACCTAATGTCTTACTGTCTTTTGAGATAAGTAAGTTAATTTGTATTTTGTAAATTGATGTTTAGATCTGAAAATGTAGTAAAGTTGCTTCTACAACTTTGTATTTAGTTTAGGAATGGTTTTTGTCCCTGTATATTCTACTCATTTATGAAGAAATTCTACTCATTATGAAGAAATAATTTTGTTTTATAACCTTAATTTTTTTGTCAAACTTAGTACTAGGTAGACTTCAAAATTTTAAAAAGCATTTCTTAAGCTCACCCGAGCAGTTATCAAGTGAATCACTGAAATACAAGTGCTGATGGAGGTAAGTAAATATAAAGAAAATTGACGCTAACTTTTTTACAATATTTAGTGACTTCTGAGCTTTTTTCTTGATTATTTCTTTTAATCTTCTCAATTAGGCTGTTTTACTGTAGTTTAGAATAGCCAAATTAAACTACCTTTTACTAATAAGCTACCTTTGATAAGCAAACATGAAGGCATTAGCATTTCGTCTTTCAAATACCAAAAGGGTTATTACAAATGTTCATTGTTATGTACCTTCCATTAAAAACTACTTTATGTTCATTATATAGTTTGAAAGTAGAGACTGTCAAGATACCTGAAAAAATTTTACATCAGAAATGATGACAACAAAAATTACAAGTTCTGTATTGTGTTAAGGTGATTTTTAGCTTCTTGGCTTGTAACAGATGAATCGAAGATGTCTCTGTCTAAGTGTATGTCATGGCCTGTAGTTCTTGATAATGGTTAGCTTTTTCACATGCTAGGCTGTTGTTAAAGGTTTCTAGTGATATTTTTAGAATAAAAGAGTATTACATATATTTGAAAAATTATGAAGTTTGCATAGAATTCTGCAGTAGAGTAGTATACTACGTTTTCATTTTAAGCTCATTGGTAACCTAATTTCATTTGATTTCTTTGCTAAATAAGAATGTTTCTGTGTTGATGTAATTTTGAAGTCAAAACTAAACCTAATGATCCACTTCCAATGTTTATATACCCTGTTTTTCAGAAAGCATAGTTGTAAGTAATGTTTTCAATTCCATTTCTTCAGGAAGTTTAAATAGTACATGTTATGGAGAATGTGCCGTTCTGCCTCCTCTTTCAGGATAACTGGGGGTAATAAAGTAGGCTGAGATTGTAAAACTAATGAAACTGCATATTCTTGTTAGGGAGAAAATAAACTTGAGGGTTACATCAGAACGTGGAAGTGTGCTAGTATTTTTACCAAGTGAGTAGACAACTTTCTTTTTCCTTGTTTGTCATTCTTCTGGCACTTCTTCCAGGGATTCATTATGTTCATATATGTTATTTAACTGGGGTTGATTGGTTTATTTGGGTCTGTTTGCAAACTTGTTTAAATGTGGCAATAATTAGAAGAGCTGTGAGTCAAAAATTAAGACTTTGTATATTTTGAAAATGAAATTAGAGTAGTAAAATTAATTCCGCGGTTAATCCACAGAAATTCAGTTGCTCAATTTTTTATATTAGTTATTAAATATTGTATTAAGGTCCTAGGATTCTTTTAGAGACATTTTCTTATCTGCATATAGTGAGTCTTTATTTAGATTCCTGTCGTAAAAGTTCAATTTCTTCTATCCATGTACATTGGTTGGTGTAGTAGGAACTCTAAAAAGTGTGCGTAATGACATAGCAAAAATCAGAGAACTGGTTCTATATAGTTTTAGCCATCTTTAACAGTAAACCTAACTTACACTGCCTCTAAAAGCTAGCTAAGAGGTTCAAGTAAGCCATAAAAAAAGCATGCAGTAATTCGTAACTAGGTTGCAGAATAGGTTTCCAGAACATCACAAATCTGTTAGCTGGTGGTTTCAAGTATTCTTCTGCTTCATGGAGGGGAAAGTTTACTAGTTGAAAGCTTTCAAAAGACTTGGTTACTTTCTACTGGAGAGACACCTCAGAGTCCGGAGCAGCTGTCTTCTTGGGCACAGTGAGGTCTGTCCCTACCAGGACTTTGTAACTCTGTACAGTCTTGATGAATGTTATTTCCCTTCTGTGTTGAGCTTGGCAGTAGACGTGCTAGCACTAGGGCTGGAAACACAGCACCCTAGCACAAAAATACACTGCACTGGCAAAGTAGCTTTCAGTAGAGGGTGGCCCCCTGCCAGCTAAAAGCCATTAGAGTTGCCTTTCTTGGAGTTATTCTCTCTTATAAAATCAACGGTTAGAAGGAATTACCTTCATCATGGTCAATTGTAGGACATTCCAGTTTGCCCATTAATTAAAGTAGGGAGACCATTCATCTGTCTTTGGACTCTCATATTGGTTGTTTTTTCTGCGTGATTTGTTGTGTTTTCAGTCTTTCCCAGGCGCATGAGTCTTTCATTTCAGGGCTGTTTCTATTTCATTTTCAGTTCCCCAAATCTTTTTTTCTTTCACTTTGAGGTGTTTTTTACGTGTGCTGCTGTCCCTGGTGGCTTGTACAACTGCAACTGATAAATGAAACTTTTTATTTAAATACATCTGGTAGATTCATGAAAACCTGTGTAGATAGTGCTTTCGAATGAGGCTGATATTCAGGTTTGGTTTTTTATTGTTGTGGTTCTGTATTTGACTTTGGTCTGTTTTATAACTGGATACTCAAGAATAATCTGAACACAGGATTAGCAAATACTCTTGAATTTTCTTCACAATAGTGTTTATACCAAACTGGAGGAGAGGGGAGAAGAGCCCTCATTTACAAGAAGGCCAGCTGGGACAGAGATTTGGGTAAAAATAATCTCCACATTTAGGACACTGATTTGAGATGTCTAGATTTTTTGAGTACTTACAATTACATAGCAGTTTGTATATTAAAAATAACACTCCAATTGACATTTCAGCTGAGTAAGCACTAGCAGCCGGCCAGAGTAGTGCCATGCTGAGAAGTCAGTTAAGTGATTTTACCCCTGTCTTTGTGGAATTCAGGGATGCAGCAGAATCCACTTGTATGGAGTGGTTGCAGCTGTCTTGAGTAGGATGCCGCGTGTTTCCCTTGCTAGTGTAATTGCCTGTCTTGCTCAATGCTTAATTTTTTTTTATGTACTGAGTCTGATTCTTTACAGATAAATATCTTTCAGTACTCAGCTCTCCCTTGAATCCAGAATTAGTCCATCCCTAGGTGGTACAAAGTTCTGTGTTAAACTGTACCCAGTATTTTTTTAACATATATGCAGAAATATGTTTCTATATGTTCCCAGTGGCTGCATTAAGTTTGCACAAATAATCTTAATTCTGGCATTTTTTCATCCGAGTGCTTGACATGGCAACCCTAATTGTTTCTTGAGCATATTATGTCAATGTATAGTTGTTTAGACTTTTTAAAGAGCAGTATTGGAAGGAGAGTTCAGACTGTTGTTGACTGAATGATCACTGAGCTACAAGTATGTAACATGCTTCTGCCAGACTAGCTGATTGGCTAAATGAAAGCAACAATAGGTTGTCATCCTTTTCAGGAGCTTGCAAAAGATGGGATAGCCTACCTTCTCTGTGCTTCAACTGCCACTTGCTGATGGCAGGCATTGCATAGCTGAAAGCTCTACGTTTTCTTTCAAAGGGATTCTGCTGTTACTGCCTGAAGCCTTTGTCTGTTCTACTTAGCTCCACCTCTTTGTCTGGTTTGTATTTTCTTTGCACTCTCCATGCCCCACTCTCCTTATTGTCCCAAACAGATTTTGTTAGTAGTTACTGTTTCATTCCAAGATTTGTTCTTTCCTGATGGCAGCCTTTCCTTCTGCAAGGCATCGTGATGAACTGTTGCCACTTCCGGAACTGGGCAGCAGATTCTGCCTGCTGTGTGTAATCAGTGATTACTAGACTGATAATTGCTTTTAATACTGGTGTACAGAGTCGTCTTCTACCTGGATCAGTCCTAATTTAATTGTTTTTTAAACACAAATTGGATTCAAGCCTTGATGTCTTACTGAGATATGTAACCGTATGTATGGCAAGTAGGAAGCCTTAGAGAGGGAGGTAGTTGAGCAGTACACAGTGGGACCGAGTAGGCTGGCAGACTGTGTCCCAAACAGACCATATCATGGTTGTTCTTGTGTTGTCTCTGTATCTACATGCTCTAGTTCATGAGCAGGCACATTTTTTCTATATTAATAAATCTTAAAAAAGTGGTGCTGTTTTTGTATTGCCCAGTCTGCATGTTTTTCTCTACAGTGCTGAAAGTGTTTTGCTAGAGATTTGTTAATTGCGTCATTATTGTGCTAGTCATTAGTTTGTTATTTGGCCAGTTATTTGCATTCTCAAGTACTCTTACTTCGTTTGAGCTGTGATGTAAATAAGGCTTCCTAGCTGCCATTTTTTAGGTTCTAATGACATTGCTTTCTCTCACACAAAGGACATGTCTGAAACTTTTAAATTGCCCTCTGATTGCCCCACCAGCACCAAGTTTTTTTTCTCCTCCTCCAACTCACCTGTTCCCCTCCCAGCCCTGACTTCTTTTCTCTCTCTTTCCCTATAATCACTTCCCCTTGTTTTCCAGGTTCAGTCTTTCTGACTCCAGTAGTTGACTAATCTCCATGTCCCCCTACAATTTCTTTTCCAAGCCAAACTTGTATTATCACCATGTTTCTTGTTGAATTGTTTTCTCCTTTTCTTGTCCCAATTTCTTGCTTTCTGGCCTTTTTTCCTTGTTTGCCACTCAGTAATGATTTCCAGCCCATCACATAGCCTTCCTTCCTCTCATTTTTGATTTGTTATTCTCTCTTATCTTGCCAGAAACATCTCTTTTCTTGCATTTGTCTTCCTTCCTTCCTTCTTACTTCTAAAGTCAAGTAACAGAGTAGCGGTCATCTAAAGAGTCACACCCAGGTGCTCAAACTAAGTTTAGCCTCACCGAAAATTGCAGCAATCCTGTACTGCAGTTACAGAATAATTTCATTTTTCATATACAACTGGGGAATCCCAGTGTTGGACAGATTTTTGAAAATGAGGCTTTTGGAATTGAAGTCTCCATAAGAAGTAAACTAGGCTTCCCAGGAAAGTTTTTGCCTGTGGAGGTAGGTATTCAGGAATACAGCAAAAATCCCGTAGTTGTGAGATTTCCCCTAGCAGATGTGAAATCCTTGCCCCAGAGAATGGGCATTGGAACTGCCAAGGTTAAGATGGCTAAGGCTGAAATAGCAAATTTGTTTGTTTGTTTTTAACTTGGCCTTGCTCTTGGAAATAGCTTGTTTTGGCAGAAATAGGCAAATTTATCCTAAAACAGACATTCATCTTGTGGTGAGCATTGTCAGTTGTAAGGAACTGAAACAAGGGCTCATAATGGGACACTGGCAGATGTTCTTTGTATCCAATATTGCTGCTTTACTTTAGCAGGTGTAAACTTGTGCAAAATGACTCTCGAAAAATTGACTCACAGTGTTTCAGTGACTCATTATTACATTTACTGTTTAACTCTTCTGTTCTTGTATTATATATGGTGAGAAGGAAGAATTTAAGCACATGTAAGAATTGGTTTTAGCATTGTTAGTGATCACTAAGAAGAAAACAAACTCTTCATTACTTTTTTCCTAGGTATAAGTGAAATAAGCTACATGCACTCATGTCTCTTAAATACATTTAACAAAAGGTAAGTTAGACCACATTTGTTTCAGTTCAATTAAAGTTGAACATGAATCCTTCAGCTGTAGGAGTTCTACGTACATGTTATGATTTAGCGTAGAGGTGTAATTATTTTTTCACTTATATATTTTCTTTAGGTGGCAAGTGTTCTCACTTCACTCACGTGCGACGTTAGAGGAACAAAGTAATGTATTTTTTCCAGCAGTTCCTGGCTACAGAAAAGTAAATATTGTTGAATCGTTACTTTTTCAAGTGTACAAAAACTTTTGCCAGCGTAATAATAGCAAATAATGTATATAAATTAATATTAGCTATGTCAACTCAAACCATTGTGGGGGCAAAGCAGTTGTTAAGTTTTTTCCCAAGGTGTAAACTTATTGCCTTTCTTACCAAGCTGTTGCTTTAGCTGCTCTTTAGACCTCAAAAGAAATGTGATAACAGGCAATTATCCTTAAATTATTTTGTGACACTGCTTTTGTCCTTCAGAATAGCTTGTGCATCTATTCTTGCACCTTGCATGCTGCTGGTGGCATTGCATAACGAAGTAGTCCCCTAGTATGGGGGTCTCTTGCCTGTTTTGTACCCCACATTTTGATTTGTGTCTTGATTTTCTTTATCGCTGCTAATAGTGTGATTTTTTTTTTGTTATGACAAAAGTCATAAGAAAATGTTTCTGTTCTTCCTCGTTATTGTTATATGCTATACTACTTTATTATGCTTTTCTGATATTAGGACAAGACAATACAAGATTTCTTGTGTTGTATTGCTTTTTTTTAATATGCAGAACAGATATACTACGTTGTTGTATTTAGATTTCTTCATAGCAAGTTGTATTTTTCATATAGAAACCTTAATGTGGGTTTTTGTTTTTGTATTCACTGTCATTTCTTGCTTCAAAACTCAGATTATTCTATCTACAAACATAGCTGAGAGCTCTATAACAGTTCCTGATGTTAAGTATGGTAAGTCATCTCAATCTTGTAATTGTCTGTACACTGTATTTATTTGTAACGTTTTCCTTGCTTGTGCTAGCCTAAATAGCCACAACATTTCCCTGTTTTACAGAGCATTGTTTAATTCTTTCTTTACAACAGAGAATTAAATCTGAATATATGAATAAGTAGTAGAGCTACTGAGTGAGGTGTTGGTTTTAATCCTTACTGGAGGAGGAAAAAAAATTTTTAAATACAGTAACAAGCAGAACTAGACCTCATGTCACAAGTACCTGAAGCTTTTTATTCACATTCTGATTATATTTTAAAATAATTGCATCACATCAAGCAAATTCTGATATAGATCATCTAAATGCAGAAATGATTGCCTTTTAATGCTTGTCATCTGCACTAACTGTTTATTATATTTATGTTAAAATCTATTTTCAGTTCTGTTAGTATTTGGCATATCCTGAGGCTGGTTGCTTATAAATCTAGTGTTCTCTTTATTGTTATCAACTAATTGAAACTTCTGATAACATAAAATCAACCAGTATTTTTTTTTCACTGCCATGAGAATAAACTGTTTCTTAACAATAGTCTTTTTTTTTTTTTTAATTGCAGTTATAGATTTCTGCTTAACTAGAATTTTGGTTTGTGATAAAGAAACTAATTACCAAAGTTTGAGACTTTGCTGGGCATCCAAAGAAAACTGTAGTCAAAGAAAAGGTAAGATGACGATTGGTACTGGAAAGGAATTTTATACCTTAACCTTTGTGGGGAATTCTATGTTCCTTTTCATTTTATTAACAGTAAAAAGCAAAATTTATTTTTGCCATGAACAGTTTATGCAAAAACGTAATTCCGTACCATGTCAGAATATTAAAATGTGGTTAAACAGCTATGCCCGAATGTTTTATTTTGTGCAAATATTGTTCCAGAGGAATGTTTTGTGTTTTATCAAAAAATACTAAAATTCATGGACCATAAAACTTATGAGATTTGTGTTATTCAATAGTAATATTTTTTTATAATGGGCCATTTGTAAAAAAGGGAATATAGGTACTGCTACATATTTATGAACTACTTGTGAGTTTCAGCAGTAAAACAAACTTTCATGTCTATTTGTCACTTAAATCAGTTGAAAGATCCACAGCAGTGTCTCTAGTGTAGACCAGTGTTTGTAGCACAAGGTTAAAGATTTCATACCAGCTCTTCTAGTAAGACAGTACTGCTTAATATCAAAGTCTTTTAGTTCCCATTGAAAAAGTACTAAATAATTTAATAATGTTGACATTTTTAGGTAGAAAAATACCCTCATTTCTAAATGTTATGAGCACTTCACAGTTACAGCTTGTGGTGGGTTGACCTTGGCTGGATGCCAGGTGTCCACCAAGCAGCTCTATCACTCCCCTCTCATTGGGGAGAAAATGCCTGCAGCATCAGCTGTCATGGGCTGCTCAGCTGCCCAAAACGCTTCTAGATGTTGGGGGCGGGGGGCAGCGGAGAAGGTGTTTGTATAGCCTGACACTTGGGCAGTTTACAAATTGGTGGTTTGTTCTTTTATGTGAAGGTCGTGCTGGACATGTTTCCAAAGGGTGTTGTTACAGGCTTGTATACAAGGACTTCTGGACAGACTTTATTCCAGAGAAGTCAGTACCTGCAATACTGGTATGACTTTTGGAGAACATGAAGAATTTCTTTTAATGCATGTGGTCATAGGAGAGACAATAAAAAGTTTTGCTTTACTTTTCCTGAAGAGACTGTACAGTTTGAATAGTTACTAATAAATGTAACACTGAATAGAGTTCAAGTTGATAAATAATTGACGAAGACCATTCCACATAGTTTTCTTCATAGAAGGAGGTGGATTATAGCAGTAAAATAGATGTGGATTGGAAATAAACAACCTCTTCAAAAGAAAAATGTCCTTGGTTACACAAAATTAATTTCAGGTTTTACTAAATTGTAAATTTTTACTTATTTTTCATATAAAACACTTGGTCACACTTCCCACAGGGAGGGGAAAGTAACGATAACCCTTGTCTTCACTTCAGCGTTGTCCATTGGGAACTAAAATCTTAAAAATAAAAATGCTTGATATGGGGGGACCAAAAGACTTGCTGGAATCAGCTCTTTCTCCACCCAGTGCAGGTGACATTGAACGTACCATACTTCAGCTCAAAGAGGTAGGCATTCTTTTAATGTTGTTAAAGTCAAGGTAATGTACTGTAAAAGTATTTTTCTTGGTATTTGAGGTAGTAGTAGCCTTAATTGGAACCTGAAATAGGAGCTATGTCTAGAGGAACTTTTCTCACATTTGACTGTTGTTTGGTTAGCATCCTCTTCAGCATAATTTCTGCAGTTACTTCATTCAAACAGGATTATAATTTCATCAGGGAGTAATGATACTGTTTGTGAACTAGCATCTGTGGTGAGAAGGAATAGAAAAAAGTAAGAGAACTTGAACTCTGTAAGCAAAATTGTTTATTAATAAGTAGCAAAATCACACTCTTGCACCTTATGATGTATAGGAGTCAGCCTGAAGATCCCCTTCTGAACTCTTCAGGGAAGTTGGTGATTTGCTTTTCATGCTTTTCAGTTATAAAGTTGATATGGGGGTAGGACATTAATTGCATTAAACTTTTCCAAAGTGCATAAGAAATGATGCATATATCTTCTGCAGCTTGCTTTTATATCCAGTATACGTAGTAGAAGCTTTGGTTTCAAAATACTAGGCTTCTGAAATTGATTTAAGAACTTAATTCCAGTTTTGATGCTAATTGATATTGCCTTGAGATAATTGTTTGCTTCTTGTCTTCTTTTCTTACAAGCTGGTCTCATATGTACTTTACCAACTTTTACAAGTGAATAATATTTTAATTCCTCTAGATGGGAGCACTTACAGCTTCTGTGCAAACAGAAGAAAATCCACACGATGGTGAGCTGACTTTCTTAGGAAGGGTATTGGCACAGTTGCCAGTGGATCTGCATCTCGGAAAATTGATAGTCCTTGGGCATGTCTTCGGGTGCTTAGAAGAATGCCTTATTATAGGTAACTGAAAGAAGAACATGTGAGAACACTTCTAAAAACAAGTGATTTGCAAGTTTTCATTGTGATTTGTTTTTGTTGTAGCTGCAGCAATCTCTTTGCGGAATTTTTTTGTAGCACCTTTCAAACAGCATATCGATGGATACAGATATTACCCTACTTGTTTTACTTCCTGACTACATTTGAGTGCAGAGGGCTCAGTTGACCACTAAATAGAATTTTCCATGTCATCAGTCTAATTTTCTGTCACAATGCCAAACAGTGCAAAAAGAAGCTTTTCTAGGGCAGCTGAGATACTGAATGCTATTTCTATGAGAACTAATTAGTATTGTAGAGCTAACTTATCCTTTTCTGAGTACGAGACCTTATTCTTCAGCTTTACCTTTGTGATGTGAACATATGGAAGTGTCTATTAAAACTTTTTTCTAAATAGCAAGGATTTTTTCTTTTTATCATCTTGCCTACACAATTTAGCTTCAGCCTGGAGATGTAGTAAGAACAAATAATTACAATAAATAAGTTGACCTTGTTTACTAAAGTCCCAGAAGGTGTTAATAGTGTAGCATTCTGAGCTGTATAATACAGTCAATATTTGAAAAAAAATATTGTTGATAGTTCTTTTTGTTTGTATTGCCAGGAACAAACTGTTTTTTGCTAAGAATAGTAAGAGTGACTGTATTGCAATTGTAAATGCATTTAAGGTAAGTCTTTTTTCCAACTTATCTTCCAGTGAGATCTGATAGACCAAGACAGAGCTTCTCACCTTTGTAGGATCAGTGCAGCATTTGTCCTCTGAAGATGTTAAAAGCTTCACACTACTCCTAGCTTGGTGATACTCTTTGAAGGCCATGTCCTACTGTACAACACTTACAGTCTCTATTGTAGTAACTAAAAACAAAATGCCAGAGATGCAGTGATATTGGTAGATCTCTTTTAACCAAGGGCAGTTTGGACTGGTAAATTCTAGTACAGAATGAGTTTGGTGTCCTTTCTCCAGACTTCATAGCTCTAGCTGTGTAATATTTTATTCTGTCCAAATGTGGTTTTCCTGTACGCTTCAGTATCCCAGAAGACAGAGGTGGATCCCTACAGTTACAGGTGGAGCTGGTACAGCATGAAGAAGACTTCTGCTAGAAAAACTTGCTATTCAAAATCCAATGTTTTATGTTACAGATAGTCTGGCGTGTTCTGTAATCTTCTGGAGACTCCAAAATCTTCAGCTGCTGACATAATTTATTCCATTTTGTGTATATTGGTCCCTTTCACTTTGAAAGCTGACTTTTTCTTCTGTGCTCTGGTATCAGAGTTTTATGAAGCACAAATGAGCACATATGCCACACACACCTACTCATCCTGAGGCTCAAGCATCATCTTTTCTGAGTTTTCCTTATTCTGTTGTATACTATATTTCCCTTGTGTCCTGTTAATCTGAAGGTGATATTTCTATAAACCAATGTGTTGTCCTGGAGAATAAACACCAACATTCAAACAGAGCTTCCTGTGTATCATATCTGTGTGGGAGATGTGCAAACATTATGTTTTGAATGTCTGGAGTATAGGAACAGGGAAAGAACTTGTTTTCATAATCCCTGGTTCAGATTAGGTTTATTCCACGGTAAGCTTGAGTTCTGTGAATCATCAGCATGTCTGTTTTAAGCCCTTGCTATTAAAAGGTTTCACTGAATTAGAAAAGGTCAAAAGCTTTGGTAGCAAAAGAGGAGAAGCTAGGGAAGTAAAGACTAATCAGCCTGGTTGAAGTGAGTTTTTAAAAGAAAAAATAATGTGGAGTTTCTTTTTCTGACATATTATAAGGCTTAGGTATGGAAGTCAAAAGCATTTAAAATCAGTACATCAGATAAGTCTTGATCAAGGTAGGGAAATGCGGTCTGGCTACTCAACTATGCTAACAGTCAGTGTCCACAGTAAGCTGGAAAATTGTATTATGAGGTTGCTTGCTGTCAAACTAGAAGAAATGGGTTCTGCAGGCATCTGTCATAGATTTAGTGCCTAATAGTGAGATTATTTTCATTAATATTCTTTGTATGTTAGTTTCTCTTCCAGTCCTGTTTTCTGGGAGGCATCCATGTCAGAACTGTATCCAAATCAATCCGTTCCCTTACTTTTGTCCCAAAGCAAAGAGAAAAGAAAGGTTCAGAAAGTAGCTTGCTTTATTACAGCATCAAGTCAAAGCATCTAAGTTGTTTTATTTATTTATGAATGTTTGCATGAGCTTTAATACTCAGTCCATATCGTCTCTGAAAACTAGGTGGATAGCCTATTGTATGTTGCTGTATAATCAGGTGGCTATTGAACCTCTCCCGACACAAATCAGAGCTTACTCCTTTAAAGGCTTGGAAGATAACATAGTCTGCTTTTGGAGTGCAACAAGATCCAGAATCTCTAGACGCAGCATTGCATGCCATAACCTCTAAGCTCACTTAAAGGCAGAATAGTTATCTTCCTACAGCAGTTCTTGGTCTTCAGCATGTCCTGGTACAACATTTATAACCCTGCCACACTTTCAGCCCTCCGGTAGTGCTTTCTTAGAATTACATTTTGCAGCCACACCACCTTGTGCTCACATATGAGCAAAGGAAGACCCAGATTTCTTGCCCAGCCTTAACAAAATAGAGTAAGAATATTCATAAGAATGAGAAGTATTTTTATCTGCTTAGGAACCAACCAGGTGAGCATCATGTGTTACAGTAGAATCATTAAATAATTAAGGCTAGAATGGACCTCAGGAGGTCTGAAGTCCAGTCTCCTGCTCAGGAGCAGGTTCAGTCATGAGATCAGTCAAGGTTACTGAGGGTTTTATAGGCAAGATCCTCAAAAACCTGATCTAAGTTGGCCCTGCTGTGAGGGACATTGGAACAATTGATCTGAAGAAGTCTCCTCCAACTTAAATTGCTGTGATTCAGATTTCCTTATACTCTTCTGTGCTTAAATATTTGTAGTCTGTGTTAGCCCAAGGGCATCTCTGTTTTTTAAACTGGTGTTAAAGAATTATCTTCAGTATAGGTATGGAAAAAACTTTGTATTTTTAAATGTCACATTAGTATTTGTAATAATTGTTACTAAAGCACTACAATTTGTGCATGAATGCTACACCACTTCTTTCTTAGGCATGGGAGGCCTGCAGGCAAAAAGTACAGCTGACCCATCCCAAGGTTAGTTAAACTTTTTTTTGTTCAAGATTGGTGACTTCAGTGCTGAAGTATTTTATATTCTTAGTAAGAAATTTTTGCTAGCAATCTGTCTCTGTCATAGTTACAAATTTTCCTAAGGAGATAGAAGCATGGGCTTTGATAGAATATGAATCTTTGAATCCAGTCCCTTTCACAGATTGTTAAACAGTGGCCAGAGAGTTTGAAATCTAAGCTGAGAAGGGAAATTGAGTTGTCATTGAAAGATATATTTTTAATACATAAGTGTCCTTATTTTTAATACTTAAGTGTCCTTTTTTTTAAAGTGACACACACCTCTCCCCCCACTGCCTTCCCCAAAAAATCTGAAAGATGGAAGACTTTTATGTGCATCAGTCACAAGAAAATGCCTCTGGTCTTTCTTTTGTGTGTATAAGATACACAACCTTTTTTATTTCTTTTTTTATTTGCTTCTTTCAGAGCATAGTATGCTTTATGAACACCAGTGCATAACATATGTTATATATATAATATATGTTGTGCATAACATATGCACAACATAACATATGCGCAACATAACAATTCATATAACATGAATTGTAATGATTAGCCAAGATGGTCAGAATCTGTCTGACAAAGTTATGCATCCAGATAAAGAAGTTCTGTTTTTTTGGAAGAAGTGTTCATCTTAAAGTAGATTCTGTAGTAGCAACACAGAGGAGTTGGACTTGTGATTTTTTTATAAGAAAAATTCAGATAACTCACAGCTGCACTGGTGGTAGCCACAGTATAGTTTATTAGTCAAATATATAATTGTCTTATGATGTGTATGTAAATAATTGGTATGGATGAAAAGAAAGCTGAGAGATCAAATTCTTCCATAGCTATATATAATTGAGTATACACAAAAGAATATGAACAGAAGCTTACTAGCAGTAGAATAAAAATTGTCAGAAACTTGTTTTACGTTTGCATTTTTCACTTTCTTTTCCAGCAAGAGCTTGAGTGGTGTCGATCAAATTATATTCACATCAAGAAGATCAGAGAGGTAAGATGAAAAAGATACTAATTTTTATAAGCAGAAAGACTTAGCATTTGTAGAAAATAAGGAAAGGTAAGATTATTATGTATCTACCAAGATATTTAGATGTATATTTCTTGAAATAAACTGTGAATTTTTAGGTTTTGTTTCTTTGGGGGAGGAGACATGGTACTATTTAAAATTGTTGGAGAATATCAGAACTCCAAGTACAATTTAAGACAGATCAGACAGAAGCTTTATTACTTATGGTCATAATGAGCAAACTTTTGGGCAGCATTTCCCCCTCTGCTCCTCTCTTCTCTCAAGTGGTTGCAGAGACCCCATTTATATACGGTTTCAAAGGAAGGAAAGAGGTGAGGAAAATCATTGTAATCTTATCAAAGCCAGGTGTGCATTCTTGGGAAGAATGGACTTCAGACAATCCTTTATATGTTAATAAGGCCAAGTACCCATGCCTGGGAGGGATGGGCTCTTTACGTAGCTTATCACCTGCCAGAATTAACACTATTAAAGAGATGGCTCTTGGTGGAGCCTGTAGGAGCGGCACATCCAGTATTAATTAATGAAAACTCTGCATCACAGAGGACTTCCAGCTTAATGTGATATGTTGAGAAGGGGAAATAAGTAAAACTCCTGAGTAACTGTGATTGGCAGAGCATGGACTTGTCCATGATTCCAGCAGGTCATACCTTTGGCATGAACAATGTAGGGCCTGTGTTCAAAAAGCACAGGAAAAAACAAAAGCTTTTCCTAGTAAGCAACCATCTGGATAATACATGACAATAGTTTTTTAGCTTGTATATCTGATATCAAGTTAAAAAAGATGAGGAAAAAGCAAATTGTGTAAAACTGGAGAGCTGGAGGATGAGTCTGTATGATAGCCTTCTGGGTAGTTGGTGTTCTCTTAGCCTGATTTCAGATAATGCAGGAAGAGGTGGTGTATGACGTAAAAGTTAAGGAGTTTAGAATGGACACCTACACTATCACTTACTAAAAAGATTTGGGTGTTTTTATTTGCCACACTTCCAGATACTGATTTTATAATTCCTTGTGTGTAAGTGGATTTGCAGGATTGGGACAGCTACACAGACTTGTTTTTGATTATGGTAGTTGTCCTATGAGAAAAATAACAGGAGTTTTAGTAAAAAAACCCTAAAACTGCCAGCAGCAGAAAGGAAAATGTAGATATGAAGCATTTGAGCAGACTGTACTTTTCTACATTTGCTCCAAAATCAGTTGGGACAATGAAGACATTCACTGTGTGGTTGGAGGACCAGTGCCTGCTTATGGGAGCTTCTTGAAAATGCTTAGGATTGAAAGCTGTTAAGCTGTTACGAGCTTGTTCTGCTGTAGGGCGTAAGTTTGATCTCACTTAAAGTCAACACGGTTGTCTGCTGAACTGAGGGTGCAGCATGCGTGGTCACTGCTACAGTTAGACACAGAAGTCCAGGTTGTTAGGGTGTTGTTTGCCTTCTACTATACAACCCCAAAATGATTTAAATGGAAAATCAGTATATTGTCTTGTGGAAGGTTGTTTCAGTTTTCTTCTAATTTTGTTCTATATCTTACATGTATAATATGCTTCGTAACTACAAAATTCTACTTTATAAAGATGTCAAGAAAACTGCTTGAATCCCAGTAGTGAAATTATTTTCTAAAGTAGAGATGCTAAGCAGTCTATTAGGTGAAATGCATACTAGCCACCTAAAAAGGAAAGGGAGTTTGCCCACTTCCTTAGACTTTTGCTAACAGATTTTATTTTAATTTGTGAACAGTTTTGATCTGTTTAATATGTAACTTAGTGTTCAAATTTCGGGTGGCAGAGTTATTTCATGATTTGAAAAAGCGAGTCGGAGCATTTAACATGTTTGTTAATGCTCAGCCATCTGCTGTGGATCAGCAATGTGTATATAAACAGCGCTTCATTTTGCAGGTAATACTTTATTGACTCTTTAGGGGAGAGCCATTATTCACAAAATTTAAAACTGAAATTTTATATACTGGTACTGATGAACTAGTATTGCACCTGTGTTTCAAAATTCTCTGTAGTTTTTGAGATTGCAGGTGAAGAAAAGTAATTCTTTTTGACAACTTAGAAGGACAAATAATGTTACTTTTAATAGTTCATAATTCACACATAAGTCGGTCCTTTGGCTGTCCCTTCACTTCTGACAGTTCATCGAAATAAAACCAAGTTATACTGAGATGAATTAAACTGTGTATCTAGACTAATCTTTGTTAAAGCCATAAAAATGCTCTAAAAGAAGGATGGTTTGTGTTGGAAGGCTAAGAACTAACAGTTTTGAAAATTAAGTTTTCATTTTGAATGCTCTATTTGGACCACCACTGGCTTAGTTATTGAGGGGGGAAGAGGGGGGCAGAAATTAGATGTCTTTCAGCTATTGTAACTTTGTCAAATTTCAGATTGGATTTCTTGTCTTATTTAGGCTGATAAGTAGTGATTTTATTTTAACAGACCTATTTATCATTTCAGTGGCAATTGGTTTAACTGTGTAAGCACTTAGCTTTTTCACAGCCAAATTGTTAAATACTGTAAGAAGAAAACTGAACAATGGTAATGTAGCTATTTTATGTGCGTTTATTTTAAATAGAGGCTCTTCCTGAAATCAGGGCTAGCAATTAAGTTTTCATAGAGCAGGTCTGCATACAAGAATATTAAACTGTTGTAAAATTGTTCCAAAAGTTGATCTCTTCTCATGAAAGTATATTTTTAAGAATTTACATGAGTTAATGTTTATTCCACAATTACAGTAATCCCTGGAAAGAAACGGGAAAAAATCTTCACATGAAGATCTTACAGTTTCTATTCCTGTTGCTAGTGTGGTTCTATTTTCAAGAAAATGAATATAATCTGTTTTACAAAATATTTTCTTGATTTCAGGTTGTAATAGCTGGTGCTTTCTATCCAAACTACTTTACTTTTAGAAAATGTGATGAAGAAATTGCTGTGAGAGACCTTGCTGGTAAAGATCCAAAAACCACTGTAATGGTATGTTAAGAAGGTGAACAAATTAATAAAGAATCAAGTAATAAAAATATGTAGTGTTTTCAACTTTTGTTCTGTCCTGGGCAAGAGCAGACATAATTATCTACTCTGATCCTCACTGTTTCTAAGTTCTCTGCCACCTTCCTTTCAGCATAATAAACATTGTGTGGGTGGGCAATTTTAGAAGAATTCCTACTGAGAAATGCCTCTATGCATTTGATTGCTAGTCTTACACAGACAAACAACTTTCATAAAAATAATAAAGGATTTGAAAAATAGAACAGAACTATCAAGGGTACTTGTCAATGAGTATTTATGAAATGTGTTCTTGCAACTTTGTTACTTTTTGGTAATCTTGATAGTGCATGGTGTACAGGCTTGTTGCTTTAACGTTACTCAGGTATAGCACTCTGCTTTCTTTTTATCTTCTTTTAGAAGTGTTTTTTCTAAATAATCACCAAATAAGTGCAAATTTGAAATGGCTTGTTGATTTTGCAAAATGGTACACAATCTAAACTAGGAAAATGTTTGTTGTCTCTGAACTAGGTATAACATTGTAAAATCATCATGACTTACGCTTAAAGAAAACAAACCTACAAACCAGTGAGCCTCAAAGAATAGACTTGTACTGGCACAAGAAAAAATAGTTAGATGAAAAGGTAGGAGAGAAACTCATAAAAGCTTACTGACAAGGAATTTTTTCGTGGTTTACTGCTCACCCAAGAAGAGAGGCTAGTTCTATACTGAAGACGATGCTGGCATGGCAATGTGTGTGCGCAAACACATTTATGTATGTTTTTGAAGTTTTTAACATATTGTTTAAGGATAGTGAAGCAAAATATCAGAGTAGACTCAATCTTGTGGAATAAAACCAAGGTTAGTCTTACCACAGCAACGTTGATTAAGGTTAAGCTGTTAGATTTAAGGAGCTGTTTAGTTTCAATGTATGTAACTCTTGATCTGCTCATATTTCAACTGCTTGATATCTTGAAGAAGGAAGAAGTAGCTGCTGTGTCTTCATCAACGTAAATGATCTTTTTGGGCACAAGTGCTGCAAGTTCTTCAAGCTTTCGGTTTCAGAGACTCTCCTTATAGACACATGATGCTCCTAATGGTGTGTGCGCCAAAGACAGAAAAACTCAGTTATTCCTCCCACTCTCTGGTCTCTCTAAATCATCTTGCCTTGAGGCAATTTCTGCAGTCTGATCTAGACCATGTTTTTGACCAGCAGCTCATCTTGGCATTGCAACTGCAAGGCATGTGAAGATTTTCTGAACATAATCTGTTCTTTTCTGTCTAAGATTGTAACAACGAAAGAGAAGAATAGACAGTTGTATAGCCCCTGAAAAAGAGTTCAAAGTCCAAAAGTTTGAACTTGGTAGTTAGGAGTTCTGTGATTCTATATTACAGCAAGATCTCCTATGAGAGATGATTTGAGTAAGAAAAAGGTAGAGAAATGGATATCGGGCTACAAAAGCATATTAATAGTTGTGAACCTACAGCTCGCACTGATTGGAATTAGTGCTGCTGGAGCCTTGCTTTGCTTTTGACAGCACATGCCCTTTTCTTATGTTGGATCTCATCTGCCTTCTAAGTGAGCCAGGTGTTAAAGTAGGAGAAAGCTATTCTGTTGCTTTGTAGAGTTAGTTTTCAAGCTAGTTTAGCTCACAGAATTTGTGAAATGCATGACTATCTCTTTTGTTGCCTTGGTCATAATTAAAGTCATAATCCACTATACTTAACTATATCTATATAACCCACTATACTTAATGTTATACAATCCTATATATTTAACTAGCATGTTATTCTAAACAGAATGCCTTTGAAAAGGTGTTGCAACTCCAGTAACTTCATCGATTTGTACTTGTTTTAGGATTAAAATCTAAGAAGAATAACAAAATCATATAATAATTCACTTTGAAAGAGATCTCATGAAGTTATCTAGTCTGTTCATATGATCAAAGCAGGATGAACAGTGAATTCAGACAACGTTTAGGCCTTCATCCACTTGGGTTTGGAAAAAGCTCTTGAGGATGGAGACTCTGCAGCTTCCCCATGGGATCCCACCTACCAGTTCCCTGAATAAACCAAACTGTGCTGTCCTAGACTTTAGCATGTGTATTCTGCTACTTGTCTTCCTCATTCTGCTTAGGATCCTGAGCTCCCTTCTTTTGTGGTTGCTCTGGCCCAGGCTGCTCTTGCTTCATCACTGGCATAACAAGTTTGATATTGTTCACTAATAGCAGATCCAGAAGAGCCATGTTTGGCTCATGACGTGTCAAAAAGTTACTCAGAAATCTAGGAGCCTGTGTCCTGCCCTTCTGGCAAGTCATCAGGGAGCTTATTGTCTCTCTCTAAGATGCAGTGTCTGTGATCTGGAGACCTCTGCAAGTTGCCTAAAGATTATCTGCTTCATCCTGACTGATGCTCTGTTAAAATTCCCACCTCAGTGTTACCCTTACTGACCTCTTCTCTTATCCCAACCCACAAGAGCTGGGTGGTCCCATTGTCTGCTCCATGTAAGAGCACCTTACATTTGAGCTACTACTCCACACAGGGAAGACCATGAGGTTGCTCTTTGTATGTCATCCCCAGGAAGCCTGTGTCCATCCATAACTGCTCTCTAGTTGTGTAAGCTGTCCCAGGTTGTATATCACTATTGCAGCTCAAGGGAAGGAGGAAGCTAACTATTTTGGTGAACTTAATAATGCATTAAAATAACTTAATATATCCAAATTTAACTTCTTTTTTCTTAACAGCTGAAGAACATTCCTCCCTATGGATATCTATACCATAAACAGTTGCAGTCAGCATTTAGAGAGTATGGGCAGGTGAAATCTATTGCCTATGATGGATCAAAGTAAGTGTAAAATACTTAAAGTATCCTGCCATTCTCAGTTATGAATCTAGTAATCAGTTTATTTCTTTGACAGTGGTGTACTGACAAAAGGAGTTTATTTTTTCTCATCTTTTTGAAGTCAGTAATTTATTTTTAATGTATTGGCTAGGTTAAGAAAAGCAGTTTTGAAATTTGATATGCATTGGTTGGAATAACATTATGTAAACCAGCCAAGTTAGAGACCACATTCTTTTTTGTCTCTTCCATTGTCAAATGGTGGACCTTAACTGCAGCCTATCTGTATGTATTTCTAACTTGTATACTGAATTTATCTCATCTGTACAGTCAGCTGGCTTTGTACAAAATGCATGTGAGTGGCTGTTTTAGCTAATCATCTGGCTAACTTCGGGCTAAGCTGCCCAAAGTTGAATTCATGTATCCCTTCTTATGTCTTTTCCAATCTTTAATTATTTTCTTACTCCTATTTTCACATCCTTTCTATTTGTATTAAATATGCTCAGTAGATTTGATATGTACTTCTGAGAATGTTAAAAAGTTTTGTTATAACCATTATGATAATTAAAGTTTTAAGGTACATAAGCGGAGTAGGCAAAGCCTGTGAGGAACCTACTTTCTGCTGTTTGCTGACCTGCTAGACAAAGACAGGGAGAAGAAATTATGGCTTTTGTGGGTATTTTCTTGGGATTTGATTCCTCATCAAGTATTTATTGCAGTTTTATTTGGTGGTGGTTTTTTGAACAGAGCTTTTGTGGAGCTCTCCCGTAACCCAGTGCAGGGCTTTAAGATTCTTCCTGCAGTGGACCTGTCAGTCAAAATGTCACAGCTGAAAATTCCTCTGGAGCTGAAGGTTCATTATCCAGATGATATCAGAAGACAATTGCAGGACGTGACAGCTGCAGATATTCAATCTACAAGGTAATTGTATTGCATATGGAAAATAAGTTTCTTTGCAGTGGAATGAGGTTTGCTGGATTCAGTGGGAATTTTCTTGGAAGTGTCACCAAGGAAAGACATGTCAGGTTCAAAAAACAGACGTGTGAACTTTGTATAAGCAGAATGTTTTTGCAGGACTAGAAATAACACAATTATTTTAAATATTTTTTATAGTTAAAGATGTTTTATTGTTTAAGAGAACTCCAAGTATACACTCGTGGGTTTTTCTTAAGGTTCTAGTCCATTTGCCTTTGGCCTATAGAAATATATGTGTACACGGTAATTTCTGTTCATGCTGGAGACAATGTGGGTATTGCTAGAACCAAGCTAAGGAGTGGCATTTGTGGACATATAAGAAAGTGAGGGAGGAGAAGCTTAGCAACAGAAACTGGGAGGAAATGTAACAACATAAGGTGGGAAGGCATAATAAAAAATACCGATGAGGAGTGCGATGTAGTGAGTCTCCTTGGTCTGCACCTGCTCTTGCTAGAAAAATCTGGCATGTGGGTTTCATTGCTGTTAGATGCTGTCTGTGGTTCTCAGCTTCAGGTCATACAAGCAGCTTGCTGAAATGATAATCTATCTAGCTCCTGATGGTCTGCAGTCATTTTTATATTTTAAAACAAGAAATATAAATAGGAAGACAGGAATGAACTGGAAAAGTTAAAGTGCAGGTGAATACTTTCCTTCCAGTTGGTTGTACTTGGTTTTTAGTAAAACATTTTAGGAGGTTCGCTGTGCCCAAAACAGCACTTAAAATCTTTGTGAAATTAATTCTTGAGAGACTAGGATCCTAGGCTGAAAAACTAATTTTAGAGTTCTTAACTTTTGTCAAGTAAAAGGAATATTGTATCTAAAAAGATGATATGCTGAATTTATCTTATGCTGTAGCGTAGTCCATTTATTTAAAAAAAAAAAAAGTTTAGAAGGCATGCCATAGCAAAAAGAAAAAAAAAACATAATCACAATTTAACCTTTAATAGATGGCATAGTTGCATCTTGATATGTTTCTTCCTGTGTTTGGTCATAATGGAATTCAAACAGTTTCTCTGTAGTGTTCTGGTTCTGCATGGTCATTTTCCGTTCTAATTGAATTAATATATTTCTAAATAAAAGTCATTGATAAAGTACAGAAACATGCCCTAGGGACACCTTGAGAAGCAAATGAAAGCAAAAAAATTGAACTCTTAAGTTTTTTCTTGTGAGTGAAATATTTAGCATCCTTACTCCATAAACTTTTTAGAGTAAATGTGGACTGTCAGAAGCAGACAGTGGAGCCTGTGGAAATCTCATTTGGTACTTCGCAAGAGTTAGAGATGATTCCAAATTGTCTTCTGTCCATCAAGATAACAGAGGTAGGAATGTTCTAGATCTGAAGTAGGTCATATCTAATAACCAGTACCTAGATAACTTTGCAGAGAGCTCAAACGAAAGGAATGAGTACTGCTTGTGTTTTTAGCACAGAGTTATCTGTAAGAAGTGTGGAGAATATTCTTGGTCTAATTTTTAGTAGTTCTTTGTTAAACAGTATTCGCATGATGAAATTTGTTAGATTCACTGGCAGTAAATGTTAGCTGGACTTAGGTATAAATGTAAAGAGGATTAATGGGAGAGGTGAAATATTTGTGTACACTATAGAAATCAAAATCAGTATCTATTTGGGCCATTTACCTGTTTTTTATGAACTGGCAGTTTTCTTCAGAAACTGTAGATGTGAGAAATTAGGTGAATTAAGGGTACCATGTGCTTGTTTGGAAAAATACTGCATGCATAAAAGATACCGTGCTCAGGGAAAATTACATGTATATGTAAATATTTCTGAATTCTGAGGCTGAGAAATTTTAAACCCTGTGTTAACTCTCATCTCAACAAATTGAGTAATAGCAAGCCATTATATGCTGCTGAAATAAAAATAATAATAAAATCCAAAGTGCTGACCTAGTGGGAATTACAGGCTGAAGTATTAAAACAGCTCTTGATAGTCATGACATGTTTTGCAAGTGCAGAAAAGAATATTTTCTTAATTTTGTTCAGCTAAGTCTCTTGGATGAAAAATGTTCATGGATTTAATTAGACACATTCCAATCACCTATGCTACTTCTGTTTAATACATTAGCTTTAATGATTGTATGTATTGCAAAGAATGATTCTTTTTATCACGTGCATTTGATGTAGGATCAGAAATGGTATATGAGGTCAGTAAGCCATTTGAAAAGATGACTTTATTTTATTCAATTTGATTTAAGTAGTGGTGTCTTCTTTTCAGTTTCCTAAGGGATGGCAAATCGTAACAGTGACAATGCTGATTTGCTGCGCAATGTAGCTAATTGGTATTCTTTCACTAATAAGAAAAGTGCACCATATTTGTATGTATCTGTTTAATCAACTGTATACCGTATATTTTCTGTCTGTTAATTTGGTTTAGAAAAATGGAAGCAGTCTCTTCTTGATTTTCTGTATTTTAATAATGCTTATATCAGGGACTATTTAGATGAAAAGTTATTGCAGTTGCACAGCAAGTAAACATTTTTAAAAGAACATCTAATTATGAGAGAGAAATGCTTTGCTGCCTTATTGCAGTATGAGAGGATCCCTCTGGGTGTGTCAGGAGTAGCAGTGCTTTCATGTATTTTTCTGAGGTGTGTATTGTATTTGATGGAGAAGAATATAGTAGTATGAAATCTGATATTGTCTAATTTTTATACTTCCAGGTAGTAGAAGTTGGACACTTCTGGGGCTACAGGGTAGATGAAGGAAGTAGGTCTGTGCTCCGGACCCTAACTGCTGAAATTGACTGCCAGAAGCTGATGGATTTGCCAGTGTCTCCTTACCCTGAGTTGGTTTGTCTGGCACCATTCGCTAATATGGGAAACGAAGGATACTATAGAGCTCGTATTCTGAATGTTTATGGAGATTTTGCTGAGGTACAGTAACACAGTATGTCATATTAAATTGGTAGAATGTAATTGCGTTAACAATCTTGGAGCTATGCTCTTTTTTTGTTTGGTTTTTTATTTTTCCACAAAGCACTATTTTTGTGATAATTATAAATATTCCAGCAAAGAAATCTGTAGAACTAAAATAAAATCCTAATAGAATGTTTTCTAGAATAGATCAATCAGGTTTTTTTTCAGAACATGGGAATATTTTAGTATTAAATTGAGAGGCTGTTGTTGACAGACACAGTAAAGTGTCTTATGTGCTGAAGCAGAGTAAAGCAAAATAGACTAAAACCTCCAATAACTTCAAAAACATGGGAACAAATGCCTAGATCAGTCCAGTGCTGCATTGCTTGCAGCAGCCTCATCACTTCCTCTTTGTAATTATATTGAGATTCATCTGAAAAGTGTCTTGTACCCACTGTATTGACAGTTTTCAGTCAGTCATGGCCAGGTCCTCTAAGCTTGTTCTTCTGCTGGTGATTCTTCCCCTGCTTTACGCAGCTTTTCTTCCTTTCCTCCTCTTTCTCTCCCCTCCAGTTTCTGGTCTTTTTCTTCCTGGACTTTGTTTTGCTAATTGAAGCAAGCTGCACTCCTTCTCATCTCAGTACACTGACTCTCTCACTCCTCCATTTTTTGTTTTGACCTCGGTTTTCTAATGCAGAATTATGCATGCTGCCATACTTGCAGTTCCTTTGCTTATGCAATGATGCTAGTATTCCTCTTCCAACAGTGTTTCTCACCTGCATTCAAAAACATATTATTTTCCTGTTCATAGCTTTTTTGTATGCACTACCTCTACATCTTCTACTCAGTTCTGTCTCCTTGGTAAATTCCAACTAATTAGTATTTGTAAATAACAATGGAGCGTCTATAGCAGAAATTGCTAAAAATTCCAAAGGATATGATCTTTTACTTCATGCCATTTGGGTTTCTCTGTTCCTGTTGAGTTCTCAGGTCCATTCAGTGTGATCTTTTTTGTATCAGTGTTTACGTTGCTGAGTTCTATATCATCAGCAAATTCATCAGAACATTTTGGCTTTTTGTGCTGATATCAGTAATGGAAGTTAGTGCCACCATTCAAGATTGGTATTCATTTTTCAGACCAATTCTTCTCTTTTCAGCAGTTAAGGACAGAATGTTTTGTGGTGTTGTTCTAAGATTGGCCTTTGCAATGGCTATTCCTCCTTTGAATTTCTTGATTTCTTACCATAGCTGGGTGTCACCACTATAGAGCTAATACTGAACATTGTCATCTGTTTAAAGTCATGGAAAATTAGTGAATAATGGTGCTAATCTCATCACTTTCTCTTTTGCATTTATAATCAATCACTGGATCCATGCTGGCATTTGCTTATCTAAAAGCTCATATAGGAAGAAAGGTTATACAGATGTAATTGCTGGGAGAGAATTGGAGCCTTTCAGAGAAATTTGCCTTTTCTAGATTTAGCAGGTTATTTGCATTACCAGTGGATGTTTAAGCCAAAGCATCAAATAATAGACATAATAAAATCTGACCTACTATTTTTGACATGACTTCATTTGCATACTTTTCAGACTCTTGAGTTTGCTTCCATTTCACTTGATCAGATTGTGTTGTAGTGCAATTATTAAAAGGTTGTCACTTTCTTGGCCATTAGAAGTAGCATTTTTAATCTTGTGGAATCTCTGCAGATGTTCTTGATTCTTTTTCCAGGTTTTTTATGTTGATTATGGCAACAGATCAAAAGTGCCTTTAAAGAATTTAAAAGAGATTCCAAGCTATCTTCGAGAGCTTCCTTTCCAGGTAGGGGTGATGCTATTTGCTGCTGCTTAACGTGTATTTTCATGTCTGGTCTGGCAAACAGAAATGTACTTAAAATCATAATGCTTTCCAGAATAATAAGGAAGTAACATGTACTTCGCTCACCTTCACTAATAGGGGGATAAATGTTTTCCACAGATGTGTGTGCACAGAGCAGTAATTCTTGGTGTAACCAAATTGCATTGCGTGTAATTGTAGAGAAATGTTATCCAGCCTTCTGTTTTCAGGGGCTAGAGAGGAAAGGAAGAAAAAAAAATAATCAAAGCCTGAACTTTGCTGCCTGTCTGGATGTAAAAAACATGGTTTGTATTCAGTTTTTTTAACTGAATGTTTGAACTAGTCCTATGTATATGGGGACAATATAGTGGGATCTATCTCCAACCTCTAATCACAGGAAGAGTGGAAGGAGAGACGAAACTGCTCTAACAGCTGCTTTTTGATGCTTGTTGCTTTTGGTTATCAGTTTCTTTGCTGTTCATCGGTTCTGTGAGAAAGCAGAACTTCTCCAGAGGAGAATAATGTTGTTCTGTTTCCTCTATATGCAAAGCTCAAGAATAATAGGCTGAGCAGTAGATCAGCTTTGCTTTAGACTGAAGAACCTCTGAGCAAATGATACAGGTTTATACAGCTTAGAAAACAGCCCAGAGAGAAGAAATTACGGATTACTAGTTTAATCTACTGTTCTCTGCTTAAACCTAGCTGCTCCTACTACAGGTAAGTGGTAGCATAGTATTGCTTCTTGCCTCCATGGCACAAACCGCAGTGTCAAGTCTCTTGAGTACAGTTACTGTGCAGAGTATTTTTGCTCCATCAAAGCTCCTGCTCTGCTATGCTACTAGTTACAGGACAAATACATAGGAAATACCCAATTTGAATTTCAGAGCTAGAAGTCTCTGTCTTTGCTTTGTGCTGCTGTGTTATTCTTTGAACTACTGGCTTTATTTGGATCTTTGTCAGACAGAACTCTCTTAATAATTAAATAGTGATCTGTATCAAATCTGAGGGACTTTATGACTAGTTTCTGAGAAATATATTTCACTTGAGCTATATGTACAAATAAAATAACTAGAGTTCAAGTGAAAATCAGCTTTTCAGTCCTCATTCAGGTATTTTTCATTAAATGAAAGATTTTTGTACTGATCTCTACTCAGGCAAGTGTTGTTTCAATGTTTTTGCTCTAGGGCTCTAGAATTCAAGATATGCAAGATGCGTCCAGCTGCAAAATCTCTTGTATATGGGGAACGGTGGAGTCACAGTGCTAGCCAGAGGTTGCCTCACTAGTAAATGGCTATACTCTCCTAGTGAAAGTGTATTCACTTGTGCATGGTGGTTCTGCACGTGGATGTTTTCCATCACTCGAGGTGCAAAGAGCTTGTGAATATTTGAGATGTCTTATTGAGAATGTTATGCTGAACCAGCAGCAGAATCCTATGAGTCACAGGTGTGAGTAACTGCTTCTACTTTTCTTATGCTAATTTAGTTAGCTGAGACTCTCTGAAGTCCTGAGAAGTTGAGCTGAAGTCTGACTAAGGCCTTGTGATTAGACAGATTACTACTTGAATGGGACAATATGTTTTTATGTGCGTGTATAATTCATATTGAGCTGCTTGTCAAAAGCATTGCTGCTTTCAGCACCTTTTGAAAATGACGTTTCCCAGGAGATAATTGCACAATTGAACTGCTCCATGTTGTGTAAGAGAATTTAACTGTTTCATAATTTGTCTTCCATTTTTATATTTTGTGTATTCTGAAAGATATAAGAAGTTTGGGTTTGTAGTCAATGAGAGTACCATTGTTCTTTGTGTAGGACTGTTTTTGTAAAATGCTTGAAAAACATACCTGTTTCGTGCTTTAACACTCTCCGTTATTACGCAGCAAAGCCTGATTTGCTTGAGGAATTATTTTTGGACAAAGTATCAAAAGAAGAGAAAATGCCTGTATCTTCAAGAGGAGAAGAAAAGCATCTCATCAAAAGATTGTTAACTGCTTTCTGACAATCGATCTGATGCGTCACCCATAAGGTAACTTGAGTGGTTGGGTGTGGTTATGTTATTACATGACTGCTGCTCATATTGTTAGAATGGAGGTGAAGACTGAAAGTACCTTTTGGAACCAAGCCATATTTGATGCCTTGAGTAGTGCATTTTACTTTCTGTTGGTAGAAACCCATAGAGGTGACCACCACTGCAGACCAGTCTACTGCACAGTTTTGAAGTATAGCCTAAGAGCTAAGTGAACCAGCTGTTTCCAACACATTCTAAGGCAGCACTTTGAACAAATGCAGAATGAAGATAAAATTGAAAAACTGAAGCAGTGTTTACACGTCATAGTCTTCATTAAATAAGCTACAGCAAAAAGGCAGGATTACAACACTTACCGATTTTTTAGAAAATTTTTACGATACACAGTGTGTAATTCTTCCTCAGCTAGTGATGACTAAGCAGCTAGGGTAGGCGATGCAGTGAACACTCCAGTAACTGATAATAATGAAATAGTGCGTGTTTCTTCCAATTCTGCCAATTCCAAACTCAGAATTTATCCTTACTTACATATTTGGAGATACTTAGTCACAACTAAGCTGGAATATAAAACATGAAAATGTATGACCAGTTCTGCATTCTGATTACAAGTTAAACCTTGTCTACATTATAATTCTTTTCCCATTTCAGACCTGACAAAATTTCAGGATTTCAAGCACCTTATCATGGTCAGTTTACCCACAGGAGTAATCCTGTTTAACTACTCACTTTCATAAAGTGTAGTATTTTCAAGATTAAAGACCTGCTTATGCAAACAAATGACCTGATTTTGTTAGGTGCTCTATGAAGTCTGAACTTTAGTTTCTTAAGCCAGAGGAAAGTCACAAATCCCCAGCACCTGCAAAAATACATTATTTTTGTTTAGGTGGCTCAACAAGCAAAGTTTGCTTCAGATGGGTAAAAGGAAAATGCTTTTTATCAATTCATCAATTGAGGGTTGCTCAATACATGCTAAGTGTGTTTTTGTTTTCCTTTATAAACAACTTTGACTTGGAGAGGTCCAGTTGCTGGCTAACTAGAATATCATTTGTTCTCTCTCTTTTTGAAGGTACCAGTTTTTGGCCCTTTCAGTCCTTATGAGGTGAAATGCTACAGTATGACTAGAGTATCCCAGTTCAGGTATGAGAAGACTTTTACTTTGAAGTATAGGCATGTTCTCAGCTGTTATTTTCAATAAATAGGCAAAAATCATCCTAGTTACTCTTACAGATTTTTACAGAATTTTTATTCATTGAAAATACAGAAGTAGTCAGGCCTGAATTGCATTAATATGCACACTATTGTTATGTAAAATTTTAAGAATAATTTTGTTAAAGGTGCTTTAATGTCTTGCACACATTATTACCCATCATATACATCTGCTCAGTGGTATTCAGGTAATCTTCAGCCAGTAGTTGCTGCCCATCAAGGTTTCCTTGTCAATTTAAAATAATTCTTTTTTACCATGGTTGTGTGGGTTTTGGTTTCTAATGTTGAAAATATTCTTATTTCCTCCTCAGAAGTGCTTTAGTACAAAAGGAAAGTGTAAACTTGTTGTGTCGATGATGCTCCAGAAGATCCCTCTCAGCAATTGCTGGTCGCTGCTTCTGTAGCAGCAAGTGCAACTGGTAATGCTTAATAAAATGTTCAGACAGTTTCCTCCAGACTTTTGTTTTTATATGAGGAGTACTATGAGTAAATATGTCACTGTAGTTCTACGTTACATCTCTCTGAGGTTTCATTTCCATTAGCTACTCCTTAGTTTTTTGGGTTTGGTTTTTTTTTTTTGGTGACAGGATCTACTCTGATTTTAGGGGAAACATCTCTGATGCCCCCTCTTCCTGGCTTGCTTGCACTCCTACAGTATGCTGTTTGCTCCTGCTATAGAACTCAGGTATTTATGCATTTTAAAAAGTGGTGGTTCTTTTATTTGGGACCCTCACCAAACTGGTGACAGATTTTTTTTTTTCTTCTCTGCTTTCAGCCTTTAGCATATTCTCTTCCTATTCATGTATTCTTGTGTCTTTTATCAGGTTAGTATAGTATGTAGCTAAGATAACTCGTTTCATGTACTTACGAATTGGTGTTGTAGGCTGTACCCTCATAATAAGGCAATATAGATCCTGACAGTCATGCTAATAGCCTAGGAGGATGAACTGTAGAACGGGGCACATTTTAAATCTACATAAGGAGAGGGACATGCTTGATTTTTGTAGAAGCTGAGTTCTGACAGTTGCATTACTGCTGTATTTTGTTTAAATTCTTGTATCTGTTCATTTCAACATAGTGAAGTTAGCTTTCCTTAATTAAGTTCATTTTGCATATGTATGATTTTCTTTTTAAGTTTTATGAGTATATGTTTTCATAACCAAAACTTACTTTTGTTTCATTACAAAACCAATATGACTAGATGTGAATGCCTCTCAATTGTTTTAGCTTCTTTAAAATACTTTTATCTTGCTTCGCATGGCATAGGCAAATTCCTTTGTCCGTCTTCATCTGAGTTTAGTTTCTTCATCTCTAGGTGAGACTGTTTTCTTTCTTTTTGTATAGGGTTGGATAAAAGTGGAAAGCATTTTTACTGGTGTTCTGTGTGGTTTGGGTTGGAGTCAGACCTGTGAGGCTCCACTGCTTCCAGAAAATGACATGGAGCTGACGTTTGATGTGCGTTTTGGAGTGGAAGACGTCATCAGAAGGTAAAATATGCATAGGAATTTTGCTATAGTAGGAATGAAGTAGAATTCAGTGCATCTGCACCAGAGTTTAACTCTTATAGTTAATAAAGCTTGTTTAAGCTGTGGTTTTGGTTTTTTTTTCTTTAGTGTACTACCTGTTTATATCCTTGATTCTTATCAGAAAAAAAATTACCCCCTCTATACATTTTGAACATAATAAATATTATAGAACAATACATTGTACACTTTCCAAAACAAAAGTATTGATTTTGCACTAGTCAAATGTCAGTACTGTTAGTTGCGTTCTAGGATTATTGTGGTTTTACTGCTCAGCCTAGTGCTACTGCTTTGCAGTCTTTCAGTTTGGTTTTACAGCTCTGATAAGTCATCTGTATCAAGCTACTTCTCTTAGAGCAGATGAACCAAACAAACACTAGAACCCCTGTATTCCTCATTAAAGCCTTTTTGCAACCTGTAGACAGAGATCAGTCACAAGGAAGTATGTACATATACTCTGCTATGCAGGATGGTATGCTGTATTTGACCTGTGCTTCAGATGTGATGTGCTTTAGACAGTGAAGGACCTCACATGCCCTCATTAGTACAGAGTAGGTACATTAGGTGATGACCAGTGATTCTAGAGGCTTTTTAAGGACATGGTGGACCTACTGGTGCACACTATCCGTGAGCTATTTTTTTCTGAAAGCACTGACTTGGTGTGTGTGATGTCTGTGTTCTAACACCTTAGCCAGAACGGTAATATCAAGCTGTTGTGCATATGAAAATTATGGATAGACAGAGAAAATCTTCAAAACTTTTACAGAAGGAATTCTGCATTGAAAAAAAAAATGCCAAGCAAATGGGAGCCTGTATGTTTTATGGCATATCTGAGTAACGTTTAAGACTGTGATATCAAGTGGCTGGATGTTAATGTCTTTAACCAGCAGAGATGCTTCTGGAGGAAGAAGGCTTTTTAAAGCTTCAGCTGTTTTTGCTTGTGTTAATAATATTCCAGTTTGGTGGTATGGGTGCCATGACCACCTTCATGTCAGTATAATATAATACAGAACTAGTGCTGGTTTAGAGGTGCTTTATATTGTGTCACTGGTATTTTTACAGATAAACATCCTAAGGATAGCCATTAATAAGCTGCTCTGTGAATGTGCAGTTGTCTTCTAGTGAAGAGAGAATGACACAGCTGCAGGAAAATGTTCGTGAAAAACTTCTATGGTAATAATTTGTAGAAATAGATCTTCTGTTTCACAGTCTCAGCAAAAACAAAATAAATGAGCACTTGAAGCATAGCTCAGAGTAGGCTTTGGGGAAATAATATGTCCCTCTTCAATGATGCACTTAATTTACTTATTTATAAAGCAGCATGCGCAACGACTTTAGACTTCTTGTGGAAACACTGGTTCTTCAGGGGAAGCCTGATGATGGCTTAGGACTCATAAAACCTAGACTGTAAAACCTGTTCTACAGGATACCATTTCTGATGTATCTTTGCTTTGTGCACCTAGGACAAAGCTTGTAAAGTCCTATGGCATGGGAGTGCGGAAGGATTTAGAATTCTTTCCCCTTGTACATTAAATTTGAATTGTGTGTGCTGGCCTTTTCTCCCTCAACAGGGTAGGTGTTGACCAAGTTAATTGCTGCAAGTCCCAGGATAATTTATGAATTGAAGTAAGACTGCCTGCCTTTTTTTCCAGCAGGCCTCCTTGATTTTCCTAACTGAAGCAGTGGTCTTGAAAAGACTATTGAGAGTCAGTGCAGCCAGTCTTGAGAATTACTTCATCTCACGATGTGTGGGAAGTGTTTGGGGGACCTAGTTCAGTGAAGTATCCCTGTAAGAGCTCCTTCTAACGTCTGCCACTGCTGGCCATGCTGTGAAAAATCTTCCCTTGTTTGTAAATGGACAGCACTAAAATGTGCAATACATATCATCAGCAGACTTTTCTCCTCCTTACCTGACTCTCTACTGAGCAGATTTAAAAAAGAGCTCTGACTCAGCCACTCGATGTTACGTTCTCTAGTATTGGCCTCTTTGTAGGAAATGGGCCCCTTTTCACAAATAGTTTCTAAAGTAACTACATGCCAAAGTGAGGCAGTTCCTCCTGCTGATAGAGATCAGCAACTTTTAAGCCCTTACACTAGGTTATCAAAATTATTATCAAGCAGCTATTTATGCTGAGTGTTCAGGTGTGAGCGAGTGGCTGTGTTGGTGCTTAGGTTGCTGGCTGGGGTTACAACCGTGGTTTTTGAATGTACCTGCTCATTGAATTTTTCTTTTTTTTTCCTTCCCATCTGTAAAAAGCTATTATGTTGCCTTTAGTTGAAAGCAAGTACCTCTACTTCTTATTTCCAAAACCTGGAAGAAAATTCAGTGGGGTGCATTTTATAATAAATTAACAAGTGTGGGGGGAGTCAGCCTTACCTTTTGAGGCATAAACAATTGCCTGAAGATGTGGAGATACCTGTTATTGTTAGTTGACCAGCAGACACGTTGGATATGACAAGAGAGCAAGGTGATTATTTTTAGTTTGGGTGCTGCACTGTATATGCTGCCAGTGGGTCAGCTGCTCTTCTCTCCAAGACTTGGCTTATTCCTGCCAGCTGTTGCAGTGGGTTGTGTGTGCCTCCAGAAAGCGGTGCATCAAAGATGCACGCTGCTTGTGCTTTCAATAGGAACACCAGTACAGGCTGACAGGAAGCTGTTCATGTTTTGTGTCTGCAGAACTCTTGGTAAAATACCAGCTATGGAGCGTACTGCTGATGCAATATTTAATTTGCTGTTTGTGTCCAAGTACCTCAGGCCAGTCAGTGTCTCTGTTGCCTTTGGATGTGCCATGTAGTACCATGTTTAGACTTAAAAGCTGAATGATGTTTGCTTGGGTAATTCATGTGGTAGGAAGTATAGGGAGAAGTCGAGGAAAATGGATAGGCAGAAAAAAGCAAAACCACAAAATCTCTTTGGAGTTGACTCTGACAATAACAGGAGCTCATCCTTGAACAGCAACACTTAGACGCTAAATTCAAGGCACAAAGATGTCACTGCTTTTTCTTCAGACATGAACACTTGGTACTGTTCTAGCACCTTTTTGGGTGATTGATTAGACATCTCCAGCCAGTTGGGGAAGGAGCAGCCTGCGCAGCTCTTTGGCGCAAGGTCCTCAGCATTGATGTATTCCCAGTTCAGTCAGAGCTGACTGCCTGACTCGGTCATTCTCATCTGCCTCCTGGACTTTTTTTTCTTTAGAATTTTATACCTTTATGTGGTACCATTTTCTCTCTTGGAATCTTTGTGCTTTTATTGATTCTGTTCCAATGGTCCTAAAGCTAATTTTCTATTTTTTTAATATATTTTTTAATCTTTTGAAGAAAGAGACAGTTTGGTTATTGTCATCATGATGTCTTTGAGTACAACCTTTCTTGGTTTTGAATATTCTTTTCTGATTGTACTTTGCTTTATGTCTTGGAAAAACACTAACCTTTTTTGAATAGGAGTAAATTTTTAAAAATTTAGCCTGAACACTCTTAACATAACTTTTTTTCAATTTTCAAAAGCTAATTGTATTTACAACATGTACCACTACTTAAGGCTAAAATCAGTGTTTGAAAAAACACTTCTAGACAGAATTAATTAAAGTCTACTACTGTCATACTTTGCACAGCTGAGGAAATAAACTGGAGCAGGCAGACAATCTACAGTAATGAGTTGTCATGCAAAACAAATACCCTAAAAATAGCTGTATATACATTGTAGTGATAAGCATGCATACAACTTAGAGAATAAATGACAGTGCAATTCTAGGACTTTGTAAATTAAAAGTATCAGTATTTTCTGTAAAGAAATACATTCTGATACATTCAATGTCCCTGTGAAAATTTGTATTTCGACTTCTTACAGTAGAGGAGTGAAGTACAGAGAAATGAACAAATCCGACTAGATTAACAAGGAAATTTAGATTCTCTTCAGCACAAACACCTTGTAAATGCAGAATGTGTCTAATATAAAAATTACTTTGTCCATATACTTAATCGAATACAGTGTTTCATAAGGCTGTTTTTATGTAATCTCAGTTTAATCTGCCAAATCAAAACCTCGAGACAGAATTGTTCCTTCCTGGTATGAGAGATCATATGCATGAATCAGGTAAGTGTATAAGCATTCCTCCCTGCCTTCAGGAAGTGTACTTAGAATATCTCAGTACAGTTAGTAAGTGGTCAGAGGTAGAATTTCCTTTGGAAGGGGTCTTGATGTCTTTTTTGAGTATTAATTTAGAAGTAGTGAAAATATTGTAGACTGAATTTGAGTCAGAAGAACTGTTGTGTATACATCAGTCTCTATTGATACTCTATTTTGTAGAGTCTATTTAGTTTGGGGCCATTTTGTTTTTCAATTTTGTCTATATGAATATTTAGCCTTTTTGAATGAACACTTTATGATTTTTAAGTTGAGAGAGACTGTTAAAGGCAACATTACATTGGAAGTTAAATTTATATTTCTATTAAGCAGCTGTGGCCTAAAAGAAAAAGACTTGATACATTTTCCTTGTTTAGGATTTATCTGAATGCAGTGCACTTCCATTTTGTTTTGGGTTGCTGTGTTTTCAGGTGCTTTTCCTTTTTAAGCAGACAGAAATGTAGCTTGTCTTAGAATGAAGTGGTGGGATCAGATAGGAGGCAGTTTTCTCGAACCCAGTTGGGTTTCATAAAGCTGGAAGACTAGTCCTACTCCATTAGAAATCTTGCCTTTCTTTTGTAAGGGCCTATATAGGCCACTAGGATTTCCCCATGAACAAATGCATTTTCTGACTTAAAAGGGGGTGAGGAATTGCTGAGTGCAACAGTAAGATGCACCCTCCCTGCACCTCTTCCACCCCAAGGCATGTAAATGAGGGGGTTTAGGTCTCTCTGAAAAGATTGACAGCAGTGAACAAGCACAAGGACGTGTTCCTAGAAGGAATTCACAAAGGGGTTAGTGTGTGTTGTCCTATATAACACTTTGGCTTAAGGCATGCTATATTTTCATTATTTCAAATTCAGTTATCATGGGTATTATGAAGATAATCTCCATTCAGTTACCTGATTTTATAAACAAGGTAATGTATAGGCCTTGGATCAGGATTTTCCCCACTGCATCTGAAGTCTGAGGTATCTCAGGACATGTTTCTTTTATATAAACATATAACACATATACCTGTAACGCTTTGGAATTTATTGTGGAATAGTATTCTGACCCAGGCAAACCACGAGATACAGCATTTTATAGTACTGGATCTTAGGTTTGAAACGTGTGATGTAAACTGAAATTCCTGTATGATTTGAAACTGTCCAAACTCTTCAAGACTTTTCCTTAACTCTGTTATATAGGAAAACCATTATTAAGAATGAGTTTTGACTTTCATCTTGCTTCTTTTGGTTAGGTTGGATTCTTGGCGTATCGTTGACCAATCAGAAAGCAGCATGAAAGAGGAAATGGTGGTCTTTATCAGTTACATAAGCTTGTTCTGTTGAATGTTTAAGTATTTCTAGACGTTTTTCATAGGGACGATGGTATTACAACTAGTACAAAAATTACTTCTGTTTTCTGTGTAACCCTTGGACACTTGTTTTGCAAGACAAGTTTGTTCCTTAAGATTAGTGTAAGTGTACTGAAATACAGTTTGGAATATGTTAATCTTTTTTCAGCAAGTTAAGGTTTGCTGACCTAGAACAGACAAGTTTATTCACTAAACAACTGACTTAAAGCAGGGTGCAATTTTCATTTTAATAACACTGTGAGCAAGTTTATCACAAGGTAAAAGACAAAGTGAATCTAGATTTAGTTCATTTTCTGTCTAAAAATTCATAAGCCATGGGGCGTGATTTTTTTTGTCTTTAACTGCAAGCTACATTTTCTTATTTTCCCTGGTCATGAGTTTTTCTAAAGCCTTGCAACAGAAGTGTTTTTGGAATTTTTCTGGAATCTAAAACTAGAAGTCAAAGGAAACTAATGATCTGAACTATAACTTCATTAGACTGGATACAAATTTTTGATTTTATTTTTCATACACCAAATGTAATATAATTTCTTTTCATGTATGGCAGAATTTTGATTGGCAAATCATGACAGTATGGCAATGCTCTTTTGAATACTGATTCATAGCACCTCTGTTTCATCCTTCCTCCTTTCTTTAATCCATGAAATCTCAGTCCTAAAAACTAGGTCAGTGGTTCAGAATAAAATGCAGAAGTGAATAAAATGGTATTTCTTTCTTCAGTTGTGCGGTCATGCTTAATAAAAGCTAATTTAGTTATTAATGGTATGTGATTGCATTCATCAAATACCTGAATACAGAAACAGTATATGGAAAAGTATTAAACTTTTGATTGTTCATGCCAATTATTGAAGATCATTTAATATCCAATCATCCTCTGAAGACAGACAGAATCGATGGTCACCTTAAAAGAAGTGGCCAGATTTGGGGAAAATAAGAAGATGCTTAAAACTAAGAAATTATTTTAAGCTGTACTTAAAACAGAGGGGCAACCATATAATAGGGCAATTCAGTGGCTTATTATAAGCATTACTTCCTTAGACCCGTTCTACTAATCCTTGCGAATTATAAAACATCATATTTATATAGTGAGATCGGCTTAATAGGAAAAAATCCATCTCAAGTGGCTTAGACAACAGTTTCTCAGCTGAGCGTCATATGCAAATTAAGTGTTGCAGTTAAACACCTTCTGGCAGCAAATGAAACGGGCAGACTGTCAAATGTTTGCTTTGCCTATTAACGATGGGAATTTCTGCAGGAAAAAGTAATTTGGTAATACCAAAAGTCATGATATAAATGATCTAACTTATCGTGCTTCCTCATAAGCAACACTGAAATTGCAAGTTGAGAGGAATAGAAATTTTTTTTTTAAATTCTGTGTGTAATATGTCCTGGTCTGTTCATGTGTGTGTGCTGCCATCTGCTGAGGGGTTACTGATGTGCTTTTTGGTCCCCTTTGAAGGTCGTCTGCATGTTGTAATGCTCTCAGTAAAGAAGAGGTACACTGTAATGGCTCATGTTGTGATAAAACCGAAAGGTTTCTCCTCTTGTCCTTGTGATGAGAAGAGCAGATGATGCCAACTCCACCACATTCCAATAACCCATAACCTGAGACATGAAAATTGTGTGCTCCCAATTTTGTCCTGGGTACATATTAAGTCTGCAGATGTCATACATGACAGATTATCCTTGAAGGAAACAGAACATCTTAAAAGTTAGCCTTGCTGGGAAATGTTATTTACTGCCAGATGAAAATATAGTATTAAAATTTACAAAGCAGCAGTTGTATTTTATTGTTTGATTCAGGTTTAAACAGCACTGCATAGTTGCTTAAACAAGTTTAAGGTAAACAGCTTCAAGATTTCTCCCTCCAGGGTTAATAGTATGTAGCACTGGAGAAAGAAGTCTTGTAAAATAGTAGTGTCTGTGTATGGCTGTAGACCTGCTCCCAGTCAACTATGTGCCTTTCTGGGGATACTTCCAAGAGAAAAAGGCCATGACTGCTTGTCAGGATTCCTTTTATCTCCAGGTGCTCACCAACATTTATCAGAATGAGATTTCACTTAGGTAATTTATTAGCAATCATCCACATTTATTTATTTCTTCATTGCTGAGTCCAAGGTAGAAAGATTTTAATCTGTAATTGCTGAGATGAACCCTCTTGAATGCCTCCAATCGCAATGATAAAGTGACAAATTGTACTATAGGTGCTTCTTAAGTCTGAAAACGTGCATTCACTATTGTTCATCATTTTCCCCACAGCTACAATGAAATCAAGTAGCAGTTTTAAATAAAAAGGAATTTTTTGGCATTTGGAATTTACTGCCCCAGGTTGTGCTAGAAACCAGATATATAAACAAACACAAAAAGGATTCAGAACTTCAGGGAAGGCAGATCCTTCACCAGCTGTTAAAATTGAGGAACTCAAACTCATTACCCTACTGAATTCCAGAACCTGAGAAAATATAGTAGAAAAGTGCCTATTTTTATCCTTTCCCAAGCTCTTCTTTCTGGCAGATACAAGGGTGGAGAATATTGTTTACGTATCCTTTTAAAGATGCTGTAACAGACCAGACTTCATAATTCCATCTGTGACTGAAACATTCTGGAATCAGCAGTAGTAGAACTACATAGCATGGACGATCACTAACAGAATAAGATGTCTTTTAACTACGCCTGCACTAAAGAGAGTTGTTCAGGATAGGTGTCAAGGGTTAGAGCTGGCTCCAGATGAATGACAGACACTCGTTATTACCCCCTTCCCCCTCTTTCCCAAAGAGGAGAAAAGAGAAAAGGAGTAAGAGAAGAGACTTACAGATTGGAAAGAAAATTAAAACTACTTTAATTAAAAAAAAAAAAATGAAATGAACTATATACGATACCAATACTGAACCCAACCCCCTGATGGCAACCCTGTCACTGTCACCACTGATGCTGGTGGAAAGACACGGGGGAAGGCCAAGGCTGGGCTTAGGAGCTGGATTCCAGAACTGGATTCAGGAGGCACGGCCTGGGATTGAAGGCAGAAGAGAGTCAGTCCTCTTTGGACATTGGCATTGAAGAAGAGAGCAAGAGGGGACAAGAACCTCAGCTTTATACTGAGTATGATGTCTATAGGATGGAACACCTTGTTGGTCAGTTTAGGGTCACCTGTCCTGTCTGCTCCTCCCCACAGATGTGACCTCTAACTTACTGCACCCCCAACGTGGTACACAGGATTTAGCAGTGACCTTGGTCTGCCACAGCAGAAAGTATCAGCAAGAGCTTTTTCTGCGCACCAATCCCTAGCAGTAACTGTAAACATCAAGCGCTGTCACTCCCTGAAGCAGACACTGTCTGCAAAAATATGCCGTTAACTTCAGAAAGTGCAGTTAGTTGGAAGAGACTTGACTGAAAAGTAACATCTCTGGACAGAATTAGTTCTGTTCCAACTCAAATCAGGACAATAGGTAGTTTGCGTTTCTTGTCTTCCTCTCTTTTTATACTGCTTCATAACTCTGCTTATATAGGATTCTGCAGTTGAAAGGGGGTGAAGGTGCAGCTGGTGTTCTCTGCCCTCAGGTCTTTTGTAGGAAGTGTAGGACGTCCATGATGCAGGTGTACAGTGCAAATACATATATACCTGGCCAAAAGGATTCCAACTGGAACATAAGGTATATGCACCTCAGTAGCTGGATGTGATTATGGGGAAATATATCCTAAAAAAACCTCTAGCTGCTATGTGATCAGTGACTTCTCATTTCTTCTGTAAATTAATATCTGAAAAGGACTTCAATTAATTATGAATAATTTGAGCTGATAGATTTGGTAAATAGCCCAGACGCTGAAATTCTTGCATATTTCCTAGATTACCACTTAGACTGGTTACATCTGGATTAGAACAAACAAATGAGATTCACAGAAGACTTTTGCCTGCCAGCCTATTCATTAGTCTTAAGATTGTTAAATAATAATAAAGGATAGTGTTAAAAACCGATAGAGCATGTGAAATGCAATAACATTTGGAACTACAGTTCAAGAGTTGCAAACCTGTGAGTCTGGAGGAAATTGGAGAAGCCTGAAGTAGAGTGATAAATGTGCCATATGTGAGAGAGTTTATCAATTTCTCTTTGTGAGGGTGTCACAACAGACAGAGATGTGGAGCTTGTTGGGCTGGAACAGTTCCAGCTTTAGTCTGAAGTCTGTCCTTCTTGCCCTGAGACGCAATGATAACATTCCTATCCTTGAATAACAAGAAAATATGTTCATAATCTCTTGAGATCTTTCAAGCTATTATGGACATACAGTGTTGGGTCAGCCCAAGCCAGCTGACTCATTCAGCATCAATACCCTTCTTCTTTCTTCATGTAAGTACAGTAATCATTCTTTATCACTCACATTATATCTGTGTTTTCCCTGTATCCAAAAATGATGCAGAGAGAGGAGTTTTCCAGAAAGATGTGTTTTGAGAGAAGAGGGATGGAAGGACATGAAAGCAAGATCTTTTCTGATCTTAAGTGTTATGGGTTATGTATTAAAAAAAAAAAAATATTCCAAATACCTACAAGCATTTTTCAGAAAGGCTTCTCTATTAAAAACAACCAGAGTATAGTCTAGACAGTGGCTGCAGTGGCAGGAGTACCAATGTGTTTGAAATGCTCAGATTTCAGCTACAGACAATGAAAAAGTCCAAGAGAGGTGGAATCCACCGGCAAGAGTCCGTCGAGGGGCCAGCTAAGATGATTAAACCTGGAGCCTCTCTCCTGTGAGGAAAGGCTGAGAGAGCTGGGACTGTTGAGCCAAGAGAAGAGAAGGCTTAATGTACATCGAGTATATGCAGAAGACGGAGACAGGCTTTTTTCAGTGGTGCCCAGTGCAAGGGCAAGAGGCAGTGGGCACAAACGGAAACACAGGAGGTCCCCCCTGAACATCAGGAAACACTTTTTCACTGTGGTAGTGACCAGGCACAGCTTGACCACAGGACACTCCATCACTGGAGATACTCAGAAGCCATCTGGACATGGTCCAGGGCCGCCAGGTGCTGGAGAAGATGACCTCCAGAGGTCCTTCCAACCTCAAGTGTTCTGTGATGCTCAGGTAAAGAGGCTTTTTCAAAAGTGTATGTAAACAAGGCAGAAGCAACCTGTTGTCACACATCTGAGAAATAAGCGGCGCCTGTAGTGAGGGAAATTGGATTTTTAGAATGAGAAGGGTAATGCCTGCAGTGTCAAATGGCAGTTGAGGCCTGGGGTGGCTTAGAGGACCAAAAGATCTCAAGATGTGCATCTGAATGTATTTTATGTAAAGTTGTGGCAGCCTGTCGGTAATGAACAAGGCAACGCTGATCCCACCCCTGTGATGTGTGTTGAAGACTGACTGTCAGTCCATTCTCCGATCTGGGGACTACGGTGCACCCTTTAGGATCCTAACAACCTTTCTAGTCTTACAACTGTGATTTATTTAACTCATGTTTGTGAAGGTGATGGACTCCTCACACATGCTGGGTGATGTCTATAACATTGCAGAGGGGACGCAGCCCCAGGAGCGAGCCGGAAGAATCCGTGTTTGCTCTTTCCCCAGCTTGAGGCTGGTAGACTGCTTTTCCTTTAAGCAAGATCATTTCTGCACGCGTCTCAAGATGGGAGGGAATATCATACACCTGGGAGGGGATTTGGGGAGGTGGAACGGTTGTGATTGTGCACTGGGTAGAGGAAGGCGCAAGATAATTTTTGAACACGCAGGAGTCTTGAAGGCAGGGAAAATGATGAAAAAACGAAGCAAGCAGCAAGAATGTATAACTTTCCCCCTGGGCTGGTGGTTGCAAAAGGTGAAGGGGAAGGGAAGGTAAGGGTTGGTCAGAGACTGACCCCGAAGCTAAGCTCAAGGTTTTGCTTAGGCGGTTCTGTATATTTAAGGGCCACCCATAACACATTCTGGTTGAGGTTGATAGGGGAGCTGGGGAACAGAAAAGAATCTCTGGGGCTCCTAGGATAGAGAGAGTGGTGCTACTCAGGTGGTGCCAGGAGTGCCCAGAATTCTGCCTTGATCCAGCTTCCATTTCTACTTCTTTTCAAAGTGCAGTTGACCTAAAATTAGCTGTCCATGAGCTATACCAGCTGTTACCCCAAGTACACAGAGCGTGCCAAAAGGTTAGGGAGATGTTATCTCTGGTTTCTAAGTTGATTCCTCAGAGTGCTTGAGAGCACTTGCTCCACAGTTCCTTCAGTAGAATCACGCTGTTACAGTGGACACCTTTACACAGTGAAAGAGAAAAGGATATAATTATTAAAAACAAGTAACAAATGGTGTAGTCACTCAGGTTTGCTGTGGGTGGTCAAGGATGGGGCTTATACCAGCCTTTAACATGGCTGCAGCTGAGAAATGGAACAACTTAAAATGAGTTTGGCCTTCGGTGTGGAAATTCAGCACTGATCATAAAGCAGGCTTGGGAGTTTTGCATTTCCTTCCCCCAAAAGCATGTAGAGTAGGGTTGTGGGTGGTTTGAATGAACCCTACAGATCTGCTGAGACTGCACTTGCAAAATGGCAGTCTGTGCATTCTGCAGTGAGAGCGTAGAAATTAAGGCAAGAATGGATGTCAATTTAAAGTGATGTATTTCCAAAGAAACCAGGACTGTCCTTTTTGAGCTTTACGTGATTTTAGGAGGTACGGGTGAGGGCATGTGTTTAGAAACGCTGATCCTTTCTAGTGCAGTTGAACTGTTGTAGGCATCTGAGCTACCTCTTTTCTAAAGCTTGCTCATGGATTCTACAAGAGCTTTTGTTGTCAGTGCAGACAGAGAGAGAGCTGACAGCAGGAAAAGGAAGGCAGGAGGTGGAATTTGAATAACGAAGTGATGGAGACCTCATCCTAGCGTGACTTCACCGAGCACAGCGAGTGCAGTTACAACAGGTTCTGCCTTGCTGAGCCCGTGGTCAGATGTCTCAGGTTTATTTACACTAACCACCACACTTCTGCATACCTCTGGCGTGCCCAGAATGAGAACTCAGTGAGACAGAGGACTGTTCAAACAGTCACACGGATGATGATCCAAGTGAAACTAATTGCCTTGGAGAAACAAACTATGGAAATGCTGCAGCTCGTTATCTGAAGGTGAGACTGTTCTGTAAAACTGAGATTTGTGGGGAATTTGTATCATCTTGGGAAAGAAGAACACTGTTGTGTGCAGCCAATAGTGAGATGTAAGTATGTGACCGCTAAGAACTGTCATGAAAGCGAGTTCAGCAAATAGTCTTCCTGCTGTCATCCTGGAAACTCTGGCGAACCTGTATTTATGTTGGTTCACTTTAGTCGTGGTCATTAGCTACATCATCCATCAAAAATAACAAAGCTTTTAAAAATGCCGAAATTTTTTTAATCCATTTTCAAGGATCAGGTGCTCTGAGCTCAAGAGTGGTCCATTCCAGTGAGCAGGAAACCATGCAAAGGTAGAAGGAGGCCTACATGGATGAACAAGGGACTCCAAACAGAAGTCAAGTATACAAAGGAAGCGTGCAAGAGGTGGGAGAAGGGGTAGGAGGTCCAGGAATAATATAGAGATACTGTCAAGAGAGTGCAGGGATGTTGTTATGAAAGCCAAGGCCCACCCTGAACTGAATTTAGAGAAAGATATGAAGGGCATCAGGAATGGCTTCTAAAGGTAAATCAGCAGCAAAAGGATGACTACGGAAAACATGGGCCCACTGCTGGATGACAGGAACCTGGTGACAAAGGACACGGCAAAAGCTGACAATATCACCTTTGCCTCACTCTTTTCTGGTAATATTTGCCTTCAGGAATGTCAGACACCTGAGATCCATGGGAAGGTGTAGGCCAAGGAATACTTGCGCTTCCTGGAGAAGGATCAGGTTATGGAATGCTTAAATAAACCAGACACTGACAAGATCCTGGGACCTGATGGGCTGCACTCACGAATGCCAAGGGAGCTGCCTGATGTCATTGGAGGACATTTAATAATCTTTGAAAGGTTAGGGAAATCAGGGGAAGGTTCCTGAGGAGTGGCAGAAAGCAAATGTTACCTCTACCTTCAAGAAAGGTGAGGAGGAGGAGGAGATGGGGAGCTAGAGGCTGGTCAGCTTTACCTCAGTACCCAGAAAAGTGGTGGAGCAAATAAACCCAGAAGCCATTTCCAGGCATATGAAGGTCAAGAAGGCAGTTAGGAGCAGTCGCCATCAATTTATCATGCTTGATCAACCTGATAGCCTCCTATGACCAGATGACTGGTTCAGTGGTGAGGGGAGTGCAGGAGTTGCTGTTTGTCACAACTTCACTATGGCTTTTGACACTGCTGCCCATAACATCCTCATAGACAAACGGATGATATAGGGGCTAAGTGGACAGTGAGGTGGGCTGGAAACTGTTCAAACTGTCAAGGTCAAAGGGTTGTAATCAGCACCACGATATCTAGCTGGAGTCTAGTCACTAGTTATTTTTTCCCAGGGGTCAATAATGGCACCATCTTCATTAATGAGCTGGATGATGGGACAGAGTGCACAGTCAGCAATTGTAGACAACACAAAACCAGGAGGAGTGGTTGATACGTCAGACGGTTGTCCACCATTCAGAGGCACCTGGACAGGCTGTGCCAATGAGTCAACAGAAATCTTTCAGAGGGAATTAAATACTAAACCAAACTAGTAGCTCCTTAAGGAAACTGTAATTAGTCAGACGAGGTATTAAAAAAAAAAATCACAGTAGCTGGTCTCATTCAGTGTATAATTTCACATGGAATGCTGACCCAGTTTAATGCTTAGGGCTCTCAGCCCGTACTGGAGCTTAAGGCAGGTAGACGAAGTCTCACACAGGCCCTAGCTGACTCCTATTTCCTATTATACGTCCCAACACACTTCATAGTTTGAACCAAGTCCTGAGGACATGTCTTCTCCTATCCAGACATTAGGTCTTTGGACTGGAAAAATCAAGCAACATTCTACTTGAAATTCTAAATGAAATTATTAATTTGTCATTTTAAGACCTTTTCTATGGACAGTCACGTGCCAGTTAGCATACTTCAGGGGTAGGATTCATCACCTTACCAAATTCAGTTATCAAAAAACCAGTCATCTAGTCTCCACTAATCAGTTTAATAATTAGTAGTTAAGAAGTTGGTTATTTAATAGTAATCAGAGGCATAGTACATGCCCAGCATTCACAGTCGTTGACTGTGAGCTAAGGACTACTATGGTGTTTTGGGGTTTTTTTGGGGGTTTTTAAGTTCTGCTGTGTTTGATTTGCTGACAATACCTAGGTCAGAGTACATGCTGTGCTGTCAGTTCCTCTCAGCCTGCAGCCCCATGAGTCACTGACTACAGTGACAAGGGACAGGAGGATGGGAAGCAGAGCTCTTAGCTGTATACAACGTTGCAGACTGCTGGAACTTGCACACTTAACTCCCCTTCCTCTGAAGGGTGGATGGGACCAAAACATTTCTATCAGAGTGGAGAGCCCACCGACATGACAAGGGCATTGAGGTATTTCCAGGCTGCTGGTGGTGAATCCACAGGAATTGTGTGTCTGCCATAGGTGTCAAGTCTCAGAAAAATCCTGGTATGGCATGAAATACTAGCAGAACTAGTAGGTGGGGCTAGAACTACAAGGGGGGCTGCTTGTTAATCCTTGCCTTTTATAGTTCTGCTGGAAAGCTGAAGGGTTAGGCTCTGTGCACCACTGATACCATTTTGAGAACAGGAAAATTGCATCTCAAAGCTGTGTGTATTGGCGAAGGCACCGGGCTGGTCTGTGGGCATTTGACCAAGAAACTACCCTGTCTCAGCCTTGGAAGTGTAGCTCTAGAGAAACCACTGATGACGCAAAACATGCTAGTGCAGACATGGCAACTCTAGAGCAGCACCCGAATGACTCTCAGTAAGGAGAAGTTTCTGCAGTTACCTCTCCTTCATCTGTGGGGTGTGAGTTGGCAACAGGTCCTGCACCTGGTGCTCACGGGTACAGCCTGGCACTGGGCACTGGCAAGGGTGCAGGCTGCATGTGGCTTTAGGCAAAGTAAGGAGAGTGGTGTGGGGTCAAGAACTCAAATACAGTTGGACGAAGGCAGACAGGTCCATGAGCTCCAAAGAGCAGCATGAGTCCCAGGCCTCGCTGAGACTGCAGGCAAGATAAATTACTAACGTCTTTTAAGGGCTTCAGAAAATGAAACAAAATTAATAATAAAAACTATCCTGATACACAAGCAGGAAAAGGGGACAACTGCCACGGTGAAATAATAAGGCATGTGCGTGTGATCAGCCCTGATGAGGACATGGAGTGTGCTGTAACGAATACACCTGCTTGTTGGCAGGAGTTGAAGGCCTTGAGGTTCTTCATTCTTGAGTACCTGTGGCGCAAGAAGAAAGTCTGAAGGGATATATAGACTATCAGTTGAAGAGAAAAAAATCTGTGGAACATAACACGGCTTTGAATGACAAGTCAGAAATACCTTTCTTCTTAGACTTTTCTGACCTGTCCTGTTGCCCAAGCTGCGTTAGCAAGCCTACTGGCACTGAGGTGGTTTGGAGAAGGTGCGGCCCTCCACAGGAGTCCTTTTTCATCCACTGAGGTCTACAACACCCAGTTGTACACCTCAACACTCATCTCCTCTTCTGATGATCCCACCTTGATGATTTTTGGGGTTGTCTTTTATCCTTGCCCCCAACCCACACCACAAATGCTGTCGCCTGTGACTTGTTTCCTTGGTTCTGCAGCCTGCCCGGTCCATGTTTCACGGAGTCTCATCCACTCCAAAGTGCCCTGGCTCCTGTGCCCTTGGGCACAGTCACCTCATCTGCAGATGTTCTTCCTCCCCGCTCTGGGGAAATAACTTCCAAGGAACTGACTGAGAGGCATTGTTCCTCTTCTTCTTTTCATAGTTATCTTAATCACACCACTATTATTTTTTCCTACACAAATCAGTGATTTCTATGTGATCCGTAGTTTCTTAGCTCATCAATTCTGCGTTCTGATCAAACTCAGTCAAAATGTCAACATAAATAACTCAATGTACTGGCTGAGTTTAAGTTACAATAACAATTATTAGCACAGCATGACAGTTGTCACACCAAGGTGTTACTAACAAGGCGGGCGGGTGGAATGTGGAAATGCATCTTTCTCCGGAGCTTAAGATCAGCTCAGTTTCACCTCAGTAAGTCTGTTTTCCCTTGTTGCTTTAAGATCTTCTTGTTGTTTAGTAAATCCTTGTTCTATCTTACCATATCTCAGAAGTTCTCTGGAACCTCACTATGTCTGATGTTTATGCACTGATAAAGAAAACGTGTCACTATTTGTTATTACTCTTTCTACAGATAATGAAGTGAGGAAGCAAGAAACAGGAGTGGTGGATTGTCAAATGTGGTGTTTGCCTTCCTCTTGCCTGGCCTTCCTGAGTCAGGCTTCTTTGCTGTATCCAAGGAAGTAAGATCCTTCTTAAGAACTGCAATAAAAGCAACATTGTTAAATTCAAGTGAAATTCTGAGAAACCTACTTAGAAGTTTAGTGAGGGAGTCAGAAATTATGTGAGTGCTAATTAACGCAACCTGCATTCTTAGCTGCTTACAGTGTCCAACAGTGTCAGAGCCTTACACAGCATCAAAGACAGCCTGAAAAGTGCAACCAGGAGTCATAATCTCCCTATGTTTCAGAACAGTTTGCAGTAGGTTTTCATTTACTTCAGACAAAACCTCCTTCAGATTATATTAAAACTAATTATTAAAAAGATTCTGAACTGGGCAAACTTTTATCAAAAGGTAGCTAGCTCAAGTTGACTGTATACTTAGCATGAGGTAATACAAGATTTATGTAACACCACGCTAGAAAATCTAAATTAAATATAACTAGATTTATAATTGTCAAGCAATTACATGAGACTATATTGTTGTAGCAGGAAAATACAGAGGAAAATAAATCTAGTGACTGTCTCAGTTGAAATAAATTGAAAAACAATAATTTGAAATCTGGCAGCAATAAAGTTAAGACAAAACCTTACGTTTTAGTATGAAAATAATAATCAGTATCATCAGTGAATGCTTTCAGAAGCATGACACCAAGTTTTGAGTTGAACTTGTCTTGCACGGATGCATTGAGAAAGTATGCAGGAAGTCCTTTCCATTCTGATTCTAGTCTGTGATACGAAGGTTGACAACACAGTATTACAACATGTCCGTCTCTAGAAGCGTTTTGCTATTGTTCATATACTTCAGCTGAAAGCATCCCTTTAGCAAGGGCGACATTTTACTTCCAGAAGCACTTGTGTACTCTCTGGAAGCTCACAACTATCGCAGACTGTGCTCCCCTGTGTAGATTCCTAATTGCCTTGGAGAAACAAGCTATGGAAATGCTGCAGCTCGCTATCTGAAGGTGAGACTTTTCTGTAAAACTGAGATTTGTGGGGAATTTGTATAATCTTGGGAAAGAAAAACACAATTGTGTTCAACCAATAGAGAGATCTTCAGGGCTTCCACCCTCCGCCCCCACCCCACCACCCCGTAATTGTATTTTATTGAATAAGTAGTTAGCCTTCACTTAAATGCAGATGGGGAAAGGGGAACCTCTCTGGTTAAATTTAGAACTGTAGCTCTGGAGATATCTGGGCTGGTGCTTGGAACTGCTGCACTATTTAAGTTTTAAGCGAGACATCCTTTTCTTAGGGCTCCATTCCCCTGTGTATGTTTGAAACAGAAACAGAGTGCCATGCTGAGGATTGTGTACATATGCCACACTCCTTTAACTGGATTAAATTGAGATGCCAGTCTACATGGAACTGTCAGGAAAAGCCCATGTGGATTAGAATAAATGAGAGAATCACAGTTTAAACCAATACAAGATATACAAGGATACAAGAGCTGACATAGACTGTGACAGGAGTTACACTGATTTTGGAAAATAATTAGCACATTTTCAAGGGGCATAGTAACAGGGGACTTTTTGTCTACCTTAGCCTGTAGATAGGGATAGAACTCGACAGTAAATCAAACAAAAAACTGCCACCATCAATATGTAGTTTGATTTGGAGTTTCCTTTCTGTAAAAGAACCTGGAGGAAAAGCAGATGAAACTCTAAGGACACTAATAAATGAAAGAAACCTGAAGCACAGAGGATATATTTTAGGAAGGAGAGAGGTATGAATCCTCCAGTGAGGTGTTGAAGGAAGAGGCAGCCTCTCAGATAATCTGGTGAATCTGTAGAAAGATGGATTGCTTTTTTCTTAGGCACTGAGCACAGCCACATAGGTGTTATCTCATCTCCGTCTGATGCTCCTATAGTCAGCTTTCACTCAAGCTCCAGGAATGTCTAGTCTGGTAGATACCATGACTTAAATTCCTTGGGGAAGCAGAGGGTACAGTGGTTGCTCCCTCTGCTGAGGGATCTTCCATCCTGTGGGACAGGGACAGGACCTTCTCAGAGGTTCCCCTTCAAGGAAACAGGAGTCACCCCCTTGGTGACTTCACATCCCCATGACAGGGAGGTCCTGGCAGCTGTTTCTTGGCATGGGGATGAACTCTTGGCTCTTTCTTGAGCCAATGGGCACCCTGGGGCCTTTTCCAAAGGGCAGAGAGCACAGCTTGGGTTGCTCGTGCTCACTATGGGGCTCAGCACTGGGCTGAGTGAGCAGGCTGGTTGAGGTGAGCGGGGAAGGAGTGAGCTGCCTTCCCGAAGGGTTATGGCCTTCAACTCCTTTTCTCAAGAAAGTCCCTCCCAGTGAGTCACCTGGGGACAGAGCTTCTCTCTGGTTTAGGGGAAGAAGGGAGGTAAACAGTATGCTCCAAATGCAGCTACTTATTTCCTCTTATCCTCCAAAAAGTGCAGAGACTGCTTTCTCCTCCAAAAAAATGCAATTGAAACTTCTTTCACGGTTGGATGAGTTCATGTCCAGTTCATGTCCTTTTCATGCAGTGCTTATGAAACTTATCTCCTCCTCTTCTCTCCTTGCCGGTCAGAGTGATGACCCCCAGATGTTCCACATACACACCTCTGTGATTGGTTTTTTTTTCGCTCCTGTATTTGGTCTTCATGCACTTCATGGAGGATTTTTTATTCTTTCACGTCTCTCATTTTGTTTTCTTCCTACACAGAGAATAAAACACCCAGGGGTAACTTTCTCCCTGAATGCTTGTGTTTAAAAAAGGAATGGTACATCTGTTGGCAATATTTCAACGTTTACAAAGGGGGTTTTTTGACTATTAGTAGTGAAAATCTAGACTGTGTAATCTGTAAATGAACAGCACAGAGGATGCACATGTATCTCTAGGGCTTTCTTGGTCTATTTTTTAATAAGGACAGAAAGCCCACATTTAAAAGACAGGAAAGTAGAGAAGATTTGATTAGAATTTGTGATACAGATAGTATCTTCCACAGCACATATTTCAGGAGATCACAGAAAATAGCTGTAGGGAGTTACTCTGCTTTCTCTAGTTTAAAATGTTAGCTTTCTCTTGAACTAGGTTTACTTGGTCCTGGATAACCATCATGTACAAACAGAATCCTCCTGCCCAAACACCCCGTTAAGTTGGGAGTTTCACAGGCATACTTTCAATCTGATTTATTCACGTTCTCTAAGGAATAGCTATTTATGAAGTAGAAAAATAAGGAGGTAGAAAATACTCTGTGAAGAAACCAAAGCAATTGCTGCTGAAATTAGAATAGCTACTGAGGCTAAGACAGTAGTAGAAACCATCCAATAGGATCCCAGTGCTACAGGATGAGGAATCTACATGGGGAGCACAGTCTGCGATACTTGTGAGCTTCCAGAGAGTACACAAGTGCTTCTGGAAGTAAAATGTCGCCCTTGCTAAAGGGATGCTTTCAGCTGAAGTATATGAACAATAGCAAAACGCTTCTAGAGACGGACATGTTGTAATACTGTGTTGTCAACCTTCGTTATCACAGACTAGAATCAGAATGGAAAGGACTTCCTGCATACTTTCTCAATGCATCCGTGCAAGACAAGTTCAACTCAAAGTAAAAGTCACCCTAGGATAAATTCTCCATCGCTTTGTTATTCAAATTCCACCTCCTGCCTTCCTTTTCCTGCTGTCAGCTCTCTCTCTGTCTGCACTGACAACAAAAGCTCTTGTAGAATCCATGAGCAAGCTTTAGAAAAGAGGTAGCTCAAGATGCCTACAACAGTTAAACTACAGCAGAAAAGATCAGCATTTCTAAAGTAAACTCATGCCCTCACCCGTACCTCCTAAAATCACGTAAAGCTCAAAAAGGACAGTCCTGGTTTCTTTGGAAATACACCACTTTAGCTACGGGGTCAGTCTCTGACCAACCCTTACCTTCCCTTCCCCTTCACCTTTTGCAACCACCAGCCCAGGGGGAAAGTTACACATTCTTGCTGCTTGCTTCGTTTTTTCATCATTTTCCCTGCCTTCAAGACTCCTGCATGTTCAAAAATTATCTTGCGCCTTCCTCTACCCAGTGCACAATCACAACCGTTCCACCTCCCCAAATCCCCTCCCAGGTGTATGATATTCCCTCCCATCTTGAGACGCGTGCAGAAATGATCCTGCTTAAAGGAAAAGCAGTCTACCAGCCTCAAGCTGGGGAAAGAGCAAACACGGATTCTTCCGGCTCGCTCCTGGGGCTGCGTCCCCTCTGCAATGTTATAGACATCACCCAGCATGTGTGAGGAGTCCATCACCTTCACAAACATGAGTTAAATAAATCACAGTTGTAAGACTAGAAAAGGTTGTTAGGATCCTAACGGGTGCACCGTAGTCCCCAGATCGGAGAATGGACTGACAGTCAGTCTTCAACACACATCACAGGGGTGGGATCTACCGACAGGCTGCCACAACTTTACATAAAATACATTCAGATGCACATCTTGAGATCTTTTGGTCCTCTAAGCCACCCCAGGCCTCAACTGCCATTTGACTACTGCAGGCATTAGCCCTTCTCATTCTAAAAATCCAATTTCCCTCACTACAGGCGCCGCTTATTTCTCAGATGTGTGACAACAGGTTGCTTCTGCCTTGTTTACATACACTTTTGAAAAAGCCTCTTTACCTGAGCATCACAGAACACTTGAGGTTGGAAGGACCTCTGGAGGTCATCTTCTCCAGCACCCTGGCTGCCCTGGACCATGTCCAGATGGCTTCTGAGTATCTCCAGTGATGGAGTGTCCTGTGGTCAAGCTGTGCCTGGTCACCACCACAGTGAAAAAGTGTTTCCTGATGTTCAGGGGGGACCTCCTGTGTTTCCATTTGTGCCCACTGCCTCTTGCCCTTGCACTGGGCACCACCAGGAAATTGTGTTTTCAGAAGAATGGAAAATATGTGGCTAATTCTTACAATATATTAAAGAAAGACATTCCACTTCATTCATTTATTTCTAACACAGATCTCAAATAATTCTTTTCCCTTTGCAGCGCTCCTCTTTCACAGCTCTGATCAAAGAGACCCAAAGAAAAAAATTTAAAGCTCTGACTATAGAAGGGAAGACGACAACACATCTTCATTTTAACAAAACTGAAGTTCCAGCTGAGTAGGATTACGAGAGTTGGTCAGAAGTTCAGAATTTGTTTTATAGAATAGTCAGATTTGAAAATGTTTCTGGCCACAAAACGGTGACCTTTTTTCCTTTTTTTTTTTTTAAATACATTCAGCATTGTTCATGTTCCATATAAAATTATATTGTATTTAGAAAAATCAAAGCTGTTTGCTATTAACTGCATAGACCTGATCATCTCTTCGTATGTTGGAATACAGAATTCCGAATGACATTGCTAGATTAGAAATGTGACCTTGAGTAACTGGGGAAATGTTATATAGGAATGACTTATTGCACAAACAGATGGGTGGAGGACAGAAGACCAAGCGTACCAATTGCAGGGAAGTTATTTAGAGAACACACAGGACTAGCACTTCAGAAGAACCATTAACAATAGAAAAAGACCCATAATGGGGAAGCTCAGAGAGTTGCAACACACCTAATTCCCTAAAGCGATGCCACAGGCCACAGAATATTATCAAAGAGGGTAGAGAACTCAAGCTTAGATGTCTCCTTTCCATAAGAACTTACTTCAGCCTTTCAATAGCTCAACAAAAGGCCCAGGCTGCGCATCTTAGAACATCGGCCTGGAGGAAACGAAAGTCTCTCTGAAAACTTTACTGGCAAGGCTCCATCTAAATGACTGATTTTCTTGCACAAGAATGATGATGACTTAGGTGACTTAATGGACATGACTTCCAGGCTTGTTACACGTTTGCAGCAGGGAGATTTGGATTCTGAACAGCAAAGTGCTATTTAATAGGGGAAAGTAGTATTTCATGTTCTGTATCCAATAGCATCCTGTGAATGAGAAGGAATACAGTAACTCTAGTTGAAAGGAATGTTGGCCATTGCAGCCAGTTTGTTCCAGGTCTTCAACAGCCGGGAACGAGCCATCCAATCCGGCACCATGACCTTCATATGCAAGGTTGGGAAGATGTTCCAGCATATTGCAAGAGACCCAGCAGGGGGTCTCTTTGATCAGAGATGTGAAAGAAAAGAATACATGACATAGACAACTTGTCATTGGCAATTCTGTGGTTCCTTTCGGTTTGGCTCCGATCGTCTACCAGACGGGCAAAAACACATTCACCAGGAAGTCCTGAGTTCTTTCCAGAAGGAGTCCTACAGAACCCAAAATGATCTTTCTGTGGAGTTTAAAACTGAAGATGCTTTTCAGGTGATTTTCATGGTTTTTCTTTGCTCGGAGGAGCACTGCAAAAGGAAAAAAAGAGAACAATTAAAAATGCTTTGAGATCTGTGTTAGAAATAAATTAAATGGAATGTGTTTCTTTGACACATGGTAACAATTAGTCATGTATTTCTCATTCTTTTGAAAAAACAATTTCCTGGAGTAGAACCAAAATGATGATTTAGAAACTTTTGCCGTGGATGTGTTGATACACACAAACAACAGCAGCTGGAGTCAATCCCGTTCATTTCTGCCATCAGACACTGCTGGGTTTGTTCAAGAGCCTAGTTTGGATCAAACTTGGCAGGAAACTGCGAGCTGGGCCATGTCTTTTCTGCACTGATGCAGGTGAGTGAATAGTGAAAAATTGCAAGGTTTTGTGTCTTGGTAAATGTCTGTATCAAGGTGAGGGGAAACAGCTTTATTCTATTATACTGTAATAGGGAGGAGAAAAAAAAAATATTTCTGCCTTCTTTTTCTTTTCCCCAGTCATTTTTCTCTCAGGATTCTGGATTGAGGCTGCAGTTCTGTGGGCATCTTGCTCAGTGCAGAAGTTGATTTAAGACCTTCCCACCCTCAGCCTTTTGCTTCCGTCTCTATTTCCGCTTTTGATTTTCCAAGATAACCATTAGTGGGCCTTTGCACTCAGCTGATCAGAAAATAGCCCAGGCTGAGAACACTCTGCACTTCAACCTTTTTTCCCCAGGTTTACTTTTTAACCCCCACCGCTGTTTTGATTACTGGTCAGTGTCCGGCCATTGGGGCAGCTGCACATGAAGCGGGATGAGAATGAAGAGGCTGGGTTAAGGGGGAGGTCCAAAAACCTGCTTAATCAAGCACTGCTCCAAGGGAAATGTGACTTGGGGCACAGATTTCAATCTATGCATTGCATATCAATACTGAGCTGTGGGGCAGGTGGGTGTTGGTAGAACTCAGTCTTCTACAGCTAGACAGCTGTCTGTGGAGAACAAGGGCTACCAGAGATGGGTTTCCACGTGACAGAGAGGCAGCAGCATCTTTGTCAGTGAATGGGCTTGCAAACTATCAAGGGAGGCAATTAAGTTAGGTCTATCAGTGGGTGGAAGTGTACATCGGACAGGACAACAGGGCAGGTTCTCTCCCATCCCAAGGAAGTTGGACAACCAAGGGCCTGCCTCGAGTGCTGTAAACTAATGTAGGCAGCTTGGGAACCAACAGGAGAAACTAGATGTCTGTGCGCAGCTGAAGGGTTGTGATGATACAGCAGTTAGAGACCTGATGGGAGAGCTCCCGCGAAGGAAGTACTGCAGTGCCCAGATCCAGGTGCTCTTCCACAAAAGACAGGGAAGGTGAGGGCCGGGGTTGGTTTTGCACTCTGTGAAGGGATGCACAGAGTGCCATGGACTGAGGATTACAGACTTTTTGAGAGCTTTCTAGTCCAGATCACAGTGGGGGCTGCAATGGCAATATCATGATTGGTGCCTACTCTAGGCCACCTCATCAAAGACAGGAGACAGATGAAGCCCCCTTCAATCAGGAAGAAGTCATTTCTTGTTCGTAGGTCCTGATTCTCACGGGGGACTCTGCAACCCCAACATCTGAGAGGGCAACGTGGAGGAGTGACAAGAAATCCAAGAGATTTTATGGACATCAAGGACAATTTTTTTACAAAGGTGCTGGACTGGCTGAATACAGGAGATGCTCTCCTGGACCTGCTCCTCACAAACAAGAGGGAGCTGGTCAGAGAATGACAGCGGAGGGCAGCCTTGGCTGCGGTGGCTCAGATAGCAGCGCTTCGAATGCTCCAAGAAAAGGTGATGGGGATTTTTCTGAGACAGCAGGTGAGTCTCAGATAAACAAGCCTTGATTGACGTGCTGCAGCTACAAAGTAATCCATCTGTTACTAACGAAAATTAAGCATTAATCAAACATTAGTCAAGCCTTATTAGGTATATGATCCCACGAGTCTGGTGCTGAGCTGTGGGCTACCAGCACTGCTCTCCTTAGTTCTTGATCTTCTAGCAACTAAGGAAAGCAAGCTGGTATTAGGAAGTATTTCCCCCTTTCAATCAGGTAGTCTGTGGTCTATCTGGGGTCCAAGGCTGTGGTTGTGCAAGACAGCCACCCCTTGGGCGGCACCATCATGCTAGCATCAGCAATTGGGTTCTTGTTAATTACAAAATACAGTGGGATGGGAGAACTTGGGACTTTCTGATCTTGCCTAATGAGGCAGTGACTTGAAGCAATCCGGTCCCTCCCATCCTGGGTACAAGGACAGTGACCTGGAACCATTAGGTTCAGACTTGCTCACTGCACATGAAACTCCTGCGGCCTGGGAAATGAACCCGCAACTCCTCATAGCCCACTTCGAAGAGTGCCAAGATTGCCTGACAAGAAAAATGGCCAGGAAAATTAAGAAGTACTGACCACAGTCAGTCATCTTGCGACCCTATAATACTGACTGATCCCAGGTGAGGCCCCTTGGAGCTCTCTGGGCATCACAGCAGGCTGTGTCTTGGCATATGCCCTGAGCTGGGGAAGCCTGTCAGGCCAGACTCAGACTGTCCCACTGGTGAAGCTGGCAAAGGGAAAGCCCAGCTGCTTGCAAAGGCTGGTGAAGACAAAGACCATCTGCTTGTGAAAGCCAACAAAGGGAGACATAATTCACTGTACTGGAATTTTGTAACATTCCAATGATCCTTGGGTACCAAACTTTACTATAATCAGTCACACACACACACACACACACCCCCCAATGAAAAAGTGTTTCCTGATGTTCAGGGGGGACCTCCTGTGTTTCCGTTTGTGCCCACTGCCTCTTGCCCTTGCACTGGGCACCACTGAAAAAAGCCTGTCTCCGTCTTCTGCCATATACTCGATGTACATTGGTAAGATCCCCCTGAGCCTTCTCTTCTCTTCTCTAGGCTCAACAGTCCCCAGCTCTCTCAGCCTTTCCTCATAGGAGAGAGGCTCCAGGTTTAATCATCTTAGCTGGCCCCCTCGACGGACTCTTGCCGGTGGATTCCACCTCTCTTGGACTTTTTCATTGTCTATAGCTGAAATCTGAGCATTTCAAACACATTGGTACTCCTGCCATTGCAGCCACTGTCTAGACTATACTCTGGTTGTTTTTAATAGAAAAGCCTTCCTAAATATTCCCTCACAGAAAGGCCTCCCTTTCCCCTTTCATTCACAGCCTCTGTGTAAAATCATTGTAGCCCAACTTTATTTTCTTTTGTTTATTCTCACATGTATGTAATAGAATGAACCTAGCCACCGAACCTTCGTTTTAAGCTGCGCTTTTACAAATTCATATTAAATCACTTTTGCTAGTATCTTTGACAGTGCTTCTTTAAGTGACTTAAAACACACCTCTGCGACAAAGGCAAACAGGACATGGTTCATGAACAGGCCTTGATATTACAGAATTGAGGGAGAGACAGAGTAAAGGCTCTGACTTTAAGGGGAACGGACTTTTTCTTCAGCAATCTAGTAGACAATATATCTTGGGAGGCTGTCCTGAAGTGCAAAGGAGCCCAGGAGAGCTCACTGATCTTTGGGGACGAATGAAAAGCAGAGTAGTCCAACCTGGAAATGGAAGATGGGACTTCAACAAGACAGAGGAATGGGCTGAGAGGATCCTCATTAAAATTCATCAAAGCCAAATGCACAAATCTTGCACATGAGATGGAATAACTGCATAAATCAGTACGGGCTGGAGACTGAAAAATTAAGTAGCCGCTGTGCAAGAAGACTTGGGGCTCCTACGGACAAGTCAAGTATGAGTCACACAGGGCCCTGCAGCTATCAGAAAGCTAATGGGCTGGGCTGCATTTAGCAAGACAATTAACAGCCAGCAGATTAAGGGGAATGATTTACTTGCCTCTACTTGGCACTTGTGAGGCCATATCTGGATCTGTGCCAAGTTTTAGGCCACCCCAGTATAAGAGAGAGGATTGACAACTTGGAGTGCATAAATTATTTCCGTTGGAATAGTAAGTTATAGAACTTGGAAGTGGAAGAAATTGCTTGGACTATCCCATAATACCTATTTTTTTACCTTGAAATTTAGCTAAATTTTATTCAAAGTTGCATCACAGGGTACAATTAAGTTCATATGACCCGGAACCAAAAAGCCCCGCCACTTTCCTACAGGAAGCAAGTTCTTTCTTTGGCTTACTGAGTAACTCAGGCACTTAAGCTACATGTTTTGCCTCAAGGTACTTGCACAGTAGCTTGTTCTCAGCTCACGCAGACTGGCAGACTGTGCAGTCTCGTAACAACTGACCTCAAGGCTTATCAGATTTCCTTGAAACAACTTCAGCCTCCTTATACTTGATCTCACCCCTGATCCTCAAAGAAACTACAATATACCTTCCAAACATGACTCTCAGAAGTAAAACCAGTATCTGATCTAGACACCAATACAGAGTTTAATACAGATAATTTGTTTTATGTCCCCCTTCTGGAAGTTAACCTCTTTGAGTCCCAGAGCTAGTACCCATCTCTAGCTTCTTCTGTATATACCTGTAACATCACCCTTTTTCATCACACCTCCCCCCTTCCTTTACCTGCAAAATTGTCCTCTAATCCAGATGTATCAACCTAGACACTATACCGTAAATTTGTATTTAGCTCTGAAGATTAATGTTTCAAATGCTTCTACGTGTATACCTTGCCACTGTTTCCTAAACCTTTTTCCCTTTATTTTCTTCTCTGCATCAGCAAAGGACTAAAGTATCCCAAAAATACTGCATGGGAAAGTCCATTTCAGGATCATCATATTCAGCTCCTGGTGATAAAAAAGCTTTTTGCAGATATGGCCAATGGCAGCAGAGATGATCAGGATAAAACAGCCTAATATTCAGAGCTTCTGAGGTTGAAATAGTAAACCTCTCCCTCCTCTTTATTGTAATTTCTTTTTCAGAGGTCCCAGCTACATAGATAGAGATGGTATCATCATATGCACAACTGGGTATCTCTACTGACCATTAGCTTGTTTTTCTTTGAGCACTTTCAGCAAGACTGTTGAGAAACAGAAGCTGTCTTTCACAACTGGACGTTGGATCTGGCTGTGATAAGAATCACTTTCTGGTCACGGGTTTCCTGGAAATACCAATCCTGGAGGGTGAATGTCCTCAAAGGAACAGAAGAGCTCAAGTAAAGGAATTTATGGACTAACACTACCAGAGAGTCTACAAGAGAGGACTGTATATGGATGCTTGATTTAACTAAGAGATCAGTCTGGATAGGTTGTGGTTTTGCAGGCTGATGATGGTTCCTTACTCCACAGCTCTCATTCTTTGGCCATGGAGACCTTTCCAGCACAACCCCTATTTTCTGTGTTAATAGTCGTTAGCAGGCAGTATCGTAGCAGACTGTCCCCATCTGGCCCAGGGCTCAATGTGCAGCCTGCACGGGGAAGATCCTTCCTCTCGAAAACTTGGGTTGAAAAACCAAAGGTCCAGATTAGGAAGCTGAAATTGTAGGCACGAGTCTCCTCGGGGGCCAAGTAAGCTGAGGAAGCTCCCACCTTCTTCCCCAAGAGCTTTCTGAAAAAGAGAGAGGATGGCGCAGCTCTCCTCACCGGGGCTCACCCTGTTTACCACGTTCGCTCCAGGCCTAAAACGCGCCGCAGCTCTTTGGTTCTCCTTAAAACATGAAGGACCTGGACGTTCCTCCCCGGGGGCCGGCGCTGCCCCGCGGCCGCAGCGGCGCAAAGTACAAGGGGTGGTGCCGCACGCTGGCGGCGGTGCCAGGGCTCCGTCCGGCACGGCCCTTCTCCCTCATCTTCCCCCGCAGCGAGGAGCCCCGCCGCCCGCCGGTGTACCTCACGGCCGCCCCACACGCCTCGACCTCTAGCTGCTACCGCCCCGGCGGTCCGCTCCGGAGGACGGGCATGATGGCTCGCCCCACCTCTGAGGGCAGGCCCCACCCCCGCTGCCTGCCCGGCCAGCGGGGCGGGAAGGGGCGGTCCCGCAGCCGCTCTATAACTCCCCGTTCGCCGGGTGGGCGGTAGGTAGCGGTTCCTGAGGGGCGAGATGGAGGCGGCCGCGGCGGGACAGCACCTTGCAGGGGCGTGCTCCCTGAGCAGAGCCCTGGCCGGCACCCGGATTCAGGAGCGCCCCGGCTGCCCCTCGGCCTCCACCGGAGGCTCGAAGGCCGAGTCGCGGGTGCTGGTTATCAACACGGGCGGCACCATCGGCATGGTGCAGGACGTCAAGGGTGAGGGGGCCCCGGCGGAGAGGGGAGCGGAGCGGGGCGGTGGGGCGGGCTCCCCCTCAGGGTACGCTGCGAGACCGGCCTGGTGTGGGGTGCTGGCAGGGTGCCGGGCTGAGGGATGCGCCTCTTGGTGAGGGGAGGCTGAGGCTGCTGCTTCCTTAACCAACAGCCTTGCTTTGTGACCTCTCCTTGGCGCGGTTTACCGTTCAGCATCCTCCGGGTTCTTGGTACTGGTACGAGCAACGCCAGAGTGTGTGTGCCTTCCTCTAATCCTCTCTTCCTACCAGCTGGTTATTTTGGGATCGTAGTTGATAGGCATCGTTCTGACAACGAGCCTCACCGCTAGTTAGAGCAGGTTTTGACAGAGGGCATGTTTCCTGAAGTATGAGTCCTGTCCCCCTCCTTCGCACACTGAAAATGAAACCAGCTTACTCGCACCGGTCACGCAGTCCTTTTTTTAGCTTCCAAAGAGGCACTGTCCCAGGCTACCTAGGGAGCATGTGCCTCACATCCCCCTGGGAAGAGTGTGGGCTGTTGGCAGGTGGTGGCCAGGTCAAGGATTTTCAAGTGGTGACCTGACAGATGCAGCTGCTGATGTAAGTGTGGCAGTGTACATGCTGCCAAGTGTCATACGAGCAAGATCACAAGCAGCATCTGTGCTCATCTGCTTCTGGGCAGGCTTTGCTGCTCTCCTACCAGTTCTTGACTTCCTTCAAGAAATCACTGAAGAGTTCTGCTTTACCTTACCAAAGGAGGGTGAGACTTATGTTGAGGAAAAGGCCAGACATGCCAACCCCCTTCCCACCAGCTGAAAAACATTTAAATCCGAAATTGAACTCTGAGATGTCTCAGTATACTGCCTGCATTTGACCTGACAGCTTCTTAGGTACCTGCAGTAGTATGCTGTGTGTTTTCAGGTGCCCCTAAATGTCAGCAGGTAGGTGCCTAAACCTGCCTAACACTCCCCTGCCCTCTCCAGGTCCCCAAAACAGAAGCTGGCTGGAGTGGCACCTAAGCATCACTAGACCCTCTCTCAGTGGGCACAGATCCCAAGGGATGCCAGAAGCATCAGCCAACTAATGTGTCTGGGAAAAAAACCCAGATTTCAGCCAGGTCTGACTTGTGGCAGGGCTGTGTGTTTACCAGCCTTGGTTTAAAGGGAAAGAGGGTAATGGTTGGGGGGGGGGGGGAGGGAGGGGGAGGGAAGCAGTCCACTTTTAATGAACAGCTATTCAGTTTTTTTCCTCCTTTACTTGGGAGGTAGTGGAGCATCACAGGGCTTCCAGAGCCTGTGTCTATCTAGATTCAGAAGCGTGAGTCTTTGTGTTCCCCTCTACAGAATTTCAAGCCCCTGCCTGAAATACCATCTCAGCTACTCATTTGTAGGATTAAAACACTTGGGGCTTCACCTCAGAACTTTCTAGACTAGATTTTTTTTTCTAATCCATGTCCTTACTTCTCAGAAGATGGTGGCTGGCTGATCCTTATTTTTTGTAGGGAAAATGCTTTAAGAGGTTGTTCTGTATAATCTATCAAAGTTGCAAAAAAAAAAAACTATTTTAAAAGAGATGTGGTGACTTTCCTCTCTCTGTCTGCATTGTTTATACTAAAACAATGTCCTGTTTCTATTGTCCCAGCTTCCCAAATACCTTTTTTAAGCAAATTAAAATTGTCTCATTCTTTTATAAATTAACTCCATAACTCATCTGGTATGCCTTTTCTTCCCCCTTTTGCTTAACAAGTGTCAATCATTAAAGCCTGTGCAAACAAACCAGCAGTTACGATCCCATGATGCTCACTTGCTACATCCTGGTGCGGGTTTCAGCCTGCTTTTCATACATAGATCTAGCAGCAGAGCAGCCAAAGTACCTCTTTCAGAATATTTGGCAGTCTTTAGTGTTCAGACAGAAGCTGGTGAAAGGGCATGAGAAAGGCAGGAAGCTTCAAAGGAAAAAATGATAGATACTAATTTCTTTTATTAATCATTGGATGGAAAGTGTCTGTTTACAACCATACCTTGAACTACAAGTGTTTTATTTTAGCCAAGGTGGACAGAAGTAGCTTCCTCAAGCTGCATTAAACCTTTCATAGCAGCAGCTGCACAAAGTGAAGGGATCAATCTATGTTTCTACCTAATTTCTATCTAGGCTTCCAAGCTTTCCAATTGCTGGGAGAAGATGGTTCCATTTTTAAAATCAGACAGTTTTGATAGACCTAATGTGTTCTGCAAGGAATATGTTCCTATGCAGAGCTGCCTTCATGTACAAGACTGATACAATCACATTCCCTGGGCTCATTCTGTATGTGTGGAGTGACTACTTATCATCATGGTATCTAATTGTAAACCTCTTGTGGAGGTTCTGCAGTTGAGCTGTGGAAATTCCAGCATGTCTTGGACTTGTTGGTTTTTCTGCATGCCTGCAGGTTACCTGTGCAGGAGTCTTTTTCAGAGGATGGATACTCTGTTTGCGTGAGTTGGGTGACAACCAGACTTCATTGCAGACTTGCTCCATATTCATGGTTTTGCTGTCAAATGAGCCGTATCAGTGCGTTTAAAAAACGTTTTCCTTCTACTTCCTCTTCCTTCCTTCCTCCTACAACAGCCTCTTTTGGCTTATAGGTAGCTCATTTCAGAAAGAGCATCTCGCAGCACTCCTTAGTGAGGTTACTGCAATACTAATCTTTGCATTAAGTTTGTGGTTATGTTCCTTCTGGCTGGTGCTTTCAGGTGGCTCTTTTCCTTGGCTCATGGGGTGGATCTCTTTTCTAGCCTTTACCTAAATATTAAGAAAAAATGACCAAATACAAGTAGAGCTAAGCTAAATCCCCTTAGAAAGATTACTTATCTCACCATAGAGTCTGCCTGGGTAACTTAGTATATCATCTGTTTTTTCTAGACATACTAGACTGTCAAAGGACTGGCTGCTGTAGCCTGAATCTTTTTAGGTTTGAAACTTATTCACCCAAAAGCTTCAAGTACTACAGCTGCAGTACTAAATACTTTGGAGAACACTTTCTGCTTCTCAGCCTTTGCAAAATGTAGTTGTTACTTCTGGGACCTGGCACCATAGATGTGTCATTTGTATTGATATTCGTATAGTTAAAAACTGGTTTAGCAAATTTGTATTCCTCAGCATGGAGGTTTTGTTAGGCTTGGGGACGATGACTTCAGCATGCTGATGTACACTATGCTCCTTCTCCCCAATGCCTGTGGTTTCTTGGGTGCAGAGCCCCACTGGCACAGCTGCATCAGACTGTTTCAGCTCCCTGTTCTCTGCTACAGCATGGGTTATAGGGTATCTTGATTGGCAAGTAGCTATAACTGTGTTATCTGTAGCACCAGAGTGAAAAGCAGAGTCCTGGACCGTAGGCGAGACAGAACCATGCTTGTTCTTCTCGGCCACAGTTGCTTGTTTGCTGTGTTGCCGTTGTCCACCTGCTTTGTGATGCCGGGTCTGGCCAGCTACAGAGGGAAAGGACAGAAGTTGATGAGAGCTATTTGGACAAGGTGCACAGCCTGCCTCTTCTCTGCGGGGGTGAGGTTGCTTCAAATACTTGGTTAACAAGCTTGGCTCACAAAAGATGTTTCCATGCATAATAGAGTAGAAGTGTTCTTAAAACAGTTGCACTTGAGTTCCCCTGTGTTTGCTTCTTGAAGTTGTAAAGCAGAAAACACTGCTAAACAGGGATGCATTTAGGGGACGGCATAGGTTGTAAGGGGGTCATCTGGGGTACGTCTGCAGAATATCTTTTAAAAAAAGGTTTAAGTTCAGTACAAACAATTACAGAAAAATCCTGACAGATTTGTGATTAAGGGAAGAGATGAGGAACTGCCATTTATAGAGAAGGGATTTAAGAATTATTAATATACATCAGTGCTCCAGTTCCTGGGCAAATACAAACACTAAACAGTCTAACCATTGTCAATATTCAGAGCAAGTTGAACACTGGACGAACAGAAGAATAATCAGCAAACACCCAGAGAACACTTGAAACTGGGCTGCATTTCAGAGCCAAAACAGCTCTATGGCCAAGCTCAGCAGAAGTGGCCATTTGTGACTAAGCTAGGAACATCCTTAATAGGAAAAGCAGGGATTATAGCTGAATGAATGAAACATCCAAACCTCGGAAGTGTGTTAAGTATATTTTGTAAAACAAAGTATTCTGGCAGGAATCTAAACAAAGCTACTGAAATGCCAGAGCTGTCTGATGAGAAAGTTGGCTATGAAGAGGCCTGCTACTTCATTTAAGGCAAGCCAGGAGGGAGGTTAGGGAGTTCCTAAGTATTTTTCCATCAGTTTGGAAAGCAAATGGGAAGAAAATAGAAATAGTATTGAAAATAGTCTCTTCTTTTTTTTAATATTTGAAATAAACTTCAGTGCTTGAAAGTGGAGCAAAAAAAACCCTAAAACAAACAAACCAAACAAATGCTAACTTGGATGAGAATCATGTTTAAACAAACAGAAGAACTAGGAAGTAGGAGAGCATTACCTGGCCTCAAATTAGGAATAACTAGAACTAGCAGAAGTAGAATAACGATGTTTGAGAGTTTGTTCACCATCTAAACAAATGGTGTGAAACACATTTCACTGAGATGTGACTGAACTGGGCAGTGATGCCAGTTCAGTCACAGTAGAATCTGAACGTCCAGAAGGAATTACCTGTGGAAATTCCTTGAATGAAAAAAGTCTCAAAAAGTCTTAAGATAAACAGGGTGGCTTCTGATCCTGTGCACAGAACTGTTGCTGTCTCTCCTGAAACAGGTTTTGGAAGATGAGTTGCAAGTTAGATTCACAAATGAGCTCAGTTCTGTGATGCCGAGGATCGTAAAATCAAAGATGTAGGTGCCTTTCTGTCTTCAGAGCATGGCATGTGAATTCCCTCTGAAATACCCAGTTGCAACCAGGATGCCTGCAGATCCAGCACATGTTAAATGTGTTCAGGCTAGCTTGAGCCCCAACTGTTTTAGGGCCCCTGCCACAGAGAGAAAGACGTCATGGGCAGTGAGTGGGTGAACAGAGCTTAAGATGCATCCATGCTTTTGACTTTTTCTACTCATCGGTCTATGCACCTTGTCTACCTCTTGTTAATGGAGAGATTCTGCTACTGGACAGTACCTATTCAAGAGAGAGTGGTTAGAGCACTTGGTTAAGAGTCTTCTGGGATGCTGAGGTTTCTCTGTCTCGGTATATATCTCTTTGTCTATATGTGTCAATGCTCAATACCTGCTGTGGGGTTTGGTTTAGCTTTCTCTTTGTTTATTTTTTTCTCTATGGATATGCTATTGCCATTGACAGTGAGACATAACATGCAGCTTTCCAACACAGTCATACTAGTACCTTGCTGTTTGTACCAACACTGCTCTAGGCTAAGAAGCTTAGCTGAAAATATCACAAACTTTTAGTACAAAATAGTACTCAGCATTTTCTAAGTCTTCTGCCACTAGGTAGTGAATAGCTATGGCAAACATAAACCAGGAGGGTAGCTTTTGCTACAGTTGCACAAATCGGCTTCCTGTTCTTACTGCTGATTGGTATTTGCACATGAGCAACAATTAAAAATAGGTAAACCATAAATATTCATTATGGAGGAGTTTTATAATATTATTTCTCTTAAATAAAGGATTTATTTGTTTCAAGTCAAGAAAAGGATAATTGCATGGAGATTTATTGGTCGTATTTGGTTTTGTGTTCTTAAACTGGCAATAGACTATTTAAATTTAATTTGGAAGGATGGACAAACAGCTGTGTAACCTGACTTCTTCCCTTCTGACTGTGCCACTCTCTTTGTTCCATCCCTGCTCCTTTATTTACTTCCTTTGTTCTTTGTTTTGAAGGACTTGCTCCTGAGGCCAATAAATTAGTAAACAGCTTGAAAAGGATGCCGATGCTGCATGACGAGGCATATGCTCAGGAAACAAAACTGAACAACTGCCATGAATTTCCGGATAACACACTGGTACTCCCGTAAGTACATTTTCCTTGGGGAGGGTTAGGGAGTATCTTGTTAATTTTCAGGTAATTACATCTCCAAACATTTAATGTGAAGAATCCATTACAAGATGAGTGAAAATACTTCCATTGACTTAAAAGGAAAAAGCCTACCATGTCTGCCGTGATAGAAAATGTCTGTTCTGATACATCTGCAATCAAGCCTCTTATAACTGCTTGAGAAAGAACTTTTAAGTCAGGCAACAAGTAACCATTCTGGGCAGCTTAGTCCAGCACTTTTTTCTTGTTTTGGATATTAATTCGCTACTATGCAAACATACAAATATTCTAGAGAAACTGAGAAAACTGTATATACAGCTCTGTGTGAATTATCTTCACCATGTCTGAAAAAGTGGCATCTAATGAATGCATCTGTGAATAGGCCTCATGCTTTAATTCTGCAGGCCTTCTGTCTTTAAAAAACCCTAAAAGCTGATTGTCTTTCCCAAATTTCTGCAGCATTATGATAACAAGTGATGGGCTTATAATGTGCATTGCTGCTTAACTTTTGGGTGATGATTAATAAGCTTAGGTTTTATTTAGAGGGCATGTTCCCCAGCCGTGATGAATGACTGTACCCCTGTAATCCTGTTAACTTTGCACAAAAAATGGTTTCACACAGTCACTGAAAAATAAATGGGACTACAGCTGTTTTGCTATAAGAGTGAAAATGGATATTCTTTAAGGAGAAAATCAGGACATACAAAGAAAATGTAAGTTGTATTAATTTCTTTCTCTTTTGTATTGAGGTCTCTGTAAAGCTTTTATAAGTAACCACTTAAAAGGCAGATGGCAGGAAAAGGCGTAAAGGGGAAAAAAAAATGGACTCCTGGTGGAATAGTATTGATACAGTTTGCGTTAAATACGATGGTTATACTAAGGAAAATGGAGCTCTGTTACAATGCTGTGCTTGTAACTGAATAACTTTTAAATACTTTAAGGGATTTGAAATATAACAAAACTGCACTAATATACTCCTTTGAGCCCTAAATATACTTCTTCTGGCACATCTTTTCGATGAAGAACAGAAAAGCTTAAAACAATCATTCACATAAAAAACTGAGGTTTAAAAACAATCTTGTCTTGTTTTTCTGGCACTGCTGTGTGATTTTTCTGGAGGGTAGTCATGGCAATTTGCCATTTTCTCTTTCGTGCTAGCTGAGTGATATTTTAACTAGCCAGTTGAGAAATATTGTGAGTTTCTGAGGGGAGAAAATAGGAGCATTTTGTGAACTTTGCGTATCTGTATGATAACCTCAATGTAAGAGGAACGATACGATCTCTTTTTAGAGACAGGCATCCAAAGGTGTGGACTAGGCTAGTCTCTGGTGTCAGTATGACATGTTTTATTTAAACAGCCCATCCTCAGGGGAGCATTCTTTTCACAGATCTTCAACTGAATTCCAACGTCACTCTTAGCATGTGTAAAGATCCTATCCAACAAGGCAATTTTTCACAGGAAGTCTAACTTCTTAGGTATGGTATGTCAGTTGGTTATGAATGAAAACTACGCATGGCTTAAATGCTCTTTCTGTTGTACGCTCTCTACAGGGTCTGCAGGTTTGATTAGTTGATGAATTGATAATTCACTCTTGGTTTTGCATATTCTATATTGCTATAAATATATACAAGGATAGCTTGTGGGAACAAAACACTATTGTGAATGCCGAGGGAAGGTAATCAAATTTTCTGTGCTCAAGCACCTTATTTCAGGGAATTTTATGCATCTGTGCAATATCTTGACCTTTGACTGTCTTCCAGTGTAAATGTTGACGTATCTATTACAGTTACAGCTGGCAGGGAACTTTCCATCATCCTCAGGCAGTGGGAAAAGCATGGGAAATGTTTTTGAAGATGATTCTGTTAAACCTGTTCTGGATGGCACTGCCTGGAAGAGCAAGGAGGGGCAGAGCTGGCCTGCTAGTAGTGCTTTGTTAGCTGCTTGTTGGCCACTGCATTACTAAATAGGAACATATTCCAACTAATGTAAGAATGGGTGAAAATGGTGAATATGCTATCCTCTTCCAATCTTCAGAAAGGTGGCAGAAAATAGTAGTAGTAAGGTTCTTGTATTACCCCAGATCTTAACTGGCAAATTTAATTTATATGTAGTTGAATTTATTCTGAGAGGTCTGGAAGTTAATGTGGAGAAATGAGCATGTTTTGTGGGGGAAAACACATGGTCTCTATGCAGTCCATTTGGCAGGCAAATCAAAGATCGTTGAAGAGACCAATTTCTTGAGATAGGCAGGTGGTCCTTGGAAGCAGGGAGAGCAGACAGCATGCTTAGAGCTAGGACAATCCCACTGTGATTTCATAGCCTTTATCGCCTTTGGTAAGTTCCCCTCCAAATTTGGGATCATGTACTTTTGTAAGATGTCTAGACACTTCCTAATCTTTCGTCTCCATCTGCTGGACTACACACTGCATGATGCTTGATAGTGTTACATTCCTTAGCCCCACAGGTACTTTATCCTATTGCCTCTCTGTTCCTTTTGGGTTTGGTTTGGTTTTTTTTCCCTTGCATAGGTGCTTTGTGTTGTTTTTGTTGTATTTAGAGCAGTTTTTTTCTTAGCTGTCAAAGTTGCACTTTGTTCAGTGGCCAAAAATTGATCACCAGTGAGTTGTTTCTAGTCCCAAGGTCTGTTTTCAACCTATGCCAGTATTTTAGATCTTTGCTATTATCACATGCTTAAACTCCACATCATAACAAGAGACAGCTGGTACCATATAGCAGACTTTCATAACAAGGGGACAACAGGCCTAATAGGTTGGGACTGGAGCTTTACAAAGTTAGCCTATTACTAGCAAAGGCAACAGTTTACTTGCACTAACCAAGAGTTTTTTCTGAAATCTGAGGTCAGAGAAACTGAGAAGAATGGATCTTCTAAAAGCCACAAGAATGAATCCCAGTCGTAAGACTCTTAAGAGAAGATACCCTTTGTGTCAGGGAAGAGTATCTGTTTATAGGGTATCTATTTATAGTTATCAAAGGATAAAAAGGTGGTTGCAGCTCTTCTGTTGACCTCCTGTAAACCTTGGAAACTTTATAGATTCCTCTCAGTAGCTTCTGAAGCATTTTTAAACTTTAAGGCTTTGTATGGACTTTTGTAAGAACTTAGTTCCAAACTTAAAGTCTGGCTGCTTCTTCTCTGTCTTTAGTGTTACCAGCCCCTCTCCGCCTTCCAAATTATATTTATTAAATTGAATTTAGGGATTTGTGATTTAAACCACATCAAGCCATAAACTTCTAAACTTGGAACTTAATTTTCCAAATTTAAGCCCATTTTTTTTGCCATAGACTTGGGGGATGGGAAGAAAAAGGGTGAAAACTACTGATTTAGAGAAAAAATCAGAAGTGATGAGCTGCTATTAGCTCTAAGAATTGTTTTTTTTCTCCAATTGTCTTTCTTCATAGTATCTCTAAGCAAAACAAAAGAATTTTTTACACAATCCTGGAGCTCTCACCACTGCTTGATTCTTCCAACATGACGCCAGATGACTGGGCCAAGATTGCAAGGAAACTTGAGGTACTCTGGTGTGGGATAAGAATTCAGTTGTTGTTTAAGCAAACCCAGCAGTATATCTAGTATACTTGGGTAGCTAAGACAATTCAGTAGTGCTATACATATTTGTTTATTTAAATTTTAAGTGTTACGTACCTTGCTTAGTCACTTGCAAAGTAGTGAGCACTGTGCTTGCTTGGCTTGCCTAATTTTTTTTTTCTTTTAAAAATGGTGCAAACACATTGAAATTATATAGTTCTCTCAATGATAACCCATGTCATAATTCTGTGCAAGAAAATAAATAGGAAAATTGCAGCTATGATTGATTAAGGTATGTAATATGTACGTTGATATGTTCTAAAAAGTTGACTTCAATTACTGTCCAAAAATGTTGAATAAAATCCTTAGTTGTAGGTGACTTAACTGAAGGTTGCTTAGTTACATTTGAGTGTTCAAGTATTTTAATAGTTGGCTATTGATGTAGAAAACAATTTCATGTCTTTATACCTTTCTTATTCTGGATACAGATGGACTTGACTGGCTTTGGATTTGCAGCCAGTAGAAAAAAATGCTATCATGGTTAGGTTTCCCACACTGGGAAATGTTTAAAGCCCTAGATATTTCTGCATACATAGAAAAATTCATCCATCCTTCTCTAGATTAAAAACTAAGTATTTCTCTGCTCCTGTCCCATGTCTGGACTTAGCTGGCTGCTTTTAAGAAAGAAGAAATGCGAAACATTTCAAATGTTTCACACCAGGAATTCAGACATAGCTGTTAGAAATAAATAACCATGGGCCTAGTAAGATAGTGCTCTCCCACTCCTGCTCGCTCTGCAATAGTGGGCTTTATGGTGTAAATTGCCTTCTTTGACCAAGCTGTAGCTATGCGTGTGAACAGTGTAATAATGCAGGGAGTGATGCTGAAGATGCAGGTAACAATCTTTCACCTTTAGGTCCTCTAATCCTGAAACCACCAAACTGGGGATGATACATAGAATGCATCTTGCCAGGGCAGAGAAGAGATGGAGCTGGTATATAAGTGGAGAGCCTCTCGGATGGAGCAGGATGGTAGCTAGTAAAGCCCAGGGCCAAGAGCAAAGGCAGAAATCCCATGCTGATCAGGAGAAAACTGGCCTTTCTGCTATAATGGCATGTTAGTTTTATTACAAAAAAAAAAAAAAAGTGTTTCTTCCACACAGAAAGCAGCTCCTCTGTATATACAAATATCTAGTACATGTAATCCAAGTGAAAAGTGCTGAGAAGGGGCAGAAGAATAACATTCAGCTGTCCAGCTTATGCATAGACACTGCCCCTTTGTGTTCATCTTGGACATGTACTTGGCACAGGTGCCATGTGCTGATGCCTGCAGACTGAAATATTCTAAGATGTTTCTGTGGGATATCTCCTTAATTACCAGCTTGATCTTTTACATTAGGAAGCTTAAACCAAACTATGTTCGTTCACATCTAATTAGGTTCCTAATGCTGACAATAGCTGTGAGTGTGCTGATTGAGTTAAGAGAGGACAAGTGGCTATTTCTCAGCTCCTCTTGAAACTTACTTACCTTGTTACCGCATTGGAGAATAACTACAGCATGCTTCCAGTAGGTAGCACAATGTAGACTTGAATATCAGGGAAGAAATAGCAAAAGGACAAGTAGAAATTTGCAGGTGAGTTTGGAGGTGACTTTATTATCAGGAGATGCCAAACGTGTGTGCCTACAGTAGTGTAAGGAAATATAACTAAAAAGAAATTTAATTCTAAAATTACCCCCCTTTTTTTCCCCGCTATGCTGGCACTTCATGTATCTGCTCTGACTTCTTTGATCCTTTCCATGTTACCAGATTACATCAGAGACATCATTGTCTTTCACTACAACGTTTACTATATGCATTGCTCTTAAAACGGGGAAACCATTTCCTTTTTTCTCCAAATGCCAGCAGATGACTTTATTCCAACAAGATAAACTGTGCAATTCATGGCTTTACATTTAAAAAACTCCTTTGTGGAATTGTATGTAGATTAAAGTTATTATAAAATTCCTTTTGGCATCTGTGCATGCCTGATAGTCTGAGGGACTTCTCAAAAATCAGCAAGTGTATGTACCGTAATGAACAACAGGAAGCCTCTTCACCCCTTTCTGCTGCAGAAGTCACATACTGCTACAGAGATGAGGACTTTTCAACAGGAGAGGGCACTCTTACACTGGCAGTTTGCCTGTCTGCCACCTGGATTAAATGGACTGGTTTTTCTGTATGTTACGATAGCCTTGGTTTGCCTAATCTGTTCCTGTAAATGGTGTAATCCCTAAAGTGAAAGCGGCAACAAGAAATCAGACTATACGACTAATTTGCATATGTTAACATTCCTGTTTAAAGGCATTGCTAAGCTTTTCTTAATTAGCAGTCTTCTGGTTTAAAAACGCTGCATTAATATGTATACATAGAAGAATCTCTTTGACTGTTCCATAATTAGAATTACTGGCTCTGTGCTTAGTGGTCTATTAACCCTTAATTGTATTTAAACTGAAACCAGGATAACTTTAGGAGGAATTATGTGTGCAGTACCCTTTAAAGTATTATGCTGTTGCTTGCATCAGTGAAAGTAATGCAGTATGTACCTCACTTGCTGGTGCCAGTACATTGCTCTAACAATGTGAAAACTGCTTCTCCATCTCCAGGAGCACTATGTAAAGTACGACGGTTTTGTGATCCTTCACGGCACCGATACCATGGCCTATACAGCTTCAGCCTTATCCTTCATGTGTGAGAACCTGGGTAAAACTGTTGTTCTGACAGGATCTCAGGTAACAGACTTAATTTGAAGCTGAAGTTGGAAGCCTCATTTTTGGTTTTTATGTGCAAAGCTAGGTAGTATCCTGATTATGACTGTATAGTTTAGCAGGGCAGGCCTCTGGCCAGGGCAAATGGCCACAGTGCTGATGGAAATTAGTGAGAATTGATGGACTCACCAGCTGAGAATCTGCCCCGTCATTTTATCATTAATGACTTTACAACTCTGTACCAAATCAGACCAGTAGTTTATTATGGCTGGGGGCAGATGCTTCAGAGAAAGATGCAAGAGCCTGTCATTGGCCATTGTGTATTAATCGGTTTATATGAGAAGCATCTTTCCAGCCTCAAGTGGCTGCTGATTGTTAGTTGTCTTTTTTTCTTTAAAAGCCCTGACGCTTATTGCTTTTTACTTCATCAGTTGTTATCCTCTCTTAGGTTACTCATTGTTGCATTCTTTATAATTTTTTTAATAATCTCTAAGCATTAGATGCATTTTTGATAATTTCTGTTCCACAAAGCATTTAACATGGCCTGTTTCCTTTCCTCTAAAGACTACTTTTATTAATTTTTATTCTCATAGCTGGAGATCAGCCCTTTGCATATTGTCTGAGGGGGAGGGGTTGTCTTACTAGAATAGCGTGCTTGAGTGTAAAATACAGCTCTAATCACAAAGGAGAGATGAAACATTGCACTGTAAAATTCCCCTCCCCATCTCATAACTTCCCTTTCACATGTGGTCTATTTGAAGTCAAAATACAAAAGTCTACGCAGGAGTAGGCTCCCACTTACTGTCTTGACGTGGGTCAGTCTAGTTGTGATACATCATATTCAAGGTTTTACTTTCTTTCTGGCTTTATTGCTTGGAGATCTGCCTGACATGATGTAGCAGTGGGGCATGTGATTTTTTTTTTTTTTTTTTTTTTACTTCTGAAAGGAGCTCTGACTCTCTGTTAATAAAGAGGCAATCTGAAAAGGTATGGAAGTCATCAGTCAGCAGACCAGATTTCTGTTTTTAATCTTGTCCTTTTCTGTCTGTAATAACCTGCTGGCTCAGTTTTTCTATACTATGAGGAAAGATGGTGCAAGAGAGCTGTTGTGAAGGCCGTACTGGCAGTTCTGTGTGATCTGGGGCTGATGCTTTTTTTCGTGTACAATCACTTCTTCCATGCTCAGTCACCTATTTTTTCTATTTTTCTTGAATCAGCCTTTTAATTTGCTTAATCACACTAGAATCATCTCTGTATTAGCTTTCAAACACTTAAATTATAAAAGTCTGTTAAGCACAGAGGGAAATCCTGCCATCTGCTGCAGTCTAAAATAGTTTGGATGAAGAAGGAAACTTTATTTGTCATAAATCATTGTTACATAAATTATTCATGTATTTGTATTGCATAAGTTTGACTCTTTTTTTTTCTGCTGTGTAGGCTTTACATAAGGGACAGGGTGTAATTTCAGTCTCTGCTCTTCAGGTGCCCATATATGAGTTGCAGAACGACGGCCGAGACAACCTTCTGGGTGCACTGCTGTTAGCTGGGCAGTTTGTGATTCCTGAGGTCTGTTTGCCTTTGAAGGCCATCTCAGAAGCTGCTTTTCTTCCTCTAGCCAGGACGTACACTTACTAACTCAAAAGATCTGGTAGGCAGTAAGGAAATGTGCTTAAACAGGAAGATAAATGGATTCTGCTGAAGTAACAGGCACTTGCATGACAAAGCATGTGCCATTTTCTCAGGAGTCATATCCCATTTTGCCCATATACATTCTATAAAGACTATAATGTGAAACGTAGCTCGTAGGAGACTTGAACTCAGAGTTTCCTTTGCAAATATGTGGGATCTGAAACACTTGTAAGAAATTTTTTTTAACTGAAAGTTACTTTGAATTCTAAAGTTGCTCTAAAACCAGTAGGAGTGTCTTCTAGCTCTAGTTCCTGAAGACTGAAGTGTCAAGGATAATATACCTAATGGACATGAAAGTACATCCATGATCTCAGCACCCTGCTGGATGTTGGTGCTGTGCGGCCCAAAATTCAGGGAGAAAACTGCTGAGGTTACACCTCTTTTTACTTCTGCCATGCTCCCAAAACCAGTTCTTGTAAGACAACAGCAACAGCTGACTGGCCAAGATCTCCAAAACTAGTAACAACTTTGAGGTATCTCTTCTCTTTCAAATTTCAATTGACAAACTTTAAGGGACTTGAGAAAGAACTTAATTATTTGTGTGGTAAGTCTTTTGAAAGTTATCCTCACTTTCACCAGGCCTTTGGTTCAGGTTTTGGAGTCTGAATTTAGATGTAACTGATGAACTGATTAAAAGCTCCACTGTTTCTTTCCTCTATCTCTGGCAAATTTGCTGTCTCCTAGACTATGCCTCATGAGAGGATTATGAAACTAGTTAGCTCTTAAAAGTTTAAGAACAAAACAAGTTAAGCCAATGTGACAGATGCGCCAACTCTTTTTGAAAGGGTAAGTTGTAAACATCTACTAGCCTCTGAGTTGCTTTAAAGATTTAGAAAACACTCTATAGAGGACAGACTACAATATTTATCTACTGAATCTTTTAATTACTGGCTTATTCATAGACCTGTTTCTTTACTTGTCTTGCAGGTGTGCCTGTATTTTTATAATAAACTGTACAGGGGAAATAGGGTGACTAAGGTGGATGCTGGGAGTTTCAATGCCTTTTCCTCACCTAACCTGCCTCCACTTGCAAATGCTGAGGTTGATATTACAAGTAAGCAACATCATCTCTTAAGCCTTGTAATTTATGCCACATGCAATAGAACTCTAGCTGAAAAGAATCTGTGCTTATGTAGTTGAAATGCTGTTTTTAAACTCAACTATCTTTGAAATCCCTGTAGCTTGGCTCCACTTTATCTGCTCTGAAACTGTTTAAATATTAGTAAAACTGAGAATTTGTGACTCAACTGAATATATCTGTTGAATATAGATGTGAGTTAGGCTGACTTTGACTAAAGATCCAGACTAAGCAGAGGGAATGTTGCCCCTGTGTCATGAAAATGCTTGCTCTGAAGATAAAAACGAGGGAGTGAGGACTAAAAGAACAAAGAGTTTAATCTCATTAATGACCATGTTCAGTTCTGAAATCAGGCAAAAGAGTCATTGCAGAGTACTTGCAGTTTCAACAGATTCTCTGTTTGATGCATGTCATTGTGTAAGATGTTTTACTGGATATTTAGGACCTGTCTAAACTGCAAGCACACTGAAAACAGCAGATCTAGAATATGCACTGTGTGAAGTTCTGTTTCCTCAAACTTACTCAGGCTCCCTATAATTTCTGTGTGTCTGTTTAAGGAGGGAGAAAACTGCGTGAAGGTTCCAGTACCCATTTACAAAGTCATTAACACATTGATGTCTGTTATTGGATAAATGGCACCCTTTCTTTGGAGGGGGGAGAAGAGAGACAGACACATTAGGAATCTAGCCGAATAAGGAGTTGCCAAAAAACATACTAAAGGACAGCATTAAAAATACACTATATTATGCAACCTGCTTTTGGACAGGCTAGATATGTTAAAAAGGAGTAGGACTTTGTGACAATCTCCATTATTACAAAAAAAATAGGAATTGGAGAGGGTTCTTGAATTCTTTTGCTAGATGCCATGCAATGTGCCATTGTGAATGGTTTACACTGCTAGAGAGACATTCTGCAATTTGGAAAAATAAAATTTTCCACTCCACCTAATGAATATTCATTAACGTTCAACCCTTAACATTCATTAAGTTCCTTAACAAAGTTTCAGGATCAAAGTGCTGTGTTTGAGGCACAAACTCAGGAAGCCTGTGAAATACTGTAGTGGTCCGAAAGACATGTCTCAGGTAGAGTCTACCACTGTTGTATTAATGTGCTATGTCAAATACAGTGTATCTGAAATCAACAGAAATGCTGTCAGTTGATTGTTGCAGTAAATTGGGGAAAATCTTCTTTTTTTTTTTACGAACTGCTTCAAATAGGGTATAAATAAATTCCTTTTACTGACTGATCAATAATGAAATCAAGCTGCAAATTGCATGCTATTTCTCTCTTGGATTTAAATGAACTGTTTTGTGATCCCTTGTCTTTAGTAGAAAAATGAGAAAGTTAAGTACTTCCCTTGGCACATATTGGTCCCATTATCTTTTCAGTAGAATGCCCCATTGAGATCAGTGGGGATTTCTGATATAAAAACTGATGGAGTGATAGGCTCTATTTTTTTCTTTCAGTTGATTACCCAGTTAGGGTGGCATCATTTATCCAAGATGACAGTGTCAGTATTGAAGGATTGTTTCATTTTGAAAAAACATAGTTTATAGTATGGGCAGTCTACTCGTGCTGCTTTATCTTGTCCAGAGTAATTATTTGAAATGTTGCTGTCTCCCTTGAGTTTGTTTGTACAATCCTCGTATGAAGCTTTTATGGAGACAGGGAATTGAACCACTTGGACTTTTGAAGACAAACCAATCAAATGTAGCATTTTTTTTTTTTTTTTCCAAATGACTTTGTATAATATCTCTTAATCCTCCTGTAGACAGGGCTGACTCTTGCTGCTTCAGCATTATGGAGAGCAGTCTGAGGATGCCAGGAGTAGATCATGTGCAGAAAGTTCCTCAGGCTTCCCAGTTCTAAAAAAGCTGGTAATAAAAATTCCAGAGAAGCAGAACGGCAGAGGTGACAGCATGGAGGGAGTGGGAAGCATAATGGGACCGTGGGTTGATGCACAGGAATGAGGAGAGGACATGCTGTTCGAGGCCAGGCATGCAATATAAAAGCAATTATCTACTTCAGAGCCAGTGAGGAGAGGGAGAAGCTTAGTCCTCTTCCCTTCTCTACCCTAGCTGCAGCTCTTGTCTTCATTCTTTACCCTGTCCCCTCTTCAGGTGAGGCTTCCAGTTGATTTCTGATCCTATCAACTGGCTGTGTTCCCAGCCAGATCCTTAACTGTGTTAGCAACACCTAAGAGTTTTGTTAAGCAATTTTTGAGGAAGCTGACACACTTGTTCATCTAGACTTTCAATTTAGCAACAAGAAACTCCTGTAAGAAGTGAAAAATTCTAGGCCACTCCTGAGCTGAGTAAGAAACCCAATACCAATGGGAAATAATTCCACAGCAGATTCAGAAATCTCTGTATGAAATGGACAATATAGAAATAACCAAAAAAGTTTCTAAAATCTTTAAGCTTATCAAATAAAAGACCTTGCCTTGTCCCATATTTTGGAAACAGGAGAGACAAAAGGACTATTTCACTTGAAATGTGTAAGAGTCTCATATTTCATAACTGATTGCTCTCCCCTGTTCTTGATTGTCCTAATGAAGCAAATGTGAAACTTGCCTTGTTACCATGGCTGGACTTTCTTCATCACACATGCATGTAACTTCTGGGAGTGGTGCACATGTACAGGATCATACAATGAGAAACAACTTGTGTAGGGGATGAGCAGAGCCCATGTGACTGCGCATGCAGACTCAGTGCAGCAGCAGCAGGTTAGAAAGCCCTTTTGGGCTTGTCTACCCACTAGTCTCTTTAGAGAGAAGCTCTTTGTCACTGCCCAAGTCTGAACCTTGACAAATGACAGCACTCTTCACTGAAGTGCTTTTGGTCCCCTCCCTGCCCTGTAAGTAGACATGTTGATTCTTGCAGTGACACCTTTCAATTTAAATATTCATTTCAAAAGGTGTGTGTCAATTGTTTTATAACAAACTGTCTAAAAAGAGGGTCTATGTTTGTTGGCCTCCTTCAGGACTTTGCACCCATAGGTCGGCCTGCCCTCCCCACCCCTTGGCTGCTGCCATGAATTGCAATGAATGCTGGGGCAGCTTATATAATGGTAGGGCTCACCTGTAGCCCTGCAGAGAAGGATGAGAGAAAGCATTGCTGTTTGTCTGGAGCTCTGCAATCACAGAAAGCTGTATTTCTTGTTTGATTTCATAACTCAAGAGTTCAGTCACCACTCCTAAGGGAGGTGTTGCTCTTAGTTGCTACTCTCCCATTATGAGTTGAAACCTGCGTTGTGGCATAGGTGCTGTTTAACAGGGATTTTTTGCTGCTTTCTAGACTGTGTAGAGCTGCTTCTCTTTTATTTTTAAGTCAGGTTGATGTTTTTTCACTGTAGTTCTGTGTATATCTGAGAATAAAGCAGAAAAAGATAAGGGTGCGTCTTTTTTGAGTTGTAATTTTAAAAGCTGTAGTGTTTGGTAGGGATGGGGAGATTGGAAATAGCAGTGTTGTTTATGTGATGGTTTTGTTTCGAACAATAAACAAAAGACCTTAATATCTTGAATGCAATCACCTTGAATAATGCAATCCTTTCTATCCCAAGCCATTTTGGATGCAGTGTATAAGTAGACATAACCTCTTTCTTTTATGTACATTGCTTTAAAACCTTTCTTTCTGGTGTAGCAGTAGTAGCTAGCTTACGTTCATTCTTCAGCTTTGTATCTATATGTGCATAATGCAGCACACTATATCAATTAAACTCTTTACAAGCACAGGCCATCCAAGTCAGAACAGGTTACTGTTTTCTGTGTTGTGCCAAAACTGAATATCCCTAATTAGTCTCTCCTATCCATAGGATAAAAAACTGTTATGAACACCAGTATATACAGCTTTTTGTACTTCAGCTGCTTGTATATGAGTTTCTTGCTTAAGAACTCTCAGTGATTGCTAAGACTTTTGGTTTGGGTTTTTTTTTATTTAACAAAAAGAAGATTGCAAGTGGTATGAATGTAGGCTGCAAAACAGCTGGTTTATTCAGTACAATGAAGATGCTTTAACTTAGCTGTCCTACATAAATATTCTTCCTTTTTGGGGATGTAATCTTTGAGATGAAGGATGCAAAGGGTGTGTTCTAAACTTTTTTTTTTTTGCCTCTGCATGGTGCTCCACCTCACAGCAGTTCCGAATAAATCTGAGATAAAGTTGGGCTTTTATGTCTATTTGTCTTTAGCTCTTGCATCACATTTGCCTTTTCTGCCTTTTGGACTCATCTGTCTAATGGAAAACTGACATCTGTGGAGTCCGCAGTCCCAAGCATGTTATATAGGCTGATGAGGTTCACGACCAAGAGACTGTTAACTCAGGGACGATCTTTAGAGTTTTTTTATATATATAGTTTGGAATTACATCATTCTACTATGTCTGCCTGCGTTACATTTATCTTGAAGATATGTTATTTGTTAGAGTGTACTCCAAGAGTACAGGTATAGGCCTGGTATAGGTCTGACTTCTGAACATATCCTCTGATCTCTCTCCTTGGTCTTCTACTTTTGGCAGTATCTTTTGGCAGATCCATGCCAAGGCAGGTTTCCTTGGTTCACTCTTTGTTACAGGCATTAGGGATGTGAATAGTTGGCAAACTCAGTTGTATGCATTTGTGAAGTTTTGGCAGGGACTCCTGGCTTATGGAGGATAAAGGAGAGAAAGCTCTGATACCATTTTATTGCTATCCCTTGCAGGAGGCTGCTTTTAAAGAATTAATCTGTGTCTTAGAAGGTTGAAAGGATTGGATTTATTGGTTAACACTGCTGCTTCTTAAGCACAGTGCTCACTAGTGTATGTGGTTAGCCAGGCCTGTGAACCTCAGGCAGAACAAATCCACAGCTTTCTGCACTCACCCATGTACCTACTGCAAGTCTCTAACTTGCTCTGGAAAGCTTATGGAGGCCTTTGAGAGCTACTTGGCTAACTACTAAATCCAACCAGGTGGTTTCAGATTGTGCTCCCGGCTTAGCACAAAGAAACAAACTGTGGAAATGGTCTGTGTTTCTATTCTCCCATTCCCAGGGCATTAGGAATCCACGTGCTGAAGTGTAGCACTTTGGACAAACATGATGCCAAGCCAGCTGCCTGTGACCTGTTTTAACAATGCGTGGTATTTTTTTAGAAAGAATATGCAGAGGCTCTAGTTGCTGACAGGGCACCAGGACAGGAAGGGAAAGTTCATAAAGTCTTACAGGTGACTGCTATTTTCTGTCCTGACTTAATGGATTGTGTATTTTTTAGTATCTCTGGTAATGAGGCAATAGAGTAGGTTTCAATGCAAGCTTTTAAATGTACTCTTGAATTTTTTTTTGCTGTCTGCTGATTGCAAGAGATTGCAACAGTAATTGGTGTGAGTAACCCTTGGCATGGCTGAGAGCAAGTCAATTTTATGCATACAGAACGTTTATCTGTCTTGCTGCTTGGGAGTTTCTCCAAAATCTAAGAAGTTTAAATCATGATGAGGAAACAGGTAGCTTTATGGCATGGTCTACTTTCATTGAAGCATGATGCTCTGACCTGTTGGCTGCTGATTGTTGAACCTCTTCCACTTCCTTGTAGGAGTCATCAGTTCTACCAATGCTGCCCTCCTACACTTAAGTAGTAAAATTTTGAAATCAATAATGTGTGACTTGGCTTCTAATAATGCAACACAAACAGACTCTTCGTTAAACAGCTGGCTTCTGGCTCTAAGTGTATAATCGGAGTTAATTGAATCCTTGCTATTTTATTTAATCATTAGTAACTACCTAATAAACTCTGAAGGTGATTAACGGCAACAGTAACTGCATTGGTTATCTCTTATGTCTGGGAAGATGAAGGTCTGTTTTCTAAACATGAATCCAGGCTGGTATCAGGCCAACTACATAACATGAAGTTTGGGTCAGTGCGTGACAAGTAAATATCTCACCTATACTAGACCTGCATGACGCTCTGTTGGTTGAGGCTTTCTGAGCACTCTGAACTGGGAGAGTTGGCACTAGCAGGTCGTGTTCAGCATCATGAACCCCTCAGATTTAGTACTTGGATGTTTTTCACAGCTATCAGACTTCTGTTTCGAAGAGGTTGTAGTAGAGGTATACAGCTTTGAGTAAGACAGATAATCCTGTTCTTTAATGGTCATTGAACTAAAATACCCATTTTGGAAATCTTTGCTATAAAATGCTGTAAATTGAAGCAAGCATACCTGTTTAATATCTCCTTTGAAGGGCACTAACTTATATCAGTATTACTTGTCAATACTTTTATCTCAATCTAGACTATTTTGAAAGTAAAGCTAAAATATAATACAGTTCAGCCTCACCTGGATGTTGCCTTGAAGACATGTTTTGTGGCACCTAATAAATAAAGTGTGTTAGGTTACCTGCTGTCTTAAATGGGTCTTCATTTCCTCTTTTCAAAATAACTTGTCTTCCATGAATCCCCTACATAAGACATGAGTGTTAAAGACAATGTTCTAAGTATAAAGTGCTACAAGTGTATTTAATATTATGCCTTAATATTAAATTAAAAAGGCCATTTCTCTTAACAGTAAACTGGGAAACAGTGTGGAGAGCCAATACCAAAAAGAAATTTCAAGTTCACACCAATATGAACAGGAATGTTGGGCTTCTGCGAATCTTCCCAGGGATCACTGCTGCTGCTGTAAGTGTCACTGCTGCGTTTTGGAAGTGGGTGAAGTGGTGCTCAAATACTTGATTAGATTGCTGAAGTATGGAAGCCACATTGTTTGTAGCTGTGGTTGAGGTTTTGGAGGGAAGGGAAAGGAACGGTCATCTTCTAATAAACGTTTTTTGGAATATCAGAGCACTCAAAGATTATTTTCATATGCCATAAACTATTGATAAAAGCTTGTCAAATATCTTTTGTCAAAAACACCTGGGCTCTGAAACTTAAAACTAATTTCTTATCAGGGCTCATAAGGAGGTCAAGTGTGCTTTTCTAGACAAGTGCAGGCTACAGTGACCAAGGAAATGCTCTGTTGCTGCATATTGAGGCATATTAATAGATATCTTGTCAAAGAATACACAATATGATGGGAGGATGGGAGTGTGGCTCTTTCTATAACTTTTTTTAAGGTTCATTTTGTCTCACACTGATGTTTGTGATCCTCAGCACTCATACAGAGCTACGAATGAGAACTGGGATTTTGCTGCTGCAAATAAGGGATTTTTTTTGCCTTCAGAAATTATTTTGCAGAACTGTGGTTTTAGGTAGATTTGGTTTTAAATTTTTGTCTAATACTATTTCCATTAAATTGACTGGTCTTCTGTGGCTGTTGCCATCTGAAATTGAATCCAGTAGTTTAAGCAGCATTCCTCAATTATATTACTGTTCTTTTTTAGGTGAATATGAACAGATGGAAAAGCAGAGGGGTGGTATATTTGTAATAAAACTCCAACTGCATAGTTAGTCTCATGGGGGCTTACAGTGTATTGCATTTAGCATGTGTGATCAGCAAGGAAACATGTAGGTTGTTTAAAATACATCTTCGAGGAAGAGGACTTTACTAGGCATCCTCTTACAGTGCGGCGCAATAGCTATCTCATTAACAACTCGTCCAGAATGTATTAGTGCCTCTGTCTTTTTTTCTGGCTTCAGTTAAATCAATTGGGTTTTGAGCTAAAAAACTTTGGGTTTCATTAGAATGTTCTTTCCTGAAAGGTGACATATGCTCTCTTAGGCAGATGTTTGTTAATGGAAGTCGTTGCTAAAATAACAAAGGGTGGGTGTTCTAATCTCAATTAATAATTCTACATTTATTTCAAAAGTATAAGTCTGATTTTTTTTTTTGTTGTTGTTGTTCTGCCATGATGCAACAGTGTAGCCTGTTAATGGCACTTGAACAATAGCATCCTTTTTCACACTGAGGTCATGACTCTAGAAAATAGTTTGTTTTAAAATCTATCCCCCTAGGAATTTCAAAGGAAGCTAGAGAGTGAAATTCTCATTTTTTTTTTTAAAACTTGTTTTACAGTTCCAGTTATTGCAAACGGGGAGCACAGAAGGGCCTGAGAAGACTGTAAGGCATGAGAGTGTGTGAGACTAACAGGAAGAGACCATTTTTAAAAAACTCTATGCCATATGTGGAAACCTTAATGTCACTGAAACACACTTTTTATCTCTCTGCCCTGCCTTGTTTTTAAACAGGTAAAAGCATTTCTTCAGCCTCCAATTGAGGGCATTGTACTTGAAACTTACGGAAGTGGCAATGCTCCAAACAACAGAGAAGACTTGCTGGAAGAACTCAGGAAAGCAACCGAACGAAATGTAGTGATTCTTAACTGTACCCAGTGCTTACGAGGGTCTGTTAAAACAGTCTATGCAACAGGACAGGTAGGGTTTGTGCAATGATTTCAGACTCTACTGCTGTGTAAAAGAAACATCCCACTGCTAGAACTTGATTGTGTATTTGTAGTAGTCCCAGTGTATAGAACCAGATTTCTTAACTGTAGAGGTATTACTCATAACGATATCTGAAAAATCTTAAGCTGGAAGCGTTTAAATTTGTAAACAAGGTCCTGTTACTCCTATGAATGGTCGAAGCAGTCAACTCAAATCCCAAATTAGTGATTGCTTGCTCCTGTCGTGTGCAGTGCTCCAGGATAACTTGTATTAGATTGGTAGTATCTCTCCCAAAGGGATTCCACTGAGTAGAAGCTAGCTTAGGGGTCACATGATCAAATAAAGTAGTATTTGATAGGCTAGCAGTTACTGATCTGCAATGTAAGAACATCAAGAAAGCCTGCAAATCCAAACAATATTACAAATCCCAGGTTTTTATTTGACTGGAAGTACAGTTGAATTCAGTGAGAGATTGGAGAACACTGTGTAAGGAAGTATCTGTCTTGCAGGATGGAAATCAGTTGTTTAACCCACGAAGACTAGCTTAAAGCAGGCGTTGTATGTACTGTTAATACTCAGGGCATTTCATAGTGAGTTTCATAATTGTGTATGAAGACATGACATCACTGGGACTAATAAGAGCTCAAAGCCATGTACGAGTATGTGTTCCATGTGGTAGTGTGGAGGGAGCTGGTTCAACTGGCCTTCATAAAAAGGCTAGCCATTAAATAGCCAGGAGGAACAGCCAGAAGGTGATTCATCCCCCTGTTTTAGACACCTGGTTTTATTGTGAGCAGTTGCCTGCCTTGCAGAGCCAGCCTCTTCATTGACTGTAAAGCAAACCTAGATACTCTAGTCTGGTGCTGAAACCTGCCTCTTTTAACACTGGTTTTGACACAGTTTTAGATAACATTTTCTTCAGGAAAAGATAGTCTGTTCTGAGGAAAAAGAAAAGGAGATTGTAAGAGTTTCTTTCTACCTCTTCAGTATCCAAACTCTGTATTTTATGATACGGACAGTCATTTGGGTATTGGTAAAACTTTTGTATAACTTAATGGAGATGTTTTGAGAAGTATTAACTTTTGCAAAGATCCTGTGCTCTGTAGCGAATAATGGGAGGAATACATGGATTATATAGAACAGTTCCCACAAAAGGAAGAAAGCAGTTAAGTCAAAAGACACCAAACATTTGAAAAACAACATGAAAATGAACCCTAAGTTTTATGTGAACTTCTGCTTGAAATAAACTTCTAAAATGTGTAGAAGGACGAAAATAACCTCTTCTATGCTCTGGTTAAAAGATTCTCTAAGTAGACACCTCTAAAATGGCTTTTTGCACTCTGATCCATACTGTTGATATGCCAAATTGAAAGATTCTGCTCAGGTCTTTCTGAACCACTGTAAGGCTGTGCAGAAATGTGTTCAATTCTGGATTCCACTTTTTATATGCAGCATGTATTATGTTGCTTCAGCATCCATTGATGGAGGCTGCCCTGTTTCCTTGGCATCTTTTGAGCAGAGCACCGACAGAGCCAAGACCTACAAAATTACTTCAGGCTTGTTCTTTCATTGCCTTCTCTTCATAAGGAACTGCTCAGTGGAGTACATATCATGGATAAAAGCTGGAAAGTTGCTGTAATGTTAACTTTACTTTGATTTTTCTTTAAAGTGGTCTTTTCATATGGCTAGGCCATTTTTTTACTTATTCAAGCTAGCCAGGTGGGTCAACTGAGTCCCTGGTTTCCCTTGAAGTATTTGTTTTCATTAAGTGAATGTCTGGCCTCCATCTACGCAGTAGAAGCTTACAATTGAGGGGACTTTATGTATAGGAAGGAAGCTGGGAAATCACTTCCTCCTCCTCTTTGTCAAACCCACTGAAAAAGCCCTTACTGTTCTTTGGCTAGCTCTACAGTACAGAAAGAATTTCTCACCTTCTCTGTTTATGTTTTCCCATGGTACTTATAAAAATGTTAGTCTGGGGCTCTTGGAGGTACTTAATGAGCTGATTAAGGCTCTGTATTGTGGTAAAAATATTAGTTAAACTACAAGTTTCAAAGCTGAACTTTATATGCAAGGTATTTAAAAGTAGAATGCAGTGTGAAGAACCTACTGCCAGATGCTTAACTGTGAGGCCTGACATTGTGGCAAAGAAAGATGATCTGTATTTTAGAGAAACCCAGGTGTTTGTCTAGGTACAGTTTAGTGACAAGAGATCTGAAATCTTTGCTGTCTTACTCTCTGGCAGTGTTTGCTGTCTTGCTCACTGTACACTTACAGGGCTTGCTGACCATAACAAAAATCTTTCTGCTTTTTGCTTTGGTTCAGATAGTGTGGGGTGTTTTAACTACCAGAAAGATAAGTTTAAAAGGTCACCTTTTTCAGTTGTTCTTGTCAGAAGTGTGTAAATTACATATTTTAGTTATGTTCTAAATCATACACTGCTAGTGCAGTCTGAAAGGATCTCAAAACACTCCTGCTGTGAGCACACTGTAGCATTGGAATTCATCCAAAGCAGTGCCCCATAAAAGAATGGTAAATATGTCTGCGTGAGAACAGCCTACTTGGCAATGTTCAAAATGCCACTGGGTTAAAACAGAGTAACTGCAGCTTTTCAATAAAGGGAATCTGACAACTCTGCAGATAGCTGATATGGACCTGTAACCTTTCCCTTTTAGCATAGTAAGTGACCGTGGCAAGCGTTTGGGTGAATTCTACAATGTTATTGCATGAAAAGGAATTTAAAGTAAAAGTCATCTTTATTCAGCTGGCTCTAGTATTTGCTTGGTATTTGATAACTAAAATTACAAAGATTTCAGTGGCAGTAGGAGGAGCAAGAAAGTGGAGGCATGGCTGCATGCTGTATTCTGTGCAGCTACTCATCATTCACATACATTTTCTGTTCGCACAGGTATTTCTAAATGCTATGCTAATTGGAATCATTATTCCTTTTTATTCAGACTCTTGCTGATGTTGGAGTAATTCCTGGAGGTGATATGACGCCAGAGGCAGCCCTAACTAAACTGTCATACACGCTTAGCAAGAGTAAGCTTAGCTGGGAGGAGAAAAGACAGGTAAATATTTCAGTGTGACCTTGAAAGGCTTTAACTTCCTCATCTACTGTGCTAACTTCTGCTTAGCTGAATGCCTTGAGCTTCTCCCTTGCGTTTAAAATCAATTGGTTCCAGAGCCATAACGTGAAAAGCACGAGGGGTTTTTTTGGCTCAAGGAAAATACTGTTAGGCCAACGAATGTATGTAGATTGGGAGAAAAAAGAGTTCTTTTCATGAGTCAGGTGAAGACTGCGACCAAGCCATAAAAATGCCATCTTTAAATAGTAGTAGTATACCTTGGACATGTCTGTTACTAAAAACCCGTATGTGGAAATTCAAACAGGAGACAGAATCCCAACCCTACTGAAGTCAGCAAAGATCTTGTCATTGATCTTAGTGTGGTAAAGATTTCATCCAACACTCATTCATACAAGGCTAATTCTGAAAATAAATATTGCCTGCAGCCTCTTCCTTTACAGCATTACTCATGACAGTGTTAGATTTTATTTCTCTACAAGAAGATATGCTTTACAAATACATAAATAGAGGATTATTCGAAGAACCAATTATAACTGATTTTAAAATCCTAACCCATTAACAGTGTTCTTACTGTTCATTGGTGCTTAATCAAGGCTTTTTTCCTCAAATTATATAGTTATGTATCATCTTTTCATAGGAGGAACATATATCTCTGAATTGGATAGAGGAGCAGCAGTCTGCAGGAATGCATGTGTTTTTCTGCTTGTATGCAGTGAAATCATAATTCTGACACTTTGAGAGCTGCCATCATGATGAGTCACTCTAGACTTGAGCACTGCATGCTCTTGTGTATCCTGTGATGGTGGGTTTTTTTAATTGAAACTGAAACAAATTTGATTGTTATTTCATTCTCAGTATCTTCCAACCAGTAGCAGCTTGAAACAAACATTTTTGGATACCTATGATCATAAGTGGGGTGACTGGAAGCCCCACTTGCTGAACTTAAACAGTTTCAGACTCTGAGCTTTTGCTTGTTTGCTCAAGCCCTGGTTCTGAAGAATGAGAGGAGGAGGAGCTATGTGTTTCTTCAGAGAGGATGCCAGGAACGTACTCTGTGCAAGAATATGCTTGACAGGCAACAATGCTGTGTGAAGAGTGGTGGTATTGCACGTGTTTGTGTATACACTTTAGAAACCCAAGCTCTTCACTGATATCCCTTTGGTACACATGCTGACCTTGAAACACACATATAGTAGCCTGGTTTTTTTAATGCAGGCTTTAATCTTCTTACACAGAGGATTATTTGACCTGAGACAGGAGAAACTTTTCCAGCTGACTCCCTGCCTAGCTGTGTGAGTTAAAAGTTAATTTGAGATCCAGTTTGCTGAGGCGAGGTAGCTGTCTTACTCAGGTGAGGACTTGGTGATAGGACATTTTAGATACCAATGGCACAAGGTATTCCTCTATCTTCTTGTGCTGCCCTTTGGAATGTGCTGCACAGGTTTTGTGTGGTGGTGCTGGAACCTCCTTTATATGGTTTGGAAAACAAAATAACTTTTGCAGTTTCTTTGAGTTAAGCAGGATCGGTTTCCTCATTTGACTCATTGTACAGACCCACAAACAATTGTGTTGGCACAACTAAGGGAGGAGCATGCTGCATTGCCTGGGCAGGAATGAGCTGTAGAGACCAGGAGAAGTAGAAAGCCTGGAAATATGTTGTCTGTGGCAATATTTTAAGCTAAACATATCGCCAAACAATAGTCTCCCAAGAGACGGAAGCTCTCCTGAAGCTGGCGTGGTTATTTTAGGATTCTCTTTCAACACGAAGAAGCAAAGAATGTGCCCCCAGACACATGCAAATAGCTGCAGAGCTGGTAGGACTGAGTAAGGCACATAGGGCTTTGCACTGGGTGCATTTAGCACAGGTGCCAATTGCTAAGGTAACCTGTACAAAGCAATGATCTCAACCTGCCAAACTCTAAAAGTGTGCCAAAGCAGTTGGTATCCTCTGGGTTACAGGTATATGGGGCTCTTCCAGCAGACAGCTACAGTGTTGTCAGTGCCTGGAGTTTTATTTAATAAAGGGCATGCCTAGACATAAGTAAACCTGGGGCATTCCTCCTTCCAACATCACATCTGTTTCTTGCAAACTTTCACAATCCTGCCTTTTAAAATTCTAATTGAAGTAACTACGTGCTTTATAGCTGCATCAGCAACCTTTCATGAAGGAGTGCCAGTATGTAAAATTGTCAGAACTGAGGAAACGAGTTGCTTTTTCTTAATGACTGGCTTCTCTCGCTGTGCTCTGGGTTGCCCAGAACCTGTCTTCTGGAGTATTTTCATTTCTTTATTGCCATATTCAAGCACTTCCTACATATGAATTGGCTGACCTTTTCTTTTTCCCTGGTTATATTGGATGCACCCATCCTGCAAACTGTTACACACCTGCTTTAATAGTGATCGACTAGTACTGCTGTAGACCCTCTGCATTCAGAGCTGGCTCTATGGCCAAATTTTAACATCAGGGCTACTGGAGCTGTTTGAAAATCCATTGAAGTACATGACTGTCCACAGGCAGCACTGGGCTTTGCTTTGAGGCCTGTGTACACAGTCTGTGTAGGAGTGCTGAGGTTTGGGAATGCTGGCAATAGGCAGCATTTCAGAATGTTCTGGTTTTCAGCCTCACTCTGCTTATTACTCACTATCTTTGTGTTTTTTAAGTAGGCTGCAGCTTACCACACTAGGGAACTTTTGTCTGCATGCTCTAAAATTGGGGTGTTTTGTTGTGTCCTTATTTTGGTTTCTTTGCTTTGGAAGAAAGTTTTATTTGCCTGTCGCCCCCCACTCCTCCCTTGTCTTTTTAAACTTACAATCTTCGTGGGACAGTAACTGTTTCTTTAATCTTTTGTCTGCATTCAATTAGTTTCCATAATTCCTCTGAACAATTTTCTAACTTGATCCTAAGGTTTTTTACTACTACCATGTTTTTCCTCTGCTAACAAAGGAATTGATTGCTTGCATTTCAGATGCTGAGTGAGAATCTAAGAGGAGAAATGACTGTTGTACCCACAAGAGCCAAGATCTCTCTGAGAGATAGCAAGTTTATTCGAGTGATTGCCAAATCTCTAAGTATCAGCAGCAAGGAGGTATATACTTAAATATTTAAATTTGAACTTATCTAAAGCTGTAAACTCAGTTAAATGAACCTAGGTTAAAGATGAACAGCAAAGCTGGAAGAAAAATGGAACATTGGAGCTTTTATATTAGCTTTTTTAGTACCGAGTGTCTCAGCTAACCAGTTGGGTTAGGGAGAAAGGACACAATGACAAGCATAATGTTAAAATGTTTTTAATTAAAAACATATGAACTTCTTTCTTCTTTGTAGCCCCATCTTGAGTTTATTTTCTTGGCTGGCTGGTTGCAATAACAAGCCTCAGACAGTTGGTGTAATTCAGGGTATCAATGATATGAAAAAGCACTTCATATTTTTGTGGTCAAATGTATTGACAGTTTGGAGAAATCCAAATAATAATGAGTAAAACAGCTTAATTGTACATGCAGTCATAGATGGCTGATACCAAGGAAGCACTACAAAAGTGTAACTTATGGTGTTTAGTGTCAGTCCCTTCCAACTGGAAAATCAGAAAATATAGTATTGGTTGTAAGATACAAGTATTTGCTTTTCTGTTGGCTTGGTTTCAGGGAAGGTGGGATTTTTAGTAGCTACTGCATACTGAATGTATGGATCTTTAGTAAGCATGAGAAATGGGAGGATATGTAGGGGGCCTATAGAGGTTGTCAGTGGAGGTTTGGAAGTACAGGTTACACATACCTGAGGAATCACATGAATAAAGGTGATCCAATCTTGAGGAGACTGGACTATATGGTCTTTTCCAACTCCTACCAGCTCTGTTTCTCTTACTATACTTATGTATAACTGTGGCAGTACAGAGATGGTAATTAGTGCATATACCTTAAATGGTATATATAGATATCAGGTAATTGTAGTGTTGCCAGAGAGGAATATAAATCTTATGGACGTGAGACCGACAAAATGTAAAATAAACATGAGACTTCTTTCCTTTCAAGAACATTTTTAAATACCCAAGTGACTAATTTGGAAACTTTACATGAAAGCAAGTGCAATGTTTTTATGATTTGGACATCAATCACATTAGAGGCAAGGGTGATATTAAATGTTCTAATTTTATTTGTTTCTCAGGAGTTAGAAGCCATAAGAGATGCATTAATTCCACCTTTGGCTTGTGCTGCAGCTAAACTGGGTGACATAGGCGCACTAAGAGCCATAGCAGAAATGGTAATGTAAAATTAACAATTTGTACAAACCAAGAATTTTTAAATAGAGCTGCAAAAGATGGGAGAAAGCTCTGCTCACTGGGAAGCAACTACCTAAGTCTTAGAATCAAGGTGCTTTGACTAATACAATTGGTTTCTAGCCTCCTCAGTCTTTACCTTTCAAAACTGGTATGTTCTTTCCCCTATCTGGTTCTCAACTGTTTACATTTTCTTTTGAACCGTGAAAATACAGGTAGATTAAAATGCAAGTTGTTATCTGCTAACTTTGGAACACTTTAAAATGGTTTGTGCTGCTTTCTTTTGCTTAACTTTCTTTATGCATATTCATAGTATCCAGCTTTTGGATGTAAATCTGACACAAAAAAAAACAAACTCAAAAATTATATTTAAGCAAAACACAGTGCAGTGCTAATTAAGGAGTTTTGGCTCTCCCTGTTGCTCTAGCTTGGGTTATACCTAAAAGAGAAACAGGCATTTCCCTGTATCATCTTCTACACCTCTTCTTTTTTCTCTTTGCCTTAGTTTACCCTGCTCTTGAGACTTTGGTAATGGGCCTCTGGAAAGGATAAATACATCTTGAAAATAACAATAAACTAAGACAAGTAAAATTAGCAGACCATAGGCACAAAGCTGCTGTATAGTGTACTGCAATACAGAGCAGATCTGAAGGGGCTTGAAACGGGAATACATGTTGGGGGGCGGGGAACATGCAGAAGGCAGAATAAATATCTTTATTGGTGATAAAACAAAACTACAAGATAAAGTTTTGGTGGCAGAATTAAAATGTGGTATATGCATTTACTGTTGAAGCAACAACTTAACGTGCAGCCATTATCTTTTTAACATGTGAAGGATCGGTCCTTTTGTAGGGTGGAAACTTGAGCTGCGGGGACTATGATGGCCGAACTCCACTTCATATTGCAGCCTCTGAAGGGCATTTACCATTAGTTGAGTATTTGTTGACATCTGGCGCGACTGTTTATGCTAGAGACAGATACGGATCTACCCCACTGATGAATGCGATCAAGTTCAGGTAACAAAATATTTTATACAGCACTCTATGTAAAGTTTATAAACTTACATAGTTTATATGTAACTATAAATATAGTTACATATAAACATATATATAAAAATACATATATGTATACATATAGTATACATATAAATATAAAACCTTCCATAATTTTGAATTTCAAGTCCATCCCTGTGTTTTGGTCTCACCAGTCATATGTAAATTACAGCAGTTAAAATAACACAGACCAGCCTCATTTCAAAGGATGTGACCAGCCTAAATGAAAAGATTTTTTTAAATAGTATGAAATGAAAGCAAACAACTTCATATGCATGCAGAATTTTAGCGTAAGGTAACTTGTTGCTGCCTTTCCGCCAGACTTTATCCATAATTTCAGGGCTCCACTTTGTTTTGAGGCTTCCTTATAAAACAGAGGCAAACTGATCACTCCTTTTGACTGTCAGAAGGGAGAGTGCAGGGCCGAGGGCTGTCTGTTTTCTTTCTCCTCTCCCCCTTCTCATCAAGACCAGACTGTTTCAATTGGCACAAAATATACCGGTAGGCTGACATGTTTTAATCTTTCCCTTCCACCCTGAGTCTCTTGCTGGGTGACTGGTTTTTTGACTTTAACCTTCCGCCCACTCGTAATTATACGGGACGGCTGCATGGCTTGGCCTGCTTTGTGGATTTCCTTTTCCTGTTGTTCTGGTTGTCAGCAGTTCTTGAATGGTGGTCATGGACATGTGTTTCACTGAACTGCAATTTTCCATGTTGTATAGTCCTAAGGAATGGCCACAGTGCAGACATAAAAGTTATCAATTATCAAAATTTAATTTCAAAACATGTAATTTATATAGCCTGGGGATTTGTAGAGCTATTGGTCTTCTAACATGTTAGAAGCTGCATGTCCTAATCTCTTCTTGTTTCTTTGATCCACTTTCAGCTCCTTATCTCATATTCAGTCTGTATGATGGCAGGAGAGAAGCTTTTTTCTGTAAAGTAGTTTGGAGGGATAGGATTTTCATGGTCTTCATAGATATCTGTCCCCAAATATTTGTACAGCTTCCTAGTGTTGACAAGTTCACCTGGTCTATCAGGCTGGAGTTAGCTCCCTGGGAGGTCTGACAGTCCTGGTTTTGCATTGGCTGCAGGAATAACTTGAAGGCTTTTTCTGCCTCAAAGACCAGATGTAGAAAACTCAACAGGCTTTATTAACTTGAGTCTTGAAGTCCTGTGTGGCCACACTGTGCTATTGCCATTCCTACTGCATGGTACCCTATGGCTTTGTAGTTGTTGCGCTATCTCATGAATATATAAGCCCTTCAGTGGCAAACCCTTTAAGTCTTAAAGCAAAAACAAGCCCAACAGCAAATCAAACAAATAACCTCGCAGTTGAATAGAGGTGGCTCTGGTCCAATGTGAGAAAATGCTAAAGCATTAGATACCATTAGATGTTCGTGCAAATCAGGCACCTACTTTTTTACCGCACCCATCTACTGCCTGAGGAATTTCACATGAGCTTCTTGTTTGGATTCCTTTGCATTGCCACTCCTGTATTAGACTCCTACTATGACTCTTAAGCTCTTTAAAACTGCACACCCATTTTGATGCAGGGAATAGTAAAAGGAAACTGCACCATAACCATTTTCAGTTTCTCTTTTTGTTTCTACTGTTGGAATGAGAGGAAGAGTTGACTTAGAACTAATCTCATAAATGTGTATTTTTTGATTTGCCGTGTATTGACACTGACAAATGTATAAAGGAGAATGGTAAAGATCAGACAGCTGTATATGTGTGTAATTAGATACCCACTAAAAATATTTAAATTCTATTTATTAAACAGCTGTTTGTGGAAAGTGAGGAGATTATCCTGGTGCAGTGTACAAAGTGGCAGAGAGGGAAGGGGAAAACTGATCTTAATGAGCAGTCAATGCTTTAAACTGTTTAATATTGTAACTTTCTCAATTTTGCTGAATATTGCATCAGCTTAATCCCATTTTCTGAGAATTAGTACTTGTTTAATTGGCATTTAACTGCAGTACAATATCCACCAATCTTAAAAATAGCTTTTGAGCAGTTTTTTTATGTCACATTTCTCAGTGGCTTGCCTTTTAACCTAGCATGCAAACCTACATAACAGTGACTGATTTTCTCTTTTCTATTTAATAATTTGTAAAGATGATCAGGAGATACATCTCTTCTTAAAAGCATCTTAACACAGCACTGTTAGCTGGTAGACCAGCAACTTGATCTATATCAGTGATAGTCTCTTAATTTTTTTTACTTTAAGTGACTCTCTTTGTTTCTCTAGATGGTAAAATGTGGAGTCCTTTTCTAAATAAGAAATAAACTACTGCACTTCCGCTTTTTCATTTGTAACTTTGCAATTTGCTTGGAGTCTCATTCACTTTATGCATGAAGCTAAACAGATCACTGTTAATTTAGGCCAGTTGCTTGACATATCAAAATTAGTAGCATTCCTCTAATTTCTTAGAATGCCCTCAAGGGATAATTCATTTTCAAAACAATAGAATAATATTTTTTTAATAACAGAAACTCTCTATGCAGGAAAATGTCTTGAATAAAAATTGTGTATATTTTATGAAGTAAAAGGACTTCCATTTACTTGTAGAGCAGTGGTAAAAGGTTGAAAATGGGGAGTTGCTCATACAGTGCTATGAGAACATCAGATTAGAGGCAGTAAAATTACCTCCCACATAAATATGAATTTAAATACTTGATATTTTGCAAGGTTACATTTAAATTACTTCAGGAAATCTAAGGCAGAGTGAAAATCTAACCGCCACTGACTCCAGAAGTACACTGAAGCTTGTCCTTACAGTATTTGAGCATAAAATTCCCACTGAATTCATGCAGAAAACCAAAAAAGTGAAACTAAGTTGACCCTGCCATAACCATTCCAGTTGCTAGGGGAGCAAGTATTAAAAAGAATGAAGCTGGTCAAGTTTGAATATACATTACACCTGCATTTCTTTAAAGAGAGTTGGTGGAAGGTGTGCACCCTAAGGCCCCAATCCTGCAAACTCTTACATGTGTGTTAATTTCACATGTGTGATTCATCCCTTTTGAAGTTGACTCACTTTTAATAAGCGTCTGCCAAGTCAAGGCCTAAGATGATGAGCACTGTACGGCACCTTGATTGCTGGGAATCCAAAGCAAACTGGTAAAAGTTCAGATGTCTTTGTCTGGAACTCAAACTTTGACCCTAACAGTGAATGTCGATGACTACACAAAATCATTTATTTTGCTACTAATCCATTAAAACTTTTGTATACATTGGGGTTTTTACCTCCAGTGTTATCAGTAATGGAATCTAACAGCGAGGAGACACTAGAAACACTTTTCTATTTGTTTCTTCCTTCAGAGATTGGATGAATGACAGTGGTAGTATCAAAAGGCTAACTTAAGATATGCAAAATAACATTGTTTCTGTAGTCTATCTCTGACCAAGAGCCACTGTTTGGTAACAGTGCACTAAGAAAAGGGAGAGTCAGGAGCATTCACAGGTGACAATAGCTCCTCATGGTTTTGCATATCAGATGGGGCTAGACTGGACAAGCAGCTATGCACCCCAGGGTAACATCGTGATGTTGGCCTTCCCTCTACAGCTTGAATTTTTTTTTTGTCCAGCAGTTGCTCTGCTCTTGGTTTTGTGCTGTCATCTTAGAACAGGAATTGCATGTGAACCATTCACAAGAAGTTCGTGGCTCATGACATCAGCTGAACTTCAGAGCAGCTAAACCTGACTCCTGTGGGGCTCTTGTAAAGCTGCAGGAGAGCAGCACTTAAACAACTTCTAAAGACAAACACCTCTCATGTGCCTAAGACATAACAGTATCAGAAAATTCACAGCCAACCTCTTGAATTATAAATAATACTCTTGAGGTAGGTACAAGACTGCATAAGTGGTGCTCTGGATAGGGCTTAAGTTTCTCCAGAATGTGGATACCATTTGGGTGCAAGTAGGAACAAGCTGTATTGCAACTTATGTCCCACATAGTTTTCACGTGGAGTGATGGGGATGTGAGAGGAAGTCCATCCACGTTCTTGGATGGATCTGCTTTCAATAGTCACAGTACTAAATTTAAGACTTTCAAGTTCTGCATTAGTATTTGTCCCTATTCTTCCTCTTCCATACCCTTCCTTTAACCAGGGGTCATATACAACACTTGCTCTTCTTCCCACCATACCAAGAAACATGATTTTGAACAATTCCCAATTGTCGGGGTATTGTATTTCTATTTAGAATTGGTTTTGGCAAGCATTTATTGTAAACACTTAGTTTCAATGTTTAAAGATTTATTTTATTTCAAATCACTTTTTTCCTCATTTAAATTTGGTGTATTAAATGTTTGGGGTAAATGCCCCCAAATCTGTCTGTATCAAAGATTTATAGAGTCCCACTCACAGTAGTAACGGTTGTGTGGTATAGGTGAAGTGCTTCCTGGAGGGGATGTCTCTACCAGTGAGGAGTAAGTAGTTAGAACAGGGAAAAAGAAAAGCCTAGCTCCTCACTGGAATCCACAGATACGGACTTCATAGTGGGGTGGTGCATTGAGGGAAGATACCACACATTATATGCTTTACTGCCTTTTATCTTTCAGTGCGGTCCCATAGCATAGCTGTTATTTTAAAAAGTACTAGTTTCATGCTGTGATTTTTAGTATAAGGTGGGAAATGAGGAATTCTCCAGGGCAGTCCTTGGAGAGTAAGCAGACACTCCCCATATTCAGTTCTGTACGCAATGTGAGCTTGAGTGAACAAACATGTTCTACTTTAATCTATTTTAGGTCAAATTTCTTTTTAGCTAATTACTATTCTGCTTAAGACTGAACTAAAAATTTTGTACGTGTAGAATTCATTCTTCACCACAGACTGAAAAATATGAAGCCATGCCATTATTTGCTGGCTCAAGGAGATGCTTGTGGATGACTAGCCATGTCATCCACCTGAGAAAATATTTTAGATAACTGTACAAATTTGCAGCGTGTGCTGTTCTAGCAATGCTTTACCATGAAACAAAGAAAGATTAAGTTTTTTTGGCTGTCAATTGAAACAAAGTACAATTTAAAATTGTCTGGTAGGTTAAATAACCTATATTTGGAAAAGCAAAATTATTCCTATAGCATCTGTACAGATCTTAGTTTATAAATTAAGATCTTATATGTAACAAGTTTATATAGGCTCAATATGGATAACTGTAAAGTAACTTCTCATTCAAGATGGATTTTCCTAAAAAGAAGCAGAGAGAATAGATAAGCAGTTTTATCCAGTTCTAAAATGGAAAAGCCCATGGCTACCTCCAAGAAAATGTCAGTGATTAAGAACAACGTGTATGCGAGCTTATTTTTTTATATTTAATTGAAACAGATTAGTTTTTAGGTAATGGGTTGGGAAAAACCAACTGTTACAATGAGATGTCTAACTCTTTATTTTGAAGTGTTATGGTATAGTATAGCAACTTACTTTAAAGAGGAACTATGAAACTATTCCAGATTTACTGGTGTCATCGTGCTCTTTCTGGAGAAAAAAACCTGTGTTTGTATTTGTAAACTAGATAATTGTTTAGTGGAGGAGCACACTGTCACCTCCTTTTCAAACCTAGTTCTAAACTTTTCACTAGGTCTCTTGTGAAAAACATTTTTTCATCTGTCATGTTATTTTCTACCCACAACAGTACCTGTGGAGACCGGCCTTTTCCAATAGACTTTCTCAAGCACCTAAGGTATAGGAGTTGGCTGGTAGTGCTTAAATATCTGTTTGTCCCTTTATCTCAAAGGAAAGGACAAGGAAGACCTGCTAAAGACTCCAGGTGGAAATAAATGATAAAGGTATTGGGAAGAAGGTGTTAGGAAAAGGTGTGTTTTTGTGGGACCTTCATAAGAATAGTTACCACAGTTCTGAAGCCCTAAAACCTGATTAGCTTTTACATTAACCTAAAGATTCATTGTTTATCTGCAAGATGTAAGTTTTATTTAAGACTGATATACATGGGCATTGTATTCTGTGAAGTATAGGAATGATGCTCTGTAATAGATGTCCTCACTGCATGTATTTCAATCGCTAATATTTCAGGTTAAACTGAACTAGCACTAAGGTAAAGAAAATAATTCTTTGACAAGAAAGGTATGTATCCCTTTCATCTTCAGACCTGAACTTAACTCTTCCATTAGCTTAGTATGCAAATGATTTTTTTGATAGGGAGGGCAGATCTGTTTACTACATCTATCACCTTAGAGAAGATTTCATTGGTTCTGTAATGGTGGTGAATATCATAAGAACTTTCACTGACTGTTTGCGTATATAAGTAATGCTGGGTTTAGGGGGAAAAAACCCTCTACTAGTCAAGACATTTTCTCTGTTTTTTCTGTTCCTTTCATAAAGGCACATAGATGTGATTAAATTGTTACGAGAAACGGGAGCGCACCTTTCAAGCCATGACTTGGAGAACATTGGAACAGTACTCTGCAGGTAAATGTGATATAAGTTGAGGTGGCTCTAAAAGTAGGATGGAGGGGGGATGGTTTTCCAGAAGAGACTCTCAGAATGGAGAACAGCATGTAGATAACTTCCAAGAAACAGCTGGGTCCCTGGCACATGATGTGGCTATTTCTGTGCTAGACTAATAATGAGGAAACAAGTGAAGCAATGAAATTGAGAATCAACTCTGTGTTGAAGCACCAGTAACTCAAGAGAGTAAAGACTGTTGTGGGGATAAGTGAACTGGAAGCAAATATGTCCCATTTTTTTCCAAGAACTTTCACTGAGGGAGGAAGGTGAGATTTAATTATTAAATCTTAAAAATAACTAAATCAAATAGACAAATAGGTTTAATCCCAAAAATCTGAACAACTGCTCACTGTCTCTATATTTAAGAGGATATAATCCTCTGTTAAAGCTGGGTTTCCATTCAGTTGCTTTTAATATATAAGGTGGTTTCATGATATGAATATGTATTATGAAAAGAAATAGATGCTTTATTTTCTTTTTTTCTTTCCCCAGTACTGGTCCTAAATTACAATTTACTCTGAAAATTGTAACAAGGTTTCATGTATTTCCTAAAATTACTTAGAGTTTTTACTTAATTTCTTCTTCTTCTCATAAACAAACAAAAAAAACCCTGAGTACCAGCCTTTATATCAGGACCTGTCAGGAAACTGTGAGACTTGTAGGGATCAGCCAGCGCTGTATATTGTCCACAAAATTGTAAGGGCAAGGTAAAGCTATGAAGTGTTCTGTATAGAGACTGGATTCTGTCCTTTGAGTAGTTCTGGAATCAAGAAATACTAGATGGAGTGTTTCTGTTGTTGTAACATGCTCAGAGGAGACTGGGTAGTAAGACTTTTACTGTGAAGTTAAAATATGCGCTTCCCAGGTTGTTGCAAGTGATAGGACAGAATTAAACCCTTGGTTTGCGTAGTTTCCATCTGCCACAAGGGCGAGAAGAGTGACTTAGGGAATGACATTCCTCTGCTAAAAATATGGCCCCTTAGCCCTGGTGCCACATGCAGAACCAGTTTGGCTAGCTGACCTGGACGTATTATGTCCAAAATAAACCAGAATAGAACAAGGGTCCTTAAAACAAAGTGGTTCTGATGCAGTTTTGTTACCGTATTTTAAGAAGGATCGCACACCCTGCATGATCTCCTGTGGTTCAAAGCTGATATTTTGATAATAAATATTTAAGATATTTTGAACATGCGTTGATGGTAATAAGTTTAGTACAAAAACAATGTGAATCTTCCAAACAGAGGGCGGGAGTGCACACATGTGCAGGGGCTGGATGAGGACTTGTCATGAAGTGCTGTACTTGGGGTGAGAGGGGAAGTGACTCTCCCACCTCGGTGCGGGTCAGAAGCCAGGGCCATGGCTGTCTCCCAGCCGGCAGCTGGAGTAGTGGCCACAGCCAGAAGCATGGCCACAGCCAGATGCCACTGTATGGCCTGTACCAGGAACGCAGCGAGCCTGAGGCAGAGGTCAGGCTTCGAGACAGCACGGAAGTCTGTGTGAATGGTGGCTCTTCCCTACGCTGCTCCTGCAGAGCTGAAGGGCTTGCTCTCCTCGTGCTGTTTTAGAGGGCTGCGTGTAGTCTTTTGCACCAAAGTGGACTTTTTCCACAGAGTGTTACTCAGGTGCTTAGAAGTTACTACAACTGAAGTACTGGCGTTTGCCCCCCTGCCAAAATGTCTCAGGTACTTTTTTTTTTTCCTAGAGTACCCTCAGGTGACCTGAGTGATTCACTCATTTCTCCAGCATGCTTGGGTCCACTTCTCTGTCCTACCTCTTACTTATTCCTTTTAAGCCTTCTCTTTGCAGGCACTGGGACCTTCATGGCAATCAGGGTGTTCACGTGGTCAAGCTGCTTACAGAACAAGCTGTTTATAACATCTTCTCTCTAATTTGAACTGTTTTCCTGCATCTCTTCTGTCTTGTAATGTGCCTTAAGCTGCAATTTGTACCAGTCTGCATTTGTCACCAAGGCAAGATGTGAACTTCTTGGGGTTTAGAAGGACAAAGCTGCTTGCTTTCTGATAAGCTCTGAGTTCTTTCACTTGGCTAAATTTACTTTTTCTCCTGTACAGTTCTCTCTGAATTAGAAGGTATAATCATGTTTCCCTCCTTGCTACTTACCTATCCTCAAACAAACTGGCTTTTATAAAAGAGCATGAACAGGGATTTTTGTGGTCTAATACAGCTTCCTTCTGTTTAGACTTATGATTTTAGAATAAAATAGTTCAGTTGCAAGATTTTGGAGATAAAATAAAAATAAATGTGCTCCTTTGGCATTGGTGGTGTTTGAGAGGGAAAGGAGTACCAACAAGAACGAAGAGCTGGACGGTATCAGCAGGAACTCTTGTATAAGAAGTGGAGATGCACATAGGTGCAGCCAAGATGATCTAGTTATGAAATCCTTCGTAGTTTCATTTGCTGGGGTTTTTCTTGGAAGTGAGAGATGTTAGTCTGCTTTTTGGAATCATTCTGAGGATGTTTGGTAACTTGTTCATGGCTTTGTTTTGAAATGAGAAAGAGATCTCAATGTTAGTAATCTGTTAAAAATGCCAGAATCTCTTCTCATATTGCCGTAGTATTGTCATCTGTCTGCAAAACCAAACCATTACAAGATAAATTGGGACACTCAGACTTATTCTGAAGGGTTGTCAAGTTCTGGAATTGGTAAACAGTTGCTTTGGTTTTTTTAAAGGAAAAAAAGCCTGTATAGAATTGAGATACTCTGTTCAAGTCTGTACTTCGCTAAATTAAATAGCGGCATAAAGCCAAATGAGATTTCTGTTTCATATTCTTAGATTTCATAAAATGATATAATATACAAGGATGTAGTATATCAAAATCAGCAACTTTCAAAATAAGATTCCTCTTCAATTGAAGATAAACTTGGCGGGTAAGGCTGGGGGAGGAAGGATAAGTTTGCCTCTGCAGGAATTAGGATCAAGCTTCTAATGTCTGCTATCTTTCAAAGGCTGTTTGTCTCAGCTGAGAGAGATGTGGAGATACTAGTTAAGAGCAGCACTCCAAAACGTGTTCAGGATAGAACAAACCATGCCTTGTGCTGGACTTTTAGTTTGTTTTTTGAGGATTTTCATTAAAAAAAACCAACAAATATTTTCTCTTCTGTCAGGGTTATGATACACCAAAAAAAAAAAAAAGTCTTTCCTGATCACTTTATATAGACATTGAAAAAGGAGAATTGCTGAAAAAAGAGCTCTGCGTCCCTGGGAAAGATGAAATCCTAGTACCAGAGGAAGCAGGAGGGAACACCAAGGTGTCATTTCACTGTGATCAGTACTTCCCAGATCTAGAACTGTACTGGCACTTGTCATACTAAATGCTCTGAGACCTGAGCAGCTTCACTTCTGGTACCCCAACAGCAACAGAGCACCCCTTAAAGAGCAGCTCCTGTTACTGACTTTGCTTGATGCTAGGGTGATAGGAGGCCCAAAAAATCAGACAGCGTATTTGCATTATCACTGCTCTTGATATCTTAGCTGTGCCACCATCATTAGCTGTGCTGAAACTGAAGTGGGTGTATAATTTTTTCTAAATACAAGAGTATTGATAGGTGGCATACCTGGGATCGTCTGCTCTAAAAGGTGCCTGTCAGAGTTTAGTAAAATGCATTAAGTAGTTCTTTTTCAACAAAACACGTTTTAAACATCCTGATAAGTGTATATTGAAGTTACATTTATTTCATTTCATGATACAAAAATGATGGACTTACTGCTTAGAGGATGGACTCATAGTTGGAATTGTTGGCATAAATATCTTTGAGAATAATACAGAGCAAAGGTCCCTACAGCATCTGCTGAGAACTCCTATGTATATATTTGACTATATAAAGTACACTTACAGTGTGTAAAGGAAATACAGATGTGTATGGCTTGACTACAGAGATCTGGATTTGGAGAAAATGTTTTGTGGTGTTCTTGATTATAATGAATTCAGTGAATAGTAGGTATCTTCTATTTTGAGTGGTATCTAAATTTTCTTGCAAGCTACATCACTTATGTTCTCTGGGTCACAGTCTCCATAGAATAAATTTTTCACTTGATCAGTAAACGGCTACTGCAAAGTTGAAGATACTTCTGTGTATTTGGATTGCTCTAATGTCACGGGAGGCGATCACAGTTTTGACTTCGGCAGCATGGATTAAATTGCTCTTTCTGAACAGGTGCTATTAGACAGTTAATTTTCAAGTAAGCGCAGTAGTCCTTGTTTGTTGCTTACAGTGATGCGAGCTGAATTGCCTGGGGTATGTAAGTTGGTAATATTTCTAAGTGTGCTTGTTTTTGCCCAAAGTGATTTCCACTTTGCACGTGGCTGAACAATGATATTCTGTTTGGCAAATACAGTGCTTTCCTGTCCAGTGATGGAGATGCTCATAACTCTCACTTGCTAGGTAGGCTTTTTGTTTGTTCCTTAATTCTGGGATCTTCCAGTGTGAACTGCAAGATACTTGTCTTTGTAAATAAAGATAATTCTTGTGTTTCAGAAGTGGCTGCTAAGCAATTTAGTCTCTGCTTTACTAATGCTTACAATTCTTCATTAGTGCTTACTTTTTCCTGCAGTTTCCTTAAGGACTTCCCACTGAGCTTCCTATTAGACCTCCTTTGCCTTCCTCCTTGCTTCTGAGGGGCCTTTTTTTTGTGATGGCAGTTTTCATTAATGATTTATTAATCCTTTTCTTCATGATGTCAGACTGAAGCAGTGTTAAACCTCATAGCACCCCACTGCCACTTCCACGTCCCTCAAAGGCCCCAGCTGTAGGTCTTCTGCCCTGCCTCAGGGTTGGTGGGGTTGCATGGAGGACCACAGACAGTGTCCGTTTGCTTTCTCTTTTTGTGCCCAGCCTCTAGGACTGCTGCAGGCAAAACCCTCTCTGACTTTCTCCTTAGACTGCTGCAATTAGAGGCTTCCCCTCCCCTGAAAACATTTTTCAGGTACTTAAAGAGATTTAATCAACAACAGAAGTGATTTCAACCTAGCAGAAAAGTGAATGTTGCAGCCCTGCTTTCATGTTTTTCCATAAGCTTACCTGACTCTCTGCCCTGTTGCATCTTTCAGCCTTCTCCACTAGGTCTTCCTGGCTTGGATGTCATCCCCAGGAGCCTGTCACCATCCTTGATCCCTGCTGCCAGCAGTATGCCTTTCCCCCACAGTGAGCACTGTTTAAGGCAGCAAACTCTGAACTTAATGAGTTTGGAGAGGGTTGCCAGTCTCTTAATGAGATTCAGCCTCACTTGATGATTATCAGTGTGGTTCTGCTGAAACAATCTGTGAGCGCATGGCAAGCTCAGGTCTGAAGCCTGGCAGATGTTGGTATCTTGAGAAAACCAAAGGCAGGCCTCCCAGCCTGCCTGTCAGTTCAGCCTGTGCACAGGCCACCTACAGACGGTCATGCTTTTGCATATGTACAGGCTGTTAGCGCTTCTTTTACTAAAATAAAAGGTAAAAATGAACCTTAAGTATTAAGGATGAGAATACCAGTAGATGCATGAAGAAACAATCTAGTGCACATTCTTCTGAAAACTTTAACTCCCTCATTTGTATGGATTCATTTTTCATTTTGATCCTTTCTGTTGCTTGTTATACCTGGCAGATAGAGGTAATCTTTAGAAAACTTTTTTTTGCTTGCTGTCCATTTAGATCTTACAAATTTTCTGGTAAAACTGAAAAAAAAAAAAGGTAAAAGGTATCTGTGTTACTGTCCAGGTGATATCACAGTCATAACTTCTGAAAGCAAACAGTTATGCAAACTTGTGAAGAGGGTTCCTGAATGGTTTTAAATAAGGTGTACTGATTACTAGTACATCTGCAGCATCTTGATTTAGCCATTGCCCTCACCCCCAAACTCATTTCATGAGATATTGTGTTGTGAAATATGAAACTGGGTGACTTTTTTTCCCCTTTGGTCATAGTCACACCCACTATGTGAAACTAGCCTGTTGTAAGTACTTATAGCACAGCCCTATTAATTTAAGGAACTGATTCATCAAGCTGTGTTGCTTGCTCAGCTATTCAAAGCTGTTGTAATAGCGTGCCTTTACTTACCTTTCTGCCCTGGCAGCCATGTTGAGCCTGTTCTAGTTCAGCGTTTGTGTGCTGAGCTAGTTGACAGGACACGGGAGCACACTGAAATAAACTGAAAGATTTAGAACCAGTATTAATTATTCTTTTTCCAGCCTTACAGCTAAAGGTGATGTGGATGGGCTGTATGCCTGGTACCTAGCTGGTGCAGACCTGGAGCAAACTGGTTATGATGGCAGGAATCCCCTACAAGTAGTAAGTTGCATAAGCTGTACTCCATGTGGTGTGCTAGCTGTGTGAGTAATAATGCACGCTGTCAGATAATATTAGTTTGGGAAAAGTAAATGCTGCTTTAGGACTATAAACTGGATTAGAGTTTGTTACAAACTCAAGTCTGGTGCCGTTCTGAATAAATTGTTGAAGCCAGATTTTTCTCATCTATGTCAGAGGAATTAGAATTTAAATTGGATTTTAATTATTTTGTGGTAACATTCTTACTTCCCACAAGTAAGTATTTGCATGTCCTGGTGCACAGGATGGCAGGATTTATTCATGTTTCTACTTACAGGCAGAGGCTACAGGGCGTGAGGAGGTTCTTGACTTCTTTAGACAAAATCAGTAAAGAAGGTAAGATCTTGTTTTCAAGTGCTAGATTTATGAAATGTCCAGATCAGCACATCCATGTGTGAGGGGGGATTTTGTATTTAAGCTCTAGTTCACCCTAGGGCATCTGGGTTCAGCTACTGTCCCTGCCTTAGTTTCTGATACGACTCCAAGTACTTTGATACTACTTTGTAGAGTGGGGCTAATGTTTATTCTTCCTCCTGCCTGAGCCTGGAAGTTCTTTTCTATGGTGTGTTCCATATGGTTCTGAACTTGGTTGGAAATGTAAAAGCTACCAAAATAAAACCATTGAGGGCAGCAATGTCTTGTTCTGTTGGCCCGTTGCTCCTCAGTCTTGCCTGCATTAGAGAGGAAATGGTTTTTATTGGGCACTTTGCTGGCCTGGTTTTCAGGGTGCTATGCCTGCAGCACAGGAGGACACTGGTCTCTGGGAGAGCTGCATGGCGATGACAGCCGTTTGGCTGCAGAGCCTCCTACTCAGGAGGTGCTACAGTGGTACCTACAGCACTTCCACCTGTGCTCTCCCTCTGGCTTTTAATGGAACACTCTATACCTGCCCCTCTTCTAGAGTAGCATAGTCAACAACCTTAGGAAACGTGGGGCAGATTCTTCATAGTCAGGAGTTAGTTGTGCTAGACACATAGACTGCAGAAGGCTGTCTTTCAGCAAAGAGCTCTGCCACGGGCTTGCTACCCCTCCGGCTGCAGGGCAGGGCAGTGCCATGGCCTCTGTCTTACTCAGACCTGAGGTGTAGCTGCCTGGTTGTCTGACACAGACTCCCAGCACGAATCTCTTTTGTGCCGCTAACATGCAAGGTGTGTTCCCCTAGCCATGCGCTTGTGAGGCGGGTGTGAGCCTTGTGTTCAAAGCATCAGATCTGATAAGTCTCTCCGTAGAAGACTTGTCTGGGCATTTGACCTTCTCCAGCACAATGGTGTAACTGCAGACACCTAGAATGCTTCCCTTCCATTTCTCAAAACTCCTTTCTGATGCAATATGTTGTTGATTTAGCTCTCTTCTCCAACATACTGGCAAGTCTAATCCCAATTTAAATATTGGGAGGAGATGATCTCCTTTATTTAATAAAATCAACAAAAAATGTAGTTAAAGATTTTCCTGCATCCGTGGCTATCTTGCCTCTTGTGTGTGCCAATTGATCAATGAGAGTGAATTAATGAGTATGTAAGTGGGGAACTGCTACTGGAACAATAGCATTTTTTCATGTGTACTGGTCTAAATGAACATAAGACAGAATCAGGCATTTTTTGCTTTCCTGTAAAGCTGTGGCAGTTTCTTTGTTTTTAGCTGATATAGAAGAATTAGATAAAAATCAGTCTCGAGCATTTAAATGGCAGTTTTCCAGTGTCCAGGATGAAGACACTAAAAATACTTTGAGAATATGAGTTATGTTGCAAAGGGATTTCCATTTTCAGTGAAATGTCTGCAAAAGTCACTTTTCTTTTGTAAGTGGGGGGTGAATGTGTTAACTCTCCTTCATGGATCATCTCTTAATTCCTTTGGCCTGAGCTACCAGTTGTGTAGGCAGTCTGAAGGAATTCTTCAGTACCGCATGAGAACTTGCTTGACAGGCTACAAGGTTAATCTCTTTTTGGGAAGGTTTTGGATTCTGTCTGGTTGTAAACAACCATTTTCCTCTTTCTCCAGAGGCTGTGGAAGATGGTCGCTCCTCTTCAGAAATACCAGCTTTGAACATGGATGGTGTGAAGTGTTTATGGGAGGGAAGGAGGAAAGGAACAGTGGTAGCTGCACTTGGAGCATACAGGAAAGCTAGAGCTTAGAAATACTCTTAATTTTGGATCACATTAAGTTCTTACTGATTTTCTAAAAATTATTTGCTGCATCTTTTAATCACTTTTTTGAAAATAATTTTTTATAAACAAGTGAGGTTGGGATGTATTGCCTCTACTGTACAAGTTCTGTTTTTCTAAAAAGGCCTTTTGAATCTCATGTTATATCAATGAGGACGGTACTGCAGGCTTAGCAAATGGTAAATTCATACCAAGAAAAAACAGGATTGTGCATTTCTGGGTTTCAGCTAATAAAATCTCTGAGGAACAATGTTGGTTTCACTTTGTCTGTTCTTTGCAATGGCTTGTATCACTTCGGTTGCAATTACAGCAATTGTGAGTGTCAGTGCAAACAATTGAATCAGTCATGGGCATCTGCCTGCAGTTGTGTTCTAATCTTCACCAATGTGTCACTATAAAACCTCACTTAAAATGAGTAGGAGGCAGATGCCATAAAGCATGTTTGTGGGACTGTCTAAGTGAATTGATTGTTTTGTTTCTAATAGCATCTTTCCCACATCCTGACCGGAATATAATCAAGATTGCTACATGCTGGACACATAATTCTTTGGACTGCAAATGTGATCTTAGTATTAACAGAGCCCAAGTTTAAAGTCCTGACACTTTCAGACTAAACAAAAAAGCAATATATATCTTTACAGCTGTGTCTGCCCTAGAATATGTAAACATAAAGAATACTTCAGGCAAATGCATATATTGGAGATGGCAACTTTGAATTTCACCTACAGCTTCTGCAATAATCTGTGTGGATTTTCTATCTGCTTCATCTGAAGGGAATCTTTGAAGTGCAGATAGGTTTGTGTTGTGTGTGGTTTTTTTTCTTTTTCTGCTTTATACTCTTCAGCCTTCCCACAGCTATTCTTATCATGAAGAAAAGCTCCATGGACTACTTGCTGAGCCTGCTGGTATTAAAACATTCCCAAGGTATGTTGCATATCAGATCCCCTAAAACAAGGTAATCATACATGTAGTCTAAGGAAATGCTGTATATGCTCGAGTTAAAAAGAAAACAAAACCATAAAAGTCCATGGGGTTTTTTTAATGGGAAGAGTAGTGCACCTCTCACTACGGTCACAAACAACAACTATTCTGTCTCATTATTGAATAATTGATATTATATAGCAACAAACATGCTTCAGATGGAATAAAATTAATACAGAATTAAATAAGATCTAACATAAAAAGTCAGGCTTCAAATTCATCACCTTTTTGGTGTCTTATCTGTAAATACACAAAGGCAATGTATGTAACAAAGTAATGATTGTGAAAATTTTTATGATCAGGATAAAAACCATGCATTGGCTCTTCTTTTCTACACTAGTTAGACCTGCTATCTGGTGCCTAATCAATAGACTAAAAGTTGATGCACTGAACTAGGAAATCCTGATAAACTCTGCAAATGACTTCCTTGGGACTGGAATTTTTTTTAATGATTCTCAGATGCACTAATTTGTCAAGAGCAGCATCCATTCTTTATTTCTGTACCAGAATGACTGACTGCAACATATTCAGAAGCATCAATAGTTTCCTTATATTTTTAAATAAGTGTTGATTTGATCTAAGACTTTTTTTTCTTTGAACAAAGAATGGTATTCTGGTGTGAATTACTGAAATAGTAGGTCTTAACAGTAAAACTGAAGGAGAGGGAAGAAAACAGACAACCATTTTCTTCCTGCTTATGAGCTGGCTAAAGACATGATGGACAATATCTAGAAATGGGATCCAGTTAGAAAACTTGTAGTTAGAAGCTCATAAATCTAAAATGAAATGATTTGGCTCATGTTTACAGTGAGAATAAAGCAGTATTGGCTTCTTTCTGACAAACCTTTACAGAAATGTATATCCTATTAATATGTTGTCTTGCACAAGACAGTATTCCTGCAACTTTCCAAAAAATTTGCAATTTGCCTTAGAAATACACCAGTCTCTAACCAATGTTTTAATGACAAACACATGAATTCATATTTATTTGAGAAAGAAATGGATCTCTTTAATATATGTCAATTTCATTCAAGAACTGTTAACAGTCTACAAGTGTTAAGAGCAGCTGTGGACAGCGTGCTGTGAGTAAAGAAGTGGCTACAATCACCCAGTCAAGGCCAGAAACTTCAGCTCTTGGTTCAGTGTTGGGAATGAGATCCCGTGTTTGTCTTGTTTGTCTGTGACACCCTTTGCTCCATGCAGCAGATTTAATAATCATAATTATACTCTCTGTGATAACTCCCAGTCTTATGATGAATCTGTTTGTGTGTAGTAACCCTTGTTCTTTACGTAGTTATTGGTCAAAAGCAAAATCTAGTTAATAGTAAGGAATGAAAATTCTACCTATTTGTTTCTTCTTATTTGTTTTAGTTACTGTAAGCAGCTGAGTGCCTTTCTTTAAAGTATTCTAGACAGAGGCTGCTTAATTCTTCAAATTTTTTTTGTTTTGCTCCTTCAGATCATTCCTGAGAAGATAAATACACTCTTCTTTGATCGAGCCATCTTCTGCTTGGTAAAGGTTTGCAGATGAAGCAGCCATACAGGGCCATTACAAATGCAAACACACTCCTGTTGCTGGGACTAGCTGCGGGTCCATTTCATAACTCCTCTAACAGCTTAATGCCAGTCATCTATGATGTCCATGTGCCCTTTCATATCTACATCCAATTAGAGTTCGTTAGATCTAGCACATACTGAAAGGATCAACTGTAGATCTGACCTTGATCACTGATACACAGTACACATTGGGATAGTGTGGTAGAAGTGGATAAAGCTTTGCATTTTCTGGCGCAGAAAAGCTTGTGATACGTTTTAGTATCAGTATTTAATGCTTTATGGAACATAAAGATGACTTTTCAGTTTCCGTTAGGAAACAGCAGTGGCTCCTGTTCTTTTCCAGCCTTGCTCTAATAGTGTTTGGGCTGTAGCTTTCCTTGCCCTGCAAAATCACCAACAAGTGAAGTGCCCCATCAGAAAGTGAGACAGCCTGCTAGTGTGTGACCGTTGGAGGTGGGTGCGGGTCTGTGCCCATCCGGAGTATGCAATCGCAGCAGTGACTACAGAATGGCATAAAGGCTTAACCAATAATGTGAGATGCACAGCTGCTGCATGAATGTTAGAATTGTTTCCAGTGTTGAATCTTTAAGTTGCTGTGATGTTCTGAGGATGAATGCTGGTGCTGGAACCTCCACTGCCTCTCCACAGAGGAGCTGCTAGGAGGAGGTGCTAGGAATGCCTCCTGTAAAAGTCAAGCAATACATCAATTCTACAGCTTTCTTCACTTGAAAGACAACACCCAGGTTCCACTTTGTTTCTTTTTCCTAACGATCCAACTAATACTGCCAAGGGATAGGGACTGCTTGGCCTATGTCAGCACTTCGCTAACACTGCAGAAGGCAGAGATTTGCACAACTAACATGCTCAAGTTCCTGTCTGATTTGAGTTACAGCTTTCCTTTCCTGAATGCAACCACTTTCTTTTTTACTGATTTCTGAAAACATGAAGTTTCTGTTTGGAGATTCTTTTATAAAACTTTTGTGATGGAAGGGCATTCTTAATTATTTGAAAAATCAGCAAGTGCTTGTTCTCTTATTGTATATCATCTTGGTAACTGCTAACAGCTGTCAAGGCTGGCTGACCCAATGCTGGCAGATTGAAATGTGTCTGATCAGTACTTGCTGAATTAAATTAGCTGTTCAACAAGGTTTCAGTATCTGCTCATTCTTTTTAAATTACTAAATAACTCCAGTTCTGCACATCCTAACGTAGAATTACTGTACTATAGCATATCTCCGTTGTCTCATACAAGGATTTTGGTGCTCAGCAATGAGTGATAATTAAATCTCTCATCTGGAACTAAACCCCTCCTTGAATCAGAGTTTCTTAATTTGCAGTCTTCTGAGTGGTGAGAGCTACTGGGAGTCTTCCCAAAAGATTGTGATCTACTTGGAAGATTCCTCCATTTTTAAGGTAGGTTCAAGCAGTGAAATGACTAAGGAGGGAAATGTATCCCTTGTACTTAGAAGACAAAGTGCGCCCAGTTCCACTTACACATAAACCATTAATGGACCCAGAGTGCGATCCCATTCAGACATAGGAGTAGTCCCCTCCTCCGGGTACCCATGCTGATCCCTGCATACCACAGCAGAGTAAGAAATAACATGCTTTTAGTTTCCAGCATCACAACTTCAGGTTTATCTCACTGTTCTAACAAATTAATTGTATGATGGGTGAAAACAAGAAATTACAAAGAACCAATCAAGTGTGCATGGCATCTGTCATCACAATCACTGCTGATAGAGTCCACTTGGATGAGACACAAACCTATCAGCAGTAAAACTAGTCCTTCCATGATTCCTCAACAATGTTTTGTGACACTGTGGTGCTTGAATGCACGGTTGTAACAACACTTTCATTTTAGTGACTACTAATGTAGAAAACTTGTAAAAGATATGTAAAATACTACTGAACCCCATACAAATGAATCTGTGGGACTCAAATGTTGCTATTTTAGATAGTCCATGAGTCAGAGTGAAATCTGGTACTACCAGATTTATTATTTGTGCAAAGTGTCTACCTGAAAATTAAATTAGAAACTTCATTAGACATATATTTGTTTACCTGTGATCAGCAGAACGGGAAGAGGCAGAAGCCTGCATCTCAGAAGTGCAGCTGAGACAAGTATCCTGCATCGTAGCAACACAATGAAATGGCTAGGATAAACCACACGAAGTAGCACTACTCTATGTGGCTGTGTTTGGAAGAGTTGATACAAATCTCATGGTCAAGGGATTTGGTCCTTGATGTCCAAATCTATGTTGACATCTGACCAAAATTGCTGACAACATAACAGGAGGATATAAAACATGGGGACCAAGACTCCTCGCAGGCGCTGCTGGCAGGGAAGAGGCAGTGCCCCTCTCCCCTCACCCAGCCCTGCCAAGGCTCGCCTGTTCAGGCACGCCCGGCTGGTGCATATCTTGCGCATTCCCACTGTGCCTTTTGAGCTCCACACTGGCACCTCCCTCCTACACCAGGATGGGATGCTGCGCATCATAGGGAGCTGTCAGACAAATCCATGAGAAGTTGCCAACCAACAACATCCTTCAGCTTCACTCTGCAATTTCCTCTATACACAGGCTCTGCCAAGCTCCAGCAACGCATGACCTGATGTGTGGCACGTTGCACAACAACACAGGAAAAGGCCAAGAGATCATTCTTGGTCTTGCAGCAGCAATAAATATCGCAACAATAACTAACCACTCTCTCAAGCCTCAGTATTTCTTCACACCTTCTCAGTTTCAAAATGGGACCAGAAGAATGGTGGCCAGGGGAGATGTTACCTGGCCAGAACTGCCTGCTTAGTAGCATATGCAGCATTTCTGAGGACAGATGAGCCCCATTAATTACATGTTTATGTGCACAATACATGCGTTTCTTCTGTAGTGCCACTGTTGTAGATCCTATTAGGCTCTTGTGTGTGATGTTCAACAGTCACAAACCCTGGTTTTGAGAGCTTACAAGTGAAATTAGATGAGACTCCATGCAGCGAAAGGTGTTGAGAAAGGGGCAAGAGAATGACATTGATGTTTGTTTATGTCAGCTGGTTATTTCTACACCTTGATTTCCAATTATTTAACATTAAATGGTTAATTATTAGCATAGAAGGGGAGTGACAGTCCTGGTAATTCAGTAGCAATGGTTCTGTATAGCAAAGAAGAGAATTTCAGGGTAAAGAAAAAGGAATCTTAATGGCAATCTTTTGCTGAGAGATAAGGAGTTATCACAATTAGAACAGAGAGTTGTAAATTAATCCTGTCATATGCAAGAAGCTGCTGTGCTGCGGAGATTCTCTGATGAAGGTGATGCCTGTGCATGAATAATTACACATGCATCTTTCAGGGTGCGTGACTTCCTTCCTGGATATGTTTTTCTGCGGATCTTTGTGACCAGGGCCCAGTAAAAGTGGGATTTCAATGCATCAAAGTCTTTCTGGGATACATCTGAATTTCTGATTCCCACTGAAGGGTCAGTTTTGGGTGATGTGATTCCCAGCACCCTTGAGGCAAGACATGCAGCAGAGGTCTCTGCTGAATCCCACAGAGCTCCAGGGCCTCAAGACAAAGATGACTGCCTGTTATCCCTGCTGACTGACAAGAGTGGAGCATCATGTGATATAAGTAAGTTTTCATTTATCAGACCACTTTGGCTGAGCTATTTGCCCACAACTATGTCACCATTCATCACTGTTGTATGGAAAGTTCTACATGCAAGGACATAGAACCAGAAATGTGAGATGTTGCTAAAAATGACCATGCTACTTCTGTGCAAAGTCACACTCTGACTCTGTACCTTCAACAGCTTGAACGAGCAAATACTTAGGAAATGTCAATACATGGTCAAATTATTCGTAATTGCTTCCTTTCTGATGGCTTTATGGGACAGGAACAGGTAATTCTGCCAACCTTGAAAAACAGCTTGTTGGTGAACACAAAAAAGTTGCTACAAGGTTTGTGATGGCTATCACAATTAAGCATTGCAATCAATTACAAAGTTATTAAAGCACACAGTCCACAGCAGCTAATCTTACATATGAATTGCTTGGCTGAAATGTTCAGAAAAAGCTGGTGATTTCAAGTGTTGGCTGCCTGGGTCTAACCTGAATCATAATGGTGGAATAAAACGTGGCTGCTATTTTATGAAAGTCAACTCCTCTTACAGAGGCAGGCATCTTGGAAGTGAGGCATTCAAAATTACCAGTCACGTCAAAATCATGTTCTCTGGCTATTTAATTGGCATTTTTATGTAAAATAACAAAAGCCCAAACAACACAATATAAAAAAGAGGAGAAAGGAGAACTGATTGTGAGGAGATGAAAACATAACCATGAGACTGAACTTTACTGAAATTTGGTGAAAATACTACAGAGATTGTTTACCCAGAGTTGATTGCAGAACAGGACTCAGTGGATTCCAGTGCTCATACATACATCTCCAACTGTCATCTCAAGGGCAGTGCTGTGGTTCCTAATCTTCCAGTGGAAAGTCATGGCAAAGCATAAGCTGCACCAGGGCTGTGGAAGTACCTCCTCATTGTTTGAAATATGCTTTTCCCAATGTGTCTCAGGGCTCCTATGGCTGGAGTTGAAGCTTCTCCTTAATATCGAGCTCTCGATCTCCCAGGACACATCCGCTTGACAGCTCACGTGCCATTTTTGCAGCACAAGGATTGTTTTTGACACTTCATTTCATTTTACAACTGCTGATGCGCAGGTAGTTGTACCCACTGATCCAGCCTACAAGTGGGCAAAGCCCCAAGGTCTCCTTATTCCAGACTGGTTATTAAAAGAACTGACATGTTTAACAATTACATCAAAAATTTGAAGTAGAAAACAGAAAATTTATACTGTTATTTACTGCTAGCAGTTATGCTACTGTGTACAGACAAAGCTTGACTTGAAAAATTCTACCAGAAAGGAAAAAAAGTACATTAATTTGTATAATGTGATTTACACAATTATCTTCTGGAACGAACCAGATGTTAAATCAGGACAATGGCGAAGAGCGGTATTACACACTAAATGGGTATGTAACGTCTGTAGTGCTCAGGGACAACGAACTGTTTAGATAGACCACATGAGATACAAACCCTTCTCCTGCCAAATCAGTCATTTTGTATTTAATCAAAATTGTTTGGTGGCATGTTCCAATAAAACATGAATTTTCAGCTTTGCATGAAAATGTTACCCATATTTTAATTTATAGCATGTCTTTATTAATTTAACTACTGAATGGAAAACCCTCAATCCCTCTAAAAGTTCTTGCTTGGAAAAACATCCTGCCCCATCTTGTTTTTCTATAAATCCCTTGATGTTATTTAGGCAATAATCTCAAAAGGCATCCTATTTGTGAGGAAGCATTAAGCCATCTCTCAAGGTGTTTATTACTGCAAAACAAGTTGCTATCAAGCTATTATTATGCTCACATGTGACATGTACTGGGCTGCTATATTGACAAATGAGTTTGAACCAACTAAAATAAACAAGAAGTTGCCCCATCAGTGTTTGCTATGAACATATGGAATGCTGATTGCCCAGGGTGGGAGAAAATCCACTTGCACAGGGTTTTTTCTGTTTACCGGGCCCAAGAATATGACAGGCACTTTACAGGACACATTAGACTCCGGGTCTTTACTTAAGAAACTTCCAACCTAATTTTAGGTGAGCAATAATGAGCAGGAGTGGCAAATCAGTAGGGAAATGGTGAGGAAAGTAAAAATGATAAGCCAAGAAATGGTAAACTCCATGTCCAGGCTTAGTTTGTGTGCTGGATTTATTTTAAGTTGGGAATTGTCAGATAAAACACGTTGTAGTACAAGGAGCAGTACTTTGGGTTGTCCCATGCCCTTCCGCAATATTACCTGGGGAACAAGGCATTGGCAGGAAAGTATCGTCACCTTTTGCCAAAGGACTGTGGGGGTATTGATGGATAATAATGACAGCGTCTTCCAGTCATTTTTCACAACATTTTTTTTTCAAAGCAGAAGCTCCTTGAAATATAAACTTCCTCTGGTTACTAGAGCATTCATGATCTTCCATATTCTGCCATGCAAACAAGCACACCCTTTTATGTCCTCCCACAAGCCTACCCTTCATCTTTGTTTCCTCCTAGGCCAGCTCTTTGTCTCTTACAATCACCCACAGAATCACAGAATCATTTTGATTGGAAGAGACCTTTAGGATCATCGAGTCCAACTGTTTGTGCTGCACTCTTTGACACTATCAGCTGATTAGTATTTGCTTCCCCCTTCCAAGAAAACTCCGCCTGCTGTACAAGGTGCTCAAGCCACCATGTTCCACGTTACAGTGTGCTGCTCCTCCAGGTTTCAGGAGTGTCAGTGCAACCAGAGAACTCTCAACATCTAGTGCGATGAGTCCATGCTGGTGGGTGTAGCATAGTCCTTTTCACGGGTTTGTGCCCCTGGACTGCAAACACATGGGAGACATGCCTGCTGCTTGCTCGACAGGGCCATTTATTGCACTGCGATCCCTTAAAAACCAAGCACAGAACTACCATAGTCACGTATGTGCAACTGAAAAGAGTGGGATAGAAACCATACCTAGTTTAACCAGCGGTAGAAATTAAGGACTGATTACTATTCCTTCTAATTCCACTATTTTCCCCTCTATACAATTTCAGAACCAATTCTGTTATTGTAATGCTTCAACCACCTTTCATACGTTCACAGAGGAAGAACTAACACGTGGCTTATCCTCTGTGTAGTGCTATCTATCTGTCCAATCTTCTACCTTTTAAAGCCTTCGGCCTCAGAGACTGCCGGAGGGAGGCAGCAGGATGTTAGCTTCCTTACTTTCATAATTGGGAGTATACAGGGGAGAAACAGAACTTAGTACATAATTACGTCAATAAATCAAATGCACATTTGCCCACTGCTCTCTAACACGTTAAGTTACTAAAAAAAAGAACATTCTTCATACTAGTGACTCAAGGGAATTTATACATTGACTAGGTGGATCCCTTAAGCCAGTAAGTTCACTCTAGCCACCCCTTATGAAGAAACACAAGAGATTTGTACTCTCTTTTATTATATTCTTCCCTGAAAAAAAAACCCAAACAAAACCTTAAACATTCAATCAATAAAACCACCAACACTTATTAAAAAAAAAAAAAATCCAAAGCAGAAAATGATTCATCCTGCCTAAAACCCATACAGGTTCTTGTAGCCCTGTTCTCCCATGGCTGCCCCAGGCTGTTCCCCACTTAGGTCTCAGAGTCCTTTAGGGGCCATGGGTTACGTGTGTCTGAACCTGAACCAGAACAGCAATGGGGATTATGTATCTCACCAGTGCAGCAGTGGGTTCTGACTGGTTTGGCTGGAAGGGGCTTTAGCACCCAGTTAGTATGGACAGTTGGGTTATTATTTAGCTGCGTGGTGTTGTGGAGTCGTGGGTGTGGGTTTGTGCTTGCCAGGGGCAGGCAAGAGTTCGCAGTAGGGTTAGTGAGGGATTATCTATCAAATACAGCTCATGCGATCATGCTGTGCATGCAGCGTACATTGCTGCAGGAGCGGGAGACCTAGGACACTGTGTCACAAAAAATTACTCTTCTTGCCAGAATACAGAGCAGCCATGCTTCCACAGATTGCCACTGATGCCAAGGACAGGGGTCCCCTTTGATTTAACTCACAAATAGTGCACCCTCCCCTATCCAAGGCAAATGAATATCCTTTTGGGAGAATGAGAAGGTCCAGAAAAACCCCTACAGATTTGGCTATCTGGAAGAAGGCACAAAATTAACTTCTGGGTTTGAGTCTGAGTTGGCAGAGCAGAAGAGCAGGAGCTGGTTTTACCAAAGTGGGCTGAAATGCCTCCAGCCTAGATCTGGGGAGCTTCCTCAGCATGAGGTTTGCATAGGCTCCCAGAGCAACCTGTCTGCTCCTGCTCCTGGTCTGAGCACCATGTTCACATGAGCCATGCTGGAAGAGCTGCTGAACAGCCACGAGGGCTTCTCCCTCCCCTGCTGCTCTGTATGGGCATTTCCTCCGGGACCAGCCTGCATCTCCTGTATATTTTTAAAGGGCCAATGATCATAGGATCTGGAGCGCCAGAATTCATACACAGCACTTAGACAGTTCTTTAAACATTCAAAGCACTATATAAACATTAGTGAAGCCTCACAAGATGAGGTAGGTAAGCATTATCTCTCCCTCTCAAGGTGTGGTGATGTGACTTGGCTGAGGCACTGAGTCACTGGCAGAGCAGGGTTTACCATCCACATCTGTTTGAACCGGTGTCTCCTGGGCTGGCTGGCAAGAGCAGCATGTGGTCAGGCAACGCAGGCAGCCCGGCACCACCACCAGCCAGCATCCCCGCTGCCACCACGGGGAAGCCTGCTCTTAGGTTTCCATAAAGCCCGTCCTGAGGTGGAAGGGTGTGAAGGGCTTTCGGCTCACCCCAACAACATGGCTTGGAAGCCTCGGTGAATTAGGTTTCATTGCTATTCTGTCAATGAAGAGAGTAAAATTGAGAGGAATTCATCGAAGAAGCCCAAACTCAAGAGGTGTTTGCTCACTCAGTCACGGCTAAGGGCAAGACAATGAGCAACTGGCCTGATTTTTGAAAGTTCAGGGCGTCCTCCCTGCTGACCACCCAACACCTCTGAACACCAGGCCCTTCTCCACATTTCTCAGTCCTGGTTTCTTAGTCCAGCCTTTCTGAAACCAAGTAGTGTTGCCTTCTCAGGGTGAGAAGCGTTCAGTGGCAGAAAGCAAGCTCTGAAAAGGCATGGCGCTCCCCAATGGTGACTCCTCAGGGGCCTCACCCGGGGAAACAGCAGCAGGGCTGTGGGGAGAGTGGGGGAACATGGGGCAAACCCAGCCCCCGGCACACAGCAGGTGGTTTCTCCCGCCATTTCTGAGCAGAAACCCCCCACACGCTGGAGAGCAGAGCCAGTAGAGAACCCTTCCAGGCCGAGGAGGGGTACGCTGTGCCACCCGTCCGGAGGGCAGGGCAGCGCGTGGCAATGCCGCCAGCCCGTGCAGAGAAGTCGGGGGCCTCTTACAGACGGCCTTCTGCAGGCAGCCCCCCGCCTCTCTGGGAATACCGGCCCTGAGGAAGGAGGAGAGACCCGGCTCCGAGCGCCGGGGACGGCAAGCAGGAGACCGAGCTTCTCCACCTCCGGCCTGCCCGGGGGCCGGCTGGGCAGGAAGCGGCCGTCCTCGCCAGGCGCGACGCCGCGACAAGCGTGGAGCGCGGGCCAAGGCGGGCGTGACGGGCCGGTTTAGGGCTTTTTTGTTTTGTTTTGTTTTGGTTTGTTTTTTGTTGTCTTGGGTTTGTTGTTTTTTTTTTTTTACGGCTGGCAGCCGGGCGGGGGGAGCCGGGAGGGTGCCGAGGGCAGGCGGCCCATCAGCGGCAGCTCCTGTCAGGAGGGCGCAGGGTGGAGTCTCTTACTCACCTCGCGGAGCCACCTCCAGCTTCGGCGAAACCTGTCGAGCAGTTTCCCCCCGGTGACAGGGCGGAGGGTGGGAGGGCGGGCGGCAGGAAACGCGCCGCCTTGGAACAGGTTTGTCCTTTTCTACCTGCTGACGTTCGGCAGCCCCAGATGATGGCTGGAAACAAAACCGCCCCGTCAGTGCGAAGGCAGCCTGGAAAAACTGGTCGTGTCAGGGGCGAGGGCTGCATTCCTGGCTGCCGCGGCAGGGGACGGCTCATCCACCGCGAGGTACCCGCGCGGGTATAAAAGGGCCCCGCAGGACCAGCCGCGGCAGAGGGGCGGCCGCGGTGGGGGACGGGCCGCGGGGTGCCCGGAGCGCGCTGTCTCCGAGCCGGGTCCCCTGAGGAGAATGGCTTTTTTTGGTTGTTGTTCTTTTTAGACTTTTTTTTTTCTTTCTTTTTTGTATTTTTTGTTTTGTTTTTCCTTTTAAAGAAAGCTTATTGCTGTCAAGCTTTCAAAGCCTCAGCGCAAGGCCGGGGGATGTTCGCCGGACGGTGGCCATGAGTAAGTGGCGGGGCTGAGGGAGGCAGGGCGGGGGGCAGCGGGCCGGGCCGGGCCGGGCCGGGCCGGGCTCGCTCCCCGCGGCGCTGGAGTCGCCCGCCCGCCAGCCCCGTGTGTTTTGTCTCGTCCCCAGGTCCGCCGTGGCGAAAGGAAGAGACAAGCCCGGGCCAGGAGCGAGCGGGAAGCGCGTCCCCCGCCCCGCTCTCCCCGCGGACCGCGGCTCCTCAGCCTCCTTGGTGCAGTGGTTCTTAACAGTTCAACAGTTCTCTATCATAATTGTGAAATGTTTAGGACCACTTGACCAGCGAGGCCCGGGCATCGGTCCGGCAGCGGCGGACGAGCGAGCCCCATGGCGCCGCCGGAGACCTGCATCGCCGGCGGCAGAGACGGGCCCGGCCCCCGGCCGGAGCGACCCGCCGGAGCGGGGGAGCCGCCAGGCCGGCCTCGGGGAGAGGGGCGGCCCCGGCGGAGGTGGAGCCGCACGCCGGGCCGACGGCCGGGGGGAGCTGCCCGGCGCGGCCCGAGCGGCGAGGAGCGGGAGGCGGGGGGCCCGGTGTGGCCGGAGGAGCGCGCCGTGCCGTGCCGTGCCAACCGTCACTTGCCGTGGTTCCCCCTCTAGGGATGACAGAAAGAGTAATGGCAGTGCAAGTACTTAAAAAAAAAAAAAGTTATTGCATGTACTGTGGGAAAGGAGGAGTTTAATATCTTAAAAATAACAGGTAGGATAAATCCTTCTGTTACAGCTGCTCTCAGCTGGCTGTGTTAGAGGCAGGCTGTTAACGGCGAAACTATTCCTTTATTTCCCCCATACCTTAAGATGCATGGATTAAAAAAAAAAAATCAGTTTGCCTTTGCCTTCCCAGGCTGAGTTCTTCAGAGGCTTCCCACCCTTTCACTGGTAATACATGCAACATGTATTCAGTGATAGCGCTTTATTTTTTAATTGAATGCCCTTTTATTTAGGACAGTGTAGCCTTTATGCTGTGCTGTTTTACACTGCACTTTCCATGTATACACTTAGTGCAGGTGGTTAAAGGATTATCCGGACTTGATGTCCTACCTTCATCAGACTGACTGCTTTCAAGACTGTTGCATTGACAGCCTGGTTGAAAGTCCATGGACTTAAATTGGATGGAGCTTAGCTAAAACACTGGGTGTTTCAAAATACAGCTGAAGAATTTTGAGTTTTTAAAAAGAGAAGGGGAAAAAAAGTGTTAACAGCAATTCTGCCAAAAATTTATTTTTCTTGTAAAAGGGTAGCTTTGTAAATGAGAAGTTCTTCCTACCTTGTGCTTACTCTTCTTACCCTTACCCCAAGTATCAAATGGAACTACAAATGCATTAGGTTTCATATTTTTTTTTAACAGGCATCTAAATAAAACAGGCAACAGACTAATTTGTAAAATGGAATTTTCCTGCTTTAAATTTGACCAAGGAAACTTAGTGAGCGTGCTGATGTGTATGTTTTAAACCTTAAAAACCAACAAGGTGTATATATGTATTCTCACCATCACTCTGTGGTATTGTGTTTGCTTCAAAAATATGCCATCTGGTGTGAACACGAGGTGCACAAGTATATTTGCAGATGATTCTGGCCCCACTGAAGTCAAGAAGAGTTCTGATGTTGCCTGCATTCGAGCTATGATCTTTGGAAGAGCTTCCAGGAGAAGCTGGAAATACTTGAAGAGTAGGCGAGCCTGATATGTAAAAGGGCTTCTTGGGGACAGCCTAGGAAAGGCATGATTTTTACCTACTGCTGTAACTCAGAACAAGTTAGGCAAGGTTAATTACAGCATAATAGGGTTTAATTTAGCTGGGAATGAGGGTATGGTGGCTGCTAGCAGTGTTTCTCAAACTGCAAGGCTGGCCTCCTTAGACAAGCTTACACAAGCCCAAGGCAAATGGAAAAACACACTTTGTCTGGGACTTGGCAAAGGTAGAACCCCCCACATCTATTAATGAGGATTCCTCATTTGCCAAGGCAAAAATTGAAATGCTCTCCCAAGGAAAAGATTAACGACCTGTCCCACTTAAGGGTCTGATGATTCAATACCATTCTGTCTGGGTTCTAATACATGACACTCATTATCACAGTCTCTGAGCACCTCCCAAATATTTAAAAAGAAATAACCCTGGTTTTCTGCGCACACAGTTCTCATTAATTTCAGTGGGTGTTGTGAATGTTTAAACACAGCAGAGCAGAGCCCTGAAGAGTTGAAAATAGACTTGCAAAACATACTGTGGGTTAGATCCACAGCTGGCTTGAATCGGCACAACCCTGTTGAGGGGAGCTGCACTGACTTACACCAGCTGGGATTTGACCCAGTGTTTTTCTCTCCTGCCCCGTGTCTGGCCCATAAGTCTGATCTCAGCTGGCTGTATCCACGCTGTCTGCTGACTTCAGTGGGAATATGACCTGTACAAAGTAGGGTTTCCCGTTTCCAGGGAATCCTCTTTGCTCTTCTTAGTACAGCTCAGGATGATGTAAGTGTTGGGGTTCTTTCCTGTGCTTGAGTGTGGTGTGCCCTGAAGAAGTTCAAAAGAACTTTCTGGACTTGATGATCTTAAGGGTATTTTCCAACCAAAATGATTCTGGGATTCTGTGAAACCTGACAGGGGTAAGAAAAGAGGTTTTTTTTTTTTTAAGGATAGTGTCAGTCATTCTGGAAGAGCAAACCTGTGTGGGAGGTTCTGCTTACATAAAGACAAGAGCTTGATATTCTTGTACTGGTTTGTCCATGTCAAGAAAAACCTCTACTGATGAGTTATAGAAACTGACATTTCATTATAATCCATGGCTGAAATTGGAGAGCATCACAACATTACTGGAATGTCTCTTTTATGTGTGTTTTATTCTGTGACATCGTAAAGGTATGGAGTCAGGTTGACTTCTAACCATTGTTTTTTCTCTCTCAGACTGTGTGAACTCCTGATGACAGGCTTGTAGTTTTCATAACCTGGCAGTAAGCCATGTGGATGAACAAACAAACAAACAAACAAAAATCCCCAACAAATATGCAGTGAAAACCTCTGGGCAAGCAGCCCTTCCTTGTGATATTGTCTAAGCTAAGCAAAAGCCTGAGGGGATGAAGGGAGGAGACTCTTCTGCCAAACTTAGCAAAATGTTGCCCGGCAGTTGCAGAGCATGTCTTTAGCTCTTACTATTAACATCTCAGACTATACTGCAGTTTCTTATCACTGGAATCTTGGTCTTGGCGTAGTAACATTTAAAATTTTTTACCCCTTTTTAAAATGAATAGCAAAGGTATTATGGCCAGGCTGGAAGCATAGGTGGATTAAATCTTCTGGTTCTGGACTGACCCCTGGACTAAGGTGTTTTTCATTGTCTTCCCTGCCCAAGAGCAGGAAGTAGAAGCACATTCCTCCCTCCCCGCCCTTTTCTGTAGGCTGCTTAATGCTTTGGCAGCATCTCGTAGTTTCAGTATACACACAAATACATTGGATGGGATGCTGATTGGTCAGAGATTCAGGTGGAAACACCTAGTAAAGTATGCATGCAAATCAAATTCATGTTTGAATTAAGAATGTGTGTTTTGGGTTGCTCTTTCTTTGTCATCCTCTGAATAATGCCCCTCTGCAATCTAGATGTTGGTGCTTCTCAGCTATCGAGTAATGCTGTAATCAGGGCATCCTAGACATCATACTTATGTTCTTGAACAAGAGGTAGTTGCATCTCTAGAAGTCCTTAAAAATAACAGTAAAAAGCTGGTTTATGAAAAAATGATTAAAAAAAAAAAAGTCTTTCTAGACGCCAGTAGTCAACATTCAAAAAGGGTTTCTGCTTAGCTTCTGGGATGGTGCTTGCAATGTTCACCAATAGTTTCTGTGCCGAGAGAGCAGACATCCACCACTTTGAGCATCAGAAGTTCTCTAGGCCTGATCCAACCATTTGCGTTATTGACCTAGGGGCAAGAAGAGGCTTACCTGCTGCTGGCAGCTTCCAATCCTGTAGTCATGAATTAATGGCCATACTTTCAGCCCACATAAACTGGCACATGTGCTTCCATTTCCACGTAGCTATACCAGTTTACCCCAGCCCAGGCGCAAATCTTGAAATTATTTCTCCCTGCAAGTGATTTTGTGCTCAAAATTCATGATGGAGAATACAGATAATTTTTTTAAAATGTCTTTTCCAAATACAGTTAATTGTCCAGATCAGCAGTAATGACATCCCTATGAGTTAAATGGGGTGACAAAGTCTGTGCTTGATTATAATAAGGGCATGATTTTTTTGCTAGCTGATTTGTTTCTGGTTCCCTTCTTTGACAAAAATTTCTATGACGCCCTATGATTTTTTGAATATGCATGGCTTTCATTTTAAAGGTGTTCATAGTATCCAGCAATTTATACTGGTAGCTGATGAGTGCTGGTGATCATGTCACTAAATAGTTTTTGTTCTGTGTCTGTGTGATACAGCGACCAGTGATTTACATCTCCCTTTAGCTTACATGGCTTCACATCATCTTTTTTATATTCTTAGACAGACGCATCTCTCAGATAATGTTTTTTTACTGGTATTTGGGAATACCAGTAAAAGGGATGCCTTTGGAAAGCACTAATACCTACAAGCATGTCTGGCAAAGTTTGAGCTCTTTCCCTCTTTTTCCGTAACCAATTTGGATCCCAGGGTGTGGGTGTGTAGCCATATGTGAAGCTGGAGTAGTGTTCTGACAATTTTCCTTTTATTGGACACTTGGATATGATTCACCTGAAAAAATGTAAATGAAATATCTAGTTGCCTGAACTATGTGATTTGTGCAGACAAGGGGCCATCCTCCGCTGTGGTTCATGTCATCATCTTAAACTGGAGAGCTGAAGTAAGTGAGACTCATTTTACACTAGAAGTACTTGTTTCTCTTAGTTTGCTGGAAAGCGGGGCAGCATCACTAAAGCAGCCACGAGACTTACGCATTTTGGGCTATGGCAACTTCAACCCCCTTGTGAGTCTCCCTGCAGTCTTGGACTAATACTCTAGCTGTACGTAGCTGCTCTGCTCTGTCGGTTATATCCATGTTGTTCCTCATCTGCTAGGTTTATGTGAATCACCTTTTTTCTTGCTTCCTGGAGTGCAGTGGGAAGCAATTTTTAGAACAACAGGCACTAAAATTAGAAATAATTCAGTGACACTTTTATAGTAGCTGCATGCAGGAGTACTTGTTCTGTAGTAGTTTAACCTTCACAGTACCATAAAACAGCTGTAGAGCTGTTTTTGGTGTCAAGATGAAATAAATTTATAATAATGTTTAGTTACCACATTTCATGAGTCTTACACAGAGCTATTTTTGCTGGTAGCTTTTTTCCTGACTCCATAAGAAATCATAACTGGGAGAACTGGCCTCAAAGCCAAAGCCCAGCTGGTTTTTTGGGTGTGGGTTTTTGTTCATTTTTTTTCCCCAGAAACATTGTGCATAGTTGATCTGGGTTAGTACCTGAAGTGTAGTATATTGTCCCTTTTTTCATTTTAGGCACTTTTAATCTGTCCTAGCTAATGTCATCATTTCTGAGTCTTGCAGCACAGCCAACCTTATGAATCTGTTTGGTGTTGATGGTTCATTAACTGCTCTGGTATTTTCATCCCGAATACCTTGTTAGCTGGTTTTGTACCTTGTTAGCTGGTTTTGTTCCTTGTTACCTTGTTTCATTAGGTGTTTTTTGGCCCGCACGCTCCAGCCTCAGGATTCATGTGATACAAGGATAACTGAGAATCTTTACTTAACAGAGTTCCTAGCTCTTATTGTGGCAGAAGGGTTCGAAGTAGTAATCTGGCCACACATAAATGCTCAGAAACTGGTAAACAAATGGAATCAAAGCTATTTTTACTCTCGTGATTTTTGTAGGGTGGGGATGAATGATTCATTATGTCCTATTTTTTTTTTCCTCTTCATTTTCTTAATGCCTGGAATTAGCAATATTGCATTGTAATAAGCCTCTAAAGATGTTCTCTATTAATATTATGACATCCAAACAGAAAGCCAAATCTTTTCTCTTTCACATGATCTTAAAACCAGGAAAACACCAGTTATTTGTGTACACTGATGGAACAGTATAAACAAACAGAAGATACTGAAACTGCTACAATGATCTGTGCATTTATCATTTCAGGTAAAACCAGTGACTCCCAATCCCAAATGTTGCCTGGCCCAACCTGTGTTTTTGCTGATTTTATTACCAGGTCCAAAGTCTGGTGAAGCTCGATTGGTGCATGGAAAACTTATTTTGGTGGGCTTTATTGAGAAGGGCAGTTTAAAGTCTGGCAGCAAGAGATCTGGAAAGAGGTTCCCTTGATGCCTCTGTTGCCTAGGGGGCAGAATTCAAGCACCTGGCTCCAGGCAAAGGAGGATCTGGAGTATGAAGAAGTGGTTCTTTGCACTGTAGCCTTTCTCTTCGCAGTGTCTTGAGTTTCCTCCTGAATTTTCCCTCTCAGCCAGCTTCCTGTGGAGTATTTTGACTTTTGTGCATCATGTTTCTGGGCACCTAAATCTCCCCTGTGAATGGATGGCATCTGAAAGGTGATTTAGAATTAGAAGGAGAAGGTCTGACAGGATTTTATTCCAGCTTGATCCTTCCACTCTCACTGCAGCCTGTATGTAAACATCAGGCTGTGCTTACTCTGCCTCATTGGCACAGCTTGATGTGGATTCAGCAGAGTTGTGCAGGTTTCTGTGGGGACCACTGTTGGCTTCATACCTCAGCAGTGCATTGCCAAATACTAAAGGTCAAAGTGGTGGCATCCCAGGCTCCCTATAACCAGATTCAGATGTAAAATTGTAAAAGGCAGTTTTGTGCTCATGTCAAATTAAAGAATAGTGTTTTATTGTTTTCATAGACTCAAAGTTTATAAGGCCAGAGGAAGATATTCAAATAACACTAATTTTAGATGGCATGTGTGAGAGGCTTATCTTCCCAGACATCTCCAAAGGGAGGACAGAGGACTGTAGTGAGAATCCTGGCCAGAGCCCCTTTTGCGATAGCAGGAGTATAGAAGGCAGGCTTAAATCAAATGCATGTCAGGAGGCAGTGTGAATGCCTTCCATTGGGAGAAGCTAGTTCCCTCTCTTGCATAACACTGTTAATAGGATGTCCCTGGAATATTTATGGTTTGGAGTGGAATGCATCTTTTACAAAGACACGTGGTCCAATTGAAAAAAATAAGGCAATTTCCAGACTCGCTAAAATAAACAGGAGATTCATCACATATAATAATGTTGTTCACGTCTTGCCTCCCTATTTTTCTTTCCCTAGTAAATACAAACATATTTTTCCTGGCTCTTTTTATGCATTCCGTTTTGTAATAAGAGTTTGAAGAAAAAACAGAGTGACCACACTCCTTTAAAAACAGGCACTGGATTCTTATATTTGGGCAGACTGTGTATTAAACATCTAATATCCCAGAAGAGGCCAGCACCTTGCAAAGTCACGCCTTTCCTGCCCCAAAGCCTAGACTTAGCTCCAAAATCCATATTTAGACTTAATTGTAAGTGGTCTAGAAAGTCAACATGTAAGATACTGCATCTTTCAGACTGTTGGCATCCAGGAACCTGGGCATTGCCAGTATTCACTTGCTGTCTAATACTCATCACATCTGGGCTGATGTCAGTCTGAACCCATACGGCCATGACTTCACATGCTATTGAGTGATACCAGAGTGGTCAGTGAACAGTGTTTCTATCACAGAAGTTTCAGCCTGTGGATATGGCTCCATGAAACTATGGATTATTATTACTTGTTATTTACTGATCAATAAAACCAAATTCAGAATGTGCTTGCATAAAACTGTATTTTTTGACAGAAAGAGAGCTAACTAACCTGGCTTCAGGTGGCTTCCTGCTGAGAGCAAGTATCAATAGTCTTCCATGTACCATAAATTCCAGAAAAAGCATAGATTAAGATTATAGTTAGCTTTTTATATAATGTCTCTTGAGAAATTGTCTGAATATAATAGTAATAATAAAAAAGTTGTTGCTTATCTTCCTTTAAGAGCTGACTTTTCAGCACAGCTAAGCATCGTACAAGAGATATCTTTGCTGCTGGTGGTGACTGCTCTCTCCTGGGACAGAAGATCATTCAGAGACATGGGGAGACACCTCTGGGACCTGTGTGCCCATAACTGTTTTGCCACACTTAGCTATGCCACCATTAATATAACTGAGGCAGTTGAGGAAAAATAATACTATGAGCTGACATAATTACATTGGGAAACCGTCCACTCCTGTGTCCCTTCTTCTCATTTGTGGATTGTTAGTTAAAAAAAAAAAAAAATGCAAAGGGCCATTTGTTTGGTGGCAGCATGTGCCAATGTCACCCTATGTGCCCAAGCTATAGAGAGTACTGAACTGTTGGAGTCCCAGTGGCTTAGGCGGTAAGCCTGTGGCTTAGTTCTTTCATTTGGCTGCTTTCAATCACAGCTTTTGGGTCACTGGTGTTGACAAAATGGAAACAATCATCTTAGCAAAGACAAGTTCAAGCAGTATAGCTGAAAACTTTTCTACTGCTGTCACCATCCCTGTAGCTGTGAATTTGACTTCTGAGTGGTTGGGAGTCTGGGTCGAGTATGTGCAAACTTGTATAAACTGGGGTTATTCCCGATTCTGTAATGGAAATTGAGCAAGATCTATTAAGGAGCTGAAAAGAATAGGCTATTGTGGGGCCAGAAGAGCTGCTGTGTTACCAGAGGAGCTGGGAGCTCCTGCTGTTCGTGAAGTAGAGAAATGGTGGATTGGCGATGGGTAGATGGGCTATGTTGCAGCAGCATCAGCACAGTGAGGCAGTGGCCTAAGAGAGCAGCAGCCAATGTGTTTATTGTGCTGTGCTAAAATCATGCTTCTGGGTGAGTTTGATAAAAGACCAGAGTTGAAGTGAAGGCAAGAAGGGAATGGGTTCCCTGGTGGGGGAGGGGGAAGGAGAAGGAGTAGGATGAACGTGTTAGGAAAAGGGTAGAAAAGAGGGTGTCTTAAGTATTCATTTACTTTGGGGTCTTTTCCAATAAAGTTTTGACTTCTTATCTCTCTCTCAGTGGGGTGTCTGCCTCTGTGTGGGAATGTTACTTTTTCTGGCCTTTTCTTAGCGTTCCCTTGACCTCTCTGTTTCCCTCTCTTTGCCCTCTTATCTGCTCTCTTCTTAATGCATCTTCTTCCTGATTGTATCTCCAAAATCCTGTTTCACTCTGACCTCCTCCTCTAGTCCCACCTGCCAGAAGCATCATCAGAGGAGAAAGTAACCTTTGCTGCTCAAAGCTGTTGGTAGTTTTTCCAGGTAAGTCCCTGTTAAGGTTTAGTTAGCAGAATCAGTGAACCATGGAGATTGCCTCTCCCAGTTATTGTTTCAGTCTTCTGAAGATGTTTCTGAATTCTTTCCTTCCCCACTGGAAACAAACTTTTCCTTTGTTTGAATGTTGAATTTGCATCTGGTATGTGATGGACTGTTTTGGCTTGATGTATTCAGCAAAGCTGGCTGACGGCTTCTCAGCTATGCAGGCAAAGCAGCCAAAATTTGATACATTGCCCTACAAATAAGGGCATGGGCCAGGTGTCTTCTGCAGTTAGAATGAGAACTGTTGGGGGAGAGTTTCTGGCTTGGTGTCCCTACTGTTGTGGGGAAGATGTGCCTGTATGAGAGAGCCAAAGATCTTCCCCTTTTCCACAGCAGGGTCTGTAGCTTCCAGACTGAATTTCTAGAGCTCTGGCAAAGGAAACAGAAGCACTGGAGCTAGCTGATGGTCATTTTGCCATGTCTTGTTGACTACTACTTTGCCTGTAGCTGAAGCTGGTTCTCCTCTTCATTGCCTCCATATTTGTAGCCTACTGGTTCAGGATGACCCAGAGATGCAAAAGCAAGAACACTGTTCAGTCCACAGGAGCCTCAATAAAGCATTTCTAGCTTGAAAAGTCTGGGTCTGAGTGGGTGCAGTGCTTTTCCAGTTTAGTGAACCATTTGTAGTTTTAAGTGTCATATTATGCAAGAACCTGTCATCACTCTTTGTGGCATAGGCTCTCCAGCAATGTGTTCCATGTGCAAGACATGCTCTCACACCCCCTTTCCGCCTTGTTTCACAGAAAACTGCATTCATTCTCTCTTGCCTTCTCAGGCTCTCAACACCCTGACACTGGTTCAGCTTTTCACCCTTTCTATCTCAGGACAGAGAATATACAATATACAGTCAAACTTCAGTGCAGAAGTTGAATAACTCAAAAAAGAAGATTTTCTGAAGAAGACAAATTGATGAATTGGTTGATATAGCCACTTGATTTTAAAATTTCCTTTATAAAGCACCCTCATGCAGGACAGGGAAAAAAAAAAGAGAGGAGAACCATCAGTGGTACACTTATGTATTTGTTTATTATGATATGTGTTTTATTAGGACGTTTTCTAATGTGCTAAAGGCATGGCTAAACTCCAGCAGCTGCCATGTAGGTATTTCCTGGACCACTCGACTTAGGTCCTTGGCAGCTGTCTTGTCTTTGGTGCCTCTTTTAACTCTTGAGTTCAGGTTTTGAGAAGCACTCTTGCAGCGTGGAACAGGGCAGGATGCGGGTGCCCGGGCGGTTCCTGAGAGAGCGGGGCAGGGTGCGGGTTCCCGGGCGGTTCCCGGAGGAGCACTGCCATCTGCTGAGAGCAAGAAGCTGCTGCGCTGGGACGGGACTCCGGGCGGCTCTGGGAGCGCTGCTGCTCCAAGGCTGATAAATACTCTTGTTTTGTGCTTGCTTGAGGTTTGGGATTCAAGCTGCTCGGGTGTAGTTCTCAGGATTACCACTATTTTTCAATCAAAAAGTTCCTGCCTGTTGCTGCGAGTGAAATCTGCTCTGAGGAGCTACCAGACTGTTGAAAAATAATCACCTGCTCTGTTCTTTGTCTCTTATTGGCAAAGCAGACCCTTTTTAGTTGAGATACACAATCTTCTCTTTCCAATCAAATATATTTGAAAATTGAAGTTAGGAAATGGAGTCTTTCTGCTGGTTAAAGGATTAATAAAGCACTCGGCTTTGGCCAGGGCAGTAAGAAAAATGCACTCAAGATCCAACCAGATGGGGTGAAGGAAATAAACCAGCGACTTCTCCAGTAGGACAAGGCATTGAATAAGCTGAGAGGAGATGCAAGAGGCCACACCGAGCTATCCGGAGCAGGTTTCCTGTCTTTGTTCCTTACAATATAGTCTTCATTTTGTAGGGGGAGACAAGGGAAGGGAGGTAGGCTGTATTTCCAGGGCTGTGCTTGGTATGTCCTCAAGTCACAAAAGCTGTAGATGCTTCTGCTGTGTGTGGCCAGCAAAACTGATTGTTTCTGCTCCAGCTTCTTTGACATTTTCATGTTTGTTGTGATGCTATTTTACCTTTGATCAAAACATGGTTGTGTAAAACTTGATGTTTGCTTTTTAAACGAGTCATTTGTCACAAAGCTTAGAGTCCCTGGGAACACCTCCATGTGTGCCATACTGGGGAGACAGGGGAACAGTTTCATGAAGGCTAGAAGCCAGAGCTGGTTTGTTCCTTCTTTCTCGGCCCTCCCTCACGCAAACCTCCCCTAGGTCCCATTTGCTGCCCAGGGCGCTCACAGCCCCACGAGAAGGTTTCCCTGCCATCCAGAGTCTCTCTGCTAACGCAAGAAGGAGGAAGAGGAGGACACTTGATTAATCTCAGTTCATGTCCCTGCAGTGAAGCAAAAATTTGTCCGTGGCACCCCATGGGCAGCACGGAGCTGCTACCATGTTTAAGCCACAGATGATTTTTTTTGCTTCTCACGCTGGTCGTGTGGGCTCGGTAACGCAAACCTGTCACGGGAGAGAGGAGAACAATCCCCAGAGTACCCGCTCCTTCGGGAGCGTCCGTCATCACCCATCCCTTGCAGCCCGTGGGATCCCTCTGCCAAAGCCACATGGACACTTAAACAAAGCCGCCCCAGCTGCCAGGAGCTTTTTTTTCCCTAACATCTGCCCCACACATCCACTGAGCCGGAGCCGTGCGGGCACCTTCTCCCCGGTCCCATCTCCGCAGAAGCTGCCGCGGGCCGGGGCGCGGCCGCTGTCCAGGGTTCTGAACAGGCACCTAGCCGCTCCCCGCCGCTCAGCGGGGTTCCCGTCCCTCGGCAGCACCGAAAGAGGACCAGGCTTTGTGCCCCCTGCCAACCCCCCCACCCCCGGCACTGCACTGCCTTGCGAGGGACTCCCGGATGCGCGTCCCCCGCAGCCAGGGAAAAGGTGGTTCTAGCCAGGCGGGCAGAGCTGGGAAAAAGTAATTCTCACTCCAACAACTCCTTTTAAAACCCATCCAACCAAACACTGAAAGAGAGGCAGGGGTCTGGGGGTTTTGCTGCTCTTCCTGCGGGCTGCTGCTCAAGTGCATCTAGGCAGAGGTCATTGAAATAGTATTACAACTGCAGATCTATAGTGCAAGCAGTACACTAATGTGTCTGCGTAGGCTGTTTCAGTAGCTAGGGCTGAGCATAAGAAGCACGTAGGCAAGCGAGTGAGGGTTAAACTGGCATGATTAGGGTGACAAGAAATTAAACGGGAGACCATGGACTGCATAGTGTCTCTCTTTATGACTTGCAAATTAGAATGGAAATTAAAAAGCTTCAACAGAGAGATCCCCACGCCTCCCAGACACGGACAACTGAGCAAAAGATTGCCTGCAAGTGTCTTTCATTAAGTGGTGTCAGGCTTTCCTTCCCCTGACCTTCACCAGTTGTTTACAGGAGGGCTTTCGATCTCCCCTTAGAGAGCAGGGTCACAAAGAGGCAAGGGACCAAGCTAGAGCAGGCCTGAGATCAGCTCTGAGCTGCTAAGCCCAGGCAGTTACAGGAGCGCCCTTGCCTCAAGCTGTTTTACCCAGCCTTCCCTACACGGTAGGCACCTTGCTGTGCTCCAGGCTTTTGAGATCCACTCTGTTGCCTGAATTGCCCCAAGTGCAGGCGGGACATCGTCTTGGCATGACAGGGGGACTCGTTACTGCGGTGGGAATTGAAAAGGGGTCCTGCAGGCTGGGCTGGACCCTCCCAGGACCATGGGGGTGGCAAAGAAGCACCAGTGAAGTGAGCAGAGGGCAAAGCCCCAGGGTTGCGGGGAAGAGACACCCAAGTGCAGAGCTGGAAGGAGAGCTGCCCGGAGGCAGGACGGAGATGGCCAGCCCGGCTCACTTAGGGAACAGAGAAGATCTGCCTCCGGGGGTGGATTTGGACACTTCTCCGTGTGTCCGTCCCGGCCCTTCTCGTGCAGACACATCCCGCCCGCAGAGCCATCGCGGAGCTGAAGTCGTCCCTCTTGCAGTGTTCAGGCTGCAGCTGGCGGCCGGGAGCGGGTCAGGGGCTTCTCTGGGCTCCTGCCCCCCTTCCCACGCCCCCACCCCGGGCGCCAGGGGTGTCCGAGGCGGCCAGTTGTGCCCTGCCGCTTCATCCGGGCACCTCCAGATTTCTGGGGAGGCCACATCCCCATCTGCGTGTGAACACGCGGCGGGGGGGAGGCTGTGTTTGCTTTCCACGTCGGTTTCACCGATACGATCGTTATTTTCTCCACAGTCTGCAAGGGCTGAAGTTTCCCTTGATGGTCTCAAATGCCCGCCCCGCAAATCAATTAAACCCAGCGCCAGCAACCGGGCCTGATCAAAATAAAGAGGAGCCCACAGCGCAAACAAACAAACAAAAACAAACAGGCGCCCCCGCGGCTCCCCCCGGCAACCCCCCTCCCCACCACCCCGCGCAGCCCGGGATGGGGAGCGTCCGGGAACGCCTCGAAACCTTCAGCACCCTGCGGGGAAACAAGCTCCCCTTCACCCCGCACCGGGGAATGGGTTCAGAACGGCACACACCCCCCCCGCCCCCGGAGCCCCGCCGGCTTCCCACCGCCGGTGGGCGCTGCCCTGCCACCCCCGGGTGCTCCCCGGGCGGGACAGGGACAGGGAAGACGCCTCCTGGGAGAGAGGGGAAGGGCGGGTGTCTCCACGGGGTCCTGCCGAGCGGCACCCGCGGGGCTTTCCCGTCCCCCCTCCGAGGTTTGGGCTCCGCTTGGGTTACCCTCGGGGCCGGCTTTGAAACGGGACGTGCCCGCCTCCCCTGGCCGCGCTCCCAGCCCGCTCCGCCATCTCTCTCTTTAAAGAACCACTAATTTATCGTGTTTTCCTAATTATGTTTTATTTAGCTATTCATGAGCTATTTGGTGTTCCGTGTCTAGGGCTATTCCTGCTCTGCTTTCCTTTCTCTCCCTCCCCCTCTTCCCTCGCTTTGATGTCCTTTTGCATATTATACAAACAAGATCAAAAGGTACTTTTACCACCTCCGCCCACCTCACGCAATATTTGTTACGGGAGAAAGTGTGTTTCGGGTCGAAACGCTGCCTTGTTAGAGAGAACTACTATCTAGCTGAAACCAGGGCTGGGTGGGAAACAGGGAGGGGGGACACGACACCAAGTACATGAACTTTAAAGTGAGCCCTATTACCACGTTATTTAAAGGTCTGATCGTGTCAGTTATAATACTGAAGAAAAATGTTATGTCGGACAAAATGCTGATATTTTCCTGCGGTATTAATGAGAAGCTTGCCCTGGGCTATTTCCCCATCTCAGAGGGCAGCAGATGCAGAAAGTCCCTGGGGAGTAGATCTTTGAAATTTCATCAGCATTCATGGGTGACCTAGCCTTTTCAAGCACAATGATAGACATGATAAATCATCTTTACAACGAATTCTAATTATCCTTTATATGGCCGGTTTGCCTCTTGAAAAGCAGAAATCTAACACTTTTCCATATTTCTTCCAGGTTTCGGTGAGAGTGTCAAAAGTCTTGTGCTGTCCTTCTTCCTGTCTGCGGGCTGTATTTTGTGACATTAGCCCTAACCCGTGAGCAAGCAGGAGTCAAACTACTCTATTAAGTTACACGCTTGCCTATATTGAACTAAATTTAATTCCTTTCCTCCCTTACCCAATGAAATTACGTGGCGCGGTGTAAGATAGGGTTAGAACTATATCATTATAGCAATTAATACTATAATGCCTCCATGATTAGTGTGCTACATTGAATTTCATGGATTTTTGCTCACTGTTGCCTAGATTTCCCCTGGGTCCTCTAGCCCAAACCATTGTATTCTTAGCAAATTAAATGTGAAATCACAGCAATATACTTAATAAATCCACTATCACCTGTATGCTGTATTAATAAAGGACTCCAGTGCAACCTGTACAGCATCACCTTGCAGCCTGGGATGCACGGACTGGGAAGGCCTTTTCCCCCAAGGAGATGGCAGCTGCCTGCTCTGTCCGTGCTCTCCAGCCCAACTTTCTCTCTGCCTGCAGAGCAGGCCCAGGGGAGGAGAACTGTGGGAGCCCAGCACCACTCACCCAAATGGAGGGCACAGAGGGGTGGGTTAGGCTTTTGCCTGGCAGAGGGAACACCCTGCTCCATAGTTACTTATGGAAGGGAATGCATTGCAATGCAGTAACCCCCCACCCTGCTTGGGGACTTGGATGAAATCCCCTGCCCCTGGCTGGCTACTCGCCACCCAGGGAGGTTCAAACCTTCCCCCATCTCCCCTTGGAGAGGAGGGGGGGGATGTCTTTAAAGAGGAGTCTGTTTGAAGTGGCCCTGATAGAAATGAAGTTATTTCAGAGGTACAGTAATGGCTGTCTGGTTATCTGCAGCCGGGCTCTGTGGCCGGGAGATAAGATATTTATTAAGAGACCCATTTTAATGCTCAGGGTTCACTTTCAGAGGGCCCAAGAAAAATGGACTTTATCTAGTCTATTATTATGTACAGTCACCCCGTTGATGTTTTACTTTAGTTTAGACACCATGAATAAAAGCTAATAACTTTCCCTTCAGCTTGTTTATCAGCAAGACACCTGAGGGCAGTACTTTAATAGGGGTGATTGAAAAGAGACTTTCCAGGGTTAGGGGTGAGCTTGGGATTGCACAGGGATCCTCAGTGCTTGACAGTGGCATATTTTAGACCCAGACTTTCCTAGGGTCCTTGCCAAGAGCCTGGGAAGAGAGGCAAACTGTTGTGGGAAAGGGAGACCTGTTGGGCTGAAGATGTCTTGGGGACAGGGAAGAGCGGGCCTATCCTTGGGGTCAGACCAGCACTATGTGAGTGCTTAAACTTGGGTTGGGCTGAAGATGTGGGGGATGGGGACACATGCCTCAGTGTGTCTCCAAAGCAGGCAACAGGCCTCTCTGGCCTGGCCATGTTTGTCGCTGCCCTTGAATGTTTCCAACTCTCTTTCCCCAATGCATGGGAAATGACATTTGATGCTTTGGGTTCTGGTGATGGGCACTGTTCTACCTCATTCTGAGCACCTGGGCTGAGGGCCTGTGTGGGTCACTTTTTACCTGGACAGCTGATGCCCATACCACCATTTTGCTTGAATTGTATTTCCTTCTGCCCTCCCCTTCACCCTCTTCTTCTTACCCCCTTGGTAACATGGCACATTCCAAGCATGGGGATCTCCTGGGGCAGGGGCAGGGGCAGGGGAAGGGGCATGACCTATTTGTGCAGGGGAGGGTGGTGGAAGACAGCATGCAGAATGGTGCATAGGGAGGCAGGAGGCTGGGGTGGGTTTGGTGAAGTGTGGGAGGATGAGTCTGTGCAAGGTGGCACAGGGGCCGGGTCCCTGCAGACTCCGTTCCCAGGTGGGTTCAGGGAGCAGCTGATACATTGGCACATCTCTGGTCTACAGATGTCTACATCAGGAACGGACACAATAAAGAGACAAACAAATCCTTGCCCTTTTTCTGTAAGCATCTCACCGTTCCTTTGCTCCATCCCAGCATCCCACCTGTACCTGCCTGTGACACCAGTAATCCACCTCCATTGTACAGAGCCACCCATTAACCCACCTCCCTCATCTAACACACAGGCTCATCATTAGCTGGAAGTCGAGAACAGGTGACCTTCAGAATAAAGATAGGCTATGGTGTCCTTTTGTGGCCATAGAGTCTTAAGACCTCTCCCTCTCTTTCCTTCCTTCCTTCCTTCCTTCCTTCTTTCCTTCCTTCCTTCCTCCCTTCCTCCCTTCCTCCTTTCCTACTTTTCCCTCATCCCTCCCTCCAACCCTCCCTCCCTTCTCGTTCACCTGCAGGACCCACGGACACAGCTCACCCCCAACGTGCCGGCTCCCAGCAGGGCCCCGGGTGTGGGACAGGACATCAGCCTGGCCCAGGGCGCAGTTGCGGGTGGGAAGAGCAGGACTGGCTGCGGCTGCCGGCCCCCGCCCCCCAGCAGCGGCCGGTGTTAGGGCGCTGCGGCGGGCTCGGAGCGGAGCCCGGCTAAACAGATAATCCAAATCACTTTCCCTGCCGGCGTTGTGACGCGGGATAATACTTTTGTCAGGGGGTGAGTTGTTTGTTTAGCGGGAAAGTACATGGGAAAGGATCAGCGCTCTGCCCAGAGCCCCCTGTCCGCTTTGCCGGGGAGCCCGATTCAGCCCGCCCGCCTCGACGGGACGGGCCGCGCCTCGGCGGAGACCCCCGACCCAAAAGCTCCGCCCCGGCACCCGGCTGGGACACGCGTACGAAGGGGCGGCAGTGCTGCGGAGGGGGTGGGGGGCGGCCGGATAGGCAGCCTGCAGGGAGGGGTCCCCTCTCCCGGGGGCAGCCATCGGGGGCCTGTTTCTCGGGCCCCTCGTTGAGGAGGAGCTCAGTCCTCTCACCGTCCTCACCCACTGCAAGTAAAATTAAGCAGGTGGAAAAAAGGAGGAAGAAGCTTTTTCAGAGGAGTGAAAGGCCAGATCGCGTCCGGGAAGTGCTTCCCTTGTGTTCCCTCAGGCTTTCTTTATTCCCCCCCCCCCCCTTTTCTGTCACCCCCCCCCTTTTTTTTTTTCTGCGTGTCTTTATCTCCTCATAAACTGACTTCACTGGCATCTTTTCCCTCCTTGCGCTCACCCCGGAGGAGGAGGAGAAGGAGGAGTGGAAAAAAAAAAAACCAACAACCAACGCAGCCACTAAACCCACCCAGCAGTGGATGGGGGGAGGCAGGAGGCTCGCAGTGTGGGCTCCTGGCCAGCGGGCGGTGGGAGCCCCCTCGCTCGGCTTGCTGATGGCCGGCGGCGGGGGAGAAGGGCGCTGCCGGCCCCGCGCACCCACCGCAGCGGCGGCCCCGGCCCCGGCGCCGGCGGGGCGCTGAGCGAGGCCCGCGCCCGCGCTCGCTCGTCAGGCAAGGTGCGCTGGAGGGGGGTTAAAACGGGAGGGAGAGCGGCGGAGAGCGGCAGGGAGAGGCAGGGAGGCTGGTGGGGCTGCCCGGCTGCTGGCTATCTCACCCCGGCCGCGCGCATCCTGGCAGATGAAGGAGTAACTCACCCGCGTCTGGCTTTTTTTTTTTCTTTTTTTTTTTCCTTCTTTTTTAAGGGTGGGAGGTGTTTGCTATTTTATCACTTTTTTTCTTTCTTTTTTTTCCCTCTGTGTGTGTGTATACAAATACATCGCCTCCGCTCAGTGAGCCGGATATTTCCAACCCCAAACTATGGCTTTTCAAAAATCGCCCGATGCCTCCAACGCCACGAGGAAAAACCCCAGCCTGCTGGAGATAGGAGCCTTGTGCTTGGACTCGGAGATCATCTTCGGCTTCACCAGCCATCTCCTGCGGAGGAAAGCCAAGGTAAGGGGACCTCGCCCCGGCCCCGGGGGAGTGGGGGCCGGGAGGGGATGGGAGGATGTCCGGCTGCCTGCCCTGCCCCGGGCCGACTCACGGCAAGAGAACGACAAACTTGGCGGTGCGAAGTTGACGGCAGCCGTGCCGGGGCGGCTTTCAGCACCACGAACAGTCCTGGCGGCTCCGCGGAGCAACGCGGAGCGGCGCGGGTAGACCGCGCTGCCCGGCCCCCTCCCGGGGCTTCCTCTCCGGGCACCGCCGAGCCTTGTGTCCCCCGACTTCAAATGGGGAGTGGGGGCACCTCGTCCCGGAATTTCCACGAGGGTTTTTTTTTACTTAGTAAGAAAAGGAGGGAGCTCAGCCCAGCAGCGCGGCTCAGCCCTCCCCTCCAGCGCCGGCCGGGGAGCACAACCCTGTACAATCCCGCGCCGTCCAGCCTGAGACTTGGAGCCGCGGGAGGGTTTTGCAGCCATTATTGAGGCACATGAAATTTCGAAGCAAGTTCCCAGAAACCTGCCGAGACCCGAGCAGGCGAGCGAAGGGAGCCGGAGCTCACCGGCCGGGTGCGCGTACCTGTGCCAGCCCTGCTTCCCCGCCCGCCCCCGAGAGGGGTACGCGGCGACCCCCGGGCAACGGCTCGCACTTCCCCCGGTCTCTCTTCTTCACCTCCCCGCCCAAACTTTTCCTGGGCTCCAGGCGGGCCAGGCGGCAGCGGCAGCAGTGCCCCCAGGGGCTCTGCCCGCTGTGCCGAGGCGCTCATGGCCCCAGCGCTCCCCCGGATTATGCATCCCCTGCGTGGGGACCGCTTCAGACACGTGCTCGGGAGAGCCAGGAAAGTTTAAGCCAGTGGACGAGGTGCCTGTTGGGGGGGTGGGTGGATTTTTTTCCCTCTATTTGTATAATTTTCCCCCACTCTTTGTGCTCGGCGCTGCTCACATCACCGCAGACCCCACCCCACGGTTCAGTGCCACCGGCACCCACCCGCGCGGTGGCGGGGAAGGAGACAAGAAGCCGCGTTTGGCATCGCCGCAGGAAGCTGCCGCCGTTTTCCGGCGCGGCCCCGCCGCTCTCCTTTCGGGGTGCCAGGGCCGCCTCCGGCTCCGTCCCGGGTGGGACCGGGGGCTCCCGTGTGCACAGCCGCGGCGGCGCCGGCAGGTGGCGCTCTGGTCACAGGGACGGCGGCGGCGTCCGGGAAGCCCCGCGGGACCGCTCCGCAGGGCCCGAGCGTGTCCCGGCTCGGCCCCTGCCCACCGCCGGCCGGCCAGCCCCTGCGGGGGCAACGGGACCGGACAGTCAGGGGTGAGCAATGTTAGACATGATAGGGGCGCATATTCCTCTCTCTGGGGAAAAGAAACACCCTAAAAAAAAAAGCGCTAAATATAGGAGCCGGAGCGGCAGCCAAGTAGACAATTAGCTGCGAACGTTAATTTCTCCATCTGTCGGGTCAATTTTCGCATGTAGGAACATCCCGTCGGCTGGGGAGTCGATCCCCGGGGCTCTGCGCCCCGCGGCACCGCGCATCTGCCCGCGGAGGGCGGGGGGGTGGGGGTGGGCACCGTACTCTCAATGCCGCGCAGGAGCGCACCGGCCGCGGGGGCGGGGCCGGCCCCTGCCTGTCCCCCGAACGCTTTTTTGCAGCTGGTCCGCACCCACAGCAGAGAGCTGACGCTTGCGCGGCTTTCCTGGCCCCGTACTCTGCAGCGAGACCGGCACCCCCAACCCGGCCCTTTTTTCCTGACTGCCAAGGAACTTGGGTGTTGTGAAGGAGGCAGCCGCGGGAGTGTCCACGCTCTGGTCTCGCCGTTTGGGGACTTTCCCGTAGGGTCACTATGAAATAGCATCTCTCCCCTACCCTCCCCAACGCCAAACCTAAACCTCATCCCGCCCTGGCCGAGGCTCCCCCGCCCCGCTTACCCCACCCCAGCCGCCCCCGCCCAGTCCCTCCTCCCCTGCCCTCCGAGCACTTTTCCAGCTTTTTTTCCGACGTGCTCCCGGTCCTTCCCCGTGCCGCCGTGGGGAGCTCACTCCGCCTCCCTCTCCCAATCCAAACTTCATTCCCTTCTCAACATGGGAGGCAACATCACCTAGAGCGGCTGCCCGGACGGCGGGGAACCGGCAAGATCACTGTTGGCACCCCCCAACCCCCGCCGCGCCATGGGCGCCGCAGGCCGGCCGCGCCGCCCAGCACCCTGCCGCCCGCACTAGCGGAGCGGGGCGCCGGGGCAGGGGCGCATCCCCCGCTATCATGATCGCGGCCGCCGCCAGGAGGGGTCTGGGACCTGAGCCCCGGGCGCCGGGGGTAAGTTGTTACACTTCTCCCCGCGTTTGGTTTTCCTTTTTTTCCTCCAGTTTTTTCCCCCCTCTTTATTTCTTTTTTTCCCCCGCGAGGAAGGTGGGTTCCGCGTTGCCTCCGCGACCCGCGGCGCTGAGCTCTGCTCTCTCCGCAGGTGGCGGAGGGGAGCGCGGCGCGGGAGCTCTCCCCGCGGAAGAGGCCGCCGGCCGCCGCCGAGGAGGAGCGCTGCGCCAGCCGCCCGCCGCCCGAGGGAGCTGGGGCCGCCGCAGGGGCCGAGCCGCGGCCGCTGGAGCCGGGCTGGTGCCGGAGCTGCCAGGCCCAGCTGGCCGAGCTGAAGAAGCAGGCGGCGCGGCTGGCCGCCGGCGGCTGCCCGCCCAACGCCCCGCCGGTAAGTGCGCCCACGCCGCCCGTACAGCGCCGAGCACCGCCGGGCGGTCGCGGGAGCCTGGCACCCAGCCCGGGCGGGGTCAGGTGTACACCCCCGGGGGTTTGGGAGGAGAGCGTGACGGCAAAGCCGGCGCTTTCTAACTGAGGAGCGTTCTTCAAAAGTTCAAGGATTTGCCGTCCCGGGCTTTATCAAAAGGCGAAGCTGTGCGGCTGGACGCTCACCCTCTGCTATAGTCATAGGCTGCCGGAAAGAGTTAAAAAACCTTAAGAGCGAGTTTGGCAAGAGCAGCGGGGGAGCAGACCAGAGGCCGTGCGTGTGCCGTCCGGGACGCGCTCTCGGTCGAGCCCAGAGCCGCTCCGAGAGCCCCGGTGCCAAAGGAGCTGCCCATCCCGCTCCGCGGCGGCTGCTCCCGCCGGCCTCTGCCTCCCAGCCGGGGTGACACCGTTTCGTGGATGCTGGCTCGGTGCTGCGGCTGGGCTTAGCAGCGCCTTCATCCTTCGTACGAGAAACTGCCGATAGCTGCGGTTCAGCCCCTCCTTCCGAGGAGCCCATAAAATGCAGCCGAAGAGCGCACGCTCTTGCTTGTGGCGCTGGAGGAAAGTTTGAGCGGGATGGTTTGGATGGACTTCCGCTGTCTGGGTGCTTGAGTGTGCCGCCCTGGCTCGTGGGCTCATTCGTGTCCTCAGTGTCACTGGGGCACGCCGGAGCTGTGTCGTTTTCCTCCAGTTTGTGCCTCAGCATGGCCCTTCACATCTGAGAGTGAATGAGGAAACTGCCTGAGGATGCCAGAGGTTTCCATTAACGCATGTGCGGCTTTATTGGTGTGTGTTGTCGTTGCTTGCACAGTTTTTCCTTTCCGTATTTGTCTTCTGTATATCGGAGGTCTCTATTATTCTTGTCCCATATCGGAGCTCTTTGTTATTGCAGTCTCTTCTCCTTTAGTGAGGGCATGTGAAACAAAACTTAAAAGGTGATACAGGTAAAAAACTACAGAGCCTTGCCTAGGCACCTGAAGAGATCCTGAGGGTTAGCTGACAGGGCAAAATGCAACAGAAGACTCCGTGATTCTGTTTCAGGGCACACAAAACGCGTGCTGGGTTTTTGATAACATTTGGAATTAACATTGTTTTCTAAACAATGCTTATCTGGATGTTTTCAAGAATGGGGGGGCAGGGGGTTCTGAAGAGGAAGCCAAACCCTACTGACCTTCGTTTTCATTCAAAGAGTTCCTGTATGATCTACAGAATTCCCATTGAATCTAAATATAGCTTTGTTTGGAAGTGCATTGTGGAGCAGTGTCCGAATGCACAGCGAGGTTCGCGTTTTCAAGCCGGATCCAAAGCCCGTTGAAATCAACAGGAGTCCCTCTATTGACTTGCTGGGTTTGGAGCAGGCTCTTACTTCTGCCGTGTAAAAGGTCACTTATCTCATTCAATTCAGGACTGCTGGACCTTTTGTCTTCTGGATTCCTGCAAATAGTGGAAAGAAGCTTGATTTCCCCCTGAGAAGTACGTGCAATAGGCTGCTCCAGCGAGGAGCACAGAAGCCCCCGTTCCCGTTGTTGGGGTGCGCCTCTGCTGTACAGAATAGTGTCCTATCTGGGAACGGATCTCTGTCATGGGAAAAAAAGCTGCCGGTGCAAGGAGAGTCAGGGGGCCTTGGCCAGGTGTTCAGCTGAGGAGACCTGTGAGCAAAGGCCTGTTTGTGTGGTCTCTTTCCTGGGAGTCTCAGGGGACTTCCTTGATAAGCACTTGATGATGGGTAAATTAATCCCCCTTTTCTGCATGGTTTCAAAGCATGCCTAGGAACGTAATAAAATAGTAGTCATCACAGCGTCCGAACCTCGACAGGCCTGATCGCCGAGTAACAGATACCTGGAGTCTGCTTATTAAGTAGCATACAGTAGAGTTAGGTGTTTAAATTTAAAAAAAAAAAAAACAACCCCACAACCAACCAAACATTTTCTAACGCTTGTGAGACTCTAGCCTAATTGCAAACTCAAACCCCCACTAATCCTGGTGTAGTGAGCAGCTCCTCAGGAAGGAAGATGCAATAAACACTCATACTTAACTGCCTTCTGAGTGTGAAGTAGGTTGGTGGGAGATAACAGTCAGGGGTTCGGCTACTCAGCTGCGGCGAATTGGCTCTGCAGTGGGAATCTGATGCAATATGCTGGCAGGTTGAGCACTGTGTAATGTTTGTGCCAGAAAGGAAGCTTGCGGGTTTTTTTTTCCCTATTTTTTCTTTCTTGTTTAATTATATAGCAAGACATCTGAAAAAGCAGCTCCTTTCCATAAGAGTTTCATGCCCATACAGTAAAAGTCCGAAGAATTTCTTACAGGCTCTTCTAATGCACTGTCAAACTAAGCAGCTGCTGGATGAGTAAACACCAGAACGCCACTACTTGGAGCACGCTGCTCTCAAAGGATTTACCTCCTTTGCCGTAATAATTAAGGGATCTTTCAGCACACATTCAGAAAGATTTCCACACCTGGTTGAAAACCCTTTGGAAAGGTGGGTGGGTGCCTCAGAGATGAAAGAAGGGCTAGTTTCCTGCTGTTGATATCTTTCCTGATGAAAGAGAGGAGGTGTGTTCTCATGCGTGGGGCAGCTGACAAGAGGTTGAATTCACATTAGAATAAAAAACCAACGTGCTGTTTGCAGTCTACAGGGCTAACAAATCTAATTGCTCGAGAGGGCCATGATTCATACAGTTTATGTGTTGCTGTCCTTTCAATTAGATGTATTTAAAATATATAAATAATTTAAAGTTTCGGTGCTCAGATGATATGCATTGATTACAGAATACTGTTAGTTGTTTGTGTCTCTTTAAAGCCCTCCAAATCTCTGTGGACAGCTGATAAAAAGATACACCTCTTTGCTTATGTGAAAACTCTGCTAACAGTTCTCCCAAGTACAAGATTACTGCGCTCTACACTGCCAATTCCCTGCTTACTGCTGCTGCCTTTACAGTTTGGCACCACAGTGAGGCTTGTGTGTGAATCCAAATGTGATTTTTTTTCATCCAGCGTGGATGGAAAATTTTAATCTGAAATTATTCCGGATTAGCCTTTTGGTATTGCCGTATCAGCATCAGTTGCTGGGTCATGTATTGAACTAGTGTAGGAGAGAAAAAAGAGAACGTTGCCTTGGTTTATTTCTAATTAAAAGTTTTGTATGTGTCCCTGGGGAGCTGCTAATGGGATACAGGATCTCCTACCTCCAGGGTTCTGGCTGGAGCGGAAAGCAGGTTGTCGTGCCTGGAAGTTGTTGCTGTTGGCAGCTGTGGGGCGGTCCATGGGAAATGGGTTGGTGGTCTCTGTCTCACTCCCAGTTGGCAAATGGCCTTGTCACAAACCAGTCACAAAACCTTCACAATTACCGCTAATTGGCATCACTGTTGGCAGTTTCACAGGAGAGGCTGAGGACTGAATGGGGATGTAGATTAAATTAGTAATAATAGCACCTCAAATCTTCACAGTGCCTCACGATGGCTAGTTAATTAATTAATTTGCGTGATGCCCCTGTTTGGAAAACTCAAACCTGTTGTCATTTCTAAGGAGGTGTGTGTCTCCAAAAGGAAGGGGACAGGCAGGGTCTGTTCACCATGAGAGATGTGCTCCTGCAGCGTGTCTCTGGAAGTAAACCCTGTGCTCTCTCCAGCACAGGCAATAGCCTTAAGGATATACAGCTACTGTAAAATGGTTTTAGCTAATCCCTCAGGAGCAGAGGAGGAAAGCTCTCATGGTACGCGGAACAGGCACACTGACGCAACTTCATCCGCAGATGGGTTTTATACTGGTATAAATATCCTGGTTATAGAAAAGAAATAATCGTACCCAGTTATACTGGAATAAAATAATTTTTGTGTTGGTGCTTAAAGGAGGGCAAGACCAGAGGAAGTTCACTTTGGAAGAGATCAGCTTTGAGGATTGTGTTCCGCCCAGCCCAGGGATTCAGACACCCCATTTCACCTGTTCCCATCCACCTTCACCCCTGACTGCCCCAGTCTGAGCAGTTTATATTGTACCTGCTGCTGGTGCAGGCAGGTGTCAGAGGCAGCCTTAATGCGAGCAGAAACACGCATGCTGTGGTGTAGCTTGGGTACAGCCAGGTTCCTGCTGTCCTAGTTTTTAAGAGCTGCTTTTCTTCCCCCTTTTTTTTTTATTCCCCTGTTGCATTATCTGCACTGTGTGTTACATGAGACACATCACAGAACAGCTTCCAGGTGGTTTGACGGACAAAGGCGCGAGTGGGAGCTCTTTATTGCTGGTGGGGTGGACAAAGCTTTATCTCCAATACCTAAAAAAACTATTTCCGGTTGACCGAGTAACCTGTGATTGGGTCCAAAGGGGTGTACTGTCTGCCCTGGCCTGCAGAGTCTTGGTGACCAGGACAGGTCATACCTTTGGTTGCTAATGAACCATGAGTCGTTTGAGGGAGCCAAGCAAGTCCTAGCACACTGTGCTCTTGGCAGGGCTCTGTGTTACACCAGCTAGAGTTGGAGGAAGCCCGGCTTCTCCAGAAAAAAGGGGAGGAAAGCAGTGGCTTTAGGCACACTGTTTGCACTGATGTGTCTCAGCTGCGCAGATGCCAAGCAGTGCTGCCAGACTGAACTCCCACCAGACCTGCTTCTGATCAAAGACACGATCTCTTGGTACACCTGTATGTGCTGCTGATTACAGCAGCTGAAGGGGAGAGGAAGAACAAAGTTTAGGGAAGGGCACGCTCTTTCCTGTGGGTTTCTCCTGTATGCTGAATAACTCTCACATGTTTCCATGAGCAGCAGAACTAAGGAAGGATGATTTGGTAGGATGGATGCTTTGCTCACCTCCTTTGCTCTCCCCAACCCTTTCCATTAATCCCAGCTGTTCCCTCCTTGTCCGTGATGACTTAATAAGAGACAGCACCTTCTCCGCATCCGCAGCTGCACACATACTGTTTGGTTGACAGTAAACTAGTACTTGGACATCTGACTTCTGCCAAATAATTAGTAACAGGTGGATCCTGCCCAACTTCTCTCATGGCCAGTTTGGGGAAGTTGTAGGAACCTGCTCTGAGCCTTCTATCTGAATTTCAGATCATTTAACAGGTTCAAGAGCTGTTAAGAAGGGCTGGCAACAAAGAGAATGGAAAGAAGAGGAATGAGCAGTTCTCATTGCTTTGGAAAACCAGGCTGGGAGGACAGGCATGGGATTGAGGACTGTGATCTTGATGAGTGAGGGCCAGGTACACTTCGCTATTCCCACCTTTGTCTCTCTGATGGCATGGTAACAGCAGGACTAGTAGCGAGGAGAGCTCCTGTGGTCCTTTGCTGGCAGTACCTGTCTCCTCACTGTTGTGTTCACTGTTGGGTGCTTCAGGAGGCTGTGCTGCACATGGAGGAGCCTGGGAGAGGGCTCTATGTCCTTAGTGTTTGCCTGCAGCCTCATGCTTCCCTGAAAGATCAAGGGCATAAGAGGACTTCTTGCAACATTTGAGGTGCACGTGGAATAGGTCTCCTAACCTTTTAGGAGCGACCCCTGACTTTTTATTCCCATGCCCATCATTTTCTACTAATGTGTTAACCCTCTCTACTGAGAGCCATGGTCACCTGGAATTTGAGCGTTCCAGTGATGAGACTGCTGAGTCTTGGATAAGTTTGGGGTCCTCTGTTACTGATGGGCTGTTTTTCTATTCATGAGAGGCCTTTCTGCAGCGAGGTTGATGTGGGTAAGGGGAGTTGTGTGGCAGAACTGTGTCTTTTACAGATTCCTCTCCAGCAGAATCCGGTTTTCAGGGCTACTTTACAAGTACTAAATGCACCTTAAAATTTTCTATATTTAACATTTCAAAAAATGTGTAAGTGGAAAAATAATGTCTTAATAAATATGAAACTACGGGGCATTTTTTTGAGATGCACATTTAATACTTAGTTTTGTGAGAGAGACTCTTGCAGAGACTTGGCTGTGCAGTGCTTGAGGCTATGAGCTCACATGTGGATTTCAGGTACATGTGCAGTCTAATAACAGGGTTAGTGACAACCCCGTGGCAAATGTGTTGACATGAGCAGTTGCCCTGTTTCAGTCAGTGCAGTAGTCCCCGTGCTACATGATAGGCTGCAAAAACTAATTGTAATGAGTTTGCTTTAGACATTTAGGATTTTCAAGCATGCCCTTTTAAAATACAGGTGAGTGGGATTATCTTGCAGTTTAGATGCTGGAGGCAAGAGACCTTCTCGCTGGGGGATCTGAAGTGGGGGAGTGGGGATTGCGCAATTAGCTGAAGGTACTGCGGTCTCCTGGGTAGCTGAGGGTAATTAGTATTGCTCCAGCTCTTTCCCTAGCTAATTCCTTCAGCACCCTGCCCTATTAGGGAAAAGGGAGGAAACACATAAACCATTTCAAAATCCCAGGGGGTGGAAAAGAGCATCTGCTCATAACATCTGAGGTTACTTTGAACCTGTTGAAATATGTAGTGGCTGCTTTATTGTTTTTGCCAAGAGTTTCCACCTACAGTGATCCCAACCTCTGACTTGTTAACAGCGAGGTTTTATGAGGCAGTAGTCATCCTCCGCTTCCCCAGCCCACAGCAGATGATAGTGGCTGCTGCTCTGGACCTGGCACCGCAGGGTATTGGAGCAAGGATGGCTGAAACCACCAAGATATTTTTCTTTCCCAAGATCAGGATCACCCACCATGTACGCAGCTGCTGCATGGATCTCCTGCTGCTCGGGTACCCCACTGTGACTGCACTCTGTGGGTCTGAATCCTTCTTCCCACAATGAGGATGCTGATGTAGAGAAGAGCCCGTTAGTCCCTGAGTTTTCAGCTGGCAGATGAATGTTTTGTTGTGAAAGGTGAGCAGAGATTTTGCTTCACCCTGGCTAGAGGAGGAGAATCTATCTGGAAATGTGTTCATGTCTTATGGAAGATTCTTCCATGATGATGCTGTGCCTTTCTCAAGATTGGATTACCTTCAGGAACTAGATCTGTTCGGATATTGCTCACACTGACTATGGCAGGCAGCTGTCCAGATGGGAGTGCTGTATCCTCTTTTTTTTTTTTTTTTTTAATTTACTGGAAATCTGTAGAATTTAATTTGTCTGAATTTGTCTCCCTGTCCTTTGACTTCAGACCTGCAGCACAGGAATAACTGTTTTATGTTTACGTGTCCTGTATATCCACAACTGTAAGGTGTGTTTAGGAAGCTGAGAGTCTTGTCTGTTGCTGACTGTGCTCGTGATCAGGAACGGGCTGACTGCTTTTACAGGCATCTACTCATTTTGTATAGTCATCCTTCAGATGAGTGGCTTATGGAAGAAAACTCAGGCCTTACTTTCAGGAGAATCGTGCTTCCTGCTGCTGTTGTTAACAGGAGTTGTGTCCCTAGATCTGTCACTGACTTTGTGATTTTGAACAAGCTGCTTAATATCCATATGCTTAATTTGTCCTTTGTTCAGCAGAGAGAAAGTGCTTCCAGTAATTTTTTTTTGGGTGGTGGGGACTCTCTCTTGCTTGTACAGCACAGAGTGTCATCGCCTGCTGTTCTCAGTCAGACTGACTGATTCTGTAATATGCATAATAAGGAAGAATATGTAATAAAATGGGGACACAGAAAACAGCAGACGTTGTGACTTGCAGCTGAACTTTCAGGTTGGGTGTTGGGGAGGGGGTTCTGGGGCTGAGGTCTCTGCAACAGCAGAAACAGCAAACAAAGCCAGGGGCATCAGATAAACTGTGAAGATGATAGTAACATAGTCCTGAAAATCTGCCAGTTCACCAGGAGGGGAGTGGTGGGCTGTGGAAGGGAACTGAAGGTGCTGTGGTGCATGGTCAGGCAAGGGGGAGCTTGCTTAAGTAGCAAAGTATCAGATCAGCTCAGGGAGCATGGATTAGAGCTGTGCTGATGCTGCCTAAAAGGGGTTTATCTGCATACTGCGCTGTGTCTCTCTGTGATGAAACTAGAAAGTTCTCATGAGGAAATGTGGTGTGGCCTTGTGAATTGGGAACTCCTCAGTGGCTTTAGTACCTTATATTGCTGTTAACGTTTATGCCAAAGTGTGGTGACTTACTAGTTTTTCATTAGAAATATTTTATTTTTAAATGGAAAAAAGGAAAATTTTCTAGAGGATCCCGAAAGCAAAGCTTCAGATGATTATTCCACGCAAGGGGGGTGGTGGGGATATGTCAGTTTGCAGGAGCAATGTGTTCTTTTCTAGGATAAAGTGAATGTCAAGTGTTGGTGTATAGTTCTTTGGACTGACTGCTCCGCTTTGAAGCTGCGTGCTTTTAAGGTGTAGCTGGCAGATGTTCATTTTCATGCTGAAGAAAGAATGCTTAACTGGTATAAATAGATCCACCTACTTTAGGCAGCATAATGCTATTGTTGCATGTTTGTTTTATCACCAAGAGTCTGACTGTTGTATGCATCACCCTAACATATGGTGAATCAGCAAAATCTCAGCACTCGCTCGAAAAAAAACCACTTAGGTGAGCGCTTCTTTCTGAGTCAAGCCTTAAAATCAGTCTTTGATCAGCGTTCCTGGAGTTTGGCAAGCCGCTCTGAGTTTCGGCTGGGGCTGGGCCAGCATTACTGTATGGCAGTACTAGTGCAGAATTGATTGGAATGCTGGACGGCTGTGGGAAAATGATCAATTTTCATTTAGCTCTTAGTAAATGTTCCCCTAACGTTGCTGAGGGATTTTATGCTGCTCAGCGAATGGGATGGGAAGCCTTCTGCACAAGACTGAAATGTGATACTTCTGGCTAGGCTGGGCATTGACTGGCTTTGAGCGTTAACTGTGAAAGTGAAGCATTAGTTCTGGTTCTCACAACATTCAAAAGATTATGTTTAAACGTGTTTCCTGTTTTACCACAACACACAATTTGTTACAGCATGGTTTGCGTCGCTGTCGGAGTGTATATATTGATCGGTGCTGATTATGCTGTAAATGGGCAGCATTTGGCTTTGTGTTTTAGGTCATTTGGGAAGTTAGATGTGCTCGGGTTGTATTGTACTCTTTTTTTCATTACCTTGTGTTGTTCTCACTCTATTGTGTGTTGTAGCATGTGTTTGCTCCTTTTCGTGTTGTTGCTATTCTCCTTGATTTCAGAGTACAGTAGTAGAGCTTTGCCTGTAGCGTTATCAAGTTAAATTTTTTTTGCAGGGGTTGCCTGCTGCTTTTGCATCTTAAGTGGCTCCTGAGCAGTTCAGAGGTGGTGGCTGTGCCCAGGCTACATCATGCAGCCCTCAGAGTGGTACTGTGTTTTGGAGGAGGTGAGACTGCTGGGGTGGCTGAGGTCAATGACACCATGTTGGATCTGTGTGATACATGTCTGATTCCCATCCCAAAACAGGGCATTGGGAGCTGTTGTCATCTCTGGACTGCAGCATGTCTCCAGGGACTGTCTGGGATGTGGCAGTTTCAGCAGCTGTCAGAAATATCATGGAAGTGGATCAAGAAATCTGGCCATCCTTGTTTAAATTGCTTTACTACTTTTGGGTCATCTGTAAAATGTCTCTGTACTGCTTGGTGTGGAGTGGTGAAAACATTCAGCTCTTTCCTTGGTAGCTGTTGAGTCCTCTTTGAGTGCTGCTGGACAAAACATGCTGGTGTTGTGACAGACCCTCTCTTTAACACCAAATTGTCTAGTGTATTGTCTAGATACTGCCTGTATCTGCTGCCCAGCTGCAGCCAGGCTCTAGGGACTAATGGCACAGGTCCCAGGAGGTTTAAGAAGCCAAAAGCCAAACTTTAAAATGTGCTCTGTGCTTCATCTGTGGAGTGCTTGGTAAATGGTGTGGAGGTGGCTCCAGACGCCAAGACCACTGCCAGGCCTGGGTGACCAGTCACCAGCCCAGACTGGAAGCATCCCACATAAACTGTTTCATGCAAGTAAAATTATTTTCAGCTGCAGTACATAGCAAAAGTTGGAAAGATCTGGCCTCTGTTTGTCTGGTGAAGGTCTGCTAATGATGCCAGAGCACCTGATGTTCAAATGATGGAAGGAAGAGTAGGGAGATGGTTGAGTGAGTTGATCTCTGGCAGCTGTGGCAAGGTGGACTTTGCTTCCCGTATGGTGAGAACAAGTGTGAAGAGTATGCCAACCTCTGCCAGTGTCGGGCTGTGTGTTGCACAGAGTTGTGTTAGAGTTTTGGCTTGGATTTAATAAAAGCGATTGCTGAACATTAGGAAAAGGGAATTTTGACTGACTTGTGTATTACTTGAGAAATGTTAGCCATGGTGTGATAGCGCATCAGTTTTGTGTTGAACATGTGTACGAGTGTGTGTTTGTATAGTGACCTGGCTGCGCCACTCGTGAGAACAAGTGCTCCAGTAGCAGAGAGGAAGCAGTTCAATCTCTGATGAGAATGTCACATAATCCCCAGATGCATGTCCTAATGCTGGATGCATTGTGAGGAAGGGAGGTGTTCCCATACGACGGCCTGGCCCTGGGCCATCTGGTCCCAAGGAAACGGTCATTACTGACAAGAAACAAATTTGCTCCGCAAAATTTGGCCTTTGAAGGATGGAGGCGAGGCACAAGTGACTTTGCCACTGTCATTTCTGGGCAGTGCTGGTGCTGCTTTTTTTGTAGGTGGGTGGAAGATGGAAGGACTGGTTTGTCCCAAATACCACTTTTAAAGTGCCTTAGCCTTAATATGAGCTACAGGTGCTGCAGAGCTGCTGTAAGCTATCTTGAAAGATATCCTCTGGGTGAGACACAGGCCAGAATTTGGCCTGTAACTATTTTGCCTGTAGCTTGTAATTAAATATAAAGTTAAACCCTGAATCTCCAGTTAAAATGTTCAGGTGTTGGTGTAGTTTGTGCAACTGTAAATGCAGAGGTGAGCTTTTTTGGCTGTCTTTCTCTGAAGATTTTGTTGCAAAGAAAGGCAAGTACATTTGACATTCCTCCAACAAGCTCTCACAAGGGTAATTTTGTGTGGATGATTGAGTGGCGTGGAAACACCGTAAGATATTGTCCTTTTGTGGGTTTTGTAACGAGGAGATACAGCTGAAGTAATTTATAATATGCAGAGTCTCAGCAGTCTGCTGAGAGAGCTTCTTTCAGCAATTACCTGTAAGAATAAAGTAAAAAGCATCTATTATTGATATTCACATTCCATATATTAAGAAATATTTCTTCTGATATTGTTAATTTTTTATTTGTAGGCTCCAAAGAAGTGTAGAGTAAGACAAATGTGGTCGAGGAAGAAAAATATATGAGTTAATACATTAAGTTTACATATTTTTCATTTGATTGATTTATGGTTTTTAATTACACCTTCATGTCTTGCATTGGGATCCCTGGGGGCCCTTTCTGAATTTCATGCTTATACTCTTATAAATATGCGATGCTTCAGCCTGACACCTTGTGCAATCTCCCTGCTGCTTGATTGACCTCTGGTGAAGTTATTTTTTATTTGAGTTTAAAATTTGAGACCTCCACAAAGAGCTAAATGATTAGAAAAATATTAGTATGGTTTAGTGAGTTTCTCAGCCTGCCATGTTGTGCCTGTGAAAACAGATTGTGAAGGGGTTTCTCTGATGTTTGCATGGAAGGGTGGATTTTATACTCAACATTTGCCAATGGATCATGAGTAGCAACACTCTGGTCTCAGCTTATGGCCTTACTGGCTCCCAGTGGGGTGTCTGGCACTGGAAAGTACTCGTGTGTTTGGTACTAACTCTTTGGAGAGCCATGACTGGCTCTCCAGGGAAGAGTGTTTTCAGCAATATGTTGTCCTGAATCTGGCTGTACATCTCTTTACTTCTGTCTTCAGTTACATACAGCACTGGATTTTAATTTCATAACAGTTTGTGCCGCAGTTCTCTTATTGAAAGAGGAATCGAAATCCTGTGTTAACAGGTGGAAAATGAAGCCTGTTGGCTGTGTAGTTTCAGTTGATTTACAGCAGTGAGACAGAAGAAGCCAGACTGCAGAACTGGTTCAATGTCTGTATTCCAAATCCATCTCTCTGTGTAGGTACCATTACCTCTCTCTGTTTTTTTTTTTTTTTCCCCAGCACATCCTGTTCATTTTTCTGTTCAGTGGGAACATAATTACCTGTATGTGGGAGGAGAAAACAGTACCAGGAGACACAGCTTATCCAAGAGGCAAACAACCCAGGCTGATAATACTCAAAACTTCCAAAATAAATTTGCCTTGGGACTGGCACTCAGCCTGAATATTCAGCCACAACTTGAGCCTCTTACCAGATTTGTGCTGTATATCCTTTTATTATTCTGGTCATGGCTGCTCCTAAGCACACGCAGCACAAGAGCAAAATAGCTCTGATTTGTGCTGTTAGAATTTGGTTGGGTTTCAACTTCTTATTGCCAAGTCTTTTGATGATATGAAAGATACGTTATACACAGGGCTGGCTTTTCTGACCTGCCCTGAGTCCTTCCCTGAGCTTTGTGTTGCTGTGGGAGGGCTTGACTCTCATAGGGTTGGGTGCAATGAAAAGCGTGGAGCAGATAGCTGAAGAACGGCAATGCAGAATAAACACTCGACCGTGGGAAGTGAACACAAGTGAGAACACAAAGGCATTGTTCTCTGAGGTGATGCATTGGAAGATCTCTACTTTTCTGTCTTTTCTGTCTGTAATTTCCATTTTAATTCCCCTTGCTAGTCCAGGTTCAATCTGATTTTTTTTTTTCCCTTCTTGCCACTGGGGCAATAGCCCAATTTGCCAGTGTTGGAAAGTCATCCAGGTCATCCCCTCATTACTAATGGCTGTACTTCTGCTTTCCTTGGAAGTGGTGAAAGGTCTGGTACAGAAGGTCATCTCGCTAAGCATAATGGTACTGAAGCAATTCACCTGCGTCTAAAGGTGTGAGCTGAAAAATGTATGATTGTTCAACAAGAAGAAAATGTAGATCCACTGTGTGAAAAATCTGCTTCTCTCTGTACTTTTACAGAGTTCCTTAATTCTCTGCAAGAGCGAAGAGTTGAGGTAATACTGATTTTACAGAGGAGTTAGTTAACCCAGGAGTCTTGTAGCTCAGCTGAGTAAAATACAGGAGTGACATCAGTGAGAGATTAGAATAAGCTTCCTTATCTTCAAAGACTGTTTACTTAATGGTTGGGGAATCGCTGTGTGTGTAGGTAGAGGTAGGAAATGTCCTCAGGCAGGCAGGAGCTGATAGCATTAAACAGAGGAGTAGTGTTTCTCCTCAAGCATCCTTACATTGCTTGTGTGCTTCTTGCAGCCTGCTGGCTGCCTCTGCTTTTGTCTACACCGCCTGTTCAGAGGTCTTTAAGAGATTGGCAGGGTAATTTTGGACTCTAAGTACTGAACCCAGGCAGTAGCCCTGTAGCTTTTGGATTATTTCTTTCATGTCCTACTGACTTTGACCCTATAGAGGGTGATTATATGGATAGTCCGTAGCCTCTGGCTTGTTTTTTCATTGTTTGCCTGTAATTTTTTCCCCAAATTCCTGTTAATTTTCAGGGGAGATGTGCTCACAGAGTAGCTTCTGAAAGCATACCCTGAGTTAGCGTGTCTGGCTGTGGAATGGCCAGGAGGGAAGGGAGGAGGAAGCAGGATGTGTTGCTTTTCAGTGCTGGGCTGTCAGTGGCCTGTCCCGCAGCGCGATGCGATGGGTTCAGGGCACGTGTGCCCATGCAGTGTTGGCTCTGCTGCAAAGCACATTCCATTGGGGGAGTGAGTCCTTCTGAGAGATGTCCCCATCCGACAGCCAAATGGTATAACAACCTGAGGAATCAGCTTCTACGAATCTTGGGGTGGTATCGCTTGTATTTTTCTTACATATATGCATCTATAAGTTTTCTTTAAAATATTGGTTAGAAGTATTTTAAAAATCTCAGAGTTGAGCGGTGTTACCTACCCTTGGATATTTCAGCTATTGCTTGTAATTACATGAAAGACAATATGTGGTTGGTTTGGGTTTTTGGAGGATTCTTGTGCAGGACTTAGATCTTTCCTGCAGAGCACCTTTGACAGCAGTGAAGTTACTTCTGATCTCCAGTAAAAGGTGCAATTTGATTTGCAGGTTGCTATGTAAAAGCTGCTATAAACTTAATTTGGAGCCCACTGGGATACATTTCCCAGTGGCAAGCGTTTTAACTCTTCCCTTTTTCTCATGAAAACATTCTTGTAAAAGCAGTCTTTAAAGCCAATTTGTTCCTCATTGCCATTTTTCTTTTTTTTTTAAAGACAAAGCAGACATGCAGTGTTCCAGGCAGTTATATTTTTCCCAGCTGTTTTGAATGCTCATTTGATGTTAAGTCTTTGTTCAATCCAGTCCTATGTCATTAATGACTCTGGAGTAAGTAGGTGTGCAGAGCTGGAGGAAATCCTGTTTTATACGTTCCTATTCTAGGAGAGCCTCAGAAAGACTAACAATAATGCTGCTTGGTGAGGTAATGGGTAAACATAGTAAGAAATAAAAATGTGTGTACTCCTTACTGAAGCAGAAAAATAGCTTATGAAGCATAATGTTGTCTTTGATACACGCAGATAATCTGACCTGCTTCAATCTGTGGATTAAGGCATTAAGTGGGGCAGCTGAAACGTCTCCTTGTAAAGAACCTGTCCCTCTGGTTGTAAAGGAGTTGTCAGCAAATGCTAATGAGAATTAAAAAGAAGTAGGAGCCCAGTCATAACCCAGCGAAGTCACTTGAAAGGCTTGCCTTGACTTCAACGGTCAGTTAATTCCCACCTGAGGTGGAGGGTTGCGTTGCACAGCTTAGCGTTATCATGAGTCTGACGTGGGCACTGGTTCCAGTCAAGGGGGTGGTTGGTGCACAGCAAAGCTCTGGTGAAGCCTTGAGTTTGTACCTGTCCTCTTCATGTGGGAAAGAGAAAATGGGAGCATGTCCCAACTTTTCCTCCCCTTTGAATGAGCGAAGTTTGGTAGAAGTATTTGTTTTCAAGAAGAACGGGTGTTCTCGTTAGGAGGTCAAATTTCTTCATCAGGTTCTCGAGGAAGACAAGGCTGGATTTAAAGCTTTTGATCTTGGTCAGTGGGTGGACAGCAGGTAAAAAAAACAGGATGAAATTTTGGTAGCAGTTTTGTTAAACTGTTGACTATTTTTTTTTTTTTGAGATGAAAATGTGAAACTGTGTAATTTTTCCATCAGCCAGCTTCCATAGCAGCATCTGTGAGTACAGTGAAACACCTCAACTCCAGCCCACTTACACCGTCTTTGCTACAGGCTTCCCTAGGGACCTAGGGCAAGTCAGCTAGCATTACATTTTTAGATATACTTAACCTGTTTAGCATATGCATTTTGCTCACCATGCGTTACAGACTAGGGGGTTGCATGTGTATGCACAAAAGCCCTTCTTTTGGTGTTCCTTATATATGCACCGAGTTTTATGTACATTAATCTGGTGCGAATACTTCAACTGTATTTCTAATCTCTCTACCTTCATTTTTTTGACTGTGAAACAGGAGTGATTCCTTTTCTTTAAGTAGGCAGAATCATACTTTTGACATATTTTAAGACTACTTAGCAGATAAAAACTTAAGTGCTTGTAATTTATCTTGTTTTGCTTTATTTGATTCCTTAAATGTCAGCTACTCTGAACAGTTCTTAGGAATTTCGTCTTTTATTTTGGAAGTGTCATTTGGTGAGAAGACAGCTGGTGTGCTGAAAGATCATCCCTTTAACAATTTGGTGTGTGATGTGTTTAGCTGGGAAAAAAGCCCAGTGACAGTTGCCCTTTTGTTTTGTTGTTTTTGGTTTTTTCCCCCACCCCCTAAAAGTTGCAGTCTTGCCCTGTTGGTTTAATGGTGAAGGAAGCTGCAAGACATTTAGCTGTGCAATGCCTTTCAGGTAGTGAGAGATACCTGAGGAATGAGAGAGACCTCATGTGCATGATTCGTTGGCACTTGGTTGACCTAAGCTAATGGGTCTATACATAGTCCTGATTTCTGTCCACCAAAAGAGCAGACAGCTACTGGGTGTGTGACCCTTTTGGTACTTGGGGTGTGCGTGGGCATGTGCCTTCCTACCTGTTTGGTGGGTGCGGCTATCTCTAATGCTTTCTGCTTTCCTTCTGAGCTTTTGGAGGGGACAGCCCTACCAGGAGATGTTCTAGGTGGAGGGAGCTGTTGGACCTCTCATGGTAGGAGGGAGCTGGGATACCTGTGCTTATCTTCTGCAGAGGAGCAGGTGATCGTGGCTCCTTTATGCAAATGGTACTTTTTGGTGGACTGTTTAGGGTGAGGGGGTGAATATGCCATGGGCATCACAAGCTTGTAACTACCTGGTGAAAAGTGCAAAGGGGAGACTGCTTGAAGCATCTCTGTCTCCTAGATGGAGGGAGAGAGCATCTCCTAGTTACTGGCTCTAAGATGTAGAAGGGAGGGAAACTATCCATATACAGCTGCTTTCCAGAAACACTTGAGATCAGAGTCTAATGAGTATGTATCACCTCTTGCTTGTTTCAGGTTATGTTGTGATGGCAGTCCTGATCATTATCTCATATTAATTTTCTAGAGCATGATGTATGTGTATACACCTACTGTGCTCAGAGATTTCACTGCAAGATTAGAGACATGTTTAGGAAATTAGTAATGAGACAAAAACATGTAATTAAAAATTATATCAGTTTGGAAGCTCATCCATCTTCAGCCAGCTTGCTGGAAGAGAAAAGAGTGTTACACAATGCTTAGTGGTGGGAAAACGCATTTGGCTTTCTACAATTTAAACAGGAAGGAACTATTTAAATGACAGACTTACAATAGAAATCAGAGCATTTACTTGGGAACTCTGGATCACATATTGTAGCTGCATAGTGTTGTGGTAACTCAGACTGTGTAAAGTTAAGACAGATCTCATTATGTTTGTTTTCTTTTAATGATGCCTTCAGACAAATCTTGGTTTTTACTTATTTGGACCCTTTATAAGGTAATTTGGTCCTTGTACTAAAAATAGTATTTGTATTTTGAGGTAGTCAGATTTAGATATGCTGGGTATTGGCTGTAACAGTATGAGGTTGCAAATTTAAGAGTTTATTTTTTACTTGAAATAAGCAGTTTTATGTGAAAAGTCTTAAATTCAAAGTCTGCAACAGAATTTTAGCTCTTCATCCCCAATGACCATTATAAAATTGCCATATGCCTAAAAATGTGCTCAGCACAACTGCGATTGCTCAGACCGTGAATTTCCTCTCATTTTATGATGGGATCCTTAATTCAGAATAAAATTATCCTTTAGCGGTAGGAGAAACACCATTTGGTTGTATATGGTTCATTACAAAATGCGGTAACTTTTAAGCATTTCAAACAGTGCACATGCTTTATTTGAGTTTTTATGCCATTTTTCAACAACAGTTAGCAGTACCTTCTTGTCATTTTTGTCATGATATATCCATAAACTCAATTATCTTTCTCTTTGGTCCAACTTACAAACACACATAAAACCTAAACAGATGTCAGAGCGATAACCAGGTGTACATTGTAGTACTTTGCAAAGTTTTAATTGCTTTGGGGATGTTTCCTAGTTAATGGATCTGTTTATTAAGTGCTTCTATCTGTTGTGTCTTGTTCAGGAGCGTACCTTACATATGGTGTTCTCAGGCTGAGTCTGGCTATTTTATCTAGCGGCAGCCTCAGGGTAACCTTGCAGAGGGATGGGCTGTTTTCAGTTACGATGCCCATAGCATAGTTAGCAAAACTGCTGAAGTTCTTGTAGTGTGGGGTACTGTGTAATTTGTGATTTTTTTTTTTTTTTTTTTGATAAAGTCATTAAATGCTTTAGACTTGCGAGTTTGATTCAGGGGGGCCTAATCCCAGCAGGGCATATGGATGTGATCAGTGTGTAAATATTTACACTTATTGCCTCTGTAAGCACTCTGGTGTAAGGCTGTGAAAGAGGTCAGAGGGCTGGAGCACCTCTCCAGTGAAGAACGGCTGAGAGAGTTGGGGTTTTTCAGCCTGGAGAAGAGAAGGCTTCAGAGAGGCCTTATAGTGGCCTTTCAGTACTTAGAGAGCCTGTAAGAAAGATGAAGAGGGACTTTTTAACAAGGTCTGTAGTGACAGGACAAGGGCTAATGGTTTTAAACTAGAAGAGGGTGGATTTAGATTGGATATAAGGAAGAAATTCTTCATGATGAAGGTGGTGAGATAGTGGAACAGGTTGCCCAGAGAAGTTGTGGATGCCCCACTATTGGATGTGTTCAGGGTCAAGCTGGATGGGGCTTTGAGCAATGACCTTTGAAGGTCCTTTCCAACCCAAACTATTCTATGATCTTTGGGTGGCTGCTAATGGCAGCTGTTGCGTGTCTATCGGTCGAGAAATGATGGCTGTTGTTATCTGGGAGGAGGGACAATGGCTGAGGAGGGTATGACCAGCAGTTGTTGATGGTGCTTGGAACGGGGAGCTGTTAGGTTGGTTGGCAAGGGACCTCTTGTGTCTGGGAGCTGGAGGTCAGCAGCTGTGATGGAGAGTGTGGGCAGCTCCTTGGTATTGCCTACTGTGCTTGTCCATGGAAAACTTGTCTTCCTGGAGAGCTGGAAGCAGAAGCACAGTCTCTCTTGGCAGCTGCTTTGGGGTCTGTGCCGTTGTGCATGATATGGTCCAAGGATGTCTCCAGTTGCCCTGTGCTTGGTGCCCAGAAGTAACTACATGGCAGGAAAAGGAGACCCTTAGGTCATGGTCCTGTGCAATACTGCAGATTTGTACCCAGACCAGGCCATGGAGCCAGGACTGGCTTCTTTATGAGCAATATTATGTATTGATAAAACAATAAGAGGGAAAGTCTCTTCCCAGGAATTAAATAATTGCTTCCTTGATGAAAGGACCCAACATCTGGCTCTTGTGTTTCATATATTTTGTCATGTAGATGTAACTATTTGCTTTGTTCCTGGCAGTAATGTTAACTTATTAATGTATGAAGCTGTTTCCAGGTCAGTGGAAAAGTGTGTATAAATCTTTATTATATGCACTTGATTGTCTTTAACTCTTTGTAAGATATAATTAGCATCCAGTAATCATGTCATGATGTTGTTTCTGTGGTTATGCTGGTAGTTAGTGTGCAGTGCAATTCTGATTTTATAGACTGGAGCTAATGTTAGCTTCATTAAAATAAAGGGTAAACATCGGCCTATGGTGTTGGCCAGTTAATTTTCTCACCTTCCTGCTGCCCAGTTTCATTGCCTCCTGCGGTTCTGAGATGTGACCGCCTGCCACCAAGTGGCTTCTGTTTAAAAAGCTGTGATTTTTTCATTACGTGGTGCTTCAGGTTGAAGTGGAGCCACTTTCAGTATTGGTGTCTGTGATGGAAGAAGTGGGTTGTGGCAGGGTCTTCAAGGACAGCGACTTGGCGAAGCACTAGTGCCTAGAAATGTTTTGATCCTATTGTAATGAATAGCTGCTAGTTCCTGTTGTTGTTTCTGTTTTGACTGAGTGCCCAGCTGGTATATGGTGGAGATAGGATGTAGGGGCAGGGCAAGGAAGTAACTGTCAAAAGTGCATCTCCCTTAGGAAAGCAAGAATGTGGAGGCACGGTGGAATTGGGGCTTAAATAGCACTTTTCCTTGGTTTTCATAGTGCACTGACCGTATGCAACTTTCCACATGCTGGGTAATGGAAAGTTGGCCGCAGAGGAAGTCACTTTGTAAGTCAAGTTTGGGACTATAAAATCAATCACTGTTGGGTCACTAATTGCTGTGGAAGATAGGAATTTCCTATACAGTATGATAAGTTCAATGGATTTCTGGCAGTTGTGTGCAGTGAGCTGTTTAGCTAACGATATTCTTTCCTGGTTCTGTTGTTAACTCAGGAAAAGCATCAGGTCATTTATAGCTACACCCAAATCACTGGTTTGTCTCTGAGTAGTAAGGGGAGGACAGGGAGAGTTTGATGTCATGTAGAATCTACATGTGTTTTATGAAGTTTGTTTTCATCTTTTTGTGGCATAATAGCGAAGCTTGGCAGCCTCATGGGAATCGTGAAGATTGATTGCTCTTGGTGTTAAGCATCTCACATCTCTGAGTTTATATCAACATAAGCTTTCTTCCAGCAGCAGCATCTGGCTTATTGGCAAGATCTGCGGACAGTTGTTCTGATCGCTCTGGAGATGCCTCTGGCTGTCACGTGGCTGCTGCCTTGGCTGTACTGCTTTGTTATTCTAGCTGGTCCCATTTTCATCAATTTATTATTTGGCTTATATTTGATTCTGATGAATTGCTCCTGAGACTGTGGTCTCGAATAAATCTTGCCTAACTTCCTCATGCAGGAGCTTCCATGAGATGCTGATGTTAATTTATTTCAGTGACTATTTGCTGATTAGAGTTGGAGCAACAACATCCCTGTCTGTGCCTTGTGCAGACTTTCCCTGTGAATCACAGCATCAGTCTTGTGAAGTGAAACAGTCATTTTTCTGAGCATATCCTGCCTAATGGGATGCTCTGAGAATAGAGCTGCAAGAGTAAATCAAATATTACAAGTACACAGTCAGTGTTCCAGAGTCCTGGAACCAACTGCTTGGATTTCTCGAGTTGACCATTGAGAGTGAAGTTTCTGGCCCAGCTGATATAAGCTGGCACAGGAGCAAAGAACAGTGTGAGTCAGCTCTGGATATACATCACCTCAAGTGCCATCCCTTGTCTGTTTGATTGTATGTTTTTTATCTGTATACCTTGTACTTTAAAAACATAAACATGATTATTTCAAAAGTACTGTGGCTTTGGAAGGCGTGGGCTCATTAAAATCCTGAAGCATCAGTTTCATTAAATAAGCCTATTGGGGTCCTACTTCTGGTTCAAATTAGCAGAGCTGTGATGTGCAGGAGGCTGGACAGGATGGTTATATTCACTGGCCTTTAACTCTAATGATCTGTGGAACTGCTTCAGCACTGTCTGCAATGGGAGCTGTTTGAGCTGTCAGATTTTATAAGGGTGTTTTATAAGGATGTTAGTGAGGCATGATTACACACAGTTTTCTGGTTTTAAATGTGTGTTTACATCTGTAATAATAATACTATTAAGGCAACTTGGGTGGCATGTAATTTCTTTTTAGTGATTTACTCCAAACTTCACTCATTATCGACTGCCACAAAACTTTGTTTTAAAATGAAGGGGGAAATTTGCACACTAAGATGTAACTTAACTCCTCACCCAACACCTACAAGGATGCATTTTATGAAACAGAGGCAGGTTGGTGAAAGAGGTCACTGCTGATTTGAAGTTAGGCATGGGGATGCTTCAGCTTAAAGGGGGAAATACTGATGTTGCATTCCGTGTGAATGTTGCCGTGGATTTCCATAGGGCCCAGGTCTCACTCTGGGGCTGTAATTTCTCTGTAAAAGAACCCTTTCCTCCTCTATGTCTGGCCTTTTCTAGCAGGTGATGAGGCAGCTTCTTTTCCAAGGTCCCAGAACACAAATTAAAACAAAACCATCCTTTTATATAGAAACTTCACCTGGATGGAAACATAAATGTATCCTATGATTTAGGCACTGTCTACGTTTGTGGAATTTCTGTATAAGCAACGTTAGATACCATTGATGTTTAAGAGCCCTGTAAGCGTGACCGGTAGGACGAGCTAGAGCCTTTCATCTCTTAGTTGCTGGTTTTAATAGGATCTGGCTTGAAGGGTTTTGAAAGTTGTTGCCAGGTATTTGATGGCTTCTGTGACTCAGGAGATAAAGGCTCTTTTCTGTGTGTGAGGAGCCTGAAAGATTTGACAAAGGGGTTTTTTTTTCAGCTGTCTCTGGGCATGTCTACATGTATGTGTATTATGGGGAGATACAAGATCACTTCGCCCATGTGTTTAATATGTTTGTATCTTGTGTCTTACGAGTTTATAAACCCTATTAACATGGCTTTCAAGATGCTCTGAGCATGGGTGGAGTGGGTTTTTTTCTGCCTGTGGGCATAGACACGTTGATTTATGTTTGTAGAAGAGACATCTCAGGCAAAGGGAGTTGCTCCTCTTTGATTACACCAACCCTTTGGATGAGGAGAGGTTGCACAGCTTGCAGGTTTCACAGGACCATTGCAGGGCTTCCTGCCATAAGGATTACAGGTGGGTATTAATCACAGGGCTGTTGCTGTCCTGCTCACAGGACCATGATTTACTGGGCAGACAAAGGCAGTTCTTATTTGCCATTTAGGTTCTGTAGAAAATGTGCAATGCCCTTTGGTGCCCAGTCAGTTGTTTTAAAGGTTCAAGGCTGGATACACCCTTTGTTGTTCACAATGCAGTATAGCCCTTGAAGGGCTTGTTACAAGACTGTTTAATCAAAGGACAGCAGCCAACTTGCAAAAAGTGGTAATCCTATGGGAAGCCAAAGTACTCTTATGCGAAGCAATTGATTGATCTGACATAGGAGTACGTGAAATAAGTTGTTTTGTAGATGAGGATTATCTAATACTGTTCAGTAATGACTGTTGAAGATCAACGGGATCAACAAAACTACAAGAGTATCTTACTGCTACTAATAATCTTGTTCTTGCTATGTTTCTACATAGTGTCTTACTATGACACTGCTACTAGTTCATGGTCCATGATGTTGTGGTTCTAGTTGCTGAACTCATCTAAAGAAACTGTTGAAGTAGAAGTCTGTAACTAAATTATAGCTGTAGAACACACTGGTTTATTTTAAGTTTTCAGGACCTCTTTAAGTAACTAGTCCTTATCGTTCTTTGTTCAGTGTATGTATTTAAGTTTTTGATGCTCCTGTCTGTCATTTGCATGGGTATCTGGTGGAAACCATACCTTTATTTTGTGATTATTTGTTACTCCTGAAAACCTGGTAGAAATATCAGAGGGTCAGAGGAGCAACAAGTTTACTGAGAAGATTTTTTTGAAGATGCTGTGAAATGTGTTGATGGCAGAGCCTCTAGAAAAATCTGGACAGATAAGCCTGCAGATAGTTATGGATTCATCTTTCTCATGCCATCCTGTTACAGAAATTTCTGGTGTACCATCAGCAACCCTGAGCTGTCTCCCATTTGTAATCTGGAATGGCTGGTTTGCATTCCTTTATAAGCTCCTCTTCGTGGGCTTTGCAATGAGTGTGGGTGTTTTTTTTTTTTTGAACCTTTGCAAGGAGATAATCTAGTTACTGTAATGCAGCTAGTACTCTCTGGTGGGTTAATGGTTTGTTGTCGTTGTTGGTTTTTTTTCCTCCCCTAGTTCTCATTTCTGAGGTTTTATTCAATCCCGATTATTATGTTTACATCCAGAATGTTCTGGACAGATAGGAGCGGTTGGACTTCCACCACCTAATTTAGCCATCTCATCTGGATTCCTAAAATTATCCCCTGAACCTATAAGGAATGAAATATAACAATTCTGTACATTTTATCTGTAAGGGTAGATTGAAAGTGAAATGTATATGAAGTACAGTTAATGATAAAGAATGTTTTGGCTATCATGGTGGTGGGCTGTGAGTATTTGGCAAAAGTAAGAATCATTCAAGGTGATAGAGGGTCGCAACTAGGACAAGAGGCATGGAATTAATATAGGAACGCTGAAAGTTGGAAAACTTGCAGTGAGCAAGATAGTGTGTGTTACTGAATAGTCACCTAAGGGGAGTAGTATTTTGAATTCTATATTCCTTAGACTGTATTAGAATTATATATTCCTATAGTCTGTCTGTGGCACTTGAACTCAAGCAACAACCTTGTCTACAGATATGTTACTAATCTTTCCAAAACTAGGATCGTAAGAATGTAGGTCTGGAAAATGATCTTCAGATCTCTACAAATTACTCCAGCTTCCTCCACTGAAGTGGGATCATCTGTCTCTTGCCCGCCTCCCATAGCTGTTTCTCTTCTGCTCTTCAGAACCTGTCATGAAGGAACGAGATTTCTCAGCATCATTCTGTAGCACTTGCCAGTATTCACTCACCTTCAACAGTTTCTCTTAAGGAGTCTTTGCTGAAAAGTAGCATGATTTCTTACTTTCCTTTTCCAAGTGGACATGGAAAGTAATTGGAACCAGTCTATTTGTAACTACTTTTTGTGTACTGGAGTCCTCTGCTCAGTTTCCTTTCTTCTAAACTGAATAAGCCACACTCCTTTGAACTTCCCGCAATGTTCTTGTTTTCTAAACCAATTCTGCCCTATAGACACTCCTCAAATGGTCTATCTCCATCTACTGTTTATATGGCTTAGATCATACTTCACCCTAATGAGATTCCATAGGAGAATGATCAAATATCATGTAATATTTGATTCTTTGGCCAATGTCCCCCCACTTGCAGATGTTCCTTAGGATCTGCATATTTCTTTTTTTCTTTATAATACAAGCTGGGGCTGCAGAATGGGGTCCATTGCATCTGTGCACCAGCATCTTAACTGAAACCAAGGGATAACCATGGACCTTACTTCCATCCAAGCCCAGAGACACCGGAGGCACCAGGACCCCACTTTCCAACAGGTAGCTGGTGGCAAATTTGTCAATTTACTTCCTGAAGTTCCTCTGCTGAAGAGTGGTATTAAAAAAAGCCACCCAATAATCCATTTTACAGAACTGCTCTGGGATGAACCAATTGGAGAGGGAGATGGTGTCTCACATGTGTGCCACCTAGTAGGCAAAGGAGCTAGAGCAGATTCTTCAGGCAGTCTGTGGCCTGCTTGTGGTTGAGGAGTTAGAAATACACCTCATCACTTGTTTTCTATTCATTCCTGCTTTGAGGGGTTTTTTTTTTCACCTTGATTAAGTCTAAGCAAGGGGAAAAAGGACAAGCTCTAACCCACTGCAGTACTGCTTAAGTTCAGGTGTAAACCCAAAATTTTTCAGCCAACAAGTTGATTTTTGGTGAAGCAGTTAAACTGAGGCAGTGGCACTTTAATTAAGATGAAGGATAAACATAATCCACTTTGTTTCTGGAGACAGACTGCCTGGAGTGCGAGCTGTGCGCTATGTGCAGTAATTTGTAGCTTGCAAGCGGAGTGCACAATGGGCAGACTTTCGGTTGTGAAAGCTAAATCGTTTCTGTACGGTCCTCAAGTATTCATTTACCAAACAAATAATTGATGAAATGAGCAAGTGAAAGAGACACTAAGAGGATATGATCCAATGCCAAGCACTGGTTTTCATACTTGATTTTAAACCTACATTATGCTAATGATGTTCATTTGGAAAATGTGTCCACTCCCTAACTTCTGCCACTGAGTCTTCTTTTAATTGGATTCAGATGGTTGGACTGAAACAGTGGTAGGGTTTGTATACAGAAGTCCTGAGTGCTCCAAGCACTTTTTTTTCCTATCCAGTTTTTCTAAGCCAGAGTTGCTTTCATTGTGGCTAGTGTCCAAACGTTCTTGAACTCCCTCATTAAAGGTCTGTCTGACACAAATGGGCACAGTTCTACGGGGACAAATGCAGTTACGATCACTTAAACAGGCTGAAGATCTCGTCTGGGGCATGATTCCTCTCCTAGTCCATTGGGCTGTCTGGGCTGGGTTGCTGGTTTCTGGCCAGAGTTCATCAGTGAAGGAGTCCGTTTCGCAAGGCTTACCATTGCAATTTGTCATTCTGAAAATATGGGCTGTTGCTTGTTATAGTGGAATCAGCCTTTTGTTTCCGATCAAATGATACTAAGAGTTGATATTTCTGAGGCATTTTGACAAGGCAACATGATGTTTGTGTAGTGATGCTGCGCTCTGGTTTTCAACCCTGTGCTGAAATTCAGAGCTACCGGGTTATCTGGGCAGCCTGACTGAACTTGAACTGTATGTGGAACAGGAAGCATTCAGTGTGATGAAGGTATCGGAGAGCATGGGTTTCCTGAGTAGTTGTTCAAAACTCCTCATAAGCGCTCAGTTTGCTTTTAAGAGGAAAGAGAAGTCGTGACTTTATGCAATCTAATATGCAGAGTTTCTATAGTGTGATTTACCATGCTCATAGGCTAACCAAAATTTACTCTCTGGTTTCAAGAAAGATCTAATTAAGGATGGAAAACTATTTATCTTTTAAATAAAACTGTCTAATTTCTATCAAAATTTATTTCTGAAAGGCAGCTTTGTCCGAGGGACTATTTCTGAGAGTAATAGTCAAACAAAGGCTTTTCAGACACCAAAGTGTTGGTGGACTATTTTCTCAAACACTTGCTGCAGTTCAAGATGATAATACTTTGATGAAGGCTTAAAACAATAAGAGAGAAAGGAAAAAAAGACACAGTGGGTTTTGGGAAATGGTGTGTTCATATGAACAAAATCCATACTGAATTTGCATTGTGAAGTTACAGTAAGCCGCAGACCCAAGAGGGAAAATTAAAGCATTACTTAAAACCAACAATAAACATGCAAATTAAAAGTCATCATTTTTAAATGAAGTCATACACTATTAAAAATAAGCACAAAATTACACACTAGTTTGGATGTGTAGTTTATAGAATACACCAAATGTTAGAATTGAATGAAATTAAGAAAAACATTTTCCAAAGGCAAGTAAAATATCTGCTTAATTAGATCATAAAAAAAGGAGATTAAAAGTAATATTTTGTGATACAGTAATTACTGTGTTTCAGAAGTAGTCAGGTTCCTGTGTGTTGATCTAAATTTAACTGTGATAGCAGATCTCTTTGGGGTCTTTTGTTTTGTTTGTGTCTTTAATTATTTTAAATCGCAACCACTACCTTTATTTTGTTTTCTTTGCACTGAACGCACTGCATGCCTGTTTGCTCCAATGCTCCGCCAGCTCATGAACGCAAATCTGGGAGATCAGCTCCTGCCCTCTGGTTCTGGGAGGTTAAAAGCCAAATCATTGCAGGGGACTATACAGCAAGATAACAGGAAAGGCGGCTGAAACCGTTGGGAGGTGAGTTGAGGTGCTGATGGGAGCCTGAGATGTAAATAAACCAGATTGCTCTCATTTCCTCTTTCCACTGTATTATGCATTCCAATAGCACTATTCATCTTTATGACAGACACCTATTGCTTTAACTTTACTGCGGGCCACTGAAGTACATTAAAGTGGGCAGGAAATGGAAATAAATAAGAGTTCAGTGCAGGCTGCAGAATAACTAAACATGCTGCAGTCGTTTTTAGTGTGGGGTCATGCGTTTTTTAGCAGATTTATCGTATTGCTTGACTTTTGTTAGAAAGATGGGAGCTGTTTAAAAGAGATGCAGTATACTTATTTTATAAGTAAGAAAATGTGCTTGGGATTTTTTTTCAAACTCTTTGGGATGCCAAAGATGAGAAGAGATTTGGTTCTGTATCAGCTGGGTAGAGTCAGTGGCATTTGTCTGTGTGCAGTACCTGAGGTTGCGGTTAGAAACAGAAAAATGGGATGGGAGGTTTGGAGAAATCCTGCTAGCAGACAGCATGGGAGAAGGACCACAGTCCGTTGACTCAAATTAATCTTCTGCCTAAACGTAGTGAGATGTTCAGGTAGAGAGGCCGGCTGGAATTTGGCCTTAATAATGCATCTATTTGGGTTTTTTTTAATGCGTGTGCATTTTGCTCACTTTGGCAACGCAGCTTGCTCTCCTGCTTATTTAGAGGGCTGTTTTCAAGGACAACAGAGTTACACTGAAAGTTCCAGATACCCTTAACCCTCAGGAGATGGGACTTCTGGTGAATTCTGTTTTTGTGAAAGCTTTGTGTGTTTGTTTTTCCTTGATTGTTTATCTTCTGATAAGATGAGGTCAGTAAATGAATGAATTCACAACATGAGTTACTTGAAGACTTACAGCTCATATTTTCACTCCCTTGAGATAGCTGCTAGGAAACTTTTTAAAAAAAAAAATTAACCATTAGCACTGCTTTTTTTCTCGATTAAATTGAGCAGTCCCTGGTTTTGCTGAGTATAGTGTTCTCTTTTTTGTGACAACGACTGCTATATAGTTGAAAGCAAGCATCACCCTTCCAAGTATTTGTCAATATAGGAGATAGTACAGGATATTTCATGTCATGGAAGATAAAAATTAATTTGTAAGCAGTACAGCAGAAATCTGGAAAGACAATTAAGACAAAAAATTGTTAACATTGATTCTTTTGTACTGGGAAAGTATGTTCCTTTCTTGCAAAACATCCTATAAAAATGTTGACCTAGGTCTGTATTTAAGTATACATTTCAGTGTGACAATCAGTGATTCTTCTTTCTTTTTAATTATATCAAGAATTTAATTTAATTCAGGATACTGCACCAGATACACTTGTGTTACAGAAAGTAGTGCCAGGCCGAATTGCAGGTAATTACTGAGGACGGTTGTTGGCAATTTGACTTTTCATCATTTGTTCGTCATCGTTTGTTCGCACTCTGTGGATAGTTCCTGGCTGAAAGGATTAGGTTACAGATGGGTGTGTGTTACTTTAGGGACTTCTTAAGTGAGAATCCAGATGCTTTTCTGTGTCCTCTCCTCTTGCTTAGTTTGGGAGTCGCAAGTCAGTAGCTGCAGGTAAGATTTGAAGCTTGTACCTCTGATTCTCTTTTGCAGTGGGAAACTTCTCTATTACTCCTTGTTAATGAAACAAACGATCTAACTGCAAACTTTAAAACTTTGAGAAAATTACAGATTGAGCTGAAATCCCAGAAGACTCCAGTTTTTTAATTGTAATATCACTGACAGACTGCTTCAGGCTTTCCAGAGAGTTCAGCTCCAGCAAGGTCATTTGGTGTTGCATGCTTTGAAAACTTGGCTATGATTTTGGTGCCTAAGCTGTAGCAGGGCTTTTCAGAGCAATTGGCTTTTGGCCACATCGCAGTTTTGCTCTGAGTATGTCTATAGTTTGAAGGGCAATGGTCTCAGGCCATAGTATTTTACAGTTGTGAGATGGGGATTTTGTTTGTGTGCCCCACATGCAGCACATCGGTGTCACCTGCATAGCTGAAACCCTGCTTGGTCCTCGTTGGATTTCTCAGGGAGGCAGCAGCGGTGGAGGTATACACCAGAGAAGGAAGCGTGAATTAAAATGCCTCTTTCTTTCTGTTGTGTGTTGCTGGATGTATTTTTAAATCTGAGCTGTTTTCCCTACTCCTGGTTTCAGATAGGAAGCCTGAAGGCAAACTGCAGGCTAAATGCAGCCCGTCTTGAACTAAACGGGTGTTTTGCTGTGTGTTCCAGCGGGAGCACAATCCCTGTTTCCCACGTTTACCATCCTGCCCGGTTGAGCTTGGAAGGACTTGCAGAGCGCGTCCATGTGCACTTCCTTGTGTGGGCAATTTGCACGTGTTTTTAATCTCCCAGCAGCAGTTTGCAGGCTTGCTTGTATCGGTAAAGCCCACTTGCTGAAAAACAGTGGTATATTCAGGCATTTCAGAAAATTCTTGCTCCTAAGTACATGTAATTTTCTTGTGCCTTGACCTCACTTGGGGCTGCTGGGCTCCCCAGGGCAGTTGCCCCTAATAGGACCATTTGTTTTACCCTTCTTACAATATGTGATGTTCGGATATCTAAAATTTGTATGCAAAAGTTGACAAGCTGAGACTAAAATCAGGGTTTTGCTTTCTGTCGTGAGAGGGCAAGCTGTGAATGTTACAGTATTTTGCTTATCCTGCTTGTTCGGAAGGTAAGAACAGCATCTGGAAAGTAGGTGTGACAAAGACAGCGTAGTTTATTTATGCTGTGCAGGAATAAAGGAGTCATCTTCTTTGTAGCACAGCAGACTAAACTGGTTTTGGAGCACTGTTTGGAATAGGGGTTTGTATGTTGTGTGTTTAATTTTTGTGCCAATCCCCCCCAGCAACTTGCACCCCCCCTTTGTCTGGCTTACCTCTCTGCCGCCGGAGCTGTAACGAGGATGCCTTTAACTGCTTCCCCCTCCCATCTGTGCCTCTGACACATTTGGTCACTCAAGTTTTATTTCTTCCCTCTGTAAAACCTGAGAGTGCAACTTCCACCCCAGCCTTGTTAGGGCAGAGCTGCTGAAGCAGGGGCTCCCCGGGACCAGGCATTGTCACTGGGTAGTAAAACCTCTTTAATGGGGCTGGCTTAACTTTTAAGTTATGGTTAATGTTTTTAACAGTAACTTGTGTTTCCTCTGCCCTTCACGCCCGACCATTAGCCAGGTGTTTTTATCGCACAGAGTGGAAAAATAAAAGTAATCTAACTGTACAGCTGGGCTCTCGGTGAGGTGGTGGAGGAGGATGGCTGCAGAGGCAACCTGGGGATGGCAGAGACTGGACAGAGGGAGTTAAAAGGCTTGTAAATGCTTGGCAAAATACAAGCGCTGGAAATTAGATGGCTTACTCTTTTTTCTTTTTTCTATAAATAAATCAGAAGGTTTAAATTTGGCATACCGTGTGCTTACATGGTTTGCTCTGTGTAATTTTCAAACTAACGCTTATTTTTTTTTAATTTTTTGTTCCCCCCTTTAATACGGCATCCAGTCGATTGCCTTGTAACTGCAAGACGGGCCTGACTCTGATCTGCCTTACACTGTAAACCCTGTTTATGGAGCTAGAATTGGGGTCATTAATTTTCTTTACATCAAAAGAAGTCATTTCTTTTAAATGAGGAGCCTGTTTCACCTAGTAATTCGCTTTAATTGCTTATTTGAAACTTTTGACATTTGATAGCAATTTAAACATTGCCAGATGAGGCTCACGCCGTCGGGACCTGCAGGTGCTTCCTCGTGTGCCCACCTTGGATCAAAGGAGCGGGCTCTGCGATGTGCCTGGCCGCGGATGGGGCACCCGGCGCGGAAGGTGCTGTTTGCTGGGGCTGTTTGAATAGATGCTGTGTGTTGGCCTCGGCGAGAATTTGCTCAGAGGGCTCTCCCTTGGAAAGGTTTCTGCAGAGCGGGGTGCTGTTTGTTTTTCTTGGGAGATAGACTGCGTGGCCTTTGTTTTGCCTGAGGCTCAACAGTGCTTGCAGCACTGAGTCTGCATGTTTTTAAAGTCTAACCAATAGCACTTTCTGCTGAAGGGTTAGAAAAAAGTTTCTAAAATATTAATTACTTTTTTTTCCTGACTAATATCTGTTAATTTAGTATTACCGTCTTCTGGGAGGTTTGGAGGGGAAGAATTTTCTTGCTCATGAGTGTAAGCAAATGGTGCAACTTCAAAGGCACTTTTACCAAGATCTAAACCTCAGTAAAGAGAAGAGACAAAAATGAAACAGTGTCTTTCACATGATTTCATAAACTGTTTCACTAATGTGAATGCAAATTATTGTTCAGTCAGCAGCAGGAGTAGCTTTCCTTACTCTGAGAAGTATTTTTTTGTTTTAAGTCAGTAAATAATAATTTAGATTATTGTGGAAAGAGCAACTTTTGTTAATGGCTTTTGGCTGCGGAATGGTGTGATGCTAGAAATACTCGCAGTGGTTTCTATCAGACTGTACTGTGTCTTGTGAGATAGATTAAAAACTGTTGCAGGAGTAGTCCAGCAGCTGAAAATGAGATGAATTCCGTGCTGTTGCTGCAGAAGTTAGGCAGTGTTTTAGGGCTTTCTGAATTCAGAGCAAAGGGAAATAGCCCAGTTGAAAGAGAATGAGCAAAGCCAAAGAACCAGTGCCAAGACTTCTTGAAAGAGTTTTATTGATGTGTGCTGTAATTAAAACCAGAATTAGTTAGTTTCTAATAGAATGTTCGTTTCCTAGAGAGCAATTGCAGCTTGGCATAAAGTAATGCATTTTTAAAAATGAATAATGATCTGGGGATACCCTGAGCACATGTTGGATGTCTGACTTACTAGCTTTGTGTGCCCTCATTATTAACAAGCAAATTAAATATTTTCACTTAAAATAATTATACAAATAAACCTTTGGCTGTGCTGTGATTTCATTAAAACCTTAATTGTTTAGAGAGCTCAACGAGAGTGTGTGAAGTTGGTTCGGTTTTACTGCACGGCATCAGTCTTGATAGCAGATTTACAGCAGGGCTGGTTTTAATCTTTTGACTAATCTTTACAGTAGCAGGCTTGGGATGGGAAGTATTTGTGTGTTTCAGGAGATAGGTAACTCTATCTCTGAACTAGAAACACAGAGCCGAATTTTAAAATGTCTGGGCAACCTTAAAATGAGCTAGCAAGTGGAAGGGGAGGAAAAAGTGCTATGTGGAAACAAAATAGGTGTTGCTTTTAAATCAGCTTAGTGTGCACATTGTCACACCTTCACACATGGCTGTAGGCTCAAATCTATTTCTCATCAAAGCAACTGTAGCGTACGGGAATGCTGCAACCATCTGGGATGCAAAGATTGGAAATAACGGTCCTTAGCTAGCAGAGGAGCCCGCTGTGGGCAGCACCATGTAAACTGTTTTTTATGCCACCTGATTAATTACTTCTGAGGGTGAGGACAACAAAACATTTACCAGGTCAAGCACTAATTTTTAAAAAATACTTTGAAGTCTAATTTTCCTGGATTTAAGATGGTGGTGTGCCTTTGAAACACATTGTGATATTTGCAGGTTCAGCATCTCAACGAGCATTGTTCCCGAGCAGGGGAAACACAGGCACATTAGACGTCTCCAAAGGAGAGTTAATTAGAAGAATGAGTAGTTATGAAGTACACCACTGCTCCACTGTTTAATTCTGATGATAATTTTCATGCTGGGTCTCATACAAATGAATTCACTTACATCTTATTAATCTGCTGTGTCCTGCGAGTCTTTTAGGGTGTTTGGGGGGGAAAAAAGCCTGAGAGTTCACAGAATAGATTTAAAGTACTTCCATGGGTGGAGTGAAAATCACAGAGAACATTTGTATCTTTCTTTCTTTTTATCTTTCTGCATTGTTTTAACGTGCTATGTTTTTTCTGCCTCTCCCATTTTCTTTAGGACCCACGATTATCAGCTTTAATTTTTGACAAGCTTCAAGTGCCTGACTATTTACAGAAAAACAGGAATGAAGGAGAGAGCAGATGCGAAACTTGTGCCACTCACTTGAATCAGCTGAAACAGGAAGCCATTCAGATGATGCACACCCTCAATCAAGCCAGCTACCCAGAAATGCCCGACCTCCCGCCCGGCGCCGGGGCAGTGACCAGCATGGTACCCAGGATGGTCGCTGTCCCTTCCCAGAGAGACCTGCCACTCATTACTGGGCAGGTGGCCAGGCAGCCCGGAAAGTCTCCAAATCTCTTCTCTGGGGTGGAGAGGAAGAAGGGACTTGGATGGTCTCAAGGCACGGGCAGTTTTCCGAACTCCAGTGTTCAAGTCACGGTGGCCCCCAGTGGTCTCAGCGGCGCTTTGAGCTCTGTCACCATCCAAGCTCAGCAGTACCTCGAGGGCATGTGGAGTATCTCCAGGGTGAACAGCTTCCTGCCTCAGGCTTGTCTAGTAAGTAGTCTAGTAGTAAGATAATTAAGATGCTTCATGTTTTGTTTACATGTGTGTGGATATACAGAGAAAGATGAAATTTCAGGTGTGTACATATTTATCTTAGAGCGGATCAGCTAATGGTAAACTACATGGTGTTTCAAGACCTGAAAAAGAGCTTTGAATGATGTTCTGTCAGTTGTCACAAAGAATTTGCTTTCTTATCTCATATAGTGAGATCCTTTCCTCACATGTTTTTGCACCTATTTTTAGCTACACGTATGCAGGTGATGTTATTTGGCTGTCACACACTTGGTGATCCTGTTAGAAAAGCATAAAAGGCCAAGTTTGTCACATATGAAAATCTGGGAGCTTCATGGGATTCTATCAAAGATCAACTTGACCCTCAAGTCTAGTGCTGAACTTCTAGGGCTGTGCTCAGTTCAGGAGATGCTTTTGATAGGCTGTGAGAGAGAGCCTTTATCTTCAGGTTAGATAGATGTGCTGCAAAACAGTTTGCTGTAAAGGAGGGTGTTCAGAAAGTGGCTTCAGAGCCACATGCCTGTAAATGTCATTGCACTTGGATTTTAAGCATTAATGTTGATTTCCTGTATTCTGTGTGTATTTTAAGAACTCTTGTGGGAAATGAAAAAGATTGATAGAGGCGCACGTTACCTTGAAAAGCAAGTTCATTACAGATTTGTGACTATCTGTGGAATTGTGCTAAGAAGAAGGATACATTGACTGGTTTTGACTAAGATTTATTCCTAAACCATTTTCATGTGGTAGTGAACAGGGAATAATGATGAAATGTGTACAAATAGAAGTCATGGTTTTACCTTAAAGACATAGCAGATCTCTTAGGACAAGGTATGTTGGTTCTAGACAGCGTTAAATCTAATGTAATGCCTTATGTGCTGTTGTATATAAACACTACGCTACCTAATATCGCTTGGTAGCTTCAGCTGGTTGAGCTCCAAGATCATCAGAGATAAATATTTAAGACTTCTGCTGTGTAGCATTACTTTCACAGGGTGGCTGTTGTGTTTCCTTTCAGAAAAGGCTTGGAGACGGGATTCCCTCCCATACTTCTCTCTCCTATGGAAATTTGTGAATGCACATACATCCCACCTTTGAGGGGTCCCCATTTAAATCTGGTGAATCTCCACTGATGTCAGATAGCTCTCTGATGATTTTGCATTGAGGGAAGGGAAAAATCTGGCCCATTCAGCTCTTCATGGTTTATGGGGAACTGCTGCTCTGAGTGCTTTTCTCTGAAATGCCGCTCCATGTGTTGGGGACCAGTTTGACCAGTGTAAGGTATATGATGTTACCTTTTATCTTTTAAATTCTGTGTATATCACAGAAATATAGGGGGAAAAAAAAATTAGAAAGCTACTGGGATAAGAAGCCCATACTCTCTGCTCATTTCTTGTTTGCCCTTATTCTTGCCTTAAATAATTCACTAACAGCCAGCTCCAGATTTCCTCCTGCTTAACCATGCTGACTGATAGATGTGGTTTTCCCTAACCACTGCCTTATTCTAAGATAAAACTGAGTTGCCTCATTTAACCCCTGTGAAGGGAAAATGCATATAATGCCACAGAGCTTAAGTGTGATCTAGAAATGTGCAAAGAAACTCAGTGGCTGGAAAACAGTGACCTTTAATGAAAGGACAAACACTGTTATACTGTGAGTGTTGGCGGCTGCTTGGATGTGATCTAGTCACCTGCAAGGACAGTTTAGATTTAGAAGCAGTTTTTAGAGAGAAGCTAGGCTTCAGTTGTGTTCGTGCTCTCTCTCTCTCTCTTTTTTTAAATTCTTAATTCATTTTAATTAATTTAAGCCCACATGTAATTACTGAAGACTGTGTTCATCTCTTCCCAGATTGTGCTTTCTGTGTCTGTCTGAATTCTCCTCCTGCCTTCTGTACTAAGAGCCTTGTGTCTGATGAAGCTGTTTGGGTGGGTGAGGCAGAAAGTGCTTCCCCTACACTTTTCCCCCAAGGAATCATAGGTGTTGAAGTAAATAGGATTGGAGGGATTTCAGGCATCAGCTAGTATAGCCCTTGCCTAGGAGAGTATCCACTACAGGACGTTATTGTCCAATGCTCATCTCACCTCATCTTACAATTTTGCAAAGACTGGCGTTCCTCAACTCCTATTGATAGTCAAGTCTGAACTTCTTTTCCTATTAGAAAAGTTTACTTGGTTTATTTGTTTGTTTTTTTTTTTTTTTTTTTTAAAACCCTGTTTAGAGAGATGATTTTGGCTCTTATTCCTGAAGCTGGAGACAGAGTTTGGGTTTATGAGTGACTGAGGAGAGAGCTGTGGTTATACATACTTGTAGTGATGTCTGTCTTTGGTAACTTTCCCCATCTTCTTGTGGGGCAAAGCTGTTCTGGCTAGAGGAATTGTGGAGCAAGAAGAACTGCAGTAGAAAGGACAGTACTGAATGTAATATTTATTATCTGTAATGTGAATGCATCATGGAGTCTTCAGCCCCCATTTAGGCAAGATACTCCACAAATGCAAAAGAAAAAGATGGCCCTCTTCCCAGGGAGTTTACATTCTCAGGTGTGATATGAGTTATTTTGACGACTCTGTAAATATGCCTGTTTCACTGGGAATCTGTACTTCTGCCTTGTTTTCTTACCAAAGCGGGGTTCTTGAAACAAGTGTTGAGCTCCCTGGTAGGACACTGTTACCCAAGCGCCTTATCTCTCGGTGATTGAACTCTGTGCTGCATATGAAGTGAGCGCGATTAATTTTCTAAGGATGGGAGGATGGACACAGGTGAAGGCTGGGATTCATCTCAGCTATTTTTAGCTGCCAGAAAGACGGGTGTTTATTCTAAGCTAATTACTGAGGCTTACTTTGTAGTTGTGGGGGAGCAACGGGCACATTCGAATGGTGCTTTGTCCTTCTCATTTTGGGTGTCTGTCTTGGCTTGCCTTGCCTTGTCCGCCCAAGGTGCCTTGGCTTTCTGCTGGTACTGGCAGAGCCCAGTGGGTGATGCAGAGCAAACCCTCGCATGGGTGGCTGATGTGGGGTGCCATGTGCCCAGCACCTTGAGGACGTGAAAATATACCCCAGAGTATGGCTGCCAAACCTCGGGAGACCTTGTACCTACAAACATTTCTCCTGGTTCTATATATTTTTTTTTTTATGGTTCGTTTTAATAGTGGCAGTAGAGGAATTGTCTGCAGAGAGGAAAAAAAAAAAAAAGACTTGATTTCTGCTCGTTTCATCTTCCTCCCTAAACTTGCATGTATTACCTTGTAATGTCACTTACGGTTGCAAAAACACTTCTGGGCTGAATGTTGGGGGTCAGGAGGTGCAGGACATCGTAAATTTTTAATATATGTTTGGAGTTCAAGTGTGAAAATCCATTATATAGATTATAAATTTTTTGAACAGGAATGTGTCTTCAAAGCATAGTGTGGGTGCTGTTCAAACCGAAATAATAACCAGGGACTTTGGGAGCTGTGAAAGGGAACAGTAATTAAGGATCTGGAGGAAGGCCTGGGGAGGGGAAGACTAGGATTGCAACCAAGGTGCAGAAGGTGAAGATGTAATCAACTGCTTTACCCAAGTGGCCTGTTGTAAAAAAAATTACAAAAAATAATCACCAGTAGCAGTGATGAGTAGTCTGACGAGACAGCGAGAACTGTGGAGGGAATGGAGCTGGTATTAACTCTGGGTAAGACAGCTGATTTGTAGTGGATGGCTGACAACTTTTAATTAATAAGTAGTTTTATATTGATGTTTTTAATTCTGGTCCTGACAAGTGAATATAAGTTTACTGCTCAGATGAAAAAAAACCATGTGAGCAGTGCTCAGCGTTGCCACTCAGTTTAACACAAGCAGAGGAGCGAGGGGGAGTTCAGGCTTCCTAGACATGTTGGAATCTGACAGAGAGGTAGCACATTAAAACCACTGAAAACACCTGGTACACCTATTAGAAGTATTTGCGCATAGTGTGGAAAAAAGAGGTTTTACTGTATGCTTTCAAGTGATGGTGTTATAAGTATTCAGTGTTATGCACCGCACAGAAGTGGCGAAGTGGCCATGCCACGTGCTATAAAGACGCCACAGTGAAATAGAGTTTGTTTTGCTAATTGCTTTTTCTTTCATCTTATGCAGAATTAAATCCTTGTCACACTGTATTTCTAATTTGAGTGTGTATGACTGGTACTGGGTAAGGCAAAATATTGCGGCTCCTTGAATCTTTACAGGTTTCTAAGTTCCTTTAAAAAGTATATTTAAAATTGCACCATTATGAAATTGGTGAAAATTGAAAGTGACATAAGTAAAACCTTCAAAACATATGTATATAAAACTGTAAAATTATCAAAAGCCCATTGCATGTCCTTGAGAGTATTCACAAAATTGAAGTTAGGTGTAAGTTTATGGCCTGGTTCAGTTATTTTAGTCACAGTTCAAGCTTTCCCGTAGTTCCTAGGAATAAGTCTTCTGCTCACCTTACTCTGAGAGGGTAGTTCAGCCTCTGTTGACTTTCCTTAAATCCTCTTTGTTTATAGCAAGGGTGAGTTCCATTTTGCTCGGAAGATGCAATAAAAAGCTGACTCTGGAAAACAGAAGAATGACAAGATTTACTTTCCAGCATTTACTTTTTTACTTTGATAAATGTCATACCACATGGATTTTTAAATTAATTTTTAAAATCCTTCTTGATAGCTTTCTCAGTGACCTTTTGTTAATACAATGCATGAAATATGTTTTGTAATGAAACAATTAAAATATAGTGCTTTGACCATAAATCTTGTCTGTGGGACATCTGGATGACTTTGAGCTTTGGGACATTTCTCAGACTCCACATATAACATCTTGATTCTGCAAAGTCAATAGCAAACCCCAGGCAGGTTAGGGCCAGGGCTGCATACAGGCTTTTCTGTTTTCCCTTCGGCTTTAGTGGTGTTGCTGCTCTTGTAGAGGAAGTACATAAAGGAAAGGGGGTGGCAAAATAAAATAATCTTCAAAGTTAGTGCTGGTCATTCTCCATAACAAGTCTGAACAGCAGGAGGAAACCTTTTGATCCAGGTTACTAAATGCTTTCTCATACTAACCTAATTTATAGCCCCCATGGAAAAGACCTTTCCTGAGGCTGTTGCATCTCAGCTGAGTGGTAATGCCTTGCCATAGCACTTTGCTGCCTTAGCAAATGCAGAGGGAGGGGTGTGATGTGGGAGGATGATGCTGCTACCAGCACCATGCGTTCGTTCAGCGTCAGCGAGACCCTGCCCCTGCAGCCTCTGTTTTGTGTAGATGCTAAGGTCTTTGTGCTCTCTCTTTCTCGATTGCCCCCACTGTAGGATGCTGAAGGTGAAAATGAGGTTACTTTTTAATGTATTCCCAGGTATCAGAGTGACTTGGGAAAAATGTTAAGATTTGTCAGAAAGGGTATTGGCTACAAGATGGAAATGAGCATTTTCTTAGGTGAGGGTGTGGATTGCATGTCTTTATATTGTGTATTTGACACATAGTATTGGTTTTACAGTTGTGGGACAGGCAACTATTCGCAGGACTCAGCCCATCTTGTGGGTCAAATTACCACCTGAGAACAGTTCTTTTGATCCTTCACCCCTCCAGGCTAAGCAGTTGTTATTACAGCTCTCACAGGGAAACAAGTCCATACTCGCCTTTGTTGACGATAGAAGTCAACAAGCAATAATGAAGAATGTTGGCCCAGACTTCACCTTCTCATCAGAGGCAGATTTAAGACAAGCAGACTTTAGGGATTACATGCAAATGATAATCCATCGGATTTACCTTTTGGCCCACAGGTAATTCTCTCACCCAGCAATTGTATCATACGCTATGCTAAGATAAAAAATTCCCTCCTTTTTTTTACCCAGAATATTTAAATTTTCTACTCTTGCCTTTGGACTCTAGTTTCTTAGGCATGACCATTTTTCTGATCACTTAGCTCCCTTCAGCTTCTTTTGCTTCCCACTGGTCCATTTATACTGTGCGTGTGCTCTACTATGAATTAATTCTCCAGTGAACTGGAGAATAGTTGATAACACACCCCAAAATTAGAAATTACCTTGCGAGAAAGGCTCCTACTTTTTGGCTGGAGCTCAAAAGTGTCATCCAGCATTTGAGAAGGACTCTCTGATGTAGAAGTGCTTTTATGAGGCTACCATTGCTCTGCACTGGCTAAGCTGGTTGTTAAGGGTGGGTTGCAGCTGAGTGATGCCCTCTGTTTTCAGAGGTTAATGCAGAAGAGAAACCAGCTAAATTTAGGGCGAGCTCAGACCTTAGTTACGTGCAGGCTGGTGGAGAGAAAGTCTTTGGTAGTGGTCTCTGTATACCGCGTGGAAGGCACGAATTCACACAGCTGGGTGCAGGTATGGATTGCCCAGTCATCCTGCTTGTGTAAAGTAGGATTGAACATCATACGTTTTCTGGAAAGTGCTTTGAATTTAACATTTGCTCTATAGGCTGTGTACTGGAGTGATGGCATATTGAGGTCATGGGCCTCCAGATAGACAAGCTGTGCAGTGTGAGCATTGCCGAAAGCATCTCATGTTGTTTTGTGGACTGAGTGGCTGAGCATGTGGCAAATATTGATGCTCTTTGTTATTTGCAACTGGAATCACTGAAACGCCCTGGGTGGTAGCTTCTGAAAGGAGGTTTAAAAAGCATCAATACAAAATGTATCTACTTTTCTGTTTCAGCACTTAGGAGAGAATTTATGATGTATAGATGGAGTTCATAGATGTTTCAAGCATTTCATATGAGTGTGTTTAATGGAATGGATTGCCACTTTACTGAACATAGCATCAAATCAGCTCTCTTAATTGAAAAAGATTTTTCACATTATTGCTAATGATGTGACACAGTTTTGTTAGAGATGGTGCATAAAATAGTGCTACTTGAAATGACATTAATGTATGCATTTAAATTCCTTTTTTCCTCATTTACGTGCATTATTGATTTTATGTCATTGTTGAGGAGATAATGGATTTATAATTAGAATACAGTCACTGTAATCAATGATGAGATTATTAAACTTATAAATAGAACTTTAAAACTACGATGAAGTAATTTCCCAGTGTAACGAAGGATCAATAATTAGAGGTTTGCTTTGAATCTGAGAGTAGTACTTGTAAGATTCAAGTGTGAAATGCTTCCAGGGAAGTGAGTCCATATAAATTATTTTACAAATTGATGTTGTGGTTAGGCATTTTCCAAAGCTGACCTATTATTATTATAATTTCTTTTGCTTGGTGTTCAAACGTTTCTGAGTTAATTCCTCTGATTTTTGCATAGCTGTCACTGTCTCAAAACTGGCTGAGTTTGTTCTTTTCTGATACCTTAGCTGAAGGAAGTGTTTGAAAGGCACTGTAGGCGGGAGTCCATTGCTGTGTTTTTGGTGGTGTTGGGCAAAGGTAATGATCTGTCATTCAGAACCTTCCCCTTCCGCTTCTCAAAAGCCCTGGTAGTAAAGTTGGGCAAGGCAGTTGTAGCAGGGAAGATGACAGTGGAAGGATAAAGAAGGGAAGAGTGGCAATCTTGATGCCTGGCTTGTGAAGGCTCTGGGTTTAGTTAGTCCACGCAGAGTACCTGTGTAGACATCTGATGACTCTGGAGTGCTCAAGGGGGCCTATGGGACTAACACAACCTCCTATTACTAGTTCAGCTAAGAAAGACTCTAGTGAAAAGATTTTATGGGATGGAAGGAACATCAGAAATATCCTACTGGGCCTCAGCTACAGCCTGTCTAGCCCAGGGCTGTCTCCAGCAGTGGAGCTGGAAGTGGTGTTCAGGGCAGAGCTGTGGAGCCTGACTGCTTTCTGCAGTCTGCTCATACTCCCCTCAATGCATAGCTGGCAAAGCCTCAGGGACAGATCCCTGTCTGTTCCCTTTAGGATGTGTTTATGGACTCGCTGTCCAGAAACGTATCTAATCCCTGTCTGACCCTGCTGACACTCTTTGCCTCCACTGCCTACGATATCAGCAAGTTCCATGAGTTCCCTATCCCAGTGCAAAGAAGTACTCTCTTTCAGCTTATCCACCACCTCAACGACTTTGTAAACCTCAGTGAGGCCTCCTTCAGCCTTCCACTGTCCAAACAAGAGTTCCAGCCTCTTTCCTCAATCCTCCTGAGGCAGATGCTCCATTTTCTTGACCATTTACTTGCTTGTGTCTGTCATTTCCCTTACTCCACTAACCCCCCCTTGAGATGGAGGACTAGGACTGCACCTAGCACTCAATGTGTGGACACTCTTGTTCTTTGTGCTCTGTCTTGTGATGTCCAAAATTTGGTGTTTTTTGGTTGCTGCTACATCTTGATGTCAGAGGAACTGTCAGTGACCCTTAGAGCTTCCAAGTTGTAACTGAAAGTTTTGAGTTCTGCATTGTTTAGGAGTTACTTATGTTATTTTTCCCTAAATACACGGTCTTATCTATGTCAAATCTCACCTGACACTTCTTTGGCCACTCACATTTGGGAAGTTCTTCTGGAGTTCCTCACTACTGTCATGGTACTTGGCTACTTGAAAGAGCTTTGAGACATCTGTAGGCTTGCAGATTTCACTCTAGTCATGGTGAATCATTACTGTCTGTGCATCTGGGTTACACGATTCCCACATGGGGACTAAAGAGCAGGTCAGCAGGGAACGGCCAGAAGAAAAGAGCAGCATCTGCACATCTCCATGCCTCATTTGGGACCTCAGTGTCCTTCAACAATGTTCACATAGAGCTATCCCTGTGTTTGCAAACTTAATGCTGCTTCATGAGCTTGTCTGTAACTGAATCTTGTTCTCTAGATTTGGGTGCATTAAAGTCTCAGTTTTCCCTTAAGATAATGAGGGCTTGTACCTTTTCCAGTGAGATACTAGTCAGTGGGTACCTTGCCTGTGTTAGCTGTCAGGCAAATTGATTCCAAGGGATGTCCTCTAAAGCAGTTACACCTAATGTAGAAGCAGTTCAAGCACAATTGAAACGGAAGTCGGGTCAACAGTCTCTGTCCAACTTTGCCTTTATTTGCTGACATTACATGTCAACAAATATATATATAACAATATAATATTTATAATAAAATTGTAAGACCTGTAGTTCTTGGAACCATGGCTATTCCACTTTGCTGAATAGGGAGTAATCAAGGCACAGTGAGATTTTGGTTGAGTTGCCTAAAGTCATTGAGAAATTTTGTTTCAGAGTCAGGAAGGAGACACAAGTTCTCCTGATTCGAAGCTCTGTATGTGTCCTGTGTTTTGCTGCTGTTAGAGATGCATTTCGCCTGTGGAAGTCAGTCATAATGGAAAAGCATTTGTCTTCTTGTAGGAAACCCAATCCTGAACTGACAGAAATTTCCATTATTATGAGCTTGTTAATGAATTTCTTTGCTCCTATCAGCCTCTGACAAAAAGCAGAGATTCAACTGTATATTTGTCCACTTGAATATACAGTTCGTTTTTAATTTTGACCACAATTGTAAATTAAAACTCTCAGCAGAACAGAGCTGTATTTTTTTGGCTTTGGAGGCTGTAACTATTGTAATACATGTCAGCACGGAGGGCTCTGGGCGACACTTTCTGATGCTTGCCTGCAGGCGTTATAAGCAACAGTTCCTGTAGCTTGACTGTTTTAAAGCCACTGTGTGTGAAAAGTCCCAATTTGAGAGTGATTATGCGCAGTGGGATCTATGTTCTTCTTGATATCCCTTTTTCATGTCCTCCTGACTTTTCAGGTGGTAGACTTACATGTGCAGATGGGAGGGTGAAGTTTGTGTGACTGGTGGTCAAATAGCTGTGAAGAAGGAAAAAACAGCAGCATCACTTGCTGCCTCTTGTGGTACTGGTGTCCCAAGTGGCTGAAATGTGAAGTAATTGGTCTGTTGCCTGGTGGCATTTTTGTGCTACCAGAGCTCTGGCTGCGGAGACCTTCCAGCCTGAGAGTATGGGCAGGTGGAAGGAAAGAAGGAATGGGTGTTTCATAGACAAACGAGGCCTACTCAAAACCTTATAAATTTCTCAGGGACCAAGGAGCATGATTTAGGAGACATCTGTGTCAGATTGAGATCAAGAGCCCTTGATCAGAGGAGTACAAGCTGCTGGTTCTCTGTTCTCGTACTGCCGAGGACACCAGCGCTGGATGCAGGTGGGTGCCTGGTCCCTGCAGCTGAAGGATGAGGTCCTTTCTGTGCATGAAGCACAGGCTACTAGAGATTTTTAGTGGTGAAGTTCCAAACCCTTAACCTGTTTTAGTAATTCAGATATTAATCCAAAAAGCAAGGACCCTGAGGTTGTCTTTGGATCTCCTATATGACTTTCCAGTCTGTGACAGCAGATGGGCCCTCCTATTTAATTCTACTTCTCTGTGATTTTTCCCTTTCTGCCTTGTCTTCAGAGGTCAGTAATAAGCCAGGCATTAGCAAGACTGAAAACCTGTTTTTTGGGGAAGGAATATTGTGCTCTGCATTTGATTTACATTGAATGCAAGATGCACATAAAAGTCTGAAGCTGCAGGTTTGGGCATTCTCGTTACTTCTTCGCAGCTGCAGGTTATAAAATGACTACAGTAGTGTATTGTAGTTATAAAATGCCTAGTTATTTTATAATGACCCCTGGCAGAAACATTGTCAAATGGCAGTAAAAAGTTCATCCAGAACACGTTTCATTTCAACTCGGTGTATGCTGCACTGTTAACTTTACATAATGCTAATCAGGAGGAGATGTTTTGCATAGAAGATGTATGGAGGACACATCGACGCTCATGGGTAAGCAGGGTTTGCTTATAGCATGAGCATTATCCAGATAGACATTTACATCACATTTGTTCCAGTTAGTGGTGGTAGGTCATAAGAGTCTTAGAATGAGTCATTTGGAGGGAAAATCATTGTTTTATCATATGCAAACGGTAGATTTAATATCTTGCAAAATCATTAGATTAAGCAGTTTTTACAATTTAATTGGCTGTAATGTTCTAGTCTGAAAGGGGAGTTAAAGCAAATACTAAAAATCCTGTATAGTCAGAAAGGGCTAAAAACAACTTAGAACAGAAAAGAGCGAGCTCCAGTACAGACTTAGGCTTGATCTTGCTAGGGCTTCACCTCCAATTCACTGTAACCCTGTTGAATGCTTTCATTATGGGACCAATTTTTTGAAATAAAATAAATTGTATTGAGTTCTGACTCTGATTACAGAGATGTGTGTCAGACTCATCGAACCTTTTCTAATTTTCTCCATTCCCTCTTCTGTGAATCTATTCTTGATACTTACATTTAGACATCATGTCTGATTCCTTTCTTTTGCAGCTCTATCCAACCTTCTGGTTTTCTTTTACCATGAGTACTGTCCTGGGATTGATCTGTTTTTCTCTAGATTTTTATATTCCCAAGTTTTTCTTGCCTGTTGCCAGGCTCATGTTTTGCACATGTTACGTAGACAAAGTGGCAGCACCTAGCTTGGCTCTTTTGGATCCCTGGGCAAAGGTCAATGTTCAGAGAATGGAAATATTCGGGAAACTGGAAACATCATGGCTTAGTTTTTGGCTTTGCACTTCAAACTTGTAAAGAGCTTGTTAGAGTTGTGATTGTCCTTCAGATGGTAATGGCCTGACAGTGTACTGTGTACCTGGAAATCTAATCTATGGCCAACTTCTCTACAGTGTAATTTTGGACTAGTCTGTCTTGTTTAAACCTGGGCAGATGCTTCCTGCCATCTGGTCACAGCAGGGAACCTGTGTGCTGGGAATTGGGGATGGGGCAGGGGATGCCCTTGCTCTGCCAAGCACACCTCTGCAGCCTGTGCATGTCATGTCGCCTCTGTCTCTTCCTGCCCTCTACCCCAGCCTTTGGCCATCTTAACTGGGAGCAAGTTATGCTATCATTGCTTGTTGTGGCCCTGCCAACCTCAGCGGTATGTGTGGATGCTGCCAGCCAAAATGCAGCATGTCTAGCTCTGCTCCCATGTCCTCAGGACAGACACTGGACTCTGGTACCAAAACCTTCCTGTCTGTGATACAGGCACCGATATGAAGCACCAAGACATCAGTCATCCCTGCATGTGCAAAACACCTGGTGTGACATTTTCAAGTGTCCTTGCTGTGCTCTCACTGGTACGAGTTTTGATGTGGCTTCAGAAAGAGTAGAGGGGAAGAGGTCCTATAGAGCAGTTTTGGAAATCCTTCATTTGAGGATTAGCTGGTTTCCAAAGGTTTAATGGCTTTTGTCTGGCAAACCTTTTCTTAGAAAATTAAAACAAACATTAATCTCTGGATGCGGAGGCCTATGACACTTTAAACATTCGGTGCAGTTGGTAACACTTTACAGTGACGGGTTGTGATTTCTGCATTTGATCGTGAGTGATTTATGAAAAATTTAGTAAATGGTGAAGCACAGTTCCCACTCAGCTGCAGACTGGAATCTTCTCTCTGTGCAGACTTGCGTGCTTAAAAAATGTTGCTTCTATGCCTCTAGAGAATTCTGTTTTCCGCATGCAGCCCCCACAAAAGCATGGGTTGAGATGAGGGAGGCACACAAAGTATTTCCTGCATTTGGTTGAGAAACAAAATCCCAGTATCTTATTCATACCCCTTCAGCAGCTGTTAGTGTCACGAGCTGAAACTGAGGTGTCACAAACCAGAGTGCCCAGGAGGGTCCCACTGCTTGTCTTTAGTATTCCTGCCTCAGGGCAAATGACTCTGACCTGACGAATATCCCCATACCTGAGCCTTCCTCATCAGTTGAATGATGTAGCTGTCTCAGGGAGAGCTGAACCCAAGTTCTGAAAAAGCCCGTTACTTTGGACGGTGAAAGCAGTCCTTAAAATGAATCCCGAAGCTTGGAACTTTGTGCTTTTTCAGCTTCTCACCATGCAGTAGAACTGATGTTACCTTTGTGTTTAAGAACACCAAGTGGGTGATTGAATGCAATGAAAAAGATACAGGTTGTTTTCTGCACTAGCCTTCTGATCATTCTAATCTTGCATGTCCTTACTCTTTCCCCCTTTATAAGAACCAGTGCCTTCTCTTTGGCTTGCCCTCATCCTCCTTTCATGCACATACAGCACTGAGAATAAAACTTCCAAATTTACCCGGAAATTACAGTTCAAACTTTCAAAAGTGTCTAATGTGGGAATGGCAATTTGCAGACATCCAACTTGGTTTGGAAAGTTTATTAACCATCTGTTATCTGAAATACCGGGTTTGATTTAGATATTTCAAGCTAGATGCCTGATATGTTCACAATCATTGGTCTGTTAGAAATGTAGGCTTCTAAGTTCTCATAGAAATAAAAAAATGGTGAAAAAGGAATGTATGTTACACATTGCCCATATTTTTGTTAAGAGTGAATAGCTTTTGCAGAAATTGATCTGCTAACAGGTTCCAGCCTGTTCTTACAAATCTGTTACACTTTGCTGTAAAATTCACTGAAGCTTCATGCTAATGCTATAGATTTCCTATTTAGCTTTAGATTATGCCGTCATTTAGATTATGCATTAGTTGAAGTACTGTCAGTTAGAGACATGTTACTGCTTCTGCCTTCTTTTTTCAAAGTTTTCCTTAAACGTAATTTTCTTTGTTTCAAAATCCTGTTGTCTAATACAGCCCCCGTTGAAAGTGAATGGAAAAATGTGTCTTGGGAATTCATCTTGACCCTGTAATTTTTAATCTGAGACAATAGCTCATGTGACAGAGGATTATGGTTGTCTTTTGGGCAGAATGTATGTAAGTATTCAAACAGTAATGTTAGCCTACCAGTAGTTGCGGGCTGGGTTTCCTTCTCTTGCTGGCCATCATGCTGCTGGCCACCGTGCATGGCAGCCCCCTGATGTGCCAGTTTGTGAGCCCCCATGTACTGGCTCCAGAGTTTCTGGTGTAGATTTCTTAGTCTGTAAATTGCTATGTCCATAGTAAGCTCCACTTATTCTTACTTTATGTCAGTTCATGTAACTCAGAAGTTCAGATGTCGCAGACTGGGGAAAATCCAATGTATGTTTTTCCCCATGCCATATACTTTTTGTGAATGGAACAGGTCAAGCCCACGCATTTGTTGCTTCAATTCAGTAATGATCAAGTACCTGCTTTATTGACCACCTCAAGATCCTCATTCCTCCATTGCTTAGTTTTAAGCAATTAACCACATGGGCAGATCTGATCCTTTCCAAGCATCTCCTTTCCTGGCCATCACTGCCAGTAGCTTGTGGATGGGATAGACAGACTCCCTTTTTTAAAGCATGTTTTGCTGCTGAACCACTTCTTTGTGCCAGTCTTTATCTCTAGCGGTGCTTGGTCTCTGCCTTTTGCCTGCGTTGCTAAGAACTCTGATCTCATGAGACTTCTGCATTACAGAGTGCAGGGTTTTGGGGTTTCGCAGAGAGTTATTCAAAGTTTCCAGTTAGGCTTCTAGAACAAGTAGCTTTGCTAGGATTATGTTAATCTGCATGAATGTTCTATGTCTCAGCTTCAGATCTCTTAGGTGAGCTCTGTACTTTTTCATGTAGCAATCCACAGTAAAGCATTAGTCAGCCACTCCATAATACTGATAATGACATTAATCCTTAAAGAGCAGACCTTCAAAAGAGCTGGGTGCACTTCCTTCTTGTTGACTTTGTTGGGAACTGGGAATGCAGCCTATGGGAATGAGTCCAGATGAAGCTCCAGACAGCCGTTCACGCACCAGTTGAGCACTACTTGGTTGGCAGAATTTTCTTTTACTTGGTACCTAATAACTGGGTCGCCTCGGTTCTCATGAGAAAAACTCTGGGTTGTCAGAAAAGGAGAAAATTGAGGGTGTGTATGTAACGGGGAAGGCCCTATTACCGTGTCTGCATATCTTTAGTTGTAAAAAATGATCTATGGCAGCACAAAATTTAAAATTTGGTGGCAACCCAGGAGGTACTTAATTGTGTTTGTGCTTCATTACAAGGCTGTCTCCTTTTCTGGAATTTATTCTAGCTAATTAGTTGGAAATGTCAAAGTAGTATTTCAGGTGACAGAAGCATCATATATTATCATACATGAAGCAATTAACTCTTTTAACAAATATTTATTGTGGTGTTGTCTTTAATTAAATCTTGAGTACTCCTAGACATAGAGCAGCTTCTTCCAAAAAGGAGGCCTTCCCAGCACTGTCAGTGACCGTTTGACTGATGGGGCTTAGTTGAACTTGGTACTGAATGAGTTGGTGGCCTAAACGTGAAGATACCAACGTGACACAATTTCACAATACAGATGTGTAATATTTTGGCAAAATCCCCAAAAGATCACCCCCCTCCAAACTCTTGTCTCGGATACCACAGATTCATTATGCTGGAGAAGATGCATTTCCAGTCACTCTTGTTCTTCCACTGGAACGGTTTGCGGGGGAGAAAATGCTGTGCACTTGTGCTGCTAAGGTAAATAACACTGAAGATTAGGGCTGTATATATGTTTTTTAAAAAATCAATTTTTTTATTTAGTTCTGGGTGTTATTCATGTAGAAACTTGTTACAAATGTGACTGTTTGGTTTGTTCCTCTTACACAGATTAAGTCTTGTAGATGATGTGCCACTGAGAAATAATTCCTGACAGTTATAACTGAACCAGATAAACAGTTCTGCCAGCTCCCAAATAACACTGTAAAACAAAAGGGTTCTGCTTATCATTTTCCGTTTCTTTATGCCTGTCAAACTATTTAACTCTGCGCTACCCATCCTAAGGTGTCTCTGTGTTTTTCTGCTCATCTGCTGTGGTCGTGGTTTTTACCTTCCCTGTTGCAAGACCTACTGCAGTACACTTGTCCAGCTGTATCGCTCCTCGTTTGCTGCTGATCTTCACCTTCACCCTTGCAAAGACTCTTTGGAAGTGCTGCATGAGATTTCTCCCTCTCATGGCTATTCAACAAGTGTATTAACCTGTACACATGTGTTTATTTTTTTTCAGGCAGAAACAGCACCAGAAAGTGGCCGAGATGGGCCCACTGTTCAGATCAGCTCAGGGCAGAATAACTCCGACCCTGTGGGAGCAGGTGGCTCGGCAGCCTCCCAGAGCATGGTTGCTCCAGCTGGGGTCTCGGCAGGTACCTCAGCTGCGGCTTCATTCTTCATAAGGTAGTTTTTCACTTTTCTGATTTCTGTAACTGTTCATGAGTCTTCAAAGGTTGTGAAGTGCTGTTGAGTCTTTATCATGGGTAGAAGGTGTAGCGTGTGGTGCTGGTTGCTGAGAGGTGGAGTTGGTCGCCTGGTTGTGACTGTGGCTTTCCACTGCTACTGGGGAGCAGGGGTGTGATGGTGACACACTGTTTCTCTCTCTGGAGACCTGAGCAGGAACCTCTATTAACAAAAACCCGATAAAATGTGTGTTGGTCTTTCTCTAGACCTTAATGGCCATTTCCACCTGTAGCAAGTCTGTTATTCTGTAGGTTTTATTGGAGCAGAAGCTGAAGAAACAAGTTTTTTTCACTCATACCTAAATAAAAAGAAGTTAGACTTTTATTCAGTAACATGGCCTATGTATGCAAACAAAAGCTTTTCCGTAGTTGTTAGCAACAGTTAAAACAGTTTAAGACATTCTTTTTTTAGCAGTAGCCCAGAACGTTTTTTTTTCATTCTTGTGTCTTATAACAAAAATGGTATGTTAGTTTTGTTTGTGAAATGTTTGTTGTAATTAGCCGTGTTGATTAAATGCAATAGGCTGTCAAGCAGATGGTATTTAAAACAACAAAACTGAGGGCTTTGTACTTGCATTCCAAACTCCTTTTTTAATTCAGAACTGAACATGTTTTGAGACAATATTGAAAAACGTATGTCTGTGAATGGCATTAAAGTAAAATCTAGGCACCGAGTGAGGATCTTTCTTATCCTATAATCGCGATTGTGATTGTATTGTTTCCTTTTCCTTTTATCTGTCACATGTTTTGCACCATTAAATAAATTATGTTTACTATAAGTTACACTCTGTCCTCAGAAGGAGCCCAACTTCCCAAGTCCTCTTTTTTAGAAGAACATAGTACAACAGCAGCGTTTTATGCCTACATATCACTGTCTGTACACAAGAGACTTCGAAATGACTGCCCCAAGGGTGGTCTGTGTAAGTTAGTGTTTTGTCTCTGTGCTAAGTGCCGCAGGTTTAAAGTCAACACAGAGAAACAGCTGCCTACAGAGGATGATTTTATTTCGTTTTAAGATAGGTGTCTGAAATCAGTGGGACTGGAGAGGAAGGGTAAGGGGAGTAGCTCAGACATCTCTCTTCTTGGTTAGTTACCTAAATAAGGGCAGATGCATCCTCTCCAAAGTACCCACACTGGACAGCAGCACAGCTTTCATTACTCTGGTTCCTATTGTGGGTATGAACAGTGTGATTTAGCTTAATCTGCTTTGGATTTATTTCAGTGTGAATCTGCATGTCATACACAAATGTAAAGACTCTCACTGGGAAATCAAGAAAATAAAATACCCTCCTTGGAACTGAGGGAAAGAAATCAGTGCCTAATAATCTGAAATAAGACCCAAGATCTTTTCTCCCAGTGATGCTTCTCTCACTGGTCAGCAAAACTCAGTTCTGGTTTTATTGTACAGTGACAGATCCTTACTAATGATTGTTGTTGGCTTGATTCAAAGATTCTTGAAGTCAGCAGCATGAGTGCAAATGACATCATTGTACATTGGATCTGGCCCTAATTGCTTCTCATGAATCTGTCTTTGCCTTGAGTGAATCAGAGTTTTATAGCTTTAGTAGCTATGTGCTAGCTTAAAACATTTTAAAACCCATTAGTACCTTGCTTATTCCCTACCCATGTTTCCTCTGTTCAAAATTGATTCTCTTCAATCTTTTGACCAAAGAACAGGGCTAGTTGAAATTTCTTTGCACAAAGGACTTCTGTTTCCTTTTTTTTGTGGTTGTCGTTGAAGAGATTTAAGTGACAAATAATGTTTCCCTTTTAACAGTTACCTGAATTAGTTTTGTAGCATTTTCATGATCTTCCCCCACCACTGCTGATGAATGTATTTCAGCATTCATTTCTTGGTATTCCAGAGCCCATCTAAGAATCTCAGGTTCCCTAAACACAAGCATTCAAGAAACAAGTTCAGTTAATGGCTATGATTAAAAACACAAACTGAAATGCAGAAAATCTCATGAAGGCTGGGGGAGACAGATCCAGTACTGATCCCTGGCAGTCATAAATATGTTGAGCGTTGTTGCATAGTCATGGCCAGGCTGCTGCACCACCACCAGAATTAACCTCAGGAGAGGATCCCTCTCCCAGTGCTCTTTCTTCTCTTCCAACTCCTCCTGCCACTGAGACCTTATGCATCAAAGTTCCCATGCTGATTCTTCCTCAAGTCATGCAGTCCTGAGCAGGAGAAGAGAGGAAGAGGAGGAAATGTTCAAGGATGAGTGAGAGGCAGATGCTGGCAGAAACTGGAGTGGAAGCGGCTTATCCAGGGACCACACCTTTTGGGATAGCAACAGTTTTGGGTGCTTTTGCTCGGTGCTGATGGGATAACAGGCATCTGTGCTCCGGCCTTTCCAGTCCTGTCTTCTCTTTCCCTTTGCACCATCCAGCCTTGAGCATGTTGAGGAAGAAGGTCATCCTTGCCTTGAATCCTCTGTACCAGCATTCACTTCTCTGTCCTTCGTCTCGCTGTTCAGCTAATCCTCTCTCAGCAGGCACCTAGAGATAAAGAGGAGTCATGGCACTAGGGTTATGCTCTAGTCCCTGTTCGTTGTATTTGTAGATTCTTTCCTTATCATGTTTCTCTTCTCATTCACTTAGATTCTGAACTTCATAGCAGGGCCAGTGTGTTACTTGTGCTATGCAGAGCCTAGTATGTTTTGTGCCTTGTTCTCTACTGAAATAAATGCAATTAATGTATTGATAATCACACACAGGTTTATTTCTTTCAAGTCATTGCTCTCTCTTTGACCAAATCTACGGAGTACCTCCATCTATTTACAAGAGCCCTTTTGTAAAAAGAAGCTGTGGTTGGGACTTCAGCTTGGGAAAAGGGCTCTTTTGTCATAGAAATAAAGTAGTTAGGCAGAAATATGCGTGTATGTTAATATTTGGTGTATTGGGGCACAAGGTTAGTTACTTTGGAAGACAAAGCCATCAGAGGGTACTTGTGGAAACTGCATCTGTGATTTCCATAGCAGCAGCAGCAGCAACAACACTAGATACTGATTTTTTTCGTGTGAATAAAGGATGCCAGTCTTGTTCTTCATGAAGCAGTATTAACTCTGTTTGTACAGGTTCTAGCACAATTAGCTTTTGGGCTGTGGTGTGGTTTCCTGGCAGCAAATAAATGTCTTTTTCACATTAAAACAAGAGTCTCTGTTTGGTGAAATAACATCCTTTGACTCTTGCTTGTGCGCTTTCTTGTGCCTGGGAAGGAAGAAGGTCTGTGCAAGTTATTTTGGTTGGTTGCTTTGTTTTTTATGCCAGTTTGTTCCTTGGTGAGACTTACAGCTTTCTGCTCATAAGGTCACAAACTCAAAAGACAGTACAGAGAGTTCATGTCCTCATCTGGAAAGTAGTAACTAAGAGCTGCAGTAAAGTGTTTACCTGGTGATAAAAGATACCCATGGTTAAAATGAGTATCGTTAAGATAGTCTTTGCAGTGAATGCACTTATTTTGTTAAGCATATGTGCAGCCCAAATCTACATATTCATCCAAAGCCCATTCTCATTTGAATGCCATATTTAATTTCTTCAAGCTTAATTGTTATGCTTTTCAAAAAAAAAAAAGGGATTTTATTCATTACCTACAAATGCAGAGTGTCTAGCATAGAAGTGCTAAGTATTCAAAATCAAAGCCAAATATTAGAGCCAGCAGACAGAAGTGTATTAAGAAATTAAATCAGTTTTAAGCTTTTTTTCTTCACTCTGATCTGTCATAGAAGGAGGAAAGCTTTGATTAACATCTGACTGTGTCACACAAGCAAATTGCCAGACATTACTCAATGGTCATGTTACCAAAGGATTTAGCAGAAAATACAGCTTCTCGGTAGGTAACTGACAGAATAAGAAAGCCAGAGTAAAAAGCCCAGCTTGTGGGCATGGATGGCTGTGAAGAGGCTCCCAGTTTACACTTTCAGTGCAGGAGGAGAAGTTTAATCTTGCATTCTTCAGATTTAAGAAGAATGCGGCTGGGCTTAGTCCCTTGGTATTGCATGAGCTGTGCCTTGCTACATTATACCCGTTTCCAGTTGGTTTTGTTTTTTTCTTTTTTTTTTTTTTTTGGTATAAGGAACCTGAACAAACTTTATTAAGTGAAAATATGTGAGATAGTTGTAGGACCCTTCTGTGCACTATGCTTGCAACTAAGTAAATATTGGCATATTGTGATATAAAGCTGTAATAAGCTGTTGGGTTTTTTGTCACCTGGACACCTGGGGAAGAGAGGACATGGTGTTTCCAAGAACAGGAAGGAGGAGGAGGAGGAGAATGGGCATGCACTTGGAAAGAGGTTAATGGGCTGTCTGCCAAAAAAGAAAATACCACTCTTGGGAGGAAAATCAAGGCTCCTGAGAAATCAAAGCCATCACCATTAACGTGCTCTTTCTGTCTGTTGGTGGCAGTGACAGTGGTGGCAACACCACCTGTGCTGCTGGGTGGAGGTATGGTGTTTCGATGAGAGCATGAGCATCTTCCTTCAGTGCACAAGGGTGAGCTGGGAGGAAGGTTTGAGCAGTGACATGGCAGCCAGGAGGAATCAAAACTGTTTAGAAGAAAACATATATAAAAGCAAGGAACACCGAGCAATGTCGAGCAGCAGACAAACTGTACTAAGTCCCCCTCTCTTAAATTTTAATCTTGTTTGATGTTGGGTTATTTTCACATCTTTTTAAACTGGTTTGGTCACATGGTTGCACTTGCTGCTGTGGGACTGCTGCCTTTGAAGCAGGGAAATAGCTCTATAGTTGCAGCTACTTCCCCTTGCATCAGCCTGCTTTTGTTTTAAGAATTAGTCTTCCAAACATAGTACTCACTATGCACTCACTAGTTTTCAGGTTCCTAAATTATTTGCAGTGTTGCTGGGCTTTGCTAGATTAAACCCATTTAAGTTCATAAATCTGGAGGATCACAGTGGTGAATCACACCCATTATCCTTCCACTCTTGTCATACTCCTGCATGTTTGGGAAAGCTGTGTCAATTTAGACATGATATAAAGCATTACACATGATATGCTTTTTACAAGCAGCTTTTCTTAACAAGATATAACATACAATCTCTGAGTAATGTAATTGAACATCTTAAGAGTTAAAATAAGCATGGTCGTCTTTTTCGAGATTCAGGATATTCCATCATATTTAATGCTTGTGAGTTGCGGATTAAAGAATCTAATCATTCACTAATGAGCAGTAATGGTACATATAAACTAAGGGTCACTATCCTATTACAGGCACCTGATGGTTCACTGATAAGCATTTGGTCATTAGATTGACCATAAAATATAGTCAATAATTGAGGTTACTCATAGAGCAGACACCTTATCAGCTTTAGGCATGGTGGGACAGCTTGTCAGTACTCTGTGTACTGATTATGCTGTGACTGAGCATATGATTAGGGTATTGAAGCAGTCTGTATCTAATGAAACTGCAGGAAAGGCATAGGAATATTAGCACAACCACTAAATGACTAATGTGGTTTTGTTCCAAGCCTCAGACACTTCAATTAGTTCCAATAAACTCTGATCTGGTGTAGCGGTAGGCAGAGAATTCAGATATCTTGTGTGCAAGCTTTCATTACACTAGTCAAAATTTGTGATGTTTCGGGGACAATTGAAATCTGTGTGGCTTTGAATGAAAAATGGTGGAAATAATAAAGGCTGTCATTACCATTATTACTTCATGTTTTTCAGTTTTGTTTTTGCATTTTTTTCGATTCAGAACACTTTCTGAGACAATGCCTAATGCTTGAGTTAAAAGATGAAGCTGACAGCAGCAAATTAGATGTCTACATATTCTGCTTTAAGGTCCATTCATGCAGTTTATGTAGGCTTGTGCATATAGATCTAAACTTAGGATGTGTTTCTTAGCATTTTGTACCATATGGAACATTAGTCAAATAGTCTAGTTCTTGAAGGCTTCTGTAGAGATATTGATTTTACTGTGCTTCAAACTGTTGCTGAGAAAATAACCTCAGAACCTATTCTTTTATGATTTTTTTTTTTCCATGAGGATGCCTTAACTTCCATAAATTATTTAATACAGTGAAGGTTGCAAAATGCCTTTTGTCTTTGTGAACTACTGTTCAGGCTTCTGTGATGTGACCTTGGAAAGTAACCATAGAAACATGTTAAAAGCATCAACCGAAAATCAGTAGTTCAGTTTGACAGTGATGCAAATTCTGTGAAAGCAGATTATGATGTATTAGGAACACTTGAGGCATATATTACTTCTAACCTGTTAAAACCTGATTATTCCATGACTATCAGCACTTTCAGAATTTAGTGTGGGGGAAAAAAGCACGAAAAAATGAAACACACATTTTTTTGAGTTGCCATGTTTAAGACGTTGCTATCTAAATCACTTCAGCCTATCACCCTCTGTCCTGTTAAAAGAATTACATTTTTGCTGAGCTCATAATGTAGTTCGCCAGTGCTCTGTATTTAACCGCTGTAAACTTTTGCCCTGTACCCTGCTGGCATGCACTGGTATCCTGGCTTTGTGCAGAGCTGGCACAGTTTAAATCTCTTTGACAGATAAAGTGGATAACTGGGTTATGAATAAGTATTACTTCACAGAAGGGTGAAGAAAATGTGTGACTCAGTGGATCCTGAGTTAGACCTTTTTGTGCTGACCTGTCTGTGAGGTTGAAACAGAAGTGCTTGCTATAGTTACAGGTAACCATAGTAAATTCTTGGTTAATGATGGATCAAGGGAAGAAGCAGAGTCACTTGTTAAATCTTCCTCATTAAGTATAAGCCATGCCCAAGAAATCCCATGTTGAGGTGATGCGGGACAATTAAATTTGAATTAATTACCTAGGAAAGTGGGATACCAGCTCTTCCCAATTAAGACTGCCTTGCTGGCAGATATATCCAAACCCCATGCATGGTTTGTCCCTACTTCACACTGTCATAGCAGTATCACAGGAGCTGCGGGGCTTTTCAGGGACGTGGTATCTCGCTGGCATTAATGCAGCTCAACAGCAGCTTGGAGCATCAACGCTTCTTTGTTATATGACCTGGAATACCCCACTTTCACTTGCTACTGTTTGGTCACTGTTGGAAGCTGGTCAGGAAGGGTGGCTGAGAAGTCTTGCAGCTGGGGGGAGAGCGACAGATGTGTGGATAAAGTGGAGCATCCAGCTGTTTCAGGAGGAGCCAGATACATAATTAGCTTTTTCCCCTTAATGAATCCCTCTGAATTTAGTGGGCTGGAGCAGCCTAGTCCCTGCAGTGTTTTCCCCACTGCATGGTGCTGGAGAGGGGAATGCCTTCCCGGCCCCCTTTTCTTCTCTGTGTGGAGTCGGGGAGAGCAGGAAAGTCCTCATCAAGATCTGCAAATGGAGACAGAGCAGGTGCCACCGAAGGGCTTGTCTTGTCTTGCCGGTGCCATGCTGGAATGTGGTTGCTAGCTGTCCCTGGAGAGTAAATGAGAGTAAATGTGACCCATGACATAGCACAGTGCTATGCAGGGACACGAGATGGGGTAGGGTGTGCAGCATTGTGCAGTATCTTGTATCATCTTAGGGCAGCTTAAGCTTCCCTAGTTGCTGTGGCAGCATAATACCGCTTATAATTAAGGACAAACAAAGCAGTGTATGCTTTAGGTATGTCCCGTTTTGCGTTAGCCCATAAGGAGGATAAATTAGAAGATAAGCCTGAGTTTAGTAGGCTTTGTTCCTGGAACCAGAAATGACTCTTAGGGCAGCAGGTTTAAGAGCAGAACATCATTACTGGTATCATTGCTAATACTGCATCATAGATTTTTGCAGTGCTTTATCAGCATACGGGAAGCCAGGCTCCCTGCTATGAAGAGCTCATCCGTGTTGACTGTGAGACTGACAGGGCAAACAGAGATGAGACACAGAGCTGTAATTCAGCAAAGGGAGGAGATGAAGAAATTGGAGTAGCTGAGAGGAGAGGGCAGGTAGAGTTTTGGACATCGGCACTGCTGAGTTAGAACACTGCCGAAAGCAAGAAAAATGTCCCAGAGGCCAATAGATCTGTGATCAGGATATGGCTGTTTAATCAGATGGGGGAGGCACTGAACGATCAGCCAAAGTGGAGAGTCTATGGTGAGGATTTGAGAGAGCCTCAAACGGAATTCACTGAGAAAGAGATGGTGGTGGTGACCAGATGAAGCAGCGCTGGGCATCTAGAAGTCATTGCCTTGGAAGACAAAGCTCTCCTGTATAGGGGATTAGAGATCATGGTATGAACCAAGGAGAGATCATGCAAGACATCAGTGTTAGGGAGGTGTTTGGAAGGAGAAGCCTCACCTGGATAGCCCAGGCTGAGGGGTTGTGGGAGAGCAGACTAGGCTATGCTGGAGGTGGTAAAATGAAGAAAGGAGTGAGCCTGGTGCCAACCAGATTGTCAAGAAATATGAAGGAGGAGACAGTAAAAGAGTGGAAATAATGGATCTAGTGATGCAGGGACCTCATGGTGAGGCTGTGATTTTGGAAAGAATGTTCTATGTCTTTACTCCAGCTTCATAGCAAAATCAGAATTGGGACACAACAAAACAGTTGCTGTGTTTCCTGCTGATCAGATGCCTTAAAGATCTTTGTTATGTGAGGCCATTCCTGAGGAGGGCTGATTTTTGTCAGCCCTGAGTGCCTTAATGGGTGACAATTCAGGAGGTTCTGGAGCACCAGAGGCAGCCCCTCAGGAGACAGGGTGACTTTTTGAGCTGCTCTGGGTGGTTCAGTGGAGACTACTGTTACAGCAGTTGGGTCCTGGATTAGCTCTATAGTGGGAGGCATTCGTGATGGCCAGGAGGAAGAGCAAAGCAGGCTGATTAAAAACAGATGTGCTCACAGATATGCCAGAGGGGACAATCTGTGCCTTCAGAGCCACCCAGGTTTGAATTTATTTTGTGGGTAAATGATGGTCAGTGGAAGGAATTTTAAACTGAGGAAAATTCTCAAGTGTTTATGGATAGTCTTGGCTGGAGTCATGCAGGTATTTCTTCTTTCTTTTTCCTCTCTCTGATCTTGTGCTTTTCTGAACTTAGTATTTTCTCCCTTAATTTAAGGGTTTTTCATATGATCCCGTCTATATTTTCATGTTCACCCACAGCTGAACACACCTGGTTATTCTGTTTTCCTGAATATATGGAAGGTCACTATGGTCTAGCTACCAGAGCCTCTTTTCCCTTTTGGTTTCTTCCCTTCTTTCTGCCCTCCCTAGCTTGTCAAGAGGAGCACTTCTCCCGCTTTCCCCCTACCCCAGCTCTCCCAGTCTGCCTGCTTTGTTTGGTTCCTGGACTCCTGAACACCAGTGCTTGCTCTGACTCCGTTATTTGGGGCTCCTCAGCTCGGTAGCAGTGGCAGTTGCCCTGGTGGTTTTGCTGCAGTGGGAGCGGAGCATTCCATAGGTGAAATGATAATGGTGACTTCCCTGTGAGGATGTAATTTGACAGTTTGCACCTGTTTTGCAACTTTATTAGTGACTTTCAGACTCTTCCGATAACACATTTAACCATTTTAATACTTCATTAAGACAGACTGACTTAGCAGGTGAAATAGTAAAATCAGACTGATAGTTAATGGAATATTTAGTTTTCATGGAAGACTTGCAGCCAGTCTAACACTCAGTTTATGGTGTGCTGGATGTGGTTTGCTGGGCAGATGGATTTTCAAGTGGCACTGTCTTTATTCTGAGCTAGACTGCCTTGCTTGCTTGTGCCTGTGGCAAAATAAGACATCCCACATTATCATTTGTAACAAAAATGAAATGTCAAGCCAAAATAATGCACCAGCACTGTCGCTGCAGTGCTTGATCAACTGCAGGATTACTCTGAAGGTACTTTTAAATCCTCTGTGAAATGGCAGTGAATTTTGACTTTCTAAAACTTTCCTCATCCTTCCTGCTGGAGGATGGAAGATATTTCTTGTGACAGGGCATTTCAAAGACCTTAGCCAGTGCCTCGCTCAGCATCAGTTAGTGCTACTTTGCTGGCCATCACAGGGTGATGCTCCTGGGGCTGCTTCCTGCGTTGTTGGGCTTTTTGTGTCCTCAGTGGTGGAGCTCCCTTATTAAGAAGCATTGCCCTGTGAAGTTTTTACTGGGAGGAAATGACTCAGTGGAAGTTAATCAGCATAAAATGAATCTAATCTAAATGTTATTAGTGAAGCTAGTTGGAGTCAGGAACAAGCTTCCGAATATTCTTTGATAATGTGTCTTGAGCAGGTTTTCAGGAGCTGCTTATTTCTGCTGAAATTTGAAGTTATCATCTTTGGTCAGAAATAGTCAAATCTCTCCATCTGCAGTGATGGAAGAACACACGTCTCACATTTTCCTGCTAAGTGCTGTTTTAAACGGTAATAATAATAACTGGTGCTGCAATTTCAGCCTGTTACACCTCTGAGAAGTATCATTTCAGAACTGATTTCAGTTAAATAAATCACAGGAATGCTGGGCTTCAAGAAGCCCATGTGTCCCTCTTGTGTTTAAAAATACTCATTGTGCAGATGTATGACTTCTGTACTGAGGTGATTTCTACTGCATCATTTAATGCTGTCAGTGACCATTTAACTCGCTAACAGCAGGAATAAGTAAATGCCCCCCTGAGAAGTTATTTGCTTGGCAGTATAGGTGTCAAGCCTTTGACTAAGCATCTGAAATAAAACCCAGCTGAAGTGGGAATGAATCCGCTGTGGATTTTCTAGATGTACACTAAAATGTAGAACTGAGGCTGCTGGAGGTAATGAGAAAGATATGTCTGTGGGGTTGGGGTGTTGGGGCCAAAGGAAGGTAGCCTGAAGTCATAACCCACCCCGGGGCTTTTATGTTAAAGGAGGCTTTACAATCACAGATGCTAACTTCTATTCAGACTGCCCTATGTGATCAGGAATGTGAAAATACTGAATTTCCCCCTCATTCAGTCCCGTTCTGTCCTGTCAGATATTTTTCTGAATCTAGTGCTTCAGACAAACCGTTGTTAGCCATGTCATCTATTTTATCTGTCGTCCTTTCTACTCGCAAACATTCCTGTTTCTTCCCTGGAGCAGCCTGAATGAGCAGAATGCTTTTGCTTTTCATACCAGATTGTTTTTGATGAATAGCATAGAGTGTAATATCCTTTGTATTAAAAAAAAAAAAAAAAATTATTGGCTGGTAGGTCATTTTGATACCGGCTTCTTTCTGTATACCAGGAGCTGATGTTACAGGGCAAAATTTTAAGTGGTCTATTTAAGTAATTACTTTAATAATGAAGGGCTAGTTTCTTTTTCATTATTTTGTAGTTTTAAAAATGTCATTATTACTTTTTCTTGATAGAATACAAATGAGTTTAGAATTTTGGTTTGTTCAACCTGACTGTTTCATGAGTCTGTCTCGCTGGCAGATAAGTCCAAGTTCTTTGCCTGAGGAGTGTGCTTAGATTGATGTGGTTCTGCCTGCTTTAGCTCAGTTAGTTCATGAAACAGAGTGAGGAAATATTGCTGGCATTCAGGTAGCTGTATTTTCAATATGTAGCTATCTATGCAGCGTGCAGCCCAGGAACTGACATATTTCTATATTAGGTGTTGACAGTCTTGCTTACATAAAGATTAACCTACACAGGTTTTCAGCAGTTTGTCATATGGTACAATTGTAAGCAGCCAGTATGGAAGTACAGCAATGTGTTCATCTGCTCTTGCTTTGTTTAACATCATTAGAGAATAGAGCTGGAAATGGTATGTGGCAGGCTGCGGTGACTAGCTGTTATTCTGGTGTGTATCTATATATACATACATATATATAAAAGTCAATTCCTGAACAGTGGTCCTGGCTGCTGAAGCAATGTTCTTTGGCCGGAAAAGTGTCTTAAATCTGCAAGCTGAAGAGAATATGGAGCTGTTGTCACAATTTTGTAGCAGCAACCTCAGAAACTGCAGGTTTGGGGCAGCAGAAAAAGTGGTTGGAGTGTAACAGCACTCATGAAGATCTGCCCTTTAGTGTTTCTTAAACCTGGGGGAAAATTACAAAGAGCTGTGAAAAGTCCTTCTTGGATTCCTATATGCAAATAGCTTGAATACTTGAATGCAGGCTTGGTAGTTTGTTTCTTTTTAAATAATAATGTTTAGATGAGAGGAGGAATCAACTCTTGGATCTGTACAGCATGAGGAAGCTCTTCTGATGTCAGGGCTACCCTGCAGGTTTGTTTTAACTTGTCATCTTCCAGAAGCCTGTCTGAGTTTTTTTTTCAAAGTGGCTCTGTCTGGTCTTTCTGTATGGTGCATGAATTCGGGTTACTCTCAGTTATTGCTCACTGATGCAGGAAGATACTTTATGAAGGTGTGAATAGAGCAGGAAATTTGACCTGCGAGAAAAGCTTGGAAGGATCGTGACTTTTTAATTTATAAAAGACTGGGGTGTGGTAGTGGTCTTCATACAGGTAACAGCTGCTGCAGGAGAAGGAAATAAGCTCCTCTGCATGTGTGCTGGAGGGGTGGAGGGAAAATAAAGTAAGGAACACGAATTCCAGCACATTCAGATTTATGAAAGACATGAGGTGTGAATTTTCTAACAGTAAGGCTAGTTATAAACTGGAATTGATTGCCTCGGGAGGCTGTGGGCTTGCTTTCACTGGAGATTTCTAAGAACAAGTTGGATGAATATATATTGGAATGTATTAGGTAAAGTTCTTCCTACAATGGAACATTGCGAAAGTGTAGCTAACCTCTTAAAATCCCTTCCGGACCCATCTTCTCTGATCAGCTGTGAGCAGATGATGGTCCTAATGTCAGTATAGCTGATTTTTATTTCTGCCTTGCTGATTTTAATAAGAGATAGTAAGAGAAAATTAAGAGCTCACTCAAAGTGAGAGGCTGAAATTCAAGCCTGAATTTCAAGATTATGCTAAGTGCAAGAGGCAAGGCATGAACTTAATATCATATTGGAGGTACTTTGCCTTTCTCTCATGATATTGGCTTGGTAATACCCCACATATTAGATGTGTTTTGACATTTTGGATTGTTTCAGAATAATGATTTTCTATGGAGACTTTATTACCATCACCCATTATGAAAACTCCATTGTTTGAGGCTGTGCATTGTGATCCAGATGAACTAATTATTTATTGAGGAAGTTGAACCACTGAAATAAGGAACATTAATTGTTTGTTCATCCTGGCAATGCTTCTCAACAGCATTGCTGGGACAGCCAAGCAAACAAAAGTTTGGTGCTGTACTTGTGGAATGGTACTAACATGAGGAAAGCCTTTATATCCTCCTGAAGCTATATATATGTATCATGGGAACCTAGTAAGCTTGTTCTAGGGGCAAGAACAGACTCAAAATTTAACATACACTTTATAAGTGACTTCTTGGACAAAATTTACTGTAGAAATACAGATGGTGCCTGTCCTTTCCAAACATTCATGACAGATTTAGACATTCCCAGTTTTCACTTTAAAGTATCTCTTTCTGAACCAGATTTTCTTTTCCAAACTGAATGCTGTTAGTGGAAGTGGCTACCTTGTTTATTTCTAAATTGGCTTGGGGGTTGGGTAGAAACTGCGCTGTTTCATTCTACTACATTTCTAATTTTAGAACCACAAATCAAACAGTAACAATGATAATAAAATTAATAATGCCAACCAAGTTTATTCTGTGGGTTGTGGAAGGTTCCGGACAGAGTGCTGGAGGGTGTATTGTAGGACATCCGTCTATTTGTTGTCTGTATTGACGAGTAATGAAGGAAACAATAACTGGAACTGCAGATACAATGACAGACTGTGACTTTCCCGCTGCTTCCTTTGGAGCTGGTTTGCAGTGGGAAAGGCTTGGGACATTGGTTATGTAGCAGAGGAGTGATGCCGTGTTGGGCTGGGAACTGGGAAAGTTTGGAGAAGTCTTGCTTCAGAAGAGACTGATTCCCAGCATAAACCTGCATCCAGAATTTTGCAAGCTCTGCAGAAGGTTCAGAATCAGGATAAAAAATTGTTCCTGTGATGTCTGTCAAGGTCAAACTAAAATTCTTGAGTAAGCGTACTCTTGAGGAACCTCCAAAGTTCAGGATATTAAAGGCTTGGACTGTACAATTCTTTGGCCTTGACCCTTTCATTGAAGCCCTTAAGCATTCTCCCAATATGAATAATGACAGTGATCTCTGAAAGATAAGGCTGGATAGTAACACTAAAACTGTTAATATGTAATGCGTCATGCTGAAATGAATGTCCAGAAGTTTCCTTTTGTTATTTTTGTCAGTGGAGCAGGACTCCCAGTTCATTTTCTGACTTGTGGTGGTTTGTCTGTAAACCCTCTGTGGTGATCAAATCCTCTGTATCTATCTCAGTTGACCCATTTCTATATGTGTCCCAGAGTATATGTCACATCACTCTTCCTTCTGAAGCTTAATAAATTCCACAAAGTATTAAGCAAAAATTTTATAATTTTGCACAGTTATAAAATTTTCAAATCTAGTTTTATTTTTCCTGGAAAAATTATGCCCAGAGGGAACAATGTTCTTCATGGATTTAAATTGTACTGTTTACTTTCAAAGCTTTAATGTGCAGAACATGTGCAGTGAGTGTAAGCTAGAAGTGGCTTGCTGTACATCAGAATACCTGAAATGTCACGTTAACTACATAGGCAGAATTTAAAATAAAAAAATTGTATAGTTCTTCTAACAGGCAGGATTGGACTGTTGCACAGTCTTACTCCCTAAATGCTGAGCATTATGTAATTAATCTGGCCATGGTTTTCCTCACTGGTATCATCCTTGCATGGCAGAAAACCTAGTAATCTATAAATTGTGTGGAGGAAAGAGCAGATTAGAGACTGTCCCGTGTTGTTTGATCTTTGAGTGCCCCTGCATGTGCCATATATTAATTTTATTTTCTACTGTGACACCTAGCTATGAGGAAAGAACTCTCCAGAGCATCTTAAAAGACATCTTCTATAAAAGATGGAAAGAGTTAAGCAAAATGCAGACAGTAGATCTCACAGCCAGAGGTAAAAATAATATACTTGGATGTCTCTCATGCTTTAATTGGAAGAGAGGCATAAGAGCGTGGAGCTTAGTTTCTGTTGTAAGAGTGTTTTGTAGAAGAGTGCTTGGTGGAGGTTGAATGGGAAAGTGAAGGTAGGTGGAAAACATACATCTGTGTCAAAGCCGTGACAAAATGCTTGGAAAATGCCCAGAAAAACAAATAACTGTAATGCTTAAGTTTTGCATAGTATTCCCTACAGGTCATAATTTTCCCTTTGAGGAAACACAAGTTGATACTGGAGAAGGTGAGGCAGCCCCCCGTGGTGCTGAAGATGGATGTGAGGGCTTCCTGTGTAAGATGAAATTTGAGAAAAAGAAGCAAGTTGGGAAATAGTCATGGCACCCCATTAGGCTCCTACAGAAAGTGATCTGCTATGAGCCTGACTTCTGCCTCTCTGGTGCTAGGCAGAAAGGACCCAGTTTATGTGTGATTGGCTTTCCCTGTCTTCATGGGACAAATTCCCCTTGAGAAAAGGACTGCTGGAGAAAAAGAGATCTGGAAACTTAGGTGTGAATTCGGTAAAGGGTTGTGGGATAAGGACTGCAGAAAATCTGTCACTCTGGAGTGTTTCAGAATTGGCTACCTGTAAATACATACTCTCATGAGTATGTAAGGATTAAGGAGTTTTGTCAAGTTGGATTTTGTTTAGTTTAGCTGGGCCCATTTCCAAAACAGCTTGGCCTATATTTTGGCCTGATGAATACTTGGCTGGGATGCCACCAAGTATGTTGTTGGTGCTGCAAGCAGTGCATAAGGATAGATGAGTCCTTATGTGGTGCTTTTTGCTTCGACCAGTCCAGGAACCCAAGCAAAGCATACGAAGGCTGTTGCCCAGCTGGCTTTTGTAGTAGTTAAAAAACTGACTGGACTTTTTTATAGGAGCTGAGGATGACAATTACTTCAATTCGTGTTCGTAGTCTACAGTTTGATAGTGATGTTTCATTTTGTCTTAATTGATCTATTCTTTCCATTAGATCCTTAACTTTTCCCTTTCAGAAAAAAACCCCCAAACCAACCCAAATCCAACAAGCTGTTTGATACTGCTGTTACATCTCTGACGTTCCAACTCCAGAACAATCTCATTTTAATGCCAGGCAAAGTAATTATTGCATTCAAACCCAAAGAGGTTATAATTAAAATTTGTGCACTGCTACCTGAGAAGAGATGCTTTTAAAATGTGAACCACATACATTGTTATTGGTACAATTGGCCTGTTGCCCATCAAAACACTGATTATTTTCTACAACAGCTACTCCAGTTCCTCTGCTTTTTTAGTTTCCTATTATCTTGCATGGACATCTGCAGCCCCTTTGCCAAATTTCTCAGTAAGATCGTGGCACTCCAGACTCACAGGAAGAGGATTTATCAGCACTGTAGAAGTTAATTGCTTTAGCTAGCATATGGCACTGTCCTTTGAACAGTGGAGATGCAGAAAGCGTGTGAACAGTGTTGAAAGTGAGTCACTTTGAAAGTTGTTCTGTCTTGGTGGGGAAGTTAAGGCAACTAGTAATAGATTTGGTATCTTAGATCTGCTTTTTGAAATGGTCCAAAACTGTGTTATTGAGCTATTTTGAGAGACACTACACTCTAAAAAGGCTGAATTTTCTGGTTTTTTGTTTAAATAACTTTGCTTAGTTTTGTCTTTTACTCGTTGAGTAGAATTGGTGCATTTACTCATTGAGTGTTAGTGCTTAGTTAGGTGCTTGAATACACAATTCCTGAGTAAATTTGTCCTTTGTATCTCATTCTCTTGTACGTATGTTTCCCAGAGGACCTCCTTCAGCCAGATCTATTGAAGGAATAATTATTTCTTCAGGATTTGATGTATATCTTGATTGCACTTTGAAGACATTCTCTTGAGGAGTTTTTATCGTCTCAACAAGGGATCATAGCATGTAAACAAGGAAATAAACCTTATCTTTCGTATTAATCAACATGATGATTAAATAATAACCACAGTTGTTAATTGGCGCTTGGAGATAGAGGGTAATGACTGTCTTGAGTTCCACAATGAGAGTGCCAACAGGTAGAGACTCTTTTCTGTGCAATAAAGCTGCATATAATTTAGGAGGCAAAATGGTTTTAATGTGCAGCTGCAACCATAGTGAAGTTATGCAACTGTTTGCCTGGTGTCCTATTTCAGGCGTATGTTTTCATCCTGAATGAGGTATTGGCAAAGGAATTTGAGGTTTAGGCGGTTAAATCAGTTCTCATTGCCACCGAAAACCTGAGATTCTGTATAAACCCGTGCTTGCAGTGTTTTTCTTTGCTGTGGGACGCAGTTCCTGCTGGTTTCAGGATGCAGCAGGAGTCAAAAGCTGCATCTTTCCTCAGAGGTGAAAGTCCAACTTGTCCCTCATAAGACATAAGAGCCTTCTGGCTCCCTCTGAGTTTGGAACTAGAGCTGTATTTTTTTCATCACAAGAGTCTTTGTGTTTTTCTAAATACTGCAGCGTTTGTAGAGGGAGAAGGAAACTTGTAGGGGGTCTGCATCTCAGGAAGCTGATGAAGTAAAAAGGTCCAGGAGTTGAACACACAGCTTTGGGAATATAGAGCATAGGACTGAGAATTTTGGAGATTGGTATTGAAAGTCTTCCCCCTCGTACTGACTAACTGTCTAATCTTGACCCAAGTGAGTAATTGTGCTCCTCAGACACAACCAGTTCTTTGTACTGAAGCTAATAGCGCTCCTAGAAGGAACTGTGCAGCCCCCCTGCTCTCAGTGTTCATTTTTTGCTTCTAATCTACCATAAATATAAGCAAAGGAAGAGTTTACTTCTCTGATCAGCTTACTAAGCTAACTTAGCCTGAGGCCACCTGGTGACTAGAACTGTGGCAAGATTAGGCTTCTAGATTTACCCTGAATTAGGTATGACAGCAAAGCTCTGCCTTACTTTCTCCATGTGTCTGTTGCCTATAATACTTCACAGATGCTAGTGCCAGTTTGATTTCAGTGAAAAGTGCTTGGAGATCCTGGGCTGAAAGGCATAATGAAAATATAAAGTAGCCATTGTACAAGGAGAGTTCCTGCCTTCACATATGTGTAAACTAATTTGTACAAGGTGACATGAGCTTTTATTGCAAACATGGACCAGAATAGTGATTCATCCTCAGAAGACTTGTTGGCATCAGTAGCTTGGTCTTAGGTTGCCCACAGATGCTGGCAGTGTAACACTTTGCTGGCTTAAGTAATTCAAATAACATTAGAAGATAGCATGTTCGATGTTTCATGATGTGTGTCTGAGGGTGGGCTATCTACTGACGGTCTCAGGGTCAGATCACACATGTCTTATTCAGATGACAAAGCTCTCCTTGGCTTTGACAGAGCTGAGATGTCACCCTCATTGCCACCCCCAGTTGCACAGTGTGTGCTCACTAACACATATGTTTGTTCTACTTAAGTCTGCAGGGTGCTGCTTTTTTTTTTTTCCCTGTGTGGGTTTTGATGTAGAGTGGAGTTTCTGTTTTCGTTTCTTCCTATACTGTTTGGTGTTGCTGATGGGGAATAGCAGAGAAACTGATTATGTTCCTGTTCTTATTCACAAAGAAGAATGTTACAATTTTAATTGTATGTTTTAATTTTTCCTTCTTAATCCTTTATGTTTTGAAATTCTGCATTTCAAAAGCAGGATCATTATCATTCAGAACATTAAAGCATGTCTTTTTAATAGCTTTCCCTTTTAATATGAAAGAATGGAATTGAGGAGGAAAAACCAATCTGTCTTGAAGGAAATTCTCTGTTATCTAAGGATTTTCAGTGCAGCCAACAAGTGAGAATCATGAGCTCAGCTGACTTGGAGTGTTATCCTCTGCCTTGAGAAACTTGTAGAGTACAAAGAACCATTTTCATAAGGTTATCACCAGCAAAGTCCATTTGGTCCTGCCAATGACAAGGGGATTATTTCAGCTTTTTATTATGTCAGTGAGATTTTAGCATTTTAGGATTCAGCTGTCAAGCTGCTGGGGGAAAGAGGGGAAAGTTAGATTATAATTGAAACTCTGTTGGGGGAGAAATTAACTGAATATTTTACCAGTAGTTTTTTTTACCCATATTTCCTTCTATTAGTCTCCTGATGTTTGTCCTTATGAAATCAGATTAGAATGCAATGACTTGATTTGTTAAGCAGGCAGTGATGACAATAAGCATCTGTTTGTCTGGTCCAGATTCCCATTAACACCTAATAACATTGTCCTTTCTTGCTATTACTTTTATACAGAGCAGCACAGAAGTTAAACCTGTCTTCGAAGAGAAAGAAATATCATCCACCCCTGCCACACACACACGACTTCTCTATTTATGCTACTAACTTTAGTGGCATCCTGCAGCTCTGTCCTCCCCCCGCACCACCATGCCTTCTGAGAGCTGTGTCCAAAATCAAGGACAACCCTGGCATTGGAAAGGTAACTCGGATTTCAATTTTTAAAAATAGTTTTCTAGAGGAATTTTAACAGGGCTGGAAGTTTAGAACAGGGTTGGATAGGCTTAAGGGAAGGGTCTTGGGATAGAGAGGTAGCCACATTCGTTTGAATGTGCCCGAGAGCTGTTATCTCCTGTTGAATTTGGAAAGAGTTGGCAGGCTCCGAGCAGATTCAGTGCTACTGTTGGCTGCTTTGAAGCCAACTGGCATCACATGACTACATCACTGACAGCAATACTGGCAAAGGTTCTTTTGTTCTTTCCTCTCTCAAAGTAAGAGACAAAATTTCCTTTGACATCATTGGTCCAAAACCAATGCACATACAGGCTTCACTTTTGACAGAAGTAGTCTCTGCGTTGCCAGCAAGGCTTAGCCACTGGTGCTGTCTGTCCACTTGAGGTTAAGGGGATTCATTGAGGGGACTTTGTTTCCCTCGCCTTCACATGTCATTGTAAATTAGGAGTATGGAAATGAGGTAGCAGGAGAGAAGTACATGTTTCTCCAACTTAGGAAATATAGCACCTTTCAAACTCTAAAATTAGTGCTAATTTTATTTAAAATTAATTAAAATACAACCCAATTATTTAGAGCTTTATTCATATTTATAACTGTTTAATCACCCACACAGCAGAGTTTGAATACTTATTTACATAGGTTACAAGAGATTAGCATTTGAAGATAGAATTGAAGTATGTAATATGCACAGGAGAGCTAAAATATGCACCTTGAGTAATCATACAAATCAGTCTTAACAGAAGGAGATTGTCAGCCTAAATACCTATAGCTGACACTGTTGCTCACAAAGAATACTGTATTTCTTAAGTCAGTGAATTTGCGCTAAATGGAAAACAAAGGAGTAATTTGGGCTATTTTAAGCAGGTGGAAGCTCACAAATGAAAATGTGGGGTTTTTCCTCCTGTTTTTGTGGTGGGTTAGAAAAGAGGATGTAATATTAAATGGTGGAAAACAGCAAACCTGGCACAGTAATTTACAGATTCCCAGGTGGAGGGGAGGTCTGCTAAGGAACACCCTTTCTATGTGTATGTTTTAGCAGAGCCTGTTAGTTGTACCTGCCTGTTCTCTGTGAAACTTAGCACTTGTCCCTGGCACCAGAAATGAACAGAGAGCATGGCATTTCTAGGGCTCTTTGCCTTAGGAAGACCTTTAAAGCATGCTTGTATCTCCTTGTGCCTGCAGCTCAGTAAAACTATCTTTGGACCTCATTGCACTTGTGTGCTTATAGCTATGTGTAGCCAAGAGACTTCAGCCTTTCTCCTACTCTTTGAGGGTTACCGGTGTGGCTTGTGCCCCATGGAAAGCTCTGGTTTATCTTGTGCCTTCAAACACATCAACAAAATCTAATAAAGATGAAGTGCATGATCCCAGATGGCAGGAAATTACATGCCTTGGGTCATGGGGTCTACCTACTTTCTTCATTAGTGAGCACAGCAGAGGGCTTTCAAAGGGAAGAGCTCTACCAGAATGCCAAGGGACATGGCAGGAAACTTGAGCAGCTATGCTGCTCAGCTGTGTGAGCTTCTCCTCCAAAGTGGGATAAATATGTATCATGCTGGTAATGTGGGTGGTCGTCCTCTCCTGCCTGGCACACCATACCAAGAATTTCCAGACTTTATGGGTCAAAAGCTGCTGTTGACCCTCAAATGACCTCTCAGTTGACCCCTCTGTTGTTTAGCTCTCAGCTGAAAACATTATTGAAGATGCTGTTGTTTGGGCCCAGGGTTCCAGCTGTGTCCTTCTCACCATGTACTTGTTAACCACGATTTGGAAGAGTTCTGTGTTGTGCTGGAGAGGATAAGAGCTCTCTGCTAATTGAAACAGCCTTTTAGTTTTTGAGTTAAGAGCTAGACCATCCAAATGGTGATGGGGTGTTCTGGTTACTGGTTTTAATACTTCTCAAAAAATAAAGTAACTAGGCGTCTTCTCTGATCTACTGCTTAAAATATGCAATACCTATTAAATGTCTCGCTTAACCCATTCTTTTTTTTTAGCTTTATAAAGTACAGTTTGCCCATTAAAAAAACCTCCAGCAATATAGAGTTTTGTAAAAATTATGAGTCAGCACAAATGGAATCTCATGCATCCTAATTCTTAGAACTTGTGGTCAAAGGAAAAGTGTCAGTCCTATATAGGTGTTATTTTAGTACTAAACACTCTAGTTTTACCTCTCTGAGCAATGCCAAGTAGCTTTTGGTAGCATTTAGCCCACTGTGCAGTTACATTCTCCATTAGAATTTTCTCTTCACCAGCTTCTGCTGATCAAGATTTAGTCAGCTAGTACCTCATTATGAGGATGATGGGAATAAAGTAATTACCTTTCTTCCTCACTGCTTTAAGTACCATAGCAATTGAGAGAGCAATCAGCAAACACTGGCAGATGTGCTGTAGTCCTCTGTTAAATTCAGTCCCTCCCAACAGCTTTTTACTTTACATTCCTCCTGGTTATCTTTTTTCCTCGACCGCTTCTTGCATCCTGTCCCATCATAAGTATGAGATACACACAGGGGACAGAATCAGTGATGGATTCTGGAGTCACTTTTTCCTACTACAGCATCTGTGGCTGTAGCTGCTGCTCTCCTTGGTTTGTGTGATTGTTCCCAGGTCAGCGGTGTTGCTCCCCCTGTTATTACTGTGTGGTTACAGTGGGGTATCCTTTTCCTTCCTCACCTCTTGGCTTGTTGCTTTTTTGTCTTTTGTGGTTAGTTATCATGTGGCAGACTTGTTCCTTGCTGGTTTCTGCTGTACAGGTAAGAATGTAGCAGTGCTGATGAGCTGCGTAATTTCCACCTAACTTCACCTTGCTAAGCTGAGAATGACCCCCTGAGGACCAGTCCTTATTCTCCTCAAGGGGGTAATTTCCCTGAGCACAGATAACTTGACAAGTTTTAATTCCCTTCTCGTCAATTGGTTTCTTCCAGAGTAGGACAGGATTCTGTAGAGAAATGTGCCTTTTCTTACTGCAAAGGGGCCAAAGAGATGAAATTTAAGAAGAGTACAAGTTATGTGAGAATGAAAAATAGAGTAACAAGCTGGAAACCCTTGAAGTGTCTAAGATACTTCAGTCGGAGCAATGTGGCTCCCTTTAAGAAAAGCTGAAGAGGTGAATGATATGTCAACTGCATGAAAATACCATTTATTGTAAGTGAGTAAGGCCTGAATACTACAAGAACTAGGAATTATCTGTAGCGACACACTTTAGGTAGTCCCATTTCTTTTGTAAATCTGCTGAAAGCAGAACAAAGTACGTGTTGAACATTTACAATGACCAATATGATTTACTTTCTGTATTTCCTCTGTGATGGTAATTCTTAACATCTCTTCCCCCCGCCCCGATGCTCAGAGTTGTCTTTTAGCTGGTATGCAGTACATTATAAGAGAAACAGGAACAGAATGTGGAAAATGTGATGTCACTTTGGGGCCAAAAGGGCTCCAGAGGGAATCTAGAATTAGAATGTCATGAGAATGACTTTCAGACCAGGCAACTAGGCAGTGATCGAAACAATAATAAAGATAAAAATTAGCAGGCAGGGATTAATGTGATATAGTAGGGATCCGCTCATGAAGCTTTTACAGGTGGAACACATACGTTAACGTTCTGTGGAAGACTCGGTGAGCCTTTGAACAGTGTGGGTCTCGTTGATAGAGTGTATTTGGATTTTGAAAAAGCTTTTGACAAGTGCTCTGACCTAGGTTTCTTAAAAAAAAACCCCTAAGATGTCATGTATTCTGCAGTGGTTTAATAACTGGTAGGAAACAAGAGGGTGGATTTTGCACTGCAGCGAGGTTAGCAGTGGTGTCATATGGAGCTCCATGCTGTTTGGTGTCTTCCTAAATGGTTTGGGTGAGGCAGTGAAGCTGCGTATTTGGAGCAGCCAAAGCTAAAACTGACTGTGTAGACTTGGAAAAAGATGTCGTGACACTGAAGTTACTGGGTGGATAAAGAGGCAGATGCTCTTTCACATTGATTAACACAAGGCAATGTACATATGAAAAGGAGCTCTAACTATGCATGCACGAACGAGAAGCTGTAAGGAAATCAGGCATGACTGTAACCCATTTTACCAGCCATCATGGAAGCTACAGCATTAGTTTTGTTATCATGAGTCTGAGCTTCTAATGAAATGCTTTATTGACTGGTCAGGAGGCAAGAAGATTAACCATCTTTAGTTTTAGGGGGTGTTTAACAGTATGTGATATAAATACATGTTCCTTTTCAGGCTCATAATGCTTAAATAACAGTCATGTTTTTTTCTTTACTGGCCTTCGTCCCTGAGGTATTATCTTAAAAATTGTTTAATGGAGGACAGTGACAACTGAAGAAGATTTCCCCTCCTCTCCCATGTATTTATCTCTAAATTACCTTCTCAGAGGGGAGCTATTGCTGTGGCTGAGCAAGAGAAGGGCTGCATTCTAAGACCCCAGCATGCAGAAGCAGCAGTAGTGTGTGTTTTGCTGCTGGCGCAGACCTGGACCCTAATAAGCCTAAACTTTTGGAAAAAAAGACCTCACCAAACAAACTAACATATGTACCTGGAATTTTACCTTCCTTATTTGATACGCACTTTCAAAGCTGCCCTACCATGACTATTGGCTTAGCCTGCCGAAGAAACTCCCTTTGTCCAAAGCACAGATTCAGTGGAGAACTTCCCCATGCATAAAGTCCTTTTCATCCGTTTCAAAGTTAAACACATGAATAAGAGTTATTTTGAACTGGGTGAAGGGACAGTTGGATCTAAGGAACTGACTGAATTGAGCATAAGCTGCATCAGGACTGTCTTGGGTGTTTCTGTGGTGTCTAGAATTGGACAGGTCCTGTCACTGGTTCTGAGACCTTGTCTTGAACCTGTGGGCTCGACAAACGTTCAGGGAAGGGAAGAGGCTTGAATTCTTGCTTTTTGTAAGCTGCATGACTATAGCAAAGGCAGTAACTATGCAGTGTGAGAATTGCTGGAGGAGGCAGAAATGTGAAAGGATCGTGATGGCCAGTTCTTGCACTTGAACTCAGTTACTGGTTATTTGAGCCCAAGATCTAAATTTGTTCTTAATCTCACATCATCACCTTCACGCATAGCATACAGTTCTGCTGTGGTGAAATTGCTATATGGCTTTTATGGTTGAATACATTTGTTGTAGACACTTACTTACAGCAAAGAGCCTGTATGTATCTTTTGCAATTTCAATTTATGATTTCTCATTGTTTCAAGTATTCTCTTGGAAGGTGGGAAACAAATGTCTTATTAATTTCTTTTACAATTCACAAATACCATTTTTTTCCCTTAAAATAATTTCAGCAGGAGTGTGTGGTCTTGTCCTGTGATGCAAATCTCCGATTGTCTTCATTTCGCTTAATTAATTAATTTGCTTTATTTTCTTTACGAAGGGTGCACATATTATACGCTCTCACTGGTGCTTGCAGGGTTTGTCAGTATTGAGGAATACCAAGCAGGGAAAAGTTTTAAAAAATAAAATAAAATTTAGAACTATAGGTCAGTCTGGGTCTGGTGTTTCATATAATCAACAATAATCAAACTCTCATGAACAAAGGAAAAATCCCACTACCAATGCAAACTGGGTACTGAAGGGAATTTTGCTCACTACTGATAGATGTTATGCAGCATACCTTTCCCTTGAATGTGCCAAAAACATCAGAGTCCAAATCATTTAGCTGAATCCTGCTTAAAAGGCAATGATCCAGTACAGTATGATTCTTGTAACTGAATCATTTTTGTGGTCTCTCTGGGTGTTATTAAATTTAATGTCAGAATAGTAGGAAAGATGTCTGAAAGCCATTTAATATTGTCACTGGAAAGAAGTTAGATTATGCTCAATTTCTGACATTAATGTGCTACTTAAGATAATTTATCATATTGTGGTATTAAAAAAGACATCCTTTTTACAGTGGCTGCTGGGTAGCATTCTAATTTGCTATTTTTCTTTAGCATGGTAGGAAGCCTTTTTCATGCAAAATGTTTTTCTGGGGTTCTATTCAGCTCATTCTTTATAATACTGCATCACTTATAACAGCAACTTTAAGTGCTTGTCTCTTCCAAGGATCCTGTCAATTTTTTATGTTAGAATGACAGAATCCTCCAATGTGAGATAATTGAAGTGGAGTGTTCAAAGAGAACCTGAATTGTCAGACGTGTTTTTTGGACAGGTATATACATACTGGTCTCCGTTTATGTGTTTTAGACATTTACTTTCATTTATTCTTTATCAAGCCATAGCTAAGGTACTGCTAATACGATTTACTGATAATGCAGTTTTCTGAAGTGTGCTGTATGTCCCATTCACTGGTTCTTAGTGATGGGTAACAAATAGGTACTTAATTTTGTCATCTTTGCTGCTTGTTTCCGAATGACTAGAGTGTTATTTCTGATACAAATCATGTATCATACTAAGTACTCTCCTATTGGTGTCAGTAGTCCTGTATCATCAGAGGTACATACATCCCTGCTCAAATGCCTTGAAGTGCTTAAACAAAAATGTGGAAAAATTAGATAAAAACACATAAATTCTTCTACTTTGTTTTCACCTTTAAAAATGAAATAGTTTTCTTCATGTCTTCTGGGAGTAGAGAATCAATTCTTTAACAGAGTACAATACGGAAGTGATTTTTATTTTATTTTTTTTTTTAGGTTCTCCCAGGGGAGCTAGATGGTCTAGCGTGGCAATTTTGCATATAAATTCGCCATCCATTGGTAGTGGCAGTATATGAAAGGCTTGTAAGAACTACCCACAGTAAACCAATTTAGCAAGGGTTATATATCTGTCAGTTACAATTAAATCCATGAAAAATATTGGCTCTGAACTAGGACTTCTGTAATTTGATTTACACTGTAGTTGAAAAATATGTGATTTCATTGGGAAGTGGTCTTTATTCAACTGAATGTGAATTCTTTGTAATTTCTTGCTGAGAAATCTTAATTCAGAATGGTAGATGTCTAAACACAGTTATTTAATTAACCTGCTGTTATACGCCGTTTTGTGAACATTGGACAAAATTGACTTTCTGGCTGCATGATGCCTGTCAAGGATGTGTGTTTCCAGGGAACATTTAGTGTCCATTCAAATTTGATATAATGACATTTATTGCTAAAGACCAAATTGCTTGTTCATTTAGGGATTGTGATACTGCTGTAACACAGAATATGACCGGCATTTTTAGAATGGATTCCAGTATAGTGCCAGCACTTTTCCAAAATACAGACAGATAAAGTCAGAGTTTATTTTAGTAAAAAAGGCTGAAGCACATGTATTTTAAGATTTTACATGCTTTTTAATTCATTCCTTCTATTTTTTCCTTCTCATTCTGTCTAATTTGAAACTTGACAACTATATAAGCATCAGATGCTAACAAAGCATCACTATAAACACATGAACACTGCACATCCCTTGATTTCAAAGGAGGTACCATATGTTACAGTTATGTCCGTGCTAACATACTTGGCTGGGTCAGGCTCTTAATTTCCTCAGCATTCAAAATGCCATGGAGTCTAGTCATTACTTCGTGAATTAGTGGAGTCTTCTCTGTCTACATGACTGCCCCAAATTAAACTGCGTAGAGTATTTGGTGCCTTTCACTCCACTGAAAGATGAATGATCAACTTTCTGAGATATATATAGTATTTTTTTGTATTCGTTGCCCTAAACGTGTAGTAGAGGTCTGTGATAGTCTTAGGAATAGAATTCAAATCATCGAGTTCTTTAAGTGTGAGACGGTCCTCCCCCTGATAGCCCATCCATCTGTTTTGATTACAGCGTAATAATCAACGTGAACCTGACTATCTCAGTCTCCAGGCTGTTTCTGTCTAAAGTTGTGTAGGATTGTGTCATTCTCTCTCTTATCACTGGCTCTTTACAAATTCAGCCTTGGATGTGATTTCTTCTGGGACAATGCATGCCTCGTTGGTCTTAGAGGAGTTGTTTTGTGTTTGTTGATGCATGGGTTTGCGGTAGCTCCATTCAATTCAGCATATCCAAAATAAACGGGCTATATTAGACAAAACTGCTAGCTCGCCTCTGGCCATCAGTCTCACATTCATGTCTTGCTGTCAAGACGTGAAGTTTGGGTTTCACAGCTTTTTGGTCTGTCTCTTATTTTTTCCAAACCTGTTTTCTGGCACTGACATACGCTGGATGTTCTGCACTATTTTGACCAGTCCTGAAGCCAGCCTGTTATTTTGTTTGCTGTGACTCCCCTGTCCTATTCTCCTCAACAACAACTGCTTTGGTACATGGGGGAAGGTCTGGAAATCGTGAGTCTGGATAAAGGGGGCACACGGGTCTGGCACTACTGGAGAAAGTCACAGCATGAGAACCATGACTGCCACATGGCAACGGGGCAGAAGGTGTCTCCTTGTGACCTTGAGGTGTGAAACGGGGTAGACGGTAGCAGTTGAGGAGGAGGGCTGCAAGAGGAGGAAGGGCTGATAACAGCCAAGATGTACATCTCCCAGTTCCTGAGATATTTCAGTGTTTAGGTGAGAATTGTTAAATAAGCATCTCGATTTGACTTTCATGAGGGTCAAAGATGTCAAGGTCTAGAGTTTTGGCTCACAATTTACTGATATTTGAGTGTACTATATGGATCTGTGCTTCTCCAGTGGTCTCATCAGATGCTTCTGAAACTGTGTCGATGTTTAGACCCAGAGGCCTCCACATAGCCGTTATCCTCCACGCAGGGGACTATTTTTTCCTCCATCATTTTTTTCAGAATCTGCTCTTTTCCGGTTTGTCTCCCTTAAAATTCTTTGTGAGTATATAACTATAGTACAATTTTTTTATTTTTTTTTTTTATGCTTCAGCATCCATCCACTGGGTTTGCCCTTATAGAGCTGAAGCAAATGATTTCTAGCATGCAGATGTTTGCTTTTGTAGCCTTTCTTTTCCCTGTCTTCCACTGTAGGCTGACAGACAGATAAACTTAAATTCCTTCATTGCTGTGAATCTCTCTCGCAGCCTTGCCAGTGAAGATTAAAATTACACCCATTGTCGTGCTGGGTGGGTGGGCCTCTGACCTTATGCCACTCATTTCTAAGTCTTTTTCAAATTACGTGCTCATTTATTTTTTAAGTTCTTTGTTCTTTTAATGGCATATTCAGGATGTATTTGCCATCTTTTTTCCCCAAACACTTTTGATTTTAATAGGGTTTCCTTCAGCAATTCCGCTGACCTTCTGGTTCCTGCACAAACATGAATTTGGAAAGTTCAGCAGCTAAGTGTTAACCCCCAGTGTACAAAACCCACCAGATTAGGGTCAGTTAATTAGTGAGATACTTCAGTGGTTTGCATTATTTAGACTGTCTTCAGACACTGAGAAAAATGTTAATAATGTGCAAGTATTGTGGTGTTTGTGTTTCTTTTGTTTTTATTTGCAGAAATTACACTCAAATACAAACCTATCCTCTTTTTCTATTAACATCCTCATTAAAATGGAACCCCGTCCAATATTCAATGTCTGTATGAATGTCTACGTGCAAATCCTCGTATCCTTGCTAATGATAAACTTTGGCTTGAAAATTCTTTTTCTTACTCTGCATCTTTCTATGACAGTGAAGAAGAAATTCTTCAATAAAATAGTTACTAAATACTTAGTAAAATTCCCCAGTTCAAGCAGGAAGGGTCACCCCCATCACAGGATGGATGTGCCATCTTAGCTCTCCTTAAGTTCTAAAGGTGGTCAAGGCAAAGATGCCCTGAGCCTCAGAAGACTTTTCTGAAATTGCCATATTTGTCTTTCCTTTTCTGGGTTCTTTCTCTCTTCCCCTCCTCCACCTCCCTTCCTTGCCATTCCTTTTAGATCACTTTTATTTTTTCACAGACCTGTTCTTATTCTTTCTGAACTGCCTTATTCTTCCATTGCTTCATTCATTCTCCTTGAAGTTCCTTGTCTTGTGTTTCTTTGCTTTGTCGAAGTGTTACCAGTAGCTGGTACTGCTGCAGTTGGAACTGACTACCAGAAAGCTGGCCGTACTGTTGGATGACAGAGATTGTGATCCTGACTGGGCCTGAAATTAGTGTTATTGCACTTAATTCCAGTAAATCATTTTCACAGGCAAAGAAAAGCGTTAGGGTGCAGTGCAGGTATTGCTGCTTTGCTACCTAGCTACAGGCCAAAATTACTTCAAGATTTACAGGTTCCTGTGTTTTGTTTGAATCCTCCCTTTACTCCAAGCCCTTGTATCTGGATGATTTCCTGCACTGCACATTGCTATCTCTACCGCTGAGCATGCCTTTTGTATGAGAACTAGGTAAGGAGACCCAGAAGAAGATGCAGTTAAGCTTACCCTTAAGCCAGGAACCATGCTCGCTCTGCGGCACGCAGCTTTTCCTGCATACTCATCCCAGAAGAGTACTGGGATGAACTTCAGAGCTCAGAGTATAAACCTGTCGCTTAAGATTGGTCTTGAAACACAGGAGGGCAAGAAGTGTAAGAAGAACAAGTAGTATAACACCAAACCTTTCTTTTACGTACTTAGAAGCGTGTGCACGCACCTGGTACCTGCCTGTACTTAGTTTTTGCTGCTGCGAAGGGGTATGTTTGAGTGATCTTTGTGCTTGTTGATACTTTCATGAGCAATTTTGCTTCATTTCTGAGTGAAGACAGAGTCTGGCTCAGCATCATGAACGAGTGTGACACATTATAACCCTTCAGTTTCTGGTAGGTATCACTTACAGATTTAGTGGTCAAAGAAACTAGATTTTGAATCTGTGTGTTTCTACTCTGCAAATCACTTTTATACACTACAAGAGGAAATCTCTCAAGCTTTTCTCTTCCCCCTCCCATTTGTCTTAAAAGTTCACTTCCACTGTAAGAATGAAGATGACCATTGAGGCCTGTTAAGTTTGGGATGTGATACATTATGGGAAGCTATTTTAGTATCTTTCTGTTTCAAAGAGATCAAATCAAAAAGCCGATTTGCCACACAAGGTTTTTCGGGAAGTGAAGCCACCTTTGTGTAAGGGGGAGCAACTCCCTGATGGAGGTAACTTGCAGTTTAGGTCAGGAGCAAACCAATTTTTCTCTTATCCAAGCTCTGGCTGCTATAATCTAATAATAGGTGGACAAGAGAACAGAAAGGTCTGTTTAGAGAAGTGTGTTGAAAACAGCATGTATTTTAAAATTAATTTTGATCAAGTGACCCTGAAGTGGGCATCTCTACATATATATATATATATATATATATTTAGGTTTTGTGGTTTTTTGGTTTGGTTTTTTTTTTTTTTAACTGAGGGAGGTTATTTTTCTGAGCACCTTGTTACCATGTCAAGGTTGAGCTAGCAGGCTAATACACAAAGCTGGCTTCATGGAGCTTTTATGGGGAAACAGCCTTGAGTGTGTCACCTCTGATGCACTTTGCTTTTGAAGCAGCTGTTTCATTTATTCTAAGGGTCGTTTATTTTCTGGGACTGTATTTTCATATTCGTATTACTGTGAAAGGGGAAAGAAAAGAAAGTGTTGCAATCAGGGGACTGCTTGAGTCAATAGGTGGAAGAATTTGCTTTGGTGAAGCCTCCTGCAGTGTTTGCTAGAGGGATTGGTTGTTTCTTTACCTCTTTGTTTGGAAAAAATGTTATGGAAAAGCTTTTATAGCCACTTTGTGGAAAATATTTTTCTATGACAATGCTTCAGTAATTGTGCAGGGATGCCTGTGTGCAGCTTAGAAAGGAGGAGCTGGAAAAAAATGAAACAGTTAAGGACCTGAAAGAAATCTTCAAATTACCTGCCCTCCCCACTTGATAAAGGCAGGGACGGTTCAGCATGGTGCTTGCTGCTGCACCCCACCTGCCTGCTGTGGATCATCCTGGCTTGGGCACTACGTGTCGCTGCGCCCACTGGGTGCAGGTGTGTATGCAATCACCTTTGCATCTGGTCTGGTACGAAGGGCAGTCCTAGAGGGTGGCTCAGCCTGCTCTGGTCTCTGTTCATTGCTTGCATTTCCCATGTTGTGCTTTCCTGAAACAGTATTTCAGCTTTGGTTCTTCCTTTGACACGATTTCTCTGGGTACAGGGGTGATGGGGAAGTGCTGACTGCAAAGTGTGTTTTCTTGTAAAAACACAAAGAGTGTGTCAGTGTAAGACATGTGCACACCATTTTAATGGCATAATGTTCTTGGAACATAGTAAGAAACAGTCAAATTGTTCTAGCAGATTTAAAGTTAAATTTAACAACGACAACAAAAAATTACTGAAATGAGGATCATTCTTTCCCAGAGATTCATGCTTTCCAGCCCAGCTTCCCCATGCAACGCCCAGCTCAGGGCTAGAGGTTGGCCTGACATAGAATCTCTTAGATTGGAAAGGACCTTTAAGCTCATTGAGTGCAACCATTAGCCTAACAGTGCCAAGTCCACCACTAAACCATGTCCCTTGGCACTACATCTATATGTCTTTTAAATACCTCCAGGGATGGGGACTCCACCACTTCTCTGAGCAGCCTGTTCCAGCACTTGACAAGCCTTTCAGTGAAGAAATTTTTCCTAACATCCAATCTAAGCCTCCCCTGGCACAACTTGAGGCCATTTCCTCTTGTCCTATCACTTGTTACTTGGGAGAAGAGACCGACACCCACCTTGCTACAACTTCCTTTCAAGTACTTGTAGCGAGCAATAAAGTCTCCCCTGAGCCTCCTTTTCTCCAGACTAAACAACCCCAGTTCCCTCAGCTGCTCCTGACAAGACTTGTTATTTAAACCCTTCACCAGTTCTGTTGCCCTTTTCTGGACATGCTTTAGAACTTCAGTGTTGTTCTTGCAGGGAGGGGCTCAAAGCTGAACCCAGTATTCAAGGTGCATCTTCACCAGTCCTGAGTGCCGATTCATCAGCAAGCGACTGTGTGCTCTGTGTTTGCAGGGTTCATCTGGTAGGCTTGCAGCAGAGGGGTTGCTATCTGTCACTTCCCTTCCAAATCAAGTGCAAGTGCTGTAAAAGGAGTGGGTATTTTGTGGGTCGGTAGATGCACTGCAGAAGATGAAGCTTCTGATGGGTGCTCTAGAGAGTATCAGCATAAATTGTTCCAGCTCTGCTGGCTGTGGTATGTTACCACATGGAGACTCTTCACCCAGTGAAATTAGATGGATGACACTGGTGCTGTGAAAGTTGCCTGGCAGTTGGATAAGGATACAACACTGTTGTTCAGCTTGTTACTGAAATGTTTCATACTGACCATGGCAAGTCACTCTGGCTGAGCATTGCTTTTCTCTTTAAGTTTGATCTGCTGGGCAGAGGAGAGTTGAAGTTGTGCCTGTAATAGTCATTTACTTCAGTGCAAGGTGTATAAAACATGCTGGTTCTGACCTGGGAACATTTCTCAGGGATAAATGGTTGTAAGAGGGTGTGAAGCAGTATTTCACAGTTTTTCAAAGTAAGAATGTGATTTCCAGGAAGCTTAAAAGAAGCAGGTGTGCAGCCTTTGCTGAACTTTTGTGAGACCCAGTCACTTGGCTCCCATAAGCTGCTTTGGAAACGACAGCCAACAAGTCTGAGTTCTCTAAAAACGCTGTCTTGAAATGCCTTGTATTTTCACTGCTGCAATAGAAGTGCACTATGTGAGCAGTTTCTTTTCAAGCTTTTCGGCCTTTGAATGGTTTTTTTTTTTTTTCCTTCCCTTCCTTCCCATTAAATCTGCAACTAACCACCAAAGAGCTGAGCAATGACAGCATAAAGGCATGTCTGCGAAAGCTGTGAGAGAAGCACCTTTTTATTAGAAGAGTGTGAATGAGGAATTGAAAGATTCTAGATTTAGTTTAGTTTGAATGCACTAGCTGTCTGAGCCTTGGGTTATTCAGGCTGATTTTCAGAGTGGGTTGGTTTGTGCTCTTGGTCACATTGAATACTTGAAAGGTAGGAGACCAGAGTTTCCTTTTCTTTAGCTATGGTATTACAACTACAGTGATTTACACCTGCACATCAGACGTTTATAAATGGAAACGGTAAGAGTTAACTGAAGGGACAAAGCGCACCGTTAGAAGCTAGTTCAGTGAAGACCCCAGGGTAGAAAACCAAGCTGGAAAATCTGGCTCTGGTTTTGTCCCACGGTTGTTCGGACACACCTAAATATTACAAATGAATGTGTCATGGGAAGGGGAGTGGTTTTGTGAGGAATGCTTTGTATGTGTTTATCTGTAGCTGGGAACTCAAGTTGTCACTTTCTTCTGAATTCTTACAGGTGAAAGTGATGGTAAGGATTTGTCCCTCTCAAGGAGCACATGAAACATCTGAATCCATGTCCTTCCTAAAGGTAGACCCACGAAAAAAGCAAATCACATTTTATGATCCAGCAGCAAGTGGGCCTTCCAATGCAGGTCACAGAAGAGGCGTTGTTGCTGTCCCAAAGATGTTTGCCTTTGATGCGGTTTTCCCCCAGGATGCTTCGCAGGTACTGAAGTCCCTCGCATAAACCTCCTGAGTCTTCTCATGGCCTGATTGCCTGGAGAGTTCTTTCTGTTTCTGGGGAATTTTATTTGAATGAGTTGCCTTAATGCTTGGAAAAAAACATGGTAATTAATAGACAAGTGGGTAGAATCCTACATTTTCAGTTTAGTTGAGATGTAAATTTAAGGAATAATAGCTGGGGAGATGGATTTGCTGACTAAATTATGTTCCTGCATTTTCTCTTGTTAGAGAAAGACACAGAGCCAATTTGAAAGTCACTTTTCCATCCGGTTAGGTTTTAAGCTGTTTGTCACTGAAATAAAGTCCTTCCCCACTGCTTTCAATGGGAAATGAACATGTGCTTAACGTTAAACTAAATGCTGTTGTTAGGAGAGGAGATACAGCTAACCCCATGGGATTGCTCTACTGAAACAGTTAGGGAGCGTTTACATTTTCCTCGCCTCTTTCAGTTTGTTTATACTGAGTTTTTGACTGATTATTTATTTTATCTTGATGGTTGTGCTGATGATGGTGCATGCTTTTCTTTTGGCCGGCAAAAGGGTGTATTTGTGCAGTAGTAGACCCCGACCTGAAATCTGATATGCAGATGGGATGGCGGGTATTTGAGAGGATTGTGGGCTCCAGTATATTTGCTGAGGTTGTACTCATGGATACCTGAAATTTCCTTTGGGGAAAAAAATCTTTGTTTCAGAACAAAAATCCTAGAACAGCTTTAAAAAGAAGAACAAATTCAGCAGCCTATGAAGAACAATTCCAAGTTTGAACTGCTGAAAAAAATTAGGGTGAAAAATACACCATAAAACATCCAAGGTGAAAATGATATATTAATGTTGAGAACACATGACAAGACCCGGTTCAGAATCCCACCCTCAGATCTCCTCGTAGGATTTTTAAAAATTTTTTGGCTCCCAGACTAGAGATGTGAAAGGATCTATTAGTTCCAAGTTCTAGCCAAGCACTGAAGATGGAGAATAACCTCTCACACACATCACTGCCCAAAACTACTGGTAACCACATCAGGAGTCTGTTTTTAAGATCCTGCATAAGCTCAAATGGAGTCTTTCTGCAGAAATACGCAACAGTGCTCTCAGCATTAGTCCAAACCTGGAACTTGTGTTGCCAGCACTGCTGCAAGGTGGCCAGTCACAGCCTGCTGCTCTGCTGGTTTTGGCACCAGTCCTTCAGGTTGTCGACCCCTGGTTTGAGCTAGGCTCTTTCAAGTCCTTGTGATGGGCAGTTGGGTGGCCTGTTGATGGTGTATCTGGATGATGTTGGCCAGTGCAGCCACTTCTGTGCAGGTGGTGTTGCTCGAGGCAAGCTTGCTGCCATGCCTCTGTAAACAGAGCCTTATCATTTCACTGTAGTTACATATTTACACCAACCCGCTCCCCTGCACCCAGTTGCTGTACTTTATAGATCATCTTATTGTATATTTGAAATCTTCACTGACGTGGATAAACTGGTTTTAGTACACTCAAATATTTTATCAAATTCTCTTTATTGATGATGATATTTCCCCTGGAAGGGAAAAATGTGATACTATGAAATCTTATTCAGGGATCTTAATGCATTTTCTCCAGTATGAATGTCTTTCTAATTCCTGTGAGCACTCTTGAGTAGCTTAATTTCAGTGGAGTTGCTGCTATTGCTGAATTGTCTTGGCTAAGCTATTATACCAGCAGGGTGCCTGGCTGGATAGCATTCAGTTTGGTACATTAGTCATAGAATCAATATTGCAAGAGAATTGGTTTAATACGACTGAAAACTATTTTAGGCTGTAGTAGCATATTGTATTATTTTTTAAAATAGCATAGTTACTAAAATAATAGGACCAGTGCCATAAAAACGGGGAGAATATTGTGCCTCAAAAATATTGAGTCATTCATGTCATTGCAGAAGAATAGTAAAAACCATAGTAGTATATGCTCTTTTACTTATTTGTCTCCAATCTTTCTTTCAGGCTGAGGTATGCTCTGGAACAGTAGCAGAAGTAATCCAGTCTGTTGTGAATGGTGCAGATGGTTGCATATTTTGCTTTGGTCACGTCAAGCTTGGTGAGCTCCCAAATTCGTTACAGTTAATTACTATGTCAGTCTGGTAATTACATGCTGTCAGCTCCTGGAACAATAAACCTGGAGTATATGAATAGATTAGAATTTCTTTTTAATTAGCTTTGCAAACTTATCATGGTTTATTTCTGCACCGGGATTGTAAGTTTTAATTTGAAAAGGTAAAACGTAACATCAGATTAGCTTATTCAAGAGCAAGTTTATATAGGTGCATTGTGACGAAAATCAAAAGATCAGAGATGTTTTTAACATCTCTAATTTCCTGTGGGTCTAAGTTACAAAAATTGCGAAACTAATTGAATAAATAGTAATGGATTAATAATTAAATACCTTGCATTTTTCCATCTGTTCTTTCACATTATCTGTGCAGGACGTGGCATTGCATGTAATGTACAGTGGTGATATGAAGAGACGCTATCTTGTACAAGAAAGGTGGATTAAGTTCATGTTTGTCTTTTCATTCCAGGAAAATCTTTTACTATGATTGGGAAAGATAACTCCACGCAAAGCCTTGGTATCATCCCCTGTGCAATTTCTTGGCTCTTCAAATTAATCAATGAACGTAAAGAAAAAACTGGGACTCGTTTCTCTATTAGAGTATCTGCTGTGGAGATCAGTGGCAAAGATGAAAACCTTAAGGACTTGTTAGCTGAAGTAGCCACTGGCAGCCTTCAGGATGGTCAGTCTCCTGGGGTTTATCTGAGAGAAGATCCAATATGTGGAACCCAGGTATAATGGATATCGCAACATAGATTTTCCTGAGCCTGACTTTCTTCTTCTTTTTATTTCCTTTTATCTGACAACAATTATGACAACTTTTAAGACAGTAAAAAAAAATTATTGCTTTTCATTTATAAGCCCTTCTCCCATGGCATGCATATTTGTTTCTTTTAGTGCCCTAGAGGTTTAGCCAGTTCAGCAAAAAATAATAATAATAAAAAATGCCCCGTGCTAATTAGTCATTTTCTTGTTTATATTCAAGCTTCAAAACCAAAGTGAGCTAAGGGCCCCAACGGCAGAGAAAGCTGCCTTTTTCCTTGATGCTGCAATTGCTGCCAGAAGTACCAGCAAACCTGAGTGCGAGGAAGAAGATAGGAGGAATTCACATATGCTCTTTACTCTTCACATATACCAGTATCGCATGGAGAAGAGTGGCAAAGGAGGAAGTATGAATCCATATTGTTTATTTTTAAATGACGTAGTTTTGGGTTAGTTTAAACAATAATTTGCCATAAACTTAAGAAAAAATAAATGGAACCCTCAAGCCAGTCAAGTCACCTTTTAACTTTGGTAGCTGTGGCTAATATCTGGTTTCCTTACTATTAATATTTAATTTGATCATTATCCCATGCTGTATTCATTATTTTCCTCATTTGAATACATTCTGAATACCAGGCTTGGCTTGAGTCCATGCAAGAACGTGATGTACAACTGGTTTTACCTTTTTTGTTTTAGTGTCTGGAGGACGCAGCCGTTTGCATCTCATTGATCTGGGGAGCTGTGAAAAAGTGCTGAGCAAGAGCCGAGATGGAGGAGGCTCTCTGTGTCTGTCTCTCTCTGCCCTGGGCAATGTAATTTTGGCCTTAATTAATGGCGCTAAGCATGTGCCATATAAGTAAGTGAATTATTGTCTGCATTATCTTAAATTTGTGGGTGGTGTTACCTTAGCAATGAATGGCATCAACAATTTACTCTTTACCTAAGATGAAGTTGAAGGAAGATCTGTCAGAGTGGTCCGTCTTCTTTTAAGGTCACTTCTATATGATGGATATATATGTATCTATTCATCTACCTGTCTACACGCATATATACATACGCACAACTTTTAAAACATCAATGTAGTAGTAACACGAAATTCTTAATTACATGGCCAAAATTTATATGCATATTCGTTTATACTTAAGTTGGGTGAAATGTTGGGGAGGGTTTGATTGTTGAAAAAAGCAGGGGAAAATGGCCAAAACATTTTCTTTCCTTCTGTCTCCTCTTTGTTTCCTGGGTTTGGAATTTGGACTGATCTCAGCCAGCTGGACATTAGTGAACAATTTCATCAAAATTTCATAGGCTTTTCTCTTCTTTTTTCCAAATTTAAAAAATAGTATTGAAATTTCAGAAAACACTAGAGTTTTTCAGGTATGGGCACCAAAGGTTGTTATTTCTGTATGTCTTTTTGAAGGATACATCTTTTCAATTAAAAAGAGGACCACCACGTTGCACTTTTGTTTAGCAGAAGCAAGCATTTAGGTGTGCTCCTTTGTGGAGTGTACTTGACAATAATATTATGTCAAACACACCTGTGGGGAGCCCAGCTTAAAGACAACCGCCACATTGTAAACACCCTTACCAGAACTTGGCCTTTAGTCCCTGAATTTAATTGCTGCTTGTCTTCATGCATTATAATTTTGTGCTGTTGTTATCAATCATGTCATTTTACATATTTATCTAGTGTTGCATCTCAAACAGGTGTTCTTTCTTTCTGTGTTAGGCAGAAAGATAGTTTCCCCAGGCTAGTTGCTGGGTTTGTGGATGGAGTAGAGGATGGATGAGTTAGAATAGGGAAGGGCAGATCCTCAACTTTGTCACCCACGGTGGTTTAGTGAGCAGACATGATGGTAGGTCCCACATGTAAGGCCAGCTCGGGGAGGAGAGGGGGGAGCAATAGGAAGCAGTCTCCAGGGAGCCCTGGGGAGACATGTCTTGGAGGACAAAATGTCACCTGTCTTGTCAGCTTTGCTGTCCATGGCGGAGGACTCACATCACCAGAAAAGCCTTCAGGGAGAAATTCTGCTTCCCATTTGCTATGTCAGAGCAGAGCGCAGCAGGCAGAATGGAAACTAGATTAGCTGGGGTGGCACTGATAATGTATTTCTGATATCTGTTATATTTGTTTAGAGATTTCTTACCGTTTCTGTTGACTTTTTTTTTCTTATTATCAAAATTGTTTGCATAGAGCTCAGAGGTACCAAGGTACTCACGGCTCATAGTACCTATCCAGGTACTAAGTCTGCTCAGTTAAAAGCACAACACTCATGAGCTTTTTGCGTAATATGAGCTAAACCTGAGATAACTAAACTAGTTATCAATTAATTGTTTTACAATTTTCTAAGTAACAAATAAAATGACTTACACTGCAAATACACAGGCAGATAAATAATTAAAATATTGGTGTGTTTGTATGTGTACATTTAGACACATTTTAAATGTTGTAAAATAATAGGAGAATATTTCTTATCTACATGTATCACACATACATATATTCTATGAGAGTGAAAGCACAGCTTGTGGTGTGATTTCTTTAAACCATCCTAGTGTTCTCATTTGTTACACAGGGACAACAAGTTGACAATGTTGTTGAGGGAATCACTTGGCAACATCAACTGCAGAACGACTATGATTGCGCATATTTCTGACTCCCCAGCCAATTATGCAGAAACTCTCACCACCATTCAGCTTGCATCGCGAATCCACCGAATGAGAAAGAAAAAATCCAAGGTTGGTTCACAAACAAGCAGAAATTAATTTATTTGAAAATTAGTTTTCCTGACCTCTCAGTGGGGGAACATGGGATTTCTCGGCGGTAAGAAGTAATACAAAATGCATAAAAGCTCAGGAGAGGAACTGACAAATGACTTGGCACAGAGCCATCATCCCACCCCCGATCCTTAATCCTGAAATTCCCTTCTTTTTGTTCCAAACACGTATTCTTTCTTTGCTTGTATGTGGAACTATCTCAAAAGCTCCTATTTGTATTAATTAAAAAACAATAAGGAAGGAACAGAAAACTGTTGAGGAGACAGATGATGCGTAATATTTAATGGAAATTATCTGAAAAGGTGTGATCGTTATATTACTCCTAATACAGTAAAATCCATGTAGCCTGACCTTGTTATTTTAATTCACTAACATCTTCCCACTAGATGTAGTTGTGATAGTATACACAAAGCACAGAGTATATTGCAAATCTGACGTTTTAATCAATTATATGTACATATATATATTCTTATATGTCAATAAATATTAATAACTGTTCCCTTATTGGTCATTTGCAGTATGCATCCAGCTCGTCTGGAGGAGAGAGTTCATGTGAAGAAGGTCATGTCCGAAGACCGCCCCATTTGCGACCATTCCACCCACGAACTGTTGCCCTTGACCCTGACCTTCCTGTCCTGAGTATATCTAGTGATCCTGATTATTCCTCCAGCAGTGAACAGTCTTGCGATACTGTCATCTATGTTGGTCCTAATGGTGCAGCTTTGTCTGACAGGGAATTGACAGATAATGAAGGTCCTCCAGAATTTGTTCCCATAATCCCATCCCTAAACAAGAAGAGAAGTAAAGACAATTCTGCTGTTGGTAGGAGTTCTGACAAGGACCATTTTAAATGCAACACTTTTGCTGAACTGCAAGAAAGGTTAGAGTGCATTGATGGAAGTGAGGAACCCATCAAATTTGCTTGTGGAGAAATCTCTGTTGTGTCCAATTGCAGTCCAGTCCTTGGAGGTACAGAAAATGCACAGTGTAAGCTGATAAAGGAAAAAATATCTTCTCCTTCTGGAGGATTTAAGAAACCAATTCCGCAGGAAACTGCATCTCCCAAAAAAGGACACAATCCTTTCCAGGCTGTTGCACCAAGGGGTGGTAATGGCAACTGTAATGAAAAGACCACCCCTGCCTTGAAAACAGAGCTTTCCAAGCCACAGAGCAGAGCTGACAACAAAATAATAGACTCATTACTGGAGGGAGAGAGAGAGACAATCACTGATTCCCTGCAGTCCTCGAGGTGTAGCCCTTCAAGGAATCTGGAGCAGAATAAGATCACGACTGAATGTGCCATTAAAGAAAAGTCCTTGTATGTGAAGAGACCCTTGCCAAGCCCAGCACCTCCTCCTCCACAGCAGAAAGAGCACGTACCGTGTTCCAAAGCTGAGAATTTGGAGCTGGACAACAGCAATGCAGTTCGGACTCCTCCCGTGGGAATGAGCAAGCAGATGGCAAATAAACCTGAGCAAAGCCCCGTAGGAAGCACGTTTCTGGTTGGTAGCAATGCCCAGAATCAGTCAGGTGCGATAGAGGTACACAGCTTCAGGTCAGCATTCAGAGGGAAATGTTTTGATCGGGATATACTAACCACCACAGTGACTTTGCAGCAGCCTGTTGAGCTGAACGGAGAAGATGAGCTTGTTTTCACTGTGGTGGAAGAACTATCCATTAGCGGGATTATGGATAATGGAAGACCTTCCAGTATCATTAGCTTTAACAGTGACTGCTCCCTTCAGGCCCTTGCATCGGGTTCAAGGCCGGTCAGTATTATCAGCAGCATAAATGATGAGTTTGATGCTTATACCTCACAGGAAACTTCTACTGGTGTAAATATTGATATTGTTGTGCCCTTTGCTAAGGACCCCTTTACCAGCAGCAGACGTTCCTCCATCAGTTCATGGCTTAGTGAAGTCAGCATCTGTACAATTGAAAGTGATGGAGCCCAGTCTAGCAACAGTTTTGTCGCACAGTCATCTTACAGCTGTAATAAGTCTGAGGAACCCTTCACCTTGGATTCATCCCATTTATCTGTCCCCTTGAAAAGCACTCTGAATGACAGTGGATTTTGTTTCTCTGAACTGGAGAGTGACAGCTTGAGTTCCAGCAAGCTGTCCTCAGGCATCATCAAAAGCCCTCAAACCTCTGAAACTACCAAAGCATCTCAGACAAAAAGTGCTTTTTGTGTCACTGATCAGCCCATAAAAATAAAATTCAGTAATTCTCGCGATACGTCTGTGATAGAAACCATACATTCTAGTCTTCCTAGGAAAACAAAAACTACCTCGTCTCCAATCCACAATAATACTGTCCTCAGCTATAAAGAGCTGCAGAATCCACATGGTATATTTGAAGATCCCTGGCTGTTGCGCACCGATTATCAGTTGGAAACAAAACCTGCAGACTCAGTGCTGTCTTCAAAATCTCATGCATTTGGTACTGAGAAGCAGCCAGGAAAAGCTGCGCAGTATTTTGACGCAACATCCAGGCCAACGAAGTCGCAGACTATGCTTGCCTGTTCTCAGAGGGTTGTGGATGGTTGTGAAATGGCCTGCAAATCCTCCAGCGGAGCTGCAAAGAAGTCAGAAGTTACAATGAAGATGCCACAGCTGAAGAGAGGAGCCACCACGCTGGGAGTGATGCCAGTGTCACACACTAACAGTACTTTGTCGGAGGCTGTGACCCGAGGAAATTTGGATGCTCCCTTGGCCACTGGCAGCTTGAAATCGTCACTGGGAAAGAAGAGCGCACCACAGAAGTCGAGCATGTTGCCCAGGCCAGGTGGACCAACACCTCCAACACCTCCTGTACGCAAATCGAGCCTAGAGCAGAAACCAGTTGGTCTGGGTAATGGTGGAGGAAAAGCCTCCAGCCTGGACTTTGCCAGGGCTGCCACGCCAAAGGCTGAAGACGAAGCAGATTTGCGATTGAAAGCTGGGTGTTACTTCAGTGAAAGTGCCAGCAGCAAAATGAACCTGAAGGGGGACCACTCTTTGCCCAAGATGACATCCAGCTTAAAGGCAAAGGCATCAAAGAGCGAAGCTGTGCACCGTTATGGGAGCCACATGTCCCTGGAGAGGTGTGACAGCCTGACGTCGGTCGGATCCAAAGCAAGTGTGGCGAGGGAGAATGGGAGTGTCAGCAACTGCCGGGCAGGGCGCTCTGTCCCCAGGCTGGGGGTGCCCCCTGTTGCCTCCAGTGTGGGTTTACCACCACCCTTCACCGCCCCTGCGCCCAGTAAAAGCAACCAGGCAAAACCCACAGCTAACCAGAAGGTGCAAGCAAACGGGAATAAAAGCCGTAGCCTCTCCGCCAGCGGGTCAAAGTCTCTTAGTTCCTCTGTAAAGTCCCTGACACAGCCGACAGGGAAGGGCTCCGGCACGGCCCCTGGTGGGAAGGTAGCCCCACGCTCTGTGCAGCCCGTCAGCTGCAAACCTGGCCGAGGGACCATCATGGGGACCAAGCAGGCCATGAGGGCGGCCAACAGCCGCGTGAATGAGCTGGTGTCCGGTGGCTCTGCCAAGGTGGGCCACTTCCGAGGCTCCACTGACTCCGACAGTGGCAACGACAGCGGCATTAACCTCAGCGACGAGAAGTCACAGATCCCGGTGCTGCCGTCTCCATACAGCAAGATAACGGCACCGCGGCGGCCCCAGCGGTACAGCAGCGGGCACGGCAGTGACAACAGCAGCGTCCTAAGCGGGGAGCTGCCGCCGGCCATGGGAAGAACTGCTCTGTTTTACCACAGCGGGGGCAGCAGCGGCTATGAGAGCATGATTCGGGACAGCGAGGCCACCGGCAGCGCCTCCTCAGCGCATGACTCCATGAGCGAAAGTGGGATGTCATCGCCGGGCAGGATGAGGAGCCTCAAGTCCCCCAAGAAACGATCAACAGGTAAGAAATGAAGGGGAAGGTGGCCAGGTGTCCACTGGTGCTCTGCTGCATCCCTGAGGATGGGGGGTTTTCATGGCGTCTGACAGAGAGGGAGAGGAGGTTTGGAGAAACTCAGAGTGGGGAGATGGACTGTCGTCACCCACTTGCGTGTGCGCATGTAGAGCTGTGACAGCAGCTACTTGTCATTTATTTCACTTCAAAGCTGCAGGTGTGAAACAGGTGCTGTGGCGGAGAGGGCAGGAGAGGTCCTGGGTGCCCTAGGGCTCTGGCAGCCTCCCTGCGAGGGAGGAGGCAGCAGGTGGCTGCTGGCAGACAGGGCACGTTCCTTCCTTCCTTCCTCAGCAGGGTCAGCGATGAACGCAGCACCAAGCGGCTCCAAGTAGGAGGGTCTTACGGGTGGGTTGGGAGAGTAAGGGTGCTGGATGGGCACTCATGAGTTTTTGTGAGGACCAAGGCGGTGTCAGGGAAGACTGGTGAGAGAAGAGCAGTGAGGAGAGGAGGAGCTCTACTGCCAGGCATCTGTGAAGGAATTTCAGCACAATGTACTTTGGAAACAAGGGAATAGGCCTGGAGGAGAGAATAGTGTTTGTGAATTAAAGAGGATGTGCATTAGATAGGCTTAAAGGCAGAGCAGTAGGGTGAGAATGTAAGATGCAGTGACTCTTATGTCAGTATTACCAGCTAATTGGAAAATTATTGTATCGCACTGTAATAGCATTTTTATAACGAAATTTTGGAGTGTACATGCACATACTATAAGCAATAGGAAACTGACTGGGGAGTTGCGCAGAAGAGGCAGCGCCGGCTCACGTACTGTGCCAAGGTAGACGTGTCTGACCAGTCCTGTAGTATTGCAAAGAATTGGTGGCAATCAGTGCTGTGTAGCTAATGACCAGCAGCCTCATTCAGCAACCCAATCATACTGACTGCTGGAAATGCAGTAGGAACTAATACCAGCAACGTGCTGAATCTGAGCTTTTGGTTGGAAAGCAGTAATTATTGCAGCCTCTGTAGACACCTGTGATGCTCGATTCTGGCAGTAAAACCAAATGAGTTGAACTGACGTAGATCTCATGGTGCTTTCTGGTAAAAGCAACTGAGTTGCTTCAGCAGGTGATGAATCATTTTGGTAACTTAGTGCAACATTTGCTGCAGTTCTCTTTTCATAGCATATCAACCTCTTAAACCTTTCCCACAAATCAATATTAACAGCTGTATAAGTTGCACACATATTGAGAAGGCATTACCCACTGATGGATTTGTATTTGGTTTTGCCCCAGGAAATGCTTATAAGGTCTTTATAAATGATGAACTCTTTCCAATTGAAAATGCTTTATATCAGTAAATTATGTATTACTTTTGTGGCGTTCTGTAGACTTCGAGACAGTAATGTTTTATACATGAAATGAGGTTTCCTAGGAAGTTCATTAAATATTTCTTACAAGAAATGTTTGGTGCAGACCAATTATTAGCCTAAAATATATTGTAAACTTTCCAAAGCATTACAGATTCTTGGAGTAACTTACGTTGCTCCAAACTGTGTTGGAGTCATGCAGCCTCTGGATTTAAGGACAGATCCTACTCATATATATGTCGTTGGAAACTTTGGAGGCTCAAGTTGCAGCTTGGTTGGTTGCTGCCTTCTGAATGCCACAAAGGCAATGAAAACTGCAGGTGTTTAGCATCTTCAAGCATTGGTAGTAATTTCTGAAGGAACTGTTTGCTCTTTGCAAAGATGTAGTACAATGAGAGGGATCTTAGATAGATGTGCTAGGCTTTGACAGGAGGAGCAGGAGATTTCCAAATTTGTCAGCGCTTATCAGTATTGTTTTGAAATTACTCTCTCATTGCCGTCGCAAGGTAATGAATACCATTGTATTCCCCCAAAGAAAAATTAATCCAGGCAAAATATTTTTGCAAGGAAAGAATAAAGAACTGATGCTCAGACATCTGCTTTGGGAGAGGAACTGCTGTTGCTCCTACCCATGAACCAAGTAAATCATACTTTGTCAAGGCAGTAACTCAGTTAGCAGCCTGAGGGTATTTTACTAAAAGGAAAAGATCAAGGAAAGAATTTCTTCTTAAGCATCCTGAGAACCTAGATCTTCCTTTAACTCCTTGCAGTGCACTCTGCCGTCTCTTAGTCTCTTAGAGTCTGAGGAATGCTTGTCTTCTGTGTTTTAGGTCTCCAGCGTCGTAGACTGATTCCTGCCCCATTGCCAGATGCTGCCTCCCTAGGAAGAAAACCCAGCATCACCGGCCAATGGGTTGATCTACCACCTTTGCCAGGCACTTTAAAAGAGCCATTTGAAATAAAAGTTTATGAGATTGATGATGTGGAACGCTTACAGCGACACAGACAAGAAGAAACTGAGGTCAGCACATATTTTACAACAACTGTAGACAACTTAAATTACAGTATACAGGCAGAGTCCTTGCTTGAATGCCAGAATGGTGTTCAGGAAATTGATTGCAATTAAAGCACTATAATTATTAATTTTACAATTCATATGTTGGGGTACCCTTAACACAGAAAATGAAAATGATTGCTGTCTAAAATTAATTGTGTCTAACATGACTGATGGTATAAATGGAAGTTACCAATGAATACATTATGAGAAGACTTTATAATCTTAGCCTGGCTGATGAAACCTTACGGGCTCCCTCAATGATAGGGTCATTAACTCTTTATGTAAATGACAGAATTCTATTAAATCAAGGATACACTGAGTTTAATTTATTTGTAATTGGAAAAAACTTCAGCTAATTCTATTTTGGAGACCAGAATTCTATATTGTTCTGATGCCTTTTCCCCATTTCTTTCATAATAGCCTTTCCAGGATGTTGAGAAGGTAGGAATGCTTTTAAGAAAATAAGAATTCATGTGTTTCAGGATTAAGTGTATAACTCTAACATCATTATTAGGCTGTGTTCATCATTTGCACTGCTGGAAAAAACTACAAACAGCAGTAATTTCAGGATGTATTAAGAGATGTTTACTAATTCAGAGGAGTGCAACAAGTGCTCAAGTGATGTAGCATGGTGTTCCTCTAGATTAGAATCAATTAACATAAACTTTAAATAAACCCTCCCCAAATACCCACGAACCCCACAGTCAAACAAAACAGCTCACCTGCTAACTCTTACGAGTAATGAGCTGGGAACAATTTATATCAAACTGTTGGAGGTCAGCTCATAACAGCCAAATTCATGAAATGGTCTTTCTGTGTCTTAAAAGGGTCTGATGTATTTCCATACCAAGCTGAAGATACTAGAGAGGCGCCAGCAGCGAATCAGAGAAGTAAAGGCAAAGCATGAATTTTTGAAGGAAGAGTTGGAAGAGACAAAGTGCAGGCTGATGATGGATCCAAATAAGTGGAAAGAAGACTGTAAGTATTTTGCAAAAACAGCGGTATGATCTGCATGTAACAAGTTTTCAGCATGTGAGCTATCCCACTGAAAAATTTCAGCACTGAACTGAGCCCTAATATCCTCTGTGACTCCATTTGCATTTCTGTGATAGGGGATTTGTTCAGTGCTGAGTAATACCCGAAAGGAACAAACCCCACCTCCAAATCGACCGGAAGAGAACGTCAAAACAATGCAGAGACTCACTGTGATGCTTGTTAATATTAAATATTTATATAACATTTTATTATCCTTCTTTCCAAAGAAGGGGAAAAAAAAAAGTTTCCATATCCATGTTACAGCTGGGAAACTGAGGCATGAGATTTGTTCACAGACTGAGTGCTGTGCTTAACTGGTGCCTTGAGGTAGTTTTGCATCTGCTGAACAAAGTGAAAACATTTTCTTAGTAAAAGGGAAATAAAATTGTGCTCTACATTATGGGCTCCCTTGTGAAGGAATTATGTTTTGCTATGAGTTGTTTCTCTTACTAATTTTTTTTTGTCTGACAGTTGAAGTGGATCCTGATCTTGATAAGGAGTCACAGGAGTACCTGGAGGCACTGGAACAAGTGACAGAGGAACTGGAGCAGTGTGTTAATTTGTGCAAGTCACATATCATGATAGTGACGTGTTTTGATATTGGAATAACAGATACGCAAGATGGAGTAAGGGAAGTGGAGGTCTGAAGAGAGGTTTTTCAAGGGACTGAAGGAAGTGAAGCTGGATCGTCTGACATGAAGAAGTAAAGAGAGAAAGTAGCTGGGAAGTGAAGGAGGAAAGGAGAAGACTAAAAAGCAACAACGAATGTTGTAAGAGAAAGAAACAGCTGAGGGATGGGAATGTTCATAAATCATTTGGTGCCTCAATGTGACCTGAACTGTACAAAGATAAAAGTAGGATCAAGTATTGCTTCTACCGGAGGGAAGCGAAGAAACCAAGATGTTAACAAACGAACAAACAAATATACAGTGGAAGTGCCTTTAAAGTTCATTTGATTCTCATTTTTGTATTTGGTGCTAGAATTAAAGCCAGCAAACCTAAGCAGACCACAAAATGTATTCCTACGAAATATTTTATACTGTATAGTGTATTTATGACTATATGTAAAAAAAAAAAAAAAACATTGTAGCAAAAGCAATAAGTAAATTATGTTTTCATACCTGAACTTGCCTTCTTGTTTCATAGAAAAGCTGTCTTATGTAGCAGAGTTAAAATTGTATTATAATTGTTTTCTTGGTTAGGGTTCGAGATATTTTTATGAACATTTATCTATTGAAAAGGTGTATTATGGCATTTTGAGATGATTGTTTTACCTTCAGGTTTTGTATTATTACTTTTTCAGATCAAAATAAATGTTTGTTTTCCATTTTATATATACGTATATAGATATATATTAACTGCTTACCTACTTCCTTGGTTACTAACCTCACTTATCACAGACTTGGTCTTTTTGGAGTCGTAAACTTAATGTGAGGAGGTCTACAAAGGGCACTGTGGTTTGTTTTGGTTTTCTTTTTTCCTCTCTTGACTGCAGGAATTGAGAATTATGTTTATTACCAAAACCATAAAACAAACAAAAAAAAAAGGAACAAAAAGTTTTTGTAAATGTTAAGTTAGGTCCATATTTTTATATAGTTTTGACTATAAATATAGCATTTGCATTTTGAACTTCTAAGACAAATAGTATATCTTTTTACAGTTTTTCTAAGGAAGGCAAACCCTCAGGATCAAGTTTATACATGCTGCATGAGATTTGTGCTTTTTTGAAGGAGGCCACTTAAGTGTGGAAACTATTGATAAATTGTTGCCAAACAAATACTTTTGAAAAGGATTAATAGTGTATGTAATACCACATTTCATAACGAATCATATTTTCTAATCATCTTCCTTTTTATGGTTTTTTCAAATCCTTTGTACAAATATGTATTATAACAGCTTGCTTCAGTTTTTATCTGTGAATAAAAGATACATCTATTGTTATGATTGCTTCTTGCTACGTATGTGATTTTAAAGTTCGGAAGGTAGAGGATGGCCTGCGGTACACTGTATTAAATGTCGCATAGTATTATCTCTTTGCCCAAGAGAGATGACTGGGAACAGAGTTTTGACATTAGTCATCGTAAACCAAACAGGAAAGAGAGACAGAACACCAAAGGGTAAAATAAATAGTGATGATAGCACTTGTATTTCATAGCACTTCATAGCTTACAGAGCAAAGACCTGCAGCTCACATGCTTGTTTTCCCTGATGAGACAAAGCAACTAAAAATGGTTCTAAAAGCACAAGAAAACTTCAGGAGCTGGAATCAAGCCCTGTGCCCCGTAGGTCCAGCGTATCAAATGTCTACGTTCATTTCTCTCTGACACTGCTGTGTTTGCTCTCTGCTTAGACAGTAGCTGTGCCTGGTCCTCATCACTCACTGATGCTGGCTGAAGTAACTCCAGGCAGATTTAGTGTGAAACTAGTGCTTCTAATGATACCGTCTTGAGTATTTTCCCGCTATTTGGCCAAATGGCCTGTAATGTGTGAATTTTTCCCCTCCCTCTTTTTCTCTACTTTTGTAGCCCTAAGAGCATGGCATCAGTGGACCAAGGTCTCTCGCCCTCACAAAGAGGCCTGTGAGGGGGGTGTATATGCTTTCCTCCTCATTCTGCAGCTGGAGAAGTGGGAGAGTGAGAGCAAGTTTGGCCCTTAAATATCTTTGAGACTTTGCATAGGTTACAAAGGATGCCCTGCTCTTACCTACTTCTCTGTGATTTATCCCTGGAAGAGGGTGCACTGTGTTTGCTTACTGACAGTTGGTACTGGGTCGGGTTGTTTGTGGGGGAATGTGGCATCTCGAATTTCTAGAGGATCCCCTTGCCGATATCCTTGAATACCAGATAGATTTATTAAGTTGTAAATTCCTGCTATAGTCACTTTCTGTATGTGTGCAGAAAGTCACAGTTCTTCCAAAGATGGAATCAAAACTATGCAGTGATTCAATACATCGGGCTTTTTTTTTTTTTCAGAGCAAGGATTGGATAAATAAATACAACCAAAATAAAGGCAGCAGCTTGCTGAGGGACAAATATTTCTCAGCAAAGGGGAAAACCCCAAAGGAGAGGGCCAAAGGAGAATATATTTATGGGGAGCTCTGCACTGTGGTGTTAGGTTTTGCGGTGGTGCCGTTACACCGTCCTCTGGATGCACATCTTAGTGATGCTGCTGCAAGATGAGTTGACCCGTGGTAGCCTCTGAGCCCAGACTACAGCAGTGCTGGGCTCACCGTCTTTTCAAGGTAGTCTGTAACACACTCTTGAATAGACACAAGAATTTTTGTTTCTTTTGTTTGCCAGCCACTTCATCCTCTCCATGGAGGTCTTAATTGTTTCTCCCCCTTATAATACTCTGAAATAAAAATCTAACTTCTAATCATCCAATTTTTATAAACCTGACAATTTGTTTAAATATTTCTCTATATGGTGTTTACTGATCAGGCCTGTGTATCCTTTGATAGTTACTCCTTAATTTCTAACTAAGGTAATGTGTGCCATAAAGTAGCAAAAGAGACATTTCAGGGCTGCAGAGTTACATGTCAGCATGGCAATAGCATGCATTTTAAATATGTCTCCAAGCCAGAAGCTAAATGTAAAACAAGCCTGAGACACAAAACAAGGTGAGGCACTGATGGATGAAATAGCAGACTTTTCTCTATGCAAATGCTGTTCTTTGTTGGTAGTTGTGGATAGTAAATTATCTTTCATATCTTAAAACCTCAGAGCCTGTAATATTCCTTTCTTTTGGGTTACTTTCGAGGTTCGGTCCCATTAAAGTTTGTACAAGTATATGCTTAGTTTATGATTCAAGCCTGGATTGCAAAAAGGCTTAATTATACAAGGTTATAAATGATAATTGCAAAATTAATCTGGATGCTTTATTTCATTAATTTTCTATTGAGATTTAATGATTTAAAATAGCCATTAAATTGCACGCTTGAAGATGTGATCTTGTTGAGTTTGTTATGGTATCAGATAACATTTTAGAACCCCACTGGTACTGGAGAACTTCCCAAGTCACACTAGAATTCTTTCTCCCTTGGTTGCAGATCTTTCTTTGAAATCCCTCACCTTCCCCTTCCTGGGGCAACCCTTACTACATCCCTTGATGGACAGTTTACCAAGCAGCTCATGTCATGCTTATTTCCTGGCCACAGGAAAAAATGTATTGACAGCTGCTGCTTTTTTAAACCAATGCAATGGTGACTCTAAATAAAGCCTAAAGGTTAAATTTCAGGAAGTGGGACATAAATTCCCTTTTCTTCAAACCCCACCTCTCGCCAGGTTTCACTAACCAGGAGGCCAGAGGTGAGCTCGCCTGTGTGTGAGGGGCAGGGAGAGGAGAGGTCCCCAGCGCCTCAGTCACGTGGTCAGACATCTTTCAGGAAGAGATGAAGCATGGACTGGAACAGAAATCAAGTGAGAAAGCAGGACTCTTATCTCATGACCAGGTACTAAGGAAAGCGAGGAGAACCTTGCATTCTGGACATGGCCTCCAAGCTTACTTGTGCATTTTCCCATCAAATGGTCATGGGATATAAATAAAAAATAAATATTGGTCAAATAATAAATAAATAAATATTGGTCAACTAAATAATAAATAAATAAATAATGGTCAAAATAGAAAACTTCTGGAAGGTGGGATTTCAACTCACAAAATTTGCAGCTTGGATGGATGAGTTGGAGGAGTTGGTAGCCACTCCTGTAAGCTGTGATGATGCTAACTGTGTAGTAAGCAGTGTACATCTATGGGGACATTGCTAGAAGTGCTTGGAAATGCAGTTATTACATAGATTCCCTGTGGAGAAATCAGATGGTGTGTAGGCAAAAACTTATTAAATGTATGCGTAAAACCTTTTTCTTTACAGTGCTTCTGGGCCAAGCGGTTCCAGCTAAGGCGTTTCTAGGACACTCAACTGCCATGTTGAAACATCACTACTAAAAGAGAATGCAATAGAAATGTGAGATTATTTGTTCTTTTCTCAGCATGCAGAAAGTGTTTCATTTATTTCTATTTCAAGTTACCCATGTATTCTGTTTCTAGTTATAAACCCACATTTTCCAGTCACTTGCATTTTATTTTTAAAGTTATGTGTGGAACATAACTCCACAGGCAGCTGTTCTATATTGTAGCTATAGTTCTATATTGTGGCAGGGTTTAAGGCCAAAGCTATAAGATGACCTCTGTATCAGATGTCCAAGCTGGCAGAAGTGGACACAAATAAAAACCGGTGCTGTATTTGGGCCCCAATTCACTAGAGCACTTAGGCACCTGTTTAAGCAAACAAGTAAATCTGGTTTGTATCCAGCAAAACACTCCAATTTTGGCTTATATCCCATTGACTTGGATTTTTTTGCTCCAGGGCTTCAGATAGTGTAAATTGCTTTAGCAGACGTTCAGTGAAGCTACCCTGACTTTCACCAGATGAAGATCCTGCTGCAAATATTTCACTCGTCAGTAGTATTTGGAAGAAAGGAAAGAATAATTCTGCTGATGTGCAATGATATCACAAGTGCAAACTAGAAGGCGTCCGTATGTAACATCTCATGGCTTCATGCAGAATGTGACTTGCAGAAATCTGTTTGTGGAATACACAGAATAGGACATAACTCTTGACAGTGTTGATGTTCGAAGAGATTTATTACCAGACCTGCAGGGGAACTGCTTGACGATGGGATGTGTTTGGCACAACAGTAACTTACAACAGCTTACACAGGAGCCCATTAGTACACTCATTTCCCTTCCCCACAAGCTGGGGTGGTGGGGGCAGCAGGAGCATGGTGGCAAAAGGAGGGGAATCTTTCAGAGCAACCCACACATGGACTCCAGGGTGATGCATGCTTCCTCAGTGGCCTGGTTTTAATTTTTTTATACGTCTTTTGCTTCTGACTGTTGTATTCGGCTTGAGACAAGTCATTCCTGGGTATATTCCTGTGGCTCCCTGATGAGAGGGAAGGGCAGCTGTCACTTGGCTACTTCTCACTGGGGGATGGGCAGTAAAAAGATAGCCTTAGAGCGATAAAAAAATAACATTTCTGCCTTCTCTCCACTGCATCAACACTTAGTAGCACAATTCACTTGCTGTACTTTTGTATTAATGTATACTCTAGAGATTAGGACCTTATTCAAATCTTGGAGATAAGGAGGTCTCTCTGGGACAGCTTTTGTTGGGTTGATTTGTCTTCCAAGTGGACAGCCCAGTGAGCCAGTACAGCTTTATTCTGCAAAGGTTTTGCTTCATTTATTTCTTTAATGTAAAGGTTTCTGTGGGAGCTTCCTATCAGGTCTGGTGAAGGAAGGCAGAAGTGCATGCAGTGCTGCCTGGTCTCGCTGGGACGGCTGAAGGAGCTTGTCTTGACTTCTGAAAGACTTGATTTCCGAGCTTTGCTGTTGACTTCAGTAGGAGAAGAACTAGGTCGTTAGTTAACTCCTGGCTTTGCTGGTATTACAGCAGTATTATGCTGCCAGGAGGAGCAAAGCCTTCAGCCCCGGGGTAGTGAAAAAGCAGGTTCATGACTCCTTGTTATCTGGCTCTCCTGCCTGAGGTCAGTGGATTGCCTTAGATTCTGCCCTTCGTAGTGTCAGGGACCTAATCAGGGCTGGAAGCTCCTGACTGTATTTAAAGCACACTTTAATTGATCTGACCTTGTACGGGAAATACCGTTGGAGTTCTAATGTGCTGCTCTCCGGGAGGCAGGCGCAGTGCTCCAGGGCACAGGCAGTAGAGAAATAAGCAGACATTTCAGAGTTTGGCCTTTGACTGGGAAAACTGACTTTTAAATATTGGCTCACCGAGACCTTTCCCTGCATCCGTAACAATGACCCTCCATTTGTCAGCACCTGGCACAGATACACTTACACATGCCACTTGTATTGAAGGGTGCCACTCATTTTGTTGTACATTACCATTTAAATGAGTTACATTTGTACCTAAAGGCTTCAGTCTCATGGGGCTCAGGGCTGTACAAACACAATTTTTTAGCCTAAATAGACAGTGTATGAGAGGGAAGGACAAAGTGGAGTACTGTGTTTCCCTCCAAATAGAGGATGTAACAGTTCTTAAAAATATGTCTTTCATGATGTCCTTCACTGAGCAAAACCTTCAGCTGTGGCAGCTGAAACACTGCAGACAGGCTCCGATGGGATAGCATTTTCAAAGTGGATGCTCAGTTTCCTAAGTGAAGATGTGTTATTTTCCTGTATGCCAGGAAATGAGGGAAAGCAAAGCTTTCCATTCAGCTTTTGGGGACAGAGGAAAATCTAATAATATATCCAAATACATCCATAATGTATTTGCACATTATACCTGAGGTACTTGGAGCGCTCTTCAAAGGTCTTGTGACTTTGGAAAAATTCCCTTCTCCAGTCTGGATGTTGAAGTTACTTGATGGTGTTGTCCTTGATAGACAGCCGACCCAACACAAACCAAGCTCTGAAATAGCATTGCAGCATTAAACTTCAGTGAAACATTTATTTTTTCTTTAAAATCAGAAACTAGGGAAGATATTCTGATTAACTCTGTCAGGAGGGACTTCCAGATGTACTGACAACACACTGACTGGTTTGGCACAGGGGTTAAAGATCCTTTTTCAGGTGAGTAAATTGTAAATGCAGATTTGAAAACTGCATAAAATTTACGCCTCCACGGTGCCTATGGTATGGGTGTGATAATTGAGTCATTGATGTTACAAGATCACTGAATATAATAGACAGGTCTGTATATATTGGGAATATGGCCAGGAATTTCGGCTCCATATACACCAGGCACGCAGCTACGCAGTCCTTGCCCTCCAGGGCCTTTCCCCATTAGCAGAGTCAGTAATCAGGCTGGAAATGAGCACGGCAGTCTGACGGCATTGTATGCAAACCAACTGGGAACCTTTGGAAATGCTAGCACCCTGCCTTCCCTCCTCTGGCAAAAGCCTCTTTCTGCCCCTTGCCTACACGCAGCTGGTTAATAATTTTCTAGCTGATGTTAACTGAGAAGATGTAGAGCTGTTCCTGGCATTCTAGGACACATGCAACTAGTTGCAAGCATTTCAAGTGGCTTCCACTGTGTTGCTATTTTACACAGATACTTTGCAAGGGTGATTTAACTGTAATCTCCCACAGCAGCAAGCTGCACAGGCAGTAATTCTGTGATCTGTATTTAAGTTTAAAATGTGGCAATCCTTCAACAAAGCCAGCGTGGTTTTATGTTTGCAAATGTGTTGCATCAGACTTGCCTTTGTTGTGCTATCATCTTATCAGAGTCAATGACTGACGTGTTTTGCCAGCCTGCAGCCCGTTGGCACATACTCTTCTAAGAGACCTGCTTTTTGTTTCTGGATTGAACGTGTGGGCTGGGGAGAGGGTCAGTGCATGACTGAGCAGCTTCCACCGGTTGACAGAAGTGTCTGTGGCACTTAATTCAAGCTCTCCTGCTAGTTCCCAGTCTTTGAAAAGTCCCAGGTCTACTTTTAGCAATGTCACAGATGTCAGTGCCAGCGTGGCAGGGACCTTATTGCACTGCAGTTGCTGTTTCCTGTACCTTACGTTTTAGACCACTTAATGTCAAGATGGGAGCTTCGTTAGCATTTACATGCATCAGATGATGGTCGCTCCCCTTGCCCAGGGGGATGTGCGACTGTTGAAGAAATAACAGATTTCAATGTGCATTTGGAACAAGGAGTGAAAAGGCTGAGGTCTTTTTTTTGCAGCTTTCCTGTACGCACGGAGGGAAGCGGTGATCACGTGGAAGGACCCAGCGTTGTACTGCAGCCAGCTTAAGTGACAACCTGACAGCCCTGGCAGTGTGCTGGTGACTCTCCACACCTCGCAATCCAACAAGAGCTAGAAATTTGCTCTGTATAAAAACAAATTGCTCTTTTTATTTGCTTCATGTTGACTTTTACCTTTTCTAAGATGTGTGATGAACCAAGGACAGGGATAAGAGGTTTCATGCCTTAACAAACAGGATTTCCCCCCCCTGTTTTGTCCAACCTTGAACTTGTCCAGAGGCCTTTGAACAGAACCACAGTTCGCTTTTTATGTTGGGTGTTTCAGACACGTCCTGACTGCATCGTGAAACGACAATAGGAAAACTGCAGAACAACCGCAGCAGAAGAGAACCTTAGCCTATTAGTAACTATCTCTGAGTTTATTGTTCTCCCTTAGACCAGTACCTTCCCCACACCAGTAACAGACTGTGTTAATGCAAGAGCGCTTTTCCTCATGGTTAGCCATGTGCTAACCATGGTATCTCGCAGGAGAAGCACAGTTTCTTATAGACTTATGAACACCTTCCTTCCAGCCCCTCCCACTAAAGTCGAGTTCCTGTGACAATCCCAGCAGACAAAAGGCAGCATGTGCTGTGGCTAGTGCAGAGCAATTTGTGTGCTGGTTGCCTGGCCAATTGCTGCCACGGGGACTGCATGATGCCTGACTTGCATCCACCCATCCCTTGGTGGAGGAGATAATTTCCTCCTCTATCTCGCTGCCAGTTTTCATGAAACCCTGTGGGAATGTAATTATCACTGAGATTTCTGCCCTTGGTCAGATTTGTTTGATGTTGAGGATAAGGGGGAGGGTGGTGAGATGTACAGTGCTGTTGAATACAAATACAGCAGTTAGAGGAGTGCCGATGTTCAGTAGGATTCTAAATAATTTGCTTTCAAAGCTGAGCATGCTATTAAAACAGAAAAAAAGCGCAATGAAGCTACACACTCTTGAGTAATTCAGTGACTTCTTGTCCTAAACCAGAGGTCATCTCCCGTTATGAGAAACATCTGACACAGGGCTTTGCTTCGCTCAGTAAATAACACCTTTCTCTGCTTCTGGGAATGAATTGTAAGTAGTTGAGAAGAGAGGATATTGGTGCAGCCAGTCAATCTGTGTTCAGCGGGGTTAGAAAAGCTGAAAATACCTGTCCTGGAATTGCTTACGAGGATTTCTTACAGCTCCAGATTCTGGTCACAGATTACATCAGCACAACTTTACCTGAGAGTATGCTCAGGTAAATTCGGTTTGTTTGCACTTAGGTTATTATTGCCGAAGAGAGGATTTGGTCCTTAGGCCTTCGTTCAGGAAAGCACCTGTGTTTAGCAAGGGTGCTCGCTCCAGGCTTAGCTCACTGCTGTGCCTCAGAAAACGCTTTTCTAATTTACGGGCTTCATGTGCGTTATTGAAGGGTAGCGAATTAACTGGAGGTGAAAACAATTGTAGCACATTTCTTCAGCTGCTGGCAATACATGTAACTCCATTGTCTTTAATAACGAGTGCTAATTTTACACCTGTTAAGGACTTGATAAAGAGCAGTGTTGGCAGTGCTGTGCCTTCTGGGGTAGGTAATGAGCCATTTTGTGTCTCTGAGTCCTGGCTTTCTCACTTGCTTGTGCTGGCTGGAGCATTACGAAGGTGAGATGTGGATTTTATTTGCTGCTGAGCCTCCTATGTTATTATTCTGCCTCTCCCATGCTGCTAGTAGCCATGTGGGTGGCTCCTCTGGCAAATGTGCAAGCACTGTGTTTTGACTTGCACCCCTGTGTAAATGGTTCGAATGGCTTTCTTGACCTGTGTGATCAGTCCAGTATGAGAACATCTAAAAAATAATCATGGCTTGCGCAAACCTTTGTCTTTAGAAGTGAGGGCAGTCATGTCTCAGCTTTGGAGGAGTTCTAGTGAGAATTTTTTTGAAGTCGCTAATTGTACTGGCCATCTGCTGTTGTAGGGAGGAGAGCTGAGAAATTGTAGGTATTGTCTTAAGTGTGCATAATCCAATTTTTATTGTGAATGCAGCCTTTAATCACCAGTCTTGCAAAGTGAGGCATCTGTTTCTGAATTTAAGTAGCTGAGACTAATCAGACTAATTCCAGTCTTTCTGCAATAGGCCTAATTGATCAACACAAATCTTTGGGGAAAAAAATAAGAGAATAATTGTTTATGTTACTCTATACTGTAAGGATGATGATGAGTCTTTTAGTCACTTTACCTGGTAATCTTGAAAGCTGATGTAGAAATTTGTTTACAAAACACACCTGTTCTTGTTTGTTGCTGCTTCAAAGCCTGCACTGTGCTTGAAGGGAGAAGAAAGTGCTGATGTGTGTGTTTCCTAGCAGAGTTCTCTTATTCTCATAGTAGTGCGGAAAGTTGTCTTAGTTTGAAATAGCCTGAAGTGGATGTGAAATCTTCTGATGTAAATTATCAGTCTGAACTGAAGCATTTAGCCTGAGAAGAGGTTTCCAGTGAGGCCTTTTCTTAACGTTGGTATGGCATGCCAAAATGCGTTGTGTGAAGGGAAATCAGTATATGAATTTAGCTGCACAGTGCCTGGCACTCGGTATATTTTGCAAGCATTAAAGCAAGCTATTCTTAGAAGAGTGCTATTGAGGGTAAACTGAGGAATAGCGGAGGCACGCAAGTCAGTGAGACCAGGAGGTAGTAGACTTGGCTCCTTGTTCCTCACTCTGGCTGTTGGCAAATACACCGCATCCCAAAGCTACCAGTCTAATAATATTGCCTGGACCTGCCCAAGCATCTTGAATCAAATGCAGAAATGTTATTTACAGGACAAAATGTGCTTTTGAGAAAAGGATACTCATAGCTGTAAAACTAACAAATCTGAATTCTGCTAAACTTGCCTCAGGAATTCGCTGAAATTTTTACAATTGGATATCATCACGTTCCTGGGGGAAGTTCATGTGGACTAAATGATTTATTTTATTATCTGCACAGACACAATTCAGGCAGAAAACTGTGGTAGCAACAAAATTACATTGCTTTGCTTTGTGAACTTGTTAAAATAAGGTGTTTTATTTGCTGGTGTCGAAAGCTGAACAAGTCTTCCTTACAGCTTCAGATAAACCCTAACATTTCACACACGCTTCAACCCTGGGTGGGTTATTAACCCTTGAGTGAAGTTACCCTTGACTTCAGTCTAATGTCGAGTGAAAGTTATTCATACACCTAAGCCTTTATCTTAATTATCATTTGCCTGCTGCATTGGGGAATGGTTTAATGTGCCAAGGGCAAAACCCCTCTGCATTTCTATTCAGCAAGGGCCTATGGGGCCAGACCTTTTTCTTAAAAGGTACGGTGAACAGCCCTCCTCCTACTGCTCTTGTGATGGTAACATAAGAGAGGAAACTATAGTATTGAAGATAGTCATGAAATAATGACTATGGTTTCACAAGGCTGTAGTGGAAAATACCCCAGAGAAATGGCAAGAGGAAGTCCATGAGAGTTAGCTTACAAAAACCTGGCATTACACAAAGTCAGAAACACACGGCAGCTTCCAACTCATTCTGTTTCACTTAGTTAATATTTTGCAGAGTGTTTGCATGTGTAGTGCTGATCAGTACTAAGATCTAGTCCCCCTAAGCCTTTTACCAGGTAAATAAATCAACATCTTCCAAGTAACATTTAAGCATAGATAGTAATCTTGACTTAATCTGACACGAACCCTTGTTACAAATGTTCTCATCCTTTCCCCTCCTATCTTTTATAAAGACAGCACCATAATGTTTATAGGATGTATTTGGGATGTTTCTTAACTCCCAGAGGACAATGTACCATAAATAATTTTACTAAAATTATGGTACTTGAACACCCCCTTTGGACTTGTTCTTTTCTATCATGTTACCAGTATTGCACCTTGCTATCACTGCAGTGGTGGAATGAGATATCATAGTATTGCAGATGTTATCACAGCCCAAGATAAATTTAATCACTTAGAAAAATTAAAGACTGGGACAGCCTTGGACGTACCTGTGGTGCTTTCTTGTAGTTTGCTGTTCGATTGATGGTGTTGTTGGAAGTCTACTATAATGTAACGCTGAGAGGAGTTGTTGCTATCAAGTTTGGCACTGGTGAGGCCACACTTCAAATATTGGGTTCAGTTTTGGGACCCTCACTAAAGAAAGATATTGAGGTGCTGGAACATGTCCAAAGAAAGGCAATGAAGCTGGTGAAGGGTCTAGAGCACAAGTCCTATGAGGAACAACTGAGGGAACTGGGGTTGTTTAGTCTGGAGAAAAGGAGGCTCAGGGGAGACCTTATCGCTCTCTACAAGTACCTGAAAGGAGGTTGTAGTGAGGTGGGGACTGGTCTCTTCTCCCAAGTAGCTAGCGATAGGACAAGAGGAAATGGCCTCAAGTTTTGCCAGGAGAGGCTTAGATTGAATGTTAGGAAAAATTTCTTCACCGAAAGAGTTTTCAAGCGCTGGAACAGGCTGCTTAGGGAAGTGGTGGAATTCCTGTCCCTGGAGGTATTTAAAAGATGTATGGATGTGGTGCTGAGGGACATGGTGTAGTGGTGGAGCTGGCAGTATTAGGTTTATGGTTGGTCTTAAAGGTCTTTTCCACTCCAAATGATGCCAGTGAAATTAATCCAATTAAATTCCTGTAGCATTCTCACTGGAGCTGATATAATAGGAGGCTGCTCGATCACTGGGTTGTTTGCTAAGTTTAAGCAGGGAGCTCCTCATGAGCTGAGAGGCTCAGAGGGGCTTTTCTGAAAAACACAGGGCCTGGGCAACTGGTTAGTTGTTGGCTTTCTTTTGCATATGCAGTGTTGTGAAGGTGGAGGAAACAAGGAGCATTTGGAGACACAAAGTGAGAAAGGCAGGCTTTTATTTTGCAGCAAAGTAATTGCCTGCTGCTGTTCATCCCACTGATGATTTGGTGGCAGGACTTGGTACATGTCTTCTATAACTAGCAGGTGTGTACCAAACTTGTTCCTGACATGTAGTGGGCTTGCACTGATAGTAAATAATGGGAGCACTATCTGTCTTGTTATTTGGTTGCAGTCTCTACCATGAATGATTTTTAATGGAGCATGGGTGTGAACAAGACTCTTAAATACGTGGGAAGACCCTTTCCACCCTCAAACAGCCTGATACTACCAGCCTTCCTGTGGAGGAGGTGAGGTCATTGTATTCTCCTCAACTCAGCAGTCTACAAAAGCATGAGGTAAGAAGATTTCTTCACTCTGAATAGATTATGACGTGTGTTTTGAAAGTCAGCTCTAACTAAATTTGCCATTTCCTATCTATCTTCTGGGGTGCAACCACTTGCTGAAAAGTAACAGCTTTTGTGACACAGGAAGTATGAGGCTGTCTAGCAGGAGCATCATCCTACTTTAATAGGTGTTTAATAATCTGTCAAGGCCCAGTTGTGATCTCTGACCCAGAGCTGCCAAGATTGGAATAATCTTGATGTTTGAGAACAAAAGCAGCTTTATACATAAAATTCTTGTCCTGTTGGGATTTTTGCAGTCTCCCTTAAACTGACTTAAGGTTGCTATATGTGTCTAGAAGATTAAATTAAATTTAAAGTTAAGCTTTTGTTTTGGTAAAAATCTAGGCTTGCATGGTTGATTGAACCTTGTTCATCTGCAAAACCCTGAAATGATGTAACTTACACAGCAAGGATACTGTGCTTACCCTGTATCCTGTATTGTGAAGGGATGTGATTTACTCAAGGGTCTTTCTCTCCCTGCTCGCCACTCCAAGTTCAGGTCTTCTACCTGAATCTGGCATAACAGCTTTGAAAGTTGCATTTCACACCCTGCTCTACTAAATTCCTTTTTAAGGATGCTGTAATCTGGATATTGCTTCATAAATCTAGTTCTATGTGTAAGAACTCAGGTTCATGAGATTTTTTTTTTTTGCATATACTTTTGCTCACCTGTAATAAATTTAAACCCTGGCATTTATTTAGTGTTTTGTAAAACCTGCATACCTGCATGGTTGTTTAAAATGTGCTGCATAATGCATGCTCACTTACCCACATCTTATTTCCTTTGCTAGTTAAAGCTTTCCTCTGTACTACAAGTTCAAGTCTATAAAGGTTTGAGTAGTGCATGTGTACTTAAAGCCAGGATTGCTTTTGCATTCTATCCAGGTTAATCCATTTCAGCCAAATTTGTTAGCCCAGGCATTTGTGATCCTTCCTGTATACAGCCTCAATAGATTCTGCAAACATCTGTTTGTAGGCATGCTGAAAGATAAATGTCTGGTCAAGGCGAAATGAAGATGTCCATAAGACTGTTCTAGGCACTCCTGATGTTAAATAGTTCTGGTGCTGAAAAGCTTTGAGAGCAGTTAGACCAGCTGGGAAAGAACTGGGATTTGGGGACACCCAATTATATCTCTTTCTTTGAACACATACACTTCTATTTTTTTCCCATAAAGAGAAATCTGATTCTTAGGCTGTATCCTTAGCGGCGGTAAAGCAGCATGGCCTTGCTGAAGTCAGACTGACACTGCCTCTGCAGGATCTGGCTTTAAGCTTTAAGTCTTTTTTATCGCTTTGCAGAGCAAAACAGGTGTGCTTTCCTCTAAAAGACATTGTGTTCTCTGTGGAGTTTCAGTGATGAGCAAAGAGAAATCGTTCCATTTAAATAACTATAATTTATATTGATGATAATATGCTGAATTCTATAACTGCTTTCATGTCTCAGAAGGATCTTAATACATCCTTGAGTTTTGGGACACTGTTTCATCTGGATGTAGTAGATGGATGTAGATGTCATGGGGTCTTTAATTTTCACTCTTTAGATTCATTCTCCTACTTTCTGATTAATTTCTCTATGGGGTGTCTGCCTTTTACATCATGGCAAATGGAGTGCCGGGGGGGAGGGAGATGTAATGTTTTATTAGCAGCCTCTGTTTAATGTAACTGTGCTAGTCCTGTGAACTAAATATGCTATCAAATGTAATTCCCCTGAGACGAACAGACTTACTGATACGGGAGAGCTGTAGAAGGACATCTATACAGGCTATAGAGGAAAGCTTGAAAAGTCAAACCTTTTCCGCACCTTTTTTCTAAGATTAACCTATGGGTCTTTTCTGTTAATCTTAAATTTTTCTTTCTTGTGGAGAAGGAAAGATATTTCAATGTATAGTACGTATTTGACAGCTGATTGAATGAAAAGGTTGAAGCTAATGTGTGAAATGGATTGTACTGCAGTGGCCCAGGGAGCATATCAAAGAAAGGCTGAAATCAACACAGTGTATTAGGAGCCGGTATGCATGAGGTGTGTTCTCCTATCAAGCACGTTTTTGAATAAGTCTACTGAAGCACAGAATCGAAGGAATTGTAAAGTCAAAGCCAACATCACTCCATTATGTCTCTGCTTTCCCATCTTTAATTCCGTAAGACTGAGATCCATATTACTGCTGCTGTAAATTTCAGGTCACTGCTTCCCCTCCCGTTGATGTGAGATGGGGTGGTGGCACTGGTGCTGAAGCACACGGGAATGCATGCTTACCCTATAGCTTCTTTCCTCTTCACGAGGAGAGGTTAGTCAAGTCCCATGAACGTTTACAAGTTTTCCCCCAAAGTCATCTTCTATATTACTTTTGTGTTTGGATGCCTCAGCTGCCACCAAAGAGAGGCTGCAGATAGATAAAGGATCATAGGATAGCCTATATGGCAATGATAGGCATGAGCAGTAAGTTATAATGTGAAGTTACAGCGTACTAGCATAAATGTTCCAGCATTCTTGGGGCTCCAAGGCTACCTTGATGTGAAATCATTTTATACTTTGAAAGGAAAGGTGGAATAAGGTGCTTTGTGTAAGGTGTATCTGCACCAGGGGTGATGTGTAACTTCCTTGGATTAACCTGTGCTTTAGCTCCTGTTGTCTAAGATTAAGCAGATTTAGAGAGGAGCTATTTTTCCCTTTCATATTCAAGACAATATTACTGCACAAGCAGTACTTGCTCGTGCTGCGTGTAGCTTTCTGTCCTTATCTAAGGAGTCCCAGATCTTGCTCCTGTCTAATTAGTTTCACCCACTTGCACTAGGGATGAACCTGGAGGTATTTGGAAGCATGCCAGCCACAAAACAAAAGGCGAAAAAGTGATTTCGGATCTCCCAAGTATCAATCTGGTGCTTAGCGACTTGCAGCCTTCCTTTTTATTCCTATGAAGAACACTTTGAATCTGTCACAGACTATTTAAGGGATCTGAGGGCAAGACACTTAGCTTTTCAATCTGTTTACTTCTGCAATGTATGGCACAGTAAATGTATCTAACTGCAATATTATGAAGCTTACAGGGATTAGTAAGCATCCTTGAGAAACCTGTATGCAATATACCATAGAATGATGCAAGATGATGTCTTTACCGATCAAAAACTGATTACTTTTAGAGGAGTCTAATTGTACATGAAAATTCTGTAGCCATTTTCAGCATCGTTCATTGCTGCTTCATAAACCAACAATTTAAATGCTATATTGAGAAGTCAAATATATATTAACCAGATGTATAGTCAAGGACTTAGTACATCCTTAGTCATGTGTAAATAAGTGCTTTTAAAAGGAAGGTGGTGTACTGAAAAGAACTATGGATCTTTTTAGTATTTTTTTTTCTTGTGAAAAGGGGAAATGTAATGCATACAGCTGCATCTTCTCATTGAACTTTTGGAATTTTTGTTCTGCATGTGATATTGGGCCTGAACCTGCGACCTCTCTATGCATACCTACCTGTGATGTCAAATACTCCACTTAAAAACCCCTACCCTGCTCCACCCATTAATTTCGTTAACACCATGGCTTCCATTGATCTATGCTTTCCCTGAACCAGCTGCTGTGGTGGTGTTGTGGCCTGTAGGGAAGCATATCACTGATGGTTAGCTTTATTACAAAAAGGCCTGATTCTTGAACAGATTTTGCTAGGGGTGTTCCAGGCACCCTGCAGAAGAACTACTGCCATATAGAAGTAGAGACATCTGTGGTCACTGACAATTTCACTACTTGTTTCTTGCCATGTATTTGTTTTTCATCCTTGGAGTTTTTGTCTGCATTCAGCGTCTCAGCCTTTAAAGCAAAAAACTAGGGAAAAACTTCTTGAAGAGCTGTTTTTTTTTCTTCACGTGTTGAGATTTCTTAGTGGATGCTAGTGCTTCTTATCCCCTTGTATATTCATCCAAGTCTTTCTAGAACCCGCTTCTGACTTCTAGTTAATGTTCCTCCTGAAAAGGCGGAGGGGTTTTCTGTTCTCTGGATGCTTGACTTCAAGTACCTTTAGAGTTCAGTTTAAGCGATGGGTGCACCTTCTCCTGGTGTCACACAGCTGAAATGTTGTCTTGGGGGAGGAATTAAATGATCTTTTCCAACACCTATGGCTGTGACAACACCTGTGCAGAAAATACGCATGTCCCTGTGGTGATCTGGATGCCGTGGTTGAGGCAGCCCACGAGGAGTAATGTAAAGTTATAATCTCTAGCCAACTCTGAATTACGGTTCAAGTGACCAGATCCTGTTTACAGTGCCATGGATTGGAACAGCCTCTGGCACAAGCTTGGGCAGAAGTCTGGTGTCATGCTTTTTAACAGAGTGCTTTGTAATACCACCTCCTGATACCATGACCAAGGAGTGCTTGTTCCACATGGGAATGTCCACCAAGTTTGAGGGTACTTGACTCTTAGTTCTTCCACATCCATCCTTGAAGCCTCAAGCTAGTAGACTACTTAATATTCCTGTTGTGATAGTGTAAGGAACAAAAGTCACCAGGTTTAAGCAATGAGGGCTTGTAATGGTGTCCTGTTTGAGTAGGCCATGAACAGCTCTGTGCTGGTCACTGCTGCCAGCCAGCTCTAAGGCAGCTGGAAATATCAGTGGCAACCCATCATAGGCCACGACCTGAGCTAATTAGAGTGCATGGGATCCCTGCTCAAACATTTCTAAACAAAAAATTTTCCTTAACGAAAAAACTGCTAGTGCCACCTAGACCTCCTGTGCTGTCCGTCACCTCATCGGGGTAATTTTGATGGAGTGTTACTCACTGAAAATAAGGTGAGTTGAGACTGGGGAATGGACATAATTTTTTATTTAAAAAAAAAAAAAAAAAAAAACAAAAACCCAAAAAAACCAACACCCCCAAAAAACCAAAACAAAAACCCCAGCCCCCAAACCCCCTCCACATTAAGTTTGTGCATCCGTGTCCTTTTTCTCAATGCCCTAATTAGTGATCAGAAATGTATATTACTTAGTAACAAAGTAAAATTCCCTGACTTGGGAGTGTTTTTTCTGATGACAAGCAGAAAGGTTAAAGCTGGTAAACTTATTTTAAAGGCATGCTCTCAGATCATGAGCCTCTGAAAATGAGTGTTGGGTGCTTAGAGGAGTTTTATGAGCATGTTTTTGTTAAATAGCTGCTCTGATCTTGCTTATTCAGTCTTTAAATTAATGTGTAAAAGATGCCCATAAGCAACCAGCAGCTGAATTGCCTGTGATTAGATGGATTATTGCTATTACTCAGCCCAACAAGTTGCTATATGTTTTGTGTACTCAAGCAAATTTTGGTGTGCAGACAAGTGGAATGATATGCACATGGGCTAACGTAAAATCCCTCAAAATATCCCAGGATTAGACAAACAGACTTACAGAGTTGAAATAGAAATGAATTGCCTGTGTTTCTAAATTAGAGGCTTTCTGGCATTTACATATTCAAATAGCTTCTATCTCAAAATCTTCTGTTGCGAACAAGCGTTGACTCAGTTGCTCCTTTTCTCCCCATGCTAGAAAATAGGAGCATATTTATCAGAGCATCAAACTGATTAAGCAGAGATTATCTGCTGTAGGGGCTCATTTAAAGAGGTCTTGTGGTTCCACTGGGTTGGTATGTTTTGTTGAATTCATTTCTCACAGTAAAAATCCAATCTCTTGGCTTGAAAGTTCTTTAACTCTTTCTCTTGGGTGAAATAATGAGGAAGTTCTTAAAGTTTTGAAGCCCTGAAAATTGCAGGATGTTGTAAGGATCTTTGGTGATAAATTAACCTTGGAGGGTCTGCATCATAAGACAAAGAAAAGTTTTTGCAATGTGGACCAGAAGCCAGGTCCCGTAACCCAACACTCCTTCCTGTGGTGAGCTGATCTGGGCTCTGAGCTCACACTCTTCTTAGCAAGGATTGAGTGCAGTGACTGATGAACTGAGATGAAGCATGATCAGCCCTGCCTGCTTTAAATGGTTACACAAAGGATGGCAGCTGGGTTAAGGTGACAAGCCCTTCTTTCTTCTGTAATTTCTGGAGGACTTTGGAGCTCAAGTTGAGGTAGGACTTGAACACTTTGAGGACGGCAGGTAAAAAAGGTCTAGACCTCTGGATTTGTCAGCTGAAGATACAGTAATTGTATTACCATCCAGGGAATCAGAGGAGTAAGACCAGGAATATACTTGGAATGAGAAGGCAACTAGGAGGCCCTGTGGCCCTCTCTGTTCCATCAGAACCCGAGGTCTTTATGTCCGTTTCCTCTCCAGACCTGGTCTTCGGATGACAGCTCTAGATCTTACTCTGCTCTACAGAATGTGGTTTAATACCTAATGTATTTTTTTTAGATAACAATTTATCCTTCATTCTCTAGAAGGAAACTGATAATTGATACCCTTAATGCAAGACTGGAAATGGCCATTAAGACAAATCCTTATTTCATCATTTCCAGGTGTTCTTTGGGGAAACTTTATAAGGCAGGAAATTAAAGCCATGCATCACATAGTTACAGCACAAACAGTATTCTTTCAATCAAGGGACCTTCTTCTGAAATAAACTATAAAAAGCCAGGAGGATACTCTATTTTCTCTTTAAGCTGTTCAGGAAATCTCTTCATCATTTTAAGGCTCACTGACTGCAATGTCACTTACATGTATGTTTACGTGCTTTATGGACTAGAGGTATACTCCCAGTGAGAGGCAAGCACTCATTAACTAGGTGCTTTGCTCCACAGATCTATCTGATACAGATTTGTATTTGTTACTACTCTTCATATTTTTTGATTAGTGGTGTTTTGGAGCCTGGTGTACTGCTGCTCTGACTGCTGAGTTCACGCAAGAGAATGTAGCAGCGCTTTGTCCCAAAGTGCTAATATCCCTGGATCTGGGAGAATGCATTTGCTTATGGCAATTCCTTGGATAGGTGATATCTGGGGATCAAGACGGCATAAATTATGTGAAAACATGATAGCAACACACTGGAGCATTTCAGTGGTATTTTTTTTTCTACAACTTTATAGTGAGGCTGGATCACACTGTTATTAAAGTAGCTTCTGCTGCATTGGGTACAGGAGGGCACCAGTGTAATGTCAATTTTGTCCTTTTGTGGTTATTTCCGAACAAGAGTCTACAGAGGAAATAGTGTTCTCCTGTATTTCTGTAGTCCTGTAAATCCCCTCCAGAGTTGTTTGTTTTCACATTATGCTGTGCTCGGGAAGCCCCTTGTGGCCAAGGCCTCCTGGGCTATGGTGAGCGGCCCCAACTAAGGGTTTATAATCAAAATAGTGTAGGCGGAGAAATGGTGGGAGATGAAAGACATATGGAATGGCATATCCAGGGTGACAGGTCATCTCTACCTCTTCCAGCCATGGGCTCAGGCCTCCCTGCACACACTCACGTGCCTCCTGCATGTTCTGTTTCCTGTGTGTTCCAAATGCACATTCCACTGCATACTGCGTAAATGTGAAACCAAAGTCTAGGCAAAAGCTTCAGTCTTGCTGGCCCGTGAAAAGGGCATGGTACATTGAAAGTGGGACTTTTTTGCTTGGGTTTTTGTCCTTTAACGTCCTTTTGTGGTTTGCCGTGTTGATAAAGATACTGAGCCAGAATACAGACAACAAATGGCACTTATGTAACCTTAAGAATATCTGCTCAGTGATAAAACCTAGCTAAGTGAGTCTAATGTTGAAGTTAACATTCAATCATCTGTTTAAAGCTTGCAGATCAATGTATTTTAATCACATTGCATTCTATCAGTCAAATGTAAAAACAAACTTCCTTTATAAAAGATTAATTTACTTCATTTGCAAAAAACATACATAATGTACAGGAATCTTGATTTCCCCCCCACCACCACCACCCCCGAAACCTCTTTGAATGTTCATTGAAGTAAGATTTCCATTTATATTATATTAGATGTGACAGAGATGGAAAAATGAAAAGCCATCTGCTAATCAGTTTATTTCTCATAATGAAAACAAATCTGCAATTTGCCTAATCTGACGGGCATAGAGCGCTAACTTTGCAGGGAGCCAGTTACTTGCTGTCCGGGGAATCTGCTTTCATCTTGCAGAAAAGAACTTTGTGGAAGACCTTGACCGTGAAATGTTGCTGCTAAACTTTCCACGATTCTGTTCTGCGTGAAGTCAAAAGTAGCCCTTGGTAGATACTGCGATGTCCAAGGCCTTTACGAACAGGTATCGATGAAAACGGTCAGACGTGTAAGGCTCTGTACCCACGTCCCAAAGCCATGCAGTTGTTAGTGAACCTAATCCAATAACCATGCTGAGAAGTAGCATACAGCACAGTCAAGGAATGTGGTGATGTGAACGTAGTAGAGTTTCTGGAGCTGCCAGCAGGCTCCAAGAGCCTCAGTTTCTGGGTGTGATTTGAGAAAAAATTGTAGTTCCTTCTTCCACTGAAACTTGTCTAATGCTTCTAAAAGTGTCCCTTCCAACACAAACCGTTCTATGATTCTATACTATAAACTAGAAGCTGTGTCTGTTCCAGGTGATGTCTGAGGAGCACAAGAGTAAGCTCCTTTAAATAAAGGGCAATGTGAGACCGAGGTTGCTTTTCCCTTAACCTAGGGGCTTGTAACATTTTAATAGCAAAACTGAGAATGTTTTTGCTTTGCTGTTAAGGTTGTGGTATGGAACGGAGAAGAAAGTCAATCTGAACAGACAGCATGTGTCAGTGACAAACCCTGTACACAATCTCTCTGCACAAAACAAAACCTGTGTTCTCTTAGCTGTATCTTAAGCTCATGGTAGAACAGCTCATATGCCTAAAAATCTACTTCTGTGAAGGTGTTAGTGAGGGAGAAGAAAATATATGTATTGAAAGTAATCCTTACTGATGTCTAACTGAGTTAATGAAGCAGGTGTTGAAAGATTTCAGTGTTACTGCTAGGCAAATAAAAAATGAAAGCTTTAAGATGCTTGTAGGCTAGGTTAGACTGGCTAGCATCCTGATGAAAGGAAAATTTCCATCTAAAAAAAAAAATTCTTGCCAACATGTTGGTAGAGGAAATAACTTTTCTTGCCAGCATCCTGGAGCAAGGAATATTTTTCTATCTGTGATAACTCTTGCAAAAACTATTTCAGCATGTAAAATGTACATGCTGAACAGTGACAGTCATGACCTGTTTTATTGCTGCTGCTGCCATTCTCCTCAGGCAGAATCAAATGCAGGAGCTGGCAAGGTATTCTCAGAGGAATCAGTCCATGAGCTGTGGCTTAGATCCTGAGGAGCAGCTGTAAAACTCTGTCTATATGGAACTGGTGCTCGTGAGATGTGTGTTAGTCCAGGATTGACTTCCAAGCTTTACACAGGCTTGAGCAGATGGAGGGGAGAGGGGGCCTGGGAGCCCACAGAGAGCTTGGAGAGGGGAGGACTGTGGCAGCTGGGAGGGAGGTAAGATGAGATGACTCTCTCCATAAAGTTTTGGGTGCAGAAGTTATGTGCTGCTGTTGAATTGTATGTTCAGCCGCTTTTGAATCTTTCTGCTGTGGGTATAAATCGGCAATCCCAGTTTTCCGTCAATTTAGCATGACGACAATGATTGTTCCACAAATAAATGCCTCGGTGATGAATACTGAGGAATGAAAAATAAAACCCTTACAGATTGGTGCCCTATTGTCCCTGCTGCTCTGGCAGAAAGCAGGTGTGTGAAGCAGGGACGGTAACTCATGTCAGAGCTGGTAGCTTAGTGCATCAAGCCTGTGTGAGCTCAGCAGTGCCAGTTGGACTGGGTCTGCAGTGCAACTGTGGATAAGACTCCTCTTTTGACACAAATAGAAAAAATAACTGTCAAATTGGAATAGAAATATGAAAGCTCATTTCTGTGAAAGCTTTTGGAGAGTTGCAGCTTTGTGACATGTTTTCTTCCATATTTTCCAAGTTTTTGTGCTGTGGACATGCGTCCCACATGGGAAGCCAGGGAACACATTCACTATGACATTTCACTATGAGTACCTGGGTGCTCACAGGCACTTGTTAAGGAGAATTTGTAGGTAATCAGAAAGCTATGGGCTTGGGAGAATAATTTTACAAGCTATGGCTTTTGAGTATTCAACATCAAAGTAAGTGCTGAGTCCATGGAAGGATATGGGATTTATTAGAGACCTTGTTAGAAAGATAGTAGCATAATTTCATATGTGACTTCTCCATGTTGACATGAAAATTACAGGGACTGATCAACAGTATGACATGACCTTAAAATCACATAGCATTTATGTGTGTATGCGGCTTTTCAGATGTTTGCTTCCTTTTGAGGTAACTTCTTGCATTCTTCAACTCCTAGAAAAAAAATTTGTTCATGGCAAACGTCAGCTGCTTTACACTTGGAAGGGTGTAGATGAGTCTTTGACAATTAATGTAGATCATCCTTTCAAACAAGCCAGGCTTTGTTCCTGCTCTCAGTGTATTTTTATATGTACTCTCTACTCTAAGTACTACATAAGCAGGAAAATGAGCTTTATGTCGGTATATACAGGAACGAAACTGGCTAGGACATCCTGAACTCAAATAATGTGACGCACCATGGTTTCATGCATTGGCCTGTCTGGACTGGAGTGCTTTCCATTCTTCTCCTTTCATACCTAGTTTTAAGACTTCTCTCACGGCTGCCCTTGATGTAACATGAATACAGCCATCCTCATGAGCCCTTCAACTCCTCAGCGGTTTCTCTCCCTTTCCTGTATTTTAGGAAAGAGCTGATGAAGGAACTATCATAGAAAAGATTTCCTGTTATGTATGTATTTCTTTGCAGTGAAGCTAAATTAGATTGTTGCCAAATATTTCTGAGATAAAGCTTTTAAAGGACCTGAAACGCATGGCTTTCCTCTCTTCCTGTCAGTGAATGAACCAAGTGCTGGATTCATGTGCAGCCTAAGTTTGTCTGTAGCTTTTGATTTGAACTGCTCAGCTGATGCCTGTTGCTGATTTTTCTATAGTCTACAACATACTGATGATCATGTATCTGTATTTCACCACGGAGCTCATGGGTAAGGACACAGGCAGTGGTGGAGTAAACGTTTCCATAGAGGAACAGAACAGCAATTACTGGCTGAGAAGTGACCCATGTAGATGATCCGCTTAGACATGAATTCAAAGTTCTGCATGCAATTCCGGCTCTAACACGCACACTGTACATGTGCTTAGAGATTATTTTTTCAAGGTTTATTTTAGCCTAGTTTTATCAACACTGTTTAGAATAAGCTGGTAGGTGAGGTTTTGGAGGTCTTTGAATTTCAGCCCCAAGAGATTTAATTTCCACACCAATTAAGATCTGGTAATATCTTTAGCTTGTAAAAAGGAACCTCGTAAGGAGAGGAGTGCATCAGTTTAATGTTCATATGGTAATTACCTATTTTGGGGTGACATTTAATAGACTGAAGTTCACTGCTGATCGTTTTATCTTTTTGTGTGGGGATTGCTGGAAAAGAACGTGTACTTAACATTTTGGGATGTGACGAAGGAGGAGAAAATTATACCTCTTGGCTATGTTCTTTTGATCTTGTATTTTTACCAAGGTGAAAATGTAGCATACGTCAGACGCTAGCTACAAAGTACATCTAGATTACTTTTCTTTTGGACTTGCAGAGAAATTTATCATTTAGATTGCAGAAGAATTTCTTCTGTGGAATTTTTTTGGCACTTATTAGTCATTTGAACATTTGTGGATATTTACATGCAGTTTCTCTGCAGCAGCCAGTAACTCATCTGAAGCAGAGATATTCAGTCTACGTTAAATCCCATTATACCTGGTTTTCAATTTAATCTGTAAATAAATTAAAGGATTTGTGACTCGTTTTTCTTTACTGTTTCATATGAAAGAAATATCAACCCGTCTCTGATTTTTAAATGCGAATACTTCAGATTTGTCCAAAGAGTTATGATGTGGGTACCAGCCTCAGTTTTAACCAGTAAAAACTAAGACCAGTGAGATTTACTCGCATTTTTTTATTCCTCTTCATTTTAGCAGTTGAGAGTGGACAGGGAGTGGGTGTTAATAACAACAAAACCCAAGGTTTCTGGCATCTTGGGAGAACATGGTGTGTATGAGACGCAGACTAAATATGTCTCTTGAGCCTTCGTGAGGAGCTAGCAGTAGAGATGGGGATTACATGCAGCCTTACTCCCATACCCTGAGAGTCTATATTGTCAAATGAAGGTGTAGATATACAGGAGAAAAGGGAACCCATTGTGTCTTCAAGTTACACTAACATGTAAAACCTGAGATGAATTTTCTCTGATTTTTTGTTTTTTTTTTTTTTTTTCCCCTCCCTCTGAAAATCTTCTCAGGAGGCAGGTAGGTCTCCATTTTCAAAGAGCAAGAAATTTATGCCTCAGGAAATATAAATAGTAAAAAAGTGAGGGGGAAAAAAGGGCAGAGAAGCAGCTTGGATGCTGATAACAATGGAGCCTGAGAGGCATAGTTGACATCAATTCTCCTTCCTTTCAGACACCCTGCAGAATATCTAGAAGCTCTTCAGGGAGGCTTTCTTGTGTTATTGAGAGAAATCCTTTCTTGGGTGGCCCTGTAAGAAGTGAAGCTTTACTGTTATTCCTCCAGTATATTGCCAATAAAGATACCCAAGCAATTTAAGAAATTTTCTTGAAAGTTAGACTCTTAAAATGTGTCGTAGGTCAGGATTTGCATGGAGGAAAACAGGGAAGAATAAGACTGTTGGACCAAATTATTATCTGATCCAAATTGATGAGGAGGTGGATGTGTGTCTCCTGAAATCACTAGTTCTGCTGCTAGTTGTGGATCCGGCCCATTCATCACTGCTTATGCTTGAGTGTCTCATATATAATAAGGACCACGAGCTTGCTAATGAAAATGAACTGGATTAGTACACTGGCAAGGACTCCACCAGATAATTATAGCTGTATGGTTTTTAAACCAGTGTTGTATACTCTTCTACAGAATATATTTTCTGAACTAATCATGACTCCAATGTCTGGTGAAGTGCTTGCTGAAGTGAAGCACGAGAATCTCAATCAAGCATAAACCTACCAGGCAGAAAAGTTCCTTTAGTTTATAGCCTCTTGAGGATCTGTCTCAAAGTTTTCATTGTTCTGATAGAAAGATTTTATGTGAAAAGAACAGGGACCAATAAAATTTGGCTGCAGGTTGAAGCAGTGTGTGCAAAGTAGTCTTTATAAAGAGCTGTATTAAGTGGACTGATTTGCTTTTGAAAACCATGGAATCTACTGGAAGTCCAATCAAATGAGCTAAAACTGTTACAAATTTGATCATATTCAGTCATTTCATCTAACTGAGATTTTTTTTTACATTTAAAGATTTTCAAATTTGTCTACAACTGGAGTTTTCAGTTTTAAAATTAACAAAAATAACAAAGAAAAGCTTTACAGGTTACATCCAAATTAAGTAGAAGAGTTCACTTTGAAATTGAACCATAAGCCATTTTTTAACCCGTTCCTTTAATATTATGGGATACTTCGAGTCAATTTGAGCTTTTCTGATTTTTTTAATTATGAAAATGAGAATCACTTGCATGTAACACATTTGTCACTGGAAGAACTTTCTTTCAGACTCAAAAGACACCCTATTAATTAAAGAGCAGTAGTGTAATATGAAGTACCTAACACCCAGTTCAGCTGAAAAGGACATTAATTGTTTGTTGGACAGAAATGTGCCACATTTCAATCTCTAAACAAACTACTCTACCAGAAAGGGAAGATCAGACTCTTTCCTCTTCCCTCAGATGAGGAATTTTGTTATTAAAATGTTTTCTCAGAGTGTCTTGCAGTGTCAGAAATCAAAGGTCATACAGGCAGAAGGCTGGGTTTGTTTATTTCTACCCTGCTGCTCTAATTAAAGGGTTAGAAGCAACCAAAGTCCCAGTTCCCTTTGGTTGTCAGAAAGCCCCTACAATTTATTCTAGGAGAAGTTGGAGAGAAGGGAGAATAAAATAACCATGTCCTTCTAACTGCTGATCTTTAAAGTCTTTGATCACTATCTACTTGGGGTTTTTTTCTGCTTTGCAAGGGGAAGGAGCAGTGCACAGCCAAATTAAATAAATGCATTTAAATAACCATGCATCTGATTTAGATGGAAGGGCAGGAAGGAGTGCTGATGATGATGTGAGTTGCAGAAAGAACCAAGTAGCAGTCTTAGCTCGTAATTTCCTGCCTGCTCTAGCTTTAATGTTTAAGTTGTTTTTAACATTATTCAAATGTATTTATGCTTTTAAATGTCTTTGTTCTTGCTTTTCTATTTAATAAAATGTATTGAAGAAATATAAACTCAGCAGGTGTTTAAGTCAGTGAGTACAATAACTGCAACTGCTCCCTGCTCTGTATGGAAGTGGCTGAATCTCAGGAGCCAAAGGGAGCGTTTATGGACAAGAAGGTGGCACTGTGCTTTGTACCAAGGCATCTGGCCTAGGATGTCGTATTTTTAGGGTGTCATTACAGGCTGATGTGCTACAAGAATCTTGGGGCTGTTCTAATATGCTAGAGCATCCTGACTACCGTCCTGTCATTGCACTGAGTTCTCAGTAATTTGTGGCTTGTATTTGAGTCTGTGCCAATGTATTTCTGTATATATATGCATGTGTTTGTGTATGCATAGGCAAGACTCTGGGGTAGGTAATTGATTTACCGCACTCCTGTTAGTTTGCAGAACTCATTGCCATAAGCACTGAGGCTGAGGGCTTAGAGATTCCTGAAACAATTATACAGTCATGGTTAAATCTTAATTTTGTATGGGCTGAGGTTAGGGAAAAAACAAAACTTGGTTAATGGTGATGGTTTACTTGCTGGCTGCCAAGTTTGGGCTTTTTTGCTACCCTGTTTTGTATTTGCTGTATGCACCTGGGAGAATTGCCTGAAATGAAGGGTAGAGTGAGAGTTGATACTTGAAGATTTGCCTCCTAATCGCATCTTCAGACAATCAGGTGAAATCGTGTTATCTGAGCACAGAAATGGTAACATGGGCTACGTTTTGAGTGGAGTCAGCTCTCTTGCTCTTACAAGGAAGCACTGGTGTTTCCAGCTTTTCAGCTTTCATCTTGAATCTTAATACTTGACACTAATCTTAAAGCCCAGTTGCCTTATTTCAAGCTAATACCTGACATTCTTTAGCTTTTTGGTAAGAAGTTTGAAAAAGTAGTTCAAGCACTCAAAAATCTTCTCCAAACTCATGTGAAAAATGATGGCATTTCTAACTGCTTCCTGATTGCTGGAAACATGACTTACAGGATCTGTTTGCTTGAAGACGAATGACACTATACTTATGGTACCAGCTGCAGAAGACCTGGCTTGCAGTCTTTGCTTAATTTGTGAAGATTATTTTATTTTGATTTAAAAAAAAAGTTTTAAAATAATTAGCTATTTCATGTGGTCTGTGTATGCTTCTATTTATGTCAAAGTTGCTTTTGAACATTGTGAGCATAAAATTATACATTAAAATTAAGCTCTTTACATTTATTAGCACTGTCAAACCTCCAAAACCATTATTTGGAAAAAAAAAAAAGTGAAGCAAAAAAAGTGTCTCAATCCAGAGCTAAAGGGAAACTTTAATGGTGGACTGAAGGCCTGAAAATAGGCTCATGTAATGAAGACCATTACAGTAGGAAATGATGGTTACTGATGGTACATAATGCACAACAAATATTTACATCCAGGCGAGTGGCTAGCAAAGACTACTTAAGACATTAGAAAATATATCTTTTATTCTGCTCTAAAGGAACCATTTTAGACAAAAATTGCTCAGTGGCAGTGACAGCAGCACCATGGAAACAAATGGAGTGTGATCAGTCCATGGCTAGGTAACTGAGGTACGAGTTGTATCAGCTCACCCATTATTTTAACTTGTGTGGAACTTATATGCTGGGACCCCCAAATAGGAGTGCTGACAAACATGAGCTTCACGTAGGCTATGGGCGAACACACATTGTTATCAGTGGCATATTGCAGAAGGGTAAATGGAAGCTCTCTCGTAAGTGGTTTTTCTGAACCTTGTTAAATGCTGACATTCCATGCTTTTAATTAAAACAAGCGGGCGTTTATGGCTGTGTGTAATCAAGAAATGGAAGATTTTATAACACCTTTTTATCCCCTGACATGTGGTGAGGGAAAATATCAGTCTGTCTTTATCCATGTGCATCATCTGTGAGAGGACAAAGTTTGTCCAGATTTCCCATGCGTGTAGATTTTCATTGCTTGTGTAGTTCCTGTGGACATCCACATTGCCCCTCTGTATCTGCTTCTAGAGTGAACCTAATCATACGTTGTTAGGCGATGAGTACTGATCTGCTGGCCTGTGTATAATAAAACAACTGTGCATGCATTGTAATGGCATATTTAGCTGAGTGATCTTGCTCGTTTTGTTGTTCTGCTGTTGCTGGTAGTTTCAGGATGCCATTACAATATACATTAGCTAGTACATGAATCATGCCTGTTCCCAGGCCCCCATCTCTACTGCCAGCCTTTCTGTTGGGTTGGGATGACAAGTTGTGGTGCTTTGTGCATGATGAGTTACTCTAAATATTTCTCATTCGTATCTAATTACTGTTCTAATACTGTCTTTCCTGAATTCGTTGCTGCACCTTAGTTGTACATCTTAACCCATGTCTCTTCTCCCCTCCTGTGTTTTATGTGCACACTTATGATCTTTGCAAGTGATCACCTACAGCTCCCCTAAAATCCTAGAGACTCAGTGCTACTTGTACTCAAGTATATGAAAGTTGAAGAATGGAGTCGTCCTTCTTGGTCTTTGGGCCAATAGAGGCTTTAAACGTCACAAAGGTGGCATGTTCAGTCTCTTGGGCTAAAGCTGTCCTGCTACTGATTGTGCGTACCCAGCGCTGGTTATGAGCGAACTGTTAACAGGTCTGCTTTTTGACTAAAACAGGAATGAACTGTAAATAGGAGGAAAAAGGAGACTAGTTAAAAGCGTAACAGGTAAAACGTGATCTTAGTAGCTTGTAGAGTAGATTTTGACCTATATTCTTAGCTGTGCAGTCCAGGAGACGGGTTAAGGATAAAGCTGCTGATGCTGGGATCCAAAACAGAAGGTTTAATTTTCATTTTGCAGAATTTCATGCTGATGCATTAGTAAAAGTGCATTGCCACTTGCTTTTTACACAAGTGAAAGAATGACTCTAAATTCAGGTTTTACTTTAACAATTTGTAGGAATATATAAAAAAGGTAGATTCTCTAGACCTCCAGTATCATCCCAATTTTATCTTTACCAGACTGACTGAAGAGCTATTTGATTTTCTTTTTTGACTGGGAGAGGCAAATGCAGATGCCTGCTTGACATTTCACCTGTTGCTGCTGGTGCTTCCCATGCTTGTTGTAGTCAGAGGCTGTTAAAAATACTTGTTTCTGCATGAAGGTGCATTTTAACGGAGAACTAGAAAAGCATTAAAATACCAATAACCCCCTAAGGGTGCTGTTCCCCAAATTCCTTTTAAAACAAAAGCAACCTATGGATCCTGTAGGGATATAGCCCCTAAATTTACAGTAATTCATTTCAGAGGTGCAGGTGAAGATGTTCAAATATCTCTTGTGTAATGTTTCATTTCTGAATCCCTAGTGGCAAGTGAGGGAAAGATGAACTCTGTGGCCTAATGGTTTCTCTTTGTATTCTTTGCTGAGTTCCAAAACAGAGATGCTACTTAAAATGCCAAATTGTATATCTCGAGGAAGTATCCTCAACTGGGAATGCACTAGGTAGGGGCAATATAACTACTTCTTTTACTCCTGATGTAAGATCAGAGTTTAAAATATTTTAGAGCACCCTGGGCAATTAACTAGGGCAGAAATTTTGTTTGGCATTTGTCAGAAAACAACCTTTGTAAGCCATGCACTGGAATACAAACTTGAAAATCAAGTGTGTTAACTGATATTCTTGAGATATACAGGAAAAAGGATTTCTGTTTAAGAGGAAATTGGATTATTGACCTTACCCAGCTGCTACTCCCTGTAGTTAGCCTAACATGGAATTCTAAGTACACTATAAGATTGTGTTTGTTTGCATAGCTGTAAGAATATGCTATTAAACGAATTGCCTAAATTTTTTTTTTTTTTGCTGAAGCATCTTAATTCCTGCTTTATATATATCTTAATTGCTTCAAGTTATCTTAAATCTACTTCATGTTCTTCTAGAAAAAGTTTGAAATACCCTTTTTTACTAATTCACTGTTCTCATTTTGGAATTCTACATGGCTTATGTCTGTCTCCATTTGAGTTGGAGGTTGATATTGCAAAAGCAGTTTGTTTGTGACGCTCACCTTTTCTTTGCAATTATTAATTTAATTTTTGTCTCTGTGTTAGACTAATGCTTGGGAATGGCTTCCTCTTTGAGGGACTGCTCTTTGGCCCTATGCAAAGTGTCAGTAAGGGCTGAAATGCCGTTTAAATCCTTAGATAAAGGTCCTAACGAGTTTAGTAAATTGGGACTCTTGTCCTTAGAAGGCAAAGAGTGAGCATAAACTTTGATCTTTCAGCCTCTAGCTCTTCTGGACATATCACTAGCTGCAGACAAGTTGTAACTGGACTCTCCTGTGGCAGTGCATCCCCCCTGACTGCTAGCACAGAGCTCGCACAAAAGCCGGGCCTTGCAGCAGCACCTGATAAGCACCAGGAGCTGCCCCCTAGGGATATCGGTGCCTCGCAGTCTGGATGCCGTTAGCTGCATCCTGCCTGTGCTGCCTGAAAGTGACCACAGCTCACACTGACCAGGGTACAAATGGGGCCCTGCCGCAGAACCAGTTTGAGTTGGTTCTCCTCGGAGCAGCAGGCGGTGCGGTTGGAGACTCTCCCCTCGGGTCGGGACAGCGGCCGAGGAGACTTCCCAGGACTGCCCTCGGGTCGGGACGCCGTCCGAGTGTACCTCCCTGGGACGGAGTGATCCTCACCCCGGCGTTGGTGAGTGACCCTCTCGGTATCACTAGGGGAGGGATTCTCCCTTTGTAGCAGTGAGCTGTGCACATTTTGGGTCATCCTTCCTTACAGTGTTCGTTAGTGTTCAGGGATCTGTTGTGCAGTGATAATTCCCACCTGACGCCCGAACCTGTGCAGTCGGGGTGCCAGGCACATTTGTTTGCAATAAATGCACGGTTTTTGGGATAGCTGCTGCCGTCAGTTCTGTGGGTGCCTCCGCGACATCTCCTTATGACAGGCAGTCCACCCAGTGTATCTCCTGGTGGAGCAAATACGTCCAAATGCAAATCTGTTCAAAGCATGCTCAGGTTCAAGGCTTCCATAACATCATAAAGTCTTGGGGTGAGATGGTCTTTAGATGTGGGTCTCTAGGCATTAGTCTTACTATGAGTTCGGATAAGGTGGACTCCAATAGGCTTAATGCATTGTTTTCCCCTCTGCACGACAGCTTTGTTCAAGAACAGTGTTACGAGAAAACTGGCCATCGTTGCTAGGGCTGAAAGTCTTGTGAAGAAACTGCATTTCTGTGAAGCTATATACCCTTCTCAGATAACGGGAATGAACCATTACCATCTTACACAGCTTAGCTACAAATGGCTTCATTGCTTGTAGAGGTATGCACTGAAGGAATCCAAGAGTGAACACATCATGTGAACGTTTTTCACTAGCTTTAGATATAAGCGGCCCTTCTTGCTGGGCCCTGAAGGCCGCCTACTGAGGTCTGTGGTCTCCCACACTGGGAAAATCATTTCTGTTCTGTCAAGGCTTTTTAAATTTGAGGTTTCTGATTTCAGTGCACATGCTTCTATTTGGCCTTGAAATGACACAACGGTGTTTTGCTTTCTTTGGGCTTGAATTCTTGCCTGTTTATTCTTTTACAAAAACAAGAGAATGTAGTATTAAAATATAGTCAGTTCCTCAGCTGGCATAAATCAGTGTAGTTCCACTGGCTGCCCTAATTTAAATCCAAATTTGATCAAATAATTTCAAATCAGGTCACAGAATGAATTCAGTCTATATAAAAAAAATCCTTAGGTGCCTAAAACCCAAGTCTGATTTTCCGGTAGAAGGGCATCAGCTGCTCCCTTGTACATTCACAACCTCATATTAGCTGCTTATGGCTCAGTAACTGATCTTGGCTGTGAAGCAGACACTTGGCTGCTTCTTTGGCCAGTGGAGAAGAAATGCTGACTGCTGGCTCTCCTGAAAGAGCAGAGCTATAAAATGAGGAAATAATAAAACATGATGATTAGGTTAGAGTCACAAAATGTTGTAAATAGGAGCATATTGGCCTTTCTGTTGGTTTTAAAGCTCTTTGTATGTTGGCTAGCCAGCTTCCTGGATGTCTGTGTTTCCTTAACTCTTCAGCTGTCTAAAGGTGATGTATAAGGGGGGAAACAATAAACTGTCAGTGACTTTTTGTGTATACTAAGGCCTGAAACAACTGGTTTCTTGAAAATGTTTCTTTTCAGGCCATTTATCCTATTTTAGTTAATGAAGTCTCCACTGTCCAACTCTCACCCCCATAAGTCTTAGCAGCATATAGGATAGTACAGGAGAATTGCAATGACCACTACTCTTATTAACACGTTTAGACTGGGATTTTTAACCCATCTGTTTTTGTACAGCTCCTGGTTCATCTGAGAACTACAGGTGCCTCAAAAGCAAATATCAAACAATAACATACCTTGTTGGAAGCTGCTGTGCCAGGAGATATGAGCAGTTGCCAGGAGTGATTCACAGCCATGACTTGGTGTTTACATGTGAGCTTTCTGCTTCACACGGGTAAGCTGGCTTGGCTTTTAAAAAGTCCTGAGCAGTTGGAAGATAACAGGCAGGAATTTTGTTACCAAGGACTTTGAATATGGGATCATGAAAGCACTGAGGGGTGTTGGGTGTCCTAGGCTGAGGGTGAGGGAAAAGTAAGAATTAGTGTAAAACTGCAAGTCTGTCCCATTGCACTGTCACGGATATACAGGTTTTGAAGGAAGGTCGAATCAGAGTGTGTAGGGCTTTAATGTTGTCTTACATTAATTACCTTGTACTATGTGAAGGATTTGATTTCAAGCAAAAGCTTCGAAGTGTTTTGTACTGCTGTCCTCTCTGCCCCAAAGCTCATCATCATGCATTCCACGTTCATTCCTCTAGACTTTTCTGAGCTTTTAGCTGGTCTTTTGTAAACTTTAAAAAAAATATCATTGTTTTTGTTTCTTTTCCATTTGCTGCTGGATGCAAACACCAGATTAATTACAGGAGGGTACAGATACTTGTGACACATCCAAAAATATATGGTACATATGGCCAGGAAGACCAAGCTGCTTTTAAACTTTGTGCTCCAAGCCAGTCAGTACCTATCCAGGTGAGGTGGGGGGAGAGGGGTAAAAATCTTTCTGTGGACACAGACTGAAGGAACATGCTGTGTGAAATCTCATTAGCCTGTTATTGAGACACAATAGCTTTATAAGCCATGAGATGTACTTTTGCTGATTCCCACCTAGGAATGTCCACCTGTGTGCAATTCCACCAGGTCTGTGGCCTAACAGATGGTCTTAACTAATGAAAAGAGTCCTTTTAATTAGTCCATCTAAAGACATTTATTCACACTGGTGGGTGCTCCCAATAAAGTTTCAGTGACTAGGTTCTGTGTTGCTGGCTTCCAGCAGTCACCATCTGTTTGGTGGCAGAAACTGGCCATGGTATCACTGCACGTATTTCCCACTCCAGTGGACTGGAAACAGGTTTAAAGTGTGAAGAGGGAGGGGGAAAGGTCTCCTGGTTACTGCCTATAGCAGTTTGAAAGATACGGTAACCCCGCTTCCAGATCTGGGATTACAACAGCTTATCCTGCTATCTCTAGCAGCAGTTTTGGAAAGAGGTTTTAGAAATCATGCTCATTTCCTCTGGCAGCAGTTTTTAACATATTTTAGAATACCTTCAATATATTTGCTACGGCTCTTCCTTAGACTGTTTGCCTATTTCTTAATTGAATATTGAAAAATCTCTATTTTTAATGACTGTTAGAAAATAATTTTAAAATAATTAGAATTTAAAATGTCATGTCAGTAATGCTTATTCTGGGAGTACAGGAGTTTGCATGCTAAAGAAACCTCACTGGCTACACATTAAAGGGAACCACTTAATGGCAACACTCAATTTAAAAATTAGGAGGGATGAGAGGGAGTTGGAGCAGTACAATAGATTTGCAAGGCTTTATTACCCATGACTAGTTTTATTTATGTCCTCTGCACCCTGACCAACTAGTTCAGTTAAGGGGATAATTAAACTGGGGGAAATTACAAAATTTCCTGGAGAAGAAACACAGGCTAGTGATGAGACAGGGATTGTTGGAATTCAGCATCCTTTAGGATAATTCACACTATCAGTGTTTCCATATTCAACCTACTTACAGGTCTTTCCTGGACTCCTCTCAGATTCTCCCCATGCCCAAACCTTACCCAAACCCTATTTTTTTCAAGTTTTTGTTTTCAGGTCTGTTTTTAATGGAAGCCTTTTGCAGGAAAAGGACAGAGAAACTGTTAGATCTTGTAGTTTTTAATAAAGCCTTCCTGATAAGGTTCGATCTGACAAAGTCAGAAGTCTGAACTGTTGAGAGATCTTCCAAATCATTGTGTCTGTCACCTTCCTCCTCCTCCTTGTAAATAAGGGTATATACCATTATTTTCTGGTTTCTGTGTTTTCATTCTAATGTCTTTATGCTTTTGCTGAAATGCTTTTCCTATGCAAAAAACTAAGGCACTGATGCCTTTTCTCTAGGAGGCATTACTTAAAAAATAATCCCCCAAATCATGAAACGTACTGAAATAATCTCAAGATTAAATTTTGGGAGGAAGGAAGTAAAGTGACGCTGTGTTCCTATTATAGCTCTTAGCACAATATGAAAAACATTAATCTGGGTAATGTTTTTAAAAATTCTTCTGTTAATTAGGTAGACTGAGATTTTCCCGTATGAGTACCTTTGCAAGACTTAGTGTCTAGTCTGAGATAGACTTCTCTGTCTCTGGTTTTAATGAAAATATCAACCAATCTCAGTTTTATCTCATTGTGAAACAACAACAAAAAAAAAGACAATTAAAGCTCAAGATCTTTCATGGCATGGGAAAGCTGAATCTCATCTGATTATACTTCAGGCAGACAGCACAATTAATGTTTTGATTTAAAAAAGGAAAAGAGCTGATAGCTGGATAGCAAACTGAAATGAAGGGTGGCTTTTGTAAGGACTGTGAGCTTAAATTACTTGTAACTTAAGGGGAAGAAACTGCTGGGGGGAGAGACATTCATAAGAAGAGGAAAAATGAGATGAAAATGGGTGTGGGGGAGATGGGAGTGTACTGAGGAAGCAATGGGTTGAAAATCAGGTAGCCGAGAAAGACCTGTGTGATGAGGGCGGGAATGGAAAGTGAGGTGAGGACTGATTTCAACAAGATCATACGAGAAGGGAAATGTGATGGCAGGAGGAGAAGATGCTTGTTCTAGGTACTGAAGCCATAGAGCACAAGACAGTAACTCTGGTTTGAAGACCTGGCAGTCCAAAGGTCAGGTTAGTGGGAGTTTGCAGATAGGCTTTGTCTCAAGCCTTTAAGCTTCTGGGGTTTCATTTAAAATAGATTTTTTTTTTTTTTTTTTTTGTGAAAGATGATGAAGTTAGACCTGTTATCAGTAGCTTTTCATCATATTGAAGTAGATAATACTCTCCATGTTGCTGCTACATTTTTGTTGCATTTATTAGACCATATGTCTTCACAGGGGTGTCTAGCTTATATGAGCATCCTTGGCTTTTCGCAATCTTTGTTGTCTCAAATGCATAGACTGAGTTCAAGTGAAGTTTGGGCACATTTATGCTCAAGATTTAGCAAAAATGAGATATGGTTTGGGCTGGTCTCTCAGGCTTCAAGCTCCCTTTGCAAAATTCCCTGCTGAGAAGAGTTTGTTTCTAAGCCACTTAAAAGGCAAATCCTGTGCTGTAAAGCAGAGTATCATTTTAAAGCTGATGATAGTTGGCAACCCAGGAGGATTCTCATTATCCAAAGGGCAGGTGCAGCAACAACCCTGAGCTTCACTCATGCTCCCTCCAATATGTTGGAATAAGTTTGTAGGCTTTTCTGCTAGAGTAGATTGCTTTCATTACCTCTGGCCATGGAGCTGTTTTTTACACAAAATATGTCTGGAAAACCTGATCGATTTGATGCTTCTGTTGCACGTGCTCAGATTTTCTGTTGCAATTACTAATTGAGCTCTGAAGATTATAGTGGCTTGGGAAGGTTTTAGTTGGCAATGCTTACAATTGAGGAAGATCTGAAGATAAGAGGTGGAAGATGCAGTCTTCTCCAAGTGCAGCAGTGCACGTTTGTTCAAGTTTGTGGAATATCAGGCAAGGACTCAACTCTTTCATTAAACTCCTTCAAACAGTAGAAGCTGTAATCTCGGCTCATCATAAACGCTAACAGCTTGAGCACCAATTGGATCAATTACTCTTAGTAACGAAGGCTTCCGGATTTTCTTCTGAGATTCCCCAAAGTCCCGTCATGCTCAAGTACCAAAGTTTTTGCTTTTCAAAAAGCTGATTCTGGATCAGATAAGAAACAGATCTTAATCAGAGGACAAATTCTGATGTCTGAAGCTTCAGTTTCTGGGAAGTCTTCACTTACACTCTGACTCTGGAAAATTTGTGAAAAGCCATCACAGGCCTCACCAAATCTACCATCAAAAACGTCATTAAAATCAGTAACTTTCTATGGAAATACATCTTTTGTCAGAAATTGCATGGTCAGGACTTCTGAGCAGAGCCATTCATTACTCTTCCGTCCTGTGTATTTAATTTTTTAGAGTTTTTGTGGTTTGAATGATTAAGTTCCTCTGTGAAGGAGCATAAATCAGCAGTATACAGAACAAAAAAGGGAAGGATATGAAGAATGTGAAAACGGCTTACTGAGAGCAATGAAAAATGGTGATTACAATCCAAATTGAAAACCAGTGCAAGGATATGTTTTCCTGTTTCTTTAACTGTCTTCACCTGGGTTACCTTACTCTTTTTGTTTTGTATATGTTGTCTGAATTTTAGTTAAAACATACACAAGAGAAGTTAATATTAGCTTTTATGAGTTATGGTTGATCCTTTCATTTTTCTGCAGATGTTCTGCAGAGCAAGACGAGCCTGTTGGATCCATTGCATTTTGCCCAGAGAACATTGCTAATGTGCAGCTATGCAGAAACATCTGGATAGCTTGACTTGAAAGCATTTTGAAAGTGTGCATGTGAATGTCTTTAGCCATGTAGGCTTTTTGTAGTGCGTTCCATGGGCCACTGCTTCTCTTGTGTGAGAAGTGAAGGACTTTGGCTTCTTGTTTCTGTCCTAGTTTTCTTTTCCTCTGCTGCATTTTTTTTTTTTTCTTTAATACTTCTAGCCTCTTCTAGTAAGGCTGGAGCACACATGAGCTTTTATTTCCAGGATGGAGGATTGTGGGGAGAAATAGGAAGTTGCTTGTTCTCTGCTCAGGCATTGGATGCCTGTTAACCAGCACATATAGGCTCACACAATTGATGGTGTACTGAAGTGATACACTGGAAATTGAAGGCATCCAGCTTATTATAGAAATGTTGTGCACCTTCCTTGCTTTTTACATGCTGCTGCCTTTAAATACCACCTGCTACCCTTCAGGTCTTTCCCAGCTTCCCCCAATCTGACTTTTTCCCAGTCTTGGAATTATTTCAGACTTTCTAGTCTTTTGAAACTTTCAGGTTTTTTGCCATTACAATCAGTTCAGTACGGTGGCTCCTATGGTACTTTAAATAGAAACTGCAGTGGATCTGTATGCTTTAACCTTGTTAGGTGGAGTTTATTTGGATGTTGCATCCAGAATTTTGGGGTCTGATATAATGGTTTTGGCTGGTTGCTTGGAGCAAACCATTCTTCTTGAGTTTTTCTACACTTATAGTTTTTGCTTTGAGAGGCTTCTTGGCTTAGGTTAGACACAGCTATGTTTCTTCAGGATCTGGTAGAAGATGTGCTAGCAACATTTTTCTTACTCTGGTGAAAAGCAATTTGACCTTTCTGATAAACTTGGCTGGACATCTTGTAAACAGATCATGAATATTATCCTTTTATGATCAGATTTGATCCAGCTGCTACTGACCTTGAGCAAAAGTTTCCTGCTGATCAGGGAGAACGGTGCCTCTTGTGCTGGAGTGGTTGTTTTTTTGTTTTGTTTTTTTTTTAAGTTGCCTACTGAATTCTAGTTTAATGCTGCACTATTGTATAACTACTCATTTCCAGGTTGTTTGGTTTTTTTTTTTTTTGAGGTGGTTGTGGCTAATGGGAATCCTGAGGTTAGATTCCTGGCCGTGTTTCATTGTGGTATAACCTTTTTCTTTTTCTGTCTTCTCTTTTCTCATCTGTTTCCAGGTCTTTAATAATCTCCTAATTATACAGCTTATAGTTGTGCTGGCTTGTGTGCTGGTACGGAAATCTGGTGACTGAAAAATGGAAACCTTTAAAGGTTTCCAATTTAAGCACCTTCGAAGGTTTCTAGTTTTCATTGCTGTTGCATGGGTGCAAAACCAGGAGTGGCTAAAGCCACAGGCTTTCTGTTTAATTCCGTCCTAAGCCCTAAAATGGCTAATAACCTAATTAGGTAGGCAAAGAAGGAGCTGCTTCTAGCAATTTTTACTGGTACACCTATGCAGCAGAGCAGATGACTGTACTTGCTCTGCTTGCGGTTTTATTTGGCCAGATGTGAACAAGTATAGATGTCTTAGTAACATGTGCTAGTAAGTCTTTTCTCTCAACTAATGCCAGTTTATTTTGGCTAAGCAGAGACTTGAGACTAAGGGAGCAGATGCGCAGGCGTACCTGGCTGCTTTCAATGGCAGGAGCTTTCCTACGGATGGAGAGACAAAGTTAGCTTTGTCAAGGGATGATATCTCAAATGCATCAGGCCATGACTAGCTTTGGGGAGAGCTGTATATAAAGGTCCATTTTGAGCTTCTCTGTGGCTTTGGTTATTAACCATCAGTTTCCCCTGATTTCCATATGTGTGTGTTTAGCAGTAATTGGTCTTCCCACTGGGTTTCAAGATCTGGGGACTACACCAAGCACTGTAAGAGTTTTATTATTTATTGTCCCTTCTATTGATATATTCTCTGGCTCCATCTACCTCACAAGTCCCCAGCCATTGCTGTCCACTGGACAGGAGCACTGAGGAAGCTATCTGAATGGGACAACTTCCTGCTTTGCTCCTCCTGTTGTTTTCTTTTTTTTTGTGTGCACTGCACAACGCTAAAGGCTTTACAGTAAATGACATCCTTGCAATACATGGGATGATATCATTGGTCCAGAATTTTGAATAGCTCAAATGTGAGACATGCAGCCTTAAAAGCCAGTTTAGTGTTGCCTTGAAGGATCAACCTAAGTAACTGAAAAGAAAACATTGAATTCCTAAAAGTCAGACCTGCCCTTGGCAGTTTGATGTTTGCTGCCCACTAATATCACCATTAATTTACCATGTTGGTACTCAGAGTTGCACTCATGAAGTGGTTCTAACAAGCCAGATGCATCACAGAAAGTAAAAACCTTCTTCAGTTCCTTATGACTTCTGTCTTAGTTTTGGAAAAAAGATCTGTGCTGAATTGCTGGCTACTTAGATTTTAATCTAATAAGGGAAAGCATAGGCAAGATAGATACTTATTCCTTTGCTTACTAAAGAGACCAGGAAATTTAAGAAAGCTGACTGGGTGTTCTGCTATTTTTGTTAAGAAAATACTTTTCTTGCAATTACAGTGCTTTTTGCCTACTAACAAAACACAGTGCTGTCAGTCTGACTTCTGTGAAATAGACTCTAAACTGCAAGAGAAATCTTAGAATAAATAAGCAGTTACTGACCTTGTTTATTGAAGGTAAGGCTGATGCTCTATCACTAGCTTGGCTGACCCTCAGAATGGTGGCAACCAGTTTGCTGTGGAACTTTATTTGATCACTGTCTCTTCTGTTCATTTTGAGTACTCATGTCTTAGTTTCCAATTTATTTTACTTTATGTGAGCAGCCTGGTTAATGCTGAGTAACACAAGTAGGTGGTAGAGTTAGAGGCCTTTCATTTCTTCGTTGTCTGTAACACAATCTAAAGATGGTGTTTGGATTGAGATCTCACCAGTATCTGGGTAAGATGCTGAATTGGATTCTGTCAATTGGGTTTGGGCTAAACTCTGTCTTTTGTGAAGTGTTCTTAACTGCAAAAGGGGTGTCTAGTAAGCTCTTCTCGTGACAGTTGTAACTAGAGAAAACTAAGTATTCAGTAGTTCCTAAAGCAGCTCTAGCTGATATCAAAACAGAAGGTATAAATTTTTTTGTTTGGGTTTCCAGCTTGGACATACAACCAAATCCCAAAGGGCTGTGTTTTGGATCCAGAGGCTTGAATCAACACTCAGTCCTCCTGTCCAGTATCTTGGAGGTGAGGGTTGATCTAAGTGTGAAGTTGTAGTTCGCGACTAATGCAATGCTTATTGTTCTTTGACAGCTGGTTATCAGTCACAGTGAAAGTTTATGTACGTGGACAGGCCCTGGAGAGGCCGTTCTGAGTTAGCAAGGTTATTGTTTTGCAAACATTTAGAGTAAAATGAGCTTTATCTGTTTAAAGCAATTTGATTGTTGGCAGTCCAAACTATATAAATTATTTCCTTTAACTCCTGTTGCAGGACAAAACGTTGTTACCCGCTCTGGACTCCTGTGCCTTTTAGGCAAAGACACTTTAAAAAGTCTGAGAAGAGTATTTTTCTGTTTTATTGGTGGAGCAGGGTTTAAATCCTGCTTGACCTGTGAAAATTTGAAGGCAGTCTTACATGTGTTAGTAACATCCAGACTGGATTGGTGTAATTCCTTGTTTATAGTTCTGCCAGCATCGTCATTCAGAAATTACCGCTTCAAAACAGTAACGAGAATGATCTCTGGTGCTGCAGAAATAAGCAAGCTAAACAATCCAGACGTCTCTCTTCAGGGGCTCCCAGCTCTGACAAAATTGGCCAGAACATCTGTTTTCTGTCTTAAACTCTTTAATGATTAGGTTCCTAATTGTTTGACTGGGTGTCTGTGAAAGCACAGACCCACGCATTTTTGAGTTAATGCTGGACTTCTGGCACTAAAGCAATGCTGAATAGATAAAATAAAAAGCACTTCATATAAATTGATTGTAAAATAATGCCTTCTTTGCTGTGAATTTTCTGTGAGAGTATTTGCTAAATCAATGGTTGGAACAAGTAAAACTCCTCAGCCAATGGTATGTTGCAGATTTTAGGACTACTTTTCTCAAGAGTTACAGTCCGACTTAGAGGTATTCAATGGATACAGACTCAGTCATGGAGGTCATAGTTTGGTGTTCCTTACTGAGACAGGACACATATGAAGACTGACGAGTGTATCTATTTCTGTTCATTGCTTTGTAGTTTGGGAAAACAAAAGCAAAATGTTTAACTTTAACCACATGCTTTGCTAGAACATATGAAAACATTCAAACGCTTCCGGAAGTACTTTCTGGATTTAGGTTGTATTGAAGCTTTTATGATCTTCTAAGCTAAATGAGATTTCTGCATTTTGTTTTGTGCACGCTCCTCCTAATAGGACCTTGGCCCCAAGGAATATGGACTCTTACAGTCATTGCTTCTCTGCAGGTGAAGACTGAGTCTAGAAGGTTCATTTTCTGAAAATGTAGAAGAATCACCCACCAAAGAGAATATAATAGCATGTGTTTCTGTCTTGGTCTTGGTTCCACCCACGCAAGCTGACTTTCTGTGACTGTCTTTTGAAATGACTGATGCCAGAGGATAGATCAAGAGTAAGCTTATGAAGCCTGATTTAGTTTCAATGCTAACCTCTCTGTTTCTGTAACCGATATAATTCTGCATCTGTGTGAATCAATAAAATGAGTCAGCAAATGTTTTTAACCTTCCCAGATTTAAAGTCATGAGTGCTCACTGTGAGAAATGCAAACATGCCCTGCTCACTCTTAGACAAGAGGCAACAGAGGTGCATGACATGGGGAGTTTCCAAGAGATTATTTATTCCCTTTTGTTTGGGGTTTATCAAGCCACCACTATGATGACAGATACTACGTATGATCACACTCCTACTTCCCTATTTCCAAAACACTCTCACAGCAGTGAAATCGGGGGAGTGTGAGGCTTACAGCGTGCTGATACTTTTAATGTTGCTTCTGTAAGATTCTTTTTTGAAGACCAAACTACAAAATACTTCTCCTTTGTAGATAAATCTTTTACTGCCCAGTTTAGTCTCACTCATAAATTAGTGTTTAACTCTTTCCTGTAACTTTTCTGTATGCATCAGATAAGTAGCTTTGTCAAACATGTCTTTAAAAATAATTCTGGTGTTCTAATAATGCATAAATGGTTTGTGCAGAAAGACAAGCAATAGATTATTGGAAATGAGTAGAGAAGACAAAAGGACACTTCATCAACAAAATAAGCTTTACCAATGCCATTCTTTCAGTATCATCATGCTTTTAATTCAGCATGCTAAAGTGCTACACAAAAAAGCTAAGAATTTCTGTAAATGCTTATCCTTAATTTCTACTTTCAGAAGAAGCTTTCTAAAGTGCTTGAAATGTTTTTTCTTTAGGTGTGTTTGGAAATTCTAAATGAAATATTCTGATTGGAAAGTGAGAACTCATCAAAATAAGAACTTGCTCACAGAATAGACCAACTTCAGCAAAACTTTCCTTGGTTTTGTTTTTTGTGACAGTTGGAGAGAGTGAAAGCTATCCCAAAATGTCCTGGAATCTGGGAGAATCAAGTTTAGGAATACAGTAATTTCAGGGAAGGGACTGGAGCCCTATCATCCCCATAATTATGAGGTAGTAACAAGTACCTCAGCTAATTTACAGTAGTCCCCACATGCATGTTTGTAACATACGGCAAATCTGAGACAATTTGAATTTATTTAACCTAAGGGTTGAAGCCATAGATATTTCTAAAGCTAGTAGCTGGCTGTTTATGTGGTTTGGGGAAGATTGAGTGTGTAGACACAAGCAAGTTACTAAGCATACACCAGGTCACAATAACTACTTGTAACACATATCCCAGGACTGAGGTAAGCATGAACTAATTTAATTAAAGATAATTCTACTGGACCAAATTCAGCTTTCCACATGAGGTTCCTCCAAAACACTATTTCCAGAAGAAACTCTGTGGATTTGTTGATGATGTTCATGCAACAGTGAAAAGTTAAATGCACAACTATATTGCCAATGTAGGATATACAGAGTAGATGAGATGCAAGAAATTGAGACTTAGGACAGTCTTACAAGATCTTTTCTGAGATGGAAGCTTGCTGAAGCACAAAATTGAGTTAGATTTCCCATGGTGGTACGACATCATTCTGTCTCCCAGCACAGTGAAGTACCATGAATAAGCTACCACAAAGGGCAGAAAAGAGAGGTTAGAAAAAACTTGAGTGGCTGTGTATGGATGCAGCTTCCCTACACATTTTAAGCTCTTAATTTTGTGGCTTATTTTCTTTAAACATGTGATACACATTGCCAGCCTTTATTTAAAATTCTATTCCCCCAAATGATGTTAAAATGTTGCAACAATTCAGCTGGGAAATGTACAGTACAATTTCTTTCCTTTTAAGGGTTGAGAGGTCCTTATCTAATATTTCTAATGGTTCATCTCAGTACCTCAGACTGTGCCTTTTATTTCAAGAGAAATTGCAACAGATTTAATGAAGGGAACATTTTGAAACCAATTTTCAGTATTCTTTTCCTAAAGGGATTAAACTGCTAATGTAAATGTCCACAATAAAGCAATACTCACACATATGATGAAATCTGAGATCCAGTCATTCTCCAGCATTCACACACTTGGAAAGAGTTGATTGAAATTAGTGCACCCTTCATGTGCACCTGCCTTTTCTCTCGATTTGTCACAGTATTGAGAGCATCGGATAGAAATTCCATTGGATTTTAACTGATTTAACCCCCACAGTAGACAGGTTATAATGAACCTCAATTTGGGGAATGTGGTGGAGGTCATAGTATAGACCTGCATCAAGGTACAGATTTGGATTACAGCATGTATTTTCATGGTATTGTGTTCTAGAAACACATTAAATGAAGCATGTCTGCAAGTGAGGGAGGCAGGAGGATGGAATTTTTTGCTTTGATTGTGGGGTATAGAGAGCATAGATTTTCTTCTCGTTAGAAGTTTAATTTATCAAAATAAGGGAAAAGAAAAACCATATTCCTGGCTATAGTCAGACTAAGCATCTTTTTGCTAGGGAAAACCTATTTTATCTTCAGGAGTAAAATGTTCTGACTCAAATATTTAATATTGCACTGTGTTTTGTTTCTTGAGTGTGGGTTTTTGTTTTTTTTTTTTTTAAAATGTCTAGAAGGGAGTTGTCTCCCAGATAAACCACATGGGTGTCTGTCAGGAACTGGTAAGGAGGCTGTTAGTCTTCAGTAGTATATAATTTTTGAATGAATAAACGTTTTAAGGGTGTGATATCTAGCCAACCAACCACAAAGAGTCTAGGGTTTTGAGATTTAGAATACAAAACTGACTCTGATGGCAAGCATTAATACTAGAAGATGGCAAATAATTTCCCAAGAGATACGTATTGTGTCCCATAAACTAGAGATGATACGGAGAGAAGTTGATGATGAAAAGCCTAGTTGTTGTTATAGACCCTGAGGGCAGTTCACAAAAATTATTTGTGAAACGTTTGTACTGATAAGAGAAGCACCTAAAAGAAGCCTTGGAGGTTGGTCGTGAGGGATTTGAATCACTCCAATATTGATTGGAATAATAACCATGCAAAATCCAAGGATGGCAGGCTTTTAGAGCTACTCTAGTGTAGCACTACTTTCATAATGCAATTTGTTGAATGGTCAATATAGCCAGAGGGTATTTTGGACCTAGCCCTTGGAAATGAATCAAGTGCTTTATGATTTAATAAGGCTGGAAAATGGGTACTACTTGTATTTGAGTAAAACCTTCTAGTGCCATCATCCAATTTGAAATACTTGTTAAGAGAGAGCACTAGATGAAGCAACACAAAAGTGACTCTGAGAGACTGTAAAACGCCCCGAGGTATTTTGGGTAGAATTCATCAGTTTACAGCACAAGTGTGGGACAGTGGTTGGAGGGATTGCGGCTGACGTTCACCCCAATTGCACTGAATAAGTGGGTGGGCAAAAGGGCAACAGATACCTTTGTGGGAAAACAGCTCAAGGCAGGATGTAAGCAACAAGTGTGCAGTTTTTCAACATACAGCTGACTGTATAAACAAACCTGTTTTAAAGATAAGAGTACATATGAAACTGAACACGGAGAGCCATGCGGCACATTCTAACCTGAGGTCAAGGGTTTTCTAAATATACTGACAGTGGCATGTAGGTATGCGGCGAACTGATTCCTGGGGAGTGGGGGACAGAGCTGAAGATGGAGAATGAAAAAACAGCTGACAAATGTTTTATTTGAAAAAGTAAAACAAGACTTGCTTATTTGTTTTTGTCTTTAGAGGGAAATGTGACTCTGTCAAGGAGATGGGTGAGTTTGCTTAAAATTTGAAGGAGCAAGCTAGGAGAAGTAAACAGACCAAGTAGCAGAGGACATAGTCATTAAAAAATAGATACTGTATGGTGGAGGAGAAATCTCTCAGTATTAAAGGAAGAAAAGGCATCAGATAAATCCTTTAGCTGAGTCAGATTTGTATGTTTGTATTTTTAAAATTAGAGAAGCCACAAAAACCATGGATTTAAATGACATACAGAAACTGTTTTTTGCCCTGAGTGAGGAGCAGGGCATATTACACCACTTTTGAGGGAAGAGTTTATTTTTCCCTTTAAAAGGATTTAATATTTTTCCTTCAGGAATTTCCTGAGCCTTTGTCTATATTGGCTAAAGAATCCGCGTTTACCTCTGTGCTTGTAGGGATAAAGCTTTGTCCAGTCTCTTTTCTCTTACATGATTCAGGAAAGAATATGGTGTGTGATGCTGCTTATTCTTATATGTGCAGACCCATGGCCCAGGCAGCCTGATTCTTGTCTAAGAGTATTTATAATCCTTTGTGTGAAAGTATGGCAAACAGTAACCACCAGAGATTACCTCATTTATCATATATTATGTAATAAGTGAAAGAAATACCATGAGCTGTGGTGAGAAGAAAAAAGGACCACTCTGTAATGCGGTCGGGGTACTCTGAAATTACCTTTAGGTGTATCTGTCTTGTGCTTAGACTTTAACAAATCACAGATTTCATGGATGTTATGGCTTAGACTATGAAAACTAATCTGTTTGTAACATCTCTGAAGAAATGATGTTTTCTTTCTAATGCCTGTTAAGCTTGCCTCACTCCTTTAGCATGATGAAAATAGAGAGGATTTCTCGCCAGGTGAAATGCTCTTTATGTTAGCTGTTAGAGTAAAACAAAACTACCCCAGAACGGTTGTGTGATGTGCTCAGTACCAAACAGTGTTTTGGTAGCGATGAGGGATAACTGGTTACACCAGTAATAGTCTCCCCGATGCCACCTGTTACCTACACACGCTTCTGTACTCAGCAAACTTTTGTACCGATGAGAAAAAATAAAACCACTTTGAAATTTCAAACTTAAAATGCTTTTGTTTCAGCTGGGAAGATATTGCTCCAAGCAGCCACCCTGCTCCTTCTGAAATTCTTAAAAGGTTTTCCATTTCAGTGTCTCTTGGAACCTCTTTAATTTGCTTGCACTAACCCTTTACGTTTTATGTACACATCAGAGAAGTGGTATCTTTTATATGTGGAACATAAAAGACTGGTTAAATAATGCATATTTTTCCATCAGATCTCATGACTGCTACCTGATTTTTATCTCAGGGTAGTGGAAAAATGCCATTTCTTGGGTAATGGAGCAAACTAGGGAGTATGTATTGAAGGGAGCAGTCATGCTATACTGACCAGGAACAGTGTTTGGTGGGCTGGCTGTAGAAATCTCCCTGGGGGTGTCAGCCTGGTTTATGGCTGTAGTTAAAAATAAAGTAACAGGCAAACTGGATACTCACATCAATTTGCGAAGGCTCATAATGTGGCTAAAAATGTGATCACTTCTGTACCAAGTTCAATTACTCTGTTTTTATGTATTGTCTTCAGATTGGATCACATTTTGCTGTGGAAAGATGCAATGATTTTTGAGAGAATGATAAAGCAGTAATGAGCTTGATAGCTAGTCTTGACTGACTTTTGAGGGTATTTTACACTAAGAATTTGGTTTATTTTTATTAACTATGGCAGGAAGTATTTTTTTAATTTCTTATTGCCTAACATTTGCTGTAATTTGCTGTATAAATGTCGGGTAAGAGGGATAACTAATTCTTAGTTGTTTTAGTTAGGAAATGAATCTGTTTTAAGCACTCTTTCCTATGCAACTGTGTTCACCAGGAATGAAAACTGCATTTGACATTACTTGGGAAGGTCTTTATTTGCAGTTGCAGAAAAGCAAAAACAGTACGGATCAGTTAATCAAAAAGATGCTGTAGTGACCTCAGGAAATTGAAGCGTGTAGAGACCTCACGCATGTCTTAATGATGAAAATTCACAGAGCGTTAAAGAAAAGCTCTGGTCCTGCAAGTATTAGTATTTTGACAGCACTCTATACTCATGCCAAGCCCTGTCAGCTTCAGCTGTACGAGTGCAGCAGTCCAGTAATGTTCTTAGAGCCAGAGCGCATATAAGCAGAGAATAATAGATACGTCAGGCTGGAAAGGAGTTTAAGAAGCTGAGTCCAATGCCCTGCACTGACACAGTATGGATCTCCTCTGCAGCTGTTAAAAACCTTCAAACACATGGAGGGACAGTATAGGAGATTATATGACTTTTCCTCGGCAGCCTTCAGTGGTAGAAAGTTTTTCCTAGACCTCCAACTGAATCTTTTAGATGCTATTAAGCTGATTCTTGTTTACCTTAGTAAATGCATGAATTAGATAATTGACCCTCTTTTTTAACTTATTTGTTTCTGGAAGGCTTGGGGAAAAGTTTTGAGTTTGGTTAAAGGGCACAGATGAAATATGTCAGTGTGAAAAGCAGTGAAAGTAACTTCGAATGAAAAATAATTCCAGTCACTGTAGTTGAAAATAGATGTTTTGTCATGGAATTCTTAATGCTAGCAGTCCATTTCCCTAATGGAGCAAAGTAAAGTGGTCAGCTTGCACACAATTTTGTAATTACATGTGGGAATATTATGGTGACAAACAAGAACTTATTGCTCCACCAGCATTTTGAAGTACCATCTACTCTTCACAATGAAGCATTTATAAACCAGACTGTATTTCCAGAGCATTTCATTTGTACATGACTAATTGCATGTTATAAGTTACAACGGCAATTTGTTTCTCTCTAAAGATGCTGCCCACATCTCTCACCCCATTTATCGATTTGTCTGGAGACAGTTAATGAAAGAAGACCATTTGAGATACAGTTTTATTCAAAAGATCATCTGCAGGGATGGTGATAAGAACATAAATAATTGCAAGACAGTTTAAAAAAGGCAAGGAAACCCTGCTTTGTCAAAATACAATCTGATAAACACACTTCCAACTTTGGCTTCTTCCAGGGTAGCTCTTTGCAGACAAACGTGTTTGTCAATAAAACTGTTGATTCTTTTGGGGTTCTTATGAGTAATGATTTCTGAAATACTGGTTCTCAGCACCTGTGAACACTGTTCCATCAGAAGGGCCATCTGTGCCTTACTCTATATACTCTCTCCCTAAATATCTGCCAGGGAGGCAATACGTATATAGATGCTGGCCTGTCCCAGCATTGCCTCTGTATGATCTTTTGATCTTCATAGCATAAACTAATTATGCCCAAACTTCCTGAACTGCCACATATTCACTTAAATGGGATTCATGGGTAATAAAAGCCATGTAATTTTCTTACCATTGAAAGGCAGGAAGACATTAAGTTGAACTCATGGTGGATGTATATAATAGAAAATGTATTTCTGGAGTTTTCAAAGAAAGAATCCAGCCTACTAAAATTAATCATCTCTTCAGAGTTTCAAGACTGTCTTTCTAAATAGTAACTGGCCACTTGAATCCTCACAAATGTCTTGATTATAGTATCACAGAAGAGCAATAGCTGTTTTATAACTACATACTCTCCTTTCTGAATAATTCCTCTCTCCTTGTTTTTTTTTTTCTCTTCTGTTTGGTTCTGACCTTTCCATTCGGTGTATTTTCCCTGAAACTCTTTTTTTTATTTGATTTGGACCAGTAATGTGTGTTTGACTAGACATGCTGCTTTATTATTGCAGAGATGACTCGCCCTCTCAAAAACACGTACAAACCAAGAGACAATACTTGAATGCGAATAGAGGCAATCTAAAAATCTGATCATTCCTTCCACAGTGCCCTATTGGGTTAGTTTTTGCCCTATTGTCAGTTTTTCTGTCTGTCTAATCACAATTGGAAAAAAGATTTGCCCACCTAATTTCTCAAGAACTCCAGCTGGAAAGTCCAGGTTTGTTATATTTTTCTTGGCTGGGCACAGCAGGAATGGTTTCTAAGTGAGCACATACTGTGTTAAGATGTGTTATGCATGAAGTGTGGCATATCCCTTTTGAGATGGCATTTTAAGAGAGAGGTGACAAAACGGTAGATGAGTCCATGGGAATCAACCTAACAAGTAAGAAAACATGGCTGATGAAGGAAGGCTGAGTAATTTTCTTTCATTTCTCTGCGGACAGAAACTTTGTGCCATGGTGCGCTTTGTTGGATTCTCTAGTTGGGGCAAGGTGTGTAGGTGGGTGAAGTGAAATCATGTAAGGAGTAGTAAGTGTCAAACAAATGTTGCATGTAAGATGCCTTCCCTGCCCTAAGGAAAAACTGTTGGCCTCTTCATTGATGTGAATTAGCATAATCCATCAAAGTAATTGTTTTTGACTTTGGGCTGAGAAATGCCCTTTACCTCTTCACTGTTTTGTCCTGAAACTTCATTTTGAACTCCTACCTGGAGGTCACAGCTGGGATAAAGCCATTGTGCTCGTTGTTGCACCTGTATAGTGCAACACGTGTCCCAGAGGTGATCCCAAAGACTTAATTAAGAGACTCAGGGCAGACAAGAAAACTGAGTGATGTATCAGATCAGTGAGAGAATGAACGTAAATTTGTGGTTTCTCATTTTTACCTCTTGGAAATCATGGCAATTTTAAAATCAAAGGTTAATTTGGCACACAAATGCATGTATTTTGTGTCAGGGGATCAAGACTCCTGCTGTCTTGGGTGTGTGTTCAGTGTGAAGAGAACACCAAAGTGCAGAGGGTCTGCTCTTGGTAGCACTGGTGTAGACTTCAGTCAGAAGTGAGCTTAATCCCTTTCAAGACTAAAATTCTCTTTCTGATTTTGACAGTGCTGCACAGTGTTAATTTATTTCTTTAGCTTGCCGTTTCGTTTTTATAAACTATAAAACAACATGAAAATCACAAGCTACAAGTTGATTAGATTAATGCACCAAAATGTGAACTCCTGATTGTAGTCATTAATGGAAGTATTAAATGTGAAAAAGAAAAGAGGTGCTGCCTAAAAAAATAAGTGTGGTGAATGACACTGGAGAAAGCAGCCAGCTTTCCCTGAGCATCAGGGAATGTGGTGATTCTCATAAGAGCCAATAGAAAGAAAGAACCAAAGATACGCCTGGAGCCATATTATGGTTATTCAGCCTTGTAAGGATTTGCATTTGTTTTGCAAGCAGGCAATGTGTCTTTTCTATTGAGTTCTAACGGAAATCTCCAAAGAGATTCAGTGTTAAATATTTTAGGATGATTGTCAGAATTTAGAGCTTTGTCTTCAGAGCTACCATGTGCTGCTCTGTTGAAGATGAATTGCTTTACTACATGAACTCAGAGTTATGTGCCTTGCTCTTGAAATCAGGGATTTTTACCATGTTGGTTTTAACTATTGAAAGGACCAATCTAAAATTCATAGGCTTGAGTGAATCTTTGATTATTTTCTGAGTAACAAGTTGTCTAAAAGCTAAGTTACTTATGAAATAGAAATTAGTTCTGGGAAAACAAGGCACATTGTGTTTTGTGTAATGGAGAGTGAGGGAGGGAGAATTGTGTGCTCTTCAGTGACCTTCAGTACATCAAGTTCAAATGCTGTCCACACTGTTTATAATTCCATATTGGCATATGTTTAGAGGGAAAGAAACATATAGGAATTTTTGTACTGGATTAAATTAATTGCCTATTTAGGCCAATATCCTCTTTTCATTATCGGACAGTACCAGATGGATTGAAAATACATGAGAAATCTCACAATGCAACGTGCCTAGCTTCTGTCAGCTAATAGGTTAATCTTTGGAACATGAAGCTTTGTATCTATTATCAGTGTTTTAAAAAAAAAAAAAAAATCGTGCTTAATGTGAATGTTTTCTTCAGACTCTTGTCTCAAAGAGGGAAGCAGACTGCAGTAATAGATTTATTCCCTTCAGGCCAGGAGGCTGGGTTTTGCTGAGACAGAGTGGCTCCCAGCTCCCCCATGGGAAGGCAGAACTCTCTCCCTTTACTTGGTGTACCAGCAGTGTGGAGAGCTGCTGCTGGTTGTCTGAATTCCATAGTTGATATTTAGATGAAGACCCATAATAGATGATACATAACAATCCAAGGCAGATAGAGGGGATCCATTATTCATAATATCTGTGCTTTGGCTGAAACCTGGAATTTTGAGTAACTTGATGAATAGCAATTCCTGGAGTTTCTAAGCAAAACAGGACTCCTAAAATGTATTTGTGAGACATTTAACTATGCATTGAACAGGGGAAGACAGCTGAGTCTCTGCTTGCCAAGTGCTGAGTACCCAAAATTAGCACAAATATTGAGGACTGAAGAACCTTGATTGGGTAGACTCAGAGGTGTTTTATTCCATCTACATTGGACAAAGGCTGAGCTCTTCTTCACACCTTCTCCAGCTAAAGTGGATGCACTAGCTATCCATCACATCCACCCTTGGTGTATGTATTTCGCTTTACAGCAGAATTGGTCACATCAAACTCGGTACTGCAATCTTTTCACGGCAAATATAACTGTAGAAAGTTTTTAAGGGCCATTTGAGAAATATTCAGTACAGACAAAAGCAAACTTGAAGTCCCATAGAAAAAGTTTTTCTTATTATACAGAAGCTGTGGAAAAAAGAAAGGTAACTTTAATTCATTTTTTGTTTTTTCAAGGTCTCTTAGTGTTTCACTTAAGTTCACATATAACAAAACGTGCTGGATTTTTATTGTAGCACTATAGTTCAAATCATTAACATTCCTAGAGCAGACATTGCTCAGCCTTAATTAGGTACTATGTTGTCTTTGCGGCCAGTGACCAGAAATTCTAGTAAGGTGTGGTTGCGCCAGGGCAGAAGGAGAAGGACAGGACTTTGATGCTCCCATAGTTTGTAGGGCAATTCAGCACACTGTCCTTAGATCTTAGTCCTTCCATGGTTGGTGCTAAGGGCCATTCATGTGAAGAGCTGCAGATGGAATTCCACTCTTCATGGGTGCTTCTGAGAGGAACACCATGTTTTCTGTGATCTAGAAAACCCTAGTAAAGAGCCATGTGCCTTACTTCTGGTTATCTTTACCATGCTGCAGAAGGAAGCCCCGTGTGCTGTTGTCAGTAGGATTAGGTAACTGCATGAGTAGACATGGGAAGAGCTGGTTCATACAGAGGTGTTAAATAAGTGGCAGTAATTCCAAAATGTAAGAAGTAGGTATCATCCAAAATGGAAAACGGTAGCTAAAAGCTAGTTATAAAAGATAAATAATCAGTGAGTTAAACTTTGGTTAATAATCTGCTATTATAATAATAATGGAGGCAACAAAAAAAGAATACAAAAAAGAAAATTAAAAAAAGCAGATGAGTTAGGGTTCAAACAGGTTAAGAGTCAAATTGCTCAATGGGATTAACTGTATGTGTTCAAGAATCAGTATGTCTTAAGGTGAGATTCGATTGAATTACAGGATTTATTTATTTCACGGAGCATCCAGAACACACTTGCAATGTGGTGCTAGAAAGTGCTTTTGGATAAGCCTAGATGACAAGACAAGCAACTGCAAATCAATGGTAAAAAGTTGGAGGCTCTTATTATGAAGTCAGTGATCCCTATATTCAAGTTTTCTTGAGACACGTCATCAGGAAAGACTTCTTTCTTTTTGTTTTTGACGAGTGTTAACAACTTTGAAATACAGCAAAGGAAAAGTATTGTTACGGTAGAAGTTGCATGCCCATGTTGCAGAAACTGTTGCTGAGATTTGGTTAGAAAGTAAGTATATAATGAAGTGTTCTTTCCTCCCCTGTGTATTCAGGAGAATGATGGTGACATTGCAAAATCTGCTGCAGAGTTTCCTTTGCTCTGCTTAGCATACCAGGAGAGCAGCGTGCCTACAGACACCATGCAGAATGGTTGCAGGAGACACTGTAGTGGGAAAAATGGAGAGTTGCCAAGGTGTCTGTATTACAGGAAGCTGTTGAGACAGGTAAACTGAGTTGGCCTGTCTTCCTTGTCTCTTTCTATCGTCATAGCCTGGTGTATAATCCAGCCTTCTTGTTGGTTATGACATAGTGACTGTTAAACCTGTTAGGTGACACCCCAGGTCATTTTCTCATCAAGATCACATCTTCTCCTGGCAATTAGCATGACTTGTCCTGTGACTTAAGCAAGGAAATTTTTTGCTAATGCATTTAGAGTAAATGCTTTACAGCTGGGAGAAGCTATTGTTTTTCAAAGGAAATAGCTAAAAATCAAAAGCGATAACATATGATTGTGATTTGCTGTTCTGAGACGTGCAGGCAGTTGCTGAATAGAATAACCCAAGTCTGTAATAACATTATCAATTCTCTGGTAATTGCTGATGGGTCAGAGAGATTCTATGCCTTGATGGGGGACAAAGGCCATTTTTTGCAGTGCTCGTAGGACTGCAGCTGTTCCAGGCGTGGCACTAAGGTTATTGGTTTAGCTGGTTGGTACATAGTGCTACAAGAACAAAATGAACAGCTGAAGGCACAAAATTCACAGGACCTCTTTAATCTTGCTTTGTGATAAAACTCAGTCTGAAAGGGAGTGTTCTTGTGGCTTTGCTTAATAAGGTTTGTGAGACGCTACTTATTTGTCCAGTCATGTAGTACATACTATACTCTTTGGAAGGTCTGCCAAGGAAGACAGGGTAATATATTGGCAGCATGATACAAGCATATGGAGCAACACCTCTGAAGCATCATCCAGAATGATAGGTTGTTTCTCAGGTGTTAACTGAGCAGTTTTTATAGTTGCTTTAATATGTTGTTATTCTGATGCTGAATACGGATTCAGTTATTAATTGTAGTATTCTAGTATTTGACTCCTCTGCTGTGTCACCCACTGCTAATGGAACCTTCTCAAGCTGGGATAACTGAGTCATGACTAAGAAATACATACAAGTGTCACAAGCCCTAAGTTAAACCTAATCTTGCAAAACACTGAAGACTGTTCCAAATGTTGGTTTGAAATACATGACCTAGAGAGCAGAGGCCAGATTAGATAGTGATCTCTAGCAGTTAAAAATGAAAAGTGCTCACTGAAACTTCTGAAAAGATGTTCCTAACTATGCTCTTTTGTTCTGTAACCATGGATTGAACAATGAATCCAACAAAATTATTCAAAATTCAGGGTTGCCAGTTCCTTTTTTTCTCTCTGTAAGGAATTACGTGTTAACTGATTGAAGTCCTTTTTTCTGTTCATGATCAAGTGCCATAGGAGCCATAATTATTCAAATATGATTTGATAGTATGTTTGTGTAAAACTGTTGCATCTTTTTTTCTGGAGTGTACTGCATTATTCCTTGTTTGGGTAGCAGAAAATGGATTCTTTTGATTAGGCAGATCAAATGTCTGCTGAGACCCTATGAACATAATGCTGACTGCAGGCAGGATTTCCTTCTGAGCTAAGAGGATGAAACACCCCTACTACTACTAATTGGCGTAGACTACCCACTTTGAGCTATATGAAATTATATTCACCACATGGCTCTCTAGTCCTTGCCCTTCACATTGGGGCTTTCCCAGCCTTGCATAAAGGAGGCTCTTGGGGCAAATATGTGCATTTATAATTCTTGTTCTATGACTGCTTTGTGATAACCTGTGCTTTGGAGAACAGTCTTGTCGGTAAACACTGTGGAGGCAGAACACTTTAAGAAAGTGGTCACAGAAATGCTATGAGAATTGGCAAAGCAAAATCAACGGAGATAAACTAAAATCTCATCAGAAATTTTTGGAGTTTGAAAGGCAGTGTGGAACATACATAGCAAAAATCTCTCTGAATGATGGTGTGGTGTGGTTTTTTTTGTATCTTCAGTCTGCTGCTTCAGCATGAGGATATCTAGTGATGAGGGTTGGTTTCATATTAATCACCACAACTTTTTCGCAGTGGGGATAGTATGTATCATTGCAGCTGTAAGAAATTATTTCTACCAGGACAGAAGTAATGGTTACAGTAGATCAACTTGGTTTCAGGATTGCGTAAGACATAATTTACATGAGCTCTCATGACAGATAGAAAATGAACCGTAGATGCTGATGTGCTCAGAAGCTGCAACCAGACTAGAATATTTTTTTTAGTGTGAAAAGGCTCTGTTAAAGGGTTACCATGATTTCTAGGGTTTCTTTGCAGCTTAGAGCTGATGTTATTTACTTCACGAAGCATTTTATAACTGGCCCATTTGATTAATAAAAAAGGTATCTCAGGTCTTCCTGTAAAGATTTAATCTTTGGCTAGCTCCAAGGGCAATTACAGTACATGGTAAGTTAGGTCTTAGGCTGCCTCAGCACCTCAGCTACCATGCACAGAGATGCAATGGAGTTAGGTGTGTGTACAAGCGTGAACTGACATTTTATTTCTGGTTGTTTCAGTAAAAAGCTATGGATCTGATGGGGAAGTTTTCAGCAAGACTCTAACAGGCTAATGCTAGTTTTTACCTGAAAGTTATTACAAATTAACCTAGTCATGAAAGGGGAGGGCAGGGAGTCACAAGCCTTTAATGAAAAGTTTCTTCAAAAGGATCTTTACAGTCCAGGGTGACATATGTTCAAAAGCACCGGATCATAAAGACAGAATTGGTAGTTGCACGCTGCAGGCCCCAACAGAAGCCCGCTGAAGTCAGGTTTTTTCTAAAATTCGGCTGGTTTTGACTAGGGATCTAGAATCACAGGAAACTTCAACTTCAGTGCTTCCTTCTGAAAAATGGTGTAGAGAAAAGGGGTTAAACGGGTGCACAGGGAAAGATTCTGGGGTAGTCACTTAGGAGAGAAGAACTAAAGACCCAGTATATTGATGTCTGAACCGGAGGGGTTTGAGGCACCAGGATGATGCAGGGAAGCATATACCTGTGTATGGAGACTTGAGTGTCTTCAGGAGGAAGAACCACCCTCCACTGCAACTCAGGGAAGATTCCTGTAACTTGGAGTTAACGGACGAAAAAGAAAAATGGAATGAGTAGCAAGAAAAAGGCTTCACAGTGAAAGATCAGAAACGGCCTCACAGTGTTTCAGGAGAAACACCAGTATCCTCATCCTAGGAGATACATAAAAACCAGAAGCTGTTGGAATCAACACTGGAGAAGGTTTCTGCTCTGACACAGAGTGAGGAGCTGAATAAATCCTTTTTATTTATCCTGCCTGGAAAAAAAATCTGGATTTCTGCATCCCAAGCTGATGGCACAGAGCCAGCAGACCTAGGAAAACACTGTCAGCGAGTAAATTTGATTGGCACTTTGTGAGATTTGCTCAGTGTGAAGACTAATGATATCACATTTTAAAAGGAGATGTTTTAGAAGGGAAGTGTTCCCATAGAGAAGATCTTTAGTTAAATATCTGGATCTGCTTAATTTTGAAGAATGTTTCCAAGACTGACAGCTTGGACATGACTGCTAGAAATTTTTTCTGTTGTTGGAATACCACAGCACTGGACATAAGGTCACAGCAAAATCAGGTTCAGTCTTAGCACTGTCACTTATTATAAACCTCAGCAACAGATGAGATTCAAATGCAATTTCAGTGAACCTAGAGCTATGGTTTCCAGTAAACTTGTAATTCAAAGGCTGTTAGCAGTTCAATGGGAGCAGAAGTGTAGCACAAAATGTGATATTTGACACCCTTATTAGAGGAACAATTTTGTAATTCATGGTCAGAAATGCATTTGTTCGAAAAGCGAGGAACTATTTTTAGCACCTGCACAAAATTCAAAAGGAAGAGAGATTGATACACTGTGTGCAATTAAACAATCAAATGTAGTGCTTAATTAAATTGTTCAGTTATAAGATGCTACGCTTCTTAAAATCTCAGAAATAATTATTGATCATCAAATACTCTGCCACTTCTGGGTTTGTCATCAGCTGAAACTGGTGAATTATTCATGGATTTCAATTTAATACAGTAAATGCTCTTTCTGGTGATCAGTATCTGTATCAAATGTCTAAATATGTTCTTGTTGTCTCAGTACGAGCACTGGCTTGCTCACATTGCATGCGTGTCACTCCAGCGTAGGGCAAGTCCTGCAGTCTTTTTCTGGAAAAAATACACAGTAACTCTCTGGAAGGTCGTGCATGAGAAGATGGTTTTAGGGTATAGAAATTATGGAATAAGGTGGGTTTTTTACTTTAATAAGCTGAACAGAAGGGAAAAATCCTTCACAATCAAGTTTCCTTGGAAGAGAAAAAGCCAACAACTGCTTTAATTTACCACAGTATTTGCATTTGTTGCATTATAGTTGTGCAAACAGGAGAGGTCTAATCCTGCCTGTAAGCATATCTTCATAAATGCATTATAAAGCCTTCCAGAAAGAACAAAATCAGCTGAAAATATACAGCTCTTGGTAAGGCATATCAACTTTATTACTTCTACTCCATTCAATGAATATTTATAATCAGCTCACATTTCTACTTCTTGGTAAGAGTATTTTAGCAAACTTTAAATGTAAAGACCATTTTTCTTCCTTATGTCAATTGGGACTTTTATGTCTGAGCCAATACACGAGTATATTTGTGAAGAATGAACCACCATTTGGAGAATGAGCAAACAAAGAGCAGGTTATTGGGTCAAAACTTCACTTTATCAACTATTTTTAAATTTACTTGGAGTTTTCTCTCAGTGCTTGGAATGAATCTTAAGGTGGGACCTGCCTACGTGCAATGACTGCAACAATAGTTTCTGTAGTGATGTAAAGTGTGGTTAATTTTGGCTCTGTGATATTACTCCTTGTATTAAAGTGGCAAAGCAACTATGCTGAGACAGAGAAGGGGCCTTTTTTAGCCCCTTTCACTGTTTTCTCTAGTGTTGCAATACCTCTGTGAATGATGTAACTCCTATAAAACTAAACTTCAGGGATAATACTACTCTTGTTAAGCAAGCCTTTTGATTTCTGGGAAGACAGATGAGGGGTTCGGCACGCCCATGCAGCCTGCAGATACTTTATGTGCATGTTGAATTTGCAGAATTCCATCCACCTAGGGACTGTAATTATCTCTTCATTAGAAGCCCTCTCTCTTCTTCCTGTGAGGTTTGAATGGGTTCAGACATAGGTGGGATATGTGAACCATTGTAAAACTGCTGATTTTGAAGCCAAAGAGGGCTGTCAGGAAAACATGAATGGTGTTCCTATCTTCCCTGACTCCTGGTTCTGTGTGGACTATTACAGAATTGAAGGAGATGAAGTGTAGGCATGAGGCACACATCTAGGACTCTAAAACAAAGAGTTTAGGCTTGGGATGAGTGACAGGTTGTTGCTTTATTTCTGTCAGGGATATTTATGAGGAAGTATCTTTCTCCTTTGGTTGTACAGTCAGTTTTCATAGTTGCTCCTCACTGGCTTCTTCAGATACTTGCCTGCCTGTTGTGTTCCCAGCTGATGTATCTGTTGTCAGTCAAAAAGTTGGATAGAAGATCTGTGAGGCATCAGGTTGAAAACACCACTACTGAGAAACAACTTATTTTTGTCCAAATCTGTGAATGGCAGCATTGCGCTTTGCACAATGGATCCACTCTGATACTGCTGTCACAGACCTCCTGCAACTGCTAGGATGGGGTACAGATGGCTTTCTTCACTGTAATCTCTGCAGGAATTTCACTTGTTTGGTCTACTGTCTATGATCTTTCCAGATACACCACATTTATGAGGGCTGAGGGGATGGGAAGCTCACAACACTTGTGTGAGGAAGACAGAGCAGAAGGTAACAGACCCAGCACTTGTGGCTACACCATTAATGTGGCACATAAAATTCAGCTTTTGGAGATCCCATGCCTGTCATCATATCCTGGAATTTTCGCAATACACTGATAAAGGAAGGTTTCTATTCAATTGCTATCAAATTCTTGTGCGATTTTGCATTTGGAATAGTGAGTAATAGAGCTTAACTATTTTCAAATTAAAAAAATACAATTAAAAATCATTCAGATGCATTTTTGCTTCATTTGAAAACCCTTCTTTGTGTTCTGTGAGTGAGAAGTGTGTTCATGGTAGGAGAGAGTGTGTCTAGGCCAAGTTACAGCATTTGACTTCAAAGTATCACTCCAAAACAGACAGCCACTTCTATGTCTTCCTGTAAACAAATATGCAGAAACCCAAGATTTGTCAGAGAAAATAATCACAAAGGAGAAGCGGCTTAGCCATTGCAGTAACCCAGGGTGATTCGTCTGCTCTTCCTGTGGAGAACTTTAGAGCTTGTTTACTAAGCTGAAATCTGTCTCTCACTTTACCAACTGCTTCCCAAGATTTTGAATTTGTCTAACCATGTCCCCTTCATTCTTCACTGTTTTATTTCTTTTCCTGCCAGAATTCAAGAGTTCGCATGTTTGCAATATGCCTCCTTTTTTTTAAGCACAGTTTTCTATTTCTTCCTTCTAAGCTAGGTGGTCATCGCCAAAGATGCTCGGCTGGGCAAAAGTTTTGCCACACCTCCATAAACATGGAGACTGTCATTACACCCAGGTGTTGTTTCAGTGGAGGGTGATGGTGCAGATACTCTACTGGCCTTTTTGTTGTAGTTTTTCAAATGTTTGAGGCCCAATAGGCAACTGATAGATCAACAGCAGCAATGAGTATTCTGACCAGTGGAGTCATGAAATAGACATATAAATATGCTGTACCTGAGAGCCATAAAATAACTCACGTGAGGCATATAAACTGGCAACTAACCCCTGGCAAGGTCAGCAGTGGCTTTTGCACCCTCCCAGTCTTTGCTTTGCAATTGCTTGTGGTGATGTTGGCTGGGATGATATAGAGATGGTAAGTCTTAAATGTGTGGCTAGTGAATGGGTCCATGTGAAAACACTGAGCAGATCCGTGTTGTTTATAAACCCATCTGGCCTGAGTTTGTTAAAGCTGTAGGGAGAATGAAGCTGTGCTGGTTTTCACAGGAACCCCAGATTATTTTATGAATTGCAGTCTTAAATGCACTGTGATACTCAGGAAAATTAACTAACCCTTCTTATATTTATTCTTTTTATTTTTCTTGCCAAGGTGAACTTCTTTAAATTCTTGTGAATATTAAACTTGCGAATATAAATTGATTTCTTTAGAAACATTGCTTGCACAATGATTATAGTGAACTTCACTAATCTATTTAAGAATGTATTGAGATGGAGTCTCAGTGTTGTTGGCCCATCTTTACTTACATACCTGGGGTGCAGCGTGACTGATGTGCTAGTTGGGGCTTTCTGGAAATGCAGGCATACTTTGATGTGATGAGTGTACTGTTGAATAAGGAATGAAGACTGCCGATGACGATGGAAACTACAGATAACACACTTAAAATATACAAAGTTCTTGTGGTTGAATATGACGAACATGTATCCCTCTCTTGTGATTATAGTCAGGAGTGCCTTATTTCAGGGGATCAAGATTTGACAAGTGTGTGACCTCACTGTTGAAATAAAATGTATACAGATGTAAACTGCAGACCTGTCAGCTCATATAGATAAGAGGTTTTGTTTCTAAAATCTGTTTTTCAGAGCAAATGTTGTCTACAAAATGAACTTGTTTCTACAGGAAACACAGATTTCCTAGTGCGTTTTCATGCAAAATTTCCAGATATTCCAGCAGAATTGCTAACATGATGAAATACTTGAATATGAAATTATCCAAACCAAAATGAGGCAAAAATCTCTAAATTCGGTTACAGGTAATTACAGTCCAATGCCTGTCCCACTGAGGTAGCATGGCCAAGCCATGTGGCAGCTGCTGGCTCACATCTGGCTTCTCTTCTCTGGTCTGACAATGCAGGTTCTCCTTTACAGCTGCTTCCATGAGAGCTTTCCTCTGGCATGAATCCAGAACGAAGTGCAAATATGCACCTTTGGCTTTTCAGTGAGATGCTTCAAGTCTTCTGACCCTGAGACACAAAAAGTCATTGTGACATTAGCCCAGTGACAGCTTCAGCTTACTGGCATTTTATCTGTATGCCTGGGCTTTGGAGTCAACTGCTGTTGCTTCCTCTCCACACAGCATCCTGAACTACCCAGGGGTGAGTGTTAGTGAGCATGGGAATAAGTTATATTTGCAGTACTCTTTTTCCGAGGCTGCTGTTTGAGGGAATGGTGGGAGACAGACTGCCCATAACTTGACCCTGTGTGTGGGAGCTGAGCTGGCTGATCTGTCCAGTGGTCCATGCTGGTTTATTAAGGACAGAATCTGCTTTTCCTGGGAAAGTGGAGGTTCGTTGGTACTGCATGCAGCACCATTTTCTTGGTTCACCTCCTAGCACAGCGTAAGTGAATGCTGAGGCAGGGATGTAACAGTGCTCAGTCCTTAGCACTAGTCTTAAGAAGTGATGCCAACCCTACCTGTTTTGAATTCTTTCTTCTGAATTCTTTTACTGTTTCAGTCTAGGCGGTAATGTGGTTCTTTCTTCCTGAAACATCATATCAAAGCAAAACCAAAACTCTTGAACAGGAATAATGTAAGATTGAAAGCAGAAAGCTTTCAAATTTTCCCAGGTAAAATAGAAACAAACAAAAAAATCTGTTTCATGTTGGGTTTAATGGCATTAAGTTATTTTGCTGTAGTTGGTCCCATCAGAATGTGTCATGTCAGTTCACTGTGCATTTGCATCCACTCAGCTTCCATGGTCCCATGTAGGAGTTTGGGTTTTTTCCATGTCATTTTGCTGTTCTTTCCTGGGATCCTTTCATTAGCTGGATTATATCTTCTGTGATGTAGCATGAAGAAATTCTGCCAGCTTGGCTTTGTAGGAATCACATGATTGCTGTACAAGGTTGGAGGTGGAGATGGGCTGGGCACTGTCTTGTCAGGAGGATTAAAGCCTGAGGCTCTGACAATGCAATTCCCAGAAGGCACTTAAGTGGATATGGCTCATGAGATAGACTTCCAAAAAATAAATATGTAGACACATTTAATTTCTTTTGGGAATGGCAGGAGTGTGTTTTCATTCTGTAAACTGTTTTATATTTTGGCTTTTTTTGTCCCATTCTGGGGAGTCTACAAAATGAAAAAAGTTTTTTTTAACCTGTTACCTACTAGTAACCCTAGTTAACATGTAAAAATCTGAGAACACTACTTGAGGTCAAAAGCTTGATTTTAATTAGCATTTCATTTATTAAGATATTTTTCCTAAGGTGTATCTTTGAATTTAGAGATATTGAAAGGGATGAGGGAGAGAATTCTCAAGGCACTGATTAGCAGATAATGTCAAATCATAATTCTGGCATGACTTACTAAAACTTCAGTCAGAGGTCTCTTTGGGTTTTCCCTATGCATTTTTCCCATCCATTTCCTGGTAATAAAACTTGGCATGTATAGTTGCAGCTTGGGAGCAATGATGTACCAAATATTGCTTACCTTTTTCTTGTGATACTTTGCAACTATATGACTAAACAGCATGACTACTGCTGCCTTCATGCTTTTGTAGACTTTCTGGCAGTTCTATGGCAAAACATTTGTGGCTAAGTAATAGTTATTGTTTTTTATAATCAGAGTATAGACAGTGGTGTTACAGCCTTGATACAGCCCCTGCTGCTGGGTCCAGACCGCATTGCTGTTTCTGGGCTCCACATACTCACCTCTCTCAGATGGATGAAGCAGGCTCCAGGCTATTTGGGTTGCAGCTAGGACACTAGATATTGAAACAGGTAATCTAAAAGCTTTATAAGGCAGTGATACCAGTCTTCTGTACAGCATAAGAAAGAGCCTATTTATATTTTGGCTACCCGGATTGGATCTCACTGTGTTCACTGCCAGAAACATGTGAGCAATATGCTGGAGGTAGTTAAGCTGGTTGCCCTGCAGGGCAGGACTGGTCAGAGATGGTATATCTACACTGTAGTGTGCTGTAATGTCTGGACTTTGGGTTGGTTACTGACTTTCAGAAGCCTTCACCTATTGTGGAGTATAGATTTACTGGCTGAATTCAGAGAAACAAGCTGAGTAGGCTTTCCTGCTTCAACTTTTTTTTGTTACTCTTTAGTGTTTTGGGGTTTATGTCAGTCTCTGGAACAGTCTGGTTTTGATAAGGTTTCTTCAGGTTTTGGAGACTGTCCCTGAACTCAGAATCTAAATCAACCAGCAGAATCTACTGTAACATGTTCCTTTTCCCTTTCTTGGGTTGTACCACGAGGCTGGTAAGCCATTGAAGATTCCCGGCAGACCTGCATGTTGCTTCTCTGTGGAGTGCAGTCTGACAACCTGGTTTGCACTGGATGGCAACTGCCTTTTTCCTTGTAAGCTTTCTGACTCAGCCCACCACCATCAACAGCTAGCAGACCTCCTTTGTTAGCCTTGCCTCAGATGCAAGAGTCTTGCTAGTCATCTCCTGGGGGCTTTACAGCAATATGGAAGCACAAAATGCATTTGAAATGGAAAAAAAGTTTCCAAAGCAGTTGGTAGTCTAACACAAGGCAGCGGGGGAGGGAGAGAGAGGCCATTCCTGTGAACAGCCGTAAGGCTTAGACATACAGACAGACGTAGACAGATTTACCACATTGGCACTAATACTTTCAATCTTTTTACAAAAAGAAAATATTGCCAAGATGCTAATGTATACACATGGTAGCAATATGTTCATGAGTAAGTGTAGTTAAGTTAATTACTGGAGCTGGGCTGTGTGGACTGTGTGTTCCACAGATGGACTGTACGATGCACAGGCACTTTAAGTATGCAGATTCCTACTGGAGTGGCACCGTTTAATGACTCACTTGGATTAAAGCTCCTACAACCTATTGTTTCAATAATCCAGGATTTAAGCATGCTGTAATTGTGTGTATTATGCATGGAAGAGCAATTTGTAGCTGTGGAAAGTTTAACACTGCTCCTAGCTACTTGGCTTTCTGTTTTCTTTATGCCCAAGAGCCAAAGTTTGAGTCTTAGCTGTGTTTGTGGCACACAAAGGCTGATTCCTTTCCTTACTCTTACTATGGTGATCTAGCAGTAATTCTGCTGATGTACATGAAAGCAGAGCCAGCTTGGATATCTTCAGCAATAAGATACTGCTTGTCAGTGGGGTCTGCTTAGTGTCTTGCGCTGCAGGTTGCCACACATGAGCCTTGCTTGTTTTTATTCTCTGTCATAGAATGATTTGGGATAATAGGCAGACCCCATCTGTTCCCATTTTAGGATGCTTTGCTTTCTTTTTCAAAGTCTGCCCATAAATAAACACACAGAGAAAAATACTGGGACGTGAAGCACGCACCATGGGGTTAGCACAGAAGGTCCTGCTTCATGTCTACCAGCACTGACATGCTCAGCTATTGCAACATAAATCGTACTTGACATCCAGCATCACCTATGCAACTCCTTCGGGCCTGAATTTGAGTGTTACTGGAAAGGGTTGAGTGAATGGAAAATTAACTTTCTCCAGGAACTCTTCTCAGGTTAAGTCAGGGCATCTCCACAGCTGCACTATTTTGCTGTGCCAGTTCATACTGACAGTCTGCGTGGGTTGTGGACAGGTTCTGGAGGCCATGCGTGGGGCGAGAGGGTGCGTTATGTATCTTTTGGGACACACACAAGGCTGGGAATGTAGAAGTGCTTTCGTAGCACTTGAGGGAAGACACCACTTCATCCTCATTTTTGGCTGTGGTAGGATGGGGAAGGGACTTTCTGGGGTAAAAGGACAGTCCTCTGCAGTGCATCTGTAATTGAAAAGGATTTTATCAAGGCAGGGAACAAGGCACAACTCAGGAGGACCTATTTTCAGCTGCCTGTATGCCTGTAGCATTTTCTTTAGTCCACTATGAATTCTGCCCTGTGGCATTTTAGGGTTTTCCTTATCCTGAGGTGCAGCTGGTTATTGCAAAGAAGTTGCCTGACACCATTTCTGTTGCAGCCACACTTCTTGCATCAGATTAGCATTCCCTGTAAGCACTGTGGAATGGGAGGCTGTGAACCCAGCCTGGTGTGAGTGATTGTGCATTGGCATTACCTAATTCTTATAGTATTAAGGTAATTAGGAAACATGAGACTTCACAAAAATAGACAGATCGTTGTACGGAGAGTATCAAAGGCATTTCTTCTCCTGTGTCAGTTTGAACAGTGCTCTTGGCTACTACTATTACAGTAATCAGCTTAGCTAAATTTGTTTTGCATGTCTGATGTTAATGAATGGCTCGTTGTTATTCTTTTTGGTTGAAATCCACTGCATCTGCATAAAACAGGGAAGTTAACAGTAAGAAGTTGCAAGGCAGTGGTGGGACAAGGAGTCAAAGTCCACATTTGCAACAAGCGTGGGGCTGCAGGAGAGCACCCTAGTGCACGTCACTTTGGGCTAGTGCAGCGGCCATGTCTATCACATCCAGGCGTGAAGAGCTTTGGTATCTGCCCAATTGTGGATTATGGCCCCATTAAACATTTGAAATTGAACCTTCTGGTTACAGCAAGTGTTGGAGGTGTAATGGTTGTATGCTATGGTGCCTATGTGAGTGTGCCGTTCATTCCTCTCTGCTTCCCCTCGGCTCCAGGGTGGGTCTTACAGCATGTGGGGCTTCTGCTGTAATCACTTATGGGCATTTTCCAAATGTGGTAAAATGAAGAAATGATGGAAAAATGAAGTCTGGTTAGAAACACACTTCAGCTGGATTGAGACAGTTCACACAAGATGGAATTTTAGGCAGGCTTTTTTCAGATGCTTTTCTAGTTGATCCAATTTATAATCTGTCCCTGCAAACATGCCGTTTCTAATGGATTCCATATGCCTCTAAGCCTTCCTGTTATTTCCTACTTTAAGGATTGCTCTGTTCAGCAAGAAGTCTGCCACTCTGCAGCTTGTCTAATAGTTTTTTTAAAAAAAAACCCAAACAAAAACTGGAAGAGGGCCTAGGATTTGATGCCACTTTTACAGTCGTTCTTCACAGCTAACCTTCACCTCCATTCTGATGCTACTGATGGCAACACAGAGTGTTTAAAATGCATATGCTAATGTAAACAAGGGAGGTTGAGGTGTTTTGGCAGCCAGAAGTGGCCACAGTGTATGAAGAGCTCAAGGTGTTCACTTGCTGGTGCTACTACAGTACTTATCATTTTCCTCATCTATAACTATTTTTTTTTCACACTGAGTCTCTAAACTGCTGTCATGTTGAATTATTTCATCCTGGTTCCGGAGAATGGTGCTGTAAATACTCCTCTTGGCCACTTTTTATGGTCTGTGAGTATGGAGGGGTTTTGAAAGCTCATTGCTACTTTACAACCCACACATTTCCCCATCTATTCCCTATTTTCCTGCTGTCTCCTCCTCCCTACGTTAATCCTCCATTAACATCGTAAGGCACTGATGAAGGATGCCAAGGTTACTCTTGTGCCAGCAAGATTTTGCTGCTATGGACAGTCACATCTTAATGCTGAGTATGCCAGTTTTGGTTTTCCTCTCAAGAAGAGATTACCAGAAAAAATATCACTGCCAACTGAACTCCTGAATCCCTATAATTTTCCTACTGAAATGAGGGAATTCTGCAAAGCCTAAGACTCTGGCCAAGAGTACAGTCCTCTCCCTTCCATGCCATTTTCAGTGTCTAACCAAAGAAGGTTCACTAGTTAATAATCTGTTAAATTACAAATTAATGCAATTAGCGTTTGAGGTAGATTGTAAGACAGAAAAAGCAGGGAGCTGAACTGCCTCTAGCAATGTCTTCCCATCTCATGTGACCTCTCTTCCTCAGTTCTCTCTTCTGATACCATTTAAAATAAACACCTCTACTTAAGGCATCTGCGTAGACTTACGATGGAAAATATCAGTTAGTATGTTGGCATATGAATTACTATTTCTAATTTGTATGAGACTAGCTGCTACAGCTTAAGTGCCACACTAAGCATTTTACAAACAAATTGAGAGAGGGAGTCCCTGCCAACATGGAGTTTATGAGCCAGACAAGATAGACCAAACGTGAGAGAAGGCAAATGTCACCTTTATTTTGTGTCTGCGGAAATTGAAGCCCTGAGAGATAGTTTCCTCAAGGTCATAGGCAGCCTCAGCAAGAGATGCACAGATTTAACCCCCACCTCCCAAGTTCTGGGACAATACCTTATTTATTAGACAAGCATTTCTCCTAAAATACTCTGAGTTCCTCAAATTAAATTTCCCTCAAAGTAGAAGTTTGAATAGGAGTTACCTTTAAGTGACTTGAAAACTCAGAGCAATACACATATTAAGGAGCCATTAAAAAAAAAAAATCAAGTTAGTCTCTTGAGTATGATAGTTTTTAATTAACATAGGGTAATCTTGATTGGATTCAGTGTGCCCAATTCTTTATTGTATTTGCAGTTTGTATATTCTGAAATAACCAAGCTGTACAAGCTTATTACTGTCTAGAGCTGGGTGGGCTTGTTCTCTGTGAAAATTCAGTGTCCAGCGGGTGGGACATTAATAAGAAATGGAAGAAAAGCAATTTTGTCCTTTTAAAGAAAATCCTCTCCCCTGCAAACCTGATATTACCATGAGATGTGGTTTGGTTTGGCTGAAACATGACAAAGGGGAATCTAAGCTTCCTTTGAGCTACTCATCCCCAGGTGGGTAGAATACAAGCCTGTCACTTTTCTTTGACTTATTTGTATTCAGAAATGAACTTAACTGTTGATAATGTGGCAAAACATACAATTAGTTTGTCCAGACCACAGAACTATCCGACTGCTTTGAATTTGGTGGCAAGGGAACAATCTTGTGAAAGGTCCCCAGAAATTGGTATTTATAAATTCCATCTAATAGATACTTAATATCGACAAAAATGCCAGTATCAACAAATGACAAATTATTACTGGAATATAACATGTTAAATCTTGCATAGCCATCACTGACTAATGAGGACTGACCTTTACAGCAATATATACAGTCAGTTTATTAAAGCAGGGAGAGAGCAATCTCTAGGCCTTTGGTCAATCTAGGTCGCTCGGGGCTGAGGAATTTCCATTTAAAATATCTCTTCAGGTGATGAAGACTGATTCAATAGAGATCAGCTAATAAAGGAAGTGCTGCAAGCTACTATTAAATTCTAGCTTCTGTCAGCTTAACAGCAAAAACTTTTAATGAGGAAACCATTAAAGTTGACCGAATGAATCAGAAATGCTTTTCCTTGCTGGCTAATTATAGAGTGTCTAGAATATCTTTTGACATATGTAATTTAGAAAATACAGATCTACTGAGTCCCTCTGCTCTTAAAGGACACCTGTTGCATAGCAGAAAACTGGAAAACGCTCTCCTGGGAGGATGCAGGATTTGACCTGGATTCACTGAGGAATCTCTGCGGTCAGGTGGCTAGGTGTAAAGGACATGCAAACAGATGAAATTAGTGGTTAATATGTATAAGCACTTTACACAAAGCAACGCTATGGTTGTGGAGGGGCACAGTAGGACACATGATGGATAAGAATGATTACTGCATGCGTCTGGTCTGGAACAGAGCGTTATGATAATGTCCTAGTCAGTAAAGTAGAAAATATGTCAAGATAGCCTATTTACAATTACAATGTCAGGTGAGGCACCAAAGGATGTCACCGAAGATGATGTTTGCTGTTTTCTTAAGTTTTTTTTTTTTCTTCCATTAGCAATAAATTCTGGCAGCAACATTTCCTTTTTTTGTGACCTAGGGAAAGTTCATCAATATTATAGTTATGTCCAAAAATCCAAGCCTTGATCAGATTGGGCACTGAAGAACCCAGATAACAGTTTTGACAAAACTTAAAAAAATCTTAAATTCTAAATAGACAGCATAGATAAAAGAAGGCAACTATTCCTGTTTGGCAGAGAAGCACGGAGAAATTAAATCATTTAACAAAAGTTGCAAGGCAAATTTGCATTGGAGCTAGGAACAGAACTCAGATTTTCAAAGTCTTAATTTGGAAATTGAACTGCAGCCCCAGCCTGTGTGTGGGATGGTTTATGATTATTGTAATCTATTTCTATTTTAATATAAAAATTCCTCTGTTACTAGATCCAGTCTGGGTTTTTCTTTTCAATTTCAAGACTATGGAGCTCTGATGCATTTAAGACACATTTCCAGGATATCCAAGATCTTAAAGAACCCTGATAGACAAATGTTAGGTGCTTGTTTTTTTCATGATTTGTCAAAATGTGGTTCACAGTAAAAATCACAACCCAGTTTACGGAAGTTGGGAAGTTAAGAGAAAATCCTCATGTGCAACATGCTATACATAGAGACCCCCGTGTCTGTGATTTGGACAACTCTAAACTCCCTCCCACTATGATTAAGAATCAAAACCTTAAGTTAAAAAACGAAAGATGCACAAGTCATGGATACAAACCAGGTGAGATGATGTGGAAAGGGCACTATGTTTTTAAACTGTATCAGAATACAAACAACTGTTTGGAACAGTTTTCAATGCAGTTTCAATGCAGTGCTATACTCAGATTTGAAGATTTTTTTTTTATATAGTTTTATTTAAGAGAATATAAAGTAACTTCTTGCTTGATTTCTGGTAGATTACTGTGGTTTTAAAGCTTAATGGGAGCATCTAGGAGGTGGGAATTGTTTTCTATTGAAGTAACAGGTTTACTCTGGGTTGGTTTTTTTTCAGAATAAAAGAGAAACATCTGAAGATTTCCTTTCAAATTACTTCAAAGTTAGTAACAAGCTAGCTAAACCGAGCAATGCTGCTGTATGTTCTTGTAAGCTCCTGAAGAGGAGATGGTGTTGGGGTTAAGGCTTATAAGATGGGTGTGTTCTTCAGAGCAACCATGTCTTCTGGAGCAGCGAGTGGTAGTATACCATGCACTGTTTCCAGCTGGTGCTGGAGTTGCCCTGGAGATGGGAGGTTCTGTGGCTTATCCCCAAAGGGCTCTTTATATCCTACAGGTGTCCAAAGGAAGGGCCAGGGAAAATCATGGCTGGAGGTGGAGAACTGAGAAGGAGGTTCACTGCAGAGCCTAGGCTTGTAGCGCGGCAGACTGCTGCCATGGGCAGTGCTGTAAGTGGAAGCAACTGTTGTATAGCTCTAAAGTCAAATGATGTTAATGTAGGCCAGTTTGGTGATACTATTTAGCCATCCGTTAACATAGGTGAAAGCATCCAGTCCTTTGCCCCATCACGATAGAGCTTTTTGACTCTACTAGCGTCGCGGGGGACAAGCAGTTTCCAGGCAGTGAGTATTTGTCCATCTTTAGCCAGTTCTTGGTCATCTTTGCAGGACAGGCATTCATAAACCAGCTACATCTTCACATGCCCAGTCTGCAGACACTTGAACTTACTGTTGTTGCTAAACTGCAGCTAGGGAGCTGATGAGCCTCATTAAGACCAGACCTTCTAAAATTATATACTTAATGGCAGCTTTCCTCCTGCTCCAGCAGATGCTTAGATCCTAGGATCTCCAGTTGATGTTGTTTGTTGATATCTGTGGCTACCAGACTAGGCAGTCAGGCTGCTTTTCTGTACTGGGCATGCATGAGATGTCACCCTAGTCGTGGGAGGGTTAGGAAGTGGAGCCGACAGTGTCTGTCTCACGTCATATTTGTGAGACTTGACAGGCCAGGATCTGTGCCAGCCTTCTAGAGATCCCCTTAGCAAGTACAGTCGAAGGGAGCTGTGATGGAGGGTGAAGAAGCTCCATCTTTACATTAAGGTAGGAGCCAGTGTCGAGTGATGAAGGTGGCAGTCCTGTGTCTTTTACCCAAGAGACTTACCATTACAATGGTAAAGATCCAGCTGTACTTAATATTTTCTTCACGCTTGCAAAAATCACATATCCAATACAAATAAATTTCCTTTTATCCTCCTCTCAAAAATTTGCATGATTCAAACTTGGGATGCTCTTCCTTTGTTCTCTGCATTTTGAGCCTTGAGAATTATATTTGTCTGAGCTTCTTTGTCAGGAACTTTCTTTGCTAATTGTATAATTCTCTATTATTAGCTCTAAATTTCTCAAGGATTTGCAATAGTATCCCACATTTTTTCGTGTGGGGATCAACTCTGAGGCAGTGTGCTGTGTTAGAAGCAACTTCTGTCTAGTCTTTCGCTGTGTTATTTGAATTTCAAGTGAATACATAATTGCACGTAGAACTGTTAAGAAGATTTATGATTCTGTGTATTTCCTGTGTGTTTAACATCCCAGAATTTTGTACTGGGCCTTCTGGTACTGTTTATTTACTTAAGGTTGGTTTGGGGCTATATGCGTTAATAATTTTATGATGGAGTGTTCCTAACAGATGGCTTTATGGGCTGTAACAGCCACCAAAGAGCAGTGCTGGGGAGAAAAATGAAACCATATATAAAACAAACAGTTTTGTGTAGGCTTGCTGTGGGTCACAGAAATACCTCATTTATTGAATATCCTTCTGTAAAGGAGGTTTAGAAATACCAGCTAAGAATGGAGCTGAAGGGACTCCCTCTGGATAATATTAGTGGTATAGTATTGTGACTTGGAGAAGTGTGTAATTGGTACCAGTCAAAGGGGCCCTCCTCCCTCTCCTTTCTTCCTTTTTGAGTGCCTCACTAGAAAAAGCCTATAGATTCATGGCTTGTTATAAGTTAGCATGTGTGTTTGCGGACAATATATGGTCTGTTACCCCTGAAAATAGAGTAGCTTATTGACTTTTGGGTGACTGTGCGAAGAGGAGTGGAGCACGTGTGGTAGAAAGTGGTTTGATCTATTTGTTGTGGAAGTCAATGGGGAGAGTGGTACTAGACTGCTCTTTTGCGTCCGGTAAATCTGCAGGCAATACCTTGTGGTACCTGGGGGGTAGCTTTTTCTTCTATTTGTTTTGTGTTAATGCTCTTCTAGATCCAGGGAAAAAATTCAAGTCTGTAGGCCAGTGAAAGCTGTGAGATAAATTCACCAACCTTTTTTGATAACTATTTTAAAAGAAAGCTTATGCATACTGACATGAAAGAAGTTTATGTATATCAGCATGAAAGACAACATCATAGGCTTGTAATCTAGAAACCCTTTTGGGCATATGCCCAACTCTTCTGGCGGAACTCAAAGGTCTTTACTCATTGGCAGCCTCTGATACTCCAAATCTGGGACTTATCCTTGATCTCACAGAAGCAGGGCCAAGGCTTACCTTATCTTGGCAAGACTGGATTACACTCAGCTGCATCACAATAATGTACAGAAATTAAAAATATCTCCTCCATAAATGGAGATGTAACACCTTCTAGCATAATTAGGGGATCTCAGATTATTGCCCATTCTTTTAATGACTGTGGAGACCACAGGAGGCAGGAAAAAAGAAACCACTGGCTTTCCTAGATAACTTGACTGACTTAGTAATCTTAGTATGAATTTATCATCTGTTTGTGCTTTTCAAAATACCACAGGCAAAGAGAGAGGAAAGGGGAAGAAATAAAGTGCTATGTGATTTCTTGAGGTTTAACTTTGCTGAGCTGGTCTATAAGCAATGCAGTGAGGATGACTTGTAGTAAAGATGTTGTGCAGTATAGTTAGGAAAAAAAAAATAAAGTCCCTTTATGTTAATCTCATAGGGGAAAAAGGATTCCTGTACTAAAAGCAGTGGTAATCTTTACACATTTCAAGCTGTATCGCCTTTGAAAAACGTACCATTCTTCTCTAATCATTTGGGATCACGTTGGGCCAAAGGAGCATCAATTCACTGAGTAGTTCTTGAACAAGAACACCTGTGTAAATTCACTGTAAGGGAGCAGGAATTAACCTCTTCTATCACATATGTGACCTGATAACAAGGATGGAGAAGTTGGGAGTTGCTATACATTTGAAATAGCTTCAGTTCTGCTTATGCTGTATGGCAAAATATTTGAAGATTAAAGGGAAAATTATTTTTTTCATTGGTGGAATAAAATATTAGCACTGAGATTACGCCTTAGTAGATGTTGTCATTATATATAGGAATGCACATGTAAGAAAGTGCTTAATAATCTGCCATCAATGCAGGGTCCAAATTTAGCTTTTCATATTTAACTGCAAGCTGTTCTGTCACCAGGCTCTGGTATTTCCTCCTTTACCTCATGGCTTGACCTCTTCTGAACCATTAAAGGTATCTTTTCCCTGCAGTAGCCTGGTTTTAAAATGTCACTCACAAATCAGATTCAAATCAGGTTCCTGGAGAGTGGGTCTTCAGTGTTGTCTTTGAAACTAAGTGATGATTGTATCAGAAGACAGGAAGGCTGTTTCTATGCAGATGTCAACAGAAGCCCCATCATAGCCCTACAGTAGGACTTGAAAGGCTGGTACACTTTACATCATGTGCTTTCATACTTGCTCAGGTCCAGAAGAATTATTAGCAGTTTTGTTTTGTCTGTAGTGAAGTCACACTGTGCCCAAATGTGCTCCTAAAGAAACAAATCCTCAAAATACTTGTTTTGAGATCATGAATACGGCAGCTGTAAGGAGACTCTGGTGATGACAGGTAGACACGTGCAAACTTACGATGTGCAGAGTCACTCGTGGTGGTGAAGATGTGGAGCTGGGAGTATTGTTGATTTCTTTAACTGGCAAAGGAGGCTGGTTAGTGGCATTGGCACAGAGCAGTTTCTTCTAAAAAACATTCTCTCACTGTCCCGGTAAACATGACAGGAACTTTGTGCAAAGAGAACTGCACATGATTCACTGCAAGAAGCAGGCAATCCTTTGTCCTTCCCTTACTGGCAAATGAGCTGATGGCAGGCCGACAGACTCAGGTTTGCATTTTGCTCTTGCTGGGAGCACTCACTAAGTCTTTCTGCCTGGTGCCCCCCAGGACATTGGGGTGTCTCAGAGGTGGCCAGCTATTTCATGAGAAGTTTCAGCTTGCTCTGAAAGCAAACCATAGAAGTTTTAAGCTTTTAGTTGGTTTCCTTAAAAGTTTTCAGTGCCCTTCAGGAAAAACATCCAGCATTTATAAATCAGCTACTTGCTAATTTATAGTTGAATGCTACCTGCTTTTACATTCTCTCTGTTTTTTCTCTTCATAGCAAGTGATAAGAGAGTTGGCAATCTTGATGTGTCAGCTCTCATAGATGTTTCTATCAAATAGTTCTGTGATCATTTGGGATAAAAGCTAATAGGGCCGCTTTCTCTGGGGGTAATTTCCACATTGCAAACGGGAGGGGATGCTTACAAGAGGAAAACGTTTTGCTGACGTTTTCAGGGTAAATGTAAACATGAATAGTAGTGCTATGTGAACGCCTTTCTAGTACAAACAGCTCAACTTGCAGTATGACAGTTAACACGGCTATAAAATATTCATGCTCTGTTCAAGTATGCAACGATGAGCTCAAAGAACATCACTCTTTCACGAGCTTGTCAGTCTATTATTCATGCCCTGTACAGTTGATATCTTTAGACAGTATTTTTAATGTGCACATTATATCCTCAGAAATATGCCTTATTTACACTTTTTTGAGACTTGCATAAAAAATGGTGCTGATCCTTCACCTTGTATACTGTGCATGAGAATCAAAAAATCCAGCCCTCTCTTTTGGGATACTTGCACCTTGATTTAGATTAAGCTTTTTTTAAAGCTTCTTCCTGCTCAGGTGTTCTTGGGTGACGTTAACGCGAACTCTTAATGAGGTTGCAACACTGTGGTGTTCTGGGCGTTACTAGTATTGTTTATTGCTCTTGTTTCCACTTTCACAAAATTACCTGGGATTTTTCATGTGCAATGCGGACCAGAATCTGAGCTACGGTAAGGCTGCACAGTTCCAATTATTCGGTATTGCTCTAACAACTTCTATTTGGCCACTTGGGGCAAGTAAACCGATTTTTATCCAGTTTAACTATGGAAATGATGTGTCTGAAATCACCCTGTGAATATAAATGTGTATTCCCTAATTTTCCCATAAGTGTTTGAACCTGCTGTATCATCATGGCTTGGCTTCACAGACGAAGATTTGGGACCTGCTGTATAATTTCAACAAAAACACAACTGAATAATAGGAAGCTGCAAAATACTGAGTTCTTATGAAAATCAAGTACAATTTTTAATCTCCAAAATCATTAGTTCAGCATGCCACCAACTAAGAGATGATACATTGTTTGCTCTGTCCGGTCACTGACTCCTCGTGTCCAGCTGACCACTTGGGAGGCACGCAATGCTTAGATTCCTGGTCAGGGAATGTATGTGTAGATGGGGGCAGATTGCAGCTCAAACCATCTCTTGCCCAAGGGGGAAGTTAAATGAAAATAAGCTTCTAGTGGTAAAATGGAAGTTATGGGGTCTCAGATTGTTACCTTAGTTAAATTAACAAAATCAGTCAGCCAAGAGGAACAAATGAATTGAAAACAAAGCATCATTCATTTCAGTGCTCATGGGACTGTTATTGCCACAGGATTTGCCTTTTCCATGTTCTGGCTTTATCTTGCAATGACTTCTTACATGGTGGTCAGGAATGAGTGTAATCTTAAAAAGCCTGATCCAGGTCAAATCAAATGCAGACCCTACACCGATTTCTGAAATGCCGTGATTCCATCACTTTCAGTATGTTGGCAGAAGGTTTCACTGAACAAGGCTCTGATTTTTGATTCGGGCTTGTGCATACATGATTAAATCACATTATTTTTCATCACTATAATATAGAAAAGAATTTCAAAGAGGAGGATTTATAGTTAGTTGCCTCTGTTTAAATAGACATAATTACAAAGAACAGCTTCACTCTTAGAGATGATCACTGCTCTCCTGTTCTACTGGTGTCAGAGCTGTATAACCAGAACACTTCTAAGGGGATGAAATATGGATTTTTCTGCTGAGATGAGATTCCATCAAGCTGGGAGTCAAATTTTATTCAAGATATTTTTCTCCAAATACTTACTATTTTCATGCCCATTTGAGTTTGCATAATAACCAGACAGAAATCAATATCTAACTTCCACTGTTTTCCAAGATGTATTTTTATGCATCCTCATTCTTTAATAATCTTTATTCAATGTCAAATCCTTTGTAGTTTGGATCCCAAAATAAACTATTTATTAATGGTCTTTCCTATATGACCTGGAACAGGATGATACTGTGATAAATTGCAAAGTGCAACTGTGCAATTTAAACTACTCTTTTGCAGTACTGGAGATCAAACTTCTATGTAAGGCAAGTTTCTTTAAAAATAATGATTAGTATAAAAGACAAATTGATTCTTTTGCGTTGGCTGTTAGATAAAAACACTATGTGAAAAACTGGATGCCAAAGCAACCTTACGCTCTCAAAGACTCTCACACATCAAATGGCTCTGAAATTAGGTTAGTCATCTACTAGTGATGTAACACAACTTTACGCCTGGACTCCTTTAATATTAGAGAAGTACAAGGTCTAGTCTTCAAAGCATCTGGGTAATGAGAAGGGAAGCTATCTACATTTATGGAACAACAGTTCATAACTTTTGACTTGCAGGGGATACTAAGTGGAGGTTGAGGATTATTCCATCAAGAGAAATCTAGGAGCCATCTAAACAAAAGAAAAAAAAAAAGGAAAGGCAGAAGGTACCTATGCAGTGAGAATGCTTGAGATAAAAGGCTTAGAGGTGGCCCTAGACTTTAATGTATACTTGGCATCATTATTTCAGGAAGGATGACAGTACTGACCATGGTCTCAAAGGCAAGTGATCAAGAAAGGGTAAATGATATCTGCACTGAAGGCAGTTGCAGGGTTTAATATGTTTATGACTGATGACCCAGGTAATCTCCACCTCAGCCTTTGGGAGGCATTGCTTTATAAATAGGAAATTTTGTCAGCAACGATTTCTATGAAGCCATCTAAGAGTGAGGAGATAAATACCAAATCTGATATATATACTGAAGAAATGGCAGCAGATTATACTATAGTACAAGTTGAAGGAAAAGAATTTTGAATATCTGGAGGTAAATAGGAAATGACATAAAACGTATCATTGCTTTAGCACGGATAGATTTTACCAGACTAACATAATGGTGTTTCTTGGCCAAAGAGACAATTTCTAGATAAAGACAATGCAAAATTGTGCACTGTAACGTTCAGTTTATTGCCACATGGGGAACACTAGTTAGACTGGAGATGATGACAATAAGAACAAAAACAGGGGCAAAGGAAATGAATTCGATCTGGAACAGCTGCCTGGAAGGGCCACTGTATTGTTCCAGGGGACGAAGCACTCATTTCGCCGAAGGAGCATTGCTTAGGCTACCAACGGGAATCTGGGTTAGTAGATCTTTGCTATCTGTGATAACATCAGGACACAGCACCTGAAAGAGAGAACAACATTTTAGGGTGGAAAGTAGGTATTTAACAGTCAAAACAGTGTGACTCCGGATAGTTCTGCTGAACAGAGTAGCAAGGGGAAGGAAAGCCTTTATCCTTTTAAAATGGAGGAGAATGGGATAATTTCCATGCTATAATCTATTCTCCCTCAGTTAATTTGTACTCTCTTGCTTGCAGTTAGGAAGAGGCTGAGGGTATGTTCCAGGGCTCTTGCTCTTAAGCAGCTTGAAGCATTTTTTCTGGCATAAGGCAATTCTCTGAGAGAGAACTTGTTGGGTCCTGGGAAGAACCTGAGATCTGCATGAGCCCTGGGTGGACATGTTTGGTGGTTGTTACCTTCTTTTGGCAAATAACATTACCATAAAATGTCTTGTTTCTGCAAAACTTTCATTGGGATATATCTTGAGTCTAGATTGACTCTTAGGTCAAACAGAAATGGAAAAATCTTGCAAGTGAATAACAAGCACGAGGGTTTTTCATGATTTAAGTGACTCTGTTGGTCCTGGGTAGGCAGCTCTACATTTCTTTTCCTCTCATGGTATGTGATATTTATAAAATAATAAACCAGCAGTTTAATTATTATTTCTCACTGCATGAAGCTACACTTGCAAGTATTAACATTTTCTGTGTTTATTTTTTTCTGTGTTTTTTGAAAAAAAATGTTATGTTTAGCTTTGTACTTTTACACTTTCATTAGTACTGTGTTATATACGGTGATGAATGATACTTCATAACTTATTATCTTGTGGGCTCTTTTATTGACTGGTTTTATGAGAATTTTTTTCTTTTGTGCATTAAGAACTGTCTATTTCAGTGAAATTTTCAGTTAGTGCTTTTCTTTGTGATCCAGAAAAATCCAGCAAAAGTTGGTCAAATCACCTCAAAGTAAATATAATATATAGTAGATAGAAACTGAATTATCCTTATTTACTCACCTGCTTATGTCACTGAAAACACAAAATGGACCACTACACTGGACGAAAATGTGTAGTGGTCCATTTTAGTAGGCTTGGTTAATACTCAGTATTCTCTTCATTTCAGATTAAAGACCTCTCATGCTCGTCACCATTCAGTACTTTCCTTTATGTGAGGTTAAGTGAGCTTCTTACTGTAATATCCAGTATCTTGCTGAATTTCAAGAAATAATCATGCACTAAAGCGAAGTTGAGGAGTTGGTATGCAACACAGATCTCTATCCAGCTCTGGCAGGATGTGTGACAGGTGTGACATATTTTCTGCATCTGAGCCTGTTCATCAATAATTAAAATATGAGGGTATACATGTTATTGATGCTATACTTTATGTGATTTACTCTATTTAATTTACTTAAAAAGCAGGAAATCTTGTTTTTCCTCGTAGTCTATGATGTATCTCTACAAATGAGATCCTTGACATACACTGAAATTTGTGGCATTCCCTCAATCAGACGGGAACATTAGAATTATGATACATCTGTAAGGCATTATTATGTTACCTGTGAAAGCGGGTAGCAGAATAGAAAAATGAACAGGCAGTCCTAAATGAGATAAAAATCTGATTTCAAATGATCTCCTTTCTTTTATTCTCTCATGTACTGTGTTCCCCATCTCCTCCTAGTTACTTTGTCCTCGTGCGTCAGTGTGACAGCAGTGGTGTCCCTGCAGTACTGTCCTTCCGTTTCTGGTTACTGCTCCTGTGTCGTGCTGCCCCACTCACCGAAGGTCGTTCCTACTTGCCCCACAGGAGCTGAGCTGGGAACAGGGAAAACAGGTTTTGTTCTTAGCTGCCAGATTGTCTTTTATGGTCCCAAGGTTTTCTGCATCAGGCTGTTAACTACAAATGCCAGCCTTTGGAGAGCTTCTTGTAACCTCTTTCACGGTGGTTTCGTGCCTTGTGTCAAACCTGATTCACTTTTCCCTTTCTTGAGAGTGCTTAGTGCATTCCTTTTCATTCCTGAGGCCTCGAGGAATCACCCAAGCATGCATATGGCATAGACTTGCCAGCAGTGTTTTGGTTGTGTGGGGTTGCTCCTCCTCGCCATACGGCAGAGGTGCAGCCATGCCTCCATCTGGGAGCGTGCGTGCCATGGGAGGTCAATGCAGTCTTCTCCTAGTAAATCCACACACGGATACTGTGCACCATCAAGTCTCCTCACAGCAGATTCAGCAGGAGAGCAGTTGGACCAAAGTAGCTTCAGGAGGTGCTATTCCCACAGCAGCTCACTGGATGTAAATTTTTTTTCCTGGCTCTTATACACCTCGTTACTTTGTGCTCTGTCACTAAACCAAGTTTTGGGATTACAACTTTTAGCCCAAAGGGATAAAATCAATAAAGCTAGCCTTGAAGACGGAGGGGCACGGAAAATAATTTATCCTTTTTTTCCTTCTGTTAGTCATAAGGATTTAAAATAAAAATTTGCATCAAAAATACTAGCCATGCCACTGGCTAGCCAGTGAGAGGATAAAATCCCAGGATTTGAGGCAGTGAATGCTGAATCCATGAAGGGGAACTCTAACGAAAAACCTTGGGTCTTAATCATTAATCTCCAAAGTCAAAAATCATTTGCTGAAGAGCAGGAGTGCTTCCTTCCTCAACCTGTTCCTCATTAGAAGGTTCCTTGATGATTAGGGCACTCTTTTGTGAGGCCACTTTTAACTCTGTGTCACTGGCTCTTGTGGGACCCTGGGCAAGACATGTGAGAACAGTGGGAATTCATTGCTTGGTATGACCTAAGGGTGGTATGTTTCTCTACCGTGTCACAGAAGTCATGTCCCGATTTGACATACCTCAATCCTGGCATCTCATTGTGTGACCAGCGGGTCTTTTTGGTAACACCAAACTTCATGTTTAGACAAACTCTGAGTATTCTTGAAGTTTCTTTTACCTTTAGCATGTTTTCTATCATTCAAAAGGGGCTAAAGCCACAATTTTTGTAGCCTCTTAATATCATCTTTAGGAGGAATTTTACTTCCACTAAATCCTTAGTGTTCCAGGTTAGTTAAATTATTAAGTAGCTTTACTCAGCCCTGAAATACACTTTGGGTTTTGGGAATAAATTCCCCTTTCTTTGGGGAAAGATTTGTGCATCAGAGGCATTGGAAGGAGCCCATGATTTGCGTTTGATTGCTCAGAAATTACTTTCTTAATTGGAGATGACCTCTGTAAGAGCTGAGTCTTGGCCCTGCACCTCAGCTCAGCCTAAGAACAGAGCAAAGAAAAGGTTTGTGAGGACTATGTAATCTCCAGAGAGCCCTGGAGAGATGATAGCCTGCACTGCATCCTCCATCTTGCTGATGGATGTTAAAGGTGTCCAGAGAAGCAGAGGGACAAGATCCCATTTCCTTTGTTTCTGTGCTCCAAGACAGTTGCACAGTGAAATGCTTTGTATTTAGAGGTAAAGAGCGCATTTCCTACAGCCAGAACACGTAGCTCTCTGTATTGTGCCATTAAAACAATTCTTAATGCTGTTGTTTGAGAAGCAAATCTCCCTCGTACGCACAAAATCCAGATCACTCAGTGAGATATGGCAGCCCTAAATCCTGCAGAGATGGAGAGACAGGTCTTTCTGAAGTGGTTCCTCAAAGAGAAATAAATAAGGACAAATACAGCATTGAAAACCCCCTGCAGTTTCAGAAAATAGATACCCCTATTCTGTTTGGTAAACTACTACAGATAAGCATTACAAAGTATAGCAAAGCCAACCTAATTATATTACCTTCCAATTCTAGTCTGATCTATTTCACTAATATTGATTTCACTTTGTATCCCATTTGAGCTTACAATGGCAACTGAATTAAGCCAATGTACTTAATTTTGATGCCTATCTGTGTGAAGAAAGAATATATGCCTGGTGGAGATCCTTACAGGGGACAAATCCTCCGGTAGACTTTTCTTGTGCTATGGTGCAGCATTAGTCAACCAATGTATGTGTCTATGAAATTTAGGAAAAGAAAAATCAGATGATTCACAATTACAAAAAAAATCTCAAAACTGCCTATTGAAGAGCTCATTAATTTTGCAGCAAGATCCATATATTGATTTCACACTCTCTAGGTAGAATTTTGATAAAGATGGTATTTTGAAACTGGTCAGAAATTACACTCTCAGTTTCTTAGTATTATCCATTACTATTATTATTTTAAACAACACTACATACGTGGGTATAATCCATAACCCTCTACTGTAATTTGTTTAATAATCTTTTTTCTTGGCAGCAGTGTGCACTATGTCCTAAGTAGAACAGAATAATGAGAAGTCGATCTTGTAGCCAGATAGAAAAATGTATGTTTAGTAGGCAGTGGGAACTTTAAAAAGGATACGATTTTTTTTATGAAACAGCAAAAAAAGAGCTTATACTTACCACATAAACTTGGAAGATCAAATATCATGGAATCGAGACTCTTTCAGGATTAAGACAAGAAAAAAAGAATAAAATACCTAGTTTCAATACTTCTAAAAGCAAACTTTTTGTTCCTGTTTTGAGATTGTGCTTACGTGGAATTCTTGAGGGCTAATAAGTCAAATTTGGGGCTATATAATTTTGCTTTTTAAATAAACCAAAAATGAAAAAAGTGGCTTAAGGTCACCTTGAAGCATTGGGTTTTTTTCCTTTAAGTTCTTGTGCTGAACAAAAATCCATTATTCACATGGTGGCAGCCAGACTTTGAACTGATTGGATATTTATGGGCAGCAAGAACATCCAGTGTTTTAACCCTCGGGCTCCAAGACACCTTCTGTTAGTTCTAGCCATGGAGCCACTAAAGCTAGTTACTCCTGGGAGTGGAATACGTGATTTCTGACTCCGGAGCTTTGAATCATGGTCTGAGGTAGAGACTAGATTTTGTATGACGAAGGAGGGATTGCAGCTCAGTTGCACCGCTCTGGTTTTCACAGAAACGTTAGACTCTGGTCTTGAGTCCTAGACATGACTTTGCTGCAGGTAAACTGTGAAAGATGGTAATGAAGGCAGATGCTGACGTGCACAAAGTACACCCCCTTGCAACCAGATCAGTGCTATACAGGCGTTATTTGTCATCCAAAAATACAGAGGCATTGCACCTCTTAGTTATGCAGACCCAGGTCTGTTAGTGCAGTGCTGAACCGAAAGGAAAGTCAAAGAATCTGCTGCAATGCTTAGAATTTACATATTCATGCAACTTAATTAACTAGTCACAGGGCAACTAGAGAATAGGCATGCACAGCTTTTGCACAGGCTTTTTTTTTTATTATTATTGTTTGAAGGAAATGAATGGCAATGCCCCAGGGCTTCATATTTCACACTCACCTTTTTATAAAGTAATAAAATTTTGTGTGTTGTAGTACAGGTGGATGACTAATTGATATGAATGTGTGAGGGGTGGGCAGCCAACCTAGAGACCACCCAGAGATGTTTGAGTTTGCTTCTACTGTTGACAGCCATAGGTATGACTAATTAGGGTTACTGTCAAGTGCTCAGCTTTTGTAGCATAGGTGGAGCCATTAACATCTGTATACACACAGAAGACATGTTACAACCTTGGTTTTATAGCTTTAGTACTAGCCTTTTATTTCTTTTTTTTTTTTTTAATTTTAAGACAGATCAGGAACACTTTGGATACCATCGTCCTCTTTATGAATTGAGTTTTCCCTTCAATCTTGATGGATTTTATTCTCTACCTTATATCTCACAGGATGTTCAAACACAACTTTTTTGATAGGGACCTTATCCTTTTGTGTTAATTTGGTATGTGACATTCAGAAAATGACCCCACTAGAATAACGACGATGATTGCTTTTTACCAATTAAAATATACCCTGACATGGAGCATTAGGCCAGCTATTTTATGTTAGCATTCTAAAAGTATCTGTCAGTCAATGCAAATTGTATGACTGGAAAAGGCAGGAGTTGAATAAACTGGTATCTGAATTCAGGCAATTAATTTCCAATTTTTCAGAGAGAAAATAGGGAGGGAGTCTTTGATCTTTGTCGTTTTCCGAGAGAGAGACCCCAAGCAGTCTGCACTCATTTATTTTATGGTATCCTTAGCCTCTGAAAGTATTAACTTGTGCAAATTAAACAATTCATCTGGATTTCCTGAAAAATCTCTAGATTAAAGTGTTTTCTTCCCCTGCTCATCAAGTTCTTTAACTTCCTAATTTCACACTGCTTGTCCTTCTCTGAAAGTCTTCCTCATGCAACTACTGCTCTGGGTTCTTTACCGCATGAGCGGGGTGCTCTGACGTGTGCTGCCCGTCCTTCTGCGCAGTTGTTGCTTGGGATGTTGAGTGGTACCTTGGGTGATGAATATGTAAGATGAGACACACGGCCTCCCTGTCTGGAGCTGTCAGCTTTCTCCCTGACAGGTTTCCGATGCGGTGGTCTCAAGCTAATTTAGGCCAGTCAAGGATTACCATTTCTGTTCACCCCAACAAGTGATTCGAGGCTGTTATTTAGGAATTTCTGAGCACAGGGATTATATTTGGAGAGGAGCAAGCGCCTCTGCGTTCTTGTCCTTTCTTATCATTACCGTGACAGAGACAGACACACACAATATGTTGTCCTAGAATTCATGCTGTTCCAAAGTCTCTCATGTCACTTTGAAACCTAAATCCTTCACAGACATCTGCTGTAGAACAAACACTTCAAAATTGTTGAGAGATGGCAGTGACAAAACCACGCTTATTATTTTTATAGTTCTAGTGAAGAGGGCAAAGCTTGATATCTAAATTTTCATGTGAACAAGTGCTCCTGGTTTCATGTTAAATGTCTTACAACAGTCAGTAGGACAAGCATTTTAGCTGGAAGCACTGGGACAGCTGCTATTCCTTTTTTTTTTTTTCCCCCTGGTTTTAAATGCCTCATCAGAAGAGCAAGATGGAAACACAGAGGAAGGTCCAGCTTTGCCTTCTGGCTCAGTGTCACCCATCAGCACTTTTTAGTGTTTTGGAGAGAAGATATCTTGAGTCCACAAGTTAGCTGAGCTTCCGTGAATCACAACCTCCTTCTCTTCCCATTGCTGGATCTCAGGTTATTCCTTCTTTGTGCACGGACACAGCACTCCGCTGCCAGAACTAGCTTTCTGCCTTTTTACATATATTTGTCTGCTTGAGAAGACATAAGCTTAACTTATTTGTAATAAGTTCTACTCTGTTACTTTAGTCTATGGCTTCTAGGCATAGGATGAATTTCAAATTTGTTTTTCAGTGTTTCTTTTGATAATATATTTCCTAAAAAAAAAAAAAATCTTTATGATAGTCGCTGTGCATAAACACAGGCAGTGTGATGGATTTAATGTAATACAAAGCTAGACCAGATGTGTGATTAGCAAGTAACATAGTCAAAGGACTTTAAATGATGGTGTATTTATCCAAGATAACAATGTTATTTTGTGGTGCTGGCTTGCAATACATGTTTTAAAACTGTCAATCTCTTTCCTCTGGACTGCTCTCACTGGAAGTGCTTCTCCCAGGGACCTGCGAGAGACTCAGCTCAGCCCATTCACAAAGAGAATTTGCTGCAGCTTTCAGTGCTGGGTTATAAAGTTGGTGTTAAAGGCAAAGACCTGGGAAAATACACATAGGTTTTTGTGCACCATCTTATGAATGCAAAGAAGATAAATATAAACAAGGCTGAATTAGTGGCCTGCCAAACAGTGCCATCAACATGAGAGAATTTGTGCAATGAGAGAAAAAATGTGTAGCACTTTGCTGGCTGAATGCCAGAAACAGATAACTAAGGAGCATTTTGCAGTGAAATGCACATGTGGCCCTGAGTTCCTAAAGCAGGTGAGCAGACTTGAGTACTTGTTAGCATTACAGCATTGTAATATTTTTTTTTTTTTAAAAAAAAAAGGCTGTGTAGGCTAGGCAGTAACATCTTCCATAATTTTTAAAGAAATCTAACCTCTAGGTTACTGTCCTTTAGAAGAGGAGGAGAGGGGAAGGTCTGTGCTCCCTGAATTGATTCAAGAGGGAGATTTCCTCACAACAGCAATTTTAATTAATTGCATAGTCATTATTTTGAAAACAAGTCTGTCTATTTTATGCTTAAAACCTTGTTGCCGTTCCAAGCATTCTAGCTTTTTACTTCCCTGCATAAACCTCCATGTGTTTATAACCTGCAGAACCCCCTTCAAGAGAGAAAATAATCATGAAAACATCTCTGGGAGAATAATTCCATAGTAAGTCGTAATCTTTTATCAATTCCTTAAAAAAGAAAAACCATAGAGATCAAATGCAAAAGCAGAGAGTCAGGATGGGTACTTACCTATCAGGTACATGTTTTGCTGATGGAAGTTTTTTCTTCAATCAGTGTATATGTTCCACCACCACCAAGTCCTGACTTGTTTTTCTGATAAATGGCATGAATATTGCTGGAATAATTTTCATAAGGGGATAATTTTTTTTTAGCCTTGATGATTAATAGTAGATGATTTATCATTTTTATATGGCTGGCAGAGAAGAACTGACGCCCTAATAGAGTTTTGTCCCTGTTATAGTGGCTACTGTAGAATTATGCAGTGAGACCCACCCCCCCAACTTGAATTCTGAGTAGATGAATCAGACAAAGAATATGATAAAAATATCATTAACCTCATTTTACATTCAGGGAGCTGAGTCAAAGAGGAAAGAAATGATTTCCCTAAGGTCTGTGGCAGAGGTGTGAACTGAAATCGAAGCTTCCAAGCCCTTGACTCCATTTATTACTTATTTGTATTGCAGCAAATAAGCATGTCTGCCTCAAGGACCAAGGACCTTTTCTCTGCCTGATGAACTGTGTGCTTGCTCAGTAAAAATCAAACCACGTCCTGTCCAGGGCTACTGTGGTCCAAGTACAGAAAAGTCTCCATCACAAGGGCATTGCCTTTCTTTTATTGGACTGTCTCGTTGGGCCTGCCTTGGCTGATGCTGCCATAGCAGTTTTATAATAAGGATGAGTGAACTCTCCTAATCAGAAGGGACATCTTTATTTTATATATTAGTGCAAATGCCACAATATGGTCTCCTTCAGTGTGAGAAAAACTGCCTTAACAAATTAATGGTTTCTATACTGAAAGAAAGGTATTTTCTTCTCTCTAATGGTAAAAGAAAAGGTTATGTCCTGAAAAGAGAGTAAGCTAGAGTTTTTTGGAATTTAACTTTTCTTTTGAATACTGCATATTCCATTGAAATAGAGAGGAAGATCTTCAACATTCATTGATTGCTTTGCATTGGAGTCACTTGCTTGGGTAATGTGCAAAGGGTAATGTGCTTCCATACATATATGTATGTAAATTTGAAAAAGTCGTGAGGTGGCTATTCTAAAATCCATTTTCTTCCTCAGGAAGAAAATTAGATATTTTCCTTGATATTTATATAGCACTTTTTGTTCATTATCTTGGTTATAAAGAGAATGGACTCCCTAGTATTGGCCATTGGTCAGATAGACCCAATGAGTGTCCAAGGGCAAGAGTGCATTACATTAAGAATAGTCCTGGTTGGATAGGAACATGCATTGCTCATTAAGGCAGCCATCATAGCAAATGAAATTACGGTTCTATAAATCTGATTGTGTCTGTGCTAGAGTGAGGTAGTGTCTCACTGTTCAATTTCCCAATGTACAAAGTGCCATTCGCTGCAGGAATTCAGGAACTTTTTCTGCGGCAAAGAGAAAGGGAAGAGCCTAGGGCCGTAGGCGTGACACTGAATGATGAGGAATCTGTGAATATGTTGAAGGATTACAGAGGAATTTCTTTTGGCGACAGATCTACTTTTCTAGCCTATTTCTTTAAAAGAAATTGAATGGGGAGCGTCTGCCACCTTTTGCTGTCTATCAGCCTGAGTGTAACATTAATTTAGGAGAAGTCATCTGGGGAGCAAGTTTGGCTAGGAAAGGAAATGAAAGACTCGAGTCTCTGAAAAATATCTCTTTATCTGCCCACGGTATCTGAGCAGTTAAAGAATTTCAGTGATGTTTCATCATCTTTCCTTTCATTAGTGCACTTTCCAGAGAGACAAGGATAGTTCAGAAAGATAAATACAATTGATGATGTAATGAAAAAAATCAGGAAGCAATTATAAAACCTTTTTTATGAAATGTTTTATGAGACTGTATTTGCATCTGGGGAATATTAGAGTAAATATTGTGCAGGGAAATTAGTTTTAATTTCATGCTAACGGAAAAATCAATTTGCTTCTAATTAGGTTATGATTTTTAAAATACAATCAGGCAGTCATTTCAGTATTTTGATTAGATTGTCCTATCATTTGTTTTGGTTTTGATAAATACTACTTCAGAAAACGCCTTTCAACGCAGCAGAACAGGTTTGATTTGGGAGAGTTAATCTAAAAGCAGTAGTGTAAAAATGCTTTAAGTGGGTCATTGGCTGCAGGCAATTTGAATGTAGTGAGTAGTGCTTTAGTCTACACTGCAATGTAACCCAGGCGCGGAAAGGATGAGTGAGAATTGTTGTTGCTTCTTTAATTTCTATCTTTTCAATAAGGTCTTGCTGCTTCTCTCGCAGAAACAAAAAAAATTCCCTTTAGTATTTGTAGGGAAATAAGCTGAGGGCATTATTGCTTCCTGTACTTGCATACTTCAGTGTTTCTTGACCTTGCAACATGCGAGCTGGTAAGGCTTTCCACAACTTCTCATATAAAATATACCACGGGAGAAACAAAGTAAATCACAGCAGCATATTAAGACTGTGATCTTCAAGCCGCCTTTGAAAATCAGAGCCAAGATCATCATGTGAAGCTATCTCCAAGCATAAAATTGACAAATATGCGAGGAGTGTGTGTGAGATACAGTCTATACTACATAAAGTGTAGTCTAAACAATGTGAAATGTACTTAACAGAACATTACAGCCTATTTAAACTGCCATTAACTTAAAGGCTTAAAGAAGAAGGGCTGGGTACCATTGTCACCACTACGTTCCTGCATAATTCTCTTCTTGTGTCTTTGGTTTTTATTTGAACAGGGAGGCATTGTTCTCTGAATGGCACCGTATTTGTTTTGCCAGCTCACTTCCACAGCTTGGCCTCAGTGGTCATCTATACTGGGAGATGAAGTGTTGGTGCTTTCATTTCACTTCTCTGTATTCTTGGTATACCTACTCCATCTTTTTTTGTGTGTTTTTCTGTCCTTTTGAGTGACAAGTGCCTTTACTGAACAGTATATTATAATCAAAATGTCTTGTGAAAGAGCTAAAACTGCAAATACTGGCATTAAAAATTAATATGGTTGTCAATCAGGTGTCCACTTTTGCATGTGGCATGGCTTGAGGAGAAGTATGGCATTACTCTTAAGAGATCTATGATTTAGATTATTTCTTGGGATATGCCCAGTCTTTTTTCCTAGGTTAGCTGTAAGGAACATTATATGAACATTACATGAAGTCGATAAAAGAAAAAAAAGGGTGGGATGGGGAAAGGGCATTGGACCCTTAAATCATCAATAAGAAAATTTTAAGAAATTGCTATGAAGAAAAAGAGAAATGGGGAAGCTGTAAAGTTTTGCCATTTCCTTGGAAAATTCTCTGTAAGATATGTATGTAAACTTCAATCTATAAATTAGAAATCATACACTAACTAAGGTTTGCTGTTTAGTAGAAAAAAATCAGTGATTTGCAGGAGATTTATTTGTACAATATACTATCTCCTGAGGCTTTTTCTGAGAGACTTTTTATTTCCTGGATATTTTAATTTTTTAAAGCTGTTTATGATGTATTTTTCACATATGATTTATACTATGGCCAGTGAGGGGAATGGGTGCTTGAATAATATATGCAGGTTTTATCATATGCTCAGAATTTTTAATTGTAATTCCTGCAACTTCTGGATTAATGGGCATAAATTCATCATGAGTTATTAATAAGATTATTAAAATCATAGCATTTAAACCTTTCTGAGACTTAAGTTTACGGACTTAGGCAGATCAAAATTTGTAGCCCCATTTCATATTTCTTGGAGGACTTCCAAACAGGGTGGTAAGTTAATTGGTAATGGTGCACCGACCAAATGCACTGAAAATGTACATTGGACAACAGGTTGAGAAAATGGTTTTTTGGACATATTTCTAAACCTATATGAGCACTAAAGCAAATTTCAAAAGTCCTGTCTCTGTGGAGTTGGTAACGTATTCATAAAAGATGCCCAGGAGAACTTTCCGTCTCAGGCTCCCTTCTACAGTCAACAGAGAGAAAGAAATGCTTCCTGGAGGCCTTTTCAAGCAAAAAAGAAACTGAATTCTAGTCTGCAAGAGCCTTTCTTGGCTTGAATTAGTGTTTTTGAATATGTGTCTTGACGTCTACTTTTTCTGGTAAGAGAAGGGAATTCTGGAATGAGGAGCCACTTTATCTCTTCAGTCTCCTGAAAGGTTGCAGTGGATGTGGTGTAGTGTACCTTCCAAGGCCTGCTTGTCAAACTCTTTTGTAATATACGACCTCCTGTTAAAAGGCCGCATGTTTCATGATCAGCATTGTAGCCATGCAACAAAGTCCGAGTGCAATTCCTTGACTCCCCTGCAGGACAAGCTATCTTTTGCGCCAACCATTGCTATATGGTCCTTGTCTCACCTTCATTGTTAAAAAGTTGAAGTGAACAAACATTTTGTTTTCTAGTCCTATTCTCAAATTTAAAATAGATTTAGTCTTTTCACTTTTTAGAAAGAAGTGACGGTTTATAATATTTTTCATTAGCTAAGAAACATCTTAATATTTGTGTGATTGACATGTACTGGATTGATTGGCACAGATTAAATGTCTGACATGCTCAGAGTGAGAGAGACTATGCGTGTGTGAGAGCGATTAGAGGTGTTTAATGTCATAAGGAGGTTTTTCAATTGATATTCGAGCTCCACTCATTTCTCTAATAATAAATTCAAGTTCAAACCTGTTCACAGCTTTCAGATTTGTGTCATGCTGTACTAAACCTTGAGAAACAATCCTCTTTTTCCAAGTCTGACTTACTATTTGGGCTTCACAATCCAGTCCAGGACAGTACATTCTGCAGTCGGACACTCTGCTCTGGCTGACCTGTGCTTGACTCAGGACTGGCGATAACTCTGTTACATTAAACCTCAGACATCCCAAATCTGAAAATGGCCCTGGTATTACTTCAGGTCACTGTTTTAGAGGCTATATCTAAAGTTTGCAGTGCCTTAGCACTACCTAATTAAACTCTGGAAGAGTTATCTCAAGTCTTGATGAGAAAGCACATTGCTCTATTGGCGTGTTTATGTTTTTGCTCATGGCTGCACCTGATGCTGGGTATTTCAGGCAGCCTGAACATTTCTAGGACAGTGTGATGACTGAATTTTATGCTTTGAACACAGCATATCCTTCTCTCTGCTTGTGCTGTTCAGAGGTGAAGAGTTACAAGCCTGTGAGGTCAATATTCTGCTGCCTTGAAATTCCTCAGGTCTTCTTGCTGACATTTTTTCCACTGAAAGCCTGCAGGCATTTGGGACTTGGAGGAAAACTGGTCAAAGCAAATTTTCTACTTTGTTATAGTGGGATTGCAACTGGTGTTACTGTCTTCAAGGATCAAAAAGTTACAGAGGGTGTAAAGTCATGAAGGAGCAAGAAAACTTCCTAGATAGGTTTCTGCAAGCCATCCTGTATAACTGATTTTGTCAATATTTTTGGCAAGAAAACAAAGTAGAAGTACCATATGAGTTGAGGTACACCTGTATTCCTGCCTCCCCACGGACTCAGAACTGCAGAAGAAAAGCTCCAGCATGCCAGATTGGCAGGGAGCTGGAAAGGATGAGAGAGGAGGTGGAGGACCTCCTGAGCTTGCTCAGCTTTGCTCTTTCCAAAATAAGCATAAATACTAGAATGTTTTTGGTTCCAAAATGTACTCCTTCCCTCCACACACCCAGGATTATTCTTTGTTGTTTACGTGATGCTACAAGAATAAACTTTGTGAGGTCCCAGCTGATTTACAGTAACTGAACTCTTGAGCTAAATCTAGCAAATGTTAATGTTCTGTAGCCTACCCCTTCTTTTCTATTCAATGCCACTAAATAATTGCTGCTATTTCTAGCAAACTTGGCTTTGGACTTGGCCCGAATCAATAGAATTATATATTCAGGGATGAATTTTAGCTTCTGTTTCCCATCACTTTAATTTTGTCACTTCTTGATGCAATTCTGTGGTGAGTGACAGAGGTGTGAATTGATTTTCATGGATTGGCTGGGAGCATAATCTCATGTAAATAAGCGGATGCTCTGCCTGATGGAATTACCTTGCCTGGAGCTTACACCTTTCCTCAACCAGTGGCCTGCAGAGCTCTGCTTACGGGGTAAGGAACGATTCGGTGCAGGAAAAGGCTGCTTTAAATGGAGTGACAGTACTCGCAGCCAGGAGGATGCAGCGAATAAACAAAGAAAATGAGTTGAAGACATAATATAGGGTTTACCAGAGTTATTGTCTGTGTCATACTGCCTGCATAATAAGAGCTGTGCTTAATCGATTTATATTTCTACATGTTGTGGTACCTGCATTATTCTCGTATCAGATCTTGCTACAAATGGCAAGAAAGTTTGAGCTGAAAACTTGTTAAAAGATATTGCGTGTTAAAAGTAAATGTCAAATGCAGTTGATATCCATAAGGCTCAGAGTGTGGACAGAAGATTCACAAACCTTGCAGGAAGATGCTTTATTATTCTAACCTGTAATCCCTGCTGTGAGGAATGCTTCCTTTCAAGACCACGTACAGGGTGTTTCTTTGTGATAAGGGGAAACTTTAACAAGTTGACTGTAAACATTTCCAAAGTACATGAAATAGTAGAGTCTTACATAAATTCTGGCGCAAAGACAGCAGTATGCCTCCCAACCTCGCTGCTAGAGAGTAGGATTTCCATCTTTTATTATCTCAGTGTCTTTGCATTCTGTGATCTGTTGCACAAATTGATGTTAATATGACATTTTGAAAACTGCAGTCAGTGTTTTCAGCCCTAACCAAAGATTTAATGGAAAAAAAAAAATCAATGACCTGTTGAATCCTTAGGTCAAGCAAATTGTTACTTTGCTGGAATGCTATTGAAGGACGTCAGTTTTCTGCATGACAGTCTCTAGCCCTGGATCCAATGGAAGGTGCAGTGAGTCTAATGAATATCAATGGTGTGTGACCCATGAAATTACATGTGCAGGTATGATCTGTCAAGCAGTGTTGTCTGCTATATTTTAAAAAAAAGAAAAACAAAAAGGCAAACACTGCATAATTCGGTAAACCAATCACCGTAGGAGCATAAGTCTGTCTGAACCTGATGTTTCCTGCTTATGTCATCTTTCCACCAGCTCTCAGTCTGCAGTGTTTTTCTTTGCTGTTTCATGAGTGTGGAGTTGTATGTTGCCTGTGGTACCACCTGAGATGCTCTAACGATTTCAGACAGAGTTTGGGTGTTCAGTTTCTGCCCCTGTCTCTATTAAAAAGAAGAGCCTTACATTGTTAATAGGTTCTAATTAGAGATTTTTCTCCTTTATGATGGGACATGTATACTTGCTTGCTGTGATAAGCCATTTATTCATGGGAGCCAGTGGAGGATGGTGTAAAAGGAATCCATGTAGATGCACGTGTTGTGCAGCATCAGTGGGAGAGAAGGTTTCCCAATACATTAAGGAGAAGGGAACTAATATGTGACTCCAGGCTGTCTTTTCTTGGACTCTCCAGTGATAAAAAGTGTTCATTAGAAAAGTCCAAAATGGGTTTTTAGTCTCTGCTGGAGGGGGGTGGTGGTGGTGGTAATATTTTACACTGCAAAAATAAAGATATACACTACATTTACATCAACTCAATCTTGCTTTCTCTTAAAAAACCACAAATAGATAATTTTGCATGGCTAGTGTTTCACAGTAAGATTGCTCTTTAAATAGGTTTTACAGGCTGCTTTTATAGCACAGCTCTGACAGCTGCAAGTCTGTGTAGGTGGCTGTGTAAAGATTTAATTTACAATTTTATTTTTTCATGAAATGTGTACTTTTTTTTTATTCATTCCGTCTCTAGCTGTCATGTCATAGTTGTTGATGGCAAAGCGGAAAATATTCTTCTAGTGCGAAGAGAAAGGGAAAAATGAGAAATGTGTTACTTCACTCAGAAAATTAAGATGTTTGTATTTTTTAGCCTTCTGTTGCCTGTAAAAAAACTTTTATTAAATATATTGCAAGAGTCTTTTAAGGATCATTTGTCAATTTAAAAAAAGAATTTAAAAACCCAAACACTCATTACTAAATTATCTTTTATGAGAACAGAAGGATCTCTGGATAATAGGCATTTGTTCCAAAACAAAACAGTTATTTGTTCAGGGTATGGAAGTTATTAATTATTTACACCTATTCCTACCTCAGTTCTACCTCTAGTTAAAATTCATGGCCTAGGCACTCATCAAATATTGATTTTTACCAAAGTTGATGCTTTCCCTTTAACATTATTATAATGAGGGATAAAAATCAAATTGCCTTCACTGAAACTCAATCATTCTCACAAGCCATCTGCATTGATCTTTTTTCTAGGTTTTACCATAAATTATTCTATTCAATTAAGTAAACCCCACACATAATGACATTTTGTGAACTAAATAATTTATTGACTATTTTCAGCTAAACTTATCAGGCTCTGATGCACAGTTATTTTCATAACATTAATAGTGATGTATATAACCCCCCCTACAACTGAATGTGTGTCAGATTCTTTGTTTGGAAAGATGAATCACCTGGGAGGTAGAAATCTTCTCATTTACAAAAGAAACAAATTCTGTCCTTGTCATATACAGAGTGACTCCGTGCCTTCTCATTAGCAAAACGAGGGGGCTTGCATGCAGTGCTTTCTGGTGATAAAATAATTGCAAAATAATTGTCAGCTGAAAATGGTGCTATTAGCAACAAGGCTTGTAATGAAATTGGTAACAATTGGTCTGTTTTGCAGTTGACTGGTAAGAGCTGATGAATATACTAGCTCCTTGGTGGGGTTCAGAGAGTTTTCCTTTCTGCAGTGCGATGGTTGCACTTCTGTCTGTGTGACATGCATTCTTGTCACCTCCTGACAGTTCCTCTAGAAATCAGCCCATTTCCTAAATGAGTTTTGTTTCACATTTGAAAAGTCGTTCAGCTCCTGTAGACTGAGATTTTCAAGTGGAAAGGGCAGTTTGTAGCTCTGAACTATACTCCTTCAGGCAAGGAGAAGGATTGCTCTCCCATGCAATATTTCTGTTCTGTGTGGTGTTCCTTTGGGCAGTAACTGGGTCACAGAGTTTCCATACTGAACACAAAACAGGTTTCTTGAAATGCATGGATTTTGGGAGAACTTTGTCATAGCTGTGAAGGCATAGCTGGGTTACATTTAATCATATGGAATGTTTCTGTTGGGTGTATCTAGGAAATACCTGCTGTGTGGTGTACTTAGCAAACAGACTGGATGCAACCAAATTGTCTTTTGAAAATAGAAGACCAAAACACACTTAGGCACTGCGGAGTATATGTAGATCTCCGTCTTCATTGATGACTTCACTGAATACAGCAGTGCTTGTGATTAAGTAGTGCCACACTGAAGCCTAGGGAGAGTTTGGAATACGTGTTGTCACTGGTTTTAGCATGAGTTGTGCACTATGAGTCCTTGTTTCCTTTGCAAATCATGGTGAATCATTTTGAGAAGTAAGGTTCTAACCAGTATGCTCTGCTAAATTGAGATAAATTCAAAATACAATAATTGTATAGATCAAAAGCTAGAAAAACCCTAAAAAAAAAAGCTGAGCAAAATAGCATAGAATTGCAAACTCACCTTAGAAGGTTTAGCTTTGTTTTATTTGGGGATGTTCAGTGGTTTGAAAACACAAATCAGGCTGTGGAGCAGGAGTAAGCACCTGAAAAATCGTGCAGGTTTTAAGTATTCTGGTGCCAGCATAGGGAAAAGTAAATGTTCTTCATTCCTTCTTCTAGCACAATCCATTTTATATGATGGAACAAGTAGATGAGCAATTAATTCCATCTGGGAAGAGAGTTCCTGTTTATCTCTTTTGCTATTTTTCAGCCTCCCAAAAACTAAATGCTTTGGTGTCATCACTTCAAAGCATTGCTACTGCTGCTCATGTTGTCTCTTGCAAAGTCGTAGTAAGCAATGGATCTGCAGTTAATGGTAAACTTAAGAGTTTAAAAGCAAATGCTTGTATTGATTTAAATCCCCATTAAATCGGGTCATTTTGCGGTTCAGTACCCCTGCATTAAGAAGTGAAGCCCAAACACAAAATATCACTTTGCTTTGCGCAGTGCTTAGAGTTACACTTGGAAGAAAATATAGCTTGCTGTTGTTCTGGGAGCTATCTGTGCTATTGTCTGTATGTTTGGATATTGCTTAGGAATACAGAGCATTCAAATCTGCTGTCCCGACTACTTGCCAATTCAGGCTTCTCGTGCTGCGTTTTGCTGGTGAGCTGCTGTTCATGAAATCAGACCCTGATTGTTCTACTGCTTTGAGACTGCTGGATAAGTCCTGCTTGTAGACTTCTATGTTACTCTGTATTGTGTTTGTTGAGCAATAATGTCACACCTTTCATAAAGAAAAACATTAATACAGTGCAGAACAGGTTCTCTCTCCCAGCTCCCACCCCACACTTTCACCTGTGAGAAGTAAGAATCAAATGCTTTGCTGGGATCCTCTGTCTTTTGTGTGCTCTTTGTAGAGATTTGAGCTAAGGGGAATTAACCTGAGCGTGAACTGATAGAAGAAATGAGCATCTGAGATTTTGCTGATATCGTCTTTATTTAGCTGTGAAGTTAAGCAAATGTCCAGTTGGATGGCTGTGAACAGGAACATGTAGCACTTGAATCAAGCCCTTGTTGCTTTAACTTTTTTCACTCCATGATGGTTGTTTGCCACATAGGTAATGCAGGGTTTGCTTCCTTGTGCTTTGGCTTTATTAGCCCCAGTGGAGTTTTAGGAATTTTAGTTTTCATTCCACTTGTGGTTCTTTCCTCTGAAATAATGGATATTTTGAATAAATCATTGTGAGGTGGGGCAACCCATGCTACAGGAAAAGAAAAATCCCTGTGCTAGCATATCTGAACAGGTTTCTTGTGCATTACTCACATATGTTGTGAGGCCATTACACATGTAACTCAATGAGGATTGTTCTCCTTTGAGCCACAGAACGCATATGTACCTGACTCACTTGACCAAGTGCTATATGAAGAGAAGGCAACTCAAGTATGCTGAGTTTTTCTTTATAGATATATTATCCATAAAACGCATAATAGTGCTGGCAGTGTCTCACTGAAATACTCTGTCTGGACCAATGTCCTCTTGTGATGGGAAAAATTGTCAGCAAAGAAACTGATGTCATCGTTGCTTGTATTCTAGCTAATATGAAGTGTGTTATAGTTAACACTGAACAAGAAGAATTCATACCGGGACATATTGTGAAATGTCAATTATAAGAAAAACCACCATTGGGTTTGCTCCCACTGCTCCCAATTCATTATACGGCAATTCCTAAGGAAAAAGAACAGAAATATTAAGTCTCCCTTTGTGATTTTTCTGGGGGAACACTGCAAAGGTAATGTAGTGTTGGATTTTTCTGTATACTGATACAGACTTACTCATGTCACCTACCTAGCAAGATGAAGACATCACCAGAGGATGTCTAATTCCCTTTGTCTTAGAGCTTGCCTGTACTGTCTCATGTGGAAGCACTTCCCAAGTCCTGAGATGCCTCATCCACATCTTGACCCACACTGGGGGTAGGACCTGAGCAAGCTCCAGCCCTTCACTGGTTCCACCTAAGGGATGGCAAACACATGTACCTGGCAGGAGGAGACTTTTTGTACTCTGAGCAGATACAGATCTCAGGGTATAGAAGGGTGAAGAAACTTATTTCAGAATGAGATTAATCACTATAGGAATAGACTCCAATCTCTTACAGAGGCAACAGCCTTTCAGATGTCTCAACTGGAACAGACAAGCTCCTCCCTTCCAGATGAATCTTGTTTTGTAGTGAGTCGTGTCTGAAGAGAAGACATGAAGATTGTAATGGGCCAGGTGATCAGGATAAGTGTAGCTCTGCCCCTTCTTATGTCAAGGCATAGGGAATTGCTGGAGGAGATCTTCCTTTTCACCGAACTGGGGTATGCAGTTGTGACCATAGCTAATCAATTCAAGTGCCTCTGGCACTGTCCTCTTTCCAGCCTAGTTTTGGAAGTACTTGAAACCAGCCTCGGAAGAGACGCTGCCCAGGTGGGAACAACTGTGATGTAGAAAGGCTTCAGTTGCACTAATTGTGCAAGTTTGAATTGGCATAGAAGCTGAACTGAAGCCTGATGTGGCTGGGTCATTCTTATCTTCCCACAGATCAAGTACCTATATGACGGATATCCTGCAAGCCACATACTTCGATTTCACTAACCGATGTTTAGACTTAACTGACTCTGTTACTGTGAAGACTAGAATTGAGTGGGAAATGAAACACAGTTCATTATTACAGGAGTCAGCTGCTTATTCTGTAAACAACATGATGTCGTTGGTTTTGATTTGCCCATCTTCAGTCACTCATTTCAGTTAGAAGTAGTGTGGATAAAGGCTAAATCCACAGGCTCGTTGTCACTAACCGTAGTAAGTTACTGGTGCACATTCCCTGGAGAAGATGGACTCTGACACAATTCTTTGTCTTGATTTTCAAGTGGGAGGAGTCTGATGGAAGTCTAACCATTAGTTGAGAAGCCCTACCTACTAAATTGCATGTTGGGCTTGAGTAGCCAAAGTGGCTTATTTGTTAGGTTTTGATTTTAGAAGTCACACCCATCTTCTGCTTTGATTAACTTTTAATTTTACTGGGTACATTAGAATTTATACCTTCCTTTTTGAAGAATGGCATGGACTGTTTCTGGTTTAAAAACAAAAAAAGGAGAGGGTTTCCTAATGCTCTCTATGTAAAAAAGAAGTAGTCTGCTGTGTACTCTAACCATTCTTTCAAGTCCTCAAGCAGACAGCTGTGCTAAAACTGTAATTACTTAAGTGGAAGATATATGCCAGGGAGTTAGTGCGAACAGTAAGGCTAGAGTCATTACTTTCTGACTTTAGTGATTCTGTAAGCAGTAAACTCGTATTCCCAGCAAATTTCCAGTGGCAACAAGACTTTTCAGAAAGACAGAGTCTGACCGACGTGCCCTGCTCCTCTCCTTAATTTCCAGAGAAGTCTTCTGATCTTTCAGGAGTAGGGAGGAATTTGAAAGGGTTCAAATACAGAGTTTGCCTATGTCCCACGGGGAGAAGGAAGGGAAACAACCTGCAGCTCCAAGTAGAAAACTGAATCTCTCATACATGTGTAGAGAAGAGAGTTTTTGTTAAAAAGAGACTTCATCGTCATCATGGCTTGGCTTCGTGGACGAAGATTTGGGAAGGGCTTTGCCCACGCTTATTGCAAGCGCGTTGATGGCTGAAAAGGCCAATGCGGGGTAGGCAAGACCGGTTGCAAAGAGCACACCGGAGGGTCTCCTTGGTTGGTATACTCGAGACACGGTTCTTTCTGCGCTGTCTTTTCTCCTCGAGCTTGATTCTACGCGTGCTCTCAAAGGAGACAGCAGCGTTATGTATGGTGTGTCTCCAAATCTCCCGATTGGAGGCCAGGGTGGACCACTGATGGTGGTCAATATGGCCTAGGCTGAGGTGTTGTTTCAGGGAGTCCTTATATCTCCTCTTTGGAGCTCTTCTCTTGCGGCAGCCGGTGGCAAGTTCACCATAGAACACGATCTTAGGGAGGCGGTGATCCGCCATCCTGGAGACGTGCCCTGCCCAACGCAGCTGCGTTTTCAGCAACATGGCCTCAATACTGGTGACGTCTGCCTGTTCAAGGACAGCAACATTAGTCACGTAGTCAGTCCAGCGGATGTTTAGGATTGTGCGGAGGCAGCGCTGATGGAAGCGTTCGAGGAGTCGCAGATGGTGGCGGTAGATGACCCATGATTCAGACCCGTACAGAAGAGTAGACAGTACCACGGCTCTGTAGACACTGATCTTTGTACTTTTCTTCAGGTGTTTATTGCCCCAGACTCTTTTATGGAGTTTTCCGAAAGCTCTGTTTGCCTTTGCTATTCTGTTGTCGATCTCTTTGTCGATCGTGGCATCTGAGGAGATGATGCTACCCAGATAGCTGAACTGCTGGCCTGGCTGAAGCTCTGACTCGCCAATGGTGATGTGGGGATGATGGTAATCATCTTGTGGTGCTGGTTGGTAGAGAACTACTGTCTTCTTCAAGCTGACTTCCAGCCCAAAAAGCTCAGCCGCCTCTGCAAAGCAGGATGTTAAGCGCTGCAGAGCTGCTTCTGTGTGGGCAACAAGGGCGGCATCATCAGCAAAAAGCAGCTCGCGGACAAGGTGATTCAGGGTCTTGGTGTGGGCCTTCAGTCGCCTTAGGTTGAAAAGGCTCCCATCGGTACGATATCGGATATAAATGCCGTCTTGTTCGTCGAGGTCTGCCGTGGCCCTTTGGAGCATCATGCTGAAGAAAACTGTGAATAAAGTGGGTGCGAGAACGCAACCTTGTTTCACACCATTGGCTATTGGGAAGGGCTCAGAGAGTGCATCGCCATATCTGACTTGGCCGCGCTGCCCCTCATGTAACAGGATAATCATTTTGAGGAACTTGGGGGGACATCCTAATCGTTCCAAGATCTGCCACAGACCTTTTCTGCTCACAGTGTCAAAGGCTTTGGTGAGATCAACGAAAGTTACGTAGAGACCCTTGTTCTGTTCCCTACACTTCTCTTGCAGTTGTCTAAGAACGAATACCATGTCTGTGGTACTTCTGTTGGCTCTGAAACCACACTGACTTTCAGGTAGAAGTTCTTCTGCGATAGCGGGTACCAATCTGTTCAATAGTATTCTTGCGAGAATTTTTCCAGCAATGGAGAGCAGAGTTATGCCTCGGTAGTTTGAGCAGTCTGACTTTATTCCTTTTTTCTTGTACAGGGTGATGATGATTGCATCACGGAGATCTGGTGGTAGTTCGCTTTGTTCCCAACAGCGCTTTGATTATATTGCTGCCCATTAAATTCTTTGCAGAAAAGGAAAGCACCGTGATTGGAGTATGTAACTCTTATTTTACATGTTTTTTGACTCAGAAATGTCTTACCTTAATGAAATACTGGTAATTAAAGTGAAAGAGTTCTGACTGGTAAGGAGGTGACCTGCTAGTGACTGAAGATTTAGTACTTGAGTTACTTCATTCACTTCAAAGCAGCTTTTTTCCATTTACAGCCCTGAGATTTCAAAAGATTATGTTTACGGGCACCTACATACTTTCATAGAGAGATAACAGTATTACAGACACGTGCTCATGTACATTACACCAAGATAGGTTACATTACATGACACACTATTCCAGACCTGTCAAAGAGTCAGATTCTGCTGTCCTTCATAATTTTGTTTAGATCTGAGTGTCTGCAGGTGACTGGAGGTGTCGTTCTGCTGAAAATCAGACAGCTAAGCCAGGAGTAAAATGTTACTCCTGGAGAATAAGATTGCTGTAACCTTCTAGACAGGGGCATAGAATTGTTTTCAGTCTTTGAAAGCTACTGCGCTGCAGGTTAACCTGCTGATTGCTGATTCAGGTGGCTCTGCACGTACCACTGCCTGGGACTGGCACTCACATAGGGAAAGAAAAAGTTCTGCCTCACCACTGACTGCAGTGAGAACTACAGGTGAGTCACTGGGGGTCATAGTATCCTTTAATTTTTTTCAACCATGCTGTAACGTTATGTGCTGTAGATGTCCCAGGAAATGCTAAAATCACATCTCTTGATCTGGGCCTTTGTTCAGTCCCTCCTATATGAAAAGCCATCTATCTCTGTCTGTGGAAGTGTCACATTTCATCCTGCTGATCCAATTTATTCAGTCTGAGCATTTGGCCTAATGCTTTTATACGAATATATTTTTCTCTGCCCAGATTCTTGTTTGTGTCATGGTCTGTTCCAGCTAAAAATGAATGAAGACTCGTCAACAACTAATGTATCCAATAAATTAGAATCTGATCCAAAACCTCATTGACGTCAACAGAAAGACTCTTCCTGACTTCAGTGGTCCTGCAGTGTTCTCTTCATTCTTCCATAATGTCTGTAAATATATCTGTTTCAGAATGAAATTTTTTTTTTTAAAGTCTATAACAATGGGGAAATATCAAGCAAATGAAATTAGAACTTAGTTTAGATGTAATTTGGAAAAGCAACTGTGTACCTATTATTGTGAATACCTATGGGTTTAATTTTAAATATCCTGAAATCAGACCAGAGGCACTTTGGAAACTCCCTTGCACTTGTGCATGGTTGTGCCCCTGAGGCTCCGGTGCTGCACTTCGTACTATGTGCCTGGGGCCACGTGTGGCAGAGATGTGCTCCTTCCCTGCAGGCAGACAGGTCCACCCAGGATCCTGGCTGGGAGCTCCAGAGCTGGAGAGACAGAGGAGAGCGAGTGTGGAGGTGAATGTTTAAAAACAGACGAGCCCTTTTTTATCTCCCGAAACATAACTGTCTTTGGTGGCTCTTGTGGATCTGTGTCGGCAAAGTGATGGTTATAGTACCTCCTCAAAAAGAAAAAAAAAGAAAGTTTATAGAATATTAAATAATAAAGGGGGTGAAAAAAGGTTGAAATGGTACGGTTCAGCAAAATAAGCAAGCAGGCAAATTCTGGTGTGTAATTTCAGGATTTGGTTTGATCGCATCTAAACCAATTAAAAATGAGTCCTTGAAATGGAGAGAAGGGCTCAGACAATGGGTGCTCAGCTGATGTCTCAGAGGGGAAACTTTTGACTTGGGCCAGAATCTACATTACACAAGCAACCGAGGACTGGGAGAAGCACCGCCTCTGTCTCTTCTCCATTCAGTGCAAGTGTAAAACTAATGCTCTGGGAGGGGATAGCTGCTACAGAAAGAGCTAAGGAAATCTTGCCGCCACAACTGCGCAGATGGTGAGGGGAAAACAAAATCTTTTTGGGAAAGGCAGAAAAGGAGTTTCAGATATCCTCATGAACCTGATGAGCCCGGAACTGCTTGGACTGGTGCTCCCTGTATTTTCACATGGTGAAAGGGAGAAAGGATGAATGAACATTGCCCTCTCCCCAGAAGATGCATTGCATTTGAAGTTGAGTAGTTCTCTTTAGAAAGATTCAAGTGATGTGGGGAAACCTTATAAAAGCCTGATGTTATTTAATAAGGATGGAAGGAAGTTATTGTAACAATTTGAGGCTGTAGGATTTCAAAACCTAGGACAAAGCAATTCATTCACTACTCCAAAATCTCTTACATGGCTTTGTCAACCTCCTTTCTGAATGATAATTGCATGTTATCGTCTCACAAGATAATATTCAATATAAATACAATGTTTGGGACAGATCTTTGTCTGATGTACGGAGGTCATGGTTCTTTAGACCTATATGGAGTTATGGTCAGTTATAACAGGTAGGGATGAGGCTCTGCACATTTTTCTGTACATACATATGTTATGAGCAACTACTGGGAAGTAAAGCTATGACTCTGTTAAGCTTTCAGGTTTCTGTTGGGTTTTTTGAGAGCATACTACTTCCTCACCTTGGACTGAAATGCTGAAACCTTTTCTCACAAACTGCCTACTGTATTTTTAGAAGGTGAAGGTTTTTTTTTTTTCCTTAATAGGAGACAGCCAGCCTGCTATGAGACAATGACTTTAAATTAGGACCATTAGGAAATGAATGTGAGGAAAAGCTCAGTGAAGGGTAGGGGAAAAAAAAAAAAAAGAAAGAATGGTCAAATTACGCTTTCCCTCTGGTAGGGAGAGCAATAGATCCATCCCGTCAAGCAAATAACAGTTAAACAAATGATGAGATTGATATTTACTTTTCCTAGCAGTGTTTTAAATGTCACCATATTTTTTTTTTTTCTCCCTTATTAACTCAGAAATGCTGATGCACTGGCATGTCTCATTATGACAGCAAAAGATATTTCTCTTTACTGCAGTGACTTCAGATGAAAACAAATCCTGAGGGCAGTGCACATTGGCTCTAGAAAGAAGCATGGTCTGAGGTGGCTGTTGGAGGCTGCCCCTGGGGCAATTTGTGGGTTTCTGGGCAGACAGGCAGAGCTGATGAGAGCACCTGAGTTGCTGGTAGGAACAGGCAGTGACAGCTAAATCTGGTTATTCTCAGGGAAAAAAAAGAAGAAATTAAGGAAGTGAAAATACAAGGAAGCACGCTATTGCTATTTAAAACAAATACCCTGTGGCCATAGCAGGAAGCATGCCACTGCAAACTGGTATACTAATGCCGAATAATCATGACTGAGTCTCAAGGTAGAGGTAACCCAGACAAGGTGCAGCAGTAAATACAAGCTTCAGAAAACTCAGATTTCATCATTTAGCAAAGGCAGCTTTCCTCCTCTTCCCTGTTGGAAGAGGGTGGATCAATCCCTTTAACTCAGTATTTCCCTGACACCCTAGAATCCAAGTCACGTTGGCCTGAACTGATAAAACAGGTTTCATCATAGGTTAAAACACACATTACACGTCTACTGTATAACACTGTTCACTGAGGCGAATTCATACTCTGTCTCATTAATATCCAGTGAAAATATTGGGAGGAGAGGGAAAAGTACTGGTAAGAAGAGGTCTGCAAATACTGTCACATTTCTGACACTTTTCTCAGGTCTGCTCTTTCTCTAACAGAAGGCAAAACGAACTGGCAAGAAAGATGTTCCTAAAAGAACACAAAAATCACCCCTGGAAAACATACGAACTAATTAAAAGGTAGGACTGAAATGAGCTTGAGGCCCCAGAACATCTTCTGTTATGGAGAAGGTGCAGTGGCAGCAGTGATACTACCACACACTCCTTGGCGTGGAATATAATCCGTTCCATACAGCCTCAGTAATTGCCCCAGTGTGGAGCAGTGCCACAACGGCAGCAGTCAAGAAGGAGCAGGAATGAGCCTGGAATCTCACAGTGAGAGAGGAATTTATTGGCACTGCCAAAACTGAAAATTCAAAGCGAGCTCCTGTCGGGTTGATTGAGGAGTTGAAAGGAAAACAAGTCGTGCCCCCCCCCAGGTGTCAGACATTTCACAAACCTCCACTGCACAGGTGTCAGCTCTGGGGTGGCGTTTGTCCGTCACCCACCTGTGGTTTTGCAAGGCACTGCAGCACTCAAAGGGTCACTCAAGCATATCAAAGACTGCAAATGCACCTGCAAGAAGATGGTGCCTCTTGCTTGAGTTGGCATGAGGAGCAGGCAGCTTGGAAATGAAGTGTCTCACAGAGAGAGATGAGCACTAGGCGTGATCACCCCACAGTTTGGTATTATCTGCTTTTGGTGGTCCTGGAATGTTCTTGATTACTATAATTTATAATGGTGTAAGACAAAGCTTCATACCTCAGAATGGAACTCATTTTTGCCACGTATGCAAATACAAGGCAAAGAAGGGATTGCCATCCAAAGATGGTCTGAACCCTGAAATCTTTCTAGTTCCAACATTATCTATAGGATACTGAGGAGTTGAGAATTGTAAGAATGCCATGGGCTGGCTTGGTTGTGTATTTTAGACAACGGGCTCTACTTCAGTAAAGAGTATGAAGGACAGATGTGGAAACTCTTAGTAGGAGATGGGTTTTGGTAGGCATAGAGAGAGTTCATTTTGGTTACAAACGAATGACCTTATTCAGGTCAGGGATGTCTAGCTGGTGCTGCAGGGGCTGGATCCATCTGGAGAACATTTGTGTGGGGGCCCAAAGTACTGTGATGGTTGTTTACAATCTTTCTGCACATGGCATCATCCAGCTTCACATATGGCTGTCAAAACACCATGATACCCAAATGGCTCTGGATAATACCCAGCAAGTCCATGCATATGTCCTGCTTGAATGATATGGAGTTATGCGTGCATAGTGACCATGACACTGGGAATTGTCTTTTGTGTTCTAAGTAGCGTTGAAACACAACAAAAAAAATTGAGTTCATGTATAGGTTCTAGTGATGTAGAACATTTTATTGCTGGTGCTTGAAATGTGAAGGCACTTTGTGGTTGATTTTAGAGCACTGATATTTTAATAGAATCTTATCATTAAGAAAAATGTTATTTGTGATAGGACTTTGATTAATCCTTATGATTAATTTCCAGAGTTTAGAAGCTGAATTTTTAAATATAAGCCTTGAAAGGTTTCCATGTGATTGTTGCTCGGCTACTGCCTACATGTGGAAAATTGGTTTCCTCACTCAGAAGATAGGATTTGGGGAAGAGAGCAAAGTTTTACACCTGCGTACTAGATTTGCATCATCAGATGAAGCCAATGTAGTTCCTAGTTTGAGCACAGCTTGACAGGCTGTCTGCACTTTCACAGAGGTAAATAACAGGTGAACAAAGAAGGAATCCTAATTTTGAAACAAGATTGTACAGCTGGCATTAGAGAGGCAGTTAACAGTCCTTAGTATTTGAATGGTTGTAGATCACCTCAGGAGGTATAAATTAAGGAGCTCTCTTTGTTGTGAAGTAGCAAGCCTACACAAAGCCTTAAGGATAAGTTAATTTTCTTCACTGTGAGCTTAAAAAAAAAAAAAGGGTTGTAAGCACAAGATCTGGGAGAGCTTACCTCCAGTAAGAATTCTGATGCTTGAGATTTGCAGAATCTGCAGTTGCTAGAGGGAAGTGGATGGAGGTTTCATAAATAATAAATTGTTGTAATCCCATGAAGTCATCATAAAAATATGCATAAGAATCATAGAAATAATGTAATGGGTCACAACCTCAATAGATTCTAGAGCTGATAACAAACAGTGAGCCTGATAAAAATGTATTACAGACAAACTCCAGTCAGAGATATCTTCAAAATTATTATACAAAGTTATTACTTTGGGAGAGAGCGGAATGTTGTCACTAAAAAGCTAAAAATAAGTACATGTGGAAAACTAATTCATGCAGAAAACAACTAAATCAATGTCATTTAGCCTTTTCAATTTAGAAAGAGCCAGGGCCTCCAGAATTTCTCATGTGAAAACATTCTTGTAGACTAAACATCGTTACTGATGTTCTTCAAGCAACAGTTACTAGGTTTAGATATTATATTTCCCCTTAAAAAAAAAACAACTGTTTGACTTATAACCAAACCTAATAGATGTGCAACACCTGGAGACAAACACTAAAAGTATGAAGATCCAGAATAACACCTGGCTTGCCAAAAAAATAAGACGGTGGATTATTTTGAGAACTCCGTTGATCTAAAAAAGCATAATCAATAATATAAAGATCATTTTGAACATATGTTACAGACTAACCTACACCTGCCGGGATATATACAGCATGCGAATGCCAAAACCTAATGAGGAGCTTGATTGAAATGTACTCTGTAAGCTGTAAACTGGAAATATCATCTAGATCGTGACAATTTCTTTCCAATTACTTTTGGTAAAAGTGGAAACCGAGGCCTTTAAAAGAACAAGAGTAGCTCCACTGTCAGAAAGCTGCTTTGAGAAAGGGAGAAGTTAATGATGCTACTGATAGCTAGAGGTAGTACACGGTAAGCAGCTTTATAGGCTGGTTCTTCAAGCTCCAACTCAGAAAAATGCCTCTTTCAGTTAAGGCTTATCGATATTTCCACTGGAAGCAATGGGGCTGTTCATGCTGGGTCAGGAACCTGGTGCGCAGCAAGTTTGAAGCAAAGCCACTTGGTTACAAAGGGAAATCTGGGAGACCATCTGACAACATTATGTTGGACTGTGTGGTGGCCAAAACAGCATCTTGTAATACAACAGGAATCTCCAATACAGAGGGAATAGCGTAAACAGGGTTTGTTATTACGTCACTGTGCAAAAGCTTGGTTTTGGAAAGGACCCTGTGGTACTGTTGTGGTCCCAAAAGCAGGTTCTTTACCCCATGCACAAAGCCAGTCTACGCACAGGGTGGAGGCATTTCTTTTATTACAGGTTTGCAAAGCTGGGATCTAGGTGGTATCCCACAAAACTAACTCACTGATCATGCAAGTGGTCATTCATTTATACAATCTGAATTAGCATATTTCACATATTCATTATTTACTACGTTTCTACTGGTGATTACCATTATTTGTCTTAAAGCTAATCAGCTAATTAATTTCTTGCTTCCATTTAAAGTGGTAGCGCATCTAAATTTTGCTACACGTACTCAGGTTGCAGAGGGTTTCAGTGAGTCAGGGGTTTGAATTGAGTCAGAAGTCGCAATCTCCATGTCACCTTTAACTTGACCCCAGTTACTGCAGATGTTGTTGACTTCATTCCTCCTTATCTTCCAGTCTTCCTTGTTATCAGGTGTTTTCCTTTACCAGGCTCGGTTTCTTTTACCAGGCCTTGAAGTTCCTGCCAGAGGATTCAGTAGCTCATTGACTCCTCTTCATACCAAGATAAACTGGTCTCGTTCTGTTCTCTTTTAGCCCCAGGGTTAAGATTTATGCTGGTACATCCCATGCATGCTTGATTTCCCCAACATCACTGTCCTGGCTTGAGCTAGAGCAGAACTAATTCTGTTCAGTGATTAAACTTTTCAGCTCAGTCTCTGCTCAGTGACTGCACTGTCTGAAGTTAACCGCGTGTTTTTGCAGACAGTGTCTGTTTCAGGGAGTGACAGTGCTTGATGTTTACAGTCACTACCAGGGATTGGTCTGCAGAAAGGCTCTTGCTGAGACTTGCTCCTATGGAGACCAAGGTCACTGCTAAATCCTGTGTACCACGTTGGGGGTGCAGTAAGTTAGAGGTCACACCTGCAGGGAGGAGCAGACAGGACAGGTGACCCTAAACTGACCAACAAGTTATTCCATTCCATATAAATCGTACTGGGTCTAAAGCTGAGGGATCATAAGGGTCAACTCTCTTCAATGGCTGGTGTCTGAGGAGGACTCTCTCTGTTCTGCCTTCAATCCTAATCTGTGCATTCCTGAATCTGGTTCCCATCTGCCACTGAGTCCAGTCCGGGACTTCCCCCGTGCCTGCCCACAGCATCAGGGGGGTTGGGTCCAGTATTGGTATTGTATATATATAATTTATTATTATTTTCATTAAAGCAGTTTTAGGGTTTTTTTTCCAATCCATAAGTCTCTCTTCTTTATTCCCTTTCTCTTTCCTTTTGGGAAGGGAGAGGGGTTAATAGAGAGCATCTGTCATGTGTCTGGTGGCCAGCCCAGCCTTACCTCTCAAGAGGTGCCAGGCTTGATGTAAGCATATACAGCTAATTTCTGTTTCTGAATAAGCCGAGCTTTAGAAAGGCTAACTGGGATCCCCACTGCAGTCTAACTGCCATGGCCTGGAGCTCCCAATGCTTTAATGGAGCGGAAATCGAGAAGCACTCTTGCTCTGTCTAGAAGGCTGCTGGCCTTGGTTGGGTTTTCAGGTGTATCTGCTTTGTCGTGGAGCTTGGTGTGTAAATAACCTGGCTTCAGAGCACAGGTGAGCTCCTGGTCCTCCCAGACAACTGCTACAGGACAGCAAGAAAAACACGTTGCAAAGAGTTTAACTCCCTTCAGTCTCATCTCTAAGAGGTTTTTGGTCGAATTCCTGCGTCTTTGGGAGCCCTGCTGAAATCAAGGTTGTTTTGCCACTTCTTGGTTGTTTTTCCTGTGGCGTTTAAGGGCACTTTAAAGGTGAGATGAAACTGTGTGGTGGAAGGAAGGAGTTCTAACAAATACATCATTGTGTAGGGTGCCTAGATAGTTTTAAGTTGATGGATTTGATCTTTTAAAACAAATTACAGAGAATAAATAAGCAGCAAAATACACTTGATTAACAGCAGTTTCCACCCCTGTGCTACCTAGTGGTTTTCAGCAATCCCCCCTAGGCAACATGGTAGAAATGTGTCAGTGTATACATGTTTTCTCTCCTCTATTAGCATTGCAGTGAGTTCTGTGCTTCATCTGCTCGCAGTTTCAAGAGCTGCTTTCCAGGCTGCTTCAGCCTTTCTGCTCTGCCTCTGGTACCCTGGAATCTATTGTTCAGCAAAGATGGCTTGAGATGAATGGAGACTCTCACTGGAGAAAACAAAACTGCTGTGGCTGCAGGCTGGGGAAGAGAGGATGTCAGATGGGAAGCAAGCACTGGGGACAGGAACGGGAGAAGAAAAGAGGGGGTTCTACTTGTATTGGCACGTGGTGGGCAGCTTGCATGCTTGTGTGATATTAACTTCCTTCTTATTACAGCATAGGATCCTCTGGCATCCTGACCCTCGTAAAAACAAACAGATGTCCCCAGGAAGACGCAGCCCACTGCTGCTTCCTACAGCATCAACATCTTTTACATACAGTGTTCCTTATCAGAAATTACTTTTTCTATCATTTATGTATTTCGATTATCTTAATCTCTCCCCCTCCCGCCCCACCCGCGTTCAACACAGCCTTAGAGGAAAGGAGAGAATGGATTTAATGCATTTATCAGTTGAGCTTGGCACTATAGATAACCACATAAAGGGCAAGTTTTGCAGATTTTGTTTACAGCTTTGGAGTACTTGGAGTGGTATGCCAAAGCACCAGGCATCCAGCAGCTGCCTTGGAAATGAATGGTAGCTGTACTGGTGCTTCTGGCTTTTGGAAAGCAAAGCACTTATTCAGGTAGTCACATGGATTTAGGAAGCGTAACTGCTGGCTCCAGTTTCTGAAATTGTTGGTCCAAATTCCCCAAACCAATGCAAGTATGACAGCGTACAGCCATACTAACAACACTGAGGAAAAATAGTCAATTGTGGCTTCAGTAGCAGAAAGGGGATTTAAAAGCCCTAAGCTATTTAGAAGTCTTAGTCGAAAAATGAATCTGCAATTTTAGTGCCTAAATGGAAACTTGTAAGAATTGGGCTCTCTTGAAAATGTTACCCAGTAATCTCTGTGTTAGTAAAAAGTCCTACCACTTTTCCAGCACTGTATGTCAAGAAGAACACTAAAGTGCTTGTTAAACTCCTTCAACAAATAGTTTTCTAACCTACAGATGTATTTGACTGATGGCTACCAGCTATACCTTGGAAAACAGATTGCACACAATTTCTTTTGGCAAGTGGTAGAGTCACCTGAAAATGTTGTTTGAGAGAATCCCAACCATGACCTAAATTTGGCTCAGATTCATAAACCCTTCTAAGCTGTTAGAAAAGATCCTTGTTTTTCTAGAAATGTCTATTTTATTTTTTTCTCCAAGAACTATAAATAAATACACAGCTTGCTCTCTGCTTTACTCTCTTGTCAATAGAAAGAGGAAGAAAATAATGAGGAACTGAGTTGCCTTATGAGGTCTCTCGAGGACCGTGAGACAACGCTGCTTCAGGTTCCAGGAACGATCTTTGGAAGCTGCAGTGTTCTGAAAACAAGACATTCTTCTTTCCAAGTATTTGAAGGGAAAAGAGTAGGCATTGACTGAAGGGGAAGTGGGAGAGGTGGCAATCCTGTTGAGCAATCCAGAGATACACCCTTTCCTCACAGTTCCTTCCTACTTGGATGAGATAAGTAACACTGGAAGTTAGTGGCTAAGACCAACAAAATAAGGTGGTGTCTTTATCTAAGAGGGGTGGGTGTCCCTGTCTTGAGATTAATTAATGTTTAATCTGTTTGGAACTTTTGTATATTTTGTCTCAGCATGTTCCCAAGCATATTTGTGGTCCTTTTGAAGCTTAGAAACAAAGTAATTTCCATTTGCCGGTCAGCTGGCATCATGTATTTAAACATAAAGTGCCTTCCTAAACAGTAATATAGAGCTTTCTATGTCCTTGTTTTCTGTGTGGTATAGTAGCGTTTTTGTTTTGATGGTAGAGGTTTCATTTGCATAGGCTTTAAACACAATTACTGCATTTAGTATCTGTTGTTTAATACATGCAAAGATCAGTATTCTTGCTGTTAGTGGTATCACAGTATTTCTCCTTCCCTTTCCCTTTGGTGGTTACGCATGAAGACATAGGGGAACTAGTCCAGCCTGACTGTGCATCTTTATACTACAAAAGGTGAAAGTGCCCTTTCCTCCCAGTAATCTGTTATGGAGTGTTGTTTGCTGAGTTGATCCAATCAGGTCCTCATCATTTATTCTCTTCTACGTAGAAGAATGTATGACCTAGTGGATAATCTAAAAATCTCCGTGTAGTGCTAGATTTTGCTATGCTGCCTTTTGTTGAGTAGTACTTCCAAGAAAATATTTTTTCCAGCTGGTTTTGGCTGGTGGGTACCTAACCTTCTTCCAGAGAAGGTTTAGTGTTTTCCTGTGTTTGGATTACTCTAGCACAAGCTTGAACTCGCTTTCTCTGGGCAAATTTCACAAGACTTCTTGAAAAGAGCCCACAGGCGAGTTCTCAAAAGCCCACAGAGGAGAGTTTGAAAATCACTTTATTAATGGTAGTGTGGAGTATGATGTGAGTGCAGAGAAAAGGGGCTGGTCATTAATATACGTTAGTATCCAAGAAGTAGTATTTTTTAGTTTCTGTACACTGGAAAATACTTAATTCAGCTTGTATTGCTTACATAATGAGCATGGATAAAATAGAGGGACCACTCAGGAATAAGGAAAGCTGGTTTTAGTCAACTCAAGGTTAATCAGTGTACTTATATATGGAACTGATGAAAGGGTTTTTTCTCTTTTATATAACAGCTTTGAAAAATTAACTTTTAACTTGTTGCAGGCTGCAAGGAGGAAACATTGTGATAGAAAACAGCAGATTTTTAATCTTTTCATTAGCCTTTTTCACTAGAAGAAAGTTTTGGGCTCGACGTAAGTAATTTTTCTGAAAACTTGGTGTCAGTTCTGTTAAACTGAGATACCCACTGGGAAGTTATTTTATTATACATGCTATTAACTCTTACAAGAGTAATTAAGAACATTCTCATTAATACAGCTTGCTATGCTTTTTGCTTCAGGGAAACTGCTGTTAGAACTTACTGGAAACCAGAAAAATGGATCTCTTAATACTGACCAAAAAATGTTTTTCTCCTTTGGCCTAGCTTTGGGAAATTCCCTAGAGACTCTAATGAAATCTGTGAGTAATATGTAGTCAATCAGTGGTAAATGTGGTGGGGCGAATAATAAACGGTCAGTTTTCCATCATCTGCCAGATCTTTGAAAGACCAGATTTATTCAGTCGCTATGAGTATGTTGTGATTGTACGTCAAGAAATCCCCCTTGGGACTGTGGAATTTCATGAGAACTAAGCCAGTGCTGAGTCCAACTTCTTGTTGTGGAAGGGCTGTTGCAAAATCCCCCTCTCCCAAGCAGTTCTTGAACTTCAGGTGATAACGTGGTTGATGGTTAATGTTGCATACCTCCATAAGCAGATGGACTGAAAGAATTTTAACAGCTTTCTGGATCTAAATGATCATTCCTTCCACATTCTTTGTGGCTTCATAGTGCTTATGGTAATTCTTGCTCGAGATCCAATCTATACAGTTTATCCAGCTGTGCCTTTGATGTCTGTACTGTGGTCTCAATGGAGAGAAGTTGTGAATGAGTGGTTAGTGAGTGTCACCCCAAGGGGTTATGACATCTTTAACATAAAGTCATCAGCATAAGGTTTTTCCTCTGAAATGGATTAAGCAATTTAGTGATAAAAACCTAGAAAACTAGTTAAGTGAATTTTACTGGGGAATCAATAAAGTAATAATTGTGCGGCAATATAACTGGGGCTGAGTTAACCAGCTTTGGTTGTCTTTTCTTTGTTAATCCATTCCAATATCCTATTTATCCCAGCACTTTTTGAGTAGCCGGAAGTTATTATGATGAGAGAATTGAAAAGGCATATTGAAAAATGTTTGAGAACATTAACTTTTGTACCGTGAAATCTATCTTTCTTGCCTTTGCAATAGATGCAAAAAAAGAACCCATCTAGAATTTATTAACTAGAATTTTCTCTCAAACTCGTATTTTTGTAGTTTGTTAAAATTTCTCCATTTATATTTCATAGAATGGCTTCCTAATCCTATCTGACACATGCCTGTGAGTGAAAGATAAATATGTAAAGCTTACCTTTGAATTGAATGGTGTCTACCTATGGCTGCATTTGAAAAAATAATAGTACGCCCCTTGACATTATCCTCAGCAGGGCTTCGGAATTTGCACTTAAGCTTCAATAATTACACTTAGATAGGAAGTTTTTCCTTGTGATAATTAGAAACAAGTTAATTTAAAAGAAACTTCATTTGTTAGGCTGTTATAAATCTTAAGAGATGACAAATTGTTAGAACAAACCAGACCTTTGAATATCAGCTCTTTCATGCTTGCATTTTAAAGTAGATTAGCTAAATTTAGCAATGTGCACATTTAAGGGCTTAAATGGTTTTCAAATGAGGTTTTCCCTTAAAAATGATATACTCAATCCCCACCATCAGTTACAATTTCTTACAGAAGCCGTCCTCTTTTCATAGCATTAAAAAAATTGTCAGATCATATCACGTTATCAATGTATTTGCATTTAGGAATTTTGTCGTGTGTGAACAGAAGACACATGTGTGAACTACAGGGAGCTTAAAAAGGGTAGGACTGAATGTCTTTTTAAAGATAAGTTTCCCTCCTTTTTCTCTAGTCTAAAATGTCTCCAGGAATCAAGTCTGTAGTCAGCAGGAATGAGACTGAAATTATATGTTGAATAATAAAAATGACCACCGTAGTAGAAACATGAGTTAGAGTCAGTCCATGCCCTTTGTGAAAATTAAGCTAGCTGGCCGTATCCAGGAGGATCAAGTAGATGGCAAACACAAATACAGTATTTTTGAGTGTATCTGCTTATTTTGAGTGATCTGTGCCTCACACCAAGGTAGTTTTGGGCCATAGAAATGTAATAAGGGGAAAACAAAAAGCAGTGTGCATCCTCAAGGAACTGGCAATATTGGGAAAATTAGAGCTGGCTGGGGAAAGTAGATGTATTTTTCCATCAAAAGCATCAGTGATAATAAAATATAACTGTTTTCAATTTACAGTCAGAAAGTTTAAAAAACACCCAACCAGCCAAAAAAAAACCCAACCCAACAACCCCAAACAAAAACCCCCAAGCAACAACTACCCTCAAACCTCTGAATAACTTCCATGAAACTAAAATATTTCAGCTAAAACAGAATATGTGTCTTTAGAAATGGTGTCTGTGGACTACATCTGAGTGACTTTCGGGAGCTGAGGCAGCAGTTGCTTAACAGGGTCATTTCGAGGTCTCAGGAGTCCCTATCAGAACTTGTTTATCTCTTGGCTGGATGTGAACTGGTACTTGAGGTATAGCAAAGCAGTGGGGGACCTGGACTCAATTAACTTATTAGAAAGGATCAAGAAACACGCAGCTCTGAGATATTATTTTGGTATGTGTTCGGAGACATTTTTCACCTTCCAGCAGTCAGATACATCCTTGCCCTTGGAAGCTTGCATGTTATATCTCTGTGATATTTAAGACAGAGCTTTTGGATAGTATCACCTTGAATATTTAACTTTCTCCATGTGAAAAAGAACCTTATGTATCTACAGGGTCAAACAGCAGCGTAATAACCTGTATACTAGCTAAAGTAGTAGAACATATAACCAGGCTCTTGTATTTCTTTCATGCCCCAGAGTGTAAGATGCTGACTAGGGTCAAATCTCCCTTTATGTATGTATGTATTTATTTATTTACAAATTTTTGTTTTCCTTTGGAGAAATGCAGAGAGGAGGCTGAAGCAGTTTTGCATGGATCAAAGCAAGGAAGCAAACTCCAGATCCAGCAAATTATAGCACCAGTGTTAGCAAGTTGCCAGCTGGAGCCTTTCAACGGAGTGTGCTCCTGGGGGAAATGCTGGCCACCTCATGTGCCAAGAGCCCCTGTGTATGTAAACACTTCAGGGCTCAGTTCTGCATGCATTTATCCTTTAAAAGGGGAGCAGCTTGTGCACAGCTTCATCAACTCTGAAAACCATGGCTGGATCTAAGAGTCTAACGTGTCTGTTGTTTGGATATCCTGAAAGGACCTGATTTCCCTCAAGGTGGAAACTTTCTGTCCTGCATGTCAGTAGTGTGTAGAATGCCACCACAGACAAATGTTTCTGTGACCTGTTTTATGAGTGCAAGATGCTCCACATCCTTGTTGGAATAAACAAGGTGAAGGAGCCTCCTCAGAGGTGTGGTCCCCTGGGAGCTGACTGTCTCGCTGTGATTTTACACATCCAGCCAGCTTGGACATCTGAATGTAAAATTTCACGCTTGGGGATGTCACGTGGATTTTGTGCTCTTCTCTGGGGAATTCTAGATCTATAAAACAATGAATGGATTATACAGTACTCATCCATATATGTAGTTTTTCATCTGTGACAGATGTGTTATTGATAATATCCTCCATTCAATAAGTGTTTCAAGCATAATTTAGTGCCAGGTTACTAATCTCTGTTTAACTGTTCCAGAGCCCACTATGTGAAAGGTTGGCAGTAGAGCATAATTGGGAGAAAGACCATGTTCATGGATCAGGTACAAGGCTGGGAGTTAGAAGGCTGGGTCTGTTTGTATCTCAGTTGAAGACTTTGGGCCTAATTCTTCCCAAACTTCTCTCATTGAGTGTAAATCACGACTGATTCTTTATATTTTGTATGCGGCTGGTTAGCTCAGAAACCTCACATCTTGTTCCTCTGCAGGGGTATTGTATGGATTTTGTGCTGTTATCTGAGTCTGGAAAAAGATGATCTGAAAGGCAGCTGAAACTCTTTGTAACTGTAGAAGGTTTGTCTGAATGTCCCATTTCTCTTGTATACTGTGCAAGTTGTACTGTTCCACTGCTTTGAAGGTTCATTGGTCTGAGGAGCCCATCCTAGATTTGACTCTCACATGACTTAACCTAAAAACTCAGAAAGAGTGGCCCAAGGAGGGGAAAGTCGAAACTGGTGAGAAAACATAACTGCTCCGTGGGATTTCGCTGGTGTGATTTCACCGATGTCATCAGAAAGGTGCTAATGGAGCATTTGTGCTATACCAGTCGAGGATTTGGCACAAGATATCTTAGTGAGCTCATTCGCAGGGGCACTCTTTCATACAGCTGTTCTAGCAGTTGATAGCAAACTGCCTGAGCAGTTTTAGATTATCCTGCTTTGCCTTGTCTCCATAGAAAATGCTCCAAGTCAAAAATGGGGTTGTAATATGAGCCTGTATTGATTCAAGCCACATAAAAGCCCAAACCCTTCATTTTGCTGTTTTTCATTTTTTTATCCTTATGGTTTAAGACTTAAATTTCTTAGTAAAATTTCAGTATTTTAAAAGTGTCTGAAACTTTAAGACATGTCTGTATAAATTATGCACCTGATTTGGGAGAGTGTGTGAGAAATGCTCGCTCCTTTATTGGCTGGAGGATGCTCATATGAGATGGCAGCAGAATTAAAACTGTCAAAACAATAAAAGTAAGTGTTAACACCGATAATTGTATTATTCAAATAATTGAAATTTTTGGAGGGTCCATTTTTAATGATGCATTGTAAACCACTTTGTGTTTCATAGCTTGAGAGAGTTGTAAAACAATAAACTAATTAAGACACCTTTTGTTTGTCTGCTCCCATCTGCCTATGTGTGTGGTCAGGGGAGTTTTGTGAGTATTAATGGGGTATGCTTACATCCTGTTTTTAGGAATTGTTGCCACTGCCAGTGTATTTAAAAGACTGAATACTCCCAAACAAATTAATTTTTTTTTTTTTTTTTAAAAAATCATTCTCTATCACAGTGTAGTTGTTGCTGCTCCAACAGTTTGGTAGACCTCATCCCTTCAGACTCATTCCTTTATGCCTAAAATGAGGCTGCAACACCATCTTAAACCGGGCTGTAACTGGATTTGAGACTTCTGGTGAGGGAGCCTCTTTACAGTGAGGCTTTTGGACTAGTCCTGAGAAGTTTTGCTTTGCCAAAAGGTGAATTTGATTTTGGTGGTTCTGTGAATTTTTATGCCAAATAAGGTTTTCTCTTCCCTTTCGCATTGCAGGCTTTTCCCTCTCCTTGCTGTGCCTCTGTTTCTTTCAATGGGATTCCTCCCATGTAAGTGCAGTGTAAAACCAAGATCTGTGCTAGGCTTGCCCAATGTTGTGAGGAAGAAGGCGGCTGCGTTTCTAGAAGTATTGGAAATAGTACAGGCAGATAAGATCAGGGAATAAATCCTGACAACCATCCTTGTGTGCAGTGGATCTGTTTAAGAGAACACATAGTGAGTGGAATATGGTCCCAAATTCTAGCAGTATGTGGCTGCTGATGCCAAGACAGTATCAGTTCAGCATTCAGACAAATCCCATTTTCTGAAATTAACTTTACAGCTACTCTTTGAGCCAAATAACCTCTATCTTTTTCCACTGGAAAAGTCAAAAAGAGGTAATTTTCCTACTATGTTGCTGTGTTTATCTGCAGTCTGTCTGGGTCTTATCAATTAAAGCTTCTTTTAAAAGATGGGGACCTTCACTTTTTATGAGCACCTGTGTACCCGCTAGGGACAGAACAGTATGGATTAGGGTTATGGGAATCTCTAGGATCTTATCTTTGTTCTGGGATCAACCAGTAATAGGGTTTTATGTAGAAGGAATAGCAAAATTCCTAGGGGATTCATTCCAATTATATCCCCAATTAGGACAAAAGAGTTCTAGTTTAGTTTGGTAGGGTTTCTGCATCCCTAGCAGTTATAAACAGTTGTTCCTTTATACGGTGGTGTTAATTAACGTTGTTAAAATTTACTACAGGCTCTCACATTCCCAGACAAACAAAGAGCAGTCATTAGCCACTTGCAATTAACAAAGGGGAAAAAGTATTTTCAAAAAATTTGTGAGCTTTTAAAGAATCTATTAATATCGAAACTGGATAAGAAACTTGGGTTAATTCATAATCATTTACTTTTTAAAAAATTAGTTATCATTTACAGATAAATTTTGAGTTTACATTGAATATTGCATGTCCCTTTTGTCTGTATTTTGAGCTAAAACGTGCTGCTGAATTAGATATGGAGATGTTGTATTGGTCTTTATTAACTTCTCACTGAAGAAGAGCCTGATGTTGCTGCTCAGAGCTAAGAAATTCTCTCATAAGACCTCAACATCTATTTTTTTTATTACTGTTCAAAATAATAAGGTGCTCTGTTGCCCTTGTAACTTTGACAGATGATTAATTATAAATTTCAGGTATTGTGGTTCAGATAGAAACCTAATTGGGTAGTTGTGAACTGAATGTGAAATTGTTGAATGCAGGTCCATGCTTCGGACCCACTTTGATATCTCTCTTCAGAGGTTAAATCCTCTGTTTTGAAATATGTGAATACACACTGTCTGTTTCTCTCCAGAGGGTGTATATATTTCCAGCAAAAACATAATTCAGCTTCGTGTGAGATGATAAAGCTTTATCAGTAACTGGAGGGTAAAGAATATTTAAAAGAAAGTATGCTTTCTCTTCAAAAAGGCTGTATATGAAAAATCCTGGATTCTCAGTGAAGAGCTTTCTTAAACTTTAGAAAATATGGAAATTCACAGGTAGAACGCCCTAAATAATGTCAGCTCTGCTTTGCATCTCTAACCTTCCCTCCTGTGTTGATATGAATAATATGCTGATAGAAGAGAGGGTGTCTGGGGTACTTTGGTGCTGTTAAGTGCCATACGGATTTTGCAGCCTGATACCAGCCCTTTGGTTGCAGATTACCTGAGCTAGCCTCTGCTCCTCATCACATTATGTCAGAATATATGGATGAATCTGGTAGCTTAGTTGTATTAACTTGATTTTATTTGTGGAGTTTGTCCACAGGTCAAAAATTAAGCACATGCTTAAAGGTTTTGTTAAGGCAGACCCCGATCCTGTGTCAAATCAAGCTGTGAAGGTGTTCCTGTAAATCTTGCTGTGGGTTCTGACACCAAATTGTTCATTTCAAACCATGCCTCAATGATAGTGATTCATATGAAAGGTGAATGTTGAAATTCCTAGCGAGGTGGGATTGAAACCGAAGTGATATTAAATACATCATCCAGGAGAAACACTGAGTAGAAAATAATTCCATGTAGAGGAAATTCAGAACTTCATTTTTAGATGAAGACTTGTGGGATATTGAAAGAAGCAACTGGACTTTTAGAGGATGAGATTAGACACTTAAGGTCTTTTCCTGCTTTTATTGCTGTCTGCAGGTTTGTGTGAAGCACATCCCTGACTCAAGGTCTGACAAACGCAGTTGATCAGAGCACTGAGATGAGTATTTAATGTAAGGTTTCTCTACATCTCACTAAGGACCAAGTCTGTAGAAACTGTAGTTAAGTAAAATGTGGGCCTTTGTGCTTCCCTGCACAGAAATGGATAATCTGATCTCAATCAGCTATTCACTACTTCAGTGATATCTTTCCCCTTTTTTTCCTTTGTATGTAGCTCAGAGGTCCATGAGCTACAAGCAGAGCAATGAACAAGAATCTCTACTGCAGCCGTATTTATTTCTACCATCTTATCCTCATGCCCAGAGTCCATCTTCCCCTTGCTTTTGGTCGTGGGGGAAGCCTCAGGAGTCAAATGTCTCTGTCCTAAAAGGAGTATCATGGCCTAAAGAGTAACATGGAATACATAATGCCGTTTTCAGTTCATTATATTCATACTATCTCTGTATTTAGAGGATGATGGGGTGAAGTTTGCTGTGGCTTCACAAATACTTTGTCCAATGGTGTCCCAATATTCACTTGCTGAAAAGAACCAGCCAGGATCCAAACTCTGCAAAACCTGCACCTCCGTTTTGTCCATTAGGTGTTCCTGATTTATTTCTTTCCCCTTAGGGAAAGCACTAAAACAGCAGTTATGTAGGGTTACTCTGGAAACCTGTTTCTAGTTTTCTAGAAGAAATCTCAACTCTCCTTTGTATTGAAATATTTAAATAATTCAAAGGAGAAGAAAAAATGTGGCTTTGAGACATCATCCCTCAGAGATGGTCCACCATGTCAGTGTTTAGCTTGCATTTTTTGAAGTGTCATTGTAAGGAGAGAATATTAGACCCAAATCTGAGGCAAGCTACCTTCATCCATCAATGCCTATGACCATGTCAGTCGTGCACTGAGGCTGATGGCACAGCTGGTACTCTGTACAAAACAGGGAGCATTTTTAACACTAAAAATACAAATGTGACAGGTGTGCATTTTATTAGAACTTGTTTTTTATTGTGCATTAGTGGAGAGAATAGAGCTGGCAGCACTTTTTAACAAGTCTTCAAGTGGGAAAACAAACGAATATCTATGGTACGTGTTGATGTTTGTTAGCCATGTATGGGTAGTTTGCAGCAGCCTATTCTCTTCTCTTTTTCAAAAAAAAACCCAAACCAACCGAAAAACCCACCCTAGATGAATTTTGAGCTGCTTGTGCAGTCAGAACCACTCATTCTTTTTTATGAGCTTCATTTGCATTTATACTCTTCCCTGCTGCTGTTGAGTATGCCCCTTTCACTTGTCCTAAATCTACAACTGCACTGGGTGCACTTAAGTAGCTGTTTCCTACTGATATATTGATTATCACACTAATTACATCCGGGGTCTGCATATGGGCTAACAGAAACAATTTATTTGAATTTTTTATAGGGGGAAAACTCTCCACAACTAATTAATGCTGGAGGGATGGATCTAACTCTTCTTTTTTCTCTCTTTTCTCTTCCTCCATCAAAGTTTTTGATAGGTAAATCTTGTGCTAAAACAACAAAATGTGTGAGGACAAAATGCATGGTGATTTTTTCTAGTAAATGTTCATATCCTTCTCTTTTGATAGGATTTTTTTTTTTTAAACATGCTTTCTGCTTGACAGAATACTTTTTTCCTGATATAGTGTCATAGAGTGGGACCTGGTTCTGCAATCAGCTCCGTGTGTGCAGCCTACTGTGCCTATTGAGTTCAAAGACGGTGGCTGCTTACCTGGAGCACGCTGCAGAAATGGGCCATGGATATTAACTCATCAGTTTATAGCTGGAGCAAGAATCTTTTTTTATAGCCTCCTCTGCAGGATTATATAGCTGTGTTTCACGCAATTTGACATAAAATTGGCTACCTTCAATAATTTATAAGTATGTAACCTTTACAAGCTGAACCTTCAATAGAGATTTCTTTAAATTGTGAAAAGTTCCAGATGTCTTTTTGACTACCTTTATCGGAAATAATCTAGCCTCAAATCTCAGGCATCTGTATGATGCAACTCTTTCCACAGACTTTTTGCAGTAGATTAAAAGATGTTTTAAAACGGCAATGAAATGGAGGATTGAGTACAAGCTATCATGGGAGACTGGCTAGTGCCTGGTGATAGATTTGCAGTGTAATGAGACTTTTAGCCTTTTACATCTAGACCTTCTCTTCAAATCCAGGGTGTGGAGAGTTTGAAAGCTATTACTACTGGTTGGTGACTCTTTTGTGGTTTCTCTAAATTGATCTATTGGTCTCTGTTCTTGTGAAAATGTCTATTGACAATGGATTTCAATAACATCTGCAAAGATAACTGTAGTACAGAAGTCAAAGGACTGAGTATTACCATCATAGCCTTAATGAGGACCATACTTCTCCCACTATGATAGGTCCTACGAGACGTATTGATCTGGAGAATGTCCATTTTCTTTTTCTGATGTTTTTAATAGTGTGCCTATGCACTTTCCCATTTGTCAAGACTGTTACTTCCATGAATGCAGAATTTGACTTAAAAAAATAGTCAGGTGTGACTCTACACATTTATCTTGAAATTTTTTCAGTGATGTCTTGGAACAAGCAAATTTGCTTGACAAAACATTTGAGAGAAGAGGGCAAGCCCAGAACCTTTCTTGTCCTGCAAATCAAATTTGTCAAGAAAATGAAAGTTACAAAGATGTTTAAATATCACAAACATAATTTAAAAATTGGCACTAAAATTAAGACAATTCAGTGAGTGTAACATGAGAAAAGGTGCTAAGTGAGCTTGAGCCAAGCTCAGTGAGAGGTTTTGCAACAGCGTTCTGGACACTGGGATCCATAATTTAAATGAGCATTTTAGAAAGAATTATGTTAGTTTAGACTGGAAGGCATTAGAGTATAAATCAGTGTCTCCATCTCAGAGAGGCTTAAACAGCTCCAAAGTTTAAGTGGAAGATATAAAACCGTTAGGATATGTTTGTTATGGGCCTTCAAATAAAGCGGTGAAGCAAGCAGTATGGCAAGGTTACTTCAATATCGGGAGAAAAGATCCCATGCAGTCTGGGCGCAGCTCATGGGACGTGGCAGCATGGGTGGGAATATCCCAGAAGCATTCGGAAAATTTGTAAGGAAAAATCCAGTACGAGTAGTACAGACAGACTGGGAAGGCTGTTTTTGTGAGACTGCTGCTACTGATGTGAGTCTTGACTCCTTCCCATAGGGAGGAAGAATTCACAAAACCAGGAATTCAATGTTGAGCCTTGCTGTATAATTCCTGTGTAACTTTGAGGAAGGCTCAAGTTTTAGTTTTGATTTTCAAAGGCAGCTAGTGAAGGGAGGAGTTCATGTGAACTTCTTTGAAATCCCTTCTTTGATCTTTGTTCCTCACTTCTCACAGGCAGTATAGCAGAATATATCTGTCCTCTGCTTCTGTGTGCTGTCTATTTACTCCTTGGAGCAGGACCCACCTCACTTCATGGCTGTGGACAATATATCGTATAGGGGTCCAGAAATGAGCTAGGGCCAATAACAAATCTGGCAATGGTTAGATAACAGTTGTCACTGATAAAGACTCCTTTGCTTTTCAGTGATGACAACTCAAGATGCAACTACTCTGTCCATCCAGAACACATGCTGCTCCATCTACAACTGAAACAAATTGGAGGCATCCAGAATTATGGGGTAGCGTGTATTCTGGGTGGACAGGGATGCTGTTGCACAAGTTTTACTGAGGTTTTGGAAATTGTGGTCAAATCTTGAGGTGTCATTATTGAAAATTAATCAATCCATGCAAGCTCCTCCTTTAGGGACAGATTCTGCCATCTCGCACTAATTTAAGGTTTAACAGATTTACAGCAGCCTTCTATATCTAATCCTGAACTCATTATAGTTGCCCCTTTTACTCCTCCAAGCTATGTTTTTTTAGTTCCTGCACAGTTTTAGAGTTTCTCAGTTTAGAAGCAGTGGCAGTTCTTCACAAATATTTCTCCCAGCACTAGTTCCCTTTCACTCTTGTGTTGAAACAGTGTTTTTGAAAACATTCATCTCCTTTTGGAGTAAGAAATTGCACTCTGGGGATCAATCCTACGAGGAAGAAGAGAAGCGGGAATAGCCAGCAAATATATGGTCAGAAAAGTCAAAGCTGTATGTGTGTGGAGTGGGGGGATGGTGTGATTTATGATGTTACCAACGTAGAACTAGAGAGAGAAAAAAGCCAAGAAAGGTATTGAAGTAGAGAGAAAAAAGAGAATGTGAGATAGATGGAGGGATAGAAGGGAAAGAAGCAGCTATAAAACCTTGAAAATTGTTTATTCTTGTGTATTTAGACAGTGATTCCTGTGCTTCCCTGAGAGCAGTTTGAGGACACTGTTATGTTGAGCATCCAAACATAAAAACAATAAGAAGATTCTTGTTAACTGATGGACCTTGCAATTGGAGGCTATACTCCTAAATCTTGAATTAACTTTCTCTAGTTAAAGGAACTGTCATGACCATAGATAGCTGCAAAACAGGAACTTAATTTGTAGTGGACTTCAAAATGGTGAAACTGCTTTTGTGATTAGTTGTAGGGAAGACTGAAAACAAAATTAATCAACACTTTCCACAGAACATTCAGGGGGAAAAAATGCCTCTCTCTGATTTGGATGGGTAGGTAACTTTCCTTTCACAGGGATGATACTTTCTTTCAGTTTGACCATATATAAAGATGCATGATTTTAAAAGTGTAAATAATAATATATAATGCATCTTTCCATAGGCAATGACATGTCTCCTCTTCTACATGGTTTGCAATCTTTTTCTGTCCTTCTTTCAAAATAAAACCCTAGTATTTAATTTTTGCTGGTGTTGTATAGTCTGAGTAACAGACGGTTCTCTGACCAGCTCCCTCTGGGATGATGTGATCACCGTAGTTCATGGAGTACAGAATAAAAAGAGCTTCTCTTGTAAAACAGAGGGACAGAAAAAAAGCATTGATTATTTATGTTGGCTATGATTTTGACCCAGAAGCTTTGAACATGTAGTAGCTATTATTTACTCTTGTCACCATCAATCCTAGGCAGGAAAGACTACTTAGAGCCTTCTCTTTGCAGGGCTGGCATTCTTTCATACAGTTCCCACCACCCTATCTTGACTCCCTGTCCTAGCTGCTTTAAACAAAAACGCTCTCCTGTGCTGAAATGGATATCCTGCGTAGCAGGGCTTTTTATAGTATCTTGAGTGCATATGGAATCTGGGAAATTTATATTTTTATGAGTTAGGTCCTACTGCAGTTTTATGACAAGATGAGTTAAATAGTAAAATATTCTTTGGATCATCTTCACACATCACTTTTTTTACTGTAATGGCTTAACAGGTTTCTGGTACATATTGCTTTTTCCCCAGCCTGAGAAACTGGTGTTCAAGAGCTCTCGGTGTAGGCTGGACTGTAAGACAGGCTCTGTTGACAAACTCCACCCTCAGAGAGTCGTGCTGGAATCTGATTTTTGAGAGAAGGAAAGGCTAAAGCAAAAATACTTTTGGATGACTTTGTGGGGCTGTCACCATGCAAACTGTGATGGTCTTGCTTGTGTTATGCATTTGCACCAGCAGAGTGATTGGTGGCTGCTGTAGGAGGTGAGGGACTTTTTTTATGGGGAAGTGTGGCTACACTCAGCTGCCTGAAAGAGGTTCAGAGTGGAGGTGGTCAAATGTCCAGAAATCCCGAACAGTTCTGCTATCATGAGTGGAAGGAGGCAAAGGGAGAGTTTAAAGCCTCTCCCAAGAAATGCCTGCGTAGTGATATCGGGTGTAATAGAGAATGAGGAGTGATAGGAGGTGAGATCTGGATAGCAAGGCAGCATGAGGCATAGCTGGTTTTTGAAGATCCATTGTTATTTGTGCATTTTATGGTGAAACCTTAAGCTTTCACATAGTGACCCTTGCTGAAAGGGAGGGGCTCCTGCCCAACTGAAGAGAATGGAAACTGCTGTTATCCTAGTCAAATTCTTCCCTGTTAAACTTGGCAGGTTATGGAAATAAACCCTCTGCGTTTTAAGGAAACACTCTTTGCATCTGGTTTTATGGTGATTAAGGGTCCCTTTTGGAAAGCAAATTAATTTCTGAAACATTTGTTACAATAAAAAATGAATAATGCTTCAACTAATAAAGACAGAAATCGGATGAAAGGAGCATTCCGATACTAGAGCAAAGAAACAAACACAGGGCTTTCATTTCCTCTATAATTTGCTTGTCATTTCTGCTAATTCTTCAAAGACTTTTATGTTTAAACAGGAACTTCTCCCTCAAACCACCTCTCCTGTTATTGTAGACAGCTGAATCCCAGTTCAGGGAGTGTCAGCACAGCAATCAAGAGCTGCACTTTGCTATTCAGTTAAGGGAGAGAAAAGTTCCTTTTCCTTTTGCAAGTGATAGTGAAGATGAATAACAATTAGATTTCTTGCAACAACGACTTTTTTTTAATTGTGGCAACACCAGTGATGACTTATCACTGAAGGCTACTGAAAGACAAAGACATCTGCCTGCTCCTAAAACCTAGGTACAGCTGTTGCTGTAAAATTAGTACCATAACTTCTTAGGGATTCACTGAACTCTGGAGATTCCTTTCCTGATCAGAGGGAAAGAAGATCCAGGGTGGCATTATTAGCTCTTAAACTATTATTCACTGTTAAAGTCCTTTCGATTTCATAAAAGGGACTTGCTGCCTGCAGAGGTCATCCAGTACAAGTAGGACTTAGTGGGAAAGAGATCAGCTGTGGTTTGCTACCATGAGATTGTTGAATTAGCAATGAACTGCAAGTGGGAATAGTTTTACAACCTTAAGTGTATCCCTGAGACCAGTTTATCTTTTCATCTTGGATGCCTAAGTTGGAGGAAACATCACATCTCTCACAGAAGGAATTGCATGTTAACATACATGGCTGCACAGAGGGGTCCAAAGCAGAATGATCTGGCAAACCTCTCTTTCTGCTTTTTCACCTGCAGAAAAACTACTTGTTTGGAGTCTGCTCGTGATAGTCACTGGCATTTTTACCCAGTGTCTGCCTAGGATTTCAGTGGAAGACTTCTAGAGGAAGACAGCTCCAAAGGATGAGCCTGTCCTCAGCTCTCCCATCCAGTGCTGTGAAGGAATGGCGTTACTTGCCCTTGATAAGTAACCTGCTAGAAACCATTGTCTCTACTTCAACGGCCTTTCAAACCACGTATTGTATTTCAGCACAGAGGCCAATACTGATTTTTTGCTGTTTACCAGTGGCATGTAAGGGCTATAAATGCCTTATAAATTAGCTGAGTCAAAGATGGGAGATGCATAAGATTGTACACAAGAAAGAGCACAATTCCAGTATTTTAGGCTTCCTTCTATGAAGCAGGGATGAATGGGACTGGAGGGCCAGGGGAGACCACAGTTGCAGAGGTTTTCAGAGAGCTCAGGGGAGAAATAGCCGCCTGGCCTGAGCTCTTCTGAAAGACAGAATCAGCCCCATTTGCAAAGATAAATTTTTCGTTGTTCTTTTGTTGTATGCTGCTTGGGAATTGAAAGCTATGTTGTTTGTATGGCAGCTCAGTGGTGTGTATTTTTTCATGCACTACCCCAGCCTTATGATGAGCTTGAAGAAGTCCATGGTGTTATTACAGTAGTTGAGTCAAATTCGTCTACTGCTATAATTCTTGTGCAAACCATAGGCCAAAAGCCAAGATCATTTGGCAGTGTTTGTAAAAGGACAATGGAAATAGTATTTATCGTTATAACATAAATGCTAACTGCGATGATAAATCTTTTGCAAAGCTACAGAATGTAAGTAAAAGAAAGAAATGGTATTTCATGCCTTTTTCTGAAAGATTTAAACCTTGAAAATATGGTCATGAAATTACTTAATTCTTCTTGGGACATTTAGGAGACTACTGAGGTGCCACATTACAACACATTCTTCTGGAGTCACATTTCTTTTAGCTACAAAGCCGAGATGATAGAATTCCCATCTCTGTATCACGAGGCAAATGTGTATTTGGTTGTACGTAATCGGGAATAAATATTTGTGTGGCCGTGTACAGATTAAAAGTTTTGCAACCGACTTCAGTGGATTAAACCAATTTTTGAGACATATCTCTCTGCTTTGATAATCTTTCAGGCTTTAGGCAGCAGCACAGGTAGAGATAGTCAAAATTTTCTGCAAGTTTTTTTTTTCCTATTGTTGACAGTTGTTATCAACATTTCAAACTTGCACAAATGGAATGAGGAACATGGACAAACCATGAAACCTGTGAAATATTTCCAGCTGGTTTTGGTGAGTGATGATGAAAACCCTGGACTGAGATACAGGAAATTGAACTGTTTGCTTTGCTTCCTGTATCTAATTTGGTTGCCATTCAGAGGATGAGAGTTAGGAGCTTACAGCTATGGTTAAATATTAGACGGTAGTGCTGTGTAACCTGGTTTTAGCGGTCTCTGTCCACTGCCTCTCTGCTCTACGGTGCCAGCACAGCGTATGCGTGGCTGTGCAGTGAAATGCATCAGGGAACCGATTTGGTTGAAAGAAAACTGCAAAAAATAAAAAGAAAAAGGATGAAAGAATAGGTCATATTTCAACTGGATCAGTTCCTGATGCAGTTCACAGTGTTACCTTGTAGGAGGTTGAGCCTGGCACAACTGAGAGAGCATCCCAGTGGCAGTAGATAGCTGGTACTGCAGCAGGAGAGAAAAGGTCTCTGTATAGTCCATAGGGAGAAGAGGTATGTCCGGAGAGAGCCAGCCAGTGCACCTAAATGAATGGTCTCTTGGAATACCCCTGCTCCCCTGAAGGTGCTAAGCCAGGCATGTGTTAATGTCTTTACAGGACATGAAGCACAACTTCTCTCATTTTCATTCCTGAGCAAAAACACTGTAGGAGTATCTGATGTACCACAAAGGTCAGAAGGATATATGCCTGTTTTGGTGAGATTTTCAGCCTATTTTTACTGATTTATCTTGTTTAGATACTTCTGATAAGATTCTGTGAAACTCTTGCAGTTTTCAGTGCTTCTGACAAGTGAATCTGAGCCCTTTTGGTTTGTGGGGAAAATAGGAAAATAACTTGGGGCGAGAAGAAGGGCTTTAGTGGGAAGGGGATGTGCTGTGGGGAGAAGAATAAAACATTTTTGGCATGTCTTTTAGTACTTGTGAACCTGTTCATGATCCCCATGTGTTTGTCTCTGGAATAAAATTTGTATGTTCTTAAACATTGATAAATATTCAATGTAAATTTGAGGCGTTAATGAGAAACTTAAAAGCAGACCTTTGAAAACCAGAAGCGTCATCTATATTTTCCTACTCTGACCTGAATGGCTATGATGATTTTATGCTGGGTGTCCTGCTGTAGAGAGAATTATTGTCCCAAATGGTGATAGCATTTCCACCCCTCAGCGACACGTCTTGGGGAGAAATGCATTTAAGCAGTGAGATCCTAAAATGCTGTGGTAATGGGAACTATGGAAGTACAATAGACAGAGCTTGGTCCTTGCACACATCCGTCTCCTGCTGCCTTCTTCAGAGAAGGGAATGTTTGCTCTCATTAAGAGATGCCTGTCTCAGAGGAAGTGCTTTGTGTTTTCAGCAGTCTCGGGGACGCCCATACTTGGAACGGTTTGAGTTTCTCTAGGACAGACCTTAGTAAAAGTTTTTAGGTTTGTTATGCACCAGGGCCCCGGTGACTGACTGTGTGAATGGTGTCTTTATAGACTCCTTTATAGCAGGAGTTTCCTGGGTGGATGGCAGTCATGCTGCAAGTTTCCCAGAGCTCAGACTTCTGCATGGCTTAGATCTGGTCATTAAATCACAGATGTTTCTCTGAAAAAGCTGAGTGTGCACAAAGTCACTCCTTTCAACATAACGTGTCTAGCGACTTGTGGAAAGCATAGACTGAATGGAACAGCTTTTTGATTTAAGCATGTGTTTGGTCATTTAATACACAAAAGACCTGGCATGTGGCTGTGTTCCTGAAGACAAAGAGAATGATGCATGGTGTTTGCAGATATTTATGTAAATATTTTTTCATTTGCATCTCTACCTTTAATAAATAACTGCTGAATCCACAGTGTTCTTAATAATAAATGTGCGCTGGGCTAACTAGTAAGTATAGATCTGAACATCAATTAAAAGTGCTAAATTTACAAAAATGACATATGTATGTCTTTGTATGTACATCTGTGTGTGCATAAAGATCATTATTTTGTGAAAATGGGCACAAGGTACGATCTGCCCAATCTCAGATTTGGGATAGGAGTGAACAATCTGCTCTCAATCAAAATAAAATGCTTTCTGTACAAGCAATGTATATGCAAGATTTTTTTTTTTATACATGCAGGAAGATTTTTTTTTTATACACGCAGGAAGACTTTTTTATACTTTTTTCTTTTTTTCCATTTTAAGCACCTAAATGCCTAATTTCTAGGCATTTCTAGGCTCAAGAAGGGTGCAAAACTGTATTTATGATGGCTGCAGATAGGAACTCAAACAATTTTTCTGTCACCAAAAATATATAAAATTTCTTTTCAGGTAAAATCTTCACCAAAGCAATGTGAACTTTGCCTTGCTTTCTTCCTTGCTGTGCGATTCCAGTGAAAACTAAACTGTCCTCTTGTGTAGGTTATCAATTCCAGACCTCTACAACGCTTATCTAGCAGAGCAGCCAGACAAATAATACAGCACTCAGCAGGATGAGGCGCTGTATTTTAATATGGTGAAGGCAACCATTCGAAGGAAGAGCAAAGTCAAATAATTTAAAACCATAGAAACAGCTTGTGGATCATTGAAAAGCAACACATTTGGAACACAGATGGCTGGCTTTTCTCCCCAAAAATAACAAATGAAGAAAAAACCCTCCCTTTGTTACTTTTGGGTGTCTATGCAGTATATGTACTGACTAGCTATTCAGAGCTCCTTATGGACAAACACAAATGAGGACTTCTCATCGATGAGCACCTGGTCTTAATTATTTTTAACAGAATAAGAAATGGTGGTCAGGAAACTTTTGGAAAGGAGTTGTGTTTTTATTTCCTCTGATTAAATTTCTTCTTGTTAACCATAATAATTCACTTAAATTGTGAAATATGAAAAATGGTGTGTGGCCCAGTTAGGGACCCTCTGGTATCATCTAATGCTGAGAGCAATAGGCTGCCTTCCTAGTTAAGTCAGTGGCCGAGCAGGGGAACACGCCAAGGATTTACAACTGTACATGCTTGGGTAAGAGCAGTCAGTTCTTCAAGACATATGTCAGTCACTGACTACATCAGGTCTGCCCCATTCCTGAAGCCTGGTGTCAACAGCAAGCTCAGGACTTGGGCAGACCTTTCAACCTGCTGTTTGTTCAGTGCATAAGACCTTCAATCTTCATGTCATGCAAACATGACAGGAGTGGGTTACATTACAGCCATGGGTCCTTTTCTAGGATCATGTCTTGGGCAGGGGCCATGGAATGAGCCTGTGACTGAGGAATGAGACCTCCTTGGGTGTGGGACACTCTCAGGAGTCATGCACTGAATTAGGGAGGATTTAATCCAGCATAGTAGTCTCTGTCTTCCTAGGAGTGAGGTCATGCTGCTGCCCTGCAAATGTCCCTTGTCTTGGGCTTGGTGTGTGGGACTGGCAGGTTGGATTAGAGGTGAATATGAGCTAGTGGTTGTGTGCCTGCCTTATGCACGCTTCAGGAGGTCGAGTAAGAATTTCACCAGTCTTTTCCCGCTGTTTACCACAGCCTACAGTGAATTACTGATATTTTTCTCCTTTAAAACACCAATTAGAAATCCCTATTAGATACCTAAGATAACTAATATTGGAGAGTCTCTGGGAAACAAGTTATTTTTACAAATGAGGAAATAATGAAGTCAGTATAGGATTACCTGCCCTGAAATCAACTAAGGGTGTAAAACTTCTGCTCCCACCCCACCCCATCACAAACACTAGAAGCAAAATTATCCATGGTGTCTGCTTTGGTTGCTGGGCTTGTTTTTTTGGTGTGTCATTGCTTCTGATGGCCGTGTATGCGCTGTGTGGCACCAGGGGAGATGCTGTTAGTCATCACTCCAGCAGAAGCTGGAAAGAAAGATTGAACTTTTTTGCTCTCCCTTTCTTTTTTCCTACACCAGAGTGACTGCTTTAAAGAGATTTAAATGAGGAATAAAAAAGGAAGGATAAAGACTTTTAGTCAATGAGTTATTCTTGGCTTTCTTATGTTCGAGCATATTTCCTATTACGCTATAATGAAGGATTTTCTTTTTCCAAATAGTATTTTGGGGGCCATATACCTAATCAGTATGTGCTCCACAGTCTTCCTGTCTCATACCTGGTGAAAAGGTCATGCAACATCTGACAGCAAACTGTATTTGCTCTGCCATGGCTTTTTTCCTCCAATGCTGCCTGCAATTCACGTAGCCTTGTTTCCCAAGCCCCTCTGGTGTGCATGCCTATTTCACTGACAGTTGTGCTATTGCATGTCCATGACTCAACATGGAACCTGCAACCATGTCCTTTTTTTTCAGGAAAAAAAAAAAAAGCTTGCTCTTAAAAGGCTCTTGTCTGGGCAGCTCAGGGTGAGTTGGAAGAGTAGTTTAGGCTAATGTCCTGCTCATGAAGAATCCAATCAGTTTCCAGCAGTCTGGTCTTCCCACCTTCCAGCAGTGTGTTGTGACTGCAGTACGTGGGAAGCTTGACGCCTATTTTCATTTACAAGATCTCCTACGCAGAAGCTAAGAGGGTTTGAAAGGGAAATAGGTCAATTTGCACTTACAACCATGCAAATAGATGCTTTATGTTTGGCAATGCTACATAAAATGAAGGTGGGGAGAACATCAAATAGAAAGGTATTAATGGCGTGGTGTAAAATTGTGGGAATGTGTTTCCAGGTAAAGAGTCCAGAAGCAGGATGTGCAGTGCTCTGGTAGAACAGCTACGTGAGATAGTGTGAAGCAACCATGTCTTAGAAAGGTGTGTTAAAGTAGCATTTCTGAGATTGCTCTATGAGATAAAAAAAGTATGATGGGAGGCATAACACCATGACTTCCAGCTCCTTTCGGAAGAAGCCTTTAATTATGTTTTATGTATATTTAAGTTTATGTGAAGCTATTATGAGTAAGGCAAGTATTTCTTTCTTTGCTTTTAACTTTTTTTATTAGTGGTTGTCAAGACAGTCCCAAGCCAAACCTCTGCATCTGACAACTTTGATCTTTAGAAAAGTTCATACTGGCTTTAAATTTTGTCTTATCCTTCATCAGTTTGATGTGTCTAGAACTCCCACTTTTATAGTCTTAACGGAAAAGAAAATATTAAGACTAGGTGAATTTATTCAGATAAAATAAGAGCCTGCAGCAATCTTGAATCAAATCTGAGCACTTTTGCAGGTTGTAAAGTGTTTTGACGAACTCATTCATTAAAGGAAAAAAAAAAGTCAGGTTTGCCAAGAGCTTAGCACTTCCTCACTTCGGCTGGAGCTGGAAGCAGAGACACTGGAATACTGCAAGAAAGGAGTATTTTTTCATGTAAAACGAACAAAAAGTATATATCTCTTTAAAAAAAAATATTTGGATATCTTAGGTTCTGGTACAGTTTCTGGTTGACTGACTAATTTTACTGTGTCTTATTCCTTAAAGTTATTTTCTCAATAAACAGCAGATAAGACATTTTTTTCTGTAGGATCTGTGGGAGCCTGGAGGTGACCACTGAGAGCAATAATGCTTAAGATCCACACGGGCAAGGTTAAAGTGCTGAATTTTCCAGTCCCGCTTCAATCAGTGAAGTAACTAGCACTGTTGTAATGATGAGATGAGTAGATGCTTCCAAAGATAGGAGAATATTAAAGGTTGAAAATCCTCAGGGAATCACATGCCCTTCTTGTGAACTGCTGGAAATATGCTTCATCATCAACTGCATTCTGTGGGTAGATGCCAATTATATGAAAGCCTGTCTCTCTAGATCTGTTAGTGTTATTTCAGTGCTTGGGGGCTGGAGCTTAACACAATATGCTCTTTTCTTCTCTGACTGGTAAAGCAGCACAAAATAGAATTATTAGTATAAATACACGTTGCCTACAAAATGTAAATCCAGCAATTAGAATTTTCCCTGGTGGTACACTCTAATGAGTGTTACCATATTCTTTGTGTTGCTGTAGGGAAGCAGTGGGTGTAGCAGTGGGGCTTTACAATTTACGGGGGAATCCTCAGGACACAAATTTTTTCCTTGATAAGAGGAGAAACATCTTGTGTTCCCAGCAACGTTTATCTCAGGCAAGCTTTTCTCCCAAAAGTACAGCTGTGGGAGCATCACCATTTAGAGCTTATGATGTGATTTCTGAGGCCTTATGACATGTGCGAGCTGGTGAAAACCTTTATGGAAGGAGTTACTTCATCCTCTTCAAACCTGAGAAACACTGTGTAGGTGTAGGGAAAGCTCTGACAAACAGGAGGTGGCTGGGGAGGGTTATTGGACTCTGAGAAGTTGGCAGTTCCCTCTTTGGGTTGAAAAATACATTTGCCATTTCTCCTCTATTCACTGAGGTGGGTGTGTAAGACTGATATTTTATGCTTTCAGTTCTGTGATTTACAGCCCCGTGTAGTGTGCCCTAGTTTGTATGTGGTGTAATTACTATATTGTAATTGTAGATGGTGAAACTTTTGGTAAAGCTGCAGTGGAAAGTGCTCTCATCTGAAAGGAAAATGCTGGAATTTTCTTGTCAAGACAGCGTCCTATACTGTTGCATGACCTCACTAGAAAAAACCCTGACCTATGGTAGTCTAATTATTGTTTGTTGTGATGGACAGGTAACAAAATAAATATTGGAGTGGGCTGATTGCCATCTCCACTTTAGGAGAGGGATCTTGACAGCGTTATTTCACTGAGTCCAGCTGCTACTGCTTTTTTTTTTTTAAATTCTGTCTGATGAGTTAGTACTTTGTGTTGTTGGAGGAACTCTAGGGCAGCTGTTAGTAACCCTGAATCAGACCTTGGGAGCACTGAATGGTAACTGTTCCCTGTCTGCTTGTGGTTTTTTTTCCACTCTCAAAGCTCTCTCTATTGGTGTGACACCCTGGCAAAAGAGAAATTAATGGGGAATGTGGGTGCTTAGTGCCCCTGAAAATCAGGCTTGATATGATATATGCTATATATTTGAGAATGTAAGCAACTTCAAATATGAACATTTATTAAATTTATATGGTAGTTAAGTAATGACAGAAGATGTAAATGACATCAGGATGAATATATGTGCTAAATAGGCTAGAATGCTTTGGTTCATCATAAAATTTCTCTGTGGTTTTCATTACATATTCCTGAGGGTGCATCTAAGGAGTTTTCTGCAGGCAGGCAGAAATTAATTTTTCTTCTACTTTAAGATGACCAAAAGTTGTGTACCCACGTTAGCTCTAAACCCAGATTTACATAAATATACACCCATAGTGGTGATACAATGTACCCTGGTAATTAAACCTATCAGCATAGGACATTTTCTTTGTGCGTTGCGAGATGTAGCACAAAGTATGGTTCCTGAGATAGATCCATTCATGATGATGACGTTACAAAATCCAGCTCATCCTTCAGAAAAGAACACAGCAATGGGGAACCTGACTTTAAGCAAGCCCGTGTCAAGTTTTGAAGCAGCTCGAGAATTAAGTGAAAAACTGTTGTGATCCTAGCTCAGAAGCTTGGCAAACATGAGTCTAGGTTGGATTGAAGTCAGGAGGTTTCAAGCGCAGGAAATCTGAGGAAGTTTTTTCCATAGTGATTTTGACGTCCTTCAGACTTCATGCGGTAAGAGTAAAGGACTCTGTGATAAGGTCTAGTCATGACCCGATGAAGTCAGGGGTAATTTTAGTCTTAATATCAGAGGAGATGATTGGCTTTCAGGGCTTGTATCTGAGATAGAGCTGATGATGATAATTTCTTCACTGAATTGTATTTCTGATACACAAAAGTTAAGGGTTTACTAAAACGGGACTTCCTTCTAACTGGAAAATGTTTGACTCCTCCATACATTTGTTTGTTTGAGAAAATGGTCATTTTCAGCATTAGAAAAACCATCACATTTCTTTTCTTAAAAGAACATTTTATTGATAAATATAAGCTAATTATACACACCTGAAAAACAAGTCAAAATAAAAATTAAACATTGACATTAACAGAAGAAAATACTGCCACTGACCCAAATTGATTTTTTTCACACCTCCCCCGTCCCGGACATTTTTTAATGAAAATAACTTTGCTTTTGAAATTTTAACTTTATTTAAACAAAAAATATATCTCAGATATTTTTGCAAGTTAGAAAGCCATTTTCTGCCCATTTCAGCTTTAGGTCTGGCATCTTATCTGGACTTCCAGCTGAAAGCTTGCTTGATAAGCCAAATTTAATCAGGAACTCCAAACAGTCCTGACTGTAGTGATACTTAGAGTGGAGCCTGATTTTGGTATCTATTCTCAGTCCAGAATTCCCTTTGAGATCTGAACCACGTGGTGCATTTTTGTTTATTGCAAAGCTATGAAGAGATTAAGGTATCTTGTTCCAGAGCATTAATCTAGATTTTCATTTGGGCAACTCTGAGATCAAAAATAAAGAGTTTGGATCACTTCTTTTAAAACCTCCCAGCACTCTCCTGAAGATTTTTCTTTTCCAAATTTTCCTCTCTAAGCTTCTATAGATACTCAGGCAACAGCAAAGATTCCCTACATTTTTCAAAGTGATCAAGAAACTGTGGATGTACAGGTGTATTGATTTTGCACGGCCAGGTTTTAGTAGCAGGGGGGATACAGGGGTAGCTTCTGTGAGAAGCTACTAAAAGCTTCCCCTGTGTCCGATAGAGTCAATGCAAGCCGGCTCTGAGACGGACCTGCTGCTGGAAAAGGCCGAGGCCATCAGTGACAGTGGTAGTGCCTTTGTGATAATATCTTTAAGAAGGGTGGAAAAAAAAAACCCAGGGCAACTGCAGCTGGAGAGAGAAGTGAGAATACGTGAAGCAATTCTGCAGAGACTAAGGTCAGTGAAGGAGGAGATGGAGGAGGTGCTCTACGTGCTGGAGCAGAGATTCTCCAGCAGCCCTTGGTGAAGACCATGGTGAGGCAGGCTGTCTCCTTGCAGCCCATGGAGATTAATGGTGGAGCAGATACACATCTGCAGCCCATGGAGGACCTCATGCCAGAGCAGCTGGACGTGACCAAAGGATGTTGTGACCCCATGGGGGACTCACCTAGGGCACTCATTCCTGAAGGACTGAACCCTGTGGAAGGGACCCATGCTGAGGGGCAGTTCATGAAGAACTGCAGCCCATGGGAAGGACTCACATTGGAGAAGTTCATGGAGGACTTTCTCCTGTGGGACTAGAGCAGGGTAAAAGTGTAAGGAGTCCTTCCTCTGAGGAGGAGGAATTGACAGAGACAACATGTGATGAACTGACTGCAACCCCCATTCCCTCTCCCCCTGCACTGCTGAGTGGGGAAGGAGGTAGAGAAATTGGGAGAAAGGTTGAGCCAGGAAAGAAGGGAGGGGTGGGAGGAGGTGTTTTAAGATTTGGTTTTATTTCTCATTACCTTATTCTGATTTGATTGGTAATAAATTAAACTAATTTCCCCAAGTACAGTCTGTTTTGCCTGTGACTATAATTGGTGAATGACCTCTTCCTGTCCTTATCTCAACTCATGAGTCTTTCGTTATATTTTCTTTTCCCTGTCCAGCTGAGGAAAAAGTGATAGAGTGGCTTTGGTGGGCACCTGGCTTCCAGCCAGGGTCAACCCACCACAACAGGAGTGTTAACAGCATTCAAAGACTTAATTTGCAGGAGCTACAGAGGAAGGGAAGAAAGAAAAAATTAATAGCAAACATTAACGAGGTAGACAGGCATCAGTGGAGACAGCACTTGTCTCTGCTCTTTTGGGCTGTGATTTTGAATGAGTTAGGTGTCTGAACTTTGCTGGATGGCAGACAAATGCTGGAGATGCATTCCCCGGTTACAAATTTTGTTGTGCAATTTTTCTGTAAAGAGCAAGCACCAGGAAAATTTCTCTCTCTTTCCACCCTCTCTCTTGATTTCTGGAGCCCTGCGAGGAGCAGGAAGGTAGCAGCAAATTAAAGTTAGTGCTTTGCTTTTAAAGAAAGGTGGAAACAGAAGCTGCTCAAATATGTTTGGCTGCATCCCGCAGTAGCTGCAGTCTTTTGCCTACCTTGTGGCAGCTACCCACCTCAATGATACTTTTAATCAGTAAAAATAAAATGGAGTTGATCTGCACTTGCCTTGCAGTGCATACCTACTGGGTTGGGAGACTCAGAGAGACATGAGAGGGACAGTATTCATTATTTATAGCCTTTCCTATAATGCTTATCACCACAGTGTCTGTAAGCGAGCACCATCGACAAGGCTCTAAATGTGAGATAAAATTTAATAATGCATTAATAATAACTTGCACTTGTCTGTGGTGGCAGCAGTTGTGACTGAAATTACTTAAAATGGGGAGAAGAGAGAACTGCCATAGCTCGGCGAAGGTGGAAATCTGCCCCTGCGGAGGAGGAGGCAGGGTAGCTGGGAAGAGCCAGCGGGCTCGGCAAGGGGAGAAGCCAGCCCGGAGGAGCTGGGGTCTGTCACGGAGTCAGGGCAGCAAAAGACACGGGTGGGGGTTCAGCAGCTTTGCACAAATAAATGAGTTTAAGCAGCGTATTAATGAATAAACAGGAATGTACTTGAACTTAATTATTAAAGGCTTCCCATGCCGCCCTGCCATCTATATACGGACACATGCAGAGGCCTGCGTGGCTTCTGCTCTGAAGTAATGACAGAAGATGACCAAGCCTGGAGTTTGCCTTGTTAAAAGGCTACAGTTCAAAGCTGACACACTGGCTAATGAAACCTCTCTCTCCCCCCAACTTGTTTTATTGTGCTATCCTTTTGTCTTGCTCATCTCTGTTCCCTTTTCCTGCCCCTAACCGGGAAAAGGCAGTTCACAGCCCTCTGTGTTTGCACTGGGGAGAAGAGCCACGGAAAGCAGCTTCAAACTCCTGCTGATGAGGCAAGGTGAGGAAAGGAGGGCAGTCACAAGCAGAGCCAGCAGCAGATGCACCTGAAGCAGTGCTCCTTGAAGCAGTGCACCTTTCAGCCAGAGCTGCATCCAGATTAATTAATTTCTCATTAGTCACCTCAGGAAGAGAGAAGTATCTTCCATTGCACCACCTGCCCGTGGCTTATCATTGGGTTGTGTGACCTCCTGTTGAAACACCCTGCAATAGTGGGCACAGCTTTGGCAATACTGGATGAAAGGAATGAAAGGAGCTGAGAAACAAGACAGCAGTTTCTTCAAGTCAATAGGTCTTTTTTTCAGAGACAAACCTGTTGTTGTAGAGGTGGATGGTATCCCTGCGGAGGAGCAGATTGTGTGTTACTGACCACCGTGCTCCAGTCATTTCTCTCCCCTATGTGAAGACAGAGTTGATTAGGTGTTCTGCATAAAGAATCCATGTTTAAACCCATTTTCTAGCTGGAGTACTTCATAAGCACCTTCAGAAGTTTCAGTTCAAATATTCATTTCTTGTAATAACTACATAAGAAATGCATCCACAGACTTGGCTTCGGTTTCTTTCCTCTAGTGCTTTGCTGTCACCCTTAGACAATATCAGCTGCCTAATACTCTCTGTTTTACCTCCTCACCAGGTCTTCCTCTACGTGCCCATTTTCCATTATGACACCAGAACACCTAACAGCCCTATCAGCTAAAAAAGGCCATACAGTGATGCTTATTTACTGAGGGTCTTTAAGAGGACTAATGGACACACTCAGAGGAAACAACTGCTAGACACTTAAAAAAAGATGGCATGTCTGAGCGAACACAGAATGATCAGGTGCCAGGAACTCAGAATCCCATCAACTAAGTGGCCTGTTTATCTTCTGCACCAGTTGATGTTATTCTAGTTGTATTGACCTTTCCTCCAAAAAAGATCCATGGCTGGGAGAATCCAGTATCTTTCTAGAGCAGATGATAACCTTTAGAGAGAGGAGTTGGGTGACATTATGAATCTCGCTAGTCAGGTGCTGTGTATTTGTTATCTTCCCACTTCTGGACAGATATTATGGGACTCCATTTCACTAAAAGAGTCCAGGATGTGACAAATCAGTAGCTGGAAAATTCTAAGATGTTGAAAGCAAGATTTATTGTGAAGAATTCACACATAAACTGCTGTAGGTTTTACAAATAGACTTTGCAGTCCATAAATCTCCAAGCTTTAAAGGAACAGATAAGATGGTGCAATACATCCATAGTAGCTTTAGAGTGACAGATAGTATGGTGGTCAGAGCAGACAAGATTTAGTCAGTGTGATGGTGTATTGCAGCCACAGATGCTTTCTGGAACAATTATGGCCGGAGTTTTCTTTAACTAAATGTCTCAGTTTAGTGTTAAGAATGGTACATGAAGCCCATAGTTAAAGCTGTCAGGATCCATAATTCCTTTAGAGGATGAATATATTTGTTTATAGTAGAGATTATTGAATTAGAGTCTATTGCCCTGATTTCTGATAATTTGACCTAAAAAACCAAATGAAAACAGTGGTGCCCCTAATTGTAAGAATGACCCTCTTGGGGGCTTCATGTGAGCGTGTGTGTTTTTTATTTCTTTCTCTGGCTCAGGAAGTACAAGGAGTCTAGCATCTGGCTGTAAGGAGCTAGCAATGAATTCCTCTAGAGTAGGTGGCTCTCAGTTGCTACAGAGCCATGTGACCTGGCTTTTGTGCCAGCTGTCACATGTTGGTATAGCCTCCGTGGCCAATATCACCTCCATGGTGATATGGAAGCAAGAAAGCAACAGCTACAGCATCATGTGCTCTCCAGTCTGCTGAGTCTCAAGTAGAGGTTTGGGTCTTTTTTACATTTTTCTATTTGTTTGTTTCAAGTCTAGGCAGACTCGTATGAAGTTATAGCTTCCCTGTGAATGTGAAGTTTCATGCAAAATTCTGCAGGGTCAGGCCCAGATGTGAGCGCAGAGGCAGGAACAGACGAAGCTCTCCTTGACAATCAACTTCCTTTTTCCTCCTGGTCTGAGCAGTACTTGCAGCCTGCTGACATGTGGCAGAAAACACTTTTTTCCCCAAAAAAGTCCTTGCTTTCAACACAGATTGGCAGGTGACCACGCGTAAAGCAGAGGATGTGTTGCTGCAGGAGGAGTACAAGATTTCCAAGGCTGCCTCCTGGGAAAACAGAAAAAAAGAAAAAGAATGAGTAAGAGCTACAGCAACAGAGTCAGGGCAATGTCCACAGAGCGCTTTGGTAGCCGGTATGGGACAGAAATGCACAGTTTATGATTCCAAGCAACTGGCTCACCTTTTAGGTATTTTGTAAGATGAGCTCAGTAGGCTGATGTAAGCATTGGCAGCAGAAGATAATGTTTCATTTCTGTTGGCTCCATCCTATTGTCTGATTTTACTAATTACAGTAGCTTTGGCCATCAGAGACAAATTACAGGGACTATCTGCAAATGCCGGGGAGGGACCTTGAATATTTTTCAGATACAAATGAATTTAATAAGTAAAACTTTTACTTCTGTATACATACTGAGAAGGATATAGAGATCGGATGTCTGCATTTTGTATTAAATTCCAAAAGACATTAAGCTTTAGAACTGAGATCATTAGAGCTGGGTTTTGAACACTGTGTCTATATGACCCCTTAAAGGGTAAAAGTCAGAGACGGGCAGAAAGGATAAATGGCTTTGGCTTGAGCCTTTGTGTGCTTTAGCAAGGAAGAGAAGTGCCAATACCAGCGGTAGAGTTTTTTGGCAGCTTCTCTTTTCTCATAGCCACCCCTACCCTTTCCAGAAAAATTAAAGGTTCTGGCTAGCTTGGTAGCAAAGACAGCATTAAGCACCTGTGTTCCAAATGGGCACGTGTGTGAGTGTGTGTCTGTGTGTGTGTGCCAACGCGGATCCATCTGTGAAACATGGCAAATGCCAATGGGGGCGTGCAGAGGGGTATGCAAAGCATGTGGCACATGCCCAGTCGTACAAAGCTTGAGCAAACACTGCTATGGGCTATGAAGTGATGAGAAGAGAGTCAAGAGCTGGCTTTTATCCTCTCAGGTTTTCCGAGAGTAAACACCACTGACACCTAGGGCAAAATCCTCCTTATCTCAGGTGTTACAACTGCTTATCCAGATTCTTCTCTTCTCCAACTGGAGTCAAGCATGGCAGGGAAGGGACGCTGATTCCCGTGGTTTAAAATCGAGTTGATACTTTACAAACTGCAAAGTGAGCTAACACCATGCAGGAAAATATGTTAGAGGATCATTAGAAGATGATGGTAAGAGAAAGTGGGAATGTGTCTGAAATAGGCATGGTATAGCAGTTAATCCTCTTTGACATGAGATCCTAAATGCAGAGGGACAGCAAAGCTAAGATGAAACAATGAATTGGAGTTGTCAGGAGCCTGGACATTTAAGGTTTCATAGAACAAAATTGGCCATTACTTGGCTGTTACCTCAGCGTTTGTTCGTCTGTTAGTGCAGGTTAATAAGGTCTCCTAAATGGCTTGCAGGAATCAAATAATGTGCTGCTGTACCCCCACAAACCAGTATGTTCATGACACTGCATGGTAGTGCAGTGCTGGTCAGATAGTTTTCGTTGCGGTTCCCTTGTGCTCGGGGGAAGTGTTGACCACGTACAGGTCTTCCAGGCTGCCTCCTACCTTCAGACCTGGGGGCTGTCCCACATGCCTCTGTTGTGCCAAGGGTATGCGTGGCAACATTCCCTATACAAAAGATGCAAAAGACTAAGCACAGCACCCTGGTTACAGCTGTGGAAGACAGTGGGTGTTCATCCACGGCACTGTGGGAGACATGACAAGTCTGCAATTTTAGAAAGGTTTGAGTTTTGTTTGCCATGCCAAAACCCAAGATCTAGTTTGAGACGGGAGTCTGTCATTTCAGCAGCCCTGCTAAAGTGATTAGGTGGGTTAATAGTCTAGAGTTTAGAGACACAGATACCCTTTTCTTCTCTTTCACAGATCACATGGCTCAGCTTCTCCATACTCAAGTACTCGCCTGGCCAAGACTGGTCCTGGGTGTGCTGGAAGGATAAATAAGTTGAAAGATGAGATGTCCAGATTTATACTGAGGAAGTCAGTGGTGGTGTAATATCATAGTTAGATACTCCTTAAGTGCAGTTTTAACAGGGTGCACTACAGAATGTATATTAATAAAATATGAGATGGTGAAAGTCTGCTTTCACTGATCCTGGGTGGTTTTCTTTTCTGGAATCCCTTTGAAATAGCAAGAATGCAGTCATTTTAGCTTCTTCATTAAGGGTATTATTTAATCCCACACACTACAGCTCCTTAAGCATAGAAACAATCTACTTTACACTCAGTGGGAACAATGAGATGCCCCAGAGCATATTTAAAACAGAACTCCCAGACACAATTACTTGGCTTAAAAGGGCCTGAGCTACATTGATTGTTATGGAAAAGCTCACCAAAATATGCAAACAAACCCCAGTCATTTCTATTAAATTTCCCTTCCTTTCTTAGAACCTCAATAATGTGACTAAACACTAGAAAAACTTAAATTCTTTTTATGATGACTAAAATCTGTCTCTCTTCCTTATGTATAATGTCAGCTCTAAACCTGTTTTTTCTATTAACTATTTTTTCCCTACCTTTCCCAAGTATCTATTCGGTAGTGTTTGCTGACGGGATTTTGCTGTTCATTTTCTCAACATTATTTGAAATTACGTACATTATAGTTAGAATCAGAATGCTATTACACACACATGAATATATAGTATATATTGTGTATAGTAGTCTGCTTGTACGTACCGTGCACAGATAGAGATACATGCATTTTACGTGCCCCCATTTGCAGATATGCAAATTGCATGTATACTATATGTACACCATTTAAAATATTACAATTCTGAAGAAAATTTATTATAGGGAGCAGCAGTTCCAGTACTGTTTGTTGAGTTGAAAGCATTAGACGCTGTTAAAATGTAAAAGACTTGCAAATGAAATGCTGTCTCACTACATTTCTCTTCTCTAAAATCTCTGTGTCTGGACTGAGAATGTATTTTTCATGCCTGGATTTAAAGAGAGGCCTCTCAGGAGAGTTAAATAGAAACCAAATAAACCCATAGCATCTTTGTTTGAAAAAGTCTCTGGGAAAGATTGTGCAGTGCTTAAATCCTGTTCTGCTTGTAGCAGGTTTTGTGGATGTCAAGTTGATATGTTTAAATATTCTTTTTTAAAAAGACCAAACAGTGAAATATTGCTTTACCTGTAATAAAGTATAAAATTTTTTAAATAAGAAAGATAATTCTGCTACTTTTTTTTTTTTTTGTCTCAGTGTCTGCTGTTAAAGTGATGTCTTAAAATATATGAAGCTAACACAGTTAGGTGCAAAATCTGCTGTTTGTGGAGAGAAGGTGCAAAGGCTGGCCAATGAGCTTAAAAACCCCCGAGACCCTTTGGTTAGAGGTAGGAGACAGCTGTGATATCCACAAGGACCTGTCAAGACAGAGGTGTGGTCGTGGTGGAGGGACAGCAGCAAGAGAAAAGTTGCCTCCTACAGTCTTTTGTCAAGTCTATGGATTTCCAGTGCAGGACGACTTCTCATCTTCTGAGTAATCTACTATTAAAAATTGTTTTGGGGACTGTCCTGTAATTTAACACTGTCAGGAAGTTATCTTTAGAGAAAATAAAAAGAGGATGAAGAGCTGAGCGTGCGGAGAGCTTTCTGATAGTGACGTGCCTGGGGTCACGCGATGGGAGAGTGGCTCTCACCCCTCGTCACACTCATGACTGCACTCAGCCTCCTCTACTGCTGTTTAACCTAAATTTGCCAGTTCTTAACATCATGCTGTCACTACTAATGATACCTCTGAGCTATGTACTAAATTATTCTTTCTCTGACTTCAGTTCTTCCTTTCAAATACATGAGGAGTTTCTAGCAACGCTTTTAGCATAGTTGGGCTGGTCTTACAACCAATTACTGTATTTATCTGAATCCCAAATGATCTTAAATCTGAGAGAACTTCACAGATTCTCAGGGCTAGCTGAAGGAAAATGCCTTAAATTAGTTTTATCAATAATTTTAATGCTTTTCCTCATTTTTATGCTTATATTCTATTGTAATTTGGAGAAAAGAAAGCCTTTTTTTTTGTTAGGAATTTTAGAAAAATATCAGAAATTAATATGTTCACAAAGAAAATCTTCTGTACTGAGGGAAGAACAAGACTAGGAAAAATATAAAAGAAAATGACAATGTGATTTTCTTTAGTAAAAACTAAATGAGGTATTTTGGAAAAAAGTTGTAAAAAGAAATTACACAAATAACCTACCTTCTCACTGAAGAAAAAAAAAAAGCGCCCTGCTGGGTGAGAAGTCAGTTTGCATTAAAAGAATAGGACAAGAAAAACATCAGCCAGTTGTACCATACACCACGGTTGTTTACGTGAGGAATCTGGTCAATAATCTCTGCACCAGCTGAGAGCAGTATGCTACCCATGGTCAAGGCAGTGAGGTAGACTGAGGTCTCTGAGGAAGAAGCTACCACTGGAACTGCTTGCATGAAGGATCCTGCCGCTTGCAGGCAGGACTGCCTCAGGAACTCACTTCTCTGACACCTGATGAAGGATTGAGCTATGCTGAGGCTCAGCCACTCAGTATTCGTGAGTAATCGTGCACAAGTAATGTAATATTTGTCTAAAAAGAGATCAGCAAGCAGGGGGGTTATATGTTTCCTTCATTAACCAGCAGTATTGTATTTTTACTGTTCCTTTGACAGAACTGTTAAGGCAAAAATCCCTAGGTCTGTACTATATAGTATTGCATTCATTCTAGTAAGAATCGTCCATAACTGTTTCTTTTCCCTCCCCGTCCTTAAGCATCAGCAGCCATGTTCCTCTTGCTTGCTTGCATTCTCCTATTCCCGTCTTGGAGATAATAACATCTTGTAGGATTCTTGTTTCTTCTTAATTGATTAGTTTCACGTGCCTTGCTTTATAGGCCAGATTATGGTCCTTGGGTGACTCCTTCCAGAGGTGTAATGGGGTATTTAACACCAGCATATTGAGGAATTTAGCTGTTTCTTTCCAAATTGCCATGGTATGGTCTGAGGAGAGATTTGGAGAGGGGAGGGGGGTTGTGTGCAAGCTAAAGAGAGCATATGCAACTGAGTAATGTATTACTGCACGCACTGCTTCCTTCCTTCTGCCTCTGCCACAGTAAGATAGACAGTTGGGTTTTTCTGTCGGTGATGTGTAAATGACATCACTGAAGCAGTGATGCTTCAGTGAATCAAGCATTGGTTAGAATGGAAAAAGGGACTGGCAGCTGGGAAAGGGAATAACTGCTCTGGGATGTACCCTGTTCCTTGCTTCTGTGGATGAAAAGAAAATGCTGTTCTGCAAAATGGATCATTGAATCATTTGTCCATCCTCTTTCAGTGACAGAAAGTGGTTTAGCACGAGGAAAGTGTACATGTGTGAGCATAATGTACATCTATGAGCATGTTAACACACAGGCATACATACACAGCTGCTAAGTCAGAGCCAGCTGGTACAATCCTATTACTGAAGGTATAGTGATGCACGTACATGTTGACCTACTTCATTCATATTTCTTTTGAAACTGCATTATTCTTTCTCATTTGTGGAGCTCTATAGTTGTGAGCACTGCTATATACAGAGTTATGAAATGATCCTTGCCTCTCAAATGCAGCTATATTGCCCTTATAACATTTTTAAAAAGTAATCTATAATTAAAAAAATAACAAAATAATACAAAATAAAATAGAGATAATAATTGCTGGAACAGGCTGTGAGTCAATGCTAATTTAAGCTCTGAATATCCTTTCAAATTAGTCTGAAGGTAAATTGTTCTACTTCATGTTATTAGAATGTTGCTTTTAAGATTTATGTCTTGCTTCTGTTTTCATCTTCTCTGTTCTGTTCTTCCAGGTTTGGAAGTCCCTGAACTAAAATAGGTGAAGGTGGGAGAGCCTTAGGAAGAAGTCTCCCATCTACTTACCTTGTTCTTATTCCTACTTGGGTATCTGCTTATGTCTACTGCTGGAAACGGGCATATCTTTGGTGTGACTTAATGTAGCCACTCTTATGATCATATTTCATTTGACAGTGGTTTGAATTTACAGGAAATAATCCTATAATAATTTCCTCTTTTCAACGACAGACATATTTGGCAACAGTTTACAGTAGTATAAGCTTGTAAGTCCTTCACTTCTCATTTCCTGTGAGCTCTCTTCATGATGGGAAGGAGAAAACTCAAGCGGTTTATCCAAAATGTATTCAGAGGCTTCTCACATGGCTGGAGTTCACGAAGTAAAGGGGTGCTTTGTGGACTTGAATGTTTAAGGCAGTAAGAGAGAACAATTCCATTTCTAGGAAGGAAAAATAAGAAAGGAATATAAGCCCAAGCAGTCTATGGAAATAGTGCTGCAGCTCCTGAGAGCTGGAGACTGCTGAGCTGTGTGGGCAAAGTGAATGGGCACTGGATGGACCAGGCACAGCAGCTCTGTGGATATTTGCACAGGAATGGCTCTACCAAGTACTCCACAGGTTATTGAGCTGAAAGACAAGAGACTTGATACTCAGCATGCTTGATGTGTCACTACTCAGATGCTATTTCTTTTTTTTCCTTTGCCTTTGGTAAGCATTCCAGGCTGGGGAGCATCATTTATCCATAGGAAGTCCCTGTTATTGCTGCTTGTGGAGGAGGAGGTGAAATGACTTACCAGTAGTCTGCTGAGTGACCCAGGAGACCAGTAGTGAAATGAGAAACTAGAAAAGAAACCTCAATGTCTTCTGTCTCAGGGCACATCTCTGCAGCCAGCTGTGGAAACGTAAAGTCTGTTGCCCTTTCTTCTTCCCTTCCACTAGCTGATGGTAAGCCAGCTCTTATTGTGCAGCCCTGCAGCTATTGCTGAGCTCAGACTAATGGGCAAGTCTGGGAAAGTGGGATATTTTAGCATGGGAATTGATGTGCCTGCATAGCTTCAGGACCTGATCTGGGTTATGCCCTAGCAGTCAGGCAGAGCTGGATGTGCGCATGTCAACGTGCCCTCAGCACAGTGCGATACTCAGGGCATCACTGAGCCTCTTGAATCCCTAACCTCCGCTAAAGCCTCCAGGCACTATTGTAATACAGAGAACAACCGGGCAGTTTTTTCACACGGAGAAGGATTCACTGGTTCAGGCACTGTGTGTTTACGTGCAAATAAAGAATTAGTCTATGCTGGAAAGGTCATTCACAGGTTTTCAATTTTTAAGATAGGCAGTGGAGTGTGCAATGTCCGACTGACCGCAGGACTGAGTCAAACTTTAAGACTTCTGATTTGATTTTTATTTGTATCTACCATTTCCATCCCTGTCTTACTTGATAGTCAGTGATGAGGATGAAGTTAGTTAAGTGGTTCCCTTGGGCTGTTTCCAGCACTCTCATGTGGCTGGTCAGTAAGGACTAGTCTGCACAAGGTCTGCAAATGTCTGTTATGTAGGTACTAAGAAAACAAGAAAATATGTTTCCTGGAGACTGTCGTGATATGATGTCTCTCCTGTAGTCTAATCAGCTCCACTATGTGTCAGCTGATTCTTCTGAATGCCTATTTAGTATTTACTGTTGACTTTGACAAAATCATGTAAAAGCATTCCTCTTCTCCAGGATTCGGTAAGAATTCCAAGATTTTGAGAGAGAATGAGACACTCAAGAACTTCTGAAATGACTCGCATTTAAATCTTGTTTAATTCTTTCCATTAGCTTGGACAAATGAAAACTTTCCTTCACCTTCTCACAGATAAACTCTGGACAAGATTCCCTTTTGCATCAGTTGAGCTCTGTCCTTCCAGCCACACTGATTTGATCTGTAACCCACTAATATCACTGTGAATCTTTCACAGACCCCCCTTTAGGAGACTGGCACAAGCCAAAACCAAAGTACGATGCTCATTGTTTTTCATGCAATCTCTATTACACCTGAAAGATGAGATTAAGGGACTTAAAATAGAGGCAGGAATTTGGATAATTCATTTTAATGACGTGATATACTTCCAGCCTCATTCCATGGTACGTGCTGGAGTTGGAAGAAGCTTTGGCTTTGTTATGTGTATGTAGTGTTATGAGGACTCTGAACCTTTGACCTTTTTTCCTTCTGCATGTGCAGAGTCCTGGAAAATTCCCTAATGGCACAAATTATAGGAGGTGCCAGACTTGACTCTGGGAACTCTTGCACATGCTCCTCCTCTCCCTCTGCGTTTTTTCCCTGCTGCACTTGTCAGATTGTGAGGAGAAGATAATCTTCATTTTACACAGGGGAAATTGGATGCTGCAGAAATGTATCACTGCAGTGAAAAAGGAATCAACAAATAACCCCCCTCAACATGGTGCTCAGATGTAAGCGTTTTTTTATTCCCTCCCAGTCCTTGCTGTTCTTGTTTCTGAATGATGCCGAGAGGAATAACATGACCTCTTCTATCTTGGAGCAGGAAATCAGCAATATAACACATGCATATGCATAAAATTCAGCAACAGGAGCTATGGCCAGTTTAAACCATTGTTCTCTTAATTTGGAGAAAAAAGGCTGTCTTACTGTCGTTACAGTAAAAGCCTCAAACAGTTTCGATCAAGTCTCTGCAGACAAAGTAATTCTGTAGTGCTTAAAATGATGGGAACTAATCTCCATGAAAGCTGAGTCCAGAGGTATAAGCTATTAAAGATATCTATATGCTATAGGCAGAAGAGAAGATAAGAGGTCCAGCTCATAACGAGAAACGATAACTCTACACACTTTGTTTACAGTTTACCCCAAAGACCACAGATTAACACAAATCTCGAAGTATCTTTATTATGGCACTGTATTGGAGAGGGGACTGCCAACAGAGGATGGAATTGCTAAGTAGGCTGGGACCATCTGTCCTCTCAGGGAGGTGAAAACGTGCATGATTGAGTGACACCTGCTTGTCAAGTATGGCCTGCTGGGAAATTTTCTCTTGGATCACTGAGCTCAGAGTACATTACCTGCATTAAAATCAGACAAACATTCTCATCAGCATTATGCATTTAAGCAACTCTTGGCAATATCAAAATAAAACATATATTCAAGATCTCTAGATCTTGCAAGATTAGGAGCTCGTGTTTTGTTTTCCAAATTGGCAAGCTTAGTTTCTGATGGAAATTGAGCATTTAAAAAAGACATTTTCTGTTATTTTAAGCATCACTGGACATAAACCAACAGGCAATGCAAGCTGGCTTTTTCCTTTTTCTTTCTTTTTTTTTTTTTTCTTTAAAAGCATTTTAGTTCTCACTATAAAACAAGTCTTTGCAGACTTTGGATAAAAGCATTGTCTTTATGAAATGGAATCATTTTGATTGCACTCTGCCTTTTGATTGTACTCTGCCTAATGCAAGGAATTGCCCCTTTTAAAATATTTAACTACTGTGGAACATATTTAAGCAATGTTTAATAAAACTACATAAAGAAGGACAGGAAAATATGGGATGACACTTCTGTCTGAACTCATGCTCTGGGAAAGAGAGCTACTCCTTCCCCTCCCTTTCAAAAAGCACCACAGCATGAGTTAAGGTCAGCATGTCAGCTTGAATTTCCAGTACAGATTCTGATTTTCCTCTCTTGTGTGGCTATCAGCTTGATCGTTAGAGCTAAATCTGGATGCCTCTGAAAATCATGGGTGGTTTTATCATGGCTGTAATAAAGGGGATGTTTGTGTCAGCATTTGACCTTTAACGTGATTTTTTTTTTTCCCAAATTAAGGGTCATCCGCTTTTTATTAAATAGGAGATATTCTTATGCTTATCATTAAAATCTCACTATCTAATTCTACTGTTTTCACTTGTTGAATTCCAGAGTCACAGGCACAAAAAAACCATCTATTGAAAACAAATATAAAAAATAACAGAAACGGAAGAAGAGAAAAAAAGAAAGTAGTTAGCAGTAAATGTGTATCCTGAGTAAATAGCACTACCAGTCCTATTGCAAAATAGCTTATAGTCCTGTCATTGATTTAATAAAGAAGTAATTCTATGAACCTGGATTATTACATCTTATTAAAGATAATGAAAAAAACTTCAGTGGATATTGAATCAGGTCCTTGAAGTATTAAGAGGGCTGGTATGCTTCAGTTTTCCATTTTCCAGACAATAAATAACATCTATTTCTTTTGGACAGTACAACAAAGACTGTGTACATGACTTTCATTGTTCCAAGTGCTGAAACAGCCTGCTAGCACGCGGATACAAGTGTTAAGTATGTGTGCATTTCTCTCTGACAAAGGGTACTGCAGAAATACAAGTAAGAACAGTAGGCTCCGTCGTTTTCCTGCAGAATCCCTGAGTCCTTCTCCTGTTGGTGCCAATGAAAGTCCTATCTGTCTATAAACAGATGAAGTTTAGTTCAGGGACCTCTGGGGTCACATGTCTTGCTGTTCCTAGGAGGTTCCACCTGAATCAGTTCCTGTGTCCTACAAAGATCTCTTCTAATTCCCCACGATGCTGTTCCTTCTGGCTGTTGGGCAGGATGCTGCCCTGGGAGCAGTGAGTATTCCCCTGGCACTGCAGAGGTGTAAAGCTTGGTCTGGCAGAGCAGTGGTAGCATCTTCCAGTGTAGCATGGGTGCTAGAGCCCAAGCAGGAAGGGCCAACTCTGTCTTTGCAGCCGTGAGTGGTATAACTGATCTGGAGCTGTTGAAGGTCAGGGATTGGATCAACCAGATGTTCTTTCCTCTTGGCAGCTGTGATTAGGGTAGATGACAGAGCCTTCTTTCTTCCTGACACACGCTTCTTCAATCGCCAGTAATGGTGGCATAGATTTTATTGGGTCTTGGCATCACTGGGCTCCTGTCTGTCTCTAGAAATTTCCTTCAAACAATGCCAGAGAAATCAGCTGAGCTATGTTAGTGCAAAACAAGCAAAAATTAAGAGTGAGGTCCCTCGCTCTTGAACAAATATCTTGCCTCTCCAGTGTGTGGCCTTGCTGGCAAGACATGCTGTATTTCAAAGGGATGAAATGATTACGTTAACCTAAACATTTCTTCAGTGACCTCACTCTGGCTGTTGCCATGCTTACCTGCAAATACAAAAACAAACAGATGGGCTGGTGCTCAGCCAGGGAGTCAAGAAAGGTCTCTTTCCGGGGAGGAATGCGCACAGAGTAACTTCTTTTTTTCTTTTTAATTTGTGTTGGGTTGTTCAGACTGCAGTGCTGAAAAACCATGTGCAAAGCATCTTCAGCTTTTGGGGGGCTAACACATGACATCTCGGATCCTGCGCTGTGGCTTCTGACGTCCTTGTTGGTAACCCACACGCAGCCTGCAGATATGGGTTGACACCGATAACGCTCCTTTCTGGCTGATAGGGTGAAATGAGAAAGTGTTTGATATGGAAGTGCTGTCTGCTACTAAAGGCGATGCTGGCTATTTTCTGCTCTGTTCTCAAGAGTTTTAATTGTGGGCTTTAGGCAATTTTTCAAGGCAGGTGGGTTGTTACTGCTCTTCTTCGAGCATTTTGTCATTCCTGAACATACCTTTATTTTTTCTTTCCAAATGACTGACTTCAGAATATTAACTTACAATTCATTGATGAATGAACGACTAATAATTATGTAGAAAATTAGGATACATGCTAGAGGGTTTTCTTGTATGAAAAACACAGTTGAAAACAATTAATTTTATTCCATATCAATTCTTCTGCTATCTCCAGCACACCTGGCACTTGTGTATTAAGTGATGTGATTAATATCTGTCGGATATGGTTTGTTTTCTCACTAATTCTCTAGTGGTGTGGGACTCCTGTGAAAGAAATGACTTTTCAGTAGCTTTTCTTTCTGTCTTCAGGTGTATCTGAGGCTGTGTGTTTGCTGGAGATAGCTGTGTTGTCTTGAGGGGAGTGGAATTTGGGTTCAAAGCAGTGTTTTCCGAGAGAATCCTTTCCTCCCAGAGAATTCCTGTTTGTCAAATCCAAAATAATCTATGGAGATGGAGGAGCACAGGAAGAGTTTTGATGACTTTACTTTTCTTGCTATCCTGCCTGCCCAGCAGATGCTGAGGAGACGGTAGGATCCAGCTCCTTAGCTCCTAGACTTATCTGGTAGCAGATCATATCAGTCTTAGAGACAGGCTCCTAAAAGATTTGGGAGCCCGAAAGCCCAGACTGCTGGCTACTGATCCTGTAGCTCCTGCTGAAGCTGGACTTCCAGCCTCCTTTCAGACTGTCTTGTTTCTAGCTAAGAAATTGTCAAAGCTCTGGGAATCTCCCAGGTTCATAGATTGTATCAGTTTTTTAGACAGATTGCCATCAGTTTAATTTCCTAGGATTCGTGCAGCTCCTAGTTTTGAATTGGCTTCCCTGAGAGTCCATCTCAGAGTCAGGGCTCCCAGCGTTTGCAGGACCTCCGGTGCTAGTGTGGGTCTCCCAGAATGTAACCACCAACCATGCGGATAATCTGTGGTTCATCTGGTCTGTGGCTCTGGCATAGCCAGAGAAGTGCTCCCTCCACTGCTGGAGTTGGTGGTACTTTGGCAGCTGGTGGGACTGCCTGACTTTGATTACACATTCAGAGATTGTCTGTTTTCTAGAAGGTTTGAAGGTTTTATTCCAAACTGAGATGAAATCCCTTTTTCTATGGAGTCACCTCTGCCCAAACAGATACAGAAGTGAAGTAAGTGAAGTTGATGTTCTCCTTAATCCCTGTAGAGCCTGTTGTGTGGCATATGACCATAAACTGAAAAACCTAAACTTCCTGTAAAGCTAAACTACAAACTGGAAGATTGCCTGGAAGACTTTATTTAAACCCATCTGGTTTTACTAACGATTACTGTGGTCATTGCATTCTTCTGCTTTTGGAGCTTAAGGTTTGATTTCTATTGATCTGAAGGCTACTTCAAAGTCGTCATTCAGTAGGTGTGTGTTCCTACCTTGAAGGTCTGTTTGCATCGCCAGCAATGTTTACCGTGGCCTTTGTTTAAATGAGAATCAGGGTTTTGAACTGCAAATACATTTAGTATCGTAAAGAAACACAAAGATACCTTGAGCTTATTCTGGGTTCATTAACAGATGAAGATACCATTTCAGAGGCTTTATTCTCAATCTACAGAAATGTAACTAAGAGGTCTTTTGTCTTCTACAGCCAATAGAGAAAAAAAAATTTCCTTGGCTACATTTAACAGCTTCCTTCTATTGTCTTCTGCTTGCATTTAGCTTTTGTTATTGTTTTCTTGTTTTCATTTCTTTGAACAAATGGACTTTTTTTTATTTTTTTTTTATTAAAAAAGAAAGCAGCATTCAAGAAAATTACTCTTGTTTGAAACATAAAAAATGAATAGGGCCATGCAACTAAACAGGCTGTAACATGCTTTCAAAGCTGATTGTCTGAAATGCTGGGGCTCTACTCCGCCCCCTCTGTTCTGCAGTTGCGGGCTTGAAAGCACCTCGGGCAAGAGACTGTTGGAGCAGTGAGAGCTCTGAAATTTTTGTTTGCATAAATTCATAATTAAATACTCTGGTGTGAAAGAAATGGAGGAAAAAATGTTCTCCCTGCTGCTTAGCAATTTTAAATTGGTTGGTTCTTTCTGTTGGTGGGGGCAGCAAAATACTGTCAAACCTAAAAATGCTTCTGTTTATCTGGGAGTGCAGCGATGCTTTTGCTCTTGCTTTACATGTACAGAATATACATTCAGAGAAGAACTGAGGGAGTGTGTGATTCAGAGAATGGGAATCATAAAGCAATTAATAATTCAGGTCTGTTGTACCCTGACATACAAAAAATATGGCATCTATCTTGAAATTGTACACAGGGAAGTACAGTCCATCGATCCCTTTGTTCTTCCATCCAATTTTGAATAATTGTTTATTTCTATTTTTCTGGTTTGCTTGATTTTGATTCTGATTTTCTCTGGAAAACCAACATTTTCAAGCTCTCAGTGGAGTATTTTCCCTTGAGAAAGCATAGCTCAACTAAAGTCTTCTCCCATAGTCTTAGCTGATGTAGAACAATACAAAATCTCAGAATATATTTAGTGTATGAATTAGAATATCTTTAGTAATTGCTCCTGTAATTTTTCCTAACAGTTCTAGGATGTAACTGTTTCTAGGGGTGGCATACTTAAGATTTTATAGTTAAGATTTTCTATATCTAAATCTTTAGAAGATTTAAACGAAAATATCATAGTGATGAAATGTTTGTTTTCATGTTGCAGTTTGTCAGGAAAGTTGGTAGTGTTTGCAAAGTTGTGTTGGCATGTGTCAGGGGTACTGAGAACACAGGATGTGTGTACTGAGATTCAGGACTAGAGCCTTGGACCAAGCCACAACCAAGTTTTAAATTCCAGATTACTCTTGAACTGACACAGTAGGGATGTGAACTTGGGCATGACAGATCCAAGATTTTATCTGGCCATCTCATTTAGGTGCATCATACCCAGGCGTTGTCTCCCCTCTGATATTTTGCTGACAGTATTTATACACCTCTGTTTATTGCTGTCTGCTTGTGCTGGAAATACCTTTCCTAGGGGGACACTTTTCTGTGACAAAACCTACTGGTAACATTAACAAAATAAACTGTTGCTTTTAGAAGTACAGGTCAGGATGGTGTCCCCTGTTGCAGGCACTCGCATAAATGCCCACCGGGTCACTGGTGGCCCAGGGACCGCAGCAGCAGGCTGGAACCCATGAGATTTGGCTTGTGCTTGCAGTCTTGCCACTATGGGTTGTAATTTGCAGCAAGTCTTTCTACTTCTCCATGCCTTTGCTTGCTTTCTCATTCTGTTTCTGTGTTGTCAGCTGTGGGTTATTAAAGGGAAAGAAAAGCAAGGCAAAGAAATTGTGGTCCTGTTCCTCTCTGTCTCCTGGACGCTGCCCAAGGTGGTACATAGTTGGACCATGTGGCAAGGGAGAAACCTGAGGTCTTTCCCTGATACCAAAGTCACTCTGTCACACTCAGATCACATCATATCTGGTCTGTTCATTTAAGATTTTTGGGGCAAAGATGCAGCTTAATATGGTTTTGTGCAGTTCCTAACTCCACCTAGATGGGCTCATCCGAATCCTAAGAAAATGTGAATCATTATGGTGAGAATTCGAAGTATATTCTTTGGTTGCTTTAAGAAGGGAGGCTCTGTTTCAAACCAGTGCCAGTCTGGAATGACAGTCATTGCAGCCTTGACTCTGCGTTGGCAAACCCTCGTGACCTGCCTCTCACTGTTTCCTAGACAAGATACAGACAACTCCAGAGATTTGGTTAACAGGAGCCCGACTGCAGAGGGAAACTTCTTGCAGGCACATCTGCAGCATTTCTGTCTGGAACTGAGCTTGATGGAGGTGCAGAAACAGCATCATGCGGGTAAAACAGGTCTGACAGATTTGTGATTTCAAACGGATAGTCAGTGTGGGAGCAACAATGTTCTAGTCCAGCTGCTTTGGGTTTACTGTTGCTTGCTCCCCTGAGGCATCAGAGAACACCCAAGAAATTGAGGAAGAGATAGAAAAGACAGACAGACAGAAAGACAGACCTCAAGGATGTGAATGTGAAGAAATTTCCACCATGAGGATGAAGGCACAGAAAGACAGCTAAAAGCTGTCACATGTCAATCACATAAAGGGAAGGAAGCATATGCAATGCAGTTAATGCTCTGAGCAAAGAGGAAAGGAAAAACAACTGGTCTCTGGGTATTAATTATATACTGAGCTGCTAATAAGTTGGAGACAGCATGAGCGTCAACTTCTGATACATGCCAGCCTTGGAAAACAAACGCAAAGAAGGATAGACAACGGAGAGTAGTATAACATTAACCAGGGCAGCCCAAGTAAAGTTAGTAAGGAGGGCTGGCACTGCACCTGTACAAATACTCCTGCCCTTTCCAGGGCACTTGCTGGCAGTGATGCACAATAAATGTGCATTGATCTCTTTTATCTTCAAAACAGTGGTAAGGTCTGAAATACTGAGTGAACCGAAAGACCTCATTAACTTCAGCTATCAACAACAGTCTAATGTAAAAAAAAAAAAAAAAAAGTTTAAAAATCCCAAGCATCATCTCAAACAGTCTCTCTCTCATTATCTCAGCCCTTCCTGGAGAAGATCAATAAACAATTTGCATATTTTTTATCAATATTTAATGTAATGCAGCAGGATGCTTTTGATGGCTCAGGTCCTTCTGTGCACTCTTTTAACATGACAGAGACTAAGAGCCCAGCAGGTGCTCAGGTGCTGGGGTCAGCTCCTAGTTAAAAACATTAGGGATTGGTCTGGCTAAATAATCTACAGCTGCCCATCCAAGGGCAGGAGTGAGAGCTCGCAGAGCATGGTGATGAATTTTAACGATCTGGGAAGACAAATGAGCCTGAGCTGCCATGCAATTAGTGGGCTGTGGAAAGATGTGTTGGGTCTAAATGAGGGACATGATCTGCTCTTGACTCTCAGTGTGGTAGGAGCTCTCCCTCTGAAGGCCGTAATGAGGAAGGTAGATGAGATCCCAAACAGGTTGACAGAACAATTAAGGGGAAAACGGGAGTTGATTCAAAATGCGGTGTCGCCATTGATGACATAGATACACACAGACCTTCCCCCTTAAGAAGCACGTACTGTTCTTCAAAAGTGGTTATATGCTCAGGGAATTCCTTTCATTCCCCACACACTTAAAAATACATATTTTTAAAAATTTTATCCCTGATTCAACCTTTTCTTAATTATGAAAATAGCTTGGAAGAAAAAACCTGGTTCTGATCTCACTTACCAAGCTGTAAATCGGGAGTAGCTCCTCTGAACTGCCTGCAATGAGAATGAATTCCAGGATGGTGTATCCTGTGAAGATCCACGTTTTGTGCAATAGACAAAAGGCAATTTCCAGCCAGTGATGAGATTATTGTTTGAGTCTGCTTGATTGAGACTTTATAGCTCTTTGATGAACATGGGGGCTCACTGGAGCTGAAGGAGATATTCCTGTGGTCTGCCTGGAGGAAAGTCTGGAGTTATCCCTCTGCCTCTGAGGAAATAAAAAACAGGTGTATTTTTAAAATGTGCCATAAGAAAAGAATATTGATGTTAAAAATAGTTACGTTCATAGAAGAATCAAATTATGATTACTAGCTAGATGCCAAAAGACCACAGACAAGTTGAGATTTTACCTATTTAATTAGAAAAAAGGTAACAGTCAGGTAATACAAATAATGCACCAGGCAGGAATAATCTGTTCTATAAAGCTAGCCTCACTTTTCTGCCTCAGAAATATCAAAAAGAAGAAAGCAATTTCCTTGAACAAAGCTCACTATTTGAACACACTCTCTTAAGCTGATGATAGAAAAAGGTTATAGACTTGATGTCAGGGCTGCATCAAACAGGTCTGGTTGTGTTGGTAGGAGAGATTTGGCGCATCTATTTCATTAAAGAGAGATGACTTGTCACAAAGATCACCTAGTGTTGTTGCCTTTGTTGGACTGGACAATGTCACAACCAGTGTAGATACGTGCATGTGCGAATTGAAAACAGGCTTCTACAAATAGTGTGGCATGTTGCGTTATCTTACTGCATTCGTAGTCAGTACTGAGCTGATGAATGATGGCATACAGTCAGCTTGGTTTTCATGAGCCTGTAAACTGCAGTGGCTGTAATGTTTGTGGAGGCAAACACAAAATAACAAAATGAACAGGGCCAGAGAGAATTAACGTTCAGAGTCAAGGAAGATGACACAGGACATTTTCACTGCATCTTCCCAGGGTTACTGATAGGCCATGAAGAACAAGGAGGGTGAATGTTTTCTAAGCAGCCACACAGAGCAGTAGTGCCCAACCTGGTTATTGGGCTAAAGCACAGTCAAGAGAGGCTTATGTTAATGTTCAAGTAGATTGAGAAAATCTAAAAATAAACTGGGGGTTGTTTTTCTCGCTTTACTGTCCAGAGAACTGGCTACAGGTTGATGGCATGGACACAGAGCCCTTTGTAGCCACCCGGTGCAGCAAGCAAAAGAGAAATACCAGGCAAATGCCGCCTTCTGGGAAAACACGGTATTTTCACTGTTTTGCTTTCTTCCACCAGTGGTTTGTTACCCATTGCTCCATACACAGGACCGAGCTGTCTGTAAGCTGTCTTTAAGCCCACGAGAGCCATTTAGGCTTCAAGCCATGTATTTGTATTGTGAACCACTACTTTGTTATACACAGAGATTTACAGCAGACAAGGACAAAAGTATTGCTTTAGCTTTGCAATGCTTGCTGAAGAAAGAAACCAAACCTGGGAAAATGGAAATGTTTCACAATTCTATACCACTGTGGTAAAAATATAATTTCAAGTCCAGATTTATTTTCTAATTGATTAATTTGCTATAGCTTTTTGTTTAAAAAGTACCTGGGTTTGTTTTCCAATAAAAATTTCTCCTTAATAAACATATTGTGTAGTCATCTTTGCTTAGGCCAGCTAGTTAACATAGTACTCTTGAACATAATAGTCTTAGGCATAAACGCAGACCTACCTTTTCAAAATTTTTCATTTCCAAATTTTATATTCATGTAGAGCATTTGAAACTGCTGACAATACTTGGGATATTTAGGTATCTGCTTTCATCTAGAAGGGGAAAAAACCAGAAGCACCACAAAACATAAAATTAACGTTCATTCACCCCCTGCCTCAGACTGATTAGTGCAAATTAAATTCTGCGCTAGGCGACCAAAGCAGTTAGCGTGACACAGAAACCCATGATTTCTGTTTAGCCTGGTTATCCATGCAATTATTTGCTTTTTGCTCAGTGTGTGAACATGAGAAGACTTTGTTAACTAAGATCAGGAAGAGATGACCATTGACTAAGAATAATTCCTTTTCTGTCAGAACTCTGCCTGGAGGCTGGCCAAGACTGGTTTAATGAACTGATACACTTCCCGCACGCACCCCCCCACCCCCCCAGCAGTTTCCCTTCATATTTCTGCCTTTCTGGCTAAATCTTTCAATATTGAACCAAATCCCAGGTAATGCAAAACTTGGCCATTTATTGCCCGTAAAATCTGCTGCTGAGCAGAGAACAGTGCTTAAAAGATGGAAGTTACAGAAAAGCCCAGAGCTGTGCCCAGGTGAGGCTGGTGGCAAGCTATAACTATTCAAAATGCCAGGTGATACTAGAGACATCTGATAATGGGGATGTCCTCTCTACATTAAAGGGACTATTGATGCTTTCTGCTAAATTTTGTGAACACTACAGCTTTTCCTGGGTCAAAGCAAGGCTGTAGAAATGTACAAAATCCAAAGTTAATGAATCCTTTGGAAGTATGACCCAGTTCAGGTGGATGAAGTCTTAAATAAAGGACCTGGCCTTGTCCTTTAGTCCAAATCTTGAGGATACTGTATATACTTTTATACCGTGAGCATGACAACACTGAAAAATAGAGATGTCTATTGACATTAATTTTAAAGTTCTTCTGCTGTTTGACATTCACTGAGCTGTCCCATTGACAGCCAGATTATATTGCAAGTTTTCTAGTGCTTGGCCATTGGATGATTATTTAACACCTTCCAGATGCTAGATAGAACAAATCTCTTGCTAGTTAATAGAACTGAAACAAGCTGGGAGATGTCAGTAGAGGTACTTTTCATTGATTGTGGTGGATTTTGAATGACGAGCTCTCAAGATAACGAGCACTTTTAAAATATGGTGTGAGCTCTGCTGATGAGAATTGCAGTATGGAATGAGATAACAATGAGGATTGTTAACACAATATAGGAGAAATTAGCAGTCTAGTAAAGTTGGTACAATTTATGAAATTACTTAGACTATTAATTATTGTACTTCTCCAAGATTAGTTACTAATTGTGGCCTAGGTATGTTTCAACTGGCGTTTCTCTGACCCTTTCCTTGCCATCATTTTACTATCTCTAAAATGACAATGAAAAGGACAGTTTAATAATTCTTTGGGTTTTTCCATAGGCTACATCACACATTGGTTTTTTTTTTCTTTAACCATTAGGAGTCAAGTTGTGTTTGTTAACAGCTAGATGCTCACCAGAAGAGACCCACTGACTGCACTGCAATGTCTTCTGCAGGAGCCGAGAGTTCATCATCTGGCCCTTACAAATAAAGGTGAACTTGTGTTATTTACAGAAACACAGCTGCAGACCAGGACACTGGTTGTAATATATTAGGGCTGTGTTCAGATTCTGCTGTGAATTTTGAGTAATATTTTGGCCAACAAGACCTTTTGAAACCAAGAGGAATAATTATGAATAAGCGAAAAAAGTTGTGAAATCTTTAGTCCAGATACTAAAAAAATTGACTGGATATTCCCTTGAGCCAACCCGATTCAGTCTGGCCCTGCTCTGCTTGGGTCAGATAACCTCAAAAGTCCCTTGTCAAATTAGTCTGTGATTCTAGGGTGAATAAAAGGCAGCAAGTACTGCAGTACTTATGGACAGACCTTTTAAATACTCAGAGACTCTGTGCATTTCATTGCTCAATAATTTTGAAATGTAATAAAACTTCAATGAAGGTAAAGCAGGTTCATATTTTCTGTGCGTGCATTTTTAGGGGAACATGAACATGTGCTAATAGATTGTGACTAAGAGTGTTGAAGTTGTGCTGGCCCACTAATGCTGTTTTGTTTCTTGAAAATGAACAATATTTAACACATGACAAATAAGGCTTGGGAGTTACCTGTGACATTAAAGCCATGTGCCTGAATATTGTATTTTCTCCCTGAACCCAGCACTTTCCTCTCTCTCCATCAGTTGTGTACCAGCTTTGGATTGCTAAAGCTCATAAACTAAAGTGTAGTGCAGAGACCATAGACCAACTCCAAAATGCTGGCAACCTTATGCAGCACAGAGGACTACTGTGCAGCTATTTCAGGGTGCTGGGAGGAACATGGCTGTGTTGGTATGATGACTCTACAATGTATTAAACTTTACCTCTTAGTGAAGCTCTCAGGGCTGCCTTTAAATCTAACTCATTGCAAGTTGCTCTTCGACCTGTGCCAAAGGCAGACAAGCTGAGTAAGAAAAGCTGACCCTAAAACATTAGCTTGTTTCCAAACTTTCTTTAAGAGCAAGAAGACGGTGCACCTTCCTCCTCTGTGAAAGGGAATTGAGTGGTTTTGTAGCCTGGAGATGCGCTTGACTGGCCTTAGCCTGAGTATTTTGTTTTGTGCTCTGTGCTACAAGCAAGAAGAGGATAAACTGGTCTAAGTCCAGAGACTGGCAGTTAACAATCTATAGGGTATGATGAAAAATTGAATGAATAGGGATTGTTTAGTCTACAGAAGAAAAGTCTGACAGGAATAGGCTTTTATAGTCTTCAAATACATAAAGCCCCTTCTCCTGGAGTGATGAAGGAAATCTCTTTTCTCCTTGTCTGATAGCAATAAACAAGAACTGATGCTCTTGAACTGAAGTAATGAAGAAAGTAAGGAAGATTCAGGCTACACATTCGAAACATCTTTTGAACAGTAATACTATGAGTATTGTAATAAGCTTTTGTGGAGGTTGTACATCTAACAAACATTCTGTGATTCTTCTGCCGTCCCTTCCATTCCTACAATTCTCAGTTTACAGAGAACTCTGATTCTGAACAAGTATGTGAGAAGAAGGAATGCTCTGTGACAAAGTGAGGAATGTAAATGGGCTAAATCTCAGCTTCTCTGCAAACTTCATGTATCATCCATGGCAAAACCAAACAAATTCTACTGAGTTCCCATTTTCAAAATGAAGATGAAGTTTTATTTTCTTTCTCCTTTTGCTTTGTCTAACTGGATAATAAACAACTAGGATAGGATCACGATCTCTTTGTACGATTCTGAAAAGTTAGAGAACTCTGTTCTCAGTCAGGATTTGCAGACAATGATTATACAGGTATGATTATGCTATTAATAATTTCACACAGCTCCATTCTGATTTCTGCTCCTGTGTGTTCCTTCCTTTTGTTGTACTTCATTCTGGGAAGATCCAAAGGTCTTCAGCATTTTTGCTTCTATTTTTCTCTGTCTAATAATAATAACTTTCTTGTCATGTGTCAAAGATGGCATCACCTCCACCTGGAATTGATTTGACATATGTATCTGCATTGTATTTTTTAGTTCCTTTGGCTTCTGTCTTTTTTTTTGGAGGAGTTTTAAGTGGTATTTGTTTCATATAAGTAGAGGCATTAGATGTATTTAAAAATAAATGACTGTTGATTAGCACTGTGGTGGGCACAAATTTGTAGTTGCTAACTGATCCAGGCCTCAGTGGAGTCAGTGCAAAGACTTTCACTGACCTCACTGTGTTATTCTAGCTTCTCATATTTGCACTCATCAATCATATTCCTTCAGCATAGCCCCAAACCTGTGTTGTTCTCTATAATTTTGACATAAATTGTTGTCAGTGCCTCTCTGACCAGGACTCAGCTAAATTCCATATGGGTCTCTCAATCTCTTTCAAATCCGCCTACATCCCAGTCCACAACCTTTCCCCCATATGTTAACTTTGAAAAACCTGTGGAATTAACTGTGGATCATACTTTGGCACCATACCAGTGAGCTAAAGCATTTGGCTGTTAATTCAGATTTGTTACCCCTCTTAGCTCTACTGATGCAACTTATGACTAACAGCTTTACTGCAGCTTCTGTGAGGTGGGTGGGATAACTCTCCCTTTGCCTTGATTACACACTTTCATGGATGCAGGTGCATCCATGTATCATTACTTAAAATAAATGCCCCTTTTTGGAGAAACAAATCAGATCTGAATAAAGGCTAGTGAGTTGATTGGTGCCAGCCACGCTTCTTCGGGCTTTAGACCAGCCTGTGTCATCCCTGCTCACAGAATTCAGACTGTGATGTTCGAGGGACAGTCACCATGACTGTTTCAATAGAAAATTACCAGACACACAGACTCCTCTTTGACCTCCCTTTCCCTAGGAATAAAATTTTTGTGCTAGTTTTAGGTACTTTATGCTGCTTGTACTGTCAGTGAAAGGAATCAACCTTTGCAGGCAGCCTGGTGTTCAGTGCTGTTACTCACAAGTGAAGGCTTCGTGGGGTGCGTTTGCCAGCATGAAGAGGGCCTTTCCTCCACAGAGACAACTCCATTCACAGCATTACAGACCTGGCGGTGAGACGGCCAACCGCTGCGCATCCTTTTGAAGCTGTGCAGAAAAGAGTTCAAGAGTGAGAGGAATCAAGAGAGCCTGTTTTGTAGGCAGTTTTTGAGGGCGTTTCCGTGAGAGGGTTCAGTAAAAGAAGTCATGTTTTGCAGCCACAGCACCTGAGCTGTGAGCCTGCTCACGCATTTTGAATGTAAAGAGTCTCCTAAAAAAAAATGAAAAAATGTAATCTGTGTTGAGATGCAGTGCTTTGTGTAAAATACAGCACTGACAATGTTTGCTAAGTTTGGTCTAAGCGTGATCAGTGGATCAGGACCTTCCCACTTTATCTCTGAATTGTTATGCTTATTAGGCTAAACTAAAGCAGTTCGTGCTTGGATCTAGTGTCCTTTCCCAGTGCATGAAAACACCCGTGTTTTGATACGCGGGCAAATCTGTAGCCCTGAATGCAGATGCTTATGGATGCAGACACAGAGGCATTAGTTCCTAGTTTATACTGAAGTCCAAGGTTTTAGGGGACTGCTGGTGCCCCAAATCTCACACTATACCCTACTTCTTTGTGCCAAAGTGCAGAGAAACAGCAGCTTGCTGTATAATGATGATAACTGATTTCCACATGCATTTCGTAATTTCATACAGCTTGTTATGGTCCACGGCTTTTGAAGAAGGCAGAATAGTGGTGCCAGGATTCCTTGGCATGATATTGTTTTACCAGGCATCCAAAACCCCAAAAATATTGAATGCAGATGGAGCCCTAACATGGCATCTTCTGACCCCCTTAGAGCTGGAAACAGGTGGCATCCATTAAAAGTCTGAACTTAGATATAATTCCCATTAGCCTACCTCAAACCATTCCCAGCTGTACTTTGCCCGCTGTAGGAAAGAGAAGACCCTAGCATGTGGTAAGCAGAGCTGGAAAAGTAGCCAGTTATTAAAGGGGCCCAGTTTTGGGTTGGTTTATTTTTTTCCTATTAGTAGATCTACACCCTTTGCTGATCACCTTGTAAAATATTACAGATATCTTGAAAACATATAACTGAGAGGGTCTAGAAAAGTGGTGCTTTGAATCAGTGATTTCAGATTCTGCTTTTGTGGAGGGCAAGAGGAAACATTTTTGTCTGTCTCAGAAAAATATCCTTCCAAATTAAGAATAGCTGAAAAACTGACTCTGAGATGTATTCCCCTTCTCAGAGATGAGGAGGACCCTCCTTGCTCTCATTTTGTTTTCCAGGCTGGTGTCAAACCCACTCCTGACCCCCTGGCTGGAGTCACACAGCCTAGTCCTGAAGGACTAAACAGGGCAGATACAGTAATGGATGAAGACTTGCTGCAATGCCTTTCTTTAGACCATTTACATCAGTAATTTCAATGTTTCTTGTGATTAGTAAGGCTTTCAGGAAATATTTTCACTGCACATAAAGGACATGTATCTGTGGCTTTAAAGGATGAGGCAGACTCAAAATATTGCCATGTGACTTGCAAGTTAAAGACTGCAACTTCTCCCTAGTGTGCATGTGTTCACCAGATTCATCAAATCTCAAATAAATTATAATTTCCCAGGCTATTGTGTTTAACAAAGCTTTGGAGACATCAGTTGTCTTATTAACATTTATATTCCATTTTTTTTTACTAATATTATCTCAGAGAAATTAAGAAAAGCTTATTAGTATTTGAAATGATGGAAAGAATATTTTTTGTCTTCTTAGTGTTTAATGAATTCTGTGATGTAGCCGAAGATTTGTATGTGTAATGAAATCACGTATTTCCTCATGTTTTAAAAGATTTTTTTTTTTTCAGAGTGGGAAGAAAAAATGCAGTGTTGGTACTTGGAGAGCAATTTTTAAAAAATCTTATTCTAAAGAAATAATGTCAAGTGTCCAAGGATTTGGGAGGGATACCTGGATGATCTCTATTAACCTTCATCTATGGAATGACATTCACTGACAGATTAACTGTTCTAAAGCAAGATTCATCCAATGTACAAGCAAACGCACCTGCCTGGGAAAGTGGAATAGCGAAAATTATTTCCTTTCATACCACAAGGTATGTACTCATCTTTATTTTTCTTCAGTATGACCTATCCTTTACAAAAGATAATTGATTATTGTGAATCATCACAGTGTCAAGTACTATGTAAAAGTGACCTGACCGAATTCGGAACACCACCTGTTCTTCCCTTGGCTCCCTTATTCCACAGATTTTATTTATTGTTTTAAATAATTTTGGTTTTCACTTTGCCGACTTTTCCATTCCACGAGCTCGGTTTTCTCACTTCTGGAGTTTCTGCGGCACAAAGAGGAAGGTGTGGACGCGGAAACAGAGCAATTAGTATGATTTTCTTGTGATTAAGCCATCCTTTTAAGAGGCTATAAACAGGCTCTTGCCCATTTATCATAGCAATATTCTGAATATTCAGTAATATAAACTTGTAGTGCCTGTAAGACTTCACAAAAGACCTCTTATTCCTAGAATTACAGCCTGTAATAAAACCATGTTGAATCCCTAAGTGCATCCTAACTGTGAAGAGCATTACCAGACACAGGCCTCGGTGGGAGCTTTATGTGCCTGAGCATCATAGAAGGTAGCTGTTGTACCATAAATTCCTTCGTGCAGGGATCATTCTGTCTCTCCTCGGTGATGCTTAGGAACAAATAATTATATTAACTAAATATAATAATGCATATCGCATACCAGGCAGTGGTAATTGTTTCCAGTGGAGTTGCTATTTCCCGTAGGTTTTAACATAATACTCTAGAATTTATGGTAAATGAACAAATAAATCATGTTGCCCCCATAAAATTTCTCTCTGACCCTATCTTTGATGCATGATTCTGCATGACGCTTGTGTGAATTGAGGAGACATAAAAGACGAGAGCACTGCTCTTACTTTAGACTGGGTTGCGTTACTGGATATTGCTCTATTGCATTTGAGATGGATGCTACAAACATCCTGTCACTGAGCATAACTTGTATTTAGATCACACGGTGTGATCAAAACTCAGCCACTGTAATGTTTACTCTGCTTTTTTTTAATGTAAACAAAGCAGACAAGCAGAATGTTTGTATTCAGTGTGTAGTAATCCCATCTGATGGTGCACCTGCAGATTTGTGCTTTTTGCCTGCCTTTCCCAGCAGATGCGTTGGGCTGAACTGCAGCTATTTAAACACGATACAGCACCAAAGGTGAAATCAACTGTAGTTGTAAATGTAACCGCATTATTTCACTTTACATATAGGGCTACACAATATTGAGCCTTCTGCAATCAAAGCCCCGTTCATATCCACCTGTATCTCTGTTTTATCCCGTGACAGACGGAACCGTTTTGCCTTACGATAAGCTGGATATCGCACTGTCAGCTCTGCTCTCTCCCCTTACCACAGCCCAAACCAGCAGCTCTATGTAGCTTTGCATAGTACTGTGCTCAGGAGAAGCTCCTCTTTAAAATCCCCTGATGCTAAATTGGGAAGAGACCGATGCTCCAAGGCATCCAGGCTTTGGACTTTTTCTGGTGGTTTTCTAAAACTTAGCAATATCATCACCATAGTTCCTCAAACAGCCTGGTGTTTATCCTCAGTCTTACAACAGGATGAAGTATTTCTTGAGAGGAATGTTAATCCTGCAGCTTTCAGATATTTGTGCTCTAGACAGAAAACAGATGGGCTCAAAATGAAGACTTTCCTCATTTACCTGGCAGTCATTTCTTTATCAGACGCAGTTTAGAAAATCCTTAAGAAAAACAAGAAAAACCTCTCATCTGTGAGAGAAAAGTGTGAAGTAGAATATAATCTTGTATTAACATTTCTGAGCAAAGACTTCCCATGTCCTTTTGTGCAGAAAGTCCAAATCTCCATCTAAATGGAGCCATGTTGAAAGTACGTTCTGCATGGGCATGCATGGATCAGTTCTCTTTGTAAGAACAATAGGGAAGGCAAAGTTTTATCACACAGGATGACTGTTACAGAGTAAATTAGACATTCAAACAGAGACAGATCGTATGGCAAAAGATGGCATAAATCACTGAATATCCTAATACTCTGCAGAAGACACGTCTGGTATCTTTGCATGCTGAAATTGAGCTTACTGAAAGTATAGGGCTGGTTCCAGGTTTCAGTCAGTCAAACGTGGCTGTGTGGGGAGACTGAGATATTCTTGCAGCTGAGTGGCTGTGAAGTCAGCCTGTTCCTAGAGCAGCTTGTAAAGTGTTGGGCTTGGCATTACCTCACCTAATATGCAACTGGCATTAAAACTTCCCCTAAAGCAATATATTTAATTGCATGCTCTACTAGAAGAAAGAGAAGTCTAATTGGTCCCTGACTTATTCTATCAATAAAGACAAATTATTTTCTTTTTTTTTTAGATCGAAATACAAAATATTTTCCAATCTAAATACAAAGTATTTAGAGTATTTTTTAGACAAATCAAAACCTTTGTTGGAAAAGAATATGTCTCATGTTGCTTATGCAAGTCTTAACTGCTTATACCAAACAATGGCTTTAATATGTCTAATCTGGTTTTCACAAGAAAATCTTAGTTAAGTGTTTGGTATGCTATATGCTAATATGATTAAGTTGGCTGTTTCCATTATTACCCGATCGTATTTATTATAATGTACTGTCAGGAGGAGGGCTAAATTTATCTGTAGCACTGTTTGTTACCATTTTAGCAAACAATGACAAGATTCTTTAAATGGTGCTATTGTGTAATTGAAAGGGTGGAGTTTTATTCTCATGGTTCAATCTTCTAAAGAAAAAAACCCAAACAGACAACAAACAAAAAAACAGCAAGAAAGCTGGGCCCCTTTTCCTTCCTGTTCCCCTTAAAGACCTATAGCAGCATGAATGAAACATCACCAAACAATTGCATCCCTGCAGTCCCCAGGGAGCTAACATATTTTATCAGCATTTACAATGAAAAGAACAAATATCAGAATCTCAGTATTACTGTGGCTTCAATTCTCCTCCCCCTGCATTATTTTTTTTTTTTTTTAATTCATTTTAGAGAGCTGCAGGTTGCAATTCCCAGCTCTGTGCAGGAGAAGCCCTAATAATGGGTCAGAATTCACATGCACACCCACCCCACATACACATGCTCTTTTTTTTCTTTCATGGTACAGCAAAAGATATTATCTTAGTGATTCTCTATTCACTGTGTTACACTTCTTCCCGCTAATCCGATGCAGAACCGGATTACCAACCAAGCCTTTTGAAGCCTTGATGTTATTTTGCTTGATAAATTGGGCACAAGGCTAAAATTGAAAAGAAATGCTGTTTTTATTATTGGAGACAAATCTAGCAAGCAGGAAGCATATGTTGTGCTTTGGACCACATGCTGGGGAGAGGGAGCTAGAGGGCTCTCGCACCAATCAGTTACTTCAAACAATACCCGGTGTCCACCTGGGACAGAGCCTGTGCCATTAGTCTTGACTGGAGCAGCCCTCTAATGCCACCAGGCAGCCCCAAGGAGCAGAGAAACCCACCTGACAAAGTGTCACAAGGAAAAAAGATAAAAATTAATCGATACGTTGGATATTGATTTGCATTATTTGATTTTTAACAATTTGATACAGGAATATGCTGATCAAATAGAGAAGGAGAGGCACATTTCAGAAGCTAGTAAAGGGTGTATATGAAAGCTTTAATGTTAGTGAGCTAATGCAAGGATCACAATGAAGGCACGGACCAGCAAGCGCTGTGTTTTTCAAAGGGCAGTGTTGAGTATTGATCTGTATTAGAAATGATAATGAGGTTATTTTGTGCTTCGGTGAAATACCTTAACTGTTTCAGTGCTTCAGATGCATCAGAGTTAAAGTGCTGGAGCCTATGAATTTTTAATGCCTCCAACTGTAGTTCCTGATTTTTTTCTGTCTTTCCAATTTATATTCCTGGGCTATTGCAGCTACTTCTTTAGAGAGTTTCAGCTTCCCATTTCAACGTAACTGCTCGTGAAATAGCAGTTACTTAAATCCACCCCCACAGAAAGGAGCTTTTCTTTGCTAACATCTCGCAGAGTCTTTCACGTTTAAAATATTTTAAGTAAACCGAAGGAATGAACCTTTCAACTTTTCCAAGCGGAGGTGAAGATCAGTGCTTACGGAGAATGCAGCACAGTCTTGGTAATATATTCTGGCATTACCTTGGCTTGCTTTGTTTTGATCAATAGAAAACACTTCCTAATTCTACATGACCCCTCTGCTGATTTGTGTGTATGTAATGGTTGCTTGGTTAGTGAAGCGATGTGAATAAATAATTAATGTGAAGGCCAGATTCTCATCTTGTACAACAGACCAACATTTGTAATTGGACTAACTGAGGCTAGCGGCAGCAGCAACATACAGCATGACGTGGAAAGGGCAGCTTCGCTGTTACAACTTTCTGCTGAAAGGTTAAAAAAAGAATCTTATCATACAGTTCCCAGAATCTCTAGTTTCTGGTGAATATCTTTTGTTTTTCAATCTAACTTATTTCCAACAGTTAGTTGGAAAGCAAGATATAAGATAGGAGAATCAATTAAAGATCTTTTCACCTTTGGTTCTGTACATTAAAAGATTTTGCAAAGAGAACAATTTTTTTCATTTTGTACTGATACTGTTTAAGTATTACAAGCCTATTTATGCAGCTAAAAATATAATCCCTGGCTGGCATTTCAGAATTCAAACTACCATTATTCCTTTTTCTCTATAGCTGTTCTAATAATAACAATAATAATAATAGAATCAACAGAAACCTATAAGCAGTCATTTCTAGGCACCCCAAGCTAAAGGCATCTCTCTTTCATTCAAAATTAGTAAGTGTCAAAAATAGTGTAATCTGATGCAAAAAAATGCACTAAAGCCAAGACAGGCATGTGTAGGAATACATTGCTATCTCTATCATTCCGAATTGTGTAGTTAAATTTTTACAAATATCCTTTTATTGATTTAATTAGTCTAGAATTATCCCCAGTTTCACAGAATGACAGAAAATGCTTCAAAACCGTGATGTTTTCACCATTCTCAGATGCTGTGCATTAGAGCTGTAGTGAAGCAATGATGATTTACGGTGACTGTTGACCCAGACTTGTGGGTTTAAGTGGGCTGTATTTTCTCTAGGAAGTGTTGTTTCTAAATAACAAGGACATTATAAATTATATCCCAAGGGCAAGATATTAGAAATGGTTGGTGGGAGCTGATGTTTTTATCACTGATGTAAACAGGAATTAGGCACCAGTAAGTGCTTCTGGGAATGCTCCTGTTAAAATTCTTTCCCTTTGCCGATGAAATCAGAAAGCTGTGACCTGCTTCTGTTTTTTCTCTAGGTTATAGACCGATGTATTTCCCTAATCTAGATTAGGGAAATCTAGATTTGTTTTCAGACTGATTGTGAGTTGAATTCTTCCTCTTGGTGCTTTTTGTCTGTGATTTTGCATGTAGGGGTTGATGTGCAGAAACAACCACACTTCTTCTTGACAGGGCCTGTGACATCTGAGGTCATGCCTAGCTTTTCTTGCCCAGCTACTTTGCTCTTTCTACGCTAAAATTAGCGTGCGTGAAAACTTATTTGTGGCAAGCAGCTGTTCTAACTTTCCAGTCTCTCTAAGGCTGAAGGTTGGGAATAGCAGGAGGAGGGAATAAGGGAGGCTGGTGCCGTCAAAGGAACTTTTGGTATGTGAAAGGCAAGTAAAAAATCAATTGCCTAAAGTGCTAGACAAGAATCACTGTGAAGTATGTGGTTACAAAAGCCCTGCAGAACACTGCCTTACCATTGTCTGCTGGATCAGAAAAGAGAAACAAAAAATTCTTTGCGATCTAAATAATCAACTCCTCATGCACTGAAAAGCAAACAAACAACCTCCCCCAAGCTTTAACTTTTCTTATGTTAAGTTTAATCATTGATCAAAATTACTTGCATCCAATTATTACATCATATGTGTTGACGTAAATTTCACATTGTGGTTTATAACATCTCAGTTCCTCTTTCCCAAGCAACCATGACACCCCATTTATCACTATCTAGCCAGAGATATTTGGAAATACAGATAAGCTGCTAGCTATTAGAGCAGCAGTGTTCAGGAGCTCCTTTTACTGATTTACAGCCTGTCCCAGTATGACTAGCTATTTGCAGAGGTCTGAGAGTAGGAGCTGTTTTTTATGAACCATGATCATGGTTTCCCATTGATTTCACAGGGGGCTTTGAGGGGATAAAAAAAGACAGCAGAAAAGGTCCCAGGTTATTCTTGTCCCAGGCATATGCTGTGAACCCACAGTCCTTCTCCTTCTTTATTAATAACTACATTGAACTATAATAGTTTTCGTAATGCTTTGTAGAGTGTCCTGTTATTAACTTCTCTTTATTCTGAGAAAAACCCATGAGATATAACTCTCTGATTCTTATTATTTAACTGGGATTTAATCCTTAACATGACATTGCTCTTTATCCTGTGGTTATTTGTTTCCTTTGATAATCTCCAGCGAGACTCTGTCAAAAGCCCTTTGAAATAGCAAATAATTTACACCCATCACATCCCCTTTACCCAGTATTTTATGAACCTTTACAACACATTCTAGAAGGTGAAGGGGGCACGATTAACTCTTACGAGAGCTCTGCTGGTGTCATCCTATCAGTTGATATTTATCTGCGTGCGATATTTCTCTGTTCGTAGTTGCTCACTCCCCATCTGTTTCCCCACTAGTGAAGTGACCCCTCCAAATTGGCTGTCATATGCTTGCTGTAAAAGCCATTACTGGGGAATATCCAGACTGGTTTTCAGTAGGGAGAGAAGATCTTGGAAAGGATCTTGACTCAGGTGTGCTGTCTGCAGGAGCAGTGGTAAGTCGTGCCATGCAAAAGATTATGGGAGTGAAAACATGTTCTGATTTGCAGACCTATGCTTGTCCAAGAAGCTGCCTCTCAGGGTGTAGTATGGTGGATGCCTGTATCATTTGCCTGTAGTCTTAAATAATAGCTTTATTTTCATTCCTACTTTGTGCTTTTTTCTCAATATCCCATAGCTTAGCAAACTAGGAACCCTGCACAGCAACCCTGCCTGGCCTGTGGTATTGAAATGAAGACGGTTTCCAGTTTGATGGGAAAAGGAGTCACACCAGAGATTATGGATAGCCACTATTCAAGCCATAGCTCATTCATCTATGGCTTGTGTGTGGCTCAGTCCTTCTGTTCTCCCAGCTCTCTGGGCTCCTTGATGAGCTCCCCGTTCAGCTGGATGCAGTTGTTCTTACCTATGTCTCTTCTCTCTGAGGCTTTTTTTCCAGTCTCACGCTTTTGATATTTAGTGCCTTCCCTGGCAAATTGTCATTATTCACTTGGGCTACCTTTTAACTCAATGCTGCCAACATGTGCAGCCCTCCCTCCCAGTCCTGCTACAGACACGTATACCACGGTACCTGTGCAGTTTACCTAGTGCCTAAGCTCTTTGGCTCCCGACCCAAGCTTCAGTCATCTGTGGGTGGGCTCTGAGTGATGCTCAGTGACTCACCTGTCACTCAGTTTTCCTGCAAACAGCTTTGAAAGGTTTGCTGGGCTGAAACACCCGCTGAGAGATCAGATACTCTTCTGCCGAAGGTCTTCAGTTATGTGAAGCCTTCAAAGAGGGATGTTCTGGCACTGAGTAGCGTTTCGAAGTGATGATAGGAGAGAGGCTATTACTTTAAAACGAGGAGGGCTTTAGCCTGGCATCACTGCTGATCGCAGTGACTTTTGGAAAATAATGCTTTCTGCACACCATAGGAAAACACAGAAAACTTTTTAGCCAGTGACGTGTCCTCGTCGGACATAAAACAAGGCCAACAAGGTTACCTACAGCATAGCTGTAGCAGTTAACACCACATAAGCACTTGGACTTAAAAGTATCTTTTCTCATAAATCTTCAGAGTCGTACATGTGCTGCATTTCCAAAAAGATTTATGCTATAGGGGCATTGTTGATCTCTGAAAGGTTGGAAGATTTCAGGCAAGGATCCTACAGAATTTCCTATAAGCATTTGTACTAATTATCTTAAATTCAAATTGTTTCAGAAAATCAAAGGGGAATTAAGATTTTAATTTCTTTCTCCCCTTTTGTTTTTCTTCATTATTTGACAAAGCCTAGAGACTAAGCCCATCTTAGAACATCTGTTAGGTCTATTTTATATTCATGTTTATCTGCTACAGAACTTTATTTAAGCAGGCATGGTCTGCATGTAATATGCACTTGAAGGTCAAAGCTTGTGATATAAAAATACAAAGCCTTGGCACTATTTAATTATTTTTATTTGTAATTTTTTCAAGTGAGTTTAGTGAATGATTAATGGTATTGGCTTAAAACAGGCATGGTGCTGGCAAGCGCTGTGCAAACATCAACATTGCAAACGTACCTCTGTCCTGACCTGCAGGACCTTTTCTATTCCCATTTCCCATCCTCCTGGAACAGATCCTGCCAGCTCTGTGCCAAACGGGCTCCTGTTTTTCCAAAGCACACAGCGCTGTGGAATGAAGTGGGAAGGGACATTTGAACTGCAAGCCTGAGATGCTTTGCTTCTGCTACTGTCCAGTGGAAGCAGCTGGATTTCGGGGTATGGCGCTTCTTCAGTTGAACTGTGTTTTACAGGGACTGTATGTGTTTACACATTACCACCTGGATTTCACTGCAGTAGGAACCTTAATTAGGAGCTGAGGAGCCCTGCCTATGCTGTTACTCTGGAAGAGACTTCTTGAGCAGGTGGAAAGTAGGAATGGGATATGGACCCTAACTCTACTGTCATACCAAAGGAAACATGCTTAGGGCTTTTTAATCAAAGGAATGTTTGCATTTCCCCTCTCTGCACCTCCACTCTGCACTCTGCACGGTGAGGGCTGCATCATACAGCTGGGGGACACACAGGACAGTGCAGCAGCAGCCGGCTCCCTGCCCCTCTGAACACCTCGGCTGCATTAGTCCCTGCCGCCCCTTTCCCTCTGGACTAGCTTGGCTAGAAGAGCTGTGACCCAATTGCTGAGCATTAGCCAAATTTTGAGGGGACTGAAGCTGATTTGTGTAAATGCATGGCAACCATGCAAAGCTCAGTGGCTTTTTGTGAACAAGAAAAGCACGTTTTGAATGGAATTGGTCTTTTTTCCATTCATTCCGCGCCTCCCTCCCCTTTTCCTATTTTCCTCTTTAGTTTCCTTTGGAAAAAGGAGATAAAAACTCTGAAAAAAAAATATTGCTTTTTAGAAAAGCTGTTTTAATGTGGACACTTCTGAAAACTGGTAAAAAAAGTGGAGCAGAGAGAAGGGAGAAAGAACCTGCTAACCACCGTTTTACTACTTCCTGCCTGGAAGAAACGTAGAAAGTATTTGGAAAATGTGAAAACGTTATATTTATGTCAACATTTCTTACAGAAAGAGGTTCTTATATTTTAAACAGTTGTACCTCGGTTCTGAACAGTTTGCTGGGTGGCTTCAGGATTTTCAGGTATCAAGAATTTGAAAAGACACTTATGTTGACCTCTTTATAATTTATTACTTGAGCTCGTTGAAACTCGACACGAGTCTGAGCACACACTGGCCACAGAAGCCAGATGCATCCAAATCTAGATTTCAAACCCTTGAGATTTGAGGTTGGTCTTAGGTCTTTTGGTTTCGCCTCTAACTATGGAATTTAAATCCCTTTAATAGGACTTTAAATCCTGCGTTTCAGGCCATTCAATTTGTGTGTTCTCCTATTTTTGTGCTGAGCACATCTCAGAGTGTTGTGCAAATTATTTTGAAGAATATCCGTTGGCTTCCAAGCGGTTTGAACTTGTCCTTTAACTAAACCAGTTCTCAGGTGTTTCTCTTAACTGAAGTTTTCATTAAAGTTTTATATTCTTCTGTTTTTCATGTGCATGAAGTATATCTGTCCATTAATGGTATAATAATGCATTTCCATTACTTTTTTGCTTTTCATTTATGCTAGAGTAGTTGTTGAGGATGTTGCACGCTCTTCTAAAATGATTTCAGCTCTGTTGATTTTTTTTTTTTTTTTTTTCCCAGTTTTTGGCAAATCTTTCTTAGTTGTTTTAACAATAGCAGGAGAGAGCCTTTCAGACTATGAGGGAATTTGCAATCCGATCATGTACTTATGTCTTTGAAAAGAAGAAAATACAAAGACAAAGACAGAATGTGATAGAATTTTATTTAATGCATTGGCATGAAGTGTAAATACGTACTGCATACAGATACTAAACTTTCCTAGCTCTGATATGAAATAATTACCCTAGGGACCTCTGTATAAAATAAGTCCTGTATAACCATTCAAATATGGATGATGTGATTCAGGTGACATATTCTTAATGCTAAAGGTCATCCACCAAGTGTAAATGTGAATGTTTACTTAGTAGCAGATTTTATTTTACCTTAGAAACTAAGAACATTTGTGTTCTTCCCCAAAGATGATACAAGTAATAATTATTTTTGTGAAGCACAGGAGATACCACAGTATATATAGTATTAGGGCTTTTTTGGTTTGGGATTTTTTTTTTTTTTTTTTTTTTGAGCCTGGCCTTTAATTTGGCTGATTGGTTCTAGTCAGAAGTCACAGACTTGGTGTCCCCCATGAAATAGGAGTCTCTTGAACAGATCTGTGGCCAACCGATTAGTGTTATCAGAGGACTTAGTTTTCATATTTGGACATCTCAAATACAATATACCATTCATGGGTCTCAAATATACGCCCTGCATCCATTCGGTCATGGCATGATGATTGCCTTTACATATAGAGAATGGTAACTAAGACATGCTGTGTCTCCAGCTCCAAGTTTTGCATGCAAATCTCTAAAATTTGCTGGGAGTAATTTGTAAAATATTGCTTCTGGCCAACCCTTTTCCTGAAAGTGCCTCACAAAATTCAGAAAGACCATAGTTTTTTTTCTTGTGGCAGAAAGTGTGTTATACGCAGTTAAACTACTTTTTCACGAACCTTGGCTCTTCATCTGTGATTTTTCTCTTTGAAACCTCTGGCATATAGAGAATCACTTCACTGTTCTGTGTCATTCTGTCTCCACTTGTAAAAAGAGGAAAAAAAACATTTAACTGTCTCTAGAGAACATGTGTTTCAGTATACACTTATTTTTCCCAAGGCATTTTGAAAGTTTACAATGGGATATTCTGTGAGTGCTGAAGAGCTATTATGCAAAAATGAAGAATTGAGGCATTTTTTCATGACTCATCAGGAGTTAAAGTGTGGCCTTCTGATATTGAAGCAGAGGTTTATCACTGACTTTGGTGCTGAGCATATATAGGCAGAATCGAAGTCCCACGCAATAGCCATCTGCACCAGTTATGACAAGAAGTGTGTTAAGCTGGAAGTGAAATGGATTTGCTGACCATCCTCTCAGAGGCTTATCCTCTCTCCCAAAATGGTGCACTAGAAAATACAATCATCCTTAACAGCAGCTCATTAAATGCCTTCTTTTTCTTTTGTGACACTTGCTGTCTCCACGGCAAGTGGGGGGGATCCCCAACCTGCAACTGAGCCAAGCAAGGTTTGCTTCTAATCTCTCCGTAGGGTGGCAAACCGTGTCTCCAAAATGCCGCACTTCTGTGAAATCTGTCCTGGTGCCAGCTGATTTGCTTTTCACTGTGGCAGCAGTTTCCCATCTCTTAAGTAATTACCAGAGTGGTGGTAGTAAGTGATAGCACTATGTGTTATGTTTTAACTCAAGAAGGGATCTTAAACTACTGGCCTTACTGTAGTCCTCTGAATACTTACATTAGTGAAGGCAGTCAACCTTTTTTTTTTAATGAATTTTACTTTTTCCCAGTCAAATCTGCTGAAGGTGTCACATTTTATTCCATTTCTAGTCACTAAAACATATCTGTTCTCTTCTTCTGTCTTCTCCAGCTACACACATTCTTTTTTAGTGGGAATATACAGACTAGACTGATTGGGAAAGAGAAACATTCAGAGACAGGAGAAAGCATGCCTCTGTAATTCAAATTAATTTTTAGAGCTCATTCAAATTCAACTCAATCTTTATATTATCTTGCAGTGAGTCTGAGATGACATGAGCCCAAAACAATGGTATAAACTTGAAGTTTTGATTAAAAAGGAACATAGGAAACCCACACATCTTGCAAATACCTTAAACAAGCTTTAGAAGGAAAAAAAAAAATTCGGTGGGAACAGAAAAGTGTTAAAAGATTATCAGAGGTAGAAGCAAAAGAAGGAAGAAATATAAACTTCAAGGAATTTTGAGGCTTTACTTCAATTCTGTTCCATCAGGGTCAGCAAAGGGATAGGCCAGAAGTAAAATTATAGCACAGAAAGGACAGAAAAAAGAGATCAATGATAAGAAAATATAAGTCTGAAGAGTGGAAATGTCTCTGTGTTTTACAAGGAGGGGGTGATAAATGTGCTTACCTGGCTTGGAATGATAAATGAGATGTTTCCTAGTGCTTTGCAAAGAGATTTGCCTTCCTGCAGGGAAAAAGGACTAAGAAAGCATTTGTCCAACTTCACCTGCCTGTGAGAAACTCACCCCAAACCCTGCAACTGGCAGGGGGAAAAAAAAACCCACCAAAATACCAGCATGAACCTCAGTTTCAGTCTGAATTAGTAACAGGTGAGAGGGAACAGACAATGGATGATGAAGTCCTAGCGGGCATGTGGAAAAAAAAAAAAGGTAAATTAATTGATTCCTTTTCATAGCAGCAGAAAAAAAAAAACAAACCCAGGGCATGTAATTTTGAAGGCTGAAATGTCAGCAGCCTAGGAGCATATGAAAAATAAAATCAAACAAACACAAATGGTAATACATAAGGGGCACATTACCGCCTGATGGCACATACGTTAGGCTCCGACAGGAAGCATGTGCACAGCCTAAAAGGAAAGTCTGTGAGTTTCAGATTTCATGGAAAGTGACAGTACCATATGTAGTGGTTAATGAGTTTGTAGTTTGCTAACTATGCCTAAAAAAGCTTATACAGCTGCTTACTGAGATCAGCTAGAAAAAGCTCTTCCTAATTCTCTTGGTGGGTAGCTGGGTCAAAGAAGGAAGCACTTAAAATCTATGAAGTTGTTATTATTTTTATTACTTACCACAGAATCTAGAGACTGTTGTGCTAGGTGTTGTACCTGCGCTGAGTGACAGACCACTCCAAGGAGTGTGCTTCCCAAGAGTTTCCTTCTCGGTAACAAACTGTTGGGCTGGATATTGGCTGTAGCTCCACTGCACGGGCTGGTAGGCAAAAAATAATGCATACATTTGTTGCCTTCAGTGGAGTTTAGAAATTCACAGCTGCCAGTTATCTCACTGTAGTTCAGCAGAGCTCCTCATGGCTTCAGTGGAGTCATGTTAGTGTGAGTCGGAAGGAACAGTTAGACTTTGACAGAGTTGTGAAGGTTTTGTGCTTTGGAAATCAGTTCTATTTGTCATTAGAATCTGTGGTCCTTGCTTTTCGCATTAGCGAGATTGTTGTGAACCGCCTGTAAATATTCATTGCAAAAATCAAGTTGTCTGAAAATGGAAATGTGATCAGAAGAGCTTTCTGCAGAATATGACATCGAATTGTGGAAACAGCTGCAAGAAAGAGCGGAGAGATGTGTGATGTGTTTGGATTGCAGGGAATTAACCAACAAGGTTTTGATTATCACAGGCAGGTGCAAGAGAATACGCTTTTCCACAGTTACTGTTCAGCGTATATATTGACCACATGGTGCATGAAAGTGGATCAAGTAAACTGCAGCAGCAGCATAAAAAGCACATAATGACTGTACAGAAGGAACAATCTAAGCAGGGAAGAGTAGATTAAGGCAGTCTTATTTGCACGTAATTTGTTCCTTTGTGAAAATGCTGAAGATCTTAAAAGCCTTGGTAAATGCCTTTAAGGGAATATGACAGAGAAAGGACCAAAAAAAATCAATAGTCTTGATTCTTTTTCTCTTAGTTTGCATTAGTGTAACCTACTGGCTGAGTCTGTGTAATTTGGATGTCATCTAAATTTGCAGTTCAGACAGACTGCTAAATGTAGCTCAACAAGACAGAGCCTTGTCTGTCTGATTGTGACTAATGTAGAGAAAATGAGGTGTCTGATAGGGAGCTCAAAACTGCCATTCCTCGTGTAAACTGGAGATTTCAATTTTTCATTCCTTTTCAGTTAGAAATTACATCAGGAAACAAAGCACACATGGAAAATGCACAGGAAATCTGGCTTTTGCATTGACTATTTTTTGCAAATGCTGCAGCCTTCTTTGATGTCATAAAAGATTAACCAATTAGTGAATTAAAGAGAAAAATGATTTTTTTGGGTGTCATTAATCAAGATTATTTCCTTTACCCTGGAGGAGGAAATACCATAGGCAACAAGCTGTAATAATGCTCAACGAGCTCTAATTCGTTTGAACTCCTTTCTGGGCAGAAGCTGTTGAAGTTCTTTCTGAGCACATTCGCGGGACTGCTCTTTAAGCCGCTTAGGCCTGGCCGAAGAAATTGCAGAGGAAATTGATTTCTGCCCCTTTAATGGCTAGGGTGGGACATGAGAAAGCATGTCTTTAGGCAGCGATGAAGAAATGGGTTGACATAATGACAGCTTCTTACACATCTCTTTTTACTGGATACAGGAAGACACAAGATCCTTCTAATTGCTCATTTTCTACCTGCCATAGAAGACAACAGGAGGAACAAAGGGAAAAGAAACAACACTTGTCAAATGATCCTAAGGATCTAATTCTCACAGAAGCCAGTCCAAAGGGACTTTGTAGTTCTCTGACATATTATACTACAGACCCATCTTGTCTGCTGAACGGTAGAAGAAGATGAGAAAATGTTAATTCCTCACACTGCTGTCTCGCTATAAACAGAGACTGTGACCTGAAAATACCAGGAATACACTTAACAGGTGCGCTGAAGTCAATAGTAAAGCAAAACCGAAATGGTAGGGTGATCATTTGATTAAATCTATGACATGAATTTGGAAAAGTAACTGACTGAATACTGGATTCTGTTTTAAATCTCTTGAAACCTTGGCTCAATAGCTAGAAGAACAGTTTATTTTGTATATAATTAAAATGGCCACAGGAAAGGAAACCTTATTGTAATGGAAAATGCGGTGTTACCTCGCAGAGCAAACTGAAGTGTTGCCTTCACCGCAGCATGGCTATGCCTGGAGACTGCTCCAAAACCAAATGGGACAAAGACCTTCCTTGGTTTTAATAAGCATTGCAAGAGTGACATAGAAAGCATCTGAGTGAGTGTTCAGTGTATACCAACGAACTGGGGGCAAGAAGGGGAGTTCACTCTAGTCTGAAATTGGTTGAGGGGAAGAGGAGATTTCCTGGCTTTGGAAACATCTGTTTATGCATTAACATGCTTTATTGGCTTTTCCCTTAGAATCCATTACTTGGATAAGTTTTGGAGATTCCTCCTCCCTCTTTCCTTTCCTTTCTTTTTGTTACTTCCCTTTGTTTATGTGGTGGGTTTTTTATGATTGATTGTATTTAATGTCTATTCATTGCTTATTGGAAACCAGCGGCTCTAGAAAGCATCCTACTTTAAAAGTATTTTTGGATAAATTCTTCAAATGTAGTATGACTTTTTTAAAAAAAACCATTTATGACTTTAAAATAAATTTTTACTTTCATATATAAATCAAAAATAGTATTTTTAAAAAATATTTAATTCAGAATATTGCAAAAGGTTAAAAAATGCTAAAAGACAGAATGCTCTGATCATTGTGGTGAGACAAAATAACATAAAAAGGGTTAATATCTTTTGTTAGACCCACTTACATAGCTGAAGAAAACAGCCCATCTTCCTAGCTGGTCTGGACTAGCTGTAGCAACTCTGAAAAAAAGGCACTTACAAGGTGATCCAAAGACCAAATCCTTAGACATACTTTGATTATTTTTATTTGAAATTTCAAATTTTTTTCTCTGCTTTATGATTCTTTTTGTGTAAATCTTTTCCTCAGCGTGGGAAAAATCTCCTCCCCCCATCCACCCTCACCGTATCCACATGTACATCTAGAAATTTCAGCTTGTTTCTGACAAGTGACGTGGTGGATGTCACTTCAGCATTAGCCAGATCGTGGTACTGCCTTCCAATCGGTCTTCAAGTAACAAAGCACCATGAACTATGGGTTTGTTCCTTTATATTCAAGTGACTAAGGGTAGAAAAAGATATTTCAGAAAGCCTGGCAGCTAGACAGAGAGAAAATTCAGTCAGAAGGGATTAACACAAACACATAGGGCTTGACTGTGACAGAACCCAGAGGAAAAGCAGGATCAGCTCTGGTGCTGCAGCAGGCAGGGAGATGCTGAGCTCAACCTCTCCGACTTGGTTTCACCACTTTTTCCTTCTTGGTCCCCGCAGGCAGGAGTTTCCCCCAGCCATTCTGTTCTCCTTGCAGTCAGTGCCATTGGGTGCAGCTGAGGATGGGAGCCAAGGCTCTGCTTCTCATACCAACTGTGCCCTTCTGTCCCAGCGGTCCCTAAAGGCGAGGAAGCAGCCTGTGTGCTGACAAGCTGTGGCCTGGATCCTAGAAGAAAAGAAAGGTGAAAAGGGCTCTTATTCCTCTGTAGTATTTAGTATTAAAGCCACAAAGAATCTTGCAGCTGACTTGAAACAAAGGAGCTATTAAAATATCAGTCATTTAAAGAGTATTTTTGCTTTCTGGAAATGCATGCCATGGTTAGCTCGTGTTTCCAAGCATTTCTTTTCAGCTGGGAGTATGAAGAAGTTATTTAAAGCATTTCATATTCCTACTGAAACACAGGTAGGAGTGTGATTATGAGAAGAAACTGCGCCCCCCCCCCAAATATTGCAACAGTTAAGATAAAATGGCTGGATTTTGCAACACTAATTATAAGACTAAACTCCATGCGTTAATATATTTCTCTTTGTGCTGGAGCTGAAAATGTGAAATGCAGGGACAGGATTTCACCAGCATCTATCATCACACACCTCTGCTGCTTGCCAGAACCCAAACAGCACATGTGGCATGTGTGGCACTCTGTCTGATGCTCTGCTTTTATGATCACAGTTGCTTTCTTTCCTTATTACATGGAACCTAAGACACGCTCGGACACTGAAAAGTTGTGGTCTCCTGCTGTAGCTACACGGGACATGCAGAGCTGACACAGTTACAGCTCTTCTAAGGCCTCCTCCAAAAGTGCTTTAAAGGCAAGAGAAAAAGTCTTACTGAATTTATTGCCTTCTGGACAAGACCTTGGGGAACCACGCACAAGCTCTTACATACAAAATATATAAAACTCCACTAATAGGTCTTTTGTTTCTTTGTGTACGTATCTTGGTGCAGCTTTAGAGCAATGACTTCATTTGAGGTTTAGCTGAACTGGGTATCCAAGTATCAAACAGAAAGAAGGAGAAAGTGGGAGGTAGAGAAAGTAAAGCAGAGATGAACCTTAGCTGAAATCCTGCTCCTGATGCAGTCAGTGGGAGGTTTGTTTTGTGTGTGGGACTTCATCTGATATAAAAGCCACCTACTCCAGTCAGCCTCCTGCAGTTTTTGAAGGCTTCTTCATTTCCTCATACATAATCAAACAACCCTGTCCTTTAGGGAGAAAAAAAATTATTAAAGAAATTACCTCATCTGTGAAGAAGACTATGGCTGTGTAATTCAGGAGGGAAGGCTCAGAAATCCAGACTCGCTCTGTGACAGTAAGGAACAGTTGGCAAAATCCGTCTGTCCTGAGCACTGAGCCCTTGAGTGAAGCAAAGACAAAGAAGAAATACCTGTGCCCAAAGCTAAATGCCTGGAATCCAGTTTCCTTGTGGAGAGGGTGAGCAAGAAAATGGATTTAGATTCTACCCATTCCACAGTATTGTATTTTTCTTTATTTCTTTTTCCTTCTTGACTAGAGCTAAGGCTTAGCTCATGACCAGCCTGAAGGTAGAAAGCATTAAGTCATTTCCACCTTTGGGTGGGATCATTTTCACTGGTGGTTGTCTCTCTCCCTTTCAGATAAGAATGTGTAAGAATGATATCCTCTTGGCAAGTCTCAGCCAAAGGCATGCTGGCGGCAGCTGGACTGGGACTTGCTAGCAAGAAGTCCCTTTTTTCTCACTACTGCAAGACACTGGCAAGTCTCCTGGCTGCCTAATGCCTCAGTTTGCCAGTGAAAATCCATACGAGTAATGTTCTTAGTTCTCTTAGAATATGACTTTCATGCTGTAAAAGATGGTATTTTTGGGGCAAGCTGCCTGTAACTTTTAGCTCAAGAAGTTATGCTCTTTAAAAACATACTAGCTGTCTTTTTTCTTTGTTTTTTTCTTTTTTACCAATTTCAAGATTTTTAATGTTGAATTATTTTAGGGGTAGGTTTGCCATCAGTGTTAATATAGTGCTTTGCACTCTGTGTCATCTCCTATCTTATTCAAAACAGATTTTCTCCCTTAGTGCTTTATCTTTGATTCTGAGTTCTGTTCCCTCATTCTTCTTATCTCCAGTTTATTATATCTATTTTTTCTGTACATTTTCCTCAGTATTTTGACTTTTCTGAATTTTTCCTATGTCCATTTTATTTTTCAGCTTTAGCTTTTTTCTTCTGTTACTAGTTTTATCAGTCTCTTCCTTCTCTTTCAAAGCTCTATTTCATCGATAACTGTACCAAGAGAAGTAAAAAGCATTGACATCAAATGCAGCCAACTGAGTTCGCTTAAGAACTTGTTTCCCTGTAGTAGTTATGCTCATTATGTGTCTGTAAAGTATTTGCAGTGGAGGCTGCTACAACTCTTTGCTTGCTTTCTTTTTTCCAGATGAGTTTAAATGATCTTTATGAATTTCTCTGTGCACAGATTAGCTTGTTGTGTAATTGTTCTGCTGTCCCCTGTGTGTCCTTTAATGCCTTGGTGTATTTATAACTTCTTGAGTTAAAATTACTTGACAAGGAGCAATCGAATGTGTATGAAACAGTACCATTTAATCTCTCTTTTTGGGGGGCAGGTGAGGGAAGTAAACGGCTTCCTTCCTGATGTTGCAGAATAGTCTCTCTGAATGATGAACCATTTTTCCTCAGCTTTCTATGAGGACTTAACCAACTCTGTGGTAGAGAAATTAAAAGGCTCTGTAATGAATCCTGGAGTGTGAGCTGGCTTTCTTCTGTGGGGCACTGGCTGATTATTGAATATACAGATTTCTGAACTAGCTGTTACTTGGGAAAGATGTATCTCTAGGATATATCACTCCTTTTCAGCAAATTCTTTTGTAATGTTTTTGTTCTAAAGTAGTGAATGTTCTGGCTCCTCTGAAGTTTAAAATGAAAAGCTGGGTGATTCTTTAAAAATATATTTTAAGCATTTTAATTCTGCCTGATGACAAGGTCCCAAGAACATTCTGTTTGAGAGAGAAGACCTGACTTGGATCCTAAGCAATACACTACAGCATGCTCTTATTTTGTTCAAGCCACCCCTCGCTCCCTATTTTGCTCGTTCTTATTATGAGCCACCTATGGCCAGCTCCTCTCTTGCACACTCAGTGATCACGGGGTGTTTGGGCTTTTCCTAAACTCCAGCTCCTCTGACCTCCTCAGTAACAACACTATCACAACCAAATCAACTATTTTCTCCCTTTCTCTGCATTACTCAAACCCCGTCTATGGTGGTAGTTTCTTCCGAGCATCCCCACTCGCAGGATAAGCAATGCTTGGAGCCCAGTGCTAACCTATAAGATTTTCTTGAAGAAACTCCAGGATACAGCCCCACCTCCCAGCCATTCATCTTTCACCACCAAAGATTTGCCAGCCAAAAAAGTGGCTTCATTATCAGATTCTTAATTTTAACCTGGAATTTTCACCTTCTGAAAACTGATTATTAAAACAGTGTCTTCATTTTTCTGCAAGCTACTTAGCAATGTAGGTGCACACTCATTCAGCTCTTTCCTTTTAAGTTTTGCTCCTTTGACAAGCTACTTTAGAAAGGTCTGACTGTACATGATAAGGCCATAAATTTGATGCACAGATGGTCCAATCGTCTTTGTAATTATTGTATTGTGCCATTAGGTACACAAGGGTTTAATTTGTTTAAAATATATTTTTCTTGTAATTGGAATCTGTCATGGCAGGTTGGCTTGTCTGTCTGTTGGTGGACAAAATGTTTGTGTAACAGGTTTACTGGGATGTGTTGTGCTCAGTGCAAGGATTTTTTCCCCTCATTTTCCACTAAGGAATAAGTCACGTGTAGTATATGGTACTGTTGGCTGACCTAGTGTTGTCATAAAGCTAATATGTCCATGGAGAGAAGCATTCTGTGTGAGGTTAGTGATTTGTTTTTAGAATGAGTTTCCTATTAACATTAGAGAAATAGTAATTATTTGTAAACTGTTCATTTAAATCCACAATGAAACACTCCTACTTGCTCGGGGTAGAAAATAGCATGGCTTCTACGAAAAGATGATAAAAAAACCCACCGCTTAATCATTTGGCTAAACAAAAACCCATATCTGTTTTTGTCAATTCCTGAGATTTAATTAAAACACAGAGGTTGATTCCAAACCAAACCAAACCAATGCCTAATTATCACAAGTGTTAATTGCAAGTCTTGCTTTAACTGAATGACTAATAGAACAGAATGGCAAATGCCTTCCCACCAGCAAACAGATTTACTGACAAATGAAGCAGGATGCAAATTGCGGGTGTCTTCTAGCCTTTGAAATCCTGCTTACCTCTGCTGTGAATAATAAGTGGGAATTATTTTAGCCCGTGTTGGGGTTTGTTTACCATGAAATTCTGCTTTCTGTTTCAGGCCATGAAAATAGAAAATGAAAATAGGGTAAATAATTTAATCCATGAATCCTTGTCTGTCCAGTGGCATATTTTAAATGTGTGAATACAGCATAAAACAGGAAGTCAGCCTGCTGGCTATATACTTCCAGAGAGCTACTGAAGTCAAGTTGAAGGTAAAGTAGTTCAGATTTCAGCTGTGAGTACTCCCAGAAGACAGACATTTATAAAGCGTTTATAACTCGAAGAGGTTTTGGACAGCAGTTAATGCCAAATCAGTGCCTGTTGTCAGAAAGCATGTTCTCTTCAGACTCAGGGAAACTCACTAAATTGCAGCCACAGTAATGACAGATGTTACAGGTTTTGATTTTTGAACTGTAAAGATGAGGGGTTATGTTTCCATTCTTCCTGTTGGCTATATAGAAAGCTGAGCTACTGCTTAACTTCATTCCAAGGGTTTGTGTGAATCAAGGCAAAAAATTTCAAATAATCCATGAAACTTTGCATTAATTTAGGGACAAAGGAATCCAAACAGAAATACTATTATGATAACTGAGACATTTATTTGCAAAGGTGTGAAGGAATAAAGATGCTCAGAGACCAAAGAGGATTTTGGTGGGTAACGGTTTCACATGCTCAGTCCCCAGACTTGCAGATGTTAACCATCTACCTAATTCTGTGTTCTTGCCATATTTTGTGAAGGTAACAGGACTGTGAACAACCAGAAAGTCAATCACAAGCAAAGCAGTTTTGTAAGGCTGGAGGTTATGATCCAAAGATCCTTTCTACGTCCCTAACTTGCTTCATCTGTGCAACTCTGTGCCTATTTGTCCTTTCATCCATTGATTTTTGTTTCCTGTCCCCGGTTATCAGAATATATTGCAAATTTTAAATTCTCCAAGTTTAAGTGACAAGTTCTTTAATTTTAAATTACTCCTTACATAGTCACAGTTATTTCTGTAGTATAGATTAAGGAAGAATTCTTGTATTTCCACTTAGAGAAAATACATTTCCAGGTTAAGCTGATGAGTTTAAGACAATAGCCATAGTACAGTGACGTTTTATGTTCATATTACTGCCTATATTGCAGCACCTCAGAGTGTTTTACAAACAGTAAGTTCAACCTCAAGCTTCCCATGGAGCATGGATCATTATCACTGTTTTACAGACGCAGTAAGGTGGAGGGCTGAATTACCCTAAATCTATGCTGTAAATCAGCAAATAAATGTCTATGAATGAAATGTGTTGACTCAAAGTCGAGTAACTTTAGAAGAGCATCCTGTCCTGTGCTGTAAAATCAGTTCTGTTCGTTGCTGCGGTGGACTTTTTGGTATCGGTCAAAATGATGGTTTTGCTGGAAGTCGGTTGCCTGACTGTCCACCAAAATCTGGAGGACTTGTTTTGAAGGAAGGAAAAGCAACAATAGTTGGTTCATTTGGTTTTGATGATTACTAGCAACATCAGACCACCCTCACCTTAAAGCTTAGAAAAATGCAATTCTGAGAAGGACTACGCAGTCATTTGGTCAGGTTTGGGTCTGTGCTGGTTTCCTTGCGCTCCTTATTTCTCCTTTGCTACTGTGAGAAGTAAAACATTCATTTCTTTCTGGGTGCTATTTGACCAGGGGCCTGGTGCTATGCATAGCAGATCTATCTAGGAGTTGGTCATTTCCTTTTCATGACAACTGTTGCAAAGAATAGCCTGGTTTTTTCAGGGGTTTGTGGGGGTTTTGTTTGTTTGGGTTTTTTTTATTATTTGCAATATTAAGTTCCAGATATTCTATGTTAAACACGCAATTTCAAGCCTTAATCCGAGAGGCACCATTGGGAATTGCAGAGTGGTCTCCTCAATGGGAGAGGGATTGGTACATCAGCCCCCTGGTGTGTTAGAGCATTACATCAGCTACTTATTGGCAGCATTTTTGTACTGTTTGTATTCAGATGAGATTAAGTCCCAGTATGATTTTATTCTAGCCTTCTCTAAATTAGATTAGTGCAAATCAATTGAATCTTTCTTTCAGAGGTAATTTGTTGCAGATATCTTGCAGGATCTACCATTGAAATGGGATCAGTTGATACAGCATTCAACAAGGCTGATCAGCTGTACTGAAGTGAAGTGGTTTGGTATTCATAAAAAAATTTATTGTTTCTGTGGCTGATGAAATTCCTTTTTAAGTAAGACACTACATCTGACAGGAGCAGTCCAAATCAACGCTTATTATTTACTGGTGTTGGGTATTCATTTTTGAAAAGAGCTGAGTTGGAAATCATGCAAGCATCTGTTACATAGTTAGATTAGATAATGTAAATGTTTAGAAAATGCAAATGAAGCTCACAATAATTAGTAATGATGCTTCTCTATTTTTATTAATAAGGTAATGCAATTACATTTAAATTTCATATGAAAGTTCAAAGCACTGGAACAATTTCTTGTTCAGAAGAGCAGAATTCAGGGTGAATTTGCTTAGTGATCGGTGCCGTGGGCTCCTTACAGGACTAGAAACTACTTGTTTCCGTTTCTCATCACAAAACCCTTGCCTTTTCTTGATACGTCTGATTCTGGGAAGAAGGAGAACTTTATATAATGGTGAACGATTGTGCTAGAGTTTGTATACAAAGGCTGTTGTAATAACATTTTGAGATAAAAGACAGCCCTTTGTGTGTTACTTTTAGGATATGCAAACACATAAAGCCACATCTGTCCTGTGCAGGGAGAGAGAACTGAACAACAATCAATTTAAAGTAACCTCGATATGGCATACTTCTTAATTTAAATGTACATTTGCAAAAGCAGGCCCTTTCCGAAATGTCTAGGACCCGCTCAGGGTTGACAGGTAAGTCTGTGTTGTTGGCATAAAGCAGTCCAAAATCCTGGCAGAGACACAGAAAGGAAAGAACAATGAATGTTAACAAAGGCTTCATTAATATTGATGTGTAATTCACATGGCAGTGAAAAGCTGCATTATTAGCCACTATTGTTATGGTTCTGGCATTAATATTCAATGAGGATGTGTGGGTATTGAAATTCCCTGACTTCTGTCTACCCCAGTGGTCCAATAATAATAATAAAAACTATGCTAGAGTTAGTGGGAGTCTGGTGCTATCTACGTGGTAATCAATTTCTGCTTTGTTTTATGAAGGTTTCTGAGGTCATACTGATGTCTCTTGTGGAATGGAGGGCACCCATACTTTGTTCTGCCTTCAAAAAGCTCCTGCATCTAGAGATGAAGGTAGCATCCCTCCTCTACAGCTCCATGCTGCATCTCTGTTGGAAAGAACTATTACAGGAGGTAATTTTATACCTGGTTGTCTGAAAAAAAACCCCAACCTCTTTTCTCATAGGAAACCATTTATGCGCTCCCAAATTAAATAGCATTCATTGTTTCAACTTCAATTATAAATAAGTTGATCTTTTTGAAGACGTGCACTAGTAAAAGACTCCATTCACACTAAGCTTTTCTTGAACCAAGTATTTACTCATCTGAGTTGACTGTCTAAATGTGTGAACAGGGAATCACTTTACCATTTGTATATATAAACGACATCGCGATGCAGTATTTGTGCACATGTGCAGGCTATGATGTATTGAGACACATGGAATATAACTTTATCCATGAAAGTAATTGCATTGACAGTGGGACTAACTGCAAATGCATAAAGACAACCACATACATGAAGTCCTTGCAGGCTGAAGGAGCTCAGTGTGTAACTTAAAGGCTCCATTTTTAAAAGACTTAACTGAGGCTGTATTCTGACTGTATCAATACAGTGCTTTTCCAATGAATTCTCAGCATTTCTAAAACAGAATTTCCTTTAGAAACCAAACAAACAGCTCTATGCACCTTGAAAAGCCCATTGGAACAAACCATGCATTTTTGAGATCTTTATTTATTTATGTATTTATTTACAAAATCCAAATCTAAAACCTTTCGAAGAAATCACTGCATTGTCTTTACAGCATGCTACAAATAGGTAGATGCAGTCCTATATATTTAATTTTCCCCAAATATCCTTGGTAGCTACAGAAATTTAATACATCCTTATTTCAACAATTTATAGAGACAAGGGTTTCTTGTCTCCTTCCTGTGGCAGTTGCCAATACAAAAGCAGACAGTCCTCCCCCCGTCTTTGCACCACCAATTTTCACAGCTGAATGTCAAACTTAGTGCATTCCAGGGAATCCCAAGATACAAACCAAGCCTCTCCTGAAAACACAGAGATGGATTGTGACTGTGCTGCAACCTGCTTGTCATCTCCCATGACTGTTCCATGGTGCTGGTGGATTTAGATTTCTCTTTTCACCCTTCTCCAAGACCAGTGCTTCAAATTCTCTCAGAGCTTCCCTGCTAGGCCAGTTTGTGTAGGGCAACCCTGAATGGTTCCCTTACTGGTTACTGCAAAATAGTCCACAGTTATAGGTCCAGATGTCTCATACCACTTCTACCTACTCCCAGCCACAAGTGGATGCAGTATTAACAGAAAGCTGCAGTGGCACACAGGCTATTTAGAATGAGAAATGTTAGTCTTTTGGTGTGATGTATTGTCAAGCTAGTTCTTCAGTGAACTGCTCGAGTGCCACGTACACAATGAGTGGTGAGGCATCTGAACCAAACCAGAGTGCTCTGCTGGCCCCTTCCCTCACCGAGGCAGTGTTCAGTCAGCTGCTGGGAATGGGAGAAGAGTTGGCATGCATTATCAGATGTATTTTGAAAAGTTTTCATTAGTGCTTCCATGCCATTTGTAATTCATATTGCATAATACTTATCTGTACTGTGCCACCAGATGCTCATTGTTTTATAGCAGTGTCATTAGCTCACTACTAGAAAATGACAATGAACACCAGATACAGCTGGGGTGTTAGTGTAGTAACATAATGCATAGAAAGAGATTGAGATGAAGTGAATATGCAGAAGCACTTGCTCCATGATATCCTGAACATTTAATGACATCCTGGAGAGCCTTATTCTACCCTTGACTAATAAAACACCCAAGCCTTGTTATAAGTTCTGAACATTGAAGAAGACAACCTGCATTTCTTCTCACTTTCAAGTGTAGGCATTTGATATTTACTTTCTTCATCCTGCACCTCAGTCATCACTAACACTTCTTCAGTAACAGGCTTATTTTTAATTTTTTGTCCCAGCTCATACTGGCTGATGAACCTTGCCATGCTGGCTTTCACTACACGGAAGACTTGTTCTTCTGTCTCTGCACATAACTGGTGAAAACCATCTGAAGATTTAAAATAGGCAGGTAGCCCATTCACACTGATTATTAGCATGACCATGTCCCACCTTGCTCTGTTTTGTGCCCAGCTGGTCCTCCACTCTGCTTTAGCCTCTGAGTCTAAACTTTAACAAGTTATTTTCAAAGCCGTGCCAAGACAGTACTCACTGCATCTTCCTGATTTTAGCCTCTCAGTACTGACCACACTTCTCAGTTTCCCATGTGTGTTGTTATTTCCCCATTGCCAAGGTTATAAATAAAGCTGTCCTTACTGCTCTATGTCAATACTGCATTTCTATTTGCATGAGAGGTGATTTTTCTTAAAAAGACAAGTTTGCAATGCTTCACTGTAAATGATGCAATGTGAGACCATATGCTGACATCTGGGTAGTGCTGGTCCCTAGTAGTTTGCTCTGAAATGAATGCTACCCAGCCTGGTAGTTTGTGCAAAATTTAGCTGATGATAAGTCCATTTATCCTTCTGCATTCCCAGCTGAGATTCTCAATGCCCTCTTTTAATCAGAATTTAAAGTGAGTGACATGCAATCAGGAAGGGTTTTTAGAGAACAGTAAGATGCTTGTCGTTTTACTTGTGCACTTAACATGGGGGCTTTTTTTCCACCAAATAACAATGGCACTTACAAGCAGAAGGAGCTACCGGGAAACACTCAGCCAGGCTGTCTAATGTTGAGCAGGACATTTTGCTGGAGCAAATTTGCAGTATTTCTCTGTAGCTGCAGATAGACTATAACCTCCTGTAGTCACCTGGCACTCTGGGGCCAATGAGAGGTCTTTGCTATCTGTACGTTGTTTTGGTCCCAATAGTTAGAAGATTAAAAGTGTTTTATGGGGTAATGGCTACTTCTGCTTTAGGAGTCTGATTTTTAAGCCCTTTTGGTATTCAGTCCCAAGAAGGGGGTGTGTACTGATACCCTGTATTTGAACTGTGAAAGGAATGTGATCCCTGGGATGGAAAGAAAGGGTTTCAGCACTGTCCTGGCAAAATAACCAACCTTCAGAGGTAACCAATCCTAAAAGCTGCATACCTAAATCCTCCAAAGGCTCATAGGTGCAAAACATGTGTTACAGAGATCAGAGAGGGAAGGGGAGATCTGGACAGAGGTTTCAGGAAAGAGATGCCAGTGACTTCACTGGGGTCTACTCCCATGCTGAGCGGGTTCCTCCATGGTGGATGAGGGTCCATGAGCAGTGTATCAGCCTTTATGGTCTCTGTAGGTTTGTTTCATCCCAAAGGGATTCAGGTTACCCAGAAATCCGTATGGTGGCCCTGACACGGGAGCTGCATGACACTTCTTGGATAGCCTTAACTTTGCCACCAGTGTGGTCTGCTTGTCCTTGCTGGGAGATGCACAATATGTATCAGAGATAAAAGCAGCAAATCAGCAACAAAGGCAAATTTGCAGTAGACAGCACAGCATGTATCATCGAGTCTGTCTTGAAAAATGGCAGGCACCTCCTTGACTTTTAAAGATACAATGCACAGTAAGGAAAATCATGGCAATTTCACCCGCCACATGAACTGTGGTCTTGATTTATGAAAGAAATTGTTGTGTTGTGCTTTCTTCAAAACTTCTTTTAAATGCGTTTCAAGAATACTGTATAATTTTAGTCTATGCAACTCATTTTCCCCATCGACCAAACTGTAGATATATAAAACAACATATTACAAGGAATCATGCTTAAACCTATCAATATTTCCCAGTGATCCTGTATATTAATTCAAATTAGACCTCCTGCTGGTTTAATTCGGTAACCTGAGTAAAACACAGTAAAACACTCCCGATACATCATGTATTATAAAAGATACATATCCAAGATGCTGTTAAGATAATCACTATTATTTTTCATTTGACACAATGCATTTACATTTTTGTTAAGACTTTGTATCATCTGCCTGTTTTCTGGAGCTTTGAGAAACACATGAATGTTATACATAATATCTCAGGAATCTATATTTTTCACATGTAATTTTAATCTTTTAAAGTATTTTGATGTTCTGATTAACTTTTTGTGTCTTTTTCAATCTTGGCTTATATGTGAAGGACTGGTAAGAAGAAAATTAAAATAGTTTTCTTAGAACTAACACTCCTCCTTTAGATGTCTGGAGACATCTATTTGAATATACAGGAAAAATTCTCTTTCCTTCCTGGAAAAGACAGTGGAACCTATAGTTTTTGGTTTCTGTGTACAAAGGGAAAACAACCCTTTTCCTGACTGGCCAAGTGACTTAGGAGCTTAAAATATCATTTAAAATCATTGAAATTTAGCTGGCATTCAACAGGTCGTATAGCCCAGATGAGGATTTCCAAAAGGTTTAAGAGGACTCAGTATTTGCCTAACTTCTTCTCCTCTGCCTATAGGCATGTAAGTACATTGGGAGTCTGGCAGCAGCTTTTTTGGAAGGATGTGTCTGTTCGCTACACTTCTGTGGAAACCTTGGCTGCCTTGGCATTTATAGGACTATGAGAGGAACAAGATCCAGGTAAGGCAACTCAAGGAAGATAAAATCAGACAAAGATGTATGTACATAATGCTGCATAAAACCTCCAACGTTATTTTTTTCATTCCCCATCCCCCACCCCCCAAAGTCAATCTTTATCCTTTCTTTTCAGTATTTTACCTCCCTCAGCTGTTTATAGCCTTGCTCCCTCTGATGTAGAAAATCTTCTGTTCATCATTTTCTTGTGTTTAGAGGTTGGAAATATGCTAAGGATTGGACTGAGATCTTGTCAGCCATAGGGCAATGCCATACTCTTACCAGATCAGCTAACGAGCTGGTGAGTAGAGTGGCTCTGAGTGAATCTCTGCAAAGACACAGGACAATGCCGTCCTGTGTTGTTACGCTGTGAGTTCTGTTAAATGCTCTAAAAAAGGTTGTGGCAATGTCAGATCCGTATCACAGATTTTCTAAACTTGATGTGGCTTTCTGCCATTAGATAAAGGAAAGTGGAGGTACAGGAGGCTGAGGGGCCAAGGAGGATACAAATGAAAGTGGATTTGAATTGTAGGCAGGAATTGAAAAGCCCATAAAAGCTGTTTAAAAATCCAAAGACAGAGGACAGCAAGTGACAAGTTTTTAACAGCAGACAGATTTTATTGCAAAGCAGCAAAGCATTTCTGTGTTTAACTGTGCTTACAATTAATCAACTTTTAATTCTGTTCATTAAACTTCATTATTATGAAGCAGTGTATTATAGTCACAAAGGAGTGGATTTGATTAAAATTTGAAGTGGAGCAATTCAGAAATAGTATTGTCACCTAAGAGAGCTAAGCAAGATTCACACACGGGTGTTCTCCCACATTAAATTCAATAGAGATGCTCCCTCTTTATCAGATCAGAATTTGGCCCCAGTTCCTGGGACATTCTTATTTGTCTTACATATGTTTGCTGTATGTGTGTGTCTGTTTATAAAACAACACGACACAGTTTTATTGACAGCTGCAGCATTGATTTTTCCATGTGATGGCATTACATTCTTGTGATGTATAAACAAGTTAAGTTACCCCAACCTAGACTTGTAATGGGGTAATTCTCTCAAGGTTTTTTTCCAGCAGGAAATTTCCTGATTCAAGGAGTAATTTATGAAGCATTCCCCTTTAATTAAAGCCATTCAGCATGTGATTTTTCTTAATGCCTAATTCAGTTTTCACTAGATTAAAAAAACCCAAACAAACCTGGACTGAGTGTATGTGTTGACCTTCTTCACCCAAAGGTGTGACTAGCTGGTTTTGAGTGCCATTTCCAACCTCTGACATAGAATTTGCTGTAATGTTAAGGCAAGGCAAAGTATTTTGTTGGTTCTTGATCCTATAACGAACCTGAATGCAAGCTTAGCCAGTACCTTTCCATTCCTGTTGGATGTCTTAAGCTCATCAGCCAGCTTTGATTGCTTTCACTCTTAATACCTCTTGATGTGTTTCAGAGTTGTTCTACAGGCTTAGTTCTTCTCAATGACATGCCCTGATCATGCAAACACGCAGCAACTGCTTCCGCTTGCAACACACACCTTTATTTGTCTGTTATCCAGAGAAAATTGCACGTGGTAAATCTTCAGAGCTGACCATTCTGGAATTTTCTTCTCCAGTGCATGTTCCATGTTGTGTAGGATGAGGAACTTGGCATTCTTTTAGGACCTGTTTCAAACCCTGTTCATTTCCCAAGGAACTTTGTGCCTTTCAAGTGAATGCTGCAATTAAGAATGCGCTTGGATGTATGAAGCCAAACGTAGAGTGTCTGGCCTCAGGAAATCCATGGCTCTCGTTTCCTCTGGATCCCTTGGGAAAATGTGTCTGTTGTGAAATCTTAATGATGTCCTGCCTTTAGGAATTGCTCCTGCTGCCTTTCTCTCACTTACATAATTACAGCTGCTCTGTTGCAATCTGTAATGAACAATATTCAGGACAGGCCAAAACTTGTTTGTCTTATTGACACAAACAGTCTGATGGGAAGCCCTGGGATTGTTCATGTGAATGAGCTCAGCAGGGTGTAGCCCACTCTCTCACTGCTGTAGCACTCAATTTTGGGGAATAGTTAGTCTTTAACAGATTCACGTGTGCCTAACTAATGAGGAGCATTCTCTGAGCGCACAGACATATTTCTCCATGTACTTCTTGACAGTGAGTTCAGTTTTGTGACTAGAGGATGCTGTTATTTGCTAAAAAAATATTTTCTAAATCAAAACCCAACTTTGTATCGTGTCTCCTCATGGTGGTAGCAGTATTTCAGATAGTACGGAAGGGGCAGGACCAGATTTCTGCTCTTCTGAGCTTGGAGTAAAGTCAAATATACATGTTTGCTGGCCCAGCGTCTCTGCTGTCACGGCAGGGCAGTGGAGGCAGTTGCTGGCTGTGGACTGCTGCCTATTGAGATGTGTAACAAAGTGGACTGCCTCCAGCAAAAGCTCAGGAGGCTGACTGCTTCGCCTAGTACAGCCATGCTCCTAACCCCAGGATGTTGCCATACATGTTGTTTTGCTAATTCCTGACTGTGCTGTCCTAGTTTTGACAGGATTCTTTTCAGAACGTTTCAGTTAAAGTCAAGAAAGTATGATCAAAACAGGTTCATTTCCAGCAAATGGCAATTTTTCTGGAAATGTAGTAGGAAATAAGTCTTAAACCAGTTTTACTACTTGCTGTATTGTTTGAAACTAGTTCTGTCAATACCCTTTGAAACCAGGTCCTTAAAGCCCAAGTCTTCTCCTAGATCAACAGAATTTAAGCATTGGCTTTTTTTTTTCCCTAAATATTTCAAAGCTATGAAGACTTCTAAGTTAGCTTAGACTTTTTTCTGATGTTAGAAACCTAGGTCTTACTATATATGCTATAATATAAGGGATTGTACGTCTGTTATCCATGGTGCATGCAATATGGGGCAGCACCATACTGCCCAGACATATGGGAAGAACTGGTTCTCAGGGAAATCCCTTTTCTTGAACAACCAGACAAGCCTTCATGAGGGCTTAGGACATCTAAGGGTCAAAATGTAATACCTGACATGAGAAATAAGGAATAGTAGAAAGATTTAACAACATGGTTATTAAAAGAGCAATATTTTTCATGACAAATTATTATTATATTTTGTCATGAAAAAAGGTAGTGGGAAATTGCCTTTTCTCAACTCAAGTAAGAGGACCTGGAGTTGAATTTACACATTAGTGCTGATGACTGGTTCAAACTTTATCTTTCTTTGAAAAACAGCTAAAAAAAGAACAACAACAAAAAAATGACGTAGAAATGATTTTCTGGCTGAATTTTTTGTCGGGATGTACAGGATATTCAGTGTTCATGAAATCTCTTTCTTTAGGTTTGCAACATGAACATAGAAAGAAGCAGGAATGCTAAACTATGAACACCTAGTTTATCCTTTGAGATCAGGGTGGTAAAGTTAAAGTGTTGTCATGGAACAGTTTTCCCTCTCCCTAAATTACAGAAAAAAAAAAAAAATACAGGAACATGAACACACAAAAACCAAAACATGGAATAAGATCCCCTATAACTCCTTTCCCTCCTTTCCCCCAGGACAAAAATGAAAACCACTTTAGAGGAAATTCTTATATTTATATAAAATAAGACTTTTTTTCCTGTTACCATCTAATTTCCAACGAATAAGAATTACTTTCATGCTAAGTCAGAGTCAGATGGGATTTTGGTTTAATTTACCCTGAGCTATATAAGCATTAGAAAGTGAAACCTTTTTTCCATAGATATGAGTCTCTTCATGGCTTGTATATTACAGTTTGCCTTATTACATCTCATAGATTGAAGCCTAAGGCTCTGTAAGTAAGTTGCCCAAAACTGAAGGACCCTTACGAGCTTTGACAACCAACAACTTGCATTAACAAATGATGTGGATATTTCATTTGAAGTGGGAAGAATAAAGAACATTGCTTTAAGTCAGTGAGGAAAATGAAAGACTTAATATAGGTTGAGCACAAAAGATGAGTCCAAACCTGATTGCTTCCTGTAAGAATAATTAAAAGAAAGGCACGCTAAAAAAAAGATACACTCTTTAACAAGTTCCTTCTCAAGTGCTTTTCACTTATTTTCTCCATTTCTTCTCTCTCAGCACATGCTTATCCACTGACTGCTACCTTCATTAGCAGTTAAATTAATGTAGCCCGACCAGGACACTTTTGCTGAGGAACATACTTGGTAGACTAGAACAGGTTTTGCACGGTGGTCGCTAGGAAAAATGATATTCCTGTTTTCACGTAAGGTATTTGTATGGTGAGGGAGGTTCAGAAACTGTAGCTGTTGAGACATAAGACTTTTACCAAAGTTTTTGAGCACCTCCATTGACATGATTTTCTCACAAGCTGAGTACCCCGCTGCTTGCTTACTTGCATTCTCTTCATTCAGCATCTCTGAAAACTGCACGAGATTTTGATACGGCCGGGTATAATGCTATAGCTCTCATGGTGCAAAACCTGAACTCCATCTTCAGTGACGTTTAAAAGGTACATTAGCCATCCTTGCAAGCAGTATATGATGTACTAACTTCTCAGGGAGAAAGCAGGGGGCTGGAATGTAAGGTTTTGTAAAATACAGAAATGTTGAGGAATGAGGTCTGTCAATCATCAAAATGGACCAACACACAAGAAGTAGAAGATGAATAAGGTGCCCCTGTGAGATTATGGAATAATCAGGTTCAGTTCATATACTATGAACTATGAAATGTGGTCACTAGTTGTTATTATCTGACAATTATTTTGATAAAATGATGCTTTCTATAAGGAAACCAGCTACACAGTGGGAAACATACATTACTCTTATTTTAAGGGACCCCATGATTCTGTTTTGGATCACCTCTTAATCACTCCTGCTGGAATGAACTTCACTGGCATACAAGAGCTACACGTCACTGGAGTTAGGGAAGAATTTCTGATTTTTAAGTGGAGTGGCAGAGCTCCCTATATACCAGTACCACACATAGTCCTTCATAGTCCTTTGCAACAAACCTCCACATTGTCTTGAGGGTTGGTTTTTTTTTTTTTTAATGAGAAGTGTAAGACATGAGATTCTTTTTGTGTTCCTGGGAAATAAATAATGGTCAAAAGGTTATATTGTTTTAAACAAGGAGCTGATGATGCCATAATCACAACTCGTCTCTGAGGCCCAGGCAACTCAAATGAGAGAGAGTTTTGAGGACAGAAGACCCTTGTCAGGCAGCAGAAGACCTGCTTGGATTTGGCTATTGTGGCCCAGGGTATGGAGAACTGTATGTAATGAATGTGTGCCAGGATTATAAGTCCCTCTGAACATTAATTTTGAGGTACTGCTTAATCCTTCCTTTTTTTATTGGACCAGGTATTTAAAATACATTTAGAAATACAAAGATACAGATAAATGCTGAGGATGATATTCAAAAGCAGCCAAGTGCCACACTCCTATTGAATGTGGTAGACTTTAAATATCAATGTGCTTTTTTTAGGTGCCTAAGAACTACTAAAAATCTGACTTTTTGGATTAGGCTGTTCACCAATTGAAGTCAACAGCAGCATGGATCCAGAATTGTACCCTCCTGGTTTAATCGTAGCTAGGTAGCAGTGGATGGAAAAAGGCTAGTAGTAAAAAGTAGTGCTCAAGCTTCAGTCATGTAATTCCTGTGGTTTTGAATGACTCATGAAAGTTTATCCTAGTTTGTAGTTCAGGGAGAACCCAAATGTCCAACAGCAAAATACCTTGACCTCAGCTCATTTTCCACCATACTCCTGAAAATATCTTCTGACTCCCAGCATCTCACGGACCTGGTCTACTGGTTTTACATGGTACAAATGTTTCTCATCTCCTGTTCTCTGCCTTTGAAAAATCTCGTGTACCTTCTGTCATAAACCTTTTGTCTGTCTATACCTTTGATGTCACTAGCTACTGTGATTCCCAGAAGTGTTAATTTCTCTGTGTTTCTGGGTGAGTATTGGGGGGAAACGGCTTTTTGCATGATTTTGACTTCATGGCTTAGAGATGGTTAGTTTGATTTACTTTTAAGAATGATGGTTTGGAACCAACTTCTAGGGAAGAAATTCCTTTACACATTTAGATATGGATCTGTGTCTAAGACTAAGAGTTTTTCTTCTGCTGATTTTTTCACTATGTATAAAACATGGCTGTTGATACACTTAACATTTTCTTTCTTTTTTCCCTTTGAAGTGTCACAGCAATGAAACTGTTGTGATTTTTTTTATTGTTCAGGATTATTTTGCCAATTGAGTAGGGAAAGCTATTAGGTACTAGCTTGTTTTTTGTTTAGATCACATAATAAGTCACCTCAATTATCAACGACAAAAATGACTCTTTCTTTAAAAAGACATTTTCATATTTATCAGCTCCCATTGTGTAGCATTATTTCCCATTCTACACTGTAGTTTAAAGGTCAATGATGAAGTCATTTGAGATTTAGTCATTCTAATGTTTTGGTACTTTCATTTTACAAAAATGATTAAGACTTTGAGGAACTATGAGGAAAAGAATTTGGTTCTTGGTCTATTTCCATGTTCAGAACAGGGTTTTGGTTGTTTGATTTTTGTTCTATTTTGGTTTGATTTTATGCTTCCCTGTTGAATTTTGAGGGGCAAAATGAATTTTGGAGCATTCTGACAGTTCAGAAAATACATTGGTGGTATTTTTTCACACTATTTTGTGAGCTCATGAGCTGCTGGAACAACTTTTAGATAATGATAGAAGGCTTTTTCAGGCAAATTCATACTCTTGAGGGGAAAAAAAACCCCACTGAAAACCGGAAATACAAGATATTTCTGCCATCTCCTTACATTCCCACTGACGTTCATGGAAGACGCATACCTAAATTCCAGATTTTTGTATTAATCTTAAGCTTTGTCCCCTTGGAACTAGACCTTAACTATATAAAAAACACTACTCTTCCACAGGGAAACATAGATAAAGAAAGGATGGCACAGATTAGAATACACAATGGGAAGAGAGAAAGAAGAGATTTGAACCACCATGTATTGCAAGAAGCCAAATGGATAGGAGGATTACTGTTAAATTCCTGCCACTATTGCATTATCACATTGTACCTCAGTCTTTTTATTCGGTAAATGAAGAGTGTTAAGGTTTTTTGAAGAGTTAAAAAATAGTGTAAAATTAGCACAGACAGCTTGCCTTCAATGACAGTCATCAAAGGGAAGGTATGATAAATGGAAGCTTTTAGGTATTTAGATATTGCTGGTAAGTTTAATGCTATCAAACAGTTCACCCATAACTGGGGAGAAAATAGGAAAAAATCTTGTTTTTAGAATGGTAGGTTACAGAAAATACATTTTATTTTATAGTAGGAAAAAAATTCCCTGAATTCTAAAGACCTAACAAAACACAGGTCTTGTTTCCAGTCAGCCCTACTTGTAATAATAGATCTTCAAGAGCTCAATCTTATCAGAGTAGGATAAAGATGACTTCATTGCAGAGTATAAGTACCTTCACAAGGAGAAAATGAAGGTACAAAGAACTCTTTTAGCCAATCTAAGAAAAGCCTGAGAAGAATCAATTGCTGGAAACTGAAGCCAGATAAATTTAGATTAAATGTAATTTTTTTTGACTATCAGTATGATTAAATGTTGGAATACGCTCCTGGTAGAGGTAGATTCTCCATTTCCCAAGATTTTCAGTCCAAGGTAAAAGATCTTTAGAAGTGCTTTTTTTTAGCTAAGTTATTTCTTAGACCATTACTAGGTGTTTGGTTTAGTAACTGGATAAAAATTAATGGTAGGGATGCTCAAGCCATGCAATGATCCCTTTCAGCCTCAAACACTGTGAGTCTTGGAAAAAAAAGCACATAGAGGTGTGCAGACGAAAGCTCTTACGCAGGTTAAGACACTGCTAGCTTTACAACTGCCTTTAGATTGTGTCTTTCTAGTACTGGTTACAAAAGATGCTGCTGTAAACAAGTATTTACGTTGGTACAGCAACCATTTTTAGATCCTGTACCATGAAAACAAACTCTATGTTTTTTTTCTTCTTTATTTCCAAGGTCTTCTCAGTCTTGTGTTTCACTTAGAGGATTTTCCCTCACTCTCCTCTTATCTCCCTGATGCTCTGGATTGTGCTCCTATGAGGCTGCTGATCTGTTCTCTGTTCTACCCAGCCACCACTGGCTCAGAGGCAGGACTTTCAGAGGCTGCCTTCACTGTTTACTTCAATTGCATATTTTCCAAAGATGTCTTAACAAAACTTCTAGAGGTTTCATTGAGCACGGGTCAAACCCCAGAGCCCTATTTCACCTGTCCCATAGTCAGCTATTCCTGCAGTTACTCCAGGTAAGGAAGGATGAATGGTGCTAAAATTGTTGTTTGCCCCAGTTTCTGTGCTCTGCGATCCTGCGCCATTTCTGTTCTCTTGCCATTGCTTCTCTTTTAGGCTGTTACCATCTTGTATGCTTTTTGCTCACTGGGGGAAAGAACTGTATGTAACCAACACCAGTGTGGTTGTTTTCTCATCAGCTAAACATGGAGGAATAAATGAATCTATGAGTGCGTCTGAATTTCCCAAACATTTCTAAGTTTTTATAATATGACTTCATTTAAAATCACTGTAATAATCAAGAAAGATTACTAGAATGCTGTGATTAAGAAAAAGTTAGAAAGACTAACAGCTCTGCTGTTCGTTACCATGATCAGGTTTCCATGCTAGTTTTGTTACTGTAGAGTTGCTGCAGCGCCATGCCCTGGGATAAGAGCAAGCAGCCTTTAGGCTCCACAGTTCTTTTAGCAGCCATCTGATATCATTCCCCACTGTTCTGAGAGGTTCATTACACAAAACCCCATTACATTTGCTAGGTCAGGTAAGTTAGAAAGCAAACCTTTAATTCTTTCCACATGAGCTGGTAAAGGAGAAAGAAGAGATGACATAATTTACTGAAAGTCTGATGTTTAATTATGCTAGTAATAACAGCTGTGCCATCCTGTTGTGCCATGAAATGAGAACGCTGTTTGCTAGGCAACACTCTTCACACATGCCAGCCCAGCTTTTGAACTTATTTATGCCAGTCCGCACCCAGAGTCCTTTTCTTGGCTTTACTGATGCTCCCTGAACAAAGAGTAAGAGCTGAATTTGAGCCACTTCTGCATCTAGAAAGTAACTTTCAACCTGTTTTAGAAGTACAGGTCTTTTCTTCTTGAAAAGCATTATGGGTGTAATTCTTCTTGCCTAACTTCCGTCATTTACAAGCATCTAGCAGAAAATGATTGCTGAGGATCTATTCCCAGACTGAGCTGCAGACACAGCACTCTGCTAACAATTGTCCCACCCATTCAGTGTCCCTTATATCTATGTAAAAGCCAATGGCTTTTACATCAGCCCATTTTCTCTATTGCCAGTGTTAGCTCTCCTGCAATAGGAGGCATTAGCATATTCAAAGCATCTCCTTCTATTGTTTTGTAAGATGACCTTAACAAAACCTCCAATCCTAAATGGGAAGCAACGGCTGAAAGAGCTTATTGAACAACTAAGGATCCTCGTAGCAGATATGACAAATACTTTAATTCACTGTTTAGAGCTACTTTGTTGCCTTCAAATGCTTGATTTCTAACAGTACAATAGGTCTGATTGTCTTCTGTTGGTGGTTTTACATTGATAAACCATAACTGAATACAATTACCGATTTACTGAATGTGAGTGAGGAGAAAGCACAGGTTCTGTATATTTAAACCAGGAGAATTCTTTTCATTGGTAAAGCTAAAATGAGTCTCCTATTTGACATGATTTATAGCAGTGAGGACAGGTCCGATAACCACCCAGGTTCAGCCCCTAGCCCCTAGAATGGATAGATGATTATCTTCTTTTATTAAATTCATGCATGGCTTGCCGTTGAAGCTGTATATTAAAAGGAAAACAAATACTGTATAGCTATATCCTGCTATCAATTCAATGAATAGACTTCCTACCATGCCTGATCAATGGGGAATTTGGTGTGAAATCAATGTCCAGCTCTGGCCCATAGCAGTCAGTTCTCCTGAGAACAGTATATCCATGTTAATGTCACATTCAAATAAGAGCAAATTCCCATTACCCTGGAAATCAGTGAACCCTTTACTGCTGATGTAAAGGTGGGGTGGCTCTGGGGGGTAAGGCCCTGACACTTTGAGTAGAGTTTAAAAGGCTGTTATTCTCTTTATCGTTAAAGGTATGACAACTTCAGGTTTGCAATTTGACGGAGAGCTGCTAACAGCTGCACCTCAGATCTGTTCCTCTGTGAAGCCAGGCAAAAGAAATAGGCTTTCTACCCTGTTGGTAATTTTCCTGTATCTGCTTTACTTGCTGACTGCAAAAGGTTTTTCCTTTTTAGATCCATACATCTAACAGCACCTTTGCTAATACCATTTTTTATTAGGGGTTGGAGGGACTTGCAGAGTTTACCTGTCAATATCTGATTCCTTTCTTTTCTGACCGCATTCACCTGGCCTGAATAGAAGCCATGGCACCAGATGCAAACTTTCTGCCCTCCGTTTGTTTTGACAGATTGCGTCAGTGGTAGAAACATTACATCATTCTTTAGGCTGTTCGCTTCCTGCTCGGGAGGAGCGGAGCAGAGAGGAGTGCAGGGGAAGGACTAATAGGCAGCTGGAATGTCTTCTGCACATCTTCTATTCCAAGTGACACCCTAGGCAGAGTTATACAGATTAATTCCTGGGACTTAACAGTACAGGTCACAGGAATATTGGCTGACACGTCAGCAGTGAAAACTTGGCTTCCTAGCCCTTGGGCTCTAATATTAAACGGATTTCTTAGGCTCCTAAAATTAGCTAATTAGATATATGCATGTGTGGCCTTTCCCTTATTAGCGAGCATTCTGGTCTTCAAAGCACTATTGTGTGGGTTGACTTGATTATGGTCCTGTAGTTTTTAAATGCTCTGCATTAGGATATATTTAAACAGCAGTAATCATGGGACTGTGTTCAGTGACATGGAAATACGAAAACTTCGTGGTGGGAATAAAGGAGAGAGACACAAATTTAAACTACTGCCTTGAGGTTGTTGAAAATAACTACAATCAGCTTTAATAGCAACAGCTTGAAGCCCTGGTGGTATTATTCAATATTCCAGGTAACAAAGGATACAGCAGTGAAGTTTTAATTACCATAATTTTAAAATATCACCAATATTCAGTGCATCGTGCTTTCTTTTAAAGCAGTGCAAGCTTAAAAAGTCTCCCCAGCTGTTTCTTTTTCTCTGTTGCTCGACATGTAAATATGAAGGCTTAGGAAGGTTGTGACCAAAGCTGGATGTGGTGTTACGTTGTTTTAGTGCATCTCCACTTAGGTGTGGATGCAGATGCAGTAGGGATAAAAAAGAGAATGGGAATGGTTCAGGCAAAAGAGAACAGAGAAATAAAAGCAGAAACACCAAATAGAAAGCAGGCTTTGAGTGAAGAAAACCCTGAGACAGGAGAAAGGATGACAGTTAAATGGCCAGAGGAAAATACAATACGGATTTTCAATAAACGTACTTGTGACCTTGGGACGAGAAAAGGCGTACAATGCAATGTCCAGTGCCTTTGACATCCCCCATCCACACCACGTGCTGCAGTCTCCTGCTAACAAGCCCCAATTTAGGGTGCAATAGGTAGAACCATTCAAAGCCTCATGCTTGATTAGTCAGTCGCCTTTCACACTGCTGATCATGAGGTACTGCTGACCTGATGGTGGGGCCATACAAAATAATAAGCAGCTGCTCCTCCCCTTCCTCAAGATCCCTGACATAAGAAATCCCACCGGACTTGCCACTCTTATTTGATGTCCATGCTCAACAATTAAGGGACATTGAGTGCAATGGCACAGCAAAGGAAGGGGTCTCTTGAGTCATCAAGTCTGATCCTTTGCTGTTGCAGATCTCTTCCTTGTGTTATTCCTTTCACAGCCTGATGAAGGACTAGCTTAAAACTACTTGTTTTCCCCTTCCTGCTCCAAACAGAAAGCTCTTCCAGAATCGAATTCTTCTGAAGATTAGTGAGTCCAGCCTGAGGACATTTCTGGTTAGTCTCTGCTCATTAGTTCTTGTGACAACATTTTCCTTTAGCTTAATTACCTCATCTTCCTCCTCTGACATTTACCTCACTAATATGTTTATAGAGAACAAATTATCTCTCCTCCCAGGCTTTCTTTGGCTGGGCTGACCAACACATACTTTTAAAGTTTCACCTCCTAATTTAGGCTCTCCATTCCATGGTATATCTATTTACGGTACCTTTTTTGACTGCGTTTGAGGAGAGCTGTATGTAGATCTCACCAGTGCTACACCTGGGAATACTGCGTCTTCTGGACATGTCCTTTATATGGGGCTTCATATGCCCTACCACATTTGTAGCTGATATATTAATTCTCAGTCCCAGCTGATGCATTTTTAACTTCTATATTGTCTGGTTTTGTTAGGAATAACAAGAACAGTTTGTTTTCCTTTGCATTTCTAGCTCTGACTCAGACTGACTTGGCAGCTATTGCTTTCTCTATAGTGGGATCAAATCAACACCAGAGACTAGTGTTCCTATGCCTTTTGAGTTGATTTTTAAGTACACAAGAAATAGACCTGAGCTGCAGTTCATCTCGCCTGAGGCTGTGTCTCGAGGAGTGGAGGCTTGAGATGCTGTTTAGTGTGAACACTGAAGCCTGCCATCTTCTGCTGTCTGCCCCCTGCTAGCCCTCTTCCAGATTTACTCTGTTAGGAATGTTAGAAGATATGTCCTTGCCTAGATATTTTTGTATCCACCTGTGGACCTGCTTGCAATCCATAAACTCTTCTAATCCCTCTCTGACCCAACTAACACCTCTGTGTCCACAACCTCCTACGTAGCAGGTTTGACAAGTTCACTGCCCCTGTGAAAAGATGTACTCGCTGCCTTTCATCTCATTTATACCGATACCCTGTTAGTTTCACTCGATGTCCCCTAGCCCTCGTACTGCAGCTGCGGGTGAATAGGCTCTGCATTCAGCTTATCCACCAGCTTCATGACTTTGAAATCCTTCATTACATCCTCCTCAGCCTTCCCCAACTCAGAGTCCCAGCATTTTTCTTCTCTCCTTTGACCATTTACCTGCCTGTCACTTTTTTCCCTAACTGCATGACACCCTCAGGACTACACCAGTTGTAGCACATGGTACTCAGCATGAGGGCTCACTACAGGTTTCTGTAGCAGCAAAATTCCTCCCTTTGTCTTGTTCCCAGTGGCTTGCTTCATGATTTTAAGGGAAATATTGCACCCATTTTTAGGAAGGAGCATCCTGAGAACTACCAACCTGTCAGCCTCACCTCTGTGCCTGGGAAGATCATGGAACAGATCCTTCTAGAACTATGCTAAGGCACATGAAGGACAGGGAGCATGGTTTAACCAAGAGCAAGTCCTGCCTGACCAACATAGTGGCCTTCTATAATGAAGTGACTACATTGGTAGACAAGGAAAAGAGCTATGGATGTCACCTATCTGGACTTCTGAAAAGCCTTTGACATGGTCCTCCACAACATCCTTCTCTCTAAATAGGGGAGATATGGATTTGATGGGTGGACTGTTCGGTACGTAATGAATTGTTTGGATGGTCACATCCAGAGGGTAATGGTGGTCAATGGTGTGATGTCCAGATGGAGATCAGTGACAACTGGTGTCCCTCAGCTGTCTGTACTGGGACCAGCACTGTTTAATATCTTCATAAATGATGTAGACAACAGAATTGAGCACACTGTCAGCAAGTTTGCAGATGACATCAAGCTGAATGATGCAGCCGACACACCAGAGGGGTGGGATTCCATCTAGAGGGATCTGGACAAGCTGGAGAAGTGGGACCCTCATGAGGTTCAACTAGGCCAAGTGCAAGGTCCTGCACCTGTGTCAGGGTAATTCTGGGTATCAATGCAGGCTAGGGGATGATGTGATTAGGAGCAGCCCAGTGGAGAAGGACTTGGGAGTACTGGATGTGAAAAGTTGATGTGCGGTCACAGCCCAGGAAGCCAACTGTATCCTGGGCTGTGTCAAAAGCAGTGTGGCCAGCAGGTCAAGGAAGGTTGTCCTGCTGCTCTAGACTGCTCTGGTGAGACCTCACCTGAAGTATTTTTGGGTATGTAAGGGAGTATTTGCAAACACCCTCTTTCTTTCCTCCCATCAGCCTCAGATCTCACCCATGTCCTTCCCTTTCCCTGGTATCACTCATGTTTTTGCTAATCCTTCCATCCCCACTTTCTTCATTAGCAACATCAATGCCTGTCTGCATTATTGTTTTCCTACAACCTCTAATTCCCAGACCCAAGGCAGAGCCATGTGTGTGTTTGGGAGATCTCTGCGTATCTTCTTGTCTATTTAGCAAATAATGTTGACACAACAATAATCAATAAAAAGGCTAGGATGGTGTGAGGCACACCTCAAAGGTAATTTCCATGTCGTTAACGTAGTTACCCCTGCAGGTAAGAACTGAACCCAAGCATAATACTTGCCACTTTTACACCAATTGTGCAGCCAGTTCTATATGGTCAGGTCAACTGAATTTAAATGTGCACAAGGAAGGTCTTGGAGGACTGGCCCTCAGGGCTTAGTTCAATCTTTTGTTACATAAAGCAGTTTTTATTTGCTCTGGGTTGTAATAACAAGTCTGTAACTGAGGTAAAAATTAAGCTCCTTGTGTGCGTGCAAGTTATGTATTTTAGCAACAAGCTTTACTAACAATGCGAAGCAGAACAAAATGATGGAAAGAGCAGAGAGACCATTCTTCTGTCTCTTCAGAATTTCTTTAGAAAATGATTGTACAAGCCCTAGCCTTTGACCTCTGTGCTGAATTGGCAATCTTTAATTACAATAAATTGGCCTGCATGAAAAGGGTAAATCAATCACTTAGTATAGCGCGGTATCATCTTCCTGATGTTTCCCTATTAGAAGGCCATTTTTTGCTAGATAGAAAGATCACTAATTGTTCTTCTCATTTTAAAAAACAACCCATAAAATAAAAATATCTAATGATAATAATTTAAAACTGAAAGCTTAAACCCACAGGTGCAGCAAAATCAACCCACAAAATTGAAAATTATTTCCAGTTTTCAGTCTTTCCTGGAGCCAGTCTAATGTCCTTATATTTATGCCAGATATATAGGTTCTCCTTCAGGAAGTCTTTGTTTCTAGCACAGACAGATTTAACCTACAAGCACGAGCCTCATTATTATAACAATGATCAGTAGTGCCCTTCCTCTCCCTAGCTTTTTAAACATGAATCTTATTTCCAGGCATCTCAAAATGAACAACAAAAACCTATTCTGGGGTGACATACTTATTACAGAATGTCTCAGGACAGGAATATTATTTTCTGTTACTAGATTTGGCTTCCTATCATGTCAAATTTTTCAAAAGAAAAAAAAATCTTTCAAGATCTTCCTCAAAAGAACCTGCCTATTTTATCGGTATATATGCTGCTGTGAAGTCTTTGAGTCATGCACTGGTCAACTTGATCCTTAGGTTTATTTGAACCACTGCCACTCCTTGCTGGAGACAGAGGGAGGTGACTCTAGAGCTGATCGCTGCTCCTTATTTCACATTCACCGGGAAACCGGTACCATGGTCCTCAGTTTTTTGTCCGCAGTTTTTTACTGCCCCTGTCCTGGCCTTCCTAGTCTTCGCTTACATTTGGGTTGAAGGCCTCTGCAGTTCTCACTTCTTGGGCACCAGTAAGCAATCCTGTTAGGAGCAGTGGAAGAGGGAGGCAGCTGGAAGAACAGCTTGGTAGAGACCGCACAACTGGAGCCGTATGAATCCCCAATGCTCCCTCACCGATAGGCTCTGAGTATGGGAACAACGGGATCTGGATAGTGAGAACATAGGCGGAGCAGATCAGGGGGCAAATAAATAATCCTGTGATGTAGAGGATGAAGAGGGGAGATCTGTGTAAAGGAAGAACTGGCGAGGGACTGAGAGCAGGATCTTCTGGAAGGTCTGATGTGCAAACTGATATGGGGGTGAGAGACATACTGAAGGAACAGGAGAAAAGGGGGGAACTGGGAGAAAAGGCTTTACTGAGATCCTCAAGAAGTTGTTCCAGTGGGATCCACGTTAATTCCTGACTACTTTTCTAGACAGAAAGAACACGGACATATACTTAAGAGCTTTTCTGAATTCGGGATCATGTAATCTATGGCTAAATAAAACAAATCAGAGGCAAGAAAGAAAGGTAGTGGAAATGACAAATGTAAAACTAGAAGGAACCTCAAGATATCTTCTCCAACTTCCTGCCTGAGGCAGCACCAGACGCATCCAGACTCCCTCAGGTGGGTGTTGCCATCTTGTCACAGAGCCTGGGTAGGCAGCTGAAGGGAAAGTTTAATGAACCTTCAAAAAACAATGAATTAAGCAACAGGAAAAAGCTACTGGGGAAAAAAAAAAAACAGAAAGAAAAAGGAATATTCTTCACAATATGCCATAGAAGACAAGGAAAAGAAAAATGTGTCCAAGGGGGAAGAAGATTTTAAAACAATGGAAAACTAGGCATCTGTCTTGAATCAAAACTTGAAAAAACTGCACATAAGGAGTTGATTCTCAGTTGCTGCAAGAAGCTGTTGAGGAGAAACCAGGGTTTAGTACAGCCATCACTTTTGCCTTGAGGGGAAGATGCTAGGCAAAGCAGAACACAGAGTATTTTCTATACACTTTTGTAGCAATGTAGGTTATTTTTATTTGATTCCCCCCCCCCTCATTTTTAGGGTGGGTATTTTTGTTTTTCTAGTCATAATTTTTAAAGCAGAAGAAGTCATCAATACTGAGCTCCAGCAGGTCAAGAGCCTTGTGCTCACACTGTTTCATGGATTTCTTGCCAAATATCTCAAACTAAAGGCCTTGCTTAATGTAGACAAGTGGAGTTATATCCATTTTCTTGAAGTTATGCTAGTTTACACGAAGGAGGGCTATGGTAAGCTTTACATCTGGATACTGTAATCCAACACTAAATCTAAAGACGAGTTTGTGAATAGAAGGTTGTGGCTCTTCATGTTTTTCAGGAGTGTGCTATTGTTGCAGTACACAGAAACTTGCAAAATAATTCCCTTATACAATATTCTAAATTAGTATAAGAAATTTCATATTTTGCTGGGAAACTTTATTTCTGAAATTTCTCTAAGTAGAAAATAAGCAGTTCCTTGAGAAGAATTGATAAAGCATGGTTTCCTGCAGCTTTATCATGGATTCTCTGCTGTTTTTCAAGACGACCACCTAGAGAAATGTCTTTTGTTGTAGAAAAATACTTGAAGTCATTTTCCCTTGGGGATTCTCTGCTGTTTAGTAAGAGTTTAATTCATATTTCTGTAATTTTTTCAGCAGAAGCATAAAAGGGATCTTTCTTTATCTGGCTGATTTTGTCATCATACCTGTAGAAGTGTATCTTTGAGGTCCTTGCCCCTTTGGCAAATTTGCTCAAAGATGTCTAGTAGGGTCAATGGGGGGAAAAGAGACAAATTCATGCACACACATGCAGATGCAACAATTAAATGAACCTCCAATCTTATAGAAATCAGATGAAAATATTTCTCTGATTTCATTCCATTATTTACTGCATCTCTGTTTTAGAAGTTTTTTCTACATTGTTCCTTGAACTTCACCACCACACGTTGCATTAGAGGTGAAAAAAAGCTGTCTTTATCAGAACTCCTGCAAATTTTTCCAGTAATGGAAATAAGTTTTTCTGATTTTAGATCAGTAGCTGAATAGACTATAGAAAATTAGTGAAGCCCAGTCTGCCACCTACCGCATAGGGCAGCGCAAACTGGTATCAAATGCAGCTAAGCCAATGGTGAGGGGAGGTCTGGGAACAGGGTATGTGTATGTGTGTTCCACAGTATAAAGGAAAGGGTACTGTAGAGTAATTTATGAAATAGCTTATGAATAGGGTACAGCCATGAAGGGGGCAGTCTCTTCTGCTGTGAAATGGAGTGTGTAGCAAGTGGTACTATATATGGGGTATATGTGGAGAAAAGGGGGGGAGAAGAAAATTGCTCCATGCGTCTTCGGATAGCCTAGTAAATCTCGGATTTTAATGGATGCACAATGCACAGACAAATAATACTCTCTTGAGACCATTTAGCATAAGGGCCTACTGTGCACAGGCAGCAGAGTACACAGACTGCACAAAGCATGGTTTTTTAAACGTGCACTGCTGTGCTGCATCTGAGAGGCAGCGGAAGAAAGGTCTTTGGCAGCCACTGGCACTGCTCAGAGCTGTTATTCTCTGTCCTGCCAATGGCCTGTGGTTTCTAAGATGGCCCCAAATACTTCTCCTGGTACTGTTTCCCCCTTCCTTGAAGCCCAAGGCAAGCAAATACACAAAAATCCCACAGATATATAGAGGAGAAATTCACTTTAGTGTGCCCTGAAATCATGTGAAGGATATAACACTATTCAGCAGAACTAGAAACTTGTGGAAAGGTTTCTTCTCAATTCTTTCCTTGATGAGAAAATGCATTACTGCCAGGCATTTGTGGATTTTAAATCAAACCATTCACGTTACTTTAATGTAGTTTGATGTGTTTGTTAATAATGTATACATTCCTAATTCAATGGGAACAGTACCGTGTCTGAACTTGGAGAACATTAAATATGTGCATGTTATTAATTTCTGGTTTATAGGAACAAAGAACTAGCTATTTTTCTTATTTTTTCTGATCTATCCCTAATACTCCATTTCTCTTGGTTCATTTTATAAACTGAGTTTTAGGGATTTCAGTCCGTCTTTATTCCATTTAATATTGACTTATTATTTCCCCTTGTTGTAATGTGCGCTGATATTTTCGGGGTTTTATTCTAAATAAAACCAAGACTCTTCTGTAATGCCACAGCTTTACTGTTGGCAGAATGCCATGGTTATTTAGCCTGCAACTACAACCCAAATAAAACCCTTCTTCTAACAGCTTACAACGTACCCTTTGTTTCTTACTAGGATTGTTTTTTGCTTCTTGGTTCCTCAAACAATTCATGTTAAATGAATTTATGTTACATTTATGTTAAATGTTTCCATGTTTGAACACTGTATTTGGGGCAGCAAAGATTAATTGAAGCCAAAATCTTGGTTTAGAAGCTTTGACCAGACCATCAGCTACTCTAAACCAGCAGAGCTGGAATAGGCTTGGCTTACAACTGCTGAAGATCTGGTTTACTGGATCCAGAAATTGAAGGGAAAGGGGAAATGGTTGAAGGAAAACCGTTTTCTTTAGAGATTGATCATCAAATTTTGATATAAGTAGCACCACTGGCATGTTGTGACTTTCTAGGAGACTCTCTTTAAACAACTGCTGCTCTGTAAGGGATAAGATCCTGAGTACCGGGCAGATTTTTACAATGAGGGTGGTGAAACACTGGAACAGATTGCCCTGAGAAGTGGTCTAAGTCACATCCCTGGAGACATTCAAGGTCAGGTTGGATGGGGCTCTGAATAACCTGATCTAGTTGAAGATGTCCCTGCTCATTGCAGGCAAGTTGGACTAGATGACTTTTAAAGGTCCCTCCCAACCCAAAGCATTCTACAATTCTATGATACTGTGTAGGGATTTACTTAATCTGCACCTGGCTACTTAAAACTTAGGCATCCAGAGTGGGACTGTTGACCAGACAAAAGCATGTGGTGTTATCATAAGTGCCTGTGGCATCCTGCCTTGCAGTGGCCATCCCAGAAGAGTGCTGTGTGACAAGGGCAGGCTGTCCTGGGTAGCGCTGATACTCAAGGAAGTTGTAGCAGCACTCTATGGAAGTTCAGCATGCCATGGCGTCTCAATCCCGCTCTAGGCTGAGCTAGTTGTCCAATACTAACCATGGCCAGTGCAGAGAGGCAGACAGACATATTCAGGAGAACAAGTGAATGAAATAAATGGATTGAGTTACCTCCTGCATACACCTGTTTTATTTCATTACAAGGAGCATGGGTGATCTGCTTAACAATGCTTCACTTTTAGACAGCTCAAGTTAGGTGAGATAAAGTGTGTGCTGTATGTAAGATGGGCCCAGTCTATCAAGATGTTTGCTACCAGTTCTCAGTCATGAAGTCATTGAGTTCTGATTTTATTTTTACTTGTTATTTGTGAGACTCAGTGGGAAATAAGTCTGGTACGTGTTGCAGGAAGTATTTATCACTGTGTTACATCAGGCTTGAACAGGTATAGATTGTTATATTAAACCCAATTTCTTGAAGTGGGGAAGGACCATTAAAGAAGGTTTATTAATTAAGGTCTATGGATCCAAAATCACCATTAGGTATGTTTGTGAACTGACTCAGGAGAAAGATCTTGGCATTACTTGCACCTTATTGTGGATTCAGCTTACATCAGGTTACAGCCAGAAAGGTGATTCATGGGCATCTGCATATTTCTTCTGACTCTCATGCCTCCTCTCTGTTTAGTTGTATGGTTGTGTGTGGAGCAGCTTGGATGCAACAGTGCAGGTTACTGTGTTTGGTACCAAAGTTGTAGCGTCTTTGACATACAATCCTTCTTCATCATAGGTCCTTCTAACAAACGTAAATTAAAAAGCCTGCCTCTTTAAGCAGAATGTGCTGTGCATGAATTGCGTTTGCCAAATACTTTCAGCACTGCAATAATCCATTTCATGATTTAAAAGCCTTGTAAACATGTCAAAATGGTTGGTTGGTTCTACCATCTTTGTGCCATCTATTACACTGAATAAATAAAGGGAAATGCAATTTATTCAGTGCTTTGGAAGCACAACATTTCTCTCACTGATGTGTGACAACTATTATCATATTTATTGTCAGCATTATACTCCTAAGCATGCAGGTGATGCATTGTGAGTATTTCATACTGATAAAGCCATCAATAACTTCCTTCTGGACCTTATTTGCTCAGTTGAATCAGCACAGCTGGCTGGGATATCGGGAGGTAACTGATGAGACACTGAAACAAAACAAATTAAAGATAAACCAGGAAATGCCATATTGCCTGTTAGAATCTTAACTGAAAAACAAACAAACAAACAACAGGTTTCTTGGGGCTTTTGAGGGGTTAGCTGAAGCCAAAGTTTGCAAATCCCCATCTTCTCTGCCGCGTGGGAATTCAGCAGCCTCTGGAAAGATGATGAGAACAAGCCACAGACAACACCATGCGGTTCCAAATAGGCTGCAGAAATATCTTGCAGCAGCTAATATAAACCATTTACCACCTAATCATTCTGACATATTTATATTTTCAAAAGCACCACTGAAAGGAAAATGAAATTGAAAAAGGTCTCTCTCACGAGGTATGGTCTAGTGGCAGAAGCAGCTTTGCAAAGTCCCAGGGGCTTACTAAGTCACTGTTCTCTGAGACACTGAGGAAGAAGCTCTGCTTTTGCAGCCTGTCAGCTTTATGTTGAATGTTTGTACAGGATCTTTGATCTCTTATTTATACATATTTCTCCAGGACAGGGAAGCAAGCAGAAAGAGAACTTCTATTTATATAAATCTTTCTATATCCCAGAGGTCAAAACCAACAGCATTTCAAACAAAGTGGGGGAATTTATCTTTGCCTCTTAGTTTGCAGGAAAGATGCATATTTTAGATCGTGCCTCCAAATGAGGCTCAGGTACACCAAATATGACTGTGTTTTGTAGGTTACGCTGCTGTAATTTCTCTGGGTGAGCTCATGTGAATGTGACACTGGGACACATTTTTGGGTTGTCTCCAGAGTCTCCTGGTTGCCTCAGCTGTCTTCAAGCAGGTTCCACATCTTTTCTGACCTGGAGAGGAGATGACCTAATGAACCATAAGTAACATGTTTAAAACTAGAGCTTAAATAGTCTGTTTAGCTTCATCATTCCTGTAGTCACGGTAGCCACTTGGCAATTGGGATTAAGGTCAACTGAAGTAAAGCATCAAAAATTCCTCAGGAATTCCATTGTTCTCTGAAAATAATTTTATTACAGTGTGAGGATGAAGTAGCTAAGTTGCTACCAAAATTTTCTGTTTTGTACATGAGCCCAACCTGAATTGTGCTTCTGATATGTCTTACACTGTCCTGAAGGGCTATCTTATAAAAAAACCTACATAGCAAGCAGCCAGTAGCTCCCATGGAAACTAACAATCCATAACATTGTTCCTCTTTTCAAACATTATCTGAAAATCCAAAGGAGGCCTCTGGAGCACTTTTTAAGCATAAAAGTATGTACTGTTTTATTTTTAAGATACTTGTAGATCTTAGAGGAGTTCTTGGGAAGTGTTGTCTGGTTTTTTTAATTGCTATTGGAAATGTCTACATTGATGTGCATTAACTTTTTTTTAGTAGCATCATCTCTTCCCCCAAATTTTGACTTGAAACATTGCTTTATTGAAAAGTTAACAAATTCTGATTTAGTTTTTCTTGAAAAGGGCCCTCGTTTTCTTGCAAACTGGATATTTTAGTAAGATTCTTTCTTATTTGAAAAATCTTTTTAATAAAAAAAAAAGAAAAATGTTTGGATGCAATTTTTTTAGGGCTGCCTAGCTTGTAGCGGCAATGAGTTGAGACAATATTCAATCCAAACAGTTACGATCACATGATGATAATTGAAGTGTCACGTATACAAATATATAATAATTAGCAATTAATACAGTGAAAAATTGGCAATTATAACAAGATGGACTAGCGTTGCTGAAGACCATAAAAAGACCACATCACGTGATGACATAATGCCTTTGTTTTTAGACAGTAAAATAAACCACAAAGAGCGTATTTCTGTCATTGGTGTGAAATCAAGTAGGTTAATCATTTATGATTTTTATGCTTCAAAGCTTATGTGTGCTACATGCTGTAGAGAGATCTAAACCATTACTCTAATGCCCAATGTACCATGCATGCTCCCTGCTGCTGCAGAGTCAGTCTCATCAAATTGGGCTTTGTCTAAAAGATTTTTAAAATATATTATAGGATGAAAGGTGTTGCTTGATTATGCAAAATCAGCATAAGAATACTTGCTAGCAGAGGTACATAGCTCTTGGTGTTTATTTCCTCTGAGGGCTCAGATAATCAAACCTGGGAATACATATACAGAGACGTGATGCAAACCATGTATTCCAGATGAGATGTCACTGAGGTTCTGGGAAGATGAAACATGTCCACTCAAAGTGCTCATCTGAAGCAATCATTAGCTATTTTATACACCTTTGTCTCTAACTGGGTAGCAAGACCAGGAAAAATTTCACATAGGTGGAAGAGGGGAACATAAACTGTATTGATGCACCAGACTTAAAAAGCCAGGTGAAATAAGTGGGATAATAGAAAAAACATACAACACTATCCTGTGTTTAGCTGGAGAATTTAGAAGAGTTTCCTTCACTGAGCTGAGAGTTGGGAATTTCCCGTAGGTGAGCATTGGTCTGTGGCTCAGGCTGAGCCAAACGATGTCCCCATGTGAAGTGGCTCATGATCTGCTGAGTGGGAAACTCTCCTCTCTCTGATGACATCTGTGTAAAGGATCTAAATTGTTCCTGACCAATATCCAACTAACACTTTATGGATCTTCCATGGTGGAAATTTCTTGGTATTTGGGAGAATTATTCCATGATCCGTCTTCCCCTCTGACAGGAAGGCTTCCCACTGACTTGACTAAGATTTGATCAAAACATTAAGTAGAGTTTAATCCTCCATCAGCTCCATGCCTCAGCAAAAGAAGGACTTTTGCTTGGGTGGAGGAGCAGAAGGGAGAGAAGGAGGCTGAAATCAAGTATAAACCAATTGCAATTCAAGTAAACCAGGTAGCTATGGTTCTTTTCAGGGTTACCTCTGAAGCGACCTATATACAAAATGCAACTGCATAGAGTGACACACACACATGCCATAAATAATAATGGATCTTAAAAATGTAATTTTCTATCAGGAGTTTGCATGCTTGCGAAAGCTCATAAATAACTGGTGTTTATTCTCCACACGGCACTTTTGCAGTAGCTGGTAATAGCTGAGTAAATGGTGGATGGGATGAATTCCTCCACTGATTTCAAATAAACTTTATGAGTTGGAGCAATAAAGAATGTTAAACAGTGTGCACAAAATAACATACTGTTAGATACCATATATGCTGCTTCAGTAAACACTAAAGCATTTTAATCTTCCTTCCAACACAGTAAACAGCAAGATAATAAGCTAAGGAAGAATACTATTCTTTAAAAGTCTTCCAAATTCCTGTGCATACTGTTGCCCTGTGCTTGAGACTGCTGTCAGATGCTTCTGTCACTTTATTTCTGCGTCACTGCAATGAAATTGGCCTGAAGTTCAATCGAACATATTCATTTGTGCTGAAATGTATTAGTGTAACTTAAATCCTGGGTGAGTGGGTGCAGTTGCAGCTCACAGCACACTCAGGTCCCGTCAGGAACAAATGATAAAGAGAACCATGTCAGGAGCTAGTAGAAACTTTGCTGTCTCACACCGCTGGTTTTAAACCCCCGGACTCCCCACCCCGTGCTGCTGCTTGCACAAATAGCCTATAGAAAAAAACCACTCCAACGCAGCAAACAACCACAGCGATTAGCATGAAAAAACACTACCCACCTAAAATGCCCATCCCTACAGGTCAGCCTGCAGAAAAATTAACTGAGAAATCGTGCTGGCAGTTGAGGCAGGCCTAGGTTCACCCAGCTACAGAGATTTCAGCGTTAACAGGGCAGTGTTTGCCCTCATTCCAGGTGCAGCCTTTCACAAAAAACACTGTTAGGAAAACTCAGGGCCTCATCTACACTAGTGGCAAATTTCCATCACTTGAGCGAGGCCAGGTCAGGTGTTAGCTGTTGGGCTACAGATCATCATGCTGAAAAGAGCAGAAAAGGAGTTTTCTAGTCCCTTAGTTTGTTCTAAGGTTTCTTCCTGTAGAAATGGTTTCCTTGCAGGCTTCTCCTTTTCCTACTCTGCCTCTACTATACGTGCTGGAGTTACCAAACCCCTGTGTTCCTCTTCTCTAACACCCACAACATGAGTGTGATGTGAGAAAAGTCTCTTCCTCCTCTCAGATAAGGCTGAAGGCCTCTGGATATCATGCTGTTGCCTTGCTTTGTGGATTAGATCTGTCTACTTGGTGCTATACCAGAGGAATGACGCATAGAATATGACCTCCCACTCTTCAGCCTTTAACTGATGACGGCTGAGATATAAGCAAGCCAACAGCTTTGGCACCAGCACAAGGACAGCAGGTAGCATTGTAATGATGTAGGAACAGAACTTTCAGGACAGCCTGAAAGGGAAGATAAGCTTTGTGGTTAGGATACTACTCTGGCAGGAAGAAGCCTGGGTCTTCTCTCTGTGATAAGATCCAGCATGGCGACAAAGATGAGAGCTTCCCACCAGAAACCCCAAAATTACAGCCCAGGGGCTACTTACTTGTGAACTTTTAGCCCAGGAATCCTACACAGTGCCTGATGGCCCACCTGCAACAGGAATGTATTTCTAGAACCTGTGGTCAAGTGTGGTCTTCTGAGGACTCTCAGTATTTGGAGTCATAGTTTCCAGGTAAGTGCCCTAATTCCATGACCAATGCTCCTGAAAAACAGCAGGAGTTCAGATATTCTCTGTGTTCATCATTTCCTATTGCCTAGCACCAGACAGCTCCAGCTCAGCACTTGTCTCTGTTCCTTGCCCTGTTTCCCCTGCACACTGTGGATCACGCTGAGGAGACTTTCAGCTTTCCTTGTTGGCTTTATGATATGCTTTATCTACTGATCTCCATCCCCTTGAATCACTCTGTTGGGGTCACCTGCCTCATTTCAGATACTGTACTATGAAAGTTGAAGATGCTTAAGATGCTTTTATGACTCTCAACTCCAGCCTCTCTTTTTGAAACTCCAAAGAGCCATGGGAAGACGTAGGAACCAAAAAGGTGGACAGAAGTCCCTTGACCTGATAAGAAAGCAGCTGGGAACACTGTACCTGCTGCAGCCTGTAAGATGTTTCTCAGGTCCCCATATATCAAGAAATACGTAGTTCTCATGCCTGTGTACAGTAGAGGGCAGTGAGAAAAAAAGGTGTTTTACCTGCTGTGTTCCCCTGGTAGCTCTGAGCAAGGAATGTATCATATGCAGAGTTAAATGGAAACCACTGGACTTTTACACACAAGAACCATGGATGGTGTTTGCAGCTCAAAGAAAATCTGCTGTGTACTATAGTGTTTAATGTAGGAAGAAAAGGCGGTGCGGAGGTGTTTAAGCCATTAAGTACAACTGTCTCTAGAGGTGGTAATACTTACTTAATAGTTTTAATAGAGTAGTGACACTCAGCCTTGTAATATGATGTCAGTGACGCTCAAAGAATGGAGAGTGTTTTCTGGGTCTTTGCCATTCTCATTAGCAGAGGTTCTTGAAGGTACTTGTGTTAATAAAGTAGGAACAGTGGTAGATATATAAGGCTAATGATCACTGTCTATCCATTGAAGTGAATGAACCAAATCTCTTGTAGAGTCAAAAGTGGACGATAAATACATTAATCTCCAAGCAAAGTGGAATGCTTTAAAGCGTTACTGTAACTTCAGGTGCAGTGAGAAGGGACACCTTGAAAATATGTGGGATGATTCCTTCCCTACAAAATCTAGGAGATGCTGTACTTCACTGAGTTTATTGCACCTTCTCAGCTCAGCTGGGCGTAGCAGCAGCATAGTTTGGCAGTGGATTTAAAAATAACTTTAAAAGCGAGCTTTGTGCAGCACACTGCACAGCAAATGCACTGACCTGCTGTGACGTGCATTGAAATCTGTTCCCCTCTTTGATTTCATTATGCTGCAGTGATGCAGCATGTTCCTGGGTCTGAAATGAGACATGTGGTGGCCTCTCATTCAGTGAAGTGGTGGAGGGTTGCCCCCTATAGGGAAGGAAAAATGTAATTCTACCACTTTCTGTTTGCATCAGGTTTCTTCTGCTGTCTGGGTGGAGCCTGGTAGGGGCTGAATTTGGGAGTCCCTGAAGTAGCCTGTCGTAGGAGCATGCCTCCTAGGATTCACCAGGGAGTGAGAACAGAGGGAACAGTCAGGGAAAAATTGTTTTAATGCCCTAGATTTTTTTTTTTTTTATGATCATTCATAATAAATAAGGAACTTTTAATTTATTTAAGGTGCATGACAAATTGTAGGTTGAAGATGTTTGTGAGAGAAGTATAACATCTTTAGTCAGAATAGTGTGACTTCACAAAAATCTGGACCTTGGATTTCAGCATCAAGTATGATAGTGAAGATAGGTTTCAACTTCTGCAATGCTATATCCTACTTTAAAGGAGGTTGTCCCAAAGCAATGAGTGAGTCTTTACAGTTCAACTATCCCTATTCTTTTTTGCATGACATTTGGCTAACAAAGGGTTTCAATGATTCACTTTCGTGGTAGCTCTTTGAGCAAAGCAGTCCGCGGGAGCAATGTCTTTTTAATCTCCCACAGTAAGATGACCCTAATTGTTTTAACCACATTCATGTGTTGCCAGCAATTTTTATGCTATTGATACAGATGGTATGGATAAGACTCTTTTTATCCTTCCTTTAGAGCTAAAACCTGTGCTGGTATCCACAATGTTTGAACAGTCTGGTTTTAATAGAAACATGAAAACACCATATGGAGCCAGACAACCATTTCCTTCCTTCAGTGTGTTTGGTGAGCTTGAGTTTACTTTAACATGACATCTTATAAATCATGTATCATGTAGTGACCATATAAGGTTACCTTTTATTGAAAGGATATTGGTGTTGAGAGCTTGCTATGCTTGGATATCTATTAAGGAAATGAAAGACCTCTAGAACATATGATACACCTTTCATTGCTAAACGTTATTAGTTTACCAATAGAAAAGTGTTTCTTTCTCTTGCCCCTCTAAGCGTACAAGATAAAATACTGAAATAAAATTTGCCCTTGGATTGAAGTCTGATACTCTGTACATCCTGCTGGAGTCACAGACTATTTGACAATGTGTTTTGAAATCACTCCCAGGTTCATGTTTTATGTAGGAAGGAAACATACCTGTGGAGATAGCCTCAGGCAGTGGTAATTAAAATATGACCGTGTGCCACATGACCTTAAGGCATATTACTGCTTCAACCCTTCACCTTGCAGTTGTTAAAATACTGGGCTTGGCTTATTAACAAAGCACCATCTCTATGTAAGAAATGTGCTGGGGGAAACAGGCCTGTCGTCTTCCCCTTTGTAGGAAGGAAGCAGTAAGTGATAGCTCAGCTAGTTCGGTGACAATATAATATCTGTCCATTTTCTGCTGTGGCAGCTGCAGAATGACTAAAGCAGGTGGTGCAGCATAATGAATCCGTCAGTTTTGGAGAGAAAGCACAAATATAAAGGTAGTGGCATAATAGATTCATGAAAGTATGGACTTTCATGCACCCAGTTTCCTAGTCGTCATAATTTTTTCTGAGCTCTCACAACAATCAAATCTGAAAAATATGTCCCTGGCTTTTCCTACATGAAATGAGTTGTTAACTGGAAGATCCACTAACTGTTTCAGGAAGAAAATCCTGATTATCTCCTGGGAGAACCTCATACCTTGCAGGGAGAGGGGCTACTTTCATGTGTGACCCTCTTACCACCCATGAAACCATTTAGATACAGATCTCTCAACCCGTATCTCATCAGGGTGTGTAATGTAAAGTGACAAGGCTTTTGCAATGTGTTGGGATTGACTATACCATGACAGCAATACTCAATTTCGTCAAGCTGCTTTTTAAGAAAACAGGATTTCTCTGTACTTCTCACAGGCACTAAACTCACCACAAAAGGAGAACAAAAATGCCAACGCAAATAAAAGAAGGCATTTCCTTCTGGTATCATTTAGAAATGTTCTTTCCTAGATCACTTCTGTGTATGAATAATCCTTGCAGTATCTCCTAATGCCCAGGAGGTAATAAATATTGTTTGTCTTTACAAATGGGGAAGTAAAGACTAGGAGAACTCCCCAGGTACATATCCCAGCCATATCAGAGCCACATTGTCAGGCACTGAGCCCACAATTTCCAGAAGACCCAAATACAGGACTTACAGATTTGCAGAACTTGGTAGCTTCCACTGGGAGGGTTTTGGACAGATCTTCCCAGGTTTCCCATGCAGCCCAAAGGATGCTCATGAGGAACGGTCTCGAGGAAAACCGGGGTAAAGCAGGAGTTGGTGCTGGTGATGATCAGTGACTGGAATTTGTCATTACTCGGTCTGCAGGGTCTGCGCTGGGTGTGGAGGCACCTTGTGAGTGTTGCACAGATAGGTCACGTTTGTGAATGAGCATGCTCTGGGACGGTCCTTGTTTGGTTCCACATATATACGCACAATCTACATCACACTACATCCACGAAGAGTGTAAACAGACTTGACACAGCAGAAGGGTAACCAGAGGCAAAAGCGGCAGCAGAATGAATAAATCATCTACTACCACAGCCTCTCTGTAGACAAATCCGTAATGTTTGTAGGCTCTGAGGCCAGCAAATAAAGGCATGCAGAAGTACAAAGCATGGTTAATGACCGTATTACAAACATTGACTGTGCTTTCTTTACATTCCTGTTTGTTTTGTTTGCCTTCTTTGTTTTCTTGCTATTTCATGGAAGCTCATCCCATTTCATTTACATTTGATTTCCTATTAATTGCTGCGCTTTGTTTTATGTATTCATGTTTAAAGTCATGTTTACTTCAAAGGCAGAGGAACTTCAGACATTTTTAGTTTATTTCTGGCAGGGTACTTCAGACATCTGGTTTGCTCTTGTCCCATGTACGGAGGAGCTAGTTGTTCCCAGGCATTAACTTAGACCACTGAATTAACTGCTTGAAGCCCACACCTCTTTCTGAGATTGCTTTCCCTATCTATTCTTACCTCACTTACTTTTCTTCCTGTTAGTGATCAGTCTTTCTTCACTCGTGCAGCACATTACAAGGGCTGCAGCCAGTGCAGTGGCTCTGTGGTTAGACACAGAGGAGCTAGAAGTCCAATCGCTTCTTCTGTGACATCCTTTGAATATCACTTCTCCACCTGTGATGATTGAAGTTTTACCTTATTCAAGCATGGATGAAGTATAGACTTTCCCTATGATTTCTGAGCTTTTAAAGTGTCCCAACTGAGGCAGCTTCCACAGACTTTAAACTTGCATAAGGAATACTGTCTTAGCAGCTATACTTTTGCACCTGAGAAGCTGCTGAGTCAAGTGCAGGGTCAAATTTAGCCTTGGCATAGTTGTCATACTTTTCAGTTTAAAAATCACTTTTGGAAGTGATTTTAGGCTTTATTTGGACTGAAAACAAATCAAGCCACTTCCTGCAGAATCTGAATTAAATGATGCAGCGCTTCTTCAATCAGCATCACTTTTAAATGCTCGTTGGAACCAATGACCATTGGACAACTATGGCCAGAGGTTATGGTCTAATGCCATGATTAAGTCTGGCCTGACATACAGGTATGTAAACTGTAACTCAGGATTTCACAGTTAAGAGATGTACACCAGCTGAGGATCCAGCCTCCTTCTTTTATAACGTTTGCCGTAAGTGTCACAGCTGAAACAGAAGATAACTCTAAGAAATTTGGGAGAACGAGAATATCAATCAATGCTCCTGTACATGTCTATCAGATTTACTAAGTCTGTCATTCCAGCAGTACAGTTTCCTGGTTTGCTGATGTGAGATAGCAAGATCCCCATAGCCCTAGACCAAAGTCCGAGGGAAACAAAGTGTTAAATGTGCAAAAATTTTTTCCCCTCTTACTGCTCATATTCTAATAGAGCAACAGGGCAGTGAAGAGAAGATTGAAAAATAAGAGCCAATTCTTAAAACAGAGTTGTGATCAGTAGAGCATAAGCAGTGGTTCAGAGTAAATTTTATAGAATTACAGGCAAAAATTCAATTCAGATATGCATCACAGATTAAACGGAAAACAAAAAAGCACACAATGAACGTAGAGTTATATTTTCCAAGGGAAAATATATTACCACAGCTTAAAATGACAAAATATCAGAAAGATTTCCACTTCATGGTATATTACTTTATATTAGAAAACTTTAAAAGTGCTTCGGGCTGAGTTCAGAAGGGAAATACTTCGATTCATTATTTGATACCACTTTATATCCTGTGGTAGTAAAACAGGGCTTGTATTGTCCTCTTGGGACTGCTTTGAACAAATGTAGCTTTTGTGAACCCCACGGACTGCTGGGGGACAGGCTTTTACAGGGGCGGTTCATTCTGACCTTATTTTTCCTGAAGTTCTAACTCCTTGAGTGAATAGTTTCACTCCAGACAGATAGCTGGTGGCTTTTGTTTCCCTCCACCAGATTTTCCTCATCAAAATGAGTAAGAGGACTCATTCCCCCGTAACACCATAGTGAACCCAAGTTAAAAAGAATAAAACCTAGGCATTTATATGAAAATGTGTTGAGATCTGCTTGGTGATGCAAAAAGAAAATTAAAACCTTGGTTGATAACTTAGATTGCTTTACTGGTATTACATTTTATAGCAATAATTACTCCTTTCCTTGAAACCACACTTTCTTAGGAACATTTTAATTAGAAAGTTTTTCTTTCTCTCTCTTGTACTCACGGTATAGAAAGGAAACCCCTCAGGGTCCCTTCCATCAACTTATAAAGTGCTTTCTGCTTTACATAAAACATGGATGTCTGACACTGAAGGACAGCAGTTTTATGTTTTTTTCTGATTAGCTGAAGAGGCCGTCCCACACCTCGTCTGCATCATCTTTGTCCCCATTCTTACGGTAGGATATTTGAATATTATAGTGAGCAGCAGTGAGTATAGGGATAGGATGAAAATAATTCAAAGTGCCCTGTAAAATGGCCTGGAGTTGTGTTTTTGCTGTTCAGAAAATACAAGGATTTACAAAGAGACATTTTAGAGACGTATAAAGCTCAGCAGATTGACCTAACCTATACTTCTGATGCAATCGATTTGTTTCTATAAACATAAACTACTTCTTCCAGAATATGAAACAAAGAACCTGCCAGTGTGTTGGAATTACTTGACTATTAGAGGAGGCTTCTGATATGTTAGTCTTTGCAATAAAATCTCCACAGGGAATGAAAGCAAATTTATGGCCTATTGCTACAACAGGTTTAGTGTTTTCAGACCTAGCTCTGGGTCTAGGGGATTATTTTTCTCCCTTACAGTTTAATTTATTAAACATATCTAGACTGTGGTATTTCTAGAATTCATGGAATTATAGAAAAGTGAATTGGAAGGGAGTCTCTAGAGATCATCTAGTCCATTCCCTACTCCAGGACTACATCAAGTTGTATGTGGATCTTCTCTCAGTGATGGAAACTCCACAGCATCCCTAAAGAGTCTATTCCATTGTTCAGCTGTCTATAACACTGGAAATTTTTTCCTAATGTCTAACCTTAAAATCTCTTCCTGAGTTATAAACCAGTTGTTCACCATGGTCACAGAGAAAAGGCTGTCCACTTTCTCTTTACAACAATCACTTAGAGATTCAAAAACCACTGATGTGTTTTGCATCAATCCTTTTATCTCTAGACTATGCAGGCCCAGCTCTTTCTCCTAGATGGCCAGATTTTTGGAAGTTTCTTTTTCTTTCCTTTGGACCTCAATGGCCTACTTGTTCCTTAAAGTTAGGTGGCCAAAACCCGGTCTGGATGCAATGCCCTGAGGCATTGCACATGTTGAGTAAAGGAAAAAATTTTATTCTTCTTAAGTTTTCATGTTAATCTTCTGACCAATTGTAACACACACATCCTTACCTACAAAGCTGTAGTACCAAGTCCATTATTCTTAACTTTTAATCTGTGTAGCAGACTACTGCTTGGTCATTGTATAATAATAACAGTCACTTTGCTTGATTTGCACCCTGTTTTTCCTATTCTGGAACACTAGTCCTTTCCTGCAGCAGATGTGGAACCTCTCCCAGTAAGGGGTAGGGTGCGATTTAATAGCTCCACGATCTCTTCTAGCAATGAATAGTGTCAGGCCAAGAGAGACCTCTCTGGAATCCACTTGACGCAGCTTTTGACAGTGAACCATTGATAATTATTCTCTTCAATATGGTTTTCTAACCAGTTTTGCACTCTCTAGTAGGTTTTCCCCCATGCACATTTTCTTCTCTTATTTATCAGAATATATGAGATGGTGTCAGAAAACTTACTCGGCTCAAGATATATGGTGTCTGCTGCTTCTGTGTCCACAAAATCTATCATCTGGTGGGGAAAGGAAATTACATTAGTGTGACACAGTTTGCTCTTGACAAAGCCATGCTGGCCATAACTCATCTCTTCATTATCTTCTAGATGCTTACAAATATTTTCTCCAGCATTTAAAGTAATACAATTAAAAGAATTGTCAATTAACCTCTTCTTTCTTCATCTGGTGGCACATTCATAACCTGAAACTGCACCAAGATGCGAATTTTATCAATTTGCCCTTGTCCTAATAGTGGTGGAAATAAAGCTGCAGATCTATTTGCTCCCTGCCTGGAAAGACTGCTCTGGGATGAAGCCCGTGGTCTGATTACAACCTCTTTTACTGGACACGTTTCTCTTTTTGTTTTAATAGGGAAGTTTAATCAGGGACATTGAAACTCCACAGGCTTAATTTCCTCTTTCAGCCAGGTTTTGCCCAGTGGGGCAGAGTTGCAAGTCCCCCTTTACCTGGCTGGTGGGACTGAGAGTACTCTGCTATCCTCTCCTGCCAGAAGCTGCACTGCTGCACACTCCCACTGGGAAACTGCTGGTGCTCAGTGTGCGCTAACAAGCAGGGAGAAAAAAACAGTTGCTTCCGATGCGGGACCTGGCAGTGTGGTTCCAGGAACAGTTTTACTGGGATGGCTGGAAGGATCAGGAGGAATCAGAAGTATCATAAGTAAGGGCAGATAAAGCCCTAACTCGTTTCACTTTCTTTGCATCACAGCTAGGAATAGAACATACAAGGGTTTGTCTGGCAGTCATCCTTTCCTAACCCTGCTTTTCTTTAATCATCTAACAAGATGCATATATATAAGCTGTAAGGCTTGTAAGAGCTCTTTGGTTTTTATTTCTTTGCATTCACTAACCATCTCTGGTTAATATTTATTGCATGATGTGGCAGGCAGAATGGAGTGATCTTCCCGCTCCTCGCTCTGTCCTCGTCCTCTCCTTGGAGGGAGCAGTTGTGATACGTCCCTAGATGAAGAACTTTCCTTCAGCCCCCAGCCAACTTCAAAAGCCACTTGCTGTGATTCAAGAGGATAATACCAAAACCACAGTGCAACGCTTGGCGGTAAATCTACACTAACTTAAGTTAATCAAGTACAGAAATGTTCTACCTTTTCTCGGCAAGAAGAAAAATTAAAATAGAGAGGCAACAGACAAATTGCATAATGTACAATTTTATTAGTTTTCAGGACTTCTATTGGGTTCTTCCCTGTATACAAACTCCTAAATTGGATACACTGATATGCTTCCCAGAATCAGTTTCAAGGAGATGAGTGTCAAGCCAATTACACATAATTCTTTTTGATAGGACATATTAGGCTTTAAAATACAAATACTCAGAGTAAATGTAAATAAAAAAGGTAATCCATGTGGTCTGCTCCACAGCCGGGCAACGTAAATGAAGATTTCTCTTCACCATCACTGCCTTACACTCGCCAAACCCTTCCCCCCAGTTAGATTCTAGATTGTGCAAGGTTTAAGATGTGTGCCTAAACAAAGGGAGAGTCAGGAGCATCCTACACTGCCATGTGTCTGAAGCTTTCTATTATTTAGCAGCAATCATTAACCATTCCTTTGTTAGACCATGCTGCCTGTGAAAGCAAGTTCAACCAATTTCGCTGCTGTATCCAGTATGTTTTACACAAGGGAACTACAGCTGTTTGTGCAGATGCCACTGTGCAAGCATTGAATTGCTTCTATTAAAGCTTTAGGCAGCTGTAAAAATACGTAGAAACTACATCCATTTTTTAAAAACTTTTTTTAAAATTTATCTGTTTAATTGAAGTAATTACTGTGATTTTTTTGCTATTCCTTATAAAATTTATGTACCTATCCCTCCACGTCCCTTAATTTTTTCCTCCAAGGCTTTGCAGATGACATGAAGTAGAGCTACTTCCACATTCAAATATCTGAGGTGTCCCATGAACAGACTGTGAGCAAACAAGAATTTGGACATGTATCAACTGCTCTGTTGTTGGTTTTGCAAAAATTACCAGTACAGGAAATCAAATATGTTTTCTTGAAGTTTATGTTGAACTGCAGATTTGTATCTTTTAAAGGAAGCTCATGAGTTTCTTGGTTTTCTCTGGAAAATTATGCCAGACAGTGTTTGGGGTATAGATGGATTGCAATGAGAGTTCTGGGTGAATGTCAGAATGGAAAAGCCTAAACAGGCTAATACAATAGATGCTCGATTTGACATGTTTGCCAACCATTGTTTGGTTTCTCCACCCATGTTTAAGTGGGACACAGCAGCACTTCTCTGACTTACATCTTGGTATCTTGAGCATTCGAAGTAACGTCTGGAGCAGTCTTTGATAAGTGTTGATTTCAGTAGCTTGCTGTTTGGAAAGGACTTTACAGATAGCCCCTTGCAGTTGGTAATGGGTTTTCCATGGCATAAGTGGGCGTTTTTGTCTTAAGACTTGGTGAATAAGCTGCAAGGACTCATTTCCCGGAGAAAAATATTGTCCGTTTGAAAGCAAGCTTCTGTGAGCAGATTGCTATTTGAAAGTATTTGCTGTGCCATGTTTTAAAAGCTTGTGGCCTGCAGATCACTTGTGAGGAGATAAGCGGATCACGATCATCTATCTAGGGTTCTCCTTGTCCAGTTAAGCAGGATCTAGCTCCACCTGGCACCTAAGCTGGTGTCTCTGCCTTGGAGAATTGCAGTCAGGACAACAGGTGGGATTTACACCACGCTTTTCCCCTGTACTCTGCTGTCTCAAACATGTTTGCATCTGACCCAGATGCACTGGTATGCAATAGCTCAAGAGCAAACAGAAAGGTGAGGCAAATCCTTTCACGTGGCTGCAAGCACTATTTTGTCCAGGTGCCATCTGGGCCTCTTCAGGAAGACAAAAAAACTACTGACCTCCAAAAGCTGTGAGGATGCAGTAGGAAAAGACCATCCTTAACTTGCCTAGTCTTTCACATGTTTCCTTAGTCATTGGCCTCTTTGGCACCGGAGAGTTGCTCTCCTTGAATCCTCCTCTCGCTCAGGATAGCATAGTTCTCTCTGGAATATGAATCAGTAAATGTATGAGCTCACCCTTCCCTTCTTTGCAAGCATCCCCACGAACAATTCACGAGCTTGCCTGCATGCTTGCAGGAAGGCGGTGTTCCCTGGTCTAGAATGTATGTCAAAATTAAATAATTATTAAATTGGAGTTAAAGCAAGTAGGATTTTTTTTGCTGAGCTCGTCATGTTCTGTTTCACACGCAAGTCTCTCTCCTCAGTTCGTGAAAAGCAGTTGTTTCCTTAACCTTCTATTTAAGTAGGTATTTTCTCTGATTTTCTGTGTATCTGCCATACCTGATCACAGTTCCTCGGTATTACTAATGTAACACTCGTAATCATAGTAACTGTCTTACACAGCACCATTAGCCAAGCCTCCCAACCCATCAGAGAAGGAATTGGGTCTCTTCATTAGGAGGCTAACAAACTGAAGGTGTGACAGGACACTGTGTAATAACTTGAATAGGAGCAGCCTGAGGAGTGAATAGAGGAGCACTGTACAGTGATTAGTCCTGGAGAGCTCACCAAGGGGGATTTTTCTGGGATTATTCTTCCCAGGAAAAGAGAGAGGCCATTGAGAAACATACTGTCTGACACAGAGCAGTGCATGCATACATGTGTGTCTTCAAAGAGCAGCTAAGTGGCCAGAACTCCTGAATTTCAGTGAAAGTTAGATGACTAACTGATCTTTGAACTGTTTTCAGGCTGCCTGCTTTGGTGGAACACAGCCACTGCTCTGGCAGGTAAGTTCAGGAGCATGTGAAACAGTTATATTTATTTCTTTGGATTTTTATTAGTGCCCCAGGTAGGTTCAATGTCCAGACATGATAGTGCAGAAGCTTGATTCAATGAATATGAATGTTTCTCTATGCTTTCATTCCCTCCTCTGTACAAAGATATTTGTCCAGGGCATGATGGTGGGAGCCAGCGCACTTCCAGATTTCCCTGGGTGCCTGCATCTCCTCCTTTGCTGCTTTGGAAACTCCAGTGGTGTTGCTTTATGCGCTCTGGGTGCATGGGACAGGAGCTATGAAGGCAATTAAGAATGACACAGTAAATGAATATTTGGAGGTGTCACATGAAGGTCAAAGCTCCGCAGAGGTCAGCTCCTTGCATGTTAGCAACTCCTTCCTGCAGTGCTGCAAAGATCCAAAACTGTGTTTTCATGCTGCACTAAAGGTTGGGGACAGTTTCCTTCTGCTCTGCAAAAGGGATCTTTTCCACCACCCAGAGAAATAACTGCATGAGTTTTGTCTTTCTTCCTCAAAGTCACCCCTTAGTGCTCCGTTCTTCCCTTGCCCTCCTGCACCCAGCTCTTTTCAAGAATTGCTGGCTCCCGGTTTTGCTTCCTGTCAGTGTATTGCCTGCCTGTGCATTTTGTCTAGCTAAAGCCAAACTTGTTATTCAATCAAAACTCAGCAGGAGTTTTGCTGAATTATTTTAAACTCACTGGGGCAAAAGCTGTGCCTTACTATTCAACATTGAGATAACATGCATATTGATTGTGGCTGAGAGAAAATAAAAATGAATACATTCATATTGATTACATGTGTTCTTACTCACTATTAGGCTCCCTGCATGGCCCCAGTAGATTTACGGTTTTCCTTGGTGACTATTAGCAATAAATCCATTATTTTTTTCCCCCTTCTCCTCTTCCTTTTTCTTTAAGTAATGTCACGTTCTGCAGGATGTGTTTGAATAAAGAGAGAGGATTGTAAAATAACTTGTGGGAAAGTTGGATGAGCAGCCTTTAATTTCCCACTCACTTTGAAAAATCCCTCCTTGACACATGTGTGAAACCCAAACATTCCTCCCACATGTAGTTCAGATACTCTGGGCCCACCAGATACAAGTTTTGTGCACCAGTGCACTTTATCTAATGAGCATGCAATTTCTTACCCAATATAATTATGACATATATTACAACTGGGGACCAGATATGCAGAGCGATGCTACTCTTCCAACCTGGGAAACCCCAGATATTTGCATAATTCCAGGTATATATTGGAAATTTCAGAATTTTAAGCAGTATGACCTGGCTCTTGTTGGCTCTTCTGGGATTGCGGTTTCATATCACAGTTTGAGGTTTCTGGATTTTCTCTCCATATCACAGATTTGCTACAGTGAACGGTATTGCGAAGCTTAGGCACACTGTGCACATTTAGTTTCCAGCCCTTTGGAGAGCAAGACTTTGGTTCATGAGCAGGAATTGAACAATCCAAGTGCATTATGCCTGTATTGCAATATTAAATTGATGTCACGGAGCTCTGAGCCCTAAGCAAGCCTGACATTTCTGTCTGTCAGCCGCACAGCAGATTTGAACTGAACTGGCAAACCGGGGGGAGGCAGAAAAGAGTGAAAAGGGTGCCCTCCTAAAGCAGAAAGGCAGCAGATGGAGTGACTCCGAAGATAGAATGAAAGAGCTACAGAGCACTGGCTATGGAGAAGCAGAAATAGTAAAAGGTGTGGATATTGATGGAGGTACACTTCAGTAAAAAAGAACATAATGAAGAGGAATGGACATAGTGAAGGGAAAGTTCATGCCCGATATAATGCAAAAGATAACCTGCTGTTGACATCTGCTAGACTCAGGAGGAGTCTCCCTCAGAACGATTGTGAAATCCCCTCACTCAACACATGTAAAAATAGACTAAACAAAGCCCAGTGATCCAGACTCTCATCCCCTTAGCCACACGGGCCATAACTCACTCCAGCAGTCATCCTTTTGAAGCCTGGGAACACTTGCAGAACGAGAGGGTCTGAGCTGAATGCAAGGCAGAAATCTGGTCCTGGGTACAGCAAACAGTGATCCTGCATTGCAGCAGGCAGGGATTAGGTGAACTATCAGCTCTTTTCCTGACCAGAGCACTTTCTGGGCACATCTCTTTGGTACATGCCTTCTTGCATAGGCACGAACTCTAGGGTAAGACTTAAAGCAAAGTCTGTTAAAGGCCCTTGCAGGACCAGGACCTGGAGGGCTGCATACAGCAAAATACGGGAGCGCTCTGTCTCACTGCGTTCAACCTCAGCAGAGCTCTGATAAATGTGTAAACTAACTTTCCTCCTTCTTACACAGTTCTGAGTGATGACAATCTTTACAGTCTTCAAGAGGAAGTAACCATTTGCTGATAAACATCTCCTCTCTAAATGTACTTAGTAAAAAGACACATTCTTTTGTATACATTTAATTACAGGAGAACAGATTTTGTCCAAATAATTAGGTAATTTAAACCATGCAGTCTTTCCCGAAGAACTATATTTAACCTTAATTTGAATTTAATTTACACATCACAGTTCCCCTTAAGCAGTTCTGTAAGCCAAAACACTGATCAAATATTTTTTAAATGTCAAATATTGCTTAATTGTGGATAGCACCGAATTTGTTTTTAGAGATAACTGCTTTTGATCTGCTGCAGTATTTCTTCTTTCCTATTGTCATGTTTCTCTTCATCAGAGGTTTCCTTCAACTGTTTAAGCCATACAACACCAAAGTTTACAGACAACTGAAGAATTCAAAGAAAATATGTGGGGGAACCCCTCAAAAGTTTCACGGAGTATTAAACAGGATACAGATTAGTGTCTTGCCACTACAGACCCCAGCAGTTGAAAGGAAAGAGAGAGGAAAAAAAAAAGGTATTTTTAAATTGAGGTATTATTAAGGGTTTATAAAGTTTTTGCATGAATTAAGACGAGTGCTGTAAAGGATAATCTTACAGCCCTAATATCAATCTGCATAGCTTTATTCACTTTAATGTACCTTGCACCTATTCTGATTTACACAACTCAGGATCTGATTCTGTATATCTAAAGGTATCTTACACTGCTGGGGCACAGATCACTTTTCTCCTGACTTGCTCTTTCCTATTTTCTTGAACCTGTAAATTATATATATGAGGTTCACAAGCAGTGCAGTAAAAGTAAACAGCAAGAGATGGAGTCTCACAGTTGGAATGAAATATAGCGCAAACTACAGTAGGTCTGACCTACATTAAACTAGTTCAGCAGAACAAGCTTTGCGTGAAGTGGCTTGTATTTCAAGGTTGTCTCTAAGGCTGATTCTTAGTAAAAAAAAAAAAAAAAAAGGAATTATTCCAAATAATCATAAGGTTGTGAACAGTCTCTTTAGAACAAACAAAAGCTGAAGTATGCTCCACAGCTCAGCCATAAAAACAATCGAGCAGGAAGACTTTCCTGTAGCAGCATCTCCCACTGGGTGATAGCAGTTGAAAGTACTTATGATGATTATGATTAATTTCATTAGTGCTCGATTCACTTTAATACTTTTCTCCCTCTATCTCTGAATGCAGATAATTTTTCCCTGCAAGTAAATCCAGGGTGACAGTTTAATAGGCTCAGACATGCTTAGATCTGAAATGAGACTCTAATATTAATATACTATTGACCAGTTATGGATTAAGCAAACTGTGGGCACACTTAAGTAAATGACTTCAGAGGGACAAGTTAATGTGCTAAGTGGTTCACAGGCAATGATTAAAAATATTCTTCATTTACTTGGAAATTAATAGGTTTCTTTAATTAATCTAATAAAGACAGCCTATGTTATATTACAAACTTTGTGCATGCTTTAAAGAAAGATGCCGAGTTGCTGAATCTGGAAATCCGTGTGTCATTTATTAAAGAAAGGAAACAGTCACATATAAAGGCAGCCTTGCAGGTCGCTGGCGTTTCCAACAGGCCATCTTCTTTTCCACAAGTGTGGTTACATGTATGTGTTGCATGAGGGGCATTATAAATCTAGAAGTTAAAATATCAACTGCATCAATAATGCTGTATATGAATTTAGAATTTGTCCAAGTATCTTTGGGGATTATTAGTATATTTCACAACTGTATCTAGTCAAATGAGCAGGTTTTTTCCTTACATCTTTCTAATCCAATTGAACAACCAATTTAAAAAAATTTTACTGCAACAAAATTTTTGCAACAGCAGCCTATATTCTGGTCCCCAGAACCACATAAACCGTATAAAACGTATAAACCATAAAAAATGGTTCTGTATGTGTTCATACCTGGATGGTTATCAGGGAGTCACACAGAACTTAGTAGATGTACAGAGATGCTCTGAATTTGCAGTAGATGATGGAGCTTATGGTCTTTCCCTGAACTCTTTGTGGCATGTTCCCTTCACCCAGCCCAACTGCAGTTCCTCTGGTGGAAAGTTGCACTGTTTCCATAGTAAAGGTAGGTCTAAGCAACTTGACTTCATCAAGTGCCTCTCTGGTGATTACCTTTTCTTTAGCAAATCAAAACAGAAGCTGTTGTTATCCTTTGACACCTTTTCCCATCACCTTATCATGTGATCCGTGCCACTAATGATGTTGTCTGATCTGAGAGGGCTGTCATCTACGCTTCTGAATATCAGAAGCACCTTGATTTAACCACTTCAAGGCCCCAAGAAACTACAAAACAGGAACCAAAGGTTCCACCTTCTCCACCTCCCCCCTTTTTTCCCCCTTGCCCTAATTACCGCAAAATAGGATCCTTTCTCTCTGGTTTTCCCAGCAGTTTTCACATGCACACAGCCAAGCAGGAGATGCTTTTCTAGCATGTCTTACCTGATCCTCAGTGAACCACATGAACTAGGGAAAACTAGTGGGAAAGTCATTATCAAACATGTCAGACCAGCACATTTCAACTTCCCTAGCAGAAGCTGATGCACACTCGGTGACCTGGCAGCCACGAGGAGTGTCTGATGGAGTAATGCACCAGTGTGTACAGTATACATTAGCTGTAGGAGGGAAAGAAGAGGAGGGGAAAAGGAAGTTTGACTTAGGACTCCACATTAAAAGTTCTTGCAGAACCAAGTCCTAGCTACTGTTTACATTCAGCTCTCTTGCCCCAGGAACATTTGCATTGGAAAGCTTTCAAAGATTTCCTTCCAAGCTAGTTTGAAAAAAAAAAAATGCTACCAGAATTGAGCAAAACTTTTTGGACTCATTCCATTTACCATGTATGTGTATGTTGTGTGTATGCTTGCGTGGCAGGCAGGAAACGAGGAGAGGGAAGTACTTTCAAGTTGCAGACAGGTTCTCCAGTGGCGTTTGAAATCCATGGAGCCAGGCTGGGTTACAACGGAGGAGGATCTGGCCCAGGCAGCTGTAACGTTGTGCAGAGCTGAGGTTTGGAGAAACCTGAACATAGCTATACAGAAGGAAAAGCCGAGAAGATGTTTTGTAGCTGAACCTGTTTCTTTCATGTGTAAAGGACAGCTGTGCAGCTGCAAGGAGTGATGCCTGCAAACTCATCGGATATGTGCATTTTCTCTCTCTTTTGTGGGTCAGATCGCAACAATTATTTTCTCTGAATGTTTGTGGTGAGTATAATGTGAGGCATGTCTGCTCCTTTGCATTTGCAGTTGAGGGTGGGAAATAAAATGTCTAAGTGTTGCTGTAGGCAATTTTGTCACCAAGCCTGGAAGGAGTCAGCCTGCAAGAGGCCTTGAAAAGCCACTCTTCTGAAGTAGACCACAGGTAGATAGGACTCGCTGCAGTCAGGCTTTGCAAAGGTGCCTTCCCTTTTGGAAAAAGAAAAACGACTCACATTATTTTGTTTCCTTCATATCTGAAATAAGCTGAAATAGGGCAACTTTGTGTTTACAAACATGGCTACAGTGCAAAGAGTTTTAGCTTCATGGTAGTGATTCTTCAAGTCTTTACTTCAAATTATTGCCATTTGGATGCATTAGGATTGCAAGGCATCACTTGATTGCAAAAGGTAATGGCATGCAAAAGACACATGAAGAGGAGGCAACACTTATTCCAAGTTTTCTGGAATAGAGAAAATTCTGGATTAGTGTGCTACCAACAGCTGTAGGTCTTCAGGGAACCAGCAGAAAAAATCTTAATGTGAAAACTGTGTGAAATGCCATCTCTCATTCCTTGTCATCTCATTTGCCTCTCCAGAAAGCTGTGGTGATATAATGAAAAGGGAGAAAAGGTGAGACTTCAGGTTTTGCTCATAGCTCTGCTACTAACCTGCATACGGACGTCACCAAATCTCTTTGCCTAAGAGAACCTTCCCATAGAATTGGTATCTCTGTAAGACAGAGCTCTCCCTTTTTAGTATGACTATTATCTAGCATAATTTCTATATTACTGTTCTTAGATACATCACATTTCTTAGAATAAAGATATCACAACGGTTGTTATTCTTTTATAAATGAAGTATGCAGGCAATGAAAGCTGCAAATTCGGAGTGATTTACTTCAGGTGATGATTTGGCCGTAGCCATTATCTCCATACCCTTTTTTTCTAATTTCCTCAAAAGAGAAAGACATTGCTTGTCCAGCACCATCTGACATGGGAAGTGACTCAGTTCCTCACCAGCTCAGGAATCCAGGCTTTACTAATGTCTGGGATTTGATTATGCTCACATGGCTAGTTTCTGAGAGGAGCTGGTAAACTACATTTTGCTTCAGTTATTAGTTTTTAAGGCTATGAAAGGTCAGGATAAACCATTCATAAATGCAGCAGCGATTAAAACCTCACTTAGCTTATTGCACAGTATGTAATTGTTCATCTTATGTCACATAAAAAAATCTGATGGAGATAACTGCCTGGCATTTCCTTTCATTTAAAGGAACAGGCATGCTCTACACATGCTGTTACCTACATGCACATCAGTGCTGTTTCTGGTTAGATATAGCTGGGCATTAAAACAGGGGATATTTGAATGTGAATGCTGCAGTGGTCTGTCACTTTGCTATTGCTAACTTGATCTTACAGTTCTCATGAGGATGAAATAGAACAGCAAATGTAATAACAGTCTGTCTGATGGTGATATCCTTAAAAAGTGGCTGATGGCATTGCCTTTGTGGCTTACAGGCTCTCCTATTTGTGAGCAAAGTTGAGAAATGTCATCCAAGCATTTAGAGCTCCCATTTTCTAAAGAGCTCAGGTTTCAATTACTGCCAAAAAGTAGGAGCCAATTTTCCAAAGAGTTCCATATACTGAATGCTTCTGACATAACGTTGGCTTGAAAATGTGGCTATAATTGTGCTAGGAGCTGTGCTGAATGGGTTTAGAAAAGCTGGGTGTGCCCAGAACACCCGGAGAAGTTTAAAGTCTGCTACTCTGATACTCCTGTGCCACCTCCTCCGAAGTACGTGTCACTACTGTATGGTTCATTGCCTCTCTATGCCCTGTGTGCTTCCATTGAAAACTGGCACTGTATTTGCTATCCAATCACCCCCTGGTACTGCCTGCCCTCTCCCATGTAAACTGGAATCCGGCTTCCTTAAACTTTGCATTGCTATGTAGATTATCACAGCCATAATATGTCTCTTCTCTTTGTGTCTTTAGCAAGACAGCCTGAAAAAGCAGAATCTAAACATTGCAGAAAGAAATCTGCCTCTTTTGTTCCCTGGACTCCTGACTTGCTCTGCCGCTCTGCCAAAACTAGTTACCAGCACGGCAGGTGATAAAGCAAGAACAGGATGCTGTTGTCTGCAGACTTTAAGTATCCCGTAGATGCTAAGGTATCCCTTGCTACTCTCTTTTAACAAGTTCTCTGAAATATTCAGCTGCTAATGTGGCTGCTACTGTGAGTGCCCACCTTTTAAAAGTTAGTTCCCACTGCTAGCTTTGAAGTCACCGCTTCTGCTGCCAAAAACCACAGGGCAGGGTGCACCAGGGAAAGGAAGTCAAAAGGGAAGCTGCCGGCATTTCCAAACGGGCTCTCAGCCAGCAGAAAAACTGCTCTCCTTGCTGGGGGTTGGAGCAGAAAAGCAAATGTCAAACCCTACCTTATGATGTTAGTAAGTGATTTGTGACTTGCCGGGCAGGGGAGTTTTGTGGCTAAATTTGATTTAAGCAGTATCCTCCTCACAATGTGCCATCTTTTTTTCAGCCTGCCCATGTAGATGTCTGCCTAGAGCCCCCTTTCCTCCCTTCTCACAAGTGTGTACCGTGTCTGATGTTCTGTGTAGTCTAAAAGAAGAGCTTTTCTAGATCCTCACTCAAACCCAATGACCCAGCAGATCTCAACATAAGCAGCTCAGAATCTGAGATACCCTAAAAGAGTGTTAATGTTCCTGCAAATTCTTTATAGGTTAGTTCTGCTATACTCCAGAGTAGGAGTACTGCCATCTTGGCCAAGAGGAGACTGTCTACCTCCTACCTATGCTTGGTTGCATTTACAAAAATCATAGGTTTCTCGGTTCCAAAATCTACTGCCCTGCAGGCCTTAGTTCAACTAAACTTATTCAAAACACACCTACCACTCTTCTACAGAGAGCTGACAATTCAAAGCCACATTTTTCATAATATGCTGATGCTAGAAAACTTCATAGCCAGGTGGGAAACTGTTACTGGGCTACGAGTGAGAAAGGTGTTATGTGGGAGAGGAAGACTTCTGCCTTGGCCCTTTTCTCTAGAAAATTCAGGGAGCAGGAGCTGGAGAGTCAGCTCCCCCTCTCCTAACTGATTACCCTAACCCTAGGTGCTGGGCTTGGGTTTCCTCTGGATTGTCCTCCTGTGCCATGGCTCAACCACAAGGCACGCGATAGTGTGAAATATCCATGCTGCTTCCTGTGTGCCTAAATGCATGACTTGGGCATTTAAACAGTAGGAGGATTTAAGGATTTAAGTCAAAAACATCTAAACCTCAGCTCTGGCCTAGGTGCTTCTGCCTGGGAGAAATGCAATGCTTTACGCGCCCCTCAGCTGGGCTTGCTAATGTTTTCCTGTAAATCCTGTTTCTTGGTGCATAATGTATAACAGAGTGTAGAGATGTAAATTAGATTTTTCCGCTCCATTCCTGAAGCAGATACCTGAATTCTGCATTATATCATGAAGCCCAAGTTCCTTCCTTAGGTTTAACTGAGAGTTATTTTTTCATAGACACTCTTTGCCATCAATACCTCTTGATGAGTGCAGAGGTGAACAGCAGCACAGGGACTTCACAGAGGGCTGGGGCTGCAACTACAACTGGTATAAAAGAGTGGTTCAGGTGAGCAGCCGATGGCAAAGAACAGCAGAGCATCTTTGAACTACAGCTGGAGCCTGAAGGAAAGACAGATCTGATGCGGAAACCAAACTTGCAGCAGTGAAACACCACAGAAACAGAACCTGCAGTATCTCATTAAGGCTTAGGAGCCACAGAGAGATTTGGAGGGACAATGGGCATCTGGGGGCAGGGTGTGTCAAAAAAAAAGAGATCAAGAAAATAATCAATTATCAGGAAGAAGCCTTGGCACATTAGATCAATTGCAGCTGTAGGATTTAATTCGCCCCATCACAAAAACAATGAGGAAAACAGATGAGACAGCCTCATGTTTTGGCAGCACCTGCTGTCTTCTGAAGAGGCAGATGCTGCCAAAATGCCAGCCTCTTATTCTCTTTCCTCTTTCCTTTTGTTTTTCTGATGGATTGAATTAAATCTGGGGCTTACCACAGGATGCCTGTGCCAGGCCTCTCTGTTGACCGTTTCATACAGCTTGGGTTTACAATTGCATTTTTACCAAACTCCCTATTGCATAATCTGGCAAATGTCTTTTTCTTCTAGAGCTGAGCCAAAGGACACATATCAACAATATTTCTGAAGTGCAGAGTTGAGGGACATGAGCAAGAGAGAAGGGCAGAATGTATGTGGCAGTAAACAAGTTTTTTTACTGCAAACTCTCCCTGACACAGTGTGTTGGTGGGGACAGGATCTGTGTTCAGCAGGAGCGTGCACGAGCCTCTTCATTTGTGGATGTGGCCTTATGTGGCTCCCCCAGGGCCACACAAGGATCCTGGTCAGGGCTCATGTTGGACAGAGGTTTCCCAGACCCACTGGGCTGAGCTCAATCTCCTGTGCTTGTTTCCCAGGCTGGAATAGGATGCTGAAAACATAAGAGCGTCTTTTTCAAACTAATGTCATTGCTGAAAGCTTGAGTTCGAAATTTCTCAAATCCAAGTCTATAAAAATTTCATATCATGTTACATTTATATGATGAACAGCAGCAGAAATCCTCTTTGTTTGTGCTGTGAATGGAGAGTACTCAGCTGGAATAGGTGAACAGGCTGTAGTGCAAAACCTAAAATTCTCCTTTCAGTTGAGCTGGGCTAAGGCCTGAGAATGAACTTTTTTCCAGTTCACAGTTTTCCTAAAGTTTGGGTTTACCTTGAAAAGACCTGGGGTGGATGGTGGGGGAAACACTTTACTGTGATTTTTTTAAAAAAAGAAATAATTATTTTCTGTTGTTATGCAAATAACAAGAAATTCCTTGTCCTTTTTAGGTAAAAAAAAAAAAAACCCAAAAAACCAAAAAACCCACAGACTTAATCTGAGGCACCGTGCTATCATTTGAGAAGTGGACTCTGGAACAGATGTAATATTTGCACTAGGCTGTGAAATAAATAGGCATTTGAAACTGTGGTAGGATGTGAATTTCCATAGTGCCTCGAGGGATGTAATTTTTGCATTATGTGAACAGTTTGGATGAGAAGACCATGCAGTGAAGTTGAACAGCTGTATCCTGCCCACACATTGTGAAGCGGAGGAGAGGCTGGGAGCCTGAGGGAATCCTTATAAGACACCGTGTCCCCGAAGTTTTTCAACAAAGAAGTTGTGCAAAGATATGCTGTTTAGAAATGGAGCTGGTGGGTTTATCCCCCCTCACCACACAGTGTAGCATAAACATTAACTTCTGTCTACACGCATTCGTTTATTTATTTTGACATGAAATACTGCCTGTTGCTTTGAAGTCCTGGGAGTGATGGGTTTCATGCCTATTTTATATCCAGCTTGTGTTTTACTGCTAAGGGTGTAATGCCAAGCCAGGAGGCGTTAACAGGTTGATGAGCTGCATGGTGGCACTGGGTCCCTCCCATCCCTCCTTAGGTGAGCTGAGAGGCCGGTGGGGAACCAGCTCCCTGAGCCCCACTCCATCAAACTGACTTCTACAGACTTTTCCACTCAGTGGAGTGTATAGGAAATCTCATGAAAAGGGAAGAAAACTTTTAGCAACCCTGGCACCTCTTAGGGTTTGGGATAGATTTGTCACTCTGCATTTGGCAGCTGAGTTTAAGACTCTGAGCAGACCATAGCACACTCCCTGTGAGTTTAATTGTTTAAAAGATCATTTTTAAATGAGGTAGTAGAAAAGCTTCCTGCCATCCACAAGGGCTACTTCTCTGCAAAAGAAACCACCACAACAGCAACAACAACAATAACAAAAGACAAGATTCTCTGAATTCTTTAGAGTTACCAAAGGTGTTGAGATAGGAGCTAATTAAAAAAAACCCTATCTACAATGCAATGCTATAAAAGAATAATAAAATTCAGATCTCGTTTGTTCCACTTCATGTTCCTCGTGTGCATAAACCTCTATAAAAGGCAGCATCTGTGTTCACATAGTATGCTGAAAAGATATCACAGAACCGCTAATTCAATTGACATTTTTAACTGTTCATTGTGCCATATATTTCCATTTACTAGATTTTTTTAAAGTCCTTTTAAGTGCATCATGTATAGAACAGGATAAAATAAGATAAAGCCTTTTACTTCCGTAATGAGATTGGCAGTGGGAACTGACAGAGCATTGAGCTGTCAATTTGAGCACAAGCCATACTTGCAGGATTTAAAATAGTATTTGAAGCTTTTATACCAGCCAGTGATTGTATTTATACTGTGCTGGTTATGTGGATTTGTGTTGCAAAGGAAAGCATGATGGAATATTATCTCATCTGAACCAACAATTTAGAGATCACTCATCTGTTATGATTTGAAATGAAATATATTATAACATCAACAATGCCCACAACCAATTGCTAAATAATAAAAATTTTCAGCTTCAGTGACAAAACTGAAGCTTTCTTTTAATTTTCGGTGGGAAGTACTCAAGGATGATTTTAACATGCCAAGATGCTTATCTAATGCACAGGAGAGATCTGGGTTCCTTTTTTACTGTTGTTTTTTTGTTGGTGGGGTGTCTGCTTTGTTTTTTTCTGCTTATAGCTACAAGGCAACCTTTTCTTCTGACTATTGTTCCAATGGCAAATTCACAGGGAAATCAATAGGAATGACTGGTTTTCAGATCCATGGCAGGATTGGCTCCAAGCATACAAATTACAATGGAGAACAAAGTCACCTGAGCTTACTTACAGGGGTGAGACGCAAACACATAAGGCTCAGAAGTAGCCTCACTGTCTTCTTTGCTCTTTGTGTGTTGCCTCAAGGCGAAAGGAGGAAAAGCAGAGACCAGCAGTACCTGCAGCTCTGGACCAGGCTCAGATTTTGCAGCCTGGGCTACCAGCACCAAAAAAAAGCTTTTCAAAAAAATCCCTTTGTCACTTCTAAAGACGGGTCTTTATAGTAAATGCAGTGATTTGATGGGAGGGTGGGGGTGGGGTGGGGCTGGAAATGGCAAACATCTTTTGTGGTGAAAATAAAAGTGATTCTTTTTGTTTGTATATTTACTTTTTTCCACTTATAAACCAAGGCAGCCAGCCACTACTATTTTTAAAGTCTTTTTCTTTTCCTCTGAAATAGGACCAGGTTTAGAAAACAACCAACCAACCCAAAAAATAAATTTGAAGGATGTTCACGGTCCTCTGTTTAAGCCTGAGGTGAACAGCATAAGTTTGGTGTGGAAGTAGAAAAACCCGGTGCATCTCTGCAGTCCCAGGGGAGGTGCTGCAGCCCATGGGAGGGAAGAGCTTGCATCCTATCTACCCATCTCTGCAGTGGGTAATGTCTGAGGCAGCTTCCTACACAACTGCTTTTTGAAGCGCTTAACTTGCTGTGGGCTCCCCATGAGGAGCTGCAGGTTGCAGCCAGACCACCCACAAGCGCTATCGCCCTTGGTTATCATGCGGCTGCTTGGAAGAGCTGTGAGAAGAGTCAGCCCAGCTGCTCTCCAGTCCTTCTCAGCCGGTCTGTTGGAGAGGTCAATGGGGAGAAGAAATCACATGGTCTGCATGGGACAATTAGGGCAGCTGGCCCAGGGTAGCAGTGGGCTCTGCTCATCAGTAACTCATCCAAAAACCAGCCAGAGCTGGGTGGGAGAGAGGAGACTCCTGCATGCTGCAAGAGGAGAGCTGAGATTTGACATAGCATGTGAGTAAAGGTGACCTCTCTGGTTTTCACCACACTGGGGTTGGGACGGTCCTGCAGAGCTGACTTTGCTGCTTTGGGGAAGCTGTTGGACCTGGTCATAAAACAACATCCTGTCTCTAAACAAACTCCACTTGCTTCTGTTGGAGAACTGGTTGGCAGATCTGTGTCTGCTCTCTTCTCTTTCTCTTAAGGGCTTTGGGAATGACCTTACACTTTGCTGTCTGCCTGGCAGAACAAGTCTCTGCATCTATTTCTGAACCAGAATGATATTAAAACTAATGTAGGTGATCTTAATAGCCTTTTCTTGCCCTAGAATCTATGAAATATATTAAGCTCTGCTAGATGAAATAATACTTTCTGGACTAATATCATAATGATTTTTTCTTTAAATATTTTAATACCTAAAACTGGCAGTGTCTGATACTTATTCCATTTTACCTTTTCCAGAATAAAAGAGTATATATTCAATCTACACAGAAAACCACCCTTAGGAATTTTTATATCTTCCCCCCCTTTCTCTCCTCCACACTCCTGGGACTCGGCAGCTCAGCTGGCCATGATTTTTGATAGCTGTTTGATTCTATTAGCTAGCACTGCAGGCCTTTGAATCTTTGTGTGCATAAACTAGCTCTTCAGCCAGTTACTTAGCTTCTCATAGTTATTTTGGGGAGAAGGTGAATTGCTTCTTTCCAAAGCTGCAGCTGTTGGCCAAAGCATATCGCATTAAATTTACTTAGCGCAAAGCCATTACTACTGTCCTTGGCAAGGCTCTGTCCTTCTAAATTAACTATATTTGTCTTGTACAGTGAAACTGTGAGGAATGAGCAAGCGCATTTGCAATTCCCACCACAGAAAGCACCACAAGATAAACACACATAAGTGTACACAAACACACACCTCCCACATTTCTTGCCAAAACAAAGGAAGCTGGTCCTGAGAAGAATATAAAATCGCATTCAAAACAGTTTTAGCTTCATTAATTCTGTCCCCTTCCTTATGGGGATTTGCTGGTCTTGAGCAGACCTGGACCCAGAAGATCTGAAGGCACAGGAAATGTTGAGCTCGTGTTTTTACAGCCCAGCAAGAAGCTGAAAATAAGGACCATCTTGCCTGAAAACCTGGTTTTGTTGTGCTTCCAGCTTAGTTTTAGCAATCTTTAGAGAGCTGAATGACAGCCTTGGAATAAATAGTCCACATTTCGAGGTGCTTTCTGATCTTCCCACTGTTGTAAGTGGTGCACTTTGGCATGCTTGCTCAAGCTGATCAGAGGACCTGTAATTGAACACCACAGGTTCTAATACCCTCAGACAGGAGAGGTTTGAACTCCTCTATCTTGTGCTTTAGCTGGGGTTTTAGCCTGTGAGTTGGAGAGCAAGAGGAGAATGGATCTTCTTCTCATCTAAGAGAAAGACCTGCTCATGTTTGGGAATAGAGGGACCTTCCTAAATGGAGAGTTGAGGCTGAGTGCTGTGCATGGATGCAAGCCTTCCATCCAGACCCAAACAAAGTTCCCTCCAAGGGTCTTTTGTTTCCATTCCTGCCCCAAATGTTGGTTTCTGGTCCCCACAGATGAATCCCTTCCACCCCTTGTAGCATGCTGCTTTTGTAGTCCTTTTTTGTGTCTGAATCTCCATGTCCATTTTGTGAGGAGGTCTAGAAGATGAATGTGAAGTGGGTAGGTGACTAAATGGTTAAACTGTGCCACGTTTGCCACTGTGTTTTCTCCAGTTTCTTGTCCATAGCATACCGGACTTGGCTGGGGGGTGAGAGGGGCTAGTGGGAGGGAGGGGGTCTCTCTGTCTGGGACAGCTGCACTTACCATTTTCAGAAAATGAAGCCAAACCAAATAAGAGGGTCTCATTGGCAGGAACCTAATTGTAACCTGCAAACACAGCAGTGTTGTTGACTCATCTCAAATTATTTAGAGTACAGTTACCTGTCTCCCTGGAAATCTAGAATGCTGAAGAAAATATCATTAGTTACAACCAGATTCAGCAGTGAGCAGATTGTCTTTTGATAAAAAGAGAGAGAGAAAAAAAGAAAGCAGGAGTGGGAAGAATGAAAATGCTGAGTTAAGACTGACAAAATGCTGTGAATTAACAAGATAGTGATCCAAAGCATTAGTTATTGGCAAACTTGAGGAAGTCAATACTACTTATAAGCTAGAAAACTGTGTTTTAGGGAGCTGCTTGACAGCTAAGCTTTTCCAGATGACAGAGTTCCCATGCTTCGTGTGTTCCGAAGGCAGGCTGGGCCCAAGGTGAGGAATATGCAGAAGTGAATGTAGAGCCATGGGGGCTGGACTCTTTTTTTGGCTCTCATCACCTGTTGCTGGCACATAAACCAGTGATGGGTTTACTGGAGCTGCCCCATGAGCTGGTGTGCTCACATCCCAGGAGGAAAACCACCCCAGCACCAGGCTGGAGTTGTCCTATTGCCAGTAGAAAACCAAGACAAGGTAAGGTCAGACTTTCCACAAACAGCTGACCTTTTCTGCCACACCTTGGCCTTAGATTTGGGGGATTTTGAGTCTGGTAATTCACCAAGAAGGAACAGGATGGCTGTTTTCTGAAAAACCCTTTTGAAAGCTGAAAGTCAAAACCTGACAGCAAAACTCCTGTTATTCCTGACTCTTGGTTTGTGAGGGACTCAATGTCCCATTAAGCCCTTTTCAGTCCAGCTCAAAATAGCCCAGGCAAGTTGGCTAATAGTTTTGATAACAGCAATTTTCAAAGCCTCAGCCACAATACCATCTGAGGGCCTGATCCAGAGATAATTGAGGTGTTTCTGTGTATTGAATTTGAGCCTAAAATGGCCGAGCCAGAAAGAGAAAAATAAACTTCACAAAAGTGAATAAAAACATACTTGAAAATGGATTCTGGAGGCAGCTCAGCCTGAGTGCCTTCGTGAGATGAGCAGCTTTTCGTTCCTGCCGACAATGTGGCTGCAGGGGCCGAGCGTGCCTAAGCTGAGCGCTATTATGGGAAGAGAGGCTTTCTCAAAGCTGCATCATTTCCTTGTCAGAGGTGAGCATCAGCAGTGGCTTTGTGCTCCAGGCACATTCACGCCACCCCGTTACAGTGACAGGTCCGAGTGAGATGAAGCCTGTGCTCTGAGAGCAGAAATCTATTTTGTGCCCCTTGTAAAATTGCTGCCCCCTTTACCTGTCTGCTCACTTAATAGGTTTTCTGCCCTACCATCAGGAGCAGGTACAACTGAGAGCAAACTTTGGGATTGCTGTATAACGCACATACATCACCTGTTTACTTTTCCCACCAGGCTGAGAAGGTTGATTAATTTTAGATGGACTAAGGCTGATTCAAAGCCTGCTGAAATCGGTAATAAATCACTAAAATGAAAATATAATTCCACTTACAAGAGTGGCAAAATGCCCTTTGACATCTGTAAATGGGCCAAAATTCCACTTCAAGTACATAGACGCTGAACCACAGTTAATAAGGAAACAAATACATTAACAGTTGAAAAATACATCAAGGGAGGTGAAAAGAGATTTTGTAAAAATATGAAACAGATGTCATTAGTTCCTACACTTTACTTCTACTCTTTACACAGGATATGGTCTCATTTACTTGGCACAAGAAAGAATCCCAGTGTATTTTATGACCTGGAGAGTACAGTTTGCATATCATCAGCCTGGAAGAACCTGATTTTAGCATGTCATAGAAAACATTTAATGCAGCTGTCATGTTTCTGGAGCTGTAACATGAGACCTCTAAATGTTCTTTGCTCCCAACGTGAAATGAGTTTGCAACATTGAAGATGCACAGTTTCTGAGAAGGCTGAGAGGAGTGTGCATGTGGGGGGGACGACGACACCTTTCTCCCATTTGCACTTCCATTTATGCAGCAGATGATGAGTCACGTTATATAATTACATAGATAGAAAGTTATTTGATGTTTAATTTTGCCTAGACAAATGTTAGTTGCTTCCTAAGCAGTATTTTCTCCCTACCCGTATCTTCCTAATAGCTGTGGATTTTTAATTACTGATAATTAGTATTTACACAGAGCCTTTAGCAAACAATTCCTGAAGTACTTGTAGTCATTACATATGTAAATTGTTATGAAAGAAAAATGTTTGCAACTTAACAAAAACAAAGCTGGGGAAGTAGGCAGTAGGCAGAGGTCAAGTTTTAAGTCTAAAAATAAGGCAGAGGTAGGACAAAGTCCAGTGTTTTTATACATTCTCAGATAAAACAGAATCGAACAAACAGGAATTTCTCTGTAACCTTTTTTTTCAATAAGGACAGAAGTGAGGACTAGTTCTGTTGACTCTGATTTATTGATGCTGACAGAAACGGTTGAATAATATTCATGTGATGCATTTTTTTACATGGACTTAGTGGTCATTTAGAAGGGTTGAAGGAAATGTCTTGCTGAGACATTGGTCTCTGCCTGGTACTGTTAGAGTGCAGATGGATTTACAAAACAAGACACAGATAGAACAGAACTGAAGATTTTCTGCAAATCTCTTGATTGAGACTCCCTGCGCAATGCTGAGCCCCCACAGACTTTTCTCAGACTTTGGACAGGCCCAAGCATCAGAAGTAGCCATCACAAACACAATTCAGATGGATAAAGGGAGATAACAGACTTACAGCACATGTGTGGAAAGAGATACAACCCTCTATCTGTACAGACTGCATAATTCCTGCCTATCACATCTAGTTCTTGCTTCAGCCATGTCTCTAAGACAGACCCACAACAGCATCTATGACCCCTAAATCTCTGCAGGCTGCTTGGAGCTGAGAGCATTGCTGTTACTGAGCTCTTCTGTGCCCACACAAGGCTGGTTTTTTTTTTTTTTTAAATGTTATAAAGGGAAATTAGGATTCATTACTTATTACAGAGATAAAAGCTTAAGTTTTTCCTTCTTGTGCATGGTTTAGGAACCTGCTGAGCTGATCAGCTCTGCCATTTAATGAGTGCTCTGCAGACACATGAGGAGGAGATGAATTAAAGGCTTTGTCTGCTGCTTGTTCTTACTCTCTCTTTTTAACACCCTGCAAGTCCACCAGGGACAAGCAAAGAAGAGTCCAGCCCAGGTCTCCCTGGCCACGTTTGCCTTGTCAACAACTGACCAGGAGCAACCCATGTGATGCTCCCTGGATCATATAATCCATTAGTATAAATTATTAAAATGAAATATTTTACAAGTGGCTACAGACCTATTCTAAATTAATCCTTTTATTCCATTATGAGGCAATAAACCTTTACATTTCTTAGAGCTCTTGTCAGACATGCTGGTTCACTTGGGAATAAATATATTCAAAGGTTGGGAGTCTCTTACTCTATCCCACTACATTCATATTAATCAGCCTTGCCAGCGTGTGACTCTGCAGATAGCAATCATCAGATGTGTCTTCCTGAGAAATTCGGTTTACCACCCCACAGGCAGCACAGATCACATTAGGCTCAGGCCCTGCTTTTCTCCAAAGAGGTCTCAGTGCTCTGGCAGTGCAAGCTGGACCCACAGCTGAACTGTGGCATAACTTCACAGAAAATAATTTGCTGCTGCCTGATTGGTGCCTGTTACATCTGTAGTGGGAGCTGGTTAATACAAATGGCATGCCAAGCTTTCCAAAGCTGCGATCAGAGGCAGGCTAATCTCCCTCTGGCGAAAGAACGGCAGATAGAGACTGAGGACTGAGCCTCTTTGCCTCTGCCTTCCTCATGAACTGCTTTCTTCATTGTAATACTCTGATGGCCGGTATTCCTTGCTGCTGTGAAAAAAACAGGAAAGTGATAAATCAGTTCCATTTCATTTCATACCTACAGGTGAAACATTTTTTAAACATTTCATGCAAGTATTCTTATTTATTCTTATTCTTCTTATTCTTCTTATATTCTTTATTCTTATTTTGATACACAGCATAGCAGCATTTACACAAGCAGGATCTTCTCAGAGTTGAAAACAAAAAGATATGGATTTGAAAAAACAATCTGAGTGAGGGAGCTCTAGATTGGGGATTTTAAAATACAAGTTCTCCATGAAGTCTCACGCTGTGAGCAAGTCAGTGCATGTGTGTGTGCTTGCTTGCTCAGAACAGACCCCAGTGGTAGGGCTCAGATTCATCAGGGATGAAGGGGTTCCCTCTGAAGCCTTCAAAGTAGTTTTTAAGCACCCCGTCCTGACAGGACAGTAATCATTTATTTCTGAAGGAGGAAAGAACACAGGATGCTTCTGTCATCTCACCAGACCCCCGTATTTAAATCCTATTGCCCAATTCTGTTGCCCTCTCATGACAACGCATCTACTAAGTAAGGAGAGAAAGAGCTTGGCCAGTGGTCTTCTTGCTTCAACCTATGGCTTGCCCTTGCACCTGGACAAGGCACCTGGACCTGTCCACCCCACTTTTGGAAAAGTAGCACTTTTCTCCTTGCAGTTAATGACCTTCCACAATGCAAATATGAGCAGTCTGCTGGAGGCAAAGGCTCAGACCCCCACTGACAGTACATGACAGGAAATGTATAAAGGAACCGTAGGAACCACCACAAATATCAAACAAAAATGCCCATTTTAAAAGAACAGTTTTAAAGTTTCAGAATCAAAGGCTTTCAAATTTAAGTGAAGACTTATTATCCAGTTGTCCATGCTCATTTTCAGATGGTACATGCTTTCAACGGGACTTTTTAATTCAGTGTGAGCAGAAATCTGACATTTCTTTATGTTTGAGTGCCATCTAAATTAGTTTTCTTTAGTATGGTTCTGGGTATATGCCACTGTACTTCATTATTTCAGCTTTTTTAAGCAATGGGAGACTATCACTGGTAACAATATGAATACAGTGAGCTAATGAACTTGGGTGAAATATGAACTGAATAAGTCTCTTTGTCGAGTATGGAGGAAGCACAGGAAGGCTGGACCATCAGTCCCCCCTTTTTCCTGGACTTTGCCTGCTATCATCTCAGGGCTATGGTGAGACATCTTTATAGTTCTGTCACTGTGCACACCTAGATGTACCACAGCTTGGATGAGATGAAAATTTAGGCACCTGCCTCCTACTCAATGGACTGTTAGATAATACAGTCTGACTACTGCAGGCTCATGAGTTGCCATGAGACTGTAACCCAAGCCATAACCAAGCCGTATCGTGTCACCTGATCGGGTTTTGCTGATGGGCGCATGGATGTGAATTGACTGCCCTTGTTGCTGGAGTTTAACTACCTGCTTAACCACCTGCCTGCAGGCAGCGCTGCTCATTTATTTCCTTCCTACCCATCTTGTGAGCCATGTGTCCTGGGTGGGCAGCAGAGGGAAGAGACTTGGAAGTCTTTTTTGCAGGCTTGAGATAATAAAGCTATCGAAAAAGAATACAAAATCTTCAATTTCTTTCCTCCATTTTTTTCTCAGCCAGCGAAGAGCTGGCAGTCAGACCTCAGAGCACTCAGCTCTGCTGCTGGGGTCATCATGCTTCATCCAAAGCACTGTCTCCTATTCTCCCATTCTTTGAAACTGCTACCACTACAGACCATAATATAGTTTTATCTTTCTGCTCCAAGGATCAGTGGAGATCCTTGGGCCAAGATTTCCAAAGCTAGCTAATGATAATGACTGTTTTAATTTGGGGTCTGAAAGTGTGGAGAAACTATAAAGAGGAACTTGCCTCAGAAAATGCTGAATAGAAGAGTTACTCTTAGAAGAAGCAAGGAGCACCATGAGTACCCTGTCAATATGCATCATGTCATTCCTGATGTATAAGAAATTATTTTATTGATTTAAACAGATTGAACCTATTGGTCATTTTCACCCTTGTTCCAGCAGTTATTTACTGCAGTTTGTCAGCTGCTAGCAAAATAAAAGCAAATGTGGACACGTAATGCTCAGTGGCTTCTTGTCAGTCTGTGAACGGCTGTTCATCTTCCTGCACTTCACCTTTCTGTGGTGAAAGGAAAATGTTTCTGGACCTGACACCCTAAACAAACAGTATATGCAAAGATGGAGAACAAGTTCTCCATTCCTATGAAATGTACTTTGGACTCTTACTGACCTAATTTTTAGAGACCATGATAGATTTTCATGTCTAGCACTTAATATCAAAAGAGAATTTATATAAAAAGTTCCTTCATTAACAAACACTTAATTATCTTCCCTTTTAGCAGGTGCCTTCTTTTGGGGCTCTCTCCATCACAAATGTTCTCAATTCAGCCTACTCATGTTCCAAGCAGCAACAGTGTTACTTTTTCTCTGATTAACGTATTGATAATCAAATCAGCATTTAGAGAATAAAGCCCTTAATGTTCTGAGCAATTTTTAGATGGCTGAGACAAATTTTGGCATCATGAGCTATAATTCCTTTCTGTAGCAAACAATACATCTGGGTTTAAATTAGAACAAGACCTGTCTTTGGTGCAGGGTGGGAATGTAGCCAGCCAGCTAATTGAAATCTCTTCCCATGGCAGGGAAGCAAGGTATTTTTTCCCCGAGAGAATTTCATAAAGAAAAAAAAAAAAGCAGGAAAAAGCTCTGTATGGGAGGGTGTTGGTGGTACATTCAATCATTTTCCATGAATAGTTAGTCTCTTGTCTTATTTACAGACGAGTGAAACTCAAATGCATGTCAGCTATTGAAGAGTAATCAAGTGAATAGTGCACCTCCTTTATACTGAGGCCTATAAATCTTACTAGGTGCCATTATTGGTGTAAATGGAACAGATGTATTGATTATTTGCACCTTTGTTCTGACTGGGATATTTACTGCAGTCAGCTGGCTGCTAGCAAAAAAATGTATGTGATAAATTAAGATTACGGTACCATTCTATCTAGCAAGCGATTGCTTCAGTAGAAAACAGAAATAACCATCATAGCTATAACCAGATTATGGATGAGTCAAAAATTACATTTAACTCATTTTTACTAGCCTGACAATAAAAAACTTCTTGCAGAAGAATTATTCCCCGATAGGACTCTTTTATTTCTGACAAGACAGGTTTCACCAATTAGTGTTTACTAAGATATTTTTCCTCCTTAAAAACCAATGAAAAATAAAAGTTCTGAAATGGTTTGAATCGGTTAGGATATGGGGCTTAGGAGTGGCTTAAATAAGGTATTTTAAAGTAAATTTACAGCGAGCCATTTTACCAGCTGAAATACCATATATATATATGTATCTCTGTGTATCTCTGCCTATGTGCAATTATGCATGCAGAGTGAATGTTATATTTCTTTACCCATATGTATATGCATATCAGTTATAAGGATGCTCCTCACTTGATATACTGCGTTTCTGTGACATTTTGGAAGCAGAATGACTGCATAGCTGAAGGCTTCCCAACAGCATATAAAAAATTGAATTTGCAGCTTTAGGTTGGAGCAGAGAGTCTCGCCTCTTCTTCCAAGGGAGTAATTGGGAAGATAAAGAGGTGAAGCAGTGATGGAGGGCTATGGAGAACCTCTAATGATATTTTTCTAAGGGCGTTGCTGTTTTTGTATGTGTTGAGAGACTGAGGCGAGGAGCTGATGACTATTCCCTCTTGGCTTTTAGAGCAGTGGCTGCCCACACTTAGGTGTAGCCTGATTTCACAGCTGCTTTGCCACCTCCAGCACTGAGATACCTTCAGCTCACTTTGTCTCTTCCTACAGTTAGTCCATGTGCAGGAAACCTGTCAGTCTTTCATCTGTAGTAACTGCTTCTGGCATGTTTACACAATTTCATACAGACCAAACATTTAAAACAAATCTACCATTGTATACTTTCTTCTTGTCACAAATCTCAATCCTGAATTTATCTCTAATATTCTCAGTGATAGCACCAGACCTTCCAGGATCAGAAATAAGACTATAGGTGGAGGAGGTTCCTAATTGCAAAACATAAACTGCTTGTACTTCTGGCCTTGGGAGGATGCCTGCATAAGGTGGTCATGGTCAGAGCAGCTAGTGTTGTGTACAAAGAAATTCTGGCTGTACAGCAGAAAAATAGAAATAAATAAGCCTCACCAAACTAATACAAGAAAATCAAAATTGCTTTCCTGAATGAAGCCAAAGTTTGGTACTTGGGAAGGAGGATGCAGAGGGGACAGATGTTCTCCAGCCCAGCCCAGTGAACTGAAATGGCTCACAGGTTGCGTTCCTGTCTCAACGCAAATAACTCAAACAAACCTGGCAGATGCAGGATCGCACCAGCTGACCACGAGCAGCACCTGTAGTACTGATACCGAGAGAGAGAGAATGGAAAATGACCTTGGTTAATCTAATCTGAATACTGGGTCATAATTTTGAAAGAATCTAAAAGGCAGATGTTAAAGAAAAATGGGTTTACAACGCGCCTTGATTTTATTAAAAAGTAACAGACAGGCCAATGGCTTTCTCTGGTGAAATTATTTTGTAAATCTTTTTTATCTGGAATCAGGAAATGTTTTGGTTGCTCCATCATGTGTGAACTATGAATAAATAGACACAATGGGGATTCACAGAAAAAACCTCTGGTAGGTAAGGACCTGTTTTACAGGGAGGTGGCAACAGAGAGGGTTAAAGGGGAATTATAAGCCTGAAGAGAGGTCATTGGCAGTGTTCCTCAAGGATAAGGGCTGGCGCTAATCTATTCACAGTTTTCATTAATGAGCTTGGCAAGACTATTAGGAAATTAACTAATATCAAATGAAACTAACTGATGACAAGGAGCTGGGAGGCACTGTTAATGGAGAGGAGTGGACTGGTACACAGAAACTGGGCTGACCTGAGAATTACCTTCAAGAGCTTGAAATAAAGGTTGTGCATGAGGCAATAATAGCTCTGCTACATGTTAGGAGCTCATAATTCGGAAATTGCTCTGGGGAGAAAAAAAAAGACTGCAGAATATTACCATAATGTGGCAGTAGGGTGGTCAAAGCCACTCTCAAGATACAAGGGCAGAAGTGTTTCTAGCAGTGAGAGGTAAGCACAAGCAGAGGTGTGCAAAGTTCTTGTTCCTTGTCTGAGTGCCTTGTATGGTTACCAGAAGGAGAGATGATTTCTGACTGTAACAGGCACAGAGAAGGGCAAACAGCAGGGCTGGGAAAAGCAGGTCCTACTTTATAAAAGGATACCAAAAAAGTCAGGTTGTTTATCTTAGTGACACAAAGAATGGTGATGACTGACATATATATGCCTTTATGGACTCAGTGTGAGGGAGGAAAATACCTGTTCAAGGTGAAGGACCTTCCTGATAAAAGCCATATGGGAACACATTTATTTTGGGATCAGAAGAAAGCATCTGACCAACTCAGCAACCAAATTCTGAAAAAATTTCCTGATCACAGAGAGAGAAAACCTAAGGTTGAGTTGGATATGGTTTTGAAAGAGAGCAAGTGACGTGGCATAGTTGGGGACCCTTTCAGTCTGGTTCGCCTGCCAGGTCTGTGTATAAAAACAATGTATTGCTTTCCAGGAGTCATCCTTCAGGAATACCCTATTTAATGCCAAAAATCAAGAAAATGTTTGCCTTGGAAATTATTTTAAGCAAAGAATTGAGTCTGCTTCCAATTTTTTCATCAGAAAACGGATCTTAAAAGACCAGTCTCTTTAAAATGTATGTTGGACAGAGCAAGGGAAAAACCCCTATATCAGCTGCGTGGTGCCTCCTCTCCAAGCTCCTGTCATCTTCAGATTTCTAGAAAAAGCAATGAAACAGGCTTCCTGAGCTAAATCTAGTCCCTCTTCACTGTTAGGAGAGAAGAGTATACCTTAAGCTAAAGCAGCTTTGACTCTTCTAACTCATCTGAAGACCAGAAAGCTGCCTTAAAATAGCAAATTTCTGTGGCGGCACTTAATCTTTCCCCATGGAAGGCTACTAAAATGGAGTCTATGGACTCCATGAGCCACTGGAGAGTTTGAAGATGTTTGTTTGAAGTTGTGTGCACATCAGAAGACAAATAAAAGGGATTCTTTCCACTGCTTCTGTAACGGTAAGCTCTCTGAACATTGGCATCTACTTTGGTTATTTAGCAGTAACAGTTAAGAATGTTGCAAGTGCCTCTATTTAGATATACATTGATGGGTTAACTTGGCTCAGGAAAAGGTAAAGACCACATGCCAGAATATATTTCCTTCATGTACTGTCCAGGAATAAAAACAAAGTGCCAGACACTTAAAGAATGCCAGGATACTGCTAAAACCACTGGTCCAAAGCAAACCAACTGTTAAGAAATGAGATAAAACCAGGCAAAAGTAATAGAAATGTTATCTATTCCCTACCAGCCAGAAATCCCAATGTGCATGAGCTAACAATGTGAAAAATGTAAACCACATTATCAGTCACATTTAGAAATTATTATGATCGTCTTTCAGTCAACTGCGCACACAGCCAAGTTCTGACAGCTCTGGCTAGTTAGCAGACTAAATCACTCATCGTAATTATACATTGCTTACTCAGTAAACAGAGAGATACGTTATAGTCGAGGCTGGTAGCACAGCCTGTTAAGGTTGCCTGACACTTCCTCTTGTTAGATCCTGTTTTCAGATACTCACAACTTTGTTAATGTGTGATCTTTCCTTCTGAAATTTCCCAGGCCAGGAGGTTCACATACAGACGGCATGAAAAAAAGGAAAGGGAGTCTCTGGATGTGAATTTAGAGCAGCACTCACAAGGTTGCAGCTTCCCCGCTTATACTGGAGTCCGGGCTCTGCAGCAGGCAGCGAGCAGCAGTGCTCAGGTTGCACCATTGTAGCAGCATGTAGCGGTGGCTATAAGGAGAGATGGTGAAGGACTGAAGCATGTCCCGTAGTGGGCTGTGCTCCCTATCGCTCTCCCTGTCCCGTCTTTGTGCTATGCATAAGGACTGTTATTAGGATAAGTAGTTTAATGGTTAAAAATGGCTTTGAGATCCTAAGATATATGAGAATGCAGGGGAGGGAATGGCTGGGGTAAGAGGGGAAGAGGTGTCTGGATTTAGCACTCGCCATGGCCAGGAGTGAGCCGCAGCAGAGGCACACGTAGTACATGTGTGGTGAGGAAGAGCTGAGCGGTTACGCAGCCTCTCCTTTTCCATCAGCACCGTGGAGGAGCCCAGCCTGATCGTGATAACTGAAATTATCAGGAAAGAGTTTGCTACCTTGATTTAGGAAGCTGTTCTGTTGGCTTGTGTTGAAAGGACCACAGCCTTCCAGTTTGAACTCTAAGCAAAGCAAACAAGTGGAAAACTCACTGAGGTCTGCAGGCAGTTAAAAGCGTGCTCTGCACTTAATGCTGTTTCCTTTTTTTAATCCCGAGCATTACTGTTCTATGATAATAAATGTTTGAATGATACTATAAATATTGATCTGGAAGGGAGCTGATAAAAATGAAGCATTGTTATGAGCATGTCACAGGAGATTCAGAGTGAATGTATTGATTGATGTGCTTCATAGATTCAAATTACTGATATTCACTGGTTAGTTTTCAGGGATTTGTAATCATATCTTTGAAGCACAACAAATCAATTTGATACATAAAAGACTTCTAGGGAGAAAATCACAAGGATACCTTGGAACAGAACACATAAGCCTATGTAAAATTTTTCAGATTCAGAATTACATTTAAGAGAGGCAGTAATACAGCACGTCTGTTCTCGGGTGCATTGTGCCTCTGTGATGAAAAACTAGCTGTGTTTTAACTTTTCTGACCAAGTGCTCAATGAGATACCCCTTGAAAAGGGAAAAAAAATTTCTTGACCAAAAAGCAAATAAAACAGAGAAGCAAGAGCTTGAAGGAAAACAGCAGAGATATCACAGTGCTTGTAAAGATGGAAATAACTGAGAATGGGCCTGACCCAAACTCCTTGAGTGGTTTTGAGAAGCTTCTCTTGGAACCCATATTGAAAATAAGCAAAATAATTCCATAGGGTTGGTCTCCAGCTGTCCTGATGGATTGTTTGTACCTACAAAGCAAACCATCATTAATTTGCTATTTCTATTGGCACCAAAATGCAGGCACAGTGTCTGAAGATGAAAAATCATGGCTGCAAAAAGAAAGACTGTGCCCAGCTGAAAAATTGAGCTTTATGACATTGCAATAATGAACGCTCTTTAATACATCTGTTCCATCCACTGGTTTAGAAAGGTATGATGTATCATAAGTATAATGTCCAATCTGGCCCTGTCCTGTGGCTTTGAAAGACCTGGGTCATCTGTTTAAAGGCACATAGTCCTTGTTAAGAAAGTGCTCTTCTCAAGACTCTCTGTTGAATGTTCTCTGTGTCTCTGGGAATGCCTGAGTTGGTATCAGTACATGTTCTTTAGGGTGGAGAGAGTAGGAATAGTGTGAATGAACTACTTCATCCTTTTTAATTTTGAGTACTGTGCAGCCCTTATCTTGACCAGGAGAGACTGTGACTTTCTTGAACCCAGGTTTTTACTTGTTTCGTTGCTGAATAAAAATACTGTAATAAGGAAAGGCCTTCTGGACTTCATGCTTACATCACAATTCTAACCATTAGCCCAGTGAAAGGGCTGTATTTTTATTTGGGGTATACGACAGTTACAATATTTGCTTGGTTTTGCCATTATCCTTTAGCCGTGTGGGAATGCCTAGAGAGTCCTCCCTGGGTCACTATAAAAACATAGTAAATCTAAACTGTATAGAAAGAACAGTCCCTGCTCTCCAAGTTTAAATACACAGGGCTGGTGACAAATAAGAGAAAGGGGGTCTCATACCGATACTGCCTAATGAGGATGGCATAGGCAGGCGTCATTGGTTCCCACTGTAACAATATCTGGATATCTTTGTCTGGGTATAGTGCTCATGGCATTTCTGTGCAAAAGAATCATCTAGCTGCCCATTTATTCCTAAGAGTCCTCATGATTTGTGGCAGCTAACTGTTCGTATAGCTTAAGAGCAGAACTGGTGTTGCTTACAGAAGGACGGACCGTGTTTCTCTTAGCGGTTGTTGAAACCCTCCAGCAGCTATTGCTGTGCTTTAAGGAGCAGTCTGGGTAGGTGTGTGTCTGGGCACACACGGGCTGTCTCTATTCACTCTGCAGTTATCTCACCTCCAACCCCTCTGTCTCTTTTTACTTCCTGCTGTATTTATTATAGGAAAAGCAAAGACTGAAAACCTGGGTCACTGTTCAGGTGGGATTAAGGAGCCCTCTTCAGGTCCTTCCTGTCCAGGTTAAGAGGCTGACTCCTTGCTAGGAATGCTGTCCCATCCTTTGCTCTGCTCCTCTGCCAGTAAAGCATCAAAACATCTTCTAAAGTTGCTGCATCATGTATATTTTTGCAAGTGCATTTTTATATTTTATGATTTTTAATTAAATCTCAGCTAATAGTTAAAACATTTTTCTTCTTGGAATTTTGGTAAAAAATATTAAAAAGCATCTATTTTTATTATTGGGAAGACTCCATCTGTCCTTGCAACATCCTTCCCTTACTTTAGTATCTGAAAAGAGAATGCCAGCTTGGGGATACACATAACTTGGACAATATGTTGTCAGCATGGGTGTAGCTTTGCATTTATCCGTGCATCTCAGTAACAGGTCAGTACGGATTATTTTCCTACAGAATTGTAGAGAGATTCAAGTTAATTGGATGATTCATGCAATTGGTTCTTCTCTCTTGATAAAGCTGCCCCTGAATATGTTAATGGCATTCACTGAGGGTAAAGCTAAAGAATCTATGAGGTGTGACATATGTTGATAGATATCTCTGAAATCTCCTAAGCTCACATTTGAAAGCATGTTTTTGCCCAACACAATGTTTGTATTTCACACAACTTGTTTCCTGGAATCTAAAATAACTATTAATATTTATAGTATATGCAACAAGAGCAGAAATAAAAAAAATAGCAAAAGGGAGAAGAGTTTGTGGATATGGTTTATGAAAGAAGTAATCAGAGTAAATCGGCAACATTATGAAAGCCTCATTACTTGGGATTCTTAAAACCAGAGTAGTTAAAACCATAAAAAGTATTCCTGGTAAAAAAACCGATTCTGCCCTAGTGGAGAGATGAACTAGTTGACCTAAAAGGCTGTTTTGATCTCTGTCTTCCACAGTTTTATAAAAATAGCATGTCAACTTACTTATATGTTTTCTGTTCCTGTTGCTTGTATCTGCTTTCCTTCAGCCACAGGAAACCTAAATCAGCTGGCTTTCCTAACCGTTTAATTAACTATCACGGAACTTGGAGGCAAACCAACGTTAGATGATATGAAGGGTAGAAACTGTGGCAAGGAAAAGAGGAAGATTAGCTATTTAAATGACAATAGAGAATGACAAAGAGGGATGCTGACAGGACTACGACTTGATTAAGATGGAGCTTTTCATTAATTTTCATAGAGCAATTCTAATTGTTACAAAAACTATATTCAGCAGTTTTCCATAATTTTAATTCCATTTCAAGTGAGTTTAATTTAATTTACCCAATGACTAATTTTTGGCCTTGAACAAGTTAATGAGTAGTCTGTTTTTTCCAAAGGGAGAGGTGTCTCTAGCCCCTGAGACATGGACTGACATTCATGTGTATGTTTGAAAGCCTCTGCACATATGTTCCCTGTATAATTTCATACTTTTCTATACATTTTCTTCTAAAAACTCTGGCTGCTTGTTTAGCTCAAGATTATTGGAAAACATTACAACATCAATTTTGTGTTACGGCTTCCTATTGCTGTTCATTGTTTCCCCAGCCAAGTCTTGCAGAAATAACAGGAACTACCAAATTCTCTGCAAAGTTTAAGTAAATCTGTCGCACAATGTCACGTTCTTAAATTGCTTCATGAAGCGCCAATATGAACCTTATTAGTTAAACTCGAACCACTGAGTTGAATTTGTAGAAATTCAGGCCTCTGTTTGTAAGTGTTCAGAGTTAATCTGAAAGGAATAAAACTTTGTGGAAAAGTCTCTCTGAGGGATTATATCCGTTTGCTTTAGGGTTGAAGACTCCTGAGACTGGTGTTTAATCAAAACCTTATTTCAACAAACAGACAGTAGTGGACAACTTCCGCGGATTGCACCAAGCTGTTGAACTGCTGCCTAGGAAGAAGTACACTTTTGTACTCCCCTATCCCTCTAAAAATGAAACAAACTTCTAGAAAAATAAGCTAATTTATACTTTGCAGAAAACTACAGTTTGGCTGACACAAGATGCATGTTCTTTTCCCAACTTCCTTTGCTATCCTGCCCCATCTGGTTATCTGCATCTGAATACAAAATAGTTGCAGACAGAGAAAGAGAATCCCTTTCCCCATCCCAGCAGTGGCAGACTTACGATTTTTTTTTTTTTTTCCATGTCATGCAGAATACCTCAGTAGAGTTATTCTAGAAACTGGTCTCTGCTTCTCTAATGCTTCCTCTGAATAAAACAGTGGGAGGAACTAAAGGCACAGTGTGTTTTGCCATTGTAGTTTCAGTGCATAAGAATCATCTCATTTTTGCTTGCAGTGAAGAAACTGTCTACAGTTTTATATTAGAAATTAATGTGGATGTTGGGTAGAGAATAGACTTCTGGATAAATACATTCTCTCTATATTTAGAAGAAGTCTCCATAAGAAAATTAAAATATCTGTAACTTTTCAGTAAAGTGCTTTGCAACTAATCTTTCACAGACTATTGACCTAAAAATTGGTTGCCACAAATGTCTGATAATGAGAGTTTGAACTGTTTGTTCTGATAGGTCACACAAATTGTGTTGTATTGATTTTGTATGTGGATTGCAGGACAACGTGCAAGGAAAATTATTTTAATGAGCAAAGGCCCTGAATATCTGAGGAAGGATAGGAAGTAAAGAAGGACTTGGGAAAGGAAGCTTACTTATTATCCTTTCGTTTTTAGTTTGTATAAGAGGAAATGAGAATTAGGTGATGTAAAGACTTATTGGCTGACTAGCATTTGCATTAGATTTTATTCCCTTACATTCCCTTATATAATATATATATTATATTCCCATATGTCCCTTGCATATAGCAAATAACCACACATGCATGTGCAGCTGTAATTTGCTATGTATAGGTTTGTCTTTGTCTGGATTTTGCTGAAGGATCCTGGGAACTATATTATGAAGAAATGATAATCATCATAGTTCCCCTCATCAAAAATATACTGAGATCAGTACTGCATTTGATGGACTGCAGTTTTCTTTCATCATTGTGGACAAAAATTGCATGCCTCTTTGCTGGCTTCTCTGCAAAGGAGTCCAGGCAGCCTCTGGTTTGGCTCATTTCCTCACTCCATTCAGGGCACAAGTAACTTTACAGTGTATGTAGTGCTTTTCCAGGAGCAGACCCACAGTCAGAATGCAACAGGAAATTAGCGTGTATTTTGGCTAGGTCTACTTTATGAAAGGAGGAGCAACCTGGACATAGGCACAGTGAACTCCAAGAACCAAGGACCTTCAGCCCACACATGGGTTGGGGTTCAAAGCATCTATGGGAGCTCAGGAGATGTCAACAGTTGGCTGGGATCTCCCGCTTCCAAGCCTTCCCAAACGATACCTGCCCAGGAAGAGGATGTAAGGGATTGCCTGTGCTAAGGACATTTGTGTTCCATATGTGCAGGAACTGAGGCACTATTCTTGCAAAGCTGTGAGGGTTTGCAGCACTGAAAGACACATCCCCAGCACTGAAAGCAGCTTTGCATCTACCGGGTAATGTTTCTCATTTGCCACGTGGACTCTCTTTGTGAGGGTGCCTGTGTGAACAGAGCTTTAACAGTGGCATGTCTACAGAAAGCCACCGAGACAAAGAAAATTCCTATTAAAACTAAGGTAAATCCCCAGACAAACACTATGGGCTGGTTTCAGGGGTAATTTCCAGGTGCTTCTTTTCTTTCCTTGGAAATTTTGAAATGGTTATTTCAGTCAGGCAAAGAGTGAAGAAAATAAACAGCTAACACACTGTACAGTTCTTGCCTGGGAAGAGAATGCGTTGCCAGTTTTTGGGTGCTCTTTTCCTCACCCTCTTATTGCTGCAAATTACACCTCATTTTACAATCTCTGCTGTGATGTGAAAGAGATATTAGACATTGTTGCTCAGAAAAGGCCGGGGTTAAAGCGGCCTCTGTCTGCGCCTCTCTGCCTACAGTATTTTAAGGCAGCTCGGGGAAAAACATGGTGGGTATTATTTAGTCTCATTTTCTCAAGGCCACTTAAACACTGTTTTGAAGAAGAGGACAGACACAACGACACCCAGAATCCTATTTTAAGATGTCCATTAGTGCTCTGGAATGTGTGGAGCAAGCAACGCCTGAATTGCCCGACTACCCGGGCTTCCCAGCTGCCCAAGGCACAGCTCGGCTCCCACCTTGTCTGCTCGTGAGCACCCCAAATAATCCACTGAGCTCAGGGTTCACAGCAGGCAGACTGCAATGCAGCAGCAGGAACAGGCTTCCCATATGGCTGTGCTCAGATTAAGATACTTTTTAGAAATTACGGGAAATGGAGGCTCTCAGGCACCGGCAATTTACGTGGTGCTGATGGGAAATGAAGGGGGCACCTAGGTGAGTGTGACACTGACATATGACCAGCTACTTGTTTTTAATATTTTCTGCTGTGCTGACATCACTTTCTTCTGGAAAGCTACGTGAATAAATTGATTTACTTATATGGAACAGAGCATAATTGCTTACAGCGCGTAATGTGCACTCAGATAGATAAAACAAGCAATATAACCCAATGGGTGCCTTAATGTGATGTCCAAGTCATTCATTTGGACACTCAGATTGGCACTTCAGTGCATAAAATTGACATTTACATGTCTAAATGGCGATTTGGAGCATCCGGATTAGGGATTAAGTTTCCCGTGTTTGAAAATTGAAACTCTGTCTCTTTACACATTGTTATCTGCTAGCTACAGAGCTTCAGTAAACACAAGCGGAGTACTAGGGGATTAAAAGAATGAACACGTGCAAAGTTGTGCATTATTACACCACATGATGCTATTCTTGTTTGTGGTCTTGACTAGCTGGATGAAGAGAATACACACTTGCTTGTTTTAATGGAAGTATTTTAGGCACCTCGAATTTAAGCTAAATATAGCTAACGGGGAAATCTTCAGACTAAAGTAGAAGGAGAGAAATGGTGTCTGTGTGGGTGTGCCTTCCTATGCTGCCTATATTTAGCAAGTTGAAATGCTGCTTCAGTGTTCAAGTGAAATCAGTAGCGATACAGTCCTGTTCACAGCACTGAAAAAAGTGTTTCTCGGAGGAAGAACATCTTCTTTTCATTAAGGGGCTGATAGATATGATCAGCATTGTTAAGCCCCCTTATTGTACCCAAACAGTAAATTCTCAGTTTTACAAATGGCATGTGAAGATGAGGCTCCACATTGCAATATGACTTCCCACCCTCCAGTGCCATCAGCATCAGGCCAGGGGGTTATTTACACTGTTTGCAAGTAAGCAGAAGAAAGCATGATTAAGATTAGGAATATGTTTGATAAGCACGAGAAAGCAAGTGATAGAGCGGCAGGCAGAGGCTCACCCATGGATTAATGCCCTTAAATTAAATGATAAAATATGCCTAGAATAAGAAGAATTCTCACTGGGAACTTCTCCAAGCTCAAGCCCATATGTTACTGGCTAATCATTTCACACCTTCATATGCCAGAGTAATTAGACAAAAGTGAAGCAGTACTCTGCTTATTTTTCATGCTACTGTTTCATAATAACAGCTAAGAAATGATGGGTTATTTTAAGACCACCCCAAATGTAGGGGGTCCACTGGGAGTCATTCTTTGGTACTCTGGCTATTGCTTTTACTGACCAGTTACAAACAACAGAATGGGTTTTTTTAGGAGTGTTTTTTTGTTCTTTAACAGAAAAGAAAAATTATACAAATATATACCTGTAATTGAATTTAGATCCTGTTGCAAATGAAAGAATTGATTTTTGCTGTCTCACATGGACTCTAAGCCAAAGTAATTCCACCGAAGGTGCACTGGTGTAAAATTAGAGCAGAGAATCAAGTCCAAAGTGCTTATTGGCAATTGAATAAAAAATGTCATCTATACTCTTGGCATGAGCAGTGCTTGTAACAACTATGTTCGTACCTGCATTACATACAGGCAGGGATCTAACCACCAGCTATACTTCTGTTGCTGCCTTGGGCTGCTTAGCAAAACAGGTGAAGCCTGTATAACTAAAGTGCACAAAACCATCCCTTTCAGAGACTGGTTAAGACTTAAATTTTCACTCCCAAGCACACAGTATCATAGAATCATAACATGTTTTGCATTGGAAGTGACCTTCAAAGGTCATCTAGTCCAACCCTCCTGTACTGAGCAGGGACATCTTCAACTAGATCAGGTTGCTCAGAGCCCAGTCCAACATGACCTGGAATGTTTCCAGGGATGAGGCATCTACCACGTCTCTGGGCAACCTGTTCCAGCGTTTCACTACCCTCATTGTAAAAAAAATTTCTTCCTTATATCTAGTCCAAAACGACCCTCTTTTAGTTTAAAACCATCATCCCTTGTCTTGTGGCCATGTATCCTTTTAACTTCTTTTAAAGATGAAAGAAAATTGTTCCTCCTTTATATCAGAAGTTAAAAGAAAATCCTTGAGAAGTTTGGAAAGAGTGCAAAAGATTTACTGGTTTTATCCAAAACACCCATTGTGGAAGCCTAAGATGAACTCAGATATCTATCGAAGCCCAAGACAGCCATGAGCAGTCCAGACTGGTCACAGCTTATTACACAGTGGCTAGTGAGAAGGAGGGGTTGCAATAACCTTGCATGGACCTCTCCTGAACTGAGGTCCAACACCCACCTCTTCATTCCTGAAAGGTTAGGGTTAAATAGGCAGTGCCCATCCTTTATCACTGTCCTGAGTGTAGACATGACATAAGCCCTGAGTCTGTTTTAGGTGCCATTGTCTGAATAATTTAGAAACTTGTATGTCTTCATTTTCTTCTTTCTCTTCTGTTCGTTTAATAGCAGCTTCCTTCACTAAGCAGCAGCATCTGAGCAGATACACAACAGGTAACTGGGACACAGAGTGAACCAAAATGCAAAACACTCCACAGACCTGCTCTGGAGAAGGCCAGGCACTTTTCTTCTCTGTATGTAAATGGAAATAGGCTGACGTGTCTTTGACCACTGGATAACTCCTTGAAGACAGAGTTAAAAGTCAGATAAGAAGTAGGCTCCATAGATGGCAATGGCATCCTTGGATTTACTGTGGATGAAGTCAACACTCCGGCCTGAATGAGTAAATGCAAAAAGCTGATAGCACAGCTGCATTCTCAAGGGACTATGAGGGTAGAAAATACGGAAAAAGACGAACTGCAACTTAGGCATAACGGAGAAGCTTTGGAGCAGGAGATTCGGCAGCCAAGAGCTGACATAGTTCTGCTGTGAGGTCAAATGAGGAAGGATTATGTCATCTGTGTGTATGAGCCCATCAAACCATTTGTATTTTAATCACGTATGGGATGAAAAAAACCCAAACTCAACATGTAAAATTAGCAATGTTTTGTATGCTTTATTTGTTGTCTGGAAATCTTAGATAGAAAAAGGGACACCCCCTCCAGATAACATTGACCATTGCTGAAGCTGGAATGCCCCGGTTCACAAAAGCCCATAGCTTATGCCTATGTTTAAACTCTTGTTCTAGTTACAGTAAAGTTGGTGCATTAGTGCATCATCTAATGTTGCAAGCAAGAGGAATCTGAGCACGCTGAACACGTGTCAGTTGTTCTGAATCCTGGAGAGAGTCTGCTAGAAAATGAAAAATGTCTGTCCATTAACATCCAGGAACAATGACAGAAATGAAAAACTATAACTTACTGAAAAAAAAACCAAAACAACAATTGCAAAACAAAATGTTATTTGATTACCTTATTTGCAAACAATAAATGTCAACAGCATCCTAGACCCTTGTCAAAGGCTCCTTAGAGAATGCAGATGTAGCCTTTATCTTCCCCTGCCCTTTATTAAAACAACTGTATAGACTGTGCTGATAAACAAGACAATTAAATGTAAATGATGTCATCTCCTGGCAGTCATTCACTTTAATGAGTCTAGCCAATCACCCAATGTAAATAGTAATAGCTGGAAAGCAGTAATATTCAAAATCGTATTAGCAGACAACAAAGAGAAAACAGTGACCTTTGTTTTTAACTAATGGTGCAGCCTCTGCGTTACGTGGCAATCCAGCCAACTGCCCTGTTTTTTTCAAAAGTCCTGATTAAATTTAAGCACCAGTCTTTATTGTACAAGCCCTAACATCTCTGGTGGTAGGTGATGGGTTTAGAGGTTAACAAGTAGCTTGCTCAGGAAGAAGCAACCCAGGAAGGCAAAACTGCTTCACACTAAATCAGTTCCCCTCATCTCTGTTCCTTTTCCCTGTGATGGATTTGCTCTCTTAAAACTGCCATAAAAGGACATGTTCAATCTTGGGCCAGATTCTGCTGAATAGTTAGTAACAGTGGAACTCATAGTCCTCCTCTTATCCTCAAGCCACCTCTCCCCTCCTAGGCATTGTTATCTCCTTAACACATTCTTCTACCCCCCAGACCCTCCCTGCACATTTCCAGACTTTTTTTTCTTAGTATGGAAATAAAGTACTGACTTCTCACCTTGCTCTTCCTGTAAATCACTTTACCCTTTAGAGCATCCTGTTCTGAGTGTTTTCACTATTTGATGGGAATACTCCGTGCTCAGTAAAGAATGCTTAGTGTTCAACAGAAATCAGACAAATTCAGCACTTCTGTCTTTGCCCTACAGCTACAAAATAAAATTCAAAGACCCTTAACAAATGAGTCACTGACAAAAATTAAATAGTGCTTCTTATGATTTTTCTCTGTATGTTTAGTCCATGTTACTCAGCTTGTCCAGCCACTGGATGTGCAGAGTATCCTCAAAGAGCAAATAACCACTAGATCTAGTTGGAAAGGTTCCACACAAAAGCACTTGCAGCTTTTAAGAAACCAGTTCCTGTGACAAGGACACTGAAAAGAAATTTCTCTTTGAAGCAATTGCATGCAAGTTTGCGGAGGATATTGCAAGAAGAAGTATCATTTACAGACTTAGTTGAAATGGTCAGCATCTTCCTCGGGGTGAAAACACAGTAAAGCAAACAAAGTTACACTGACTGAGATGAGGACTGAGATCTCTGCTTTTAGTCTGACTGCCTTGAGAATTTGAAGTTCCAAGATTTTGCTTTGTGTTTTTTGCCACTGAATAGTTCTGATATACTGCTGTATAGAGCCATCAAACTTCTTCCTCTCAGTGGTGGCACGGAAAATCATATGGGAGTTTGATGGCATTTATGCTCTCACACATGTGCACTCCAAGTGCACGTTAGCTGACACCCCGTGACATTTAAGTGCTTTTGCTTAGGACTGAAGTAGGGGAGGAATGGGTCAGTGATCTTTAGGGTCACATACACTCAGTTCTCTGCTGTGCCCCAGACTTCAGTGTGGCCTTAGACACATTAATTTACCATCCTTGGGCTTTGTCCCAGTTTATGGTGTGATGACAGCAGCATTCATGACTGGTCAGCGCTCAGGTAAGGGACTGAGTTGTACGGCTGGTGCACAGGTACCAAACACCTTCTGTGTTTGTTTCTTTCCTTGGCAGGACAGAGCAGACCTATAAAAGAGACCAGGGATTGGAAGGAGTTTGTGGTGCAGCGGCTGCTTCAGTGCTCGAGTGCTAGAGAAGTGTCAAGACTTTGGAAGAAATTTAGTCCCCCTGAAATAGTCCCTTGGTCACATGAGTGTCAGGGTGAGGGTGGAGATACCAGGATCTGACATGTGGACTAAGAGTTAGGAAACACTTTCCCTCAGTCAGGGATTTTTTTTCTTTTCCTTTTTTTTTTTTCCTCATGACATATGTTCTGTGTAGATACAGAAAAAACAGAATGCATTGCATGCATGAGAGTTGATTATCCAATTCAAAATCCCTTGCAATTGCTATTGGGCTGTGTTCAGCCTGTCCGCAGTAGGAGCCTTACTTATCTATGTGGAAAAGAGAGAAAGGGGAGACATTCATATCAACACTGCCCAGGGCTGCCAGAGCTCAGCCTTCTTCACACTTCTTACAGGAGTGGGGCTGCCTAATTTAAATGTATAGCCTACATACATCATATATACATATGCACATACACATATAAATATAGATGCACACACATAAATAAAGTACTTAAATATATACATATATGGTTATATACCTGTATAAAATATGTATATAGATATGTATATATCTTTGTATATGTATTTAAATGCCTATGACTCTAAAAAATGAGACCTGGGTACCACATAATTTCTACCATTGCTAGAGACACTTATTATCAAAGAAACCCTAATCTTATTTCAGGTGTGTTATAATGTGGAGCCTTGATTCACAAGCACATTCACATCCCTGAGAGGCAGAGCCTGATGTTGGTGTGTGCAAGTCCTCTATTATCGTTGCTGAGTGTGCAATGAAGATCAGGTCTAAATCTTTCTAAAAGTAAATAGTAGATAAATGTGAAGCCTGGAGCTGTTATTTAAGTCTTTTCATTTCTAGAATAATCATCTCTTCCAGAAACAGGACTCTGGGTAGAGTTTGCAATTGTTCCCTTGTAGCTCTCGATCTGTTTCGCTGTTTTACAGCAAGTAAATTTTATTCTCAGTGGGTGAACTGCATGACAAACCGTACGCAAACTTCTGAAAAACTGCAAACACTTAGACTTTGCTGCAAATGTAACCATAACAATTCAAAGTACTAATTTTCTACCTCATATAATATGTGTAAGTATGCCTTAGCAACACTCACGGGAAACATGATTTAACAGTGCCTCTATCTTCCTTACCTCAAGATGGGAAATTTCTGTCACACACTTAACAGAAGGCGGGCTGTCTGAGCTTCCCATGTGCTTATCTGCATGGGTTTTTCAGGAACATCTTGAGGGGTGTTTGTTTTTCTTTAACCCTTCACTAGCTATGTAGCAGATTCACTCAGCTAATGAAAATATGGTATCTTGGCTCCCAATCTCTCCCTGGGTTAAAAAGAAAGAGAGGAATGAAAAAATATGAGCTGGGAACTTCACAGGAGAAGATCTGAAAATGAGGTCTTTATCAATAGGACAGAAATAGCTGTCTGCTGCACAGTTTATCCCACGTCAGGGACCACTCAGCACACCACAAGGAATTGGCAGCTGGGTGTCTGCTTCCACATTCTAGCTAACATTTTTATTATTCATGTTTATATTACACATAATGCCAGGTTCACAAATAAAGGAACATAAAGACTCTAAGAAGCTTTTATTTTTAAAATGGGAGATATATGAAGTATGAGGAAAAGGAATTGTTTCTATTGTCATTTATTGCTGACTATGTAAAACTCAGAGATTAAGGACTAGTGCTATTAGGATTGACAGTGATTTTTACCGTTAAACATGAACAAGTTGAACAATTGAACTCATTTTATGAGTTCATTTAGATTACAAAGAAAGAATAAAAACTCAATGGTCTAATTTTTGTTCCACTCACACACTGAAGTCCGCAACATAACACACCAAATTTTCATCTTCATTTTATCAAGAAAGGCAAATTCTGTGGAAAAAGATAATGTCTTCTTTTTTTAAAGTCAAATAAGAGACATTGTAAGGTAAGATCCAGAAGAGCAGGCAAGCTGGGAAATCAGCAAGTCAAGGCTCTGCCTAGTCTAAACTCTCGTCTCTATCAGTGAACTGTAGCAGATGCTTAGAAAAGTACGTAAGAATGAGGCAAGTATGCAGAGGCATGTTCCTGGTGCAGTCTTCTACTCCACAACTGCCGTCAGATCAGAAGTGGTATCTCATTGCTCAGTACCTCCTAACTGACTCTAATTTCTGTATTTTAAATCCATACAAACTTTTGTCAGCTACAACAGCAGTGTCAATGAGTGTCATGGTCTATTCCATGGGTGAGAAAGGACCTCCATCTAGCTGTAGTGAGCCTACCTGTGTGGTAATCTCATTTGGTTATTGTTTCTTTCCCCTACTCACCTTCTCGTTAGGTTCCAGGAGGTTCCAGGTGAACTTACAAAGTTCCAGGTGTCCTTACTAACCAGCAGAAAATGTCTGAAATCTAAAGTTTCTCCAGGATTTGGATGCCTACAGCTAGGCATGAATTTGATACCTATGTAAAGCTGGGATGTAAAACCCAGCCCTTCCTCACTGAGATGTCAAGCTGGCTGTTTGGGGTGAAAGGCTTACTCTTCTTTTAAGGCTGTCAGAGAAAGAGGAGGTGATATTTAACTCTTGATGTTAAAGCTTGCTGCTGCGGGAGTTACCAGAAAGTGGGACAGTCCCATTTTTTGTCTTCTTGGCCATATGGGATCTTTGTCTTTTTCACATTTTTTTAACGTGGGATTCAAATCCACTTCTCCTGTCCTGATGAGGTGCCCAAACCAGCACACTCTGGGCAGTTGTGACAGAGATCAAGCTTTTCCTCTTACTGTGAAGGAGCGGAGGTGGGGGAGCAGCTTTGTTCTCCCTTCTGCTGACAGTGACTTACTGTACAGTATGAAGTTAAGGACTAAGTGAGAAAGCCAGAGGGAAAGAAGTGAGATCGGAACATGAAGCTGGGAGGTAGAACTTGGTCTCTGCTCCAGCAATGTGCATGTATTTCCCCCCCCAAAAAAATTCTTTTGAGCAGCCATCAGGAAAAGTTAAGGGTGCATAACTCGCTGCATGGGGCAGGGTCTAGGCAGGAATTTTGAGTATGTCTTTCTTGGCAGCTAAATCCTGCTTAGGTTTTGCTAGGATCACTGAAGTCTCATCATGGACCAGAGCCAGAATCTTGGAGTGTGTCTCTTGCCAGGGAAATCCTAGCTCAGCTAGTCATGTCATGGTGACCTCAGAGGTGGCAGGATACAACTGTGGAAGGGCAGCTGAGTGCTCATGCTGAACCAGCCAGCCACCAGCTTTCTGCAAAGACTTCTTAGTTGTGATCGGAGCTGGCAGTCAAGATGTAAAAATTCCTAACTGTAATCCCTTAGCTACTGGAGTAGTATTGCAAACTTTGTAAGAGGAAGGGCTTCACAATACATTAACTAATATATGAAGTTCTGACCTTCACTAATTGCACTTGTAATCCCCCTAACATTCATCAGGAACTTCATTCAGTTTTTCTGGATATATTTTGCTGGCAAAGCTGCACTTTTTATGGGCATGAAAATATTTGTGATATGAACTGTTTCTTAGACAGATTCGGGCACAAACCCAGTCACCCCTTCCAACAAAATTCAAGATAAAAAAAAAATATTCCAAACGCAAGGCAAGATAAAGTGGAAGTCTTTCAAATGTTCTTAACCTGAAATTGTGTCCCCAAACACAGATGTGACTCATGGAAACATTTCACATTTCTCTTGTTTTGAGATATTTCACCTGAATCTCTAACTAATGTTTTTGACAGATTATTTTTCTTTAAAATGAACTTGCATTTCAAAATGCAGCCATATAAAGTAAGAATTTTAAAGAAAAAAGAACCCTTTGTTTCCCAGATTCCTAAAGGACATCTTCTCTCCCTCCATCCTCATCCCCCACAATTCCCTCTGCTCCAGTAATTAGAAACAGAAATTTCATTGCAAAGCCCACATTTAAAAACTTTATCTCTCCTAAGTAGTTGCACCGGATTACATTTTTGCTGTGTCTAGCACTGCCCTTAAGGAAATGTACTTGCTCAGGCACTTACTTCAGGCCAAGAACATTTTTGACACCCACAAGGAGTCTGCCAAGTGCCTGTGATCATCATGCATTGAAGTGTCATTCCAGCCATAGGGAAACCTAAACCACATGAGCGATTTGAACCACGATTTCCTCCTGTCTAAGAAAAAAAGAAAGTCATGTATGTATCACAGCATTTCAGTTTTAAGTGAACTGCCTACAAGATGGCAAAATCCAGGAGGTTGAAGAGGAGAACTTGTTCACTGCTGAGCAGTGTTAAGCAAATACTCACCGCAACATTGGATGAATGACGGAGATTTAAACCTCCTATGCTTTAGTGAACCTGGGGAAGCTCTCATTTGAATGAGACACAACTCAGGCATTAGTCAGACAGGAGATGAGATGCAGTCCTATAAAATAACCACATTAGTATGAAAAGTGAGACATGAAGCAAACTGTCCCCATATGTTGCTGCCCGTATCTCAGAAAGGTTTCTCTTGAAGTTTTACTGTAATCATCATCAAGGGAGTTTACACGTCCTGGCCTGGAATTGATATTAATCTAGAGGGGAGGAAAGGGGGACAAACTCAGACAAAGAGATATCCAGGAAACAGGGACAGATGGGAGATAGATGAAACAAAAAACTATTGGCAGGGGAGACAGTAAACACTTTCCCCTAAACTACACTTGGGTACTGAGCATGGTGTTCTCATCATAAACACAAGGAAAACTGCTTGGGGTCCTGTGCTGCTTACACGCAATGCGGTTGTCTATGCTGCTGCATTACTGATTACTTGCAACAGCTTTTTAATGTAGTTTGGGAGATACAGTATATGTATCATTTCTTTATTACAGTCTTTCAATCATCATCACGATATGAAGAAAAAACATAGTTTGGACCAGATGCACTCTTTTAGTTGCTAATATGTTTTTGGTTGACACTAATTTGCCACAGCAAAATTTAGAATCCCTCTTCAAAATGCTGCTCACTAATGCCATCCTAATAACCAATGGGTATGCAATACACAGCATCAAACGACCCATAATAAAGCAGTTTTACCACAGATGTTCATTATGCGCGTGAGTCTCTATAGCAGCCTGTGTATTTTGTAGAAATGTTTGAAAGTAGTTTGGAAAAGCAGTAATTAAAATCAGTTATTTCTCATAAAATTCAGTAAGATCAGAACCACAGACATGTCGCAGTGCTCAATTCCTAAGAGTGATTCCCCTCTCCTTGTCCTTCAAAGCAGGTTTATTTATTAATATACATTGATTTATATGTTTTATTTATCCTGTAGTAGTCTTGGGTATCATATCCAAAGCTACACTGGGTTCCAAATGACGTCATGCTGGTGAGTAGGAAACATTTGGACTTTAGAGATTCGGTGTTGTTCATTAATACTTCTGAACATATTCTTGGTTGCCATTTACCCTAAGAGCCCATCGGATACATGTAATGAATGCACTGTTTGCTGGATTAATTGTCTTGTGAGCTCATGGCTTGCCTTTTGTATCCTAATTTCCTCACAGTGCAGGGAAAGCATTTGTCATGTGCTGTGGCTCTCCCCAGTGACTGGGTAGATAAGTAGCTTCTGATGACATGAACTGACTTGCATTCAGAGCCTCCCCATGTGAACACAACTGAATCCACCATGTGATGAGGATGGCTTCATTTTACATTTTTAAACACAATTTTTAAATTTACATTTTAATGTGCATGTTTGCCTGGGCGGCTAGATGAAGGTCTCCTATCTGGAGTGCAAAGGGACCAAGCTCTCTCCTGGAAGGCAGCATGGCCTGGCTAAAAGACCAAAGATCATGGTCTAACTGTTCTCAGCATCTCTGTGCTCAGGTCACTGCTTGTAGCACTCATCAACAGAAAAGAATAGGATTTTTACGAAATTATGAAAGCATTTTCTCAGCGTTTTATCCTTGTTCATTTGAAATGACAGAAAATTTTGTTGTGTTAAGGGAAAATTAAAACTATTGGTCAGATTTTTTCCCCCAATCGTTTTCATGTAATTTTCATTTTTATCGTAACTTCAGATTGAATATTGTTTTAACTAAATTGGTTTTGCTGTTTGTTTTTTCCTCCCATCCCCATGTGAATGTGGTAAATTTTTGTAGTGAACTCTTCTCTGGCTGTATATCTAGCAGTTTAACGTGTGTGGTCCTTTGCTCTTGATTTGCTCATATTGGATGAGCAAGCATTGAATATTCAGACAAAACAAGAGGAGCATTAATCACCTCCTGTGGTATGTGGACCCTGACAGGCTCTTAGGTACCCTGAGCAAAAGAGAAATGCATCAGAACAAAACCGTCTGAGCAAACACTGCTGAATTTGAGCAAAATTTAGATCTTAAATGTCAATTTCTTTTTTCTCTCAGACCCAACTTTGAGGGAGTTTGCAAGAAAAAGCTGGAATCTCCATCTCTTAGTAAGAGTAAAGTGTCAGAAATAAGTTCCCTTCCTTTACAGAGCACAGGGGACTACAGGAGGAAGCAGTGAGGAGGTGGTATCAATCAGAGTTGAAGGTAACCACAAATTAGCTGTGGAATGAGTTCCCGACATTGCCTGTGAGTTTTACATGCAGATGTGGCATTCATCAATTCCCAGTGACATCAGTCGGTGTGTTGCAATATCAGGACACGAGGCATGATTGATTAATCTGTAGCTCTGACTCCATTTCCTGACCTAATAACTCCCTGTTCTCCAACGCAGAATATGAAGGCTCAAACAAAAGAAAAAAGGGAAAATGAGATCCCGTTACTTCATTCTTCTGAATAGGAAGATAAATGAGCTCCCTCTTGAATAAAGCAGAGATTTGCTGAAAAGTGCTAAATGTATTTGGGAGCACAGTGTTGAATTTACATCCATGACAAAAGACATCTCTCCGAGTCACTGGTACGTGGCAAGAGAAATATTAAGTGCAATTAAATGTCATGTTAAATACTGGTTTTGGAGTATGTCCACTGCCTTATAGGGCAGTTTGGCTTCTGAAATGACCTTGTTTCTGAAGTCTGTGCCTGCACCCTCTACCCATAAAGGCAACTTAATAAACCTTCCAGACCTGAAATGAACGTTTTGATGACACTATGAATACAGTATATGCTAAAGATCTATTCCATTTTCTATAACCATAAACAGATATGCTTTAATGGTCTGATGCCTTTACCTTAAAAAATTCCAATTTAGTTCCCTAGAGCTATAATAATAAAAACTGCTGACATTCTGGTTTTATTTTTCAGAGTAAGAAGACCCTGTCATATAAGGGCTTCTCTGCATTTGTGGACTGGTGAGATCAAACTAGGTCTTGGGATCAGACATCTTTGTTAATAAGAAAGGCACCTGTGAGGGATGTGACATGGACTTTTAAACTTGACACAGGTGACAGCAAGTCTTTCAACACATGAAGCCTATTTGGATTTTGTCTTGAAAATAGCTGTGCAAATGTCAGAGCTTAAAATTAATTTGGTTCATCTTTGCTTTCTTTCAGCAGTATTTCTATCATTCTGAGTTTGAAGAGAGGAGCCATCCATTTATGTCAGAAGAAACACACCGTGCAGGCAGGAAATCCCTTCTTGCCAGGCTTGCTGTGCCTGCTTCTGGCATTGCTGGGTTACAGGACTCCAAGTTCTGTTTTTTAAAACCCCTACATGGCAGACAGGGAGAACATGGCCTTAGAATTTACTGTTTTCTTTGGTTTTTAAACTTAAATGCACATAAAATGCAAATGGAGGGTAATAGGCTGCATTATGTCTAAAAGAGAGAATAGTCTCTGCTGCAGAAATTATATCCCTCTCCTCTGACATGTCGTAAAATGCCTTACATGTTTGAACACAAATCCGAAATGGCAATACAGAGTTAGACGTGGATGCAGCATTTTGCTGCCTATTACAGTAAGTGTTGACATTGTATTGAAAGCACATTTCTTATATTGATCTGACAGAATTCAATCTTCAGAGATCTCAGAGCAACCAGCATGGGGTTATTCAGTATTTGCACGAACAGTATGCTGATAGGTTTCACTAGGAATGATCATGGCAATCTTTCGTAGGTGTGTATTTTTCTATTTTTGCTCATTTTTTTTCAGTATTTCTTCAAGTGTTTATGTTCAAACTACATTCACAAAGCCTTTGCAGATTTTAATCTCTTTATAAAAGATATAATCTGGTTATTTTTTATTTTTTTGTTGGTTTTTGGGGTTTTTTTTTTTGCCTACCAGGGACACTTCTACCCTACTGATGCTGCAAGTTAGTTTTTCCCCCTTATACACAGGGGCAGGAACAGGCCCTGTGGACAGCCCAGCTCTGTATCCTGTGTTATACAGTGTCCAAAAGCAAGAAGATACCTAATGAGTACTGCAAGACTTAAGCAAGTACCTACCGGCACTCCCCCACATAGTCTTTGCAGTAGCCTGGGGCTGAGTGCTTCCCCAAGGCAGAGGGGGTGTAGCTCATAACACAAACCAGGTTCTTTTCTTCCATGGAAACCTCCTGTCAGTTCTTGAGCCCAGACTACTACAAATGCAATTTTAAAATTCATTTTAGAGAAAAATGCATAGCACTAAGGCTACAGAAAAATTGCTCATCAATTTGTAGGCTGACTAAAACCACACTTTTGAGTTACTCTCTTCTGATCAGTGTGTTGGATAGCAATAACCTGAGGCTTGTCCTGACTGTTTGTGACAGCAACTATTAGGTCTGAGCATGGGAAACCTTTGCAATATGCTTCTAATCTCCAGGGTCAGAGGTTTATACGGCTGAGGCAAAGGGAAAGAGAGCCTCTGAGGCCATTAAATCTGGCTGCTTAATTCTGGAGGCAGCCAGCTCTTGCTGTCCCTGTGAACTGTGGTGAGAATGTCAAATAGCCAGGGCAAGGTTTGTACGTGCAGGTACTAGCTTGCTGGAAAAAAACAACGAATGCTCTTTCAAGCACATGAGCCTTATTTTATGTCTGAAGAGAATGAAGCATAGGTTGAGAATAGTATGTGCTTGGACCATCACCACTGCAAATCTGTCAGTTAATTATTTTTCACTGCTAAGAGCCCCAGAGGAGTATGTCAATTTAAATTACAAAGCACCAAGAGGAGCTTCACGAAAAATGACCCTCCCTGTATAAACCTGAATTTTGTGTAATGTTCTAGGGAAATGTCTTAACCAAATCCCGTTATTTTTGTATCCTATTTCAGACTAAGCTTCAGCTTAGTGTTAGAATGAAAGTTAAGTTTAGAAATTTGAAAGAAAACTCTTCCTTTTTATCTGAGAGCTGAAGATATTCCTGGTCAACACCAACCTTCTAAGATCAGGTGAACAAGACAGCTATGCTGGCATACAAAAATGAGGCAGCTCTTAAGATGCCTTCTTCGTATTATGTAGAAACTTTTGCTGAGGAACTGAAAACCTCACCCAATAAAATTTTTCCAGGCTGGGAGTATGTTCTGTAGTACCCTGTTCATACTGTCCTCTCAGTAATGTGTTTTCTCCACCTGAAACAGAATTCACTCTCACAGCTATTGGCAAAGCAAGTGTTTTCCCCTTTTTCATGCTCCCTCCATTCTCAGCCGAAGTTCTAAATCTCTATTATTCCAAGAAAAGCCATATTAGAGGAGGAAACATCTCCCCTTGAATTCAGCATAGCTTTGGCACACAGCTCTCTGGCTGATTGTACCAAAGGGTCAGGGTCTTTTCCACCTCACAGAGGTGGTCAGGGGGTAAAATTCATTATGGTGTTTGGAAATAGGAAAATCAACCTTTCTACAGACAGGGAAATTCAGTGACAAATTTAAAGGAAAACAGGGGCTGAGCAGGGGCTGAAGCCCAGATCTCCAACACTAGGGTTGAGCCTTGTCTAAGAGGGTATCTCACAGGCTGAAGTTCAAGGGCTGTGTTAAGGTGAATACCACACTTTGCCTGTTCAATACATTTACCTTCTGTGAGAGACTGTTATGTGTGGATTCTGCAGTATATCTGTTGAGCAAACATTATAGATGACTGATATTTATATGAAGGGGAGACTTTACAGTGCTGATTAAGTAAACATTTGCATGCCAATACTTAGATTTATGAATGTGAATCCTCAAGACCCCTGTTTTTATGATCCTGTTTCAACAAGGGCAAATACTTCCATTCTGTTAATGAGGAAAACACCTAACAAATATTAAGAGACCATGGGAATAGAGTAAGATCAAAGGTGCAGATTACCAACCGGAACATAGTTTCTCCTCACTTTTATTACTGGATGTTATTTGCATAAAGAAGTGGGTTTTTTGGTTTAAGATTTATTCCTTTTCTTGCTACTGATTCTCACTTGAGGTCATGATCCTCTTCGTGTGACATCACAGTTGATCGCTGGGGAAAGCATTATCAAGTCACATTTCAAAGGCTCAGGTGAGAGAATGAGCAGCTCTTAAGTAGAAGATCCTGTTTTCATACTCATGTCCCATGTATTAAAGTATTAGCAGTGAAGGGAAGCAATCCTCCATGCAGAATTTTTCCATCATGTGTCAGCAATTTATGAGGCATTTGTCATTATAAGACAGTCACTAATATGCCCTTCACGACACTCTTAGGGCAGCACTACAAGACTCACAAGAAAGGATTTTAAACCAAGAATCAAACCTGTTAATACAAGGCTTCTGCATATGATGTATTCCCTGTGTTGCTCTGCTAGACTGTAATCATTTGGGGTCAGGGTACACTTTCATACTAACGTGCCATATTTCTGGCACTAAGTAAATATTAAATGCTCATGAACATCAATAGTTTTTTGTTTTGTTTTGTTTTTTCCTAAATAGCCAATTGCAAGTAATACATCCCCAGAAACATTTTCCACTCTCTTTTGTGAATGTTATCCACCCAGCACCTGCATCAGCAGCGTAGGAGCAACCTGACACCAAAACACTGATACGGTGCATGTCACGAATTCTCTTCCAATACTTAATGGTTAAATGTAAGATTGGTTCATGCGTGAAATGGATCCTTGGTGAATATTTTGGAGGAACAAAACCCTTTACTTGTTCAGATCTAATAAAAAATTGGTCCAAATCAAATTAAAAGGAGATTTCAACTTGCATGAGTTTTTGTGTCCTAGTTTGACCATCCTTTTACAGCAAGCTAAGCTAAAATCATCATACAGGCTACTCTCCACAACTGGATGTGAACTTCGTAGTTATTTAGTGTCTCCTTTTTATAACACAATAGAATAAATTAATCTAGAGATGGATTCTCAGTTACTTATACCATTTATTCCATTTCCATTTTTATAATTTAGATATTGCAGTCCTTCTTGCTACAAGGAAGAACAATAGAAATGACCTCTCAGGTGATCACTCTCAACCAGCCCTTTGCCTCGTATTTTACAACAGATCTGACAGCTCTTTCCCCCTCTCTTGTCTTTGGAGTGAAATGCACACTCATATGAGACCTAGGACCCAGTGTCGGAGTGCTCACATATCCATAGCAATAAAGAAGTTCAAAAAATTATTCATTTTCTTTTTGTCACCTGGGAGTTCCTCATAACAGAGTGATTCTTCACTGCCATATGCTACGGCTCCATAAAACAAATAATTTATTCACAAGTTATAAAGACTACAAGGAAGCAAGAGCATGCAAGCAATGTAACATCAGCTTCATGTACAATCAATCAGCACAAAGGAGGAAACAGACCCTCTCTGGAACCACCTTTATTCACGGTCCCTGCAGGACTTGCACACCTCTCTGCCAGGGCAGGTAATGTTACAGCTGGGAAAGGGGATTTCTATGAACTGTGGAAGTGTTCCAAGATGTGACATCGATGGGTCTCTGACTCAGGTCCAGTTGTGGCTTCAGTCCAGCAAAGCACTTGAGTCGCATTGACTTTGCTTCAGTGAAACACATCTGTGTTTTGCAGAGTCCCCATTGCTGAACTCCACCTGGGATTGAACACAATGGTAGTTTTGATCTTCCAGGGGATGTTGTCAGTTTTAAGCCTATATTAAAAAAACAAAACAGCCCCTGAACACCGAGTTTATTTTCCAGTGATGTAGATAATGTGTTATTCAATTACAACTCAGATGTGCTTTCCATTTTCATTACTTTCCATTCACTCTGCCAGGTGACCACAGTTTTGTGTTTCACTGTTTGGGAAATGAAAATAGATTAGTCTGTCTCACTTCTGTTTACAGCCTGATCCTAATAAACTTCTCTTGGAGGTTCTTGATTGTCAGACCAACACCTGAAACTTCAGCTGTAGTTGCTACAAAGAGACACTAACAAAGATAATTTCCATTAAGCGTTTAAGAAATTGCTAGCCTAATTATTTTAATCCAAAATGTTCACTGTTATAAAAAAAAATATTTTGGCCATGTCTGACTTTTAACAGATTTAAAAAAATTCCTGTACTAACGTTTAGAAAGATCTGCTATTCTGTGCTCTAAACCTATTTATTTCCACCCTGCCTCCAATTCACTCGCCGCTTATAAAATCTCTAGCTATTACACTTTGCTCAATGCAGCGTGTGTCTGACACACTATCAGCACCCTGCTGCTGGGCAGGCTCCCAGGGCCGGGTCGTAAAGGAACGGGAGAATACAGGAGAGGGCCCCAATCTGATCTGGCACCATTCCCGGAGCAGGAATGGAAGATGCTCTGTGACTAATTCTGGTTCATTTTCCCTGCTGTAAAGAAAGTACATTTTTTCGCTTACGCCATCAGGAGGGATAAGTTGATTTCGTTTCAGACCCGTATTACTATATTTCAACGTTTCAATTCATTCCTCCACTACGGGCAAATACCTGTGATACAGGCTGTATTTATCACTGTAGTGTATGATCCCTTTTATCCACTGCTCACGCCAGGTTCTGTTTTGAAGTAGGCGAGTTTCATTGTATCACTAGCATTATCATTTCAATAAAGTCTCTTTACAAAATGGTTCCAATTTACCTGTGCAGGAGTTAGATACTTCTTGACTTGCCATCTAAGAAAACTATTAAGGTTGTCAGCATATTTCTTCTCTTCTTTTCTTTTTTCTTCCTTTTTTTCTTTTTTCTTTCTTTTTTCTTTTTCTTTTTTCTTTTTCTTTTTTCTCTTCTCTTCTCTTTTCTTTTCTTTCTTTTCTCTTTTCTTTAGCTAAAATTCTGCTTTGATAGATCAGCCTTACATTTCCTCGTATAATATGAAAAGTTTTCTGTTTGCCACGAAAATTTTTGAACTGTTCTTGAAAAGCTAAGTATCCAAAGCCCCAAATAATATGGCTATTTGGAAATTATTACCGCCTTATGCCATTAAATTTGTCACTTCTTTGGTGATGATCTGTTTGTGTCTCTGAGCTATATTTCTTAATTAGAGTATGCACCCCATAATGCATCACTTTTCTTCCCCGAGAGAAAAGACTTGGGTATATCACAAACCATGTTGTTCAACAGAAAAGCAGGACAATGGAGGGAAATATCAAAATCAAATAGCCACCTCAGGCTGGATTTCCCATCCAAATGACATCTGCTTCTGTCCAGCTTCATTGCCTCCTTTCTCCTAGAGGAGAAGGATTTTATTGTGGCATATGAAATATAGGTAAAGCCATGCTTAAAGAAGGCAGGAGCAGAGAGCAGAAGGACCGCATTTCCAGAGAGGAACAGTCTTCCTCTAAACTGTTCAGTGCTTGAATTAAAGTCTGAGGTTGGGGGACAAGTTACGGTGGAAAGATTTAGAAATTTCTGCAAAAGCTCATTTTCCAACCAGCTTTAAAAATGTGTTTACAAATCTGACCTTAATGCTAGCTATTGACATTCTTCTCCCGCCAGACATCGATCCAGCAGATGCAGTGTTGGAAGCTTGCAGAAATCTTTAATTTACAACTAAATTGCTTGACTGAGTTAGTGGGGGCTGTGTCGATGAGGAAGGACTACACGTTTGGGGAAGATGCTCCAGAAACTTATGTCTTAAGTTTTATTCTGCAGAGCGATGGACAGATAATTTTTGTTTTTAAGTTCTGACAGAAAAAAATATGACATTTGCAGCAATAGAAACACACAGCAGGGGTAGAATTGCAAGATATAGCCAATGTCAAGGCAGGACAGTCAGAGCAGCTGCCCTGTCTCAGAAACAGGGGAGGAATGTGGCCAGGCACTCCATTTGCCATCTAACCCTCTGTGTCCCCCTTGTTCAAGGAGACAGAGGCATGGTTTCCTGTAGGTCCAAGCATCGGATGTAAAAACTTGCTGATAAATCATCTTTCAGGCAGGTTTTTTCGACAGCTAGGCACACTGCAGAAACAGGGCAGCTTCTGCCTGTAAAACACAAGACCCATCTGCTGTCCTTCGTGGAATGCAGATGCAACCTCCAGTGAGCTCAGGGGAAAAATCCTCGTGCTTAAGGAAAGAGAACTCTTATTTCTTTCACTCTCCTTAAAACAAAGGTATTCCTCTGGACCTCACCTCCTTGTTCCGTGCTAAGACCTTGTTCAGGTCTATCAGAAAAGAAACTGGCTTCTTGGCTGCTTCTTGACTCCCTGAACTGCTGTGTGGAGCCCTTACGGAGCCCATAGGCACTAGGGCAAGATAACCCATTGAACTACCCTGGCTCAGGCACATCAGTCTCTATAATTAAGTCACAGAGGACTTTCAGAGACCGCTGCTTCCCCTGGCTGCATTATCAGGGACGTGTGTACAGCTGGATTCACTGAGAAACTCTGCACTAGTCCGAGGCAAGGCTTGAATTCCATACTTTAACTGGAATGAGACATTTTAATAACTCTGCTTCCATACTCCTACACCAGCTTTCACTGACATAAAGTTCCATCCAGGCTTTGCCCAGTGGTGGTTGAAGGGGAACTGAGGGCTACTGCTTCCCAGTGACTCTTCATTTTCCTGTGTGAGCCTTTTGCAATGCATGTGTAGACCTCATTTTAAGTTCTCAGCCACCGAGAAGAGAGAAATAACATGCAACTGTCAGAGCAGTACAGTACAGTACTCCACGGAAGGGCATCAGCGAAGGATCCAACCTGTGTCTCCTTGTTCCTCTGCCAGAATGGCATCCTCCTGATCAAAGCCACATTGTCCTAGCAACTGCTGCTGAGCCACTGGACAAGCATGTCAGGCAAATCGGCACAACTCCTGTGACCCCTCGGGGATCCACCACAACTTTCACTCTGCCCACCGCACACTGGGCTGGTGTCATGTTTATGCCCTCGAATCCTCCTGGCGTTGCCTTGTTTTTCCATTTCCTCCACCACCCATTGTTTCCCTTCCGAGTCTCTCCCCACCCATACTCCCACCAAACACGTGTCAAGCTGTGCTTATTTGGATGGTGCAAAGTGTTGCAGCAAAAATGTCTTCAGCAGTGGAGCTGTATGGGCTCCACAAGAGGAAGAGCATGCGGATAAGGCACTAGTCAGGAAATCTGCTGTTTGGCTTTTGTGCTGACCCGCTGTCTGACTCAAGACCAGCCCTATTTAAACTGTTCTCTCCCAGACAGGTCCATGTGGATGACAAGGCAGCTCTCTGTGGGGAGTGGGGTCCTTGTCCATACCCACACTGCGGTACAGAGCTCTGCAGAAGTCATGGGAGTGGCCAGGCTGAGCAGGTGGCCATCAGTTGGAGGCTGATTTCCCCTTCCTCTCAGCCTGATCCTGGTTCCTCAGGCAGCTCATTTAGAGCCAGCTCAGATATTCACAGGCTCACTGCAGTGCACAGTGTGAATAGGAGCTTAATCCCATTGCAGGTCTGAGCAAGCCCACCAGCCCTGTGTCTTGAGCACTGTCTAAAATACAAATGCAAGACAAGTCATCAATACACACCCTTCTCCAGTGTGCGAGCTAGTTTGGATTGCTCCCTACTTGAAACTGAAACCAGTGGCACTTTACATAAGTTTTCTTAAGTTTCAACAGGTGTGAATGACAGAGAGCCAGGGAGCATGGCAAAGGAGCCAAGCCAGGATAACCTCTGAGTCTTTCAAATCACTGTGAGGACATAGCAGAACTAAAAAGGCAGCCCTCATCCATGTCACTGATGAGTAACAATTGCAGTTACTAAAACAGAGAGAACTTTGAAGGACTGATTTATTTTCCATTAGCTGGGTTGCTCTATATTCTTTGCAATTCTCTCAGGCTGGGCTGTAGATAAAAACAGTCAGGTTCACTTTTATTGAGCATTGGTTTCCAGTCAGGGTGCTTTGCTAGGCTCTTGGGGTCAAATCAGCAATAACTAGGCTGTATATAATGAAGGGGAAAATGAGGAGAAGAAAGAGAGAGTGGGGAATGTTAAAATTCCCAAACTACTCCTGCTTTTCCTGTATTTTACAGAGTTTTTTGGAGCCAGAACTGGGGCAAATGGCTTCTAGCAGCACACTTTGATGATTTTTTTTCTCCACAAGGCAGAAGAAAATAATTTTAAAATACCAAACAGCACCGGTAAACTCCATACACTCTGACAGAGCTGCTTCTCCTCAGGCAATCTGATGTGCAATCAATTATACTAAAAAGGATGTGGTAGATTTACTTTTCCACGCTACAGAAAAAAAAGCGACATGTTCTTCCCTTGCACACAATTTCTCTTCCAACAAGAGAAAATATTAGGTCCCAAAGTCCTAACCTTAACGATCTTCTGGCTACCATAAAAGTGGTAAACATAAAATTAGAAATGGCATTTACCTGGACAGGTATGCTGAGGCTTGTTTTGCATTTTAAGGAAATCTGTCATTTGTTTTGCATAAGGTTGGCAGTCTCTGTGTTCTTGACTCTTATTTCTGAGTACATTTCCTTTTGAGGAAAAACAAGGAGGAATGCACCGCAACATTTTATCCTGCAGTTATCTGCATTCCTGGACAATGTCACTGTCTGGTGTGTGACTTGTTCGTGGTCTTTTCGAAGTTTTATGCTTCCATTAGAGGCCTCTTCTCATTCTGTTTTATTTTAGACAAAATTAGTCTTCAATGAATTTTACTTTTTAAAGGGAGGCATATGACATAAATGAGAGGATGGCAACGATTTGACCACATCTCCTGTCTTTCTGTAATTTTATTACTGAGATATAGATACTGGAAAAGCTAAAACAACTAAGAAACAAATAGAGCTTAAATAGAGAAGAAAATCCCTGTTATTCATTACAGGCAGAAATATTTGCTATGCACTACAGCTACAGAGGTACTCCAAACAACCGTGGACACAGCAATATACGTTGTGCTCAAATCAAGCAATAACTCGGAGGAGGTAAAGTAAAAATGATTTGACCTTTACTTATCTGACAAGCCAACTCTAATTAGAAGGTCAGATTAGAGGGGTGCCTGTACAAAAATTGAACGGGTGACGTATGCCAAGGAAGGCAAAGTTATGTTATTATGTGGTTATGTTATGTTGTGTTATTTCTCCCTTATGCATCAAGTTACCAGATCGAACAGCTGCGACACCTGAGGGTGCAGAAGAAGGGTAGGCAAGAGATGGGTGGTCTCTGTAAGGGAAGGGAATCATTAAAGCTGTGTGACCTGTGCAGGATAAGTAACAAGTTAGTCTGTGTAGAGGGAAGAAAGGAAGATATTTTCTGATAGGTGCATTCATTTTTAATAGTGGCTTTCCTCATGCTGTGCCTGAGCTTTCACTCTTTCACCAAACGATTTGTATGCTTTGATATATGTGATGAGTAAACCTTGTCAGAAAGCTTAGTTTTGATTCAGTTATGCTACAAATTCTTTAAACGTGACTACAACCTGGTGCCTACCCATTGTGTCTGGACTATTAATCCAAAGAAATGGTACCACCTAGGGATGTCACAATACCACCCTTTGGGATAATAATTTTCTGTTTCACTGCGGTACTACTGGATCTAATTGACCCAGTAGCACAGAGAAGTTCAGTGCCATTTGAGATTCAAAAGAAATGTTCACTTTGTGCTTGCTTTACACATCTCTGTTGATTGCCATTGGGTAAAGGCAAGGTAACAGCAGAACTTGGTCACTGAATCAAACGTAATGCCATTCCGCTGGGAGAGTGAACAACAGAGAAAGGTAAGCAAAATTAAGACAAAAACACTGGGTTTCAGTAACAGCTGTACAAGGGCCAGAAGAAAATAATTCAAAAGAGATATTTGTGAGGAAGGAGTGAATGGGATCAGGGGAAGGTAATTCATAGTAAAGATAACCAGAATCTGCAACAGTCTTTCATTGCAGGGGGCATCGAGGATATAAAGGAAATGTTCAAACTGCATAGGAGCAAAGACTGATAAGACTTGCACTGCAGAGATTAAGGTATCAGTTTCCAGCCAAAGGGATCTGGGGATTGGATCATTATTGTCCTATTAGCTGTTGGCTGGAGATAAACAAAACAAACGTTTTTTCCCAGGAGAAACAGCTCTTAGCATTTAACTGACTGCTAATTTGAAATTCCCTTGAGCAAGAAGGGAGTCTCTCATTGGAGCTGGAGTCCTCACAAGACAATTTAAGGATGATAAAAAGAATGAAAGTATTTCTTTTTCACTATGTAATATATGGTGATTGCTCTCTTATCATCCGCAGGATTATTTTCTGTATTACTTATCTTGTATTGCTCAGTCTAAAAGAAATTAATATAGGATACTCCTCAATATTTAGGGGAAACTCACCTGAGTGTGTGAACTTCCAGGCCCTGGACAACACCTGCATGAGTAATTATCCTGTCTCTGATGATAGCTAAAAGGATCTCAGAGAAAAAATGACTAAACCTCTGGGTGGGAGTAGAGGCATACCCGTGCACCACCAGAACTGGGGGGACACCAGAGCTTGCCAAGGCCGAACCCTGGCTTTTAGAAGCTAGGGAAATTTCACTGCAGATCTAGCCAGTAATTTTCCTAGATGTTCACCTGTGACCTTTCACAAGAATTATCTTTGGAAAGCAACATAAAAAGAAAAAGCAGAGCCAGTGCCACCTCTCATTCAGTTTGGGCTGCAGAAGCTGTGTTCAGGAGAGGAAGACTGAACTTCAGAGCTTTGCGCTGGTCTCTGCTAGGTTGCAGGGCAATAGCAAGGATGTGCTGGCAATGAGAAAGCCTGCTTTTTTGCACCAGGAGGATCTTTGAAGATGCCAGCAGTCTCTGACAACACCCCTTTTATTTCCAGAGTGCTGTTCTGCCAGTAGAGGAAGGAGAGACATGATTTCCCACAGTGAGAAATAAGTAGACTGCCCAGTGAGACAAATTACAGCAGCGTGGCACTGATAGGACCAAGCCAGCCAGGAAAAGAGCCAGGATTGTGTAATCACTTCCAGGATACTAAATGTTCAGTGCAGTAGAAATTATTTTTTCCCCTCTCTTTATAATGGCTAATGCTATGATTAACATATCAGATTGTAAATGGAGTCTCAGCAGAACACATCAAAACCTTTCCATGTAGGTTCTTCTTTTGCTCTGTCGTCTCATTGTATACGGTGCCCTGAGGATATAACAAGCAGAACTGCAGAATGCCTCATGAGCAGTTCAGATGTGAAGCTGGAGGTTTGCTCCAGCCCCACAATAAATGAAAGAGACCATTGTTTCAAACAGAAGCAGCTCTCAGGAGCCCCGAAGCCCCCAGGACACCCCTAAATAACGTAACCCTACCCAAACAAAATAATGAAAGGGGCAAAGATGAATTTTTTTTTTTTTGACTCCTAAAGTCATATTCTCTCTTAAAGACTCCTTGACACATTTATGCATGAAAGTGTGACTTTTTAGGCGGGACCCTGAACGCAGCAACCACCTTTCAGCGTCATCAGCAAACTCAGAGATTCCTGGCTGAAAATATGAAAACACTTCACCAAGATTATTTAGCAGCTTTTCTACTCATTCAACCGCTCAGACAGCGTTCGGCTGGTGCACAATGTATTCTCACTTTGTTTAAAATTATTCTGCTTGTCTGTCCAGCTGCTCTAACTTTCCTGTTTTGTTGGTATTAAAATACCTTCTTTACTGTCCACAGGAAAAAAAAAAAATCAACCTGACTGCATTCGTGGCAGTGGCATTTTGCCTTCTACCTGTTATTGTACCTATTTGTCTCCAGCAACAGTCAGCATGTGGGAGGTTTGGAGAGAGATTTACACTCTGATATTTTATTAATGTTTTTTTTATTCTGTAATTTAACTAAGGAGATAGATTGAAACATTGTACATTATTTTGCCTGTGGTAAAATAGACCTATTTTAGCGTCTTTTTTTCCCTTCTTCTGATTGCTCATTAATATTCAGTGTTTCTTATCTATTCTCCTCTTCATTTGGTTTGTAAATGATTCCTTTGCTTGCCTCTTTATTTTTAAGCCTGTTTTCAACTTTTGTTTAATCTTCTTGGTGGCTTTTTTCTTGTTATTAAATTTTGTGTTAGACTTTTAAGCTTATCCCTTTTCATATTCATCCCTTAAAATGCCAAGCCACTCTTCTTCTCTGTTTCTACAGAGACTGTGTGAGCACAGAGAAAACGGAGCTGCTCCTCCAGCAGATTACAGAGTGCTAATTTTGGTCTAGCTCTCTCAGGTGCCAAGAGCAGGGGCTGGGTGAACTTTAGCCTTTCACCCCCCACACAGCTGCCATTAGAGATGTCATCGTAATAAGCAGAAACAGGCACTAGCGTATGTTCAAGTGCCTGGGTGACACCAAGGTGGGCATCACTCTAGCAGCCCTACGGGAGCTGTCTCAAGGCAGGTTTTGAATCCAGACATTTCCTTTCAGCTCTCATTCCCTGTTGGCATCTCTAGTGCATCTCTACCTGGCTGTGCTTACTCGTGACCTGTAGTTACGGTTGCTAGCCTGTGTGCTGACATGCGAGCTCTGCGTCACCCGGGCTGCAGGTACCTGAGCGGAGCCTGGGGCGTTCCTGTGCTCTCACCACACATTAGCTTCGCAGCATATTTGTCTTGTCTTCCCATCCCTCCTGCGCAGCAGCAAAGGGGCAAGGACTCTCATTCCCTATAAATGGCTCTACCTTGGGGTAACTGTGCTGACTCCAGAGAAGCTATCCCAGTCTTAGAGCACTCTCAGGGAAGCATTCGGCTTATCCTTTGGCTGACTACTTCATCAGGGCCTGTTTAGCTTCATGTCATACTTAATTTAATTAAATTTCCATTGATTCTGTTTTGTTGTTGCACTTGTCTCATATCTTAGCAGTCCTCTGGCCTATTGACTTTCATGAAGCCCTTTCCCCTCTTCATTTCAAATAGTTTTTAGACCCAACAAGAGTAAAATTTGCCTTCTAGCTAGCATTGCTTCTCTCCAGTTTACCCAACCCTGTCCTTGTGGTGTTCGCCCTTTGGCAGAGAACAGCAGAGAAGATGTCCCACTGGGCTCTGTGTTCAGTTTTCTTTTGTTTTCTTCTTAATTCCTCTCTTTTTTTTTTTTTGTCTTTTGAATTTCCTGTTAACCACCAATGAGCTAATCTAGCTCCCTTTCTCATCTCCCTTTTCAGCAAAGTCATACACACCCACAGCAGGCACCAGTCAAACATCATCCTGGTCTGGTATGAGGTTTGATTTTGTATTCCCCCGGTATCTTTGTTTGAAGCACAGTTTCTCTCTCAGTGCATGATACCATTCTTTATATAAAAAAATGGACCAACTTCACAATTTTTTTGCCTATGATTTTTTCCCACTGCAACATAGCACACATTTAAGTATGCAGGTGCACCTGACCTTGTGTCTTGCTGTCTGTACCATGCAATGACGTGTAGCAAAGGAGCTCCAAAAATAATGTATAATAATCATGAGATTGACAAGCAGTACATGGTGAAGTTGACATTTAAAGGAAAAAGGAAAAATTTAACGCAGGAATACTACGTTATTTAGCAATGGAGGACATATGAAAGCCGAGACAGATACAATTCTTCTGAAATGTCATACAATTTGTTGGGAGCAATGACAATATTGGAATCTTTCAGTGGCATTTGTCATTGTCAGAGGCAGGTCAGCAGACTAGATGGAGCCAATTGTGATCCATTATGACAATGACTAAGCCCTTAGGGACCAAAGTAGTCTTCGGATCGCTTTGTATGTGATTACTGCAAGCCCAGCTCGTGCTGGACACTGGTATCACACCAGTCTATATTTTACATATATGATCTACCTGCTGAAAAATGAAACAATTTTTTTGCGTTCCTAATTTGCTTTGATTATGCATGATTAATTTTTCTTCTTCGGTCTGTGGATTTGGTACGCCCAAGCTCTTTCTCTTCAATTGCATAAAAGGTTGTGTACTTCTTGATGTAGGATCATAAGTGGCATTAAATTTTTTATATGTAGGAGGTTTAATTCTCAAAAAGTGCCTTCTTATTAAAATGGGAAGGTGTGGGCTTATTTTTGGGGTGGTGGGGGTGGTGGGTGGAGGGGGAGGGAGTCACTCAGTTCTGTGCAATGGAAGCAGTGTATCTGCTTGTCCCAAAAGGAATGCTCAGGACCTGCTTGAGATACGTCTTTGATGACACAAATCTGTAGGCAAGCAGCAAAAGAAGGTAAGATAGAGAACATAGTAGAACATCAGGTTTTCAAGCTGCAGCCTCTCTTGTTTATAAAGAAGATACTATGTGAGTTAGCTTAAAAGTCAGGAGAAACAAGCTTGCATGAATGGGAAGCAGAATCAACACTTGCTTTTCAATACTGCCTCTGGCAGGCTTGGTTATATTTCTGGAGCCTGAGTTTAGTTGACATTTTCAAGGTACAACCTTATCTAAAGGTGAGATAGGTAAAGAGCTGCTTCCACTTGCTGCTATGGGTTCTGAGTGATCAGTGCTGCTATAGGCAGCTGTAATTGAAGTGTTTAGTGTTTGCTAAATATGGTTATTACCTGAGGGTTCTTGAAATACTGTTTGCATTTTTTATGGTCATTGGATTCTCCTGATTACCAGATGTAATAGACTTTTTATGCTACAATGCAACTGTTGAACATTTTAATTGGAATGCCATGTCAAATTTTTAAATTAAAAATCAAATACTCAAAGCACCAGTGCTTTTTTGATTACTAAAATTAAAACCTAATTGAATTCTCCCACCAAAAAATATCCTGTGGAAATTTAATTAGAGAAGTGTAAAAGAGCTGGTTTTTAAAACATATTAATTTTTAATTAGGAAAAATCTGAAAGGCAAATTAGTAAGTTTTAAATTTTCCAAAAGATGAGCATGGAGATGCCATGTGGCACAAGGAATAGAAGACCCAAGTTCTACCTTCCTAAATGACTATATATCACAGGGCTTGAGTCTTACCTGAATAAAATAAAAAGTGTTGGATACCTGTTTCTGTTGTGGATCCTCACCAAAACTCTCCATGCATGACAGCACATCAAAGGACTACAATGAAAAGTTAAAGTAGCTTCAAATGAACATTTTGAGTAGGGTACAAAGAGGGAGGTTACCTGCTTATCGGTTTTTTTCCAAGTAGGGTATAAGGTACAGCCTTGTCTTGAATGTTGACTGGCAAGACAGCTCTACAGTCAGTGTATTGGTTGGTTTAGATCCCATTCTCAGGTCCTTACCTCCCGTGATGTGTTGCAGGGTGTCTAACGCCAGGGCTCTGCTCAAGACTCCCCACATCAGAGCTGGGCATCGCATCACTGTATTGCCCTGCTTTTGTTTGGTTTGCCATTGCAAACCCAGGAAGGTTCAAACAGCATTAATAAAGGTGAAGAAATCATTGACAGCCTAGGTGGGCTCAATTTGGCCTTGTCAGGACATTTCCATTTCCCATTGATTTTAGTTGTTTGTGGTTGCACACAAAGTGTCACAGTCAGCAAATTAGAACAGGTGACAAGGACCCTTGGGAAAGGACGACACTATCATTAGTGAGGTAGACTGGAAATGATCACAGCTCTACTGATTTCTTAATAATTTTTCTTTCTTAAAAATGGGTGTACCACAAACTAACTCTCTATTTTTTGGTGCTGTGTAATTTCATGATACAGCAGTTAGGAGATAATTTGATTTAAAGAAAAAAAATAAAAAGACTAACTACAGCTCTCTGGAGACTTGCTGCTTAATGATATACACTTAGAAGTCTAAGGAATAACAAAATGAAGAGGAATAGTGCCTGCAGGGTACATTCAGATCTGGGTTATCTCAGTCTCTCACAGCTGAAACCAGGGCAGTGCATGGCAGACACTCAGGACTTGCACTCAGCAAGCCTGGGGAGCTGTGGGAGACCTACCTGAGCAGACCCCGCAGGGTATGGGCTGACTTCAGTATGCTCCAGATCATCTTCCTGTGTTCGTGATTTGGAGCATGGTGCCAATCCCATTGATTGCTTGCTTTTATCTTGGAAAGCCTTTCCTGGCTTTGAGAACAAAGAAGCAATCTGCTCATGGTTAAGTTGCTCTGTTGGGAAAGGGAAACTGAAGCATGAACCAGAAACCTGGGTTTTTTTCTCTTCTCCAAAACCACTAAAGAACAAAATAAGGCTATTTCTTGTCAGCCTCTTTTCTTTTTCCACAACTTGCAGACTTGACGCTCCCTATTTCTCCTCTTGAGCTGGGGGAATCATAACGGCCCATGACTATCCTGGTGCTAGTGGCATCTTTCTGGGAAGAAGATGAGATGGGAGGCTTTAAAGTGCTTATCTCCCACTTCCTGGATGAGTGTTTTAGCCATTAGCCTGGTATGTGAAACGGATTACATACTCCCCCTCAACACACCTATGTGGAAGTAAATGAGACAGAAGTTGTGCCCCATCTTCTTTCTGAAGTCTGTGCTCTTCAGGTAACCCTGCGGGTTTTCTGAGCAGATTTCTTTCCCTAGGATCTGAGTTTGGTGTCAGAACCCAAATTCTATGTTTCAGGCACTTTTCTGTACTTTTCCAGTTTCCTGGATGTGTCTACTTTTCCTAAGCACTGTTTCAGGCGCTTTTCTACATTTCAATCCATGACCCTGAGTGTTTTAACAGAAGAAGGGGAAGTCATATGTTCTGGAATCCCGTAAAATGCTAATTCCCTAATTTAGGAAAAAAGGTCAAAAATACTGTGAATTTTCATGGTAACTTAGCAATCTCTATTCTTCCCATGCTGATTTAATAGGCTGATAGGCACTTGAAAACGAAGGAACGAAGGAACGAAGGTGTGATTTGGTTATCATGAAGCTAATGAACTGTCTCTTTTCTTCAGATGTCAGCTTTGAAGTCACTTGCAATCAAACAATCTTGTTATCTTTCATATAATTTCTATTGGCATACTTAGGCAATCTGCTGTTTATAGGCAGTTATTACAACCACTTACTTTTTTTAAACATATATAATAACAGTTTACTCATTTCTCAGAGGTCTATACTATTTTATAACAAAAGGAGAAGCAGAAAGTCTATTTATAGAAGTAGATTTTGAACAAATCTGAAAAAGTAGGAGCACTAAAGGCTGAGAAAAGCCTTCAGGATTAGCAAACTCACATCAGGATGAAGAAGTGGATGTAAAGAGTTCATGTGGTAGATGCTTAGTTCACCACAGTACGAATGCTTTCACGCTGGATAGTGATTCAATATTTTACTGCTTTCTGTTTACTTGATATTGTCTTTACAGCTGAGCCTTGTTAACAGTGTGAATTCAGACAGATTAGTTCAAATAGCTTTGAGATCTGCAAGGACACATCTGTTTGTACCCCTTCTCTGTTATTAATTTTGTTAAAAAGTAAAATTAAAAAAAAAATCAGAAAAGATATATGTTTGCATAAAAACAAAAAGTTACATTAGATAAAAGTAAATGTAATCCATGTGAATTAAGTTTGCCAATCCCTATCAGGAGGACATTAGGATTTACAGCTTCCCTCCCTTCCACCCTAAAGAACATAACACCCAGCCCTTCTTCTCTGAGAAGATTATTGAATTTCTGCCCAGTGCCCCTCATTCCTTCAGGAGACAGGGTGCTGATAAGGCTGGCAATTAATCTGATCCCGTGTTGCAAATCTTGTATTACCAGCCCTGAAAGCATGGAAATGTCAATATTGAGAAAAAACAAAAATGTACACATGGAAGGAGTTTGCAAAGCGAAAAGGATCTGCAAACTGTGCACTGGAAAAATACTCCCTTAAGGAAGAAAGTTAAACAACAGCACGTGAAGCATGCAGGAAGGTACGTGAATTTGGAAGCAGGCTGAACATAAGAGTCCTTTAGCAATCTTGGCCCCAGACATTCAGAGCCCTGTACTGCCACACTGATACTCGGTGCTGATGTGCACTATTGCAGTCTCCCTTCTCTGGGAGGCACCATCAGTGGACATCTGTAAATGCAAGATTAACTCTCGTGTCGTACTGGTCCCTCTCTGCATGGCAGGAGCTAGCTTGAAGGTGATGGCTTTAAAATTAAATGGTCAGATCAGCCAAGTTTGGAAAAAGGCTGTTCTCAACAGATACAGGTTAGAATGACTTGTGATGTCTGAAAAGGTTTAGAGGAATAGAGTTTGAACCAAAGCAAGTTAAGCAGAAAGCTATTGATTACTTTCTTTCACATTAGCTTAATTTGATGTTCGTATAATGAAGGGTTATTTGTAGAAGACTAATAGGAAGAAGCATTGTGACATAAAAATCTTCAGCCGAAATGAAGCAAGGCAATTACAGGTTGTCCACTGGGCTGATGTAATAATCTTTCATTTCAGAACAGCTGAGTTCTGGACCCCAAGTGTAACCCTCTAGCAGATGCTTCCGTCAGCAACAAGCGGCCTGTTTCAATCTGTCTAGAGTAGAAAAGCTGGGAAAATGTAAGTTTTGGGTGAAAAAGAAATAGTCTTTTCAGGGAAGAGATTTTTGTCGCCCCCTGAAATAGAAGAAATGAGGAAATGTTTTCTTTTTTCTGGTTATGACAAAGGAACATAGAATTCCTTAGACTGACTTTCCACTCTCAGGAACATGGATGTTAGAATTTATTTAGAAAAAACCCAAAGAAATAAACAAGGTGCTACATACACGTTTATATACTACCAAATCCAGACAATATATTTAGGTGCTCTCAACACTTGCAAAAAGATAACTATATGAATTCTTAAGACCCAGAACTCTTAGGTATCACTAAAATGTGGTGGGAACTTTATGACATGATTTATTTTTTTATTTTTTTTTAACTGCAAAGAATATTAATTCACCAAAAAGTTTTCTCAAAAATATATCAGCTTAAGCAAAGTATGCACAAAGAAGATTTTTAAGATCCAGAAATGCAGTTTGGTGTGAAGAAGGATCACCTAAAACCAGTCCCTGCATCATCCATCACTTGTCTGTAGTGCAGAGATTACTGCGTCTGCCTGCGATATGCAAGACCTCAGATCAAATCCCTTCTCCAACAGACTTGAAATTCTGTGCCTCTGTTTCTGGGAACTACCAGCTATTTAAGTCACAGATGTGATTTCTCTGCCAAAGGCTATTTTCTTCCCTTGTGATTGAATCTTAAGAATATATCTCCCACCGAAATCAAAGACAGTCTGGGTTTGGCCTTTTTGGAAATGATTGATGTCAGGGTGACAGTGCTTGATAAAGTGAAAGATCAGGCATAGACACAACATGGACTTTGGCAGGTGGGCTGCAAGGTATAGTAGCAGAAAGACACAACTCCTCCTTTTATTCCAGTTGGTCCCAAAGAAAAAGAATCTCTACCCTAGTTCTCCAGAAATTTTTGTTTCAAAGTTACTTTTAGATAGATTCTAATGAATTTTATAATTAAAATATTTTTAATTTCAGAACTAGAAGACTGTCTTACCACAGTACAATGGCTACTTTTAATTCTGCTATGTATCAACAGAAGAGAAGGAAGGCAGATAGAGATGGGATATGCTTCACGCTGTGCTCCTCATGATGAGGCTGTGATTAACAGTACAGCTCCCAGACACAACGTGCCGACTCCACAAAATCTGACTTTTCACTTCGCAGCTCCAATGTGCTTCTAGTTCCATGAGAAGCACCATTAAGTTGCTATGCATGCAAATATATGCATTAAATGCTCTGCCTTATTTGCTACCCAGTGAGCTTTCAGACTCAGCCCTGACCCTGAGCTGTTTCATGGGGTAAGTGTTCTTGCCATTAGCTCCAGTGGGCTAGATGAGGCGTTCAACATGTTGCCTTCACGGAGAGTTTGTGATGGAATTAAAAGAGAAAATGTCAGCCTTTAACCTTTGGTTGTGTACGGTTATTGGACATGATTCCTCCCAGTTGCTGGACATGGCGGTACCTTGAAGGCTCCGCTCTGCATAACCCTGCCCTCCCGTTGCTCTGGCACTCTGCACACTCACAGCAGTTTTCACAAGGAGTTCAGCCTCAGCTTGCTTCTGCCCCCTCCTTCCCACGTGCCAAAAATGTGCCAGTTACAGAACAAAGGAAATAGAGAGTCGGTTTGGTGGGAGAGCTGCAGCGCCCAGCAATTACCTGCTGTTATCACCGTGGCTGTGCTTTCTGTCATGTTATATTTCACATTTGCATTGCTGTGTGTATTTGCTCTTTCATCGCTGTTGTACGCACGCTGTAATCAGTTCATTTTATGGCTGTCTTCAGCTAAATTCTTTGTTGATTTTAACATGACAGAAGTTGAAAAGATTACATATTATAAATAGATAATTAATATATCAGCACAGCTTGTTGCTCTCTGTCTCTCCATCTCTTTGTGAGAATCAGTTTTAATGTTTCCTCTCCCTTTCTCTCCTCCACGTACATTGCTGGAGAATCAGAATGAAGCCTGACAGCTTGATTAAAATTTCACCTGATATATTTCTGTTTCAGTAGAGGATTCCTCTGTCTTGAACAAATGGGTCACATGTGAAAAATGAAATCACTGATCAATTTCAAGTAGGGTAACTTTTTTCAAAAAAAAATTTTTTTTTTTTTAGTTCTGACCATAGCTTAGGGATATATTTATATTATAGCATTTTCATTAAACTAATACATGGGCATTTCATGACGTAGTTGAAATTATCTTCTGAATTTCAATTTGGGGAAGAGGTGTAAAATTTTTGATTTTTAAATGGTAAACTGAGGCACTAAGTTCCCTCACTTGCCGTTGTGGTTAAAATTATGCATTCTGAGAACCTGCTCATCTCCTGAACATCCTCTTAATTCCAGATCACAAGAAATATCCATGGCTAGCACACTAGAGAACATCAGCTTTGCTTCAGTTTGTGGGAGCTTTAATAATTGTTCAATAGATACGTGAGTTTCTGCAAAGTAAATTTAATCCACCTTAAGTCCACTTTTCTTAATTACCTTCCATAAATCTCTTAAAAGTATTTGATAGGTCTGGAGATCTTGTGGCCCTGCTATGGAAAACTAATGCAGCACAAGCCACTTTATTGGGTTCACAAAGACCTTTGTGCAACTCTAAACAAAGAGAGAAAGATAATGCATAAATCTGAGTCAGAAAGTGGGGAATAGGACAGAGATATCTCTACAGCCTCTTTATAATTCCCAGGTCAGGTCACTTTGCAAATGCTGTGCTTGTCAACGTGATATTTTATTTCTTTTTTATACACTGGTTTGGGAGTGCGTATTTGTGTGTGACGGGAATAACTCCAAGGTGTTAGAGAGAGCCAAGGGGGAACAGAGACACCTTAAGCGCTGCAGGTGAGGGATGTCTGAGGGTACATGCTGGGGCAGATTTATCAGGACTTATGAATCCTCTCCACTACAAGATACATATTAAAACCTTTATATGGCCAGGATCTCTACAGCAAATGCCCCTTGGCTGAGCAAACTGAAGTGGAGCAGTGTCTGCACAATGGCAGTAAGAGCTGTGGGGAAGGGGAGCAATGACTATATTTTCCTGAGGTCTGAGTAGTGCTCTAAGGCAGTTTGGGAAAGGATCGCAGCACCACCCATGAGGTTATCCTCAGCCTTCCCTGCTGTCCATAGCATGGGGTTCAGCAGGAACCTGATGGAGACCCAAAAGGCTGTGCCTGATTTTGATCCTTGGCCAGCTTTTCCTCCTAGGGAAATCTCACTAAATTCGTCTGAGGTGTAAGTGAAATAGGATTGTTTCTGTCAGTGCATACATATATTGGCTGGCAGAGCACAGCATGCCAACACCCGAAGGTAGAAAAATATGACAAGGACCTCAGCTTAAGGACACTACACACAATAACAGAAAAGGGATTTAAATATGGGGAGGATTTAATATCTGAGGAAATGCAGCAAGGAAGGTGAGCACCATGTATTTTCCTTCACACATAACAGGATCCCCTAGTCACCATCTTAAGCAGATTTTTCAGAGGTGAATGTCATTTAAATTGTCAAGTTTTCATTTAACTTGACTACTCTTCTCCTTCAGGGAGCCAAATTCTGCCCAGAATTACAACCTGCCTGAATCTTTCTCATTTCAATGGTGCAGTAGCTAAAAAACAGTGAAGATGCATTGACCTAACACACTGACACCACAGTGTGTTTTGAACATAATGCCACTAGTATTAACACTCAACCCGACTCCAAAGTTTCTAAAAATCCGGACAGAACATTCACACTTATAACGCTTGAAACAAGTGCAAATGTAATTTTGGTAGGTGCCTTATATACTGTTAAAGCAACATAAAATACCCAGCGTAAATTGTGATCAGACTTGGTAGGTTTAAATGGGTATTTTGTGGCAGTTTTTCAAGGATTCTTCCTTAACTTGAAATCTTTCAGAATCCAAATGCAACATTTAGCTGTATGAAAGCACACTGTATGAAATTCTGATTTTTAGAAAATTACCTGGGTGCTGCTGCGTAGCATAATTCACAAGACACTTTGGAAACTTTCCTTTTGCTTTAATGAAAGGATGTCGCATTTGTTGCTAATCCTTTTGGTCTCTGTTAACTATTTTGCAAATCTCTGACGCACTGTTGTTCAGTAAATGGTCAACCTTCTCTGTTTTGTGTTTTGATTCTTTTGCCTTTAATATAAAATAAAAAAGCCTGCTTAGGAGGAAAAGGAATTCCTAAAGATTCTTGGAAAAATAGAGAAAATGACAACATATCATTTTCAGTAGTTTACAGGCACAAACTAGGACACGGGAAGTTCCATCTAAACATAAGGAAAAACTTTACTTTGAGGGTGTTGGAGCACTGGAACAGGCTGCCCATAGAAGTTGTGGAGTCTCCTTCTCTGGAGATATTCAAAACCCACCTGGACGTGATCCTGTGCAACACGCTATAGGTGAACCTGCTCTAGCAGGGGGGTTGGACTAGACGACCCCCAGAGGTCCCTTCCAAATCCTAACATTCTGTGATTCTGTGACTAAAATATGGGCATGAAGAGCTTTTGGTGGTTCCCAAGCACTTGTAAAATATACTGAAAAAATGTGTTTGTTTGGGTTTTTTTTCTTAAAAAAAAACCACAACAGTTTTTCTGGATGGGTTTTAAAAGTTCAGATCTGTCCTCATTATACCATGAGTCACAATGATGGGGAAAAGAAAAGATTGCAGTTTTCCTTCAGATTCTCAGTGCCATTTACCTACTGTGCATTCAAGACAGATTTGAGGGCTAGTCTAATTTATAGGGCTGGTCAAAATATGGAATTGCTTTTACAGGAGAAACTGCAATATTTTTACATTTCTTTTGTCCTAAATCAAGGAATGAAAATTGCAAATTTTTGCACAAAAAATGACATTTCTTAAAAGCTTTACTTTGGAAATATCAAAATGCTTCATTGAGATAGTTTGTTTAGAGAAGGTTGAAACCTTTAATTTAGACTTCAACATTTGAATTCGATAAAAGAAACTGATATAGCTGGAATGGAGAAGCACAATAATAATTAAAATAAAGGACTCTGGTTACTTAGAAAGTGAACACCACTGGCATATTCCCATCAAGTGATTTACAATGGGGTGTGGGGCAGGAATCAGTTCTAGCAATCTGGAAATGCATTTTAGAAAAACCCTGTGAACATTACAGGGTACTTGTAGCTTAATATTGGGATATGATAAAGAAAAAAGGAAAACATTGAAAATTGTAAATGAAACACTTATCTAAAGTGAAGTCGTCTTTTGAGCTAGCTGATATCCTTAAAACAGGTGAGATGTTTCTTTTGGTGTTTGTTTTAGAGTAGTGAACTAAGTAGTGAACTAAGTAGTGAACTAAGATTTACATGAATTGAGTTTGGGTTTTGGGTCTGCCATTGGTTTCAGATGTGACTGTGCCAAAAGATGTAATCTTGCATTATTTAATTTCGCTTTTCGGAAATAGAGGAGAAACTCTTTTGTATCTCTTCATAGGGTCTCACATGAAGAGTCATGGTCTCTAGAGCGTGGTCTGTCATGCCAACCCACACCTTGGCCCTGGATGAGATTTGCCTGGAGCCTTACTGGCTGTGACATCTCCGGCATTTTGGAGAGAGAGCCTGTCCTATAGTCATTCTGTGATGCACCTGCAGCTTGGGACTATCAAGGGACGTGTAGGTCACAGTGGCCTTAAAGAGATGGATCTAGAGCTGAAATACACCTTTCTGCTGAAAAGACACTTGTAACATCACCCAGAGACACTGGTAGATGGAGCTGGACAGAATTGCTTATCACCCATCAGCATAAACTCCTGTAGCCCTCTCTGTGTGCAAATACTGCACAAATAACAAGTAATTCCAAAAAACTGATAGCCCTCACGGCATAGTTTACAGTATTGAAATTAAACTATTATTACTTTCTCCTCCATTACATAGTCAAATTTCAGTATAAAATTCGCATGCTACCCTAATAAGACTGTTAGGTGGTTAAGAAGTTAATAACTGCGTGTGGTTTAAGTTTGTGACACATGAGACTGTGTGTCACAGTGCAGAGAACTCCAAGTATATCAGGAGTGTTTGAGTTTGAGTGCTTGGTGTCTGCTGTTTTGGCGAGGTAACAGGTAACCATCAAGCTGACAGTGCAGTATGTAAATGATAATTTAGCCTTGTAATTAAGGAGATATTAAGTGCATAATCGCATTTATTAATTTAATTAAGTTTGGCAATTTTGTCCTATGATGTTAGGTATCAATTGCTAAAGATACATATTTACATTTAATAAGCATAATTTCTGACTTGCCTTATTTTGTTATTTGCCAAGTGAACACCTAGAGAGCCCTTTTAAATGGATTAAGCAGAAGCATTAAGCTTCATGCGTTACAAGAACATGATTGTACTTCTATTGCTCATTAAATTTTGAGTTAATTATGTAGCTGCCAGGGTTTATGTTTTATTATATCAAACCTCAATCCAAAGGCTAGAGGAAGGAAAACAATTTCCAAATGTAATGTATGAGTCCTATTGCAAATATATTTACTTAAGGAAACCCACAGCTCTCCATTTAAGAGGAGGCAGGCATCCACTGCAGGGTTCCTCCATCCAGAGCTGCACAGCAGAGCTCACCTGACAGCTCCTGCTGAGTGCACCACGCTTTGAACTTGCCGTTAAGGAAGCTCCTTGAGAGATGCAAGGGTCTTTTATTGTGGGAAATTCTGCTTTCTCAGGGAGTTGGCCATGTTTTCTTCCTTTTCCACCCAACTTTTGCTACATTTTGTTTCCTTCCCCCCCCTCTCCTCTGAACAGCTAAAATTACAAATTTTCCTTCCTGTAGGGAATAGTTTGACTTGGGTGAACCTCTTAACTAAACAGTGGTTGGGAAGTTCAGTGTCTGTCTAAAGCACTTGCCAAAAGACGGACAGATATCCAGAAAGATTTCTTTTCGCTATGATCTCGCATTTCTTTCAGAACAAGATGTCCTTCCCTCTCTCTGTATAGAAGAAACTCTTAGGTGGCCAAGGTGGGGTAGATGAGTTATGTTCAAAGTTAATGGAGAGCAATCTTCTTTGGAGACTACTGGCAATGAGGTTTGAGGGTGGAAGACAGGGAGAGAGTAACTCTGATCAGGGCTGCCTCAGGAAAAACAGAGTAAGACTCTACCCAGGAGCTCCCTAGTTAATGAATTTTTTTCCATTGATTTCATTAGGTTTTAGATCAAGCCATTACATGTTTCACTTGCTCCAGATTTCCTCAAACCTTATGTGCTGGATACGGAACAGGGGCTTTGTAACCATATTTCACTGTCATGCGCTCCTGGTGACGCTACTCTTGGAAATGCTGTAGGGTGTGTGAGAGAATCAAGCAGCTCTAGAAAACTACAGCGCTAAAAGCTGTGGTGAAGTTTAAATGATATCTTCAGTGAAAAGTAGATTTCTAATTTCAACACTTAAATACTTGTGGCTTCCTTTGTATAGTTGGAAAAGAAAGCACTAATTTTCAGAAGTAAACTTCTTCCCATGTGACTAATTAAAGAAATTGTTCAAGTGTGTACAAGTCGGTGACATCCCATGGGGATGCATTTTATGGGACAAGTATCTGGAAAGATACTTGTCTCTAAACACGCGAGATTAAACTAAATTCCACTTGTGTGGTGTCTGTCATATCTTTGATTTCTAAATGTGACCTACTGCCCTTTTGAAACCTCCTCTACCCATTTTTGACTTGCTTCTTTTTGGTGGAACACACAATAAACTCAGTAGCCTCAATTTCACTATTCCAAAAAACACCTTTCCAGATGCTGTACCTAGCTGACAATACCGAGGGAGATTTTTTAAAAAGAAAATTGTAAAATCTCTTCTAACTACAAAATGGCATATGAATGCTGAAAAAATCTTAATGATGCAAAGCACACAGTCTCCCACATGTAAGCTTTTGTTGGATGAACCTCCAATCCAGAATTTAATGTTATCTGATTAGGTGTGAACAGAGTTGTCAATGAAGCAGAAAACAGGACACAGCTGATAAAACAGTGAAGTTAAATAAAGATAAGGCAACTTTGTTGCAAAGCCAAAAAATTCCATTTGAATTATTCCAGTGTAGTAATTTTAATTCTGCTAAACTTGATCACTTGGAAATGTAACCAGAATTAATTTTCCTGCCTCCAAGTGACCTGGGTTTTGTTTTGTAAACTCTGTAGGGTTTTATTAGGTTCCATGGAAACAGTATCTTTAAAGTTATTCAAACTACATATTTATTATTGTGCCTGGGATTCAAAGCCTTTTAACATTTCAAAATGTTGGTTTTAAAATCAACATAGAAAGACAGTTGCTTTGACCTCCATTCTGGCAAGAACTTACACCAAAGGCAGTGCTCAGCTTTGTCTCAGATTCCACACTTAAGAACCACTGTACAAATGCATCTTATGGATTTACTTGAAGGAGCCACAGATTCAGTTGCAACCTGTACTATGAAAGAATATGATTGTACAATCAAACCCACGGGAACCCCAGAGCAATGTCATGTCTGACATGTGATAACATGTATGTATGTATGTATGTATGTCGATTTCTATCAACTGAGAACATGATCATCTCTTTCCTTAGGAAGACAAGGTTATGCTTGCTATCACTTGTGGAGACAAGTGATTGTATCAGTAGGCTTTTTGGAGTTAGCTCCATCCCACCTTGCATTCTTGTAGTACCTCAGGTACCACAGAAGCAAGAACTAGGTGGCAGTGGCTTGACCATTGACTGTCTAAGGTAGTTCACAGAGTCTCCTGCAAGTCTGCAATGCGCCAGCATGCTTTCACTCTCGCCAGAGATGGCTTCACTCAATAACTTCCCATCCCTTTTGATGCGCAGAACCCTGAAAATTTTCTGGCAGAGGAAGCAAAAATGAGTGAGGCTTTTCTGCATCATCCTTTGTGGAACCCTCAGAAATAGCACAATGGTTATTACCACTGTTAATGCCTTAATCACACCTTTGACTGCAAAGGAAGCATGACCTCTGAGTACTAAGAGTCACCACATTGTAACCATTACATTTCAGCTGAGCTCAGTCATCGTTCAGACATTCTGTTTCTTCTGCCAGATGTTGAGGACTGCACCCGCACTACCTGCCAAGATACACTCCCTCATCTTCTCCTCCGAGCTCCCATGACCACACCAATGGATGCTGGCTCTACCAGCAATGCCCTGCTGAATAACTTTGCTGACTTTTTCCAGATTCCTAGCGATAGAACAACAGCGAAAGAGTCTTTCAGGATAGGTACAATTTTTGAACGGTGTTTCTTTTTTCCTCAGCCTTGCTGCTTTATTTTAATTACTTGAGATTGAATGGGGAAGAAATAGTGTCAGGAGAAGCCATAGTCATTCTGATCTTAATACCAGTACTCTAATAAGCAATATCCAAATGGCAGAGGAGGAACAGACACCTGGAAAAGAGAGGAAGCATCTCAAGTAGATCATCCTGTTGTCATGCACATGACCTGGACATGTACTTGCTGGTGGCTCCCAGACCACTCCAGTACTCATGTTTCCTGAAACCCAGATTTATATCTCCAGAAAATCCCTGTGGGTGTAAAAGCAGTAGAACGAATGGATATTGGCAAGAATCTGGATTACGTTATTTGTAGACTCTTCTCTCTGCAATTACACCAAAGCAATGTTAAAAATAATTACATTTTCACATAAATCTTATTGCTGATTTTAGTGTACTGCAGGGTCTGGGGTTCTGAGTTGTTTTTTTCAAGCTCTCCTCCAGACATACTTTCAGCTTAGGTCTTAACTGGTACACAATGATAAACAGAGGTCAGCTGGCAAACAGATCAGTGTCAACATTATTATCTCTTGACAAAATGGTGACTTCTTTGGCCAGCTGAAGTTTGCATAATATGATTGGGCCATTCTTAAATTATCTGTGGCTGGAAATAAGACAGTCCCTACAACACCAACATTATGCAGTCACAGCTCAAGACATTTTGGGTGAGAGAAATAAATTAGTTTATTGAAAAGTGATAGGAAGATGATATTTAAAATTCAACACATAAATATTCTGTTTAAATGGAAAGAAGCACTGATCTATCTGGCTGCTGCTGTTGCTAGAACAGGTACATTATTTGCATTCTTTATTTTGTTGATGCTGTTAAGCTCAGAAAGAGCGTACTATAATATTGAACTGATAAAAATTCTTGGTAAAAAATTGAGAAATTTTCACGGTGACTGGTCAGCTGCTGGCAAAAATAATGCTTGGAGCAGAATATCAAATGCTCTGTGATAGCTTGTGGTAGGTGATGGAAGCTATTCATTACTTCAGTATTTGTACACAGAATTGACAAACTGTTGCTTACTCCCATCTCATTTTCCCTGTTTTCTGCCCCCCCCCCCCGCCCTCCATTTGTCCCTTTCCCCCCCAATTTACTAAGTGTGATTTTCTAGCTGTAATGGCCACTAATAAAACAACATATTTACTAAGCTACATAATTTTCCTTTGCCATTTTTTCCCATATCTTTGCTAGTGACATGATGCAAACTACTCCCTTATCCTTGAGTTTTCTGTTATTATTGCCACCTCTTAATACCAAGGACCTGCTTTGTAGAAAAAGGAACAAAATCATCAATCTGCACTGAACTATAAGCCTGTGATATATTCAGGTCTGATATATTAAAAGAAAAGATTTGAAAAAGTGAAGGATGATTTCTCAGTCCCTAACCTCTACAGTTACACCTGAGAACCCAATATTTAGCCTTATTTAGTCATTAGTGTGCTGCCTGACATGGGTTTAGCCTGTACGTACCAGCCCTGGGCATGGATAGAGGACCAGAAACGTACCAGCTTTTGAATGATGTCATCTTTCTCTGAGGGGAGTTTACTCTGTGAGTTGTACCATACTGCTTGCCTTCAGCCATTTGTGCTATGCCTAGACTTTGTAGGCGGAAGGACAGGAATAGACCAAGAATAGTGAGGAGAAGAATGCTGGAGTGGAAGTGCCATTTGGCACAAGGCTGTGGCAAAACTTCGTGAAGAAAGAACTAGGCAGCTGTATGCAAACAAAGGCAGTTTCACTGAGCCTTGTGCACAGTGACAGCAGTAAGAGGAATTCAGAAGACAGATCTTTGACTGGTGCAGTTCTTGCAAGGAAACTGTTAGGGCAGCAGGCAGATGACCAGGTGCTGGCTGAGCTGAGATTTAGCTAACCGAATAGGGTATGGAAAACTGCTGGACAGGATATAAGAAATTGCTGGATATGACAAATAGCAATCCGAGAAGCCAACAAAAGTGACAGACAGCTTCATGGAGTATGGCTTTATTGCACAGGTTGTTAAGGGAAGCTATGCAAGAAACAGCTGAACTTCACCAAAAAAGATGGAGTACGGGAGATTTTAGAGCAAGTCAAATCTTGTAAGTCCAGCAGTACCTAGATAACAATATCAGTAATAGCACATAAGAAGTACCAAATTTGTGTTTGGATGTAGCAAAACTGGGTCCAATGCAGAATAAGTACTTATGGGCGGGCTGCTTATTTGGGATGTGACAAGTGGAGAAAAGGAGACATGTTTCAGACATTCCAAGCCTGGTCGTTAGCTGCTGAAAGAAAATATGCACACACACAACCAAAACCACCAAGGTTTTAATTTGGGATTGAACATTAATGCTAGAATAATGTCACACCACTTAAACAGACTTTACTTTCTGAAAGCAATTTAAAAGTTTCCAGTGTGCTTCAGGAACTCAATTACAGGTTGGGTGAGCTCACTGCAACGTTTTTTGAAACATTCAGCCCTTTCAGAGCTCCTGAAAGGAAAAGAAATGGCAAGGAAAAGAACGAAGGGAAGTGTGCACAGGCAAGATTGTAGAAATAAAGTCTGTGGGAGGAAATGACAGTAACCTAGAGAGATTTTAATTTGGGCATGTGCTTAAATATCTTGTTTAATTATACAGGACAAAGTTCAGGAAAATATTCAAAAACCTCACTAACACAAACTCATGCTTTCATTTATCTCCTAATAATCAGGCTTCTTGTGTCTTTAATTTTTTTCCAGCTTCTGTAAAAGGCTCAACCCAAAGGTCACATCTCCCCCAGAAGTGTTTTAATTCTCTAAACAGATTTTGAAGTTGGAGGCTGCATGTGTCCAAACATGCCTTTTCAAAATGCAGATTAATAGAGTAAAAGTTATGTTAAAGGACAGGAAGTAAAGTGTTGAAATGAGGACACGTAGCTTGTGATGGATTCTCTTTCTAGGAAATTAAAAGAGCTTAATTGCAGGGCTGAAGTGTCACAACATAACATAGCATTTGATGAAAATTAAAAATGTCTGGGTTTGTGTGTTCAGGCAGCTCATGAACATATCTAGATGGAATATGTATTAAATATAATTTTTTAAAGAAGCAGTAAATATAGCAGGACATTTTAGATTAATGATTAGTTTCCATCTGATTATAAGGAGCAGCTGCCTCACTTGAAGCTATTATCATGTCACATCTCATAACTAAAAACTCAGGGTCCATAACACTTCTAAATTGCTAGAAGAAGCAATATAGCTAAACCAGTAAGCATTACACTTTTTTCCTCTAAAATAAAATTAAGCATCCTTTCCACCATGGAGTTAACAGGTTTGACTTACTGGGATTGACATTAGCAAGGATGTAAAACTCAAGTCACAGTAACAAGTTCACAAACTCAAGTCAAGTTCACGAAGCATTAAACTGCACTTTTCATGAGAGAGGAAGGATAGAAATCCTCTTTGCATCGCATATGGAAAGATTACTGCCTATCTGACTGCCTTACACATTCAATTAGGCGGGCTAGTCTTTTCTGATCCAAAGCTCTCAGGCAGAGTTGTCATGTGCTGTTAAGCAATCGTATTCCTTTAAGCCGTGCATGAAACTGCCTCTGCTTTCGTTTTATTAAGTGCTTTGGGAATGAAGATTGTCACACACAATTGAGGTATCATTGCAATTAGTATGTTTGGTTTTGCACTCATCTTGCTCATAGACTGGGTTGGTTCAAAGTTGGTGATTGTATTAGCCAAGTGGTATAGCCGAGCCGTTCTTAGTATTTCACTGCTGCCCAAGAAGTGAAGCATGCGAAGCAAAGCCCATCATGAGTGCTACATCATGTGTCTAGTGTCTCACCGCTGACATGCTGACACATCAAAAACTGCCTGTCTATGCTCTATCACTTCAAGGACTCTACAAGTGAAATATTAGATTTGATCTATCAGGCACTTGTATAAATCAACAGGTAAAACACCTAAACCCTCTCTGGATATCCCCTCATCGGCTCTGAACTCTCTCAAGTCACTGTTTATTCAGGTAGTTTTATTTAAAAATTTGTCTTCTGTGTATTGTCTGGAATAACTTACTTATTTGTAATTCTTCATTAAAACTCATGTCTTCTTGGATTGATCATTGCCTTTTCTATTTGTCTTTTATCTGTTTATGTATCTGAACATACTGGTGTATTTGCACTACAAAAAGCAATGTGGGGATTGGTAAGTTATCAATCAATGCCTCATTAAATAAGTGGCATACAAATATCTGAGGCAAGCCCATTTCCTCCTCAGGCATAGAGACCTTTTGTCTGCAGCATTTCATCAACAGTATCTCATTATGGTGACGTTTTTTCTTGGCCATTCTGTAGTGCAAGAGCTGGATATAGAAATGTCACATCCATTATTAAGTCTGAGGAACCCAGATTTCAGACTTTCTTGTTCCTAACTTGGCCTTCTCCAAAATTACCATATGTAGGCAGATGCCTAAAAGCCCACATACTGTACTGGGCATAAAATACTGGCACTAGGAGATAAGTGGGAAAAAATAATGTTGTCCAGACATGATCAAACATCCATGACAGGTGACATAACAGTATCTCATTTAGGATGTGGTTCTTTTCTATTGTTGTATGGGACTGAGGAGCTAATATTTAACAAGCGGGTCTTGGCACCCGTTTTGCCTTATCCCACTGATTATTGCCTTCATTATTTTATCTGAGATAAGCAATTTCCCCCCCAGGTTCTCTTTCATTCAAAATGCTGATTGGTCTTCTGGAGCACATTCATTGCAAGTAATTGTGTAGATTCAACTCTTTCTGTGCAAGGCTGGGTGATGTACCGTTAGCTGCAATAGTTACAGTTGCTGTCTTACTCATTTCACTGTTTAATATATTCACCATGCTTCTGTATTTTAAACTGAAGGGCACCTTTCCTTGGAAACAGCCTCCGTACTCTCAGATGAAAACTACAATACATGCAAGAAAAAATAAAGCAGAAGAGACAGGTTCTAAATTTGCAGCTCAGAGAGATTTTAAATAAAGAGAGGACTGGCACACTTACATTACAGTAAACCACATAAACCCATGTTAATTGCAGACTACTCCTATTCCTTGGACTTCCACATGCCTATCAAGGGGTCTTTCTCAATTAAGCCGTGTCATATTCGGTCACTCATTATTTCTTTTCATCTTGCTGAACGGCCATTTACAGAAACAATAGATCTATCCGTGATTCAGTAGAGTTCAGCATAACATCGGGCAATAATCAAAAACCTCCCATGACAAAAGTCTTGAGGGACTCTGTACTACTAGAAGTTCAGCTGACGTCAATGTTTATCATCAGAAATTTTACTAATTTTCCCCCTAAAATGAAAAAAAAAGTTTCTTCAGAAAATAGCTTGGTCAATCAAAGGTTTATCTGCGTTTCTTCCTGGACTTTTACAGACACTGAGTATCCACGCAATTTGCACAAAAGAAAAAAGAATCCATTTACATGGTGATCATTCCTTCTACAATAAAAGATGACTTGCACATCTGTCTCTTTTTTTTCCTTATTTTCATTTTTTTTTTTTAAAGGACAACCTGTAAAACCAGCAGACAGCCAGGAAATCAATTCTGCACACAACACATTTTGTCTCCACAGGATGACAAGGTAGCAGGCTGCTGTTTTAGGTACCTCCACAGCAGACATTGTGACAGTCGAGGACAACATTTTGGCACCACTGTGTAGAAATGGGACTGGCTGATGGCCAGCAGACCGTGTCACCAAAACAGCAGATAAGTAGCATAGATTCACGCATCCAGTGAAGAACTTGCATGGGTGCATCCCCACTATAAAAACCATCTGGCTGCACAGTTATTAATTTCTCTGGACTGAGATATCCAACTGGTCACCCAAGCTGAAGTAATGGGATGAAGTCTGGCACAGATACTTCAAGGGTGACATCTTCCTCACAAAAGTACAGGCTTGGACATTGGTCCAAGAATACTGTTGCCCCTCCTTGTCACTGTTTCTCCCTAATGCTGGAAGAAAACCCCGTGGTTCCCCTTGCTCTGGCACTGGAGGAACTCCTTGGTCACCTCCCAGCCCCTCACTCCACCAGCGGTGGGATTCAGCCCATCTCATACACTCTTGCAGCTTGGCCTGTTCATCTCCTATGGATAACCAATGTAAGCAACAGAGGTAGGATTTGGCCCCAAATTTCACACTTTGCCTTGCAAAGAACAACTCTGGGTTGTTTTCTCACTACCTGAAATATTCAGCAAGCAACTCTATAATGCTCATTTTAAAACTAATCTCCTGATCATTCTTCAGATTAACACCTTTATATCTTTTCAATTTTTTACCGCAGGATGGTTTGAAGTGAGTTTATGTCCTTCTGTACTCTGGTATCACTTAGGAAAAAATAACAACAAACAACGCAAAGAAAACAAAACAAAAAACCCCCTGATTACTACTCCAGGCCATCCATTTTATGGTTAGAAAAAGCCTCTGTGCACAAATTCATGCTCATAGTGTTCCAGGAAGAGTTGTTGTTCAGTTTGCTAGAGGCCCGCATAAAATTGTGTTACTCCAAAATCAAAGTATCATTTTATTTTTCTTAGGCATTGCTAAGGAGTATTTATTGTTCTGCAGAAAGAGGGGACATAAAGAGAGGATTCTGGAAAAACCTTGATATTGTTAACCTAATGCTGCTGTGCATTACAATGAAATGCTGTATTTGTGAAAGTATGTGACATTCAATATCCAGCAAATTCATTGTTATTACTGTACATTGAATGTCAAATGAATTCATAATGGTGGTATATCGAAGGTAAAATATTATCCTGGATTCAAATGACACAGTTCCACTGAAAACTCACACTAGCCTTTAGGGCAGTGGATGGCACTTTCAGAGCTCCACTGATGGGATTTTTTAGCTCTCTTGTTAGCTCAGTTATAAAAACAAATGTCCAGGAATGGAAGCATGATCCAAAACCGCATGAGGTCAGTGTGGGTTCTTCCTTTCAGATCAATGGGCTGAAGATCGAGTCCGTAGGGTGGAGAGGGGAGGAAGGAAGGAAATAATGTTAGAAGATAAATCAGTGAAAAGAAACTCTCCGTCACAATTCCCTAGAGTGTTTTTTCATAACAGCTTTCTGGCTGGATTTAGCACTCTGCAAAGGGAGAGAAAATACACAACAGCAACTTGTTACTGCAGAAGGGCACAATGATGTTAAGACCAATTGCTTAGCACAGCTAAAGGTATTTAATACAACCTCTGTTTCCTTTTATTTGGTTATGCCCATCATGATTCAAATGGTCTTGGGGAGGCCTCTGGAAAGGAGAAACCGCTTTGTGGTACATACAGGTGGAACCCTGATAGACCAGCTTTACCTGTGTGAAGAACTTAGTTGGCACCTCCACGTGAGAGGAATGCAGTACGTACAGAATAGCTACTAGGGGCTGCAAAAGGCATTAGCTCTGAGAGTGAAACAGTTTAGAATAAAGTTTATTCCTTTTTGCTGAAAAGTGAGACTGGTAGGTTATTGTAGATGATTTAGAGCTTTCTGCTCTTAGTGCATTATATCATCAAATGGAGTGGAAATTATCTAGATTGCAGTGGAATGATTTTCTTTTTTGCTTAAGAATATGGATTACCTCATATACTTACTGTTGAAAAAGATGTTCAGCAGGCAAAATAATCCCAAATAGAATCGTCTCTTCTTTTGATTTTCTTTCATCAGTCTCCATTGAGCGCCTTTTTTCTCCTTTTTCTACTCTCTCTATTTTTCCAGTACCATTTTTCCTTTTTTTACACTTTTCCCAGGGCAGGCACAGGTGCAGGCTTCTTGTTTTTTCCCTCCCCTCCACCCAAAGTTTTAAACTACTCCTAATTTGTTCTATGTCCCCTATTGATGTCCTCTGCAGTCTCTTATTGTGCTTGGTGCCTCTCAGCACCTCTCTTGTATCAATAAGAAGTCACAAGTGGGAGGGGGCTTAGCTAGCCTGTGCAGTATGAACAGATGACTCTTGATTTAGGAGGGAGCTATCAAGTACCAAGTCATTGATTCACTTTACATCATTCTCATACAGCTGTCCTCTATTTGCTATTTCAGGAGGAGGCCAAGCATTTAAAGCCCAATAAGTATCAGACTCCAGTTTTCCCTTCAATGATGAACACACTGTCATTGGCCTCATTTGTCTCCACTATAAAACTAGAGAACCAGAATCTGCTCTCGTTGGCATCCTGGTAAATCTGGAATTGCTTCATTATCTTTACTGGAGTTATGCCAGCTTTACCATGATGAGATGCATAACAGAATTTAGCCTGAAAGTGAAGGAGATTGTGGAAGACATAACGCTTATTGCTAGGGTGGAAAAGTGATGAGTACAATTCCAAGAAGTAACTTTCTTATTGATTTAATAAGTCCACATTGGTGGTTAAGGACTTTTTCATTTACAGTATAGGACTAAACTGAGTCTAATGACCTCAGATTTGATTGTTGAAAGCAAGAAGCCCACTTAGCACTTCCAGACACTTGTCAACTATTTATAAAGCTTCCTGGAATAATCTACAGCAAGGAAATTCTTCGTACCTTTGCCCCAGGAAGAAGAATGTACCTGCAACCCTGTTGACATTTTCATTTCCACCAAAGTCATGTGGTCCATGTCCCATGCAATAAGACTCATAAAATTCTGACTCTGCTGAAATCAGAGAGTGTTTTGACGCTGAAGGTTAATTTCACCAATACTGTCCAGAATAAAGAACCCCCACTAACATGTCACATCTAAGCAAAAAAGATATGAATGAATATTAGTTCAGCACATTAGCGTACTTAACTTTGGTGTCTACTGTCCTCCTACAGTCCTTCCTACATGCATTGGAATTGCCATGACTGGTCAGATCAGAGCTCCCCACAAACTGGAAATTATCCTCAGCCCTGGCATTGGTTCAGTTGCTTCAGGGTAAGCTCAACATTTTCTTGAACATTATTAGTAATATGTTTACAATAAGTGAGGGTCAGGCAAAGGGTTATACTTTAAACAAAAGACTGGGAATTCAGGGAAAAAAATGGTTACAAACTGCAACAATGATGGATGAAATCTTACCTTTGAGAAAAGGCATACTAAAATCTGTTGCCTTGTTTTCACTGCAGTCTGCTCAAGGCAAGAACCTTCTTGTGTGCTGCTGTAACCCAAGTATAGACCATATGAACTATCAAGGTATCACATATACACTCTACTGTTGCAGCCGAGTGGGGTAACCCTCCAGAAAGACCAGGAGACAAAATGTCAGCTGCAAGTTTGGACAAAATAATTCCTTTGTTGATGAAAAATACAACAGCTTTCAGGATTCTAGCTGTTCATGGAAGAAAGCAAGTGGAGTATAAAAGAGAAATCTTCCAATTGCTATAATACAAAAATCAAGAGGTTTACCAATCCACACAGCCTGAAATGTTGAGTTTATAATAGCATTTCTCAGGACATGTCATAGAAACAAATCACCACAAGCAGTATTTTTGTCAGACAGTGAGTAAGGTCAGGATGTACTTGGATTCGAAACCCTCAGGGAAATGCAGTTTCTATAGGAAAGTCTTGACTCTTTCACTCTAGTGGAAGAACATGCAATATAAATCTTTGTTCTGATAAAGTGAGCAACGACAGGCTTTGGGGTCAATTCCTAAATAACACTGTAAACCAGTGCCAAACAACAGCCCAATGTGTTGCTAGAAACTGCACTACAGGAAGATCAAAACTACTGACTTCTTGCTGAGATGTTGTTTTTGCTGTTTTCAAGTCAGGTTATTAAGGCACCTATAAAAAGGACATTTGTCTAATACTATAAATTGAAAAAACAGAATGTGAAGTGTAGTGACTTACCAAAAGGGACCTCGAGTGCAGCCCGTGTCTTTTGAGTCTCACTCAAATGGTCTCACTACTGGATCAGACACCTACCCCTCTTCTCCTCACTGCAATGAGGAAATGAAATTCTGTACTGTTCCAAAATCTTTATAAAATATTACTCTAGTGACCCAGGTTATGACCGCATCCTAGGAGCACTTCGGTCTGGACAGCTTGAGATAGGGAGGCAGCTGAACGGGTATGAACTCTTAACCAAGATCAGTTTCAGAGTAACAATGAATACTAGGTTTTTGTATTTCATAAAAGGAATTAAATTCAAAACCTGGCTCACTGGTTTCAGGGACACTTAATCAAAACTATGTAGCAGGCTCCAGATCCAAAATTTTGAATACATATGGAGCTAATTTTCAGTGAAAATCTGAGTATACCAAAGTTTTTAATTCCCCCATGTAGCACATTTATGTGAGACTGAAAGAGATTCTGTCCCCTGTAGACTTCCCAGAGGGTTTGAGCTGATGTAATACTACCTCGTTGGCAAGTAAATTCATATGAGAATGGCCCAACATTTACTATTATATTCTGTGCCAGCCTTCAAAAATGTCAGTACACAAGATCAAATTCCCTGTCAGCACTGTAGGCTGCTGGTGGATATCTCCAAGGCAATCACAGGGGACCTGAGACAGTCTAAATTGCTGCAAAAGGAAGGCTTGCTTAAGCCTGTGTATACCTTTCACTACTGAGATGGGCTTGTACTGATTATGAGTTGTAACCTAAAGCCGCTTGGTCTCTCTGTCATGTTTCAAAAAGCATGCTGTGGTCACTAGTTATGTTTATTGTATTTGCTGCCAAGCAGCAGCGCTGCAGATGGCGCACATATGGGGATGATGTAGAAATGCTAATTAGAAATTGGTGACACCAAACCATGCCTCATTCTTTTTACCATCTTTGGCTTTGTAAAACTTTCTTTCATTTCAATAATAAAAGACATTATTCTGAATGCTGCATAGTTTTCCTTTAAAGTTGCATTTTGACTTCTATTTTAAGGTTAATAGCTTTGTAACTGCTCCTACCCACTCACACGCATACTAAATTATCCTCTGAAGAAAAGAAGGAGGACAAGGTCTGAGCGTTGAAGACCAGTTGCTGTAGATAGAGTTCCCTAAAGATTTGAAGCGAGTCTCAGACTTCCCTTTTGACCTAGGTATTAATGATGCTCGTAGGAAATCAGCCATTCTTAACTCCAGTTTCTCTGATTTGTACATGTTGTCAAAGAAAGGCTACAGAAGGTCAGGCCAAAACTCCACCAAGACCAGCTCCCTGGACATGGGCAGAGATGGGGGAAATTTTTTTTTTTGGTCTCCTGGCATTATTTGGCTTCTTTGTGTTTTTCCCTGCTAAGCCTTCCTTTTCTGGAGAGGGTTGCGAGGCTTCATTAGGAACTAGTGTCACCTTGATAATATAGGCAATGGTGGTAGATGTTACTGAGAGAGACTATGAGGGGCTGTCTGCATCTATGAAGCATTCAACTAGCAAGGGGGAGGACTGGGTCAGCTTTTTATTTGCATTTAATAGTCTTCAATGGAGGTTCCCACTAATGATTGGCTTTTACGTAGCAGTTTTTATCTAGACTCAAAGAACTGAACATGTTCAGGCAGGTTGTTCAAGAAACTCATAACCCATCTAAAACATCAACCATTTGAGCTATTTACATATTTGAAAGCTCTAAGCCTCCTTGTCTACCTCCAGCTGGTGAAACATGCTTAGATGCAGCAGATCCACAAAGGCTTAAAACAGCTTTACCACATATGCTAAGTATCTTCTTGTTTGCAGTCATCCTTGACCTTCTGCTTGAAGTTCAATACAGTGCTGAAGCTGGGAATAACTCCAGCTAACGAGCAAAAACCCGAACAGTCCAGTGTGGGTCCACTAATCTTCATGCAAATCCAGCTAATGCATAGGTCTTGCCTCACCTTGCACTAACCCAGTTCTCAGACTCTTTCCAGATCCTAATGCAAACCACTGAAATCTTCCTTGGGTTGTGGTCTAAACATAGCGGGTGATTCCTTTCTTATTGCATTCTGCTGGGGTAACTGAAGACACTGAAAAACATTTTCTTCTGCCGTTAGCATCAGAGTATGGTCCAAGTTAATCGGCATCACTTATGTGCTTTACTGTGCTGCTCCAAAACCCAGGATGATGAAGGAAACTGTGCAGAATGGTAGGGGAATGCAGTAATCTGCTATGTCACCCTTGGTACTACGAAGAATGTAGGATGAATGAGACTATAAATCAACACAAGGAGTTTTGTCTATACCTGTAAACAGTATATTGTCCTAGTTAAAAGCTGTTCCTAATACCTGCTACATTTAATATTTCAGCTGTGCTTGCAACATGACACATTTGCTAGATAGTCCTCTCTTATCAATACAGCGCTGTTTAAAAAGCTCCGTGGCTCGCCATTGGCATGGCAAGGCATTACAAATGAGATCGCTGCAGTCGGGCAGGCTGTATTACCAGCCAACAACACCGACACAACACATCCTGATTAGAAGAGTGCAGCACATTTGCAAGGATAGAAATGTCATCTCTGTTCTGTGATGTAGTGTGCTAAAGGGCACTTAGCAATGAAACACTAATTTGAAGAGACAGCTCGGCTGTCCGTATGCTTTTATGTTAACCCCTGCTGTTGAAGATGGTGTGATCCTGCTAGCGCCCACTCTTCCCCGAATAGGATTTGCATGAGGGTTTGTAGTGTTACTGGGTTCTTCCTTTCAGATAGATCCACCAAGGGTGGGCTTGGAGGGGAGCGTAGTATGGGTTTTGAGACCCGGCTTGCACCAACACTCAGCACAACACAAACGTGTTTTCTATGGCAACAGAGACCACAGAGAAACTTGCTTCCTGACGTTCTTCCATGCTTGTGAAATGAAGGTCTCAGTGTTTATCTTTTTCACAGGGAGAACTGCAGAGTTAATGCTGCATAATCAGTTAGCAGCAGCAAGCTCAACTTTTTGAAATTCTACTTGAATTTCTTAGCTAGGACGGTGTTCCTGCTGCTTCTGATGGACTTTCTGCTAAGTAAGGAGAGCAGTCAGATCACAAGTATTTGCACCTCATGTACCACTGTACTGCTCCAAAACCCAGCACGATGAAGGAAATGCTACGCTGAAGTGTAGCAAAGGAGAAAAACAACACAGTGTAAAACCTTACCCTTTAGCTCTTACAGTAAACTATTGCAGCTGTAGGTTGTGATATAGCATAGAGACATTTACTCTGCCCATCACCATTAGGAAGGTTAGAGATCAACCTTTGTAAATACCGAACATCTTCAGTTATGAAGAAAACCCGGTTTCCAGGTGGAAATGCTGGTTGTTTCACAATCCTGAAAAGATGATTTTTCACAAGATAAATATTTGAAGCCTAGCTGCTTTGTCCTTTCTGCATCTTGACTGGAGCTTGGCACTGCAACTATTACAATGGTCTTTCAGAGACAGATATGTTAGGAATGAATTATCAGCTGCCAGCAGATAGTAAGAAATGTGTAATTAGTTAAACCTGGATTGACCATGTGTAGGAATCAGACCACTCTGTTCATGGCTGATTTAGAGCGATCAATGACTCTGCCCCGGCTGATTCTATTGCTGGACCTTGAAAGCAATTGCACAAACATAACCTCTTTCCACAGCTACGACTGACTGGCTTGCTGTGTACAAACAGAACTGGTCAGAGTTAATCACGCTGGCTGAAATCAGAGAATGACTGCCAGACAGTGTCTTGACATGCAATTCAAATTCAGGAGTTGCCTGCCTTGCTCCCGTTGGTAGCCTCAGGGCAAAACATGACCTAAGCTTTTCAGGGGTGGAGGCAAAGCTGGCTATGGGGAAGGCTGAGGTGAAGCAGGGAGGAGAGGTCGGTTTTATGATCAGGAGTGGGACATGAAGTGGCTGCGCACCGTCTTCCCTCCCATAGTAGTTTCCACTTGAGCACATGCCAGGTCCCCTTTCTCAGCAACAAGAAGCAACCAGCCTGGCATAGACCAAACTGGCTGTCTTGGAGCACAGAGTAATCTGCAAGTGCCCTGGAGCTGGCTCTACCTCCCCGAGTTGCTTGTCCTTGGCAGTGGTTAGGCTTTGCATCAGGCTAGAATCCCATCAACAACCAAAAAAGAGGAAGGTAAGACTTCAGTAAGATTTAAAATGCAGGCACGTAGAGGGAAACAGGAAAAATTGAAATGATAGTGTATTTCAGTTAATGCTCTCTTGGCTGCCACCCAGGGAACCTGCTTCGTGCTTGACTGGCTGCTGCTGAAAATCCTAGCTAATCAAATACAGTGTAATAAGACCAAAAATTTGCTCTAGCCCCCAAAATATGAGACAACACCCCCTTTGAACCTAGCCGTGGTATATAGCCAGGCATGCCAGGGGGCTGGTTCTTTCTGAACTGTCAAAAATGGAGAACATAAACCTGTGGTGTGAGACATATTTTGGCTGGGAGATTCATGTGTAGCCTGCATCGTTGCTTGAAAGGCTTGTCACAGAGAGCCAATATACAGACAGTTGCTGAGGTGCCCCCTTCTGCATGCCAAATACATGGCAGAACACTTTTTCATGAAAGGTAATGCAAGACACATTGCCATTTGTAAATGGACCCTTGGAAAGCTCTTCAACTTCCAACAGGGAGGCATCAAGGGGAAAATTTACTACAGGCATTTTCACTAAGTCAGGCAGAAAGAAAAAAAACACTTGCTGAAGATCTGCAATACTTTGCAGGTTCATAACCTCTTCAGTCTCCCTCGATAAAGGTGATGATTGTGAGGAGTAAATGTAAAGCAGCTTTATGTGCTTGCAACAGCATTGTCTATAAGTGCAGGAGCTGAGAAAGTTGAACTTTTAAAAGTTTTTCTTTCTAAACCTCACAAATAATGGTCCCCTTTCATTTTGATTTCTTTTTTCAAGACATTTTTATTTATAACAGCCACATTATGAATTCTGGACCAGGGTATTTGGGATTTCAAGACTAGCTTGCTCTGGCCCTAACCTCTGCAGCATATTGAGGTTACATTGTGATTTAATCTGAAAAATGATGTAATGCCTTGAGTCTGTGGAGTTTTCCTCTCAAAAAAGGGTAAGTAAATAAATAAAAGGTGAGATAACCTCCCTTTCCTGTGACCTTGAAACACCAAATTAAAGGTATGTGGTCAAGTGAAGAGGGCCACTAAAGGATATTTACAGCTAAAAGTTTTGAATGGATGAGAGGAGAATGAAGAGGATATTAAAACAAGCAACAGGAAGAAGATGTTTGAATACTCAAGGTGAGAGAAAAACTCCTGCCTAGGAGTGTTTTATGGGACAGTCATAAAGAAAAAGATAAATGTTTTGTGAGATGAAGTCTTAGGTGAGTGACTCCAACAGAGTCCATAAGAGATCATACGCCCTGGTTGTCAGTTTTCATAACCCGACGGCAGAGTCCTTGCATAGTTGTAAATGTCACCCCCTACTTTCTATCAGGTAAAAAAGTTAGTGTTGAAAGCCACAGCACTCACATATCACTTAGTGTCACTCCAGAAATTACCCTGTCTGTTCACTTGCCCTGAGATGTTCTCTCATGGAACTACCAAAGCAGATGCTTTGCCTTCTGTGAAAGAGGTATCTCGTCCCTCCCATCCATCAAAAATAAGCAATCAGCAATATCCTGAAAACCAGCTAAATCACAGATCTCTAGCTTCCTCCATTAATCAAACTGCAGGCTGTATTTGGAAGGCTTAGCTGAATTTATTGAATGAGTGGATATTTCTGATAGTAAATAATTTTGGTTCCTGCAAGCATTTCACATACAGTTTTATTTTAAGGTTTGTTGGCTAGCTCCAGCCAATGTTGAATAAACAAGCTGTTGACTCTGTAAACAGTATCTGGGATTTCCCTCTACTGCAATAATACAACACATGTACTGCAGGTGGAATTTTCCATGTTCCACGAAAATTATTTAATGTGATTTTCCACCAGAAAATGGAAACCACAGTTCAAAACAAGGATTTCTCTACTATTTTTGAGCATCTGGGAACTTATTCGATGGTAGTGCTGGAACTCCATTATTTGTTCCCCTTACTTCTGGACAGCACGTTTTCTTAGACTAACTCATGTTGTTAAACACGTGGAGGTGAGAACTTTGCTAAAAGACAACATTAGCACAGGCACATACAGAAGAGCTGCCATGTGACTTCTTGTTTCCCTGCAGTGACCATGCCATAGCCATAGGAGAGGCTTTAAGTTCCCATTTAGACCCAACTCCTCTCATTCCTTTGCTGCAGAGAGGTGACCCTGGTTGTACCTCCATCACTGTGATGAAGCAATTTGGACAGGTGAATTGGGAACACAAATGAAGCCAGTACCATGGAAGCTAAATGAAGGAGAGGGAGAAGTGTAGTCTCTTTGTTTCTTCTGATAAAGAGCATGATTGTTGTCATTATAATGCAAACTCACTGTTTTCGATAGGTTTTTAGCTGGGCTTGGGGGAGAGGAGATGGAACAGTTGTAACAGGAGATCTACAAATTAGTCTATGACCCATTTACTTAAGTCATTCCTGCCGTATCAGGCAACACCAGCTGTAAACCTGATCTCTAGTCTGAATGGTTAAACTTCTTAATCTGCAGGGGAAAACAGTGATGAACATTAATTTTTGTTTGACATTGAGTGGCTCCAAGCATTTTCACAGACCGGCTTGGTATCATCTGTGTGTCATCTGGAACTACAGAATATACCATCTGAAACCCCCGCAGCATGAAGCACTGGTTACTCCTTTTCTGCCAGAAATGTTAGTGAAGCCACTGATGTAGCCACTGGGATATGTTTCAGTGCTTCCTAATAAAAGAGAGAAAACTAAGCTCTCAAGACAACTTGCTGCTGGGCTAACTTGCTTTAGCCACATGATTTTCACATTTTCTACAGAATGAATTAAATGATCCACATCGAACATCAACAATGGGAGTAACTCAATCTACACTTTAAAGAGCTGGTTGAAGCCCACGCTTCCTCTAGCTTCAGGCTCTGATGACTGATAGCAAGATTCTAAACAAACCAGAAGAGATAGCACAGTCCTGCCCATCTTCAGTCCCCTGCTGTCACAACATCTCTTTTTTCCTGACCAGCATAATCTTTATCCTAACCCAGGTACCTCACCTCTCTTATAACCAGAGAAAAATATCCTTGTGTATTTCAAATGAAGGAAATGAAGCAAATTTCTTTAGGCTTTTAGGGATAGATTAGAGATGAACCAGAGTCCAAGCACTAGATTTGGCTCTAGATGTGAATTGCAAATGCCTATAGAATTGTGGATTTTTTGTTTATAGGTTCTTTTATAGAAAGAGCTTTCTTCAAGAAAAATCACAATATATTCTCATGTTCATTTTGATTCAGTATGGTGAGTGAACATTGACTGAATTGTTGCCATTACAAAGACTTCTATTTCACATTAAGGTCAGCAAGAAGTGGCTGCTCCCTCAACCATCAAGGTTCCGGGTTAGGGTGAGTGGAAAACTGATTTTGAATCAAACTGAAGATAAAAAAAAATCAAATAAAAATCACTCATGAGCCCTGAAGCACCAAAGCAAGATTGGTAAAGGCAGTTTCCCTTATCTGATTCAGAGAGATCATCCATGTCCCTGGTGTGACTGTGATCCATCAGCAGAGAGCATGGAGCAGGTAAGCTGGAACATTTGTTTCTCTGCTCTGCAATGGATGCAAAAACCTGCCAGAGCTGCCAGGACACTTGCACTGGACTTGACCAAAGTTCTTCAAACCCAGTAAGTTTTGTTAATCCATGTTATCTCAAGAAACAAATACTTTCCAAGAAAACTTGGATTTTATCTGAATAAATCTAGATCTATTTGTGGCTGTCTCTGCTAGGCTCCCCTTCAGAAGGAGCTTCTGCAATGACTGATTTAATTCTTAACTCAAAGACACATCTCCAAAGAAAGCTTAGGATAACAATGCAGTTTTCCACTGCCCACTTGGGTTACAGACATCCCAAGGCTATGGCCATCTGCTGCTTCACAGCAGCAAGAGGCCGCATCGTAGTTATCCCACAGGCACTTCTGTAATACATATGATTATCATTGTATTCATAACTAATAACAGATTTATAACGCTTTGAAGTTTTCTTTTCTTTGCTGTCTTGAGAGAACAAGCGAACAATGCGGGCCTGAGGTGTTCTTCAACCTTTCTTTAGCAAAGAACCGTAAATCAAAAGCCAAACTAGTGGAGAGATTGTCAGCTGTGAGAGAAACCAGCCCACATGCACTTGAATCCAGTGATCCTTATCCGGTTTGGTCCTGGTTTTTTAACAAAAACTTGAGCCAACTGACCTTTACATAATCTGAATTTGGTTTTTATTCTTGAAATCTAAGAGGAAAAAAAATGTCTGTAGAATAGCAATTTAAATCTTGCTTTGACATTTGGTTGGATATTAATAATAAGAACACATAAAATGTGATTTGCTCATAGTGAATAGTTTCCTACAACTGACATGCAAGTAGAGGAGCCCCTGGTTTTGTTCTGTTAAGTTTATCACCTAGAATTCATAACAGAACAGTACTTTGAATGCATCATAAATCCAAAATCTGCTTAATCGCTCTACAAGTTTAAAAAAACACAATGGATATCTTTTTACTTCTAGTCAAAGGGGGCTTCTGATGAAAATACAAACTGACTGAAGCTTCTTTTCACAGGCACATACTTCTGAAATTTTTTCAGGAGCAGAAGGATTTGCTGGTCAAAAGAAGTGAGATGCTAAACTAGATCTTAAATTAAAACACAAAATGTGAATAAGAACAAAGCATTGTGCCACAGTCTGTTTTCACTCTATTGTTTTCCTCAGAAAATTTCCAAATATCTCAGTAAACAAAGAGGAAAAATAATAAAAATTCCAAGAAGTTCTGAATTTCCTTCCTGGCTCAATTTTTAAATAGTGAACAAGCCAGGCTGCACAATACTTAAGGACTGGAAGCAGAGAATGCCACCGGGAGAAAATTACCCTGGTACAAATATGCTGTTGCTCATATTTGTCAAGGACACCGGATTTAACCATTGCTCCTTCTAGGAATATCTTGGGATTGTAAATGTCTGTACAATCATTAAGGCTCTTCAGTTTTAAATACAGCCTCCAAAACTTGTCCACTAACAGCAAAACGCTGCTGCTTCTATGCTCGGCCTGTGCTCTAAGTCAGTGGCAAAAACTGCAGAGGGAATAATACTCACCATGGTTTTTTGTGTCTAGTAATACGCAACCTGTGAGTTTTGGATGACTGCAATCTATTGGTCATGCATGAAGAAATAGGTGCACAAGTGTGCAGAAAACCTGCCTGATGTCTCCTCTGGGAGTATCATAGACTCATCAAATCAGTGAATCATTGAGTAATAGAATCACAGAATGCTTTGCGTTGGCAGAGACTGTTAAAGTTCATCTAGTCCAACTCTTCTGCAGCAAGCAGGGATATCTTCAAAGAGATCAGATTGCTCAGAGCCCTGTCCAACCTGACCTTGAATATTTCCAGGGATGGGGCATCTACCACCTCTTTGGGCAACCTGGGCCAGTGTTTCATGACCCTCGTTGTACAAAATTTCTTCCTTATATCTAGTCTAAATCGCTCCTCTTTTAGTTTAAAACAATTACCTTTGTCCTATTGCAACAGGCACTGCCAAAAAGGTCATCTCCATCTTTCTTCTAGGCCCCTTTTAAGTACTGAAAGGCTGCTGTAAGGTCTCCCCAGAGCCTTCTCTCATTCAGACTGAACCACCCCAGCTCTCTCAGCCTTTCTTCACAGCCGAGGTGCTCCAGCCTTTTGATCATTTTTGTGGCCCTCCTCTGGACCCACTCCAACAGGTTCATGTCTTTCTTGTGCTGATGACTCCAGAGCAGAGTAGAAGGACAGAATCACTTCCCTCAACCTGCTGGCCACGCTGCTTTTGATGCAGCCCAGGATATGGTTGGCCTTCTGGGCTGCAAGCATATACTATGCTCTGTAATGTATCAGATGCTTTTTGAACCTGTTAATATTAAAAGATTGAGGGGTAATTTTTAATCATTATTTCTGGAAGAAGGAGATCCTGCAAAGCAATGTGTGGCAACATCAGAAGGGGTGGGACAGCCTATAGTAGCTGGCTGTTTATTTTTCTTTTTTTTTTCTTTTTTAGATAGAGGGTGTAACATAGATGGTGCTCTGTGGCTCATTTTCCATTTGTAAAACCTTATCTGGTACTTTAGCCATGGGAAAGTCATTTGCAGCACTTTGTTTTCTCTGAAATTGAGGTCAAAATGTGCTAATGTCTGGTGGGAAGGGCTGCAGAGTCTAAGGGTGATGGACTGAAGAGCCATTAAAATGCAGGTAAGGTAGAAATAGCCCTGCAGTGTATGGAGCTAGATTCCTGTGCTGAATTGCAATGAATTCCTAAGGTGATCTCATAGGATTTAACCAATGAAAAGTAAAAGATTGATTAAGTAAAGATGAAACTAAACACAAGCATGTAAACAAGAAAGATAGTGTGATTGGCACCTCAGCCAATTTCCTAACAAGACCTATTTCTCTTTTGAAGGAAAATACTTGAAAGAGTTAAGTAACGTTTTTCAGAGGTCATTAAACAAAAGCAATTCATTTAAACAAAGCAAAAAGCTGCTGTTTGCCATTCAAGACCTTTTCTACTACTGAATATAAGCAGTGTAACTCCAACGACATCATCACCCTTTGAAGAGCTGAAGAGCAAGACCACAACGATTACATAGGCTCTTCAGTAACCTTACCTCCTTCTGCACTGTGCCTCCCTTCTCTGCCACAGGGCACATCAGCACAGGGGTCCTGGAAAGCATTGAAAGGAAAACCAGAACAAAGTGATGTGAAGAGGATGTAGATTGTGAGGGCAAAAAGAATATATTTTGAACTTCCCCAAACCCATAAGCTTTTTTTTTTTTTTTTTTGGTGTTCACAGTTATTTGCAAATGCTCCTACCCCATAAAACATTCTGGAAGGAGCTGGTTTACTCAAGCATTCAGTGCAATTACCCACAAAGTCTTTTACAAAGCAGTGAGTAATCTGAGAGACAAAAATAATTCAAGACCTCTGTTAATCCATTTTGCAGCTGTTGGCAGCTTCATCTCTGATCACCAGCCGGGAGGACGCACAGTCTAGGGGAACAGACCACTAGGCAGATTCAGAGCAGTTCCAGGCAGAAGAGTTTCCATCATTTAACCCATTTCCCTCTTGGGGTAAGATCACTCCTTATATGTACATTGAACAGCCTATTGTTTAATTTTAAACATCATACCAACAGGGTTCTTACCACTTCCCCCGGAGACAGTGCCTCAGACAAAACAGAACCTTTCCACAACAATCAGCAGAAAATTTTTCTTGTAAAAATGTCAGCCTACTATCAGGACCAGGCTAAAGAGTACAAAGACCAAATTTGCAGTAGGCGCTGAGGGGAGGAAGGGGACGATAACATCAGCAGCACCACCGGAGGAGGAGCAGCCTGTGCAAATGCGGCTCGTCTTCGGATCCTCGCAAAGTGCTCTGAGGGTCATAGGGCTGGTGTCCTCTTCACTGTTTGAAGGGCTGAGTGGTGGCTGAGCTATGTCAGGAGCTGAAAAGAGAACACAGCACTGTCATTTACCCAATGGTAGTTCAATTTTACAGTGGCAAGGGAAAAGGAGAGTGGAGGCACCTTGGTAGGGAGTCAAGTAGTCACTGCTCTCGGTTTTGGGACATGTTAAGGAGGGCAACCTCACCTCCTACTGTGGCCAACTACTGTAGATGCACTGAGGGTTTATAAGAAGAAGAAGAGTCTGTTAATTTAGACTGGCAAATTCAATAATTATCATTAGCAAGATCTTAGAGAGAAATTACAATCACAGCTGGTATCATGAGTTTGGAAGGAAAATTGGCTAGAACTGTCTAGGCCAGTCTTTCTTGACTTTACATTAACAAGCTTTTTTGTTTGTTTGGGGTTTATTTTTGTTTATTTTTTTTTTCCCCCAAGAACTTCACAAAATGCATTGAAACAAAAGTAGGAGTAGAGATTGAGAAAAATTGACCCTTAATGTGTTTTCCTGATTCTACCTTCCTCTTTTCAAGGGTATTACAGCCTTGTGTTTGTCTATCATTTCATCTGAGCTCTGAACTGTGCATCAACAACTGCAACCAGTTAAACATGGAGCCAAGTATAAACATGTCCAGTATCAGATTTGGTATCTAGTTTTTGCAGCAGAGCAGTATGGCATGAGATTGTAGGGGTGGGTGAAGAACAAAATGCTATTCCACAACTCAAGGAAACCCAGCCTACTTCTAGCTTTTAGTTCAAACAAATCATCCTTCTTCTAAGATAGCTTTTTCCCCATTTGGCAATGCTTCTTTTGTTATAAAGAGTAAGGTCTAGAGCCCTCCATCACACAAAGTTTTTAAAATAAACCCTTCATTCTGGCATTTGGGATCCACTGGCATGGAGATATCTTGCCAATACTAACTGTCTTCTCTTGCTGTCACTGCTTATTCTGCTCCATTTGGCTCATTCCCTGCATTTTTCCAGAGAATCCAGATTCACATGGGGGACTACTGGGCAGCTGCGTGAGTTGGATGCCAATGTCTGGATTGTGTTTCCTGGCCCCTTCAGCTCTCATATACAAGTGGCAGGCTTCCTACTGACAATTCCCACTTTTAAGGGCTCAGATATGACTCCACTTTGGCTGGCTGAGTTAGCTTTGGAGGCCAAGTATAAACTGGCATGGGTCCAGCTTGACAAGGAGTCGTGGAGCCACCCCGAGTAATGCTTTCCTTCGGCATGTTCTGAAATGTGAAAGTGTCAAGTTCTCTGGAAGTCCATCGGAGATGCAGAACTGAAATACCTTTTTAGTTTAAAATAATATATCCCCATCGCATATCCTAGAAGTATAGAGGTTACCTACAGACAGCTTAATTCTCGGGGAACTGTTAAAGTGTGCCCAACTTCCAAGGAAGGACAGTTGTACTGAGCTTTATAGGCTGATTACTGTAAGTGTAGCTACTGTTGCATTTAACCAATTTCCTAATATTTTTCCTCACTCTTACCTCTCTCTTTTTGCTTTTTGAAAAAAACCAGGAGAATACAGTGTATTTCATTAAATTAAGTCAATACGCATAATGACCTGGCAAGAAATAGGAGAGGTTTGGCAATGCAGGACTGTGGATAATCAAAATGGAGACAACCCCCAACCTACTCCCCTGCAAATAATTTTAACTTAATATAACAGTAATATAAATTATCAGGAGAAGTTTGATTAACTGCATAAAGAAGAGCTAGGCAGATATGAAATCTTTCTCGCATTGCCGTTAGAGTGAAAGGCAGTGATGGTAAAGTACGTATGAAGGAAAAAGTGAGACTTGAATACACTTTAGGTCAGATATTAATGGGGTTTGGGAATAAACGAGGAAGAAGCTGGAAGAATTTGTAAATGGATTCCGACGACTGCAAACAGAATTGAGAAAATAATAACAGACTTTGGAAGAGAGGTAGAGTGAAATGCTAGAGGGAATATATACTCAATAGAGGTTCATCAGTTTGCAAACCTAATCCCTATGTGGGAAATTGCTAACCAAACACAAATTCTTAAAGCACATCCACACATCATCTCTCCACTCAGTGAACTTTTCTCTCATCACACTGTACTGCTGCTTCAGTACTGAAAATGAGGCTGGGAAGTCCTGGGATATAGAAGAGTTCATACAAACTTGTCGTCTCACAGACTCTCTAAGTGAGAAAACATTGAGCTAAGAGGTATATCCCTTTCTCTACTTTGACCCTGTTTGGGTTTCTGCTGTTATTTATACATGTCCCAACAGGAATATGAAAGCAAACCCAGATCCTAAACCCACCCTCGAATGACTTTACGCTAGCCAAAGCTCTAATGGACACTGTCAGTGTACTTCCATATGACCAAAAAAGTCAGTTAAGTTCAAATATTGAAATTTAAGATGCAACCCATCATGAGCAATGATGAGACTGATGTAGTATAACAGCCCTTCCCTGGTATTGGAACTGTTTTCTGGGCCAAAGCCCCCCATCTTTCCTCATGATCTCTTTTTATATGTTGCAAACATGCTCTGTAAATATGGTAACAGAGATGTCTGAAGAGAGAGAAAAGGAAATCTAGAAAGAATATACACTTGATAGAAGTTCAGCAGTTTGCAAAAACAGAATTATTGCCCAAAATAAAGTTCAAAACTGATACATCTTCTGTGCCTTCTATTCTGTGCTTTCTCTTCTGCGTCTTCTCTTCTGCTTTGCTGCAGTTGCTTGTCTGTATAGAAGACATAAACTCCATTCCGTCAAGGAGATATACCTCCAAGTCCTGTTGTCCCAACAGCAGAAACCCAGCTATTGACCGAATTATGGGACTCTCCTTGCTGAAGGCAATGGAATGACCTTTTCTAAGCGGGAGAAGATTGCGTATCTCTGCATATCTTTTCCAGATGGTTATCCAAGGGTTATCTGTCAGCCTCCCTAACTTCTCATCATGGGGGAAATCTTCTCTGACCTGTACATTGCCAAGTAATTCAGGTACAAGGTTGCACAAGAAAGGACCCCATGGTTCTTGATGAGCAAAACCCTAAGAATTTAGGGCAACACTCTGCCTCAGTTGTAGCCCTGAAAATCTAATAAAAGTGAATAGGAATACGCGAGTACAGAATACAGGTCTTCCATTTTTCTGCTTGACTCTCTCTCAACTCTGAAGCTGGCAGTTTCCTCCCTGACCAACTCCCTTTCTCACATGAGATCCTTATGTCTATTGTCTGGGCTTTAGCTGATGGTTCTTTCTCATCTCATTGTTTACACTCTCATTACCTTTTGTTGTTCAGGTGTCAAGAGACTTCATTATCATTTTAGACATGAGGTCATGCTTCTAATCAATCCTCTCCCCTTATTCAATTAACATTTCCAATGTTTTTAAATTAATTACATTGGTCTACGGGCCAGGGAATTTCCTTCCAATTAGTACCAGTAGCAAAAGGCACATATCAAAGTTTATTTGCTTATATCAGTACTCTCTTTTGATCTGCTGAAAGGATCTGGTGAACATACAATTAAGAAATTCCTCCTAGGTATCTTGCCCCAAAGGACCGACTATACCTGCCGGGGTCTATTAGCATTTCAATACGTTTTCCACTTCCCTTGCCTGACTGGTTTATGTAGTTACATATTTTGCATGCACACCACTTAAAGTCACTGCCTGCCATTGCTGAAAGTCATTATCCTCCATATTGAACAATTAGGGATTAGACTTGCATTCAACCTTCACCTCTCACGGGAGGGTCACATGTGCACAGCCATTTAGGAAGGGTCAGATATTCAGTGCTGCCAGAGAGAGACCAACAGCATCCACACCAGACAAGAGAGTGACAGTGCTCGTGTAGGAAATGCTCATATCAGACTATCAATGTGCACATTTCTTGATGTCTTCACACGCTTATTTCTAAGATGTGCGTGATTACCAGGCCTTGACCAAATAGCTGCTGGGCATGTGTACTAAACCAGAAGGGTGCTCAGAAGGCATGAAAACTTCCTGATCTTAGCCTCACATTACATCTTTTGTAGTATGAGTGGTATAGCTTGTGGGAAGGATATTCCACCATGTTATTACTTTTAAAGTACTGAAAGCTTAGTGCAAACCAGAACATGTCAGAAACAAACCATTTTAATGAGAATTTAGGAATAGATCAACTCCACCAGAAGTTATATGGCAGTATAATTGCCTCAATATTTGCCTGTAGCGACACACAGCCTGTCTACCTCTTCAACTGGTTTAAGCACGTGGAAAGGATTCTTCACCCTGTTGGTTCTCGCAATTACAAGTCAGATGCAAGTTCCTATTTGAACACAAGAAGATTACTATCCACAACTTGCCAAGGCCAACCTGAGCAAACACAACTTGTAATTGGAAGTGTCATTGTAAGCAGAGATAGTCCTAGAGCATTGAAATTCAAAGCCCAGTTTCAACTTTACAGAAGCGTGTGGAAATTTTCTTTGCTTGAGATCTTATTGCAAATACCTCATGTAAGGGTGATGCCCAAGTTGTAAGAACTTCTTTTCTATTCTTCTCTCCTCTTTCTTACCTGTCCCTGTGACCAGTGACAATGCCATGATTACACATCAACGGCCTTTGATGTTGCCACCACATTAACACGCACTGGTGTGTGGACTCAGATGTGCTAAACATCCTCTTCTGGGCCCAATAGCTTCAGTGCTGTATCACTAAAGTACAGTATCTTGTAAGTACAATCTGTGTCTCACTGTCTTCTCTGATGTTTGTTATAATTCAGGTAGCTTTTACTTTTTGGAGATCCTGAGTTTACCTTTGAGTAGAGGAGAACCATCTTGTGGCTTGCGGTCTGTGGGGAGGGGATGTTCTGTTCTGGACTAAGCCTATATTACATGTTTTGCTGAAATTAAGAGGGATGAGACTCAATGACCCAGATTGACCTCTCTAACTCTATAGCCCTTTATGCAGTGTCAGGGACAGAGAGGTTTTTTTTCCAAAGTGCACTCAAGTGTATTTTAGACTGAGAGATCTGTTAAGAATTCTTCAAGGAAAAGAGTTTCAGTTATCTTAATAGTTAAAGGAATTTTAAAAGGTGGGGAGAAAGCACTTACTGACATACACAGTAAAAGAAATATAGGAAGAATACCAGTAGCAATATTAATGGGGCCACAAGGACTCTAATCTAAGCCTTTTAGGTGGAGAGTGCTGAGTCTTTTCTTGTATTTATCAGTAAAAATCAGAATTAACTTCCCCAAAGTCAGTAGATTCAAGCCAGCGTAGCCCAAGGAAGCAGACTGCCTGGAACCACTGCTAATTTGAACACAGACCAATATAAGCCTGTGGGAATAAATCTTACATAGTGGGTATTAAAGTGAAGTGTTTGTGTCAGCCTAACCTGTTCCAAATGTCAAAGTTTGAAGGCTACTACAAACTGGGAAGATCTATTGCAAGAGAAGAAAAAAAAATCCAACCCCAATGTAGCTGAAAGTATTCCTACTGAAATCAGTAGTGGTTTTGGCATTGGTTTCAAGGGTTACAGGATTCAGTACATGGGAAACTATGAGAGCAAGAATTTTAGAAAGGGAAAGTTAACAACCTATCAGTGAAAGAAGGTACTGAGATGAGTCCCAGCATGCTTCCCCCAAGATCATAAGCAGGACTGGAGAAATAATGACTAAATATTGAAACAGCAGGCAAAGTTTCTTCCCAGCTTACTCTGAAGGCAGAATCTGGGGCTGTATGCTGTGTGGACATAGACATCTCTGTTCCTCACATTCTAGTTTAGGGTTACAATGGGGAGGCAGAGTTGTTCCCATCTCAGGGAGGAAGTATCTCTACAGAGCAACTTTGTGACCTTGGGACCCAATCTATCATCCAGCAAAAACACAGAGAAACTTTCTATGTGACTACAACGGCAGATGAATGAGACTTGTGAAGAGACAGGTTTGTGAACATATGCACCGTAACTGAGCTAAGAACCTGGGTGTTGTGTACCTCCGATTAAACTCAGGATTATCCCTCTCTCTTTTCAGTAGAAAAACCTAAATGCATTTGTGCACTCAGCGGAGCTGGTAACTTTGTAACCCCAATAGGCCTGGGAAAAACTAATAATATTTGATTCATTTATCACTGTAGCCTTGGATTTAAATGCCACAGTCACCATCTTTCTCCCAAGAGTCACTAAAAATCTTCAGATACCGGTGTCAACATATTGTCTGCATGACTCTGTTTATACAGAAGTCCTGTTGCCACACGCTGATCAATAAAAGGCAGGTATGCCTTAGGTTTCTAACCATTATGAATCCATTTACAATTCAATGCAATAGCAGCATTCACATCGAACTCATTAGGGGATTTGCAAGGATGGCTTATGTAGTTCCACAGCAATTCTCTGTAATTCAGCACTAATTAAGCGTTATTTCATGCAGGAAATAATGAGCTGTGGAAACTCTGTTAGTGCCAATAATGGAATAAAGGTGTGTTTACGTATTATAAACACTCCATGAATGTTCAAAGAGGTTAGAGCAGGTCTTGACTTTTTTACCCCAGGGAAGAGAAGGGATCCTAAAGGAGTCATCTTGCTTAACTCAGTTGAGTATCACCTAAATAAATATTGAATTAGAGAGGGACACACTGGAAACTGGAAAATCACTCTGACTTTGCACATTTGAAATGTCAGTGGTTTAATTATTAGATTGCTTCCAAGTCAGTGCCATTCCTGAGAATGGTTTGCTCGTTAGCCAAGTCTTAGAGTACTTGAATTGGTATAGCAGACCCCATTGCGATTTACAGAAGGCAACAGGATTTGAAACTTTACATTTGAAAGGAAATTTTGACACCAGACTTACAGAAGATGCCAGTTCCCCTCTTTATTTAGGACCAGATTTCTAGGTGTTCAGCAATGATAACGTTCCCAGAGCCCAATACACTGTGGGTGTCCCAACTTTCCTCCTTTATTCCCTCATATCCCAATTAGGGCTTGGATCTAACATGGGGTGAAAGGTGGCTACTCCCTGTTTCTTAGGGACATTGCCATAATCCTAACAGTGCTTACTGTGCCTGAGAAGGATGGGACCATGTTCAAAACCACGTAGGTCTGCTTTCCGAAGAGCTGATGCCAGGAGATCCCTGGGGATGGCTCTGCGGTCCATCACTGAGACTGCCTGGGAGGGGCTAGGTACCACAACGTGTCACACCCTGTCACATCTTCTTAATCCGCTGATATGGTGGGGTGGGTTTTCAAGGGGAGTTGCAATGTTCACCTCTTGGCAATTTTGGCTTCAGATCAAAAATTAGAAAACAATTGGATCTGAGCAGCTCAGTTAGAAATGAGTTCTTCAGACATATAAGTCTTTTGGCTGGCACTACAGCATGCAAATACTTGCTATAATTTTTTTCCCGGTAACCATGAAAGGCGCAGTCATTAACAGAAGTTATTGAGAATGGGGTTTTGTTTTGTTTTGAAAGATCAGCAAGATGCCTGAAACATGAACTATTTTGAAAAACAAGGATATAGGCCTGTGGGGGGAGAAATCGGTTGAACAAAAGGCTTTTATGTGAAAAAAAAACCCCAAAATACCATTTCTGAAAGAGGTGCTTAGCTATCCTGAGTAATTACTTTAGAAATAGCTGTTACAATTATCTAAAATGTCTTCGTGTTGCTTTTATTGCAAAGAAGGAGCTAGTACCTGAAGGGAAAAACTACTGAAACTTCAAATGGCTGTAGCGTGACTCAATGGCCAGATACTTTCTGAGGCTCAGCTATAGGGAAGGATGTGCTAGGAAGAGACACCAGCATTACTGTGTTGGATGAAAAGTTCCCTTAATGGTCTTCTGTTGCAGAGTATCTGGAAATGGACCTTCTGAATTTTGTCCATGAAATCACATTATGAGGGCTAGTAACTTGTCTTCTAGTACACTCCATGGGAACAGAGAAGGGACAGAGGGACAGACATATTGGGCACACCATACCAGTGCTGACTGAAGGCTTCTCAGTATTAAGATGGATTTTGGTGCCAAAGTACAAGGGAGAAATAACTGTTCTGTGCCTATGCTCCCTGTGCTCCCTGAAGTGCTGCTGGCTGGAGATAGGTGAGGTGTGGGATGAGCACAGGTCCCCTGGACTCTGCCTGGGGATGGGCAGTGCTTGTGTGGAAGTCACCACAGAAGTGGAGCCACTGCGCTCAAAGGGAAGCCACAAATCTTGCTTTGTTCTAATGTGCTAAGAATAATAACGCCTAGGAAAAACAGCTTTTTGGATGCTGTTTTCTGCCTGCTGCCCTTGTTGCTTATGGCCCTTGATAGTCATGCAGATACTCATAATTTCCAAGCAGCCAACCACAGGATGAGAAAAGCCTGTCAGAGCAACAACGAGGCTGAGAAAGTTTTCTCTCCCGGTGGAACCTCTGAATTTACTCCATTGCATGGATTTCTGGGACAGATGATTAAATATTACAGCTCTCAACATCACCATGACAGGGAAAGTTTGTGACAAGGTCAGGGAAAGGAGGAGCTTGTTCCTTACAGTGTTTGCTTTACATCACTGGTTTTGCTAGTCCCATCTTTACGACTGTGGAGGCAGGCACTACGTCAGTCCTTCAATCAGGCTGTCATTTGCCCGAACCAGTACCGACTTGTGAGACCTCTTCATTTCCTTTACTCTTCTCAGTCTCACAGGTCTGAAATTCAATATACAAGAAGCAGGAATGCAAGAAAGCTTGGAAGCCTGAGCTATTCAGGTGTTGGCAGGTGGGAGCTTTGAGACACATCATGAGCAATGGTTTTGGATTTGGTGTTTGGCCTGAGTTCAAAATGCAGGTCAAGTCAAAGAGGCAGGAATTGCTATTGGAACCCTTTCTCTAGCAACATCGCCTTTGCTTTCAAGGGGAATCAGCTGCTCCCCAAATGCTTCTAAGACCAAATTCAAACTCCTACTAGTCCAAGCTGCTAATGGCTCTGTGCAAACCTACTTGCTTGTTTGTTGTGTTTTGTTTGTGCTGTGGCTGTGGCTTTTCCGTGTAGATTTTTTCCAGCTCTTGCCCTTCAAAGCAGTAACTTTCCTTAACAGATCTGGCTTCAAACAAAAGAAGACGCTGCAGCTTTAATGAAAATTTAAAAGTCAATGAGACACACACAAAAAAGAGACATGACCCAGGATGAGCTCAGTCCAATGAATAAATTCAAACCATTTAGTGAATGTTTGGAAAGATCAGAAGGGCACCTTTGCTTGCAGCATTTTAACAAGCCTCCATGAATTAGCAAAAGGGCTGAAAAATGAGTGGCAGTGGTGGGGAGTAATTCAGTTGTGATCATTTGAGGGTGATGAATGAGGAAGTGACATAGTCTGTGCAGAGACAAGTCATCTTTTCTAAAACAATTGTACTTAGCCCTCACGGCTGGAGATTTATATTGCAATGGTAGCGATGCTGGTAATTAATGAAACAGTCATGGCTTTTGGGGGGAATGTTAGAAACACAAGGCTGAAGAGGGAGCAATGTGAAGACCCAAAGAGGTTTTCTCAAAAGGCTGAATATTCCTGGACACTGGATGTTGCTGTATGAGATTGATAAATTTGTCTTTAGCCTGGGAGATTGAACATGGTTTAAAAGGGCTGGGAAAAAATGACTTCAAGGCACGTTTTAAGGTAGATGGAGGATGAATTAAGATTAATGAGAGTCTTACAAGTGGGCTGAAACTAGCAGTCCTGATATGAGAACAGTGATAAAAGCTAGCAAGACCAGCCTCAGAATGTGAATTGCTTGCTTTATTCAGTGCCCCTTGTGGTTATATCTAAGCCATTTGTGTGTGCATGTGTGTACGACTGACATCCATTTTACATTAATCACGCACAAAATCTCAGTGACCATCAAGACAAAATGAGGAAAACATCCCTAAATCCGAAGATGCAAGACATATTTTTTTTTTCGCCCTCTCTTCCCCCAACTGTATATCAAAATGCTGATGGTGTTCTCTTAATAGTTAAATGTACTGTAAGTTAAATAGACCTAACAAGGCAGTTTTCAAACAGAAAACCTGGTAGGAGTTTAATGACATCTTACAGTATACTCATCCTGGCAATATAATCATTAAAATTTGTCAAGTGTAAAAATGAATGACAAAACATTACCCCAGAGCAACTTACGGTATAACTGCAATAATGAAGATGCTAAATGATTTATCTGGATATTTATTTCCAGATCCGAAGTCATAATGATTTGGCTTCATCTCCTGAAGGGCATGGGTTCATAGTTTTATGGAGAAAGCAAGATTAGAAAGAGTCATCTTACATGAGAGGTTTCCAAGTCTGCACTGCAAATTGGTGTAGAATTATTAAAAAGAGAGCAGCCAGAAATGACTGAAACAGTCTTGAAAACACAGAGTTTTGTGGGGTTTTAGCTTTTTTTTTTTAAAAAAAAAAACATGCTAGAAAGAAGTGTGTTCCACACTGAGTATCCTCACTCCTATGCACCATTCCTAAAATTGCATGGAACCAGGCAGGACATTTGTTGCTTGGAGAAATTTCATGGGAGGAAAGATCTTGTTGTTGAAAGGTCCTTAATGGCAAAAGCCATTCATCATGAAGATGAAAGCAAAAAAAACCCCTTACAAATGTATACAAATGCATGCAGATATTTGTGAGCACTAAATCCTACACACCAAGGGGATGTCGGAATATGAGACATTGCCATTGTGGCCTGGCTGAGGTGGAAACTGGATAACCCTGTGGACTGCAGTACCCAGCAGGGACAGATTACATCAGAAGAGGAAGTTAAATGCCATTTGCCAAAGGTCTTGATAATGCAGTGTCTGCATGTCCACTCTCTGACACCTTTTTAAACTATTGACTATTTAGAGGACCCACATGCTGCAAATCCTTGTATTCTCACTTAAAAGGAGTGCTTACCTGTAGTAACTTTAAAAAATTATGTAATAATTATGCCACTCTCACAGTACCCAGAACTTGGGGCTGATTGAAACCCATAGCCCCAGCAAAAGGAGATGCCTGATTTCTCCGTCCTTGATGACAATTATTCTACGTAACAGGCAAGTGAACAGTTCTATGAAGGCAAAAGAGCTACTAACTTACTTCAGTATACATTGCTCCAGTTAATAGCAGATGGCAAGACTGGAACTGGGACATGGTTCAAGATATGAATCACTTCTTTATTTCACAGCACACTCCCCATATACCTCCTCTGTAGTGTAAAAAGCCATAACTGTAACGTATATTAACTTTGATATTGTGTTACACCAGCAGCATAACGTAAAGGGGCCCTGACGAAACTCAAACAAAACTTGCTGAATGGCAACTGGACCTAAAGAGATTTTCTGATTAATGAAAGAACTGTTCGCTGCTGGTCATCTTGAGACTGGCTGAGCAATGTCAAAATGCCCAGGTTTTGAATGTGAAATCATCAGGAAAAAACCATGTCATTTTGGATTTCACTATTATTAGGCAAAATATTTCTTCAGGAAAAGAACTTTTTCCTTGCCTTAAAGCAGTGGGAAAGCAGTTCTTCAAGGGAGAGACAATGTCTTTCGTACACAGATATAAGCAAATCCTGAATTAAAAGAGGGATGCCTTGTTATTTTTGTTTGTTTGTTTTTAAAATAAGAAGTAACACCATGCCAAGATTTGTGGCTTTCCTACAGTTAGTTACCTATGTGCTTGCATACGTCATAAACACAATCTTCCCTGTGCCTGGAAGCTTAGAAGAACTTTTCTAGTTGTTATGAGGTGTTTCAGTAATTTTGCAGTGTTGTAATGAAATAATTACTTACTGAAGAAATTTTGTAATGCATATTATAGTTTCTTTACAATTTAGAAAATCCCAAATCTCTTCATCCCAACCTGTTTATTCTGCCAAATATGTTACTGGGTGAATGAAGCATGAGACAAAACCTTAAAAGTTGACCCAGATAGGAATATGCATAAAGCATTATGTTGTGAAAGACTAGAGAGTTGCTTTACACTGTGTGCTGAGCAAATACCACACAGTAGCCGTTCCCACCCAGGAACAAGCCAGAAGATGCATTTTTGCCCAGTATGTTTCTGCTTTTTTTCAAGCTATGAGTTTTATCAGGCAGCTATTTAATAGAGAGAGTAAATCATTGTTGGAGTGAGGCCTTGGAGGCAAGGCGATTACCCCGTAATCATGAGGCTACTGAACTCCATTTGCTTTTGTTTCCTGTCTGGTTCTTTCGTTCTCTTATGCAGCATGGACCACCTCCTGCCTGCCTTCCTGTATTGTGCGGTGACTGGAGGATGTAGGAGATGGAGGGACGGAATCCCCAAAGGAGATGTTTAAAATGAAGGCATCTGAAAGAGGGTCACCTTGGTTTGTCTTGGAGTGGAGGCGTTCACATGCACACTTGCAGAGGAAGGCTAAGAATCTCTGGGAGAAAAATAACACCTCCCAGTACAGCTGACTGGGTAGCTAAAAACTGGAAAAAGTTGAGATATCCCTCTCTGCAGTTCCTGTGGGGCAGATCAGGTGTTGTTGACCCTCCCAATGTTTAGCACCCTGTCTGTGTCCCATCCACAGCACTAATTTCCCTGTAGCATGTTGTAATCACCCATCTCACCTGGACCAGAAGAAATAGGCACATCAATAGCCGCCCATCCTCTTGGCCCATAGGTCTCTGTAGTCCACTCAGCTACTGGTGGTGGTCCCTTCCTGCTCAGTAGTAAATACCACCAACTTTGGGGGCCTATCAGGAGTGTACCAAACAGATGGGATTAGCTCTATTAAGTAAAGCCTTTGACAATTTAACTCCTGTAATTAAATACTAATTAAGTGATAATCATCTGCTACTGGATGTCAAGTTATGAAAGCAGGCTAACCAGCCCTGCGTGTTCTCTTGGTGCTTTTCTTTGTGCTCAGGATGCTACAACAACGAAGGCACAGAGAGACCACCCTGCTGCTGTAGGTGTGTGGCAAGTACCAACATAAACCTGGTTTTATCAAGTCCAGTCCTCAGCAAACAAGTTCGATAGATGGGTACCACAGAAAGCTTCCTAGAATATGTCTTTCACCCACCACCTCCTCACAAACTAGAGTAGCAAAGCCCAAGTGTCTCCTCCCTGCGTCTGTTACTAAAACGTATAGAGGAGATTCCACTGAGAAGGGCTGGGAAACCCCGCTGCACTGAAGCCTTACTGCCTGCTCATGTCCCCTTCTTACAAATACGTGTCCAAGCTCAGTGACAAGCAGGGGAATAAAGATAGACTTTTCGGCCATGTAGGACAGGTAATTTGAGAAAAGCCCTTGCATGCTCATCTTTTAGAGTAATTCTACTAATATAAATCACATTTTTAAACCAGTTTGCCTTTAAAAATGAAGACTGCATCTGAGACATGGTTTTGTTCATTTTGAAATAGATTCTTCTCTAATTTATTAAATTAATGTAAAGCCCTTTGTATGTAGAGCCCAACTCAATTAGCTCCCTCAAATGGGTATTTTCCACTTGATCTAAGTTACACTCTAGCTACAGAGCTCACTAGCATCGTAATAATAGGCCTATTTCAGCATAATTCCTTTCAGATTTTATCATTTTTTTCCTTCAGCCATTAGCACATGGGTTTCTTTTAAGCTAAACCATGTTTCATGTTCTCCAGCTTCTTCAAGTCCTTTTGTATTATAGGTTTGTTTGGTTTTGGTTTTTTTTCTTTTGGTCCCCTTTGGTGTTTCTGACACCTCCTAGTGAAGTGCCAATTGCAGGTTTAATTAACACATCTTCCATCTTCTTATTTCACATGAGAAATGAAAATACTGAATAAAGCCAGAGCCAATACCAGTCCTTTAGTACCCCAGGTCCTTCCACTGATCAGGTTTGACTTCACAGACTATTATATATGTGGTGTTTCATTTAAATCCCATAGACATTCTTTTGACCTTGTAACAAAATATGCACCTATGTTATTTTTTTTTTCCCTCAGGTAACATCATTGCAGGCTTTGACTTTGGGTTTTAGCCCAGATCTGCCACTCGAGTATGTGAACTGGAATGAACTCCATCCACAAACACTGAGCAGAGGATCCCTTGGGTACAAGGAAATCTCTGGCTGACATAAAACTAGCAGGAGCAGACACTACCTCAGCCACCTCTACTGTATGTGGGTCCCAGGAGAGAGAGAGTGGAGAGGAATGTATGATGCTTGGTGGCTCTATCTCTCCTATATTTCCTCAGCTGGCACAGAGTAAGGATAAATGCATCAAACACATGTTGCACTTAGAAATATATGGCCAAAACAGTGAGCTATTTCTTCGTTCTTTCAAATTTCTTTTGAAAATGTCTTCTTTTTCCTATTGCCTCTGATTAATTTATATGTCTTTTGAACTACTATGCTAAGAATACAGTGAATAACAAAATATTTCAATACATAATAATTACCTATTTACTCAGTTATCTTCACTTGACCATACAACTACTGTGAGTTTAATGTGCTTGGCTTAATAGCCAAAGGCTTCACAATTTTTTACATTAAAGCCTGTTTTCTGGAACTTGTTCAGTTATTCCATGAGCTGAAGTGACAGATGGAAAATTAATAGCAGTGGAGACTGAGGGAGCATTGAACCTTCTTTACACTATGTTAAGTATACATACCTGTGAGATGCATGTGTCAAAGGACTGTTATTGGAGCCCACATTTTGGGACAAACTTGCCTCGCCTAGGTTGATCTACCTCAAGAGGATGATATACTCAATCTATCTCAAAAACTCACACTCGGATGGGAGGAAATGCCTCCTATGGTGCCATTCTCCTACCATTGACCAGAATTCTCATTTTGAGCCAGCCGACGCTGAGAGGGAGGAATCCCCCTGTTGTGGTGCAGTAGCTGTCTCTAGACAAACAATTCCACAAATAACTTCTACACGATTAATTTTGCAGCTTGCCAATACCTAATCTTGGCTCTTTCCTAAGGCTGCTTCTTCACTATGTTTACCCAGAAATGTTTAAGACACCTACAACTAAAGACTAGAGGTTTAAATTAAAGTCAAGGTTTAAAGGCTTGCCTTACAAGTGCCTATGCCTCAAAACCAAGAAGCAGAAAGGTAAGAGGTACTGCCTTACAGAAGCCCCACAAATAAACTATTTTGCCAGGTTCTCTCACAAACCAACATATGCACAGTGGTTCAAACACAAATCCCAGGTAATCACATGAATTTCAACTTCTCCATGAAAAGCTGATATTATAATCCTGCTTTATGTTGCTTTTTCTTCCCAAGATCCTCAGCACGCAAAGCTCTCTGCCTCAGAAGCTTATATAGGAAGAGATGAAGCCCTGAATCCCTTGTGGTACTCATTTTGCACACTACTGTACAGCTCCTACATTTCTGTGATTTGCATTCCCCTGTGAAGCAGTCAAATGAATAAGCATTAAAGATGGAGACTGGATACACTGAAAGAACAATATTCTTGTTAAAGGAGCTCTCTCTTTCGAAAATCAATGAGATAATATCCTTTTAAAGCTATTTCCAACTGTCGTCTCTCCTGATTTGGCTCTCTGGGAGTTGGAAATATCGGGGAGATTAATGACAGATTTAACAACCTAGAGGTCTACCTTACTTCGATCTGGTAGGGTTAATTCCTCTAACGCTTTGTCCATGCTGTGAAACCAAACAAGAGGTCATCTCAGTGCTTTTATTTTTTCAGGTAACTGTGACTTTCTGGATTATTATAGGGGGCGGGGGAGGCCACTATGCAGCTGACAGAAAGTCAATGGCATCACATAAAAGCGTATCATCTCCAGCAGGCTTGCCACCACTTTCTCCTAGCCAGCAGGGAGCAGCCTGGGCTCACCTCACCAGCGTGGCATCAAGAGAAGGAGCCCTCCTCCTGCTTGGTCCTTCTGGAAGAGCTGGCCAAGACATGCTCGTATCATCTCAGCCACACAGAGGAACCTTGCTGCCTTCTTAGGGCTCCAGCTTCACAAGCCATTATAGGAATAATAGTCCTTACAGGATCATTTCTAAATGAGTTGTGAAAATATATTAGGTATGTTCAGTTCAGGCAAAAAACATAATTTGATAGGCTTTGGGCAAACAATCTGTTCCTTTGATACATCTTACTACTGAGTTTCAAAGAAACCAAATTGATGAAGCTGTGAAGAAAGCGATTTGTTAAAAATTAAGTCTTTTTCTTTGGAGATTCAAGTTGAAAGAACATCTCTGTGGACTGTGCCTAATCAGAACCTTTGAACACTATCAGGCATGCCCCATTAGGGTTTCCAGCCTTCCAAAACAAATTACTTACAGTAATCCCTCGCCTGATGTATGCAGTAAAAGACAATAGTGCAGCTCAACAGCACTGTCATTGCATGAGATTTATAGTGTGCAGCTGAGCAAACTTCATTTTATACTTTATATCACAAAGTGGCCATGAACATCAAGACAAAAAATATTAAAACTATCAAACTTACTTAACATAACTGGCCAGTTTCTCAGCTGATATCAATTGGTGCAGCTATGTCAACTTCAGCAGAGCTGTGCTGATTTACACCTGATGAGAATCCAGCACTCTCCTTCTACCCAGAGTTTGGAAACTTTTAAAACAAGTCTTATCACAAACGACTGTGAATGGACTAAGCAGCAGTGAAAAGAATAAATTGTCCCTCCTTTCATTCACGTGCATTGCCATTGATTACATTTATTAAGGTGTTTTGGTGAGACTCCTCAACAGCCGTAAAACTGCATAGTCCTACTGAAAGTAACATGGTAACTTCATCCATTCACTCATTTTCAGTGTGCTTCACTGTGTGTTTTAGCTCATTCCTTAAACAATTATTTTCTTTACGTGCTGAGCATAGTATTGTTTAATCCATTCTGTGACCAGCCATTGGGATCGCCACAAAGACTTCATAATATCATTAAAACATTCAATTGGATCATAAAATAATTCTGAAGTAAATGAAGCACAGTAACTTAAATTATTCAGTAACTTGCAACTGTGTAAATGTAGTAAGGGGACTGTATCTGATGGTAATTGGAATATAGTAAGCAATCATTTAACAATAACAAAAAAAAAAGCAGTTTGGAGAATCACATTTCACAATAGTCAGCAGTGTCGTGTGCCTTACAGAATGGAAAAGGAATGATGCCTGCTGTATGAGTTATAATAAGCACAAATCCACAAATTCTAGCTAGGTAACTAGGTCCTGCACCAAGCTTGGCCAAAGTGGCTGGAGAGACCTGCAGAGCATTCACAGGAACCAGGAATTCAGCGCTACTGAGGTGCTGCTGAGACCGTGCAAAAGTGGCTTGACAACTCTGGTGAGTCCAAGGAGAGTAAAGGACTCAGGATGCTACTCAGCTTCTTGGAAAATTGAATGTTAAAGTTTTTCTTCTGCAGGAGGTTTGGAACAGACCTAAATTTAAGCAAGAGAGTTATTCTAGGTACTTGGGTGAGATTCCTCCCATGGTTCAAGCATGGTTTCTGCTCATGAATCAGACTCTACTATAGAGCTTGGATTGTGAATCTGAACTGAATGCATCTCACCTCTGAGACACTCTTTATTCAGAGAGAAGAAAAACTTTTTTCCCCTCTTTGAAGGCGGTATTAAAGAGGGCTGGGACCACATTACTCTCAATGGCACCCTCAGAGAATTCTGAAACCAGTAAACTCTCTTTGCTTGTTGCTATACACGTAAAACAATTACCTTAACATTTTTTGGCTGGGCAGCTGTTCTCCCAAATATTCTTATTTCATCGGATTCTTCTTTCCCTGTTTCCTCCTCCACCTTCTCCCTCCCAAAGGAAGACTGCCTTTGAGGAAAAGGAAGCCTGTCTCTTTACCTGAGGCATCAGTGACAAAAATAGAAACTGTCTACAAAGCATGTCACACATGGACTTTCCTGTTCCTCTTTCCAAACTTAATTTTATAATCAATTTTGGTTATAGAGATTAATTTGGATGTTAGAGAAGATGCCATTGAAAGCATTTTAGAGATTATTGTAAGAATGGATTTTGGATGGGGAACATAGAGAATGCTTCATCTTCCATAAAAAATATTCCACATGTGCAAATAAAATCCAGTTAGTCGCTGGGGAGCTTCTGTCTCACTAGGAGCATCAAGATTTCTCAAACCAGTAGTACCAGAGAACATCATTCAGTGTGCCTTCCCATTATGATACGTATCATGCTTTTGATCATGTTCACTTATGCATCGCTGTGGCCTTCCATAGTTCATCTATTGAACCCACACTGATTTGATCAGTTCTTGTATCTTGTGTGTAGATACTTCTACTGCAAACTGCCTAGTTTTGTAGGTATTGCTAAACATCACGGCAGATCAGCGTGTCACTTGTCTTGAAGCGAGCTGCCTTCAGCAACTCTTCCATACATGTGAAAGTCAGTGAACCAAACAATGCTTCAGGTGACATTTTGCAAAAACCTCGCCTTCGGTCTAGTTTGACTACGGTCAAAATCAAAGGCTTGCCATCAGTGTCATGCAAATAAAAGCTAGCCAAAATCTTACACTTTAAAACTGCCAAAATTACAGTCCCTGAAACTTACCTTTTTTGCATAATATCTTTCAAAGTAAGTACTATTCTTTAGGGGAGGAAACCTTTTTCTCTCTCTCTTTTGAAGGAATAGCACTGTATTTATAAGAAAGCTCGCTGTTGTAAGTTAATAGAGTCAATGTCTTTGCAATCTTTTTTCTTTGTGCTGGCTTCTAAAGCAGTGCCATTTTCCTCTCCCCTTAAAAAACAACAGCAACAAAAAAATCCAGCTAGACTGGACATTGAAATGACAATTTGTATCTTTCCTGTCTGATGCTTGCACTGAGGGGAAAAGAAGTAGATGAATTATGACCATAACAAACAGCACTAGCAGACTTTTCCCATCATATTCCTGTTACAGCAACTCTGCCCCTTTGATGAGAGGTTTTCTTGAAGTTCGGAGAGAGTGTTGTGGTAATTAGGCAGATGCTGATGTGGATGATAAGATAATTTAAGACAAACTGCAAGTGAAGGGCTGGTGCCCTGTGCTCCTGCTGAGCTAAGGTGGCTGCCATATTTATGTAGCGTATTGAAGAAGGAACTCAGGACTTGGTAGGTTTGAGCATATATGCTGAAGGCAATCATGGTATGTTCCTATCCTCTGACAATTCTTGACCTCTGATATTAAAGTCTCCATTACTTTGGTGTTACTGTCTAAATTAAAATAGGCCCTGACGTTTCAGCTCCCACTGCTCTTGGAGACCAAGCCTAACTTTAAAGGCTTGAATGCCAAATACTAAGGGTAAGATGCAAACCTTGAGGAAATGACATTAAGGTACAGAACACATTATACAAATTTAGACTACATTGTCTTCCAAATCTCTTTGATGTTCAGGTGACTATCAGAATAAGCCTTAGGATTTGATTCCTGGTTGCAATAGAACAAACAGAAGCAGGAATCTTTTCAATGCCAGTGACTACAGGTAAGAATCTGATGCCCTAAACAGATAAATATATTTGACAAATTGTACTCGTTTCTTTAATTCATGAGATAGTATATCCCAATGATAAACGCTCCCTCCGAACAACAGAACAATGGGATGGCATCAATGTTTACCCACACCCCATAAACGTACCAAACTCCTGCATATTGGAAAAGACAGTAGTGCCTAAATTGATGACGGCCTATTCAAGATGTCTCATTTATTACAGTAGATGTGATGCAGGCAAATAAAAGAATGACCAAAGTAGGCTGCTAGATGGAGAATAGGAGGATAATGAGGTCAGATAAAATGTCTGGGTCTCATTAATCCCAAAGAGCTAAGAGAGCTTTCCATGACAGTACAGCAGAGATGGTGAAGCAAAATGAACAATGAATCCATACTGACACTAGTGTTCCCTGGGAACCTGAACCTACAGAATTCTCCATCTCATCTTTGTAAACTGCTGAGCAAAGCACAAGGGTGCTTGGTAGTAAACCTGCAGACAGAGGTTTGGTGTATTGCACAAAAATGTGCTGGGATCAGTGAAATGCTATTTTCTCCCTGCCCTTGTACTACTCTATACTCCACCAATGTGGAACAACACAAAGACTTGAAACGTGTGGAGATGTTGCTCTTAAACTACCAAGGTCAAAACCAACAGCGAAATCCTAATAGTAACGTTGACATTCAGATGGCACAGTTACAAGCAAAAACAGCTACAGGCGACTCCTTTCCCTCCTAGTCCCAATAAATTTTCCTTTCCTTAAAAAATTACTACTTTTGAGTATTCCTTCTCTTGACTGTCCTATCCTTATCTTACAGAAATCCTTAGCTTCCTTTTAGAAATTACTGCCTAATACCTCGCCTAAGTCTCCATTCTTGCCAACTTAGTCCCTTTCTCTTCGACCAGCCTCTTGTCAATATGGGAAACAACTGATTTCTACCCCTTTCAGAATAACCTTTTACATTATGATATGCTGTCACACAGCTTCTGTTTCTATTATCTCCCTCTATGCCTCATATTTGTCTTTTCTTGATTAAAAATAAACCCCAAATCTGACTATTTTCCTATAGAGATGATGCTTTTTTATCTGCTTGTCATTTTTGTCATTGGTCTGTGGTGTTTACATGCAGCACCCAGACTGGGCCGGTGAGATACCACCAGTGCTTAGGAAAAAAGGTCATTTATTATTCTTCCAGGATCTCCACTTTGCTGCTAACATTCAATTTTGTGATCCAATAAAAACTTCAGATTCTTTACCGTTATACTATGTTCTAGTCAGATATTCTTCATTTTCTAATTTTTATTGCTAAATACAGCATCTGTATTGATTTCAATCTTATTGATATCGGGTCATTTATCCAATTTATTGTGAAAATTTTGAAGTCTAATTGTGTCTTCAAAAATTCTCAAGAGATTTCCAGTAAGATGCTGCCCACAAATTTTATATGTGTACTCTCCATTTCGTGATCCAAATAATTTATAAAAATATTGAATAACAACGGACAGGTGACAGACTCCTATGGGGCTTGCATGATGTGACCTTCCAGTTTGACAGGACAGCAGACTATTGTTAACTACTCTCTGCATAAGGATTTTCAAGCATTTGTGTTTCAGCTTTGTAGTGATTTTAGTTCATAATCCCTCATACGTCTGGCACCCCTCCTCCCTCCCCAAAAGCCCACTGTGCAGTATTTACTTCACTGTAACAATTCTCTCTTTAATCACTTGGTCTATTGGGACTGCCCTCTGTTGTCAATGCCCTGTCCTAAGCCGGTAATACAGCTTTTATTTATTAACACTTTTTTTGGACTCTGGTATTTTCAGACTTGATCACTGTTGATCTTCATATGTCTTCTCCTTTAGCATCAGCAGATGGGAAAGATTCTGGCTTCGTGGTCTGCCGCTGCTTGTTACATAGGAGATCTGCACATTCTTTTCTTTTTTCCTTTCCAATGAAAATATCCCCCTGGGTTTCTTTCCTTCACTTCCCAATGTCAGATATTCACCACTCATCAAACAGTGTGGTCCCCAGCTTTGATTAATAAATTGGCATAACTTTAAAGCTTTTTCACGGGTGATAAGCCGCTGTATGACAGAACTGGAAAAAAAAAAAACCCCTGTCAAAGTAGATTAAAAAAAAAAAGGTGCCACTGATTTTCTGAATCTCAGTGTTATCAGTGACCTCCCGTACATTATTAGTCAGACATTTGTCTCATCTGAAGGAGCGTGTTTGGAGCATGACTTGCAGTTTTCAATAGCAGAAGATTTCCCGGAATCGTGTCACGAATGCTGTGCAAATCTGCACAGATTTGACCCCACGGCCCCACAGCAGATTTCACCCCACAGACTCAGGAGAGGTTTCCCAACACCTCTCCAAGAAAGCAAGAGATATTATTCTCTGTCAAATGGCCACACCAAAGCCTGGAGCTCCCTTCACAAACCACTCAGAGGACTACTGGAGCTGGAGTGAGTTTGTGGCTGCCCATTTGCAGTTCTTTCGCTTTAGATTTCATTGGAACTATTTGCCAAAAGCATGTTTCAAGGATTTTCTAAAATCCCAGGTGCTATCAAGCCAGGCATGGCTGCTGAGTGCCCCACAGAGCAGAAATGGGCAAGACCCCACCATCCAAGAGGGGATTGCTGAGGTGGAGGCTGCAGAACCATAGGAAACACGAGAACTGCACCGATCTGCAGCAGCTGGAGAGCCAGCCTTGAATCTCAAACGAACTCTTTAGTGTTCACCCGAGGTCTCGCTCCCATTCAGTTGCAGCAGTGGGCAACATGTGCACGACACAGGGATTTGTATTGTCGTGGAACTACTGCTCCATCCCCAGCTGCAGGTCACGAGTGAGAAGCTGTGCGGTCCGCACGTGTCTCTGTTCACTGTGTTCCTGCCTCTCATTACTGGCATCAGTGATCTGCGGTGTCGGACAGAGATGCTATACGCTAAATCAGATTCCTCAACACATTCATGCTCACAAAGCACAAACACTTGTAAAACGCAAGCACAATTAGTGTGTGTGCTTCTGTTTCTGTGTGCTTTGAGAAAGGCTGGGAACACTAATTGGTTCTGGTCTGAATCAGCTTCCTGGTTCAGGGCACACTTATAAAAGGGATTTCAGCTACACACTCAGTGCCAAATGTAGCAGATGGTGGTAGGATAGTAAATTACGTTAAGGAATACTTGCACAGTTTCTTTACTGCTTTTGTAGTTGAAAAACAAACAATTGAGTCGCTTAGGGTAATGGCAGATGCAGTTTCATACATATCTACCACCCTAATATTATCTCAGAGAATAAAGAATCAGGTTTAATAACCATAGAAATGATCTAAGTAATCCTGGAGCGATCATCATTTCTTGTTTAGAAGTTTATGTTCCTTGTTGCTAAGATTCCAAGTATTTATGTAATCATATTCTATATTTTTTTTTAATTTTGCAGATTTTTTCCTCTTATTTACAAAAACATTTCTGCAAACAACTTGCCAATTGGAAACAATAAGTGGCACCCTGGATATTAGTGCCACTCGGTTGTCATGATGTATTGAATCACTTCCTATTTAAAATAATGTTTAAACAGTCTTCTGCGTAGTTTGTTTTCCATCTCTCCCTCCTCTGTTTACCAGCTTCCACACCTTCTTTGAAGCACTTTTCAGCTATCAGGTATTACAGGATTGTAGAATAATCCAGGTTGGAAGGGAGTCTAGTCCCACCTCCTGCTTAAAGCAGAGTCAGCTCTGAGATCAGACCAGGGTTGCTCAGGCCTTTGTCCAAATCAGTTGTGAAAGTCTCCACAGGCTGAGGTGGCCCTGCCTCTGTGGGCAAAAAGCTCCCCTGTTGCAGGTTCAATTATAGTATCAAGTGGAAACCTCTGGTTTGAATTCAGCTCTGTATTCCACATGATTCTATACTCTGCTTAGCATGCTGTGAATAAAAATGCCACAATACAGTCCATCTGCCATTTGACAGAAATTCAAGGAAAAAAATATTTATCTACTTGAGTAACAGAAAGTGGATTTTTTTTAGTTATTTTTATTGTGCATAATAAAGTGGATGAGTCACCAGATGTGCATATACATGAATATCCCTCAAGTGGTTCTTTATTTGTGATAGAGGAAGAGTCTCAGAAGAATGCCTACAGATTTGGCCTTTATTTTGTGTTCTGCCATATGAAGATCTAAATCAGTCTCCATTTTTGAGGAACCAAATATCTCATTCCATTAACCAGTACATTGACTGCAGTCAACTTCAGGAAAGTAACCTGACAAAAATCCTTTAATATGAAAATGATAGTTATCAACATCATGGTTAAAAACAAGAAAAACAAGAACAGGTTTGTACAATAAAGTGCATGAGATAAACATGGAAATAAAGAGATATAAGTGTAAAACCGCACATTATTCGTGTCATGCTCTGGGGAAATAAGGTTAATTTATACCTTGTTTTGCTTTGATCTTATTATTAACAGAACGGTAGACAAACTGCCAGAACTTTTTAAGTCCACCTTCTCCAATGATGCTATCCATCATATTAACTTTAGAGTTCATAAAAAGCAAGATGGTATATGACAGAAGCACCATTTCTTTGTTCGTATTCCCCAGGATTTTCAGTGTAAGGATTAGGTATCTAACTTTTGACGTGTGAGTATATTATTCAGCTACAGGGAGAGGGGCTTGTCCTTCCTGCAACCATAAATCACAGATGTCTGGCAGAATGATCATGTGCATGATCTAGCTGTACACTGCCAGTGTCCTTGATATAAATAGATCAGCTCAGACCTGGTAGTAATTTATACCAAACATTTTCATTTTTTCAGTAAATGCTTGTGTGAAAGCTCCATGTTCAGGATCAGATCATCTCTACTGGGAAGTCTTGTCTGCCTTCAAGACATGTCTTCAGAAAAAGGAGGTGAGCAGATTTTTAAAGGATAGATTTTAACACGTTAAGAAACTTCTGATGGATTTCAAATGGGATGCCATAGACACATAGCAAGAACAGGAGAATGAAAAAAAGGCTTAGGAGAAAGGTCACTACACTGGTATGTAGGAAACTCTTACAGCAGCCTAAAATTTATCCTTCCCCAGGCTCATGAATTATTTAGAATAGCCACAGTGATGGTCTTCTAAAGAATGGAGGGTGGGACTGGGGAGAGATTTCCCCCTCTCTCTGGCTCTGGTGATGACAGCTGGAGCTGCCACTTAATTGAAAAAGGCCTGTTAGGGAAAAGAGGACACATCAAGGTGGCTTAAGTTTTGCAAAATACTGCAAAAATTTTTTTTTCAGAGCAACATAACATGGTTTCAGTTCCTCAACCCAACACAGCCTGTAAGCATAACTAGCTGAACAGGGATCTAGGAGAACGAAGTATGAAATAAGAGGGTGTTGTCTTCTTTATTTTAAGATTTCTTGCGGCTAAGGGAAGCCAAAAGATGTCTAAAGTTTCTGCTGACAACCACCTCCTACCCCCAGCAAAAATAGAAAAGCAAACTGAGCACAGAAAAAGTCATGCTTGTTTTAAAGTTAAATGAGGAAGAAAAGGAAGGATATTTCTCCAAAAGACTTCCAGCTGCCTTCATACTTAGCCTCAAGTTTGAGTCCTGTCTGGAGATGAAATGGCTGGTCATGAGCAGGGATGGATATGTCCAACACCTCCCTTCCTCCGGCTCCCGCAGGTGAACTTGGGAACAAGCAATTCCTAGTGAAGATGCTTAATGCATCCCTGCCTTGCCTAGAGCTACTCTGAACCAGCTCAAAATGTCACCATTTGTTTTCTAAGTGGAGTGCTGAAATTTTGGAGCTGAATGCCCTGATGGTGGTCTGATTTGGAAAGGTGGAAAGAGCTGTCTGGAGGGTGTAAGTAGGGCTCACCTCAGCTGCGGAGATGCCTTGCTGCTGCTGCACTGCTATTTTTTGGTGTTGTGGTACTACCATGAAACAAAAGCTTCTCTTTGAGTAGAAAACCAAAACGCTTTCTTTCTATTTTCTCTTATGGAAAATGTTATTTCTTTTCTTTCCCCCCTGAGAGAATCATGCCCTTTCCTAGGACAGGTTTACTGGCATAACAGCAAATGAGGTGAAACATAGGTGAAAAGGTATTGAGACAGTTAGACACACGTATCAGAGAAGCCTCAGGGGAACTTTAAATGATGCCAGACTCATCTGGACTCCAGGGACTGTTAGCAGCCCAAATTTGGTGCTTTGGCATCCCCTCATTCCCTCTTCCGGCAGGGGACAGGTGTGGGGAGGGTTGGTCTGGTTTAATTTTTCTGTCACCTGAAGAGTCCCTGATGCGACAGAAATTGCCAGGTGAAATTGTCAGAGTGAAGGGCATAGGACAATGTCAGAGACTGGCCTACTGAGTCTCAGAACAACCCTCCTCCACATAGATAATGGGTTACTTTTATAACTTGTTTTTAATTTTTGACTATGACATGCTACTTTTTTCATTTAAGTTCATTTCCTCTAAACGGATGTTAACTGTTTATCCTTGGCCAGGAAGATTCCCACTTATTGCCACGAATAATGAACTTTCCTAATTATATTTAATTCTTTATATTCTTTCTCTTTTTTTCATATACCTTCCCCAAATGCAGAGCAGAGCTTCCCCCTTCTAAGAATTCTTTTTTTCAGAATTAGTGCTCCTAGCAAGTAAGAAACCCAAACTACTTAACCAATTAAATAGTTTTTATGTGTTGGTGTTTTTTTTAAATATATTTTCAGATTTTCTGTACTGGCCAGTGCTTGTAATAAATAAAGCTCACGGCCAATGCTCTGTCTGCAGAGGGGTATTGTCAATTCTAACCCTACAGTAAATCTGGGAATGTTAAGATGCCATTTTCTGGTTAGCCAGTCACTTAGCTGCACTTAAGGCACCTAGTGGAAAATAATGAAAATGCATCAAGACTTTACCTTACATGAATAACTGCTCAAGTTTTCAGTTATTAAACATAGAGAGAAAGAAAATCCTGGGAAGATCTTGCAGGCTATTAATGAGCTGCAGGAAAGATGTAGTTGAGTTCAGAACTGAATCAGTGCCTAGCCTTGATTGAGTTTCCTTTGGAAAAAACCAAAACCAAAACCAAAACCAAAAACCACCACACACACAAAAAAAAAAAACCCAAAATCCCAGCCCTGCACAGCACAATTTCCTTCCTTCAGATGAAAAGGTATCTATGGTGACTGGGGAGAAAGATCAGATGTTATCATTTTGCTGCAGAGTAGCATATATATCCTCCAAGATTATTTGTAATGGGGTGAGGGGGTGTCAAGGGACCTTTCACAGCAACTCTCCAAATGCAGTGCAGACCATCAACGGTCAAAGCTGCTGCTCCAGAAAAGCCCCGGAGCAGTGCTGGGGGCTGGCAGCTTCTAGCAGAGGCCACCTGAGAGCTGAGTCTTGCTCAGCTGTATCTTGAATTCACCCTTTGATTTTGCACCCCCTATCCTACAACAGTGATGCTGCCAGATTTGGGACAATCTATAGGTTTTGTGTTTGCCTGTATTTGCTCAAGGGTGAGGCTTGCTCCCTCTCCATACCATGAGTTAACACTTTGTCTGGTTCTTCAAATACATATTTTATGACCTGGCTACTGTGTATTAATCGGCTGAGCAGCAACTCAAGCACTTGAGCAGGTGGCCTGGTGGTTTTATAAATACAATTATGGTGACTAAAAGCTACATTGCACTTGGCACTGTTCTTCACAGTTTCCCCAGAGGTCTGGGACTGGCTTGCCCTGGTGACAGAGCCAACATTTGCAACCTCCCTGTCCACCTTCTGTAAGTTTGGCAGCCAGAATTCACCTCAGTCTCTGCAGATCTGATATTCCTACATGGGGCAAAGCTGATATGAGATTTTAAATTATCAACAGAAAAACCTACCCAGATCCAGCCCAAATTGTGTTACAGCCTGGACTGACAAGAATCCTATAATAAGAACATGCAAGTGAACTGAAACAAACTGGAAACTAAGCTCAGGATGGTTAATTCTGCGTTAAATACCATTTTTGGTCGATAAAGTGTGCATTAAACTGTGAGTCACCCAAGCTATTACTGTCATTGGCATCAAAAATAAAACATACTGTGTCTGGGACTATTGCTTCAGTGATAACACACAGGTTTCAGTGATTCCCAGTGATGCCTTTACTCCTTCTTTCAGTATGTTTTTGTTACTTTATTTAGAGCTTGCAGATATCCATCAAGATACTCAGTTCGCCTACTCAGCGAAGCTCCTAGATAGTGTACTTAAATTAAGCACATTTACATCCCACTGAGGTAACATAATTAGCCTCATGATTATTTCAATATTTGTGTTATCTATATAGATCTGTTTCTCTTTCATATCATGATACATAGATGAGGTCCTTAGTATGTATTGAGCTAGAATTCTGTCAGGGGTCAGCTGTAATCTTGGTATTTGCTTCATTTCCAAGTGCTTAAGTTTATTCTCTTTTGAAAAAAATTCTATAGACCAAAACATTTTTTTGTGAAATAAAATAGAAAACACTGTGGAAAGGAAATTAAATTTATTATGAAAAACCAAAAATGTTCTAAAATATATCTAAATAGAAAAGTTAAAATTAATCCTTTTTTTTCTTTTATTACTTTCCCAGAATGAAATGCCGAAGTATTTCTATAGCTAAACTCCATTTCAGTGACATGACACTTTCTGTCAAATATCCATGACTAGCTCTAGACATTGCTGTGTGGGAGGCTGTTTTTAACATCTAGTCTGTAAGCATTGGCATTGCTTTGATTTCAAGAAAGACAGGATAGTTGACCCAGCCAAAGAGCACAGATCTTCCTTCAGAAGAGCTTCCTTTGGCCTCCTTCAGAAGCCAAGGAGTCCAAATTTTCCTTCAGTTCTTGTGGGCAACCATAGTGGTAACTGACCCACCCAAACTCATCACTGTCACATCATCTTATTTTTTATTGTAGCCTGAGATATCTGCCCAGAAGTGTTTAACCAAAACGCTGCGGGAAGTATTCTGCAAGGCACATGTTCTAAAAGCTGAGGAATCCCAGTGGATCATGTCAGGATGGAACAGGCAGAAGACACCAGTTTTTGCAAGATACTTGTATCACGCCACAAACAGAGTCTGAGCATGTTGTTTGCATCAGAATGCAAACCACATTTTTTTCTCCTCCTGGCCTGGTGCATACTGTTGCACAGACATGATTGAGTTACTGGCCACATGCTGATATGACAGAAGCAATTCATCGCAAAGACCCTCTGGCCTCCCACCTCATTCACACGCCCTGTTTTAGGAGGTTCAGACTTGAGCACAGCAAACTGCAGAAGCAGGGCTGCCGGCAGGGTAATAACAAGCCCGTAGCACAGGAGAGAGATGTCTGACTCCCAGGCAGCGTGCATTTGAAATGTGCCCAGCCATAAAGTTTCATCAAATCCAGCACAAGTGGGCCAAGCTTGTAAGGGCTTTCAGGCTTGAATTATCAAGAAAAAACTTACATAGCTCCAGGCTGTTTCTTTAGCCAAAGATGCCTTTCTGTGTGAAAAGATGCTCCTTGCTGCACTGATCAGTGGTTTAGCTGGTGAATCAAACTCTACTGAAATAAACAGCCTTCTTAAACCAAGTCGGTCCAAGGAACGACACCAGCTGTAAGCAAAAGTGCTCAACAACGCCTGTGGTTTTGCCACCTGTAAGAACTGAGAGAAAAGCGCCCAGTACAGTAATAATTGATCTGGAAAGAAGTGATGGTAATACATAGCTTTGCTACCCAAAAGCCTTCGCCAGCAGACTGTTTCACCTTTAGCTTTTATGTACGGATTTGCTTAATCTTTTGTTGATAACATGACAACAAACAAATCCATTAACATAATAACACCATGATTACACACCTAATCAGTCTTTAGACTTACCATTGTCTAACTAACCTTTCTTACTAGGCAAGTAAGAATTTGTGAACATTAACTTATACTAAGCTTGCTTGTTTTGCACTAATATTTAATTCCTAATTAGCAGCACAGCATTTTCCCCTGCAGAAACCAATTTAATAAAATGTGGAATTTTTAATGTTTTTGACTGGGGGAGGTGCAAGACATGTGCACTCCAAAAGATTAACACTTGTCTTTATTTTGCCATTGTTGAAGCATGTTATTGATGGTATGATCACCCTTGTCCTCTTGGATCATGCGGATCCCAGTGAAAACACTGCTATTGCTCTCCGAGACTTTGATTTTACATACAGCACTGCTATTTTAGAGCCAAGATGTATAAACTTGACAAAGATATTATCCTCAGTGATTCATTTATGATAGCAGAGGTGCCAACTTCTGTAAATCTGTTTGAGATAGCTTTTGGAACGATGACTGAATTGTAGAGTTTTCATACACAGGCATAAGTGAAGTTAGAAAGTTCCTTATTTGTACTCCGCAAAAATTTGAAGTCTTAATGAGTGTGATTTGTGGGCTGAGCTCATAGTTTGGAAGGTCTTTTGGTGGCTTGGCTGGTGACATGGTGATACAAATTAAACAACTTTGAGAAGATAAGGCAGAAGTAATTTTAATATAGGAGAGGGGATGCTTCACTAGTCGTAATGTTCATTGCTCATTCTTGAATTAAAGTCTTGGCCAGACTGGTAGCAACAGAAGATGAAAATAGGACAGTTGTACCCCAAAGGCTTCTGCATTCCTTCTGTCTGCAAATCCTTGCACCTGCATGTGCAGACACAGCTGAATTCACATGCCGGTAGGCACACATACATGCAATCACCTATTCGGTGCACTCTCTTGTGGGTTTTTATATATCAGCCAATTCTGCCTTCTTAGAAATACCAAGCTATGTGGTCATTGATCAGCAGCCTACACAAGTTGAAGGCTTCAAGTCAGCTGTAGAGAGAACACATACAAGCACCTTGATAGAACAGAAAATCTGTTTTTCCACACATGGAGATATCACAAAAAAAGGAATACCAAACTAGGGCAAAGTTTAGGCAGGAAACAGTTGTGTCCTTAAGAAGAGCACTTCTGAAACAAATGGCTCCATGACACGGGGATTAGTGAGAACTTCCTCATAAAGAACATGGAACTGGAAGGGACTACTTGGGTCAATTAATTCAGTTCCTTGCTCGTAGCCAAGACATAAACATTTAAAGCAGATGGGGCTGTAACTTGTCTCCTTGAAACGCACAGAGATTTTATTACTGTCAGTATCTGGTAACATTTAAAACAAATGCCCAGAAACAGACCATGCCAGAGAAGGTTGATTTGTTGCTGCTGTATTTTGTATGTCCTAAAGATAGCATACGCTCTTTCTATACCAGTGATCTTGGAAGTTTTCAGAATACTGTTTCTGAGGTCATGTTAATGTTTGGTAGTATATTCATCTCCATTATGTGGAATGGCTCGGGGAAAAAAAAAAAAATCACTACTGGAGCTAATAAAAGAATAAGATGCTCAGTTTAAAAATGTTGTTGCAGAGATAGTCAAGAGCAAGTATGTCCAGCTGGCACTTTCTTGCAGGATTTATCTAATATGATGAACCCAGAAGGCCTCTGGCTCTCAGATGATTTGAAGACTCCTAATAACCTTAACAACATCCACTTAGTTTCTCAAACTGCGCCTCATATTTGATTCATCTCAAGTTGGCACACTGGTCAAGACCTGGATTTGAAACATGCCAAAGCTTAATGGTTAAGAGGATCTGTGGTTCTGTTTTGAGCTATTTGAGATATGAGAGATTCATTGTAAAATGTGGAGCTGAGCTGAGTCCCAAGTCTCACAAACATGCTGGATCCAGGACTTTGTGTCTGACGTCAGTAATTAGTGCTGGGAAGTGTGAGAGGCAGAAGGTGCAAGCAGAGCCTTTCATATTAAGCTGGCTTGTTTCATAGCATGGTACAAAGCACCAACAAACTGCAGCGATTAAATACCCCTCTGAACTTAAAGTATAAAGAGATATTGGTCTTGCTAGAGACCAGGCAGCTCACTAAATTGCAGTGCATCTCTCTCAGCTGAAATATAAGCTCACATAGAGAGAGCAACCACATGTAGCTGTGGTTTTTGAAGCTGAGTATAGGCTTTTTGGTGCATAAATTTCTCCTGTTGATGACCTGGGATATGCACAGCAGTATTGTAAAACAAAATGCTCTTTCTTCTGTGTGTGTATAGGAATGCAGGCAACATATCCTGGTATTTCATTGCCAGGTGCCATTAAGAAAAATGGCTGGATCTTAATTGGTACAGCCCAGCATGTGTCAGAGTTCCTGATAAACTAAAGCAAAGCCCTGATGAATCTAACTAATCCACACTTGCAAGTGCTGCTTGATTTTCTCAACTGCCTTCAGCAATGAAGAAATAGTGAAGAGGGATACAGCTGAGTGGGTCTGGGAAGTTAATGTCAAGAAAGTGGGAGAAAGTAGGGGAAGCAGGGACTTTCATGATTATTTTTCTTCATGTGGAACTGGGAAATTCCTGGACTTCAGACCTTTGCCACATCTCTCCCTGACATTCTTGGCCTCAATAGAAACCAATGGTAAAGGTTCTATTGATTCAAGATGAGATTCTGCACAGTTGGGTATCTCCCTGCTTGTCCCTTTCCTCGTCCTTTTCCTGGTCCCCATCCCTCTCTGGTGTTCTGGCTCCTGTGACAACTCAACAAGTCTGTTCAGCTCACTCAGCCAACAAAAAAACCCAACATAGCAGAAAGATGCAGGTCAGAGGCCAAAGAACAGCCTTGATTTTTTCCCTCAGGAAATAGTTTGAATCTTTTCTACATTAATGGGTGTGGAGAATCTTTCCTCTTCTTAAAATGACTTGGAGATCAATCTGCATATAACACTGCTGAGGGATATTTGGGGACTCAGTCTGCTGACCTTCCAAAAGACTATTTAATAAATACCCTCAATACTGTTACAGAAGAGCAAATATCTCTTATTATATTGTCTGGTGCAGTAAAACCCCTCTACAGTATCTGAAGAGATAATTTTCTATTATCTGCCAGAAGCCTTTTAATAAAGGAGAAAAAGAGTGCTGCACAGTTGTTTTATCAGCTGAGGTTCATCCTGCAAACACAGAGAAGTACCACCTAGGGGTCTGACAAACAGGCATCTTTGAAGCACCGTGGTATTGAAGCTACCCTGTGGTAGCTCCATACCCACTTCTGATCGTTTTTATTTTACACTGTGCTTTAGAAGGAGGTACAAGTTTCTTTCCTTCTCTTTCTCTGTTTCTTGTGGGAATAAGGATGGGATCAGATCACCTGGGTGTGCTGCTGCAGTGAAACATTCAAAATGTTATCTGCATTCAGTTCTCCCTGCCTCTTTCCTTTCTTTCTGCAAAGGAATTAAGTAATTACGTACAGTGGGTGCCTCAAAAATATCACAGCTAACACTTCCAGATGTAAACCAGCAGGGTTTGTAAGTATAAAAGTCAGCAAGAAGGAAGGAAGGGAAGATAGTATTCTGTCAGTAGAGGCCAAGGTTTAAAGTGGTATAAATACTTAAAAAAATCACTCTATTTGAAAATCTTGCATGCATTTCAGAGCAAAGCTTGAAAGGCACAGTCTTGCTGAAACCCCCATTGACTTTGTGAGGGCTGAGACTTCCTCCATACTGATTTGAAGAATCTGGCCCTATCAGTGGTCTATTAAAGCTACCGCAGGCCTGTCCCGTACAGCCTCTGGAAAAAGGCAGGCTGCGCGTTGGAAACCTCCTTTGAACACCTCTTTCTCTAACAGAGATTTTTAAGCTCTGCATGCTCGGTCTATGGACCCGTGCACGAAGGGGTGACAGTGTTCAGAGTATTTGTAAATCTGCTACCAGTAAGTTTGCTTTTCTTAATTATGTTCCTTGGACCCTTAGAAATAGTCCATGGACTGCAAGTTGAAACCACTACAATGTGGTAACAGAGAGCAATAGTTTTTGTATCTGCAGCCCAGTCCGTCCTGTACCCTGCCTGCACTTCTCTGGGGATGCCAGATGGCTCCTTTTCCATTCTTGCTAGTCAGAAAGAGTATTTGATGGTCTCTGGTGCTTCACTCTGTATAAGAAGCTTCGTAGCACTAATGCTTGGACTGGGTTTTGGCCAGAGCTCTCAGTGCCCCAGGAGGCTTCACCACATTAAGTGCAGCAAGATGTCTGGGACCAGGTTCCTGCTCTTGTTTGGTCCTGGAGATGCTCTTTTTGAAAGCAGAGAGGTGGCAGAAAGCGTCACCTTTCACTCTCTGCTTGCAAGTCCTGCACTGTCTCAAGTTTTCTTCCCTCCTTTTTTGAGGAGAGATGCAAGACTGACTTCACTGCTAAGGTTTGCTTCTTGAAACTTTTTTTTATGTTTTTTCTTCCTTTCTCTTCCCCTTTCCAGGACTCTTGTGTTTGGGAAGCAAGTACAGATTTCCCTGGTGTATTTTTTCAACATTACTATAATAATTGCCTACACTGCTAACTTTACCAAAAGCTATATTATGGAGGTCATTTATTAATTTTTTATGCATGTTAACTGTATAAATAATGATTTGTAAAATTAGGCAGAAGTTACATTAAATTGAGCAGTGGTTAAATCATGACTTTGTTTATATTTGTCTTCTAAAATAATTAAACCTTCCTGTCATTTAGAAGACCATGTCCAGACACTTGTAACGTGTTTAATATTTTTATAGCAAGTAATTTAACTGAGAATTTCACTAAATTAATTGCAAAGTGTAAACTTTAGTTAAGGTTCTCCAAGTGAACATACAGTTACATGGTAGTAAAGAATTAATACTGTATATCTTTAGAAGGGCATTACCTTGAAATTGTCAGCCAATTTCTCATAATATTCAAAGTTGAATCATTATTTAAATGCTAGGTCATACTCCAACACACCTGTCCACATGCCACGAGCTAAGAGACTGTGAATCGCCTTCACGTCAAATAATCTGTGATGGATGGCTATCTTTGGCTTCCAGAGTCAGCAAAGCGCAGGGAAGAGAATTGAAAGGGACAAAAGAAAGGAGAAAGGTGTGAAAGGAAATACCAGAAAGAGAGATTCCCAGTCATGCATACAACTGTCCCTGAAACCCATCCTGATGCAGGACATAATACAAAACAAGACATTGATGTGTTTCCATTTAAGTATTGAAGATGTGTATTAATCTGTGAACCTGAGGGGACTGTAGGGGGATTCGGAACTGTGGGTTCTGTTTGGTTTCTTAACTGTGCACTGGAAGAGACAGCCATGGTCTGTATACATTGGGGTAAGCCAGATGTGAGCCTCGGGCAGAGCCCAGGCTGAGAAGCTGTGTCTCACCAAGCTGCACTAATTCATTTGTCTCAGCCCTTGCCAATGTGGCTTCTGGAACATGAAAAACTACCTGCGTGAAAAGCTGATCCTGACTGTGAAACACACCCTCAGGTTTCCCCAAACGCAACTCTGGGGCTCTGAAATTGAAGGGGACAGACAAAGGAGGAGAAGGGCAGATAATTTGGTCAGTATCCAGAATTCATGAGGTCTCCAAGACATTTCATGGACCATGCTGGGATCACAGAAATTTGGCTGGGCAATGCAAGGTGCTGAGTGTGGCAGTGCTGGTGACAGCTGAGATGCCTTTCTTCCTCATGACCTGTACCCTCAGGTTGGCTGTTTCTGGTGTCACACTTTAGATGCCAGATCAAACACTTGTAAACAATACATATAATACATACAATTCAGCCTAAGCTCTGGTAATAACTCCAGCTTGACATCCTGCCTTCCTAACATGACTCAGATACAGCATCCTTCCTGATCTTCCCTCTCATATTCTTTGACAGTGTTATTTGACTCTTATAAATATGAGACATTGTTTTTGACCCATGAATGGCTGCATTGACTGGTGACTTGAACTCATCGTTACTTGTAAGTTTCAGTGCCCAAAACTTTTCTGGATAAAGAAGTGCTCTCTGAAAACAGATGTTACTCAGTAGGAGACCTTTGTGCCTTTTGAGTTTCCTTTTCACCTTTGTATTTCCTCACTCTCTCACATCCAGCTGAGGGGCTCTGCTGCATTTCCATGGAAATCTGGACATGCTCAAAACAGGGAGGGCTTTCCTGTTCATATGTCTTTAAAGGTAAAGAACAATAAAATGTCAAATTACTGAATAAAGCCAAGTCCATTTATCAATATATTTCCTGCAGCAAAAGGGTGATGACTGAATGACCTGGAGCTGAGGCACAAGAAGCCCCTGCACAAGAGCTATCCACTGATTAAAAGCCTATATGAAAATTTAATGAGAACACACCCAAAACCTTTGATGACCGATAATGTTTATGATCTAATTTAAAATTCAAGGTGACATCAAATATTTTTAAATTCATTAGACACTTAGTGTTAAACTAGATGTTATTTGAAAGGCAAACGACTGCCTAGCATACTCCTTTATTTGTGAGAAGGCGTAATTTCAACCCTAAAATCATTTGACCAAAAGGTTTAGCATTTTTTTATTCACCTTCAATTCTATAATGAAATGCTTGTGGCCATGAAATGCATTGAAATTCCCTCTTCCCAAGGATCAGCTGCTGCAATTGGTTGATGAGAAACTGCGAATGGGGAGTGAACACGTCTCTTTCCCCATGTTCTGGCATTGCACACAAGACTCTTTCCTTCTTTCTCTCGAGGTTAGTGTGGAGGGAACAACATCATAATTCAAAACAGGTGCAAACAGCAGTTTAGCAAATTCCTTCCATTTTCAGCTCCCAACAATTGGCCCAGTTTCACATGTGCTTAAACTCTCAAATTGTAGGCTTATCAGATACTGACACTGGTTATATTTATATACCTGAATACTCAAGAACATCTGCTGTATTCAAATTCATCATTCAAAAGACTTAATTAAAATATTGCTGAACTGGAGACTCAGCATGCATTACCAAAGTGCGTATGTTTTGCTACTATCAATTAGGACTGTATTCATGAAAACAACTCCTGCACAAAATCCGTATGTTTAATCCTTATGCTAATCTCCCCAGAATTTGTTGTACTGTTTCAGAGACAGTCAATTGAAGACTTTATTTTCTTTAGTAAAACTGCATAACATGTTTTCATTAACTCAACAAGAGATAAATCAGGATTGATGTCTAGTATAAACACTGAGAAATCTAGATTGAGGCATCTTGGTAATAAATAGTAACCTATGCTTCAAGCTGGCTGAGTGTTTTTCCAATTAAGATATTACTGAGTATTAAAAAATGCTCATTTAAAACTAAGTATTAAAAGATGCTTTGCCCTCCAAGCATTGTCTCAATCTTTCATTGATTTAAGAAATTAAGAAATCTAAGCACAATCAATAACCTACTCACACATAATCTGATTTGTCTCCATCACCAGTGGGGTGTCATTTATAATGTTATAGCCTACCACAGCCGCTTGGATTACATGCTGTGCTTGAATTAGAATAGCAACTGTGCATGGCATTTAGAAGTTCGTTCTTACCTTTTTCTTTCTCTAACAAGAAAATGTGTATACACATTTGATTTCTTGAAAAAATCCAACATTTGGAAACTCACATTTGAAGCTACCACTTGGAAATGAAAATGTTCTGCTTCTTGCAAGAGAAATGTTGAGACATTGAAATGAGAGGTTTAGGGGAAGGTGGGAAAGATCAGCAGGGTGGACTGGAAAGATCAGGAGGGGAGAACTGGAAAGTGATTGGGTTTTGTTATAGGTAAGGGGTTAAACAAAGGGGCGGGGCTGATCCTCTCATTTATTCCCTTTGGACACAGGACTCTGATCACATCCCACACATTCTACCCCAAAGGTACAACCAGCCTCATGGCTCATTTCCAAAGTGCGGCTGCAAATAACTGCTGACCCACATGCAACCAACCAGTCCTTTCGTAGCAAAAACTTCAGCAGAGAGCAGGATTGTTTGTTTTGGTTAGTTTGGGTGACTCTCTCTTCCTGAAACATGGGCAAAGCCTGTTGCTCAAGGGCCTCTGCCTCCTTGGCTGTGTTGCGAGCGTTTTGCTGCTGGGTTGTATTGTTAAAACTTCACTTAGGACAGACAGAAAAGCTGATGTTTAATATTGATCAGGGATGCAGGCAGCTCCTTCCTGCCTATAAGATATCACTGAATGACAATCAAAAGGAACAAGCTCTCTAGAATCAACCCTCAAACAAGGTAAAACTACTCTCCTTTACATGATCTCTATGGATTTGGGTTTTGGCAGGGCCCGTTCTGTCAAGAAGGTGTCCAGCAGCATATGCTAAAGGCTCGTTGACTCTCGGCTCTCTGGCAAGGCACCTGGGGCCATGTGTGCACACATGCAGATGTGAGAATGAGCAGGAGGAAGATGTGGATGAACTGAGAAATACCTGGGACAATGCCTGGGAGCAGGAAGGAGCAGCAGGGGGTAGTGCAGCTTGCCAGTATGGAAAGCATCTCTCATTTTAACAGCTGTTTTCCCCGGATCTGCCTTGGAGGGGAGTCATGCCTGAGGTTTGCATTCACAGCAGCAGAGATCTGCCTCACAGACCAGCAAGAAGAATTACCGTCGGTGGGAAGTGGCTGAGAACCACTGGGAAGATGGAAATAGGAATGACACTGTTTAATTGCTAACATTGGAGTAAAGGAGAAGTAATGGCTGTCTCTCAGCAGTGGAATGAATGTAATGAACAACTCATGAAAGATTGCACTTGCCAGCAGTTGTCCAGGGAACCACTGCCCACATGGCTTCCATGGGATGCTTATGCCTGTCAGTAAAGTCATCAAATTAAGAACTTAGAAGAGGGCCATATACTGGCCTTCACCTTTGAGACTCTAGGGGTCAACAGCATTTGGTTCAAGGACTATATCACTTTGTGCCTGCCTCCATAAACCATCAGTTCAGGGCCAGTGACTTGCAGGCAAAATGTTGCCCCTTGGCAAATAAAATTTTGTTTATTTTCATTCCTTTCCATAATTTTGCACGCAAACTGAAGAACCCTTTCCCTGCTGTGACTATTGGAAGACTGATACATTGCCGGCTGCTTTGTAAGTGTTTACTCTGTGCAGGAAGGTGAGTACTGGCATCCCTGTGTGCAGAGTATGGCAGTCTCCCAGAAAGAGGAGGAAGCAAGAGGTCTGAGCTGTGAGTTTCTGGCTGTACCTCATGTTTTGAAGAGTAAATCAGGAGGCTAATAAGCTATCATAAATTCTTTTTTTTATTATTATTTAAGTTGACATGAATTTGTCCAATTCTGAGTGTCCCATAGAAATACAAAAGCTTTATTTTCTAAGTGGAGGGTCTAAATAGCAGCTTCTAATTCTTAGCTGGACACTGCTGTCCTGAACAATACAGAGCAGGCTGTTTAATCACCCTGCAGTCATGAAAAGTCTCCAATAACCTCTAAGCTCATGACACCCACAGGGAAAGAGCCAACAGAGCCACCTCTGAGAAGGCTTTTTCTGAACATTTCTGTCCAGCACTGAAGAGTATTCAGGCTTTCCCAAGAGGTCTGGCAGGTCTCCGGGCTTGAGTGTGGAAATGTACCTGTGTGTAGTAAAGCCACTCTTGACTATCCTGATGTGATTAAAAAGCTGACAGACAAGATCAGGTGTTAGGTCCTGGGTTCAGTCTGAGCAGGAGGGAAGAAATACCCTTCAGGATGCAGGGAAATTTGTCGTGTTAAAGAAAGGATTTTAACTAGGCTCTCTTAGTTGATTTGAAAAACATTTGCAGGCTCCACTTCAATACATGGGAAATCAGTAGGCATTGAAAAATACAAGAATAAGAAATTTTTTTCACCTTTGACAATGTTATTAAAATGATCATACAAAAAAAGCCTCTCTATAACTTCTCAGTAGCTATGGTTGGACCTTGGTATTTTCTAGTCTTAATAACATATGATTTATGTCAGTTCTAAAAAATGAATATTTTCTTTAAGTTCTCTCAGATTCCTTTTGTGAGAGAAACTCAATTCCTGTTCCTGATTACCATATTCTTGTTATTCCAGATTAATGAATATACCTAGAGATTATTTGCCAACCTATGTCAGACCAGGAATTTATTAACTATTTCCAGTAGCTACCAATGACCATGAGGAGAAGATCCTAAATGATGAAAACAGGAGGAGAGCAAGACAATCATTGCTGCACAGGCATCTCAGACAGCAGTTCTCTTCTGAGGCAACGCATCCACATACTGGTATCATCACGCACGTTAGTAGTTATTTACAGTCCAGTAACTCAGTATTTCACCTGAGGCTCCTTCACAGTGAATTCCACAGGCAAAACTGTCCGCATGAAATGCTATTTGTGTATGTTGCAGATTTACGTACTTTTTACTTCCTTGCTCTTTTTTTTTTTAACCAGAAGGTACAAAGACTTAAAAAAAAGCTGTCGAGAATAAAATCAATGGAAAGAGATCTTATTTCAAACTGACCATTTTATAATTGTTGTGGCAAGAAAATGGCTGGATAAATGAGAACACGTTCCAAGCCACTAAAATGACAAGACATGTTATTCCTGGGGACAAGTGTTTATTCTAGTTGATCTGTTACTTTCAACTTCAGTGCTTGATTGGAGTCCCTGATAACTCATGTTCCACTAAAATATGTAGCCTGAAGTAAATAATCTTTCTTTCTGTTAATCTTTCTATTTGAAAGAATACCAGACACTTGGCACTTTCCATCACAACTTGCAATATCAGATTGGAAAAGGATTAAGTCTGTACAGTGATATTATGAAAACACAGTAAAGACAACCTGGAGCAGAAATTAAATAAAAATGTCTTGGGAAATATAAAAATAGATTTCAGCAAGATAAACAATAATAGTATTTTGGAGGATGAGTTGTTTCCTGAGTAAAGCATTAACCTTTCACCTTCAGGATATCAATAAACAGTGGGATCCTATGACAAGGATTGATTTAAACAACTTCGCTCCCCACCCCGCCTTTATAGCCCAAATGGTTGCTATGTTGCAGATCCCTGAAAGCAGAGAGCTCCTTCAATGTAGTTCCCTGGAGATGCAACATCTACTTCTGGCAAAAAAACACTGGGCACTTCAGAGCAGGGTTGAAGGTGAATAATGTTTTTATTGGCTTTAATTAGCACTTCCACAAGCTGCAGAGTTCTTTACCTGCAGCTGCATTGCACTTGGAAAGGTGTGAGAGCCCTACTGCCTTTGTAAACATCAAACAGATTTGTTTCTAATCTGGTCTCTTTAACCAAGCCCTCCTGCTGATCAGAAAAAGTGAGGACAAACACCTCTGAAGAAAAAAAAAAAAGTTACTCTGGAATATGAGATTTATTATTTATTATTCTAGATTGATATGTATTTATTATTTAGTTTGTTAGTTCTCTGGAACTTGTGCCTATCCTCTTGCACCTAGCTCACAGTTGGTGCTATATAAATAAGTCATTATTGTTAATATTTGATAAGGATAGCTGAAAGATCACTGTAAGCAATGATCAATAAGACTTCTTGATTCCCGATTCTGCTTTGGCTTCCACCACTTTTACACCACTGAAATTCCACCTGCTTCTTTGGGATCTCTCCTGCCTTGGAGCAGAGAAGCAAGAAGAAGATCAAGACATTTCTGTCTAAATGATTTGGAGAGCAATTAGTAAACACAGGCTTTGTAAACTCTTATGCATGTGGTATGATATGTAAATATAACTGATTAAGGGTTCGATCCACAGCAAGTAAAAATGGAAGTAATTTCTTCAGTCAGCAGGGTGAATGCTGGTTTACGTCAGCTGAAGATCTTTCTAGAGGTTGTTGATGGATTCACGTCTATAAAAATTACCTCCTGGGATGCTCTTTTTCTAAGACGTTTTGAGCAGTCTATTGTGCAACCAGAACAGAACAGGCTGGCTGGCCAGTGTAATGAGCACCAGAAGTCTTTATTGTCCAAGATCTGGGTAGGATTAATAGTTTTAAGGCTTGAGCGAGCCAGGCGGTCCCCTGGTGTTTGCAGAGCCCTGGAGGACAGAAGCCTGACCAAGGTCTGTCTGACAGTCAGCCATGCGTTGCTGCTTACTGGCTGACACACACACTCATTTGGGAAAACAAGGGAGAATTTTAAATGGGGTTCTCAGCTCAAACAAGCCTATCTGGCTTACAGCGGCATGCCAGAGCCACTCACAGATGAAGCTTAGCCAGATCAAACACCATTTTACCAGTTATTCCTGTGCATTCTCCCAGCTATCCCTAACCCTCCAGCATCCTATCCAGGTAGCAGATTATTTTGCCTATACAAAAGATGCACGTGGCCCAATTTATCCTTTCTTTTGTGACAGTCAGCTTCTACAAAGAGATTCATTATCTGGGTCAAGAAGTTACATGTCTCCAAACGTGACTCTCTGTCAACATTTTTTATGTATTAATTGGAGGGAGTCTCTGGGATTTCCTTCAAGACGAAGCATAGGAGGCATCTAAGGTGTTGTTTGGATCCCAGCTGAGCAGTCCACAACAAATGAAAGACTGTGCTGTGTCCTAATCCTTTTGTGCCTTAGAGCCTTTCAGCTTCATCTGCTTTTTATTCTGAAGAAAGCCCATATTTCTCATTTGTCTCTTCTATTTCAGAAGACATGCTCAAGGCCTTTCCGATGTGTAGCTTGGATAGAGAGACTGAAGAGTTTCCCTGAAGAGAAGATCCTCTCTGCATTCTTTTACTGCCCTCAGTATGGTGCGTATTTAATTAGAGATGGACAAATGGTAAAAGCATCTAACACAACATGGGCAAACACCAAAAACACAGCTAGTAACAGAAGCTTTTCTAAATTGTTCCTCTCAAGACATATTCTGAAAAGCAAGTATTCCTGGCCTTTGAGGTCCAGCAGGACCCTTCTTGGGCAATTTTTGGAGGCTTTAAACCAAGATTGTTTCGGACACTGAGTGTAAGATGACCAGCAAAGCAGAAGCAGAGAAGGAAGGAAGCTCTAGTTTCTGGTAGGTCTGTTCCCTCTGGCTGATGACATTTTGATCAGGCTTTCATTAAGTCTCTCACTTTGAGGAGTTGTGCTGGTTTTGGCTGGGATAGAGTTAGTTTTCTTCATAGTAACTGGTATGGGGCTGTGTTTTGGATTTGTGCTGCAAACGGTGTTGATAACTCAGGGATTGCTGAGCAGAGCTTACACAGAGTCAAGGCCGTTTCTGCTTCTCACCCCACGCTACAGGGGAGCTGGCTGGGGGTACACAAGAATTTGGAAGGAGACACAGCCAGGACAGCTGACTCCAACTGACTGAAAAGATATTCCACATCATATGATGTCATGCTCAGCATATAAAGCTGAAGGAAGAAGAAGGAAGGAGGGGACATTTGGACTAATGGCATTTGTCTTCCCAAGTCACTGTTACACGTGATGGAGCCCTGCTTTCCTGTAGACGGCTGAACACCTGCCTGCCAGTGCGAAGTGGTGAATGAATTCCTTGTTTTGCTTTGCTTGTGTGCACAGCTTTTACTTCAGCTATAAAACAGCCTTTATCCTGACCCATGAGTTTTTACACTTACACCCTTCCAATTCTCTGCCCCATCCCACTGGGATGGAGTGAGTAAGGGGCTGTGTGGGCCTTAGTTGTTGGCGGGATTAAACCATGACAGGAGTATGGGTTTCGTCAAGTAAAGAAACCTGAAAATGCAGAGGTCGCGCCTTCCCAAAGCACTCCAGAACTGCATAGCATAGAAAAATCAACTAGTCTCTGCTTCAGTGGAGTTACTCAGGATCCCTCTCATGTAAACTCCACCTTGTCATCTCCTTTCACTGTCTCATTCAGGATGTTGTCTATCTAACACCGACCCATGTTGCTTACAGTAACCCTCCAGGGCTGTTGTGAGCACTGTGCAGACAAGAGGAAGATGGAGTTGTCAGTTGTTCAGTACTTCGCACTCAGAGGAGAAAATACACTTTTGGGAGCTTAACTCTCTGAGCTGTTCACCCGGTTTGCCTGAAGCAATTCCCCAGAGCTAGCAAAGAAAAGATTTTCCTTTTCCTACCCTACTTCAGCCCTTTTGTAGATACACTGATCCTGGGAATCCTCTGGGGTTTGCTCCCCTATGCCCACACAAAGTGCAGCAGTCACCAAACATCACTCCCTACTAAGCTAAGGAAGATTTAAAAGGGAAAGAGTCTTTATGTCTACGGAAGATATAATTTTCAGGGTCTCCTCTCCTCTCCTTCTCCTTTTCTCTTCTTTTATCTATTTTTCCTTCTTCAATGCGCCCCTCCTTGCCACCCCAGTTTCCCATAATTCTTGCGCTCGATTGAATTCCCAGACTGAAACACTGACCTTACTGAATTCACCAGGAGGAATTTCCACCTTCTTCTTTGGGAAGAAATATTTTATGCATATGACTAATTAGTCAAAGAAAAAATACAGCATGTATGTTTTAGTGCCTGGCTCTGCTCAGGACATACCCTATGATCATTTCTTTGAAAGCAATTTCACTGAAGGCAATAGAAGTTTTGCACAGATGCAAGTCCCTGTTGAATGGATAAATACCAGCTATTTGTTCATAAGCTGTTGGATGTGAGAGAGGAAAGGCTCATTTTAGGAGAAAACAATGACATGACATATCCTGCTTTTGTTAGCCAGGCCATCATATGCATTTTATACGATAAGGAGAGATCCTGTAAACCAGCAGGGTCAAGGAAAGATGCCCTCTGTTTCCTCAATGTATAATAACACCGTTCAAAGTGAAAGATCAATGATGGGTATTTTTGCATTTAAAACTCATTTTCAGAGAGATCCATTATGCTGTATAAACCACATCACATTAAACAGCGCATGCAAGCATTAAGCAGGTGCTTGCAAAATGCCTCAGCAAGTAATGTGCACCACGAGCCTTCATCTCCTTTGTCGAAGCTGGCAGCTATGGCTAAAGGAGTGGTGTATATCATGCTGCCCGTAGCTGTGCTCCTTCGAGTTACAGAATCAGACAGCATTAGAATGTGAACCCAAGTTGCAGAAGCAGTAGGATGCAGTGACTGATAACTCCAAAGAGGGCCCATATGGCAGGATGGCTGTACTTATAAATATTTCAAATGTCAATTCACAAGGCTACAATCATCCCAAGCTGTTTGTGTTATTCTGAATAACTGCTAGCAAACTATAACAAAATATTTGTCATACTAGAATAACACATATAAATTTAACTGCTATGTACACCAAGCTTTTCTCCAGATAATGTATTTTATTATGTTAATAAAAACAACAGAGGCAGTGTGGTTGCAGAGAATTTGTAAATAATTACCTACGACAAACCATGCATACCTTGCCTGCTGAAGAGATTGCAGAACTTCATGTCTTTTTTCCAATGAGGACAGGCTAGTGTGACAGCAAGCCAAGATCAAGGTAATCAGGGCCTGATAAAGCATTATTTAGTTTTATTTTCCTCCATTAGCATTTGCACATGTGCTTATTTGATTTTATTAGCTGTCATCAGTAATTACTAATACACAGCCGTGCAGATGAAGTGACAGAATGCACGGAATATGGTGCTTTCCATATTGATGTCTTTGAAGCATGTTGGATGTTTTGTGCAGTTCTAAGCCCTGGGATGAGACGAGTCGAACCAAGAGATGAGCAGTTCACAAACAGCAGTTTCCAAAATGGCCCTGAGGGGGGTAGGCAGAATCAACTGGAGGTCCCCAAATGGGTTTGCTGTTCTCTTGCTGATAATGGGCTTATTTCGTCCTTCCCATTTATGATGAGCTCATGGAAAGGCTAAGCAACCTGTGGCTATTTTACAGAATTTAATAACCCCTCCCCTCAGTTTGGAAATGAAAATAGAAGAGAACTTTAGGACTTATATGGCATCCATAGCATTTTGAAACAGACTTTAATCAATTCTTACTTTTCAGTTGCTTATTATGACCTCTAAACTGCTGACACTTCAATCCAAATTTCAGTACTACTCCAGGAAAAGAAGAGATAGAATTGCACATACAACCAGCAAAATTATGACCTATTCATGTAATAATCCCTTTGCACAACCCTGTATATAATCCTAGTGATTCTGGACAAAAGGGAAGGTATTTACATCTAGTCAAACTTCCAAGGCTATTTACCCGTCTTCTGACAACTAAAGGGTCAAACAGTCATTGACTTAGAAGTGTGGAACAACATCTTATGGTAAGAAGAACTTATGTTCCTCACCGTGCTGAGGGTAAAAGAGCCAGCTAAAGGCTAAGCTGTCCACAACTCTGAATATGGTTTAATACTTGTGCATTGCTTGCAAAGTTTCTCATATAGAGCATCAGACCTGCTCTTATCATCCCATCCTCTCAATTTCCTCCATTTGTCATCACAAGTCCCAGTATGGCTTACCACTAAATTCATGAGTGGGCCTGAACCCTAGCTCAAGGGAGAAGTAGAGGCACCATGCAGCACCATAACCTTTCTTCATCCAAAACCCTAAAACACAGTCATCAGACTTCTGTCATGTAGCCCAGTACCTCACATGTGAGAACTGCAGGACCATGTGAGATCAAAGGTATACTCTTGGCAGTAAAGGTTCATGCAGAGTAAGAAGTAAGCAAGCTGAGCAACTCTAGCCTCATGGCAAGGTAAAACTGCCATCCTAAGAAAAACGGATCTGGTACCAGACATAGGGGAGTGCAGAGGAACCTGATGTGGCATGCTTAGCAAAGAGTAACGTAGAAGTAATATCAGCCTGCTAGTTCTTCTAGTTATTCAAGGTACCTTTGAACAATGTTTGGAAGGGACCAGGGGCTCTGCTAACCGAGCATGCTGTTACTCTTCCTTTGATGCATGCGAGAGTTCACAGAATGAACAGCATCTGTTCAGCTTCAGCCAGGTACAGCAGAACAGCATTCAGAGCACTCACAGTGTTTGGGAATGGAAGTTTTGGGGTGAACTTCTCAACCCTGGCCCATGTCCTAAATGAAAGATAAAGACTGTAAAAAACTATACCCTGTGAAATGCCTGGAAGATAATACCATGCTTTCAGTGGCAAGAACAGTGAAGCACAGAACAGATTGTCTGGCAAGATTGTGTAGTCCCCAGTCTTTAAGGATAGATGAGACAAATAGCCATCAGAAATGACAGGTGCAATTCTCCCTGCCTTAAGGCAGAGGTATGCACTGGGTGAGTTTTTCCAGCCGTATTCTTCTCTGCATCTATGATAAGAATTTGCAGAACTGGGGTCCAATCCCAGAGCTGTTATTTCCACCAGCCAACAGGAGCATCAGCCAGGATTTCAGTGTTATGCAAAATACTGCCAGACTGTTTGCATCACCTCAGTACCATGGCTAACATGTGACTGCTCATCTCATCACCACCTTCCCACACTGTGGTGTGACACTGTGGCAACAGAACAGAATATTAAACAGAAAATGTGTATGGGGTACAGTCACTATGCAAGTGTCACAAACATATTGAAGGTGATAATAGCATGAAAAGATGACACTCATATAGCAGCCTATAAAAGATGTCTTCACAAGCCCGCATTGGCTCTAGCTGTGAAAGCTGAATGACAGCCTACTTGAGTGCTATTAAAAGTCATGAATCTTTGCACTCTATTTACTTTCCCTTTTACTGGGATTAGGTTTTGCATCTCTTCAGTTGTTAAAATCTCACACATCCATCTGGGATGAAATACCATTTAATTACTTAATATTGTGATGCTGAACTTTTTCTCCCTGGGTGTGAGAAGACCTTTCAGACATGGTCAGCAAACTGCAACATAGTGCCTTTCCTGTTCTTGTCTAGAGACAGTCCAGAAAAAGAATCATGGTGCTGAATAATGCACTTCAAAGAAAACACCACTTCTTCTTGAGGGATCTTCTCTAGTCAAAAGTCTTTAAAAACATTCCCAAGCGTAAGGCAAATTTCTTTACCAGTCTACCAGTTGCTATAAATGTCTGTGCTCTAGGGCTGGGACTGAGAAGTCAGGTAAGACTCGGGCAGAGCTGGAGGCACAAGCACCAGAGAAACGCAGAGATCCCAGAAAAGCCACAGTGGGATAGTGTGACAGGTGTGGAGAAGTGTATATATCCTCCTTATGAAATCTGGAAATGCCTCTGTATTCCTGGAGACACCAATTTACTGCAAGAGCACAGACTCTGCTGCTTGTATTTGACGTCACAGGTTTGATGAAGCAGAGCTGAGTTTGCAGTGCTCAGATAGGTGTAGAGGAGAGCAAGGACAGACCCTCTATCTGCTTCTTGCAGGACACACTGCAACATCCATTGCTGCACTTGGTGGCACTGATGTCCCCACCCCACCAGGCACTCTGGCCTTCACATGATGGTCTGTTAATGAAGGCCATCAAAGCCACCTTTTCATCAACTTCACTGGCTTCTTTGACTGGGCCACAATTTCAACTTTTGATGTGGAAACTACTATTTTTGAGGGGGTATTTACTTGAGGCTGAGACTGTGGGGAATGTAGAATGTTTTGACCAGATTAGAGGAAAAAAATGGCTATACTGAAACGGTTTAAGGGTAGGAACAAGCTTTTCTTACTGGTAGCCTCTTTGATCGACACTGCGTATTCAGATGCCAGATAATAAGTCAATCATCAGTTTCTCTTTAAATAGGTTGAGCAATTCAAAGCAGCTCCTCTAACATATAATTTAAAGGGGTTGGAACATTTCTCCCAATGACAACAAATAGTGGTGTGCTTTGCTGTAATAAACCATATGTTGTTTCTACCAGGAGTTGACCATTCTTGCTCTCGAATTGAGAAACTTAAAATCTGAAGCCACTTACCTACTAAACTGCAGTAAATGTTCATTCTCAGAGGCTCATGTATTATTAATACAATGGGAAAGACATCTTAATATATTTATAGAGATATTCTGTACATTTTTGCTAGAACATAAGGGAAAGAATACAAATACTGTCCAGATCCTTAATCAATACCAATGATCATTAGAGCCCTGTACAACAGAGCAGCCCTTATTGCCAATGAATTCCGGCTTTTAATCTGTACTGCTGAAGTATTCATAAATCTATTTCACCCCCTAAATGCAGTGAAAAACTGAAGTCACAACCTGCAAGACATCTGTGATTTATTCTTTTGGGCTTCCAACAATGAGATCAGAGTCATTACAATCTAAGGCGAGGTAGGTGGCTAATAAATCTGTTACTGACTTACACATAGATCGTGGTGTTGCATTGCTAGTTTGCAAAGAAAACAACCTGTAATTGTGTGCAAAATGGCATGCTGTGGCCGTAGATGGAGAATGATCCTTAATAGGTTTCAGTTCTTGGTAGTGTGTGTGTTGTTGAAGCTAAAAGCCTGTGCCACACTACCAGAAGCCAGGCAAACACAGAAGAGCCAGCTAGGATGTTCGGACCGCTTGTAGAAAAGGAACATGTTGGAAGCAGTAAGCAAGAGAGGGACTTACCTATGGGGCTGCAGGCCCCAGCTTGTCTAGGAAAACAAGATATACCAATAGAGATAAGGAGGTTATTATCTGTGAGAAAGACAGACGGGTAGCTCCTAGTTCGGAGAGAGGGACATGAAAAAGGAAGAGGGCCTGTACCAGATAAAGAAGGAATGTGGCAGGTAGCCTCATGAGGTAACAGTTATTTTAAGGAAGTAAACAACAAGGAATGGAAAGTTTTCAGGAGAGACAGACATTATTGTACCCCTGAGGAAGTAACAGGGTAAGTAAAGTGAGTTTCTCTCTTTATCAGCCTCTATTTTGAGTTAACCAAGATGGGATCTTAAACCTCCTTAGGGCTAGACAAGTTGTAGACAGGTTATCTGTGCTTGTAGATGTAAAGCTGTGTGTATGTTTAGCTCACACAGGAAGCCTTCCCACTGAGAGTGGTTTTATGGAACGTGCCTGAAATGACTGTGCCTTTGCTTACAACCATCAGACAACCTCACCTCACCTGCACCTGAAAGAAGAATGGGCACCCATGACTTCCAGTTAGACCCTTCTCTAAGAGGAATACTTAAGACAGCAATAATGAAGACAGATTTCCAAGGGTTGAAAAATCCAGAATCATGGAACCCTCCAAAGACCTCTCAGGCCCATCAGAATCTGGCCTTTACAAAGGTGTGGGCAACTGAAAAAAAGAAAAGGTGTTTATTGTCATCTCTCCTGGCAAAATAATCTAAAATTATGGGGGTTCCAGGTTGTCAGACTTGTCAGCAACACTGTCATTCACATCTGCTTGCAATGCATTCCTTCGTGCACACCAGCTTTGTGCCAGCAGCCTGTGTAGGAGAGAAAAAGCTGCCTACATGTGCCAGCATATAGGAACATAGACGTTGTGGCCTCTGGAATCACTGGTGATTATCTTTGGGCTGTCCCAGAACTTTTATTCCAATCTGGTTATAAAATAAACTTTATAAAGATATGCACACACAATGGTGCTATACGTGTCAAAGATGTATTTCCTCATCTGTATGCTCTCATGCCAGACGTCAAATCAGCTTTTAGACCTATTTTGCACCCCAGACTCCCTGAAACTGCAGCTGTAGCAAAGGTTGCTGAGCATTTCTGTGGGATAGCTGGTGCAAGGAAAGGATTTATTTTTAATAGTATAGGCTTTTCTAGCCTTGAATATGTCTAAGGAGCATTCTCAGACTTAAGTCTTTCTGGGGAGGTCTGCAGAATGAGAAGTAGCATCTCCAGTGCCTTCCCTTGGGGCACTGCCACAGCCTTGCATAATGTAATATTTTTGTTCTACTTCCCTTGAGTCAATAACCACAACATTAAAGCATCACACTTGCCAAAGGAGAAAAGTTTATACTTAAATTAAGAATAGTTGAACACAAACCTGCCTTGAAACTCTTTATAAGATTGTCCAACTCAAAATGAAATCAGGACTTTCAGACCTGCTCCCAAGTGGATGATCATCTGTACCACAAACCCCACAGTGTTGGCTGGCACTGTTTGGTGATGTCTCTTCAGGAGAGCTTTGACCCTGAAATTCAGAAAGGATTGGAGTGTGTAACATTCACAGTCTTCACAGGCAGAAGTATTGGAGAGGCACAAACTCTCGATCCACAATGTGCAAGTATGTTCGGCAGAAAGGTCATCGGCCAGTGGAGGTCTCATAGGTACCGCTTCCCGGCAACATGCATGGAGCTGCTCAGGGAGGACAGGAGCTTCCTAGGCAACTGCGCTCCACACTTCTTGCACTGTGAAGGTCCCTCTTCTCCTCAGGCAAGGTCAGGCAGTCCACAGAGCTCCTCCATGCTCAGAGACATGTGGCTTGCAACCTGGATGTACCACTGAGGAAAAGCAATGGAGGGAGGATGACCTTGGAATTAATATTTTAAACAAACACAAAGTCTTTGTGTTGCCAGCCTCAAGCATTTACTCACTATTACTCATCTTCCTGCATTCTTTCAAACTATGAAATGGGCTTAAACATGGCATTGAAATATACACACTGGTGGAGTTTCTTTCATTTGCTCATTTATACTTTTTGTTTGGGTGGTTACTGAGCTTTTACAGTTTGTGCACTGAAGTCTTGCCTTGTCCGAACCTCCCCCACTGGCCACACACAAATAAACCACATTGGCTTTGGGCTGCAACTTAAAAGGAGGAAGAATTTCCAGTACTGCTTGAGAGGCAAGGATGTGGTTTGTTACTGAACTTTAAACCCTCCTCGTTCCCATCACTGCCAAATGCTGCAGCTTCTGCCACCTTGTCCAGAAACGTCCTTCCTTTGACCTCCCTCTTTGCACAAAAGGGCACTTGCATTGCAGAAACCCCAAGACATGCACTACTAAAAACTGTAGGAACCTGAGGAAGGATCAGTGGTTTATTGTCAAGCTTATAATGGAGGTGGCAATTTTCAAGGATTACAGAAGATTGTTCAAAGACATAGAAGAAATCTGTGGCAGGACTGAGAACAAAGTGCAATGGCTCTCCTCAGACCTATTTTCTACCCATCCAGTCACACTGCCATTACCTTGCAGGGCCTGCAAACGCTCAGCTGCTGTAAGTAACTAGAAATGAAGACTTATTTTGACTTCAGCGAAGCCTGAGCAGATCTCAGTGATATGGGATTTCCTGCAGTGTGCTTATCGCACTTAAATGAATCCAGCAGACATAACATCATATTTTGCCCAGTATTTAAAGTTCATGAGGCAATTTTCTTGAACTGCTCCCTGTACTGCACAGTGAGGAGAAAGCTGATCAGCTAAACATTCAATCAACAAGCAGTTTCTAATCGTCTCTTCTGGAAGATAAAACAAATGCAGGCAAATAGACAAATCCTATCTCCAGCAAACAGCTAGAATAGCTGATTTATATGCTGGGACATTTTGTAGGAGCATGAAGTATTGTCCTTCCTTTAAGGCACTGAAGCACTAAGAAATGTACAGGCATAGGAACAGCCAAAACATCTGAAATGTCTGAACATCTCCTCAGCCCTACACTCCTTCCTATAGTTTTTGAGACCAGGGTATACCGTTCCAGGCTGTGTTGCATTTTTCAATATTCATGCGTTTAACAGTTGTTCTACCGCCCTGAAATGCAATTCCCTGCACATCAAACCCTGCAGAAGACGTCCCTTTGGGGTGCCCAAGGGCTTTTGCTCCCTGAGAAGAGCTGTACTAGAGCAGGCTGGCACGTGGCAGTGGGTAAGAAGTGCTGGTGCTGTGCACTGCTTTCTTCCTCTCAAAACTAGATGTGTGAGTTGCACTGGGGGTATCTGCCATGTAAAACCATGTCAACATACCAAGAGCATTCCAAGAATATAAAACTTTTAAAAAAATCCAGAGCAAGGTGATACCCTGGTAGTATCTCTATTCTTGTTTAAAAAAGATCACCAACCAAAAAAAAACCCAAACCCCAGAAATCACAATAAAAAGCACTTATGCAAATATATATGCAGATTAGGGGCATCCCTCAGGCTCTTGGCAAATTGCCAAAGCAGCCTTCAGAACTCTGAAGTTTGGGTCACCCAGTTCAAAAGCCATGCAAAACACTCATTCCTCCCCTTAGGCAGCCCTTCCAGGGAGTAGAGGCTTTCTCCCAGTCCTGATTCTCATCCCAGTGTGGCAGTTGAGAGCACCTCCCGCCTATCCTCTGGGCCAAGCCTAGGTGGAGCCACAGTCCCCTCCCCCATGAGTGAAAAGCCCTTTTTTTTTTTACAATACTTCTATGTTTTTCATCATCAGCTTTTCTTTTCCGTTTAAGAAATTCATCTCCTTGTGCTTTGAGTAGCGACGGCTCACAGCAGAGGAAGGCTCTGGCTTGAGATGCAGCCCTGGATGCAGTTCCCAGCTGCACTGCTGAATCCAAGCCACCTACCCTGCATCAGGTCCTTTCCAATGACCCTTGGCTCCAAGTCAGCAAAGCACTTAAAAGGTAGGCTTAGCAAATGCTAACATCTGTGGGAATAATCATGTACCTGAAGTGCCACTCAGCTGGGCTGACATGTCCATTGCTTATCTAGGTCACACCCTCTGTAGCGATCTACCTGCCTGCCCGGCACCCAGCAGAAAGGGCTCCTGAAGCAGAAAACATTAAATCTCATAGGAAGTACATACTTCGATCTCGCCTGTAGGATTGATATAAAAAGTGTACATAATTAGGACTTGTTCATATGTCATTTAACAGCTACATGTTGTTATTCTCATTTTGTTAGTGTTCTGCCTTGCTCTAAAAATAGAGGGTTTTTCTATCACTCTTTTTATTTTTAGTCTTTGCAGTAAATGTAACTATAAACAATAATTCCAATTAGTGGGCTCGTTTTTTTTTTTTTTTGCACCTCCAGCAGCTGCCTTTTCACAGGTTTTCCTGGGCTGCTTCAGGGGCCAATCAGATCATATAAATGTGCATATTAACAAAGGTTCATTAAGAGACTCTGTCTTTCTAAGCCTCTGGAAAAGATGCAAAGCAGGGACGAGCCTTAGAAGTAAGTGCACTGTGTTCTTCAATAAATCTGACATCATACTGAAATCAGCACTTTTTTAATAATCTATATTTAAGATGCAAATGTACCTATTTGATAAGAAAGTCTAATGTGTGAAAAAAAGATTCCAAATTGTTTTACTACTTCTTGATTGCTGTTGGCAAGGGGGGAATTACCATCGTAACAGCTTCATTGAAGGAAAGCCATATGCCTGAAATGGAGACAACGCTGAAGTTACAAACTTCAGTGAGATTAAGTTACATGGAGAAAGGTTCATTTAAAGTAGCGATTAATTAATGACCTCAGAGGTAACCCTACCAGCTACCACACTGGTTAGAGAGGTGAATCCTATTAACAACCTCCTAAGTGCAGTTTCCAATTACTAATCTTTTCAGCAGCTTTATGGCTGAGCTTTCTCATAAGAGAAATTACTTCAGGCCCCTGTTCCCATCACAGGGTCATCTCGTTTCACTTTCAGTCTGTGCTACAAAAGGATAGTCCTATGGGCAGCCTCTGACGGCCAAGAGGCTATTTTAATATTGCCAGAGCTCAGCAGGACATTTACATTTGAAATGCAACAATTGTAGAGTGGCAATTCAGCTCTCTTCCTCCTATCATATCAGTTGCTAAAATTGTAGAATAATTGCACTTACTCCATGGATTAGCCAGGGAGTGAATGGCCTCAGACTGTCTTTCCTCCGATGTAAAAAGAGGCAAGGTTGTGTGGAGACACCAAACCTTCTATTAAAGCAACAGACACAGCTGGGAAAAGGGACAAGATGTTAGGCATACAAGCCTCTGGGAAAGATTAAAGATCCTGAAAGTTTGCTCCATTTTTCCAGCTATATAAAGGCACATAAAGATACTCATTTTCTCTATAAAATTTGTCTCTTTAGACCACCACGGCTGCTGTTGCACTATTACGTGACTCTACTATAATGGAGTAAAGCTGCAAGAGGGCAGATAGACAGAGAGGAATGGGCTCTGGCCCTGTGGCCTCTTGGTTGCAGGGTAATCTGAGACTGTGCCTTGTCTCACTAATTAGTGTGTAATAGCTGTGTACACTGGCTCACTTTGGGATGTCTTATCAAAAGGGGAGAAAGAACTGGGTTAATTTAGCGATACAGAGGGACTGCATCTGTTTTCTCAGCGATGGAAGGATTATTATGGTTTCTAGATGACAGCAGGTCACATGCATGCAGGCTTTTTAAGTATAACTGAAATTTCTTTTTAACCTAGGGAAATAATTTAATTTCAACATGACTATTATTATTTTTTGGCTTCATGCTAACTCCCCTAATTCTTTTTGCTCTCGTACTTGCAACACAAATCTTTCTCCTTCCACATAACTGACAGATTTTCTTTGTTCATACCTGTCACTGTTTTTTCTTTTGATTCATGAAACGATTACATAATTCAGGTTTAAAGGTTATGAAAACTGTGTTTTGGCATTCAACCAGTCTCATCTCTGGAAACATTAGTCAAATACTTGTTTAAAATTCACTCTGTAGAAGGAAACATTGCCACCTAGGTCTTAGAAGAAATGAAATACAGGCAATCTCAGTGCTTATCTGACCAGATCTTGCTTTGCGCGCTTCAAAATGCTCAAACCTCATGATGGTGCAGGGCTTACACTGTTATACCACAACTTGAGATGTTCTGCTCTCTTCTGGATGTCACTCATAACTCATCTGCTCAGTATAAACTTGTTTGCATGCCTTTTCACAGTAAAAGATGCCAAAATAAAAGTCACCCATTAGAAGGAGGGTGACATGAAGGAGTACAAGATAAGAGGGCCAGGACAACCTAAAGGAGAAGGCTCAGGAAAATAAATGTTCTCTATGCCTGGGCACCAGGATAGCCAGACATAAGTCTGATGGTTATTGACATTTCCTCAGTCATCCTACGAAAGCCTCCTTCACAACCAGCAAGAACAAAGAGTGGGCGGGCCAGCCATCACAAGGTGATACCTGGACTGCCCTGGGTGAAGAAACAGGCAGTAAGGAGTGTATTCCTACGAATCCAATGTCTTGAAACAAATACTCCCAAAAAATATAGATGTACATAAATGCAAAATCCCATATACCCTAAAGGTGTGTAAAACCTAAAAAGCCAGGTGGAAAACCACTTTTGCTGGCCAAGTTAGGCTTAAAAGAAAGTCCAGTGGAGATAACTGATTTGCGACTCTAATACTAGCAAGAAAGTTATCAAGGATGTGCAAGAGATGAAAAGGAAAGAGTCCTGTTATCTTTCTAAGGGATCCTCAGTGGTGATCAAGGCTGATTGTTCCATAGCTGGTCAACAGAAGGATTCCAGAGAGCACTGAGGAAAGTTGTCCCACCCTGATTCCCAGCCCACAAGTCTCGAACAAGTGAGAGATATTGGTAAGCAGATGTCAATCATGACTAGAAGAGGGTCTTCTGACTATCCTTATGGTAATTCACTGTCAGATGGCCTAACTCTTGCTCAACATCAGGGCAATCAGGGTAAAGCTGTTGACCTAGTGTCTTCCATTTTTACTCAGTTGGATAGCTGATCTGCAAGCTGGGGCCTGAATGGGATGGTTCATACGGCAGGAACAAAATCACACCACTAGCATTTGAAGACTCGCTCTCACCCTGCTGAGTAACTCCAGAGTTGCAATGAGCAACAACCTCAGTATGACAGGATCTGCTTGCAGACTCCGTGGTCTGGAAATGCAAGCCAAAAAGTGATATGGATTTCACATCAAGAACTTTTTAACACATTTAACAACTGTGAAAGCTGAAAACTAGGCACAAAAGGCTAAACATGCCTCAGATGAGCCAGAGAATTAGTTAGGCATGTGGATGAATCAGTACATGGGACTTTGAAACCAGACCTTACTTCTGAGCTAAGCTCTTGGCTGGAGGGTGTTGGGTGAGCACTTAAACCTGCAAATACAAAATGCATTCCCTGCGCCAGGGGTCACATATGTACGAGACCACCCATGGATGACAGCAATTGAAAGGCAGCCAAGGAATAGAGCTATCATCCAGGGCACGCAACAGCCTTTTGTACTCAAGAAGAAAGATCACAGGCCTGGGATTGATAGTACTTGGCAACTTTTTTCCTTCTCTGGAGGCGATGCACCACAGAGGCTTGCTCGCCTCAGGGACAGCATGATGCATCAGGTTCCTGGTTCCCCTTTCCAGAGCAAAGAATTGGAAACTGTGACTGGAACTAGAGGTAAGGAAAAGGAGAGGTGCTGCCATTACAGCTAGCCCATCTCAGCTTTCACAGTGCTCCAGCCACAAGCAGATGACAAAGATTCTCTCAAGAAACAGACGTATGGAGAGAAGAAGCAGAGATGTGGATAATCTGAGCTATTGAAGAAAAAAGCAAATTTCACCAATGGACAAAAACTACGAAATCAGGGATGCCAGGGAGAGTGCTTCACAGATTGCTTAGTCAGCAGTGACTGGATCAAGGAACACCAAGGAATACTTCAGGTTCAACTCTTCATCATGCTGAAGATACAAGTAGCTACTTATCCTCTTCAGTGTGTTATGGGGTTGGAGCTAAGAGAATTAAAAGAACCACAGGCATTACACACTCAGAGACTGGCTACCACAGCACTGGCATCCTCCCAAATGTGCAGCGTACATCATGGGGTAGGACAGAGAAGGAGCAGTGGATGATGCACTTTGAAGTCCATTTCAGAAATGAGATCAATGAGCTATTTTTATAAAGACGGTTGATGTGACATTGCTATAACTGAAAATTATCTGCATTTCTTGTAGTGACATTAGGGAAAGATAAAACCAAGACTCAACAGCACAGATTGAAGACTTAACATTTGTTTAACCATCATATAGTCTAATTTCCCTGTTAAGAGGAGAGTGTTACATGGCACACAGTCCCTGCTGACACTTGGTAGCCAGAGAATAACAGTCAGTGGCCTATCTCCAATGCCCAATCCGCGAAGGCCAAGGTGGAAAGGTGACCATCAGGACCCTGGTCTAGCTTTATAGAAGAAAGTAATTCATGAGTCAAAGGACTTATCCTTTGCTGTGTCTGCTCAGCATTGTTAGTGTTTTCTGGCCTTCATGATGCATAGGAATTAGCAGAAACAGGAGAGATGGTGGTACACACAAGCCAGTTTTTCAGATAAGTTTACTGAAGTTAGGACAGATGAGTATAGTGTTGTCTAGAAGCAGGAAAAGAAGCAAAGAGGGTGAGGTAAGGGTTTACAATGAATAGCAAGTGACAGCATTTTCAAGACTGTAGCTGGTTGGCTACATAAGACTAGCTAAGGGAAAGCTGGATGAGGGCTTTGAAATTTAAAGCAGTGCCTTTTGGATGTACATCTAGCCTGGAGCAGCTGGCTAAAACACAGCCATGTAATCTGAGAAACTGCCTAGTTGGATTTTGGCAGACAATTTAGTGGAGATTTCAGACAGTTGCATATGTATGTGTATAGTGAATGGTTAAAATGAGTGTTTAGAAGTATAGACATGAATCTTAACACACCAGTAAAAGCAAAAAGAGGAAAAAATCTTGTTATTCCACTAGGTGTTGTGCTCTATGGAAAGTGCTAATGTACCTTTTTAATATGAGGGTGGGACAAACTGGGACACGCCCTCCTAATCTCACCACTGACAATACAAAGCATCAGCTGCTGTTTTAAACACATAGGAAATAACAAGAAGCAATTGAAAGCTAGTTCATAAAATGCTTCATCTGGGGTCATCCACTTTGTTGCCACCACTAAAGGAAAAAAGTTGTGGAAATCCAGACAGGTAGTGTGGATCAAGCAATGTAAACTGTGTGTGAGCACACATCTGGCTGGCTGACATAACCTCATGGAGAAACACGTGCCCAAACTAACAATAATCTGCCCACTATTTTATCTTAGCAGTTCTGTGTGGCAGGGCCTATTAATTAGATGACAGTTAGTGTGCATCGACTGTGATATGGTACTACCTCAAAACAATAGACTTGCACTTTTCCATCATCAGCCTGCTTTACTCTCTAACATGAATGAGCTGCATCTGATCATGTAAAACCATCTTTTACAATGTATTCTGTACTGATTATGTAATGAAATGTTTATTTGTGAATATGGAACTGGAAGAGAAAATGTCAACATCCATAATGAATTTTCTTGCACCATCTACAGAGCAAGCAGGTCAAAGAATAGGAAAAAAAATTAAGTCATCCTTCTGCAAGACAAAAACTAGTGTTTTCACTAAGCATTATTTTCAAGGACCGATGTTATGGTACCTTAAGCAGAAGAAAATGCAGTAGTACACTAACTCTTTAGGAGAAGAGTAGACTGGAAGTACTGTTTGGGGTTTTAAACAAAGAAAAAGGGAAGGAAAATGGCCAAGTTCTGGGGACAGAGAGATCCACCAGCACCAGTAACATATCTACGGACTAATAAAAAAACCTGCTGAGGAGATTCAGGTAGCTCAGGATTTTCCTTTGTTGTATATTGGTCTCCAATTAATCAGATTTTACCTTTGTATCACCTGATTCTTAATGCTTTGGGAGCCAAGTGATCCTGCATCACAGACATTGAGACTTCACAAATGATTGTTATTCAATTAAGGCAGATGTTTTAAATTAATTGGTGCCCATTGTGTAACTGATAAGCTATTATAATGAAAATACTAAGCATCTCAGAATAGCCATCCATTTGACCAAATGGAAAACAAAAAATGTGTTTGCTAAGAGGAAAGTTAAACTGTAGGATGCTACAGTTTGTTTGAAATAACACCCCACATATTTCCAAACAAAAAAGAAGCTTTTCTTAGACATTGTTAGCATCTGATTTTTTGTTTGAAGATTTTAAAATTTATTTTTGTGTTGAAGAAGGATAAAGCACTGGAGCAGGTCTGTAGACAGAGTCACAGACCAACATTCCAAGCAATCAAATGAACAAGTGTTGACATTACAATCAAGTATTTGGATGGAACATTCCTTTGGGACCCTACTCCATCCTGCTGTGTGTCAAAGACACCAGGAAAAGCTATATCAGTTTCACAAAGAGTGAAGTCCTGTCCTAGTCACATATCATTTTGGGGTGTGTGTGTGTGTGTGTGCTTTTTTCCCCTCCCTCTTCTTTCCCATACAATTCTCTGCAAAATGTCCTTACTTCCTCATTTTCCCTGGAATTTTTCTTCTTTTTCTGTACTGCATGGACATCACCAGTAGTAAAGAACGCAGATCTCTTCCCTGAATTTCTAAGCTTTCTCCCACAGTACTGTCCAGCTGTGAGCTGAACTGAGTTGTAGGGAAATTCTGCTCAGCCATTATAGCCATGACAACAGTGCTCATGTACTCTGTGGAGCTGGCTGTACCATTTATCCATAGGTAAAAGAAGGGACTATGCTCAGGACAGATGGGCTCTTCAAATACTTTCACTTCCAAATTCTAATAAGGCTTTTACGAGCATGTATTGACTGAATTAAAAAAATCAATAATTACCAGGTAAATAAAAGTTATGCTCTTGACACTGGAATATCCAAACTAATTTTCAAGTCCCTCTTCCCACCTGTAGTGGTATAACAATTTGCCACTGAAACAGATGTAAATTATTTTTTTTACTCATGGGCAAAATTAAAGTATATTTTTCTTTTTCCCTTTGTTCTGAGAGATATAAGGACTACTTTTAGCTAAAGCTTTCTCCAAAAAAATCAGCCTGAGGGCACTTCTGGCAAAAGAAATTGCATCTTGAACTTGTTTGCTCTGAAAGCTAAAAGAAAAAAATAATAATTTAATGCAATGTGCCAGGCAGACTTAACTGTAGGCAGCGATAACCCAAGCACACAGCAAGCACCTGCAGTTCATTTTCTTCAGTTATCATCTAATACATACTTAATATGCATTGTTTTGGTGTCTTGTGTCTTAGCAAAGTAATTGCTTAAGGATTCAAGCATAATTGATACAGGAATTAAGGTACAGAGTTAGATCTGGGTTCAATTCTACTTACAAAAGTAGCTTCCTACACCACCTTTATTCATTTGGTAAAGTCACTTAATGCAAAGATTAGTGTTCCCTTAGGGACCTGTGGAAACTCATCTTTCCTTCCCTCCTTGTTGTTATCTGTTCAGAGCATAAAGTCTCTGGGAAACAAATTGCCATATGCTGTTTCCTTTAATTCAAAGAATAGTGGAGTCACCAGCTGTTGAAGTAATGTAGATAAACACCACCTTAACTGGGTTGAAAAAAAATCAAGAATTCACTAACTTTATGAGCAGTAACATTTATCCAACTTGGCTCCTAATCTTGAACTGTAAACAGATTTTGGCTGTTACCTTCAGAAGTCATTACCACCCTGTTACAACAGAATACAAAAATGAGGTATAGTGTATCACTATTTCTTTTTTGATTGGAAAGTAAACATGTATTTGCTAACTGTAGTGGCACTGTTATTAGTGTAAATGAAACAAATGTATTCACCAATGGCACCATGTACACAAAAAACCAGAAATATCCCAGTGGAACTATGCAGCGTATGTAACTATGCAAACTTTTAATAAGCCACAATTAATTGCAATGCCATTTTCTGTTACCTGGATGAGATGGAAGGGAATTGAAAGCAATGGCAATATCACTACTGTAGCTGTCAAGTCATTCAAATGAAACAGCAGGGGCAGGAGAACAGAGGGCTCTGTATCTAATCCGGTAGTTATTTCCAAGTCACCCTTTGGGTCAGTTAACATGTAGAGAAGAGATAGCAGTTGTAAGTTGATGGTCACTTACAGAGGTGGGTAGAAAATAAAACCCAGTTGCTGTATGACTAGTCCATACATCTAGAAGCAATTATAGAGAAGAGGGAAGTTTAAAACTGCCCTTTGAGAAAGGTGAAAACTTGAAACTGTCTGCTGGATAAAAAAATTATTTAATATATACTCCTGGTGTAGGTTCTCTTAATTAAAAATTATATCCGCAGAGGCCAACTTAAATGATAAGAGAATCATCACAGGAGAAAACCCTTATTTCCTACTAGTGGCTGTTGTAAATTGAGGTTCTACTATTCCGTGGGAATTGCTTTCACTCCAATATTTGTCCATGCCTTGATCAAAACAAAACCTAAACACAAAATCTGCAGGATACCTGCACTTATTTTAATCTACATTATTATCTTCCTGTTTTCTCTTTGCATGATGTCATCAGTTTGAATTGAAATGAAGAGCTTTGTGCTTATAAACAGAATGTTTCAGTCTATCAAAATGCCTTTACTACCTGATAGAGAAATTCTGTTTGATTCTTCCACAGGAAGTTATATTTTCAAAAGCTGTGCATATTCTGCTGTTAAAGCAGACCCTCAGAGTATTTTTTACTGGCTCTACTTTTTATCTAAAGATATATACGGATAATCTGAAGGGAAAATTTCTAAGTTAGGCTTGTCTGGACATTTAGAAACATCTTTTAGCAAAACAGAGTTAAGCTAGTTAGGTTGGTCCTCGCTTGAGGATTAAATGTTTTTGATTATTCCTGGACAGCTTTTGCACGTGTTTTGCCAATACTACTTCTTTCTAGTTATTTTCTTAATGATCAAGTTTTAGCTAGAGAAGAAAGTCCTGCCTAAAAAAAATCAATGTTGATTTATTTTGAAGAGAATGTGATATGAAACTGAACCCTGTAGGAGGAAATCTTTGTACGTTAGAGGTCTGTTGTAGATGATGTGCCAAGCCGAAATGGAAAAACCACTGGTATCATTGCCAGTCAGCGCTGAACTCCCCTCTGCCTGGAGAGGGAGAATTGTGGAGTCCCCAGGAGAAGCCCTCTCTGAAGGTGGAGGATAGCATGTCAGGGTTCACCTCCTTGATCTGCCACAGCCTGCATGCATGAATCAGAAAAGATTCTGCAGAGGTTTTAATTTTCTTCTAAATGAGCAATAGATGCTTATGTGCTGTAAAAACCCAGCTGTCCTGTATTTCTTTCCTGTCTCATTTCTCCTATAAAATGGGAAAAGCACTTCCTCACCTCGCAGTCCTTGCTTACCTCCCAGGGATGTTTTAAGGGGTACTACAATGAAGATAACAAGGTACAATATGATCAGAGCTATATTAGTACATTAAGAGATAAGACAGAAGGATGAATATCATCCCTGAGGAGCAGAAACACCTGTCGTTCCTGTGACAGCTACAGAAACTACTGCAATACGTTTGGTAGCTTACACAATAGCAAAGGAAAGCTATTAAACTAGGGAAAGCTGGCCAACAGATAAGCCCAAAGAATCCCTGTTCAAACACAGGTTTTTATTTGGAATTCTTCCTAGTTTGACATTTTCATATTATTGCTTTTTTAGCTTTTTGAAACACAATCATTGTCTTTGTTATATGACTTTTAGACTTAACGCTGCCTGACTTTCAAACACAGCATCCACTCAGGGAAGTGGAGACATAGACCCATGTGTTGCAGAGTACTAGCAGAAAGCCCAGCTCAGAGTCATCAGTGGCACATTGGTCTTATGGTCAGCACTTTGGGTTATACCTGTCAGATGAACTGGGACTGGTGGTAAAGCTGCTGGGGAAGCAGGCAGGTCAGCTGATGGGTACCCCACAGCTGCTGGCTAAGCAGCAACCTCCACAAAAACCCATGTCATCTACCAGGAACTTCCACTGCTAAAGCCGAGGTACTTCTACTCATTTGCAGGTAGAAGACTGACCTCTGTGGATAGGATTTGCGGTGGATTGGATATGCTCTGTAAATCAAGTAGGAGTGTCCTGGAACACAGTATATGCACTGATTGGTGGTGACATTTGCAAAGGGAATGCTTTTGGAGTATCTGGGTTCACAAAGGCAGTATCTGACCCATGTGCTACACAAAGCAGCTGAAACAGCCAACACAGTGAATTCCTCCTAACTGAATGAGGATTATCCCAGGCATTATTTTGCGTCTAGTGGAATGAAAACATTTGAGAGAAACACAAACTGTTGGTGGTGAATGTATTCATCCATTTCTAGAAAGGAAATTGGAGCAATATTTTCCCTGGCTCAGTGGTTCCTTAGTGATAACTGCAGTTTCCCGACATCTGTCCTCCTTGTTTTTCTGCCCATCCCCAAGAACAGAGCTGATGTCAGAGTTATTTACAAGTGTATACAGGTATATCTTAGCATCCAGGAGAGGGACTAGAAGAAGTGCAGAGCTCAGTGATTCACTGATCCTGTCTCTAGAGTCTGTCACATCTATTGTGAACAGATATTCTATATAACAGGTACAGTATCTGATCATAAAATGTATGTCTTTTATATCACAGCTCTGATGCATTGCTTTGTGGTTTTATTACAGTGTTTCATGCAGAGGAAACTAGAGGCATAATAAATTCCAACAACAGGAGTATGATTCAAGCTCCTAGCAATATTTGGAGATCATCATTTTAATGAATAGTAGGCAATTTAGACAAATTACATTTTATGCCCACAAACAGCACATTGTGAAGAGTAGTGATGTTTAGTATGTGCTGTGCCATGACTATCAGGACAACATAAAGCCCCACATATGAACATTAAAAACATACAAGTAAAACATTGCATGTCCTCACCACTTCTCAGCCTGTAATAGCAAACACCTACCCAGCTATTGACCCCAATCGCAAGTAAAATTGGTGAGGCACATTTTACACTTGATCCTTACACTTACACTCAGGGGTCCATACTGAGACCAGTGCTATTCAGTATCTTCATCAGTGACGCAGACAGTGGGATTGAGTGCACCCTTAGCAAACGTGCAATGACACCAAGCTGAGCAGTGCAGTTGGCATGCCTGAGGGATGTGATACCGTCCAGAGTGATCTGGACAACCTGGAAAAGTGGACCCGTGTGAACCTCACAAGGTTCAACACAGCCAAAGTGCAAGGTCCTTTACCTGGGTTGGGACAACCCCTCTGTCTTGTCCCACTCAGTGGGTTGCGAGGGAGGTGAGTCCTTGCGATCCCCAAAAGATGTTACCGACTAAGCAGCCAAGCTCTGCTCAGCAAAACCACGCAGTCAGTAGAGTCACGACAGTGACTCAGAGGAACAATGCAAATCAACTTTGTTCCAAAGGACAGGCCAGAAAACACTGGCTAAATTCAATGTGGGTATCGGAAAAAGTATTTACACAAAGTCAAACGGTTTGAACAACGATGGTTTGGCATTGGCATGAACTAGAACACTGGTGCAGGAAAGCAGAGAAGAGAGAAAAGGAAGAAAGGAAAAATAAGGGAATAGAGAAAGTCTTACCCCCTTGGAACGGTCTCCAGCGATGTTCGTCTGTGCCCAGCAGGGCCCGCTGTCGCTCTCGAGCTCCTCCGGTGGAGGGGTCACAGATACACCGACCTCAGACAGGCCGCACTCTGCCTCTTTATAGCGCTCAGTCCCTCAGCCGAGCATGCGCAGTTGCTCCTTCCGGGCGAGTCCACAAAAGGGCCTGGGGTCCTACGCCATGCGCAGTTGAATGGGGCTGGGGTCGGCGGTGGGTTTTGCCCCCTGCACTGCCATGACCGCAACGTGACCCCGATGCCTGCACGTGCGCAGTGACGCCTCCAAAGCCGGGAGCAGGGATCACCTAGGCACAGGTTCTGGCCTCCTCCGAGGCGGGGGGGACTGGCGCCTCCAGGGCGGGGAGCTGGCAGGGGGGCAGGGGCTGCTCCCCGCAGCCAGGCAGTCCCGGTTCACAGGACAAAGCAGCACCTGGCCCAAAACAATGGTTCAAGGCATCGTATCTCATGTTGGCATTTAGCAGTCCATCGCAGCCTCCTGTCGATACAGGCTGGGCCATGAAGGGACTGAGAGGAGCCCTGCGGAGGCCTTGGGGGTGCTCGTAGGTGAAAAGCTGGACATGATCTGTCACTGTGCACTGCAGCCCAGGTGGCCAGCCTTATCCTGGGCTGCGTCAAAAGAGGGGAGTGGTTCTGCCCCAGTTCTCTGCTCTGGTGGGACCCTCTCTGGAGCACGTGTTCAGCTCTGGAGTCAGCACAAGAAAGACAGGGACCTGTTGGAATGGGTCCAGAGGAGGGCCACAAAAATGATCAGAAGGCTGGAGCACCTCTGCTGTGAAGAAAGGTTGAGAGTTTTAGGGTTGTTCAGCCTGAAAAAGAGAAGACTCCGGGGGAAACTTATAGTGGCCTTTCAGTACTTAAAGGGTATTTACAAGAAAGATGGGGACAATCTTTTTAGCAGTGCCTGCTGCAACAGGACAAGGAGTGATGATGTTAAACCAAAAGAGGAGAGATTTAGACTAGGTATGAGGAAGAAATTTTTTATGCTGAAGGTGGTGAAACACTGGAACAGGTTTTCCAGAAAGGTGGTAGAAGCTCCATCCCTGGAAATATTCAAGGTCAGGTTGGACTGGGCTCTGAGCAACCTGATCTATTTGAAGATGTCCCTGCTAACTGCAGGGGAGTTGGACCAAAGACCTTTGAAGGTCACTTCCAACCCAAACCATTCTATGATTCTATGATCCCAAAGGCTGAGAGATTTGTATCATGTAAGGAATAGACTTGGACGTCTTTTACCTCATCTTGCTTACTGCAGAACATAGCTTAAATTGCACTAGTAGTTTGATTTTAATGGTTTAATTCTATAAGCCTCCAAAGCATACTTTCTTCCTTTTCATAATGAAAATACAAATCATGGTGTCTGCTGTCAAATACCTGTGTCCAGTTCTAACAGAATGGGAAGATCCATCTGCTCCTCTTGTTTGATACCCTTGGACTGGAGATGAAATGGAGATAGACTTTGGTGTTTCTACATTAGCACTTCAGCTCAGATCTGAAGAGTGCTTTGGAAGTGAATAGTCACATCTTCCCCACTTATGTGTACTCTAGTTCACACCACAGAGCAGCATTGGAGCACACAAACAGAACTCCCCTCTAAAACAGAAGTTGAACTCCAAGAGTCTACCTAATATATCCCCAGTGCTAATGGGTCTTGTGGTATTGTTGTTCAGTCTTTCATTATTCAGCCACTTTATATACCTGTAGAAGATTGGTCTTTCAATTTTCATTGACAGTGCTTATTTCCAAGAAGCTCCGTGGGCTGCTGAGGGCATGTTTGGAATCTCTGTGCTCTAGAGGAGAATGGGGACAAATGCTCACTGCACACTTAGCTCTTCTGGAGGCTATCTCCCAGCTGAGTCCTAGGATCCTAGCACAGCTATGTTAATGTAAATGCATTTTGCATGCCGCATTTTAAATGTGACTTTTGCACGAAGGTGACTTACGCTTTTGGAGTCAGCTCTGCTTGTATCTATCTGCACTGATTATGGGGACAAGAACACCATTAGAATGTATCAAACTGGTTTAGGTTTGCAAAAAACTAAAAGCAATCTAAATAGTAGCGGAAAAAGAAAGGAATAATCACTGTGAGCTAGTACTTGTCTGTTCTTTTCCTTCTGTGCTGATATGTAGAATGATGCCAGTTTCTAGAATCTGATGTACATTTATAAGCCCACACAGTGCTAAGAACTTTGGTTTCATAAAGCAAAAACCAAAAAAGTTTCTAACACAAATGCTTTTGCACCTCCTCAGCTACTATGTGGAGGAATGAAGGCTTCTGATTTTGTAACTACAGGCCTGAGTTCCAACTTCTCTCTAAACTCTGGTCAAAACCTACTTTGGTGGAAAATGTTCAGAATTAAATCTTAACAGTGTGATGGTAGTCAAACACATCCCTTGTACTAACCCCCCATCTGTACTAATTACAGAACTGGTATACCATGCTCAGTTTGTGGCTACCCAGCACAAGAAAGTCATTGATGTGTTGGGTTGAGTCCAGAAGGCAGGCATTAAAATGACAAGGTGCATGATACAGCGTGTGTTATGTTAGGAGAGGTGATCTGAAGTGTTTGTTCAGCCTTAAGAAGAGAAGGCTAAAAGAGGGTTTCTTATTTCTGCCTTTAAATCCCTAATAGGAGGTTATAGAAAAGAGAGAGATGACTCTTCTCAAAAGAGTACAGCAAAGGGATGACCTGCAATAGTCAGAATTTGCTACAAGGGAAGCAGTGATTAAATATTAGGATTTTTTTTTCATTTTTTTTTACGATGAAAATGGTTAACCACAAGGAGTCCAGAAAAGCTGTGAAGTTGCCACAATTAAAGATGCTCAAAAACTGACAGAGAAAAGCCCTAAGCAACCTGATCTAGAATGACAGTTGAATCTACCTTCAAACTTGGACCTACTTTGAGAAGGAGATTGCATCAGAAGACCATGAGAGGTCCCATCCAAACTAAATTATTTTATGATTTTTTGATTCTACTTTTTATTTACAATGCTGAGCCAAGGGACTAACTGGATGTGAGGGAATTCCGGGCCTTATCTGGATTTAGGAATATGGTGGCTTCCAAAACCAGGGACATACTCTATGAAACCAAGATAAAACAAACATTAACACAAAAAAATTGTGAAAAAGGGGCAAATAGATACAAATAATAAATGGAAGCACTACTGTACCAGTGTGCAGCATGAAATATTGCTGCTGCAGTAATTTTAGTCTCCAAGATAAAAGTAAAAGCAATTACTGGAAGAAAAACACATTGCCCAAAATCATTAATATGGTTATTGTGTCTCCCTCATGCACTAACCCAGTGCAATGAAAGAGTTTTTGGAGAACAGATTTGCTGATTCTGTTGTTGTTTGTTTAATGACATTGTTTGGCATCTACCCTGGTTTGCTAAGTGGAGTCAGGTTGTTATTTTTCAGCTCACAAGTAGACCCAGTGAGAGCAGACAAAAACTTCTGGTTTGTTTTGTGACTGTGCACTGCTGTCACTGCAGTGAATACCTTGCCATGTTCATATAGTACCTGTGCCCCCAAGGACTGAGGGGTAGGTATCATTCACAAACCACGTATGAGGTCAAGTCCACCCCATTTGGAGCAAAGGAGTTCAGAGACATCTGTGACACACATCCCTGAGCAGAGAGGTGTTTGCTTCTGTCTCATGCCCTCATTTGTACCAAAACCACAGCCTGTCCCTACACCTGTAAAAAAGAGGTCTAGCTGCCTTTCACCAAAAGACACTTTGTGATCAATCTTGAAGGGTAATTCCCCCTTCCGGGCCTGTACTTTTCTACAGTCAGTGCTGAGGTGACCGAGAGTGTCCTTTTCAAGCGGAGGGACTGTCAGTCATTATATCGAGCATCTCTTTAACATAGACTATGTGAGACAGCAAGGGCAACTGAATACAAGATTTTCTCATACGTTGTAGGCACTAGGAGATAGCTATGAGATTCTCAGCACTTGCAAATCTTTCAAATTACTCTTAATTAAAATGTATTAGCAAGTCTTGGTAATTTATGTGTTGATCTGTTCCAGGACAGAGTCAGAAAGTTATTTCTGATTTCCTTCCCTTTCATTCTGACTTCACGGTTGTAGTGCTCTTTAGTATCACTTCAATGTAACTTTACACCGACTCCAAATCCTTAATTAAGCGTATTTTTTCTTCCTAATTTTAAAATATGCAGGATTTTTAAGTACAGCACATTATTAAGAAATTCATTCAAGTCATTAATAAATTATTAATACTGGCTAATAGCAAAAATGTAATAATGATTGTAGAAATCAGTACATGCTATGAGACATATTGCAAAAGCTCATTTTAACATCTTCCTGAAACATAATATTCAAGAAATAAAGACATCCCTGCATCATTTGTAGTCCCATACCCATGTCCTAGTGCTAGACTAAAGCAACATTATGACATAAATAAAACCTTAGGAAATTGTATTTGTATTTCTAACACTACTGAACACGTTGCTTGGCAAACAGTAAGCTGCGTAAGCTCTTTAATATCCAACTGATTTTCTCCTTGGCGTAAGAATGTTTACTAGTTAAGATGGGAGTTTCACATGCTCTGCAGCTTTGGGAAGAGGAAACATCTTGATTTGTCTGGTCTAAAGTGACTCTACTGTTGAATCACCCAAACCTCAACAAGTTTGGCCCTAGCATGAGGAGGCAAAGACACTGCTTACTTCTCAAGCTCGCTGTAGCTTGACAGAAAACACACCAAGGCAGGATCAGCTCAGATTTTTTTTTTTTTTTTTCCCCCAGAGTGAGAAACAATCTAAGACATACATGTCCAGTCTTCCACCTGAATTTCTGCCCATTTTTTGTGTGCATTCTTAGTGGCGGGATCCAAGTGCTTCACATTAACTAACGTGTTTATTTTCCTTGTCTCCTTGTGATACAGTAAAATATTATATCCCTTTGGGGGAAACTGAGGCACGCATGGGGCGTTTGTGGAAGAAAGGGACTGATCAGTTCCTTCTGCTCCACTGACACAGCTGACATGTCAGCTTATTCTTCCATCTGGAAAGCTACTTACATTTTATTCCTGAAGAGTGAAGAATCACTGTGAGTTTATTTCTTTTAAAACCTCTTTTCCCATCCACATTTGAGATGTTGGTTTCCATTCTACAGCTGTAGATTAGAGAAAAAAAAGATGCGACTTGCATATTTTTAAGCACAGATTGCAGAGAATTTCAACATACTGATTGTTCAGGGTGATGAATCATAGTAAGTCTGGTGCTTGATGGGCTGCATGGCACTTATGACATCCAGCACCTGAGATGTGGCAATCTGATGCAACACATCACTGCTCACTGACACACCACCAGAAACACAGAGACACCTGAGATAATGTGGTTATATTTGGATCCTTTTGTTAAAGGAGTTCTGAAGTTTTCGTTTCTTTTCTGTTAGTACTTTGTCATTGATTCTGGGAGGCTGAACCACTCAGTGTCTGTGTCCACCTGCCTCAGTTCCTCTACAAAATGGTCCTTAATTTAACCTTTACCATGCCAGACTTCCTATGTGGCCTTACTTTTGGGCTTTAACACTTACTAGACAAAAATCAGTGACCCGTCTTGCCTGTTCAGGCGCAAGAGAGAAAATGGAGCTCCATCCTGCCATTGGACAACCCACAAAAAATGGGTTGAAAATAGCATCTGAAGAAGATCTGGGATTTGAATACACCAGTAAAAGCAACTGAATTGCAGATGTGTGATGGGTTACATGAGTTTCTCATGCATTTCCTGTACATATCATTGAAAGAGATTCATGCTGTATTTTCCCTTGTGATTGAGGCAGGTTAGAAGGATGTACATCCAGAGTTGCAGAATATTTGTGGTAATCTCTTAAATTTTGTAACTAGATTACATTGGGCTGGATACTTGCAGCCCCAGTACCCTGGGATTCTGATTCAACTGAGTCTTTGTATTGACTTCATTGGGATCTGAATGTGTCCTGAACTGTTGACAATGCGTTTGAATGCCCCTCAAACAAGGATATTAGTGCTTCAGTTGTTTGGTTTCATAGAAATACACACGAACTTGCCAAGATCCTTTCTTTCTGAGGTGTTTGGTTTTGTTTTTTTTTTTTTTCAGGCTTTCATTTCCTTCCATTTTTCCTGTAAAAATAGTAACGATAGCATTTTTCCTTCATTAACTTTCCTAAACCTGCAAAGTTACCTGCAAAGGGCGGTGCAAAGTTTAGAAATTCTGCAATTGGTTTCTTAGAAAACTCTGTGAATGGCAAGAGATCACCCTCAGGAAGAACCCTGGAAAAATAGTGGCAATTTAAGTGTTGTCATCAAACTTCTTCAGCCCATTAAGTTGTGCAATTTTGCTTATAATCTCCAGTATACTAACAGAGGAGGGAAGCACCTGGACAAGGAATGGTAAATATAAATCAACAGATGATGATATCCCTCTTTCAGTCACACTTATACCAAGAACATCAGAGTCTTTATGCTTATCCATTTAGAATAATATCTGCCTGAACATATAAGGCTGGCAGTAATTACAGGATACAAACTGATGGATTTGGAGTTGAAGAATTTTCCCTATTTAAAAATACTAAAAGCAAAGAGGTAGAAGGATGTTTTCATCTTCATTTATTTCTCTTATTTTTTGTTTGCTTGCCTGTGTCCTTTCCTTTCTTCTCACCGTCACTAATTTGGAGAGATGACAATGCTGTGCTTCTGCTACTGTCTGGCCTAATGATGCTGTTTGCATTTTTGTAGAGGCTACGCAGCACTTTTTTCCACCTTCTCTTTGATATGCAGAGATCTGATCAATACAACAGAAGGGAATCAGAACTGATATGTCAAGCTACAGAGACTTTCCAAATTTCTGCTTGCAGTTTTCAGTAATGGCTTTGTATGTGGAGGGCAAAAGTCTCTAAAGGATCATGTGTACTACTAAAGGAGTTAGTGTTCCTTATAAACACAGTAGGCTGTTGCGTTCTACAAATGTTCCTAGACATTACCTTTTTTTTTTTTTTTAAATATAAAATTCTCATTGCTCTTGCCTACAGAATGAGACATGAGCTAATGATGCTTTGCAAAGAAGTTCAGTCCTGCTGACACGGGAGTGATCCAAACTTAACTATATGTCAGATTCAAAAGTTATCTTTACTGACATTTCTGAGAATTGCTGCTGGCAATGTAATTCTGGATGTGGATTCACTTACAGTTCTTCAAAATGCTGTTTAAAATCAAGATACTGGGTTAAAAAGGCAATCCAAGGACAAGATTCTTTCTACTTTTAAATACATCCTTAAATGACACTAATGAAGTTGCAACCCTCAAAAACTGATCTGAATATGGCCCTAAGCACTTTTAACAGCTACATACCAAGTCTAGGCTTGATGCTTTATGTTCTGTGCATCCAAACCTCCCACACAGCTGCCTCTTTCATGAAAGCATGATCAGAAGAGCAGAGGAACAGCCCAAGTGCTCAGTGTTAGAGCCGTGGAAGGCAATAGCAAACCCTAAACAAGAATTTTGCTTGGATAGTTACCAAATCCACCACTTCTATAAATCACCTGAATTCTGGGCTCTCCTCATTGTGTGGTGTCAAATATCTATGCTGCATTGATGTCTTATGGTATAGGCAAATTACCAAAGGAATTGATATGAAGCAGAATTTATTTGTACGTGAATCCAAGTCTACACCAGTTACCAGCATTAACCACAAAATGTCCCCTAGCCCAACTGAAGGTACACTTTCAAAGATTACCTCAAGTTCATTCCGATTTACAGGAGACTGATTCATATGGTGCAAGAGACAATCCTGGATATTATATATGTCACACAGCAGGTTACTATCAATACTTAAAACTGGAATTGAGAGATAATACTAAAGGCTTCATTGAAATTCAGAATGAGATACATGAGTAGAAATTATATTTTTCAGAGAATAGTGAAGGCTTCAGGGCTCTTTCTGAACTTACTGTGGTCATATATTGCTGCAGTGCCTTTGACACTGGATAAGCTGTACTGGATATACACTGTTGTAACTGATTTCCAAATTAGTTCCTCAATATTAATTAAATTGTGTGATAATGTGAGAGGACATGATTATGACAATTTGAGGTTTTATCACACTTGATTTTTAAAGAAGGAGAAGACAAGAGAGCTAATGAAGGAAAGGGACTAGATTTTCTGACTCCCCTGCAAATCTACAGCTTTAATTCCCTGCCCACCCCTCCAGACATAAAGGATCCAAGCCAGAAAATTTCTCCACAAGACTCCACAGAAAATATGAAACTTTACACAAAAACATAATAATTTTTTTTAAAATTAACTTCTGTTTACTTTAAATTTTTTTCCCCCTAATGGAAATATTCATAATGTGCTCATTTTGGCTCAGCTGTGTAACTTCTTCAGGAAAGGGGCAGTTCTCTGCTCTCTCATTGCAGCTGGTCTGCCACCATCACCAGTATCAGGCATTTTGGATGCAAGTCATCTTGATGAAATCTAGGTGTCTGAATGAAGGTGTCTGACCCAAGATCATCATGCTGAGCTCTCATTGCAGACAAGTTAGTCTTGGTCAATATATTCAGGAGAGTTAAGATGTTATTCATACGATGAAATGCAGGCGTCTTCTTTGGGGTGCGCTGAATCACTGGCTGTCGTCTTCAACTGAATTGACTGGATGGGACCTTAAAACCAGCTGTTTTATAGACACCCATAAACAGATAAGCCGAATCTTGTCCCTTTTGCAACTGTAGTCAGTAGAAAGCATAGTAGAGCGAACTCTTCATGGGAGTCCAAAGCACAGCAGTGCCCTCTATCTTGTTTCCATTTCAAAATCATGAGCTTTTTTGGCTGAGGAGATTTCAACTTGAGAGCTGGTGAATAAAAAGTGACTCGTTAAGAATCAGTTACATTATCTGATGGTAAAAATCAACAACAACAAACCTCACTAAATACAAGCCTTCCTCCTTCAGGGCATAATTCAGTTTAAGCAATTTTCCCTTTTCTCATTGCTAAACCTCTCTATTCAACTACCCGTAGAAAGAAGGGACCACCTGGATGTCACCCCATCAGTTCTTCTCTGTACGACTCTCCTCCTTGTCGCTGCATGGAATCGCATACATCCTCCTACAATAAGGAATATTGTGCCCTTATAGAGACACCATGGAGTCTTTTACTTGCTCAGTGTTTCCCTTGCAGCCAACATGAACAATAGTGCAGTTTTATTTTGTCATTAGAGCGCTAAAAAATTACATTCATTCAACTATAGTAATTTCCTCAACTGCTGCAAAATCCTGGCACCGATACCAGTATTTTCTATTTGGTTTACGGATAAATTAGTTGCCTTTGAATGAAGGATGTCTCTGACTGATCACCACTGAAGCAAGATTTACCTGGAGATTTATTGCAGCTTTGCCTTTTTGTTTCCCCATGGGAAAGTTCACAAATGATGCAGCAATCTTGTTCCAGTAGTACTGTGCTTAAACACACTTCAAGGGTTATTTGGTATTCAGGATGTTCTTCCTGCAAGAAGAGAAAAAATAGCCAGTTGGTAAAACCAGACTGAGATTTTCGAATAGTATGACAACGATTGTTTAACAAAACAAATCTTATTTGCATTTCATTCAGACAATAACCACCCGGAAAGTACCTGCACTGAAATAAACACCTTAATGTGAGGAGTGCAAAGCAAGAGAAAAGGATAAGTGGAATCTCATTGCATTCCTGTGAGGAATAGTTATTTGCATTTTATTGGTGAGTAATTTGAATCACGCTGGTTCAGTGGGTTACTCCAAGCCATGATGAAATCATAAACAAGTGCAAGAATCCCAACTCCTGGTTCTTTCTCCAGTAGGTTGCTTTTTGGATTTCTGGCCTCTCTGGGAAGACGAAATTGAGGCCATACCTACGGCACCTGGCAGTCAGTAGGAACACAGCGAACAGACTCAACCCATGGTTTGTCCGCACACTGCAGTTCCTGCTCCATCAGGAGCAGCTGAGCTGTGCCAGTGCAGTGGGGTGCAACAGTGAGTGAACTCTGCCTCTCAGCAAGGCTTGTGAGCTTGGTACCAGCCTGGCAACTGCCTTCACAGCTCGACACTAGCACTGTTTGTGCCCTGGCTAGTTAGGAGACATATGGTTTGCACTGTGGACTTTACTTCAGAGGAATTTTCAAGTCCAGAACTGCTACTCAGACTGTGTCCTTCTCCACGTCAAGGTTAAGTTTGTGAAGACTTGCAACTTTTTGTGGTCCGCAGTAGATCACAGCAGATTCAGTCCCTAAACAGGGCCCACCATTTCTAGTCTTTGATGGTAATACTTGCTATAATGTGATTAGGTAAGGGTGTGGTTTTAAAAGCTGAAGTTGGAGCCAATGGAGATACTTTAGAATGCTAAGCCTTCAACAGTTGGAATATTTGGCTTGGAAGACCGAAGTTTTTCAGTTACAAGTGCACCCTGGGGGGTGAGCAGCAAACCTGATGCCCTTTTCCTCTCTGCTCCAGCTTCAGAGCCCATGAGCCCAAACAAATCAAGTCTGCTGGCTTTGGCTTCCTGTAACCTTCCAGCTAGAACTAATGGTTTCTGTGTGGCTTTAATCCCGGTACTTTCCAGCTCCCAGTTTCCGTTTCATTTATTAGTCACCTTTCTGTATTGTAAGCTGCTTTAATATTGCTTGTGGAGAATGAAAATAAAAGGCTTAGTCCACAGCAAATAATCCTCGTGCAGTTTTTCTTTGGACTACGTGGGGGCATTAGTATCTTCAACACTAAAATGCTGATGTCTTTGGAAAGAGTGAAACTGTTGCTGTCTGTGAAATACAAAGAGCCTGATCTCAATCTTATTGATAATAAAGTAAATTAATAGTGACTAACAGGGACTCGTGAACTGCTGCACCATTTCAAGCCAGGAATCCAGTTCTTGCAGCACTATGTCCCTGGTCAGCAGTAGTTACATTAGAGGACGTGACAAGAAAGGCTTTAGAAACAATTACAGCATGACCTGCCTATAGAGAATATTTCTTCCTAACCTCCAGTTCAAAGGTTGGTTTGTGCTTTGAAATACAAGCCTCTGTGTCCATCTCTAAAGGCTCAGGTGGGTTACTTGTAGTCATTGTCATTTTAACTTCATTTTCTTACATATGGATTCTTCAGTTTCACCGAAATCAAGGAATTACATCATCACAGCAGCCATAAAGTCCCCTATTAATCTCATGAGCCTGTCAGAAACTGTGTATGACCTGACGCATGAGATATGAATGGAAAAGCAAGCAAAAGGCTTCCAGGAAAGAAAGCATGCCCTTATTCACTCCCTAGGTTAAGCAGGCTTTGTTTTACACGTGCATGGGGACACACTTGTGTGCATAGCAAGATTGATCATAGAGTGAACATCTGGAATTCATGCAAATCCCTCCTCAATCAAACACTAAAACCCTCTTTTATAGCATTCTACCAGCTGCGTTAAAACACATCTGACATCATATCTGCACTCCAGCTGCCCTTGTGCCCACAGGTCTCTCCTTCCCCAGGGAGGCACAATGTCTTCCTCTCTACTGAGACAATCTGGAGGAAGAAAAAGGGAGAGGATCCTCCTCCTGCACAAAGGAAAACCAAGCTGGTCATAAAGCTTGTTCCCTTACAAGCAGCTGGGAAAAGTCACACACATATCATGGCTGTTTGCTTTTGCAGGCATTTGTGTGAACATTTCCTTAAGCTTCAAGCCACATGGATTTAAACTAAAACTGTGTTTAGCTCTATGACTGGGTTTGAGTGATTCCAAATATTGAGAGAGAACCTTCTCCCTTTTATATGGTATTGTAACCAGCATGTCAAATCAAAAGTAACTCTGAGGGCATTTGGGGGACATTTGCTAAAGGGAGCAGAGCAGGGGTATGACAGAAGGAATTGACTGTGGCAGGACCACATAATGGAGAATCTACTACTTGCTCATGGCTTAGAAGTATTAGTGGGACAACTCACCACAGCCCTCGTCTCCCACTTCTGCTGTCTTGTGACCCAGTCCAAGTTCTGCCTCCACATGTCCTTCAGCCTCTCCCCACTCTGTTCCCAGTGATCCTCTAGCCCTGTCCTCCGGTTGGGTTGCACAGGGTGCATGTGCTAGTGGGAGAACTGCTCACCCAGTACTGGAGGATGGCGCGAAAACAGTGGAGAACTGAATGCGTCCTAGGCAGGGGACCTGAAAAAAGGTCCGAGAACCCAACTGCTTAAAAGTAACACCTGTTTTCCAATATGTTTGTGCAATTCACAGCACAGTGTAGGCCCTTTATTGAAAAAACCCTATCAGTCTATTAGTGGGAAACAGAAATATATCTTAATAAACCTATTTTTACAACAGATGGAAATGTTGAGGATTTGCTAGAAAATAATAGATATTAGAATCTGGGTTTTGTAGAAAACTGGTAAGAGGAGTAAAAGAACAAATACATAGCCTGCAGAATTAAGGCTAATAAGAACAAAAGAACAAAGGAAATACTAATGGTGCTGCTATTTTACTAGATAGAAATGAGAGAAAGGATAATCTTATCCAATGACGAGGAAGGTATTTTCTGTCTATTAGTAAAACAGGCATTAAATTAAATTAAATTTGAATACTGCATTTAGATTACTTGCAAGCAAAAACCTTAAAAGAACTGTCTGAGGAGCTAGTTATATTGTTGATTGAGGAGATCCAGAAGGCTGAAGGGAAAGCAATGCTGGTCTAATATTTGGAATAGAGTAGGTGATATGACCCTGACATTCTTCCCAAGCAAAATAACGGCTGGCTAGTATTGATTTCAATTAACTTAGAAAGAAAGGAGGCTAAAATAACAAGGCTGAGTTAGTGGGAAAGGAGTCTTGTCAAACTGACTACAAGCTTACGACTCTATAAACTTGGTTGATAAGGGTCACAATGTTGATATATGTCATAATATGTACTGTACCATGTCTAGATGTTCAAAGGACTGTAGTTTGACTGTAGATCCCGCAGTAACACAGCAAAACATGCTACATGGTAGTTACAACATGACTCCCGTTGCCACTTCCTTAACGTGGCTGCAGTCAGGGCTTGGTCATGTTTAAAGTACTCAGGCTTGATAAGGCATTTGGCCTAAGATGTGTATTATTTGATAAGTAAGAAGAATTATTAAAATCCACCTGACACAACTAAAATTAATATAAATGGCTGTCACAGTATGATTATGGATGAGAAATCACTAGAAAGTACATGAATTCCTGGTGAGAGGCTGCTGAGAGCTGTTCATCTTCCTAAACTCTTGAACGTTGTTGATGATCTGAAAGAAAACTTAAAATCATTGCTGATAGAATTTGCAGATGACATATAGAACGGGGAAATGACAAATAAAAAAGAAGACAAATTACTGATAGGGAGCAATCTTGATAGCATGATAAGTGGATTACTGTAAAAAAACTATGTGTTTTGACACAGACAACAAGCAAAACAGACGTTCGGCAGTGCTTCAACACTGGGAAGCAGTCATTAAAAACGGCTTCGTGATTATGACAAATGACCGTCTGACAACAGGAGGGACTATGGCAAAACGAACGGAGTCGTGTCCGTTTGGGTACATAGAGTAACTGAAGATTACTGAAGTATTAGGTACACTCTTGTAAACCAGGTGGTTACTAGATAAATTCACACTTGAAGTAGGGGATATGATGAGATAGTGAATTATTCACTGTAACAGTTTGCAAGGTTTGTTCTTGATCTGTTGTCACTGAAAAAACTATAATCACATCTTCCTAAAGGACTAGCTCAAACAAGAAGTCCCATGGCCAGTATTGTGCTCAAGGCCAGACTGCAAGATACCTTTTCATTCATAATCTATGAAGTCTGCTTGGAGGTGTTAGATGTTTTTGTTTCTTCAAATATTAAATAAGACCAACTCCTGCATGTCTATCTTGCTACAGAAGTGAACACCATTTCTGAAATTCAATAAGATTCCTTCAACTATCATATAATATTAAAGGCACTATTCAAAGTCCATGGCAATTAGAAAGAGTTTCTCCATTTTTTTTCTGGTCTATGGGCCAACCTTTTGGAGGGGGATCCCAGGGACAGTGGTTTCAGCAGCCATTCTCTAAAATAACAACATAGCAATATGGGCCCCTCCAAATGTTACCCCACGTAACTGAGATACAGCAACTGTATCTGAAGTTTATGATGGCTTATGATGCAAACAAAATCTTCATCTGAATTACAGGCCAGTACGTGCTTCAAAATTTTCTGTGATCTTGCATTGATGATTTTGTACGATTTTCTTACACCGCTGAAGTGTACATTTCATGAATAAATTCTATTATCTCTGGAACTTCAATGATTAAAAAAAGAGCACATACATGGTTTCAAAATAGTTAAATTCATTCTTCTCACACATCACAGGAAGAGTTGCATGAACAACCCATACTGAATAATTTACTCTGTAAATTTGTAGTTTTAAGGTGACTTTTTGAAATAGCCACCTAAGATATTTGCCACCACCGGCTGAGTATTTTGTAAGGGGATATTTGCGCACGCAGCTGATACAAAACCTGTTTCCTCTGAGTCTTTATGCAAGCATCCAGTATTGACACTGTGGGTCTGATCACATTGCCGATTGTCTGTGTTGTCTCATTAGTGTTCTATGCACAGCCTCTGCCCCATCTCCCGCAAACACGAGCAGCCTTAATACGTTTTGCTGTCTGTGTGGTGGACAAAAATTTGGGAACATACCTGTATAAATTATTTGCATCACTGACTCCATCTTCTGATTTTTCAGCCATTTTATCATTCAATCTAATTTAGAAGTGGATAAGGTAGAACACCAAGGGTTTGGGGTTGGCCCCACGCATCCCACTACACAGCTGTTGAGGAATCTGCTTTCTTGGGTGAATGAGAAATTTTAAATTTGGAGTCTGTTTCATCTAGGCTGATTCTTTCGACTTCATGATAACGCTTCTTGTGCAAACATTGTCCTCCACCTTAAGTCTCTCTTTCCTAGCATTTACTCCTCCAGTATTTTCACAGTGAACAAACCTATGTTGTTTTGGTACTCTAAACATGTTTTTCTCTAAGATGGACTAAACCGTATCATTTTAGGAATTCCTCTAATCACATAGTTCAGATTAAATTTCTCCCTTGACTACCAATCATAAATTTTATTCCAGATGAAATCTTAACATTTTTTTTGTAAAATAACAACACTCCCTAGTCTTGAAGTACCCCACCTGAGACATAATAAATGCATTGCATTTATTTCTTCACAGCCGTGCTACACTGAAGGCTTGTATGGTTATTAAAGACATGTCTAAGAGAGACAATAGATGGGTGCAGTTCATATTTTAATTGATCTGGTGACAGAGTTGGCTTAAGAGATTCTTACCATCACAAACATTTGTTTTTCTGTTGTGTGTTTTGTTTGTTTGGGGTTTTTTTGTAATGCTGACACAGACTTCTTGTTCATGTTTACTGTTTGTGTTTCAGACCACAAGAAGTATTTGGTGCCCATTTTTAACATTTCTTCAATGATGCTTTTTCCTATTAATCCTTCCTACTATTTCATCCTCGATTTATCCAAGTGTTTTCCCCACTTCTGCGGTTTCTAGATAAGGAGCTCCCAGCTTGCTGTAGAATTTCTTCAGACTGGTCCTTCAGCACAGGCATTTGTACTTGGTATGTATTTTTGCCTTTTGTCATATTCCTTGATGGATTTGAGTGTGTTCTCAAGACCACATAAATCTCCCATCTGGTATTAAAAGTCACCCCAACATCAACAAGTATCAGAATCAGTTGTAATTCTATGCCAAATGTTTCAAAGAAAACATCAAATGAGATCTGTCCCAAAATCTTTCCTTCAGGAATTTCACTGGTAGCCTCTCTTCAGGACTTGTGGGGCCCAGGGTGCCCTGGCAAAGTTGCCTGATCAGGGATGAGCCTGCATTCACATTTTTGACACTTGAATGGCAGCAAAGGTTAACCATACAAGCTGGTCTTGCAGCCAGGTCGGTGTGCGGTGTGGGTTCAGCCCCTGTACTTGCTGTTTTGGCTTTTCCAGTGATGCAGACAAACCTCGAAATGTTCACCTCCATAGGACGATGAGGATTCATTCTTGCTCCAGATTGAATTCAGGACTGGGTGATGTCACATTGGTTACATAGAATTAAGTGCAAAATAATGCAAATATTTGGGTTATGAGTTTGCTGGGAACATACCCATTTTGTCACCACAGAACCAGGTTCCTATCAACGAAGCATTAAGACGGCTGAAGAGATTGCACAAGGGTGTCCACCATCTCCTGAGCTAATTTAGGGTAATACCTGCTTTCCGTTCTTTCTATTATTATTTAACTAAGTGACATGAATGCATGTCAGTATTCCTTGTTCTCCTTTGAAGCAGCTAAGGCTGCAGGACACCTCATCTGGTGCTCTTACATGCAGCAGTCAGACCTCAGGCCGTACTCTCAGGGAGTGAAGTCAACACCCTGCTGGCATTTCCCCAGTGTAACATGCTGGACAATGCCATCCAGATGTGTGAAATTCACATCTGAGGGAGTAAATTAATATGTCAAGCTGCAAAAGTCCCTTTTGGAGATCTGAGGGCTTGAAAATCCAGATTTTGTGTCCACCTTGAAACAGAAACTTGCTGCTGGTCTAAAGCAGAAATCAGGTGTGTTTTCCTTTCATTGTGATTCCTCTTTTTCAAAGGCTGAGAATTTGAAATAAATGAATGTAGCTAGATGTAGATAAATGGTCTGTTATAAACATTCACTCTTCTTTTGTCCCCAAGCAACTTTTCACAGCTGATTTGAAGCACAACCGTAATACTTCGCTTTCATAGTAATCAGGTTTCCATATTTTGTGTGCTTATTTATTTGTTTTTTAAGGTAGGTATTTTCTCTGCAATAATAACCATTGATCATACTGAATTGCAAATATATGTTTCAGCACCCTTGTTTGATTGCTTGACTTTTGACTTACCTCTGGTCCTGTTTAGCTGAATTATAGGCTGGACAGCCCTGCAGCCTGACCCTTCTCCAAGGGCATTTGGCTACTTCTTCAATAACCTTTTCTTTTCATGACTTTTCAAATCAAAACAAATGATGAACTCAAGTGCTAATCCAGATTTTATTTTATTTTTCCTGAGAAGAGCATAAGCATAAAGAACACTTAATCAGGCATAACAGACAACAAAGTTATTTATTTTTCTGAATGATATATAGTCCAGTTTCTTCTTTTGTTGTTGCAGAAAAGAAGGAGGAATTAAAGCAGAGGTTCATTACTCAAAATGGCAACAGTCCCATTAGGGAGGGACAGCAGAAGGAAAACATAGCCATAATTTTACTTATTTTACGAGAGATGAGCTCTTCCATACTTCTCTGAGCAGATGATACTAAGTTCAGTATAAAGAAATACAACACCAGTACAATAAATAAGAGAAGGATTACTGATATTGTCTCAGGAGCACCATATAGAAATAAATTCACTTTCTGTTACATTCTGATGTGCTACCCACATATGCTGAAGCAGCACACCTGGGAGGGCGTAAGGTGAAGAAACTGGTTTTGGAAAGCAAGTTTCAGCAGCTCTCACTTTTGCAACAGGCTTTTTTTGGGGTCTGCCCACACAGTGAGGCAAACAGCAGTCTTGGGCTCACTGAGCTCAGACTTTCTAGCCATGCTGTTGGCTTCAGCTTGACAGTAATATTCCTGCAATATAAAGCATCCATCCCATAAGTTGGACAACTTCGCTGTCAGTACAAAGAGTTTCCTTTAGCTGCTCTGTGGCTTTTCTATGGTATTTTCACCCCAGCACAGGCCATATGCGAACGAGTACTCACCCACATCTACATCCTTTTAGAAGGGCTTTTCTGGGCGTGTTCAGAATGGCTCCAGTCACACTGAAACTGCCTAAATAATGGGTTTGATATTCAGAAATGTGTATTCGAAGGACACCCAGACTGTTAAAGTCTGCTCAGATGGTGCATAAATGGACCTATTAAGTACTTACAGGTCCTTCCTGCAGATACTGAACACTTGCAACATGTACCCCGAGTGTCCTTTGAAAATTGGCTCCAACGCAGAGGTGCCGAATACAGAACTGCAGCTCTGCATGGGCTTGCTTTGTTTGTGGCTGCTCACCATTTGCAATGTGAGCTACAGTAGCCAGAGACTGCCAGCCCTTCACAAATTTCCAGAATTTCAATAAGCACAATGATAATAATGTAGAGTGCTAAAGAATACTTGGTTTGCCTTGTCTGAAAGCTGCTGTAATGGAGGAAAGAAAGGCATAAGTAAGATGCTTTGTTTCCATTTTCAGTCTGTTCACTAATTGTAAAAAAACAAAAGGGTAAAAAAACCTGCCTCAGTTGATCCTGTCATTGTCTGACAGCAAAGGAAATGTCCTTGGGAGGAACAAACAGTCAATCTGTGTATAAAGACAAAGCAGAAAAAATTGCAACCCTGATAAATCACAGAAAATAATTATGAAAATCAAAAAAAGCAGAAAAAAACCATTATTATGGTCCAACCAGGAGAGCAAATGTTTTTAGGTTTTATCAGCAATGTAAGGAGTGTAGCAGTATGCAGTCGGCTCTTAAACTGACCGCTCTGCATGGTTCCTTGATGTAATTTGGATGAAGCTGGATAACCTGTGATTTACTAAACTCTCTCCAGTTAATATTATCTGTTCAGCGTTTCCCAGCATATCAATATGGTCAGGCCGGTGTGTGTCAGCTGCAGATTATCCTCTCGCTCTGCTCTGAGCTGCGAGGACATGTGTGTGCACAGCTGTGGATGTAAATCAACCTCTGGCCTGTCAGGTAATGCACGCATGAAACCAGCCCAACACTGCCTGAACTTAGCTTATAGCAACTGATGGAAAGACATGATCATTCTGTTTATTAGTATTTCTTCTTGACTAGAAACAGGCAGTATTAGTAGTACAGGGAAAGCAACAGTTTTAGTGCTGGATGCTGCAATACTTACTAGAGTTGATTAGCATAAACTGAGAGCTGTTTTCTTTCTTTTTAACTAGTTCTGTTGGTTTATTAAGGAAAAAACCCAACCAACTAAACAAAAAAAGGTGTTCAGATAAGCTACAAGGTTGGAATCAGGAGGAAAGAGCCATGAAATGGATTTGTCTCTCTCAAGATTTAGGCTGGCCTTTTCAATACCAGATTATCTTTCCCTGGAAATAGTGGATTAAGAAATTATAGTGCATGAAAACGAAATAACTGTTTATTACATTTGTGTGGTTCTTAATCACTGCTCTTGACAGGGCTGAGAGCTCTTTAGTAAAGATCAGGTTAAGGAAATGTCAGTTGCTTTTCAGTGTTTGCAATGAAGAATTTGTGAGTTCATATATTAATTTCTGTGGTGAAGAACTGGGATGTTGCTATTGATATTTATAATTTTATTGTATGATGAAGTAAATAAGCAGATTCCTAAAACAGGAATTAAAGGACTAGATGATCTTTAAAAGCACCAAACCATTCTATGCTTCTATCAGAATTCTGGGGCTACGCACTTTGCTTTGGTGTCTCTACGTTCTTCTATGAAAAATCTGTTTAAGTAGAATTATGTGCCTCTAGATTAACAACTGTCTGGACCCTTTTGATGGATGGATGCCCTGGATGTTGTGAAACAGGTAACTGATATCTGGTAAGGATCTATGCATGAATTACTTCGCTAAGGAAATTCATTACAAATCCATCATGTTAGTTGAAGGAGGCTTAATTGTTTGGTGATATGTTATAAGCAATGGTAAACAGTCGGCCCCCTCTTATAATACAGTAATAGGATGCTAGGGAGGGAAGGAAACATTCCCTTGAGGTTTTTCTTAAAAGATAAACTGTCATGTCTGTCCCAAAGGATAATAAAATATATTTACCTTTCAGGTATCTGTGCCCGTTGTTCTAAATCGATTGCAGTAGGATAGTTATATTAAATGATGGATTTCTTCTTCTTCTCCATTGCTTTCTCCTACTAAGTCGTATTAAAAGGTATTAACACTTCTCAGAACTTTTGCCATTTCCCCAGCAAGAAGATGGAGATGTTACATCTAGAAAAAGTTTCTTTGGTGCAAACAAAGACGGGGAAGATGCAGGACCAAGAGAGCCTTTCTCACACTTGCAGCCTCCTCTTGCTCTTGCTTGTGGAGCTTGGCCATTGGCTTCTGGAGAAGCCTGAAGGTCCTATGGGCATACACAAATCTTTACCGTGCTCTTCCATGTCCTCTGTGTGAGTCCCTGCAAGATAAACTGAGTTTCATTTCAATGGTTTGTTTTCAGTGCACCCTTAAAAACCTGGCAACCAGGTTTGTCTTCAAAAACAGTGTCTATGCACATTTCATTTATTTCCCAGTGACTGGTTATTTGCAGTGAAAGCATCGTCTTCAATATTTATCTGAGCTTAAATCTCCTTCCCTGTAAATACTGTACAAATGAGCTTAGATGACATGGTGAATTTGTGATGATTTATCTTCCACAATAGTAGTATTTAATCAGTTCAGGTGGTGGCCAAACAGTATCCAATAAAATGCACAGGGGTAGGACAGAGTCATCTTCATTATGGCATGAGAGCACTTTATTACCCAAGTACCAAGTGGCTTTTTGACTTCAATGGAACTTCTTGTTGCGTAAAATTCTGTTACTTAATCAAATCATCCCCATTGTTATTAAACACATTATTATATCCTACAACCGCACAGGTTCTTATCTTGCCAAGCCAATTTTAATGGAGCAAAAAGTTCGGTTTTAAGGAGGATAAAAGTAAACAAATGCTGAAAGGATCAGATATGCATCTGAACCCAGTCCATGGACACCAGTGGGCCTACAGTGTATTGGAAGACTCTGAGCTTGGACCATTATACATTTTGGCACTCAGATTGGATGCAAGGGAAGTTTTTATACTTATTTGGCATTTGTTTTCTGATGGATCTACCTTGTCAAGTGACTTGCAACACAAAATATTATTTTTTTTCCTTTGGAAAATGTTGGTAAGACTTAAACATTTCACATGAACACAGTTTCTCAGAAAGATTCATGGATATTTTTGCTCTATTTTTTTCATGTTGATGCTGTTAGGTGATACCATATGCAGTAGACAAATTGGAGAAATCTTTAAACTTTGACCTCAGTTTGAGATGGTGTTTAATTTCAAAACCTCAGTATATCGTAAATGATGTACATTCTCTCTTTTTGGCCACAGCTAACACAGAAAACCCATATTTGTGTTGAATTGGTTAATTTACTCCTTTAGTCAGTTCTTAACTTGGCATTTACTGGGGTATCTCCGTAAGGAAGGACTCCAGTTTGGATGTAACCATTAGGTCATGCATTAATTGTCTTAAAGGAAAGCATGGCATACAGGTAAAAAACCAGAAAGCAGCAGGTGATCTCTCTCACTAACCAAAGCATCAAGTTGCCTCAAATAGGCAGTACAATTTCCAGTGCTGGGAGACAAATAGCTCCAAATGTTCCTAACTAAAGACTAATGGTATTTTATGGTACCATTTATGGAAAAATAACCACCATTTTTTTATATCCTGAGAGGTTTATCAGCTTTTGGATTTAGAATAACAAAACCTAATTTCATGGAAACTGGGGAGGTGTAGAAATGTTATCTCCTTGTCTGTGTTTATTCAGTGATAGCATTGTTTAAAGCCCGTGATCCTGTCTGCATCTGCCACTGCAGCTGGCCTAGCCAGCTCACCAGGCTTTATTCAGCTGGATATTACAGCAGTAACATTTCATTACAGTTGTGCTTGGAAGAAGTCATAGTCCATTGGTTTTATTGAAGCTCACTTCTAGTTTACTTCCATTTCAGGGAAAAGGACAGCTGTTTTAATATGTACTTGGTGGAACACCTAAAGGGTTTTAGTGTTAATTAAGTTGGGAGGAACTGTTTTTAACAAGCACCTTTTTGTAAATGTCAAGCAGCTCAATCATGTTTCATTGTTATTATTCAAGTCAGGAATTAGCCAGTGTGAGCATCAGCGGGCTCAGGTCACCACGTGGTACTTTGGTGTGTGTCTTCTTTGGACACCAAAGGGATGGTTTAAACTGTAGGGCTCCGCAGAGAGGAGGGCACATTTGGCTGAGAGCATGTTCCTGTCTCTCTGCTCTTTCTGGCGTGGGGACTGAGCTTATGAAAAAGGGTTTGATATGAAAAAATTATTTCCCGTTTCTCAACATTAATTTTAGTAGAGTCCATTCAGCTTTAAAGTTCAGCGTGAAACAGAATATAATGGCTAACCCCATCCTCAGTTGTTCCTGAACCACCTATAGCAGAGTCAGTGAGGAGGCATAAGACACCACAGAGCAAGTGTCCTTGATTTTTAGCATGATCATCTAAAGGTTCAAGCTTTAGCAGTTCAGCTCACTGTGCAGCTGCACTGTGCTGAGATACTTACTATTTTAAGTCACAAATGGGTCAAAAAGGTAAATAGGCCCAAAACTTCATCGAATGCCTTCAAGCCAGAGCAGCATGGTTTGCCTCAGCAGAGATCTTCCTGCAAGATGCCACCTATGGGTCAGGCTGTCCCAACACTCTCTAGGCTACTACCCTGAATCCTCGTGGGCTTGGACGTGCAAAAAGGAGCAGCTATAGTTTTCAGGCATTCACATGACTACGTTGTTCATCGCTGTTTTTCCCCCATCACTTTCCACCTGATGGTGCTATGTAAGAATATGTGAGGACAGACTAAGTGCATGAAAGAAGGCTCGTGGTTGCCCACATTCAATAAAAAATACAGTCAATGGGAGTTTTGTCTGAGTAGTAATGGGAGTTTTGACCCTAGGATTTGGTGCCTGACCGCGTGTTTTTATTGCTTTTGCATAAATGCAGAAAAATGGCCACCTTGTCTACTTAATCACATGAAGCACTTAAATCTGTCATCTCCTCCTGCATGTTTTGGGAAAACAAACCCTCACATTCACCGATGACTGCAGGAAATTACTCTGCAAAGCAGCTGTATAGACTTGCTTTGTGGCTGCTCACATTGGAATATTTTTATCTCTTCAATTCCTGTTTTATGACTGAGACTTTCAAATCTGGAAGAGATAATATACAGCATGTGTGTTGCATCAAATCACCTGAACACTTTATGTATCTTTAATTGCTGATTCCCACTGTACTTCCACATTAAGTGATCAAGATTTGCTGTTGCAAAGTGATGTAGTCACAGGGCTTCACCTTTCCAGCTGCTTAGAGTTTGGCTCTAGTGACAGTGATGAAAGGGACAGTGCACGTCTTGGTCACTGCGCTTGTGATACTCTTATCACTTTTTTGATAATTGAGTTATTTAGTGGGTGAAATAATGGTTATTTTTAGTTTAGTCTCAATTTAGCATTACTAAAATGAGATACCTCAGAACCTTAAAAATTATAAAGAACAGGATGCCTTTTGGCAGAATTGGAGATAATTGATTTCCTACTGTAATTTCGTAATTTCATACTCTACGTATTTATAAGCTACATCTCCAAACCCAGCTAGCTACTTTGAGTGAATCACGCACATGTGCAAACATCTGTTTATGTTTATGGTCCAATGGTTTCTACTTACTGGGCCAGGAAACCTCTGTTTGGGTCTCAGCTGTGTAATATTAATTTACCAGGATTGAGGGGTAGAATTAAGTAGATGGGTGACTATGTGAAAGTGTAAGTGACTCTTTGTGCTTGAGCGGTCCATGGGCAAGCAGGAATAGGGGCACTGTTAAACAATTCTCTTTTCCTGCCTCAGAGCTGCAGTTGGACACACTCCTCCTTCAGCTCATTCCAGACAAGCATGTATTGCAGCCCTTCATGCACCAATAGATACTCACTGGCAATATTTTATTTAACACATGTTTTCCTGCTCTGAACAAAAAAAGAAAAAAAAAAAAAAAGCTGAGCAGAAAAAACCAATACTGAGCAGAACAGCTTCTCAGTATGATTACTTTTTCCCATTGACAGAGGATTTCTGAACATAACAAACCATGCTGTTCTCATTTGCCTGTAGAATCTACTTTATTTCTGGAGCTTTCAAAGGATTTCAAAGCATTGAACAAGACAGATAAATAAGCATACAAATGATAATATATAGAAAGAACCACATCGTCACTTTTGTTGAACATGGATCTAGGACAGGCCCTGTACTTCTGAAAAGCCCAAATTCATGTAGGCATGTAAGACAAGCTTTTCTTGGTTAACTGGAACTAAATGTAACCATCCATTCCTAAAATATTGTCTATTATCAGTAGATAGCTGAGGTCCAAATCTATTAGGTGTGTATATGAGCTATAAAGCTGGAAAAACATCCTTTGTTAGTGCATCATGAGCACACAGTGCTATTGCTCATATGTTATGATATGACCTTGGTCTTACACAGTAATTTTTTATTATCATATAGAGTGATATAAAGCTTACCCAGCTTTTTGAACACAGTCCATCAAATAACCGCCTCTGTCTTCTCTTGCCATTGAAATCTACAGTGATTAATTTCACTCATAATGAAGTTTTATAAGAAACTTAAAAGCAGAACCGGTTTATCACCTGGGTTATCAAATCTTTGTTAGTGCCACTGGAAGAGTTTCAGAACATAAATCTTTGAGGAACAGATATACCAAACAAATCATAATAATCTAAGATCCATAGCCTAGGACAAATAAAGTCATCTTGCAGATATGTACAGAAGACGATCATAAATATCACTTAGTTTGTTTGAAAATCTAATACCAGGGATTGACAATTCCATTTTATTTTGAAATCAGCAGTGATCTAAAACTTGAAGCAAAGCAACACTAGTCTTCATTAAAGGCCTAACAAGCAAACACAACACTAGTTAGCATGCGTCCTGTCCTGCAGGCTTCTGAGAAAAAGATGTAAGACAAGACTCCAATGGATGAATTAACCATCAAGTGAGGAAATCTTAGGGATCTCTGTGGGAAACAGCTTTTCTGTCCTCTAGAATTCCTTAATTTCACTTCTAAATCTAAAAAAAACTATCAGAACATTTTATATCTGGATCTGCCTGTTGCCTTGAAGCAAATTGACTGCATGATTTTGACAGAGACCCAGGCATCAGAAAAGCTTAGGGTTCAATCTGGAATATTCACCCTGACGTCTTGCAGAATAATTTTTTGTTTGATTTAATGGAAATACAAACATCCTTGCACCCTGCTGTCCCCTGTGCTGCATCATGTCCTCCCTCCCTCCCTGCTGGGTTGACATCATGCAAACCATGTGATCTTCAGACTGATTAATAAAGAAGTCTTACACTTACTTTCTTATTATCTCTTCCTAAAGCATTGGCATCATCACCAACAGAGACAACAGACTGGGCTAGATGAGCGTTTGATATGACCCATTTGATATCTTTTTGGAAATACTGTCCCACATTCAGTTTTCTCCTTTTGCACTTGGACAAAAATCTGCATGTCAACAGTAAAACTTCAAGTTGTCTTCTGCCAGCTCTTTGCCAGCCTTATATCTGGATCTTGCTTCTGGTCCCTAAACCTCGAGAGGGTGGAATGAGGCGAAAGTTCACAGAATCACAGAATGGTTGACTTTGGAAGAGACCTCTGGATGTCATCTGGTCCAACTGCTCTGCTCAAGCAAGGTCACCTAGTGCAGGCTGCCCAGGACTATATTTAGACAGCTTTTGAATATCCCCAAGGATGAAGACTCCACAACTTCCCTGGGCAACCTGTGCCAGTGCTCAGTCACTCTCACAGTAAAAAAAAAAAAAAAAAAAAAATGTTCCGTGTTTCCTGATGTTCAGAGGGAACCTCCTGTGTTTCAGGTTGTGCCATTGCCTCTGGTCCTGTCACTGGGCACCACTGAAAAGTGCCTGGCTCCCTCCTCTTTGTACCTTCCCTTCAAGTATTTATACACATTAATAAGATCTCATGCTCAGCCTTCTCTTCTCTAGGCTAAACAGTCCCAGATCTCTCAGCCTTTAAGGAACTTCTAAAAATTAAGGAACCTCTGCAGCAGACAAAAGAACCAGGATGTTTATAGAGCCATCATCAAAGGAAAAGATATTCTGTAATCTAGTAGTTGCATTAACTTTTCCAAATCAGGGGAGAGAAAGGGATGTGTTGCTGGAATCTGACTGCCTGGTTTTGGATGCCGAGGCTTTTAGGGATACATCTTCGCATATCCCATACAGCTATGGGGGAATAACTGCATCATGGATGAGCCACAGTAGCATCCAACAGAGGGTCCTGGAGTGTCGATCCAGAGTCTTCAAGTCCTCTCTTTATCGCTGATAGAAATGAAGATTTATAAAAGAGTAGAAGCAGTCAGAGAAAAGCTACACTGAAGCAAGTACTTGGCAAAATTTTGGTTCAGTGTTTCTCACTTTCAGATAAATAGGTTCTCTGTGACAAGTCTTTAGCAACAGCTTCAGGACCCAAACTGAATATTCTAAATGGAATTTGTGTTCATACCAGTACTAAAAAAGGCACTTAAACTGCAGCATCTGAGCCTCAACCTTCACTAAAAAAACACCTGGTTTTAATAAGCACATTTAGATTTAAGCTAGCAGTACATGAGACATTTGAGTAAGAAGAAAACCATTTTGTCTAGGACCATGGAGAATGTGAATATAGACCCAGAAACTAATAAAATGACACCTACTTTTAAGACTTAATTATAGCTTTGTTACAGGCTCCTCTCTCGTATTTATGGCTAGCGATTTATAAGAGCAGCTCTGTACTGAAAAATGAAGAATAATGGGAAAACGTGCTAATTTATTGCCAGAGACTAGTCAGTGGGAAGTAAATAAACTGTTTTCTTTCTGTATTAGCAGTGGATAAGCTCCTTGTATTTGTGTTCATCTTTGACTACACCTTTACCTGACACATTTTTCAAAAGGGAAGCTTTTCCCCATTCCCTTGCAGCTCAGCTGCCAGCCAGGCTCATTCTGCGTGCACAGCAAAGGACAGAGAGCATCCAAATACCTCAGCCACCTCCGGCTGCCAGGGGAATTCGAGGTAAGCTGAATGCAATTTGCACACTGGAAGTTGGCCAGCACACCAGGACTATTATCTCCAGTTTTGCAAAAAGGACTGTGGGAATGTTAATTAACACAGGTGCCCAAGACCTTGGTTTTATGTGTCTTCTGGAGGAAGGACACAGGGCTGGAGAGAGGTGCAGAATGTCTAATGAACACAGAGGGTAGTTAAGTTGTTGGCTTTTGTCTGGGGTGGTCGTATTGTACTCAGAGGCATATGGTATGTTTCAGTGACGGGAAGAGAAGGGAGAAATTGCTCGGAGTCATGACCGCCTCTTTTTATAACTGATTAGCTAGGTGATGACTTAGCTGTGAGTTTGAAAACTTAGTAGCTTGAATGGAAGTGATTTAGACAAGTATCTGAGCATAAGCCACTACTCCAAAATATGGCACCTATATAAATTGTGTATGCAACAGAGAGGCAGCTTTGGCTGTAACTCTGTAAAGCCTCCCAGCACTTATCTGGTGTCCAAAAACCGTTTTGTTCTCTGAGCCATTTCCAGTCTTCTAAAGAAAAATATAAATATACACCACAAAGCTGTCTGACAGACTTGAATCTTGGCCTGTCTCATTGTTTCTGCTAGTTTACCACCAAACTAAATTTAGACTGGAAATCCACATTTTCCTCCTTATGTGTATCATGATTTTCTGTATGCAAAAGGCAGAGTTGTGTTGTGCTGCAGTACAGAATTCAGACAGATTTTAAGCATTGTCAGGAGCTAAAGAAATAGACCTCAAAAGAAAGACATGCTCATAAATGAGCTCTCTTCCATACGAGTGAGTTGCATTCCTGTCCACGACAAGAAAGCAGAGTTAGTACCTTCACACACACTTGCTGTCGGAGGGTGGACACGTAGATGAAGCCACTAGAGGGAGATGCAATATGCAGTTGGCTGGAGTTAGAAGAGTGCTTTACACCATCAATTCCCTAACAGCAGTTATAAATAGCATAGCATCAATGGTCTTTGAGTCAAATGAGCAGGGCTTTTAAATTTTTTTCCCTAACATGTAAAATATGTACATATATAACAAATAGAAATGTATAACAGGTAACATATAGAGGCATAATTGGCTTTATCGATGTGTTCAAGTCCGTGTTCAAATCCATGTTCATGCAAGAGTAAGTTAACATGCATGCATAGCAGTTGCTACATGATTCTTGTGCTACAAATGGCTCATGAGCACAGCTCCCAGCTCCCACTCTGTGTCTTTGTGGGGTGACCAGCAGCAGGGCTATGATGATATGGTGGCTCCTGGGTAGCACAAATTCCTGAATTCTGTATGAAATGTTGACAGCCATGGGCTTTGGCCATGCTGCCACTTCTCTCTATGCCCAAAGCCAGCTTGATAATGAGATACAGGTCTTCTAGGGAACCTGTGCAAGCCATGATTGAAGCTGACCTTCCTCTCAGGAAGGGCATGTGACAGGTGTCTTATAGCTTTCAGACATATACTTTGTTAAATGGCATATTGGTTAGGAAGATTACCCCCTAATTTGAGGTATGGTGTTAGGTCTTTAACGGGCAAGTATCAAACACGGAGGAACTGGCATCATTTTGAGGGACAGGATTAGAATTTAAAATCTGCTTGACAAATGGGTGAAATGAGCCGAGAAAACCTGGACGTAGTTCAATGAAAACAGAGAAAAGTGAACGCTTCTAAGTGGAGATAATGAACTGTACAAACACCGGATGCAAAACGTCTGCTGGGCATCAGCCCTCTGAAACAGGATCTGGAGGTTACCAAGGTTCACAGGCTGAACTTGAGTCAACATTGTCACACGACTGCAAAAAATAAACACTGTAGTGGGCTGTGTAAACAGAAGAGTTGCACATAAAAGTCATATGAAGTAATCCTTCCATGTGGCTACGCAAAGACAGTGCTTCTCACCTGATATCCTTGGCACTGTAAAAAGGAGGTGGTCCAATGAGAGCGTATCAAATGGAGAGTAACAAAAATGTTCAACAGTCTAGAAAATGGGTCCCTTTTGGAAGAACTGGGTAGCTTTAACTAGAAAAGAGAAGAGAGGATGTGAAAAATTGCTGCAAAGAGAGAAGGAATTGTTCTCTTTGTCCTCTGTAGCTGGGACAAAGATTAATGAGTTATTGCCTAACTTGCGGAAAAGAAGATGTGGGGTGAACATCAGGAAAAAGCTGTGGGTGATAAATAGCTGGGCAGCTGAAGAGATTTCCATGAAAGGTGGTGAAGTTTCCATCATTTGAGATTTGTAAGAACAAGGTAAACCAGACAAGTGAGTTGATCCTGCTTCAGAGGTAGAGAAACAGACTAGACAAACTCAAATAGGACCTTCCAGCCCTACTTCTTGACAGTATATCTTCTTGAAAAAAGAAAAAAATGGGCTTCAGCAAATATTTGTTTTAATTAGAGCTACTTGTAATAGCAGTAGCATAAAATTAGAATGATATTTCTGTATATAATCAAATCATCCTGATTATCAGATACTTAAAGATAACAAATAATATTTAGAAAAAAATGGCAGAATTGAGAATTATTCAGATTAGTCCATAGACTAGAGTACTGAAGGGTATAGGGATCAACCTTGTTCTGTCAGGCAGATGAACCACACAAATTAATACAACCTTTCATATCTAAATTCTACAACAAGGTCATCCCAGCACATTTCTTTCTCAAGTAGAAGTAATGGCTTTTTGTTTGTTTTTTGTCTGTCTGATTTGAATTTAAAGCACAAACATCCTGGCCCTGGGCACCCTGGATCTGCCATACATTCTCTGAGAATAAAAGCTTCAGGGTCCCTTGTTTACACCCCTTCCTGGCAAAATCCCAAATACCTTGAGTTCAATCCAAAAGCACTTCAAACAGAAACCATACAGCTATGAGGAGAATACTTTTTCTTTAACCAAACATTTCTGTGGTACAATTAAATAGGCATTTTTTAAAGTTTGCTATTAAATTTTATTAGCATCCTACTGAGTAATACAGCCAGTTGGACTGCTCTAAGTGACAAAGAAACAAACAGTATATTGAAACAAACAGAAAACCCAACAGGACATATTCCGGGAAAGGTTGTTCTAAGTGGGGCAGGCGTCATTAGTAGGGCTGCAATACTCCCAGCTGCTACGTCCCACCATGTAAGCTCCGTGTTCTGAGGCCCTTTGTGCTTCCTCTTTTAAAAATAATTATTCATTGTGTTTGTGATTAATGAATCTCTTCACTTGGGGATGTCAGGTTTTGTGGTTCTTTTATATCCTGCACAGAGAGATTTGTTTAGTGAATGACAATTACATGTTATTCTATTGTCTCAAGGAATGAAAGGCAAAAAAAAAAAAACCAAACATTGTTTGGATTTTTATTATTTTTCCTCTTTAAGGTTAGTAATGGAATCCAGAAACATTGACCCAGACAACGTAACTCTGGTGGAAACCAGTTTAAAGTTATTACTTCCATTCAGCCCCCTGGAAGGATTAAAAGGTCATTTGTTTTATGTTACAAACCTCTCCCCAATTTATGCGTGGCTGACACATTGGCCGCCTTGCAAAGAGGCAGCTGGGGGTGGAGGATGGGTATGAGCACCATGCCATGGCTGTCTGGTCGGTAGATCTTGGGGAGTCATGCTCAGCTGGTGCTTAGGTCCCCCCTGTCCAGCCTCTTTGCCCAGATGGAGCCCAGCGGCCAGGTCCAATGGCATGGCTTTTGGTGAGTTTTAACCCTAAAACCTAACACTGCAGGGCACGGAAAAGTCCCCCCATGCTTCAGCTTGGCGTCATGAAGAGGATGTTCCCTGGAAGGCTGGGCTGTCCTCTTCTAACAGATACAGCTGCAAAATTTGACTCCAGAAACTGGCTGCTCCTGGCTGGGAGCATGAGCTCATGCAAGCACGTATGTGGGCACCAGGACTGCTGTTGCTTTCACAGCATATCTTCTCTTCAGGCATCACTTCAGCAAGACTGGCAGTTTGCCCACATCTGTGGGGTTGTGGCTGCCTCAGATAGATACCATCCACTCAAAAAGAAAGGACAATTAAAGAAGAAAATAAACATACCTTTTTCCTAAAAGCATCTTCATTTGCTTCAGTGAGTTTAATGACTGAATGGCAGTAGAAATTAAAACAAGGAAAACCTCCAGAACTCAAATTTTAATAAAATCATTCTTTTTTCTTAGAGAGAGAAGTTTCCTCCACTACACAACACACACCACCTCCCCCCTCCTTTTTCTTTTTTCCTTTTTTTTTTTTTTTTTTTTTGTTAGAAACACTGCCAGGCAGCTGCCAGCCATAGAACTACACTAAGACAAGCCAACTGCTTTTCAGATCTTTGGAAATGAATGTTGGAGGTACTTTGTTATGCTTAGCTGATTTATCTGGGCACAAAAGAAGTGCAGACACTCTGATGTAGATTAAACAGACATTTTGGTGGTTGAGATAATTTCAATAGTGCAGTCATGGGTTTCATTACTTAGAGTTATCTATCAGTTTGACGAGCACAGAACTATGAAAAACAAACAATCCACAGTCTCGATGAATTTCTAAAAAGAAATAAAATTAAAAGAAAATAACACAAAACCAAGCAAGAAAGAAAAAGGAGGGACACAAGCACCTGCATCACATGGTGCTTTAAATTCAGCCTAAGGATTCTACTTAAGGTAATGGTTTGAAGCCCAGCGTTTCACGAAGTAATTTTCTCAGGCACTGTACTGACTGCGTCGTGGCAGAACAATCTCATCAGGGTACGAGAACAGTGAAAATATTCAGTGCTGGCCTTTCCTGAATTGCAATGAGGTGCAGAGCGGGAGCCCTGCTGGAAATCACTCTGCTGTCTCAGAGAAGAGAGCGGGTCACTCTCTTGACCAGGGGATATAGGTGGTGTCCCACACAGAACCAAGCTTTTGTATCTCTAACAGCTATCTACTTCCCAGAGGCCACGTAATTGCTGTTGCCATCAATCCCCTTGTCACCTGCAATTTCAATCAGTCTCCTAAAGGTTTTCCTACCTGGGTTTTCCCTTCGGTGCTACTTTTCCCTTGCCAGACAAGCCTTGGATATCTGTCATGGCAAATGCTTAAGCGATCGTTCCGGGATGGCTGGGGAGCAGCAAACTCTTTGATTATAGATGGCCTGTTGTATGTTAGATTAGGTATCTGCTCCACTGTGAAGCTAAATGATACAATGCAGGGGCTGAATAACTCCTTTCAGTCATGGTCTGGGGTTGCTGTAATCCTTTTTATTTTTCTTAAACCGTGACTAGCCATGTGTTTTCAGTTACAAGTAAATGCAAATCAATCTGTGTGATGTGAATGTTAGGGAATCGTGCAATTTTCTTTAATTTGTATTATATTAGCTTTCACCCACAGGATAACATGTGCACATGAAACTTGGGCCGAGGAGAAAAGCGGCGGGGGGAAGGAAGGCAGCAATTAAGCATGCTGGAGTTGCTCCCACCCAATACTATGGCGTGCAATGCAGTTGATACGGCAGTAACTCCACAGTAGCATGGCATTTTAAGCAACGTCAGCATGTTCTTTGCGACTGGCAGCCCCCGGGTCCCTCCCCATTCTGCCTTTTCTTGCACAGAGCTCATCCATTTTACCGATGGTGTTGCTTACCAGTGGCTGCAACAGCTACGTAACAAACGCACCATCCTGGGGATGCGGCGATGAGCTCTTGGTCTAAATTTCAGTCAACAGTTTCAACACGAGTTGATTCACGATTAGCTACCAAACCAACATCCAGCAAGGGCTGCTCTGACTCCAGAAATGCTCCCCAGGAAGCCTACGGGCACGGGAACTGTAATCCTCAGCAGTGCTGAGAGAGACAACACTCGGAACACAGCCTTCTTAAAGGAATGAATTTTTGATAATTGAGTGGAACAGCTGTTATTTTGAGATTTAGACCACCATTTCAATTGTTTTGAACTTTGTAATGAAAGAAAAAAAATACAAGTAAGACACTCATGAAGGTGACGTGCTGTAGCTCCACTGGTCTGGATGGAGCTGGGCAGATTTGTCCTATCCAAGGACATGGTCTTAGAAATGTTGCATTTTATGCTCCTCTTTGGCAAATCCTGGCACTAGGACCAACAAGCAATGCAGGCAAAGGCAGTAGCAGGATCATACTGTGCTTTTAATTCCTTTCAGGAATTGCGGTGTTTGAGAGCCTAAATAAAATCGTTGAAAAACAGAGGAAAAAAAGCATTTTGGACTAATAAGGTGGGGTAACATCTGTGCTTGGGCTTACTTTGTTTTGCAAGGGGAAACACTCACACAAGTTGCTGCAATTACATCAGTATCATGCTGAGGTGTGATAACCTGCAGTCATGTGAACGGCACTCAGAGACCCAGGAGGTCTATTCCCAACCAGCATTCCTTTGCTTATCCTGTTAACTTCAAAGCAAATAAATATTTTGTCCCACTAGTATCCTCTATTAGGTGGATAGTGAAATTTAGGTATTAAATTCTCGACTCACCACCAAAAAGTGTCTTGTTTTCTGTTTTAAGACAGATGTCTGTGATTCAGAGGTTCCCTCCCTAATGCTATCCTGACTTGGTAAGTCTCCACACAGTGAATTAGTACAACTTACAGAGACTTAGTAGGACTTGTTCAGCTTTCAGTCACTGCTGAATTTGTTCCAAGAATACTGCAGTTTTGCATTGTAAGCAAAAGAAACCACCAAATAAAAGTAATCAAAATACTGATCTCATATTTATTTAATATACTGATAGGTCTCAAGAGAGGATTTTATTTCAAAGAGCTGAGTTACAAGAAGATACCAAAAGTTTTTCTGAAGCAATTCCCTGGACTGGAGATGTCTTCAGGCTGATAGGGCTATAAGAAGAAGGTTGAGACTTAAAGATTTAAAGATAAAGGGAGAAGAACTAGAGCATAACGTGATGGAAAGATGATCTATTAAACAGAGCAGTGGACTTGTATAAAACTGTCACTTCTATAGGAGAAGGATAGTGCACATGGCTGAACAAAACTTGCAACCCTCTGAATGGTGTCTATACCCAGTAAGGTCAACATTAATGAACAAATAGTGTTCCAGTGATGTAGGAAATAAATATCTCGTGCTTTCACCCAAGGTGGAAGCTCTCAGCTCCTCACTACTAACCATCTCTGTGGCAGGCTATGCTCCTTTGTTTACTTAGCTCTCTCCTGTGAATCCCAAGCGCCAATTGATTCAATATTACCCTATCCAGTAAGTAATCCAGCGTAAAGTACATACAAGCAGGCTGATTTTTCAGATGGAGCCACACAATAGTTCCTTTTTAATTGCATTTGACATTACTGGCAATGTTCTGTGCAGCTCCATGCATAACACACATCTAATTGTACCTGTGTGGTAGTGATAACACTACAGCATGGTAATTTTCTGTATTTGTAGCATGTGGGAGCAAATTCATTCTGGGTATTTCAATGCAGTTTATTAACTGGGAAGATTGGGTAACTGGAACCTCCTTTATTAAAGTTATTGGCTGCCCTGTAGCAATGGAAATAAATTGTGATAATAGCCAGAACAAATTAGCTTGCGTATGAATTAGCCCCTAAACGAAATGAGGAGGGGGAACTAACCTTCCCTTGGTATATAAAATGCCTTTAGTCAGGAAGTAGGAGTATATTGACAAATAAAAATAAGCTTCTCTAAGAAAAATAATTCGCTCTTTCCAGGCACCTGGCAACATATTAGATGAACTTCAGGGCTGAGCTCTGACTTACACCTCATGGACAGGCACTGAGGAGTACGAGGGGAACTTCCACTGCAGACAACCTGTACCCCTAAGTGCAGTGCAGGTCAGGGCTGTGCCTTGGGGAAGGCTAACCTTCGGACTCAAAGAGCTGAGGAAAGTTGTGCAAAGACACTTTTGGAAGCAGTATAACTGTGTCAGCTAGTTACTGCAGCTGAGCAAAATCACCAGCACTGCTCTCAGCCCTAAGCTGGTCATACCCCTGAGTGATGTAAATAGGAGGGGTAGGCAAAGGATCTCTATGTTTTACTATTTGCTATGAAAATCTCATCGTATGGAAGGTTAATTGTGGCTTAGGTCAGCCAGAACTGACTTCATTTCAATGTCACCAGAATTTGCTCGGTTGTTTGTGAGAGGTGCTGCTGCACCTTTTCAGAGATTTTGAACCTCTTCTCAACTCCCTTGAGGTTAATTGAAAGATTTTTAGGGAATGATTCACAGAGCTCAACACAGGCATCTAGTGCCACTCTAAGGTATCCTGCCTGGCCCTTGTTGCAAGGGTCTGTGGGTAATCTACACATAGTGCCCTCCAAACCTTAGGCACATCTCAGACACTATATGGTCTCTAAAATGACACAAGATTAAACCCTTAGACTGCAAGAGGCTGTGAATGCACACATATAAAAAGTGCTCTGAGCTCCCTTTCTGGTTGCACAGGAAAATGTCAAAGGATTTATGTAAAAAAACCCGATAATCTAAGCAGAATAGGTTAGATTTTGATTTTGTACATAGCAGAGATTCAGGATCTCTTCTGACATTGCTGAATTATTCTGTATTTACATTAACACGAGTGCAATGGGTGTGAGGCTGATATTAAGCAAGTGTCTGAAAGCTCATAGACTCATAGAGAGACATTTAGGTTGGAAAAGACCTTTCAGTTCGTAAAGTCCAACAATTAACCTAGCACTGCCAAGTCCACCGCTAAACCATGTCCCTCAGCACCACATCTGCATGTCCAGGGATGGGGACTCAACCACTTCAGTGGGCAGCCTGTTCCAATGCTTGACAACTTTTTCAGTGATGAAATTTTTCTTAATATTCAACTTAAACCTCCCCTGGCACAACTTCAGGCCATTTCCTCTTGTTCTATCACTTGTTACTTGGCAGAAGAGACTGACAGCCACCTGGCTACAACCTCCTTTCAGGTAGTTAGGCAGACCGAAGGACCTCACCAGCACACTATCCCTCAAACACTGGAGTGCTGTCCCCAGGTTTATCTCTAGCAAGCCTGGTTTTATCCCTTTCCCCCTCCAAATCTAGTTTAAAGCTCTTTCAATAAGCCCTGCTAAGTCCTGTGCAAAGACCTTTTCCTCTTTAAGAAAGGTGTATCCTGTCTGTTGCCGGCAGGCCTGGTGTCGTGTAGACTGACCCATGATCAAAAAAACCAAAGTTCTGCTGGTGACACCAGTCATGGAGTCACGTACTGATCTGTTGACTCTTCCTGTTTCTTCCCTCATCATTCCCTGCAACTGCAAGGATAGATAAAACCACTACTCATGCTCCTGATCCCTTAACCAGTCATCCCAAGGCCCTGAAGTCTCTTTTGATTGCCCTTGGACTTCTTGTCGCAACTTCATCCCTGCCCACCTGAAAAATCAATAATAGATAGTAATCTGAGGGCAGGACCAGAAAGGAAGCTTTCTTTTCACATTTTTAACCCATGGCCCAGGGAGGCAGCAGACATCCCTAAGAAGTGGGTCCAGTCTGTATATTGGGAATTCTGTTCTCAGAAGGGAGTCTACTATGACAATGACCCATCATTTTTTCTTTATGGAAGCAGTTTTGATGCAGGGCATAGGCCAACTTAACCTTAGTGACGCCTCCTAGCTCAATGATCCCTCATCTTTGTCATTGTTTTCTTCCACTTTGCAGAGCCTCATACCCATTCTGCAAGGGCACCTGGGAAAGAGGGGTAGTCACAGAGGAGATGCAGCTGGTGCACCGAGCAGGAACTTGTCGCCATTGCCCAGTATCCCTTGAGTCACTGTGTTCAGCCAGGCAGAGAGAGGATAGGGGATGTGGCCTATCTGCCTGTTGGGCCCTTACCAGGAAAGGTAGGGTACGATTCCAGTAGTGTATCTCTGTCTCCTGCACTCCCTGATACTCCTCAACCGACTCACCTCCTCCTGGATCTCTGTCACTAAGCGGAGGAGTTTCTCCACCTGGACACACCTCCCACAGGTTTGCTCGCTGCTGCTGTCCTGTATTGGTGTAAGAGCAGGGCACACCCTGCAGCCTGGCACGTGGGTGGCAGCATGTTCCCACTGGAGCTCAGTGTGGGCAGCTGCATCAGTCATGGTGGATGCAGAACTTAGAGAGGCCATGCCTTTCTTCTGAGTTGATACCATTGCTCACTGGTCAAACTGGCAGAGATTCAGTGCCCTTCCTGCACGCCCTTCTGTGCGAACAGCCGTGCCGTGCCCTGTTTGCCCTCGGTGGTCACAGTGCTCCTCTTTGTTCATGCTACTTAAGGACATCTTCTATAGGTGTGGAGGTGCTTGGCCACCATTACTCCTGGCCCTGTCCAGGTCTCAGCTACTGTCACATGAGCTCTGGGCTCCTGGTGGGTCTCTTGGCTTGGGTCAGTGTTGTGTGAGCACAGTGCTCAGCATGCATAATACATCTCCTAGCAGTTCTTGGGAGTGTGTGACAATACCACAGGGTCCTCGAGGCCAGGTCTCTGCAAACACAGAGCAGATTGCTTAGTTCACTGAAAATGCTGCCTGCACAATCCACAACACAGTCCCCAGTGCCTTCAGATGAACAGAAGACCAAAATCTGCAGAAACAACACATTGTAAGAAGAGAGCAGGGTGAGCAAGACTCTCACTACTGCCTTTGCTCACACCAGCAGAAAATCTACTCAGTGATACATGGGCTCGAATGATGGATGTACTTGAAGAGAGAGAGAACAGGAGACAATTGAACCTGTCCATCTCACTTGAAGGTACAGTCCTCCCTCACGCTGAATTTTAACCTTGAGAGTTCAGCTGACAGGTACCTTTAAGCTCCGGCAGGACATGGTGCAGTGGAACATATTCAGAGTGCCTAATTTTAGGCTATGAACAGAGGTATCTGAATTAAAAGCTGGACTCCTTGAGCTCTCTGGGCTACCTTGATAGGAGAGCTTGGTGCGACTCAGAGGAGGAGGGCTGCCTCCCTCCAGGCGCTGGCCCTTCATTTCCCCTTCTGGAAGCCAATTAACTCTGAAAACAGTGCATCCTTCCTGTTTGTGGCTTAGTTTCCTCTTGACTAAAGTAGCTCAGATGGACAGATGCTGAGCACCAGTGCTGTCACCAGGCAGTGCCTGACTGGGAGAGGGGAGGAAGGGGCATGCATCACTGCTGCGGCATCAACATCAATTAACTCGACCCCATGCAGCCATAACCTGGGGTGCTCTGAACTTGCCTTTAGTGGAGACTCTCTTCCAACTGAATATATAAGGAAATTTAGGTGTCTAGCCTCCTATTTCAGACCCAAGGTGACAGTGTGAACACCTTCCCTCCCTGTCCCCCAGCAGTAATTCTGACAATGGCAGACTAAGTAGAAATGTTAAGAAATATCATGGGCGTTTGTTTGTCCTTGCTTGGCTGGGATTAATTCCAGCACACTGTCTCTCATCACTGCCACAAATCCTTTTTTTTTTTTTTAATTACATCATGAAACAAATGCCTTCAACAGGCCTGAAATTAATTTTCTATGAACAATGAAATGCATTTGTATAAAGCAAACGCACAAGGAATGAGATGTCAAATCAAACCTAAACCGGTGTTGCCTGTTTTCTCTTTGGTGATCTGCATGAGTGTTGGTCTAAGATTCAATCCTATAATAAACAACATGGTATGTCCTCCAGATTGGCGATGGCTTTTGTTTCATTGCCTCATGTGGGGCAGCCCCTTATCTTCCCACAAAATGCATTTTAGACTTGTCATCAGGCATGTTTTTTTAGCCTGGCTTTTATAGCAAAGACATCTTCATGGCCACTGTGTCTTGCCAGTCCTCCTCACCCCCCATAACATTTGGCTACATTCAAGTGGATTTGTCAGATGGACAGAGCATCCTAAAAGGTCTGTGTAAATTGGCTCTCAGATAGAGATCAGCAACTCAGATTAGTGCTATATGGAAGGAAAGGCAGTAAGCGGTCAGCACTTTATTAGTTCATGCCAAGAGGTGGCAGCAAATTTGCAAGTCAGGGGTGTGTCTGATGGCCAGTTAAGGAAAAATGCAGTCATTTGCCTGTTCAACAATAAATTGGATGTGGAAAGGTTATGGGGATTTGGAGGGAGGGAAGAAAAATTAGCATCAGTGCTCTGTCCTTGGAGGAAGCAGTGTGAATTGTATGCATCCAACTTAAAATTATTCTTAATAGCGAATAAAAGTACAAAGGATTTGTAAGTAAAATGTATTTATTCAAGCATCCCAAGCATTCTAACAGTAATTCCTATACTGAAGAGTCAGTTGCTGGTGTATGGTGCTCTGGAATGCTGAATTTTCCTGTTAAGTGTAATTTGCTAACTTTATATTATTCTTATTGTATTGGCAGAAACCCCTCACTCTTTAAATCAACAGTTTCCTTTTATCCAGAATGTAGGTGATCATGTGAAAGTGGAAAGTAGCAGAGTGAGGTTGAAGGGCTGTGGATTCTATCCCTGGCTCTGGCAGCGACCTGCTTTGTGGTCTCAGGCAGGTTGCTTCTCCTCCTCACTTTACCTGTTTGGCGGGTCTTGTCTTATTGATCTGTAACAGTCAGCCTAGGGACTGGATCCTGGTGTGACTGAACAGTGTCTGCGCACAAAGGGGCCTTTGGTTTCGGTTAGAACCACTAGCACAGGCAAATAGCAAATTAGAGTCTTTTTAACATTTTAAGTGCAAGCATTTTCAGAGGAAATTGTGAATTTGAAAAGGGAAAGGAAGAACTATCAACAGCATTGGTTACGTATATGGGAACACAACAGTAGGAGGGACTTCTAGTGTTATTGATCTCAGCTGATTTCCTCCATTCTTTCTCGTCAAAATACATTATTTTGGGTCCAAATGAAAAATCTGTTCAAGGGACCATATTGAAAGTCCATAGCTGGATTTTGCAAGCAGGCTTCTGTCCAGTCTGTTGAGAATCTTTTCCCCCTAGAGCTTCTGAAAACGTTTTTTTTTTGCAGGAAATTGCAAGATCTTGATTTTCCTTGGCTGTTTTGAGAAATTCTGCCAATGACAACACAAAACAAGCTCCAAAGAATGACCTCTACAAGGATTTATCTGGGTTAGCTAGGGAGGGATCTCAAGCGTAGCCTCTAATTCTGCAGAGCACCATCATTACGGAACACATGATAGTCCAGCCAGAAGACAGTAATGCTGATGTAAGTCTTTTATTGTTATTTCCAACACTGTAAATGTCAGGAGACCCCCCTCTGAAACCTGTTTAATACTTCTTAGTACCAGGCACAGTATCATCACATAGTACGAGATGTTCCCTAGGGCAAAGAAATTCCTCTTAAAACCCAAAAGGCTGACACAGCACAAAAGTGACCTGGCAAGGTGGTAACCAGAACAGGCATTGAACCCCGTGCTCAAGAACCCCTAGTGTGCACAGTCAATCAAACAAGACTTTGCTGCTCACCAGTAACGTAGGGTGGATTGCGAATGCAGTTTCAGACAGGGAGAGCTCCATGCAGAAAAAGACAACATTGGCAGGGCACCCGTATCAGTCTCAGGAGGCCAAAGGGTTAGTCTTACTGATCTGCTTGCAACTCCCCTCAGAAGACAAAGGAGGACTTCATCTTTACTCATCATCTCATCCAGCAAAGCTAGTTTGAATTTCAGGCATCACCCATTTTTCTTAAAGCAAAGATAAAAATCTTTTTTTATTTTTTTTTTCCTTCAAGAAGATTTGGGAATAATGCTTAACTGGGACTTCTTTAATTTCAGAAATTGGTAACTTGGAGTGAGTTTCGGTTTGCTCAGTCTAGGGGAAAATCCATGAGCAGGAGAAATGAGTTTTCTGAACGGCAAGAACAAAAGTGAACTCCTTTATAAAATAAAGCAAATGTACAGATTTTAATCAGAAGAACAAAGCAGAGAAGGAAGCTGGTATCAGAGTGCCTTTGTGCCACTCAGGTGGGTCAGAGGGACTTTGAGGATCCTCTGAGTCATTGTCTACAATTCCTTTTCAAGTCACAAATTCTCCTGTGATATAACACAGTGTTATTTTCTTTCATCTACCCACTTTTTCTTCCCTGGAGTGTTTTAAGGTAGGAGGGGGACACGATACTTGTCTGACATGGCAGTGGTGGAGGAAAAGCGTTTGTTGGGGAGAAATTTATAAACTGTCTTGAAGAACCACAGCCCTGAGATCAAAACATTTTCATTGCCTCTGAATTATTTTTGAGGAAGCTGGGATCCTGGGCATCAGCCTTGCCACAAAAATCAACACTTCCTTTGCACTTCATTTCAGGAAGTAGGTGCGAAAGAAGGTAAGAAGAGACCAAAACATCAAATATATCTTGTTAACTTGCAGAACAAAAATGAGAAACTCTAGGAATTGCTGAACTTCCAGTATTCCTATTCAGCAGAAATTATTCAGTGACTTAAATGATTAGCTGTAAAAATAAACATGTTCATTACTGAGTGAGGGGAGGTAAAGGAAGTCACCCCAAAACAAGAGTAAACCCAAGGAAGAGCAAGCCAAACAATGTTGTTACCTTAAGAATATGTAAAGCTTAGGCCTAAAATAGGGAGTTAAACGTAACAATGTCATCATTGTATGTATTTCTGCTATAATTAATTTCAACATTAATAACTGAGAATGCAGCTGACAAAGGAAACATTATTTTTAAAACAGAAATTGCTGCCCAGTAATATATGCTGGCGCATGTCAGAAAGTTATTTTTTCCATCAGTATATGCTGTACACCTTAATCGGTAATTTTCTTTGCATGAGCAATTGGGAGATTTTATTAAAAATATATTAATTTTTAAAATGCGATATTAAAGAAGTTAATAGCTTGACATAGACAACAGCATTTATTGGTAACAGAGGAAAGGAAGGGCAAACATGGAGAAAATGGCTGTGGGGACACAGAAATTCAAGAAGGAATGAATACGCTGTTTTAGCTGACTTTAGCATCATCGCTCGTTAGGGGAGTTTCTTCCTCATTGCCATCCTAGTTTTCAACCCTTTTTTCTACCACATCTGCCTCTTCTTCCTGGGCTATGACGGCAGCTACAAGGCAGACTTCAAAAAGAAACCTGCAGACTTCAGGAACAGATCCAAGATGAGAGAGTGGAGATTGTCTACTTTGCTGGACTCTGTAGTGCTCTGCTACGCATGACAGAGAAAACATCCTCTCTTAGATTTAGTATTTCCAACAAATTACTTAAACAGCAGCATAAAACAAATTGATTTTGAGAAATCAAAAGGATCTCTCTTAGGATTTTTCTCTGTCAACTGTTAGACTCCAGATTGTTGGAGTGTAGGAGCTCCATCTCAGTTTGTTCCTTTAGGAAGTCTCAGTATTTTCTGAGCGTAAGGAACTGGTTTGAAGGAGAAATTACTCATGTTAACTGGAGGAGATTGCTAAACCAGAATGGAGTCAAAGCCCAAACCTGTCTTCCTTGGTGTTAAGCCCTTGGGCTTTCAAGGTCTGGGCCCTTTGAAGTGGCTCTGCTTTCCCCCCCACTGCCCTTTCTCCTTCCCCCCACCCCTCTCTCATTTCTGCTGGACCAGCTTCCCCACTTCCTCTCCACAGGGCCCCCTCCTCTTTATTACCCTCCTGAAACTCCACCTGTTCAGAGATCAACTCCAAAAGCAGCAGTGATTGCTTCAGGGAAAGAAGAAGTTGTAAAAGCATCACTGCCTGGCAAGTGAAAACACTGTGTCTGTAAGGAGGCGGTTTGGGACCCATCCAGCTGCACGTGGAGGAGGCACGTTGAGCACCTCACAACAGTTTTCCGTAACTCGGATGGACATGCAAGCACACGATCACTGTGCTGGTGCTCTGCATGCATCTACAAGCAGGGCTCTTGTCGTTGAGGGACTTGGATTCTGCTCACCCTTGTTTTCACTGGCTAAACTTGTGCTTGTATTACAGTTAGTGCATGGGGGCTTGGTTCTTTGACTGCTGGTTTTATTTAATGCCATACAGCCCCTGCTACAAGTGGTCCGGCTGTAGGGAACTAAAGAGGATTAGGAGGTGGAGTGGAGGAAGAGTCATTTCCATGGGATATAGATCTGACATCCCGTTCTGCTCATCTCCTGTGGTAGGGCAAAGGGAGGATTAAAAACAAAATCTCCTAGCATTTTTTAAAAAAAGGAAGGAATAATCTCAATGGGGGGTGGCATTAACTTTTCTAAAAGTCCCAGGTTTGGTAGGCTGCAGGTGTCAGGGGAGACTGATGATATCTGGGTGAGCTGCCAGACCCCAGCGGTGGTCAGCAAATCATCATTATCTAACAGCTATCAGATAACCCATATGAAGGGAGTTGGTCTCTTTCAGGCTCCCAGTGGGTAAATGTTCACCCTACAACGCTGCTGGTGTTTATTGATGTTAATTGTCAGTGTCAGCAGAGGCTGTGAGGTGCTCACTGTGTGTCAGGGCTGAAGCGCGTGGTCAGAGAATCATAGCAAATGCTCTGCACGCTGCAGCAGATACCGAGGGGTCAAACCTGAGCTATCAGTCCACAGGCTGTCAATTCTACAGTAAATAAGTAAACAAATAAAATAAAAAGTGAAAATTCCTGGGCTGCATATGAAGTTGTGGTGGCTGAACTGTTTCACCAAAGCCATTGCCTCATGAGTGCGCTGGAGGTGCTGTTGAGTGAAACTGTACTATGGAAAATCCAAGTCTTGCTGACCAAGGTGGAAGCTTCTTCTAGGATTTTGGAAAAGATATATGTTTTTAAAACAAGTTCAGAATGGCTTCCTGTGAGCAGAAGCATTTCCCCCCATTACTTATTCCCATCAGTTTTGAAATACAGGAAAACGCTGTGAGAAGCTCTGACACGCTAAGGCTAGAAGGATGTTGATTATGAGTGACATGAAATAAATGGAAGACAAATAGAAAAATCAGCTGGGGCATAACATTAAGCAAGAACCACTGAACACAGAGTGAGCTAGCCTGCCAGATACAAAACTCCTTCCTCCCCTCCTGCTGAATGAAGGAAAGGAACAGTATCTATGACAGTCCCATATGGTTATGCTGTAGGTGTTTACCTCCCTTTTGCCCTTGATCAGACGTCATCTGCTGTGCCAGAATGGCCCCAAACCCATCATAAGCAGCATCCCAGGGAAGTTAGTGATTCCTGTTGCTGACAGAACCAAGCCTGCCTCACTGAGGGAATATCCGGTGTGGTTTGCCAGGCTCTGGTTCCATTCAGTCCCTGCATGGACCCCAGGGTCCGGCAGGGGTGTCAGTATGTCAAAAAGGGGGTTCTTTCATAAAGGTGTTAAATTATCATCATTTTAGAAAGATATTAAAGTCATTATCAAATCGCAGATGACTATTATCAGCATACAATAGAGGTGCATAATGACATCCTAGGGCAAAATGGAACTTAGCTCTCTCCAATAAATAATGCAATTTAATATTATAGGTTCCCCCACCTGCCTTTGGCCACATGTCTTGCTGTCCAGGGAACTTTGAAGATGGATTATACAACTGTGTGGAAATGGTTCTTAAATGGCAGAGGCAGCAACATGACTTTTCTCCATGGCCACATTTTACTGATAAGTTAGGAAAAGAGTGGCACAGATTTGCCTGGTTGTGCTCCTACCTAGGTTTGCTGTTTGCCACAACATTTCAAATCCATGAGAGCAGTAGGTAAGTTAGCCCTAAAAGGTTACGGGATGCCAACTGGCATCATAAAACTGCTCCTTACTAGCCTGAGAGCAAAATCATCTGGCTCTCATTCACATTAATTTGGTCTCTGTTTTGCTATTAATAACAAGACTCCATATCAAGCGCAATCCTAACGGTGCACAAATCCTTTTTGTTTGTCAGTTCCACAGCTAACGTGCTCTGTGTTTTGGTCAGAAAGCAAAGCGAAGGCAGACACAGGTCTATCCCTCCTCCCCCTGCTTTCAGCTCCATGCCCTTCACACATAAGGGTTTGTCTTTGTAGACTAAGCCATAAGAAGCAGAACTGATGAAATATTCAGGAGGATATTCAGTGACCTCTGCTGTAAGGTACCACAGGCTCAGAAGGAAAGAGTGAAAGAAAATTCAGTCTTAACAATCAGCTTTTCTGATCAGCCAAATAAACATAATTAGTTAATGCCACTTCATATGGAGAAACGTTCCCTTCTGTACAAATGCAGCCTTTCGATGCCCTGGCCTCTCCCTTTGCGGTCCTGGAGGAATGTGAAAACACATAGGGCTTTACCACCCCTTCTTTGGCAACTGCTGAGGAGCAATTGAAAATCTAGTTAAGGACCCAACCCTGTGCACTGGGCTTTAAGAAGAATCAGGACACTAAGAGGGAAAAAAAAATGCTCAAAAACCACCAGGGCTTCCAGTCTGCTGGAACAAACCATTAGAGCAATAGAAAGGATGCTGATTTTTTTTTCTTGTTTATTTTGGTTAAGCCTACAAACTATTTTCTTCCTCTTCCTACAAGAGAGACAAGCTTTGTCTTGCAACATTCAGCTGGAGAACATGCAAATCTTTAGTCATAGATGTCTACAGTTTGTTACCTGCTGGAAAGGCATCGCTGGGAAAGTAGCTTTTGGGCTTTTTTTCTGCCAATGGCTGCTGCAAGACACACAACAGCTTGTACCTGTCAGCAAAACCAGTCCTTTTTCTTAACTGCCCTGCTGCTCAACACTCTTATTTCACAGTGTCAGGCACCGTGAGCGCTTTAATCTGTTAAAAGGGCTCTTTTTTCCTTTTAACACTGAACCCATGTTTTATTTATCAGTCTTTGATTTAGAAACGCTTAGAAGGCATAACACGTTTTCTAAGATGGATGACTTCTCGGTGGCTTTTGTGCATATGTGTGTGTGTGCGCATAGGTGGTGGTGTCATTGCTGGAAGTCCAAAGAAGAGCATCTTTATAAAGAAATGCTCTCTGGCATGTAGTCCGGAACTGCTACTCTCTGACAACAGCTTTCTGAACATGGAGACCTATAAAGCTGTTCTGTAAAGGGCCAGATTCAGCTCTCATTGAAATCAGTGGCACTCTTTGCCTTGGCTGTAGTGGGCTTTTTTCCCCAGGTCCTACTGAAAGAGGGGGAAATGGTGCTGAACAGAGAGAGACCTAAAAACTGCATTTTGTTTCGGGATGCTTTAAAGTGGTATGAAAATAGTTAGATTTGTCTTCAGCTGATAGTATAAAACTCAGTCAGGGGTTGCAGAAACTTAATTTCCTGGTTAGGGAAATAAAATCCCCCTCACCAGCCCACTGTCTTCAATGTTTCTTTGGGGCAAGTATATTCCAGTCCCACAAGCTGTCCCTGTCCTCCAGGTTGCTTGACAAAGGCGTGAGTTCCCCCAACCCTCCCACTGCTCCGCATGAGTGGTATGGCTGTGTTGAGAGAAACTTGGGAAAATCCCTTTCTCCATATGAAGACCAAAGAGCATCATGCCATGCATCACAACAAAAGACTCTGCCAGCCACAGAAATTACTCAGTGTATGCACTAAGGACAGCCGAAAGCAGCTGATTTACTCATGGCCCGGGAAAGGGAAAATAGATGCCTCCTCAGAAAGTGGCATAGAGGACATCTACCCCTCCAGTAGCTATCTCTGCCACAAGGAAATCCAGTGTCAAGGCTGCCTCTGGGTCCACAGAGAACAACAGCTTCTCCAGAGAGTGTCTGGAAGCAGGAGGTGAATTTTGCTGCTGCCTCGACAGTAGCTGAGGAGGTTCCTGGGGTAGTGGCACTTGGGTGGCATGATCACCCTCTAACACCTTCTCATCTCAGTGTCTACGTCAAGTGTCCTACATCCGTGGACAAAAGGGCTACTATAGTGTTCCTCTGAGCTTTTTCAGATAAAAGGGAGCTCCTGGCTGACCTGCTGTTAATCAAGAAGGCTGGGATGTCTGGCATCTCTTTCTGGCCACCCTTTATAGCCTGATGTACACAGTCTGATTTACACAGGACAAAAGTCAGTTCAGGATCAGAACTCCTTGGAAGGAAAGGGGGTTAGCAAGCATCTTCTGCAGGACGGGAAGTTATCAGGCGCACCCCAGCCATGTTATCTGTGAGCTCACTCCCTTTCTTCCAATGTAACAAAACTCCCTCACTGCACACATGAATCCCACTGATGTGTGAGCAGATCCTGGGATCAAGCATAAAAGCCCCACATCCTCAAAATTAAGGGATATTGTGTCAGTGCTAGGTATGAAACAGCATTGATAGGAGTGAGATCCTTGTAAGTGATGTGGTACGTGTCCTGTGGGGAAATTGGTAAACCACCTCACTTGTCCTTCAGAAGCAAATAAGCCTGGGCCATGCCCACCACTGGGTCATGCCCACCACTGTGCCCAGTTAATAAAGCCCGACTATTTTAAATATCCAAGAGGATAATTGCTGTCATATCCACTGATTTCTTGTATTGTATTTTATTACCACTATCCTTAATTATAACTTTTTCTTCAGAGACATTCCTGAATGCAATGTTTCTAGGCCTGCGTTTAAACGGGAGATCCCCGAGGCTGGGGTGCCACCTCGCCAGTTCAATAGGCGCTCTGTGCTGCCCGTCTGGCAGCTGCTGCAGGGTCTGTCAGACGGGTGTGAGGATGATGAGACGTCTAGACAGCCTTGAAGTCCTGATGGCTATTAGTCTTTCACTCGCGTTTCAGTGGGAAGGAGTTGTTAATATTTGGTTGCTTAAACAGAAGATTCTGTTCATAACACTCCCTTCATCTGAGCATACTACTGATATCATTAACAAAATGATATCTTCCCCTGAAAATATGGCTCTTGCTCTACAAAGACAGCTCCATTACGTAATGCTGTCAATCAGCTGCCAATCACTTTGGTAACTGGTGCCAAACACAATATTAAGATAAGAATTAAATAGCTGCTAAGTGGGGCCCTCTCTGTTCTCACCTCTTAAAATCTTCATCTTCCTTTTCTTCTCTCTTCTCATCTTCTTTGTCTTCTACTGATGTGCAGTTTTCACTTTCCTAAGGAGGTCTCTGCAGTAAGTCCCTGCTCAGTGTCCTGCAGCTGTTGAGATATCACTGAAGCTGGAAAACAGGGTTGGCTGAAATACGTAAGTACTTTTCAAGGAACTATAAACCAAAGAATTTTGTTTGTTTGTTTGTTTCATCTTGTTTCATTTGGAATCTCTTGTTACACTCGCCATTTGCATTAGCATGCCGTGGTTGCTGTTCCTCTTCTCTGACCAGCCAACAATGCAAGGACAAGGTCAGACCAAGGATTCTCTAATGTGTATCCTTCCTCCAACAGCAGCAGACTATTAAGGAAAAACTATAGGAAGCAGAGGAAATATAGGAATTCTTCCAGCATTCTGCAGCTCAGGGACTTCCTGAGCTAGAGGTAACATCATAATTGCCCCTGATAGACCCCCTACACCAAATTTGTTAATCCCAATTTGAACCCATTTGTACTTTTGGCCTTCACAACATCCTGTATCAAAAAATTCTCCAATTAGTGTAGGGTGTGAAAAATTAGTCATTGTGTTTTTGCTAACCCCACTCTTCGGGCTGTTCCACTGATTGCCTCCTTGAGTGTTATATGATGAAAAGTAGTTTAATTCTCTGTTCCCCTTTCATTATTCATGGCTCTAGCACCTGTTGTTTCAGTTAACAAAAAACATGGATATGTTTTGTTTCCCTGTTTCTTTCCACACGCTGCAGGTTGAAAACACTGAAATGTTTCCATATTCCAAAGGTTATAAATAACCATCTTGGAAAATTCTCCCTGCGATGTTTTGAACCCAGCCAAAACAGAAGAGGAATGAGACTTACCACTTCATGGGAAATGCTGCCATTTTAACTTCTTTTCCACTTTGAAACAGAACAGGTATAATTTTACAGAACTAAAACCAAAGTCGGGTTGGAGAGCTCATCCTGTTGCATTCCAAGTAAGCAAATGTGTTCAATTGCCTAAAAGTTGAAAAACAAAACCTGCCTTTCAAACTGCTGTCTCACATTGAAAAACGGGGGGAAAAAAAGCCTTTTTTCCAAATACTATACTGTGAAATTTGGTGTTTTGACAACATCAGACACTTTGGGATTTTTGCCTCTGAACTGAAATTTCATGCCCTCCAAATAAAAATCAAGCAGCTTTCACAATGTATATCTGTTTTGAAGAAAGTTGTGCTAGTAAAGGCTTTCTCACGAGGTGCTCCACATTGCATGGGTTGATGTCAGGATGGAGAAAAGAGACCAGGACTTTTTCTGTGATTCTGCCCTCTTGAGAAGTGCTGCTTTTGCAGGCTGGGGCTCAGCTTTGTCATAATGTCCTGCTGCAAAGGAGCCAGAGCTTGCTGTGACTGGTGTTTGCAGAGACCCTGCGGCCAGCGGGGCTGCCATGCCAGGGCGTCTCCCTCGCTCAGTGCCATCTCAGACCTGCCATTGCATCCCCTCAGACACACCAATCAGCTGTCTGGGACTGGTGTTTTCTGGAAGTCAGGTGGCTGGTTGCTCCCCAAAGCTGGGAGTAATGTGCAGCATGCCACTGGGAGAAGAGGGAGGTGTTCTGCAATGAAATGGCATTTACAGGGCCACAGAGGCTGGTTTCCTCTGTGCCCTAGCAGCTGGACCAGAGTCATGAGCAGGCGTGATGCCACCTTGACAGGTGGACTGAAGTGTAGGTAGCCAAAAGGTCACATATGTGTGTAAAAGACATTTGTTGAAAGCAGATGCTCTGAGCCGGGCGTAAGAAATAGTCAGGAGCTCCCATACATCATTAATATGGCATCATCCCTGCCACTGGATTAACAACGAAACTAAACATGGGTGCTACGGAAGGTGAGATATGGCTTCCTTGATTATGGATCAGTGTTTTATATTTTCTTATTCCCCTTTGTCTTTTTTTCTGTGAAATGGGCAAAAAGGGGCTTCCCAAATTTGGTACCATATTTTGAAAGTTGCATGTGTCATTAGGGCAGGGGAAAAAAAGAAACTACAGCCCAAATGTGCTTCACAGCTTTGCATGTGGATATGAATACAGATTAATACGATATTAATGTAATGCAATTAAGAAAAAGCTGATGTTATTGTTTGAGACAGACATTATTTCCCCATAGAAGAGTAAATCAATTGCAATTATTGCACTTCCTGTAAAAATTTGCACGTATTATTCTAGGTCAGGTCTATTACTATATTTTAGCTAGACTGAGCAAAGGGACAGGTACAATGGAGGGGTGACAGGGAGTGACAGGGCAGTGACAGGAACAACATGTAACTAATCATGCTGCATGCATGACCATTCAAGAGTTAATGAGGGACAAACTAAACCTAAACACTCTCCTGAGTCTTTATATTCTTCAAATGTAAAATAATAAAATAAAATAATAATAATAAGCCAGGGGAAAAAAAAAAAAAAGAAAAAAAGGACAGCTTCTGTCTGCTTTTCCACCAAAGCAGTGTCAACACAAATCCTCTTCTGGAGCTATTTATTGCCACCAGCCTTTGACACATTCATACCATGACCCCCGCACCTGTAATGTGATACACAGGCAAAACAAAGGCATGAAGGGAAAGGGCTCAACTTCCTCTCCTTAATTACTTCATGCAAAACAAAAGCCACCCAAAAGGTTGTTTGGAAGGGAAAACAATACCCAGCACCCTTACAAACAGTGTGTAAGTAATATTCCCCACCTGGAGCAGAGCCAGGGGACACGGGTGTCACCAACATCCTCCTTCCATCCCCCATATAGAAACAGAAATATTTTCATCCCATTTGGACATCGAATGTGTTCCCCTTAAGGGTAGCAGTTTCAGTGTGAGGGGAGAGCGGGAGGCAGCTTTGGGCAGTCAAGGACAAGGTGGAGACTTGGAGAAGAGGTAGAAGGGCTGGTGCAGAACAGCTGCAAACCCCATGTCTCTGAGCCAGAGAGGGCCAAAATGGTCTTGGAGGTGTCTGGAAGCCAGGCTGGCCAAGAGAGGGTATGTCTCAGCTGTGCTTTCTTAAGAGCTTTCACAAAAAGAGGTTTCAGGGAGTTGTGGCACACTTGTTTCCCCACGAATTACTTGTAACAAAAAAACTCGTTACCACTAATTTTCACTTGCACAGGCCTTGAGTGCCCACAGGTTTATTTCAGGATAAATGTGATGAACAATACCATTACGCTTAAAACAGCAGGATTCCCTGGGCTGTGTTCTTTCTGCGTGTTTGCAAACCTGAAACGCGGATGGTGTCCCAGGGCGCCCGGGGCACCCCACCAGGCATGCATGGTGTCCTGCAGGCAGTCAGCGGCGGCCTCAGCTGGGAGGCAGCCGGTTTCAAACACATGGGGACAGCTGCTGCAGCTGCTGCCTCCCAGCTCAGACCATGCGAGGACTGAAGCTGAACTCATTGGTTTTGGTTTGATGCTGGAGAAGGGTGAAGGACAGCTGCTTGCAGAGCACCAGTCTCTGCTAAGAAGCAGTTTCCTTGCTGCCTCCCAGCTGTGCACTGCAACATTTCTGTGGCAGCCCACAAGAAAGCCTCCTTTTCCATCACGGCTGCCACACACAACGCGAGGTGACACTGAGACCTTCATAGCTAGAGCTCACACTCTGGTCTGAAAGCAGATCTAATACTATTTATCTACTCTGTGGAAAGGAATATGTGCATGTGTGTGGGTAAGCTTAATATAAATACCTGAGATTAGGAAGTTACTTCTCAAAGAACTGTAAGACACTATTTCTTTGTATCTTATGTCTGAAGACTTGCTGGTGTACACTATACTGTTGAAATATCTTCAGCACTAGTATGTGGGTTTGTTTGTTTAAACAAGCATGAAGCGTTTCAAAGGTTGTTTTTTAAAGTTCTTTCATTCAGTCAGAGAAGGAAAAGCCCAAAATCATCCCTATTGTGTTTTTCCACATTAAAGAGCAGTAACTAAGAACAACAGGAGCTAATCTATTCCACGTTTTCTTGTCCCTCTAGTGACATATTGCAGAAATGGCTTTAATTAACATTTTGTCCTACAGAAAAAGCAGGCTTTCAAAAACCGTGCAGACACCTAACTCCACAGAATATTTTATCCGAGACTTCCTTTTTTTGGTAAGGAATTCCCAGAAATCACCGCAAATATATTAGTGACAACAAACCCTTTACTTGGTTGAACACGAAAAATGTCCCATGATTATGTCCTTTTGGCTCAAATGTGTAAAAACAACCAGCTGAAGGGAAATCCCTCTAATAGCCCTCAGCATTTCCCGTTGCCTTCACAGCACTCCTTTAAACTCCATCAGGATTTCAGTCCTGCCTCCAGCCAACAAAATAACGACTCAGCTACTGTGTTTTCCTCTTTTCTACACAAGGTTAGTATGAAGCATCAGGCAGATGCAGCTCTGCATCCTGTGTAGGGTTCAGTCCCACCACCACCAGCTCACGAATGCAGAAAGCACCACAAAAGACACGCAGCCTGCCCAAATCCTTCATTCAACATTACCCAGGAGGATCTGTCTGTGACACAGACCCTCCCAGAAGTACATGGCTAATTGTTTATGTTGGGTTTTTAAAGAATACAGGCTGATGGAAGAACTACACTCAAGACATCTGTTTTCTGACATCACGCAAATAAGACAATTTCCCTGTCCCCTGGCTGAAGATGGAGATGCCTTTGTCCCAGTGAAGAGCTGAGGTTCATGTTGTCCCAAAGAGCTTCAGATGGAGCAAGATGTGCTGTACAAACTCTCCCGGCCAAAGCAGGATACCCTATTGCCCAATCATCCTTCATCCAGCTTCCTGCAGAGCTCTCACTACATTTTCAAACCTAAACACACACACACACACACACACACACACACACACACACACACACACACACACACACACACACACAGACCTGTTAACTTTCTTCTCAAACGGCTTATTTGTGGCTGTCTCATGCTGTGCATCTCTAACCACATCATTGGTCTCTGCCATATCCATGTCCAGACCCAAATGGTACTACCACTGAGAGAGCTACAGGCCCCCACAATATGCACCCCCACAGCCCGCTCCCATCAGAGCATCATGGGTGATACGCACAGATGTGCACGGATGCATGGAAAGAAACACTTCCTTTGAATTACTTTGGCCCTGTCCATGGTTTTTGTACACTTCTTCAAATGGTGTTTTAGTACCCAAAGTCAGCATGCAGGAGCTCCAGGAGGGACTTGCTTCTCCTGACCATTGCAGGCAAACAGATAAAAAGAAAAGGGAGAAATTTCCCCTCCTCTTGCTTGTTCTGCCCCTGCCAGTATAGGAAAAGAGGAAAAGGAAAGTGTGATCTACACAGGGCCATTTCAGACTGTCCCAGCTGAGCATCAAGACTTGGATGCCATGTGAAACCATCTTTTAGCTCAACAAGCCCTATTTATTGACTATCATATTGGCCTTCATGAATATTTCATGCATTCTCCCCTCTCCCCACTCCTTCCTGATTTATTTTTAAATAGAACTTATTAAAACTGAAAAAGAAATTCATTTGAGGAGCATTCATTTTAAAGACTTACAGGATGATGTAGTAAAAAACATATTTTAAAGATTCTGCAGCATCAAACTTCAGAGATTAAAGCAAGGAAAGAGTCTAACTATGTTACATAGTAACAGGACAGTCAATAAGTCATAAACCCATCAAGTTGTCTTGGTTGTGAAATGCTTTTAATCAGAACTAGATAAAAGGTATTCAGAAGGCATGCCCTATGTATTGGAATTATTGTTAATGCATACGTTTTTTAACTCTACTCTTGAAGGTACAGAACTGAATGTCAGTTTGCAATAACAGAAACCCATCTTTGTAAGAAATCCATATATATACATTTTTCAATTATAAGTCAACAAAATGGAGAAAGGGTTCAGTAGTGCAGGAACTCGCTATAAACAGTTTTTCTTCTTATTTGAGTTGTGCAAGCTGATCCTACTGAAAAATTTATACTGTAGGCCTCTTTACAGAATAAGCATTTGAACACAGCACATTCTGTCCTAGGATATGATCTTATAGTGACCACAATCTGTATCAATAACAACATTGCCAGTAAGATTAGACTAAAAGTTTTCTGCAGTTCTGTGTGCCTGCAGCTGGTGGTTGACAGAACCTCCTGATGACGAGTGTAGTTTTTGCTCTTATTGCAACCTGTGGGTCCCACTGTTCTTTTTTTTTTTTTTTTTTGCAAAATTTTCATATTCTTCTCTAAGCACTGATGAAATTAGTCCTAAGAGAAACCTCCACGTGGAAGTGGGTAAGAAAGTCTGGATGCAGCAGAGATTATGAAGGGGCCCCCTAAGCCAAGTTTTTCTTGAAGATGACATTCCAGTTATGGAGCGGAAGGGAAGTAAAATGCTATATTCCATTCATTACATTGCCAGAGGAGCTTTTGAAAAATGAACTTCATTTTAACTTGCACTGCACTAAAACAAAACCCAGCTTCTCCAAAAAAATATCTATGGAATTATACCAGCGCAACACTGATGGTGTGGACTAGAGAATTAGATTTGCTGTACTTAAAGGAAACTCTTGAGGAAGATCACAAAAGGAAGGGCAAACTGAAAGTCTTCAGCTATCATTAAAACTATTCATTTCCTCAGCAAGGCAGAAAATTGGATAGCTCTCCTTCTGTTCATAATTTAATGGCTTGTGTTCAGTCACAGCCCTACCTACCTGCTTAAAAGCAATCATATGTAGCAGTGATACACATTCATTACCATCCTCAAGATAATTTGACAGTTCCATGGCATGGTGCCACAGTTGGTCGTTATCTCTATCCTCAAGTATCGCACTCTCCTGCAAGATGTTGCAGTGACAAAGAAATTTCTGGTAGCTCCATTTGGCTTTCTTCATCTGATGAGCATCCACTCCAACGGGAAATGCTCCAGGGATGTTACGGAGGGATGAAGGCACAAAACAGTCTCACTGCTTTTGTGTTGTCTTGTTTGTTTATTCGTTTGGGTTCTGTGAAAGATTTAAATATTCACAGAAGGAGCAGTTAACTGGAAATAATGAATGGAAAAAAGAACTTCTCACCCTTAAATACTGGACCCACCTCCCCTCCCTCCCACCAACTGGCTTCTTCTTATCCACTTGTGACTTTCTCAGAGGACTCAGAGAAGTCAGCAAAGAAGATCTAGAGGGACCATTATTCAATCTTCCCTCTTCCCAATTCAAGTTTGCTGTCATCCCAGTATGCTCCACCGCTGCAGCCTTTTGAGCCCTAAGAGGTTAATAACTTATCAGTCCAAAAATAAGTTTATTACAAAATTGATGTTAAAAAAACCCACAAACAACATCCAACTCCATTATTTTATGCCTTATTGTCAAATGCCCCACCATTTAGACTTGATTTGCATGATTTACTGTGCATATGTTTTTTCTCTGTCTCCAAGCCCAGAATTATCTCCTATTGAGGCTGTATCAGCTGCTGGTGCTTGCAGATTGTCTTTGTCCTTTCCAACCTGCAAAATATCATCTGCAGAATCCAAATCACTGTCTGCCTATTCTCTTATCTTCTACTTCTTTTACCCATCAATAGCCAAGCTGTGCTGTTCGGTAACTAAGACACATTGTAGGAAGGAACTGATAAGTACATCAAACAGCATTCACAGACTACACACAAACATGTGCTGCTGACATTTTTTATTGCCTGTGACAAGTCACCATCCCTACTCAGTCTTTCCAGACACATAATGCAGATTTCAAGTCTGTGTCACTGTGGGTACTCTTTATTATGAAGAACTTATGCATATATAATCACAGCTAGAATTTTAAAACCATATGCAGAAAAAAAGCACAATTCTTTCTAGTATTACAAAAAAACCAACACTGTAAGAATGGGAGAGCTAAATTAAATATTTAAATAAGGAGTGGTCAGATAATCTCTCATGATTTAATGGAAACAATTTAAGATTTCCCCTAAGCTCAGGTATGGTAACTGGTCTTGTGTGTCTTCCACATCTGTTGTTCTGCAAAGTAATATTCACTTTGTCTCAAATTCACACCACTGCTCTCACTTGTGCTCCAGGTGACAAGGAGTTCATACACAGTTTGTCACTGGAAATTAGTTGAAGAGGGTCAACTCTTTAAAAGACTTGCTTTTTTGTAACCTGCTCATTGAAACAATCTCTGTATTTTCCAAAGACCTGTAAATTTTTCCATAATTCATGGAAATGACCATAATTCACTTAAACAGACGTTCACAAAGCTTAAAGCAAACATTCATCTGTTGGATGAAAGTTACTTCATCATTGGACCTCTTCTTTAGATTGATGTTTGTAACATAAACCTTAAGTATTATTCACTGCAAACAAGGAAAAAAGTTCTTGGGCTAACCTGGTCTGCTCAGGAGGAAAAAAGTTAATTTCTTAATTCTCTCGTAGGGTACTCATGAGATTTGGGTAAATCATGTAATCTGTGGTTATGAGTTTCTCTCCATCAAATGGCATTCATTCTTACCCAGGTGCTGTTCTTAAGGTTTTCTGCAAATGGCTAGAGAAACTACACCAAGTCTAAGCTAAAGGTCACCACTCTAATGGGTCAAGTACCTAAATCTGATCCAGTCGTATTTAAGTTTTACTGCAATCTATCATCTAGATTATCAATTCTACAGCAATGTATATTACATGTGTGCATTCAGTATTCCCACAGTGGCAAGACTAGAAAAATATGATACAGGCTTTAATATTAAGTCAAGATCGTTGCAGATTAGGTTTCACATGTGTTTTGACTATGGTTATATTTTCACTATTATTTTAGTTTGTCATACTCCACACACATTTCAAGTGTTAACTAATCTCTTGCAACTGTTAATCTGTAATCATTTCCCCACTACTGAACCCTAGAAATGGGACTCTGCAAAACATGGGAATAATTATGAAAAGAAGGTATAGGCGTCTGATTTTTAGGTTTGAGCTGTGACTGACAAGCAGGTCTGTTGTTCATAAATGGAAAACATCTGTAAAGATGTAAGGCACCAGGAATGATAACCTCTGAACTCTCACCCTATGCTGAGCTCCAGTAAATGAGTTCACCTATCTCTCTTGCCAAGTGTAACACGATACAGATGTGAGGTTTGCACCACAGGCTGTTTGTCTGGCTTTGAATCTTGAAATTAGATTGGGAAGATTCTTAAAACAGCAAATATGGGATCACAACAAATTACACTGAATAAAGTGAGAGGAGTAACTATGTACTTTATGAGAGTTTGGAAAGATTAAAGCTTTTTAGATAGTGAAACAAAATACATGCCAATTTTTACCAAGGCCTTCAGGAAAGACTCCAGCTGGGTCTTGCAGAATAATATGAAGTCACCAGCTTTTATGTAAGTTTAAAAAATTCAAACAAAAATAGCATAAACTAGTTTTATCTGCGTAGGCGATTAATACCTGCTGTAGCTGAACTGAACGGCATGGTAGTGCAGGCATTGAGAGCGTGCAGTGCTACAGGGTAACGAAACGTCAGCCCTCACTCTCACAAGTCATAGAAAGCCCTGCAGTTGTGCTCGGATAGCCACACGACCAAACTACAGCCGCAGGTCCTCCTCCAGTACTTTTCCCCCCAGGCCTGAGGTTTGGCAGGAAACACATTCCACAAACCTTTTAATTTGGCTTGGCCCTTTTTAATGAGAAAGGATGTTTTTAAAGAGACATTTGTCCTGGTTTTCCTTCCCCTTCTAGCACATGCATCAGCCAAATAAATGTTATCAAAGGATTCAATATCTTGTGCTTCTCTAGGATGTTTCATCTGAGTATATCCAAAGTGCTTTGCAAACTTTAATTAATCCCCCACCGAGAGCAGCACTGATAGACAAGTCCTGCAGCTGAGCAAGCGGCGAGAGGCAGCAGGTACAAGTGCCTCTCACGGCCGCACAAGGAGTGAGCAGCAGGGCAGGCGTGGGATTCTAGCCATCCCCTGCTTTCATGGTTTTTCTGCTGGGGGTTCTCAAGCATGTGCAGTTCGTGCTAGGCAGCAAAGACAGCAATTTCAGGCTTGCCTGGGCAGTGGACACTTCAACTGTCTCTCCACATTTGGAGAGACCCATATAGTCTCTTCATCACCATGACTAAGGCGAGAGTCATGGCTGGTTCAGCTGTGCACAAAAGCTCCCGCAGGCTCAAATCTCTCTCTCACCTTCCCAAGGCTTTGACCTTGGGTCCCAGGTAGGACAGAGCTGGGCAGCGGGGTTCAACTTTCAGCAAACCAGCATGGCAAAGCACAGGGTATCTGAAGCCTGCCTTCTGATGTCTCATTTAAGACGCTTGACTTATGTTTTTAGTCTGGATTCAAAAATCATTGTGAGAATGCATGCGAGCTCTCTGTACGTGAGACTACAAGGGTTTGGGTAGGTTTTTTAATTTCCTTTCCTTCTTTACACAAATGTGTCAAAGACATAATTTATTACAATGAAACTGTGAACATACAATACAAAACTGACATCTCCTCACTTCAAATGCCTTTGAGCCTGGAAGACAGGAGATAAAAAGGCAATTGATACGGACAAACAAACCCATGTTTTATGTCTTTCTCCTCTCTTCCAGACTGTAATGGGCTGCAGTCTGAAGCTTCGGAGGACTTCTGCCTGATTTATATGCATTTTTTTAAGCAAGTCGCATTGTTTCAGATTTGTAGCAGGACCAGCAGTAACAGGACCTGTGTTGGGGGGGGTCAGGTCATTAATGCACACGACTGTGTGCCATTTCTCCCTGGGAGACAATGAATGAGGTAGATCTGGGGTAGGAGTTTTGGAGCATCTTGGTATGGCACTGCTCACTGAGAAGTTTCTGTGAGTCATTGTCAAGCTGGTCACCATGGAAAACAATGCTGCTCCCAGCATATTTCTTTGGTTTGATCTATTATTAGACTTGCCTCCTTTTCTTGTTTTTGGTTTTGTTTTGTTTTATTTTAATGGCTGTAAATATGTGTCTGCAGAGCCAGCAACAGTGGCCTCTGAAGCAACATATAATGTTGTGCATATAGCATCAACCTTCAGGCTCAGGCTCTGCTCCAGCTGGGCTGTGGCTCTCTAGATGTCATGAATAAACAGATGCCAGGCAGCAGCATCCAAGCATCATTTCAGATTTACCAAGGGAGGACTGTGCGATTTATTCTCATGTCTGTGCAAGCTCCTGGGGTTTTTGGGTAATCACAGACCACAAGCTGGTAGAACAAGGAACCACAAGATGACAGAATTATGCACAGCACCATTTTTCTAGCTGAATCCTAATAATGAAGGCAATGAAATGACTATGCAGTCATCAGTTTTCAAGAGTACTGGGTAAAGGACTTTAATCCAAAATGTGGCCATTAAACTGACTGAAGTTTTGAAAACTGGTAGATTAAGCTGTTGGGATTCTTGGCTTTCCGTTCTGAAATGTTACTCCCCAGAGAGACAGCTTGTGCTTGAAAATGCTTGCATAAATAACGTATATATTTGACTGATTTGTCCTGCCAGGCTGGTTGACAATGGCAGTATCAGCCTCGACACAGGTCTGCTGGCACTCTTCAAGAGTAGGAGTCTCTGTGAAGTGAGGCTATGGCATCATCCTTGACTTGAGAATTTGGATAAACCAGGCATTGAGTCTGAACCATGAATTATGGCATGGAGTAGACTGCAGCTATACCCTGAAAATCTGGTCTGGATGTCGGCAATGAGTAATCTATTAGTGTTACAGTGGCATCACAGCTCTAAATGTACTTAATATCCGGCAATGCTGGGCTGGTATCTGGGATATTACTCTTGTACCTAGCTCTAGAGAGCCAAGGTCAGCCTTGCTGGGATCTGAATCTGTTGTCCTCACTTTGAGTGGGTTTGATGGTAATAGGAGGTTAGAAGGTTTCACATCCTCTTTGTCATGCATGTCAGCTACATGGCTGTGCCAAACCTCTGCAGCGTTTTTGGATGTGAACAATAGCATCATAGTACAGAATACTTGGAACAGGAAGGAAACATTCTCTGATATTTCTATGCTGACAAATAGATGCAAAGAAAAGCAGGCAGCTTTTTCTCTCCTCTGCAATCGTAACAGAATTGTCCTTGTTGACAAGGCAAGTGACATTTCTGCCTGTGTAATTCTTGGCAAACATAGCAGGAAGAAGCAAGTGTTGAGCCAGAATCCATATGCAACACTGTTCTACACCTTCTCAAGTTCAGCTAGCTAGCAGACTTCCCAGGAAATTGAAGCAATAGTCTAGGAAGCAGCAGAATGCACCGTAACAATAACATCATGCAGGCAAAGTAAGACATCTGAAGCAGGATATATAAATATATTTAGAAAGGGCAGTTATTAATCTTTTGTGTATGTTTAGCAATTGCTTTGCTGAATGCTATTAAATGCTATAAGGAATATAAGTATTTGGGGATTCTTTCCTAAATTTCAAAATGCAGGCCAGATCCACTGGGAACTTCTGACTCTATATTCAATTCTCAAAGCCATTTTTTGGATCTTAAATGGAAAACCATAAATCCTTCTGTCCGGACTGGATTCTGAGAACTACAGAACGTAAGCCAAGATGTGGTTATAGTGATGATCAAGTTTCGATGAATGTTTTCCAGTTCATTGAAATCTGAACAAGTCAAAAATTAAAGTAAAACAAACTATCCACACTGATCATCACCTAAGAGTAAGCCTGAAGAGCATTTACCATTGAAGCTGTAGAATCAACCTAGTAGTTCGTGCTTGACCCTATTTTCTTGTGCATTACCAAGGCTCAAACCCAGAGACTTTCCTACAATCAGATCTGACAAAGAACGGGAAGTGTCAACTAAACAATCCTGGAGAGGAGAGAGGGAAACTCAGGAGCCACCCTATGCTGTTGTGCTTCCAGAGGAGCTTCCCTTGGGTCTGTACATAACTGTAAGGAGGTTTGAATCCCTCTGACTACAGCTGGGTCAATAGAAAGGAATCTTTAGACTAATCTGTGCCCCTGGCTTCATGCTGACCTAAATCTGGGAGATTTGGACATAGACACTGCCTTTCATTTGAGACACGGCACTTCCCAAACTCTCAAGAACTGGAGCTGAGGATGACAGCTGTTGCTGTAGTTGCATCAGGTACTTGGGCAGGTCCTTTCGTGTCTCACATGAATGGCAGGGGGTGTATTTTCACTAATATCTGCACCAAGAACATAAACACATTCTGGACAGCAGCACCATAATTCAGCTACATGCCCTCCTTCATCAGAAAGAATAAAAAGTACTGCCTACCATTTCTCAGACTTTCCTAATCCAAGGATTACTTAATCTTTTGATACAATCTCTAAACTATTTTGATTACTATTTCCACAATGGATATTGTTTGTGACTGAACATAGATTAAGATAAATTTTGGAGATACCCTTACTAATTCTATTTCCCCTTCATCTTGCTCACTGACAGGTTCCTAGGTTAGTTTCTTATGCATTCGGATTTTCCTAGGTCTTTATCAAATGGCATGCTGAAGAGTAACTGGAAAGGAAATAAATGGACACTTCTTCCTAAAGCAAAGAGAGGTGTAAACAGTGACTAGGTCTTACTGAGAAGATCAGTACTTCATTACAGAAAGCACTATAAATGCTTCTTCCTAAAAAACATTGCTTATTAATATTGCAAGAGACAACACAGTAAAAGATTGAAAGGGAAATAAGGCAAAATCCCCTCCTTCCAGAGGAGATCCAGTGCAGAACCTGGAATCCAGGCCAAATGGTTGAATTTTCAGCACCTTACAGCCAGGCTGAGCTGTCTCACACCTTTGAGATTTCTGGCCCATCTCTGCTCAGGATGGCTGCGGTGAAAAGCTGGAGTGTAAAACAGACTTATGCAACTGTAGCAATGAACACAACTGTGCCCATTGTTCAAGCCCATAATGGCCATGCAAACTCTAGAGTTTGTTTACTCTTGAATCATTGTCAAAGTTGGTTACAGAATCCAGCTATTTCCCTTATTTCATCTTGTTTCCATATTTTTCCCCAGTATTTAAACAATAGTCATCTTTCTTATTTCCATAGTTCACTTTTGAAGGGAAGACAGATTAGCTGTGAAATCTGTTTCTATGTGAGATCCTGAGGTTTTTTCCTATTTTTCACGAGGGTTGGTGGAGACCTCATCTGAGGAAATCAGATGACTTACACAAGGTCACAAAGGCAGTTCTTCAGGTAATACTAGAATGAAGGATTATCTTGACTTAAAAGCAATTAGTTTAGTTATTCAACTCCTGCTAATAGCTTTTTTCTATCTCTTCAACCAAAAGAAAATACTTTTCAGAATTTTCCTACAAACCATTTTATTTGTTTTTAATAATAAATAATTGCCTTTAAGAAAATATTAAAATGCAAGCAGGAAAAATTTCTCCATAAATTGCTGCATAGCTTTATTTGACATTTTTATTTATTACAGTATTTATGTTAGTTATTCATGGAGTTTCTGGGTAAGCCTAGAGCCCATTGCTGAATAAGGCATTTAAATTAGCTCTTCTGCCCACCCCTAACCAATCTAAAGCTTCTCTATTAACTACCTACATGACATAGGCAAATCACTTATTTTCTCTGTACCTCAGCATTATCCCTGTTTTACGCGTGGGGAGCCATTTCCTCCCCATTTTGTCCATCCAGCCTGATAGAGCTTATAACTGCAAGACAACATGTTTCTTCCCTGTTTCTTTTACAGAGCCCAGTATCTCGGTAGAGTCTTTATATGCTGCTGTAACACAGCGATAATGAGATTTTAAAAAATGAAAGCAAATCAAAGAGAAAAGGTATCATACATCATACACTAGAGTAGAAGGAGGCCTAAAGGACTGGTCATTATGCCCTGCACTATTTGTAGTTAATGCTGGGAAAGAGAAGATTCTCCTCTATCATCAGATCATTTATGATAGCATGTTTAATTGTATCAATTCAATCTTCTGCTCTTACTATAACTCATTTTTTCAAATAACTCAAGCAGAGGCACTATCATGAAATGCTGGCAGATCCTCAGCCTACTCTCCCAGGGTACGAAAATATTCTTTCCTCTACCCCAGTGTCTCCCCAGGCTTCTTAGCATAAGTGCTTTCAGACATGGAAGTATCTAGCAGTATGGTCAACTGAAGTCAACTGTAATTCATTCCACTTTTAGATCAAGGTCTTTCGAGAGTGGGAGGTCGAGTACAGCACAGAAGCCGTGGAAAGCAACAGCAAGAAGAGGATAGGGATTATCTTTATTACTTCTATAGGGCCCACTTCTGAAGTGGAGGCCACACTCCTAAGAATGTCATCCTTCTGCTGTGACATTCATTCAGTGGCAGGCTGTCCTGGGACTAAGTTGAATGTGTAGGACAGGTAAACTTGAGCCATTCCTTGTTTTGATCCCTCGTCACTGCTTCCCCAGCTACTATATTTTCCTCTCTGTTTTGACAGCCATTCCTAGGTCTTATTGCAGGCCCAAGATCACCAGATTCTTTGCTTTCCTACACCTTCTGCTCAAGCAAAACACAAGTCTGTCTTGCCTCTTTCTTTCTCCCAGTTAATTCTTACTCTATACTGTTGCATTTAACCCTGATGTCTGCCTTTTGCTGTTCTTCCTACCCTCTGCTCTTGCCTGTGGTGACCTATCAAAATCCAACAGTAAAAGATTTTTATTATTTCCATTGTCACTTCTTGTTGAATTCTGAATTCTGAGATATAATTCATAAGGACCTCCTGCTTGTCAACTTTTAATGCTTTTAATTGCCTATCTGCTCTGGTACAATCATAAAGGCTTTTAATGTTTCCCTTTCCCCCCAGGAAAATGTATCCTAGTCACAGAAGTGTGACCTTCAGCTTCTTTTGTGAATACTGAAGGAAAGAAATCATTCAGACTGGCAGCAACGTTATTAACCCAACTGTCACTAATTTCCCAGTCATGATCTTTAACAGCTAGATGGCCTCATTACCTTGCTGTTTACTTCATCTTTCTAGGGACAAAGAAATAAGGATGTATATCTTTAATTCTCTTGACATTTTTGTTTCGTGTGCCCATATCAGCAATACTGGTAAACATTCTTTAGGTGTCCATCTTCTGAGCAGACCTTGGGCCATAGGTCTGGACTAACCGTTTGTACTTCCCTTGGCTTCTGCCTCTTCTCAAACCCAAAATCTGATTAGAGGAAAATTCAGTAAGTAACTGAGAGTCACAAACAGCTTGCCTTATCCACAGGTTAAAAAAAATAATAAAAACAATCCCTGCAGCGTGGGTTTCATCCACTGTAATAATCCAGAGCAAGATCAGTGCTTCACCTCTGCTCCGTACTCAAACTCAAAATTCAGGTTCCCCAGGAGGTTGATTAAGAGCTTCTGAAGAAACAAATGTGGAAGCAAAAGATCCCACTTGACCTCCCTATCAAGTAAAAGAGGAGAAGCCAGTCTTTTCCCAGACCATTAATTGCACAAGTGTTCAGCATGCAGAACATCATATTACTACATATTATGGCCACAGGTAACCGTCTCCAACAAGGCAAGGTTCTGCCTAAAGACAGTCAAGGAAGAGGGAATGGGAAGGAGGTTAATTAGTATGGGAATGGCTTCTCAAGCGCATGATGGGAAAGGACCATGCCACAGACCCCAGGGCTGCACTATAGCCAGTGCCTGGCCAGCATTATTAATGTAGGTGGTGGTGGTGTTCAGGGTATAAATGTGTGGTAGTATCAGGAAGCTGTTGGTGAGCAGAAGGCTACAGTAATCCCCATGATCTAAGGACTTCTGTTCCAGCTAAGCTTCCTCTTATGAATCCACTCCACGCTTCCTCAACTGGTAGTGAGATTATTTGCAGCTAAGCCTGCATATGACTGCAGAGCAGCTGACAGCATTGGTAGAAACAGCAAACAAATCACAGCTTCAGTGTTATATCACATAAAACCAGCCATAAAAGAGCTTAAATATCAAAGAAATTTGAAATTGGAGATGGAGATCTTTGTGGAACTGCAGGCATATGAAGCATGGCATGAGAACCAGGTCCTTCTCATAAGGCTCATTTTCAGGGAATGGGACTTCTTGGGGTCATCTGTGAATATTACATATTCAGTGACATTCATAGTCTCTGGGATCCCTCCCTCTTTCTATGACATACTATGGTTTAGGTGGCTTTCAGGCTCTTTCCATGTATTTTTCACATGTTATACAGTGCTGGAGAGCTCGGTGGCTTAGGGAATAGGACAGCTTAAGTTACAGATATTCTGTAAACCTTTCCAGTGATAAGCATCTATCACACACTTGCATCTGACTACAGAAATTTGGACTTGGTGTCCTACATGTTCCCTTCCAGGTCTGGGTCCTGTATCCACAAATAGCTCGTGAGTTTTATATTGTTGCTGCTCTTCAGCACCTGCACTGCTGAAATGTGTAGAGAATACAAACAAGGAAAAAGGGGCAGGCACAGGAAAATAAATAAATTTTAACCAAACCCTGAGCACTGAGAGAGAATCTGAAGAGCTCCTCCAAGCATGACTCTAACTACAAACGCAAAAGGGGTGGAAGGATGTTAGTCTTTGTGGATTGTGACAAAAAATTCTGGACTTCAATTCTGCCTTCAGTGATCAGTAGACTTATGAATTCCAGGCAGCACACAAGAGTGTCATCTTACATTTGAAAAAGGGATTATTTGCCCAGATTCTGACAAATGAGAATACAACCAGGTGTAAGGCAAGCCGTTTAACAAGTCTAGGTATCACTGAGCATTCAGTGTTCATTTTAGCCCTCTTGGTTTCTGCCATTTTTCTCTTTAATGTTTTATTTAATTTGCCTTACATAGAATCCCAGTTTGCTATTTCAAAGCTGATTGTTGAGGTCCTCCCTTTTGCTCCACTCCATAGCTTTGATTGTCATTTTAATTCCCTCTGTAGTGTATTTGTGACCCCAGCTAATATCCTGAAGCCCAAATTGTCCTCTAACATTATTTCGTCAACCTCCTTTCCAAGTTACATTCAAACCCAACCTTGTTTCTTTGCCTGTCAGCTGATGTCCAGATTGAATTAGAAAGCACTCTCATTCTAGATTTAGAAATAGATTTCCTCTACTTAATGCAATCTTGTCTGTGTCTGGGTAATTAAAATCATTTATTACTACCACTCAGGTTCATTTACATGTTTTATCTTTTAAAATTTATGCAATAATTACATAAAATACTGTGCTCCAATGGGCCAGCTGGATGGAGTACAAGTAGTATGGCATATCTTATTACAGAAACATACCTCCAGCTATGAGCACTGATTCCACCACTTCCAGGCTTTGCTACGATCATGACTGAACCATCCTTCACAAATAAATCAACATACGATTGCATGTGTGCTCCTTTCCCCAAGAACTGACATAAAATTCTGATGAGGCATTCCTGAAGATAAGGACCTGTGAAAGTTCAAGAGGTCTGAGTGTTTTATCTACCGATTTGTTTGCTTGCAGTTAAATCAATAACTACACCTGCTTCACAGTGCAGGAGGGCATTGTAGAGAACATGGAAACCAGATAGCTAGCACTGAAAATGTTACACAGGCTTTCTCAGTGTGAAGAGAAGACCTATTGCTCCTTCTTACTATATGCCTATCTTATTTCATAGACAGCAAAGTAATTCTCATATTGTGTTTTTCACAATTCAAGTTTTGTTTCACTCTTCACCAACTTCCTTCCTTTTCTGTTTCCTCTTCCTTTTTTCCCCTTCTCGTTTTTCACCCATTTACAAAAGCTCGCCTCACCTCTCTTTTCTCGATGTGCTGCTCAGCCTTTCCCACAGCCTCTTGAGCCAGCAGATAGACAGCAACACCCCATCTCTTCTCTGATCCTAAGTGAGATGAAAATAGAAGCATTGAAAAATGCCCTCCGAAGGCCCCACATCTGAAAGCCATACAGATTTGGTAGCAAGGTACCAAAGCTTGCCCGTGTTCCAAAGGCAATCCTCTTCACAATAGGAATATATTTTATTCCTTTTGAAGCAGTTGGGTGTTATTATCAACATCAGTGACTGCTTGCTTTTGAGACCTTCCTATTAAATGAGTTGAGATGAAATTCCGTGTACACTGCTAACAGTCATACAAGGGCTGGCTTTCTTTTGTGAGGAGATTTTTGTGAAGCTAGACTATTTCAGTAATCAACATGAAAAGATAGTAGAATAATAATTTTCTTAAAGTTTCAGTTTCTTGGGCATTACAGTTATATTGTGAAACATAATAAATTATTTCAATTTTTAATGAGGGCCCCTTGCTTTCCATCTCTAAAGCTTAAAAAATATTTTTCCATACGTGTAGAAAAACTGTAAGCAATTTAGTTTGACAAGGCACAAAAGGTAGTAAAGCTATCTAAGCAACCTTAATGATCGAGTTACTCACGAGACAATGCACTGCATCTGAAATGACTGAAAATTTTAGATTTTTCTTGTAAATAAATCAGCTTAGAAGATTATGGCAGGCACACTCAGCGTCCTGACATAGTCCTCTCACTCCTATTCATTCAGTTTCACCCACTAATGAAAGAACAGGGAACGATCTCATTCTTTGTCGAAATATTAGAAGATCCAAGTGCACCGCAACTGTGTGAATGACTTTCCAAAGCAGAAGAAATATCTGACCTGTGCACTTAAACTTCAAGAAGGCAGAACAGACTGCATGGGAAAGGGAACTTGTGAGATGCAGAAAGTTTGTACATTAGAGCTGAGGTCAATTTTGTTTCTGAAACCTGATGCAAGTCAATGCAGATCCATCTGCTGGGTGCAGCAGAAGCAGTACATGGCAGCTGAAATGGCCACATCTGTACCATTAACGTGTGCTTGTGTTTTACCAAAGGGCTGCTAGTTAAAATATGCATCTTTTTCTTCTTCAGCTCCTCTCCTTCAAAGACATAGCTATTCATACTCCATTCCTTTTACAAACCTGTGATGAATACAGATCCAAATCCGTCTGCTTTTCTTGAGATCTAATATTCCTGACATCAGATCTCAAGGATCAAAGTAAAACATTCATTAAGTCTGTCCAGCACTGCCGTAATGATCTCCTTAAATGGAATATGGTACTTTAAACATCAAAACCCACCTTTCTCATAAAGTAAGGGAACACTCTCTTCTCTTATTTACCTGATGGCTTTAGGTGTTTGTCAGAAGTTTTACCAGACCGGGGAAATGCAAAATCTGTTTAGATGTCTTAAAATACGAAAGGGCAGTGCACTTATTAAGTAGACAGACTTTTATTTCCTTACCAAAGTATGCCATCATGTTCTGGGTCCTCAGGGAGACTTCTCCAGGAACCATAAAAAATGCAATTCCTAGAACTAAGGATTTCAATCTTTCATCTCTCTAGCATTCAGGAAAACAACCTTTACAAGAAATCTAAGCTTGGGTGTTAAGTAGCAACTGACACTTGATACAGTTGATTTTTTTTTTTTTTTTAATATGTTTGATTAAATCTATCCAGGTCATAAATATATACTCGTATAATGTGGTCACGCGGTGCTGAGATAAAGTTCAGAATCCTACAACTAATTTTCAAATATACAAATTCTTCTATGATACTAGTAAATTTTTTCATAGCAGAAATGATGGGAGAGAGAAGAAATGTTGAATACCGTATTTTTCTCTGTCTTCGATAAAAATTTACGAAGAGAATGAGGACAAGGCTTTGTATATGTAGTCTGCTAGGTATGTAGATAGAGGCCAGTTATAAATATGAGCCGTGACATCTTACAGCAGGGTGTGGGGGGAACATCCTGGGTAATCAATTTAAGCTGACAGTCAGTATCACGAGACACGTGATATTAGCTACAGTGACAGTGTTATCTGGGTGAGATGAGGGTCAGTTTCCATTAGGAAACCCTATTTTCCAGAGATTTGGAATGCGACACAATAATAGTTAAAACTTGGCATTAAAAAACATTTTCCATTCACTAGCATAATTTCCCCTTGCAGAACTGGTGACCAAAACCAAGATGGCTATTTTAGGATAGTTGAAGACGGAAAGGAGAGGGGGAAACCCCACCCATTATAGTAATATCAGGAGTCTGTTTGCTTTCCATTAGCAAAGGGAGCTGCAGACTTCTGAAAACAACAAAAGCTTAGAAGCTGTATCAACCAGAGCCAGCTCATGGTATAGGCAATATAGGTAGCTGTCCAGAATGAGTGAATTGTTTACCTCTAAAGAGGTAAAAACCAGCACCAAAGAGAAGAGTGGAAAGAGGGGCTGTGGAAGGAATGCCCCACAATATCCACAGTCTCACTTTGCCCCCCTGATTTTTCCTCCCTTCCAGGACCTGTTCTGCTGTGGCCACAGATTGCTGCATTGCCAGCACATCGCTGCATGTGTTGCACAGATGCATAACTTTCTGAGGCAGAACTTCATCTTCAGCGCTCAGACCCAACAGTTTTTCTGTTTTTCAAAGCAGCCTGGATTAGGGCTCAGAGGTTTGTAAAAGGAGATTATAAAAAGGTACTACCGGAGCGAAAGTTTATCACCCAAAGAGTAAAACAAATGTGACAGACATGATGAGAGAGCAAGAGATAGGAGGGCTGCTATCCCCAGTGACTGGCCTATTAATTGTGTATCAGGAGATTAAGTGAGCAGCCAAAAGGTCAGGCAGGAAGAGCCTGGTCTTGTGACAGCCCATCCAGTGCTCTGTCCACCAGACCTTCCTTTCTCCTGAGACACAGGAAAAGTTTTTTTCTGAGAAAGTACTGCAGAAATTGTCCTGGCTTTTGCCATGCAGCCCTGCTGCTCATGAAGCCTTCCAAGCTGTCACCAAATCAAATGTACACGATGCTCTTAGTTAAGTTCCAAGACGCATTTTTCTCATTTTTTTATTCTTATAAGTATTTTTAACATAGGAATGCTCACTTTAATAGAAAAATGGAATATATTCTACCACCGAAACCACTAAGCAGTTAAATTTTATTCAGACTGTTATTGAATATTATAAGTTGAAGGATTTACAGTGGCCTTGATTCACAGTCAAATCTTAAAAGTTAGGAACTTGGTTGGGAAAAGCATCTGCAAGTTCAGACAGTTATACACATCTAAGGCTCTGAAGCCGCTGCAATTGGGCTGTCAAACTGACCGTAGTAGGGTCTGTTAATGAGACTTCTGGCTAATCTACCAATCCAACACAAAATATAGAGTAGCTTCTCATCAACACATCCACATTTCTAGTCCTAGTCCTAAGCAGATCTTGTAAATGGAAAAGGTAGTAAATACAGAAGTAGGTGTTCCGAGATGTTCTAACAGCTCCTTAAAGCGTTGAAGTTACTTTGTCTTCTGAAAATGAACAGAATGATCAAGGACATCATGTTCCAAGTGGTTTGTCAGCCCTGTCCTTACATTGCTGGGCCGCTATTTTCCGCTGCTGAGATGAATCCTGCTCCAGACCAGTGCAACTGCGCTCCCATTGAATACTTCAGGTGAAACTCATCCAGCTGGAATTTGGAAATACAATAGGAAAATTGTAGGAGTTTTATTTCTCTCAAACTTCTGCACAAAATAGAGTTCTTTTCCTTTGGAGAGATAAAATGGAGGTGTAGTCTGACCTTGGAGGGAGTATGAAAAAAGCCTCAAATACATTCACATCCTCTTTAATATATAAACAGGGCTGAGTGTGATTAGCTGGCTATTAAAAAAGGCAAGAAATCATGAAGACATTGACATGTGTTGAAAGGTCAATGCTTAGCTTGCCACTTGCCCTGGAAATTCTGGTCAAAGTATTGAAATTTGTCACCACCTTGGCAATTAGAGCCTTATTCTGCCTCTCAAGTAGGCAGGGAAAGAAGCAGGAAAAAACTGCTGCAAGACCTTACATTTTTGAGATGCCACTGAATTGTTGAGCTGCCTCACCCAAGTTTCCTTAGAATTTGCAAAGAGCAGGAAAGTTCAGCTGACAGAGCGTTTCTTTTCCATATTCAGCCTCCAACGTGCTCTTCCCTGTCTTGACTCAGGGAAGAGCTGTACAAGAGTGCTACTGCGGACTATAATATTCTTTTAATGCCTGAATTTTAAACAGAGAGTAGTGAGAAAGATTGCCAGGTAATGTGATGATCTGAAATCAAGCAAATATGTCAATGGGAGGGGGAGAAGCAGTTGGAGGCAGAAAGAAATTTTATGAATATGTTCAGTCATTTTTCACATTGTAGATTTAGTATGGAGCTAGGCTTCAGCTGCGAGATGTATATACTGTGGATAACACTGGTTGGGAGTGGTTAGATGAATTCTATGAGAGGGAAAAAAACCCAATAGATAAACCCACAGAAATTAATTATGCTGTTCAATTAATGGTCCTAGATGAGTTCTCACTTGGTTTAAAATCAGCATCACCCCCTAAAATTGCATCAGCTGCAGACTCAGCCCTAAATCCCTTTTCCTTCTCTTTGATGCATCAGTTCTGTTCCTAGTCTCCATAATTACAGAAGTTATTTATTTTTCTAAATCTATTTTAATTTATCCCTGAAACTAGAGGTCTCTCAATCTCTGTTACCATAATGGTGTCACATTAACACAGTTTTAAAAATGTAAATTGATTTGTTTTAATTGATTTTGTCTGACCTTTAAAAATGAATGAAAGTGGTTAAATGGTGTAATAAAACACGTCCAGGAAGTCTAAACACTAAAACACAACAAACGCTCATGGATTAGCTTAATAAAGTGGAGAGTTTAGAAAGTGGTCCTGCTAGCAGGCACTCTGTACTGACAGACAGAGGCTTTTCAAGCTCTTAGAGTTCAGAAAGCTGCGATAACATTAATGGGGAAAAAAACCCTACAACAACAGCTAAAAGCAGGAAAATAGAGAAAGAAAAGAACATCAATTCTTAATTTCTAGGGTTTGTTAGAAAACATACTGAAGGGACAAGCCATTCCTGAAGCTGAAAACTGGTTTTAAGGCCAAAACCTGATATTTTTCCATGGATTTCAGTATTGCTGGAATTTCATTAGAAGGGCTAATAACCAGCAGAAGTTGCACCAACTACCAAGAGTAGCAGGCAAAGCTTGAGGACCAGCAGGTGAGTTTATGCATTTGTGTTCCCTTAAGAGCCAGGCAGAGCTCGTTGCTACGCCCACAACTGCAACGTGCCCTAAGTTTGGCTTTGCGAAGTTACCTGCAGTTGTTTTGCAGTGTCTTTTAGGGGGAAGGAAGCAGTACTGGCACGTGCGCAGAGTGCACGGTGCATACTCTGCTCCATAGATAAGCAGGTCATTGCTGTGCACTGTGGATGCTTGCACAAGCAGAGGAAAATCACTGTGTTGGGGAACTTGGCTCCTGTTGTACAATTCCTGTCACCTTTTACTTCCTCTATAAGACCAGGGGTAGCAAAACCTCACAGGACAGAAGGGAAATACAGAAGTCATTAAAAATATAAAAATATTTTCCATGGCAGAGAGGAAATACAATAAAGAGCTTTGAACAAAATAAATATTTTGCCTTGTCTTTTCAATCAAGTGATGAAAGAGAAAGTAGGCAATAAAAAGTGCACTGAATGAACGGAACAGTAGCAGCCAAGGATGGGGGTGTACAAAGAAGCGGAGCTAAGGGATTTCAGGTTATTAAGGAATAAAAAAACCAGGAATCCTGTGAAGGACTTAGGCCACCCATCTTCATTTTGTTTTCTAGAAAAAATCTGGAGCAAACTCTCCCCTGGAAGATAGAAGCAGATAAGCAGCAGACACTATAGATTTGTCATGAGCAAGATGTGTCAAATCCATCTAACTTCCTTCATTGACCAGATCAAGGGTGGTGTGAATGAGGGAGCAGCAATAGGCGTATTTGACCTTAATAAGGCTTTTGACGCTATCTCACATGACATTCTCATTAGGAAGCTAGGCAAATGCTGTCTTGATGAAACTGGTTTGAGAGGGGTGAAAAAGTGATTGGAAATCTATACTTACCGAGTACTTATCAATTGTTCATTACCCAAATGGAAGAGTGTATTGAGTGACATTCTGCAGGAGTCTGTCCTAAGTCTGCATTTATTCAATATTTTCATTAACTGGGATGATGGAATAGGAAGTATGTTTATTAAATTTGAAGAGGATATGGAGCTAGGAGGGACTATAAGCGCATTGAAAATTCAAAATGAGCTTGTCTATTGAAGGACTATTCTAAAAATTAGCAGGAAGATGAATGGAACAAAGTTGGTTAGGGAGAAAAAACAAGGTAAATAATATTTTGGCAGGAATAATTAACTGCACTTCTCTGGCAATAGGCTAGGCAGCAATTTTATGGACAAAGACCTCGGGGTGTACAAAAGGTGTACATGAGTCAGCCCTGTCATTTCTAGTCCAGGCAGGATTGCTGTGAGAAAACACATTAAGTAATTCATGTATTTGACTCAGCACTACGAAAGATTCTGTGAGATTTTTGCTCTATTGGAGCACAGTTCTCTGGAAAAAGATGGTGTCCAAAAGGCAGCAGTAAGAGTGGTCAGAATCTAAACTAATACAACCAGTTGTGTGTGAACCAAAGAACTGGGACTATTTATGCTGCTGAAAAGGTCCCAGAGGGGTGTATAGTAGCCCTTAAGCAAACAAAGGGCTGTTGGAGATAAGATATGGTCTGCTTTCCATGTCCATGATGCCTGCAACAGGAACTAATGAGTTCAAATTCTAGATGAGGAAAATTTATGTTAGATACAAGGGAAAATTTACAAGGTAAGGAGAGAAATACTCTGCGATAAATTGCCTGGCACTTATTGAATCTTCAAAACAATGTTTATAGGCAAGGTTGGACAATAAAGGGTGAAGAATTATGTAGCTAGAGATGATTGTGGTGGGGGCATTAAGTGATGAACCTTTCCTTCCAGCTCCATCATTTTATTAAGGGAAGTTACAGACTTTCTAATGAGACGTGGCTGAGTTAATGGAAATGACAATGTCTGGAGATGTAGTTTGGGTGCCCAGAGTGCTCTCCCGTGCTGGAACTCAAAGAACTACAAATGACAAAACTTACAATTAATGTATCGTTATGATTGTGAGTCCTTGTATGTAAAAAGAGAAGAGGGGGTGGGGGTGGGGGAGGGGCAGGAAGGAAGCAAGGAAAGAGTCAATCTAGCAACTAGAGCCAAATATTCGATCAAGTACATCTGATTCTTTAGAAGAAATTCTTAAGGGAAGGAAAGCAAAATGAAATACAGAAGAAGTTTTATTGCAGGTAGGTTGTATCAAACTCAGACTTCTCTCTCAGTAAGACAGTTGCTTTTATTTTAGAGAGAAATGTCCCCTCGGCTTAGTACCTGGGAAATTACTAGTTACACTGAACAAGCTGGAGATAAAAGAAAACTTTTAATTACTGAGGAACTGACTGAAGGGGATATGGCAATGGATTAGAGGAAGTTATTAGTGAAGCTTCAGAGGATAGGTCTTGGGACCACTTTTTAGTAGGTGGTCTGGCTTTAAAAGTGGGAGTCTTTGCTGATGACACAGGGTTAAGAGGCATCACTAAGACATGAGAAAACAAAGAAAGAATTGTAGTAGTATGAAAAATGCTAGGATTGGAATGTGTTTTCATAGCCAAAGTGCATGTCATCCATATGGAGACTGATGAGAGAGCTGATTAGAGAGCTCATGAGCTGGACACAACAAAGAGGAAAAATTTCAGGGATTTCAGAAGAAAAAATTCATTCCTTAATGAGTCATTAATGTGTTGTGCACAGAGGAAGAAAAGCAGCTGAAATAATAGACGGTATCTGTTAAGACATTCCCAACATTAGGGAGGAAATATGAGTGCCACTGTGCAAGGCGCCAGTGAGAACCCAGTCTGAAGACTGGATTAAGGAGTGGATGCGCTGAATGGATCGGGTAAAGGAGAACATAATTTATGAGAGGAGATTGAAAGAGATAACTTTATTTTGCAAAGCTATATAAATGAGAACAGATTACTAAAGGAAGTAAGTTCACTCTCCCGAGAGAGACAGGGCAGAAGCAAAAAAAAAAAATTAGCTAAAGGACAATGCTAACACATGACCAATGAACCATGAAAAGTTTTAGTATAGCTGCTATAGAGAAGCTTCCAACATCTGGAAGAATATGCGAATATTAGCAGCTGTGTGGACCTATTGTTGAATTTATTTAGAGTTTGATCTCTCTCTGAACGAGGTTTCTAAATGGTATTATATAGTGGAATGGCAAACTAGACTCTCCCTTTAATTCCCAGCTGTGTGCTCCCACAAACCTTTCCTTACCTGGCTAGAGAAAGCAAGTAGGAGGAAATTTTGGGATCTGCAGCTCTGAAAGAATGATGCAGTGATACTGTTGGGGCAACAACATTTGTTTCGTTGCTATTTCAATCAGTATGCAATTCCTTCCTGCCCTGACAGTCTCTCAAATCTGAATTCCCTCAGCACTGAAAGGAGACGGCCTGTTCCATCTAACAGTGTGCTTTGGACATGGAGGTCTCAAGGCAGTTGTACTTACCAAGAGAGGAAACATCAGACATCGCACCCTCGGCTTCCTTCCTTTTCCAGTGTAAGTGGTTTGTCACGAGCAGCCTAGTGCACACGTAACTATTCTCAAATTAGAGACACTGGGATAACGTGTTGCTTTAAAGATGACAGTGAAAATACCAATCAGAGCAAGCCCTGATTTCTGCTAATGTACATTGCTATATGCACAAATACCATTTTATAGCTCCTCTACAAAGCTATCGCAAACTATTTCCTGTTCATTATTTAGAGGATGTAGCTGACTACCTAAGAACAGCAATCACTGCTGCGCCATTAGACAACTCAGACTTTTAGATACAAAAAGACTAAACAACAGAAGTTAAGCACCTAACATAATAACCAGCTTATGTTCTACTTCACTTATTAATATGTTTCCACATGTGAAGGCAAACATTATTATCGCTTGGAGAATAAATATTCCAGAGCAATAATGCCAAACAAACAGACTTGTGGCAAAATAAGCCACAAATAAGAAGGGATTTGATCACGGTCAAACTGAGCAGTTGGCCAGAAATCCAGTGTACATTTATTTTGGAAGCTTTCTAACAGCTCTCCCTCTGGGTCCACTTTATGCTAAGTGTCTCTAATATGTGGCAGTGCTGGTCAAACACCAGAAATAAACTGTATGCTCTTTCCAAAAATTCCAGCCAGCTGGTCAGAGAATAAAGGGATTTCATAATGAGAAGATTCATACTTCCCCCCACCTTCTTTATGGAAATATTTTAGCTAGGTTTAATTCTTTATTATTTAGTACTACAACATCAACAGATATTTAGATTTTGAATGTAAATTATGAACTTTCTATGTAACAATTACACAGACAATATTTTTCCTATTTTGCTTAATATAAGAACATTAAAGAAAAAGTCCTCAAAGTAATAGAGAGTTTTCAAAGTGTATCTGTGGTTAAGAAATATGGAAACTCTCAATGTATTTTGGGCTTTGGAAACTCCATACTGCATATGCCAATAACAACTGAAAATAAAAATCCACTGAGCCCAATAATGTCTTCAGGAATGGCCAGGTTTAGATGCTAAGGCAAGAAACGGGACAATTTTAAGCTAGTATAATCTCTCCACGTCAACATCAACCAAAATAAACAAACTGGGAACAGAGAATGAAATAAATGGAAAAAATAGTATGAGAAGATCAAAACTAAAAGAAGTCCTACAGTTCTTAAATTACATCGTGCTGAAGAAACCAGTAAAATATATGCTGTGTCCAGTGTATTTTTTTTTTAATTAAAAAACCCAACTCCTTATGACGTCCTAGCAAGCACCCAAGGCCTATTAACAACTGCCCAAACCCACTTCAAGGCAATACTTCTGTAACCGAAATCAGTTGTCTCATTGCTTCTGTGAGAGCCAGCACGCTTGGATTCAATCAGATTATTTGCTGAGAAAGCTGGGAAAATACGTTTGTTGCTCCTGAACCCTGTAGTAAGGCTGTCACAACCCTCAGATTCAGAGTGTAAAGCCATGAGCACAAATTGGTCTCACCCCCTTTACAGATCCTGGATACCCCTCCCATACCTCTGCTAAATCATCTGCTCAGCAAAGGCCTCCAGTCTTGTCCTGGCGCAGTGAAGACACTGCATTTGCCATAGGAGTGCATCACTGCTGTATCCATCCTTGAGTAATTGCCCTGGTTCTACCTGTGCCCTCTCTGATTTTCCGGTGTTATCTTTAAATCATGGGTGCCAGAACTATACCTTGTCTTTCAGTGTTAGCCTGACCAGTCCGGAGGCAGAGCTAAAACCACCTCCTTGCTCCTACCTTGCCCCTCCTGTGCATACAGCCATGGCTCTTATTAGAGCCTCTCACCCCTACAGCTGAAACATCCAGCTTTCTCCTGTCGAGGGATTTTTAAACCCTGTCGGTCGTGAGATTTGGATTTATGACACAGTTCAATGCCAGTTGGCTTCAATGGTCATTGGATTGCACTCTGGGGGATTTCTGAGACACAAACAGCAGAATGAATTGGAGTGCTGGATCCCTAGAGACTGACTCTAAACCAGTATTATGTCTCCCCTTGGCTGCAAACCTGCACAGTGGACGACTAATTTGCACTGCTGTGGGACGACTGTATTTTAGTAATCAGTTTTCCAGCTTAAAAAGCAACTACCACCTTGGCTTCAGAAGAGATAAAGAAATTAAACATACCCTAACTACAAGAGGCAGAACTCTATTTTACACAAAAGCAAAAACCATGTTTTACTCTTAGGAAAGAGAAAAAAAAAGCGTGATCTGGAACCTGCTGAGTTTTCCCAACCAACAGTTCAGAAATAAAAGATGTAGGCACAGAGTCTTTGCAAGTCCACAACCATCCTGTGAGTAGTTATTGAAGGAATGGATTTTGTGAGAAAACTGGAATCTGCTCATTACAGGCTGAGTAAAAGCTTCTTCAGCTGTAGCCAACTGCAGTTTAATTTAAACTGCATTCATGTCGACAAAAAGCATAGTAGCTAAATTGCTTGCACTAATCATACCCTGCCCATGTACTTTGCTCACAGATGGTCATTATTATCATCGTGATGACCTGGGACAGATAGGCTGCAGTGTGTGCAACAACCCTATTTAGTTTAGCCAGGACGAATCGTCCAGTTCTAATTCAGTACGGAATAAGTGGAGCGTTTAAAAAGGACAGGAATGTGGGCTGCACTGTATATGAGAAGACAATAGGCAGCTTAAAATGACCTTGCTAAACACATTGTTTGCTACATGTATGTCTACATGTGGGGCGTATCTTGCAGGATGGGATCATATATTCAAACACAAGACAGAGAAAAACAGAAGAAGGAGGGCAGAACTGTCCATCCTGTCCTCAAGATTACTTTTTCCCAAGTTTGGATTAGCTTTCTGGGACAGCTGTGGTTACAGAATTACCGTGTCTGGCAGGTGACAAATCCTGTCACACTTTATTTTAGATAGGAATGAAGAAAAGAGCTCCGTACAAAACCAGACTCTTCAGAAGTTCCTCTGCCCCTTTTACAAAGAAGGAGAGATGTTCCCATTCTCCTGCCCTTATCCTTCACTGCAAAATTTCTCTTATAGGCTGTTTTGGCCATGATTAACAGAATGTGATCCTGTTGCATAGTTGCCTTGTATTGTTGAATATTTCTTGAATTTTACTGGAGGAGTGAACCATCCATTCGAAATTCAAGACTTCAAAATACAATAAACTACCCATAAAGCTAACATGATTGTATCTTCATGACTCCTGTTCCTACATCCTGATTTTTTGACTTGTATTATGTGCTCAGTAGAAAACTGAGTGAATGATTTGGAGTAACGGGATAATGATCCCAAAGCTAGCAGGAACATCTGGTATCTGAATTAAAGATAGCTCAGAAACATCGTGGTGCTCTTCAACCTCTTTGTGCGCTCTAGCTCCCAGAGGACTAGAAGGTTTAAAGAGATTATTAATGTGGCTAATGGACACTACATGAGAAATTGAGTAAAAGTGGCGCTTCTAAGACAGACTGAAGGTCCACCAATCCCAGCAGGCCTAGAGGAGAACAGAAGAACATAGGAAAACTGGTTAATGTTTCCCCCCAGTAATTCTTCCTAACCTGCAGCCCTGGCAGCTCAGAGTCTTTTTGAGTCAGAGAGTGTTTCTGTGATTCAAGAGGTATGTCTTCTGGGGGCTCCTGTCCTGTCTTCCTTGAACTTTCAGCATCCATGATGTCCTGTGGCAAGACTTTCTTCTATTAAGCTGTATGTTTCCTGAACAACTGCCTCCTTGAGTTTGTATTCTGAACTTCCCACCCAGTGGCTTTGCCAAGCTCCCATGTGGGAACTTGTATTGTCCCTGTTTTACAGACCTTGCCAGGCTGTGCAGGTAGGCAGGACATGCAATTTATTTGATTTGCACAACATGAGGAGCAATTTATTCTTTATTTTGAATTTGTCGGTGTGCAATTGCATGACTGGCATCATGCAAAATTTCACCTTCAAACAGTTAGTAACTGTCTTATTTATGACTGTCTTATCCTATATATAATCATATAGTAATTTCCCTTTTTGTCCAGTCAGAGAAACCAGAGACAAATATATAATTGAATCCTGCCCTTCAAATGGAGAATACTTTGCTAAATTTTTGTGATAGCATTTAAATGACCAGCAAAATTTGTGGCTAAAATTCGCACAAACATATTTAATGCAGAAATTTAAAGTTTTGTATCCAGTTCCTCATTTCTCCGAGTATTTCGCAAAACAAAAATATCCAGAAAATTTCAAAGCCCAAAACCCATATCTGCCCTTTCTTCTGACTGAAGGATGTTGTGAGGAGGAGCTATACCTGGCATGCACTTGTGGATAGGTGTCTGAGAAAAGGAAACTCTGGTGATTTATCTCACCAGAATATGACAGCCCAGCCACTTTCCCTGTTCTCTCCCTCTAATTGTCAGTTGTACTTAGGCTTCCCTTATCGGCTGACATCTGCAATGCCCTTTGTATTGTGACACATAATTGAAAAGATGGAAAGTCTTCAGTGGATGTCACTGCCTCTCTCATTAACCGTTACACTCTCATCTGAAGCAGTAAGCATGTTTTCTGTCTGTTCACAGGTGTTACTACCCCTTTATTTAACAGCAATTCTTGGTGCCTTAAAAGTAATCCCCGTGGAGGATGATAAGGAATCTCAAGTCTCATAACACGTTGCTGCTTGCTGCCTGTGAATATGCTGATCTGATCAGCTGGGCTCACTGAAATTTCAAGGCATACGCATAGAGTCAACCTGGTAAAGCTCTCACGTGCCGTGACAGTGAGAATGGTTTCAAGCTGTAGATTAGACATCAATTGTGCCTTTCAAAAAGCAAGTTAAATCCCTTGCACAATTCCTGGAGGTGATGCATTTCTTCTATTAAAGTGGGTTGAATCCTAATCTTGGTTCCCGCTATCAGTTCACCTGCCTGTTACAGGCGGTGAGTGAGCTGCTGGTCAATGTGGCAAAAGCACTGCCTTCGGTTTGAAGTTACAGTCCTGAGTAGCTCTGGGAACTGGATAAGGATCACAACTGGTCAAGTACTGAAAGGCTGGTTTGTGAAAATTTTCAGTGGAGTTTGGTTTCCTTTAAGTGGCTGCTTGCTGGTCATATTGTGTATAGATACTCAGATATCTCTAGGATATCTCTGGAACTATTTGTTAATCCCAAAAGTTTTATGCATTTGAGCATGAATTATTATTTGTTTGAAAATATCTACTGAAGTATATTATTCATTAATTAACTCAGGAAGAAAAACTGATAAGAGATTGCCCAACAGACTATGTATGTGCACGGGTGAATAACCAAAACCTGTCTCCTCTGAAGCAGCAGCACAGGTTCAGAAAATTGTACACCCTAACCATGGCACACCTTTTCCGTGTGAGAAAGATGCTTCCTGCCAATCTGGGTTATTCTGTGGAACAATTTACTAAGCCAAGAGAAAGGGATGTATTATTAAAAAAGGTTATTTGTAAACAGTAAAACCATTTGTCAGACCCTGAGATTCAGCATTTCCACCCTAGTGTGTCAGTTCGGATTTAACCTGAGCGTGCAGGTGGGACCCTTTCCGTCTAGCAGGTTATTTACATCAGTAGTCAGGTTTAAACTGTTTGCAGATTTAGTGGATACAGAAAGGCAGACATAACTCCTTGGGTTATTTAGTGCCACTGTAAAATGAGATGGTCAAATCTTCTCAGTGTTCCTAGAAAACTTGCAACACACCAAGTTAAGCTAGACCAAATCTCCTGAGCTACGAGCCACAGGGACCCTGCTAGAATCCGTGCAAATACATCTATTCCAAACCAGATTTGAACTATAAGCCTTAAATCTAGTTTAAGAATCCAAATGCTTCACAGCATGGGATGTTTTCAGGATTTTAACTCAACAGTTTCACCCGTAGTCTCTTCCTTGCCGCAGCTGGTTGTATTGGTTGTCCATTACACAGAAAAGCTACTGAAAAAGCTGGAAGTGGCTGAATAGCTTATTGAGCCCTAGATATGGTAGCTGCAGGGCAATGCACAGAAACCACTCTTCTGCAACCCACAGTAAAGCTGTTGTCAAGAAAATGGAAATTCTTCTTGCTACGGCAATCTTAGACATCACTTGTAACAGCAGGAAGAGAACGATTTTCAAAGACAAGCCTGATCTTTGAATTTATAGGATCTTTCTCAGCTTCCTGTAGGAATACAGGGGACATTAAATGCCCAGATAACATAATTTCCACTGGAAGAGTCTGATAAAGATTGGTGTGTTTGCAGCAGGGCAGAGCATTCTTTTCAGACACAGCTTCTGGTTTCAAGTCACTCTCCATGCTGCAATTTTTTTTTTTTTGTGCACTCAGAAATCCGTTTATAGCTCTTATGTGACGTCCAGTGGAAAGTAACAGCTCTGGGTCAGTTCCTCAGGTAGCATAAATCAGTGTGGCTGCACTGACTTCAGTATTGCCATCAAATGTAGCTGAAGGTCTGGCTCTGCTGACATTTAATTCCTGCGTTTGAAACATGAATACGCGCACAAACACTGAGAGTCCTTAAATTAAATGTTTTTATTCAGGGGGAAAAGTACTCACTTTAGCAGAAACTAACATCCCTCCAGCTTTCAGCCCTTTCTAAATAACTCAGACAAGCAAATCAATCAACAGGGTTTTTTTTTCTTCCACATTTACAATAGAGTGAAGTAGATTTACTATGAGAACTAGATTTTTTTTTCTGCTGCTGTATGTGTGTATCTGAAGCAAAACATAAATAACATAAAATTTCCAGTTAATATAGCTCTGAGCAGGAATATGTTTTTTCTTTCATGTCTGATTTTCATGGCTATATTCAGGCAGTGATGTTATTCATCTCTTTATTCTCAGTTCAGAAAAGCCGTCTGCTGGTGACACACAGAGCAAGTGTATAATCTGGTGTACATGATGGGAAAGCCAGGTGAATAAAACAACATCCACTTGCAAGACAGTAAAAGATTTTAATCCTGATTTTCTTCCATTAGTCCTCCAGTTCCCTGTCTGCAGTCTCATCGTAGTGTCTGGTCTTGGAGGTAATCACCCATCACGCGCTAAGCTCATTCAGTTCTGATAAAGCCAGAGCAAAGGCATGGCAGGGCATGCAGTTGGGAGGTAATAGGACAACGATAGCTGGGGCCCTGCCACTGATCCCAGTAATGGGCACGAGGGAAAGAGCCAGGGAGCTATTTGCCAGCTAAATCGAGACAGGCTACAGCAAAGACAGTAATCCGGAGCGCCCGCACTGAAGTAGCTGTACTGTTCCCTATCACCCAAGCCCATTTTGTGCCTGTGTTTTGGAGGACAACGTAATGAAGCACCCCAATCTAGGTTTTCTGCGAAAGAGCCTGTGCTTGGGAGACAAGGCACCGTTCTGCCCTGGTCCCCGGTGTCATCCATTCACGGAAAGGATGACAGGCACTTCAGCTTGCAGTCATGTCAGATCCTCTGAGCTGGGCAGGTTCCCCTTTTTCTCAGCTTTTCCATGAAAAACAAGCAGCAGCACCCAGGGTTCATTTCTCCTAGCTGAATACTGTCCTACTTAGACAACAATCCTGACTCAAAATGCTCGCTAGCTTTTTAGCTCTAAGATCTTAGCTCTCCTGGCTATACAAAAGAAGAAAAGGACACCAAGCAACAGGATACGGCTGTGTCTGAAGAGCACAGATGATGAAGCCTTTACTGCCTGTGAAGCAAATTTATTAGGAAGATAAAGAGGGGCCATGATAGATTAAATGTTGCTGAGAGATGAAGTAGATATCCTTAAGGCTCTGAGCAATTTCTTCATCCCAGGAAATGGAAGACCTGTAATATCCCAGCATCCATGTTTTCCTTGAGGGGAATAGAAATGCTAAAGAAAAAACCTCACTGCAGTAGAGAAGATAATAAGGCAATTAAAGCTTTCAGTACTATTAAAAAGTTGACAAAGCACCAGGATTAGATGAAATACATCACTGCAATCAGTGAGGAAAGAGCAAATAAAATGGAAAAGCCTTTGGAGAAGAATTTTGATGGCTTACTAATGGCAATGTTAGTACCAGAGGATAGGGTAATTTCGGTACGTAAGGAAGAACCAAGGTTAAAAATGGGCACATTTCACCTGAATTTCAGGAAATTAGTCAATAATGTATCACAAGATGAATTGATTTGAAAGGTCAGGCAGGATGGTGACATTGCTGCAAGTGGGAAAATTAGTGAAACTGGTCTGAAAATGCCCTTTGGCTGGCAGCCAAAGGTTCTAATAAGGTGGTGTGAAGTCTTAAGAGAAAGTGATCTATATTATCAAAATTCATAAGCAGGCCATCGTCTCTGGCCACATTCTTTATACTCCAAATACTCTGTAAACCCCAAAAAGGTTATCTACATTCATCAATGTATCTTCACCAAGTTTGCAAATGACACAAAACTAGGAGAAGCGACTGATATGTCAGGGAGCCATTGCTGTCATTCAGGGGCACCTCGGCAGGCTGGAGAAATGGGCTAACAGGAACTTCATTAAATTCAACAAGAAGTACAAAGTCCTGCTCCTGGGAAGGAACAACTCCATGCACCAGTATATGTTGGGGGCAATCCAACAGGAAAACAGCTTGACAGAAAGGGTCCTGGTGGATACCGAGTTAGCATGGACCAGCAATGTGCCTTTGCCGTAAAGAACGTTGAGGGTATCCTGGGCTGTGTTAAGCAAAGCATTGTCAGCAGATCAAGGGAGGTCCACACCAGGAGTCCCGTGTGTCCAGTTGTGGGTTCCTCAGTACAAGAGAGACATAGACACACTGGAGAGAGTTCAAAGGAGGGCCCCAAAGATGATTAAGGGTCTGGTGCATCTCTCCTGTGAGGAAAAGCTGAGGGAGCTGGGTATGTTCACCCTGAAGAGAAGGTTCAGGAGGATCTTACCAGTGTATATAAATGCCTGAAGCAAGGGTGCAAAGAAGTCTGCCCACTGACAGGACCAGAGACAAAGGGCATAAGCTGAAACAGAGGAGGTGTCATCTGAGCATCAGGAAACAATTTTACTGTGATGGTGAGCAGTGGAACAGGTTGCCCAAAGAATTGTAGTCTTCCACATTAGACTTATTCAAAAACCCTCTGGACACAGTCCTGGGCAGCCTGCCCTGGGTGACCCTACTTGAGCAGGGTGGTTGGGCCAGATGACCTCCAAAGGACTCTTCCAACTGTAACATGTCTGTGATTCTGTGATCTTTGATTTCTGTTGATGTTCTGCAGTCTGTTTTACGCTATCTGAGTACCCAATGGTATCAGAAAATAGCCTATCTGAAAGCGGGTGAAAGGAGAGAAGTTTTATCAGATATAGCTCTGTCTCCTGTCTCTGTCCCCAGGTGTTCCTCAATGACAGAAAAGCTACATGAAGCTCAGGCCCACACAATGATTCAGCATTGATCCTTTTTTGTGTAGTATAATTGAAATGTAAATAAATCCAAGAGGGTCACCTACCACAATAAAATCTGCCAGTAATTTTCTCTTTGGGCTTTGTGTTCACTGGGAGAAGCACGACCGAAAAGGATCTCCCAAATAGACTTCTGTCTTTTTGTCCCTCAAAAGCAGTGTTTCAGTGTTTCCTACTGTTGAAGTTATTTGATTGCAAAAGCATCAGGTTGGCCATAAGACCACTAGAAGAATTGATTTTTATTGTTTGAAAGAGTCCAAAACACATATTTGGCCAAGAAAGTGAAGATTATTCCTGTTTCAATTCTTAGCTAAATAAAAAAAAAAAAAGGGCAAAAAATTTTTAAGAAATCATAGTCTTAGATTTTTTCATGATAATACATACTGAAAAGTAATTAAAATTCCATTAAGTAAAAGCTGTTTTCAGAATTAAAAGTGATTATTTCAGTTTCTGAAATTCTGAAGGAAAAAGATCACAACTGGAAAACACTATGGAGGTATTTGGAGATCATGGCAAATGGATGTTGCAGAATTGTTTCCATATTTAGCCCTATCTTTTCATATTTTGAACAGTGCTGGAAAGAAGATGTATGATTATTACCTGCAAATACTGCTTTTCTAGGGATATAAAGAACAATGTAGAGATAAAATTAAAAGTTGTGAAATTAAGTTTGTAAAAGGAAATGGGTATTATCATAAAAATCACTGATAGCAAGGACTAAATGGGTTTGGTGGAATACCCACTAAAAAGAAACATTTGAGGGCTGAGCATACATTATGTTACAAATTAAATTCTATTCTACATGGGAACCTTTCTGCACTGACAAAGGAATGAATTTGATGACTTGATGAGATTTTCCATCTCTAATGTTTATGATTCAGTATATTAAATATGACCTAATTTCTGTGATATATGATGCATACAGAGGCATATGAGATCCTGGAAGAAGAAAAAATCAATTGATTGGTGGCAAGATACTACTTAAGGGACAGTGAAATTTAATCGGAAGATCATCAAAGTGTCATAGAAAGAAATGTGACATCCTGGATTTTGAAAGTCACTGTTGCCATATTACAACACATGGTCTTTTCCTGTTCATCAGTGCGATGAGGAATAAGTTCTCTGTGCACATTAGCAAACCGAAGTCTTCCACTTCCATAAAGTCTAAGTTGTGTGCAGGCTGTGTAGGTGCAGACAGATCTGTAGACCAGAGAGCAGGTTCCCATGGCCCTCCTTTTCTCATTTATTCCTCTAGTCGGACAGCAGTTCTGAACTTTATTTCTGGAAAGCACTGGAGGCAGCAGCCAGAGACACCCGAGGAAGGTGCTCACTCCAAAATGGTCCATCACAGGAACCATGAAGAGAGTGAGCACAGAAGCAAGAAGAAAATGGGACTGAAGAGGTATCCCATGCCCTCACTTTCCCAAATAAAATAGACTTGACATTCACTTCTGGAGCACGCAGTGTTCTGAGGGAAAGTGTGATACTGAAGACCTTGTAAGATAATCACTTTTGCCCCTCAGCTTGCTCTGTCCTCCTCTTAACGCACCTGTGGAGCACGCAGGAATGGATTGGAGGAGATGCCGTCCCGTTGCTGAAGGCTACTTAGGATAATTGCACTCTGGCTGTCTGGCTGATGGAGCTTGCACAGGATGGTGAGAGAACAGTGAACTGGCCCCCTTGCTCTAGGACACAATCAATACTAAATTAGCCTTTAATTACAAGTCTTTTAATTATTCAGTGTTGACTTATGGTATGAAGCAGCAGCTGTAAATCTTTCTAAAGCAAAAGCTTTGATTCCTGGTATTGTTTTATTATCTCCTATAGCATCCTTGTGCATGAAAATATAAGACCTCTATTGACATAATTTCATAATTTTTACAGAACTCATCTAGGAGCCATGCTGCTGCTTAGTAAGGATAATAATAAATTTAAAGCCTCTGGCTGTTCTTAGGTGGCATTACCAAGCAGAAAGTGGTTTGCCTGAAGTTTGATAGATTTTAATCGATATAACTGTAGCAGGGAATAATTTTTATGTCCAGTTCATGAAAAATTCCACACCAAATTGCTCTGCAAGTGGATATTGAGAACTACAGCATCAGTTGCAACATAATTCAGTCCCAAACCTAAATCTATCTCTACCTAGACTAAATCTGAATATCCTGATCTCTAAAAAGAATGTGTTTTGGCTTTCATTGATAATATACTCTGACAGATATGTTTAAATGATAGAAGTATCTATACTATAACTAGTATCTATAATTACTTACATATGTCTATAGAGAGACATGTCTATTTTATCCTGGCTGTTTAATCTTTATTAAAGTAGTAGAGACTTTTCTCCTTATTTCATGCATTGCAATAAAAGGTAAAACGATTGAAAAAGTGAACCTTGTGACAGAATTTAAAAATTATTTTTCAAAGAGCTTTCTACGAGTTATAAATTACATGAAATTCAAAGAGCAGTGGTCTTCTGTGTGCAAATAATTTATTAAATCAATATATCTGCATTGAAACTGCTACAGCGGATTTAGGATACTGGCTTCCATCCCACAGACAGAGAAGGGGATGCACCCTCTCCCTCCTGCAGACTCACAGGGCAGGCTGGCACGTACATCCCACTTAACAATGCAAAACATTCAACAGGTTTGGAGACCTCGATGAGATCAAGCAGTGGATGCAATAGTAAATATTATTTCAAGTACTCTGTTTTGTTTAGGGTGTCGAGATACCAGCCTGTGCCTTCCTGTGATGTGGGATGAAAGGAAGTTCTGTATTTCTGATTCCATTTGTATCAGAAGACCCGTTCTCTTCTGGTGCTTCTGCATTTGCTTGAAAATGGAGAGTGGATACACAAACCAAAAAACTTTGTTAAAATCTGACCATTTTCTGAGACTGAAGAGAGGAGCTTGATCATTGGGCTTGGCTATGGAGGGCTGTGGCTTCTCCATAGCTTACTTAGTTACCTGTCAAACCTGACCATCTACCCGTGGAAAAATGAACCTACTGAAAGACAAAGTAGCTGAGCTTTGAGATTCAGCAGTTGTATCCTCTAGTTTTGCAGTTCTACTGGCATTTGCCAGAATGATTGCTCTTCTCTGCTCATAGTATCGATCTATTATATCTTACATTCTATAAATACCGTAAAGAGTTTGTTGAACAAGAATCAATAAATAAATCCCTCTGCCAAAAGTTTATAAACTGTGTGTTACTGTGTATATCCCAGCAGCATTTCAAGCATTAATGACTTAGCCTTTCTTAATAATTTTTTTAATTACAAAAACCAGACAGAGCTTATTATCGACAAATTACTTGCTATGATTTCATTGTTCCTCCTCAAATCAAGATTATGTTGGATGTGTTAAGAATGCATAAATAAAGTTAAAGCCAAACATTTGCATAACTTGAATTTATGAAACACTTGGCTTTTCTCTATGTCCTCAAAGCAGTGATTTTTAGGTTATTTTTCTATCTTGTCCTGTATTATCTTTTGTGCTCCAACATGGAGCTCCATGGCAGTGAATGCGGGGGCATAAGTGGTAATCCACTGGCACATGCTTTGCTGTCTCTCATTAAGAATGACAAGAAATAATTACTTCATACTTGTTCTCATTAGTAGCTGAAATTGTCTTCCACTTTCTTACATTAGCAATAATTTATATTTAGTACTAAATCCATGAACAGGAGTCAGGTCCTCAGGTCAGAACTCTCATTTTCTAACTTCTTGGCTCTTTTCCCCCATCTCGGGAGGGCAGCCATTACCCCCATGTGACAAGGGGTGCCTTGCAGCCACATCACTCCACCGTGTGACCCAGGCATACGTGCTATATGGCATCAGCAGTAACGGGAAAGAGTATAATCATCTCTGCCTCCAAAATGAATCCGTATTTGCTGTCCTAGGAGATGTTAGGCTTTGCTTCGTTGCTACTGTAAGGGTCACACATGAGCAGTGATTAGAAGTCCAAGTAAATGAGACCATTTTTTTCCGCTTGGTGCCAGTTGTATGGAAGCACGTGCTAAAGCCCAGTCCACCTCCTTAAAAATTCGGAGTTATAGAGATGGGAAAAGTAACGCTGCTGGTATTACATGGCCATGGAATGAAGTCCTGGAGGAACTGAATACTTGTCTAAACACTTGCATGATATGAGAAGACTAAAAATTTAATCTAGTCTGTACTCTCACAGTTGGTGCTTCTCCCACAGATTACGGTGAATTGCAGCGGTACTGCTGAAGTTAAAGTAGACAGGCGTCAGACTCTGCAGGTGAAGGAAGGACACAGAGGAATAGATCTCTCTGTAAAACTCTGAACTAACACTAAACTAATGGCATGGACTTTAAACAGTTAGAAGGATTTTTGAAAGGCATACTTCAGTGGATGAGGATGAAAGTCTCATGAAACTGCAAAAAATCTCTCTGAAGAGGAAAAGACAGTAATAGTCTTGTACTTAAGGCCTCAGCAAGGAATTCCTGGCAAACTTTCCACTTTATGCCGCTATTTTTCTTAGTGGGACTTGGCTGAGTTCCAGCTGTGATCAGACAGGGCCCAGAAAATTTTGAGATATTAGAAGAGGTGAAGTGCAAGTTTAACAGGTATCTAAGCTCACTGAAATTCCTTGTCAGCAGACTCACATCTATGTATCAGGATCGAGAAGGGAAGAGAAACTATGGTGTTTGTTTTCTGGGTTGTTTTTTTTTTATTATTTTTTGACAGCTTAAAATTATTCAGAAAGCTACTGTTTAAGAAAAAAATGGAAGGGCTCAGAAAGGAAAGTTTCAGGTATTATCCTAATTCAAGCTGCACCAAGCCAGCTTTGTGTTTAAGTGCCCATGAAAAGCTGTAGATTTCATTGTCCTTCTTTTTTCTTTTGCCCTGACAAAACAGACCAAACTGAGAGCTGTGCACGAGCTGCACACCAGCAATACTTGGCCTCTCACCTCCGCGTGCCCGCTCTTTGGGTGTGAAGGCTCAGAGCACTATATCGCTTTGCACAATTATCAGACAGTATGAAACACTTTCCCCTTCTCCCTGTCCTCCCATGCACCTCTCAAGCAAGCAGGAGGGATTGCTAAGTGCTGCTTTACGCAGGCACTTGTCCCCATCTCCTTCTTCTGCAAGAAAGGAGATTTTGTTTGGCTTTGGACAGCTGCTTGACTCTTGAGTTAGTGATGCTGGTGGGCTCCTTTCAGCAGCTCTGCTCTCTCCCATGGCACGCTGGAAGTGGAACAAGCTTGCTTGCCAGCCTGCAGCCCAGCAAGCCAGCAGAAATCCGCAGCAGCTTTCCTACCCCAGTTAGATGTGCGTGTCTGCAAGGTGAGCTGCAGGTTTACCCCGCTGCCTTTTCCTCATGGCCCCATGACCCTGAGAAGGACTATGAGGGGGTGAGAAATCAACCTAAAATGTCTCTCTGGGGCTAATGGGTGAGTATTTAATCTAACTCTGCTGTGAGTTTAGCACAAAAGAAAATAGAAGTGCAAATAAGAGAAGAGTTGCCATGTGCTGGGTATTTCTATAGGGACATTGTAAGCAGGGATCTGTTATCAGGGGGCTGTTTAACGAGCTGCTGCTGACAGCGTTACAGTCTGCTCTCCACACTCTCCTTTCTGCGCCCTGTGCTTCCTCAGCTGCCCCAGGGACAAGCGTGGCCGCAGGGCACGGCAGGGTCCTGTGTCCATGTGTTGGCCCCGCATGGAAGACGGGGCACCCAGGGGCACTCGGTGCCCAGACACTGCACCCCGCAGCACCTCAGCGTTTCCCAGAAACATTCGAAAACGCCTGAGCACTTCAATGCCTATGTTATACAATTCACCCTGTCCTTTAAACCACCGTGGAGCTTCCCAGCCAGCGGCCATCGCATCTCTGCCTCATTGCCCTGCGCTCAAAGGCAGTGACTGTTATGGCTCTATCCAGCACAGCCTGGCTCTTTTGTTCTTTGTTTTTGCTCTGGACACTTCTGATTTCACACTGATGCGTGCATACAGGGTCCAGTTCTGCTCGGCAAAGCCATCGTTTTCACTGCTCCCACTGCACATCTTGCTGGGGGAGTTGATGCATCCAGCCCTTCTTGGAAATCCCTTGCTTTCTCCCAAGTAGCTTTCAGATGGCCAGAGGAAAATGAGCACCCAGATTCTTGCCTAGGGCTGAAATGGCCAGTGAGGACTTTGGGAAGGCAAGATTGAATCCATCAGCCTTCCCCCAAAACACTCATGCAAATAAACACATATGCAAGTACAAGAAAAGATAACTGATTCTTTTTTAACTTAAAAGTAATTTTTTACTTGCACAGTGTATGTATTTAGTATCTCCCTTTTTCATTTTGAAACACAGGCTTTGTTATTTTGCAGATAAGATTTTATTTTAAAGTTTGAAGGTTTTAATATAAAATATGAAAAAAAGAAAAGAAAGCTTTTGATTGTAATCTCTAGGGTCAATTAAGAAAAAAAAAGATCAAAATGCTGCCATTGAGAAAACTTGTCAGAGATTTGACTGTGACATTCAGGCATATTATTAAAATTTCCTTCACAACTGCTGCTATTGTACTTCCATGCAGTAATGTGAAGGAAGCTGAAAGAAATGTATTTACTTTTCCCAAGAAAATTAGCTTCCATTCCCCTCATATAGACACGCTCTGAATTTTATTTTTCTCCTCGTTATGTGGGATAGTTTGTCAGACAGTTGATGTAAACATACTTAAGCCTCAGGGGCTGCCCCTAAATTAATTGGAGTGATTCGGGCCAGATTAGAAGGGTTCACATCCCTGACATGGGCAGTGGTAAAGCCGATTTGAGATGCCTTATTCAAGGCTCAGGACAGGGCATTTTGGTCCCTTGGCAGTGATACTAATCTCAAGCCTCACAGTCAAATATTTGCATGTGAATGCAGATGGCCCCGGAAAAAGCTTCTTAATTCTCCTTCAGTCTTTTCTCCTGGCCTGTCTGGGAGAGGATGAAGCAGCAGTGAGTTAACCACGGCTTTTGTGTCAATAGGTACTTCTGTTGGGCTTTTGTGAGGTGGTTGGTTGTGCACGTGGCCTTTCCTCCATCACGGGAGGTCTGCAGGGGAGGGATTTGGCATTTGTAGAGGTTTCTTTGCTGCCCTTCTGGAGATGTGAGGGGTTTCCCCATAGCTCAGCAGATGGGACATCTCCTGCCTTGGCATGGGGAAGTCTCCTCATGAGACACTGGCAAAACCCTCCGGCTGGCTGCAGATCTTTGCCCACATTTGTTCTTTTTTTCTGCTTTCTCCCTCTGAGACTTATGTGCTCGTTTTTGCCCCCAGCTTGCCTTCCCCATCTCTAATTTTGGTGTAAAAGAGGTGAGGAAGGGAATATGTGAAAAAATACAAGAGGGGAAAAAATATGTTGCTCTTTTAAGATGACACAAATTATTTTAATCAAACAGGATTTAATTTTGATGCTCAAAGAACAAATGCAATTTCTTAGTTCTTGGTCTTTGTGTTGTGGAAACCCCACCCACCCCCCACTCCCCTTTTTCTTTTTTTCCCAAACATAGCAAATTACAGGTAACACCAGACTATTCCTTGATGTTTCTGAGGTAAATCTTGCATGGATTAATTCCTCAGTCTATCCATAACTTAAATATCCCTCTACATTAATGATAGAGTCAGTCTCTGTCTATCGCACTATAACTGGCGCTGCAGCATAAATAAATAGAATAATACAGAACAGTCAATTCTGCTGGCCCAGCATCATGTATCAATTTGCACTAATAAGTTAATTTCCATAATTGTTATTCAGGACTAACATAATTTGAGAGAAAAGAGGTCGTTATGGTCATCATGCCCTGAGAGGATTTTGCCTTGCTGAAGTCAACATATTGAAGCCTCTGAAGGATTCTGCAGAGAATAACGCCATAACTCAATCATTCAGTTAATGTTATTACTCATTTATTTGTTTTCCATCAGCGAGATACCCAGTGACCTCCAAAGCAGGACTGTGCCTTTGACACACAGCTACACCACGTTTGTTCTCTCCCAGCTCATCCTGGGTCTTTAGAAGTCAATGGTAAGTCTTCCAGTGGACCTTCAAAAGCACTGCATGCATTTTTCTTCTGAGTCTATTTAAATAAGGTGGAGCACAGGAAGAGAGAGTGCTCTGAGTGCCTTGTAGACAGACAAACCTCTTTCAACTCACTTTTGTCCCTCTTGCTGCGCTCCTTTCTGTTTAGCCAGCATTTGGTAAGTGAAAGGACTGGGGTGCGGTGCTGCTCCAATCTAACTCAAGCAACGCTGACATTTTTACAAAAGAGATCTATCTCAAAGGGAATTGCTGGTGAAGGTGCTATACATCAGATTAGGGTGTCATATGCTACATTTTATTTTGTCACTTAAAATTAAACGCATTTGTAATATGTACAGTAGTAAAATCAAATCAGGATTTAATCCATTTTAGAAACTTGTTCTGTTACAGGGACAAATGTGCATGCTAAACACAGAATGTTACAGTGCTTTTGCAGTAAATTTTAATGACATTCCTCGGTGGCTTTAGTTTTGGCTGTATGTAATATATGAGACAGTGACCTTTCTACACAGAAAACCTGTTCTTTAGTACAACAGTGAAATATTATTGCAATTATTGTTTGTACAACTGTGATAGATGTTGCAGAAGATGTTTTGGCTAAAAAGGAATAGATTTGTAGATTGGACTACTATGTCCCTGTGATGACAGGGGAATAAATAACTGTTGTGCTTGCTGTTCAAAAAATAGAAAGAGGTGAGTTGAAAAGTAAATTAAAATAATTTAATTTAAAAGTCATTTCTAGTGGAAAGAAAGCTTAGAAGATTATGAAATAGGCATTATTCAGAGAACTTTCTAGGACCCCTCCTCTAAATAGAAAACTTAGTGTAGACAGAAATTCATAGAATGTTTCAATTAAACTGAACTTGTAATTCAGTGTGAGTTAAAACTTTGCTCTACATTTTCCATTCAGTTTCTTTTAATGACTGACACTCTAAAGTTACTAGAACAGGAGGATTGAAAATAAAATAAATGAGAGCAACCATAATCTTACAGTAGTTGTCTTGCCGGTGTGTTTGGAGATGATAACAGAAAATACTGAACCTTGAAGTTAAAAGCATGTGGAGAAGCAAAGTGAACATCTCTTCAGACTGAATAAAAGCCTCAGAGTTGTCCTTCTACAGGAGACTTCCCTGTTCTTCTTGCTGCTTCTCACTCACCAGGCAAGACATGTCCATGTCCCCAACCAGATAAGTATTTATGGTAAGGACTTTTCCAGGAGGACCTTCCTCTATGTCATGGCAGCCAGACTAAAGATGGTCATGTCATCTCTGCATGCCCCCAGAGGCTCATTGATTAATGAATTCCAGATCTTCACCTACTCTCAAGGGTTTTGCTTTGAAGCTGTCTCTAGTTACCAGGAAAACATTGCTCAAACTGCGCAGAAAAGTCGTGTTAAGAGACCTGTGTCTATATCTGGCTAAAAGGTGCCTTGAGCTAATTATTTTGTCCAGTTTCCATGGCCAGTTGGTGATGGAACTACTGCTATTATAAGCACCCATAAAATACCTCTCCTGTGGCATAACTGTTGTCTCCATGTGTGTAGACCTTGGTGGGCACAAGGAAACTCCAGTACCAGTACTGTGAAGGAAAAACGCATATGTTGCCAAATAAAATGCAAAGCCAGAGAAATTTGTGGAACCTTACAGAAACAACACTGGCACCTAAGTAGAAGCCACAGTGCATGTTGATTTTCAGAGATGTCCAGACACACAGTGGCCAGTGAAGCATGATTTCTCTGCAGTCAGACTCCATCATCTAACCCCCAAAACATAACTTACCCAAAGTGGTCCCGTTTAGACAGCACAAGTCCTGAAGCACAACTTCATCTTTATAAAGGTTTATTAGAAAAATTTTCCCATCTTGTTTTCAGATACACTAATCCAGTCTTTCTGTGACCTCACGTGGACTTCAGTAGAGTAACTGAGAGCAGAGTTGGCATGAAAACTTGATTTCTCAGGAATTAACTCTATTATTCCATTCAGTAAGTATATTTCACATGAAGAGCCGGAAAAAAAGGACAAGGCAAGGGGTTAACTTTTACACAGGCCTTGACCTCACCATTTTTGTAGGTACAATTTATAGCTTTCTAACAGTAGCTTAATTTACTAAAAGCATGGGGCAGCTTGGGCTCAAGGACATGGTTGTGTTTCTTGCTTTCTTGAGGTAGCGCATTGTCTTACTCCCAACTCTTCTCAGCCTAGGTTTGGAAAGGCAGACCATAGAAAAAAGGGAACTACTGATGTTGAAAGCATTCATCCTGCCGTTCAGAGCCTTTCTGTTGTTCATTTACACGCCTGGTTCCTGCTAGTGGTTCTGGGAATCGCACATCTCTGAATTGATGGCAAAACGGACTCAATTGAAAAGAACATGTGAATATGGCATTTTTTTCTGTTAGCGGTCTCTTGTCTTTAAATATTTCTTTGCTTTCATCTACAACAAGCATAACGAGATAATTCTATTTACCATTCCTCACCAAGAAAAGTAATTAGAATGCAAGGTAATTTCCATAAAATGCATTATGACTTTAATATCAGTAAAAGCCGCTTAAATATTAAACGCACAGAAAAAATATTAGCTAAATTATCATAGAATAATATGATCAGGTTACTTTAGGAGAAAAAAGTGATAGATGTTTTTTAATAAACTGTGCAAAATTATATGTATCATATTCTTGCTTCTTGTCAATTTTATTTAGAGTTAAATGCCATTGAGATAATTAGTTGGGTTTTACTGTGTTCATTAAAAGCTTTTCTAATGATCACATAAAGGAATAAGTAAAATTAATTTCTTTAAACTCAAAGAATTTCATCAAATGAATAAACGAAAAGCTTTTGCTGAGGCACAGACACGGTATCATGCGGGTTCTTCCAAGAAGATAAGCATGGAGTATGAATACAACATTCAATGGAGGCTTGCCTTCTGTACCAGTGCTAGTGTTCTTGATTTACAAACAGGAGCTCGGTGTGTGAAGGAGATGATAGTGCATCAAATTCAGTAGTCCTCATGCAAGCAAAAGTTCAAAGGCTTTTCTAGGAATCCAGGGAAAAGTTCCCCAGTGAAAATGAGATCTGACTAACATTCTAACTTTTGCATTTGTTTTTCAGGATGTGCAGTCCACATATTTCAAGAATTTTCTAAGCCTGGTTTTCAATTATAGCAAAGCCCCTTGAGATGCACTGCACTAGTGAAGTCTCCTTTTATGACTTTCTAGGACTGAAAATATTCCCAAGGAACTTTCACATGTTGCTACCATCAGAAAATTCGTAAATGCTGAAGACGTAACCTCTGGCCGTGAGAAATTACACTAGAAAAAGGAGTATGTGAAGAATGATGAACAGTTCAAGACGAAAACCCCACATAAATAAATTATTCCAAAATCAGAGCAATTAATTTTGGTTTCTATATGCACAAAGATGATGTTATTAAAAAATAGTATTTTTTAAATAACTTGCTGCATGAACTCATTGAATTAGTCCAATGACTGCAGATGTTAATATCAATGAGATCTCCTTTACTGGGGTGAGTGACCCTGATTCAGAATCCATTTCATGTTAGAAGTAGCGTCTGCATTTCAAACTGTGTAGGATCTTTGGTGAATATTAAGGAAGAGGAAGTGTAAAAACAAGGTGGTAATTTCAAAAAAATAGCCATAGGATTAGCCTGGGTAAGAAATGAAAAACTATGTTCTTGAATCTTAGTATTCATAGCCTTCCATTCAAAATGCCGACAAAGCTGATGGAAAGCATCACTTCTCCAATGTGCCTGTTAAACCACAGTGCTGTTTTGTTCTTCTCAACAGACCTCTCTTGTTAGAACTCCAGAGGACAGACTTGATTACAATAGCTCTATGAGCAATTTTTCCCCGAGAAGATTTCAAAGTTGAGATGCTGGTAGGATCAGAACTGAGACTCTTAATAAGAATGGAGTTAGTCATGTCGCCTTAATTGAAAAGTAGTAATAAAAATAATTGACTTTAATACATAATTTAGATCTTTGCCTGTGCAGTTAATGTATTCTGCTTAGGCTTTGAAAAAATTATTTATTTCATGTGGAGTTAAGATTTCATTTGTTTTTATAATGGAATGCTCTCCAGTTGACTTTAATAACAGCAGTTTGTTAAATCAGATTTTGAATCGGTGCGCAGAGTTGATGTTCATATGTTAATTTTTGACATGATATACTTAGCATTTATGGCCTCCTCTTAAGGTTGTTGAATTTATTTTCATGAGATTTAATAATCATTGTTGTCTTATATTAGAGAAATTAAATTAGTTTTCTCTGCTGTCCTGATGAGAGGTAATATGCCTTGTTACTATTTTATTTTATTTTACTTTTAAAGCAATGTATTCCTTCTTGCTTTTGTGAGTGGATTTATTCTTCAGCTATTGGTCACAATTCTATGACAAAATTTATGTTTACATTTCAAGTTCTTCCCAGAGAAGGTCTCTTGTTCAGTTGCATTTTCCCTTAGTGGTTTTCTGACCCCTGTTCTTGCAGACAAGCGATTCTGTGCAGTGACAAAGGGTTCTGCTGAATTTTCAGCAAAATAAAATGGTCTGATTCTTACCAGTGCTTCCTTTCAAAACTCAACCAGCTCCCAGATATTTCTGATTTAGTGCTTAGGGACTCTACTTCAAAAAGATTTTTTTTTTTTCATTTAAAATAATTATTGAGCTAACTTGGTAGCATATCTTATGCCATTTTGCAGTTAGATACTCTGTTCAAGAAAGCCTCCAGAGCTCACGCTCAACTTTAAGCAGGCGGTTACATCCTGCTGGCTAAGGAGTTTAAGAGTGTGCATAATCATAGAGCTCATGCATAAACAAGGATGTAAGACCAAATATGGGCTTTGAGTAACAGCCTGGAAGCTCAGGAGTGGCGTTTGTGATTCCAGATTTGATGCTTCATGGCCTTGCTTGAATGACACAGCCCCTTTTGTCTTGGGCATTCCCAGCACTTGGAAAAGGTAAGATTCCTCTATTGCACCAGGGTGATGTGGGGCTTAGCCAACAAGTGCTTCAAAGTATGTTTGAGACCCTTAATGGCTAATTATGATACAGATGCAAAATGGATGTTATCAGCGTTACCAAGCACTCATGCACTGCAATGTTTCAAAGGAAGCTGTTATAAAATCTTCTCATTCTTACTGCAGATGAGCTCCATCCTTTCATTTCCAGGGTACAGTTCCAGGCCTTTTCCTACACTGCTTCAATTTTCCAGATACGTTTTTCCCCTTCACTTTTCCAGCTGGCTTTTCCAAACAGCTGCATTCCCCAGCGGTGCCAGTTAGTTCCGTGTTTCAGCTATTCCCGCCAGGTGATGGAAAATGTGGAACAACTGGCCTGGGAATGTGTGAGTGGCAACTCCTACCCTGCTAGACTGAAAATGGGGTGTTCAGGTTTCCATCCTGTTGAAGGGAATGAGCCCTCCAAGCAGAGTAACTCAAGGAAAACCTGGAGCATATTCTGCAAGAACCACTTGCTTTATTACTTACTAGGACTGTATGTCCTTACGACAGAAGTACAGAGTGACTGAAAGCAGTCCCTTGCAGAAGAACTAAGAACTCTTGCAAGGGCACAAATGCCTTTATGTAGCTCTGGTAGTGTCTGTCCAAGGGTGCTGGCTGCCTTTGGCAAGACCATTCACCCGTCCTGTTCTCACTCCTCCTGCAATTTAATAATTCTGTCTCCCTCCCCCACGTGCTTGCAGCCATCCACCGTCCTTTTGATCTGTTTGGATGTGTCTTTGTGCTTCTTTCTGCTGCCGTAGCACTGACACTGCCTCCATGTATAAAGGGGAGTTCTCCTCCACCCCGGTTGTCTTTTTTTTTATATTTTTTATTTTCATTAATGCTGTAGCTTCCCAAGGCAGGGTGTTGGGAGAAATGAGATACTAGGTCAGTAATTCCATCCCTGAACATCACAGTAATGTGCCTTAAACCACGCTTTCTTGTGGTTTGCCCCAAGTCATATGCCAGGACTCAAATGATGGAGCTCCGGCAACTTCCCCTGGGAGATGATACCACAGGAAAACAAGAAGAATTTTATTGATATTCAACAGACCTTTTCCTTTTGTTAATTTAATACCATTACTCCATGTTCCACCATAATCATTTCCCCTCACCTCCATTGCGCTTCCTTCTTCAAAACACTTCCAGACATTTGTTCCCTTTTAATCATCTCTTAGTAAAGATTTTACTTGTTTTTAGGGCTCTTCCCCCCTTGTATTCTGTCTGAATCCAACCCCTCCGGGTCATACTCATCTTTTCATCCATAATTGAAAAGACAACCACTCTATACAGTAATGGGAGGCTTGGGTTTTTTCCTTCTCCTCCTCAGCTCACACAAGCTATACAAATCCTCACTCATCTCTTCAGGCTCTAAGACATATTGTACCACTGAATTTAAAGCAAAACTACCAGACAAGATCAATGAGCTATTCTGTTTTAAAATCTAGGGCATAAATTGGCCATCTCTATACATATTTTTACCTTCCCATCTCTTCAGCAAAATGTAGACCTATCCAATGTCAAAAAGTTAAAATGAGCAGCTCGATTCTTATGTTATATATAGCAGGGCTTCCCCCACTAAAACAAAGGATTCCATTTACACAGCAACATCTCAGAGCAGAATTTTAGCCCAGTGACTTTTACAAGGCGTCTTTTGCATTTTTCACAAAAGGCAAGCACTGTTCCAAACCAGAGAACAAGCACAAGGCATATGCACCACTTACACTCCACTTGGACACCCTGAAATGAAACACTGCGGACTGTAGCATTGCAGAAGCACTATGCAACACACAGGAAAATTTTGCCCATGTATAGCTGTCCTGCCAATACAGCCCCAAGGGATGGGTTCAGTGTGGAGTTCCCGGGTGAACCACCAGTGGAACCATCATTCAGTGGGAAAACAAAGAAAAGTCCCTCCCAAAAAGCCTTGTCTGAAAGAATGTTTTTTTCTATGTCGGAAAACACAATTTCTTTCATGTGCGCTGGAGTGTTAGCAAGGTTGGGCAGTGGCTCTCCACCGGCTAAGGGAGTCAGACTGCTCTGGATATTTCATATCTGCTGTGGGCTGCAAACACGCACATATCCAATTGTTCTTTTTACACTTCATAAAAACTCGAAGGAAGGAAGGAAGGAAGGAAGGAAGGAAGGAAGGAAGGAAGGAAGGAAGGAAGTGAAAATATGAAATATGAAATATGAAATATGAAATATGAAAATAGCTTTTCCTGCAGAGTCAGGGGTGATGCTCCACTTTCCCAGCAATATGTAACATCACAGAGGGAGCCAAATCTTGTGTTATTCTGTCTCCTGAGTGATGTGACGTGACAGACAAAACTACCAATGCACTAGCACGTGTGTTAACTGGGTTCTTCAGCGGGTGCTGGGGTTTTCACAACCAAGCTTTTGATTGCTGGCTACCTCTTATGTAGGAAAAGAAAAAGCAGGTATTTTATTTGTATCTGTGAGCAGAGAGAAGGAACTCATTAGAATGTGACAAGTTTCTGGGTTGAGTGATATGCATGTGTAATCTCATTATCTCTGCTGGGGAATGGCAGGAGTATGCATGTAAAACAAGATTTTATGTGTATAGTTCAGTCAGTGAGGACTAATGGATTTATAATGGGCTGTTTGTTGTTATTCAGATTTTGGCTCACATCCACAGTGGGTATACGTTGGAGCAGATCCACTGAAGCACACTGATTGATACTTATGCTAGATGTAAGCTGGCGAGAGTTTAGACTTATTTTCCATTCAGTGCGTAACTTATTACACTGTTGTCTCTGTTTATCCATGCACACATTACAAATATAGCCAGATGCCCTCATGATTGTTTGCATTTCTCTGAAAAATGGATTGAAAGGTTCACAGGTTCAGAGGAAAAAAAATGGGTTTGTGGGAGGAACAGTGTAACAACTAAGGAAAAAGGAAGGTGGTTTTATGTGAGAGAGAAGGGAAGGCTCCACGTTTCACAAGAGAAGCCAAGAATTTCTGTGGGGCATCCCAGACTCAGGAGGCCCTGATTTAAGGAGAAGGAAGATTTAAAAGCAGCACAAGGAAAAGAAGGCAGGAATATGAGCTATATTGTCTTTTACCCTCATCACTGTATTTCTTGCCATGACAAGAGTGATTTGCTTCTGTAATTATATATCCCTGCAAGGACTCCATAAACACAAAATACCCACCGTGTGGGAAGTCCGAAGAAAAGGTAGAATAAACTACTGGGTCCTCCTGGGACCACTCAGTCCTGAACCTGACTCCTCTTTCAGCTGGGTAGCAATCTAAGAAACTTTTCCCAGGACGTATTGAGTGTAGACAGAAAGAAAGGGCTACAGACGGCTACACCACAGAGAGTGCAAGAGTACACAGGTCCCCAGTTAAGGGTTGCATCCTCTGCATGCGAGTGAGCATCCAGCTTGGAAGCCTTCCCATTTGGTGACCATGACAGACACCCAGATGCCATGGGATTCACTGTTTCTCTGCTGTTTCCAAGGAAAGAGAAGCTAGATCTCTGGCACAACTCTACAACTTTCAGCTGAAAACAGATACATGAAAATCAGAGCTCTTAAGCATCTTGGGTATTTCTGCTAAATTTAACATGAGCAGCCACAGTTGTGCAGCTCAGAGAAATACAACAAAAGTTCTGAGATGTTGGCTCATGACTGACCAGGAAAAGCACTACAAGTGTGCAGAAACTTGGCTTTTCATAGCCTCCACCTCAGTAAGAGACACCTGTCAGTGCAAAACACACTAAAGGCTGAGCAAAGAGTCATTGCCCACCCTTGGAAGAAGAGATGTGCTGGCCAGCAGAGAGAGCAGAAGCCCAGCCTCCAAAAGTCCATTCCCACAAAACATGCATTCTTCGCTGCTTTATGGGTGCCTCGTCTGCATCACATGTATGTGAGATGTCTCCCTCAGTAGTCGTGGGCCCACTGTGCACCCAGGGGAGGAGATTTCCCCTAGGAAGTCAGGGAAGAGAGATGGGGAGAGCAAGGGGCTCACAGAGCCCACTCAGCACCTTACAGCTCATTGACCTGTGTGCAGCAGCTCAAGCTGGGTAAGGATTTGGGAGAACAGTGAAACACATTCTCCAGATTCTTCTTTGAATACCCTGCGCAACTCCAGGTATGCTTATTTCTCAATTAAGATGTCGCAAATAGTGATATCAGCCAGGATGATGTCGCTGTGTTAGTCATCACAGACAATCCCGTCAAGGCACAGCAGAGAGGAACTGAGGCACCTCCAGATTCAGACACCCATAGTTATGTCACGGTTTTTGTCCATCTGCCAAAATGTGCCTTTATAGGCTGGAAAACATACCGTGCTAACGTTGCTGTCATTTTGTTCTGATGTTTTCCTCCTGTATCTTTTATTTGGTTTCTAGTGTTACGTGACATAGCATAATGCATTCACGTTTTTTACAACAACCACTAAAAATATTCCTTTGCATCACTAGCAAGTGTAGTATCGAACTGATATTCTTGGCAGCAGAGCAAACAAGCAAGGGCCTGCAGTCCGAACGTGTCAGCAGCCTCGGTAGCGGTGCAGTTCCTCCCGTTGGTAGAAGCTCCTTTACCTGCTGCTTACCAAATGCGTGGGCACTAATTTCATGAGGCGTTCTGCAAAGGCTGAGATACAGTCAAAAAATGAGGGTCTACTAGGGAATGAGGGATGTAATTGTTATGTTTTGATCCCTTTAAAATATTTGTTTGCAGCCAAGGGCTTTAAGTCCTCGGCAGTTGTGGTGGGGGGATTGTCTGCCACTCGTGACATGTTTTCACTTGTTGTACAGGGACCTCCCCATCAAGCCTCACCCCTGTGTGTGAGAATCCCACAGCAGACTGCAGCTCCAGAGCCTTGCCCTGCCTCTTGTGATGCCTCCCATGGCTCGTTGGTCCTTTGGGATTGTTCATGCTTCAAAATTCTCCCCATGTTTTTGGGGAACAGAGGTGTAACTGTGCTCACATGATGGTTTTCTGTGAAATTTCTTTCAATGTGGCCCATTTACGTGCTCCTGCAAATGGAAATCATACTCACACACTGAAGTCTTATTTCTCTATAAGCCACCTCTTTTCTCGTCCAGTGTTTTACCTGGTGCTTGAAATATCCACCAACATACCAAATTGTGTCAGACTGCTGTGTAAAAATAATGGTATTAATCATACATAAAAGAATTTTAAAAACTAATTTCAGAGCAAGATGATGGATGGATAAGCTGTATTAAAATGGGCCAATTCATAGTCTTATTGTTCATTATCTTCCTCAAAGAGTCATATTGTCTTTTGTTGTGATTCTTCTCGTACCCTGTGCTTCCTCCACAGCAGACTCTTGACTGTGCTGGTGAGGGTTAGGTAACACTGACTTCTGCTGTTAACAACCTCTGTCGTGTGAAACCCCATTTCTATCTGTCAAACGTGCCAGTTTTATCATGGCATATGTATTGTGCTACCTGACGTGGCTAACGTGGTAGCTTGGCTTGTGATGTGAGTTCAAAGTGTATTTGGTTCGGAAATTTCCATGGTGTTTTCGCCGGAAAAGTCTTCCCTTATCAGCTCTTGAAAAGTAGTAAATCCCACGTTTGCATTTTAGCAATCAAAACTCCCTTTGAATTGCGAAACGAGCAGCCATTCAGAGATGTTTGTTTTCCAATGAAACTTAAGATTCTTTTTAATTATTTTTATCACGTCATTAATGTGAAAACATAAATCCTTATTAATCCATTAAAACAGATTGAACATCTCAAAATACTTTCGTTGCATGAATATCACTTTGGCTTCACATGACTGTTCATCAGAAACTCAGTGGCCTAAGACCATTTACAGTGCAGAGTACCTAGAAAATATCTGAAATAATTCTGTCTCCTTAGCCTCTGTTTGGCCTTCTTTGGCACGTGTGTCAAGAGGCTCCCCTTGAACTGGAATTGGCTATTTTGGGGGATGAATCAGGGTGATCAGAGACAGATCTGATATCCAGTCTCTGTCCAGTGCAATTGCTTGGCAATTATAGAGGAAACTGGATTCTACCCCTGCACCAAACATCATTTGTGGACTGTAATGATGTCCATCAGATGTGGTCTTTGAACATGGGACAGAGTATAGGAGAATAAGTGCACAGGAGTGTCAGGAATCCAGACCCACCCATTTAGCCTTAATCCCTCCCTTTCTGAATTCCTCACCTGTGAAACAGGGTTAATATTCCTTCACCTCCAAGGATATTATGGAAACACATTAATAACTGTGAGTTAGATGCTGTGGTGTGGAGCACTGCAGAAAAGCCCAGAAGAAAACTGGCAATCCTGTGGGCAGGCGCAACCCAGACAGTGGTCAGTGAGTATGGCTGAGGCTGAACCCAGGAGAGTGGTAAACGGGAGGAAATAATGAATTTCTTTTCTGTCTGTCACCATGTCCCCTCTTGTGTGCTGACTGAGGCAGGAAAAAATAGTATGAGGTCATTCAATTAAGGACACCATCGTAAGAGAGGCAAATTAATATTGTGTAAGCAATGATGCTGGAAAGCAGATAAAGGAGGACGTGAAATGAGAGTGCCCTGTGCTGACTGAGTGCTTTCAACCATCCCCCTGAGGAAGAGGTGGTTAAGTATAGCAGCTATATTTCTGCTTTTTTTCTGCAGGATGAAGGGTGCTTCTACTAGCTGCTGTATTTGTGTTCTCAAGCAAAATCAGTGGGGAAAAACCTGTGAAAACCCCAATGTTTGGAAACCTAGGCATGAAACACATATCGAACTACTGAACAAGTACAGGACATTCTCAGCACCACTTATGACTAGCCAAAACACAAAATTAAAATCTAGAGAAATCTAGAAGTCTTTATACCTCCCTACAAATGTAGATATAATTGTGAGCACCAGAAAATGTTTTTTTGTGATTATTTCAGCTGAGTTTCCTTAAACTGCAATACAATTTTAAAAAGCTAACTTGGTCAGCTCTCTTTTTTAGGCTCACTTTTCAATCACATTAATGTAGATTCTCTGACATAGGCAGGACCTTTCTCTGTGTAGAAAGGCACACAGCACAGCTGACTGTTCTCACAACTCTTGCAAAAATAGGTACATTTTGAAACATCAAGTTCGGGTGAAATAGATCACAGGCTTCAAAGTAACCGGGCATGAGATGCAAACTGTTGGCAGATGAAAAATGCCTGTATAACACCTGTTTTCTTAAGAGACCAGGTTCAATGATCATGATGAGAGGATGAAAAAAATCGAAGAAGAAGAGAGCAAAAAGTGGACGTGATATTAATATCTAATTAGGCTGGGGGAGGAGATACTCATCCTAAAGGAAGCCATATGAAAACCTGATAGTTAATGAAATTGGGTATCTACTAAATTCTGTCCTCTTCAACCTGCTGTGTTCAGCTTCTCAGTGTCATCGGTTAGGGCTGGGCTGGCCACCAGACACATGACGGATGCTCTCTATTAACCCTTCTCCCTTCCCAAAGGGAAAGAGAAAGGGAATAAAGGAGAGAGACTTAATGATTGGAAAAGAAAACTGAAACTGCTTTAATGAAAATAATGGAAATAAAATTAGATATACACAAATATACAAAATACCAACACTGAACTCAACCCCCCTGATGGCAATCACGTCACTGTCACCACTGATGCTGTGGGCAGGCACGGGGGAAGTCCCAGACTGGACTCAGTGGCAGATGGGAACCAGATTCAGGAATGCACAGATTAGGATTGAAGGCAGAACAGACAGAGTCCTCCTCAGACACCAGCCATTGAAGAAGAGAGTTGACCCTTATGATCCCTCAGCTTTAGACCCAGTATGATTTATATGGAATGGAATAACTTGTTGGTCAGTTTAGGGTCACCTGTCCTGTCTGCTCCTCCCTGCAGGTGTGACCTCTAACTTACTGCACCCCCAACGTGGTACACAGGATTTAGCAGGGACCTTGGTCTGCATAGGAGCAAGTCTCAGCAAGAGCCTTTCTGCAGACCAATCCCTGGTAGTGACTGTAAACATCAAGCACTGTCACTCCCTGAAACAGACACTGTCTGCAAAAACACGCGGTTAACTTCAGACAGTGCAGTCACTGAGCAGAGACTGAGCTGAAAAGTTTAATCACTGAACAGAATTAGTTCTCTTCTAGCTCAAACCAGGACACTCAGAAACATTGTGATGACCCAGGCCTCTGTCATTCTTAATAAAGAAGGTTTAACACCCTAAAGAGAGGGAAGAACATTGAAACCTTTCTCTGCCTCATTACTTTCCTGTATATAAACCTGTCATCCAGGGAGTGGAGAACTGAGCTTGTGACTCAAATCCAGACCCCATGCTGTTTATCCCGTACATGAGGCTGACTGAGATTTTTATTAAACTACAAAGCAAACCGGTGAAAGAAAATTGATAGAAAAGAGTCATGCTGTATGAATATGAAGATCTTGCTTAACAGAAATTGAACTTGCTATTGATAGCCATTAACTGATATTCATTTAGGCAGTTGCAAGAAATATGGGCATTTCCCAGTCATCATGGGATTACCATTTTTAGGCTTTAAAAATAAACCTAAAAAAACCTGTTGAAACTATTTTCATAAAGAGTTTCATTCTTGTTCTTGTATCAACAAGAACTTTCCATCCCTACCATTTAAACGGTCTTTGCTGCCCACAGGGTAGCTGTAAATATAGTAAAAAAGAGTGTTTCAATGCCTCCTTAAGCCCCGGTTTGAACTTGTAGAAGGAGCCATTCTTTGGTCCTGCTTCCTGAAAATCAAACCTTTTGACTCCAAGGAATTAGCTCAGCTCTTTATAGGACACAGGGTAACCTTTTTGTCTTGTGAAGCCTCAGGAGAGATGGGAGTCAGCACAGGACTGAAACTATAAACATTCACTAGAGAAAAGCTGGACCTGAATGGCTGGGGTGATACCTGCTCTGCTTTTCTGGCATTTTAAGAGGTTCCTGACTCTCTGCTCTCCTTCCCTATTCCCTCTCCCAGCTTCCTTTGTTTCTGACCACCACAGGCTTGCTAAATTTTGTATCAGCTACTAAGGTGCCCATTCCATGAAGAACTGAATCCCTGGTAGGAATTTGGGAACAGCAGTCTTTATGAAGAAAGAATAGTTTTTCCCTATATGACTTCAGCTGTGCTGACAAGGCAAAGGAAACAACCCTGTGCTGGACCTTGAGAGGAAGAGTACTAACCCAGAGCTTGATTGATTTCAAGCTCCTTATACTCCTTGGTGAAAGGCAGAATGGCAGAACTGCTGTTCAAGCTTCGCTTCTCTCATTCTCACTCACCATTCCCTCCTCAACTGGTCAGGGTAACATGACTGCATTTGTCATTTCATTCCAGCTGCCCAATCTCAGCACATTGAGTACCAGCAGTCGTGGTGAGAATTCAGCTGCTGTCTCCTAAGCTGCAGGAATGGGGTTGTTAATTTAGCAAAGGGGATGTGGAAGAAGTCAGTGACTACTAGAGCTCAGGAATAGGGTGCTGCCAGCCTAGAAATAAACCCACAAAGGAAGGAAACCTTAACTGGCAAAGAAGAGATTCTAACAGCCTGTCTTCAAGCATCCCGATGTTACAAGGTTTTCAGTAAGTTCCTGTGACAGATAGCTTAGAAGGGCCATGAGAATGTAACCATGTGGGAGCTCAAAGCTTTGGATATGCGGCTGGAGCAGCCAAGCAGACCTGTATTTTTTCAGCAGTCTAGTAAGCAGGCTATTTCAGATAGCAATAATACCAGGGGCTAGACGGTTCCTGTCCTCAGCTTCCCATCCAGCCTGGCTCCATACATTGTTTGGGAGAACTCACCTGTGCTGCAGCGATGGATGAGGTGCTCATACAGCAGCTGCTGACTAGATTTGGATGGCAGCTTGCAGTGACTTACCGAATAATTTAAAGTTGGTGTCGGTTTTCCTTTCTAGGCTGGGCTGAAAACTACTGAGGCTCAGGACTGCTGTGCCTGCAGGGTCCCTACAGTGGTGGGCTCTCTGAGAACAGTGCTGTGGGAAGATCTGAGACAGGGACTCTTCCAGCCTTGCATTCCAAAGCCATCCCTGAAGTAAGACCTCATCTTCTGGTTTCCACACAAGCCATATGATTTTCAGAAAACGGCTGCTCTAGTATCTCTGAAAATGCATTTATAAACTAGATCTTCCCAGATGGAGGTATGGAAAACCCAGCAAACCCCTCAGGAAATGTTGGCTCAAGCAGCTAAATGTACAAAACCTTTCTGAATATGATTGAACTGTAGATGTTATGGCTGAGCATTGGAGTCAAATATGTTCAGTGTGTCAAAAATGAGTTAAGAAACTGCTGTAGTTGCTGTTTATGCCAAAGGCTCCTTCAGCTGACAGCTTTAAATATCTTAAAAGCATAACATTTTACCAGACAACAAGTTGCATTTCCTAAACTAACAGCTTTTTGAAATTATGGAAAAGAAACTCATAAAATGCTTATGTATTATTCTCCTCCCTCACCTTCACTTTAAAGCACTTTAGCAAAGTAACTCTCCCCCATTGTGGTAATAAGAAAAGAACTTGTTTACAAATTGTACACTGAGATTTAAGTTACCGGGAGTAGCAACAGGTTTGTAGTGACAGGTCACTTTAGATTGGAGTTTAATTTATGAAGATTGCTTTACCTGAGGCTATGGTAATCTACGCCTTTGGAGTAATTCACCCTCTGCCTCATTTCGAATGCAGTCAAAGACTGTCGTATTTCACTATGACAATGTAATCACAGATCCACATTAAAAAGTCATTATTGTTTAGAATCCAGCTTGGTTTGAAAAACACTTACTATAAAATTCAACAGCCTTTGTAAATTACCCAAAGGTTTACTCAAGAATACAAGGTGCAGTGATTTAAATCTGAAACTTAGTACTTTATTGATTACATGGGATTTTTAGGTCACTGCATTTACGGGAAATGATTAGTGAGTAATCAAAGTAATAAACTCCGTGATGTTAGTTCATAAATAGTTATGAATTGAATTTGCTTTATCAAGTATTAGATAAAAACTGAGTTAGCCATAAGACATTTCTTATTTTTTTTGTTCTTAAAGGATTTGAAAAAACAACAGTGACAAAAACAAACATACGCACTGTTTTCTGATTTTGATCTCTCTTCAGTTTTTTAAACATGTTGTTCTCTCACAGATATATCTACTGCACTCTTCACCTTAAAGTTTTGGACTCAACCTAAAATTTAGGTCCACTTTCTTTTCAATTCTATGCTGACTTTTCTGGCACTGTTAAAATATGTCACACATAGATTCAATCTACTTCGTGATGTATTAAACCCCAGATTTACATTCTAACTAGCATGCAGCCATTTACCCACCACTGTACATATGGTGATTATTGAACTCCTACTTATCTTTATATTGTTTAAGACCCTTCTTCATAGGTTTTTTTTTCCCTGCAAATTGAGAGAGTTTTAGCCCTGACTATTGAGCAAGAGTTTAAAACCATAATAAAAACAAATGATGCAATGAACCAATTAAAATTGTTGTATATATATTTTTTTAATTAGACATTTATGAGCTGTGAATTGGATCAGATATTCCCAATACACATGACATAGCTGCTTTTGGGATGTCAGGTTAGATTTTTATGAATGCAAATAGATGAGGTTTTCTTTTTTTAATTAACTTCAGGCATAATTTTTTTCTCTCTGTTTACAATGCAGGTAGACACTTCAGTGTTTCTTACTTAGAAGGTTTGAAAGTATTAGATTTGGTAGCCCTTGTGTTCAGATTTCAACAGCCACCCAATGTAAAAAGCTTTTCATAAACATTTTGGACTCTAGGAAAAAGTGAATATTAAAATGCTTGTTTACACAAAAATAGGTTCATTTTCATGCTGTTTTCTGAACATGCATAAGAACAAATTCTTGCTGGTAATTCAAATCATGTGGACAGTGTTGTGCCTCCTGTCTGAAGCAAATACTTCTGGAGCAAAAAACCCTGCTTGCCTCCATCTTTTTTAATGCTGTGACTAAACTGGGCTTTGGGCAGTTGTTTCTCTCAGACTTCAGAGTTACTCTGTCCCCATCCCAGTGACACCAAGGATTTTCACTTCTGCACTGTGAGTTGTTTCAGCTTTTAGTGGCTTCCAGCTTTGTGGGCCTCTCATGCACAGGTGATCTCCAGTGCTTCAGGCAGTGGTATCAGACACATCACTGTGAGATTACAAGCAGTTAGTTCTTCTGAAGGGTCGGCTTCTACACACCATGTTCATAGCATGTGGTACAAATACAATACTCACATCTTACAAACCATCCTGCCTTAGTTGGCTTTGGGGAGGTTGTATGTCCTGGTGGACATGGGGCTAGGTTTGATACTGCGTCTACCCTGTCTGGGTGCTTTGGGCAATCCACTTTGTTGTCTATTTAGAATAAAGCTCACATTGATTAAAGGTTTATATAACTCACAGCTTGCTAAACAATTGGGAAGTTGTCTTCTAAATAGGGATTAGACTGTCCAGTATTAATGGTGACTTGTGGCCATGGCTCTGAAGGAAGTGTTTGTCTCTTTTTATATGGTATAGTCAAAGCATCACAAATGAAATAAAATTAATAGCCATCTGTGAACAGGAAGAAATGAAATGCATATATGTGCTTAAAGGTTATCAGAACTTGTAGGTAAACTAACAAAACTAAGAATTGCTGTAAGACTCCTGTGATGACAGTGATCAAAGATGATCTTAAAGGGCTTTTCCAACCTAAATGATTCTATGATTCTATGAGATACCTGTTATAATACCTAAATAATGAACATCAACATGTGATTATGAAAACAGTTTATTAAAGAGATATAGTTACTTTAATCAGTGCCAACAAGCTGCAATTGAGTCTAACAAAACAACAACAACAACAACAATAATAAACAACTGTTGCAACTTTCTCATGTGGACCCACAAATGTGTGCCAGACCAGAGAAGCTTAACCCTGCCCTGCTGAGTTTTGGCCTTTGTGTAAATCTTCTTTTGAAAACTAAGCTGCAGTGAGGGGTTTCAGAGGAGCTGCTCTGCTTTCTCCCAGCTGGGGCAGGGCTGCCATGAAGCTGGCCAAGCTGTGTGGCCACACAATGTGTGGGGTGTGGTGCCCTGCAGAAGCTCTGACCCTGCAGCGGGCATATTCTGAGCTCTTGTAGGGACATCTCCCTAAAAGACACATTCTCATCCTCTGCAGCCAGACCCTGAAGTAGAAAAGTGCAATCAAATGAACAGACATCTGAAACAAACTTTTCTTAGTATAACTCGGAGATGAAGATTTTACTAAGGAAAGGCTTTATTATCTTTCCTGATATTCAGTTCATTTTCAGCGTACCAGCATCCTACTTGATTTGAGCAGAAACCCACCCTAATCACACTTCATATTAAATCTCCACATATAATTCTAAAAGGTTTAATAATGAGGAATAGTTTTTTTAATCAATGGTAACAAATCACTACGGGGTCCAACAAGACAAGAGATTCAAAGCACTTTTTCAAGGCCACTTTCCCAACTTTCCCAACAAATTAAATCCATGAATTGTAGCTCTGAATTACTCTTGTATGAATTTCATGAAAATGAGCTTTTTAACATAAGGAGCAGCATCAGTTCTTCTCTCTGAACATGAAATCATTCTTTTGAACAAATGGTATTGTCACTGGGTAGGAGGCAGTGGAACTTCCCGTGGTTCTTGTGAGCCAGTCTCAGAAAAGCAGTTTTCATTCAACATTTCCTTTTAAAACAGGTCCTGTCAAATAATCTCCTTAAATTGTGATAAACTTAGTCCTGAGCCTGAACCTTTCAAAACTTAGAAGGACTGGGCTTTGAAAGCAGTTTTTTTCAGCAGGTACATGTTGCATTCCCATGACAGCTGTGGCAAGAAAGTAAATAATCCTCCTCAGTAGAGTTTGCAATAAAATATGGTACCACTGAGAGACATGACAAGCCTGCAGTTTGAAGAGGTGGTGGCTAATATCTTATTAGCATAATTAGCCAATGGTGCTTTCTTCATGGATATCGGTTTCTAATTGAGGTACAGCTGTTCAGTGGAACTCCTAGCTCGATTAGAACATGCCATCTGAGGGGGACAAGGGCTTTTATTCCTACAGTAATGCCACCCTGAGTAAACCCCTAATTGGCAAGAGTAATTAACTAGAAGAGGACAAGTTTCTGTGTATGTCTAGACATTTCTATGCTATTGCTGTGATAACAACCCAACAACAAACCCAATCGCTGGCCAAAGAGGACCATGGAGAAGGCAAATGTAGTTTCAGACCTATACAACAGCTGACACTGATAGTTACACAGTGCAGTAAGGAATAAAAGCACTGGATGAGTATTCACTGACTGCTAACGCTGCCCTTATTCTTAATTCTATTTTACACTAAACTACTGGGGTTCTTACAGCCTTCCCTGTTGTCCTGACACACTCCCACCTGTCACTGCAGGCTATTCACAGGCACTAATATGATTCACAATCCCTTCGGCTGCCACTTGCTTGAAAAAACCCCAATCAATTCAAACCAGCAATAATCTATTGTGATTTAGCAGCATGTATGTCCAAGCTCAATGTTACTCAGTGAGGGATTGCACCTTGTGCTTTAGGACATCTTTGCATACCCATCGGGTATAGACTAAAACATGGTGGAGCAGAGCTGGGTGAGGTTTATGCTGATTTTATGCTGATATTACAACCTCCTGGCTTGGGAGCAACTGCAGAACTGAGCCCTGAACTTCTCATGGGGAATATGTTGGTCTCAAAGGTGCCCAATGGATTCCACGACCAAAAGATCAAGCGCATTTGTCTCACATTTGCCATGTAAATGGCTACTTACAATGATCATATTAAAGGGAGGCTAAGAGTTCCCACGCACAGCAAAGCTTACTATTGCATATAATTATGTGCCAATCTTTCCTCTGTCATTGATTACTACTTTATTTTCTGGGGAGTGGGGTTGTGTATTTTATTCTTCTCAGAATTTTCTGCCTCTTGAATAATACAATGTTTACATCAGATTGAATGTATGTTACAGATCTCTCATGTATAGAGGATGCAATACTTGCATGTGCCTTATGATTGGATTGATTAATATTAATTTCTGGTTTCTCCCTTTAAAAATAATTATAAAAAAATACATTTGAAAGTCCTTTGACACATGGTGTTGATAACATTTCATGAATGCCTGCCTGGGCATAAGGTTACATGCAATGGACAGGATTAGTTCCAGCATTTGTTCATCCAAATCTCAGGAATGACAGCTTAAACAGCTAGGTCAACAATCTGAGTGTGTGCTTTGGCATGAGTTAATGTTCATTTGGGCCTTATCTAAAAGGAGCCAGGTGTTAGTGTAAATTGGCAAAATACTGCTTAATCCCATTGATTTAGATAGCTTCTTTTGCTTTCTTCCCCACAAAAGGAGAAGATGAATGAATTGAAACTATGGAGATGATGGACTCCTGTTCAGAGGCTTTTGGACAGATTTAGCTAGGACACTTCTGGTACATCTCAATAAGAGCATGGGCTGGTTTAGATTCTGTGTTTGCTCTGCATTGGACTCTCATCCCACACCCTCTCATCTATATTTATCATTTATGGGAACGAAAAAATAAAGAAAATATCCTATGATGAGGGATTAGAAAAATCTCCCCTTTCCTTCACACGAGGGCAAGACAGTGGGAATTACATTGACAAATGCAAAAGAGCAGAAAGGCCAGAGAGAGCCCCTGTCCCAACACTCTTCTCTGACAGATTGTTCTCTATGAAGTGACCTTGGTTCTTCTCCCAACCTGGTGTGCAGTGACTCAAGATTTCCTAAGAATTGCATTCAACCATTGCCGTATGCAGTCGTTTCTGGGAAGGAAAGTAACAACTATTTCTGCAGCATCTGCAGCATATATATATATATACACAAGAAACAAACAAACAAAAATCTAGCCAGGAAAGAAAATACCCTCCCAAAGCTATTAAAACAGCGAAGAAATTTAAAATAATCAGAAGGTTATTTTGAAGATTATAAATGGAATGGGGAAATGTCCCTTCCCTCGTGTAGCATCATTAATGACCCTAATGTCCTTTCTCACCTCCCCCCTGACCCGGCTGTGCAGTGTAGTGCAGTGGCATGCCAGGGCTGGATGCTCAGCTGCATTGGAGACCGAGGTGACAGAGGAAACTTGTCTGTAGATGAAAGCATCTGTCCTGAAGCTCTGCACCTACATCATAATCACTTCAGGAGGTAGCTTCAGACAACACCAACACCCAGAGCACGTATAGTCTCTACTACTGTTGGGGCCAAGTCATCTCCTGATGCTCAGTCCCACTGATGCACTAACCTTTCTGTTACCTCTCCATTACAGGCTATAGTTCATGAGACATCTACTTAAAAATAATCAAGCTAGAATAGCATAGTCTCCTCTAAAGTCTCAACCCCAGAAATACTTACAGATTTAATTTCCTTACTGCTGAAAATTCTCAGGGCAGTAGGTTTGAATATGTGCAGTAAAAGAAGCAGCAGATTAAGGGTTAAATTACTGACATGATTAGTGTTAGCTTGTGAGAGAAGAAGCTCAAGAAGATGCATCAGAAAGAAAAACAGACAGCATTTCTGACTATCTTCAAATGCCTTCTGATAACAGCTATCTGAAAAATAAAAGGTGAAAGATCACATTTTCCCCCATTTCAGTATTTCTAGGCCAAAATGTATCAGTTTTAATTAGTGATACAAAAATGCAAAAATAAAAAAAAAAAATCAACTGGCATCATTCTACATTGAAAAATATCCAGGGAAAGTCCCCGAGAGCTATTAATTAAGTTTCTAAATATGTGAACTCCCACACATACCTAAAGGGAGTGGAGAAAGCAGTTTCCTGCCAGCTTTAGCTTAAACTCATTTTCCCATTTTGCAACTACAAGTTTGCCAGTATAAATATTTCCTGGGGTCATTCAGTCAGCAAAAAGTAAAAATGGCAGCAGTTGGTTGTCAGTCAAACCACACTCATGTTTTCTTACTTGTCTTCACAAACATTTCTGGCATTTCCAGCAATTCAGAGGCACGTGTTTTGGATTGCTTTTGCTGCTATGTGTTGAAAAATTACACAACATTTAGAGACATCTTAGGTCAAATATTCAATATACAACTCCTCTGACAGCCAGTATGAAAAAACCATGAAACGAGATTGACCACTGGCTTGAACCATTGCTGCACTTCCTATTGTTTTTCTCTTAATGAGATTAGGGCTGCTAACTCCCATGGTATGTTAATGGGAGGCTGAGGCTCTCAGCTTTTGTCATCCTAAGGACTGGGATGTGAAGGTTATATCCTGGCTGCATGTTGCTTGTTATGCAAAACCATGTTTTGGACTGAAGGTGGTGATAGCACCAAAACTGGTGTTGCACTCTGTCCACCCACCCCAAGGAGGGCTGTGGGCGCTTCTCAGCCTCAATTCTCGCTTCTCCTGCCTCAGAACATGTTGTCGAGGGGGCTAATTGCACACGGACTAATCACAGAAACAGGCTGGATGTGTGTTAGTCAATACAGATTGCTGTGATGTCTTACTAAGGCAAAGATTTCTGATAGAGGTGAACACACTCTCCCATGTATAAAAGGAGCATATTTTTTAGAACAGTCCCTACGTTTGCTTTTAATTTTCATTCTAACTACTGCTTAAGTAGTAATGATCTGGGCATAGGGAATTTTCTGAGGATTGATGGTAGACTGACAGGCATTTATGGCCAGAGGTGTAGCCAAGGGTGCCATTAGTCCCAGCTGGTCATTAATCCCCAAGAATGCCCTGTGCTGAGGTCACTATTGTTATTATTAGATGAAAATGTGAGCAAACACAGGACTATGGATTTTTTTTTTTAATGGGTGATGCCATTATGATTGGAAAGTGTAAGGTGCTTCTAGGAATTAATGACTTTCACATTAGGTAGTCTGATTGCCTGAATTATCTGCACACTGCATGAAGGAGGTTATTATAATCAAAATGTTTTAAACTTTTTTTACTTCTTCATTAAAAAAAGCCCGTAGAAAGCTAACACAGTTTTTCAAAACTGGACTTCCCAAAGAAGCTTGCCTGCCTCTTTCAAAATAGTTTCAGAAGCAGCATGTAGACCTGACTTTCCTCAGTGCTGCCACCTCCGATGAGCGGTACTCTAGTAAAAGCTTAAGAGCTCCCCCAAGTTAGAACCTTGAATAGAGGAATCTTGATTCAGAAGGACTGAAATCTGGTTTTCTATATGCCTATTTGAGTTAACTCCCTGTTAGCTAGACAGTCCCAGAGTAATAGATTCAAAAAAGGTAGCGGAATACCTAGGAAGCAGCCTGGATAGTGAACAGGGAATACGATGCATGGGGAGCTGCTGCCTCTCTCTGGATATAGGACACCACATACAACAGCCCATGAAGGTCCCTCGGCACTCTCCACTAGGAAGGCTCTCCTGAAAACAGCTGTCTACACCCTTTCTTGTAATAGCTGGGTGGGGCTTATCTTCTTAAACCAGAGGTTGTGGTGATGCTGACACTACACCTATTTTATTCTATAAATAGTCAGTAGTTGAATAAAAAAAAAAAACCAACAAAACAAAGATCTTGAGAACTGGGAGAGAGGCCACAGTTAAATTCTCTCTTGGTAAATTGTGGCTGGATAGTAATTTCTTGTTTAAAGGTCTTGAATAGGGGTAGGAGCAGAGGGGCAAACAGCATTGCTAGTTTTAAGATATGTCTTCACGGCTTCCTTAAAGGAAGTATGTGACATCATCACCTGCAAAAGCAGGGAACTGGATGCCAGAGCACAGGACCCTAAGAAGAGCTGTGCTGTTCAGATGAAGGCTTCACCTAGTCCTCTGTCCTTTCTCCATTGGGTCCAAAATCTGACCTCTAAGGAACAGTAAGAACATGGATTGATTTCTCCTGTTGCCTTTTGGCCTCAAGCTATTGTCAGCTCCTGGAACTTCTTCAGCTTGAAATGCTCTGTCTATTTAGTAATTCCCCACAAAACTCTCTTTCAAACACTTTGTTGCATCCACAGTGAATTCTAGCAAGGACTCCCAGGTATCTATTAACTTCATGAAGAACAACATGCTTTTATTTGCTTTGATCCTGGCCCTCAGTATCTTCATTTGAGGGCCACTAACCCACCAGTACAGAAAAGTCCAGTACAGAAAAGGGCCATGACCAGTCAGTTTCTGTTCAGCTTTTCCAGGCTACCCAGACTTTTCTAGACCTCTCATACTCCTCTAACTGTCTCTTTTCCAGGCTGAAAAGTTCTACCCCAACTGAGCATTTCTTGTAAAAACATCCAGGAGTAATCTTGAATGATAATTTTAGCTGGCTGCTTTGAAATTTGGCCAGGCTCAGCCTGCGCAAAGGAAAACACCTGAACTTCAGAGTTGGATTCTGCCACTCTTACGTATGAATCTCAAAAGTGAAATCAATGGAACTGCTTCTAAATTAAGAGTGGCAGAAAATTCTGCTTACGAAGCATGATATGTGTTACAACTCATTTGTTCTGGTCTGGTAATGTGGCAAGGACTACTTCTAAGGTGTGTATGAACTGTAGTGGTTAGGGCCCAATACAAAATCTGCTGCCTCCCATAGGCATAGTCCATGTGGATAGCATCACGAATATTGATCTTTGCAGTTTTAATAGTCAGTTCTACAAATACCTTGCATGTATAATGAGATTCCAAGAGAAGTTTTCCAACATTGTTCTATCATTTTTAAATTTCATTTTTGTACCTTAATCTTTTGAAATTTGCTAATGTAGCTGAAATACATTTGTCTAAAATTTGAAGTGCCACTTTCACCCTGTAGTATTTCTAATACGGTGAAGCAAAGTAGGATAGTATTTCAGGTAGAAATAATCTATGCTTGAAAGGTTATTTGGCCTCTCTTATTGCAAATCTTGGTGATAAGTCTGAACTGAAGGACCACATGACTCAACCTAACTTATTTTGCATACATATTATTAGTGCTATATAATAATATTAATACATCAAGAATCGATCCACACCCTTTTTTGTATTAATCTCATCTACGAGCTATTTCACCCTGCAAAGAGATCAATTTGCATGTGTATAGGATAGTTTGATATAGGATTTTTTTTCCTCCTATAACGTGTGTTTTATTCTTTGGAGAAGCAGGTGAGAACAAATATCATTTTCTCAATCTCCCACCTGAAGTGGAATAACAGAAGGAGATTGTGTCTACCACGTAGCAACACACTGCAGGGAATAATGAAGATATGCATGTTGAAGGCTCTTCCATTGGCCTAGGGATCACTGCTTTCTGTTGTCAGTGAAAACAGTCCAGGAAATCCCTTTGGCTGGGTTTGCAGTGGCTTTAATTTTTGACATAAAGCTCTCAAATACTGAACAGCACAGGCAGGTTCATACTAAGACAGCAAAAAATCTGCCTTCCCGGGTGTCACTGTGCTTTATTGGAAGGGGAGTTGTCAGTGTGCAAATATTGGTGATTCAGAATTGCCTCTGTGAGTGTGTGAGTGCTTGAGAGGGAGATTTTTGCTGCGGACTTTGCGCAGGTCGCTTTTCCCGTGTGGTACATAGCCTTGTTCCGTAATTTGCTAGATTTGGTTTTCAGTAAGTGAATCGCACTATCAGGTCTGGTTTGTTATGCAAGTCATGCCTGATGGTGACTTGGGGAATCCCATTAGAGAAGAGCAGACTGATGGACATTTTCCACATATTTATCGATTGCTGGATCATTTGAAATGTTGATCTAACGAGAGGTGTGATGATACTCCTGATGATACCTGACGTTCAGCCAACAAAATGAAAAATATGACCTTATCCTGGAAGGCTCTGTGATAAATATCAGGTGAGGGAGAAGAAGCTACAGCTGGCCATACCCTTTTATTCCAGGTCTATAAATGGGTTTGCCCACAACACAGCAACCTCTCTCTCCAATGAAGTAGAGCCTCACCTAAAGCAGTTGCCCTGTATTGATTTACACCCAGGTGGTCGCCTGACCCATCACATTCCCCCTCTTTGAAATCTGTTCTCTTGTCTTCTTTCAATGTATTTCTCCTCTGTTACATCAGTGTTTCGCAATATGATTTTTAAACTCAAGTCAGGGATCATGATGTGCCATTCAGCTGCTTAAAATGAAACAACTGAGTCCTAAAAAGCTCATAATCAAACAGAAAATTGAGAAAAAAGAGAGAAGCAGCAGGTGAAGCGACAGGTAAAATTGCGGTGCAGGGCTGTTCCCAGGACTCAGTGGCACCCCTGTCTCATCACCCCAATTCAGAGGACCCAGAGCTTTGGAACAGGACTGGAGCTGCACAGTTTCTCTCCAGTTTGCCGCTTCTCTGTACAGACCTAACTCGTAATTCAGAGGGAACATGCATGGATAACCTGTCCTTAAAACAAGAACAATAAAAGTAAAGATTTCCTTTACAGAGACTTCTTTGTTTGGTTGAGTATGAATATTTGACATAGTGGCAACGTCATCACAACAATACTTTTTCCATTACTATCCAAGCTATGCTTTTCATCTGGAGCATAAAACAAATGATGTTCACAGGAAGGAAAAAAAAAAAGAAAAAAGAAAAAAAAAAGGAAGTAAACTAATTGAGATGGCAAGGAAAAACAGGCATCTTGGTAGGAATTTGATCTGAAAGTAATGCTTTAGAGACAGTGACGGGGAAAACAGTATAAATTCTACAGGGACAGTCCTGATTTCTGGCCTAGCTCACAAAGATTTCTTGCCATAAGGTGCCACTTGAGTAATGTAAAAGAAAAGCACATAGATACGATGGGAAACGTAAGCAGCTGACTCTTTTATGTGGCAGTAAACTGGGGTAATCTATCCCTGTCCACTAATGTTTATAAACATATTGTAAACAAGCATAAATGAACAGCTCATCTCTCGGGGGGGACCAGATGCATCCTTAACACTGATTAAGTGTTTTGTTCTGCCTGAATGTCTGGCAGAGGTTTACGCTCCGAAGCATAGGGAGGGAGGCAGAGTAATGACAGTCTCGTATTCTCCTGGCTCTTTAACTGCTTTGGGGGATTCAGCAGCCAATATAACATGTATAATTCTACTATACTAATTCCACAGCACACGTGACACGGGATACATTTTGCATGTCGGGGATTAAAACCCACTTCCCAAGGCTCCTTTCTTGCAGAGGAAACAAGAGAGATGTGTGGAAGCAGGAGCAGCAGCCACACTTGGGGACATCCCCTCGCCCACTTTCATCCCTCTGATATCTGCAGAAGGTCTGAGTGCTGAGGCAGTGTCATGATAACAATCACAGATATAGCACGTTCTTTTCTTCTTGTGTGTGTGTCGGTAAACCGCTTCTCACTCTCCAGGAACCCGGGTGGTAAAAATGGCAAAGCTTTCATTTTTGCAGCTTCCCACAGGAGTTAAGGTCAGGAGTGATTTAATAAGTCACCTCGTTCATGTCCTGTGAAGCTGCAGTCGGTTCCTACCGTTTTGTGGGGTGTTATTTCAAGAGCTGGATTTTATGGGCAGTTCTGCACTCCTTCTCTCTCTCCCCATCAATTACAGCCGCAAATGCAATTCCTGTGGACTCAGATGAACTCTGTGCTGGGTAGCGGGTGAGGACTTGCTGCTGTCTGTGTACGTAGCAGTACAGAGATAAAAATATCTGAGTACAGCTATTTGTTGGTGTGAATTCCTCAAAGGCAGCTCTTAAAGCTTTGAAGCCAAAGCACTTTCTTTCCTGAGAAGACTGATCTGCTGTTTCTGAGAGCTTGGCTGGGGAACCTTCCTCTGCTTTTCTGCAGAATTCCCTGCAAGAATGGAAACTGGCAGGAAAGGATGAAAGATGGGTCTGTTTTTTTCTAGAAACACAGAGATCAGTGGGTATATTTTATAGAAGTGCAATAGTTATTTTTTTATTCCTTTATATTTTACCCAAATTTGCTTTTTCACTACTTACTGGTAAACTCTAAGCAGTTTTGTTCTAGTAAATTCATTAAAACAATGCTTGTAATTGACTTATTTATTCATATACTTATGTTGTCTTTGCCTGTAAATAACAGGCAGTTGCCACAGCTGACAGAGTAACTTTTGAACCTCTTTAACTTGCCCATATACTCTTACACTTCTAAATAAATACTTGAAGAATTTCATGAGCCATCAGAAGCTGTGCACAAATTGTAAGTGGCACTGTATGAATGGTGAATGCGTAAATGTGTTTATGTTTTCTATTATACCAACTGCCTCTATTTGCTCTGCTGCTGTGTACCTAGCGTTTCTTTATTTTAGGGTAAAGGTGTCATGACATGGTCTGTCTATTATTGGCCATGTAAATAAGACATAGCTTTACAAAAAAAAAAAAAAATCCTAAGCTAAAAAAAAAAGTCATTCCTGCAAAGTACTAAACCCTGTATCTCCAAAAATGACTCAACTTGTGTAAGCAGTGCTAACCTGGATGTGTAAGTGATCCCTGCCGCCTGCATGTCCTCCACCCACATGCTTCTTGGCTGATAGCCTGCAGGGTGTTTGGGCAAGCCAGGAGGGGGAAAACTGAGTGACCAGCTCTGGCTGGGTCCGTCACACACATCACACCCCTCTGCTTCTCTTTTAGGCTGAAAGAACAGTGAGATTGACCCCAGGACATAGGTTCAGGTCCAGTTTAGGCAGAGCCTTGGATTGCTGCTCTGTAGGGCAAATGGCAAATATTAGTTTTCCTATTGAGGGTGTACAGATCCCTGTCTGGGCTGAGGCATTTGGAAGAAGAGGTTTCTAAGAGGAAGCAGCTTTAATTTTTTAAGTGAATTATCGAGGGAAAAATTCAAAGCACAAAATAATCTGTTTAAAGATGCAAATGATATAAACAGCAAAAAAGGTCAAGAAGATTGATAGGAAATTTAGGAAAGGTTTCTTTCACCTTGGTGACATGGAAGATGGATTGCAGTATAAACAACATTAGCTGCTTATACTCTCCTTTTCCCTTTCAAGCTAACACATTAGTATTAATGAACCTGGTTGCTCCTTATTTATTTGCACAGAAGTTCTACTGCATGTATTAAAACAAAACATTTTTTCCATCACTGTCGATATTTTAGTGTCTATTAGCGTTAATGATATACCTCCTCACAGAAAGAAAAACTCAGTGAAAAAAACCCAGCCCTTCGCTCTGTAACATAGAGATGCTAATGTAGATCCTCAGGGCAGCGTAAAAGTCAGAAAAGCATTGGCATGCCAAATATGCAGTGTCCTCTATTCGCAGTTTCATTGCCGCATCTTTTTTAGTCAATCCAGTTTGGAAATAAAAAGGGCAAACTCCTAGACACAGATTTGCGAAGTATCTTTGCAGGCGGTTGCTGGCAAAATTCTAACTGCGTGCTCTCTGGGACAGCTCATGGCAACTCACATGCAAGCTGACCCATAGAGTCTGGGCTCTGGAGTTTACTTAATGGTCCCAGAATCCTCAGCATCCATATGTGGACAAAACTCACTACAGACTCACCTAGAACAAGCATCCCTAGCCAGACAGAAACAAGATGGGACAGAAACGTAGAGACAAGAATGAAAAAGTGTTTTTTAGAGTGAGAAACAGCACATCGCAACTTGGCTGCACAGAAGAGAGCTGTGAGGCTTCCCCTGGTCATTCACAGGGACTCTGTACACAAACAAAAGTGTCTCTCCAAACTAAGAGCTCTTGAGCAACTATAATTTTTGTTCATCATTCAGCTATAACTGCAAAAAATTCAGATACCGGTGCCAGTAAGGATCATTAATTATTTTGTTTACAGTGACCACACAGATAGGAATTGCCTGAAAGCAAAGTTTACAATCAGCAAGTTAGCACCTAAGCAGAGTCCAACCTCTCCTGACAGAAGGTCTTTGTGACGGTGGGAGTAGCAGCAGGCAGCAGAAGAGCACCTTATATTATTTACTGGGGGGCAGTTCCCTGGATACAATATTCACTTTCCTGGACACAACTAATTTTGATTTCCAGACAGAGCCTCTGATCTATACCTCATGTCTGGACTGTAGTTGTCAAAGAGGGCATTTTTTCTTCCTCTGGCATGGCCCAGAATGGACATGTAATTTCACGTGTCCCCTCAGCCTTGACATGTAAGTGAGGTTGTCACTTGTAATCTAGGGAGAAGGCATTTCACAGCGAAAGCAGATGAAATGGAGCCTTAAATTTCTTGCAGACTTTAATGCATCAGAGCTGAGAGCTGCTAAGAAGTGCTCAGTGAGCTGCCCTGGTCTCGCAGAGCGCATTGCCTGTTGCACAGTGCTGAAGGAATGTGGCATGTTGTAGTGCTGGAAGGGTCATTTTTCTATTGTACCTCTAATCAGCAGAATGTGAGGAAGAGGAGGAGAGAAAGAACCTGAAACCATACAAAACCAGGTCAGATTTCTATAACATACACATCTGGAAGCAAATGCTACATTAATCAGTATATTGATTTTCTCCTCTTCTGGCTATTCTCCCACTTAACTATTTGTTCAGCTTGATTTGTGTTCTCTGTTGCCATGGAGAGACTGGGCTTTAAAGCTGCTTTTTGGCTGTTTAGAAAATAAGAAATACATGGAAGACATTCTGCCATCCCTAGAGAATGGACACAGCACTCATTCTTATGCAAAAGAAAAGTAATCCATGTATTTTATTGGCTGGGCTGACTCTGCTTCATTCTGCTCAGGTAACAGTGCTACCCTCCAGCAAGATGACCACATGGACTGGCTTGCTATGCACAATGTCTGTGGACTTCCATGGAATCATGCCTTTCACATCAGCTGTAGATGTGAGAAGCATCTGAGCCTGTCCTACTTGGGACCCTTGTTTGCTACCTCTTGATTTGATCTTCCTAGAAAACGCTCCCGGTGATTTTAAACAACACAGCCCATGTTTTACTGCCTTGCTTTCCATTCAAAATGTTGTCGACACCCCCTGCCATGTCTTTTTGATCCATTCTTTTTTAGTCCCTGCTGCAGTTTCTATGTGTAAGAGACAATTACTATAAAATATCTCACCATGCAACTTTCCATTCACTGTACAATACAATGCGTATGACAGGTTGTAGGGCATCTCACTCACGTTAAGCTGTGGATTACCCACTACTGTTACTTAATGCATATGTAATGAAGAAAAAATCAGGAATGAGTAATGGTTATAGCAGATTTGACCTTACTTTGTACAATGTGAGGCCATTGCTGGCAATCGTGATCTCATTGTAGCTTTAAGGACCTCATCTAATTATCGCTAACTCAAAGACCTTTGGTACTTTAATGTGAGTCAGAGAACGCACACCAGCAAACTAATGAACTCATCACACTGTGCTGGTCTTTAACCAGAAACAGGGATTAATTTGGAAAATTAGAAAAAAAATACATTAGGGAGAGGAAGCTTGAGATTATTTCACATACTTCCATGACTTGAAAGAGGAAATGATAATGACATTGCTGGAGGAAAAAAAAAAGTAGATGAAAGTAGTATTGATTGCTGTAAACTGTTCAGTTGATAGAGGAGAAATGTGAGGCAATTCTAGAAAGAAGCATGGAAAGGCACATTGGATTTATGTATTTTTGACAGGTACAGCTGATCTAGATTAACCCGTGAACACGAGGAAGTTAATAATAGGAGAATCACCCAACTTAGGAACAGAGAAGCTACTGGAGCACCCACCCAAGTATTATGGCAAAGCAAAGAGAGCATTAATGTCTCTACATGGAAGATATAATATTAGACCATTTACCAAAATACTTTATTTTAGTATTCTCTCTCATTAAGCACAGGTCTGTTAATAAACATCTTTGCTCTCATCTGTTAAAGAATCAGAAATCTGTGTTTCCTACCAGAACAGGTTATGATAATCTATTAAACTCCCCAAATAAATGTTTTTCCCCAAAACGTAAAAGTAGAACATCACTATCATAACACAGTGAACTTTAATAGCAGGGCACTCACTGCATATTAATCAGCTTTCAAAGAGGGCCTGAAAATGTCATGACAATGAGGAGCTTTATGAAATTTCAATTTATTTCTGCTTCTGGTCAGAGAAGGAATATTTAGAGAGCAAGTTTTTGTACAATGTGATGATACATGATGATACTTTCCCAGGAGAGTACCTGGGAAACAGTTTTGTCACCTATGTCTTTTGCTTTTCTGATTTTCAGGTAAAAGTGGCTTTGAAATCTGGTTAAAAAAACTCCAGTGGAGCATTTTTTTTTTTCCATGGGAAATTCAAATCCATCTGTATCTAAATATTTTAGAAGAGGTGTTTGGAAAATGTAAGCAAGTGTAAGCAGACATGTTTCCTGCCCACTTACTTGGTGACTTCTCAGCACCCACATGCTGGAATGGGTCTCCCAGCTCAGTGGCTGTTCTCACAGTACTCGCACAAGATGTTGAAAATTGTGTTTCTCCAGTACTGGCACACATTTTAAGAAGGCTCCCAATTTCCTTGTTACCATCCTGAACTGTGGTTTTACAGGGAACAGAGAACGCTGGACATAGTGAGAATGGTGGCTACCAACACTAAACACGTGGTCCCCACATTTCCTGGATCCATGACTGGATCCCAACGTGTCCAGGGACTGGGAGGCTCCAGGGACTACAATACTATAGTAACTTATGGGACAGAAATGCAATTCTAGTCCGTTCCATGGAGCATTTTGATGCATTCACTTGTCACTCCAAATGGGAACAAAAGCAAGTTCCAGCAGATCAAAATCCTTTTCAAAATAAAGGTCTGTAATTCCTGCACATGGCTTATTGTTTTATCCTTAAATTCATTAATAATCTTCTTAAATGCTTGATAGATGCATGCACTCAGTTCCTGTAACACTGCAGATCTATTGAGAAATAAATTAAAACCAGTCGTGTTCTTAGCCTTCCACTTCCTGAAGAAGACCAATAACATAATAAGAGGACAATTCATGTTCAATTCACCGAGTGCTAGAGGCAGTTTCTTGAAGCAGATTTTCAGACTTGTTCAGTCTTAACCATAATTATTTCATACTTAAGACGAATGTCCAACACACAGTGATTTCAGATGGAGCAGTTACACAAGAGGGTTTTGAAAATCCCACCTAACTTCTGCCAAGCCCTCAATAACTACTAATTTAGCTTCACAGCCCTCCCTCCAAGATAAGCACCATTACTTCACAAATAAAACTTTTCCATTCCAAAGAAGAACTGAGAAGATATTTCCATCAACTTTCCAGTGCTCAGAAGCTTAGTTGTAAACTTGTGCTTTCTCCTGAGTTTTGAAGAGGTCAGTGTACAAGGCAGTGCTCCACCACCAGCTGCTCCTTGGGTGAATCCCAATTTTTTTTTTTTTCCACAGATCCTTATGCTGCTGGAGCTCCTCAGAAGCTCCAAGCACTGTATTGATTTTTATCAGTTGAAAATCTGGCCCTTACACTCAATTATAGAAAGAGATACATCTCTGGAGTATCAGGAAAAGGGAACATTATTGATATTTCTTTACTGTTGGTGTTTTCACTCCATTTTTCAAGACATATAGGCATCTGTTTATTAAATAAAGGCAAGCCTGGCAATACTCCCAGTTTAGACACATAATTAAACATGAAATTAATCTGCTTTGGAATACAATCTCCAAGAAATTTGCAGCTTTAATCATACTAAATTGGGCAAAATCAGAATTTCATCTTTTGAAAAATATGAAATTATCTGCTTCCTCCACCAAAACCCAAAGTGGTCCTAGCAACAAGAAGACGTAGCACATAATTTCATTTGATTGATTTGGGAAAAAAAATGTGAGTTTCGGAAGACAATTTATTTGAGGCAATTCATTGTTTATTCAAAACTCAATATTTAGTTTATCTGATTTCTCCACATGGGATTATAGGGATGTGGGAAAGCAACAACTTGTAGATGGAATGGGATTCAGGGGTTAGTTTCTTTTATTTTGCTCTTTGCAGAAACGGTAAATCTAGATGTGATCAAATGATCCATGCTGCTGATAGTAAATTCCTCAGTGATTCACTTCGGCTGATGTATGCAATATATCCTGGAGCCTACTCTGACTGATTCCGCACTTACTGGAACCAATTTATAGGCTGCCCCTTAGACTCCATTAAGGACAGTCTGCTCCAGTTGGAGGCACTTGGATGAAACCTGGTGTAGTGTAAATCTGTGTGTGTATGTGCATGTGCATACTTGTGTCATCCAACGAATCTCTGCAACTCTTCTGCTCACCTACAAATAAGGCAGGATGCTCTACGTCCCTTGCAGGAGATAGGCACATGTTTATGGTAGTAAGGTGCACAGACACAGCTGTAACAGGTTGTTATTTTGAGAGTTCAACTCTCCCTCCTCCGTATCCCATCTCAGAGAGGTTTACAAGTAAGGAAAGATGAAAATTAAGACAGCGTTGCTTCCAGATTGTTTTGTCTTTAGCCAAACATCACCTGCAATGATGGTATGAAGAAAAATACTAAGCCTCTACACTTCAACACATTGTTACTGTTCTCAGGGTACAGAATTTCTCTCCTTTTATAGTAGCAAATATAGATGTTGCCTCAGTAACAAACTCTGCCTTAAAAACAACATAACAACTTTTAAAAAAAAAATACTAATCCGAGTGCTGACACTATTAGAGCAGAAGAGCTTTAAATTTTTCACTTTTGGCTTGGCAAACCTCTTCAGCATGGGCTATTTCCATTGGCAGCTCAGGAAAGGAAAGAAAGAGCAGGGCAGAGTGGTAAGTGGCCTGTGCTGTGATCAAAAGCTGTAACGTACAGTGCCAAAATCTGCCCACTATTTAAAGCATGGTTCTGATGGATGTGAGTACTGCTGCTCTCCCGTGTATGTCAGCCGTGACACTAAATAGAGAAAGCATCTCAGCATATCGGGTTCTGATGTGTAAATCCTCATACGGTTTGAAAGAATGGCTGGAGATGAAGCGTGACTCTCCACTGCACACTGGTTTAAGCTTCCCTGCAAAGTATTCATTCCTACCTGAGGTACTGCACTACACTGCACAACTTCAGACACTATCCTGAATTGTGGTGCAAAGTAGCTGTGTGAAAATTAATAAACAGCAATTATATTTTCTACTGGTTAAAAGATAAAAAGGTTCACAGTCAGGGCAATTCTACCAATTGCATGTTCTGTACAGACACCACTGCATAGCAGCCTTCACAAGTTAGAAATTCATTGCGCTTTCTTTTTGTTCCTAGTAGTTTTGTTACAATACTTTCATTAGGTCTGTTCCTGATGAAAACTATTTGTGACATTTGGACAGACAGAATATTATCTAGGATTTTATAAAAATAATAGAATCCACTGGAGTTTATCTCCTGGTTATCTATAGATGCGGTGAAGCCATGAGAGAAAATACAGATCTGAAAACAGAGGAGAGAAAACTGAGAGTAAACAACTCCTTGAATTTTAAAATGGATTATTTGCATCTAGGTCAAAGAGTATGTGCCCACCAGAATATAATATTACGCTGGCATTTTATTATGATTTTCTTTTGGGGATTACTTGTAGTTTAAGGTGAATGTCATATGTCTAAGATTCTGTCTCTCTCTTGCTACACAGTTTGGGTGTGGGGCAGACAATATGAAAGTGGAACAAATTATCAAACTACCTATGTTGACATCACATTGTTGAAGGCATCTGGACACAAGTCCCTGTTCTGCTGAGACCTGCCATTCACTCTGTGGACCAAAATATGAAGGCAGAGATATGCTCACCAGGGATTAATTCTGTCCTTGTTGCAATATCTCACACTAGAAATATCATATTCTTCTTGACCGCAAGGAGCAGGTGTTCAGCCCACCTGTGGCAGCACAGTAGTTAAATTATTATCACCCTGTCTTACAGGTTCGTAGCTCTTTAGGGTAGGATGGAAACATCCCACCCACCCTACTTACCTGTCTTCGTATTTCTATGAGCTGCAGTAGATCAAAGTATGCTTTCTTATTCCATTTTGATTGTAACAAGACTCAGGAGTGAGTTGAGGCAAAGGATGAATGTTTTTTATGCATAATATCAAAGGTTGAAGAACAATGGAAAATGTTAATGTAACACAGCGAGGACACTTTAATAAAAATCACAAAGGAAAATATGAAAGTAAACACTAAATACATACAAATTATAAAAATTAGAAGAGGAAATGAGGTCATTTAAGGTGAATCAATCTCTGATATACAGCAAGGACCATTTCACTTGTCTTCTGTATTTAGGAAAACATCCACTTCATTGGATGCTGCGAGATGGATCACTGCGAGCCTTGTTCAGGTTTGAAACGAGTCTCAGATCTCTCTGTAAGAAAAGTGTTGCCTCTGATTTCAACAGGATTACCTCTGATTCATGTTGCTGTGAGCAAATGGAGCAATTAGCACCAGACAACTTCACCACCTCCTCTCACACAGTTCCTGATCTCGCAGACAGTTGTGACATAACTCATCTTAAGCATGTGCCCTGCACAAAAGCTGTTTTCATAACCAGAGTTTTGCTTTGAACTCACTTCTGTAATCGTAGGCTGCTTCATTAATTCTGTAAGGCAGGCAACAGCTAAAGTGCAAAAAATTTCAGCATCATTGCTGATGTCTTAACTAGGTTACTCTCAAAATGCTTGCAGCCTTTCATTTTCCACTGGATGTTTAGGATGGTTGTAAGATAAAGTGATAAAACAGTAAAAAGATCGTATTTTAAAACTGTGTAATCAGTACATTATTTCTAATAATTTCTAACTTCTAATAGTAAAATATCATATCATTACAAAGTAATAAAAGTGCAATAAAATTGAAATCTTAAAAAGATTTAAAATGTAATTGTGTCTTTTAATGTTGTAATAATTATACAACTAAAATTACAAAATCATATATAATAATTAAAACAGAATCTCCTGCCATGACAGTATCAGAGATTTCCCTGCATCCAGTTCATTAATGAAGTCTCTGTAGGCAAAAGACCAATACAAGCTCAGTGCTCCTTAGCTGAATTGCGGGGCTTGATTTTGACCGTGTGTAGATGCAGTGTAAATCAGACTGTTGATTTCTGACTGACAGTGCATCCTTTCGGGTTGCTAAATTTGCAATCAGCCGCACTCAACTTTCACCACATCCTACACTAGAAGCTTGTCCCATTTGGGGGGGGGGTTTTGGGGTTTTTTTTTGGTATTTTTGTTTGTTTTTTGGTTTTTTGGGTTTTTTTTTTTTTGCATTAGAAGACCTACAGCCGGATTGATGATAATTTCTGGGGATGTTCATAGTTTTTTGTGATATCCAACACCACATCTCTTTGCCCCAGTCCCGGAGTGCCTCCATCTCCACTAGCCAGCTCCGAGCCCCCTGCCTTCCCCAAACTATCACATAGGCAAATACATTAAAGCACTACAAGACAGTGAGATATTCCATGCTGGAACCACTGAATAACTGCAGTCACAGAAATAGCCCCTGTCATTTTCTTAGGGAACTTGGATAGTTTGGGTTTTCTGTTAAAAAGAGAATTTTAGTGCTGAGGTGGAAAGGGGAATGCATAGAAAAGCACCTATAGATTCTTCCTATCAACTTCACAACTTCCATAACTGTCTTTGACAGGTAAAAGTACACACGCATGCCAGATAACATGTCCAGTCTGTTAATGAATCGGACTAGAAAGAGGCAGAACAGATAGCTCAGCAAAAAGGAAATTTTACAAAGTCTATCCATTCTTGCATGTTTCTTTGACCATTGTGGGACTCACAGGATGATTTTGCTCTTTTCACCCTCGGAACATAAGGTTCTAATCAAACGCATATTCCCCATTATGTGGTTGAATCATACTGTAACTAACATAATGCCTGATAAACTAGATTTCTTTTCATAGTTACATGTAGCAATTCCTTACATTTCAGTAGACAAATCACTGCTAAATCCAAATCACTCACTAAATCCAAATACATGCTTCCAGAAATATATCAGCGTTTAAAAAACCCTAAAAGGATGCTTAACAACACATCTCCGTCTACATAAATCCAAAGCGATGGAGAATACAGGAGGAAACAGAGGCTCTTGAATTTAAATGATCAATTTTGTCAATGAATCAATTTTAGCGAGAGAAGTTAAAAGAGCACAGGTGAAAGCAGATTTACTGCCTATTTAAGATGGTAAAAACCTATATCGTCACACTTTCTCCATGCAGCCTCTATCTAGTATTTCATCTATACTCATTTTTGTGGCTTTCCAAAGTATAAGTGTCACATATTAAAAGGATTTTAAAAAAATACTGTAAAGCACAATGAGGTGAGTTACCTCTGCGAAAGCCAAGAGCTTCAGAGGTTGAAGATCTGAGATGAGATTCTTCCAGACAGGACCTGACTGTGTGTATGTATATCAGCTTTGAAGTAGTGCCTGATGAAAATAAACCAGTTATGGCTTTCATAAGGGTATGGGGACAGAATCGCAGGTTGGTTCAAATATCTGTACCTCAAAAGCAATATCACAATGAGTTGGAGGAAAGGATGGGTGGGAATTCACTGAAATGTCTCCAATCTTCTTGACTTTGTGAGTGCTGAGACTCATGAAGCAAAACTGGTGGAGAAGTTAGATCAACCGGTATGATCAAGCAGTTACGGCACTGAATGGGGAACTGGCGTGCCTACACTCTGTTTCCATTTCTGCTAGGAACATGCTCTGTCTTTGGGCAGGACACCTGACCTCTACGTGCCTTGGTTTTCCCTTTTGAACTCTAAGCCATACCGTATTCTCACTATTTGTTCTGGTGCAGTGCTTCTCCTGTTGAATCTCGGCTTTAGCTGTGGCTACCAGCTACCATCATCTGTAACGGTAAATAAACATAAGCGGTAACATCTCAGAATATCGACTCAGGCTTAACGCTTTGTGTGTGTGTGTCTGGTAGCACTTGTTATAGTGCTTGTTGAATAGGGAAAACCTATATTCTCTGTGAAAGGAAGTTTGGGCAGGGGTAGGGTGAAATTAAATTAGTCATTTGTGCTGTGGAAGCGTGGGGAGCTGAAGCATAGCTGTTTTCTCAAAACATCTGAGAGGACATGTAAATTCTCCAAATAAATTTACAGGAAAGATTGGTCAAACCAGTAAAAAAAAAAAAACAAAACCAAAATTAAAAACCCCAAACCGTGTTGTTTGTACTATGTGTGCCAGTCACAAGAAGGGAAATAGCTGCAGCTGTGAATGTCATGTAGAGATATTTCATATCACCTTATCCCCAACACAAACCCACCAGCCTCCGAGCCACCATGACTCTGCTAGCCAGCTGGCAACCACTTCATTTTCTGCAATAGCTAATCAGGGGGCTAACCACTCACACACACAAGTGCTGGGCTCTTGACTCCTAAGGACACTGGTCATAAACAGCCCAGCTCCTCTGATTTATAGCAAGGAAACGGTCCCCACAAGACAAGGGGTGGCACAGGGACGGCCAGCAGCATCCTGTTTCTGTATGCTTCCCGCTCTATCCGTACTCCTGCACAGGACGGCAGCTTGCTGTTAGAATTAAAAGAGGACTTTGGCTTACACACCAATTCTCTTCAAAAGTCAGAGTCTCTTTTCAGAAGAGAATACTGGCAGATATCATGGACAGGGGAAGCAGACAGATGCTTTTTAATCCTAAAAGCAAGAAGTTTTCTGTGGTTCAGATAGAATACACCTGAGAGAATCCAGAAGTATGGTTGAATCCAGAAGTTTGATCAAAGGAACAAACTTTGAACATGGACAGAAATCTCTCATGCAAGACTAGCTTTTGTTCTTAGTGAAATAAACTATATTAAGATGGATAGAATGGAGGAAGCCAGAGCTTTGTACTGTAAAAAAGCCTTACATTAACACAGTTAAATTCATGGCTTATGACCTCTGCCCTGCCATGTGCTATGAACAGCAACAGAGAAACCCAAACAGAACTGGCCAGTTCTCTCTGTTCATTCACAAGAAAAAGAAAATCAGCAAAAGCTCGTTTCTCATAAATTATAATTTTTCCAGTCAATATCTTGCTGCAAGTCTAATCATCTTGAATACATACACAAGAGGCATTTCCAGCTCAGCCAATATGATTAAGTAATAAAGCTAGGCATAAGAAGTTCTATAGTGCTCCCCATCCACTGAGCGTATTGGAATACAATTAATTTTCATTTTGAAGAACTTTTTTTAAATATATGCACATATATAGTTTCTAAGAATAAGAAGAAACACTGTGTTATATTCCAGTTACTAGAGTCTTTCTCCTTAATTGAGAAAAATATTAGAAAATAAGCTGATACCATACTGCCCCTGTGGCTACCATTTTATTTAGACATGGAGTAGTTTATTTTAATTTGTAATATTTAATGCACAGTGGGAGTTTAGAAGAGACTGCTCCATCCTTCAAAGAAATAAATGGCATGCAGCAAAAGAAAATGTTTCTATGACTGCTTTAAATCTCTTGGGAAACGATGAATTGAAAGGTACTCTTGTCCAAGCGCTGATATAGATTACCAACAAAGGGCTGGCTCCAGTAGGTCACCAATTACATCAAAGTAACAGAAATGGCCATTTGAGTTTCAGTCACAACTTCACAGTGTGAGCCATCTCGCTGTTATTTATTTACTCTAATATAGTTCTCGATCAAATACCTTTTACTTGCTGTGTAGGTACTCATATGACTCTCCTGCATACGATTCCGCTGAATGGCCTAGCCAGACCTAGCAAATAACTACAGGTCAATCGCGTACTTCTGCCCTGGGGATTGTGATTTAAAAGATAGGTATCACATTTTGGTCTTTCTGCTTGGACTGTAATTTTAAAAGTAGATGACACAACAATGCATGAAATGAGTTTTCAAAGTGGAATGAAAAATCATTTTCCAATACACTCGAAACTGCCTTTGTTAACTCCCACACTCAGGAATTTTAATGGCACAGTGCTAAGAGGCATATTCCTCGCTGATGCTAATCATATATTGCATTTGCTTTAACAGTGTTTGTACCACCAGTGGGTCTGGCTCAGCAATTGCAGCTACGATATATTTCCCTTGAATATTTCCTCTCATTTCCCCACTCCATATTAGCATTGAAATGTCATGTATTGAAGAAGGTTAAGGATTGCAGAAGCCTCATTTGATATGGGTTAACTCCATGTATGTTGCGGTCTCCTTGGCAATATTTTTGATTTTCAACTTGCACATCAGCTTTCATGTTAGCTGGGCAGCGTGCACTCAGTTCCTTGTCACTTCCAGCTCAGGAAATTAAATAAATTAGCATTATTAGATTTTCGTGGCACTTTACATCTCTGCTAGATCAACTGAAGTAAAAATGGCAGAGACAGCTTTCTTCTGAGCAAGAAGCGCAGGCCTGGAAGCACCAAAAATATAGCCTCAGCCACATAGGACGTTTTCCAGGGTGGAACCGGTCCTAAGGATTTTCCAAAATGTGCTGTACAAAGGTATCATTGCAGGAAAGAACAGAGATACTGTGTTCAGAACACAGAACGCCGTGGGTTCAGAGAAGAGCACCTGCAGTACCTGCAGCACCTGAAGGAAATTCTCTGACTCACCATGTTTGTGCGAGGTTTTCTTTCTTCTCTGCTTAGTTAGCTTTGGTTTCGGGCAGTGTTTTCTGGGGTTTGGCCAAGATTTACTTAAAGTTGTCTTTATTTGTCTTATGACCAAACCTGCTCTGTCAAATCCAGTGCTCTGTGGTCCCCTGTCTTGGTGCAGGGATAATTCTCCCACTGAAGGCACACAGTAGGGCCACTTGACCTCCTGGCTATAATTTTCTTGATCAAAGAGGCAGATGATCACACCCTTGATAGCTCCCAGAGGACCAAATGCACCTCCCAAACTCTGCTTAATCACTAGAGACCTAGTTCAAGCCCCAGAGCATGCCACAGAGATGGAGGGCTGGTCTCTTTTATCATCTCACTCTAGTTTTCAGATGTAGGGGATGAGGCTCTGACCAGCCTAAGCAGCAAACACTATAGCTGAGAAAAAGGCATGTAATGAAAGAGGACAGACATCACTTCATTAGCCGGCAAGGGCCAATTTCTCTTCTAGGAGTCTTATCTACCAGCCTGGCTTTGTGATGTTGATGCGTCTGTGAATACCTCACCTGCAAGCACCCCTCAGTTTAGTGGTAGAGTATATCTAGAGCAGAGAACCCCCAGCATTGGTCAGTGCTACTGCTCAGGGGTACCCCTGTCTGTGCCCTGCAGGACTGGCTGCCCAGTCCCCTCTCTTCTGGACATGCTCTTGGACATGGCCCTTGGACATGCCTGCTTAGAGCACATACATGCAGACCATCACCATTGCAGCCACTGCCATGGAGAGCTGCCACAGTCCTGCAGCCCCAGGAGAGCAAGAGGTGGTGGGAAGAAGAAAGGGAATGCAGCAGTGGCACCATGTTCAGCCTCTTCCACCTGAGTTGACTGGTTGGTGACAGAATACATGTCTAAATCATATTCTTTTACAAACCATTTTCCTGAGAAGGAAGGGACTCACCCAGTCCATCTACTGCAGGAATTTACTTTCATTAGGTCTAGATCCAGGCTGTTATTGAAAATGTATGTTAGCCGAAGGTTTGGTTTTCACATCTGCCTTCAGAGGAAAATTGTCAGTTCTACCAAAAAAAATTGCAGAAATCCAACTTTTCCTGAAAATCTTCTGAAAAGAACCTCACCACCCTGGATATGAACAAATCAGTCCTTTCTGCAGAACATCTCAATGAAATCTAAATCACCCAAGTTTTCCAGAAGGGAAATGCTGTGCAGTTGTCATCTGGTTTTGATCCCCTGGCTGGGATGCTGTTGGCTGAGGAGTTGTGGCTCCCTGTCTGGTGCTGGTGGGCAGCAGTGGGAGATCGCACTGCTCCAAGCCACTCTCACGCAGGCACTGGAGCGAGGTGGGATGGCCCATGATTTCCACACAGGGTTAAACCCATGTGGTACACAGTCATATGGCTCTGGATCTCCTGGTTCGCTGGCCTCTCCACTGTGACCAGGGGTCCTGGTAAACGTAGGAGGCTGGATTTATTCTCCATCAAATCTCCAAACACATGGGTCAGGTGTTGTTACTGCATATCACCTGAACTCTGTTGTACTTTAGAGACAGCGAGCATCCCCTAAACTTTCTGAGGTTTATAGCAGATTTTCACAGACTTCCATTTTAGTTTGTTTTTTGTTTGGTTTTTTTTTTTAACTCCCTGTTGGCATCTTAGACTCTGGCAACTCAATGACAATGTCTTCAAAGTATTGTTTAACAGCCTTTCGCTTAACCTGTGCACTTTCAGGGCTCTCCACTGTTCTTATTTCCATGCCCTGGAGCAAGCTCCAGATTATTATACTGGTATAGTCATACTGCTAATACTAAAGTGTTCTTTTCACTTGTGCACACATCAACTAATCAACATCAGGGACCTGCAGTCATCAATCTGAAAGCCTTGTTTGCCATCATCACCACTGAGGCCTACAGATCAATAAAAATATGATATTGTTTATATAAAATGCAATAAACAAGACCTGTCTGAGGCTTACATACGGTTTCAGTCATTCTAATAAAGCAAGTGCACCTCTTATGAGCTTTAGCCCATCAGATTTCGTAAACTGCTTATTCGCTTCAACAATCACTGACACAAGGATATTGTTGTATCCAAGTCTAGGTCAAGCAAGACTTACTTGATCTCATCCTATTTCCATAATAATTTCTGTCATTTCCCTAAGAATAAGAAGGTAAGGGCACTTTTATTGCCGCAATAAAAACAGCAAAGTGATCTTCTGATGGCACTTAATTAGATTCATTTTATCTTCTTTGACTGAGCATGACATACTCTAACCCTTATTTATGAAGTAAAAATGAATGTCTTATGGTTCCTAACACAATTGAAGAAGAAATTACCATGGTATTCAGCTTAATCTGTGTTTGTATCCGACATAAATGATCTTAAGATAAATTACAGGAAATTATTTTCTACTCCTGGTAACCATAACAACAGATGAGAATTGGTTCTACTTCAACTTACTGACTGTTCCTGAACTCTTCCATAATGTGTAATAAAAATTATAAGACAAAAGCCATCCACAGGCTTTCATTTTTGTTTATATAGCAACAATTTTTGAAGCACTGAAAAGTAATTTTAAGTTAAGCTTCAGTCTTTCAGCTCTCCATCGGACATAGGGTGAAAGGCATTTCTGTTCCAAAGTGCAATGGTGTACAGATCGTGTAATGGATCTCCCTTGGGAAGAAACACATGGCAAAACTTAACAAAAAGGATACCTCCATGACTTGTGCAAAAGTAAGAAAATTATGAGTTTAACTGGACAGGATTTCAGAAAATTCTGCACACCTGAGTGATCCCTATAAGTGTCTTTGAAGCAAGACAGTAGGTACAGGTAATGAATACATCTACATGACAAGCATGAAAGAAGGAATCTGAAAACCTTGGAGGCTTTAAAGAAGTGGGGTTGAGCAAGGTAGGTCACTTCAATGAGTGAATTTTCCAAATTGGAAGCATCCTCAGTGCACAGGGAGTAAAAGTATCATACAATCACCAGATAATTTGGATTGGTAAGGACCTCAGAAGATCCCTAGTCCAACATAATGCTCAAAGTAGGGTCTGCTATGAGATCAGACAAGGTTGCTCAAGGCTTTATCTAGTGGAGTGTTGAAAACCTCCAAGGATGGAGACAACAAAACCTCTGTGAGAAACCTGCTCTCTATCTTGTCTGTCCTCAGGGTGAAAAAGTTTCTCCTTATATGCAATCTAAACATCTCTTGTTTCATTTTATGCCTGTTTTTTCTGGTTCTCCCACCATAGAATCATACAATCACAGAATACTTTGGCTTGGAAGGGACCTTTAAAGGTCATCTAGTCCAACCCTGCTGCAGCAAGCAGGGACCATGCCTCACTATGAAAAGCCTGGCTCTGCCTTTTCAATGATCTTCTCTTAGGTACTTGAGGGCTCCTGTTAGGCACCCTGAAACCACACCTCCTCCAGGCTGAACAACTCCAGCTCCCTCAGCATCTCCTCACAGGACAAATGCTCCAGCCCTGAGCATCCTGTTTGCCCTCTGCTGAATTTGCTTCACTTTGTCAATGTCTGGGGCCATAGACTAGATAAAGTATCTAGATGTGATTTAACAAGTGCCAATCAGAACAGATAATCTCTTTGCTTGATCTCTTAGCTCTTCTGCTGATACAGCTGAGGATGCTGTTGGCTGCCTTTGCTGCCCAGGCACACAGCTGGCTCATGAGTCTATGAAGATGCCCACGTCCATTTCAGCAGAGCTGCTCCCCAGCCAAACGGTCCCCAGGTGAACCATTGCTAAGGATTAGTCCTTTCCAAGGGCAAGAACTCATGTGCTTTAAAGCTCAAGTAGCAAAAACCAAAGCCCCTCTTCTGAACCACAGCAGACCATTATGGCCTTAACTATGGAAATCGTGAGATCCAAGATGGGATCTTCCCCAACTTTTTCAGTTAGCTGTAAGCACCCATCTCTGTGACATGAGGCAAAAACTTCCTGCTAAGTTTGGCCCTGTCTCAGTGTCCAGCTATGTCTCATACCAATTATTAGACCTGAGCTAAGTCTTCGAAAGCTCTGGTGACAGAAGGGAGTCTGGAAAACAGCATCGACTGATGTATGCTACATCAGAACATCCCTGTACTCTTTATTCCTCATTTTTCTTTTCATCTCATTCTTTTTGTATAACTTCAAAATGATGTTCCATACAAGGTGAGGTAAAAGGCGGTTTCATATTTGTACTTCCCCAGTGCACAGACTGACAAAAGATTGGCTCTAGTGGTCAACTAAGAAACACTCTCAGTGGCTTTGGAGTTTGTAGCCCACTGCCTACCTTTCTATTAGCACCATATTGTTGGAGCACAGGGTGTTAGAGTCACCTTCATTCTTTTCTACAAGGCCAGTCATCCATTTTTTAATTCACCTTCAATCCGTCAATTCTGTTGGACTTGGCAATGGTGCAATTCTGCCAGGTCATTAATCTACTCAGCCATATGAAATCAAAAGCACAAATCAGCTCTCAGACAAGAGATAATTGACAGTACCCGTGAGTTTTGGAAGAAGAGGAGCTGATGGCAGGAAGTTACCAACAGTTGTTTCCCCTGAGCTGAGCCTTTGGATGCAGCAGTTTTGAGATGGGGAGAGGAACATTTTTAAAAGCCAGAGGGTAAGAACAAAAAAAAAAAGGCCGAGGTGTTTTGGGAGACCCTTTGCCAGAATAATTTGCTGCCCAGCATGTGCTAAATTAATTTTAACACCTATGTTGATACAGGATGATGGGGAGTGCAACAGCCTTTGATTGATGTGCAGGCTAACAAGTACTAGAGGTAAGAAACTGTTCTTTCAGCCAGAAAAGATGCATTTTCATGCATCCATAGGGATATGTTTACACATTGTAGTGAGAGAAATCAAGAACAACTCTTACCTGAACTACAATTCGAGGTTAAAAATGTGCATTGATGTAAGAGCACAGTGCCAAGTGTGGATGAAACTCTGGTATGAACAGAATTGGCAGACTAGAAGCAGTCCAGTTATAACTGTTACGGTTACATGGCAGAATCCCTTCTTTCTTCTGGCTCCTCTGAAAATCTTAATACACACAACATGATCCATTTAGGAGAAAGAAAAAAATAAAGACAACTAACCAGTATTAGACAGCCAGTGAGTTGAATCAGGTGCAAGAACTCTTGGCTCTAATGTGGGAAAGAATGGGTAAGTGAGCGCAATTTGTGTGTTTAAGGGATAATATGAAGTTTTGTTTTGATTGCAGATTGTAGACTACAAAATGAGTGCCTACTGCATGACCTGTCAGGCAGCAGAACTGTCGGAATAGATCAGAAAGACAGGAGCATGGCAAAAAATTTGGGTCTGGGTTGTCCTGACACCATGCAATTGGAGGTTAGACCACAAAAAGCACTGGGTGTGTCGCACTTTCTCGTGTCTTCTGCTCCTGTAAGGAAATGTATAGCAGGCCACTCAAATCAGGACAGTCTTTTCAAGTTACTCATTTGGACTAGGCAGGGACCTAACACATGATTACTGGAAGTCAGTAAAGCTAGGTCAGTTTACACCAGTTTACATCAGACCATTTGCAATTATTTCTTTCCTTTATGAAAAACATTTTACAGATAATAATAATAAAATTACATAGCAATTAAGTAGTGAGTCATTACACCCCGTGGAAGCAATTCAATAGATAGTGAGGCAACATCCATCCTGCAGTGGTTAATTATTTGGTTTAAGAAACAGACCTTCTACCATGGAAGCATCTGAAGGTCACTGCATTCAGTCGGAATATGTCTAATCCTGGCAGATCAATGCACAGAACAATACTGTCTGTGTGTGCAGTCTTCCCTGAAGAAACAAATGGTAAAACATTGCAACAAGAAGGGAAGGAGGTTTGGCTATGTCACGGGTTAGAACTGGGCTGACCACCAGACACGACAGATGCTCTCTATTAACCCCTCTCCCTTCCCAAAGGGAAAGAGAAAGAGAGTAAGGAAGAAAAACTTACGGATTGAAAAAGAAAACGGAAACTGCTTTAATGAGAATAATAATAATAAAATTAGATATACACAAATACACACAATATCAACACTGAACTCAACCCCCCTGATGGCAATCACGTCACTGTCACCACTGATGCTGTGGGCAGGCACGGGGGAAGTCCCAGACTGGACTCAGTGGCAGATGGGAACCAGATTCAGGAATGCACAGATTAGGATTGAAGGCAGAACAGAGAGAGTCCTCCTCAGACACCAGCCATTGAAGAAGAGAGTTGACCCTTATGATCCCTCAGCTTTAGACCCAGTACGATTTATATGGAATGGAATAACTTGTTGGTCAGTTTAGGGTCACCTGTCCTGTCTGCTCCTCCCTGCAGGTGTGACCTCTAGCTTACTGCACCCCCAACGTGGTACACAGGATTTAGCAGGGACCTTGGTCTCCATAGGAGCAAGTCTCAGCAAGAGCCTTTCTGCAGACCAATCCCTGGTAGTGACTGTAAACATCAAGCACTGTCACTCCCTGAAACAGACACTGTCTGCAAAAACACGCGGTTAACTTCAGACAGTGCAGTCACTGAGCAGAGACTGAGCTGAAAAGTTTAATCACTGAACAGAATTAGTTCTATTCTAGCTCAAACCGGGACAGGCTAACATCAGAGTATTCAGATTTGCTCTCCTTTCTTACACAGTTCCACTGAATAAATTCAAATCCCACTAAGGTCAGGATATTTTATCCAGGTGAGTTGGCTTAGTCCTTATGTCTGTCAATGAGAACAAGGTGTAAATAACTTAATTCTGAAGTATGGTTAAAGAAACTTGTTTCTATCTAGCATGTTCAGAGGAAAAATCTTAGAGTCTCTAACTTTCTGACATACAAGCAAGAGCAACATCAGTATCACACTTCAAAAATTAAACCAGGAAATTCTTGATGATGGCAACACCATTTTATGATTTATAAGAACAGTTGCATTCCACCCTAATTTCCCAACTGAATAGCAGATGCTCTTCAGTAAAAAGCTGTTATCATTTTATCTGTTTTACAATATGTCATGTATATTTTGCCAATCATATTTTGGCTCTCATCACAGTGTCTGCTGTAATGCAATTGTAAGCTTGTTTAATCAGTTCAGCATAATCTGGTGCTTTCAGCACTGCGAGCACGCACATGCACGCACACGCATGCAGATCATACATTGCCCACGCTATTCCCTTTTGCCATGTAAAACAGACATACATCGTTCCATCCATTTGTTAGGCAGAACCCACCTTTGAAGGTCTCTGTGAAGTTCTGCTTAAAATAGATGGCACAATATGCTGCATGGTTTTTTACCTGGCTGAGCAGCTATTCATTAAAAAACATGGCCTTAATTGGTGTTGCCTCACATTTGTTTTAAAGTGGATTATTAAGTTACACATAGCATGAGGCATGCTGCTGTTTTGTAGTTCAAAACCGTGAATCAAAAAAAGCTCCTTAGACTTTGTACCTGTGCAAATAAAGACTTTCATCTTCACAAGCTTAACAATTTGTTCTCCCAAAACTCATACATCAATCTGTAGTCTTATTTCCCTTGAAAATGCCTGCTATTCGCTCATTCTGTGGCAAGCTTTGGTTATTTCCAAGGCTGCTGACACCAATTTACATGAAAATTCCCATTTTGCATATCTATTCACAACGAGGCACATCCAGCTTGAGCTGAGATTGTGCTGCGGTACGGAAATGTTACAGAAGATGGCAGCTCGGTTTTGTGCTGTCTCAGCTCTTCATGTTTTTGCTGTCGCCCTATTATTCCTTTGATGGTTGTTCCTGCTGGCCCTCAGCTGAACTACCACAAGAGGCCATGGTCAGTAGCTTTTTCTGCTCTTTGCTCATAAAAACCCCAAGCCGGCATTAATAAAAAGCAGTCCTCAGCAGGTTTTTATACTGCCATTACACACTGTGTGCTTTTCATTAAGGGAGAACTAGAAACTTACCCTTTCACTGGATATCACATCATCATGGTCATGGCGTGTAACAGCTCCAGCAAACCGCCTCTGATTGACAGCACAAGGAGTGACAACCTCAGAATTTTTCAGCTGTGGAGGAACCAGTATGCTCACACTAATGAGTTAAATCTCCCTAAAAGTAAGTTTTCTGGATCAGTCTTTCATGGTGATAGAAAGTAATGGACGTATAAGTTCTCATTGCTGTAACAAGGGCTGGTGCCCGTGTGCACTGTAGGACACTGTCTTTGCTTGGATTGCAGAGAGTGGAAATCCACCACAGCTTGTGCTCAGGTGGTGCACCTCTTGGCTCACTCCAGAATACCGCTTCCTGAGCTGTTGGGCACCCTTTTCGATTCCTGATCTACTCAGTCATGGGCAACCAATAGACGTGGATTAGGAGCTGTCTAGGAAGCATGACAAAATCTTTTCAAGAACTGAAAATCAATGAAAAGCTTGAAAAGGAAAAGTTTTGTTAAAAGCATATCTTATCCAGGTCCATCTCCATCAGCTGACTGAGGTGAAAAGAAGGGAATTTTCTTTCAGTTAATGATGCAATGAAATTGCTTCAGGGCAGAGGTCACAGAGATTCTCTTCCTCCCACTCTATTCCTGAAAAGACTATATCATCTACAGCATGTGCATCCTTAGTTCAGATAGATACACAGACCCTCCAATAACCCCATGGGATACAGCTCTGGGAGTGTGTGATGGCTGCCTTATCCATGTGAATGCATTGGGGAAGTGCTATGTTTGAGCAAGGGCCCACACTTAGGCATGGAAGATTTAGAAGGAAAACATGGCACCAATAACAATCTGTGGAGCAAGACAGCAATACTCAAGAGAAGTACCAAGTTCAGAGCCCAGATGATTTTTAGAAGGTGAAGATGGAAAATTATTTTGACTACATCAGAAGACAAGGGAGCATAGTGCTGAGATCCTAGAAATGGGAACGAAGCTGAGTGAGTAGTAACAGAAATCCCATGCAGTAATTTCTTTCGCCTCCCAAGAAATGTTGGTATAAAAAACTTAGTAGTGTACATGTTTGCCTGTGAGGCAAATTTTAAATAAAACCTCATATGGCCCTTGACATGTTTATTTGCTCACCTGGCCAGAGAATTGAAAACCCCTGTAATTTGTCTCAGCAGTTATAAAGAGCTCATCAGAAGGTAGAGAATGAAAAGTTATTTAAGGTGATGCTGTCTGTGCTGGAGGGAAAGGCACAACCCCATAGTCTTCCATGGGTCCGGAATCTGCTTCATTTCCCTAACAGAAAGCATTGACATTAGCAGGTCAACAATATCAGTCAATAAAAATAAAATAATCTACCATGATCTTGTTTTGAATTTCAAGCTTATTTTAAAAATCTTTACCAATATTTTGCCATAATATATCACATACATATCACACAGTATTAGACTATAATGTAAGTATACATATATAAAGTGCAGCATGCTAGTTGAGCCCAAAATCAATATTAACATTTTTAGCTTTCTGAAGTCACTGTAAGTGAACAAAAGAGATTGATAACTATTTCTCTGACTGTTTTGGTGGCTTCCCCAAGAAATTCCATTTTGAGTGGGTGTGTTTTCAGTTCTACAAAATATCAGTGATTTAACAATTTATTATCTCTAGAAATAGTAATTAAAAGTTACAAACCTGTATTTTTTCATTCTTCTGTTCATTTAGGCTTCTAATCAGTAGAATACCTTGGAGGCACCAGGTTCTCCCCCAGCCAGCTCTCACAGCTGTACAGAGTGTTTTGTGCTGTTTGATGCCTAGTGAGATGTCACCTTTTTTGTCTGGGGCACTGAGGAGGAAGCATATTACAAAACCCGAGAAAGTACCCAAGGTTTTCATGCAAAGATGTCAAATGAATAATGTGTTGGGGGAAGCAGATGGAAGTTCCTTTATCTCAGTCGTGTTTCACCTTTTGGAACAGCAAGGAATTTGGCCCAAAGGCAGAAGTGCCATTTCTTGCCTCATAGACATTTGTTCCCAAACCACTGAGAAATGCTTTTATCTTCCCCATGCGATAATTGCAGTGCATCAAAAGGCCAACAAGGCACTGAACTACACCTGACTTGTTGCTGGGTTTTGATATTTTAATGTAACCTGTTCCCTTGTTGCTTCTTCCTTTGTTTCATTGCACTTCAAGCACTGTCATCTTGGGTGAAGCACTGCAAAGCAAAGCTATTTGTCTGTGAGCTGGAGGAACTCCACCAAACTCATCCCTCTTCCTCACCCTTATAATATATCCTGCAGAACTTATAGGTCAAACTGATGCTTTCAGCTATCTCCTATAGCCTCTGGAGGCTACTGGGCTTTCCTCTCTGCTCCCAACATTTTGCACTTCTTTACAGCTCTCCCCATCCATTCACATTTCTGAACTGCATGCAATACAAATTTCCAATGAGATATTACTGCACTCTCAGTTACAATCAGTACAACAGCATACTCCCACCAACACTTTCTCAGAGGGTTGCAATGCCTCCCAGCTTTTACCGGGAGATTCCTAATATTTTCTCATCACTCACCCATCAGCCCCAGGATTTACTCTCTGCTGAAACAATCAATGCAAGCCAGCCTACGCCCGCACAGCCTGTGGCTGGAGTGTATGTTCTGCCGCTGTTCCCTGCTTGCAGAACACTTGCCAGCAGTGGTAACGTGGTGGGTGAACATGGTAGCACAGATCTCAGTCCCAGTGATTACCTACTGCTGTTCTGCAGAACTTATTAGCCCAGTTGGAGCAATTTATGGCAGCATAATTTTAGGTCAGCAGAGGACATGGGCTGTCTCAATCCACTTTCCCAGGTGAGTTACGATGTGGATCAACCACCTCTCAGACCAAGGATTTGGGGAAAGCAGCAGTGTCATTACTGTGGGGTTTGCCAATCCATCACAGACACCCATGTGGGCATGACCATCTGCTTCAGCGTCAGCAAGAAAAGAGCAGGACCCTGCATATCTGGCAAGAAGGACCAGGAGAGTATGTCAAACAGACAAGGAAGCACAAGGCATGGTGATATGATTATATTTTGCATAACAAGCAGAGCACACCAGCTGTGTGGCCACTGTCAAGGGTATTGTAGGAAACTTAGCAAGAATGAACTTCGGTGTTTTGCTGTTGTAGCTGTGAGCTGACCTAAGTCACGTAGCCATAGTGTTTCCCAGCCTTGCAGCATCAACAGTGAACAGGGCTGGTTTGTACTCCTTGTAGATCCTTTCCCAGGGAAGTCTGCTGATTATTTAATTAATTGTAAAACACTGTTAAAGATAAGGATATTTCCTGGTGATTGAGAAAACAACAAATTCAAACCATTTCCAAATTTATTGTTCTACAGGGTTCTTATGAGCACTGGGAAAACTAGCTGGTGGGTTGCACATATTGTTTCTCCGCCAATGTGCAGATCTAGACACCGGCATAATAAATAAAGGTATCGGTCTGATACAATATTTTCTTGAGCTATGCAGCAGCTACTGCAAATGCTGTGTGCAGAAAAGAGGAACTATGATTGATAAATATCTTTTAGTGCTTGAGGAGCACTTAATCTCTCAAGGAGAGAAAAAAATCCGAAACCTGGTAGCAAACATGGTGAACATCCAAGAAAAGGATTTAGTCCTTGTACAACTATTCCCATTTTCATAGAAGAGCAGAGGGATGCATGTCCTTGTGCATAAAGGCCCCCTACATATTCCAATATGTGGAGTTAAGCCTGTAGAAAAGCTGCTTAATAACATATTTTGCTATGAGAATCTCCTCCTTGTAAACCTCTTAACCAAAGGAAATACCTGCATGATATGGCCTGCTAACTATATCAACCAAGCACCTTGCAATTCTCAATGTGCCAGGGAAAGGTCCTCATTCCCATCATGCAGGTGAGAGTTGGGGTACAGGCAGCTGACATGGCAAGGGAAGGAACCATAAGCCCCACTGTGGAGAAGTCTTTGCCTCTGCAGCACACTGCTGATTGGGCAAGAAATCAGAGAGCAAAAATGGTGAACAGGAAAAACCATGCATGCTGGAGCCCATGAGCAATGGTGACACTTGTGTAGATAGCAACTTGGGAAGTACTTTGTGTATTTAGTTATTACATTATGTGTATCGATGACCTGTATTGCAAGCCATGTTAACAATCCTGGAGTACAGTCAGAGGGCATCTGGCCTCTCAGCTACAGCAAATTCTGCAGAAGAGGGAAAATGCTAAGAACATCAAGCTGCAGTTACACTCACATGGGAAGAAATACTCTGGCTCTGTTCATGAGCCAGACGGCTTCAGTTCTCACATCACTGCTCATACTGTTGGCTATTTTCTGAAGCAATCAGAAATGCTGTTGTACCACATTAGCTCCTCAAGATAGACAGAGTCAGCTATTTTCTAATTATAAGATACTGCTTCTTATTGCAACAGGGAGATGGGTTTCTCCCAAGCAGCGAAGCACTGGGTTTGATCACTCCTGTTTTTGTAGAATCCAGACATACACTTTTTCATATTTTGGGTACATCTTCCTTTTAAATTGAATTGATGTGACGTAATCCCACCAGGGTCAGCTTGTCATCTTGGAATTAAAAGCAGAATTTTGCTCTCTGCTGCTAATATTGCGTGGATACCCTAAAAATACATTTTAATCTCCAGGCCATGTACCTTCTTTGCAAGTTAATGTGCCATGTTTCAAGGAGAAGTGAACGGAATCATGATGTTCGCAGAATACTCCTGAGAGTTTCCACCTAAGATGAGAAAATGAAGACCAGTATCTTGGTCCTAAGGTCAGTGACAGGTAAATCATCACGTTTGGTATCTCCTCCTTTTGACCATGCTGTTTGCCTTTTGCAGAGTGAACCAAACTCACAGGAATGTCCCAATGGATGCCCCTGAGATTTGGATCTGATTCATAACTGTTTAAACTACACCTGTGAATTAAAGCTGCTTTAAAAGCAACCTCTAAAAGACACTAACCTGCAGGAATGCAAATAGATGATGGTGCATGATGACTTTAAATTATAGTAAAGTGATCTATGGAGAGGGAGAAAACTGCTATCAAGAGAGCAAGCGAATGCAGAGAAAGACATCGGTAACCTTGATTTATGAGCTTTGCTGATGTACTGCTCCTCCCCAAGGGGGAGAAGGGGAGGGGAATGCAAAGCAGAGTGACGGACTCATGCGATACATGCACTTGTACTCTGATACGTATAAATATGGGTATAACTGTCTTTGATTAGATCAGTGGTGACTTTAGCATCAAGTTCAGCAGCCCATTCTCAGCAGCTGGCTTACCTGACTTCGTGCAAATCCTCAGGTTAGAGTGTGCCCACATTTTCTTCTCCTCATATGTAAGGAAGATACTCCTACACCCAGTAATCCTTGGAGCAGAGAGGGGACTTCACAATCCTGCTGCTTTGTTGTTGTTTCAGGATGGCACACAGGTGAGGAGACACCCAAGACAGACTGTGCAGCCATAGCCAGGCATCCACTTCTGAGACAGGCTGGCTTCAGGATTTAATAAATCCATCATGCTGTTGGCATTAACAACAGCATCTCTACAAACATGATGATGTATGTGCTGCATTGGTGGCTGACAACATTCAAGAAATTGATTCATTGATTAGTCGCTCCCGTTGTAGAGAAAGGTCTCCTGTGGCTTTTCATCCTGCCACCATAAGTGCAAGAGCAAGTGAAGAGATTTTGCTAAGATGACTCCCTCCCCTCTACCAAGCAGCTGAGGTAGGGCAATGACAGGCTGACCTCTAAATGGAATGTATATCATCCTTTTTTCTGCATCAGGCAATGTAAATGTTCCTCCCTGCCTTGTTTTCCCTTTAGGATAAACCTTGCTGTTCCCTTCAACTTTCATGTGATGAATGTAGTAATGCATTTGGAGTCCACTTTATGCATATCATGCCTATCTCATTTCATTCTTCCGCCAAGAATCAGCCGATTTAAAAGACTTATAGCTAATGTTTGAGCCTTTTCAAAAAGCAGCGTATGCTCCTAATTTCCTTTAATAGTCCATTTTCATTCAATTTATCTAGTTTTCTCCAGTCTCTGTAGACTAAAAGATTTCATTTATATTCAGGCTTTCCTTGTAAAGAGAAGTTTATTCAGGGAAGAGGGGAAATAACATCCTTTAACTTCAGGCAGTTTGTTTTAAAGAATTATTTCTGTTAAAAAAAAACAAGAATAAAAATGTCTTTAAAAATTCTGTCTTATCTATGCGTCATTTAAATGGAGAATGTCACTCTTCTATTATGTTAATGATTTTTAAAAAGGGATAAAAAAAAATTACCTGTAAAGAGCAATCAAACATCTCTTCTTGCAACAGAAAGTCATCATTAAAAAAAGGAAAAGAGACAAGTACATATTTAAATGAACGATCCACTGTGAGGATACATGAGAGTGATTTGTGTCTTGAAGCTCTGCCGTCACTTAGATTATGCCTGGTGAGCATTTAATGAATGATCTCAGGGAAAACATCTATCCATATTATTTTATTTGGGAACAGGGAAGGCAACAGCCATTTTTAGGGGACAAAAGTTAATGGATTCTCTTTCAGCTCAGTAGATACATTGATACTTGTAAATCCTTTCTAACTGTGCCACTGTAATTATAAATCTTTTAGCTATATTTTTCATTAGAGAACATTAAGGCAAATATTCTCTCCAAGAGAAGATATATTTGGTATATAGGTTTTTAAAGCTGGCATTTAAATACTTACTACAATGTTGCAGCTGTTGAGTAACATTATTCTTATTATTCATTATTTAGGGCTTGCACTCCTGGATGCACGGTTCTTCTTTAAAGCAACAAGACCCTTGATTTAGCAGCTACCTTTAGTCAGGTATTACCTAGCAGAGAAAGTGGATCCTGCAGGAAATGGCATCTTGTCATTCTCTGATCCGTTTTCAGCAATCTTATGTCCATTTTCCCAGAAGCACAAACTACACCCCATAACCTTACCCGCATGGGTGCTGCCCCTAGACAAGGGGATGGAAGAGAGTGCTGTTGGGAGGCTTCCTCAGAGCTGCGATTAGTGTAACTCAGTCCCAGATCGACGGCTGGATAACAATTCAGGCCTGCACCCAGCCCACCTCACTTCTTACTTTCCAACTGCTTTCCCTTTGGACAGCCCAGATCCCGTTTCAGAAAGTGCATGTGTTCCCTTGCAAAAGCAGATGCACATCATGCTTACTGCCTGGGTGACATCCAAAGCCGGCGCAGTGGTGAGTGGTTTGTTGCAGACGTCGAGACAGTGTAGTGATGTTGCCCGGTACGAAGTCTTCTTTGGCAAGAGCTGTATTTAGAGCCACAAGACCTATGTTGGCTGTCTATAGGATGATAATAAAACTTGCTTGCTTCCTCATCTTGCTGTGCGTTCTGTGTTACATGTTTCGCAGGAACCTGCCTGAGGAATGCAACAGGATTAAGTTCAGCAGTGAACTAGAGCATGCTCAGCTCTAAGCACAACACGGGGAGTGTGTGCACATATCAATCGAGAGTGAAACGAGGAACACATTTAGAGCACCCAGTCATCATATTCAGTATCAGAAGATTATCTCCAGCATGCTCTGTGTGTTAATAATCAAGGGTGTACGTAAATCTAATAACATGAGCAGAACAGCCTATCCTCGATTAATATGGGCTTGACACTTACCGGCTTTGATCAACACATCTTGAGACTGGCCAGGGCGAGCTGGAGTGTGTGGATCCTTCACGTCTACCCTGAAATGCAGCTTTGATAAAGATCATAAGAAAACACTAGAGCAGAAAAGCTTCTTAATTAACTTGGTCTAATTTACCTTTTCATTTTTTTCTGATACTGCAATTTCCATATGTAGACCTCTGAGTGAAGCAGCAGAACACACATTTGACACATAAGTAAAATCAGGACAAAACCGGTCACTAGCACAGAGAAGTGAAGTGATTTACTGAGAGCAATGAACTGCTCACAGGAGAGCAACCCTTCCCCAGATGTGCTAGACAAAGTGATGACCAGCTGCGGGCAAATGAACCTTAAAAAAGGAACTGGCGAAACAAAGATTTTTCAAGAAAATTCCACTGAAACTGATTTTTTGGAGCACAGCACGCGAGTTCTTGAGATTGACTACAGAGTGGAAAAGTAAGCAAATAAACAATAAAAGCCATCAAGTCTTTTTCTCCCATCAAGGGAGGAAAACTGCGTAAGGTGACACCCTCCTTCCCCATTTCACACAGCATCAGGCTTCCGGGGAGAGCCCAGGCAGCTAGACCTTGTTTTGGAAAATGTTTTGTTCTCAGCTGTTAAGAAAACACAGATTTTTTTATTCCAAACATTAAATGCAGCTTTTAAATACAACTTGTTTCTTCACATTACAACTTGCAGAGTCCCAGATGGCACCCTGTACATTTTCCTGGTACTTAAAATGCTAATGCATTCCAACTTCTTCAGATGTTGTTTAACACACACGCAAGCGTGGCATACACCTTAAGTGAGAGTGTGAATAAAGAGCAAAATCACAAAGCTCGGATCTGGATATTTCATTTAATGCTGCCACTAAACTTCCTCTTCACCCCTCTGCCCCATAGCCCCACCCCCAGCAAAGAAGAAATTGAAGCATAATGTCACATGGTTCAAGGCTGCTCTTCAGCAAGCTATAATTTAACCTCAGGTTATCTTGACAGTCACATGCTGAAGGGAACACTTAGCGCATGTCATTGTGTGCGAACAGCTAAATGAGAACAAAAATATAGAGAGAGAGGTCAGAAAGGAAAGAATAATAATACAAGCCATCTACACATCTCTCACAGGGTGAGCGATTTTGTTACGGGCTGCGCTGTGTCTATACGTTCGCTCAGGACATTCAATGTTTGGAGAAATGCTGAAATGAAACACGAGCTACAGGTAAAACTGCAAATATTCGGGGATCTGTGGGGATGAAGGACACACAGATGTTCACACAACTTACTAATGGCCTGCATTTTGGCCAAGGATTTCACATTTCTGCCCCTAACACCTCATCTCCAGGGGTAAATAATGAAAAATAATAAATATTGAAAGGATGAACAATTGCAAATGTGATGACTAATTACTGAGTATAGCCAAGCAAAGCACGCTATTAAGACTCCTTTCCTTGGAGATGAGGTAATTGAGAGCACAAATGCTCCTATTTATGTATGTGTATGGTGCAAAGAAGAAACAGATTAGCTTGAGACAGTACCACCCGTGACTGCGTCTATCCATGGCAGAACATGTGAGCCCAAGGCCAGTAAGAGCAACTGGACTTAAATTGAATTCCACTTTGCATTATATGGGCAGAGTTTTCTCTCCTACTGACCCAGACACATATTCAGGGTTGATTTTATGTCCTCGCTTACATGACTGCCAGTGTCACCTATGGAACAGCTCTGATGTGGCCCCACAGAGGTCCAGCTTCCCATGCTCACTAAAAAGCTGGCTCTTGCGGTTCTTTGGCTTTCATATAGTGTGTCCGTTTCAACAGGAGATCAGAGTTGTGCAGGGGCAACCTCCAGCCCTTGCAGGTCTGGGAGGCATTGTAAAACCCTTGATTACAAGTGGGGCTCACAGTTCTCATAGAACTGAGCAACTGTAGAACTACCACTGCCAGCTGTCATCTTTAAATGCCTCCTCTCAACATACCCCTTATATATATAAGATTTTTGGTCTGTCACTGGCTGAAAAAATATCAGAAGGGTTGCACTGAAGTGGTAGGTCATGGCTGGACTTCACCAGCAAACTCCTATTCTGTCTCCCAACACCCTTTCTCCAGCACTTCATGCATGAAAACAGACTGAGTTGTGGTCTTCTGCTCTGCATGGACTTGTCTATGGGATGAAATAAGCAGGAAACCATCATGTTGTGCAGACTGATTATTTCTTCAGCTTCCATTTGAGATGTTGTGGAAAACAGTATAGAAGACCAGCAGATCATGATAGATACCCCATCAATAAAGGATGACTGTATTATCAAAAACAGTAAAATATATATATATTAAAAAAAGGTAATTATTTTCTGCGCACTTTCTAGCCTTCCAGGAGGAGCAGCCAGACACTCCTACTCACACAACATAATATTTCACCGATCAAGGACATAACCCTGGTTATTTACAGACTGTAATGAGAGTGCTCATACTTTGATGTTACCATAAATAAGGAGGTAAAACTGCTGAGTTTCAAGAAACTCAGCTTGATTGCCTGAGAGATGTTATTATTTTAATAAAAAAGAATGGCATGTATAATGATTGAATTTATATCAAGTGCACAAGCAGACTCTACTCAAGGAGAAGTATACAAGCCTTTCCACCCAGCTCATGCTTTAGGAAAACTGCTCCCTGGTTTTCAGGAAAAAGTGGATCTTTGTTCAAATGATATAAGGAAATTCTTCCCAGGGAATGCCTGAAAGCAAATCTCTACCCGGTTGTGATGGGTTTCGGTAAACTACAGGCTCAGTACTTCTCAGATATGGCAAACCCTGTCAGATAAACTGTACTACTTAAGCCGTAGCAGCTATAGAAGTGATACAGCATTCTTAACAGCATCGGTCCTGCCGGGTACAACCATGCCTCAGATCTCTTCTCTAACCTTTGCCTTTTGTCCCATTTGAAATGTTACCTGTATACCCATTTCAAAACACCATTTAGGGTTACCTTATCAAACAAGATGTAATTAGTTTTTAATTGGATGGATGGCTGATGGCAGATTGGAAGAAAAAGTTATCTAAATCCAAACAGTATCCAAAAAACCCAAACCAACCAACTCCAACCCTCCCCAAACTGCTAAACTATCAATTTCTGTACCATTTTCCCCCTCTAGTGCCTTCTATAAGTTATTCCTGTTCTGGGTGGGGTAATCTTGTTGTATTTTCAGCATGGCTTTCAAGCCACATAAGGGTGAGGAAAACTACCTGCATTTTGCAGTGCTTAGCTAAGCTGAAGGATTGTGAGGTGTTCATCCATTTTTACTATGAGAAAAGATCGACTTCATCTAATCGCAGTGTTGCGCATCCAAGACTTTATGAAGGCCTTAAGACACAGACTCTTCTACTTTACCAAGTAATGCAGCCCAGCAGGAGTGGGACTGCAGAGTTAAACCACTGGTGCTGGTGACACCCACATCACAGTGGTGTAAGATACTTCCGTTCTTGTGGAGCTGTGGTGTCATGGATTGAATTCCCTTTAGCAGTTGCATACTGGTGCACATCTGGAACATATCTTCCAGGTTAGTTTCAGCCAAAAAGAAATCCAATTTGTGTGCTTCAAGGCTGCTCTTTAACATCAGCCAAAGTGTGGTAAGTAGAAAAAAAATCAGAATATGTGTTTCAAAAGAACAGCCTGATCCAAAACTAAAAAACTTAAGAATATACATGCAAGGAGTCAGGATCAAAATGTTAATGACAGCCTTGACTGGGATGTAGGAGAGCTGGTGTCCATCAAAGGTAGAAAGGGGCCGCTTCACAAGTTGATCAAGTGAAGAGAGTCTCACTTCTTCATATCTTGGAGATGCACTTGTTATATACTGTGCTACATATGCTACATATTACATCAACATCTGTGCCTGTTATCTTCCAAAACTGCCGACATAAAGAGCTGGCCCCAGACACTGCAGGTTAGATTTATGTGCCCCAGTTTAAGATAGATAAAAGGTAGATGCACCACTCTGAGCCAGTCACCCTAGGAGCCTGTTATAGTCAACTAAGAGTTTTCATTTATGGGATGCCGTTTCTCTGATCTTTCTCCGACTCTTAGTCTGGTATGAGAGGAAACCACAGAGAAATAGATCACTCTGTCAACTATAAAGGGAGAGTATCACAACCTGTTCAGACTCAGATCCATAGCGGTTGAACATCCGGGTAATGATTGCTGCCTTTGCAAGGATCTCTCCCCGTTTCTTGCAAAAGCTGTTGTGTTTAAGTGCACTCTCATTACTGAATAAGGGCTTCATAATTTCTGTATTCGTGACACAATGAATTGCAGATCTCTGTACAAAATCAAGTGCTATGCAAAGGCCAAATGACATGGTGTGTTGGGTTTTTGTCTGGTGGGGTTTTGGCAGCAGGCAAGAGGCTACTGGCATGGCTCCTGTAATCTTTGAGAAGCTCCCCAGCTCCAAGTCAGACCCACCTGTGTCCAAGACTGAGTCAATCTGCCTCTCTGCAATAACATATTAAAGAGGGAAAAAACCTTTTGGGTGAGTTCTTTTGTTTTGGAGAGGAGTGGGAAGTGAGAGAGACAAACATGGGGCCGGTGGGGAAGGAGGGGGTCTGGTGTGCCGGAGCAGTGATTCCCCTTCAGCCCATGATGAGACGGCAGGCTGAGTCCCTGCAGTCCTTAGAGATCAACAGTGGGGCAGAATCCCATCTGCAGCCGGAGGATGACCCCACAACGGAGCAGGTGTCTGCACCAGAAGAAGGCCACGACCCTGAGGGAAGCCCCCGCTGGAGCAGTCTGTCACTGGGAGGACCACAGCCTGTACAAAGGACCTACACTGGTAGGATAAGCTCATGGAGCACTGTTTCCCGTGGCAGGGACACCATGTTGCAGCAGGGGAGGACTGTGCAGAGTCCTCCCTCTGAGGAGGAAGGTGCGGCAGAAGCAACATGGGGCGAACTGACTGCAACCCCCATTCCCTGCCTCCCTGTGCCGCTGAAGGGGAGGAGATGGAGAATCAGGAGCCGACCTGAGCCTGGGAAGAAGGGAGAGCTAGGAGAAAGGTGTTTTTAAATTCCATTTGTATTTTCTCACTTTCCTACTCTCAATGGCAGATTTCTGGTGGTTTTGTTATTTGAATGAAATTGGTTTTGTTTCCCTGAGTCTGTCTTTTGCCCATGACCGTAACTGGTGAGTGAGCCCTCCCTGTCTTTTGTCTTGGCCCTCAAGTCTTTTGTTGCATTTTCTCCTCCCCATCCCACAGGAGGGGGATAGGAGCAAGTGAGCGGCTGCATGGTGCTGCATGGTGCTCTTCAGAGCCGGGCGGGAGGGCTTAAACCATGACACGCAGAAAACTGCGAACTGCTTTTTGAGATGGCTGTATTCACAAAGGTACTTCCAGAGACTGAACAAGAGGAAGGCCATATTTTACACCCACGCATACCTGCTCAAAACCCCTTCTTGCCAGCGCTGTCCTTTGAGACAGGTACTGCTAGGAATGAGTGCGTTGTGCCAGGAGTGTTGACAGATTCATATTGCCATGTCCTTTTTAATAAGGGTTTGAACCCACTTCTCCTTCTTCTCAAGAGGAATTAATCAAGAAGGCAGAGGTTGATCTGAGATTTGGGGGAAGCAGAGAGAGAGACATGAACAGAGGGGAACTCCGCATCCTTCCTCTAAAGAATGGGTCATTCTGGAGTGAGAAACTGGGGCAAGAAGGAGCCTGTGAGTTCAGCTTGACACTTGTCTTTCCACCTGCTGGAGATGAAGGTTTGCTTTTTTGTTTTGGTTTTTTTTTCCTTCTGTGTTTCCAAAGGCAGCAAGTTGTACAGGCAAAACAGAGGTCTCTCAACAGCCCTTCTAACCCTTCTGCAAAGAATTCTAGAGGAATAAACAGACTGAAACAAATAAATCCGTTATGACATTCCCTCTACCCCATGTTTTCATAGTTTGTCTTCTGACCACCATCCATTATGCTTAAACAAGCTCATAACTTCTTTATGTTCAAACATAAAGTTGTTTATAGCTCCCCTAGTTTGCTGCATACCAGTGTCCTTCCTTTGTGATACTTGAAAGTGTTCATAAAATATATTTTTCTTCCTTCAATAATGCTTCCTGTGCACACATGTTCTTGTAAACAGCTCTATTTCTTGCAAAAATATCTGAAAAGATACTTGAAACTTATCTGCCTAACTTTTAAGCATGGACTGGCATCCAAAATCTACCAGAATTCTAGTTTTAAAAACAATAATTCATTGGAGAGTTTTTACTTGTCTCTAATCTGTAGGACAAGACAAGATCTGGAGAAATCTTTTGATTAAAGAGGGGCTTTCAGTTCTGACTCAGCTTTCTTAACAGGGGATTTGCTAACACTTACTGACCCTGTTTCCTCCTTGCAGTGTGCAGGCTTTAACTTCTCCCTAGCACATACAGAACGAGTTGTTAAACCTCTGTGCCTTGCTATGTCATAAACTTCAGACATCAAAACCGAAGCATGCCCGGTCTGCAGTCAAGCACTCAGGGGATAGGCTTCAAAAATTCTCTGGGAAATCTCTGAGCAGATGTTTTTTTGGTGTGGTTCTTTCTTGCAATAAAAGCCATCTGCTTTTTTTTTTTTAACCAGTGAAAAGAAAAAGTCTTCTCTCAAAATGATCTGAATAACTCATGAGAAATGCAAAATCTTCAAAAGGACCTCACTGCCGGAGCAGGTTTCTCATGCCTGTCCTGCTAATTATCAACCAGCAGAACTCAGTCCCGAGCATCTGCTAAGAAAGTAACTCTTGAAAGGCTCAGCTTCAGCTCTGGACACCTGTTCTCCCAGCCTACCACTTTCCTCCACCTAAACCCAGATGTCCATTGCTGCTGAGAGATTCTCCAGTTCTTATTATCTCAGCGGGTGATACTTGCTATGCTGTGAAGCCTCCTTCAACACAAAGAAGCTTAACAGAGAACCTATCCCAAAACACAGAGTTTTCCCTAAGGAGCAGGAAGTTGTCTGTTGATCCTCCTCTGTAGACAGATGATTTTAATGACTGACTGTGAGCCTAATGCCTGTGATAGACATGCGTACATGTCACAGGAGATAGACTGAAGGGGGGGGCAGGCATCAGTGTCACAGTCTTTGTTTTTTAATGTGGCAGCTGCTGCTGCTAACATGCAGAGAAGCAACTCTTCCAAGCATACCCTGCTCTGCCTGGTGTGTAAGACCTGTGGGTGAGCTTACAAGCTCCCACGTGTGGTGTCTCTCTCAGCCACATCCCAGCTGTTTCAGGCTGAGATCTGATGCTGCATCAGATCCCAAACTTGCTTCCATGGGAAGGAAGGACACCTGAAGGCCACTTTACCTGCAGCCTATGTGTCCCCTTCAATGTGTCCATGTTGTCTGAAGGTAGTTTACACTGACTTGCTGTGCGGTTACTTGAACATGGAGCTACGGCACATCTGGGGTCAAGGAGGTCACAAATGAGCTGTCTTCTCTTGGCACATATATGATGTACCTCTGTCCAAATCTTGAAGAATAATTCAAATAATAGTTCAGTACAAGAATTCTCAAACTGAGTCCAATAGGACAGGAGCAAAGGGAGCTGAACCACTAAGAGCAGCAGACAGGAAAGGCCTTTCTGACGGATTACTGCCAAGTTGCATGTGGAGGATAGTATTGCAAAAGAATAATGATATCACAAATAAAGGTGCCTTTGACGTTGTATCTGTGTGTCTGTGTTTTAGCAAGCAAAGAGAGCATGGGTTAGACACAATAGAGAAATGGCTCACTAAAGGCATGCCCCAGAGGCGGTCGGGTATCTTGGGTAAGAACACTGAAGGTACGAAGTCACAAATACCAAGAGTTTGAGGTGAGGTGACATGGTGCTGGAAATAACTCCCCTTAGCACCACATGTCAGTGCTAGTGGGAGTTGTGCTTTGCTCTAAACATGCCTACTCCCTTCCTGCAGGCAATAGGAAGCCTCTGATTTCTTGTACTGTTTGTACATAAGAGGTTGAAAATGATGCACCTGCCATTCACAAAGAAGGATTGTTTGAGGTGCAACAAACCTTGTGCCACTTAGAGACTGTTTATCAGCAGGAGGCTACCCCATGGCGTGCACACTTCCCTTCTACTCATGATAACCATGGTTCTGCACCCAAAGTATACAAGAATTTAATCCTGCCTGAAAACGTGATATTGCTGACAACCATATTACACTTCTGTGGATTCATCTTATTTGCCTGACCCACAGACACACAGAGACTGTGCACTCAGGGACCACAGGCATCTTCTCCACAGACATCTCTAGGCAGGCAAATTTCTCAGCCCTGGACCGTAATCCTTCCTTTCCCTTTGCTCAATGTACATCCCTCACATCTTTGCTGCTGTGCCCTGCTCTGCTTTGCATTCTGCAGGCAGCTGGGTCAGAAACCAGCTCCTCTGTGGCTGACTGTCAAGGTTGTCCCCTTTGGGATGAAGTTAATAACTGACCAACTTCACAAAGGGATCTTTATGATCAGTAAATAAGATGAAGCAAAACACATCAGAACTGCATGCTATTCATCTGTGCTTTTGCTATGGCACATACCAATCAGCAGTGCAAGCCCATAAGATTGGAGGGTGAGAGCACTTGCCCAGTGACAGGCACTGACTTAGACACACTGAGAACCTGTGCTTATGAGAAACTCCACCATGCAGTGTTCCTTTCTGATGCATTTCCATCCTGAGGAACCTGACACCTTTCTTTTGGTTGAATTGAGCATATTCTCCAGTGGAGGCACTGACTCAAACTGCCACCTTGCCAGCTCTCCCCAGTTCCAGTGCAGGAATAGCTGTTCATTTGGGCAGCAACAGAAGAGAAGCAACATACAGATGTTACCAACCCTGCAATGCAAAGGGTTCAAGGGCTGTCGAGCAGCATGCTCAGGCAAGAATTAGAATGAGACAAAGTGACTTTGTAGCTGGATGGTTCCATACATCCAGACTTCCTTTCCTTCCATGTAGGGGCTCCAGCTACTGCTCCTGCTGTACTGTGGTTTAATGGAGTTAAAAGGTTGTTGAGCCACTAGACACTAACATGTGGGATTGAAGGTGGAGATATCTAGCTTTTGCCTCTAGCCCAATTTTGCGAAGACAGCATGCGGTCTCCTGATGGCTGGGTTCAGGGTTATTTCCCAATGGAGGCTGGTCCAATGGGTGAACATTTCGAATAGAGCCATAAATACTATCCATTTCTCATCCATTTCCAAGATTCCTCCATCTTTGGTAATTGGAAATGGAAATTGCAGTATGACAAATTGATTTCTTCTTCACTTCTGCCACACAGAAAGAATAGAAATGACTGGCAATGTTTGTGAAAGGCTTCCCAGCCCACCCAGATCCAAGATAATGAGCTTTTCCAGGCACTAGGTAATGCCCTCTCTTGTGCTCTCTCTTTTTCTTTTTCCATAAATGCAGGTCTTGCTGCAGATAAGAGAAGATTAAACTCCTCACTCTGAAACTGTACTACACATCACTCACACTGCAAATATAACATAAAAAAGTATTCTCTTATTTTTTCTTCTTTATTAAGCACCATAACTTAATTTAGAATGGAAATCAATATATTAATAAGGAATATATAATTTTAATGTCATCTGTGCAATCACCCTCCTAGATTGATTCTACCTTGAACTCATTGTATTATTGTTAATGACTGAAAGCTCACACTGTACTTTATCAACCAAAGTCTGTCTCCAAGAACTTTCTAATTAGTGCTACTAATCACTTATTCCTTCTCAGTGAGACTAATGCATTATTACAAAGACTTGTGAAATACGTCCAACAACATATATGTCTTGTTAAAATGATGCTCAGGAGATACCATTACCGACATCCATCAATGACACTTAATCCATCACATGGAAATACTGCTTAAATGCTACCAGCACAGTCAGCTGGGTGCAGGCATCTTCAGTGAGACATTGCTAGGCACAATGCCTCCCTGCTTATGGCTCTGGCAGGCAGCCAACTCTCTTACATCATATAGCAATTAATGTACCTTTACTTAGATAACAAGAAGTTAGAGAGACAGTGGAAAATAGCAGCGGAGTGGGACAACTGATGAAATTAGCTGCAGGAAATCTATTTTGTAATAAAACTGTTCATAACAGTGAAATGTCATTTAAAGGCACAATTTCCATGGGGAATAAGTTTTTATGTCTGTGTGCATCTTTAAGGCAAAGAGTTTTTTCTTTTTTTTAATACTTCTTTCATTTAAATGGCTTTATAGAACCCCAGAATATACAGAGGCATTTTTAAACCCATGGGAACCTCATTATGTTTTCTGCATGCCTTTTGTCCTTTTCTATTTTTTTTTTTTTTTTAAATTCAGGATGAATCAAGATGCTGCAGTCATTTAGTTGTGAGAAATACTTAGATCTATAGAGTGAATATAATTAACAATATGTATAAATGAGCATGCCAATTTCTTTTTAAGTGAGAGAAAAGATATCATTTTAAGCTGATAGGTTATGCTGATGCAACCTGATTATTTTCCCCCTTCCCCTGTGTTTGAATACAAAACCAACTATAAAGTCAACTTTACAAATACATAAAACCCCACGCTTACCCCAAGCTCTCTGGAGCTAATAGGATATGTTACAAAGCTCCTTCTTTTGAAGTGATCTAAAATGAAATTCAGATTCTTATCGTATCTATATCTCATGAAAAATTCTGGTATTTGTACAGAATGCTTTGAAATCTGTGATTTATGAATGTTTATAAATAGACACAATCTTAGTGCTGGGACCAGAACACAAGCTTTCTTGAGCAGCTTGAGGGAAGCTCTTGCCGTCAGGAGCCAGACGGGGTCAGACCACAAGGGAAAGTAAAAACAGCGAATCCCTCTTTTTCCCTCAAGGCAAGGAGTATTCGTGAACGTCCCCACTGACCAGAACTCAGCGTGTTGTCTCTCTGCATGCCTGGGATTTTTCTCTTCTGTTGCTAGAGGGGTTTTTTAGTGCTAGTTCCTGTATCATGATAATGTTCAAAATTAATCCACTAACCTATGAAACAGAAATGTTATGGTAGCTCTGTAAATTAAGGGACAGGGAGAAGTTCCATTGCTACTTGTACCTGAAGAGGGTGAAAAAAGAGTCTTAGTGTGCAATGAACCACTCCTGAGATTACCGGCAACAACAATGGATCTACAAAGGCAGCTTAAGAATATCAAAAGGTGAATATTACAAAGAAAAGCTTTGCAGATCTACAGCCAACACTAACCTTGCTGATCTCCCTGTGGTAAGACTCATCTATAGACGAGACTCAACAGTAGATGAGTCGTCATATTGCCTACAGACAATGTGATGAAAACAGTCATCCTCAAGCATCCAAGTTATTTTGATTATTTCCACAGCTGCAGAAATGGATCTGGAGAAATGATGAAGATAAAACAGAAGATATGGGCAGGTTGAAGAAAGGGTGGTAACTCTGCATTATTGTTTGGGGTTTTTTTCCTGTCAGGATCAAGCTTTGCTCTTGCAAAATATCAGGCAGTTGCTTAAGCTTTGTGTTAATACTTCATAGCCAACAGCAGTTGAATTCCACCAAAATTGCCATCACTTCTCCCATTAGGCTCTTTTCTTGCCCTGTCCTGCCCCACATCTTCTCACCTGCACAGCAGGGACTTAGTGAAATAGGATTAAAGGTGCTCCACTCCGCTTCAGGGACAGTCTAGGGAATGCCAGACCTGGGAGCAGGGAACGTGACTGCTTTCCTTGTGTCATTGTATCAGACACAAATTTTCCCTTTGGTACCTACGACTATGTGCAGACTCTGCGTATTTAAAGCAAAGGAAAACAGATTCACATACAGATAGGCAGACCTGCTCAGAGCAGTCCTGCAAGATTAGAGAGAAAAGAAGTTCTCTCATCCTAATTAAAGCTGAAGCTCACTTCTCATTATAAGCCTAATTACATTTCAAACAGATGCACTTTCAGTGTGTGTTAACTGTTCTGGCATTATGAGAAGCTGAATGGACTATGGCTTCATCTACAGCAAGGTTAGACTCAAGAGTGAGACATTTTCAAAGGAAATATCCATGAACATCTGCCAGCATGGCAAGAGAAACCATTGGTGAGCAGACTTTTTATATCAGACACATGTGCATGTGAGATAAGTCATGAGGTCTGGAATTCACTTATTTTAATTGTTCTAGGACTTCACAGTAGGTCAGAAAAGACACAGATTAAAATAATCACTAAGCAATTGGTCCCAAGAACAAATGGCTACACAAAAAGAAATAAAAAATTCCGCACCCTGTTAACATAACTGAGTTTCATAAGCATGAAGAAAAACTATGCAAAAAGTATTGAGTCAAGCACTCTAGGCCCATATGAACTACTTTTGAGCAAAGTGTGAAGACAGTCATTCAATTTGCAAATTTATTGACAAAGAAGACTTGAAAAAAACCTGATGAGTCTCTAAGGAAGTTCCCTCAGCAGCTGGAAACATCACATTTCCATCAGACCTGGTGCTGGCAGGCTTTGCCAAAAGCCACATCTGACTATCTGCTTTCTGATCCTGCAGTAAACTGGGTTATCTCCACTGAAGACAGAGGGTTTTATGAAAGGGGTCTCGAACTCACCTGGATGCTGTAGGAAAGGCCCTTGTGCTTCCTCTGTCAAATCTCTTTGCTTACTGTAAATGACAGGGAATTGCAACAGAGCTGCTAATGCCCACAGCATTGCAAACCGGAAGTGAGAGACTTGGAGAAAAAGAACAAACAGTCCTACTACCTCTGAATACAAAAGATAGCAAACTACCACATCCCAAACACACAGGAATTATTCAAGGTGGCTAGAAAACCATGGAAACATAGCTGAAAGGAAATGTAGAGAAGACACCTTTTTGAAAGGGAATACAATCAGCGGATTTGCAAATTCACTGCTAGCTCATTTTTGGATCCACTTTTGAAAATGTTCCCTTTGCACATTCTCTCATCTGCATGGTCAGTGTTGTATGTCCATGTTATCTTCCTATGCTAGCCAGGATTAAGGAGTGGACAATATCATGGAGCTGAAAGGCATAACTTTTTAGCGTGATCCCTCTTGGTATCCTTACATTAATCCCTAGAACGTGCTTGTGCATTCAAGAAATGTGTCTTGAGGTGCTGGATATCCAGCGGGAAGAACTACTATGAATAGCCTCTTCACAGATCATGGCATTCATTCTGAAGCTGAATCCAGTAACCCAATACAAGGAATAGTGTGTTATTTTTAGCATCAAATTCTTCAGACAGTACAAACCGACCCAATACTGTTCAATAGCAACAGAACCATACAAATTCCCATCAGGATCAGATGAATCAGGGGCGGAAATCTGGCAGAGATTGTGATCTGTAATAGAATTCTTAGTCAAAACAAATCCTTTTCAACAACAAAAAAATGTTTATGGTATAAGCTCATCTAGTATGGTATAGCTATTGTTCTATTTGGGGGATAATGCTATTTAGATTATGCCCTCAAGTAGCCCTGGAGGAAGAGGCAGGCTTCTGGGGACGCTTACACATGCCATCCCTTCCTTTGTCCATGCAAATATCAGCCTAGCATATTAATGTAGGGTGTGGTGGGTCACACCTCATTTTGTCACTGGTCCTATTGCCACTTCATTTTGCCACTGGTGGCTTCTGAAAAACTTTAGCTCTTTAAATTAGTTTCTTCCATTATACCTAATTAGCAGTGTGTTTTGCTCAGTAACTACAGCAATGACCATTGTTAGATAGATATAGATAGATACATCCTGTCTAATTCCACACTTGAAGTTATATTGCAGCCAATATGAGATCTAGCCAGTTTTATAATTCTACCCATATGTTAGAAGGATTTGCCACATATTTTAACGTAAGTGCTACATATGTCATCAACTTTGTGGTAAATATGTCTATTTTTCCTCCTGGAATTACAGAAAGGAGAAGTTAGTGTCTGGTACATTCCATTATTTATTGTCTCAATTCAGTGCAATTCAATATATTGTGTTAATTTCCTTTTCCTTTTTTAAAAGAAATAATAATCTGTCACTGAGGTTGTAACAGCTCCAATGTTAATGGAATGGTATGAGACAATGTCATTGAAATTGGATCGGTCCAAATGGAATCATTACTGTTCGTCCATTCAGGTCTTAATGGCTCCATCAATCGATGTGTATAGGACAGACCCCAAGGTGTTTTGAGGAAGCTCTGAGGTGCATCTAAGTGTGCTGAGCCTTTGTGCACCTTCAAAGTACAATAACATGAATTAAAAGGTACAGTTCCAAAATCTCCTAGACACCCACTAACTGTAGATCGCACAGCAAAAGGCTCCTTCAGAGTTAGCATCACATGACTGTATAGTTTGTGAATCACTGAAATAGTCGATCACCAGACAATAGGGGCACCAGTGTATATTTAGGGATCATTCACCCACTATACTCAGTGATCTTTCATCCACGCATCTAGAAACATGTGCTTGAAATTCCTTAGGACATTTTTTAGTAAAGCAATAATTAATGCACATAGTTACTGGTTTCTTTCCCCATTTAATATTTCATCCTTTTTAATAGTACTACAAATCCCTGCAGGTGCCATATTTCATTAACCATTTGCAAGTTTGGATATCTCAGAAAGCACTGAACAGAGAGAACTTCTGACCTTGCTTTCTGACTGCTGTAAAAGGAGGAGCTGTTTTGGGGAGAGGAAGAATCAAGGTCCTCACACAAGCCAGGAGAGTGCTGGAGATAATTCAGTTGGATACATCAAATTGCCTCAAATCCCAGCAGGAGCAAACGTTAGGCAGCACACCTGCCTGCGGGATGATGCTGCTGAGTGGGTCTAGTGTGTTATGCTGAAGAAATATATGTTGGTGCTTCTTTAAAAGAGTTCAGCCCCCCGAGGCACTGGTCTGGTGTCATAGTATGGCATGTGGGAACTGGGTAACATGCATTTCAGCAATGTCCAGGAAGAATAAAGTGGACAAAGAGGTGTATGAATGCCAAGACTCGTATCTGTGTCATGGCTTTGCTGACTTATAAAGATGAGAGATCACTAGAAAACACTGACTGACTCCCCTCCAAACTCTTTACTGGAGGGATGGACAGTGTCTGGAGTTCTTATCTTTCCCCAGCAAGACCTTTCTGATAGGAACTTAATCCTAACTTCAGTCTTACTTCCACAGCAGGTCTTCAGTTAATGGTTCACTGATATGGTCCCATCACAGGGAAATACAAATAATAATTTTCTTAAGGAACATACTCGTTTCTCTGAAAATAATGAATATGGGCACCCCCACAAGTATTTGGTGGGAATTTCCTCAGCTGATTGTGTCATTATCATTCCCAGAATTTCTGTGAAACAGTTTTTCAGTAATGAAAGCTGAAGTGATATATATTAAGCTACAGCTAGTCCTTTTTATTCTTTAAGATAAATACTCAATGTCAATAAAATTAAACATTTAATATTTAAAACTTAAACTCAATGTGAATTCTAAACCCCTGAGATATATCCTCTTGGTGTGTGATGTCTTTCTTCCTCTTTTCTTTAGAAATCCAAGAAATTTCAGTCTGTACTTGATACTTGTAACTCTCTTGCCTCACAGAAGTTACTGTCTCAGTGCCTTGGGCTCCTTTTTTGGCCAGAGAAATACAGCAACATAAAGGCAGGAGGGAGGTGCTGGAGTGAGAATTCTGAAGGGAATGACAAACCAAAGGTTTCCATCATTGGAATTATTTTCTTAACATTTTCTTCAAATAGCCTCACTCAGCTGGATGTGCTGTAGTGATGGCGTCTCCTTAATTGATATGTCTGTTTGCTCTCCATTTGCATAGTCTCAACTAGAAAGAGGTTTGCACAGACATGAGTGGAGATGCCATAGTCAGCTATTGCTCTGGCATTCTTAGCAACCAAGGACTGAAACTGCAGAGGAATGGTCTGTAAAAAAGGAATACAATTAATAATAATAATTAAAAAAAAAAAAAAAAGGGAAAATCCTCACAAATGTAAATAAATTACTTTTTTCAAGCTCAGATGGGATATAAGGCCATAGCATGTTTGTCTCATCCAGGTGCTATGTATAAAGATCAGTCATATCCTTGGAAGCCTGTCTACCCAAGTGGGCAGAAAGGCCATGCATACTGCAGGGCATCAAAATTTCTCTGGTTATTTTTATTTATTTGACTATCCAGTAATCACTCTGTATTAAATCCCATGTCCTGCCTCTTTGCTATCAGATAAAGAAGAGAATGAATTGGTCTTTCCAGATGACTCTAAACACCTGTGATCAAAAGGAATACCACTTCACTCTCTAAAGTAGTCTCATCACGTGTCTATCTTGTCAGTCAGCATTACGGTACACCAAGGATAATGCTTATGTTCTTACACTGACATCTAAACAGAGCATGTGTAAATCTCCTTGTATGGCCAGCCCAGAAAATTGTGGAAGGCAACCATTAAGTAATCTTTCCTTTCCATGTTACGCAGCTGCCGCTGCTGTTCCCAATATTCCATTTCTGTTTCATTGCTTGATGGCATTCTCATGAGTCTTTGGCTGACCAAAACGGACAAGACAAATAATTCCAAAATTAAAAACACATGCAGTCCTGCATCTTGGTGTGTGGTCTGACAATAAAGGGGCTTTATTCTCATTTAACTCAAAAATGTAAGAGAAATGAACCTTCTCTTATCATCTTATTGATGAAAAAGGAGCATACCCGAGTGTGCATGTGGGAGAAAGTGTGGGAGAAGATATGAGACAGACAAAAAATGCAAAGGGCTGTTTTGGAAACTAAGATTTTTTAAAAATTTATTTTTTTTTTTTTTTAAATGGGGAAATGTTTCAGGCTGGAAATAGAGCTACCAGGCCTCATGGGGGCTGTAGTCCAAGTGCCTATGTGCTCATTTGCCTATAGAAAGCATCTAATTTTCTCAGTGAGCTTCTGCCAATCACGAGCAGTCACAGCCTCCAGTTTAATGACTGGGTTCGTTGTGTGAGTTTAACTTGTATTTTCGGTCTTAGGCAGCAAGTACGAATTGGAATAATTCAACTTTCAGCTGAGATTTCTTACTTCACTCACTGAGTTCCATGGGGTGTTTTCTAATGTATACATTTTATCCCCAAAATTGTGCTGACTCTTAAGCATACAAAAGGAGAAAGGCGGCCCCTAGTTGTTTCTAAGCCAAATATCCTCATTTCTCCTTTCTCATTACTTCTGAAACAAGACATAATTAAGCAGTTTTGCTTCTCGTGGTATTAAAACTAAAGACAAAGCTATTTCAGCTATTTCTAGGTGTTTTTTGCAAGGGCTATCAAAAACAATCTGTGGTAGCAATTGAGAGACAGAGAACAGATGGCATGTGATTTCAGATTCTGCCACATTCCTATAAATGTACTAATTTACTGTTGGAAAAAAGTAGGGGGTTTATGTCATTCATAAGAAGATGGCATGAAAGATTTGATTTGATCAATGATGAGAATACAGTTTCTTTGTTAAAAGCCACTTTCTACAAGTTTCACATTGTTGTATTCACCAGATCTGCAATGTAGTTAACTACAAATTCTTTCCTATGGTAATCAAGCCCCTACCTTAGTAACACTGTATATAAAGTAAAAATATTAATCAGTAAACCTTTCTTTATTTCATTATGTTCTCCTTCAGAAGTAATCCAACTGGAGCCTTTTCAACCGCATTGTAATTTATGAGCCAGCTGAAGCACAATACATTTTTAATAAAAATTAGGTACAAGCAGATACAGCGGATTAATAGTTGTATCATAATTTTATAGTTTTCAATATACATTGCCATAGAAAAGACAATCAAATACGGGGTCCATCTCAAGGATATAAAATGCAGTATTTATTTTTAATGGAAAGAGAATTTCATGAATTACTGAGCCATGAGAATCTGACGAATGCACTCACTGGCCAAAGCAAAGGACAACTAGAAAGAATACACATTCAAAACAGAGCACTACTGTTTATTTGGGATGTGGACACCCCTGAGCATGCTTCGGAATCTCAGCTCCACCAATACAGTTTCAGAAGTAACCTTTTTTTCTCAGCAGCCTATACAGACTGTTTTTCATGTGTTTCTGACTCACATTAATAATTTATTACAGAGGGGAAAATAGGAGTAAAAGCAGAGTTCGTAAATTGATTAAACCATTAGAAGAATTACGTCTTTCTCAGGTCTACTTTAAACTGTATTGATAGGACTGAGTAGTGGAAGTGAAGCAGCTATAAATTTTTGCAGTCTTTGCAAACTTTTAAAATATGCATTCCACGAGTTAATATATTATTGCACATGTCTTCACACACAGTAAGGAAACAACAAGTTAGTCACTGTTCCTACAGTCCTAGCAACTCCCTGTGACAAGCATTTTCCTCTGCTGCTAAAAATCTTTGAATTTTTTGCTCTGATATACTTGCAAGCACCTTTGAATCCTTCTAGACTTATGAGTGGGTGTCTCCTTGATCCAAAAACTTTCCAGCTGAATGATGAGCTTGCTGAAGAATCACATATTGTTCATCATTTAATCTGAGAAATGATCTGGCAATTGAATCAAAGCACATTAAAGGCAGTTCCCAGTAAGAAAAACAAATCTTCTAGGCAAGGGCAGCTCTTTTCCTCAGAGATGCTAATTACACTACAACAAACCCCCAGATTTGGTGTACGATACTCCTCTCCAGGGTTCAGGGGTGCGGCATGAAATTGCTTTGAAGGAGACCCCAATGATATGATTTTCTTGTTCTTTTTTCTTTTTTTTTTTTGAAAAATGAAGTGAACGGGTAACAGAGGGCAGGAAATCTTCAAATACAGCATGCCAACAATGAAATCTTTGAAGGAGTACATACTGGCAATGTAAAAATCTCCACTGGGACCATGCCCTCATCAATTCGAAAGGGAGACTCTCTGTCTGAAAGCTTTGAAGAAAACCCCTCCTTCTGAAGAGATGGGAAATCTTTGAAGTTATTAAGCATGCATTAATCATTTTAGATAGGTAAACTCTGGAATAAGACCCATCCCAACCTGTAGTATTCTTTCCCGGTGCTTTGCCAATTAAACTGTGCCGAACATTTCACTGCAGAGGAGACGATAATAGCACCCCAGAGCGAGACTTTTTGCAATCTGGGAGCTGAAGTTTAGTGCAACGTGTGAAGTAGATTTTGGCAGCAGGCTGAAAGTATCATCTAGGTTAGAAGATATATAGTATGTTTGAAAATATTCCTCTCCTGGATGCTCTTTTATCCACTCATTCCACACACTTCACTCTTCAGAGAGTCTGACAATAAGGCATTGCCCCGTGACAAAGCCTCTGCTCAGCCAGCTCAAATTTGCAGGGGTTAATGGTAGGTAAAACCCATGGCGAATCTGGCACATCACCAGAGGGAAGGGGAGGCATTCCTCAGAAGGTCCAGTGGGGGACATCTGTACTGGCTGGACCTGCCCTTCAGGTCACGGCTGGATGCAGGGAATCATGCCTGAGCCATGCACAGCTTAGCTGGGTCAGTGCAGGGTTAACTGAGCAGAAACACACAGCCTGCAAAGCTCAGCAGGTCGCAGTAGGTGGTGAAATGGCTCCTTCTGGCCTTGGACGGTGTGATTCAGGGAGTCTTTAAGGGAGGAGAGGATGGCAAGAGGGGAAGGTTGTTAACTATTAGTAAATTATTTCTAGCGTTAGTTAGACAGTGATTTTTCACAACTGACATCACAACTGCCCATGTGCTTGCACAGTGCTGACTCTCTCCCTTCAGCGCCAAGAAAGTGCTTGGTTACACACACAGCTTAGGACAAGACTGTCATTCCCATTGCCAAGGGGCACCTGAAGGAGAAAACACTACCAGAACAGTTCAGCTGCTCACCCTCAGCTCCCGTGAGATGGGTGGAGAACAGGAACCAAGAGGTAGCGGCAAATGCAGAAGAGAGAAAACGTTCAACTGCGTGATTTAGTGGTATGTTAAGACAATTCCTTGCAGGTAATTGGCATGTTTGAGACAATTCTCCTCCTCTCACTAGAGATACTGTAATTTTGAGCATGAACTGCTAATCCCTCAACTGGGTTAAGCAAACCTGGTTTGCTTAAGCGCAGCAGTGGCCTCACAGTGCCCATATGCTCTCCTCCCACTGCCTCAGACCTTCACCCAGGGACAAATAGCTGAAAAGCCATGTGTCATCATAGACAATCATCAGTCCATAACCTCAGTTTATTGCCCTGACTTTCTACTCAGTGTAGGTTTGAGAAAACAGCTTTAGGGGAAGGCCGAGCAAGAGAGATCCATCCACACCAGTGTGGGATGGAAGCAAGCAAAACCAAAGAACAATGATATATCTGAGATTCAATTTCAGATTGGGATGTGTAAATACATATGCCTACCTGTAAGCATCTGAACATTCATTAGCAGTATCTGGGTGGTAGGGGAAAACACTTCCATAAATATGAATGTCTACCACCACTTCAGACATCCTAAGTTGCCTTCAGAGGTAGGTAAGAGAAAGGACCTGCTTTTTTCTGTAGCGGTAACTGGAGACCAAGAAGATATTTTAGGTCATCCCAGAAGGTAACTAAAGTGAGCTTCTGCTGACTATAACAGGTGTTTAGATGCCTAGCTCACAAGCTGGCATCTACAAGGACATAAGAATCTGAAGCTGTATCCCACTCCCAGAGTCCAAACAAGTAGCTGACTCAGGAGTACTCAATAGCTGTCCCACAGCCTCCCTGTATATCCCTGGTATTGTCTGAAGAACCCAATTCAAGGTAAGAATGAGGGATACAAACAGAAATGAGAATACGCACCTTGGAAACATATACATCTGACATCTCCTGATGAGTTTATGGTCATACCTTACATGAAATATAACACCATGGTACTGTGTTTTACAGCAATGTCCAGGGAGAATTTGCAGGATAGTAATGACGAATCTCATTAATATGTATGGAATGCAGGTCTGTGGTTTCCAACAGGATATCCTAGGGCTCTTTCAGGGTGACAGTACTACTGACATTTTGGCAGCATCCCAAGTTAAGAACAATAGAGAAAGAGTGGAAATAAAATTTCTTTTCCTTTGAGAAAACTGAAATGTAAGTCTAGATTCAAAGCTTATACTTGTGCCTCTTTTCCAATAATTACGAAGCTGAGGCACAAGATGGAATTGCGGGGCGTTCTGGATTGCTCATGTTCTTGCTCAGTCTAAAGTATTTTGTGGCAAAGGGAACAAAGATGCATTTATGTTTTCTCCCTCCTAGTCCCTTTTCCACATCTTTTGGCAGACATGGAGTAGGACCAGGAGGTATAACTTGTCCTACTCTTTCACATACACTAAGTATGTATCGAAGAGATGTTGTGCCAAAGCAGAAATCCTATTGACAAAGTTGTCTCTAGCCTTCCCTCTAAGAAGGCCAACAAGATGAATTCCTAGTATTTTTATTTAGTTTTTGCAAAATAGCAGGAAGTCCTCTCTCTCTGACATTATGTAGTCAGTGCAGGCCATGGCCTTCAAAAAAGGCAGAAATCGATGTCAAAGAAGCAAACTTAGTGGTCCCACTAATAGCGTCATCATCATCATTCTGTGACTTGCTAGTGGAAGAGTATCATCAGCTCTAAGAAAGTAGTACATGCCACATTATGCAGTCTTTGATTATCCCCTTGTGGCCAGTCTGAAGGGCCTTTTTAGCAGTTAAACTAGTCATTGGCTTTGCAGAGAATGCAACTTATAGACACAAGAGACAGGGAATTGGAGGAGAAAAAAATTACAGTGGTTGGATGAGAAAGCCTTGTCTCTTTCTCATAGCCAATATATAAAATGCATATTCTTCACAAGTTATGTTTTAGATAGGGTATATTTGGCACCAGTGCAGTTTTTTCGGTAGAGCCAAAAGTAACACATTGAGTCACATAGGTTTCATCACCATCTGTGCCCAGATGCTGAAGATTAGGTGTCGGGCTGTGTCTGCATCAGTGGCGAGTTCTGAGCAATGCTGTTGTTCTGAAGTGAATCCTCTGTTTGGCCTCGCTTACTACAGGCTGATTCAGTTCACAGGGCAGTTTTGGTTCATGCCTTTTAGATTCCTTCTGGAAAAAAGCTGCCTTCCACATGTGCAACTGATGCACTTCATAATGGGGACATGTTGGCTTGCACCGGTACATAGTCCTTTGGGTAGCCTTGAATCACAGATCTGGTGAGGATTTGGAACCAGACAAAATCTAGCACAAAGTGAAACCTCTAAACCAAATACAGCACAGATACAGAGGCCTCAGCACCAGCTGCTTTGATCTACTCATCTACTCTTCTGGTGCCAAAGAAGCCAAGTCAGACATAACCAAAATCCATCCTTTTTTTTCTTTTTTTTTTTTTTTTGGTTGTTGTTGTTGTTTCTTTTGGGGTGTTTTTGTTTGTTTGTTTGTTTGTTTTAAATTATGCATTCAAGTACTAGTTATTTAAATATATTTCATGAACTGCCTTTAATGTTTCTCTGGGCTATATTCAGACAGATGACTGGGATGTTTAAGTTTGAGAAAATGATGAGCTAGTCAGACTGCCTTTGTACTGAGAGCTCCCAGTGCAGCCAGAGGAGAGTCAGGTGTAACACTGGTCAGCCCTCGCAGGCAGCTGTCATGTCTCTCATGAGGCTGCTCATACATCTCCTCTGACTCCCTGCTAAATCAGGGTACTGCAGCCCCAACAAATGCTCACTTCTGATCAGCTGACTTTAGATACCTGCATCGATTGTAAACCCAGTCTGGACGCCACCTCACCCAGGACATACCACCTGAATACACCTCTCTGGGCTTCCTTCTCCAGATATGAGAGCAAATTTCTACTTCTCACTTCTCCCTCCCTCCATTACTGGTGTTGGCCACTTCAGAGCAAGACCCGGCACGCACGGTTCAGTCTTGAATCCATATTCCTGTTAACAATGCAATGCTGCACTGTTACATAAGGCACAGCGCTGAGTAGAACATTAATGCGTGATAGTTTCCTATGGACCTCCGTGACCTCTATCCAACTAGTCTAAATAGCAAATACATCTGTGATAGGGAGTTAAGCCAAAAGCTCCAGGTCCTGAGTTAATAACAGCTAGAGCAGCTTCACCGCGGCTGAGCTGTGCCTGCTAAGATTTGCTTTCCCAGTACTGTCACAGGTAAACAAGACCCTGACAGCTTCAGTGACTTCTAGAAATACCTTCGGTGAAACCTGTAAAATAGGTTTTTTAGATTTGCCTTGTAAATAACTCTGCTGTGTGATCAATGATCTGAGTGTGCCCCAAACATTTGCCATTGAGTTTTTGATCTTATGTTAAATTAAAGAATAACTGTGGTCACACATCAGTTTGTATTTTGGCACCTCTGAAAAACATGATTTGCAATGGATCACTAGCACATTTTTTTCCCTCATAGATTTTTAGTATCCAGGCAGAAAATGTGCTCAGATAGCCTTGTGGGTGTAACAAAAAGCTCACAGTATATTGTACCTTGTACTTGACACCATGAATTTTTTCATATTTGGCTTGTATGTCACTTGTTTTACTAACTAATAGATCATTCTTATTACAGGCATACCTTCACTATTGAGTTATCTAGAGAAAGTCATGGATAATATCAGAGAGGTCCTCATGGAACATGAAAATATCCCGAGAGAGAAAGCAATGCTACACCTGGCAGGAATATAGTTTTGTTTTTAGCAGTGAGACATATATCTGAGACAGACACAGAGCTTTGTGCAATACTGAATCCACACCTATGCGCATTTTAAAAAGCCCTCCCTCATGCCACGTCTCTTCTACTTCTGAGAGAGAATGGACACAGCCGAACAGTTAAAATTGTTCATTTTGTAATGCAAACTCCTGCTGCTAAGCTGAGGATTTCAAACCAGTTTAACAAATTACAAAAAATCCCTTCTCAGAAGACAAATTATTTGGAATTATCAGATCTGATGTACTGTTTAATTATGCATGCTTTTGTGCTAAGCATCCTTAAATATTAACGAGATATGTTTTTGCACTTATGACCTAAAGTAGATCTATAGTAAACTCGCATGTCTGTTGGCAGTAAGTCATCACAGGACTGCCCTATAGCAGCAGCTCTTTTTAGACTAGGAGCTTTTCAGCGGTTTTTTTTTTGCTTTTGTATCATTGCCAGTGCTATGGAAAAGGAATCAAGAAAATCACAACCCTGACAGAGAGAGCCCTTCTCAGATGAACAGGGCTGAGATAATTCTTGCAATCACTTTCTGTCTCCCTCTCAACATGAGAAAAGAGTGTCTGAAAGCTGCTAAGCGCTTGACCCCGGTGATGGGCACAGCAGGCTGCACGGTGGAGAGGGGCAGCTGGCTGGGGATGGGGTAGTGCTGGGCTGCCCTTGTGTCTCCATCACCAGGGCAGACATCAGGGACTTACCCTGGGGTCTGTGTGCATTCAGCCAGAGCTGATGTTCATGTGTAATGGAGAGAAGGAGAAAGGCTGTAGTAGAGTTAAAAATTATAAGAGAGAAGATACTGAGAATATCGCATTACTCGAGATCAGCTTGACTCCAGAGACTGGGACAACAGCAGGGTCCTGGCCAGGATTAGCTGCATCTTGACAGCCTGATCCTCTCAAATCAAATGCAGATTTCCACTGCTTCCCTGAACTTCTGAATAGATGCCTGACCCATCCAGACCAGATTCATTTTAATGAAGCATCAATATGTTATTGATCTTCTGATCACTTCCAGTTTAGTCAGTTCATCTTCTACCATCAGCAGGCCCAAAGGTTTTGCCCGATTCCCCTTGAAACAGCGTAAAAACCCCGGTTTACATGGACTGATATTGGCAAAAGCAAGATGATGAATACTAGAGCCTTGTCTGTATAAATCCTGAACTGAACATGACACAACAGAAACCTGAACCACACCAGTGGCTACTGAGAACTTCACAGGGACATGGGAGCTGGTAAAATGTCACCTCTTCAGCCACAGGCCCTGTCACCTGCTGTCTGATCCCCCTGGCCCTACATGCCTGCTCAACAGCTGTGTGCCAAATCCTGTGCATCCCCATAGATCTGAAGAAGAAACATTTTTAACATATTTCTCAAGGTAGGTTCTCACCAGAGAAAGAGAAGAAGGGAGAGGGTCTGTTGGGCACAAAATCCTTACATCCGCTCTACCTGTAAAGGCTGTTTCTGGACCTCACCTCTCTATGTCACGGTACTGTGTCCATGGTTCTACTCAGAGCTGCCCGATCACAAGATAAGATAAACCATCCTTTCTTTGACAAAACCTGACAGCAACGCATGCCCCACATATTAAAACCACCCGCCTTCCCTGGCAGCAGATAACGTCTTTGCTGCTTCACAAACCACTCACAGCAGTTAGAAGGTGCCTTGTACATACGAATGTTGTTGCCTGATATATTAAGCCAATCCACAAGCTCATTACCTCCACTTGTTCCCTGAAGCTTACCTATATCGAAAAGCTGTCACACAGCAAAGCATTAAACAAACACACGGGCTGCCTTGTTATTATTGTCTGCGGTACAGCAGTGCTTGTAGTGCAAGGCAAGGCAGGGGTCTGGTTGTGCCGGTGCTGGATGCAGAAAAGGGGTCAGAGGCAGTGTGACAATCAAGAGGTAGCACGGGCAGATGGATTTTACCCTGTTACAATGAAAAGGTCACCTATTTCTCAGCCCAGATGAGCAGGGAATCTCCCCCATTTTTACAAAGCAGTACGGGACTGGGAAATAGATTTGCCCCTGAAAAGGGCAAGTCAGAGCAGAGGTGGGACAGCAAATAGTCTGTCAGGGCATATGGGTCTTCAGCATGTCATAAGGGACTGGTGCAGGGACAGGAAATAAAGGATTTACTTAAAATCCTGCAGGCAGTCTGCAGCAAGACAAGGAGAAAACCTTGGTATCTCAAGCCTTCAGAAGGATAATCGGTCCCTAAAACACAACTTCTTCTTACGTGTTAGACTGATCCCTCACCTGGGCATGTTCTCTGAAAAAGGAGCCTCCAAACACTTCTTCCACCATCGAATGGATTTTCTGGGAAATAAAAATTAATGTGATGATCTGTTAAATGGTTACTATGATCATAGAATCATAGAACGTTTTGGATTGGAAGGGACGTCAAAGACCATCAAGTTCCAACCCCCTCCCACGGGCAGGGACACCTTCCACTGGACCAGGTTGCTCAAAGCCCTGTCCAGCCTGGCCTTGAGCACTTCCAGGGAGGGGACATCCACAACTTCTCTGGGCAACCTGTTCCAGTGTCTCATCACCCTCACAGTAAAAAATTTCTTTCTAGTATCTAGTCTAAACCTACCTTCTTTCAGTTTGAAACCACTCCTCCTCATCCTATCACTACAACTGACAATGAATAGCTTCTGCTTATTCTCTACTGCAACAGAAGACTGGCTAACCACCAACACCACGAGGAGGAAGAGGACCAAATAGTGCAACCCATTCCCTGTCCATTCATAAGGGAAAGGGGACAGGCAGGAATGGATGTATGAATTGGCCTGGCAGCACCAGTTTGCTCCCAGCCACCCCTGCCAGAGGTTTATAGGTACGTAAGTCTGTGTGGCACACAGCTGTTTTGTGGGGCACGTGTGGCACTCAGACTGACCAGGTTACGTCAGAGAGGGACTTAGACCTCCCAGCTAAAAGGGTGGAAAATGGACAGAAAAACGCAGAGAGCCCCAAAGAAGGAAAACAAGAATTCAAATGCATTCATCCCCGAGGAGCTGGTGAAACAGCTGCTTGCGATTGCATTAGTGCATTTTAAAATGTTAATGGGGCCCCAGCTGCTGGCAACTGCCCCATCAGCTGGAGTGTGGTCTACATAGCTTGTCCTTCTGCTGCTCTGCAGTGCAGTCAGACAGGTTTCCTCAAGAGGGTTAAATAAACTAAGTTTAAATCATACAGCAACAGTCTAGGACCATACTCAAGGCCAGTTAGGATTATCTCAGCTCTAGGGGGGTAACAGGCTTGATGCGTCAGGAGGGATTTTTCCTACAGATGTGATGAAATGCACAGCATCGCTGTCAACGCTGCCTTCTCTTCAAAAATTTGCTTGCATAATTTACACCAGGTGTCACTGTAGGTAGAAAATATTGGGATGTTAAGGAAGTCATAGCATTGGCAGATGATATTTTATATAGTAATATGCATGCTGAAGACAATAGAGTATCTCCTATAAGTGAGTACCACTCAACATGAATAATGGCTGCAAGGTCAGGCCCCTAATGAACAGCTGTCAAGCTGTGAATATGCACACTTTTTCACTGTTGTAGGCAATGCTCTCTGCTACCTAATTAGGTTGATCCATGAATATGATTATTCATTATCAAAGTCTGAGAGTACAGAATTATGTAGTGTGCCTTAAAGAAAAAGCAAGTGAAATTCTAGTGTCAGATAAGGTGACTGCATGATAAAAGAAAAAAATACACTACTAGTCTTGGGATTTTCTGTGGGGGATGTGTTGAAGTCCACAAAAGTTCACCTGGGAAAAAAGAAAAAACTATAATAACTTTCTTGATAGATTCAAAATCAAAGATTCGAATCCTAATTTTAGAAAGGGCATTGCATTATGAATGACAATGCAAATTCTGATTTAAATGAAATACAAAAGAAGAATAAAATATTTTTATTTTATAGAAATGCAACTTTTCAGTTGTGTTCAACCAATTATCTGGGAATCCTGAAACACTGCAATGTCTACAGGTATGGAGTCTCCAATATTACAAAAGATTAATTCCACCACACTGAGCTTCTCCAAAAGGAAGAGCTATAGCCTGTGGCCATGCCCCTCCTGCCATCCAGTCTCCCAGGGATTCTCATCGCTGCCCTTTCCACTCCAAATGGTGAATATCAGGGCTTAGGAGACTCTTCAACTGATGAGTGGAAATGGGAGCCCCAGGAGGAGGGAGCTGGGTGCAAGGAGCTGAGGATGCCGGGAAGAACAGAGTGCTTCAAACGCCTGAGAGCATCGGCCATTTAGCACTAGAGGCAGTTCGATAAAATAAAAACGTGCCATAATGTGATGACAAAGGCCAAAGGAAAGGAGAACAAGCTATAGCCAGAGGAGGAATGCAGTCTTGATGTGAACTATGCCCTTTGTACACCTTCAGCTCGATTAGGATGGGTTTATGAGAGAGCCTTACCCAAAAGAAGATATTACCTGTCTAACATTCTTACATTTCCAATGCCCTGGTACCAACATTGGCTCTGTTCACACTCTCAGGCAGCACAGCTTCTCTGGGAGTGTCCTGAGAAAAGAGAGTTAACAGAAAGGCTAAATTTTTGCACTGGTACTGGAACAAGAAAATGAAAATAAGTATATAAAAAAAAAAATAAAACCCAGAGATGAGAAAAAACAGGTGTTTCACCTTTGAAAAGCACATTAGGAGGCAGGCAGTTGGATTTGCAGAAACAGAAACAGATTCTCATCTAGTGGAAGAAGCATTTTTTTGTCAGTCTCTAATTCCTATCTAATGTTGGGATGTAGCTCCTGGAGACTGGATATGAATCTGAACCAAATCTCTAGATACCAGCTGGGAAAGGAATCTCAGTAATAAAATCAATTTGGCCTCACCCTGCCTGCTGCAGGTCAATCTGCCTGTAAAAGGAAGCTCCCTGAAACTATCTGGGTATTTCTCATCATGCCAATGCCCTGCTCCCCTCCAGCTCCTACACCACCATTTTCCTTGCCGGTGTCTGGTTGTGGACCTCTTGGCCTTCACCCGCACCTAATCCATGCTCACACAGGGAAGTCAATGAGCCAGGGCACGCAGCACTGCGACAACCATGTGCGAGAATTGCTAATGATGAAATGCAAAAGGCGTTTCCCCATTATAGCCTTTCTTCTACGCCAAGTTTTTCCATGTTAATTAGGAGGAAAATTTCACAACTTCGCTGCCGTATAATTAAATCTTGCAATTAACATGTGCGCTTAAGTCATCGTTTTGAAAATGAGAGTCATGCAGTGAAATCTACTTAAGGGAAAGCGCCAGGATAGAGGGTAAAACGGCGACACCATGCTAATGATCCAGAACACCACTGGATAAATGATAGGGCTTACTGACAGCGCTCTGCCCGTCTGATGTGTGCGGGAAAGGGCATATGCTTACGGATGCTAATACAACACGGTACCAATAAAAGGAGAGCGGGAGGGAGGGTGACAAAAGCAGAGGTAAATACATTAAGTCTCAATTAGAGAAGTGACATGAGAGAGAGAGCTAAGGTTAATATATTTTAGAAGAAAGTCTTTCTGTGAGCTAGGGGTTGATCTCTGCAGGATAATGTGACAGAGGTGATGACAAGGGAAAACGGAAGAGCTTTTCATTTCATTAGACACTGCTTGGAAATGGCAGTGCAGTCTAACTGCTTTATGGCTTTCACTGGCACATCTCTTCGGTTTCCATCACCCTCCAGGCACAGGCATGGGATGGCTTTGGAAGAGTATATACCAGCCAGCATGTGGCAAAATTCAGAAACCAGCACACAAATATCTTAATGAAGGTTGTGAGTTTTTGTGAGATAGTTACCCATCAGCAGGCAAGCAGTTTGGGTCTCATTTGGTGACTTGACATATATAATAATACAATTAAAGTAAGCTTCAAAACGGTAATTATTGCAGACTAGTGGTGTTCCACACCATAAGCTGGAAGAGAATAAAACCCAACAGCTGACCTCCTACCACTCACCTCTGCACCGTCTATGTACATCGAGAAAAAGGGAACTGCCTCTTTAACAGCAATCTATGTTAACATTTTAATTGCACTGACTGAATCTTATTCAGCCGCTACAGCTTTCCTCATTCCAAAATAATCCTTATTCAATTAGCAAAGGTGCAGACAGTATCATGAAATAGGCGCAGAAGCCCATCAGAGAAACAAAGCATTATATTCTTTTATACTTCCTCACACACAAGCACACATCACCACACTTATTAGGATGACATCCAGCATTCAGGCATAAAATCTTAAATTACAGAGTGGTTGGGGCTTTTCAACTGATCCATAAAAGTAAGCACTTAGCAAAATCTAAGGACAGGTAGAAGAGATGGATAATGCCCAATGCATCGCCTTTTCAAGACAGCCACTGAGGCATGCAAAAATAAACATTTGCTGAGGTGAATGCAATGTGCTATTTGTACAATGCAACATGGCAATGACCTCGCGTAATAAAAATATCTTCAGATTTAAGCCCAGAGGACTATATTGCATATCAATAGCAATAAAACCAGCAGAAATAGAAATGTATTATTTATAGATCTATTTATAAAACCTAAATACCTCTCTAGTGGACGTACTTCTGTAGAATGAATTGCCTCCCTCTCCCTCCCTCCTTTAGTGGTTTGTATGACAAGGTAGCACAGAACTGTGCCATTAAGACAGATCTTTGTAAAAGATACAGAATTGGAATCAGGAAGAAATGCAACCCCCTCCTGCATAATTTTCCCAGTGACATGACCTGCGTTTCAATTAAGTAGCCCCACTTTACCCCTTTGGAAGTGGGATTGCAGGCAAGCCCCAGGCAGGAGCATAGTCTCTTTAGGAGGGCTGATTCTGCCTGATAAAGATAAACAGGATCTTTGCCATTAATTTTGACAGCAGTATAACTCGATTATGATTGAGTTTTTATCTTTTCTTTTGCCTTGCCTTTCCTTTTCTTTCTCCTTTCCTTTCCTTTTCTTTCTTCTTTCCTTTTCTTTCCCCTTTTCTTTCTTTTTCTTTCCTTTCCTCTCTTCCCCTCAATGTGAATCGTTTTTGATTCAATGGGCATACTGAAATGCCAGCAGAGGGAAGGAAGGTATTTTCACTATCTCCTGTCACTCAGATCTCTCCCTAAAACACTCATGTGGTTTCAAATCTCACATTGCTTTTATCTCACTATCACTTATAAGACTATTACAAATAATAAATCCTTCCTGGGATGCCCCATTCTAGGGACCAAACCAATTCTCTGTTCACAGGGACAGTTTTCCTTCCTTATATATCCCCTAGAGCAAAACTGCAGGCGCTGAAGTTACTTTGCCAATGAAAAAAATATTACGAGAGACTTAAAATATTAGGCTGGGGAAAGTAATGGATTATACTGATGAATTCAGTCACCTACATTTGCTTGGAGAGCCTAAGTGTCTTCAGATCTGGCCATAAGCTGCTGAGTAACACACTGAGTAATTGAGACCCTGGACAAAGGCCTCCAAACAGACTGGCAACAGACTGCTGTAAAGCAGCCCTAACTTTGTCTCCTGCCTGGTGCGTTTTTACAGACGCCACACCTAACCCCTCTATGACTCGTCCTCCACAGGGCAATGGCGCACCCCGCCAGCTCACCCATGCGAGTGGGACGTGGTGCCATAGAGATCAGATGCCACCTTTGTCCATTCTTGTTGCTCCTTGCTCTTCTGGTGAGAAATGTACGCATTCATATTACCGCAAATTACTCAGAAATCTCTTTTCACCCCCTCACAGCTGCTGCACCATCATACAGGACTTCGCTGGATTTGACCCACAAATTTCAAGCACAAGTTTTGTCTGCTCTTACTAGATCTTCTTTTGATGTGCTGTTTTCAGAAATATTAGACTGAGCTACCAAATCCTGTCTTTATTTCTTCTCTTTCACTCCAGATGCTTTCAAACGAATTAACCGTGACTCTGGCCCGTACTATGCTGGTGAGTTAATATGAGCAGTGAGTCAAATGAGTTAAGATGAATTTGATTCTGCTGTAACTTGCACTGGTGCAAATCTCAAAGTTTTACTTTAGAATTATTTGCATTATAGCAGTGTAAAAAAAAAGGGGGGGGAGACAACAGCAGCAGAATTAGATTAGTACTTCCCAAACATATGGATTTTCGTGTCCTTTGCCTTGACAAGTAAGCCTGGTCATCTCACCACTGCAACTTCTTTTGAAATTCTGACAGTTTATTCCAGTTTATTGTGAGCAGAGAGACTGAAAGCTGAATAATCTACTTTATAACATCTGCATGAAATACAGTTTAATTCCACCTGTCTAGTACAGAGGGGACAAGAAGGATTCTACATATATTTTTTCAAGACGTACACACCACTGGCCAAAGAACTTTACCAGATGTTTCAAATATATCTTTCCTGATGGAGATGTATCTTTTTACATGTGAATCTCACTCAGCTCTCCCACAGACTTGAAGCTAGCCCAGTTTTCTCCTAGTGGGAAAAAGATCACGTTTCCAATGTCTTTCATAAATTTTGTGCCTAATTAAGTTCCCATTAATGGAGTTGAGAAGGGCATCTTTATTTCCAGCATGCACTTTTTTTTTTTGTTTGGTTGGTTTGTTTTGTTTTGTTTTTTAAAAAAAGAGTTAATTTGGCTTCTGTGGCTCTTTGGATTTTTAAAATATTTTTTTTTCTTTTGCCTTTTGTGACTCACTTGTCAGGCAGAAGCATTACTGCGAAGCTGCGTGCCATTACCCAGTATCATTTGCTGTTCTGGTCTATTCAAATGTGTTAGCTTTTTTTTTTATGTGGGGAGTGACAGAAATGACAAAAAGTCTTTCTCAGCAGCTGAAAATAGGCGATGCTTTCAGAGCCAGCCAAGTGGCTGACAACAGTGCCACCCTGCGTCCCAGCCGGCAGCGGGACCCACCGAAAACATTTATTAAACCCTTATCAGGCACAGCAGTCTCCTCCAGCTCTCGTGCATCACACGCACTAGCAAGTCTCCTTTCCTGACGCTTCCTGGCAATTATTTACTTTCTGAACCTCCTCTGACTTTCTGCCAGGAGGTGAATTTATGGCGGCCTCGCAGAGAGCAGTCTTCGGAGCAGCACAAATAATCATTGGAATACGGCACCTTTCCTCAAAGAGTTTGGTTCTGTAGTTTGGGTAGAAATAGTTTGATGGAGCTGCAAATCAATATTACTCTGTAAATTTTTAATGTTCACACCATGTGAAATGCTGTAAATAAAATAAGCTAACCACAATAGGCTATTCTTTGTAGTTCATTTAAAAAAATGTCTGTTCAGCACTTTGGCTAACTACTTGCTGTAGATACGGCTTTAAAACTGTCTAGGCTAATACATCAAGACCAGAATTTGAATAACCTCTAGTGGCAGGCAATTTTTCAGAACTCCCAAATACTACAATAAGTAACACTAGATTTTTTTTTTTTTTCTTTTTTAAGTTATGTGCTAATATGGACAGGACAAAAAATAAGTAAAATGAATGTAAGATTCTTGTATTGACATGTTTATTAATCCAGAAAAGGTCTGTTAATTATTTGAAATGAGTTAGTTCAGGGTGGAAAAATCAAATCTGGATTCCAACCCTGACTACACAGAGACAGCATGGGAGTTTGGAGCTGGGAGGTTTCTCATAAAGTGACCCCACTATATAAATATGCACCTAGTGTTATTGTTACCTTGAACCCAGGGTTTAAAAATTTTCTTTTTTGATCCTAACTTCTCTCCTATTTCTAGAGATATATTTTACAAGAGAAGAAGTAATGCACAAAAGAGGAAAAAAATAACTTCAGCATATATGGCAGCAAGATCCATTTGAAAAACCAAAACCAAAACCCAACACTAAAAATGCATAAAAAGCGAACACAAACAGCATCTGCAGCATAAGAAAAACACCTTTTGTAACTTTGCTTCTTGCCTGTGCCTTACTCAGAAGTATCTCGGCAGGAGATGTGTCACTATGGAGACAGATTGATGAGTTTTCCACTGGTGGTATGTCACTGACTGATCCGATGGTTTAGTTGTAGATGCAGCCACGTGGGGGATATCAGTATAGTATTTAATCTTGCCCTGCTAGCAGAGCGAGCAGTGCTTGAAAGCAATATGCAGAAGTCTGGCAGCGAAGGACAAATATGATTATATGCCCTTACATTTGAGCACCCTCTTCTAATTCATAAAAGACCTCATGTCCAGCTCTCATGGCCTTACACAGAGTTCAGGAGGGGAAAGAGAGGGACAAAGAGAAGCACAAAGGCTTTCTTTGGCCTCAGGTTGGTTAGGAGGGAAAACAGATTAGCTGCTAAGACCAAGAAGATGGTTAGCAAAGGCTAAATCCTGGTTTCTTTACATGCATCCTAATTCCTAGTACGTCCTCACTCTCCTATTGGGAACAACAAGCTCTGGGTCCCAGGTTGGCCTCTGCGGTGAAATGAATCCTGTTTCCTTAGGATCATCGGACAGTCGAAGACTCTGCTGCTCACAGCAGAATCAGCTGTGAGATGAGACAGGTTGCTCAGGGCTTTATCTAGTTGAGGCTTGAAAATCTCCAAGGATGGGGACAGCACAGCCTCTACAGGTAACCTGTTGCTGTGTTTCATATCCACTCTGAACTTACACTGTTTCAGCTTATGTTCATTGTCTCTTGCCCTCCCACCACACACTGGATCTGCCTTCTTGCTAACATCCTCATAGGAATTTCCTATCAAAGCAGCTTACTTTTCCTTAGCATTGTCTCTGCATGGTCCAAATATTGGGACCAAATTTCTGCTTGGGTCCCATTTCACAACTTCCTTGACCATTGCTCCTAATATCCCAGTGTCTAGGGTGTTAAATCCTCTAGTAAATACTCCTTCTCTCAATCAGAAGTACCTACAAATGCTATTTGTCTGCCCTTTATACATATTAATACACAGTTAATAAAGCTGCTATGGATATTCGGCCCTCCTCTGCATTCTCACATCATCCCACTCCAATTAGAAAACTTACCATTTATCAATAAGTGCTACATGTGACATCATGATGTCCAAACCATGTGACGAGGCTGGCTGTGAGTGAGACACGTAGAAAAGGCAGAGCTGTGCTTGGAGTGTCAGCAGGAGGCCAGGTTCAGTCTTCAGCTCCATCACCAAGCAGCCATACAAATCACTGACCCGCTCTGGTCTCACTTCCCCATATGTAAAAAAAAAAAAAGATTTAAATATTTGGATTTTGCCTCAGGGGTGCAATTCATAGCTTATGATGCATTCCTCCAACAATATCAGGGGCCCTATACCTACATTGCAGCAAAAAATGTGGGTTAGCAGCCTGTCCAGCTGATCCTGCCATAGCTTTTAAGCTGACCAGGAAGAGGGGTCCTGATCAATCTCGGTCAAAACACCATCAGGAGGGCGAATGTTGGTGCTGCTTGTTTTTTCCGCAGCTACCTTGACAACAAAGCTTTCTCCCAGACAGGAAATAGATCTCCCACTCTGCAAAGCCTGGAGAATTATGTGCTTCTCCGTCTGTCCCAGCTCAGGACCAAAACAAAATCTCAATATTCTTGTTGAACCAACATTCAGAAATGCCGAGTTTTTCAGTATGCTTCACTCATATGTAAGCATTTTACTGTCATTAAAACTTTTTACAACATTTTAAAAGTCAAAACAGGACATTCTGGCAAACAGGAATTGTTTCTTCTTCTCTCTTAAGTAGGAAATAATTTTTCCTTTGAATCTTTGATAAATTAGATCAATGGAATATCCTCAGTTTTTTACTTTCCCACCCTTTGCACAAATGCTTGGCAAAGGCTGATCCTCCTTCAGGGCCGTACAAAATCAGTTGTTCAGCCACTGGTAGCTGTTAACTTGAAAATTCCGTGTCTTGACACTGGTTTAGTGACTAAAAATGCAAAAGTACAAGGATAAACCCTGCTGTTCTACCTTATTGCTCTAGCATGGTCATACACTGTTAGGATTAAGACGGCTCTTGTCCAGACACGGATCCAAGGAGGGTATGGTAAAGGGACAAAGGCTGGTGGATGTTCACAGTGAGCTCATCCCAAGTTTAAAGAAAGAAGTATGAAACTTGTTTGAAACTTCAGAAAGTGAGCAATGAAGGCCGGTGTCTAGGGGTCATCCGGGAGTCAGTTATCAGCAACAAAGGACACTAGTGTCTGGAGAGTTTGTGAAACATCTTGAAAGTGAATCAGAGAAGAGGAGGGTAAAACAGCGAAATAAGAAAATCACCTTGGCACTGGAATTCAAATGAACTGTAATGTGACAACGCTGCTGAGGGAAGGAGAAAAGTAATTCTACAGGAGCAAAGAGCTCAAGGGACTGTGGATGAGGTGTGGGCATGAAGGGAAAATGCTGTATTAAATGTAGTGGGGAAAGATCTGCAGTACGATGTCCAGATGTGAGGGACAGAGAGGCAGCCTGAGCAACAGCCAGCTTGGGCTGTTTCTGCAGCCTCTGAGAGCAAAAGAAAAAGTCTGGAGACACTAAGCTGAGGACTGTTCTGTGTCCAAGATGTATCCAAGCTGATCGTTGTCTCCCATTCCAGGCAACATGATTGCTAAGAGCAACAAAAGAAAGGAGAGGCCAAGTTTCCAAAATCTTCAGGGTCACTGGCACCCTTGAGTTTCCTGCAATGGGTATCTAAACAAGTGAAACCCATCTTGGAGTTGTGTACTTATGCCTGAGACAAGAATTAGAAGGAGATAGCATTAGAGAGAGAAGGAAAAGAGTGACTGAAAATAGAAAATCTTCTTTTCCTCTCTGGTACAGTCTATGGCATAACAACAGTATTAACCCTTCCTTCAGGAGGTCGGGAGTAGAAAGTCCCTAAACACTAAAGCTCTGCCTGCACTAGGAAACTAACTCTGGAGAGAATGTTCTGAACATTTCTGAATGCTTCTGTGTTGAAGAAAATGATGATAATATGAGGTATGAAGATGTGACAACCTGGTTATAAATAAAACTCTAGGTTATTATTACTTTAATCTTCTGATATTTATGGACTGCCTCACAAATTTTAAGTGACTGGTCTCAGCAATATTCCTCTCAGGGACAGGACTCCTGAGATGCCAGATACATTCGTCTTTTCTTCCTTGAGAATGTTTCCACAACCAGCACAACTGAGATGGAAACAACACAGAGAAAGAGCTAAGCATGAACGGATAATGTAAATCTGCATTTTCCATTATTTTAACTACTTTTGTTAAAAACTTAACATCACAAGGAAATTCCTGGCTTTATGCGTTGTGCATCCAACCAGTAAAAGCTACCAAAATGAGTGGCAGAAGAGAAGATGACCTCACTGCCATCACAGGAATGGATGTTTCAAATAATTGTAGTGGAGTCAAATCAAGCTTAAAAGTATTCCTAACTGTGATATCTTCTTAAAACAACTCACTGTGTGTTTTCCTGCAGTTCTGTAGAAGAGAAAGTGGAACCAAATCAGAACAAAATCAAGCGACAGCAGAACCAAAATCAGAACTGCACCACAGAATACTTACTGGGCCCATTCTGGTTTGCTAGTCATCACCCATCCTGACTGTAGAAGAGCAAGAGTGGACAGACAGCCGTCCATCACTCATGCACACACACTCACAACCCCATATTATTTTCAGAGCAGAATTTTCCTGTGTGAAACTCTCCTTAACAGGGTTCCCCAAAAGGCTCACTATTCCTTTTGAGACTGGCTCTGTTTACTTGGCATTCAGGGCCATGTTGTGATTTGTTAATGTATAGGTCTGTCACAACTAATAAATCTTTACAGTGTTATGGATGACATTATTATTTTTGATCAAGATTACAGCATGGGCTGGCTGATGTGGTTGATACCAATGCTTACAGGCTATCACCTCCTCCTTGAATATTAGCTTAAAAAAAACCCCAATGCAATTCAAAGCGTGGTTCCATTTAAATATTAATGGCATAATGATATTGATGGTAACAGTATCCCTGCAGAGGCTGCAAACCATGTCCTCTATACATGCATTCATGGCATTAGGCAGCAGAAAGAGCACTTGCTGGGGGCTGGCTGCTGATTGTAATGCAGAAACATTCGTGGGCAGCTGCTGGTGGGAGGTGGGAGGAGAGCGAAGGCGGGAGGGAAACTGGTTCACAGATAAGCATGCGTGCAAACACACAAATTGAGTTCCTACAATAGGAGTAAAATAAATCCTAATCCACTTGCTGTACTATGCTTGGGTGTCAGGTAAGGCTTAAAGAAAAACCAACATATAAAGAAAAAAAATAAACAGCATACAACATAAATAACATGTGTCAAACAAATGCTACAATGAAACAGATGTAGTAAATTATATTTAATAATGTTTAACAAATCCCCATGCAGCTAATGGTTCGTTAGAAATGAGTCCCTAATGTTTTAGGGACTGCTGGCATTTACAGTCGTTTTCTTTGTCTTAACTCACATTGGGTTTTGTGCTGTGCGCCGTTTTTCCTGCTCCTTGCAGTTCTATGATCTTTCTCAGCTTGTTGGGATTTCAGACGTTGTTTTAACTCACTAGCCACTCTGATAACAAAATGTCCATGGGAAGGATTTGGTAAAACCCTTTTTTAGGGGTTTATTCCCTTTTTCCTCTTCATTACACAGTGAGAGCCCATTCTACTCTGACATCCAAACTCCTGTGAGACCTACTTGTTGCCAAACATGTAGCTTCTAGCCACAGATTTCATGGTATGAGTGAATAACAAGGGAATATATTGTGCCAGGCCCAAAAGGCAATTCCGCTTGCTCTGAATGTCCTGCATTAGTAGATTCCAGTGATACAACAAGCCCATTTTAGCCATAAGTGCCCTTTCATCCAACTGTTAAATACCATCCAAAAGCACATAAAATTATTTTGCATCACACGGGCAAAATAACTAAAATTAGGATTATATCCGTTGTCCAGGAGGATGAATTAAGCCACATAAATGAATCCATAAGCATTACTCACAATACCAGACACTCCAGAGAGAACTGAAGACTAAAAGTTCATTGCTTTTCTTCCAACTCCACCAGCTGTTCCAATTTTAAAAGAAATTCTGTCTCCCTACAAACTTGACTAAGAAATGCTGGACATGCACAAGAGCATGGGAACATCATGCCTTCGATCCAAAGAGGAGGGGAGGTAGAGGCCACGTTGGTTCAAAACCACAAGATGGGGCTACAGATGCCATAATATGTGTATAATAAAACCCAGGAAATATTGTTCTCCTGTGGCAGAAATTCCAGATTTGCTTAAAGAAGGGGAAGTCTTGCCTGTTTGCAGTTGCAAAGGTGGAACCCCAATTTCTCTTTGGAAAAACTTCAGCTCTGCTCAGGTCTCCTTGCAGTCTGCCCAGAAAGATGGGGACAGCAAGCAAGGATAACTCTGGGCAGCAGTCATGGCAGGTGGAAGCTCTGTGCTGAGTTACAGCCTTGTCTGCCTGATCTCTGAGTGGTGAACCAATTACTTTGGGTCAGAGTTTAGAAAAGTCTGAAGTATGGAATAAGAGAAAAATTGATGTTTTTCTTGCCATGGGATTGTTGAGTTCAAGCCTTAGTCCCATGCTTAACTTGCAACACAGATTTTTCTTACCATTTACCTGTATTTGTCCTCACAGTAGTAATTCAGTGCTTGTAGCTGGAGCCAACTAACCTGAAAATGGAAATAGGCTACAGGGCTCCCAGATTTCTTGCAGGCAACACAACTTTATCCATCCAGCAGTATGGATAAAGGACAGGCAGACTGCTCAGGTGTTGGAGGCCTCCCATAGTCACCTCAAGTCCTCCAGCAACAAAAATATTCATGATGAAGATCAGATAATTGGTAAGATGAAGATGCAAACACTTCAGTGCTGGACATGAATGCATGTGGCTTTTAAGAAGGCAGATAAATGAGTTTCTCAGTGGGATCAGACAAATTTGAGATGACTAACTATAGTATATAAAAGTAATTCATTCTTCAATGAAATGGAAACAAGCACAGTGTGAACGAGTCTAGTACCTATGCACAATGTTAAATACCCCAAAATAGGATGGGGAAGAGATCATATTTTGACTTTGGTTTTTTTAGCATTTGGATTTTGCAAATTTCACTACAAAAAAAAAAAACCAAAAAACCCAAACATACCACAAACAAAAAACCCCAAACCAACCAAACAAAAAACAAACAAAAAACCCAAACCCCAAAAAACCCACCAAAATTTGTTTCATGCTCTAGAAAGAAAAAAACCACACCTTGGTGCACAACTTCCTCCATTCTCAGTCTGAAGGCAACCATAACCATTTGTCAGGACGCGGCTGAGTTCAAAGTGTTTGAGTGTGAAAGGTAGATGATCTTGATGAATACAGTGAAGTTTCACAGGGGACGCATTCTCAGGATATAAGTCAGACTCGCTGCCATCTCAGGTACAGTTTTGATCCACCTGCATATACATTTTAAAGAAGGTGTGAAACTCATTCACATACTAGGCTGCTTCAAGGAAATATATTTAAATGTGGTAACAGAGTGAAAGGTGGAAAGACCTGTCATCTGGAAACGTGCTTATATCAAAAAGAAGTGTCAGCTCAAAATGGCAAAACCTAGAAGCGGATAAAAAATGCAGAAAAGGTAAAGATGCCAATCTCTCCCTCTGGGCAGCTGATGGCTGAGGCAAAGTATTATTGGATTCTACTCCATGGCCTTTTCCTTTCCTGTCAAGAACTGACATGGGTATAATTAAACAACAGTAACTTCAAACAGCTTGACTGTTTAAGTTAAGTATTATCCAATTACTTACTCCATTGGCCCTACCTGGGCTGCAGCCCCAAGTTGGATCTTATTCAGTTGTCCTCAATCATCTTTTTGTGCAGAGACACCTTAGTCCAGCTCTTTGACAAGTTTGGGATGTAATGTGTTAAATGAACAGTAGAAAAGGAAGTTGTTGCTGACTCAAAACCCCTTCAGCACAGTAGTTTGCCAAAGCCCAGATCTCTGGGGAACACCACTTTCTCTCAATCTCTTGCTAACTATAACTCCAATTCGAAGCACTGAAGATTTATTCTGATAAAGCCACGCTGCTATAAGATCACAGAAAAACTCGATCCCTGCCAATATTACCAGGGCACGACAATTAGCAAGGTTGTGCCTTGACTTACACAAAGAAAGCTCAGCTCGTTTCTGAAGGATCCCACTGGTGTTCAGCTTTCAATTCCCAGGGTCTATCACACCATCTTGATGCTCAAAGATCTTAATTCATCTTGCTGTCATATCTAGCCATCACCTACGAGGCACATTTCGAATGAGGTTCGTCCTGCTTGCTAACATAACGCAGTCATCATCTGCCCTGTCATCTGAAAAATATAAATGTTTCATGCTCCACTAATAAATCTGCTACAATATTTGCTGTTGCTTGTGCATTCCAGGGCCCTGTTTTATGAATTGAAGTTTATTAATCACTTGCCTCATGATAATGATCATTGCTAATTGTGAGCCTCTTCCCAACCCAGTACATGGGGCAAGCTAGTGCTCCAGTGTGGATCTGAGCCCTCATTGCTCTCTTCCCATTGCCCTTCCCATCAGCAAGCCCAGCCAGGGTGAAAAATCCCCTGAACGCAATGGTGAGAGATCAAAAGCTTTTTGCCTGATTTCCCATTTAATGAGAGGGGCTGCAGAAGGAAGTTTGCAGAAGGAAACTGCGTGTGATTATTATAAACCACAGAAGTTACACCTCACCACCACCCCCAACCACACCTTTCCTTTGCTGGCTGCTGCCTTTTAAAAAGGCTAAAAAATTGGCTAAAAAGCCAATTGCATTGCCTTATATATATTTTCCTCTGTCTTCTCTATATATTTTCCTCTCTCCAACAGCTCATGTTTTGATGGCTGGCAGATAGAGTTTATGTGAAGTCACTGCTTGCCAGGGGGAGCCTGAGGTTCAAGTAAGTCATCTACATGCTGGAAAGTAAAATTACTGGGAAAGCTGGGACAGTAAAAGAGGAGAGTTATGGTAACCTATTTCATCCTGCATTTTTGCAAGACCTCTGCTCTGCGGTTACCTGTGCTATGGGGGAGAGGTAGTGAGTTGCCTTTGTGCTTTGAGAACTTATTGAGATAAAGTCCTGAGGAAACAGAATGGTTTCTGAGGTACGTGAACACACATCATCCATATTTCAGTGGTGCCCAGGCTCTTCAGTCATGACAGAGTTCCTTGGCCCTAATACTGTAGGTGAAAAACCTTGTTTTCTTCCCAAAGATCTGAGACCCAAAATGGGTGAGACAGACCAGGAAAAGGGAATTTTCTCCCTGAGTTACAAAATGGGATCTTGGAGCCCTGAGAAGTCAAGTTCTCTTGCTCAGTATTACATGAAATAATAACTTGAGATGAGTTATGGACTGAATTCAAGAGTCAAACAAGGGCTGTGAGCACCTGCCCATGGATGGGCACATTAGAAAACATGCCCCGGAAGCTTTGGAGAAGTCTCTGATGGTGCAAGGATGTGGTACCTGGCATCCTCACTCTTGCTTCCAAACTCCACTTCTTTTTTTCACAAAACTTGTCAGACACCAATGTCTTCAATGTCCTGCATACTGGCTGAAATCTGGCTGAAATTAGGTAAAAGAGTCCATCAGGAGATGGGCACACACAATATCCTAAACATCATTTCCTGAAGAAAGTAAGATCAAAAAAAGTGCTTGTAACCCTCAGGCCCTCTTTCTTTTTGTCTGCATCAAGGCATTCCTCAGTAGGGCTGAGTATTGATCTATTTTATGGAAACAGTGAAGTTTGGAGTTTTATGCTCCTTGCTCAAAGACAAACTCCTCTCTGAAAGAGCACGAGTTGGTGAATCGGCCGATGGCTCTTACTCAAACCACTCATCATTCCAGTTCTTAAAGATTAAGTCAGCTATTGACCTATATTATTCTGTCTCGAAAGAGATGTTATAAGCTGTACAACAAATTAAAGGGGAAAAGCCTAATCAAGATTGGTCTCACACCTCCCAATCTTCCCATTAAGAGCTGCTTCTACGTCCTGTTATTTATCGTTTCGGGTAAAGACTGTTTATGTGGTATTAGGCGTTTTATCGGTTTCTCCTTCATTTTAGTTTTTGTTGTTACACATTTGATCATGACCCAGTTTTCACTCTTTATAAAGGGGAACTGGGGGAAAATGCTGAGAAACTAAATGGCCCGGATTTTTTCTTCCAGCAGGACCTGTGCTGGAATCTATTTTTCACCATTGGCAGAGAGTACACGGCTAACACTCACACAGACATATGGAAAATTCAGACCCAAAAGTGACAAAAGACTACCAAATCCATCATTATTTTTCCAGTTCACCTACCTAACTTGAAAATCACTGACTGCTCACTTCAAAGCGAACACAGCTGCAAAATGACGCAAATACCATTAGCGACAAGACGACATTTCCTTTATTTATTTATTTATTTATTTATTTATTTATTTATTTTTAAAGAGAAAGTTTGGCATGCTGCAAAATTGGGCTGCAGGGGCAATGAGTTAGTTTTGCATCTCACAGGCTCTGGGCTGGGTAGACACTGGCACAGTAGTGTGAAAACACTGCACTGTTAGGGCATGGTTAAAGCGAGATCAGGCTAAGCAGAGATTCAGAGGAATAGATTGGAGAGGGGACAGGGAAGGTAAAGGAAGGAACCCACACATAAAAACAGGCTTGGTAGGAAATGATCTGTCATTGATTATTAAGATCTCTTTGGAGTTATTTGGAAGCAATGAAGGAAACAGCAGGTAACAGGATTTTGTTCAGGTTAGCTCGACGTTCACTTACAACACTGAGAACCAAAAATACATTTACAAGTATGTCATACTGAGATGGTATTAACTCTTCATACTGGAAGATTTCTCTGATCAGTATGAGCTTTTGTTTTGCTCTTAGGAAATTTTTATGACTGTATAGTATAGGGATGTGTGTTTGCATCTTTTAAATTATCAGTCAGGTGTATGGTAGCTGTTCTAAAAAGCAGGTAGTGAAACAGAGATGGGAGAGATAATATATCCACAGCTCTCAACCACAGAGATTCTCAGAGGTTGCTTCTCTGTGTGTATAGGATCTTTTGTCTAAATATAAACGCATACATATATTTATGGCACTTATTTTGCAGTTGCATTTACAACAGCTTTAGTTGTTGGAGAGCTGTAGATCCTAGTTCTAACTCCATGATTCATGGACATACGTCTATACATGCTAAATTTGTTCTCAGTTTTATTTTAACCAGAATCAAGCCTGAAAATGTTGTCATGGAATTGTTGGCATTGTAAAATTTACAAGCTGCATTTGACATGCCATTACCAGAAATTTGCTCAAGCTTTTAAAAACAAGGAAACCTTTACACTTCTCATTTTTCTGTCTTGTTAGACCCCCTAACTCAACCCAGAAAAATCGTGATTGCTGAGAAGCTTTAATAATACTGAAGCAATTTAAGTTCATTGCAATAGCTTCAAATTAAGAAGCTGCAGCATTCCTGGACATACATTTCTTGAAACAAAAGAAAGTGACATGCAGATTATGGAATCGGGCAGATGTGCCAAAAGACTCTCCAAGCTTTCTCTGCAAAAATTTTTCTGTGCATGTTAAGTTTCTGTGATTTTGCTGGTTTAGACTCCTACTCTTTTAGGAGTAATAATTCCTACTCAATGCTCTCTATGCTATCTCTGACTAGAAGACAAGTATTGGAGGCCTCAAAATGGTTGCTCCCACCTATTAATGGGTTGCATTTTTCAGGAAGGCAGCTGAAGGCTGCCTGAATCTCACTCTACCCTCTCCTCAAAAGCAACTCCTCACTTCATTACAAAGGACCTCACTGGAGGTGGAGACTCAGGCGTGCTAAGATTTCCAGGGAACCCACTGTGCAATTTCCCTAGCAATAATCAGTCTCTTGTGTCAATGATACAGGGAAAAAACCCCAGGAAAAATCATGGTGGAATAGATGAAGAGTATGCATTGTGTTTTGAATTTATTCCACAGTACTCCATAAGCCACACATATTCCAACTGGGAGATGTCTCACCACTGTTACAATCATACAACTGCTAGTCCACCCAATGCTCTGCAGGAAAGGAGATGTTGAGGAGTTACCTGCTGACGCAAACTCACTCCCAGCATCTTGAAATGTCCATACAGCACAGAACCGCCCTTGGCTTCAAAAGCATCCTTTCCTGTTTTCCAAGGCCAGTGCCAGGTCACATTCCTACTAGTTGAGCAGCTGCATCTCCTGTCGTTCTCACGTGTGAAATGGCAAAATCAAGCAGTCAGATGTCACATCTCGGCACTACAAAACCGCAAATCGTTATCAACGAATGAAAGTATGGTGGGCTTGAAAGAAGCCAGCCTGAAGCCTTTTTCTGAAAATCAAGAATATTCTTTGAAAAGACCCCTTCCCCACAGCAAATTGCACCTTGGACAACCAGATGAACCTCAGTGCTCTCATAAGCTTCATTTACATTTTGGGATACAATTCTGCACATTATTTATGTGCATCCCTCAATTCCCTTCCACAGCAAAGTTCTAGGACTTTAAAAAAGCAAACATGACACATGAAAAGGAGAAAAGAAAAATCCATACCAGCTTTTAAAAATACCCTCTAAGGTACACTGAATAATTTTTGATCAGCCTGAGCTTAGCAGAGTTTTTGAATGCTGTGGCAAAGAGGCAGAGGGAATGATCTTAAGATATATTTTCAGACTTGATGAAGGAAACAATTGCAATAAAGTAAGAATTTTGTAGGTGCTATTCTATAGTCCTACACTGGTAACTTCAATTCACCAAAAAAGTTCATTTGCTAGCATCTTAGATAATTGCAGTGCACCAAGTGATCAGGTTCCTCAGAGATGCACATAATTTAGAACTAGTCAAGGCAGAGAGACACACATGTGGTGTTTCTGAATGTGCACCCAGAAAACAGAAGCATGGCTAGAAGAGCAGAAGATATATGCTGCCTGGGGATTTGATGCTGAATCTGTCATATGCATAGTCTCAAACAAAAATATTTTTATACTCTCTCAATTCAGATGATACAAAGTACTGCTTTCCCTTGACATTCAGGGGTCAGTTCAGGCACAGTCATAAAAGAAATGGTCCCCAGAATACATTGATTGTATCAGCAATCCTCCTTGGCAATAGGAAAATGGCCTCAGAGATGATGTGTTGCCTGACTTTTATCCAATAACTCTATTGAATTTGTTGTCTGACCTTTTCTTTCCTTTGCATGCATCATCCATGGAGCAATGTATCATCGTCATCATCATCATCCTCCTCACTCAAATGATGCATTTCACTAATAGATCATTAGAAAGAAAGTTCATTCTGAAGATATACGAGTATAATACATTATGACGGAAAAGGGCGTACTCTTGATGTACTACTCAAAAGATGGCAGAGTCCAAAGAGGACGAGCTCCAAGAGGAAGCATGTTTAATTGAGAAGGGATGACTACACCACAATAAAAAGCCTTTAATACTTTCTCATTTTGCATTACTGAAATCAATGTCTGCTTATGCTTCTTGCTTCTCTCAGCATGAAAGAAGTAAAGAATTTATTTCTTCTTTCAATCCTGTTTCACATTCTAGTTCTTGCGTATTAGCATTTGGGACCTGTGGCTCTTCAGCAGCTCAGGGCTGGCTTTCAGGCTCAGCCACGTCATGCAGCAAGCAGGAAGGCACTGCTGATACAGGAAGCACGGGAAGCACAGCACAAGTCCTTAGCAGGGAGAACAAGTCCACTGGGTCAACAAAGGTGTCTACACTGGGCTGTCCTACAGCAGAGCTACATGTGAATTTCTGCTTTGCAGTTAATGCTGTGACCACATAGGTTCCTGCCCCAGAACCGTTCCCAAAGTCCCCAGTCTCTCCAAGTTACCAGGTAAGAATCTCCTGGCACTTGATCACCTGAAGAAGAGTTGAGATCCCTTCCCAGCGTTGGGTCATTTGTCTTTGTCTAGAAACATTGGTTTTTTGCTCATCTTGGTCTCACCTCTCTCACTATGTCTCCAAAACATACCTTCAACTTGACTAACATCTATGTTTTGGGCACAATGTTCCCAAAAAGGTTTCTAAAATGTTGCTGCTTTGCACATTCCCAAAAAAATGTTATATTTGGGAAGATATGACTTGGTGCAGGAAAATATCCAAAAGACATATCTTCAAATATCCCTCAAGTGTTGAACCCATCTGCCTCTTTCAGCGTAACACATTGGTTTGAAAGCTAAAGGACTTTGGTGCCTGGCCTAAAAGCCTTCACACTGGATGTGACAGCGGTCTCCCCACTGTCATTAGCTCTTTGCCTGCTTAATCATCTCCTCCATGCTGGAGAGGGGCACCTGCAGTGCTGCGTGGGGACAGCACTGTTCCTCCCCACTCCTCTGCTGTTACCAGTAATTTTGCTCCGCGTTGTCAACAAGCATATCAGAAAAGTAAAACACAATTAACTATGGTGCCAAATAGTAGCTTAATGCTTAATTGCACAACCCACAATGAGGTCACAATTACTGGGCAATCAGATAAGCTTTCACAGATGTATTATATAATCCATGAGCTTAATTCCTCCAGAGGTAGCCAGAAAATTACTGTTCATTAACAAAGTGGTTCCATTATCAGAAAACATATTTAAATCATCATCTTCTCCATTCTGGAAATGATGCCATTTCTTCTTCAGAAGATAAATATACTTTTAAGAAATGCTTCAGCTGGAACCTAGTGTCCCAAATTAATCTAATGACAGATGTTTAAAGTGTCTTTTTTTCCCCATTAATAAAAAAGACAATTAAATATTTTTTAACTCCATCAGTTTGTATCTTATGAAGTATAAAGGCAAGCTGTAGAGATTTGCGCTGTTGTTCCACTCACAGACACAACTGAATTCTGCAGCTTTGTTCTGTAGCATGTCCCCCAGAAACCAAGGCAGTGACATAAGTAAGGGGCCAGGATCAAGCACCAAGGGTCAAATGTATTTTTCTTTATCTCCAAACCTTTTTAAAATGATTTACTGCCCCACTGTATGGGACATGAAAGGATAATGCTGTTTTCAACACTCAAACAAATGACATACTGGAACGGACATTTTTTACGTACATTTATGCATCTTGATGCCGCCATCTCCCTTAGCCTGACAAAATTCCTGTGGAAACAAATGAGATTTTTACCTGAAAGTGACTGCAAGATTGTCCTCTCTTTTACAACTGTTAAAATATATCAACTCCCTCTGAAACCCCAGAATTAATTCACAGAAGTAGAGAAGACATCCATTTCACTAATTTTAAGAAGTTCTAAATTACAGAAAATATTTCAGAATACATCTTTAGATTTATCCTTAATGTTCTCATATCTCTCTCAGGCTGAAATAAGAAGAATAATAATTGAAGAATAATAATTGTCACATTTTATACATTTTTTTATTAACAGCACTATGAAAATCAATTATGTAGCAAAGGGCAACAAAAATCTTCCTTTAAATTATTCAGTAAATGAAGTATTCAAAGAAAAAAAATAATTGTTTGTTTATTTCATATGTTAAAAATCTCTGCTCCATTGGCTGAGGTATTTAAACTAAATTCCCTCTTTGTGTTTGGAATCCGATTTTTCCTCTCCCCCTGCTTCCATTTCTCCAAACGCTTTCCTGTGGGAGGTTTATTTAGCCAACAATCTGTGCCTTCCAGACATAGCATTTCCTCTGTCCACTCTGCAAATTCCCATATCTGACATTTACTGTGGAGGTAGAATACGCTGGTACAGATGGATTAATAACAAAATCAAGATGCAATAGCTCCCACAAACTGTTTCTCCACTGATAAATTCAGAAGTAACTACAGGCCACAGGATATTCTGCTAGTTATCAGAAATATAATTACTTAGGGAGATACTAAAATATATCTCTGGACTGTGTTTACGTGGTTCTGCCTCTGTCATACAGAGATGCAAAACCGTTTTACCTTGCACAACAGGAGATGCTTTAGCATAAAATGACCATTTTTTTATGCTTATCATGCAGAACTAGATTGCTACTATCTTCATTTGGATGCATGGCATAGCGCTAATCAGTCCTCTTCCTCGTCTCCACCACAGAGAAAAGGAGGGTGCTTCTCTCCATTCCTCTATGTCCCTGTGAGGAAATAAATGCAAAGAGAGGGGTGGAGATAGGTCTAGCTTTTGCAATCAAGTGGGAGGAGGAAATCTGCTTTTCTGTCAGTATGTAGGCAGATTTTTTAATTTTATTTTTTCTTACTTCCTCACAACAAAAGGAGCAGCAGGAGGACCTGGTTGCTGGAGCCTGTGGTCACTGCGGGCCCCATCCCAGGGCCAAGTAGGAGCACTTACTTCTCCTTCTAAAGAAGCAGAGAACTATTTGAGAAACTCAGATCCTGATTGATGACCGCAGTGATTTTAGACACGGGTGATTTTAGACACAGCCTTTCACTTCATGTATCTCTATCAAACAAATAAAGAAAACTGGTTTCTGCACGTTTTACCACAGCCCCTGGATTTTGAGAGAGAGGTATTATTGCTCCAGCATCCCCGATGGCTGTGACAGGAGCATCAGTCTTCAACCTGCAGCTGATTTCATCCCACTCGTTCTCTTCAGAGCGTGCTCTGGTACCACCAGTCGCGCGATCGCACCACTCCCACCCATGACAGCTGGCACCCAGGAAATGCCTTGGCACCCTCTGTGTGCACTCCTAAAAACCACTGCAAATTGCAGCTGCAGATCTTTCTCTTAAAGTCTTGTCCACGTGCTACAAACTAAAATTGAACCTTAAGCTAGCAGCAGAAGCTGGTTTCATAAAGCCACTTGCCATCAACCTCTGTATGTGTATGCAGCTCCATCCTGGCTGCCTCAAGGATCAGCGAGCTCCAGATAGACATCATGGTCCTGCCATCAGGACCTTTTTATGATTAAATACCAATTCTTTGGAGCTTTTGTGGAGCTGATTTCAGCGCTGGCTATGAATTTTATTAACTCCCACATCTGAGATCACCTGCCTAGGTCTGAAACTCGGATACTTGCACGAGTTTCAGCATAGGGTGAGAAGACATCTGTCGTAGCTGAAGGACCTCTGTGAATCAACCTCTATTTCTCATCTGAAAAAGCAAGGCAGTGGCTTTTTCTTATATTTCAGAAGTTCTGAGGAGAGGGTGTTAATAAAGATTACGAGGTGCCCAGTGTCTGAAGCAGCAAGTACCATAAAAACAGTTTTAAAAGACTGAGGTGTGACCTGCCTCTTGCACTGTGATTGGAGCCATGCACAGCCTGCTTCTTAATAAAAGAGTCATTGCTGGGGTCTGAACATTGAGCCATGGGGGTGGCTGACTGAGCTGGACTGTCCGAGGCCACAGTGATGGCATTGTATCAATTATTGCACCAGAGGAATGTGAAAAAGTCTCCCGCTAAAGACAGAAAGAAGAGGGAAAACTCACTGCAGATGCTGCTATTTTCACTTTGCCACAGTAATAACTGCCAAGTTCTGCGAGTCTCTAACACAGACAAAGGTAACTTCCCTGCCTTTATCTCTGCCATGGAAAGGTTTCCCTCTGGTTGATCTTCAAATTCCCATGAAAAGGCCAAACTGTCATCCTTGTTTGTTCATCTCTTCTTCTCTTTACATCCCTCAGTGTCCTGCAGCACCTTGGGTGCCTGCAGCGTAACCCACCAGGCTCGGCTCTTTGCCTTGTGCAAGCCTACAGGGAGCCTAGGCCAGCTTTGCCATCTGCATTATCCCGAGTATATCGTGCTCCCTCTAAACCTGTATTTCACAGATGGAGTTGCTTTTTTATATTTCTTTACACTAGATTTGCCTTGTTTTCCACTCTTGAACTCTCTCCTCTTAGGTCTTCTTTCCCCCAGACTTTTCTACTTGTTTTCATGCCTGTCATTGACTCTTCCTATGCCTTGTTTCCATCTCTAGAAGTGTCTGAGGAGGAGGCATGATCTGAACCCCCTCCACTAAGAAATGTTTCCCTAGCTAGCTGTGTTAATCACAGGATTAACACTGAGCTCATGATACTCACCATGTGAGGAAGCTGCAGAGGGGCTGGTATGGACATTGCATGGGTGCCTTCAGGAAGCTGCATGCCTTATTCAGATCTACAACAGAAACTGGATGTGCACATCCTGCTACTCATCTCAAACACCACCTATAACAGAATTCTTCTGCCTAGTGTGGATTGTATGGAAGAATGAGGACTATAATTTAGTAGGTAAAAAACAGGAGTGGCAGCAGTCCCTCTGACTCACTAGTATTTCACACCTCCATCGCGTCCTTGAACTTCACCAGTCATTTCAGAACTGAAGAAAAGGGAGGCTCTTTGGGATCAGTCTTTGTCCTTGCCACTTGCGTTATGTGACATGAGACCCATCACTTTGCCTTTCAGTGCCTCAGTTTCCCTAGCAGAAGAATGGAAGGAGTAATCATGAGAACTCCTGTACATGACCAGTGAGTGCTTACTAAGCTTGGCCCTAAAACAGTGCTGTTCCTCAACTGAGAATCTCGGTGTCTCTCCAGGGGTAGATAAAAACAACGTTTTCTTTCCTCAACACTCTAGCCTGCTCACTGAGGCAGGACAGAAAGTCAGTTTGAAAATTTCTATTTTATTTTAGAAATGCTTGGCACCAAGCAGAAATTAAAGAAAGAAAGATAAAACCCTTCTTGGAGTTATCTCTCTTTTTTCCCATTCCTATCATCTTCTAATCAAACCAGCATGAGATATCAAGCAATTACAATGCCATTTGCTCCCTGCTGGATGCAACAATTAGCCTAAGATATCTAATGAAAGAAATTAAATTCTACATGTTTTATAGCAAATAGCTTTAATTTTAATTACAAATCCCAAATACATCATCTTCAATAACGATCAGCCCATCACATCTGCTAGGGGCTGATGAGGATTTGCCTTTTGCATGGTTTGGACTGAAAATGAAACCAGACTTTCTCCACATGAGAGCCCTAGTGAAGAGCCCACTAAATCCCTGCAGAATTTCCCAGAGACTGAGGCTGTTACCAGAATGCTCTTTCATCTGTAAAAAGCGATCCTACATATCAGATCTGCAAAAGTTGTTTGGGGAGATAATTCATTGCCAAGTGTCTATTACATCTCCCCATTTGGACTCCATCCACATAGTCCATTACATCTCCAACTAAAGCTCATTTTGGCAATTTGCATTATTCCAGGTAGCTGTCCCTAAGCACAAGCCACCTGTTGGCATGCAAGCAGCAGTCCATTAAGAGAAGGTGAGGGTTCAGGGCAGCTTATCGCTCAAGCCTTCCCCCTCTGCCTAGATGGGGAATTGTCTGTAGTGATGGGTGAAGAAAAGCCCAGAGCCAAATGCTGTCTGCCACACCTGTCTTCGAGCTTACCAGCCTCTGCTCATGAGCACACAGCAGAGCTCGCAAACTGCCTCCAAACCCATGCTGGTGATTTTGGATTCTCTGTCCCAGCAAGTAAGGAAGCCTCTGATGGGTCTTGCTTTGTGATCTAGTTTTGCTTTTGTTCTGGAATCTCTGCAGCTGACTTTATCACCCAGTGCATGTCTGGCAGTAGTTGCCAAAGAGCCCATGTTCCTTCTGAAGAGCAAAACGTACTTTCTTAAGTCACCTACTCCTGAATGTTTTACTTGAGAACTGTTTGAAAAAGGGGTAAAGTCACCTTCTCCCCAAAGTTGTGACTTTTTCTCCTTTGAGCCCAGAAAATTTTTTTTTTTTTAAAAAATGTTTCTCTCTCTGTTTGAAGAATAGGGTGTATTTTGCAGTGAGATCTTTGTAAATGCTCTATTGCATTGGTTGCATATTTTTATTCCAAAATACTTTAGTGATGTAACTTAGTGAAAACGAGCTGTGTTGTATCACTGCAAGTAAGTCAATGTTTTTATTTTTACCCCAGTTTGAATATAAGTATCAGAGAAACATTTCAATTTTATTGCCAGGGGAGATTCATGAGTTCCCTCTGACTTTCCTGTTCTGTGTTTATTAAATAACAGGTAGTGATTCTACAGTGAAAAACACCCACAGCAAAGCCCTCCTGCCTGACAGCTGCAGACAGACGGAACCCCCCCGAGGCACAGGCATCACTGCACAGCCCTCTGACGTGCAATCGCTGCGAAAGGCTGGGTAGTTCTGCTAGTTCCTAAAGACCCTATAATATAGTGGACGATCACTCTCTGTTCACGGCGTTGTAGCTGACCTTAATTTCCATGTTATGATACCTCCTATTCCCACAGGCCTCCTAACTGCTTGCAGGGGCTACAATTTATACCTGTCAGTTACTCGCAGCCACCCCCGAGAGTCCCGCTGTTGCACAGACTCGCATTTTCAATTCCATTTGTTGTTCAGAAGCAGCAGGAAATCAGAAATAAGGAATCCAAGTGATGAATCACAGTTTCTGCCTATTCCGATGTGGCCACCCACACAACACCACCAAATCTCCCTGCTGCACCAGTAGGTTCTGCCTTTCCAGCTGTGGGGCTGCCTGACAAACACAGGTCTCAGACGGTGCTGCAGTCCCAGCAAAATGCAACGCTAATCCATCACACCTAATCTTCATACCACACATCCACACTCTGTCCACACCAATTTGTCTCCTCCAGCACCCCAGCATAACTAGCACCAGCACTTATAACAGCAGTATCATGCTGTGCACCCCATCTCACTCCATAATTCATATGGGGTGATTTATTTGCAGCAGACACACCTAGAAAATATATTTGCTGCTTCCCTCTCCTCCTACACAGAGGGTAACATCACTGAGGGCTGTGGGTGTGGAGCAGAGCTGCCCAAGTTGGAGAAGGAAGCTGAGCTTCCCCATGGCACAGCCCCATGCAGGCTCAGCTCAGCATCAGGAGCTGCTTGGCACCACACCACAGCAAACTGGCTCTGTTGGAACTCAGCATCTTCTCCCTACTTTGTGGGCAAATGCTGGACTGATCTGGAATTTTGTAGTGCATTTATTTGCTGCCTGGGATGACATCATTTCAAAAAAAACCCATCAAGAGGTAGAAACGGTGGGTCACAAGGAGCTTCAGGAGATCCTCTGGTGAGGACCGTTGTTGAAAGGACGTTCATCAGTTTCTGGAAATCCTTCACAGCTTCTTTGCTCTGACCATATTTTAACCTTTTCTGCAGAATCACAGAATCACAGAATTGTTTTGGTTCGAAGAGACCTTTAAGACCTTTAAGTGCAACCATTAACCCAGCACTACCATGTCACCATTAACCATATCCCTAAGCACAACATCCATATTCCTTTTAAATACCTCCAGGGATGGGGATTCCACCACTGCCCTGGGCAGCCTGCTCCAATGCTTTACAACCCATTCAGTTAAGAAATTTTTCCAAATATCCAGCCTAAACCTTCCCTGGCACAACTTGACACCATTTTCTCTTGTCCTGTTACTTGTTACTTGGGAGAACAGACTGACGTCCACCTTGCTACAACCTCCTTTCAGGTAGTTGTATAGAGTGATAAGGTCTTCCCTGAGCTTCCTCTTCTCTAGACTAGACAATCCTAGTTCCCTCAGCCACTCCTTGTAAGATAGGTTCTCTGAACCCTTCACCGGCCTCGTTGCCCTTCTCTGAACCTGCTCCAGCATCTCAACATCCTTCGTGTAGTGAGGGGCCCAAAACTGAACACAGTATTCAAGGTGTGGCCTCACCAGTGCCAAGTACAAGACTTCCTGACTTCCCTCCTCCTGTTGGCCACATTATTTCTGATACAAGCCAGCGTGCTGTTGGCCTTCTTGGTCACCTGGGCACACTGCCGGCTCATATTAAGCCAGCTGTCAACCAGCACCCCCAGGTCCTTTTCCACCATGCAGCCTTCCAGCCACTCTTCCCCAAGCCTGGAGCACTGCAGGGGGTTGTTTTGACCCAAGCGCAGGACCCAGCACTTGGCTTTGTTGAACCTCATACCACTGGCCTTGGCCCATCAATCCAGCCTGTCCAGATCCCTCTGTAGAGCCTCCTCAACTTCAAGCAGATCAACGCTCCTACCTAACTTGGCGTCATCTCTGAATTTACTGAGGGTGCGCTCAATCCCCTCATCCAGATCTTTGATAAAGATATTGAAGAGGACAGGCCCCAATACTGAGCCCTGGGGAACACCACTGATGGCCGGCCACCAAGTGGATAGAACTCCATTCACCACCACTGTTTTGTCCCAGCCATCCAGCCAATTTTTTATCCAGAGAAGAGTACGACCATCCATGCCATGAGCAGCCAGTTTCTCCAGGAGAATGCTGTGGGAAGGAGTGACATAGGCTTTTACTAAAATCTAGGTATAGAATGTCCACAGCCCTTCTCTCGTCCACAGAGCAGGTCGCTTGGTCATAGAAGGAGATCAGGTTAGTCAAGCAGGACTTGCCTTTCATAAACACAGCAAATGGCCTACAGAGCCAAGTCTTGTCTTACCTTTCTTAGGGATTGTTTGTTGAGGAGGCTACCACAACGTTCACATGCAAGCCTGGCTCTGCAACCAGAGCATTGTCTGGGATTCAGAGCAAGGAACTGACCCTCCATCTTCTGCATCCCATGTCTGGGACTATCAACTCTCACAACGCAGGATTCCCTCCTCTGTCCTACACTTAGACATGCACACGCATGCAATTTTAAAATCCGGTTCTCAGTCTAACACAGAAAATGTTAATTTAGAAATCCTCAACATTTCTTATTAAAGTTGAATTTTCAGTTTAGAAATAATCTTTCTCACAGGAGCGTCCCAGAACAGCACACCTATGACATGGTACCATTGTGCTTTAATTTGTTCCCCAAATCGCTCATCTTTGACCACTTGTACTAGCATTATATTGTTTTAAGATGTAATAGCTTTACCAAACACCACTAGAAACACCTGTCTGGGGGAGCTGGGATGTTCAGATTTCTTACGATATAACTGTCTCCAGCAAGCTCTAGAGGTTTGTTGGCTCTTAGGCCTTAAGGTTATGACAGTGATGTATGGAAAATCTATCTCCGATGATTTAAACCTTTTTAACATTTATTCTCTCATTAACATATGTAGGTAGTGACTAGGTCAAAATGGGTTTATAGATGGGTGAAGTGATGGGTAAAAAAGAAAGATCCAGTAAAAAGATTCTACAGTTCTAAGGAAAAAAAATCCAAAATATTATATTTACAAATACTTAATAACATGTCTTATTACATATGTGATTTTTGACCATCTTGGAAATGTGCGGGGGTTTTATACTATGCCTTTCATGGTGATGTCTAAGCAAAACAGGAAAATGTGTATGGTGTTTCATTTTCCCAGAGATTACCATACTGCCTCCTATATAGCTTTTTTTCAATAAAGCAGATAAAAAAGGTTGTATTTTTAAAACAATGTTTTTTAAAACACCCATTCTCATATTTTTTTAAATAAAATTTATTTTCTTTTTTTTAATTTAAGCAGTTTGTCAGGTTTCTTCTGTGAGCAAGCTCTAATGATATGTGTTCTTGGCAAGCCGCTACCCGCATTTCCCAGCCATCCTCTGTTTTGTCTGATTAGACTATAAATTCTTTGAGAAAAAGATTGTCTCTCGGTGTGGGAACTCACAGAGGCAAGGACTCCCCAGGTGACTGTGCACTGCCCAGCACAATAATATACCACTCTGATAGAGTTCTCCTATGTACTAAATATTATAGCAACCATGGGGAAAGAAATATAATTCCACTTTATGGATTTAGTGTCAACCATTTAAAATTTGCTTGCATTTGATTTGGAAGATAACCCTTAAATGGTTAAAGGGAACAGATAGCTTCAAATAGTTGCCTTGGACCTACGGACCTTGGCGAGGTGGCCAGAGGAAAAATGGCCATGTCTTCATTCAGATGGCTGAAAAGCCACCTGAGGGATTTGGCCACCACGCAGCCAAGAATGGGAGAGTGCCTGGCAGCTGGGTCTGGTGAGATGCAGCCTGTGTCCTGCTGGAAGTTCACCCAAATTAAAACATTGCTGACAATTGATTTGACAAATTAGTGAATGGCAGCAAATTAAGTTTTTTCCAGAAGTTTCTGACAATGTATGTACAGTATGGCTCTGTGTTCCCAGTATTTCATGGTGGTATACTGGGAGAATAGAGAGAATATTACTGTTACCTGATGCAGTTGCACAAAATCTTCGCGAAAATACTCACACAATCAGAATAAGATCCTTGAGTTCAGTGTGTTTCAGCCTGTGTCATTATTTTGACCTGAGTTTTGAAGTTTTTCTGTGTTTCGTCTCTTTTTGTATCCCTGCCTGGACACCTGTACAGGGAAGTTAAGCACATTTTCTCTCTCCTTCTACACAGCATGGCAATGCCAACCAACTGGTACATCCTTGCAAAATGGGCAGTTGCTGCAGGCATGATAACTGCATGTAATTATTGTCCAGGAACAGTCTTTTTATATCTCTTTTTATGCAACCTTGATAAATGTGGTTGCTTAATATGGCTAAGATGAATGAGGCAATAACTTCAGGACAAGACACCAGACAGGCAAACTGTTTTGATTTACAAGGCTATGTTAATAAATACCAGTGGCATGTTTTGTTCTTCAGGTTGCTGTATGTGTCTCATGCTTCTGGGCTGTTGTCAATGCAAGGCTGTGAATTCACCTGCAGTTGCTGAGTTACGAGTGGGGAGGTACTGTAGGGCTGGGAGGAAAACACAGTGAGAGAGCAGTTAACTGAGCCATGCTGCAGATGTTACTATGGATGTAGGTGCTTCATAACCCTGCAATTGGTAGTATCAGAAAATTACAGGGACTTGCCTGTGTCTCCAAGCTGGTAAGCATTCAAATACCCAGTGCCTCAGCAGAGCAACCTTTCTCATCTTCTTCTGCATGCTGGTTTTTTTTCTTTTATAAGGGGAAGTTCATGTTGGTGTGGAAATTGCTGGATTTTGGATGAGTTGTGTATATCAGAGGTCAAGTGCCCCATGAGTTTCCCCCTGGTGCTAAGTAGCAGGTGCAGTGACTCCCCAAGGGCTTTTGACTCCTCAAAGGGCACAGTGTCTGGCACAGCCACCAGAAGCAAATGAAAAGCCGGTCTTATGTCAATAAGGGAGAACTCTGAGCAGGAGGAAAGCTCTGCACCTGAATTAGTTAACTAGATTAGGTGCCAAAAGTAGAGTGACATTAGCATCTATCCTCTTCCACAAATGAGAATTTGGTTCCCAAGTCCCCAAGGAGGTGTTTTTGTAACCTAAATCCTCATAGTTAGTCCACTTTTCTTCTTCCTTCAGTCAGCTTTTAGGGCTTGGAGGCTTCCAGTAGAGCTCATCAGTTAATGTTACTTTAAGTACATAAAACATAAGTAAATTAATATTGAGTCAGACAAGACAGAGTGGAAATGTATGTAATGAAGAATACAACCAGATACCAAACATAGCAAATTTTGGAGAAAGAGCCTAGCTAGCAGGATTTCAAAAGAAGAAAAAAAAAAAACCAAAACACAAGCATAATTACTTCATTGGCTTGTCATTATTTTTAATCCCTGCATTCCTTGCCATATGCCAGTCATAAACTTTCAACTTTGAACTGTGTCATAAAACTGCATTTTGGTGGGGGTGGAGGGAATAACCTGAGAGAACAGTTAGTGGGTGTGACTCTGCCCCTGCTCTTTTCTCCCCATGCATGGTCTTCACAAAGTGTTGCTACATGGGTGCTGGTAAGAGTTTACAGAGACAAAACTACAAGGAGAGAACTAAAATGCCTGAAAGCCAGAGGTGCATCAGAGTGCCTGTGCCATCATTGCACTGGTTCATAATTCACAGAGAAAAATACGGACTGAGTTTTATTTCTGTGCTCTATCTGTAGCTGCACTTTGCCCTTTTTTTGAGCTACAGTCTTATTTCCTTTCAGCCCTCCAAAACTTCTTCATGGTCTCCATCTCTGTATCATTGATGTGCAATGGTTATTGGGGCCATATATTGGCAACACCAACCTTTCACTTCTTCAGTAAGGCTAACAGGGAACAGGAGACTATGAATCTTGTTTTGATCATAAAATCAGATCTTAAAGAGGGTGCTGAGCAATAAAGGAGGCTCTGGCAGTCTGGCATTTGGGGTTTTCTGCTCACTTTACTTCTCTCCCATAGCTGGAAAAAGAGTGTATTGTTTACAGGACTGCCTTTGACATGGTAAGCATGGACTCATATTGAAAAAAAAGTTAATAGTTCATCCAAATGGCTTCTCCTAGCCACTTCTCCTTTACCACTCTGCCTGTGAATGGCAGCTTCTCCCAGATATTCCCCTTGCCTCTCTGCCTTTAGCTGAGGCTTGGAGGAAGAGGATTATGACATCCCCTTCACTCTGCTATTGGACCTGACATATGGAGCATTTCCACCTTTCCATTTCTAAAGGAATTTCATGTAGGCTTAGTCTGTAGAGCTTAAGGCTGGAAGGGGCTGTCAAAACCTGTCAGACTTTCCTCTGGCTCACCCCAGCTTACTTTTCACCAGATGTTACACAGACTCAGAGATTTACCCACGGCTCTTCAGCAGTGGGTCACTGCGATAGAATTTTGTATACCTATACATCAACATCTTGGTCTGCTTCAGGTGGGTTCCCGTGCATTGAACAGTGCTGATGTGGTTTGCTCTGGTACTGTGACACCATCTTCCTTGTCTCCATGAGATTACATACGTTTTAAGAATTGTCAGCCTGTAAGCCTGCTGATGCCTCTGCAGAACCTCCAGAGACGCATCAGCACAGGCAAGACATATCTTCGCGCTACCAGCGTTGTCCCTCCTCCTTGGCAATTTGCTACTATCACTGCTTCCCCTCATCTGAATGGAAATTACCAGGTAGTCATCCCCACCTGGCTTTTTCTGGCTTTCTGGTTTGCATGGCTCAGCAAAGTAAATCAGTTTCCCAGGCCAGGCAGTAAGGAAATTCTTTCAGGAATTTCCCATTAACAGAAGCAATTCGAGCAAGGGCCGAAGCAACATGCCTGTCACCTGAAGTGGCAGAGATGTCCTGGAGAAGAGCATTGACTGAGAGAGGCAGAACCATCCTCCTCCAGCACATGGGTATAGAGGAAGCAGAATGTTTTTACTGTCATGCTGGGCTGTAATCATCTTGATATGGAGAAGGGGATGTTCCCATTACAGCAGGTCTTTAATTTATTTAAATTCACTGGGAAGTACTCTAATTTATTTAATTTTGTTCAGAAGCAAAGTAATCAGAAGGCTCTTCCTGGAATTATCTCCAAATATCTAGATTTAGCTCCCCAGCATGCTAAACTTAGCTCCTAATCCTGGCAGTGTGGAAAATTCAAGCCTTGTGGCTGGATTTGAAGACTGTTTATTCTCTTTTTAATTTTTCCTGAATTTTCAGCTTCAAGATAATGACTGCAGAATATCCACCATGATTTTAGAATAAATATCTTAATTCTCAACCTTTGCAACTTCTTTTTTTTTTTAACACTCTGAAAAATAATCCACAGTTTAAGTCGAGACAAAATCTCTGTCACCACACAGTCAGACACTTGCCTACAGGCAGAACCTCAGCTGAACCCCACTGAAATGCAGCATATTGGGAATCCTGTTCTGCTCCCAGCCTGCACAGCAGAGATAGACCAAATTCTGGCAAAGGTACCTGTTCCTAAGGTAATAGGTGGGCCCTAAGCTCCCATCAAATGCAATTAAATTTCATTTAAGGGTTAAAATCCTCTGTGGTCTTTAGGAGTCAGAAGTGCTATAAGCATGGATCAATGCTGGCATATTTTCATTTTCACAGACAGGAGTGACAGTAACTCAGTGACAGTGAAGGACAGTCAAAGAGACCGGAATGGTGGAACAGCTAACTCCAAGGATGGAGCAGCCTGGCAAAGGGGCCTGTTTGCTTCAGTTTGCCAAGCACAATTTATCAAGGCAATTGCTAGTCCCAGCACCAAAACTGAGGAAGGCAGTCAAAGCTAGACTCTTTTTCTCCACGAAAACATGCCAGTGGCTAAAGGTCTCTCTCTGCCCTTCTTTCTCCCTCTTTTCTCTCTGCCCTTTGCACTCTGCTTACTCAGGTATGTAATGAAGTTAGTGCATCCTAACAAGTTCCTGTGCATCAGCAGATCCACTGCAATGATCTGCATGCAAACCTCTAGTGACAGCAAAGTAATTCAGCTTAGTTTAGCCCACTCTGTAAGTCCCGCCACATGTTTTTGCCCTGGGCTAACAGTATGGATTAGCTTATGCATCGTCATTTCTCAAAGCAAGGAAAACCATGAGCCTGAGCTCTCCTCCGTGTGAGAGGAGAGATGGAGGGAGGGAGATGAAGTGCAGCGGGCAGAGGTCCCGGGGCCCATCCCAGGCAGGCGCTGGAGCATCAAGGCTCCATGTAGTCTCTCAGTGTTTACATATACACGGCTGTACTGGTAAGGACTGGAGGCAGGCTCTAGAGGTAAGGACTCTGAGCTCTGATGCCAGAACACAAGGGCAGAAGGATTTTACAGCACGTTCTCAGCAGCCGGCACTCAGAGCTGCGGTAATTCTTAGCAAGGAACGGGGTGGATAGACTATTCATTCATGAATTTATCCAGTCCAAGCCTGTAGCCCTGTAGAATGTCAGCACCTACAACATACTGCAAAGAGGAGTTTCTCGGCTTAAGTGCACACTGTCGGTGAAGTAATTCTTTTGTTTTTGTTTCAAACCTGCCAGCTGCACCGCTCCTCCCCAACTCCCCAGGGCAGAAGCACAGAGCAGTTGTTCCCTATTTGCCCTGTGCATGCCATTCCTTGTTTTGTAATGTCTAATTATATCCTACCTAGACCGAATCTGTCCCAAACTGAAGCATCCTAGTCTGTGTAACCACTCCGTCTGTGGGAGCCACCACATGTCTGCGTATCTGCGCTGCCTTTTTTTCTCTCTCCTTCAGCGATGAGCAGAGCCAAGCTGCATGCAGGACTCAGCATGTGGCTGCATAACATTTTGTTCTGTTTTCCTCCTAATAATTCCTAACTGGTAATTTGTTTATTTGACTCTGCTGATTTGACCCTAGCATTTGCAGAGACCTGTTAGAGGAAGGGGTACAACAAAGCACCTTGGCATTGCTATCAGGCATGGGAGCCCTGGCACTGATGGGGGCAGCCATGAAATTACTCTGTTATACTGGGGGAACTAAACTGGTTTTCAGACAGAATGTAGCTAGCAAAGAAGTCATCAGGGAGAATAACAGACTGACCAGGGCTTGACTGGAATATGGGATCAAGCTGCAACAAGAAATTGGCAGGGAGTTGCAAACCTATTAGAAGAAAGGAAAGGATCCTTCAAAGCCAAGAACAAAGCAGCATCTGTCGGGAGCACAGCGATGAGCTAATTGAAGCGTCTCTCTTCGTTCTTCTCTTTGGCTGCAGGAGCACCTGCTATCACTTAAAGGCAGCTCTCGCTGTCACTTTCTCCTTTGGTTCACGTGCACTTGTCCATCCTTTGAGCTTTAATCTTTTGCTATTGATTTCCACCCTGTTAGCTGAAATATTGTCCTGCTCTTTGAGAAAGACAATCGCCTAGAACACGCTATTGCAAATAATATGTACTTTGGAAAACAATGATTGAATTCCCATATTATCCACTGAAGCAAAAAAACTCCACCCTGCCAAAGAGAAAATGCTCTGCAGAGATAAGATCATAGAAATTCATCAAACTGGCTTCAGGGGTTTTGTGTCTGTGAGTGTGTGTTGGGTTTTTTCTCTCCTTTTTTTTTTATTTTTATTTTACACCACCCCAGAGAGATTCTGAGATTAAAATGTATTATCCTTAGATATGGGGGCTAACCAACCCAGTAAGTCCCATTACTCAGAATTCAAACTATAATTCATACTGTAGAAATTGCAGATCCACCCTGAGATAAATTTAATAGAGAGTGCAAAAGTCAGCTACAGTTTTACATGCATATTTAGTTTGTATCCATGTATATACAAATCTTCTGATATACTGCCATAAATCTACTACCATATGTTGCAACGATCCAAAGGAGAACTGTGTGAACATAAGGGGGTTTATTCCTCCCTCAAAATGTCACATGAAAAATAAAATGTATCTAGGTCTTATCTGGGTGATCTGTAGAACTTTTAGGGCAATTGATTCACTTTATTGTTATTATTTCACTAAAACATGGCACATTTGCTAGCACAAGCTGCTGTTAAATATGAGTGCCTCTGATTACGTATCTAAATCCATAGCTAAAGGTACTTCGGTAAACATAGGCCCGGCTTTTCAGATGAGTGCTCTTTTTTTTTTTTTTTTTGTATGATTCTTCTGCCAGATTAATGTTCTCCAAATTTTCACGGTGGGATGCATGGGCCTCCCTTGCTCATATGTGCACCAACTGGGTTCCCTGGCAAGGATACCCCAGCATAACCTTGAATGTTTCTATTAAAGATAATAGAAAATCACCTTCGATGAGCAGATCAAGCTCCAGAGAGGAAGAATAGCCATCCAAAGAGCTTCTAAGAGGGGCATACGAAATACGGCATTACCAGCAGTAAAAGTAAAATAAGGAAGTGAGCTCAGTCCCTTCTAAAAGTCCCCTGTCACCACCAGACAAGAGGCAGTTTTTGCATTTACAGATTGCACTCTGAAGGCACCATCAGCAGGAAATCAGACTCTGGGTTCACATTTCGTGATGGTCAGGGAGCAGGCAGCCATCGCTCCAGCCTACTCTTCCAAATTTCATTTGAAGAATTGAGAAGAGAGAAGGATATCCAGCCCAGGCTCTAGGAGCATCTCTCTCTCTCTTTCCTCTCAGATAATTTTCCTCAGTCACACATCACCAGATTCTTTGGTTATTTGATCTTGCTTGCCCTTTATCCCTAAGAGTTCCTGGTTTGATAGAATTTCCCTCTTCCTCATGCCATTTCCTGGCTTTTGTTTTGTAATTATGTAGTAGTAATGGCTCTTTAAAACTTCCTACAGGGTATTACATCCATTACAACAGCAATTCCATTTTAGTAGCAATTCACATCTAATAGAAAGAGATATTAAATTGGAGGTGATGTTACGATAAAAATCATACCATTATAAAAACAATATAGCATTAAAACCAGTTTTACAACAGGAATATTTTAATAAAGGCACTAAATAAATCCAACAAAGGAAAACCAGGTATGTAAAAGGGACAGTAAGAGTTTTTTACTGCCACACGGATTTTGCTTTGTTTTAATGTATTGATGGAATATTTCATTACAACAGCTTCATAATTTTATCATAAATGTAAGCCATAAAGCATGCTTCTTGCAGGCAGTGTAATTATTTAATTTCCTTTCCAATGGTAGAAAAGGGCATGTGCAGTACGTGGAAGCTGCTGCATGAATTATGGACTGGATGGAAATCTTTTCCAGCTTCACAGGAGGCTGTATTTTCTGCATTTCCTCTACCAGAGGAGCTAGAGCAGGAGCCCAGAGAGCTGGTCCACGAGGACCTAGCTGGCAGAGTTTATGGCATGAAGGAAAGTGATGGCAGCATTGCCAGGAGACCCCACACTGCACAATCTACAGCATGTATTCCATATATAGGCAAATTTTTGGTAAAAAGTCCACTCAGCTTTGCAAAGGCATCATGATAAAATGTGGTATTGCACTGAACAGCTGTGTCTTTAGCTTTTCCTTTGAGAATGAAGGTACTCTCCCCTTGGCACAGAAAAATGTGGAGAAAAATCTTTGATTTCAGATTCACATATGTAGTTTCTACCTAGAATGAAGATGTTCTCAGTGTAAAAGAGACAGTGGCTGGAGGGAAGAGAGAAGAGATCTTTAATTGTTTTCAGGATTGTCCCAACATTTTATTCTGAAATTTTATAAATGCTATTGAGCCAGAGAGCTTCAGGGACAGAATTTCTACCTTGGTTTTGGGTTCCTGTTCCTGGGAATCCCAGCAAAGGTGGGGCTCTGGGAATTTGAGCTTAAAGGAAGTTTTTCTGGCTGCCTGGCTGCCTATACAGTGCTGGGACCCCAAACTTCCACACGCCCAGCTGAACTCACTCCCTGGATCAGCTTCTTTACCCTTTTTCACAGAACCTCCACAGACTTCATTACCTCACTGCTAAGTTGCGGTGAATGAAGACTTCAGGACATGTAACGTCAAAGAAGTCATCTGTTTACTTACAGTGTTTTTCAGCTCTTAGTAATGACTGTTTCTTCACTTATTTAATAAACAATGGAAATATAAGCAATCACCAATGAATTTAACTGTGGGGATAGCAGCCCTTGTGACAAGCTTTATTTTTAATGAACTTCATTCCACCTCAGCCCTGAAATTCTTTTCTTCAGAGTATTTTATAGGAAATAATACTAGTCCTTTAAAAGCCTGGAAAGCCTAAGAAGCCTCTGAAAACTGTAATTGAAATGCAAATGGAAAGCCTCTGGCACATCAAATCAATTTTGCTCTTAATAAGAAACGGAAATAGAATGTGACACAGAAAAGTCCTGATGCCCGACATAAAGGTAGGGCTTTTTAAGTGGTCTGGTGCAAAACAGAAATTCCTCTTTGCTGTAGTCACACTTTTAAATCACTCCATTATCAAGTGAAAATGTGATACAATTAACCGGCTGCTGTTTGGTTACAGAAGCCGTTTTCTTCAAGGTACAAATCTCCCTTGAGACCAAAATCCCAAGCATTTCCAAGCTCACGTCTGGCTTCACTGTATTTACAATTGCTCCAGACAAATTCACTGCGGAGTAAGTGTCGGCTCTGTGTCTCATTGCCCTGGTTTTACCCTGGTATTAGGATACTTGGGCCAGAGATAACCTCACTGTGCCCGGATTCATTATCAATGCCCGGCTCTCATGATCATGTTTCAGTGTTTGATCCAAGCATCATGGAAGTTAATGGAGAGATTCACCTTGACTTTCACCGATAATTAGGGTGGAGGAGAGCGGAGAGGATTTAGATTTTAGGAACTGAAAGATTCATGTAATCAATAAATAGATAGAGTTAGCATAGTCAAAAAGGTATTTTCCTGAAAAGTTTCAGAGGGAACTTAGCTTTCTAACCAAAACATCCCTGGATAGGAAGTTTTGAAACAGACACAGATTTTTATATGTTTTATTTGTTTTCCAGGAACCATTCTATCCAATTTTATTTGAACTACCCTGGCTTAGACTGATCTACTATAATTTTATCCAGAGCTCAAACACAAAGCTTGACAGTGATATGGATTTTCTGATGCTTTCAATCAGATCATAGATGATTCTCTTCCTAAAAAATAAGAAAACAATCATTTATCAAACAAAGAAATCTTTTTAATTGCCAAAGTGCCTTCTGCTGGGTTGATGTAAGAATCAGGAGGTTGTGAGGGTGAGAGTCCTGGCAATAAGGACCACGTGTGGTCAGAGCAGGGTCAGTGGAACCATCGCGGCATTTGAAAGCTGTCATGGGGTCAGCCCAGAAAAGTCCTCCCAATTTCTGTCCCCTGCCCCTAATTCTGCTCAGGTCAGATGTGATTCTCTTCTCCCATGTGCCCTGATGACCCCTTTGCTTGAGGTGCAGAGCATCTTCTCTCGGCTCTCGATCAAAACACACCTTGAGTGGCAGGAGGGAGGCCATGCTGTGATGTGCTTCACGCATGTTTGTCTGGAAAAGAATAAAATCTCTGTACAGTGCTGTTTAAGATGCTGAGAGCTGGCTGGCATGTGTGACCTTGATGCACAAAATGTCATCTCCACTTTACCATTTTCCTCCCTTAGTAGAGAATAACGACATTAGTGCATTAGTGGAAGATTTCAATCCAAGAAAAACCTGCTCCACCGACAGGAACAGAAATACTCTGGTGACTTCAGTGGCTTTTGGGTCATGCTTGGGAGTCCTAATCCTGCATGATGCTGAGTACCCTCCACTGTGGTTAACTTGGGTTACATGTCCCAGGAGGAGTCTGGGAAGCTCCACAGCTTCTAGGACATTGGTCTGAGAAAGGGTTGCAAGATGTTGCAGAGAAAGGTGTGACTGCAATGCTGGTAGCCCTGTGCCTGACTGACCCATGAAAGCACACTGGCAGAGATTTTCAGATTTCTGTACATAATGCTGGTGTGTGCTCAGCTGAAAAGCATAAGCTGAAGTCCTGAGTGTTTTCCTGAATCCAGTGAGTTGAGGCAACGCTAACTCGGCTGCTTTTATCCATGAGTGATTGTGCCTTTCCTCACTTCACAGGCATGCTTTAACTCTGTCATTTCCTTCATTGCCCAAACAGCACAAAGCCAAAGTTTATTTATTGGTCCTGCCTCATAAGGATTTGTTAATTACAAGGTTTAGCTGGTATATCAAGTTTATTTGTATAAATTGCATAAAAGGGTTATGCAGCAGAAAAGGAGAAAGAAGGGACTGAAAATGCCATTGTTTCAATCCTGCTGTATTTGCAACACGAGCAGTATCTTACCTAGTGAATGCCTGTCTATTATGAACTGTGCTGCATGTGTTTGTCCCCTCTTAGTACCCATTCAACAAGCTAAATATCTTGCTGTGGGTTAAATGCAATGTCAGATCATGCTGTCTCTCAAGAGAAATATATAAACGGGTGGTTATTTCACTGGAAAAAAAAAATGATGCAGGCCATTAGGGAAATACCAGCAAAAGTTATATGGTATAAAAAATATAGGAGCTGGGTTTGCAAGCCAGTGTTCAATCACTGTAGCCTTGAACAGCAGGTTAAATTCAGAGAGGGCAGTAAATCCAGCCATGGCTCTTTAACCAGTAGAGCCAGAAGCATGGATCTTGTGCCAAGAAATAATTTAAAGGTGATGAAATTAATTTCCAAAGCTTGTTTAAAGATATATAGGAAAAAAACCAACTACATGTAGAGGTTCCAACCCTTATATGTTGACAGCTGTGGATGTAGCTCTGAACAGGCTCTGGGATCTGTGGGTGTAAAAGAGGACCCAGCATTCAGCACAGCATCCCAGCATGGCTCTGACATCACACATCTTCAGGATTCTGAGTAGACAGTCAATGGGAAAGAAATTTTTGGAAAAGGTAAATCTCTCCCATTCCCCAAACAACCCTTAATTGAAGAATGTGGCAATAAACAACATGAATAAACCTTCCCTCTGTGAATAAAACTTTGAAACTGTGTAAAAGAAGATTACAGGGAAAAGAGGAGTAAAGCAAAATTTAGCCCATCAGAATAGCAGACCCACACATATTCCTGAGTGTACTGTCCTTTGCCAGAAATAAAGCTTTAAGTTATCTCTCCCCATATATTTTTGAAGGAGTACTTGCACCTTCCTGTCCTAGACAGCGCATTCCTAAACAGAGGTTTGTTAAAAAAAAATAAAAAAGCATTAATCCTGGCTGATCTTAAGCTTCAGAACAAAAGGCTGTTGGTGGTTCCACTCACATCTCACTGACTCCTGCAGGCTTGAGATGCAGGTAATGTATAGCTTGAGGATCAATACAGAAGGGGAATAAAAGTGTATTTGCCCATAAAAAGCAAACCTAAAAATAAACACAGAAGAAAAGGGCCTGGAAACTTGCCTCGCTGTCACCGGGTTGTGTATTTACCCCACAGAATGGCTCAGGTTGGCAGACACCTCTGAAGACCATCCTGTCCAACCCGCCCTGTTCAAAGCACGGTCAGTAAGAGCGGGTTGCTCAGGACTATCTACAGTCAGATTTTTAATATCTCCAAGGATGGAGACTCTGCAGCCTCTCTGTTCCGATGTTTGACCACCATCTTAGGAACACAGGCCTGAAAACTGCCTCCTGAATCACTGCATTTGGTTCCCACGTCATGTAAGATCCTTCATTGACTGGTACAAACCCACTTTGGCCTTGTACAGATCTACCAAGCTGTCCCACCACTTTGGATGGCAAGAAATCTTCTTGCTGTTTCCAAGTTGAGCATGTTCTTAGTCCATTTGCCCTTGTGCCAGCACTGCTGCTAGTTTAGGCAGCTCATCCTGCTCTCTGGCACTTAACTGCCTTGTGCTGCTGGAAGCTGCCGCGGCCTTCCCCCCTGCCCCTACACCTGACGTCCCTTGCTGCCTCCAGGCCCCAGAGACTGCTGGGCTTAGAGCAGTTTGGAGTGAGCTCCAGGCTGGTCTATCCATCCCGGCACAGAGCTTTGTACCTGGGGGGTCTTGATCACAGCAACACAAAATTCCCTCCTCAAGATCAGTGTGTGTGGCTTTAGACTTTACTCTCTCCTCACACTTCCTCCTGCTCTCAGGTGAGGGGCATAACTCACGCAATCCTTGACGCAAAGGCTAAGTAAGGCCTTTGCACGTAATAACATCAATGTTTTTGCAAGTCTACTTGGGCTCAAGTGGCATTTTAAAATTCTCTTTCTTTTAATGAAACATTTCCCGTTGGCTCCCTGTGACTCCAGCCATGGTAAAGCCACTTTGCAGATAGTCTGAGTACCGGCGCCAAGTATGAGCGAAGGCCCTGCAGAAAAGACAAGATCCGCTTATTCAGCTAAACCACATCAGAAGAAGCAAGCTCAGTTCTAGCTTCATAAACACACACACACAGAAAATGCCATTATTTCTCTGGCAGTACGTGGAAAATCCTGCAAACCTGCAGCTGGAACGCAGCGCCAAGTCTGACCACAGGAACAAAGGCAGGGCTGCAATGACAGCCAAGCACCAGCAAGGGGAGATGAGGCTGCTCCACTGCGCTTCCATACCGCTTTCCAACCGCTGACAAGGTCAGGGTTGGTTTGCTGGCTTTCCTTTACAAAAACACAGCCCATGGTTTGCACAAAGGCTCCCTCTTGCACTCGCGTCCGACAGCAGATTGATTGTCGCTGATGAGCAATGAGTGAGCTGTGTCTCCTGTTTTTCTGGGATCTTGATTCTCTGAGTGGAAACAAGCTCATCAGGTCTCATGTTTGGAGAGTGATACTAGGACACGTTCTCCCTACACATCCCCACCACCCCATGCATCTGCAGGGGAGAGCTGTTGTTCCTCCTCCATGCTGGAAATGCTCCTAGTGCATGCAGTGGGACAGGGGGTCCCACATCTGCAGTTCTCCTCTCCAAATAGTATGGGGTCTTGGAGCACGTGTACAGCCACACGCAACGTGCAAGGCTGTGCCACCAAGACACTGTCCCTCCATGGGGAGCATCCCCATTGGACACCCGCAGGGACAGAGCAGACGCAGCAGCCTGTCCAGGAGAGCAAAAGAGGTATGGCAGGTCCGTGGTCCCTTCCCTCACCAGTGCAAATCTCAGTCCCTCACACACCTGAGCATGTGTGTGAGACAAGCACAACAAGGCAAAAAAAATACGCAACAAAACCTTTATAATATGTTGTTGGCTTCTCTGGGTCAAGCAACACCAAAGTTGTGACTGGGTCGTGGGTCACCCTCCGTCCTGTCGCTGCACACTGCTGAGTGAACCAGGCGTAAGAAGGCATCACCTGCTAGTGACAAATCTTCCTCTTATCTCTGACTGACAGTAAGGCACATAGGCCAAAACCTCTCGTGGGTTCAGCCTAGTCACAATTCACACTGCTCTGTGTCATCCAACTCTGAAACCACAAAACAAGCATTAACAAACCAGCTGTAGATAGGACTGTGACCCCTCCACAGAGTTTATTCTGCAATAGTTGACTAAGGCCTTCAGTATTTTCACCCTCACTGATCATTTATGAGATGCTGCAGGCACAGAGAGGCCTGAATGGCTTGAGGAGAGCCACACAGGAGGCTGGAAGCAGCACAAGGTCTTGAATACAGAGCCTCAACCTTTATGCGCTAATCAAATGATCCAGCTTGGGATCAATCTCTCATGTCAGAATTGCACTGCAAAAATGTCTAATTCCATGGCAGCTTCCACAATCTTCATTATTTGATCAGCACTTATTGTGTACATTATTGCAAGACAAAAAAAAAGCAATCAGTCAAGGCTATATCTTTGTTTCTTACTCACACTGATATCATTTCATCTCTCTCAGTACTTTCATGGCTCTCATAACAATATCATGTGAGCATCTCATGGTCTTTAATGTACGTGTCTTACAACAGTCTGGTGAGGTGACACAATACTGTTATTCCTATCAGAAGACTAAACACCAAGCAACGAAGTTTCATATTCACCAAAACTGTGAAAGCTTTTACCCCAATAGCTAATTCCCAGGGATAACAAGTAAAACACCATGAGCAAAGTGACATCAGTGGGACTTTCTCAAGCAGAAGTTAGGTGCCTGAATACACTTGTGTTTTGTATGACTTCTCCAGGCCTCAGCATGAGGTCTCTGTGGGATTCAGCACTCAGACCAATGCCACATTCCAGGTCAATGTCTTGTCCACCAAACCATCCTTGGAGAGCAGAGTTAGCAAAATGCTCCAACGTGAAGGGGGGGAGAGGGGATATGGGCCTTTCTATACTTGTGGTGACACTCAGAGCTGGAGCAGCATGGATTTTGCCAAGGATTTTAGTTAAAGACAGAGGATGGCTTTTTGCCCAGCTAGCATTTCCACTTGTGTGACATGTTTGGGGAAGAGAGGAAATTTCGGTATTGTCAGCAACAGTCACCATTACTTTAAAAAGTATTTTCCTGTTCCTCCCAGAGTCATATGGTGCCATGCTGCCTTTCCAATGTTGCCACTTTGCTGCCTCACTCTTCTGAGACCATTTGGTTTCAGATGTGAAGCAATTATCCAGACTAAGCCTCAAGGGAAGGGGGCGCAGAGGGCAGGGAGTGGGTTCAGCAAGTCAGACCTGAAACAGGAGTACAGCTCCTCATTCCTACAAATGAAAGGCAGCAGAGCACCCATCTAATGGGACACTAGAGCTACCTTAACCCCCCAGCTAAGCAATGTTGTCATGGTTTGCATAAAGTGGCATGTCAGAGTAGCTTGGTGTCTGTCTCAATTATTTGTATGGCATCCATTGTAGGAGTAACTGAGAAGCCTCATGATCTTTCATGTGTTTCTCTATATAGCAGCCAAGTAAAGAGGTTTTATTGTGCTCTCTTTTTATAGGAAGGAGTACTGGGGATAAAGGAGATTGAGAGTACGTCCCCAGCAATAGATTCAATACACAGGCAAGTTTGTACTTTCTAAATCAGACACTTATCATTTCAGAGATGGGTATTTTACATACTGAAAACCTACCCAGTTCTCCAGGTGGAAAATACATTAAGATTTATGCTTGGATGTAATGCCAGTAATGCGAGAAGCATGGAAATACCTTAGTTGGATAGATGTTGGAAGAGTCTCCTTTCCAGCAGGCATGCTATTAGTAGAGCCCATACTGCTACAGCCACCCAAACAAAATTAAATCTATTTACACAACCTTAATCCACCTCAGGCTGAATGGAGACAGTAGCTTGCCCAGAACAGAAGTAAAATTTTCAATAAATTGGAGAATTTTCCCCAAAACTTCCAGAATACTTGGACACCTACTGCATCTCAGCAGGACCAGACAATCTCCCTTCCATTTGCAGATGGAGATTCAAAGTCCAAAAGTGTTGCATCAGGTGTTTTGAATTCCCCTTGCTGAACGAAGGCAGACTCTTAGTTTCTAAACGTTTGCTAGATATCTAGTCCAGATCACACATCTGGCCTGAACATTTCCCTTGAAGCTAACCTTGAATATCATAAAAATACTTAGGATTCCTTGATTGAACTATATTGTTTAAGGTAATAAAATCTGAGCAAAAGATGTAATTAGTGGGCTGGTTGGTTACATGAATAATGCTCCCTCAAGTATTATGGTGACATTTCTTCTTTTAATGCCTGAGTGATTTTGTTGAAATAGTTGACTGTTGTCTTATGCATTAATTTGAGACTTGAGAGGGGAAAATAAACGTAAAAAAATGAAATCGATTTCCCATTCAGGCCCCGAAAGCTTTCTGCAGCAACCTTACCTACTCTCTGAGGACTCTACAATACGCTGAGAAATAAAAACTTTGTGGGAGTCTCCGGTTTAAATACAGGCAGCACTCCACTGAGTTTTTAAAAGATCTTATGAGGAACAACACTGATTATAAATAGGGATAGCACAGTTCTGGATAAATATTCCAGGACTATAACTAATCAGTTCTGCACACATAAGATGTAAGCAGCTCACCAAGCTGGTGCACATACAGAATCCAACCCTAATTAACTGTGTGAATTTTGTATTACTGAAAAGCCATGTGTCGTTAATTTAATAAACCTTCATTAACGTTGCAGGTAACAGCGACCACCACAAGAACCATTACAAATTGACCCTTTTCAAATCCTTATAATCCTGCACTGGAGATATACACCTAATTGGGCTCATTAAAAGTAAACATTGATTGACAGGACCACTGGGATCCTTAAAGGGACTGTGCGGTCAAAAAGAATCGCTGCATTCCTGATCTCTGGAGCAGTAGCCAGTTGTTTGTTGCTTCTGCCATGGTCCACAAAACCAGCTGGAAAACTGCTGACCGCTAGTGCATAAGGCAGCCAGGAAGGGTGTGGGGTTACATTTGCAGGTAAAAGGCCTTAAATATAGAATGTTTCCACAGTCAGGTCACATTCACTTCCACGTGGCTGGTGGGAACGTACACTGCAAATAAATATGGGATATATTAAATAGGGAATTAAGGACCTTTGAACTGTGATTTACTCTTGTTAAGACTTTGGGGCTGTTTCTTCAATGTTTTATGCCATCAGCACCTGTGCAAAATGAGTGTAGGAAAACATGGGCAAATCAATAGTGTGTTACGTAGGCATCAGTAATTACACAGCAGTGGGGAATTGGGCCTTGGGACTTTTCAATTATTTTCTGTTGCAGATGATGTTTAGTCACCATTTGGGAAATCATGTTTCAGTTAAACACCACGTATTGCTCAATGTGGATCAGTGTTATGGAGGTAATCAAATAATATGGATCTTTCTGGGCTTAAAAATTCAATCAGTCTCTAAATCGCCATTTCTGAGTCCAAGCCAAAAAAAAAAATAAAAACTTTTATTGGCTTATTACATAGCTTGAACATCATGTGGCTGGAACACCCATGTCATTGTGAATACTCAGACATTACCCTGGACATCTAATTCAATGCCTTCTTTTCAGTATGTATATTGCCGGCTTTTGAAGTCTGTCTCCAACATTTTCTTCTATAGAACATATAAACTTATTTAATCTTTCTGTATTCCAGAACTACACATAGAGGTGCGCATTAATGACATCTGAAAACTCTACTGCACATCAAGGGATTTCTGGTAACAGTCTACATAATTGTTCCTAATGTACAAAAACTGAACAATAGTGTGACCTAGTGTACGTCTCTCAGAGCAGTGTCAGATGAATTGAGTTATCTCCCTGTTGCCACAGTCAGTGAGAGCACACATGAGCGGTTACTCTGGACCTGCCGATGTGCAGTTGCTTGCTCAGCAGCCGGAGTTACACGGCTTGTCTAAGCCTTTTGCTTCAACAACTGCCTTTAGTTCTCCTGCACCAAAAATCTCTTGAGTGACTAAGGGGCACGGGAGATTGCCCCAGTGTGTCCCCCCACTGCTTGTTCTGGTTTCCCAAAGCGAAGCCCAGATGCAGAGACATTCCCACACAGGGATACAGCAGCTCTGCCTCCTCCGGGACAGAGGGCACATGCTTCTGAAAGGCTGCGGTGGAAGGCTGGGAAGTACTTCATATTTCATTGCAGATTGAGTAAGATAAAGAAGTGGAGGTGTCAAAAAGGATTAGTGTGTCGGTGGTTAAAATGATTGTGGCATGAAGAGACTGAGGGCTGCCAAAATCAAAATAACAAGAAAGTGTCTCTGAAGGCATTCCTGATGCATCGTTTTGACAGATGTGCAGCTCCTCGTTACCTGCAAGTAACAGGAGACAGTGGGCTCCTTTGCAACAACCTCCCTGGCCTGGGACTGGGGGTAGATTTGGGACAGACCAAGCAGAAATTTTATTTTAAAAATGCTTTCTTGGTCAGATCAGAGATTTCAAGATAAAAAAAGCAAAACTGAACATGCAAATAACACATCTACTGCAGCTTTAGACCTTAGCAGCACCCAGGCAGGGTGGGTATCAGTGACTCCATGACAATCCAGACTACCCCACTGTCAGAGGGTCTGCGCCCAAACTGAAAAATAACTGGACACTCACAGATTGCAGGTTTGGACACTTGTGAAGAGCTCACAGAGACCCACTGCAGGCAACTGCCAGAGGCCAATATACTTTGGCATCTTTGATGATGGAGAAGACGACATTTATTCAGAAGACAGTTCAATTCATGCTCTGATGAATTCAACCTTTCCTCCCATGCTTGCATGGGGAGTACCAAGAGAAGAAATTTTCACTTTGAGCATGCAGAAATGCTTCTCCATTACTACTTTCTCCGGTTCACTGCCCTCCCAAGGATCCTGCTCCCAGCTAGCACCCTCTTTGATTCAGACTTGCCTCTTTTTACTGCTTAGTCTAAGGGTTATGAGCGGTACCATGAGCTGTGTTTGACAGGGGCTCCTCCACATTTCTGCTGCACATCTGATGCGTGCTTTACATCCTTGCCCTGCTTTCTGTACTTCTGCCTGTCTGGCATGTGGGCTCTGGACCATTCACCAAGAATGCAGTAGCCTTGAATGCCAGCTTACACTGCTCAGACAAGCATTTTGTGGGGATCTGAAAAGGAAATAGTGCAAAAAAAAAAATTAAACACAAAAAGGTAATCACAGTTTGTTATTATTGTCACTTGTGTTTCTGCCTGATTTCTTTGGAGTTGGTTTCCTGACAAAAAGTAGAGAGAAACCACTCTGTTAGATGTGCAGTGTAGCCTGTGCAGCGCTCAGACTGCCTGCTGCTTCATATTTATTAATTGAGAAATCCTTGGGCAAATTGCCACTCAAGCCACAACGCTGTTGATAAATTCAGCAGTTGCTGCTACTCCAGCAGCATGCAAAGAAGCTGAACGAGACAGATTACACTGTGCAGCTCTATCTGCAGAAGGTTGATTATATGGTTTGCTTCTTAATTAAACACCTAAACATCCATTTACTGAGCAATGTGACATTGAGGAATCATCATTTACAGCAGCCTTGTGTAGTATAAGAGAGACAATGTGAAAATTCCTGGACCACAAATACATTGTATTGGCCAAGCTCTCTCCAAAAAGCTGGTTGGAACTTATGTGCAGTTTGGCAAAATGAACATATCCTAAACCTCGTCACTCTTTCACGAGCAAGGGTGAAATGAAATCAGATGTGGAAGAGCAGTAAAAACCAGCTTCTGTCTCCACTTCTGGTATGGACTGGGACAGAGCTGTGATCATGACCAGGAGGTGCCACAGCATCGTGTCTCCTGACATCATCCCACGGACTGCTCAGAACGCAGCAAGGGGACTTTCTGAAACGATGCCTCAGTGGAACAAAAATCCCCATTCCAGCAATTACTCCTGTCACTCCTGTAGCATCACATGCAAGAGATTCACCACTTAGAGGAGGGAGGGAGGGAGGGAGAATTTCTTTTATAATGTCTTTTATCTTGTTCCCTCACTACCTTGCCTCTCCCTGATGCTGAATCAGACATTTACAAGCATACCCAAACATAGGAATTACCATATGAGCTCAGCAGGATATCTGGGAATGATTTTCCCCATCACAGCTACATGTTAGGTCTCATCCTGATCTTTAGCATTTGACAGCATTATTTCTGATGTGAATAATTAAAAATCAAGGTAAAATGGCACTGCAGTTTCTTCTGTGGAGGAGCTGCAGAAGGTAAAGGATATTGCTATAAGAATAAATGACTATCAATAAGAATGACATCAATAACTTTAAACGTGATGATTAGAAGAAGAGAAAGTCTGGAAAATGTTTCTGATGGATGGTGAGGGCTGAGAGTTACTACGCTGTTGTTCGTGTGAAGCCTGATGCATTTAGAAATGAAATTGTGTGATGTGATTGCCTGTAACAGGGGACTGGATTTAATGCCTAGTGCATCCTTTTGCTTCTCAGTCACCATTCAGCAGATCTCCAAATTCATTTCTTCATCACTGATTTTAAGGACTGTCATTTCGAGACAATAAAATCTCCATGAATGCTGTTAATATCCTGTCTGGTCTAAAGGTACTAGGGGGGATAAGTCACTAAAAGGTTTGAAAATAAGAGCCAGAGTAACCTTTTATTTCATTTTCCCTTCACTTGGGTGCACCCCTGCCTTGTTGTTGTTGCTATTTTTCAGCTCAGCTAAGTCATTTGCACAAGCATGGTACCATTGATAGAAATGGGGTGAGTGAAGGGTTAAAGGAGAGAAAGGCTGAGCAGGACCAACATCACTGACAGTGATCCCAGGAGTGAGGGCATATATATTATGGAAGCAGTTTGGAGTTCAAAGAAGGAATGGATGAAGGAGGCAGGTCGTGAAGGTGTTCAGATACAGGTAAGGCAAAACACTGTTCACCTATGCCTTCCGTCCCATTGGTGGCTGAATATACAGAAAAGTCCTGAATCACTGAAAAAAAAATATAAAGAACACCCAGACCACACCCCACAAAACCTCAAACTACTTGATAACTTTCTTCTTGGGTAACAGCTGGTTTGTTTGTTCCTTATGCCTATGTTAAACCGAGAAAGGGTGCCTGAGCTGGCTGCTCCAGCACACTGTCATCCCCCCCACTGGCCATCAGAGGTCAGCTGCTCATGCTGTTCGAGCACACATTTAGGTGTGTATTTAAAAGCCAGCTTTCCTCCTAGTCTTTCAGAGATCGTATTTATTCCAATCTGGACTAGAAACAGAACTTTGCATGTGCCACTTTAAGAATTGGTTAGAAGTATCCTCTATCAAACAAAGCTGCCTTTAACTACAAAGAATGAAAACTAGCTTTTCCATTACACTTTTTCCAGTTGTGTGATTATTCTGCTTTATGATCGTACCTAACTTCATGTTTGGAAAAAGTTGGTCTAAATTAGCACCTTTCATCACATTTAACCGAGCCACTTCCGGCTAAGGCCAGATGAGGATCTACAGAATTGCTTCTCAAAAGTCCACCTCTTACTTCAAACATATGATCTAACCTCCATTTTTCATATAGGTCTTTGTTAGAAAAAAGGCCAACATATAAACACAGCCCCTCATTACAGTGTCTGTGGTACAACAAAAGGTATATACAAAAGTAAGGGGAGAACATAAGCACCAAATGATTATGACAAGACATATGTAATATGGGAAATGCATACAATTTACCTCCAAATTTTGTAGTGAGAAGAATCTGCTGCTCATCACAAATGAAAAGAAATGACCAAAAAAAACTTAAAAAAAAAGGCAAGAAATTGCGTAGTACTGGACTACTAAATATTATTACCTTACCAGGAGCCCAAAGGAAGTACTAGTTAGAGTTGACTATATGTGGCTTTCTGGAAATGAAAAGTATATTGTTGAAAGGAAACCATAGTAACTTAATGCTATCGAGTTTATGTAAATAAAGAAAACAGATACAACAGAGTCTTAAGAGCGTGTTTCTCTAAGAATAAAGCAGGCCACAAATGGTTCAGTAATTCCCAAGGAGCTGGTTGGGGCTGATTGTGCTATTTAAGCGATGTGTCTCGTAGGTTACTAATGTGAGCAACAGTCTGCCTGCTGCATTTTAAATTACCAGCCACTGCCAGCCCATTGTTTTATGTGATTCCCCCGCTGAATAGAAATATTTATTCATAAATAGCTGGCTGTTCAGTGAGTCTCCCTCCGCTTTGCGGAACTCACTAAACAGTATATTTCTTTAGTCAACTCCCACCGAACATTCCCTGTACGAGCTTCTGTGAGCTTCATTCAGACACACCAACAGCGGGTCACTATTGACATGTGAAGCCTGCAAGAGGGTCACAAATCAGTCGCTAAATGCTGCAGTTTCTCACCAGACCTCTGTCAAGAGAAGGGCTACAGGGGTTTTTGAAGAAGCAGGAGGGATAACGCTCCAGCTTGAGGGCTCTGGTTAAAAACTGCCCTTGGGGCATGGCTTGGTTTGTCATAGGCTAGTGTCACAGCAATGGCACCAGCACAGGCCAACACTCACTGTGCACTGTAAAATGCTGTTATTTGAGGTATTTTCCTGCACTACAGGTTTCACTGACTTCATTTAAAAAAAAAAAAAAGAGAGACTTTCAGCAAATGAAGACTCCCATTGAAGGAATGGAAGTGCTGCGGAGGTGACCTGGTGACTCTGCACAAATGCAACCAGAGCTGAGCATATTTAAGCCAGCAACAAGTGACCTGCATGGTTAGTGTTGTAGATAGCAGTGGTGTCACACATTGGAGAGGGGGCTCTGACCGTGGTGTTCCTCTGTGCCAGGGCACTGAGCACCATGCTGAGCCCATGGACCAGGAGCTATACCAGGGTGCCTAAGAGTGAGAGGCCACCTCTCCATTGTGTAACCCACCAGGTACGGGGATAAAGGAAAGAAGTTGGATCCATCTCTTTTAATAACAAGAGTTACAGTTATTCTGAGGACTGGAAGGTGACAAATCGTAGTAGCGATGGGACTCTGCCAGCTGATGTTTGCCGTGCTGTGACACTGCATCCAAATCTGAAAATTTCATCATGCAACACCACCCTCAGCCATGGGATTATACCAGGCGTAAATGTTCAACTTCAAATGAAGAACCTCACGGCCTGCACTGAAAAAACAGGGATATCACAGGGCTGGTAAAACAAAGGATTAATTCCTGCTTCTGTTCTCTTTCATTTGTGTCCTGCATTTGAACAAGAGTTGAAGATGAAGACTTCAGCATACAGGGAATTTCTGAGCGGAGTTATTACCTCTGTTGCCTGGAGCAAAAGTGCCCCGTGGGATGTTTGACAGGATATAATGCCTGACTTGATGATGGAAACAAAAGAAGTCCTCTCCATGGCAGATTTAGTCTCTCGAATTTACTGATAATGCACTCTCCTCCAATAAATCAAAATTCCACTTCACCCACTCAGATGTCTTTTCTGTACACTGCTGACATACATGGAAATACAAACCTCCCATAAAAGTAAAAGAAAATGTAAATTATGTTCTGATAAACAAAGAAAGACTTCAGAAGAGGGGAAAGAGCCTTGGTTTACATTTAAAATCAACTCTCTGAAACACAGTTAGAGAGAGAGAGAGATGTAAAGAGGTGCCGATGCAGCTCGCCTGGGTAGTTCTGCTCCAAGACTTCAACACAGCGGTTAGTTTGTACTTCAGTAAATCCTCCTTGCCTTTCCCCTTACAGCCCAACAAACCCACCACAGAGAACTAGCATTCTGTGCAAGGTCACCATGAAGAGATCTCCCCTTTCCGTGCCTCCCAGAAACATGCATTAAAATGTCGTTCTGGCCTTCAGGAAAAAAATTCTCTGCCTAAGCATAGGGTAGGTGTGACCCAGCTGGCTGGGTGGATGCACTTGCAGCAGAGCTGTGGGAGCTGTGGGAAGAGGAACGGGCACTTCTGGGATAGGACTCATCTGCTGCTGATGTAGACATTTAAATTAGGGTGGAGGAATTGCCCCTAAAAGCACTTGTTTGTCTCCCTTGACTGAACTGGCAGCCTGGGGTGATGTGCTGAGTTGGGGGTATCTGCAGGGCAGCAGATGTCAGAGCAGCTGGATCCTGACTTTGCAGTTAGTGAGAGAAATTTTTAGGGGGTGAGGGAAACTGTACACAGGGTGAAAGCACTCATACTTTTACTCCATCCAGATGAGCATGGATTTGCTGTCAACTTTTGCCGGTTGGCTGACATGCAGAGGAGCTGAAATGAAGCTGGACCTTTTGCAGCTTTTCTAGTTTAGGCTGGAGAGGATGAGGAGGAGCAGGGGAGGGAGGGAGGGAGGGAGGGAGGGAGGTGATGCTGCATTTACATCATGATAGCCCATGTGTCTTAAGAATGGCAGGGAATAAAACAGATGCTCGAGTCCATGCCTCGTTTCCCATGTGGCAGAGCACTTGAACCGCTTCAAGCCTGTGGTTCCTGAGGCAGCCGAATCCAATGTGCACCCAGCAATGAAACCATGGACACTTGCAGCTTATACTAACCTGGTCCCACTCAGAGGGGGACTCAGTCCACGTGTCTTCTCTGCCACATAAATCTCTGATATCTGATGTAAGGTAGCCACCACGGCTCCTTGGAGAAAGCCTGTCAGGGGGCTATTAGCTCATCTGTTTTAGAGAGCTTAGGATGGTGATCACTGCTCTCCGTGACTGCCTACACCTCTCCTGGTTGTTTATTCACCCTGTTTACAAAGGAGGATAAATTAATCTAAATGAAACTCAGCAAAATACTGAGACCATTTGGAATCCACCTAGCTGTTCAAAGCAGACTGAGGGCAGATTGAGCCCATCAACCCACAACATGGCATTCCTTGCTTGGGAAACCCTCTGTCCCTTCCTCTCATCCCAGCCCTTACAGGGAGCCCGGGAGGTGACAGGGTCTGCTCTGCATCCAGTGAGGTGTCTCTGTAGCTGAAAGTCTGGATGAACAGCATGGATTTAAGGAAACCAGGCTGTGTTAATTCATCCTGGAGTCTCGGCTCTCCCTAAATCAGCAGGCTGTACGGTCAGCCACAGCCTGCCTGCACATTCATTTATATCAAACCAATTGAATATATATCAAGCCAATCAAATGAAATTTTGACAGAAGAGCTGAGTTTCAGGCACTAGTGCAAAAGGCAGCCTGGGTGAAGGGATGTCATATTAAAGTGTCTCCTTTATCCAGCTCCCCATTTCACACAGCTCCCCCATTCCAGCAGCAAACTGGAGCACAGCCAGCCTCCCATAACCCAGGGCAGGGTGGGCAGGAGCTGGAGTGATGCGTGGACCCAGGCTGCAGGCCAGGCACAGCCAAAATGCAAAACCCCTGTCCCCTTCATGCACTTGCTTTGCGTGGGCGAGGAGCTGTTGTGCGTGACAGATGAGAGCTGCAAAGCAGGCAGGTCAGCGCTGTGGTGAGGGTCAGGGCTATTTCGAAGGCTGCGAGATGCTCTAATTATAGTGTTGGGAAGGCTGGAAGCTGCCAGATTCGATACGGGAATAATGTGGCACAGGAGCTACAGAGTAACGATACTTGTTTTGTTCTTGGATGCTTAATCAGGGACAAAGCCTTTGAGGAAGGAAAAACAACTTTAAGGTTATAATTGAGTCCCAGGAATTCTGAGCATATATATAATTAGACATGGAAAAAAAATCAAGGCAGCCGTGTGTTTATTGCACTGGCTCCGTCTCCTGCGCTTTTGGCACTGTGGTTTTTCATCTGAGCTTCAGCCAGTTGACTGGGCTGTTAAATATCCTTCACTAGGATAAACAGCTGAAGAGTCCTGCAGCTCACTCAAGCCCAGTGCCTTTTTGTGGGTGTTGCTCTTCAAGAGGGTTCAGGCAAGTACATGGCTTTATATATATATATATATATTGCGATATTCCTCTCTGCTACCTGCTTCATACTCTGCTCTGCCTCGCTGCAAAACTTTCGCAGGGTTGCCCTTCGCTGTTACAGGATTCACAGCAGCATTTTCCCAGAGTTTTTATGCTCTGATTATGCTTGGCGTGCTCTCCCTGGATACTTGTGAGCTTCACAGTCTGCAGAAGCCTTTCGTTGAAGCATCTCAGAGCAGTCACCCGCCCCTGGTATCGGAGGGTTTTGTAGGGGCTGGGATGAGCAATCAGTTGACTCCAGCACTCAGCGCGGCTGCTGGCTTGCTGAGCGGCCTTGGGTGAGTCACTTTGCAAATTGGTGCCTCAGTTTCCCCTTCTGACAGATGGGAAAAGCAGCACAGAGCCAGTTAGGTGAAACAATCTTGGAGACTTTGATGAATATAGCAATCAGAAATGGGAAATGGATTCCTCGGTATCACTAATGATCCACCTCCTGGGACTGCTGCCCACTCCTTGCCCGCACCAGCTTTCCCCACGCCTTACTGCTCCGGGGTCTCCCTAACTGCTTTAGAGATCCCCATGCTCCCATGATACCCCTCCATCTCTCCTGTGCTTCAGCAACCTCTTCTCCAACTATCTTTTTTCAGAAGCTCAGGGCAGCATATGACCTTCATTTTCTTTTTTTTTTTTCCTCCCAGAGATTCCTCCCCTTAAATACCGGCCGCTGCTTTCAGCGTAGGCAGCCTGGCATGCTCTCTCCTCCCCTTGTCCATGCCTACCGCAGTGGCCAGAGCACTGCCTGCTCCTCCTGGGCAGCCGTAAGCCCAGCGGTACTGTCAGCGCATCAAGTGTCAGATCAACCAGTGATTTCCCCCAGATATTCCTTCCTAGGAGAAAGGGTGTTTATTCTCCTTCTTTTCTTTTCCTTGTAGTTACGCAAACATTCGCAGCACCCTCTGTGACTGATGATTTCTTTTTTAAAACATTTGAGCTCTGGGAAAGAGCTGGGACCCAGTATCTGGTGTAATGCCAGAGCACTGGAGAAGCATTAAGGACACATTTTGATCTATTTACTCTAATACTATTCCTCAAGCAGGGATCAATCACCTAAAATCAGAGACATGGTAAATAATATACTGTAAATACAGCTAACATCAAATACACTGGTACCCTTTTATTTTATCCAAGACTGCGTTTAGTCAAATCCAGGGCAAATATATCCCAGATGTAACTCCAGTTACAGCAATAAACATTGCACCAGAGAGGAACTCAGTCCATTTTCTCTTCCTTAGTGACAACTGATTTATGGAAACTGCAAAACTGCTGATACAAGAGTGAGTACAAAAGAGAGGGTGCAAATGCACAGCAATCCCCTCTCAGTGGTCACCACAGCTACTGTGCTTTTTTCCACTCTATTTACAAATTATTAAACGTATTGACCACAGTTTCATGTTTTGAAATGAAGACGACGAAGAATCCATTTTTATTACTTTATTAACCTTTTTTATTTAACCTGGTAATAAAACTACTCAACTGTGTGGTGAAATCTCGATTAAAATTTGCCTTAGCTCCAGGAGCCGCACCGGCAAATGTTCCAGTGGCTGTCTAAGTTGGTTTCCCAGTAAAAGCTTTTCTCTGTTATCAGATTCTGTTATGCAGTACATAGATCCCTGCTTTACAGCCAGCATCGTTTCAGGAGGTAGTTTGAAAGCTTTCGGGCTCTCCCAATGATTGCTTCGCTTTTCTTTCACAGCAATTACAGTCCCTTCATTTAATTTCAATGGAAACTTTAGTGTTTTAAACCTTGCCCATGCAGCTGAATGCTCATCTCTGGATCTTATTTCCAGTCCTCAGGAGGACTGGTTTTGATGACCTAGTCTGATTACAGCATCTTTGACAGCTTTAAAGGAATTTGCTCGGGGGAAGGAGACAGCTGCTGCTCTGATGAAGGATTTTCCTGAGTAGGCCTCCCAAACTAGACATGTCAGTGTGAGATGCTGCCTACGTTTTTCATCATGACCAACAGGTATGTCTAAAAAAGGTTTTGTGTTCTTGTCAGCATAGACCAGGGTGGAGAGAGCCTCTATCATAAAACTGCTTAACCTGCTTCTGTCAAAATGCTGCGGCTTCTTGGCTTCCTTTCCCTTACGGTGTATATTCAACCTCTCTGGAAACTGTGGGCCAGATCTTTAGTCTGGTGTAAACTGGCATTGCTCCTTCAGTTTGTACAGACTGCAGGGCAGGAACAGTCTCTTTACCAGTATCTGTAGCTCTTGTACAGCCCTGGTCTTAAACAAGACTTATATAAATGAACATAGTATTTACGATCAAGAATAACCATTATTAGGAGCTGCAATAAAATCTCTTAGCAGAATTTTTTAGAATTGAATCTGCATAAAAGCAATATGACAACCTGTTCCTCTAGAGCCTGTTTTGCCATTAATGTTGAAAACAAGGTAGACAACCTTTCGGATGTCAAACAACCCCCTTTACCTCCAGAAAGGAGGTTTGACCTGCTTAACATTGTGTGGATCAGGAAAGCTCTCTGTTCCCGTCCGAATGCCACTCCCAAACCCAGGAATTAACCTCCCTTTTGCTCATATAAAACACCTACAGTGAATGGGTCATTATTCAGACCAGAATGTTCTGCAACAAAAGGTTTTGACACGTACCTGAATTTACAAAGTTCTATATATGCATCCTGGAGCAACTACTTTACTTTTCTGGGAGCAAATAAAGCGAGAATTTCAGATAGGAAGGATTTGGTTGCACATTCCTAGGGCCAGAGCTACTACTGCATGGACTGTTGGGCAGAGCCAAGGTTTGGGGGAATTCATCTCTGAGACATGTCCAGCCTCGGTTTTGTAACAGACTCCTGTGTAAGCAGGTGGCTCAAAGGACTACGAGCTGCTTGGTACAGTGGAGCTCTAGTTTCTCCTCTCCAGGGTCAGCCCATTTTGACCATTACTTGCTGCCCCAAAACCCAGCTCTGAACTGACAAGTAAAGGTGACAACTATAAGTGCCACCTGCTCCAAATTCTCCAAATTCCCTTTCTTTTTCTTCCTCTATATTTGCTTATTTATGTTGCACATCCCCAGAAAAAAAGGAAGCAGTGCCATTTTGCTGCCTTGTGGGTGTTTGATTTCTGTTTGGTAAAGGCAAAGGAGCTGCAAGCATCCTTTCTGAAATAGCAGTGGGGAGCGAACCCACCAGCCTTGATTTGCCTGGCACTTATTTGGTCTCCTTCTCCAACACTGATGCTGGTTCACACCAGATCCTCCTGAAAGACTTGACAGAGTGGTGGCTCCAGAAGCCACCTTCATATGGGTGACTTTGAGAAAATCCTCTTTTCTTCTCATCTCAGATGTGCATTTTGTACACGCTTTAGCCGAGGGACATGTTTTGCATCCAAGGAATTTTTGCAGGCCTATTTGAAACAGGAGAGGCACCCAACATCTGGATCACCCAGCACTCTCTGGAGGCAGGCTGCAGCCAGGTCTGCGGCGTTTGCCGCCACCGTGGCAAATGCCAGGTAAAGTCACCCAGCACAGCCCAAAAGAACCCAGGCTGGAGTAGCAGGTGAGGAGTAGGTTGGCTACCAGGCTTAAAATGGGAACCAGGTGTCATTGTCCAGAGATGGGTGGACCTGAGGAAAATTTCATTTTAAAAGTATATGAAGCAGGAAGTATGAAGCAGACAGATACATCCTTCACTCATGTACTGCAAGCAGAGCATGTTACTCAGAAGATTACTCTGTGTGTCGTTGCATCGGGAATGCCAGAATGCTGGAAATTCACCAGTTGTAATAAGCTACTGATAGCAGACCAGGGAGAAGGAGTGTGGCAGATGAAATTACTTGGCCCTTCGGCAGAAGCCAGTAGAGCCATAGCTCAAGAGAGCAGAGTGCCAACCTTACAGTCAGATTGTTCCCCTCACAGTTACATTATTTTTAACAGAGGAAAACAGAAATTATTGCTCTGGTCAGACAAGAAAATTAACATCTGTGTTTTGGGATCAACAGTACTTTTCCCCAGCCTTTGTGTTTCATATTTCTTCACTTAACCTAAGAGTAAATGACATTACACGTGCCCTAACAAATTTCTATTCACTGCAATACTCTGTAGGGGTCTAAGTAGAAAGGCAGCTTGACCTAAAGTGCCCTTAGAGAGATAAGTTTTGCTCATTTAATGGAGATCTGTCAGTCCCATAGATAGCAGAGGTGAAATCCTGCCTGGTTTCTGCAGGCGGAACTCTTCACTGGAGTCAGTGGCATCCCTGACTGTGGAGTGGGGAACAACCAAGTGTCGGTTTACTTTTTATTTTTTTAGAAATGTTGCACAAAAACCAAAAGACTTGTAAAGAAAATATGTCAATCAAACAGAAAGCAACCTTTTTTGTAAAGAAGTCTTATAGCATCCCTTGCTAATAACTTTTTGATTTGGACCGTCAAATATGTCCATCAAAGAAGCTGACACTACTTCCCAGCTCTGGCACTATCCATGCAGCAAGTTACAAATCTTGCCAAAATCAGGAGTGTTAGGAAAAGGTGTTTCAGTTTTACAGCTTCAGGGGGGTCACAGAAGTAGAAGAGGTCTTCTTCTGGGAAGGAGAAGTGGTGGCATTGCCTTCCCATCATCTTCACTTTGGAGCCGGGAAGAGCCTTTTGGACCAGCATGATCCCTTTGGATTTAATCTTCTCCAACTCTCAAATACACAAGGAGAAATGCTAACACTAGCAAGAGAGCATAAGAGCACTCCAGTCTCAATACGTCTCCCAGAAATGCTTGCTAGAGCAGGTATAATGCATGAAAGAGAGAACGAAAGACACTGAACCGGCTCTCTGTACCCAGAAGTTTTGCATTCATCAGGGAACAGCCACGTAGCCAGAATCATAAGATAGACCAACAACACAGTTTCAATTCTCCTCCCTTCGGATGCTATTAAATCACCATCTCCATTGCTGTCCTGTGAAGCTTATTTCTTGCCTTTGCATTTGTCTAGCTTTAAAAGGAAAAGCAATGTAATTTCCATTGTTTCATTGAGGAGACTGATTGAAAGGCTCATACATTTGAGATGATGAAAAATATGCTGATGAAAACACTCCACATCAGAAAAAAGCACGTTTGTTGAAGCAGACATGATTCTGACCAACATATTAATTCAAGCTGAGAGGTTTCCTGGTCCTGGACCAAATTTCCAATAAGAATGAAGGAGGGAGAAGGGAGGGAAAAGAGAGTGCTGGAACTGTTAGAAGGCAGCTAGTAACAAGCTGCCTCCTAGAGGCATCACATTTTAAGGACTTGATCCAAACCTGCCAGGGTTCAGAGCTGAACTCCAGTTCCGCACTCTCCAGTAAAAGCCCATCCTGCTCTCAGCTACGGCTTTGTAAGATACAAATTGTCTTGGCATGAGCAGGGCCCCCTGACACCTCCTGCAGGCATGCCAAAGGATGCTCTGCTTTGGAACAAAAGTATAACTTAAACCTTCAGCTTGTCTGCACAAAACATAAGTGGCTTTCAACCTGACTTATCTGTATATCCTGATGTTCACAAGTGTTTTTTGATGTGCTGCCTGAATTTTCCCTTTCTTAGTTTCCTTGCGTCAGTTTAAATTGAGATGCAATTGAATACAGGCTCCAGAAGCACTTGGCCAGTTCTGGAAATTGTACCAATTACTCTTTGTTAAACCTACTTGTTTCACTCTGAAAACACCAGCCTCCAGGGCTTGGAGAGGTGGAGGAGAGAGACTTACATACTAATTACAAGAAATTAAATCCACAAAAAATATCAGCATTAACTGACATAACATTAATGTAAACCGGCTGCCAATGACAGAGGGATTTGTCACTTGCTTTTTATGTTCTTCATCATCCAATATCACCATCCAAACTCCTTCCAATTCATGCATATTTTACTCATTTGGGCTTTTCTTATGCTTCAGTCTGCTCTTCTCTCCATTTTTCTGTTCTTCTTTCATGTCATTAATCTAATCTAATCCTCTTGCAAGGTGACACTGCAAATGGAGCTCAAGAGCATTTACATCAGTGCCTTCAAATCACCTTATATAGTGATGCCTGCATCTACGTGCTTTATGATTCCCTTGGCTTCTTCCCTTCCCATTGCTGTCAGTCTCATTTTCTGCCCTTCTCAGCAGCAGCTTGGCATTAATGACTACCAGGTTTCTAAAATCCATTAAGGACAGACAGTGGCTCGCAGGAGCCAACAGAAGCCTTTTGATACCTGGGATTTAGACAAAACCACTAATCCCCTTTTTAGGATATACCCTCCAGTCATCCTAGCCTGAATGCTCCTCAGGCCAAAACTCACCCTGAAAAATAGGGAATTGTCCCCAGTCAACACAACAGAGAGCGCAAATTACTGCTGAAACCTAACTCCTGAAGAAAATTCTGCTTTTGCTGTTCCTAAGGAGCTTTCTTTGCATGCCTTTTTGTCTCTCTTTCTGTTTTATGTCAATTCAGCCATCCTCCTGCTGGCAATGGGTTCATCCTTCTCATTTATATCATGGCTGGTAACAGCCCTGCCGTCAACAGCAGCCCAGATGCTTTAAGCAGAGGTTTCAGTTCCATGCCTTATTGTTCCTAAAATACAATGAATGTGTCATAAAAGCTGACTCAGAATGACCTCACTCACTCCATCCCTGTCCATCTCCTACGTACTACATCAACAGGAATGGCTGATGTGGAATCAGTGAGCCAACAGCAGATATTAGCATTTGGTTACTTGGTAACTCTTATTCAATCAATACATACTTTACATTTAAGATCCCAGTGGCAGGATGAACAGAAGGAATTAGAAAACCTCAGGTGGAATAAACCTAATGGCTTATGGGACATTTCCAAAATAAAAATGCATGTTGAATCACAAATAATAGCTTGGCTGTAATCTCAGGAGTCTAATTATGAAATGGATGTGGAATCATACTGTAATTATTTAGAAAGTTCATTTCAGCAGCCAGAAATTCTCTCTGTTTGCTATATATCATCACAAGTACTCTGTGGTTATTTGTAACATCAACCTGGGAAGATGCATGAATAAGAGAGGCAATTTTAAGAAATGGAGACAGATCCATACCTTTTAAAAGTCAATGGATTCATGCCAAGGATGAATTGAGACCAGGTTCCTCAACAGACTTAAATCGTTTCTAGCCAGTCTGCATAGAGCAGAAATCACTGTGCTCTGGAGCAGGGATGTTCTCACCATAAAGCAAAACCCTACTACACATTCTGCTCAGCACTTGTGTCTTTGCCTTAGAAAGGAGCTCAGTTCAAAACCAGTACAAACACCTGCATGCTGTGGGTTGGAAACTGGTGCCACAGCTCCAGGAAGATGATCAGTGCTCAGAAGGACCTGCTGCATCCACAAATAAAGCCAGGAGTTGGCCTTCAGAAATGAGTTCTGTTGTGCTGGATCAGATGGCTTCATGGGTTATTATCATGCCTAATCTGATTTTTGCAGAGTAGCAATCCAGGCCTGCAGTTCCTGGATGAACGGCCCCAGGTCTTGCCTACCTGCATCAAATGGGATCTTACAGAGCTGTGTGATCATGAAAACCTCCAGCTCAAGGTAGTAATATCTAAAGGATGAAGACAAGACCTCACTGGGAGGATAACCTTGTGGGTCCTTCATGCAGCGCCACAGGGACTGTTGATGTTGTACGTTGAGCTGCCCATACTGCCATTCTTAGGTGACAAACACACCTGGGTGCACAGATCTCTGGGCATCACAGGAATTCACAAATATACAGAGAAGAAAACTGTTTCAGCCTAGCTGGCTACACAGTCAAGAGTTATCAGACCATCTTCCCATTCATTGCTCTGTCTCCATTTTGCTTTGTTGTTGATCTTTTTTTTTTACCCAACTCCACAAAAATACCCCATTTTGGAGTGACCATCAGATGAGAGATCAACAGTGACCCTTCTGGTTGTGGAATACACATGGAAACTCTGAGTCCAAAGGGCCAATTTTTGTCTTAAGGTTGGGATTTAGACAGTGCTTTCATTTCTGGAAGGTCTGAGGAGCAGAAATGGTGCCATACAACACCTCATGGGTGTTCCACACCTTTCAGCAGTAAATGTGTTTCTTCAGAGGCAGAAAAAGGAAGAGGACACCCAGGTAGTTATATTCTGTGGGGGAAGTTGCCCTTTTATTTCCTGATGTTTTCCCTGACTGGTGGAAAATCACTCTTGGCAAACATAAAACTTACATTGCTGCCAAAAGGTGCAGCTCTAAATTATTAACCAAGAGCACACAGAACCACGAAAGGTGGAATATTGAACAAAGGCTCAACTGACACACTGGAAGTTGAAGAAGATATGGAAGACTCCCTTCTAATTTATTTATTCCTTTTCTCTTCTGTTATCCTGATATGCTGCTTCCAGTTACCACTGCACCCCGCGCTGTATGGTATTACGTGATTTTGTTTTCAGATTGTTGGAGATAATGTTGCTTCATTATTAATATATATGCACTGTGCATATCCATAAATATTGAATATATACGTGTGTGTAAACCTACGGGAAGTGTTAATAGTTAAGATAAACTAAGTCCATTATCACAATGAGTGACTATTTCTATGACCCTATTTGCAATAAAACCAGATTCAATGATATGAGAAAATTGCTAGGTTTCAAAATAATTGAACCAGGCCAGACGAATCCCCACAAAGGCATCATTTACAAAGCACTTTGCTTGTCTAGAATATATATTTCCGCAGGAGGAAATGGAAAAGGAGTTCATATGGTTACACAGCTATCCTCTGAGTGTAAAATTGTTTTATCATGTTATGTTTATTTCCTAGATATCTTCGATTGGGGTATTGCAGGAAAATACTGGCTGTGCAGTGAGTTCCTTTGTGTGGACTGTTCACATTTATTCACTGGGAAGTCAGTCATGTTTTGTTCAGGCTTGTTTTGTTTTTTTTCTGCTGAGGAAACAGGCCACTCTTTTCATGTAAAAACTTATTTGTATATACAATGTGCACCATTCAAAGTCAGCACTACACAGATTATTGAGATGTCTCTGCTTTCTATCCTATGTACCATGGGAAGTAGTGGAGTTCTTCCTAACAGAGCTGGCGTTGCTCATGAAGACTGCAGTATATTGTTCGTGTTTAAGGACTCCATCAGTAGATACAGATATTTTTAGTTTGTCTTGTACTGAAAGCCGGGATAGATTTTTACTATTAGATGTTCACAGCGAAATGCTTCCAAGAAATCTACAGACAAAGAATTACTCCCAGCAATTATCCACTGAATAAATCTGAATAATGAATATGTTCTCAAAAGTCACTATCTATTTGTGAACAATTAGCTGAAAGAAATAGAGGTGACACTCATCAGCTAAATAATTGATTTATAAATTCTTTGTCCAGCTTTGCTTCTGACATACGTTGCATGACATGAGATCAAAGCTTAGATGAAAAAATACTTTAAAAAGAAGGGCAATGTTAAAGGAAATTCTTCCGGCTTCCAAAGCAGAAATTATTCCACTACTGTAACTATTATTTATTACCAGTGATTTCAGAGGCTAGTGAAGTTATTTTCCTGGAGTCTTTCACTTCATGCATTAAATGGTGTTTTATTCCTAATGTATACCCAGTTTTAGGTTGTTAAACTTCAATCAAAAGCACTTAGCAGGAATGGATCTGCCTCTGTTATGAGATTTGAACTCGTGACATCTTTATCCACTGGAACTTGAGTGCCCAGGTAACTACTAATTATTCAAGCATTTACAACCATTACTATCGATATAATTAACACCTGCTGGGGTAAAAGTGAGAACGGCACTTTGAAATGATCATTCCTAGCATTTGGACAGCAATCTTTCATGAAAACATTTCAAGCTACCCCATTATTTTTCAGTCAAATGAACAGAAAAAATATTTACATTTAAGGGGAATCTAGAACTGCAAAGAAATTGTTTCTGGCATCAAAAATGGTAAATGTTGTCTCCATGTGTCCATTTCTTGAAAACAACAAACCCCCTCCACTTTTATACAGGGCTTTTTAAAAGAAAATGCCAAAAAGTTTCTGGCTAATTGTTTAGAAAAATGTGAGACCTTTCTGTCAGTAAAACCAGATCCAGTGAAAAAGACAGGAACAATGTTTTTCATTCAGGTCTGAAAGCTCATGAGCTCACTGCCCCTCTCTGCGGGAATAAAAGGCTGCACAAGACCTTCTTATGTACCTTGCTAGGTGACACTATTAAAAATAAATGAGACAATTCTCATGGAGAAAGTCAAAGCTAGATGAAGACTAGAGTTTGACTTCTCTCTTCCCATCTCCATCAGTTTACCTGGCTAAAGTAGGCAGATAAATTCCTTTCTCTATTAATTAGCAGCAAATAACTATCACAATAGGAGGAAGGTGGAATGAAAGGAGAAGCTAGGGACCACAGTTTGAAAGGCTTTGTCACCTTGCTGTTTAGGATCTACTATGGACAAAATTTTGCACAATAACTTTTCCCCACCAAAAGCTCATCTTAGATATGCCAAAATAACTGCTGTGAAACACTTGCAGGGCAGACCAGAGAAGGGATTTTGAGAGCATTTCACAAGCCCTGCAGCTGTGAGCCGGTTGCAGCATGAGGAAAAGCCCTCCATCACCCCAATGTACAGGAAAGACAAGGTAAGGTGACTCTCTCCAACTGGCTTTTAGATACGGTGCATTCCCTGAAGAGCCCCAGGCCAGCAAAATCTGTTCTTCTCCATGCTGACACTGTTTTCACCATAGAAAGGGAAGGGCTTGAGGTCAGCAGCCCCTGCAAGAGCTGCAGTGTAGAGGCTGAGCTGCAGGAAGGCAGCAAGGATTGAGAGGGCTGCTGACCCCCCATCAGCCACAGGTGCCTCCCCTGCTGTGCTGGCCCAGTCTTCTCTGGGGGAAGATCTCAACCCTTCCCATCCACTCACCCACTCCCTAGATCCCTGAAAGGAAGATTAAAACAGTGAAGCCCACAGAGCTGCTGTGCTCTCTGGTTTCTAGCAGCTTGCACCCCTCACTCCACTGGGTAGGTGCAAAACGAGGGCCAGTCTGAGCATGCCTTGGGAGAATCCATCCAACCACCTGGAAAATAACACAAAACTGGAGGACTTTAGACATGTCACAGCAAATAAATAGTTGTAGGAAAAAGAACAACAAAAAAAGCTCAAGCATGTGCTTGTGGAGACAGTAAACCACCATATTTCATCAGTCATGGCAGGTATTTCTGACCGGAAATTTTATATTTGATGATGACCAGCCTTCAGCATTTGACAAGGGGCTGTTAAAGCCTCTTGAACAGTAAATCACCTCTCTTCCTATCAATAATCTTATTATAATGTCTGTAGAAATGTCCAATGTTAAAATCCCACTTTATTACTCTAATAATGGAGCTAATTTGTAAAACATATAAAGTGAGGCCATAACTGTACTGGAGGGAGATGTATGTAATGCCACTACATCTATATCATTACCTGATGGCTTTACTCATGTATTTTGAACTGGAGAAGGATTAAAAGCAATCCTACTTGTGAGATTTTTGAGATTGGGAATGGCTTCTGGAAAGGAGATCAACATGATGATGGATATGCAGCAATTGTTATAAAAAGAACAGCCTTGACTTCACATTCCCACACATAAACATGTAGCCATTTATCTGTGATTTGCTCTATTCAGACCCTTTCCAGTTGCCAGGAAAGCCCTGTTTTCCAGCTGCACAATCAGTATTATCACTATGTGCTATTTTTGGCTACTGAGTACATTTCAAGTAACGTCATCCTTCCAAAGCCAACACTGGTGTGAAGGGCGGAAACTCTTCTTTCCACTCCTCTGTCATTTGCTGCTGCTCCCATCTGCTGAGTGGCACTGCCTGCTCAGTTCTCACTGCAGAGGGATCGCTAGGCACTTTCCCCTGGTCCTTATTTTCTTGAGCAAGTGGCTTTCCAACCGAAGCTTCGTGTGGGAGGCTTCATGTTGGCATTCAGAGTACATGTCCCAAATATGTCCAACCCCACCTTCTGATGGTAGTGCAGAGGACCTGCAGGTAAGTAATCTCATGATGGGCGATAGAGTCCTTGTGTCCAATGCCTGGAGCTTTTCACGAATGGGTTGTTTTTATGGGCATATAATTTCCCAACTGGCATTTTGGTAGGTTTCCAGGTCTTGGCACAGTATGTTAACAGCAGATTTCTGTCTGAGGGGAGAATGCATCATTTCTTCTGACATTGTGTAGCTTTGATTTCTCTAAGTTATTAAAGCCTAGTAAATATTGTAAATACCACTTCCTTTTTAAGATCTTCCTTGGCTAGCTAGCTAGTCATGTAATGTTTTTCTTTTGTGGTGTGATGTTGCTCTTAAGTGTTCGGAAAAGCTCACATAGACAAAAGCCACACTTGGAGTTACAATTCTCTTCAAACATAAGGTTTGGTTTCCTTGGTTGTGCCATAGGAGGAGCTCTCCTAGCTAGAGCTATAACCACCACTAGTCTGACCCGGGCTGTGTCTCCCTAAACCTGTTTTATTTTACACAGAATAATTAAATATTCATTATGCCAGAAAGTATGTATGTGCGTGTGTGTGTGTGTGTGTGTGTGTATGTGTGTGTGTGTATGGCTATAGCAGAGTGATTAGGGTACTCACCTGGTAGATGAGAGACCCTGTTCCCAGTGACTGCTTCAATGAATATTTAAGTATTTCATATTAAGTATTCATTGGAGCAAGGACAGGAGCAGCCTTCTCCCACCCCCAAGGGAACACCTAAACACCAGGCTGTAAAGACATTCTTTCATTCTTTCTTTCTTTAGCTCAATGAATATTTAATTATTCGAGGCTAAACAAGACGGCTTCAGTGGCAGAGTCTGAGATTCCCTGATTCCATGTGTGCACCATAGCTCTGATGATGAGAACATTCATATAAGAGATGTGGGTTAATATTCCTTCGGACTTACAAAGAAGTTGAATCCAGGTTTCCCATACTCTGGATGGGTCTTCCAGCCTCTGAGCTGCTGAATGGAAAACACAGAGCTGCTCGTATGGATGCCTGTATGTATTGCTTGATTAGAAAAAGCATCCATAGCAGTGATAAATTAAGCCAAAATTTAGTTTATAAATTCCTCAGGAGAAGGTGTCAAAGCTGAAGACATTCCTCACTCCATGGCAATTCCTGCTGGGTATGTTATGTGCCTTTCTGAGATTATCCAGTGTGACGCATAGGGAAAGCTATTTGTCCTCCATACTCTGGGGTCTGACACCCTCAGGCTGTAGTTAATGGGATTTAATTCAGTTTCTGCATCCCAAGGAGTGGGTGTGTGAAGTGGTGAGGGTGGGGAAAGCATCCAAAGAGAAAAGGTGTGGAGCAAGGGTATTTGGGTCTAAAAACGGGAAGAAGCAGGCATTGAGTGCTCAAAAGATTAAAGCAGGAAGAAAAACATGGACGAAGGAGCATGAAACCACTGAGCAGGGCAATGACAAACAGTGGGAAAAAAAGGAGCAGGGACAGTGACCAGGAGCAAACAAGCCGTTTGAGAAATAATACCGTTTACCTAGCAGAGGGACAGAGGGAAGAGGGAGAAAGGGATAGAGATTACTTTGATCTTTAAGCAAAAATAAACTGTGAAGAATCTCTGCCACCCACTTAGGTCTTTGAAAAGTAGGAACTTTACCATCTGCTTTGCACTTCCATAGGACAGTGGGTGTCTCTGAACTAAGATGATTTGGATTCACTTTGGGGAGTTGACTGTGGGAGCATTCCAATGTAGAAGAGGGACTGACTACTATTATTGCAGCTCTGTTTGTGGTCATGTGGCAGAATCCACAGCAATCTGACTCCATTATCAAAGTCTGAGTATGGCTTCCAAGCAAAAACCAGAGCAACAGCGTAACTGTGACATCGAAATGCAAATAAATGGCCTTCTCGTACTGCATAGTCTCAGTTGTTGAAACAGCAACTCTGCATTCAGAATGGAGCTGCTTAGCTCAGAAGAACATTTCAAAGGTGCTCCCAGTGATACGGTTTATATATTGCATATCACATTTATGTCTGTCTACCCCAGGGCTCTGGAGCAGTCACCTTCAGTAACTGTTCACTCCAATTTAGAGAAATCCTGTCTGAACACTTTGCTGTCCATTACTTTAACCAACCTTTTTCCTGAGAAGACAGCTTTAGAGTCATGTCTTGGCTTCGCGGATGAAGATTTGGTCAGCTTTAGAGTACTGAAGATCTATGACAATGAAGTAATATCCATATTGTCTTGCTATAAATATTACCATGGTCTGACTATAAATGTCAAAACAGATGTGTTTCATATCATGGCCTTCAAGGGACATGGTAACATAGACACAAAGCTCAAAGCTTCACCCAGATGTATTACTGCAGTTTGAATGGCCATGTGTTTTGTGTTTTATGTTTTGATCAACTCTTTAGACAGATGACAGTAGCTCTCCTCCTTCCATATTGAGGAAAAGGCTGCCTGTGGACCAAGCTGTGGGGCAAAAGCGGAAAGCAGAGAGAAGGGTTCGATTTCGTGAACCAGAAGAAGTCTTTGAATATGGTACGCTCAAGCTATTAAGCCTTTTGGCATGACCTTTCTAGCTTTTAATACCCACCCTGTCTGTCCACATCAGCTTCCCCCTCTGATAACGTTATTTGTGATTTTGAGCTCAGCATGGAGCAGAAGAGAGTTTTTGCTCTGTGGTCTGCAGAATTGCATCTGGTCTGTTTGCCTGCCCTGGGAGAACACAGGCTACCACATGACGTTAGAGCAACCTCAAGACTGTGCTCACAGTGAACTCCTGCGTCAACCCCCACAGGGATCACTGTAGACTGTGGGTTTGGCTGAGCCCCAGGTCTGTCCCAGAACAATGCTCCCACTCAGAAAAGAATCTCAGACCAGATTTAAACACATTTATGTCATTCTGGGTAACTAGGATGTCATGTCAAGGAGGAAGCCAGACCTTTCATGCTTCTGAGCAGCATGCATGCCATGGGCTAAGTCTGAGACTAGCTGGCCCGCTGCCAATGAGGGCACCCAAGGAATGATACAGCTGACATAACCTCTGGTCTTTTGTTCATAAGCCAAGATAACAGTTTGCAGGTAGGTCAACTGGGAGTGACCTTACGCAGCACAAGGATCCAGCTAGCCTTTCTGCACCTCCTACATTCAATTCATAACCAAATAAGAACTGTTGTTTCATTCGGACTTTCACAAACTGACTCAACTAAGAAAAATTGTATCTATTGGTAGGAAACTAAAATTGTATGGTTTTGGTACATCAGTCAGTAAAAACAGAATGGTAAAATTTCTATCTCAGCCACCTGTTTGGACTGTTACTCAGCTTCTGAAAACAAGGCTTGGCACCTGCTGATGTGTCTGTAAACAGACCTCTCACTGGTTTTGCCATACGTTGTTTGTGGTGTCTCTTACCACAGGAGGGGAAAGCTGTTTCTTGATAAGGTTGTTGACATGGCGTGGGCTTTCCCATCAAAACTGAAGTTCTAGGAAGACTCAGTGAGTCAGTCTTAAGTTCTTCAAAGCTCATCTGACTGCTCAAGACCAGAATTTATGAGAGTTAATACCTCCTTAAGCTCCCTACCAGTCCATGCCCCCACATCAGCACTGGTAATCCTGCAGTCAGTTCAGCCCGGGGGGACCAGGTTCATCTCCCACTGGCTCTGAAATCAGCACAGCCATGCTTGAGCTCCAGGGGGCTGCAGGGACGTCGTATAAGACTCTCTTTTCCATGAAGATATGAGAAATGTCCCAACCCATAATCAGTATTCTGTGTTGCAAACAGTCTGTGATTTAGATGATTTGCTGCTTGTCCACACAACACTATTAACATAGAGGCTGGTAAGATGAAGGTTGCTGGCACCACTGAAATTTTTCCATTCTCTGGACTTTTCATCCTGGATTGTGTTTGGGCCTCAGCTGACAAACAGAGGCAGTTCCAAGATATTGTTGGATGAAAGTTGCATCTGATAGTGGGTTCTGCTTTCTGAACTTTCACTCTTCCCTCAGCCTGCTGGTCTAACTCCTTCCCTTCCTAGAAATTATATAGAATAGGAAGGTGGCTTTTGCAAGAGCTGACTCCTGACCTCCCTGCAACAGCAGCAATCTGTCTCTGAACCACCACCCCCCCATACAAATTTTTTTCTCACTTTCCTGAAGTGCACCTACATCTGCATGTTTGCATGGAGTGGGTAGATCCTCATCTGCCATAAATATGTACAGCCAAAAGTGATGTAAGAGGTGGCCCAGCATCTATAAGGTGAGAGGCAATTTCAGAAACACTGCTTGGTGCTTGCTTGCGTATTCATCTGCTGCAAAGAGGCTTTTCCAGGTGTGTAAGAAAATTTTCGTTCTGTTTTCTAGCCATTTCCTGCTGTGACTACGTAGTGGGTAAGTTAAAGTTTCACATTATAACCGTGAGCCATCCATGGCACTAACCTGAGTTTGCTTTGTGGCTGCTGGGATACACTGTGCAAATATAGCCTCCACGTACAAAGCATTTCGTACTGTCATTGTTGCTTTTTTTTTCTCAGCTTATGAAGCACAAGGTGCTCATGAGGTCTGGTGGAGTATTTTAAACAAGACATCTAGTAAGACAAATAGTGGAAACAAAAATGAAATCCCTGAAGCTATTTTTAATTTAAATATAATTAATATATTTTATGGCAGTAGAATAGGTACAGGTTTTCCACTAAGATATGCAGGAAAAGCACCCCAAGCAAAACAACAGCCCTCCCTGCTGACTTTCATATGTGGTGAAGAGACAATTCATTTATATGCTGGCAGCAGGGTAGAAATAACAAAAATATGGTTTTTTTCTTTTTTGTTTGCAAGGATGTTTGAGGCCATCCAGCCTCACAGACCCTCAAGCAAATGTGTGTATCTGGATGTTCTTATGCTGGTCATCATTTCTAGAGGCCCTGGCCAACAGCCAGCCCCTGCTGTATGTAATGCAGTAAGGGGAGAGGGGTACATATATCAATGTATGTATATATACACACTCAGAGCCACAGTGTTGGGGGGACAAAAGGCCCTCCAAGAGAATGTCCCTGGATCCCCTAGCTGCTGCTATGGCCCAGGAAGAGGGGTCGTATGCCCATGCCAACGACACCAACAGCCAAGGCAGTTACTGGGTAGGAACAAAGTACCACAGGCAGGAAAGAGCCAGGTGGAAAAGGACAGACCAAATATCCCTCAGGAGATCCTCAGTGGAAATGTGTGTCCAAGGCAGGAACTGAACCAAAATCTCCTCTATCCTGGTCCAGTGCTTTTCTCAGAGGAGTTGCCATTTTCTTAGACTGGGCACAGGGCTAGGGCCGAGTGTGCTGTTCCAGTGAGCAATTTCACTAATAAATTTAATCAACTCATTTTCTATTTGTAACCTAGAAAAGAGCAATCTTACACTCAAGCACGTCATTCTAGTGATGTGCTGAAGCTGTTGTGAGCATAGATCATCACTGTTTTGTGTGTGGGATTATTCTTCCACATTGTTTTTTTCCTGTTCCTGGACCGAACATACTCCCTAATTGAGAGGACATAAGGAAAAGCCAAGTTTGCATTTGAGATCACCCAGAAATTTCACACGGAAAGTAACATTTGCAAGATTGGAAAAGGTTAGAAGCACTTCATAGAAAAGGGCTGATGTGAAAAGCTGTTCAGCTCTCACAGAAAGTTTCACTGTTGCCCGGTACGCTCATCAGGCAGGCCCCATGCTCTGAAAGGCAGGTGGTCACCCGGGCGAGAACTGTGTCATGGTGTGGGAGATATCATCATCATCATCATGGCTTGGCTTCGCGGACAAAGATTTGGGAAGGGCTTTGCCCACGCTTATTGCAAGCGCGTTGAGATAACACAAGGGAAATACCGACCTCCAAATCACAAATCTCTGCAAAAGCAGGAAGTGATGAGTAATTCCCTGGCTAAATACCTTCATATAAACCATTCACAGAATAATGCCAAATAAACAAATTTATAAAAATTGAAGTCTGCTCATGGATAATTTACAAACAGAAAGAAGGGCTAAATTCAAATGAATAAATTATTTGCTGAAAATAATTCACTCAGATCTATTATGGGACATCGATTTCGTTTCTGGTTGGCTATAAAATGACTGCCTATTAACGTTTTACCTTTTCCCCATACACTTTTTGATACATTATTATGTGTTTCTTGCTTGGTTTTATGACTTTTACCTTCCTCTCTGTACATCTGTATGACAGGTTAATTGACTGGTGTGGATTCCAGGGCTCACAGTAGAAGCTAATTTAAATACGTTACAGCTAATGTGGGCCCTTTACCCATAATAATGCGCACCACATTTTTATCTCCTTATTGATTGTGTGCATATGGCAAGAAAATAGCTGCACACTATGAGTTTTTATGCAGGCATGAATTTGGCTTTATACTGCGTGTTTAATACTCAAAGTGATTTATAAAATAATACTGACTGTGCAATGGCCATGCAGTCCAACAGAGCAGCCAGACCTGAATCAAACTGGATCCCTGAGGCCCATGGATGGATACACACATGAAAGGGCTGGGGCACAGATGTTGGCGAGCTAAGTGTAGCCCACTGATTTCCACGTGTGTACAATGCCTTTAAACCTGTGGCACTTTAAACATGCTTGAACTATATTTTAAAGGCAAGAAAAATGTTTATAGTGTCCTCCTGATTAAGAGCAAGTGCAGAGGATGTTCCAGTGTAATTAGCACACCTAGCAGTCAGAGAGAGGTTAAACCTGCCAGAGCTTTCTAAATACGCCTCTTTGTTAATGGAGGTTCTTACCATAATTAGCAGGAGTCCCAAACAAAGTGAGTTACCAGGCAAGAGGAGAGAAATCTTTATCTTCTCTCTTTTATGGAACATTTGTGAACATGAAATAATTAGATGAGGTAGCTTAATATTCTCCTAGTATTTAACTTAACATTTAATGTAAAGGTATAAAAAATAATTGCTGGAGGGAAACTTGTGATCACGCATTAGCTATGGTAATCCTGTTCTTATTGTATATAATTAAACTCTTTAAATGTTCCATTAGATGAGATCTTTTATACTCACCTCCATCAGGAGGTGTGACTCACTATCACTTAACTGATGTCTATGGAAGTACTCACAACCAGAGCCCTGTGTACCCTGCTGTTCCCAGAAAAGTGGGACAAAGGCATCAGCAGGGGGTCAAATTTGGGAAGTGATTAAGATGACACTAAAATAATGCTGCTTTCTTTTGTCTCCTCATCACTGTTCAGTAGATGACAGGTCATCGTCTGGATTGCCTGTGCTCCTGTGGCTCTCATTGTGTGCAGTGCTGATCCTTGCTGTGAGTCTCTACTACGCCAGCATGAAGCAAGATGTCAAAGTCTTGGAGGAATTTCAATCCCGACTTGTTATCTTCTTTCTTCGGATAAGACATGTTGCTCAGAAATGCTGGACTTGGCTTATGAGGCAGTAACAATGTCCTCCAGCCTGACAGACATCTCAGAGCACTGAGGCACTACAAAGTTACTGCTCCAGTCACATGCAGGGGACACATGAGCATCCACCTCAAAGAGCAAGAAAACCACCCCTGATGTGCACTGTCCAGCAGCCACTTGTTCTCCTTTCTGTTTTCTTTTTTGATTTTCCACATTAGTGGGCGATCATGCTAGCACCATGATGTCCCATCAGACTCATGCTCCATCATATTGAACAGCAAACAATTACCTGAATTTTGTCCCCCAAAGAGTTTGTAAACTGCTGATATGAGGAGCAAAAGTAGAGAGAGAAATACATCAATCTGTGCAGGCAGCAGCAAGCTCTGAATAAAGTCTCCTGAGTCTCAGGTCAAGGCTTGAAATACCAAACCATCTTTCTCCTCAAGTCTCCTAAGAGCTATTCTGCAAAAGTTAAAATAAAGCTGAGCTATTGCACAAACACTGCTCTGGTGGCCAAAGGCTTGGCAAGCTGCTATATTTATACACCTGAAATGGTTATTAGTAAAATTCCAGAAAATGGCTTTCTTATTTCCCTTCATGCATTTTTTTCCTCCATGGGCAAAAGCTGTTTCTTAATGTTTCACTTGACTCCCAGGTGTGAAAAAGAACATGAAAACTCATTTAAACAGTAAATAGTTTATTTGTCTAACATAATAAATAGCAGCATTGAATCCCAGGCTAATTATCAAATCAGTAGTTTAATCCTCTGGGTTTGATTCAATCCATAAACCCCACTAGCTGGGCTTACAAGATTTATGAGAGTGCTTGTATTCAGTCAGTGTTATGCTTTTATGCCAGGGTGTTAAAGGCCTTATATATTGGTAATATGGACTGTTTATGAAAGCATGGGAGGCAAAGCCCCTTTATCCCTCCATTGTCCAATCATAGTATGCCCCTCTCTGAAGGGAATTCTTTTAACGGAGATCATGCAATAAATGTGGAATGGTGTTCTGGTGCCTGAGAGGAGAACCAGTGAGTGCAAGCTTGGGAGCTTCAGCTATGTTTCCTTCCTAGAAAAAACCAGCACAACCAGCTTTTTAGGTCTTAGAGTCTTGTCAAGTAGCCCCTGATGTGTGCTTGGGTTTATTTGGTACCATGAGATTGACATCAGAACTTTTAAGAGCTGAAGAAAGTGAAAAAGAAAATTAAAAAAAAAAGAGAACGAAAATATTGCAGAGAAGATATAAGAGATGCCTGGCCTTGCTTGAATTCCCCTGCCACTACAACCTACCAAAACGAAAAAAAAATGGTGCTTTATTTTTAATTGATTCTTTTTTAAAAAAAAAAAAAGAAGGCCATACCTCCCTGCCCCAACAACCTTCTTCCAAGTAGCCCAAGGACTTTAACTAGGCAGAGGATAAACAGAAACACAATATGCAGCCTTCTCTCAAGAGGAGAGTAAGCAGCAACTTGAACAAGTCAAAACAATTGCAGTCCCAGTCAGAAAGAAGTTACTTCAGTGGTTATCCTCATGCTCCCCTTAAGATGTCACAGGCCACAGCAATTGCTGCCCATCTGGGAAGCAGAGGTTGCTGCAGAGGAGTGTTTAGCTCAGGGGCTCTTTGTGCAAACCGCTCGGGTATCCCAGCTCAGAGGGTAAGTTTCACCACGGTTTCCTTTCCCTCTCCTCCGTCTCAGCCCTGCTGTTTAGGTAATAAAGAAGAAGGGTTTTAAACTTGTGTGCTGGTGAATCTCTGATGAAAAAGTTTGGATTGTTACCTGTGTGGGGCAAGGGGATCATTGCATTTATTAAAGCTTATGGTCTTTTTAATGTTCATGTTGAAACTCTTTGGCAAATCAGTGGTGTTCCTTTTTTGGTTCTGGACTGCCATGTCCTCCCAGCACATGGCAACTAGCCCCTTCGAAGCTTTGTGGAAGGGACGGCTCCCTTACTGCAAATCATGGCACATTGCAACAAGAAAACAAAGCCTGAGTTGACAACCAAGCAATCTCAAGAGCAAGAGCAGTAGAGCGAACCCTTCCAGCATGTTAGCAACTTGGTTTCAGTAACTTTAAAGCAAGCCAAAGCGTTAATGTAAAACATGAACTCCTCTTAGGACTGCGAGGGAAATATAGAGGCAGTGTGAAGTCCATGTGTGCTCACCCGCCTGCACAGCTCCCCAGAAGACAGGCAGGGGTCCTTTCCACTTTTCCACCAGGTCTGGTTTAAACAGAAAATGGCCACGCTCTCCTTGCTGAGTCTCAACCTTATCGGTGCGAGTGAGAATGACTATCACGTCTGGGCTGTCAGGGAAATTAAGCAGAGGAACGGCTATTCTTGGCTTCTGCCTAGGCTCTGGTTGGGACAGTTTTGGGCACGGGCAAAAGCAGCACTTGAGTTGTGTGCTGAGGTCTCACCATGGCCTTGCAAGGCTCCCGGGTCAGGATTGTTTACTGCTGTCGGTCAGTGAGATACATGGCAGGTTGCAGAAAGCCAAAACAAATTCACTACAAAGCCAGAATGTTTGAAATAAATAAAATCTAAACTCCATTCCTGGGAAGGTGGTGGCATTTTACAGCTGAAGAAATTGAAGCTGAGGAAGCCAATGCATCTGTGCAAGTGAATGAAGCAGGTCACTCACCAGGCTGGGAATAGGAGAAAATATCGCAGCTCCTGGGCCTGCATTTATTTCACTGCTGCACTGCTTCACTGTGGACTTACCTCTTACACCTCCTTCTCACACTGAAGCTCTTTTCCCATTTGTCCATCCTGTTACACACACACACACAAACACACACACACACACACACTTTTCCCACTCTGCTCCTTCTTTCTGTTTTTTATCCATCACAGGTATCTCCTCACTGCTGTAAGCCGGATGGGATTTCTCCTTATTCTTGTTCAACGCTGTTTTTCTAGGTGTGACACCTTTGTGAGTTTGGAAGAGCTGATAGGATCTCTACAGTTACACAAAATCAGCCATGTTGTGTAAGAATTCCCTTGCTGGCCATGCTGGGTAATATTTCCCTTCAGTACAACTCCTGGCAATTGCCCGTAAAGAGGTAAAAAAGGGGAGGGAGTACACAGTTTATTACAAATGGTCAAGATGATCACCTGAACCCACCCTGGTGCCAGCACGGTGTATCACTTTGGATTTCAAGAATCCTACAGCCGACAAGCTCTGAGGAATTATTTAAACCAGCTTGGAAATGGTCATGGTTTAGCTGTAAAGGGCTGAAAGAGGGAGTGATGTAGGACAGGACTCTTGTGGCAATTTTTGAAGCAGACAGTGAGGAGATGGGCTTCCCAGGAGCAGTGTCTAGGACAGCAGGAGTCAAAGGGCCAGAAAAGAGAAGAAGGAGGTCTGTGCACAAAAATGGGCTAGTGACAGGCCTTAAGGGTAGAAGTGCTAATAACCGTTATGCAATGAGTATTAAATTAATGCCCAACAGAAACCAGCAGACCACAACAGTACAGGGTAAGTGTTGTTTTGACAGTGTTCAGCACATTCCTGCAGCAGGAACGGAGGGCAGCTGCCAACACCCTCTTCAAGCAGGCTCACCACATCAACAGCACCTGATTGCATTAGCAGGGATATCCATACCCGTACAATTAGAGGAGATAGAAAAGGACAGGGAGAGATGACACTAGATTTTTTTTACATTAACCTTTTAATGCACTCAGCATTAGCACTGGTAAAAGACAGCCCCAAAGGTTGCTTCTAGTTCCACTTCCTCCCTTCATCTCTCCAACCGTGCTAGTCTGAAAACAAGCTAATGGATCAGGAGAAGCCTAGAGCAGAAATGTTGTCATTTCTGCCTTTTGCCGATTTGAAAGAAGCAGAAGGGCTGGCAGCACTTGACTAGAAAAAGGATATTACCATCTACCCTCAAGGAATAACTCAGAAACCTCTAAGAAAATACTGTGGACTTGTTTTTTATTAATTCATCCCTCCAGGATAGCTGTTGGGAACCTTTAGGCCACCTGTGGAGAGAAAGACTGATCCTACATGAAGAAGATTAACCAGTTGACACTTAGGAAATAAACCTGCCCATGCAGCCTGTGCTCCCCCTTTACATTTGGTAACAAGCTGCCTTTCAGCTGCTTGCTGACATGGGAGCATCTTCTCCTTGCCTCCTACAGCATTTGGGTTCACTGCTGGAAGGTGGTACCTATAGGGCTCAGACAGCTTAGGATGGTGGGCTGTATCCTTGACGATAGAAGCTATGGCATGGAGATGCTGGGGAATGAGTACACGAATGAAGATGTTACCCCTGACTTTGAGAATAAATTTTTATCTAACTTCATAACAAATTAAATTCACCTTCAAAAAACACGCACAGAAATATTGTCTTTTCAAATAATTTATTTGTATATATCACCAAATCATAAAAAGCCAATGCACTGTCCAGCAAAAAGCATCAATATATAAAACATGTTAACTCATTGTCAGTAACACTGGAGTGTATCACTTATACTGAACCCAGTCCAGCTCCTGCTAAAGCCAAAGGAAACTTTGTCCATTAGCAGAAGGTTTGGACTCAGAATTTTTATTTGCTAGGTGTTTACAAAGGGCTATATTAAAATGCTAGTAAAAAGCTTTCCTTTTGAGACTGTATCAAAACAGTAACAAACTTCACTCCAATTCTGTTTCTGTCAAATGCATGCAATTAAGTGCCAAATCAGCAGTCATTACACTGCAGAAGACCATACAAATCAAGAGAGAAAATATTCAAAACAGACCAGGCTCTACCCTCAGCTTGTATGGACTGGCGTGTCTCCAGCACGGCTCACGAAGCTAAGCTATATACATCAGTGGAGGATCTGCCCCTCTACGGCTTTCAACGGTTAAACAAATTATGAAAAAGTATTCCGTTTTGTCCCCAAATACCCATTATGCGGGGACTTCTTTAGCAGCATGACACAATGGTTAATCTAGACTTATAAAGCTTTTCCCACATGGCTATAAGAAGAGAGAGTAGCTCACGAATACATAAGTCACAGGACACATTTCAGAGAGGCTGAAATGCTTTCAGGCTCTGGACTGGCTTGTAAGCAACAAAGATCTGCTTCAGATCTTTGCAGGCAATACCACACAAAAAACTCCAAACCTTCTGAAACTCATTAAAAGTAGTTAATGAGCTAGTTTCAAAAAAGGCAAGTCTACAGATATTTGCGAACAGTCTTCCCTTCCCCACACAAGCCACGAGCTGCACAGGGCAAAGGTCCAGCTGCAGGTATCTGGAGCTGCCAACACGGAAAGTAGACGTTTCCAAAGCAGACCAAACCTGGTGGCAATACCAGCACCGTTACACTAGAGATCTGAACAGCTGACACAGGTGGCTCTCTCCAGAAGCTGAGTTTAGACCAACACATGCTTCAAGGAGATGCTCTGGAGTTTGCGAAGCCACAGGAACAGGTCGTGGCTGCACGGGCCCAGCAAAGGCTGAAATCGGCATCAGTGCTGCCAGCACAGGCACTGCCATGCTGGATCCCTCACATCACAGCCTGAAAGCCAAAATCCCTTGTGGGAAATGAATTAAAGGTTCTCCTCATTACCTACTTCTGTTCTGATTTATGGCTCTCTCCTGCCCCCCTCAGCAGTCCTTGTACCCGGTAGGAAGAGATGTGAGAAATAAGGCCTGACCGACGAAACCCTCTGAGAAGTTTGCAGGAATGTTTTTGGAGATGAAAGGATCCCGGGGAAGGAGATGTCAATGGAACTGCTGGGGTTTTTTGTTTTTGTTTTGTTTGTTTATAAACCCTCAAAAACCTCTTATGAGTCTACGTGGGATCACAACATATTGATTTCTCAATTGTGTAGCTTCAGCTGAAAAAAGAACCAATATTTTTATTCAGAGATTATTTGACCAGAATCGCCCTGATACCATCAGCCTGCCCTGGCTGTGGACCCTAATGCAGTGGTCTTCTCCCTGGAAGGATGTTGTTCAGTGTGGAGCTTCTTGGCATCATTTAGCAAAAGGACTGCTTGAGGCTCCAGAAGACTGTGGTTTGAGAAGCAGACTGTTAGCCCAGTTTGAAGTCAAATGGTGAACACTGTTTTAACAATGACAATACTGTGGCAGCAGCCTAGAAAGTGGAATGGATTAACTGACGCAGTAACAATCCACTGTGTTGCAGGAAGATGTGCTGTATTTCAGACACAAACTATTGGACTTCACAGTGTTTAACAGGGAAAAGTAACTCCCTCTGCTGCAGGAGTGAGAGGGTGAAGAGCTCTGGACTGTGTTAAGTGGGATACCATGACAGATGATTTTCAAACATTTCCCTGCCTTAAAATCTATGGCTTAACATAGCACTCATCTCACTCCCCCAAGCATCTCAAGGACTGCTGGCACCAGCCTTGGGAACCTCCTAGAGCACCATGTCTCCTGAACCAGGCCTGGCTTATGTAAAGGGAAGGGTTTGACATCATACCTGAGAGCCAAGTGAGAACAATGAAGATCTGCAACACTTTTTCTTATTTTTTGACAAAAACTTAAGTTTGCCATAGGATCTGCAAATTTTCTTATTCATAAATACTTTTCAGAACCTGTATACAAACTGGGGTCCAACTTGCCCATTTCTGTGGGAAACAAGGGGAGAGTAAGGAGGAGATAAAGATTAGTATTGTCACAGGACTGTGGTCCCATGTGAGAAATCACCCAAGACATCAATAGTAACAATGAACCTTCATTCACACCTCCTGGCAGGTTGTCTCAACCCTCACTTTAAAACATAGTTGAGCTGAAAGGGGGAAGAAAAACTTCTCAAATTGGGTTTCCACCATAGACAAATACTTCAAGCTGTTTCAGTGAGCAGCAATTGCTGCCAGGCACCTTATCTCCTTGATAAACACCAGAACCACCAGGATAGAACATTGTCATTTAGGATTCAAGCCAAGTAGCAGAGCTCCTACAGGACGGTTTGAGGGGGATCCAAGATAACACCACAGTAGCAACATTTGCCATGTAGATTGGGGTTTGTGTCTCCCAAGGCAGAGGGGGAGATTGAACCTGTGCCTTGTTGTTACCTGCCAGTGGGAAGAGCTGGGGAAAGACCATTACAGGCCTTTTGAGAAGTAGCTCATTGCTTTCTGCCACTGCTATGAAATGCAGCTTTTCAGGTAACATATAACCTTCCACGTCTAACAAATCACAGTTGCTGGCTTTTCTTTTGGTGAGTTAAAAAAAAAAAAAAAAGGCACCAAAATAAAATCATTATTCGATGAATCAGAAGTGCTGTTCACACAGCCGTCCTTGGGTGCCTGTGCCCGTTTTTTAGGAATGAGGATCTGACATGAGGCTAATAAGCATTAAATCCTAAATCCTTTCGCTATCTATGAAAACGGGATTTAGACTCTCACATGGATTCAGTTCTTTTGACTATTGTGTGCAATAACAGTTCAGGAAGTTAAAGCAGCTGTGAGAGGTAGAAAAGTTTAAGCACTCAGGTGAACACATTCACATTAATCTATGTTTGCAGTAGCAGCTCAATTACACTCTTTGGCATGGACAAAAAAAAAAAAAAGCATTGCTATGTGAATACTCTTCCTAACAGCAGAATGGAAAGACACTATCAATTGCACACCTGCACGGAAATGAGCAGCGCTTGCTGTGTATTAAGTAAATTGCTGTCTAACCTCTCAGAAACAAATGCAAAGTTTTTTGAGAGGATGCAGTTGTGCTTTTCCCTTCTACATCAAGAGTACTTCAAAGCGCTGTCTTCTACACAGTTGCTAGCTTCATAAATTATTTAGTGGAATATTATCATTTTTAAAAAAATATAATTAGGATGTATAATTAGGATGTGTGTCTGTGAATACTAAAATACAGCTCAAGTTAGTTTTCCTCTTTCTTATGGAGGACAAAAATAGAAACATGCACTTCAAGGCATTAGGACCATGAACAGAGATAATTCTAAAACAATTCCAGTGCTCATGAAGATATATGAGCATTTTCTCTCTGCATGCAGGTGTGGAAACCTCTCAGGCAAAACCTGCCTCTCTTCCCAAACTGAGAAGCATAAGAAAAGGCTATTTGTGGTATCCAAAGCAAACATTCCAATGAGAAAAAAAAGGACTATTTCCATCAGCAAAGGAAATGGTCTGAGGCACAAATTTAGGATCTGGATACAGACAGGATTCTCATCAAGGATGTTCACACCCAGGCTTTTGATTTAGAAAAAAAGACAAAAGTTTTGTCAAAATCCAGACTGGTTTGTCACAAAATACTGTAAGTCTTGCCAGTATGAATGACTATCTGGATTTTTGTTAAATTTCTCATTTAAATAGCAAAAGCAATTTTATGTGCAATATGTTTGAGGCAGTGGGCTGTGGAGAAGGGAGATGATACAAGCCTCATTCACCCAGACATCAGGTTTGTATGTACTTTCTTACACTGAACATTTTGCAGCTGGCATCTGTTCTGAATTTGCATATTTGATATTGCATTTTCTGAGAGCCATCACATAGATCGATGTGTGGTTTGAGGTTGGTCAGAAACCCTTTTCTGTTTCCCGCATAAAACCCATACAGTGGCCTATCGCTCACACTTCCGTAGCAAGGGGACTCTGCGTTCTGCACCCAGCTCAGCCTCAAGAGACTCCTATGCACATCCCCCATTTCTCGGAAGATGTCTCCAACCATCGACCTAAGAGCTAAGCTGCATGAGGTGCTGACAATTGAGATTGGACCAATACGCAGCAAAGACTAAGAGATGTGGAAGGACAAATGCAGGTTAAGCATGGCTTCATATCTCACTGATGAGAGCTTTCAGGAGTCCAGGAGAACCCTGACCATCCTTTCTCAAGCAGTCATGCATTTCATGCACAACAGCCATTGTACCAAGAAACCTCAAAGCCTTCAAACCAGGAACGAGTTTGTCCAGTCTATCTCCCCCTTTTCAGAGAATGACACAGTTTAGGGCATTCTAACTTGCTGTTTACATTGGGATTTAGAAGAAACAGGGCAAGTGCACGTGTTCTCTTAAGGTCAGTTTTCAGGTTGTTTTAAATACAGAGGGTTAGATAGGTTTGATTCTCAGACACCACAGATCAGCTTAGCCCCTCAAGAATACACACGAACTTGCTACACCAAAGCTCTGCTTGGGTTTCTTCAACCATTAAGACAATGAATCAGTTTTCAAATGAATTCTCCCATCAAAACTCCTGCTACTAATTAACTGTGTCAGAAATGCACCTTTTTTCTCCTTTGTCACCTTATCCTCTCTAACAGCAAATAAATAACTGTTTACAAAAAGATATGCTGGCTGTTTTGAGCCAGAATTTTGTACGGTGTTACAGAGGAGTATGGTTTGCCAACCAACGGACTGACATTCCTAACCAAATATGTTCTGTTTGTTGCCTGCAAGTCTGTATTTTAAATAAATTAATAATGGGAACCACATTCAAGCCAGGGTCACTGGTCATTTAGGGATCCGTGGTGCAGAATTCCTGAATCAGGGGAAAAGCACCCCTTGCTCATGCCATATAACCGTAAGGTGGGTACTTCTCTTCCTTGCAGTTCTGCTTCCATCCTGAACACTACATACGTTAATCAACAGTATTTTGTGTCAGCAAGGGCAGGCCTTGAAGGGAAATGTGGATCTCTGTTCCTAGCAGGACTAATACAGAATAACATCAGGACATTACCCAGAGATAGGGGAAGAGTTAAAACATCTGCAAACCTGCATCAGAAACCCATCTCAGCCCTTTGGAGGCTGTGCACTGGCCAGCGCTTTCCTACTCCACTCACATCACCAGCCCATCCACCTCTGGGTATGATGACCTATGTATCATTGCACAGATCCTAACACTAAGTAAGAAAACAGCAGTGTAGAAAGTTAAGGCAACCTGCCAACTACTCCAACTATGCTGCCTGTTAAGAGTCTATACCCATATCGCAGAAGACCGCTGGAATTATTTCTGGCATATATCTGTGTACATTGTATATCCACACAAACACCATCTCCCTGACACTGAATGCATCCACCACTGGTTATTATAACAGCCAGTTTTCTAAGGGACCATAGAAACATTGCCACAGCACGCGTGTGCCCTTCAATTTTTAACTTAAATCATCATGCTCTTAGTTTTGCCATTCCTATTGAAAGTTCACAGCTGAAAGATGCCTCATGAATTAGTGAGGTAAGAAGTTAGGAGCATTTGTGTCCTTGTTGTGTGGTTTGAACACAGCTGGCAGCTAAGCACTACACAGCTGCTCGCTCCCTCCCTTCCCCTCTCTTCCAAGGGGGGAAAATAAAAGATAAAAATAAAGTCACATGGGTTAAGATAAGGAGAGTTTACTTGAACAACACAGAGACGAAACAATAACGAAGCGAGTGATACACAATCACTACTTACTACTGCCACCACCGTGCCGAGCTGAGCTGAGCCACACCACGCCACACCATCCTCCGCCACTCCTCAAAAAAAAAAAAAAATCCCACGCCTCTCCCCACCTAGCTGCCCCTTATTTGTACTGAGCGTGACATCAGTATGGTATCGAATATCCTATTGGCTGGTTCGGTTGGGCTATCCTGGCTGGTGGAAATTAACCCTATCCTAGCTGAACCCAGGCCAGCCCTCATGAGGAATTTCTATTCCGAAAAATGTCTTCAATTGTTTTTTCATTATAAAAATTACAATAAACAGCATTGATCTAAAAGCTCAGACGACACTGGTGAGCTCTGATTTTTCTAACCCAATGTAGACTTCTGGCAGGGAATTGACAGGGATATTAACCACGGATGGTGGCCAGGATGTGGGGAATATATTCCATGAAACAGAACAATTCCATGGCAACACCCCAGTGCCTCAGAAAGCAGCATCCAGTTGCATTCAACCAGTTAAGGTCCTCCCTGCTTTACTACCAATTTTCACAGGTCAAAACAAAGATCTTTTAGCATCACAGGGAACACGGTGACTAAACAATTTCATCCCACGTTCTCCACCAGAATGGCTCACAGCTTTGCGATGGGCAGCAGCAGGAGGGGCCATGGGCAAAGGCCACGAAGCTTTTTCCCTTTCCACCATGTGACAATAAATAAAGTATAAATACCACACAGGGTTCTAGTTCCTTGATTAGCCCTCTTGCTAAAGTGTTCCTAGAGGCCTGCTTTCAGAGATGGCAAATTAGATAAGGCATTGAAATATCACAGAAGTGCAATATTTGACTCAGAGAAATTCCTGCTGCAGTCACGCTCTGCAATGGTTGGCAAAAGATGATTAAAAGAGGTCGGAAACGTACAAAAGAGATGTGTGTGCATGTATGCGCGTATAAATAATACTGCTATCCTAACACATTTTCAGCATGGCATCACTAGGCTGGCCTGAGTGTCCAAGCTTTAGGAGAAGAGACTGCAGAAAGCTGAATGCAAACAAAAAAGCCCAAGTAGATGCAAAAACTGGACATTGCATGATACCCTTCCTTCCCTCAAGACATCCAGAGACCTTCTCACTACACACTCTGCATTCTCACCTGTGCAGGGCAGGGGCTTCCTTCAAAACTAGCTTTGCTTTTAAGGATCACTGATGCTTGCAAGCTAGGTACCAGCCTCACCTCACATGGTCAAGTGAATGAAGCTGGGGAAATCAGACTGGGATGCATGTGGGACTCAGAGAAGAGCCTCAGCCTCTTTTCAGTTTAAAGGCCAAGATGCTTGTATTCATGGGCACTGAAATGTAACTAGGGTTAGAATTCACCCAGGTAAATTAATTAGAGGGTCTAAGCTTTGATGCCAAAGTTAACAGGTTTTCTGTACATGTACTTATGTTGGACTGGACTTTCCAAAGGCTGAAGCCTATTTCATTCCTATTGACTTTTACTTTGAGGTGGGTTCCTGTCTGCCCCAGGTACATTCAAGATCTCACTTTTTGTCTACTGAGCTGCAGAACAACGAAGATACTGTCAGGGTGACAAATGCTATTGAAAATGCTAACTGCAAAAATCAACATGAGTAGAAAGCCCGGTACCAGTGTTTGCTGCTTCTCATGGAAGTGAGAAGGAGGAAAAGACCCTGAGACAGGAGAAAAGAGAGGTAGAAGAGAATATGAACTCTGGACAACCTCACCAATGAGCAGCATCTGTCTCCTCAGAACCAGAATCAAGGCTTAACTCCTGATACCTCAGAGCAAGGATGAGGAGGAGACACTTGCTATCTTATGCCTCTTGGTTCTTCAAACCCTCAGGCGAGATCAGGAATGGTGGTTCCAACTCACATGTTACTTCAGCCTAAGCCTGATTTGGCACATTCATAAAATATATTATTCAAAGCAGCAGCATGCTTCCACATGAGGAGTAAGGCATGCACTGAAGTAATTTGTGGGAAAAGACATCACTGCTGAACTTAAATTCAAAGTGAGACTGGAAGGAGAAGTAGTGTCTTTTACAGCTGGAGAAACAAGCAGGGAAACATAGGAACCAGGCTAACTTTCAGGACCCAAGCCCTTCTTCAGCGTATGAAGGGGAAGGTCATGCCCTGGCAAAGGGCTTAGGTACCTGCAAGAGTGTATCTCTTACCAGGCCAAATGAATGAAAAAAAGGCACTCCAACAGGCCTGATCTCTGAATTTTAAATTGGTATTAAATAACTTGATCTCCAATTGCCTCTTCAGGAACTCCTCCTCTGATGTCAGTTCACAGCTACAAAAAAGCCACCACTGTAAAGCTTTCAAGGGAATTTCATTCCCTTGTGGGCAGAAATCATGCTAAAAAACAAGATCTCTCTACAGGTAGCTGTGACCGTCTGGGGCTATAAATGATGTTCACAGGGCCGGCTCACTGCTTAGAGCCCATAGAAATTTTTTTTCCCTAAACCTGTGAGAAAAATTTGGCTGTTAAATGTAATGTTAGATTTTATGCCCTAAGATGCTTACTACTTCAGGGATTTGTTATGACTTCAAATTCAGTTTCAACAAAATGCTTAAGCCGGTACTTAACTTTAAGCATCAGATAGATGCCAGAAGACAACATTAAACCTGCACGGTTGTGCTAGCCCCGGGTTTGAGCTCTGGTGGGGTAGGAGCATGCTCTCTTCTTTCCTTCCCATTTACCAGGCAATATACTCGTGCATGGTTTACACTCGTGTTGCAATAAATTCAGTCTCAAATTAAGCATAGGTGCCACAGACAGTGTCAGTGTACCTCCAAAAAGTCTTCTTCAGCCTAAACTTAACTGCTTGTTTAAGTTTGCTGCTGAATCGGTCTCTTCTGTGTAGTATGTAATTAAGGGTGACTGCCTAATTCTAGCACAACTTTACTTCTCTGCCATGCAAATCCCACATTCATCTGAGTGACTTCTTAATTATTGGTTCCACTTCTTGTCTCAATCATCCACCTTATTTGTTGAAGCATTGGCCAAGAAAAACTGAAAGCAGCAACAAAGTCACTAGTGAGCTTTGTGAAAATAACAGTCCTTCTCCGTTTTCACAGCAATATTCATCAGCCCTGGAACTCCTGCCCATGAGCGAGGAGAACGGACCCCTTTGACACTGAACTACCTATAACTCCACTGTTCGAGCTCCTTGCTATGTATATGGATATATAGAGATACCTACAATGCAAATGTTTACAGTAATATTGCATACCCTATATGAAATAAATATCACAAGTAAATTCTCATACTCAAAAAACTGAATCGTATGCAATGTTAGTGACCAAGTTACATTTATAGATGCACAAGCATTAATACTATCTATTCAGCCTAATTTCTTAGTATGCAAGCTTCAGCAATTGCTAGTTACACTACACTTCAGGAGTCATAATAAATGTTGGTCATGCCAAAATCTAAGAAGAAACAAAACCACAAAAATTCTCCATCATCCTTCCAAATGATACACAGTTTTTGACAGATACTGTAATAATATAGTGGTTTCATGAAATTCATTGACACTGTCCAATATGTGAAATATCAAGTCTGGAACACAGGTCTCTATGTTCCAAATGAACTCAACGTCAGAGCAGGAGCAACAGGTTTGTCAGCACGGAGTCCATACATAGCAAAAGCAGATACACTGAGAGTCTGTACCAGGGCCAGAGCTGCAATTACCCAGAAATAAGTGAGAAGAGGGGCAGCTCTACTGGAAAAAGGAAGGAGAGGGAGCGGGAGAGAAGAGGGGCTGGACGCAGCCCCAGTTACAACTGTTCTTGTAGAATAGTTTTAAGAAATAGCCTGGGCTCTGTAGCCTGGTCTTGCCAGCTCAGTCACCAAAAATGGGCCCTGCCCCAGAAGTCAGTGATAGCACACAGGAGCTCTGCTAGCAAGAGCAGGTTACAGATTGTACCTGCATGGGACAGAAAGTTTGCTGTGCCAATGGCACACGGGGCCATTCATTCTCTGTATCCTAACATAAGTATTTCTGCCAACAGTTTCTCATGAAGGAAGTGGGTGATTCACAAGTACATCTCTTTTCAGGAAAGAAAAGATCTCACACTCAATACCCTGACTCAACTTCAGCTCACACTACAGAATAATAAAATCTAGGTCCTGCCCTGTAAATTTGCTTACGCTTTAGATCATGCCACTTTTTTCATCTTGCAAAGAGGTTCGGGAAGAGGATCTTCCTAGCAACAGCTCCTTCTCATGGATCAGGCTATCTAGCAGGTCCTCCTGTCTGTAGTTGTGATAAACCTTCAGGAAAGCCAAAATGGTAATTCCCAGCCAAGTCAGCCAGGCAGCCCAGAGACCGAACTAGAGAAGAAAAGAAATTGTAAAGAGGTCAGTACCGTACTGTAAAAACAAACCAAACTCAACTGTCCAGGAGATTATAAAAATCTTGACTGGACCAAAACCCATGAAGTCACACCAAGTCACACCCAGTGAGGTCCTGGCCCCACTGTTTCTCAACTCTGTCAAAGTCATTGCTAGCTTAAAAGAAAAAAATCTTCATGTGCTAGAAAAACTGAAGCAAAAAAGAACTAAGTACAATAACGAAAAAAAGAAATCTGTATAATCCAGGTGCAGCCGTTGAACTTCCAATATCTGACATTCTGGCCAGCCCAAAATTTATCTTCTTATATATCTTACGCACTTTGGAAAGTCTCAGAAGTATCTCTGTCCATACTCGCAATTATCTCAGTTCACCAATAAAAAATATTTTTTAGTTATTCTACAAACTTTGGAAGTAAGGATATATTAATTTGGCTTTATATGACTTTATCCAGACACTTGGAAGTTTTGCATTCATTTCTTAAGCACCACTTCATTAATGAAATATTATCTTAAAGGCATTCAGATATCTGCTACTATTGTGGTCTTCCCAGCATATTTGATAGGAAAGACTTTACTTGGATTTAGCCAAATTCACTGAAACTCCCAGAGCTGTTTTGCAAGCATCTGAATGGAGGAAAGCAGATAGAGATGGGGACAGAGACTGCCTCGAAGTAAAGCCTACTGTAGGAAACTATTGCACTTATAAGGAAATGTTTGCTTTGGCCTGTAAGTTTAGTCTATTCTTGGATTTTTTTTCTAGTTTCAAAGAAACTTATTTGCCCTTCATAGGCAGACCCATTCTCATATCTTCATCCAACTCTGCTTACTACACCCTGGATATCAGAAGACAATGATGCAGGATTTTGTTCCCTGCTTGGTCCTTTCTTCAAACGGTAGCAATCAAGGATTCACTTTGACACTACCAGGTTCAGCTTTTGAAGCCAAATGGTGTTTATTCTCCCAGGCTCTTCATACTTTGGTGTTTGCAGAGCTTAGTGGCTGCACCTTGCAGGCTAGCTCTATCCAGGGACATCTAGAGGGACATGAATCGATGTGGGGAGCCACATCCAGCAGCTTGGGCTGATCCACCTATGCTGTGATATGTTATCTGTCCTCCAAGTGAAGTGCTATGTGCATGGACCTTGATTTTTTAGGCATGGCTCCCTGTTAGAGAAATGCCTTCTCTTGGACATAGCTGTCCCCCCTGAGATCACAAGGTGGACATCGACATTTAATTCCCATAAACTCAAAATCATAGACTGATGACAGGTTTACTTCTGCTACCCTACCACTAGCTGGCAAGTTAGGAGCTAATGGCAAAATCTGCTACAAAATACAGCACGGCCTTGGGCTAGGATCATTTAAAGGGTCACTTTTATTGCATATTTCTTTCCAACATGCAGATATGTCTGAGCTGGGTGTCTAGATGCCAGTCCTGGCAACAAAGACACAAAACTAGCTTGTGTACAAGAGGCACTGCTCCCTTCAAGGAGTGCCCCAAGCAAGCTAATGCCTTTTCCCGTGCGGGACAACATAAGAATCATGTCTATGGGTGCAGCTCTGCACGGATGGGGATATCCTCCTTGCAGAACTAGTATGTGCTCACATGCACAAGTGCTCAATTCCCAGTGTCTGCTGACTTTGGTTGTTGACTTAGAGCTAGTATATTCAACAGGAACATCTGACAGCCTTAGAGGTCTAATTCTCAAAGATTCATCAGAAAACAGCCCTATCTAAATGACAGTAATCTGTAATTATTTTCAATGGTCTGATATTTATATAGCTCAGATAAACTCATGGAAGGCAAAGCTAATAGTCCCATGATCTGGTGCAAGTCAGACATTTTCCTGAACAGCAATGAAGAGCTACAAGATACCAGTGTTGCAACTTTTGCAGAGCTCAACCTTTGGAGAAACAATAAATTTTCCGTCATGAGTAACAAGATCAGTGGAAGAATCAGGTTTTGACATGTCTGCAATTCAAAACTATCTATTTTGAATCTAAAATGCAAATGTGCCCATCACTGTCATCCTGATTCACCACTTCCTGAAGTCAGTGGAAATGTTCACATTGATTTCAGAGGCATGGTAGTTCAGCTCCAGCAGTCCCAGATCAATGAGCAAATGGCAAATAAACTGGAATAGCACCATGACCTAGTCTGACCTACCTGTGCAATAGCAAACTGGTCGTAGAAAGCAGAGTTTTCTAAGTTCAGTTCAAGATCTATATCCTGTAATTCTTCACAGCTATCCAAGGAAGCGTAAAAAGGAGAAAAAAGGGGGGAAAAGTATTTGAGAGATTCCAAACAGGTAAACCAAATATGAAATGAAGCAACATCTTAAATGTGTTTCAAACACAACAGCATGTTCTATCAAGAGCTACGTTAAAGTTATTGCAGTAACCAGGTTGTTTGCCAGTCTTTTCTAAAACTAGGCTAAAAGAGGCTTGTAATTACTGTCTTTAAAAAAAAAAAAAAAAAGTGTAATTATGCAAGTGATAACACCAATCTTACATAAGTGGAATTGTAATAGTTATTATGAAAACAGAATACTTAAAACCCTCTTCTCCCACTACCCCCAAGCCTCCCACATACACACAACTGGCATCACCCCAGGTTGGTTACTTCACCCGTCAATGAAACAAAGCGTATGAGCCTCCGTTACCTTTTGACTTCATCAGGAAAAGCCTCAGAAGAAGGGATTGTGTGGGTGTTTTTGTTTCAGATGCTCCAGCAAGGAGACGATACTCTGATGGTAAGCTAGAGGCTGCCTACAGATTTTACAAATAACTTGGACTTTTAGTGGTGTCAACAAAATCCCAGGATTTTGAGGTTGTCTCTCTATCTCTTGGTTGATTTCTGCAGCCTCTTCTCTCCTTTTCAGTGCTGTCGGTCATCTTGGGTTCTTATCCGAATATTCGATTAGACTTTTTTTGTAATAGAATTTTTAATCGAATATTCGAATAATTCGATTAATCGTTGCAGCCCTAAACAGAACATTTACTATGGCATTTTACAACATATGACAATGTGCAACATAAACGTATGCTTTAACTACTATGTTTATTCAATATCATATGACATAAAATGTCACCTTTTCCTCTCTCTTCATCAGTTTGGGTTTGGTTTTTTTTTAAGAGGAAAACACCTACCTCAACTTATCATGTTTCCCGTAAGGAGCACAAGCATTGTGGGATAGACTAGACCATTTTACGATCTGTACTTTTTGTGCACTGTAAGAAAGTATCAACCATCTGTACCTCGCACTTTGAAAGTATTTTCCATTCTTTGGCTCTCAGGGCATCCACAGCCCCGCACCTTTACAGCAATTTTGGATAATGGTGCATTGTGGCACAGGCAGGATGAGTGACTTGCCTGCTGCCACATCATGGGTCGGTGGCAGAGCCAGGAGAGCAAGCCCTGACTCCCAGTCCCCTGCCCTGCTCACAAGACCACACTCCTCCAATTCTTAGAACATTTCCAAATCTAGCTAATCTTTGGAAATTAAAAGCTTTTAAACTGATGGATTTCTTTTGCCTATGATCATGACTCTTTAAAGAGTCCGTGAAATGCCATGAAACCATACTTTTCTTTGTGGGGTACTGAATGCAAATAAAAGTTTGCTTTGCTTTTTTTTTGTTGCAGTTGAAAAAAATCTCGATTTCCACATTACAGATGCCTTCTCCCCCTTGCTCACCTTGCGCGTAATAAATACAGTTTGCAACACCAGTGTCCACTTGTGCATATATGAAAAAAACAAAGGAAGAATACTAACCTATTTGGCATGGTTCCTTTTTCGGTAATTGCATCACACCACATGTTAAATCCTACACTCACTATAGTGCTAGCAATAAATGTGATAAACACCACAAAGGCGCTGATCAGCAGATTCAGGAAGGCATAAAAGAAAGAGCTGCAATAAAAGGCAAGAAAAATGTAACTCATAAACAGCTGAAACACGACATCAGCAGTCTCTCTAAAAAGCATACACTGGGCACAAAGATAATCAGTTTCCATTTGAAACACATCTGCTTTAATTAAGAACACCTAATACATTGAAAAACTATGGATTATGATTTTGAGTCACATTATCTTCATTTCTAAATGCTTTTCTTTTTGATTTTTTTTTTCACCATAAGAGGATGGGGCTTTAAATCATAAATACTAAGTGGTGATTGTTCGTACATAGACTGGTTTTCATTAGCTGTAATGATGAAAATCACCATTGTTAAAATAAATGTCATTACCTCAAATTATATAGTAACCCGAGCTAAAATTATTTCATGACTAAAGTGATAATTGGGACAAAAATTGCCTAGAAGAGGGAAACTAAAAATAAAACAACACAGTAGTGATAGCTATAATCATTTTAGGCAATGTAACACAAGGTACTGCCATCACAGGACACGAGTCTCAGTTTTTATGGGCAGTTTGCAGGGTGGGCCAGCTTCTCCTGGGACTTCTCTGGCTTTTGTGACAGTATGTTATTTCTGCCAACTGAATGCCAATTTACTTCAGCCCCATCAAGTCTGCCCAACCAGGGCCAGCCCCAGGCACGTGCTGTGTATGAGTGGTAGGAGACGGCGTGCTTACAGGTGGTCCCGTAAGTCCAAGGAATTGTCTACTCATCTTACAACCTCGCTGCTAAACTCCCCTCTGTCCTTAATTCTAGTTAGTGAAAATTTTCTAACCCTTTTCTCATTCACCTGACCAAATCTTTCAGTAATTGAAACTGCTCTAGCTGGCACTTGGAAAGTCTCATTATCTAAAAACTGTACATCTACTCTAGGTTGAGAAAGATTGGCAACTCCAGGGGGCAGGTCATCCTATTCAGGTTAGGTGGTAAGGATGAATAGGATGAATTTTCCACCAGTGCCACGCTCATTATGCTAAGGATAGAATGAGTCTACTCACTCTAGAGAACAAAAAAACCCAGTAATTTCCTTTCCCTGATGTCTCATTAAATGAAAAGCCGAGAGGCTTTTTGAGTCAGTGTTTGAATCCTGGGAAGGTTCTGGGCTGATCACTCCTAATTTGTACAGAAGAGATGTATGTGACCTCAGGAGGACTCTTTAAAATGAGATGAGGAAACAATTACCAGTGGGGTTAGGATGTTTGTTTCTGGGTTGACATGGCTTTAGAGGGGCTGTCTAGGCTCTCTCCAAAGTGACAGTCATCCCAACACTGATAGAAAAGAAGTGAAATAAACCACCTTCCAGAAGTGCCCTTACAGACTGTAGTGGAAGCTGGATGTCAGGACACTTGACTTCTAGATGAACGTTGAGATGAGTCCTACTCTTACCCTTTGGCTTCATCGGACTTGGTGGACTAGATCAGCTCATCTCCGCAGAGTGCTGGGGTCACACAAACAGCAGAGGGTACCAGCACACGTTCACTGTCCCTGTCCTGATTTCACACCTACCCTAGATTTTATTCCAAGTGCCGCTAAAGCCACATCCACTGAATGCCCTGTAGCATGGTGTGTTGGCCTGAGAGGCAGAAGAGACTTGAGCTGTCCACTGAATATAAACAGGGTTGTCACCAGAATTAGAAACAGCTCTAGAAAAGGAACAGTTCCCAGGAGTATTCAGTGGATCATTGCCAGTCCGGGACCTCTAGTCCTCCCTCAACTTCTTACCCTGCAGCACAGAAGAGGCGCCACGGTCCAGAATCAGACCTCCCACTGACAAGGCAGGTCTGAGCGTTTCATTTGATTTGGACTGGGCAAGCAGTAACCATCTCTGTGTGCTGGAGGCTCTGCAGGCCAGGGCATCCTGATAGAGAATGGTGCTACTTTGGCTCTCTACCTCACCCATTTTTTTTCTTAGATTGGAATTTCAAGCTACACATTCCAGATTGAGTGGCTGCCTCATAGTGCTAAACGCTCACACTCAAAGTAGAAGTCACTTTGCAATCCTAGCAGTGAAGTGTTTGAGTTGTGCCTCTACCTTTCAGCAGAGCTGAATAGTTCCAGACCCAGAACATGGCTGGCAGACAGCACTTGCTTTTCCCACTCCTGCAGGCAACTCAAGCTCAGCCTGTCCCTGAGGCACAGGGTGCTGAGACCCTGTTAAGAAGGGTTTTTAGCAGCCCTAACTGTCTGACAGCAGTCATTCATAGCCATTGCACGTGAAGACTGGCCACCTTGCTGGGATGCATAGGGTGCTGACCCTGACTCCCTCAGGCCAACTTACCGCAGAGCTGACCCAGCAGCAGTGGTCCTAAACAGACGATTTTCCGAGGCCTGCCCAACGGTTCTGAACTAAATAGCCACATCTGGAAGAAGGCCAAACACCTGACCCAAATTTCACTGTTACAAGGTTTTTACTGCTGGTTTCTTCCAAAAATTAGCTAGTTCTGAACTGCAAAACTGAAAAGAAGCATCTGGAATCAACTAATCCTCTATACGTATCTGATCACGAGGAAGCTGAATTTACATGTATGAAGAAGTCCATTGTGAATTTAGAACTTGTAAGGTAAGTTTTAATATGGAAATAAGTTTCTAGTCTATACTTACTAGAGCTTGTTTTAGTATCAGGCAGCTTGAGAGCAGTAGGAAAGAGCCGGAGGGACAATACTGCTATGCAGTCCCCAACATTACCGACATCAGGGTGTTGTACAAGCCCAGACGTGAGTGACAGTCACTGACTCAAGAAACTTCTAGTCCAAATAGACCTGGACACAAGTGATTTACCCTTGCCACGGTCCCTAAACCATGGGAAAATTACTTTCCTGGTCTAGCCAGCCACCAGCTCGTGCTCTTGCCTTCGCACCTCGGTGCAGCTGGATGCTAGGTGGGCCCTGGCCCCATAGCACCCACAGGCTGAGTTACCTGTGCCAGGGGCTCTGCCCAAGGTGTCAGGGCAGGCCACCAGAGAGGCACGCACAGAGCACAGCGATGCCAAGCTGCTGCCTGGACCACAAAGCCTCTCACTATCCCTGCTGGGGTCTGATGCCCCTCCGTTTGTCTGAGCATGGTAACCAGCTGCCAGAGCAGCCTGCAGCTGCTGCAGGTAACACTCAGCATTGCTCTCGTGTCGTAACCAAGCAATAGCTGTTCTCTGCAACAGTTGCCTTGTCCACCAAAAAAAGCAGGATAAAAACAGGATAAGAACAGAGGGGGACAATCAACTGCTCCCTTCCACCCAGCCCACCCCACACAACCATGTTGTGTCAAGGTTTTTCAGGCACATGGTGTACGTCTGGAGAAGGACCCCCTTTGCAGGGACATGTAGTGTTACCATGGTCAGGAGACACCTGCGAGCCACAGCATCCAGCATCGCCCCATGGCCCCCACCACCCTCCATGCCCACCATAGCTGAGCTGGCCAGACCCTTCGCCCAGACTGCCAGAGGTGAATCTGGCCCTCCAGCCCTAACCCCTGCAGGGGAGCACCCTCCAGAGGGGGCCCTGGCCATAGGCGGCGGTGTCCGTGGTGTGTGTGCAGACAATACACCATCTCACCCCAAACCCCGCTACGGAGCAGGATGATCCGCATGGTGCAAAGCCTCCTGCTCCACCCCCGGGCTGCTCCCGCTTGCCCCAGCCTGCAGGAGGGGTGGGCACCCCCTGCCCTCCCCAGGGATACTTACTCCTCGTGCCCTTTGCAGAGGAAGAAGAGGGTCCTCCAGGCCTGCACTGTGGCCAGCAGCAGGGAGAGGAGCCCGGTGAAGATGCTGAAGCGGCAGGCGGCCTCGGGCCCCCACTCCTGCACGGTGAAGCGCTGCCGCTCCACAGTCAGGTTGGCGTTGAGCCACATGCCCTCGGTGAAGAGCAGGCACCGGCCGTGGAAGTCGTTGCCATTCTCGGAGAGCGGCACCACCACGATGAAGCTGAAGAGGAAGGCCAGGAAATAGCAGATGCACTGAGCGAAGAGGAAATTGCTGAGCGCCATGTCCGCGGCTCTGCACAGGCAGAGGGAGGGATGGAGGGAGGGATGGAGGGACGGGTGCGGGAAGGAGGGATGCCGGGCTGGAGGGATGTGGGGCGGGAGGAGGGGGCAGGATGGAGAGGTGAAGGGAGGAAGCCTGCAGCAGTAGGGGGAGGGAGGGAGCGAGGGAGGGAGGGAGGATGCGCAGTGCAATGCAATGCGATCCAGTGCCTCCTCCGGGCACGGCTGCTCCCTCTCCCCATGGCTCAAGCTGCCCCTGCTGATGGCTTCGGGGCTTGCGGGAGGAGCGGAGAGGAAGAGCTGTTGTGGAGCGATCCTGCTTCGGGAAAATCTGGCTGCCCATACACCCTGGCACCCAGGGGGTTAAATCAATCCCTGCCTCCCAGCAGGGCTGGGTACCACCGGGTCTCAGTGAGATATGCCCCTAATGACATAGGACACTGATGTCACTGGTGTTGATGGCCTTGACACTCATCCTCCACCGCAAAAAATAAACCAAAAAACCGAAAAAACCGAACCAAAACAAAAAACAACCCAAAAAACCCGAAAACGCAAAACAACAGCTTCACCTCCGCTGCTGGATCCCAGCAAGTTTTGGCCCCAGGTTCTAAACATCTGGCCACCACTCTCAGATGGTGGCAATAAGAGACAGGGTGCACAGCCACCCTGGGACCTGCAGACTGAGTGGTTTTGGTCCCATACCCCAGCTGGTCACCCCCACAACAATATATTGCATATGTCAGCAAGGGCTCACCACAAGTGAATAACTTTTCTTGAGCTTTGGTGTCAGTGAGAGGTTGCCCAGCGTTGGGATCACCTGCATTGTCCCCTGCCTGGCAGACAGAGTAGGGGTGAAAAAAAATAACCCTAAGCTCCAGCTGGACATCGATCTGGGAACAGACTGGCACATCAAACGTGTGGGACGTGGCAGGGCATGGCAGGGACAGTCCTTGCTCTCTAGATTACCAGGGGTGAGAATTCATCCTGCTCTGCACTGCCAGGAACCAGTCCACTGCCCCACACCACTCTTGGAAACACATCAGAGCATGCTCTCAGCTCTAGGGCCCAAAACTGCGGGGCCAGGATGCAAGAAAGCAAAAGACATCAGAGAGAGGAGTGTGACTTGTGCCCAGTTCCCCCCAACCCCGGCACAAAAATCCAAATTCAATTTACCCCAGGTTAGAGTATCCTCTCAATCCCAATTTCATTTTTCATCTAAACATTAATCTTCTTTCCAGCACAAGACACGTCTCACCTCCAGTTCCAGGCGAAGTCCTGTTTCCTAGCCTTATCCAGTCTGAGAGCAACTGCAGGTCTCAGATCACTTCTTAATCCCAGGGCTGTTTCTGTTAATTTTAGGCACCGTGCCACTTCCCAGGTAGTGTTTAGAGTAGTAGAGGGGTGACTGGGACCCTAAATATACTGCACATGGGATTTCAGGCTTGCATTTCTACTGGACAGCAAAAAAAATATTTTTCTGTGCTGTTAAGAGGTTACAGATACAGTCCTGAGGCAGGCACCGAGGGGATTTCCCAGAGATGATATTAATTCAGCTTCCTTGTAAATCATTTGTAATGTATATTGTCTTGAAATCTTGCTCTGTCTGTACAGGGAAAGTATTTATTGTGCAGATCCTGCTTCTTGAATAAAAACTTTTGTCAGTGTATATGAAATGCATCACGCCATTTTTCTGATCCTTACCAGATCATCAAAAATTGTATTTCAGTTTTGCAAGACGAGTTGTAGAGCACTGACCTGACCCTCTGGGGATGGACGTGCACTCCTAACAGAAAAGATTTTGCTGATAGTTCAGTCTAGTAGTAAGGAGGAATGTTTATTGCTTGCGTCCAAGCAGTGCTGGGTTCCCAAAGGGTTTTATCCTTTATCTGGAAGGAAATCAGACCCAGAACGAGCTGGAAAACTCTTTTCTTTGAAACCTGACACGTCACATTTGCTAGATAATGTTTTCTGCAGCTAACGTGGGAGGTCAACACCAACATAAAAGCTCAGATATTGCTTACAGTGGAGCCCACAGAAGGGGCCAGCAGATGCCAAGGGCGCTTTGCCTTAGGCAAGCCCAATGCTCAGATCTTACCACTAGCAACCACAGGGCTCTGTTGCAGGAGGGTTATTGCAGAGGTGAAATGTGCAAGTCACTTATAAAGTTGTCTTTGCTGATGAACAAATTCAAGCAAGCATTTATTGGAGAGTTTCAGAAGATACAGTTAGGCATTTGCAAATGTTGACAGACATGTAAAATAGCTGCACTTAGGAGGCTGACAGCTACTGAAGTGCAGTGCTTGGCTGGTGGAGCAACCACACACTGGAGTAAGCAAAGAGGTAGAAGTCAAACCTGCCAGCCATCATTCGTATGGCAGCTGCCTGAATTTCTCATACTTTTCTCTCCTGTAAAACCTAAAAACCATTACGCTAGGCTGGAACTTGGTCTCTGAAATATACAGCTGTTTCAGTAGAGTAAATGTGACAGCGTTTTACAAAGAAGACTTATATAGGCTTGGTTTACTTAACATGGTGAAACTGGGGGAGAAAGGCAAGATGAAAGATTTTTCATTCTTTCTCATGTCTCAGGGAATGGAGGACATCAAATATACAGGTCAGGCAGAAATTTTAAAGCAGAGGAAAAGATGGACATATTTCACACAGCACATAATTACTCTGTGGCACTTACCACAGGACACTGCAGAGGTCGAAAATAAATGCTGGTTCAGAAAGAGATTAGAGAAACTAATGGGAAAAAAAGCCCATCAAGCGCTGCTAAACACAAAGCTGGGGAAGTAACCTTCAGCTCGGGAAATTCCCTCAACAGCAGGTTGCTGGGAAGGTAAAGCCACAATATGATCACTCTGCATTTGCCAGAATCCTCCATTTTTCCCTTAACCAAGCATCTGCTACTGGCTGTTCTTGGAGATGGGATTCCCAGTGAGATGATCCTTTGGTCTGACCCCCTATGGCCATTTCAGGTTCTCATTACAATGGCTGACAGTACTAGCTTGCTGCCTCAGCTTTCCCATCCAAGTAGGGTCAGCTGTTCCTCCAACGCATACCCCCATGCCTTGGCTTCTGTAAATGTCCCTAGGAAGTGGTTACCACTGGAGCAGATGTGTGGTCAGCGTTTCATCCCTTTTGCACTGTGGAGGAAGCCAGTGGGGTAGTACTTTCAATTGCCCAGGACAGGGAGAAGAGATGGATGTGTGATGAGAGGAGGATGCAGATTCCCCCAACTTTGGTGGTGCCAACACAAGGATCACAGTTCAAGTGTCTTCATACTGCAGCCTTACCATGACCAACAATATCCTGAACATGACATCCGCCTGCAGCTCAGAGGGTTTTGCGGGCTCCAGGGCACCCACCCAGGCTTTCTGCAGAGGAATTGAACTCCCATCTTCTGCTGGGAAGAAACCCCAGGGGGACCGTGTGAGGAAAGGGGATTGAAAATTGCTCAGCAACAGGGAGGGTGAAGTCCAAAGTTTGCAAATTCTATTTCTCTGGGGGAAAAAAAGGTGCCACAATAATAAAACAGGCTGCACGATCAACTGCCATTGCACCTCAGTGATAAGCAGAAAACGAAGCTGAATAAATCAAGATCAGAGGTACTGTGTTTGCCTGTATTCCCTTCAGCCCCATATCTCCTCCTAGCCGCCTGGCTAATCCTCTGTAGATCAAGTAACACTGTATGAGTTGGACTGATGTGGAATGACTGATGGGGACTGTGGTTTTGGCTGTGCTGTTCCACACTCCCTCTCAAGTCATTAATTATGCCATCTGACATGAGCAGTGCTCTCAAGTTGATATTTGTGAGGTAAGTGATGAATTTCCTCTCCTCCTGATAGCTCATTAGGACATGTTTTATTATGGGAAAATTTGCTGAGGAATTAATTATTCAGGCAAAAACATTTTTGTGCGCAACCTTATTTGTTTATATATTTATTTTACCTTGGATGCATCATTTCTGTGGTCTAAGAAGAATAATGGCTGCATGTCTAGAAGGTGACTAGCATCTTGATACCAGTAATGCGCTGTTTATTTCTGGAGAGGAGGCACAGAGTCACAGTGATACCTCTGCAGAAGGATGCCCAGGGAGCAATATGTTTTCGTTCTAGGCAGAGAAACCCAGTCCAAAAGGCTGCTTTTGAGCCAGCCCTTCAGTCACCCAAAGGCAAATTCTTCCTGATTTACTTGAGCTCAAACAGCTGTCTCAGCCCATTTTACCAAATGGTTTAGCAAATGCAGTTTGCCCATGTAATGCAGCAAATCAGCTCCAGGCTTTGGAGTCTATTTTACTCAGACTCTGTTTTATTGTTATGTTAATCCATGATTATTAGTCCACAAGGCTTGACCTATGGTATTTGTCCTCTGGAACTAATAGAGAGGATCTAGGCATCCTACATATCATCTTATGATAGTACTGCAAGTACCACTTTTGGGGAGAGGCTTCTCATGGTAATCACTATCTTTAAGAATGTGTCTGCCACTAATTCAGAGGGATTATAGACAAATGACCTAACTGTCAGCCACCTGTCACATCTGCATTTCTTCACAGCTACTACTGCATCATGAATCTCACAGGGCATCTCATCTGGGAACATCTTGACATTTTGCTCTTCTTTTTTTTGTGCAAGCATTTTTTCTTTTTTAAAGTATCTCCAGTCTGCTAGGAAAGCTGTCTTGTCTGGGAGGACGTTATGGGCAGAGAAGGTGCCGTGCTGACAGACATTAATGGATCAGTTATCAGGAAGCAACTGAATGTCATTAATGTGTCCAGATAGAATAACCTCTGTATTTTGATATCCAAAGGAAAACAAATATATTCAAATCTATTCACATTCTGAACTGAAAAAGGCCAGGCTGTGGCTAAAATATAATTATTTAAAAAAAAAAAAAATGCTTGAGCTTTTCAGAGCATCATTAACCCTAAACTCTGAGTGACTAGTGCATGTCAGGCTCCACACAGCACCTTACACCCAGTGAGGGCTATAACAGCTAGCATGGGCACGGTCCCAAAATAGCAGATGATTTGCTCACCTGCCTGTCCTGTTCTCTTTCAAGAGGACAGAAGTAATGACAAGGGTAGGACAAACTCTAGCAAGGCTCCAATCCCAGGCTCTGCACAGGTGAAGAGTGCATCAGAAAAACAAGCTTCAAGAGTGAATGTATAATTTCTTCTGGCACCAAAAAGATGTTAGAAAAGCATGGGAGAGTTGGAGACTGCTTAAAAGAATAGAAGGAATGAAAGGCAGGAAAAAAGAAGAGAGAAGAGAGTTCAGTAGGAACCCACGTTGTCCGAGCAATCAAAACACAGCCTGAGGATAAATGTACCTCTGTCCCGCTTTAGATTAAATGGGGTCTTTGCATATTACATCAATATCTAACATCTGCAGCTTAACCCGTGACTGCCGAAGACTGCAGCATAACCAGATCCAGAAGTCAAGCAGTCACTGAGGTCTTGTGCATCTGAACAGTGCTGGATCACTTCAGAGCTTGTGCTTCCTCTACTGACAGACATTCAGCGTCCAAAAGCCTCTTGTGTGCATATAGCAAAGTTTGTCACAGTGTCCTGCTTTATTTCAAATGTTTTTTTCTATCTGGACAGTTACCAGAAGACACTATTTCCCTTGACAAAATGGCTATCCTGTGCCTCTTTCTAATGCCTCTACCTGCTCTGTAGCATGAGGGGCACCGAGCAGAACCTGCAGGCAAGGTTGTGTCCTCAGCAACCACACAGCAGCGAAGCCCCTTGTGTTGTCCCTGATCCCTTCTCTGATTCTACCTCTTGCACGAAGGTGTGTTTAACAAGGGTGGTTATTATGACAAGCAATAATCTAGCAGCAGTTTTGGGGAAGACCTCTGAACTGTTTTAACCTCAGGACAAAACTGCCCGTGCTTTGCAGGAGCCTGAAGCCCAGAGCCTGGTGTAGGGAGTCCCAGCACTGACAACACTGATTCTCTGACCCAGCCTTCCGATAATCATGCTCAAGTTTTTTCCTGAAGATCACTCAAATGTTTCCCAGCCCTAATATGGCTTTGAAAAAAAACTGCATCCTTTGCTCTTTTTTTTGTTATTTTTTTCTTTTTGTAAAACCATTTTTATGTGCAGCCACTAACTAATTTGTATCTCAAGATCAAATCATTTCCCTGAGAAAATCTCAAGGTCATTAATCAACAATTCACCAGGAAGACAGCTGAGAAGAAGAAAAAAAAAAAAAAAATCCCTCTGTAAACCACATCATGCTTTTAAATTAGTTACCACTGTGATTAAAAAGGTTTTAAGTTGCAAGGAGAGACATATCACAGAGTATCTGTGCTGTTCATTCTAATTAAACACAAGTTGAATCACGTTTTAGGAAAAAAAAAAGCCTCTCAAATCCTTGTCCAAGTAACTGGGTGATACAAATCAGCGTATCTCAATTATGTCTGATGCTGCTGCACTACTTTATACCAGAGGAGGTTCTGACCCACCTGTCTTCACCAGTTTTTGTTCCACTAACACAGACATATATACTAAGAGCAGCTAATGGGTAGCATGCCAATTAATAGCGTGTAGTTGCTTTATGTGTGACATATTGTACCATGCATTGATTTTTAATCTGCTCAAACTAACATTTGTCACGCAGGGTGAAAGTCTGATGTGAGAAATAGCCTTTTCATTTTCCCTGACAACTATTAACATTGAGCTAGTCTTCAGTGCTCATGCTGCAGGCAACTGCTCCTGACAAAAATAAATGCAAAGACTGAGGAGAGCGCCAGTTTCCAAAATTAAAGTCTGTCTCAAAAGTGAATAAATCAGGACAGAGAGGCACATCCTTAATTCCTGGACACAGGAGCAACTTCACAGTGACTGTTTACCTCTGATGAGGCAGTGAGCAAAAAAGAACCCAAAACATTAAGACAAGACTTTGCTGGTGCCTGTGGACGGAACAACGCTGTAATGGGGGAAAGTGGACTTTAACTGGTTCTGGAGCCAGAGATTAAGCGTAAGGTACAAGGGTCTTGTGTCTTCTCAACCACACAATCATGTCACAGTCTGGAGTCAGCATCCTAAAGACTGTCAACCTGAATAAAGTCCCACCACTGAAATGCACATTGTGCAGGTAGTGGCAAAAGCTGAGAGCCAGCCCTAATAAAACAGAAGTCACAAAGAGTTTAGAGCGCAATGAGGTGACTGTAGCCCTCAAATAGCTCGAGTGTACTGTGGCCTCATTAGTCGCATTGCTCATACGTGAGATAGAGACAAATGTTCCTCAGGTCAGCATCTCAGCTGAAGGCACTGGTTCTAACCTAATTACAGCCAGCAGGAGGTCTGACCTGGTACATCATCTCTCAAGGCTACTGAGAAAGAAGTGGAAATAAGTTTTTAAAAAAGAGCCCCAGATCATCATATTCCTGGCTCTGTGGGTATTCAACTCAGCAGATGAAACCACATAAACCAGGTAGTCTTGCAGAGCTCCATTTCCATATTTCAGAACAAGCCGGAGGTACTTGCCAGCTGAGCCACGCTAGCTGGTCCCAGCTTATCCCGTGCACAGATGTCAGGTGTGCATCAGTTGCTGCCACTGGATTTACTTATTGATAATCAACAGAAAATTGGGTAGATCTATCTGATTTTGCAAACAATAAACCCATGGGATTTCTGAAGGTCAGGGGACTCCGAATGTCTCGTGTCATTATTGCTTTCTTACCATTAGCCTCTCTTGTAATGTTACAAGGAGTTTGCACAATGTAGTCCCACTGAGGCTTTAGAAACATTAAGGTTCAACTATTTATTCCCCTTCTCATTAGGGTATTATATGTTTGTAATGTACGAGGATCGGTGTTAAATGATGTGGTAGGCTTTGTATTTAAACACCTGTACAGGGAGGATTACCTCCACTGCTCAGGTGAATCCTGAGGTCCCCAGAAGCTACTGCATAGCTGAGATGCAGCTGTGTTATGCATCATTATTGCCAAGGGCCTCAAAGGTTCTGTGGGATGCTAGAAATAAAGAAAAAATGGTAAATTAAACTAGAGTGAAATAATGATTAACAAATCAGAGATTCACACGTGAGGTCAAAATTAACTACTGATGTTCAAAGAGAGGTCCCACCTTGTGTCAGGGGCGCGTGCATTCTACATGGATCAAAGCATTGACATAGGAGATGAAATACAGATCTGTGATTTGCACAGTAAAAAGACAACAACAGCAATAATGAGACATCAAAATAGATCTGAATGTCACAATCCTGAGTGCAACCCCAGTGATACCTTATCTTGTGGCAGATGAAAAGACAGGGAATATGAGCTCATGAATGTAACAATTACTTTAATAAGCATGTAAAAGGGGGTTTGGTGAGGGGTTTGCTGTTTCTTGTCACATTTGATATTCGTTTCCTTCGTGATTGATCAACAATTGATAAATAATGCCTGTTACTAACATGCACAGTATAAGCAAGATTTTCAGAGGTGCCTTGTGATGTTTGGATGTCTCTCTAACACTGTCTCCGCACAAACACTGACAGATAACCCATTCAACTCTGTACGCTGTGCTTGCCATAACTAGGACAAATTTATCTAATACGTTCATTTGAGATCTCCTGCTGAGATGCGCAGGACATTCTGCCTGGGACACATTACCATGTTGGTTGCAGAGCAGAGGCGGACAGTGTCCAGCCTCATGTCTGTCTGCACCCTTCTCTGCTGCTGTATCCTAATGCCTACCCCTCTTCAAAATGTGCAACAGAACAGTCTCCAAAAATAACCCCTTCTAGGAAACTCAGATTGAGAATAGAAAACTGCAACACTCCAAAAATCAATAATCTTGCCCAAAAGATTTCTCTCCATTCCTTCGATAGCTACCAAACAGTGCAAGCCAGCTTCTGCAAGATCTCCAATCCCTACCTCTCCCCAAACGCACGTCACGATAGAAATGACAAAATAGCAAAGGAAACACAACTAACAGAACAAACTTTAGTGGCAGTGCTGAAGGCGGTCTAAAAATCTCTCTTAACATCAGTTCCTCCTGCTGCAAAGGCCAGAAACGTCCACTGACAACAGCTGGCTGAGCTCACAGGGCTATTCTTTTCCTGACCAGCTCCCATGTAAATTCTTGTTGCTTAAGAAAATGCTCTGTACCCCCAATAAGTATAAAAATTGTCTCTTAATTAGGAAGTTTCTGCATTCTGAAAAAATGCTATATGAATGTGAAATATTTTTATTAACATTTAATGGAGAATTGAGTGCTATATTGACACTAGAAAATGGACTGTATTATTTTTATACTGTGATATGCAAATATACTCATTGTTATTGCAGATTAGGAGACTGAATTTTCTAATGTTTTTTAATAATGTTTATTATATTTCTCCGACAAAAATACCCATTAAAATACCACTTAAAAAGCATGAAGACTGCAGACTTCTGAAATTAATTCTGATTTTTTTTTAAAAAAAGCAAGTTTTAACATTCAAATCTGCATTTTTCTGGTTTTACAAATAGCCCACCAAATCAATATTTCAGGAGAGTGAATCAATATTTCAGTACGCTGTGATATAAAGTAAAAAAAAATTGGTCTATTAACATCCTTTTATTAGCGTGTCAATTGCAGTGCACAAAATTTGCACATATGGGTAAAGAAATTGTTTCCTGAAAATGTGCAAATTGCTACTTCACTGAATGTAAATGAAGTGCTAATTGCTCTTTGCAAACAATATTTATGCAGATTATGCCCTACTATTACATAGCAGAGCGGAGTTTACATTTACATTTGTCGCATTTTTTTCTCCATCCCTTTGACAGTGCCTGGACATCAGGACTTGGGCTATTACTCACTCACTTTTCAAGACATTTTATGGAGACTTGAATGGGTGAAAAATGGGAAAGGACTTGCAGACAGTAATATATCATGACCTAGAGGGCCAGAAGATCTAAATCTGTTCTGTTATTCTGGTTCATCATGCACTAAGCAAAGTATTTGCAATAAATGATTTATATAAAACTTGCTTTTTATTCTGTTAGCCTTTTGACCTACGATATGTTGGGAAATTCTCTACAAAAGCCATTTTAAAAAGAACTTCTGCTCTCCAAAGTATACAGAAAATGAAGTAGAAGACACCGTCAGACCAAACATTGAATTCAAATGGATATGATTGCACTTTGGGGTTTTTTTTCCTGATGGTAACCTAGTTTTAAGAGTTTGTTCCTTTCTTTTTCTTTCCCATTAATGTATCATTAGTTTGGAGAAGTCAACACACCTTGTCTAGAATTTCCCAATCATAAGCAAGAAAAGCCCTTAATCCCATAAAGAATATCTCTTTGGTAATATTCATGAACACTGACTGGAAATTTTCATCTTGAAACCTGGAAAATTTCCTGTACGCTTATCAATATTTTATTTCCTGGGGCAAAATCCTTCTACCCTTGATATTATTAGTTTTCCCACCAACTTCAGAGGCATTCAGATTAGATTTTCATAGTTCCGTTTCCTAAAATTTATTCTCTGATATAAAACCTTTTTTTTTCTTTTTATGGTACTTTTTATTGGCTACCAGAACATCAAGATCTCAAGACTGCTCCCAAAAAAACAGAAGGCAAATTTGGTGGAAGAGGATTGTCTTACATCTTTTTCAGGTTGAATGGATGGGATGCACAACCATAGCACTGAGGAATCAGACACAATGCAATTTAAAAAAAATATTTCTGGAGGAAGGGAACAAATACACCTGGGTGAGCTGGCCAGGACTCTCACAAATTACGGGAATTGGCTTTTATTTCTCTCCAGAAGCGGGTGAGCCTTCTTACCTGGGCACTGCTTGGTGGCCTGGGTTATCCTTTCTAACTCCTCTGCTATTCTTGGCTCTGAAAGTGGCCATATCATTTATGTCCACAGGATAAAATGTCAAATCCTTCATCTTTTGGTGGCGCTGACAGGTCATGCTGCATCTCATGGCCACAGGGTTCACTCCAGCCCAGCCAGCCCTCGGGGAGCCGTTCTCCCAGCAGCGGGTTTTCAGTGAGGTTTGCCTTTCTGTGCTCAGGGCAGGGCAGAGCAGTAGCACATCATGAAACCCTGTCCCACCGGCCCGAAGGGAAAGAAGAAACAGAAAACACAGGGCAAAACTCCAAAGCTGGCCTTCAGTCTGCTTTTAATTTTGGGAGAGTTCTTGGAAACAGAGAGGATGTGTCAGGCACAACCCAACATAAGTGGTGAGGCTCCAAGCTTTTAATTTTGGAACACCTCTGAAGGTTTCTTGCTTTGAAAATCACTCCCTCTGTGACTGTTTTCATGCCTGGTCACTTCTTTTCTCTCAGGAGAGATGGGCAACAGCAATCTTCTTCCTTTATTGCAAAGCTTTACAGGGTGGGTTACTTGAACTTCCCTAAGGAAATACTCTTTTTCTGTATTGCTGGTAGAGGGAGTCTGTCATTCACAAATAAATGTCTTGTATATCTCCAGCCTTAGATAATACTTCTCTGTCCCCAGAGCCATCCAGTCCTCAGGTACTTTCTAGGGAAATTCTCAAACATCCCTCAAATTTAGCTCGAGCTGTGCAATCAGAATTTCTTAGGGCTCCTATACCTCACGGAGTTCCTCTGGCTCAGAGTTGCCTCACCTCAGCTGAGCTGCAGCAGCACTTCTGTCCACACCATAAAACGTCTTAATTCAAACACCATAAAATGCTTTAATTCATACTGTCTTGAGAGACCTCTAAGCTGCTGTGGTTTACACAAAAGAAGCCTCCTTTCTAGATCGTGGTGCCCTTCTTTCTGATGCTGAATGCAAACTGTTACTCTTTTATCTGCGTTTGGGACCACAGGTAGATTCTTGCCTCTTTAGCACTGGCTTAACTGCAGTTTCCAGTAGCTGCCTCCAGCAAAACCAATCTGCACAGGTTCTTCATAGTGACAAAGCGTTAACAGACTTCCCTGCATCTCATCAAACCTATCTTGCACGAATACAAAAAAAAGAGTTAAATACTGCAGTTTAACTCACGCTTGGAATGGGCTTGGCAACCCCCAGAGGGTTTTCCAATTCCCACTTCTTTAATTTTCTCCAAAGATTCTGCCCCGCTGCTGGAGGTGGGTCCCCTGATAACACAGTCTACCTTCAGTGAATCAGACTATATTTATGATCCCATTTTTAATTACTCCAGAGAACATATGTTAATGCTCTTTCATCTTTAGATCAAGGAACATTGTGAGAGTTGGAAGCCATATGGCTCCAATCTAAAGAGAGGGAAAAGGTGTGTCAAATTCCTCACTCCATTAGCTCCCAGCAAGATTAAATTTACATCCAAGGCTGGGCACAGCCTTGGTGTCAGCAAGATGAGGGCTGGGACCCACAGCCAGCACAGCACATGTATCCCTTCGAGCTGTACGGCAATCTGAGCATGGCTCAGAGCTGCAGGGCACCACGAGCCTGGTCTGCAATCCCTGGTGTAACAAGCACTGCCCTGTCTGCCCGTAGGGCCTGTTTCAATAAATGCTTAAATTTGAGCATTGCATGTGTCAAAAGCTTGTCAGCTGCTTAAGCGCCCTGTGTAATCAGGGTGGTTTAGCCCGTTTTCTGTGGGGCTATGTTATCTTTGGGCCAGGAAAGCAGTGTGAGAAGCAGAGAACGAGTGGCACCCTTAGGGAGAGCCACTGGAGTTTAAAGTTCTCGAGTTTAAAGCCATGACTTAGAGGCTTCAGAGTTAGTTTCCTCTGCTCCCCATGCCTAAAAGAGTCTTGCCAGGGACGGTAACCACAACATCAGTCTTTGACATTTGTGACTCCAGGTGCGTCGAAGTGCACAGCTTGTCCACAAAGGCAAAACCAGCATCTTCTCAGCAGATGAATAATATTGATGTAGTATTACATCTAGTAACCATGAGGTAATATTACACGTAATCACATCCCCATCCCTTCTCTTTTGAAAGTAATTGTTCTACCCTGTTTTTCTTTTGCTGTCAAGGAAGACACAACACAAAGAGCAATCTGGGTTCAGCCCTTTCTCAGGCACTCAGGACAGAAGTGCTGGCAGGATTCCTACCGAGGACTGATCACTTGTCCATGAAGTGGTTGCAGAAGTTTCACCAAGGGCATACTTTGATCTTCAGCTTTTTATTACTGGTGATGATATGTGAGAAGACAAGGATGTTGGTTGCTCTCACACCTAAGACTGAATTTCTAGTGCGGGCAGTTAAGGAGTAAAAAACCCAGACATATTCTTGGGAACACACAGCGCCTCATATGGCAACCAGGGGAATACAAAGGCATACTGCTATTTTTAAATCACGTTTTCTGAGTACAACTGCAGTTTAAAATATATGTATAAATAGCAATCCCTAGAGCCTGCTAATGCCAGTCTCCTCCTGAATCAGCAGCTTCCAAATAGTTTTGGTAGAAGGCATTAGATATCCTAATACTTCTCACGCTGGTGTGAAAACAGTATCACACATACATCAACAGACACATCCCGGTGTCAAAGCAGCTATTTGGGATTTGCACTGCAGTCAGTGAGAACAATCTCTGACCCACAGTGTCCAAGTGCAAGGGAAATACCTATTTTTCAAACATGTTAATATTTTATTATCCCATGGCAAGGCCTCCTCTCTCATCACCCCAGAGCTTGCAGAGCTGCCTGTCGGTCTCCCGGCATATGCCAGCTTTCAACATCATCACCCTGCTGCTGCAAACCTGCAGTATGGAGAAAAGGTCTCAGAGATGAGGGAACATAAAACAGGTCCACCCTAGAGGATATTTGATGGTGCTTCACAAGTAGGATTCCCTAATTCACTATCTCTTTGCTCTCTGAGGGCTACCTGGGCAAGGGTGCTCCCTCTCCCAAGAATTGTCATCTGCTCCCTCCTGTGCACCAGAAGAGCGACTTCAAGCTGAAGCAGCCTCATCTTCTTTCTTGTTTTGTTAAAGTGATTCAAGCTTTCATGTTATCAATATTTTTTAAAAAAAGAAATAAAATTAAAGAACTAGTTATAAAGAAGCAGTCCCCTAGTGACCCGGACATTTCAAGGGAGGTGTTCGATGCCCATGCAGCAGTGGGATTGCCTGCTCCACAGAACAGCCAGTGCCAGGAGCCAGGGACAATAAAGCAGGGAGGAATGGGATTCCTGAAAGCTGAGAGCGTTGAGTGAGAAGCTGTCTGAACCAATGAAAGGAAAACACCCTGCATTTCATTGCTGTTGTGTTAATTCCTGACCACTGGGAGAAGAACTACTTGGCATGGTAAAAACCTCCTGTCTCCCTGACCAGGTTTATGCTCAGTGGGTAGCATGAGTACTGCAGAGGCTGTTTGCATTGCCTCCCCTTTCAGGCTGCAGTCATATTGTTTTGATTGACTTTGCGACAGAAGTTATTCACAAAAATGTGTTGTGAGTAGTGCTGCTTTGCTGATATGACTCAGGGTCTTCACTCCAGTGATAACTTCTCCAGTGGAGGATATAATTTGGAGGCCAACCCTGTCAAAACCCAGCACACAAGATTCCAAGACATTGTGAAATTAATATAATTTATTCAAATGACAAATTAGACTGCAGAGTTGTGTTTATTCTAGTAAAGTCTGCTTCTTTTCTCCATTTCCATGTCGAAGCTGTAATCTTGGATATGTTTTAAAACAAATCTGTAACTTATGCATCACTGTTCTCAAGCACCCACCAAAAGCCAAAGTTAGCCTTGGTTTTAGTCCTAGAGCAAACACACAAATGATCCATTTCCAACGTAAGGTGTAGCTTTAATTAGCCTCAGCTTCTAATACTTTACAGGACATCATTTTGCAAAAGCCACTGTGTCTCTTTTAAGTTTATTTTCCAGACAATGATCATAGGCTAAACCATTTGCCTAAGCTCATAAACTTTGTCTTTTCCCTAGCATATTTAGTGAAGCTTAGGCAGGGTCCCATATTTTTCCTTTAGAGGAGAGTTTGTTGTTCTCTTCCAAGCACCTCCAGAAGAGGTTTGCTGTGACTGGCAATGGCCAGAAACCTCAGTAGTGCATCTCTTCCCAGAACTCTTCCTTGGCCATCAAATCAACTCCACCACAGGACTGTCTTACAGCATCCCGGGTGCTGTCTCCTCAGACAAACTTTTCAGAGGTCATTTTTTCCCTTGCTTAGCGGGGAAGAAAGCAGAATGAGGGAAAAATACATAAGCTAAAAGGACTCTCAGTCTCTAAGGGCCAACTCGTAGAGGTGTGCAATAGACAATTTGCCTAACAAATTCATATTGACCGTAGACAGAAATGTTTAAAACTTACCGGATCTCTCTTTGTCTTAGCATCCTGCCTGACTGTGTGTTTTTATTTTCCCCATAACAGTACATGGCTGCACTTCATCCCCACATATGGAATATTTAAAGCAATATCACTAATGATTTCTGTTGGCTGAGCTTTTTGTTGAATAAGTTTTTTAATCTCCGCAGTCAACTGTTTGTGGAAGACACCACATTATTCAAACCACAGTAATGTATTCAATTAAAAATGTCTCCCAATTGACACGTTTAAGGGTTTTGTTTGGTTTATATAAGGTAGTCCAGGTAGGTAGACATCAATCTGTCATTGGTGTTCCATGATAAAGGGTTGCAGTCTACTTGATTGTTTCTCTATTCTTCTTTTTTTATTTCTGTCTTCCTTGCTCCATAGGATGCAGCGCACAAATATAAAAAAGCTTTCATGCAAAGGACAGCCTTGAAGGTGGATTCCACCCCAGATTCCTCAAAGTGTGGCAGTAAAAGCCCCCAGGCAGGAGACAGAGGAAGGGAAGAAACGTAAACAAGAACTTTGCATTTCCAGAATCTCCCTCACCTTCCCAATTTTCAATGAAAACTTCAGAGGCTTTGGTTATGCACTGTTTCAGAACAGAAACCTTGCGAAGGAGAGCAAGTACCCTTTCCCAATCTGCTCTAACAGGCAGCTGTGAGGTAACTAGCTTTGCTAGTAGGGGACTGACTTCCTAAAGTCCCTTCTCGCAAGCCCAGAAAAGCAGCAATGTTGCTCTCATTGTTCCTGCAGCAGAGTTCACATGAAGAATGCTCATCACGCTGCCTCTGGGTGAGTTTGATTTTGTACTTTTTATGGCACTGAGTGTCTTCGTTTCAAATAAAAAAACATTTTAGCTGAACACAAATAACTGCTCTTTGTGTCTAGAAAACATAATGCTACAGTGCAGTCTTTGGCTCTAAATGTGCACCTATAAATATCTTAACCAGGCACTCAGCAACGCGCTGTTGTTCCTCCCACAGCAGCAGAAACTGCCTCAGATTTGAACCTTGGAAGAAAGGGAAATGTGAAGTGGATACAAAGAGGGAACGTATTCCTCTCCAGCTGACAACTCAAGGTTACTTCTGAAGTAAATAAAATGTTGCTAAAGAGATTTCTCTCTCTTTTCTGATAATAAAGTTGCTACGTGCTGAATTTGACTGCTTTTCATTACAGAAGAGCTGAACAGGTCAGAGGGTGGGCAGGTTCAATTTGTTGTTCTGTGTGTGAGCACCAAACAGCTTTCTGTTACGCTGAGGGAGTTAAACCAACCTTCGATCTCCCCAAAGTGCAGACCACACAGGCAAGTTTAGCAGAAGGCAAGCAAATTCTCCAGGCTTCCCTTTCTGCAAAATACCTCCCTGCTTTCATGGGTTGTAGAAGTTGAGGAAGGGACTGAACATCAAAATTTCAAAACACTAATATCCTTTGCATCTTTCCAGGATGAGGAAAGGCACTTAGAGCCGAAGTTCTCTCTGCTTCAACAGACCTTTCAAGCGTAGCTGAGAGCAGCTGAAGACCCCAGGTCCTGTTTTGAGCAGCTGGCCAGCAGCTGACTGACTGCCATATGTCATTTACAGATGTCCAGATCTACGGAACACTTTTATTTTCTTTTGCATGTTACAGGCTTTTCTTGTAAAAGGAGTGTATAACTCTTCAGGTTGGGGTGTCGTAATATCCCCCAAAAAGCAAGACGAAGGAACTAAAGGTGTATATTTACCTATGAGATAATTCAGTAGCTGCACAGAGTGAGAGAGAGCGTTGTACCTGCAGGAAGGCCTCCTGTGAAGGAGTTTGTATCACATTGATGTATTGCTAGGGAATAAGATCGAATAGCTTTGTCTGGTATCTGTAACATTCAACAGATGCCCCTCTCTAATACTTTCCTCTTTTTTGTATTGAGAATTTGTATTTACTAATGAAAATGAAAACTAAAATTAGCCTGATCAATTGATTTTGCCCTCTAGGTCTGAGTACCAGCTCTCCAGGCAGGTACTGAATTGTCCATTACAGCAACAGCAAACTGCTATCTGCCCTCTTGCTGGTTCTCCCAGCTGCATATTAAGTTTCCCTGTGTTGTACCTGTATACTTAAATGACGGTTCAAAGGCATATCTGAGACACTTTAATGGTTCTGTCTTGGGAAGAGGTAGTCCTGCTCTCCCCACCCCATCACTTGTTTTTCCCAATCCCTTCTTTTCCCCCATTCCCCTTTCCATTCCCCTGCTGTTTCCCTTCACTTGCTCTGGTCCTCAGAGGACCTCTGGCTGATCTTACACAACTAGCAGAAAATTAAGATGTTTAAAAAGTCAGATAATTTTTATATATATATATATATATAACCTTTGTATTTGTTTTCTTCCAGATGACGGAATCACATTGACACAGTGAAAAGTCAGAGAAGAACTAGATCTAGCACAAGGGAGGAGACAAGGCCACAGCGCTAAGCCTGGGTTTAAGAGGAATAGGTCTGTCTCTGCCAGCAGCAACAGAAAGTCAGTTCAGCCCTACTGGCATTCGATACAGAAAAGGTTCTTCATTAGGTAGACTAAGGGAGCCAGGAATGAAAGGCAAAAAAAAGAGGTCCTTAAAGACCCAAGTCACTGGCTAGAAATAGATGTCCCTCTCTTGGCAGGCAGCAGCATTCTCCACCACAGGTCTTCAGCCATCGTGCACCAATAGCCTGGTCCTGCAGTGTGGCTCACTCAGCAAAGTCTGGTGCTAACCAGAACCTGGGGGCTGGAGGCCTGAAATAGATTAATTGAACTCTATTTCCACACCAAGGAACTAGCAGAATTGCTCTCTTCTGGGAGAGCAATGGGATTTTCTGTGTAATGCAGGGTTGATGTCTCATCTGGGAGTCATCATCTGGGAGAAGAGAGCCAGAGAAGAGAGCAGCCATGAGGTCTCCACATCCCTGCGTTGCGGATGCTACCACAACCCTGGCAATGCCAGAGTCACCAAGACAGACTTCCCTCACAGTCCTCAGCTCCAGCACTGGAGGGGATGAAGGTCTTTGCCATTAATAAAAGATCAAACTGTGAGTGACTATTAAATTTATAGATAACAGTGAAATGGGAAAAGGCAGGATCACTGGAGGTCAAAGACGTGGAATGAACAATTTCTTACTGAATTTTTTTAGAGCACTCCTAGGTTGCATGGAAAAAACAATGAAGTGTTATCCTTGCAGTATCTAATATTTTAAGTTTGCTTTAATAGTCCTTTACATCATTATGATCAGTGCTGTGAGTGCATAAATACCTCCATCTCTTCAACATTTTCTTCTTGACAGTTTAGTTTTCTACCCACAGAGATATTGATGAGACACTTTTGTGCTCCAGATATGTGCATTTTTCTGCATTTTCAAATAGGAACCACCATTATCTTTTTGCAAGCTGAATATTTTTTTATACATCATTTACTAGTGACTAATGTGTGCTTCAGCCATGGGCTTCAAGGACTGTCATTTATCTTCCATAATGACCACAAGTTCTTAAACAACCAGCAACACACTGTCTGCAAAAGACAATCACAGAGGACTCTTAGTTACAGCAAACAGAAACAGAGCAAAATATACATTGATATATTTCAGTTTGGAAATGAAAAAAAAGCAACAAACCCTCCTTTCTCTTGTGTGAAATGCAATATAAAGTAAAAGAAGGTTTAAAATAATGTAAAAATATACAGTTTTATTTCTGTTTCCGAAGTCAGCTCGTCGGCTGGAAAAAGCCAGTGTAGCTTCAGTGAAAATTAAAAAAAGCCTACAGCGATAAACTTTCTAGTGTGCTGGCTGCCTGTGATTTCTTACTGCCACTGAATATTTCCTATATAAATATTACAAGCAACAATACGCGTGCATATATTTAGGACAATGGCACTGTGGCCACAGGACGCCAATATTAACATTAAGCCAATGCTTCCATATGAAAGGAAATCGGATGCAGTTTTCCACAGCAAAATATGTATCCTTTTCAGAAGTCAGTAGCCATACAGCTTCTCAAAGCACCACACTGCAAAAACTGACCACGTTTGTGCCAGAGCATGCAGCCACACCTCCAGGATGGAAGTTAACTAGCAATGAAATCTCCCTGAGCTAGAGCAAGGGTGTTACAAACAGAGCTCACCCTACAGACCACACAAGCTGAATTTTGGGAACTCTGCCCAAGCTATGCCACTCAGTATGCTCAAGAAATAAATTCTGAGCAGTTCCTCGGGGGGTAGGAAGCTATTGGGTCCTTACAAACACATTTCCAAACATCAACTGAGTCATTCCCAGTGACAACATGGGCTCATTTTTCACATGTTCCTAATGATTTCAAGTGCTCTCTTTGACCTTACTTTTCGTGGGAAGGAAGCTCAGTGCTTGTTTGGATGTCTCCTTTTAAGTATTGCCTCTTCTACTGTTTTACTGACAGCTCAACAAATAGTTTCCCGAGTGCCAAATAAGTTCCAGCTACGCAACAATTTCTCCACATGCTTGCAGATACTATAAAACAGCTTTATCTCCATTCTGTGTCTTGGGGTTGAGATATTTTTTAGTATCTTTCCTCCTATTAATAAAGTGCAATGGAGTGGTAAATGTGTATTTTACGCGATTCGCATCACTATATATGTATATGGCTGCTTCCAATGGTGCAGCCACCTCCTGCTCTATGTAGGCTCCTCCTGTAAACAGGGAAACCTACAGAAAGCATAAGCCCAGGGAGCCTTTCATCAGCACCATCAGCCAGGTGATGGGGCAGGCTGTCAGCAAGGAGCGACCAGAGCCAAATCTAAACGGAAATCTCTTTACCTTCTTTGGAGACATTACCCTTTACTAATGTTCACAGAAGTGAATGTATTTCTGCAGCATATATTTCCCAGTGAGGTGTGCCTCTAACCAGAGTTCACTCAGTTCATCAAGGACCTAGTCACAAAGAGAGAAGCAGAAACACAGATCTGGGAGCGGGGGAAAAAGCAAGGGAAGGACGAAGTACAAGGACTGCCCTCTCTCACCAGCAGTGACCATTAGACTGGATCAACTATGTGATTCAAATGTCTTAGAGAATGTTCTGTGTCTCAGAAAACTTTCTGATACCACAGCAGTTGGGATGCTCCTTTACCAGATCAGAGAAAGTATTATCATCTTGAATAGTGTTTCATCTGTTGAGGTGCCACGGGAAAGTTAGAGTGTGATCTTGTAATCCTTTCTCAGACAAAACTCCCACAGGCTTCAAACGAGCTGTTGCAACACCAGAGCAGCCCACGGCCCCACGGCAGAGGCTGAACCTGCTCCTTTGGAGGTCATAGTTCAGTTATGCTCATTTATTGTTGGTGGTAATAGGTTCCAAGCTGCCTTAGATGTCAGCACATTACTTGTCCCAATCCTTCAGTGATCTCCACATGGTAAGAACTATTTTTGACAAGAGTTAAGTTTCAAATCACTCTTGTGCTTTGAAAGTTGTTTGAAGGAAGCTGGGGATTCTTCTTGGGCCTCTCTGCTGATATTGGTTGTGTGACATTACCACAGTGAAGGAGGAATAGATGGAGATGGACTTATCTGTTCATCTGGAAGCTAAGCTGTAGGTTGTGTTCTGAAGCACAGAAGACCTCTTGACTCCTACAACAGGAGGAAATTATGAAGCTGAAATCACTCAGTGGTTGAATAGGGAAAAGAGTCACCAGACCTGGCCTTCTGGATTCTCCAGAAGACAAGAAAGCCAGCTGACTTCAGGATGAAAATACAGACCCTTCCGTGCATCTGCTATGCAGAATCAGGCCCTAAATAGCAAAGGAATTTACTGCAATCCCATCTTTGCCAATTAAGTGTCTTCTGCTTCTAAATCGAAGGAAGTTTCAATGTTAATTTTAAAATATTGCTGGCATTTATCACAGTAATTACTTTAGCCATGTAAAACTCCAGACACCATAAATAGTGTTGATACTATAGATTAAATGCTCCCAAGGTACGTATTACTGATGCTACAAAACACACATGCAGACAAGGATATTCTCCAAGCTCAGCAGTGGTTGAGCTCCTGCAAAACCATTTGAGCACACAGTTGCCTCATCAGATTTCTGAAAATGACTGATGTTTCTTGTCAAAAGCCATCCACCTTTATCAGTGGTCATATTTTGGAGGAGCAAAATAAGTTAGTACACCTGGGCAAACACACTCACAAGCTGTAATACAAAAACACGCTACATCGTTGGGAAATACACGTTGCACTTCTGTGAAAATGAGTAAAGGGTAATGTCTCCAAAAAAGCTAAAGAGATTTCTGTTTAGATTTGGCTCTGGTCTACCCCTGAAGAGAACACTAACCTGGCAGAAAACTAACCCAGAAAAAAAGCTGAGTCTGTTCATGCAAGGATCATGACAGGACTGCTGCTGAAGTGCGCATGAGGGCGAGGAGGAAAGGAAGCGGGGGGGAAAGGAGAGGTCTTTTTTCACTGCAAATCAATCATTGATTCAGCTTGACTGTCTTGGGCGATCATGCCCCACATTGGTGAAAGGAAATGTCTATGTTTTAGAGGATGACCAAGGGATGCAAAGTCTCTTCTGCCTTCATCCTTTCAAATCTACTGCAAAGTCAAATGAGCTAAGAGTAAATTCTGGGCAGTAAGGTAATTTTTGGCACTGCTTCATTTGAGTAGTTACCTCTGCAGAAGATACTGATATTCATGCTGGGAAGGCAGGACAAGAAACTCTCCACCACTCTTAGTTAATCTCTTACTACGAACAGCTACAGTTCTTTTAAGTTCAGAAGAAAAACAATGGTTTCATTCTTTTGCCAAACACCTGACCCTGCCTGTAGAACAGCCCTGCCCCATCCTTCAGGATCATAGTCTATATAGTCCAACTATTCCTTGGAATCAGTGGAACTATTGCTAACATATAAACTGCATTATAAAGTGAATACTAAATTATATACAGGGAGAATTTCCCCTTCCCCCTCTTTACCACCAGTGAGTAGAAGGAACCCATCTTTCATAGGCATGTCAAAGAGCTATAGTTCATGCCTGTGAGAAAATTACAGGACAGTTTTTATAGCAATTCAGACAATGGATCCCCACTATGCAAATAAAATACAGCACATCTATGCAACATTTCATGACAGCCTTGCTCAGTATCTCACATTGAGGATGGGTGGTGGGTGGCTGTGGGGAATCCGTCAGCTCCTGCAGAGCCATCAGCAGGCTGCAGTTCTCCTGTGCCCTCCTATATGACTTTCTTCAGTGCATGGGAGAAGGCAGGCTGAAGACAGCACGAGAAGGAGATGACATGTGTCATGCTCATCTCTTGTCCTCTCTCTCTGTGGTACGGTGCCTGAGATCAAACAAGGTGTTTAGACATTGAGTTGTTTAGGTTATGGACCTGTGTATTCTATTCAGCCAGTGTACTCTGCCTCTGACCCCTGCTCACAGCCCCTGGTATTGTTAATACAGAACTGTCCATGCTGCTTCAAAATGAGTAGAAGTTTCAGGCATTGAATGAAGTCAGCAGATCGCTGATATAATCATATATTCAGCTACAAGATCTTCATTTAACCTGAACACAAACTGTAGGGCCTTTCCCTTTTTTCCTCAGGAATTACTCCTGTTTTACATTCCAGAACACTTGTCACAGTGGTGAATATTAATTGAAAGTTGTAATTAATTAAAATGTCAATTAATTCCTTTATTTTACTCTTCAGGGTAATTTTGTATTCTGTGCAAGAGAGAGCAGCAAGTGAGCTTACCAGAATGAAATAAAACAAATCTCAGTGTAAGTACTGTGTTGTGGATCCTAAAAGAAGTCATTGGCCAGCATTTGGTCAAGGGACAGAGAGAGGGTTAGCAAGCACATCCACGAAGGCAGAAGGACCAGCACACTGCGACAGTTTGGGGACCACCTATGGCCAATTTATGAATTCCAGCTGTGATTTTATGAGCGCTCTGTGCATTCATGAGTTGTGATCGTCATTTGTTGTAGGCTCGCAGCTTATGCTAAAGAGAGATGGGATTGCAACTCAATGACCAGCTCTGAAATAGGAGGTTGTCAGGACCATAAACAGATGAGCTTTAGCAGAACAACATCTGGTTATGGCCTCAGCAAAACTGGTTTTCTAAACCTAAACTCTACCAGGGTAGAAACCAAGCCAGAAAATCACCAGTTTGGTCACAAAGATCACAAGGAAGGAAGGGGATGGAAGCTGAAACTAGATTTTTTTCACTGGAGTTTAAAGCTTTTTGAATCAATGCAAATGTGAATATGGAATAAAACTGCAAGAATCAGCAGGAGTCCAGTAGTTACTGTGATGAGCATGTGCAAAGGAATTCATTTGGGGATAGCAAAAGCCTTGCTCTGTGTATAGACATATCCCAGGTGTTGCCAAAACAAAGATGACATGTTACTGTATTTTCCCATGTAAATGGAAAAGAAGTGAGCTTTCTATCCAGAATGTCACTGTGGGAATATTTTTAAATTATTTTTATACAGTACAGGAATTGTCATCAATCCCTTCCACAGACACTGCGGCCAATCTTTAACTTGTTTGGGAAGGAGAACACTAATCACAGCATTAGCTGTGGGAGTTTAATAATATAAGAATGAAAATTCCCATACATGTAAAATCAACATATTGGCATGCTGTTTACCTGTAACTGTTGATCTTATCCTCTGTTATTGTTTCATTTCCTTGCAAAGTTTCTCAGAAACCCTAGTTATTGTACGGTGCTTCCTCCTCTTCCTCTCCAGGGGCAGATCATTCCAGATCAAGGCAAACAATGAGTTTGCACAGCATCCTCACCAGACGTTATGAAATGCTCTTTGTAGGCCTTTCCTGTCAGCTCACACAGATGATTCTATTGAGAGGTCCAGGTTGCTTTCATAAATGTGCGTTTGCCTTTAATAATAACTGCGTACAAAATGCGGTGCACTATAAACACAGCCTTTCCTTCTCTGTTTTGTGCTTTTCTACAGTATTTTTCTAAACCCCGTTACATCATCATCATCACAGGCAGGATTTTTTCTTACCAAAAGAAGTCAGTAATGTGGTTTCTGTATCTAAGCAAGTCACCTCGACTCTGTCTGCAGGTACAGAAGCACTTCCAAGGCATCATTCAACTCATTCTAAAATAGATGAGATGACCCATGCCCTTAAATACCTTCTTCCCATCCACTGCAGCAGGGGCCTTGCATGACCAGCTCTGAGGTAGACATAGACGTTACAAGCCAGGTCACAGACACCTTTTTCTGTAAGTCTTTACTGGACAGAGAAAATCCAGGAAAACAGCCTCATTTTTGCTTCTAGTTTTGCATCTGTAATCTCAGTTGTGTAATGGTTGGGGTTCCCATAATACAAGACATTAATTTGAGTAAAAATACATAATTATTTTTCTTTCTGCTAATTTTGGATTTTATTAAAAAATTGCAGAGATCAAAAATAATCTGAGATTTCTAAGAAGGCTTACCAGACTGTACAAACTCTCTGAAGCTTTGAAATTCAGACTGCTCAAAGATATGGTTACAGGTAAGAACACAGAAATCATGTGTTGGATTTGTCCATGCACTAATTCACTCAGGAGTTACATTCATCAGAGAAACAAGGGGATGTCATGACATAGTCCCAAAGAACAGCAGCAGGTGAGTTTCTCTGAGCAAGACTGAGTTGGGAGATCTGCTCAAACCAGCACTGCTGCTGAGAAAGAGGCATATGAACTGGACTACGTTAGATGATGCTTCTGAGTTTGAGTTTTAGTGGCTGAACACTAGCAAATGCTGTCTCCAGAGCTCTGGCTGGGATGTCGAAGGACAGCAAGAGCCTGGATTTCATTAGCAGCTGGCCCTGCGGATTGGCTGGTGGATCCTTTCACATGTACCCAAAAGCATAGCATACATCTCACGTACAAAGGAGATGGTACTTGCAAGGCATGCTGCAATTTACACCAATCCATCTGCACGCTGGATCAGGCCCAGGTAGCTGGAGATCACTGGAGTGCAGCTCAGGCACTGTGTTGCTTTTGCTGTCACCTCCAAACAGTCCCTGTTCCCACAGGTTTCTTCCCTGCTATTTCGGGACAATCCACCCTGACAATGCCCACAGAGTAGTGGGAAAGCAAAGCACAACATAATAGACTTGACAGGACTCTTGACCTCCTTTACTGGAGAAGTGAGCACTGCCTAAGGCTCCTTACTCTGGAAGAAACCAGACTGCTTTGCTGCACATTCTTATAACAGTATTTGTCCAAGCTTCCTCCCATGATACCAAAAAATGACTAATTGGGGAGGGCAGAGCAGCAGATTAGCACACAGTACACTGAATAACATCCCAACATCTGCTGTCACAGATTTGCTGACAGCTGTATCTGCAGAGTGGCTGGAAAATCTGATAATCCTAAACATGAAATTTCTTGTTATCTGTGCAAAAGCAAGTGCCAGTCTCTAATATGACCCTAAAGGACGATCTGCAGCTTTGAGTAAATGCTGCCCATTACACCTGGACATTTCCTTCAGCACCTCCTCTGAGAACATGCAGCTGGACACAGCTGCACCAGGGCTGCCTCCCACAAGGTGACACACAAGGAGGCACTTTTGGTCCCCAAGAGGTGTTTTTCAAACTCCATGGTTTAACTCTATTGGCAGCTTAAGTTGGGGTCAAGTTTGAACACATCTGCTGGAGTGAAACGAGGAAGGACGTATGACTGGTGTGGAGACTCCATAAAAGCTCTAAAGACTGTGCCATAAGTACAAAAACTTTCCCTTCACTGGGTCCTGGTTGGCCTGAGTGGAAAATGAGCCACTGCACTTCTGTTCTCTCTGCTTAACGAACCGGTGTCCACTTGGCCCATTAGGGACAGCGGTGTTCAGCACAAACCTACAGCTGGGTTTATTTCGTGAGGAAGACCTAGTGTTGCAGGCGCTCAGAGGCTGCATGTGAACAGGGGTGGAAACCAGGCACAGGGCTGTGCGAAGATTGAAGTCTGCTGCCTGCTGTACAGGTTTAGCAGATACATGCTGATGGAGTTTACCAGAGCAGAAGTGCTGTCAAACCCTCGATTTCTGATGAGCCCAGTCCTACGCCGACACCGGGATCTAACATTCGGTGGCTATAACTTATTTTAACTTCAATGGTTAAGAATCAGAGCAGGCCAAAACCGTGAAGCTTTTCCCTTAATTACCTTTTAAAGCCTGTTCTTACCATAAATGACACACAAACACGGATAATAGCAAGAGTCAATCCTAATAACAACTGTGCGTTTTTGCAAATCGCGGTTATCTGCATGGCAGCCCCCCATCAGCGGTGATGCCGGAAACGTGTGAAATCCTGAGTACATGCATAACTTAAGAGGCCCATTAAACATGAGTCTCATTCTCGGTTTCACAGATTAGTGAGTAGCTGCTCTGCCTAGATGCCTTTGCATGGCCAGATAACACCGAGGGAGAAGCAGAAGTTCCTTCTGTGGTGGGTGAACTGGGCACTGTCTGACAACGGGGATCATGTGCAACCCTTTAAAACACAAAGAACCTAGAGAAAAATGTTTAATCTCTACTATTAAATATTACTAAGGACTGTTGTAGCGGGTCTGTCAGATGAACAGACCACGGCAATATTTCTACTGCTGGTGTTCTGCCAGTTAACGACACAGTTCTGGGATGACGCCTGTTTCCACACCGCTTTAGATTTTGGATTTGTCACTGGTGAGTCATGGGGATATTGCTCCAAACGCTTCAGTCACTTCTAAGTTTGGTTTTAAAGACGCTATTTGCATGTTACAGATCCAAATTATGCTTCTTCATTACGTATCTCTTGGACGGAGACTGCCAGTGCCCTGACAACTGGTGTTTTTGTTTCCCCAATCATCTTAGCTCCTGTCAACAAGGAAAATTTGTCCCTGCCTGACTGCATTGTTAATGAAAACTGCTGCCCTTGTGTCATTTAATACACATCCAATTGATGCAAAAGAGACATCAAACCTCATATTTGGTTGCTCCAATGAAAAAACAAGTACAAATTTCAGAAGCCTGAATTTAGAAGTCAAATGCATGTGGCTGATGTATTAAAGACTGCATTTCCCAGCCAAAAAAAAGCAAGTGAATTAAAACTTTACCCACCTCAGGTGCCTGGTTGCCCGTGTTTTCTTTGCATACACAGGCACATTCCTCGCTTCTGCCTTTTGCCAGCTCTGCAGCCTTTGAGGGATGTGGAACAAAGCAACGCACATAGGTGCCTCCTTCGAAAAGCAGGGAACCAAAAAAATAGAAGGGAACTGCACTTCAGTATTTACATACAGAAATTATCACCATCCCCAAACACACCTGAGAAACTGCCATTCATGTTCATGCTACAGCAATGGCAGCACAGACAAACTCACAAGCTCCGTGTGGGTGCTACAAGAGAAGGTCCTTGTTGCAAGGTGGATGATACAGTTCTCTGCATAGACCTCCTCTTATGGCCTTAGAATGACAGTGACAATGTGCTACAAATGAGTCAGGGAATTGGTGTCATACGGTGCCCCATGGTCACCAGCACCTCAGAGCTTATCTCCGAAGAGCTCATCACACAGCTCATTTCAACAAGACACCAGAGAGGATGAATCAGCCCTCAAGGTACTGGAGTGGTGATACCCACGCAGCAAGAGAGTTTGCACATAGTCTCTGCTCTTTCCCAGGTCTAGCTCTCTGTTAACTGGGCAAATATCCCACAGCAGTGTCGAACTGGGGGGTACAGTTCAGTTTTTCACAGTGACAAGTTTGTTGGAAGTGTTTTGCAAAGGTAAGGACATATTCCTCATACAACTAAGATCTGATCTTGAAAGTGGAAGAGTCCAACAGAAGTCATCATTACAGTCACGTACCTCAGACGGTAATTAGTCCCTACACACAGGTTAATGTGTGGACCTTTCAACCCAGACAGAGACTTTTTTAATTTCAGCAAAACATTTTATTTCATTAGTTTATTACAGTAATTATTTTTGTTATTTCACACTTTTAGTGCTTTGTAATTAAGCCAGAGCTGTGACAGAGTGTGAGTTACAGCGCATCGAGTCACGCTTGTGTGCTGTTAACCAGGAGCCTGAAGGCCGTGTGCCACCAAATGCACGAGGTATGAATTTACTGGGCTGTAAATGAAACCCTCATGTGCCTTACTGAGAAGATAAACCAGCTCACAAAGCAGTGGATTTCAGGACTAAGAATAAAAACCTGCGCTGATGTCTGGACCGAACTCAGACTGCACAAACAAAGTCAGAATATATTAAAAGGATGCTATTACTTCCCTGCTACCCCAGAAACACTGCCATAAAGTCCTGTTTTCTCTTTAATTTCAGTGCCATATGCAAGATACTCTGTGGGAAGTTTCAAGGCACCAGGCCTTATTTATTGAGCTCTGCAGCTTTCCATCAGCAGACACCAAGAGTGGCTCTGACTGCCCAGTTGGGAGGAATATGGTGACAATCTTTCCAGCTGTGAAGTTAGCCTGATTTCCTAATCACAATCTCAGAGACCTGAGAAAAGCCAAAGGAGATAAACTTCTGAGGCACAGGGACACTTAAATCCCATTTTAAGCATGATTAAAGTTTAAGTGCCTGAGCCTCCCTCGCCTCACTTGCCTTCACAGATGGTTTGGGTTCAGGATCCTGACAGAGTGACCATCACTTTATGTGTTTCCCATTTATTTATGCAACTAGAGGTGTGTTTAGCCATAATAATAAAAGGTACACTTTACCCTATTGATTTAGAAAGAAGGGTCTCAGTTTCAAAACCAAATCAGTGCTCAGTTCTTTAGCTTAATGACTTTGCAAAGGTCAGGAAGCGATGCAAACTGACCCCCTGCGTGCTTTAACCCATTGCTCACATGAGATAAAATAAGCCAGTTTATATCTCTTTCAGGGGTACTTGTGTTTGTATGTTTTACTTTGCATTTGTCCCAGTTAAGAGCACAGACACACTCAGGAGCACCCCGGCTTCCCATGGCCCCAGCCAATCCTTTCCACCAACAACCCCTGAGTGCCCAAACCACAGCTTGGAAATGAGGTTTAGCCTCCCAGCAGAGCCAAGCAGCAAATCATTATATTGTTTTAAATAAAAAAAGAAATAACATTCATAAAGGGGATGGGGTGGGAGATTGGCATCTTTGAGTTTTGGTCACCAGTGTAAATACAAAGCTGAATTTCAGAGAGCTGTGATGATCTGCTAATTTTGCTGTGAAGCACAGTGTGGGAGCAGCATCTCCACAAGCCACACAGGCAGTGCAGAGATCACCAGGATCCCCTCCAGACAAGTAACCATGCCCATGTGCAAAGCTAGAAGGATCTTCCTCCTCATCCCTAGGTCGTTTCAGTTTTCCTATCATGAAAAAACTGAAGAGAAGCCAAGACAAAACCCCCATATCAAACCCAAGACTTGTCCCTTCACTGTGTCTCGGTAGGAGGTTGTCAACACTCCTCCTTACTACAGAGCTGTCTTCATGGCTTTGGGAAACAAACACATCACTTCTTATGAAGTATTCCTGTTTTATATATGATGAATTCAGACCAATCAATCTTCTAACTTGGTGGCCTGTTTAGAGACTTAGGGAGCTGGCATTGATTAAATGCCTATAATAGAGAGCATTAATTTACCCGTCAGTGGAAAAATCACCACTGTAAATTGTCCCAGTCGGTTTGTATATCACCAAACGATATGCAGCACGTTCTGGATGTATGTACCGAACCGCACTCGTACATAAAGCACATTCAATTAGCAGCACCAGCATTGTCTCAGCTGGCCATTGGCAAGAGGTCTGGTTTTGATTCTGCTGCCCTCTTTAGGATTTGTGCCTGGGACTCCTCAATCTATTAAGAAATGAAGTGCAAGATCACTCAGTGTCTGAAGTCGGATAGGAAGCCCACAGCATCCCATGGGATTGGGGGAAAACTTCCTTCCTTTTGCTCATCATGACACCCTGTTTGTAACCAAGTTAAGATCTTTTTTTTTTTTTTTTTTTTGGGAGGGGGGCAGTGGGTGAAGAAAAACAGTCTGTTTGTGGAAGCACTGGAGGGTCCTTCATCTGGTTCCTGGTCCCAGTTGAAATATCACATATTATTCACAATATTACGCCCTTGGAGCACAAAGAAGATCATAATGCCCTAAGGAGAGACAGGAACTAGTTTCTCATGAGCAACATTAGACTTGCATTGCCCTAATAAAAAATGTTCAGTCACAGACCATAGGTAGATATCTCAAGAGATAGCCAGCTCCTTATGGTGGCTGTAGAGGAGGGCATGAGGGCAAGAGAGGAATGAGCTGAGTGAGGAATAACTGGTTTTGGCAGAATGAAAAGCAAGGAAATGCCCTATATAGGTGACATGGGTTACTAAGGACATAGATGCTCAGGAGAGGGTGTTGGGGGAAGGCAGGGAGAATAAGTGAACCACAGTAGCAAGTAGGGCGTGAGAAGCAAAAGAAAACCCCACATGTCTGCTTAAAACTCTCACCCTCAGGCTTTGTCCAGCTATTGCTGATGTGACAGGTTCATGCCTCAGCTGCTGCAGTCTGCCTTCCTCCTCCCCAGCCACAGCACAGCCATAGCATCCCCCGGGTCACAAATCTCCATCTCTCAAACCAGCCAATACCTACTGAAAGAGAGGTCAAACTCATCCTGCCTTTCTTTCTTTCCAAACATACCACAGAAGGAAAGGGGATTCTTCCTGTGAGCAAAATGGGCTGTTCCTGCTCCTTTATGAATGCAATGACTTCAGATCCATCAGTGTTTCTCCTCACAGCCTGCCAGCACAAGTGTGCTTTCCCCAAGTCTGCCAGCTTAGCTGCATGCCCACTTCCCACCCTCAGGCATGCAGGAGCTGCGAGAGCTTAAGGTTTGGGGATCATAGAAGCAAAGTTACTTCACTCAGACCTGCCAAGGACTCCCTTACTCAAACCTCCTGGCACAGGAGTCAAGATGTGATCTTTCTAACTGTCAGTCCTGCAAAATTAATCAAAGAGATGAAAATGCCCTCCGCCATTCATCACTGCTGGTAAGGGTCCTGCCACCAGGACTGAGCTCCCGATTTTGCTGCTGATGCCCAAGGCGGGAGGTGACCCGGTTCACTCTTGCAGAGCCGCCGTGGCTCTGCCACGTGGATGCTACAAAAAGCTTGCACGCATCAGAGACCTGCACAGGCATGACTTCAAGTTATACATGCCTGGTAGGATTGCTTGAGTTATGCAGAAGGTAGCATCCTTTCAGAGATTAAGGCCAAGGTTTTGAAAAACTGTTCATGATTTTAAGAGGGTCTCTTTCTGGGTGACCTGTTGAGCTATTTTTGAAAACTCATATTTTCACAAAGAACTGAAAAGTATTTGGTAGCTTCTAGAAAACAGATCTTTTCAAGGACAGAGGACACCTTTGGGTAAAAACACTGCTAAGCTCCACCATGCTGAGCAGGCTGGGGGCTGGAAGCTGTTGAGCATCAATAGTTGCTGGGAAGTAAAGTGGATGGTTCAGTCATAGTTCAGCAACTTCCAGGCTGGGGCTGGTCTCATGCCACAGGCTCTGACCTCTCAGCTGTCTGGGTCCAGCTGGGGAGAAGGTGAATATCCAAGACTTCAGGCTGTAGTATCAGCTGTCATGTTTCTACAAACCCAGCCCAAAATCTGAGCAGCCTAACACTAACTGCCCAGCATCTGCTTCACACTAGCCGCAGTCCTTGCAAAAAGGGTTAATTTTATTTGCAGAGCTCCGTGCTATTCACAAGTAAATCCCAGTGCATTTTTACCAGCATGATTTATAAGCCAGGTTTAGAAACCTCTGGTCTCAGAAGTCTGTCGTCAGAGTTAATGGAGCAAGAATATAAACTGCAGCATCTTAGGGTTACCTCTCGATAGCATCCTCCTGACAGTTTCAGATCCAGATCTCTGCTGCGTTTGTCCAGGCTGCAGTCACACCTCCAGCTGCGGTGTGGAAATGCCTTCCCTTATGGCCTGCAGGGCCAAGATGGGACAGATCTTTCTTCTTGAATTTCCCATCAAAAGGCTCAATCAGTTGCAGCAGCCCAAGGTGTGCATGATTTTCCCCCTTTCCTATTGTCCTGCAGAAACGGAGCAAACAGCTCTTCAGTCTGTAAACTGCACGTTGTTACCCAAAACGAAGGAATGGAGGTGGCTGACACAGAAAGGCAAAGGACCATGGTGTTTTGCGTGGCTATGCCTTGTTTGCACTCATGGAGAGCAGCATGGGTATTGCCAGGCCTCCCAGAGTAAGGATCCCATGGAACAAGACCCAATGTTATGCTGCCAGGTGAAGGCACTCATGTTGTATCTGTTGTACTTGAGAGTGGCTCAAATTACCTCATAGAAACCCACTTATACAAGATTGTTTCTTCAGCTGACAAATTCCCTGAGCTACTAAAGGATCTTTTGCCTGCTTGATAAAGGTTCCATAATACAGGAAAAAAAAGAAAAGTTAAGGAAAAGTCCATATGAAGGAAAGGCAGGTAAGAACTGAAAAATCTGTATTATCCCCAAACTTTGCTCTCTAGCCCCAAGAAGCACAGACAAGCTATAAGCGGCAGGACAAAATGAAACAACATCATCAAAAATGCACCAAGAATGAAAAATGTGTAAAAAGCAAAGTCCTGACTAATAATTAAGTCATTGATGTGTCATTTTCTGAATTATCTGGGAGCAAAAAGCAGAAGAAATGTGACAACTGTGGTCCATGTCGGGAAGCAGGGGCAGAGACTCCAGCATCATATAATAGCACTTTCCCTTCCATGTCCAGGTCAAGAAGCTGACCGTACCCTGGACTTTAAAACCAATTCAGTCCCCAGCCAGCAGCAGTAAGATGAGTACATAATGCCACCTTCTGGCTATAGTCGAGGACACCATAAAAACAGCAGAAAGATAGTGTTCTGTCCCTCCTGCACTCGGGTGGATGATATATACCCCTTGCTCGTGGAAGTCAAATTTCTTTTGCTGACTTAATCCCAGAGCCAAAATTAATCAGACATCCTAGCTAACAGGATCAGGAAATGTCATAAATTATGCTGCCTGCAACCTAACAACAGCATTAACAGCACGAAGAAGGTGGAGGCTTTTTTTGATTAATCACTGTTTAAGTTGCCTAAAGGACCTATGAAACCTCCTGCTGGCTGACACAATGAACAACATTTTATATTAACCGATACAAGGAAATGTCTTTAAAAGTGATGGATTATGCAGATGCGAGATGGAGGCTGTGTAATGTTGTTACCTAAGGGCTGCAAGCTGTGTCACGGGCCCCTCTGCTTCTCCCAGCCCACCCCACCATTTCCAGGCTACCCCATAGAGCATGCTTGTCACCCCAACAGCTGAGTACCCTCAGGAAAAGCCACACAGCACAATGGGTTGGATTGAGTTGGCTTCAGGCAGAGCTAGAAAGTTTATGCAACAAAGCCACAGGCAAGTTGTGGCTATTTTTGTTTGTTTCTTTGCTTGCTTGTACACTAACCAGAAAGGTCATTACCTAGGGGAGGGATAGGAAATGGACATTTCACCTACCAGGTTTCTGCAGAACAGCATCTCTCTTTTTGGTGCATGAAGTTGCTGAGAAGTCACCACGGCTGCCCTTAGTCCCAGTCAGGGGACTGGTAGCACATCTGCACTGGGGCACGCAGAGTGGACAGGCTGAATGGAGGGTCACAGAAACCCAGCCCCAAGCACGTGAACATCTTCTTCTGGAGCTGTAAACACAGCATCCCTCACCAAATCTGTTGTCTCTATTTTGCAGGAGCACCTATACAAGAGAAACCCTGGCTCCTGCTGCAGGGTTCCCATTTTCTTTGGTCAGGATTTTTCAGAGTAGCTAGCACCAGCCTTGCTCTGCTCACACTGAAGGGAGCAGCCGCACATCCACTGCTCCTACTCTTTGCTCTCCTGAGCAGTCTTAGCACTTAGAAAATACACTTTTACTTTCAATCTCTCATTTAAAGAGATCCACTTCTTGGAGTGATGGTTTTTCAAAGCATCCTCCACTGTGCTGCATTGCACACCATCATTTTAAATCTGCAGGAAATGGGCGACTAGCCCTTCTCAAGTGGGAAAAGCTGTGTTTCACACTCCTTTTGCTCTGCTACTATCAAACACATGCAAAGCAGCTGATAACCAAGTCCCAGAGTTGAGACAAACTGTTATCGTTGCCAAAACCCCACTGTCAGAGGAGATCATGGTTGGACAGATCCTTTAGGGATCTGCGTAATTTTAGGTACACACTGATCAACACAGCCAAGCAGTTTTCTCACTGCTGTTGCTCAATGAGCATTTCTACACAGGCTGAAAATTTCCACCAACATAATCTTTTGGTGGTAATTCATCCAAAGCAGCAGCGTAAGAGTTCCACAGAAGAGGTAGAAATCACCGGTGGACAAACTCTGATGAATGAATATCTCAGCCTCCTTTCTAACCTCCCAGGCTCATGCACATCTCCCCATCCCCACGGGGCACAAGGCATGGCTAGTAACCTCTTGCTCACTGATTTAATTCCATTTCCATGTAGTCAGGGGCTCCTGAAAGACACATTCCCCTATTTGTCACTTTTCTGATATGATGTCCTGACAATTATTTACACCTTGATGACAGGCTTGCTGCTTGACCCCACCATCATGTCCAGGCCAGCTCTGTCTAATGGGTAGTCCCTCACCCAGCCCTTGCTTTTCTCATGGCTTTTCCAGCCACTCAGACTCCTGCACCAAGCTCCAACCCATCCTGCCGTTGGGACCATCTTCAAATGCCTGTGCTGGTTTTTTGCTTACCAGAGAGAGGGGGATATAATTATCCATCACTACCACACTGTCTTGGAGCCTGATGAACGCACACGTTAGACATGCCAAGAGCAACCAGACCTTCCTCCAGCAGCTTAAGGCAGTGGCTCTGGGGAAGGCCAGAAGAATCAAAACAAATCATCAACAGGAATGACTTTAATCCCATGAAGAAAATGAACTGGCAAAAAAATCTGTCACCTGAAGCCCAACTGAGAACATCTCCGCGGGAATTCAGCTGGCCTGAAATGGTGCGCACCTGTTTCAGACCTGACTCATCCTCACTTTCCTGAGTGCTGACAAACCCCAGAGGCTGCATCCTCCACAGAGAAGTGTCTGCTTCCCTTTGAGGCTTGGAATGCCCCAAGCTGCCAAGGAGGCAAAGAAAGTAAACAAATGAGTGATAAAATAACTTACACTTTGCATTAGCACTGCCAAAGAAAGGGAAATGCCTTTCGTTTAAAAGGCTGACCTTCCCTTCTGGAGCCTTGATTTCTAAAACACATATTTCACTCTGCACATATTCGCCAGCTTCACGTGAGACCTCCCAGACCTCATGGCCAAGGGCTGCATGGAGCTCAGCTGCTCCCACCACAGGAGCTACTTTTAAGTACAGTAACCCATCAGCATGAAGGCAGCAGGCTGTGCCACAGCACCTCTCTTGCAGCTTCAGGGTCATTTGGGCTTGCCTTGCCCCTGGGGAGGCTGAGGGTGCCCATGTCAGATGCCCTCCTCACTGGTTCTGCCAATTAAACTGGACAGGCCAATGCTTTTGCCATTACTAAGTGATGCAGCAAGTGCATAATTAAAGGACTCCCCATGGCTTTGCAATCTTACCCAGCTATTTGACCAGGTGGAGCACCTTCCTCTCAGCCTGCTACCTGCTCTTCCAGCTGCCACTCATTAAACATCACCCCTCTACCAGGCTGCAGGTTGATGAATGCTCTCCCGACTGCTCTGCATATCAACCACGCAGGAGGTCAGATACCCCCTCCGCTGCCGTCTCCTGGTTTGTCTGATCCGGCAGATGGATCCCTCAGTGTCTTTGTCTGCTCTGACCTACTTCTCCCTTTCATCATCTGCCAGCTAAATCTCTGGTGTGTCTGATTCACCACAGATGTGGTGATGCTGTGCTTGCCCACACACATCTCCTCTCTCTTGGCAGTGAATTAACCCTTCATTTTAGGTATGGGGGTGGCCTGCACTGATTTCCCCAGCCAAGCAATGACCTTGCTGAAACCGACAAATACCAAACCCCACCTGCTTTCAGACCACCTCCAGCATGCTGGCAATGGCTCTCCCATGTTTCTCTGTAGGATGGAATTCTCAGGACAAAAAAAGGACCACTTGTCTGGGAAGACTGCTGGCTGAGGCATCCCTAGCATGGACATCCATCCATCCATCCATCCATCCTTCCCCGCTCTGTTTGATGGGAGGGCTGAATTTGGATGGAGACATTTAGAATCACAGAATTGTTCAGGTAGGAAAAGACCTTTAAGATCATTGGGTTTCTTAACCTAGCACTGTCCACCACTAAACCGTGTCCTTAAGAACAACATCTACATGTCTTTTAAATACCTCCAGGGACAGTGATTCAAACACTTCCCTGGGCAGCCTGTTCCAATGCTTGATAACCCTTTTGGTGGAGAAATTTTTCCTAATATCTAATCTAAACATCCCTGGTACAACTTGAGACCATTTCCTCTTGTCCTATTGCTTGTTAATTGGCGAAGAGACACACCTCATTACAGCCGCCTTTCAGGTAGTTGGAGAGGACAATAAGGTCCCCCTGGAACCTCCTTTTCTCCAGGCTAAACAACCCCAGTTCCCTCAGCCGCTCCTCAAATGACTTGTACTCTAAACAAGGAGGTGCAGGGGACACCAAAGACAGCTAGGATGGCAGACATAGGCTGGTCCAAGCAGCTCTGACCACCAGGATCCCAAGCAGTGCAGAGCAGAGGCTAAGCCTGGAACGTGGCAGAGGAGTTTGAGCTGGACTGGCACCAGTGGAAGGAGCCTGGGCCAAGTCACCAGCCCTGTCATATGGTTGTGAAAGACAGAGTTGCACATGTGGCTGGGGCTTTTCTGAGGTCTGCCAGAAGGATCATGATTACGCATCCTGTTGTGACACCTGCAGGAACCCACTCATCCCCCTTTTACTGCCAGAAGACAGAGGTAGCAGCAAGCAAACCGTTGCTATAAATTTCTTGCTGCAGCTGTGCCTTGACCAAGGATCAAGCATGCAAAGCATGCACTGAACTCACCAACTGCTTTTAAACTGCCCCTAGCCAGCAAGAGGAAGCATTGGAGGAAGGAAATAATTTTTACTGCATTACTGGCTCTCCTTGAACTGTGCTGCACAGTTATTTTGGGGAACTATGGAACTGAGAAGCTGTGTAAGTAACTGCTGCTGTGCCTCAGCTACTGCAAATGCACATCCTCTGCCCCACACGAGTCTACTCTGTCTAGACATGGCTTTAGAGGAGAGTCTGCTACGTGGCCTCTGAGCTGTGTGTGTTGCAGGAAGGGGGATCCATGGAAATCCTTTTTTCCTTGCAAACTCCCCCATACCAGGGGCTATTCCCAACAGCAGATTTGAGCCTGTATTCTCTGTACAGTGAGGTGAAGGGTGGGGGGAGGCAGGAAGGAAATCTCTGTCCAAGGCACTCGCATTAAAAGGTGAGAGATGGCTCTGAAAGGCTGCATGATGATATATCCTAATATAGAGACAACCCACAGAGAAGGTTTTACCAGGAGTCTCTCAGTCTTTGCACCAGTACTATTGAGAGCCGGACGCTGACAGATATGCATTAGCTGAGCTGCAGGCATCGAGGCAAGTCTCTGAAGGATTCAGCCTGAGTCCAGGCTTAATTTCTTTTTGCTGAGAAGTGCTTGTGTTGAGTCTTAGTATAGACACATTTAACAGGAGAACAACCAGGCACTCCAAGACTTAATGCAAGAGTACATGCACAGAGGAAGCTAGTGAGAAGAATTTTGATTAATTGCTGTGTATTAATTTGCAGCGGATGGAATATTTGCTTCAAGCTTTTCAGAGAGACAACCTGAAAATGTTTTACACAGCTGACTGGCTTCACAGTCAAGCCCATTCGCTGTTGGTTAACTCTAAGCCCCACATTAGTGAATGAACAGGACAAGCAAAAGCATCTTTTCACTTCCTAAGGCGGTAAACCTCTCTCATCTAGCATAAAAATTGAACTATAACATTAGCTAGTTGAGATGGAGTCAGAGACCGTACAATCCCCCTTTAAAAGCCTGGCTGTTGCACAAATCCCCATTTTGTGCTATTTTTTCAAGGAACATTCTCATAATTTATACCCAAACAACCTAATCAGAGACAGTGCCAACTCTGGAGAGGGAAACGCAGAAACCTAGAGCTGAGCACGGGCAGGTACTCTGAAAGCAAACACTTTCATCTTGTCAGGAGTGGTTTGTTTGTGTCTTATCCAGAACTGCAAGGAACCATAACCACAAATACTTCACATGGTACTTTGAATTTAATAGCTCACATGGGCTACTGTCTGAATTACAGCCTTTTATTTTATGACTAAATTAATATTATATACACAGGAGCACATTTAAAATACCCAACAGGGTAAAAGAAATGATTGCCGTGTTGAAAAATATAAATTTTTATGCACAGAAGTTATTAGTAAAGCCACATTCCCCAGTCCATTAATGTGCACACATTTAAATTTTCTTTTTTTTTTTCTTTTGACCTTTCTTTTCAGATACTACAGCATATTATCTTAAAGCTTTAATAAAACAGCAATTCACTCATGCTTTTTATGGCCTACTAATTTGTCTGTTGTGCCATATATTGGGTTTCATAACTTTTATATGCAAATCAATAAAAACTCCTTTGATATTTCATTTAAATCATTGAATAATTAACACATCCCAGGCCCCAAGACAGCTAAACTCTGAAATGGAGAGCTAGCTCTCTCAAAACTTCAAGTAAAAGAGAGCAAAACTTAAGACTTGGAGAAATCAATCTTATTTTTCATAAGATAATTAGAAAACCTCTGCTTATGAAAAGGGGAAAAGGGGGAGAAAAATCTCATGCTTGGTCAAAAATAGCCCTGGGTGTGTGTAGTAGTGGCAAATGGGAAGAGCAAAAAAGATACAAGAAAGCTGACAAAAATATTGATAAAAACCTCTTTGAATATTTTATCTGAGTTCTAAGAAGTGGAAAATGCAGTAAAATGCTCATGGTTTGGGATTTCCCAGCTCCATCCGATGCACCAGGGTTGCACCTGGGCTTTGCAAGGGCTTTGCAGTCCAGCCCAAGCTTACAGCAGCAGCACACACCCAGGCTCAAGGTGTGTTGCGCTTTCCTGGCTTTAACTCTCTTCCCCACATAAGCAATCTCGCGGGACTGTTCCTGACTCCTCCAGGCATCACAGTGCTCCTGGCTCCCTTTCTAGGCTGGTTTCTTGCAGAAACAAGAAGGCTGCAGTCCTGTCACTGCGTATAGGTCTTCTCCTGGTAGCCTCTAAACCTGAGGGCCAAGCCTACATTTCACAGAGTGATAAAATCTCAGAAATATGCAAGTTCCTGCAAGTCTCATGAAAAGGAAGAGCTGAAGAAAAGACAAAAGAGGTGATGTGTCCTAAATGCATAGGCTGAAGTCTGAGCCCATGGAGAAGCTGGAGGGTCCATGTGAGAGAGGGACTCTGGTTGAGGCATGCCTTGGTGCTGAGCTCACATCAGTACCAAGCACATCAGCTGTCAGCTTTCTTGCACAGAGCTGTAATAAAAAGCAATCCCTTGGTTAGCAACATCCCACTAGTTCTGAAGATAACCTTGGGAACACGAAACCTATGCAAAGGAGTCCTTGAGGTATGCCAGAGTTTGCAAATAGCCTGAATCCCAAGCAGAGTCATCTCTTGGGCTCTTTCATATCCTCCTGTCGTGGTTTAATCCCAGCCAGCAACTAAGTCCCACACAGCCAGTTGCTCACTCCACCCACCTGGGGCGATGGGGGAGAGAATCAGAAGGGTAAAAGTGAGAAAACTCATGGGTTGAGATAAAGACAGTTTAATAGGTAAAGCAAAAGCTGTGTACATAAGCAAAGCAAAACAAGGAATTAATTTACCACTTCCCATCATCAGGCAGGTGTTCAGCCATCTCCAGGAAAAGCAGGTCCCATCACGCCCAACAGTTACTTGGGAAGACAAACACCATTACTCCAAGTGTCCACCACTTCCTTCTTCTTCCCCCAGCTTTATATGAGCATGATGTCATATGGTATGAAATATCCCTTTGGGGTCAGCTGACCTGGCTGTGTCCCCTCCAAAAATCTTGTGCAGCCCCAGCCTGCTCACTGCTGGGGTGGTGTGAGGAGCAGAAAAAGCCTTGGCTGTGTAAGCACTGCTCAGCAATAATGAAATCATCCCTGTGTTATCAACACTGCAGCACAAATCCAAAACACAGCCCCATACCAGCTACTCTGAAGACAAATAACTCTATCCCAGCTAAAACCAGCACAACTCCATGCTCAGATCTTATGCTGCCTGCACCACTATATGACAAAAAGCCAACTCAGCAGTTATGGGATAGGATTTAGGTGTGTGGTGTATATTTTATTGAAGAGAGAGATCTGACGCAATGCTAAGCCTCAGCCACTTGGGAATATTTTATCTGAGTGAGGGACAAAACCTCTTTTGCACTGATCAAAGCAGTTAAAAGACATTCCTGTCCTCTGCTCCCTGGACTGCCTGTGTCAGAGCCAGCTGCTCCTTGCGTACGCAGGAAAGGAGACAGCAGAAGCTGGCAGTGTAGTGGCTCATTGCTCTGAGCCTTGTTGGGAGTCACCCAGTAGAGAGAAAGCCTTAGTCTCCCCAGCTGAAGGATGGAGGGCTTGGTTCTGCAAGCACCAGATCACAGCTGACCTGGCTGCACAGGCATCAGTATGGACTTCAGTGTTTCATGGCACTGGAGCACATTCACCTTATTGCATATTTAAAGGTCCTTGCCACTCAGTCAAGTGTTGGGCTGTGCTGGTCCAAAACAGCCTGGGGAGTCCAAAAACCAACTCACGATCACGGCACAGTCATTAAAACACAGCAATCTTTTGAACTTTGCACACCAGCATTGGTATTGTCTCCTGATTTTTACCTGCCGTAGATGCAGAAGGAAGAATTAACTGAAAAGAAATTAAGAACAGTCTTTAACTTAGCCTTTGCTTAAATCATGAGTATTTGTTTAATCAAGATCTGTGACATCACATTAAAAGGAGAGCACTGTACTGAAAAAAGATTTGGATCAAGGAAGGATGCATGGCAATACCATAGCGTTTTCTTTTGTTTGTGTCAACCACTGACAAGAGAAAGATGTTCTCCAAAGGGGTGATGGCTTACTCAGGGGATGCTGATTTAAGTCTCTGTTCATCCAGAGTTTTGCCCATGGTATCAGGAGGAGCAGAGAGAGAGCAAGCCCCGTGCTGGCCTGCCATTTCATCACCTAATAGTGAGGCCAAGGACAAGGGAAGAAAGGTCTGCTCTACACAGGCTGTTCTGCACATTACTGAATGCCTGTCTTGCCTATAGAGAGCTGGGACACAGAGCTAATCGTTCAGCAGATGCATTCAAGGTTGAGGGTGCACTTTAAAAGCTTCCTGGTTTTACATGGGCATTAGAAGAGTGCTTGACTACTTTCATTGCTATCTTGGAATAATTTTATGTTAATTCTTTAAATGTCAATTATTCAGATGTTTCTATGCTGCACTTCTAACTTCAAGTTATTTCTTTTAAATTGTCGCATGTGCCATTTAACAGGTTCTGTACTAAAGGTCTCTTTTTTTTTTTTTTTAATATTGATTTTCTTATATATCTTTGAAGTACAGAATTAGCCAGGGCTCCTGCTCCAAGTCCTATCACTGGTTTGTCTTTATTACTTCTGGTACATTTTCAGTGTTCTACATTTAAATTTGTGCACTTGGTTTTATTGTGCTTGTAACCATCTTAATTTATTTTCTGTTTGTTTCCACCTTCTCGTTAGAACGGACACACTCAAAGGCCATCCACGGTTATTGAACCAAAGAGTCATCATCCACGCGAGTTCATTGGGGAGACCACCAGGGGTATTGCATAGAAGCCTGAGTTGTGTACTTCTCTTTTCAGACCTTACAGGTTACTAATCTCTGAATTTTTTGTGAAGCCTGGCTGGTTTTAACGAACTCATGTCTTTGTGTGCTCCATCAATCTCAAAATGGGTAAGAAAATAGCTTATTAAATTCTTTAACCAGTCGTGTCCCTGTAATTAAATGAGGCTTGAGAAAAAAGTACTGCAATAAAGGTTTTATCTGCTCCCTAGCCTTATCAGAGCCCTGAGCCTTCAAAATCTTACACGGGTGTGTCCATGTGAGCACGGAGCCTCACCTCATTGACTTACAAGACTGTAGTTACAACAGACCATGGGGTGAGGGGATCACTGTGGGACCGTACCAGTAGAAGACCCTAACTCCCTGCAAGGATGAAATGGCTTGATGTGCTTTTCTCAGGGTTGGTCTCATCAGCTTAAGTCCATAATTACTAGCTTAAAAGAAGAAAGCTGCAAAGCACAAATCAAAACTCAAACCACAATGCAACTGGAACTTCCTGACTCCCTCAGAGCAGGGATGCACAACAGGCAGTACCACCAACTCTTTGTATCAGAGTACACAGAATGCCAGAGCTCCCTTTCTGGCTTGATTTTTTGTTTTCCCTTTAAAAACTCATAGATACCTATAAACCACATTCTACCCAAAGGTGCATTTAGTTCTTAGAGCATCTTAGATCTATTTAGCAGCCCTTAGCTATTCACTGCACCACTTCACAATTTCACCTCATGATACCGGAGCTCGAGCGCTGCTGAAGCCACTGTTCAGCAAAATTCCACTTTTCCCAGCTGTACTAGTCAGGTCCTTTAGATCCCTGACAGTGAGAGCTGCTTCACCTACTTCCCTCCCCTGAGCTCAAGGAAGCCACAGCCCAGGGGCCCTGAATCACAGCAAGGCTCCAGCAGGAGCCACCCGGAAACCAGGAGAGCAGCAGCCAGCCTGGATCGCAGGGGACAATGCCTGGTCTAAGCACAGCATTGAGAAACCCTCGCAAGCACCCCAGAGCAGTAAGGTGACAAGCAGCGAGAACGGCAGCAACCAGAGCAGCCAGTGAAGTGGTGCAAGATGCAACATGGAAGATTCAGAGCTGAGCCACAGCGCTTGGGGTCTCACCAGCTTTTTACCCTCACTCTCTGTGTGGAAGAGGAAAGCTCACCTCTGTAAACCTCCTTCCCAGGTGGGTTTAGCAATGTGTACCAAAAAGCAATACACAGGGATGGTATGGATTTACAGAGCCAAGATATTGATATAAAATGCCTCACAGTAGCCTGCAAAAATGGCAGTTGCAGGTGAGTCTTTCAGGCTGTCAAAAGGCACATAAATGTGAAACAACCACCACAGGACAGAGAATCAGCCAGTCCAAATGAGTACAGCTACTGCAGCCAGCAGAGCTCTGCCGACTAGCTGAGAAGCCATCCTCCTCCTCCTCTTTATATTGGAAATCAGTCAAAAATGTAGTGGAGATGCACAACTGGGAGTACAGCGATGCCCCTGTTTTGCCAAGGGCTCTTTTTAAATTTGTTATCATCTTCTCATGGGAGGGAAAAAAAAGAAATTAATTCATCCTCTCTTTGAGAAATTGCAATCAAAGCAAAAAGCAAGATTAACCCAGGTTGTCTCCTGCCTTAAAATGTATTCTTGTCACTGCTTGACCAAAGTCACAAAAAAAACCCAATTCTCCAAACAAATAATGGTGGCTTTAAGACATACATTTAGCAAATGCAAGGGTTTTGCTTTGCTATTAAAGTTTAATTAGTAATTAATATTTATGCAGCCATTGGCTGGAATCCTGCACGTTACATAAATAAATATTAATTTGTGGATGATTTAAAAAAAAAATCCTTGCATCTGAAATTTATTTGTGTGACTCTCCATTACTTATTCATTAATTCATGTATAATTCCAACTCCTCTTCATTCCAGATGGAGTGGGAGGGAAGTGGGGAACTCTCTTGGGACTGATGTGCATGGTTTTAATTCTCAATTTAGTCTCCATCACTACAAATTAAATGTTTAAAAATTCTAAACAGAGTGTTTAGCAATGCTGACATGTTCAAATCCATCAGTCTGCGAGAACTGGCATTTCTTTAGGTACGTAATGGTACATGTTGAGAGCAAAACGCAGCACCTGAGCAGAAAGGCCTCCGTTTATATAATGCTTTTGGCCAGTAAAGGAGTCCCCGTATCCAACCTCCCACAGAGGTCAGTGGGTGCTTTGCCTGCTCCAATGCATGTGTTAGAGGAAAAATCAAGGACTGAGGCTGCAGCAAGCTTCTGAATTTCAAGCAATGAAAATATCAGAGGAGCATCTTTAGGGCAGTTATTTTACTATTAATTTTAAGCATGCCATCAAAAATTTCCAGGGCTTTTCACCCCAGAAACACCTGACTGGGAAATTCAGGCTGGCAAGAGCACACTATCACCTTGGCCATGGAGGTGGCTCGGTCGTGCACACCATCCTGAGTGCCATGCTTGTGCTTACAGCCCAGCCTCGGCCACTGCACAGAGGGAAGGTTTGCTGCTGGTTGAGGGGCCCTGGGAACCACCTCTCCATCATCCTGCCATATCTGGCTAAACATATTTTGGCAAATATCTCTTGATACACTTTGTCTGGCTCCCTGCAACCAGGATGGATGAGGGGAGGTGAACACGCATGTCCTGTGAATGCTGGAGAGGTAGAGAGGAGCTAAAAAGCACCAAGTCCAGTCTCCCTGGCTCAGTATTTAAAAGCAGCAGGTTGGGGCTGGTTTCTTTCCCCCCTTGCCTGGGCCATTACCAAAGCCCAAGTCACACATGATTCCTCTCCCCTGGGGTCCCTGTAATGATTTGATGTGTGGTAGCTCTCAAGAGCCCGCCCCCAATTCCCACAGGGTAAATATCAACTGAAAGGGAACAATAAATAGTACATAGTTAATTACTGCAGGGGCTAATTAAATGGTTAGCGAATAGTCCTTGGGTACAAATAGTGGTGCAAGGGATGTACAAGTGCCCCAGTGATACTGCTGGGCTCATCTCACAGCTCCAGAATTATGTGAGGAGCAGAGAAGGAGAGGAACAGCACTATGGCACATAGACCTGGCCGACTGGGATGGCTACTTAGCAGTAATGCAGCACAAAATGACTTGGACAAGAGGTCTGGTGCCAAGTGCCTGAAAGACCATGGGTCTATTTGCATGTGTGTGTGCATTGCTTCCCTCCTGGCTGGACTTGGGGTCAAAGGACTGCTACAGCCTGGCTCTATGGGGCTGGGTGTGAGGAAAACATAGGGCCTGAGATGCACCAAAGTCAGGCAGGAAGGAAAAACCCTCTGGATACTGAAAACCAGCAGATTTGACTTCCCTTAGCACAGATATCTGACTTGGACCATGACCGTTAAGGCAGCCCTTTGCAGCCAGAGGAGGGGAGTGAACACAACTCAGCCCTTATAAGATCACAAAGAGGCTATGTGCATCTTAAATTTCTCCAGCTGACCCACTCCCAGGACTGGCCACTTTAAGCATCTCTCTGCTGTTCTTCCTGAGCTAAATGTAGTCATTTCTGAGTATCCACCTCCTGCTCTCCAAAGACCTACCTTATAAGCATAGGCTTCAGTGACCTTAAGACCCCAATAATTGGAGGCTATAAATTGTTAAGAAACAGATTCCTCCAGTTTAAACTACGCTGTAATCTGCCTAATAATCACACAGCACCACAGGGTGGGACATTAGACAGGAGAGATGTGGGGGCACTAATAGATATAGGTATTGGCAAGCTTTTAGGGTGTTTTTTGCACATCTTCTGAAGTGTGTATTAAAATCCACAGTCAGATATTCAAAAAGCCTGCAGAGATCAAAATCCCAGCAGCTAAAATCATACCTCACCTATATCTCTGCTCCTAAGGGAATGAAAATAAATCAAGGTGCTGGCTTACATCCACAGCAATGCCCAGAGCACTGATAGCCCTCACTTCTTTCTTAATCTAGGAGAGGAGTTCCTAAAAATGTCAGCAAACTATCCACATTTTCTTGCGATAACTTGGCTTTTCTCTCTGTAGTTGAAGAGAATTGATATCTCCCGGCTTGGGAGGTTCACCAGACTAATGCTAGCATTACAGTATAAGAGCACAGAACTGTTTATTTTATCATGAGGCTGCTGCCTGGCACAGCCAGCTCCTTTCTGTGTGCTGCTGTATTCAGAAGCTGTGTGGATCCAGACACAGCTCTATTTTCTGATTTTCCATCCCATTTCATGGAGGCAGTGATGGCTTGGAAATACTTGTTAGTAGCACAATTTCTGCCTCACACTACCTGAATTCTGCTGTTAAGATTAAGTTATAGTCCAGGACCTTACTGGTTTACATTTTACGGCTACCAGGCATGTCTTAGAAAGCAGCATTGATGCTATATGGATTCCCTCTGTTACAACTGAGTTGCCACTAAAAATGCAAAGCTACCTTAAAACAATGCAATTTGAGGAGATGTCAAAGAAATTCCATCCAGGTCTGTAAAAGAGTTTGTCTATTACAGAGTAGGAGATAGCAAAGCTGTAGCATTATTGAGCCTTTTAAAGTAATATCCCCCATTACTGCAGAGAGCCCGCATTCAACTAGGATGAACGGGCTGGCAATGGTCTAGCTTCGCTCCACCTCACACTGGCAGCATGCTCCAGAGACAAGGGCTGTGAATGCACCTGCCTGCAGCAGCACGCACCTGCAAGCTGCAGCTTTGGAGGGGCTGCAAAACTATTCTGGGGGGATGGGAGAATATGCAGAGAGCACCAAGGCACAGCTTCCCTTCTTGAGTCCAAAGCCAGCCCTACATACACGGCTGTACTGTCTCAGTTTTGCGAGCTGTTCTGTGATCCTTAATTAGCAGCTACTGGCTTCTTGCTCCTGCTTCTTTTTCCTTGTTTCTTTTTTCTTCTTTCTTCTTTCTTCTTTCTTTTTTTCCCTTTTTTTTTTTTTCTTTTTGGGGGCTGGAGTTGGTGAGTGGGGTGGAGTTGTTTCTTCCTTCTAGAAAGAGCAGGCTGTAAATCTGTTCCGCCTCAGAATTTGGCTCCCACTGAGCTGGGAATTTCAATAATGTATATAACATTGTAAACATTATATTTCCCTACCTGATAAAATTTCCAGGTAGATGATGCTTGGCACTAGAAACAACCTGAAGGCTGTTCATGTCTGAAAAATCAGGTACGTCTTCATACACCTCCCCACTTCATCCAGCTGATGGTTTGTGGGTCAGATTTGACCCGACGGTTTATTTCTATGGTTCCTCACCAGTGCTTGATAGGAGGCAGAAATGACTATTAGGACAACCTGTGCTCCCCCAACAAGAGCATATTTCGATGCCTGTGTTTAGTGCGGGGGGCCATCCCACCTCGGTGTGGCCAGTGGAGACAGGGAACGGAGCAGGTAAGTACCGTGACCGCATAGAGCCAGCACCCAGAAGGGGGCTCACTCAGCCTGAGACGAACCCCAGAACTGCGATGTGCTGTTGGGAGAGCTGGGCATCCCAGGAAGCGGTGAAAACCCCCCGGACCGAGTCACGAAAGCCCCCGTGGGACACTAAGCCTGCCCTGCCCCATGCCCTGAGCGATCCCAGCCGCTCGGTGCCTCACGTTCCACGCCCAGCCCCGTTTCCCCGAGCCAGGGCTCGAGTGGCAGCTGCTGAGGTGCTCCCGGGGGCAGCAGCCGCTGCCGCAGCCCCCGCGGCCCGGGCAGCGCCAGGCGGGGAGCCCCGGCCCCGCCGGGCTCGGCCCCTGGCCGGGCTTTCGTCTCCCTCTGCTGTCAGAAGCCGGCTACTACCGCGAGTGCGGGTTTGCCGAGGGACGGGAGGTTTTCAGCACACGCAGCTTCAGGCAGCGGAGGGGACGAGGGGAGCCGCATCCCACCGGGAAGGGCTTTCCAAGCGCCTTTCCAAGGGCTGGGAATCAAGGGAAATAAAACCCCCATACATATTAGAGTATTCGCCAGGAAGTACTCGGGAGGATGAGGAGGAGATGCCCCAGTCCCCCCCACTTTGCTGGGTGGCTGCGTGACCCACTCACAGTTGCCCACGCTGTTGTGCCAGCTCTGTCCCAGCCCGCAGAAGCGGAGCTCGTCTGCAAGGGCGTGCACACAGGCCTGTCCTGCACCACTGCCAGCACTTCCCCCCCGACCTCCCAAGGCTGGACCTCGGTGCCCTGACACAGGATGACACTGGCTTGTAATATGTTTTCTTCCTGAGAAGCAACAGCTCCCCACTCCTGCAGAGCTGGGGCAGCCTGGGACAGCCCAGACACTGCTCTGGGAGCGTACATCCCCTCTCTTTGCTACTGGGATAGAAGCCAGACACACTTGCTCACCAATGAAAAGCAAATCCAGCTCGTTTCCATTTACTCTACAAACTGCAAACAAAAGTGGAATGACAACTGATCAGTTTAATACCCTCACCTTAGAAGAGGACATCCTCACCTGAAAAACAGCAGAGACAAAAATCTGCTGCATACACACAACTTGAAGAGTTGTAGAGTCTTTACTTCAGAGTGGCAGCTCTGGGCAAGGTCACTTGGTGAAATGTGAAGAAAACTTCCCATACCACTTAGAAAGCACAGGGACATCTCTCAAGAACCACTGCACAAAGTGTTTCCCTGCAGGGTGTGCAGCTCTTCTGGCATAACATAGCAGCCACTTGTGGGGCAAAGCCTGCAGAGCTGTATGACTTCTGCATGGTAGTAGTTAAAAAGACTTTGGAAATGGAATCAAATCTAAAAAAAAAAATCTATTTAAGACACTCTTTTGATCCCCTTGAGTCTGAAAGTGCCCTTCTGTGTTTACTGCATCCATGCCCTCAGCAGTCCTGGAGGCAAAGGAAGTGCTGTTATCTGTGTGCGCACCGTGGGGAACCAGGAGTCAGAGGATCTAAGGACAGGCTTTTGAGAAGCGATTGGCAATTCTGAGTCCCATATTTGGGATATGCTACTTGAGAGACTCCTACTTGCATGGGTGGGGCTGGCAGCTTTGGCTTGAATTCAGTTTAGTTGCCCCAAGCCAAACAATCAGACATGAAGGTGCTTAAACAAAGAATTAAAGTATCACCAGACACTGTTGAAATGTCAACCCAAATGACGTTCCCTGAGTTATACAGGAGAGACGGGGACAGGGTCACATCCTGAATTGCTGAGTAGCATCCAAAAAGGCTGAGTCTCCACCCTTTGGGACACCGGACATTCCCACAGGATGTGTGTCTGTGGCACTCAGCACCCAGAGCTCAGCTCTCAAGTCCTGTACTTGTGCAGCTTCCTAACAAAGCCCATTAGTACGAGGAGTGCAGGGATTAGTTAATCATCAGGGTGGCAAAAGGCAAACTTGCCCGTTAAAAACGGCTCCACCGAGAGCAGAGGGAGATACCAAGAACTTGAAAGCTCCTGCCTTCTTCCTTCTCTTTGTACCCCCTTAACAAACGTTAGTGTCCAGGCTTCAGCAACATGCTGCCCATCACTGGCTGACGCTTACCTGTTATTGTAAGATCTTTGCTGTGTCATCCAGAGTTGACCTTGGGAAAGAGATCTAATATATATTCATAACTCCATTTAATTTCATCATTAGCTCTTCTGTATACCTAATTTATCTCCATAACTATGTCAAAATGAGAAGCTTGCAATTTCCTTGCCAATATAATGTTGATGCAGTTAGAAGACATCAATGGAGCGGTTACCAATCTGCTGTTCTGCCTTCCCAACTCCCCCAACTGGGGGTAGCTGCAGAGGAGGCAGCTTTTCTTTCTCAGCCATGCCAGTCTGTTAAACTGTTAAACTGAACAAAGTTGTTGCTACACCAATTACTCCATTTATACCTTAAACACATTCATAAGGCTGGGCTTTAAGAGGAATACTTCACAAAACTATCTTTATTAAAAAAATCAGAAAGGTGTTGAGAGGGCATTGGCCTCATAAATCACAATTTGGATATGATGCCATGTCAGCAAGGAACTGATGTATAAACGCCCCGTTGATTCCAAGGGCACCTGGATCAGCAGTTAGCATAGGGTTAGCCCTGCTGAAGGAAACATGTTGGTACAGGATTAAAGTTTATATTTTGCATAGTGTCAGTCTGCTGATCTTAAAATCTACCACAAAGCCACAAAACCCCCATGTAACAGACAGAGAAATCCTGGTCTGAAGAGCAGAATGACAAGACTAAGGGCACTCAACGAGGTGGTAGCAGAGCTGAGCCCAAGACCCATCACACTGTTCTGCTCATAACATTACACAGCATCCCACCACCTCCAGGAGTCACTGGTGGCATTTGGGTCTGCATTTGGGTCTAGCTCACCCATAACTCTGCTCTGTACATCTCAGGAGCGCTGCAACCACCATCATGTTCAGAGTCACTTTCCAGCCCGATGCCAACAGCATCCTGGTGCTCTGAAGAGCTTCATGCCTCTCTCCAGCCAGCCCTGCTCTCTCCTGAGGCCAGTGACCAAAGCCCTTTCTTGGAGTCACATTTATGAGAAGGGGGAACAGCTGCCAGCTGTGTGGCTACGTGCAGAGGGACACACTGCAGCTCCTCTGCTGCACACACACAGCCAGCACCTGCACAAGAGCCCCATGAAAACATGCTCCTGGGACCTCCCGGGTAAGGCAGGGGCACAAGCCACAGCCAGGCCAAATTCTGTCACTTGTTTCAGAGTCACTTGTAGGGTCTGTGGGCTCACAGCAGAGGGGAAAGAGCCCATCCTTGACAACACCAAAATCCCAGGGCAATGCTCAGAAATGCTCAAAGAAACGCCATTTGCCACCCAAGAGCTGGAGAGGTGCACAGATGCAATTAAGAACCCATCCAAAGGCAGCCTGTGTGAAGCAGACACAGCTTGTTCACCGAGCAGACCTGGAAAAGCACAGAAACACATGGAAAAACAGCACCAGAAGTATTTACAAGGAAATGCAGAGGAGGACAAAGGACAAAGCAGAGGAGGAAAATCTGGTGGGAAAAAAAACGCACCGCAAGTGCTGTATTTCTGAATGGCGAAGGGCAGGGTGTATCAGCAAAGGACACACAGGGTCATCAACAGTAATTACCACAAGAGAAATCATTATATCAAAGCTTCAGGAAAGAGCAGGAAAAAGGTATTACTGACTTGAAGCGGGTACAGATTGAGAAGAAAGCAGAAGCTAAACAGGCAAAGGGACCAACAAAGGTAAGTAAGCAGGTTGGGTTCCCAGGTATTTCTCAGCATCACACAGAAAAGAAACCAAACCTGCAATTAAGCAAAGCAAAATTAAGGCTTGGCAGGATCCAAACACCCCTGAGGAGCTTTTAAATTACACACAAGATGTTCAGACACTCAAGTACCTTCTTTGGCAGCACGTGAGAAAACTGTATGTATCACCAGGGGTGAGAGGAGCCTGGAGAGGTGTCAACACGCTATATAGCTGCCTGAGAGACAGCTGCCACATGGCACCAAACGGAAGATGAGTGACCGAGTCCCAGGTTTGGGCCATGACAAGCCTGAGAAGAGAGGAAGAAGCCATAGGGCTGCCCTTGGTATTGGATACAGCAGCTTCAACAAAATTGTGTAATTTTGTAATCTAAGTGAGGCCAAACCTGGGATGAAATACTCATATGGTAAAAACATGAGCAGAATAATAAAAACATGCAACCAAAGCAAAGTACATCCCCAGCCTCCTCACATCCAAGCTGCCAAAAGGCTCTGCTGAAAGACTCCAGTCTTGAAGCACATGAGCAGTCAGCAGGTACCTCCCTGACTACGCAGCATGTTAAGAGAAAGTATAATGAGAGCAACACAAACGAATGACAAAAGGCAGCTCGAGGCCGAGCCTCCAGCCATGGCGCAGTTATGAAGGTGGCAAACAAGCTGTGCATTTAAAGAGATCCAAGCAAGCTAAATAGTGCACTGAACACACCTTCACCCAAGAGCCTACCACCAAAGAAACCTTACCTGACTTGCCAAATGGAAAAAAGATATCCCCAGCACTGGATGGCAATGCTGGAGTTTGGCATGAGCTACTAGGCAAGGCAAGCAGCCTCCCTGCCTTGTTTGGAGCACCAGGATCGAGGGCAGATGGCTGAGACTGTCATGTGGGATCAAAAGTAGAGATGCCGCCAGCAAGACACGTTAACAAGACTCTCAGGGATCCATGTCACTGCTTGATGACATTTAGGGGTAAAATGAGCAGACAGCTTGCTGGAAGCTGTGACAGTTAAAGGGTACAACTGGCTTTGTCAGCCAAAAAAATAGGGAAACAAACGGACCCATTCCGTAATACCAATCTGAACCTGTACCTTGCTGTACTCTTCACTTAGTGATCTTCCAAGGGCTGCCTGGGAGAAGTTCAACCTAGGGCAGAACTACTCAAGGAGAAATCAGCTGCTAAAGGTCATTGACTAACCATTGCCAGACACCCCAAAACACCCTCAGCACTTACTACTGAAAGGGGCACATGGAGCAGTGACTTGTCAGATCAGCCTTGCGAGTCACCTCTTCTGGAGCCAAGCCTGACAGATCCCACGACTGTGCCATTGCCACACTCCCCAGCTCACCGGGTATAATTGCGTCAGACATATCTTTTGGCAGTACTCAGCCTTCTCATCCCCATAATGGAGAGCTGGCAGTCCCAGCAGAGGCAAACTGGTTTTAATCACCAGCCTTTCTTGGTGCACCATGGACTGGCCTTGCCACCAGCACTTAGTGCCTAAGAGAAGCGTTTCACAGAATCACAGAATCATCTGGTGGAAGAGACCTTTAAGATCATTGAGTCCAACCATTCACCCTGCACTGCCAGGGTCCCTAAACCATGTCCCTCAGCACCACATCCACACAGCTTTTAAATACTTCCAGGGAAGACTCAGCTGAGACTGTGCCAGGGCCTGAGATGCTCAGGAATAGGGATGCTCAGGACCTTATCAGCATCCTAGTGAGTTTTAAGCAGTGGCGAGCCAGCCCCAGCAGCATAGTACTAGAGACTTCTATGTGCCACATGGGCAAGGAGGCATCCCCTTGTAAGACAACTGGAAGAGGTGATTTTGGGAGAAGCAGGTGAAGTAGTTGAAGATTAACTCCTCAGGGATGCTCCCCATGGAGACATGGGGTATTTTGCCATGGACATCCCCTGTGGACAGAAACACACCTTCAAATTGGAAAGCAAAGTCCTCCATGGGGCTTTGTTGGTCCCATGTCCAATACCCTCCCAAAGTCACCTGCTGTTGTTTCCCAAGCCTGTAAGCAGAAAAAAAAAAAAAGTTAAGCAGAAGGAATTGTAGCACATCTCAGGGGAGGTTTCCAAAGCAGCCTGAGGAAGGCTCCCAGCCATGCACTGCAGAAGGGACAACAGGATACCGGAGAGTGGGGGGGATCCCCCTCAGCATCCCCGCAGAGGATGAAGCCACTGGGTGCCAGTGAGCTGAAAAATGCACCGTGCCAGCTCCCCGCCTGCTTCCCCTCCTTCCCCACAGAGTGGAGCTGCTCTGTCTGGTTTTAGGGACGTCGCAGCCGAGGCCAGCTTTGCAGCGCAGGATGCAGCTCGCCAGGCAGCCAGGCTGCATCTCAGCACCCAGCACTGTAAATCGGATCTGCATCAGGCAGAGGCATCCTGATCTCTCCAGCTAGCCCAAAAGCACAAGCCGGAGTCTGGGCTGGTGTTTCTCTAGCTGCAGGAAGGGAGGTGACAGGAAATGTGGCATGAAGTTTGTCCATGCAGTGCTACACCAGCAATGTCTTCAGTGCAGCCTTGGATGGGCGGGGAGTTTAAGCAACATCAGCGCTTTTTGGCATAGGATCCTGGTATTTTTGTTCTGGTACCAGCAACCCTAAAGCTGGATTTACGCTATCATCAAATCACAGTGCACAAGAGGTCTGAAGAACTAGGAAGTCCCCATGTCCCTGCCAGGAATGCTGGTAGGTTGTCAACCCCGTGAACGAATTATGTCTGGAGCCCTGTTAAAGCAGAGATGATCCCGCACTGTATCTGCACTGCAAAACTCGAAACAGAAAATTGCATCTTTGAAATATTTTTCCATTAAAACTTTTTCTTAGAGCCCTGATCTCATGATTCTAAAATAAATCTTGGGTTTGGGGGAAACAAAAAGCACTGAGGGCTGTTTAATGTCAAGGGTTGGATTCTGAACCAAGCTGCGCGTGTATAATTGCACAAGCCTCAGCTGAGTTGTTTCTGCTCCACGCCCACGTAAAGCACTCTGTATTCTGCCCTACCCCACTTCGCAGCTGCCATATGCACTCTGTGCTGGTGCTTTAATATGATTGGAAACCCAGACAAGTCTGCTTTCTTGGGATGCTGCAGCTGAGCTGAAATCACAGGTGGCCACTGCGATACAACTTCTGAGATGACACTAATATTTTTAGCTGAGCTGAGTGCTCATGAACAAGACGGAAACAACACATCTGAGAGCTGAAATCCTCCCTCTGCAAAGCAGGAACAGCAGAGTAGGGCAAACACATGTCCACCTGGATCACCTCTGAACAATGCTTGGGGCAGAGGAGCTGAGTGACATAGGACCTCCCGGAGCACGGCACCACTGCCAGCCAGCACCCACTGGGGTGGCTCCTCCGGGATGGGGCTTTGAACAGGGACACATTCCAGTCACCACTGATGAGACCACTAATAATAGAGACACAGATTGTAACTGGTGGGTGAAACAAATCCATTGATCTGCCTGTCTCAGTGCTCTGGAGAGCAGGTTGAATACAGATAAAATTTGGTTTTAGGAAAACTAAAGGCAGCACTTCAATAAAACCCCATGGACAACATTTCATCAGATAAAAAACCCAAATTGAATCTTTTTACAGAAACCAGACATTCAAAAGATACCTATTTTGTCCAAAACCCAGTTAACCTTTGCAATATAGAAAATGCTTTGCTGGAAATTCTCAGGCAGCCCCAGCACTTTGTCCATGGAAGCAGAAAACAGCAGACATGCAGGAAATGCATGCTTTATTTAAATAATTTCTTTCCTCTTCCTTCTATATTCTCCAAGGGAGATAGGCTCCAGAAGCCACAGACATGCCCTATCTGTGAACTGGAATTTGCCAGGCTTCCTGTCTGTTACCGTAGTCTCTCTGCACTGCACGGTCTTCTGGACAACTAGAGTCTCTGTGTCTAATGGTTACATCTCCGGGTCTCATGCACAAGGGGAACCATGACAGCATGGTCTGCTCTTCCTAATGCAGCCCAACATGGTTTGGTAGCTCCCTCTCCATTCTTCTCTCCAAAGTTACTCCTCTTATGTGACAATACATCCAGGAAAAAATTATTTCCTTTCAGTAAGTGCCCTTATCCTTCTGAGGGCAGGCAGGCCAAACCACGGAATGACAAAGAAATGCTTGGTTTTTTTTTTTTATCTTGGCATCTACTAGGTGACAGTGGCAACAGCTGTGATGAGTTTGCCAGCCTGTGTCCGGAACAGTGGAGCAGGAGTCTCTGCCCAATTCCTCTGCCTATCCACAGGACAGTGAATTAAAAACTTACCAACAACAGGTGCTGGCCCAAAGTAGGCAGCCTGCTCACACCACTGGAAGATGGATACCTGTCTGGGTACTCACTAAGAGTCAAAGTGAGCCCAGGTTGTCCTTTCTCAGCATCTTGTTTGCTGTATGGAAATAGGCAGTCTGTTGAGCTGGTGCTCTGTCAGGTCTGAGCATCTATATTTCAGGTATTTAGCCTGGGAGTGTTGAAAAACACGCCAGAAGTCAGGTCCTACATTTTTGTCTTTGCCTATCTGCATTTACATGCCATCAGCCAGGTCTGCGTTACCCTCCCAGACCCCACTGGTGGCAGGGGAACCACACAGCATCATGCTTATCTGACTTTTTGAATATTTTCTTCAGCTACGAAGATGCTCTTTCCTGGTCTCAGATACACACTGTATGGCATTTGGAGTAAACACCTGCATCTGCCTTTTCTATTTTTTCTTCATCTCCTTTTCCTGGTAACATTATGTTCTCCTAGGGAGGAAAAACACTAGCTTGGTGCTTGGGATGATTCAATTACTCAGCAGTAGGTCAGAGAAAAAAAAACATTGGATGCTGCTTCTTGCATCCTCTAAGCAAAAGCCTTGCTGGAGCACAGATGAACTGGAATTTCAGACAACATCTTAGGACCAGTAGTCCTACACTGCTGAGGTATTTTGCAGCCTTCTTTAAAACGATTTGTTAAAAAAGAGGGATTGCTTTACAATATGCATTCGTCATCTTAAAAACCATCTGGATTCATTACGTATTATCAGGTCTGAATATTTTTCCCCACTGCTTGGACAGAGGTGTGAAATTCAGCTAATGCACATGAATCCTGAGTTTCATTAATAATCATGTCTGCTTTTGGAGAGACCCATTCTCCTAGCAGATGTTTGGATAAACTAGAGGTAGATAGATACAGATCTCCCACAACCTTCTTCATGAGATTTCATTCAAAGGAAGACTGTGTGGCTGCATTTGCTACCTCTGCTTTACACTTTCCCTGGATGTTGGCACAATGAAGCATTGTAAAAGCCGGTGAGAAATTTTGTTCACAGAAACATTCACACCAGAATTATTCATGTTGTCCACACGCTATAATAGGCGAGTACAAGGGGAGAGGTCTCAAACAAGGAACAGAAATAATGCCCAGGCAAGCAGTCAGACCAGATAAATGATGAACTTACTATAATGCACTTCTAAGAAGTGTGAAAATATTAACATGTAGCAAGGACAGGGAGATGAACTGTGACCAAGAATGAAAAATTGATGCAACAAAGAATTTAAGCTAAATTTTGGAGAAAAGCCAAGGTCTCAGCTCAATAAAGTCTTCATTTGGCTGTTACCTGACCATAGAAACACCCAGACTTCCTTCTTTGGCACTTCTAAAGCACCGGCACTCAGCCTCAGTGCCTGGGCTTGCCAGGATTGAGCAACCCAGCATTTCACTCAGCTCTGCCAGGGTAGGCTCGGCAGCAGAGCTGTTGGCTTGTGTGCCCAACCAGGCAGAGCGCCCGTCTTCCCAGCCTGCAGGCACAGCTGCCTGAGAGTGGTCACAGAGGAGGTTTGAGTGCACAGCGTGCAGCCAAGGAAACAAAATGAAGCTCCTCCTCACTTCTCATTGCTAACATGACCTGACCATTGTGCTGGTCCAGTCCAGCTCCCTGCCCTGAAACTCTTCTTCTCTGCTGGAGAAGCCAAGAGGTATGTCCCCTTGGGAGGACGCAGTGAGTGGAGGCACAAAAGCAGGCACTGCTCTCCTGCTTGTGGCAGGGCATCCCCCTGCCACGTCCCCCTGACAGTCTCTGTGCCCTCTGTATGAGTTCGTCGGGATGGGGAGATCCTGGAGGCTGTGACACAGCCAGGCCTGGGTCTTGATGGAGGCACCAGCAGGTCACTAGGGAGGATGTGATCCACAAAAAGCCCTTTTGCTCAGTTGTGCCTGCAAAATGCACTTTGGGAATAGTCTGGACAATATCACACCTGCCTAAAGTTCCTTCAGAGAAGACGACTTAGGTTTTTGTATAAACTTCTGGACTGTTACAAGTAACATCACCTTAAAATATCTGTCACTGCTGTCTGAGTTGTGGCAGGTCTTCCCCCAAGTGTTCTTCCCATGGCTTAAGGAGCCCAAGAGATGGTGAGTCTCTCATGGTTCCAAGTTAAGATCTTCTCTTGTTTTGGCAGCGCCAAGTGTAATAACCTGCCCCTTTCCAGAGCTACTGCAAGGCAGGTTTCTGGTTGAGTTCTCTGTTTGCTTTATCTGGTTTTTAAGGCGTACCAATCAGCATGGCTGCATTGGCTTACTTCCAGGGCAGGAGCAATAGCGCAGTCCCCAAACCGACTTGTGTCTCTACTTTTATGGTAAACCTAAGCTGAGGTACCTGGGAGCTCCTGGGTTGCAGCCACTTCCCAGTTTGCTGTCAGAGCTGGGTGTGGGTATGTGCCAGCCCTTCCCTCCCTTTACCAACAGGTTCTTCTTTCACAAGAAAAATATATGTGTAGGACAAAACAAGCTGCAAGAGGGGGCAAGTGTAGACAAGTGACCCAAGACCCTGGAGTAAGGAAACAGTCAGAGTATGTGCAGCCTTAGACACCCCTCAGAGGGTGAGACACAAAATACTGTGTGTGACAACATGACTCTTGGACTATTTTGCTTGGTTTTCTGTGTGGGTTTTGGATCAACCCCCCCTCAGATCAACAGAAATCTTTGTGGACATTTCAGCAGAAGCTGTGTCAACTTTGGTAAACTTTGTCAGCAATAGAAATACTGAGATCGTCAGAGAGACGGTATATTTCATGAAGATCCTACTTTCTACTTCCTTAGTTTTAGGTTTTAAGGAAGTGTTTCCTTAGAGACATACCCATCTCTTCAGGTTCCCTCTACTCAAGAATCATAGCAGAGAAGTGATGCACAGGTTTAACAACTCTGGTGGCTTATTTTCCTGCTGTCACATCTTAAATCAAAGAGGATAAGAAACCAAAGAAAGTGATTGACTGAGAGTGGAGATAAGATTCAGTGTGTGCTTAGCAGGATTTGCAGATACAGACTATCTAATCATGTAAGTGGAGTGGTGCCTACCCACAAGAACACCAGAGAGAAGAACATTGAACAATACTTTTCTATCGACTGATCAGCTCAGCAGGACTGGTTCAAGGAAGGTTACCCCATGCTTACCTTTCTTCCCTATAACTTTTGAAATGCCTCTTGTTAGGGCTGGATTTTAATCCACTGTGTACACATTTCATGTTGAATATCTGGGGAGTCAGTCTGGCTTTCAGAAACACGGCAGAAAGGAATTGAGCTCTTTCCAACAAAAAGACTAAGGTAGAAGAAATGTCACTTTGCCCATTCAAAATCCACAATTTCCTTTCTCACGTGGTTTAGGAACAAGACATGCAACTGAACAGTGAAGTAACTTCCGGGTCACAAAAAATGGTTTTTCCCGGGCTCATGAAAACCCATCCAGTTTAGCCAGTTCACAAGTTACCTGCTGACTTTGCTGCCACTTGAAAAGGGACAAAGAGACTGCAGGAGGAGAGGGAATTTCAGCCTAAGTTAAGGTCTCAGACTCACAAGTTGACCACGGAGTGGCCTAGGTTATTAGGGGAAAATCAGCCACAAAAGGAGCACCAGGCTGACCTTGCAGTGTAATGCCAGTGAAGTCTTGCCCTGCCTCTCAACGGATTTCTTGCTTTCGTGAGGAAAGCCTCAAGGTCACTGGCCTTATCCCAGCACTATTCTTTGCTTACCCTTAGAGCTTCTTAAACCCTAATTGAAGCTACAGACACTGCTGGCTGGATGAAACCTAAGTTCCTGGGGAAAAAAAGACCCAAATTGGCAGGAGGCTCTGTGGGCATCTAGAGAAAAGAAGGAAGACTAAAGATCTGAAACTTCTGCCATCTCCATACATTTAGGATGTATTTCTGTTCAAAGAGGTGACATGGCAGAAAGCTGGGGAAATGTTACTACTGCAGGCAGAGGAAAGAATCTGAATTAATTGCCCAAGCACTCATGGTGAGCTGTCACCCTCACCTAAAGCACCTCTGGGAGGTTTGGAGTGCCAAAGAAGCAAAAAGACAAGGAACTCTACCAAATGGGGGCCATTAGCAAGAACAGAGTGAGCTACCAGATTTTTTTTTCTTCCTTCAGCAAAATACAAGTTTATTTACCCAGTAATCCACATTTCTGAGTAGAAAATTATCTCCCAAAGCAACTGAAAGCTTACTTTTCCCAAGCTGACCACCAGAGCAAATGTTTTACTAGGAAACTAATCTAAGAGCTAAGGAGCACATGCCATGTTGCTGCCAATCATTTCTGGTAGAAATTATAGAAATGTAAAGATATATACACAAGTAAAACACCTCCTTACTGAAGAACATATATTTGTTGCACTAAGAGTCTATGTACCTAAGTGGCGGAGAGCACTGCATTTTCTGCCTGACTCACCAGCAGTACCCATGGTAAGCAGCATATGCCAAGGTGCCAGAAGTTTGGAGGATGTGTGTGGGCAGCATAAGGAGGACCAATCCACCTCAGATGGTTTTACTTCCTCTTTCTAATTTCACAGGAGTTCAGAGCAGATCTGATTCATACCTATTTCAAGTCACTACCCATTGCCCTCTGTGCTGCCTGCACAGGAAGAGCTTTCAAGCTTTCAATCTCAAAGTATCACTTCTCTAAAAACCATAGAATACAGAACTAGACATGTGCCATGCAATAGGAAAGTGGTGTGTTGTCACTAGGCTGACTCACAGCAAAGGCTGGCCACCAGACCCCCTCACACAGGTCCCAGAGCAGAACTCAGTACGGACCTACAGTCTTCTCCTTCACCCATGTTGAGGGCATTTGCACTATCGATGCCTAAACATGAAAACATCTGAAGCTTGAGCTGCAACAAATGAGGACCTTGTGGAAAACCCTGGAATATGCTTTTCCTCGTGTTCTAGGAAGGAAACCATATTTTCCAAAGACCTGCATATTCGGTGCATAGTCATTTAGTATTTCTGGATAAATGCAAAATGACAAATGCAGTTCTCACAGCTCCTGCCCTGGTTGTCCACAAAAGGCACATCCCTAGCATGTGATAGACGTCGCCTGTTCTGTAAGCCTTCCTTGAAAGGCTCATTCAAAGCATCCTCCACTGAAAGCTTGGTCTTCTGTCATTGAAAACAATCTTCAGTGTAGCCTGATTTGTGTCCCTTCAGGGCACTTGGTCTGGTGAAATCCCGCAAGAGGATGAAGTGCAGAAAGGATAGACACAGACAGCAGTGGCTGGACAAATTAGTGTAAAGGAGTACTAAAGGAATGCAACACAGGCAGGCAAAGCTTGTCCAACATTAATAAATTAGCCTCTGCAAGCCAGGCTGTCAAGAGTTAGAGCTTCATAGCTGCACCTCCTTGGGATTCAAATGAAGCCACAAAGATATGGTCAGAGCAGGACGATGTAGTCTCCCCCTGGGTCATTTCACTGATCGGGTGATCTGGGACAGAGCTGTGCCTGCATGTCTCCACTGTGTCATTTCCCTGTGAATAGCAAAGAGTACACAGCAACTAGGAAAGCCAGAAAATCAAATAGCGGTGCCACCTGGTGTGATCAGTGTCCTTCACTCCCCATGCACAATCCAAGTGCAAAGGATATAGGTGGTAAAGAGCTGTTACAAGATATCCCTATTCTGAAACCATCAAGTTATGATTTAAGAAGGGAAGAGGTCATTCTCACATGCTCTCCAGTACCCTGGGAAAGGAAGAGAGTTTGGAGGTGGGGACACGCTTCATTCTTTTTTTTTCTGAAGTGGTTTGAATGTTCATCCCACTCAACCTGGGAAGCTTTGGGATACTAACACAGCCCAAACCCTAATCAAGCGCCTGGTCTGAAATCAGCACTTTTGCCCATTGTAAGACCAGCCTGGGTAACTAGACCTCCATTCATCACTTTAACAGAGCTGATTTTAATGGACCTGTGCCAATTCTGAGCGTCCCCACCCTTCCAATGAGCAAACACATTGCAAGCAAAATCTGAATGAGCCTCTATCCGTTTGACAGATCAGGCACTTACTGTTTAATTATACAGATGAGTAACACCAACAAATGGGTGCTTTTTCATTGTGAGTTTGTTACAGGGGAATGAATGCGAATTAGGTTGTAAAACAAAACAACAGTGGTGTAAATAGTGTAATTGCTGTCTTCTCATCTGTGGCAATCAATGATCTGTAAACCATTTTACATGGCTGCCCTGAGCCACTTTACCATCTCACAGTCTGGGCGCAATAAATAACTCCTTTGCTAATGAGAGAGAGGAAGATGTACTCCAGATTACCCAGAGAGAGCTGCACTGCATCAGTGGGGACACAGGCAGTGTGGAAAATGATGTGGGCACTCTCTTGTTGACACAGAGGAGGGATGGACAAGCTGAGGCACGCTTAATATAGGCTGGTCCTCATTTGACAGCTCTACTTAGTAAAGTCCCTGGAAAGGATGTTTACCAGCGGTCACAGTTTGCACCAAATTGATATATTTTAGAAGAAGGCTCGATTGGTTGCCACATAGCTTCAGCAAAACACTCCGACTCACAGGTATGTCAATTAGTCGTGAGGTTGAAGTTATGCTGACACCAATATGTTTTACTGATTTGAGGGCTGCAAGGGGACTTAGATGATTTGCATGATCTGGATGAATGATTTGGAAGTGGGGCTGTTTCTCAATGACAGAAAATCAGCTGAAGGTGCAACTCCTGAAACACCCCAAGTGCCATGTCTCTCCATGCAGCACAGAACGTCCTGGCCCCAGCTACCTCATAGAGCCCTATATGTGCACTAAATGGCAAGGGGAGGGGATTTAGACAGTGATTTCATGACCCCTTTAGTCCAGCATCCATTCTGACGTCTCTTGCAAGGGCCATCCTCCTCTCCCTCCGTGCAAGCATTTGGGCATCTTGCTGGTGAGTGGGGTCAGCGCTCCTGTCTCTCTGGACACTGCCCTGGTCTCCTCACACCTGCGCAGCCACATCGTTACAGACATTAGGGAACACAATCAAACCAAGCCAAGGAAAAGGGTCTGTCATACCTCCAGCATTGCAGGCAAGTGTTCAGTCATTCCCATTTAAGCCTAAGATACCCCATTCTTCATCCCCATCCTCGGGGGAGGAAGAGCTTTCACCCAAGAGTGAGAAACAGGGCTCAAATGCCTTCTCACCAACTCTGTAAGCACAGCCTCCTCCTCCAGCTCTGGCTCCAGGTGCCCTTCCTGAACGGCAGCTGAAGCTTGCCAGGGTGGCCATAGCCCTCAGCAAGGTCAGCCCTGCATGAGAAAACAAACCACAGTTGCAAAAATGGGAAGCAGAAAGTGCTTGGTCTGTGGTCACTGCAGTGCAGATGGGTATGAAAATGGGGAATGAGTGGGGAGTGAGATCTGCGTGTCTCTGCCTGGAGGTTTCTGAGCCTAGGACTGGGTTTAGCTGTGCTGAACAAGAGCCCTGAGTGCACTGTGCCAGACTACACATGTGCTTCGAGACCTCACCACCAGCTTAGCCCCATACACACTGGTTTTGGCCTCAGGAAAGGCATAACCCTGCACCATGAGCACCCCCAAGACAGACACAGTTTGGTGTGAACCACTTGGCCATAGACTCTTCCAGCAAAGCACCCAAGCCTTTGCATGAATAGTGTCCTTCAAAGTGAAGTTGCTCTGCCTTCGCCAGCACTGGGTGCATGCACATGCACGTGCTCACGTGCACAAACACACACGGTAGTTGTGGACAGGAGCTACTTGGCTTCACAGTATGAGTCAGTAGCTGAAGCAAGTTACCAATCCTCAGGTGTCTTCTGTAGCCTCTTTGCTCTGGCCCAGCAATGTCCTGCAGGGTTTGACCATACCTTTTCCTTACCCACCTGGACATACTCACTGCAGATCAGGTCTCACTGCCTCAGTGTCCATTTGCAGCATTACTGGCTTCTGCACCACGACCACAATGTGCAAAGAAGGAAGGAGCCTGGCAGCCAGTCATGCTGCTCACCCATCAAGCCTGGCACAAGCTGTCCTCTCTCAATTTTAGTGCTTTTGATTTTCCTCCTGCCTGCCTTTCCTGCAGACAGGGCACTGAGCTCCATTCTCCAGCCCCTGGGGCTGCCCCCTGGCTCCCCAGCTGCCCTTGGTACTTCTGGAACTTCACAGAGCAGCATCAAGACCTGGAAGCAGAGAGGACATGGCTGCCTGCTCACCTCCAACCCCATGCAAGAGCTAAAATATCTGGGAAGGCATGTTTTCATCTAAGGGGGAACACTGAGGACAGCTGGGAAGAGGGTCTTTTTTCTTCCCAATCAGCATGAACTCAGGAAGGGAGTTCACATCCAGTTACAGGCACAATAAGCACATGTGTTTGCATCTTGGCTAGAAATGATGGCTCCAGCTCTTCCCAAGATCACTTTTCCATCCATGGCAAGAAAATCCCACAAGGCCTGTGGCTAACCAGCATGGCCGGAGTTACTGCTGCTTTCAGACTGATCCTCAGAGGGGAATTTAGTGGCATCTCTGCTGATTCCACCGACCCCAAATCCGAGCTGCACAGTGCAGCGGCTGGAGGTGTTGCTTAAGCTCTCCCTAGCTCGTATCTACTAAACATGAGAAAAAAAAGAAAAAAGAAGAAAAAATGGTGCAGGCAACCTCTTAGACTTCCCGCTACCACAACTCATAGCTATTTCATAACTGCCAGCAACACTTTTATATCTTCCCAGAAGCAATAATCAGTCATTGCTCCAGACAAAGTGCATCACCCTCTGTAATCTTTACATCAGTGCCTGGGCCTGGTTTGGCAGGTGTGGATGCCCAGACCCTCCCAGGGCCAGCGACGCCTTGGGTGGAGTGATCCCAGGGTCTCTGAAAAGCCTCTTTCACAGCCCACAGAGAAGTTGGCAGGGATCATAGCGCAGCGCTTAACAGCCCAGCAGATCTCAAACTTCACACAGGCAAATAGGATGTCTCTGTTGAATGGAAGGGCTTGGGGACAAGATATGTATCTCCAAAGGCCTTCAGGCACCTAATGGGCTCTGAAACCAGTCACACCACCATCCAGGTACAGAAGTATGGTCAGATGTTGGGCTTTCTGGTTGTCTCCTGGTTGCCACCGCTATTTCCCCAGTGGCTGTACCACACAGAGGTGGTGTGATAGCACTTCCTTCACACAATGTCAAAACCCTGAAAACCTTCTTAGAAAACCTTCTCTGCTTTTGATCACTATCAGCATCTTCCTGCAGCCTCTCAGAGAGTACCACAGCTTGCTGGCAGTGCTCCCATTTCAAGAGCATCCTGTCATACCCATATCTCTGGGTAAGCAGCACGTTGTGTAGCTGAGTGTTGCTTTGCATGAATCCCTGCTCCCAGAGGCTCTGTGATTATCCGTTTTAAATCAGAGCCCAAATTTCCTCCCCCCATACTGATTTGAGATTCTAAAAGCAGCTGAAATTCACAGCTTCCTTCTTAGCTTCTTGAGGGTGTAATCTCATCCACAGCAGAGGAATCTAATAAACCTCATCAACCTCAGTGCTATGACACTGCCTTTACCCAGCTGTAACCACAGCCACACACTGTTCATTTCATATCATGTTTCAGACACTTCAGCACACTTTACTTCTGCTTCCTTTTTTTCCTTTGTCACAAATTAATCTCTTCTCTATGTTCTGTTCACACTAAAACGTGGGTTTCAGGGGAAAAAAAAAAATTGAAACCAAACCTTTTTTGGCCTCAAGAAGGCAAAAAAGGGCTGAGGTTCACAATCCCACCTCCAAGCTGAAAACTGGAGTCTTCCACAATTCCCCTGCCCCTGGCATGACAGCGAACCCTCCCACGCTGCCTCCCGCTCCTCCTGGGCAGTCCTGCAGCCTTTATCTGCCCCCTCCCATTCCAAGTGCCTGACTCCTCCGGCATTTCTGCTTACCTCCCACGTTACAGGCAACCCAGACCTTTCCATGCTGTCCTCATCTGCTCCCAGGGGAAAGGCGAGATTCTCCTCTCCCCTTCAGAAAGCACAGCCTCCACCTCCAGTCCCAAGGCTTTGCAAATATCCAAGCTCTGGAGCTCCAGTGCACGTATAACTCTGCCCGGTTGAAAGCCTGTTGCCCCCATGCTGGGTCCTCAGAGAAGCCAGAGAGCACAGAACCCTTCTGAGCTCCTCTAATTGAAAAGCATTTGCCATTGCAGAGCACTCTCTTATGATCATAAGAAGATCCCCACAAAGAAGTCCAAGAGCAATCAAGGGCACCAATTTGGAGATCAGCCTTGTAAAACAGAGGTGAGGCATCAACCCAGGGACCTACACCTTTAAGCTTTAATCCAGCTATCTGTGGAAGCAGCTCACCCCACAGCCAACCCACCAGATCACACACTTGGGCTCCGTGGACAGTGCCCCGCTGTGTCTTCACATCTCACTTGACTACAACTAGATGATAAAAGCTGGGCAGTATAGACAGGCACATTTGTACACTGCTGCACTGACGTATGGTGGCTCTCCAAGGATTCAAGGCCCTTGCTGGTGGAAGGCTCCAACTGCCTCACTTGAGCAGGGGATTGGGCCATGGCTCCAGTGAGCTGCAAACCTGACGGCTACAAAGGGCTTCTCTGCACTCAAACACACAGAGAGCATCTTTGCAAACCTTCAGCACAAAAGCACCTCATTAATAAGCTTCACATGGGGATCTCCAGCTATCTACCAGCCATTTCCAGTCAGAGGGCTGAAGGCAGCTATCGCTCTCATGCTTGTTATCAAGCTCCTTCAGTGCAAAGAGACTGGAGCAGTTGAGTGTTCGTAACGGTTTTCATTTTGATGAGGTAAAAGAAAACTGATCTTTCTCTTCTTTTTTTCTCTCAGTCCTACAGGAAGCTGAGCTCAGTGCAGGGGCAGCTTTTGCTTCTTTCCTTATGAGTAATGCAATTTTGAACTCGGTTCTCAAAATATGTCTCTCACCAGCAAGGAGCTGCTAGACTCTAGCTATTCTTGGCCCCCAAGTCACTGTGATAAGAAGCTAAATGAAAGTGGTTCCCAACAAAAAACATATTTCAACAAAAATATTTATCATACTGCTTCTGGAAATGAGAAAAGGCTCTTAATTTTCAGGGTAAACAACATGCTGTCTCTATAAGAAACAACTTCAAGGCTGATGTTTGCTCATCTGGACTTTCTGGAGTGAAAATGAGTGCAAGGTGTTTGTAAGGGACCCTGCCTCCATCCTCCCATCTGGGATCTCCTCTACAAGTTTGATGGGGAATTCACAAAGGAGGGAGAGCAGCAGATCCCACCAGACACATGGGATCCCAATGCAGAGGAACCACCACAGTACAATACTGTCCATGAGCACACTGCTTTTGCAGGGAGAGAATGGAAAGAAGTCAAGTGAGTAAATCCCATGCTCAGCATATGAGATTGGTCAAATCTGCTGTTCTGACTTGGTAGCATCTTATACTGGCATAATTACCTCTAGTAGAGTGAGCTCAGTGGAAAAATAGGTCCCTTTTCTGGCAGAGCTGTTGATGCAGACAGATGTGAGCTTTCCACTCCCCGTTCATTTCCAACTCCATTCATGGAGTTGGAAAATAGAGCTCAGCACCTACACACCTCCCGAGCTTTTGTCTTACAAATTTGTCAGATAATGCCAAGCTAAAGCTTTTGGGCACATCTTTTTTAAAAGCTGATGACAGATTTAAAGACCAGTTTTCCTAAGCCCTGTGCAGATTTCTTAATAAATGAAAGAAAACTGAAGTGAGTATAACAAAAGATATTTCTCCTTGTATGTCTCATGCTGCTTTCACTGTTGGAGCATCACAGCTGCAGCAATACCTGGCTACATGAATATTCAGGGAGTCCACAGCAGCTTTCAGCAGCATGGGCAGGATCTGGTCTGACTTCCTACAGGATGGCCTTTGGGATTCAGGTTCTCCTCTGCTCAGGGGAAGAGTTATGGATTTGCAGCCAAGAACAGCCAGGACTGCTGTGTTTGGTAGGATTTGTGCTGTGCAACCAGGAGCCAAGACATGGACTGCCGATCCTTAAGATTTCACAGCCTGAAATGAGCCATCTCTAGTGTTTGTTCCAGCCACACCAAGAAGCCCTGTTGGGGAAAGCAGGTCCCAGTGCTGCCAACCCACCTGCGATCCTCCAGCAGCCGTGATGCCCGTGAAACCTGCACCCAAGAGCAGAAAGGCGACACAGAAAACGCCTTTCCAGCTTTCCCTCTCAGGTCAGAATCTGCTGCTGGCAAGGCAAGGGGCAAAGCTCCCCCTGGCTCTGCAACCACCCTTCTCTCTCCTGTTTTTCACCAGCTTCAGGTGCCCTCTGGTCCCTGTCTGCCAACCACACAGGAAACCGGGAGCACTTGAAGTTTTTTGAAGGAGGGATCAGGAGGGCCAGACCCACAGGTTCTCACGGCATCTTTGCTGAGTTTCTCTGGGCCCACAAGCTCCAGCACTGCTTTGGCTTTGCAGCGGCTGTCAAAAGCCCCCTGCAATGACCTATCCTTCATTTTGATCCTGGCCTTGCAGGGAGAGGACTGATTTGTCCAGCCTGAAGCAACTGGCTGCACAACACCAATGCCACAAACACGATCTTCAATCTTTACCAAAACAGCCGGGTGAAGGGCAAGGCAGTATAGTATGAATGAAACAAGCGTGAGGGAGCGCAGACTGCTAGTAGCAGGGAAATGAGAGCTAAACTGTCACTTGAAGGCTTGTCATCAAGTGAGGGGTAGGGTATATCCTGCCCTAGCCTAATATGTAATATATTAATACATTAACATAAGCCTTGCAAACCTTATGAGTCAGAGGCTCACCAGGAGTCACCACTCCTTTCTGGTTTCCTCCTGCAACTGAAGGAAGCATGTACTGCTGGCCCACAGCAATGTTAAAGAACAACCCTTCTTATGGTGGCTCAGCTGCCTGGTTCCATAAACACGGGGTGGAGATTTGGCATATTCCCCACACAGCCCACCTAGCTTCAGGAGGGGACACATCAGGCCATATATGGACAAGAATACAGGCACTCAAGGCCCTTGAGCAGGCTCCAGGGCTAAATACATTGCTTTCTGAGGTTAACACACATGTTCGGGCTCAGTGCAGCTGTTGTGTGGCTGGAGGAGGGAAGGGTTTATTATGAAAGCAGAAGCTCACATCAGTGAGATGCAGAAAGCTGTCGGACCTCCTTACCCCATCCTACCGCTATCCCCAGCTCTGAGCCTCTGCCCCAGCTCCACCATTCAGACCTTAATCAAACTCAATTCAAAATTAGTCTTTTTTTCAAGCAGTTTTCTGACGAGTAACCAAACCCCATCAGTAGCTGAGTCATAAGAAGCAAACCTTCATGCAGCGAGAGCAAGCTATGGAAACTCCCTGTCACGTCAGCTTTATGACTGCCGTCTTCAGATGTTTCCAAAAAGGCAGCTTCTCTGCACAACAGTTAGCTCAAAACCTGTCAGTGGCAGGGGATACATGTTTTGAAAATGTTAGTGCATGATTAAATGGTACTTTAATTGCAAAGAACAGAAGCAGAATTGCACATGAGGAGGCGAACTGGTTTGCCTCATCTCGTGGTGCGTAATCCCATGGGGACACAGGAGATCTGAGTGCTCTTGCAGACTATTGACATCTTCCTCTGTAACCTTGGCAAAGTCACAGTTTCAAGGTCTAGCACCAATATCAAGGTCAGTTTTTAAAAGGAGCTTGGCACCCAGTTTACTGAGCTCTTTACAGCTCAGGGGGAAAAGGCAAGATCACTTACTGTGGGACCACGCATGCGCCATGTACAGCAAGGGACCACATCCTGCCTTGGATAGCAGTGAACACTTAGACCATAAGGACATGGCATGCTAATCCCAATGCTTTTCTAGTCCATGTGCAGCTTATGGGTTTTCTGATCCATTGTTTGTATTGGATCTTTATGATTAATAACTTCAATGGACTTTTCTCCCTTGAATTTCTCTAATCATTTTTTGAAGCCCTGGATTCTTCAGCGTATACACCAGAACAGTGAGCTCTACAGTTTAATGCCAGACTGAGTAAAGAAGTACTTTCTTTTGTTTGTTTAAAAACTGCATTACTGAAAAAAATTAGTTCATGTTATGACCCCAGGTTCTCATTTGGGGAAAAAAGTTATTAATTTTGTTCTCTATTCACCTTCTCCATTACATTTATGACATTGCAGACCCCTGTCAACCACAGACCCTTTCAATCATCCCTCTTTCTAGTCAGTAAAAAGTCTTCTCATGAGAAGTGGTCCCATTCCTTTTACCATATCTGTTGCCTTTCTTCACATCCTTTCTACCCGAGCTTTTTTTTTTTCTTCTTCTTCAGCAAGCACTGGTCTGGGCGTGCAGCCTGCCCGCCATGAGTGTAAAACATTTCTAGCACACCTTGTTATGTTCTCTCTTTTGTGTTCTTTTCCCCTTTGAACAATACCTAACATCTGATTTGCCATTTTGTCTCTGCTGAGCATTGAGCTGACATTTTCACAGGGGTATACATGATGAGTCTAAGCTCTTCTTTCTGAGTGGCAATAGCTAATTTTAGACCTCACCACTGTGCAGTGAGGAGTGTTTTGTTTTCCTTAAGGACATGAATTGCATCTGCTATTCTGCCATTCAGCCAATAACCATTATGAGATCCTTCTGTTAATCTTTACTGTCAGTTTTAATTTTTATTATTCTCAGGAAAGTCTGTATCATCAGGAACTGCTTTCACTTCCTTACTCACTCCTCTTCCAGATCACTTAGGAATATGCAGAATCACTATAGCAGCCTATGAGTCCATTCCTTCTCAGTTGTGAAAACTTTTTGCTTCATATGCTTTAACCAGTCATTAAGCCATGGAAGCAGTATCCTTTTATAGGCTGCTTCTTTTACTTTTCTAGACCTCCATCCTAAGGGACTTGGCTGTTTAGTTCTCTAGAAAATCTGCCTCTTCATCACCATGTGTCTTCACAATATTCGAGGAATGCAAATAATAAATACCAACAACAACAAAAAAAGGCCAATTTACAGGAACGTCACAAAGCCTCAGAGTAAATGCTGATGGTAGTCAAGTATTTATGTATTTAGAGGCAACGCTATGTACTGAGTCATACATGTCATCAGCTCTTCTGCTGGAACAGATCTCCATGTTCTTGGCCTGAATACCGAAACACACACAGAGATTTTGATGTTAATAGAAAATGTTTATGTGTTGTTATGCCAGGTGATGTTATGCCATAGGAGATGAGTCAGTCACACCAAGCTCTCACAACTGCCACTGCAAAATTCTTGCCTCATGCTAATCAATGAACTGAATGTGATCAAAATTCCATGTAAAAATTGTTTCACCCAGTAAAACAGCTGACGATTTTGCTAAAGTCTCACTCTGGTTGCTTTGTTCTCCAGTCACAGCCATTATCTTAACAAAGGCTCAAATGTTTACATTGCAAACAAACTGTGTCTTAAGCTAGTGATTTTCTATGTTACCAGTACAGTAACCCACATTTTCCTTGCGTTATAACCACAAAATGAACTGAGCAAACATGTGACATCCCCACAGAATTTTGCAGACAACATAAAACCATCACTAAGCTCCATACTACCACTGCTTTATGTCTTGAGCAAGTGCCACTGTTCTATTGTTGTGGTATCTCAGTCATCTAAGGATAGGCTTTAGAAGTTGTAACTCCCTCCTTTTTCACATGAGGAATAAAAGTGCAGAGAGTTAGTCTACGCATTTACCATAACACGGGCCTCAAGTTACCTGTAAGACCCAAATTCTTTTTGGGCTACTTTGTTGGCCATGAATTTAGTCAAGGAACAGAAGATGCAGGGATAAGAGAGAGAAGTGATGAATCAGTTTGGCATCAAGAATTTTTCCCTAAAATGGTGGCAAAATCTTTTGTGACTTTGTTATAGGGCTTGAAATTGTGACCCTTTGGCCTCAGTGTCAAGATGGACTTAACTTGGCCAGGAGAAGGCAGAAACACAAAATAAGCACTTCCTTGAAACCAGAATGGTAATGGGAAACAGGCTGACTATATCCTCACAGTGAATCCAACCATGGCCCTATTTATTTACAGCCAAGCATGATGTATGCATGTACAATAGCCAAATTATCAAGTATTCCAAGCTATTGTTGAGTACAGATGATGGGGTCAGCCTTTGTTCTGCTGCATGCACCAGCTTTAAAAGACAGCCTTTGTGAAGGAAAATGGCCTGCTGTTTGTATCACTTTCCCTCCCCAAAATGAATTCTGCATTTCTCCCAAAGATACACACTAGGTCTAAGTCTCACCCTCACAAAGGGGCTCTGTCTGGGTGCCTTCGCTTCAAACACAGATTTTATTTATCAAAACTGCGCATGAAATTCAGTGCCATGTTGATACTTAACATGCAGAACATGCTGCTTCTCAGCAAGCTAGGACAGTGGAAATAATGATCCAGAAGGAGAAGGAACCATGCCTTACTCTGCCATAGTACTTCTGTTCTTCCACCGGCTCAGGCAACCTGGCTAGGTCAGTGCTTAGCTTTTTGGGAACAAAAAAATCCCATGTCTTGCTCAAAACCAGAACAAAGACCTTCTGGGGAAGAAGTGAGACAGACTTTTGCAGACATTATATCTTTTGCTAAGCCATTTAACAAAGACTTTTTTAGGCATTGTTTCAAAGAATGGATAATGAACCAGGCTCTGCCTATAAGGAGCAGGATGCAGGAAAGCCCAAAAACATAAGCTGTACTGGGCCACACCAAACTCACCATCCAACTAGCTCCACATTTAGGCTCTGTAAGTGGCCAAACCAGATGCCTCGCAGTTGCTAGTCCTGTCTAAGTACAGCATGTAACGATACACACCCATGACACCTTCTCAGTCTCCAGCATTTTGCAGCTTAGGGACTTCTAGAGCCAGAAGTATTATCTTAATAGCCTTCAGTCTATTTTTCTTCCATGAATTGGTCTTAGATGATTTTTAATGTCCACACATCCTGAAGCAGAGACTTTCACAATTTATGAAATATGTGAGAAATCATCTCTTGTAATTTGCCTTGAACTTTCCTTCTACCAGTTTTTTTCTGGGGTTCTAATTCTTTTGCTGAAGAAGACACTAAATAGCTGTATTGTGTTCTTCTGGATCCAGCCACAGCACCCAACAACTTGCAGGGCCAAAGCGTCTGTAAAATCCTTTTCCAGATATGTAACATTATTTTTGCTGTATTGTCACCTCCAGTATTCTGGGGAGGACAAAGAGGCAGGAGTTGTGTTGTTAATGTAGTAATTTGGCTATAACTAGTCACAGTAACACATGCCTTAATCTGGTTGGTCTTTCTTCCTGTGGATGTGGATTGGACATCCAAAGGTTGAAGAAGGGAGTTTCCGTTACAAGAGACAGTCAAACCTACATAGCCCACAGACCTTCACCTTCTGTCTCGAAGTGTATGAAACACACCAGGAATACAGGACATGAAGGGAGAAAGGAAGCCACCAGTGAACCACAACCAAGGCATGAGATGTAGGCTGAGCCTGATGTATCTGAGGAATGAGGAGAGAACCAAAGGAGGGGTGACCTATCCAAAAGCACCCCACCCCACCTTGTTAGACCAGCTGTGCTTAATCTTTACCTGAAATGGGAGGGCAAAACTGTGTATCACAGCTTTTCTTCATTCCTTTAGGCTTCAGAAAGGTGTTTAGGTAAAAGAAAAGGAGAATTTAGGACCAAATCCCTTTGTGGTCACTGAAACTGGTTTTTGCTATTACAAATCACCCTCTTCAATCACTTTTCATAAAGCAATGAAGTTCCCTTTTATCTCAGCCTAGAATTTTTGGCCTTTCATCTCCTGACAGAGATATCACTTTACTGACCATTAAAAAACCTGTTCTCCAGTGTAAATGTGTTCATTTCTCATTAACATCCATTTGTTCTTGTGCCAGTATAGTTCACACACTTGAATAGCTGGGGGTGATTTTGCTCCTGGGTAGCACTGACACCTTTCCTGAAACACTCAGAGATCATCACTTGCCCTCTCAACCCTCATCTTGTTACGCTCCATCAGCCAAACTCTCTTAATCTCATGCTGTAAACCACCACTAGCATTCCCTTCTCAGCATCTGTTCCACTTTAAATTCACCATTCTGGGCATTATCAAGAATCACACATGGCATATCAAAGGATGCTCCTAGCTGAGATACTAGCAGTGGCGACCTGAACTCCAGCAAGCTGGACATAAAAGCAGAAGGCTTTCCTGCCAGAGCTGGAAACATTTCCAATCTCTGGAAGACATAGAAATCTTTATGCTCTCTGGGTAAGAGATAGGGGCAGGGAGTCACACTTCACCTGGACCCCCAGTTTGGCTGACAGATGTGTAGCCCACTAGTGAGTGGATGAATATTCTCTTCTGAGTTTGTAACCGCTTCCCTTATCCTTGGCAAGTGACAGCAAGCATGGCTTTGCTGTGTACCTGGAAAAGTACCAGGCAGACCAAGGAACAAGAGATTTATAAGAAAGCCAAAGCACTGAATCAGTACAAAATTATGGCCTGTTAGCCCATACTTTGAGCGCGCCTGAATACATCACGCCAAAACTAGTGTTTTAAAAATCCATTACACAGGAAACATGGCCATTAATCCTAAATTGTGATCAGGGATATGAGGTAGAAATCAGGGGGTGAAGGGAAGGAGACTTTAGCCTGTTCTTTAAATGCAGTGGATGTTTGTTCTGGAAGTTTTTAACCTCTTTGAAATGCTTAAGATGCAGTGGCTGTTGCTGGGGAAATAAACGTGATGGCACATGAAGAAAAAAACACTCTCAAGTGGGGAGTAGGCAAGAGGAGCAGATGAGCCCTTATGAAGCAAAGGACTCTCTCCCTTTCCAAGTGTCATCTCTACCAAAACAAAATATGAGGCAGAGTGACTGAAAACATCTTAGAAAAATTGACTCTGCTTAGCTGCATTATATAATAGGACATCAGCAAGTCTTTATCTAAATTACACAATTGGAGGCATTTCACCCATTCTGTGTCTCTAGGCTTCGTAAATGGGGTGGTTTTTTTATCTTCCTCCCATTACAACAGCTGAAAATGTGTGTCTCAATCCTCATGTATGTATGCACCATTATTGACTTAGAAATACTAGATTGTTTCCTAGTGTTCTTACTTAATCTCCTGTGGTTCAGAGAACACTAAAACACAAAGATTATTGTGCACTTGATATTACAGATAATATCTTCATATTTGAGCCTCTCAGGTCTTCCAGGGCCCCTCCCTCAGGAAAACTCAACTGCTGCCACTGCTTTGTGACTCAAAACCAAAAAGCACTTTTCTGTTGTGTTCTGACCTTCTCTGTAAGTGTTGCAAAGGGCTGAAGCAAAGAAACAAAAGACCAGGAATCCTCTGTGCAGTACAGGCTCTTAACCTCCACCACTGCTGGAAGCGAGTCCCGCTTTAATCTGAGCAGAGACAAACACAAAACCAGCTCTCGTCATCAGACCTTGGGACAACAATTCCTGCAGCTGTGCCGTAATGACATTCTCAGCATGGCAGATCTCTATCTAAAACTCAGATAACCGGTAGGAAGAGGAATGTCTGCATAAACATTCATGTCCCTCACACAGTCCTGAGCTCTACTGCAGCCTTGCCTTCATGTCATAAGCCCCAAATAAGTGTTTCAGTCCTCCTGAGGGGTACAACTGTAGATAAAACAACAGGAACCTGATGTGGATCCCAGGAGAGCAAGAAAAAAGAGATCAGAAGAAAAAAACTTTGATCCAAATATTAGTGGAGTTAGTGAGAACACCGAGCAATGCAAGCTAAGAGTGATTTGGAAGTAGGTTGTTCCACTGAAAAAGTTGCTTTTTAAGAGCTCAATCTAGCCAGAGCAAAATCCCCCTGAGCTTCAGAGCTCCATCTTCCAGCTGCAGTGGTGTTTCTTTCCATCCCTTTTGCTGTGGGACTGAGCAACTGAGGACCAGCACGAGGGTGCTGTTGAACAAAAATAGTCCTGCCATCAGCTCTTTTGTCTGAAGTAAAGCAAAAAAAGTGGCCAGCTGTGGATTAGAAGACCAAAAGTGGTTTATGGTGTAAACAAAGAGGAATATGGTCCATGTGGTGGACTTCTGTTTACACATTTCTGATATGATTGGCAGTGATAGCACCAAACTGAAGTGGCAATTCAGATAGACATTCAACAGCACCTTCAGTGATCACACCCCCTCCAGGCAGTCAGATGAAGAGCCCAGGGAGAGTTCAGCCTGCTTTCTGAGGATGCAAGTTTTCCAGGAGCAAAGCACACTGCCGATACATGTCCAGGAAAGCAAATCAGCTCCTGCATCCCCTTGGCCACATCACGTGTGCATCCAGCTCTGGACACACATGTACAGTGTGGCTTTATCCCAACCAAAGGAGCATTTGTGTGTTCCCTGTTCACCCCCATGCTCATATCTGCTTCGGTCCAAAGGGATTTTGGTTGAAATGAGGGGCATTTACAAAGAATTTTATTTTCTCTCCTTGCCTTGTGTTTGCTGAGCTTTGCTCCTCACTCCTACATGATGGTGGCAGTCTTTAGGGCTGTGTGACCCCATGGTCCTACGGACATAGCTGATAAATCTGATAAGCTGGTAAGTGGATTAAAGGATCCACTGTCCAACTGCTCCAGCACATACAGTCACCATGAGGTAGAGGCCACAAACCTGATGTTGAAAATGCCTGAAATGGGCTTATGCATGAGGCAGTATGAGAGGAAGCCCCACAGGTCCCACCATGGCCAGAAGCAAAGTGTCTTGCCTGCCTTCTGCATGGCCAGGCCCATTCTTGTGCCAGGGCTGCCCCAGGACAAAAAAGGGAACAGGCAAAGGCAAAAGAGAAGAAAAACAGACTGAAGTAGGAAAGATTTGGGCTTCCTGATACTCTTCCTGCACTGAAGTAGAAAAGACATGCAGAAAAATCAAAAGCAGCAGCAGCAGCAAAAGACAATTACTATTTTCTAAATAACAAACGGCTCTTTCAAAATCAGGTTCATACCCTCAGAGAAAGATTCCAAAGGACACATCTATTTTTCCTGCTGTGTAGAATAGTAAAACGAATTGTGTACCCACTTGAGTATTACATAAGATACCAATTAGGAACATTTATTTTGAGTAAAAGAAAAACTGATGAGCCACGCTGGTTAACTAACTGCCATCCCTGAGTGATACAGTCTTCTTCCATTTCTCTGCTCTTCCACTAAACACAGAGGACTCTTACAGGCAATTTTCCAATTTGAAGCCTCAGAGATGCTCAGCGCTCTGTTCTTGCCCTGTAACTATCCTCCAGTCCCCTGCAATCACGCTCAGTGGTCTAAGCTTGGCTCTCACCGGCTTGCAGCAGCCCTTTGCAAAAGGCTTTATCGTGATTTTTACAAGAGCTATTCCCCCACTCCCCAACCCATGATTTTCCCTGCCAGGTTTTCCCTCTGGATGGCAAAGCTGAGTGGCTCTGCCTGAAACCAGAACTGAACCCCTAATACCTTTAGGAGACAGCACTCCTGACCCATCAAGGAAAACAAACTTTTCCACCAAACTCTCCCCGTTTGGGTGATAATATTTATAGCTTAACTCCGCTGTTTTACTGCTCATCTGTAGACCTGATGTGATTTCCTAAAGGTAAAGGCAACCCTCCCCTCTTTTCAACAGATGTTGAAAGTGAAGCACTTAGACTGCAGAGACCAGGGCACGGGGTCCTCTGGCCGCCTGGGCAACCTGTCCCCAGCCTTTGTGATTTCCCGCTCACCTCCCAGCCCCGGGCCGTGGATAAAAGCCCCCGTGGCTGGACAGAGAGGGACCTCGCGTCGGAGCAATGAGCAGCTGTGAGAAGTCTCTTGCCGGGGTGGGAGGCAGCGCTGGCCGCCAAGATGCCCACGGGCGACAGGAGGAAGGGGCACACTGGGGGACCCCTCTGCAGCCAGAGGCACGCAGCACGTTGGCTCCGGGGAGGGCTCTTCCTCCGGGGAGACTCTGCCCGGACATTTGCCAGGGCGAGGCGGGGTAAGGGACCGGGGCTACCGCCGGGTTTACCCACGGCAAGGCGCCGCGGCGGGGGCGGCGCGGCAGGACCCGTCGCCGGGCGGGGAGAAACTTCCCCGGTGGGGCCGGTCCGGACCCACCGCCCCGCCCGCGCTCCGCCCCGGAACCGGGCGCGGCTCCTGCGGGCGGGTAGAGCCCGGCGGCTGCGGGCGCCGGCGGAGGGTCGCTCGCCGCCGTACCGCACCTCGCCGCCCCCCGCCCCAGCCCGCAGGAGGCCGCCGCGGTAAGGCTGAGCCCCGCCGGGGGCGATCGTGGGAACTGGGTCTTCTCGGTCGGGAGAAGTTGGGCGGAATCCCCACCCCCTCCCGGGATGCCAGCCCGGCTGGGCATCCTCCCTACGGCTCTCCCTGGGTCCCAGCCGGTGAGACGGGGTTGGGGTGAAAGGAGGAAAGACCCCGCCAGCTCCGCAGGCTGCTCGGAGATGTTGCTCGGCGCTGCAGAGAGGTGTTGGCTGAGACGCAGGGGGAGTCGCGGGTGCGACGGTAGGGAGGCGTAGGTGGGACCTGGGCTGGGCTGCAGGTGTGACAGGAGAGCACATCGGTGGGACGTGGTCCCGCCTGCTGGTTTAACAGTACATTGGATAGGTGGGAGTCAGTCCGGATTGCAGATGCAACAGTGCTGTGTCTAGGGATGAGGTCCGGATGGCGATGGAACATACAGGTGGGACTTGGTCCAGATTGCAGTTGCGAAGGTACCACGTGCGGGCTGGATGTGGTCAGGATTGCAGGTGCAACTATGCAATGTATAGGTGCGATGTGGTCAGGATTGCCAGTACAACACTATGGCATGTAGGTGCAACATGGTCCACACTGCAGGTGTGATGGGTGTGATGTGCAGGCAGGATGTGGTGCTGCCGTGCCTCGGTGTGACAGGACTGTCATAGAGCTATCATATAGCATACAGCTGCCGCGCCTGCTCCTGGGGCTGGGCTGAGTTCAGGCTTTTATTTTGAAAGATTCTCTTATCCAGTGGTTTTCCAGCAAGGTCTCCCAAGTCCTGCCCGGCTTTACTCACATACTTCTCTCATGCCTCATCCTCCCTTTTGCTCAATAGCTCTGCAATGATGAAGTGCCTTCTTGCAACATCAGCACCCGGAGCTCAATTCCAGAGCTTGGGGGTGGGTAAGGAGTACTCAGGAGAAATACCCCAAAACAGTGTTCATGGTCCTCCCTTCCCGTATCAGATCAGCATTGTGAACTGTACGTTGTTTTTCTCAGGTTTCAAAGACAGAGGAATTTCTCTGAGTAAACACGCTGCAGGCTGTGAGACACATCAGGCTCCCTGGTAGACTGCGAGGAAACTTCTGGCCTACGTCAGTTAAAAAGAAAAGTTGGAGTCAGCAGGTTTACAGTAAGGTTGCAGTCATCCTACTGAACTTGCTGAGAATTTGGACTGTCTGGCCACTAACATAGTTTCTCTTCCATCCACTTAAGCTTATTTTTCCACTACACGGAGGAGCAGTGCCTGCCAAAACTGAGGGAGGGGAGGATTGCAGGAACCTATGAGGATATATGATTTTTTTTGTCCTGTTATAAGTTAATAATCCCATTCTAGGCTGTCGTCCAAGAATTTTGCTTCAAAAATGCAAGCAGTTTACAAGACCCATTGTGTGAAAGATAATCTAAATGTAGGACAGGAAGGGACCTGTCAGGTCAGAAAATCTAAGCACTGAATGATATTATGCCTTATTGCACATCACTGTAATTCATTTGTTCCTGGTCTCCTGGGAAGGTGAAGTTTCAAAACTTTACTGAACTGATATAATTTTTTTCCCCCAATATATGGCTTTCTCTTATTTTGCATTTGCACTATGATTGCTTAGTTATCTCTCTGATGCTTTTCTCTCTTATCAGTATAGAAATAGGAGTTACATGCTTTTGTCTTCGCTGTGTAATGCCAAACAAGCTAGAACTTGCCATCTGCTTTCATGAAGCAGGCTCCAGCTTCTGCTGATCCTTGGCAGTCCTGTGCCGGGCTTCTCGCTCTCTGACTTCCCTGTGGATGAGCATAGCTGCAAGGCTCAGAGGCTGTCCGGTGCCTCTCATGCTTTGACACCTCAGCTGGAAATAAATACCTCACTGGGTAGGTACTGCAGTTAACCTCCTCCTCCTTGGGCTCCTCCTGTCCTGTGAGATGGGGTGGGAAACTGGGATTTTCATCCCCAGGTGTCTGTCCGACATTTGTTTTCTGCTGTCAGCTCTGATCTTGTTTCTGCCCTCTTATTCATCTCTTTTTTATCACATATCCCCGTGCTCTGTGCTGATGCAGTATTCTCCCACCTTTCTCTCAGTCTGTCATGAAGGGAGGTGTTAAGTAGGATGGGTCTCCCTAGCTTTCAGTACTGACCCCTACCAAACTCAGACTGACCCCTTCCTCAGACTGACTGATCCTTTTACGTCTGTACCCTATTTATTAGAAATTTTCATTTTTTGTGTCTTCACTCCCAGTTTCACTGAGCTGTGTAGCAAGTGGCTGTGCTTCAAATGTGTTGAAAGCTGAACTCTACCTCTTTCTTGTGAGCCAGGTATGCTGGATAGGCTTCCCAGAGCAACTCTGTAGAAAATTGTTCTTATCAAAGCAAACTAAGGTGCATCTTGTCCTCCTTGCCCTGCATTTACCTTCATGTTCTTCAATTATTATTATTTTTTTCTGCAATGATTATTCTGTTGATGAGAGATTTTTAATCCCACCATTGTACCGTAACCAGCCATGAGCAGATGGGCATAATTTGGCAGTGGGTAGCAACGCAATGCCATGGATTAGGCAGCAAACAATATTCATAGAGCCGAAACAATTGGGGCAACTTCAGAGAAACTCAGTGCCCATATCTGAGCTCAGATTAAACTCCCAGTTGAATATCTTTGCTCTTAATATTTACAATAAGGTCTATCAGTAATGATTTGGAGGAAATACCACCCACTGAATCAACAAAGTCAACTCCTAGGATCCCACAGGGGCACTGAACAAATCCAGCTCTGCTTGGTGCAAAATACGTCAGTCGGCAGGTACAAAGAAACGCATCACAAGGAGTTACCCTTGTTCCATTGGTTAATGTTGCATGTTACTTCTTATCTAACTAAGTGAAAAATAGCTACATATTTTGTAGAAGCTAGATACAGCCTGCAGCGTGATAGCCCAGTGCAGGATGGAGGCTGGAGAATGACTATGTGCTTCTGACCTAATACATTATAATCCCTTTGGTATTATCCACCAAACTCAAGTTTATTCCAGTGTTTCTCAGCATTGCATGTGCAGCAGTTTATCATAGAATGCTAGTGAGAGCTGTGCTGCAGGGGCTGCCTTCATCTCCCAGTGGCCAGATAAAGCACCGAAAGCAGGTAGACAATTTGTATTTTAATGATACAGAGAGCTTTTGGGTCTCGTGCTATCAACTGAGATGCTGAGACCAAGTTGGAAAAAGGGAGAAAGTTACATCAGGTTTTGAGCCTTGGCTTTCTCCTTCTAATGCAGGGCAGCATCGTGCTAGTAGGTCTGGTGTGGGGTTGTCACAGCATTCCAGTTGTTCCAGTTCTGCAGGCATGCTGTATGAACTGGAGCAAAACGCAAGTTGAGAATACTTCAAAAAAGGGTTGGCTACTTTTGTGTGACTTCTCAGTGCTGCTCAGAAACCTCATCAAGGGCTGGTTCCTTTTTCCAAGGAAAAAAATAACTAGTGAGCAATGGCCGAGCCTTGTGATTGCTACCAGATGTCGTCAGTGGTAGACAAGGAGCTGATTCTGTGGAATTGAATGTGAAAACACATGGGAAGAGGGTGTGTGGAGCTCATGAGCCCCTAAGTCATCCTGGCATCTACAAGAGTGGCTGCAGGTAAAAGTGGTTGCACAATGTGGCAGGTGAACATTTGTTGCCTTTTGCCAGTCTAGCCTTTCACACCTGTGGAGAGCATAAGAGGAGAGTCCAACAGTGTGATGGTTTTTCTGTTTAGTGTAACAAACAAGTATTGTTCACAGATTGAGCTGTTTCTACTCGTTTGATACCTGAGCTGACATTCCAAAGTGCTGGGAATGCTGAAGCCACAGACCAGTGAAAATCTAGAGCATGCAATAGTGTTTGCAAAAAGCTCTTGATGGTGTATTTCAAAGTGCTCTGCGAAACCTTCTGAACTAATAAGGGAGACTGGGCAAAGCCAGGAGGACCAAGAGCCAGTGGATTAAGTCCTCATCCCAGTACTGGAGTCACTCAGCCGATTCCAAAATGTTTAAATACCCTAAAAGCAACAGGTCACTTCAGAAGGGACATTGCTTCAGCACTATGTCCAGTAAAAAAAGTAAAGGCAAATGGAGAGCTGCCAAATTGTGTAGTTGGTAGGGCATAATGTTGAACTTGACATGGTGTTATCAGGTGGTGCTATTTTGCATTGGCTTTGCATTTTGTTTTCTTACCATGACCATTATTTTGCCTCAGCTGAGGTGTATATGGTATTAATTTGGGGCAATAGTTAAGAGCAGAGGAGGAATTTGCTCTTGGCATTGCTGCTCCATTCGAGTCTGTTGTGCAGGTGTCCTTGGTACATCTGTGGTGCTGGGAGGACTTTCCCAAAAGGGACATGAGAGAAACTCCAGTTGATAGGTTGCATAGCTGCTCACAGAGTACCCACAGGTTCGGTAACACTGATTCCTCCACAAATGCAGCTTGTTGCCACTGTTGCTCCCAAGCTGATGGTTCATACGGACGCAGGACCTCACTAATGGCAGCAAACCATGTTGGGACCACGTGGGTCTCTACTTTTCCAGCTGGGAAAGCTGAGTCACATTTTAATGAGCGAACAAGGGAAGGAATTTGGAGATCACTCCAGGAAAGTATAGGAAAGGAGGCACCCTGCAACCATAAAAACTAAATTTAGTTGAAGTTTAAAGAGGAAAATGTTGGTGATTTTGCCCTTGTGGAGGGCAGATTAATTTGGAGTCCCGAAAGTCTGCTCCTCTCCCACCTGCTCTGCAGTGAGCCGCTCCTGTCCCCCCTCACCCCCTGTCAGGGCCAGTGCCATGTGGGGGGACATGCAGCCCCATCCCCGTCCCAGGGGCTGCATGGCAAGCTCGTCCCTTGCTGGAGATGCAGCCTGTCCCCAACGTGCCCTGACAGACAGAGGGGATGAAGGGGTGGAAGCAGCAGCAGCCCCCAGGCAGCAGCACAGCCCCGTTCCGCCCTCTGAATCGATGAATGAAGATGGCATCATTTCTATTTATTTATTTATAACTTCGGTAGCAGCTCTGTTTGTGTCAGCGTAGCTAAGGAATAACTTTGTTACTCTCCGCTCTGTCAGTTAAATTGCATTATTTTTAATAAGGCAGCTATCTCCATGCTGCTTCTGTTGTGCTGGTTTCGTCAACCTGGGATCTGTCTACTCCTTGTCTGTGCTGCTTTTCTGTTAAATCATTGAACGGTGTTGGCTGAAAGCAGTGAACTAAGCATTAGCGTTATTTTCTGACAGAGGCTCCGGGTGGAAACTCAAGTTCTCATAGTACAAGGTAGCAGCTTTTTGTGAGCGATGGTTTTCTGCCCGTAGCCTGCCAGAAAACCAAGTGGTGGCAAATCATCTCTTTCCATCAGCTTTGGGGTTTTGCCCCCTTTGCTGCCCGCAGCTGCGGACCTTGGGTGGCTGCCTCCGCTGTGGTGGTTGTGTGAGTAAGCCTCCCTCCCGCCCCAGAAACAGCCACAATCTCCTCCTTTGTGTGTTTCTAGCTCAGAAAAGGCTGATTCATTCTCTGAAGCAGATTAATTACTTCTGCTATTTACAAAAAAAAAAATAAATCCTTTAGAGTCTGTCAGCTTAACTTTCAGCTGTGTGCACAATGCATTACCATGAACCTGCTCTGAGCCAGAGCAAAAAAGTTTGCGTGGAAATAGAAACTATGGGTTGCGATCTTTACCTGGCGCTTCAGCAGTGGGCTCTGCAGTTTAGGAAGTATTCATGAACAGTTCTTGTTCTTGACTTATATGACAAGCGGTGCAAATTTGAGCCCACCGTGAAGATGAACAGGGGAACAAATATTTTTATTCTCTGATACATTTTATAACTTGCTTCCCTTCTGTTTTACATCATGCTGATGTGGCACCCGGCTCCTGGAGTAGCTTGCATGCGAAGCCTGGCTGAGCTGCTCCATTTCTTCCTCGGAAGGCTGCTTTCCAGCCTGCTTGGCTCTGCTCACTTGTTTATGCACTGATGGGCTGTAATTCCACATTTCAGAACAAGCTGTCCAATATTCATGAGTTATTTTGTATTTACTCAGTCCTGAGGCTTCTTTTATAAGCCTGGGGATAAATTCTGGGTTTTGTTATTTCCATTACTGGAAATGGAGTGAACCTCCGCAACCATTACCAAGCCCTAAATACGTATCTATTCATCTAGAAGAAAGGTAGCGGAAAGGAGTATCACAAAGCTAAACTGATTTACAAGCCTGTAATTCCCAAACCGCTGTTCTCATAGCACTTGTAAGCAAGTATTGGAGCAAGCCATATGTGTAGAGTTGAATCGCTTATAAAATTATATCGAATATTAGTTGTATATTAATTTATCATATATATACAGTGATTTTTCTCTTGAAGATCAATGATGGCCACATGCTCCGTTGCCATAAAGCACTGCAGCTCTTTGGACTATGCAAACCTGAAGATATAACTGGACAACTGGTTTCTTTGCAAACAAAAAAACTGGTATCTACTACTTGTTTCTAAAGTGATTTAAATTATTACACGGGAAAGACTGAAAGAGATCAAAGTGTTGGTATAAGATACCCTGCGTGTAAGTTAGACCTATGTATAGTAACATCATTTTACCCCAGCATAAGAATTTCCCATCATAAACCTCCAGCTAGTTGGGCCATATTAAAATCCCTTCATTAAAATCCCACAACTGAGTTGGAACTGGAGAGATAATATCTAGGAGGACAACTTCAGGTCCTCTCGAAACAGCTGGACCAAGTACTGTCGCAAAGTGATAGCCAGTCAGTGTTATAAAATAGGCACTTCAAACTTTGTCACCTAGCAGCAGAGAAAATACTCTGAAGGCATCTTTGGAGTGGATTAGTTTTGAAATCATGCTATGCCACTCTTCTGCAAGAATTTATTTTAAACGGCTCAAATGCTTAACTTTTTGAATGAGCAGCTGAGCACGTTCTCTGGTTTCTCTTGGTGACATTCGTATTCAGACTAGCTCACTGGAAAGTACCTGGCAGTATCTGGGTCCATTCTCCTTAGCGTGTACGATACATACTTTGCCATTAGGAATTCTGGCTATGGACAGCCTTATCTGAACAGAAATGCTCAGGATATTTGCTCTTGGGCTGTTCACCAGGTGAGATACTAGCCACCGTGATTCATCAGCGTTAAATGGAAAAGCTGATCTGTGTAGGAGGGGGTTGCATTTACAGACTGTTTGGAGAACAGCTGGAAAAACGCTATTTCCTATGTACCATTCTGGCGTCTCGGCAGCTTTTTTTTCAGCAGGGACATCTGTAAATGTTAATATGGATCCAGGTAGCTCTTTGGCTTAGTGGTGCCGACAACTCTTACCCTTGTGGACCTCCTGCATCATACTGGTTTTTAGGGAAAAGCTATTTCCCACCCAAAGATCTTTATCCTCGTGCAAGTGAGGAGGGTTTACCTGTGCCAGAGGAGTACAGCTAAAACCTGCACAGGCCCTGCCTGCCTCCCTCCCTTGGGGCAGCGCTCAAAAGATCTTTTTTTCTGTAATTACATCTTCTCACTACTGCATCAGCAGTGTGTGTGCAAGGGAGCAGAGTTCAGCCGCCTCGGCAGCCTTCATCCTAGCAGTTCCTGAGTGGTTCCCTTGCAGCCATAGCACGGGTGTAATGTAAGTATGCAGGATAAATAAACTGAATAAATATCAAGCTCTTTAATCAGCCTGTGCTTAGGAGCAGAGACATCCTTTAGAAACCCATGCATGGGTCTGTGCCCTTTGCTGTGGGTAGAACTGCTGATACAGTCTGGGGTTTTGGCAGAAAATTTTGTCATTGTCCAAAGAAAGCACTGAGTTCCCCACAGCTAATGGTTTAATCTCCCAGGCTGGAAGTACCCTCCCCAAAACAGGATGTTTTTTTTTGTTGCAGAAGCTTCCTACCAAAAGAGCTATGCAGTGAATGTTTTGGATGTTTAAAGCAGACCAACCCCATTAAATACAAAGTTCCCGGAAATATGCATGTGCTGGCAGTAGCAGAGTTCTTAATTTTCATTATCTGAAGTATTCATCAGATAGATAAAGACTAGTTCAGAAGGCTTGTCTCTTTTTTTTTTTTTTTTTTTTTTCTCCTTATAGCATCATCTAAAGTGAATGTATTCAGCAGAAAAGCAGAGAGCTGGTCTGTGACAAGAGGGCTGGAAGGGTGTCAGTCTCCAAGGAGGGCAGAGAAATTCAGTAAGCAGAAGAGCCAGCAGTCAGCTTTGCAGCTCCTATCTTGCTTCTGCAACCTCCTGAGGATGCTCAGACATCTCTGCTCCCCAAGTGGGGAGCAAACTGGCTGCTTTCACTGTTCTCTTCCAGTGCCTGGGAAGGTCATCGCCAGCCCACCCCATCTGCTCCCCAGCAGCATTTCTGGTGTCTCTTGCTGTCCCCATGACACAGGGTCATGCTTCAAAGACCAGACGCCTTCCTTTCCTTGTGGGCAGGAGGAGGATTGACCTTTAACCCTAAATTTGTATGTCTTCACATGGGCAAGCCCACTTTCCATGCCCTTTCATTACTTTCTTTGACACTGGTCCTTCTGGTTGCTTAACACAGAGTTCAGCTCTCAGATGAATGAAAGAATGTTGTTGAATTATCCAGATTTATTTCCAGTACCCTCATTTTTCCCCAATAAACACGTCGTTGCCTTCTTTGGCTCCGTAAGAGCTGCAGTTCCCAACAGGCTGGTTACAGAGATGTGGAGGCAAATATTACACCTGTGATTCTAGAGTACTGGCTGTGCTGATGTTTAGTAATTTAGTAGCAGATAATACTAGGCATTTTAGGCAGGATCACCTAAAAAGAGCCATCGCAGCAGACCTCTGGCTCACATGTCTCCCCGCCAGCCAGAAATGGGCTGGGTGTCTCCTTTCCAAAATCCTTGACACAACTTACAAGAAAAGCCACTGGCACAGGAGCTGATTTGTCACATAAATGTAGAGCGGCGAGAAGAACACTGATTGCTGTAATTAGGAATAATCTAATTCCTAAGGGCAAATGGGTTATATTTATATCTGTTTAATTGGATTCCTGCATTTTGTGGACCCACCATGTGGGCAGGGGAGTCCCTGCACTGCGATCCAGAGGCAGCAGAGCGATACTGGAGCTGTAGAGGGTCTCGGCTCTTCTTTACCTAACATGGGACTAAACTTTTAGTGCTTGATTTAATCTGTCTGATTTTGACATAATTGCTGTTCAGAGGACCACCAAATCATCTGCTAGAAAATGGGGTAAAATTGGGCTGATTTGCTGGGGGAAAACCATTAGCCCTCTCTCTGAGCAACCTGACAGCAAAGTTGCTAGGACAGAAGCTCAGATGTAAGGGGATGGATTCATAAAAGCATTTATGCCTTTAACACCCTACATGCTTGTGGTTTGGGGGCAAAGCTTTGCTCCCCAGGACAGCACTCAGCTCTCTTGGGAGATAAGCCTTTGGACTCCCCACTGGCAGCCCTCTCCAAGGACATCAGCATGGAGCTGCTTCTGCTTTCTCCAGAGGAAGAGGAGGCCAGGAGTGCCGAGGAAACCCTCGCTCCCCAGGCGGTGCCCAAAGCATTCAGTCAGAGGCCTGGTCCCATGCATGGACACTTTCTGGTCATGCCATGAAAAGCAAACGCCTTTGCTAGGGCCGAGTTATGGACGGTTGGGTGGATGGACCTCGGCTGGGGGCTGAGTGCAGCAGGGTGCAGAAGCATCTGTGTCCACAAGCTCCCGCACAGGCTGGCATTAGAGCATGGCGAGGGCACAGGCAGCTGCCTGCAGCAACTGGGCAGGGCTGCCAACACCTGGAAGCAGCACAAGTGATGCACAAGCTGGGAACAGGAGCTGGGATCCAAATTCCCTCATTTTTCTCAGCTACTGCCCATTGCTGCTGCTGTTCATGTGACATGGGCCACACAGAGCAACACTGCAGCCCTAGAGCTGTTTTTTTCTACTTTTTAGCTCAATTTCTCTGCTTCTGCTTATTTTTTTATGTGGGAGACGATGCAGCCTTTCTAAGAACACAAACATTTCTGGCATATCTCACAGGTCCAGATGAAACCTGATGGGAGCTGATAGCCCTTTAAATTTGCTACATGGTTGTGAGGACAGGAATTTGCAATGTCAATAATCCTTTCTTTGCAGGATTTTTTTTTTTCTCTTAACTTTTTATTTTTTCCCTAAAACCTGCTGTGAGCCCCATTCTGCTCCTGAGAACCAGATTAGCAACTAATCTTTTGCAGACTTGGGGGTTACACTTCAGGAGTGCACGTAACGTAAAGTGAAATTCATGTGCTGTTGTAAAACCCATCATGAATTAGCATTTGTCTTGGATGATATAAACATGACCTCAAAGTGCTTCCTACAGCAGGATGGGGAACTGTGCAGAGTCATTTCCCTGGATGTTGAATTGTTATGGTGAAACTGCCTTAATTAGAAATCACATGGCAAGTTCATCCCTTAAAGGCCAGCTGAATTTGGACCAAAGGGCGGACAGATCAGTGTATTTCTAGTATTGGTGGAGCTGTACTCAGGTACACAAGGGTTGAGTTTCCCACTAAGGCAGAAAAAATCTTGCTGTGCACTCGCAGCTTTTGATCTGGGGGTTCAATTCCGGGTAGAGACCTTGCAGAGTAAGAAAAAACCAGCATTTGAAGCCTAACCGCTATCCTGAGCCAGGCAGGACGTCTCTGTTAAAATGGGCCATGTTGAAATATTCACAATTTAATAATAACTGGCTTTCAGTTAACACCTCTCGTGAGGCTGAAAAGATGCCATTTACAGCTGTGGCTCACAAGCTAATTTCCACATGAAATCTTGACCACAAAGGCACAGAGATATTTTCTGTTAAAAAGAGCTTTTAAAGCTTTCAGAGCCTGCTCAGCGCATAAAAGCTGGGATGGACCGAAGTTCAGCAGGACCTTAGGGGTGCCCCAGTGAGAGCAGGATTCCCGTCATTGAGCCCCTGCCCAGGGGGACACTGCCTGAGCCTCCCACCTTTGCTGTGCCACCCCTCTCTTAGCTGTCCATCTTGGGTGGGCAGCCTTGGGTCAGACAACCTCATTATTTTAAGCTCTTCTGACTCTCCCAGCATATCAAAGACCTCTGAGATCTTGCAGTGTTTAAAGCCCCAGTGCCACAAAGCACGAAAACCCCTCGCAGCTGATGTAGGATGCACGGGGCTGTTCCCTCCATCTGCCACACCCACGTTCTCCGTCCCACCCATCCAGGCCATCCTTCCTCTCTTTTTCTTTTTTTTTCCCCTTTCTTTTGCCACATCATTTTCCTGCTTTGATCATTTCCCTGCTCTGAGTCACCCCATGCCAGGACTGCTTTTGCTTCCTCGCGCTGGCAGTTGGATGTACAGTGCGGTGCAAGCCTTCCCAGCCCATGGGGAAGTGTCACCCTCCCAGCGCAGAGTGAATGAAGAGGGTGACAAATGACACGCAAATGCCTTCCCTGGAGACTACTGAAAAGTCACTTCCTTGCACCTTTCCGAAGATGGTATTTACATACTATTAGACTACGACATCCTGTTGAACTTTCTTAGAGCATTTGTAGACACGCTCATTTGGGGATTTAGACTTTATTTGACTGACGGATGCTTGGCAGAGGAGAAAATGAGCTGGCTGGGGAAGTGAAGGCTCGCGCAGCCAGTGGAGAAGGATCCTTCCGTACGAGAGAGACAAGGGAATAATTTGGCTTCAGCTCTGAGGTAGGAATTCTTCCCTCTGCTTGTTTTCTCTGTCCTCTTGGCATCCTGTGGAGGAGTTTAAAAACAAAACAAAGCAATAAAGAGTTTTGGCTCTCATAATGTCAGTTTGTGTGACAGCTTCCCACTAAGCGGGAGCCGGGAGTCTTAGAAAGTTCCCACCACACTGTCGATGTTGCTGGGTAACAATTTCTACTTCTCACATGACCCCCAAATCAGAATAATAAATTGCATCCCAAAATGCTGAATGATGCTGTAATCACTGGTAGGTGGAGGGGCTGTCTCTGCCCAAGCATGCGGGTGCTGGAGCAGGGAGCTGGGCGGCTTCCAGACCGATCTTACACTCCATCAGGATTTTCGAGGGATCCAGACCTGAGTCTTGTTCCTTTCCATCTGGGGTCAGGACACCTCACTGGCTCCTGGTGGTCTGCTAATGACAGCAGTGAGGAAGCCCTAGTGAGACCAGGGTGAAGCGTTTGCAGCCCCATTTTCTGTAGCACAGCTGGGAGCCGGCATCCTCTGCACGGGGCGAGTGCTGGCTACCACCTGGCGTCCCTCCAACCCAAACCCCGCCGTGCCTCTGAAGGCCTGTGGTAGCATGCAAGGACAGTGCAGGGCTCATATACATGGAAAACTTTTTAAATTAGTTCGGCTGACTTGGCACTCAGACAGATAGGGAAGGCTGGCACCTTGCTTCTGGCCAGGTCTCCCGGTGGCAGTGGCTGTTTCCGAAGCGAAGGTCTGACAGCTGCACCAGCCTAATTTAAACCTGGCTCACCGGGTTAAGGTAAATTGGTTATTAAGTGTCTTCAGACAGTGTTAGTGTTGTAACAAAGAATGGTTTTAAACCCATTTAAAGCTAAGCTAGTTCAACCTTTAAATATAAGTAAGGCTTTAGATGCCACTGAAGATCCTAACATAAACATCCCTAAGCATCTCACTTGAGCTTGATTTGTATGTGGTACCTGTAAGCAGCCTGACAATTTATTTACTTCTTTATTTACTGACAAGGAAGGAGGCACCGGTGGTTGTTTTTACCAGTGTGGTTAATCCTGGTGTAACCTTTTCACTACCAATACGTATCGAATGGACACATTTACCCCTTGTGCAAGACCTCATGCGGTACCCTAGCCTGTATTTGCCAAGGAGAGAGAAGCTGTGCTGACACACAGCGTTCAAATAGTGGTGGATAGGATTGGATCAGGGCAATGAGGTTTTCCTTTCTGTGTAAAAGAATAAGCTATGCTGGCAAAATACATATACATTTACACCAGTATGACCACAGTCCTTTTTGTCTGTGCACTGAAGTCCTTTTCTGGGACTGCCAGAAGAAGCCATGGCCAGCTCTGTGCCACCCCCAGCCAGTGCGTGGGTGGCACAGCTCCTGCCTGCCAGATGCAGCGGGCTGCATGTCCGTGCTCCCTCCTTTGCTATAGACAAAACACTGTCCGTAACGGTGCGGTGCCTCTGAGGACGCAGGCGACCCGGGCTGCTTTGTGAGAGCTCCTATTTGCCTCACACGTGGGCTGTGCCAAAGCAAGGCATAGTGAGCTGGAGACTTCATGAACTTCTTCAGTAATGGAAAGCAAGTTTGGGCATTAATTCCAAGACCTTTTAACTTTTTAAGTGTAAATCACTCCCCTCTGATACAGGGGAGGATCAAGAATGCGTATATCTGAAGGTGACTGAGGCTACTGGCTATGGCAGAAGGATGGCGCAGCAGTTGCTGAGACAGGGTCTGTTGGGCAAACCATGCCTTTTGTGTGCACGCCTCAATCTGCCTCCATACCCTTACCATTAGCTCCTCTGGGTGACTCAGTACGCTGCCAATTCCTACCGACGCTAACGGGCCCACACCGAGGGGTCAGGTGGGTTTCTAACCCAGAGATTTGTGGTGTCCCCACCACTTCTTTTGGTGCCTGGAAGGATGACTTCTCCAGCCTGTATGTACATGAGCTGTTCAGATACTGCACAGGAAAACACAACAGTACAAATGAAAGCAAAAGGAGAAGAGGAACAAACCCATCACGCTTCTTGAAGTAGTTTTGGAAAGCACAAAGGCAGGATGTTGTTTCTTCTTAGTGACTGAGTAGTCTGACATGTTGCAAATTACAAAGGCTTGGCATATTCCCAGCAGCAGAGTGAAAACTGGAACTCTCCAGAAGCAAAACCTATCATTAGCCGTCAGCCAGGCAGAACAGGCTCCTGAGTGCCAGGAACAGTCACGGAAGAGAGAGGGGCTGAGCAGCAAAACCGAGCTTTTCTTAAGGGCCAGCAGTGTGTTCCAGCAGCTTTGCGGAGGGCTGTGAGGGCAGCATGTGAGGTTGGGATGCTTGCAGACTTCTTCAAAGGGCAGCAAGGAGCTGCTGTTCCCCCTCATGCACCCCATCCTGTAGCATGAGCAGCAGGTCTGCTCCCAAAAAATCGGAATGGTTTTGACCTGTAATTTTTCTCTCTTTTGTTTTCACTCAGTTGTACTTAGCTGCCCCGAGTAATCTCTTCTTACATGTCCTCCGAGGTCCTTGCTGTGATCCATGTCATCCTGGAGGCGTGTAATAATTTAGACTGAAAGCTGTGCTGTGCAGCTCTGTTCTCCACAGCTTCACAGGATGGAGAAAGTATCGACGTGCCCTGATTTATCTCCCACAGATGTCATCTCCCTAGGAGCTGACTTGAAGGACAGAGGGGCACAGAAAACTGAATCTGAGAAGCACCTGATTCAAAAAGAAAGGAGGAGGAAATTCAATGAGCTGGGTTGGATGGATGCAGGGAACATCACAACTCTGCAAAACCAGTGAACCAAAAAGTTAGCACCATAAACCACAATGTTGCTGTGGCCAGGTGCAAGAGGACAAGTCTTTATGATGCTTTTACATTTCCCAAAGCAATCTCTTCAAATTAAGAGTATTTTTGCATTGATGCTTCTTTAGTTGTCGTTCTTCTTCAGGCCCAACCAACCTCTGAAGGTGAGAAGCAACATGAGAAGAGGGTTGCATTTATCACAGTGAACGTTGTGGGTGGTGAGTGTCCCCATGGCAGCAAGCACAGATGCACCATCAGGATGCATCCTGGGGCCCAGCATCCAGCACTGATGCCAAGCGCGAGGGTGGGGAGGGCAGACCGTTGGTACTGCAGGCACGGTTGGACACAGAGGCTGGGGACATTGCTTCCTCCCTCACATCCTCCTCTGTGGCCTGGGCAGCAAAAAACCAGAGCTCCCCATGCCCTGCTTCTGGCAGGAGGTGAGAGGTATTCAGCCTTTTAGGTGTAGTGCCTTGTCTCTTTTTGCCAGGGGACTTTCCCTCAGCCAGCATAGTCTAAATGGCCCCTGTGAGACAGCCAGATAGATGCATTCCATTTTAATCCCTTATCTGTCTCGCTCTGCTGAGATCATTTACCTGCTAACAAGCTGCTGTGGTCAGAGATAAAAGGCAAAACTATTAGCCCTTTAAGGATGTATCTGAGTGGCTTTGCAACATGGTGCTTCATGAAAAATATGGAAAGATGTTGCATTCCTAATGTATCACTCGTATCTGTGTTTGTAAACAGATTTATCACACCATCTGCAGAATCATACTGCAGTCTCCTCCATATTTATTTCCTTTCCATTTATATAGTACAGCTCCTATTTATTTTATTCCCTTTTTACAATTAGATACATTAGCCATCTTTTATTCTTCCCTACAAAAAGAGTGCACTCCTTATGGGAAAGAATATTTAATCAATCCTGTTTGTTCAGCTTAGTGCATAACAACACAAGCCGGTACTGTTTGGAGAGGTACCTGCCTGCATTTGTTTCTCATCGCTTCACATCTGTGCAGAGCAGGTGGGGAGGAAAGGACAATTCAGAACAAATCCGCCGGTAAACAGGATGCTCTGCCAGTATTTCCTGTCTCCTGTTGCCCTGATTGAGCCTGATTTCCAGAAATTGGCTAAGCCTAAGGTCAATAATGCTATCATAATCTCTCTGACTTTCTGTAGCTGATACGACATATAATGAAGCATTTGTACAACTGGGAGCAAAGAGCCATACCACTTTGTTATTTGGTTTGATAAGAAACATTTCATCATATGCAAATGAAAAAAGTGATTTGCTGAGTATAAAAAGAAGTCATACTGAGAGAGAGGGATCTTGCAGTCAGCAGCCACTTCTGCAGCCTCTCAGCTGAGCAGCTCGAGCCTCAGCACAGCGCCGGGCAGGGCAGAGTCCAGGCGTGAGCTGGCAGGACCGTCCTCCTCCAATGGCTGCTCCTGCAGAATTTCTCACCCAGTGGGACCACGAGGTGCTTCCGTGCACATCCGGGGCCCAAAAACAGATTCTATGCTTGGTGCACGCTTTCACTTTGGGGAGAGGAAAGAGTCTGGGTTACAGCAGAGCCAAGAGGAGGGACAAGTCCTGTCCAGTGAGCCAGGGCTTGGCCCCCACTGCCAACACTTGTGTTTGTGCCCATCCCCTTTGCAGATGTGAAAAATCCATCCAGGACAGTCGATTCCTCCTCCCAGGCAGGAGGCTGAGGGAACTTGGATCTTTGGGGAAGCCACCAAAGCTGCGCCCCACCCTGGTCAGATGGTCCTCAGCACTGCCCCACACCGAAGGTCTGTCCCTGATCCCAGGCACTCAAAGAGAATTTCTGGGCTTGATGCACAGCATGAGGCAGGATTTGACCACAGCTCCTTACGAGCCCCTCTCCAGCCCCATGACTGTAAATTTGCTGTAGCGAGAGGTGTAGGACACTGCTCCATTGTCAGGGCTGTGATGCTGGAGCAGGACGCTCACTTTTCGCCCTCTGAGGAGGAAGGATTTCTCTTCTCCTTTGCGTTGAGCCCAACCCAAATTCCTGGGTGTGGGTACAGAGGAGCAGCTGAGGGTGACTAACTCCAAACAAGAATTTTACCAAGAGCAAGTAAGGGCTCTGGGCTGCAGACAATGTTGATGACAAATCTTAGAAACTCAAGCCTGTACTTTAGCAGGAGGGTTTGTTGCTTGAGTTTTGGTTTGTGGTTTGGTTTTTGGGTTTTTTTGTACGGTCCTTTTTAATACTTTTCAGCTATACAGTGTGTTCTCAGATGGTATATTCGCAGCTTCATGTTTTTCAATCGTGACCATCATTTTTTCAGATAACAGAACAGTGAACAACTGGGCTCTTGGCCAACTCTTTCTCCACTGAAGCAGAGACAAATTTTACAAGAGGCTTTCTCCAGAGCTCTCTAAAAGGATTTTCTGTGACCATATCCGCTAATTCCACCACCCTCGGACCTTTACTCAGCCTTTGATGCTGCAAGCTGAGTGCCCCTGCCAGAGACCATCACCTTTTCCCAGGGGAATTGTTCTAGCTCTCTCGAATATCCCATCCCATTGCACTTTGCACCTTTCCAAGAGGCATGTTTAGGCCTATAAGATCATGCCTACCACAAATGAGTGAGCAAACTGTTTGGCTGTGTATTTGCCAAGGGGTGACTGCCAGAACCAGTAGCCATGCAGCTCTTCCGCGGTGAAGCAGCCAGGAGCTTTCTCAACAGTGCAGTCCCCAGGGAAAATCACAAGGCGGGCTTTAAAATAATGAGATTTCCAACCATTGTAAATGGTCTGACCTTCATCTTGGCTTTCTGGCAAATAAAATCTTTCAGAGATTTCTCAGTTTAGATTTTTCAAGCCTTTTCCCTGCACAGTGCTGGGTTTTGGGGCCGACTGGCCCTCAGGTTATCTGGAGTCCCATGTGGGCTCTGCAGTCCAGGGAAGCAGAGGTCCTGGGGGCATGGCAGAGAGGGAAGGTAGCGTTAGTGGCTGGCTTTGGGTCCAGCAGGTTTATCCCCCTTTTGTGGGGAAGCAATTCATCTTTAAAACGATTGCATTCAGCTTTGAAACAGACTTGCATTGTATAACTTAATCACCGTGGGTCTGAAAAATAATAATCCAGCCTAGAAACATAAAATTCAGCACCAAGAGTTAATTAGACTTGGCTTAGCTGTTTCTCCGTGCTGAATCAGCTCCTCACTCTCCTTGCTGCTAACAGCATGGCTGAGACAGCCACATCCTCCAGGGAGACGGCTGGGAGATAGGCTCCACATCTCCAAAAAGACACACTGTGGTTGTCATAGCCTCCAGCTGCTAGCCCTTTGCTTGAAACCTGTCAGGCTCTCCCATTATCACATGCGAGCACCACGTTTTGCAAACATACCTGCTATTACAGCAGATACAGGAACAGATTAAGTGAGCGCTACGAAACTGACCTCCACATCAGTCAAAAGAAACAAACACAAAAAGTAAGAGATAATCAGGTGCTCTTAGGAGCAGGATATGCTCAAAATTACTTCTCCATCCCATTACAAATGCTTAGAAACTGCACAGCCTCCCTACTGCAGTGGGACTTTAAAGTGGCTTAATGGGCGTAAGGAGTTCAGGGCTGATAATGCCACTTCCAACCTTATCCTTTCACTGTGTGAAAATAGGTGGAGGCTATTGACTAGTGTAAATTGGCTACTTTTAAAGCTGTATTTGCTGGCTTAAATGTGCTAAGAGTCTCTCTACAGAGTTTTCAGGGCCTAAATGTAATGTGTGTGGTTAAGGAGGAGATATATTGAGTTTCTTCAGCGGAGGACTGGTTCCAGTGTGTACTCTACATCCTGGGGACCTGCTGCAGTTGAGCTTCACATCCCCATCACCAGAAGAAAAAAACAGGACTGCCAGAGGGTTATTGGTTAGTCCAGACAAGCTTCTCATTTTGTCTTTTATTTTTCTTTCAGGACAAACTGTTCACAATGTCAATCAAAAAGGAAAGTGCCCACAAGAAGTGGGCTGCCCTGAAGGAGAAACTTGGACCCCAGGATACTGACCAGTCGGAGGCTAACCTGGAAAATGCAGAGCCGGAGCTGTGCATCCGTCTCCTGCAAATGCCATCAGTGGTGAACTACTCTGGGCTGAAGAAGCGGCTGGAGAACAGCGACGATGCCTGGATGGTCCAGTTCTTGGAGCTATGCGGGCTGGACCTCCTCCTGGAGGCCTTGGACAGGCTGTCTGGGCGAGGAGTGGCCAGAATTTCTGATGCCTTGCTTCAGCTCACCTGCATTAACTGTGTGCGAGCGGTCATGAACTCCCACAAAGGCATCAAATACATTGTGAGCAATGAGGGCTATGTCAGAAAACTCTTCCAAGGTGAGAAGACTCTTCCGGCTTCATCTGTCACATGCGGTTTGTGGGGGAGGGACTTTCCTGTTGCTTATCCTCCTGCCCTGCACCAGGCTTCTTGCTAATTGTTGGTCACCACTGATTAAAGAGATTGTTTTCTTCTTTAAAATAATACTGCTTTGAAATCACATTGTCTTTGCCACCCAATGCTATTTCCACACAAACGTCTTCAATAGTTTACTGAGAAGCCAGGGATAAACCCCAGCCTTAGCTGGACACAGGTATGAGAGGTCATCGACCCTTCAGTTGTCAACAGACATTTGCTGTTTAGTCTTTGTGAGCCCCAAGGGCAGAGGGAGAAGAACTGAAAGGGCTTGCAGACTTGTAACCTGTAAAGAGGTGGGAAGGTGGCACGGTTTAGACTGAAGAGAGTCTGTTCTCTGTGCTGCACAGTCTATTCCTTCTAGGAGATGGTAGGTAATACCGCTTACTTTCTCCTGCCACTCCCTTGGCTTGTTGTTATGTATGAAAATTCTCAGGGCATCTCCTAGGACTTACTGTATGGCACTTAATGATGGTGGTGCTGGGAGGATAACTTCTGTCCTGCTTCACGGAGCTGAGATCACAGGTGTGCCCAGAAGCCCTTATTAATACCTCTTCAGAACGCTTTTAGTCTGAAAGCCAGCTTGCCCCCCCCTTCAGTGTTTAAGTCCTTTTCCTCTCCACCTTGTATTTTCTTAACCAATGTGAAATATAGAGCTGGCATTTTTGTGCTGTGAAAATCAGGGGGATACCCTGGGCTTCTCAGGGGTCAAGCTTCTTTGTGCACTAATAAAGGAAAAATAAAGTGGTCTAATCCACTCCTCCCAACTCCCAGAGCTCACAGAGAAAGAACAGTGGAAAAAAGGCAATACAGGGGAACTGGTGAGAACAATTTGCCTTCTTGATATGCATATTGGGTGTTTCTGCACTAAAAATAAGACTCATTAACTGAGGAAAATGGATTCATTTGCTGTTCTAGAAAATGCCCATTTGTGAAAATGGGAAATAAAATGTGTGATTGCAAGTACTGAGATCTTGGCTGCTGTTGCAGTGTGCCACTGGTACGAGGAATAAATGAACACTTACAAGCAGCACCAAAATGCCAGTAGGGTACCTGAACTAGTATTTGCTGTTCCCACTAGAAGTTACTACCAGACATTGCTATTGGGATGGAATATTTATAAATTGAGGCATTTTTCTTCCCATCTTCACATACTGGCTCTACTCCTTCAGTCTTTTTTCTACCATTGGTCACAAGCCATGCAGTAGAAGACACTGAGCTTCAGAACATTTCTTGTTTTGTTTTGTTTTTCCTCCAGCGCTTGACACAACTAATGTCATGGTCAAAAAGCAGGTATTTGAGCTCCTGGCTGCACTGTGCATTTACTCATCAGAAGGCCACGCTTTGGCTTTGGATGCCCTGGACCATTACAAGGCAAGTGTTGGGCTGCAGCAGGAGGTACGGCTCTGCTCTAATGCATGGAGGTAGATCCATGTACCGCAGAAAAGGGCTGGAAATGAAAGTCATTTTGGTAAGAGGCAGGGATTTATAAGGTGAAAACTGCAGGAAATTTGGCCTGATGAGCAAAGTCCATGGTGCTGCTCTGTGACTTGTCTGGACAGATGACTGCCAACCACAAGGTGCTTTTTGGCTGGAAAAACACTACCGAATTAGCAACATAGTCAGTGCCTCATCCATGGGTTTCACTGGCCACGAGCCCCGGTAGGTGCATCAGTTATCAGAAAGCATTAAGCAATCCAAGAGGAGTTTCACTGACTTTCTCTGCCAACCACACCCTGCTCCATGATGGAGAAGTGCTGCTTTTACCTGTATCTTCCTGTCTTGTGCATAGCGGGGTAAACTGAGAGGTTTTAAGATGCTAATTCTATCTGAGAGCCTGCACCAAAGTGGTAGACATTTCTGATCTCTCTGAATGGAAATATCACTTGTGTTATTAACAGAGTGTGAAGAACCAGCAGTATCGATTCAGCATCATAATAAATGAGCTCTCCAACACAGATAACGTGCCATACATGGTGACACTGCTGAGTGCTATTAATGCCATCATACTGGGAAAAGAAGAGCTAAGAACAAGGACACAAATCAGAAATGAGTTCATAGGTAAAGATGTTTGTTGCTCCTAACTTTCTCTGGAGAAAATCAGTTGCCAAGCAGTTTTATTTTCAGAGGTATCCGTAAGGTGACTAAAGAGGGCTGGAGAGCAAAACTGCAAATATTAAAGGCAGATTCCTGTTTGGTTTTGGGAGTTTGTTGGGTTTTTTTTGGTGTTTTTTTTGTTTTTTTTTGTCTTTTGGTCTCTATTCTGTTCAACAGGCGTTCTGTACCCAGATTATTTTAACTTTGCTGCTTTCCCATAGCTTTAATCTTTTCTGGAATCCCAGCAGCACTGTACCCCTTGAAGTTCTTCAATACATTCCTATAACCAGCCATCTTATGTAGCCACAATTCTATATGTTGCAGCTCCTTCTAAGAGTAGCTAAGGTTTCTTCACCCTGTTTCTACTCAGTTGAGACACAGAAACTGCTTCGTGATTCAGAAATACTTTTCAGCTGCTTGAATACTGGGGTCCTAGGTACTGTTGTGGGGATTCACCTCGTGTAAATGAGAGCATCAGAGCTGGTGAGCCTGAGCCCCATTTCTCTCTGTGGAGGGCAAGGGACATTTGACCACACCATTCACCTGACTGATTTTAGATGTCTAATTTGGAATGAGGTGACTTACGACCCAGAAGTGCCTGTGTCCCTCAGTAACTCCAGGGTGATGTTGCAGTGGTTCTGTGCTGTGGGTCTCTTCATTTACTAGATGACCCTACACACTTTGGCAGATCCGCCTGAAGATATTTTCACTTCTTTTCTCTGCAAAAAGTTATGAGCATAACATTTTATAAAGATCGCAGATCAGTATCAAGTAGGTCATAATGCCAACATATCTCTTTCTTTGTTCTCCCAGGGCTTCAGCTGTTGGATATTTTAGACAAGCTAAGGTAAGGTTCACTGTTTAAATATTCTCTTATAAATGATATTCACAGTAACGTTGCTGTGGAAACTTAATACTTATTAGCCTTCAGTTGTGTGAAGTCGAGTATAGCTGGTGGAGTGGACCATGCTTGTGTGCACCTGTTACATGGGAACTGGAGGCATTAGGCCAGTGTTAAGATGCTCTTGCCAACCACAGTATCACAGGGACAGCTGTTGGCAGAGATGGCATTGACAGAGGCTCTGGGCACAGATGGAGCAAGGCTCAGCAACGTCCTCATTGGGACTGCGTTTCTGACTGAACCTGAAATGATGTTGTGGGCTCACTGAGCAGCTTGCTGTATTCAAAATGCCTTCACTGCTGGTGTTGGTCCCAGAAGCGTCCAGCTAAAATAATTTCCTAATGCATATCTGGACGTACCTGTCTTCACAGTTTCTTAACTTAAAAATGATGTTCTGTCAGAAACATCCATGATAAATTCTAGAGTGCATTATATGTGAGTTGCAGTTATCCACGTAACTGAAATTGCTCAATTCAACCCCATAAAAATTAGAGAAGATCTTTCAACATTACCAACTAGCAAGGGTAGAGTTCCTGCACTGAGTAGTCTTGAGAGTGCTGAAAAAGTTGGCTTTAGAGTGTTTGGGGTTTTTGTAATCCAATGTTGAGTAACACAGAAGGAAGTTTTTCAAACAGAAACATCACTGGAATATTTTCAATTTGATTTTAAAAAGAAAAGAAGAAGGTGGTCCAGTTTTAAAGAGTTGGAAGTGCCACTCTCTTGTTACAGCTCCGAGCAGAAGTCCATACAGAGCAAACACTGATCCAGGTTTTGCCATGAAAAGTCCCGTTCATTTGTATGTGTTGACTGTAGAAAGAGGTACATTCAGTTTAAGAAAGGGTGCGCTGATGGCATTTGATCCTTTATAAATAAGGTAGAATTGGGTACTTTCAACACTGACTGGCTGAGTCTGAGAGGCAAAGAGATAAAAGCCGTTTAAACAAAGACAATAAACCAAAAATCAGTGAAGGGCACTCCAGTGAAACCGAGTGCTGTAATATTGCAGAGACATAGAGGAGGAGGATCTGCTTATCCAGTGTGATACATTTGAGGAGTTTAAGATAGAAGATGATGAGGAATTATTAAAGTTATGTGATGGGATCAACATGAACGATCATCATGAGGTCTTTTCATCTCTCTTCAATAAAGTAAGTAGGCCCTCAATTGGGGCACAAAGTCATGCAATGGCAAAGTTAACACACTTTGCTTGGAACCAGCCTTGCTGTGATGGAAAACTGCCCTGCCTTACAGGTGAGCCGTTCTCCAGTCTCCATCCAGCTGCTGTCCATCCTCCAGAGCCTGCTGCACTTGGAACCTTCTCATCACTCCAGCCTCTTGCTGTGGCAGTCCTTGGATGCGGTAGTGAACAGAGCTCTTTTGCTGGCAAATGACAGTAAGAATGACATATCCATCCAGTCTTGCACTCTCCTCTTGTTTTCCGTTGTAACTCCTACTGCCCACAAAAGTCCTTACCAAATGCACATAAAATAATCTATGGGACTTGCTAAGAGCTGAACAGAAGCTGGGACAAAGCTACACCTCCTGCACAGGGTCAAGGCTTGATGCGGAGCCCCAGCCATGTGGATGCCAGTGAGAGCTGGCCGCATTTAGCAGTGGGCTCAGGATTCACGGTCTTGCTTTGATGGTTAAGCCCTGAGCTTTTGGTCATGGGAGTTAGTGGGAATCTGTCCTTACTGGCATCCTGTTGCACGTGCTGGATAGTCTTGCTAGCTAGACATGCTCAAAATAGTGTTTGTGGACCAGGACCGCGGGAAGGAAATTGAATTGCCTGGAAGCTAAAAGTGCAGTTGTGTAAAGTGACACCAGGGAGTGGTCTTTGTGGCTCCAGATCTGCTGCTTGGTGAGGGTTGAATAGCATGAACCAACCTTTGAGACCCATCCCCTTCTCAGACCCTGATTTGTTTCTCTAGTCCAAGGGAACACAGTTGAAGAAGTCATTGAGAGGCTGCTCTCTATCAAGAAACATCCAAACAAGCAAAAGCAAGCTGAAAACCAGCTGTCCAGGAGTGAAAATGGAGGTGTCCGGGCTGAGCTAGAGCCATGTGCACATGTAGCTCAGAACCCAGCAGGATCATCAAACCCCTCCAAGGCACCAGCAACAACCTCAGGGCCACCCACCAACGAAAAGATCTCATCCTCCCCGTTCACAGCCTGCTCTACTTCACCAGAGTCTTCTAACCCTCCACACAACATTGCTCCCACTCTGGCACCTGCACCCTCACCACCTCCACCCCCACCCTCTGGCACAGCTGCCATGACCCCCACATGCCCCATGATAAATGCACCTCCAGCCCCTCCACTCCCTGGCATCCCTCCCCCACCACCCCCATTGCCTGGCATGGGGGGTATCCCACCACCACCACCCCCATTGACCAGCATGGGGGATATCCCTCCACTTCCACCCCCATTGCCTGGCATGGTGAGCATCCCTCCCCCTCCACCCCCGTTGCCTGGCATGGGTGGCATCCCTCCCCCTCCACCCCCGTTGCCTGGCATGAGTGGCATCCCTCCCCCTCCACCCCCGTTGCCTGGCATGGGTGGCATCCCTCCCCCTCCACCCCCGTTGCCTGGCATGGGTGGCATCCCTCCCCCTCCACCTCCATTGCCTGGCATGGGTGGCATCCCTCCTCCTCCACCACTCTTGCCCGGCACGGCAGGAGATCATATAGAAGCTGTGGTGGCTTCCCAATTCAGCTGCCCTCTTGGCTTGGGCAGGCCTCCCCGCAAGAATGTGAAGACACCAACGTTGAGAATGAAGAAGCTGAACTGGCAGAAGCTGCCCTCCAACGTGGTGAGAGGTGAGTACCTCTGTCATAAAGTAACTGCTGTTTTAGGGGTGACCTGCAGGAGAAAACACTATCTCTGAGTTTGTTAGATGTGGTTGACCCCATTTAGATACATTCTTCCCTGATTTCTACTACGTCTGACCTGCAGAGCTTAAATAAATAAACGTGTCATAAAATTACTAATATAATACAATAACCATTCCAACTAAATCAGTATTTTGGAATAGCTTGTTTATAACTAAAATACTTTGAAATGGGAACATTTCCCTAATCCACTATGACATGCCTTAGGCTTGAGTTCTCAACAGGCTCTGATCTGGGTTCCCCAGACTTTGATTCTCCAGTTCACCTATACTTGCATCTGGGCATATGAAAGTCATGAGTAAGAGTGCAGGGAAGGATCACATCACACAGTTCAAGAAGGACGTTGAAAGAATTGGAAAGCCCTGAGAATCACTGACTTATCTCTTGATTTTTGGGTTACATTTCCCTGTCCTAGTCAATCCAAAGAGAAGCATGAAGCGTGAGAAGCCAGGACAGGCAATGTCAGCTTTGTCCTAGACAAGCGAGGCATCCACAGCATGGAAGTTGGCATAGGTGAAGTCTGAATAAGGCTTGTTTTCAATCACTGGAGCAGTTAATTGTTGGGATTATTTCAGTAGAGACTTTGACAGGCATGTTTGGGTGATTTTTTTTTTAATATATGTTTTTAAGAAAGTACAGCAGGAATTAATTCAAGCAGTCCTATAGCCAGCATTATACAAGGAAGCTCGATTATAAAATGAAAAATGGAATAGGCCACAGTCAGAAAATGTCCAGGTTGTGGCAAATCCCTCCGCTAGCATGCAAGGAAGCAAAAATAATATCCCCCGTGGGACTGGAAAAGAAATGGCCGAGATCCTTCTTGTGCTGATACAGTTTGCAGGAGGAGAATGCAGTTTTATAGGGAGGACTGGGGCTGTACGAGCTCTCTGTGCCCAGTGCTGCATCCCCCTACCAGCACATCTTGGGGTAAAGCACCAGGTTCAATTACCCTTCAGGCCCTTTGGATCCTGCCTGTGGGACTTGCCCTTCCTCAATAATTAGCATTTGTCCATGTCTCTGCTTATGTCATTCATCTTCTGAGAAATGCCCCTTCTAGCAAGTTACATTGCCCCAAAAGCCAGGAGCTGTCCCTGTAGCCAGTCTGAACATCTTGTCTTTTTTCAGAAAGTCACTCAATGTGGGCTTCAGTGAGCAGCAGCAGCGAGGAAACTATAGAGCCCAATTACACAAGCATAGAGCAGCTGTTTTGCTTTCCACAACCAACCCCCAAGGAGAAAACGGCTGCACCAGTGAAGGCAGAACCAAAGGAGGTGAGGAGGTCCCTCTCGTTCTTTTGGATAAAGATCACTGCAGACAGCTCATCTAACACAAGATATCTTCTTTTTCTTTAATGAAGATCACATTTTTGGACTCCAAGAAAAGTCTCAATTTGAACATATTTTTGAAGCAATTTAAATGGTAAGATATGGCCAATTTTTGTGACAGTTCACAAAACTTTGAGCAGGTTTTGCATAGTACCTGGAAGGTCATCATGAAATCTATTCTAGCCAATGCACTTTGGTGGTCTGTGTTACTGAAACATCTGAACGTTTCCCAGTTTGTCCTATACTGTCTTTTAAAACACCGAGTTTAGGGGTTTAATCATGTTTTTACATACAGCATCCCCGTATGTTGGCAAAGGCATTACATCTCCATGTTACAGATAAAGTTGTGGCACAGACTCTTAGGGTGACTTAGGCTGGGAGATAGCTCTGGAGGTCAAATCCCTCCTTAAAACAGGGCCAAAGGAGAAGGTAAGAATTAATTTTTCTTTTAAGGTAATCAAATGCCTGGAGACAGGGATCTGAGTTGCAGGATTGATCTCTGGCCTTGATTCATTTGACCAGGACCAGGAACAAAATCTGGGGCATAGCAGGGATCCAGGTCCTGATTCTAAGTTAATCGTGGGGACATATCTTTCCTTTTGGATTGTTGTGGCTCTCGCTAGGGAAAGCATGGAGCACTTTTCACAGATACATGTCTCCATAGTGTGTGATTGTGGAAGAGGAGTCTTTGGGTGACGGCTGACTCTGCTCCTCCTCCCTGCAGCTCCAACGAAGAGGTCTCTGCCATGATCCAGATTGGGGACCGGACCAAGTTCGACGTTGAGGTTCTGAAACAGTTGCTGAAGCTGCTTCCTGAAAAGCATGAGGTCAGGAGGAAAAATGGTACCCTTAGTTCACAGAGCTGAACACGCAGCACAGTCCTGCAGTCTTGATTCTTTATTTCTCATTAGATAGAAAACCTGAAGGCCTTCAAAGAAGAGAAATCAAAGCTAGCAAATGCAGATCAGTTTTATCTTCTCCTCCTTCAGATTCCCAGGTGAGGTTGTTGGTCATGAACTAGAGCCCAATCTTTTTCTTGGTTTACCTCTGGGAAGTTCAAGTTTCTTAATAGGAGCCTCACAGACTGACACAGATAATATAGCTGGTGAATTCCCCCTTCCACCTTAGAGCCATCCCTTTCCCTGTCACCCTTAGATGAAGGGCTGCTGCTGCTCCAGCACCTCCTCTCCCTCTGAAGTAGAGTAGCAGAAGCTGGCCCAGACCCAGAGTCAGACCTGCCCAAGGAGACCCCATAACTTACTGAAAGGCAGTGCCATAGGCAGTGCCAAGAAGGGGGAACCCGTATCTGACACGGTGGTCAGTCTTCTTTTTGCTGATCACAGTACAACAGCAGAAACTACATCTCCACTGGTCCCCAAGGCAAGTGGCAGCCCTTCGCCTCCCTCCACAAGCCACAGACACGGTTTTGATGCGGATGTGGTTGACTGCAATGTTGCGGGGTGTTGCGGGAGACTTACTGGTGATGTGGGAAGAGGGCTGCTGAGCTGGCCAACATCACAGTGCCTTTAAACTTTGAATCAATCCCTGTCCCTAGCTACCAGCTGCGCATCGAATGTATGCTGATCTGTGAAGAGACCACTGTGGTGCTGGACATGATTCAGCCGAAAGCTGACACCATCCGGAGAGCGTGCGAAGGTAAATGACCTGACCTTATTTCTGGATCTTATTTACGACAGGAAGCTTTAAACCTTGCAAAACTCCCCGGGAGCTCTGCAATGATACTACCCAGCCCCCAGAAAACTCCCCTGCAGTCCATTCACTGACTCACTGCAGAATATGGGATGTAGCTGTAGGTATCTCCACTGATGGTCAAAGCCCTTAATAGGACTGGAGATCATTTTCCCTCACCCTCAGCCCTCTTTTTCTGCAGCAGATGTATTCCTCTGAAACACTTTCAATGATGAAGCGTTGGAAGCTCGTCAGCCCTTTCAAAAGAGCTGAATTTAGACAGCGGAGCTGGCCCTGTTACAGCTAATTCATCCAGCGTTATTTGACACATTAAGACCTTCACACAGCAATTTTCTCTGCTGCCAGAAAAACATACCCCAAACTTCCTCCAGAAAGTAGTGATGGTTTAGTTTTTTCCCACCTACAAATGGAAGCAGAAGAAAAAGTGTGTTATTGCTGATTCTCCAATGCTATGAGTACGTGGAGAGATTATGCAATAGGTTTTGGCTTTCTGTAGCAGAAACCTCAGGTCCCCCTCTGCTGAGAGCAGGATGCTCTTCCTGGCACTCTCAAGTGCTGCCTGTCCTACAGAGCCGGTTCCCCCAGCTCCTGCCTGGGGTTTCTCCAGCTGGCATTACAGCATTTCAGCATTACAATTTATCCCCTGCTGGGATAAATTGAAGCTTCCCCCAAAAAGTGTCTTCCCAGCAGCCCAGCTGTTCTTTCAGAGCTGTTCCTGCCTCAAAGCTGAGTGCTTCAGAAAGCACACCACTGCAGCACCCTGTGCAAGAGCAAGGACAGGGACTGTACCCTTCATGCCCTGATAATCACCTCCACCATGCGAGACAAAGAACAGAGTGAGTGTGTCTGGGTTTAGCAGCTGGCAGGTACTCGCGAGGCTGTCAGGACTGGCTTCGCTGCACAGCTGAATGGAGTCTGGAAGATTAAAATTGCAGCCCAGTTACCCTCGTGCCCGCCTTGGGGTAAATCAGGGTACTTCCAAGGAATGCAGCGAGTTGATGGCTGTTAGTGAGAAGGGTCCAACTTTAGGTTATTTTCCACTAGGAACAAGACACAAGATGTAAAGAAAGAAAGAAACATTTTACACCTCATAGAACTGAATCTATGTAGAATCCGTTTTTCTGTGGGTTGAGCCATTGGGCTGCAAAACGGAAATAGCAGATTTGGTTTGGTGGAATTCAGAATCCCAATTTCAATGAGGTTTAGGGAATGTTCTGGTGTAACAGTGGCTTTTGTTTAAAAGTATACTTTATGTTTTTCAGATCTTCTGAACAGTCATCGCCTGCCACTCTTTTGTCAACTGATTCTCAAAGTTGGAAACTTCCTGAACTACGTATGGACGTCTTTTGTCTTGTCCTCCCCCTGTTCTAGTATGTGGGTGATCTTTAGGGTTGAAATTTGGGTGGACACTGGAGTTACATCTGCTTTCTTTCTGTCTTGTAGGGAAGTCACACGGGCGATGCCGATGGGTTTAAAATCAGCACTTTACTCAAACTAACAGAAACCAAAGCAAACCAAACCCGCATTACGCTGCTCCACCATATTCTGGAGGTACCACTGCCAACTCCTGGGCAATAGGGAAGGGGGAAAATTTTATCACAGATGAACCGTTTCTCTTACTCTACTTTCAGTTAATGCCACATGCTCGTATTTGTATCCTCCCTGGCTAGCCACAGAGTGTCACAAGTTGGAAGCGTTAGAATCACTTAGGCTGGTGGAGGCTGCTTGTGGGCACTACTCAGGAAGCTCCTTATTTTACAACTTGTTCTGCTTTCCTTCAGTATCTTTTCCTGCAATGGCTGGAATTTCCTTTTTCATATTTGTGCAATCTGCACATCAACAGATGTAAACCACAGAGCACATGACTACCAAAGCTATTCTGGCTGGTGTGTACCCATTAGCCCTTCTGCCTTTCCACAGCCTCTCCCTTTTCCACCAGACTATGCTCAAGCTTTTCATGCTTCTTTCCAAGCCCCCATGGCCTTCTTATTCCCTGCAATGCTCTTTTTTCCTTTTTTCTCCATGCTCTGCTCTGCCATCTTCATTCATGAAGGTCCCTCCATTACAGTTATGCATGTTCAAGCCCTACTTTAGCTGGCAGTAACTTCAGCAAGTACAGCCATGAAAGTAAATTACGCAAATAAGATACAAGCCTTTTTAATACCCTCCTGGGACTGTAGGAAGTGTCAGACTGCATGAAACCACAGTCCTGCCTCCTCCCATGGTCAACAGTAGGTGTCTCAGAAGAGGGTAGAAGAAGAACTCAGCAGCAGGTCAGCTTTGCTTTGAACTATGAGTATTTCTCAACATTCAGGCCCTTGTATGTTTTTACAGCCTGGGAGCAATGCTTTTCCTCTCTGAATGTGTCATCTTGTTTTGAATGTGGCTTGGCTCTGCGAGGCAAAGCAAACTTCAGAGAGGGGCAGAAGCAGGACATGGTGCAGTCGACCTTCCTGGACACTTCTGCCCATGTCTCTTTCCTTCAGGTTCCTCTCTCAGCTCCTGCCACACAGCAAATAACACTTCTTTCTCTCTTCCACTTCAGGAAGTAGAAAACAGCCACACGGACCTACTGGATCTGCCAAAGGATCTTGAATATGTTTCAAAAGCAGCAGGGTAAAATTGTGTGTCACTTCCTTCAAATGAAAAACAAAAATAAATCCCATGCACATCAACAATGTACCAGAAATTAGGACATATGCAGCTGGTATAGCACATTAACAAGATGGCATCTTATTTACTTCTAACCGAAAGATTTGATTGATGAGTGTTGAAAACCCTTTAGTATATAATAGTTGTACTACAGCTGGCAACACTTAGGGCTGACATTTGCAGAGCATTCAGTAAATGCTGCCTCCCAGGCCCTTCCAAAATCTGCACTGTCTCTGTGATATAGCAGGAGCTTGTGAAGGCCAGCTACTCAGAAGCATTCAACTGGGGAAAGTGAGCTAATGCCGAGCTCTGAGGGTAAAGACAGCCCGTTGAATGGGTGGACTTTTTTTGGTGTTCTAGGTGACCTGGCAGCCTTTTCATAAGTGCTGTGGAGGGAAGGAGTTTTCCGTGAGCTTGGGCTGTGTAGAGAGTTCAGAGCTCAGGTTTCAGTTCAGTGAAGTGGTGGGAAGCAGAGCAACAACAAAACCACCAGCTCAGACTTGTCCACTCTTTGGTCAGTGCAAGATGCTGGAGTGTCAACTAATGGGGCGGGTTCTGTGTGCTTTCAGAATTAATCTTGATATCATACACACGGAGTCCAGTACCAATTTAAAGAAGTTGCTGGAGCTTCAGCGAAAAGTCTTATCATCAAACGATGACGTGAAACAACAGTATGAGAAACCTATCCAGGTCAGTAATGGAGCTCCCTTGTATCTCCCCCATTACACACACAGAGGCAGTGTGCAGTACCTACACAGCTGAGGAGGCTCGTGAAAGGGTGGGAAATATTGTCCCAAGAGATTCTCAGATTTGGAAACAGGCTGCAATGCCACACAACCCATCGGTGTCTATTTGCCAGCTCCACCCCAAACCCAGATACCTTTGCTGAAGCCATTTCTTAAGGCCCTTGTCCCTACTACTCTCTCCACTCTGATTCGTGACTCCTCATTTTGAGTGAAAATGTTCACCCCCTGTATGGACCTGTCACCTACCCCACCTCAAAGTGGGATGGGGAGGGGATTCGGAGAAAAAAGGTAAAATTTGTGGGTTGAGAAAAGAACAGTTTAATAACTAAACTAAACTATAGTAACAATAACAATAAAATACAATAATCATTGTAGTGAAAAGGAATATAAAAAAAAGAGGGAGAAATAAACCCCAAGCCCTCTCTCTCCTCCACCCGCTGACTGATGCCCGAGTAGCAATCCATCTCTCCTGGCCAACTTCCCCCAGTTTCTAAACTGGGCATGATGTTCTATGACATGGAATATCCCTTTGGCTAGTTTGGGTCAGCTGCCTGGGCTATTTTCCCTCCCAGCTTCATGGGCACCTGTTTGCTGGCAGAGCATGGGAAACGGAAATGTCCTTAACTTAGGGGCTAAGCATTACTTAGAAACAGCTAAACCATCAGTGTGTTATCAACATTATTCTCTCACTAAATCCAAAACACAGCACTGTACCAGCTACCAGGAAAAAAATTAACTCTATCCCAGCAAAACCCAGGACAGTATCACCAGAGTAAAGCCCTTCTCTTGGGGTTAAGCTTTGCGTTCAGCTTTCTACACCTTGCTCGAGCCACCCTTGTAAGCTGGCTCAGCACAGTCCCCAGGAGCAAAGATCATCTGCAAATCATAGTTTCTTCCCACCATATAAGCTCTGCTGAAGTTAAAACCAGAGCCCAGAGTCTTCCTCCAAGCTCTTACACTGACATCCTTTTTTCTTTAAGTGCACTTCACTCATCCTCTGGATGGTGTTTTACTGTGTGTATTAAACACATTTCAGGATAGCATTGATGCCTCCAGAAAGCTGGAAGAAGAATTTGAAACCATTGAAAGGAAGAGAGAAGAACTTGCAAACTATCTCTGTGAAGATCCGAGCAAGTTGTCCTTAGAGGACATATTTAGCACCATGAAGACCTTCAGAGATCTCTTCATCCGAGCCCTCAAGGTTGGCGTTGATGCTGAGCATCCCTAGTACCTCTGCTCCGACATACAGGGGTGGGGTGGACACCCAAATCTGGTGGGGGGAAGTCTCTGGTCATGGCCTCCTCTTTTTAGTGCTTGGTATGAGGTCCACGCAGTGAAGAGGTGTCTGATCCCTACTCCACTGCATCCTCATGCAGTGCTAGTGCTCCTGGCCTGGCCCACGCCCTGGTGATTTGTGATTTTGGTACAGCTTTAGCTGCAGAGTCACAAAGATCCTTTAGAGTCAAGTGTGCAAGTTTTAGAGGAAGAGGCTTGTAAAACTTAACCCTTTGCTCCAACCTGAGCAAACAGACTCAGAAAGAGGATGTGTAGTAAAAAAGACTCCAGGTTAGAGGAAATTGTGTCTTCAGTACTTTCCACTTTTGCCTCAGCTAAAGGTCATGCAGATCTGCACACTGCTAGGTATCTGTGTTAGGCAGATCCTCCTACTGGGATGTGGCAGAGTCCTGGCCCCCTGGTCACCCTCTTTGCAAGACAGCTCTTATTCCTTGTGCCCGTTTATTGCACAGATTAAGGCCAGAATTTCTCTTCCTCCTTTGCAACCACCTGCAGATCTTCCTTCTCTTCATTGGCTTTTCTAGCAGACATTTAGCCAGCCTTCTTATTCCCCTGTTACCTTACTGCAGGAAAACAAGGACAGAAAGGAGCAAGCTGCCAAAGCAGAGAAGAGGAAGAAACAGCTGGAAGAGGAAGAGGGGAAGAGACAGAAGGGAGAAAATGGAAAAGTCAGTGAGTATCTGAAAAAAGAGAGATGGAGCTGATAGGAGCTCTTTGCTGGTCCTGCTTTAATGGAGCAGGAGTGGTAATTTATTTTGTGGGTTTCCAGGTGCTGGCTGACTAAAGGCCTTTAGGTGTCTTAGCCTTCGCTAAGAATTGACTTTTCACAGTTGCAGCTGGGCAAAGTTAATTTTAGGTTTGTTGACCAAACAGCAGAGAAAAAAAAATGAAATTGAACCATTTCAGTTAACTTTTTCAGTTTCTAAACATAACTTTTGAATCCCAAATCTAACAGGAAGCATTTGACTTCTCCACCCTCCAAAATCCCCATCTGTAGTTGAATAGTCTCTCTTTAACACAGACTACTGATGTCCAAAAATCTTGTAGATAACTTAAATCTTCCTTTCTCTGGATGAAAACAAAAGGTACAAGCAAAAAATACAATTGGAAGAAGCTCAGAGGAAAAGAAAACCAAGGTTATTTTCCCTCCATCCCCACTCCCCTCCCCCTGTCAGAAAAAAAAGGCCCCCACGGACATGGATAGCAAACAGGAGCCATTTCAAGGTCATGGCACAAGTACAGGCAGAGCTGGTGCCACTGGTGCTGGGCTGTAGCACCCAGACTTTGGAGTACACCCTTTGACTTCAGCCAGGACACGCTGCTGTGGTGGTACAGAGCACAGGCTGCTCCCAGGTTTGGCATGGGAGCCTTGCTTTTGCCCAGAGGTCACTTGTACCGGGACAGCAGCACCCACCCCAAGCAACAGCATAACTGCAGTCTCCTTCTGCCCCATCTCCTGGGCAGGTTTAACACCCATCTCTCTCTATATATATCCCAGTTAAGAAGGGGGTGGTGAAGCAGGAGGAGGTGTGCGTCATCGATGCCCTGCTAGCCGACATAAGGAAAGGGTTCACGCTGAGAAAGACAAAGAACAGACAGGAGCTGGATGCCGTTCCTAAAACCTTGCCTGCGGAGAGCTCAGAGGAGAGCCAGTCCGGTAAGGACACAGAGCTGACTGTACCTGCAGCTTTTCTTTCCCATCTGCCTCTGAGCCTGAGCCAAGCACACAGGCAAGAAGGCGTTGCGATTGCATTTGGGGCATTTTATTTAAGGAGGCTTTGCAACAACTTTGTGCTGTGGAGAAGGAGTAGAGAGCCCTGAGCTGTTGCCAGCCAGGACTGTCCCAGAAATAGCAGCAATTTGAAGCAGCATGGCCTTGAACCCATGCTGATAAACCCTCTGAGTGACATGGCCCACGGGTCAGCCACAGAACCATGCTGATGGGGCAGCGGTGTCATCCCCACATGAGTCCCCTCCGTGCTATCAAGTCTTAGTAGCACAGCTTGTCACTGCCTTGGAGACTGCTGCACCCTGTCTTAGTCTACATCTGGAAGTCTAAATAAGCCTTTCAAAAAAGATTAGAAAACCCTATTTGCAGAAGGACCTAAGTCCTTCAGGTGCTTGTTAGAAGACAGCCTGTGGGTTTAGCTTTTCTTGGTTTCTTGACCTTGGTGTCATTGCATGTTAGATAAGTCCAAGGACACTGGCCTACCATGGAGCCTGACCTGTCCACTGTGGCTCTCCTAAACCTGCTCTGCAAAGGCAGGATTAGGCTGGCTGATGGCAGTTTTGAAGTTCTCGTGCAGCCAAGCCAGCAGTCTCACCTGATTCAGGACCTCGCAGGTGGGTTCCCTCTTCCTGCCACAGGCTTTCAGGCACCCTTGTGAGTCCAGGGACTTCCATGGAAATCAGCCAGTTGGCAGCAAAGACACAGAAACACCTGCTGAAAACAGAGCAGGGGCTTTGCTGAGCTGGAGCCTTGGAATCTAACTGGGATGACCACATGGGCTATAAGGACAGGAGGTATAGGGAGGATAGAATGGTGCTGCCTCTACATGGAATCAGTGCACCCTCCACAGGCAGCTGCTGGCTTGTAACCTTTCCCAGAGGCAGAAACATCTTGGTTGATCCCTGGTGCAGCTCTGCAGCTGAGGCTGATTGTATATTTTTTGTTTAAAGGGAAGAGCATTAAGGATCCACAAGCAGCAGGAAAGCAGATCGATGATAAGACCAAGCAAGACAACAATGGTCATCCCTCAGAAATCACTGTCCCCTCCACCACTGCCCTGATGGAGATGGGTGGAGATGTTACAGATGCCTCAGCTTCAAACCAGGCCTTATCTAAAACCAAGGCTGGAGGAAATTTGCCACTGGAGTCCTGGATGGAAAGCTCCTCAGTAAGCTTGGTGGAAGCTGATGGGGCCAGCAGCTCCCTTGCCTTCTCTGCTGCTAACATAGGCACGGGGATAAGGTTTGCATACGGCGGCTCAGGCACTGCTCTGAGAGACCATCTCAATGGGGGCATCTCAGAAGGCCAGGACAAGGAATGTGGCTCAGAGAGCTACAGGCTGGCACAGGAGCCAGAAATCCAGCTGAGCAAGACTGAGGTGGACCCTGGCAGCACTCAGTCTGCTCCCTGCGATGAGGCTCACCAGGCAGAGTTGAAAGAGATGGCAAAGGAAAATGAAGACCCTGGTACAGATTCACTGTTGGACACCTCTCAAGAGAAGTCCTTCTCGGAGGAGCCAGCCACCGACTCCTCTTGTTCAGCAACGCTCCCACCAGGGCAAACTCACAGCGACAGGGAAAAGCAGAGGCCATCTGGGAAACGCAGGAAGAAGAAGAGGCACAGCAAAAGCCACTCAGGTAGCCCATTTCGTATATAGCCTGGATTAGATTTAAAAAGAAAAACACAAGCGTAGTTCATTCTCTTGACATTTATAAGTAGTTTATAAAGTGGTAATGATGAATCAATAATTAAAAAGCCCATTACACATACGCAGTAAAGATGGCAATAAGCACATCTGTCAAGTGTGCTAAAGACAGCTACAAGGCATAGTTATGTGCAAACAAGAGCTCCATTAGCCTCCAGAGCAGTGATTAAGAGCAGTTAATACTGGGTACTTAATCAGTTATCACCCTTTCTCAGCTATTTACAAACACATAAAGGCAGCAACATCAGTGCTGCTGTGGGGTTTGGTTTTCCCTCTCCTGAGCCTTGTTGCAAAAGCACTTTGCCTGCAATGACTTGACAACCTGCCCCAGGGATATTTTAGGTGGCTCCTGAACATCAAGCCCTCAAGTCATTGCTGCAGGGTGCAGGGAGAAAGTCAAAAGGTATGAAAGAGCATCTCGCTGATGCTTCTGCAAAGGATGGTATTTGGCTGGCAGAGAAGATCCCTCACGCTGGGCTGTCTCGTTGGAGAGAGCTCGGCCACTGGAAGCGTGGAGCCACCCAGGTCTCTGCCTCACCGAACCCAAACCTGGGAAGTGCATCCAAGTCCCTCAGACTCTACCAAGCTGAAGTCACCCTTGGGTGGGTACTTTAATCCCAAATAAGAGGTGCCTCATAGGGAAGATGCATGGGTCTGTCAGCCTTTAGAATGATACAATATACTGTCCAAAGCCTGTTTTCTGCAAGATCCTGGGGACAAACAGATGGGCACAAAAAGTGGTGGAAGTCTCTTTTTATCAATGTTTAATGTTTTTCTTTCTAAGGAGGGTGGAGGAGAAAGATGGCATGAGTTGAGCATCTGCCATAGAGGGACTTACCCTTATAATAGCGGCGTGCCCTGGGGCTGGAGTTATTTATGTTTCTAAACAGGCCGCTTTCCCCTAGTTAAAAAACAAGCCAGAACCAAAAGTGGTTTCCCGGAGCAGTGGTTCCTGAACTTGCTTCCCAAGAGGCAGCAGGAGGAGCTGCAGGATGGGAGCACTGCAGGCTCCCAACCATGGCCATACTTTCCTGACATCTGAAATTAGTATTTCTGGCTTAAGAAACTGACCCCCCCAAAAGCCACGGGGCACCCTGGGCATCCAGGGATGGCACCTTAGGAAATTCTGCTATTACACAATGTTTTCATCATGGAAGGTTCCCTGTTGTTACATTTGCCTTGCCATGATCAGCTATATTTAGTGTCTCTCTTTCGTTTAAAAGCAGAGGACGAGACTGATACTGGAGATAATAAAACAAAAAAAGGTTGTGTGATAGAATGAGGTATGTAAACTCGCGAAAGTGTTTCTATGTGAACTAACTACAGCACTGGGACTTTACAGAACTAATCAGTATTCAGCATATCAGCTAAGCTTTTTGTCTTTGTGTCTAATCACAAATACACGTAAAAATAAATTTGTTACGCTGATTTTTGCTCTCCAGGGTGTTGATCTTGCATTGAGTGGAGTCAGTGCTGATCTCCCCTCAACACACGGTCACAGCCCACGTTTCTGTCCTCTGTGTCAGCAGCAGCCAAACCTCCTGTCCCTGCAGATAATTAAAAGTCAGTATGCTAATCAAGTGAATTCAGCTTCATGTGATAAAGTCCTTGCTTTGATCCCGTTATTTTCCCAAAAACTGTAAAAATGCAATTTCAGTACCTACCTCCTGAAAAGAACAATGTTTGCTCCGCTTGCAGGTAGCCACTTCCTACAACACCCTTTAAATATAGGTATCTGGAAAAGGGAATAAATCACTGGACCCAGTGACAAGTACTAGTTGGGGCAGCATTCCAGCTGAAAGCCAAATTCAGTTCCAGAGGTGCACACAAAGGAGTCCATTGGAACAAACAGACCATGTATTCTTATATGCATTCATGCAGCTTTCTGGGATGGGGGGTGGGGGGTGGTAGGTCATTTGGCTTTTGTCACTAAAAAAAATAATACAGATAACCCAATTTCTAGTGAAACTGCATATGAAGTTTCCTGCATCCTTCATTGATGCTGGCAACATACAGTTGCCCCTCAAAAGAACACTTAAGGAGATTCAGGATGAAATTTTCGTTTGTAAAACTTTGCCTCTTTTTTATAGCAAGTGGAAAGAAAGGCAAGAAAAAGAAACAATCGAAACGCCCCCGTACTGAAATTGCATAGTTACACATTGTCCTTTCCATGCTGATGAGCATCTCTTATGAACTGAACCAATAATGTCAAATCTCTCTCTGTCTCATTTCCTAAAAGGAATGTATTTGTTCTCCAGCATCCCCAGTGCCCGGGGCTGGGAGCCTGGCTGGGAGCCCTGCTCCCACACAGACCGACAGCCCCAGCCCCTGTGGTGGTAGAAATCTCTGCAGGATTTTCACACAGGGTTACTTTGGTTCCTGCAACTGCAGCATCATTGCTAGCAAGAGAAAATGAGATATAAATTGGGTAGTCACGGTCCAGACTATGCTTGCCCTCCTCTTGGCCCTTTCTGTGCTGTACCGCAGGATTACATCAAGTGGAAAAGGGAAGTAGCTGGGTTGGTTTAAAAATCCTACGAAGATTTGCAGCAAGATCAGAAAAAGGTAGCAGCGAGGCACAGGTAAGAAATAAGTCAGGACCAGTGGTCGTGCAGCAGAGGGAGGGCAGCTGAAACTGTGAGTTACGCGTAAGTCGGATTATGTATGTTTTAAGCACAGGAATTCAAGCATGCAGGCTTACAGAAAGTCATATTTGAAAAAAACAGAGACACTGACAGCTTTGAATTCCACGTAGAAGACACAGAAGAGCAACGCAGAGGAGCACATGGACAAACAGTACCTTTATGAAGTGACCAAGACAGGCAGGAGTTTCAGCGCATCCTTGAAATGCAGCGCCTGGCACAGCCGCACAGTGCCAGGAAAGCAGAGATGAGCTGCACCCTGAAACCTGCAGTTCCCTTTTTCATCTCCTCCCATCTTTATGTCACTTGGAAAGGTTAAGAGAAAATAAAAATTCGTTTGCTTCTCTTAGCGTCCAGCCACAGTGCTTCCTCACCCAAACACAGCTCAAGTTCATCCCTCTTCATAAGACAGACTCAGCAAACCTGGAGTGCTCCCCACCAATATATTTTCCTAGGATGCCCCACCTCATTGTTTTTTCTTTTATTTATTGTCCCAAGTGCACGTGGTCTGTTCAGGTTACAGCACCAGTTTTCTTTCGGTACAGGGTATTTCTCTCTCTAATGGATTTGCTGGATGTGGAAGTTGCTGGGTCTCATGAAGCCAAGGGAATCTTGTTCTTCTCGTGCAGATCCAGCTGCAGGGATCAAGACTCGATCCCCTTATCAGCTGTTAGAGCTTCTGTAACAGCAGCAGAGTAAGGGCAGGAACAGCCTGTGACTTGATGAAATAATATCTCAGAGCAGTAAGACTGACGTAGTCAGTGCTTGAGCTTTTTCCTCACCTTGACTATATCTTGTTATGCAACAATTTCTGTATTAGTGTCCTTTAAATATCAGCTTTTACACCTAGAGTGGTACCCCACATTATCTCCATGTTCCTGAAAGAAACAGCGAAGCCTGTTGTTCCATGGAATCAAGGCACTGGTGGTCGCACTCTGCTCATGTGTGTGCTGGTAACATCTGAACTCATTTCCAGCCAAATCAGAAAAGAGCTCGAAGAAGGATGACTTCACAAAAGCTGACAGTCAAACAGAGGAGAGACGGTACAAATGCCTGAACTCCAGGGAGGTGCTCTTTGAGTTCCCTTGCCTTACACCCTAGAGAATTGCTGCAGACAACTGTTCACGTCCGTTGGTACAGCTCCTTTTTTCCTCTCCTGCCATCTTCATTTACGTCATTTGGAAAGGTTAGGGGAAACAAAAGACTTGGAAGCACAAGTCCATAAGCAACCAGGCTTTGGCAATTTCCCTGCTCACAAATCTACTTGATTTATTCCCTAGAAAATAAAAGAACAAACCAAACCGGGAGCATAGGCCAGTGCTCCAAGACCACTGGTGAGGAGGGAGAGAAGGGGCAGGCGGGGGATGCAGAGCTGCCTGCCAGCAGCTATGACATGCACATGGCACAGTGGGACATCAGCCTCCTTCTGCAAAGAGACAGCAAGATTTGAGAGTCAAGGTTTTCGGGTTTTCCTTTTTTTTTTTTTTTAAATTGTTTTCCTTTGCTTCTAGGGGAATGAATGCTTCACCTTCCCTTCAGACTCAGTATTGTCTGTGGGCAGTTTTCTAATGAACCACGAGGATGTACTCAAGCTAACACTCATCTTCCTATATGGCCTTTGCCTTCATGTCTGTCATTAGATATGGTATTTTCTTTGGTTATGGAGTGAGAAAGGCTTTTAAAAATGACAGTGTGACACCCCGTACTTCTGACAGTCCTGCTAAATCCTCTAGGTTTAGTAAGTTCAGCAGTTTAATATCTAGATGCATATTTCAATATTCTGCTTGGAAAACACAAGACTCATGTTGTTGGACTGAACTAGCACCCAGCTTCAAAGCAGAGTTGTCCAAACTCATGAACATTAGGATCAGTTCTGGAAACATGAGTTTTTTATTAAGTATATAAAGATTTAGCTCTGCCTGGTTTTAGGTTATCTGTAACTGGTTTCCCTAGTAGCACCCTGACCATTGGACACTCAGACATGCAAAACCACACCACTTTTGTTTTATAACTGAAAATAACTTGCATTTCCCCCTCCTCCTGCAGGTGTCATGGCAAGGCAGAAGAAGTAACAGAGACCAGCAAGCCGCTCACACATCCCTGGAGCGCTACCAGCTTCTCAGAAGCAGGTTTTGCAACACCAAAATGCCACCGTGGTCTTCTCTGCCCCACCAGGATGTACCGCTTCTCCTCGTGCAGCCTTTCACTCCCCTGCTCAAGACCCAAAGAGCCTCCCCAGAGACTTCAACCCTCTTGGCCCGTGCCTTATGCCGGGCACCTGCGGGGCCGGGGACCAGTTCTGTGCATGGTGGCATGAGAGGGTCAGACCTCTTGTATGCTGTCCTGGAAGCCAAGTCTTTCAACCTGCTCTTAGGCCAAACGCCTCTTGAAATGACAGCCGAGTGTGGCCCAGGAAAGGACCGCAGTGTTTAGCCTTCAGAGAAATTTTAAAAATAACAGTGCCCCAACTAAATTACGGGTATAAATTAAGCAGTGGCTCTACCATTACAGGTGGAATTGTGTTAACTCCCTCTTCTCATCGCCCACTGAAGATTTATATTGGACCAGGTCAAAGACACAGATCAGACAAACATATTTTTACTCTCTATCATTTAAAGCAAGGGAAATCAGTTACAGGGGGAAAAAAGTAAAAAAAAAAAAAGTAAAAAAAAAAAAAGTATGTATTTTAGTAAGCATATGGCCATATAAATAGTGTCTAGTTCCTGCATGATGCTTATGTGCAATTAAGTTGAAGCACGTCGGTAGTCTTGCAGTAGTCTTCTCACATGCACAGATGCGTCCATCAACTTTTGGAGAACCAGGGCCCCAGTTCCTCTTATTAAGCAACAGAAAGAGGTTTTCCAGAGTGCTCTATCGGACACATTTTCAACTCATTCTTTAGTAAATCTCTGGATTTGAATGCCGTTGTCAGCTGCTTGCACTCAGAAGTCTTTGTGTTCAAGCTGCAGAACATGTAGATTCCTGCTACTTTTGCTTTAAAACTGGGAATGTGCATTATTGTGTTTCCAAAATGGAGAGCTTTACTTCTCAAGTTTTGTAATAAGGTTGTACCATAGTTTTGTACATAGCTGTCCATTTAAAATGAGCTGTTTGTTGAATCTATGGTGTGATGACTGCTGAAACATGAATCAAGTGGAAGAGCTTGGTACGTTTAAGAACTATGCCTTTATATGGTAACTCACTGTGGCTGAACTCATGTTCAGGCTAAAGCTTATTTTGCTTTGGTTAATAGGACTTGTAATGTCCTTGTAACACTGAAAACTTTGCTGGACTAAGTTAGAAGCTAAACCAAGAATTAAATCACTGGTTTATTTTAACCAAAGCATTGCTATGAGCATACCGAGAGTTGGTTAACAAAAGCTAAGATGGCTTGAGAGCAGACACACAGGCAGCTTCAGTTCAGGAGTCCCTGCAGAGCCCCGTTGCAGCTGAAATCCCGTTCCTGGCTGGCAGAAGCGGGCAGAGCCCCACTGTTTCCTGCAGAACCACCCCAGGTTTGACTTGCAGGACTGTCTCTGTCACATTTACATGTTCTCCACTCCCCCCGCTCCCCCTTTTTTTTTTCCTTTTTTCCAGTCTCAGAGCACATCACCCAAGCATCAGTCTTTTTTCTCTTTAATGCAGCTTCTCTGCTCTCAGATTAGACCCCAGGCTACAAAAATCCGAGTATCAAACACGTATTCCCAGCAGCTTTGCAACCCCCACGTTTCCCGCAAAAGCCTGCAGCCCAGGCTAGGAATGAGCAGCCAGCCTCCTCCTCCTTCCCAGCCCGCTGTTTCATCAGTAAGAACAACATCATCTGGAGATTCAGGACTCAGGAACAAACAGGGTTTCCGGGTCTCCCTGGGGAACCTGACCTGCTGCTGCCCCGCAGGCTGCTCTCTTCAGATGCTGCAGCAGGTGTCCACTTCACCTGGATATTTCAGCTACCCCCGTTTCCACCTAGAGACCAGAGCTCTTTCCACACAGCCAGAGGTTTTATAGCTCTGCATTCTTACCTTTGTCTTCAAAAAGAGGGTGTTCAGCATTTATCTTTTCACTGCCCTCAAGAATTTACAGAGAAATGGGTAATTTTGAGCCACTGCTGGTTCTTTGTTCCATAATCATCTGTGAAAACTATATTAAATTATCCATTCAATCACATCCCAATAAGCAGGCTGAAGCACAGCATTTATAATTTATTACTCCAGAGGCGCTCTGCTTCCATTACAGTGAATATTTAAGAAGAACAGGGGGACAGAATCAGAGCAGGTCAAAGAAACTGGGATGTGCAGTTTTGCTCCATTTGTGACACTGAAATAAAGCTCATGATCCTGAAGATTTTTCAGTGGTTGCAAGGCCAAATTAATTGCTGGTAAAAACCATGTCCCTTCAACAGGTCCATGGTCATTTAAAGTGAGATTGGATCTCAGAAAAGAATTCTTGTGGTATATTACAGTGTCTTCACATGCAGTCCACTATGTAAACCAGGATGTGAACACCAGAAGTTTCTAGCTGCCAAATAACTGCATATTCCTTAATAAAGCAGTGAATATATGATAAAATGAAGCTATGGAAGAAATCCGCAGAATTCTTTTCCAAGTATTTCACATCAGAATTTGGATATGTTTGATGGGATGGATTTTCAGGGTTGTGGGTATCTTTTTTCAATACTGAAAATATTTCAAAGTTTAGAATAAAATAAGTATTTAACAAGTTTCCTTTTTCTTGTGGGGATGGGGTGGGCCTATGGTTCACCAGAGATTGTCCATCAAAGCCTTATATTTTCCACATAGCACCTAAGCATATCGTTGTTGTATATGCTTAGTAATAATTACCCATTGTTTTCTCTCAAAGATGCATAAATGGAGCTATATCTAGTACATGAACACCACCACAGCGTTACACTGTACTTAGACCGTGGCTGAAATCTCTTGTGTCCAAAGTTATGCCAATATCTTTTGGTTCAAGTGCACCATTTGGTCCCCTCCTACCTTCAGTAGAGCAGAGGGGGCTGAGAAATACCTTCTGTTCTGGTTGGAAAGAGACGATAAAATGAAATAAAAGAAAAAAAATCATGATTCCCTTTCAGCAAAATTAACCGTTTTCGTTCTGTTGAAACATAAAGCCTGGATCTATAGCTTCATATTTCTGTACACAGTGATCTAGAAGCTTGACTACAGAGTCAAAAATGGGGCAGTGAGAGTGTCGGGACCACACGGGTGTTGGCAGTTACTACACAGTGACAGTCCTGCAGAATAACCACATTGTTTGGAGGATTTGCAATAGCAATGCAGGGCCATAGCAAAGAAAAAGGTTTCCAACTTGTTTGTGTAGGTACCGGACCTTAAATACCAGTGGAGAATTTGATCACTGCAAGTTAATCAGCATATTCAGCACTGTAAGTATAACTCCTTCATCCGTGCTGTGCTAGCACTTAATTCACATTAGGGACTCTCTAACACTCTCTGAACTCTTGGAAGAACTCTGTGTGACAATTCATACAGAGCCAGGTGTCAATAGGGATTAGCAGGAGCTCTGCTCTTCCCTAATGGAGACTTTAAGCAGACTCAGCTTACATTACTCAAAGTCAGAAGACAAGAGTCACTCTGTGATGATCAGCTCCTATCAAGTCAGTTTAGATACACTCCATCCTGTCAAAGTAGGTATTTTCTAGGATCAGCAGTCTTTGCTGATGACACCTACATTATGATTACGGTTGGTTTGCCCTGCTCTAGGCATGCAGAACCTGATGTGTTTGGTTAGTACTTCAGCAGCTTATACAACATAATCTGCAGTGAGTTTAGTCATGAATCGGTGACAATTAATTACCAAGTTCATCAGTCAGAATAGAAGGAAAAAGTCAGAGCTGCCACAGAGAGATAGGGTTTGCCCAAAAGAAGAGGCAGCACAGGCAAAAAGGATAACAGATCTACAATGTCTGCTGCTGTGATCCTTTGAAACCCACAATTTGATTTTGTAATCTAAATGAAATCCCCAATAGCAGACAATTTCCAGGAGCAATCCTTTGAGCCCAACAGACTTTTTCTAAACACTTTGCCATCTTTTGTAATGTCCATTCTTTAAGGTTTTCACAGCTCAATTAGACAATCTGATCTATAGCGGTGAGGATAGTCCTCTGAAAGGGAGTTTGGACAACGCCATTTCCAGGGTCCCTCCCAACCAACATTTCTATGATTCTCTGTTCAGCAAGAACCAGATACAAGAGAAGCAGAGTAGTTCAGGAAAGATAGAAGTAGTAGGAGTCTAGAAACCCTTTCAGGTCTATATGTTAATCCTCTTTGGTGAATTGGTATCATACACTCAGAAGAATATGCCTCAGGAGTAGACACTACATTCGCCATAGCAGCAGTCTACAAAGCCATCCTGAATCACAGACAAATGGTTTGCTTTTCCAAAATATTTCCTTAATTGGAGGGACTTCACAGAGAACAGGAAGACAGAAGGGGTTTTCTCCTTCCAGGTACTTACAAATGCTCTGCTTCCCTTGTAGAGGTCTAAAGGACAGAGGAGAGACCCTGACCTCTACAAGGCATGTTCTGTGACACATACGGCTGCCCGCAGAGGTCTGGGTGCAGACCACAGCTTAACCGCTTGAAGATCAAATCACAGCCCACATGGTAATCTCTTCCAAACCATGATGTATCTCAAACCTAGCAAACATCCAAAGATTAAAGCTATTATATCCTGTCACTAATCCCTTCAGCTATCCAAGCCCAAATTAAAGCAACTGCCGAAATACCTTTCCATTTTGAAGAGTTCATCTCTACTCTCTACAAAGCCCTCATTTAGTTCTACAACCCACCTTCTCCCAGCTTCCTACCTTTCACAGCGCATCCCTGTACATACACTTTTGCATGGTTCCTTGGCTGAACTGCCTCACTGCTCAGCCACAGGGCACAAGGACCAGAGAAGGGGTCTTAGCAGCAGACTCCCACAGCTGCTGCTGGGCCAGGCTCCATCTGCAGCAGATCCCAATGCTCTTACCTTCCCACCAACTGCCAAGTGTAACCAGTTCCCTTAAAGGGCTTTTTCATTAACCCCATCACTAGGTCGAGCCCACAGGCATTAAGCACATGGACTTCACAGTCACGCTCCAGCCAGCAGCAGAGGCAGCTACAGAGTGAAAAGTAAGCACTTTTGCTTTGTTTCCAACTGCTTCCAGCTTTTTGAGATGAGAAAATGGAGGCATAGCAGTAGCTGGATCTTAATAATGGAGAGGTGGGTATCTTGCTAGATAGCAAAGGTTAAATAGGTTTTTGACTGCTGGAGCACTGAAGTGAAATGCTGGGGACTTGGAGTACTGGAATCACTCATTTTCTGCTACTGACTTCCTGGGTGTCTGTGGGCAAGCCATTTCTCTGGGCTTCAATTTCCACATCTGTAAAATTGGGGCAGTGGTATCCTTTGAAACACTTTGGCAACTGTTGATGAAAAATACCACAAAATAAATATTACTAGTAATTAGATGAAAAAAACCCCATTCTTCTCTTCTCTTTTCTGACATCAGAACAGATGGGGTTTTTTGCAGCCACATTAGAGTCAAAACAAAAGGAAGAGGGTAACTTTCAAAGAACTACTGTTCCCCTAAGACCTCTCTGAACCCAGATGGCAGAAAACCCTTGGAAACACCTAGAAATGTATTTGAAAGGAAGAGGGTGACCCTTACAGCAACAAGATTGCTTATGCAAGAAAGGATTAAGATCTCTAATTTATTCTACTTCTTATTTTTATCCTTGTAAGAATCATAAACATCAAGAACAAACTACACCTGTTGAAAAGTCAGCAGTAGAGAATATCACACTGGGAGCCTCTTAATGCAAGCAAGTCCCTGCATCCAAACCAAAGCGTAGCCCATTGGGAGGTAATGAACAATAGCTTTGTAGTTAGGGACCACCTGCATAGCCAAGTGACTAACCTTCTCCCTGGTTAAGTTCTAGGTCTTGTAGCTCACTTCCAGCCCTTTGGTAAGCAGTACATCCTCTTACTCTCAATCCTCCATTGCAGATATTGACGCTTGTGCTTACATTTTTGATACTTACCTTGAAAGTGTCTGGCATACAGTCTTTAAACAACTTCTCCTCTCCAAAAAACCCTTTAGTAATAGCACACAAGGGGAAATAGCAGGTTTTCTGAAGTACTCTTCTAAATCCCTGTTTCTAGCATAATAGTGACCAATAAATGAACTTCCAGCTACAAAGAAAATCAAGTTTTACAAAGTAAGATCAGCCCATTGGCAACACTAGAAATGAAAAAAATGAGAGCGCTTACACGGCCCAAGACAGAGGGGTAAGGTGTTTTTAGGATCTAACTTAAAAATCTAAACCCTATACCACCAAAATACAGTTTCTCTTTCTAGGCTAATGAGAAGTTTGCCTTTTAGCATGTCAGTAAACAGATGGAAATGAAAGCCTGTGTTGTGCCAACCCTCAAACATCAGCAGCTTTCCCAATGAAACAAAGCGTAGAGCAGGAGAGCACTGAAAACAGCTTCACAGTTAATTGCAAGTTAATTGATTTCAACTGGATCATCAGAGTTGGGCTGGTGCATTGAATCAATCTCTGTTCCCTGCCCTGCCTAAATGGTGCCAGACAATGGCCGAGCTTTTGGAGCTTTCTGCAGTATGCTAGTCCTTGTCTGGCTGCACTGAGATGTGTGTGTATATATGTATGTATTTACCAGGGGTGGATTTTTGCACGTTCTAAAGAGAAATTTCATGCGGAGTTTTTTTTTTTTTTAAAATATACCGACAAGCTCATTTGAACAGTATCAGCAATGTAAGTTACAGCTGCCTGGAAGTTATAGCAAAGCTTTAATCTTCCTAAGAGCATGGATTTCTCTACACAGTCTCAAAAGCATAATCTTGGGAGGTATATTATTATAAGCCTATTTATCATTCAAAACATATTAGCTGTTTCTTGTGTAGTAGTCCTTGTTTATTAGGACTTTTTAAAACAATACTTTCCTTTACATAAACCCTGTAGCAATTTAGATGAGCACTCTGGTTTATAAAAAATGAGCTTCCTAATTAATAGTCTTTTACTGATTCCTCTAATAGCTTAATTAAAATAAATAAGCAGCAGAATTTTAACATGATTATTTCTCATAAGTTTTCGGTTTTTTTAATCAGCTCATTTTACTCCTAATATTTCTACCAGAAAGTGGCTTATTTCTCTTTAGGCTCTTTCACAGCGCTGAATCCCTCACTTGTCTGCTCGAGTAATTATAGACATCTGTACAAGTTTAGCCCAAAGATTGTGAAGTCCTAAAGGAGATACATTACGTTGTTTACATAAATTAAATGTAAGCCTGCTTTACCTCTGGGAAAGTGTTAGTGCTTATTTGGGCAAAAAAAGTATTTATGGAAACCAACAACAAACAAATTCAAGTAAATAGCAAATACAGTCAGTACTCATTTTCTATTATAGGCCTTTGGCTTAGCTCTCTTAACTGTTTCCATTTTGTATGTAAATTTCCTGGTATTTAACATTTATTGTTTTTAATGTAAGTCACTCTTACTAAATTAGAGATTAAAAAACACAAATCAAAACTTTTATTGCTTTCTTTTGCCTTGGATCCACTGGTTCACAATTTTACTGAGGCTGTTGCAAGAGCTGGAAACTCTCTTCAGTATGAACTGCTAGCCTAGAAAAGACAACCTGTTTCAAATTATAGGAGATGCTTTAGAGGTGTGCTGTGGACTAGAGATAGATCAGGTGCAGGTTTTAATGCAGCTCCCTTAAAAAGTTTTGTCCGTGTAAGTCATTACTTAAAATTGCTGCATCAGGAGAAAAAAGGTCAATCGATCATAAGCACGAACCTAGTCCTTTGGGAACATAAACATGGTGTATATAGCAAAGAAGCCTCTGATCCTGCACAAAACATAGAAATTAAAGCTCCCAACCAGTTAACACAATTAAAGCTGCTGATACTACTGATGTGTGTTTTGTTAAAGACTTGTGTAAGGGCTGGGATGACAGGGGTCTCTGCTTCCGTCCACATACTGTCCCTAAAAAGGCTGCACCTACTGCGTCATTTCTGGAACACTGGTAGTTTGCTCGTTACTCCCCATTTAGCTTGTAGTGTTTCTACCCTTGTTGATGATCATTGCTACTGAGATTAAGTGTCCCAGGACACTGTTCATCCACAAAAGATGCAACTGTTTCTAAAAAAAAGGTTTGCTCAGGCAAGCAAACAAAACCAAGTCCTGAGTCAGCAAGTGCGCTATTAACTTTGGTAGGTCCACTTCCACGTTTAAAACTGAACATACATACAAGATGGGGACTTCCACATAGCCTTTTGCAAGAGGCTCTGAAAGAATCTGTAGAGTCTCAGGGCAAATGTAAAGATTCGTCCCAGATAAAAATTTGGTTGAAGGGCAAAGTAAGACCATTTTACTCATTTTAATGCTTATGAGTCATTTCCTTGTGTGGTCCCAGGTCCTGCAGCAGCTGAGCCTGAGTTGTCCTCAGCTGTAGCTTGTTTAATTTATTAGGCTATTTTGAGAGTTTCTCTCAAACTCCCCACCCTTCTGCACTCCAGGTAAGTTGTGGTAATGTGGGTTCTCAGGAACAAGTGACTGTATCCCTGTTGTTCGAGATGTTCCCTCTGTAGGAGGCATCCATTTACTCCTTCAAAAGAAAAATCCCACTGAATGACTGAGCAACAAGGGGAAAAAAAGAATCAGGTAGAGATTTATTGTGCTGGTAGCATTTACTCTTCCTTTATGTGTCACAACAAGGATGTAGAAGGATCACGAAAAGTCAAAAAGGAGCCTTACGGCCAGCAGTACTGCTTTGCTCCTGACTCACACAGCTGAAACCATCATGAAATGTCACTTGTAAAGCAGATAGATAGAAATATTTTTGCCATTTACTTTAATGGGAAGGTCACTGTTGCTTCTGTTTCTCTGTGGGAGTTAGCAGTAGTCAGAGGAACTTTGCTAATCCAAGCACCTCCTCATTCTCTTGTACAGCAGGAAAATGGGACCAGGGCAAGCCACGGAGAACCTGCTATCAAGCATGAAGTGCCCAAATTACCACAAAACAGTGTCCAGAAGATCCGTTCAAAAGGTGAACAAATGCATTCAAGTTGATACAGATTTGGAAGAGGAGAACCCCAGTGCAGACCTGAGCCTTTCTCCAACAACTGGCCTTTCCAGGAAGACGCAGCAATCTCCAGGGAAGATGTCACCTTCCCAGCAAGATGTTTCTTCATCTTCCCAAGGACAGTCTGCCAAGCCAGCTTTGCTACCGCTGCTGCCAGTCCCTCCACCCCTACCCCCAGGGTGCCAGGTGCCTCCTCCACCTCTTCCCATACCTGGCATAAATGCCTCATCGCTCCCACCTCCGCAGTCATGCAGTAATCCGGAGTGCAATCATCTTACTTGTGGACATGGGGGCCAGCCTCACCCTAAGAAGACACCAACATTGAGGATGAAGATGTTTCACTGGCAGAAGCTCCCCTCTGACGTGGTGAGACGTACGTGCTTGTTTGTAATGCTGTGCTGATTGGTTCATTATTTTGCATCCAAATAAAAATGCTAATGTTGAGAGGCTACGCCTTGACTCAGTAAGTCAGGTCCCGTTGCTTGCTCTCAGTCCTACAAAAAATTAGTAATCACAAATAAGCATGGAAAGTCAGGCCATCGCCAATAAATGGAGGAAATAGTAATTTGGGAAACACACTGTACTGAGGCTCTGTGGCTGCTAAAATCGTCTTCTCTTAACCTCTCAGTCTCTATTTTTAACTTGTTAAAGTGATGTTGTGAGTCTGCACTAATTAACGTTTGCACAGTCATGTTCTGTGGTTCTTCCTACTGAACTCCTGGTGCATCACTGGTGAGTGTCTTCTCAGCTGAAGCTTTTAGGGATGGGTTGGGTTTGGTTTTGATTTTCTTGCACAGCCAGAAGATGCATCAGCCAAGATCTGAGGCTGAAAACTCTTGTGAGTAGGGCTGGGGAACATGCACCCTCAGGGCAGGATGTAGCCTCCAACTTCATTTCAGCCAACATGATTAGTGTGGGGTTTCCATCCACTCAAAATTACACTAAGGTTTGTGGTTAACATGTAGTCTGCCAAAGGGGTTTGCAAGTCCTGTTCAACCGTCAGCAAGGAGACTGTCAACAGGTTTCCATTTTTGCTGCAGCTTTTCATACTCAGTTCACACAACACAGATCTCATAGTTGTTATCCATCATGCTTATCACCAAGAAAGGGGGACATCAGGGGGTAAGCACTTGCTGCTATGATAAAACACATAGACACAGAAGTAAAAAACCAGTTTGAGCCACCCTCTGCTTTCTTGGGCAGAGATACAAACTCAGCTTCATCTCCAACATCTTCAGGAAACTGTTGCAATTTCTCCTAAAGAAAAAGGAGGTGAGATCCTCTGTTAAAGATTCCAGCGTGGTAGACAAATTCATGATTTGAAGTGCCATGTGTTATTCTGGTGGCTCCTGATGATTCTGTTAATAGTGCTGGGCTGGGGAGTCCTTATCTCTTGCAAAGAGAGATATTTACCCAATTGCATGCAACATCCCCTGTTTGGGTACCACAGTTCTGTGATGTGTAGCCGGTCCGCAATAGCAAAAAAATTTGAAGCAGCCCACTATGTTCATCTGCTGCCTTCAGTTCAGTGAATCGAATGTGGCAGTAGTTTTCCAGGTTTAATTAGCCTTCAGACCTTTGGGATGCTGTCTGTGGGAGCTGCCACTCTTAAATAATTATCATTTGTCTAGGACTAATGAGTGTCATATCTCATCCATCCTCTAAAGTGTTTTTCACAAATCAGACTGCCTTGAAAGTGCTCCTCTACCTCTGTGGTCCAGCTTGAAGTGTTACTCTCTTCCAGGAAGCAGCTCCATGTGGACTGTGATGCCAAACAGCAGCAAAGAGCTCGTAGAGCCTGACTATGCAAGCTTGGAGTTACTTTTCTCTGTTCCACCAACAGCACCTAAGGAGAAGACGGGGCCAAAACTAAGGAAAACAAAAGAGGTACTTGCACTGCTCATTTCTTTAAAAGCCTGGCAAAATTCTTGGAAGTGAAAAGCTTATTCGTTCTTTATTGTTGTCAATCATTTATCGTAAGAAAGTTTGAAATATTTTTATATCCACTGCCTAAGATTACCCTAAAAAAAGCACAGGAGAGGTTTAGAATTAAATGTGTTGAAGTAACTCTGCTGAGGGACAGGTCTTCATCTGAGAGGGAGGACATGGGAATTTCAGTATTAATTCGTATGAACTGGAATATTCTAGTCAAATCAATTCCCTTCTCCATGCCTTTGCCTCTTTCTCTTTCTAAAATAGATCTAATAACCTGTACTAGTGTAAAATGCTCTGAGTTTGACCAATGAAGACTGTTGATAATGTTATTACCAGAGAAGAATGAATCGTGCTCAACAAACAAAAGCTCTACACTTTCTGTTAAAATCCAAGTAAAGGTATTTCTAGCTGACTGCTGCTTTTCTTTTCACAGATCACATTCATAGGTCCAAAGAAAAGCCTCCTTCTGAATATATTTCTGAAGCAATTTAAGTGGTAAGATTTGGAGAGTACCATCTGAATTACTTATTTGATGTGTCTATGTGTTTATTCAGATATTAAATAAAATAAATTTAGCAGAAATACTTTACAACCATTATCTTTCCTTAGCAAGGAGTCAACTTTATTTCTTTTTCCTTGTTTGTTTTTTTTTTTTAAACTAATGAGGTGCAGCAGTCTCTTTCCAGACAATTAATATCGTGTGTCAAGCTGGTATTAAACCTAAAATGAACCACTAATTCCTAAAGAGACAATATTCATAAATAATGTCAAAATCATGTGGAAATGTATTTTTCTTTGGTATTATTGACATAAATACCAACTGCTGGCAGCAACCATTAGTGAAGATTCCTGATTGGAAGTTTCAAGTTACTTTTTGATTTTAAAGTGGCATCTCCAGGGGTTCAAATCCAAAATCATATATAGTTTTTATTTGCAGTTTTTCTATAACTATGAAACAGTTTCTATAATTAAACAAAAGGAAATTTACCAAGTCACAGTCCTCACAGTGAGGGAAAGGAACAAAAGAAAGGAATCTGTACTAGTTTTGGTCAAAATATCTCAATTCTTAGATTCCATCTAACTACTGCACAGTGAAGATGGATGTTCTGCTCTCTCCCTGCCCTTTGTGCAATGGCCCATGTTATGAGGGCCTCGAAAATAAACTCAGCCTAGAACTTCCTTTGTGTTAGGAACAAATCAGAATCAGCCAGAGGGATTTTTTTAATTTTATTTTATTCTTTTTCCATTGCAAACTGCTGCTCAGTGGGGAAGAGCTGTGCATAGCCTAATCCAGTTGCTATTTCCTCTGCATGATCCCTGCATGATTCCCTGAGCAGCTGTTAAGCTCTCCTGAGAGCAGCTAGTGACTGTAGGATCAAAGACTTGAGCCCTGCTTGCACTCTGAGGGATGAGGCTGCTCTGCAGCTGGGTGCTGCCTCTGTTAGCGCCGGTGGCTGCAGGGAGCCGAGTCTCCAGAGTCCAAACCAGAGCAGCCTGGACTCATTTCAAAGACTTGTTGTCTGCCAAAGTTTCAGGGGAGGATTTTTGGGTAAAACCTTCTGGGATCTCTGTAAATACTTCTCAGCAGGAGGAGAGCCATCCGTTTTAGCCTTGGCTTTGCTTCAAGCAGTGGAGAAATTCAAAAGTAAATCTCTTTTCAATGGCACTGGGCAACCACAGTAAAAGGAGAGCCCTCAGGGTTTGTTGGGTAAAGATGAACAAAGCCCAGAAAGCACATCTGAATTATGAGGAATATTGCTTTAGACTTTAAAAAATCCTCTGCTTTTTCATATCTCTGCTGTACTTCCGAGGACTAAGATCCAAAAGGTAATGGGAGGCAAGTACGGTAAGAATTACTTCATTTATTCCTGCAGTGCTAGCTGAGAGATTGGGATCTCTTCTGTTTGTCATGTTACTCCTCCCTATGCCATTGCTCCACAGCACCTCTCTCTTTCCTACAGCTCCAATGAAGAGATTGCTGCCATGATTCAGAAAGGGGACGGGTCCAAGCTGGATGCTGAGATTCTGAAGCAGCTACTTAAACTGCTGCCTGAAGACCGCGAGGTATCTATTAAGTGTGTTATTCTGACAGAGTTCAGTGTGTTTTGTGCTCAGTTTGAAACTCTTGCACTGCTAAATCAAGCAGCTATGACCAGATCTCACAACATTCTCAATGACCTTCAAGGCAGTGCAATGGGAAGTCTGGCCTCTCCACACACAGGTTAGGCAACAGCACGCTGTGAGACTCAACAGAGGTGTAGACCAAGCGGTGACCTCTATTCCCGTTGTTTTAATTAGATGGATGAAGTACATTAGCATTTGTGGACTTGGGTGAATAAAGAGCCTTTCAGAGCAGGTTTCAATGGGGAGAAAGGGAAAGGACCCATCTTTTTAAAGGGGTTGCGGGACTTCCATACACTATAGCTTGCTGAAGCCCTGTCTATGGATCAGGAATTCATCCTACAAGGTGCTGTACTAATGCAGATGACCTTCCAGTCAAAAAAATACCTACATGTTTGCCTTTGCAAACCAGTTCATTTATGGAATTTATTGTTCATATGCCTCACTCCCATTGCCCGTGCCCACAGCAAGGTCAGAAAAGCCAGTTTCTTACCTGGAAGAAGCAATGAGCACCAGAAATACTTGAGTTGTTATTTTACTGTTTTATTCCCCATTAGATAAATAGCCTGAAATCTTGCAAAGAAGAAAAATCAAAACTAGCAAATGCAGATCAGTTCTATCTCCACCTCTTGGAAGTTCCTAGGTAAGCAAAATTTTCCTTGTCTGCAACCCATGAGCGTGGTTCTGATAAGATTTGTCCGTAAGAATTAAGGCCTGTGTTTCCTTTGCCAGAGGGATGTTCCTGATACTCAGGTCTTCAGGATGAATAATCTGACTGCTATTTGTAGAACTGGTTTGAGAAACTTTTCCTTCCCAAAGGCCAAAAATTCTTTCAGACACCTTTGGAAGACTACAGTTAAATTAATTTTGGTAGGAAAAAACTCTTGACTGTTGTACAGCTACCACCTGTATGGCATGAAGTTGCAGACTGAATCCTGCCATCAGGCTGCTGATTCATTTCATCCCTGATTTAGAGATTCCACTCTACCAAAGAGAGCCCACAAACCCAGGAGTGAATCACAGCAGTGCCTGTGCTTTCACCACATCCCTCATTTTTACCAAGTCAGATGAGACACACACAGAGAAATCTTTATGCTGCTCATAAAAAACATGGTGATACGTTGTAATTCATAGGAACAGTCCCTCATAAATCTGAGCAGTTGCCATGCCACAACCAGAGACACTTGTTTGAAAATGTCATAGTGAAAAAGTGGCTTTTCATTTTCTCAAACTTATAGCTAGCTTTAAAAGTACTTCAGAAAATGTTTTCATGGCTCTTCCACAACATTAATCCATGGTGAGGTGTAAATATCATTAGAGGACATCACTGCAAAAATATTCAAATTTCTGTCTGGGAAGTTAAAAGAGGAACAAAGATCCTGGCTAGTGCTGCCCAGGAATTGTCAAAAATTATGGCTTCATTATACAAGGAAGTCACTGCCAGATGTCAGTGCAACATGGGTTTCTGAAAGAGGAGATGATAATTGTTTCTAGGACATCTTTGGAAATATCTAAGTGTTTGATGTATTTATAATCCAGTTCTCGTGTCAGAGCATTAAAGAGGACATAACAACGCTGGTACTGCGCTTTGCCAGAAATGGGTGATTCTCTTGCTGAACACAAGTCAATTAATCAGGCCTGTGGGTGTTGTTTTTGTGGTGTTTGCTGGGGTTTTTTTCTACTGATCTCTTTTAGCTACCAGTTGCGGATTGAATGTATGCTGATTTGTGAGGAAACAAAAAATCTGCTGGAGTGTCTGCGGCCAAAAGCACAAGCCGTCAGGACAGCCTGTGAAAGTAAGTACATCAGTGCTGTGCCTATGCCCAGGCTCGGTCATAGGAAGCCTCTCTTCTACTCGAATAGCATCAGTGGTAGCATATGCTATAATGTAACCAAAATTAACCTTTTAATTGCTGGATAGGTGGCAAACATAAAAATAATTCTGCAGTTTCCTGCTTTTAGAATATTCTGCAGAATTGCAATTTGTGATGTCTTGCTCTGAAGTGCAGCTTCTGTCAATATGAATACCAATTCTCTCCTGTCAGAGAAGGACATTTCCTCTATGTTAACGCCAAAATCTGTTTGAATATAGGTTAAATTTTTGTGTGTGGTGGAGGTTTTTGTCCATAACAATGAATCTGATCCAATTTTTCCCCTAGTGAACGCTGGTTGCAGTCCAGCTTAGCTCTGAGATGAAGCAGGCCACCGTGACATACCAGGATCGGGTTTGGCTTCCAAAACGGACATCCCAGATGACGTTCACCAGCATTTCAGGAACCCCCTCCACACAAAATTAGTCTCAGTTTTAGTTTTAACTCAGCTTTTTTCTGAGGTTGCTCTTGGATTCTAGCTTCAGTTCAATAGTTTGAGAGAGTCACTGACATCCTGTTGAACAGTTAAACTGCAAAACTTTTATTTATGTTTGCACATAAAACTTAGCTATACTTGGCTGGCCGATGTCAGTGCTACAGTTATTCTTCACTGTGCAGCAACAGTTCTCTGCAGCCCCACTCTGTTGTCCCCGTACCGCCTCCATCCCACTGCGTGGATCAGCATTTCTGTTAGTTCTGCCAAAAACTTTATGCTTAGCCCTGATTCTCCTGATGAAGTGCACAGCTTCTGCTCTTCACTCTCACTAACGACGACAACAAGGCAAAAAGCTCTTTGCTTTTCTCAGCCTAAAATAGTATCTGCTGGAAACAGCAGCTATAGACTTTCCCAAGCTTATACACTTTCCCATATGCTGTCCTCCCTCACAAGCGGCTGCAGGGATGACACATCTATACTCCACACTTGATGGGAATGTTAGTTTTCCATCTGTTTGTAGAGAAGAGACCACAATTGAAATTTACTTAATCCACTTCCACTCAGCTCATTTATTTCAGAACTGGTGTATTTCCAAACCCATAACAATGGCTTGACATAAACTTGGATGAGAATTTTTATACCCCTACAGACAAACCTAAGGAAAATCCTATTTCAGATCATTTAATTTATTGAAAATGTCTCTCTTTTCACTCTTCAGCACTCCTTACCAGTCCACGACTGCCAGTTTTCTGCCAATTGATTCTTAAAGTTGGAAACTTTCTGAACTATGTAAGTAAACAGATTTCTCTAATTGCTATATTTCTGAACATGACAGAAAATACACATGCAAGACTTGGAAACTGAAGGAAGGAACTTTTTTTCTGTATCTTCTAGGGGCATCACATTGGAGATGCTGGAGGTTTTAAAATTAGTGCCTTGCTCAGACTAACAGAAACAAAAGCAAACCAAAGCCACATTACTCTGCTTCACCATATTTTGGAGGTACAACAAAACTGTGAAATTATTCCTGTGTGTATTACTCTCAAATAGTCATTCCCCAGAAACTAAGGGGCTTTGACCTTAGTAGCACCCCACCGTAGGTATCTGAAGGGTTAGCCTCTGTGAAATATGATGAAATATCGTGAAAACTTTTCCACTACTCCTGTGCAGACAGGATCAAGTCTGCAGGCAGTAGTGTTTAGAGAGTTAATGGTAGGTTTCCTTTCTCAAGTTCACTTAACATGTTGGCTTGCTGTTTTCTTTCTCTTCTTCTCCAACTGCTCTTTTGTGTTGACATGTCTCCCAAATGCATCTGTCAATTTTAGTGGTATGAAGACAAAATCTCAGGTCAGCTTGCACACTGTGGCAGCTCATGGGATCTAAGTCTGAGTGGTTAAAAGAGCCTTTTGCTTTCTCTCTAACTCCCTATGGGTGCCAACATGAGAAAAAGAATGAACAAGACTAAATTTACCCCTATGCTTATAAGAATAGAAACTGAAGTCTTACTTTTTTTAGTCCTGATGTAGTCCAGCTGAAAAACTTTCATACTCTTTGACTGACTGTGCAAGGTAACCAGTTTTCACTTCGATTTTAGGAGGTTGAAAAAAACCACACAGATCTGCTGCAGCTTCCCAGAGATCTTGACTTTGTTTCCAAGGCAGCAGGGTAGGACATTATTGTTTGGTTTTGTCATGTATGAATCGCCAGCCTTTTTAAAACCAACCAGGAGCTGAGTCATTTTATAGTGGTGTAAGAAGGTCACAGGACTTCTCTGCTGTGGGAGAGAAGGGTTCCCTTCTAACACCAGAGATTTATAAATCAACCTGGTTAAGACTTTTTATGTGGGGCTCAGTGTGATTTTTCATTCGGATGCTCCAGTACTACCTTAGAAGCAATACTGTGTAAATAGTCAACTCCCTCATTTTCAAGGACCAGATTCTTCTTGCATGTATCGCAATAGAAACATCTTCCCTGAAATTTCTCAGCCATATTCATGCACAAGCCCATCAGGAGGTACATGTGCAGAGCTGGTGTAAGAAGGGAATGATTGGGGTGATTTACTGGCAATTGAGGGACCTCAGGAGTCCCCAAGTTGAATATCAGCCCAAGTTTCTAATGTACGTGGGTAGAAAGAAAAAAGCTGTTTCTGCAGACTTACCCCCATGTGCCTGAAAGCCTCATGAGTCTAACGCTAGCTCTTTCTCTTTACCTCAGAAGAATCAAATGGAGAAATGCTAAATCTCACTAATTAGAATCCTCATTTTTAGCACCAAAATTAACATTTTTAAAATCCTGTTATGAATTCATAGGAACTTTGTAGTGTTTTACATTTCCTTGTAACTAGAAGCATCTGGAGATGGATTGACATTTGTTAAGTAGCTGCTAAATAATTTATAAAAAGTGGTTTTATTCAGTAATTCAACAGCAAATATTACGGCTTTTGGGAGTTATCTCTGCAGAATTTAGGTTGCATGTTGTTTTGAAACATGAATCTCTTTTTGGGTTGTGTCATAATAGAAATACATTTGCAACCTGAAACTAAATCTCAGTCAATGATATAAATGTGCTATATTTGATAAAGTAATTGCCCTCTAGTTTAGTCAAACTCTCAAACTTACACAATTTATTTGCTGTTCTACCCTTGGAGAACTGTTTACAATGCAAATCCTGCAAGGGACTCTTTTAATGATGTTCACATCTGGACACACTGTGAAACACCATGTCAGGTTTTGCTGATTCAGTATTTTTTGTTTGGCACAAGGAGTAGGTCAGAACCACAGAAGATGTTGGTTCAGCAGTGTAACATGTTTGGGTCTCTACCTGAGCTAAATGAACTCTGAGAAGAGAGACAGTTTTGGACTGTAGTAGATTAGGGAGAAAAGGCAAGGAGGGAAAAGGACTAGCTACGTAAGGACAGCTTTGGCACAAGGGAGATGAACATGTGTTGCCTATGAAGAAAAATAGGCTGGAAATTTTGGAGGAGTTTTTTGAACACTAGAACAGTGAGCTTCTTCCACAGTTTCTCTAGGGAGGTATTGAGGGCAAAAGCACAGATTCTTTCTTAGGTGAGGGTTTGAGCACATAGAAAAGAATTTATACAGAGAAGAACTACCTGCAGAAACAGGGTCCAGGCTGGACAATTAATTCCTCATTAATTTGCAGAGATGATATAGTTTACAATAATCATTTAACTTAATGAAAACAAAAGACTCACCCCTTCAATGAACTGTCCCTTTCATGGACCTTTCAGAATCCACTTTGATGTTTTGCGGGCTGAAGCAGGTGCCAATTTCAAGAAACTGTTGGAAACAGAGAAGCGTTTATTTTTGTCGACGGACGACTTAAAAATACAGCATGCAAAATCCGTTCAAGTAGGTAACATGGGTGTGACACGCCTCCCACCCTTCTTCCTAACCGCTTTAAACCTCTTTTCAAAGTCACTGTAATTCAGGTAGCAAATGGACACAGAGCTCTATGGGAAAGGGGTCATAGCTGCGCTCCCCCTGCACCCTGGTGGAAGGAGCATCCCAGGGTTTCCTCCACTTCTGTAATGTGGTATCGTGATAAGAAAACAGCAGAGAACCAGTCAGCTTTGTGGGGGGGGCAAAAGAAAGGAAGGTCCTAAAAATGAAATGTAGGATGCAACTATAAATGTGTACAGTGCAGAAACATGTTTTATCTCATTGTTCTTTGGGGGGAAAAAAAGTGAATAGATTTGCAATATGCTTTTTTTTGTTTTCCGTCACGTATTTCCAAGCATCCAAACATCCTAGCTTTTCATGTTCTCTAAACAGGGTTAACTAAAGCTTAAAGAGAAATCCTGGTGCTCTATCCCCCTTCATCATTCACACCAGGTTGTGCCAAATTTCCATGTGATCGTGTGATGGAAGAGGCAACATGAAGTGAGCTGCTTTGGGCCAAATGGAACCAGGGGAAATGCAGATGGTCTGATTAAGGACGAAAATATCACACATTCTGAACCAATCTTAATTGTCAGGTTTTTAAAAGCTGACATGTGTTAACTGGCTTGAGTCTTCTGGGCAGCTCAGAATATGCGACTTCTTAATATGCACAATTTGTGTTGCAAACTGTGTCTCAGGGCAGTCTCGATGCTTCAAAGGACCTGCAGAAGGAGTTTGCCACTATTGAAAAGAAGAAGGAAGAACTTGCTGATTATTTTTGCGAAGACCGAAAAAATTTGTCTTTGGAAGATGTATTTAACACAATGAAAACCTTCAGAGAGCTCTTCCTCAAGGCCTTACAGGTGGTTTGCATTTGTGACTGTTTAGAAATAGATTGAGAACATTTTTTACTTTTAAGCAAGCAAGAATTTCTTTTTTCTTCTAATCCAAGCTGGGCTACCTAAACCCTGGCTGCAGAAGTGACTGAAAGTAACTGCTTATTTGCTTGTAACCTGTAGCAAGAAATGAGCATGTGGGCAAACACAAAATGCAAATTCTTTTTTGGTTTTTTGGGGTTTTGGGTTTTTGGGGGTTTTTTTGCTATGGAGAACTAAGAACCCTCCAAGTTGTTGTTCCCACTGTAAAATTATTAATCAGGGCTCAGGAGCTTAGTGGAGTGTGAAAGAATGAGCAACCTGACATGCTTTATAGGCTTTGCCATTAGGCAAAAGGTAACTGCCAATAGCAAAGAAAGCCTAACTGGAAGATATGTACGTATTTCATTGTACTAGTTAGTTCAAAACAGTAGGTTTTGTGCTCCCTACAAAAGCATGAATCTCCCAAGAGATTATATTTGGCACATTATTAATTTATAAGACTTTACTCCTTGCAATAAGGACTTAGAAAACAGCAACTTCACCGTAAAAGTTGTGTAAAGCCCCTTCCAATTAGCAAACCTCCATTTCGCATCCCCTACTACATACTTCACACCTGAACTAATGTCCTTCCTCTGGGGTTTTCTTAATGCCAGGTGATAGCAGCTTACATTTATATATTTTAACAGCAACAATCACCCACTCCTGTGCTGACTCCAGGGGAGCCTCAGACCGGGTTGGTCTTTTTATAGAGTGAATCATCCACATTGCAAGAATACAAACAACTATGCTGGGCAATGTGGAGACAAGAGAGGCTGGAGGAGTGCTTTAGGGCAGATTTCAGATGGAAGAAAAAAAAAAAGCGCTTCTGAAGAAGTGTTGGAAGGTGAAAGATGAAAAATATATCCTATAATGTTCTCACTACCTGCTTCCCCTGCGAGGGACTGGGCTTCAATTTTGCAACAGCCATACAGCTATCCAGCCTCCAAAATGATGCAGTAGCACCAGACAGTCTGGAAAATAAACCCTACAAAGCACAGATCCTTTGGCCCGTAGACTTCCTAAAACTAGGCAGGAAGGAAAGAATTACCAGAGTCAAGAACGTAATGGCTCAGCAGCTGTGGAGAGCTAAACTGGAAAATTGCTGTGAAGGTAAATCCAGCAACTGCAGTTCTTTTAAGAAACAGTCCTGATAAAGGTCAGGTAGTGTCTCAGTACAGCTGCAGAAGATTTAAACTACTTTTTTGGGTGCTGCTTGTTCACAACCAGGTTGGAACAACTACAAAGAAGTTCCTTTTTATCTACCCAACATGTAAACTCGCTTTCATCCTGTTTTGGTTTCTCAGCAGCACCTCACCTCGAAAGTGCCACAGCTGTTAGCCACAGTGGATTCATCTCTGTTCCCTCCACTGCAGATCTGTAATCCTCTCCCTTCTTGCCTTGCTTTCTCCCTATCACTGCAGCAAAGGTACTGTCTGTGCTTGAAACAGCAACATGCTAAAAAGTAGAAGGCTTTAATTTTTAAAGCAGCTTTTTGTTTTGTGATTTTGATTTTTACACTAGAATCAGCCACGTGCATCATCTCTTTTTAGTGCCACTTGAGGTAAGCTGTAAGGCTAAGGCATAGCTTTTGAGATGAGTCTTCTGTGTAAAGCAGGTCTCTTAGCACTACCAAAATTGTTAGTGCTATCTTTCTATTCTCACACTGAATAGGAAGGGGAATAATTTTGATAAGGAGTGGTCCTTCATGGCTCCTAAGCCTTCCTAGAGAGATTTTGGGTTTGTTACTTCTTTGTTTAAACAAAATCCTTATCCATTCCCTGAGGGTTCTTTCTGGTCTCTTATCCTTCAGGTAACAAAAACTGAGCTACACAAATGAAACTACTATAATAAGAATCTGCCTTCTTCCTCTTCATCGAAAAACAAAAGCTTTTCAAAGACCCAAATGACCCCCAAAACTGGCACAGTGAAAAGGAGCTGGTTCATCACCCAGGGCTGATGACTGTTTCACCAAGTCTCAAAAAATAAAAGGAGCAGATGGCAGGAGGAAGGAGACAGGGAGAAAATAGCTTCCCAGCTCAGAGGGAAAAAAACAGAACTGAGTTGTAAAATTGCAGAGAGAAGAAACAGTGTGATTATAGGGGATTGGGAGAAATATTTGATTTCCCTTAGCACTTGCAGCTGTTCAAAGAGGGGAGCTCCCAACAAAGAGGCCGTCTAATCTCAGGAAAAGGAAGAAAAAAAAACATTAAACAAAATCTGCTCTAGGAAGTACTCAGTTGATTGCAGAGGTTATACAGAGAGCTCTGTGCAGGGATAGTTCCTCCGCGTGCTCCCCTAGGATAACCGAGCTGGAGCAGCTGCTCCTCAGTAGGGGGCATATGGTGTGGGAACAGGATGTGCTTTAGATAGTGGGGGGATAAACAGTTGTCATGGAGCATCTTGTAATTCAAAGATCAAGCAAGTTGCTAATGTCCCACAAAGTGCAAAACCAAAGTGACACGCCTCTTTCATTTAATCTCATCCATACAGCCGTCTTCAGTAATCCAGGAGATGGAGAAGGGACTGTGAACATTCCTTCCTCTGTCGTGCTATCACTTTACCTTGTTGGGCTTTCTCGTGTTGAAGACACTCTGTTAGCAGTGGTTTTGCATCAAATCATTATGTTTGTTGGGGTTTTTTTTTTTATTTCTCTGAACAATTCAGTTCAGGTTTGCTCAGTCCATAAATTTATTCCTGATGTGTTTCAGTTGGTTCCCAGTACCGTGTGTGTGCTGCTCTCATAGAAAGACAAAGTATTCCTGAATTCAACTCCTTTATTTCTTGTTGCATGTTACATAGAGATGTTCTCTCAGGGCCCACAGATCTGTGAGTCTCTCAACAGCCATAATATCTCAAAGACATTATGCTAAGGCACAGCAGGAATTTATCAGGCAAGGATGACGGAGGTGTAGAGTGATGAAAAGCCTTTAGCCTTTGCAGAAGACTTCACCACCTGTACTTCATGCTTTCAGAAGCATCCCCCATTCAGGGCAAATATATCCTCTTCCTTTGTCAAAAGTACAATTTCTAGGCATTCAGTGAAAGTCCCCATAACCTTGAGCCTATAGTGCTCCTATATTTCAAAGAGAATAACTCTACTAATGTTTGCATGTTTTCTTTATTTGTCTGGAAATTTCTTTGGACCAAAAGATCCTGGATTCTAAGAAACTTGTGCATGTTTCCTGGGACTTCTTCAGCCCATCTCATGGAAATAGGGGCAGATGATCAATAGCCATCAACCAAACCCATCACTATAATAGGAAAATGGCTTTTCTGCTGCTAAACTCTCTGCAAAGGAGACCAGACATCTTTCATCAAGAATCATATCTGCACGAAATAATCAACATCTTCCTGGACATTATTAAATTTTGTAATATGACACAGCAGCACCCACCTCTTACATCACAAATCTCCATGACAGCAGGCCCAATAACTACTGATCTACCTACAACACGTAGATTAGCTAGGGACTGGTTGCAGTCAAAAGCAGCCGAGCTTTCAGGGGTGATGGCAATGTTCTGACGATGATTGCAGCTCTGGAACAAGGACTGCATATGCTTTTAAGAAAATAGCTTTTGTAATTTTTATGTTCTGCTACAGTTATCCCAGTTGTTCAGCACTACCCTCTCCTACAACTGTGCTACTTCTCAAAATGCAGAAATACTCCTCCTCTGAGTAAAGGTCTTCCTTTACTAGGAGTAATCATCCCATTTATTTCCCTTCCTCCGTTAATCATATCATCCTGGTACTAGCAGCTCTGTGGATAAGAGTCCTGCCTGTCTGTGTCAATCCCAACAGGATTTATGCCATCCTGGCCGTTGTATGACTGGTACCAACATTCATCCAGCTTGGACTCTGCCACTGAACACTGGTGTAAAAATACAGCTGGCAAATTTAACTGGTAGCTGAAGAGAAACTGTGAATTGCTGTTTAACACAGCTGAAGGGTTCATGAAATCCCTGGTAGAGATCCCTGAATACAGACAATATAAAATCAAGGTTGCACTGGGATAAATCTCTAGAATGCTAATTAAGTTAAACTAATGCTCTGTTTTGTAGACAAAGGGACTAATTAAGAAGAATGAATTTCAGTCCACAGTCGAACGTTGCAGTTAAAGCTAATGAAATAGTTTCCTGGTAACCTCATCATATGGAGAAGCCCAAAGGGATTGACCAGGAAGCTCTGTTCTGCTCTTTACCCTCAAACCCCAGCAGCTGAGAGTTTTAAGTATGCTTATTCAGAATAGCTATTCATTGCAAATTGAGAGCTTCTTAACCAGCTTTTCCTTCAGTAACTCTTCTTAGTTATTTTTTCATTCATCATTCTGTTTGAATGCAGGAAAATCAAGAAAGGAAGGAGCAAGTCGCAAAGTCTGAGAAAAGGAAGAAACAGCTTAAAGGAGAAGATGCGAAGAGGCTAAAGACAGAGTATGTAAAGAACAGTACATTTAACAAAAAATAATTCTGAGTTTTATTAGCCAGTCTTTTGTTACATAGGAGGAAATTATCTGTTTATATCCTGCTCTTACTCTGGATGGTTATGGAAGACTTTTAGGGGTAGAAAGTTGCACATGCTGGAACTTCAAGCTGCACTGTGTCACACCGGTAGGCGAGTTGTGTCACATGTTACCGTTACCATAACATTCGCTTTTTTCTGAGGAGAGGTCTGCTTCCTTACAGCGGTTATGTGAGTGCTTAAAGGACTGTCTGTGCTTTGCTGAAAACGGCTGATAGACATACATAAAGAGAAGCGCTTGCTGTGCTGGGCCTACCTGGGGGTGAAGCATTTCTAGTGCGAATTTGGCATATGTGTATTTTAAAATTTTTTTTTGGCAAACGCTTGACATCCACTTTTCTTGAAGATTTCGGCCAATGACATTTGGTTATGATTCTCAGAGAACCACTGCAAAAATGGCATTAGTAAATCTGAGTGGAGTTGGTGTAAACACTACGCTAGATGCTCATCGCTTGGAAGATTCTCTTTTTCCTTGTATCTGGTGTCTACGCCTTTTAGCTCCTCTTTTACAGTTACTCATCTTTAGAAATACTTTTTAAAAATACATAAAATTCATTGAAAACTGACCAAACTAAAGTTTTCAATATTGTCTCAACAAGCTATACGGCAAATATTTTACGTACTTTGCAATCGTAACATGCTTAATGTAAAGCTGCAGATTAAAACAATAAACATTTTGCTGTAAATACAGAACAGTAATTTAGTATATGGTAAAATTAAATTATCAAGTGACATTCAGCAGCTGTAAGGATTAAAGGTGTGCTCCAACCCTGTGAAGGGAAGGAGCACCAGATTAGAAAAACCTTCTGCACTACCAACATGCAGTTTAGATGGAACTGTTGGTATTTTTGGTCCTTTGTGAGAAGATGGAGTTAATTCTTGGAGTACAAACTTAAAGACAAGAGAGCATTTAGACTCTGAATTATTTTTCAGTACTTATTTTAGAAAACTTTGTGTAGCACTGGTAACAACAAGAACCAGGCATTTTTTAATCTGTTTTAATCTCCATCGGGATATGGTGACATAAATTATAGAGGGTATCAGTTCTGGCATGGCAAGAAGTTGGAGCTCATTTTAACATTCTTCAGCCTATGTAAAACCTTTCCTTTTTTTCCTATCATATAATTAGCAAGTTAAGTAATTATTTTCTCTGTTTAATTTCTGAAGGAGGGAATGAAAAGACAGTAAATTTGATGAAACCCTATTAGCATGTGCTTACAGGATTATCAAGGCCTGGTTCCACAAAGAATTAAGTATACCTTTAGCCTTCCAGGTATTTTCCTTGAATCCAGAGATACACAGCACACAGGGTAATCCTGTGCATAAATCTTTAGGGCCCCAACCCTACAGTCTTTGAATCTCTGACCTTAAGTCCAGTCACATGCTCTGTCAGTGTCAATATCTGGTTTATCCAGTTGTCTGAGGATCGTTTCTCTGCAGCTGACAGTTCTGCCATGGACAGCACACAGCAGCGCTGTCTCGTAGGGCAGGCAATAATCTCACTCTCCCAAGTTCAAAGAGAAGCGGCGAAGGCAGAAGCACCCCTCACTGATGTATTTTTAACAGATTACAAGGGAGGACTTGCAGCTACTGAAAATCGCTGGGAACCAATCACTGGGACACAGCTAATGACCAGAGTAAGCAACAGAGCAAAACACTTAAAAAGTGAAAATGTGCAGTTAAATATCAGATGAGGATTTATGTGTGTAGTTTTAATACTGTAACTGCAGCAGAAAATGAAATGCTACTAAAAGATGAAGCGCAAGAAAATGTTGATGAACAGTATAGGAGTTCCATAGCATAACTACAATCGTTACATATAGAAACCGAAAGCAAAAGCAGACCCCTCAGTCCAATTTCTTCTGTTGATATATTCAGCATCAAATACAAGAGCTTTTCTCTGGCAAAATTCTTATTGTCTGTACTTACACAGGACTTATTCATGTGGCTGAAAGTAACAGATATATGATAAAATGTCATCAGCATAAATTGTTCTTGCAATAGTAAAAGGAGCAAGTCTTCAAGAGCTGGGGAAATAAGCAAATGTTCAGCTGCTAAAAGCTGACTGGGTTACCGTTGCATTGCTTGGATTTGCTTTTTTAAAGCATATAATAGTGGTTTACAAACTGTGTATTAAGGACAAGTCTGCCTTTCTATGTGGACTTTACTTCCAACTGCATTGTGCTCTAGTCGATATTTGCAATCCAGGGTGTTACACTTTTGTATATGTTCATTTTAGTAAACAGTTAAACAAATGTACCTGAATCTGTGAGATTTGTTGGTTATGTTTTTAAATCACATACTAGCACATAAGATCCCGAGCAACCGCTTTTCCTGTGCTGATTGTGAACGCTGTCATGGTATTCTTGTTTTATTTATTTTTAACTGCAAGGATAGACTATCTAGATCTTAGTCTCCTAAATAAGATGGTGAATAAATGAGAAAAAGCTTCCTAATTGTATTTGGCAATATAAAAACATTAAATAGTTAAACTAATTCCACATGAATTCTAGAAAAATGCAAAAACTGCAGACTTCAGGCCATGCTCTCACAGGCATAAAGGAGCATGACCATATTGCAATGCTCTTTTAATCTCGTTTTTAAAAATATGAATTGCCCTGCAGAATCTCCAACTCATTATCTTGGCTGGAGAGATGACTCAAATTAAGCCCATTTCATTAAATCAGTTTTAAAATCTTTCATAGGTTTTATGCAATCTTATTTCTGTGCCTATTTACTCAGCCAGCTGAAATAATGTGAAGAAGCCTCCTGAATTGTTTGTTAGGCAGAGAAAGAAGCTACATAATTCAGCTGTTAGAGGGCTCACTCTCGAATGCCAGAGACTAAAGTTCCTGTTCACAGCTCTAGTCAGGGGCAAACCACAGGTTTGAACCAGTCAATGTCTGTTGCATCACAGCTGAGACTTTTAAGTCCCCAGCCAGTCTGTGGTGACTGCCCAAATACAATTGGGTTGGGGCCATTTGCTCTGGTTTATACATTTGCTGTTCATGAGGGAGGGACCTGATAGCAAAGCAGAATACCTGATGTCTCATAACTGGACACAAGCTGAACTGTGGGATAAATTGTCTGTGCCCACCCACAGACATGGAGGTATTATAGAACTGGGTGGCAGCTGAGCAGCTTTGTAAGTGTTGCTTGAGTATTCCACCTGGATACGTACTTTTTGAGGGTTTGGGACAAAGTCTTCAGAAAAAACCTACAGTACTGGGACTTATACAGTTCGTAAAGCTGGTCTGACTCAAAGCAGTTAATGCTGTATCATTTTTGTTCAATCTCTCCTCAAAAAATGCCCATGGACGCAGGAATCCTGCAGCCTGGACAAACTGCTGCTGTGCTGATAGTGCTAAAATGCTGCTGTACCAAAACGCCATCCTTAGGAGTACTGTTGAAGTAAAGCTGGTCTTACTCACACCTTCTGTTTCAAGCTTCATAAAGCTTTATATGCCTTCAAGTTTGTTTATCAGGTCAGTTGGTTCAGCCTAATAAAAGATTCGAACTCTTTTCATTTCATGCTCTCCAGCACAGAGAAAACATGATACCACCCTGTTCTAATTAGCAGCAGCCTTTAACATATTTGGAAGCTGTTATCATGTCACCTCTGGTCTTTTTGGTCCTAGACTAAACAACCCCAGCCCTTTCAGTTTTTCATTCTGGGGCTTTCCTAGTTATTTTCATCCTAGCGTTTTCCAAATTCATGTTCATGTACTTGTGGCACTCTTCTAGATTTTCTTCAACTAGAGCTCATCTTCCTCACAGCGCAGTGAAGGATCTCCAGCAGGGCGGTTCAGCAGGGCTGAGGAGTGTGAAAGGACACCTTCCTGCGTTTCACAGATTGTTCTTCCATCTCAGCGTGACGTTTGACTTCTTTTGCAAGCGTAATACCATTTTGACTCCTATTCAGAGAAACGTCCTGGTCTCTAGTGTGATTTTTGCTTCTTCATGCCATCTGCACATTCAATAAATGCAGTGTATGGCACACTCCAAGTCTTTCGTGGAAACAAAAAAATTTTAACCACAAACCGAGCCTTTACAATTTGATGTGCGCTTTGTCCAAACAAATCATTTGTAACTACTCTCCGAGTATAGTTCTGCATGTGCTTTTGCACCATTTTACTATTTTTATCAGGGCTGTGAACAAAGTGTTTGGTAAAAGTGTAGTTCTGAAAAGAAATAGTACGGTCTTGGTTAATTTATTCTGCAGTAAATCCAAAGAGCACTGTTTCAATCATGTGGGCAGAAGTTCCTCGTATTGGTTGCCCTCAAGTAAAATGCACTGCATTTTTTCATCTGAGGAGGTAAATGCTTGGAAGTTTTACTGTGAAATTGCAAAGCTCAAGCATTGTCAGGTGAATTGGTTTTAATGGAGGAGCTCTGAGGAACAGGGAGCTCCTGAGGCACTGATACTGGTTACTCAGCTAATGGTTCATTCCCTCCTTTGTCAATACCCAGCACCAGGTGACTGACAGGGAACAGGGACACTGCCTACCTGCAGCCCTGACAAGTCGCATGTCACCCTGCATGCCCTCACTGTTAATTTCATGTATTACTCAGTTTAAAACTCAAACACTTGCTTTTAACCGAGCAAACTCTCCTTGATTTTTTTTTTCCATCTCACACATCAAAATGTATTTAAATCCATTGATTTCGGTGAACTTGAGTTTATTTTTAAATTGATGTAAGAAGAACAATAAGTCACATCAAGTAATGAACTATGAATTATTTCTATGCCGAGTTATGTGGTTCAAATGTTTATAAAGAAAACTGTTCCCCTGGTCAATTAGTTTGCCTGCAAAGTGTTCAGTAATTTTTCCATATAAAACAGTTTAGAGAAATGGAAGGTTTGACATTGTTGGCGCTGGAAAGAAAATGCAACTGGAGTTTCTGACCATCTCAAAATGACCATGGATCTGATTACAGAAATGCTGAAGAGAACATAAAACAAATTTCAAGTTTGGTACAACAGAAATAACATAAAAAGAAAACCCCAGAATACTTTAGAGTACTTTCTGGCTCCTCAGAGCAGAGAAACTGCACCTTTCTTTGTACAAAAAAATGCAGAGATAGCCACCAAGCCAGTCACTTTGAAGATACATTAAAGTTATTAATGTATGACTGGCTGAGAGCCACAAAGAACCAACAGCTGGAAACACTGTCGTCCTCTGTTAAAAAGGTCAGATTCTGTCCTTCAGCAGGGCAATTTACATAGAGTCGTGCCAGGTTGATTTGCTTTTAAAAAAACAGATAGACCATAACCAAGAAGCTACCAACCAAAGAACAGCAATAATATTCGTCTGGGAAAAGATCTGAGTTCCTACCCTAAGAGGTGTGGAGTAGCGTTGAGAGAAAAAAAAAAAGGCAAGACTGGCAATGCTAAATGCCATAAAAACAATAATAAATACAGCTGTGGGATCCTCACTGACTTCAAAATATATCTCTAGACAGCTCCTCCTGCAGAGGAACAGCACCAGCAGTATGTATTTCTTGCAGCAAAGGGTATTTTTACATTTTAGCTGTGTGGAGCTGACTCACAAGTTGTCAGTTCTGAGGAGAATTATTGCCTGTGTGTGAGGGAACTGAGCGACACCACTGTGGCATTTTGCTGTCCTGGTGCTCATGTTTTCAAATAGTATAAACAACTGTAATGCCCGACAAATACTTATTCCACAATGAGATAACACAATTTTTATTATTTAATGGACAAAATAATGTTGTTACTAAGCATCAAAAAAATCTGAATGATTTGCTGGAACAGTCAGGAAAGCTTTAGAGGAAATTTGGAAAGAAAATAAAAGCCTAGAGGGGAATGAAAATGGGTTAAAGTACAAAAGGGATGAGCAAAAGTAGAAACAGCTCACTCTGGCACCGGCTTTCAGGACTGACCAAATGCAGCAGACATGGATTTCATTAAGGCACTCACTGTGGTGCAGAGTTCGGGGTGAGCACAATTACAAAGGGGACAGAGGTATCAGCAAAAGAGAAGTTTAAGTCTTTAACAAGAATTTCTGTTGCACAGCACACCACGCTGGCTGCAAATGATTGAGGAGTTGATAGACCAGTGGAGAAGCTTTTCAGATGAGGTCCATGAGCTGTCAGTGCATGGCTGTGAAGAGAAACGTGGCCAGTGCTGGCTGTTCCCATGTCAGGTGGAACAAGTTCAAGCTTGACTGGTCTGGGATGCTGGGCAGCTCTAGACTGGCTGATACCAAGGCAAGGAGCACAAAGAGTTTGGCATAAAGCCTGTGCTTGAGGAGCTGTGTCCAGACATTTGGTGCGTATTAGACCACAGGAACTGAATATCTTCAAAGACTTCACAGTAACCTTCCGTCCTTACAACTGAAATAATGGCCAAAATAAAAGTAAAGGTTAAAACTCTATAATGCAAAATTCTGAAACCCGAGCTGGAGGTTTGTCTTTCAGGCCATGTTAGATCACACGTGGCGTCTGGCTGTGAATATATACGTGAAATGCCAAGTAGCTGTCCTGTGCCTGCGAAGGGCCAGTAGCAGAAGGAGGTAGCCATATTTCATGTGTCAGGTACCATCAGTGCAGTGAAGAAGTGTGGGAGAGGAGCTGACTTCCATCATGTGTGTGAAACTTGACAAGTCCAGGAAAGTCTTAGGTGAGATATTTCCAGCTGAAAGAAGACGACATTAATTCCCATGTAGAGGGTAGCAGACACCTTGACGCAGACAATAGTGTACAATTCCAGCTGCCCATATTCAAGAAACATGAACTAAATTCAGAACATGTGCAGGGCAGGCAGATGAGAACAACCAGCAAACTGAGAGCTGGTCTTTAGAGAAGAGTAAAACATATTGTTTTTTTCTGCTGAGCAAAAGAAAGCCAGAGACTGGATGTAATTCCTTCTATAAATACATACACAGGAAAGGGAGAGGAAGAAGTATTTAAACTAAATGGCAACATCAGCACAAAACATATGGATATAAGTTGGCCAAAAGGCTGGAAATTAGCAGAGGTTTCTAACTAGAGCAGCTCTGGAACAGTTATTCAGTAGGAACAGAGAGGATTTAGTTGGTTGCAGAAGTAGGGGAAACTAGGCTCAAACATCAGGAGCTCTGTCCTGGTTTAAGATAAACAGGGTTGGTTCATTTGTGGTGGACACATCAAACAGCCAATTAGTGTATTCCTCCCATGTATGTCAGCACATCTCACTGGTTGTGGAGGTTTTGGCAGGTCGAGGTTTCTTTAAAAAACAGTGTGCAGACAGAAACAGCACCCTTTTCGCCTGCGCTCAGCCCTGCCGTGACCCCCCTTTCTCCCTGCCGCTCGGTGCTGCCGCTTTTCTCACCGCCGGTCCACCCCGTGCTGCCGCTACCACCTGCTGCAACTGCTGACATCAACTGCTTTGTCCCACGTCCCAGCTGCTGCTTCAGACAGAGTTCTCCTGCCATCACTTCGCCGGCACGACTCTGTGCGTGGATGACCGTGGCCACCGCCACTCCGCCCCACCTGCCACCCGACCATGCCACGTGCCGCTGCCATTGAACTGACTGGGAGCTTTTTATCGCTGCTGTTTCTTTAAACCACGATTTGAGTGCTTTCCCTTCACACACCGTCCCCCCACCTCACTGCACCAGTTCTAATCTTATATAAACTTGTTAATTTTCCTGTTGTTCTGTATATAATATCTTTCTATTGTTATTAAAACAGTTTTAGTTTCCCAAGCTTAACAGAGGCCTCACAAACTTTTTTTTCTTTTCTTCTTATCTCTTCTTAACCCTTTTTCCTGGAACAGGAGAGGCGCTGATTAGAGAGAGAGTTCATCCCATAATTGGACAGCCTTGGCCAACCGATGACAAGCTCCCTTCCAGTATTCTCCTCTGCATTTATCACCTCCACTGATCGATGCTGAATACTCAGCTGGAGCATGGGGAGTGTTCGGTCTTCCCCACCTCCTTTTCCTTGAGGAAATATTGCAAATGCTAGAAATGAAGCAAAGCAAATGTCTGCTCTGTTCACCACCATGAATGCTTACAAGGTGCTGGAGTCCGGAGCACGTTCTATGCTATCTCTATACATGCACATATGTAAACGCATACATGTATGTGTACACGCATGGGTGGATGCTTGTGCATGTGCATACACGCACACATACAGAGGCCACATATGCATGTTTGAAACAGGCAGTACATGCGGCTGTATTTTTATATCTCAGGGGTTCATTCAAGTATTCCAGTACTTTCCTTCTATCCTTATACCAGAGTACAAGAATGTAAAAGACCATACAAATACCTTTTTACATTTTGACCGCTGCTTAGACAGCACGTTTGTGTGATCTCCTACAAATCACATAGACAGCACGTTTGTGTGATCTCCTATAAATCACGTAGACAGCACGTTTGTGTGATCTCCTATAAATCACAGCATCTCACCTGAGCCACACTGTAGGAGAAGGAACGTGTCACAAGAACATGCTGCATCTCTGTCCCTTGCTCCCTTGGTAGGAATCACATGCTCGCATTCTCCAGGAGGCGCATGCAGGCAGGAATTCCAGCTGCAGCCTGGAATGTTCTGCTGGTGTTTGCTTCTGTGTGTGCATGTCCGTGCAGGCGCGTAGGTGCAGGCCCATACGTGCACTCATGCCTCACACTAACACGGCTGCGTGTGCCTCGGAGCCATCCACAAGCTTACACTTTTCAAGTGGCTTTTTTGGAGGACATGGTAGAGGACACGTGTTACAGAAAAAGTCAAGCCCAGCACACGGCTCGTGCAGGGGGAAGGGGTTATGGGTTCCAGGCATTTCTGTTCGCCTGTCACGCCAGGGAAGCAGACACATAAATCTGTTCCTGTGACACAGCTCCACGTGCCTCGTTTGTTTATTTGTCTCGCAGTGACAGTCCTGTGTCATTTCAGGTCAGCGAGTGAATGTGTGGGTGGGTGTGCGTGTATGCCTCGACAAAGCGGTCTTGGGTGTCTCCTGCCACCAGGACAGGGTATGTATGTGCCTGACAACGAGCTATGTGCCAGTTCAGTGACAACAGTCATACGTATTTTGGGCTGCTGTGGGTGTCTGTCAAACTGAAACTGCGCCTGCCCGTGCTGTCGGGTCAGCAGGGGGGTGTTTGTGCCTCCTGACCCGTGTGTGCCGGAGCAGACTGGGTGCCCGACCTTCTCCCTCTGACTGTTACACACCACGGGGGACTCCAAGTGTACCTGTCCATGTGCCAAGCTGCTTCGTGAATGCAACCATCTGTGCCTGGCAGCAACAGCACCAAACGCCTCAGAGCAACATCTGCCCTGCAGTGACACAGGCCCATGCTCCTCAGGCCAGTGTCTGTCTGTCTGTCTGTCTGGCAGCAACACAGGTTCACGCAGCTCAGGACTGTGCGTGTAAGTGACACAGGCCCTGTGCCCAAGACCAGCATGTGGCTCTGTCTCATTTTGTCATTGTCACACACACCCCTCAGCACTGCTCATGCGTCTCACAGTGACAGTCATGCACCACAGGATGGCACGCGTCCGTATGTCCCTGTGATGCAGCCCCATGGGCCTCAGACTGCCATGACGGCCACACACCCTGGATCCACGTGCTGTGTCTCCATCACACAGCCACATGCCTCAGACCCTTGTGTGATTGTGGCTCGCAGTGACACAGCCCCGCGTGACACAGCCAAACGTGTCTGTCTGTCTGTCTGTCTGTCTGTCCGTGCCACCGGCCCGACTGCCTCAGACTACCGTGTGACACAGGCCCACGGCCCTCTGAGCTGCCCCTGTCACACGCGTGCCTCACTGTGCCACAGCCCCAGCGCCTCGGAGGCCGGTGTGTGAGGAGACGGTGCGAGCGTGAGGCTCTGCCTCTGTCTGGAGACCGTTCCCGTGTGCGGACTGTCCGTGCGCGTGTCTGGGGACTGCGTGCGCGAGCGCTGCCGCGGGGGGCGGCGGGGCAGCCGGACCCGCACGTCAGCGCGCCGCGCGGGGCGGGCGGTGGCGGCGGCGCCGTTAAAGGCCGACGGCGGCGGCGCGGCGCGGACAGCGTGTAGGGGTTGGGTTCGGCGCCGGCGGGAGAGCGAGGCACAGCTAGGCGGCGGCTCCAGCCACCCTCCCACCCATCATGTCGGGCACCCGGGCGTCCAACGACCGCAGCAGCCACCCCGGCGGCGGGCTCAAGCGGGCGCGCAGCGAGCCGGGCGGTAACAAAGTGACGGTGGTGCTGGGGGCGCAGTGGGGGGACGAAGGCAAGGGCAAGGTGGTCGACCTGCTGGCCACGGAGTCGGACATTGTGTGCCGGTGCCAGGTGGGTGCCAAGCCGGCTGTGCCCGCCGCTCCCCGTTGGCGCTTTCCCGCCCTGCGTTTCGTGCTCTCCTCGCGCCGCGCTTTACCCCTCGCTCCCCTCAGCCCGGCGCCCCCTTCCCTTGCGGGTCCCCTCTCATCCCGGGCTGTTCTCCCCTTCCCATACCCCCCGCCCTGTTTCCCTCCGCCTGCCCGCCTTTATCTTCTGTCGCTCCTGTGGGCTTCCTTCCTCCCCTCCCCGCTTCTTCCTCCTCCCCGTCCGCTCTCCCGCAGCGAGCGATGGGACGCGAATGTGCCCCGGTGCAGCCATGTGCTCCCCACACCCCCCAACCCTCCCCGGCTGCGCCTCGAAATGCCACTCGGAAAGAAAAAGCCCTGAACTATAAATATAAATAGCTGACCCTTCACGATAAGCGACACAAGATCCCGAGGTGGCGGCAGGCGCGGGGGGGGAGGACGAGGGCCGCTGCCTGGGGCGGGGGGACGGGCGGCGCTGCCGGGGCCGCTGCCGGCGGAGGGTGGCCCTGACGGCGGAGGCCGCGCTCCCGGCGCTTCACCGCGCTGGGTTATCTCGGGAAGCGAAGCCCCAGGGCCTGGGGTGGGGTCAGTTGCTTGCAAGGGTCCCGCGCTGCCTGTCAGAGGGTTGGTGTTTCCGGGCTTGTTGCTTTTCCGGGAAAATAAGCGTTATGAGCCGGCTTGAAGACCGGCTGCGAATAAACATCATGAGTTTTGCCAAGTTTTGCTGCAGGGGCTTTTTTGGATAGGCAGATTGTGTGCCCTGTAAAACACCTGGAAATTTATTGAAAAGATATTTTAAGGTGGAGTGTGAGAAAAATGGAAAAAAGCAAGTCATGTAAAAATAGAAGATTTGAACGGTTTTATGAAAACAGGGAACATCTTACATGCCTTTGCTTATAGGTATTTTTGAATGGAATAGAATACAAGCATTCTTAAAATTATCTATTTGCCTGGTGTAATCCAAATTAGACAAAAAGGTGATCCCAAAAAATAGTAATAACTTTCAAAAGAACTTTTTTCAAACGTTAATTATGAACTTACTAGACTAGTACAGCTGATAATCTGTTCGGTTGTCCATGTAAACTATGTGACTGCATTAATAAGTAGTCGGTTTAGTCCAGCTCAGTTGGTATGTACCATGGAGTTTATTATGCATGATAATAAATGCATGATAGCTGCTGAAAAGCTACGGATATCCTTGAATCTCAGATGATAAATCCAAGGACATTTGAGTCATTAAGTATATTATGTAAATAAACGTTGTCATGCAAGTTAAATATTGAGAAGGTGAAGGAAGTATTTTCAATTGGGACGTTAAACTCCCAAGATCTTGAATCACCTTGGGGAGAAGTTTCTCTGCAAATGTTAGCTCATGAATATGTATTTTCAGGACTATAGCTGCTTTTCCATCTTTATTTCCCCCTTCCCCCCCAATAATGTGTTGCTAGGAATTTAAACACAGGTCTCATAATTGCTTTGGTGAGAAAACAAATTTTTAAAGTTTCAGCTAAGGTGGAGTATTTCATATAGGCCCTGGTCAAAGAGTGCTTTCTCATGTGTTTACTGTTACTACTACAAGAAGTCATATTAGTTCTTTTTAGACTTGCTTTTGCAGGATGCCCTGAGGCTGCTTTCAAGAGGGATTTGCTGTCCATCCAGAGCACTAATTTGCAAGCATGGCCCCCAGGTGCAGCCTCAGATACCCTTTGAAGGAGCAGGCAGGAAGGGTTAGTGCGTTCGAAACAAGCTAGATGGCTTAAATGGTTTAATATGCTGCCGGGCACATCTAGATCTTCTTTCTGAAGCCTGCTGATGAGGCTGGGATGGATGGAAGGCAGGTGAACCTAGAAGAGCTCCGAACTCTTTACAGAGAGTGTTTGCTGATACACGTGTGCTCACACACTGTGTGTATGAGACTACAATAGGATTACTGATTTAATGGAAGTGTCTTCAGGAGTAGAGTTTAGGGAGGAATATAAAATGTTTGAAAGAGAAAATATGAGTACTTGTGCGTAGCAAAAATTATACAACTTAAGTGAGAAGTGGGTTTTTTTTGTGCATTTGACAATTTTGAGGCTGCTTTCTAAAAGGTGCTGTTTTAATAATTAAATATTTCATACTTCCAAGGATATGCAAGTAGTAACAGTGTGTGACTTTTGCCTCTGTTAGGACTCACGAGGGCCTGTTAAGGTTTAGTAAAGATATGCACGTATCTAAGCATGCGAACAGTACTGATGCGTTCTCACAGTCTGATAATGATGTTATTAACTTATAGACATAATCGGTTTGAGAGGGACTTCATTAATGCTGTGTACTGCCATGGAAAATGTCAGCATTTGGACCAAGAGTCCTGTTTGATTCATGTTCCTCCTAGAAACTAAGAAAAACATATAGTGCAATAGCACTTGTGTCCTAGAGGAGATTGCTTAAACAGGAGACACTGAATGTCTCCCTTGTTAGAGACTTTAGAGAAAATGTCAGAAAAAGCTCCATCAGGAATTGTTGGTGTTTAAGAATATCATGATTGACAAGGTTATATCCTGCCTGCTCCATTTTCTGAGATATTGGTGGAAACAGTGTTCAACAGTTTGATTTAGTCCTCAGCACAATGGAAGTAGGGAAAACTAGAAAATGAATCTATGAAAGGGGGATGTTTATATCTTTTAAAACAGTGTCTCAACTGGATTAATTCTTTATTGTGGTAGGATACTCTTTTAGCTGACATTTTAAAAAAGTTGGGTCCCACCCCCCTGCTTCTGAATAGGAATTTCAATTCAGGGCCAAATTTGAATTTGAAGAACTCTGAAAATAGTAGTTCCCTAATATTTCTGTGCAAGGAAATAATTTTCATTAACTGTTTCTCAACTATTTTTATTGTGTTGATTTTGTAAGGAAAAATCTGTGGCAGCTAGATTGCTACAGAGGAAATGAAATGCTGTTTCCTGCGATACTGGAAAGAAAGGCAAGCAGGATAAAGGAATAGGAAGTCCTTCATAGGCACAAGGGAAGCTTCAAAATATGTTAAATAAAGAAAATTCTGCATTAAAACTCTGCCCCTTTACTTTCCCTGAGCTTTCAGAATTTAATTTCACATGAATTGAAGAGACTCAATTTGTTGATCGTGTTGTTTCAGTCTTTCTCAGTATTTAGATAATACACAGTCTAAATGAGTTACAGTACACTCTGTAATTCACTTCATTTTTTCACATTAGCAACACTGAAATATGTGACGTGATTTAAATATGGAATCTTAGTTCACCTGAAGCAATTGATGTGGGTAAAAGATCTCGATGTTTTTGTAGATGATGCTGAACAAAACTTTTCGCAGGCTGTTTTTATTGAAATACCAGATACATGGGCACACATGCCCATATAACCAAGCAGAAAAGGTATTTCTAAATAAATTAATAACAACGGGCAGTTTAGGGCTGTTAAAGAACTGAGTAAGTTTTTCTGCGTTTGGGTTATTAATGGAGAGCATCAAGAACATTTTTCCTCTAAAATGCTCTTTCAGCAAGCAAAGGCGTTCAGAAGCAGAACGATAAAGGCTAATACTTCTTTCTTATGGAGGCCTCCTGGGGCATGGAACTGTCACATTATGCTGTGCAGTACTTTTAATCTCTGGTATATTTTCAGGGAATGGTACAATCAAAGAGTTCAGCTGCAAATGTTTCATGTTGATATTTCCTTTAAAAGCAGTTTTTTGTGTGTTTGTTTAAAGCTTTTAACTGATTGAACATCAGACATAAAGAGGGAAGTTCACTTTTTACCTAGCCTCTAGCATGTTGTGGTAGAACAAGAAGTCCTAATGTAGGCTTAAGTAATTTGGATACGTATGGCATACTAATGAAGAGAGGTTTGGCATTGTTCAAAACATGGCATCGAGGCGTGATTTCTTTCGTGGCAGCTGTCAGTCCAGCTGCACTTTCTTATATCACCTCTTCTTTTGCTGTCTGGCTGCCTTCAACACTAGAGCTTGGGACTGGTTTTACCTACCTGGGTTTTAATCAGGAAATTTCTCAGCTCTGGATTGGAGCATAATCAAACAAATGGTCAGCTGTCACAACTGCTGAGCTGATGTGCTGCCAGGGGTACCATTTCCACTAGATCTGTTCCCAAAAAGTCACATATAGAGCTGCTGTAGTAAGTTCACAGTTAAACTGAGGACAGCTGGTGGTCATCCAGTTTTAGCTGTTTTCTCAAGCTGAGGTTGTATAAGGTGCTCTTGTAATAGTAACTTTTCACTGATCATATTTACCGTGCAGTTCCGTATGGGTGTGAATGGAAAAGGAAGTAGCCTGCCCTGTCATGTATGGCAGGAGAAGTACCACACATCTTTGGTAAATTCCTCATGAGACACCTGCTCTTTTATAATTTATGTGTGTGCCAAAAATGTCTAGAAATTCCTTTGGTAATGGAGAGTAAACAATTCTGCCTTTTTGAGGAAGTTTTCTTGTACAATAAATTGTTTTTCAACAAAATGTCCAAAAGCACTGTAGGAAAGTGCGTCAAACAATTTGATAAAAAAATGTGAAGGGGAGGAAAAATATTTTTTCAAAAGCACAATGTGAAAGATAAAAAAAATACAGCTAGTAAATTAGTAGAGGCCCTGCCACACAAATGCATGTCTTCATACCGAAACCAGTGACTGCAGCAGGGACTAGTCCAAGACCATTTTTAAGATTTTTCAAGCCTTCGTTTGTCACTGCTGTTCCAGTCCTGCCCATGCCGATGCTTGATGTGTCCGATCTGTGACAGTTGCAGTGTCTGGAAGTCTGGAAACAATCTGCCTGATGTTAGCAGCATTCCCTTAAGAACTGGCACTGAAGAAACAACACCAAATCATATGAATGTGATTGCAGTGAGAGGAGCTGTTGTTCAATTTGTTAAGCTTCTGATCTCAATGTGCTTTTCACTGAATATGCAGTCACTTTTTAAAGTCAGCATGCTTTCAAGTTAAGAATTGCTTTGGTTTTAAGAAGGGGTTGTCTGACCTTTTGAGACATGTGGACAAAGGTTATAGTGGATAACACTGAAGAAAAGTGAAGGAGGTTGGAAAAGGTACTAGAAAAACTTGCTGTTAAGCTCTTTTGTGGTTGAATAGTTCACAGTCACTTGAACCAAAGAGATTTAACCAAATTACACACCGAGGACACTGGGTGTCTAGTTCTCTGTATAGTGGAGGGTAACCAATAAGACTGAGAAGGGCTAACCAGTAAGTCTAGGGAGGTTTTGGGTTGGAGATACCATTGCAACATTAGAGACCAGTCTAGGAAAGGGTGAAGGGACATGCCCAACACTTTTGCATATTATTGCCAGTTCACTTATTTCCTTGTTTTAGTGTTTTAATGACTGGAAAGTAAATACTGTGTATATTAGCAATTACACTTTGAGGAATGCAAAGGGATATCCTGTGGGCAAGTACTCGAATAATAAAAACCAAACATGGCAGAAATACCAGATGGGAGGTTTTTTGCGGGGATTTAGGTACAAGAGAGGCTGGTTTCCTTTGTTCCTCTGTGCTGCTGACATGGCAGGGCAAAGCAGCCACATGTTGTTGTGACTCTCCCTGTTGATCGTGGGCTGCTGGAACTGTTTGCAGTGGGGATTAAATTAGGGCAGTTTTATGTGATGATTATGTGCAGTTACAGGGTCTTGTTGGCTAGTATTTTTTCTCTTGTGCGTGTATCATGTCTTGCTATTCTTTCAGTGAGATTTAACCCTGATATTTAGTATAATTTCTCCCTACAGCAGAAAGTAGTATGTAAAGACTTTAATCTCCTAATGATTTAGTGCTTGATGGTCTTAAGTGAAGAGATTGATGACCTTGGAGTCATGAGTGTGCGGTGACTGCAGGACTGCTTTTGATTTCTCTAATGTTTGGGAATGTTGATAATCCTGTTTCCATTCATACAGACATACTTCTTTCTAAGTAATTTTTGCGAGATTCTCTGCAAAAAAGCAAATAGGTTTTATTTTGCTATTCAACAGGAGAGGATTCATTAGGTGTGAGTGGTTTTCTTAGCCACAGTAAGGAAGTCCACCCTTTCAAAACTGAAACTTTATTTTAGCAATCTATCACTTATAAGGTATTTTATCCAAATTTTATTTTTCAATTTGCTTATACATACTTACATGCTACACTATATCATTTTAGGCTTCAGAACAACATGGTGACATTGCTATTTTAAACTAGCCTCTCCTTTGGGCATCAAGCGAGATCATCTCGGGACCACCAGGATTATAAATACTGCGTGAAAAGGTCAGGTTTAAAGTTTCCAAATCTCCATAAGAAAGCAAGCTTAATTTTCAATCCCCTTTATAAAGCCTGATGAATTTATTATCCTCTACAAGCATCAAAAGAAAACAGCTGAAAATTAAGCTGAAATGGCATCTGTTCTGTTTCATTCCTGTTGTAACTCACTAGCTCTTGTTAACTTGTTTACAGATATAAAGAAAAGTTATGTTCATATCCTTGGATCATATTACTTCCCACAGGGGCATGACTACGCTTAGGCAGAAGAGAGGACTAAAGATGAGCAGACATGTCGAAGTTTTTCATGTTTGATTTCCTTTGTTTTAGGATTATGCCAACATTAGGCAGAACGCTTTTTCCACTAGAGCGTTTTCTATCAATACGCCTTGAACTTGTTATTTTCTTTACATGTTCTGCTGGAGTTAAGTATGTGGTTTTTTTGTAGTGGTCTGCCCTAGTAGGTTGTTTTTGCATGGTTTGACAACACTTTAAGTCTTTGAGAGAAGAAAACTGGACTTTTAGGGTGTCTTGTTTGCCTATGCTGACTGCTGTTTAAAACCTGAGTTGAATTAGACCTGACTTTCCCAGTTGTGTTTTTTTCAGGTACTTAGGAAGACCAAGGTATCCATATGAGTTAAGATCACTTTTGATTTGTAGTGGAGAAAAAACCCCTATATTACTAGTGCAAAATATGGTATAGACTTCAAGTTTTGATGCTTACACTAGAATAATTTTATATATTTCTTTAAAAGGTCAAGTTTTCTTTGGGTCTTCACAAGAGTGTGTTTATAATCATACTAATTATCTCATTAAGCTCTAGAAGTCTCCTTCCATAGGAATTCAGGAGTTTTTGAAGCAATCACAATTTTAATTGGGAGTGGGGGATCCTGTGGATTTTGTTCATTCTAAGGGACAGTGAGAAGGGACACAGCGGGAATAGATGCAGAACAGATCCTGAACAGATGCAGGAATCAGAGATAGCAGTTCTGTGCAGCATTGTTCTTACTTGAAATTGTTATTGCATAAACATTATTTGGGAAGAAGAGCAAGGCAAACTAGATTTGGGTGATGATGATTGGTGTTAGGAGGTAAGTACTAGGCAGCTCACTCCAGGTCGTTGTCACCACTGTAGCTTTAAAAATCACTCCTCCCTCAGCTCTTCTAATCAAAGTATACTTCTGATTATGCCCTAACCCAAGCTCTTGCTAAATGGCTTCGGTTAAAAAAAAAAGTTATGATCCACTTCTTGGAACTTACTTGGGGTGAGTTGCATGCTATCAGGACTGGAAAAATTAGCCAGGAAAAACTTCCAGTAAAAACTATAACAAGCACCTATGGCAGCAATTTTGCAACCAGAATGCACAGCACTTCCAGTCATGTGGCAAAAGCTTTCACACATAGCTGATTTTATGACATTGTGGCTGACAGTCTGAGTGTTCAAAGCACTTAATGCATTGCATTTGTCTGTGTGCTGTATTTTTTTAACCAGTGATGTTCTAAACTTATTTGCAGTGGTGTAAATCAAGAGAAATACTATGAAAGACAATGATTTATATTACTATAAAGTTAAAGTCAAAGCCAGTTATGCTGGTAACAGTTACTATCTACATTTATTCAAGTTAGTTCCAGGCAGTTGTTAATGTAAGTTAGAAATAGCCATTGTTAATTAAATTGTAAAGAGAAAGAAGAAACTCTTTATGTAACAGTGCTCCTATTTTATTCAGAATCACATCTGAAATGGTATAAATGGAAGACAATTACTCAATCCAGAAAAGAAAATTGAAGTATTTTGTAGTCTGTTTCATAGTATGATGAGAGAGATTTGGCCTGCAGATGCAGCTAAATTTCAGAAAATGTTTTTCTCCATTGATGGGTGGCATTAGTAGAGCTGGGGCACTTACAATGGAAAGAGATAGACAGGAATCATAGCATTAATTCAGATGCAGACTTCCCGAACTGCTGGTTTGTAGCTGGTATTCCAATTCATAGATTATAATGCCAGAGGGGATCATCTTGTAATCATGTCCGAGTACCAAGGACACAGTATTCTAGTAGCAGTTGCAGCACTGCTGAAAGGAGAGGTAATACAATATCTCTACGCCTACTTGATACTCCCATTTATACATGTGAGGTTTGCCTTGGGCATATCAGCCAGTACTGAAACTGTGCTCAGACATCTCCACATGCTTTCTAGCATAGATATCTCCCATCCAAAGGTTGCCCTACCTTTTTGTTTCCAATTCATTTATTCTAAACCTGGTCATGACATTTTGCACAATCATTGCACGTACCAGTTGGCTGAGGAGCTCAGACTACTGCGCGCTGCTGGTGCACTGCTCAAACAGTAGTTGTGTTGGCTGCAGATCTTCTACAATGAGTTTCTGTTTTTCCCCTGTTGCATTGATTAACATGGCTAACTGGAAGAGGGTGAGAACTGATCATGGTGGACCCGTCAAACATACCTATTTCATGTTCCTTCTCTAGTTAAGAGTTTGAAACTGTCATCAGGTTTTAAAGCATTTTATATGTGCTGTGATTATTTTTCATACTGATGTAGTTAATCAAGTTATGTTTCGGCATTGTGGGGAACACTGAGCAAATGAAAGTGGAAACCAGCAGAGCATCTGGAAACACTCCTCCCACATACGCAGAATGCAGTCTCCTGTGCACTGTCAGGCTGGCAGGAGCAGGCAGACACGCATCTGAGCTGCAGGACACATTTCATTCCTATTCAAACATGTATCATGAGGCTAGCTGTGAGGAAGGGGTTCCTGCTGCAGGTACTGAACAGCCTCACTGCTGCTCTGAATAGAAACTCTGTTTTTACCCTGGGGTGTTTCGACTGCAAAGAATAAAGAGATTATTTTAAAAATAATACAGAGCTAAACACCAGCCTTTAAATGACTGAGCACTTTGGAAGGTGGATTTGTTTCTTCATCTTTTTTGTAAGTTCTACTAAAAAGGTAAAGACTGTGTTCTCCTCTGCCAACCTGTTCAAAATAATTATTACTTCCTGTAAAGATAGTGTTTATACTGGCATACAGTTGTTAACACAGGTAAAAGGTAATAGCTTCTCAATGTAGTGTACTGATGTAGTTCCTATGTTCACATTCTATGGAACAGTAATCAAAGTACATCACTTCACTGCAAGAATACAAGATTACGAGTAGATCAGCACATAAAAAGCTTGAAAATGCATTTTCTTTTTAAATAAACTCATGTACTGAACAAAACATTAGGATATTCTGTGAGGTAGTTTAAGTTCCTCTAGCTCCTTCTGGTACTGGGACAATATGTAACTTTATACTTCGATTATTAGAAGTCTGAAAATACAGATTAAAATGTTCCAGGAAAAATCCAGTTTTTATCTGAGTCCAACTTAAATGTTCTTTAAAAATAATTTTAAAAAAAAAAAAAAACACACACCCAAACCTCACCATATAGGATTACTCTGCTCTGAGAGGCATTTTAGGTTGTTGAATTTAAACCCCATTGCTGATGTCTGCTGGATTTTAGAAGAAAGGAGGCATAGCTGGCAGCACCACAAGGTAATAGAGCATTCCTTGGGCACAATGAGTTGAAATTATACATATTTAATGCTGTTAATAGAGCCTCAACTTCTGCTACTTTCAAAGTTCATAAAAACTGATTTGTTAAGCAATGTAGGTACTTTTGAAAGGCTAAATACTAATTTTCCACTGCAGGCTATGAATTACTTCAGTGAAAGTTATTTTTTTTTCTTAGGTGCCTGATTTAAATGTGAATGACTTTAACACCTAAAAAGTACTGTTAGAAATAAGTGTTTATCTGCTCTGAAACTTTAATATAGCTGGTAATGAAGAACCACAGTCATGGCTGCACAGTCCAAAAATATTGCTGTCTGTAGGCAGGGCCTCAGAGGAAGGATGTTTGGGTGCTCACTGCAGATGAGCTTCCTAAATGGTATTTAGGTCTTTTTATTACTTGAGTAAGATATCTAGCCTTTTGTCTTTGGCATGCCCAATACTTCCTAGTTCTCAAGTCCCACTTCATTGCTGTGGTTTGCTGGTATTAATAGCCCCAGCACCTGGTAGTTTCCTGCAGTCGGTACAGTTTTAGTAGAGTCACTAGAGGTTAAAGTGACTTAAAAGGGACACAGGTGCTATTGAAAATGTTGGAATCCCTGCAGGAGCTGTAAGAAAGGTTTCAGGTTGAAGTGGATGCTAATGTTCAAGACACTGCAGTCCTTCCAGATGCACTTTTAGCTGTTTAGAGCTTCAGCAGCTCCCCTAATTGTTCCTTCTTGGGAATAGAACTTCCCATGTCAGAGTAGTTTAATGGGAATGCCCAGGCTTCCCAAATTTTGGAAGTGAATGCTAGTTGTTATCTCTGGTCACACAATTTCACAATCAGTGGCTCTGGTGATTCATCTGTCAGAAGTTGTTGCCTTAACATTCCCTTCATTAGAGAAGTTTTTGAAGAACCACAGAAGGTGGCAGATACCATCTCTAGAGACCTAGGGAAGTGCAAATGATGAAAGATAAATAAAATTCAGGTGAGATCAGTGGTGCACAGCAGAGATTCTGTGTGCTGAGTCTGGCTATTAAATGGAAGCTCATTATGCAGAGCTGCATTTGAAATAAGTGCCAAGCAGAGATACCAAAGGCCTCTTGGTCCAAGCTGAAGCATCCTGAGAGTCCAGAGAACACTGTCACTAGGTGTGACTAGTGTTGACACCACTTCAGTGAAACACCTTTTGAGGAAAAGAAAGAGCTTACACGGTTTCAGTGTACCAGGAGGTTCTCTGCACCTTCAATGGTGTAATCTTCAGATTAAGCCCATACAAGCTTTTAGATTCCCCTTATACTTTGTTAGCAAAAGAAATGGCTCATACAGACCTTCTCAGAACTCAAGTAAAATTAGAAAAGGAGTAAATATCTTTAATGTCTGAGCTATTAGACTGCCAGTATGGTAGAATATCTTATCAAACTGAACATGAGAAGTTACTGAGATGAGCAGATAATAAACAGAAAGTACCTCCTCAGACCAGTGGTATGTTTTGCAAGTTTGGTCATGTCTATTGGGCAATGCAATGCTCTGCTACCAATTTAATTATATTTGTAAAAATGTAATTAATTGAGGTGTAACAAGATTCTTGTTTAGGAAACACAGACCAACGTGGGCAGGGCACAGAAACCATTCCAGAGGCAGCAACATTAGCTTTAAATTGGAGAAGTGCTGTTTTATAATGTCTGTCACTGAGTTCTTGACTTACATTATCTGTCCAGAGGGACTGAAAGTGGATTCAGACATTATGCCAATTAAAGCATGTGTCATATCTGCTGATGTTGCTGTGCTTCAGCATTTTTTTAACATGTGCCAGCTTTCACAGCTGATTGATTAATGTAGTTTTTTAAGCATTTGCTTAAAGCATTTGTCTGGGTATCAGTTGTTCAGGAAAATTTCCAAAAGCATGAGCTGTCTTTCATAAACATTCTCATACTGGTACATCCCATAGAATACAAGAAGACACTTTGACGATAATTTAGGAGTGCTGTTATCTCAGATTGTGAGCCCTCAAGCCTGATTTCATTTGTTCATATTCATATTGATTAAGAAAAGCAAAATGTAACTATAGTGTTAGGGACCAGAAATGCTTTCGAAGGAGCCTGGTTCCCCATTTTTTCAGGAGATGTGAAAGTTACTGTTTGTAGTAGAGGTTAAATCAGTGTTAAGTGATGGAGTTCATTCTTTAAAAGTTTCCATCTTGCTGTCACCTATAGGCGAGCAGAAGAGGAAAGCTGATTGTCTCAAAAGTCACTAGCCTCTTTCTCAAGCCTGATACTGCTATAATAAAATAGTGTTTCAACCAGTTGAATCCATTCAGTCTCAGACCTCTTAAATATCATGTAAAGGAGTCTGCTGCATGACTTATTAGCCTGCTAGATAGTTCAGTTCTTTAACTAGATCCAGGTTCTTTCAACTGACTTATTATATCTGGGAGGCAAGCTAAATACCCAGGCTGGATCTGCTTTCTTCAGGATTCTCTGGACAAGTTATAACCCTGCATTAGCAAGACACTTGGGATTCCTTCCCAGCCCAAGGATGAGCTACCCAGCAGTTTGCTAAATCAAATTAAGTTTGTGCATGCACCAGTTTTTCTGTTACAGCTCCTACACAGCTCTCCCTTAGCAGGTTATCTGTGTACTGTTGAGCTCATGTCTTCCAAAACATGAGAATTACTTATGTTATAGTTAAAGTCATATTTCTTAATGTTTTCCTCAATTGCACTGCTTAAAAAAACTCCATTTTTTTTTATAACCTGCAGCTTTTATTTTCTTGCATTGTGTCTCAGCATATATCCACATTTTGAAAGGAATCTCAGTGGTCACTTTCCTGTATATTACATGCAAACAAATGGGCAAATGAGTAAATAAAGAGGAAAGGAAACTCTGGAAAAACATGTGTTACATTATAATTTTTATAAATGACTGTCCTTTCTCAGACTTTTCATATAACAACTCCACTCCTTCAGCCAACACTCTTCATTATTTGCAAATTACCAGTGACAGTCTCCGTTCTCCTTTGGTAGATACTAGAAATGTCATTCTAGACACTTCTACATCATTCAGACCTTGTATCAAATCCATGAACCCCCAGTCCTGCCTTGACTCCTTGGTATCCTTGTGCTTCAGAATGCACACAGTCCTGCTGAAATCCTTTAGCCCCTGAACTGCCCTGTCTGAGCCCTTTTTACAATACTACAGCATCTCAGGAAGCTGTAAGGTGGAGAAGCAATGAGTAAGACATGAATGTATAATAAAAAATGATGATCTTGTCAAGTCATCTGCTGAGAGTTTAGAGAGATGCTATAAGACCATTAATCTTCAGGTGTTTCTTTCTATTGCAGGGTGGGAATAATGCTGGCCACACTGTGGTTGTCGATGGGAAAGAATACGATTTTCACCTGTTTCCTAGTGGCATCATTAATCCAAAGGCAATTTCTTTTATTGGTAAGACAATTTTGGAACTTGCTAATAAAATAACGTTATGTGGTGGGTAGCTACAACTGTATTTTATAGTAGCAAGCAAATAAAACCGAGGTGACTGTCAGTCAGATTTGCTTTAGCTTCAGCTGTTTGTCTCATTTCACTGCTGCTGTAATGTGAAGAGTTACTCTACTTCCAGTGACAGTTTAGTTTTCTGCTCCTAGAAGACTGAAAGCGAGAACCCTTTCTTTATATCATGTGGTTCTTTCTTGTACGTTATGGTACAGGTTTGGATCCCACCCTCTACTCACGTGCTCCTTTTATAATTTCAGTTCTTTAAGCACACAAAACCCAGCACTTAGACTAAATAAATAATATAATTTCTCTCAGGCATCTCTTTAGTGACTTTCCAGAAATAGCCCCCAAGGTACAAGGCTCTGCTTGGAAGGTTATCATCCAGTGTCCTTCTTGTTCACATTACCAGCTGTTTAAGGTGGTGTAAAGATATTTGATGCAGGTAGCATCATAAAGTTTGCATTGCTTACTGGACATTAAACTCATAAGTGACAGGCAAATTTAAGCCCTTTACTTGTCCAAAATGATGATTCTTTCTGAAAGAAAAAAACACGTACAGAATGTGCAAGAAATGAGTGTAAGTTTTAGCATGTGATGGAGTTTGAGTTTTGTTCCATTTGATAATTTCCAAATGGATGGCTGAAATAGATGGAACATTTTTTTTCCCTCTGCTAAATATGGTGTATTGTTTGGCTTTCTGACTTACTCCCTTGTCAGTTAGTAAAGACTGTAATTTAAGTTATCCTGAATTTAAGATGAGACCGCCTCTTGAATATATTTCTGATGTTCCCAAGGAGGCAGCAGCAGCTGTTTACAGCCCACTACATCACGAAATCCTCTACGTCTTACCAGTAATGCACTGTACTGCTTGTGGATCCTAGCTCAAAGGCAGGGAGAAGGCATTGCTAATGTCCTACTGCACTAGTTTGTGCAGGGTTTAAAACAAATACGTGAATATTGAAGAAAATGTGTTGTCACGCAGGCTTGTCACTGTTGTAAGGCCAAGATTTCTTCTACCAGTGAACAATTGAGGCTGAAGTTGTGGTGCAAAGTCCACCACAAAGAAAGACCAGAATCCGCTTACCTCAGCGGGCTTCGGAGCAGGCCTGGCATTCACGTCAAAACAAGCAAGCTCTGTTTTTTCTGATATTAGCAGGCTTGTAGCTGCTTACCCAAAATGAGGTTTTTAATCCAAAAAGTTCTCAAGATGACCTTGTGAGAAATGTGAGAAACTTACTCTTACTTTTTAAATAAAATTTCAGACAGCAAGTGTTTCCGTGCCTTACATCTTAAGAATAACTATTTTACTTCTTGCTCTAAAACAAATCATTTATGTTCCTAAAGGTAATGGAGTGGTTATACATTTACCAGGCCTGTTTGAAGAAGCTGAAAAGAATGAAAAGAAAGGTTTGTATCAACTAATTTTTAACCTTTCTTTATATTGGCAGCCAGGTTGAGGTGTTTTTTAAGCCTTTGTTTCTGAGCATAAATATTCAGTGCAATTAAATATTCTGGATTTTAAATAATGAGGAAAACAGTATTTAAAATGTTGAATTGTTTTGTAATCTTCAGTCAGATTTTCAAAAGCAATCTTTTCATGGGTTTTCAGGGAGTTTTACAGCATTTGATACCACATTAGACAGAAAATAAAATCCTAAAGTGTGTGGCAAAGCTCCCTTTGACTTCAAAGTGAGATGCTTTAACCCAGGGTTTCTATGTCCCCATTTCTGGGCCCAAGTATAAACTCAGCTGGTTTTGCTCTACGCGAGGCTTTGCACCAGAGGACCTTCTAAGGTCCCTTACATCATAAATTGTTTTATGATTTATGATACATAAATTCTCTATTTTCTGAGACACAAATGGATGTTAAGTGATTTATTGTATAGTGAGCTAGAGAAGAATCTTTCCTTAAAATAAGAATTATAAGCCACAGCATTCTGTCATTAGGAAGAAGAATCTTGGTCCAAGCCAAAATGAGAAAGCTGAAAATGTCAAAAATAAGAAAAATGTGTTAGTGAAAACATTGCTGTTATTTGATATTCACTGATGCTTTATCCATTAAGTCTACAGTCTTTTTAACAATAAGCTATAGAAACTAGAAGACATAAAAATTGAAAGCACATACCCAAGTTTGACCAGTCAGGACAGCTGACATCCTGCTTTTCTTTCTATTTTCTGACAGGTTTAAAAGATTGGGAGAAAAGACTGATTATATCAGATAGAGCACATATAGGTAAGCAATGATTGAAGGGGGAAAAAAAAACCTCGCAAATGATTGCTTAGCTCATGGTTCTAAACCACATTATTACTGCACAGCTGTTATGTATTTAATCTAGTACAACTGCTTTGTATGTTGTGAATCTGAAGCATAATAATGGAATTTGTATCTGCTAAAGAGTGATGTTTTACATGTTTTCACAATGTTTAAGGACTGCTTGCTCTGTTTTCGCATGACGCGACCTGGGCACTATCAGTGATAACAAAAGCACATTGTCTGGAAGTTATATGTGTCTGTGATACAGAGAATGTTTTTCTCCTTTGGCCTCCCACTATGTCCATTTGATTTTCCATTGCAGTGTTTGACTTTCACCAAGCAGTAGATGGGCTCCAGGAAGTGCAACGTCAAGCACAGGAAGGAAAAAAGTAAATATTTCAGCACTTTCATTTCATTAGTAATTATGCAAATTTGAACAACTGGTGTAATTTTGGAAAACAGAAATGCAGTGTTTCTTTAAAGAGCCTTGCTGATGTTACTAATTCTGTGACTCTGTTCTGCTCCTGCTTATGTTCATGAGCAAACTCTGAGGTATTACTGAAGAGCTGGGGTATGAATTCTTATATTTCCCTTTTGCAGTTCTCATCAACATATAGAGACATTCTGAATTCCTGCCAGAGCCTCAAAACCCATTTCCATTAAAATGATGCTTCCAGTCCAGTTTGGTATCAGACTAATGACGCTCTTTTGAATCACTTGTCATCATTTAATATGTGCTCATTTATACCTCATGAATATACTAGTTCCTGTTTTAATCTTACACTTAAGCACAGTGTATAACTATTCATATCTCTTTATTCTGGTTTCTGAAAGAACAAAGGTTTATGTGAACACCCTGTGTTTTTCTCTCTGTTATTCTATCAGGTTTTGATCCCATTGAATAATTTCAGCCGAACTTAACACACAAATAGAGATCTCAAAATTACCCTATTCCTAAAACGCATGTGAAAAAAGGCATGCGGGTGGGGAAACAGTTTCATTTTTATCCTCATCAAGATAAAGGCTGCAACAGTTCATAGGGACAGAGGTGATATGAATATTGCCAAAGCCATAGGAAACAAATTTGATCCCTCACAGAACTGGTTGCTGTTTGTATCTGTTTGCTCTTGTGCTGCAACTGTGGAAACATGAAAATGGCATTTGTTTCCTGTTTGTGGTAAGGGACGTAGTAGTACCACAGGATAGTAGAGTAAGCATTATTACTGTGTGATATATGTACATACACACATAGTTTCAACTAAAGCTTGTGTCAGCCAGACTCAAGGCTTAATGCTTTACTGCGTGCCATGAATATTAGCGATATTTATGCAAATCCACTGAAGCATTAAAGTTGCAATATATTAATTATTATAGAACTTTAGTAATTTTTTTTTTTTGTCTTAGACCTCCTGCCTAGTATATGGTACATTCAACAGCTTTAACAAAATTACTCAGCGTAAAGCATATTTATACGTGTTCGGGGCGGGGGGGTGTTATTTTTATTAGTATTGGGACAACAAAGAAGGGGATTGGACCAACGTATTCTTCCAAAGCGGCACGAACAGGCCTTCGGATTTGTGACCTCCTTTCTGACTTCGATGAATTTTCTTCAAGGTACAGCTATTTTAAGTTCTAAATATTATGCTAGATGGTGATACATTTTGGCTGACAGATTTGCTTTTAAGGAGGTGTTTTTAAATATGTGTCTGAATTTTGTATATAAATTGTCTAGAAGGGAAATAAAACTGGAAAGAATGTGTGTGTGTACTTCCTGTACATCAGTTTCTTATAATTTAAAGGATAATTTCATTCGTTGGGAAATGCACTGGTTGAGGTATTGAAGTTCTGTGGATTTTCTGCCGATAGCTCTCAGTATATACTGTGTGTGATATAAACCGAGCTCTTGCCAAGGGTTCTGTGAACAGTAACTATGTTCTTCATAGATATGACTTCCTTATTTTACAGATTTAAAAATCTGGCACAACAATACAAGTCAATGTTCCCCACACTGGAAATAGATACAGAAGGACAATTGAAGAAGCTAAAGGTAAGGATTTAGTACTTGTAATATTTGTTCAGTTTCAGGGGAAGTATAGAAGAAAAAGGTAATATTTATTTTAATTAAAAAAGTAAAAATTAAGTGTACCAGAACTACTACTTATTAAACTAATTAACTTAAATTAAAAATGCATATTTTCATTATTATAAAACCTTTTAATAAGCAGTAGCTATGCTTTGTAATACTGTTCTCTTACTGTGGGCATTAAAATAAATTTTGTGAATGATTTAATTTTCCTCTCATATTTTCCCTTTTTGACACAAAATAAGTGTTGTATTAAAGTAGCCAGTAGAACGCAGGGTGGCTCTGACTGTTAGCAGTCTGCAGCCATAACTGATCTGTCTGTCTGAGAGACTTCCCTACTTACTGAAGAATTGTTTGTGAAGGTTGTGTTTAAAGGTCCTGGTATTACAAGAAAAATGTCTTTTTATAAATAAATTCAGAAGAGCCACTGGTAGAACATCTTCTTTAATGAATATGTAAGAAAAGAGGATGCTGAAAAAATCTTACCTTTCTCAAGTGTTGTCTGGTATTTTCTCAGAGCTGACACCCTACCTTTAAAGATACTTTTTAGTATTCGTGAATAGTGATTTTTTTTTTTCATGTATCTTTTTATTTTGGAGTTTGCACTCTTTCTAACACACCCTCAGTATGTATGGACTGTAGACACACTATGTAGAGACTATATCAACAAAATGAGGTAGATGTGCAACATCTCTGTGAATAGAAATGGTACAGAAATTATGGAGTTCTAATGCCATAACAAGTCGTGTTTTCTTATGTGAGTGGTTCCATACATCAAGTTGCTTTCAGTAGAATATAGGCTGATGGTTGTGTTTTTCAGGTAAAACAGTTATTGAAGCTGGTGTGTTAGGGTTATCTGCGTGTTTGGTGTTTCAAAAGTGAACACAGTGTTTCCTGCTACCAGCTGTTGTTTGGGAAAGCTGACTTTTCTACTCAAATTTGCAGGGATATGCTGAAAAAATAAGACCCATGGTTCGAGATGGTGTGTATTTTATGTATGAAGCACTTCATGGCTCCCCAAAGAAGATTCTTGTTGAAGGAGCCAATGCAGCGTTACTTGATATTGACTTTGGTAAGTTAAATTCTAAGCTCAGTTTAACTCCTGAGTTTTATTTTGGTTTGTGTTCATATCAGCTTTGCAAATGGCAGGAAAATAGAGAAACAAAATAGTCTTTAACAGGAACAGATTTCCCAAAAGTAAAACATACTAAGCCAGAGATTGTATCATTAACAGGATTAAGTGCTGAAGGTTTAAATATTGATTTTTACTGAAAAAAAGAAGTTTATTCCAATGGAGTTGAAATTTCACTCCAGACATTCTTGTCTTTATTACTTGCGAACGCATGTGCACATTGCCATACCCTCCAGGCACTCACTGCAGTGCCGCTGACATAATTCCTCTGCAGTGGAGGGAGGATTAAACTGGTGCAGATAACCTGTAAGTCTAGCTGCTTCGGCTGATCTCTGCTCTGCTTTCTTACAAAAGTCTGATTAAACCACTTAGGTCTCCAGGAAGATGAAATGAAGAACTGCAGGGATTCTTCTATCCAGAGCACAGTGTAAAGATCATTAATAACTTCTTAAAAAGTTTGCTGCAGATATTCAGAGTTACTTGTGTAGAGCACTGGGAATGCCAGGCTGACCTTTACACCAGGCTCTCCCTCGATGTAGCGGAAATACTTTCTGTGATACACTGGACAGTGAAAAAAGCTTTCCCCAGCAGCAGCAGCATCCTGTAATAGATCCAGTGCCTAACGGCAGCAGTACTGAGATGCTTTTAAACTTCTCCCTCATGGGCAGTCCTCAGTGAAAGCTGCAAAGGGTGAATGCAGAAAAACATACATTGGAACAGAGAGCACATGCTGGATACCTCCTTAAGTATAAGAACGTAGTTTATTGTTCTTATTTGTCTGTGCAAACTTCTTGCTCACTAATATTGTGCTTATACAAATTTTCAGGATGAGTCAGCTATTTTAGTGGGAAAATCCTTTATTTTGAGGGGTTTCTGTGGAACTTTAGAAACCTAAATACATATTATTCACTACAGGAGGAAGCAATTTGGGGAAGAACAGCTGAATTAGTTCTCTCACAAGCAAATGGGGACATGTAGTAAGAAGAATTTGCCCTACTCTTTGGCTGCTATTTCAGTTTAGCTTTAAAACCAAACACCCAGGTGAAAATCTCCTTTCGACTCATAAAGGAAAGTCAGTCTTTATTTCTTATCATTGCTGAAACAGGGTTGTGCTGTTGTGTTTTTCTGGCAGGCACGTATCCTTTCGTGACCTCATCGAACTGCACTGTAGGTGGTGTATGCACCGGGCTTGGAGTTCCTCCCCAGCACGTCGGTGATGTGTACGGTGTGGTGAAGGCGTATACCACTCGGGTGGGAATTGGAGCCTTCCCCACTGAGCAGATTAATGTAGGTTTAATGTTATAAAATGCAATATATACAATGGTCAAAAAATAAGGTCAGTGGAATGGGATAAGAGTATACCAGTGGTAAATATGCACCACAATAATAATGCCAAGCAATCACACATGAAAAGAGGAGAATTACATTACAAACAAGCTATTTTTCTTCAATGGAGAGAAACATGAATGTGATGATGTTATATTACAGTGACCACATTTCTGTTGTAATTAATGATGTGAAAACAGATTTCATCATTTTCTGGAATATCATTAGGTGCATTTCAGTGGCGAGAGTTTGTTGTAGACTGGAACTGCCAGTGCATCACAGGAAAGCTTAAATTGCAAGATACAACTTCTGTGCTTAACATCCTGTGTTCTGTGTGATCTGTAGAATAAAGGTGGTGTATGCAGCAGCCAGTCATGCACAAATAGATCAATAAAAAGGGGAGGGATTTTGATTATTTTAAACTATCTATTGTATCTTCATTCTCAAGAAACTACAATGTTGGCTATGGTATTGATTATGAGGGTGGTGAGTATAATATGATGATGATGTTGAGGGTATTGATTACAAATTATGCACACAGCAATCTCTAGGTCAGTGAGCTGAATCTAATTTAAGGATTTAGTCACTAAAACTCTTTCTCTAATGGTTTAATTGAATTGGTGAGATCCTTTAGTTTTATGAATCATGAGTGTAAAGTTTTTCTTCATTTTTAGCACATTATAAACACTGCCAGCCCGAAGGGAACAGTGGCAGTCTCACACAGTGGTAGAACCCAGGAGCCCTAGGCATAGTCAAGGAGTCTGTGGACCTAGAGATTGTACAAGCACTGATCTTGTCCCAAGCTTTTACAGTCTTGCCCCCCAAAACAATAGATGCCAAAAGAAGAAAGTAAACACAAACAAAAAAAACAGTGTTGAGTTGTCAAGGAATCTTCCTGTCAGATGAAGAAGGACGAAAAGTGTCTTCTTGAAACGTGAAATAGTCATACTAAATAAGTATTTTGGAAATGCTAGTGACGAAAATATGAAAATCCTGTGCATGAGGGGCTTTATTCTCTGCCTTACTCACTTCCTAATAAAAGTTAATTTTTATTTCTTTTTCCTACAAAAAAGCCTTATAATTAAACAACTGTATTTTTCTTGCTATTCATCTATATTTGTTTATATTTGTTTTCCTGCTATTTTTCACTGAGATACCATCAGCATTCTTTCTATCTTCTTGTAGGAAATTGGAGATCTTTTACAGTCCCGGGGCCATGAATGGGGAGTAACTACAGGCAGAAAGAGGCGTTGTGGCTGGTTAGACCTTGTCAGTTTGAAATATGTTCATATGATCAACGGATTCACTGCGTAAGCATCACAGATTTTGCGCTACATTTGGAAGTGATAATTTTGTGCTTCGCAGAATAAATATGTAGGTAACATTAATATAAGTCCAGTAAACTGTTACATTTTAAGCAATAAAATAATTCACAATGGGCAACTGAGAAGTGTACTAATGCTAATAACAATCTAATTCCTTTGACTTTTTTATTCCAAACCAAGTGATTTTTTTACATCCAAGCAGTGGGGTTTTTTAATATATGTTTTCACTTTGCGGACATCAGATGGCCAGTGCAGATTGGATCAATGTATCAGTTTTCCCACAGTTTGCTCTAGTGTCCTTGATCCAGTGCTTTCTTACTGCTCGTGATCTAAAACCCACTGGTTTTGAACTTTCTTTGATACTAATGGATCGTAGGACCATTGTAGGACCAGCTCTGCATCATTTGGAGCTACAACCTCTGTACATGAAATAAGTGGGATGACAGAAAGTGTACAGCAGCTGGCACAGCTTTCATTCCAGTCTCGACAGGTTCATTTATTTACAAAGATATAGTCTAACAGTGTGTTATAAATGCTGCTTTTAATGGGCTGAGTGACTTACTTGTTGATAAATTATTTTATAATTCAAAATATATACCAAATTGACATTTCAAAGTGAAAGTGGCTGTTCAAAGGAATTGTTCAAGAGCCGTAATGCCTTCAAGCTAGCTTATGTCTAATGCTAAAGTGCTAATAACTATCACAAGCCATTAACTTACAACTAATTACTGAGCTATTTTCAGGAAAAGTTGCAAAAGTTTCATTTGTTTTGTTCCTATAATGCATTCAGGCAAATTTGTTCATATGTGCAAGCACACAACCCTGGGCATTTTACTATTTTACAAACTGTGACTTAATATTGTTTATGCTACTAATGTTACAAAGGAACAATGATCTTGGCTCACTAATTTATCAGAAGGGCTTTTAAGATTTTTTTTTTTACTTGGATTTGTATTTTGCTTTAATTCACTCAGCTCTAGTTTACATGAAAATAGTATTAGGAAGGTGTTATGTTTCCTTCCATTTCAGTTCTATACAATTTATGCACTTCTATCAACAAAACCATGTCATCTCTGGTAACTGTGACAGTTAAAAAACATGGGGAGATAAAAAAACTTGAAGAACTGTCTCTATGCTGCTTATTTCCCAACAGGTCTTTTCATTTAATCATTTCATTTATCCTATACGTACTGAGCATATACAGCACGTACTATTATGCGCATAGCTGCCTAAATCCTCAGCTACTCATTTTGACCAAGCAAGGTCTGGCATGTTGTTTCTACAGAATTTGACTAGTTTTAAAATGCAGTTTTATTCTGCTCAGAGACTACGGTGTCATCTTGAATTGCCATCTTTTTGTTCTGGTGTGTTCATTCACAAGATGAAGAAGGTTCATTAAACTGACAGCCCTGATAGCACAGCCCAGGCACTGAAAGTCAGGCTGGGATCCTCCCTGCTGAACTGTGTATGTGATTTTAGTAGCCAGGTGATGCTTGTGAAGTCTGTTTTAAAAGTGTAGTTTAGTAAATAAGTCTGTCTTACAGTTGTGAATCAGTAGGAGTAACAGAAATAATCACTAGTAATGATGTAAAGTGACATGCAGTCACACACCCAAACCAAGTCCAGTAAGTGCCACTTTACATGGTCAGCTTGCATTTTCATGCGCTGAACTGAACACTGCACCTGTATGAGCAGCCAAGTGTTTGGAAATGTCTTAGTAACTCAGTCATCTGTTCATCCCAGAGGTGTGAATCCCATTAACCACGTTCATAGTTCAGGGTATTTGTGTATTTCTGCTTGCTGGGTTGCCTGAGCTGAATTTGTGAGCACAAAACTAAAAAGGGGGGGGTGGAAAGGTGGAAAGTATTAAAGAGGAGATTCATCATGCATGTAATTCTAACCAATGTTTTTCTATACAGTTTGGCATTAACAAAACTGGATATTCTTGATGTCCTTGATGAAATTAAAATTGGTGTCGCTTACAAATTGGGTGGAAAAAGAATTCCATATTTTCCAGGTATGTTGTTAAATATGTTCCCTTTTTCCTGCCTCTTAAGCCGTGCCTGTTAGGAAAGACTGTTTGCTTTTTAAAACCAAACTTGATTTCTCTGTCAATAGACCCTTCTGTAGAAATTTGCAGAACTGTAGTATCAGTATAAAGACTGCTGTACCGGTACACTAGCATTTTCCATTCATCTTGCATCTCTGTGTATGATGACAAGAAGTTCAGAGCAAGTGAAATCTTGCATTAGGGCCTCCATGTCTTGTCCTGTTAGACTTTTTTTTTTTTATTGGCAACACCAGGAAACTGAGAGTCAGCAAGACTCAAGTCATTGACTGTGTATCATTTGCACTAACCTTTAATGAAGTAAAGATAAGAGCAGTGCTTAAGCTGTGCAAGTATGAGACACATACAAGCAGATTACAAACAAACAGACATTTGGGTCAGGAGTGCCTTCTGTTTGATACAGGAGGACTTCTGCTTGATAATGTGCAAATCTGAACAGTGGAACTACTGTAAACTGCAAATAATTTGTTTTCTCAAAAATAATACTGTAGTCTTCTGGCAACATAGAGTACCTCCTACAGTTTTTAGAAGAGGAAACTGGATTCCTGGATCCTCTTGAATCACAGTTATCTTCCTAAGTGAGAGAAATTAGTCTGAATTAAGAATGAATGAATGAAACAACCAGTAGAAATACTGTTTTTTCATATATCCCATTTAAAATGCTGTCAAAAGACTTTGTTGGTCAAGAACCATGTGTTCTTTTAAGGTAAAATCAACTGTGACAAAATTGTTCTCGCACAGCTAATCAGGAGATACTACAGAAGGTGGAAGTAGAGTATGAAACAATGCCTGGATGGAAGACTGACACAACTAGTGCACGAAAATGGGAGGACCTCCCACCCAAAGCCCAGAATTACATCCGCTGTGTGGAAAACCATGTTGGAGTACCAGGTAAATCTTTCCGTAGACATACGTATGGGGATGTCACAGCAGACAGGGACCGTGTGTAAAAGTGCGCAGTTCGTTAGTCAAGGAGCAGCTTGATTTGGGCAGGAGGCAGTGGAGGTACCTATGTTTGGGCTGATGATGGTAACCCACAGCTTGCCAAGAAGCAGCAAAGGGTGATGTTCTGCAGGCAGTGTTGCAGAGAGCTCTAAGCTGCTGCTGACAAGGGTTTAACCAGGGGAAAGATAAACATGTTTTGTTATTGGCAGACTGCCGCCTTCTGTCACTGAAAACTTAGGAATTGCCTCACCGTGCATAGTTAGTCTAACATCCTGATCTTTTCCTTTCCATTTATTTCCTGCACTGCATCCCTGTTTGGACATAGACTTCTCTTCTGTCTTCTTTTTCTCCCTTTTCCATACTTAGCCATGTAAGGAGTTGTATTGCATAATGGATACAAGAATGTTTAGCCCAATCCTGCCACTTTGAAAGAATGAAACTCTTAAACGTGATCAGTCTCCAAAGTTTAAGCCACACAGTTTTCTTCTAGTCTAATTGCTAGAGCTCTGGAGGTGCCAAGAGCTAGGTATGGCATGAATGGTGGAGTTTGGAAGCAAACGCAAAGTTGGCATGTGTGCTTTTGTTTTCCATAAAACATCTCAAAGGTCACATTTGTGGCGTATGGGCTGGTTGCAACTGTGGCAACTCCGGTATCGTTCATGGATTAGGAAGCATCTGACAGCAGAGCCTGAAACTTGGTGGGTGGCTCGTGTGGTCATGGACACAGATGTGGGCAATGGGATATGTAAATAAAGCTCCCCTTAATTTCTCTGGTTCTCAGCCTTGGTGGGTTTGATGGCTAAGGGAGACCTACCAACAGTCAATTCTGTAGTATCCATGGGCAATAACAACTGCAGTGGGACAACTACAGTATAGTAGTATATACTGCTCACACGGCATAATGTCCTTAATTGCAGCTGTACATTTAACAACATTACAGCACGTGTGCATCAGTATCTCCTGGTCCACATCAGAAAACTTGTCTAGCAGAGCTCAATGCTGGGGTTTACCTAGATATCCTGTCACTCAAGGACAGTTAAACCTGCAACAAGCTCAACTTTCTGCTAGGCCTTCCATTGCAGTGCTTTGTGTTTGTGGTGTAGTTATTTCATGCTTTCACCATTCAGTATGTTGCAATTCTAGTCTGGTAGAGAGATTTTTGACAGTAAAACTTCCTAGCGTCGTGTTGCAGAACAAAGTTGCCAGTTTGTAGTGACAAGTGATGAAAGGTGAAAATTATTCCAATTCATTGATGATAATGTTTACTCTCAGTAACTGTTCTAACAGATGTGTTTTCCTCCCTAGTTAAATGGGTTGGCGTTGGAAAATCAAGAGAGTCGATGATCCAGCTATTTTAAACAAACAAAGAACTTCAGCGATGAGAAGCACAACCTAGCATTCATCTGTTCCTGACTGCTTCCTCTTCAAACGGAGATGCTGTTTAAAACCAACATGTTTTTCTCAGAATTGAATAGAAATAAAACATATATTCTGTATTGTAACATTTTATTTATCTTTAAGTTCTCAGTAAATTCAGTGTAAAATCTCTTTGGTGGCCATCGGGGCGGGGGGAGGTGGGAAGAAAAAAGTATTGTTAACAAAATAAGGAAAAATTATTTTTTTAAAATTCTAGCCATGTTACTATTTGGAAGTATTCTCATCCATGTAGAGTTAGTTATTCTTGCTGAAACCAGTATTAAGCATTTTCCAGTAGTTACTGGGTAACTTTAGAATTGTGAAGCTTGGATTTGTTCTTCAAATGTTAAAATGTCTGTATGTGTCTGGATTACTGTCTCCTTAAATTGGTTGGACTATATGGATTTTCAGTTTCTAAAATGCAGTAAAGTCAGGTGGGTATTTCTGACTGCACAAAGCAAAGCAAACACAATTATCTGTAGTTTTTATATACTGATTTTTTTAGTAGCCTACTAAAACGAATGGAGAGCAGGTGAAGTGTTTTTATCACAGAACCTGTCCTAGTAACTGAGATAACATCTATAGAGGGGCCAAACTGGGGAAGGTTGACCTGTCAGATATCCTGTGTACTAACAGACAGTCCCTCCGGAGACTGTCAGGTGTGCAGTCTGTATTTTATACAGCAGGGAAGGCATGAGTGAAGGTGGAAGGAAGAGGATCTTCAGGGTCCAAAACACCCGGGGAGAGTGGAGCCGAGACAGCACACGGTCTTTTCTCAGTGAACCTGAGACGTTTCTTCCTGCTAGTGCAGCGTTCACGATTTCCAGGGTGTTAGTGTAGCTCTCTCTTGAGGAACTTGGGACCTGGCAACTCTAAGGCACACTCACTTCCCAGGTTTCCAAGAATAAATCAGTGCATGACTTGATGACTGCTGCAGTATTTACCCCCCTCATGCATTTTGACCTTCCTCAGCAAAATGTAATACCTATTTATAGAAGGGGATGGCAAGTGGCAGCCAGGGTTGGGGCATGTAGAAGCCGTGGAGAGGTCCCAGAATCTTCAAGAATACATTTGGGTTTCTTTGGATTTTCTGGTTTATAATGGCTATGCATTAAGAGCTCTCAAAAAAAGCCTGCCTGTTGTAGAGGAAGAAGAATGCACTAGAAACGGAGGTATTCCCAAACTGCGGAACTTCCAAATAACTGCTCCTTTTCTTTAGATGTCTCAGAGCTGTAACAATACTTTTGTATCATTCCTAGCGGCTGTGGAAATGGCATCACAACCTCAGTAATGCCATTATGTAGTGGGTGAAAATACCCATTTTCTGAGATGTTAACTCCAAGGATATCAAATGATGACATTCTTGACATCAGAGATGAGGGAAAAGAAAAGCCTCTCCAGACTGTCTTGTGTCTTTCTCATCCCCTTTATCGTTTCTCAGTCAATATTAAATAATGGTTCATGTTCAAACCCAGTTTGTCAAGAGGCAATTACAGAAGTTCCAGTACAAGCACTAAATATAACTGTTTATGGATGTATTGCTGCTTGTAAGGCAGAATTCTTAGACTGCAGTGCGGTCTTTTCATACCCCAGTTCATCACAGACTGTGGCTTTATGGCACAAGCAAATACTCTTTTATCTCTGAAAAAGAAGAGAAAAAGAACCCAAAGCCATGAATCCTTAATTCCGCTACAACTCCATTGTCCATCTTTGACAAGCTGATTAATCTCCCTGCTGCTGTTTTTGCAGTCTGTAAGAGGGCAGTGAGGAGGAATACATCCTCACCTCTTCCACACTGTTTTTGGAGGTCTGTGGGTTGAGCCTTGCAGTCCTTGCTCTGACACTGGTAAGGAAGTTCCCCTCACCGTATTTATGGGTGTTCTCATGAAAGAGCAGTGAGATTTCTGACTGTACTTAATGTTAGCAAAGCACTCCTGAAAGGTGCTCGGTAAGGGCTAATTATTACAAGTGAGATGTGCCTCATTTATATGAGGTAATTAAAGCATAAAGATGCTTGGAGGTACAGTAATTAAGTTTTGTTTTCACATGGCTTGACCTTGTGACATTCGCCTACCTGATGATCTAGATATGTTCCTTTTCTTGGCCCCATCTCACCAGCACATTCACACTAGGAGGTTGCTGCTTTGGTTGATTTATAGGCAAAGTCCACAGTGACTAACAAGCCACTCGGTGTGATGAATAACTGGATTAAATGATCAGCTCTAAATGAAGTATTTGGCATCCTGAGAAAAATCGGGCTTATAGCTTAATTTTCACAGGATTACTTTCCCTCGTTCACCTAATCTTTTTATTTTCCATTAAGTCTCTGTTAGATCCACGATGCCTTTCTTTGCATTCAAGGATTCATCAAAAACCCAGTGATGTTGTCAATGGGCATGATGTAATACGCAGTTATCCTCTGACTTACTGTTACCATAAAAATAATACGCATTTCATTTCATAGCATGGATTTTTTTAAATGAAAGTTCTACTCCTATTGAATTTCATGTGTGGTGTCATTGAGTTAAATGTGAATAAGTTCAGGCTTTTATGAAAGAGCTTTTTAAAATACTGGGTGACGCAATGCTTAGTAAGAACCTTTTTATGTAAATCCACTTTCATTTTGGCTGTTTCCCATGTATATTATTTTGTACTGTTTGGGATTTCATTTTAATAACAGTCACTGTGATCAATTTAATGTCATCTTTCTCCCCAGCCAAATGCAATAATGACTAAAACTGGTCGATGCATCATCCTGTTGGCTATCTGGGTGGGAGAATAAGGGTAAACATCTACCAGAATGCCATAATTTGTGGTAAAGATTATAGTTTTTTAAAAGTAGCAATTACTGATTCACTCATGCACATTAATGTATTTGACGTATTTTTTCACACTTCCAGTATGGCCTTCATAGTCCTGCTTCCTAACACACACAGTATAGGATTTTGATGCTTTTGTAGGTTTTAATTTGGCTGTATATGGTCTTACAGTTCTGGCATAATGCACTTTATAAAAGAAAGGAAAATTAAACATTTCCATAGTAACATGCAAACTACACTTAACACCTTATGCAGGTTTTTTCAGATGAATTTTGGATCCAGACCTGTTTATTTTGTCCTGAAAGATGTATTAAAATCTATTTAAAGTAACACTGCTTGGTCTCTATTTCTCTCTCCTTTTGTTTTTTTAACACAGTACACTTCATGGAAAAACCTGGTTCAGTATTCATGGATTTTAAAAAATAGCAGCATTAGTCAATGAGTGGGTATTTTCTTTCAATCTACAGATTCTCAGTGTTTGGGCTTTTTCTTTTACATATTCTGTAAACTTCATTGCACTTTCTTGTTTATAAACTGAGCAGGGATCCACTTTTCCATGGGGGATTCATGGTTTGCCATCTTTAGTTAGCTCACCTGAGTGAACAACAGGTTTTTGAAGAAAAAAAACCATTTTCTAATTGATGCAAAAATGTTCTTGCTGTACAAGGTGGCTCAGAACAGCTGATGTGAACTCTGTGGAGCTCTTTATCTACAGCGCTGTGCTAGGAAAGAAAGGTAGGTACTGCTCAGATAAATAGTTTTCACCTCTAAAACTGAATGGGCTTCAGACAAGTGCTGTCAGGCTTTCAGAAGGCTCTGTAGAAATCAGTCATTTTCTCATCCCCTTGAGGAGGAGCCTGGAACAGCAGGTGAGTGACCTGTCTGGCAAATGACAGCAGGTGAGTTCTGAGCAACGTCTTGAGAGCTGCAGAACTGCTCTGCTAATTAGTGTTTCTTCATTTCCTTTGTATCAGTTAGATGTAGATACATTAATTCAGATAGAATGGTCTTTGGCAGCTGGACCATCTGAAACAGTTTCATCCAACTCCCCGTGGCGGTGGCAATGCCCAAGGCAAGAAAAAGAAACGACCCAAAACTGAGGAAGTCTCTGCTGAAATTACCCACCAAGGAAACGCTCTGGTTTGCTGCCGGTCCGTCTGTTGTCTGTCACCTGGAGAGCTGAGTCTTATGATTGGGAGGGAGGAAAGAAGATAGACAGCCTGACAAAAATGGGAACAATGTGACTGTCTTGCCTTTGGAGAGTTGCAATTAATAGATGGCTTTCCTGCCCCTCCCCTCTTCTAGTAATACTTCCCATGGGGTTGAGCTCTAGCCCACTCCTTGCTCCTTATGGAGGTGGCCCAGCTTCCTCTCTAGTAACATTTTGTATCCATCAGAGAGCTGGTTTCAAGTGCAGGATATTTGCAAGAAGGTGAGCTGACATCACCCTTGTAACCAGGCATCAGGCAAGACAGAAAATCCAGCGCCAACCATCTCGCTTTCAGAAGGGGTCCCTGTTTGTGGTGTCGGCACCCTGCCAGGGGAGGAGCCTGGGGGGTTCTTGCTACTAGTTTGAGTTTGTTAGTGCTGGTTTTGTCTCTTGATTAGACCCGTGTTGCTGATGAAAAAGAGGTGCCTGAGTGGGCTCTTTCCTTCCCAAAGCACAGGTCCATCACAAAGCAGCTTTGGTAAGGAACGCCTTTTACTCTGGGGTGGGGCGGGCTGAACCCTTCCATACTGCTCAAATTTAGCGTAAAAACTGATCTGTGTAGATGTCAGCCATCGAGCGAGGCATTACAGAACTAAAATCTAAATAAAGATTTCCAGATTTTGCCTTTTAATCTCTTACAGACTTAGAGGAATCAGTTGTTCTAAAATACCTTCATGTGTTGTTAATGTTTGTACATTTCTGGAGTAGAGACTGTGCGTTAACTATTCACCCATCATCAGCCCTGTGAGACTAAGAAAAAAAAGGCACAGGAAAGAATATCTTCCGTGTAGTTTTGGCTACCAGCTGCATTTTTCAGTGATTGGAAACAGTACAAACTTTAACGCTGTCTATAAAAATGTCTTTGGCAAGGAAATGTCTTTGTCAGGAAAGAATAACACTTGTGTATTTGTTTTCAGTCCTGAGATAACGTGCCCTTCCTTGACAGGCATCGTTACCTTTTTGAAGTCGAGTACATACACTAGAGTTTACGTTACGGGCCTGTAAATAGAGCCTCAGACAACAGCATTAGGTTTCAGGAGATACTGGGTGCTTGATAAGACAGTTCAGTGGCTGCTGAAATCCTTCAAACACCCTGAGCAGAAGCACTGGAGACATGTTTACTCAAGGACTGCAGGGGACAGTCAACTACACGTGCCCCAGAGACAACTACACACACACCAGCAGAGGTGGCAGTACCCATCTTCATCTTCCCTATGGGAGACAAAACTTTTAATGCCAGCTGGGCCTAATTCTCCAAATGTGTGGAAGTGGTGTTTGCCGCTGAGGTTGGTGGGAGCCCGGCTGGCCTGTAAATAGAGATGGCCCCATGCAAGAGGTGCTGGGGTCAACCTTCGGTGAGTGACAAAATGACATACTTTGTAAATGCAGTGTATACCAGTCAGTCCCATAAAAGGGTGTTTCATGGTGTTCATGGCTTCTGAAGAGGAACCTCCCAGGTACAAACCTATTGCAGTTAGAGTTACACTTCTGTCGAGGTTCTTAGAACAGCGCAGCGCTCTGCCATGAACGGAAACCTGGTTTTGAGCTCTGAATTCCAGAGAGGCTGACACCAAATGGCAAAGACCTTGATAAGCTTGAGGGCTGGGCAACAGAAAGCTCGTGAAGCTTGGGAAGAAGTGCACAGTTCCCCACATCTCAGTACACACTGGGAAGCAACTGTCTGAGGAGCAGCTCTGCTAAAAAGGACTGGAGGTTTACAGCAGATGCCAGGGTGAATATGAGCCAATGATGCACTTGGATATTGAATAAAACAGATGTTCTACTGGGCTTTAACAGGAGGATAATGGCCAGAAGATGGAGGGAAAGTATTTCCCATCCCTCGCGTTGGTGAGTAGTGCCATTGATTCATGCCAAATGTCCACAGGCATCCACTGTAACGTCATGTTTTGTGACCTTAGTAACCAGGTGAAGAAGAAAAGTAGGATTGGGAAGATGATGTGACATTCTTGTTTCAAGGATCTGCCTGGCTACAGGTAAGACTAGCTACAGTCCCAGTGCACAGCAACACGTACATCAGTACTACAGTTAACAACTTCACCGCTTAGCATCTGATAGCATCAAAAATAGGCAATGCACTTCAAATTTTGAACTTTGCATTTTGTATTCCATTGTTCTTCTGTTTCAGGTGTTCCAGCCATTGAGGCTGTGCCCTTGTGGCAACTTCATCCTGCTCCACAACAACTGTTACCACTGTTCCACACTTTGGTTTGCACTACCCAAGTACATCCAGCGTGGAAACTGGGTTCCTCTCAGATAGAACTGAACAAAAGATGCTCTCCAGCAGTGCCCCCGCTATGCTCCAGATGCTGATCAGAGTTCAGTCCGTGGGACCAGACAAGAGCTGGCTGGAAGCAACCCTCCACCTACAGTGTGGACACGGGGTCCTGAGCACGAAATACTTCGTGTGTTTGCTCCTGTAGCGCTGCACCACTTGCTAATATAGGCACAGCTTCTGAACATCAGCCATTCCATCTCCCCGTATCCAGTTCATCGGTCACTTTAGACTAATCTCTAATGAATTAATTATTCCCTGTATGGTTCTATATCAAATGCTTAATGAAATCTAAATAGATTATAACCACTGCATTTCCTTTGTCCATAAAATCAGCACTTATCCAAGCTACTCAGAGGTCATCTGTTTTTAAGGCCACTTTGCATTTTATCCCATTTTGCTTTTACCTCCATGTTTTTAGTGAGCCTGTCCTTGAAAATATTGCTGAAGCCTTGCAAACTATTGAGCCTCGGCTATTAACCCTCTGGTTACCCACAATTTTTTTCCCTGCCTCCTGTGAGAGTATTGCATTTTCAGTTCTCAGATAATTCAATACCGCTCTCAACCTGAAATGTTATTAGAAGGATTTTCTTCCTGCCCTGCAATTGCACAGAGCCATTCTTTCAGAATTCAGTAATGCAGTTTGTGTCTGCACCGTAATCACGTCTACGTGAGACAAAATACAGCTTGAGGACGCTTTGTGGGTAAGTTCACAAAAGGTTTCCCTTGCCATTCTGAAACAGCATTAAGTTTCTAACTATAGCTTCTGAAGAAGATAACTGGAAAAGGTAACTAAGACATCAAACCCATTTCCTGAGGATTTGGTCCATTGATTTTAAGTATATACCTTCTCCAGAAAAAGGAATAATATACCTTCAGGGATCTCTACTTGCCTATATTGGGTAGTGCAATAAATTGGGGGCTGAACAAAGGAGCATCTCGAACTTTGCCAGAAAACTGCAGCTGGAAAAAAACAGCAGTGAGCTCATGTGCAAGCCCAGCCAAAAGAACAACCCTGCCTGGGACAAACCCTGGAGGGCTGTGGAGGAGGAATGTCAGGCCATGATCCTCCATTATTCAGTCATTTTTTCAATGAAGGTATTACAGGTTTATATTTGCACCAGTTTCAGTGGTGACATGTTTGTGTAGGTAGGTAGACCTTCCTAGTGAACTGCTGAAGAATCAGTGTTAGAAACAGAGGCAACAGTGAACACCTTCACCTTCGATCAGGGGATCTTCCAAATCTTGCAGACAGGAAAGACAGGATAGAAGAAGATATGATTGTGTGACACCAATATCTTCTCTGAAATTTTCATGCAGAAAAAGAAGAGGAAAAAATGAAAAAAGAAAAAGGAAAAAAAAACCAAAAAAAACCCCAAAAGATGAATGCACATACACAGCAGGAATGCACTGAGTATAAACATACAGAATACGTTACGATGCATTTTAATACACATAAAAAAGCTGTCAGGTGGAAGAAATTAAAGATGTTAGTTAGGCAAGGCATTACAAATGGGATGAGACATTTTGTCTGTTAGAAATCAATTTGCACCAGACTACGTAATTAAAATAGCAGAGCAGGTACTGATGGGAGTCTGAGCGCTGTGCAAAAGGTACAGGTGATTTCCATCCGTGGGAAACATGCCAGCAGCACAAAAAAGTCTTATTCTATTAATCGCCACCCTGGATGTTGAGGGCTAGGACTGAATTTTACTTTTATAGCTCCTATCACACCACCCATGTGAACTGCTCAGAGAGCAAAGAGAGCAAAGAGCCTTCGGGACTTCCCAGCATAAACAGGTTTCACCAGAAAAGGCTGTGCTAAGATCTTCTCCATGTTAGCCCTAGTGATGGTCCCTGTAGCTGTGGCACGTTTTCCTGGCAATGCTCAGGGATTCGTGCTGACTCTGTGCAGCTTCTCTTTTCTGGACAGAGATCTTCTCTACCCAGGACTGACAATACAGCCACATATTTAAAATAAACACGCTTCATGGACTGGTGCTGGGGAGCCGTTTGTTAGACAGGGTGTGTGCAGAGAGCCAGGTTCTTTGCCAGCGCGCGCTGACATGGTCCCTTCGAGCTGGACAAACGCACCCTGAGATATTCCACCTCAACGGCTGCTTTAGGGAGGGGATAAAGGCGAGCATGTGAGGCATGACATAGAAAGCTGCCTTGAAGCCAGGATTGATTTCCACGACAAAGTAACAAGACCAGGGCTGGATGCAGCTGCAGTGGGATGGGAGGAAGGTTTTGTCCAGCCCTTCCCACGCCGTGTAAGAGAGAAGATGTTTTGTACTGTGAGGGTCTAGTGCAAGGGCAGAGGTACCCATAGCCTGTCCCAGGTAAATGCATGTTGAATAATGGATTAACACCATCTGGACACAGATTTAAAGAATTCTTAGGACAACCACCTAGTAGTAAATGAAAAACGTTGCCTGCAGAGAAAGAAACCAGAACACGGTGGCACCACGTTAGGTCAGGAACGAGAGTTACCAGTGTCAGAGCTCAATTTCCTTTTTTCTTGACAGATTAGAAAAAAATCTGGAAAGAGTCAAAATAAAAGGAAACTGTGTGCAACAGAAATGAAGGCACACAACTGGAAAGGTCAGGAACAAAAACCATGGAAAAAAAACCCTGAAGAATTCAGCCCCTTTGTAAACCCTGTGCAATGCTGTCAGCAGAACCACAGCATCTTTGCAACAGCAAAACAGATTCATAGTCTAGAGAGTCTGAGTGGCACCTTCGGACAATTGTATCGGCTGAGCAGAACTGGTGTGCCTCATAGCTGACTGAGTAGCAACACGCTATGGAATTCAACCACGCCAGGCTCATTTCAGAGCAAGTACTGGCTGCTGTGCCAAGATGGCAGAACCTTGGCTTACCAGCAGCGTACTTCAAGAGCTAGCCCTTAATCCTGCACATATCAAACTGGCTTATCAAATGTTTTTTGATGTGCAAACCCACTCATTAAGTTGAGGGCACGAACTCCCGTTGCTAATGAGTAGTAGTAAGAGGACATGCACTTGCGAACAGATAACGCCTGAGCTGCGTGCAGCCCTTTGATCCCAGCTGTAAACGTGTTGTCTGTTAAGGCTGAAGTGCTACCACGCCGTACGAAGAGAAAAGGGAACAGAAGACAGGAAACGGCCCCGAGCCATTCTGGTGAAAGCAGGTTTATTCAAGGAGTTGGTTTTTATCTTCGAATCCATATTGCAGAGCGCAGGAAGAAGAGGACTATGGGACAGGGAGCGTGGGGCACGGTGTGTCACTCCAGTCGTACACCAGTGATGTTTGTGCATCCTGATACTCCAGTCAACTTAACACAGGCTGGGTGCTGGCGCACGGCCAGCTACATCAGCTACTCTAATATATATTCCACTTAAAAGCATTTCCAGAATATTCCTTTCACCATTTATGCATGGAAACTTTAGAAAAGAACCAGCAAGTTGGCCAAAATCCACTCTTATATCAATAAAAATTGAGAAGAAACATTAAGGAAGCTCCTTATTTAAAGCTGCATAAGAGACAGAGTCCTGCCTCTAGGTATTGTGTTTTGATGTCTTTCTAAATGGCCAAATAATGAAAGTATAGAATAAATGGGGAATTTTTACTACAAGCATATGGAGAGGAGGGCTTTGGAGTAAGTGAAGCTGGAGAGAAAGATACAGTATTTTTAAGGCTCTTCCTATTCTTATGGGAACCTACTGTTAGGCGTTCAGAAGAGTTTAACAGCTCAGCTCAGCTCTCGAACTGCTGTTTATCTCTTCCTAAACCAGAGCACTTTAACTCATCACAGTAAATGGATAAAAGTCACTTGCAAAAGAAGGCATAGAGGGGAAGAAGTAAGACTGGTGAATACTTAGATTCACAAAGCCACATCAGCCATTACAGATATTTTGTCTGACCCCACCTAAAACAGAAGGCAGAATTGTCCTCAGTTTGCCCTTCTCCAAGCTTGTAAGTTTTTTTCATTTGAAGAAAGCCTCCAGCCTTGATTTGTAATGTCTGTGATTTACACTGTCTGATTTTTAATACAGTCTACCTGTTTATTCCTTATTTTATTTTTGGAGCAGTTGGAAGCATTGGCTGTCAGGCAAATATTTATTATGATTGTCTTCCAGAGAGATTGGAAACAGAAATCTTAAAATCTGTAATTTCTTACTAGAGTATTTAAAATCTAAATCTACACATTTTTTAGGCAACGTCTATTGTAGCTCAGGTCTGAATGTGATATATTTAATCAAAGCGGTCTCAGGGCAAAAAGAATGCGATGCCAATTCTTACAAAGGGGTTGGTGTGATGCTGAAGACTGTAAATAGTTAAACCTGAGGAAGCTTCTGGCAATTCAGTGCGTTTATAAGGACTGTGAGGAAGGGAGGTGAGCAGTGAGGTATTGGCATTTGCTGCATTGCTGTTAAAAGTCAAATCCAAAGGCAAACCAGGAAGATCTACAGCTGTGGATTTTCGAGGCTCACACAATACCAAACAGCCAAAAAATGGGCAGTGTCCAGAGTGCACAGAACCACACATGGGGAATAACCTGGGTTATAGACACCGAGTGATGGGTTCTGAATGAAGCGATTAGCACTCAGGGAAGTGATGCTCTGAACCATTGATGAATAGTTCCCTGAAAGCATTACTTTGGTGTTTCAGTAGTAACCAAAATGACAAATCAGATGTTAGGAATTATGAGGAAAGGGCCCAAGAAGAAAACCCCTTTAGATTTGTGCTGTCCAGATGCAGGGCATGCCCACAGCTGCCACACTGGCCACCTGGCTTCAGGAAGGACCTTAGAGTCTGTGAGAGGTACAGAAAAGGACATCGAGGATGGCTGTCCCCTGCAGCTCAGGTGTGCTGGGTGCACTCAGCCACCTAGTATCCCACTGCCCAGAGCTCTTGGGGCACCCAGGGCTCACTCCCTCCCTTCTCACGCACCCCAGTCGCTCTCCAGAGCAACAGTGCGCGTTCGAGGCTTCCTATGCCATGCACCAGGATGTGGCCCAGGTGATGTGGATGGGGACATGCTGCAAAAGAAATGCTTCAACATGACAAAATATTTCAGCTTGAATAAAAGATGATATAGGAGATTAATAAGAAATTAAACCTTATGAGTTTTGAGAACTGCATTGGACAAATGTGTGAATCTGTGTATTTCACAATTACCATTAGTGGTTTGGGATTTGTTTGGGTTGATTTTTTCACATTCAGAAGCTGCGTATTACAACACACAATCTCAGCAACTAACCTGGGAAATGGTCAGCATTAATCTTCCTGAACGCTCAGTGCCAGCAAGCTGTGCCAGCTCAGATCTCAGCCTTCCCGCTGCTTCCAGAGCACCAGTGGATCTTCCTCAAGGCTTACTGCTCTGAAACTAACAAAATAGTCAGAACCATTCTATCGAGTAACAAGTCAAAGAGACCAGTGGACGATCCCGCTCCCTCCCTGCTGCATGCTAAGGGACGTTGGTACAGACCAGATGGAATTATTTTGCCTTCGTAGCTCACAAACAGGAAATAGCCGATGAGTAACAGACCAGGTTGTTATAGTTGAGGCTTGCAAAGCAATTAATTAAGAGATGTCACCACTGAGGCTGACTCAAAGAGCTGCAGCAGCAGATCTCTGCATCTGCCATACAGTGGGCTGGCAGTGGCACACGTCAAATGTAATCAGCCCTCAGGGAAAGAGCCCTTAATTTCATCCTTTAGTGACAGCACCAGCAGCACTGCTGCCGCTGCTTACTTTCAAATCTACTTCTGAGACCATATATTCGATATTCGGAGACCAGCACTCAGAGCACTGCTCCTTCACAAGCAGAACAGCGCTTTTAACTTTTGCCTTTGGATTTCATCCAGTTCTGACAGTCATGGTCCATCCGCACTTATCCTATGCCATATTAAACATGCTGCTCTCTATCCTGCCAGGGCTCTGTCTGACAGGGATTACTTTCTGATTCACCCCTATTCCCCAGAGAGCTTCAGGGATGTCAGTGTCTACCTGAGGAATATCGACAAAGAAGTTTCCTTGGAGGGAGAGAAAACACCATGAGTTTTCAGTGTGCAGTGGAGAACTGTCTGCTGAACATCTTTAAGCATGTGTGTGCAAATACATGCAGAAAAGACCAAAGCAGAAGGCTTCACAGCTAAAGCGAGCTTGGCAGGAGTCAGACGGGATTTTTGTGAATTGCTGTGCATTACAACCACATCTTCCACCCCACAGACCACAAGGCTGGGCTGATCAGCTCTACAGTAAAAAACCAAAATCACATTAACCTGTGTGAAATCAGTGTGGTTGTGCCTGCTGTGTTCAGTAGCTGGTGGAAACGTGGGTTTGGTGTTCATTGACAGAAAAATCAGTCTTACATGTGGTTGTGATTTTGTCTGAAATCCTGGCGTGCAGGTGAAGGTTTGAATTCAGCAGCCTCTCTGGAAGAAATACAACTGTCGCCACTGATTACGTTATTCAAATGACACAAAACAGTGGACCAGGAACACCAACACCAAAGATCTTGTTTGCCCTGAGGAAAACAGTGTATTTTGAAAATATACATCATAGCCAGGCTGACTGCTACTTGGACTGAACCTGACTCTTCTAACCCATGAAAGGATGCCTCGACTGCTATAACAACTTGCCTATAAATGGGAAATCAATTGTAGAAATTTTTTGTCACACAATGACAGCAGAAGGTCTCAGGGAACTCCGAGATTTAGAGGAAACTGCGCATCCGTCCCTGACACCCCGCCGAGCACTGCCGAGTGCTGAATCGGCTCTTGCCGTGGGCAGGGGCTGAGGAGCGCCCCCGGCCAGCCAGAGGTTCTCCAGCCTCCTTGCTGGTTTTACAAAGAGTGAACTCTTGACCCTGTGACCTCGGTTCTAGGGTATGTAGACAGCTAGAACCTGGGCAGGTGGTTTTAAGTTTTAGGAAGAACGGGATGAGCCCGAACACGACGTGACTCGCAGAACAGAAGACGAGTCCGAAAACGCCAGCGGGGAAAGGGGGGTATTGCCAGGCCAGAGTTTCAAAACCTCGTTTTGCCTCGTCCCGCCGGGTTCTTTACAAGGACCAGACGCACCGAGGACACGACTTCCAGCCGTCGAGACTCCTCAGGAGCGGCGGCGGGCGGCGCGGCCGGGCGCCGCGGGTAACCCCAGCGGGCGGCAGCGGCCGCTCGGGACGCGGAGTTTTCCTGCAGACGAAACGATCGGTTCCCGGCGACAAGAACCGAACGGTGCCAGCTCCGAAGTACCTCGGGCTGGGCAAGGCGATGCCGGTTCCCCGGCGCCGGGCCTGAGGCGGCGCCGCCGCTGCCGCCCCGCCATTGGCCAGGCGCGGCGGTGACGCCGCGGGGAGTGGCCGCCCGTCGGAGGCGGCGCCGGGCCGGGCCCGCCATGCCGAAGCGCTCCTGCCCCTTCGGGGACGCGGCCCCGCTCCAGCTGAAAACTCGCGTGGGGCTGCGGGAGCTGAGCCGCGGCGTGCGGGGCGAGGAGTACCGGCGGGAGGTCTTCGGTGAGGCGGGGGGTAGAGCGAGGGGAAGCGCCGGAGACGTCGCTTCGCTGGGCCCGGCCTGTGCCCGCAGGCCTCCCCAGCCGCCTCTGACTCACCGTGGCCGCTCCTGGCGGCGGTGGGTGAGGGGGGAAAGCAGCCCCTAACTCTCCTCTCCTCTCCCCTCCCGCCGACAGAGAGGACCCGGCGGCTGCTCTTCAGGGGCGCCCAGGCGTACATGGAAGGCGCCTGGCCCGCCAGCCCCGCCGCCACCTGCGCGGTCACCCGCTCGCCGGAGCCGGGGAAGGCCCCTGACGGCAGCGCGGAGCGCCGCTGGAGCGGGCAGCTGCTCATCGGCCACGACGGGAAACTGCTGCGGCGCCCCGCCGCCACGGAGAGGGGTGAGTGGCCCCGCCGGGGGCAAGCGACGGGCGCTGCTCGCCCGCCCCCGGGCTTCCTGACACACGACGGGGATGTGTGTGTCCCTCCGTAGTTCTTTTCTTGTTTTTTAAAAGGAGGTGTTAGATTTAGAGCTGGCGGGTTTAGAAACTGGTTCATGTAATGGTCTGCTTGAGAGTCTATTCGTGGTCTTGACACTGAACAGAGAAAGAACCAGCAAAGTTCCAAGCAGTGGGCCCTGGGCTGGTGCCTGCAAATGTTTTGGAAGTGCTGCCACCTGTAGCTGTAACGCCGGGTGGAGAGAGCACGCTCCGCAGTTCTTCGAGCTTCCACGGGCTTTCTCTGTTTTGCTCTCAAGTCCATCTCGTCTTAACTGCATCTTTTCCAAGCAGTTCCACCTGTGGGAGTTTCCAAAGCCTGTTCATCGTGTGTAAGAACTGCTGATGTCAAGGAAGCATGTGCACAGTGCGACCAGTTTGTCTGCCAAAACTGTAGCAGGCTCTGCAGCTGCTGTAACACAGTTACCTGTTCTTCGTGCTCCACTGTTGAGTAAGTGCCTCTTGAATCTTTAAGCTTATTTTAATTATATATGCCCTGAGAATTGGCTGTAGCATATCTAGCTCACCCATGTAAAAGACTTGAACTCTTCTCGTGTTGCTTTAGCAGCAATAGAACTGCCTGAAACATGGAAAATAACATGGCTATGTGAAGTAGTCTAGTCAGTCTTGGTGCAGGTCTAACTTAGCTTCTCATTTAAATGTTCTAGGAGGCAAAAATTCTTCTTGCTTTCCCAACAGCAATATTGTATGCTGGCCAGTGGTGAATGAACGAACTCCCAAGGAGTAATCTTAAGTTTTCCATCGCTATTAAGAGTTCTATGATAAAAAGAATTACCGAGTGTACCGTGTGGGAGTCCTGTGGTTGCAGCTGATAATGCAGTAGGGTGGCATTGTTTGTTATGTTCCACAAACAGTAGACACACTGACTTTGTTTCTTTTGGTTTTATTTTTTTCCTAGTTACGGTGATGTGGGAGAGCAAGTTCTCTGCAGTGGTTGTTCAATATTTCAAGTCTGAAACTTGATGAAATTGCCTTTATGGCCAAGATGTCCATAAATTTAATGAAGTCTTCTCCTTATGGCTGATCAATTAATCCTTTTAGCATGTGAATTAATTATGGAATGTCTATGTTTTATATCTTTATATTGTACTTTTTAATATTGTAGCTAAATAAACTTTTATATTTTAAGGTTTTCTAGATTATTTTGAGTCAACTTTCTCCTTTTCTCTAGTTGGGATGTGCCTGTGTGGAAGGGGCTACTTTATGCTCTTACCTGCTGTTCCTTATGTGATACAGAATTCAGAATATTCATCCAGTGTCTCTCCACTTGTTGCTCATGTTAGGACACACTTTTGTTGGATCAGAATAGAAATCAGTTGCTCCTTGTACGCTTTCAGGTGAGTGTAAATCTATTCTGGACACACAACATTTTCTTTGTGAGCTAACTAGGAAAATCGTCCAGGCCTGAAGGCTTTTCCAAGTAAAGAATTAGCTGCTTTTTGGTTAAATTTTTTTTAAACTGTCACAAACATCTTATGATTATGAAAAACTGAGTACGAGCCAGCCAATTACATCCTGGACTGCATCAAGGCAAGTGTGGCCAGCAGGTTGAGGGAGGTGATTCTCCTCCTCTGTTCTGGCAAGACCCCACCTGGAGCACTGTGTCCAGCCCTGGGGATCCCGGCAGAAGAAAGACATGGACCTGCTTGAGTGGATCCAGAGGAGGCCATGAAGATGATCAAGGAGCTGGAGCATCTCCCTTATGAGGACAGGCTTGAGAGTTGGGGTTGTTCAGCCTGAAGAAGAGAAGACTCCAGGGTGACCTATAGTGGCCTTCTAGTACTTAAAGGGAGCCTACAGGAGAGAAGGGGAGGAACTTTTTATCAGGGAGTGTGGTGATAGGACAAGGGGTGGTGATTTTAAACTGAAAGAAGGTAGATTGAGATTAGGTATTAGGAAGAAATATTTTTCTGTGAGGGTGGTGAGACTCTGGAACAGGTTGCCCAGAAAGGTTGTGGATGCCCCCTCTCTTGAAAGTGTTCAAGGCCAGGTTGGATGGGGCTCTGAGCAGCCTGGTCCAGTGGAAAGTGTCCCTTGCCCATGGCTTGAGGGTTTGGAACTAGGTGATCTTTTAAGGTCTGTTCCAATGCAAACCACTCTGATTCTCTGATTACTGACAGCTTGAATGGTTTTAATTGTTTAATTGTTCTTTCCATGGTATCTTTGATACAAAGAACAATGGTACACTGGGCTTGAGGCAAAAAAAAAAGTTTTCTCAATACTTAAATGTCAGAGACTGATTTTCCTGTACCCTCCTTGCAAGGTCTTTCTTGGAAAGTGGCTTGTTTGTGTAAGTTGATCATCTACACTGTAAACTTCATATTGTCTTGAAGACCCACTCAAAAATTGTTCATGAAAAATGGTCAGCACTCAAGTGTACATCTTCATAAAGTAGCTCATTCGTCATTTTCATTTCATATCCCTGCAGAGACTGTTTTACTTAGTATTGTTTGTGCGGTAGGAGTGAAACTAACCTTAGGTACTACTGGAAGGGCCCCTCAAACTTTCTTTTTTTATTTGTAAGTTTTTTTTTTTTAAAAAAAAAAAACAAACCCAACTAGACTTTCCATCTTGTAAACCAACCAGGTGTAAGACAAAATTACAGTGGTCTTTTCCTCAGGAAAGTTGTTCCTTAAGTGGCTGATTTCAGATTGTAGGAAAAAAGGAACAGATTTGAGAGAAGAAAGAAATTCTCATGGCACTCATAGCTAATGCTCTGTTTCCCAACTTATTTGCCCAGAATTCCCAAAGCAGAAGCTGCTGGTTGTGCTTCCCCATCTTCTCAGCTATGATTGGTATGTTTTGGATGAAGTAACTTTTTTTTTTTTACCTCTTCCCCTCCACTCTAGCTATTTCTGTTTGAAGAAATTGAAAAGCCCTTGCAATGCTAATTGAGAGGCTTGCTTCCTGCGGGGACATCTTTATCTGGCATGCTGCTGAAAGTGTGCTGGGCGTTTTGACATTTCAGAATACCACACCTAACCAAACAGACCAGTAAGTGCTTTAGCAAAGGGTGGGGTGAAGGCTATTGCTGAACAGCAGCCCTTCTTCCTAGCTGCACCTGGCATGTCTTTGGATGTATCGGCCACGAGGAGGTGCAAGATGACATTCTTTCTAGCCCCAGTGTAATCCTTTGTATTGCTATGAAGAGACACTGTAAAAGCATTTGTGCCCTTTAGGGTGTCTGGCAGAGGGTCACTTCACTACTCGGTCAGCTGTCTGTTTGCCGGCCTAGGCTGGCTGATGGGCCTGGTTTGTTCCCCTATTCTGTGTACTTTGTAGCCAGTTAAAATGGGAGAGTTTACTAGTTCTTACTTCAGTCTTGATTTTGAGCAGGTGGAAAATGTAACTTGTCCCTACCCCCAAAACAAACAAAAAAAGTTGAAGTCGGTCAGGTGAGCTGGTAGTGAAAGGATTAGTCAGGGTGTGCAGTGACTCCGCAGCATTATCTGTCTTCTCAGAACTGTAGCAGGTTAAGTCAGGATGATGGCAGATCTTTGGTGCGGTTCCCAGCTGCCGGGTGTCGTAAGGCAGATAAAAATGTTCCTGTGATAATCACTTTAAAACACAAAGCTGAGTTTTATGAATGGGAAGAATCTCTGGGTTACTGCATTTAAATGTTAGTTTTAGGACAGAATTTTAAAACTTGACTTTGTCTCATTTGAAGCTTTAAGCAGTGAACAAAAATGTTTTTCAGTCAAACTGAAACCTTTAAGTATGTGTCTGCTTTTTCTCATTCTCTCGTGAGGGTGAGGGACTAAAATACTGTTTTGATTCTAGGTTCCTGGAGAGATGAGAGATGTTGTTTACAAATTATTTGTGTTTCAAAGTAGTTGATAGATATGGGGGTTTTGGCTCACTTAGTCACTGCTGTGTTTCATGGAAAGCTGTCCTCTATAAAAATGACAAGGATTTCATGGCCTAGAGTTCTTATTTGTTATCCTCTAGCCCGCCCCTTGAAAGATGGTTGTGCATTAGGACAGGTTCCTGATGTGGAGTGAAGAGCTGGGACAAGAAAAAAGCAGGAGAAAGGTTAGAGGCTGGGAGGAGGAGGGCAGGAGGACCACAAACCGTGTGGTCAGCTTTTGCACAGGGGTGGTGCTTCATACATAAACGAAATGTTTTTTAGTGGTTACTGGCTCACTTGCTTCTCTGGCTTCAGAAGGGGTGAAAAACTGCTTCTCCTGTGCTTCTATCTCCCAAAAGACTCGAATACTGTTGAGGTAAGTTCCTGCTCTAGTCCTGCAGTTCTTAAGTGGACAGTGGGAGGCAGGACTGGGGACTGGTTTTTAATCTTCATGTTGCCTACAGAAAAAAGCTATGGGAAGGGAAGAATCTTTGGGTGAAAGGTCTGAAGATTTTTCTCTTTGTCTAAGTAACTCCTACCTGCAAGGTTTTGTCTGTTGCCACTGGACTACATAGAAGAGCCAGAGAAATTGTCTGGCTTATTGAGCAGGAAATTACTTCTTATTCTGTGCTTTGTTGTTATTATCATATGTTCTTCCCCTCCTATTCAGTGTGAAGTGTCAAAAATCAAAGTTTGCCTGGTATTCAGAGGGAAGGAGATCCTCTGAGGAGCCAGCATATCAATGGTGAAAATATCCTGCAGTAATGATTTTACAGCCAGATGAGAAACTTCTGAGGCCTGTATGTCATTACTGGTGAAGTGAGTCTCAAAGAGCACAGGTTTATGTCTAAAGGGAAGTCAACTGATCTGATCAGGTTACAACAATTTCTTGTAAGCCTAATACGTGAGTAAATACTAGGAACATATGATTTCACAGGTAGCAGATACTCCTTTAAGGACAATCTAAGGTGGTAAATGACTTCAGTAGTCTCCAGTATCTACAATCTGCATTAGAAGAAACCCACATACTATTATGAACTTCAGTAAAAAGATCAAATACGCTTGAGTTCTCTCCTTCAGTAGCGTTTATCCATTACACACATCCTTCACAGTAGTGTTGTGTTCTGGGTGAACAGATCAGATTTGGTGGTTACACACATATCCTTAGTCCTGTGCGCACTGAGGGTAGTTCCTGTATGTTTTGCAGGTCAGGCCAGAAACCTGTTTGCTTTCCAAGAGAAAAGTGAGCCATTCCACAGATGATCCAGACAGCCTAAAAAAAACCCCAGAAGTAAATTTAAAAGATCTTAGCTCACAAATCGAACCAGTGCCACTGTGCGACTGGTACATATTTTGTTTAATACAGGCAGCACCTAAACCACTTCCCCTTGTGTTTTATCTCAGGACAGGGCACAAACCCGAAGTTATTCAGCTGTAAGTGAAAGATTATGTCCTTTTTTTCTTAATGAATACGGGTAAGACATTTATGCTTTGATTCGGTGCTGTATTTGCAGCTGTTGGCTGTGAGATACTAAGACGTGGCAGCAATCTACAAATGGATTCAATCTTCTCAGTCTTTCTGAAGAGGTACAGCCAGGAAGCAGAAATGGAAATGATATCTTTGTCCCTGGGTCTGTTAGGTCTGATTTGTTTAGAAATGCACAACTAGCCTCTAGGTGAATTGGTTGGAGAACAGCAAACACCACCACTATGCAGATGATAGAAACGTCTCTCTTTCGCCATGGATCCTACTTGTAGTTGTGTGATGGTTTTGTGTTTTGACAAGGTCAGATTAAAAAATCAAATCCTAGCAAAACTCGACTGATAGTAAACTTCCACCTCTAAACTCACATACACTGCTCCTTTGTAATTTTCGGTTAGTTGTAATGTTTTGTCATGGCAGATGATGCAGCTATTACCTCTTTGCGCCACCTTTACCTTCCATTTAGATTCCAGCAGTGCTGACTTCCTCGGCAGAAAGCCCTTGGTGCTCAGGGTGTCTCCCGTTAGTATGGAGTGTGCTGGTGTGTCTCCACAGGTTGTTCTCCGTACGTCCAGCTTGTCCTCTGTTCTGTGCAGTGGCTTACCATTGATCATCAGACTACGTTTAGATCCCAGGCTATTGTAGAAGTGTGTGGGGTTGCCCAAGGAGAGGGAGGAAAACCTCAAACCATCCAACGGAAGCACCTTACTGGTGGGCAGAACAAAACTGCTGCTGCAGCCCAAAGATTGTACAGCCAAACTCTGTACAGTAATGTTGCTGTTAACAGCTTGGCAAAGTGAAATGAGAGGGTTGGTGGGAGGCTCTTCCAAGAGAGCCTCTTTCTTCCAACAGGCTTTTGCATGAGGACAGGTAAAGCTAAGGAAGACCATGTGTATCCCAATGTTGAGTTTCCTTGAGCTGGTTCTTTCACTCTCTTGAGGGTTTTTCATTACTGAACTGTGCAGTGGAAGGTAGCGGAGCTTTGAACGTTGTGTTTTGTTGGTATTGGAGCAAATCGATTAATCTGTTAAAAGTAGCCAGCAGGCTTCAGAAAATGTTAAAATGTTAACGCTTCTTTAAAAAATAAATAAGAGCTGTGTAATTCACAGACCAACACTGTTTGTGGATAGAAGATTGGAAGAAAATTGTTCTAAATCTTCCTGTTTTATATTAATAAAACTGCAATAGAGTGAAAGGGATCAGAAGCTGCATATTTATAACGTTTTAATGACTATCACAGTGATATACGTAACTCTCTCTTTTGTATAGATCCTTTATTTCTAAAGATACTGAAATACCATACTTTTTATAGCTGATTGCATTTTGAACTGCTACCGTTCTAACACAAGTTTTAATGATATTTGCTAGTGTTGTGTATTCTGGGCTTCTGTTACTTTGTTTTTTCCTTTAGGAAAAGCCTCAGCTGGAATCAAATTATTATAGCTTACACTTTTATTGCAAGTTTTTAGGTTTTGAGGTTGTGATTCCATTAAAACCTAATGATAGATGTCATATTACTTACCTCTTGCGGAGGTTATTATTGCTTAAACATCTTGTTGTAGGGTTTACTTTAAACTCTAGGGTTTATTTAATTGTATTTTCTTATACTGCTTTACTCAAAATTTACTTTTAGTTGAAATCATGATCCCCTTCTTATTTGTTCTGTTATCACTTTGTAAGATGGATGTTTTTCTGTTCCTTTCCCTGACAAGTAGGTGGTGGGGCCAGATGTCCACTTGATAACCTGCACAGCAATGTCAAAATCCACATAGTAAAATGGCTAATTTAATTAATAACCAAATCCACGGGCTCTGTCTTCATCTGTTCTGCACACATACACCCTTAAACTTGCACTGAAGTCCTGAAGGCTGCCAGCGGCTCCTTCTGCACAAGTCCACTTTCCTCTGATTGGTGATTTAAGAGAAAACATAACCATTCATCCTGCCTCTTCAGTAGAAGTTTCACGGTACAGCCACAGGGTGTCATCACCATGTCAGTTTTGTGTAGGTAGTTACCCAGGTTATTTTTTTCTCAAGTCCTCACAGCTTGTTATAATTGGAAACCAGTGTGGGGGAGGGTGTTTTAAAATAGCCCCCTCATAAATCTGTAGGTCCAAACTAAATGCTTCCAAACCTGAAATTTTTATCCAAAGTACTTTGTACCATTCATAAAATACAGCCTGAAATTCAAAATGGACCATTTTGCTGTCTACAAAGACAAAAGCAAAATGTAAATCATATGCATAAAAATAAATCGATCGCACTGTTTTTTCTTTGAATTTTAAGGTATCAGTATCATAACTAAACGTATTTATATGACACATTATGTAAGTTATATTGCTCTTTTCTTAAAAAACACAAACCTCAATAACAACAAAAAACTCCACAAAATCAAAAAAAACCCCAAAACTCACATTCCACATTTTGTTGCAATAAATTAACAAGTCACACACAAGTTGCTTCTCGTATAGCCGTGGAAGAGTACAATGACTGCTATGCCAATAGCAGGACTGTAAAGCTGGAGGGTGCTGAGCGAGCAGGCTAACAGCAGTAGATGGCTGCTGTCCGTCACCTTTGAATGGCAGTGGCAACCGGGGGGTGCTCCTGAGGATTGAGAAAAGGTGAGAGTTATCCATTCTTTGAAGAGAATGATTTGAGGAATTATGGGCTGCTCATTCTGACCTCAGTCCACAGGAAGACTGTAGTGTGAATCCTCACAAAAGCTGTGTCCAGCGCTACATCCAGGCACGTGAAGGTCAAGAGCGTAACTGGGAACAGTCAACAGATTTTTCACGGGCCTGACTGAGCTAACGGCCATTTCTGATGAGATGAACAGCACGGGATGAGGAGAGAAATGGCTGTCATTCATCTTGACATCAGCAAGGCTTTCAACACAGTCCCCCGAAGTGCTGTTGTAGCAGCTCTATTGGAGAGGAGAGGTTTAGACAGCTGAACCTAAGGTGGGTATGGTAAACTCAACCAGCTGTGGGTTACCAGTAGCATTCCTTGGGGCTTGTTGCTGGAACTGGTGCTATTGGGTGTCTTTGCTAATGACGGGGAGGATGGGACAGAGCAGACCCTTAGCCAGTCCCTGGATGATACTGCCTTGGGTCAGTGGTCAGCACCCAAAGGGTGGCAGCACAGCAGCTTCAGGCAAGCCACGAAAGTGGGCTGGCAGGGGGACTCCTGGATTCAGTAAGTGCAGAGTCCTGCCCAGGGGACAGTCACACCATCCATAGCCCAGGCTGGGTGCTGGCTGACCAGAAAAGAGCTTTGCAGAAAAGAACCTGGATGTCCTGGAGGACAGGTTGCACCTGAGTCAGTGTGTCCTTGCCAGGGTAAAGGCAAACTCTGTTGGGCAAGAAGAGTTCCAGGGTGTTACTGTCGCAGAGACTATAGCTATTCTGAAGATCCTACAGTGCCGAGTGGTAACACAAAGCGACAGAAGCCTGGGTTTGTCTGTGACCTTCAGAGTCTATCAAAAGCACAAGTATTTTATGATTTTTCTTGGGATTCCAAGGCTGTGTATTCACATCTGGTGCCTTTGAATACACTTAGGAATGGTTAGGACTGTTGGAACTCTGTAGCACTCTTAGACCTGCTGCATTCTTCTGTCCTCCTAAGCATTGACTACCACTAGCTGTCAGAAAGCAGGAACTGGCAAAAGGATCTGTGGTCTGAGTATGTCCGCTCTCACATCCTGTTGACTCTGTTAGAACTACTGACATGATGAAACTTATACCCCCAAGTGTTTGGTGGGCTGTGCTGTAGAGTGCAGCACTTTGCAGAATATAGATTCCTGAGCCTAAAGAAATAATTACATCTTCAACCAAGCAGCTTACACACAAAAATTAATGCCCTTTTATGTATTACAGTCCCAGGGAGTTTCATTTTAGGAGCTTCTCCCACGCTTTCTTGCACTGAGTAATACCTCGCTTTATGAGTAATCTGATTGTTCTGATTTCTCTTTCCGTGATAGGAAGATTATTTACTGCCCCAAACTACATTTTAAAATATTCTTAAACCCAGTAAAAAACAAGCTTAGAAACCTGGGTCTGTAGTCAGTTTGGATGAACAGCGTAAGGAATTACAGCAAAACCTAAGGCTGAAAATAGAGAATCAATGTGCAAATTTTCAGAGAGTCCTCCCCAAAAGGTGAAAAGCAGCAAGCCAGCTCAAATACTTCCTTCACACCCTGTTTCATCTTCTGCTGAGTGGTTTAACTCCAGGTTGTTCTGGAAGTCCTCACTTCTCTGAGAATGAGAGAACTCGGTCTCAGTCGGGTGTAGTCACACGTATTCCTACTTACAGAGCTGGTTTAAGATACCTCTGCGTTTAGATGGGTCAGACTTTCACATGAATGCAAGCGCTTTCTTAGCCACCGCATCGGCTAAAGAAGTTCTACAGAACAGCTTCATTCAGGTGAGTTCATATCAGCACTGTTGAACACAAGCATCTGAAAGTCCTGAAAATCTTTTGTTCCTCACCTATGCAATACTGAACTAGAAGTTACTGTAAACCAAGTCAGAGGGACTTTCTCCTCTTCACTGATTCAAGTGTTCCACTCTTGGTTTACTCCGTGCACTTTCATATATCCACATACTTGTGTTTGGGATCGTTGCTATAACCTTTTTTCTTACATCTCGTACTGACTTTGTCCCTTTTGTGCTGATGTTCCTGATTGATCGATTGATACAGCAAGAGCTTGTGCACCTCTGTTCACCTTTACACTAGTAAGTTGTCCATTTGTGGAAGCGTGGTGCTGTCCTTGCTCTGCTGAAGAGATCGTCAAAGCTCACGCTGTCCCTTTGTTGCTGCTGGTGCTTGTAATCTACTGCACAACGATGTGATTTGGGGTTCTTTCATCTTCCCCTCAGTGCAGGTATTGTCTTGGGTTGTGTTTTATGGTGCAGGTGTAGCTTAATACGCAAGAGTTGCAGCTTTGAGCTGTGTCTGAAATGCCTAATACTAATTTCACACACAGTCTCTTCTGCCCAAGTTAAATGAAAACTTTCGTAATAGTGTTTCAGAAACAGTCAGAAATGAGTCTACTCTTTAAAGTTCAGTGGCAAACATCACTTGGACATGAAAATGAGTTCAAACCTCAACACTTGTTCTCTGTGTTTTCTTGAGAATTTCAGTTCTTGCGGGGCTTTTAACTTGATTCCTCCACTCAGGATACTTTCTTAGTTTGCTTAACTCTTGCCACCATCTGTTATTCAGTAACTTCTCAGAGCCAAAGCGGCTGATGGAGATCTGAGTTCTCTTAGATCAGCACTTGGCACCGTGAGCTTTTTCACAACCCAACAAGCAGTTCCAACAGCTGCATGCATGAATCACGTAAGTTATAGTCCCCTGCAGCACCCTGTAAGAAGGGGTTTGACAATCTGGTCAGATGCCTCACAAGCAAAAGTGCTGTGAACTGAGCTCCTTGGAAGGCGTGACATAAATTTAAGATCATTATTTTGATACTTATTTTTAATGTAATGTGCTCTGAAGTTTCATCACTGTTCAGAAAGCTTTGGAAATACCTAGATTGCACAGAAGAATTCACCATTAAGTACCAAAAAATTCAGTGGGCTGGGGGTGTGTCTGTTTATTTGTTAGAGCAAACTACTTTGACACATTCCCTGTGGCACTTCATATTAGTGAGAGACAGTTTGCCACAGCAGTAGAACTGCTCTTCACATGCTTTTGAGTGAGTCGGTCTATATTTAAACCTGTCCCCAGCAGTATTTTTATTTCACTTGTTTTAGTCTGGTTTGCTCCGCTGTGGATATGGTCTTGATTATGCTCTATGTTTATTGTAAGATTTGCTATCAATCATCATAGAATCATTTTGGTTGGAAAAGACCTTTAAGGGCTTCGAGTCCAACCGTTAACCCAGCACTGCCAGGTCACCACTAAACCATGTCCCTAAGTGCTGCAGCTACATGTCTTTTAAATACCTCCAGGGATGGGGACTCCGCCAGTTCCCTGGGCAGCCTGTTCCCCTGTTCACATACTGCTGCTCTGCAAACTCTAAAACCCCACCACTTCATTCAGCGCTTAGCAAGCTGCAGGAGAACTTTAAGGTTTGCAAGCCCGAAGTGTGGATTCCTTGTTGGTCTTGCGGCAGTTAGTTGATTGCACCAAGCCCAAAGGACTGGTGTAAATCAGCCTAGTGTCACTGGGTGAACTGAGCCACACAGCTGAGGCTTGCATTCTGCGTGTGATTTGTGTTTTGCTCCAGTGTTGTCATTTTTTGTTTAATGATAACCATTGCTTTGGCTGAGTATTTAACACCAGGCTGTTCACAAATGAATTTATGGAGTGCATATGTGTGTATTTCACTAAATCAGGGGGGAGGGAGCAATATGGAGGTTGTGGTGTTTGGGCTTTGGTTTTTTTTTTTTGAAGCTGCATCTGCAGACTAGCTGGAGCCAAGCAGGGTAACTATGGGATGGGACGGTATCATCCAGGAATAGAGTGTTGAAACTTCTTGAGCAACTTCCACAGAGCTGCTTGGCAGGACTTCCCCCCTCCCCAGTTCCTCTCTGAAAATTAGCTTGGTGGGTACCCAGGGGATGACAAGGGATGGGTGCCAGAGGGGGAAAGCCTCAGTGGTTCTGCAGAAGTAGGATGGGAAAGGACGTGATTAAGTCTTGTGTTCCAAGAGTTTAACCAATTCTGTTGAGCTGGACTGCAAGCCTTTCACACAACTAGAAGAGTGGATTGGATAGGTCTCACGATGTACAGGCTGCAGACTGAGGCAGTGAACTTGAGGATGCTGAAGAAGGTTGGTGTTTTAGTTTCCCATGTTGTAAAGAGTTCTTTATAGAGAGTTTTAAAGCAAATATGTAAATGTTTCCTTTCAGCAATTTTCAGTTAATGATGTGGAATTTTTCCTTCTCCCATGTGACAAGTGACAGGACTAGAGGAAACAGCCTCAAAGTTGCGCCAGGGGAGATTTAGGTTGCACATTAGGAAAAATTTCCTTGCAGAGAGGGTTGTGAAGCACTGGAACGGGCTGCCCAAGGAGATGGTGGAGTCCCCTTCCCTGGAAGTGTTTAAAAGGCATGTAGATGTGGTGCTGAGGGACATGGTTTAGGGACCCTGGCAGTGCAGGGTGAACAGTTGGACTTGATAATCTTAAAGGTCTCTTCCAACCAGATTATTCTGTTAAAAGAAAACTAGATAAAGGGCAGAGAAACAGTCTGTTTTCTTTCCCCAGGTTTCTTATGTTTATCAGGTGGAAAACTACTCAAATTTAGGGATGCCCTGGAACAGAAATGGATGCCAGGCAGGGAGGGATGACCAGATTTTTTTTTTTTTATTTAAAGCAACTAACTCCCTTCTAACTCTACTAAAGAAATGAGAGCATGTGATGAAAGGTGCTGGGCAGTTATTTCCTCCTCTTACCCTAGTGATTTCTAGTTGTGCTTCCGCAGCAGAATGGGTATTAAAAATATCAATAGCAATAGAAAATTACTGTAAAACTCAATGGGAGACATGCTTTTCTTGGATTAGGCCAGTATGTCATGTCAAAGTACATCAGTCAAGAGTCTACAGGAAACTTGAGGATGGCGGTTTATATAGACAATGTAAAGTGGTCCTATAGGTTTGGGTCAGATGACAGGTTTCAACTCAGCCAGCTCTGCTACATTAAGGAACCGTAGTGTCTAAAACAGGATTTCATTGACAGAGTACACCTAACACATCCACCCCTAAAGTCAACTACTCGGTTGACATCAGTATTCTAGATCTTCTAGGGAAGTCACCACACCCAGACCAGCAGCAGGCACAGTCCTGACCCACACTGGAGGCTTGGCCAGGGCTTTCTCCCTATCCATGTGCCACACCAGGTAGTGCTGACGGGACAAGGAAGGGTTATAGCCTTTAACTACCATTCCTCCTTTTGCCCATTAAATCTGCACTTGCCTGAGAGACCAAGGAAAGAGGGTCTCACAGCTTCCTTTTACCAAAGGGACCTTAACTGTGTATTGTATCTCCGAAGTCTCCACAGCGACCCAAGGGGCTTCCAGCATCAGGACACTGCCTAAGAGAAAGTAATTATTTGAAGTAAGAGCTACTATGTCAGTTCATAACACATGCTCTAGAAGGGGCTGCAGAAGATCAGAGACAAGCCAAGGTGGCATAAAAAAGAATGAGAGAAGGCGGGGGGGAAGAGCAGAAAGGAACCCATTATTTCCTGTCTGCTGGGGAAGAAGGAAGGTGTCATAAGGAAAAATGCTAAAGGAAAAACAAAGAGAATCGGAATTCAGGCAAAACTGACCAAAAAAAAAAAAAAAGGGGGTGTGTGTGGAGTGGAGAGGAGACAGAACAGAGCAGGCTGGTCTCTACAGGTAACACCCAGCAATCTGCATCCCACCTCCGTGCAGCAGGGGAGTGAAAGGCCACCTCCCTGTGCCAGCTTTTCTCGGCTCCCAAGAGAGGAGAGCTGCTCTGTGGAAGAGACAGATGGCATTGCCGTTGCCTGTGCTCCTGTGGGGGATTTTTCCAGATGGGGAGTTGGAAGCTTCTTTGTGCTGCTACAGCCTTCCTCTCCAGCAGCCCTCGAGAGCTCGGGGCCTCCACCAGCCTGCACACCCGTCTCACATGCTGCTCAGACGTGCACACACGCAGCTCGGTACAGTGAAAACTTAATCTGAACCCGTTAGAAAAACGGGTGTATTTATATTGAGGGCTTTCTTCACATGTGAACAGTGTCCTGGTGGTAACGTGCACCTGTTTTTTCATTATCAAGAGGTTGATAATTAAAACAGAATTGTCGACACGTTTTGCAGAGAGGATCCCAGACAACACAGCGTCACTCACGCTGACTTCATCAGTCGATCTCAGTGCTTCCCTGTATCGTTAGGATACCTGTCCCACCTCTGACACAGCACAGGGGTGACCAGTTTCCCTAAGCTACCTGGAAAGCCACTGGGCAGCTCAGGAAGCATCACCCTCATCACAACTGGGTGAGCTGCTTACTAGAATTTATAAAAATAATCCATTTCAAGTAACAAGCAGTCACCTTTGATCTCCACTTCCTTCAACAGCTGAGCAAGTGATCACGGAAAGTAAAACTGGAACGGTAACGTGATTCCAGGTTTTACAATCAAGTAAAGGGAGATACTACGTTTAATCCCTTTATCTTAGTTACACATTGCATTTATGACAACCTCACCTGGGTAAATAAGGACATTTTGTTCTGCTTTCTTGTACTTCCCTTCCTCTGCAACTTTCCAGTCTGCAGTTGCACCAAGCGACCTTGTTCTTTCCACTTCGTTTTTACTCAGTCTCTTTTTATACTCATTTACTGGACTGTCAGCAGGCATTCCTGTCTTCCTCTTTAGTTTAATTTCCCCAATAACACTGGAATAGGGAACAAGTCCAGTAGCTGAACATACCGTATGGAAAGCTAACTACATGCTGCAGCCATCGTAAGAATTGGTATCGCTCCATTTTTCATTATTAAAGCTCATTAAAGGGCTTATGTTTTGATCTTCCTGCACATCCATAAAGCCTTTAAAAAATCATTGGCGCAATTTATCAAATATGTTAGAAAAGTTCATTAGCTGTTTAAGAAGAAAAATCACTCAAATGCCGTATCATCTCCAAGCCTGTGTGTGGGAAAAGGTGTTCTCCAGAGTCAGCCCTGCACTTCACTGAATTAAAAATAAAAAGCCAGATAATAAGGAGCCTCTGCAGCACAGAGCTTGCCCTTAGCCATGCTGGGGCTCCTGACCGAGGCACTGCTGACGTGGTGGGCTGCTGGATGCAATTCTGTCAGGAGACCACGTCAAACTGGCATTTTCAACAGCAGCTAGCAAACTGGAAGCACACACAAACCCATGGGGTACAGCTGCACAGCTCCAGGCACCGGCCACCTGAAGGGAGCTGGCAGCTCCAATCTGCACTAGGAACAATTTCTGAGTGACTTGTGACAGACTGGTGAAAGGACCATAAAGGACTCCACTTTGGGCATGACACTGCGGAGGGGAAAAGTTGCAGGCACCAAACCCGAGCAGAGGTTAAAGTGCCTGGTGGTGATGCTGTTACTGCAGGCTTTTGGAAACGGCCGAAAGGTCTCGATGGAGAGAAAAGCCTAACGCAAAGCAGACATCATCATTCACCTGAAAGAGTAAATATCACTCAGGGCTTTCTCTCCTCGCTGTGCCAGGAGGAACCAAAGTATCCAGCCTGCCTGCACCCATCTCAAGCAACACAAGGGCAAGTGTTGATGTTCCTGCTGTAGAGGAATGTGCTGACAACCTCCAGTTCAGTGAGTGACAACATACTGGAATACACTGTACTCTTCACATCCCTGAGAAAATGACTTACAAATCTAGAAATGCAATACAACCTGTACGAATTCCACAAAAAGATAGATGCTTTGCTTAAACCAGTAAGTGCGTGCCATGAACTTGGGATGACCAGGGCCAATGACATGCAAGAAAATGAGAAAAATGAAGGATTTGTACTGCTGGAAGTATTTCGAAGCAAGGCTGGTGCCGAGTCACAGAGACTGTATGAAGTAGTAGAGAGGTTATGTATTTATACTTCCGGACTGACACACCAGAGACGATAGGAAAAAATTCCATGAAGAACCCTCTTCACTAAAGCACGTGCTCTCAAATCCAGGACCTAAACCATTAAATATACTCACAGACTAGCTGAGGTTTGCAGGGATTGCTGGAGATTTTCCAGGCCAGTGCCCCTGCTCCAAGCGTGGTCAGCAAGACTTCCCATTTGTTCCAATCACTGAACTTCCGTAAGGTGAAGGAAGAACAGTATCACCGGTTTTGCTTTTTTCCAAAACAATATAATGTTTCAGCACGTATTTTATGATCATTTCAATCCAATGTCGATGAATTCCCAGGCACTGTGCTGAAGATCACAATTGCTATTTTTGTTCTGATGCAGGTTTTCTCAATACTACAAAAGTTTTCTGGCTGACAGCATCCGTACTGTAAGAACTTAATAATGCAAGGAAATAGATATGGTAGAGCTTACAAATATCTAAAGATCTCAACATTTGGGGTAGGGATTGTGTCTCTGTTTCTGTGAAGAATTTTCACTCTTGTACTCAAAATAATTAGAACATCTGCAATGGGGTGAGAGTTAGGTGCTATTTTAAAAACATGCAGATCTGAGAGACCTTCAGAATTCAGAAAATACAGCAACCGCTGTTTGTCATTATCTACCTGAAACTCCAGTTGGCCACGGCCCTGCCAGAGTGTTGAGAAGACAGTCGAGCTTGAACATCTAGAGGAAGTAAACATTGCAACAAGGCTTCCGTAGGGGAACCTGTGGAAGGATCATTATTTTTATTTTTTTACCTGGACAGGCTGGAGAGCTGGGCATAGAGGAACCGAATGAAGTTCAACAAGGGCAAGTGTAGGGTGCTGCACCTGGGAAGGAATAACCCCCTGCACCAGTACAGGTTAGCTGCTGGAAAGCAGCTCTGTGGAGAAGGACCTGGGAGTCCTGGTGGGTAACAAGTTAACCATGAGCCAGCAACCTGTCCTTGCACTCAAAGAGGCCAATGATATCCCAGGGTGCATTAAGAGGAGTGTGACTAGCAGGTCGAGGGAGGTTCTTCTATCCCTCTACTCTGCCCTAGTGAGGCCACATCTGGAGTACTGTGTCCAGTTCTGGGCTCCCCAGTTCAAGAAAGACAAGGAACTACTGGAGAGAGTCCAGCCGAGGGCTACGAAGACGATTAGGGGACTGGAGCATCTCTTACAAGGAAAGGCTGAGAGACCTGTATCTTATTTAGCCTGGAGAAGGCTGAGAGGGGATCTGATCAACTCTTATCAGTATCTGAAGGGCAGGTGTCAACAGGATGGGGTCAGACTCTTCTCAGTGGTGCTTAGCGACTGGACAAGAGGCAACAGGCACAAACTAGAACACAGGAACATGAGGACTGGAACAGGCTGCCCAGAGAGGTTGTGGAGTCTCCTTCTGTGGAGAAATTCAAAACCCACCTGGATGCGATCCTGTCCAACCTGCTCTAGGTGAACCTGCTTTAGCAGGACTAGATGGTCCCTTCCAATCCCCACCATTCTGTGAAATAAAGACCTGATGAAAGTGCAAAATACAAGCAGTTACAGTAATGTGACAGAAGACATGAAGAAACTGTGGAAAAATTCATAAAAATTGAATCCTAGCATGGACATTTAACACAGGAGGATGTTCATAAAGTCCATCTCTAGAGACAGAGGTTATGAGCAGCAACAGGCAGAAAACCACGTGAAATGAAGGAGAAACTGAAAACTGAGCTACAAGCATGCTGAAAAACCACAGAAGGAAGCAGTGCTTTCACATACCAAGTCCTTGATCTGGTCCTCAAGAAAGGACCCACCATCCTCACAAAACCAGGATGGTGACCAACAGTTAAAAAAATTAAGATAAAAAAGTAGCACACAGGACTACTGTAACAAAATGGTTTTGTTTAAAATGCTTTCAGAAACAGAGCAACTAGTCACCACCTGATTAGAATGCAACATATGTTCCATTAGACAGAGCCACCAAACATGTCTACACTCAGCTGCATTGGGGATAATAAGCTCCCATTTGCTACAAGCACTGTGTGTTCTTGTCGTTTTACTTCTAGTGGCAATTAACCTCCCTGTTATTAAGAAAATTGAGCTGAAAGCGGAAGACAAACACTCATTTGCAACACTAAAGAAACAAGATCCTTCCACATTCGCCCATTTCTTCAAATGTGCTTTCACCTCTGAAGCATTTTGAGACACAATGAGATAAAACAAACCTTCCTCCTAAATTATCATTTCCCAGACTTCTGAGGCAGAAAACCCGTGTGACGCTTGCAGGCACGTTAGGCATATGGGCTTCTCTTCGGCAACTTCATCTCCTTGGAGTTCGCAATCCCACTGTGGGTTGTGACCACCATTTAAATCCTGCTACTGGAGATAAAAATCTGACTTAGCATATGTGCTCTGAACAGCCAAGGGCATTTTCTCTGACAAAGATTTTAAAAACCCCACCAACACTCAGAAGCATGAAGAATACAGTACTCTTGTACTGAGCATTTAAACGCACATAAGCAACCCAAAGCAGCAGACAAGAAAATTCGCCCTTGTTTAAAGTGAAGATCACCCAATTCAATCACAGGAATTTTTTACTCTCAAACCTCCAAGAACTATCATAACTTCTCAGGTGGAAAACCAGGAACAATTTCACATAGCAGCTGAGACACTCGAGGCCTGTGCGAGAGCAGCGCAGCAGCCAGGGAGCACGTGGAGGGTGAGAAGTCAGTTTTGTGCAGCGTTATGAATGCTATAAACCACAGAGATCCCCGACCAGTGTACAGGGAGAACAGCCTGCCGTATCCTAATGGGCTTGTACTAGATGTTTTAGATACACAAGAGAATATAAACCGGAATTTGCAGAATTACCTGGGTCCTGCCAATGCCTCTTACCTCAGACACCACAAGCAGCAGCGTAGCTGTTTTGACCAGTCCTCAGCTGACCTCATCTCCTGACTGCACACCGAGAACTGTTCCTGATTTCCCCTTGCTAAGTGTTTTTTCCCCTATTTTTCTCCTAACCTGAGTTTACAACCAAGTTCCTGGGCTATAGCATACATATCCTACCAGTGTTCTGCACTTGAGATGCACCATCTTTGCTGCAATGTACAACACCGGAGCAGGATGACATTTTCAATGCCAGAAGGAACAACGAGGAGGTTTTGGCTGTAGAGATAGTTAGAAAAGTTTTGGGTTTTCAAATAAAAGAGCTAAAGGAAGATACAAGATTTAGGCAGTCTCTGCATTTATGGTACAAAAGCAATCCAAGGTGAACACCATGCGGGTCACAGACTTCTGTGATAGGATTTCCTGTGCTAAATCGCAATTTGAAGAACCCATGTTTGCAGGTAGACAGCTGTAACATTGCTGATCATTCAATTACAGGCAACAGACAAGGCATTTAGAATAACAACAGGCAAAAGGAGGGAAAAGACCCTGCATTCAGATGCAGCCCTCATGGCTCACTGTTGCTAACAATACTGAGATTCACAGATTTTTTGGGGCAGCTTTTTGTTTTTATGAAGTTCCATTTTATATTTAGGAATGGTAACAAAAATCCATTAGCAACAACTGGCAGAAAAATACTGTTCTGAGACATAATCAGCCTCAACAGAACAACCTGATCTGTGTCTGTTCCTGCATTTGAAAGACCAGATTATGGTAACCTTTGCTCATCCGTGTTGCCTATATTTGGATGCACGAAGTGTGTTAGTTCAGAACATGTCGAGGCTTGCACACTTGCCGAAGAGTTCTTTGGACTTTGTCCCTGGCTGACTGGAAACTCAGACGAAGGCTTGGAAGCAAACAAGGAGAGCAGTTGGGAGATCAGACTTGCAGAATGGGACAGGCTATCCAGCGTCAGTCTCTAGAGAGACACTGATCCCTTTTTTCACATTCCCTCCTTGCATAAAATGTTCAGTAAATTGTACCAGGAATTATATCTTATTCTCTGAACCAAAAACTGATCTGGATGGTCAATGGCTTACTACACTTGCAACTTCCACACTTAGTTTGAAGCATAACGTAGCTGCTCTTGGATGTTCTTGTATTTTTCTCTATATTCTTGTTTGAAAAAGACATTCCAGCCTTGTATTACCACCTCCTAGAAGTGAGTAATATTAGTCCTTAGAAAGGAAACGCAGTTTCATATATTATACGCTGGCCCAAGTGACTGGAATAGAAATAAATACCTTTTAAGATGAGGGCCTCAGTAACACAATCTCACTGGCATCAGGAGGACAGCAAAATGAGGCCTGTCCTCATTCACCTCAAGACAAACTATTTCTGGCACAGGGTGTTTTTCTTTTAACAAACATTTTCCAAAATTATCTTTGCATAATGATCAGCACAGAGATGAAACGTTAACTGAGGAGGAGCAGAAAAGCCTAAACCCCTCAGCGATATGCACAGCACACTCGAGAAACTGGAGCTGTTGCAGCTCTACAAATTCAGAAGGCTCCTACCACAAGAAATAAGAACCTAACTCATTAAACCAGTTTTTATTTAAGTATTTGGAGGGAAACTTTCATATAATGAGTAAAAATACTGGAGTTGAATGTTGTTAAAAAAAAAATCAAGATGATGGGCTCTCTGTGCAAACGCAGCAGTTTCTGATGGAAAGGGGAAGTGAGGGTTTTCATAACATACTCCCTTTCAAATAAAAAAATTAAATGCTAGTTAACCACAGTACACGTCACCGTTTCTTATACAGTCGAGAAAATGAAAAAAAAAAGGCAATTTAAGAGAACACAACCTACAATGCAATAAATTCATTCGCAGCAGAGACAGAATAAGACTGCTTTTATGAAAATTACAAAGAAACATGATACAACAAAAATAGGGTGTGGGGAATTTTCCACTAAGATTAAAAATGAAAAACAAAACAAAAAAAATTTCACTTTTTGAACACCATTATTATTCAAACACATATGAAGTTTCAACCTAGTTTTTTTCTTATACATGGGAAACACTGTTAAAGTGAATCTTCGAGAGTGAGAAGGCACCATGAACTGTTGGCTGATACCTCTGATGCACACTCAAGAAAGAAGAAATGATCTGGCATGATGCAAAAAAATCATTAAGTGTTTATATATATTCATATCTTTTCATAAAAAAAAAAGCGGCAACAAGTCATTACTTCAGTGCCAAAATGTACTTTTGTCTGGCTGACTCACTCATTAAGATGATTTCTCACTTAGACCTGTATGGTTTTTTTATACAGTGATGGAAGTGGGTGATTTTGCGTTGTTGCAGTTCATGTTAGATTGGTAAATCAAGCGTTTTCCAGGTTCTGAGAAGCCAATCCTGTGAAGTATTCCTAAACTCTATGCAAATGGAATCATTAAATGCACTGTCTAGAATGGAATACGCATCTGTACGACGTGGCAATTCCACTGGATTCAGTTTGATATGTAATGTCTTGTAGCAGATGTTATAACAAAAATAACTTTTGCTTTTTGATTTACCTCACTGAGGCCATTAATGCTGTTCCTATAGTTGGTTTTCTGGAGTTGGATGACACTTCACTGCTGTCCAAAATGAGTTTGAACCTTAATCCTCCAGAGTTTGTTCACTTTGTTGCTTATATTATTGCACTAGCTACTAAAGTCTTATATCTTCCTATATAAATCTAATTGTTCAGAGTGCAGATTCTATATTTAGATAATGAACTGTATGAAATAAATAAAATAAGGGGATTTTCTGGTCAGAGTTGCTGATATGTTGAATACCTTAATTAGTTCTAAAGTAAACAGTTTTGGTGTATATTCTTAAAAACCTATGGTCATTCACCATAAAAGCCTTGACGTAATACTTTAAGAATGGGTTTGTTTTCCTTCTCAAAAATGCACCGAAGAATTGTTTTAAATACAGAATCTGTGAGGCTTCCTACAAATTCATCTAAATCGTAATACAAACACAGTTTGTAATTCAGATAATATAGAAAGTTCTCTAGTGTCCATTGAAGTAAGGTCCCCAAAATGCAGTCTGTTTTGTTTCTGAATGGGAAAACATTGCAGAACATTAAGCGGTTCCACTGGCTGAATAGGAGAACTGAGGAAAATGAGGTCTTCTCTCGTTATCTACACAATCCATGCTGTCATCTGAAAAATGAAAAAACACAGTAGACAACATTTGCTACCTTTTTGATTTCAAGTAAACAAACAGTAAGATAATGCACAGTAAAGTTATTTCAGAAAATTTCATTGCTGCCTTTTTCTTCCACAAATGGAAGGACAAAGAAACAGGAAGTCTTAAATTCTGCCCCTTTAAATAGGCATCACAGAAGATCCTGATCGCTGTACGTGAACAGTTGTTCAGATGCCCATTTAAAATTGCTAGAAGCTGCATTGCTTAAATTCCAGTTCAGTGTTCTGAACTTTTGGCAACTGCCATTTCAGAACATCAAACATGCTCAGTTACCATGAAAATAAAGCTCATTTTGATTGAATACGGACATTAGTCCACACTTAATTGACTGCTTGCACATGCACAGGGTGTGCGCACATGTACCCATGCAAACCTCAGGAACCAAATAATTTTCCAGTGGGAATGTGCAGATTTGGAGAAGACAACAGTGCAAATAACTTCACTGTCTTCTAAAACAGGTCTTTCATTTCCCTAACTGGAAAGACATGTAAAGTTTCACATCAATTTATCAACTTCTTGATCAAATACATAAATGGAGAACCAGAAAGTTAAAACTGATGCTTTTTCACATGGTCTAAAAAGACCAGGTAACATTACAGCAAATTATTTCTGGTGGTCTGGAGAACACAGGGGGAAACATTTGGGAAAACTTTACCTTGGTCAGGAGGAGTGATTGTTATCATCTGTGCTGTAAATTCTTCATCAAAGTATCTTGTATCTGTTTCAGATGTAACTTGTGGCTTAAACGGAGGTACAAGCTATGAAAAACAAAAATTATATACTGTCCATTTACAGGTTCTTGCAGTACTGTTTGAAACAGGCGGAATTTGAAATAGAGTTATCAGGCACAGTGCCTTTTCCTAAGTTTAAAAAATGGCAGTTCATAAAAGTAACCATATACAGTAAAAAGTATTTATTTCGGTGTGCACTTCCTATTTATGGGGCATTTAAGGCATTTTGTCTCTAGGATTTAATTGCAGAAACTGCCCTGCGCCTCCCTGTGTCCCCCGCCCGAATCCTAACATTTCTTCAGGTAATAAATAACACGCTTACAAATGATTAAAACAATAGTATAGACTATTTCGCCACCTCATTATACAGAAATTCTCAACTGCGTCTAGTCAGACTTATGCTTGAGGAGGATGAAAATGATTAAGAAAGATGCTTAGCGATACCCAACTGATCAGCTAGGCTTGTATTATCACCAAAAGAGTTTTAACGGTCACAAAAAAATTTCAGCTACAGAGCTCCCGTGCCACGCAGATCTGAGTGCAGCTGTGCTGTAGGGAGAATTTAGGACAAGGGAGCCACAACATTAAGATTTATACTCCTGGTCCCCAAAAGCAGTTTGATATCAACTCTGAACTTAGAAAATCTGGAGCACTCACAAAAAACTGAGCACACCTAGCAGTGAACATCCTGCTCTTGTTACACCACAAGTCGCACTACTTGGGCTTTATTCTTGATGCTGGCTTGGGCAGACAGGCTAGAAATCATTCCCGTGTACCTTGGCAAGCTCTGCCAAGAGGAACTCCAGATGGAGCAGAGCTGCTTGACTGGGGCTGGAGGAAAAGCACGCCCGGGAAGCAGGGTGGTGGAGCTGGTTGCATACAGATGCACGGAGCTGGAACACATACAATTTTGGAGGGCAACGGAGCTGGGATTCAGACCTCGCTCAACTGCCCGCTGCACAATGCGGTAGAAACAGCATGTAAACACTGTTCTTAGCCCTCCCACAGAGGACCTGTAATAGCTCCCAGTGCTGGGCTTCAGTTCGCCCACCACTGGGGTTAAGCATGGCCATCTTTTAATAGCACAGAACCACACCAGGCAACAATTTAGGAGCGTGATTGAGGAAGCATACGGCTTCCAACGTGAAACTGCAGGGAAAAGTTTATCAGGGCAAATGGTCAATTGCTCTAACTGGAATTAAGCAGTGACCCCAAGACTTGCACTTCTGCTCTTGCAGAAATAAGAATGACACTGACAGAAATCTCCACCTGGAAAACAGCAAATCTTGAGTGTGCAAAACACCTCTTCCCCACACCCAACTTCTCCTCCAGCGTAGATCTGAAGAATCACTTGCTTGGCACGTTGGTAAATAAGAAAAGCACTAGCTTCAAGCTCCCTATTGCCAAGATCATCTTTCTGATCTGTTCTGAGAGCACCTGACAGAGCATTGGATTGTTGTTTGTAAGACAGGACAACGAAGCTCCTTCATTTTCAATGTAAAGACTTTAAGAAATGTATTCTACACTTATGGTAGTATTTCCAAATACAAAGAAACATTTGCTGCTCAAAATCAATCTTTAAAAATTAAGGGACATAAAAATTCTGTTTATTATAAGAGAGCACAATTATAGTGTATATTCATTATCTTTTTTTTTTTTTTTTTTAATTACTAACGACCCTCTGTTAGGGTCTGTTTAAGTCTAAGGATGGCTTAAAGGAGCCTGGCAAATGTTCTTGTCAAAAAAAATTAGGTCCATAGAAGTGGTCTTTATGTCCCGAATTTAAAAAGGAAAATAAAACAGGATATTCCAAAGTCACGAGTCACTCTGAGCCTTACAGTCCTCCTGAAGCTACTGAAGAGGGAATGCTTCACATCATAATGTTAGTAACACTATTCTCAATCAAGTGACACCAGCATATTACACGTAAATACCCGGCTGAGGATGAGCATTCTCTCTTTCACATTTTAACTCTGTTCTCTTTCTCCTTATAGCAGTTTTCTGCCTACTCCTTAAAGGGAACCTTGGTTTATTCTATCTGTCCTTTTAAGCTAATGGTGGTTTTGGCACTTGCAATGCTCCCAGTTGCTCTGGCTTGCTGAGCACAGCACGGAGTGATTTAGGACTTGGGCACTGCAGCAGACACCTGAACTATGCACATCAGAACGACTCAGAGCAGCAATCCTAAGTCAGAACCCAGGTGTAATGGACTGGCGCTGCCTCTATCATTTTCCCTTTTATTTTAGTATCTGTTAAAAGCAATTTGAGACAGATTATGATGCACCCACAAAACATTTTTTTTTCCTCCTAGCTGTCAAGTTCAGAACATTAAGCTGGAAACAGAGGGGAAGCTGCAGAAAGCTCTAACGCTGGCTTTACCAAGAAAATATGTTGCTTTACTGAAAAGCTGTCACTGCAATAACTCTGCAGTTAACTGGCAGAGAGGTGCCACCTGTAGCTTCCCACTGCTGCAGACTAGCATGATACCCGCAGGCTTACATTAGTTTAAGAGACAAAAAAGACCAGGAAAAAAGAAAGCGATTAAAATCTCATTACGTATGTTTTCCTGTGGGTGGGCAGAATGCTGCAAATTAAATCACACCTTTCTTTGCACCAGAGACAAATAACAACACTCCTCCAGGAGAGTTTAATAAATATTTTAAATTCTTGCGACAACCCCAGTTATTCAAAACTCTATAATTCAAAGCAAAGCAATGTTTCCAAAAAGCTTAATTACAAAGCAAGTGTTCTCCATTACCCTGAGCCGCTATTCATGAACATGTTCACCATTACCTGGACATAGTGGGTAACCAAGCTTAGCCCATAAACACCTCTAGGCAGCTGACAAAATTCAGCTTTTATCCGTTAGACTGCACTTCAGGTAACGGCTGCAAGATCCTCCTTGGACCACCCAGAACGCAGGCAGCAATTACTCACAGGCTTTTTGAAATCTCTCCATTTGCACAGCATGGCTATTTCAGATGCACACGCTAACGGGAGAGGAGCGAAACCAGGATCTTGCCTCCTTGGATACGCCAAGGTCAGCAATAGTCTCAATTAGCACACTATTTTCTCCAAAACATGCAACATTTGGAATTTCCTGGTAGTCTCCACAACAGTCTGAGTCAGTCCTGCTATGGGACCATTTATGAAGGCTTTCTCAGTCCTATGGATAAATAAATTGCCTCCAGCTTGTGTGATTTCTCTTCATTCAGGGAACCAGGACTACCATCAAATAACTAACTTACTGAAGACATCTGAGCCCTGTTAACAACTTTTTACCTTAAAATGCAAAAAAAAAAAATAGTAAAACCTGAAATATTCAGCTTGTCAGCTGAGTGAAACCTCCTGTTCAGAACAGTAATTCAGATATACTTTTTACAGTATACTGAATAAACTCCATGTAACTTCCTCCTGCCCTCACAACCGCAGGCAGCTCTCTCTCAAGGGATGCTTTGAAAGGATGGAGGTCTAAACTCTATCTACACTTTCAAGGCACAAAAACTTATTTTATGATTTTTCAGTTCCCTTTAGCCACACAAATATGTGAGGAAGTGAAAGAAGAGAAGGAAACAGAGCACTCTTTGTAATTGTATACAGGCACTGGACAATCCCACTATGGTAAGGAAACCAGCAGTGTTGTAATCCATTTTTTTAATAATACGAACATTACTAATAGATCACTGTATTAGTTTTACCAAAAGAATCAATTAAAACACAGTTTCTGCTGAATTTCTTACCTGCAGCCAACATCTGGAGGGAGAACTAAACTGTATTTAGAGATCAAATGAGATCTGCTATCACAAAGGGCTGCAGGGGGAAGAAGGGAAATCAGGAAAGGCTGGGATTGAGTGAGATTATGAAGCACCAGCAAATGGGAGCCTTGAATCACCAGACCCATGATTTAGTTAGCTGCATTTCACGTGAGCATTACAGGAAATGCGGCTGGTGAGAATCAAAGGGCAGAGGACACAGCAGATTGCCCAGAGAGCACAATGCATGGCATTTTGGAGGAGTGGGATAAGTTATCTGTGAACAAAGGGACAGTGAGGCAACTGATGAAACATACTCATACAAACAGGTCCGGGCTCTTTGACTTCTGTGGCTCCCACTGGAAAGCCTACAAACTCAGTGGGTCTCACAGAAAACTGTGAGAAACATCATGAAGTGTTGCAGACACTTCACATCAGCCCTCTGTTACCAGAAAAAAATAGAAAATATTAGGCTTGGATGGATGTAAAAGCCTTCACTTCCCTGCGCTTGCCTATGCAGTCTAATTTCACCATTCAAGACAGGAAAAATGCAAAGGGAGCAAACAGCCCATCTTCCACTACTGCTTCCAGGAAGTTTTGCTTCAGATGCTCAGGAACCAATGATAACTCCCAGGCTTGCAAGAGATATGTCAATTGACAGCAAAGAATGGCAACAAGAATTCACAGGAAAAGCCATTTTAAAAGCTTATATACCATCTAAACTTGGAAGCAATTTTGGTTATGTCCTATTTATTCAGTCACAGAAACAAGTACCTCATTGCGAGATACTCCTCTCATTGTGAAAAGCAGCTTTGGCTCAGAACTAATCCTATTACAGTATTTTAAGAAACAGGAAGCAATTTAGCCTTGTTAAAAACAATTGCAAACCTCTTCTGTGGAGGACTTCTCTGTACTTTACAGAGGGCAGCAAGATTTGAAACGTTCAATATATCCACAGCCACAATTCATCTCAGGAGAACAATTCTATAAGTACCTTTTTCTCGTATACATCTTGCCAAACAATGCCGGCAAAGAATTTGTGCTGCATAATCTCCTTGGCATCATCAGGACCGCCACCTAACCTGTTTGGGGCAAAATAAGTAATTAAGTGTTTGAGTACAGTTATTTTCTTCTCATACAATTTCTATTAAATAGTAATGAAGAAGTTCTGAGTTTATATAATACATTTGGGAGCAGTTCTAGCATTTGCTTCATATTTGGTTTTTTGTGCAAGGGCTGCAGGGTCTATTTTAGGCTTCAACACAGTTCCATGTGTTGAACATGCTAACAATAGAATTAGAATAAAGGTCTCTCAAACAAACAAACAAAAACAATAATCACAATTCAAAAGACCTGCTCTTCAGGAAAGATGCTGTCCTAGGGACCGCGACAAATCCTGCAGGTAAAAGGTCTGAGCCACACACCCTTCTCTCTTTCTAAATTAACAAGTCACTACCCCATACAATTTTCTAGAGCAGAGTAATGCCAGCAGGAAAACTGAATTTGATTTTGAAGTGTAAGAGAGGCAAGAATTTTTAAGACACACTGATTTATGCAACCTGATTTAAATTTCCATTAAAGAAAGCAGTGACAACTGCAGTGATAATATCGTGTTGTATGCAAATCCTTCCTCCTCCTTGGCTTCATGAAAGCACAAAGGGTGTTTTATTGACTTAAAGTCTATCAAGATAAAGCACTTTTATTCCAAAATAAAACTGTCCACACAGCTTATAGATGCAATCAGTTTAGTTGCAGTCTTGGGCTAACAGATGCTTGAATTTTGCTGCGGAGGTTAAAGTGTTCTCTAGAAGACTGAACCACATCTGCAAGCAAAGGCACGTACTGAGAAAACAAAACACACGCTGAGTAATCAGCAGGAGACTTACTTTCGGGTAACAAGGTTAAGACAATGCTCAGGGTTTTAAGTACAAGAGGTGCTACCGTGTTCATCCAAGCTGACCTCTAGCATCTGCGTGTTCTCTTATTCTTGGTGCCAAAGGGAAACTGAGATATTGTCCCTATTTTAAGGGGGTGGAACAATGGCTCTATGTTACTGAGGCTGGAGCTATGCCACTGCAGAAAAAAATTGCCAAGAACCATTCTTTGCACCTGAAGCCAAGCTGCCCAGTTAGGCCTCTCCCGGCCTGCACAGCAGCTGACTCTGAATCTCCTCTGGGCCACATGCGGTAACCTTGCAGCCCTAATACATGATTATTTGGGGACAGAGGGAAGGGGTTTGGTTCAAAGTATCAGAGATAATATGAAGGCTGTGCTAAAGCCCATTGAAGTGGTATTTCATGCAGCTTTCACTACATGCTCTGGGCTATAGCTTGAAGGCACAATGCTATTGAGACAGCGCTGGATGATTGTTTAGTGCAGAGGAGTCAAATATGGTGACACTGTCCATACTCCTGACTGGGAATGGATCCCGGGGCATGCAACCCTCTCAGCCATGCCCAAGCACTGTCTTCAGAGAACGCAGGCTAGCAGAGGCCACCGCTGTACCAGAGAGACCAAGCAGCAGAGGTTTCTGGCAGTTCAGAATCCATGCTTGCTTCCTGGCCCTCTTCCACTGAGCAGCACAGCAACCTAAGGGGTTTGCTCCTTCACAGTCCTTCAGGAAATGTGCAGTGGAACAGGGAATGCGTACCCAGTCTTTCAGTAGCAAAGTGTTGGGTGATGCGCTTCTTCCTCAGGTAAGCTCTGAGATCAAGTCAAGGCTCACCCTAGAGGCCCACAGGCCAAACCAAGCCAGAAGATGGCTCTCCCATTTGCCTGGCAGCAACACTATACAGCTACAGAGCAGCCTGGAACAGACACAAAGCCCAGGGCAGCCTGGGAACAAAGACAAACTCTGAGTAATCATCTCTCGGCTGGTTCCCCACAGGTCTAGAGACTTTGCCAAGTCTCTACCAGGCTCCTTGGTTGCTTCCCCAGTGCAGATGACGATGGCTAGTGAAGAAGAGGGTGGAGTCGTTCCTCTTTAACCACAGATGTCAACAGATCTCACTTCTGCATGGAAATTCAGGAGTGACTATGAGCTAAGAAGAACCTTAAATCCTGTGTTGCAGAAGCATGCAGGAAGGTTGCTGGCTGCAGCCATGTATGAGTGCTTTGGAGAATATGTTATCTATATGTTTCATGAAGGGCAAACACATACTCAGGGAAAAGCCAAGAAAAAACCCAGATGTTTTACTTACCTTTCAAAAAATCTATGCTACTAAACAAATCCATTCAAAGTGAATGGGGCAACAATAGAAATCTCTTATTTTGGATATAGACTTATTCTGAAATACATTCTTGTTTTTCAGAATTATTATGAAAGGACCCTCTCAAGGAGAACAAAATTAAATCAGCACCTAATGCAAATATCATGGGTAAGCACCACTGAGAACTCAAAGAGCAGCAGGTTTGTCTTTTGTAAGGACATGCAACAACTGAAGAAAAATAGAACCGGAATAAAATCCTTGAAAACATTCTGGTACAATAAAGTTAAATTCTGTGCATTTGAGTCTTCAGACAGAACCCAAAATAGTACAAACAGGACTTAAAAAAAAAGCTACTGAGATTCACAGCATACAAGGAATTGTAACAGAAAGTTTAGAGGCCAAAAAAGCAATTAAACAGCCTCCCTCAACCCCCAAACTTCTGGCTTGTTAAAAAATACCTGCCAAACAATTCTGGTTATTCATTTAACTTCCATCTCTATTTGACAGCCTTTTTTTCTATCTTTCAGTTTAATTCCAAGGAGAAAATTCTTAATAACATTATTAAACTGAAACAATCTCCACATTTTCAATTTTTATAAAACCATGTATGGCACATATAGTGTATAAAAACACAGCCAACAGTGAAAGTATTATCATCACAGGTCAGAAGATTGTAATCAGTGGAGCACAGGAAAAGTTTTGTTTCTCCGCTTGTCTATGTACCAGTAAAAGTGCTCAGCACCCAGGTCCATTCCCAGCTCTTTAAGAGGCATCCCACAAACTTGTAGTTTTATAGTTAATGAGTTTCCACGGCAAGGACACCCAGGCTCCAGTGCAGGAAAGCAGGCAGCAACCACCTTCACTCTGCCCTGCCAAATATTACCATTCACAGGCTTGTGCTTCACCATGTTAGGAGCCACAATACAGATTCTGGCTGCAGGCAAATCCTCATCTGAAGAGACTGTCATACTTTTAGGTGACAGATTTCTGTTGTTTACAGATTTGCACATGTACCATCCTCATCTAAGAGGACAGTCCCAGTTTTAGGAACAGCTTCTGTTGCTGTTCTGTCTCCACATGACTTCTCTCACTGTCCCCTGCCCCAAACCTGGCTCTGCAACACTGCAAAGTCACCAGGCTCAAGAAAATCAGCTCAACAAGCTATTGGTGTTCACCAGCTCAGAGCACACAGATGCATATTCTTCCTCCTCTGACACCATCAGGATGGAGATCGGTAACTTGTTTTACTCTGGCCCTTTTACCTTCAGAGGCCTCTCATAGCCATAGGGAAGGATTTAGGAACTGCATCTGCATTGCTTTCCTGTGACTGGCACTATCAGCATGGAGAAGCTCTGGCTGGCTTTGGAAAAAAAAACAACCACAATTTGACTCCAGATTTGGAAGGGAAAGGCCACATCCTTCCCAAAGCCCTGTACGCACACTCTTTGGGGGCCTTCCTGCTAACAGACTAGCCTAATGCAACCCCCAGCTCTGTGCTGAGCTTTACTTCCCCACTTCTCCATTAACCACATGCATGTCACACAAATGTAGCGGATCCAGTAACATCGGAAAAGCTCCCACTCCTAACACCAGTAACCACAGAAAAGTCCTGTTAGGGGATGCTGAGGCTTCGGGCGTCTCCAAACTACAGATTTCTAAAAAGCTGGGGAAAAGAAAATATCTCTTTAGATTTGCCTTTTATGTTCTCCTCAGCTTCAATTTAGATCTCTCATGGGTGAACTGTTTGAGTTTGTCCAGACTAGCTCTGAATTGCTTTGTACTGAACCGATTTAGACTAAAACGATTATACACAACAGCTAAATCTCAGTCTACCTCAAAGCACCTGATGAAACGTGTGAAGACTTGAAAAGCACCCAAGTGATACCCAGGACACTAGAGCTGTCCAGAGATAGAAACTTTTGTACTCCAGACATACATGTTTCAGAGCAAACATAAGACACTTCTCATGCGTGGTTTCAAAACTCTGGATGCCCACAAGGCATGAAGTCTGCTGTTTAAGGGGAGCAGCTACTCAAGCTGATCAACGGTTCCCAGCGACCGCCTTCAGGACTCCAACACCACAATTACAACTCTGTGAAGTCATCAAACCTTTTAACAGGCATTTGTGAAATGCGGCATCTTCTTTCTCTCATTCTTCCTGAATGGCAAGGTCCAACAGCACCACAGAAAACAGAAACAGATGAAGCAGCCTGTGACAAACGCAATCTAAGAGAGGCTGAACCACCCTGACCTGTGACAGGGAGCACTAAGGCATGTCGTGAAAACACACAATGAAAGTTCAAATTAAGCCATCCTGAAGTCCTCTCAAGTTTAAAACCTGCCAAAATTCAGAGCTTACAAGTCACTCTGCTGATTACAAACCCACCCACCCATCTAAACTCAGCCCATTTACATGGAGTGCTCTGATCCATGTCCAATTTCACAAGCTGCAGTCTCCACAGCCAGAGAAAGGACAACAGACATTAAAAGCCTTGCTGTTTTATGTGTGAAAAAATGCCCTTGATTACTTCCTTCCATTTGATACATGCCTCAAAGCAGCGAAGCAGAATTTCAGGTCACATTAAAAGGAAATATTTACAGAACAGATTTTTTCCTTCTTAGGAAAATTAGGGTTCACATTACAAGATTAATAAACTTATATCGATCCCAAAAGAAACTTCAAAATTCTTTTTCTCTTACAAAATGGGTTTTATATGACCGAATTCAGAAAACAGCCATGATTAAAAGCAGAACGCAATTTATTGTTCTTCACATTTTCCCCATATGCCTGTGAGTTCGAGACTGCATTCAGTGATACCAGCTCAGAGTGATACCAGCTCAGAGTGCTAAGACTGCTTTTCTGTCTCCAGCTCAGGTACAACTGGTAATTTTCCAGATTTCATTCACTAATGCAGGTCACAATTCCCTAGCTCCTTGATATTTAACTTAAAATATCCTTGTCACTGAGTTTCATTCTGTCAACCTTTTTTATTGTTGGGGGTTATTTTTGAGGATTTTACAGGAAGGGAGATCTCCCGGTTTTTGGCTGTCTCCTTCATCCCACTCTGAAGTTCATCAGCAGTTACTAAATGCTGCCAATTCTGATGTTTTCTGTCACAGACAACATTAGTGACACCAACTTCTGTCCACCACTGGGCTTTGTGGAAGAGGTGATTTCGGCTGAATTACACAGTGCTTCCCCAAAGCATCATCAACAGGCTAATGTCAACCAGACTACTGCACATTATTTTACTTCTCACCGAATGTATTTTCGTAGCTACCTGGCTGTTTTTCTTCAATATGGCTCCATGAACTCACTATGAGTCAACCCCTAAGTATGCCAGGTGTCCACCAATCACACAGACCACACAGTAAAGAGAACTTATCTAAAACTACAAGGCCAGGACTCAGGTATTCTACCCCTAGTGCTTCCAGCTTGGTTGTCCGTACTGCCTGGATTGCCCTGAACAGCATGGGATTTGCAGAATCACAACTTCAGTTAAAAAGCTGGGTGAACGGTGATTGGTGAGAAACCAGTTTTTAAGAATGGTCCATGATCCATGGAAGCATGGATCCACTGGAAGCACCAGTGTAATCCGCAAGCTGTGGACAAGTGTACAGGCTTGTCTGGTCTATAGTTATTTCCATCAGCAGCATGAAAATCATCTGTCAAATCAGAGCAACTTTGCTTCCAAGCCTGTAGAAGATACATGTGAAGAACTGGCTATTTGTATAAAACGAGCATATTGTGGAGTAATTATTGGCATTGGGAAGACTTCGTAATTAGAAACAAGTGGGTGTTCTTTGTTTGTCAACAAATTGCACTCTGGTTCATCAGAGATGCTCCTTTAAGAACAAATTACAACAGATGCTGCTTGTGTTTCCAGTGATTGAAAGGCCCCACCTGAATAAGCTATAAAAGGGTCACCACTGTATTTAACCCAGCGCTTCCCTGGACAGGAATCCTGTTGGCAGGGGCTGCAACCACGCTCGCAGAGCACAGTGCCTGGGGGTCTGCTAATCAAAGACATAACCTTCTCCTGGAGGTCCCCTTGCAGGTGCCGGGTTCAGGAGAGGTGTGCAGCTGTTGCCACCTACTACAAGGCTGGTCATGTTCCTAACTACAACTGTTGCCTGTTCTCCACGTCACCGTGAAGTTGAATCCTCCTATAGTACAAATTGCAGATTTGCATTACAAGACCTCTCAACAGGATCTTCCATCAAAAATAGTGATGGAAATAGCCTACAGCGATGACAAAAATCCTTGCTACAACTATCCCTGTGCTGGCAAAAACCATTTTCCTGCTATGTGCACACACAGAGACTAAACAAACATCAAAAAGCAAACCAGAATACTCTGCTTGCACCTCACATGAAAGATTTCCTATTTTGGGCCCATTTACTGTGGAAGCTTCAGGACAGGAGATCAGGGGCAGAGTCACAATATTATTTGTTTTAAAAATGTCTGGGTTGACAAGATGGCAGGATTTTAAACTGATGTTTATCTTTGTGCGAAAGTCAACATCCTTTTTGGATCTTGTTCTATTTTCTGTTTGTCAGCCATTAAGGGCTTGGGAGGTTTTGTTTTCGTTTCTTCTTTTTTTAAATCAAGGGTTACTTTTTAAATAATATAGCATAGCAAAAACAAAACAAAACAAAAAACCCCAACCAAAACAGCAAAACCAAAAAACCAAAGAGAAAACAGGAAAAATAGATACAAATTCCACCACAAGCATGGGACAACCACCACCACCTACTGCCCAAAGCAGGATGCTCTATCACTGGAATAGATTTAAACAAAAATTCAGAAAACAGACAGCAGCCTGAACTGGGACAGAAGGTGAAAGCATTCAGTGTAGAGCAGCTTATAACCCACAGCAGCCATTGGATTCGTTACGGCCAAAGGCAGGGTTAACTTGCCTTGCCCCAGACTACTGTTTTGCATTAATGGCATCCACCATATTGTGAAGTTCAGCCTTCTGATCACCAAAGCTGCTTCATGTTGCTATCTGCAGTGTCAGCTCACGTCAAAAGTTAAAACAAAAATGCGTGGGTCCACTTGCTGCATCTTGGTGGATGATTATTTTGAATGGATTAGAAACAAAACTACAGTTTTGTCTGAAATATCTTCCTCAACTTTAAATAAAGAAAAATGGCTAGCCTGGGTGCATGCAATAGCCCTTCGTGCAGTAGCTTTTTCAGTGATGGAGATATGGGTATTTCATACAGCAGCACAGAAACAATCTCTTGTAAGTCACCTGTCTTGATGATAGTTCCCTTTCATAGACACATCTTTGCATATCACAATTATTAACTTCTTTGTGAAGCCTTTAATGGAATTTTTGTTCAGTATTTCTGAGGGCACAAGTGCTTAAAAGTGCAACTATTCAGCAAGAATCTCACCTTTGCTTAGGATCTTTCTTCAGCAAACCTGACAAGAGAGATTTTGCTTCAGGTGACAAAGTGCGTGGAAATCTAATCTCCTCCATAAGGATGAGTTCAAAGAGTTTTTCGTGGTCCTGATTGTAGAAAGGGAGACGGCCACACATCATCTCATACATCACAACTCCTAAACCCCACCAGTCCACTGCACGACCATAGTCATTGTCTTCCAGCACCTGCAGAAATGTAAAGAAAAGGCTTTAGAAGGCATTCCCAAACCAGGCATGAACACAGAACTTGAGAGGCAAAATTTACCCCAGCAAGTTCTTTTCACATGTCACAGCCAAATCTACCAGCGGAGTATTTGCAGAAGGTCCATTTGAAAAGAACTGGCAACCACATTCACTGCCTTAGGCAAGCAGAAGGGGAAAAGAAGGCAGCGCATATATTATGGTAGCTTCCTCCCACCCTCCCTCATTTTATGATCATGATAAGCACAACCTTTGAAAGTCCAAAGGCTGAGAACTGTTCTCACATTACAGAGCCAGCTGTTAAATTCTCACTTATTCATCACAAACTCTTCCCAAATGGGATCCAATTTTATAGAAAAGCCCCAAACCAACAAGGAGCCAATATGGGGAGAAAAGACCGTCAACCTGTTACTTTACTAGTGACAATCCAAACATTTCCACCATCTTCCTATCAACCTGCACTCCCCAAAGGGTGGCTCTGCACATCCTGAAAGACCACCCACAAATACTAAATGACTGATCTACATTAAACACAAAGAGCCAGAACGCCACTCCTAACATTTGACCAGCTGTAAGGCCATAAAACAGCAGCCAAATTGTCTGTACACGTTTCCCCTCCTCCCTTCTGCTCCCATCCAAAGGTACTTGCTTTACTAGCTCTAACATTCCTGCCTCTGCTTAGAGGGATGCAAACCCAGGAGCTGTCAGTGGGGTGGACTTCTGCCAGGTCTCACAGCAGAAGTCCAGCACAGTTCATTTTTCCCTTCCCCTGGGAACTTCTACCTAACAAAGCCCTGGGCTGGTGCAGGGACTCAAGACTCCAGCAGTGCCCTCCATCTCTCCTGCTTGCTCCAGAGAAGCCCTGTCATAGTGCATTTCTGATCTTCTGCACTGAAGGCTGCTGAAGGGAGCAGGGAGTGTTTTGTGGCTTGTGGAGGGATGTTATGAGGACTTCTCCAGACTTTGTGTCTCCTACACAGTTGTCTGTAGCTGATGCCAACAGTTTCATGTTCCAGACCCTGTCCTCAGGTTTTACTTGTCATCTTTAGTCTTTCCACGGGTCTACGCTGAGCTGCTTACTCTTGCTCCGAGTACAAACCACGACCACACCACCATCGTGTTTTCCTGTTGCATGGTGCCTAGGTGAGCTTTACATTGCTACAATTCAGAATACTTTACACTCAAAATTAAAAGGGTGAGCAAGCCAAATAAAGTTGGCGCAAGTTTAATAAAAGTAGGGTCTGAACCTCTTACAAACCTTGATAAAGATTTTGCACACAAAAAAGAAGCATCAAGACACTGCACATAACAACTGTTTGTGCTCTGCCTCTCTTTATTCACTAATTATTCCCCTTAATTATCTGAATGAGGGAAAGGGCCTGCAGTAAAAATCAAAAGGCTGCCAGGTATTAGATTACCCCACGTTGGTCTATTTACAGCATCCCCTGCCGTATGATTCACACCAAACGACAGCTGGCTGTGCAGCTGCCCCGTATATGTATACGGCCGACACAGCTGCCGGCCGGACAGGATTCCAGGAGCTGGCCCCGTCCCTCCCGAGGCATCGCGGCCCTTCGGCTCACAGGAGATATTGTGTGACAATGCAGTTAACGCTCTCTGAGTCACCCCGTTCAATAAGCGCTTCCTGTTCACACTCCCCTACACTCGGGTTACCTAAAATAAAACAGTCACAGGGCCTCTGATTTTTCTTTTTTAAACTGCTGCAAGAGATGCAATAGGAGAGATTGAAAGAAAAAGAAAACCACAAAGGTTTTTGTTGGGTATGTAATAAATGCCTCAGGTGCTTTTAAAATGCAGCAAATATTTCAAATGTTCCTTTAGTGAGCGTATTAATACCCTGTATTAGAATCCAGATTACTAACTACAACTCTTTCCTTTACCTCCATTAATTCTAAACTGGATATAAAATGCATATTTCTTTAGAGTTCTTTATCACGACGAGAATACACTCATATTAGTGACTGCACAAAACAGAGCAATGGTGTTAGCATCAAACCATAACCAAAAAGGTATTGCACTCATCCATGATTTATTGCAATACACAGGATAGCTGGGGAGTAGTAAAGTAACAAGGTCATTTCACTTAAAGGATCATCATTTTCTAATAAGCAGCTCTAGACTGCTGTGAGACGGAATTTGAAAGAGAAGGCTGAACAGCTGTAAACATCACAGCCATCGAGGCATCTGACACATCAAAGTTGACATGGTTCAGTCACTGTCATCCATGCACGAGATTCCAGTATGAACCTAAAAACAACGATGCAACAACTGTACAAACACGCTGCTATGCTGGGTTCAAGTTACAAATGCAGACAAGATCATCGAGACCCCTGCTTTTAAGGATGTATGACCTTAAACACAAAGAATATCGCTCGTGCACAATTTCCAGATTTTTTGCATGCTATTGACCAGATGACAAAAGCCTCCAGAACTTAACACTCCAACTCACAGACAAGAATTGTAAGTAAGGGAGAGAGCTGGGTTAATCAAGAGGATTTGTCCTTCAGGGTTTTGGATGAGCCAACTCATCATAAATATTAAAAAGAAAATAATAGCAAATAATATATATAAAAAAAGAACAACAAAATGCCTGCACAGGGAATCCCCACATTCCAATTTAGCAAAAACCAAAACAATAAATAATTTTAGTCTACTCATAAAATCCTTGAGGAGAAACTGAAGTTCAGCAATTGATTTTAAGTGGGAAGCTAAAATAAAAGCCATGTTTATGAATAATAAACACTCTGTCGTGCTGCTAATTACTCCCTGCATCAGTAAATCTCAAATTGTGGTGCACGGACCCCAATTTAGATTCACTGAAGACTTCTGGTGATCCATGGAGAGCTGGCAGCTATCATGAGACTGGCTCCACCTCCTTGCTGCAAGCTACTTCGACAGGTGCCCACGTTCTTCATTATTACGAAGAGACTGGAGGCCCTTGAAAGCAGCTGGGAGTTCAAAAAAAACCAAACAACAGCACACTGCCACCGCTATGAAAGCGGAGATCGCAAAAGCACTGATCAGCAAAGACATCAGCTCTCCGTAGATATATTCCTCCTCCACTTTGGTTTCCCATACTTTGTACTTCTGCATACTTCAACTCAAGAAAGTTTTGCAATGCCCAAGTCTCCCACCTTGGAGAAAGGCTACTTCCTGGCTGTCAACGATATACCATCTGCTGGCAGACCAAGACTTGCTTCTGCCTGTGCTCTATGCCAGATGAAAGTCTTACGCCACGGGTAGCGAAGCACCCACCGCAAGGCAACCAGCCCTTCTAGGAGGCACACCGTATTAGCTCAGGCTCGATGCCCTACTAATACAGCGAGTCTGCTTCCAGACAGCTCAGAGCGTGGGCAGAGAAAACTAGCGTCTGCCTGCAAAATACCACGTATACTTATATCCTCTATCGCACAATTCCACTTTTGATCTGCCCATAACTAACTCACAGCTACAACACCACCTGTGTTGCACAACTCTCAGGATTATTTCCAGGATGGAAGTTGCAAGCACATATTTGCATTTTACACTTAAAAAAAAAAAAACACCAGAAAATTAGTACCAAAAAGTCCCCAGAACAGTTTGGGAACGGAGAACCCCTGCTTGGATTTATTTCCTCTGAAACTAAAAAGTTCAAATTAACATTGAGAAACACCTTGTGCTCTTACAGTCACAAAACAGTCAGCACTTCTAATGCATACGATGCTAAATATGTAGAAAAAAGGCTCATCTGTCCTGTTTCTGAAAACACGTCACCTTATACTGTCTCCAGAGAGTGAAAGAATTGGACAATACTTTTACTTCTCAAGTGAAGTCCTGTCGATAGCTTTGAAATAGACCAACACGCAGCAAACAAACTGCAAACAGTCCCCAATCCATCACATAGTATTTGAAGTGACTTAGAGTTCTTTTTAAATTAGATGTCTGACACAAGAAGCAAGCACTGTTCCAGTAAAATGTAAATTTTCCCTAAAGTGGAAGGAAAATACTACCCTGCCTGAAAATTATCATGTATCATCATGCTAAAGATATGTCCCAGAACGTGATGAATAAAGATGCTCAGTACGTGTTGATACATACAGTAGCTACTGTATGAACATGGTATGGCACAGGAACTACTCTGTATCACTACTGCTATCACAGATGGCATTTAAGAAGATAATTTAGAACAACAGCAAACATAAACATACCTCTGGTGCAAGATACTCTGGAGTGCCACAGAAAGTCTTCATTGTTGCTCCATCCTTGATGCCTTCTTTACATAGTCCAAAGTCTGTTATTTTTATGTGTCCATCTTTATCCAGCATAAGATTTTCCAACTGAGAAGAAAATCCAAAGGAAAGACATTGTTATGTGTAACATAAACACAGCTCCCGAGCAAGTCAATGAATGATATGGACTTCTGCACATCACTTTTCAATCTTGTTCTCACTGGAGTCAGAACCATAGTACCTGCCAAAGCACATAATGATGTAAATATACATTTATATCACTTTCTTTAGTTCTTTTTGGAATGTCAGGTAACTAATTTGCAGTCTTTGGGTAACCGATCGTATATACAGAAAGAATGCAGAATGTAGGCATTGTAATTATGCTTATACAATATTATCACCAATAGAACACAGGTTCTTTTAAAAATAGAGTAAGTATTCCCCCTCACACAACTTCATCCCAGCTTTTACTCTAAAGGATTTTATGAAATATTCTGTACCAGTAAAGGATAGCAACTAAAATGAAAGTCAAATGCAAGGCAAAGGAGCCACTTCCAAAGAGACCCTTTACATGAGAATAATTTTTCACATTTACTCAGCACATAGCATTCATCCTAGCTTGTGCCACTAATTTTTAAGAAAAGTATCAAAACTTCAGCACAGTTTCCACTGTGTATGAAATACAGCACACTGTCAAAGGAATTGAGGCGATATGGAAGACAAAATCCCAGCAGGAATCCCAAAATGACTTTGACATAGCCTGAAAACATTACACACCACGTTTCATTTTAGATTGCTCTTAGAGGAACTACCAGTATCCCCTCATCACCTCCTGAAAACACTTCTCAGGGAAAAAATAATGCTGCTGTTGTATTTTCCTCAAGAATTTCCCAAGTTTGTTTGCCCTATGATTTCTTTGGTTGGTTTGGTTTCTTTCCCTTCTGTGCTCACCAAACAAATAACCAACTTGAAGCTTATTCAATTTTCTAACTGCAAGCAGGTACGATGAAGATACTGCTGCGCAGCTCATGGTGAGGAAGCACAACATCCACACAGGATGAATTTGCATCTATCTGATAAGACCTGGGATCAAGAGCCACCACGCAGAAAAGTCAGCAAGGTTTCTCTCAAAACATCAATGGGCAAGTGAAAATGCAACCCAAGCAGCTCAGTACCCCTTCATATTCTCTGAAACACTGCCAGTGTCCTGATAAATGCATTATTCAATCTCTTAGACTATAAAAGTGTTTAGACATCCTGTAAAGTCAAATTCAACAGCCGCAATAACTGTATGTTAAAATTCAGTCAGGAAAGGCTTTCTTATATTCAGGCTCATTTGGTTTTGTGATTATAAAAAAAAAAAAAAAAAAAAAAAACAACCCACAACAGCCCAAACCCCAAAAGACTACGAAATTATTTTTCTATGTACCTTCAAATCTCTGTAAACCACATTCTTCTCTGAATGCAGATAATCCAGTGCTGAAACAATCTCAGCTCCATAAAACCGAGCCCGGTCTTCAGAAAAAACACGCTCTCTTGACAGGTGGAAAAACAACTACAAGAACGATAATCTGTTACCTTTAGATTGCATGTTTCTGAGTTATGCCTTGCACTTTGCAGGCCATACTGCTAGGAATGTAATATTACTTAAGAGAAAATCCCTTCCCATCCTCACCCAGCTATGTTCCCAAAAGTGTCAAAAAGCACAGTAAATAAAACAATTGGACAATTCTATCTCACACAACCAGTTTGTGTGCTACACATTCCTGTACATATAAAAAATTACAAAACCTCATTTTGATTGAAGTACAATTACATATTAAAACTTTAGCTTAATGAATGATTTAGAGACACGTTAATATCCACCTTTTCCTTCTGGAGTGTCTAACAGTAGTTTGGTTTTTCTAGTTCTCCCTCCAAAGTCACACGTGCTCACAATATTCGTTAGAAAGTGTTAAAAGTTGTCTGAATAGCAACTAGAAAGTGACCCTGCCTTCTTGAATTACTAAATGTCAGATTACACTATGTTGCTGTCATGTAAAATACAAACCTACATCCAAAACCTCTATTCGCTAAAAATGGAGTTAAGAAAATTAAGAGTCTTAACTCTTAATATTAGTTAAACCCGCAAATGGCTCTGTTTAACTGGGACAACTTGGATTACTAAGAATTGCACACATGGACCTTAGCTAAATAATGTCAAGTAGAATTAGTAGTAGCACAGGAAAATCTTGAAGTATTAAACGCTATTACATTTTGCTTACCTCCCCTCCATTAGCATACTCCATAACAAAACACAGGCGGTCATGTGTCTGAAAGGAATACTTTAAAGCCTGAAACAGATTTAAACCAGAACTTAGAAGACAGATCACACCGACAGGTATAAAAGCATTTTTAACAGATTTTCAGAAACATAGACAGACATGAATTTTTCTGTTTTAATTAACTCTCTGTCCTTGGTTCTTATATAATACTTACACTTTCCTGTTGCAGCTGAGGACTGATCCACTGCTAACTTATTTCATTAAATAAATTTAATAAAACATTAAAACCACCCAGAAAGTATCAGTAACACCTACAATGCTGTGAAACAAAGTCCTGGCCCATTAACAGTGATACAAAACGTGCCAGCAGTGGGTCTGAAGCTTCCTCCTCAGGCTACAAGCTCCCCCAGTTTCAGCACACAGACAAGCAGCCACAACCAAACCCCAGAGCACAAGGTTTTACCACACTGACTACAAGCCCTCTTATATGAAACACATACATATTTACACACACCAGCCTCCGGTCTCTGCCCTGCTGCCTGCAACTGCTCCCCATTGACAGTCTGCCAGAGAGGATGGAGCAATGCTGTCAATATCAATTTGCGAGCAATTCACAAAAACAGACTGGATGAAGGGTGTCATGGAGCATCACAAGGTGTCTTTGTACAGTCCTGCCACATGTATTCCTGTGGCAAGAGTAACATCAACTTGCCTGCCACAGTCTTAAGTTTTTTGGTCATAACAGAGTCTTGTAGCTGACTTCTCAGGACAGCCCTTGTTTTGGTGTTTGGGTTTATGAAAGCATTAAACAGAAAATCTGATGTATGATATCATCGTGTTCACTACTAGGGGTGGTCTTTTTAAACCAGTCATATTTTTGCAGAGAAAGGGAGGGTTGGGTTTTAGACTTGTCAACAAACATTTACTGATTATACCCAATAGAGCCAATATTTACTTCCAGAGGCCACGCTTAAAGCCGAATTCCAGCTAAGCCCTTGTGTACCTGGACAAAGGAAACAAGCAGGATCCTAAACAGAGCTTAAGCGGTTAGAAACAGTTCAGAGCCAACTTGTAATAAATACTAGAAACGAAATCTTGAGGTGGAACTTAGGTATCTGAACTCAACCCAGAAAGAGTGCTAGCACTGGAGGTCTAAACTGAGAATATGGTTTGATTTTACAGCTAAACCAATCCAAAAGAAAAGTCGTGGTTAAAGTGCAGTCCTGCTCTTCCCTGTCCCTTCCCACATGCTCCCACCACTATCCTTTGGCCAGCATCACCAGTTGTTAAAAAAACAACCAAGAAATGCAAAATTAAAGGGTTTTCTCCCCCACTGTATCTTCCTGAACTTGTTTGTTCACAAGATCAGGGTCACCCTGATCTCTACTACAAAGAGGAGACCAAGCATTTGGAGGACAAGGAAAGCAGATACTTCTCTCAGAGATAGCAAGCCATGAAATGGGTGAGCCATAAAGTCAAACCACACCCTGAAACACAAGAGGTACTGAGGACCTGCTCTGCAAGAACCAGAAGGCTTAAAAAAGCATTTTAATTTGTGCTTCCCAAAAATGGAAGGGTACAAAAATACACAGCCATTCTGAACACAGATCTCAGATGTATTATATAAATAACAAAAAAGAGTCTTGGGTGTCACGATGTTGTTACGTTCAGCAGAGGGAGAAATGCTTACTGTTAAGAATGGATGCCGTGAGTTCTGTAAAACACGGTTTTCTGTCAGCGTGTGCGCTACTTCATCCTGAAACACAAGCAAAAGGACATCAGCGAGCTCACTCCTCAGATTAGGGGTCCATTTCAAACACTAATGGAGCAATTGTTTACAAGGACTCATGAGAACCCCTTGGTGTGACTTTCCCAAAGGCTGTATCAAGGCTAAACCACATTCCCAAGTCTTCCATCTACTCACCTTTGCTACAATAACTTCCTTCTTCAGAATTTTCATAGCATAATACCGTCCTGTTGCTTTTTCTTTAACTAAAATGACCTTTCCAAAAGTGCCTTTTCCCAGTAGTTTAAGGTATTCAAACTCGTTCATGGTCTGTTAACAATACAGATAAAAAAGAACTGAATTACATGAATTAACATCAAGTGTATCATTCTCAGACTCATTTCTCATTCATGTGAGATTACACTGCATATGTTGCATATGCAGGTTTTTGTAATCCTTTTGCTTCGTATAATTCAGAAGCAGAAGTGACTTTCCATAAAAATGAATACGAGTGCACTCCCAAAGGTCATCAATCAAACTATTTAGGGAAAATCATAAGCTTCTGATTAACATGACAGGCTTTCATGTGACTCAACATTCAACTGTTCAGATACCACTCAACACGTTATTATTAATCCATAGACATTCCGACCACTCTGTCAGTGCAGACACTCACTGAAGGGCACATGTTGCTCTGATTCCAGGAATTAAATCCATACCTTTCTTCTGATGTACCCCACTTCTCCAGGGGACCAGCTTCCTTGTGCTTTACTGAACAGCACCAAAACCTTCAAACAAAACAAGTGCCTCACAGACTACCTATTCACTCTTATTTGTTTTGCCATTAGGAAAAATGTTGGGGAAAAATCAGAATCTGTGGCAGGCTGAGGATAGCCTCTGTACTGTCGTTTCAATGACCGTTGCCAATATGGCAATAGTAAAACTTACACAGCCAAAGGCTTCTGCAGCCTTGGTTAGGGAAAAATTTTAAGATCTTCCCAACAACAAAATGCCTTCATATTCTTCCCTAGAACCGGTTGAGGAGGCTTTCTGCTAACTGTTCAATACAGCTGATGCCAGGACCCCAATATCCATTTTGGTTATATTCACTAACATGCCCAGAGAGAGACTGGGCACTCTGTCACTGTCTCAGAAGAACATGTGTGTTTGATGAGAGCAGGTTCTTGCATTTCTATGAAGAGCTGCTCAGCAAGAGCGGTATCTGTCCAGTCAAGGATACAGAAGCCTGATGACAGCTCCAGTTCAGAGTGACATGCAAGTAGCCACCCATATCAGTCTAAAACCACTGACATGACACAAGGCTGGCACACATACAAAGGGATGACACTAGTGGATGGCTCTCCTTTTTCTTTAAAAACTTCACTGGTTTTCCCAAAACTGAAACAAATTTATGAACATTAAGTAGGGATGGCAATGGCGAGAAAAGGACACAAAAAGTGCCTTGGTACAATCCACAGACACAGCATTCACATGAGAGAAGTTCCTATCCTTTTTACAAGAGCAGGCAGGAATGCTTTGAAAAATGGAAACCCAAAGAGAAGACCACAAGGGGACAGAAAGAAGTGAAGGGAAGTTGAAGACAGATACCTAAAACGGCTTAACAGGGCAAAGATCTTTTCTGACACATACTCCTTTCATGGAAGACTATTGCTGAGCTGGCCCCGTGCCTCCAGATTGTTGTGCCTGATGCAAAAACTCGGGCTCTAGGAACACTACGGACAGACACTGCAGCAGCTATCTGGGAGTTAGCCTAAAACCCTTAATCTGGAGCAATTAAATCCACTGGACCCACCCTAAATCCTGCAAATCCACTGGAATGTCTTTGCACCAGCCTGTAAAGTGTTTACACAGTCACATGGTGCAGCAGGAGCTGTGATTTGAGGCTCTGTACCACAGGAAAACAGGCAAACCAAATCCAGACCTGAGTTGGCCTTGAAAGCCATCCAGTAAGGACATCTGAACTCAGAACTCTGGTGGACCAGACAAGCTTTACCAGGTACCTGCTCAGCTGAGACAATTGTTTCCTCCAGAAGCTGCACCTATAACTGCGTAATTGTTATGGGAATAGCTGTGTCTTGATGGCTACTTCTTGACCTAAAAAATATTGTTACTCCTGCTATGTTCACTTACCACTTTGTGTTTTGGCTTTGTCATAGAAACTTCCATTTCTTCAGCACCGGAATTATCACTGGGAGAGCCAGATCTAAAATCCATCATCTCTTCCTCTTGTTTCTTGAGGCTGTCTGCTACTGTTTGGATGGCTTTTGTCCATTCTTCCCTGGCAAAATATAAACAAAGAGATTTGTTACTTCTGACTTTAGAGGAATACAGACTGCTTAATGCTCTCTGAGAAATCAATGCAACATACAATGAATTATGTGCATTTTCAAGCACGGTAAAAATGCATTTTTAAGAGCACTTTTAACATGTATCTTTATTAATTGCACTAGAAACAAGAGACAACTGAATTCCCCCCAGTCTGGATACAATATAAGGCTCTTCAGACAACAGCATTTCTAATAGGCATTCAGTCAGCAGCTCAAGATATGACCTGGTGATACAGAGATTTACATAACAAAACCAGACTTGCCAAAACCAAAAAGCTAAAGGCTCCCACGCAGCACAAAGCAATTAAACACAGCTTCTCCATTCCTGTGGTACACTGGAACACATATATCCAACTGCTGGGGGCACTATGCCACCTCTTCGCACACACATCCCGAATTTTAATGGCAAAGGACGTTCTAGAAGAAGGTTACTTAAGTTATTCCTCTGTTGTAAAGATGACAGCAGAAGTACCGCAATTGCTGTGTAAATTTTAGCAGAATGACAGCAAAAGCAGCGACATTTTATCTTAGGCCCAGGTCTTGGTTTACAATAAAGTTTCCATGGCTGCTTCAGTAATAGGTGCTCTGATACTGATCCCTTTGACTCCCATGGAGACCATTTCCACTCCAGTGTCCTTTGGGAAATTTCACACCTTTGGAAACTACTGAAGTGAAAGTCCTTGGCCTTCACTTCACTGCAAATTTATTGAACATAAAGCACACAACTCGTAAAGGCTTACAGGGTTTTGGGACAGGCTTTAAGGCATATGAGAGCTGAAGACATGGTCAGTGGGCTCTCTGAATTTACCATGTTTCACTGTCTGCTCTATCCATAGAGAACACAGTGGTTTAGCTGATAACCAGAACAATTCTTGAGGTCCTGGCACTAGGTGTATTCAACAATTAGCAGAAAGTCTTCTCAGCCAGCTCCAGGGAAGAGCACAGTGACATTTTGCTCTTGTGAGCATCTTAAAATTTTTCCCCAAGCGAGGCTGCAGTAGCCTTTGGTTGTGTGATGACAGGCTGCCCAGGCAAGCGGTGGAGTCCCCATCCCTGGAGGTATTAAAAAGCCATACAGATGTGATGTTTAGGTACATGGCTTGGTGGTGACCTGGCAGTGCTGAGTTAATGGTTGGACTTGATGATCTTTAAGATCTCTTGGTCTCTTCCAACCGAAACAATTCTGTGATTTTTCTGGGCACTGGCTAAGCTCTCTCCCAAGGACACCCCAGGTAACATACTTTGCTGCTATGGCAGGAACAGAAGTATCCAGTGCTAAGCAACTCTGTGCACAATCCGTGGTGGTCATGCCATCCTATAATCAATGTCACATTTTTCACTGCTTCTATAAAATTATTAAAAAAAAAAATCATATCTGAACATGTGAATTTCAGTTTGTGATAGATGCAAGAGGCAGATCTTTCCCCAGAAGCAGCAAAGATCATGGGAAAAAGTACCCAACATAAGATTCTAATAAAAACTGCACCAAATACACCTAAGGTCTTCCCACCCTGTGCATTTTTTATTTTAGATTTTGTCTGAACGTGCACTATCCAGCCCTGTCTGGGGAAGCAAGGTAATGTTAAACATTCTGAACATTCTCTCTATATTCCCATCACAAACACATTCCTTCATTCACTAGTCATTTTTCATATCCAGAACAGTTACAAAAGGAACTTTTTCTTCTGTACTTTTATCTTTCCCTCTTTCTCAAAAACATATGTTTGTTTTAAAGGCACAGAGAAAGCTAAAGGCATATCTACCTCCCCACCTCTTTTAAGATTTGTTACTGACTTGTTGAGATCTTGCGTATCCTGATGTGAGTATCTTTGATTTCTAGGAGACCAGAATCTCACCCTCAGCTTTTCTGTCTCAAGCGTACACAACAAAGGTGACTAACACTCCGAGCCCTGAAGTGTCACAAAGCTGACTTAATTGGCTAGGAGGGAACAAAACAAGACTGAAACACAATCTTCCCCCAAGTGGAAACTGTTATTCATTCCCTTTAGGGTCACCGACCACAAAGCTACTAAAAGAAACAAGGATCAGTTTCTTTTGCCTTGCTTTTAATTTGATTTTACTTTCTTCTGATCATTGTAATAGAATCAAAAGCAATAAACAGGAACATTCTCTAAATCAGTCCATGCAAAGGCTACGAAAAAGAAAAGCAAAGAATATTAGTAGAATTTGCTGATCTTAAAAATAAACACATGGCAGAATCATGTCTAGGGAGGACAACAGTTTTAAAATACCCCTTTCCCTAGGGCAATGGTACTGGAATAATTTAAGTTCAGTTCCTGAAGAGCAAGTAAATATTTAAATAGTCTGTAGTTGTAGAATAGCTGTGCTGGAAAACTGTTGTCTCAGGAGGTAAGAGATCAATTCTCCAATGATGAGAGCACAGGATGCATGCTCTTAGCTTTGTTCCCTAACAGCTGAAACAGAAATCTGCACCTGCAGCAGATAACTATCACTTTTATTATCTAATTTGCATAAAACATTAGCAATCAGCAATGATACAACTAACTTTTTTCCTTTAAAAACACAGTGTCTAAAAAGACTTTAAAAGGTCAGTGTTTTGATACAACTCAACTTTGCCTGAATCTCTGTTTCACTTGTGCTCATCCTTCCAGAAACTCCCAGGTCAGAAACCCTTCATTTCACATACCACAACATTTCCAGTGAGAAATGAACCCTAAGTTTCCAGAAATAACTACCTGTGTGCTGGTACACACCTGCACCTGTCTGTTCCAGATACCCAACCTAGCAACACTTCATCTACAAATATGACTCAAAATCTGCTCTCCGAAACCCCCTTTAATATACTTTTTATACTGGAACACATACAGAAACTGAGGTGCTCAGAAATTATTCGCATCTTTTCAGTCTAGATGTACATCATCTGACAAATAAGAGCTTCAGCAAAGGACTCGCTATTAATGCTGAATACTTGCATCTGCTTTTGCAAGTAGTTTATGTATTAAATATGAATGAAACATACCGCTCCTCTGGAGTCTCCACATGAAATGTTCTTTCAATTACTGTGGTCCACTGGAGGCATCTAATGATAAATGTGTTTGGTTTAGGTCGTTCTGTCTTCATCAGCTGGCACTCTACCACAATCAAGGAAGAAAGAGTCATGGTACATAAGCGAGTTTAAATAATCATTTGTCTTTATTCTTATCTAGCAAACTGTTGCAATTAATCAGCCACAGAAATCTCTGTAAGTACTTCTTTAGGAGACTTGAGACACAATTTACTGTGTTGATGAAACCAATAAATAGCTTGGGAGATAGCTATCTAAGCAGCACTGAAATCAAATTCGTCTTAGGCTCCACACTTGGTCTGCCCATAGAGGCAAGTAGAACTGTGATGTGATGGCACAGAAGCCATTTGGACTCAGGATCTACACTCCAAAGGTCATCCAGAGCAGAGCACACAGACGAAGTCAGCCGATAATGCAGCAATTACATCCACTGAAACTAAAGCCAAGCCCCCACATCCCCTTCCTTCGACTTTCCCGACATAAAACCCTGTCCTTGGCTTTCAAGGAGTTGCTAGAGTGTGTTTGGTCATTTAACAGTGACTTGACCAAGATTAGACTCAGCATTTCCAGCCTTCAGACACTAGAGGGAACATCAAACTGCAGAGGCACCCCCAGAGAAGACCCTCTGAAACACCTTCGGGACAGCTGCCGCTGGGTCGGATGCTGTACGGACACACAGCTAACAGCTTCCATCATCACCAGTATTTAAGCACCACCTAAACCAGCTACAGAAGTATGGCTACGTGCAAAAACACCACTTCCTTCATAAAATGCTCTCGTGAGCTGAGCTTTTCTGTGTTGTTTTTTTTAAAAAAAATCACACCTACTAAGTTTCACAGGATGTTGTGAGTGTTTACCCTTCAACCCTGGGACTGAAAATGCACCTGATTAAGGGTACACTAGCTACACTACAAGAGAGGATCTGAAAAACTAAAGAAAACCATTGAAATGAAAACAGAAGCCAAACCACCACATTTTTCACATATATATTAACAAAGACCTGATGCTAATTAAACAGCTCCTGTTAAAGGAAAGTCCAATTAAGAAACCAAGTGAGCAGGGGGGGGAAAAAAACCAACAACAAAAAAACCCAAACAAAAGAGATATAATTGGAGGGTTTTGTCTTACATTAGACTCTTTTCCTTGCAGTTAATGAAACCACAAGCTTGCTATTATTTGGTCTTCAGGTTCTAAATCAATTTCCAAGTAAATAAAGAGGCACTATGAAGACAAGGGGAAATTTTTGCTTATTGCTAGAGCTATGAACACCCTCCACCATCAGCAACATGCAAGTCGAGTTCAGAATCTGGCCGGAATAACAGTGCACGTTACTAAGGCTACACTGGCATCATTAGGTTAATTTTATTATTGTGATAATTTAGAATGCTCAGTTTAAAATTCAAGCTCTTAATTAGCACCAAGATAAAATATTTACCGCCAGTATTTTTGGGCGCCGTATTTTTGGCAATATATTTCATGCCTCATTTGCTACTGGAATTATAAGCTTTTCAATGAGTAACTTTGCATTTTTCATGACAAGAAAATCTAATTTTTCTTTAATAGCATGCTGAGGTTATACTGCATCCTACTAAAGCACTGCAATTAGATAAGAGAAAGTTTATTAATGAGTCATGAAAAGGTTTTAGTGTGATAAACGGCACTTTTTCATTCAACGAGATTAAAGAACTTCCACGCAGCGATGCAGCCGTGCCTGCAGCACACCGTAGTTAGCCTTCCAGCTACCTCCATCCTCTTTTGCAGAATGGCAATAAAAGCTGAACAATTTCACGAGCTGGTGCAGCCCAGTTCTGATAAATTCAGCTCAAAAGGTCTCATTCCTGCTCCTGCATTGCCCACTTTAGCTTAGCTGCTCTTCTTTTTTTGTTGTTTGTTTGTTCTGTCTCCCATTTTTGTCTGCTTGATGTGATTAGGTTAAGGCTGAGGCTGCCATCTCTGAGCCTGCACAAAGCAGCCCTAACAGATACTGAATTCAGCTAAAGACCTGAAGAAGAAAATCAGGCTATTTCTAACCTCGTGTTAATCCAGAGATGTTCTCCTAAACTCACCCAGAAGTGCAACAGTATGAAGAAATAAACCGAGGTTTTGCTTACTTTTTTAAAACAGACTTTAGATTCACATTTAATGCCTCAGATTATTCTGAAGTGGCAGCACAGATATTTAAACTAGTCATGAACTCTAAACATTAACCATTTAATTTCAGCTTAACACAAGGCATTTTCTGTCATTAACATCACCACTTTTTCCCGCGAAATCAGCACTGTCCATTGATATTTGTTAAGCTTGCTGATCCAGCAATCTTTAAGGCACACAGCAAGATGAATAATAGAGATTTGTCAGTTAATAACCACTATAATTCAAGTATGTCACATAGAAGTGTTTTGTTTAGTGAACAATATGCTGTCTAATTACCCTGCTCAATCATAACAGCATATATCAAGAAATACAGAAGGCTTTATTTTTAAATTGCTTTACCAAAGTGCTGTACCACATAGATTTGAGAAAGTTTGAAGCTACCACTTAGTTCTCCCCACGTATGACACTTGCATGGATTTTTATCAACGAAGTAGGGTTTTTCTTGCATTTAAAACCAACTCTGTGCTCTTTACTGTAGTTGACAAGATGACTATTCATGTACTGCAATGTGCACCACCGCAGCAAAGCCCAGACACAGGTACTGTAAAACATTAGGTCTGATTCATGGCATGTTTGGGGGTTCTGTTATAAAAACATTCACATTTCAAATAAGGGCTGAGGGTCATTTACCCACATCGAAGACAGTTCTTCCTGTCAAACAGACCAACCCAAGTATTACCCACTTGCAACAAAGTAAGAACTATAAACAGCAGCCTGTTAAAAATGTTTTAAATTGCTCTAAAGAACCTCTTGATTCTTTCCTGGCATTTGGTCTTTTAAAGTAAGTAGGACAGAGAAATTGTTCCTAACAGGAATAGACACCAAGGCATTCAAATGTAAATTACCATTTTGTATTTGAAAGACACTTAGTATTATCCCAGTGACTTTCTAAAATGTCACAATATTTGCTTCCCCAGCACTTAAGCTAAAAGGCAGATTACTTCGATGAAAGTGTCAAACTCTGCTCCCTATGTAATGACATCACACTTAAACCAAGAATGTTAAAGAAGAATCCTTCCCTTTCTGCTTTGGTTTCTTTAAGGAAGGAGATGGGGGGAGCAGGGGGGGAGGTAAAGCAGGAAAGAAGAATGATAAATAAGTAAAACTTTGCAAACAGGGATATTATGTTGAAGTGTTCCTTGTCTGCTAGCACCACCAGATAGATTTGCCCCCAAACAGCTCAGCATGGCAAAAGAGAGGAGCTGGGAGCCCTGAGTTACAGACCTGGCCCCTAGTAACAGCAGGCAAAAACAACTCTGTCCGCTAATGCGTCCATCCCGTGCCCTCTAACACTTGACTGCAGACACTTAGTCCTGTCCCAAAAGGAGCACTCATATTGTGGAGCAATTATGTTTTCAGCTGTACAGCAAAACCACCACAGTCCACCCTCCTTTTTGACAGTCAGGGAAATAATCCCTTCTTTCTAACCGGAACAGCCGCTCTCTCCATGTGGTTTTTCACAATATACTGCTCTTCTCAGCTATATGGTTTTAAAGGCTTATAACCTAATAGGCATACATACATGATAATCCGAGATTACAATCGGTATGAAGGCTACTTATCTTGCAGATTTACAACACAGGCTCTATTGGTTATTTATCTGCAGGGTCTCTGGAGCAGAACTATTTAGGTACAGGCTTTTTTATTCCTTCCACTTTACTAGTGGTTAAGTACAGAGCATGAACACAAATATGACTCAAAAATCACAGTTAAATGCTCAGGGACCACATTTCAGACGTTTTGCCTCTTTTTTCATTTATTTTTTTGTAATAATAAATCACAAATAGATAACTGCCAGGGAAAATAAGCTCCTTAAACATATCATTAAATTACAAATATAGATATAAGACTATTTTTAATGGAAAATAAGGTGGAGAAAAAGGTATTTAAAGAAAGCAAGCCTCTCTCTATCCCTGGGGGGCCCTAGAAACAAGTTTTCAAAGATGTATGATCAAAACCTTCATGGACTAAAAGGAAAAGGCTAGTGTAGAAAGGAGAGACTGACAAGCACGTGGAAAGCACACTCTGTTGCCAATACTTTCTTCATACCTGTTAAGGGAAAAGACAAATCATCATTGGATGTTATCTTCTTTCTCTGTTTTCTCCTCAAGTATTTCCTCCCTCTCACGGGTTGAAAAATTACTTATATGAATTTTGCACTACAAATAAGAGAAGTCCCCTAGTCATGAAAAAAACCTTTTACTTGTGAAGATAAAAATGCCTACAGTATTTTACAGCAGAAGAGGGTAAAGATTTTAATCAGAAATATGGGACCACTTCCAAAGGCTGACAGAGCCTGCCATCTCATTAAAAAAAAACCAAAAAAAAAAAAGCCCAGATAACTAATTAACAAAAAGGTCAGGGTTATCATAGTATCTTAACAAAAAAAAAAAAAGGATGAACTTTTACAAAGCATTTAAGCTAAATTCTCCCCACCTTTCACTGGCAGGAGGCTTCTATAGGCTGCCTCTGCAGCACAAGGCTGCATTCTGGCCTGAGCCTTCCTCCAGAGGCAGCTGGAGTTCACTCAGCTGACTCGACAAGTTAACCCAAATGAAAGTACCAGGCAAGCAGGTTCAAAGGGAAAACTTGTGGTGCAAAACACATCCAAATGATACAAGCATGGAGGATACCCAGAAGGGAACCGCACATCAGGTGCTGGCAGCACTGCACGCCAGTGCCTACATGAGCAATTAAATCCTGGCAGGGCAACAGCTGCTTCTGTGAGCCCCAAACCACTGTAATGACTTCTAGCAAGGAGACCCACCCCTAATCATCAAGGTCTTCCCAACCTGCTACTGGTTCACCAGGCAGGAGCCGCTGCAAGGAACATCCTTCCACCTACCACCCTCCCCACAATCCCTCTTACAGGGGCCATACCTTACTCTAGGGGCATGTGTTGCGTCTTTTTCAACAATGCTCCGATACCATAGTAACAAACTTGTTTATCTATAAATGCCAAGACTGATGGGCTCAATCTGCTCAAAATAGCCCCATATTCTTGTTGCAAAAACTGATTTAAGTTAACCCATTTTGAAGGCAAATTTGACACAAAGGCGGCAATACACACATCTTTTTTTCCTACTCCTTAGTGCTGATCTGCAGTAAATAATTATCCTAAGTAATGCAGTTAGCAGCAACAGGATGGAACTGTCCTGCAAAAAGTGTGTTTGTTAAAAGCCTCTGGCTAGAGACCAGGCACTGAATTAATTTATAAATTAATGGCTTTCAGCTGCTTTTCTTTACCTTCCTGATCCATAAGGAGATATCAGTCTAAAGAGGAAAGCACCATGACATTAATGAAATGAAAACACTATGACAATTCTTTCTCTCAGACAAACAAAAAAACCCATAGTACTCTTGGCACCCTCCACAGAGGCAACAGCATGTCCATGATTTATTCCCATTGTCAGTCAGGACAGGTATATGTTGCTACTAGCAGAAAAAAAATGAACATTTGCATTAATTCCTAGTGCTGTCCAGTGCTCTCCCTGTCCCAGGGTGTTCCAAAATAAATCTGTCTGCTTAAAGGTCAACTACAAAGATGAACCCCACATGTTTCAAGCTACCCTGTAATGAAGAGGGAAAGCCCCTACCCTTCTCTCTGCAGAGCTTCGCTTCCACTAGTCACAGGAACACAGGACAGATCGTTGTTAATAACAGGTGCCACAAAGATCTATTTTTAAGTGGTGGAACGAGACACAGGCAGATCATGAGACAGGAAAGATTAAGAACAGGAGAAAATAAAAGCTGGAAGTATACAGCGAAAGGTTAAAAACACGAGCAAGAAAATGAAATTATCATCAGAGTCTTCTATCACGTCCTATGCTGCAGCACCTGAGCAATGTCGGAAATGTTTGCATAGGACACAGTGCAGAGGTGAGGAGATGTTATTATTTCCAAACCCTTCTGATGGCTCTAATAGACGAAATACGGTTTTGTGTTCAAAATTAAGAAAAACTGAGTGTGTTTCATTAACTAGTGCTTCTTATGCATGCTCTTATGCTGACAAAGAAATAACTTTGACCTATGTCAATGCCACTTCAATCCAGACCTGGTGGCAGAATAGACACTGAAATGCTTGGACTGTGCCTACCTGCCAAGTACCAAGACATGTGCCTAGGTTAATTTTCACTTTAAAGCAACTTGCTGAATAACAGACATACCAAATATTAACAAATAAAGCTGTTTTATTCTATAACCAGAAACAGTAAATTAGTAGAAAACTGGGGGAAAAAAAAAAAAAGCAGAGCATCAAAGCTCCACATCACAGTCATTCCTGAGAATCACAGGGGGGGTTTCTCTCTCACACTGAGTGTTCAGATGCATCGCTCTGGGCAGATTTCCATGCTCCTGGTGCAGCTTACCGGCACTATGACTACAAAACGACATCAACCCCCAGAATGGATGAGGGAGCAGGTAAAAAACACTTACGAGCTACCGAGAAGTTATTTAACGGTGACTCCCGCTGGTCAACATCCTGCGGTCGTTCCTTGTAGCCAATGAACGTGCCATCGTTCTTTAAAAGAAAATACCGCGGCCTCCATGTTTTTATGTATTCTCCTGGAATAAAGGATGGACAAAGGGAGAGAACATCAGAAAACACCCCGAAATACCAATTCGTCAATAATTATTCTTTTAATTTTGAAACTACATGTCATCCTGACATAGCAGCAGATTTGAGAACATTCAGTTCATTCTGATACAAACAGTGGAAAAATACAGGCACTGAGTCAGATATTGCTAGCTATGTTAACCATAAAGATGTGACTTCATGGAAGGTAAACAGCTATGTTTTGTTCCTCCATCTCTGCTGATTTCCATTCAAATTCTGCAACATCTGCTTTAAATGCATTTTAAATTTTAAAAAAATCAGAGCAGATGTCCTATGTATTATTTTTGCTATTGTCATTTTTCATACTGACAAGTGGAGAAATTTTTTTCATTTACATTTTGCAGTGCAAGTATTTTAAACAACAATGGGTAATTTACTAATTAGTCAACTGCTTTATCAAACCAACAGTCACTTTTTAGAACATAAGACGATAATTCTCTGCTTAAGTTACATAACATCACTCACATCTCAAGCGTGAAACACGAGATGATACATCACAATATGAAAGGAAAAACACTGGATGATGTATAGGCACCACAAAGAGGAATACAAACATGCATTATGAGAGATATTCCACCTATCTTTGTCAGAGAAAACACTCTTTGCTCACACCATGTATTGCTCATCTGAGTAACCTGTACAGGTGACAGTCATGTGACTGTGTCACAGTCATATTCACAATGTCCAGCAGCAGAATAAAAACAAGAGAGTTATCAAAACCTCAGTTATTTACCGGATTTACTCAGTTGGGCTTCAGGGAAGGAAGACAGGGACTCCACCTGTGGCTATTCTGGGTAACTTTGTTAATGGGCCCCAGTTTCCACCTTTGCTCACTGTCCATGTTGTCAGCCTCTCAGGCAGTCTCTCCAGAACATCAAACAGCTTTACATGGTGTCAAGCTGGCCCTCCAGGTCCCACAGGGTCCTGCAGTTTCTATTCGGCTCACTCAAGGTGCTGTTCAGATCAGGGTAGCAGCCACACTTTTCCAGCACTGCTCACCCCAAAACCAACCGATTTTAAAAAAATTTGAAAATAAGTAGTCACTACAAAGCAACCACAGCCAGGCAGCAGCTATACCCTCCTCCATCCAGTATGGTTTCTCCCTCGTTCATTCAACATCAGGAAGATGACGAGGGAACAGACCAGGAGCCAAGCGCCTCTCTGGCCTACTGCAGCAGGAGCACGCCTGTGCACCTCATGATGCTGCCACTGCAGTGGCTGGTACCCAGTGCCCAGGGCTTCATCTGCTGGCAAACTTCAAATAACCACCAAGAGCAGCAAGAAGGAAAGGCTCCCCAGATTTGTTGGCTCTGGCAACTTTATGCTGCTCTCCTGTTCTCCCAGGCCCCACTCACACCCTCTTTTCCTGCTGCTCAGCTCTCCTTTGCCAGTTATTTCTCTCTGCAATGTGCACCTTGCCCCAGGAACTCCCCTGCAGCTGCTTTGCCTCCTCTCTCTCCCCACAGACCTCCTCTCCTTCTGCGGTGCCGTTTCAACCTGCTTCAGGCACCAGCTGTGTCATTTCTTGTCTGTTCAGACTCATACTTTTCTCTCCTGCTCACAGAAGCACAAGCAACCCAAATGCCCACACCACACAGCCATGGGTGCACACACCCCTAGTTGCTGCTTTCACCTGTTTGGCCCTCATTAGGCTTTTATTTTCTAATCTAAAGCAAAAAACTAAGAGTTACTGAATGGGTGGGGAGAGCCACACAGAGCTACCTTTCCAACAGCAGCCATATCTGCAGAAAACATTGATTTGTACAGATTAAACAGGGCACAGGGCAAGGAAGATGAGAGGAAAAGGAATGAGCACAAACCTTCTGAGTCTCTCTTTCTCAGATGTCTGTTACAGCTGTAAGTGCTACAGTAACCTTTAAGGGGTTTACAAGAATGTCATCGTCACTTTAGGCGTTTCAGAAGAACTCGCCTATAGCTGTCACGGCTTAACATTTACAAGCAAGGCAGTAAATGCAGAAGGTTTTGTTGTCATCATCTTTTTAATTCCAACCTTAATTAAAAGCTGAAAACTTTCTGGGATCAGTAGGAGATTATGAAGCCTTTCACATTTAATTATCAGTCCAACTCACTCCAGATCAGTGAGATTACTCCAATCTCGTTACTATTACACCACAGATGTAACTACTGGGACAAGAAAATGCATGGCACGCTCAGCCTAGCTCCTGACGAGAGGTTTGCCAGGTAAGCAGGTTGGGGAGGCGGCTGATTTTGGAAGGCACTGTTACGTACCCGACTTGTTGGTATTTTCTTCTGTTGCATAAAGCACACCCAGGAGACCTAGGAACCATCACACACCCCTTATCATACCTGCATTTAGGACTAAATCCAGCTTAGATGGGACAAAAAATATCTGCAGAGGGGCAAGACAGAGAGTTTCCATTTCCCTTATTTCCTAATCTACACTACACATCTTCCCCATCAGTATTTACAGAGGAGACACTAATTTTTTGCAGATTCTGAAATTATTATCTGGTTATTTTCAGTGAAGTATGCATAATTTTTACACAAAATTACACTGTACTGTCATAAGTGACTCTTCCTTTTAGATTAGATGCTTATGTTTGGCTCTTATACTTTCCTACAGCTTTTTTCCACTGATCTATTCCTCTATTAGAAACACAACATCTAACAGGATGAACATATAGTCTTTAACATTAACACAGTCTTTAAAATGGTGTATTTCATACATTCATAGCATCCTCCTTCACACTCACTCTTTCTGTGTGAAAAATCAGGCATTCTGCAATGACGATTCTACTTGGTTCTTCCCTTATCCATTGCTTTAGCTGGTTCTGGTTCCTCATCCACCTTTTTAATTTGCAAATAAGTAACATGATTTTAAACTTTTTCCATATGTCTGTATCTTAATGAATCCAGTAATACGGCAAGCATACATATTATTGATTATTGCTCCTGCAAAGGACAGTATGAGGCACACTGCAGCATCTGTGGTATAAGTTTTATTATACAACACCCGGTTATATAATAAAAGGTTATACTTCTGCATCTTGTAGTAAAGTGGCAAGAATACTGCCTGGTGTGTGCCTTCTCAAGCAGATAATCTGTATAAGTATCATTTTACATTAAAGACTGAGCAAACTACTGTTCCTCTACAGAAATTCTGAAACAGAGTCACAATGCAGCCAGCAAGAGAATGTACACAGTGAGTGCTGTCAAGAAACAAGTTTATATTTTTACAATTAGCTAAAACACTATAAACTTCCTTCAGCTGGTGAGGAAGACCATGTTGATAACAACAGCAAATGCAAGTATTTCAGGCAGAAAAGGAGTTTGTCAATACAGACAAAAAATAATTATGTGGAACTGCTGGGACAAAGCTGTCCGAAAAACATTAACACCTTTTCCTTCCTCTGATCTAGTCAGTAAGCTGTCATGCCTGAAGAGTGAACTGAGCTGTTTCAATTTTTGCCCGTGTTTTTTTGTTCCTGTTGCGGTTTTGTTTTTAAGAATCATAAGCAAGAAGTTACTTGAAGTCACTAATATTCGTAGTTACGTAGTCACACTAGAAGAATTGTACCAAGTACAGTAAAAGCAAGCATGTGTGGCAAATTCTATCAGACAACACTAAAGAAAAAAAAAAAACCAATCCACCATGGAAAAGTGAACAATTTACAAAGCAAAACATTTTTTCCTCTGTGATTCATTGCTTGTGTAATGCCCTGGCAGAGCCTTCTTTGTTTTCAGTTACAGAATGCTAACACTGCAGAGACAGGAAAGCAAAAGCATGGGTTATAAATCCTACATATAAAATCCTGGAACGAAACAGACTCCTCTGTAGCTTTTGCTAGCTTTATTATTTAAAGTCTTTATGTACCATTCCGTTTACTCCAAGCAATTTCCAAACTGCAAAGATTCCCAAACTGTATATAACTGCAAATACACACCAAGATTGTTATAGACCCATTTCCTTTTATTGCCTTGTGTCTGCCCCCATACGCTGCACATTAAAATACTTAACACACACTTAGAATGTAAATCCATCTCTTGCCAGAAAAGCTTTTGGACAGTAACATGTACTGCAAAGCATGCTTACGCCTGAATATTTCAGAAAAAGTTAAAACACAAAACTCTTTTGGTTCATGAAAAGTTAATTCTGCTGAGGATTTACCATAATGCAGGGTTAGGTTATTTTCCTCTCCTCCCCACAACAGTATCTCACCGAATCTGGAGCTGTCTACCACTGATAGAGTGTCTAACATCAGAAACAGCTGCCACTCCCTGGGAAGCTCACAGGGTAAGTGGGGAATAATGAGCAGCAAGCACCAGCAGAACAAAAGAAAATCCATCTTTATTTACCAACTGCTGCATGCTTGTTGCTGCATCAAGCTCGTTCAAAGCCAACACCACACCCTTTAATTCAGAACAGACTATATTTAAGAAGCCTCTGCTTTTTTTTTTTTGTGATCACCTCATACATACCAATGGTTTGGAAAAAAAAAATCATTAGGTTCACCAAGTCAGCATCCAGTGTTACCCTTGATATTTACAGAAGCGCTGAACCAACTATAAAGTTTCTTATGCCCCAAAGTAACCAGAACAAGCCTAGGAGCACCGATGGAAAACAAGGTCTCAGTTATATGAAATGCACTCAAAGTGGCTACCAGAAACCTATGGATAAATAATCCACTAAACTTTCTGCTCTGAGCATCAGTAGCAACATTAATTACAATTAAGGTTAATACTTGAAATACTAGAGCTTTTGAGTTACGCAAGCCTTCCCTACGTTCCCACACTCTCCAAAGATGTACAACATTCCTTGATTGTACAGCCCTGAACCGTCCAAGGGAAACACAAAAGTTATGCCAATCGCAGTGCTAATGTGCCACTGGTCAAAGGCAGAATGACTCATTTCTGAGACTTCAATGGCCACAAGAAGTGGTCTGCATCCTGTCAGCCTAATAAGGTTTTGGCGAAACAGATGCCAGCTTCCTCAAAGACGTGAAGCTTTCAGGAGCTGCCATCTCGTGCGTGCTGAAGAGCAGGATGGGGATTTACAGTGAGTTTCTGCTGCTTGAGTAAATAGAGTAAGTGTCCGCTCCCTTCAAAACCAGCTGAAATCAAAACAGATTTGGAAAAAAAAGCAGGCCTTGAAAACTTGCCTTTGCATTTCTAAAGCACTCGGAAGCAAGCCCTTTCCAAACCCAGCAAGCTAATTCTGGATCTTAACGACTTGACACCAAACAATTAAGTCCAGGGTGACCCAAATGAAAACTCTTAGTTCAAATATGTATTTAAAAAAAAAAAAAAAACCACCAGGCTGGTGCTGCACTCTTCCACAAACTGTCAAAATAAGGTATTTAAACACCGTGCCAGGTTTTCAGTAGCTTGGGGAAAGGAAAAAAGAAAAGAAAAAAAGAAAAAAAAAAGTTATGCTAATGTCTTTCCCAACAGGCTGGCGGAGAGAGGAGGACCTCTGGTTTGTCTGCCTATTCAGAGGCGCGGTGAAGGGGGCCGGTTCTTTGATGATTTTTTGTTGGCCCCTCTCTGGATGCCTCCTCGCCCGCCGCCTCCACCGTACAGCTGCGGAGGCGCCGCCTGTGCCCTGAATCTCAATGAGGCAGCCGGGCCTGCCGCAGGGGCTGCTCCCCAGTGGGGAGGTCAGCCCGCCGCCCTGGGCCTGTCTGCACCAGGCCAACGCTCCACAGCTCTCAGCCCGGCTCCTCCGTGCCTGTCACCGCTCTAACACGGGGTTCCACGGTCACAAGGGGCTAATTCGGGGCACGGCAAATCCGCTCCCCACTTTATCCTCCCTGGGGCAGCTGGACGGCTGTGCGGTGAGCAGGCAGCCCGCGTGGCCGTGACTGACGTGACTGCCAACAGGTTCCGAAGAAATGCCTCCTGCTCCTCCTCCAGCTCGGCTCCAGCTTTTCTAAACCTGCTGCCATTTCTCACGCTCACAGAAAGCTGCAATGTGGGGCACCTGCTTCATTACCATATCTTGGGGGAATTTGGGGAGGGAGGGAAGGAGGGAAGGAAGAGGGGAGCTGGAGGTGGGGTGAGGGGGGACAGCTGAGCGGTCTGGCCTTCGAGCGATGAAGGTAGCCCTGCAAGGACTGCTCCTGGTCACCTGGCACCCCACATCTGTAAGTTAACTTCAGAAAGCAACAAAGACCCTTGGCTTGGCGCTTCCCACCAGGCTCTACGGCTGTGCTGCGTGTTGGAAGAAAAATAAACAATTGGAAGCTACCTGTGTCTTTAGTTACACAACGCCCAATGAAGGCGAGGAATGGGTACTCTGATTCAGAAAGCTGGGCCATGGGAGAGATCAGAAGTCAGATTACAGAGAAAGAAAAGAAGATTCTCACCCAGTACTTTCTCCATGCAGAGAATGAACAACTACCACGTTCTCTGATTCCATCTCTGTCAAGGGGTTTGAGATCACCAGACAACACCACCACTACAGAAGATGACACCTCTGTATTTTTTATTACTGTGCTTCATCTGTATGGTTATGTAAAACTGAAACAGGGAGGTTCATCTTCTTTTTTTTTGCTGAATTTCAGTTTAGAAGGTCAAAAATGTTGCCATATTGCTTACAGCAATCAATTTAAGCAATACCAGATATTCCCAAAGGAGCAAAAGAGAATTCATCAGCATGTAAAAAACTCCTTACTCCTACCTTTGGCACAGCTTAGTCAGGCTAGTCCTAACCTACAGCTGTCTCCAGTGGGAGAAGATGTAAATGAAGTTTCATTAAAAACAGCAGTTTTAAGGATAGCTACATAACTTACAGGAAAGTATAAAGCCATTTCTTAAGCTACGCTGAAAATAATCTCACTGAATTGCATCTCCACTACCTCATGGTGGGAGCAAAAGGACTTAGAACTACCATGAGGCGTCCAACACAATTAGAGGAATCTTCTCTCTAATATGCTCGCAAGGCAGTTTCAGCATTTTAACAAAATAAAGCGTTCCTGCAACAGGAAGTGCCATCACGTATTCCTCTGCTTTTGACAGGCACCCAACTCTCTCTCACTTTTACAAATAAATAAAAATGACACAGGAGGTGTCACATTCACTGCACTGAATTAAGCATGCTTGGAACAATTATTTCTCCCCAAGTAATTTTTACCTTGACACTATGATGGAAAATAGCACAAGCACCTAACAAGGCACTTAGGCTAATAAGCCTCTGCAACTTTTTAAATATCTTCCCTTAGAGGAGGGAGGTACCTACAACTATTCCTCGAGCTCAATCTGATGTTAATACAATCAGTATTTCTGCAAATCAGGTTTTTAAATATACTGCATGTAAAAAGGGTGTGACTTAATCCTCCAAAGATTTTATGATCTCTACTAAAAATACGAAGAAAAAAACCAAACAAAGCAATAACACCAAACACGCCACACCCTGGTGTTATTTCAACAAGGAAGGGCTTTTCTAGACATCATCTAAAAGCTGATTTAATTATTTTGCCACTTAAGTACCCTTAACCATGACTCTTGCACTTAACTGAACACATGCCTTATTTGAATATGACATATCCAGTTTTGTTCTTCAGTAAATCCTGTCTAGAGAGCGACAGATAGCATAAGAGGGGACAAAGCAAAGAAATGCACAGAAACCAAAGCTCCTTCAGAGATCAAACAAAATTTAAGTCCAAAAGCACAGTTTTAGCTTGTACTCCTAGGGCTGCCTACACATAGAATATGTTCAGGAAAAGTATTGTTAATTGATTAAATATTGATTTTAGGTCCCTCGCCCACTCTGCCCCATTAAAACAAGATTAGGAGAGCATTTATTTGCTTTGCGAACATTAAACCTCAAAAGTACTCAGCAAAGGCTCCCCATTAAAATCCTGAAGCTGGCGAAGCTGAGAGGTGAGCTAGTGACTTGGGAGGTGGGTGCACACGGGAAAGCAAGCGCAGAGGAGGGAAAAAGCAGGACGCAGCCGCACAAAAAATATCCACGGCGAGGGCTCATGAGTCCCTGTCTCGCTCTTCTAAGCGAGATCATTGTGTCATTCACAAAGCGCATCAAAACCTCGGGGAACTGTAAAGAAATGGTGAAAAAAAGGCTAAGGGACATTAAGGGAGATTTATGGAAACAGCAGCTTTTCTAAAACAGATGATATGAACCAACTTCAGAGGCGGTTTGAAACAGAAAAAAAAAAAGCCCTATTTGTAAAAATTAAGCTGCAGAACATGGACTTCTATAAATAAATTTATGGAGGGTAAGAAATTAAACACATTGTATTGTTAACCTTTAGCTTTTGGGTTTGAGTCCTAATTTTCAACATAAATACACAGAGTTGTTTCAGGCCACTTACAATAAAAGCTCTACCAGTAATTGTGTGATCATGCTGTGCATCAGGAAATTTCTTAAAGTGCCAAGAAAAAAAAAATAAATGCAGAATTTTAAACACGTTTATACAAACAGTTACTGGGTAAATATTTCATCGAAAGACGCATAAAAGCCAACTTAAGCAAATATTTCAATGGCAAAAATAAGAAACATCATTAAAAAAGGGGTGTGCTGTTTATATGGCTGGGGCTAATTTGGATTTCCCTTCTTCATTTCATCACTAGCAAGTCTGCAAAAGCCTGGAGGAGCACAAGGAGACCATGTTTGTTCTAATAAAAAGTTTCATTTATCTTGAGCCATTTAATGTCCATCAATGGAAAAACTACAGGCACTTCCCAGAAAGCAAGTTTTAATATTTGCTATCGTGGCAACCTCCTGGGTACGCCTCCAAATTTAGTATTCCACAGATAACTTGTACTGAGTCACTACCCCAAACTCAGCAATGAAAGTCTCCTCCAGATAACATGAGTGCCTGCCTCAGTTCAGAGGAAGTTTGCAAAGCAACTTAATTGCATACTGAGAATTTATTAAAGCAACTTCACCACTGGGTAATGTGAAAGCAAACAGCCACTGTAACTCTGGTGCTAAGCTTAGCTGAGTAACACAGGCGTAAGAAACTTTGGCAAGGATTTTTGTGCCTTGGACTGAGATGTGTTGTCACCGTAAAGCAGAGCACAATCCATGCCGCTGCTGCTTCATCAGGGTCATAGGCTTGGCTAGACACACTTCTGTCACCTTGAACACTATTAAAATTCATTTATTTTTACAATATATAGTAAAAATATTGAGTCTCAATATAATCACACAGCAAAATTCCTGCTGGATTTCAGTGGTACCACAATTTAGCCCTGTAATATTGAAATATATATATATGTACTACTGAAAACATATACATATAATCCTTACTATTATTTTTTGATAAAGTCATTTGTTATAATAAGCTCATCATAACTCTCCCTAACAGCTGCAAGCTCCAGGAGAGATACATTCCAGTCAGTCACACGAAAATCTGTTTCTTACACAAGGAGGAATGAAATATCCACTCAAATAAAGACCCACCTACCTTGACATTTTTACCATGCCCTATATCGTTGTTTGGGGAAGACAGGGAAAAAATTCCCATCTCCTCTTTTAAAACTGCTCGTATTCCCAGGGGAAAAACAAACATCACCCGCTACCCCCAGCCAGCCCTATGCTCACACCGGTTTCCATGGGCATCACACCCGGCTCTTGCCCCACCAGGTTTTCAGAGGTCAGGAACTGGTGCATCTGCTCCACCTCTCCTCCACACCTGATCACCCAAGCACAGTGCACCACACGATTGCTCCTCACCACACACACCCCTTCTACCACCGAAATCCCAAAAGCCCTGTCCCATAACTGAGCACAGTGTACTCTCTGCAGTTTATCTTCCCACTCTTACAAGCTTGTCCCCAAAGCACAGGAGCAACACAGATGCCAAAACACAACCCTTGCCTAGCTGGGTTACAGCTACCCTTCAGGTTTGTAAGAGAACTTGCAACAACTACAGCAGCTTTCCAGGAGAGTTAGATTCCCACACTTTAAGCATGAGAACACCAGAAAGTCATAAATAAAGCTTTAAGCTCATATGAGGGGCTTTTGCTTAGTCTTGTTTATAAAATATTTTTTAAAAATGAGAGAGAGAAAAAACCCTAGAGGTCACCTGGGGTAACGTTCCTGAAGAAGGTCATCTGGGGCCACATTTGTGCTGCAGGAACTTCTGCACAGGAAGGTACATGCACACATACAGAAAATCCTGCATGCAAACCCTGCTTTGTCATTCGATGCTTAGTGCATGCTCTGGTGGCAGCATTTTCTTCTGCTGGTCCCTGATCTGACTCCATCAGCTCAGGCAGCAGCAGTGAGGGGCAACTCTGCGGCTCCAGGGGTCAAGCCAAGCAAGGCCACCCTGAAAACCTGCTGCTGCTGCAGCCAGCAAGGCAGGAGGGGCGCAGGAAGGGAAGAGGGGAGAACAGAGGCACCTTGTGGAGGGAGAGGAGTGTGGTAGACATGAGCCAAGATGTGGCTACCACGATCCCGGCTGGAGTCTGCTGCATCAGAGAGGAGGATGCTGACAAAGGGACAAGCTGGGGCGTCCCCAGAGCTGGGTCTCTACTAGACAGGGGGGAAGGTGCTGGGCAGCTGAGAGCACAGGCAGGACAGGGAGAGGTGGCTGCCTGACCCTCACCTCAAGCCATGCCAGCTGTGCCTGTAGCCATCACCAGTCCCAGTCCTGGTTCCATCCCAGCAGCAACAGGGGCAGCTGCAAGGGCAGGCTGTGCCAAGCCCACAGGCAGAGTATTGCTCCCTGTTCAGGACCTTGTTCTGGAAACACAGCCAAATCCAAGCAAGTTTAAATAGCAAAGCTACATGCTTTAAATACACACAAACACGCATGTTAAAACCGAGCTAAGGGAGAGCCTGGCCACGAGCGCACATCGCTGCGCTGACCCTGCTCTTTCACAGCAGAGACAATGCTCACAGTGAAATCTTCAAAAAGTCAGGCTGGCCACAAAGACTCAGCCCACCCTCTGATCTGGAAAAAGCCATAAAGTTTAGATTATTCCCAAATTAATGCTTTCATGCATTGATTTCCCCCTCCTCCTCCACACTGCAAGAAAACCATTTTAACACCAGGATTACAGTTTCAGTATCAAGCTAAGAGACAAAAAAATGCTTCCAAAAAACAGTCACTGCACACTCGCAGTGGCTAATCTGCAATTTTCATCTATCCACAGCACACTAAATGGATCTCTGTAGTGGGCAGACCTTCTCGCAAATTATGGTTTTCTAAACAAAGCCACACTTGGGTACAGAATTTGGAAGGTACAGGTAACACCCTCTCCTTTCCAAAAAAAAAAAAAAAAAGAGAACACAAAGGACCCACGTGAAAATTAATCATCCTGATATTATATTTGGTGATAAACTTGCAGTTCAACTACAAAATTAACTAAGCACAAATCCACTACTGGGTCACCATCATTGGTTTGAGAATATGTTTTTCTACACACTTTTCTTCCCCTCACCAGAGACTCTGAATTTCCTAGTTTAATCATCTTCTCTTTTTCCAAAAGAAACAGGAACCTTTTTAAGCAATGAAGACATTTAGTTCTTTAATCACAGGGGCAGTACAAGATTAAAATGGATTAGAAAAATTAATCCAAACTAAATGTCTCCATTATGACAAAGTTTCCCAACGAATCTTTAATCAACAGGTTCCCAATTTCAGGTATAAAATCTGATTGAAACTGCTGCTGCTTTGCAAAACTACTGCCTTCTCCTGCCCCTCCTTACTAAAAATGCAATCCAAATTGCTATTTCCATAAAGAAATATGTCCTATATTGACAGGATTCCTATGAAAAAGTCTTGATGGGCTGCAAGGATGCTTGTCCTTAACCTAAGGTAAAATTTAGAGTAATTTATCATACAAAAATCAACTTCTCTGCAGATTAGGGCTCCCATTCCATGCCGTAGTTGGAATATCTACCAAAAGGGGGGTGGTGGTAATTAAACAGCTTCACTGGCAGCCCTCAATTCTTTGCATCTAATTTATGACAGCACACAGGATGGAGAGAAAGGTAGTTATGGCACACTGTACACCATGCATTTCATCAGGTATGTGTCCCTGTTTGAATCTTTTAAAAGGAAACTGTAAACAGCAAGTTGCAAAAACGCTCATTATGAAACAGCAAAAGACAGACGGGTCGGGGAAATAAAGGGAATTTAAAAAAAGTGAGGTTTAGTATTACAAACATCAATGCCCTTTTAAAAGAAGAGATCCAGCCATATTTCCCCCTTACTTTGTACTGAAGCTTAATAAACATTTTCTCCAAGTTACCAATTTTGACAAAATCGCTGGATAAACACTTGTGTTAACCCAGTTACATGGCTCGATGCCAAATGTAATGCCAAACTTCCCAGTTGCAAAACGAGCTGTTTTTACACACCAAAGTAACCACGCAGCAGGCCTGCCGAGCCTGAAGACAGCTGACAGAGATGACTGTTGCTGTCCCCCCATTGCACCGACATCCATCCAAATACCAACATCTGCTGTGCTACAATTTACTTTTTACACAACATTTAGCAAAACAGTGCCTCTGACTGCAACATCATTAAGGAAGTAACAACAAATAAATCGTAAAGTCCCATCAGACAGTTGTAAAATTAAAGCATAGTTTGTCTTGCATACACTGAGCTTTAGTTCAGATGTATTGGACTTCAGAAATAATAAGCATTAGAATCTGTTTTCTTTTATTAAACACACAAGACAAAATTCTGCAAACCGTGACAAAGTGTAATCCGTCATTACAGTGAAAATTACAGTTTTGAGGATATTGACTTGACTCAATAGGCAGAAAAGCAGATGCCTGCGAGGCAGCCTGGCCTGCCCGGTGCCATCGCAGCAGCCCGGACTGCTAACAGGATTATGCTGTGCCTGGAAGCATTAGGAGTGCACTCTCAACTTGGGCCCGCTCCTTTTCAAACACCCAGAGCACATATTGGTGCTTGCAAAGTAAGGAATTAGCGTTCCTAAAAACTAAAGCGTCCTTTGCGTTAAAAGCAGGACGGAGCACAGGGGCCAAGGCAAGCAGACGCCACCCCACAGAGGTGAGGTGACAAGGCAGGCTCCCATAGCGAGTCCTGTTACAAATTTATAGCCTGGGGGTTAAACCCGGGATTCAGGCTCCTAAGTGGAAGCCAGCTTTGGCGAGTGGTTCCACCGTGCTGCCCAAGACACTCCATGTCACAGAAGTCCCTACATGATCTGGTGTCCTCCCATTAGTTGTCTTTCACACCTGTGTCACCCAGGGTGCTGCAAGTCAAAATGGAGCAGTGCCACCCTGGGGCTGGGGCCTCCATCAGCACTCAAAGGAGGAGAAAGAAAGGAGAATTTTAATCTTTAAAACTGTGATCGGTTTTCAGAACCACTTCTTTCTTCCTCCTGTCCTGCAGTAATTCTATGAACATAAAATAAGCATAAAAAAAAATTTCTCACTTTCTTTTGAAAAGCAGAAACTGAATGAAAAATTTCATCACGAAACAACTTAAATTCTCTTAAGCATCAATCAAGGGGTTTTCCCTCAGTCTTTCGGCTCCTCATCACCACCTTTAACACAACCTAAAAATTGCTGAAGTTACAGAAAGTGACATAGTTTTGTGGGAACAAACACTCCCTCTACATCTCCAGACAATATGTCTGTCAGGAACAACAAAACATCCAACACTCAGCTCAAGATACAAGAACTTGGCAGGCTGCATCTCAAAGCAGTTTCACCAAAACAATAGAGTTTCCCTCCAATCTCTATCAGCTTAGTAGTGGAAGACAGTAATATTTCAGATAACATAGGCAGCAAACATTTTGGTAAGTTCAGTGGACATTGTTTATCCAATTCACAGATAAAAAAAGTCAACATCCACAACTAGACTAACAAAAGCACTTAACTAATTTCGTGCTTAATTCATGCTGAAGTCAAGGGGTAGGCGCTTAAATACTTCTGGGCGATTTGGCCAGTGTTGATTTGAGTCAGACTTTGTGACAATATGTGTAAGTTCATTGTGGGACACAGGAGAAGCTGTGCAAGGCACAGCCTACGGTAGATCCTCTCCCAAGCCGTGATTCAGAGGACAGTATCCTCTGTGCTAGCTCCTACATGTTTGCACAACAGAAGTCAAGGTCCATCGGAAACTTATCTGAAGAGTTGCTCCTGTGCAAACTTTAGGTTCAACCTCTGAGTTCAGGACTGAAACACTATTTGTTTGTCCATTTATCCCCTGGCACGGTTGGCTTTCTGTCATACAGACGTATGCCACATGCAAGTCATTTCCCAACCTCTCTGCTCCACCTCCCTCCACGCACTCTGCACACACTCTGACCCCTCAGCAAATGCTTTAACAGAGGAGGAAGTGTTTCTGACAGTTTGCATATTCTCCACAACAATTTTATTGCAGGGTATAAATGTTTTCTCCTGCCCCTCAACCCTACTAGTAAGGAGACAAAACAAAACCAAAAAATCCACCACTTCTCAAACAACTGAATGCCCTAAACCCAGCAGCAGGAAAGGAAAGGGGAGGGAAGGGGTGGAAAGGAAAGGACAGAGAGGATGGATTACACTGAAGTTATTTTTGTCCTGTTTAAGTGGATGGGCAGAGACAACTAAATATAGAATTTATCAAAGCAGGTGAACAAGGAAGTTGACAGGAGCCACATGCTTCAAGGAGCAGCCAATAAACGAAGCACTCTCCTGGCTCAAAAAGTTCCCCAAAAAACACACTTCAATTTGCATGTGCGAGATTTGATTGAACAAATATTCAGCTCACCGCAGCCTTCCCTTTGGACATGTGACAATGTAAATGTTAGGCAGATAGGTTTCCTGTCTCTTACCTGCTTATACTATATATAAACAAACACTATGAAGTCCACATTGAAAAAGAAAGAGGTTTGCACTCCTCTGCAGTGTCTTTGGACAGAAATTATTCCGAAGAAAACATGTTTGCATGTACAGCTGGGTAATAAAGCACCACTTGAAATCAAACGTTAAGGAATGTTTTGTTGTCAGTGGCAACACAAAGGATGTGGTTTCTACGAAATTTAACCAGTTATGTCAAGGACAATTGCTTTCTTCTGGTCAGGCTACAGTCCATGGCTTGCTCAGAGTAACTGCTACAGAGGTTTGAATTTCGCAGGTGAGAATCCCTTCATATGTATTTTTAACTCCTTCCAGGATAGGAGTGAGTCTATGAAATGCACTGGGTGGCTGTTGCCAGGAGCACATACTCCATTCAGTCACTGAGCAGCCCACGCTGGCAAACACAGGACTAGCAAGTCTCACCCAGGCTGCAGCCAAGGATGCAAACAATAGCATTTAGCAAGGATGTTATGCACTTTGCTGGTATGCATGCGGCAGTGAGCAAAGAAACATTCAGAGAAAAGGCATGGTACCAGTCAAGCCCTGGCTTCAGTGAAAGCCACACTCACATCAGTGTTGTAACCTACCACTGGGCTTAAAGAACAGAAAGGTTTTTTGCAGAACATTTCCCTTCTTCCAGCTGTGCTCCCAGTTACCACAGTATACAAGAGTCCCACAGCCTGAGCTGCATTTGTCCTCACAACATCCCTGTGAAGTAGGGAAGTGCTGTTATCACCATTTTACAGACAGGGAACTGGGGCACAGAGAGATAAAAATAACCTTATCTGAGATGATCGTATAGGAGGAAGTTTGTGGCAGAGCAGAGGAGGCTGGCTTCAATTCTCAGTTCCAGGACGATACTCTAAACTGCCACCCACCTCTTCAGCTTCTAGATGCTCTGCCTTCAGTTTGACCAACCTACCTATCTCCCTCAGGCAACAAGGAATGGGGAATGCTTATGTCTTTCATTAACAGCATTTCCAGCCCAGCAAAGTGGAAGAAGGTATCAGATGCAGGCGTTGCTTGCATTCAGCAGTCCAAATCTTAACAAAGAAAAATTATTTCCAAAATAGTCAGCACTATCCTGGTATTGTGCGAAAAGGAAGGAAGACGTATCAAGTTTTCAAAGTAGAAAAAAAAAAAATCCATGGCAGGTCATAAGTATAATTTTAATATAATTAGTGAAAGTTTTAATAGGAAGCTGGTATTAGACATGCATCCTTTAAGAAGCAACCTGTTCTGGATCTTTATGGGATAAAAAACAATAAAAAATTTTAAAATCCCTTTAGAATTACAGCTATCTTATTTGAGACACAGATTTAAACACAGATCTGATGTAGTTTCATATGGAGATCTTGGCTCCAGACTTCACACAACGGTCTTGTCTCAGATAAAACAAATGCCAGAGGCTCGAGACTGGTCAAGGTTACCCTTTTCTGGCTGAGCCACACTTGAACCCTGCCCTCAAAGGCTCTCTTTTCTAAGTGAAATGGCACATTAGGTCCAAAATTTACTCTGTCCTTTGGGACTACAGTTGCAGCCATCCAGAGCAGCAGTTGTGAAATAAGCTTCTACAACTTAAGGGCATTCATAAAGCAGCATTTAATGTCAACTGTTTGAGGTGACTGTCACCCTAGAACAAACAGCCAAGACCCATCACCCTATGGATCACGTGGTTTACTGAGTCTGACTCCAAAAGGTGTCTGCTCATCGTAACAGCCAAAGGATGACAGACCACTACTAAACCATCACGAATAGACCTTGTTGAAGGACACAGTCACTATACTGATTGGGACAAAGGAAAAATTTCTGAGTTGGTGCGAGCTGAGGGCACCAGATCAGCCATGCTCAGATTCCAGGTCACCTCTGCTCTCAGTGGACTATCCTGTCAATTGCTGCTGATAAGCTGGACCTTATGGCGCAGGCCTCTACTTTTATAAGAGACTGTTGCTGTAAACTTCGGCCACCAGCAAGACAATGTGAGTGTAAAGCACACTTCCTCTGCCATGGTCAGAGCCTCAACGAGCTGCAGCCAACCAGCAATCGCTGAAGGTGACCATCCATCAAGGTGCCTAATTCAACTTCCATCAGTGACATAAAATAACCGAAGCCTTGCTTAGAGAGGATCAGAAAAAAAAAAAAAACCAGAGCTTGCCCCACCACACATCCTGCTATCCCTATTTCTCCCCTTTCTTTTACACAAGGGCTACAAAAGGATGAAGGAGAAAGGCTGGGATGAAGTTAGAAACTTTTCTACTTCCTGACAGTGAGCCTCACAGCAAGAACAGCCAACCAACAGAAAGCAAAACTCCCAGCAGCTTCACAGCTACGTAGCAATCTTGGTAAAACAGATATTGTAGTAACTAAAGCAAAAAGCATCTTTTGGTTCCAAAGCACCGACCCAGAACACTAACAAGTAATAAATTAGCAAGGTTTGTTATTCCATGTTTTGAAGCTTTTCCTTGAGAAATCCCAACTTCTGTATTTGAACAGATCAGATTAACCAACACTGGAAAATGAAAAGGCCTGTTTATTTTGTTTGACGGCCATCATAAGGAATATCAAAACTAAAACCAAATGCTTCTACAAACGGAGTTGTTATTGATGAGATTCCCAATATCAAACCGGTCAAGAATCACAGAACACTTTATGTTGAAAGGAGCCATTAGAGGTGATCAGGTCTAATCGTCCACTCAAAGCAGGGCCATTCAAAACGCTGCAAAATAAATCCTAACATTAAGAGTACATGTAGGTAACTCAGGAACTTATAAAAATACTAAGGCAAAAAATAGAATGAATGTAACTTTATCAAACTACAACTTTCAAATCAAATTTGAGGAACAAAACCTCAAGTCTGCTTGGCCATGTGCCCTGATTTTAATCTCTTTGCCTCCAGTAATGCGTCTGAGGATTGTAAGAGTCAGCAGGAAGAAGAATATCAATAAGCACTCTGTGTGTGTGCATTGGGCATAAAAAGGAGAAATTAATTCTGTGTTCCTCCATGTTTTATTTCACCACATGAATGATGAGAGAAATAGCACAGGATTGTACATGGTCAAAAAGGTATGCACGGCCTCTGAAGCACGAACAAGCATCTACACCACACATCCTGTTGTGTGTCATTCCACTTCTAAAATGGTGCCTGAAAGGAGAAAAGTCTCCAGAAATATGAGGTTTTGCCATAAGTCTAGTTGCAGGAGTAAACAAACCTCTCTAAGACACCAACAAAAGCTGTTGTGAAGCTCTTAGTAGCCTGGAGCAGCTGCTGACAAGAAAGCTTTCCTCTGGCCGTAGGGAGGAGGATTCCTTAAAATGGAAAGAAAACTTCATGTATACTGATATTTTCACATTCCTTCTGGTAACCTGTCAGAGGATTAACACAAAAACCCCTAAAAACAACCACAAAACACCCCACCAAAAACAACCCTTAAAAATGCATAAAACTTCCCCCAGTAATATGATCTTCCCCCCCATTTTAGACACAGCTTTCTATAGCATAATGACTTGTGTTACTGCAGTACTCTGCAACTTCAGATACACATCTGGAGCTGAGCAAATACAACAGCGAGACTGTTCCTGTTCTCCAGAGTTTACTGTCACAGGACAGAGACAAGCCAGATAGGTACACAAAAAAAGGGGGACCAACACTGGGCACTGCAGTGAACAGCAGTCTCGGTACACATGCACTGCAAGTTCATCCAGGCCTTTTATAAGCAACACAAGGAGCGAGAGCTTTTAAAGAGGGTAATAAAGCGATACCGCAGCTGTTTACAGGGACCATTTCCCCAGTATGAAAGGATGGCACAAGAGAAAGCACAGAAGTGCTCACTTGCCCTCACATTGTACACGCAGTATAGAGACAGGCTAGGCTAACTGGAGACAGAAGTTAACATCTTAATAGCAAATTAGAGATGGTAAAAATAGGTATGAAAAGCAAAAGCAGCTGGTTTTGCAGCTCAGTGTTAAGAGGAACTAGTAGATAGCAACAAAGCAGCAGCCCAAAGAATGAGCTCTGCCCTGTTCAGAGCAGCACTCTGAATGGGACACGGTTACATGCCAAGCATACAAAGATGCAAGCTGATGCAAACCTTAGAAAAGTATATCCCCCACCCTCGTGTTTTGCTTTTGTTTTCCATTTTCATGAATAACAGTATACTCCAACAACTGCAGTAACTTCGAAAACATTGACTTCTTTGAAGATCAAAAAATAGTCTCTGCAGTTGATCTGGTTATATATGCTGTAGAGCCCAGACAAGTCACTATTTCAGAAAGAAATCTGGCCACCTGCTGCTGTAAGCAGAGAAAGCAGTATACGTGTAAAATCACGCTTTTCTCTGACATTACAACTGGTATTACCCAGGAAACGCAGACTAGACTAGGAAAAAATGCATTAACTCCAAATGGCACAGTTCTGCTGAACTGAACTGTATCTGCTCATCTTAAAATCATTTTATATTATTCCTGATGGACAATCTACTACAGCCACTTTAGACCTCTGGCTTCCTTTCAAGTCACAGGTAGGTATCAGTAAGACTGGAACATCTCAAAACCTCAGACATTAAAGAAAAAGTTATAGCAGTTATGGGAAGATGAAACACCTACAGTACAAAAGGTTCCTATTGCAGTAAGAACAGCACATTCTAACCCAATAAAAGCAGCAATCACCAAGTCCTAGAGCTCACTCAGGATCAGATCAGTCTATGCCAATGACAAGGTGTAAGCCTTAAGCAACTGCTCTTAATGCAGCTGAGCCACCACAGCTGAAGAGGAGATGCTGCTCCACCACATCTGTCTTAACAGGGCTGTCCACTGTGTTCAAAATGCGAGGCCAGGTTTGGCTGCTACATCTTTGCAGCTCCACTGCATAAAAGGGAAGAATTAATCCAGCTCGTAAAGGCAACAGTCCAGAGGAAAAATGCTTCGTTTCACCTGAACGTGCTGAATCTGGCAAGAGGTGGCCGCCTGGGAACACACAGAAACTTTTAAAAATACACAACATAATTTATTACACTAGGACAGTACTTCATGTTGCACAATCCAAGCTTTTGTTTCAAGCAAGAAAATGTTGTCTAAATATTTTGTCACCATGACAGTCTAGCCTTGGACTTGAATTCTGCCCTTGGTTACTCCATAAAATCCCTGTGAAGTCAACTGTGTTGTACAGCTTGTTGCCGCGTCCCAGGCTGTCAGGAAGGCTCACCTGGTAGTGTAGCTACCGGTGTCCCCTCAGCCCTTTCTGCTCTGCAGGGCTCTCTCATCCCAACCGTTTTGCCTACCCACAAACTAAAACATGCAATGTAAAATCCGCATGAAGAAACAACGTATGTAAGAGGAACGCAGTTTTGCAGCTAAGAAGTACTCAACATTTTCCCGACAGGTTTGGCAAAACAAAACCGACAGGCAAAACAAAAACCATTCCCAAGACAGCAGAATGCAATATTTTAAACACACAGAGAAAGAGAGACATAGAAAAAAATCCCGGGTTTGAAGGCCCTGTTCCAAGTAAAAACACTTCTTTCAGTGACATTAATTTAGCAAACTAAATCAGAGCAGATACAGCCTAAGTCCACAGCACAGCCCTGAAAAGAGCAGCGGAGCATTTCTGTGTGACTCAGGAAGCCCAGCAAAGACTTCTGCAGAACAAGATCAACAGGGTGTTTATATACACCCAGCAGCATCATGTGAATGGGAGGTTTAGTTTGTGAAATGAATGTTTGCACTGTCATTAAAAAAAAAAAACACCAAAACCAACCAAACCCAAAAAACACTCTCTATTCCACACTTCTAAGTTTCCAACATTAAAAACACAGCAGGGGAAGGAAGTACTCCAGCAGCCAAAATTTACAAATTCTTACCATAACTTTGGCGCAGTAAACCTCTCCAGTGTCACAAAGGCCTATTCTTCAGGGGGCTTGGTTGCCCTGTTTTTTTTTCAGGACTAATCCACATGTGAAGGCTATTAAAGACCATACAAAATGCCAACAGAAGTATAAACATGCACACTTAGTGTGTGTGTTTTCAAAGTTTTATCCATCTTTTCTTACACAGAACAGCCTGGAGGCAGGTATTTCTGCTTTCTACTCTCCTTTTACTGGCGAGGCTGAGTAAGCTTTTGCCTTTCCCCCCAAAATAGCAAGGCTCTTTTAATTCATTCAAATCAGTGACAGAGATTCATCCTCACCAGCTGCATTCAGCAGCCAGGTTTTAAGAATTTAACAAAGAATGAAGATTTTAATATGGCGGTAGTGGTGCTAGTGTTTGTTTGTTTTACTAGAAAAGAAATTCCTAACAGCAACCTTTTAATCGTTTGAGAGGCACCTCAAAGAAAACGCTAATACTCTAAGTTACCCTTGGCATTTCTGCGCTGCAAAACGAAATCCAACCAAGCTCTGAAAGTCAGCACTTTTTTCTCTTATTATCTGAAGCTATATAAAAGCCCTAACATAGATTTGGAAGGAATACAACAGAAAATCCTGCCTGATCTAAATACATAAAGCTAAATTTATATTTCAGTTTTCAAAACAGTGCTTAGAGATGGAGCATTTACAGTTCTATTCACTGGCTAGAAAAATGCCAAATGGTACACTTTAAAAAAAAAGAATGACTTTGAAATATTGTTACGAGAACAGGGACAAGCTATGTAAACCCTAAAATTCTGTGGGTCTTTGTATTCACGATTATTGTCACAAACTAAAAGGCTCATATTCCCTACTAAGCAAACATTTACAATTAAACCCATTCTCCACAAGGCATTTGCATTTTGAGATAGAACAGTCAGTTGTTCAGCTGCTGTGATTTAGATGGATTGGTTCATTATTGCTGCAGTTCGTTTCCAGCCACACTGTATAACAAAGGGGTGCCAATGTAGTCATGAATGGCTTTAAAGCTAAGTATGCTGGTGTTCTTCCATGATGATGTAATTTAACTATCTCCCCATCTCTCGGATCAAGATATCTTGACTTTAGAGCCTGAACTTGAGCAAAAACAACAGAAACAAGCTGTCACAACAGCATTCAATAGGCAATACCTCTGCAAGTCAGCTCAAGGCTGTTGCTGGCGAGTTTGCAGTGTTTTTCCATGTACACAAAAGTATTTTTTCCCTAATTCTTATTTAGAATAAATACTTCTCCTATCATGCAAGTAATAAGGCAACTTTGACTTTGTCACCAGGACATACATCAGTTATATACCTTCAAATGTTCATGTTATAGTAAAAATGTATCTGTACCAGAAAAGACGATCTAGAACTACAATGAGCTCTGATGCAAAGAAAATTGCAAGTTGACGAAGTCAACTACTGTCCCACTCCTTCACCATCTGAAACGTATCACCAAAGGGATTATTAAAGCAGCGAAACAATTTTTCTATTAACAGCCATGTGAAAAGGCAAGATTTGTTTTTTAAAAAAATTACTGAAGAAAAAGCCATGATCATTAATGGCGTTTAACCTCCCAATCTGAAGTACGGTCTTCTCAAGGCACTACCAGAGCAGCACTAAGAGCACTTACTACAGAATGACTTGATTACTGAATTTATAGTGGCAAAGGATTAGCATCCTACGACCAAAAATCAGTTTCCACCCATAAAACTACTTCCAAGCCCTGCAACCAGCACTGTCCCTGTAGATTATCACCACTGATTTCTCATCTGCTCTGTGCATAAACTTGCAGTGGAATAATAAACATATAATAAAACCTGTGCAACTACGCGTTTAAGTCAAGTCTTCAATTAAGAAATAAATGCCTTTTCTTCTCTTGGTGTTCCCAAAATTTCATTTCTACTTAATGAGGACAGGAAGGGAAATGAGATTGCATGATTTAAAATTAAAAATAACAAAACCCCCAAAAATCTTCATTACAGAGAAAAGACTTAGTTAACTGACTGCTATTTATAGAAGGTTTACAGACCACAGACAGGTGCAGGGATATGTATGACACACAAAAAACCACCAATTCAGACAATCCATGCCTGGAAGCCCCTGAAAACCAACCAGCAAATAAAAAGTAGTATTCCGATTTTGCAACTATGAAGAGGCCTGACAATGGATCCTGAACCGCTTAACAGGTTTGTTCAAGGATGTAACTTCTTACTGACACTCCAACTGTGAAGCTCCAACTCAGGCATAAAGGCAAGAATACAGAAAATACTGTGTAGCCTTGTATTTCAGGGCATAAACCGTTCTTGGCTCAAATATTTTCCACAGCAGTGTAACTACACCATTCTGAAGAAGGTGGCATTACGTTGGCAGCTGTAATATGGCATGTACCACGGTTCTTATGAGAACACATGGCAAAAATTTTATATAAGCATTTTTTCCCTTGAATCTTGAGATTTAGTTTAAATGGAGTTTGATGGATAAAAAAGCGGTTCAAATAGAGTTTCATTTATATGCTTCTATTAGCCATTAGACCTGTCGAGCCTCTTGCAGAAAACACGAAAGTTTTTCTTTCATACCACTTGCTTTCTGAAGTGTAATCAGGACACATTTCTTGATCCCCAGATCTTTTGACACAATTGCAGAAATAGGGTACACTGCTAAGGCTAAGAGTTCAGAAAAATAAAAATAGTTAAAATAATTATAAATTATTTTAAATTCTCTATTTTTTGAGATTTTTCATTAAAGGTAATTAAAAAGCTCCTCTTCTTCTCCTTAGTCTAAACTGTAAAGGCAGCACTCACATTATGCTTTCCAGTTTTTCTCTGCATCACGCGGATTAGCAAAAAGGGGCAAAACTTTCAAAATCTTGTGACTTCTACAGGTGAGAACGGATTTATAAAGCTGCCACAAACATAAAGGCTGCCCTTAAATCTGCAGCAGCTGCTGTAAGCAGCCTTGACCTCCTTCAGCATGTGAAGTCCACTCAAGTAACACCAGTGTTAACCTCAGGAGTTAGACTTTCATAGCAGCATAATAATGCTTGTCTTGCAGACCTCTCCTATGAAGAAAGGCTGGGAGAGTTGGGACTGTTCAGCTTGGAGAAGAGATGGCTCCAGGGAGACCCTATTGTGGCCTTTAATATGTAAGGAAGAAATTTTTTATTACAAGGGTGGTGAAACACTGGATGAGGTTGCCTAGAGAAGTTAGGGGATGCCCCATCACCGGAAGTTTTGGAAGTCAGGTTTCATGGGGCTTTGAGCAACCTCATCTAGTGAAAGATGTGCCTAGCCAGGGCAACAGGGGTTGACTAGATGATCTTTAAAGATCCTTTCCAACCCAAACTATTCTAAGACCGAAGCTCCCTCCAAAAACATTTATCTCCTATGAAGACTGTGGTTCACAACCAACACAAAACCCACTTCTCTGGCATGCATGTTCTGTGATCCTCATTTTAGGAGTACATTACTAAAGCACAAGCAGAGGAGACTGATTTGATAGGTCAATAAATGATAGGTCAGTAAATGATTCAGATGCTGCACTCAGTCTCAATATTAGCACAAAATACCACTGCAGTCATGCACAGAACCTCTGACTCCATAACACACAGGTCACCAAAGGCCTGGGCTTTGGGCAGCACTTCAAAACACGCTCAACTTACCCAAGAGACTCAGGAAAACAGTAACTGACTTACCCTCCATCTGTGATGATTGTTTACATCGGCTGTCCTCAAACATGACCATGCACTTTTGAATAAATCGACAAATTTCACAATATTGTTTGACCAGCTATCTTTTTCACATTTTTGGCTCAACTTGAAGAGGTGGGAGAATAATCCCAGAGTTCCGTAACATGTTTTCCAACTGCACTCAAAGTCAAGTCTTCATTATTTCCCCCTTTCAGCTGCAGTAAATATTTCTCACAGAAGCACACTACTTCACACCTAATATGGTGCTATTCCTTCTCCATTCTTTTTCTTCCTCTTTCCTCACATAGTTTCCTGGTTTTTGTTTCCCCTTTAAGAGTCACATTGTACCTGCAACATAATACATCTGAAAATAATAATCCCCCCTGTCTTCCCCCCATGAGAGATTGCTTTTTAAAGATTTAACCCATTTTTTTTCTTAGTAAATCAGTTACTTAAATATGTAAAGGGGAAAAAACCCACAAGGCTGACAGTCATCACAATGCTCTGTCTTCTAAAATGCATTCAAATTATATGTTCAAATGTTAAGCAAATCCATCTTTCCAATATATACTAAGGTTTGTTTCCTGAATGAGTCCGAGACCAACCACCACTCTAATTTTTAAGAGAAATATTAGTCATGTAAAATGTGGATATAAGGAGATACACTACATGTCACCATGTTACTGCTCTATGAGCATCAAAGTCCTCCCCAGCTTTTTCAGATGGTGAAGTCTAGGGCTAAGAGAGATAACACAGAGCAAGTTTAGGCAGGGGAAGCTGTGCACACAGGCAGGGAGTACAGCTGATGGTGCTTAGGCAGGGGAAGCACCAGCAGCGAACACTGGAATGGGAGTCTTCTGGCAACCACACAGAGGCTGCAGAGGAAGCCATTTTCCAGTGAGGATAGGCGCCAAATTTAAAATGCATGGCACAGCACCTTGCCTAAAACCACTCCTGCCAGAACAAGCAGCAAGCTGTACTCTCTTGCTCTCTCTTTACCTCAAAACAGTATACTCACTTAGTACTTCTTTCTTCCCAAATCCAAACCTGATGACTTCTCAATATGCCTTCTGAGAGAAAAAAAAAAGAACAGAAAACCACACGTGGAGTTTTTTCCCTACGCCACAGGCCTACCTTTCCCTTCTCGAAAATGAAGGAACTGTGAAAAAGAGGATCAAAGCCAATGCAGGCAATTTCTGCATGACCCACTGTATTAAGCATTCCCAGGCTCACTATAACAGAGCTTGCAATGTCCTAGATCCCTCATTCTCAAATCTCTTTTAACGACAAGCAACAGTAATTTGTGATGCTACCTCACTTTTAGAGATAAAACTGAGACCTAGTTTGTTTCGATTCTGATGTACAATAAAACAGAATATGAAAGTAAACTTCCAGGACTGACATAAACTATGTGGGCATCAACATCTGAGCTCTTCCTCTTTGCCATTCAAAGCGAGAGTGTGTTTGGTGTCATTCACATATAAGTTCCAGACAGTCGGTTTACAAGCACAGAGAAAAATATCAACCTTAGCATGACTTCTCTAAAGAAGTTATTTTGCAAAAAAGGAGGGGAAAATGTTGGACTAAAGATTTTTCTGTGAGGAATTTTTACTGAAAAGAAACATTTGGACTTCACCTTTCAAAAACGTGAGGATGTGGCTTAAAGAATAGGTTCTCCTACATGAAAAAATGTTCTAAAAGAAAGACTTTTCTAAAAGGACACTGGAAAGTAACAAAGATGGCCAAAGACATAAGTAGTTTGCTGAGTGGAAGGAAGATGAGCAATCTCTGGGCTATGCTAGCTCTTTCAAAAATGTAGTACAGTCTAGTTACACTGTACTGGGTAATTCTCAGCATGATTCCCCTGTCACCCAAAGCAGACCTTTTTTTACAGTACACTGGATCCAGCCTGTTTCCTATGATCTCTCCACAAACAATTCCATCAGATGAGATTTACCCTCCAAAAGTCTAGCTGACTAGCCATTATCAGCTCATATTTCTCCAGATGTTTTGTGATCTCATCCTTTCTTAATGTCTCTAGCATCTTGCCTACCACCAAGGTCAGATTTATTGGTTGATGATTTCCTGGTTCCTCCCCAGTCCCCTTTTCCCAGAACAGAGCAAGCAAAATTAAAGCAACCGAGAGCTAGCATTGCAAAACTATTGCCCCTTGTGTTGAAAAAGAGACACACAAGAAAAACCACAAACTGGCACAGCTTATCTTTTGTTTCCAATAAGAAGAGCAACAGATTTCCCTAGAAACCCAACTCTTCGGCTCTGGAAGTAGCATCAGCTTCCTTCCCTCCATTACAAACTTCCCCCCTCCATTCTTTGTTCAGTCCCTGTCTTCTTTCTTACCTTTCCTCTTCCCCCCGCCCCGTTTTTCCTCTGAAGCAGCTGTGCCCTCTATAGCTCCTATCTTCGGAGTTCAGATGTGTCTTAGGATCCTTTGTATCAAGTGCCACAGCCACTCCTTCGAAATACCATGAAAGCCAGATGATCCTTGAACTAATCTGAACCTCGAAGGTTTTGGCTACACCAAGAAAGTACACCACAACATCCCATGACAGACATGGTAAAAAATAGCCAAGATAAAAAATAAAAAACACCCCAAGATAAAACACGCACACACATAAATATATATACACACAAAAAGAGGTAGGGAACATGGTGAAAACAGAAAAGAGAGAAGAAAGAAGAGGTGAAGAAAAACAGCAATATAAGAGACTCACAGGCTTAAAAACAAAGTCAGCTTCTGGTTATACCTCACAAAATCCCGATTTGATTAATACTAGCAGCATACTGAAAGTATGAACCTGTGCTCAAATTAACAAGGCTAAAGCACTGTCTCTGTGTTCTGCTACAGAAAGTTAGAAGAGCAACAATCAGCATTTAACTCCTGGCTTGTATTTTATATATGGATCCTACATTCATTGCATGCAATAAAGCTATAGCAAGGCAAACCACAATGGACGACTGGGTATGTATTAGGACATCTGCACCACTCCAACTCATTACAGGAAAAATTCTTTAACAACAAAAAAAATGAGTAGTATATCCATAAGTGAAATAAGTATCTTCTGCATAATTTCTCATTTAAGGACCTTTAGAAATTTTGATCCGCTCAGAAGCCACAGTCCCAACCAAATAGTTTTACGTGCCTAAATAACATACAAATTGGCATTTGGAGCCCATGTTCTGGTTTTCATGGTTAAACTTACTGTGAACTGTTTATATACTCTTTAAAACCAGAAGCAAAGCTAGCAAAGCTAGCTCCACGTTTTTAGCTGCTAAACATTCATGGACAAATACACAGGTTTCTCCTACTGCTTATAATTGCTTCAGAGTTCTCAGAGTGAGAAATTGAGTTTTCTATTTCCTTTTTTAAATGTGAGTATACGTTTTTCCCTCCCCCTCTTTTTCTGCCTCCAAAAGGCTCATTTTTCCATATGAGTCTATGCCCTAATAAGAAAACCGGACATACTAGGGAAGACAGAGATGACAGAGTATCAAAACGCACAATTCCCCTCTTTGTTAGCCTCGCAGAAAGACTTTAAAAAAAAAAAAAACCAAAAAAACAGGATGAAGACTGAAGACAATAGAAGGACCTTTATAAACAGGGACCAGAGCAGAGATGCAAGAAATCCAACTCGATCTTTAAAACAGAACAGTAAATAAAATACACTTGGGCATACCTCTTTTATCCGAAAAGTTCCACAACACGTGACCAAAATTAGGGACACTCGTGACATACACCCATAAAACCTATAATCTCAGAACTAAACAAGCAGCAGTTTGGATAGATAATTTTCTCCTTCCCTCCTCAAGTTCACTCACAATTACAGCACCTCTGCATCAACCCATTTCCCTCATCCTTTCCCACTAAACAAACTTCCAGTGTAACACCACCAAGGACTACACATTCTGGACACACACATACAGTACACCAACCCCAAGTCTGAGTTTCTTCGTATTTTCTACATGTGCGCTGGAACACTTCAGCCATGCACTTATGCAAAGAGTGGTTAGTATTTTATCTACTGTTTCTGTCTTCACACAAGAGTCTATCACCTCACTGTGATTAGAGTAACGGCACCAAGTGCTGGCAATAGGAAAAGAGGCAAAAAAAAAAAAAGTTCAGTCATGAATTCTTCTGCTTCTGCCTGGTTGAGGTTAGATGTGTCATGGAGATGATTCTGGCCCCTGCACAAACAAACATCTGCACTACTGGAAGTAGAGCTTCCTTTAAGCAACTGACTTACAGAACTGCCAAGAGCTCTCGGCCAGGCAGCGATGTTTAATTTCATTTCTCCATTTGTATTTTTAATCTTGGAAACAAAAACAGAAATTTAAAGCACGCTGACAGAAGAAAACAACCTCACAATTCTAGAAAGCCCTGCTATTTTCCTGCCAGGCCAGAACACCTGCTCCTAATGACAGCTTTATGCTTATATACACCTGCCATCCAGAAGGGCTCCAGAGCACTTTGCAGCCTGATTTATATACACACAAATCATTAAAACCACCAAAATCGAGCAACTGCTGGGGTGAGATGTAGTGACTGCTTAACTGTGCACCGCCATGCTGTTCAACTGCTCAGGACAGGAACTAAGACATGATATCCAACCAAAGCTCTGAGGGAACGTTAGATGGATAGGACATCGTTGCCCAGTCTGGATTTTGGCCAGTCACTACTTAAAACATTCATCTGTGGAAAGCCCTACCATCTTTAAAGAACACATGCAGTGCAACTTTTGGTTTTATAAATCATCCAGAAGACAAACAACACACATTTCCTCTATCTAAAACCCTCCTTCAGCAGTCCCTCCCTGCAGTAATTACTGTTTATGCCTTAACTTCAGAAGCACACAGTATCAGACATCAGTTTTGGAAACATCCTGTGGTTGAAGCACTTGATCTTGCAGAGCCAGCAAACTGACAGGGTCTGGCAATAAATGTAGATGATTAAAAAAAAAATCCTTTACAAAACACACGGACACACATGTGGATCAGTTCCCCCCACACGCACCCCCAGCCAAAAGAACTGGATTTGTCAACTGATCCCAAAACAGCTACAAAAACCAAGAGAGTAATGGAACTGACACACTGGCAAGTTGAGGAGGAGATGGCCCTGCTTTCTGAAACCCTCCTTACATGGACAATGCCAAATTAACAGTTGCAGAGTCAATGAACTGCAATAAAATAGGAGTCACCACACATACCGAGAAGGCAAAAAGGTACTGGAGAATAAAAAGATTATGAAACCAGGCATCCAAAAAATGCCAAGATACGTTTAACAGTTTGGGCATTTGGGCACAAATTTTTAGTCCCAAATATGCAGAACAGACAATGGAAATGCATTTTGGAAATGGAAATGTGTTCAGCAGATAGTCTCATCATAATATTATCAGAAAACTGCCAGATAATAATCTGTTTCTCTAAGGGAATTTAAATAATTAAAAAAAAAAAAAATCAGGAGATCAGGGCATCTTTTACTGAGTTCTTCCTCCTCCAGAGGTCTCCTTGCTGGAAAGTAGATTTGTCATAATCCTGGAAAAAGTGAAAATTCAGTTCTCAAGAGTAAATGCAAACAAGCCTGAAATACAACATGACTGTTCTAACATTTCAGATGCATTTGCCTCTGAATCATTCTGACAATACAATACCATTTTCATACGTTTAAAATTAAATGTTTCTCCCCCAGATTTTGGTACAGTGCTCCTCAAAATAACAATTTTTTTTTTTAAAGTTAAGTGCAGAAAGAATTGTAACAATAGACGGTAAAAAACCCCTCAGCCTAAAAACATCATCTAAAAATAAAAACATATCTCTTTGATTTGAAGAGTTTCTAGATTCATAAATGGGAACGGGAAGCATAACTCTGTGTTTCTTTCTCTGTTTCATCCCAAACTAGCATAATACTTCATCAGAACAAGGTAGCCTCGATATGTTGGAATTATCAAATGAGTTACTTCAGAAAGAGTAGAAAGGCATTTCTAACCGAAATAAACTAGAACAAAAAAAAACCCAACACCAAAAAACTTCATCAAAACATTTTTTACATCAAGCATCAGACAATGTGCTAAACTAAGTTGTATATCCAGCTGCTAGAAATATATGTTTTCACCCTTTTAAAACACTGATTATCAACACATTTTCTAAATTCTTAGAAATGTCTTGTTGCTGCAGAATAACCATCAGTCTTTATCAAGGTTATGATAATATATTTCCATTTTCTTCCCGAAATAATTATGCTGCACCTTTGCACCTTCAGGAAAGTTGTTGCAAACCCTCTAGAAAAATCCTGAGTCTGCAGAATCACGAGAGCTTCCCTACTGCTGGAGCGCACAGATCCTGGTTTTGGTCCAAACAAATGACAATATTATGGAAAGTACCTAATACTGCTCTCTCCTCTCCAAGAGACGATAGTAGAATACAAAGGAACAGGTAAGTCAAATATTTTATATGCGCAACGCTGTAGTACAAACACTTCCCTACCCCCTCAAAAAAGAATAAACCCAGTGTTCAGGGAATAAAACATTTCAGAATGCAAAATGCATAATGGTACACCTGACTATGCTATTTCAGTTTTGCCACCTGGTTAAGAATAAAGACTTCTTATAAAAAAAATGTCATTAGTGGTACAACAGAAATGCACAGAGGGCACAAACTCAAGGCTGTTCTTCCCGTCCAGGACACTGGTACCAAGAGCGAACAAAACACAAGTAGGACGCTGGTACAAGACACTAACAAAACAGCACATTCTCTAACAAGTGTCTGCAAGAGCACAGCATTGCTCGCAAAACACAGGCATGTGTTTCACCATTCAAATGAAGATTCACCTCAAGATAATTCGACCTTCTAACGCAAAAAGAAAAGCTACTGACTTACATATAAACCAAAATAAATTGCTACAGTTTAACCTTTAACGTCAAAGTAGCATCTCCTTCAGTTGCTGTCTTTACCATCATTTTCAAAGCAGATGATGCAGTTTTTGGGGAACACAGAGATGCACACCCCCAAAGAAAACTCCTCATACCTGTGTTTTCTCAAACTTAACAGAAACGCACGCACACTCCTTATAGGCTGTTTCCCATTAGGGTAAACAGGAAAATAACAGACTATTTGAAGATATGCCAAAGGCCAGGTCATGGCACAAGAGAAAGTCTATCTATTATGCTGGAGGTAAGAGACACTTACCTCGTTTGTGAAGCCACCCTTCCTTCACTATTGCTACTTCATTCATAATGGCAGGAATATCTCTTGAAAAACCAGTTTATGCCAAAAGACCACTCTGTTGAAATTCCTGAACTCCTGCAGAAGGCTCCACAAAAGGGATGGGATTTTCTTTTCCGTTTTTCTCCTTCTCAGCTATTTCTAAAAGGATCAAAAGAAGAACACACCATCATTTTGAAGCATGTCACATATGTACAGTAAGCGATACACAGGGAGTAGCTTTCATTGCTGGGTTGTTAGTTGGGGGGCGGTTTATTATTCTTACAAATCCTAAATGAGGGCTTAGCTCTTTACAAGGATTTTTATATCTCGGCGAGTGGAGGTGCCAAAATACTTGCTTGCTAAAGTCCTGCTTCTTCACTGAGCAGGTTGATCGTGGGGAGACTCACAACACCACCAGACACTGTCTGGATTAGAGGTTGATGCAAGACCTCCATCTCTCCCACACCACTTCACTCTCCACAACAAAGTCCAGTTTTAAATATTTCCTGGTAAGACGACTTCAAGAGCCTCTTCTGGAAGGTTTCCTTACAGCCCGTTGTAGAGCAGTCAGTCTATCTCCTGGCACACAGAGCATGTTAGAGATAAATGTCCAACAGTAAAAATTCCCAATACTCTGCTTCAGATTTTCCTACCTTCAGCCCCACCCTGTTAATCCCACTCACATCTCCCCGACTCCCCAAGAAGTGTCTTCTCTACCTTTGATATTTGTAACTCCTACCTCTCCTAGAGGTATACAATCAATCTCAGGTAAGTTCACGTACCTTTCTGTTATCCTAAATCAACCCTTATAGGGCCCTGATCAATATTATTGCCCTCCTCTGAACACACCATAGTTTGCTGCTTTCTCGCAATGAAACACATCTAACTTAGGATTTTTACCCCTCTCCTTTATGTGATGAAATCCCTATCTCAATAGCTCAGAATTGCCATATCTTATTAAGAATGTGTCTAGCTCATGGCTGACTACTACAGAAAGGTTCTTCACGTTTCCCTCCCTCACTGAAAGTAATCTCTTCCCAAATGCATTCGCTCTTATTAGTTTTCTAAATTGAATCTGATTATTTTTCTGCTTGTGGTACAAATGTTCTCTGTTTTTCTTTAATGACTTCTGTGCTCTCTGAAGTGTCCATACCATCATTCAATTTCGTATTACTTGGGTGATCAAATGTAACTGGTGACAAATTCCCAGCAGTAACCAAGAAGTTTAATAAAACAAAACTCAGCAACATTCGTAACCCACCACTAAACACCCAGCTTTTACTGGAGTCTCTCTCCAGCCACAGAGACATCACATTCCCACCTAACAAATATATACCGTCTCTGCATGCATTTGGCAAGCGTGCATCCATTATCTCTGAGCATGCAGGTGATAGCCATCCATCAGAAAGTAGATTAAAAAGCAACTAATTCCCCATAACTCACTAAGACACAACACTGGAAGGAAGAAACAGGTGGCCAAAATGAATCCAACCTAGAACTGAAACCCCAGCGGGGACAGAGGGCTCTGTACCATACATCACCAGTGCTCTGAAACGGGCAGCCTTCAAAGCAAGGAGGTCAAATTTGAACAAGTTTCATCACTGTCAGCAGAAACGGACTGGGAGAAAGGAGGTCACTCCTCTGATACTTTGCCTATGAACTTTCACTGTTTATCGCTATTCCTCAGCTTTTCCAATAAGACTTTACTTACTAGTTTTTCCCCAGAAATAAAGTGGGTTTTTTTTCCAATTTACAAATTTGACATCTCTCACTGGTTATAATTATCAACTCCCAAGAAACAGGCAAGAGGTTTGCCAGAGGGAGGGAAAACACACGAAAAATGATATTGAACAAGAGATATGTAAGAATTCCTTAATTTCATAAATAAATAGGAGAACACCATATGCTCCAGAATAGAGACCAGTAACCCACAGTTGCCAGTTACCTTGGAACAAACTCCTTTAGCTCCAGAGCAGGTAGGCTAGAACCTGATGAGTATGGCAGGCTTTCATTCTCCTTTCAGAACTGCATGCACAATAGTCACGCGAGCTGGACTTATTTGTTGATGTCAAAAGAAGACTAGACCTCGTTTAGAGGCTTCATTTAAGCATGGAGCAATTTGCAAAGTGTTGAACAAAACCCGTAAGATTTAGGGGGTACATCTGGAAATGCAATACCCAGGTGTGAAAGTTAACACTTCTAATGAACCATAACAGAACACAGGGACTGTGCAACCTACCTCTGCATCTTGAATTAAATGATTTAGCTGCATTGAACAACCAATATCCTTTTCAATAACCACATGTAAAAAAGGAAGCTATGAGCCAAACTAGTCTGTAGAAAGGACAATCCTATTACTATAAACAGAAAAAAGCACAAAGGCCCAAAATTCTGCAATCTGCAGCTAACTTACTCCAGGTTTTTCTGGGTTAATGCTTGCCAAGATTACCACTTGGCAGCCTCCTGCTGTCATCAGCTAAACTGTCATCTCATAATCTAAATTTGAATGACAATGCAGCCCCAAAAAGTAGATCAACAAAGAAATCCAAAGTTCAGAGGAACTACTTTTTCTACTCTCTGTGGTGTCCAAAAAGTTTGGACTGCCTTTTCCCTACAATTTCTACCCAAGAAACACTTGCTACTTGCTACTGCAGCCCTGTTATCAAGGATGTGTCTTTTACCTGCCCATCTCCTTCAAGGGAGGGGGGTGGTGAAGGGGGTGGGAGGTATTATAAAGGAGACATGCACAGAAGATTGGGTAGCACAGCTCAACAAAGTGGGAAAACAATAAACAGTCCCTGACACCAACCTGCAGTGCGAGCTTCACCTCGGTCCTTCAGTCAGCTATGCCAGAGCGCTTATTTTATAAGGGGGAACTTAAGCTATTTTTTCTTCACACTGTGAAGAGCTGGGGATCCCTTCTCACTGTCCAACAATATGTCCACAGACACAGCTCCAGTAGCAGCAAACCCACTCTATCTGTATCTTTTAAAACACATATTAAAGCTGTGCCTGATATATCTATTTTAGTTAAAAGAAGCTACTGAAAGACAGTGGCAGCCAGCAAGAGTAATTTCCCGGAATAGAAGAGCAAGTTAACTACAGGCCAGCGTACTACTGAAGATGCGTAAACCAGAGAAAGTTCCTCTTCCACAAAATCCTTAGAGGGAAAGAAAAAAATAAAAAGGGAATTATTATAGTCCTCATTTATGGCCATCTAGGAATGGTTCCCAGTGAACAGAGGGCATCTGAGGTAAGTATGACCTGGCTGCTCCAGCCTGTGTCTGCACATGACTGAATACTGTCAAAAGCTAAACAACTCTGTCTTTCTCTCAGCCTTCTGTATGCTTGTTATTCAGAATGCATTTCTGTAATACCTTTTTCAATACCAAAATATTCTTCAAGCAGCTGAAGTGGGGTAAATCATGAATGGCATGACATCAGCATCGTATCACTCTGACGCTGGTTCTACCCATATATTAATTCCTTAAAGGTTATTAACTCCTTTGTAAATAATGAGATACCTCACCTCCCTAGGCACTGCAGCAGCGAAACCTGCTTTAAGGAGTCAGTCAAACCAACCGTCCAAGAGAAGGTGGAGCAAAACCGTCTTTTCCGTATTTGGGAGAGGTGCGTTAGAGCTCCTTCTCTCATTCTCTTCCATTTATTATGCTCACCTTCTTTTGTCTCAAGAAAATCAAGAGACGAATCTGTCCTCCTTGCCCTCTTACCAGGATGAACTCTTATATTTGTTTCTACTCACACCCTAATGCAGAGTAGGAAAAAACCAAACTCTTCCATAACGCTGAAGCTGAAATCTAAGCTTACAGGATTGCAGGAGTATCTATAGTAATCACCTCATCTTCATGAAGCAAGAGTGAGCAACAGACTGAAGGAGGGTCAGAGCCACCAACCTCAGTACTGTTGCTGTCTCACATAGCACATTAGACTGTGTCCGGGCCGTACTAGTTAGCCCAGATCAGAAAGCAGGTTACAGCAAAGCATGCTCCTGGGCTAATACTCTGCCCATCACACCACCCATTACTGATGCCCGCTGCTCTGCTGTGGTGCAGTCCTGATGCTCCCAGGACACCCTGAGCCCTAATGTGCTACACATCTTACACGTGCTTACAATGCACAGCAGCAGGACCAGGTAAAAAAGGATCCAGCTGCCCATATTTGCCTGCCTTGGCCACATAACACTATCATTAGAGCAGATGAGACACACTGGAGCTGGAGCAGGGCAGAGGGGTGTTTGTTTGGGCCCATTACACAGGATATCAGGAGCAGCCTAAGCTCTCCCCCCACAGTAGATCCCAGATGCCGGTGTAAGCTCACAGCTGACAGACAGTTGCACCTGAACAGCATAGACACAACAAAGCTGGGCTCCAGCCAACATTTCAACTGGAGCATACAGACAGGTGTCCCCACCAGGCTTTGACCAGTGAAGTACATCTCCTGCATTATGCAAATCCTGCCTTGGGTGTTTTGTGGGAGCAGCAGCGGTTCCAATGCGCTCAAGGACCTCTAAGCCCGCAGTAGCTTCGCACCGTGACCCAGTTACCAAATCTGGGCAGACAGCTTTCGAGAAAGCTCAGAAGGACGAGGTTGTTCCAGCATCTCAGCTTACTTTACAAAAATGTATTGTGGGCCATGAGTTAGGTGTGGTCGCTAGTATCTGCTATTCTATGTTCTGCATCGAATGACACCACATCTAAACTGATATTTCACGGCACCAAGTGCAGCTCATCACAAGGTTCAGAAAGGCTTCTCTGATACTAAGCTACAGGAAAAACACTAAGTGGAGAACAAAAGTCTCCAAAGCCACATCCACTTTTCTTTCCATCTGGTTAGCCCAATCGGTGTTTACAAAACTGTCATTTGAAATACTTGTGCTCTCATGCCTTTGCTGATCAATAGACAGGAGGTTAATACTGCTTAGGTGAGGGGCCAGAGTTACGACATCCAGCCATCCAAGCTGCAACCACAGCTACAGTCTGATAGGACAAACTAAGCTGCCTGTTTCAAAACTGAGTAATGGCAGAGACGAGACTTCTTCATACCTTCTCTGTCAAAGACACAGCCCAGACAAAATCCTCTTTATGTTCCCAAACAAGAACAAGACCTTTTACAGTTTACGCTCATATAATTTAAGAACTGTGCTGCTCAGAACTTCTGTACCAACTTGAGATGCATTTAACCAAATTCCATTTTAAAGTGTTTATAACAGAAGTTTTGTTCTGTCCCCAAACAAATTAAGTCAGTGTGAACCTATTTAACTCTTAATGTAATCACTCACAGGACATTTTTATAAACCAGCAAGTGAATGCTGGAGCTACAAGTTCCTTGTGGGCATTAGATCAATTCTTAAATTTGATTTACTACTGCTGCACACCAAAAACAGTTCTACAAACATTGCACACAATGAAACTCCTCCTTTTAAAAAATCAAAGGTAGTTCCACAGTGTCTTTAAATCTGTTATCTCAGACAAATATTGTGGCTGTCATCAGGAAATTAACTACTACAAAAATGTAATTACTAGTCATGCAGTGTGTCAAATTTATTTACCTGTAAACAAATATTCTTCTGAATTAACTGTTAGTAACTCCCCTTTATAACTGTATTTTGAAATGTACATCCCTCCTGTGGTATAAATAAAACAAACAAGAGCAAATCAGAGATTTGCTTCATATATTAGAGATGGTAGGAAAACAAAGAAAAAACAGTTAAATACTTTCCCCAAGGGGGTGGGAGGAGGTGGGGGGTGGAATACCCATAAGGTGCAAGCTGCCTTAGCATCAGTAGCACACTGTCAGTAAAATATATAAAAAAAAATCTCAACATGTTCATATACTTGATTATGCCTTTTACAAAGAAACAGAAGCAAAAGTCCTATAAGTCTCCAAGAGTATTTCATCAACTGCAGAATTTCACCTGGGGGGGCATCTGCAGACAGCTCCCTACAGCTCTGCAAAACACGACTGCAAAAAAAAAAAAAAAAAAATCAAGTCCACAAGCACTGCACAGCCACCTACATACGCCAAATGCCCACGGAGATAATCACACCCCCGTCGGCAAACACTTAGTGGTCCGCGAAGCGGAGCTGGGCTTAACAACGTGGCTACAGAAGACAAGGGGAGAAAATGGGGGCGGGTGGGAGAAGGGGGCGCACTTGGCAACTTCATTTGCCACAGTTTTAGAAATACACCACCCCCACCACCCCCACACAGCCCGCCACCCCCCTTTTCTCTGGGGGATGTTCGGGCAGATCCCAGGCTGGAGGGCCGCGGCTCCGCGGGGGCCGGGCCGGGGGCAGGCCCGAGGGCTGCCGGGGGAGCCCCCCGCCCCGCCGCCCTCTCATCCAACGCATCCCGGGGGAGCCAACAGCTTCCTGTCCGCCCCGAGCTCGCCGGCAGGACGCCGGCCGGGGGCCGCCTGCAGCCCGGCCCCCCTCACACACACCCCATTCCCGCCCAGCCGCCCCGGAGCGCCGCAGTCCGGTCGTGCCCGGGGGAGCGACGGGGCAGCTCCCTACCCGCCGCCGCGGCCTAGGCGGGTCAGCGGCCGCCCACCTTTCCTTCCCCTCTCGGCCCCGCACAATGCGGCAGGCACGGCGCGGCAGAGCGGAGCAGGCCCCGGACCCATTGCTTCCTTCCCCCAGCCCTTCCCAGCCAGGGGAGCGGGTCACTTACATGCCTGGAGCCCGGGGAGGAGGTGATGGGAGGGTGGCGGCGGCAGGGGAAGGGAGCCGGGGAGGGAGGCTGGGGAAGGGGAGGAAAGGGGGAGCGAGCCTGCGAGCGAGCGGCGGGAACGGGGAGGCTGGCGAGGCGGGCTCTCCAGCGGGTGCCGAGCGAAGGCCTCACTGAGCTCCAGGCAGCCGCCGCCTCCTCACCATCTCCGGGCGGCGGGCGGTGGGGCGGCTCCTCCTCCCCCTCTCGCAGGCGCTGGGCCCATGGGGCTCACACGCCCGCTCCCGCTGCCGGCTTGCCTTCCCAGCCGCTCCGCCTCGCCCCCACCGCCGCCCTGCCTCCGGCCGGGAGGGGGAGGCCGCCCCTCGCCTCGCTCAGCAGCCTCGCCGCAGCCGCCGCCGCCGCCTCCCCCCGCGCCACCGGGCCGAGCTCCCGCAGCCGGGGCCGGGCTCGTCCCACACGCGTCTCCGCAGCGTTCGCTCACATCCTCCGGGGAGCGGCCGCCGGGTCCTACAGCCGCCGCGCCGCTTCCCGCCCGCCCCGCCGTGCCGAGGGGCCGTCCCGCTCCGCGCCGCTCCCCGCGGGGAGGGTTCACCACCGCCGCCGCCGGGGCCTCGCCGCCCGGCCCCGCCTCGCCGCTCTCGGAGCTCCCTCAGCGCGGCGGGGCAGAGCCCGCCGGCCCGGCCCTCCCGCCGCCCCCCTCCGCCCACCCGACAGGCCGGCCCCTGGACCCGAGGGCGGTGTTTCCGGGCCCCCGGCGCGGCCTGGCCCCGGGCGACCCGGCAGCGGGGTCGCCCCCCTGGGGGCCGTCACGTCCCTTGACCCGGGCGTTTGGGACGCCGTGCCCCGCGAGGTGATATGGCCTCTCCTAACTCGGCCCTGCGGGAAGCCAACAGCGTTAGGAGCCTGGTGCCCAGAGCGTGGACAATTTACCCACCCCAAAAAGGGGGCTCGACCCCGCCGTAGGGGGTTGGTCCGGGCAACTCCCGGCTTTTCAGCCTCTGGGAAGAGCCAGGCCCCCGTAAACCTCTCGGGGTACCACCAGCAAGCTTCCCCGAAAGCGTGGGGTGCCAGTCCGCTTACCCTGCGCTCAGCGCTTTCCCGTGCGCCCGCGAAATACCAACTGATTAATCCGGTATCAGGATGCCTTGGAGGATAGTTCACTACCCCTCTCCGCAGCGGGCGGTGCGCTGCGGTTCGGCGCGGAAAGGTGAAGCGATTGCCCGAGGACTGGCGGTGGCGGAGGGCCGGGGCGGCGAGTCTGGATGCTGCTTTCCCCGCCACCTCGCTGCGCTCGAGGCCGTCCTGCTCTCGCAGCACGAATGCCTCGAAACACCATGAATTGCTTCAACTATTGCTTACAGCGTGGTACTACTCTGTAAGACGTTTAAGAGCCATTCTGCTCTGAAAAACGGTGTTCTGGAAGTGCCTTTGACAGATTTGTTATTTCTCCATGCTTCCAGTATCAAAATTTGCCCTCTTTGGTCATATAGGGATTTTGTTTATTGTCTAATTGACAGGGCCATAAACGCTAACTGGGCTGTAAGAACTGACTGGATTTCTTCAGAAGTGTACCATCAATGATAGACATTTCTGCAGCCAGAAGCTAGCTGGAATTTAGAAAATATCTCACCTTTCCGCAGCTTTGCACTGGTAACCACGTAAAGGTGCATGAAATCCATTTCCAGCAGTACAGCTGGGGGATACGACTCTGCCTTTACACTGATAATAAACCTATTTGATATAACAAGAGACGTTTCTACCACATCATTTGCATGATTGTACACATTTAGTGAAATTTGCTTTCTTCTTCCATTTTGATCAACTAGCTCTGTCTAATCTGTCATGAGGGTTCCTGAGTGTCGGATGGATCACTGGATTTTGGGTACACCAGTGTGCTAGAGGAGCCAACGATGAGATGGAGGAAAGGCTTCACTCTTCTTCATGGCAGAGGGAGAAAGAGCAAGACCTCCTTTCCCACCCAGGAGCAGAGCAGTTCCTCCTGGCAGAGCTGTTACACTCCGGTGGTATTTTCTATGGCTGTCCTTTAGGTTCACTGGGGCATATTTCAGCACAGTTTTAAAAGCGTACCATTTGGGCAACGTAGCAGGTATAAGCAGACCCCATAGTGCAGGCTCGGTTACCTACTTCAGGGTCAGATCCCCATGTCCTGCAGTCAGTGGAAAAGTTTCTGTTGATACCAGAGCAGAACGACATGGCTGTGAGAGCTCTCTAATAGGCAAAGTTAATGGGAAGGAAAAATCCGGGTTTGTGATCACATTTCTACCTGCTGTGCATTATGTACAGAATATTTAGTGTAGATTACAATGTAGGTAGGCATTAGAGATACATTTAAAATTAAATTAATCATCAATGTGCAAAGCTTGCAGGCAGCTCAGAGGACATGTATCGAACTCAACAAAAACAAGAAGGAAATTAATTCAAGAACTAATGATGAGTCTTCAGACCACAGTTACACCCAGCAACGAAGGGCGTGTGGAAGTTCACTGGCTGTAAGAACCTTCTGTCCAGGCAGGGGGATCTCTGGTAGTAGATGTTAGGGCAGGAGAGCTTTGTTGCCTTCCTGCCAAACCCTGTCCTGATTGATAAGCTCCCAGGCTGCATGGTGAGCAAGGTCATGAGGACTTCCCCCTGCAAATGAGGCAGCAATTTAAAAAATAAGGTCATACAGTAAACAGTTTTCTGTCCTGAGGAGAAGAAAATAAACCTCCGTTATTTGCTAGAAAGGAAGTACAATTCAAAACCCCCCAAATTTCAAGATGAGCAGATTGTTCAGATTTGCCAACTGTTGATTTACCATGATGAAAGACAGGCCCAAACTAGAAAGTTTGGATCCCAGTCTGGACCTGAAATTCCCCAAAATTGAGGAGGAAGTGCAATCCAGAGTCTGGAGTAAGGGCTTATCTCTCAAACACAGCCAAGCACTGTGGATAAAAATACCCAGGTAAAGTAGGAAGTGCCTGGTCTGCAACAACAAAAGTGACTTTGTATCAACAACGAACAAAAGCAGCTTCTTTTTTTTTTTTTTCTCTGAGAACAATGAAATCACTCAAGAATTTTTCTAAATGCAAACAATGTGGGTTTTATCACTCAGTTATCATCAGCAGGATTATAGTCTATAAACCCTAATTTTCAGGGAAGTCCCTACATTTCCCTGAGCTCTTCCTCAAATTTCACATCTGTTGACTCTAGTTTATTAAGTGCTTCAGGATAAGGTGCATCAGCTGTTCTTTGGTATTGTACTACCCCAAAATACTGAATGTAGGGGTTAGTGGCTTTCAGAAATTCATGTTGTGAATACATAAACGTATGGTTTGTATTTCTCTGATGAATTTCCTGTGAGACTAAGAGTCAGCTAAACTGATCCCATGAAGAGCAGTAAGCTGAATGATGCCTGTTTGCTGAAGCATTTTGGGGAGCTCATCCCGAAGGCTCGCTGAAAGCCCTGGGAGAGGTCGGACAGGAGCTCCAGGTTTGGTTTCCAGCTTCTGTTCCTGGTTGCCAGGGTACTAAAGCTGGACAGCCCTGGGATGGCATGTGCTTCCTCCAGCTGGAGTGGGGAGGAAGAAGGCTCACTTCACAGTCCTGCAGAGAGCTTTTCTGGCTGGGTCACACACGCTGCTGACAAACTCTAAAGTGAGAGCAGTATGGCTCTTCACCAGGCATAATGATAGCTGTGACAAGGGGCAGAAAACACGCTGTGGGGAATTTGGTATATAAACAGGAACCGAATGGTCTGTGTAGAAAATGCGCTAGTTAGATACAGTACGTACAAAAATAGCAAATATATCACTTCTGTCCTATACACCACTGCAGTTGCTTTTGTTCTTACAGTAATAACCACAGGTCCCAGTCTGGGCCAGGCACCATTAGGCGCTGTAGAGACACATCAGAAGACTTGGTCTTTGATCTGACTGGACTGAAGCCTGTTTCAAACCACTGCTTTTCCCCTTGCTTATAAAGTAACAAGTCATGAGTTCTTAGTTCTGGGAAGATACCTGAAAATGCTGAAATTCCAATGATCGGTGTGAGGAAACATCATGATCTTAACTGTAGTCAGAAAGGCAAATCCTCTGAGACTGAAATACTGAAGTTGTAGACAAATATGAACAGAAAAGCAAAAGCTGTCAGGTTCCTGTTTCATTCCCAACTCTTGCACACCTGAGGCTGATTATGATCTGCTCCTAAAATTAGAGGTAAGACCAATGTGGGCATGTTTACTTGGGTGCAGTTTCAGTGGTTGATTACCCCTGCAGATCCCCACGTGGAAATGTGGAAGGAGCAGCAGCCGCGCTGCTGGATGTGGGCACCAGCACAGCAATGGGTTCTTGGAGCACTGGTTCTGGCTGCATTGAGCTCCATGTGAAAGCCAGTGTGGAGCAGGTCAGTCTTCCTCAAGACAGCTGCAGTTTCTTAGAAATCACGAGCTGTAATTGAGCTGTTAAGGTTTTAGGCATTGTGGTGACAGGGGCTTCCCAGACTCTTTAAAATGTATGTACATATGACACTTACCCAGTGGACTGGCAGGTTTTTTTATTATTTGGATATTAATGCTAGAAGAGAAAGGATTGCTTTTGGTTTCTTCAGTGCATTTTTAATGGCATCTGCATACACGTGAAAATCTGCTACCCTTTAAATCACCTCCTCAAAGCTGTATAATTTGGAAACTTTTAGGGGCAGAGTTGACCATTTCAGCATCATTCTGGTCTGACCCTCTGGCTACTGCAGCCATAAAGTCACGCTTAGTGATGTCTTCATCTGTATTCACACCTTATAAGTAAAAGAGATGACACTGCCATAAATAAAAGCAGGAAAAGAGAGGAAAGATAAATTCATATCTTTGGTGCTCTCTTTACTTCAGAACCCTGCTGCATCCTCATTTCTGCAGTCATGCCAATCAGACACCAACCAAAAAGCAATGGCTTATGGAGCAATAGGCAAGAGGATTTTCTGCTTTATAATACAACAAGGAGTCCTATGAAAGGAGAGCCCCACTAATAATTCATATATTATATAAATATTCATTTTATATATTAAAAAATACATATTTATATAAATGTATAATTTTTTTTTCCTGTTTGAGCATCTCTCCTGTACTTCTTTGATGTCTAATCAGGTTTGAGCTTGTGCTACCCCTTGCCCCATGTGAAATCACTGAGGTCTCCTTTTCTGCCTGACTTGTTATTGTCACAAAAATTTTGACTGCTTTCACTAGCCTTTGGCTAGTTGCACCCTGTGGCCAGAGTGAGTTACGTCCATCCTTGCTTTGAGGGGCAGAGCTCCTCTCCAAGCCCAAACCCCTCTTTCTTTCCTCTCTGCCTCAAGTTTCCTGTGGGCAACAAGCGAGATGTGCTCAGTCTTCTTGAGCAGTAGCAGCCCCGGAGGAGTGGTTTTCTGGAGTGATTCAGTTGGCGTTGAGGACCCCGTCTCCACACCAGCAGTGTTTCGGTAGGGGTGGTTCAGGCTAACTGTAAACAGGATCCCTTGGACTGCATGCCCAGTGGTGGCCAGAGTTCCCGTGAAGTGGTCTGGAAGATCTGTCTGCATTAGGTTCACTGGAAGGAACCCGGTTCATGCACTCCCAGTCTGGTCCGTGATATCAACCAAAGCACAGAGACTGGGTATGATCAGATTTGCTTCGAAAGCACCCTCCTGATTCAAACATGCTAATGTAGATGCAGGCATTGAAAACATTGCTGTCACATGAGCTGATGGTATCCAAAAGTTAAGAAGATATTAGGAAGAAGAATAAGTTTGAGAAGATATTAGGAACAAGAATCAGGCACAGACACAAACACTGCAAAATTCAGGCCAAAAACCCTGCACGTGTACTGATATAACAAATACTTATTTGCTTGCCCTCCCCACCCCTCACCATACTCAGCATATAACATTGGTTTTCTTGGACCTTGAGTCATCAAACATTGCCTGTCTGCTGAACTTCCCATCTCAGCCTTGAACAGAACGGCTCATGAATCAAGCCGGGTCCACTCAGAGCCTGTCTGTGCATAAGAGGGTCATCTCTTCGGGGCCACGTGGGACCGGACCTACATCTTACCATGTCTATGCCCAGGACTGAGCACAGTCTCTGCAGGAGCTTCTTGGTGCTTGTCTAACATACACACTAAATATTAAAATAATAAAGGCAACCGTGAAATAAATCAACCTGTTGACCTGCCTTGCGGTCCTCACTGCCCTTAGCCTGCTTGTCTGCATTCAGCTGAAGAACTGGCTGCTCCTCAGCCAGATACTCATTGCCAGCCTGGAGGGAATCAGGCCCACTGTATTTTTCTGCCGCATCCAGCCTGGCTCTCACTCAGTGTTCCCGCTGCAGCCCCTGAGCCTGCCAGGACAGGCTGGAAGTTGTTGAAAATGATGTCACTGAATGGGCAGGGCTTCTTTGCCACCGATAACATCTCAGCAGATGTCCTCCAAATGCGCTCACAGTTCTTCCCATTATAGCATCTTTATCTTCCATTTACCTGTCACTGTCCCATCTTCTAAGTTAGCAGAAAGGTTACTCTTTGCTAAAGACTATTTATATGAAAAAATGGGAAAGAGCTTTGCTGCAGTTGTTTTAAGTGGTGTTGGTTTATTCTCAGACAGCAAAAGATCGCAATTCAGTAAAACACGAGTACTCAGATACTTCAAAGCATATTGGTACCAGACTTCCACTGAAAAAATTTGCAATTTTCCCTTGTTCATTTACCCTCTTCCAAAATAAAACAAGTGATCAGCAGAGTTGCCACACCGCATACCTTACACAGGCACCCCTGTGATCCCGTTAGCTATAATCTGTTATCTCTATATCCCACAGGTTTCACTTCTACCTACTGCATCTCATCCCGATTTAGAAAATCAGATCTACCCCAGGGTATCCTCCTGGACATGTAGAGTTCCACTGAAATCAGCAGGGACCTGTTTAAGGACATACCTGCAGAGAAGATCTGTTACTCCATATTTACACAGTACCCAGCATAATAGGACATGAAACCTGAGTAAAGCCTCCAAACGCTACTGCCGTGGAAATCAGTCTTGTTATTGACTGATGACTCAACATGTCTGAATTTAGATGGAAGCGGGCTACTTTCAATTCCTAATTCTTTTATAGACTCTCTGCATAACGCAGCCAAGTCATTTAATCTCCATACCTCAGACACTCCCGTATTTAATGCAGAGAAAGTCAATCATTGATTAATTCTCTTCCCCCAGCCCCTGCTCTGGTTTTTGATTATAGGTTCCTTGGGGCAGATGTTGTCACTTGTGAGGAGCCAGAACACTGCACAGCACCAGGGAGCTCTGGCAATCCTATAAATGATAAAATAACAATCATGTTTGGAAGCACAGAAGCAGCTGTGATTTTCCTAATATTTGTCCTCATAGAGCAATTTTTAAACTGAAAGTGCACCTGGGACAATTCAGTTCCAGAAGAGGCTCAACCGGATCCTGGGATGATGAAAACCCGAGTAACCTGAGCTACAGCATTGCCTTTAACAAAGCAAGAAAATGTAAAATGGAGTCATAGATTGTTTTTAGAAAATGTAAAGCAATGTAAGGATTCAAACCTTAAATAAAGCACAGCAGCCACACAGCTCTCCTCCTTCATAAGAACAGATGTGGAAAGCTATTATTATAATTTGCAAATAATGTTACCCCCCCTTATGCGTGTCATTGGAGCTTTTTAATGACGTGGCTTTAGCTAGACAGTTTCTTACATAACACTGTTACTCTGGTTTTATTTCAGACGTAGTTGTTAGGTGATGGTTTTCCATGTATAGGTTCTATTAATAAAAAGTCATCAGTTACACAGCCAGTTATCTCTCATCATTGGAATTGCAAAGATATTTCCTAGGTTACAATATTTGCCAAAAGTTAAGCCCAGGAGCAAGCACAGATCCCTGCAGGAATGCCAAACAACTTGCACAGGCAACCTTTATTAATACAAATCACTTCAATTAAAATTGACACATGAGCTAATTGATAATCTGTTGATTGATAAACAAGACCTTGCTCATTTTATCCAGGCATTTGTTAATTACCTGCCTGATGCTGCAGCTGACCGGTGAGGACACACTCCTGCTCTAGGAACGTCGTGGGTTTTGTGTGCATTCTCGTTTACCGGTGGTTTGCTGTACCTTGAAAATAGCAATGCTTTTCAGCCATGGGGTATAAGGTATTGTGTCTACCTGCACTACAGCTGGGATACAGGATGCATCAATCAGTTCATGCACAATAAGGTTAATATTATCTGCCATATGATGCTACAGTAAATTCTCATGCTACTTGCTGACCGTATTTTTTTCTGCTTCTCTCCCCTATCCCCCACACACATCCGACAGAACTGGCAGCCTCCACAGCGCTCTGTAACAGCGAGCACACTGCGACACTGTTGCAGGGGTTCCCTACAGCAGAGCCTTCCCAGTGCCATTGATCAAGCCACAAGCACTAGTTAAGTAATGCAAGGTTGCTCTAATTCCCTGACTCATCTCCTCTTCCCCCTAGAAATCCTAAACGTGGAGCTGGAAACCAAACTGCAGTCCTCTGACTGCAGCAGGATGAAGTAACTTTGATTGCTGAGTCACCACACTGACCCACACAGCTCAGACTTCTGTTTATAGTTGGCAATAGTCAAAAACGCTCATTGTAATCTTACCACGGTCGAGCTACTCACTGCGTATTCCCTGGAAATGCATTCAGCCTACCTTTCAACTCGGGCTCAGGTTCCCCAAATCACTGTTTGTGTAATGTTTACAAAACCACGATTCATTTTAAGTAGCCTTGAATTATTATATTCCTGGGGTCCTTTTTTTAATGCATATGCCATCTTAGAGCTAATCAGCATTCTGCTCTTGTGTTTGCAACTGCTGAGAAAGTCAGATCTTAAAAAGCCGTAACTCCCAGACAATTTCTGCCCATCAATAGCTCATACAAACTGTTTGGGCGTAGTAAGCAGTGTGGAGGAGAACTGGAGATCAAATTATTCTCAGGTATGAATTAAATCTATTACTTTGCAGCCACCGACAGGTCTCCTTGCTCTGCATGATGAAATTCTCCTCATTACATGCTGCATATTTTTACAAACACTACTGTCCTTCTGAGCATGATATATGTTTCTCCGATAGAAATCTGTGCTTTGCGACAGTGGCATCACTATGCAACACTTGTGATAATGTTAGCTGTGAGTCCCGCTGTTTTCGCTGCAAACCTTTTGTTTTGGTCTGCAACGTGACATGGGAGGTATTTGACGTGTGCCTGACCGCAGAGACAAATGGAAGAGCAGAAACACTCGCGTGCCACGGTTTGTTTCTAGAATTGATCTTGACCAGTCAGCATAAAATGCATCATGTCGGTGCAATTGCCATAATGCTCTTTCATTAGGAAAAACGATTCCTGGTGGACACAAGGCAAACAGGAGTTGAGTGGGGATGCGTCCACCGCCCCCTCAGCTGGCTAATAGAGAAAAGTCTGCTTGGAGTTCAAAGCAAAATATGAAACCAGATCAAGGTAAATCAGGGAAGACACAAATGAAAAGGCATGTGACCAGTTTAAAATACAGATGAACTTCTCTTAAAAGAGTTCTCTTCAGTGACCTTTCCTGCCATGTGACCAAATTCTTCAATCAGGCACTGTAAATGAATGCTAGAGTTGTCTTTATTTTCATTTCAGATCTGGCCACGTTAGCATTTACTTGCTGCATTCATTTGTTCCCCAAATAATCTCACTTTCTGCTGAAGTCAAAGGGAGTTTTCTTGTAACTCGTTTCCTGGCTCTGCTCTGGGCTGCAGCGGTGGTGCTGGCAAACTTTTCCAATCCTGAGGGCCTGGGGCCAGCCAGCTCCCTGCCGTTACCAAGCCCAGCCAGGAAGGCAGCAAGGCATTTTAAGGCCAGTAAGTGACTACGGAAGAAAGCTGGGCTCTGTGCAAAGTCCTGGGCTGACAGGCAAACCCCTCAGGAAACAGCTGGCCCCAGGGTGAGCAGAGGGTCCCTCTCTTTGGAGTTTATATTTAACCAAACCATATGTCCTCAAACAGGCATGGAGAAGTAGCAAGATGGGTCCCTGCATCTATGCAGCCTCTTTCATTTATCAAAACCCCTGCTGACTCAGACCCGGACCTGGAGGCAGCATCCACTCGGCTGCAGCCGGTGCCAAATGCAGCAATACGGTAACTCCTTCTTCCCCACTCCCTCTGCTTAGACTCCCCAGGATCACAGAAGAATTTGTGACGTGCTCCAACATTGAACAAAGAAATCTCTGATCTTAAAGGGGTGGGGGTGGGGGGGGTGGGGGGAGCGGGAAGGGTTCAGATTAAACCAGGCAACTGGCAAAGATTCAAATTGCATCTTATTTTAGCCAAAGCAGTTCACCAATCCTGAGGAGAGATGTGAATTTTCAGCTCCAGTCAGATGCCTAATTATTCATTTCTCCTTATCTTGCTTTTAAAATCTTGCCAAGGCTGCACCCATCCCGATATCTCTAGGCATCTGAATACCCCTCAGGAAGCACCTGAGCTCTTTGATGGTAGACCTGTTTTCAAGTCACCGTGTAACCTCTCAGAAACCCCTGCAGATGACGGTGTGCTGACAAAGCGCACCTCACACTGGAACAATGCTGCCTCTTACCTGTAGAGGTACCACTGCATCCACCACAGCTGACAGGATCTCTGGGACTGTCAGCATGGTCTCACCAGACAGGAGCATGCCTTTTTCTATGGGTTGTTTAAGCAGAGCTCCTGAGTGTGACAAATAGCATCTTTTTTGCTATAGGCAAGTCTCAAGACTGACTCCTCAATCTGTTACTGACTACACAGCAAGGGCTTCTTCAAATTGCTGAGTCTAAAATGAAAGTGAACTGGAAAGAAAGTAAAAACATGCAGGTTGTGAAGCATAAAATTAGACTTTTCAAAAATTCCAATTTTGTTTTCCTCACAGATTTCTTTCCCACCAAGCTTCCTCATCTTCCACTCCCTCCCCACCCATGTTTTCTGCAAAGATCCTTCTCAGAGACACACCGTACACTTATTTTCTCCAGAGCTTGATTTCTGTCTCACTGAAGTCCATGTGAAAAAGGACGTGACAGGATCACATCTGAGCCCCAAAGAAAGGACACTTTGGTTTCTGGCAGGCCATCAGTTATAAAGACAGAACAGACTTTTTTAATGTGCCACTTGCAATTAGAGGGGTGACCTGAGTGATGGATGACTTATGGAGGCTTTCCACAGGGTCTGGTTTCAGCCAGGTAAGGGTTAGCCCTGCTGGGAGGGATTGATGGCATCTTGTATGGCCTGGGAGAAGGGCAATACAAGCCACAGGATGAGTTTCTTAGCTTACCATGTAAGAAGATGCTATGGTTTCCTGTATCATCTCCCACTTTTAGATCTGCTTATACTGTATCACTTATAAAAGTGATTACTGATCATTACCTTTGGCTTCAAAAATGGCCACCTGCCACTTTGGAGTACAGGACATGTTGAGATGAAATTTATTTCCGTTCCCTTTTTTATCAGCATCTTTGTGCATGGGCTTCAGGTTTGGGCAAGGAAAGTTTAATCAAAATTGATTGGCTAGTGCAGAACCAAAATGTCTTTTTTAACCTTACAGACCTTCCTAAAACAGCATTTTGTGTGATCCCTGGAGAGCGTGTGACATCAAAGCCCCTCTCTGAAGAGCCTGGATGCATTTCTCTCATCCTTTAGGCAGAGCAGGCATCAGTGACATTGATACATAATTTAGTCCACACCTTCAGGGTATGTTAAACTAGCAAATTCTCTAATTTGCTAGGAATTCACATAGATGAATTGATGATTAAATAGGTGATTGAACTGAAGAACCCAAATGGAGCAGTTTGTTGCTAATTTAAATGCCATCTATGTCTAGACCACTCTCCTTGTTACATTCTAATTGACCTAATTATTTCCCAAAACATTCTTTTTGTCATTTCTTTTGCATTTATAGATCATTCTGTATGGGGGCTGGATGTGGGAGGAGGGCTGTTCTGGTGTATTCCAACAGCAGAGACTATTTTAAGCAGTGACTTTAGATAGCAGTATCAGCAGGGTATGAAGCTGGAGATCTTCCTGTAGAACCGGAGAGAAGATTGTGGGCTACCTGTTTGAACTTCACCATACAACCACATCCACTTTAACGATGTCTGAAGAATGAACACATCTCCCAGAGGTCTTCTCATTTTCAGTGGAGTTTCAGACATTTGATCGAGTTACTGCCATTTGATAAGCTAGTGTTCATCAGCCCAACTGAGCTGGGCAACTGTTATAACTGTGCATGCACTTTGTCTCTTGTAAAGGCAGTGGAAGGGCGCTTCTTTTGGTGGGGAAAGCAAACTGAAATAGTGCACGGTTGCTGTAGGGAGCTATTGTTACTGCTTGTAGGAGCAAGTACCCACAGAGTTACCACATTTCAGCTAACATGAGGTAGCTGGTTCATCATCTGGCCTAAAAACATGCTCGATAGATTCAGGCTGAACTGAAAATGTTTTACCTTCCAGCTCCTGGTCCTATTTTACCTTTGGCTGTTGGATGATCACCAAAAGTTACGTACAATCATCGATGGAGCCAGAATGGCTGTAATTACGTTTAGCTCTTCTAGACTGCCCTGGCAGATATCAACATGCAGCACCAAAGCAGTCTCTTGTTTCCCTCATTTAGAGAGAGAGAATCTGAGGTGAGGGAAAGAAAAATAACTTACCCAGGATCATACACAAAATCAGTGATGGTGCAAGTAGGGGAACGTGGATGTCCTGGTTCAGGGATTGTCTCATCAGGCAGGAACATTTTAACCAAAGTTCATGCTGTCTTTAGCCTGACCACTGACTTTAGCTGAATTACCCCTGGCTCAGGTCTGCTGGCTGAGAGAAGAGAATAGGCTTAAGATGCATAAAAAAGTATTTTGTTATCCCGAGTGGCTGCTTTGATTTTTCTTGGCTTTCTATAGCTGGAGACATGTCAGTCAGATGCCGTGCCAGATGTTTCCCACAAACTGTCACATAAATTAAATAGCTGGAGCAAGGTAGGAACATACCCAATTGCTGACTGGCTGCCAGAGCCTGCTGAATGTGTTCGGCAAACCACAGCTCTGCTCTCCTTCCAGTCAGCCTCAGAAGACCTGCCCATCCAAGAGATCTAGAGCAGGAGGTGACGGCCACAATGACTGGAAAAAGACAGCTTAAGCAGCCACCCTGGACCAGGGTCCCCCTTTCCCTCCTTCCCAAATGAACAGGATCCCTTGGCAGAGGCTGGTTGGTGTGGGACTCATTTATTGGCAGCGCTGAAGACCTGGGCTGATGGGTGGTTGCACAACCATAGACAAGAAATAGCCCAAAGCTCAGTGTGAATGGTCCTGCTCCAAAAAAACCTTCCAACAACTTCCCTGGTAAAGTTTCTTTTCCAAATCTGGAGTGCCAGTCAGGTGTTTCCTTCAGACAGGACTACATGTGGATTGGGGCTTTATAGGATGTTTTCAGCTTACAGAGCATTGGATGTTTTCTGTCGCATTAGGCCATCAGCAATTTCTGTTGTGTACTCATTTCTCAAATTAAATGCATAAAAAGATGGTGCAGGCAGCCAAGTCTCACACAGATCCGGCCACATACTGCCAACTCTTTACACACTGCCACTGACCGATGCAACAGCCAGCCAAAAGCAGCTTGCTAAATCCAGCAGCCTCCTCTGGAGCTGGTGCACGGTGTACAGGTGCAGAACATTCCACCTCCCCTGCATCCCACCAGCCAGAGGCTCCCCAGCCTGGCCCCCAACTTCCTGATGCCACCATGCTACACCAATAGCAGGGAAACGGGTCTTTTCCTTTCCTCAGGACAGTTCCACTCTTCCCACCCTTGGATCCCCCAGTTCTTGTGGATTTCATCCAAGAAATAAATCGGGTTTTAGGCAATTTAGAGATAAAAATCAGTGTAACAGCAGCTCTGTCCTTCCAGTGTTTTGTGCATTATTATTCACTGCATCTTTAGATGCATCTTAGGATGTTTGTCATTTAGGGTATCAACTGTCACCTTAAACAATATCCTACATAAACCCTCCTCTACCCACCACAGTCTCCTCTCTTCTGGTACTTTTCCTTTTTTTTTTTTTTTACTTATAACATGATTTTTCACTTATGATTTTCCCAAAACCTGAGAACTAAAATCCTTAAGTATTTTTCTCTCAACAATAGTTCTGCATGCAATTAAAAAACCCTGATTCCGTACATTTTATAAATAAAGCCTCTAGACTTATAGTTAGATCACAATGATCTCTTGGGCATGAACTGTCTTTCCAGTCTCCATGTATGAAGCGCACCACACAATAGTAACAATAAAAACAATGTCATCTAGTTGCATTCAAACAGTAAAGATCTATTATCAGCTCTATCTGGGTATCCTCCTTTCACCAGTGGCATGTGAAAAAAGACTACCATGAAAATTTCTTACTGAAAAAAAAAAAAGTTAGATTTCCATCAAAGAGAAATATTCTCAAGAAATTTCAGGTTTATTCGTTTTGTCATTTTTGTTGGAAAACTGGGCACTTTAAATCCCTCACACAAAGTTCTGTTCAAACAAAACTTAGGGGTTTGGCATGTTGAGGTAAAACGCCATAATTTTTAGTTTCATCCCCAAACTACCAACAACAGAGGATGTTTTTAAATTAAAAATAAAAATTTCCTCTTGCTATTCTGGTGTTTTTCAGCAAAAACTGCTGAACCACATTTTCTTGCCAACTCTAGTGCAAATAGCCTCTCTTCTGGTTTTGACAACTTCCTTGGGATTATGTTGCTCTATTTCAAGTTCCTCCTTGTTTTCTTTCTTCTACCTTAATGCCAGCATTGGCACCAAAGCTTCCCTTAATGATGACATATGTTCCTCACTCATTCAGAATATGATCTAACTCTTTATATACAGCATCTGTTTATTTATCTGTGGGACATGTGGCTAGAACATAAACTTGAATGAGCTGTGGGAAAGGCCAATTTTAAATATGAAAATAGACTAACATTGGTGTACTTACAGACACTTGCAGCTTCCTAATTTGATTACTAGTCACAGAAAATGCTTAGGCATTCTCATGACAATTAATATAAACATTATTCTTTCCATTGGAAAAAAATATTATCATAGCTGGACAAATAAACTGACCCACAACTTGAAAATTAATGTAATTTCAAAATTGTCTTTGAAGGCATAATTCAGTAGCAGTGCTTAATAGTCTCAGCTGTCATCAACGATGCAGTAATTAGTTTCAGTTCTAATGAATATTTATTTATATGAACAAGGTATAAGCATTGCAAATATCATATGTATTTAACCACAGTTTATGATGATGGTATTGTATGATTGCATGTATGTATTCATTATTATTGCATGAATATTTCATAGATCAGTGTAAAATGTAATTATGCCCTAGTATGTTTGCTTAATGTCAGCGTCAACAGTTTGATCAAGACTAGCATAAACCCAAGTCATTTTCTCAATGTGGATCCAAGTTTCTCAGCTCTGGTATCAGGATCAAGATTCTGGGGATCATAAATCATAGTAAGGTGCTCAGGGTACTTGAGGTTTTCCACAGCTTGAATCACTTGGTAGAAATCTTTTCCTCAGCTCAAAGGCTAATGGGAGAGGGGGAAAATAATATTTAATTTTCTTGAATTTTTAATCCTAGAAGAATCAAAGAGACAGAGCATTTAGTTATTGAGTGTGATATAAAGATCTGCAGTCCTTTTGAAGACATTTATTCGTCGTTCTTGCTAGTTTCAGGAAGAGTCGTAAATAGAAGAAATCTTTGTATCCTGCTGTCAGTAAGAATAAGATATTGTTTCATCACATGCTAACACCTAAACTCTCTATTACATCAGTTGTTTAAAAGTTTCCCATTTGCCTGAAATGTTGGAAGTTCTCCATAATCACAAATAGTCTCTAAAAATGAAAGATCAGAGAGAAAATAAGGCACTGCTTTCTATTTTTGTCAGTGTTTACTTCGTTCCATTGTTCACATGTCGTACACGAGGCCATTTCAGCTTCCTCCATCGAGACAGTTTCTCTTGCAGTTTCAGTGTCTTTCTTGCAAAGCAAGACATCAGAGAAAACATGTTTTAAAAATAGGAAAATGTGATTGTGAAACCACAAACTTGTGTTTTGTACAGAGGAGAGGTGAAGATGTTCAGAGAGAGCGACTGCACAGAAATCCCTTTAATCTATGTTTTGAATTGACGAAGTCTTACTAAAGATGAAACTCTTCACTTTTATACTCATACCAACCTTGGTATCAGAACCTGCATATATCTGCACGTGGGAGATGATTTCTCAGTATTATTCAGCTGCATAAATTCCCTTTTTCTTGTGATTCCCCATTTACAACACCCTTCGTTTGCTAGTACTGCTCCCCCAAATTGTTGATCATTTCTGAAATACTTCTGCTGAGATCCTAAACCATGAAGATTTCACTTGATTAACCCGTCAGTGCTGCAATGCCAAGGCAGCACTGTGGGACTTTGCTCAGGTCTATTGCTGGCTTGGTCCACTTTGATGTTGCTCAGGGTTAGGGGGGTTCTGTAATTATGATGGGATGGAGGGGAGTGCAAGGTGGGAAAGAAACTCTTGCCATGGTGAGGTTCACAGACAACTTGTTTTTCTGAGCCTCTTAATTGTGAAGTGTGTGCTGTCATTTTCCACTAGCTGCTCTTCACAATCTCTGAACGATGTACATGGCTTTGCTTAGGACTTGACTTTTATTTGCCTTCTTTGTGTGTAAGGCAGAACCTCATGTGTTCTGCAAGGGGCATATTCCCACCAGCAAAACCTGCTGGTGCTGGTCCTGGTCCCATTCTCCGGAGCATTATGGGCCTAGACCACACACGGATTTCACAAGAGGTGAGTGACGGAGGGGTGGAAAGGGCTTCTGAGGTTCAGAGTGCTGAGAAACCCTGTGGAGGGAGTCATCTGATGGTCTGAAATCTCTTCTGAGGCCATGAGTGGTGCGTTCTCTTGGAAGAACTGATGGATTTTTGTTGCTTTTAGGAAATTATTTGGTTTGGGAAAGTTCTGGAAAAGGAGGCAGGGTTTGTCTTTGCCTAAAGTCCTTCTAAGTCATGCTGGCTCAGGAGGCTGAAATGGTTCCCAGGTGTACGGACCGAAACTACCAGCCAAGGTGATAGCACGCACGCCGTTTGTCACAACATCACGTGCATAGTGCCTGGCATAGGCTTCGTACCACAGTCAGTTATGGTAAGAGAGTGCCCAGTGCCAGTGTCTCTGCTACTTCCCTCTAAGAGGCCACCAGCTACCAACGCCTTGAAAGATTCTTGGCAGAGGGGTGACAAGAGCCACAGGCTTTCCAGGCACTGCTGATTTTGGGGTTGTGAGGCACTCTGTGTTTCATCTCGCGTGGGCTGCTTTTCTTGGCATGACAGGTTGATCTCAGCACTCTGCCACCTCGCTGCTCCCAGCCGTTCCCATAACCTCTGCATAGCCAGCACCGCTCTAACTTCAGCTGCCAAGCCTTCGGCTCTTCTTGGTTTTCATCTTCCTATCTTCTTCCCCGTTTCAAATCACAAAGCTCTGTCCTCGTGAAGGATGGTCCTTTTCTCATTGTGCTACTGCTTGTTGTGCAGCTGAATCTTTCCCTGGTGCTTTGCAGCTAAGGCACAACACAAAGACATGCAATGCAGTGTGCTCCCTCCTTATTATTATAGATTGATGTTGAAAGGAGTGCTGCATGCAAGATTTTAATCAAGAAACTGCAGCAAGTTTATGAGCAATATATCTCTCTCCTAATTTGGCCAGCAATGAAAGTATGGTTGGCAAGGGGAAGGAAGAAAACTCCTTCTCTCTCACCAATATACTTCCCAACGTGAAAAAAAAAAAAAAGATTTTGAATAAAGTGGCAATATGGATGCATTTGAAACTGCAAAATGTGATTCTTAATTGCTCATGATTGTCTCTCCAACAACTGGTAGGTTCACCACGGCAGGCTGACAGCCTGTACTAACTGACAATCAATATTGTTGAAGCGCAGAACCTTTGCCTGCGAGACACAAAAACATTTCATTTTCAAGCACTACAGGACATCTGCTGCTGGAGAGAAAAAGTTGCTTCTTCTCGGCAATATGCATTGACTTGTAACTTGTTTTTTCTCCTTGCTCGGAGGAAACAAAAGTCTTCTTTATACCATATCCTTTCCACTAATCTGGCAGCTATCCAGTGTGGGTTTAAACAGATGTTCTGGAAAAAAATATGGCATATACAAATGAGATGGAATCCAGCAACTCAGTCATGGATTATTATAGATATAAAATACGAAGGGCTAAATTCTTCCCAGCTACACATTCTATATAATATTTGGCACAAGATGTAAGAACGGCATACAAACAAATCATTAATACCCTCATTATAATAATTATTATATATTTAGCACAAAGACCCCAGGCTGGCTCAAACCCTTTGCGTTAAATACTGTACAGATGCACGTCCAGGCTGAGGAGTTTATTCAAATGGCTGCATGCACCGAAGACTTAGATATGTAAGTAACTTCACTTGTGCATGTTTACACGATTAAGCCCCACATGTGATTATATTATTGGCAACAACAGGCATTTCTTACTTTCCATGTTGCAGCCTTTGAATAAATCACACAATAATGACCAATTTGATGTTAAAAGGAAAGAATTTGAGTCTTGCTCTGTGTAAGTCTGCTAAGCTTTAAGGCTGCCACAGGGTTAGAAGCTCAGTGGTAGAAATCATATGGACACACACTTCATCTATCTATATTACACACAAGGCAATGAAACCGATAAAATTATCTTTTTAAATGCTGAAGCGCATCATACAGTCTCCTGATGTGAAGGGCAAAACCACCTAAGCCCTGAGCTCTGGTAACACTCCCCCGACGACCTGTGAAAGCAGCTGGGAAGGAGAGCTTGTACCACACAATAGGCCAACTGCAAAGGGGGAACGAGGGATTCTGGCAGCTTTGGGAAAGGCAGAAACAAAGAAATTGCCTTCAGCTTTTACTGATACTGTAGAGAAAACATTGTCTGATGGATCAAATAGTATCTAACAGTAAGTGTCCACAGTCCAAGCAGCGTCCGTGGAGACCCCTGTCTTCCCATGCTCCTGGGTGAATCCTTGTCTCCTGTATTCAGCCTGAGCTACTGGCAGCTGGGGGTGTGCCTATGAAAGCTTTTCTCCAAAGCTTTTATTTTTAATTTTTCCCATTTTTTCCCCCTTCCTCACCTTATTTCATCTGAATTTGAAATGAATTTGCTTCAGGCAACTGTGGTGAAAACTAACCACATGCTCCCCCCAAAAAATCCCCCTTTTGAGCAGCACTGAGAATGTATAGCCATGAAGCCCAATATTTATGGAAATAAACTAAAAAAACCACTTTTTTGTGCATTCACAAAGAACATTTGATTACTGTTTGATTCTGTTTTCTATTGTTTTTATTGCTGAATGAAATAAAATGAAAGATGTTGGGGAGATGCCAGGGTGAGGAGTGGGAGGAATTCATTCGTCCCCATTTTCCTGACTGCTTTTCTTTTCAGTCTCTAACTTCTCATCATTCCATTAACTTCAGAAAAGTTACAGGGAAATGAAAGTACAGCAAACAAGTTTTTCTACCCCACTGCTTTTTGAAACAAGAGCTCACTTGATGGGTTGCAATGGAGGAATAATGAGAAAATGTAAATGGGCAAGACAAAGAACTGGGCAGGTTTCTTTTTATCCCTGGAGCCAAGGTGAAACACTAAACATCAGAAATCTCTGAAATCCAAGGACATCAGAAAATTGCCATCTAAGAAACATCCCAGATGCAACTGGAAAAGCTACTGCATTTGAAATGCTGTGGAAGAAAAACAACCTGCACTTCTCTTTCCAGGAGTGTGACAAGTCTGTTCTTTCTTTTCCCCTCTGCTGCCTGTTGCTGCTACTTGTATTTTTTGCCCGAAAGCTGCAGAGGGCCGGGGTCACCCCCAGAGCAGTGCTGCTCGCCACCGGTGCCCTGTGCAGGGCAGATGTTGTGGTGCTGGGAAAGAGGAGCTGCTGGCACTGCCCACGTCAGCCCGCTTCCCTGCAGACACCCTCCCTGATACACACAACCACATAGGTCCTCCCAGCATCCATGTGTACTTTATGCCTCTGCAGAAATGCTGGTGAACAGCCACACAGAGACAGTTTCATTACATACTCCCAAGCAATTTTAACTAAAGAAGAAGGAGCTGAATGGGACATGTGGGCTGACTGCAGCAAACAGCCTGGTTCTGGTTACAAGCTCAAGAAATCAAGTGAAATAGAGTGCAAAGCTTAGTGTATCCTCTCTAAGCCAGTGAGCAAGTCAGGCTCAGTGAGTTATTTGATGATATTTGACTCTTCTATATGAATAACATCTGCAAATATGTTGAGTCTCTTTGGAATTGTTTTTGGTTTAAAAGGATTTGTTATTTAGAGCATTTCAATCAGTCAGTTCCTGGCTGGCTGTTTTGGCTGGTCATGATGTCAAGTTTGAGCCCTCCCATCCCCTGCCTCAAGAATCATAATTCTGATAATAATCAGGTGTTTGTTATAAAAGCCTCCAAAGACAACAGGAGAGAGCCCTGATATTAGAAGCCTACTGCTGAGGGCTAGAAATGAGGATGATGCTAAAGCAGGGAAAGAAGACAAAATTCAATGAAGAAAAAGAGATAATTTCTGAAAGTCTGCTGGCTCTGTTTAGATTTCTCAGCAGCAGCCAGGGCAGTGTTAAGCTAGTTCACGCATGCGTCCTGCCCCTGTCAGTGCATACACCTGGCTGCTGTGGCAAGGCCAGTGACACTGGCAGGTTTAAGCTTCCCAGCCATCCCAAAGGCTCGTCCTGAACAACAATGTCTGGTCTTTCTAGAAAAGAGCTCAGGCAGAACTGCTTGCTTTTTTCACACCAGTCAAGTCACAGGAAGGAATTAGGAGGATGATGCTAGAAAACTCAGTGGCCACCACATCTACCTCCATCATCTCCACCACATGTCTAGAGGGCTTCTGCAACTGCCAGCAGCAGCAGAGTGAAAGCAAGCTTTCCTCCCTACCTTGAGATAGTAATATAAAAAAGGCTTGGGGCAGACCAAAGGTACGCCTAGTCTAGTGTCTTCTCTCCAACAAAGAGCAGCAGTGATATGGAGAAATGAACGAGGGAGCAGGGTGAACAATCACTGGTGCATCCCCAGAATATTCTTCACACTGTTGACACTGTGTGACTTTCTAAACCAAATCCAGTGGATTGCATTTAACACCTTTAGGAGAATTTATTGACCATGAAATTTTCTCATGGTTCTTCAACCCCATGCAGTCTTGGCACCCTGAAGGTGCTGTACCAAGGAGATCCACGCCTTAACTACAATCCCATAAAGAATCACCTCCTTTAATTCATCCTGAACCTTCTGTCTTGCCAAGTTTATCTGCTGACCCTGGTTCTTACCTTGGAAGAAAGAGGGAAGGACCAATCTCCCCATACTAATCCAATCCTTCAGGCTCCTGACATCTCTCCCTGAGTCGCCTCACACTGAGGCTGCAAGAGCTGTCCCTCTGCAACCACCCTGAGGCACGTGGAGCAACATCCCACCCACCTGGACAGCAAGTTTGGGATTGGTAATGGTCTCAGACACAAGCTCAGAGAGAGTATCCTCCTAGTAGGATCTTAAGCCTCAACCAGGCAGTGTGGCTTAATTCACCAGCACCTGAAGGAGTGCAGGTACAGAAGTGTAAGGCACCGCACGAGTGCCAGCAGCGTGGCTGCAGACAGATCAGCCAGTACCCCAGCCGCTCTGTGTTTAGACAGAAAGCAATATTTTGCAATCATAATTTTTCCACAATTTGCCCAACCTTATCTCCTCTTTCCTTCTAGACTTAAGGTAAGCAACCTTAAACGCAGCTCCAGAAGTGCACAGAGGCTAAAGAAGAGAGTCCCAGAAAATACATTTGGGCAGGGAGAGGTGGGAGGGTGGCACATGCCCATACGCACCATCACCAGCCTGCCTGAAAAGAGAACTAATATCATTTGTGTGGGATTTTCCTCCCCCTCCCACAGATCAAAAGGACAGCAGCAATGCAATCTGCTGTTTGTGTAGGAAATGTGTCAGAAGAGGGAAGGAGGGGATACACATGGGAACATCTGCTCTAAGAAGCCACTTGAAAATTAACCATTTAGGTTCTGATCCAGGGAGCACCTGCCTAGGGTTAAGCCTCAATGACACTGGGGCTGTGCACATTCATGGCATCTTCTGCAAAGTTCTGGAGGAGGATGAGGCGGATAACCAATTCTTCCCCCAGCTTCATATGACTGGGCTTGTGTGGGCAGAGTGGAGCCCTTCGTGGTGCTGCTGGGCAGGTACACACAAGGGTCACTCTGACGGCTGCGCTGAAGATGTGGGAAGAGTCGTGCACGGCCAGAGCCATTCATTTCCATCCAGGCACACCTGGACAAGTGCAAGTTTTGGAGCTTGGTTCCCTGAATCATTGGTGCCAAGAGTAGGGCACAGAGGAGATGGGACTTCTTATCTCATTTGTCTATAGGGCATTAGTCATCTAAAACCCACCTTCTCCTGCTCTGCTTGTTGCTCTCTCCCTCCTGCATCAGCGGGACCTGGCAGCCCGCAGCTGAAGAACCCGATGCAGAAAGTTAACGGTGGGGGAAGAACATCCTGGGTTTTCTCTTCTGTTTGTGACTATTACAGGTGTCCTGGTCATTCACAGCTTCTCCTTGGGCCCTTTGCACAACAACTTGTCACCAGAATAAAGTATTTGCTGACCTGGCTTTGTAACACCGCTGCACATAAAGATAAGTACAGTGGAGAAAAACTAAAAACAAAACAAAACAAAACAAACAAAAAAAAAAACCCAAAAAAGAAAAAAGGTTGCATTCTTTCTTCCTTCTGCATATAAAATTAAAAATCTCACTTTGTCCCAGCGCAACGGAGTCGAGCACAAAAGGGAAAAAACAGCCCCATGTTGTTCTAGGCCAGGCGCCAAAACAACTTGTGCGAGTTTGTGCTGGCAGCGGCATTCTCCGGCAGAGGGTCCGCGCTCAGCCCAGCAGAGTCGTAACCACCGACCTTGCCTCCCAGGTCATCGAGTCACCTTCCTGTAGCCCCCTGCCACCCTGAACCTCCCACGCACTTAAGCAAAGGTGGGTTTTTTTAAATTTATTTGGTGTTCTATAAAATGTGTCCCATGATTGTCGTTTACTACCCGGGGTGGCATACGAAAGACTGCCGACTCTATGAAAACATCAACCTTCACACAGTTTTGGATGTGGTCCAGCAAATCCTTTACCCACAGAAATACTTTTACACAAGTATTTAAGTCAACAGGATTCCTTACATGAGTAAGGGATTGTGGGATTTAGCCTTTACCCATCTGATTTTTCCAGTAAATAAAATGTACTTTTTTGAGCCTCTCTAGAGAACTTCACCATTTTTATCCTTTCACTGCTCTTCAGGTTCTGCCTATTTCCCCAGTGTTCCCTATCACTTCAGACACCATTTAACTTGCAATTTCTTTCCTTCCAATCGCTCCTCTGTATAAATCTCTCTACATTTGCCCACCTTACCTGTAGGCATGAATTAAATCAGCAATCTGATCTCCTAGTTAGGAGAGAGGGATTGTTTGGATTTCAGTTTCTGCATCAGAGTCGGTCTTCTCATCAAATGCAGTGCCAGAAGAGCTGGGAGAGTTCAGGTAATTCCCAATAATCAAACAAAAAGATAAAATTTCAGGGTTTTTATCACAACTTATCTTAAAAGGACCTCTGCTTTCCTTTTCTTCCCCTGCCTTCAGGCAAGTCTCGTCTAAATGTGTGTAGTCACAAATCCTGCCCCATATTCATCCCTAAGACACAGCAGAGCCTGAGAGTATCCCGATTACAGAGGTGTAGTTTGAATGTTGCTCTGGACTTGAGCTGGAGGCCATCTCTGCTTCATGCGGCTGAAAGTACTTAGCCTTTTGGACTATGGAATTAAAGGCAGACAGGAGCAGCAGCACATCACTTTGTGTATGCTGCTGGCTATTCAGACTAAGGTTCTACAGTCACCCCTGCCAAATGGACCATCTAGGTACATCCCCAAGTCTGGGTCTTGAAGGTCAGCCAGACTAAGGGAGGTGTAAAAAACACAGGGTTTTGGGCCACAGCTGCTTCTTACAGAAATCTCCTCATCCATTTAATGTTACTTTATTTTAGTGCAGTTCCACGATGACAGTCCATTCATCCCTTCCTGCTCTAACTGGGTGACATCCTACCAGTGACGCCCACAGGTCCCCAGCAGGTGATTACCATTCCAGTTTGTTTCCTTTCACTTACTAACTGTTACAGGCTGACCTCCAGCTAAGTGCAGTGCTGAGCATCTTTTGGAAGCCCTTTTTCCAAATGCTCTTTAGTAAGTGTCACCAGGTTCGCCACACAAGACCGACACTTTGTAAAAACATCAGGAGTACGTCTTAATGAACTGGTGTTTTTTTTCCCAAGGCTTTGTAAATTTTCTGACTTTTCTACCATCCCATTCTATTTCCAAGAGCAAGCTACTAAAAACCTTCTCCTCAATGGGTGCAGATGGAGCTCAGGCTCTTCACTGGGCTGCAGGAGGAACTCAGGAACATAACAGCCTGGTATCTTTGCAGCCTGAACCCCTGATGCCGTGAAGTCTGTCACTTCGTTGCACAGTGAAGTGATGCAGGAGCAAAGTGCTCAGTACGCAAGTACAGGCTTTGAAATCAAAACTCTTCCACGGGCAGAGGGGTCCACCTGCAGCTAAATCCAAACCCATGCCCTAATTTCAGGGAGTCCCTTTCCCCTCACTACACCTTCACCTGGGTGCTAACTGCTCATCTCCCCATAGACCCAGCCGGGCGACCAGCTTTAAGTATCCAACTCTGCAGCCATATTCTGAAGCTTAATGTTATTCATGTATTTCCGCGATCCATTCAAACAGGACGTAATGCTGAGAGTCTAATTAGGACCAAAGTTCCACAGTCATTTCCAGAGCAGTAGAAGGCAAGTTATGTAAACTCGCAGCAAGTACTTCTTCTCTTACCAGAAGAGCAAGATAAAAGAATAAAACACATCCATAGGCAAAACAGTAAAGGAGGGGAGCAAAGGTTTTGGCAGACCGCACGTAAGAGAAGGAAGTCTAGAAAGATATTTTGTTTGCATTTCTTACATGACATTCTCTGGACTTCCCTTCCACCTGGGATACATCAGAGGAAAGCAGAGCGACCAGTGTGATGGCTACTATATAGCCCTGAGACAACAGCAGCTCTTTTTGACTAGAAAAATTGTTTGTTTTGCTCTCCCCATCCCCAGCCTCCCATTTCTCCCTCCATCCCTGGGGGCTGGACTGCTCTCAGAGGCACGGGTTTGGCATCCAGGCTCCCAAAGGAGTTAAGCAGAGGCTGGGAGCACGCTGAGCCCAGCTACTCTCTGCACAGAGCTCCCAGACTCACCCCAAAATCTTTCCTATCCAGTGCCGCTTCTCCCAAAATCCTCATCCCAGCTCCTTTGACTAGACTGAGGAGAACACCAAAGAAAGGTTGAAGCGTGGCAAAGAGCAAGACAGTCGCCCATGCTGAAGGGGCCTAATATGACAGCACAAAATGGATACAGGATGAAGAAGATGAAAATGTCCTGGGAGGATAGGGAATGGGGTTAGAAGACGATCCCAGTGTGAGCACTCCCAATTATGGAGGGTCTTGGAGGTGGGAGCAAGGAGCTTGGCTTTGATTCAGCAGCTGATAAAAGGATAAAGGAATAGAAGAGGTGATTGCTGCAGCTATGCAGATCGGTTTGAGAGGGCAGAAGCAGGCATCACTAAGGCCAACAACAAAGAGATTGTAGCAATGATGGTGTGAACTGTGTAGCACATGAAGGTTTTAGTATGGGAAATGGAGAAAACTCAGATGCTTGGGATTTTATTCTTCTAACTGGCACATGGGATGCTTACGCTTATTTATATTTGCTCAGGCTCAGCTGATTTGGAAACCCCATGGAAAAACAAAAATCAAACAAAGACCGAGATTTTATGTCATACATGTGGGAAAAGATGGAGACTTTTATGTCCTCAGATTGCGGATTTATCTAACAAGGAGCACAACATTTGTTCTAGGAATATGTTCAGCCAATCCCACAAGTCCCAAGAGAGGATCCTGCTTAAGAGATGCTTTACAGACAGTGGGGTAGGTACACCAACTCTCTGCCTTACAAAGCTCGGGGAAAGGGTTGGAGGTAAAATTGATTTATCCTGGGACAAAACATTTTCTGTGCACCAGAACATCACTAGTACGAAGCCTTTTATTCTAGGTTATATTTTTGCTTAGCAAGTATTTCCATTGCGAGATTTCCCAGTCCTAATCTAGCGAAACCCTTCTGCAGTATTTAGGTTTCTTTTCTGTTGGGAGTTACTGAAATAAAGTGCGTTGTTAACAGCGTGCATTATTTGCCTACGAACAGAGCAACGCCAATTAAGAACCTCTCCTTTACTATGAAATTACTAACTCTACGCTGGACCCTGCTCAGCTTATCTGAGAATACATCAGCTTCTGATTTAAAGAGTTTTGCCTGGTCCCAAAGCAGACACCAATTTTCTCTCTTACTGTCCACTAGTATTTATGGCCTTTCACTGTCATTCTCTGTATATCCTGCTACAAATGTCTATACACCTGTGAATTTATAACGTGGGCTCTCAGATTTCCTTCCTGGGGATGGATAAATAAATAAAATAAATATTAGAAAGGAAATAACATGCTTAACTGTATTAGATATTCTAAAGTAAATCTATATTATATTCTGAATATGCCAAACAAAACCGAAGCAACATTAAAATATGTCTGCCAGGGTGATTAGCAAGGGTGAAAGAGGAAAAAAAACCCTCTCAGCGTACCTTATCAAGGCCATGCAAATTTCCTTCGCCACTATAAACCAAGAAGTGAGCTCCCCTTATGGAAAAAAAAAAACAATGGATTTTTAAAGGCTGAAAAAGTACCTTCATTTACCATTTCTAGAAATCCAGAACATGACAGATTGTAACAAAAACAACAAGAAGTCAAGGGTTAGGCAAGCTGAGTGAAACTGTGGAAGACGAATAACTGCGAGGAAGCTGCCTCGCCGCCGCTGACTCGGGAGCTGCAGTACAGGTGTGGTATTAAATGCCTGGCTGGTTCGGACGGGGATGTGGCAAGCTCTTGCTGTGGAGTCGAACGTGACCTGTGCCAGTGGTACCTCTGCCGAGTCCTTTGCGCTCTTAATGCATGTCGCTGGATTGGTGTATCCTTATTGACAACCGTGATGTAACAAGCACAACGAGTTAATATGTAATTTACATATGCAGCTTAGTGCGGTGAGCCCATCCATTTGGTAGGATGATTTGACAACGGCCCTAGCTGCTACGATATATACTGACGAACACGCCAGCGCTCACAGGGTCTCATTATCAGGGAGAAATCAGCAGGACAGCCATAAACCAAATACGACTCGCATAAGCACACTGCTGAGGAGACTGTCTGCAATATATGCTCTGATTAATGTCTGGAATAGCAATAGTGCAAGTTAATGCTTCCTTGAGTCTTAGATGACGTGCTTGAAAAGATCTTTGGGAAGGTCATGCCCACTTTTATGACTCGACTGCAAACTGAGCAACCCCCCGAATACTGACCTTGGATTTGACTGCAGGGTAAGTGCTGGAGCAGATTGCTAATTGGGGAAGATCTGTTGACACCAATGGCAGCTCATTCTCTTACCACCATGGAGCTCAGCATCCTTTGGGGTTAAATACCTCTCTGCTTCAGAGGAGGGAATGAAGCATTCAGCCCTTTTAATGCCCGCTGCTGTCTACATGGGATAAATCGACCTTTGGAAAAGTTTCGAAGAACTTCTGCAAATAAACCTTGCTATGACCAATGCACTTAAAATATCTTCAATCCTGCAAGCATCGACCAACCTCAGGCCCTGCCTCTCCCTCTGAAATGCAACTGGACTGCCACAAAGAAGATGCCTTACCAAAAAAAAAGAACATAAAAGTACTGAAAATCATGCAGAAACAAACACAAAGAGGCTTCTGCCCAATGTGGTGAGAGGGAAAACTATTAAACTGCAGGAAAAACCTGTTGCTTCCACTTTTGCATTTGGCCAGCAAATGGGGCTGGAGAGGCCCTGCTTGATAAACACATACTCTTGTTGGATCAAAGGGGTAAGAATGGAAGCGAGTCCTCAGGCTTTAAGAACCTGACCCAGTTGGTTTTTCTACTAATTTCTGTGGGCTTTGGCCGGTGTCCAGGTAGCATAAGCAACGAGGAGCAGGGATAGCCTTACTTGGCAAGTAAAAGTCCTGCCAGCACCACTGATTTTTACTCTCTCTGCCCTAAAGCTTGGACTTTCGGCTCAACTCTAGAAGGCTCCACAAGCAGCAAAAGGCTCACTGGTGCCCAGGAGGGTTTTGGCCGGATCCAGGAACTCAGGCAGCTGCACAGGGATGACTAACATGGTGGCTCCCAACATCTTTCATCAGTCCCCTTTCACGTTCAGCCGTCCTCATATTCAGCAGCGAGATGGTTGTGATCTCCCCTGAGCACGGACACCGGTCAGAGAGTTCTGTATCGGCCAAGCAGCTGCTGCCTGGCTCCGTTCCCTCGAGGAAGGGCTGAAGACAGACCTGCTTTTGGTAGGGGAGCCTTCAGCCTGCAAAGGGCTCAGGGGCCAAGGGAGATGAAAGCAGATGGTTTGCTTAGTGTGTCGTACTTTCACGAGGGCCTTCAGAAACGCGGGAGCTCTCGGAATAGTTTCTGGGGCAGCTCTTCCTGTTGCCTTGGCTCCAGTAATGACTTCAGGCTTGTTTACATTAGAGAGAGTTGTACTACCAGTATTTTATACAACCGTAGTTAAATCAGTACAACACCTGTATTGTATCCATCGTTGCCTTGGTGTGAAGGTGAGTATAGTATTTCTGAGTCCTGAAATAGCAAGCTGACAACAACGTGCAAAATGGATACCTGCTGTTGCGTTTTGTGACATTTCAAACTCGGTAACGACCGCAGACTTACTGTGAAACTGTAATTGGTTTACTAAAAGTAACACACTGCTAGATTGTAGACAATTATTTCTAGTTTACAGCACTCAAATGGGAATTAAAACCTTGGTTCTTTTTTTTTTTTAAATCTTATTTTTTTCTCCCCTTATTATTAAAGGGGAGAGGGAAAAATGAACAATGAATTACACAAAATAAGGAATTTCTGCCAAGCAGCATAATTCATATGAATACAAGAAACTGCCTAACATATCCATTGTACAAAGACAGCGCAACTCTACAAGTTGACAAATCCACAGAGTAACTTAATGGAAACTTCACTTGCACTTTGGGGGAGAAACTGCTCCACTTTCAGCAGAGCCTGTATCATCAGGCCATGACGGCGGGATAATTCCATCTTTAAAAGGACAGAGAGCTCCCATTCCCGATCGCGTCTGCCATCGTGGACAAATACATAAAGCTCTCGGCTTTACTGAATGGTGACAGGTTTAACACCAGGACCTTTAACTCTTTTGCTGGAACTGGGCACCTCCACATTCCAGGCTGGACTTTCCCAGTTTGAACGGTATGGATGGCAGTATTACCAAACATCTGAGAAGAGCTTCATGATGGTGCAGTCATTAATACTCAGAAACCTCCCAAATACCCCGGCGTTCACTGCCAATGTAGTTAAACAGCTGAGGTCCTCGAGAGAAAAGCAGCGTCACAATGTAGACCCTGACTTCTGTGATCAAAGAGCAGCATTAAATTAGTAACACATATACCAATCAATAAACCTGATGTTTTAAGGGGCTGAGGCTACCATTGTGCATTGCAACAGACGTACATTAAAAAAAGTTGCTATGCTGCGGATATTACACTCTAGACAAGGCAACCGAGAAGGCAGCAGAGAAATGAGTTTCCCTGCTTCACTTGTTGGAGGCTAAAGCACGGGCTCGACTCCGACTGGCACCACGCGGAGTGTCCGCAGGGGAGCTCGGAGGTGACCCCAGTGCTCCGCTCCCCTCTCCACTCAACCAAATCTCACAGCACTCTCAAACTCATCCCTTTTCCTTCCCAAGGTCAACAAACCCCTAAACCTCGGCCTCGACCCGGACCCTCGGCCCATCGCTCCATGTCCGCGGCCACCTCTGCCTCCCCCTCCTGGCGCTGTTGCTGCCCGGAGGCTCCCGGGACAAGCCCCGGCAGCGACGTTCTCCCTCCACCGGCTGAGCTCCGGCTTCCAGCGCGGCGAGGGAGCTACCCGGAGCCCCGGTAGCCGGAGCTTGGCGGCGGATTTCGGCGGCGGCCGGGTCTAAGCCCGGGCGCTGCGGTGGGAACCGCGGCCGGGCTCCGGCCCCACCCGGCGGCCCCGCTCTTCTGCGCTCCCTCCCTCCCTCTGAAGGCGCTCGCTTTTGATGTGATTACAGCTAATTAAAATTTAAAATTCAAATCAACTCTCGAAAAGGTCATATTGAAAAATCCGTAGGCATCTGGTATTTATCACCTGACGCGCAACTAAAGATAAAGCCCGGGGAGCGCCGCGCCTCTGGCCCCATCCCCGCCGCGGGGCAGGCGCCGCGCAACTCCCGCTGCCGCGCTCCCCCTCCCCCGTCAACCGCGGCGCTCCGCCGGGTAGCCCACCCCGCCGCCCTCCGCGGCACGTCGGGCTGCAGCGGGCGGGCGCGCCCTCTCCGCGTCGGCGCAGCGGAGTTGGGAGCGGGACGGCCGCGCTGCCAATGCAGCGGCCAGGAGGGGAGGAGAAGGAGGAGGAGGAAGGGGAGGAGGAGGAGGAGGGGAGGGCACAGCCGGCAGCGCACACCGGCCGCCGCCGGCGGGGCTGGCCGGGGCGGCGGGGGCTATTGTGTGCACCAGACGGGGACACACACACACTCACTCTCACACACACACACAGACACACGCACCCGCGGCTCGGAGGGAAAGTATCGCGAGAGCGGCCGGCTAACAACCTGCTCCACAACACCGCCGCGCCGCCGGCCCCGCGTCGCACCCGCGGAGCACCGCGCACCGCCGCGCATATGCGGACGCTGAGCCCCGCCGCCGCACGCCGGTAAGTACGCGGTGAGTCGGCCGGGAGGGCGAACCCCCCCCCCACCGCAAGGGGAAAGTCCTCCCTGCAAAGTTGGGGAGCGCGGCTGCAAAAGGGCGGGGGGAGCTCCGAAAAGCGGCTCCGCGCTGCCCCCTCCCCGCGCTGCGCGGGGCCGGGCTCCGGCGAAGGTCACCGCGGCGGGCTGCGGGGAGCAACTTTGCGGCGGGAGGTGGGGTCCGGGCTGTGTGGAGGGTAGCGGGGGGGTTGGGTGGGGGGGCGGGCTCGGGGCAAGTTTGTGGGATTTAATCGCGGGCTATAAATGGGGCTGCTGGAACTTTAAAAGGCAGCAAGCTGTGGTTGGCTGGTAGCGAGATTTGGAGTAACATATGGCATTAAAAGGCGCACAGCTGGAGGTAGCATTTCCATCGCAGTGAAGTCAGAGCAGCTGACTCTCCAGCTTGCGGTGTAATTAGCAAACCGAGCACTCCTCCCTCCCTCCCTCCCTCCCGCCTCCCTCCCTCTCTCCCGCCGCGCCTCGCTCGCACTCGCGCACGCACCCGCGCCCGCGCTCCCTCCAGCCCGCCCGGCTCCGCGGCCGGCTCCGCCGCGCCCCGCGGGAAGGTAAGCGCCCGGCCGCAGCAGGTAGCCGGCTGCAGCCTCAGCCCTGCCCTCTCGCTGTCCTCACGCCGCTTATTTGCTTTCTTGGCTTTTAGTAACTTCAAGGGAAACTTTTCCCCTTTACCCCCCCCTCCCCGCCCGCCCCCTTGCGTATGCGGGAGCCGGGGCCGCTTCTCCCCACCCGGCTCCCACCCGGCCCTGCTCCCTCCCGGCAAAAACGCCGCTTCCCCCGCGCCAGCCGCAACTGTTTTGTTGTGATTCGGTGCCTAACGACTGAGGATAAAGTTTAAATGTGCGTGTGTGTATGTGCGTGACGTGGGTAATATGCTTTATTAGAAGATGCCCCGAGTTAGCGTTTGCTGGGCAGCCAGACTGGGAGTTCATCCTTTTTTGTGTGTGTGTGCCCGCTTTCCTCCTCTTAGTTTTATTAAAGTGCTTAGTGGAAGAAACAAAGGTTGGAGGGGCTGCTGCTTTACTAGCTTTTGTTTACTTACAATCAAGTTTTTCCTGTTTGGAGCAGGTGCGAAAGGATGAGAAGCATGTTGTGTTGGTTTTGTTTTTTTTTTCTCCCCCCCCGCCCCCCCCTTAATAAAACTATTACAGACAATTAACAGTAAACGTTATCTCCAAGGCTGCTTCTTTGGCTTGTGTTACCAAAAAGCTGATCTGTTTGTTACAGCTGCTAGGAGGCTTTAGTTTACAGTAGCATTCAAGTTTTTCCTGTTTTGAACAGGTTATGAAGGAAGAATGGAGTTTCCAGACCATAGCCGCCAGTTGCTGCAGTGTCTGAGTCAGCAGCGTCACCAGGGCTTCCTGTGTGACTGTACTGTTTTAGTTGGAGAAGCTCAATTCAGAGCTCACAGAGCCGTTCTTGCCTCTTGCAGTATGTACTTCCATCTTTTCTACAGGGACCAGTTAGACAAAAGGGATATTGTGCATCTGAACAGTGACATTGTCACAGCCCCTGCCTTCAGCCTGCTGCTCGAATTCATGTACGAGGGAAAGCTGGAATTCAACAGTCTCCCGGTCGAAGATGTGCTGGCTGCGGCGAGCTACCTTCACATGTATGACATTGTGAAAGTCTGCAAGGGCAAGTTGAAAGATAAAGAATTATGTTCGGAAGAGAAGATTAATGATGAGGCGGCTAGTTTGGAGAAAGCGGAGCGTTTTCTAGACGCCGGAGTGCCCCTGGTCCACGAGTTTGACCTAGGAAACAAACAAAAATTCAGCGTTGCAGAATACGAGAGAGCAGCAGGCAAAGAAAAGGTCAGCAGTCACCCCGCCTGGTCCTCTGATCATCTAAGTGTCAGCTCTGTGCCGACAGAGGCAGAACCGTGCGCCACAGCAGCTGGAAAAACAAAGGCTAATGTCAATAGTTCCACAGGACCTTTGTCCCAAAGGTCTGTTAACCATCCCCTGGCTTCGAGTGATGTGGACTGCGCGCTGGATTTGTCTTTCAAGCCCATGCCGGGGAGAGATTCCTTACACCCCTCCTATGTCTTTGGACAGCTGGCTTCCGACAGCCAGCAGCAGGGTACCGAGCCACTTGTTAAAGATGAACAAGACTTGCTGTCAGATCAGGAGGACAGCGAAGCCAGGAGTCCAGAGAGTCAGCATTTTGGGAATTCAGCCAAAAGCCTAGTGACAGGGTTAGGACACATGTTCGCGGGGAATGGCAGCTCTCATGTCCGAGAGGAGGATATAGATCAAGAGCGAGACGAGAGCGAGGACGACATGGATTCCTCGGACATCTCCTCGGGCGTCCTCATGCCGCCCGGGCATATCTGCATCTGCCCTCTCTGTAGCAAGGTGTTCCCGAGTCCGCACATCCTTCAGCTGCACCTGAGCTCCCACTTCCGTGACAAGGACGGCTCCCGAAACCGCCTGTCCCCCGACGGGTCGGTCCCCACTTGCACCCTCTGCGGAAAGACTTTTTCTTGCATGTACACGTTAAAGAGGCATGAGAGGACTCACTCGGGGGAGAAGCCCTACACCTGCGGCCAGTGTGGAAAGAGCTTCCAGTATTCGCACAACCTCAGCCGCCACGCGGTCGTGCACACCAGGGAGAAACCCCACGGGTGCAAGTGGTGCGAGAGACGGTTCACCCAGTCTGGGGATTTGTACAGACATATCCGCAAATTTCATTGTGGCCTTGTAAAGTCCTTGGTTGTTTGAGATGTGTGATTTCTTTTTTTTATTATTATTATTTTTTTAATTGTATTTGGTTTTTTCCCCCCTCCCCCGCCCTTTTAAAACAAAACAGGAAAAAAGGCAGCATCTGAATTTTAGGGTTTTTTTCCTCCCTTCCTTTATTTTGTTTTGTTGATATTCACATCAGGTATATGATCTTTAAAAGATGCAGAGGTATACACTCCAGAGGCCTTTTAATGCAATCCTTCCACCTCTCCATCTCCCCCTTCCCCTGCCACCCTCCCTTCCCAGCACTGTCCTTTAGGTCTTCTCTTGCGCACCCATGTTACATTATTAATGTGAAATGATCTAAGTAATTCTGCAATGATTTAGCATCTGTTTTCATGCTGGAAGTACTTGCTTTGTGGTCACGGGTTTTTATTTTTTTTGGTTGGGGTTTTTTTTTGTTGTTGTTTAAAACGAAGATTATCAGCAAGTTCTGGAGAAAAATTTGGATTCCATTAAGCTCCCCTAGCGCTCTCTGCATGTTGCATAGAAACATGTGAAGAGATGAACTATGATTTAAATACATTTCAGTGTAGAGAAACTTGTCTGCATATCGCAGAGTAAGCGGCCGTACTCTTATTTTATAGAGCTAGATGAGACCTTAAATTGGCCCAAATTATAAAGGGGGTTGAGGATTCTGCCTGCGTCTTTGGTACTGGTCATTTTTTATTCTCTTTATTATATTAGAATAGTTCTGCAATCAGTCCTAAAATCTGAATGAGCAGTTTTTGCCTTGGGTCTTAAATTTTCCCCTCCCACTCACGCTCCTCCCTGGGCTGCACTACTGAAAAGCTGCTTTTGAGCATAAAACGTGGATGGAAAAACTCTTTCTGTCTGCATCGTATTCACTCCCGAAATGTTGAAGGATGTGTACTAGGATGTACAGAAAATCACATGATACGTGAGCGTTTTCATTCCCAGATCGACACTCGGGGGCTGATCTGATCCCCTTGGAGGGGGAAGCAGCCCTAAAGCAGCTGAGTAACCCCTCTGGATACCAGGCTCCTGGGGTGTCTTAGCTGGAGGTAACTCATACCGCGTGTGTGAAGAGGTGACCTGCTATCTTGTCTAAAACGTTTGCCGCTATGCTATAATCAGCAGCTCAGAACTATATTTTATTTTATTATATTTTTTATGAAGTTGGTGGTTCCCTCTGGGCCAAATTCTGTGCAATCGCCAGAGTTTCAAAGGGGCACTGTGAAGAGAAACTGCTGGAGGGAAAACATGGCCCAACTTCTTCCCCAATGTCCCATCTTTTCAGGGGAGGTTTTTGGGGTATTTTCAGGTGCTTTTTTTTTTTTTTTTTAGTTTGTTTGTAAACTGAGACTGCCTGTAACTATAACCAGTTTTACTCCAAATAACTCAATTACTTGCTTAATAGAGCATCCTTTGGTCTGTGCATGTCAGTCAATATCAGATTATTCCCTTCCAGTCGAATTAGCCATTCAAGGTACACGTACACGGGACTGAAATATAATAATAATATCTGAGGGTTTTGAATGTTGTTCTGCTGCGTTAGCATTGCTTCACCTGCTTTCCTGACACTCCTGGAGTTGTTTTGTGAATCTTAAGCATTCATTTTAAAGTGAATTTGGAGCACTGAGTTAGATTACTGTAAATACTGTATTTCATCTTATGAAGAAAAGATTTCCCAATGCCTTCCCCCCTCTGGTCCAAAAGCTGAGCACTACCTACATAAATAATATGGGATTTATATTTTTTTTAAATAAGTACTTCCTCTTTTAAAGAAAATCAGGATATACTTGTTACAGCCTCCTCTTATTCATCTCTTAAACTATGAATGTACATGTAATGTGAAATTTTGCTTCTATTTATAGTTTTGGGGTTTGTTTTCAGTCTGATTTCTCGACTGTAAAATATTTTTGCTGAACCTGTTACATATGAAAGTTGTGGGAGAGTACTGTATCTTGAACATAAGTGGCTTTGGTACTGTGGTCTTATTCTACTTAATCATTTTTTTCTTTTTTTTCCTTTTTGCTGTGATTGGAAATAGCACTGAACAAAATCTAAAATAAGTTATTTTTCTTTCTACTAAAATTAAGTTATTTTTTTTCTCCTGAAGATACTTGATATAGTATTTATTAGCTTTTTTTTTTGAAGTGGAATTATTACTGTTAATCTATTTCACAACTAGCTAATTTACACTTCACTTTAAATTTTATAACAATGAGTTTTGCATGTTGAACAACATGTAAAGAGTTTAATGTAGAGTCAGCATTACTGAAGCTGATAATCTTAATTTTGCATTTTTGTGACACTTTTGTTTGCATTTCAGTCTTCAAATGCTGGGTTTTTTTGGTTGGTTTTTTTTTTTTGGTAGAAGATCATAAAATAGGATGTGCCATAAGAACATCATTAGCGTATGGAGCAGGGAAAAGTCGAAACAAGTTAGTGTCTGATCTTAGTATAGAAATAATTCATTAAACTGATGCTATGAGCATGCTCTGTACTGCAGTGAATATGGGGCAAAAGTTTTTTTTTTTTAAAAAAAAGAAAAAACTTTCTCATTCTTGACTACATCATGAACACGCTGTTCTTAGTCTGGTATTTGTGTTCCCACTCCTCATAGCTTGAATTTCTAAAGTAAAAAAAAATGTTTGCACTTATTTTTGTTCTTAAGGTGACTTTTTTTGGCTCTCTTTGTGTCTCACTTTTAAGTTGCAAGAGCTTGGAGCATGTTTTCAGAGTGGTTCATGGCTCTACAGAGAAGTACTAAAACCATGGCACACTTAGGCTTGTTTCTTCATAAACTATTTCACTGTGGGGCAGTTACTGTCTCTGTAGGGAGCAGTCCTGCTCTGCGTTTTAAACACTGGATTTGTCTTCTACTACAAACAAATACTGTGAAGTTAATGTAAAAAAAAAAAAATCATTGATATTTTTAATTGTTTTTAATCTTGGTGCAGTTCAGATTAAATATGTATATTTAAAGACACTAATTTTTGTGGGAGAGTTTTATAGTATACAGTATGTAGAAAAGCTATTGGAATGGAATATATTTTATAAAAACGTTCTATCACTGTTTTATAGTGAACTATTTTTTCTTCAGTGTTAGTGTAATACTGTTAGTCTAGATATGACAATCGCAGGAAGAGTGATTCAAGCTACTGTTAGCGCTTAGTTTTTGCGTGGAGTTCTGTTTGCAAATGTATTGGTATGTGCTGTACAATGTGACAATCGTGACTAGGATTGTTGTCTTTATAAATTTACACAAAATAAAACGTGCTAGAGTTGTAAGCCTGAGCCGCCGCCGCTGCTGCCTCCTCCCCTTTAGCGGAATGTGTCCGGTGTTTGGGATTTTATTAATATTTTGTATTGATACTTTTGTTTATTGTTATTTATTACTAATACTTTACAGGTGGTTGTGCTGCGCTTTTTAAAATTATGACTAGATACTGTAATGTTTATTTCTTTTTCAGGGCCATGTGGAATTCTAGGCATGTGAGGAGCTGCCGTATCTGTCAGAACCTGACTGAGTGTTCCCTTAGTCACTGGGCAGGACTGAAACCAGCACCACTTCTGCATTTTAACCAGAGAATCAGGGAGGTTTTAAATCAGGGAGGCTCCACTCTCCCTCCAATGCCGCGAGTGAACTTTGGACCAGCCCTGCCCTGAGCAATGCTGCTTTATGGCCACAGGCGGGTGCTGGGGACCGGGTGACAAGCCTGTGGATGCAGAAGTGATGTGGTGTGTGTGGACAGCCCAGCAAAGGGTTGGTGCCCGCCAGCATCCCACCACCATTGGGTTGACCGAAGCCGCGTCCGCTAACTGGTGTGAAGGGGTTCTCTTCAGTGCCGAATCTCCCAGGTGTGGGACAGCTGAGGTCTGACCCAGCTCCTGCTAACATCCGCTTTAATACTTGGGTTGACTTTAGCAGAAGCTGAGATTCTTCCTGAGGAGGAAGAAAACGCGAGCTGTCTGTGCCAGCTGCTGCTTGGGAGGAAAATAAGCTGGTGGGTAGGTTTGCACCTGTACTATGTGTCTTGCGTTTCTTAGTTATTTGGAGACGAAGGATCCTGGCAAATCAGGCTGCCTTGATATGGTGCCGCTTAAGGGATGGCACACAAATTACAGTTGCTGCTGGTGTGGAGGCACAGCTATCATGTAGCCACTTCTTTGCAATCCTCTCAAAATAGGTAGGTATTTCTTGCATTCAAGTATGCGTCCTGCCTCATGGAGATTATGCCTCCATCCCCATCTGCAGGGAGGGTGGAAAGCTGCTGGAGGTGCACAGCAGTCCTCCAACCTCTGGCTTTGATGTGCTGAAGTATTAGAAACTATAAATATTTTTTTATTTTATTTCTACCCTTGGATGGGGGGTGGATGTCCCTGCAGCTGGTTATTTGTGGCACTCTCTCTTTTCACTCCTTTCTGCTGTTATGGATGTATGCAAAAAGATTCAAAGGTGTTTTATCCCCACTGCCTCAAAAGATTAACTAAATGTGTCCAAATCTGGGTGCTGTGCTAGGGAAGAAGGAGGCAAAAAGCTTTTCTTTGAGGGAGAAGGGCGCTCAGAAAGAATCGAGCTTGAAGCTAAACCTAGGAGGTGGATGGCTTGCAAACAGTCTATAAATAACCGTGAGTAGATTGAGGAGAGCAGCCCACATCTACTCTGGCATGGGCATGCTGTGCCCATTTTCTTTGTTGATAGCAATTGCTAATGTGAATTCTGGCACTCTGAATCCTGATGCCTGTTGTTCTGATAACATAATTAAATCTTAGGAATGTGAAATATAAAAAGCTCTGAGAAGAAACCAGGCCACTAAGAGGAAACTGGAAGGGGGGTGTGGGGTGTGTATGTACCAAATAAGCAATGGGATCTCTCTAGGCAGGGTTCACTGCTGGCCAGCTCACAGGTACACTCGGAGTAGTCCTGCCCTTCCCTATGGGAAAGGGGATGAACCCCAAGGGCATCTGCTGTCCTAATCCTGGGCTGCAGGGGCTGTCATCTTCCAAGGTTGCTGCATGTAACGGGCTTCTTAGGTTGGCAAGGGTCAGTCCTACCAATGCCAGCAGTTTGGGTTCCTGCTGCCCTTGCAAAGCACGGATCTCCTTGGAGTGAGTGTTGTGAAACATTTTTATTTATTTATAGCTTTTGATTTGAAGTGCTAAGTGTCTTGTGGAGGTAATCTGGCCTTGGTACACACAGAGGTGGCTGTGGATGTCCGGGTGCATCTGGCCATATGTCACCAAATGCCAGCAGGCAGCTGGAGACCACAGAGGAATGGCTTTTTCCTAGTTTGGGTGGTGGGATGTCGGTTTGGACCGAGCGCCTCCCAGCCACTGAGGAGAGTTCACGATGACCCGTGGGGATGTCACCAGCTGAAGTCCCCTGGTGCTGTTGGATCGTACATCATGAGGTGCACTGTGAAGGAGGAGCGTATTTATTGCTTAAATAAGGTTCTTGCAGGTGAAATAAGCCTCCAAGCATGATAATGAGAGAGGTTCCCCATGAGAAGTAGTTGGGGTGGAGGAATAGAGGGATCTTTGTATTGCCCAGCTTGTTAGTAGTACCATCACCATCCAGCTTCTGCTGGTGCTCAGGGTTGGATAGTGCCACCTGGAGCTTCGCTTGCCCATGAGTATCTTTCTGTGCCGTTTTGCTGAGGAAGGCACACAGCAGAACATGAAACAGCAGCTGTTATCTGAGGAAATCAATGGCAGGTGTGACCCAGCACAAACAGCCTATGTAGGGCAAAGCTGGGCTCGAGTGAAATGGAGTCGAGCCTACGGTGCAGTTGGCGTGTGAGAGTGCCGTGTCCTGAGAGGAGGAGGAATCGTGAAGGGGGCTGTGAGCGACCTGCGTAGAGAACATTTTGTCTCAAATGACTTGATGTTTTGTGCTGGACCTGACTGGAAGTGCCGCAGATTGAGCAACTTTGTGCAGCGAGGTGTCTTTCGTAACAACCAGACTGAGGGATCCTGGTTTCTTACTTTTCTTACGTGGGGATGAGGCGCTACAGAATGACGCTGAGCGCATTCCAAGCGTGCACCCTCTGTGAATGCGCTGTAGCTCTCCGCTCTCTTCCTGACTTTTCATCGCAATTAAAAAAAAGGAAAAAGATAAAATTGTTAATGCTGTTTAAGAGGAGGAGAGTGAGCAAACACATTGGTTATTGTTACCTGTTTCCTGTTTGTTGTTCCCTCTCCCACAGCTGCACGCTTCTGTACACAGCTGGCTCCTCTGCCCTTTCAAAATGATCTGTTGCAGAAAAGTACTTGCCAACCTGGCTTTAAAAGCAAACAAACAAATTTAAAAAACCCCCAAAATCCCGGTTATAATAATCTTGGGCCTTGTACGTGCATCAACCTTACATGTGCCCTACCCCAGCATGAGGAGTTTGGCACAGACAGGGGTGAGGGCTGGTGCTGCTGCCAGCCTGCACAGCCTGTGCCGGGCAGCACTGCCAGTGTTTTCCAGCGACAGAGGGTGGACTGCAGCATCCCAAGGGGTTTTGAAACGACGTAAGGTGTAGACCTCAGGACAAAATTGCGAGGAAAGGGATGCTATCAGTCTTAATAACATAGGAATTTGGGGAAACAAAGTTCAGATGACGACCTTATCCAGAGGTTACTTCTCCCTGGGGATAACTCAGCCCACACACTAGGTACTCTCTGTTCCCCAACCTTCCTTATCTCTCTTTTTCTGTGCTATCCAGGTGGTGTTACGAACCATCTGCTGCAGTGATTCAGCAGAATCCATTTAGCGCTTTCCCAGAGAGGCCAGCATCTGCCAGGCAAGGGGGAGACCGTGGGGAAGCCCAGCACATCTGCCGCTGTGTCTGTGAGTGAGGTCTGGGGTCAGCCCCTAACCTCCTCCTGGCCACCCTGTGGGGCGCAGGTTGTGTGGGGGAGCACAGTGATCTTCGCCTTCATCGTTGCGCCTTGTCTGCCTCGATCCAGGTGGTTAATTACCAAATGGCAGTTTTGGCTTTAGCTGTGGAAGGGAAGAACCTCCCTTGCACTTGGTGATGTTCTGCGGCTTCTGGCCGGCACTTGGCAGGCACTGGGCTTCCTGGCTGGCACAAGGAACGGTGCCATCTTCCTTTCCAAAGTCATACTTTGGAATGAGGGAGCTTGGACGTGAAAGCACAAATGTATAAATACATGGTGTCCGAGGTGGGGGAAATAAGGGGCTGAATTCCCCTGTAGGGAAATAAGGCAGCTCCAGTCCAGCAGGATTTTGCAGACATTTTTTTTGGATTTTGCAGGATTTTTGGGAGGCTGGGCTGGGTGCAAGAGGCAGGGGACAGAAAGGGGGATGCCATTTCTGCCTTGGGTGTCACGAATTCCACTCATTCACCTTGGGTAGGTCCTTGAGTGTGAGGATCGCTTGAATTTTGCTTCAGGATGGAGGGAGGCTGATCGTTCAGATAATAGGAAGAATTTAATTAGCAGTGCTGACTTCCCAACCTATTGGTAAGACTCAAGCTAATGCTTGGCTGTGGCTGCCTGCAAATACTGAGTCAGTATAAAAAGTAACTACCTGGCAAGGTGTTTTGAAAGCCTGTACACTTTCGGCCTCTGGCAGGAAACATAATAGATCTTGTGTTCAAAAATCCGTCACATCTGTGCAATAGGTTATGGCAGTGAGCACTGAACAAGGACCAGGAATGGGCCGTGACCTTTCTCACGTACCAGAAGCTATCTGTATTTTACAGTGGGCCAGTTGGAAAAGCAGAAGCTTCTATCTCCCTTATTTTGTAAATTAAATAAAAATAACTTATTTTTTGTAGACCACAAGTAGTTGCGGTGACTAGGATTTCAACCCTTCTGATGTCTAAGCAGCTGTCAGAAGAAACTGGTTTCCTTTAATAATTTCCTTAGAGATGCTCTTACACATCTAACAGTTTTGTTTCTGGAAGTGTTTTGTAAGCAAACCCTTTCTCTCTTCTGCTGTCAAAGAACATGCACAAAGTCCTTGGAAGAGGACGGGAAGAGACCTCCTCTGGGCATCTGGTCTGTTCTCCTCCTGGGCAGGGTGAACTCAGTTCACCTGTGTCAAACCTGCTTGTGGGAACCTCCTGAGGCAACTGTCATAGTGCCCACCTGTCGTTTAGCCTGGAAAGCTTTTTTTCTCCCCCTGATGTCCAGCCCAGGTCATATGCTCTGATGCTTTTGTCTTTCCAGGGTGGTGAGGAGGGAGGCTTTACTGGCAATGTGATGAATGAGCTGTAAAAATGGGCTTATGTGGGGAAGTGACCCAACTTACAAGGTAGACCTGGATGCAGAATCTTGGGCAAATCAGCCAAACTGCAGAACGAGCTTATTCTAAAGCCCCCTGCGTGTTTCATTTCATGTCCAATAATGATACAGGAGGCCCCAGAGCACAAGCTGCTGTCTGTAGGAGGGCAGCATGAGAAATGGGCCATTGGGTCAACATGTGCAGAACCGACATCTGTAAAATGTGCAAGGTTAAGACCTCAGTGCCATGTTTGTTCTTCAGAAAGCTTTCAGGGACCTACATCTGCTTGGCCAGAAGTAGGCTGTGTTCTCCTGTGCCTTGTTGTAAGCTTTTGCTTAAGGTAGGATTTTGGACTCTTTTTAATGAACAATTTCTAGGGCGAAAAAAAATGTGATTGCCTTCCCTTTCTTGTAGCCTTCAAAATGAACCTCCAGTTCTGACTTCAGAAATAATCCAATTAGCCTCTTACTAATGGAACTAATTTGCTAATTTTTCTTGCATTAAATTGAAAGGCAGGTGTTCAGATATATCATGCTAGGAAAAGGGGACCAAGGTACACCAGGGTATGTTGTGAGATCCGTTACACTGGAGCTGGACCAGTGTAGGACAGCGTAGCCTGTGGTGGAGTCAGTAAGTGAATGAGGTAATGAACATGACGGTCCTTTCTGCATTCTGCCCTGCAAGGTCTGAGTGCTTCAGCTGATGCATGTTGAGACTATGGTGCAGAAATTCACTGCTGGAGGGGAAAGGATCTGGTGCTGCTGGGGGACTGCCAGAAAACACCTGGTCTGAGACACCTTTGGCTGCAGGTAACAGTATTGCTGCTCTGCTCCAGCCTGGTGGCAGGGTGAAGCAGGGTTAATGCCTGCTCACAGTCATCCCCTGGTCTGGGCAGCACTTTGTCCCCTGGTGCTTCCTCTATACCTGAGAGACAAACTTTCAGCTCCATGCCTCTGAGGGAGCGTGGTGCTTAAGCTCAAGTTTACCTAGGGGAGTGAGTTTTGCTCAGCGGACTGCTCAGCTGTCACCCAGAACTAGTTTCCATGGCATGAAGCTGGAGCACTGAAAACTGTTCAGCTCCATGTGTCCAGAGGCAGTACAGTCTTAAGCACCTGGTGTTGTCTCATCAGGACCTTCTCAAAGGTGGGGAAGGAGAGGAGCTGGAGTCAGGAATGCTGTTCGGTACCATAACCCAACGGTGGCAGCGCTTGCCCGGGAGGAACGCAGCAGAGCTTCAGGCCTTTCACAGCTTGTTGGGAACTCGAACTTGCTGTTCCCAACCTTGACTCGTGCCTCATTGCCTAGAGCACAGCCAGCGGTGTCTGCAAGCTGTTCTCCATTCCCTCCTGCAAGGGCAAGACTGCAAGACTTCTCTGACAGTGCAGATGAGAGCCAGGCTCTGCACCCAGAGGATGAGGGCGGAAAGGAGGGAGGAATCTGGGGCTGCAGAGTTGGAAGACAAAAGGAGTGTTTGGTTTCTGGAGCCAAGTACAAGGCTCTGGGCATGGCTTCTCCTTAAAATGATCGTAGTAGTGCTGCTGCTTCTTTTTGCTGGTGCTAACGGGGTGAGGTCCTCTGGCTCCCGGTAGCACCGAGTTCCAGCGGGGCAGGGAAACTGCAATACTTCCTGAGTGCTGTGTTTAACTCCTCGCCATCAGCAGAATCAGAAACTCTTGTTACCTCTAAAATTAGGCTAAAAACTCACCCGAGACTTTCAGCAACAAAAGCCACCTGTTTTATGGGGCTCTGGTTTTTTAAGCCTTGCTGCTTGTAAAACTAGAATTTGTAAGATCAGATGACACTTTGTTCTACAGTATTTGCAAACATCAAAAGATGCCAAAATTTACTGAACACTGCTCTGAAGTACGGTATGAGCACAGTGGCTGTCTTGCGGTGTTTCTCTGTGCCTCCAGTAGCATACTGGCAAATTCTTGCAATGCTTTATTATTCACCTTCAAATCAGAAGTTCTGGGTTTTTTCTTTCATTTATATCAAACACAACAAAAAATGTCAACTGCTTTTAGAATAAGGAAATGTAAGAGATTTATTTTGGAAAATTATTTTTCAAATGTGCCTTTTTGTATGTGTTTTTCTGCATTTACTGACTGGGTCTTCAGGGTATGTGATGTGGCTTTGTGCAGCTGATGGAGCACAGGGGAGTGCAGGGAGGTATTGGGAATGTAACTACAACACCCAAATTTGTCCCCCAGGATGATCTCATGCCCAGTCATCATATCTGGATCTCTTAATTCTCCTCTCAAGTTGATGTATCTCAAAGCCTTGTTGCTAAAATGTCAGTGCCGGGAGTTTTCCTGGGAGAGCCCGTCTCCACATCATGACCTGGCACAAACTCCCTTAGCTTTTACAACTGCGCGGTGTTAAAGGGTTTGTGGAAGAAAAATAGATTTAGTGAGAGCTCCTACTGCATTGCTGGCTTTTGGCACTGCAGCCAAAGCTGGCTGATTCGCTAGGTTTTAAAATATGAGTTCAAAATACGGAGGTTTAAAAGATTTTTTTTAAAAAATAGTCTACTAAGGGAAGTATTAGAATTGCAGCCTTTTGGGTAAAAGTCTTCAGGTTTGCCATCCCCATAGGTTTTTGTGCATGGAAATACTGAATTGCAGAAAATATAAGACGCTTTGTACAGAAAGTGTCTGGTTCGTTGGCTGTGTCCTGCAAAGCTGTGTCCTGGTGGGGCAAGCTCCAGTGCAGCGGTGCAGACTTTTGCCCGTGTAAGGGCTGTTGAACGGGCTCTGATGTTGCACAACTTCCAAGCGGGCACAACAGCGTCAGCTACCTGCAAGCCTCTTCCTCCTCCTTGTATACTTTGAAACCCCAAGGGAGGGAGAGCGGAGAATGAGTAAGACATCAGGAACAGATGTTGCCCAATAACAGTGAAACAAATATTTTCTGTTTATGCTCCTTCCATTCAAGGGTAATGTTAACAGTGATGCGTCTGTGTTAACTTGCCCTTTTCTCAGCATAATCCTGCTGAAGAGCCATCGGAGCTGGTTACTAATAAAAGTGTGCTTGGAGCGGGGTAAGTGCTGAGCTCCTGAATAGGAGCAGTTTGGTTTCTAATTCTACAAAATGCGCTGGTTTTTCCCTTGCTTATGTGTCATTTCTTCCCCAGCCTGACCTGTTTGCTATTCCCCCCACTGTGAGTGGCAGTTTGCTTTGCATAAGGAGGACAGACACACAGACACTACCCAGAAGGACTAAGAAATTTTTTTTGCAGCTTTTTTTTTTTTTTCCCGAAGGAGTTTCTGGGTAAGCAGCAGATACCCTGGGTTTGATTCTTTTTTTTCTTTTTTTTTCTTTTTTTTTTTTTTTTCCAAGGAGACCTGACTATGCCACTCTCTGGGCTTTTTCTTATGGACATGGATGGGCTTGGGGTGCACAGCTGCTGCCTCTCTGTCCCCTTGTCCCCAGCTCAGTAGGCTGAGAAGCGCCCGGTCCCCCAGCCCTGGAGGATATTATCCCCGTGGCAGCATCTGGCTCTTGGCAGGCTCTGCGGGCAGCCGTGCTGGCAGGGTTTGGAGTTCCCTTTTAGCTTTGTCGTGTGGTAATCTGTCAGTTGGCTCCTCGGGCTCCCTTGTTCCCCTGCATGCATTTTTTTTCTCAACAAACCTCCTAATTCGGAGTTGGTCAATGAGAGCTTTGAGAATGCTCCTTGGAATTGCTCTCCATGAGGCATTTCTTTTGCTTTGCTCCAAAGAGGGACTTTCAGCAAATCTTATTATAACAGTAGCAAGAGGGAAGAAAGAGCTGATCAGGTTCCTAGTAGCTCGGTGGAGTCTGTTAGTGTCAGCAGACAGGATAATTTACTCAGCCAATTGTTCTGGCTCTGATTATTTACAGTAACCCTAAAAGCATTGCCTCCCTCCCTAGGAAGGAAGCGCTGGTCATTTTAAACAGCAAGAAAAGACTTTAAACAAACCAAGAGCAAAATACGAAACACCAGGTCTGCTGCTTTCCTTGAAAACAAGCATGTTGTGGGGACAGAACCTCAGCAGAAGTAAGTCCCGCCCATCCCTGGGGTCGTGTCACCGTGCATCATTTCAAAACCGTCCCCCAAGGATATTACTATTCTTTTCTCCATGTATGAATAAGCTACTTACAGTGCATAGCTGCTATATTACAATTTCCTAAGAGGTGCTGGCATCTGGAGAGATTACATTCCACTGGCCCCTGGGATGGAAAGAATGAGTTCAAGAACAAAGAATGAAATCCTCACTTCTGTACTCAGAAATACGATTCTCAGCAAAGGGTAGGAGCAAGCTGGTAGCCGGACCACAAGATTGCCAGTGCTTGGTGCAAGCTTCCCCTTTTCTGCCAAAAATTGGGCTGCACCCAACCATCTATAAAATGAAACTTAATACCACTCAGTGGGTGGGAGAAAAAGTCTCACTGGTGAACTTTGCGACACCAAAATGTGTAGGATTAACAGCTCTGCGATCCGGTGTCTGTTTGCAGGACTGGCACAGTTCACGGCGTGGTCTTGGCAGCCGTCGCGCCGCCCCAGCACCTTGCTCGGCAGAGACACCTTTCTGGGTGGGAGGAGGATGTTGAAAGCCTGGCTGCCGGCCAGCTAGCGTTGAACCGCCACGCAAATTGCAGTGTAGCTGCAAAAAATCGAGATCGCCCACTCCTAGCAGTCTGTGCCATCGGCTGTCTGGCAGAATTGATGGTTGTCACTACCGAACGTTGCTGAGCTGGAGCCAAAATCAGATGAGTGGATGTCCTCGTGAGCCTGCTTGGGGAAAAAAAAAAAAAAAACCAACCAAGCCCTTAAAAAAACACTCAGAACTTTTCGGTTAAGAGACTAAAGTAAAGAGGCTTGTTCCACTTTATAATTGCTTAGCTGGGAAGAAGGGTTGGGAAACATTCCTGCTCCATGCAAAATTGGAAGGTGACAGGGTTTCAGCTGTCTCTCCTTGGTACCACTTTGGGGTTGAGGAGACTGGCAGGATGAAAGAAGCATCTCTTCTTGTGCTAGGCTGCCCCTGAGACCGAGAGGAGTATTTCACTGAGGCCAGCCCTGATCTTAACAGCTGGCCTGTGTGTGCTCTAGGTCATGATCATAGTGGTGGCTGATGCGTGATGGCAGAGAAGCAACTGATTATAACCTCCTTGGTAAATCATAGAATAGTTTGGGTTGGAAGGGACCTTTAACGGTCATCCAGTCCAACCTCCTGTAACAAGCAGGGACATGGCCAACTGCATTAGGTTGCTCAGAGCCCCATCCAACCTGACCTGGAATGTTTCCAGGACAAAAAGTGGTGACTAGGTTTCCTGAATCTGGGTGAGGGGTGTTTTTACAAAATCCTGGTGGGAATGCAGTGTTAGAGCCTGGTTTGGCTGTAAGGGCCAAATTGAGCAAGGCAGAGATAGCCCTAGCCTCCTGTAGCCCTAGCATGGGGTCTGTTCACCTTTCGGTCTCCAAATCATTCACAAAACAGACAAGTATCTGGACCAACATATCCTGAAGGGCAAGAAAAACCTGGAGAGTGGTGTGCATTAATCTCTGCTCCTTCACCTCTTGAAAGAGGGACAAAAGGAAGGAAAGCAAGTCAGAAAGGAAGGAGACATGCTTCCTTTTCTGCTCTATGTTGAAAAAAATGCTTATTCTTCTGCCTGCTTCCTCTTTCCTTCCCTTATGTCCTTACTGTGGTAAGACACAGAAAATAAAAAATGTTTTCCTTGACTGTGTGTGTCAAGTCCCTCTACTGGGATGAGGAGGGCTGGGTCTAGTCTTGCCTCTCCTGTTATTCCCACTGGTGCTGATAATTTATCTTTGGGGGACAGATCTGAACTGTCCAAACTAAATCCATGCGCCCTGCTAGAAAACTGGTACAAAATATTCTTGAATTACATCAACAGATGCGAAGCCAAAGGGTGTCTTTGAGCCTGCCTGAGCCAAGGAAAAGCCTCCTGCCTGGTGAAGTGGCCTCTTCAGGATATGTTCTTACATTTTCTTCTAGTGTGACTTGAGGGGACTGATCCTGGCAATGGAGGTGGGTACTGTTGTGGGGACATCCTAGTGCCTGCAGTGGGGAGCAGTGAGGGGACAGGGACACGCTCCTTTCTGTCCCATTAGCAGCTCCTGCGTTGCTGGTTCCTGGGGGGGTACCAAGTCATAGAGCTAAGATGCATGGTATTATGGGCTCAGCAGAGAGCTATGCATGCTGCAGAAATCTGTGTTTCTGATCTCGCCAAGGTGCTGAACACCAGCTGCATAGTTCCACCTGGTACAAAATGAGTGGAGAAATCAGCCAGAAGGATGCAGTGGCAGCAAGGCAGGGACCGTGTCCCCTGCCCGGCAGCCCAGCACTTCTTTGGGGTCATATCCTTCAAGAGACGAATTCCTCCCTGCTGTACCAGGCAGGGAGGCGAAGCTCTCCTCTTCCTTGGGAAGTCCTTCCCTGCTCAGCAAGCAAACTCTGCTCTTCAGATGGCCTATAAATATGTATAGGAGGAAACATAGGTGCACCACGCCAGGCCAACGCTGCCATGGCTTACAAACCTCGATTACTCACGTAAGTCAAGTTCTCAGTTTGGAGGCTACCTAAACAGTGTGTTTGAAACAAGTGTTTCCTACCTCCCTGAGCAGGTGCTTCCTCTCTGTGTTGGCTTCAGGAAGGATGCTCACCCCATGCTGCCTCCTTCCTGACTGTGGTCCCAGGTCCACCTCAGCTTTGCAACCCCAAGGCCACCTTCAGCCTGAGCACTTCCCTGCTTTAGAGGAAACCAGTTCCGAGTGCTGTGCCTACCCCCAGGCAGGCATGACAGGGATTAACTGGCCACTTGATTCTTTCCTGTCGAAGATGATACTTGGTTTGGTTTCTTCTGCATTCCCTCTCCCTGTTAGGTTGGATAGCATCTTTATATTAAGCAGTACAAGAGAAGAATGAAGATTTAAACTCATTTAACCTTGAACATAGCCATTAGTTAAGCAATTAAAATTAAAGGGTGAGTTAATGGGCAGTGTCAAACATTCGGAGAAACATCTGTTGTAATAGAAGTCTGCCTTTTAACTGATGAATAATTGATCCGCTGCTCGTCAGCACCTAAGCCCAGCTGAGGCAGCAGTGCTGGCACTGCCAGAGCATCTTCAGTGCCCCCTCCCCAGCTGCAGGCTCCAGGAGGGTATGAGGACGTGGCCACCACCACTTGAAGATACATTAGGAAAACCACCTGCGTTGCACCCCTTGGCTGAGGTCGTCCCTGTTAGGTCTTTTGCTTTCCTGGGATCAGACATGTTATTTCAGGTCTAGAAGAATCAATGGTCTATTTTTAAGTCTTTATTAATGCATGCATGGATGGATGCGGTGTCTGTCTGGACACCCATAGCCAGGGATATAGATGACAAACCGCTTTGGATTGTATCATCGAGTTAAATTAACGTGCTTTTTGGCAAGCAGCAGATGCGAGTGAATGTTTTCACTAATGCATTGAGGGCAATACAGTAAATATTGACCAGAGTTGGAGAGGTAAATAGCAGAAAGCGTTTGTCTCTTGGCTGTGGTAGAGCCAACAATGCTGAAGTCACTTCTGCAACACTGTCATCTCCCACAGAAAGCTCCCTCTCTGTACAGTAGTAAACAGCAAAAGGTAGTTGGGTGAAATCTTGGGTCCTGAGAAATGAAGAAATTGGCAATTCCCAGCAGTAGGATGAGATGTTGCCCCGGGAGCCTGTCCCTGCAGACCCACCTGGGAAGTGTCTCCACGCTGCGCAGAACGTGGCGACGGAGCGAGGTGAGGTGGTGTGGATGTGCTCTCTGCACCAGCTGAGTTTCAGCCAAACTGGGCTCCACATGGGGTTGTGAGGACCTGAACAGGGAGGGGTGATAGAGCCGGGTCTAGTCCCCGTGCTGAACTCCTCCACATACCCCACTGCTGAGGCTGGGGCTGGAAGTGCCAGAGTGGCCCAGAAACTAAATTGAGGACATGAAACATTTGTAGCGTGGGATGCAGGAGAAGGAAACCCAGGTCACAGAGGATTCTTGATGTGCTGTTTTCCATATTACCTTGTAATCCCTTAAAAAAAAAATCAAACTATTCCTGTTGTGCAATTCCTGAAACCTCATGTGGGTGCAAAACCGTGCAATGAGCTGAACTAAACCAAACCCAGCTTCTCACTCCAGCACAGAAGGGACAGCTGGTTATTAGCAAGCCCAGAGGAGCCCCGCCATCCCAGTACTGGAGTGCCATGAGCACAGGCCTCTGCAGAAGGCAGTTGGGGAAAAGCGGTGGGAAGGCAACAGAAAAAGCAGAAGGAAAATTAATTTGAAGGTATTCTTGGAGGCCAATATTGACAGAATGTTGGTTCTCCCCCAGCCTCAGACTGTCTGGCAAGTTTTACCCCTTGGGGTACAAGGCAGTAATATCCATTTGGCTGTTTGTTAGAGAGAAACATAACAAAATCACCTCCACGCTCCTAAAGAAACCAGTTGTGTCAATATTTGGTTTTCATGCACTCATCCCTTTTTCTTTTCCTCATGCGTATCTGTAGAACTTGAATTTAGGCAATAGTTCAGGCTTCGTTTAAAATCATGTTAATCAGTACTTGCATCATAAGCATAAAGAAAGGGAAATAAACTGGGATGGGAAAATTATCTGCATGTCTTCAGCTGGTTTTAGCTGACAACAAGCAGAACCTTTAGCTCAGTTTCTTCCCCTGTCTCTCCCTCTGCATGCAGAGGCTGCCTTAGCATCTGCCTGCACTTCTGCTGCTGCTTCAACTTCCTTCTCTGCTTCTTTAGACCAGAGCAGCTCTTCTCTCAATATAAAATTGCCCCTGGATTATTGTCAAGTGTTTGATGCCTCGCTCGACTTGTACCTTTCATTAACTCATCAATATTGTCTTTAATGACATCTGAATGCAAACAGACCTTGCCTTGAAGCCCGTGTACAGCAGCAACAAATCTGGCTTGTTCTGGAGCTCTTTGAGGGAAGTGGTGTTTAAACAAAATTTTAACCGTTGAGGTTATGAATGTGCATAACTGCCCATCCGAATGTGTGTGGGACGTGCACAGAAAAGACGTTCATGTTGAACTTAACGTGGAAACTTTTTTAAAGCAAAGATAACTGTGAGGACAGATGAAGCGGAGGACTTTTATACCCTTGAGGAATTTTCTTTGAGGAAATGAGACCAGATAAATATGGAGATGATTGTATTCAAAACTGTAATTCAGCCAGTCCAGCTCCCACCTCCAAAAAAGAGCCATTTTCAAACTTCAGTGGCAAAAAAACCCTCAGAAACTCAAAAAAGCCAAAAAAACAAACCCCAAAACAACAAACCCTCAGAACTCTGCCTTTTGCAATTTACTTATTTCTGTGTTTGGCTACATTGTCCCTGTGGTGACATGAGTGACACCGTTTCCATTATAATAACCTGGTTACATTTTCTTGGCCATAAATATATAAAAATCATAATTGTCCTTTTTTTCACCCAAACATTTTGAATGAAGGATCTCTGAAGAAATCTCTGCCATGTAGTTTAGCTGAGGTTTGTATATACTGACTTAAATGGAAACAGATTTGAGCCTTGCGAAGGCTGCTGCCCTTCAGATACCTTCCCCAAACACCATTTTTTCATGTGTACTAACCAGACCTTTTCTGAGCTGACTTATTGTCAACCCTTCTGTTTGTACTTACAGACATAAAAGGGGATTTACCCTAGAGCTTTCCTTCCTCTGATGAGCATTTGTCCCCTGCGTGCCATGTCTTCTCAGGGAAGGGAGCGAAGCAGTGCTGGTTTATCTGAGGATGCAGGTTACAGGACCAGCTGTTTTGGAAAAGTGGAGTTTATGCACGTGGATATGGGATAGCTGGGAGCTGCCGACTAACCTGCTGTAAGCTTACCCTGTACCTTTTTACAGTAAAGGATTTGAGTGGTAATGCTTGATTTTTAATTGCATTTTTATTAGGATTATCAGCTACTTATTTCATCCCTGTCAGTAGTGGCTGGGCAGGGAGGAAGGTGAGCAGAGCTGCATGCACAAGTGCTTTCTCTGCCATACCTGGTCTCTCAGTGGAGACAAACTCCGTGTCTCTGCCCGAGCTCTGCAGAGCCCAGGAGTTATCGCTTAAAGGAAGGAAATTTCCACGAGCACTACGGAACGGGCTCTGTAGCTTCCCAACCTGCTTGCTGCCCTTTCTGCCCAGCACGTGTGGGTCTGTGCCCGGGAGAAGGCTTGGCATGGGCACGGCCAGAGGTGCACAGCTTGCTGCTGCTGGCACACAAGGGGAAGAAGCAGGTGGAGCCAGGAGTGAGGGATTCATTGGCAGGTGTCAGCCGCAAAACAGAGCTGGGAAACCACACTGATTTGGCTTATTTGCCTTCTTTTAAGTTATCCTCCTTCAAAAATGGGAGCAGAACTGTGTTTGGAGGGCTGATACGGGGATGCTTGGCATAGCTGGTGGTCTCCTGGCTCTTGGGAAGTCTGGATTTGGGTGCAAGGCCGCTTTTGGATTTCTTAAGGAAAGATGGGAGTGCTCCACCCATAGGCTGAGGGTTGAGCACCTGTAAGGAGGTGGCAGCAGGAAAGGGGGCCTGAGCGTGGACCCCTCTCTCTATGGCGTAGCCAAATCCAGGGCCCTCCCAACGCCTGCCCACATGTTGATGTGGGCTGCGTGTTTTGAAGCTGCCTGTTGTGTTGACATCCCAGCTTCACCCCCATGGGATATGGGCCCGCAGCCATTCAGACCAAGCTGGGCTGGTGGCCTTGAAGCAGCCTCTGTCCAGAGCTGCTGCTGCTGACCGAAGCAGCAGAACTGCCAACTTTTCCCTTTGTCCCTTGGTCTGGCTTTTCCCAATGCACCATCAGAGCCACCAGCCCCTACGAATGCTGGGGATGACAAAGTGAAGTTGGGGAGGAAGGAGGAAACCTCTTCACATTGCAAAGACATCCTAGAGATGCTGCTGGGGAAAGCCAGAATAACTACTGCTTCATTCCAAAATAAAAGAGATTTGATTTAGCATTTTCTTCTGAAAAGCTGTTTGCTATGTTAGCAACTACACAGGCAAAATAAGGGAGAAAGGTACAACTTCCCAAGCCTTGGGTGTTCTCCCTCTGTCAGCGACTGACAGCTCCGCTCCGCCTGTCATCTGCAAACAAGCTGAACTCCACTCTGTAACAACAGTGGGAAGAACCTGGTTTTATAGCCTAGAAATAGGGGTTTGGCTGTGGCCTTTTAGGGTCATCTGTTTGGAATTTGATGGTGGTGCTGGCGGTGATCAACAGTTGTTTAAAGCTGCTGGCAGCCGCTGGTCTTCACACGACGGCTTGGTGGTCTTGGGCTCTTTCCAGCTCTGTGCATTAAACATCGCTTTCCCATGATGCAAGGAAAAGGGTGCAGTTGACGCTACAAGGCAGAAAATTTAAACCTGATGAAAGGAAATGCTTTTCCACACAATTAGCCTTTGGGATTTGTTACCACATGGAGCTGCTTAGGCCAAACATTGCGCACATCTTTGGGGGAAGAAAGGATATCTGGGGATTTACATGGAAAACAGACTTTCTCAGGAAAAAGCTTCCGATTCGAATGAGGGGTCTGAAGTTCAGAGCAGGAGTTTCAGACTCAGTTGGAGCGATTAAGATGCTCTCTGAACTGCAGCAAGGTCCTGAATTGCAACCTGCAGTCCCAGGTGAGTGTCACGACGACAGGTTACACTGTTAATCTGCTTTTATAAGTGGTTTTCCTACCCCTGGCTTACCCAGCAGCATGGACTTGCCCACTGGAGGAGTTTCAGCAGTGGTACAGTTTCTGTTACCTTCCTCCTTGGGGCCGTACCAGTACTACAGTGGACTGGGCTTAATGGTTTTGTGTGCAGGTGGCAATTAGTAGCTTCACTTGTAGCTCCAGCTAGTGCGTGTCTTTGTGCTGTGGGAGAGGTTGAAATCTACCTTCCCTTCAGACAGGGGCAAAGGACAGAAACTTTCATGTTATGAAATGAGCTCTGCTGGATGGACTCTCAAGGCTGGAGGCTGAAGCAAGCCTTGCTCCTGCAAAAGGTTGCTCCTGGCTGCAGCCTCACAGGAGCTGGGCCCCTGAAGAGCCACCTGCGCTGGAGTTTTAGCATGGTTATGATGGACACAGCATCCTTTAGTCACCTCATATTGAAATTAATGTGGCTTTTATGGTGACTTTTCCTTTCTCTTTTGTTTTGAGAATGCCAAGACTGTTTTGAAAAACCAAACCACCCCCCACCCCGGGGTTTCCAGCTCCTCTGAAATTGCAAGCCCTTCATTTGAAATCCTTTTTTTATTATTAGCTTGACTCTCAGCTGACAGTCGGAATTTGCATCCAGGTGTTTTCGTTACACTGGATTTGTTCCAGTGTGCCGCAATGGGTTTCATCTTGCAAAATGAGGCAGCTTTTAGAGAAAATCTTTCAAACCAGCGAATTAAAACCATGGCAGAGAAAGACACTATTGCCATTATGAACAGGCGTTTGTACAAACACAAACCTCTGCAGAAGTTCCCTCGTTACTGGTGGCAGGGAAGGCACTGCTGTGTCTGGATCACACGTCATCTTGGACGCAGTACTCGGGGTGCTTAAACTTTCTGCTGGCCTCCATCCTCCAGGCTGTTGTGTGAGGGGGTTTTGGACCCAGAAATGCCCCTGTGATACCCTAAGAGCTGCTAGGAGGATGGGGGCTCCCGCTTGAGCCCAGCAGCCAGAGCACAGAGAACCCCTGAGGCCAAAAGTCAGGATTTTTGCTGAGTCCTGTGAGCTCCTGCCTGGTGGGAGATGGGTGCTGCAGTGAGGTGGGTCCTGCTTTGCAGCGCTGCAGAAATGGACAACAGCCCCGAATTTCCTCCTTTTCTTCCTGGTCTACAATAATGAATACAGCACATGAGGATGTAAATATGTCCTTTATCTGATTTTTGCCCCATATTCTCTGTCAAAATTTTGTCCTACGTAATGTATAATGAACAGGTGATTAAAAAAAAAGAAAAGAAACTCTTGCGCTTGTCTAAGCCCTCGCCTGCATGCATGAATATTTATAATGTATATTGAGCGGTAATAGCATCGCAAAAGCAGGAGGGAGTCGTTTTTGTCACTACTTTGTCATTTACATTACACTTTTGTCGCTATGTGAATATTTTCTACTTATCTTTCTAAGCCTTGAAACACCGTCTAAGCCTTGGCTAAACCTTGAAACTCTTCCTGAGCCTTGAAACCTCTTGAAGCGCTGCAAGTTGAGAGTCGACAGCAGCCGTTTGTCCCTCACCGGTGACCCAAGAGCATCCTCTAGTGTGTACTTAAGGTAATACTGACACGTCCCTGCCTGGCTGCCTGCTGAAAAACGGTACTGGCAGAGCGAAGGAGCAAAAACGCTGCCTGAGGCTCCTGCTGAAAGGCCGCACAAGATGCTGGCTGAGGGAGTAGGTGCAAACCCAGGCAGTAAATTCTTGCTCCCAGAGTTACAGCACTGAAAACCCCTCGGGGCCGAGCCTTTCCGCGGGGCGGTGGGGCAGCTCGCTCCTCGAAAACAGTGAGCAAACCCGAGAGCCAACCTTGGCGTAGTGTGAAATGTACTGAGGTGGCCGGGTGCGTTAGAAATGGAAGAGCTGCTGCAGACAAACGCCTTAACACAGATTAAAATGCGTATTTTGTGCTCGCAGAGTCCAGTGATGTCTGTGAGGGGCGTGTTTTGACTATGAATGTATTTTGCTAATTAGGAAAGGTAAGTGAAACCACCCCTGAGGCTGTGGGATTTTTTTCTTTTGCCATGAAAACCTACTTTGTATTTTCGGTAACAGTAAGCAATTTTCCCTCACTGGGACGTTTTGATTTTCACTGCACCATGAAAAATGGAGCGTAATGAAGGTTTTAAAATAGCCATTACATGGCTGTTATGTGTATTTATGCTGTGGTGGTATCACATGACACAGATCTAGTCCTCTGTACCTTGTTTTTTCTCCTGTGAAATGGGAAAAAGGCTAATTTCCCTGCCCCAGCTAAAAGTCGCTGGGGAGCTCTAGAAATATTCCAGGCCATGTGGCCAGTGACAACATATCACCTCCCAATGTCTGGACAGGAGAAATTATGCTGCACTTTCCTCCCCTGCCTCACTGTCCTTTCACATTTGGCTTTCCTCAGCTAGCAAACTACCCCTTTCCAGTAAGTCACGGCACTGACACTGTTTCCTCTTGCCACCTCCTTTTGCAGAAAGTCTACTGCAAGCACGTGTGCATGTTCATAGCATAGATCATAGACCATAGAATGCTTTAGGTTGAAGGGACCTTGAAGTTCACCTAGTTCCAAGCCCTCGTGCCATGGGCCAGGGACACCTTCCACTGGACCAGATTGCTCAAAGCCCCATCCAACCTGGCCTTGGACTTCCAGAGAGGGGACATCCACAACTTCTCTGGGCAACCTGTTCCAGTGTCTCACCACCCCCACAGGAAAGAATTTCTTCCTAATATTGAACCTGAAATCCACTCTCTTCCAGTTTGAAACTGTTACACCTTGTCCTGTCACTACACTCTGTGATAAAGAGTCTCTGTCTTTCCTGTAGGCCCCCTTTAAGTCCTGAAACCATCCTGTTATCAGGGAGGATGGTTTTTTTCTTGGTTGTTGATGTTGTCTGCTAAAAGCCTGCAGTAAAACACTGCTGAAAACTTATGCAGGAAAGGAGGATTTGGAGAAGCACAGACACTAGGACAAGTAACACGCTCCATTTGTGCACAAATTAGAAATGAGTAGAGAGGAAGGGTGAGATCAGGACAGCCACAAGTTAGATTAATCTCACCTTGGTGGGATGAATGGTTTTGAAAGAGACTTTGAAGGGATGAGCACTTACCCACATGGAAGCAAATAGAAAATGAGATAACACCCAACAGAGCTTACCCAAAGTCGACCATGGCAGCCTAACCTGTTAGCTTTCTCTGATAAGAGAACTGATCTTCCAGATAAGATCTACTGCAGCCATACATTACCAGACTTGTCTCTCAGAGCAGCTGATAAAGTGCCCTTTGGGAAATTGTGCATTAATGGGAATTAGTAGGAGTGTTCTGGTGGGGTAAGGAACTGGCCAAGACAATGTGGGTAGTAGGGAAGACCTTGGGGGAAGATGCTGGAACAGTTCCTCAAGAAGCAGATTTGAAAACCATTACCAGTACAGAGACGCTGATGTGTCCCAGCTGGGCAGAGATGGAAAGAGTAGAAGTAGGAGAAGAAATTCAGTTGCTGTGCGCATAAGCTCATGATGTAACGACAGCTTCTGCCCTGAAGCAGGTGCTTGTCGCTTGGAAACGACTGGGAAGGACAACACCTCAGTGCCTCCTCTGAGAGCAGGAGGACTGAGATCCACCATCACGCCACGGCCCCGACAGTGGTCTGTTCAGTCCTCAGATGTAAGAGGTGAGGATGTAATTCCAATAGATCCAAGGTGGGATAAAGGCCGTGGTACAGGGGTTGGTGAGACTTCAACTGGGATACTCTGCTCAGTCTGGTCCTCTGTGTGAAAGGAAGATGAATGTAGGGGGAGGCAACAAGAGAGGAGCATTTGAAGGTGGTGTGGCCACTGAAGGGAGCAGTCCTGGCGTTGGAGACCTGTCCTGGGCTAAAACAACGTGGTTTGTTTTGGTTTGGTTTTTTTCCCTCTTTGTTTAGCTACCCAATGTGAATTTTGCATTAGCACAAGACAGGAGTATCCGGGGTGGGAGGCAGCAGCCCTGGTGAGGAAGAGGAGCAACAACTATTCTGAGGATGGTGGTGAACTGCACAGCATGGAACACGCTCTTCCACCATCACCCCTCAGGCAAAAGATGCTGGAGATGGCCAATGGGGCCCAGTCAAGCAAACTGCAGCTGAAGGGGCCAGGGCCATGCCTCTGGCCACACCGCTGTGGTGTGGTGCAGAGACAGTGTGCTGGGGAGGGTGAAGGGACTGGCTTCTGATTTCAATGCTGGCACCAGGATCAGCAGATCCAGGCTGTCCGATAAATAGTTTTGGCTGGGAATGAGCCAGCTTCTAACTCTTGGGGCTAGAAGAGTGTCCTTGTGGGGATGAGTATTGGGAAGAGAAGCCCAGAATGATTTTCAAGGTAGAGCCTGATCTATTTATACGTGGGGTGTTGTGATGTAGTTGCCTGAGGCTCAACCTGGGAAATAGCAAAGCTTTATAAACACACCTAAGGAAGTCTATGTGAAAAAAGAGAAATGGGGAAGGGAAAAGGACCTGAAATTTGAGAGCATTTGTTATTCAAGGGAGGAACATGAAATACTGAGCAGTAAGAAAGTCAAATAAGGCAATTTTGAGTGAGTGCTCTGAAGGGAACTGATCATCTGTGAATCCCACCACAAGTGCGGCCATCACAGGAGGGCTCATTTTAAGGCATTCACTGCTCCTGTTTCACCTCTATATTGCATCCTAGATGCAGTCATTTGGGTGCAGAATTTCCATTTATGTTTCTACCTCTTTAACTATACTGGCATCAATATGAGATACAATTCCTCACCCATCTCCCTCCATGCAGGCACAGTTTTCAGTATAAAAGTGATTGTGGTGATACTTGCATTTATTTTTGGAAGGGAAGATGGCAAGACAGATATAAGCCAGCCTTATACTGGTGGGCTGCACATACAATAAGTTTATTTAGCTTTTGAAAAGTACGAGTTCACATTCTCAAAGATTCTTCAAGGTTGGAGTTTTGTTTCAATTAAGCACACACTAGTGTTCACAAATATTTATACATTTGTGTTTAAAGCAGATCATTGTGGGGTTCATGTGCTGCCCTGTATAGAATCAGTGTTGAAACAGCTGAAGGAATCACATCAAACCCAGGAACTTAGAAAGTCCATTATAGATGAGGGAATCTTAAAATCCTTTATTTCATTTAGACACTCTCCAAATGATTTTCTCAATATTAATATCTCGATGTGATCAAATAAATAAAGCAACAAGTTCATAGTCTATTACAAATCTTGGAGCGGACAGAAACCACAATATGTGGAGCTCAGCTGACATAATACATTTTATAGGTGAGATTGGCAGTGCTACTTCTAACTTCCTCTCATAAATCCATTTTCACTCAGTTATATTAGGTTCAAGGCCCAGTCATTTGGGTTAAACCCCTCCATCCTCTCTTTGCCTCAGGCCCAGAACTGAAGCCAAGTTTCTTTTTAGCTATTTCTAAGAAACACCAGCAGGGAAAAAACCCACGGGCAACCCACTTTCTTCAGAAACTCTAACAATGCGCTGTGTTTCAACAAGATGGTGAGATCTGGAGGGAGCTTGGTCTTCACACCTGCCTCTCTCCCACACCTGACCCCTCTTCCTCACTCAGACACACTGACAAATGGAGATGGCCAGGTTGCCACCTATGCCCCTTCACCTGCCATTTCCCATTGCCTGAGTCTTCAGAGCAGACTAGATGGTCTTCGGGGTCTTTACAACTTAAATGATTCCATGATTTTACGAATACAAAGGAGTGAAACAGCACCTGGATGAACCCAGAGCATCTGAATATGGCCCAGTCCTTGTGCCTCAGGCTTCCTGTCCCCATCTACTTTTACAGCATTTCAAGCGATGACAAAGGAGGATTTCCAGAAAGCTGTCTTCACTGGCATCAAAGAACTTAAGTAAATTCAATCTAAGGCATGCGCTTTTCATGTCAGATTTCAAAACAAATGCTTCTTGTGATAAAACTACAAGTAACTGAGTAAAACTCAATCTACTGGGAGGTACTACTAGGGATATCTACTAGCAAGGCAAGTGCCTCTGGGGAGAAGATGGATAGCTTTATACAGGCAAATACTGCAGTTGTACTAGATGATCATTGCAGATCCCTTCCAACTGGAACTATTCCATTCTATTCTCATACCTTAAAGAGAGCTGCTGGGCATACACTGTAATTTCAAGCTTACTTCTTTTTGCTGACTTGTAATTTAATCAGGTCATGAAGCTAAACACAAGATAAACAGGTTCAAGCAACACAGATCTTGAAAATCAAAGCAGAAATGTTCGTGTCACCAAAGCCACTCTGGATTTTGCCTGTTCAAGATGTTAACTGAATCGCACGTGGCTGAGTTTTGTGGACTGGTGCCCTCCCATTTGCAGCTGGGATGGCCCTGGGCAGTGGCAGTGTAAGGATGTGTGAATATTTGCCCATGAACTTGCAGGGCTGATTGCTCACCTCCTGCCCTGCCTTGATCCCATATCCTCTGGGTAACCTATGGCAATCCCACCTTGGGAGCACACAGGCAGCACTCAGTTTATACCGGCAGTGGCTGCTGTAGGACCGTGTGGATGGGAGAAGCATTGCAACACTAGACACAGGCGGGGCCCAATGGTGTGTCATTTGGTCAATAGAAAGCCTCTTAGTAATACTTGATCTAGATCATAGAGCTGCTGCATAACAGTGGTGAGGGAAGATGTTGCTGGAGTTGTTCATCCGACCTTATGCAAAATCTTGCAACCCCCTGCCACTTCCTATCACACCTTTCTGAAAAGAGCAGTGGCTTAGCTGCTGGTCAAAATGGGGTTTGGATTCAGTGCTGGTGAATGCCATATTTTCTTCCAGTCTCTGTTTCAACTGTTAATGCCACCTGCAGCACTGACTGCCAGTTTTCTCCCTAGATATCGAGCGATGCTGCCTCTGCTGCCTTCCTGGTATGTCTCTGCCTTCTGTCTTTCTAAGCAGGTTTTTACCCATCCACCCAACCTATGCTATTTGCACCGTGCCTGCTGCAGGAGGGTGGGTTCCTCAGTCACTTCTGTGTTGCTTTTTGGCTCCCTGGCTTCTGTCATTTTTGTGGAAATTCGTCCCCCCTTCTAGCTATGCCTTCTCCCTTCGGGTCTTAAATATCCAGAAGCTGCTTTTCTCCAGCAAAGGAGCTAAGGTTGATTTATAAAGCCTATGGTTGTGATCAGTGCAGGCCACTGCTGAACTTCTTTCAAGCCTCTCCCTTTCCCTAGAAGGCTTAGCAATTGCAAGATCGTCTGTATTCACCTCACAGACTTGCTGAGCACAGCGATTGCGGTGGGAAGCCTTCCAGAGCCATATTGCCTTGTGCATGACTCAACTCAGGTGAATCATTAGCGCTCAGTGCCAAGAAATCACAGTAATTGCATAAAGACCTGAAGGAAAACTCAGTGCAAGCTGATCTATAACAGCCTTTGAATGGAGTGAGCCCTTTGAATACGGATGTCCTCCATCCCCTCTGCCCCCACCAGTACCAGGGAGCCCACTGTACCATGGTAAAGGAAGGCAAAACGTGGCCCCATGTGCCTTATATCTCTGGTGCAATATTATATTGTGAATGATAAAAATTGTCCTGAGTTCAATGCTGGGCAGACTCACAAGAGACCAAGAGAGAAACCACGCAGACCTCAGGAAGCCACTGAGCTGTGAACAGCTGACAGCTGGGCAATACTTAGGGCAAGCAGGTATTTTTGAATTTTTCTCCAGGAATTCACTTTGGCTGTGGCCAGAGAGGCACTGCTGCCTAGGCAGCCCCTTGCCTGAAGGGGTTTGGCCATTCCCAGGAAAGCTGTCGCTTCCCAGATCACATGTGAGCCCTTGGGTCTCTTGCTCATTCCATGCTGGCTCTGCCTGCTCTGCCTGTGCGTGGCTGCCCTCGGTGGGAGCCGAGTAGTCTGGACCTTCCTGCCTCATGGGAAGAGCAAAGCAGAAGCTGGTGTGCTGCCTGAAATGGAGCTGACAGTGCTAATTTTAGGTCAAGAGCTTTAAGTTTCTCTTCAAGTAGCAAAGGTGCAGTTTAAACCTTTCCCTGAGCAATGGGCAATGTGTGTCCCTGACACACATCACCCATGTAAAAACTTGCCTCTCTTTTCTGGCCATCCCCTACCTTCCCATCTCGAAGGAGCAGAGAGGCGCAGTCCCACACAGGAGTCTGCAGTCAGCAAATCCTCCCCTTGGGAGCAGCGACTCTATGAATTTTCATGGTATCCATTAATAGTAAGCAAAAGTTGCCTTGAGACAGACTTTTTGTTAATTAACCTTCTGAACACACACTTTCATTTCTAACTGGTGAATGAATTTGGTGTTCAAAGTCTTGCCCACATGCTCCCGCTTTTTTCTTTTTCTCTTCCAGATTAATGGCTTTGTAATCCTTCATGGATAGTGAAATAATTACCAGGAGGCAAGACCAGTAATTACAGAGAGCAGAATAAATGCATGTGATTGGACACTCTGCTAAGCTAAATAGATTTTGAGGGATCTACTCCTACTAGATGAGGGTGTTAAAAACCTCTCCTGCCCTTCTTCCTTCCACAGAAGGGGAATTTGGAGCCTAAGTTCTCAGGGATGTGAAATCTCGCTGTGTAAGGGTGTTAACGTCTCCACGTTTACTTTTCAGCTTTTTACTTTTACATGGTCTAACAAAAGCAGTCAGAGTACAGATGAAGTGCTCAGCTGTGCTAAATGCTCCCAGCATGACTGCTCTGGTGACCGGAAAACCAGAATCCCAGACACAGATCCTCTTCCGCTCCAGTGGGTCCATGAAGCTGGACTGCAGCACACAGGGCTGGGAGGTTTCCAGGAACGATGCACGAGAGGACACAGCCCATCTCCAGCCATCAGGTCATCTCCTGATCCCAGAGTGTTCGAGACGGATGTGGGGTCTCCGCACAGATGCCATAGTAGAGCAGCTCAGATCGACTTGCTTCTGTGTCTGACCAGAAATTGTCCCTCGTGCCACGGCTGGGAGAGAGGCCCCAGGGCTGAGCTCCTGCCCCATATGCTGTGGATTTCGTATACCCCAAGGGACCAGCTGCAGCCAGGTTACATGATGAAATTTATTCAATAGCCAGTTGCAGAGGAGGCAGTGGTACGAACCCACCTTTGGCTGGCACTTCTAGAAATCATGACATCCCCATTTTTTTAACTGGAGTCAGTTTTACACAAACTGCACAAACCACTCACCTCAGAAAAAGCAGCAGGGTGAGGTTGGCTGCACTGTCAGGGCATGGTTACACTTCTGTTTCTTGCTGAGTCTTTACTGAAGTCTGTATTTTACTTAGGAATTGCCAGTTTGCCAGTTCTTAGTTCACTTACCTGGTGCTTGAATGTTATTTGTTATTGTGATAATCTATGAGAGTATTGCAAACAATAAAGCAACCTACAAAAGGCAAATATCTTACATCTATTTAGTAGCTGTTATCAACCAAACCAATAATATAAGGAAAAGAGAAAATCAAGTTTCTTTCACCAGATTTTTCCCTGTAAATCATGTTGACCCCTATTATTTCCACTGACATTCTTTATTTGCTGACTTCTATAATACTATTGCATTACTTTGTCCAGAATTGCTAAGCTGACTGGCTTAGTGTTACTTAAATTGCCCTAGTGACTTTTTTTCTTAATGATTTACCCAAAATACAGCATTTCTCCTGTCCTTTAAAACATTTGCAGTCCTCCAAGATTAAGTGGACGTGGGTCAGAGATCCCTTGAACCAATTCCTTTCGTTGTGAGGGTGACAGTTGTCTGGACCTGTTCAGGTAATAATGTTTATCTCTAGTAATGCTGTTTAATAGCTCCTTGGTTACTAATGGGATGGAAAGTGCATTGTCCTCATGACATCAGTGCATGATTCTTCTTGTTTCCAAATTCAGAACAAAAATATTTATTGAATGCCTCTGTTCTTTTTCACGTCATCAACAACAATTTTACCACTTCCCTGCAAGTGAAGCGAGCATCATCTCACAGGTAAACTAGAGCCAAATGCCAGCTTGTTGCCCGGTTCTATTTAATGTACCTGTGACTCATTTAGGGCCTGACTGTTCAAGACTGCAGGAATATGAAAATCCTACTGGGTCTTCAGGGTGAACTCAACCCCCCAGGATATTGGTATAGAATCAGAGAATCATTGAATGGGTTGGGTTGGAAGGGACCTTAAAGACCATCTAGTTCCAGTCCCCTCCCATGGGCAGGGACACCTTCCACTGGATCAGGTTTCTCAAAGCCCCATCCAGCCTGGCCTTGAACACTTTCATGGAGGGGACATCCGCAACTTCTCCAGTATCCTTGCTACTGTCTGCCAAAATGACTTCAAAGATTGAAACGGGCAATGCCTGACACAGCATATGGTCTTAGCAATTTTGTTAAAGCTAAAAATGGCTGCAGTTCAGGTTTTAAATTAGTCTGAAAGGCAGCTCATTACTTTCTTAAGCCAATGGCATTCTTAAATTTATTTTACAACAGTGGGCATCTTTCATCCAATGTTTTTAAAAGCTGATTTCTATGCACCATCCGCTCTAAGTGCTTCTAATGTAAAAAATTAACCAGCTGTACCCCAGAGGCAGAATAAAATGGCTTAACTCTGATAGCACAGAGCAGAAATGGCACAGAGCTACAAAAGTGCACCATGAGGAAGTGCCCAATGGCCAATGACATCATCACTGTGCTCTTGACATCTGTGGTCTATGACCTGATCTTGTGATCAGGGGTCCCTTCACGTGGATTATGTTACATCACGAAGTCTTTTCTCTTCCTGGACACTCTTGGGCTCAAGCTTCGTGTTGCTGTGGGCAGGGCAGAGGGGAGAGGGCTATGTTCCTGCCGTTCAGAGGGTTCCAGCAGTGGGAGAACCCACAGGTGCAGTGCCTCTCCTCCTATTCACTGAGGGGGGGGGCTCTGAAGTGCGCTCGGAATGACACAGTCAGTCTCCTCCTGCAATTCCATCCCACTTTTCTTTAAGGAAAAATAGGAAAAAAGCATGTTTTAAAAGCCAGCTATTTTGGGTGGTTTGTTGGGGGTTTTTTTGGTTTTCGTTTGGTTCTTTGTTTTGGTTTTTTTTTTTTGCTTTAAAGCAGGAAATGTCACCTCTTTGGAAGCTATTGTGCACATTTCTGTTTACAAAGGCAGATCTGTAGGGACGAGGAAGCCTCAGCCATACTTCTACATGACTTTTTATCCTGCAGGATGGAACAAAGAGACCTGGCAAATAATTGGCCAATGCACCAGTCACAGTTCAAATTGCTTTCAAGTATTAACTGGAAATGTCAAAAGTCCTTTTGTGCCACCAGGACAGTATTGTATTACTCTTTCTCCTCCCTTCAAATACTTACGAAAGACATTTGCATAAAGTTTGGTTAATTCACTATGAAAGGGCACAGAGAACTCTCTGTAGAGTGTGGTTAACCTCAGCTCCTCTCCTTGTCCAGACATGTCCCAAGCAATCAGCTAATAGCTGAAAAACAGATCATAGGACCTGTTGAACTACATCTGGAGAATTTCCTATTCATCTTCTCCTTATGTTAATAACATGACTTATTATAAATGTGATTATTTGAGTAAAAGAAATTGTGCAGCTCTTTTTTTTCTGTTCAGCTATTACCAGTCCATCAAATCTATTATAGACCATGTCATCAACCTTAACTATACCACCATCTCTCTTCCCTCCTCACTTTAGTGTCTTCATGGTTAAATTAAATTAAGAGGCTATCTCCAGTTTACCTAGGGTCTCACAGGGATCTGATTTTTAACCTTGCCAGGTATCCATTAGCTTCTGTTGGATGATTATCTGTATTGTAGGAGCGCTGAGAAGCTCAACACAGAGTATAAAGTATAAGAGACAGCCCCTGACTCAAAATGCTTTCAGACTGCTTGGGTACCAGACTACAGGGGGGGACGTAGGTGCAAACTGGGACAATTCTTATGTCCCACTTTTTTTCAGTCTTGTACAACACCCTCGTGTACAGTCTTCAGCCTTTTTTTTGCTCTCCTTGCATTTTCTTTCATGCTTGTTTTTCCCTGACCATCCAGTCTCAAAGCACACCCCTTGGAGGACCTCTTCATGGAACCTCTCCACTGTGTTGGCCCCTCCATTCTCCAGTATGTACTTGAGCTGATACGTATGCAAGCCCAGGTACTGAGAAATGTCTGATGTAGAGTGGGAAAAATAACCCTTGAGAATGAATGAGAAATTAAGATAAAATACAGTGCTAATGAATGTCTCTGTATTTAAATTTGACTCATAGTGTGTGGGTGGAAAGCTCTAGGATGTTTCTTCAAGATCTCAAGAGAAAAAATTTGACCTGTAGCAGCTAGTGACAAAGGCAAAATGAAACTAGAGATGACTGGGATGGTGCTGTGCTGTGGAGAAGGCTCCGCCCTGTGATGTAATGCAGAACCTATTCTGCATGTCCCAGTGCAAAAAAGGAGATCAGAGTTATTTCTGCTAAAGCTTTTCCTGCAGAAAATGCAATTCATTCCCAAACGCTGAAGCTGATATTAACGATGATGGTGCTGTTACCTCCTGGCAGGCATCAATCTTATAGGTATAGGTATGGAAAGGGCCCAGAATTTTATTCATCTTGAAAAATACTGCAAGGTAGGGGTAGTCTGGAGGTGAGAGCTGTTCTGAGTCTCTTCTGGACTATTTAAACAAAGCAGACTGTTCCTGTCGGAAGTACATGGTTTCTTTGTGCTCGGCAGATAAGCAACACTGTGGTACCTCTCATTCTTTTTCAGATGGCATTTCAACTTCCTCAATCAATTATCTCACCTACCCACAACCCATTTTTGGGAGTTAATTTCACCAGTATGGAAATACCCTGGAACTTGAGACTTGCCAGAAGTATTGAAATGATACCATGATCTGTGCCCAGCTTACCTGAGAGCTTGTGTCAGTAGGGATCGCCCTGTTTAACTGAAACAGGTGGAGCTTCTAGTTATCAAAGCTGTGGTGAGAAGGACAGCGCCAAGCCCATGTGTGCTAGCACACTTATTTTGCAAGGTTTTAAGGTGATTTAATGTATGTGGAGCACATGGCAGTTCATGCACCTGCTGAATAAAGAAGATTATCCCAAAGCATGCTGAAGCTTTTAAGAATCAGCATGTAATGAATCCACTACTACTATGTCTCGAAAATACTGCTCTGCTGGTCTCCTTCCAGTGGCTTTTTTTCTCCTCTGGTGCTGCTAATCCAACTGCTTTCCCCAAACAAATAAATACTGCTCTGATGAGTTCTTATAAAATGCCTAGAGAGCATATAAATCTCCAACTGATGGCTTGTATGCTGTAAATTACTAAAGCTGCCCCTACAGCTGACCCCATCGAAGCAGGCTGGCTCGTCCTGACACTGCTGAACTTTTCATCCATATTCATAACATCCTTCTCTTCATTCTCAAGCGAAGGAAGAGCATTGCTGAAGGTCAACACGGTGGAATATGGTTTTAACTTCATAGGGCAGAAAGCAGGTGAATCTCCACTTGATTTAATAAATCATTCCCTGCGGGCCAACAAATTATGAATGTTCTCTTCCTGTAGGGCCTTTGCTGCTATATTGGACGGTACTGTAGACATATCCTTCAATTTAAAGGAAACTATGATTTTTTCTTTTTATGTATCTGTTAAATATTTCATCAAAGCTTTTAATCTTGCAGGCAAAAATTATAATGCAGTGGAATGCAAGGAACCAAGAAGATAGTTTCAAGCAGAACTGACATTTTCATTAGAAGGGAATGATATGATCTAGTATCAGTAGGCAGAGCAAACACTTGTCTACAGAGACAATTAGTAATGATTCCTCTAGAGATGCAACTGTCTGCTGTAGCCTAAAAACTCCCTTCTTCATTTGCTTGATTTATAAGGCCAGCAAAAAAAGTTCAGCAGTCTTGGATTTCCAGTAAAATACATTAATTTGATCAAAACATACAGGAATGGCTTCTTTTTCACAGGTTCTCATTCACCAGTTGCCGAGTCTCTACGTCTTGCCTTAATAAATCTCTCAGGCAAGGAGCAACCGTGTGCAGTTCCTAGATCAGTGAGCTCCAGTTGAATGACAATCTCGGTTTTCTTTAGAGTAAACTGATGCTTAGATTCGAAGCAGATTTTCATCCTCTTCATGAATATCAATCAAATGGCCCCGGAGAACTAAATCAAGAGGATTTTCCTAGAAAGGCCTGAACTGACCCGATGAGAAAAGCTCTATAAAGCATATTCTGAACCAGCGGACCCTTGGGATAGGGTAGCAGAGGATCAGCTGTGTGAAACAGAATCTGCAAAATAAACTCCTTGGGCTGGGTCTAAAATTGTGCAAGTGCATGAGCGGAGCACTGGGGGAAAGGAAGGAAAAGAGAAAGAGGTGGTTACTGGAGCAAAACTGCTGAAGGAAATCGTGCGTGTCTGGTATTCAAACAAATATTCTTGCCTTTGCACTATAATAACAAACACAGAGGAGCAGGAGAAATAATTTTTTCATGGTTTGGAGGGCAAAGTACGGCTCTCTGGCCCTGCATGTTGCATTGGATTCTCCAGGCCACGTGAAATAATTTTTTCTGCTTAAGTAGGCTTGCAACATTTCTCATAAGAAATATGCATATACACAGAAATTAACTGAACGAATAACAGGAAAAAAAACTGAAATAGAGACGATCTCAAGCTGCCCGTTGTTCCCATTCTCCCACACAGGAGTCCTCAAAACCCTGCTGCTTCTCTTATGAAACCAATCAACTTTCCCTGAGAAGCTATTTCTTTAAATGTGATATCAGAATGTCTCCGACTTGCCAGAAGGTGATTCCTATTTAAGATGCCACACCGTACAACCATGGATCGTCTGACCTAATCTCATCAGACAGCATGACATCATCGTTGCTGAGCTTTTACTAATTAAAAATGCCAAAAATGGGATCAGTTAAGCGTATGTTTTTAATTCTTTCAGCAAAGTTTTATGCCACACAAATCCTAGATGAGACATTCTGACAATGTTCACACTACACCAGCTCCACTCTTTTATTGCATTGATATTTCTTCCTGCCCCACCTCCCCCCACCCCCCAAGTTATGAGGGTCATAAATTGAAAATATCTGCATGATTTTTGCTACGTAATAAAAAGAAAATAATTTTTGTGACACAGCAGGGGAATAAAAGAGGGTGACTGAAGAAGGCCATACTGCACATTCTGAAAAGGATTCTTAACAGATATAGGGTGTATTTTAGTGAATTCCATAGTAGTAAAATTAAATGTCATATTGGTACCTAGGGCTACATTGTGGGTAAAAAAATACAGGAAAAATCCTCCAGCTAGTATAAAAGAAGGATGCCAAACTGAAGCCATTTTGAGCAAAGCTACCATTCTACAGTAAAGACTCTGTCCCTATAATTGGTTAATAAAAGGGTTAAAAATACTAGTATTGGACAAAGAACCATCCAGATGACAGAGGCCTGTCCCAGTCAGTCTGTATCTCTGCAAACATTTATGCCAGTGAATAACCATGCTCATGAATGGTCTTATTGTTTTCCAGTTGACTAGGCAGGGCTGCAGCCTGTTCCTGGCCGTACAGGAGATGGGAATTCTGGTGACCAGCACAACCGAGATACTGGGCAGGGTGAAAGATTGATGCTTAGGCAGTGGAGAGGCACAGATTGCTTTTGCTAGTCCAAACTTGGTTCAGCAACATTGTTACACTGGTCTAACTAAAATTAAGATAAACATCCATATTCTTGACGAATACATAGCAATTTCAAAATCAATCAATCAATCAATCATCAAGAAACAAAAAAAAAAATCAAGCGGAAGAATTTTAAAATGGCACTTAAACAGTGCCTATTCAGAAGGGGGATTATTTGCATTTTGTGATGATCCAGCTCACGCTGATACACAGAACAACAGAGGTGAAAAGCTTTGGTCTCAGACTCTACAAGGAAGGGCTCAATCCTGCACTTTCTGTTGGCAGGCAACAGCACCGTTAGCTATATAAAGGATGCAGGTTCAGACCTGCAGTGTCCTCTTGCAAAAGTCCACAGATCTTTCCTGCTCGCATTAAAAATCCAGGCAGAAATCTTGATCCAAAGTGAGGACAATGCAGGCACACACCAGGAGTGCACAGCTCCCTGCAGTGGGGCCTGAAGAACTGGCCTGGCTGCAATTTTGGCTTTCCGGGAAAGAAAGTCATCACCAGGCAGCAGAATCCATCTGGGTGAAGAAGGGGGTTAAGAAACCTTGCATGACCTACTTGTGAACCTCTCATGATGCATCTCAAAGTTAGCAAAGAGCAAATGAAATACTCTTGGGGAGCAGTGCCTGATGATTGCTTCCGCAGTATCTTTGATATAAAGCAGCCAGGAATTCATGAGCTGCACACGTGCCTGTAAATATACCTGCATGCAGCTGCACATGCTGGATTTCAGCCAGACTGTGAGGGGTTAATGGGCAGAGTTCACCTAGCAGTCCTGCACACCTTTACTTACAAGCTACTCACTGTGCCAATATCTAAGCAATAACCAAAATTATTCCTTTCCCTTAGCTCATGCACAGGGAAAGCTGCCCTTCGGAGGGAAGCTGCACGGGATATCTGGATCAGCCTGTGATCAGTCTGGAACAGAAGCCTCCTCTACAGCAAGATGCAGCAAGGTTGTTCATGTTTGGGAACTCTGTCAAAAATCTCCCTTATAGCAGAGCCTGGCAGAAAGAGCTTGATTTGGTTCAATTCCTCTGGGGATCTTTGGTGGGATCTTTGTTTTGAAGCAAGGAACTAAAGTGTTTCTGCTCCAAGACGTGATAGCTATGGGTCCAGGGGGTCAAGCAAAAGGTGTTTCAGTAGAGCAGATTACCTGATTCAACAGCTCTGGATACAGAAATCTGGTTTTCCTATAGCCCTATGACCTGCTGTTATTATTCTGCCTGGACATTTTATCTGACCTTCAATCTCCTTGTTTACTGGGAATATGAGCGCTTTGGGACAGGGACTGGTCCTTACTCTGTATCTAAGCAATGTACAGTGCAGGGAACCTCCTGCCACCCAGGTCGTACAGGTTAACACAGCCAAGGGCACGTCCCTTGCTGTTGAAGGTGACTGTGATGAATGTGGAGAGATTTGCATGATAAGCACCTTCTGTCACAAACTTGGCGTGAGCCACGTTGTGCTGCTGCTGCACCCAGTTCTTGAGGTCTTTGCCAGGCCTTCTCTCCTCCCAGCAGGAAGAGGTGGTTTTAAGATACTTGCATAGTATCATATTTTCAAAGGCAGTTGTGTGTTTGGTCAGCCTGTCTGTTTGAGCAGCCCAAGGGTTGCAGTGGCTGCCAACAGGGCTTGTTCCAATAGGAAAAAACCATAAAAATCAAAGTGTGTCAGTGCAACAGCTTCTTTTTCCCGCAGGCATGCTCTCTGCCTGGAATTTAAAGATGACAGTGTAGCACAAGGCTATTTTGCAGCCCCTGGTGCCCACACACTATTTTGGGAGGGATGAGGAGAGAGGACAAGGAAGGACTCCACTTACTAGTTTTCTTTAATTCCCTTTAGATGGCTGGAATAAGATAAAGAAGCTGTAATGCAGCATTCAGCCAGGCCCAGTGCAGTGGCCTCAACTGCATCTTCAATCAGGTCAGAAGACACGTGGTGGGAACAGGAACTATTTTTCTTCTCTATAAATAGTGAAGCACTGACTGCTCAGATAAATACACATGCATAAATGAACAGTAATACTAGGCTTAAAGAGAGACTAAAGCCAACACTAACCTTTTTATAGCAACGTATAACAAAGATTTGCCTAGATGGCAGGCTTGTATAAAGAAGTAAATTATCCTGCTTCCTCACAGCAGTGGAGAGATGCTCTCCAGATCGGCTCAGAGGCAGCCTGTTCAGTAAATAGGTGTAGTTCAATGTCCTGCTTTGAGTTTGAACAGACCTAATTCTCTTCAGAGATTTTACTTTTCAGTTAAGTCTCTTCTAAGTGACTGCACTTTTCTGAAGTTAACGGCACGATAGAGGGATAATAGAGTGTGTCTGTCATTCGCCTGGAGCTGGCCCAGCTCTAATCCTTGACATTCAGAAAGAAGTGAATAATAGTTATAAAAACATAAGTTACAGGCCAGTTAAATCAATAATAAAACATTACTCAACGACAGGACAAATCGTCAAATATGGTCGAAGTCCATTTTTGTTTATTAAGGATTTCTATTCCTTTATGGGCAGCGCTCAATGCAAAAGCCTTTCAAGTGCCCTGGAAGAGGCGGCAGCTCGCTCCATCCTCCTGCCTGGTGCCTGAGGGACACGGCGTGCTGCACGGGCGTGGTGCTCCGCTTGGAGGAGGTACCAAAAGCACTCCAATAAAACACAGATGCTGCAGCCTCAGCCAGCTTTGAAGCCTTTGAAGATAATCACACTTTGAAATCACCCTGGGGCAAGACGTATTTGCCAGGGAGGAAGTCAAACGTTGATTAAAGAAGGCAATAATAATATTAATTAAATAATAAGAAAGTCCTACTGCTCTTTAGAAAGAGGAGGGAAAAGCAGAAATGCTGTTTTCCTTCCCTTTTCACCATCCTGCTGCAGGTCTCTTTGTCCTCCCTGGCTCCCTAGCTGTGTGGTAAGGCTGTAGCCAGAAGTAAGCCCGCGGAGTGCCACTCCTGTAGGACAGTCCAGAGAGTGGAGTACTGGACCTATGGCTTCCATGCAAAGACATCTTTCCTTACAAATTCCATTCCATGGAATACAGGCCTGGTGAAACATCAGTATGAACTGGCTGTCTTCCTTTAGCCTTTCCTTAGCAGCCCTTGACAGCTGGAGCCAGAGAGACAGTGTGAAGATGCTGCTGTTTGCAGCTCCACTGACTTCTACAGGAGCTGGGGGTACTCTTGAAAAAGCTTTTGCATTGACAAAGAGTTGGATCCATTACCATGATATTTAATCTTCCACCCGATGGGGATAAAAAGTGGTCATTGCTCTCTGCACTTACGGCTCTTCAGGAATTTTCTAGTTACCTAGAACTGAAAAGAATCCTTAAAATAGCATGTCCTTTCACAGCACCCATTTTGGGCTCTTACTCCATGGTCAGATCCTTGAGATCAATTCAGTCCTGTCAGCTGTCTTTAGGTACTGCCCTGCAAAAGGACCTGAGGGGTGCACGTCAGATGGATGCCAACCTGCTCCTCAAGGGCCAGTGGAGAGTGAGTGAGAAGAGGCTGCTCTTGGGACTCACTTGGGTGGGAGAAGAGGCTGGTATTGGAACTTGAGTGGGAGAAGAGGCTGGTGTTGGAGCTTGCTCCAGTGGCTAGCAGAGGCAGCATCTCCTGTTCCATGACCTCGAGATTGCCTGTTGGGTCTCCCAAGGTCAGGGACAGCTGCACTCTGGTCAGAGGGGTGCTGCGTGGCTCCGCTGGCATTTGGCGAGCCCCCAGAGAGCCTGAATTGAGGGATGCTGAACTAGGGCACGGCTGTTACTGCCCTGAGGAGCCACGACCCAGAAACCCCGCCAGCCTCTGTCACACCTGACGCTCAGGTGCCGGGACCCAGGAGGGCCAGCACCGGCGGCGGCCCGAGGACGGAGCCGGGCTGGAGGGGCGGGGGCGGGGGCTGGCCCCATGGGCCCGGGCAGGGCCGCGGCGGGGGCGGCCGTGGGGCCGCGGCCGGGCCCGGCGGCTGGAGCCGCCTCCTGACGTCGGGAACCTGCCGCGCGGTGGGCGGGGCGGGCGCCGGGAGCGGCCCGCGGGGCAGGCAGAGCCGGCTGGCGGGGCGCGGCGCGGCGCCCGGCCTGCCACCGCGCCGAGGGCCGCAGCAGGTAGGGCGGCGGGTGGCTTCCGCCGCACCGGGCGGCCGGCCGAGGGGAAGCCAGGACCCGGCAGACAAAGGACCGGGCCCGCCCCGAGGGGGCGGTGGGGGGGGAATCTCCGCGCCGTACCTGGCTCGTCGCGGCTCCCCAGCGGCTCCGGCCGGGGTTGCCCGCCCTCCTCTGAGCAGCGAGCGCGATCCGGCTGGGACCCTGGGGAGACGACCGGCCCCTGCGGCCGCCCATCAGCCCTGCTCGGGGCGGTGCGAGGCGGCCGCGGAGCTCGGCCGGCGGCATTCCGCCCCGGGCTCTTTGTCGGCAGGGCCGGGCGGCAGGCGCGGTGTGGCGTGGCCGCTCGCTTGTCGTGACACGGGCACGGAAGCCCACGCCGGCAGCTTCCAGAGCGGTTTTGTGTGTCCGCAGCGACAGAGAAGGCAGCGGGGCGTGCAGTCTCTCGTCGTCCCCGCCTCAGGCCTGCGCCTTGCCGGGGAGGTCGTCCATCCTCCCGGCGGGTGTCACCTGCGCGTCCCCGGGGCCGCTGGGGAGGGAGCGGGGCGGGACGGCGATCAGGCCGGGGAGTGCAGCGCAGCCCAGCCCAGGTAAAATGGAGATGTCCTTCCCTCCGTGGGTTTAGGAAGGCAACTTCGATCCCGGGAGGTGGGTGAGGGGAAGGCGAGAGGCTGATGTGTGCCACTTTATTTTCCTTCAGGCAGGGAGAGGAAAATGCGATATGTGGGAGAGGGAGGAGAGGCCGCGGGAACAGGCTGCCTGCAGCCGGGCTGTAGCAGCGACAACAAACAGGTGTGGCCGGGAGAGTTCCCGATAAGTGCTGCTGCTGCCCTCGCAGGTTACAGCTGCCTGCTCTTTTGCCTGTTGCGGGGGAAAAACGGGCGGCGTACACCGAAAACCTCCGGTGGCAATCGCAGCCTGTGTTTCCTGGCCTGGGGTAGCAGCGTGGTTTGGGTTTTGGACCAGCTCATGCAGTGAGGGAGGAAGGAAGGATTTGTGGGCTCTCAACTTACATCAGTCTGGAAGTGGGATGAGCAATAGGGAGGCTGCTCTCCTCCCAGCACCGGTGTAACCGCTCCTGGGAGTGTACTGTGAAAGGTTAGAGAAGCCAGGTTATGTCACCTTACTGTGCTGGTCCAGATTTTTGATGATGGGGGAAGCTCAAGCTTTGATTTGTGCACAGTTCTAGTGATGAGGAAATGTTCTGGAAAAAAGGCTTTTTTTTTTTTTTTCCTCCTCCCCCACTGTATTTCATCATTTCATTGATTGGATTCAGCTGCATGCTTCATTTTTTAAACAATCCTTTCTTCAGACCCTTAGTCTTACTGTGCTGTGCGAATATTTCCAGGGCTGCAGAGCTCCTACACGTGGCACACGGGCAGCAGATCCTGGCACACGCTTCACAACTGCTGGTTGCCACAAGACATTTAAGAAATGAACATAAAGTGCAAGAGGCAGCTTGGGTCCCATGGCACAGGGAAATTTGGGAACTGCAGCTATGCACTGGTGTACTTCAACACTTCATTAATAACTCACTGTGTGTCATGGTTTTTTGTGTTTAGGATGTCTAAAGATTAAGTGCCAAACGCCAAAATGAGCGTGACTTCGTGGTTCTTGGTGAGCAGCACCGGCATTCGCCATCGGCTCCCTCGGGAGATGATATTTGTTGGCAGAGATGACTGTGAACTGATGCTCCAGGTAATGTGGCTTTTTGTGGTTATTTCTCCTGAAGATGCAGTAGGTGCGAATGTAGCGCTGGGGATCCTTAGAGACGTTGCATGCTTTCTTCAAATGACACCTTTTGAAAGGAACTTCCTTTTTTATGTTAAGTCTGTGGTTCCCATGAAGACTTCCTATGTTCATGAAAGTGCAAGTGAGGTTTCTTTCAAATTGCCATGTCATCAGATGGATAGGAGCTGTAGTGGTGGAGATTAATCAAGCAGATTAACTATCCTGATGCTGCTAGAAGTAGTAAGCAAAGACATACCATTCTGTCCTGATCCACGATTATGCTGCTGGATTTGTGGCTTTTAATACGTGCACTGTTTACTAGTAGGTGTGATTTGGGGCAGGGTTTTTCGTTTGCCTGTTTTTCCCTTTGAGATTGATTAAATTGTCAGTGATCGTATGTCTCATTTAGTTGTTTTTTTTATTATGGTGGGAAATATTGATGTTTAGTGGTTTTGGTGAGGTCAGTAAGGTTGTGACCTCTTTCCAAAGTAAATCATGTTATTCAGGCAAACTTGCAGTTTCTGTTAGTGCTTCCGATACCAGTGTCTGTCTCTGCTAGACCTAATCCAACGTGTCTGAAGTGTCATCTGTGGTCTGATGTTTGACAGCACAGTGTAATGGATGTCACTCCAAATAAATGGAGCTGGAATCTCACAGAGTTTTTGACAGGAGCATTTTGCCTCAGGAATTTGTAAAGCTCAGAATTAAGTTGGTGTTTCTGTTAGACCCGTGCCATGAGTACTTAAATGCAAAAAAAAAATGCACCTGCCTGTCCCCCTTTTGCCCCTTTACAAAGGAGTCAAATGGAGCTATTGGTGGCAAAATTAGGAACCTACCTGCGCAACAGGGATTCCCTCCTCCTAATTGCCACTGCTGGCCTGGTCACAGGTATGTCCTAAATGCTTTGCTGATGACCTGCCAAGCAGGCTGTGTTTGTAGTTACTGCAGAGAGTTGTATATGTCAGCAGGAGGTCTGCGTAGGGGGCTAGAAGTTCTTGTACCAGGTGTACTTGCAAGGCAAGAAGTGGTCTATCTGTAATTAAATGTTAGCGTTTACAAAAGGAGAGCTTTCGGTGTTTGTAATGCTCTGGGAGCTAGTAGTGAATGGCATGGCTGTGCTGCAGTGTCAGAGTCTGAGCACACTCGAGTTCAAAAGCAGAGCCTTTTTTTGGGTTTTCCCATGAATCACACTATCTTTCATTTCATGTTTCTACATGTCCGACTGGTGAGGCATGTAAAGGTGAGACATTAAAAATGTCCTGTTATTTTTCTGTAAGTCTGACTGCTCAGAAACCTCATTGCTGTGTTCCCTCTTGACTTCAAGGGAGGAAACAGACACAGTGGCCTTGGTTTCCAAAAATGGCCTGAGTTTTAGGGTGCCCACCTTGATACCTTTTGAAGGTACTGGATGCTTTTTTTATTGTCAGGTTTCAGCACTCTGAGAGTCACGTGTGTCAGGTTGTGCACCCTAAGATATCAGTCATGCTTAAAATGCATTGCTTGTTTCTCTGGTTATTTATGGGGTTAACTGCACAGCAGGGATTGTGAACCACTCCATTCCACACAGAGTATTCCATGCTTCTTTGCAAGCCTGACCTGGCTTGTCAGTGTTGTCTGTGGACTAACAGTTTGGTGATGCTCTGCACTTTCCATGCTCTTTTCTACATGGTAAATTAATTGATTGCTGGAGGAGCCAGCAATATCTGTCAGAGTAAAGCAGTTGTAGTTAGGGGCTCATAGGTGGTGGTGGTCTTAAAGGAGGTTTTCATTGTTTCACCAGAATTAAGGCTCTGGATTGTCTGTAAAAGACAGCTGCTTATGTTCATGGGTTGAGTTACATGTGACCCTTTATAAACATATTACTTTACTATCTCCAGTAATAAAGCTTTTTCTAGGATCACACGTAAGGTCTTATTTTGAACAGCACAGCAGACTTTTTTCCTAGCCATTTGCTTATAAAGATGTTTTCCAGAGCTACCTTGGGCTCCAAGTGAGATGACTGTAGTAAGACTCAGTGCCGAAGAGAGTCTGTGAACAGAGACATGATACCAAGCAAAATTCTGTGTAAGCAGATGGAGGATGAGATCTAAAAATAGACTTTTTTCCTACTGTGACTGCCCATGTCACAAAATCGTTGTGCAAACTGGCACCAGCATTTGTCTTGGGGAAAGCTTAAGGAGCAGGGCAGTTATCAGAGCAGATGGCCAGAGCTCTTGTACCAATGTTTGCCCCTGTAGTGTTTCTGTGGCACTGACTCTGAAACCTTGTATTCACTGCACAGTTATTTTGCTCAAATATTTCAAGATACTCACATTTAATCCCTTAAAGTGCAAAACTGGGAGCAGACAGACAGTGTCTGAGGAATGGACTGGATGACCCTGTCAGTGTTTTTTTGTCTCTAAGGCTGTTACTGCTTAGTGATTTCATCGTGATGTGGTTTGTGGTTCCCTGTTGAGACTGTGTGTATTAGAAGACGCGCAAACATAGGACGCAGAGATGACTTGTGTCTTGGGGATTTTGCAGTCTCACCTTTCTCATTTTACTGTTTTAGAAGTGTCTTGTCGTTTGATATTTTCTTGGAACATGTTCTCTCAAGGTATCAGGTATTTTTACCTAAACGGCAAAAAATGATGGTTTTGTCACCAAACAGTCAAACTTTTGTTTCGCCTGCATTTACTTATTTCATACAGGTGCTAGATTTGCTTTCTGGTTAACAAAGGGGTGAAGAAAAACAGAGTCTTTAAGCTTAAAATTAAGTAGGTTTAAATAATGGGGAAACATAATCTACCTTGAAATCTTCTGTACCTACTAAGAGGATTAGAAATATTTTGAATGTTTTTGCAGCACTGTAAAGCTTCTCGTACAAGTAAATGCGAGATTTACATTGGGTTTGAATGTTAATGCATGGGCAAAAATGCCATGTAGCGTAGCTTGGCCTCCACCGTGGTGTTACACAGAGTCAAGGGTGCAGTTCTGCCCTTTTTCTGAAGAATGGTGCTTGCTTGCTTCAACAGTTTCACTGTCTCCCCTGAGGTAACAGTCAACAAACAGCAGGAGTGTGGAAATCTGGACCTTCACTAACTTGCACTAGAGTGGGGTTTTTTTCTGTGAAGCTTGGTAGTGGTTGGAAGTAATTCTCTGCAAAGGTTTACCTTTTTTTTTAACCAAAAGTAAGAGGGGTTTTTGTCTATCTTGAACAAAGTAATTCTTCTCCCTCCCTCATCCTTCTTGGGAAATATGGTTGCCATTTTTATCAGCTCTGATCATTTGCTTAATGTGATGGGTATTTACTCAGGGGACATTTTGCAAACTCAAATTTTTCCCTTACCCATTAAAGCCTTCCCCTCTGCCCCTAAACAAAGCATCTTTTTGCATTTTTGCTAGATGTAAAATATTTAACAGAAGGAAAAGCAGGGTCATGATTTCCCTAGTTTTGTGTGAGAGAGCCAAAGAACTGGCTCTCCCCACCTATCAAGAAATGACGACTGGTGGGATTTCAGTCGAAACTGCTGGGACAAACATTTTGTTATTTGTATCTCTTTTAATATTTGTATTTAACATTTGTATTTGTATTGTCTTTAATATTTGTATTTTTTTTTTGGAAAGCAAAATGTTTAGCCAGTGCTTCCTTGAGTATTTCCCTCTCTTGAGAGCAGTGGTTTGGGCATGCTATTGTCCTGTGCCGGGTGAGTTTGTACACCTGAGGGTGAGTGACAGCAGAGCAGGTGCAGATGGCATGATGCTTTCTGTTTTATGCCTTTTTCCTGTGTGCCTTTTAAGACGGCTTGACACTTACCATCAGGAGACTCTGTTTCCAGTTGCTTAAAACTCTGTTAAACTTTGTAACTGTTTGGGAAGACAGTTTATTTTCTAGGCGTCTGTTTTAGGCAGTGTGTTCTGGACGTGATCAGCTCCCTTCTTCAGTCTTGCTGTGAGCAACTCAGAAAAATGCTGTTTTCTTCATGTAAACTGTTTAAAAGTGTGTTTGAACTCTTCTCTGAAATTCTGGCATTGTAGAGCTGGGGTGTGTGTGTGATGCCTTTCGAGAGTGAATGCCTAGGTCAGAGACGATTCCTTCTCCCCTCAATCAATAATCTAAATGTGTTTGACCACGTTCTAAACCTTTGAAAAAAGGTTGGAGTTTGCATGTAGGCAGCAGGGACTTGCTAGGTACTATTGTCTTACGTCATATTTCATCTGGGAGTGAGGTTGGTGAGGGGATGGATTGGAGGTGGGGCAAAGAGGAACTGGGTGCAGGGACGCACAAGGGTGGGGTTTAGATGTTAGAGCAACTGCACTAGATTAGATCAAGGTTCGTCCTGACTCAGACAGTGGTCAAAGCAGCCATCGAGGAAAGCATGAGGACAAGCCAAGAGTGTAATAATACTTCCAGAATACTTGCTCAACTTCTTGATCTGTGTTTCAGGAAGCCAGAGGCCAAATCTTTGTATCTAGTTGTTGAATTTCTACTCTATAAAGCCTCACCAGGAGAATAGGATTTGGCTGAGCAGGGAGGCACAACGAGGAGACTGTAATCGTGCAGAGTGTGAGAAGGAGCAGCAGGACTTGAAAAAGTGGAGGGTGGTGCATATAGGGCAGAAGCTGTTCAGCTTGGGGAAAGTGGGCATTGCAGGACTTGTCTGCCGAGCAGCATCTCCCTTAGGCCTGAGGTGGGTCAAGACTCGCTTTTATTCTGGTGTCAGCAGCTAGCTGTGAAAGCTACTAGCCAAGCATCTGTCACTGGTCCGTATGGGCCATTGCATGCTGCTTATGGTATCAATTAGTTCAAGCGCTGGGGGCTTGTGAGCTGAGCGTACAAGTTTGTTCTGCTAGTGAGTCGAATAAATGATTACTTGATACTACTTCAGTAGTAATTTCCCTCTTTTTAACGTGCTTTGGTAAAAAGCTAGGGAATTACAAGTGTTGTAGGCACTGAAGGAACATTCTTATGGCTGCTAAGTCAAGTGTTTATAAGTGCAGAGCAGTTACAACGTGCCAGTGTGAAGATTGCTGGTGTAATCCTGCTTCTGCCCCTGTGTACATAGGCATGAAGATGCAATCTGTTATTGTGTTGTTACCAGATATTTTTTCGCCGCAGGATCTGTTCTGTGTTTCGTACATGGGGTGCACGGCACACTCTGCAAATAACACAGTGTAATGGTGAACTCTGCGTGTGTGTGACGTCTGGTCAAATTAAGGTTGCGTTGACCTGACATATCCTACCTTCCCCAGGCCATACTTGGCAATACGATGTCTCTCCTATGTAGTTTAGTAGGTGTATACATAAACAAGAGCAAATAGGTGTGGTTTGTCTGCAGCATTATGCTGGGAGGAAGCAGATGGTGTGAACTTGGTAGATTACCTTTTTCCTGGACTTCTAGGTGAACTCAATGTGGTGCAGAAGTCATGTCCCTCCATCACTCAGGTATTTTCTGCATGGGGAACTCCCAGTAGAAGCCATGGGGAATCTCTGCTACCTTTTGCATCCTGATCTCCTTCCCCAGGGAAATGCGGGGCTGGAGTGGGAAGTCATAGTTGGGACAGGGTGGTGCCCTGCTGGTGCTGTTTTGTTGCTGTTATCCAGAGGGTGTAAACCAGCATCTAAGTTAGTCCCTGGGCGTTGGGAATTGCCAAGAGTCATTCACTAGGTGTCACAAGGGAAGTAGGTGTCTTACAGGCAGAAGGGGAAGGATCTAGCCTTGGGAAGGCTCTGCTTTTGGCAGGTAGTGTTTCTAGGTGCCTGGGCAGTAGTAACAGTAGGAGGAAGGATACACATCTCGTATTTCCATGCCTAGAGTTGGTTTCTTTGGCTCTTGCCTCTCCCATTGTTTTCTGTTAATGTGCAGTTGATGGAAGGGGGAGGGTTAGTTGCCTGGTGAAATGTGGGTTGAGGAGGCTGGAGGCAGAGCAGGACCCGCAAACCTGGGTGAGGATTTCATTGCTGGAGGCAAGGTAGGAGAGCGGTGATGGTGGTACTGCAGGCAGGTGGTTATTAGGGGTGAGAGGGCTGTGTGCGGCTGGCAAGGTGCTGGAAGCCTGGCCTGCAGAAAGAGAGTTTTGTCCCTCTCCAGACTGGACAGGGAAAAAGGGGGACCCCTTACCTGTCTGAGATCCTGATCCAGACACTAGTGGACAGCTTGGCTGCCCTACAGAAATTCAGGCTTCTGCTCACCTAAAATGATGCTTTTCTATGCCTCCTGGGTGGCCACATAAAACGAAGAGAAAGCCAGTGTGTCTGTGGGCAGCGTGTTCCCTGCCTGCGGTCAGGACATGATCCTGGGTCACTTGCACCAGTGCTCCACTTTGGGAAACAGGAACCAGAAAGAAAAACGTATTCTACCCCAAAATAACGGGTTAAGTTGTTATGGGAACTATGCCAGCCTCCAAATCCCTTTGCCAAGCTGTGGGGATTACAGTTTCATTTTCCTGGGGGATTTCTCTCTTTTGTTCAGTGCCTTATTTTTTGCATGAATACTCAGGCCCTGGTCCTGCCACAGAGCCACTAAGCCCATGATCTTGACTGCAGCAAATATGAAGGGAGAAGCTTCTGCAGCTTGGGGGCTGTGAAGTGAGTCCAGCCCCACGATGAGGTGGCTACGTTTGCTGAAGGGACATTTGTCTGCTGAGGCAGAGTCATTTAGAAACTGGCAGCACATTCCTCTGGGAGCAATCAGGCTGTCTCTTGGAGGGGGTGTCACACTTCCAACCAGCCTGGGGCAGGACAGAGCATTCACTAATACTGTGGAAAAGTACTGAAGTGGCCAATGTACACAACTCTGTGAAACGCATCGTGGTGAAAGAGGGAGACCCAGTGATCATATCTGCCACAAAATGTTATCCAGGGTTTTACTTTTGAGGACCAAAAATCATGTTTCAGGCCAGAATGCAAGGGAATATAATTTTAAAAATTTATTTTAATTTACCTATGTCTGGTTCCCTTCTAAAGTGGTACGCTAGGAGAGGTTTGTATTTCCTTACTGAGACACTCGTGCAGAGCACAGCACTGGCAGAAATGTAACGTGTTCACTATGGAAAGTATTTGAGCAAATGTTTATTGCACTCTGCCACCAGAATGCTGCAGTTACCTTGTGCCAGACAGGCACAGCAGACTGCAGTGAGGAATAGGGAAACTGCTCTCATTTGTTTATTTTATCTCCAGTACCACGATGCCTCACGGCACAGGCAGGGCTGAGGTCCAAATCTCAGCCCTGAGTGGTAGGTTTTTGCCCATGGTGATTCTCTTGGGGGAAAAGCAGCATCTGTATCTACATAGACAGCTGAGCTGTGTCTGCTCCCCGGCCCTGTGGGGAAACGCAGGCTGTCTGGCTGTATTTCTCCCCCTGCCTTCCTAAGCAGGTCTTTTTTCATTGTGGGTTTTGCTTGGCATCTCTGCAGCATGTGCTTTCATCTTGAGTGCCCTCTTCTATGTATCAGACCCTCTACCAAACACAAAGCTGCAGGGTATCTGCAGCACGCATAGCCCGTGTCAGACTCCCATGTGCTTCGGAAGCTGCTTTTGCTGACGCTAAGCAAGGGCTTTTGCTGATGTGATGTGAATCACAAGTGAGCTGCCCGGTGGCATGTCGGATTGGAGACTGATGACGCAACATGTTGGTGCCACTATGGGACTGGCAGACCCAGAGGTGCCATTTCTGTCTGTGATTTGGACTATCTGCTTAATCTGACTGTGGGAGAATCTTCTTGTGGAACCTCTGTCTTCAGATAGATGCCACATGTGCGTTTTGTCTGCTAGGTATTAAAAATGATGCACTGTAGATGGTACAATGGAGAAGCAGGACAGCCTTGTATTAGGAAGTGATTTGAATGTCTGGAGATGCAAGCCCTGGAGGAGCTCAGTGTAGTAACAAATTGGTCATTTGTTACAAATCAGTACCAAATTTTTCCTTCAGAGAAGTGTAAATGTTGTTAATCAGAAAACCACAGGTTGTGTTTTCCCCAGAGCTGTTTTCATTTGAGAACGGGTCCAGTGTTGGGACATGGTGAGAAGACTGTGTTCTTCCTTCATTCGCAGCCTCTCAGAGTGTAGTCTTATTTCTTGCCTGCAGATGACTAGAGCTTAGGAGGACACCTCCCTTCCATGACTCTCTTCCCCTTCTTGACCTCCTCTGAGGTGCTCCAGCTCTTGTTTTGCTGTTTGGGTTCAAGCAGAATCTCAGTGATCCTTGCCATAGCTCAGGAGTGGTGCTTACCCCATCGCAAGTGCTTTGCTGCTGAAGCACACTAACTGTCAGAGTATTCCAGTTATTTTCTGCTTTTGACATCTGGGTGTAGGCACTTCAGGGTTTTTCAAAGCTTAATTGGAAATTCCTAATTTTTTTCCCACTTGGAGCCCTGTGTCCATTCCTGATGTGGATCAGTCTTGCCTTTTGTTGTGGAGGTTGTGATTGGTCACAAACAAGGCTCAGTATTTGGTGCAAGTGTGTATTTAAACTAGGGAGTCGTCTTATATTTGTGAGTCAGTCAACTTAATTGAAGCTTTTCAACTTATATGTGCCTAAACTCTTTCCAGTGGAGTTGCAGACCACTGGGAGTTCTGCACCGGTGGGCTGCTCTGTAATGTGTATTGACTCAGGCTTCTCAAATTGCTTTCTGTGATTCAGTGGGTCATGCATTAGACTGGTCTGCTGGGGTGAAGTGACTTCTGCAAGACTGTTCTGGGGCTCTTGGCTGTTACTAGTCTGGAAACTGGCTCGCCTGTTCTCTAGGAGTGGGGTTGAGGCAGTCTGAACCTCTCGGAGAACAAAAGCATGATCAGCTGTTGGGTTGTTGCTGACACTGCACCCAAGAGCAGTTTGTGTTAAATGTGACTGATGTTGACATAAGCCACACCTCAGCTCTCAAGTAAGAGCGACCTTTGGCAAGTCTGCATCAAAATAAATAAGGTATGATTTTAGTTATTTTAAGTTGAGTTTCCTTGGAGACCGGCCCTTAGGAACTCCTGCTGCCAGACCCTGTGATGTTTGCCGGTTTATCATAAACGAAACTAAGAAAATTCCTCTCTTCTCCACAAAAGCATGAAATTTCACAGAAGTGTGAGCTGTGCAACAGTTTTTCATGTTTCTGAGTTGTTCTTTAGGGAGATGCTGACAGGTAGTATCAGGAATATGGGTCAAATTTTGCATATCGTTTTGACTCTGTCTTGAACACAGCTGAAAGTTCATTGTAAGGTGGGAAGTTTTGGCATAAACTGGTTTCTTTGAGCTCTTCCTGCTTTTATGTAGGGGAATATCATGCTGCTGGAATACATCTATGCTCCCCTATGATGACCCTTGACTGGCTTGTGACCTCGGCATGGCTGAAGTCAGCTGTTTTAAAATACAGCAGCCCAAAGGCTGTGAGGACTTACATCAGGGTGAGACCCAGGGCAAATTTAATTTCTGGGAGACAGCTGGTTCCCAGAAATAAACCCTTTTTAAAATGACCTGTGACTAGGTACCAGATAAAATCTACCCTAATTTTTTGTCTGGATTAGCTGTTTGGAGTGGAAGCCTTTCTGCCCTTGGAAGGAAGCTAGAGGGGTTGTTCTGCCTTTAAATTCCATTAATCTTTAAATGAGTGTCTATGACATGTTATAAAAAGCTAAAGCAAACACTGCTGCACCAGTTAATCAGCGTTCCCTCACATCCCGTTGGGAGCAGTGGTGTCCACAATTTTGGGTAGCGACAGGACTGGGGAAGACCTTGTATCTGTGCTGTGCAGGCAGGACCCCTGAGTGTGGTTGTCTTTGAGTCCAGCAGGATAAAATGTAGTTACATAAATGCCCATTTATGCCCCCAATGGAGGGGGAAGGGGGATTTCTACCCAATGGTTGTGGAGATGGACCCTGGGCAGGCAGGGCAGCGGAAGGAGACCTTCTTGCATCCTCCCAGAGGGTGTGAGGGACTGTGTGGCAGGTACAACTCCAACTCATGAAGCACCAGCTGCTGCCATACCCAGGCTATGGGTGGAGACATTCCATCCCTCAGGGCCATGTGCTGTGAGGTGCAGGTCCTGGGCAGCATCCCTCAACCATCCTTACCTTATGCTGCACATAGCTGCCACAGCCACTTGGACAATTGCAAATTGGACTGAGGGGCTGCATCTAACCTGAATAGTAACTGGAGAAGCAGCAGCTTCGCCCTGTGAGTGCTTAAGATCTGCCCTGCTTGGGGTCAGGGTCAGACACCGAGCATGGGAATTGCATGGGGGCAAGAGGTTTGTGTGCTCCTCCTAGGAGGATGTTACTGTGCATCACTGCCCACGTTTAGGGCTCGATGTAGCAGGAGATACGAGCAGGGTGTCCTCGACCGCATTGTCTCTGCTGTCCCACGAGTTGCAGTTTATTTCTTTGGGAAGTGATTGCTGTCTGAGCAGCACTGGTTGGACAGCAAAGCATCAAGTGCTGCCTTGTTTTTCAGCTGGGACTTGTGAGTTGACACCTTGTAAATTCAGCAGAGTATGGATAACTGTATTAGTGAGGCAGCTGGAGGTTTGGAGTCACCTGCCTGTCTTCTCACTGTCTCCTTGCGGTGGCATGTCGTGAATGGTGTGAGGGACATCACAAGGTGGAAGAGCAGTCTTCTGGCCAAGTATGTGCTTGCTTCGTATTGGTACTTCAGGGTTATTTTGGCAGACAGGTCTCCTGGGCTGACATATGCTCCGCAGGGGCAGGAGGTGCCATTTATCAGCTGTTGGGATATTGCCCATGTGCTTGACATTGGCAGGGGCAGAAGAAATTGCTGCACATGGTAGCAGTTTGCCCGGAAAAAGCATCTGTGTTTTCACCAATAAATTTCCCTGAAACGATCTTTGGCTCTGCACGATTGCAAGGAAGTAAGTAATGGCTTGCTGAGAGCGGTGCTGTGGAAACCAATATGTTTATACTTGGGAAAAGGGATGGACTTTTCACCAAGAACTTCTTGGTTGATGCCCAGGAAGCGGAGGATTAGTTGATTTAGAGCCTGGCTCATCTCCTTGCTCTGGTAGCACACCCTCCCCTCCCCTGGCCTGAGATACCAGGGAGGTCTTGGTGTCGCATGTGCGTGCTGATGGAGTGATTGGCTCCAGTGACCAGTCGAGGTCAACTGCAGCAAGAATTCAAGTTACAAGAGGCAGTAGGTCTAATGACAGACACTTTGGTGTTTTTATAGCTGTAACACATTACATTTCAAAATTATTCAGAGATTTTGTTGGAATGATTCTTCCTCAGAAGTCTGGCATTATTCCTGCTGAAGGGTCATACTTTGTTTTGAAGATAAAGTGCATTTGGTACTTGTGCATTGTGGCAAAGCCAGTGGCACCGAATCAGTGTCCAGTTCAGTGTTCTCGAACCCAGCTTTAATTTGAACTAGAACTGCTTTCTTTCTCATCCCAACCTCCCTCAAACTTGGAAAACAGCCTAGAATTTAAATCAACTCTGGGACATAATCCTGGGAACAGTATACATTGTTGTGAATAAGTTGGATTGTAACTTAAGAAAATTATTTTTTTCTCTTTGAAAAATAGGAAGAAATCATCCCAAATGGGAATGTCCGTAGTGATCAGGCCACTGGCTTCAGCTGGTGAAAAATGAAGCTCTTCTAGTTCACACTGGCTGGGATCCTGCCCCCTAGGCTTTCAGTTTGACTGGTTTTGTTTTCAGTGTGTATTGATGTAATTTATTGAAATTATGGTATATTCTTGACAGCCTTCAGTGATTTTTTTTTTTTTTTTAATTATTTTTTTTTCCCCCCCCCTCTCTTCAAGCAATAGTGTATTGTCTTTGGTGTACTGTTTAAACAACCATGGAAACGTTTCCTGTTTATCCTTTTGTTATTTATAGTAGTAAATAATATTTAATCCTTCCTGCTTTTCCCCTCTGTCCCCCTACCCCATATCAATTTAGTTTAATGTTTAAATGTTTCTTTGATTAACAGTGTCTCTTATGCCTGACCGGTCTCACATTCATTGTGCTTTCATTGCCAGTCTCGCAGTGTCGATAAGCAGCACGCTGTAATCAACTATGACAAGGAGAAAGATGAGCACTGGGTGAAGGATCTCGGCAGCTTAAACGGCGTAAGTAGCAAACCTCCTGGCTGGCAGAGGCGAGCGTGCGACGTGCTGAGTCTGCAAGTGCTTGTGTGCTTACTTAATGCTACTGCTAGACCCTTTTGGGTCACTGCAACTGTTGGCATGAGTTAAGCTAAACAGACATAATTATTTGCAAGGCCTGAGATGGAGGTCAGGTAGCATCTCATCTTAGAAGAGGAAAGCTTTGGTGAATGTTGTATTTCTTTCTCCCTTTCTTCTTGTGTCCTTGCAGAATGTGTCAGGGGTCACAGTGCAGAATGTGTCACAGGATCTTGCAAAAGAGGAGGAAATAAATTCAGTCTCCTTTTGGGGATGTTAACATTAAACCAGTGACGATTCTGGAGCAGCTGTTCAGCATGAGCAGGGTGACCTTTTGGCAATTCAGTTGTCAGTGTATGGAGTGATTTATGGGATGATGAGACACTTAATTTCTTTGGGGAAAGACTATTTACAGCCACCTCGTTTTTTATAATAAAACTTGCTCTTTTACCTCTCTTGAGCCTGGTTTGTGTGAAGACCCAGGGATAATGTGAGCCCAGAACAGGGAGCTGGGCTGCCTGGATCTCAACCTTTGCTCTGGTCCCGATTCACACAGCGCTGTTAGGCAGCTCGATGAGGGCTTTGTCTGCTCACCTAATTCTGAGATTTTTGCGTACACCATGGTAGTTACAAGTGTCCCAGTGTCATAGCATGCCTCTTTTTGGGCTGTTTCTTCATACCAGCGCAGCTGTTTCTCTGCTGGAGCAGGTCTGAGCTGGATTCACGTTAACTGTCTTCCCAGCAGGGATTTTACTGCAGTCATTGTTTTGGGCTTAGAAACAGAAGCCCTCCACCACCACAATCAAAAAAAGCAAGACAAACCCAGAAACTTGTACAGGAACAGTGCCTAAAGTAGACCTCAACTGCCTCTTCTGGCATCTGGAAACAGCAAGAACGAGTGTTAATCCTTCTCAGCCTAATAGCTGAAGGCACAGAGCCCTGCTGAAATGGGGGTATTTCCAGTAACTGCCCTGGGCTTTAGCTGGATCTCTGGTTCAAAACCAGTGGTATTTAACTCATGGTGGCAAAATAGCAGCTGAAAATTCTGCTTGCAAGAGAGGGAAGGCTTGTACCACTAATGAGAGCTTGTTTTCCCCCCGGAAACTAAAGAAATCACTTTTGAGGACCTTGATTTTAATTCCATTCTCTGTGGCTTGTCAACCATGAATTATATGGCTTTGCTGGATATTCTAGTTCATATTAATTGTCAAAATGTTTTGTATTGTTTTTATTATAATGTTCAGCTGATTCTGCAGTCTCTGTTAAGGGTCTTTTGGTTTTGAAGGTAGTGTTTCTGTCTGCAATAAGCAGTTTCCTTGGGTTTATTTTATTTGAAGTAACCATAGAAGAATAGGTAACGATGTCAAAATGGGTTTTCTTGCAGACTTTTGTTTTGCAGAAAATTCAGCAAATAATTATTCCTGTTCCAGATCCGACTGTTATGGGATTTTTAAGTATTAAAAAAAAAGATAATATTGCAAATCGGAATTCCATGCCTTTTAACTAGCTTCACTGCTTTTATTCATGAAATTACAGGCCTGTTCCCCAACTCTTCTGTAAATTGCCAGGAAGCTGGGGGCTGTTGGCTCCTGTCTAGTTTCCTGCTCTAACATTTATTTTTCCTCTGTGGTTAATACTTGGTCTTATCATACATTTGGCTTGGCTGAGGTGAGAAGGCAGAAGGAGAAGACTGTGCCTTGGTGATGAAAGCATGTAAATTAATTTTTTAGCATTGTTTTGATTCATCAGAGCATAGCTGCTTTTGTACTGAGGCTACAAAGACCCAGCAACGGTCTTTGAGGCTGGGGGAATCCCACCTTGCCAGGTAGGGTGACTCCTGGTGTCTGTGACTGCCCTGAGTACCTGATCCCCATCAACATGCTGGTGCTTCTTCAGCTGAGTTCCTGATTTATTTTTATTTGGTCCACATTATTACAAAAGTATATTTGTGAAAAATATCCATGACTGTTTGATTTGTTCCTCAGTTGTTCTGGAAGAATTGTTCCTAAGGGGGTCCCCTGAGACAGGGGGATCTGAGACACCTGAGGTGTCCATTCACAGCTGTGAAGTACATTTCTTGCACCTTTATGAAGATAATGTAGTTTCTTTGGGCCTCAATTAACTGCCTGGAGCATAGGAAAAATGAGTATGCGAATTTTTTGCACAAGGGAGCTGTTGTACTGATTGATAGTGTCTGGGACAATGTGGCCTCAGACATCGTGTTGATGCCACTGCAAAAGCTTGTTTTCCTATGCATTTTCATTTCCCTCTTCCTCTGTGATAGGCTTTGCTTGTTAAATTATCAGGCCTTGGGGCTGACACCAGTCTTGTTTGACATCCAGCTGAAAGCCGATTCCCAGCTCAGTAATTAAGAGTATGAGTTTGCACCGTTTGCTCCTCTTGCTGGTTGTGAAGGGTGGAGGAGAACCAAGAGCATCTGAAGTTCCTAACTTCAGGCACCTCATTTATGTGTTCAAGTTGGGGACTAAAATTTCACTTGCAGTTGGTGGAAAGGTGTAAATCTCCCTAGAGGTCCCTTCAGAGCACCTTGCTTTGAAATGTAATTGGGGTGCTCTAACTTGCCCATGGGAGGTACTTGCTGGTGTTGATTTTTCTTGGGAACTTAGCTCCTCGCCTGGCTGACTTTGCGCTAGTGCACCCTGAATGTGTGCAGTGCCATTGGCAGATGGGCACGGGTGCCCTCCAGGAGCCCTGTCCATCTGAGATGCATCACCTTGATATCCTCAGTCAAAAACCATTCCTGTGCTTCTTCCCTGCAGACCTTCGTCAATGATGTGAGGATTCCTGACCAGAAGTACATCACCCTAAAACTGAATGATGTCATTCGCTTTGGCTATGATATCCTTCTCATCTGAAGAGGGAGCGGGACGCAGTCTTTGACTGGATTTTGTGCCGTTTGCTGCAGTGCTAATTGTGGCTAATGAGTAATGGTGTTTGTTTTGTCTCCTGGAGCCTTTGGATGGCTCATAAGCTTTTGTTTCTCCACCATAGACCTCATTCAGAACATATTAATCATGATGCCTGCTATCTTTATTGGGCTTTGAATCAGGCCCTGCATGATGGTAGTGACTGTGGAGGTGCCTTTTCAGTCTCTTTCTAAGGAAGGGTTGTGTTTTTTCTTTTTATGTGGGTAACAGCAGTAGCTGGTACCAGCTGAGGAGCAAACATATTTCATATGGTTTGGTATGAACATCTTCCTATATTCTTTCATCCACCTTGTGTGTTTTTGTTAACCATTCCACCCCAATGCTTTCTTTCAGACAGTTTGCAGGTCTTCAGCCTTAAAGATTTAGCCTTGGGGCTTGTGGTCAGACTCTAGACTCTGTATAGATTGAAGTTTGCCAGTGCAAATTGCTTCTGCCACAAAATGCGAGAGTAAATCTCTCTTTAGCAGTACCAAATTTCAGCTCTGGAGGGAGGTTAGGCTGCAGTTACTGCCTTGTTTACAGTTACAAATCCTTCCAGTGTCTGCTAAAACACCTTTGCCTCATCCCTTTTAACCCTGATGTGACTGGCTCTAAGTGTAGGTGTTGGAATGCCTTTCTGAGCCCACAGAGCAGCAGGGGTAAGTAGTGGCTCCTATTGCTGCCTTTTCCTGTAATCTAACAATTTTTTTCACTTTTTCTCAGTTTCTTCTATCTGCCAAACTTTACCCACTCAGGCTGAATTTAGAAATACCAAGTGTCTTCTCCAGGTTTCTTTTATCTTTTGTGGAGAAATTTCAGTTAAAACAGTCCAGACATTTCTGAGAATAGAGGCAGAGACTAAGTTTTACCATTGACAGGGGAGGAAGCATTTGGCTGGAAACCTCTTGAGCATCCTTGACCACAAGGCCACACTCTTGTGCCTTTTGTTGTCCCCATGACAATCAGTTTGTGTTTGGCCATGCTGTAGCCCTTGAAATATTCCAAACCTTGTTGGAGCCCAGAGAGCTGAAGTAGTGAGGAGAGGCTGAGCCTCCTTGGTCTTCCAGGGATCGGGGTACCTCAGCTCTGAGCAGTGACAGCCCAGGAGCACTCGCTCTTGCAACAGGGATGCTTAAAGTGATGTGCATGCAATCCTCCTGAGAAAGAGACTTTTCTAGGCCTTGTGTAAGATCATACTTTTGGTCTTGATCTCGCTCTGTCTCTTGCTGTTTTAGAAATAACAAATCCTTGCTTCACGGGGGTATCTTTTTTTTTTAAAGGGAGGTAGTTGCTGAATCTTTTTTCAAAAAAGAAAAAGAAAGGAGACATTATTTGCCTTCAGATCAGTATTTGAACAGGGTGGAGTTGCTGAGGGTTCAGGCATACATGGGGGAAAAATTGCTAAGTAGCCCATTCCGAGTGCTGCCCAATGAAAGAGGACCGACATTGGGATCGTGTCATTAAAGGTGGTGTCTCTGCACACATGACGAAGCCTATTACAGTCCCATAGGCAACCTCCGTTCCAGCTTTTCTTGACTTAGCAACTTTGCAAATGTTTTTTTGATGTAGGTGGTCATGTGTCTTCTGTTCTCTAGATATGTAAGGAAACTCACAGAAGTTTTGCTGTGAGCTCCAGTCTACCGAAGGCATAAGCCAGTACCTAGAGCGTGAGTAGGTTTTAATGGCTGTGATGTGATTTTACACTTTTTATAGAAAGCAATTCTGAGTACTCAGCAGCTGAGTTGAAGTGTCTAGTCCTGCAGCCCTTACATGGATATTAATGTAAAATGAATGATTGCATTTATGAATTGTAGAATTTACTGCCCTCAACAGGAAAACTTTGAAGATTATAGGTTGTAGACTCATCTTTTTACTTCGGCGTAATCGCTATGGCAGTTACACTCTCTTCCTCTCCTGTGCTGCTTCAGTGCCACTCCCTTTAGCAGCGCTTTCTGTGTGCTGCCTTCAGCTCTGTGAGGATGGCAGCGTCTCCGGAGGTCTCAGAGTCAGCTGTGCACTGTTGCATAAGAGCATTTGTCTCTTGTCCATTTACAGCTTCACTTACAGACTGTGCTATGCCAATATCACTTGGTTTATTTTTAGTCTAATATTTTCCATCTTTCCTTTTTCCTTCGCTTTGCTTTGTGCTGTGCTGATTGGGTTGTTCATGATGACGTTGCCAGATGCTTCTGTGTTTTCTTTTTTTTCTGCACAGTGTTGCTGAGGATTATTGCCCAGTCTCAACCATGTTGAACGCCTCCCTCCCTAAGGGGTCACAGCAGCTCATGACCTGATTTACTTTTCATCCAGGAAACTGCAGTGGCTGAAAGGCCTTGTCAGGGCAAGAGAGCACCATAGTCCCATGCATCCCTGCAGGGAGACAAATTCTACTGTTCCTTTGTCCAGAGCATGTGAGATTGCCCCATCTTAGCCAGGATACCATGGGGAGAGAGTGGTCTGCCTGGAGCTGCCAGCTGGTGGAGAGGAGTGGGGTGTGAGTTAAGTTAGGGCTCTGGTTGCTCCCTTGGGCCTGCACAGAGCTGCCACGCACCCCCTGTCTGCTACCCTCCAGCTGGCATGGGCAGACGTGATTGCAAAACATGCACGACAAAGACCATGATGGGATACAGCCCAGGCAACTTTTAGTACCCTGAGGATTTTAAGCTTCTCTGGTTTTATGATCTTGTTTTCTTTCCATGACTAAATGCGAGATTTCTCTGTTCATCCAATTCCTTTGCCATTTTCTTAACGAGTTCTGTACATTCGAACATGTATGTCTTGGAACAAATTCAACACAAAGTACCAGAAGAAGCATTAAAGGTAAGGGTATCTGGGGGCAGGTGTGTTTTTAAAAAAGTTTTTTAAATGCTCTAGTAATGCTCAAGCAGACGGAAATATTAAAATGTTCTTGATGATAGTGAAATGTTCCACAGCGTGATGTTCTCTGTGGTTTGGGACTTAATAAAAAAATTCCTTTGAGGAGATATATATCCCTGTTATCTCAGCTCTGATCTCTCCTATCCTTGTGCTAATATGTAGATGAAGTTATTTATGATTTCATGACTGCCAACAAAAAAAGTTACTAAAGCCGTAATGTAGTAAAGAGCAGTCAGCACACTAGCTTGTGGGTGAAGCACAGCAGAACTTGTTCCCTCACAGAAGTGGAGCGCAGGGGCATTTTTTGGTGACTTAGGTGTATCATCTAATTTTTGCCTTCAAGCTCTCAGTTTTTACTTACTGAGCAGTCCTCTTATGAGTGAGGTGTGTTTTAAACAAAGAGTTCAGTAACAGGTACAAAATATTCAAGCATCCTCTTATCTAAGGCTGAAAAGCAGCCCCCTCTAGACAAGAAGGCTGTTGTCTTCAGCTGAGGGACTGGGCTATCAGTGCCAAGCATCACCTCTTGGCTAGCAGATCCTGTAGTCTTAGTCCTGGTTCCATGTTTTGGTCTTGGGAAGAATCAGAAATCTAACAGCTAGAACTGGGCAAATGATTCACTGAATTTACTCAGGGGTAATCTGGATGGGTACACCCTTTTATTAATTTACTTGTAATAAACCCACTTTTAAACAGCTCATTTACTATGTTAATGTGGAGCCTGTTTTAAGGAAGAATCAGTCTCCTAACTGGAGAGAGGGTTTGGAGAGAAATAATTAAAATATATTTTAATTGCCTGTACTGAAAAACTGAGATAATGCAGATGAGCTCCCTGGAAGAATTTACAATGTTGCTTTAAGAGCAAAGGGGATTTCAGGATTTGAATCCTGAATGGAAAATGGCCTAAGTTCTGATTCTTCTCAGTTTATTCTTTAAAGGGTTTCCTCATTAGCTGTTTTGCACCGCTAAGTCACAGTGACCTTCTCATGGACTAGAATTGTCACTCAATATCTTCCAGATGGGGTATTTCAAAGCCTCTCAGCTGTTCTGTAGCCTCTACTCAGGTGTGCCTTCACTTTGTTGTAGAACATAGCTGCAGCATTTGCCTTTGTGTGATCCATTTGCGGAGAAGGGTGGTTTATCTTTTCCATGGGCTGGCACACAGGTTGCAGGGGCATGCTGCAACTTTTGCTTGTGTTTCTGCAGCATGAGAAGTACACCAGCCAACTTCAGATGAATTACAAAGGCACAGCAATGAAGAAGATGGAGCAGCCCATGGAGCATGGTGTCTACACTGAGTCTCCGCAAGCAAAGCTGGAGAAAGGAGAGAGGAAAACAATTACAGGTACTCGCTTGGTAAACAGTTAGTCAAGATTCAGAACAAAGTGCAACTTGAGCCCTGCTCTGGGTCATGATTCTGACAGTACAGTGTGGTGGGTTGTGTCCAGGAGCAGTTCCAGATGGGTCATTCTAAACCTCTGAGCATTCCAGACTCTCAGTTTTTGGAGATTGGTCCTCCAAAGAAAGTCAGCTGGTGTGATGGCTCACACATGACTTGTCGCTGTGTGTGTGCTGGAGAACCTGTGGGCTGAGCAGGTTTGGTAAGTTCTTTAACACCTGTCTTGGCTATTTTTAATTTCCTGATCGTGAGCTGGTGTTTGAACAGAGAGGGTGACTCAGAGTAGAAAATGTATGGCTGCTGTGCCGTGGTGCTGGCAGGCAGGCAGGCAAAGAAGCATCAAGCCATTTCTTTCAAAAAGCCCGTTATGGTCTTAAATGGCTGCATTTCCTAAAGGGCCAATATGTGGGCTTGAAACTGACTGCCAAACTGGGGCACGTTTTCTTCAGGTTCACTGTTCCCCAGCTGCAAACCTTTTCCATTTGAAAAATTCTTTCTGTTCTCCATTTCTTTAACCACTGCTGCCTTCCTTTAAAGACTCTTTGTCAAATTTGCTTCCTTCCTGTTCCCCGTCATGGTGGGCCAGGACCTCCCCAGCAGTCTTGTCACACCATCTCACCCAACTTCCTATCTCCTGTACTTCCTGCCCTGGTAGGTCTCTCCCTAGTTCAGCTCAGACATCAGTTGGTGGCCTTCTAGAGCTTGATGATGCATGGAAGGAATAACTATGGTTTTAAAGCATCCCAGTGACTGATGACTGCCAGTGGTGGTCCTGTGGCATCAGGATGGCAGAGCGATTGGAAAGCTTTAGGGTTAGCAGAGAGATTGCCCACTGGGTCTGTTGGAGGAAGAAGCATGGAGGTAAATGCAGGGAAAAGGATGGGCAAGTGAAAGAGTGAGACAGCACTTGGGTGAGGTGACCTAGAGATAGATACAGCAGCTTCCTAGAAAAGTGTGTGACTTTGGGTAAATCCATTAAGGCTTCACAATAATTAATTGGAGTGGGTTGGCTGACCTTAATCTCCTATGTATTGTCTTTGTGAAAATCCCTCTAAGCTGACATAGTGTACTAAACCAGCGTAATTTTTTCTCCCTGGTCTCATTGTTGCCTCTAGGTGTGCATGGAAGCACACCCACCCGTGTGCCTGACTCCCCTTTTCCCCCACTGCAAAACCTTTCTTGGTGTTGCTTTAGCTGTGTCTGTGTGTTGCCCTCCCCCCGTGGATGTGGTGTTTGTGGTGTTTGTGATTTTGCCTTACAAGGGTGCTGTTAAAGGGATGAAGTTGGTGATTAACTGTGACACTGCAGAGGGTGAGAAGAGGTGAACCCCACTGAGGGGAGAGCTCTCCAGCTGCCTCTCAAGGAGCATGAGGTTCGTGAAAAGCATTGCCAGTAACTGGGCCAGTTTGCCAGTAACTGGCACCAGTTTGCATTTACTGCTGGTTGCATGAACACTCGTTTTGTTCTTGGCACCTTCCAAAATACGCACCGGTTGCTTTAACCTACATAACATAAGTGGCTCATATTTGGAACAGCTTCAAAGTCAGGCTGTGGAGTGACTCTTCAGCAAGGTGACCCATTTCTCTAGCATGTGGTTCACAGACCTGCATTAACGTTTCTGTCATTGTTAGTGAGTGCAGACTGTAGGTCTAAGGCGGAAAGGGCCGTGAGGACTTATTGGAGGCCCATGCTGAAGCATGTCACGTGCAGTGGGACTGATGGGCAGATATAACGAAATCTGTGAAGTGCTGCTAAACCCACTGAAAGATGGAGGAATTCAGGGCTTCTTGTTGGAATTATTTTGCTGGATTGGACTGAAGCCTGTGGAAGCAAGAGAGGGAGTCTGAGCCTTAAATCAGTGCCTTGCTCTCCAAAAAGCATCTGTCTTGTGAGCAGAATGATCAGTGGGTCCCTTTTTCATCTGCGATGTGCCTAATTCACCTTGTCCTCAGCCAGGCACTTGCAGTTTCTCCTTGGTTGCTCAGAGGAGTGGCAGCAATTTAAAATGATTAGTGGAAAGAAGAATGCAGTGTTCTTACGGGGAGTGGGCTTGCTGAGTAGCAGCAGAAAGAGGCTGTGGGGAAAAAGCTGTTTCGCTAAGCCTGTAGGTATTTAGGAATTCCCATTGACTAAAGCAAGGTCTGGGGTGACAAAAGACTTTAGAGGTTGGCTTCCCAGGGCCCGGTGGTAAAGAGGCGGAGGGAATGTAGGCTTTCGGGGAAGAGGTTTAACAAAACAATGGGAACAATTAGAGCTGCTTAGAAGTGGGAGGAGGTGAGGGGCTGAGGATAAAGAGATCCAGCAGAGTGAATGGAAAACAGCCTTTTTAGTCTTTACACTGTTGAACTTGCAGCTTTTGGGTGTATGTTGCCTGCAAGCAGAAAATCATCGGTCTTTGTGAAATGTTTGCGGCAAGGAGCTTGGTAAGCCCTGTGGGCTGGATATGGAGACGAAAAAGAACAGTGCCTACAGTTCAGCTAGTTTATGCTAAAAATAGACATCAGCTCTCATGTTTAAAGCCTTAAGCCATTAGGACAGCCAGGTACAGCCTTGAACTGAGCAGATTTTAAGACTGTCACAATCCCCATCTGTTGTTACCTGAGCAGAGGTACTGGATGAGATAAGCTACTTCGGGGTCTTCTGTTCTCCACACATAGTTAATCCTCAGGCTCATCTTAATGTTTTTTCAAAAGCCCTCACAGGTTGATGGGACTAGATAATGCCGAATCTGATGACTAACCTCTGAATAACTGCCGCAGGCCTGAGTTTCGAGGGGTGGAGTCTGCCCGCAGCATCAAGCTGAAATGGGCATCACCGACTGCAGGAGCAGGACTTGAGCTGCTCCCAGGATCTGTGAAACAGGCTTGCTCGCCAGGTTAGCGTCCATGTCATCAGGGAGTCCTCTCAAAAGAGTGGCCGACTTGAAAATCTTGTTGGTGTCTGTGGCTGAGGTCAGCAGGCAACGTGGATGGAGGCAGTGGGAGTTGTGCCCAGTTCTGAAGTGGTTTCCATGGTCTTTGGCTGCTTTCCCCATGAGATCATGATAATAGCTATTTAGACGCACAGCTCTACACTCGCCTTTAATTTAGGGGAGTGGTGGTGGTATATCTGCCTTTTGTCTGAGCTAGGGTGGTGGTACCTGCAGAATGCTAAAGGTTTGACCATGTAATTGATACAAATAAATTTGTGATTATCAACCTGATTTGAAAGTCTCTGGGATCTGTGTATGTTTACAGCAGATAGAAAACATCAGGGCTTAGGTTTTCTACACACATAAATAGTGCAGCAAAGAGTCAGAGCACTGCTTTATGGTTATTCCTGCTAGGTCTGAACGCACTTTTTTGGAGGGGAGTTAAAAAGCAGAGATGTAAAGAATTAATTTTAAAATGTTATAGCTAGATCATCTTTTTTCCCCCAAGGCCTCTGCCGTAAGAAGCCAACTCTGCATCTTCTGAAGATGGACATTATTGTTATTAATAATGAATCAAATGGTTTGATGTAAAGCAAGCTGGATTTCTCATGCTTTTGTTATGACTTGCTGTAGACAGCTTCAAAGCTCCATGTGCTTCTGTCAGCAATGAAATTTGCTGTTGCTCTCTGTGCCTCTCTTGTGATGGTTTGAAGTTTTGTGAGGACCTGGGCGAAGCGTACCCCTCCGTCCTGTCCTGACAACTGGGGATATCTTCAAGGGAAATCAAACCTCTCCTCAGTGGAAGCTGCCTGCTTGTCATGAAAGCTTTCTGCCCACTTGCTCATGGAAAGCAGCATTAACACAGGCTTCCTTCTTTCCCTTTCATCACTTGGACTTCTTTTGTTCTGTGTGGTTCACTTCTCCATAAATATATCCTTTGTATTGACACGTCTCCTTTTCTCTTGTGGTGCATCTCCTTCAGGTGATCAATAGTTCTATACTAATTTAACAGGCCACATTCTTGTCAGACTTGTTAAACAAATGGACCTCCCTTGTTCTGCGCTAAAACAGCCTTCATTTTTTTCCGAGTCACTGCCCCAAAGACTGAAATCCAGGAGCAGAACATGTGTATGTCAGTGGTCTTCCCTGTATTACACTGTCACCGGTAGCTCAGTATTTGTCTGGCTGAATGCTTGTGCTGACCTCAATTCAGTTATCTAAAAGGATGTTTTCTGGGCTGTCTGCCTGAATTGATGAGCCAAGAAATATGTCTAAATGAATTGGCACCATCTGGGCAGCCTGGCACAGAGTGGAGAGAGGTGGTAACAAGCTGCCATCAATTGGAGGAGGTCTCATGTCGTTAAAACACTGAGCAGTTAGTTTTCATTGGTGTTCCTCACTTCACTGCTGATTCCGCAAGCTCCGTCTCTCTGCTCTTGCAAGAGCTTCCATCATACACTGAAATGTAACAGACAGGCGGTGGCTTCAGAGTGGTTTGTGTATCTTGGGAGCCAGGCAGACATGCTGCTCTGGATGCTGCAGGTCCAAGCAGAGGTTGCTACCCAAAATGCATCCCGGCTGGTGGAGAGCAAAGCCTCCTGGCACAACTGCATATGTAGCTGCTCCGCTGGCCTGCTCCTGTCACAGCTATCTGGTTTAGCTGCCTTCCTGTTGTGCTTTTTTTTTTTTTTCTCCTCCCCTTTTTATACAATATTGTTGTGTTAGAGCTGGAGCAGGGAGAGGTTGGTTGTGCTGGCAAATTAGAAAGGGCAGAATCTTCTGACATGAGCATGGTAGCGAATTCATGTAGCTCTTCTGCACTCAGGGAAATTTTACTTTGGCTGAGGACATGTCTACTTTCAGCAGCAGCCGAGAATGAGGATGTCTGTATCACTTGATAATGTTCTTCAAATTAATATGAAAGCTCAGTGGAAACATTAATTGCTCTTAAAATATTGAAACTGCCCCCAACATCAAGACACTGACTCCTCGGCTTTCTATCTGTGCTTTTTGCAGTCTTTAAAATTAATTTCCAGTTTGTTATGGAGACTGAGAGAGCTCTGTGTCGTGGGGCAGGAGGGACCTTCTGCTGCCACGCAGTGAATGCAATGGAGTGGCGCCCATCCTGGTGGCCCCAGGTCTGTGCACTCTGGCCAACCTGATATGCTCTCTATAGGTGCTCCTTGACACGCCCCTGGGGTTTTGGCTTTGTGCTGGCTTTTATCAGAGGGGGAATTTGGGGAGTTTCCAAGCATCTATTAGGGCTCTTTACGGTAGAGGGGGAAATTTGAGAAGGTGGAAGAGATGGCTCATTATTCTTCAGAAATCCTCTTTTTTTCCCTTCATCTTTCCTTGGCATCCCAAAGTTCCTCACCAACAGAAAAAGCCTGACCAAGGTTGACTTACTCCTCTAGCTGCCTTTTTCCTGTAGTAGAGGAGCTCCTGGGAAACACAGACAGTAGCTCCTCTGTTCAGTACGGAGGTGGGACACAGATCTTGGGGCTGGAGCAGCTTCTGGGAAAAATTCTGCAGGATGGATGTGAGCTTTCTGAGCTCACTTCTGTCTCTTTGGAAACAAAATTTTCTTGGGACAGGTAACTACAATCTTATAGACTAGGGGTCCTTTGGAATCCTGTGAGGGGCTGGGATATACTGGGGAGATGAGCTGTGATGAGGCAACTCCTTGCAAGGTGCAAGCTGTAGCAGCATCCATGCTTGGGAGAGATGCTGCCTGCACAACAGTCGAGTGCAAGATGGTCTTTACATTTCATCTGTAGGGTAGTATGCTTGGTATTTGTTCCACCAGAACTTAAAATAAACTACAGATGAGCTTTCATAATTGATTGTATTAATCTGAGACAAGTATCCAAACTCTCATGCGTTTCTTCAGGGTTGAGCCCTTCACTGTGCCCCATTGAACTTTAGGCATGAGTTATCCCAGACACAGCTGGCTGGTGTTAATGTCCATCACCCCAAAGTGTTTTCCTTCTCCCGGCCCTGGCCCTGACTACCTCTTGGCCATCAACCTGAGATCAATACTGCAATTCAGAGGGTGATAATCCATTGCAGTGTGTACCCAAAAGAAGTGCCTGACCTTGGGTAGAGAGGGTCCTGTGTGGTTGGAGTGGGGATCTAGTGGGCAAGTCATGACACGAAGAGAGGGTGGTAGGTTTCTGGTAGGCTTTGATAGACAGAAGGTCTCTACTAGGCTGAGACCAAACCCCACATTTGGGTGCCTCTGTTCATTGACAAGCTTGTCAATAGTTTTTTTTAATGTTAATTTTTTTCTTCCCCTCTTCCTGGAGTAGTTTACCCATCCTCAGTTATGAAACATATTGCTTGGCAATTCCAATTTATTCATGGTGAGAAATGCTTCCTCCTTTGAACTTTCAAAGGCCGCCTACGTAATGGGAACACAGTTTATCTTCCACACACGCTAGGTGGAAAGGAGAGTAATACTTTCAGCCTCTTTTGATGCTTAGTGTGAAGGAGGCAGCGTGGTTAATTTTGAAACACAAAGATCTCTTATAAAGAGCTTGTGGGCTGCATCTGTAAAGCAAAATTTTTGCCTGTGGACTGTCAATGAACGAGCTGATATATCTCTGGAACTATTCTAGAATAAAAACTCATCTGAAGTAGTGGCCATTTGGTCTGTGTAGCTTTAGAAACAGAGTAAAATTAGGCTTTTTTTTTTTTTCTTTGACTTATTTCATTTCCCTTCCTCTCCTGACTTCCCTTATGCTAACAACTGCTTTCTGCCATGTCGCTATTAATGTAGGGAATGCAAAATTGCAGAGCTGCTTGAGGGCTGCTCTACAGAGCAGTGTGTGGGTTTAACGCCATAAGCTGAGCAGCAGCTGGCGGTAGAAGCCTGGCTATGGCTCTGTAGCCAGAGCCAGGGTTTAAGACGTGGCCAGTAAAGCGTGTGCTGGTGGCTGTTACAGGTAGAGGCAGAAGCAGCTAACAAAGCTGGAGCTTAACCTCAGCCCCTGACCTATCCTTGTGTTCCTAGCACCTCAAGATGAAAGAACAAAAGCTACTTTATTTGCTTCTCTTGAACTATTATAAAAACATAATAATAATAACCCTACCACAGGTAAATTGAGGTGTGTTCTTTGCTTGTTGCATAAACAGCAGCAGCCCAAGGCACTGCCAAAACAGTCTTGTTTTGTGGGAGACAAAGTGAGAAGCGGTGGATCAGCTCCTTTGGGTACCAGTTGTTGCAGCAAAGACCTGATGTTCCACTGAGTGCTCAGTGAGCAGAGAAAATGATAGAACCTGGCTCTTCCAGGGGAAGCTTCTCCAAGAGAAAAACTTCTGTCCCTCACTGACTTTGGGATCCACTTGGTTTACTTTAAGCTTCAGAGAGCAAGAGTTTACTTAATCTATGTGTGAGGGGCTGGTTTTACCATTTTCCCTACATTTGTAATGCTTCAAGAATTTCCTGCTGTGGGATGTGTGTCACTTAGAGTGGGAGTGGTGAATAGTTGCAAAAAAAAAATCCGTGGCCTCACAACATCCAATGACGTGGAGGGGCAAGAAAGGGCAGAGCTAAAGCCTTCTCAGTTAAGATCAGGAGAAAAGTCTGATTTTCACCTGAATTACAGGTGAGTTGGACTAGATATTATGAGTGAGTTGGAGTCGAATCGTTGGGCACAATGGTCTTAACGGTCTCTTCCAACCAAAATGATTCTGTGAGTTGCAGACAATTTTGTAGTTAGGGTTTTGTAGTCTTCCTGCCAAAAAATCTTCCACTTCCTGTGAATAATGAGGCTAGGAAGGAAGAAAAGCCAGTATTTGGGAAACACAGCAAGGAAGGACAGCTACGGGAGGTGGAGTCAGCATCTTGCAGCAGAACATAAAAAAGAAAAAAGGGGGGAAAAAAAGAAAAGCTTGAACATACTCATTGTTATGTATGATTTGCTGTTGTAATAACTGCAGTGTAATAAGTACTTATTCTCATCTGACCCTGTGGTTCTTCCCCTTTTGGCACGTGGCTGACTTCTGTGAATCTGGTGAATTGATATTTTCAATTATGTGTCAAAGCATTTGCTTATCCTCTTCCTAGAAACCAACACTTACCGCACCCCTCTTTATGGGCAGCCCTCCTGGTGGGGAGAAGATGATGCAAATAATGAGGACAGAAGACAAGAGGAACATTACTCAGGTAATGGAAGTGATTTGGGCGGGGGGGGGGGAGGGGGGGAATAAAATTTCTGTACACTTTTGGTCTTTACTGTGTGAAGCCATCCCTCTTCAAGGTTTTAATTACCACTTTTTTTTTTTTGCACATTCCTATGTGTAGATTGTTGCTGATGACACCAGAATATGGGAAAATTAAAATGTTTCCCCTAGAACATCTGTACATTAGAAAAAGTAGTTGTGGAATAATTTAGTATGGATGAGAAAGGCCTTGCTAAGCTTGTCTGAGACCTAGTTATACAGCAGTGCTGTGTCTGTGATTGTATGCAGCCCACCTGAACAAATGGCCCACTGTCTCCCAGGAATTTCCATTCTAAGAGGCACTTTAAGAGCTGGTGCATTGACTGGATTTGATTAATGTGAAAGCAACCGGTTTGTCACCTCATCATCCTTGGAAACCATTTAGTCTTGCCACTCCTGTTGTTGTGAATCTGTATTCTTGAAACACTCACCTTTTCTTCACTTGTGCAGTAAACCCCATGTTCCTATCAAACATGTGTTTTACTGCACAGAAAACACATGTGCACCTTATCTGTTCTCTAGCAGAAAGGTTCAAATAAGTGACCTTCTAGCCAAGAATTTTGGGTGCTACTGAAAAAATGTGGTTTTGTGCTTGGTGATGTTACAGAATTAGGTGTTGACCCAGCAAATCCATGCCTGTGATTAGCTTTGCACTCTCCAGCTTTTCCTTCGGTCTGTGGAAAGCCGAGTAGGTGTGCATGTAAGTGTGTTCAGCAAAGTGAACAGGATCATCCTTCCACATCAGCCCAGGCATAAAGAAACCTGAAAATGCCACCAACCATATGAGTTCTGTCAAAACATACAACTATGTGTGCTCAGCTCTCTCTTTGGGGAGCAATGGGAGAAAGGACAAGGTTAATACAATAAATGTTCAGACTGGTGGTTGTGAGCACTGATTTCAGTGATGAGGCTAGAGTACAAAGCTATCAAAACAGAACTTGGGTATTTTCTTTAATCCATTGCTAATGTTTGTGAATTTAAGGTTTTCTTGCCTTTTTTTTCCCCTCCCTTTTGTAGAACGATCAAAAGAGATCACTCAACATGAAGAGGAACTGAATGGTAATATTTCTGCTTATAGAGATGCCCAAGAACAGTCTGTGTTTGCTTTCCGGAGAGAGCCAAGTTACTTTGAGATTCCAACTAAAGAATTTCAGCAGCCATCAAAATCTTCAGAAACACAGGTCCATGAAATCCCAACAAAGGATATTGATGCAGTAGTAGCCCCTGTGGTACAGAGTCATGCCTCTTTCACCATTGAATTTGATGATGGTACCCCTGGTAAAATAAAGATAAAAGACCACGTAACTAAATTTTCACTCAGGCAGAGACGACCGTATAGTAAGGAACCAGCTCATACGGAAGTGATGTCAGCAGAGAGCAAAGTGGCTGACTGGCTTGTTCAGAATGACCCAAGCTTGATACGACGACAGTCTCCAGGAGATGATGTGTACAGTACAAAGAGTGACCTGCCGGTTCATGTGAGAACACTTAAAGGTGAGTAAATGTCTCCTCATGAGGACATAGTTCTCTGTTGGCTGTGCAGATGCAGCGTAATAAAGAGGGAAAACCCTTCTCCTGTCAAGGAGAACTGGACTTAATTAGCTGCTCCAAATTTGCAAAATGAAGAATATTTCTTTAATGACTGTTAATGGTTTTCAATCTGGCTAGCAGGCTCTTTACCTGGCCCAGAAGTCATGTGTGATGCTGGCCTGGGGACACTCTAATTTGGTTCCTCTACATCTATAATGCCAGCTCAGCAGTAACAGTGATTGAAAAAAGGATTTTGATTTTTAAATGTCTAAAATAATTTCCATGTTGTCAGGTGGTCTAGTAAATACAAGTATTTCAGTGGATTTTCTTCTCTTGAATTCTCCTAGCTGAAGGAATGACTTTTCTTTTTAGCTTTAGTTCGGAAGAGGCTAAATATGATCATCCTGGTGGCTGTGATGACCAGAGCCACTTGGTCAGATGACCAAAGGTCCTGACACAGAGATGATGATAGAGTTGAGATATATGTGATCACCAATGGAGGAAATAGCTGTGCCTGTGGAAGAAGGTTTCTTCACTTAAACTAAAGCTTCCTTGAAATTGTGCTCTGTTCAAAAAGCTTCTGGTTTCATGGACCTGTGTCCTGTTACATGGGTCACCGTGAGGAATTCTTTGGGGATTTTCAAAGGCCTGAAGTGTAGTTTGGAGCCCAGATTTGGGCTTGCTTGGATGTCTCTCTTAGGCCATGCACTGAACAGCTAGGAGGAGACCACTGGTTTCTGCATTCTCACTGCCTTACGGGTCTCTGGAAAAGCTATCGTTTTGAACTGCAACTGATGAAGTCAGATTGAAGGTTACCAGACCTACTTGTGCTTGAGGTCCTTCTTAAACGAGAGTGATACCTTGTTTTCCCTTAAAGGAGCGTTTACTTCATCCTTGTTGGAATAAACATCCTCATAATATGAAGTGGTACCTATTACACCTCTAACTTGCTGGTTTGTGTACAGTTTTTTGGGAAGTCTCTAGGATAGAAAAGGTCTCACATATCCAGCCCTGGGGTTTGGCATGGCATGGCAATGGAACTGTTTTGTTGTTACTGCTTGTTTCTAGCTCTTCCCAATAAGGGACAGTATTGAGCTGCCCAGCCTGATTATTTAGAGTCTTATTTTCAGTCTGCTGTGACGGTGCAATAGAGAGAGGGCTGGGGTTTTATTTCTTCTTGTGATATTGGATTTTGTTGACTTGCTGGAGAACAGTGTCGGGGATAGAAAAGAGCTTCAGTCATTTTGCTCTTCCACGTTGGAGAAAACTAGAGAGTTAGGCAGCTGCTGCTCATCCTAGGATTTACCTGAGTGATGCACAGGAATACTAGACTGACTGCACTTGCTTCTTCACAGTCTATAAGATGTGGAAAGAAGCTGACATAATTTAATGCATAATTTGCATATCAATAAATCAACTCTTTGGGCATTTGGTTAAAACATGCAGTGTTGGTGGCCTGAGGAGTTTATCCATCTCTGCTTTGGCAGAGGACAGGGTGTCATTTATCTGTGATAGCTGTGTAACATGTTCTTCTGGCAGGGCTAATTCTGAAGATGTCTTGGAGGCTCTGCCACCTGCCTACCAGGTTTGGGTCTTCAGGATCAGAGACACCCACCATCAAGGTTCATTAGTAACATTTGTTCACTTTCAGGAACAATGTGGTAAATGCAAATTCTGGTATCAAAACCAGAGAGTTCAGGTCTTAGCAGCTTGAGGGGATGTACATGGTGTTCCGCTGGGGCATCTGTGGGTATGGTGGGTGTTTCCCTTGTGTCCTCACTGTTTTGCATTCAGCAGAGTTCTTAGCCAAGACCCTTTAATTTAAGAACTTTCCCTTCCAAGGATGAAGCTTTTCAACCCTCAGGGCACAATGCAAAGTTTGCTGGCTTCCTTCATGAGGGTGTTAGGAAACTCTGGGTCTGACTCCTAGGTTGAATGGAACTTGTATTAAATTCTAATCTTTCACAGCTAACTTGAGATAATAAAAGGTCTTCATCCATGTGTCTGGAGAACTTGCAAAGTAGGTTTGAGCAGTTTTCCTTTCAAACACGTGGTTATTTTAGCTAGTATATCTTGCTGCATATTACAGTCTAGAGCGCAGAGACCTCTTTCCCCGTTCTCCCGATGACAGGTTCCTGGTCGTTGACTGAATCGTGTTGTGTGCCTTCACACCAGTTTCCTTCTCCAATAAAAGGTTTGCTTTTTGTTTTACATTTGTTTTACTTTAACTTACTTTCTGAGAATCCTGAACTAAGGTGCTGAGAGACAGGCATCACTGATGCATAGAGATGGTTGTTGCTAACATAAGTGAAAATACTTATAAACTTACTTTAAGCTTAGTGAACTCTAAGTAATGATTTAACCTTTTCTTGGCTGGTGATAGGATGGTGTAACACACGAGGGTGTCATGGTATGATTCTTAAATCCTCAGGAAAATTAAAGAATCTGACAATTTACTTTTCTGTTGGCCTCTGATTTTTTTTCCCCCTTGTAGAGGGGGGTAACGTGGGTGCTCAGAGGTGCATGCACTCGTAGCTCACTGATCTCTGCTTTCATCATGGGGATTTGGTTTCATGGGCTGCAGTGTGCAGAGTTTATTTGCGGAGACATTTCTGCTTTGTAACAGAGAGAATCTAATGAGGTGATCTTGGAATTGGGAGTGGCAAAATAATGTCATAATTTTTATTTAAATGAAAAAAAAAGGAAGAAACAAAACTTCAGGTATCTACAACAATCAGCTTTACAAAATCAGAAACCCTTGGGGTTGAAATGATTTCTGGAATTGTTTTTTAATAACTTGATAGTCAATTAGTTGTGAAAAGTGGGGTCAGGAGACAGCTGCCTTCTCTTTTATTTCTTCTGGTGGGATGCAATCCCTGTACTACAGCAGATGTCTCTTGGAGTTGTTTAATTTTATAGCATTTTTTTCTTTTAACTGAAATGATAAATTTCATCTGGGAGGTAATGACAGGGCTACAGCAACTGAGAACATAAAAGTCAAATCTACGTACCTTGTTTCCAGGCAATAGGCACGAGGACGGGACACAGAGTGACTCTGAAGACCCTGTGGCGCCCAAGGCAGAGAAGGAGACAACGATGACGGGCAGCGAACGTGCAACAGAGCAAACCAGGCTGCAGCGCCAGATGAGACGTGATCCCCACGAGATGCTGCACAACAAGCAGGCCTTTGTCATCGAGTTCTTTGAGGACACGCCGCGGAAGAAGCGGTCACAGTCCTTCACGCACAGTGCTCACTCTTCCCAGAGTGACACCGATCCGGGACTGAAGACCAAGGCTGAAAAGCGCAAGAATGCATTGCCAGCGGAGAAGCTGGGAAATGCAGTACCACCGTCCCACCTTGGGGCCCAGACAGGCAAACCAAGTAACAGCTCCTCTGGGACCCAAAGAACTAGTTCCTTCAAGAGGGAGAAGACAGAGGATCGGATCAACTCTTCGTCCTCCTCTGCTTCCAGAGCATCAGCCAAAAGTTACGGGAGTGTTGGAAGGAAGTCTAAAATGGCTCAGGATTTTATGGCCGAGTACTTGCGGGAGACTGCTCAGACCGGGAAGCCTAGCGCTGAGAAACCGGCACCTCTGCCCATGCCGGTAGCTCCACGGGTGGTTATATCGTCAGAACCAGAGTCTGCCTCTGCTCCACCTCCAGAGGTAAAACCAGCCCAAGGCAGGAGGAATGATGAGGAAGACAGTGTGAGCGAGACAGGCACATACACCATCGAGACAGAGTCACAGGATAAAGAGGTGGAGGAAGCACGAAAAATGATAGATCAGGTAAATGCTGCTTTTCTGTGCTTGGCCAGTGAGCTAAGGGCTGAAGGCTTGGGCTTCTGCACCTTGTGCTGAAGGGCCTAACTTCATGTGCTCCTGCCACGAGGGACTAGTCCTTTTTGAGTTGGGTACAGCAGGGGTTTATGGTTAGGGGTGGGAAATCATCCTGGGTGACCTGAGTTAAGGACAGGCCTGAACGAACCAAGAGACAGGTCTTTAAAAAACCCCAACAAAACAACAGAACTACAAACAAAAAACCCACAAAGTGCAAGAAGGCAAAGTAAGCCCACAGCCAAGAGCTGCCTTGCTTCCAAGCAAGGGATTTGGATGCAAAAGTGCAAGAGTGGTATTGTGATGTGTTTAGGGGAAAGCCAACAGCAGAATAAAGATCAGGCCGATCCTGCTGAGAGCCATGGCAGAAGCATCTCTGCTCTCTAGGACTGCTCCCAAGCCTTCGCCTTGGCATTGTACCACCTCCTGCCCACTGTTGCAAAGACAGGAACTGCAGCCCAGCACTGATGCAGCATCCCCGGGTAGCCCAAAGGAACTGCAGGCCAAGGGCTGGTGCTCTTGATCCTTCACAAGCTTTAGTGTAGGTGGTTCTGTATGTGACTGTGCCTGGTTGGAAAGGGAGTGCTTGCTGGCAGGGCAAGTGGCAGCTAGTTGAGATAGCAAAGAATGTGGTCTAAGGCAGAGGCAATCCTAGGTGGATCTATACTTGTCTGGGTTTTGCAAAGTGAATGTTAGTCTGAAAACAAAACCTCAGAGATGAGGAAGAGGCTTAAGAAAACCCATCCAACTAAGCAACCGCAGGGCAAACCAAAGTTTGGCTGATTTTCAGGTTTAACTTTCATCTGCAATCTATTATGAAAACAAAACTGGTGAGTTGCTATGAATTAGTAAAGTGTAGGGAGGAGGATGGTGAAGTTTAAAGGAAGCCTTAATTGAACATGGCTTTAGAATTTTGTATGCAGTGTTCTGTGAGCCTGGATCTAGCTTCCCCCTCGTTTGTTTATTACATTCGTTCCTTACATCTGTTTTGAAATGTGATCGGAAGCTCTCAGGGCAGGGTGTTTAAGCCACAACAAGGCCCTAGTCCTGACATTAGATGGTTAATTGTTCTGGTGGAGGAATACGAGGAAAAATGCCACAAAAATACAATTATTTCTGGGGAGTAGTCTTGGCAGCCGTGTGACTTGAGTAGGTAAGGTGGCTAAGTTCTCCTGACTCTGGCATAAATTTGGAGCAGTGCAGACCTGCCTCTTGGGAAGCAACTAATAACTGGACCTCAGGGTTTCTGTCCAGGAAGAAATTCTGGACTGTCTGAGGTTTTGAGCTGACTCTGCTTTTTATTCCCCCAGCATTGCGCTCACACTTTTTTTTAATAGAAGTGAGAGTGGAGAACTTTATGTCTATTTCTGCCCAGCTTGGTCTCCCTCCATGGTGACATCTTCCTCCCAACTACTGATAGTCAGGGAAGAGAAATAAGTCTTTCTGAGACGTAGATCTTGGTCCTCCCTAGGAATGCCTGTTTATCTCGAGGGAATCTGGCCAGCTAGCTCTATCACTCACTCAGCTCAGAGGGGCATCTTTTCCCAAGTCCTCGTGTGGCAGTGCCAGGCTGCTTTGCTCAGCCTGCTCTCTGCTACAGTCTATGGAAGACCCTGGAGATGGAGCTTTCACTTTTTTTTTTTTTTTCCCCCTAGTATTCCGTGAATGAGCTGGTAAATAGCTTTCCTGACACTCACCCTAAATTTCTCAGGGCTGAAAAGAGACTCCTTTTCAGTGAAAATTACTACTGTTAGAGACACACACTGAAATAATGAGGGAGAGAGGAAAGGTGGGCGTGATGGGATTCTATGAGTAAGTGTATTTAAAGCTGCTACTGTGGAATACAGAAGAAAATTATTGTCGTAGTTTGTATGGAAGTGTTGGCAAGTGTTTCTGGCCCTTTGGGATCATAGGTTGTGTGTGACTAATCCTTCATGGATTTGTATTTTGGGATAATATTTTTCCATTTTTCCTGGTTTTTAATCTTTCCCATGCAAACACCTTTTCAGGTTTTCGGTGTTCTTGAGTCGCCTGAATTTTCCAGAATCTCTTCAGCCTTTAGACCAATAATTAAAGGTGAAAAAGATGACTCTGGTTCTCATCAGCATCTAATCAGCGAAAATGGCACTAGTCAGAAGTCACCCTTGCTCCAGGCATTTGCCTCAAAAGCTGTGAATGGGTCTCAGGCTGATGCGCAGGTATGAGCAGTCCAGGTGGATTTGCTGGGATGGTGGAGGTGTAGATGGTTTTTCTGTCTGGATGGAAATGTGGTGCATTGGTTGATTTCATTTTCAGAAGACTGAGTGATGTGTGTATGAGAAGAGAGATTTTGTGCCTAGGATTTGGTTTACAAACCCTCTTTCTGATACCGCCTTCCCCACCTTGTTGTAGATGTCTGCAGCATCTCAAGGGAGTCAGAAGTGGGTATCTAGGTGGGCGAGCCTTGCGGACAGTTACTCAGACTCTGGATCTGTCTCTGGACAGGGTGATGGAGGTGCAGGTAAGTCTCACCCTGACATTACTGTTTGAAGGTGGCTGAATCTAAGCCAAGATGATAGGAAAAGCAGAAATTAAGGGCTTCTGTGCATCTGGCTGTGGCTTATTTTCTGTTTTAGCTAATGTATTTGGGGATAGGAAGAACAGAATGAATTGTTCTCAGTGGAGTAAAGATGGAGAGAGCCTCTGGTTTGCATTTCAGAGTCCTCCAAGAAGTTCTTAGATGTTATTTTTGACGTGACTAAAGGGCACCTGGGAAGGAGGAAAATTGTAAGGGCCTTGTGTGTTACCTTGCCCCAAGTAGTGTGATTCTTCAGTCTGCCTTATGATGCCAGATGAAAGCCCTTTGCAAGTTGCCTTGTACTTAATTGCTGACTTGTGCTTTTTTTTTTGCGTGCTTCTCTTGTGTCTGGCTGTGCTATTCAGGCTATTCTGGTGTTTGCTGTTGGGTGGCAGGTTTGAAGTGTGGACATCAGCGTAAAAAACTGGGTATGGAGGGGAGAAGGGCAGCGGGAGATGAGGCTTCCATCATAACTGGGAAGACAACTTACAGACCCCATGGTCCTGTTGGTATGTGAGAAAGGGAGAAGAGTGTTTTGCTGGCTTTTGTAAACATTTTCAGCTTTTTTGGATGGAAATATTTGTCACTACATTCTTGCCATCAACAGCTATAGATAGAATCAGTAAAGATCAGAAGAAGCCTTTTTTTCAGAGGTCATTGCCATTGTTTTACACTGTGTGAGAACCTGACTCCTGGAGTGTATGAAATATTACCACAGTCAAATAACCAGTTATCCTGGTATTTAAAGGTACTATCAGATACGAAGTGCTGGCCAGCAGCATGGGAGGAATAATAAGAGTGCTCTTTCTATGAAGCGTGTCTATACGGATAAGCCCACCCATGCTGGGATGGTGACTTCTAATTAAGAGCCTCTTAATTGTTATAGGGTCTTTCTCCCAAGATTTTGCTGTGGGGTGTGATTGTATGAGAACTTGTACTGTGAGAAACACCATCTCTTTAGTCAAATGGGCTGTGTGATGTAGAATGGCACTTAAAACACTGCATCAGTGCAGTGGTTTGTCTCATGGATTTTCTTCTCATTCCTGTGGCCTGATTTATGGTAGATAGATGCGAGCAACACTGTTAGCCTCTAAAGTATGAGAGATATGTCATGGGAGAATGAATCTGAAATCCTACCTTGAGAGAGGACAGGTGTTGAGCACTCTGATCCAGCAAAGGAATTAAGTATAGCATCTGTCTTGATAAACCTGAGGAAGTGAGCACCAGCCAGGCCCTATTGATGCTTTTATTGCATAAAAACTTAGTTCAAAGCACATTCTTGTGAGTGCTTTTGTGGACTTGCACTTTGCAGGATCAAGATCTTCCTAAATAAATAAATAAGTTGTATAGTTGTACAACAATTGATTCTTGTCTGCTTAACTCTCTTCAGAAAGCGGTGTAGCCCCAAAACCCGGGGAACCAGAAAATGCTGTGCCCTTGAGAACAAGGCGCCTTCTTCCCCAACTCCCACCAAGCGATAAACCGGATAGCCCCACACCTGCAGTCCTGGTTTGCCATGAGTCCTATTCTGAGGTTACCAAGAGAACCATCGTGAAGGACCACTGCGTGGAAGCCTATGGTGATCCCAGCAGCCACCTCTTCATCCAAGAAGACTTGGATCCAGATAGCCTCAGCGATGCCAGCAGATCCGATGATGGCTTCAGCATGGAAAAAGGCAAGAAATATAAAGAGAACAATAAAATGCTAGAGCAGATGGGGGAAGACACAAGATCAGAGAGCCGGCAGCTAGGAGCCTTACGGGTCTCAAATGTGAGAGCTGTAAGTGAGCCGGTTTCTACTTCCTTCTACATTGGTGATGACAGCAATGATGCGGGGATTCCCTCCAAGCTCTCTCTGAGCATGTCCCATGCTCGAGCAGACAAAGACAGCAAGGATGAGGAGTTTTCCTTCAAGTCTGCTGTCACACCAGTTCCTGTAAAGCCACCAGTCAAAGATGTTAGTGCTTACCTAAACATGGCTGGAAAAGTGGTTATTTCCCTTCATCAGAGTCTTCCTCAAGATCAAGAAAACATGGCAGGAAAGGAAACATCATCTTTTGTTAGACAGGAAAGTTTTACCAAAGATAAATCCAGCAGTAGTGTTCCTCAAAATAAACTCCCACATATTTCAAGTCACCCTCTGCTTAAAGATTTAGAGGCTGTTCGGTCAACTCGTATGGACTTTGGTCAGGAGACTCATCTTCTCCTTAAGGACACCGAAACTGCCTTGGCAGCACTGGAAGCCAAATTACTTAGTCAAAGCCAACAGCTGGAGCCCTCGGACACTGCCGGTCAGCTGGAGGACTCATTGTCAGGGGACTCAGATGTGGACACTGCCAGCACAGTCAGCTTGGTGAGTGGCAAAAACGTCCCAACAAGCGCCCCGAAACGAAAAGCAGTTGTGAGCTTGCAGAAGGAGAAGTCTTCCTCCACACCGTCCATCCAGGACCAGTGCGGGCAGCCCAGTGCTCGGGACAGGCTGACTGAGAAGCGGAAAACGCAAGCGCCAGAGACATCAAATCGTGTGGAGGCCACCAAACGCTTCCAGATGAAGCGGAGCGCTGGGACTCGAGGGTCACTTGACTTCACGGATGATGAGAGAAGCTCGAGCTTGCCCTACTTGCCAGTCCCTGACGCGGTTGTGTCTGACCACGAGAACTCGGTAACCCGGCCAGTTCCCAGAAGGAAACCTTTTACTCAGGCCACCAAGGAGGACCACAGCAAAACGACCTCAAATGTGCAGAAAATCCAGCAAGTTCTCACCCGCTCAAACAGTTTATCCACGCCGCGTCCCACAAGGGCCTCGAAGCTACGTCGTGCCCGGCTGGGAGATGCCTCAGACAATGAGTGCGTCGATACTGAGAAAACGGCCACCAACCCTGAAGCCGCGGCTCCGGGCCCCAAGCAGTCCACAGAGACAAAGAAGCTCTCTCGGCTGGACATCCTCGCCATGCCAAGGAAACGGGCAGGTTCGTTTACGGTGCCCAGTGACTCAGAAACGGTGCAGTCCAGGACAGGATTTTCAGGCCGGAATGTGGAGTCCGGCCGGAAGACAGGCATCACAGAGGTTAGAGCTGCAGCACGGAAAATGGCAGCTGCTGCCTCCACAAAGCAGCCTTTCAGCAGGACCCGTTCAAGCAGTGTCAAGTATTCCTCCTCGTCCAGTAAGTGCTTGTGCTTTGTTTCTCTCCTGTCCCTGTCTTCCTGATTTACAGGCTGCGCACTGTTGCCAAGGGTTGATATCTCAGTAATGCCAGGCTGCGTCGGTGAGTACAAAAGTCTGCATTAACGAGTGGTGTGGAGGCTGAGATTTCCTGTGAGTTGGGAGCCAGCAGAGCATCTCTCATACCCACTGAGATATTGTGGTGTTGTCTGTGACGATATTGCAAATATTGCAATTAGCTATTTTTCTTTTTCCTTTTTTTTTCTAGTGACTTTGTTTTTTTTGAACAATCAGGAACTGACAGGAGCATGTTAGCCATTTTTTTTTTAAAAATGTAGAATTTAATGCCTTTCCAGTGCTGCAAAGAATTCTGTTCTCTTTGACTTCTAAGATTCAGAGTTTTCTCCCAGAGCATTTATAATGGTCTTGCCCAAGGTGGCAGGTTTGAAGGCATCTGAATGAGGAGAACTGGAAATAAATGTCCCTGTGTTGTGAAGGCTGTTGCCTTGTTCTTCCTATAAATGCAGATGTGGAGCTGGGCACTGCACGTTGACTGCCCCAAGAGATTCCCACTAGTGGGCATTTTCATTCACTTCTGCCATAGGTGAGGCAGGTGCACAGTGGTGGTCCCCCCGGGGCAGGGGTTTGGGGGTATCTTGCCCTGTAGCTGTGCACTCAGGATCATGAAACCCTCATAGTGCCAGCATTTGTCATGCTGAAATCAGCCTTTAGTTAAGAGGTGGGGCAATGAGGATGACAAATCTAAGATGGTAATGAGAGATTGTCCCCGACACCTCTGGTCAAAGTCCTGGTCTATGCCCGTAGACCTTGATCTACCATGGATGTGGCAAAGCAGATCTGTTTGCTTGGGTTTTTAGAAGTGATGGGGCTGGGTGGGCAAAGGGACAGGAAGAACCCCAGTGGCTGAGGTTCTCAGGCCTGCTGAGAGGGGTGCTGTGTTCAGCAGATCTGTGTTTCTGTAAGGGGTCTTAGAGTTCTGGATGTGTCCTCTTCATAAGCTTTTCTTTTCATAGAGCTGAAATAATTGTCCATCTTGCAGGATTCATTTTTATTGCATGCTAAAAATGTTATTTGCTGCTTGTTTTGATTTGTATTGTTTTAGTGCATCCAGCTTCACTTTAAATGATTTTTTTTCTTACACACTTGTATATGCATGTTAATCAGAATGTGAATAAGCTAAAAGAGTATGTACAGTCTCTTCTCTTGCCTTTTATGAAATGATGCTATTATTGACTTCTTTTTAAACAATAACAAATTCCAAGCAAAGTAACGTGGTCAGAGTTTTCCGAACAGGAGGCACTCTTTGCACTCCCTCTGCCTTTGGACCACAGACTTCAAATCATTTGGAGAAAAATGATAAGTGTTGGCCAGTTCTTGGTTTAAATGAATTGGTTTTTGATTTCCAGAGCTCTGTAGCAGCATGCTAACACCTTTCCTTGTGCATAGTTGTAGCAGATGATGCTAATCCTTTCTCTGAATTAGTTGCTCTTAAAATTCTAACCTCCTAATTCCTTCATAGGATTGTGGACCTTTCACAAGCTCTCAGTATACTAGCGTACTTCATGCTTCATTGTGCTGTACCAAGTGTGTGATGCATGTTCCTGTACTAATGCTATTATAGATGTAGTGAATCAACACCCAGCACCCCATTCCTGGAACAAAAGTGAAACATCGATAAACTGAGCTGTCACACTGTGCCATCAAGACATTTTTTTAGGATGATACAATAACCCTTGAAGGCATTGCGTGTCAAGCCTTGGGAGTAAGGAGACAGATGTGGCTGATTTATTCAAGGATTTCTTAAAGCAATTAGCTCTCAACTCTCCCAGTGGGAGAAAGTCAGTCTTGGTGACAGAGGAGCAGAACGAACTATCTGGCCATGGGACAAGAAAGGCCAGTAGGTTGTTGGGTCATCCGAAGTAACTTTATGTGAAACACAGATAAGATCAGAATAATCCAAATTACCAGTTCTGAAGGCTAAGGCCCTGTTCTCCCTGCTCCTCTGTGTACATGATTTGTTTAGTCAACATACTTTGAATGGTACTGAGGGAGTGAATTCTGACTTCCCTTGGTGTACAGAGATGGAAAATCAGGCTCTTCAGTTTAAAATTGCTGTTCAATGATAGGAGAACATCTTGATTCTAAAGCTGTGTTTGAAAAAAAAAAAAATCTCTGCTGATGGAATATGTGGAATATGAGCAAATTTATTTTTTCTGTGTATATATATATATGTTTTTTAATCCTAAGACAAGACATTTATATAGCTATAGTTAAGATAGCCATGTCTAGGGATACTTTTTTCACTACATAGTAATTACCTCTAGCTTCTACCTGCATCTTACATGCCAAATTCATTATTTTTGTTTGTGTGATCTATGATGCTGGCTTAAGTCGCTTGCAGAGTTCCAGTGTTACGATACTCTTGGTAACACAGTGAAGCTGTGAGGTGTTGTCATTTTAAATAACTCAGCTGGTTCTGTGTTTGGTGGGTCTTCATTCTTGAGGGGAGGGCGGAAGGGAATGAAGCGGCATCTGTAGATGGTGTAGAGAGGCAGTGAACAGTGGGAGCCCAATTTTTTGATAAGGACTTCCTGATGCCTCCCATGCAAGGAGGACCTGGGTGTCTGCAGATCTGCAGAGCCAGTTGGGATAAGTGGGCTTCTTCCACTTGGCTTCAGGTATTGGAGATGGTCCAGACTGTGTGAACACTCTTTCTTGCAGAGTGTCATTAATGGAGAATTGCGAGGCAGGAGGTGAAAGTGGGGGTGTGGACTCTTGCAAATAACACCAAGCACCATAGTCTGTTCTTCACTCAAAAAGCCCTCCTTTTGCTTGTACTTGCAGCTAATTGGAAGGGTGTCTGCAGACTTGAAAATTGGGCTCTTGTTAGAAAAGGATTTCTGTGGGACTGTGAGGAGTCTGAAATGTGTGCTACTTAAACACAGAGCTTCTGTGCATGGAAAGCCAAGTCTGTGGTAAATAATTTACTACATTGGAGTAGTTAACACAGTCATTTCGCTTGTCCATTGGATTTTCCCACTCCAAATTTGTATAGTGAATGGGAGCCATAGAATTGCTCAACTCTGAAATCAGCTCTGAGAATGTGCTGTTTACTTTATAATCTGCACAGAAACTCTCCTTTCTTTGTGCTCTTGGGCTAGTTTTGTGTTACCTTTTTGCCCTTTTGTAGTTGTTCTTTACTAGTTTCCTCAGTCTGAAACCAATTCATTTTTTATAAGCATCAAGGCGGAGACCGCAGGGTTCAGATTACACTTCTACTTCGGAGGAGGAATATGGCTCAAATCACAGCTCCCCTAAACACAAACGCTCCCATACTTCAACAGCCACACAGACACCGAGGATACGTGGCTCTGGGCTGAGCAAGCAGAGGCACAACGGCAGAGAAACAGATGACGATGAAGATTTTGATGACCACCCTGACCCCTACAACTTCATGGCGCAGACAGCAGAGATAGCAGAAATAGCCAGGTGAGGTGGGGCTCTATGCATTGACCCACGTGCTGAAAATGGATTGAGGTTTTTCTGGTTTTCAGAGCAAATCCAGATGTGGAGGTAGGAGGAGAGGCACTCTCTCCTGTCTTTTGTGTGCCCCCCATCTCTGTCATATCTTAACATCAGTATGTTCAGACTCAAAAGGTTTTCATGAAGATTTACAGCCTGTGCTAGGTGGAGCTGGTTGCACCTTCCCTCTAGAAAATGTCGAGACACAGGGAAGCTGTGTTCTGTCTTGGTTTCTTTCTTGTCAAGCTGTGGATGGGTAGGTATCCTCTTTTAGCTCTAAGTCTGTCAAAAGATGTAACTGACTGTGCCTGCTTATCTCTGCTTTCTGATGGAAGTCACTCTGTGTGCACAGAGCTGTTGGTGTGAGCTGTCCTAATTCTCTCCAGAGGAAGTCAAATGGATTAGCAAAGGCTGAATATGTAAACTGTTGAAGCTGCTTTGCCTGAAGCCGATGAGCGAGCAGTAATCAGTCGCTGTGGGGTAGAAACCTCTTTCATTGCACAATGGAATCCAAACAAGAAAATCTGTCTGGGCCCTGTGTATAACTGACTCGTCATTGCTGAGCTTCATGTCCCTGGATATGGGACCTATTGTGTAGTGGTGGTCTGGTGGTTGCCTGGAGGAACTCAGCAGTAAAGCAAATAGATTCTTTTTTTAAACAGTGACATTTGAGGTTTGACATCTCTAATATGCAACTGTGTTATGCCAACTTTCCAGAAATACTGGTCTTCCATTGTACTGGCCATACTTGAAATACTTTCGACTGAGGAAGCTGTCTTCTGTCTGCTTTTGGTCTGCATTTCCACGCCACTCACATTGCTCGCCGCGCTGATATTGAAAGGGGTTTTCTTGCGTGAACATTGCTGTTCAGGCTGCTAGAGAGCGTGTCAGCCTCCAAACCAGGCTGCATTACCTGTGCCATGCAGCACGAGGTGTGCGTGTGGAAGACGCTGGCTTCCCTCTGAGCAGCGTTCCGAGCGCGGGAGAGCACTTTGGGTTGCAGCAGCTATAAATACATGGTTGCGTCAGATTGTCTGGCGCTGCACATTGCAGGGCTCAGTCACAGAGTCTGCGTGGTAATTGCAGTTCTGATTTCCGTTGCCGCTCCCAAATTAACTGGGAGAGGCTTAGAGTCAGAGGTAAAAGGGAAAATGCCACTTGTTTACAGTGAGTGAGTCATGTAATGGATGCGTTCGGTGACAGGTCTGTCCAAACCAGCACTGACAGGGGGCACCTTAGGCAGGCAAAGCAAACAGCTTTTTATTAGTTCAATTATACGTTTTCTTTCCAAGGAAATGTTTTGATGAACTAACAGTTTTATCACATTGCTTGTTTTTTTTTCATTTAAAGAAGAAAGTGTCTCTCAGATGAAGCTGGCTAGCTGAAAGATTATTTTTTTCTCTTGAAAGCTTTCCTTTAAAAATTACCACAATGGCTACTTTTGGTCTGAAAGGGCTTTTTTTAAGCTCAGCTGGCAACAATCCAGAGACATAGAAACTGGTTTTGAGATCTAGAGCAAGTAGAGCAGAATGCTGCAGTCACTGAGTGTTAACTGGACACTTGTCAAGGGTCTTAAAGTTTCAAGACTTGGTTTCTGAAAAGCAGATCCCTCTAAGGTATTCTGTGCTTACCATGGTAATCCCTCTGCCCTTCTGGAGAACATGGAAGCATATTTCGATTTACAGTCTATAAACCACAAGGAAGAATGAAGGAGTATTTGAGGTTTTATTATTTGAGTGACAAAGAAAAAAGTGTTTTCTTGTATGGTCTTTTAAGGGAAAACGATGAAGTCCAAGAATAAAAATTGACTGTATTCTATTTAAAAAAAAAAAAGTAGAGTGGATGGGTGGGGGAGTAATAACATAAAACGCTTCTTTTATGGATTGTCTTCAATACTTTCTGGTATTGTGCAGTCACTAGAACTTATACTAAATCTCTACTTCAAAGCTGGGTTTGGGAGGGCAGTGGATTTATCTGGTGTGCAGGCAGAGCATTCCTTGGCACCCTGTCAAGGCATCCCAAACCCCCCCTGCTTTCCCAAGCCTCTGCAGAGATTAGAGGTCCCACAAACATTTTGTGGCTGCCTTGTTTATATTTTATGAATATGAGGCTTGTGGTATCATGTGTCCTAATGGCTCTGCTGCATGCCCTGTGCTTTAGGCTCAGCCAAACCTTGGTGAAGGATGTGGCCATCCTTGCTCGAGAGATTCATGATGTTGCTGGAGATGGGGACTCACAGAGTTCATCAGGGACGGGACCAAGCACCTCCCTTAGCTCTGTGCCCAACACTCCTGCTTCCACCATATCAGCGAGAGAAGAGGTAAGATCCTGAAAGACAGAAATCTCTGCCTCTGAATGCGAGTAAGTACACGGGGCACGGTTGTGGTGGGAGAACAGGGCAGCATGCCCAGTTGTTGCAGCACTGAAAAACCCTTACCCCTGTCCTCCTAAAAGACACTACCAGAAAGATTGACTGCAGTCTCTTTATTTTGCCCTCCTCTGTGCCACAGGCAGCCTTGCAGGAGATAAGAGTCATATTATTTCAGAAGGATCTCATGGCCTTTAGTCAGACTTTGGTCCCTGAAGTTTGCATCTGTGGAACAGGATGGAGCGGGTGTGCTGTGCTGCTGTGCGAGAGCCAGAGCCTCCCTCCTTGTTTCAGACAAGGCACTCACCACGTGCTCTGGCTGCACACTCTGTAACAGCTGTCTATTTTGTACCTTTGCTCTGTCCTTTCTGTAAGGGCTGTTGAAACACTGTGCAGGTGTTCCTTGAATCCCTCCCCTCCATATCTGTATTGATGGGCGAGGGCAGGGACTCTGTTCTTCAGCTAGCAATTTGGGCAAGGAGGAAGGCAGTTAGCTTGGCAAGTACTGTCCTCCAGCTCTCCAGTGAAGCTACAGGTTCCTGCCTAACTGCAGCTGGAGCGAGGAGGAAAGAGGTGATTTCTTGGCTCACCAGTGCCGCAGTGCAGGGACTCAGCTCAGCTCAAACTTGGCTGCAAGGTCACCAGTAGGGTCTAGCAGCTAAACCAAAATTGCCTTTGCTGCTGTTTAAATCCAAATTCCCTCCTGTCTACAACCAGTATGGGCTTAAAAAACTATCAGCTCTCTATCTGCTGTTCAGATGGGCCTCTTGGCTCTGTGTTGTCTTTGACTGTTGTGAGAATTGCAGACCTGTCCTAAGCAGAGTTCAGAGCTGAGGACCAAACTTGTTGCGCTGTCAGGAGAGTACCTGGAGGCCCTGTGACCCTGCTGTGATCATCATTGAAGGTGCAAAGCAGAAATTTAGGCAGATACCCAGAAGATCAGGCTAGTGTGACTGTGCTTGTGTTAAGCTGAGGTCAGCTGCAGCCTGCTCAGGGAAGGTTTTTTCCTGGGTCAGTTTGGAGCTGTAGTGCACAAGTGTTTCGAAATAACTTCAGCCTCTGTGATAAAGTGTTTTATTGCTTTGTTTCCTTGCAAGTGCCACACCTGCAAAACTGCCTTTATTATTCCTCTCAAGCAGTTAAGGTGGCAAATCTGCCTTACTTCTGACTTGCAAAGGGAAGATTTGCTGTGGGTTGGTAATGACCAGTACCCAGTACCCGCTTCCTTCCAGAAAATCAGCAGACCTACTTTGTTGTTGTGTTCCACTGAAGGGAGCTCATACAGAGGGAGATATCCTCTGCTGCTAAAGGAAGAACACCTGCAAGACACAGTGTTTCTACTCTGTGCAGGATGATGGGTGCCAAAGCACATGGTTGTGTAAAGGAAGAAGCGCTGGTAGCAGCCTGTGAAAACAGATCAGGAGACATATCCTTTGCCTTTCAACTGACCTCATTCCAAATAGGGTGATTTCAGCAGGGCCGGTGGCTGGGAGGCCACCCAAAATGCCAGTGTGCACCAGTGGAGCTGCCCTGATGTTAGCGATAGCCAGGAACAGGTTAAATCTGCAGGACTTTCTACTGGCGATGCAGAGCTGAATCCTGAATAGCTTGGGATCCTGAATTGTGCGTCTCAGGGGTCATGTTATGAATAGGAGCAATATAAACTAATAAAGACACATCACATCTTTGGAACTGGACTGGAATCAGCGGACACGCCTCCTTTGGTCTGGGTGCTGCTGAATCTCTGCTAAAATATTTATTTTGGCTTAATGCAGGGAAGTTGCCAGGAAATATCTGAAGATCAGTGTATATGATGCTAAATGCTGAATTTTGAGAGTGTTTATTAAACAAGTTTGTATTCCATATTCTAGGAAAGGACGTAGTGATGAGAAATCACTTCTGCAGTTATAATAGTAATGCACTGAAACATCTGATAATGGAAATATGTGAATAAGAAATGTTTGCTCTGTGTGACTATCTCTTATACGGCTCTGGCTCTTGCAGTGTTTAAGCCATTCTGCTAGCTCCTGGTTTGCTACTATTAAATATTTATGCCTGTTCTAATAAAGTGAGGGAAAATGCAGGAAAAGTAAGTGCTGATGCTGGAATCACTTTTGAGCATTTAATGTCATACCAGAAACTTCACTTTGGACCAGTGTGTGGTGCTGCATTTCTCAGCCTCAAATGAAGTGCTTTTTAAATTACTTTTATTACAAAGCTTGGTTAAAGATTAAAATAATGAGAGTTCTCTTAAAAGTTAAGCTGGTGCCTTAGATTTAAACCTTATTCTTCATGTTGTCCTTTCAGGTCCAGTGTTGGCTGGATGTTTGCCAGGGAGGTTTTCAGTTCCCCAGTACATGACTGGGCTGTTTTTGTTTGGTTTTGTTGCTCTGTGTAGTGTATAATAATCTAGATTTCTGACATACTGAGCTGACCACTGCTACAAATTAAGCAAAAAGACCTCAACAAACCAACCCTAAAGTTCAACAAGTGTGAAACCTTCATGATTCCTATTTATCAAAGCCATGGGTTGTTTGGGATTTGGGTGTGGGTGTGTAGGTTTTACAGGACCCAGCTTTCTGCAGAGCCGAGCAGTCAAACTAAAAGCTCAGCTGCTGCAAGTGAAGTCAAGTGGGTCATCGCCAATCACTGGCCACTTCTGCAAATTTTAGCCCTGCGTGAAATTCTTTCGGTTGCTCTTTTTTTGAAGTTGATAATGATACCACAAAAACCTGAAAGCCCAATGACGTTTGTGAAGTTGTTGTTTAATGTACCCAGTGTGAGTGTTGGTGTGATGAGAGGAAATGCTTACAAGTGTGACAGAACAGAAAGCATGAGAAGAGACCAGGTCACATATGAAAATCTCCTGGTGATGGTGGGGGAGCAGGTGCTGCTCTTAGTGTGGTTTCAGCTGGTTGTGCTGAGAACTGCTGGACTGTAGGAATACCTCGTTTCCTTCTGACGCTGTTTCAGCACTGCAAGCTGCTTGACTTACCGTTTCTGCACTGCAGGAAAGGATGCTTAAAAAGAGAAGTATTGGCTAAACACTTTGGCTCTTGTGCCTCTGTACCATATCTCTTGTCTTCTGCCTGCGTATAACCCAAGTGCTCTATGTAGAGTGTGGGGAGCCTGGACGTTAGGTGGCACATGGTTTCCCTGTAAGAGCTGTGTGCTTTGCCAACCCAAGTGCCTTCTGGGCTGTATGTTTAGCCCATTCTCTGTGCTCGGAAGGCTGTTGGATTTCACTCAGCAAGGTCAGTTTTGAAGTAACTGGGGAGCTGCTAAGACTGTCTCTGTGGCACTGGTTGGTGACCAGGACCTCCATGGGCTTCAGTGCCTGCGGGGTGGGGGAGCATCAAGTGCTGGTCCTCAGGGACATGCTTTTGGGAATGTCAGCCCAAAATAACCCCAAACCGTGTTTTCTCTTTGATACTTGCTGTCACAGCCATTCACTAGCATTGATCTCTTTGTTTCTGTTTTAACACAGATTGCTCGTAGATCTTTTCGGCTGGCATATCCATCTCAGGTGCACTTTCCATCCCATTATTTTTGTATCTCTGTCTTGTCACTGTTGTTTTCCTCCCCTTCTTTAGAGTTTTTGTCTGTCAGTCAAACAGGAGTAGCCGTCTTGTCTTTCTGTTCTTCCTGTTAATTATTTGCATTATCAGTGGTTTTATATTGCTTTTTCATCTCTTCCATGTGTTACTAAATGGTTTCTGATTATCTTTGGTGTGGCTTTAATGTTGCATTGATATATTAAAACATAAGATATTGGAAAACAGGGCCTTTTTGAATTTTAGCTAAACTAAAAAAAGGCAAAGATGTACTTTTCAACTATGTGCTCAAGACTTAAAATTGCAAAGTGGAATAGCCCCACTGAGTTTCGTAGGATGACTCCAGTGGGTAGATACTTGCAGGATTGGGGTCTAGTAATTTGCTTAGGAACCCATACCTGTCTGAACAAGATTTAAATGAATCAGTGTTTCTCTGGGGCTTGCCTGAAAATCTGCAATACCTGCAGAGAGTGCCTGTGTGCCTCCTTCCCTACTAATTTTTAATGACTCATTGCTCATTATTTCCAAGTTGGTGCAGCACATTCCAGAAGCAAGTCTGAACTACCAGAAAGTGCCTCCGGGATCAGTGGAACTGAAGGATTTTGACCAAAATATGAACGATAATAGAGAAGAGGATCCCTCCAGAAAAACGAGGACAAGAAACCGTGAGGAGGCAGGTCACCTTCTTCTTTACTTTATACATGACATTGCTTTAAGCTACAGTATGCGTACCTGCTCTTTCTAAGCTGCCAAAGGAGGCTACTAAAAAAAAAATGCACTTCTCAAGAGCCCTGACTTGTAGGTGTAGAATCAATGTTTAAAAAAGAAAAAAAGAGGAGCAGAATCACCCTTCTTGCCCATACTGACAGGAAATTTCCTCTCGTGTAAAATTCCACTAAAACCTGAGGCCTGGTCACTTGTTGTTTGGGAGGAGGCATTCAGTGTCAGAGTTCACTTAGGTTATTTCATTGCTATTTTAAAGGAAACCACAAAAATCTCAATTTTGAAATCTGCAGCACTGATAGTTTAATGGCACTGTACTTTTCTGCAACCGGCATTCTGGTTAGAGCTGCCCATGGAGCAGCAGTGACAGAATCTGGACCTTACAAGGAGCTTCTGCAGCTAGACTTGAGTGCTGTGGCACAGTTGGCTCGCTGTGCCCTGCTGTGCAAACACTTGTTCTGCATTGCTCCCTACGACGTATGCAATTTGCAATTCTGGCTGAGAGAGCAGAGTGACCTGGAAGTCACTGGGATAATGCTCAAGGTTGAGGAAGCCTGGCCTGAAACTTGAGGCTGCGGATGTTGTGGTGAGGGGTGTAGCGGGATGATGGTGCTAGAGAACATGATGGAGGCTGCTGATGCAGCACTCAGCTGTTGCTACAGCTTGCTTTCTGCCTGCTAGCCCTGCTTGGGAAGGAAAAGCTGGGACAGAGGCTCGGGGAGGCAGTGCAGGCAGGAGGGCAGAGCTGGGCTCCAGCACAGTCACTCTGCTGCTCTGGAGGTGGGATGTGACTCAGACAGGCACATAGAGGTGGAACTTGAGCTGAGCCACCGGCACTGATCCTGTCCTGTGACTGACCTGAAGTAATCCCCTACTCTCCTGTAGAGAAGTGCCAAGGCTGAATAAAAGGTGCGGGTTCAGAGTGTCCCTAGCTGATGTGGGCTTTCCTGGCAGAAGCCTGGAGGCTCTGCTGAGCCACAGGACTTAAATTTTGGTTTGGTGGTTTTTTGTTGGTTTTTTAAAATAAAGCAGAATGTAACATGGTGGGATATCTGCCTGTGAAGGTGGCTTGAACTCATATAAATCTCATTAGATGGTTTCAGTGAGACTACTTGTGGGACTTCTTGCCTTGTGATTTGGCTTTTTATGGGTTTTTTTGGGGTGGAGGTGCCTGTGAGGCTTGGAAAGTCTTAAACTTTTCAGAAATGCTTAAATATTATGTTAGTGCAGATAACTCTCTCTCTCGGGCAAAAAAAAAAATCTGAACAAGTTAGTATTAATCTCTTTGCCTAAGTGCTGTCACAAAGCTGCACGTCATTTTGATCTCCCCTGAGCTTCAAATACTATCCACATAGATGAAGATGTTTCAGTGGAGATCAATTACTGTAAAAAAATTTCCAGTTTTCTAATATGACACTTTTGCTAAAAGTTCTCTGATTTGCCCTTATATTTTAGGTAATCTTTGACAATCTGATGTTGAACCCAGTGTCCCAGTTATCACATACAATCCGTGAAAATACAGAAAACCTAGCAGAAAAAATGAAGTAAGTAACTTTTTGTCCCTGGCCTGAAATGTTGACTTGCTGCTGAGTTTGTTGACTTGTTACTTGTGGAGGACAACACATTGTTGCTTTGGGAAGTCTTGTTATCAAGATGCAGGGAATCTAGATGTAGGAAATGGTCTGTAGTGAACAAGAGGTAATACGATTATTTGCCATCTCTTTTCCTCGTATGTTTGGCCTTTGGAATTTTAATGCTGGATTTCTAATGCCTGATGATGCCTGAACTTTGAAAAGTTGCCTGTGCAAAGATACAGCAGAAAATTGGTGGATTGTCTCCTCTTTCCTTCTCTGTCCCACGGCTTTCAGAAAGCCTGCAGGTCACCAAGCTTGTGAAATCTCTTCAAAGCTTGTTGCTCTAGAAGAGATCAGTTAGGGAAGGACTTCAGATTGCTCTTAAATCAGCTGAAAGGTGCTTTGTCCGGTCACTAATCCACTAATCTCCTTTGATGCCGCATCTTGTGATAATTAAGTCTTTCAAACAAGCAGCTTTTGGATGGCAATTTTAAGACCTGCTCCACTTCTTGTGCTGCAGGATTCTGTTTCAAAACTCAGAAAGGACTTGGGAAGAGATGGAAGCCAAAATTAATTCAGAAAATGAAGTGCCAATTCTGAAGACATCAAACAAGGTAAGACCATGGAATCAAGTGAAATACTGAAGGCTATTGTCCACGACAGCTTTGTAAGAAACCAAGCCAACAAGCTCTGGCCCTTCTCAAATCCATTTCTGAAATTTCTAGTCCATGTGCATGTGTTGAACTGCTGGTTTTGTTGCTGTGTGAAGTGAAAAGTGACTTCCAGCTGTTGTGTTTCACCAATCTCTTCCCCTCTCCCTTTGTGATTCATCTTCAAAGACCCAGTCCCTTGACAGATGTGGCATTTCAGGGTCCTTAGGCCTCATTTAAACATCTACTAAAGCATCACCTACCACGTGGTTGCTGCAGCTTCAGTTGTAGGCAGGTGTTTCTCATGAAAGTTTGTTTTCTTCACATGTAACAGTTTGATAATAGGGCAATAAAAAAGCTTCAGCTCTAGGGTGGTGTTTGTACCCCATGACCTCTTATTGTCATTGATGGAGACTGTCCGTAAGGATTTAAGTACAATGATGGAACTAGCAAGTATGGTTAATGCTAAGTGTACATAAACCACTGTGCAGGCCTTCTGTAGTTTGGTGCTACAGCAGTGTGGCCAATTGCTTTGTCTGGTGTAGGAGTTGAATTTACAAATATCTTTGTGTATTTGGTGTTAAGGAGCCTTTGTACAGTTAACTTGGCTAGCGTTTCAAACTGAAAATCCACATGGCTGTGAACTGGGTGGAATGATGCAGAGCAGATGTCCCAGTGCACTGACCAAATGCACCCCAATACTGATGCCAGCTTTGTCTTTTCTGTTAAACAAGGCAGGCTGGAACTGACTTTGAATCTTCTTGATCAGATAAGGCAGAAGGAGTATGACTAGATTCCTGCATCAGTTGAGTATTTTGTTTTTAATTTTCGTTCTGATGCTTTTGTTTCTAGGAAATCAGTTCTATCCTGAAGGAGCTCCGGAGAGTTCAGAAACAGCTTGAAGGTTGGTCATTTAAAATGTTCTTTTTGTCTCTCAAATGCCAGTAAGTTGCACAAAATAAAATAATGTGGCTTGATTTCTCAGTGAAAGCTGGGAAAGGATGCAGAAGTTTAGTTTGTTAGCACAGTGCTCTCTGACAAGCGTGTATGGAATGAACAGTAGGTTTATCTTGTGCTGCCAATTTTAAAAAAAAATTGTTGACTTCTGAAACATGGAAGCTGTTTTTGTGGAATTGCTTTGTTTGTGGTAATTAGCATATTCCCATAAGATGAACTGGCAAAGGTCTGTTCTGCTGAAATAATATTTAGCAGCTCTTTCAGCCAATAAGCTGTGCTGTGCTTTTTGGACTTTAATTTTGCACAGAGAGCTCTGTGCAACAGAAACGGCAAGACAAGATCTTGCATCATCTAGAAGCCTAATAAAGTGATATAAAAGTATACAGGTGTCATTTTGTGCTCCTGCTAAAAGCTTGACTTTTGGCTGCTGTAGTTTGTCTTTTCCAATTTAACTAGGAAGTTGAGTGTCCTTGTAACTTCAGTTTGGGAGAGGTTTTGCTTGTTAAAGCTGCTTAGGCCTGAAGGTACTAATGAAGAACTGGAGTATTGCCTACAGTTCTCTTGCCTCCAAAACGAAGGCAGCAACCTTCTGTTAGGAAATTCTGCTGCGTGATGCTAATATGTCTGTGAATGTCTGTCTTTTTTTTCCCCCAGTTATAAATGCTATTATTGATCCTACTGGAAACTTGGATGTAGTTGCCAGTAACAAAGCATCTGCTGCTGCTAAACAATCTACAGCCACTAAAGTCAGGACTGCTAATGCTTCTGGGTCCACACTGGAGACTTTGTCCCCAGCACAGATGAGAAACTACACACAGAAATCGAACTGTGGGTCTACTAGCTTACAAGATTCGAATTTCATTCCAGATGGAGAGAAATATGTGATCTGATACAATATTTTGTATTGCTATGGAATTGTAATCTACCGTTGCATTAGTATTGTGTATGAGTGGTTTGTGGACAGTTTGTGTGGAGCAGTTGTTTAGATTGCTAACATGTTGCACAAAAAAAAATAACCTATGCTGTGAGGGTGAACGGAAAGTCTGTGTATGCCTTTTAAACAAGACTAGCACTGTGGAGCAGCACATACTCAGCATAGAGGCAAACTGATTTTTAGAAAATTACTCACTTATTCTTCCAGTGTGCCATAAGAAAACAGGCTTTGCATACGCTCCAGTTCAATACTGCCAAAGCTAAAATGTTCTTGCTTTGGCCTGTTTATCATTATTCAGTTGCAATGAGGAACAATTTAAAAAAAACCACTTTTTTGGGTACTATATTTGTTTTGGGTTTGTTTGGTTTTTATTTTTTTCAAGTGTACAAGTGAACCATTACAACTCTGTTGGAACCACTGTGCAAATCCAACAGTATGATCGTGCAATATCACGGGTTTCCAGGAGAAACTCTCACTACAGCAGTGTGAGAAGTCCTTTTCAGCGGTCGTAAAAAGACAAATACACTGAAGTTCTGCATCATTGATTTTTCAGTCCAAAACCCAAACCAAGACAGAATAAACCCTTTGTTTTTCTTTGGGGAATGTGTAAAACTTAGTAATGGTATGAATGTAAAGACTACTAACATAGTTACTCTTTTTGGTGATGTTTCAGTCCCAAAGTTTGGGGTAGGTACAAAAAGTCAGATATTACGGTTTAGCTTGCCAAATTTTCATTATTTCAATACAAATGCTGTCTTTAAGCTCATTTTCCCCCTTTTTTTTTTTTTTTAAATATACAGTCTTTTTACAATGAGCTACAAATGCTCTTGGCTGGGCCAAAGACTAAGATGTTTGCAATTAAGTGATTGCTAAGAAAAACATCTGTTCCACTGGCTCATGTAATAAATGTAATTGCACAGTTGCTGTGAACTCGTGTTCACTTGACAGCACTGAAAAAATAATGGCTGAAATGTAGCTCCACCTTTATGGCTAGTTCTGTTATGAATTCTTTTTCAATGCAAAAGTGCTTGAAGACCAACATTCTGTGGCATTCTTCAAAAACTATTCAACAGTGTCAAGCACTTGGTACATCCAGGATTTTTGTCTGGATTTTATTTTCGGTCTGTTATAGTTGTGGAAACACTAAGGATTCCATGCCGTTGCACCAAGCAATTCCTTGTTTAAAAAAGTTAGGGTTTGTGTTCTGTCTTTCTGTTACAGTGCAAAACACTAAGCAGTTTTTGTTGCTTTAAGAACAAAAAGTTTTGTTTTGGAGGGGACCTCTTCCAGATGTGTTTGCTCCCAGTTTTTTCTGTCTTGTATCAATTCCTTTTTTTTATTCTTCCTGGTCAATAAACAGTAATCAGGTACAGAAATTCTTTTGTAGCTGTGGAGGATACATTTACTGGGAAAGGTGAGCAGATGAGTTCCACTTTGCCCTCATACAGTGTGTAGTTTAACCAGTGAAAATGGTTTCCTAAGCTTGACTGCTTCTTGTGTGCTGACTTTATATTTTGGGGTGAGTAGTGATTTCCTTAGTTAGCGTCAGTAGTTACCTGAGCTTTTCTGCTAGAATGTTGTAACCTCTTAAAATAATTTAAATACATAGGGATGCTCACAAAGGGTTTAATCTTACTAGCGAAGACCGTGATGGCTTTCCTGGTGAAGCCAGTGGGAGCTTTCTATCACTTTCAGCAGAAGCAGGACCAGTCCCAAAACGGGAGTATGCCAACAGGCCATTGGTTTCTTTTGAGTGTGCAAGAGGCTGGCTGGTAAACAATAGATGCAAATATCCTTTCAAGATTTCCAGTAGGCTATAATCTCATCTGCTTGCGTGGAGGTGCTCTTCCCTGAAGAAAGCTGCTGGATTTCACGTAGATGAATGCAGAATAAAAAAAGAATTTGCCCTTGATATTCTTCTGCCTGTAATATACGCACTATCCAAATGTGTTCATTCAGTTGTTTATTCTGATCTGTCTTTTCTTGAAATACCTGTGTCCTTGATGACTTTCATAAGTAGTGGTATCGTTCCTGACATATGAGACACAAATTTTCAAGCCCTTTTTAGTTAGGGTTTGAACCGACCAGGTGCTACCCCAACTCACTAGGAGTTGAAAGACCTTAACAGATAAGGTGTTGCTGTTAGTTTCAATTTTGCTGTAGAGACAAATGAATTACTCAGACATCTGACTTTTAGCGTTATGTGTTAACGATTTTTCCACGTCTTCACAACTATGCTCTAGTGGATTTTGTTTCTCTACAGCGCATCCTTGATGGGACTTCTGTTTACTTTCATTTGAGAATTCCTTGATTCTTTGATTCATGAACACATCACGGATGGATTTCCTTCCTTGGCTGCTCTGTTCTGAACTTGAGAGAGAGCCCGCAGACACCTTAGATCAGTTAAATCCACCTGCAAAGTAGGGTACCTCTTCACGTGACTATAACGAAGCAACAATCGGTGTCTGTCTATGATTTGTAAATGTATGCGTGAAGTGGGGGAGGATACACAGCTTGATTTGTTTTACTTGTAACTCATCCAAACTGTAAGACGCTTCTGTGTCCTGACACAAGGTTCATCCTTGGATATTTGCATTTAAAACAGCTCTGCTGGTCAATGATGAAATGCAACATATTTTTTTATGTATTCACTGCTTCTGAAATACTGAAGTACACCCCATTTGCACTTGTCTGCTCCAGATAAGCCAAAGAGCTCGCCACCCAACTAGTGCTCCTCCACTGATTGCTCCTTTTTACAAGCAGTACTGTATGCAACCATGAAAACATGTCCTGTGTGACTCCGGTGTGAACCTAACAGATGTGCAGTGGTGTTTCTGGGTGGCCCAGGAGCAGTGCATTAGATACCCTTTGGCTTCCATGAGCTGCAGGTGGGCTGTGCATTGAGCTTGGTAGGGGTGTTGCTGACCTGTGGGTCACTCTCGTACCATATCACTTCCATGTGTTTTGTATCTGACTAAAGAAATGTAACCAGGGGTGGGATTTTCAAAGTCTTAGGGAAGCAAGTGCTCAGGTCCTCTTGGGTTTCCATACACTTTGGGTGCCTGACGCTGTGAGCACCTTTCAAAATCCCAGCCCTGGGCTCTTCCACTATACTTGAAAACCATGTTCTCAGTTTGACGCTTTCAAATGTAAAAACCTCTTGCTTTGTTCTGATGGCATGAATGTAAATTCCTGTGAGAATGTGTACCACCTTTGTGAGCCAGGACCTAGATGTGTCTATGGTGATGTCATGTGGTCGTGCTCCAGGAGAAAAGAACATCTGCATCATCTTTGAGTATTCTAGTAAAGGTACAACTAGTGGAATGTTTACATACAGCCTACTGAAAAAAAGGAGACAAAAAAAAGACTAAAAAGTGTAAAGTATTTAAGTGCAAGATTCTACTAGTTTTTTCTTGTTTTGCAGATCACACTCGCTATTTTTGAGGTTCTGTAAATGTGTATAACTTTTGCAAAGAGCAGACAGAACTACCTGTTCACTTTCAACGTGCCCCGTGCTGAATTGTGCCTATTTCACTCTGCTGTTGTTATGCTGCTGATTCTGCTGTTCTGAACTGTTCACTGGATCATTCCATTTGCATGCAACACAAATGCAAGCTGAGCTGTCTGAGAGTAAAGCTGAAACACGTTTGTATAACTTGAATCGATTAATGACTTTCTCTTTTCCACACCCTCTTGAAACTCTGTGTATAATTTTGATTTGTTTCTCCTGCCCTTATTTTTTTCCTCCCTTTTTTTTTTTTTGAATGGTAATTTATTTTTGTTTGGATTATAGGCAGTATCTGTACATTTTGTTTCAAGGTGATATTGTGGATGTCTTTAAAAAAACAAATCGTTATTTTATATAATTTTATCATAAAGTTGCTCTAATAAATCATTCTTTTATCATGTGACAATGATTCTGGATTTTATTGTTAATTTGGGGGGGAGTGTGTGTTTGGTGGACTAAATTTTTCAACGGCCTGTTTACATTGGTGTTAAGTACAGTGTAATGAAAGAATCATCAGCAACTGAAGACTTGCAGTGCAACTGGATCCTTCCTGGTGACTCCTATGGCTGGGGCAAACCCCTCTCCAGTAGTAGATGGGTCCCCTGCCCCCTGCCCCTGTACTTATGGGGTTGAAGTCCCCAAACCCCCATCACCTGAGAGTGCTCTTACTGCTGAGTATGATACGGCAACATTTTATTTTTAGTACTGTTTTATTTCATTGCCATGATTAACATTGGCAGTTAAATCCAGCCTGGATATGATCATTCCCCAGGTATGTGATTATAAACAAACATTATTAGACTCTTGCTTGTGTCTGCAGAGAAGGAAGCTGCCGGTTTCTGGCGGGTCTCTCTGCTCTCCTGAGGGTCCCCTGTCACAGGAAAGCCTCAGGAAACCCACTGTGCACCGAGAGCAATCGCTCCGCTGCAGGCTGGGCCAGCCCCGGAGCAGCTCCTCTTGGTGACTGACTCTGCCCTGCTTAAGCTTTTTTTCCTTCTCTAGAAAAAAATTACTGAAAATACTGTACTTGCCAAAAGAATTGGTGCCAGGAAAGGCTCGTCCAACAGTAACGCTTCTGCCTCTGTCAACGGCCAACCCGCAGGTACCATAAGAAGGAAAAAAAAATACAAACCCGCAAGGTTGCATCCACCTGGCGCCTGGGGACACTTTGTAGACGAGGAGAGATCCAGGGGCACGGCTGAAATCTGGCTTCGGCCAGAGGACCAGTGGCTTTAGCACAGCAGTGACCAGAGATCGCAGGTCACTCTTCTGGGTGGCACGTTTTTCCCAGGGAATGGGTCTGCCTCCCAGCTGCTGAGAGCTGGGCAGGCTTGGAGAGTGCGGGTTATAACACGGCCCGTAACACACCTTCGCCACAGCAAAACAACCTCTGTTTAAGCAAGAAAAATGTCCTTTATCTTCAGGAGGGCTTGAGGATAGCAGCTGCACCCGGCCAGTGGTTTCCTGGGTTGCCAGGGACTTTGCAAATCAAAGAGGAAGAGTTTAATTCTTGTAATAAAAAGCCAGGTTCACTCAAGGCAGGCGGCACATACTGACGTTTTTTCTCATAGCTGTAGGTCATGTTTCCTAGGTGGAACTGGAAGGCAAGTGCCACACAGGAGGAGTGACAAGGCTGAGACAGCAAAGGATTCGCTGCAATCATGTGAGCTATGTAAATCACTGATTTTTTTTTAATTGAAATATTTTTCCAAACAAAATACAGCTGAAAAGCTTTTAATTTTAGGCTAAGCAAAATTATTCCAAATAAGTGTTAAATATTTCAAGTTAAATGCTTCAAGTCCATGGTTAGATATTTTATTGAATTTATTATTTTTAAATTGGGAATTGAGTAAATCTTTAAAAATATTTCCAAACAAAGGAATCACAATTTTATTTAGACTTTGAAATGTTCTCTAGGCTTGTTGGCTGAATCATTTTGCAATTCTTGACCTGAAATGACTTTTTTGTTTTGTTTTGTTTACCCCCAGCTCATCTGAGTGTACGATCTTTTGGCACGAAGTATAAATAGTCCATTTTTCTTTTCAAGTGTGAGGGCCTGGCTGCTCCTGCCTCCCATCCTTGTGGCGACTGTCGCTGTTCAGAGCCCAGCCGCCTAGTCAGAAAGAGGGGCTTTGTAGTGATGTGGTCTGCAGTGCTAGCGATGGTTTTATCTATTAATAGCTCTCGGAGATGAGAACGTGTTAAACTGTCAGTTTTTTCTTAGCAAACCTCCCCCACAGGCATTAAAAGACCTTTCACTGTATTTTTTAATGCACCTTTTAACAGACTGGAGTCCAAGCACGCTTTGTAGAGAGTGCGTTAACCACGGAGTGACTTCCAACTGTGCAGTGAGAGATGTGTTTACCCGGTGTGTGGGATGGTGGCGAGTCAACCAGAGCAGCTGCTAGAAGGAGCCTTGTCTGAGAGATGGGGGAGAGAAGGAATAAAAGAGATTGCTTGTTTGCCCTGAAACTTGCCAGACTTTTTTTTTTTTTTTTCTCCAATTGCATGAGTTGGTCAAATAAATCATATTCTCCCCACAAACGCACTTTCATCCTTAAACCCTCAAAGCTACCATGCTGCTAACAAGACAAGAAATGTGTAACTGATGTCGGACTGGTACGTGAGATCAGAGAAGCAGAAGGAAACCAGGCTTTTTTGAGCTGGAGAGGAGGAGGATGGTGAGATTAATGAGTGCTGTAAGTGGTCAGAGAGCTGTTAAGGAGGAAGAGAAATACGGGTCCTGTCTCTGGAAGCTGCTCTTCCCCTGGTATAACCCAGCCTCTCCCAGTTCAAACTAAATGGTGATACTGGAGCAGTAAAAGGTAAGTCCTGAACGTCATACAAATGTGCTGCTGCTTGTGTGGTACAATCCTGAACTCCCTGAAGTCAGTGGGAGCTTTTGTGATTTCTGTGGGTATAGTTCATGCCAGGGTTCCAGTCCCGCACAGAAACAGAGCAGGGCAGCTCCTTGCTGCCTGTTGGCATGAGGGCACAGATGCTGACACGAACTCCTGAGGTGCTTAGCTGAAATACTTAGTTCGGATGCTCAGCCTCTGAACTCAGTGGAGGGACAAGGACACTTCCCGCACCTCGCAGAGGCCTTTGGACCGTCAGCATGGTGGCTCACTGACATTGTCTCTTTTCCCTGAGTGCAGATGAAGCCTCGGTGAAGCAGGATCCTGCCTTCAGCTTTCTGTCCACCTGATCCTAAAGGGATGGCAGGAGCCTTTTGGGATCTCCGAGCCCTTAGTTACCTGGTACCACCACCTGAGACCGTCCCTGATTGTGCAACGCCTCAACCACTCCTCAGCTGGATCTGAGGCAATAGGCAGCTCCTGACCCCCAGCAATGGGGGGCAGGAACCAGCTCATCCTAGAAGGACAGGTGTCCAGAAGGGCAACAACTGAGGACAATACAGAAGGGCTCTCTCATGCCTCTGGGCCTTTCTCTCTCGCTCTCCACCAGAACAACCCTGCTGGTGGAGTCAGAGGCCTGGACCCCTCCCTGCTGTCAGCAGGGTCCGATGCTGGACTCCAGGACCGGTGATTTCTCTTTCTCTCTTATTGAGTGGGAGACACTTCCTCTTCTCTGTCTCTCTTTCTTTCTCTCTCAGATGGCAATCTGACCAAGCGGGGCGGGACTAATCTCTCTCTCTTCCTTTCTCTCCTTTTCTTTCCCTTTTTCTATTTCCCTTTCTATATTATATATTTTCTCTTGCCAAGCCACTATCTCAGAATTGTGTATAGTTTTGTAATCACATGTTAAAGTTTCTATGAGTAGAAGTTTCTTTACAATAACAGTGTAAAAAGCGTTGGCACCACTCCTTCTGACCGCCCAGAAAATTCAAAATATCCCCTACCCGAGTCCAGCCGAGCCAGAAGGGGGTGTTACACCTTTGCCTTGTTTTTAAGCCCTGTTTTAATAGAGATTTGGGATGGCCCCAGTGACAGGTGATCTGTGCACAGCAGTACACTCAGGAGAGAGCTGGCTGGTCAGACAGACATCCTGTCTGCTCCACCATCTTCTTTTCTCTCATTTTTGGCCTTCATTGAGTTACTGCTTGTGTTTTGGTCCCAAGGGAAGCAGACAATTCATGATACCTTCAGCTTCCCAGAGAAAGGCTTCTTTCTGCTATACCTGGCCTATCCTCTGGCTCCTTTTAGCTTTTCCATCTTCAGCAGCTTGCTATGAGTTATGACAAAGCCTTGTGATCCTTGTTGGCCCTCAGTTGTCTCTGCATTATTTTCCCCCCACAGCAGCCTTCCTCAGGTACTGAACTAGGGATCTGCATCCTTCGGGTCAATAGGATCAAGGGACTGCCTGGAGAAAAACAGCGGCACTGCCATACTGTGCTGCATCTACTGAGGTGCAGCCTTTGGGTTTTTACAGAAGACATCATTTCTTAGAAGCTGCCTCAAACTCAACATTCCATGTAACCTTCTCCCTCAACAATGTCCCTGCAAATTCCAAATACCATTTGTTGAAGATGAAAGCTGTATTATTTCAAAGGAGCCAGCTTGTTCCCCTGTTTGTCCGAGGATGATTGGGCAGAAGAGCACTTGCAAGAGGAACCGGGTAGAGAGGCAGTTTTTGGAGGGTTTGTTCCTCGGCTTAAAATGAAGCTTCTGGTGGGTTAAGAATGAAGAGGTGAGAATACTGCCATGTCTGGGACACAAACTGCACCAAAGCTGAGCAATTCTTTCAACCAGTGTCTTCTAGAGCAGTTCTAGGCTTTGATCTTACACTACTGAAGGCAGTGGGAACTTACCCTTTCAACAGAGCGTGACCCTGGTCAGGCACTGCAGAAAGCTGTACCAAATAGGTGCAGATCAGGACCTGGAGTGTAAGAACTGAGTAGTGACAACTAGATGATAACTTGGGACTCTGTCAGTGCATGTTGTGAAACCCAGTGTTTAAGAGGAGGTAATCTGCAGCAGGAGGAAGAAAAAACCGGAAGAAACTGAAACAGATCTGCTGACAAAAAGCATATATGCTGCCTCTTGTAGGTCGAGTTGGGAGTAGTATCAGACTGCAGCAGGACATCCACACAGGAAGAGGTCTTCCAGGATGGTAAGTATATTTGCCATCATCTTGAGAGTATTGGGGGGTGGTTGTGGAGAGATGAATGTTCATCTGAGGAGCTTCAAACAACTTCTGCGGAGGATTTTGTATGCTCATCCTTATGCTTGAAATCTAAAATCTGAAGTAGTTTGATGCTTGTATTTATTGCTTTTGGATGAACTTTAGCTGTTGAAATGGGCCCTAGTAAAGCCCTGAAAGCTTAGGGGGAGCCAAAGTTAATTACTAAGCTACAATATTATTAGTGAGAATTCTGCTGGAGCCTGTGATGTTTTCTTTCTTGAAAATTAAACTGCAAATTTTAGTGCAGTTCTCATGACTTCTGTATAGCAACTGGGAATCTAACCCATCACCGCTCAAAGATAGCAAGAAACGCTTAGTTTGAACCAAATGGTAGATGGCTTTATTAAGGTGCATACGAGAGCTATTTGCCTTCATATTTTAAGAGAAATGCTGCCTTTTGAAGCCATTTAGTAACTGTTGCTGAAAAAGAGAACTGAAACCAGTTGTTTCTAACAGACTCCATCCTTCTGAAGCCATCACATGGCTGTAAGGGCACCTACCGCTGCAGTTCCTTACCAAGACACTGCCTGGGTCAGCAAAAGTATCGTGGGGAGAACTTTAACTTTGGGGGCCAGAGGGACAAGACAATGCCTCCCAGGCTCTGGTTCTGTGAGGAGAACCGCCCGGGGCAGCTGTGGGGGGCTGTTTGTTACTGGGTAGCCCAGCTGCGTAAGACAGCTGCAGCCAAAGCAGCGAGCCGTGGACTGTGAGCTGCAACCTCACGGGGTTCTTGTGGCCCAGGCTGAAGGGCTGCCGCCATTGTTTTTCAGCTGCCTTTCTCCCTCTCCTTTAAAACCCCCTTGTCTCAGTTTCCCACCGAACTCCTTAGCATCTTCTCTCTTGCTCTCTTCTTTTGTTCCCACTAAGTTTTCGGGACGGGTACTCGACCACTTTCTCTCAAGGTGGGGGAATGACGTGTGTTGCTGTCACACAGCTTTCTCTGCATGGTGTGTTATATCTCCCCTCTCTGCAAGGGCCGTGAGGGCTTCGGGTAAGACGCTGCATCTTTGTACTTAAAGCGTGAACGAGGATTTCGGGGTCATGGAGATCTGACATTGACTAGGGAATGTCCAACTGTCCTTCACTGCTGGCAACAGCTCAGTTTCTGCGGGACTGGGAGAATGGGTGTTTACCTGCCAGCATTTATAACTATTTCTAGACTAAAAGCTTGCATCTGGATCTGGGGGCAGCAAAAGGAATTACCAGAGAAAAGTGTAAGCAAAACTGCCATGGAAAGTAGCCACTGCTGTACTGAGTACAGCTGATAACAGCAGCAAGCAGACCCTAAAACAGAAACTTAGCTTTTGTCTCTGCAGCCTCAGCATGCTTTTAAGCATGGCTGTTCATACCTTTTCTTCCTTCTCCACCTTCCTCAAGTCTCCCTGTCTGCTCTTTTACCTTGGGTCCTCTCTTTTCACATCCCCCTCCACATTTCCCAAGGCACTGTTTCAGACCCACTTTCTTTGTTTCCCAAGACATCCTCCACCTTTTCAGTCCAGCCCCAATAGTTCTTGTGAGTGGGGTCCCACAAGAAGCTTTAGGGACTATGTCCACGCTGTGTCCAACTCCTGCCTGTTCCATACGGTCACAGCATCTGCGCAGAGGAGTGGGCAGGAGCTGGATACAGCATGGACATGTGTGGCCATGCTGCCTTAGTGGTATGGGAGGGCAGACACCATGAGCCCCTCCAGTTCAGGTGACAATAGCTGTGAACATATGGCAAGATGGATGGGACAAGCCTGTTAGGATCTTTCCTACCTAAAGCTTGTTCAAATGTGGCCACCCACAGAACAACTGCGTATCTGATACCGTTACAGCATGTTCATCCTCCAGGCTTCAAATGCCCAGTGGCTCAGGGACAGGAAGCCATAGTTTGGGGACTGGACAGGTGGTGCTATCATCTGGTAGCACTTTTTGAAATCTACCATACCCCCGGATGTGTTTCTTGCTTCTGACCATGAAAAATGGCAGCCACATCCTATGGGGTAAATTTACTTCTGCTGATGCAGGGTCATGACCCATTGGGCATGTGTGAACCTTTTGGTTTGACCTTTTGAGAAGGCAAAATACCCGTGGCCTACCATCTGCTCCGAGTTTCGGCATATTTTGGTATTTGCTTTTGTGGTTGCCTCTGCTGGTCATAACACAAGTCTGGAACAATGTCTGAGGAGGACAAGGAGTTAAGTTCTTTCCTAGGGTCATGGTTCAACAGGAGAGCAGAGAATTTTATATTTTGACCTGGTCCCTGTCCCCTTAGCAAAGTCCCTTCTGGAAGAGAAACTGGCATTGAAGACACCTCACAGGCATAGGAAGAGAGCAGGAGCCCAGCAGAGTCACACACAGGATGACACTGATGTTGTACACTATCAGCCACCGCTTCCGCACTTACTTATTGCTGTTGGCAAATGCAACAGGACAAAAGTGGGTGTTGAAGGATAACTTGAAGAGGCAGCAGTGCAGTTGTTTACACATTAATTACTGCAGTGATTTTTGTATATAGACAACACCAGGGGAAAAACTGCAGGGACCTGTCTCTCCCTCTCTCTTTGGAACCTGTTAATGTCACTCAAGACCCATAATATAGTGAGGATGTTGCACAGATCCGTACTTAAATCTCAGAGCAGTGGCAGTAACCTGCATTTTTATTCTGTAACTGACTTTATACAAATGTTGCCATGAAGTTTTATTTTCCCCTTGCATACATTTCTGTTTTTCAGGTTGTGAAAAAAGCGTTAAAAACATGCCGGATGATTAATGAGTCCTCCAATATGAGATTAAGCGTGAGCAATCAAAAAGACGTCAAAATGGTAATTATTGGGATACACTACATTTGCTTACAAGAGCTGAGATTACACTGACATTTCTGAAAAGAAAGAACAGATTAAGGAGAATGATTTTATTGCCCGCTTTAGAAATCCATGTAGGTTTCAATACTGTTTATAAACAAGTGAGTGACAAAACCCTCATTGATTTATCCAGTAGGCTGATTAAACCTTGCCGAGAGGCAGTCACATGAAGCCTAATCCTGCAGCCCTGGCTCAGGACAGCAAGCCTTTCTCGTACAAATAGCCTCAATTCCACAATTAGCACAGCATTTATTTATTTATTCAGCATGCCTAGAACAGCAGGACATCACAGTGTACAGCCTGGTGACAGCCAAGATCTGACTTCAGAATAGACCTCTTAGCTTAGAAATGTCTTCTGAAACCTGAGTGATGTTTAAGCCCTGCCAACGAGTTCACGGGATGAAATGCAGAACTGTTAAAAATTGGTGGGATTTTTTTTTTTTTTTTGCCATCAATGAGAGGGTAAACAAGCCAGACAAAAAAAATTTAAGTAGATAGTCAGTTTAAAAACATTTTCCTCATTCAAGTCACTGCCTGAAACTGATGGCAGAACTGTAACTATTGAGAAAAGCAAAAATTAAAAGTAAGAAACTTAATCTACATAGGCAACTGCTTTCTGTGCAGTTTTCAGATGTACCCTTTCAGGAGCTCACGTTTGTAGCTGCAGCCTCACAACCACTCTCAGACTTGGTTCTCCCATCTGGAGGTTCAAAAGCTCAAGTCTGAAGCGCACATTGTCTATCACAGGGTGGTGGATGGTCCCAGCTCCCAAGAATTGCCATCAGGAGACAGACATGGTAATTGTTTGGGGGAAATGGACCTGCACTGGTGGCTGTCTTCTCCTCCTCAATATAGGGCAACATACAGAGCCTGGTGCTATATGTTTAAACATGTGAGTGGCTGGACTCCAGATCTGGATATACCAGGTGGCCAGGGTATTTTTTTTTTTTTAATATTTACGTTCAGGAATAAACCAGGAAGTACAGAAAACAGGAAAAGAAGCTACCTTACCACACTAGGACAACAAAGAAATACTATTCATTCCCCATGTGGATACATGGGATTTCTGTAGCTTCACTGAAGTGAGGTTAACTTAAGTTAGAAGACAAAAACAGAACGTGTTCAGAACCCACAAAATGGTCTTCTGCTTCTGACATTTTCAGATGTGTTTTTTCGCCCCTCACTTCATGAACTTCCTCTTTATGGTAGTGCTGGGCTTGATCCCACAGCTAGTCTTGTGTTATGGATTTCTTTGTTTTGATTTTGGTAGGAATTTTGTTGGACACCCATTTGTCCAAAATAAAGCTAATCAATGTCAGACTAACCACAAGATTTAGGAAAAAACAGGTTCTTGATATGTCGGCACAAGAAAAATTAAACCAAAACTAAAATCATGTTCCTCACATAAACCAACCCCTATGTAGCTTGCGGTGCTCACTTTCAGCGGGGTATCTGAGAATACAGTCTGCCTGGTGATGGCAGAACTACTATTCAAAGACTGTGATTTGCTCACCTTCAACACATAGTCATCCATTAGCTGGTGTATCAGTGACTTGCTGATGGCTTAAATCTTTTATTTTGCTTCTGCTCTAGTTTCAAACCTTAGGGGCAATTTTGATACTTGGTCTTGTCTTGATGGCTGTTTACTTCATGAGAGTGGAGAGCATGGCTGATCCTGTCAGAGAGGAAGCAGTTATCAGCATTTACGAAGAGTTGAAGGAGGGAGAAGGACTCTATGGAGATCTCCCAGGAACCACAGTAACTGAGGAGGACACCAATAGATCCAATGACTCCTGCAGGTAAGCCAGACCCGATGGCATGTGGAGGAGTAATCACCAGGTGGAGAAATAGTTACAATGCTGACAATTCCAGCAGGGCTTTAGTTGTCTTCCCATTGTATAATAACTGATGAAGTCCTGGCAGAGGGTGGAGACAGTACCAAAGAGGCATCCAGCTCCAGAGGGTTACTTTTCTCCTTGTCTTTGGGATGGTAAAATAAAAAGCTCAGAATGGCTACTAAGAAGCCATTCTGCTGGACTTGGGAGGACAATGTACAATACATGCTTGGCTATAAAAACTGGGGATAGAGAATACTCCCAGCTTGTTTGTCCAGCTCAGCTTGTTTGCTTTTGAGGTTGATGTCCAAAATGGCCAGCTATATGCCCTGGCAGGTGCTGGGTTTCCTGCTTGGGTTGCAATCTCTTGCTTCACAATATACAATTCTCATTACAGCTTTGAACTTGTGGAAAATGTCCCTTATGACTTACCTTTTGAGATAAACAGCACTGCAGCCAAACCTTTGTACCAAGCCTGGACGAGACTCCTTGATATAGCCCAGGAAAAAATTCATGTGGCTTCTTACTATTGGTCTCTTACTGGGAAGGATATCAACGTCAATGATTCATCTTCCAAGCAGGTAGGAGAAAATCAATGACAAGCACACATGTGGTTGTATGCCTCATGCACATAGGGGACATGGCAGACTGTGTGGTCTGTCTCCCAGAGATATTGCTTGACGCTGCCTTCAAACCCAGAAAGGTATTCCATGCTGGTCTGAAGCAGCACACCAGCTGTCCTCCTCCAGTCAAGACAAACTCCATCTTGACTCAGTCCATGTCTCTGAATATTTATATGATGTGTTTTAAGAGCAACCATAGGTCAGCCTCAAAACCACACTCGCTTACCCTGCAGATGGCTGGTGCGACTGGAGCGCATGATGTCCTGGGAGATGTTGGGAGGTGAAGGCAGAAGGAGGCCGTCCGAGAGGCGGTCAGGGCAGTGATGTGAGAGCGGCCATGCTGTGGGTGCCGCTGGGCAGAAGGGCTGGCCGTGCTGAGGTCAGCGGGTTCCACGGGAGAAGATGGGCCAAGCCATGGCGGAGAATGAGGGCATTGATGGAGCACACTGTGTTGTAGGCTGTAGGTCCATTCAGGATCTCAGAGAGGGCCTCTCTGTCTCCACCACCATAATCAATGACAATGGCCACTGAAAAGGCTTACCTTGCAACAGTACATAATTTTTAACTGCCCCTGGCTTTCTTTCAGCCTGTGGCAGCTGGCTACCTCCACTCAGTCCTGAGTAGGGTCTTGGGGACTGACCTGAAAAGCAGAAGGGACAATGTCACCTTATTTCAGGCAGGTACACAGTTTAGTCATGTGTCAGGAACTGTGATGTTTGCTGACAGACCAAATGCTGGCCTGTTTATTACCATGAGGTGAGTCTCTGTCTCCCTCCTGGCACATCTTCCTCATTGTCCGCATGTTCTCTCTGGGACTGCTCTCCTTGTCTTCCTCCCCAGAAGGTTCTGGTGTTGTAAGATGACTCATTTCCTCCATATGAGAAGAAGTAAATGTGACAGATATCAGGCTGAGCCCTCTCTGCTAAAGGGACAGCTCACTGTAGGACAGTCTGTTACTCTTATCCTCAGGGAGAAATGGTGCAGTGTATCTGTTGATCATCAGCATCCAGCAGCTGATCTTCATTGGGGCATCCACCTTTAAAGTCTGGGGTGTTTGTGGTCATACATTTAAACCGTATATCTAATAGCATTAAATGACAGAAAATAAACTTTGATTCATACATTGGATCAGAACCTTTTTTCTCTTTTTTCCCTTCTTGAAACACTCCTGAATAGGTGAAATTTCTGACCTTCCTTGTGTTGGTGTTCTTCAAAGGAAGCATCGATTAGTAACACTGTACTTGCACATATCTTACTAAATGTTCTATTAAAAAAATATAAAAAATAACAATGTGTACCATGCAGGGTGAAGATATTCTGAAGAGGTTTGAGAGGTTACTCGCAGAGAATGTCTCTGTGTATGTTGCAGCAAGTATGCCAACTTTGGCTACAAATTCAACTGACCTTGAGATTTTAGAGGAAAAAGGTAATTATCTCGCTTCACTGATGCACCCACAACTTCAGTATTGCAAAAGACATCTGAGAGAAACTGGTCTCCAAGGCCTGGTCTGGTGTGGTGCTTGCATGGGTTCACAGGACAAGCACTATGTGTTCACTAGTTCATGATTTCTCTGTGTGTTGTCTTGCCTTTAAGGATTTTTCTGAAAGTTCACATTTTGTATATTCTTGCAAGTTACTGTATTCCTAGGAATGAGTGCTTGGAATTTTGGTAGTTATTACTGGCTGCTGGTTCAGACATGTTCCGGCTGCCAGGGGAGCATTATAGATTATCATCTCCATGCTGTATGTAAAGTCTTTTTTTTCCCCTTCCCATCTTTCTCCAGGGGCTCATGTAAAAAAGATTGATTTCGGACATTTGGCAGGAGGAGTGTTGCATAGCAAATTCTGGATTGTAGACATGAAACACATATATATTGGTAGTGCAAATATGGACTGGAGATCTTTATCTCAGGTAAGCTCTTCTGCTGCATATTCAAAAATCTGGGGGAAAAATTTATGTTCTAGCACATAACAGAAAAAAATCATAATGATGTAAATTATTGACTAAGTGGGAGAAACAGCAAAGAAACCCCTGGGTCTGTGACATATCTTGCTCTCTTTGCAGGTGAAGGAGTTTGGTGCTGTGATATACAACTGCAGCTGCCTGGCCAAAGACCTCTGGAAAACGTTTAGTACTTACTGGGATCTTGGACATGCTAATGCTACCATCCCATTCCCTTGGCCTCTTAATTATTCTACCCACATTAACAAGCATCAGCCTCTAGAAGTAGAATTTAATGGAATCTTGACAAAAGCCTATTTTTCTGTAAGTATGTTTTAAAATAACAAGATAGACTGTCAACTGCGTTTAAGCATTGGCCAGAAAAATTTCTTCAGCAGTCCTCAGTTACTTGTGTTCCAGTTGGATAATAATTCATTTAACAGGTTTCTCTGGAACTACTCAAGGAATAAGGGTTGACCCAGCTTTGGCTGTTGGGTAGTATGGCAAGAACGGAGTGTACGTCTCCTTTAATCACCTGTGGGGTCAATATATTAACAAGTATCCGAACCATCTGAACAGGAAAGGCATGAGGAATGATAGTGGTCCAGCCCAAGTGCTTTGTGCTATTGTAATGAAAGCTGAACAGATCAGAATATAAATGAATCATAGTCTGACAGGGAAAAAAAAGGATAAAATCACTGACATGTGCATTCTCTTTACAGGCTTCTCCGCCAGCATTTTGTCCAGAAGGTCGCACCTATGACCTCTTTGCTATAATCAGTATTATCAGTGAGGCACAGAAATTTGTCTATGTTTCTGTTATGGAATATTTCCCTACCAGTCGTTTCAGTGATCCAGAAAGGTACAGTTTTAATCTAAGCAAATCAGTTGACTGCACTTCTTAAAGGAAAAATATAATATTCCTCCACTTCCTGCAATGAAAATATTCAGACTGGAGAGAACTGAGGCTTTGCTCTGCATTCATGACCACCCTGTGGACAGTGCAATTACTGATGCTACAGGAAGGACAGTAGCCAATACTGCCCATGTGCTGCTCTAGCATTTTAAAGCAGCATCCTGTGCTCTGCACACCGCAAGAAAACTGTGAAGTGCCAGACTAGGGACAGTCAGGTACAGCTCCCTTTAAAATACAACAGACAGCTTTATGAATAGAGAGAGGAACGGGAACAGTAGGAATATATCTGACAACAGACTTGTCAGAGGAAATATTGCTTTACTCCCCTCTTCCATTCCTGTTTCTCTCTTTCAGTTCTTTACTTCTGAAGACTCTTGACTTCTGGCTCTGCTGCCTGTTTGACGTACTTGACCCATAGTTAGTTTAGAGGCCGATTCTTAACTGTCCTTGCCAACCTCTGCAATGATAGCCGAAACACTCTCTAAAAGAAACTCCTGGGCTTTTATTTTCCTTTTTTTCATAATTCCATCTAAGGACATCCAAGTTCCTGTAGCATGCTGGATGCATGCAGCAGCAGCTCTCCAAGAGAAGGTGGGAGTGGTGATCTGGAGTGATCAAACAGTGTGTGGTGGACCACAACCATGATCCCAGTGGGCCATCCAAGGTCACAGCAGAATTATGCAGACTCTACACTTCAGCTCAGCTCTGAGTAACACAGAAAGTTAGTCAGTCATGGGGCAACCATCAAGACTCCAAATCCTCTTCGATATGCTTGAATTAGGATGCTTACATGCAAGCAAGTGCTCTGACTATTATCTGCTTATGACATTTCTGAGTGTTCCAATTGTCTAAATAATCTGACTGAGAAAAAAGTTCAAGGGAAATAATTATCTGCAACGTGGCTTGTAAAGAATAAGGTGAGCTCCAGATTGTCATTTAGCCAGAATGGTACCATGTATCGCGTCCTGTGGCATGACTGCGTAAAGCCTCTGTTGCTCAGCTGGGCATGTGCGTGTTAGCAGCAAGAGTGTAGGATAATAGATAGGCATAGATAATACCACCGTCCTTGAAACAAAATCTCAAAGATGAGCTTCCACTTGCAGGATATTTTTTATAAATCAAACAACTTAGAGGATTTTTGGTTTCTATGTTGTACAGTTGAATCTGTGTGTTTCTCATCTCCTGCTTTTAGCTAAGAATAGGTTCCCAGAAATTCTCTTTTCCCCCTTAGGAATGAGTGTGTTAATACTCCTCTTTCTTCATCTGAAGCCTTAATCCACCATTTGTGACACCTAGGGCCTGATCAGATGCAAACAAGAGTTTGAAAGGCCTAGGGAAGGCGATGCGGGGCCTCGGGCTATCTCCACAGCAACCAGCTGTAGTGCAATGAATTGAGGCTGATTAGTTCAGGTTAGGTTCCTCCCACAGCTGAGGCAGAGGGAACAAAGCTGCCGCCTTAATGTCTGAGTGTTAATCAACTAGAAACTGATATATTTTAAAAAATGGAAACTGTTCAAAAATAGTGTTTCTAAATAGCATATTTGTCTGATTTTTTTCAGGATCTACAAGTCAGCCTGAGCCTGAAAGCATATGGCCAGTCCGTTGATTGTGATATGATGATGTGCAAGAGAGACTTAGAGAATTCAGGCCTTTGTACATAAGACCAAAAGGAATAAGTTAGGCAAATTAATTCATCATTGCTCATGGGACTGTGAGCGAGTGCCAGACCTCTCTCTGTATCAGTCCTCCAGTTTGTACTAAAGATGCTTGTCTTCCTCCGTGCAGCACTTGTTAGGATCTGCAGAATGAAAATGCCACATGGCTGTTCGAAGTTACTGGTCCTGGCATGTACATTGTCCAGCTCTTGGTGTTATTTAGTTGGGTGAAGGATGTTAATTTTCCCCTAAGCTACTGCCAGCACAAGTGTCAGGAAAACGGAGAGTCCCGCGTTCATGAGAGCACAACTGTGTTTGGCACCTCGGGGCCGCACGGCATACTAAAGAAGGCAAGAAGGGATGGGAAGGGACAGAGCTGGCTGATGGCACAGGACCACTGTGGACACTAGAAACAGTCTCCAGAATCCTGAAATGGCCATATTCTGCAGAATGGCCCTTAGACTTTCCTCTGGGCTCTGCACCGCCCTTTTTACTTCACTCTGTATGATCTGGCTTTACACTGGAGTTGTTATTGTTATTTTTAGTTTCCTAAGGAAATGAGCACAATGGCACCACACTCTGTGTGTACTTGTGTACATGCACTTTACTAAACTTTAAACTTTGTGATCATTTTCAACCCAATTTGGCAGAGCCTGGAGGTCTCAAAACACACTGTGAAAAGAACTGGCTGGGTAGAAGGCAGAAAACTTATTTATACCTTCAGTGAAGGCACAAGTTCTCCTCTTACTAGGCATCAGAGATTCCATCTGTGCACCGCGTCACTTGTATTCTCAGTTTATTGTCACAGCTCTCTACTGAACAGTTTCTAAAATATCACTTTTTCTACCCACCTGTTTTTCTCTAGATACTGGCCAGCCATTGACAATGCTCTGAGACGTGCAGCTTTCAACTCCAGAGTACAAATCCGGCTTCTGGTCAGCTGCTGGACCCACTCTGACCCAGCCATGCACCACTATCTGATGTCCCTGCGTGCTCTCAACAACCCACAAGCCAACATCAGTGTCAACGTGGTACAATAATAAACCTGATTTTGGAAAGACAGCTTGGGGATATGGAGCCCATGCTGATTTTGGAGTCTAAGCTGCCAGCTGTGTGTGCAAGTATCAGCTTTTAGAGAAGCAGATTGTTCATTGTTGCAGTGGCTGTTTCAGATCCTTGAGAAAATAAGGCCCAAGAGATGATCTTCAAGGAAGCAGCTACTACAAGCTACCAGTGATATCAAGGATGTGCTGAGCTGCAGCACTTGTGGCATTATCCAGGCAGTTGCTTTTTTTGAGCACCATGACAGTAACAGTTTATATGACAACTTAGTGCTCTTCTCATAGACCCTTTTCCTGTATGGAGTATCTTAAATGGGTCTGATTACTGTATTTTTTTTACATTTGAGAGCTCTTCTGACTGCCTATACAAATGGACCCATTTTTGAACACTAAACATTACACATGGGCCATAGGCACTAGGCTGGAATGCATCAAGTGGAGTGAGGATTGTGTGGAAGCTCCTAACATGATAGATGCAGTTACCATGACAGAGAGAAGTAACAGAAATAAGGAGGAATGGTTTTTACAAGGAAAAAAAAAAAAGGGGGGGGGGGGGGGGGGCGGAGAAAATTATCAGAACTGTAGATTGTAGTAAGAGTTAACACAAAAAGTTAGGTGTTATTGTCGCCTACAGTACCCCTCATGTCTGTGATCAGCTCGTTCTAGCACAAAATAAGAGCAACAATCAGTGGCAAATGCAGATCTATTAAACAGCTGCCTAAAACAGCATTTAATTGTCTGCCCTGTAATGATAATAGTGGTGCCACTAATGGAACATTGTGAAGCAAACATTATCCTTATCCGATCTCAATTGCTTATCCAATTTTATGTATAGTGGAAGTACTATTTGTTAGATTTCTTGGATAAAGAGTAAAATCTCTTTTATGGTACGTTTAATAACAGTGTGTGGAATATTCTCTTCTGTTCTTTCTGTACTATTCTATTCTTTGAAAATACAGAAAATCTGCATTGTCCAATTATTCTGTCTGTTCCTAACTCTATTTATGTTTTTAATTTCTCTCCCTCCAGAAACTCTTCATTGTTCCAGTTCTGAATCACACAAATATTCCTCATGGGAGAGTGAATCACAACAAATATATGGTCACTGATAAAGTAGCCTATATTGGTATGTATTCCATTATTCCAAACGCTCGAAGTATCTTCAGATCTATAGGACTGACACTGAGATGGGATGGGTTGCAATATCAAAAAAGATCTCATTTTGCCATGTAAAGCAGGTAAACATATCAAAGTATATGGCTTTATCAGAATGTCTGTCCTGGGTAAAGAAGTAGAGATGTGAAGGGGAGAAAATAATGTAGGTCAAGTTCAGTAAGAGACTATTTCATGTGATTGTGAACCACTAAGAACAGAGCATGACAAGTCTGAGTGCGCAGCCTGTGACAAGCACAGTAGGAATTTCACTGACTGTGCTTTGAATGATGCAAAGACAGCTAATGCTCTGGTATATAACATGATTGTGCTTTAATAAAAAGAAATTGCTGGGAGGAATTAATTCCACGCACTGTTTGTTGAACAGAACTCTAGGAAAGGAAGTGACAAAACAGTAATGTCAATTGCTGCTCAACTCCTGAAGGTCAGGATGGTGTTTACTTTTCAATCTTTTATTAGGATCTCTCAAAAAAGGGAATGTGGAAGGGCTCTGCCATTTCAGCCAGCTTATCCTCCGAGCAACGCAAACCAGCAAATAGCCCGGGCTTCCAACGGGCTGAGGACTTGCAGCGCCAATTGCCTTTAACAGAACTTGTTTCTTACTGAGTTGTCTTTTGAAGACAGATAGGCAGATAATTTGTTTTCATACCTAAGCACTTTCTGGAATTGACAGTAGATTTTTCCAGCTAAGGCAAATACCAGGAGAAGTGCTAAGTGATAAAAAGTGTATTTTTTTCACCATGTTTGATTTTCGGAATGATAGTAGCTTTGGAGAGAGCCCGAGGCAACATCTACAGCCAGATTCCCAGCTTTGCTTGGTTTAGAAGTCGGTGTTGTATGCTGAGTTCAGAACATTTCCTGAGGATTTGTGGATCAAGGGTCCAGTTTCTCCTTTTGTTTTCCTTTAACAAGTAAAAAGAATTAACTCCATTAAGAATTCTTTTTTCTTTAAACACAGAAACCTATATCAAACATTGGTTTGCCCAAATGTTGCACTCTATTCCCATATTTATAATGAGTAGATTTGTGCATTTCTGCCACAGGTTGTAAGGAATTGGAAGGTTATGGAGCTTCAGGGTTGCAGTTAATACCGACTTTCCAAAACATGAGGTCTGGAATAAGAAAGATGTGACCTGATTTTTGCTGCCCCATTGGTCCTAATGAGATTTGCAGTTGTACAGCGAATCAGTAAAGCCAGGCAACTTGGACTTAACAAGTATGGAGATCAAACAGAACACTGGGAAATGAATGTTTTCTAATTAGCTACTTTTCCATTGCATAGGGACTTCCAATTGGTCAGAAGATTACTTCACTAGTACTGCTGGCGTTGGACTAATTATCAAACAGAATTCAACCAACCTGCAAAGAAGGCAACTGCCTATCCAGGAACAATTAAAAAACCTTTTTGAGCGAGACTGGAATTCCAAATACGCAGTGAATGTGGAAGATGTGCAGGGACAGAACGACTGTAACTGGAGAGGCAGGCTCTGAAGTGAGTTGAAATACACATTTAAAATAGAAACAAAAAGTATATTTGAATCTGTTCCCCATGAAAAGCAAGGAGCTTTCTTCTCTATGTCTTCATCAGAGATTGCTTCCTTGTGGTGTTCACATTATTTGATGATGCAAGAACTTCCCATATTTGACCATATTTTCCCATATCTTCAAACCATTGGTCAGTGTGAGACATTTCCTTTTTTTGTGTGCTTACCTCATCCCAGAGTTAATGAAATACCTACAGTGTTATATGACAAGCTGTTTGATATTGAAGCAAACATGGAAGATACAACCAGGTCTTAGTCTCTCAGGGATGCAGGTCATTACTGCTGTGCTATTTTATCTTTCGAAGCTGTATATTTCAACCTTAATGTTCTGTTAACAGTGTTGGCTTACATGTGTTTAAGCATATTTTTTAATAAACTTCCGACCTCTTTAAGATTTGAGCTGTGTAAATAATCACCCACAACGCTGAGGACAGATTTTTTAAAGCATTTAGGAATTAGAGGTACAGGGGAAGACCTGTATTTAAGTGTTGAGGCTAGTCGCCGGAGTTAAATGCCTGGGATTTAAATCTTGGGGCCAGTTTCCAGCTCAGCTGCCCTGGTCCCCTGAGTGTCTGGGGATGTTGGGTATGTATGTTGGCCTCATGCAGCAAATAGGATGGGAAGCGTGGGGCGATGCTGCTGCATGAGTGCTGGTGTGGCAAAAGCATTCCACCTGCACTGTGGACAGTGCTTGAGGGGCCTCCTTGCTCCTTAAGGGCTGTCCTGGCGTCGGCCCTGACCACTGTTGTGTCACTGGGCTGTCTTTTCTGCTGCAATCACAGAGGGACCATAAAGCTGAGCCACGTGGTGCCTTATGTCCATATCCACCACTGTGCAGCACCTCTGCCCTTGGTGACTCTCAGAAGTGACAGGAAAGGAAAGCAGGACAGTGCTCCAGCTGTGGAGCAGTGTGAGTGACGCTGGTCTGGGGCTCCATGAACCTCACCAGGGCTGTGCACCTTTGCCTGACACTGGAATTGGCATCACAAAGTGAACATTTGTTTTGAGACCGATGTACAGCAGAGGTGAGAGAGCCCAAGGAGAAAGCCCAGAGCACGGCTCCAGAGAAGGGACAGGCAAACCCTCTCGCCTGGCACCCCGTCTCTGAGCTGTGAAAATGCAGCAGACCTCTCCAGCTCCAAAAGGCATGTGGCAGCTTGTGGCTTCACTCCTGTCTGGGCAGTGCCTCATCCAGTTGTATTTTTGTTCTGAGGGTGTCTCGCTGCAGACACAGCACTGGGTAGCGGGAGTACAGGTTTCCCCATCACGGTGCAACCTTCCCAATGCTCCAGAGGAAGAGTTTTGGTGCTTTTTAATCCCTGCCCTGCTCAGAGATTGACAAAGGGACCTGCTGTGGTCGTCTGTGTGTGGACTAATTCGTATCTTTGTGAATACACACAAATCCCCGTACAAATAAGGCCCCTTCCCTATGAGGTCTTTTGGAGATGATCCCAACCAATTTTCCATTCTTTGGTTTCCAGGCTGCTCCTTAGCTATGTCTTCCAGACACTTCCAAGATTCTTTGTATTGTTTTATCCATCATTACAAATCAATGCTTGTTATTGTTACTAAGGCAGATTTTAAAAACATGTAGTTACATCCCGATAACACTGAAATATTGTGAGTATTCACATATGTGCAAACACATTGAGGAAGATGCAGCTGCTTTTAGCGCTCTCCTCCCCTATTTCCTTTCTAGAGGCTGCTTAAAATTTTGAGATTTTCGTTTACTAATTAACATTTCTGGCAAAGTAGAAACTCCCCAGCTGGTTTGCACTACCTCCATTTCCTGGGTTTGTTATCCTGTACTAACAAATACATCCGACCATGGTCTCTATTACTACTTGCGTGCAAGAACGACATCAGACAGGTTTTTCCCAGTGCAATGAGCACATGTGAATGGTGATTCCGTTTGAAAATCTTTTAGAGAACGTTACATAAAGTAACCAAAACCCCTGTTTTCCACAGCGGAGTGCACTCCTCTAGATGGCACTCGAGGCTATGTTTTCACTGTTCTTGGGGGGGTGCTACTGCAGGAAGAGGAAAACTTCCTCCTCTGCTTGTGAGCTCAAATCTGACAGTGCTGGGTAAGTTGTTCAGTGGGACAGAGTTTTGGCACAAGCTGGGAGTCTTGTCTTCTGGTAATATAAGGCTCTTGTGGTGTAAGGTTCAGCTCATAAATTGATGAAAAATTAATGCTTATGAGAGTGCTCTTTTATTTTCTTTACTGGAATCGTGTGTTGGCTTTCCTCCATATCTAAAATGGGGTTTACGATTAAGACAATGTACTGGGTCTAAGAGGAACTTGAGTTTATTTCCCTGTTCTCTTGTGGAACTTTTTAGGTCCCTTCATAGCTTGATTCTAATTTACTTGTTCTCTATTGCGAAGGTAGGATATGGTGTAAATTATAACCAGGCTTTGAGTCTCCTAGTGCTTTTCCATTTATGAAACAGGTTAACAATAGTCCTTATCCACCTACTTGTTGCTTTTCTCTTTCATTTAGGTTGTGATTTCTTCAAGTTATGGACCTTACCAAATGTAAGCTGTGGCCTCCACTAGTATTCATTAGCATCTGTGTATTATTCTTGGATGGATTTTCTAGTTTGGCTGCAGGCAGTTCAGATTTTTTTTAGTATTGGTTTATTCATGTCTAGAAAAAGCTGCTGGTCTGGATCTTGAGCATTGATACTCTCCTCTGATCAGCTCATCCCATGTACCTGTGTTATGATGAAGTACAACTGAAGTGAACTGCCCCTATTTTAATTGAGTGGTTTTCGTGTAGCGCTGCTGCATGGCTCTACCAGCAGTCTTGTTTCTGAAAGTGCTTGGTTTGCTGCAGTGCCCTGCAGCTACAGCGCTGCTGACAGCAATGCAGATAACAGCAAGGCAGAACCTAGATGATTTATGAGTTCTGCCAGGACTACCAAGGTCACCAGACTTTGCATATTAGACACCAGCTTCTTCCAAAAGTTTAGTGTTATTCTGTTTTCAATTTTTTCCTGTCATTACCCAGGATTTTTCTTGCCCAGTTGTTGCAGATGAATCATAACTGTGTTGCTTCCAACCAGGTACTGAGACAACTTTTCATCTACCATTTTTGCTCTATCAATGTACATTTACTGTTTTGGCAGTCATAAATATCTCCATAATCCCTGGAAGATAGCTCTTCTGTAACAGGCACTGACTTATGAACCTCTGCTCTCTGCAACTTCCTGAGGAGAAGTGGAGAGGCAGCTATTGATCTCTTCTCCCTCATATCCGGAGATAGGACGAATGGGAGTGGTTCAAAGCTGCGTCAGGGGAGGTTCAAACCTGATGTTAGGAAGCATTTCTTTACTGAGAAGGTGGTCAAACACTGGAACAGGCCTCTCAAGAGGTTGACAGTGCACCAAGCCTGTTGGTGATTAGGAGGCATTTGGACAATGTCCTTAAAAATAGGTTTTAGCTTTTGGTCAGCCCCGCAGTGGTCAGGCAGTGGGACTGGATGATGGTTCCAGGGAACCAGCTAGGGATGGGTCCCTTGCAAATGAAATAGTCTATTCTATTCTATTCTAGTCTAGTCTAGTCTAGTCTAGTCTAGTCTAGTCTAGTCTATTCTACGCTACGCTACGCTACGCTACGCTACGCTGTTCTATTTTCTTCGTATGAATTACATTATTCAGGATTAATTTTGGCTGCCTTGTCTTTGGGATATATGAAAGCTCCTATTTCAAATATAACAACAAAATAGAAATGTGTTCATGTCTTAACAATGCAAGAAATTACCAGAGTGGGAGTGTCTTTCTTTTTATTGCAGTTATACCTTCTTTCACACGTCAAATCACAATTGTAGGTTCGTTTGCTTGGAGACTGTACGTAGATGTTTAGCTGAACAGCTCACTTTTTGAGATGTTAAAAAATAAGTAGCACTAATCAAGGAAACCTTCCTCAGTTAAAAGAACAACCTGAGCATCTCAAACTAAGTGTGCAGGTGGGGTTGCAGTCAGCCAGCTGACAAATGTCTGTGTTCTGTGGGTTTCTGTCTGTGCTCCTTGCACCCTTTTGAGCTCTGTTCTTAGCTCTTCCTGTGGTCAGACACTTGGGTAATACCTTGTTAACCTGGCTGGTTTTTTGCTATCCTCCACCTTTCCCAAAGCTGACAGCAGCCTATTTGGAGGAAGATTTTATTGCTGCTTCTTTTCTCTACTGCTCCTCCCTTAACTATGTAATTCATCTTTTAAAACATCACAGCAATTATTGCTCTGTGGTCATTGCTGTCGCAGAGTTCAATCTTAATTGACTTGATTCTGTCACCTTTGCAACAGACTCCTACATTCGGTGTTGTCTAGGTGGGGTCCTTTGTGGGCTTAAGTAAATGGATGCTATCTGAGAAATGTTTTGTGTGAAAGCTGCTTTGCAGGCAGATGTGAGCTGCTGTTAGGAAGGGATGTCCCTTATTACATGCAGTACCTTTTTCTGGACTCAGTTTTTCTGACTCGATCACAACGCTTCCTCCGTCCTGGTATATGCCGTTGCTATCTGATGTGGTGAGTCTGTTGGACAATGACTTTTATTCTTAGGAAAACTTCAAGGAAATGCTGCATGATCCAAATAAATGATACATGCTTAACGCTTATGTGAACAGCCTCTTCAGAGATAATTAGAGTTCTCTTTAAACAACTTCCAGCAGTCCTCTTTAGAATATTTAAGGACTACCACAAAGATACAGAAATTAAGAACATCTCAAGCTACAGATGGTTAGACAACCAAGTACGCTTCCTTTACAACCCAGTTTCTAAATGTTTTGCTGTGTCTGCTTTCCCTATACTGAGTAGAAGAATAGGGAGAAAGAAAATACAGGATGAGAAAATTACAGTAACGAAGCATGTCTCCACATGCAAATCTGTAAAACTCGGGATTGTAATGAGTGAAAAGTCTCCATTACCACCGTATTGAGAAACTGCGCCGTCATTAAGCAACCACTTCACAGATAGTGGGGTATACTCAAACCTTTTGCAAATTTCAGCTGGAATTTTCAGAATCAAGAAAATGTTAACAGCACTATCAGTAACTCTTGCACTCGAGTTATTATTCATATGGGGGGTTTATTGTGGATTAAGAATACAGACAGTGTTTTATTGATACATGAGAAGGCTGTCACATATGCACTCTTGTTTTTGTTATGCTCTTGAGAGAAGCATTAATACAAACAAAGAAGCAAATAATTATATACACCTCCTTTCTCAAAAAATCTTTGAAGCAATTCCACCAGTGTGGCGGATCATTCTGTGCATTTAACTACCCAGTAAATATATACATTAAAATTTATTTATCCACATTTTAATAATTATTCATCAGCATGTTTTATTTTGGTATCTTAAAAATGTGAATTAGTTGTATGGTTTTTGATCTTGAATTTATTCTGTTGGTTTTTTTTAAAAATTCTTTTAAGGCTAAATGTGACCCACCACAATAATCAAAAATGAGAAGAGAGGAAGAGGTAAAGCATTAGTCTCTCTACACTAGTATTTTGGGTTTATTTTGCATTTTAAAATGTTTGTGGAATACACATATTACCTTAACTGAAATAAAGAAAAATATTTTAGTAAGAAAAACAAAAGTAGGTCAGAAAGGTCCAAAATCTGAACAGGTAAGTATAGTTCTCATAGTACTAGTTTATACTCCATTCTGGAAATCATCTGTAATCTAAACATAATCAGTGTGGTTTTGAAAATCCCATTTAACAAGTCTATCTGCTATTCAACAGTTTACTTTCATGGTCAGGTATCTTTCCAACTTTGCTAAATCTATGGGCTCCTCTGTACCTGTAGTAATTGTTGTCTTTGGGGCAGATTTGAAGAAATCAGTATTTTTATTAGTGCACAGTATAGCACAACCATGTATTTGAAAATTTAAATGTGGTAAATTCTGTTTGACTGTTTTCATGAATACCAGCTTTTGCTTCATTTTTAGTTGCTAGAAAATTAAGAAAAGATTATTTTCTATACATGTAGATTATTTTATTTTCATTGAGGGTTGAGAAAAGATGATCTTCATTTGCTTGTATCTCCAGGAATATTAGATGGACAATCTTTTTCTTCCAACAAGATTAGTTCCGTTCTTGCTGAAGATGTCACAATAGTTCGAGAAACTGGAACATTAGATGAGGCCTCATCAGTTTCAACTTTTCCACCCTCTGTTGTTTCTTTAGGTGATAAGCTTTCTTGAGCATCAAAAAATACTTCAGGTTTATCTGATGGGCTATCTTCATCGGAGATTCTTCCCTCTTTGTGACCCATTTCCTCTTTGTCAACAGTCTTAGCCTTTTTGGAAGGAGATGTGAAACCAAGCCTGGGAAATCTAAACCACCCAGTTTTTTCAGTTTGCTTAGAAGAATCGTCTGATGTGTCAGCAGGTTTCACATCTTCTGGAACTGATTTTTTTACTTCTGCTTTTAAATCTGTGCTTGTTTCATCACCAGAAGATGAAAAGCCAATACTTGGAAGCCAAAATTTGAATCTTCCAGGAGATCTTTTACTATCAGTCTTTCCTTTTTCCGTGGTTGTATCTTTTTCTTCATATTCTAGTGCCTCAGCTACATCCTCGTCTTTAGAGAGAGGACCTAGAGTTATTCCCTCTGGTGACTTATCACGCAGACTCTCTTCTAGTTTACTGGAAGGCTTTACTTCAACAGCAAATGTTTTTAACTTTGGCAAACTTCCTTCTCCACTAGATTCTTTAGTCTCACCATGTGATTTGTCAGCACTGTCAGTGCTCTGTGCTGCTACTTCGAAGCTTTCATCAGCACCTTTAGGTTTGCTCACTGATACACCTTCTGTCAAAGACGGCTGCTGGACTAGCACTTCTAAGTTGCTCTGTGATTCAGGCAACTTCGCCTTGAGCAATGAGAATCCCAAAGTAGCAGTTTTGACTTCTGATGAGAGAACCTCTGATTCTTTCAGTATTTCAGTAGTGTAAATCTCACATCTTTCAATAGCAACATGTTCAGGTTCTACTTTCTCACTCACTTCTTGGCCCTCTACGTAAGACCAATGAATGTCTTGCCCTGCATGTGAAAGGGAGGACTCTATGGTAGTAGTCACCTGTGCTGTTTTAATGTCAGGTTCAGTCACTGTTAGAATTTTGCTTTTTGCTTTTTGAACACCACCCTCTAGAGCTTCCGGTGCTTCTTCAGGGATAGCAGAGCTTGCTTGCAGTTGCACTATTTCAACGTCCGTACTAGATCCCTTTGGATCTGTTATCACTTTTGACACTAAAACATCAGCTTCAGTTGGGAGAGCTTTGAAAGTGAATATTGGTATTTTTAGTTTGGGAATTTTTATATTGACTTCTGGGCCATCTTGTGATTTGTCTACTGTTTCCTCTGTTATTCTGGCAGACGCTTCCATATGATCAAGAGCTGGACTTTTCAGGCCAATAGATCCTTCTGATTTTTGAAACTGCATTTCTGCTGTGCCTATTTCAGTTTTAGATACTGAATCAGCTTCTGACTTTGGCAAATTGATATCATCTTCAAAACCCTTCACTTCTGAAGGCAACACCCCCAAGTTTGGAATCTTAAACGTGTATGTTTTAATTTTACTTGTTTCTGCTCTATCTTCTACTTGCACTTCCACCCCTGCAGACATGTCCTTTTCAACACTTTCCACTTGAAATTTCATTTCAGGATCTACTCTAGCAATTTTAACATCCATCATCACTGCTGGAACTTCTACCTTTAGGTCTCCCAGCTTAGCTGTAACATAAGCACCATCTTCTGATCCCTTTGTTGTAGACCATTCACAGGTAGTTCTTTTTAACTGGCTTCCTTCACTATCTTTTCCTATAATTTTCATCTCACCCTTTATCTTTCCTTTTTTAATTACTGCCTCTTGATTTAGAATATCTAGCTCTTCCTTTGGAAGACTAACATCTGTTTTCTCCTGTGTTGCTTCCAGAGTAATTTCAGCTGATGATGGTTTACCTCCGACTCCTGAAGTCTCTGTTTTAGTGGAACTTTCTATCTGTGGGACTTCTATATCCTGTGATTTGACTTTATGCTCTTGAAGAGTCAGATTACACATAGGAAACCTCTTTGTTAAGCTGTTGTCTTTGTCAATTTCTGAGGCACTTAGGTATGATTTAGACAGTTCTGCTGAAGACACTGTGGATTCTGAAGTTTGAACTTCTTGTCTTTCAGCACCACGCTTAACTATGTCTGCGTAAGTTTCAGTTTTTGGAATATTCATTCTACCATCTGTTCTTTCTGTGGATAATGAAATATTGCCTTCCATCTTTGACAAGCTAATATCAGAACTCTTCACAGAATCTTCTGATTTTGGAATCCCTTCTTTTCCAGTAGGAATTTCAGTGACTGCATGTGGTAAGGTATTTTCAGGACTACTTGTTTCAGTTTGTTCTTTGGCAGAGGGAATGCCTGCCTGAGCTTTTTCCATACTTCCTTCAATATCAGCATCACCTTTTTTTTCCTTTAAGGATGTCCTGCCAAATGCAGGTATTCTGAATTTTGGCATTTTAAACCATCCCTGATGTTCTTCAGTCTGAATTTCTTCAGCTTTTATTTCATGTTCTTTTAATTTGATTTCTTTCTCCTCAAGGCTCTCAGTAGCTCCCTCTGTCATTGCTTTAGACACTGACTGGGAGCTTATGTCTACCTTTGGACCTTCAATGCCAGCTGTCAGAACTTGGGGTGTTTTTATCTTACAAACACCTTCTCCAGGATCTGACATATCAGATGTAAGTTCTGGTGCTGGAACTCCCACAGCAATGTCAGCAATTTCGTTTGTCATTTTTAGCTGGGGTAGCTCACCTTCTGTTTTTGGAGAACTGATCTCTGTCTCTGGGCCTTTTCCTTTTGTTAGGGAAATTCCAAACTTCGGCTTCTGGAATTTGGGCATTTTAATCTTCCCTTCAGGACCTTCTGATTTCATCTTTCTTCCATCCACAACTGATGATCTTTCTGTTATTTCAGGGCTTCTCAGTTCAGCTGAAGCTTCTCCTTTGTGGAATTTAATACCCGATTTTTGAATGGTATCTTCATCGGCAGAACTTGATTTTAGGATAACCTGTTGTAAACTTCCCTCGGAGGGAGGCAGAGCAGCATCAGTCTTTGCTGAGCTGATTCCCATTTCAGTTTGGGAGGCTTCAGTTTCTGTTTTGGAAAACTCCAGAGAGGGGATCTTAACATCAGCCAGTTTTATGCTTATTTGTGCCCCTTCATGTGTCCTTTCAGAATGACTTCTTTCTATATCAGGTATCTGTATAGAATCACCACCCTCTCTTTCAGTTTTAGAAATAGTAACGTCAGCTTCAACTTTCGGTGAATGACTCTGAGCTTTGGGAACCTTGATCTTGGAGAGTGAAATTTTAGGCATGACAAATTGAGGCTTTTTAACTGGACTTTTTTGTTCAACTTTTCCTGCAGATTTTTCCACATCAATGGCTGGCCCAGTACCTTGATCATCGACTGCAGTTCCTCTCACTTCTGTGTCTGTTCTGCTTGACATTACAGCAAATTTATGGTCTTCCAAATTTGCTCCAGAATCCGCTTTAACACTTGCTTCCTTCTTTGGTGACCAACTGAAGGATGGAAGTTTGAATTTTGGCATTTTAAAATGTCCTTCTTTCTCTTCTCCATCTCCATCTTGCCTTATTTCCCCTTTGATTTTTAGTGCTGCATCCGAATCCTGAATATCACTGTCTGGTTTTGGAATAGAAATGTCAGCTGATGGGAGGTGAACATCAGCTTCTGATGACTTACTGTCAGCTTTGGTCATTTTGACTTTAGGGCTGTGAGTTTCTGTTCCTGTATCACATTCCACCTCCAAATTTGGTGCCTCAACAGCAATGTCATCTATTTCTACCATTGCTTTTAGATAGGGAACCTTGACTTCTGATTTGGATTGGCTAACCTCCTTTTCTGACCCTTTTCCTTCAGAATGTGTAATTCCAAACTTTGGCATTTGGAATTTAGGCATTTTTGTTTTCCCTTCAAGTCCCTCAATTTTTATTTCTGCATCACCCACAGCATGTTCACTTGATGTTCTTTCAACACTAGTCACTTCAAAGGAGCCTTCAGTTATCATCTTAGTATCTGAGGTGGAGACACTGGCACTAGCAGCAGCTGATTTCAATGTCAGGTCATCTGTAGGCGTGCTAATATCCATCTCTAGTTTGGGAGCTTTGACTTCTGGTTTGGAAAATTCCAAAGTTGGGACAGTAACTTTTGGCATTTTTATGCCTATTCCTGCCCCTTCTCTACCACCCCCTTTCTCAGATTTCTGTATTGAAACACCTTCTTTTTCTTGTTTTGGTCCACAAATGTCAGTTTCCAGTATGGGCAGAGAGACCTGGGCTTTTTGACCCTTCATTTTAGGGAATGAGATCTTTGGCATGGTAAATTGGGACTTCTTGCTCTTGCCCTTTTCAACACCTTTTTCTGTTGACGTATCACATTCCGCATGAAGGTATTGATTCTCAAGGGTAGAAAATGTTGATTCAGATTCTGTGTCTCCAGATAAAGTGGATAAAGTGGGTTCTTCCATACGTTCCTCAAGTTCAGAAGGAGCAATAGCATCTTTCTTGGGGGACCAACTAAATGAAGGCAGTTTGAATTTTGATGCTTTAAATTTGTTTTCTTTCTCCTCAGTGTCCTTCTCTTCTGAAACTAGTTCCTGTTGTGCTTTGCACTCTAAATCTGGGCCAAGGATTTCCCCTTCTAATTTTGGCATGGTAACTTCCATTGATGGCAGACTTACATCGAACGTTGGAGCAGCCAGAACAACTTCAGGTGAAGGCTTGTGCATCCTAACACCTAATTCAGCATCAGAGCTCTGAGTTGGTTTTTCATTATCAGTATCAGTCATATCAGATGTTACCCTCCCTTTGGAAATTTGAGATTCCAGTTTGGAACCAGCACCACTTTCTGATGGTTTTCCTTTAGACCAAGAAATTCCAAATTTTGGTTTTTGGAATTTGGGAATTTTAACTGTAACCTCTGTGTCACACACAGATATTTCAGCAGCTGATGTTTTCACTCCTGGCTTCAGATTTCCTTGCTCCGGGGAACCATCTTCATTTAAAATTTCAAAATCAGTTACTGAAAGATTCTCATCAGCAAGAGATGGTATTTTTGATTCAGATTCTCCTAGATTGGGTAGATATTTAGTAAGAGTAATATCACCTTTTGGTAATGGGGAATCATGTTCGGTTTTAGAAGAACCAATATCAACTTTGGAGAAACCCAGGCTAGGAATTCTGAATTTAGTAGTTTTAGAGCCACTATCTCCCTTACTGTCAGGAAAAACCTTAGATCCAACAGTGCCTGAAAGAACAACAGGAGTCTCATCAGTGATAGGATAACAAATATCTTCTAACATAGAAACATCAAATCCAGATTTAATATGTGCATGAGGTTTAGAACTCTTAGAAAGAGAAACCTTAGGAATTCTAAATAGTGAACTTTTAGCTTTACCTAATTCATCCTCTTTTCCAGAGGAGGAATCTATGACGACTTCAGAAGAGGGTAAATCGACCTCGGCTGCGGGCAGGGTGACGTCGACTTCGGTGCTTCCCGAGGGCACCGTCACTTGGGGCTCCTTGAGGCCGACGTCCGCGTCGGCGGCCACGGTGCCCTTGGCCTCTCTGCTGCTGGACCAGCCAAAGGAAGGCATGCCGAACTTGGGCATCTTGAACTTGCCGTCCTTGGTCTTCGCGGCCTCCTTCTCTGGGGCTTTGGCTTCCCCTTCGACGGTGAGGGCCGCCTCGGGCGCCTGCAGGTCAGCGCTGGCCTTTGGAAGGGTGACGTCGACGGACGGGAGGCTGATGTCCACCTTGGGAGCTTTGATGTCAGCTTTGGGCATTTTGAGGGAGGGCTTCTCCAGCTTCCAGCCGGCCCCTTCGGTTTTGGCGGCGGGGACGTCGGCTTTGAGGGCCAGGGCGGGGCCCTCCCCTGCGGCCGTCACGGTGGCGGACGGGAGCTCGACCTCTGCGGAGGGCAGGCTGACCTCGCCTTCGGGCCCTTCCGCCTTAGGGAGAGACACTCCGAATTTGGGCTTGTCGAACTTGGGCATCTTAAACTTGCCTATCACGCCGGCGGCTTCAAGCTCGGCTCCGTCGAGCGAGGCTTCGGCAGAGGGCGCTTTGAGGTCTACCTCGGGCGCCTGGAGCTCGAGGGAGCCTTCGACGGAGGGCAGCTTGATGTCGGGGGCCGCGATGCTGATGTCACCGGCGCCGGCCTTGAGCTCTGCCTCTGGGAGGCTGGCGTCGACTTTGGGCAGGCTGACGTCTGCGTCCAGTTTGGGGGCCTTGACGGTCGGCTTGGAGAAGACCACGCTGGGCACCTTGACTTTGGGCATGTGTAGTTTCATGCCGCCGCCCTCAGCTTTGCCGGCAGCCACCTCCAGGCCGCCTTCGGCGTCGGGGCCCTGCAGGGCGACTTCGCCCTCGCGGCCTTCGGCTTGGGCTTTGGGCAGCGCGACCTCGGCCTTTGGCAGGCTGACCTGCACGTGGGGAGCTTTGACTTTGGGCAGCTTGACGCTGGGCATCTTGAAGCGACCTTTCTCTCCCTCTGCTGCGGCGGCCGTCTCGACGGTCACCTCCACGCCGGGCACTTGGATCTCGGCCGCGGGCAGGGTGATGTCGACTTCGGCGCTTCCCGAGGGCACCGTCACTTGGGGCTCCTTGAGGCCGACGTCCGCGTCGGCGGCCACGGTGCCCTTGGCCTCTCTGCTGCTGGACCAGCCAAAGGAAGGCATGCCGAACTTGGGCATCTTGAACTTGCCGTCCTTGGTCTTCACGGCCTCCTTCTCTGGGGCTTTGGCTTCCCCTTCGAGGGTGAGGGCTGCCTCGGGCGCCTGCAGGTCGGCGCTGGCCTTTGGAAGGGTGACATCGACGGACGGGAAGCTGATGTCCACCTTGGGAGCTTTGATGTCAGCTTTGGGCATTTTGAGGGAGGGCTTCTCCAGCTTCCAGCCGGCCCCTTCGGTTTTGGCGGCGGGGACGTCGGCTTTGAGGGCCAGGGCAGGGCCCTCCCCTGCGGCCGTCACGGTGGCGGACGGGAGCTCGACCTCTGCGGAGGGCAGGCTGACCTCGCCTTCGGGCCCTTCCGCCTTAGGGAGAGACACTCCGAATTTGGGCTTGTCGAACTTGGGCATCTTAAACTTGCCTTTCACGCCGGCGGCTTCGAGCTCGGCTCCGTCGAGCGAGGCTTCGGCAGAGGGCGCTTTGAGGTCTACCTCGGGCGCCTGGAGCTCGAGGGAGCCTTCGACGGAGGGCAGCTTGATGTCGGGGGCCGCGATGCTGATGTCACCGGCGCCGGCCTTGAGCTCTGCCTCTGGAAGGCTGGCGTCAACTTTGGGCAGGCTGACGTCTGCGTCCAGTTTGGGGGCCTTGACGGTCGGCTTGGAGAAGACCACGCTGGGCACCTTGACTTTGGGCATGTGTAGTTTCATGCCGCCGCCCTCAGCTTTGCCGGCAGCCACCTCCAGGCCGCCTTCGGCGTCGGGGCCCTGCAGGGCGACTTCGCCCTCGCGGCCTTCGGCTTGGGCTTTGGGCAGCGCGACCTCGGCCTTTGGCAGGCTGACCTGCACGTGGGGAGCTTTGACTTTGGGCAGCTTGACGCTGGGCATCTTGAAGCGACCTTTCTCTCCCTCTGCTGCGGCGGCCGTCTCGACGGTCACCTCCACGCCGGGCACTTGGATCTCGGCCGCGGGCAGGGTGATGTCGACTTCGGCGCTTCCCGAGGGCACCGTCACTTGGGGCTCCTTGAGGCCGACGTCCGCGTCGGCGGCCACGGTGCCCTTGGCCTCTCTGCTGCTGGACCAGCCAAAGGAAGGCATGCCGAACTTGGGCATCTTGAACTTGCCGTCCTTGGTCTTCGCGGCCTCCTTCTCTGGGGCTTTGGCTTCCCCTTCGACGGTGAGGGCCGCCTCGGGTGCCTGCAGGTCGGCGCTGGCCTTTGGAAGGGTGACGTCGACGGACGGGAGGCTGATGTCCACCTTGGGAGCTTTGATGTCAGCTTTGGGCATTTTGAGGGAGGGCTTCTCCAGCTTCCAGCCGGCCCCTTCGGTTTTGGCGGCGGGGACGTCGGCTTTGAGGGCCAGGGCGGGGCCCTCCCCTGCGGCCATCACGGTGGCGGACAGGAGCTCGACCTCTGCGGAGGGCAGGCTGACCTCGCCTTCGGGCCCTTCCGCCTTAGGGAGAGACACTCCGAATTTGGGCTTGTCGAACTTGGGCATTTTAAACTTGTCTTTCACGCCGGCGGCTTCGAGCTCGGCTCCGTCGAGCGAGGCTTCGGCAGAGGGCGCTTTGAGGTCTACCTCGGGCGCCTGGAGCTCGAGGGAGCCTTCGACGGAGGGCAGCTTGATGTCGGGGGCCGCGATGCTGATGTCACCGGCGCCGGCCTTGAGCTCTGCCTCTGGGAGGCTGGCGTCGACTTTGGGCAGGCTGACGTCTGCGTCCAGTTTGGGGGCCTTGACAGTCGGCTTGGAGAAGACCACGCTGGGCACCTTGACTTTGGGCATGTGTAGTTTCATGCCGCCGCCCTCAGCTTTGCCGGCAGCCACCTCCAGGCCGCCTTCGGCGTCGGGGCCCTGCAGGGCGACTTCGCCCTCGCGGCCTTCGGCTTGGGCTTTGGGCAGCGCGACCTCGGCCTTTGGCAGGCTGACCTGCACGTGGGGAGCTTTGACTTTGGGCAGCTTGACGCTGGGCATCTTGACGTCGGGCATCTTGAAGCGACCTTTCTCTCCCTCTGCTGCGGCGGCCGTCTCGACGGTCACCTCCACGCCGGGCACTTGGATCTCGGCCGCGGGCAGGGTGACGTCGACTTCGGCGCTTCCCGAGGGCACCGTCACTTGGGGCTCCTTGAGGCCGACGTCCGCGTCGGCGGCCACGGTGCCCTTGGCCTCTCTGCTGCTGGACCAGCCAAAGGAAGGCATGCCGAACTTGGGCATCTTGAACTTGCCGTCCTTGGTCTTCGCGGCCTCCTTCTCTGGGGCTTTGGCTTCCCCTTCGACGGTGAGGGCCGCCTCGGGCGCCTGCAGGTCAGCGCTGGCCTTTGGAAGGGTGACGTCGACGGACGGGAGGCTGATGTCCACCTTGGGAGCTTTGATGTCAGCTTTGGGCATTTTGAGGGAGGGCTTCTCCAGCTTCCAGCCGGCCCCTTCGGTTTTGGCGGCGGGGACGTCGGCTTTGAGGGCCAGGGCGGGGCCCTCCCCTGCGGCCGTCACGGTGGCGGACGGGAGCTCGACCTCTGCGGAGGGCAGGCTGACCTCGCCTTCGGGCCCTTCCGCCTTAGGGAGAGACACTCCGAATTTGGGCTTGTCGAACTTGGGCATCTTAAACTTGCCTTTCACGCCGGCGGCTTCGAGCTCGGCTCCGTCGAGCGAGGCTTCGGCAGAGGGCGCTTTGAGGTCTACCTCGGGCGCCTGGAGCTCGAGGGAGCCTTCGACGGAGGGCAGCTTGATGTCGGGGGCCGCGATGCTGATGTCACCGGCGCCGGCCTTGAGCTCTGCCTCTGGGAGGCTGGCGTCGACTTTGGGCAGGCTGACGTCTGCGTCCAGTTTGGGGGCCTTGACGGTCGGCTTGGAGAAGACCACGCTGGGCACCTTGACTTTGGGCATGTGTAGTTTCATGCCGCCGCCCTCAGCTTTGCCGGCAGCCACCTCCAGGCCACCTTCGGCGTCGGGGCCCTGCAGGGCGACTTCGCCCTCGCGGCCTTCGGCTTGGGCTTTGGGCAGCGCGACCTCGGCCTTTGGCAGGCTGACCTGCACGTGGGGAGCTTTGACTTTGGGCAGCTTGACGCTGGGCATCTTGACGTCGGGCATCTTGAAGCGACCTTTCTCTCCCTCTGCTGCGGCGGCCGTCTCGACGGTCACCTCCACGCCGGGCACTTGGATCTCGGCCGCGGGCAGGGTGACGTCGACTTCGGCGCTTCCCGAGGGCACCGTCACTTGGGGCTCCTTGAGGCCGACGTCCGCGTCGGCGGCCACGGTGCCCTTGGCCTCTCTGCTGCTGGACCAGCCAAAGGAAGGCATGCCGATCTTGGGCATCTTGAACTTGCCGTCCTTGGTCTTCGCGGCCTCCTTCTCTGGGGCTTTGGCTTCCCCTTCGACGGTGAGGGCCGCCTCGGGCGCCTGCAGGTCAGCGCTGGCCTTTGGAAGGGTGACGTCGACGGACGGGAGGCTGATGTCCACCTTGGGAGCTTTGATGTCAGCTTTGGGCATTTTGAGGGATGGCTTCTCCAGCTTCCAGCCGGCCCCTTCGGTTTTGGCGGCGGGGACGTCGGCTTTGAGGGCCAGGGCGGGGCCCTCCCCTGCGGCCGTCACGGTGGCGGACGGGAGCTCGACCTCTGCGGAGGGCAGGCTGACCTCACCTTCGGGCCCTTCCGCCTTAGGGAGAGACACTCCGAATTTGGGCTTGTCGAACTTGGGCATCTTAAACTTGCCTATCACGCCGGCGGCTTCAAGCTCGGCTCCGTCGAGCGAGGCTTCGGCAGAGGGCGCTTTGAGGTCTACCTCGGGCGCCTGGAGCTCGAGGGAGCCTTCGACGGAGGGCAGCTTGATGTCGGGGGCCGCGATGCTGATGTCACCGGCGCCGGCCTTGAGCTCTGCCTCTGGGAGGCTGGCGTCGACTTTGGGCAGGCTGACGTCTGCGTCCAGTTTGGGGGCCTTGACGGTCGGCTTGGAGAAGACCACGCTGGGCACCTTGACTTTGGGCATGTGTAGTTTCATGCCGCCGCCCTCAGCTTTGCCGGCAGCCACCTCCAGGCCGCCTTCGGCGTCGGGGCCCTGCAGGGCGACTTCGCCCTCGCGGCCTTCGGCTTGGGCTTTGGGCAGCGCGACCTCGGCCTTTGGCAGGCTGACCTGCACGTGGGGAGCTTTGACTTTGGGCAGCTTGACGCTGGGCATCTTGACGTCGGGCATCTTGAAGCGACCTTTCTCTCCCTCTGCTGCGGCGGCCGTCTCGACGGTCACCTCCACGCCGGGCACTTGGATCTCGGCCGCGAGCAGGGTGATGTCGACTTCGGCGCTTCCCGAGGGCACCGTCACTTGGGGCTCCTTGAGGCCGACGTCCGCGTCGGCGGCCACGGTGCCCTTGGCCTCTCTGCTGCTGGACCAGCCAAAGGAAGGCATGCCGAACTTGGGCATCTTGAACTTGCCGTCCTTGGTCTTCGCGGCCTCCTTCTCTGGGGCTTTGGCTTCCCCTTCGACGGTGAGGGCCGCCTCGGGCGCCTGCAGGTCAGCGCTGGCCTTTGGAAGGGTGACGTCGACGGACGGGAGGCTGATGTCCACCTTGGGAGCTTTGATGTCAGCTTTGGGCATTTTGAGGGAGGGCTTCTCCAGCTTCCAGCCGGCCCCTTCGGTTTTGGCGGCGGGGACGTCGGCTTTGAGGGCCAGGGCGGGGCCCTCCCCTGCGGCCGTCACGGTGGCGGACGGGAGCTCGACCTCTGCGGAGGGCAGGCTGACCTCGCCTTCGGGCCCTTCCGCCTTAGGGAGAGACACTCCGAATTTGGGCTTGTCGAACTTGGGCATCTTAAACTTGCCTTTCACGCCGGCGGCTTCGAGCTCGGCTCCGTCGAGCGAGGCTTCGGCAGAGGGCGCTTTGAGGTCTACCTCGGGCGCCTGGAGCTCGAGGGAGCCTTCGACGGAGGGCAGCTTGATGTCGGGGGCCGCGATGCTGATGTCACCGGCGCCGGCCTTGAGCTCTGCCTCTGGGAGGCTGGCGTCGACTTTGGGCAGGCTGACGTCTGCGTCCAGTTTGGGGGCCTTGACGGTCGGCTTGGAGAAGACCACGCTGGGCACCTTGACTTTGGGCATGTGTAGTTTCATGCCGCCGCCCTCAGCTTTGCCGGCAGCCACCTCCAGGCCGCCTTCGGCGTCGGGGCCCTGCAGGGCGACTTCGCCCTCACGGCCTTCGGCTTGGGCTTTGGGCAGCGCGACCTCGGCCTTTGGCAGGCTGACCTGCACGTGGGGAGCTTTGACTTTGGGCAGCTTGACGCTGGGCATCTTGACGTCGGGCATCTTGAAGCGACCTTTCTCTCCCTCTGCTGCGGCGGCCGTCTCGACGGTCACCTCCACGCCGGGCACTTGGATCTCGGCCGCGGGCAGGGTGACGTCGACTTCGGCGCTTCCCGAGGGCACCGTCACTTGGGGCTCCTTGAGGCCGACGTCCGCGTCGGCGGCCACGGTGCCCTTGGCCTCTCTGCTGCTGGACCAGCCAAAGGAAGGCATGCCGAACTTGGGCATCTTGAACTTGCCGTCCTTGGTCTTCGCGGCCTCCTTCTCTGGGGCTTTGGCTTCCCCTTCGACGGTGAGGGCCGCCTCGGGCGCCTGCAGGTCAGCGCTGGCCTTTGGAAGGGTGACGTCGACGGACGGGAGGCTGATGTCCACCTTGGGAGCTTTGATGTCAGCTTTGGGCATTTTGAGGGAGGGCTTCTCCAGCTTCCAGCCGGCCCCTTCGGTTTTGGCGGCGGGGACGTCGGCTTTGAGGGCCAGGGCGGGGCCCTCCCCTGCGGCCGTCACGGTGGCGGACGGGAGCTCGACCTCTGCGGAGGGCAGGCTGACCTCGCCTTCGGGCCCTTCCGCCTTAGGGAGAGACACTCCGAATTTGGGCTTGTCGAACTTGGGCATCTTAAACTTGCCTTTCACGCCGGCGGCTTCGAGCTCGGCTCCGTCGAGCGAGGCTTCGGCAGAGGGCGCTTTGAGGTCTACCTCGGGCGCCTGGAGCTCGAGGGAGCCTTCGACGGAGGGCAGCTTGATGTCGGGGGCCGCGATGCTGATGTCACCGGCGCCGGCCTTGAGCTCTGCCTCTGGGAGGCTGGCGTCGACTTTGGGCAGGCTGACGTCTGCGTCCAGTTTGGGGGCCTTGACGGTCGGCTTGGAGAAGACCACGCTGGGCACCTTGACTTTGGGCATGTGTAGTTTCATGCCGCCGCCCTCAGCTTTGCCGGCAGCCACCTCCAGGCCGCCTTCGGCGTCGGGGCCCTGCAGGGCGACTTCGCCCTCGCGGCCTTCGGCTTGGGCTTTGGGCAGCGCGACCTCGGCCTTTGGCAGGCTGACCTGCACGTGGGGAGCTTTGACTTTGGGCAGCTTGACGCTGGGCATCTTGACGTCGGGCATCTTGAAGCGACCTTTCTCTCCCTCTGCTGCGGCGGCCGTCTCGACGGTCACCTCCACGCCGGGCACTTGGATCTCGGCCGCGGGCAGGGTGACGTCGACTTCGGCGCTTCCCGAGGGCACCGTCACTTGGGGCTCCTTGAGGCCGACGTCCGCGTCGGCGGCCACGGTGCCCTTGGCCTCTCTGCTGCTGGACCAGCCAAAGGAAGGCATGCCGAACTTGGGCATCTTGAACTTGCCGTCCTTGGTCTTCGCGGCCTCCTTCTCTGGGGCTTTGGCTTCCCCTTCGACGGTGAGGGCCGCCTCGGGCGCCTGCAGGTCAGCGCTGGCCTTTGGAAGGGTGACGTCGACGGACGGGAGGCTGATGTCCACCTTGGGAGCTTTGATGTCAGCTTTGGGCATTTTGAGGGAGGGCTTCTCCAGCTTCCAGCCGGCCCCTTCGGTTTTGGCGGCGGGGACGTCGGCTTTGAGGGCCAGGGCGGGGCCCTCCCCTGCGGCCGTCACGGTGGCGGACGGGAGCTCGACCTCTGCGGAGGGCAGGCTGACCTCGCCTTCGGGCCCTTCCGCCTTAGGGAGAGACACTCCGAATTTGGGCTTGTCGAACTTGGGCATCTTAAACTTGCCTTTCACGCCGGCGGCTTCGAGCTCGGCTCCGTCGAGCGAGGCTTCGGCAGAGGGCGCTTTGAGGTCTACCTCGGGCGCCTGGAGCTCGAGGGAGCCTTCGACGGAGGGCAGCTTGATGTCGGGGGCCGCGATGCTGATGTCACCAGCGCCGGCCTTGAGCTCTGCTTCTGGGAGGCTGGCGTCGACTTTGGGCAGGCTGACGTCTGCGTCCAGTTTGGGGGCCTTGACAGTCGGCTTGGAGAAGACCACGCTGGGCACCTTGACTTTGGGCATGTGTAGTTTCATGCCGCCGCCCTCAGCTTTGCCGGCAGCCACCTCCAGGCCGCCTTCGGCGTCGGGGCCCTGCAGGGCGACTTCGCCCTCGCGGCCTTCGGCTTGGGCTTTGGGCAGCGCGACCTCGGCCTTTGGCAGGCTGACCTGCACGTGGGGAGCTTTGACTTTGGGCAGCTTGACGCTGGGCATCTTGACGTCGGGCATCTTGAAGCGACCTTTCTCTCCCTCTGCTGCGGCGGCCGTCTCGACAGTCACCTCCACGCCGGGCACTTGGATCTCGGCCGCGGGCAGGGTGACGTCGACTTCGGCGCTTCCCGAGGGCACCGTCACTTGGGGCTCCTTGAGGCCGACGTCCGCGTCGGCGGCCACGGTGCCCTTGGCCTCTCTGCTGCTGGACCAGCCAAAGGAAGGCATGCCGAACTTGGGCATCTTGAACTTGCCGTCCTTGGTCTTCGCGGCCTCCTTCTCTGGGGCTTTGGCTTCCCCTTCGACGGTGAGGGCCGCCTCGGGCGCCTGCAGGTCAGCGCTGGCCTTTGGAAGGGTGACGTCGACGGACGGGAGGCTGATGTCCACCTTGGGAGCTTTGATGTCAGCTTTGGGCATTTTGAGGGAGGGCTTCTCCAGCTTCCAGCCGGCCCCTTCGGTTTTGGCGGCGGGGACGTCGGCTTTGAGGGCCAGGGCGGGGCCCTCCCCTGCGGCCGTCACGGTGGCGGACGGGAGCTCGACCTCTGCGGAGGGCAGGCTGACCTCACCTTCGGGCCCTTCCGCCTTAGGGAGAGACACTCCGAATTTGGGCTTGTCGAACTTGGGCATCTTAAACTTGCCTTTCACGATGGCGGCTTCGAGCTCGGCTCCGTCGAGCGAGGCTTCGGCAGAGGGCGCTTTGAGGTCTACCTCGGGCGCCTGGAGCTCGAGGGAGCCTTCGACGGAGGGCAGCTTGATGTCGGGGGCCGCGATGCTGATGTCACCGGCGCCGGCCTTGAGCTCTGCCTCTGGGAGGCTGGCGTCGACTTTGGGCAGGCTGACGTCTGCGTCCAGTTTGGGGGCCTTGACGGTCGGCTTGGAGAAGACCACGCTGGGCACCTTGACTTTGGGCATGTGTAGTTTCATGCCGCCGCCCTCAGCTTTGCCGGCAGCCACCTCCAGGCCGCCTTCGGCGTCGGGGCCCTGCAGGGCGACTTCGCCCTCGCGGCCTTCGGCTTGGGCTTTGGGCAGCGCGACCTCGGCCTTTGGCAGGCTGACCTGCACGTGGGGAGCTTTGACTTTGGGCAGCTTGACGCTGGGCATCTTGACGTCGGGCATCTTGAAGCGACCTTTCTCTCCCTCTGCTGCGGCGGCCGTCTCGACGGTCACCTCCACGCCGGGCACTTGGATCTCGGCCGCGGGCAGGGTGACGTCGACTTCGGCGCTTCCCGAGGGCACCGTCACTTGGGGCTCCTTGAGGCCGACGTCCGCGTCGGCGGCCACGGTGCCCTTGGCCTCTCTGCTGCTGGACCAGCCAAAGGAAGGCATGCCGAACTTGGGCATCTTGAACTTGCCGTCCTTGGTCTTCGCGGCCTCCTTCTCTGGGGCTTTGGCTTCCCCTTCGACGGTGAGGGCCGCCTCGGGCGCCTGCAGGTCAGCGCTGGCCTTTGGAAGGGTGACGTCGACGGACGGGAGGCTGATGTCCACCTTGGGAGCTTTGATGTCAGCTTTGGGCATTTTGAGGGAGGGCTTCTCCAGCTTCCAGCCGGCCCCTTCGGTTTTGGCGGCGGGGACGTCGGCTTTGAGGGCCAGGGCGGGGCCCTCCCCTGCGGCCGTCACGGTGGCGGACGGGAGCTCGACCTCTGCGGAGGGCAGGCTGACCTCGCCTTCGGGCCCTTCCGCCTTAGGGAGAGACACTCCGAATTTGGGCTTGTCGAACTTGGGCATCTTAAACTTGCCTTTCACGCCGGCGGCTTCGAGCTCGGCTCCGTCGAGCGAGGCTTCGGCAGAGGGCGCTTTGAGGTCTACCTCGGGCGCCTGGAGCTCGAGGGAGCCTTCGACGGAGGGCAGCTTGATGTCGGGGGCCGCGATGCTGATGTCACCAGCGCCGGCCTTGAGCTCTGCTTCTGGGAGGCTGGCGTCGACTTTGGGCAGGCTGACGTCTGCGTCCAGTTTGGGGGCCTTGACAGTCGGCTTGAAGAAGACCACGCTGGGCACCTTGACTTTGGGCATGTGTAGTTTCATGCCGCCGCCCTCAGCTTTGCCGGCAGCCACCTCCAGGCCGCCTTCGGCGTCGGGGCCCTGCAGGGCGACTTCGCCCTCGCGGCCTTCGGCTTGGGCTTTGGGCAGCGCGACCTCGGCCTTTGGCAGGCTGACCTGCACGTGGGGAGCTTTGACTTTGGGCAGCTTGACGCTGGGCATCTTGACGTCGGGCATCTTGAAGCGACCTTTCTCTCCCTCTGCTGCGGCGGCCGTCTCGACAGTCACCTCCACGCCGGGCACTTGGATCTCGGCCGCGGGCAGGGTGACGTCGACTTCGGCGCTTCCCGAGGGCACCGTCACTTGGGGCTCCTTGAGGCCGACGTCCGCGTCGGCGGCCACGGTGCCCTTGGCCTCTCTGCTGCTGGACCAGCCAAAGGAAGGCATGCCGAACTTGGGCATCTTGAACTTGCCGTCCTTGGTCTTCGCGGCCTCCTTCTCTGGGGCTTTGGCTTCCCCTTCGACGGTGAGGGCCGCCTCGGGCGCCTGCAGGTCAGCGCTGGCCTTTGGAAGGGTGACGTCGACGGACGGGAGGCTGATGTCCACCTTGGGAGCTTTGATGTCAGCTTTGGGCATTTTGAGGGAGGGCTTCTCCAGCTTCCAGCCGGCCCCTTCGGTTTTGGCGGCGGGGACGTCGGCTTTGAGGGCCAGGGCGGGGCCCTCCCCTGCGGCCGTCACGGTGGCGGACGGGAGCTCGACCTCTGCGGAGGGCAGGCTGACCTCACCTTCGGGCCCTTCCGCCTTAGGGAGAGACACTCCGAATTTGGGCTTGTCGAACTTGGGCATCTTAAACTTGCCTATCACGCCGGCGGCTTCAAGCTCGGCTCCGTCGAGCGAGGCTTCGGCAGAGGGCGCTTTGAGGTCTACCTCGGGCGCCTGGAGCTCGAGGGAGCCTTCGACGGAGGGCAGCTTGATGTCGGGGGCCGCGATGCTGATGTCACCGGCGCCGGCCTTGAGCTCTGCCTCTGGGAGGCTGGCGTCGACTTTGGGCAGGCTGACGTCTGCGTCCAGTTTGGGGGCCTTGACGGTCGGCTTGGAGAAGACCACGCTGGGCACCTTGACTTTGGGCATGTGTAGTTTCATGCCGCCGCCCTCAGCTTTGCCGGCAGCCACCTCCAGGCCGCCTTCGGCGTCGGGGCCCTGCAGGGCGACTTCGCCCTCGCGGCCTTCGGCTTGGGCTTTGGGCAGCGCGACCTCGGCCTTTGGCAGGCTGACCTGCACGTGGGGAGCTTTGACTTTGGGCAGCTTGACGCTGGGCATCTTGACGTCGGGCATCTTGAAGCGACCTTTCTCTCCCTCTGCTGCGGCGGCCGTCTCGACGGTCACCTCCACGCCGGGCACTTGGATCTCGGCCGCGGGCAGGGTGACGTCGACTTCGGCGCTTCCCGAGGGCACCGTCACTTGGGGCTCCTTGAGGCCGACGTCCGCGTCGGCAGCCACGGTGCCCTTGGCCTCTCTGCTGCTGGACCAGCCAAAGGAAGGCATGCCGAACTTGGGCATCTTGAACTTGCCGTCCTTGGTCTTCGCGGCCTCCTTCTCTGGGGCTTTGGCTTCCCCTTCGACGGTGAGGGCCGCCTCGGGCGCCTGCAGGTCAGCGCTGGCCTTTGGAAGGGTGACGTCGACGGACGGGAGGCTGATGTCCACCTTGGGAGCTTTGATGTCAGCTTTGGGCATTTTGAGGGAGGGCTTCTCCAGCTTCCAGCCGGCCCCTTCGGTTTTGGCGGCGGGGACGTCGGCTTTGAGGGCCAGGGCAGGGCCCTCCCCTGCGGCCGTCACGGTGGCGGACGGGAGCTCGACCTCTGCGGAGGGCAGGCTGACCTCGCCTTCGGGCCCTTCCGCCTTAGGGAGAGACACTCCGAATTTGGGCTTGTCGAACTTGGGCATCTTAAACTTGCCTATCACGCCGGCGGCTTCAAGCTCGGCTCCGTCGAGCGAGGCTTTGGCAGAGGGCGCTTTGAGGTCTACCTCGGGCGCCTGGAGCTCGAGGGAGCCTTCGACGGAGGGCAGCTTGATGTCGGGGGCCGCGATGCTGATGTCACCGGCGCCGGCCTTGAGCTCTGCCTCTGGGAGGCTGGCGTCGACTTTGGGCAGGCTGACGTCTGCGTCCAGTTTGGGGGCCTTGACGGTCGGCTTGGAGAAGACCACGCTGGGCACCTTGACTTTGGGCATGTGTAGTTTCATGCCGCCGCCCTCAGCTTTGCCGGCAGCCACCTCCAGGCCGCCTTCGGCGTCGGGGCCCTGCAGGGCGACTTCGCCCTCGCGGCCTTCAGCTTGGGCTTTGGGCAGCGCGACCTCGGCCTTTGGCAGGCTGACCTGCACGTGGGGAGCTTTGACTTTGGGCAGCTTGACGCTGGGCATCTTGACGTCGGGCATCTTGAAGCGACCTTTCTCTCCCTCTGCTGCGGCGGCCGTCTCGACGGTCACCTCCACGCCGGGCACTTGGATCTCGGCCGCGGGCAGGGTGACGTCGACTTCGGCGCTTCCCGAGGGCACCGTCACTTGGGGCTCCTTGAGGCCGACGTCCGCGTCGGCGGCCACGGTGCCCTTGGCCTCTCTGCTGCTGGACCAGCCAAAGGAAGGCATGCCGAACTTGGGCATCTTGAACTTGCCGTCCTTGGTCTTCGCGGCCTCCTTCTCTGGGGCTTTGGCTTCCCCTTCGACGGTGAGGGCCGCCTCGGGCGCCTGCAGGTCAGCGCTGGCCTTTGGAAGGGTGACGTCGACGGACGGGAGGCTGATGTCCACCTTGGGAGCTTTGATGTCAGCTTTGGGCATTTTGAGGGAGGGCTTCTCCAGCTTCCAGCCGGCCCCTTCGGTTTTGGCGGCGGGGACGTCGGCTTTGAGGGCCAGGGCGGGGCCCTCCCCTGCGGCCGTCACGGTGGCGGACAGGAGCTCGACCTCTGCGGAGGGCAGGCTGACCTCACCTTCGGGCCCTTCCGCCTTAGGGAGAGACACTCCGAATTTGGGCTTGTCGAACTTGGGCATCTTAAACTTGCCTATCACGCCGGCGGCTTCAAGCTCGGCTCCGTCGAGCGAGGCTTCGGCAGAGGGCGCTTTGAGGTCTACCTCGGGCGCCTGGAGCTCGAGGGAGCCTTCGACGGAGGGCAGCTTGATGTCGGGGGCCGCGATGCTGATGTCACTGGCGCCGGCCTTGAGCTCTGCCTCTGGGAGGCTGGCGTCGACTTTGGGCAGGCTGACGTCTGCGTCCAGTTTGGGGGCCTTGACGGTCGGCTTGGAGAAGAGCACGCTGGGCACCTTGACTTTGGGCATGTGTAGTTTCATGCCGCCGCCCTCAGCTTTGCCGGCAGCCACCTCCAGGCTGCCTTCGGCGTCGGGGCCCTGCAGGGCGACTTCGCCCTCGCGGCCTTCGGCTTGGGCTTTGGGCAGCGCGACCTCGGCCTTTGGCAGGCTGACCTGCACGTGGGGAGCTTTGACTTTGGGCAGCTTGACGCTGGGCATCTTGACGTCGGGCATCTTGAAGCGACCTTTCTCTCCCTCTGCTGCGGCGGCCGTCTCGACGGTCACCTCCACGCCGGGCACTTGGATCTCGGCCGCGGGCAGGGTGACGTCGACTTCGGCGCTTCCCGAGGGCACCGTCACTTGGGGCTCCTTGAGGCCGACGTCCGCGTCGGCGGCCACGGTGCCCTTGGCCTCTCTGCTGCTGGACCAGCCAAAGGAAGGCATGCCGAACTTGGGCATCTTGAACTTGCCGTCCTTGGTCTTCGCGGCCTCCTTCTCTGGGGCTTTGGCTTCCCCTTCGACGGTGAGGGCCGCCTCGGGCGCCTGCAGGTCAGCGCTGGCCTTTGGAAGGGTGACGTCGACGGACGGGAGGCTGATGTCCACCTTGGGAGCTTTGATGTCAGCTTTGGGCATTTTGAGGGAGGGCTTCTCCAGCTTCCAGCCGGCCCCTTCGGTTTTGGCGGCGGGGACGTCGGCTTTGAGGGCCAGGGCGGGGCCCTCCCCTGCGGCCGTCACGGTGGCGGACGGGAGCTCGACCTCTGCGGAGGGCAGGCTGACCTCACCTTCGGGCCCTTCCGCCTTAGGGAGAGACACTCCGAATTTGGGCTTGTCGAACTTGGGCATCTTAAACTTGCCTATCACGCCGGCGGCTTCAAGCTCGGCTCCGTCGAGCGAGGCTTCGGCAGAGGGCGCTTTGAGGTCTACCTCGGGCGCCTGGAGCTCGAGGGAGCCTTCGACGGAGGGCAGCTTGATGTCGGGGGCCGCGATGCTGATGTCACCGGCGCCGGCCTTGAGCTCTGCCTCTGGGAGGCTGGCGTCGACTTTGGGCAGGCTGACGTCTGCGTCCAGTTTGGGGGCCTTGACGGTCGGCTTGGAGAAGACCACGCTGGGCACCTTGACTTTGGGCATGTGTAGTTTCATGCCGCCGCCCTCAGCTTTGCCGGCAGCCACCTCCAGGCCGCCTTCGGCGTCGGGGCCCTGCAGGGCGACTTCGCCCTCGCGGCCTTCGGCTTGGGCTTTGGGCAGCGCGACCTCGGCCTTTGGCAGGCTGACCTGCACGTGGGGAGCTTTGACTTTGGGCAGCTTGACGCTGGGCATCTTGACGTCGGGCATCTTGAAGCGACCTTTCTCTCCCTCTGCTGCGGCGGCCGTCTCGACGGTCACCTCCACGCCGGGCACTTGGATCTCGGCCGCGGGCAGGGTGACGTCGACTTCGGCGCTTCCCGAGGGCACCGTCACTTGGGGCTCCTTGAGGCCGACGTCCGCGTCGGCGGCCACGGTGCCCTTGGCCTCTCTGCTGCTGGACCAGCCAAAGGAAGGCATGCCGAACTTGGGCATCTTGAACTTGCCGTCCTTGGTCTTCGCGGCCTCCTTCTCTGGGGCTTTGGCTTCCCCTTCGACGGTGAGGGCCGCCTCGGGCGCCTGCAGGTCAGCGCTGGCCTTTGGAAGGGTGACGTCGACGGACGGGAGGCTGATGTCCACCTTGGGAGCTTTGATGTCAGCTTTGGGCATTTTGAGGGAGGGCTTCTCCAGCTTCCAGCCGGCCCCTTCGGTTTTGGCGGCGGGGACGTCGGCTTTGAGGGCCAGGGCGGGGCCCTCCCCTGCGGCCGTCACGGTGGCGGACGGGAGCTCGACCTCTGCGGAGGGCAGGCTGACCTCACCTTCGGGCCCTTCCGCCTTAGGGAGAGACACTCCGAATTTGGGCTTGTCGAACTTGGGCATCTTAAACTTGCCTTTCACGCCGGCGGCTTCAAGCTCGGCTCCGTCGAGCGAGGCTTCGGCAGAGGGCGCTTTGAGGTCTACCTCGGGCGCCTGGAGCTCGAGGGAGCCTTCGACGGAGGGCAGCTTGATGTCGGGGGCCGCGATGCTGATGTCACCGGCGCCGGCCTTGAGCTCTGCCTCTGGGAGGCTGGCGTCGACTTTGGGCAGGCTGACGTCTGCGTCCAGTTTGGGGGCCTTGACAGTCGGCTTGGAGAAGACCACGCTGGGCACCTTGACTTTGGGCATGTGTAGTTTCATGCCGCCGCCCTCAGCTTTGCCGGCAGCCACCTCCAGGCCGCCTTCGGCGTCGGGGCCCTGCAGGGCGACTTCGCCCTCGCGGCCTTCGGCTTGGGCTTTGGGCAGCGCGACCTCGGCCTTTGGCAGGCTGACCTGCACGTGGGGAGCTTTGACTTTGGGCAGCTTGACGCTGGGCATCTTGACGTCGGGCATCTTGAAGCGACCTTTCTCTCCCTCTGCTGCGGCGGCCGTCTCGACTGTCACCTCCACGCCGGGCACTTGGATCTCGGCCGCGGGCAGGGTGACGTCGACTTCGGCGCTTCCCGAGGGCACCGTCACTTGGGGCTCCTTGAGGCCGACGTCCGCGTCGGCGGCCACGGTGCCCTTGGCCTCTCTGCTGCTGGACCAGCCAAAGGAAGGCATGCCGAACTTGGGCATCTTGAACTTGCCGTCCTTGGTCTTCGCGGCCTCCTTCTCTGGGGCTTTGGCTTCCCCTTCGACGGTGAGGGCCGCCTCGGGCGCCTGCAGGTCAGCGCTGGCCTTTGGAAGGGTGACGTCGACGGACGGGAGGCTGATGTCCACCTTGGGAGCTTTGATGTCAGCTTTGGGCATTTTGAGGGAGGGCTTCTCCAGCTTCCAGCCGGCCCCTTCGGTTTTGGCGGCGGGGACGTCGGCTTTGAGGGCCAGGGCGGGGCCCTCCCCTGCGGCCGTCACGGTGGCGGACGGGAGCTCGACCTCTGCGGAGGGCAGGCTGACCTCACCTTCAGGCCCTTCCGCCTTAGGGAGAGACACTCCGAATTTGGGCTTGTCGAACTTGGGCATCTTAAACTTGCCTTTCACGCCGGCGGCTTCAAGCTCGGCTCCGTCGAGCGAGGCTTCGGCAGAGGGTGCTTTGAGGTCTACCTCGGGCGCCTGGAGCTCGAGGGAGCCTTCGACGGAGGGCAGCTTGATGTCGGGGGCCGCGATGCTGATGTCACTGGCGCCGGCCTTGAGCTCTGCCTCTGGGAGGCTGGCGTCGACTTTGGGCAGGCTGACGTCTGCGTCCAGTTTGGGGGCCTTGACGGTCGGCTTGGAGAAGAGCACGCTGGGCACCTTGACTTTGGGCATGTGTAGTTTCATGCCGCCGCCCTCAGCTTTGCCGGCAGCCACCTCCAGGCCGCCTTCGGCGTCGGGGCCCTGCAGGGCGACTTCGCCCTCGCGGCCTTCAGCTTGGGCTTTGGGCAGCGCGACCTCGGCCTTTGGCAGGCTGACCTGCACGTGGGGAGCTTTGACTTTGGGCAGCTTGACGCTGGGCATCTTGACGTCGGGCATCTTGAAGCGACCTTTCTCTCCCTCTGCTGCGGCGGCCGTCTCGACGGTCACCTCCACGCCGGGCACTTGGATCTCGGCCGCGGGCAGGGTGACGTCGACTTCGGCGCTTCCCGAGGGCACCGTCACTTGGGGCTCCTTGAGGCCGACGTCCGCGTCGGCGGCCACGGTGCCCTTGGCCTCTCTGCTGCTGGACCAGCCAAAGGAAGGCATGCCGAACTTGGGCATCTTGAACTTGCCGTCCTTGGTCTTCGCGGCCTCCTTCTCTGGGGCTTTGGCTTCCCCTTCGACGGTGAGGGCCGCCTCGGGCGCCTGCAGGTCAGCGCTGGCCTTTGGAAGGGTGACGTCGACGGACGGGAGGCTGATGTCCACCTTGGGAGCTTTGATGTCAGCTTTGGGCATTTTGAGGGAGGGCTTCTCCAGCTTCCAGCCGGCCCCTTCGGTTTTGGCGGCGGGGACGTCGGCTTTGAGGGCCAGGGCGGGGCCCTCCCCTGCGGCCGTCACGGTGGCGGATGGGAGCTCGACCTCTGCGGAGGGCAGGCTGACCTCGCCTTCGGGCCCTTCCGCCTTAGGGAGAGACACTCCGAATTTGGGCTTGTCGAACTTGGGCATCTTAAACTTGCCTTTCACGCCGGCGGCTTCGAGCTCGGCCCCGTCGAGCGAGGCTTCGGCAGAGGGCGCTTTGAGGTCTACCTCGGGCGCCTGGAGCTCGAGGGAGCCTTCGACGGAGGGCAGCTTGATGTCGGGGGCCGCGATGCTGATTGCACTGGGGCCGGCCTTGAGTTCTTCTTCTGCCTTGCTGTCACTTATCTGCCCTTCAGTTTGCCCTGTCTCTTCCTTTGTAATTGCCCAGGTAAATGTTGGTAACTTCAACTTTGGCAGTCTGAATTTGCTTTCCTTTCCCTCTACATCCTTTTCTCCTGTTTTCATGCCCACATCCATTTTCAAGGTTTTATCACTTCCGGACATGCCGTGTTCTTCTATCTCTGCCTTTTTGACAGTATCTGTGGTTTCTCCTGTGCTTTCTTCGCTTGTTATTTTCATCTCAGGTTTTGGTGTTTTGGCCATTTTAAATGATGGCATCTGTATTTTCCAAGTAGATACTTCTGATTCTGCATCAGACACGAGAGATTTCACATCTAAATTCCTGCCATCTTCTGAACATGTCTCATCTGTTTTTTCTGGTACTGCATGCGGAATATCACTTCCTGTCCCTTTTCTTTTGGGCATTGAAATCCCAAATTTTGTTTTCTGAATTGTTAGTTTTTGTGTGTCGTCTTCTGCCTTTTTTTTTCCTGTTTCCGGTATTTCAGATGTTATGTGTAATTCTCCTTTAACAGTGCCTATTTCTAGACCTTTTACCTGTATAGAACCTTGTGCTGTGTCACCTGTCATGTCTATGTTAATGGCATTTTCACCTTCTCTTTTGTCTGCTGTTCCTTTCTGTTTCTTTTTGGGGGATTTTGATGAGGCTTGTGGTGTTTGTTTCTTTGGAGTTTCTTTCAGATCAGTTGTTTCTAAACTGGTCTTTGATACCTCTGTTGTTATAGCTGGTACTTCAGGTACAGTAAATTTTGATGTTGGTTCCATGGCTTTTTCTTTTTTAATGCTTATTTCAACTTCAGGGCATTTTTTTGCATGAGATTGAATGCTATTTTTCATATCTTTTAAGTCTTTTGTTAAAGTTTCATGTACCTCGTCCACTTTAATTTCATAAGCAGGAGATGTGGTATATTCAACAGTCAGGATCTCAGGATTTTCCAGGCTGGCATCTTCTTTCGGAATTTTTTCTCTTTCAGATAACAGTGTAGGTTTTCTTTCTTTTTTTTGCTTGTCTTGTGGTTCTGGTTTGGATCTGTGCATTTTGAATCCAATGCTAGGGAACTTCAGTTTCTTTTGGCTTCCTTTTTTTTCTTTGATATGGACTTCTTGTTGAAATTGAGACTCTGTGTCTGTGCTTGTAGGGGAAATATCCTGTATAGCAGGCTCATATGCATCTGATGTACTGTGAGATCTTCTGTGCCCCAGTATCTTTTTATTTTTAATTGACTGGAATTTTGGCCATGATAACCTATCTTTTTTAGTTCTCTTGCTTCTTCCTTCCCTTTGGCTCACAATTAATGTTTCCCTGTCTTCTTCTGAAATGTGTTTTCCTGAAGCCTGCAGTGTTTCTTCAGGAATGCTCTCACTGAGTTCTTTTTCCTGAAAGAACAAATAGTAGTCAGAAAATTAAAAGTAAACTGAATATAGATGCAAGACAATATAATATGGAGACAAATGTGCATTTTATTCACAGTATCTACTTGTTATATAACAAATTCCTGAAAATGATGTAGGGAATTTAGGCAGAAGTTGCATAAAACAAATGGATTATATGACTGCAATATGTGGATGTCTTTGCAAAACATTGCAGTACGTAGAGGTTTCTATATGTATCTCTATATATGTCGTACAAATAAATATATAATATTTATATATACGTGTATGAATAGAAAAATAATTTTGAATGGGATAGAGACCTATAAGCAGATCATGTCTATGGAGATATCAGTGATTAAACACATAATTTGAAGAGAAAATTTCATCGATGAGCTTTTGAGGAAAATATTTACTGATATTTTACATTTTGGAAAATATTGAATATAAATATTACAGACCTTATCTGAGCCTGTTCTATCAGTGGACACTTAACAACAACAAAAAAATGCTGACTCACTAGAGATTGTTTTTCTACCCTAATGCAAGATTGTGGCTTTGTCCAAAATCTATAGTCTTGCCTGAGATATTAAAAAAGCTGCAAATATCATGTGGGAGTTTTTTCTTCTCATGAATACTCATGCTAGTAAGTTTAAACACATGTCTAAGTCTTCAGGAGACACAGGTGTGTATTTTCTGGTCTGTTTCCACACAGCACATTACTACAGTGTTATCCAAACTATAAACTAATCAAATATCTACCTGTCTTATTCTTTCCTTTTTGTACTGAGCTGTAGAGTGACTGCGTTCTGGCTCTTCTTTCCCGGTAATTTTTCTTTTGAGGCTGAATTGAACTCTGTATGGCTCGGAATATTGGAGTATCTTGAGCGCATCTTCATATTTGATATTATCAAAAAATATTGTGGCACTTAGAAGCTGATCACCTGCAAGTGGAATCAGACGACATTTTAATTAGTTTGTGTTTTCTTGTGTTTTCTGTTTAATTAATGCCCACCAAAAAAAAAAAAAAATCACATTTATTTAAAATATGATACTATGTTCGTGTAATTGAAGCACAGAATAGTTAAGGCTGGAAAGGACCTCTGGACATCGTCTAGTCCAACTGCACTGCTCAGGGAAGGGTCAGCTACAGCTACAGCTACAGCTACAGTTCAGGTTTATGGGCAGTCAGGTTTTGAATATTTCCAAGGATAGTAACTCTACAACCTCTCTGGAAAACCTGTTCCAATGTCTGATGACCCTGACAGTAACAAAGTTAATTCTTACATTTTTAAGTATTTAGACTTTGGACTTTTATTCTTGTTTAAATCATTATTGATTGTAGTTTTGTGGCATGATATTCCGTGAAAGAATCAAGCCAGGTTCTTCATGAATGTTAGCAGTTTGGTTTTTTTTCATTTTAGGTGTATATATACTACCTTCTATGTATCTTTGTTACTGTTCCAGTGACAATCAGGGGGTTTTTTTTATGGTATTAAAAAAAAAAATCACATTGTATTATTGTTTAAGAAACTGATCTTTGAAATTATTTATATGGAAAGGTTAAGATCACACGTAATATGAGCTGGTTTGGGATCTACTTTTTTATTATCTAAAGAGACGACAGATCAGGCAGGTATCTATATGCACACACAGCTACATACATGATTATTTTAAGATATATTAAAAAACCCCCACAAACCACAAACAGAAAATCAGACTGTACCTTCTCTCAGACTAAATATTTTTGAAGCAGGAGATTCCTTAAGTACTTTTTTAATAAATATTCCTTCATTTCCTCCACCTGTCACGCTAAAACCACTAGCACCAGCTTCTGCTTCAGTTTTCAGGGTCACTTCCATTGTCTCCTAGATATAGAAAAACGTGTGAATTTAGAATTTTTATTTATTTGTATCAAAGTGTTCTACATTATTTTACAACAAAAATTTGAGTCTCCTCAGGTTTATTCTCAGTAGCTCAAGAAAAATTATCTAAAATTATGTCCAATGTGGGTTTGATTGTGTTCTAAATTGGAATTAAGCATGTGGCATTGGATCAGAGCCGCAGGGAACAGGTTGTGGTTTTAAATCATGACACATAGGAAATCTTTTAGGGCTAAAAGATTGTATTTTCTGTGAATGTGTTAAGTACCTGAATTAGAGTCAATGGACCAGAAGAGACAGACAAAGAGCTAATGCTGTACTGTACTCAAACTGGAGAAGGCTAAAGAATGCTGAAAAGAATTATGGAAGGACCTCAGATGGGACAAGTGCTCATGCCTGTGCCACATACGGCAATTTGTGAAGTTCCTGGTCAAAACAAGTCTAAAATGACTCTTTGCCTATATGTCCTGCCCTCTGTCCACGCACCCATGTCTGTGTGCCGTAACAGAATTTACTCTTTTGCAAGCCACATGCCTAAAACTACGGAGTGCTTTTAGACTGACCTGTGGATGATTCTGTTTTGATTTGTCTGTAGAGTATTTTTTGTTTTCGTCTTGAAGCTGAAAAATAATTTGCAATTATTTAGTGTCCAGAAGTCATGCTGTTGTAAAGTACAACAAAAGTCCTACATCAGTTAAAATTCCTGGCTGAGGCCAAGAACTGAGGCTGACTTTATTGGCAACAGTGCAAAACTGGGATCTACAAGTGCAATGTACGACATGAATGATTTCATGATATTATTCACAGTACTAAATTACATGCTAAGGCCTCCCTGCACTGTACCAAACTTTGCATGAAATGACCAGTTGTATGGGGAGCTTTTCTGTGTGTTGCTCATGTAGCATATTTATCATGCTTTCATCTCTCTGAACATATTTTTTTTTTTATTTATTCAACCTCAGCATGAATTTCAAACTGTTGTCTACTTAACATGGCTATACTAATTAAATCTTTAACTTTGAATAACCAAGAGGTACAGGTCATTTTGAAATAAGTATTACTTAGATTCAAGCCAGTTAAATATTCTAAAAGGAAAAGCATTGTGATTTCTTGACACTGTCTGCCCCAGGTACTTTAAGGAATGAAGTCAGATGCATTTTTTGCCAAGAAACAAGAACATGGCCAACAAGAAGTCCAGTACAATATAAAGCCATCAATGAACATGACCCTGATTTTGGTGGGGACAGAAAAACAATATGGCTGCAACAACATCCTGTTACATGACATATGAGTCTCAGCTAGTTGTAGGAGCTAAATAAATCCTCTTGAATCAACTTGGTAAAGCCATGCCTGCATGAAAACTCAGTGTCTTGCCTTTAAATATTCTTCTTCTATGGAATATTCATAAACTGGAGAGGATCCTTGTGGCCTTGGACGAATGTCTTCTACTGCTACTTCATTAACCTGTGGAAGAGAAATAAGTGGTGGGAAAGGAACATCCACCATTAAAGAGCGGCTCGTTTTTTTTAGGCGAGTTTTCTACTTGGGCATAGTCTCCTTTTGTGTACAAATATTTCATTAGTAATGGTGGGTGTAGAATAACGAATAACTGTTTCCTTAGGTCAAGAACAAATACAATTCTCATTTAAGGATGTTACTCAATAACACAAGGGAGAGACTCCTGAGAGACCAGAACAATGGTATGCTGCTTTTGGTTTTCTCTATGTATTGTATGCATCTATGGGCTGAACAGACTGAAAATACTGACAGATCCATTAGTAAAAATTTTAAAATGCAATAAAAATTGCCTCCCCTGCGTTATTTGCACACCTAACATTTGCATCCTGTGGCTTCAAACTTTACTGCCCTCTATAACTAAGCAAACCAAGGAAGGGTCCCAGTGGGAATTTTTCTGACGACAAGCACTTGGCATGCTTCCTTCTGGAGTCAGACAATAGGGAACTTAAACCAGCTGAAGCTTTAAAGGAAAGTTACTGTAGTCCACAGCCATGTAATAGTTTGCTAAGTCTTGGTATCGAACTTATATTGGTGAATCATGGCAAAGAGCAGATCACTTTATACTGAAGTTTCATTTCTGGCTTTTGAGCTGACAGAAGAATCCCAAGCAGAAATACACTTTAATGGGGAGAAAAATCACCAGCAAGACCCAACTATAAAAAAAATATGTAAGATCCCATTTTAACAAGGTAAGTGCCAAACCCACATCCCAAAAAACTCAAACTCACAGAGTCTTCGTCCTCTGCATCTGCATCAGCATCAGCATCTCCTGGAGGCTCGGCTGGTCTCAGCTGTCGTCCAGAACCTGAAAGCAGCACACAGGTTGTTGGTGTCTGCAGGAACTACACAGAGCACACAGCAGTCAGCTTGAAGGCTGAACCCCTCTGGAGCAGCACTCCCTGGGGACGTGCACCGACTGGCTGTAGAAAGGCCTGCTTTCATTTAGATTCCTTATCTCAGATCTCATCAGGCTGATCTTTCCAAAGATACCAGAAATATTCGTATCCAGAACTGTAAAGGCTTTTGTGAAGGAAACAGTTCCCAGATTGGAGAAAATGTAGAACTAGAAGTTGGCCAGATTTTTAAATTATTATTATTATTATTATAATTTATTATTATTATTATTATTATTATTACGAAGCGGGGTTTGAAGTGTACATTGGGCAGAATTGGCAGGGTTTTGGCAGTGGTGAGGTTGTGGGCTGGTCTCTGTGGGAGGAGGTCACAGATCAGCCTGTGCCAGATGCAGCGACTTGCAGCCAGCTCTGCCTGCAATGCTGAACCAAGTGGAGGGGTTTCTGGTGCCTCTGTGAAAATGTGTTTAAGAAACACATAAATATGTGGTAAATGCTGAGAAAAAGGGACACCACCACTAGAGGAGGAGGAGAAAGACAGAGAAGACCACATCAGACCAGGAGGAGAGAGGAGAGATGGCAGAGCAGAAGAAATGCTGGAGCAAAATAGAATCTCAAGCAGGGGCCGGAGGAAGAAAAGCTGCCTGAGCAAGGGCAGAGAGAAGGAGGCTCAACACTGATGGGACAACGGCTGGTGGAGGAACCCACCCTGGGACAACTGACTATGAGGCAACAAATAGAAAAAGAAAAGCAGCCACCATCTGCTGACCCCTGTCTCCTGCACCAGCCCTCACCTCCCCAAAGGGTTGGAGTGTAGCCCAGGGTGAGGGGATTGGGCACCAGAAAGATGGGAGAAGAAGAGTATGGAGATGTTTTCCCTTAAATGGGTTTGGTTTTGTTTTTTTTTTAATATCAGAATCAGTAATTAGAAGTTCATTAATTGGCAATAAACTGAATTGATTGAAATTCTCCATCTTATAACTCTTCCTTGCTTCTGACAGATGTCTTAAGAGCTGGAGAGTAAACCTCTTGAAGCTTGGATAGTCATGAAGACTCTACTTTCTTGGTTTTTAAAAGAATTGAGGGCAGAGAGAAATGAGGTGAAGGAGATGGGCTGTTTGAAAGTATGATTCTGTAGAAATGCCTTAAATTTGGCACTGCAGAATGAAAACAGCATGAATACGCCATCGTTTTCAGAGATCCAGGCTTAGCCAGTAGAGGACAGTGTGGCTGAATTACACATTCCCTGATGCTCAGGCTATTCTAATACATGCACAAGTCCTTGTCCTATTAACTACTTCTCTTTCCTGTCTCCATGCTCCATTTCTTCAAGCCATCAGGCTGTCTAGCTCTCTCACACCCAGTTCTGCAACTGCCATTAGTATACAGAGCTTTGGCTCTCTAAACAGATCCTCTGGCTTAAAAATGTGTTGGACCGCTAGAGAAGACAACCGCAAGCAGAACTGTGCAACTCATTCATTGTCTACTTTAAATGAAGAATTCTTGGGCTGGAACACATTTCTGGATATGGGTATCTCATGCTGTGTGTGCAGACAAGCTGGCACGACATATGTGTGTATGCAACTAACTTACGCATGTTGCCAAGCTCTTGTTAAAATGGCTGTGATTTTGCTAGCCTTTCTTCCTGGTTTTTTGATCTACATTTATTTTTGCCTCAACTTTTTTGAAGATGAACTAATTTAGTACAGGCAGCCTTTTGAAAAAGTTACACCACATGATCAGTGATGGACCACCTTGTTAAAATGAATGGAAATAGTGTGCTTCCAGTGGGAATATCCCCTGTCAGTCTGTGGGACAAGTTTCCAAACTTGATAGAAGTCATCTTCATTAGCCATACGTACATCATCTTAATCAGCTCTCCTGTGGTACTTTAGCTCCAGAGAACTGGAGTCAACTCAGAACACATCAGAGCTGCCAGACCATGCCTACTTTAGCCTTTACAGGACTAGTTCTGACACCTAAAATGGACAATTCTAGAAAATGGTCTAATGCAGACCCTAATTCAGATTAAAGACCTGCATAAATTGTCTTGATTCTTTTTTTTTTTCAAAAGCTCTAGCATTTGTAATTTTCAGAAGCTCAAGAAAATTGGAAAATGAGCATGACCTTGCCAAAAAATTTAGATATGTATTTATGAATCTGATTTTAGGCATTTTTGCTCAAGAATTCTGGAATCCATTCATGAAGCTCTTCACCACGTGTATTTTAATAAGCATCATGTCAGAAGAGCTGAGGCTTGATTGTTTCATTTGCTTGGTGATTCTAAAGATTCAGGTGCCAACGGCAAATTTTATGGCTGTTACTAAAATTCCAAGAAATAGTAAGGATTAAGTCTTGAGTCATTGACATATTTTTCACTTGGGAGAATCCCACCCACAAGCCCTGCAGTCCAGCAGAATGATTTAACAGAATATTGCATGAATCGCTAGAGCATTAGCTCTTCAGTGCAGCATTGATCCCGGTGGCTGCCAATACTTTTGCTACCGGAAAAGAAAAAGGAAAGAATTGTCTGGGAGAATTCTTGGGCTGGTTCACTGCTTTTTCTCTTGTTTTACTCTAGTGTAACTTCAGTGACATTTTAGTTGTCTACAACTGGAGCAATGCAAGTGCGGAGTGCTCCGTTTGCAGGACTTGAATGGTCCTGTCTAGTTTGTGCTGTTGATTTTCACCATCCAGTGGGGCATACCCTTTGAGTCTAGGGTACTGCAGCTATCCTACATGTCCTAACAGAGGTGAAACGTTTAAAACCAGATATTTTAAACAAAGCATTCTTAGAATGATTAGGTGACCAACACCTTCAAAACATTCCAAGAGAATCACTTCCTGCAGTGAAACCGGAACACTTATTTTCCATTGGGATGCCATTTTAAAGCAGAAAATGACGCTGCCAATTATTGTTCATTGTTGATGTAGAGAGATAGACCTGGCCTGGGTGACACCTCATCTGGACCTGGGTCAGGATGGCTTCACATGCTTGGCCAAGTACTGGCAGGTAGAAGATTGCTCTTCTTGTCCTTGCTAGAGAGGCTGTGGATCAACGTTTGCCAAAATGTTGCTAAAAAAATCCCCTGTTGTTAAGAGGAAAATCTGTCAACGTAAAAGGCGTCTTTCACTGACCTCCTGATGGGTAGGAAGGGAAGGAAGGCTTCATTGAAAGCCTTTAGTGAACTGTTACCTCTCCTATACGGTGATATTGGAACTCTTTCCTGCAAAATAGAGCAACAGATTACTGTCCCTAGGGCTAATAGACATGTGGCTGAGACTGCATGGAGGGACATCAGCTACGCAAATGACCTTCCCTCCCAAAGCTTCACGCAAAGGCCTTTCCATCCACCTTGTTTTCCACAAACTCTGCCTACTCTGCCCCTGTACCGTAGCTAACACATGTCATAAAAGACTTCTTGTGCCCCTGATTCCTACTGCAGACTAAGATTTGGTTCAGATTTTTTTCCCAATTCAGAATACTTTCAAAACGCAGCTATAAAAGGGGGGAATTACAGTACATCGATGACTGCCATTATCAGCAAAGCCATGTTTCTGTGTATAAAAGACTGTGCCAATAAACTGTGATTTATATGCCTGTCATTCTCATGCCCCAAATAGTAGTGATGCAACTTTTTATAGGCTTTAACTTTTTTTATAAACCTTGGACAATCAATGCTTTGTTCAGAATGTTTTCATAAACAAGATGGAATTTACATACGTGACTACTTCTAGTAGCCACTGAACTGGCTTCAGAACAAGGGAATTTTTTGAAAGTAGGCAGTAGGAATTATATGGGCTGGAACATTTTCATATCATATGACTGAAAATTGTATTGGCTTTTTAAAATGCAATTAAAAAAAATTATCTTTAATCTATCAATCCAGCTGGACTGTTTTGGGTAAAACCACAAAACATAAAACCAGGTTATTTTTTGGTGTTCACATTCAGTGGGTAATAAGAGTCTTCAAAACCACATTTGAGACGTTAAAATCAATTTCAAGTAGGCAGTGTCATGAGTTCAATTATGCTTTAATGTATTGTATAAACTGAAGAGAAACCTAGCTGTAACTGGGACACTGGCGTATAAAATTACCATAATGTGTATACTGCTGGTAAAAAGGAAACAATAATGTCCTTTGCTGATCATCTTAGCTGCCTTGCTTAGAAATTACATCCCTTTCTATGCAATTCTTAGATTTGGGCTTTCTGATTTCTAAGATTTTATACTTAAATTTGTTACTTTGTACTAAAGCTATGCATGCATATGAATGAATTTAAGCATATAACTTTTCCTTGCATCATATTCTTAGGCATTACCTTTCCTGCTAAAAGTGGCTTTGTTTTGTTCTATTTTAATTTTATTCTGTTTAATTTTATTCTGGTTTTTGTTGGAGAGAACTAAAATGCTGTTGTTGTGTGGTATACCCTGGGATTTTAATGTAGATCAGTCAAAACTGACAAGAGTAGCAATGGTTGCAATGCACATATTTCTTACAAAGATACAGGTTAAATATTGCTCATTCTCAAGTAATATCTTCCTTAGGAGAAGAGGTTCCTTCTTGCCATGTACTGACTAGCATGAATTACCTAACTACACTTCAACAAATAGTTTCTCTTCGCATACAGAAACCTGATCTGTGGAAAACATCTGTCCACAGGTGAAAACTTGTATGATTTGCTCACTCATTTAATATTATTTGTTAATATATGAAGGTCACAACCTGTGCCTTTTCTTACTAGGATTTTGGTGTTTGCTAGTTTCCATTTATTAGCCATGATAAGAATCAAACAATCCTGTTTGTGAAGTATTGTGGAAATTAACAGCTTTGAGTCCTTAGCCAGTTAGAAGACTCATGTCTTGATGTGTGGGCAAGGCTGGGGAATCCTTAGGCAGGTATTTTCTGACAGTGCAAATAACGCTTTGGGCACTTAACCTGATTTGTGTTGTTAATAAGAAGTAGGAGTGAATAATTGCAAGACAAACTACAATAATAATTTAATATCATTGTCATTGTTGGCACTCTGTTTGACCCAGCAAAGAATTCATACATGAGGGTCAGCGTTTTTCACAGTGCTCCTTCATGGGCATGAATAAGGTTGTGCATCGCTGCTGTCACAGACAGCTTCAGCTGGCACCCGCATCAGACATCTCTGTACCTGATGATCTGTCTGTCCCTGTGCTCTCAGGCACCCTGTCATGGGTCTGTAACTTCCCATGCACACGTGGCTAGTCACTGCTAATGCACTGCTCCAGAATTCCTTGTATTTTAAAAATTAAATCCCTTGCTCAAAATGGATTTTTTTTCCCCACAGCTTGTTGTCCCTCTCTTGCAGGTATCACAATTACTGGGATTCCTTTTCTTCCCTCAGAGCTCTCACAGCCGCCTGAGCAGTGCTGCTGCAAAGGCCTGCAGCCCCTTCTGATTCCCTTCTTATATTTGAAACGGGGAATATTTAGAATCGTTAAAATATTTAAAATCGTAGGTCTCAGATCAGGAAAGCACTTGATAACAGGAACACTATGCACATGCTTGGCATTCACCTTGGCCTCTCGAGAGCACTTTTTCAGATAGGTAAGTTCACCTGACTTTAGTGTACTAAGAGAAATTTTTCATTTCAGGGTTCTGGGCAAAAAGGCAGCAATTCAAAAGTTTTACTTTTTCTTGGGCTACCTCAGTGCTTCAGTTTTCATGTCTGCTTCTTTTTTATACCCATCCCAACCCACTGTCTCTATTATTTTGATGAGTTACTAAATTAACGTACCTTGCAGAAAGTTCTTTGTGTTTCCCAGGATATCCCACAAGACTGGAGACTGATGAATAAATGTAGATCAACCAGCTAATTAAAATGTTACTTCAGCTAGTCAGTGCCATCAAGCACATAAGCTATTGCATTCTTGGTTTTGTTTTCTTAAAGCTCCCATGACTGAAAAATGACCCAAATAAGATTTTTTTTTTAAAAGCCTTCACAGACAAAGTTACAGTGACAACAAAAGAACCACCTTTTTCATCTCAGCTACCGTTTTCTGGATACAAACATGAATTTTTGGCACTTAAAAGAACTATTTTCACCACTTCCAAAATCAGCTGTGTTAAAGATCTCTGAATCCACAAGCAAATCTTTTATGCTCTGCCAACCGCACCAATTGGATTGACAAGACAGAATTTGCTGATCCCTGTGCTAAAAATGTTGTGCAAATGATACGTACAAGCACAAAAACAGTTAATCGGTGTCAGCAGTGGCCTGAAATGTTTCCCTATTTCTCTTTGTTCTGCAGAGATTTTTCCTCAGCTTGAGTTACAAGTGGAAGTGGTGACCTAATGCTGCGTTAAGGAGGGCTACAGCCCCAGCTATACTGTAATGCTTCAAGGTCTGTTCTTAAAAAGAAATAAACCATTGTCCAGAACTGCTGTCTGGAGGCCACACAGTGAAGAACATCTGCTCTAATACCATACCTTGGGTTCTGCTGTGGATTTCCTTAAAAGTAAATGCCAAGGTTAAGTGTAAAGACCGTGAACAAGAACAACTAGGAACACACGAGTGTAGCTGGGCTGCTCAGCATGAGGGACTTGGCTGTAACAGTTCGGAGCAGTCATCCCCAACACCCATATCCTCCTGGGCAGTGTGGTGGAGAACTCATGTCCTTCCAGGCAAGCAATGCTGGAGGAAAATGATCCTGCAAGCATCAGCTGGCAAAGATAAGAATCTGAACGTGTCTGCAAATAAACTCTTTTATGCATGCACTGTGTTCCTTGAGGAAGCCACCCTGAGGTTTAAAGTGCAGCTCATCGCACAGGCTCTTGCACAGTCTGCGTGACCATGAGCTCCGGCAGGCCTTTGGCATTCCCAGTAAGCAGCTCCAACTATGCTGGGGAAAACCCTCCGTGAAAAAACAAGAGGTTCATCTTCTACAAAGATTTCCTAGCACATTCCAGAGACCTGGATTTGTTCCATTGTCCTGCCAGATCCCACGGACTGAGTTACAACAACTGCTGGGCAGGGCTCTGGGGCACGGCAGGACTGCAGCGGGAATGCCGCGGCTGTCACTCTATCCGGGCAGGGTACGTGGCAATGGGGAGATGCGGGTGCAATGTCACCGGGAAGGCTGCCTCTCCCAGCCCTCCATCGCAGGAATGTAATGTTACTTCACTTGAACCGCTGCCAGCGAGGCAGCAGAGGCACCCAGTAGCTCCACCTAGATGAACCGGCTTCCCAGCTCGGAAAGGAACGACTGCCACAGAGAAAAAAGCAGCCGTTCTGCCTCAGTAGAACCCTCTCCATCAAGCCCTGAGATACTGGTCTTCCAAACTGTTCCTGTGGGGCGAAGACGGAAGGCTAATGTGTGGAATGAAGATAAAGATTTTGCTGCTAAAGGGGTTTAACAGGCCTTATTACCTGCGGGACGCTATCGGAACCAGCTAGGCCTGTGTCTAAGCTGCACTCCCGCCTTTGTTTTGCATTTGGTTTGGTGATGCCCTCTGGTTGCAATCTGTCACTGGGCTGCATGCTTGTTCTGTGATGAATTAGCGCAGCCTGTGGAGCTAAAAGCAGGCGCTCGTAGCACAGCAGAGCTCAAGGAGCAGCTACTCCCAAATAACCAACGTGTGAATAGTTCCCTTCCATTCAAGGCACGGACAAGATGTTTTGATCCAATGCCTTGGTATGTTAAGCTGCCCTTGTCGGCAATTAGAGTACTTTATTAAATGCCTTCAAATCATCTCATCTGAAAGCCTCCCGAAAACAGAAAATACATGTAAGTTACAATCAACAGTCTCCTCACCCGGCCGGAGAGCTGTTTGTGAGGTTAGCCCCTACTTTTATCAAAAGGAGCGGTACTCTGCTCTCTAAAGTACATCCAAGTAAAAAAATGTCTAGGGAATTAAGGCTTCTTACAGAACTTACTGGGCTCTGTAGGTTTCTGTAGAGCATTTTCTACAGGTTGACTAATACCAGGGAAGATGTGGAAGGGAGGAGCACTGGCAACTGAGAACAGATATAAACACTACCATAAAAAGAGAAACTAACAGCCCCCAGATGTGAAGGAGAGCGAATGGCTTTTCCGTGAGTGTGTGTTTAGTGATAAGCTCTGCCCGCAGATTTAAAACTATTAAAAGCATGCGTGCTCACGCTTCGCAACAGGAGCAAAACCTTTAGTGAGACCAATCGGGAAGGGTCTCTTTAGTCTTACAGTGGTCCGCCTTTCCTCTGATGGTAAAGATAAATTCAATAGAATCTATAGAACATTTAAGAGCATGAGAATAAATCACTCTGGTGGGGCTCTGCACAGTTTCTCAGCTTGAGCCATATTGAAATACGAAAAGCACAGGGGACTTTTTTTTTTTTTCTTTTTGCAATTGTCAAATTGAAATTTCCCAGATCCTGGGTTAATGAGTTTCATCCAGCTATCACAAATTTTCAGAAACGTGGTTATATAGAAAATGTAATTTGGCCAGATCCACATAACTCTTATGGTACAAGAATAAAATATTTGCTAAAGTATTTTATTAATCTGATATTTTACCTGTTGCTAAAAAAGAGTATTGTTTCATAGGAGTAACACAGTGTTTGAAAATAAGTTCTCAACCAAAGTTTGTTGTGGGAACATGATTAGAATGATGTCCAAAAGAGACAGCAAATCAAGGAGCAGTGGTTGATATCTGCATTTGTCTCTCCTGGTCCCTCTCTCCTCTCGCCTGTTAAAATATAGCTGCAAGTGGCAGGGTTGCTTTGCACGCACCAGATGACCAGAGGTTCAGCGATGTTTCCCTCACCCAACAGTAAGTTCAGCATTTTTTTCTGTAGTTTTAGTCTAATGATTGCCTGGAGGGTATGTGTGAAGTCCTGCCCCGTGTCTGTGTGTTTGCTTGTCTTAGGCAGGAGTTTTCCTCTCTCTCAGGTTTTACGTGACAGAATGGGTTTCCAATGTGTGGTTTACTTCCTGCATGAATTCCCATGGTGTTCTGGTGTACAATTGTTGTGACGATGGTGTGACATTAGGACCCTCTCTGATAATTATGAGTTATAACTTTTCCAGAACTACAGGGCCTCTGTTCTCACCAAGTCAGTAAGAGAAGAGAATCACTTTTTAGTAGTTGTCGTTGTGTATGTCCTATCTCCTGTACTGAACCAGAATTGCTTACCCACCCTTCTGGACTGGGCACAAGTGAGTTAGAGATTCATAGCCAAATAAAGCAATAAAGACTGGTCTAATCCACTGTTACCCTCAATAATTTTATCTCCTGGGACTCTCAACAATTTTATCGCTTGGTATATACTGCCTTTACTTGTGATTGAGTCTGTACCAGTGCTGTAAATATTTGCACGGACACCCAACTAAAATCTCCCAGGGTGTCTGGCTGGAAGGTCTGGATTTTAAGAAGGGCTTCAGGGACATGTTGCAAGTGAAGTGCTCCCTATTGCTTAACAGCTCACAACCCTCATAGGAACTAATCTACAGTTATTTGGTTATCCAATATATTGATTAGGCAGGTTGCAGCTTTTTTCCCTCTGAAAGAAACCCCTTCACCTATTTAACAAGCTAGACTTGGAAAGCGAACACAAAGCTGCCTTCCTTTCAGAGCAAGGGGCAGTTTTTCCCCCTGTTAGAGAGCTGTGAACTCAGCTCTTATCATGACTTGCCTAGAAGCAGAGGCAGGTGGGTGCCTATTGCAGATAAGGCACATAAAGCTCACGAAAATTAACTTTCCCACATTCCTTCTCCTGGCTGATTCATCCCCCCAAGAATCCAGGCTTCTCCCAGAGCAGATTGCCTGTTCCACTGCCAAAGTGGAGCCCTGCTCAGACTTAGAAATGAGTGAAATGACTACATGTATTAAAAATGACCGTTCCACACATGTAGGCTTGATTGGCAGCCCTGGAGACTCAATTTCTCTGGCCACAGTGTCAGTACTGCTTGAGAAGCAGTGGCCATAACCCCAAGCTGTCGCTGAAGGTAGCCCAGTACTGACCCGGGGAGGTGCCAAGGGAAGTTGACTACTCTTTATCCTCTCTCTGACACTCTAAAAGAGGATGCTAATTCTTGATGCTTTTGGTAGAGAACATATTTATTCCCTAAGAAGAGATCTTAAGAATAAGAATAGGGGATCTACTAACATTATGCAAAAAGCCCAAAGCAACTGATACAGGCTTTACACAATGGCGCTGACCACTCCAAATTAGAAACAGAGTTTTCTGCTCTTCAAAACCACTGCTTTAAAAATATCCTCATCAGAATCAATGCACAGTAAAAATGTTTGTGTTTGTAAATATAAACATACACATGCATACATACATAGAGAATTTACAATAAGGATCCTTATGGCCTAGGAAGACTTTTCTTTCTCTTCACTGATAAAATTCAGTGCAAAATTAAGTCTCTAGATGCCGCAGTATTAATGGAGTGATGTTACTTTGGCTGCCTCTCTGGTATGCTGGGCATAGCCCCTCTTGAAACAGGAATGCGGCAAAAACCTTGTCATTTTTCCACAGCCTTTTATGGGGGCTTTTATATAAATATCTGCCCTTGGAAACAGGTTTTCAGCTTGGGAGAAAATTCCCTGGGCAACTTGTTTGGATTTAAATCACTACAGAAGAAAATATCTTTTAAGCTTTTGAATTCCTTAATGTATATGTAATACAAGAGCTATGGGATAAAGGTGACAGAAAATTATTATGGGAAAATATTTTACATCAAAGATAGAGTTAGCAGTTCCCTCACTTGTTAAGATAAAAATGTTTTCTGTCAATAAACAGTGATGGTAGCAAAATAGTATTTGGCACAGCTCACTTTCTCTTGGTTTTGTGTGGTGTAGGAGAGTCCCTTTAAAAACAGAGAGAATTTCTGGATGCAGACTGTGGGTTTTACAAAAGCATAAAAGCTCATTTGCAGATAAATTAATCCATTGAAACAGATAAATAAAATAATTAGCATAGTTCTGTTCACATCAGTGTAATTCAGATCTGAATACATGGACTATAAACTTGGGGTTCAGTCCAAAAAAGGTCAGATTTCAAAAGAATTCAACAGATGACCCACCAAATTATTTTTTAAAATGTTGTCTCCTTATTTCAGTCCATTGGTTTTCACCTCTTTTTTGAACATCTTTCCCTAGCAGAAGTACACCTTGCCCCAGAATTTTCTAAACTTGCCATTTTGATAAATGTCTTCTTTTACAAATTAAGACTGTGCGCTTAATCTTTACTGTTTGAAATTAGAAATAATTAGATATGTAAGACCGAAAAGCATTGGGATTTAAGTGTGTGTTAAGTTATGAAAGGAAAAACTGAAGATGACAAACTTGCATTGCATTATATTTTTTTAAAAATATTTTTGAACATTTACATGTGGTTTTTAAACAATTCAGTGGTCATTTCCCTCTCCGCGCCTTCTGGCCAGTACTGAGGCACCCAAAAATAACAAACCAGCATGCTGGCCTGATAGCTGAGTCAAGGAAATAGATTTCAGTTTTATGTTTCATAGTAAATGAATATTACAGTTTCATAACATAAACGATAGGGAGAAACCATTTTTTTAAAGACTCATTACTGGAGTTCTGGATTTCTTTTTGATTAAAGACTCAAATAGGGAGAAAGTAACTAGAGTTCAGTTCAACCATGTAGTAACTGGTGAATGAATTGATATGGGTGGAGTTGTTTGAAAGCAGTAAGAGGACTGTTTCTTGGACTTGATTATCAACCCTAAGGCTGATTAATAACATTTCCAAATATTTACTGTCTCTCTGTAATAAGAAAATAATGACATTTTATGGAAATGAGTAACTGTTTCTTTATCATAATGGTCTATTCACACACAGGTTAAATATTTTTTGACTCAGTTAAAACAGGATGCATTCTTTTTGAAGGCACATGGTAATGTTTTTCTTGATGAACAGCTGTGATAGATTCAGACTAATGTGTAAGGGAGAATAAATGACATTTTGCCCTTTAGCTAGATCAAGGGCTCTACTGAAATCAACAGCCTGGAAGCAATACAAAACTAGTATAAGGAAAAGGAAGAAGCCAGGGCTTCAGTTGGAGTCTTTGAGATCTACTGCAACTAGGTGGATCTGATTCTTCTCTCAGGTGGCTTCTTCAGAGTCATTTAAATCTGTGCAAGAGGAGGACAATCCAGTGGCTTGCCCTCCCTTTGCTGAATGGTAATGACCACCTTCATTTGCCAAGCCATGGAGAGTTTGAGTGCAAGAGAATAGAATGGGAAGCACCTGGAGATGTCCTTCAGTCCATCTGTGGGTTTTTCTGCACAACCTTGCAAAGACTATTTTAAAACCAATGGTGTTTTACTACTTATGGTCTCTTGCACCCTGCCTCATCCAACCACCTCAGTGAGGACTCCCTGCTTTTTGTCTGTGAACTGTGGTTCATCGTGTGCAACAGAGAGACTACTGCTGTCTCCTAAGGAAGGTGCATTTGCATTCCTTGGCCCACCATCACACAGAGCTTACAGTCAATAAAGCCAGACAAGAAGGATCGCTACCATGAAATTATCCTGTCTAATGTTTACAAGGCAGAATAATTTTTGCTTTACCATCAACAACAACAAAAAGCTCCCCACCATCTTACTGCAACATTTTTAAATGCTGCAGTCCTAAAGTCCTCCATGAACTGAGATGTCAATGATGTTTTAGCAGTGGCTGAAATACTTGCTTTATATAGTGTTGTTTAGGTTAGTTTTGACAGAGTTCTGCAACTACACTGAGAGCAAAATTTGCTTTTTCTTCATTGCAAGTACTTTGAACACTCCTTACTCACACTTTGAACACTCTTATGGGAAGCGTCTGTCCCCATTTGTCTAAAAGGGAGTAAAGGAAACAGAAAAGCGTTTCTCTGTTTTCACAGAAATCAAGTTTCTGACGTCTTTCAATGCAGGGCTTGATGCAACTGGGAACAGATGGGAAAAGACAACATGCACATAGCCCAGAGTAAATCCTTCTTCAGGTGCTGCCAACCGAAAAACAGGTCCTTCACACTTCTACACCAGGTTAATCTACCACGGTAAGATTATCTTGAAAGGTTTTGAAAAGACACCAGGGCCAGGGTCTCAAGGGTGTGGACCCAGAAGCAACAATGCTAAGCAAAGCGCAGGGAACAGGGCCATTGCTAAAATGTAGGATCTCCTGGGGCGTGTTCTTCTGCTTATGGGTTTGGTTACGGAAAAGAGCTCTTTGTTTTTGGTACACAGCTTGGCCAGTGCCTGGTGCTAGACCTTGTTCTTGATCCCTGGACTTTGAAGCCCTGTTCTCAGAGGGCCTCTGCATGGATGGTGCAAACTACATGTTGCTGTGAGATTATCCTCTGCAGCTGGAACCACTGGCCTGGTTAAAAACTTCTGGCCTGGTAGGTACAAGAAGACTCTGAGGGTTTTGTTACTCTTACTGGTTGGACACATGGCTATTACTTATACGCTACCCTGCACGCCTCTGCAGCAGGGAAGGTCACAAACTTTTCACAGCTGTATGTCTGAAGAGAGGGGTCTGAAAAGTGTCTGAACAATTTCTAGGGAAGTTTAAGCTCTCCTTGCTGAGCAGTGCCAGCTCAGGGATACTGCAAAACACATTTTTCATGCATGTGGTTTTTATTAAATGTGGCTGTCAAAAAAGAGGAGGGCTCGTGTTCCTGAAAAGGTGCAGCAAAGAGCAGACAAATGGTTGGAATAAAGCATTAACAGGAATGCGCCCTCTCTGCCTAGGCAAAAATCACCACTTCTGTAGAGCCTTCAGGGCTCTGTAGAGCCTTTCTGGCTCAGGGACTGGTAGCTGTCTAGCCATGGGATTCCAGTGAATGACACAGGAACCCAACCTACTCCCCAGGGAAGGCAGTACTTGCTGCACAAGTCACTCCTCCCCATCCCCAGACCTGCTGGACAGACACTGGCTCTGCACAAACTGCACCTTTCCAGTGTTGCGTAGGCACAACTGGAGAGACACTGTCTTTAACTAAGCCCTGCTCTCCCTGCCATGCTGCAGATAATGTTTTCCAAGTGTGTTGGCAGTGAACTTAAACCATCCACCGCAATCTGATAATGCTTGCTCCTAATTATTTTGCTGCAGTAAAATTATGAAGGTGAATCCAGAAAAAGCAAAGCGAGTGTTTATTTTCTTGATGATAATTTCCCTCTCATTTAACAGATACAGAATCAGGTTTTGTCCTCTGATCTAAATGTGTATTCTGAAGTTCAGCTGGATTTATACCAGTGCAATAGCAGAATTTGACTTGTGATCTCCAGATGACAACATGAGTTCACGGACTTGCTTATTTCTCTGTAATACATTCTTTGGGTTTTCTATGAAGTTCCTGTTTACCAAGCATTGTAGTCTAACTATGATGCAGTTGTGTGGCAACAGTGTACCACATAAATTAGGCTAACTCTGGGTAATATCACAAAAAAATATGTGTTTATAGCTTCATGCCAGTTTCTGACTAATGCTTTTGTTTGTTGCTATAGCAAACCACACATGAATCTGATAGGCAAAGCATGTTTATGACTAACCTTAGCTCTCTGGGGATTGAAAGTATGGAATTAAAAAAACCTCAACCACAACACACAATGTGAGGAGAACATGATAGGAAACACCTTTTTTGGCGTGAGTTACTATGAACATTAAAAGAGAAGAACATCATGAGAGGAAAACATTAGGAAATGGGAACTGTGGGAATAACCGGCTTTAACCCACGATGATTCAACTACAGCTTTTATTTCACATCACAAACTTTCCTGTGCAGGACTAGAGTGCATTGCAAGAAGTCCTGGTGGTGTGTTAAGGGATGGATTTAAGCTTCTGAAGTCTGGAGAAGCTTTGGATCACACTTTAAAACATGTAGACCGCTTTAGTCAAGATAAGTTTTACACTCTGCCTTGACACCTAGGACACTGGTATTCACTTAATTGATTTCTATTACAACTTATATTTTGGTAATTTCCAAGAGCCTGTCCCAGGGCTGACACCTCATTATGCTGTACACATAGACAATGGAGAACAATGCTGGCCCCGAAGCGCTGTCTGTCAGACTAATGGGGAGGGTCAAAGGGAGAGGAGAATGGACAGAGAGAGTGGGAGGCAGAGACAGAGGGACAATGTGACTGCTCCACCCACCAAATCAGAGGCTGAACCCAGGTGTCTTGCACCCCAGTTCAGTTGACAGATTCAGGTTGCCAAATATGTTGCTGTGGGAAGATGTTATGTATCCTGCAGAGGAGGGAATATCAGTACAGATAAAGTGATTCCTAAACTGGGATAGCTTACAACAAAGCTACATTATGTCAGGCAAAATTTATACTGGTGTTGCACTGTTATACTTAATAACCTCTTTCCTTTGTGGGTTGAAAAAATGAAGGGGAGTATTGGTGTATATAGATACAGACCAGTTTCTATCAATGTTTTCTATTGATATTAATTACTCTGGCTCCAGCCTGCATACGGTATCTTTATTCACAGATTTGTATTGTGCATAAAAGCATATGATTATCAGAATTCATGGCAAGATTTTCTATCATTTGTCCCAACACTCAGCACAGAGTGTTGAGATCATATACAGATTTGTCAGAGGTAGGTCTGCCCAAGCTCTAGTGTTCCGGTATTGCCAAGAGGGTGTTCATGAAAGACACCTTGACCCATCAGTAGGATAAATAGGATAGTGCCATAAATGGAAGCTTACAAAAATCTACAGGACTCAGATGATACCTGCTGGTCATTTAGTACCACAGGATCAAATCCTGAAGTACTGAGATTTCCTTCTGTGCCTACTCAAGCAAGACATCCATCGGCCTCAATGAAACTGATATATGGCATGCTACAGCACATTCATCTTGTAATTCAGGCTGGGATATGGGCTGCGGTCAGCTTTGATTCCATGTTGTAAAATCCAGCAGAGCACACAGCACCACACACAGTAATCATGACTCATCCTTGTAAGAGTAAATTCTTTTAGAAAAAAATGCAAGCATTTTGTAGATTAGCCATGAATTCAATTGATGCATACAGCAAGTAGCATTAAGACATCAGTGTTGTATAAAGTGAAAAACAAAGGCAAATAAGATGTAGGCAGAAGATTTTCAGCTGTAGCTTAAATATCACTTCTGGACTACAGAGTAATTGCTGGTGACATGCAGAAGGCCATATATGACCCTCCCTTTGCTTTCACGTGCTTTTTCAGTTTTTCACATTTGGCAGAAAATGTATCTTAGAGGGAAGAAAAAGATGCCAGGCTTCTTTCCTTCACACTGACAACCTGAAAACAGCTTTGGATACTGGAAGCACCACACAGAGACTGTCTCAAAATATCTACCCATTCCCTGTGACTTAACCCAAAAGCAACTGCTCTTCCCTAGAATGGTGTAGTAAATGAAATAAGAAATAGTAAATATAGCTTGCCAACCCAACTCCTGCTCTGAAAGACTTTCTGATCTGCAGTAGCAGAAGGCACTGGTTACTAGTGCTGACGGATGTGTGTTTATGCAGGCACAGCGTTGCTTAATGAGCGTCTTTCTTTTGGGGCTCTCAAAGGGCATAGCTACCTACTGCACCCTCTGGAATATCCATTACCCCGACAACATTGCCTGGTACATATGAACATGCTGGCTTGGCAACTGCAGCATTTGGTCATGGCCACCAAGAAAGCCCCTGCACCTGCCCAGAGCACCATGTGAAAGCAGGCGAGCTCTCCCTGCCTCACAGAAAGTAAGGTAGCAAAGCAAAAAAATTACTTGCTCAAAGTCACAAAGCAAGTTGGCAGCAGAGCCAGCAATAAATACAACCCAGATGTCTTGGATTCCACCTCCGCCCTGCACCATGCTGCCTCTCTTAGCTCAATGCTGGAAGGAAATGTTTTACATTTACTCATCCCTCCTTTTCCTTTGTCAATAGAAATTAAAGCAGGCATCTGACTGCCTAAGCCTTGAATACTCCAATGGTTTCCAAGGCTTGCAGTGAAGTCAGCCAAAATTTCTATTGAATCCAGCCCTAATGGACAACTAAAAGGGATTTCTTTGCCAACTAGCCTATCAGTGCAAAACTCATTTAAGCCCATACTACTTTTACATAGATACGCTTTGTGTGTGTGTGTACATGTATTTCATGACTTTGCAAAGAGACACTAATTACAAAAATACTATTTTTGCAACTCAGCTGAGAGGTGAATAGACTAATCTACCACTATTAAAAAAATAAAATACTGCATCATGATTTTTGGAAGTATAGATATAAAACAAGTACCTATACCTTTTTACTTTGTTGAAAGGTAGGAAGGTCTGTCAGGATGGTTCTTGCATTGAGCCCACTCAGGTCTGCTTCAAGACTGATGGCTAATTAACATTGTTCTTTCGTTAATTTATTTTGTGAACAGAATGACCAAATATTTTAAATTTGCTCGTTAAGATACGCATAGTGTCTGTGTGGAGGGCCACTTGCACGTATTTTCCAAAAGCAATGTAAATCTCATTTCCATGGGAATAAGTCACATCCTGTCAGCAAAATACCCTTACTGCTGTCAGCCCAAGGTGAGTCCATGTCTCTGAGTCATTGATCACATTCTTACTTGCCTTTTTTTTCACTCTCAAGGTAAATGCCACTCCATTTTTCCTGCCTGTCATCATAAAAATCCAGCTGGGAGTTGTAGGTGTTGTGCTGCTCTTGCTGTAACTCCACTGCCAATGTATTGCTCTGGCTACCGAAGTGTACTTCAGGGGAGCTGGACAGAACTTAGAAAGAAATGCAGCATCGCACATTGTATCCTTCTCTCCCCTGAACACCCAAGGGGCATGACAGTGTGAACAAAACCTTTAGCAGCTGCAGGTTGCCCAAAATACGTCTCTTTGCAGAACTCCCACGTTTTTCTTGACTAGAAAAAGAATGTGTGCAAGATTTTGCATTCAGGTCTCCAAGGAGAGGTCTCCGCCCCTCTGCAGGACAGCAGCAGGAGATCCCACATACAGCAAGATCACAGTGCTCATACTCAGTCGTACCATGTGCCTTTACCATGAGCACTTTGCACAAATCCACATGCTGGATAACTGCATCCACAGCTTTGCTCCAGCCAACTGAGAATTTCTGAGATCTTCTGGACAATGAAACAAACCAAAACGCAGCCCAGAAAAGGCTTCCTTCTTTCTCTGTAAAACTGTTCCCACTATTTCCTCATTACTGCCACCTCCGTTTTGCTCGACTTGCTTGACTCAAAGCTTGTAGGTCCTTTGGGGCACATCCGGGTTGGTGGCTATTCATCATTTAACACGGTGGAGACCTCAACCTGCCATCAGACTGCAGCAGCTATAAATGACAAGAGTAAGTCTTGACAAACATGGCTCGGTTTTGCCATTTTTAGTGCAACAATAGTAAGTTTGACAGATCTGAGTCTGCCTTCGTGCCAGGGACACTGCCTTCTCTGCAAAGCAGGAAACTCTCACTCCTCCTCAGAGCTATTGCAGCCAGGTCAAGGACATTGGTCCGTGCTGCCATTTGTCAGTGCCAACTTAGCAAGTCCCAGGTGCCTTCCCCTGAGCACACAGGCTTCTCGCTGGCCTTGCACGTAGTTCCAATGGAGCCAAAACCTTACCGCAGTCCATCTCTCTCTCCTCACAAGAACAGAGTTAGTGGAGGAGTTAGCGTGGTCTGTTTGTATTGATGTGACAGCCAGCTCCTGTTTTGGATTAGAGGATAATGGTTTTGCTTCCCTCTTCATCCCTTATCAGGCATTTAAAAGAGAAGGACTTGTAGGAAGGAGAAAATGCTCATGGCTTTTCATACCTCTTTTGCCTTCCCATTGCTCTGGCGCAAATGAAAGCCCTGGACCCAGGTTCATGGTGTGGGCTGCCAAGGGGTCTGACATTTGCCAGCCCACACCATGAAATACCAGTATGTTTCTGGACGAGTGTTCCTGCAGCACCTGAGTTTACCTGCAGTTTCTCACACAGAGGGCTGCTGGCAGAAGACCAGTTCTCAGTGCATGTTACAACTTGGGAGAGCATTGCAAAAGCACTGCTTCCCTATCAGATGGCAGGGTGGAGATCTGCTGACTCCCGTCCCTCACTTTTCAAAGCAGGGCAGAGACTGAATGCGAACCGTCAATGAGCCCCAAACACAAAGGAGTGCGAATAAATTAATAAAACACAGCTGAGAATGGTGGGTGCAGCAGTCAGCAGAAACACGCCAAACACCCTGACCCCTGCAAGGGCTGCTGTGCTTCTCGCAGCTTACGTGCCAATCCAGCTCAGCAGCTCCTGGGGCTGATGCAATGTCTATGAGGTGTTTCCCCTGGGCTGGAAAGGCTGTAGTTGCCCACAGGGACAAGGATGGGGTTTTTCTCTGTGGGGTTGTCTCACCCACACTGGTTTTCACTGTTTTGTACCTGGACATGAGTGTGTGAGTGTGGCCCTGCTGGCTGCTCTCTCAGTGCCCTTGAGAAAAAATCCAAAATCATTAGTTTTCTTTCCCTGCCATTTGCTTCAGTCCCTGCTCTGGTGTCATCTTTGGCTGCATCACGAGGGTTTGGAGGACCTTTAGGCAGTCTTGCTGAGGCAGCGGGCTGTGGCAATGGGGCACGCTGTGAGCTTCCCTGCTCCCAAACCTGCCTTTTGCCAGGGCATCTTCTCTCAGTGCTGCCTCTGCTGGGCAGACTGACCCCAGAGATATCAGCCTGCGAAGGACTTTAAGGTGGACCTGTCACACACTTCCTTCATGGGTACCTTATGAATTTAAACTTTTCTCCAGAAAAAAAACCCCTCTAGAAACAGAAAATGGGAAATTAGGGGTTTTTCCACAGGTTTTCCTGCACAAGACTTGCCTTCAGCTGTGGTCCACACCCAATCCGACTCAGCTAGCTCAGCCTCTCTGTTTCAGAGCACCTTGCATCCCTCCAGTGATGAGTGCCCTGATTGCCCCTGCCAGCACCACACTGCCAGGCTGAGCACCATTTGCCTGCATGCAAATACCCCGCCTGCTGAACCATCAACCCATCTGCTCTGCCATCTACCTGCCACAGCCTGCCGTGCTGCTGCACTGTGCAGTTGTCTCCTGGACAAGCCACGATTCTATGCTGAATGAGAGGGATTGAATCATTTTTTAAACTAAGGGAGAGAGACATTTCTGCATCTGTACAGCAACGTGCCCCAGAGCCCATGTGTTGACTGGGACATCATCTTGCCAGGCACTGACGGGGTGTATAGTAAATGCTGCTGACACAAGTAGCTCTGCGTGCTGGCCCCAAAATGATGAAACACTGCTGTGCTCCAAATGACATTTGTGCTACCAGATTCCCCCTACCTACAGCTGCTGCCACTCTAGGACATTGTATTTTCCAATACCCTCAGAGCAGGCTGGCCTCTGAATAGACATACCCCGTGCATCCACGCACCCATCCATGCTCCCAGATCTGCTGTGCTCATCAGCAGCAGAAGGGAAACAATGGTCCAGAGGAGCCCTGTGGACTAGGGCTGGCCACACAGTCAGGATGTGAGCGGTTCTGCAGGATTGGGACTGTTTATCCACAGTAGCAAAGCAGAAGAAGGGAGAAAGGGAGAGAAGGAGGGGAAACACAGGGCAGAGCTGCTAGGAAAATGTGCTGTAGACACTTTGCTTGGGCTCCTCAGACACTTCTGACAGCTGCTCTGATCTCCCCACCATGAGACCCCGGGATGATTCGTTGTCACATGCACCAAGCACCCTGTTTTCTTTCTAAGAAACAAGCTGGTATATTTAGGGGAAGTTACATTCTCTCCTGAGCTTATCTGCAAGTGCAAGGCTTATTCTCTGGGCTTTGAGATTTATTTAGAATAAATAAATGGTGAAGCATGCAATGTATACATTATAATTATGCAATTAAGTCCCTAATCTCTATGATGAGCTTTCCTGGCATAACCCAGCACAGTTATCCAAAAGCTTTTTTTTAACCTCTGAGGAAGGATATTTTTAAAAAGAAAAACTTGATTTCTCCTGCTACCTCTATGCAAACCATTTCATTCACAGATTCCTCTTGGACTGACCGAAGCAGTTGTTAAATCCACTGTGGACATACAATCCAAATATAGATGTAAGATCACAGTGCCATGTATTCCTTTCATAACAGTTCTGTGGGGGTCCTGCCTCCATCAAGCTCTGTAAACCACTGAACTGTCCCCTTACAAACACCGGTGTGTGAAATAACTTTCAGAAGTCTGTTTTACACCACTTACACAGTCAATAATTTTCTAGTCCAACACATGCCCCAAAAGAAGAGAGCGATAGCAGAGCCTGGGAACATATTACCCTTCACGACCACTGTCGGTTCATAGGAAGCCTGGTTGGTAAGTCAGCATCACAACTGCACCCATCATTGCCTTTGTAGCCACCCTTCACCATGAGTACAAATGCCGCATGTCGTCACTCTCATGTGAAAATGCCCAGTTTACCTCCAAAATGGACTCTGACTAACGGTATATTTTAATTAGGCACTGACTTGTCCGAGCTATTCATTGCAAAAATAATTTTTTTCTCAGAATCAAGCCCATTATGTGAAAAAGTCAAGGAGTGTGAGGACACGGTTCATATGAAAATCAATGCAACCTTTCACTAAAGCATAAATCAGATCGACTCTGACATATATGAAAATATTTGGGGAATGCTTAATGACATTTTTGTGTTCTTTTAAATCATTTGCTTTCAGCTGATTTTATACGCAGAAATAGGGAAAGCTCAGCTCATGCCAGGAAATATCAGCAATCAAAACCACTAGCTTTCTCGTGATAGCTTCACAGATCTTCATCTCATATACCTTCCAATAAATCCACGCACATGTCAAATGAAAAAACCAACCCAGTTTTTTTGATGCTTCCCTGATCTGAGGGAGAGCTGCTAACTTCTGTGAGGCTCACCAAAAGCTGATTTCTAAGTAATTTGCAAAATAACGATGCCTAATCTCACTCAGACATTTTTCCTTTTCAGAATATAATGCAAACATCAGTTAAAGCAGTTCTTGCTGTGTAGAAAAGTTATTATCCCATTTGCTACCAAACTCTAATTTTTGTTCCTGCGTGCATGTCCTTGGAGATTCTTCTTCATGCTATAATTTCCATTTTGGAATTCTTTCCTCCAAGTAATTCTGCTACGGCTGGCTCTTTGGTTTAAAATGAGAGTGACATGAGGCAGGGGAAAGAAAAGTTCCTGCATATATTTGTTTTGAGGGAAAAGTAGAATGTTGTGCCTGGTTGACAGTCAAAAGGCTGGGTGCTAGGGCAAACCACACAGCAAGCAAACGAAGAGGTGACCTGTGGAAAGCTGAGTGCCAGCTCTCTAGGGCTGGTACAGAGCGTGGGGTACTTGAGAAAAATAGGAGCGGTTGGACTAATAAAATGTGCGAGCTTTCAGGACTCACTGCAAGGTAGAAGATTTTATATCTACAGCAGTTTATCAGACTATTTAGCTAGGACTTGTAGAAATGGGGAGAAGTACGTGCAGCTTGAAACCTTTGGTTTTCAGTGCTGGTTGACTGAGGCAGCAAACATACTGCTCTTCAAAGGGGGAGAGCTGAGTGGTCAGTGGGCAGGTAGAAAGGTATTTAAAATCAGATGGCTCACAGATAACGGCTGCTCCCCTGACTCTGCGTACGTCAGGCACAGCCCACCACTATCAAAATCAAGTGGTGTTTGTCCTCTGAACTACAGAGAAGAAATACTATTTGCCCAGAACTGGAGAACAGTTACTATGTCTTTGGAGTCTCGAGCATTTATCAGCAGGCTTGGAAATCATATAAACCTTATCTCCTTGTTTGTGTTTTTGAAAACCAGATAACTTTGCCCTCTGAAGACACTGCTATCTTTATGGGATAGATGAAGTGGGCTCAGTGCCTGCTCTTCTTCAGGCACTCACATTCCTTCTTTGTGGAATTTCTCTGGGATTTGTGCTGTTACCGTGGCCTGGGACTCACTCCCTGCAGAGCTGCCGTCCCTATGCCATGGGAGCAGATGGGTCCCCTATCAGTTACCTTGGCTTATTTATTACTTATATGCCATAAAAACTTTAACATATTTTGACCTGTTCCAGCCACTCTGGACTACGTGTTTGGTCAGATTTGGATTGTGAATCCCTTGGTTCCCCTTCTCTGACAGAAAACTGTCGACCCATTCTCTGCAATAAGTCAGCAGTTGCTTCCAGATATTTGGCTACTTATAGCCTCCGTTCAGGAAGTAAGCATGTTGGTAGGAAGTATTTAGCACATGAAAGGCCTTCTCCTAGCCTGAAGTTTTGTTTTCCAATATAAAATAATGAATTCCAGCCTTGACTTTAAAATCCAGAGTGAGATGAGCAGACCCATAGATTTAGCAAGTTTCCCTAGGTGCAGCCATAATCCTCCCGCACTGGGGCTAGGTACAGCTGCAGGTCATCCAAAGGATCTTTCTTGCCACAAGAGTGTTGTCCTGATTTTTGTCACATGTGGAGAGATGGCAACCTAGTCTTGGCAGGGTTTAATCTTATCTCTGTCAGGAACTGAATCCCTTACATTGCTCGGCAATGCTCCACCACTTGGTTTTGGAGGGAAAAGCCTGCTAGGCAGATTGGAAGTTACAGCTAAGGGAAGCAGGAAAGGCAGTAGTTCTTAGATGATGTTGTCAGGAAAACAGTTTTTTAGTGTGCTGGGGCTCAGGGACATGGCAAACTGCCTGAAAGCAAAAGCTTGTCCTTGCTCAGTCTGCCTGTGCTGGTGCAGAGGGCCAGGTCCCCTCCTTGCTCAGAGCAGGGCTGATGTAGAGGCCTTTCGCAACCTTACTCGTTTGCAAATGGAGCCCAGAAACAGAGTAAGATGTTTTTCCAGAGATGGAAACCCTGCTCCTTGATGTGAGGGACATTGTGGAATGCAAAACTAGCTAGATGTAAAAAATAGATTGAATCTATTTACTCAAATATTTACTCAGAATATAAGCCAGTAATTTTCACATCTTTCAAATACACTGCCTTATATTCTGATTATTTAGGTTTCCTGATGTGAGGAATCCTGGAAAACATCTTACTTAAATCCCTCAGTGTTTTACACTTGCATAGAATGAACTGACTTCTTTGTCCTACTAGGAAACTTTAGGAAAAAAGACCAACCCAAAGCTCTATGCATTTTTAGATGTTCAAACCAAGTGATATACATTCCTTTGGCATCATACAAGACATGACACTTCAGTAAGAACCCAATGCTGTATGTCCTGCTCCCTCCACTCACAGTGACAACATTAAGTAAAGTGCCCATGGAGTTCCTGACATGGCTTCCCAGAGAAAGTTGCCTCCAAGCACGGGACGCTGACCCTGCTGAAGTCAAGAAGAGGTTAACTCGGATAGATCGTAGCTATTCCCCTGACCATGTATTACAGACTGTTGGATTTTGTTTCAGTGATGAGCTTCAAGCACAGCCAAAAGTGATTATAGGCACGTTGACCTCATAGCTGTGAATACGAATTGAGCGTCCAAGACAATTAAAAGCAGAAAATACGTGCCATCTCCAAACTCCTGACAGATCAGTGCTAGAAGTTACCGCTGCCCCATCTGACTGAAAAGAGGTTAACGCCCACTGCAGAGGAGGTTGGAAGGCAGCCATCCTTGATGGATTGCTTATGAGCACTGACGAGAGTCAAACCGACTTCAGTCGCAGATTTACACAAGCCTCGTAATCTAATAGTAGAGTTTACTTTATAAGAGTGCCGCACCAAAGATAGTAAAATGCAATTTTAGCTAACAGATCTACATGCGTCCACAGCAGAGCTACAGCCATCATGGAGTATGTCAGCACTGCAGAGCGCCTGGCGCAGATTTATAGTTCTCAGTTTATTGCTGAAGAGTTATTGTTAACTCCATTGTTACAGTTACTGCAATTAAAAGTTCCAGTCACACTTACCGGTTTCAAACGTAGCTAATAAACCCCAATACATTCTGAGACGTTATATGTTTTCCTGTGCTGTTAAACTTCTGAAAGCTTTTCATGCTGGATTTTTGATCTATGTTAGGATAGATTTTGGAAGTAAATTGGCTGTTTTAAGCTGCTTTTTCTCTAATTTGCTTGGATCTGCAAAATTCCTTATAGTTTTTCTTTATTATAGTAAGAGATATAGCAAGGCACTACTTAGAAGTTTTCCCTCGTGCATGCAACAGGTGATCATACGCTAAGTACTGTGTGTCTTAAGAGTCAGCTTCCAACTTTCTGTGTTTCTTGTTTCATAAACTACAAAGAAGAATGGTTATTTTTGTGGTAGAGGGGTAGACTTGATTTTTTTCTCTCATGTGAGTAATGTTTTTTCTCTTTTCTATCAAAGCTTTAGGAGCATGTACTTTTCATTCTATCTACAGGTGGCTACAGATACAAATTCTTCCTCTGATCATCTGTATTCATGTGTTCAGAAACCTGTTAAGGTACATGCATGGGGCAAAGAATCTAGACAGGAATAATTTCACTGAGCATATTTCTTAGCCCTTTGTGAAGTAGCCTCAGCAGCCTCACGGCAAATACAAACAGGATCCCACTTCTTCTGACAAGGTTATGGATCTGTTTTTCAAATGCTTCAAGGTTAATCGTAGTCTCAAATATACCTCTAACATACAGAGATCCTAGTGCCAAGTCAGTGTATTATGATATATATATGGCCAATGGTATCTCTTGAGATATAATATCCACTCAAATAGAATTCCTCTTGCAGAAGCACAGACACCATAAAAATTCAAACATATCTATGGGGGAAACAAATAACAGAAACCCCATATTTATCGGAACCAAACTCCACTGCAAGTAAATCACAATTTGCACTTTGCAATTCATTGCAACTGGGACTGGCATTGCATACTACAGAAGAGAGTTTCACTATCTTAGAGGTCATACGATGGGTTAAGTATACCGACAGAGGAAGTAAGAAAAACAACGTGCATGATCTGGAATAGAGATTACTGAATGGAGGGGTGTGGATAGAACTGAGAACCAACATCCCTCTGAAAGCTTTGGGAGGGTTAGTGCACAAGCTTGAATACCCTGCATTCAAAATGTGGGTCAGAAACTTTTAAAAACAGGCTGATCACATTCGTTCATCCCTGATCTCACTTCTTCCCATACACAAGAAAGAGGCAAAGCATTTTGCCAGGTGGGATGCACCTTGGCTGAAGTTCTGGCCATACTTTTCCCTGCTGTATCGCCTAACACACAGCATCTTCAGGTTTTGCTTATCAAGTACAGCAGCTGGGAACATTCTGTCTTCATAATCAGGATGTCCAGTTTCTGTATCAAAGGACATAAATACACATGCCCACATCTCTTTGCAATTGTAAAAGCCCCATCATCTACTGCAAACTTGTGCAATCTGCATCAGAGATCAAAAAGAAAGAAAGGGAGAGAGAGAGGGGGGAGTTTGGTTTTTTAAAAAAAACTTACCAAAAATAACTGAAGTTCTCTAAAGTTGCCCTGAAGTTGAAATAGCCCAGAACACCAGTGCAGAGCCTGCCTTAAACTCTCTCTCTTTCTCACTCCCCCTCTCTCTCCAGCAATTGGAAGGAGGGCTGTGCAGAAATTCAGCAAACAATTTTCCTTCTATGTCGACCGGGGCGTTCCTCTGCACGCAGAAAGGGGATGGCTAAGCCTGGGTGAGGCTCGTTGCTATCCCCAAGCCAAAGAGCGCTGTCGCAGATTACACAGCCCGTGAAACCCAATCCCTTTCTCTGCTAAGGCAACAGCTGTACGGCTTCAGCTGAGGCGGGAGCAGCGGACAGACCCTGGGCTTGTTGCTGGTCAGGTTTTCCATACCGGGGGACGCGGAGGAATGGGGGTACACGGGTTTGCGTACGCTCCGTGTCTTCTCCTCGCTTACTGCCTACAGCTACAGGCACGAGTGTACACAGGGTGGAGATACGGGACAATTTCCTCAGGGCTGGTGGGCGCCTGTGCAAAACAAACATCTCCTTTCCTGAAATTCATTCCCAGCCTTGCTTCAGGACATAAGTGGGTAATTAGTGTTATATGTATTAATAAACTCTTATGCAAGCATGCAGAGGGTGCAGTCTGTCCCAACAGCGTGGTTCAAACAGGTTTCAAGGCTGCACTAGTGCCCTCTTTAAGTTTTCCTTGTCATTTTTAGTCAGCTGTTTAATTCTTTCCGAAAAAACCCTGAATGCTGAGCTGACAGACCTTACACCAAATGAAGTGTTACCACGGCTCACGGTGTGGGAGCACATTGTGCTTGGTGTTGCCTTTGCAGTGTGTCTTGATACTAACACATGACGAAAGCCACTTAGTGCCCGCAGAAATGGGTTTATTACAATTCCCAGCCCCTCCTCTCACCTGTTGCTATTTCTCCACCCTCTGCAAAGGAAATAAATTTGTAATAGAGCTGATTCCTTCCTCTCTGAGGAATTCCACTGATCCTTCGATCCCTCCTCTCTGAAGCGTTAGAAAAATCACAGCAACAGATCGCAGTCCAGGCTTTCTTGTTTCACAGAAGTATTTGGCTGCTCGTTTGCATGCTGTCAAATGGGAGTGAGGTGAGAGACGGTGCAAAATCCAAACAACACTTAAGTAGCCCTGGGAATGTCCTGCAATCACTCCAACTGCTCTGCTGGGACTTGACCAGGTAAAAAAACCACGCCAGCCAAGGACAACCCCTGTGCTTGGAGCGCAGCCTCCTTTCGTGTGAGGGCACGTTATGCTGTGGGTTTTTATGCTGTTGGTTCTAAACACATTTCAGTACCTGAAATTCCGTAGATGTTGGGCTTCTCCACCCAAGCTGAGAACGGACACACACGGTTTCTACAGAGGACACGTGGAAATCTGACAGTGCAAAGGGAGTGTAGAGCTCTGCTTCCATCCTGTGTGGCATTTTGTGAACACTGGGTCTTAACAGAACTACAGTATTTATATAAAGCCAATTCTGTAATGATTTTTGTGAAATTAATTTATACTATTATATCTAATTATACATTGTATATTAATTAGATAAGATCACATATATATAATTTAGAAATACTATCCATAATTTTAGCTAATTAATATACACAATTTGTCAGCATATTAACTGAATAGTGCCTCATAAAATGTGTATTTTTATATGGTTATATTGTGTGTATATATATAAAATATATAAAATGCATGATTATATACTATATACAATTATATACTATATCTAATGATATATAATTAATATAAATGTTGTGTAAAGCACTATGTAGTTCATATACAACATCTATCTTCTTGTGAGTGTGCCATCCACATCAAGAAAGAAAAAATAAGTTGGCTGTAGCCAACGCAGAGAGGTATGGCAGAGGGAGACAGGGTGATGGGACTGCATCAGCACAGGGGATGTGAGACTCTTCGAGGCGGATTGTTTCAAGTGATACAGGCCGTGGCTACCTCGAGGATGAAGGCGGCCAGAAGCAATAAAGGCCTCCTGAGGTGTGGTCAGCAGCAGGCAAGTAAACTGCGATGGCTGGGAAAGGGAGCAAAGACCTCTCTAATAGCTAGTTTTTGGCTTGCTCTGCTGCCATTCCTATTTCTGTGCTCAGTCCTAGGGACTAGACTGAGGTCCTTCCTTTCTGAAACATCTTACAACATCATCCTGACAAACAACACATATTTTTAGAAACAGACATGCAAAACAAGAAGACCAACCTGACACTGTGGTTTGATGCAGCTTATTTTGATGCAGAATTCTGGCTCCTACCTCCAGAGCCAGTGGTGCAACCAGCAGCACTTCAGTGGAGCACAGACCGTGGTGTAACAGCAGCAGTGGGCTGGATCCCCAGTCAATGCAACTGCCTTTGCTGAATATATTCGGGCGTTGTTCCGATCTTTCAAGTATTTTTAAAGCCCACATGAGAAAAAACCCTGGCTAAGTTGAAAGAAGACAACTGTTTTTCCATCAACCTGGAAGAAATTACTATATTCTTTTTCAAGGTATTGGGAAACCTTCGTTCATTGTCACTGGCTTCTTTCCAGTTTCATCTCAAAACTGACCGTGTAAGCTCTAACATCTGAGCAGTGCCCTGCTGCTGGAACTCCAGCGAATGCAACTCCTGCGTTGGAGATTTATCTCCACATCACTTCTAGCCTCAAATCTTCCCACTTGTCAGCCAATATGGTGGAGTTCTGTGACTACCAAATTAGGTTAACATTATTTGACTGATACGAATATATAATGCTCACTTGGTTTATTTTTAAATATTTATCAAATCAACTGCTTGTTTACTGAGCTGATAATTTCCAATTCTCCAAATGATTCCAGCACAACAGAGATGACTTACTTCACTGAGCCCTTGTGCTTACTCTTCTTGATAGATGTCTAAATATTAAAAGATAATCTCTTTGGATTATGATGAGGCAATATTGAAAGTTCCTCTCTGCTCTGTCGCCTTGCCAGGGAGTACCATTGTATCTCACATTTATCTATTACAACTTTGTTTTCTTTACTCGGCTCACAGGTAGGGCTGAGAACACACAGTCGAATGGCACAAGCTTTCTTTTATTAGTGTAATTCACTGACCTGTGAATGGACTGACGTTACACCCGCGCATAAGGGTGTGCTGCTTTACTAGTGATTGAGAAATTAGATGAAAAACAACAGGAACTTTCTTGTGTTTTCTTTGGTCCTAAAGGGGGAGACAATATGTTCGCTGAGATTATAGTAAAGCTCTGAGAAAGAAACTCCTGTAGTGGAGGACGCAAGGGAGATCAGTTCTTTTTCCTTTTCAGCAATTATGAATCTTTAGATATTTGGGGGATAATCATGAGGCCACAAACTTCCACATGTAGACAAGAGTGGGTAGCAGAGACCAGCTACAGAAAGCAAATTCATCAGTACAATTCAGAAAGGAGTTAGAAAACTGAGGACCTCCAGCTTAAAGAGAAATGGGCTGCCAAGAGAAGGAACCACAGAAGAAAGAAAAAGGAAGGGAAAGCCAAGATCAGTGCGAACAGAAGATGTAGAGGAGTAGATGGACCTGAATGGCAGACTAGCAATGAGGAGAATGAATAGATGGCTGTGGAGGGATCTGGCCACCAACCCTCAGATCAAACCTAGAGGAAGATAAATATAACATTAATCACCAATTTACAGACATCTCCTATGCTTTGTCTCCAATGACTCAACATTTTGTTAAGACAAAGAAATGTATATATTTATATATTTTACAATCACTTAGTTTGAACTAAAAATGTCAGCTGGCCACACAAAGTTCCCCTGAGTGTCTTCTCTTTTGCAATACATAGGCCATTAATTTGCTTGATTTGCTTCAACATTTTTTTTTTGCATAAAGCTCTTCCAGCTGCAGGTAGGTATATAACCTCATAAACAGAGAGAGAGCCAGGTATGGAAATGAGGTTTCATCACTGCCTCTTTTAAGAAGCCTCGGTGCAGGACTCAAAGACCTCATTCTGAAGTTAGTCAATTCAGATGAACTCCCCTCCATCCTGGAAAAGTGAATGGGAGTCATTGACCTATCTTGTAAACTAACTGAAACTGTCCTCCAAATAGATTAGTCTTGGGTTTTTTATAATCTTTTCATCTGCTAATTTACTCAAAAGAGGCTTCAGTGTCTACCTGCTCTTGGTAGGTTCTACCAGCACTATCTGCATGCTTCACTGACAGCAAGCTGCAACTGCTAGTATTGCATGCAGTGATAGGTTTCTCCTTTGTGAAGTTAAACAAGTGCCAACTCCACAGTAGCCAGGGATGGAGCAGTAAAAGCCAAACTCAATGGAAAATAGCCCAAACAAACACAGGGAAGAGTTGTGTATTTTCATAAAGTCAAGTATTCTCTTCTGGGTTCCTAAATACTTTTTTTTTTTCACTTTAGTGGTTAATGTTCTTGCTGATAAAAAAAAAAAAAAAGGGAAGCTAAAAATGCTGATCTGCAACCAGCATAAATAAAAATCCCCACCAACAACAGAGAAAGCATTATTTAGAAATGAAACAAAATGAGACATTTCCAGGACCAATCCTTTCACTAATAGTAGGAGAAGAAAAAGGAAATTAATTCACTCCGGACAGTTTTTTTACTTTGTCCTGGGGCATATGCTCCATCTCCCTTTGTTCCCCAAATGTGTTTCCACTGGCCCTGACAGTGCTGGCATTGACCTTCTGCAGCCAAAATAGCCCGGACAGAATGAACCAGAAAAAAGGAGCCAGCCAGACCAAAGGGCAATGCAGCCATGGCCACGGACTGGGGAAAGCTGCTATAATTAGCAAGGACCATACAGGAATTGCAGAAAACCATGGTCCTCCTGGAGCTGCTGGCTTCCTGGCCCATCAGCTGCATATTAGTTCCTTCAGAGCAGAGCAGAGCTGAGCCATCGCCTGCAGAACTCCTCATACACCCTGGCCTGACGGGTCTCCTAAACATCAACATCATCCTCCTCTGCTGGTGGAGATCCCTCTCTGAACTGTGTGCAGTGGAGGGCTTTAATTAAAAGTTAATATTTACTCCATGTTCTCCCCAACCATCTCATTCCCTTCTCTCTGCTGTTTTTAACTCCCCACTCAACTGGTGTGCGGAACTGGCTGACCCTGCACCTTCATTATTTTACAATTTCAAAACCTATGATATCGGATAGAAAGCAGAACCAGGCTCCTCTCTGAAAAGTGACTATTAGTGACAAATAGCTGACACCAAGAGAACAAAAGCATCTTTCCAAGCTGGAAAGATAGGTGTTAATTACACAAGAATAACCTGATTGTACTAAGTAGTATCTGACAAAATAATGATTTGAACCAAATCACTTATTTTTTGCAGTGTCATTATGCTGCCTTAAACCCTTTTCTTGCCATAGTTTTGGTTCTTCTAGTTATCACCATGTCGATTATTTTTCTTCAGTTTGGAAATCCAGGGGAAAAAACCCCTAAAGCCTGAAAAACTGTGAATACAACATTCCCAAGCTCTGCATTTTCGAGTGACTCTCTACTGAGACGATATTTCTGAAGAGAACAGTACTTTTAAGACTCTTTGTGGGACATTCATTGTATTTGATCGAGACAGTTTTTTGAGCTATCAAATTGAAAGTTAAAGGATGTAGCCACTGATGGTTTTGGATCTCATTAAAAAAAACAAGCACTGATAAAAGGAGAGTATAAGTATTTCATGTAGTAGCTCAGATGCATTGGAAAAACAAAAGTTTTCAGTTGTTCTAACAAAACACATTTCATTTGCTTCACTATGATTTTTTATGGCTCTTTTCACTTTTACCAGTTGCTGTACGGATGGTCTAAACTCTTGGTTTTTTGTGGGGGCTGAGGAAACGATTCTCAGTGAACCCTCCCTTGGTTTTTTTTTTTTTCCCCAAAGCCTTAAAAACAGTTTGTAAACAAAAACCTTAAAATAAGAGTACTAGCAGATGACCTCACTGTGTGCCCTGGGGTTTCCATGGCATTCAGTGAACCACTAGTGATTAGTACTTCTGTTGAAGTGCAGTAGCTAAAGGAGTAACTGGGAACTGCGCTGAAATAATCCCTTTCCTCCGGCACCAGCGTCCCAGTGAAACCAGTCCTAGGTGGTGGAAGGGGTGTAAATGTTCACCTGCGGACCTGGCTGTACCCACGCAGTCCCGCTCAGGCCCTTGCCTGCCTCTCGCATACCACCTGTTATCGGAATACTTGTGCCCTGCGCTGTGGGCAGGAGCTGGCAGATGCTGCCGACTGGCACAGGCAAGAAGCCCAGGTGAATGGGAAAAACAGCAGGAACTCCCTCAAACTGGGAACAAGCAAGCACCAGCTTCTGTCTTGCTGATAAAATAAACTGTCTACCTCCAGATCATGAATGACCACCCTGTTTTGCCCCTCTATTCAGGGGCACGCAGAGAGTCCGGGGAAATTAAACGAGTACTTGGCTCACACAGGGGTTTGCTGTGTGCTCCTGGCTGGCACACACCCCCGTGGAAAAACAGGGTCAGTGCTGCTGCTGTGCCCGTGAGTCGGTGTGCATCTTCGGGGCGCGTGGGCTGGGACAGGGCAAGGACTCAGCAGATGACAATGGGGCTCACTGTTTGCAGGCAGAGGTCGGCAACACAGCAGGGTTTATTTCTTAATGAAGGGAGTCACTTGATCGGTGTTGAGTATCTATTAGGTTAAGTGATGGGGTGGATCCAAATGTTAGAGGACCTTGTTTTAAATATTCAGTGCTCTGGACTGGCATGTGCTCTGTAAACAACATCCATGAGAGATGGAAATATATTTGGTTAACTCCACCTGGGGCTGCAAGGACTCCTGCTTCCTTACAGAGTTGAGACTGATTTTCCAACAACAGGAAATTCACCTCAAAACCCTACATCCCATTACACATAAACCTTCCCTTGGAAAGGGAAAAGCCAGAAGTACAGGGTAAATAAAATCAGATACACTGCACAGTTATCTGACTTCTGCAGTTCAGCTTACTCAGCTGAACTGGCTCTCTGGTGCCCCAGAAAGGAAACCTGTGGGAAATGGCAGCCAAGAGGGAGTAAGAAAAAACCTGCTCCTTCCACAATGCATTTCTGGTGCAATGTTGGCTTCACCCTGCGCAGTTCTCAAAGTTGCAGTGAATCTTTGGTCATTAAGGGTCTTGGCACGTGCACCTTTTCATCCCACTTGCTGTCACTGAAATCAGCTGGAATTTTGCCTTTGAGTTTGATGGGAGCAAGGTTGAGTCCTTTAATGCTTTGTTCCTGACTTTCTCCCTCTGAACAGGAGAGGGAACAACAGGAACTGACCTCAGTCAGCGGCGAGAAATACTTTGTGTTGCCTTTTAGCAGGCTGGTGATGGAGAAGAGTAAAATATTACTGATGGTTAGCACTGAAGCTGCCCAGCTCCTCGATACCCATCCAGAAACTGAATCTAAACTGTATTTGATGCTGCTAGCAGAGAAAACCGACTTGATCAGTATGAATAGAACTCTCCAGGTTCTGATGAAGTACTCGGTAGCAAGGCAGCATTTGTGTGGAAGTGGAGAGAAGGAAGGAGCCCTGGTACAAGTGACATACTGAAAAAAGCTTTTGCCCACCACTGCACTGATGTCTTTGACTTCAGCTGCCAAGCACTTGGTTGAATGAACAAACCCAACATGTGATAATTAATTCCTGCTCATGACTCCTGATCATGACTCTAATGGTAAAAAAAGTTGCTGTTTGGTTTCGCACAGCACATGGTGCTATGTTGGTTCTGGCTGTGTTTGCCCATAGATAGGAATCAATGAAATGAGAGCAAATAGCTCACATATTTTTAAGAGGAGACATTATGTATATGGTGGAGTTTTGACAGCAGAAGTGCTCTCAGTTTCTGATGCAAACTTCATGAATGCAGGCTGAGAAGAAAGGCTGCAGAGCCTGAAATGGCCCGGAGGTCAGGAGCAGAGAAGAGCACTTTCTCTAGGAGAACAGCAAACTGAACACTGTCAGCAGTGACTCCTATTCTTCCATAATCTGTTATCTCACACGAGTGCTTGCAGTTTCAGTCTTTCTTTGCTTGTAAAGAAAAATATTGTAATTTTCCTTTTCCTAAAAAAGGAAGGTTTGGAAGTATTTGGGGAATAGGATGAGAACTGAATTTTAAAGATTTTTTCACAATGTTCATTAAAGTATTTGGGGAGCTAAATCAAGAAGTACTGATAGTTTTTTCTCTATCTTTTTTCAAATAAGGATTTATCTAAAATTATGTTATTAATTAAAAGAATTGCAAGAAGTACCTAGATTGACCAGTGAAAAAATACAACAGCAAAAGAGCAGGGAGAAGGGATGTAGTTATGCTGATTTCTAGCTCATGGTTGGTCAGCTTAAATATGTTAGCTTTGTTTTAACACCTTTCTTTTTAAAAAATGGTAAGAAGTGTCCTTAGAAGTTTCTTATTTAAAATGAGTATTCCTATGGATAAATGGGAACAACAGAACTTATTGGGGAATTTTTGAAATGTATTTTTAAGCCGCTGCAAAGTTCTTGCTCAAGGAACTAGAAGGTAGTGCTCCTTACGGCATCGCTTAGGCAATCCTTCCTGCTCACATGGTCCTGAGCTCCCTTTGAGCTCCACTGGCAGTTGCATGGACCAGGCTTCTGCTCGGGCAGACCTGTGTGCCGCATCCCAGCCTATGTCTCTGAGTAATAGAAGTGACTCAGGCAACAAACGCATGTGACACAAGCAGCTCTGTGAAGGTTTCCCGTTTCACACTAAATATATATGTGATTCATCGCCTTCTACTGCTGACTGTACCCTAGCTATAGACTGATTCAGTTGAGCAGCACCAACCCTACAGACTCCCAAACTCAAAATCCTGGTTTCAGGAAACTATTCCTTTTTCAAATATTCAACAAATACATTACAGAGGAAAAAGTGTGATAAGGAAATAGAAGAGCAGAACTGCAGTTAGTATCTGTCACACACTTATATGTTAGTCCTTAATGAAGGTCTTTGGATGTGTGAAGAGAAGCATATTATTCTTAAAGCAGTATCCGTGAAAGAGAAGGATGCTGAATGTGCCAGTACCCAGCACAGGTCCTGCAGCACCGTGCGAATACCACATGGGCACAGTGACCCACTGCAGTCATCACAGCTACGTGCAGCAGGAGCAGGCTCAGCCCCTGATGCAGCAGAATAGAGCTCCTTCACAGCTTTATTTAGTTGGATTCAAAAAAGTTTACCCAGGCGTTTATTTACAGCAATAGGGCTCAGCGTGTCTTATGATAAACTGCTGCCTGAAGCCCATTTCCATCTGTAATTGTTAGCACAGCTGATCATTGTCCCCGTGTTAAAGGAATCACCCATTATTCTGGGCTCCGCTTCATGACTCAGATCCTGAGAGCGATTTCAAGTGGTAGAGGGGAGAAGTTGCCAGCCTGGCATCCCCTTCTGTTTTCTTTGGGGAAATAGGATGTGGCTCTGCACGAGAGGCATTCATGCTCTGCGAGCCATCTGAAGGGATTACATGGACTGAAGCTGTAATCGTATGCTCCGATATTGTTGATGTATTATAAATGGTCCATTATTCATCCTCATGAGGAAAGCCAGAGGAATGGAAAATTAGAACGTGAAACCCGCGAGCACAAAAACGAGCAAGTGATTCATGCTGTGTGGAAAATGGCCCTCACTGGGTGTAGGTCTGTAGCTCTGTAGAATTAAGTACAACTACAGGGGCTAATAATTTACCTCATTAACAATAATATTTGTCTTACTCTGAATCCTGAAAAATCCATGGGTAAAAATGGCCCATGCGTCCTGGGTGAGGGGTTGTCCACCAGATCTGTTTCCCTCGGTGCCTTTCAGCTCTCGCTGATGGCAGAGGGAGGTGCCATTATGTTCCACCCCTGTGCACGTGGGGATAAGATGGCAGAGCGGATTTTGCCTAGCATGTGAAACAACAACAAAACAACAACCATTAACCAGATTTGAGGTGACCATCTCAGAGAGTTCAGTCGCTTTTCTGAGCTCTCATCATTGGAGGAGTTCTGTGAGAAACATGAACATCACCACCTTGCCTCCTGATTTGCTGCTGGAGGGACTGAGCACTTTCATCGGGTCCTCAGCATTTCCAGCCTGACCCCCTCAGAGACAGTCTTCTGCTTGCCTTGCTTTCAGCATTTTCAGCTCCAAGACTACTTCTGCAAACACATCTGTAATGCTGTGGCCTAGGACTACTCTTTTGCTGCTTTAGACTATTTCTGTATTCCATTTTGCCAAGGAATAACAGAAAGGCTGCAGATTGTCTTTCCCAAGTATCCTCTCACTCCTTGCTGAAACGGTTCTCTCATCCCTCTACTGAACAGAAGAATTTCAACAGAGAAATGCAAATGAAACACAGTTTATATTCAGATATAACATTTTCATTCAAAGAGAAATGCATTTTCTCCCTGGAGAAAATAATGAATTTCCTCTCCTGGATTTTGAACTTTATTCCTTCCTTAAAGATCCTTTAGCGAGAAATGAAGGATCCATTAGCCATCTCCATTTCCGAACTGATCAAGCACCACATAAAACTAGAAACCCTTGGAGGAAGGGGGAATTGTCCAAGCAACAACCTGAAACTTCAAAACTGGCAAAGGAGTGAAGGAGTGAAACATCCCAAATGCCCAATCTGTCAGTTTTATTATCATATCATGTGTGGTCTCTGTGAAAATCTAGCCACATCTCACAAACTCTGAGACCATCTAAAAGATATTGCATGTGCACAGCCCATAATAAAGTTATTAGAAACCCATGAGGAGGTCTCTAATGTGACTCATGCTGTCCAGAAAGCGATGAGACAAGGCAGTCGATTCACTTTTAAACATCGGCGTGAGCCTAGTGCAAAAGCAGCAAATCCAGACGACCATGGACATTGCAGACAAGTTTGAACAATGTTTTATTTACAGCCTCACGAATACCTACATCTCAACCAACCTGCAAATCTAACTTCCTGCACTGATTTGGAGGACGGAGGGAGAGTGCAGATGCCAGCAACGGCTTTGAAGACTTATTTGCTCTCTCCAGCACCTACCTAACTTTCTAGTAAACTTGGAGAGAGGAGGACCAAGGGTTGTGAGACAGAGGAGCAAGGGTGTGGATGAATTTGTCCTGGGTAACTGCACAGAAGAGAAGCCTTAGCGAGACCTTAAAAGACAGCTTGGAAAAGAGATTAGTTTCAGTTAAAGCATTAATCTTTCATTTTCTTAGTTTACACTTTTTTAATCTGGGGGAGCTTTTGACTTTAGAGAAGGGAACAAGTTATAACAGAGTAGCACTGGCGAACAGCCCTTGGGGTGCCTACGAACCAGAACACGTTTGGGAATCTGCAGCTCAAGGCCCACAGTCATCACCCAGTGATCTGCAGAAAGGAAAAATTCATCCTCCCAGATGTTACCTAGAGCCTTACGAGCAAGACTGCCCACAAATTTTGAAAAACGGTCACCTTATGAAGAACAGTCTGACCAGGTAGTAGGCAGAGCAGGAGAACAGTGCCAGAGCCAGGATGGTGAGACCATTGGCCATGTGCTACTGAAAAAGCCAACATGAGACAGACAGGACCCTGAAGCAGCCCTTCCTTCCCAACCACTGGAAGATTTTCTTAGCTACCCAACTTAGTTAAATGGCCCTGTTTGTTTCCCCTTAAAACTTCTCTGTTTCTGGACAGAACAAGTTCCTACTGGGAACACCCATCTCTTTGGGCGGGAGGGGTTAGCAGCACATCAGCCCTTGCCTGGGACAAATCCTGCAGATTGTAGGACTGGAGAGAGTAAAGAGCAGACAAAAACTGTGGCAGGCAATACTGCAATACCTGCTGGAGGGATTAGGCTCAAGTACAGGTTGGACCTAGTCAGGCCTTGGTCAAGGAGAGCACATCTTCACCTGGACTGAACAAGGAGCATGGTGGAAACCTCTTGAACTCTCAGAGACAGATGCCAGCAGTGCAGACGAAGCTGGAATTTATTGTGTGGCGCAAGAAGGACAGAGTCGTGGAGAGGTGGGCCTGGCAGGAAACAGTCCTCTCGGGTGTGTAGCTAGGATTTGCCCATCACAACTGCATTTCCCAAATCCTCTAGTACCCAAGTTCATTAAGAAGAGCCTAGAGGAAGACTTTGAGCATGTATTAATAGTAGATGTAGAAATTAGATGGTAAGATTTCTCTAGCCAAGGTGTCTCCAGCAGTGGCCAAACAACACAATTCCCATTTTAGACTCCAAACGCTCACAGCAAAAGTTGAGAAAGACCAATGTACAGAGGAGCTGGAGATTTCAAAACTATTATTTCCCAGGAAAGCTTGGAAATCTCTGTCTGCTCAGCAAATAATTTTCAGTCATGAAAGATTTAAGCTTTTAAGTGGCACTTTGCCAACAGAAAGAAAGGTGGTGCACATCAAAATATTGTTTTCAATTTTGACTGCACCTGTTAACCTTGATCTGGTGGCAGATGGAACACATTAAATGTTTCATAATGTGTAAATACTGTGCTGCTCCACGCAGAATGGACTCAGGACTTCCCATAGCATGATACACTGAAAGTTCACCCTTTCTCCTAAACCCACTGGCATCTAACAAGGTAACTAAAAGCTGATTTCAAAGTCACTGCTCCTTCCAGAGGGTGCCACAGACTATGTATCCTTCAGTCTCTAATTTCAATCAGCACCATTCTCTATTTAATCTGAAAACAGGGATATCCCCCAGGTTTAGGCACATGCATGCATCTGCACACCTCATCAGTGATCACAAGCAGTGAAGAACAAGAATTGTTGGTAGAGATAAGGTTGCAGTTGCAGGCTTTCGCACCAATTCATACATTCCCTGTAACCTCTAGGCTGAGAAATCTGCGCATGCTCTAAGTCTGCAGGGGTGTCAGACGGCGTTTACTGAGAGCCAGAGTAGGTAGATGCCTGGTTTAGGACTTTTCCATCATCCTTTGAAGTATTCATACAAGATAGAGCAGCAAGAATTACTAGAAAATTGACACCCTCAAGAAAATACAGCCTTTTATTCTGAAAAAAACTACTTAAATCCAATCGGCTGCTGTGTGATGTATATGCCAGAGGGACAAAATATGGTGTAAAATAAGATCTCAGCAACCTGAGATCCAGCTTTCATATTTGGCCTGTTTAATCCAAGGATGAAGATAATTACACAAAGTCAGTCTAAGCAATCCCAGAAGGATTTGAACACACGAAATATAGTCTTTGACAGAAGTGGAAGGAAGGGAGAGCTATACCAGGTTCAGTTCTCTTTGGCTTTCTTAGACTCATGTGTGAACTTGGCCCAGAAAACTGTCTGGCATTGGGAATGGTGATCATTCATCCCTTTTATTTGCACAAGAATGTGGGAAGGGCTTAGAAAAAGCTCCTCTTCTCCCATCTGGGGGCCTGGGCGTGTGCCAGGTAAGTTCAATGATTCATAACCATTTCAAGAAGCTTTTTACCCCTCTCTATTGTACAGGCATTTGTAAAGAAAGCAAACACACATGCTGCAGCAGCACGTAGGTTGCTCTGCCAGGAGGAGGGGTATTCTACTTTTCTCTGTTTGTCATGAAAACAATACCAGGAGAAAGGAAATAAAACCAGTTTATCACCTTAGCACACATTCAGAGAGATTTTCAAACCCCAGCAGCTGGGGAAAAGAGAAGGAAGAGACCTAACACACACGTAGAACCTCTTGATGTGGTCTGTGCTCAGAGAAGCTAGCAGTGACTGCAAGGCAGCACAAGACAAGGCAACAAGAGATGTGCTGCAAGAATTGAGCTCCTACCTGGAAGCCGTGGGCAGGTATCGGTATCAGTCTCAGTCTCCTGGCTGACAGCTGTCCCCCCTGTGATGAATGTGGTGCTTTGGGTCATTCATGGGTCTAGGATCCAGGGTGGGGCAGATGGGGCGGTGTCAGCTGCAAACCCCGCCTTGCATCACATGAGTCCTTCACATCTAGGTCTTCCCAAAGGCAACTCCCTTCACCCATGTGTCTGTAAGCCTTCACAATCTTCCCCATGTGTTGAATGGCAAATTGCAGCCAGTCCGCCTCGCTTTTGAACACTATCCAAGACTTTGTTTGTTTTCTCTTCTGTTTCAAAAGTTCTTTGTGTCTTTCTGGCCCAGTTAATTAGCTGTAATACTCAGCTTCTCCAGTTTTTAAGTGCTGCCTAAATAATAGCTGATCAGATGTGAAGAGACTTTAAACCTAGGCTGTAGCTCTGCTGAAAAATGAAGGTGTTACTCCGCCTATGGCAGAATCATCCAGATGATGCACAAAACAACATCAGAGGAGGCATGGTGGCTCGGGGTTAATAACTATAGTAGGGTTTGTGCCTTGTTTTCTGCAGTGCCCTGCAGCTAGAACTACCACATCTTTACTCATAGTCCTGGCACAGATCACTGAATTAAGGTAATAGTGAGGTAATTAACAACTCCTGCAGTTGCAGGGGGGGTGGCTGGGACATAAAGAGAGGATGACACTGCAAACTCCCTGGCTGCAAGGAAACATCTCCAAGGAGTCCTCAGCAGCCAGAAAGGGTGGGCAAGCCTGAGAAAGAGGCACCTGGGGAATGGGGGGAACTGCTCTGAGACTGCTGAGGAGGAGAGGTAAGGAGAAAGACAGAAAGGCCATGTGTAGCCAAGAAGAAGAGTGGCTTCAGGTATTTAGAGCAATTCTATCAGATGGACCCTCAAACTGTATTTTAGAGGTTTGCCTGAGCTGGGCTATTCTTACAGCCCCATGATGTTGCTTATCTTTACCTATCACAAGGCAGTCTGTCCAGGGGTTAAAACTGCAGCTTTCAGCTCTGTGGCAGGCTGTTGTAATCCATCCTATTACATAACCCAGCAAATATTTTGCTAAAGTTCAGTTAAACTGCAGAATTGGTGGTGGTGAGGAGCATATACTCCTTTATTAATTTTTCCCCTTTAGAAATCAAGATAGTGACATGCAAATGGCAGCTTTTCCTTTGCTTGCCTAATTCAGTGGCCAGCAAGAGCCACTGGTCCCCCTCATACCAGTCATGTTCTGCTTGTTCAGGAAAAGGTTAATATTTCTCCTTTCCCTTCTCGCTCTTGCTGTGGTACAGGACAGAGATCAGAGTATAGGAAACAAGCACAGCACAAGTCAAGCAAAGAACTGGAAACAGGGTAGGGAGGAGGTCAGTTATCCTTAGACTGAATTAGGTGGAACCCAGCTCTGCTTGTGCTGTTTTGCTTGAGGTCACTTTGGATTAAGAGGGGACATAAAGGGGAAGGGGGGAGACAAGAGAAGTCTTGTTATTTCGCTTCTCCCTGAGATTGTTTACAGGTTCCTTGACATAATTTAATGCTCATTCATGGCAAAGCTTTCCTAGCCTGTTTTCTTCCTCCTCCCTTTAATGCTACTGCTGCCTTTCTGGTAATGGAGGACCTGTGTGGCTCTCCAAGTCTTACATGTTCTACTGCTCCCCCTCATCTGTGTAGGGACTGGAGTCCAATCCCACTACCCTGTTCTCATCAGGTTGTTGGCTATTCTCTGTAATACAGAGAAGAGCTGTTGAAGGTGCAGAAACTCTGACTGTTGGGCCAGATCACCAATTGCTCTATACTTGATAACAGCTTGAGATTCAGCTCCTTCACACTTTGCTGCTGAGAATCATCTTTTTCCATAGCTTCTGTTTTAATCCTTTTCATTTTCCTAATCATTGCTTTAAACCCCATTTGCTAAAGCTTTTTGTGGCCCAACTACCTCTTCCAGTTAAACTAGTGTGAATCCAGACTAAATCTGCTGGCGTAATTGGGATTATAAGATATGAGATAACTGTACGTTCCATCAGCTAGATTCAAAACCAATGTCACCATCGTCAGCATCTTGCTCGCTGTTTTTCCTAATATCAAAGAGAGACTGTAGCCTGGGAATGGTGATACTAATCACCAGACTTGGAGTTAAGTTGCATAATTTGCTACTTCAACGTTCTCCAGATGCTTTTCAGCCATTAATTAAATATAGGAGCCAAATAAAGACAAGGGTAATCATTTCCAGGGTGAGGCACTAGGAAGGCAGCAATGTTCCCAAAGGAACATATCAAGGGTTCGAGCTGGCTTTGTGGTGAAATCTCCCATTGCTTTTTATTAGTTCACAACCAAAACAGAAGAACAGTTCAACAGAAGAGTCTCCATCTCTTGTCCCCATCCTACCAGAAGATTGATTTCACTGGGAAAATGGGTGCCACAGAAGTGCTGAGTCTTTCCATGGAGCAGAGGTATCGAATTTGGGATTAGTGGAAGAACCCTTTCTAGTTGTTTCATTAAATAATGGCAGAGGGAGCTTGAATATGAATGTCCGGAACAAACCAATCCGTATAGCATTGGCTTCACTGGGGGCTCTCAGATTCCCTCTTCCAGCCCATGGCAGCAGGCTTTCTGGTTCCTTGGGTATCTGGGGTGGATCTACCGCTTTTGTGCTACTGCTGAGTCTCAAAGGGGTTTACTGATGTTGATCGTCAGTCCAAGCTGAGCAATACTTTGGTACTCCCAGACCTTGAAAAAAAAATGTGTAGGGAACTTGATCTGTTCTGTATTCATCCATATTCACAGCACCTCTCCTGAACAACGTGTCACAGTAGCTTAAAGAATTCTGCTTCATGCTGTGTGTCATGAACTTAAAAAGAAATAGAGAGTGAGTCTGGAAAACTTCCCAGATTATGCAGCGTATCTGCATTCTGTGCCCTAAGAAAAGGGTGAAGGTGATAGGGCTCTTTCCTCCTCTTTTCTTGATGGATAGGTGTGCATCATGCTCTCACACTGGGCTAATCTGCTGGTCCATTCCAGCCGTATGTTTCCTTAGAAAAACTTTGTGTTGAGGTGAGATGGAAAGCCCTGTGGCAGTGAAGAACAGATGAAGCAGTTTTGGGTTCGGTCCCTTACGTATTCTATGAATCAGCATTAAATGCAGGTAAAAGAGTGCATGCATTAATTTACAATTAATTTACCAGCATAAATTTACTAATATTTCTCCTGCAGTGATTTTAACAACTGGACAGATTTTTTTTTTTTCAGCCTGTTCTGACAGAGGAACTCACACTGATAGAAATCTAATGGTGCAATTGTACTAAAGAAAACCCTGCAAGCCCAACCAGGACTAATTACTCTAACCTCAGCCCTGGCTGCTGTCTGCAAGGCAAAGCTCTGTACAGGTACATGGGCTAGCAGGGTTAGTAGAGGAACAATCTAATGGAGAAACAGGAATGAAAGGTTACACGTGTGCAACCTTTATGGCCCCAAAGATACTTTGACACAAAATGAAGATGTTGTGCCACTAAGTTTTGGTACACAGATGCTACTATTTAGTAATACTGCTACTATTTAGTAGTAGTATCTACTACTAGGAAGCACATAGACTTAAGACTAGAAAAATTGGGATCTTTTAGGCATTTTTGAACTCATCTGTGTCTCATGACTGGATACAATTATGTAATTGTCTGTGTTGACATAAAGGCAGGGATGTGTCCTTGAAAGATGGCTATTCCTTCAGTGTTTGATAGGTCAGTGGCCTTCATTTCCTAGGGTAAGCAGGCTTTAGCACAGGCTGGCCAGGGCAGAGGAGGAAGCGCCCTCGTGCAGAAGACTGGCTCCCTGTGCCGCTTCTTTGACAGCAACACTGGTCTTAGGATCTCCTCATTATCCCCTCTCCTGCACCTTCTCACTGCCACATCATCCCCAAAGGTGCACTCTAAGTCAGACTAGGGTGAAAATAACCCTCCTGCAACCTCACGGCCACCAAAACCCCACAGGGATAACCCACTGCTAAATGAGGCAGCCCTGAGCACCCCACGGATTCAGGTTACTCATGGTGGCTGCACTGGCAGACGCTGCTGGGGATGGGATCGTGATTGGGACAAGGGTGCACAGTGCTGTGCTCCCAGGAAATGCAAGGTCCCTCTGCATGGGACACCGGTACCAGGTGACTGTGTGTGCTGCAAGCTCAGATCCAGGCTTATTTTGCAGTGGCTCCTCAGTATGGACAAGCCCAGCCTGGAGGTTTGTTTGGCTGTTTGTCTTGGCAGCAAGTCCTCGCATCAAAGCGAGGGTGTCATTTATCTCCGGCAGCAGCAGCCCTCACCAGAGCGGGTAGCAATAGCAGCAGCTCCAGAGGCCCTCGCTGGCGGGGGCTCTCCCTGGCCTTTGCTTTGCATTCCTCCACCTCTCGCACAGTAACAAGGGCCCTGAAAGGAGGCTGTTTCAGCCAGAGTGCCTTGGACAGAAACAGACGGCGTACAAACCACCAGGCAAATGCATCCCAAGTCCAAGTCGCTCAGGGAGGAGTGCTCTACCAAAGCTGACTTGAGATCTCTGTTAATTCTTCCTCCTCCTTGAAGGTTTGAAATGCAGCAGTAAAGAAAAAACATTTTTCAGCTGGTTTTGGTTTGCTCCTAGGGTATGTCCATTCCTCACATGAATCAGAAACTGTGGCAAACACAATGTGCTCTGCCTCTAACGGGTACATACCATCCTCATTTTTTGTAGCTAGAAGGAGAACAGCAATGTGCTTTATTGCACAGTGGATGGACAAAGAAAGCCTTGTTGCCTGTGGGACTCTCACACTGATGTTTCTTTTCCACTTGGTGCTCATAAGTTACCAAAGGGTCTGCATGTATCCATTTGAAATAGAAGTGTGAAACTAATAAACACAAATAAAAACTATGGAGGGAAGGAGATGACTCTGGAGGGAGGGAGGAGAGAAGCCAGAGGGATGCAATTTACTGAGCCTGATTCACGGTGCTGGCAGGGAGCTCCCTGCCAGAGCCAGATGAATCAGATTCCCTTTCAGTCTGTGCTGGCACCACGGTTATTTTGGTGTCACTATGGGGAGAACGAGCATGTACTTGGGAAGCGTTACTGGTCAAACAATGAGCATCTGCTGAAACTGTGATTCTGTGCGAAATGGCTTCTGTAATTTTAACATTATGCTCACTGAAAGAAGTAAAAGGAGGAAAAATGAAATAATGCTGGCATGTCAGGTCAGAGCCTCTCCTGAGAGTCAGGGAGGGTGTTCCTCACTCAAGCTGGGAGTCTGGCTCCTACAGGTTTTGTTTATCTCTGTCTCGCAATGGGGCTGGAATAGACGCTGTTGCAGCTCGTAGACAAACATCTTGAGAAAATATTTCTAAGAAAAAATGCAGCTCAGCTGGCATTTTGGTTTAGATCCTCAAAATTTGTGGGCCATGTTCAGCAGCTCGTAAGATGGAACGGACACGCAGCCCTTGCTGTGCCTTTGGCATCAATAAGAACAGAGAAGAAGGGATGTCACTGTGCTTCTGTCTTGCAATGGTGTCCTGCCCACGGACTTTCACAGCTCTTGCTGATCTCAGGAACCCACTTCTGTGCTATTCTCACACAGTGCAACCTGGCAGTTGAGAAGCAGCAACATTGCAGTTCATGTGCCCACTCAGCAAATTCCTAAAATACAAATTTTGCTTTGACCCTGTGGTCCAATCCTGTGGCAATCAGGAGGCCATACAGACTTGCTCAAGTATCTTACTGAATGGGGTCTTTAAAAGACTGACATTAATTGCTTGGGATTTAGATCACGCTCCAAACAAGGCAAAGAATAGGTTTAGAAAACATTTGTGCTACAGACACCTTTATATTTTGGAATTTGGCCAATTGTTACAGGTTGCTGATGCAGATGTTCTCTTCTACTTATTTGTTGTTCTGACAATTATCCAACACAGTTGTCTCGGTGTTCATCGACAACTGCAAAATGCTCCCGGCACCCTCCAGATGTCAGATGTGAGTGCATGCTTGTACTTGCCTGGCTAATAAAGAAAACTGGCAAATTTTTGTTTATCTGTTTCTCACCTGTGTCATCATGACAGTCAGCTAAAGCAAGGGCAGACAACTATAGCCAGCAGAGACAGCAGCTTACGAAATGAGCCTATTTTTAACAAACCTTCCTGCGCTGCTGTGGAGGAAACAAGGGACTTAATATGTGCTTCTTGATGTGGGTGGGATTCATGGTGTGGTTTTCCCCACCCTTGTTTGGATGAGCCAGCCTCGTCTCCATGCTGATATTCCTTCTCTCTTTCTCCTGCGCTTGGCAGGCTTTCCCAACACATCTCACATGCCCCAGGCAGCCAGCCAGCCTACCTGTCTGAGAAAAACAGCCCTGCTTTTCCCTGCCACACCCCTACCTCTGAGGATGATACCCTGTTGCCAAGAAACATCAGCAATAACTGTTTGGAAAACAGATGCCTGTCAAGTTTCACATGCAACCGGCTTTCCCTGCCATGTCCTTTCCCAGCACGAGCCTTGTTGGTGCCATGGCTCCTCTCCTGTTTTGCACCTCCCAGGCTAGGCACCGTGGTACGGTTGGTACCATGGCATCACCTGGTGCAAAAGATGCTCCCTTTGTGCATGACCCACCACACCACCAGAAAACTGGTACCAGAAAGACAACAACCCATGTTCGCGATGTGGGAGAATTTTGTTTCCTTAGGGGGGGAAAAAAAAAAAAAAAGACCAAAACCAAAACCTTTTTGCTAACCAGTGGGGAAAACCCGGAGGGTAGTTGTGTGGAGTGCTCTGTTAATGTTACGTTTTATTTGTTTCTATTAGGTAGCACCTAGAAGTCCTAACAACATCTCTGATGTGGAAAATAGGAAGAGCCAAATAACACATTTGTTTGCTAAATAAGTAAATCTGTGCAGGCAGAAAAACGTTAAGAAAATGATGCTACTGAAAAAGCCACATTTATAAAAGAAAATCTTTCCTTCAAAACTTGTATCAAGCATGTTTTGAGTAAATCATATTAAATTACTGTGTGGGTGCAGTCCTAAAATATTTGCTATACCCTACACCAATTCAATTACTTAATCTAAACACCAGGTAACGAGCAGAGGGTTGGAATGTATCTTTTCACTGGGTGGTGAGAAGTGACTTATTCCTTGAGTGGTCTCCTTGATTTCAACAAGGCAACTTAAGCAATAAGGTGCTGCTTTGTGTGACTGGGAGTCTGACAAGCAATTTCTCACTTTCCATTGTTGTGGAAAATATAATCCGAAACTATTTACAAAAGAAAAGCAGAAATAATCAGGCATATTTAAAAAAACCCTAAAGTTCTCCACTTTTAGGCTGTCAAAATGTTTACAGACTGTGTTTTGTAGATTATAATTTCTTCGACCAGAATAAATAGTGAGGAAATTTATTGCGGAATGTAGATAAACATGGATTTTGTATATTTTAGGGGAAAAAAACCCCAAGATACTGTAGAATTTTCAGATTCTTGACATTTTTGTAGACACAACCTTAAGACTACTAGTTGCTTACTTTAAAACAGCCTAATCTGTGCATAAACTGAAGAGCAGATTCGTAGTTTATTGATATGCTTCTGCCAGGTAAGAGCTGTTTTTCTCTAATCTTTTGGCTCATTCCTGCAGTCATCACTGTTCTGTTTCAGCAATATTTTATATGAAAAAGTGTATATTTTCCCCTTTGAAAAAGAGGTTAATTTTCTAATTTCCTTCTGCTCTGCAGCAGGGAAACACAGGGGAAAAAAGCCCTTCTTCCAGAGTGCTGTATTGTTCAGCCAACAGATTGAATACAGAGCACAGGACACGTTGAATTTGCAAACATACACTACACAGCGCAGCTTTTACCTATTGTAAATCCCAAGTAGATTGTATCATGCACTGTATCCTGCTAGTTGCTTCCTAATTGCTATGAGAAATGAAGGGCAAGCATGTGAATTAAGGCATGCAACCCAAACCAGTTAATTTAGACACAACTGAATCTAATTTGTATACAAAGTCAAAGGCTGCCTTAAGCTTAGCTTCAACATCATGCAGGCACTGAGGAAAGTTTAGAGGAGGTAACGACAGGCTTTTTCTTAACTCTATTTTTCCTTATCTGATTCATGCAGCATCAGAGAAAAGCCACACCCTAGAAGCTGCAGGGTTTGCCTAGGAGGTTGATTTGCAGCTAGCAAAGCACAGAAAAGCAGAAGCAGAATACAGAAAAGTATAGAAAATGTAAGCCCACCACTGGCTGGAGATCCTGGCCAGTTAGGAAGAACTAGATGAAAGCAGTCACACATCTTGGTAGGTTATGGTGGCACAGCAATAAAAGAGAGGAAAACTGTCTTTTCAGAGAATCCCAGTGCAGAATCTCTCCCAATCCAGAGGAGGAGACGGAGACTTTGTGATTCTGTGCTGCAGGAAAAGTGCAGCTAGACTGAAACTAAATGCTGACACACTCCTTAGCCTCTCGGTGAATATACATCCTTGGATGCCAACCAGATTATTCCGGGCTACCCTGCATTGCATTATGCCTCACTGATCACTGCTTGCAGAGCTGGAGCTTCAGGTCATTGCAGAGAGAGAAAGAACTGATGTGGATGTTCCTAGCAGAGCCCAAAGACACTTAGGGAGATTGATGAAGGATACCCAGCCTGCCTGGCTGCCCGATTGGCTGTTGCGCTCCCCAAGCTCCAGTTGAGAGGGCAAGCTGACACGGAGTGTGCAGCATCCTCCTAGTGATGGAGAGAGCCAGGAGAGCCCCACAGGACTGGGACCAAGAAACAGCAAGGCAGGTTTCTGCATGCTTCCCTGGGAGAATGCAGGGAGGTGTGCAAGAAGAGGGGGAGCAGACCCCACGATTTTCCTTTCCCTGTGAAGCAGGGCATTATCCAAACCTCCCTGAAGCTAGCGGAAGGGTTCCTGCTCATCTGCCAATGCTTAAAAATCACACACTTGAACCTTGGTCACCCAACAAAGAAAGTGGCTTGAGACACATCCTGGAAATGAACTTCAATTTATGGCCAGCTACTTGCCACCATCAAGGATGAAAAAGAGCAAGATATAAATTATACATAGTTCTTCAGTGTTGTACATACCATAATGCTCAGACATTTATGCAGTGGACATCAGACAAAGAAATCCCAAATCTTTTCATTACTATTTTTAACAAAACATGGAAATCGTGCTGCCTGTTCCACACATAACCAGCCTGGGGTCAAAAGCAGCTGCTGTGCAAGAATGCACACTAGGTCCAATCCAGTGCCCACTGAGATCAATGTGACAAGTTTCCCTGTTCCTCGTGGGAGTTGAGAAGAAAAGGAGAGCAGCCAGTATGAGCCAGGAGGTGAGTGCTGCTGAAGGCAGAGAATTTGCCGGCACTGTCACCCCTGTTTTCTGATTGTGGGTATCGCAGTGGTACTGGTAAGCAGCACAGAGTAAGAAGGGACTTCAAGGCTTTGTGCTAGAGTTGCACAGTAGCCAGTCACCTTATGACTGGCATTTCACGGCAATGAAGGTTACACTTGTGACCCTACTGCTTCTGGCACCCAGCTTAGATCATACCTAGCCCTTACTTCATCTTAATGGCCCTAACCCCCATGACACCAGTTAGCTGAGCCCAACCAGGACTCTGGGGATTTGGTTCCTCAAAGAGCATAGGAGAGCTGACTCACACCAGAAGTGGGGTCTGTGGACTTCTGAGGGTAAGGTTCAACTCCCATGGCTTCAGATGTTTACAGAATGAAAGTTTACATCCTGTGTTCCATTGTATTCAAAGGACTAAGGTCATACAGCCATATGTGGACGTTGAGACTGTGCTTTTCGCTTCATTGTCTGTATGGAGCATGCAACTTGCAGTCTTGACTCCATGACTGTAGACCCTTGACCCCTTGAACTGCCCTGGGAGCCCAGATACCAACCTTAGGTGTAGAGAACTATAGTTAGATGAGAGGAATGTCACTGCAGTTGCCTGTGGGACTGCAGATGCCTGCCATGAGGTGAGCTACTGCAGAGGATTAAGAGATGAGACAGAACTTCATGTTAAATACACCAGCCCGTATTAACCAACTGCCACAATGCGGGGTCAGTGCCTGTGACAGACAAAGCCTTCACTGTAGGATGGGCATGTAAGGTCACAAGTGCTCTGCTTGTGTGAATCCCCTACACTCACCTGGACCTCAACAGATGTAAAGATATTCACCATCTCAGCACAGACTATGGAGGCACCACTTGGGTAGGATTAGTAGTGGCAGTTGATAAATATTTTGCTAGAATATTATATTCCTAAGCTTTATATTCTGCTATCTATGCCTGATGGCATATATCCTTGGGCAGTGGTGTGTGGGTGACTTTCAGGAGCAACAGGCCTTGTTGCTGTCAGATCTTTAACATGAACAGACATGAACGGACATGAACGGTGGCTGAAGAGACAAGAGTAAGGAAGTAAATGAAAAAGAACCTGTACGAACATGTACGCAGGGAGAAGCTAACTAGCCAATTGCTTTGTTAGAATAGGCGCGTGAGTTTCACTAACGAGCCAATTAACTGTAACCTTGAAGCGCATGGACAGCTCTGTAGACTATAAAACCACTGATAGAAGCTGAAATAAAGGTCTGCGTTATCACTTTCATAAAGTGTGTGCAGTCCGTCATTATCATCCTCCGAGAGTAGTGCCAGTCCAAGCCCCCCAGCTTGTCACTTCTTGAATACAGGGAAGACAAATCAGAAGATAGAGAGGTGACTCAGGGATTCTCTGTGCGCATAGGATGTGGTTTCTCTCTATTTACAGAACCACGTGATCAGGAGAGCGGTGTGGCATCTGACAAGCGAATTATTCTTAGTGCAGCAAAGGAATAAATACCCATGTGTTGTTTCCCACTGATGACAGCCCTTTAAAAATTCTGCTTGTGAACAAAGTAAAATATTTAGTGAAGATGACAACAGTTCAAGTAAAAATGCAGATGCCAGCACATGTGCGCACACACACAGGAGAAGAGCTCAGCTGGAAGATTCCCCTTATTTATTCATTTCAGCCATGTGTTTGCACCTACAAAGCCAAAATACATGCAGCAGATCTTTTTTCCATCAGCTTTATTTTTGCTTTTGATATCAGGTAGTGAATTCCTATAGAATGCAGAAAATGTGCAGGATGAGTGCATCAATGTGTCACCCTCTGGCACAGGAAGCAGCAGGGCAGGACATGAAAGAGACCCATAGCTGGGAACTGGATTCAAATGAGGTTTCAGAGTTTGAAGCATGATGTGCCCAGAAATTAGTCCAGCACTGTGCTGCCAAGCACCCCCACTCTCTGCTTGGGCTGCTGTCTAATGCTGAACACAAGTACATCCTGGAGGTACCTCATTTCTGTTTCTGAAGAAATTGGATCCACTCCTGCATGTGCCCACAGCTGTCCTGTGGGACAAGTTCAGTCCACCTGGACTCCTGAGCCTGCTGAGCCGCTGGATAACCAGAGGTGTCTTGTAGGGTGTCCTTGGAGTGTACTTTATGCAACCTGGCAGGTTTGGTTTTCTCCAGCTGCAGTGGTAAACTGCAGTGGTCAACACTTCTATCACAACACTCCAGTCCATGGAGCATCCTCCTGGCATGCTGATGCTCTGGGTTCAGTTCTCAGTCTGTTTTGTGAAGGCGAGGGTTTGGACCCACATCTTCCTTATCTTAGAAGAACCAGAGTCATGAATAAAAAGCAGCATTGGGTCTGGAAAGCATTTTGTCTTGAGGCCGTTATGAAAGTTCTGTGTCTCTTGCTTGCTGAATGCATTCCATCAGACGGAGTCTTCCTGAATGCAGATGAAGGGCAAGTGACAGCCCCTTCATGAAGGACATGACGAGAAATCAGCAGCTCCTTGCTGATTTCTTGCTAAGGACCAGATGTCACCCCAGTGGCAGTCACTGCTGAAACATGGGGTTGTCTGAGGTGCTGATGGAAGGGACAAAGACTTGGAAATGACACAGCATGCACACAGCTGCAATTAGTGGACTCCAACACGTTTCATTTGCGCATGTTGGCCACGCAGAGCTGGGCTGTTGGTTTGTTGTAGCTGCACAACCACTCAGAGAGACCTGCTGGCCAACCTCTGCAGGGCCAAAGTCAGCCTGTCCTCCCTAGGCTCTCCCCAGCCTTCCTGCTGCTCTCTCTAAGTATTTTCAACCTGTGAATAGAGCTAATGTTACGGTTCTCTGAGCATGCCCTTTCTCTGTAAAATCCAAATGTCTCATCCTCTGACAAAGGCATCTCTCCATTCCTCATTATGTTAAGCCAGGTGCAGATGCCCTCAGGGCTGGCAGCTGGGTCTGAGTGCCTCAGGGCAAGAATGTCATGGAAACATCGACAGATGACAGAAGAATAGGGAAAAGCAATTGCAATGTCCTAACACTCCCTCAGGGGGCCGCAAACAAGAACCAGGTAAAAAAGACAATACCAGACCTTTCTCCTGACATTTCGTATCCCAAAAGAGATGAGGCGGGGGAAGAGCAGTCCCTGGTGCAAGTGCCCCAGTGGGTTGTGGTTTGGGAAAACTGCCTGTCCAGGGGCCTTTTTCCATCTGCTGTGCAGCCGTGCTGCTCTGAATCCTTTTGCTGCTTGTCATGACTTTAGTCCCCCAGAACAGGCTGGGTTGGCCATGGTATGGCAGAGCTGCAAGGCCTGTCCAGGACACCAGCTGAGCAATGTCCCAGAGTGAGGCAAAGCCATTGCACATCAGAAGGAGGTTGTTACCGTGAAATTTCCCACTGTGTCTACAAGGCCCAAGAGTGAGGTATTGAGGAGGAGCATGTTCGTGTGACTAAAAAAGGGAATAACTGAAGTGTCTTTATCTTTCTAAGAGGGTCATGTACAGTGTAAGTTAATTTTTAAAATCCTTTTACAACGCTTGGAAAGAGAACTGCACCTCTGGGGAAGATTCTTCCTCCACCTCCTGCACCGGGTCTTGAAGACATGCACCTCTCCATTACTGCACAGGGAGCCTGGAGGATGTGTTCGATCCAGTTTCTCTATGTCCTTGCGTGTGCATGGGTGCACAGTGCCCATCCAGCTGCCTTAAGGCCCCTAGACATCCGCATGGGGCTGGCAGATGGACACAGGACCAGGAGAAACCTGTCCCCTTCCAGAGAGGCCAGCCAAGGCAAGGCAGAATACCCTGGTTGTCTCAGGGAGCACCACTTGCCTGTGTTTGGACAACTGAACCCAGCCACAGAGGTCTCACTTTTACATTGTTAAAGCTGCAGAAACATCTGTTCTGTATCTTGACAATTCAAATAATGGGTAGATTGGAATTGTTCTGAGCTGTGTATTTATTTTTCTACATCAATTCATACTTCTTTTGTTTGATGTCCTCTTACCCTTGCAGTTCCTGAAGCACCTGCGAAGACAGCTCCTCAAGGGAGCTCCTGTTTCTGTTCTCTCTGAGCGAACTTGCTGAATAGCAACAGTAACGGGGCTTCTTGTCAGAAACTTTCTGCTCCGGACATGCGTTCTAGTTCGTTTCATGGGTAAGGCTCTTCCAGTGGGATTTACGGCTCTGCCCTGGCACATCTCATTCCCTCCGCATTGTTGGAGGAGGGCAGCACAATGGCAGGGCGAGAGCAGGGCACAGACTGGCTGCTGGCTGGTGTTGGCCATGGCACACTTGATCTCCTCCTTCAGCCAGTCATTTTGCACAATAATGCCATCGTCTTGCAAGAGATATAAATACTAGCAGAGAGTTCAGGCTAGAAATCTGCTTTCTGGAGGTATCCTGAGCAATGTCTCCAAGTGTTGGCTGGGTCACCCCTCATCACGTCTCCACACACCAGTGCATTCAGATGACTTTGCCATAGGACAGCAATGGCATGTAAGGGAGGAAGAATTCCAGCTGTCTTCTCGCTTTCCAGCTTTCATACCACCGAAAGGTTAATGGGGCCAAATGGCTCCCTGATCCTCAAATACATGGGCAGAACATGGGGAACATAGCTAGTGCCTTTGAAACAGAGCTGGAGGAAGGCTCACTGGCCACCAGCATCTGTTCTCCACAAGGGTGGCTGCATGAGACTTGCAATATCTGCTCTAACCTTCCAGCTGCTCTGCCACAGCACACTTCTGAGTGGAAGAAGCTCCTTCATTTCCACAGACCCAGATGTCACTGTCACTCTGCATTTTAACTTCCCAGGTTCAACAACTATCTCCCAGCCTCAATTCCTATATTCATCTCCACATTTCCTCTCCAGCAGACAAATGAATATGCTTGACCTTGTGTAGGCCCTTATCCCTCTCTCCACCTTCCCTTATTTCTCCCTCTCAAAGTGAAAGTCATTCTGTTCTTTACCATTGATGCTCAGTTGCTGATTTACTGGTCAAATGGTGCTGTCACTGCATGGGCAAATACGGAAAACGGGTAGCAGGAGATTTTTCCACTGAGGTCTGTTGGGGCCAGCAGGGAACTGCATTGTCCTAGGAAGCATGTTCACACTGCCATATCCAACAGAAGGTTCTGCTAATCCCTTCCTAGCCTCCCCTTCCCCTTCAATGGCCTCCTGAAGTGTGCCCATTCTTATTCACTGGGTGTGCAAGGTGGGTGTGAGTCTCCTCTCGCAATTAACAAGAGATAAGACACAAGGAAATGACCTCAAGTTGTCCCATGGGAGGTTTAGGCTGGATATTAGGAAAAATTTCTTCACCAAAAGGGTTATGAAGCACTAGAAAACAGGTGTCCCAGGGAACTGGTGTCATCGCCATCCCTGGAAGTCTTTAAAAGATATGTAGATGTGGTGCTTAGTGACACGGTTTAGTGGTGACTTGGCAGCGCTGGGTTAACGGTTGGACTTCATGATCTTAAAGGACTTTTCCAACTAAATGATTCTATGATTCCATGGTCTTCTGCTTAGATTTATGCTTTGGCCAGTTAAGCTGTTTGAGATCCTGCAAGATCCTGAAACTTCTTCTGAATTACCTATTGTCTCATTAGTTATATCTGCCCCTGTGCTTTTTCTCTAGGTTGTTTTACTTAACTTTCTAGCTGATCAGTTGTTTTAGTCTATGTGGCACAGTCAATTTCCAGTGACTTCTCCCACTTGACTTTTGTGATTTGGGATCTGCTGAGTTATACAATCTCTTCTGCTGGTAACATCCAGCTAGTCACTTCCACGAGATAAATCTGTGCTTAAGGAGCTGCTCTCATCTCAGATGCAAAAACCTTTTCTGGCACAAACATAATGTGAAAATAAGGCAACAAAGTTCACTAAAGCCAAATGGGTGTCATTCATTTCTGCCATGTCTTGCTGCTTTGAGCAGTACTGCAAGAACAGAACGGAGATCTTAGAAGCAAGTTGAGAAGTTGCCTGAAACTGTTTCTTCAGGCAGACAAAGCTAGTCATTGTGCATGGAAAAATAGATACAAAACATTCAAATATTTCACCTGAAATACAAAAAGACATTCTCAATTTCCCCCTTCCTGCCCCATCCTTTCTTTTTAAATATGTCCACGATTTATTTGTTCAGCTGCTGGAGTTGTGCACATGCAGTATCCAAAGCAAAGACATGAGACACCACATGGTTTCTGCTGCAGCCCCTCTGATGCCAAGGGAGCCTCGATGCACTGACCTTTAGCCTGCACAGTCCAGATACATGAAAATTGAAATGTTCTAAGAAAATCTGGGGCAGCTGTTTACACTGTTGTCTTTTTTTCTCTAGCTTGAGATCTTTTCCAGTCCTTGGTCACTTGGGGCCACACCACTTTGCTGGACTGAGCGAAGACTCCAGAATATGGGTCCTGATTTTAAAGAATCTTATTGTTTTGTTTGTTTTATTGTGTGTGTATTTGGTGCATGTATGCGAGTATGTATCAGCACATCCATGGGGCAAGGGAGGAGGAAAATGTGCAGTGTCCAGTGAGACCCTGCAGGGTCACACTTTGATGTCCTGACTCAGCCATTCCTTAGTCCAAGCTCCACCGACCAGCTGTTGAAAGCCATTTAGATACTGGACTTTTCAGTATAGTTCAGCATCTGACTCAGGCTGACAGAGGACTGGGCAAGACCTGTAGAGACTGACCTCCTCCATGGTTATTATTTGTAAAGACATTGGCTTTTGCTGTTGATGTAACTGGGTCCTCTGTGCCTCCACTTTTTTTTTTTCTGGAGAATTTCCACTATTGCTCTTCATGCCTTTTACAAGATTTCCTCTCTGCTTTCTCAGAGAATCACAGAATCCTTTAAGATCATCAGTCCATGACTGACAGGTCATCACTAAACCATGTCCCTAAGAACCACATCTACGCATCTTTTAAATACCTCCAGGGATGGTGACTCCACCACTGACCTGGGCAGCCTGGTTCAATGCTTTACAACTCTTTCAGTAAATAAACTTTTCCTAATATCCAGCCTAAACCTTCTCTGGCACAACTTGATGCCATTTCCTTTCATCCTGTCACTTGTTACCTGGGAGGAGAAACCGACCCCCACCTCACTACAAACTCCTTTTGGGTAGTTGTAGAGAGTGATAAGGTCTCCTCTGAGTCTCCTTTTCTCCAGGCTAAACAACCCCAGGTCCCTCAGCCGCTCCTCATAAGACTTGTGCTCTAAACCCTTCACCAGCCTCGTTGCCTTTCTCTGGACATGCTCCAGGACCTCAAGTTGACCTCCTTCTTGTAGTGAGGTACCCAAAACTGGACACAGTATTTGAGGTGTGGCCTCACCAGTGCCGAGTACAGGGGGACAATCACTTCCCTAGTCCTGCTGGCCACACTATTTCTGATAAAGCCAGGATGCTGTTGGCCTTCTCGGCTACCTGGGCACACTGTTGGCTCATATTGAGCGGCTGTTGACCAACACCCCTCAAGCAAGAGCTCTCAGCATCGGGTCCTCAACCAACACAGACCTGGAGTCAGCCCTTCCCACTGGGGATCACTGAACACACAGTCTTACAGCACTGGTGTCCCTCTGTGACTCCATATGGGTGGCTCATGGTTCTGATACCAAGATCCCACTGGTGTCCAGGCTGGGATGGGACCTGTGGCAGGGCTGGGAGTGGCAGAAGGGCAGGCAGCTGCTGTGTCCCAGAGCCAGCTCTGGTATGCTGCTACCACTGTGACAGTTGCCGGATCACACATGCTGCTTACCCAACATGTGGCATGAGGTTAGGAGATGCTCATGATTTCCACACTTTGCCTTTGCCTCTGGAAAGGGGTCTCATGGCTATTGAAGTGTTGCTGTTTCATAAACAAAAGCATTTGCTCAGTTCCTTTATCATTTCCTGAGCGAGCACATTCGTCTCCGTCCTACTTGTGGCTGACAGCCAGCGCCTAGATCTATGCAGGAAATCTGCCTTGCACAACATGTGAGCACTGCCAAGAAATGCATCACTGGTCCCCACAGGCACCGGCAGACAATGTTATAATTACTTATCCTCGGGAGATCAAGTTGTGCATGGTGTTCTTCTCCAATAACCTGAGCACTCTCATATTGCACAGTAGCTCTTCTTGGGGAGAGAGGAGGGACAGTCCCTGGGGCTGTTATTAGACACAGATACAGAGAGGTTCTGCAGAACTGCAATCTCTGCAGCATCCGACTGAGCTGTTTGCTGTCGAGCTCACCAGGCACTGTCGCAGCGGGGAGAGCTGTGACTCACACGCAATCGGATATTCAGCGCACGGCATGCACTCTGCTTTCCCCAAGACAGGGTCTGGGAGCTGCAGCTGCTCCCTGTGTGCAAGGGATTTCACCTTTCTGCTCGCTGCAGACCAACCTCAGGTTGACTCTGGGGCTGATGTCCGCTGATCTCTCTGGGTGGGGCTGCAACATCTCATCGCTTTTGTGCTTGCAAATCCCTTTCCACCCTGGGGGCTCTCTCAGAGATGAGGGGAAAGCATTTTTATTCAGGCTTAAAGGCACAGAGGCTAAAGCCTGAAGCCGTGAAGGAGGTTTCATGTAGCCCTTACTCTGCTCTTGCACCTCTCCCTGGCGGTGAGAGCTGTGCCCCTGCATGCCCAGGCATCCCCTCTCCCACCAGGATGGGGACTGGCTGTGGCCATGGGATTTTGCCCCTTTTTGCTCACAGAGGCGGGTAGGGAGAGCAAGCTGTGAGGATGGAGAGGCACAGAAAAAGTGATCCTGCTGCCTGCTCGGGTTTCAACCTGGTCCCCAGTAAGGCAGGAGACTTTCAGCAGGGATACTGCTATTTATTTAGTTCATATGTGCTGTACCTCTGCAAAGGGAAAGCGTGAGAATGACTCAGCTGCTGCCGCAGGGATTTACAGCTTCAGCCAGGCACATGGGAAGGGACAGCTGTGCCACCAGTGCACATGGACACACCATCAGCTGCAGCTCATCGCCTGCCGTAAAAGTTTGGGACCAGTACCCGCACTGCTGGTAACAGGAGCCATCGCCAGGCACAGCACTGTCTCCGGCCACAAGCCAGACATGAGGGCTCACAGAGCTGGCTTTTCTCCTCCTTGGTTGGCCTGACGCTGCCAGGCAGCCTGTGCTGTTTTCCAAAGAACAGGGACAAAAACCAAATGTGTGGTACTCTTGTACCAATCTCCCCAGGAAAACACTGTGCTTGTGACCAAAAAGTGATCCCAAACACCAAAGTGGACACATAACTGAAATGGTCGGAAGAGGGCTAGGCAGCTGGCGAGAGGGCAGGTAACTCCTGTACCACCAGAGGTAAAGGGATTCCCTAAGGAGTAACCCCCTCCCTACTCCATGGAAAGTGAGGGCATCTCAGCCAGCATTGTGCCTTGCAGAGATTCTGAGCACTCAAGCAGAGATTCTGTAACTGTGTGCTTGAACAGAACCCTCTCCAGCAGCCAGCGAGGGTCTGCTGGCCACCTGGCCTCTACCCTTCTCCAGGTTTCCCCCTGCAGTGGCCCATTAAATGCATTGGTTTCTTCACGCTGATTGTCAATGGTTGACACTGCCACAGGGGTATTACCACCCAGCGCAGGGGATTCTTGAAAACTTGTTCCTCTGTGGGACCAGCATCCTTTTCAGGATTTTGAGGAGATACCTACAGTCAGCTGAGATCCACCACCCGAGACCTTTTCCTGAAGGCAGGTGTAAACACAACACCTTTCACAGACCTCACCAGAACTGCTGCTTTTCTTTCCAGATGAATTGTCATTCCTTCTTTTTGGTGATTACACAGAGGCTGGAGCTTTGGTCCAAGAAAGGAGGGAGACAGGTTTGACAAGTGAAAGGATTCAAATCCATGCCTGCTAACCTGTTAGTCCAGTGGGGTCTGGTGGCACTTCACATCACTCTTGCTGAAAATAGGTCTGCTGTGCAGCAAGGAACTTAGACTCTGATCAGATAGAGCGGGATCCACTCCAAATATGACTGTGACTTAGTGGTCAGGGTGTGTAGGTGGCTGCCAAACCTTGTTGTGCATTTTGCGTAAAATATTTAGCAGATAAAATAAGGAAATGGTTTTCTGGAGCACAGTGCCCCTTCTCCTAGCTGAGTGGTTGACTGCTAAACCATCAAAGTCATCATTTTTCCCCTGCTGCAGATGTGCTGAGGTTTCTTTGCCTTCTGCAGTCCAAAGGAAAAACTGAAAGTTAAGAGTGTCCTGTCAGAGGCAACTTGTAAAATATGTCCCTGGGGAATGCCAGAATAACATTATCCAAACAGTGCTTTTTGGTGAGGTTATGGGATTTTTGTCCTGGCTTCAGCTTGCAGGCTTTTGAGTTATTTTATGGTACAAGACTACTCTAAGGCAAACAGAGTGAAATGTTCTTTCCTCTAAGCTGCCCCTTTCCTATGAAAAATGAAGGTGATAACACGGCTGTATTCCTCTGCTTGTCTACGTGGTTTTGCTGTGAACCCTGGACAGCCAAAGGCTCAGTGCAAGAAGTGGGTACACCAACTGCAGCACCGAGCAGTATTTAACAGCAACGGTAATTATCCAAAGCGGTTGACCGAGAGGGGCTGCCCTGGCTTCTCTACTGAATTTAGACCTTCAGTGAAGATTCCTTCAATGAAGGGAGTCTAAAGGTTGCCTCGCATTTACCACAGAGTAAGAGTCAGCACATGGGTATGAAGACAAGGAGACAGGGGACACAGGGCTGGGGACGACTCAGGGAACAGTGAGGTGCAGAAAAGGAGGGTTCACAAGGATGAAACCATACTCGAGGAGGGAAGTGTACAGCCAAAAGGCAGGGTCAGGGAGAGGCTGTTAAGAGGGAATATTGCATTAAAAAATAACATAACTTGGCTTTTTTTTGTTTGTTTTAAAGAAAAATACAACGTCCCCTGTGTAAGTCCATGCTGGGACGCCCTGTCCAACCCTGCTCTGAACGTGCATGCATGATCAGCCGTTACCCGAGACCTTGTAGCAGTCTGTTGTAGATAGTGTTTGCAGGAGATATGCCTACCAGAGGAAGAGATGTGCCAGGAGCAAAGGTGAGGGACAAAGCCCCATCGGTGGTGAGGCATGGATGGGGTAAGGGCAGGACCACAGCTGCCCAGCTCCCACACCTCAGGGCCATCTGTGCAACACAAACACACCTTCCCAGTGTGCACCCCGGTGCTGGCTGTTTCATCTGTAATTCATTTTGCATGATTAACTTGACATGATGTAACCCCTATCCTTATGACTCAGCATGCCAAATATAAGCATCAAATGACTAGAGAGTCATCTGATTTACAGGAGTCTCACTTACAACAGCTCATTATCGAGCCAGCAAAGTATCTGCGAGCCAGCCAGCGGAAGGCAGATTGGAGAGCTTATGAAAGCAGATTTTGGGAAGACTTTCCTAGTCAGGCCTGTAAAGCCATCTACTTGCAGCTGATAGGAGAAAACATTCTGCCTCACTGTTTGGTTTTTTCCCTTCTCATTTCAGTTTGGCTCAGGAAGCCAAGCAGCACCAACCAAAGCCACCTAAGGAATGGTCTAGTAAGGCTGTTCAAAACCAAGTGGAAAAGAAATCTGGCTGAGAGCTAGGTACTGGAAGTAAAATTTTCCACCACCACAGTGTGAGACCAAAGAAAGCTCTAGGACCTGCGACTCCGCCAATGGCAGAATCTGTATGCAGTGTCTCCGCATCTCTGCTAGCGTGTCGTTTTGTGAGTCAGTCAATGGTCAGAAGCTCCTATTGGGTGTGAAGTATATTGTTCACGCACAGGCTCGCTGTGTATACTTACTACATAAGGAGAGCCCTGCATTTTTCTTAAATTACCCTATTGTGCTTTACAGCTCACTCTTAAAAATGCTAGATATGGTCAGTGACTTGGGTGGGCAGTTCAGACTAAGATGTTTTCTGAATTTACAGCTAAAACTACTACTGTGGGAATATCCCAGTCACTAAGCCTGTGTTTTTGACTGCAAAGCACCTGTTTGACATCACCTTGCCTTTAAGCTGAGTTAATAAAGAAAATGGAGACTCTTGCATAATGCCACTGACATTCAGCTCTTGCCTAATCTGATCCCTGCTGTCACATACGTTTCTCGTTCTCGGTTTATGCAGGACTGCCTGTGCCCCAGAAACAAGAGCTTCAGGGGATGGGGCTCCATCTGCTTGTACTTATGGATATAGAAGGTTCCCCAAGCCCTTCTCCACATGGTACAATGCAAACATCTCTCTAGCAGGGGAGTTCCCTAACCTCCAGGCTACAGGATACTTGGGATAAGGGTTTTCCAGGAGCAGAGATGAGCACCCAGGTCTCCCCACAACTAGATGGGTGTAACCCTAGTACCTCATAGCCACAAAGGGAACAAAATAGTTTTATTCCATGTGTCTGGGCTGTGCCCAGCCCCACTTACCCTGCTTGAATCACAGCTGCACCCGTGTAATGGCCATGCTTCCTACCTGCACACCTCTTGCTAGTGAACAGCAGACTGCCATGAGTTAGGGACTCAGTTTTTAAGAAAAATCTGGAATGTTTGGGTGTATGGTGATCTATGGGTATTTTTCATACTCTCTCACTCTTTTTAAGCAAAGCTGTTAAGGGCAACATGTGATAGTCAGAACCTCTCGGGCTTTGACCATGTATGACTGTTGTTTGTATTTAAAAAAAAAATAATCCTGGAAATGCTGAGCCCAGTTCACATGACTTATTGCTTCAGGATCAGATTTTCTGAAAGTCTGTGAGATCCTCTAGGATCAAAGCAGTGTAGCAAAGCTAAGGTGCTGTTATCATCACGTCTTCAGTCACCTTATTTCCCCCATAGGGAGAAGTAATTGTGAATGCAGTGTGTGTCTGGAGGCAGCGTCTTCTATAGAAATGCCGCTTATTACTGTATTGCTTCTCATCTGCAGAAAGGAAAAGCAATGTGAAAGTGCCTGGAGGAGCAGAAATGTGGTAATACGGATCTCATTTTACCATGCCTAGAAGAACCTCATGCAGACAAGGACTTGATGAAAGAGAGTCAACGCTGAATAAAAATTCCCAATTAGAGCCCTATCAAAAGCAGCACTTACACAGTGAGATGTATTAGCTCTCACCGCTTTTACAGAAGCCTGTGCTAGTGCGTGCTTGCTTGGCTTTTTTGTAAGTTGTCTGCACATCTCCCATCTTGAAGTCGTTGATTTCTTTCCAGCTACCTGCAGAGTGCTTCAAGCAATTGGATGGCCAGAAGTGCTGGGTGTGGTGCTGGGTAATGGGGCAGAGGCGCTGCAAAGTCATTGCTCCGAGACAGCGCACTGGAAATGCCCAGTGCTGAGATAAAGAGTTTTTACCCAGGACCAGTGGGTTACCGTCACATTAAATGGAAACATCCAGTTAACACTGAACCAAATAGAAACCAGTAACGCTCAACAGCTCACACCTGGCTTGTGTCAATCTGAGGACAGAAGTCTCCTTTTCAGCGCTGGGTTTGGAAAGCATCCTACAAGTGAAGGGAGGGCATGTGGCTGCTATCATGGGGTCCAAAGTTTTTTGAGGGGGCTGGAAGGGGTTGGAGCACAGCCCTGGTTTGTATCAACCAATACAACCCTTGTACAGGGGCAGGTTTTTGAAGACCATCCCCAGCTGAGAAAGGGGCTCATCCCAGGGATGCTCAAGCTGGGATCAACAGCGCTCCATTTGTACCAGATGCTGCTGGCACTGGGTATGAGCTGTTTTTCTCACTCCTTGCACCCTTGAGCCTGTGGGACATTTCCTTAGGCAGGGATGTGATGTCGCGGGCTTAAGCATTCTGCCCTGGAGTTTGTCCCTGCAGCGCTCTGTGGTGGGCTTCATTTATTTGCTTTCCTTTTTCCATCCCATTATGTTTTTAGGGGGTGAAGCACAAACATCTTTTGCAAAGCCATGCTCTGTCCATGTAAACCCTCAGATCTCATGGCTCTTCCCCTGCTGCCTCCTTGAGACTGCCACACAAGGGGCTGTACCTTGCTTTCACACCTCCTGCGCGCTGTGGGCTCTTGGGGCAGTAGCTACGCCTGCAGTACTCCTTGCAGTGACAGCTGCCTGTGTGGTGGGTCCCTGTTCACCCCCTACTTGCCATAACCACTGATGCTGCAAAACCTCCGTGCAGGAAGGTGCTGCCGGATGGAGGGATGCTCTTGTGCAGCACCAGCAGTGTCTCCCTTATCAGTGGCGAGGCTAACTGATAAACCAGGGCAATGCTGCTGGAGGCCGTGCTACATGCATCTTGGCCTCACACACAGAAACTCACTTGTGTGCACGCACAGGCACACATATTCCTGCCAAGTGGGAGGCAGCAGTGAAGCTGCCAGCAAGCTGGGAGGGACCTGGAGGGCTCTCGGGGAAGAACTGGGCTTTTAGGAACTGCTTTGCATTCAGCCTCTTCCTCCAGGTAGCGGCATGTTTCTAGCATCTGATTTTCCCCTCAGCAAAGCAATGTCGCCTGCTCTTACTGAATTATTTCTGATTTCACCCTGGATAAAACAGGGTCTTCTGCTGGACCATTTAGAACTGACCTGTCACAAGGTGCCATGTATCTTGCTGTTGGAGCGAGCACTGCAGATTTATTGGGAAAAGAAGTTATACTTTTTCCTCATTCTCTCAAATTTTACTAGAACATTTTCAAAAATAAGGGCTGAAAGGAACTTCTGAAAGTCATCTAGTCCTGGGGCAGAGCCAGGACAGACTGAGCATCTAAAATCCCTTTGGACTTTACTTTGCTCCAGTCTAGGGGCACAGCCACACACTCATGACATTGCAGCGTTAATGACTGCTGTGCAGTAGGCAATTTGCAGGATTCGTCCCACCTAGTATTTCAGGAACTCAGGAGCAGACCTCTGTCCCTCTGTAGAAGCAAAAGTTTCCTTTTACTGCGTCTGAGAGTAAACATGTCTCACTCAAATATCTCCTGATGGGGAGTTTTTCGCTGGAAATAAGTATGTTGGCATGAGACAACACAAAAGATACATCCACTTAAAGCACATGCACAGCCCTGGTGGATGCAGAGAAGCCGGTGTTTGGCCAACAGAATTGCTGGATGAGCAGACATGGCACAAGGGAGGTCTTGCCAGAGGGAAGGATGCTCCCATCCCTTTGTCTCAATCAGCCCAGCAGGACTGCTCTCTTTTCAGTAATCAACATGCCACACGGTTATACCACCAGCAAGATGTACTGAGCAAGTCCGTTGGGCACCAGCAAACCTGCTATGAGCAGCCACGTGGTGGTTTACCCTGCAGTGGTACCACTCCCTCCAATGCCAAAACATAAATCCACTTCTTCCCACAGTAGGATGAAGGTGTTTAAAGCAGGTCCCTGTGCTCCTGATCGGGTGTGCATCTTCCCTACAGTCACCAGGTTTCCAAGCAGATGTGTTTTGTAGTTTCTAAAACATCTAGGTGGGAAGCCGCACATTGCCAGCATTACTGCTGTGTGAATTCCTTTTTCAGATGTTTATTTGTTATGCCCGTGTCCTTAATACGTCCTTGCTATTGGTGTAGCATCATGCCAGCAAAAATCTCTAGAAATTTCAGTGAGGGCATCTGATCCTATATTAGTTTGCAAGAACAGTGAATGTTTTTCAACTGGTGCTTGATCTTAAAACCTAATCACGATTTACAGCCCCATAGATCTCCTTTGCTAGCTCTATATCTTTCCTCCCTCCCTGGGAGGACCTGGGCTGTGAGTCAGTAAGGGCTGAGTTGGGAGTGGTGGCATGGCTCTGCTGCAGCACTGCCTGCCCCTGGCTACAGCCAGCAGCCTGGGGGATGTTAGGGGAGTGTGTCTAGATGACACATGGGTTGGTGATCCCAGGAATCCTCCCTTGGACTTTGGCCAGGGCCAAGTCCTTTCTGAGCAGGGATTCACTTTTTTATGAGGCCAGGTCTTGCGAGAAGTGGAGTCTTGGGGAAGGTTGTGACATGCGGACACAAGGCAAAGTTAAGGTGGGACAGTCGTTTGAGTCTGTTCGCTCTTCTATCAATCCATAGAAACAAACCGCCTCAAGCACAAGGTGTTGTTGCTTTCCCTCATTTCTGCAGTTTCAGGATGAAGAACATTTCTTTATCTGCAATTTAATATCTACACAGAGTGCTCAGATCACAACGGTCCTTGTATTTAGGGCTGGTAATGTGCTGCTAAGAGAGGAGGCTTTGCAGTCTGAAGCACATTTAGCAAAGTATACAAATGTGAGGGGGGAAAAAATCCCTAAAGACATAATTTGTGTAACTGTGTACATAAAAGTTTATGGACTTCCGTCAAGTGCACCCAAATAGTTTGCTGTCTGTCTTGAACCCTAGCTGTTCTACTGTGATTTCTAAATAGAACGTGATTAATGTTAAAAATAATCCAATAGATGAATTTTGTCTTTTGGATTGTTTTTACCAGGTCAAAGGCCATTATTGCAGTAATTGAATAATCTCAAAGACCTTTGCTCCAGACATTCTCTATGGAAACTAAGCACTGAGGACAGGCTATTCTATTTTCCAATCATCCAGACAGCATTTTAATGGGAAAGAAAAGTCTGATGCAGTTAAAACCCCTCTAAAAGCAGATTATGGGGAAAAATATAGATGCTCAGATGACATGTAGACTGGTGATTCACTTCAAAATGCTGTAAATGTTAAAGACTTTGATAATCACTTTGGCAGGAATGCAAAGACGTAGAAATGCTTTTTACCCCTTCGTTCTCTAGACTGAGAGACAAGGGGAAGCGCTGTTTTCTTTCCAGGAGATCAGTGAAAAGCACAGATTTGTAAAGTAGGAATCAGAGTATTCTGAGAGTGTTTTGAGACTATCAGATGAAACATACTCTGCTGTTAGAAGTTTTGCATATCATATTTAGACAACAGTTTATTTATGTTCATTAATTATAGTATAGGATCATCTAATGACTCCAGCTGAGACATTGACATATTGTGCCAAGTATTAGATACACATCATGCAGTGAGGTGTAAACACAGCCAGGAACACCTTAACTCTAAGTAGGCTTGTAATTTATCACTGTTTATTTCCCCTGTTTCCATAACCTTGCAAATCCATTGACTGCAGTTGAGAAGCTCTTGACTTACCTCAACTTTGGCTGGAGACAAATCATGGACAAATTTTATTATTCTTATTTTATCTGAGAATGGGGCAAGGAAAAGATAGTAACTCGTCTGAAGTCACAGATCTAATCTATGGAGAAGGTGGCATTGACTCCAGATAAAATGTCTAAGATGCTTAAGCCTTTTCTCCTATAAGAAACCAGCTACGTTCATCTGAATACGATTGAGAGTTTGCCAGGAACACTCAGGTATTGTTTGCTTGTGGGTCTCCAACATTTTTTCTCTACCCCCTCGGAGTTTTCACTAGCATCCTACATCCTCTGTGGTCCTTTCAAAACCACCAAGAAAGATTCTGTAGATCTTGGGAGATCCAGGGAAAGCAACTGCAAACTGAAATACAGACATGAGGCATGATCCAAACCTTAGACCACGCAGAGCTGCCAATGCAGCACTCATCAGGCCAGTAACTGAGCCAGCTAGACTCAGATGATATTGCTGAAAACAAACTGGAATTTGGTTGCAGACTTTAACTTTTAGAAGTGCAGTAGCTGCTCCACAGGTCTTCTAAGAGCCTAAGCAGTCAGCATTTAATATCCCAGCTTTGAAGCATTGCAGATTCACTTTTTTATGCATCTTCAATAGCCTAAAAAAAGCTAGGTCTGCTCAGTAGGTACAGCTGCATTACCGGGAGAGAACCATTTAAGGTCTGGCACAGTGAAGAGCAAATGTTTAAAAGACAAGCCTGTCAGTCTTTAATGAGGTTATATGGGGACTGAGTGGTCATCTCAATGTTGAGTCATCCTTAATGCCATGTGCACTGAATCTATAATTAAAGCAGCTTCCGCCTTTATCTCACATGCTAAATCTTGATTTCTCCTAATTCTTGCAAAACCTCTCTCTATTTTAAAGGTGCACCTGATGTATCCATGAGCCTTGAAAGCATTCATCTTGACTGACCTATTGGCACCCTGAAGTGCTCACTTGAAGATGCACAGGAGAATGAGAAACTCAGATCCAAGGTGATGTTTCCTACTGACTGTGTTTCAGAAAAGTAAATGAGATTTCAATGGAACAAAGCACCTTCTTCAACTGTTGTTACTCACAGTCTTTGCTGCAGTATGTCTCCTGCCTGCTCAAAGTCTTTCCCTATGGAGGAAGTCTTCTCTCTCCTTCTTTAAAAACTTTCTCAGCCCAGAGGCCCTTCAGATCTCCCAGGAGACTTCTCCTTGCCTTCTCCACCGTTGACATCTCTCCCACCTTAGCCATTGTAAAACTCTCCAGCAGAACCTGTTGCTGACCAAAGCAATTCAAGGCAAAAATAATTACCTGTATTTCTAGAAATGACAGCTTGGAAGCATTTACTCAGGCTTAATGACTGCCAAGATACCCACAGAGATCAGAGGAATGAGGAAGCCTATAGGTCTTAAAGGGTAAGTTCCCACAGAGCAAAACTGGCAGGATTTGAGTTACGCCAGACCAAGCTGTCTGCCTGTCTATCTTGGGCAACTCTGCAATTGTTTTAAAAGCACAATAAAGAACATTATCAGATCATTTCTTTGTGGTCCAGGCACTGACAAACAGTTTGGGATTTTCTTTCAGTTCCTGACTGTACCCTGGGTTCCCTGTGTGACTTTTCAGCAAGTCCCTTGGACTAAACTTCCTTTAGAAGGTTCATATTTCCTACTGAGTTAGGTCAGTGTGCGCTAAGAACCTCTGCAGTACTCAAGCTCTGCCTCAGGGCCCAGCCTGTACAAACCTGGCTTTCTCCTGATGACTTTCTTGCATATTTATATACAGAATCATAGAATGTTTTGAGTTGGAAGGGACCTTTAAAGGTCACCTAGTCCAACCTCCCTGCAGTGGGCAGGGACATCTTGAACCAGATCAGGTTGCTCAGAGCCCCGTCCAACCTGACCTTGAAGGTTTCCAGGGATGGGGCATCTACCAACTCTCTGGGCAACCTGGGCCAGTGTTTCACCACCTTCAATGTAAAAAATTTCTTCCTTATATCTCATCTAAATCTGTCCTCTTTTAGTTTAAAGCAACTTCTCCTCGTCCTATCGCAACAGACCCTGCTAAAAAGATGGTCCCCATCATCCTTATAGGTCCCCTTCATGTACTGAAAGGCTGCATATGTTGAGAGAGGTGGGTGGCAGAGCATGTCTCCTCTGCAGCATCCACCAAAAGAGAGTTCCAGTTTCGATTTGGGGCTCTAGCACATCTTCAACCACATCACAGTAGTCATAAATTACAGACGGTGGCAAAGCTTTCATGTCTAAGCAAGCACTGCACGGAGCACTTTATCTCCTCACAGCAGACAACCTAAATAAAGCTGTAGTTTTCCTCCAGATATTGAGCTACAAGTGTGAGCCAGGCGTAGTTTCCACAAAACAGTAGTTTATCTAATCATGTAGCCATAGAGCAGAGCCCTGTTGATAGCTGCCTCAGCACAGAGAGATAAACATGTCAAGAATTTCTCCTGAAGTAGGAGCAATGCTTAGGCTGCGACTGTGGGAACCATGTTGCCATCATCAAGAATTCAGAAGAACTGGCGTGATTTCACAGAACCACTTGTACGCAATATGAGAAGCTTTTGAAGGCAGGAGAGCTGAAGGCATCTTTCTAAACACTCCAAGTGTGTTACAAATAGCTGCTGAGAGCTGCAGCCGAGTCCAGCTGTGCTCTCTGTGCTGCCTGCTGTTGAAGAAGGCTTCATGTGCGCTGTGCCTGCTGCCCTGATCTCTTAGGTAACATCCCATGGATGGGAAGCCCTCAGCCCTGGGGTCTGGGTGGTCCACAGTACAAACTACAGACTTCTCATGTCAAAGTGAGACTACAGCATGGTCCTCCTTCTCCCGCTCACTGTGCCAAACTTCTGCACAAATCCCAGGCTTGCAAGCTGGAGGAGCATCTTGGTGTGGTCTGGCTAGGGAGGATGAAGAAGGCCTGCTGCTGAGGGGGTGTTAAATGGTGACCTTGGAATGGGAATCCCACAATATGTTATGTGCTGATCATGGTCCTCATCCCTGCCCTTCACAGGCTTGGTGAGGAGCTGGGGAGCCTGGGGGTCTGAAGGGACGTTGGCCACTCGAGAGGCCTGCTAGGGGCGGGATTTGGTGAATTTGCCAGAGCAATGCAACAAGAGGGGAGTTGAACAGTTTGAGCGAAAGGTTGCATTTTGTTCCTCATTCCTCCAACATATAAAGCCATCATCACAGCTAAATGCAAAGGGACCCCACAACAGTATTTTTGCACCTCACTCTTACTGAAATTAAAGGGAATTAGGCATTAAGGAGCTAGATGTGTTTCTGGCTCTAACCCTAATTCCGCAGTGTGCCCAGTGTCCCATTAAGAAGACAAACTCATTAAATGTCAGAGAACCTCAGAAACCAAGGTGACTGACGCGTTGGTAAATTGGAAATGCAATTCTCTCCATCGTCAGTTAGAGAACTGTGCCCTGCGCCTGACGTTGGCTGCATTATATTAATCTTTTTCTTTTTTAGAGATCATACTCCCAGGAAATTTGAGTCATATATAAAGCAACCTGGCTTACATTTCTTTTTTTTTTTATTAAATTAAACAACTACTGGAAGTTAGAGTTTTAGGAGAGAGCTTTCAAATTAATACAAAGCTTGAATTATTCTTGTACTGCAAACCAGCGGGAAGGAGTAAAGTTCCCTCTGACTGGCAGCCAACAGCCACTTAAATTAAGGAAGAATCAAAGCTTCTGCCAGTTTAAAATAAGTCAACACATCTGTCTGAATTATGAATTAGGGATGGTAAGCCTAGACCAAAAATATGGACAAAGCCGGATCTGGATCGTCACTTTTGATGCAAAGGACTGAACTTGTTACTCCTACTTTTATGTGTTTATCAAAACAATGTTGAAAAGCACCTCTGCTTAAATAACTTAAAAGCTCAGTACAATACTAACAATCCTGGAATCCCCTGACATTTTTCTTTAACTTAGGCTTTCCTTTGTTAGTTTGCTTACACTAAAACTCCAGCTTGAAATTAATGGCCATTTTGCTCTGTACTGGAAGAACTTGTGATCTTCTGGCTTACTGGGAACTGTTGTGTATGTTGTCTCGAGTCATGAAAAAATTAAATTTTAATGGCAGTTTTAATTATAATTTAGTTAGGCTGTATATACAAATTATATATATATAATTTGATTATAATTTCATTATAATAGCCATTACCAGCCCTGTAGGTAACATTTACTATGAGTAGGCTTCAAAGAATTTCACAAAGGGAGTAAACATGTAATTAGCCCTGTTTTACAAATGGGGAAGCTGAGTCAGGATCTGGCTTGGCCAGAAGAAGGCGAAAGATTATCACCAGGTACTGCACCTCAGTCCCCTGAGTCCAGCTCCATGCACAGGCCCCAGGGTCAGTTGGATGCTCTGGCCTCTTTCTGACATCATAAGCTAAACTGTGTATTTGGGGAGCTGTAATTCTTTTTCCAGAACCTCTTCTCCCTGCTTCTCCCCTAGCAAGTCCTAGACATGATCCACCTTCAAAAAATCCATTAGGCAAGACATGCTAATTATTACTGTGGCAAAACTTTCTGCCTTTGGTGATCAGTCAAACAAAACATTGCTGTGGAAGGCTTATACACCTTCGGTCACCTCTCTAGCTGTTAAAAAAAAATTCATTTGCAATTACTAACCCTGTTCAGGCCTCTTGAGGCTTCACATGTGTAAACCAAGGTCCTACTTGCAAGCCGTTTGCTATTGGGCACCTGCTGTGATCCCTCCTGGCCATTTTGCTACAGCTGCTGCTTAGCCATACAGACAGGCACACCAAGAGCTCGCAGTATTTCTTGCCAGATCATTACAGCAAACAGATAAACAGATCTGGATTGCTGCGAGAAATGTGTGGGCGAAGAATTAATCCTTGCTTAATTTGCTGCTAATAACGCCCTAGCTGTGACAGAACTCCATACCAAGCATTAGATCCTACACAATTTCAGACCTTAAGAAAGCAGAAATGTGTACCTAAATGGCAACGTGATCCAAAGATATAAAAAATGGTCGTTTTATAAAGAAAGAAGGCTGTAAAAGGAAGGTTTTAGAAGAATAAATGAGAATATAAAAAAGAAACAGAAAAAGAGAGGTAAAGAACTTGACTGTGGCAGTAACTGTTCTTCTAGACTTGTGGGTCACTGGTGATGATTTCTGTCATCATAATACTCACGAAACAGATTTAAATAGGATTTTTTTTTCTTTACTTTAAAAAAATTCACTTTTTTTCTGTGTTCTGGTGAAATGACAGTGCATCCTCTGGAAGTGAGAAGAGAGAGACATAGTTCAAATAAACTGAAAAGGAGTGGGAAAAGTATGGGGTAAAGCCATGTCTGAATGAATAATGCATAAGCTGCTGGGACAGATGAAGTTACACAGGAAAGCTGACATGTTTGTAAAATTTCCTGCCCAGTTAGTGCCAGCAGAGCTCACACGTGGCTTTTGAACCCGCAATAACCCTCATGCGTCCATGCCAAGGGCTTTTGTCCGTGCAATAATCTCTTCTGCTGCTTTGACCCATCCTCCTGGTCCCAGTCCAGAGGGGAGGGTGGTTGCAGACACACACACCAGGCAATGTGTGAAACATGACCTGGGACTTCAAAGTAATTTCCATTATTCCAGGAAGGTGAGAATTGAGGAAGAGGTGTTTTGTGCCATTTTATTTCAAGACCTACAAGCATCACACCAAAGTGAATTGAATCCTGGCTTGCTGGGTGACTTTGGACAAGACCCTTATCAGCCTCAGCTTCGCCCTTATGCAAAGAAGACTGTTTGGGCATCTTTTATGGAGCACTCCGAGATCCACTGATGAAAAAGACGTATATGTTGTTATTATCTTTCTTGAGCACTTCCGAGTATGTGCAATAGGTGGGTCATGTCCAGCAGACATCAGGCTCTGATGCAAGAGGAGTATGTTGAAGTTGTAAGTGTGGCAGCATGAATGGACTGGACTGGACTGGACTGGACTGGACTGGACTGGACTGGACTGGAATATTGTCACCACTACTTCATAGCCAAAGTTTCCAGGGCATGGAAGTGGGAGGATGAGTAAAGTATGCTATGCAGTCAAGACCCTATGCTGTGTAAGTCCCCCTGTTACAGCACTCATAGCCCCACTCTGACCTGGAACTGCTCTGCGGCTCCCTCAGCTTTTCCTGTGCTCCTGCCCACAGGCACCCTGGTTCTCACCAAAGAGGTCCAGAGCTTCCTTCTTCCTGGAGCTCTGTAGCTGCTTAACTGTTACGAAGCATTCAAAGAGGTTGGCTTGTTGCACCCGTCTCATCCAAGGGCACAGGAAGGGAAATAGAGGAGGAAAGGTACAGGAGAAACTCAGCACAAACTGCAAGAGGAGTGAGGAATAGCATGTGGATCTGTTGTGATGATGTTGCATGGAAGAGCTACCAATGCACCTTGGAGGTGATGTTCCTGGTGTAGGGGATAGTGTGGAAGATGGCACAAAGCAAGGTCAGGTTGAGGGAGATAGGCAGTACACCTGGATGCAAATGAAGGAATGTGGGACAGAAGGGAAAACGTGACCTAAAGACAAGAAAAGAATCCAGAGACAGGGTAAAGAACCATGCCAGTATAAGAGTGTTCAAGGGTAAACAGAAGAGAAAATCTCTCTGTGATAATATTGAATAGGTAAATAACTCTGAACATTGCATTGCATTATTGCTGGCTTGCTTTCACTCTAGCCATTACTAAACAAACTCCTCAACTTATTAAACACGCGCAGATACAAAGACCGTGTCAGCTTGCAGCCCAGGGGCAACTCTCACTTGCAGTATCGTGCCTGGGTTAATGGGCTCTGGGGAGCTTTTGGTCCAAGCACGATTTTATCATCACCTCTGGGCCCAAGTGAACTGGTAGCAGTGCTGTCCCACTCCCATCATTGCTGTCAGACGCCGCTTTCATGCCAGGCTCACCAGACTGAGTCACAGCAACAGGTTCCTTTCACAGTAAACAGAGAGCAACTATGGGAGGGGTATTAGGAGCTGTTTTAGGTCTACTTCAGGATTTGGTCAAAGCCCACAACAGGAGTGGTGTTGCCAGCTTGCCCACCTGTAGAGAGGACAGTCCCAGCACAAAGTCTAAGTTGCATCAGGCATGGACACCACGCAGCTGGATGCCTGCGAGCTCTTTGTCAATAAAAACTGGGCGAGGTGACAATCGGAACTACGACTATCACTAGATCCATATCTGGTGTTAGGTGTTATCTGAATGTCCTGAGAGGAGTGTGACACACGGGGCGGGGTGGAGGTCCAGTGGTCGCATTCTTCCATTTTTCTGCCCTGGACAAAACGAGCTGTTACCTCCACCCATGCAGGTGTAAATTGACGGACTTTGTGCGATTAATGAAAGTGATAAGTTTGTCTGCAGTCGTCCCCACATGCATGTCTACACCAACGATGTAATGTAAAAAAATATGGCCCCAATTTCGACCCCAAATTGGGACAGGAGAATACTCAGAACCATACCGATGGACGGATTGACAAATTTGCTCCCCCTCTCCACCCTGCCACTTGGGACGCCCTGTGGGTAAGATTCTCTGCCTCAGCCTACGCTGAGTGACACTATTCTCCCCGGGTGTATTTTCTGTGATTATAATCGTGATTTTACATCTATTGCATTGTTCATGCATTAAAGGGCTTATTTTACCAGGTAGCCGGGCTACAACAGACAGGTTGTAGCTTCCTCGGTATCAGACCTATGCTGTCTCTCTGGTAAATAAGCTATAGCTAAACCTGTGGTTCATTTATCAATGGCAATACAAAAAGAACCTGTAAATGTTGCAATGTAAATAAACCATCATTATTCGTGCCCCCGATTTTGCTTGTCTCACATATTCAATGTCGACCTTATAAGACCAGTTTTATTTCCCCCTTTTCCGCAACACCACCCTAAACAATTCCATAGGAATACGAGAGAGGCCCAGGAGCTCTAAGGCATAACCCAGGGGCCACACAACTCCCATGGAATTCAAAGAGCTAATTTCGCACCCAGGGTAAACCACAAAGCACTGTTAATGGAGAGACCCTGTTTTCCAGTGGCTGGAGGGCTGGCCAGGAAGCGCAACCAGGAGATGGGCTGTGCCCTAAGGAATAGGCTGAGTCCTGTGAAACTGGATGAGGGAAGCTACAGGCATCCCTGGGATGCAGGGAGGAGGCTCAGAGACACATTGTGGACTCCTGTTTTCTTGGTGTTGGGAAAAAGGAAGAAAAAAAGAAGATAGAAACAAAATTAACAGTTTTTCCTAAGCTAGGTGCATTCTTCAGGGTCAGGACAGGAGGTCAGAAACTCTTTGCTGTTGCCCAGCCCTTTTTCATCTCTCTGCCATCCCTAAGATCATGTGGCAAATCTCCTGAGGAAGACTTCACAGGTGTAAATGCCTTAAACTCCCCAGCTTTGGGTAGTGGCCGGTTACTGCTGATTTGAACCAGCTGAGGCTCTAGCTTCTCCCAGCCCAGAATGGTTTGATCTGAGAATAAAATGCCATCCCCAACAGAAGTGTGTCTTGGTGAGTTGGAAGGAGATGATCAGGTGAGTGCTGCCTTGAAAAAGCTGAACCTCTGCAGTAGGTAAGTCACTCACATTTGTCATTCTTCATCCATTGCTAAAATGTATGTTCCAGGATGTCTCTGTGCTCCTGCTAGCTAATGGGAAGTATGTGTATCTTGCTCAGATATTATTAATTCCAAGCAAATACATTTGTTAGCTTTCTTACTTACCCTCCTCATGTTCTCACATAAAAATGACTCAAAAAAAAAAAAAAGTACTTCCTGGAACAGTCCTTGACAGTCTGTTTACTGTCTTAAATTGATCACTCATCCCAGACTTTCTTTCCCATAACCATGCAATATTTCAGCACCTGGCCAAAAGCTCCCATTAAGTAGAGGAGATTTGCACAGTGTGTCTCCGAGGCAGAGGAGCCCTTTGGAAGGTTAAATGCTGGGGTCTGCAGCACTCTCCATCCTGGCCTGAGGCTGAAATGCTGCAGGCAGGTGTGTAAGACAAGCACTCTGCAGCAGCCCTTGGCAAGTGTGGGGACTGCCTGCTCGGCAAGGGCTTGGGGACCTGGAAGGTGGTGGAAATGAGAGCAGTCTAAGTCAGAAAATGATTAGAGTAATTCATGTTTCTGGGTTTTTTTAATGCCCTATGGAATTTTTCTCATCTGCAGTAAAACTGTGTTACTCATTTTAGTTCAATGTGATTTACAACACAAAAAAGAGAGGGGTTTTCTTTGGTTTTTGCCTCCTTTTCTCCAAGTTCCCTTATTGCCAGATAGGAGGATTTAGGATAGAAAAGCAGGGAAGGAGAAAGGGCCATGGAAAACCTGAACGAGTGAAAAATGTGAATGATCTTGAAACACCAGGAAATGTTTCATTCTACATCAAAACTAAATAAAGTTTTGCTTAAAAAGTGAGAGCCTTGAACAAGTAAACAGCCAGAGCTCTCATGCTATTTAAAAAGCAATCTTTTATTTCAAAAGTGCTGCTCACTGATAGTATTTCTGGTTCGTAACAAATAAGGTCCCTGGGGGTGGGCTGAGTCAGTGTCAGGGAGATGGGATAGGGGATATTTGGAAACACAAGATGTTCCTTGTTTTGCATGACTGCAGTATTAGCCGTGGCTCCAGCCCCAGTCTGGACAGTGACCCTCAGTGACAGGATGGCCCAGCCGAGGGTGCAGGTCCCAGACACAAAGGGTCTGTGATCAGGACCTCCAGCCAGAGGCAAGGATGTGCAGCTGGTGGAGGTGATGCTGCCTTTGGCCATGCAGGGCAGAGAGCCCTGGAAATTATGCTGAATCACTCCAGAGCCAGCATGCATTTGTTCACTGCATGATATTTCATGAGAGTCCTTTACTTTCATTAAAACAGGTTGATGAGCAGCAGGACCTTCCAATCAGCCCATTTCTCGGTAGGCTGGTGAAGTCCTCTGTTTCCATCAGCATTAATTATCCATGGCTAGCTGCTTGGGGGTGGTGTAAAAGCAAACCTTTGGAGGTGGGGACCTGCTCTCAGCTGCTTTTGAAGAGGAGATTCAGGGCATTTGCGTGCAGTGAGATGTGAGTAAGTCTGGCGGGCTGGTAGCATGATACAGAGCAGAAGGTATTGTGCAGAGAGAGGAGCCCTGAGACACACACTGCCTTTGGCCAGGGCTGCACAACCCACCTTTGCTGGGAGGTGTTCCCCTCGGCTACAGCAGTGCTGCAACCCCACTGTGTGGCTTCCGATCCTACAGCCTGCAAAGCCTGTGCTCATTCAGCATGTCTGTGATGTGGATGGGTTCACTCTTGGTTGTCAGCGTCATGCAGGTCTTGCAAAGCTGAGCTGGGCAGCGCCTGAGCTCCCTGTGTTTCAGCTCTTCGGTAATGAACTGGGAACTGCAGGACATGTACTTTGCAGGGAGTTTTGAGGTTAAATCCATCAAAACTCAGGTTACTGCTCAAAGGAGGCCATCCTTTGTAAGTCTCATCCATGTATTCTGAATTCTGTTTAACTCGATTGAGGCCTTGTCCAATCATGACATTATTTTCAGAGAAAAGTCAGCATAATATAAGATAATTCCTAGCAAGGACGAGCTCCTGCTGCTGATCCTGTGTACCCTGGTCCTGAGGACTGGTGTGTTCCAGCTGTACAAGCAATATGAGCATTTTTGCTGTGGGGTTAGCAGATCCCCCCTGAAATCCCTATGGATCCATTGTAAAAGCAGAAGGGGATATCCTTTGGTCCCTGTCTGAAGTTCCTTGCCTTTCCCTGCTTCCCTGGCTGCTAATCTGTCCCTTGCCTGGTAACCAAATGACCTCTTTCCCAGAGCTCCCAGCTAAGCCTGCTGATGATTTAAATCCCCCTTACACTGTGAATCAAGAACACAACTGTCTGATCCAGCTGCTACTGGGCTCAGCCTTGGTTTTGCCCATGGTTTATCATGGAGCAGAGTTGAGGGCACTCTGCGCATCAAACCAGTCACCCCAGCACTGGCCCCTAATCATCACCTAACAAAGCAGGTTAATGCCTCTCTCTCGCTCATCCACTCCGTGCCTCCCCACATTAATAGCTTCTGAGCAGCTGACTTCAGCATAATGCAGTGATCCAAACATAAGCAGACAAGGCGGGATTTACTGGAAGACGCTGTCTCTCACAATTCATTATTTATAACAGTGCTTTATGATTAAACCTGGAGCCATTAGAATGGTGAAAGCTCAGGCTGGGACAGTGTCAGCTTACTCAGATGCACGGGGACATGGCCATACCAGAAGAAACACGTTTCCCTGCCCTGTCTATGGGTTGTATGGGGAAAGGCTAAGCAAGCAAATAAGATGATGGTGTAAGACTGGAGGGATTGATTCTGATCTTGTGGGAAGGCACCACAATTTGTGTGGGTAGCACTGGGACTGCTTGCTGGGGCCAGCTTGTCTGCACAGACCTGGCTGGAGGTGTGGCAGCATCCTAATTGTCCCTGGCCTAGCCTTGATGCAGGTGCTCTCTGGGGACGTGTACCAAGTCCCTCTGGTGCATCCATGCCCTGGTGACCCCTGCAGTGAGCTCTGAAATCTTTTACCCCTCTGACATTACCAGTTACATTTGGAGGTGCACAAAATCCTCATGCTTAATCCTTCTGCTGCTGATGCATCTGAAGAGAGCTCCCTACCACATGTCAATCTGAGGAACCCTCCTGCAAAGCTGTCAGCCATAGCTGGCAACTAGAGCAAATATTCAGCAGCACTATTGGTAATATCCAGAGCATCCAGGATGCATCTAAGTCCTGGCCAATGCAACCCCGTAATGGTTCGGGTATAGCTGCTGCTGGGAGGGAGCACAAGGAGAACTCATGCTGCCCAAATGTGACCACAAAGCAAAACCTCCCTTCTGGAGTGCCTCTGTCTGGTTATCACCCTACAACCCCTCCATGCCACTGTCCACACTATAGATGGGTCTGTGTACCTTTGAGGTGTCCAAAAACCCCTATTGGGCTGCTCTTCAGATGAACAGCAGCCTGTGCTGACTGTTCAGGGCCAGTTTGTCAGAGCTTTCTCCTCTTGGAGAGTTGTTCTTCCCATAGCATCATCAACATGACTGCACAGGTCATTGACTTTTCCACAAGCAAAGACAATATTCTTACTGTAGACTGATGGAGGCTTTACCATCCCATCTAACACAGGGTCTCAGCCAGCATTTATTTAGGCGAGAGCAGTAAAGGTCCCAGAGGAGACTTAAAAATAAGCCTTCTTCATGCACATCTGCTCTCAGCCCCAGCAAGAGGCATGGGGTACTTTATCCCACCCTGCAGTGCTGCCAGGGGAAGCTTCCTCCAGTAGTGAGGTGGAGATGTCAGGTCCTGCCGGACGAGCTGGAAGGGGTGTAGGAGTGCCCGGGGAGGCAAGAGGAACTGCTGCTTTTCCCTCTGTCGTGGATTAACCCTGGCAGGGAGCAAGCATACAAGGGCTCTCAGCTCTAAAGCAGAGTTGTCTGTCAGCTGCCTGCCATCCCCTCGGCTCTAGCAGGAGAGCTCATCTTCACTGGCTGTGATGGTTCCACACCAGACATAGCAGGAACAATTTTTCAGTGTCCTTCAAAAATGTTTGCAATGATGCTCTCCAGAGTCATCCTTCTGATATCCTTTGCTTTGACCCCTTCCTCACCAGGAGCTGACCCTGAATTGCTCCATGTGCAGACAGGGCTCAAAGGCCAGAAACTTCCAAACTCAGAAAGGAGAAAAATTATTTTCTCCACCAAAGAAAGCAGAGCAGGGAAAAAACCCCAACACACAAACCCAGCAAATCTCCCTGCTGGCAGCAGTTTGACAGCGCAGTGAAATGAGGCATCTCTCTATGGCAAGCACACCACCAACATAGCATCTTTCTCCCTTGCTAAAGGGTAGGAGTTGTGAGTCCATTGCAGATTTCTCATAGCCAACTTCACAGCTCAAGCTGTGGAGCTGCAGTTTTCACCTCTGCAACTTCTAGTTCAGTTCAGAGTAAAGGTTGTTTCAGTCATCTTTGCTTTTGTTGGCTATGCCTTACTTTGTGGGCCTTAGCTCTGCTCCAACTTCACCAGGAACAGGATCAGGGTCAGTATGCTCAGTTCCCAGCACTGGGCAGAGACTGTTCCGGCTTTTTGGAAAACCAAAAAAGTGCCTCTCCCTCTGCCCAGAGCCACAGGCTAACAGTACATAGAAAGGCTCAGAAAAGCTGAGAAGCCTGGAGAGCAAAAAGTGCAGAAACCAATGCACTTCTGGGGACAATCTCATTATCTCACAGAAGAAACCATCTGAGCTGCGCTTCTAGATCCCCTTTCTGATCCCAGACACCGTTTCCCTCTGAGTGAAGTAAAACAAGATGTTTTTGTGTATTTTTTTGCTGAGAATCTCTACCTGACTATAGCATCTGAACTCTCTTGGTCCCTTCCAGAAAGCCACAGGGGAAATTCCACCCTTGCCTAAGCACCCAGTCCATCATGAATAGGGTCATTAGGTGCCACTGGCTGCAGGTACCAGGAACAGCTCTCCAGTGACTATTTCATCAGTGGCTTGCCAGTCCAGGAAAAAATGACCAGCAGGTTGTAGTTGTGGTATGGTGCTGGTTCTTCAGAGACCAGGACAAAGCTCTGGGACCAGGGCTGTGCCCAGGCTGTGCCATAGGTCAGTCTGTGGCTCTTCACCGTTAGAGCCCAAGTTGCTTGGAGCAGGAGACCTGTTTGGGCACCACAGATCCCAACCTTCCCCTGTGAGGAATCCCTAAGCTGACAGAGGAAGAGCTCAATGTCAGCATAGTTGGTGAAACACGTCACATTTTATTTACACAACCACTCACAGAGTGGTGAACTCCTTCAGCTCACCTTTGCACTGATGCAGATTAGAAGTAGCGACACTGTTGTCCAGTGAGACAAACCTATGATGAGTAACAGATTCCCTTCTATTTCCTTATCTCACTGCTGTGGCCTTGCTGCTGAAATATAACCTCAATCCATCACCTCTGGAGAATAAATTCCTTTACCAAACTTCAGGCCTGGAGTCTGTCAGTCCCTGGCCATCAGGGCTAGGAGATTACTTTATGCTACCTGACCTCTGACGCTATTTTAAGGGCTGGTCTACAGCTGTAGATGCCAACAAACATGGCAAGCATTTGCTTGTTCTAATGAACAAATCCTCACCCATGTTGGACAATTAGCTCATTTTCTACAGCCCTAAATGATTTCGGGTGTTGTCTGAGGTTCATTCTGTTCTTTTAGCAAACCCTTGGGCCAAAGGATGCTCCAGTTACAACCCAAAGGGATATGTGGTTTCAATAGCACTTCCACGCTTTAAACTTCCAAAATATTGCATTTATGTAACTCAAAGACAAGCAGAGCCATGTTGGTGATAAACGGGCATCAATCATCTCCTCTGAAATCTGCTGGGCTCTACTTTGAGGTAATTTGTTCAAGGATTCATTACTGAACAAAACAAAGTCAAGATGGATTTGTTTTAGCTAGGAGACATGGTTCTGTCCACAGTGTTTAGGTAACTACCCCTGTTAAGCTCAGTTTTGCTGTGGTTGAACTTACTGTAGCAAAATGGAATATGAGAGCTGATGCATTTAGAAGTAGATGAGATGTATCTTCCTGCATGTTTCACAATCGTGAAGTGATAGGCTTGGGGATTTTTTTTTTTTTCAGCTTTTCATGAGTACTTTTACCTTTGGTCTCAAAGTGATTGATCCACTGCATAAGTATCATTATTGGTTCAGGCATCTGTGCATGCTCCTCAGAAAGCACAAGACTGGAAGAAGATCTTACAGGTCTGACTTGGGGTCCAGTCAAAAAAAAAAGCTGACAAAGCAAGCAATGTCTTATCTTACTTGGCAGAAAAAGGAGAGGTGGCCTCCTCAAATGAGGGCACCGTCAGAGCCAGATAAATCCTCTGTTCCGTTTGATTCTGCTCATAATGAGCACTAAAAGCAAGCTTGTATCTCGTGGTGAAACAGCCTACTCTATCTACCACTGTCTAATTCCAAGCTTGCTGGCATTTACAGGTGACACCAGACTATTGCCCCTGTGGTACCACAGAATATATTGGGTTGCATTTGAGGATACTGATCTTGTTGGGTTTCTGGTGCCAGGGGGACTGATTGGGAATAAATGGGAAGGCCATGAGGAATGACTAAAGAGGGTAATAAAGAGGGTTTTACAGTCACAGATGCTGTGGAGAAGGTGGCTGAGGAACAATGGAGCATTATTTGTTATACTTGAGAACTGAAGGTTGCCCCGTGAAAAGAGCAAGAAGCAGATTTACTTTAAAATAAACACGGGAAAGTACTTGTTCACACAATGCATAACTGAGTTGTGACTCATTGCTGCAGGATGTTGTGGAGGCCAAAAGCCTGCACAGGTTTAGACAAACTCAGGGAAAAGAAGTCCATAAGATAGCTCAGATGCTACCTATAGCTCACAGTCCCTAAAGCACTGGTTGCAGGGAACTCAGCTGGGATGGCCCAAGCAGGGAATAGGTAACTCAGTACTTCTGTGTTTTCTACCTCTTCCCCCTGGAATCTGCCTCTTGTGGGTGTCGGAGAGAAGACTGTGCTAGGTGGACTTTCTGACTTAGCACATATTTATGTTTTGCAACGCAAGCTTACTTGTGAAACAGACTGTGATTGTGTTGATGACACCCCTATGGGCAAGATAGCTTTGAGGGGGGATGTGTGCATGTGCTTCCTGTACAGAATAAATCGATGGTCAGTTGTGCATCTGAGTGGGGCAGTGCTATTACTCATTTGTTTTGTTGCTGGGCTGTGTCATTGAGAGCAAAATCACACCTGATGAGTGCTGCTTTTGTCACATACTCAGGGTTTTACTGGGATGGTGAAGGGCATAGCGCTCAGCCAAGGACCAGGATCCAGCTAGTTTTGCTGCTTGGTGTTCTTCTAAGAGGTGAGAAAGGTTATTTTGGCACTTAAATAAGTAATTTATAATAGGCTACCTAAATACAGGGTTGACCTCTTTACTGCTTGAGAGCCATGGTCTGACAGCCCCAGCAGTATGTAGTGTGAATAGGTCCCACACCTGTACCTGTCTCCCACAGGGCAGCGAGCAGCGTGGATGTGACCTCCAGGTCTCCAGCTCCACAAGCTCTCCCATCTTGCAGCAGCCCATGTAGGTCCCTCACGTCATGGCTAATCCTTGCTGTGACTCCTACCAGTTTACATCCCACCACTCGTCTGAGAAATACCTGAAGTCTGGGCAGAAAGCTCACCAGACCCTCACAACAGTCTTTGGTAGTCTGGTTTTCCTCTAGCACCTCTATCTGCTGGCTTGGCCTCTAACACACAGAGGAGGTAAAGTGATTAGGACCCCAAACTGATAAGGAGGTTCTTGTTCCCATCCACTTCTCAGCCTCTCAGGAAGATCACTGCAAATTTCATCTTTGTGTCTATTTAATCTACATAATCAAATCCATGAGTCCTAGTAAAGCTTCTTTGTCTGAAAATGTCTCTGCCTGCGTGGAAGAAATGGAGACATTCACAGCTGGGCTTGAGAAACACTGAGAATTACAGAACTGCTTTTATTTTCCTAAAGTAGCTTCATCTAAGTGTATTCCAGTCCTCACTGCAAAGTATGAGTTCATAACACCAGGGAATGGTGGCAGGGAAGGGAAGGGTAAGTAATATTATAACCACAGAAGAGAGCGAGCCTCTAATGTTGTACGAAACACAAATATCCCTGCAGAGCAGATGGGCCCCTTCAGCTGTGAAAAATACTTTCTTTCTGATTTTCAGATAGAGTGAGGTGGAGAGACCTGAATGGCAAGGAAGGTATGAGTAGCTAAAACCCAGGGGCCAAGCTTAAGGCGACAAGCAAATACCACAGTGAGGTGGCTCTTCTCTCACAGAAGTAAGTCTTCGTCCTTGTAGTAGTGATCGGTAGTAAAGCTTTTTCTCCTCTCTGTTTGCCTTGCTTCATTGGATGGAGATTAGCTCAACCATCCAGTTCTACAAACACCAAAAATTCACGTTTTTTCCTGTGGTTCACTCTCTCCTGGCCTTATGTGTAGAAAAAGGATATGCCCATGTTTGATCTGGCTTGTTTCTCCTGTCAGTTCTCTGAAAATATTATAGAAATTGGATCTGGTCATGTTCCCCCTAAAACTCTGGAAGTTACTGGATCAGTCAGATGAAAATAGCTATCAGCTATCAGCTCCTAAATGTTTGTCAGCCTGGACAGTGCTGGTATCAATCAAGTTAAGAGTTTGGTGGTTTGCTTATTCTGCTAGATTAATGAAAAAAATGAATTGCTCTACTCATAAGGAAAACCACCAGAAGTCATCTTCTCACTACTCGGGTTGCTCTTTGCCCAAGGAGACCTCAATAACATTTTGTTTGTAAACGGTGTGTTGTGGAATTACCCCTTATCTCCCCGTGCTGTCTGAGAAGGTGATTTGTTATGCAGTATTTTGGTGAGACGGAACAAATTGCAGGAAATTGAGCTTGGATGGATTGGAACTTTGGCTGACACTGGGTGGCACTGAGTCCATACTGAATCCCTTAGGTTTTAATCAAGGGGCCTTTTTGCTTCTTGTTCAATTTTCCTGCTTTAAACCATATGGAATTAACTGTGCTTGGACGACAAGGGATGAGGTGCAGAAACTCCACCAGGTTTGTGCCTTCCTTGTCCTGCTAGAGCTGACTCCTGAAAGGGATCACGGCTCCTGCTGTCAGCGGTCCCCTTCTCCAGGCATTATGAAGTGCTGTACTGAGTCCTGACCTTTGTCTTGAAGTCTCAAAGACAAGAAAATCATTAAAGAAAACTCCTGTGCCAACAATAAAGTACTATATTTTCTAGGCAATTAATATCTGAAAAAAAAAAAGAATCCTGTTCTGTTAGTCCTGAACCACGGCAGAGAACGGGGTCCTGGCAGAACCGACCAGGGAGACTGAGCCTGTCCTGCCCACAAGCTGCTGCTCCCATAGTGTTTCACATATAGCTCCTGACAGCATGGAACCACAGCAAGGACACTGTCACTACCAGCCAGCTCAGAGCTGAAGGCCATTGGAGGAGAGAGGATGTGGGAGAACTGATCTGGGGGAAAGCAACATCCCTTTTAGCTTTATGCCCTCTCCTACATAAGAAATACTCCAAATGCACCAGTTCTACAACTTTCCCTTTTTATGCTGTTCCTACCAGCAACTCCACAGAAAGCCCCTAACAAAATAAACACAGTAGTTTTGTTTGAAGGGATCTTGTTAAAAGCAAAAATCCCTTATTCCACCAAAAAAAAAAAAAAGTTTGAGTTAAAGACAAATTACTTTAGCCATTTGGGAAGCACATATGTGCTTTGCCATCTTGTTGATCTGACGGCTGTGCTGATAGAAAAGACAGGATGGGGAGACACAAACTGCCACTATGTCCTCCTTGGACACGCTGCGTCCAGAGCCTGCTCACCTCAACATGCTGAGCACATAAAAACCACAGACAACAGCCTCAGTGACAGAGATGTCACAGGCTGGGGTGTGAGAACTGTGCAAAGCCCCCAGAGACAGCCTCTCTAGCCACCGTGCATTGATCCAGCTGCCCTGTGACAGCTCTGTGCTGTGGGATGTGCATGATGTGTCATGCCATGAAGTCTTGTGCGTTGTTTCCTTAAGCGACAGTAAGACTCCTTTAGACTAGATCTATGTGGCTGTCCTTTCTTAATGGAAAAAAAACCCACTAAATTTCTTATATTACCATTTTCTCCAGGTTCAAATATAATTTATTCCGCTCTGTAATGCAAAGTTTCACCAATTTGAACTGGCCTGATTGCTTATCCAATTACATAATTATTTCAAATGCAGAAAATTAAATAAAGAGCTTCCAGAGATTTTTTTTTTTTTGCTATGTTTAAGTCCGTTTGAAGTGCTAGAATTTAACTGAGCTTTAAAAAAAAACCCTTTTGCTTTGGAAGATGTTAACTTTGGCTCCTAAAAGAGATTAGCAGTAATACTAAACACATGCTATCATAACTCAGGAAAACAGAGACTCACAGACTCTTTTTTTTCTGTGATTTTGGACATTGTCTCCATGTGTAACTTTATACATAAATAAGAATTCTTTCTCTCTCACCCCACCCATGCATTTTTAATAGTTTCTGGAAGGGGTTTCCTTAAACACTTTAAGGAAGCTGCTGCTTCTCCGAAGACTTTTTCCTGTCTCCCTCCTTAAAGGAAGAACTTGGGTGGCCTCTTTTCTAATAAAGGGCGTCAGCCCTGTGAGCTTTGGGGTTTCAGCTCTTTCCCTGAGCATCTGATCTGGCTGATGTCTGCACACGTGGTGAATGAAGCAGGTGCTCTAGAAAGACTCCAGGAGACAACATTACGCCAACAACATTCAATAACTTCAATGAGCAGAAATTTAGAATTACCTTGGCAGCAGCACACATGAGCACTTTTGATGCAAAGACTGCTGTGTTTTAAAAATCGCTGCTTTAGGAATGTTTTGGAGCCCGGATAGCTCTGACGATGCTCCAATAACCTCAGTGCAGTTGTTCCTCTCTATAGTAGGGCACGATTTGGACAGTTGGTCACTGTCCCTCTCAATTGCGCTGATCTATCCTTGGTTCAGAAAAGGTCTGAGAGGAAAGAGGATTTAGCAGATAGGATGGGGTGGGTCTGGAGCACATGATGTACAGGGAGGGACTGAGGGAACTGGGCTCGTTCGGCTTAAAAAGAGAAGACTGAGGGAGATTGTACTGCTGTCTTCAGCTGCCTTATGGGAGGGTATTGGAAGATGCAGCTAGGCTCTTCTTGGATGTGCACAGCAATAGCACAAAAAACAATGGACACAAGCAGGAGAGTGAGAAACTCGCCTACTAAGGAAAAAGAAGTCACTATGAGGACAGGCAAGCACTGGGCAAGGATGGGAGGTCTCCATCCTGGAAGAGAGTAAAAACCTAGATGAGACCCAGAGCCATGTAGTTGGCCCTGCTTTGAGTGAAGAGCTGGATTAGGTGACAGCTAGAGGTACTTTCCAGCCTGAATTTTTCAATGTTTCTATCATTTTTCAGATATTGTTCCTTTTTGTTTCCTTCTGTGCTAGTGGCTTTGGGTGGCTGTGCCTAGTCACTTGCTCTGAAACCTGCATAAGAAACAATTTTGGCTGGCCCAGATTTGAGGACCTACTGAATGACGATTTTGGTATCCAGTGGTCATTCTTTCACCTTCACAAATGTCTCATTTACAAATCATGGCTTGCTTGTTTCATTGACCTTCCAATCTCTAAGAACTTCTGTTTTGATACTAGAGCAGAAAAAACTCCTAGGATGGGTGTTACCCAGGTTGGTAAGAGGAAAGGAGACAGTGTCACACACTGGTAGAAGATGCCTGAAGCTCTTTGATTAATTATGCCTTCGTACAGGGATTTCTTTCTACAGTAGTGTAGTTCTTCCCTTTGATTACTTCAGCACAGTGCCAAATGTGAAGATAGGGACATTGAATCACCTCTCTTGACTTAGTAAAACCAGAGGTCTAATCCAGCAGAATATCAAAAGCACTGAAAGGCAGACCTGAGGAAGAAGGACCTTTGTCTCACAGATGTTAGAGCAAACAGGAGAATAAAATGGACTGCCAATATTGCATCTAGTTGAGCCAGGAATGCCAGGTCCTTTCTGAAGAGAAACCACACAAGACTCACTCACCTTTTCTGCTTTCATTGCTATGAAATAGGCAAATGTTCCTATACCTTTTTCTAAATGAACATTTCCAATAAAGTCAATACGATGATACAGGAGCAAGAACTAGTCCCATGCTTGTCAAGTACTTTGATATCCTTGGAAAACAAGTCTGTAGAGGTTTTAGCCATTATTAATTAACATGATTATTGATTCTTATAAAATACTGCCTGCTTGGAATACGGTGATGCCACTCTTTATGTGGTATAGCATTGCAATATGTACTTGCAATATAAACCAGAACTTGGTCTGTATTTGTCAGTCCAGGCACGTATGCACACATACAGACACAAACATACACAGAGCAAGGGTTGCATATGGTCCAGCCATCTGTCCTTCCTACTCTGACTTCAGGGGAACAAATGTAATATTGAGGAGCCTCAACTGGTTCTGCTGGGAACTTCACATTTCAATAACCAACAGAGGAACTGATTGGCCAAAGAAACAAGTCAACAGTAGTGTGTTTGCTCAATCCAATGACTAGCAACTGCTCCTAGTGCTCATACGGTGCTCTATGAATAGATTGTATAATTCCCTATTAAGGTTGCACAACACAATTCGGTTTGGGATGTAGATCCGTGGTTTCTGTTGGCTGCACTCAACCAATATGTTCCAGCATTCCTGCAGCACTACAAGCTTACGAGCTGATGGAAGTGTCTCATTATCACAGCAATGTGCACCCATAGCTCACAGAGAAAGTCATCATCAGTGCTGGGTGTGTGGGCTCCTTATAAAATGTCCTGTAATCCAGGATCACCAGGTTGCTGGGGGAAGAGCAGAAAGAGTTGTATAAACCTCACACACATGCAGTGATGAGGCTTCTTCCTAGAGCTGTCAGCCTGGGCCCCCATCCACTATTCTGCACCCCACCAAGAGAGGGACCTGGGCGCTTTCTTTCATAGGAATAAAATCCAGTCTTTTCCTTCAAAACGTGGGAGGCAGCATCATACTGAGGAAGGAGATGTATGCACACTCTTGCATGAGAGGTGTTCAGAGCATTTAAGACATGGGACACCCAGTATCAGTCTCGAACTGGTAGTTGGGACAATCACTTTGACTTTCAACCTGACTTTCAACTTCTGTTCTGGGGACTGTCCATGCACTACATGTAAAAATCATCTGCATGAGTAGATCCAGGAAGAAAGTTTATACTGCAGGATTCCTGACCCTCAAGAGATTACCTTAATATCAACACTCGTATCTGCTCTCTTTCTGACAAATATGTCTTGAATACCTTTCAAGTGGAAGCTGGGAGAGGCCTTCTCTTTGAGACTCGGTGGTTAGAGTTCTGTCCTAGGAAGTGGGAATGTGTGTCCCTGTAGGCATAGGTGAGTAATGAGCTTGGCTTTCTTACGATCTCAGTGAGTGCTTTGCTGATGGAGTCTTCCCTTCTAGGGGGACAACACAGGGTTTGCTATTCTCAGGCATCCTCAGCTGTCTGCATTTGGTGGGAGCCCCTTTCTGTTGGAGTCTCCTCAGTGCACTGTGATAGCCTTCTGCATCAAGCTCTTAAGATGTGCATGGACAAGTGCCTTGCTTGTAGATCTGCAGGCCCAGAGCACCATGGGCAAAAGTCAGAGGAACTTTTACTGTCAGGAAGTGAAAGATCTTTAATGTTGAGATACTCTGGACCTTGGTGTCTGCTGAGGGAGGTTTTCAGGGCCACAGTTACTCATTTAAATGTCTAATCAGTACCCTATTGGGTGACTAAGACCCACATCCGATGAGGATTTTAGGTAGCTAATCCTTGGGTAGGCTCCACAGTTTCATTCATGTACTTGGCCCAATATATTGAATGTGTGATGGACACCAGCATCTGGACCATCTCCTGGGTGGTACCCAATACACAAAGACCAAGGACTGGTCACTGCTCAGCTTGAGCACTAGATTTTTGGCTGCTTCCAAGCTGGAAGGTAAAATGGTGCACAGGTTGTCTCCTGGTCATGGCGTGATACAGTTTGCGCTGATACAGCTCACCTCTCTTACTGCCCAGCACGTGGTGGCTATGACCAAGAGACCTGGGAAGACCAACATTGACCCTGCTAATGCTGAAGGTGGGGAAAAAAACATGGCATGGTACCCACCAGTAGAGGACGATCAAGTGCAGTGCTCAGACCTGAGTCCTGCCCTATTTACTCACAGAGACCAAACTTTTATCTCAGTCTATGGAGGCCTATACTTCTATTTATGGAGGTGCCAGCTTTACTTCACAGTGTACTGGCATCCCTTGGGATATGTTCTGCTTCTGCTACACTTCCTTCCAGATAAGGATTGATAGGGGTTTTTTATTTATTTAGTATTTACTCCTGATGGTGATGAACAGGTTTACCAATGCTGGCGCAGCTATGAGCACAGACTGACACCCACACAAATGTAATCGGTATATCAGGTTGTAAAGCCTTTGATGACAGACAGTATCTTTCCTGTGGGTAGAAAGGTACCTTCTAGCCAAACCAGTTTGAACCCTCACCAACTAAGTACTATCTTTCTGATCTCCCTATTCCTCTCTCTTTAATTGCTCTTCATACTTGTGCTTCTACCTCTACTGCCAAAAGCAGGTGGTTTGAACAAATACTTGTTACTTGAAATCCTGCTGAGGTATCTCAGAGAGGAAAAACCAGATGAGTCTAACAGATAATATCACGGCTGGAAGTGAAAAGAATCAACATTCTTCCAAGTTTTGAACAGGAAATACAACTACTGATTGTGATTATGAAGATGAACAACTCTAAAAATATATATAACACCTTCAACTAATGCAAGTATTTCAATGTCAGCACTAAAGCATCATAGCATGATATTCCATACATATGGTGGCATATGTTCTTACACAGTTTGCACGAGGGATGCACCATACAAGTTACATACAAGAATTTAATCCGTAAAATAAAGACCACTCATTTTCTCCTAATTTTGCAAGCAGAGAGAGCTCTCCTGGTGTTTCTCTCTGCCTAACTTTAGCATGTTTCACCCCTGAAATTCCTGGACACAAAATCTTTGGGCCCTGATCGATTGTGATTTCTCTGCAGAGGGTCTGCATCTCCAGAGAGGTCACCTGAGCAAAAGCCTGCCCAAGTGGAGCTCAGGGGGCATTAGGGCTCTGGTCAACCCATCTCTGAAGCACAGATGTCAGCATGGAAAGGCCAAGTCTGAAAATCACTAAAACTGTTTCGCAAATAACATGAAGGATAATTAATGACCCCATTGAAAAGACACAGCTATGGAAATAATTGCAAGTTGACTTTTGGCAGACTGTGTTGGCAGAGTTGATCTGAAATCGCAGCGATGGTCTCACAGGATCTGGATCTGTTTGCTGCACAGAACATTTGCCCATTGACTCCTGGGGAGGCCGAGGGGCTGTACAGAGCACCAGATCACTACTGGCACACAAAGACGAGTGACTTGGGACTGATCTGTTATTTAGTCTTCCTTCTCCAAAGGGATTAAACCTTTTGGCATCCTATACAGAGCATGAGCCTCAAAACTTCACCTACCCTTTCTTTTAGGCAAAATCCAGACTCTGACCTACAAATGAGCAAGTGCACGGACTTCTGCTAACGTGCAATGGGGGCCTGCCCTGTGCGCACCTCACTAATGACACAGATCTTGGACTTGGGCTTTCCAAGCAAGGGAAAACCAGCACACGGTTCATAAACAATTTCAAGACTGGGGGAAGAGAGGGATTATATTCATTTCAGTATTTACACTCAGGGTTTTTTGAATTGTGTTAAGATCTTTGAAGTCTGAATGTCTGCTCTCCTTTCCCCCTCTTCTCCTGCTTTTTTTCTTGCATGTGCTTTTATAAGAAGATAAAATAGAAAGGAACAGAACATTGGAAATACTGTCGCGGCCCATCAGATATGGATCATGCTGTTCAAATCTGTGATTATGCCATAATTGATTTAATTCCCCAGAAGACAACAAACAAGACACACAAAAATAATCCCCAATATCAGACTATAGAAATATTTCTTTCTGGGAAGCTGGACTATCCCATAGGGACAAACAAGTGTTCCTTTCATGTCTGCCAAGCACTCGATCTTTCTTAAAATCACTTCTCCTGCGGTCTCTTCAGCCCCAGACTCTATGCCATGTCTCCTTCCCATGCCTCTGAAGTTAAGCTTCATGACTTGTTTGATAGGCTCACCGACTCCTTTCCCCTGTGTAATACAAAGACAACATTTTGAAGTGCCTTGTCATTTCAGGTGCCTCAAGGATTTTTTAGTTCAAACGAAGACCCATTAAAAAATTCAGATCCTTTAGTCTTTTCATGCTCAGAAGCCTTGCCCTTCCTATGCAGTTTGCACTGCGTTGTAGGTCCCAAGTGATTTGCCATCTCATTAAAAAAAGAAAAAGAAAGGAAAATGATGCTTATGGGCCTATGCAAGGAAATGACACACATCCACCTCCTTTCTCAAGCAAGAAAGCAGTTTTAGAGTGGTTGTTTGAGTCACAGCTGCCCAAAGACGGCTATGAGTAGTGAGCTCCAGATGTGCTCACCCAGGGCACCAGACGGATGCTGTCCTTTGTCATAAGCAGCAAGCAGAGCTGAACCAGCAGCCAGTGGCAATTTGACCACACGAAGACACACATCTGTCTGTCACTTTGTTCTGTATAAGCCCACTTTTAAATAACCAGACACTGAAGCACTGCAGCCATAGCAACAAACTACTCTTCAATGTAGTTTTTATACATTTATGTAACCCCTTCTTAGGCAAACGTAGGGGTATGTATGTCTCTGTAGTTAGTATTTAAACAGGCATATATTCATATTGATATATATGTGTGTGTGTACGTATATATGTACGTATATGTAATGTAGCATAATGGTGATGCCCTACAAGGCACAGAGTTCTGCAAGGATGCTCAATGATGCTCCAGAAGTCCCTACCTGGAGAAGGCCAGATGTCCCCATGTGCCAGCTCAGCCACCAGCCTGGCAGCAGACTAACCCAGCAGAAAAACACGGCATCATTTCCTTCTGTGTAAGAAAGCTGACCTGGCTGATGGGAAAGCCCAGTGAGTACAAGAGCTAGCTGGAGGGAGCAGACAGACAGAGAAGGGACATCACTCTTCCAGCATCTTTTCATGAGGTCAGTTCCATGGTTCCACAGCTCCAGCTGTTCTCCTGGAAAAGCCCTTTTCTCTCTCCCGTGACTGGAAAGAGCCTAGGGAAACAAGTCTTTCTTGTCTTAGCCTTGCTAAATATCCCTCACAGTGCTTACAGTAGGGTTTACAACAGCTTAACTAAACAGATTGCAGGACTGATTAAAGTGAGTCCACGGAATTCAAGACGCATGAATTTCCACAGTTGAACCACATCAGTTACCTTTAATTGCTTTTCTTTTCTTGTCCCTTTCTGCAACATGTCTAAAGCAGCATCGCACAGCCCTGCAGATTAAGGGTTCTTCGAGCTGTTTCTGTTATTTGAAGACAATTTGTAATGGGAGGGTTTCAGTGGGGAGAAGTGGAACAGCTCAGAAAGAATATTAACATACTTCAAAGCGATATTATGCAGCTATGACAGCTAGAACAGCTTGGACATTTCACCCATGCCTCTCACAAGTCATAAGATAAGAACTCAATCCTCCTTCAGGCAAAATATTGTCATATTTCTTCCTTAACACTCTGTATCCATGAAAAATGCCTTTCAGAATTACTCAAATAATAGGAAAATAAACATTAAATGTCCTTCAAACGTGTTTTCCTTAGGATGACTATTTTGCAGCTTCATATATACACTTCATATATATCACTTAGCCTGATTATTTAAACTGTTGCATACATACCTGCTCTTTTAGCACTATGAATCCACCTCAGAAATGTAAAATTCTGGATTAATTAATTCAAAAGCTTAGCTTGCAAGTCTATAAAGCGAGTTGATTAATTTTTATATTACAGGAAAATTGTTGTCCTTCATTGGGGAAGACTGTTGGATCAATTGGAACAATCAAAGCTTGATGTGAATTTACCGTAACATACAATTATTCCATACATGAAGTTAGAGTAAGTTGCTATTTAAAAAGAGGGAAGACTTAAGTATGGACTTAGTATGGACTTTGCAAGTCTGTTTTCCGAGCTTAGTTATTCTTAATAACTGATTTCTTTAGTTATTAAGAAATTGTGATAAAGTTGGTAGAAAGTCTGAACAAACGAAGGAAGAGAGGCAAACGGGCTTATTCCTCCACACCAGCAGCTGAGACCTTAGGGAAGAGCTCTGCAGCCACAAAACGTGTTTGTTAGAAACAGCCCTTGTGACTGGGATGAGCAACCAACCTTGGCAACTCACAGTTATTGGAAAGTTGTGGACAAACATCAAAATTATTATTAGGGTGCCACAACCCTGGTAACAGTCTCTCGTGTGCTTCCCATCTGCTTCACTCAAGGGACAAAACACACTTGTTAACTCTGTAGGAGATGCCTACAGGGTCAGCTCGAGGGCTCAGCTGAAGGGAAATAGCTCCTTCAGCCATGATGGTCCCCCTGCTCATAGAACAGCTCTAAGAAAACTGATGTTTTGCAGCACAATCCATTGAGGGCTGACATTGCTTTAAATTACAATAGCAGTGGCCAGTTACACTTTGTGTGGTTTTCTTCAAAGTGGTTCTAGAGTGTACAACAGCTGGGAAGATAACTGCCTGTTCACAAAGAAAAATGTAGGAAAATTGTATCCCCAGGTGTCTCCTCATACAACACGTATGCTCCTGTCAGACACGCTGTTCTCAAGTTTCTTGCTGAGTCTTGTTTCTTAGAGTGTCAGGGACTTCAGGGCACAGCCAGCAAACTGATCTCTAGAAAGCACTGCCATAAATCATAGACTCTGTAACTTGTTGAAAAAGGAGTATGGTGCTAAAGCCAGTTCGCACTTCTGCACACACACCATTGCTGCTAGTTGTAACTGATTGAAGACTCTAGCCATGCTATAGATCAGACTCTTGAAACCAATAATTTGGTCTGGTTCATTGAATGTTGAATTCCTTGAAGTAAACAAAGCCAAATTAGCTAAGACTCTAAAGATTTTTTCGGAAATGCAACAACAGAAAAGGGTAAAACCATGATAGGACAACTCTCACATAGAGTGCTCTGAATTGCAGACTGCTGGCGTGGCTGTCTGAGGAATGAGGTGCAAATCATCCATTTAGTCCCTTGGCTGAACCACCATCTCATGGACAGTTATGTTTGAGAAGGGGAGCAAGTAACAGGTAATCATCTTTTTATCCTCACGCCCATGGGTGAGAAAGGAAAGAACCTCCAGCAGCCCACCAGCAGCATATACTAATGCGTGGGGGACATAGGTCATAGCTGAGGCACGCAGCGTCCTCACACAGAGCTAGAGGAAACCTGGGCAGAAGACTGCAGCTCTCTGCAGCAGGGGTTATCAACGAGCAGCCACATGCTACTTCCAGGCAGATGAAGCAGAGAGCCTCTCCAGAGCTATAGCTTGTGTCCTGCTGGGTTAGCAAAACCCCCTTCATGAAGATGTTGTCAAACGCATTCATGGCCCTTACTTACTTAGTGGAGCTTGCCTTAACTGGAACTAAATTTAGCCCAGTATTTCTGTGTTCAAAGGTACTGTATAGAAATGCAAAGTTAATACATTAAAAACTAAACAAGGCAAAGATCTAAAATACTAAAGTTACCCCACTATATTCAGTTAAGTCCTCTCTGTATTCAGAATATTTTTGCCAACCAACCTTTCCACATAAATTGATTTAAATATAGAAACCTTGGTGTCATCATTTCCAAAGAGAGGGCCCAAACTTTTTTCCAATTATAGCTAATGAACCGATCTCACTGACTGTAGGGAGAACCACATCCAGCAGTTAGCTATAAAATCAAAAATCTGAAGTTTTCATATTCTGCAGGGTTCTACCCCTAAACATCATATAAAGCACCAATAGCTTATAAGTAGAGAGCAGCTGGTGAATAGACAGACAGGCTAGTATATGGTTAAGTAGTTTATAAAATGTAACGGATCAGGAAATCTACTTTTACAGAGGGTTTAGTTAACAAAACGCCTTTCCTTGACATGTTCATACCTGTATAACTCACGTTTTTCCCTGACACATTCATGCCCATGTAAATCATGTCTGTATTCAAGCTAATAATACATTAGTGCCCTTTTATGAAACACTAAAAAAATGGAAAAAATAATATAAAGCCAATTTTCTCAACAAGATCTTTTTAAAAAAATAAACAAATGGTGTGTGCGCATCTAAAGTTTATGTTTTGCTGTATTATTAATGTACACAAACCGCATGCTTTGATGTTGTCTGAATGGAACAGCCTTCCACTGCAACTGTTTCTTCTAATGTAAAATGTGCCTGGTGTAATTCTCATCGCCAACTGCAACCTCATGATAATATTCTGCAGAGTCCTGCTAACCTCCTTGACAGCAGAGGAGGAAGCCCACGCCAGCTGCTGATAGAGGTGTGCTAAGCTTTTTCAGTTTTGTTTTGGGGTTTTTTTACTAGAAACAGAAATGAACTCAACCTAAATCTTACAGTCCTTGGGCATTTGGGTAGGGTTTGGATCTAGATCCAAGCTTTGAACTTCCAGGGCAGAGCCAGCTGCCACTGCAGAGGTTCCCTGCGGGTTTGTTTTGCTCTCCGAAAGTGACCTCAGCAATGGACCAATATAACCCATAAAGTGAAACACATGCTGCCCTTTTCCAGCTTGCGCCGTGATAGTGCGGGTAGCACAGGAGGAATCGGCTGTGCGCTCCTGCCTGCCCTCTTTTGATCTTTTCTGTAAATTGTGTGGCCTCATGTTGATGGTGTTAAGACGCAGGGCTGGAGCGCAGCCTCCTTTCCCCACCCAGCTCCTGCCTGTTAGCTCTAACCTTGCGGGTTTCCACAGTTTTCTCTTCAAAACCGGCTCCGCTGTGATCCATTTAGCTGCACTGCGTTTACCACTTGCAATTACAGACACCACGAGATTAAAGGCTGCCGCCTTATTAACTGCGTGCTCCAAAGAGCATCTGGAAATACGCTCAAGGAGATGGTTGAATAGGGCCTAAATGCAGCCCATGTGCCACAGGCACGCTTCTAAAACATTTGTCAGTGTGGTACACCCTGTGGTTTTAACTGTGATGGGAAGGGAGAGACAAGTTGCGAGCAGATGGAGGATGTTCGCAGAGAAGGGCTTGTCCTGCAGACCCTCCAGCTGCCAGCCTGCCCTGCTGCCTCGGGCTCACCCGCAGCCCAACGCCATGGAGTTACTGCAGCTTCACCAGCTGCCAGCTGTCCCCCGCGCTGCCGTAACACCTTGGACAAATATTCTTGGCCCACCCGGCTATGAGACACAAGTGTCCTATCTCAAAGCTGAGTGAGAGGTCCAGGAGAGCACGTTCCCGCCTCCCAGGGGTAAGAGCAGGCACAGCAAGGGGTTGAAAGTCCAGCTGGCAGTTTATTTCAGCTTCAGAATTGTCACCTATTTCATTCGGCAGCTAAGCCCTTGCCGGCTGTCGGTACCACAGTCGCAGTGCTTTACCAGAGCAGTGGCACTGTCTGGCAGGAAAGGCAGATGACTGTCTTGCACACATATGCAAAACTCACACAAATTCTGCCTTTTTGCCATTTAATGCTGTGCTTTTGTTTTCTTGCAGGGAGAGCATGTATTTTTTATTCATATTGTGGTGCTGCAGTTCAAGCAATAAAATGACACCTTTTCTGAGAATTAATTTCATTTAACTGGGTTTGGGACATGGAGACATCCACCAGGGACTCGATGTCTTCTTTCGGGGGCCAATAAACTATCTTTAATTCTATTTCCCGCTGTGCGAGGTGGAGTGCTGATGTTTCTTTCTGTGCAAAGTACAGTGGTGACCACTACTCCACCTGCCTTTGAGCCCTTGTGAAGCTCGCTTGGAGAATGAAGAAGTGAGATCCTTGTCATTAAGGAGCTACGAAGATGCTAATCATTATGATTCAGTGTTCTTTCAAGTGTTGCTTGAAGTGGGGACTTGAGTTTTTAAAAATATTTTTGTGCTAATGCTTTATTTGATTTTTTTCCCTAGAGATTTGTTGTCAAGTGCTATGACTTAAAGTTGCAGCACAACACTTCTAAAGGAGTGTCTGACCTTTCAACAACCTCATTGAACAGCACCAACGAAATTTCCAGGCAAGCTAATTAATACACTAGTACAGCACCAGGCAGGGGTACCTCTAGCAGCTTAACTCTCAGCCAAGAGCATTAAATCCTCCTACCATCCCCACACCCACATCTCACTAACAATAATGGATTTGGAACCTAATCAGGCATTAAAACAGAGGATTAGTGAGCTGCAAACTGCAGCGATCACGACTTGGTTTACAGTGCATGCAGAGGACTGACAAAAATTACAAAGCACCCTTTCAGTAAATGGATGTGTATGTATCTGGAAAACCCACGGCAGCAGCAGAGCCTGTTGGACTTAAACTTAATGTATGGGTATGATGATTTTGAATGTTCAGCAGAGAAAGCAACACAGAACAGGAGCTTAATGGGAAATGATAACAGAGCAAAGAGCAGGTATAGGTGGGTGACTGTGAAGCACTGAACACAATTCAACTGTGGTACCACACACTGCTGCCCTACTTTTAGACAACCACCTTTTTGAAGATGTGTGTATATGTGTATCTGTGTATATAGATGTATATATTTTGAAGATACGTATATAAGATGTGAATATGTAGCATCATTGTACAAGCTTCAGCAGGTCCAGGGAGTGTAGGGCCCACTCTCACCTGCGTTCATAAGGGGTACTGTAAGGAGAAGATACGCTCCTCATTTTTCTACTTTGACTACACTCAGGGCAGGGAGAAATAGAAGTGGGAGAAAACAGCAGTAAGGGAAGCAGGAGCTGGAGGTTTCAGAGTTCAAGAGATGTGTAATTGTCTGCCTTGAGGATTCTTTCTTTGGCTGTGAAGCAAGATCTTTAGATGCCTATTGGCTATGCCTACAGCAGCAAATAATTTGGTGCAGTAAGTCTCTCTGAGGACTGGGCTTGTACATCAGTCACTGGAAGGTGATGAACTCCCTCTCCCTCTGGCTCCTGCCACAGGCCTACCTGCAGGATGCGTGTTCAGCAACTTGGTGACTCTGGAGAGAGACAGTTGTGGAGCTATGACACCTCTCCAGAGCCTTTGTTTCTGAGAAGCCAGTCTGGCATCTGGAATAGCTGTCAGCCCTGTTGAGTGAATGAAGGAGCTGTTCTACCACTTGTTTTACACATCCATTATGTTTGTTGCATGCCTTTGAGGCAAAGTCATCCACCCTGGGTCAGGACTGGGCAGGCAGCTTCTGACTGTTGTGGATAGTTTGACATAGCTGCTGTGTGAATGATTTCTCCTGCAACTCGTAGCCCCTGTGGAATTGCTTTTAGAGGTGTGCCAGCTCTTCTGGGCAGTCTGGTGATATTCATCACTTCCCTGCAGATCTGAGCCCAAAGCTGTAATTCCATCAGAAGCTTTGTCCCCTCTGCCAAGCAACATGAGTAGAAGACCAGTACACTTACTGTGTTGGAAACAGGAGTAAGCATATGGGAGTGCTGATGCCAGCTATGGTGGGGAGGAGGTAAAAAATGTATCTTAGAGTATGACCTCGAAGGGATCTTCTGTGGGATCCAAGAATAGGCACTCTGGAGCCATGTCATTTCTCCAGGTTCTCCACTATGGTGACAGAGTCCACGTGAGCAGCTGCTGCTGTGTTGTACTGACATAGTAGGTGCATGTCTGCCATGCTCTCAGTGAAGTGTAATGGGACTTCAAGAGGCTCACCTTTATCCTCCTGAAACCTGTGGACAATTGCTCACCAGTGCTCTCATAGAAAGAGCAGTCTTGACGTTAGCAACCTCCTGCTTCTGCCAGCAAATTATTCTGCTACCCAGGAAACCTTTGTCTCTCTCATGTCCCTCTCATGGAATAACAAGCACTACCACTTCCATAAAGGGCCCAAGTCGCAACTCTGAGTTTTCAGGAGGCTAAAGGCGAAAGAGTGGAAAACTGGCAAACGGATAGTAAGAAAAAGATCTAATAAAAGAAATGATGGGTTCAGCAAGTGGGGTTGACAACAGAAGGGAAAGCAGCGGAAAACAGGAAAGGATTTCAAACTAGAAGTGTCAGTGGGTGATGGAGTGGTGGCAAAGAGTTGAAGGCTGGCAAATAGGAAGGTGCCTATGGCAACTTGGCCCTTTACGTACAGCACAAGAACCACTTCAGGATCTCGTGGGAGCTCTGACTGGTTTGAGAGTCTCCTTTCAGCATATCTGTTGCTGTGTAACATGCTGGAGGATCTTAAAGTAGTGCAGCCCACATATGGATTCAGAAGATGATGTTTCCATGAAGTGTCAGAGTGGAATGGCATTTCACTCCCTTTCCCCAGAAGACATCTAGTTTTTGCTCCTCAAAGTCACTGAGAACCAGACTAGCTATAGAAGGAAATGTGAGCTTTGCTTTGAAACCACACTACTGGGCGAGTCAAAAGTGCTAAAGGGTGAACCCAGGGTATGTGTCTCTCTCACACATCTACATTTCTGAGAGGTGGATTACGGCTCCCTTATCTGTAGGATTGCAGCTCCCACCTGAGAGAAGAGAGGGACCTAAAGTATACCTTAGGCCTCCTAGCGAAGGATGTTTCCCTTTTTACCGGTAGGTCTTTCTGCACTGGCAGTCCATCAACGCAGGGGTCCTGTGAAATGGCTTTTCTGTGGTCAGCACACAAAGCAGGTGGTCCAATACCTTTTCAATGTAGTGTGCAGAGGGCATAAATTACTTGCCTGCTCAAGAGAAGTAAGAGTTCTGCTGTGTGCACGAAGAGAGACAAGGGCGAGCTGCCATCTGCTGTTGGAAGGATCCTGGTTCATCTTTTAGCCCAGGCACTGCTAACTGCTGCAGGTGATTCATGAGTGCCGGTGAATCCCACCTCCCTGTTCTAGCACACAGCAATATTTCACAGGGGGTCCAGGAAATCCACATCCATCATAAACTGGAGAGAAGAAAAGTTTGCCCTGAAGAGCTGCTGTTCTCATTTCTAACTCAGGAAAACGTCGGTAGATTTTACTGATCTTGTGAACCATCTGTACCAAGAGCAAAGCAAAGTTGGACAGTGTGACAAAACCCACCTCCAGGAGGGAGTTTAACAGAATATTCAACCCCGGTTTCACATTCAAGCCATAGCCAGTCAATTAAATCAGTGTTTAGACCTGACAGCTACCATTTTTTTTCCAAAAAGCTGAGCACTCTCATGGAGTGCTCTTGTTTAATGCTTCGACTAAAATAAAAAGAACACTGAAAATTCTGCATACAAAGGAACAGCTGGTTTATATTTTTACCCAAGAGAGAAAATGAACGAAGCGGAAAGCCACCCATACCACCCTAGTCATTTACAGGGGAACCGCACACTTCAGTAATTCAGGACAAGCTCTTTCACAAACAAATAAAAACTCATATTACAGCAGCGTGGTGCTGATTTGCTCTGAAAGTAAATACTTTTCAGTTATTCTGTTGAGTTTTTTTTTCCACTGCAAATTGTTATTTTTCCAAAGGACAAAAAGAAAATAAGAATAATTCTACAGTATGTGTACTAAACTCAGATGATTTTCCAGTGGGAATGGTGGCAGGAGCAGCAATACCAGTGCAGATGAGTGTTCAGTCCATTCACTTGTTTGCGTTGTTGGATTTTTGAGTGGTGACATTCTGCTCTAGTAGGTGCATACGTTTAAGTGTCTAAATATACCTTTATAGTCCATAGTTGAAGCTTTGGGCATATTTACATTTTAAATAAAAACTGTGCTATTTTTTTAAAAAAATCAAAGTGACAGTTCAAAAAGAAATTATTGATTTAATGCAGTAATTATGCAGTAGTTAATCCCAAGGCCTGGTATATGTCAGACAAAATTGGAACATTTATCCCCCAAACAGAAAACATGGATTTTGTCCCCATTATACTTCAGAGGGGAAAACTCTTAATCCACCTGTGATAATGCTTTTAACTTAAACTAGTCAGTCTATGAGAGAAAAAAACACAGCGTTGCAGGCTTTTCTTGAGGTGATTCTGTGGGTTTTCAGCTGCCTGGGAGCAGAGACAGCAGCAGGTACATCCAGCAGATGGTGCAGCCAGTGGCTTCCTCTGCAGGGACTCAGGGTTAGCAACTGGTTTTCCCAAGGTGGGTTATAAGGTGTGCTGGGGAGAGAAATAAACAACACTGTTACGTGGCAAGTCCTTTATAAATTTACTGATGCTACTCTGGGAAGAAAACACTACAGTTTCTTCTCTTCCTACGCTGAGGTTTCTAAGGTCTGTGGCAGCCTCTGATGCTCACCAGCTTTCCCACTGCTTCACTCCCACTACTACAAAGGCAGCTTGAACTTGGCAGGGCAGAGGCAGGCTTGCAAACCCACACACTCCTTCCCCTCGGATGCAAAGCGTGGTATAGAGAGGAGCGTCTCAGCCTTTGTGCAGTCTGTTTGTAGCCTTTTCCTTTGAGAAGACAAAGGCGAAACTGTGAAGCTGCAAAAAACAGTTGAGGTAGCTGAAAAAATGCTGAGCTCCCTTCGAAACTGGAAAGAGAGCTGGAACCCCTGAGGGCCCCACAGCACCATCTTACTGCAGCGTAGGATGATGACACTATCCTAACAAGTGTCAGACACTCTAGGGCTGAATCACAGTCTCGCTGAGCTGGTCGGATATCCTCCCAGCTGCAGGCTGCCATGGGATGGCCATGGAGGGGAGAAACTGCTTCAACGCAGAAAGAAAGCAAATTAAAAAATCTTTCAGAGACTTGCCAATAAAGTGTCTTTGGCTCTGCATCTGGGCATCGCTCCCAAATTCAGCCTCTCACCCTCAGATAAAGCACTACAGCCTGGAATGAGAGTCAGATGCGTGGGAGGGGAGTTCGTGTATCTGTGTTTGGGCTGGAAAACTTACTGTAATGCCTAGAAAAAGCTTTTTACTTTAAGCCTTGCTCCAGAAAACCCTTTTCCTTGCTTTTACAACTGTCCTCTGTTGCTTGGGACTGCCCAGATGTTTAACCCACCCCAGAGGTCAAGGAGGGTGAGTTTTCTTTGCACTCTTCCCTCTGCCACCCAGAAATGGGGGCAGCCAGCCTTGGGCACGCTGCCTGCAGGCCACACCTCTGCTCCTCAAAAGATGAGTGAGAAGAGGTGATGACCCCAGGCTGTGAGGTGACCTGTCCACGGTGACCAGCCCTGCAGCTTCTGGCTTTATCTGATGCAATGGCTGGATCAAGTCCCAGCCTCAGCAGAGAGGAGGTACAACCAAATACCTCGTGGAGCAAAATGAGGGAGAAAGGAAGGGGAGATCCCAAGAGACTGTCGCTGGCCTGTCCCAACCATTTTATCATGAGGTTGTACTACTGGGTGGATCAATTGTTACTTTTTTTAAGTCCGTATCCTGGAATGTTGTAATTATGTGAGGATTTTAGCTATTCTCAAATTAAGTGCACACATGAACCACCACCACCAAACCGTATGTCCGCAGCCTTCCAGATCGCAGAAAGAAGCTGGAAAAATGTGAATGCTTTTCTCTTTCACCTCACGAATTTAAAATCCGTCTCCTCCCGGAGGGCAGGAGTTAACTCCCGGCTGCAGACGGCCGGGCGGCTTTAACTCGAGGGAGACGCAGGTGAAGAAAATCGCAGTGACCGAGGCCCAGGGGCGAGGCTGGAGAACCGGGGACGGGCTTGTCAAAACAGAACGGGAGGAGAACAGGGGCTCTGTCGGAGTTATGGCCAGACTTGGCCGCCAGACGGCTGAGGAAGGGCCGCGGCTTCTCTGCCCCCGGCTGCTCCCCTGGGCGGGGCGGAGGCCGGGCAGGCCCCGGGCACTGGACGGCTCCCCCGGCCGCCCCGGGGGGCAGCGCTCCGGCTGAACGGGCCCGCGGGGGCTCTGTGCTGCGCTCCCGGGCCGCCCCGTCCCGTCCTGCACAGCCCAGGGTCGGCCCGTAGGCCCCGCCCCACCGCCCCGCCCCGGCACACCTCGGCCCCACCACTGGCGACCTGCCGGCACGGCTCTGCGCGGCTCGGCCCAGGGCGCCGGCCGGGCCCGGGATCGGCGGTAAGGCTGGCTGTCTCCTCGCGGGTGGCGGGGCCCCGAGCTGCCACAGCGGCCGTAACGGCCAGCGCCGCTCAGGCCCCGCGGCCGCCTCGGCGGCGGCTCTGCCCCCGCTGCCCTCCCCCCATCCCGTCCCGTCCCCCTCCCGCGGCGGGGGAAGCTGAGGCACGGCCGCGGCCCTCTGCTCGCCCGGGGGCTCGCTGTGTCCCCCGCCATGTCCGGCCTCCTCCTCCCAGGAGCGCGGCTCCCCGGGGCGAACAGGTGCCGCCGCTTGGTCCAGGGTTGCCCGGTCACTGCCGGGGGCTCGGGCTGGCCGGGCCGGGCGGTGGGAAACACGAGTGGAGCAGCCTTTTCCTTCGGGTGAAGCGCCGGGCGAGTCGGGGACGGGCTCTCGGCCGCCGCCCGCTGGGGCTTCCCCTGCCCTGCGTCGGCCGGGGGAGAGGAGCAGCCCGGGGAAGGCCCGGGCGGCGGCGGCCCCGCCGTGACCCGGGTCGTGGCTGGCCCCTCCGAGCCCCGCTGCGAGGCGGGCGGTGGTCCGGCCGTCCCCGTGCTCCTGGGCCACCTGCGAGGTGAACTTGGGGGAGGAAAAAAAAACCCAACAAGATTTGTTCTGTTTGTGAAGCACGGAATATGCCTGACAGTGGCCAGTCTTTCTGAAGTGGTTTTAGTGTAGCTCCTAACCGGCTCCCCAAAACAGCTTGTCATCCGGAAAATGCTTGAGATGTGATTAATCTGAAGTGATAAATGCAGTATTGCCTGTGTAATTCACAGATGCCAAGCTGAACTCATTAAATCTGCCTTAATTGATTCAATAGTTGGAAGCACTATATTTTTCACAGGATTAAATGGCCGGTTCCCGTGTTGTTGCAGGTCGCATTCACCCCTTCAGTAATCGTTTGGACAGAGAGAGCCCGGGCAAACAAAAAGAGCTCTGTTTCAGTATGCACAAGATAGATTAAATAGTTATAGAAAATGTTTAGTAAGTGTTGGATATTGTCTATCATTATTTTGGCTTGTCTCCTGTATACTCAATCAATATCGAACAACTTCTGTTACGTTTTTTCTGAACATTGTTGACTAATTTAATGACTTGTTTGTGGTGTGGGCAGATAGTTCAGTGCAAACTTTAAATAATTTTGCCTACAGCGATTTTCAGTTGTATAATACTGGAATGTGTTTATTTTAAACTGAGCATTCTTTCTGCTACCTTATCAGCTATCTTCCTTTATTCCTACATAGCCCTTATCACAGAAGTATTTATTTATAATTCTTTCTTTGCAGGCTAATATCCTACACAGAAAGTGAGACTGAATAACATGCACATGCTGATTACTGGAAGGGAGGCTGAAGGACATCCTGTTTAATTCAGCAGTGTTACTGTTTTTGGGCTGAAATGAAGAAATTTATTCCATTTTGGAAATACTCAGATGTCTAATGCAGCTGAACTTCAGTAGCCTTTTTTGCAATACAGATTTCAACAAGTGATTTTTTTCTTAAAGCTGCAGAACCTGACACTAGTAGGAAGTCTCACTGGTACAGACATATCACACCAGATGTCTCTGAAAGTAGTTGAAGTAGGTGGTATGTCTCTTGATGAAAGTGACTGTAAGTTGAATGAAAGGATGTATAATGAAGAAATTATTAATCTTGAAGTAATGCAGCAAAGCCTCCCTGTAGCAAGTAGCAAAGGGAGAAGTAGTGAGGGGTTTTCTGAGAGCTGTCAGAGTACCTCAGAACCCAGCGGTTCCTGGGGTGATTTTGAAGGCTTCAAGGAGTCCTTAGACGAATCGGAGAGATTCAGTCATAATTTTGAAGTTTTGGTGAAGTCAACAAAAACTTCTAGAGTAGATATGGACTTAAGCAGGGGATGTTGTAGCACTTCTGCTGGTCGTGTTTGTTCTGAGCCATCTCCAGACAGTGGGTTACAGGAGGCTTCGAGCTCTCTAAAGGAGGTACGTGTTAATAGCAAACCAAAGACCAGAAATGTTTGTGTTACTGAATCCTACATCTCAGGATTTGTATCTGAATGTCTCCTCCAGAGAGGATAACTGCTGTACAGGGAGAGAAGCTGTCAAGCCACTTTGCAGCTAACTGGAGTGGAACAAAAGCAATGTCTTTGCGGTATTTGACAAATACTTAAGTTCTCCTGCTGGAGAGCTTTAAAGAGTGTAATGGGCTACTTTGCTTCTAGGAATAAGTAAGCAGATAGAAATGATGAACCTTGCCCTGAAGCACACACAATTTAAAAGCAAGACAAGAGTGAGCATAGGAAACAAAAGATCAGGTAGGTGGGTAATGAAAACAGGGTGGACAAAAATTCAGTGAGTTGCCTGCAGGCTTGTTGAAGTAAACCAACATAAGGTTGAGTTAGAAATCGGCAAAACAATAACTTTTGTTATTTAACATACTGCCTGAATAATCCAACAGTCTTTCTGGAATTTTGCACTGACTATGGGTAAAGTTAATGACATAAAAAAATTAATAGAAATAATTGAATATCATTCACTTTTTAGCATCAAATGTTACATTCTCTCATACAATGTAAGAACTAAGAGTCTGAATAAATAACATAAGGTGTCCTTATCAGCACAAAAAACAGGTTCGGGTTAAGCATTATACCTTGTTACAGTTAATGTGTTTCCACGTTTACCAAATGTGTACCACCAAAGTAAAGCAAAGTAACAAAAGGAAAATAAGAATATACAAATATAAAACAAAGCGTCCTCGTTCTTACCGCTTTTATCCTAAACTAAAACATTTGGAAAAAGAGAGCAATCAGGTAAGACTTCTGCCAGGTTTAACCAGAAGCAGTAACAGCTTACTGCTCATAGTATGTGAGGTGAGTTCTAGTGTGGGGACAAGAAGTCTTACGTTGAAAAAGAGAGTATGTAATGACTGGAGGTGAGGTAGAGTATAGCAGATCTTAATCTTACTGAAGCCTCTGATTTCTTTTTGTATTTATTAAAGGCAAAAGGAAATGTCCAGTACAAGCTAAGTAAGTTAAACATGCCTAGAGTTTCCAGTTGTCTTTTCTTGTCTCAGGGTAAAGAAACAGCTGCAGAGCTGTAGATTTCTTTGGGAGTAGAATATATGGGTAGCTTGTCCTTCATCCCTGTGCTTTATGTATTGTTTGTTGGAGATCATAAACTCTTCAGGTTGGAGCTCTGTCTTCTGTGTGGTCAATAGAAAAAAGTCCAGGTAGGTTGGAAGGGACCTCTAGAGATCATCTGAGGTCAGAGGTCTGACCTTTGATGTCTAATGCTTCAATTAATTAAATGATGTCAGTCTGGAGCAGAATCATGCATTTTAAGATGAAAACAATCTCTAAATTTCCTTGCCATATCTGGATATTTAGCATCCATGATTGAATTAAGGATTTTAAATGAGTTCTTCAAATACTGGCCTTTGTGAGAGGGACTAGTGCACTTGCTTAAGCACTGGAGTGTTCTGACAGGATATAGAGGATTTAGTCAAATAGCACAGATGTGAAAGCTGTGCACTCATATTTTTATAATTAGTACAAAGTCACAAGGTAAATGGTAATATACCCAAATTTTGCTTTAGAAACACCCACTGGGCAGTAATAAAATCTTGCATTTTTCATCTGGTTTGGCTAAACTGTAAGCCAGTGACTCGAACGCTGTCGAAGTAACGTCACAGCTCTAAGAAGATATTACGAAAGAGGCAGACCTGTGCTTCCCTTGAGTCATGCTTCTGTGGCTTTAACTTCCCCCCCACCCTAGAGCTGAGAGCAGTTGCCTGACTTTTCCGTAGCTCCTGTCCCATTTAGGTGTTGGTACCTACTTGGGAGGATTTTTTTTTTTCCTTGACTCTCCGTGAATGCTTTAGCAAGTGGGCTTACACAGAATTCTGCTTCTCAGACATGTTTTTCCTCCATATAGCACCCCTATTGTAAGTTAAGTCTACTGAAATACTTTACAAATCTGAAGTGTTCTGACACTTTGGGCAAGATTCAAAGGATTTTCCCAGCAGTTGCCCTTCAGGATAGGCAGTTGAGCAAGACTGACTGACTTCAAGAGGGAGCAGTGAGGAGCACAAATTCTATTTCTAGAAGCATGCTCTGAAGTACAGAAGCCTTCTGTCAGCTCTGATTTTGCCCACTCATTAGATTAAATCTGCACTCTCGGTATTCACTGCACTTGTCTGAGTTCAGTATAATGAAACTGGAAATACCTCAGTGTGTTTCAGCTGTTTGAATCATGATTAAATGAAACTGTCAAAATACGGAGTATCCACACTTAAGTTTTTCAGATTAAAATGTTGATTGCTAGGCAAAGAAACAAACTGACTGGTGTCATCCTCTAGTGTTCACACACCATTGCTGCTCCTGGACTGCAGTCCCTCTGCAGGGTGTCAAAGTCAATTAATTGCTTTGATTTAGAAAATTGCAGTAATTCCTTCTTTGAAGGAATAAAAGGACAAAGCTTCTAGCCCAGATGGCATCAGAACATCCATTTAGGATGGGATGTAAAGTATGCACATTTTTCCTTGTTATATGCATTTCTTAGTCTTTAGATAACCCTGTTCTTCTCATAGGACTGTTTGGATGTTCAGTCCTCCAAACCTCCTCCTCCTCACTGCTGGAGGATGAACAGTATGTAACCCTGGCTCTGATTTTTAACATAGGCTGGAAAAGGTTTGGTGCAAATGCAAGGATTTAGGGACATAGCCCAGCTTTTGTGCAGACTTAGGCAGTGCAAGTATTTATTGGTAACTATAACGTTTAGTAGTTGTGTTACATGTGGCTGAATTAAGTGTCTTCAAATACTGAGTTAGCAAAACAAGCTTTTGAATTGATGTATTCATCAGTTTTAACCTGGACTGAATCAGCTGAGCAGAAGAAGGAGTTTTGAGTGCTAATAGGAAAAGCAGTCTATAACTTGGTAACTGGGAAGCTAGAGACTAAGGTTCATCAGAAACTCTTGGACTCTTGCTTCTTCTCCTCTAATTCTAGGTAAATACTCAGAATACTGAACTATGGGCTCAGTCCCTCTGTGCAATTAATACAAATTTTAAAAACAATAATACAGTCTCTGGCATTGTAGTCTTTGGACTAGGTCCTTCATGAACTGTGGAGATGGGCTCTGTAAGATATGTAATAAAAGTCTTGTTTTTTCTAGGCAAACCACAGCTATGAGGATATATTTAAGTTGGGCTTTCCAGAAGTCTTTGTATCACAGTCCAGAGAGAGCATAAGAAGCTTAGATCAAGTACTTGATACAAATAATGAAGATGTTGGGATTCCTGAACTTATGAAGAATCAACTTTGGTAATGAGTTTAGATCAACAGTTCAAAAAAAAAAAAAAAAGTTCTTCAGCAATTACACTGTTTATTTCATAATTTAAAAATCAGTGGTACTTGTAGGTGAACTTAATCTTTTTAATTCTTCTGCTCTTCAGCATATAGATCATACCAGTTTTGTACTGTGGTGTTAAAGGAAATGGATTGTGGTTTAGGCCTTGGAAATGAAGGAAGGGACTATATCAAAATTACAAACTCCTCCTTGGGGTTTTTCCTGCTGTTGATGTGCCTTCTTGTGACTAAGCCTCTGGAATGCCACAATACCCATCAGGCAGCCTGTTCTTCCTGTTCCTTTCTTTACAACACATCTGACTTACTTCTCCATCATCTGAGGGAAAAGCATTGCTGCTGCTTCTACTGACAACCTTCTGGCTTTTCTTTTTCTCCCTCCCCAATTTTCCCAGGTAGTAACTTCTTCTCATGTTTAACCAGATGTGCTTCAGAACCTGTGGTGCATCTGGCTTCTTTCCTGGGGTTCTGCTAATAGCAGTTAGTATCATTAACATGCTTTCTCTTAAGACAGCTGGAATGCTTTTAGGTCAGTTATGGTTGTTTTTGAAGGGTCAGCAGCTTCTGAGCAGTTTTGTAGTTACTGAGCAGTACTGTAGTTATTTTTGCAAAATCTGAGACTTTGTATCTAGAAAGCTGGGTCAGACCATACTCTGGAAATGTTGTAAGAATCACAAGAAATGTAGTTAAAACATCTAACATGAGCATCCTTTCAGCAAGTTCCTCATATATGCATTTTCATCAGCCTCAAACTTGTGGAGAAATACGGTGTATGTGTAAAATAGGGTATATATGTAGTATTATAGCAGAGTGCCAACTACAGACAAAACTGCTGTGGTGAATAACTAAGATCAATGATAACTGCATCCTGTACTAAGCAAAAAATTGACTGGATTTATATAGGATGAATGCAACATAAGAACCCAAAGTATGATGTAGAGGGAACTCTAATTCTCACCATTTCAGTAGCGTGAGCCCTTGGCTTGTTTTGCAGTGCCTACATGTCCAGAGCAGATGCAGGTGACCACCTGAGCAGCAGGCCACTGCGGTGGAGAAGCATGGCGGATAGGAAGGAGAAAGGCTGAGAGACAGAAAATGCAAAGTGCAGAATTAACAGGACTGAACTCTACCCATGTTTCACAGAAGAAATCGAATAATACAAGTTGTTGGCATGTAACAATCTCAGGAATATGCTTCTAGTGCACTTCTTATCTGAGAAGCACAAACATAGTTATGTTGACTTTGTTTCCGTTAGTTGCTGTGCAAGCTTATTAGTACATTGGGTTGATAGTGTGAATGAATGTAGAAAGAGTTTTAAGAGAAATTGCTTTTTAGATCAAGGTTGGCTAGTACACGACCGTGTGTGGTGAAAATAACGAAGTTCTATACGTTCACTGGAAACTTTGTACACCTTATAACCTCAAACTGTGATTTCTTTCCTAGCATTGATTCTGAAAACATATGGAGAATGCTTAGAGACTTTGATAATACCCCCAGCTTAAGACATCCCTGGAGTAAATCTCATTGCCAAGAAAACCTCTTGAGTGTTCTTGGAATAGATGCAAATCAAAAGGTAATTGAACAACGGTTTGCTAGTATGCCAGCATAAACACTTGGGTATGGATCTGCTTTTCTGTAATGCAGATGCCTGAGGAACTAGAGCTGGGTGAGTCATAAGGTTTTTTTACAGAGAACCTTTTTAAACGGTAGTTTAGTGTTTTCTCATCATTATGTGTAACTATGAAATTGTGCAGGATCAAATTTTGATCATCTTTACACTGAAGCCTCCATTATGTTGCACCATGTTGTTCAGTGGTTTGTTCACCTTTAGTACAGATGTAGAATTAGCTTTCAGATGCGTGTACCGTGAGATGGTTTTCTTTTTTGCTCAGAGCATAAGAAAATCGTCAGCCTCTAATATATTTCCATTAAGTGAAAATCAAATTTGAATTGGAGAGACTGTTAAAGTAATTACTGGATGTTTTCACTGTATAGGAACTGAAAGTGTGTCACACTTCCCTTTTCCTCAAGATTATTCTATCTGGTTTTGCCAGGCTTGAGGGAGAATATGTTTTAAATTGAATCGAGACCAAACCAACAGCATTGAAAGATCTCCAAAAAAAAAAAAAAAAAGGTCTCTGTTTATTCTCATTTGAATAACATAAAGGTATCAGAGATGGTTATTTAGTTGGGATGAATTAGTCACATGGTTTTCAGAAGTAACTATTTCAACTGATAATTTGATCACTGAAGCATAAGGAGGGGGACAGTTCATTCAGTTTTGATACAATGACAGCGCTGAACGTTTAGGACCTACTCTGCACTTGAAAGTCACGTTTGTAGAACCATCACTTAATGGGAGAGACATTTCTCCACCTTAACAGGACATTCCTCCAACACAGTTAAACTCCTCTTCTGCTCCTTTCTTGTCCGTAGTTACACCGGCATTAAATCAATGCCCAGGTAGCTAAATTTATGTCATTACTTCTTTTCTGATACTGGAAACTTGTATTGCTTTTAAGAATGCTGATGAAGATGTATTTCTCAGCTATCTTCTGGTGTAGGTTAAGGCCAATCTTAAATGGAAATAGCTTTTTTATTAATTGAAAGTTAGATTCATGTGTGTAGAACTTGTTTTGACATAAAATTGTTTTAATGCAAGGGGGGCACATGACAAATCAAAATATGGCTTCAGGAAGTAAAATTTAGTGGTTGTTGTTATTTGAGGAAAACTTCTCTTTAGGTTATATGCTTTGAGATTACAAAGAAATTTGTAAAGAAAATGTAAATTATGTTTTATTAGGACTTTTCAGAGAGCCAGGATGACATTTTTGAGGAATCAAATGTTAAAGATAACGAGGACTTCAGATTTGAGGGATTCAGTATTAATGACTGCAAAGCACTGATCCAGACCAAGGTAAGAATTGCTCCGAAGGTGAGAACTTAGAGAACCACAGCGTGTGTTTACATGTTCCTCTGTGCTGTAGCCAGCTGTTCTAGCATATGTCCTAATGTAATTGTTTGGTCCGGATAGAATTGTTTGGATGTGGAGTTGGTTTTTGCTCTTTGAAACCCATCTGAAAAGGTACGACATAATGTACCAAATGCAAAGCAACATAATATGGGGGATGCTGAAATATAAGGTTATTCATTACATAAACTGGATTCCAGGCCAAATTATTGGTTGAGAGAGGGCAGCGATATATGAAATATAGTCAGAATACTCTGATGACAAAGGAAGATGAGTGTGTCTGTAGAAGGATCAACAGATCGATTACTGAGAACAATGATTGTAACTCACTCCTAAAACATGTGGTAAGGGAGACATTGAAGGCAAAGCTGGGAGAGAAGAAATTGCATTCAAACTTGCATTTCAGATATTCAGAATGATTCAGATTTGGTTTGTTGGCTCAAAGAGAAAACAGGAGCTGCTTAAAGAGGAAGGCAGAATTGATGCTACAATTACAAGAATTTGAGAACATTACTGTTTTTAAGATGTGTTACAAAATATACAGAGAAATTAAATTGAAATACTTTGTGGTTAGTGTGTTTATGTCTTTGGTCCAACTGGCCTTAATAAGCTCTGTGTCTGTCTTGCAAAAGCAATTGCAAGTTGGAAGGAAAATTCTGTCATTCCCCATTGCTTTAAAAAAAAATCAGTCACATTCTGTTTTAACAAAGTATTTTGGATGAATAATCTTAACCCAAGGTCCCTTCTTTGGAGGAGAATAACCCTGAGGAACCGTTGCCGCTGTGGAGATGCATAGTTTGAGGCACACTTTCATTGCTCTGTTCTGTTCCGTTTACTGCATTGGACGATGAAGTTGTGTAACCATTCTGAGAGCCTTGTACACAGGAGATGTTAGGCTGGAGAATTCCGAAAAAAACCCACAGGGACTGTCCACCTGTTCCCTCACAATGCAGTTCTGCTCACTTAATCAGTACATGAGTGCAGTATCACGGTAGCTGCCACACACTTGGAAATGTGTAAAACACAGAGACACAGTTTAGCAAAGGAGTGACGGTTCAGGTTAGATGATGGAGTAAAAATAAAAAGAATCATGATATAACGTTAAGGTAAAGGGACAATATTTGTTTGGAGTAGCATCTGAAGAGAAAGCACAAGCCCTGCTGCTTGGTGTCTCGAAGTCAAGTCATTAGGAAAGGTATGTTGCCATTTCTCATTTTAAGTAAGTTAAATCACATAGTGAGATGTTTCCCATTTATCTTCCTAGTTATGTCCTTTTTTTCTTACGCTTTTATGAAAACTCTGCAAAAATTAGATTGAAATATGCAGTGATTAACTTACTGTAGGATGGAAAAAAATAACTTTGTTTTTCTTTTTCTCTCAGCTTTCTGTATCACCAGATGACAGACATGGTCATCTCTTCACCTGTAACCTCTTTTTGAAAAGCGCATCGTCCAACGAAAACAAGCAATATGTAACACTCCCTAGGAAGAAGCACATTTTCGCAACACACAACCTAAAAATGAAATTTTTCAGTAGTGTTTGTTGAACGAAATGCACTTTCAAATGATTTTTTTTTCCTTTTTGAACTGAATGCAGTTTACCTTCATTTTGTTACCGGCTTGGTACTGCAGACTGCATATGTTCTTTAGGGAAGTGACGTATTACTGTATATGAGGCACCTAAAGCTGCATTATTAGAAGATGTTTAGTTGTGAAGTCAAAGGTGTCGTTTTGTCCTGCTGAGTTTTGCAACAGGGTCACGTCTCTTACAGTAAATCCAGCTGCAGTCACACTTTGAAGATACTCTGGTGGACTATTCTCCTGAGCTCTCAGGCCTTAATGCCTCTCTGATCAAAAACCTCATTTCCCCACCATGATCTAAACACCCCTCAGGCGTGTTGTGAACTGTGCCTTGTCACCATCTCTCCTCGTATTTGGTCCACTTTGGATCAGCTGAGGTCTGTTACTTTGCCACTGCTGAACATCATGAGAAGAGCCTTCTACGCCTGGTGGCTTTCACTGGGGTTTAGGAAAGTAAAACTGTTTTTATTTCTGGCTGACAAAGCCTACTGTGGTGATGTGGGTAGCGTCAGAGAAATGTTTTGTTCTGGCATTGGTTTCTAACTGAAATAAATCACCTCTCTGAAGCTGATTTTAGCAGGACTTCTTGGATTCATTCAGCTCCCAAACACTTGCACCATGTGTAACTGTGCTCGTTAAAACTGAGCAGCAGCACTTCAGGACTTGCACTGCACAATGCTGTGAATTGCTGCCCTTTTAAAATTTTATAGTAACTAGTGACTATATTGCCCATCCTCCTGCATGCTTCAGTGCCAGAGGGGATGCGCTTCACTGTCAGTCATAGAAACCATGGTGCTTCCTTGCCAACTGCAACAGCTTCATTTGTTCATTGGTAGTAACTTCTACACAAGTCACTAATCCATGTACTGCTTTGGCTGTTCTGAATGTGAAAATTTTATATGGCTTTTTATTTGTTAGGAATTGGGACTGCTATGTTATGTGTTAAAAGCAGGAAACAAACTTGGATATTCCCAAACTAAATCAGTTTATTATTTAATGATGTGCCTGTTCTGTTCTTAGAATTAAAAATACTACAGAGCACCGGCAGACTCCAACACGTCATCAGTTCATCAGTGAAATCACAATTGCTATAGTAACTTCAGTATGATTATGACACCTCGGTGCTATTAGCAAGGATCAATTGTCTGTTGGTTACTCAGGAAATGGTAACAGGCCATTTGGAAAAGTGCTGATGCAAAGTGGCGCAGCAGCTTCCCCAGCCCTGGAAGGAGTTCTGCAGCCCTGCACTGAAACCTCCATGTGGATCCAAGAGCAGTGCTCACTTTTCACTTAAACATTTGAACTAATTTTCAATTTCCCTTTTAAGTCTTTCAGAGCACTTAAACATGTATTAAATAGGTTGTAGTTGTAAACTGACAAAATAGTAAATTGCCAATTAATGGGCGATAGTTGCAGTTGGTAATAAACTTTAATCAATTATAAAAATAAAATCCCATTTTTATGCTTTCAGAGGAGCAGGGCCCTGCAAAAGGGCTCGAGAGGGCAGTCTGGAGCACGTATAGCACTGGCTGATGCGCCAGGGCCCCCTCTTTTATTCTGGGCTTTCAGGTTCACCTTTGCTAAGGTCGGATGAATGTATCAAAGAACGTTTTGCACTGTTTCCCCAGGAGAAGGGTGACTACACCATCTTTCCCACACAGTAGCAGGTTTTATAGCCCTGTCCATGGTACAGATTGGGAAAAGTTTCAGCTCTTTATGATTCAGTGGGGGGAAAAAACCTGCTGGGGTTCCAAAGGTGATGGCTCCACATTTCAGGTCTTTCTTTCTTGGACAGAAGCTTTGGGCCACCTGAGCCCTTCCTGCCTGTAAACACGGCTGCACAAGACAACCGAGAGTCCTTTTGACTCCTGTTACCAGTCTGAGATGAACAAGTTCACCTCTTCAAAGACAAAGACTAGCAGGTTTGAAATGATGAAGTAATTCACTTCAGCCTCAAGGTTGCGGAGTCCTGGCAGCCCTCCACCCCTCATCGGAATTTGTCAGAATCTGCGTATTTGGGGGTACTCACAAGGGAAAATGACTCTCCTGTTTCTCTTAACTGACGAGAGCGTGCTCAGGGAGACAAACCACATTTCAGCCGACTGTTTTCAGGCGTATCACAAAGTATAAAGTAGCTTTGCCTGCTGTTATCCTGGGAAGCGAGGGTGCCGGAAACCCCTCTGGGCTGTTTTGCACAAGTACAGGCTGTTCATTTCCTTTAGTCATTTCCTCGTTCCTGCCTTCCTGGGCACCCGTCGGCATGTGCCAACCACTGCTGCACAGCCGCTCTCCGAACGCACGGCTGCACCGAGGAGTAGCAGCTGTTTATGCTGTGGAAGTGGTGCACAGAGGAAATAAAACTTTGTATCTCAGTATGTTTTAAGATAGGAATTTCCTAATTTCTCATCCTAGTTGTGAGCTCTCAGTTGTGAAATACTGAGTTTGATGAACTGAACATGTTACTGTACCCTCTGTTTGCAGAAAGCAAATACCATCGACATTTGACATTTGCTTAGGGTTTTGAAAAAGTGAAAACTAAAGCAAGGTAAGAGCTTTGGATGGCAGAGTTAGACAGAAATGCCTTTTTCTTCCACTGAGATTAGAGGGAAAATGCATCCGTAGAACAAAGTTTTAAAAAGTTCACATCGGCAATGTAACATGGAAATGTTGCCTTTGCAGAGGGAACACTGCAAACAGCCTTGCAAAAAACCCAACTACGTTGTGAAAGACTGAAGATATTTCAATGCACGTTCTGTTCAAAGGCGTAAGTAAAATTTTAGGGAACTTATTTCAACAATCAACCTTTAAAATTGTGCAGAGTAGGAAGGCAAAGGTTGGAGAAGTTTTGTTTTAGAAACAGCACGTTGCTAGTATTTTTAGACTTATTTTTAAAAGTCCAAATAATTTGTATAATTTGATTAACAAGGAAAAAAAAAAGGTGTGTGGGTTTGTGTGTGTATTCCAGACCCTAGGATGATTTCTAAGTATTCCATAAGCCCACCATTGGTTGGACATTAGCAGAAGGCTTGGAGGGAAAAGCAAACACACAAAAAAGTCTTGTAAAAGCTTAAAAGTGCTCCTCAAAGTACAGGGTCATTACAGAAAGCTCTCTGATCTTTTTAATAGTGAAGATGTGTTTTAATAGTCCTCCCCTTTTTTAATGGGGAATTTGGCTAAACCAGGGCTGCATTCAAAGTAATTGGTTGCTAAACCCCAAGATTCTCTGTGGATCTGCATTTATCTTGCCAGATCCACTCTGGAGGAGTCAAAGAAAACAAGAACAAGGCACCTGGCCAGCAGCTGCCACAGGCTCCCTTCAGTCACATCTAGCAGAAGTGCCTTCCTCTGAAATATGGATGAGAACCTCTGAAACTGCCATCCCGGAGCACAGCCCGGGTGCCGAGACACAGCCAGCCTGGCTCAGCGCTCTGCTGGGATAAATGGCTCCTAATGAGGGAAAAATGCATGGAATGAAGTTGCAACATTTTTTTCTGTTTCCATCAAAGCAAGACGCCTGTGAATGCTGGGCAAATACTTTGCTGCCAAATATCTTCCAGCTTCCCTGAACATCTGCTTTAATAATACATACTTTTACAGAAACTTCTGCATCTTAACAGCATAACTCTTCATGTCTAACATTGGGTTTTAATAGCTCAAAATTAGTTTTGCAACGACTTATAACTCATCTTCCTCACAGAACTAAGGATGGGTTATTTTGTGTATTTTACTCTTGCTTGAGCTGGAAAGTTGCATCTCTTAAGTCTCACTTCCAGCACACAGAATACTGAGCTAGGGAGGGCGCTCTGGGTAGTACCTGCCTCTCCCCAGCCAGCCATGTTTTGAAGCAGTGCTGCACTGAGATGCGCTGCTCAGTGTGCTCCGAGTTCAGATCTTTCAGCGTAGTTGAAATGGATTAAAGTATACAAAACCCTACACCGTTAGTCTCAGGCAGTCAGAGCAGTACTACAGTTTTCATAAAAGACTAAACTACAGCACACCTTTGAAGGGCAGCGTTTTCTGTTGCTGAACCTCAAGACCCATCAGTCCACGCACAGGTCCCTACAGCACCATCGGCAGAGTCCCGCTCAGTAAGGCAGTCGCAGGGCTAATGTCACAGTGGGAACCACCTCACAGCCACCACCAGATTTCTGTGAAGAAGTTACTTCTAGACCAATGGTTTTCTTGCCATGGTCAGTAGGACAAAAGGCAGAATGAATTCCTGGTAAGCCGCAGCCAGCGCAGTCTCATCAATAAAACAAAGTTCCTTGCAGGATCTCATTTTAGAAGTCCACAACAGGAAGAGGATGGTAACCTTTAAACCTGAAGTTGCTGGTGTAACCTGTGTAACCCCAAACTAGCAACAACCTCCCCCTAGCACCCAGTGGCAGTGGTTTTGTCCCAGACAGACAAGGATACAAGTGAAGTGTCAACAGTTTGCGCATCAAGGACGCTTTTATCTGATGCTTGCTTTTAAGCATGGCAACCCCTGAAGGAACACTCAGAACTGCACAGGCTGGGAGGACGACATAGAGCAGGTGAGGCCAGAGCCAGAGGACAACGAGGTGTTAACAAACATGTTACCTCTTCATAACTGGAACCCCCCTGCCCTCACCACCCAGCAAACTCTCTGGGCCATCCCTCATTCTGTGGGGACCGGACGCACAAGGGGGATGTGAAGTTGTAGAAAAAGTTGGTCGAAACTCAGAGCTAACAGCTTAAACACTAACAGCTAGAGCAGACAAAGCTAACGGCTTCATATTCACAGCTGAAGTGGGCAAAGCCTACAGACGGTGGTATATGAACTGTAACAACCGTAATGACAACACAGCTAACTACAGCATCGGCCAAAAGCAACCTGGAAGCATGTGATACTGTACACACTGACTACTTAGCAACCACTTAGTAACAAAACTGCAAACAAATCCAACCAATGAAAAGCAGGAAGATCCCAGACCTTAATACTACGAATTATCATGCGAGGGGTGGGGAACTTAGATGGTGAGGGTATAATTGCCCAGGGATTTCTCAGCTCGGAGTCCCTCTTTGAAGGCACCCAGCTTGAGCTGTAGCCTTCATAAAGGAATCTGTCTTTCAGCTTAAGTGGAAAGCTTGAGTGGAAGCCTGCTAGGGTGGCTGGTGTGTGCAATTTCTGTAACAGCAAGGCTCTGTAAGGTATGTAGGATTTCTGGGGAGAAAGGAAACGGGAAAAAAAAAAGGTGCAAAAGCAACCACCTCAGGAAAGTGTTACATCTTCGTGAGTAAAAGACCAAACGAAGTGTGGCAAGGTACCAGTTTCCTTATTTTTAAAACAGTCAAATATCAAAGGCTTCAAAATAGAAATGGTTAAGCTGCAAAACTGTGGCTTTTATTTCCAAACATACAATAAATAGGTCCACCACAACTAGCCTCTAACTTCATTTTACATGGAAGGATTTTAAAATTCGTTTGTGCATATTTAAAAATTAAACTTCCCTTTGCACATAATTCCATACATAACCAAACTGCATTACAAACCATTACGGTCTTGGCACTGTGATGCAAGCAACCAATCTGAAACAGAGCTTTGTAGCAAGCACTTGAACAAAAATTGCATTTTCAATTGTTGATAAAACACCTACTAACAATTAAATCTTTTCCTGAAGTATACAAAAAACTTGAGCCTGTCAATGCTGAAAAGCAAGTTGTCTTCGCTTATGTTCCCGTCAGGGCTGCAAGGAAAGTGGATTTATTAAGTGTTCACTATTTGCTACATGATACAATTATCATACCAAAATATCTTTACTGCATAGTAACATTCCATATTTTCAAATGCAAAAAGAAATTAGATGCAGTCTTTTAATTCCATCCCTCATCACTGAATTTAAAGACATTTTTAACCACAACTCTGCTTCATCACAGTGCAGAAGGCCCTTAGTATTTAAAGGACTTATTCAGTCATATCTTTAATACAAAAGTAGAGGCTGAGGAAAAGCCAGAGTAGTCTATACACAATGCACGATCTGTGTACATTCTGAAGCTGTACCTCTTCAAGAACTATTTATACACTCTTCAAACAAATCCCTTTATCCAGCAATTCAAAATACTTTAGATCAGAAATTTTATATTAGAATCAATACATTATATGCATATAAATACATTTATACCCTTCGGTTGCTAAACAACCCAGACGACTGCGAGGATGTGACCTGAACTGGTTCTCCACTGGTTTGGGGTACCACACTGTTATCGGCAGCTGTTAACCAAAATAGTCACAGTAAAAAATGGAGATCTTTGCACAAGGTAGGTGTGCCACATCATCATTAAGACTAGAAATACAAGGTGACACCCTGGCACCTGCCACAGGGCCAAGATTTCAACTTCTGTGAGATGCAACACACAGGCAACACTTTTTTTCTTCCCCTCTGCCGATGCCCCATTCATGAAAAGTCTCAACAGAACAACACAACAACAACAAAAAACAAAAACCCAGAAAAATCAACAAACCAAAGCAAAGCTTTTACAATTGCAAATTTTCTTACAAGACAGGTGCTGCAGCTTTCAAGAACAAAGTAGAAGTTTTATAATAAAAAAAAAAAACAAACCAAAAACTAATGTGCAACTGTGTAGTTCAGAAGACAATAGCAAGGATCAATACAGACCTCAGTTCAAGCTGATACAGTATCCAAACTGTTTTACGGAAAAATTGTTCTCACTGCAAATCTCACCTTCAGTTAATGAGGGTGCTTATAGACACTTGTATACGCACCTGCCATACAGACGCACCCCTCCTTCCCCAGTACAACCTGCTTCCAAAGCCCAGGCAGGCCCCAGCCCTGGTGCTGCACCCGCACGGTCAGAGCCCTGAGCTCTCACAGGCACAGCTGCATGACGGAACTTGGTCATCAGCACCGACTCACCCCGTATCGGTGAGCGCATCAGGAGTGTTCAAAGCAGTGAGCGCTGGTGGTGTAAGAAGTGTTCTCAGCTTTGTTTCTTAAAGGATACAGAAATGTTGACTCTCTTGAGCATCCTCCGAAGGTGCTAGTTTTAGGTTTGAAGCGTTTCTTTCCACAATGCCAGGTGTACAAATGTGTATCTTTTTAAATAATATTGCACATAAAAATCATCTTAAACTTTGTAGTGAAAGCAGGGTTGAAAGACAGTGTTTTCCAAAACAGATTAAAAAGCTACCTGTACATAGTAAGTTTTAATTTAAAGAACGCCAAGATTATTCAAAAATCCAAGCACATAATACTGACAGAAAAATGTTAAATTGCACAATCTACATATAAATTACATTTGTAAATACTTAAAAGTTTTTAAACATTGAATACCCTTGATTTCACAAATCAGCTAGGTCACTGTCAAAGGATCAGCTTAATGAGTTAGAACTACTTTCCCCCAGAAAAAAAAAAAACGAACAAAAAGATCTGCAGTCTTAGACGAAGCACTGGAAAGAGTTAAAGCATTTCAGCTCAGAGGTAGTGCTAAACACATCCAACTAGAAGTCCATTATATTTGAACTATGATGAAATAACATAGTAAAATGTAGAAAGACTATAAAATTTACAAAAATAAATAGTTCTGAATGCTTTAGAAAATGCAAGAGACTTTGTTGATAAGTGTCTTGATCTGCTTTTCTGACCAAAAGAAAGCAAAGCGTGTCTCATTTTTAAAATATACCCATCTCTAGTAATGCGTCTGCAATCCACGCAATCCAACTACGCACCTTGACGTATGCCAACCTGCCATAGACTCTGATATTAAAAATAAAGTGGAGGCTTTGTAAAAGATCATCTCATATGAAATTTGTTTTGCATGTAAATTCTTCTGACAAATTAAAAATTGCACATAAAAAAGTTTATTGAAAGAGGCATGACGGGTGATAAGGGTATGTGCCTATTGTTCCACATACACCCTGGAAGGAAAAATATGATTGCACAGTTCTGATAAATAAATATTTCTTTTAAAAAAAAAAAAGCCACTTTTTGGTTTATAACTGTTGGAATTATTTAGAAAATCCCACTATGGACAAATTGGTTTTAGTTTGTATTTTAAAGAATTCTTTACAACTTTTCCAGTGGCTTTTATCCTGAAACCAAATGAAAGTGGCAGTTAAAAAGTATCTTTGGGTAAAACAAGTATCAGGATCCAACAAGAATTTCCATGATGTGGTCCAGCTCACTCAGATCTGTTCTACATATCTGAATGTTGTTTGCTGAAGAAGAATTACAAGATGGAAAGGTTTTCAATGGTTCTTCTGTAGCAAGAGATGGTGCTCTGGGTGGCATTAGTGGAGGGCAACAAAAGTCTGAATCGTACATTGACGTGTCAATATCTTCAAAAATGTCATCTATTGCCAAATCCTTCAAGTAACTAGTTGAATTTGAAATCTCAAAGGAGCCAAACACACATTCAGCTCCCTTCAAATCCTGTCTATCATCTTCTAGTTTTAGACCAGTATTTTCTGGAAACTTTGGCTGGTCATCTCCAGTAGGAACCAGACAAGTAGACGGGCTTATATCTTCTACAAAGTCTAAATCCTTCAGAATAGATGAAATAGCAGATGACATGTCATCATCTGAGACTATCAGCAGGCTATTTTCAATTGGGTCTTCTACAGACCGCAAGTCGCAACAGCTGGACTCTTGCTGACTAATACCTGAAGGCAACTGAAGAGCAATCCCAGATGACTCCATCCCTGTGTAGCTGTGAGAGCTAGGAGTAAAGCCAGGGCTGACATTAATTGGCTGCTGATTACTCTCTTGCCTCATTTCCTCTTGAATTTGCCGTACTGTGTTGGCTATGAGGACAGAGCGGTGCAAGTTCGGTTCCACCAGCATTTTGTATGTCTGTAACTTGGTGAGGCACATATTAAGCACCAGCTGCCTCTTAAGTGGATATGGCAGATTTCGACTGGAATCAAAGGCACTTGAGAGACCAGCCATGTTCTCCTCATAGTCACTCAGCTTGCGTTTTAGACCTCTCCCCAACATGAACCTGAAAGAGAGAAATCATGAATTTACCTTGGGTAAGACTATCGCTTCTACAAGATCTCAACAGACACCTGAAAAGTCTGTAGCATACAATGTACGGGTCAGCTTAGACTCTAACGCCATAGAACACTGAAAGACAGAATAAAATCCTATGCAAGATACTCCTTTCATTGAGAACATGGACTTTCCAGCTTCACAACAATTTTTTTTAAATAGAAAACATGAAACAAACATAGAAATATATAGCTTTTTAAACAGTTAACTAAGTTTTGGTTTTAATGTTTACTTGTAACTCTATGAGAATATTAATTTATTTAAAATCTTTATTGGTGAGCTTTTTAGCCTCTTATCCATTTAAATTATATAGCTTACAAAAATTCGTTAGTGATAAATATCTGAATGTCCACATGAAATAAAATAGATGCTTATACTAAGGATTAGAATACCTACACGGTATATTTCAACATCTTAACATTAATTTCTAGGTATAGCAGGTAAGATTTTAAAGCTAGTTTCAACATCTATTTTTATCTTATTAAGGTATTCTTCATGTCTTAGCTCAGTGTCTCTGAGCACTCTCTGTAGAACCCATTTCTTTCCCTCTTCTTTGGTGACTTAAAAATTGTTTTACTACAGTTGAACCACCCAGCAAGACCAACATGGGCCTCCCATGGGATCCTTACATCCATTCCATAGCTTAGTAGTTCAGATAAATGGTGGGAGCAAATTTGGCCAGGCCACAGAGCTCACAGAACCATGATCACTGCTCACAGCTGCTGCTTCACAACCTGCTACTGACTTAACGCTAAGGATATCCAGCATGAGGCTCTCAAATGGTATTTTAAAAGTGTCCAGGTTGGGTAAATGGCTAAAAAAAGAACTGGAATATAGTTGCTTTCAGTCTTTGTGTGCTTTTGCATTCAAATATATGGTAGGTCTAGAACACTGTGGTACAAAAACTGTATGCATGCACACTTAAACATGGGATCCAAATGAATTCAGCTTGGATACTTTGCAATTACCATTCGAAACATAAAATGTTTTATTAGGGACAACAAGCACTATGCAATCACTTGTATAAACACAGAAAAAGAGTATACTATGGACAGCAAACACTGGTAAAATCTTGATTATGCACATCTTGACGTGTCCACAGAATACCGACACCTCATTCCTGAACAATTAAAAAAATTAAGCAGTCATAAATTAAGACACCCAGTGGCAGACTGAGGGCAGATCCTTCATACACGATGATCCAGAACCTGCATGCTGCAGAGGGCCTCCTAACTTCCTTTTCATGGGAGTCCTGGATCCTGCCAGCAATAGCTCAGCTGATGGCTGCAGCTGCCAGCTGCTAGCCTGTGGCTAGACTTTTGGGGACAAGGAGAAGGCAGCAGGATAAAGCCTCTTTTCCTTTTGGGATTTCTCCAGATTTGCAGGAAGGACTGCAGGGCTCCATGGCTACATCCATCTGCCTACACAGGTCTGCTGGAGAACTCAGCTCCTCTGGAGGAAGAGAAAGTAAGCAAGCAGTGCGTACTTCTCAGAGAGGCACACAAGATAGAACAGTTGCTAAAGAAGTTTAGGTTTAAGACTTCTTGATCATACCCATTTCTTTTTAAGGACATATCTAGATGAAATTGTATTTGTCATAACATGCAGTAGTTTGGCCTATAGTTTGGTTTACTAACAGGTTAACTATTAAAACAATGAAAAAACTTTAATTGCTTCTGATTTTACCAGCGCTGCAATTTTTTAACTTTGGAAGTCTGTTTTACTCCAAAGTTCTCTGCTGAACTGCCACAGCACCAGCTAAATCTCTTCAAGAACCATAAGGTGTGTGGACCCAGTGTGCCTATTCATGTAAGTCGTCTTCCCACACTCACCATGTTAACACTCTCCCGTTCCAGCCCTCCATTTAGAGCAAACAGAACCAGACAGGACTGCACACTCAATTATAAACAAAATCAGAAGAAATCTAGATACAAAGTTCAGGCACCAAATATAATGACAGAAAGTATTTGGTAGGACAGTGTGTGAGTTTGACTGAGGATACGCAACACAATCGACAACACTTGTGAGCAACTGATCATTTTAGACACAATCTGTGGAAAATCACTATTATGCAGGACTTTGCAGTAGAACTGTTGCTAAATATACCATCCTTTAACATATCATGAAGACAATTAGGGTCTGCAAATCATAGAAAACTCACAAAAAATTAACTCTCCATTTTAACTAGCATTTAAATGTTGTGTACTACCTAAGGCATTACCCCATATTATAACTATAAAGAATAAAAATACACATCAAACGGCTATTTGTTCACTAAGCACCACCCTTCCCATACACTGCACACTAGTTTTTTTTCTTTTTCTTTTTTCCTCTCCACTAATAAATTAAAGCAGACAAAAATACATACTCACAAGGAAATGAAATAAGACCATACAGGGAACAGTAATTCTGGCATTTTATATGTTCAGAATGCTTGTTTTGACTATTTACTGCTTTTAATCTATTTTAAAATACATATTTACACTTGGTTAGATACACAGGAAATACTAGACTTATCTATTTGAATTAGAAGATAATGTTAATTTCTAACATCTCAAAAATGTGCTAGTATTTATATTCTATAAGCAAGCTTAAAGATCATATGCGAGGATACATTATTTCACAAGAACAACTTAAAAGTATACATTTAACTTTTGAATTCATACAGTAGTCTAATGAGACTAAATGTTTCAAGCTCACATATGCAGACACACTCCTTTTCATTCCTCAAATTTCCTTCACAAAATTTGTCCCAGAGCATTCTGTAACTATGTAACAAAGCTTCAGCATGACAGAACTCTCAAACATAAAAACAGAGCAAGCAATGTTTCTACTTAACAGACTCCCCACTCTCTAGATGTCAAAGATTTTTTTAAGTACACAAACACCACCTTATCTTCTGTTTTAGAAACTCTGCCTGTTTAGTATGACATTTTGCCTAATTGCATGGATCCCCAAGTCTCCCTCCAGCAGCTAGATGACTTCAGAGGTTACATAAAAATTTGGAAAAGGCTAATGAAAACCAGAGGACTGCTGGTACAGTGGATTTAAAAATGACTAGTGTCATGGTTGCTACAGGAGACATTAAATTTCAGTTCTTGTCAAACACACTCAGCTGCTGACCTACAAAAGATACAAAGCCCTTTTGTTACCAGCTAATCTACATTTTATCAGGCCTTTTGCTTTACTTTCTAGAACAAGAATTTCTGTCAGGGTCATATCCTTAACAAACTACTATGTATTTCATACGTAACTTGTCCTTTTGTAGTATTGTGTCTTAACGCACACATCCCAAACCCCAAATTCACACACTAGTCAAATGCTCTCTTTTGATAGCATTATTTTGCAATGTAAGATGTTCATCACGTTATTATGCAGTGCTCCCCATGCTCCCATTTCTGGTGCTAAGGGAAACAAACAGAAGTCCACACAAAACCCCACACCACCCTGCCCAGACAGCCCTGCATTACTGAGTGACTGCTGCACAGTTGTCAGTCCATTCCACCAGCTGACAGAACGCACGGCCAGTTCAAAGAAGCACAAGTTGGGCATACTAAAACACATGGAGTGTCTAGAAACGGCACTTTCGTTTCTCCAGCCTAACTCCAGGAACCTACTCAGATCTCAAAAAACTGGATCAAGTAACAGGATTTTGGAAAGCGCCAATCTGATAACTCTGTAATTTTTAAGTAAATAAACTGAACAAAGATTAAAAGTTTCTGCCAACTTCAGATGTGAGGTCTATACATAGCTGTTCAATAATAAATGGAGCAAGCTCTAAGTCACCCTTCTCTCGAACTTTAAGAAAAAGCTCAGCAACCAAATTTTGTTGAGTTCAGAAGCTCTATTTTAGAATCTTTTGTCACCAAAAAAACCCAAGAACAATGAGGAACACCACATCTCGATAATTTTTTTTCGGCATTTTCTCATCTTCTCTCATAGTAACGCAAACTGAGCCACAGGCCATTTATTGCAGAAAAGTTTTTTTAATTAAAATTATTTTGCAGATATAGAGAAAAGGAAGCAAAGCGAACTCTACATTTCAGAGTGCCAAACTCTCCATCCATGTCATTGATCTACAAAGGAGTCTGTACATAGAAACTCTGCCCCTGATACCACTTTGCTCAGTTTCTTCCAGTTCCACAGAGGACATTTCGTATAAACTCCTCCCTGCTAAGACGGGAAGAAGCATCCATGCACTGTAACCCTACACTGTACCAAGGTTTGGGAAAAAAAAAAAAAAAAGCGGAGAGAAGAGGCACATCCCTGGCTGGCAAATCTACACAGAATACCAAACAAACAGGCCTGGTCAGCCTGCAGCTACTCAGAAGAAACATTCCACGCTACCAAGAAAAGTTCACACCACAATGTGTTGTGGACAATACAGGACTCATGCCACCATTTCAGAGGAAAAACACAGCTCCATCTGTCACAGGGTCTGATCAGTGCAGCTGCCACTGACACACAGTTAGGAAGTACAGCTGGCATCAGTCACAAAGAAGGCAGCATGTGAAAACTCTGTATTACTTCAATCTGGGCAAACTACTTAATTTCCTCTTCTTCACCTTCCAAAAAAAAAAAAAAAGAGGTTTTAAGAGCAAGTTAAACAATGTTAAGAACTTAGAACTGCACAGAGCTCTAATTTTCACTAGAGAAAAGCTTCCAAAAACATGAGCATATAAAACATGACTGCCACAGTTAGTATTGTCTGAACACAAACTTTTTATGCACAAAACAAACACTATAGTCACCTACACAAGAGTCATTCATTTACCATTAAAGAATACATTTAAGAATATCCGGACTATCAATAAAGTACTTGGCCTGCTCTATGCAGGTCAATATCATTTCATTGATAGTGGTCCCTTCTGGCTTTTCTTTTTAGGACATTAATAAAATCAGATTTGCTCGATCCTTTTCATACAGCCATAGTGTTGCATTTTTCAGCCTAAGACTGTCCCAAAGTAAAAAAGAACTTTTTCTCATAGGACAGAAATAGCAATCTGAACAGGTGTAAACACCTCATGAGTGAAAGTTGCCTGTCTAGTTTTCAGTAATGTAACTTAAGTATTAAAATCAAAATTAAAGACTCCTTGCTACTGTAATTTGGGTAATTCCCTTTCAAAGTCTCCTTTGGCTACTAACTGTAGGAAGCACGTAACAGCAAAAACTGACAGAAGTCTCTTGGGATTGTAAACTTGTATTAGTGACAGATCGAAGCTGATGGATCCCCATTTCCTGCTTTCCTCTCTTCCACGGACACACCTTTCAGCAGCACACGTCTACCTGCAGGAAGTGCAAAGGCAGGCAAACATTCCTACAGTTATGATTATTTTCCAGAATTATTTGATGTATGCCACATTGCAATTCTTCCCTAACCCAACATACATTTTAGCTTAGGCAACACAATTTCATTAATAGTTTTAATTAAATGGTAGACCAGCTCTTGATTAGTATACCCTGTATAAGAAGTTGCAGGAGAAAAAGGTAAGGCTGAAGGTTACAGTTAACAGACACAGTGCAAATCCTTTCTCCCATCCGGACTTAACACTGATCACTTAAACATGACTTACGTAACACAGTAAGCTGTCAGACTACACAGAACAGGGCATCTGATCTGTGTCCTCAGCAAGTGTTGGAGATCCCCATAAGATCACATCTTGGCTGTTAGCAAAAATTAAAAGTGAGGGAAGGAGGATTAAACATCTGAGAAAATACAAAAGTAAAGAGTAATTTGGGCCTGAAGTAATTTTAATACATAAAAACGTACTGAAATCCACCGCCGTCCTACCCTCCCCACTCCCCCCCGCCCTGACGCAGTTTAGCCAAGATGAGTAACTGTTGGGGAAGGCACAAGTGGCTAAAAGTGTGCATACAGGGAGGAGTGCAGTCCTACCAGCTTACTCCCATACCTAAACTCCTATGTAACAACTTCTTTACAGGAGGTAGATGTGACCAGAAAACACCTGCTCAAAAAAGGGAGAATAAACGTCAATGTTTTTGTCACCAAATCCTGACCTATAACACCACGAAGTCTGCTACTACTAAAGCAACTGAGAAAAAAGATATGCTTAAAAACTCTGAACCCACTCCCACACCCGAAAACCAAAGCCCAAAACCACACAGAAAGAAACTCCACACCTATGGATGTACATAACATCCTTTCCTGCACTTTGAAAATAAGAGTAGGCTGAATAGTTGTCATTAAGTAAAGGAATGAGAAGAAGACTGAGTCTAGTAAAGAATTAAGTCTAGAATTCATAACCTTCCCACTGTCAGTTCACTATTTGTGGAAGCAGAGAATAAATGTATCATACACTGGTATTTTAGGAGCTGAAATGATGTTTACAAAGCAATCAGGAGTAATTTTTACCTTGTTTTAAAAGACAGTTTGAACACGCACCCCCCCCCACCCCCAATCTCTTTATGTTATCTCTAATGGGATCTGAAAAATTCCTGAATCTTCCTAAGTTCCTTACTCCCATTTTATTTGATAAAGCACTGGTAAGATCTTTGCTCTACAAACTGTTGCAGCTAAGTTTCAGAGCACAACATTTCACCCTGGAGAAGAAACTCCTCTCTTGGGATGTGTACCTTCCACAGGCTAAAACAAGTGGATCTGTGCTGTTTACCACAAACAGTAAATGAAACGTATTCTCAATGGCCGGTATCTGTTACTATAGGCTAATACAGAAAGCTGCTGAGGCAGTGCCAGTTAGGCAGAGAAAAACTTCCATCTTTAAAAGAAAACAAACTAATCCACTGTCACTCTTCTCCTTCCTCTCCCCCTGTACACTTGTGTCTTTAGTTCCACATGTACAAATAAAGCTCTCAGGTGTATATTTTTTAATGTGTGTGTTTAGCAGACTTTTTTTCAGGAATTTTGGATGGATTTATTTTTAGCAGAAGGAGGGCCCGAAATCATTTAAACTGAGGATCAATAGCAGTTAGCAAAAGCTAACACATGATCAAGAGTTACTAAATCTAGAAACTCCCACAGTAAAACTAAACTGTAATTAAATAAGAACATAAAAGAATCCAAAGAACAAGAACCAAACCACCATGGTTCCACCGAAGTATCTCACTGGAGATACAAATGATCATTAGAACTGCAAATGGGATGACATACTTCTTCACGGCTTATTCTAATCAACTGAACAGTTCTCAATCCGTTTTCTTTACAGTATCTATTTACTTCAAATACAGAGATACGGGGCGTATTCATCTACATAACACTGACATGTAGACTTACAGTAAGCTAAATAAAGATCCATTAATAGCAGAAGTTAGAGCTTATTAACTGTATCAAATCGGCATGCCCAAATTTAACAGAAAAATTGGACCATTAACAGTAGAAGCAACTAAGCAAAAAAAACCCCAAACCTCTCTTTTCCTGATAGAGGACCACGCATTTACTCCAGCTCTCTGTACAGGATATTTAGGTACATAATTTTCAATAACCAAATCAGTAATCACTTTAAATCTTCTCTAACAGAGTAGCACACAACTTTTCTTCAGTATCCACAGTGCCTTCTCCTCACAAGACAAGACCGTAACACTCAATTTCAGCAGCTGAATAGTGGACCTCACTATAAGGTGAGGCCTCAGTTAACAAATTTCCAAGAAATGTGATCTTATGGCAATATTAAATTCTTTGCTACATTATAATACTTCCTCGTTATAAAGGAAAAAAAAAAAGTAATGCAAATCCAGAATATTCAAACCAAAGAGTTTAGATTATTCACTAAGCCTAAAGCACTTCACTCTATAGTATATACCCTGTTTTTAAGAATTATTTTTCATTTTACCATTCTAACCCACAAAAATAACATCTACAGCTGATTATTAGAACATGTGCTATGCACATAAGATTTCCTAAAAACATACAAGTAGTTACCCTTAGAAAATGGAAAGAAGTCCAGGCAGGAAGGTTCCAGATTTTGCATAAAGTGTGGTCATCCAAGAGTCTTGAACTCTTCAAGGGGCCAAGCCATCCACCGAGGTAGGATGAGGTGACTTAAGGGGAAAAACAAAACAAACAGCAGAGTATTTCACTACTATGTGATTTTTTTTTTAACCAGAATTAAGCACAAAATTCAATACAACTTTTCAAACTATTTGTGCTAAATCCTATTAATACAGTTAAACTAAGTAGGAGAAACTGAAGTTCATGAATACTGAGATAAGAGGACCTAGTAGGTTCACCTATGACCACATAAAACGTGGAAATCATCTTTCATACATACTACAGAATAGAATACTGATCCTCTAAGTGTTATGCTTTAGGATAAGAACTTGCACTGATACTTCTTCAAGTTACTGAACACCAATTCACAGTTGTGATCATATCTGAAATCACATTATCAGGAGAAACAGTACCATGAACTGTAAAGAAGTAATTTCAGAATTATCCCCTAACACTTACGGGCTGCAAAAGGAGTTAGATTTTTATTAAGTTCTCTAACTTTCCTAATTTTCAGCATACACAAAACCAGTACGAGAAGATGGCTGGCAGGTTGTCCTATGATTGCATATAATATTCAATGCGGCATCATCTTCATCAGAACCATGACAAAGCAACATCTGCAGTTTGGCTAGAGTCCACATGGATTAAATCACAGATTAGATCAAGGCACTGGAAACTCTGGGAAACGCGAAAAGGCTGAAGTGACAGCAAACTATGTGCTAGGCTAGGAGATGTGGAGGGTACTGCACGATCCATGCTCTTGAGGTCTCAAGTCCACCTAAAGAATCAAAGTTTTTTAATTCCAAGAATTAAAGTCCTTATACGGGCTAAGAGCCTACCGTCTGCATTGTATTTAACATGTTCACGTGTGTATAACATACGTACACACACAGACACTTGCTCACAACTACAGCAAGCCAATTTACCACAAGAGCAAGGATCAGTACCTATCCAGGGAAACACAGTCCTTCGGGATCAAGAGTTCATACATCATTTTACAAATCTTAAAAATAAGACATAGTGAAAGTCAGTCTTACATTTAGACAGATGGACAAGTAAACGAATACAGTTCATCTTACATAGCAACTCATAGCCTGATGCTAGCAAAGGGCTCCTCCGTTTACAGAATCTCGGAACTGTAAAGATGCAGTAAAACAGCAGTAAAATGCCCGTGACCTAAGAACACCAAATCTAATGCACAGTAATAAACACAGTAATTACTATCTCCCTCCTTCTAGAAGCTGAATTTTTCCCCACCATAACTAGATCCATGCTATTTGCAAATAAAAAAATGAAAAGGGACAAATGAAGATACATAACCTATTTGCTTTGAAACAGCAGGACTTGAGAAGGTCACTATTGGGATTTATTAAAGCGTACTTGTTAGGTCACAGGGGGATGTGCACACTCAGTGCATTTTTCTGTACAATGAATATAAAAGAACAAATGTTTTAGAATGTGACATCTTTCTAGCATTAAAGAATCCTAAAAAACCAGACAAGCATACTACAATGTTGAAAAGTTTTAGACTTCAGCATCTTAGTTGAAAAAAAAAAAAAGCATTTGATAAAAAATTAATACTGTTAATTGTTTTTAAAAGTCCAACCTTTTGCTAGAAAAAGCTGAAGTCCAAAAAGTTATCAAATTTAATGCCTTTAATATATGATTTATGTTTTTTACTATCTGTTTAAAAAAAAAAAAAATAGAAGACACACAGTAGCTGTAAATCACTATTATGTATAAGCCTAGTAGATAATTTTTTCTTTGATTTTCTTTCACTGTCCTCCCTTGAAGTTTCCTAGTACCTGTTCACAGGTCATCTTAGAAGTTTGAGATTATAGCATTCTTTTCAATGTGAATGGTAATTTTCATATTGTAGTTAACTGCCTGAACTAAAGAATCTTAGCTGAATCAAAAACAAAGTAGAAAACTACCTTTGTTTTTCGAAATTAACTGCTCCAACGTAGTTTGAAAAAATCCAGGCCTACCTGGGTCAGAAATTATTAACTGCATCTATTAGTGTAATGAATTTACGATATGCATAGCTGAGACCAGGCTTACGCTTCTCCAGCCTTACACACCTACCTGTAGGTCAGACTAACATACATGTTTACTGAGACAAACAAAACCTGCTATTAAAAATGCAACTGCAGCAAATACTTAAGTCGTAACTCTCAAGAGGCAGCGATCATGAGTGCCAGAATTAAAAAGCTGCAACTCAGGGAAAGCCTCTTTCCTGCCACCCTCCCTGCAGCCACTCCTACGAGTGCACAAGTACTAATAAAACCCAAGGGAGCCTGCCACCATTTGGCCTTTGTGGAAGGAGACTAGTTGGTACTTCCTGCCGGCGGCCGCCCGCGCCTCCCCCCGCGGCAGTGGGCAGCAGTAACCAGAGACAACCTTGGGCTTCCCGAGCTGCGAAAAGTTACACTCCTCCCCCTTCCTCCTCCCCAGCTTACCAGAGACCCCGGCCAAGCTAATTATAACTGCGCTAACAACTTCCACCGCAGTCCCCGCTCCAGGCGCCCTGGTCGCCAGCCTCCCTAGCTCCGGCTGCGCTCCCCTACCCCGCACCCCTGGACCAGCCGTAACTCCTCAGGGCCCGCCGTGCCCACACTCCCCCCTCCCGCCATCCTTCTCCACCTGTCTCCACCACCCTGTCCCCGCGCTCCGCCGGGCCCCCACTCTCCCCTCACCCGGCCTCCGTGCCCTGCCCCCACTTCAACTTCTCCCCCCCCACCGCCCCCGGCAGGGCCCTTATTCCCTCAGGGGGCTTCCGACTGTCCCCACCTCGGCCGACTGCCGTGCCCAGTCGTCCCTCCGTGGCCGTTACTGCCCTCCCCCCGCACCGTGTCGTCTTCCTACCCCCAGGCTCGCTAGCCCCACGCCCGCAGAGGGTGGGGGCTGCCCTCCCGCCCCCTGCCCCCTCACGGCGCTTCCCTCAGAGCCACCGCCCGGCCCGACCCGACCCTGCCAGGCGCCCTACCTGAGAGCGGAAGAACCCTTCCGTTCCTTCACAGCCTGCCGTGCCCTCCCTAGCCAGCCGGCCGGGCTCCCTTCGGCGGGGCTGGGACTCCGACCGGGAGGAGGCGGAGGCGAGCGCCACCCCCGCCGGGCCCCGGCAGCCTCCGCTCCGCCCTTCCCTCCGCCCGTAGCACCCACAGAGGCGGCGGGGGGGGGAAAGGGGGGGGCTCTGCGCGCACCGCGCCCGCCAGCTGGCCGCCCTCCCATTGGCCAGCGGCCCTTTCAACCTGCCCAGCAACCATTTTCTCATTGGCCGGCGAGCTGAGGGAGGTTGGGCTCTGACTGGCCCCGCCGCACTGTCCAATGAAAAAACTGGAAGAGCCGAAGTGGGCGGGGACGCGCGCCGGCTTTGCCCAATCATAGCACGGGCGCCGCCGAGTCCCCCCCGTCCCCCGGCGCGGCGCTCCGGGAGGCGGCCCCGCCCGCGCGGCGCGGGTGCGGTTGACGAGGGCATGGGGGGGGGTGGGGGGGGAGGAGCGCGCGAGCAGGCACGGGGCGGCACGCGGCGCGGCGGGGCCCCACGCACGCGGGCAGGATAGGGCAGGGCAGGGCAGGGCAGTGCAGTGCGCGGCCCGGCCCCGCTCCGGGCCCCGTGGTGACACACGGCCGGGCAGGCGCAGCTGCTGCACGTCCGGGCTGGGAACCCTCCGCGGAGGCACCCCCCAGCCCGACCCCGAGCCCTGCACCCTCCCCTTTATTTTATTTTTATTTATTTTATTTTGTTTAAACTCGCAGTCCCTGGCCGAAATTGCCAAATTTAAACGCGAGGACTCGTAAGGGCCTCCACGGAGCAGCGTTCCTACAGCTCCCGTTTCCAGGGCAGTTGGGAAAGGAGGCGTGTACAGCGCTTAGCCAGCGATAAACCTACATCAAACATTGCACAATTCTTCCATAATTTTTTTCTTCAAAGACGAGGTGGTTTTGGCCATGCCCGAACCTCCTGTATTTGCTTTCCGCAGGCATTTGCGTAATCAGGTTCTATCAGCACAACTGTTTGTGCAAACCAGATTTCAAAATCTGACGTTCAAGTATTTGTAAAGATTTGGGGCCTTTTGTCGAACCCTACCGTGGGTTACCCGCTGAATCCCCAAAAAGCTGCTCAGCTCCCTCAGAGAGGGGTTGAACTCATCCACAGGGCAGTAAAACGGAACAAAAACCAAGGACTTTTGCACAGACAGGTTCCTCCTCCTCTGAATGCGAGCACAGACCACGTTCACACAGGTTATACGTCAGTCTAATTTCTACAGAAACCCTTGCAGTTGTCTGATGGCGATAAACTACAACTTTGATAAAAGATTTTTGTGATTAGTCAGCTACAGAAAACTGATGGGTTTTTGAAAGCCCTCAGGCCCAAAGATTTTAACCCTTGTATCTCCTGATGGGCATTTGTGACGGGGTAGGAGTGCGCAGTGCCTGTGACCCGAGGGAAGGGGTGAAGGGCAGAGGCACAGAACGCCGTAGCTGACCCTGCAGGATCCATCACTGGAGGCGAGGGACCATCTCTCCAGGCAGCCACTGATTTCTGGGCCACAGCTGTGCTCTGACCTCCCTGCCGGGGGTCATGGAGCACAGAAGGGGAGCGAGTGCTGCCGCAAGAAGCATTAATGAATCCTTTTTGACACGCTGCTGGGGCTGTGTCGGAGAGGAGGATGCCTCCCCAAACGGCTGAGGGTTGACACCCCTACCCCCATGGCCCATCTGCTGCACCAAGCGTAAGCGGGGAACCAGTGGCAGTGCTGAGGGAAAGGACTGGAGCAAATATCCTTTCTGTACTCCTTCCCTTCCCACTACACGCTGTGGCTTAAGTGGAACAGTAACTCCAAGATGTTTAGGATTCTTCTGTCTGCTCAAGTCAACCAGGGACAACCAGGAGTATCACACCGGGACCGACCCCTGCCATATGCTAGGGATTATCTCTGAGAAATAGCTGCAGGACAGGCGTACAAAGGTAGCTGGTGTAGCAGGGACAGATTGGGAATGATTATGTCTAATGCAGCATATAAAGGGGTAATTTAACCAGCAGCACCATCAAAGTGTGTTAATAACTTGAGCAAAAATCAGGTTTTCTAGACTTGACACTCATAAGCCAAATCTATACGTTCTCTGGGCAAGCCCGCAGCCCTGCTGCGGTGGACAAATCATTCCTCTCCGCAGCTACAGCAAGTTAATGCGATACCTGAGCCACCCTGCCACTCTCCTCCTGTTCAGCAGAAAGACAGCAACACTCGTCACCCCGCTTTCCCCTCTCTTTCTTAAGTTATAAACCTGGTGTGGTCAGCTGGTTTGTAACTGATTTTGGCTTTGTTTAACAGAAAACGGTGCTCGTGCCTTCTACAGTAGGCGCTTCTAGAAAGGCCAGTTCCGTTTCATAGATGCTTTGACTAGATCTAAAAAAAAAATTAACACGGAGTTGTTTAAATACACACATCAGAACTTTGAATTTATGGCCTAATATTTGGAGAAGTTAATAGAAATTACACAAAATACACTGATTATTAGCAAAGGTTTTTGTACTTTTTTGCTTGTGTCAACAGTGGGATTCGTATAAGAGACCTGGAACCTGGCTCAGCTTAGCAGTGTTTATGTCCTGTGCAACTCGCCTCTGAAGCCAGGGGAGCTGTGCTTGTCTCACAGGCTAAAGAATTCGGAGGTCTGAGCTCACATATAAGGTCCTTCTTGACAAAAACTTTCTTTAAAAGGCTTTTACTTTCCCAAATGAGGTCATGTTCTAGCAGTCTTCGATGCTCTCACATTTTGCCTTAAACTAGCCTCGAGGCAAACAGAGGACTTAGCAATACGATTTTTTTATGACTTAAACAGCGTCTTTCGGTATGACTATACTCACCGCGGCAGGCCAGCATAACCATTCTCATAAGCAGCATTTTTGCTTTTGCAGCAAATTTCACAGGAGCCAGAAAAAGCCCAACCCCAAACCCCATCAGGGTCTCTATATAACTCATCGGAAAGGACTGCTGGAGGTCTGCTACTTACCTTCATACTAGGCATCTATTCAAAAACAGTTCCAGGAACACAGGAACCAACGCAGACTGCTTTCCTATGGATTTATGCCTGTGATTAATGGTCTCTGTGTCTAAGGTACAAGCTCTAATTGAAGTTGGTCTCATGCCTGGAAACTCATAAACGTCTCCCCGTTACCTGGATTACTGGATATCAGTACAGAACGCTGTTTCCTTCTGATCTCTCGTTCACTTCCACACTTCAAAAAAAAATTTCTAAAAATGTAGTGACTGTGAGATCTGCCAGATTTGGTTGAAGTTAATTAGCTATTCTGAAGCGGAATGACAGGAAGATCACATATGCCATTCTTCCACTGGCAAGTGAGAAAGGGTCGTGCTTACTGCACTAACGCCTGGTTAGTTCTACCACCCTCTTGGTGGTAAAGCCTCTGTGAATGACTAACTAATCCTACACTTACTCAAGTTTTGAAAAAAAGCCATGACTCAAGATGGTAATTAAAAAAAAACCCCAAACATTATTATTTGTCAGAGTGCTAGGTAAGTCATTATTCTGTTTTGTCGGAACAATCACAATTTACAAGAAAAAGCACTTTCTCCCTATGTCTTTTAAACAAAGCAGAAACACAAAAGCAAACCACGTTACTGGGCTTCAATTAAAACAAATAACTATTCAACAGTTTTATCTTAAACTTCAGTCAGCACACTGGACAAAAAAATCCCAACACCCAGTACTTCTCACATGCAGCACTTCTCCGGGTAATGATCTCACAGAAAAGTGAATTTGTTCCAAGTACTGTTTTTCTCTTCTGACAATTAAACTCTTCTGGTGTTTTTTTTTTAGCAACATACCTGCTCTCCCCTCTAGAAGTCCTGTTTCGGAAGCTCCATTATCTTTTCTTGAACCCCAGGCTGAGCTCCATTACCTTTTCTTGATCTCCAAAACTTGTCTGTAATCAGCACATGAAAAATACGATACACTGTCCCTTTGTTCTAGCATTTTACTATTGCAGTACGTACCTGCCACTTCCCACGTGCTCTCAGGGACTTCCAAATACAGCAGACATGGATACAATTTCTTTTTCATTGTTTTTGCAAGAAGTCATGTAATCACCTGTATCTTCAACTATTCCTCCCTAAAAAGATGACAATTGAAATTACTGAATGTTTTCCCTGTGATGGAAAGCTGCCTCTAGCTCTGTATTTTCCTGTTGTCATGCATCAACATTTACCACAATAATTCTTCAGGTCATAAAACACTCATTTTGGGGGAATCTTGGCTAAGCAAATGAGAAATAGATTTTTAAAAAAGCTACCATACCAACTTAGGAAAATCATGTCAGAAAATGGAACTTTAGTATTTTTCACTGGCTTAAAAAAAATCAAGTCACTACAGACATCTGAAGTAAATCTCTTTCCTGACATCCTGAATTACTCAGCAGGATTTCATCTCTGTGGAACTTCCTTAAAAAAGTAGGAAAATTTATCATGTCAACTTTGTAAGAGACACCAAAAGGAGTTTAGACAATCCCTGTGAAAGCTTAGAGTTGAACAAGCCAAACTGACAAAAATACTTATTTTCCTAAGAGGTATATTTAATTTCTTTGGAACTTGGTGGGTTTGTACTTTTAGTATTAGTCACATAGTGTGAAATCACACTCGTTTTAGAGCTGAGGAGCAATCAAAATTTGTCATGGTGGTATTTTTGCATAAGGGACTATACGTCCTTGGCCTGAGACATAAGCACACTTTCACTTTTGAAAGCGTTTGTCTTATCCTAGATGTCAGCAAATAAGTGGGTATTTTTCTCATCCTAGCTTTTGACAGCTTGTTTAGTTATATGGGAGTATGGAATGAGTTGCAGAACTGTGAAGCAGTGATACACTCCAATCAATACTCGGAGGCACAAAACATCCCTAACAGTCTGATAATTACAATATAAAACTATACTATCAGTCAGTTTACAATAATGCTTTTTCAAATGCCTGCTAAAGCAACCCAAGCATAGCTGAGACTTCAAAACCAGTCTAAAGGCAGCTCTGAAAACAGGCAATTTCTGGTGAGTGTGAAGACTTGCACTGTGAATCCCTAACCTGCTCCAGGGTGAGACCCCTCACTGCTGCGCCTCTGAGGCAGTCTGGAAAGGAGCTTTTCATCCAAAGAAATGATCCCGTCTTCATTTACCAAATTGGTCCTTTTGGCAAATACGGCCACATTCCTCGAGATAGGCAACGTCTTTTCCTAGATAAACTCACAGAGTGGCGGAAGAGAGAGGGGATTAAAAGACCCAGCAAACACCAAACAGGGAAGCTATAAGCACATGAGCTTTCACGCACAGAAGCCGCTGTCAATGCCACCTGGACCCTCACAGTTCTTGCCCTTGCTGAATGCCCGAGCTCCATAAGCTTCCTGTGTTCTGGGTTCTCTAGCAATGCAGGAGAAATAAAACCACAGGCACAGAGGCAGAAGGGGACAGATATTCGAGGTTACCGGAGAAGGAAGCAGATTTGATATTAGTTACTTGGTTGGAAGAACTTTCTTTTGTGCAAGTCTACAGCTGAGTCACATCATTCAGACCAACAGCCGAGTTTCAGACACGGCGCTGACTGCTGTGCAAGTTTTATGACTCTCTTCCCTCAGAGCACATAAAAGAAAATAGGCTGCTAGAAGTGGTAGCAAAATCTGACAGAAGCCTTTCCTTACTTTAACAGAGGTTGAATTATTTCCCATTCCTATGTAGAAATTAAGAAACCCACCATCAGCATGTATCATCTCTTGCCATTTATACGCACAGTTCATGAAATACATAAAATTCACTGTCTTACAGGCACCCTGTAATTTCTGATGTCTCTCAGTATCTTAGAGGAATACACAGAGGGGAAATATACTGTATTAACCTTTAAGTGATGCATACTTAACTAAGACCTCTTTAGACTAGCAAGAAATGACAATGCGAGTTAGGCGGGGGAAAAAAAAAAAAAGTGAAGCTACCCAGCAGGAGCAGCTGAATGAGACTGAGACATCCCAGTGAAGCAGCAAGGAGACAGGCTCATTTTACACAGACTGGTCCTTGCAAAGTCAGACCAGTTCTAGGCACGCATCAGTTCTGTACAGTGACTGTGCAGGTTTCAGCAACACAAATTCTTATACCTGCTGAAGGCTTGAGCCAAGGTCTCAGGCATGTAAAAGCATGTAAGATTTGGCCTAAGTTTTAAGATAATGACACAGGATACATATTTCTGTTTAAATGTTTAACTACATAAATGCATACTTACCTCATACCCTTCCCATTAAGCCAAGCAGTCTCTCCAAATGTCTCTAACCAGGCATAGCTTCCTCAGTAGAGGAGTGCACCTGGCTGAATGCTTCATACAGCAAGATACAGACACACAGTTACACACAGACGTGCCTTTCACATACACAGTTTAAGAGTTATGAACAGATTATACTAATTCCTACCTGTGACATGGAGACTGATGCACACTAAGGAGGCAGAGAAAACATCTTTTTAAGTATCTTAACATGCAATAGCTCATTTAATGAAAATGGGAGTGTGAGGGCGGGCAGAGGGGAACACCCACAGTGGTTCAAACCTGTGTTTTCAATGACAGTTCAGAGCAGTTTTGGGGAACTTCCCCAAAGGGACAGAGGATACTTAGTTATTCAACTCAATGCTAATGTTCCCTTTATAAAACTTCGAAACTGCCTGGCTTTCTGCTTTACCCTAAGGCTTCTGCTGTCCGATTCAGAGGACCTGTTCACACACAGAAAAACATCAGGAAAAACTTCTGTGGATTTATAATTTTGAAGTAAACTGTGATACTATGACAAACACTGCCAAATGAAACAGACTTATTTCACTGTGAGATAGGACAGTTCACATCGATATGTGTATCCTCCTGAAACAGGGTTACTACTGCAACAGCTTTCAGTTATGAGTGATATTTCTATTGATTAAGACATGCAGTGTTGGCTTGTTTCTTTAGCCCTGCTGTATCACATGGACTGAACTTGAAAGTGTCTCTATGGTGTTTCATCCTTCAATATGAAGTTATTAATCAAGCTTTAATTGAGGAAGCAACATTTAACTACTACAGCAACTACAGATTATCTCATGCCAAGTTTAATGAACATTTTCAAATTCACTGTGGACTCGCACCAACTGCATGGCTCTGTGCATTCTAAAATGCATGGAACTAATATGCACGCAGTTCCACGCATGAACAAGTATGCATTCAGCTACCGAGTCTGATAAATTTAGCAAGTGATACCATTTTTCTCCAAACCAGATGCTTCTAAAGCACTTGTTGAAACCATAAGCTCAGTGGTTTCCTTTTGTGAAGGGGACACTGAATGTCCTTAACACCCCCTGCCCCCCCTCTTTTTTAGGGGTTTGACTCTCTGAGGATACTGCGTGGCAGGTCAGGTCACTTGTGGGAAGGCAGAGCCCTGTCAGACACAGAGGAGTACTCTCTTCCTGTGCAGCGACTTGCTTGGTTCTGATCTACAGAAAACAAGTTACTGGTGGATGTCTTCCCCGGGCACAACCAATGCTAACACATTCCAGAAACCAATCTGTCTTTTCCCCCTCTCTACCTCCCTGCTAGTTCAGAGCTCATCCCCAGTAGCAGCTTGTGAAGGTAAACATCTGTCATTGTACACGAGATCATACACTGTACTTGATCTATCCCGTTCCCCTGAAAAAAGTCTCATAGGAATAAGCTTAATTATATACACTCTAAAATGAATGTGAGTACTTGAAGAAAAGAGCAACATCCCATGTAGTATTATCTTCTGTTATTATAAAAAGCCAAGAGGAAACCCTCCACAAGAGTGGAGCATATTAATTATGACAAGACATCATGACATGCCAGTTGAGATTTAAAGGCCGCTAATAACACTTTTTGTAATAATTAGTGCAAGATAGTTATCCCATAAAAACAAATATTGGATGGTAGACTTTAGTGATAAACAATTCACTTGATGACATTTACATATAAATACACATAAATAAAAACCTGCGTAATTTAGGTTTGTAGTTAACAAAAAGTATGGTCTGAAATGAATTAAGTGTAATTGTATCTAACTGGATCAAAGCTGTTCCTCTAATGATACTCAAGTATACGGGGTATGAAAAGCATAATTGTACAATTCTCAATTTAGTAAAGTACTACTCTATAAAACAGAATCGTGAAAACAGCTCTTACATTTTAATGTAAAGTATAAAATTGTATATTTACATTTACATACACTGAACTACATTTGGTAGCTCACAGTAAAAAAAACATCCCTTTGAAAAATTTTTCGAAAAATACATCAACTGCAAATATGACCAAAAGTTACTAAGTTAGCAGCTGAGATAACATCTGTAGTAAAAATATATTTTAGGAAAATACCTGGAAAAATCTAAACACCAATAAACACTTTAAAACTATTTTTGAAGTAAAAACTGTAGCAAAAAACAGAACAAGCTAGCTAGGATAACAGGAACTATTGCATACCGCTCTTTAAGAGCCATGTAACGAATTGGAACAGAAGCAGCAGATAGGGTAGTTGTTTTGTGGTGTAACAAAGTGGAAACGGGAGGAAAATAGGAAACCAGTTATCCAGCTTCTCTCTATGTTTATTACCATTTTTACTCAGAGAAGTTTAAGAAAAAGATGCGAGAAGCCCTCTCTAGGCATATCCTCCATCAAAGGCTACAACAGTTCCTGGTAAAAGGAACCCAATTTCAAGAGCCTTGGACCCCAAACTTACAACCATTTACTGTATGTGCTGAACAGTTCAATGGACAATAAACTGGATTATTACACTACAAGTTGCAGGTTAACTTTAAGAGTTAACACTATTTTGCAATATGAAGTGCTTTATAATATATATCTATATAATATATAGATATTTGTAAAATACACGTGCAGATTTGATAGAACTGTGGAAATAGCTTTCTCGAGTCTTTTCTTCCCATTAACAGATCTTTATCTCCTACACAAGGAACTTCAGGATTCAACAAGTATTTCCACAATATGATCAAGCTCATTAAGATCAGATTTACAATTAGAGTTAGAAGCTGGAGTTGTTGGAGAAGAAAATGTTTCAAGCCCATCACAGTGTCCCATTTTTGTGTTGCTCATCATGCCTGTTAACATAGTATCAAGATCATAATAAGAATTGTCAACTTCTGAAAAAAGATCTTCAACAGAATTAGGACTTTTATTCTCCAGTGTCTCAAATATTTGATCTAACGATTTTTGAAAGTTTCCTTTATTTTCTTGTGGATTCTCCATTTCCCACACATTGCTCTGCAGGTTTCTTGGAGCTTGCACTGAAGAGGCTGTGGACATAGTTTCTGAACTATCTTGTGCCTGGTCACCCTCAAAGTCTTTATTGAAAGCACTATAGCCTGGAACGTGCTTTCCCTCAGCTTGCTCCCTAGATGAACGACAGAGAATATCTGTTGAAACTAGACGATCCAGGCATGCCTGCCCTGTACTCTGTGTATTTATCATCTGCCAAGTCCCATCTTGAGTCATTTCCTCTTGGATCTGCCGTACCGTGTTGGCTATAAGTACCGAACGACAAAGGTTAGGTTCAACCAGCATGTGACACAGCTGAAGTTTAACCAAGGACATATCTAACAGTGACTGCCGCTGAAGATTATATGAAGGAATAGCCTTAATACCAGCCAGAGTTCCTTCAATGTCTTCTTCACCATCAAAACACTTTCTCTTCAATCCTCGCACAAACATTGTGTCCTGTTAAAAAAAAACCAAAAAATTCTTGTACAACGTGAACAGCTCAAGAGGGAGGTGAAAAAGACTAAAAAAACAAAACAGAAAACTGTAATCTTAAACAGCAAACTCTTCTAAGATAGAAACATCAGAATTGTTATACCAGGTTATAGAATGGCCAGTGTAGTACAACAGGAGTTAGGAACATATGGACTGGGCCCCAAAGGTAGTACTTGGAAACGAGGGGTGAGCAGCTCCACAAGTCATAGCATCTGAGAGAGGCAGAGGTTCCCAGTTCCTGGCTCCCATTAAGCTCCACACTTGATGGAAGACAGGAGCTGCTGCTTCACACACAAGCAAACATCTCAATGGCTGTATCTCACCTATTGGAGAGGCACTCCTCACTCCTCCCGAGTTTCTACCGGCATGCTTATCCTCTAATTTTGGAAATAAAAATACAACCTGGCACACCATCTTTATAAGATTTGACCCCTCCAGAACATTGACATGCCTAACAGAGTAACATGAAAAAACCACCAAGGGCAGCACACTTGAAAAGGTTAGCTTGTTTTGGCTACAGGGAGAGTAAGATCTAGACTTGTTCCACATAACTGGAGACGTTCAACTGAGGTGCCTAAAGCAGTCCTTCCGGTTCCCTTACTCAGGTGAGTAAAGGCACTGTGTAATTCCAGTATGACTTGTACAAGTCCAGTAATGATAGGCACAGGTATCCTCTGTATGGGCTTCTGTACTTCTTTCCCAGTTGACTAAAAGAAAGCAAAATTCCCACATTACTAGTTTAGGTTCACCAGCTAAAAATAAGTGGGGTGCATGCAGGCTTCCCATTATCTACACCTAAAAATCACTTGCTGAAGTTTCCATGGTATGTCTTTCCAGCACTAGCCTCCAGATCTTCTGAACTGCGCTAATTGACAACAGCACCTCATGCAAATATCGTAGCTGATCTTTCAAAATACAAAGTAACTTTTTTTTTTAAATGCAGATGTAACTTCTTTTAGTCTTCTAAAAATTAGGCTGCGAATGAAAGCTGCTACCCAATCTTTACATTTATGCACATTTGTTATGCCCCTTCTAAGTCTTCTGACCTTAAAATTCCTGTTTGTCCAATACCTGGGGATTTTTTTTAATGTAGAGACTCCAACAAAACAGAGTTTTTCTACTAAAAGCTGATAAAAGCAAAACTACTATTACAGTGTCTTTCTATATCATTTTCCATTTCCCTTGGTAAGCCCTAACCTCTGCCTTGCTTTTCTAGTTGCTACAGTATGTTCCTCGTATTTTCAGAGAGCTCTCTCAGCTTTTTCAGTCACTAAATATCCAGTGAAACAACATTGTTCCTTTTAAAATACACTACATAGTTATCTACTCTGAAAACCTGGGGATAGCACAGTAGCTAGATAAACACTTGGCCTAACTCTGTACAACTCTTCTTACATTGCTGTATGTAACCATGAAATAACCTTTTTTGGATTTGCCAACTCTTAAAGATTTATTTCCACTGAAGGTACAAAAATCTTTAGAAATCATAATATGCAGAGATGACAATATAAAATACGTTAATTTGGTCTTATGGTAATTTTTCATAGATCTCTTAAAAGCTATCCATGGATTACCAATATATTAAATATATATTTGGAAGTTTCTTGTAGAATTTTCTCCAGTAACCTAACATATTGGCATTATTCCCATTAAATACAAACAAAGTTTTTGCTTGACAGTGCCTTTTCCATAGTTTTAGATATTCCCGCAACCTTCGTATCGGAGGATATCCCATTTAATTTTTTCTATAAAGTTGTAGGTACAGTAATTTCTAAACACACACACCCCATGTGCAACCTGACCTCTAGAGACACCTTTAGGGACTACTAATGAACCATGTACAATTATGTCATCAAACATTAAATACTGTGCAGAATTTGAATCTTCTTTTATTTCAACTTATATTCTTGTGAAGAATAATTAAAACTTCAATTGAATGCTAACCTGGTTTTCATACATCTACTATTTGGCATTTAAATTACTTCTAAGGAACACCATCAGAAAACCAGAATACAGCAGAAAACTTGAAAGCATCAATACATCACACACATCTGGGTGTGTAGAAGCAGAGGAAAAAATGTTTATGGATTCTTAAAGGTAAACCTTTCACAGCACTCTCTGGATTATTTTCTGTAACACTTCGCATCTTACAATGAATTATATCTTCCAATTATCATCTTGCATCATAAAAACAGTTCTTTGTCACCCTGTTCCTGAGACTGCACAAAATGCTATATTACACTTTCATTTAAGAAGGAATAAATTACATACCAGTAATTGTGTTTGATGTAGTCCTTCCTCTTCTCCCATGCTACTGAGCAAGAGTCCATACAGTAAAAGTTAGAGCACCACCTACCAAGTACCGGGAATCAAGATGTCAGGCAAGTATAGGAGATGCAAAACAAAATAGTTTCCCATTTCAGAAACTTACACACCTCTGTATTTTGTCAATTGCTTCAGTATCTCTATCTTCACAACACTCCTACAAACTTGAATAGTACTATTAAACCCAATTTACAGCTAGAGCACAAAGGTGATTTGCCCAACAATACAGGCAAAATCTGTGGCAGGAGAAGGAAACTGCCAGTTTAAGTCCAAGTTCGAGGTTATTACCCTGATCTTTGGACCAGCCTCTCCCTTATCCCTACACCTTTGCCATTTAAAGACCAAACAGAATCTTTAGCAATCATCTGAAAAACTTAAACGCACACAAAAGTGCACTGAAAGCAAGTCTTCATTGCTCTTATCACCAAACTATACAGTGTTCACCTTTGTTGTGCACCTCTGTAGCATCTGGAGAAAAAGAGCAAGGACACACAAATACAAAACCGAAACGTAGTGAAACCAGGGAGAATTTTCCTTTACCAGCACAGAAACTTTATGACTAAGATTTACTTTGCAAAATGACAATAATGAAAGTAATGACAGTAATTAAATTGTTTTAACTATAAAGGCTGAGGTTTCAAAACACATTTAATGCAAAATAAAATGTGATATACCAAATAAAACTACCAAACACATGCAACAACTCCTGTTTTTATTGAAACTGAAAAGAATGCTCCATTTCAACAGGCTACAGAAACATAGAGGATAAAATATGAAAACAATTCAGATACTTTTCTAAACATGTCTCTACAGTACAAGAAGTTCAGTATCCGTAACTGAAGTACATACCTAGAAAAGAAACAAGTAAAGAGAAGGTGTATGGACATCTATTTTAGGGTTTTTTTATTGTGGCTAGTAATAAACAGTTTTGGAAGAGTGTTTGCCCTAAAACTAGGGGGAAGGAGATGGTTGACAGAGGACTCGGGGAGCAGAAAACATGTTTCTCAAGAAGCTGCATACTTGTTAAAATATCACGACAAAACCCCCACCTTAAATACTCTCAAGCCAAAATCTTTTTGACTTGATCCCAAAAGAGTCAGACTTAAAATACTGTTATGTCATGGAAACTGTATTTCAACTAACTCATAGTCTCCTTCTCTTTTACAGACTGAGCTCACAGCAACATTCAAGACAGAGTCATGAGGCATCTGAACTACAACTCCAGTGAGACACCATAATATCAATAAAGTATTTCTTATTTCTGTCAAACACATTAAGATGCTATAAAAGTTCAGAAGTTCTTGCTCCTTGGGTATACTTTCAAAATATTCTATAAACAAAGAGCAATCTCTTTGACAGCCTGTATACGGTAACTACTTGAATCCCCAAATTCCTACTTTAGGGTAGATGACAAGGACATAAACTTTGCTTAAAAAACCCAACCACACAAAACCCCACAAAAAACCTCACAACTACAAGTAACGATGATGCAGTCATGAGAAAAATAAAATATTTTCTGTGCTATTTTGTCTATCTGACAATTCTAGAGGAAGAAGTTTTGGCCGTTTGCCTCCCAAAATAGCAGACTGATACAGGAGGGGACCGCTGATGGAAATGCACAAGTTCTTGGTGAAAGAGCCACTATCATGTCCACAAACTAAAAGACATAGGGCATGTTGGCAGACCAGTCCAGTCTGTATTCTATTAACGTGCTAAAGGAGGAAACAGTTTTTCCATGCAATATACTAACGTGGAAGACCTGCTGCATGTGATTCCAGGTTCTTCCCTAGAGCAATAAACAAAACACATGGACCTCTGTTAGTATAAACTTAAAGAATATGCCCATCACAGCAATTATTTCTTCAGATTCTATTAACTGGCATATGAGTGTTCTCAGTAAAAAGTTCTCAGTAAAAAAATATTAACTTCATAGCCATTATCAGATTAAATTAAAACCTTGCAAATAAATGACCTCCCCCAGTCTTCTCTGCACTATCTCCAGTAAGTACTCAAAAGAATGCTAAATTTAAAACCTGTTTAATTAAAATCTAAATATGTTTCTCTATTTATCTACTTATTAACATACTCAAAAAGGCATTAGCCACTGAGTAAAATCTCTTGGTACATAAAAGCAAGACTGCTGGTGCTTTAGAGTCAAGGTGTTCGAATTCTCCAATAATTTCAAGCAGTATCTGTCTCTGTCCAAGAGGCAGGATCTAGACGAGCTGTATCATCCCCCTTCTCCCAACACTATCCGAGTGTCAAGAGACTTAGCATGTTAAACTTAACTGCTATTTGAAATAGCTGTAACAAAAAAGCTGTCAAGGAGGCAACAGCTATGTGAAACATAATACAGTATGAAAAAAAGGGGGGGGGGTTGGTGGGGTTTTTTTGTCTTTTTTTTTTTTTAATAGTAGCACATGGAGCACAGTATTATATAATTCATTAAAAGTTTCACTTTTGGGATTGACAAATTCTCAGTCTGCTTTACAAATCAGGTGCTTGAAATTTGATCCAATTCTTATTAGAACATCAACTAAACATTCCAGATTCACGCTTAATTCAGAAACCTGTAATAATATGCTGCCAAAGATATACTTAAAGGGAAGAGTTGCTTCCTAAGAGTTGGGGTAACAGAGAAAATAGGAAATTTTAGCATTGTTCATCTTTAGGAGAAAGCAGACAAGAAGGCCCTAGGCCAGTGCCGGAGGTTCAGTAAGAAGGCAGCTTTTTCTTTTCATACAAATGTAAGTATAATTCTGATGGGAAGGTAAGAAGGTGATGTATCTCCCCTCTACCACTCTAATCCTCCCCAGTCCAAAACTGGCGATTAGAACAACGTGGGAGGCAAACAAAGCCATGTATAATGGTGAAAAGAAGATGGAAAGCCAGGTACTCTTTAGGCACGCATACGTGTGCGTATGGTGGTGTTGAGTTATAAGGTGGGCTGCAGACACAGCAGAAGGCTGGTAGGGCCAGAAACTTCCCTATTTGAAGCGGGACAAAGGCACCTATAAAGCACTGGGGTTTGGTCCACCCCCCCGGGAGTAGGGAGCTGGCAGACACCTCTGCAAGACACGAGGGTTTCGGGAAGGGGCACTAGCTCCCGAAGAAGAGCAGTCCGGGAAGCCGGGGCAGCCGCACACCCAGGACAGGGGCGACGGCAGGCGGAGCGAGGAGCAGAAACCTCGTGGAAACGCAGACGACGGAGGCGAGGGGCCGGGGCGACGGTGCGGGGAGGGGGGCGGCCAGCCACAGCCGGAGGGTAGAGGCGTGATCGGCAGGCGCGGCCAGGGCGGGGAGCGAGCTCTGCCGCACGCAGGCTGGAGAGGGAGGGCGGGGGGGGGGCCGAGGCGGGGTTTTGCCGCGATGCGTGCGCTCGGGGAGCCGGGGGAGGTCCCCAGCCACGGCACACCGGCCGTGGGAGGGCAGCGACGCCGGATGGGTGCCCGGGGGTGGAGACGCGGGCGATGTAGACGCACAGCTGGGAAACGGACCGAGCGAAGGGACGTCCGGCGCCGAGAGAGAAACGGCGCCGCACAGCCCGTGCGCCCGCCCCAGGGGCGCGCGTGTGGCCGCCAACGGCTCCGAGCAGCGGTTACTCACCGTCCCGCGCTCCCGGCAAACGGCCCGCCGCCATTTTGAATCGGCTCCCTCCTCCGCGGGCTCCGCCGGCACCAGCTCCCCGCCCGCGCCGTCCCCACGCGGAGCCCCGCGGAAGACGGGCGGGCCCGGGGCCCTGCACCGCGCCCGACCCAGCCTACCCTACCATACTTACCCACCCCGCCGCTGCTGTCGTCGCCGCCTGCCAGTGCAGGAGCCCCCGCTCCCGCCTCACCGACCGCTCCGCGCTTGAGGGAGGGGGCGGGACCGGTCTCTACGGTTAGCCCCGCCTCTCCCCGCCCGCCATCTTATTGTCAAAGCCCACAAAGGAACTCGCATCCTCCCCCTCCGCCCCCGTTTTCCTGCTGGGGGGCGGGCCTTCCCTCCTTAGCCATGCCTACAAGGGAACGGGGGCTACTATTGGCTGTCGCCAAACCATGCAGACGCCGCTCGCCAATGCGATTGGAGGCACTCTTGCCATGGCGCCCGGCTTCTCCCGCCCCAGGCACCGCCCACGGGAGGCTGCGAGGTTGCCGTGGCGCCCGAGCCCTTCCCCTCGGCCGTGAGAGGCTGGCGGGAGGCGGGGGCGGGGGGCGAGGCGGAGCCGCCCCGATTTCAAACGGCAGCCAAGGGCCTGCGGCGTGTCTGGGCTCCCGGCCACGGGCTCCGGCGGGAACAGGTTCAGACCTGACCCTGCCGCAGCCCTTGGGGCGCCCAGGGAGCCGCAGGGAGAAGGGGCAGCCACCCTGAGGCCGCGCTGCCTCCCCTTCCCCACCCCACCCACCCCCGCTGGGCTCTGCTGGCCTCTCACTGCCGTCAGGCGCCGCTTCCCTCAGGGCCGGGGAGCCCCCGGCGCCAGCCGCTGCCGGCCCGCCCTCGCAGGCGCTTCCCCCCTCCGGTGCTGCCGCCCCGCGGGGGGTGCCAAGCCTCATGACTCCATTAGCAAGGCTTGTGGCATTTCCTGTTTGGGCCTGGCCTCCCAGCCCCAGGTCTCGGAGTCAGAGGACGGGGCAGCCGCCTCCTTGGGGCGAGGGGAAGGGGTGAAGCTTAGCGCCCCCCAGGAAGCCGCTGTCCCTCAAGATCCGACCGCCCTGATGAGTGAATAAAAAAAACCAAAAAACAAAAACGCCAAAGCTTTGAACGCTGCTGTGAGTTCCAGCTCGGTGCTGCTGCACATCTGCAAGTACTTAGGCTGACGGAGTGTTTCTCGGTCGCTTCCCCGGTCTTGCAGCTACGTGCCGGCTGCCTCCGAAGCAGCCACAGGGAAGGCGGGGCGGCGGGGGGACCCCGGCTCATCCTGGCTGCGGCTGCCGGGAGAGATCCGCAGAGGCACGGCGGCGGCTGCCGTCAGCCTGCGGCTCGGGCAGGGGGAGGATCTGCTGCCCGCGGTGGGGCGGGGAGCGAGCGGGGAAAGAATGGAGAAAGGGTGGGCTAGGCAGTGGGTGGCATCAACCGGGCTTGGGGCTCATGCTCCCTAGGAAAGGCTGTAAAACCAAAGCTGTAGCATGACACGAGAGAGCAGGAGGAAATAACATTTCCGTGGTAAAACAAGATCTGCTTTTGGGACAAGACAGGTTATGAAGTGCAGTATTTCCCCTTGGTTTTTTACAGTTCCTTGCATCGCGTTTATGGCATCATGGTGCAAAAATACGAGTGAAAACTTTGGAAGAATGATACTGCAAAGAGAGATGTTCTTATGCTCTATTCAGCTCGTCATTAGCTGCTCCTAGTTTTGCTGCAAATAATTCAAATAGGTAATCCCACAACAAATCCTGCGAGAACCTTTGAGCCTCTCTGGACTTCCCTTTCCAGGCAGTGTGGGTGCTGTTCCATGGAGCATCACTACTAGAAGAGCTCATTGGTATTGGTCTTTGTAGCCATAGCATCATTTCTACAGTAAGGTACATAAGTCCCCTCTATTTTTTTTTTTCCCTTTTAGATACAATGCGAAGATCTTGACATTTGTGCTTGTGGTTTGTTTTTTCCCCAAGAAAGCCCGCAGTGAAACAAGAGGCTGTCTAATGGCTTAAAACCTACATCATCTATGTTTCTGATTAAGCCACTGAAAGAAAAATTGTGAAAGGTTCTCAGCACTCTGTCGTCTTTGAAAAGCTGAGAAGCTATATCTAGGTATGACAGGATTCGATTATTCTCAGGAGAAAACAACTCTCATATCGCACATATGTGAGAAACAAAACTTGAAAAGTCAAAAGGGAAAAATCTGGACTGACCTGTGCAAAATACAGCCCAAAGTATTTACTAGAAAGCAAACAATCTCTGATAGGATTAAAATAGTGTTATAAAGAATTTAGTTAGTTGCCACCACGATGGGGTAAAGAAAATGCTCACAGCTATGTGCTGAAGTTTTTCATCCTCCTACTTTTTTTCAGTAAATGAAATTTTAGCACCAGTGTTAAAAAGAACAAGTGAAAACATGGTAATTTCCTAAACAGATATTTATATATTCAGAAAAAGATCTCAGCCTGTGAAACTTCTGCAGTTAAGATAATCTGCAAACAAAAGCAGAACTGATGCCCAAGTTAAAGTTGAAGTTCTAGAGACAAAGCATGGAGCAGAACTGGAAAGAAAAGTCTGCAAAGCAACCTGATAGGGGAAACTGAAATGAAGACAATAACTGCATACAAAATAAAGACAAAAGAGGGGAATAATTACTGGTCAGAAATAGCAGGAGCCTTAAATTGAAAGGTGGTTCAGAATACGTGCTCAAACTTCGAGGCAATTGAGAGGCATTGCAGCTAGTGAGGCACTGCAGAGCAACCTGCTTGGTGATGAAATGACTAACACGGGTGGCACCGAAGAAAATGATGCAAACCAGCTCAGCAGATCTCTCTGAGGAAGGTGGGTCACCACTGGCATGCAACAAAATGTTCAGAGTGGCAGCCTTGAGGGGATTTAAAAGTGCTGGCAGCCTGTTTTTGGAATTGTGATCAATGAAGAGGGGTGAATGGGATGCCCTTTTTGTGTGAAAACAGGAGGTACAGTTTACAGGAACAGGCATTGCCTCGACCTCTCAGAGCAGGTCCAAGGTGCGGATCCATCCTTAGCACGTGGTGGGGCTTATTTGAGCTGGAGCCACTGCCCCAGAGCAGGAGGGCTGAGTCAGGTGGAGCTGCTACCCTGAGCCCCTTCCCTTGGCTGGGCAGTGGTTACCTTGTGCTCGGTGTGGATGAAGGATCGGCGTGGCTTCAGTCTGTGAGAGCTGCATGTGCACAAGGGCTCTGGCCCTGCTGCCTGCCCCGCGGCTCAGCAGCAGCAGTGGCTGTGGGAGCTGTGCTGGCAGCCAGCTCTGGCTCTCTCTGTCTCACAGCCTGCCTGCTCCAGCCCAGAGCCTGCTCTCCCAGGAGCCCAGGCTGCCTCTTCCTCTGGGGGTGGCTGGTACCGAGTGGTGTGACCTGACTGCCATGCTCGTTGGAAAGCAGCCATAGCTCCCTGCCTCCCAGCCCCCTTCCTTCCCTTCTGGAGCAAGCCTGTACTGGGCTGTGCTTGATGCCTCGGGAGCTTTGCTGCTTCTTTCTCAGAGCTGCTCAGCCCCTGCTGAGCTGGCCAGACTTTCGCACATCGGTGGTGACGGGAAGGCTGGTTTAGAGTTGGACAACAGTTCTAAAACCACAGAAATTAATAGGAACTCAATGGCCGGGAGTGAGGCTGAAACTGTGCTTTCAGAGACAAAGAAAAAGACAGAATTTCCATTTTATTTGTGTGATTCCAAGCTGCACGAAGGATCTCAGTCCTTGACATTGCCACGTTACAAATGATTACAATCATATTAGGGCTTAATAGTTTTAAAGGGGCAATGCAGATAATCCTTGTGTAGTGAATAAGAAACAGAAATAACATGCAGAGTGAAGTTCCTCACTTTCTGCTGGATCCCTGCCCTGATACTATTTCTAGCCTATGGAAAGGTCTCTCAGAGGGAGTGTTTCCTGGGCTGTAGCAGGCACTGTCTCTACTCGGTGTTTGTACGAGGCTTAGCGCAGTGTTTCACAACCAGTGGCTTGCAATCCCTCAGATAAAGAGGGTGGGAAAATGAATCAGGAGGTTGATTAAGCTTTGAAACAAATAGTTTCAGGGAAATAGGATGGAGTCCTGTCTCAGTACCAGGACCGAGGTGACAATGAAGCGTTTTCTGCTCTGCACTTCTGTGTGGCTGCAGAGTTTTCTGTCTCTGGTCCGGGGGCCCTGGGGTTTATGTAGCTGGGCGAATAGTTCAGAGTACGGCTGTGTGGTCGGAGGCAGGAAAACGTGTGCTTGCACTGCCGGTATTGGGAGCCAACCAGACATGACTCAGCCCTGAACTGGAAGCCATGAGCTGTTGTCAGTGCAGTGCTGTGCTCTGGCTGGCGAATCTGATTGAGAGATGAGGTGTCTTAGCTCAAGCTCTGTGCTGTACCAGCACAACTGCATGAGATTGGGAAGGGTTTTGGCTGTGATCCCACCGGTTCAGAGTGGGGACAGAGCTTACTTGCCTCTGCCTGCTAAAGACGACCTGGACTCGCTCTGAGTCTGTATTGTTTCTCTCATAATTACGGTTTGATTAAAACGTTTAAGATATGCTTGTCTTTTTAATTTGGCTCCAGAGTAGGGCAGGAGGCCCACTCGTAATGTATGGTTTTCTTTAAACCCAACCTGGCAAATTTCTGATTACCTCTGAGATAGGCGGCGTGCAGTCCTGAGACAAGCACATTCCTGCAGCAGTTAGCCTAAAAAATCCAGGAGCAGATGGAAGAAAGGCTAAGGAGGGTAATTACATGTGGCTGTTCCCCAAGAAGTAAGCCTGTTCTAGCAGCTCAGCTGGGCCCCGTAAGCCAGGTACAGGATACAGCTTCATGGTGTGCGGTCTGCAGTCACAGCACTCTGAATTTAAGGGGAAGTATTTTTGTATCATTGCAGCATGTTAATGTGTGGACCACCAAAGGCAGCTGAAAGTTCTGCTCAGCCTTCAGTGAGGGTAAGCTTCTCCTTCATTGCTCTGAGCCTGGAAGGGCTGTTGCTCTACCTGTAGGAGGGGGCTGGACAAAGAACAGCAGGCACCTGGTGCCTGTAAAACAACCCAAAGCATTCATGGTAAATGAGTGAGCATCGTGGGCTAACTGTAGCTTGATGTTGGATGATAACGATGCTGGCACCAAGTGATAGTGTCTTACAAAATGACAATAGCATAGTCAGAGCACTCATCACACCAACTAATCCACGCACTGGCTAATACATGTCTGAATATGGCAACAGTTGGCTGGCTGTGTTGGCTCAGCTGGGTGTTTGTGCTGGTGAAAAACTGAAGAGAGGTGGTAGGCAGGTGATGGGAGGGAGGGTGTATGGCCGTCAGTACAACAGTGGCAAAGCAAATCTGTTCTTAGGCAGAAATCTGTAGGTTTTACATCTGTAGGTATCTGATCTGTGAGGAGGCCAGGGGGATTAGGGGTGCCATGAGCTAAGAAACGAGTTCTTTTGACTAAGAAATGCGGTCAACTAAAATCGGCACCACTGTGTTTGTCCAAGTTAGCTAGTAACGTTACAGAACCAATATTGAATTGCTATGAAGATGCATTGGTGTGTTTTGACTGCAGGAAATATGGTGAAAAGAGGACACAGGAAAGCTGTTGTACTAGTCTGCAAACTCCTTCAGCCTGCTTGGCTACAGTGGTTGTGTTGGGGTTAAGGACCCTTTACAGGCCGCTGTGGAAGTTACTGACCATCAGTTTCCTCTTACAATGGAAAGAAACTGGAAGAAAGAGTGCCCTCCTAGTACAGTATTTGTTTATGCTCCTCAACCACCGGGAGGTGACAAAATAAAAATAAAAGAAGTATTTCTGGTGAGATTTACAGCAGCCAGCCAATTCAGAGAAAGTGTTCACCATGGCGATAGGCAAAACTGCAAAAGCCAAAGGGCTGCAAAGCATGCTTGAGAAATTCCAGCCATGGAACCACCAATAATGCATATGGGCACTGGTGGGCAGGGGCCAACAGCCAATATGTGGCTTTGTGTTGGTAGTGGACATCTGCGGTAGGGACAGACGATACGCAGTTAAGACTTTCAAAGGGGTGCCTAGCAAAATACTAAAATTACTATAGAAAGTGGCAAAGCACCATGCACCGTGCCAAATAGCAAAAGTCTCAGATCGTGCAGTAGTGGTCAGCAAAGATGGATTTTAAAGTGCTGAATGTTGTCTGGGATTTTATTTTGATGCTTCTAAGCCCTCCTCTGGATTGTCACGGTAGATCTGGTTTATGTTTGTGAGGGTCAGGATTGTTTTGTCATTGCAGAAGTGTTGCATTATAAAGGCTTTCTAATAACTAGAGAAGCACATCTACTTCCTTCGTAACAGGGGTGTTCTTTTCAACATACATTTTGGACACTTGAATGCCACGTTGTCTGTTGCTGCTTAAAATATGTGTTCCATATCTAAGCATAAATACCATAGGGTATGTCAGTTGCTATAGCAACGAAGCATCTACTATTAAATAGCACCCACAAGCACAAAAAACATGTGCAGCCTGTCACTACACAAGGTATTCCTTTCTTTGCAGCGAGCTAAGTACCACATTCTCATCTCGGGAGTTAGTCTGTTTGTGATGAATGTGTTTGTGTTGTGCGTGCGAAGGTCTTTTTTCCCCTACCAGCTCGACCTGCCTTTGAAAACTGCGGATAGTGTAAGAACAAAACAGCCAGAAGCAGTTGCAAGCTCGAGAAGTTAATGAATAATTCCTTTTTCACATATCCTTGAACATACATTAGAGCATGGCTTTCAGATCTTTTAGGCCAGATGTGAGGCTTACTCCTTTGCTGTTCTGCATCTTCTGATATTGCAGTGTTTTGCTCTCAAAACCAGCATTTTGCAAGGTGCTGTGCTGTTTCTAGAAGCCTTGTCCCTAAAAAATTACAATACCGGTGGGAAGCTAATCTCTGCAGTACTGGCAAACTGGAGAGTTGTTTCAAAAGCACAGTTAAAGCCAACAAAACTTTTAAGAATATGTTAGCCAGTTGTTTATTTTTAAGTTTGCCTTAAAGTTGTTAAGCATTTGGACCATGAAAATTAGAGGGCGAATGTAGAAAAATAAGAACACTGAGTTTCTTATGCAGTAACTTCATTCTGGTGGCTGAGACTTCAGTAACAAGCTGTTGACAGCATTAGTTATTTTACATTTTCCAAAACAGAAATGTGATTTTCCTTAGACCCATCGTAAATAACAAGGAGAACAAAATTAAGCATCAGTAAGAGACATGTGCTGGTTGTAGAATTTAATGCTTTCTCTGCAAGTTAAACTGACCCTCTGTGCGCCTTGGTAGAGTAGAGGAAGGCTCTGGTGGCTTGTTGGAGTGTGTGGGTTGTTTCCAAATTGTGTTTTAGAGCCTGGTGAATTGATAGGTTAAACTGGAAAATGTCCTGTATCCACAAATTATTGCTGATGTTGATTTGCTGGTGACTTACCTGAATTACACAGTCTATAAAAAAAAACAAACCATAAATTATGGTAGGAACATAGCGATTATAGTTTAATGGGGGTATCCGAAAATAAGTGTAAGAAGATAAACTAAGGTGTGAAAAGGCGTATTAAAAATGTGGTTTTTTTACCCTATCTTTTCTTAAGAGAATGATTGCTAATGCCTGTCTGCCTTGTCTGATTAAAGGGTTAACCCTGTTAGAATAATGCGTAGGAACACAGATAACAGGCTGTGGGCTGGTGGTGTTCTCTGCTCCGGTCCTGTACCTTGATGGGGATGACAGCTTTGACGGTTGTAGCAATAAAGGAATGTCAATTCATGTCCTCTGGTGCTCTGTCAGTAGCCAGTGGTTTCCCTGCAATCATTTCAACATGTCTAATGTTAAGGGAATAATAAATCTTTAATTGGCCTTGCTTAATCCGACTAACAAATAGCACTAAATGCCAAGAGACTTGGGAGGAAGCTGCCGGTGCTGCAGTGGGCAGTGGTGCAGGATGAGGTGGAGAGTGGTTTGCTGAGGCAGGGAGGCAAAGTGGGGCTCCCAAAAGAGTTGTTTAGAATTCAGTGAGTGTTTAGACACCGCAGGGGCTGGCTCAGTTGAACGCCTTAGATGGTATGTTTGCCTCTTGCCACCTATATCCTCTCGAGGGAATTGCAGACAGATCCTGGGAAGTTCCATCATCCTCTGTTTTTTTATAGTGTCATGCAAGGGAATTGTCTCTCTTTTGTTCTCCCCATTATTTTTATTGCTTTTTTTCAGTTCTGCTTGTTTGCTTCTAGTTTTTCTGCCTGTTTGTAGGCACCACTTGAAAAAAGGTTGTGTATTTCTGCAGCGGCTGGATGAACATTATAACCCGTAACATTATCTGTATTGTGAGTACACATACCCACACACTCATCTGTGCGGACTGTTTCACCTGGCAGCAAAAAGTCTTACTAATTTATGGTTACAGGCTGAGAACTTAAGAGATGTAAGAGAGAACTAGTATTTTTTCTTCCACTGTGAAGTCCACCAAGGCCAGCAGGAGAAATAGGCTGGACTCTGGTGCCCTCTTGTGACTCGATTAAACTCCTGGAAAAACATCATTCCGTGACTTAAAATCGATCAAGTCTTGAAGTACACCAGAAAACACAAAGAAATTTATTTAAAACAAAAGCTGGAAGTGTAGAAAAGGGGAATTAACCTCTCAGTGTCATTTCTGAAATGAAAGTTCTGCCTAGTTCAGAATAGAAACAGTAGACTCGCAACCCATAGCTGACTGATGCGTTGAATATTTCAATGATATGTTGCTTTCATAAAAGCCTTTCTTCATGCTAGCAAATTAGACATGATACCGAAGCACGGACAAGTCAGGGTTATACACTAGTATTGCTTTACGTGCTGGAAGAATATATTCAAGCTACATTTCTACATAAAAAAAAGATTTTTCTCTGAATTCTGGAGTCATTATGATCTGAAACTATGGGCCAGCAAAGGAAGATCAGATTCACATTCAATTTTCCACAGCCTTTAGGGGAGGAGGGCTGGTTTCACAGGTTTGGTTTAACTTCATGTTGCTTTATTTGTAATAGTTTTCGGTATCTCCAGAGGGAAAAAAGAGTATGTTCTGGTATTTTTCCTTGTACGGTGCTATTTCTCGTCTTGAAATTTGACTAAGAAATGGTTCTAGTATCTGAAACTGCATGCTAAGCAAGCAAAAAGACAAATATTTCATATAATTTCTAGCTTCTTCCCTCTCATGAGAGGGGAACATTTCTGACAGAAGAGGGAGTGACTTATCCGTGACTAAAGCGAGCAGGGGCCACTCAGCCTCGCAATAGGGAAAGCCCCTTGCTGAGTTATGAAATCACACACACCTTTTAATTCTGCTTTTGAGGAGTACTGAGGTTACCTGCTGACTTGTTGTTTCCCATCAGATCTTTTCTATTATTATGATACAGTCTGTCTGCATATGCTTCACACACCCCTGTGTGCAAAGGAAGTTCCCCATTCGCCCCCTTTTTCTTGTTTCTGATAGAAACTTCAGATTTGTACTAGGCCTGGCTAGAATCTCCTACCTTTTGTTGACGGGCCATTCCCACAGTAACAGTCAAGAGAGCAAGAAGTCAGTCATACTCCTGAGTTCTCTTGTTATTTAATGTACATTTTTCTTCCCTTTTACATGTTGCTACATTCAGTCCTGAGTTTACTTTGAGGCTTGTGCTTTTGTTATCTTTAGGACACAGCTGTTAGTGCAGTTAAGGGCATCATCCCATTGAGAGCTGCCGACTGTCCATTGACGTAAGCCTTATTTTAGGAATTTTAAGAATATTTTAAGAATTAGACAGGAACCATACATGCAGCTAAACAGAAAATTACAGGATTTCTTTATAATACCTTATCAAATGTCCTTTATCTAACATTGTCAAGTCACCTATAAATGTCAAACATATAATAATTATAACTACCTGTAGTGAGTAGTGTGAGTTTAGTCTTCTGAACTATATTTAAGAAAGGAAAAAAAAAAAAAACCAAACCTGAAATTAATCAAGTAGGTAAGCAAGTTAATTGCCTTAAGTATATCAGACTCCCACTGTTAGAGACCCATTCCAGCTCTCTGATGCTAAGACAGTTCTTCCCAACCCGTGAAAATAGTGTCAGGAAGGGAAGAGCTGGAGAGGCAGTGTCCACATGGGTAGATCTCAAAGCACGGAGGATTTTAGAGGTTATTACCGGTGGCCTGCTGTGTACAGAAGTTGAACAGCAAATACTGTTAGCGCTACTGATTCAGTACTGTATCCGAGAGGTACTATGAACCTTGTGAGCATTTGTCCCTGCGTGTTTCCAGTCTGGAAGTCAACTCTGTGGATCAGTATTACTCTTAACCTTTTGGAAGCAACAAAACACCTCAAACACCAAAATATCCCAGTGAGGAAAACTCCCAGTGGAGTCCCCAGGGGTCTAGTGCGTGTGTTACCAGAAGGAGACCCAAAGTTAAAATGAAAGTCTGGTAGGTTGGTTTTTTTTTAAATCTGATTGCCTGGCATAAATAGAAGCAAATAAAATGCTTTAAATCTGACCTGAAAGTGCCAACTCATTAGAATTTGTGCTTTAGTACCTTATATTCACCTCCACACCGTTCACTGCCCCGTTGCAGTCAGCTCCGAATATGCATACGACACACCTGCTCACTCTTTCTAGTATCTCCTGCAAGGGCTGGTATTTTAAACCGAGAAGACAGACAATGCTCAAGGGAAGAAGAGTCCCACTTTACAGATGGGGAACTGTGATACAGGCTGATGCATTTCTAAGTAGCTTTCTGAGTACTCAGGTATTTGCATACTTGTTCAGAACATCTGCAACTTTGGGTTTACAAGGCTTTCCAGGAGTTTGTGTATCATACAACACCCTTTTCCCACAGTACCTCTTTTCTCTTTGATTCTTCACCTCCCTCAAGAAAGTATTTCATGACAGACCTTTGAACATAGATGGGATGCTCTGTGATCATGGGCTGAAAAGTAGAGGCCCTATCGCAGACTGAGGCTGACAAACAGGATGGATCATTTCATGGCACACTGAGGCGGCTTGTTTTGAGGTTTCTCGTGTAGGTGATATTCATATGATGTTTTGTGAAATTCTTACCACATAGCTTATTGTCTCTCCTCAGCAGACTTTCCATCTGTCTGCAAAGCTGGTTTTTGCTTCATTTTCTATCTTTCTTACAGGATGGAGTAAGAGAGTAAAACCTTAGAAGTTACCAGTGATCTGAATTACAGTGATGAGACATAATGAGTTTACAGTCCTACTCTTTCTTACCAGTAGCTCATGATGGCAGCAACTGACATCTATTACCAGGGTGTTAGTCTAATTTAGGATAACAGATTTCTCTTTTTAATGGTTCACATTCCTGTCACCCGAAGATTGCATCATGAGGCCATGCTGCATCCCTGTGCAAACAGTATGAGAAGCGCCCTCTCCCGTGCAAAGGTTAATTGTGCAGGGAAAAGAGGGAATAGAGCGGGATGCAAACCACCCCTGCAGGCACTGAAAGAGATGGAGAGGACTGGGAGATATCACATCCTCTAGACACTAGTTGCAGAAGACAGGTGCAGGAAGATCCAGCTTTGGGGATGCTGCCATCTGTATGCATTTCTGCACACCAAAGTGGTTAAAAAAAATGATTGCATCTCTGATGCAATCCCTCCCCCCTTATTTGTTACCTTTAGTTTGTGCTGGTTTGACAATAAGACAGATATTCTAACCTGTGAGGAAACTTTGGCATCATTTAACGATATAGAGGATGTTTCCTAAAAGACCTATCCCACAGCATGGCCTGTAGGGTGACAATATGCTTGTGAAGAAGTTGGTGGGTATGTTTGAAAGCCTTGTTCTGAGTTAGGTTTCATCACTTACTACCCAACAGAAATTTGACATTGGGTTGTACGTGATAGCAGGGACTAAATCAGACCAGCTACAGCATCACCAGGTGCAGATGAAACTTTGTCATGCATAGAGAGTCTCTGTTTATTCTTATCTGGTTTTGCCTGTTTTGCATAACTCTCCTCTTGAAGCAAAATGAAATACTGAACATGAAAACATTTCTTAGAAAGGACTGGAGTTTTATAAGTGAGTTATCCCGAACAGTAACTTTAAAAATGCAGTCTTTAGAAATAACTTAAAATTGATGAATAAACAAACAAATCAGATACATTGTCTGCAAAAACTAGTTTGGCCAGCTCTAGTTCATAGCCAAAAATTATTCACTTCATGCTTCACAGTCATACTTAAAATAATCAGCAATCCCCTTATCTCCCAGAAACATTATGAATGTCTGAGACATATGTAAAAATAAAATCGTGTTTTATTTATTCAGTAGCCCACTCTTCTTTAAATCAAATTTCAAAAGTTATCCCTGAGTAAACGCTGGAATACAAAAGAGTAAAATTTTCGAATCTCACCCCCTTACACTGTAGAGCGACTTACGCGCTCTGAGCCTTGTTGTGTGGAAACCTGGCTGTCTAACGACCAAATTGGGAAGCACGGCCTAGGTTTGGTTCTGCACTCTCTCCAAGCCATCTTATAACTTAAGCTGACTTGAGGAAGCTGGGGGACAGATCCAAATAGCTGGGCTGAGAACTGCAGGTCTGGTGTAGTAGGTGGGTGAGCCATTCTTCACAGCACGAAGCAGTCCCTGCAGGTTCACTGGTGATGTCCCTGAAGGAGGAAGGGACGGAAAAATCCATGCAATCAGCCCACCCTTCAGCTCTGCTCTGACCTGAGTAGTGTCCTTTGCTGTGTCTCTAGCAAGTGTCCCAGTGCTGAGACCCTTCCTTTGCCCATATGGCACAGTCTGATGCTGTGTGACAAAACAGATCACATGCTTCAATTTATCACATGAGAACAGTTGGCTTATCTGATGGAATAGTTTAACAATGTGGAAATAGCATTTCTCGATGTCCTCACAAAAGCTACTTTTCCATTTATCCAAAGGAGTCCGGATTTGCAGTTTTCCAGTGTGGAATCATTGTCCCCTAATCCCTGTCACAGAATATTTTAGTTTGGAAAGCACCTCTGGAGATCATCTAGGTCATCTTCAAGCAGGATGTACAGGACCTTGTCACCCCTAAGGCTTTTATTTCAGAGTGCATCTGAACAAAGAAGCATTTCATTAAGAGAAGACGCATAACGATAGAGTGATTTAGAACAGCAAATGGATTAGGCAAGGCAAAAGAATTACAGATGTTGCATCAGACCCTGCTAATTCCTGTCCCCTGCACCTACAGCACTGGGCTCCAATTATGCTTGCTCTGAAGACACATCTTACCAGAGGAAAAACATCAGAGAGATTTCAAAATTCAGCAAGGTGAATATCTAATTTGCATCCATTTCAATCAGTTCAGAAGTCTGTGTCTTTGGTTTCTTCTAAATTCACTGCTATTATACGTGAGAGTTTTACATTCAGACTATGAAAATCCTGAGGTTGGTGCAGTTTGCATGTGTGTCTTCAGAGGCAAATCACCAACGCTCTGACTGGGCTGTTCCGAGCAACATCTGCTGCTGGGGTTTTTTAGTAATGGAAAGTCTGATATTCAGCAAAGTTACAAATACGCAGATCTCTCCGTGATACCTCAGGGAGTTTGGCCGCTGGGGTGCATAAGAAAATACAAACCCACAGTTTGCTAATTAACATCCCAACAGAATTTCACATTTTTCCAAGAAACAATCAGTTTCCAAGAAATAATTCAATTCAGTATTATGTGAATTACTTTTGATGAGACGCAAGTCTTTCAATAAGTAGATGCCAGAGGAATCATTAAATAGTACAAACATTAAATATGTCATAAATACAATAACTTGAGGAAATACCATTATAACACAATGCTTCTTTGCAGAAGTGTGGAATAAAGCATAATATACAGAAATACCTATGGCAGTTTTAAGGTGTTCACAAGTATTGTATTTACATTGACATTGGCTAACGTTAGTTAATCCAGAAATGTCAGCCTTGATGACAGTTTAAAAATATTGCAGAAATACAACAATGCAGATGAGGCAGAATGATGCTGAGAAACACTTTACAAACTTGTACTCAAATAAACATCCAACTCATCCATGATCTTTGTCCGTTTTACTTTGATCATATAAAAATGAGCGGCTGTTTAGAGAAATCTTGCCAGATTTGTATCATTCTTATTTTTTAACTTCTGATTTGAAGGCACAGGAAACTACCATCGATAATTGATTCACAGTGAAAGTGGCAGCAGCAACAACGAATCTGCCCCAGCACAGCCTCACGTGTGCACCAGCAGCGTATCCGAGGGTGTACTCCTCTATGGGGAGAAGGGACTGCGTGCGCCGTGCTGCCAGCCCTTCCTTGTCCGTAATGCACTTAACTCTTGTACAGGCTCCTACGCACTAGAAGTTGGACCAATACCAAAAGGGAAGTGTTAGCTTAGTCAGAAATGAAACACAACTTCAACAAACGTTTGGAGATGGCATAAAAACAGTCCATGACACTGCTGGGAAATGTCTATACAGTTCAGTGCATTCCGGATTTATCTGCAAAATAAGTAAAATCTACTAATCGTAAAACATCAAGCATGAGAATTGTACATTTTAAGAATTTCAGGACTGTGCGGGATCTTGACTAAGTACTGTTGGTCTGTGTTACCAGGCCACTGTTTTGCCCTTTTATTTTCCCCAGAATTTGCAAGGTAGATAAAGCTGCATACTGAAGTATTAGGAACATTTTCAAGGCTCCTGTTGAAAGACTTCCTCAGTTTTAATATTTTCCACTGGTTAACCACAAACGTTAACAACAGAGTATGTGTCTGAGAGTCTGAACACGTACCTCCTCAAGAACTAAAAGTTTCAACCATAAGACCGGGCCTTACATTGTTCTTATCAGGGATATTTTTTGTCCATCTCAGAAGATAAAACTGGTTCTAAATTCATATGAGGAAAAGAACCAGTCCAAAAAATAAACGTTTAAGATTTCAATTTGAGTCAAAATAAATGCCTTCATTTATTCCTCATGTCCTTAGCAAAGCAATATCTTCACCAGTGATACTGATGGACAAATTTTATTGTAGGAGACAAACGGAAATAAGAAGTGTGGCTCCTGTAGTGTCCTCAAGGAGCTGCTGGCCAATGCACTGTGGCAAAACTTCCTACGGACGTCAGCATGTAAATAGTTGTGTGCTGCAGTCTGCAGCCTGCAGCTGGTGTTGGGGACTTATTTGTGTCAGCAGCTAACTGCTAGCTACCACCTTCTTGGTCTTTGCCACTATTGCAAGATGATTCTGGTATTACTTTGTTTTCTTCTCTTATCTCTCCTTCCTGTGAGTCTTTTGATATTTTCAATTTTATGCTGTCAGTCTTATGATTAATGGATGAATTCAGCTTGTTTGAGTTCAATCTCCATCTTCTGAGACCCTTATAAAAATCTTTCCTGACGTTTTCACTAACCAGCACATAGATAATTGGATCAGCAACACTGTTTGCAGTGGTTAAACACAGAAACACTGTAAAAATTGAATATATATATATTTCAAATGGACATGAGTTATTTTGATGAAACATGAAGTATAGGGATCTTATTAAGAGTACCACATGATAGGGAGCAAAGCAGATCAGGAAAATGACGATGATGGCAATGGCCAGATACTTTACTTTGGCTTTTTGGTGACAAGTCAAGCTGCTGCTTGTTTTTGTACTTTGGAAAATTTTGTAGTTTGTGAAAATGAGGATTGTGAAAGGTATGACAAATCCAAATAGGAATCTGGCAAAGCTGAAAGAAGCCAATGTTATGTCAAGGGGCAAAGTCTCAAAGCAGGTCTTCCTCATACATTCTGAATGATCTTTCATGTAAAATACTGGAGTGTGGATTATTGCTACCACAGCGAAGAGAAGACACACTATTAGGATCGCCTTTTTCTGTCCTCTTCTCCCCCTTGACTCCAGAGCATACACCAGTGCCACATAACGATCCAGAGAAATGCAGCACAAAAGCAGAATGCTGATGTATATGTTGCAGAAAAAGATGAATCCTGTTAGTCTGCAAGCCATTTCTCCCATATTCCACTGGTGTTCATTTTGCACGTAGATAATCCAGAGAGGCAAGGTACTTAAATACATCAGCTCACACAGTGATAAACTGAAAATGTAGATGGCAATTACTTTATTCCTTTGGATTTGTACAAACGTAAGCACAGAAGTTAAGCAGTTTGCTGGAAGGCCTATGGCAAAGACGATGCTGTAAACAGCAACCAGAAGTGTCTCGCTGTCTTTGTAGGGAATTCCTGTGCAAATGGAGCTATTATTTCTGTCTGTACAATTTTCCATTATTCTTTTTCCAGCTGGTGTCTCCTGAGAATCAGAGGACAAGGAGGAAAGTTAGCATTTGCATTGCTTCAAAACAAGTCAGTAAAGGTTATGGTCCTTAGATGCCCACAGAACATGACTTGGGAACAAGCTTGTCTTGGGGAAGCATCTAAGACAGGCAAATTTTCCAAGACCTGCTGGTCTCCTGCAGTGTCCCTGGAAGTCGGGTCTAACTTACTTCCAGGTTAAAGTACCTTCCTTCACAAGGAATTTCTTGACTACAGCATGTCTATTCACTAAAACAGGGTGTTGGGGACTGTCCCTAAACCAGACTGCCTCATAAATAAGACTGAGATGCTGATCAATTACTAACGTCTCTTTCCAGAGGAAATTAAGGGCAGTAGTCTTCAATTAATTTTTTTTTTCAGACTGAGTAACAAAAAATGCAAGCCATAGAGATTTCAAAGGTAGATTTCCAAAAGAAGCTATCGTTTATGGTTGGTCAGATGGGGAACTGTCAGAAGTGGGTGGTGATAGTTGTGTCAGAGACTACACAGGACCGAGAATCTGGCCACTGGTGTGTACCTCCACACTGTATTACAACACAGTGGTTCAGACCTAGCTAATTCATACTTCTCCCTCCTCTTAATGAGTTACTGCAGCTGAAGAACATAAACTGTAGTGTGATATAACACCCACCATAGTAAGCCAGTGAAACTGCCAACCACATCTGTTTGATGCCTCTGGGAAACAACAGGAAGTAAGGGCAGCTAGAGGAGGTAAAGAAGACCAAGGAGAAGAATGTACACACGTTTAAGAAAAGGAAGAAATTTAATGATTTTTGAACTGGAGTGGTTACAAAAACCTCCACCCTTCCAAGATGACCATGCACAAAAGCACACCTGGCATTTGGTTAGTGTTAAGTAGTGCTAGGAGAAGCATTTCTTGCGAAGTCACATGATGATTTCCATGCAGAAGTTTTCTTCAAGTGAACAGAGGAATATGGAGATGCTGCCCCATAATGGTGTTGTATGCCCTTAAAAATTGTACTTTGCTGTATTTATGAATTGAAGGTGTCCATTGTATAACATCCCTGATTAAAAGAGGTCCTGTCTGACCCAATCTTTTGGACATTCTCTTATGGGGTGGACACCTGATCCAGGGAACAGCCAGGTAACTCCACAAGAAGGAGATGTGTTGACAGAGACTGAGTTCCTTCAGACAGATGAGGTCCATGATCTTTCCTGGACCATACTGTGCATGAGCCATTTCTTTAACCCTGCGTCCATGCAAGGGAGAAGGTAACTTTTGGCAGCCTTGGAACATCTATTTGTTGCTTGTTTGGGCCCATCTCAAGCAGACCAAGGTGAAGCAGTCTGCTCCTAGTGCAGTGGGATTGTCTCCTGCTGGTGGGGCCATTCATTCCCCTCTGTGTGGGCAAGAGCAGTTTCTGGGTTGGCACAAGTGGCTCCACCCTGAATGCCTAACAGAGCACCTGCCATGCAAGATCTCTAGACCTTGAAGAGCATTCAGGTCCCCTGACTTAGTTTAGTTACCAGATGATGATAGTGGTATGAGAAAATGGACACAGGTTGCCCTAGGCTGTGAGACCCTCCCAACAGCACAATGCTAGCCACAGCTGTAAACACCAAGAGAGGATCTCCTGGCTCGTTGACAGCAGCTTCTGAGTGAAGATGTCCTGGCAATTGAGCAGGTGGGGCAGAGTTGAGTGGTACCTGCCATTCCTGGCACTGGCAGCAGAGTAAGATGTTCGCTCAGGTAAGGACATTTGGAAGGGGCCTCCACAGACAGAGAAACTGAGAAAGTGCTGTGTGTGTGGAAGAAGTACACCAGTACTACCTTCCACTTCCCCCTGTGCCAAACCATGCTCTGCTCCTGTGCTGACACATAGACGAGGTGTAGCAGGGAGCGGACGCTGTGCAAGCCACAGCTTGTCTGTCTTGCCAGAGAGACACATCCCTCTGAGAACTGGACTGGAGTCCGGTGGGTGTGTTGAAGCCCTCTCAAGGGGGATCTGAAGTTTCCTTTAGTTTCAAATGTCCCATCTTAAGAACGACTGGAGAAGAGGATCCTCACTGCAGTGTAGGGAAGACAGCGCAGTGCTCACCAGGGCTGCTGCAGGGTTTCTGTGTGAGGGGGTGTAAAGTTACTTCCCTTCTTTCCTAGCAGTGAAAGTGTACTGATAGCTGCTGTTAACTTAGAAAAACAATGGTTGCGGTAAGGACTGGTGGTGACATGAGTTTTTTGCTGCCTCTGAGCATCTGCCACCCTTGGTGAATGAGGTGTGGTCTTCTCTGGGCCACCTACCAAACTGCTGTGTAGAGGGAATAAAAAGGGTGCTTGATTTCAGGGTCAGCAGCAGTTCTCTGCCCAGTCCTCACCTGGAACATGGCATATGAGAGCTTGTCCTCAACAAAGATGCCTCTGATTGATGTGAGAGCTGCTGTATACCCACACACTGCAGAGCGGACTTGGAGACCTCCCCTTCTAAGGTAAAGCACAGGAGGTGAACACCACCCATACATGAGGCGGATGGTAACAGTCAGGGTGGGGACGCGGCACCGTTGCACGCCATCTCAGTTACTCAGTGGCTGTTTACCCTGTGTGCCTTAACAAAAAAACCTTTAAGAGTGGTTGAAGGTGCGCTCTCCTCCCCTACCCCTGGGCTTTGCACGCTTCTCTTCGCACCGTGTCTGTCTGAATATTCTCCCTTCTGCACTGCCTATGACAGCTCTTGTCGAAGGCGTGCTTGCCCCAGAGGTGCCTGTCTCACCAGCAAGCAGCCAGCGATGGTGCAGGGCAGGAAGGAAGTGGTAGAAGAGTTATTCTGCAGAAACGTGGTTCCCAATGTTTCTTTCTCTTGCCTTCTTTCTTCACCTTCTCCCTTCCTACTCTGCTCCCAGTCTCCTTCCAGCGCTTAGCACCCGTGAGTGAGCCTCAGGAAGGAGATGCCTGTGACTTTTTAGGCTGCCTGCTCAGAGCATGCTTTTTGTTCTCCGCTCTTGGCGTATGGCCCGAGCCACAGGGCTGAGGCTGAACTGAAGAGACCTTCACTGTTAAATGACTGTCAGCCAAGCGCAAAGCCTCAACTGACAAAGCGCAGCCATAGGCAAGAATTTACGCTCGTTGGGAAAATGCATGGGCTGAATGCTGCTCCTGAAGGTCTGGCCTGTCACCTCAGGAGCCTGGATCCTCCCCAGCAGTAATGCTGTATGTCCCAGCCCCGTATCGGGAAGGAGGAGAAGAGGGCATCCATTTACTCCCCTCTCTCACCTTCTCTTGGCTTTCTGCCCTGTCCAGGGAAGAGTCTTCTAGCCCTGGCCACTGCATCCAGCCCCGGTTCTAAGCTTCACTTGTCCCTGATCAGCTCTCCAGGCCTGCAGAGGGTTTTCCTCCTCAAACCAAAGATCAGAAAGCAGCACTCAGCAGACAATTTATGAAATTTCTTTCCGGGACATTGCCTCTCTGCAATGGAATGCACATTTTTAGTTTCTTCTCAGGTCTTTAGAGTCTACTTCTTTGATACTCGACTCAGCCCAAAAGATTCCCAGTTCTCTCTTCTTGTGTGGTGGCTGGGCTGTGATGGATATATACCCACAGCTCTCAAAGATAGCATTCATAACTGTACTGCATCTAAAGAGGCAGCTTGTTACCTGTGAGCGCTTTGTTGTTGTCCCACATTGGTGCAGGACTGGAGCAGGTGAACCTGCATTTCAGATAGTCATTGAAATACCAAATCGTAATAACTACACAGCTGAGAAAAACCATACAGCGTTTCAGAGCTCATTTTCTGCTAATATTTGTGATGAGCATTTTTAGTAGCAGAAACACTGGTTGGAACAGCAGAACATAAGATATTTATCACATCCAGCAATTTTCGAGCATTTACAAAGGTTTGAACATGGCTGTAATGCCGAGCAGGAGCAATATCCAAGACTGCGTTTGTGAGAGACAACTGTTTCACTGCATTAGGTTTCTTAGCTGCCCTGTAGCTTTCAGTTGAGCAAAGTCTGTCTAAAGTAGCTGTTCTCACCTTTCTGTGACCTATGGTGTTCTGCTAGGGCTCACCAGCCATTACTAGGTGTTACATCAGGTCCTGGCTGTGTTTTGCATCAACAGCTCAGTGTGTATTTGTCAGCACTCTGAGGCTTCTTGCTCCGTGAGACTCACTGCACACGACAAACCGCAGTCAGCATGTGCACGTTTCTCACCTTCAAGACATGCAAAACATCTAATTTTCTGGGACAGAGACACCATCGCTGGCTCAGGAAGCACCTGAGCACAAATCTTGGGAAGATACAGTAATCTGCTAAGGACCCACTGTGTGCCTGCTCTGTATTCACACTCTTCCCTGGACAGCTTCTCTTGGCTTAGGTTATAGCCATAATATTGGGGTTGGTAGGTCTAGCATTTCTAGTGTCGTCATGTTATGTTCACACTGTTAGACAAATAAATAATTACATTTCTTATTCCTAAAATGGAGAGCCTACATGCTCTAATGTATAGAGACCTTATGGAGAGAAAACATTGGAAAAAGGCAGAGCAGATGCCCAAGTAAAAAGGGTTGTGGATGGAAGAGGCATGACAGATGTGAAAACCCTTTTTTTTGAGGCGTGGTAAGAAAGCAGCAGAAGTGTCTTGCTGCAGACCCACCAAGCAGGGCTGTGAAACCAGATCAGGATTGACGGCCCTCTTCTCACCTTCTCTTTGATGGAGTGCATCTTGCATTCGTCGTGGTGGGTAGCCTGGATTTACCAGGAGGAATGGAAAGTTGCTCTTTCTCAGGCTTTCCTAGAAAGTGGCAGATTTCAAATACCAAATGGATGTCTGGTCTAGAAACCAGATCTTCCATCTTGTGGGCAGGGGCCAAAGCACTGCTTTGTTGTGCAGCAGAGCCTGTGCGATGGTCATCTGTCCTCTCTCCTACCCAGCATAAGGGATCATTGAACTATCCTTCAGAAATGCCCTACACACTCATGGGAGATGAAATCATGAACCTGGGATGCTGTGAGGATGTGGTTTAACATCACAGTTATGCCAGAATAACAGCCTGACTGTCACCTTTTTTCACTCTGCTTTGTCCCTGACCCTGCAGTGAACTTACATCGAGTGGTAAGCTAGCAGAAAACTTGTCCCCTGTGTCTGTCTGTGTGAGCAGTCCACCAGCTGACCTTCTTGAAGTGGCTCACCAGGGTCAAAGCATCACCAGGGCTGGCACAAGGGAATTAGTAGTAAGTAGCACAGGGCCAGGAGTGGAGTAGCCAGAGGCATGTGGAGGGAGGGTTGTACTGAGAGCAGGTCGGCCATACTGTGAGCTTTACCCTCCATCAGTCTCTGCAGGCGCTGCTGATGACTGCTGACTGATAGGGTTCTTTGCAACCAAGTTATCCAACTCGGCATCTTCTCTGTCGATGCTGCAAGTCCCAAGAACAGCACTTTGGATAAACAGCACATTTGGCTGTTTGGGTCACGTGGAGGTGGATGGCAGCTCTAACCACATCTCTCTCTTCAGTTTTTTTGCCTTGAAAATGCCACTGCTAAGCCCTGAAAAGTGTGTGGACTTTTTTGAGCCTGTCAACTTAGAGTTTATCACTTCAGAGTGGATGTAAAGATCTTCACGGGAGTCTGGTCCCTGAATGAAGCAGAAAAGAGTCCTGGAAGGTTCAGAGACTTGCCTGGTGGCTCCTGCTGCTCATTCGGGCCAGATGCATTAATACTGATCTTCCCTCAAGAGACTGAAGTGTTTTTGCCATCACTGGGGTGTAAAGAGGGAAGTGAAAAGGGGGAAAACAAAAGGCTTTATTTTGCCTTTTTTTTTTCTTTATTTGTCTATGAACACCTCCTGTAGAACTGTTTCAATTCCCAACAGAGCAGCCACAGTGATAAAAATAAGCCCTATCAGGACAGCTAAAAAAGAAAATTGCAGATAGTTACAGAAAAGAGAAGGAGAAGTCAAAAAAAGCACGATAGTTAAACAGAGCACTGGTTGAAAGTTTTTGGATTAATTCACCTGAGATACAGAGGGACAGAAGAGAAGAAAAACCAAGTGAAATAAATCCCCAACATGATCACAATTAGATCAGCAGAGCACATTATTTGATGTATTTTTCATTTTGTCATATTTTCTGATCATCCTTCTCTGTCAAGTATTATTGTTAGAGATGAAAATTTTGAGGAGTTTATGTGGATATTAAGAATAATCCTTAAAAAGCACCATGCTTATAACGGTTATGATAAAAACAAACCATTTCTTCACACCTTCTTTTGCCCCCATGATTTGGAAAGGATAACAACCTGCATGTTTGAAAGCATAAACCAACCTGCAGTGAAACAGGACTTGAGTTTCTCCTGAGGGGTTTTGTGTGCTTTTCTCAGCAGCATGTGGTACTGTAACTATGTGGCACAAGAGTACTGACATGATGTCAGTCTGACCGCTGAAATCCAGTATCGTAAGACATCAGTTCTCAGATGTGACAGATATGCCATCTACAACACTCATCACCAGCAATATCAGTCATCTTCTGAAGCTGGGCTTCTCTTTCTCATGCAGAACATACATGACCTGCCTGAAAATTTTATAAATTATTAAGCTTCCCAGCCTCTAGTTTTTGTGTCTGTTAACTTTAATGGAAAGTAAGAAATGGCCATGGATTATTTGCTCTGCTGTTCTTGAAAGTAGGAAAAATGTTTGTGGTATCTTTGTGGATAAAAATAGATTATGACCCATTAGCCTAACAAGTCGGTGAACTGACTGATTTGTTTTGTTTTGTTTTTATTAGTAATAAACAAATTAGTAGATAAAGTCTCTCCTATAAGCAGCCTCAGCGTACAAAGGAAAAGCAGTAATGGCTCTACTTAGTTACCCAGCTGACCAATCATTTTTACTGACACGCACAAGATAGTGGGATTTGAAACTATATAGCTTCAAATTTGAGTATAATATAAAATATGACAAAGTATTTTTTTTAAGCTACATAATTTCAAAAATCTGTAGAGAAAAAAAGGGTGTTTTAGAGCTACAGGAAGACTGTACTGATAGGAATCCAGCCTGAGCACACCACCATCTTAAAACATCTGCCTCCATCCTAGCTTGATTGGAAGGAAACTACTGATGGCATTTGAATGCAGAGACAAATAAACACTGTACAAAGCAGTTTTAATGCCTAGTCAGGAAAAATACCTCTGTGTGATTCCTGAAAGATGGAAGCGACACATTTCTTGTATTTGCTGGATTTCTGTTTGAGTTTTACCCTCTTTTGAATACTCCCTGCATGCTGCAGCCATGGAGAAAACTCTGTTTTGGTCACCAAGCGTAGTAATCTGGTAGATTTTTTGCTAGAAGTAATCACTTCTGTGTGAGTGGTTACACCGATCTCCGACTGCGAGACACCAGCCAGAGAGGACTGTGGTGAAGCAGGTAATCCCTCTGTGGACAGGTGCTGGTTAAAACAAGCTATGGAGCATTCATAGGCTGAAAACAGCTGCTGCGAGGAAGCAGCAGGACCCTGGGATTAGTTATACAGCCTTAATATTTATCTCTATACTGCAGATATAAGCAGTCTTATTAAAAAATATTTTTGTCAGAAGAGAGAAGATATTCATCATCTGCTGTTCAAGAGAGGAACTTCATATTCATTTTCATTTCTGATGAGAGGAAGATTTATCTTGTGATAAGGCTGCTTTACAGACATGAACTCTCAGGAACTAGAGATTTGAAATACCTGTCTGTAGGTGTTTATGTAGATCCACACAGCCACTTCCCCTTTCCACAACCTACAACTAAATGTAATATTTTGCTAGAATAAGCAGCTGTTAGTGAACTGACACAATTCAGGGTTGACATAGGATGTGGCTTGAAATTTCGATCCTTCCTTAAACTGGGTGTCTTAGTGCCATGTTACACTGCCTGGTGAGGGACTGCAGAGGAGAGGAGAATGCCAGTTGGGTCATGGAGAAATGTGTAAGTGAAAGCTCCTGCTACAGAATTTAAAACCATCTTATTAAACACAGCTAAATGTAGGGAAAACTATATTCATGTCATATGGAAGAGATAGGGGAAGTTCACCGGTGAAGAACTGCCCCCAAAATCCCCTTGTACCAGTGGACTTTTTCCCCAGTCTCATGCCTGATGACTCACGATTTTGGGATTTTTGAACCTGGCAAATTTTCTTGGTCCTCTCTAAGAGCATCAGAGAGTGGCTATGGCAGGGCCGATTTACTCCCTGGTACCTACCAGCTTGTCTAGAAAAGATCCCGCAGCAGGAGGAATGGCTTCGTGGCCAGGAAAGCCATCAGGAACCCCAGAAATGCCATCATAAATTTGAGGCTGAACTATAAAGCCCATCAAGTCAAAAGACTGAGGAAAGCATAGAGTTTGGAGCAGAACCAATAAAAGTGAATAGCTGAGAGCAGCTCCAAAACTGGCAAGTTTTGTGCTGCTGATTCACAGCCTCTTCTTCACACAGTTTCTTCACATGCAAAACCAGCAGGCACTTCTGCTTGGTGCCTCCCTAAAGCTACAACAACTTAATTGATAGCCTTGGCAACTGGGGCTGTTTAACTAAGTGGTTGCTTGAGTGGCTCATTTGGAAACCTAACTGGCCAGACTTTCTTGCTGGCTTGCGTTGGAACTATGAAGTCTTGGAAGAAGGAGATGAGAGGGGGGATTCCCATGCACAGCTTCTTGCCCTGGGGTGCCCCTGGATGTCAAAGCACAGCCAAGTGCCGTCAGATTTGACACTGAGAGCTTATATGTGAATGAATATTACTCTAGACTCCTGAAAGAGCAGGCTGGAGTGTGAGGGAGCAGCTGTTTTAACAAGGCAAGGAGGCCTGTCCGTGCCAGCACATTGCTAGAGCTCAGCGTGTCTAGTTGCCAGATTTAAGGAATATCCAACGTCAGGCAGCTGAACAAAGAACCACCAAGACCTATGTTCAAACCCACAGGTTTAAGGTACCCCTTAAAAAGGTGTGCTTTATCATCCTTTAGACTTTAGCATCTGCTCAGCAGCTACTTATGGCTATCTTCCTCCTCCTTCTTGGCCTCAGTCATCCAGGCCTTCAAACAGGAGACTCCCGCCAAACCTCTGGCACCTCCAGTTGGAAACACACTAGGCGTCACCAAAAGGCCCGGACTAGAGCCATTTCCCCCCAAAACTACCATGAGTAAAATAATCTATGGGGCAGCAACTGTTCACTTGGAGTTGCTGCATATTTCTGGACTGAGGCCATACATCTTCTTGCCCTTCAGGTGACCCTGGACCAATGCAAGGCCTAAGTAAAGGCCTTCAAGTCCGTGCATGAGCAGACGAAGGACTACTACAGCCACACTGTGGCCAAGAGAGAGACTTGTCCCTGCCAGGAGGAGCATCATGTCCAGAGCTGTGAACGTTCAATCTCATCATCTCTCAGGCAGGCAGGGTGATCGGCATGGGAGCAGCATAGCCATACCTATGGCTTGTGGTGGCCCTTAGGTAGCACCCAACACCTCCGTGCTCCTGGACCCACAGAGGCTGTGGGGACCTCAGGCTCTGTTGCTTGCACACATGAACAGAGCAGGGTTGTAGCAGAATCAGCTAGAGAGCATGTTTTTGTGACCATGCAGTTCTCCTGCCTTGTGGTAAGCTTCTTTGTTTGTAAGTTGGCTGTGGATTGTAGCTGGCCAATGGCTCTGTTTGTTTCCCTGTTTTGGTTTGGTGTTATTAACAGCCAAGGTTTTTGTCTGACTGCAGCTTGGTCCTGCATGCTGTTGACCTGTCTCTGCTGAGCCCTGCCCAGAATCTGTCCTTCATTGCTGACCTGGTCCCGTCCTGCCAGCCTGTCATCACCTGGGTCTGTCCTTCCCTGTTTGTGTTCTCTGCATTGTCATGGTTTGTTCCTGTCTTTCACCATCCCACTGCTGCTTTCCCTTCCTCTGTCCCAAGTCAGACAGTGGTTTTCAAACCGCTGCTGCCCCAGGACATCCACAAATGGTAGCTCATACCTCTTCTGTCACTCAAGTTCCCACAGAAGGTAGAGTATGTTGGCTCAGGGGACAAGTGTCCGGTGCCACCAGACAGTGACTGTTGCAGAGAACTTTTTTCATAACCAAACACATCTGATCAAACTCCCAAATTCACAAGCTTTCTCTGCACTGACACCTCCGTTGCAATCGTGACTGTCACAGGGATGACAGGCTTTTCCTACATCCCCAAAACATGGCTGTCCCTTTTGTCCCTCTGAAACCCCTCAGTCAGAGTGTGCCTTAGCTGTACTGAAAAGAGTGACAGGACAGCCACTCTCTGCTGGTAGTAGGAAAATGCAAGGACAGTGTTGAGCTTTGGCCTTGTGACAGCAGATTAACTCTCTCCCAGGGGGGACTCCCTGGTCTTGGTGTTTGTGGGAGCTGCTGTGATGTGGGAGCTGCACTGCTGCTGGTAGCGTCATCAGTACTAAAGAGGCTGCTCGGGAAAAACAGAGCAAAAAGATGCCTAAAATAATTTCATGACCTCCAGACTTGGGCTCACTGACGTATTGCTTGTCACTGAGAAGTCTAGATAGTTTCCTCTCAAAATTATTTTATTTTTTGTCTAAAGTGAATGTGTCTCAGCAGGTGACATCTGCAAAACCTTGTGAAAACCACATTTCCTTCTATGTTTGAAACAGTCCTGTTTTTAATAGAGCAGCTAAAGATGCTACTTACAAGTGCTCTGAACTTAGACACAAATATTTCCTCCTTTTCTGTTTACCATGAAAGTCAAACTCTATTTCTTCTTGTTCTACGATTCACTCTCAACTAATTGGAGAACTACTGTTTTCCTTTTTTGCTATCTGGGTCACCTCCTATAGCTAGCTTGCTCACATACCAGCAGCAGGGTTTTCCCCTTAAGACCTTAGTTTTACCAGCAAAAACTGTGAAGCTCAAAGATTCCTCTTTGCACCTACACGTGTCTCTGATGTCTCTGTGAGCCCACTCACGTCTGCTACATCTCCTGTAGCATCTTGTCTAAACTCTCAGCTGCAGTATCTTCCAGCTGTTCGTACATCTACCACAATAAGCATCTAATTCTTGGAGACCCTTAGAGTCTGCCCAGCTACCAGATAGTCCCCAAAGTGTCCTTCTTTGGGGATATCGAAATCATACAGTGTTTCTAGTCGACACTTCTGAATTTCTCACTGCTCTCAGACCTTTCCACTCCGGTCAGGCCCTGCTCATGGGTGCAGTGGTACAACCCACTACACTTTCTAGGTCTGAGATTCAATGCTGAATCCTTTGTGTTTATGGACTTCAGGTCCACAGCAGAATATTTCGTTCTTGGAGAACTTCTTTGTCACATGCTCTGCTCCACCAGCAGCAGCTAGGTCTGAACCTTAGATGTGTTTCGTAGTATGTATCTGCAATAAACACCCTGCTTTAAAAATAGCCTTGATTCATGAAAGCAGGTGAGATCAAAGCAGCGGTGGACTAAGAGACAGATTCTGTCAAGCCTGACGTGCTCTACAGAAAGCAGCTGTAAAGATGATGGGATTTTTGCCAGTGTGGCGGAACCCTTAACTACCTCCTCCTCCACTGCTCTTTTACAGCCCCAGCATAGGAGGCAGGGCTAAGCAAAATTAGTGTCCCCCATATACGCTGGCCTCAGAAGGGTTCAGTTTAAAGCAGTGATTTTCACACAGTGAGGTGCACCCCACTCAGGAGGCAACAGCGTGTGGCAGAAGGATGTGAGAAAGTGTCCTATCTGCTAAATCCTGCCAGACCAGTCCTAGCTCCATCATGGGACATGCACAGCAACCCTGGAGCCAGGAGCAGTGTGAAGAAGTTTTTGGACAAGAAGACGAGTCTGTGCAGGGAGGAAAAAGGGGTAAAAGGAGAAAAAACAACACTTTTCATCACTGAACTGCTCGTTACTAATTACACCCCATGGCACACTGAGAGTATTAAGACCAAGGTTTGCACCGAATATTAAGAAAAGGCAAGAAAAACCTGAGCTTGTGCTGAGCTCAAGCTAGATGTACAGGCACTAAGTCACAGAGAGCAGCTACAGAAACCTGTCCTCACATTGTCTGGCACAGCAGTTACTGCAGCTGCCACTCCAGCCACATTTCTGTTGCATTGGGACCACAACTGATAACCTGAGCAGTGGCGTGACCCTGTTTGTAACTGCAGCAATACTGTTCTCTGCTTCCCCACTCCCAGCTCTCTCTGGTGCGGCAGCTGCTGACTTACATGCACTTTTGTAGCCTCTTGTGTACAAAAATAAAGGAACCTGGCTGGGAGGGCAAAATCATTCTTCACAAAGCTGTGAAATGTCCATTTCAGCTCCAAAGTGGGACCGAGCTTTGTCAGAGCAGCTGAGATAGTGGAAATGCTGCCCTGGGGCACTTTTGCTTTGACAGCAATGCTATTTGTGCGACCACGATGAGGCTGTAAGATCAATGTCTCCCCGAGTGACATGGGAAATGCTGAACCTGAAAGAGCCGTCTGCAATTTCAAAAAAGCTGTACAGAGGGGGTACTCCGTTCAAACAGTGAGTATTTGTTTAAATGTAGTGTCTTGTGTACAGAATTGTGGAAAAGTCCTCAGGAGAAAATCAGTCTTGCCCACTGAGGGCCAGAGAGCAGAGTTAAGTGTGGGGTTTTAATATTTTCTTTCTCCCAAATGAGGTTACTGGAAAATAAGGAACTGCTGGTTTAGAGGCCGCAGATGATCTAAATGGGACTATGGGAAGGGCAGGTTAAAATTAAGTCCAGATGGTCCTTGGTCTTTGGCAGAGTAGCAAACTTTATGTTAAAATTTCAAGAGAATCCAGTAGCTATACTCTGTAGTGCTTTAACAAATGAGGAAGGTAACAGGGAGAAGAAAAACAACCAAGAAGACCCTACGAGAAACTAAATTCAGAAAACGAATCAGTTTGGTCAAGTCAACGGGTCCACTCGGCTCTGGTAGGATGTTTACCCTTTGTAAATCTTATTTGGCACAGGAAAGGTACTTTCTGATCTCAGAATCTCTCAAAGCAAAAGCAGGATTCTATAAAGACTCAAAGGAAGGAAGCCAAACTGATTCATTCTGCTCACCTACCAGTGCAGTGAGACTGCTGTTGCCAACCTGTGACTTTATCACAAGACTTGTAGTCTCCTTAAAGCTACAGCTACTATGCAAACTGATGGCTATGCTAAATGCAACGGAGCATCAGCTTTTATTCAAAAGCAAGGTCTTTGGTTTGCTGAGGAGAGCATTAAGCATGGTCCCAGTATTTTTGAAGTCTCAGAGAAATAAGTCAACTCCAAAATATTTGACAAAAAAAAAAAAAATCTATTTTAACTTAATCTCCACATTTCTGCATGCCAGAGACCAGCAGTACTGTGTGAATAGAAGATGGAGAAAAAGAAGAAATGTAGTGTATCCAATCAGTCACTACAGACACATCTTGATAAAATGCTAGTCTTGCTTTTCCAGCAGCGTAAAGATGAGAGGAAAAGCTGGATGTGAATTCTCCTTGTGGTCTACTAAAGGAAGCCCAGCATTCCTGTTTCTAATACATTCTGTATTCATGACTTATGCTCTGCAATGATAGTTAAATCTAACCTCACAGCAACCTGTATCCTGCCAAAATCCTTCAGTACTAATTAACTTCTATTCCTGACTGGAACTCAAATTGTTTTGTAAAAGAGAAATATGTTTTTTATAGGAAAGGGAACTTGAAAGGAAGGTAGTAAAGTCTCCATCAGCTGCAACAAACTCTAATTAATACAGACCCAACAACACTTTGTTATATCAATCACAAGGAGATTTAAACTACGCTGAAACATCAACAGCGCCTGCACTTCTGAAGCACAAATGGAGAAGCAGTAATCACCACAGAACAAAGCAAAAAACTGCCAAGTAGAAGTAATGCCTTGCCTCAAGGACAGAAATTACTTACTTCTGTTTTCTCTGGCTTTTTCAGAGGAGACGATGAAGTGCTCCAACTTGTGCCGTACTCACAGGCTGCTCTGTAAAAACTCCAGGAAGTTGGTAACGATACCGTGTACAGTTATAAGTGGCGTGAGCTAAAAAAGAATAGATTGCTCATGACATCATCAGGCTCCCAAAGTGTGTCACCAGTAGTTAGGTAAACACTTATAGGTAGGAGGGTGACTGGAATATCCCAGTCTTGAAACTCTTAGTTCTGTCATCACTTAAAAAGTCATTGTTAAAAGACTTCTAGGTCAAGGAATATCCATTGGGAAAACCCACTTCTGAAAATATACTGAAAGAGTGAGAAGAGACAGAAGAAACTATTTATTAGTTACTGTAAGTAGAAGATAATCAGAAAGGGGAAAAACCAAATTGTCAGGACAGGAAAATATGGAATCGACAGAAACGTAGAGGGAATAAAGAGCATTGTGCTGGTGGGTCTGTGTTTAAGTGCAGTCCAGGGACTGAGGGCTGTAAAGTTGCTGCCAGGCAGAGCACGCAGGGTATTGGAGTTTCTCAACATTGCTGCAAAGTCAAAGGTTTCAAAAATTCTTCTGAAACAGCTTGTTCTCATTGCTGTCCCCTGTATTGCTTTCAGATATGAAATAGCGCCCATGCTCTTGCACCGTGGACTCGACAGCAGCCGTGCACGGCTGCTGCCTTTCACAAGTCAGTAGCTCGGCAACCATGGCTGCATTTCAGGAGGGGGCCTGTGCGAAAGGCCGTGCTTTCTGCCCCAGTGCCAAACCAGACAGCACAGCCTGGTTTGGGGAAGTTTGGGCTGTTGCTTTTTGACTCCAGCCTCTATTTAATCTACCCTCCTTGCTGTGCCAGCAGGGCTGTGAGATGTGCATAGGTATGCTTGGGCTCTTTGCTGGGCATGTGTAGCTGTGGCACGATGAACTGCTATGGCTGGCTGATGGAGGAGGCAGAGACTGACCAGTGCAGTCAGAAGAGCAGCTAAGAGAAAATAAAGCCTTAACAAGAGAAGTGATTGCTTTCAAATTCTGCCACTTGTGCAGGGGTGAAATGTAGGTTCAGCTCTTGTCACTGCTGGAATCCATTTATGACCAGAAATTTAATCTCTTGAACTCCTGTTCTGCGTGTGCACCTTAATCGTTGTGCTAATTTGCCCTGGAGGGACAAGAGTCCAATGAATTGTCCCAAACCTTTCTGACTTGGGCTGTCAGGCTCTGTCAGGAACAGAATGCCTGCATGAGATGCTTATTCCTTATTTGTACAGAGGAGATAATACCCACTCTGGGTGCTACATGTATGTTCCCTTGAAAGTGTATGAAATGGCCGGGTACTTAAATGGGTAAGGAACACAGAAAGGGGTAGTGATAAGAGGGAAAGACCATTCTGGTGCCAGTCGTGCTAGAAAAAGCTGAAAATGCTAAAGATGAGTTGGTGGTTTGAGCAGCTTTGAAAGAAGAGCTCCTGAATGGCAAAGGTCACTGATATGAAGGACTGTATGAGCTTTACCAAGGGTCCTTGCTCAGGCTTTAAGTGAAGGATGAGGAAGATCCCAATGTTACACTGCCAGCCTAGACCGGTTTTGCGAGGCCTGTTGCGTGTGTTGCTGCAGATGCTGTGTGTGACCCTATGAAAGTCACTTATGACCAGATTTATTAAGTATTCAGGCAACGTCCTGATCAACTTCTACCAGTTCCACCTGTGGTGAGGTGCTTACAGCACCCTGTGAGGATCTGTCAGTGCTTGCAGACTGGTGGGGTTTAATGTAGGTCAGGGAGGAACTGGGTGGTAACCTAAGGCAGATAACTGAATTTACTTTTGATAGCTGTGCTGAAGGTGAAACATTTCTGAAAAATTAAAGAAATGCTGAGCATGTACTTTCATTCTGGAGTGAAAAAGTTTCTTTGATTCAGTTCTGCTCAAGAGGGTTTCTGAGGAAGAATCTTTCTGTGAAGAGCAATTCATTCTCAAGGGCCAGAATGAATTGGGGAGGAAGAGGCTGAAGCCAGTTTGGTAGCCTCCATCTGCAGAAGAGAACAGGAGAAATTTCTGTCTGTACCAGCTCAGCCTGGCCGGACATAGTGCTGGAACCTGTGTGCAGCAGGTCTGTGTACTGCTCCAAACCCATGATTTCATCTTTGTCCTCCTCTGCTTAGATATTAAACCCAAAGGAAACCATGAAGAAGGATGGGAATGTTTCTGAGATGCCTAGAACTTATTTCTCTGTGCAGGTGACCATTTTTCATTAAGATATGTGGACAGAAAAGAGGAGAATGCTCTCTGTCCTGAAGAACTGCAGTTTTTGCAGAGACCAGGGCTTCCTCGGTGGTATTTTTGATGTAGCAGATCACTGTTCCCGTTTGGATGCAGTCAACTCTGCCGTCAAACACCTACTTAATTATGCTCTCTGTGATGCTTGCTTGCACACAGTGATAAAGGATATTGGATATTCAGAGACACAAATGCATTTGCCAACTAGATATTGTGGTGAAACATTGAAAATTGAGTGGTCTTCTGTAGAGAAATGGAAGACAACTTGCCTCTGTGCCCTAGAATCTTCCAGAGGGACCTGAAAAACATTACTATTTAGAGTCACTTGTGCTTCACGCTTCTCTCAGTAATAGGGGCCAAATCAGCATCACCCACAATCATTGCCCTAGCAAGCTGAAGACTGATGCCAAGATTTCCCATTGGAAGATGCTTTCAAAAACGTTTGACAAGATCTTCTATGACTGGGGATGAAAACAGAGCTAACACTTCCATGGGTAGCAAAAAAACCCCAAACATTTCAAGTAAGTTTAGTTTGTATTCAGTAGAGATAATATAAGCAGTATAGCAATAAAAATTTTGGCCTGTGTTGTATTGTACTGATGTCATATCCAGGCAGAAAAAAGATCAGATAAAGATCCACTTATAGCAGACGGCAGAAACCGTCTGGCCTCTGTCTACATCCGATTGAAGTAAATGGAAATGTCTCTTTGAGCCTCAGAGAGTTCAGACTGGGCATTTTGAGCCTACTTCTCTCTACCTTTTAATTGCTGGGTGCTGTTTAGATAGTTGCCTTTAAGGTAGAATGTTTAAGCAAGTTAAGCTGCATACGAGATATCTTCTCTGTGCTCTTCATTGTTTTCCAACTGGGGCACAGTGACTGTCCAGAGAATAAGGGAGAAAAGAGCCCAGCTTTGTTTTAGCTCACTGCTACATAACGCAGACCTTTTTGGAGGGATTTTCACAGCACTAAGAGTCAATGCTTCTGCACCTTTGACCAATAAACAGAAATAACTGTGGAAGTCTGATAGGGTCCAATGTCTTTGAAAGACTTTCAGACTGAGTTTTTCACTCCACTTTTTCATTTAGAAACTATCAAGACAAAAGTGGGTATGATATTGGGCGTTTCTCAGTTCCACCGCACATCAAAACGCTCTGTGTTAGCGTTATCTTCCCCTGATCGTGACCAACAAGAACCTGTAAATGGAAGAAACCTTAGATCATCTGCCTCTCCTACCTCCACATACAGAACACAGATTCACACTCACATAACAGCTCTGCAAAAGATTACCCAAGAAGACAATTTTCGTCCAGTTGTGCATATTTTTTGTAAGCAACTGAGGCTCTTTTTTTCTTGCCAAATGATGGAATAGGGCTTTAAATTTTGTGTTGTGGAAAATGAGGAAATGAAAACAGCTCCTTGAATTATGGGTCTTGGTAGGAAAAAGCCAAATGTCTGGCTCTTCCTTTGTTACCAGACAGCACACTGTGGCAGTGCGAGCACCCTGACTGCTTGCACGGAGCTTGCACAGAAGACAGAGCCCTGCAGAAGGCACCTGATAAACATCAGGTGTCACCTCCCAGGGCTATCTGACACCTCGCAGTCTGGGTTCCATTAACTGCCTTCTGGCTGTGTGGACTGAAAATGACCACAGCTCACACTTGACCAGGGTATAAATGGAGCCCTGCCGGAGAACCGTTTGGAGTTGGTTCTCCTCAGAGCAGCAGGCAGTGCAGTTGGACACTCTCCCCTTGGATCGGGACGCTGATTGAGGATACTTCCTGGGACTTCCCTCAGATTAGGATGCTGTCTGAACATATCTCCCCGGGATTGAGTGACCCTCACCCCGGCGTTGGCGAGTGACCCTCTTGGTATCTCTAAGTGGGAGATTCCCCCTTTATATCAGTGAGGTGCACACTGTGGTTCATCTTCCTTCCACTGTTCTGCAGTGTTCAGGGATCTGTTGTGCAGTAATACGTTCCCGACTGACATCCAAACCTGTCATTAATTTGGTCAGTCAGAGTGCCAGGCAAATTTGATTGCACTAGATCCACGTTTTTGGGATAGCTACTGCTGTCTGGTTTGTGGGTGCCTTGGCAATACACACTGAGTGGGGACTGAGCTGCAGAACTGTCTGGGGAATGCAGCATGTACAGGGTGGCAAAAAGGGCTTTCTAAATGATAAAACCAAGGCAGAAAAGTCCCTCTAGGACAGCAATGCTAAGAGGCATTGAGGACTGAAGGCTGCTTAGCTCTGTGTTCCTCTGATCAAGCACTGTACAAATCCCCCTGCACTGTTATGATATACAACTGTGCCTAATAAAGACTCTCAGTAGCTTGTGGTTCAAACCTGGTTTATCTGTGACAGTGGTGGCTGTGATGCTGTTGATCTAGGATGGGGACAAAAACCAGCCTGGTGTTTTTTCGCAGTTATATCAGGATCAACCACAGATTGAATCCCTTGAACCAGATGGTGTGGGAAGAGCTCTGTGCTAAAACCACAGCTTAGCTTCCTCCCAGCAACCACCTACCTGCAGTCTTCCCCTTACACATGCAGTGTAGCTCTGCTCCACCCTGACAACTGGGCCAATTGACTGGCAAAACCACTGAGCTGAGCCCAGCACAGAGCTCACATGAGTTTCTGGCTTCCCCTGCACATCCAGTTCATAGCGTGCAGTCTGCAGGGAATGCCAAAACCTTCCTGTTCAGCCGCTGGAAATAAGTGCAGAAGTGTCATCTGTTGAGATTTTTGATGCTTTTCTGCATGCGATTCATGCTGTGCTGTCATAGGGTGGGATGGCAGTCAGATTCTTTCTGGTTTGTCAGGCTGCATAAATGTCTGCATCTCACATCTGCGCTTGAAGGTCCTCCTGCTCTTGATTTGTCTGTTTTTGTGAATGGCGTGTGGAAATTCAGCTGTCATTGGTTTTCACTGATACAGTGATGTACTGTGTGCCTCGAGGGTGGAAATCCATAAGTCAAGTGTGTGGCTGATCATGTCCTCATCAAGTAACAGTCTTTCACCCTGAATAAAAAAGCTCTATCAGTTTGACAGTCCTACCCCTTCATGCGCTGGGATTAAAATGTACCCCAGCAAGAGCTCCCTGGCACAGCACAGCTGGTGGTTGCACTGTGCATCACAGAGACCTTTGACTCCACCGACTTCTCTGGGGCAAGAGCAGATTTGTCTCCTGTATGGTAAGAGTAAAGAGGTTCCAGTCTGTAGGCAGGGGTCCTTGGGACAAGGTGGGGTACATAGCTGGGTTTTGTCTACCAGCCTCTTTGGGAGAGCCTGCCGCCAGCAGCGCACCCACAGCTGAAGCTCAGCTGCGCGAGCGTGCTGCCGCAGCAGCGGGTTTGGCCCCACGCTTTGAACTCTATCTCTGAACATGCACATCCCCAGACATCCCAGCCTGTCCATGTTGTTCTTTTGTTCAGCTCAAACTGCAGGGATAAAAGGCAACTAAAAACTGTAAACAGACTCAGATAGCAGATGCTGATCGTGCCCGGCAGCCCGGCTCTGCTGCTCGTGCCGCCCTTGCAGCTCGGGTCGCAGCCTTTTGGCGGATATGACTGTCCGTGTGTTTTGTAAGAACACCTCCTTATACTAGGAAACTATAACACCCACAAGGTTAGAAAGGTTACAGTTGTTAGTGCATGGGGGAGGAAAAGGGCGCGGTTCAAAGAATACGCATTTCTGACTTTTTTTTGCAAACTGGAAGTAGCAGCAGCAGTGGGCCAACCTTAGCAAACCCAGCGGGAAGCACCACTTGCAAGTCTATAGCATGGTCTACGCTCCTCAGCAACCACATTTTTCCTGTGGTGCAAATATACAGAAATTCAAGATGGTTTTGCGCCTTCTGTGCACAGTGCTGTAATGTCAAGCTTCGCTTTGTCTTTAACTTGGAAGACTTCCGCGAAAGAGCCAAAAGCTGATGAAACTGCAGTACCCCATTATGCATTAAGGGGTTGATTTACTGAGGAGGCATGACTTTTTAACATGGTTACCCAGAGCTCCATGCTACTGCATGGTTCTTTGGTTTTGGTTATTGTATCTCAGGTTAATACAAAAACTGTGTCAATCATGGAAACAAAGGCATGAAATGGGTCCTTTTTTTGACCAGTAGGTGAATGGCTGAAGGACAGGGAATCATCATACACAGATTAAGTGCCTTGGACAAAACTGCATTTCAGATGGACTGAATCTCACTCAAATACCTCTGCCATACATCCAAAAATTTTTTAATTCCTGTTGTTTTCCTCTTTCCTTCCAATGATTTGCTCTGTATCTAGGCTCGACCAAGGTGATGCAGCAGAGATTCAAAGGGCTCTGGTGTTTGCATTGCATCATCTGTGCCATCTGCCAGCTCTTCACAGCAAAGACCCTGGCAGTCCACCTTGGAGAGCTGCACCAACCCCTTGGAGGGTGAGTGGCTTTAGGAAGCTTGTGCCCTGCTAGGGGAAACTGCCACTGAACTGGCAGCCATCCATGGGTTACCACCAGCACGTCTGTGCTGAGGGACACCTTAGAGAAATGCTGTAGACAGGAAAGCAGGAAACATTTTGCAGAGCAGAGATAACATTGAAAATAATACTCTATAAATGTTTGATTTACTGATTTGCCGCCATGTCAGCATCACAGGAAAAGGAAATGGGACAGAGGAGGAGTGGGAGGAAAAAAGGCAACAGGACAACAAAACGAGTTAGCAGATTTCATTGGGGACAAGACGTAATGTCCTGGGTTGTCTCCTGAGCACGATATGTTGTGGGGGTCTGCGATCACATATGGACACTGAGGATGTGAGTCCTTTGATTCAAAAGGAAATGTCTGTATTTATTTAACAAGATGGACAACTTGCATCATCTTGGGGTTCTTCTGCACGGGGAATTAGCTCTTGTATACAGCTGGAATCACCCTGGGCATGCTAGCCCTTATCTAGAGCAAACCAGTCCTTGGGCCACTGCTCTGAACTTCAACACCTCTGTGTGATGGAGAAGTGGTTGCAGAGCAGGCATGTGATGGAAGAGTTGTCACCCCTGTGCTCCATTTCTCCCATTTTCTCAAAAGCCCCTTTTGCAAGAAGATCTTGGAGGTCTTGTATGACTTCATGTGAAGTGAACCCCCCACATGATATGAGCTGAGGTAAGCAATGGGAGACACACCTCCTGCCAGCATCACGTATCTGTTTAAGAGCATCGGGGAGAACCTCTCTGCACAAATGATTTTTTTGAGCCTTTGACAGACATTTTGTGATCTACCTGACAGCACCTCAGTGGGGGGGGGGAGGTCACAGAGCTGCACAGGCTCTACTTTAAAATTGCTTGTTTCTTCATTTTACTCCACTTTCTTTATGTCACTGGCCTCTGCTGGCCAGTGGAGGTGGAAACTGAGGCTCATATGTAGGTGATGGTCTGGGCAATGATACCACACTGCAGTGGCCAGTCCACAGAACCACCCCCTGCAGAGTTAGATGGTCATCTCTGATGTCTTTCTTGAGGCATCTTCTCTGAGCCTTGAGGATGCTGGTAGGTGTGAAAGACCTCTTTCAGTCCCTCCTGCTGCATTGTCACAAGCAACTTAATGTTTTGGAGAAAGTGCCTGATGAAAGTATGACATTCAACCTTCAATTAAAATGAAAGATTTAGTGGGGCACATATCTTCAGATATTTGCTTGACCTTTTTTCAGATAAATTCCCTGATGCAGTCTGAAAAAATAAGTATGGCCTTCCTTGAGATTTGCAGGTGTGTGTACACACTGAGGAGAAAATATCCTAGCTTTTTCCCCTTCTTTCCCACTAGTTTTTCAGATCTTCTTATTCCATCATAAAGATGGAACAGACAGCGAAAAGAATCTACTGGAAATCACTCTTGAAAATGCTGACTTTTGAGCTCTGGCATAATTTTCTCAGTATAAATGGATCTTCCTATAAATTAGTCTTCCTATAGACACCTGAGATTTTGGCTCGTGTTCAGCAGTTTCCATTCACTTAAACAATACATTTACAGCCTCATTTTCCAAACACTATTTTCATGCCCTACGTGGTGCCAGGAATATGTTTTTTGAAGATGCATTTGTGAAGCAACCACATTAATTGGAAAGATTCTTTGAAGTTAAAAGATGTCCCTTCCATCGTCTTTTCTCCTAACACTAGTAGCTTCAATAATTTTGTAAATAGAGCTACCCATGGAAAGATAAATGATGTCGTTTCACCAGGTGCTGGTGTAGTACAGACATATTTTAACACATGAGATGGGAGATGGGAGGTCTGTCTGCCCTGCCGTCTGCGGTATGTGAGAGTGATATCTGAAGAAGCTTTTCTAGGGTAAATTTGCAGAGTGGAAGCAAGTGGACCTTGACAGCACAAAGCTCTGTCTACTCCGGGTTGCCCAGATGTGAGCTGTTTTTGCATGAAACTTCAGTGCAGGCAAACTTGCAGGCCTCAACATTTTAAGAAATGCAAATATCTGATAATTCTCCACCAGCTTTGGTAGAGTGTGTGGCCAAGTAATGGGAAGGAAACAGATGCAACTCAGTTCTGGGCTAATCTTGCGGGCTCTTTTCATTAATCTCATTTCTGTCTGAGTCTTCGTGTTCCCTATTTAAAAAGACAGCTGTGATGCATACTTCCTTTGGAGATAGTTTGAGATGAAGTGGCAAAAAGATACTGTATGAGACTTAGGTATTATTACAAATTAAAAATTAATTAGATATCTACATGTAATGAACATGCATGAAATTCTCAGAATTCTATAGAACTAAATGCCAAGAGTCCTGCTGACATCACGGGCTGAAAATGTCATGGTGTGCTGTGCCAACATCACCGCTCAGATCCCAGGCAAACAGAACGTCTGGCAGAAGAAAAGCAGGTTGCAGTGCTTCTGCATCCTGGAGCTTATGGAACACATACAGCAGATGTATAGGTCAAAATAACGCATATCTTGTTAGGCTCCCAAGTTCCAGATACCCAAGGAAACACTAATACAAGTAAACCCCAGAAGTCTGACTTTCATTTGGTACAAGGGCCCTTTCTTGTCCCATCACTTCGAGTTACATCCTGGCACTTCTGGGAGCAGGAGGAAAGTGCTGTGAGGACAAAAGAAGAAAGAAGATGGTCCAGGAAGAATGCAGTGTCTGTGCTCTGCTTTGGTTTCAAGAGGTTTGAGATGCCTAGATATTGGTAAAGGCTCTGGCCTGTGATACACAGGTTCATTTCTTCTGTGGACGGATGAACGTGAGTAGTGGTAGGAGCAGCCACTGATAACCTGTGGAAGTTTTTGGGTGCCCTGGAGAAACCAGACATTGTGTTACTACAGTCAGGCACTCCCTTTGCTCAGGACTTCTTTCAAGACTTCTTTCAAGACCAGGAAAGCGGAAGCCACAGCAGAAGTGCTGGTCATCAGCCTCCTGTTACCCACCTGAGGTGATTCATGTTTCTATACATTTGCTTTGTTTGAAAACAGCCACTTGTGCTCTCAGTCTGCTCCCCAGCAGACCTCCTGAAAGAGCTGCCTAGGTCTGCAGCGTTTACTAAGTCCAGTTTGCAACATTTTTTATCTGTACTGTGGCAGCTGACACCCTGCTGTGTGGACCAGACCCCCTTTCTTACAGGCACTGCGCAAAACCAGCATGAAGGGAAGCCAGAATGCTGGCAGCTGCAATTTAGCGCAGCATTTACATAACTGCTGGAGGGCTCGGCTCCAGGAGGCAGGGTAAGCCAGTGTCACAGTCCGTCTTCATCCAAAGGGGAATGTCCAGCTCCCTTTGAAAAACAACCAGTAGGACAGTTTTCTGCCATTTTAGTGGGAAGAATTGGCCCAACCGAGGCTCTGACAAATGCCAGAGATGGTACAAAGGCGCTTGGCAGCAAATTGCTCTCTTGGCTCAGCTGCCTGTAGAACTGCAGCTTACATCAATCTGAAGCATGTGCTTAAAATGCTTTATGGACAGAGGCCTTATTACTAGACCAGGGCTATGGGGTTAGACCTGGGCCACTTTAGTAAGTGGATCTCTGTCAGAACAGCATCAGGCTCCCAGTGGCTGTTCCTGTTAGGACATGGCAGCACAATGTGGAAAATACTTTGCTTCTGCCTGCTGGTTGGTGGAATGTCAGCCATGGTTCAGCTAATTTTGTTGCTTTTAAATTTTATTAAAATAAAAATGTTATTAAAATGGACACAGTGGATACCAGGTCTGTTTCCCTAGAAAGCTTCATAGCAATTCAAAGGCATAGAAACAGGAGGAGAGAATAAAGGCTGGCGTATTATTTATAAAAAGGACATCTTCTGGGGTTCTCTATGACTGTTCTATGGTTCCCCTATAGTGGTTTGTTGTAACAAACTAAGAGTCTGTCATGGTAAACTAAAATTTGTGCACCTATTCCTAGCAACAGTGTTTTCTGCCAGGACACCGTCTCTTATCTCCCTGCTAGAGGGGGTCTTCCTAGAAGCATCATCAGTGGTGGGATGACAAAACAATAAATAATCACCTTACAATGCCAAAATCCTTTTGAAAAATGCTAGCAGCGTGGTGGTATTTACTCTTTAAAGTCTAATCCATAATTTGGAAATGAAGAAGAGCAACCTCATGTAGTTAAATCCTTATCAAGCTTAATTGTGAAATCAAATGGAAAGCTGTATTCAAATGCAACGTACTTTACAAGGTGAATTATTACTTAATTGAATAAGAAATTCAAAATAGGCTAAAATGAAAAATCAAGTTCTATCTGCTCTTGTCTTTTTTTGGTAACCATGAGATTACAAATAGTCCCTACTTCCATTTCTGCTAATGGATTTCAGTTCATTTTATTTTAGTATTTTTGAGGGGAGTTTGTTTATGGTGTAACTAAGGGGAATTTCCAAATGGAAAGGAGGAGTTAGTATGTACAAAGCCTGACTCTGAGCTTTGCTTCTAAGATCTGGGGGTTTTTTTTGTTTTGTTTTGTTTTTTCTGAGAATGAAAAAAAATAACAACTGTTCCCTTTTACTGGTACTTTTTCATCTAGCTGTGTGGGTGGTGTGTTGGAATAATAGTTTGATGGAGATTAAAGGAAGTGTGACTGCTATGTAACTTCTATCAGAAGGGGGAATCCCAGCTCTTTAAAGAGTGTGAGCAACTAGACATGAGTAGAGTTATTATAGGGTTCAAAAGGAAAACCAGCCCAAACAACCCCCTTCTCCCCAAACCTCCTCTAGATTTCCAGTATGCATAAAAGTGGGCCAGGCCCTTGGCTGGGGGCTTCTGCAGGCATTGTTGCTCTGCATTGACTCTAAAGAAGTCCCGCTGGGTTAAAGCATCTCCTGCAGAGATGTGCAGCCTTTCCTCTGGAGATGGAAAGAATGGAGACCCCCCCAGCTGCCAGCTGTGTTTGGTCACGTCCCATGGTATTTGGTCCTAGGTATCAAAGAGCACGGCTGAAAACTGTCACCTTTCTTCCAGGCCCAGTGTGTCTGGACTCAGCAGAAGCCAGTGCATCATTTATATAGAAAGAATACACCTGTTTAGTACAGAAGGCACACACCTATTTCAACCTTCTCACCTAAAGTAAAGCAGTCTGTAGTTCCTGGTATTTTCCTCCATGTAAATTCAAGGTACAAAAAAAGGCATAACTCCTGGAAGCCATTCTTAGTAGAACAACAGACACTTGACATGAACCCCCCTTGCCATTTAGCGCACATCTAACCCACAATCTGCTTCCTCCCCTTCAAAATCCTGCTTTTTATCACCTGTGGTCCCTAGATACTTGCAACTCACTCTTCCCATGTGCCCAGTGCTGAGGAGCAAAGCACCTAATCCTGACGTGGATTCAAAAATGTGCTGAAATCATAGTCCTTCTCCCCAGGAGTCTCAGTACAGCAGATCTGCACTGGGGACAACAACCTCACATCAACAGGTCCTTCCAGAAAATGCTGCTGCACCCAAGTTTTACTTTTTGAATCCCATTGTTATTTGTTTCTTTAGTATTTGTTTCTTCAGCAGCTGTTGTCTTTGCCTCCCCAGCAGTGATGGGTACCAGCCTGTGTCTGTTGGTTCCTATGAGGATCTTGGTCATTCTGCAGAAAAGATGTGGCAAAGAGGGGAGGGGTGGAAGAGGGTGAGGTCTATACACCTCCCACCAAAAGCAGGCCAAGTATACAGAAAATACATTTATGTTTCAGAAGGAAAGCAACTGGGGAACTGGTCTGGTGACTGGGGAAGTCAGCTCTCTGAAGGAAGTCCCCGTCCCTGGTGCTGGGGCTATTTTTGTCTTGTAACAGGTGACTGTAGTGGATTACATGGAGAAATAGTCCTGACAGCTGGGCCCAAAGCACAACTGCTGCCCACGCACCCTGCCAAAGGTCGTGCTCAAGGCCAGACCTGCACTGGCAAGGCTAAAAGGCTGTGGTGATAGCTAGGAACTCATGAAACACGTGGGTTTTGTGCAAATATTTGTGCAATTAACCTGCGCACGGTCACAGGAGACGGAAAAGTGATTTAATGCGGTGAATAAGGGCTAAAGCAAATAAGGGCTAAGGCAAAGAGCCGAGTGAGCCCTGAACCTCACACAGGCTGGTGTTAGCGTGGATGCTGTTGCAGGTAGTTCATGGTTTCCTTTTTGAGATTGCTTTGAAGAATGCACACATGGGAAGTGTGTGGACAGCACGAGAGAGTAAGAGTGGGGGATCAAATGTCTGTCTATCTCAAGATCCAATCTCCAGTGATGGCTGAAAGAAGTCCCTGGGAAAAAGCAGTATAATGGAGGCAGGATGCAGTACCCTCTCCCCAAAGCCTCTTCCTGACTCCATGAGTCTGCAGGTCAGGGACCTTCAGCATTGATCTTTCTGCTGCTATGCATGAACATGCAAACATGTTAGAGGACTGTACTAGGAGCCCGTGCTGTGGTCATTCATTTGTATTTGAAATCTCTCACTTATCCAGCTCTCACAGCAGTTATGGTATAACTTCTAGTATTTTACAGACCATGATTTTCTTTCCTGGTAAAGCATCTAGTGCCTTGGAAAACTCTGAATCCATCATGTCTGGGCCAGACTCATAAAGGCTGGAACTCAATTTTGCAAATAAATCTTGATGTTCTTTGAAAGATACTTATTAGCCTTTGCAACACCCCCACCCTTAGCTCACAATCTGCCACTTCTATTTGACTGTACTTACCCTGCTCATCCTTTTTACCCTTCTGCAGTATCGATGCACTAAGAGCACTTCAAACAGAAGCAGGAGAGAGATCATGCCATCTCTTTCAGGAATGTAATAAGCCAGAGTGCTCATTTTAAATATTTTTCCCTAGTAGACCTTGTTTATCATGCTCTTGATATTACTGAGCAAAAAAGTCCATCATCAGCCCCATTTTATACATGTATATAATCTGACGACTTTCTGAATACAGACAACTGCTTATTACGTACTCTCCTTTTACATTATTATTAATTTTACTACCTCTCCCTAGTGATATTCCCGCACTATTGTTAAGCTACTTTTGTTCTTAGTGGATGTTAAAACAATTTCTTTTCTCTGTCTTTTCTGAGGTGTTTCCAGATGGTTTTAATTTCACTTACTCATTTCTCACACTCAATTACTTCTCTTTTATATTAATTGGCAGCCATTTCCCCCTTTCACGTCTGTGATAATTTGCTTTTCTGTTTCACATTGGTTTCTTCACTTGGTCACTGAACGAGAATGAGATTTTTAGCATGATCTGTTTGCACTCTTGACTTGCAAATCCTGACTTTTTGACCATCTGATAAATTCTTCATCAAAGGATTCACCATTCATTTGGATTTTTCTACCCACATTTTTTTCTACCAATGATTTTAGATAGTAACGTTCCTCCAGTTAGAGAACTTACCTTTTAATGCTGGCTGTTTAGGGCAGTCAATGCCACAAATAATTGGGTCACAATCATGATGGCTGGTCTTCAGAGATCAAAAAACTTTCTAAGCAGCAGTTAGTTCACCATGGTGTGTCATAATGAATGATCTCACCTTGGGTGCCGTACCTGCTGGGTTAGAGAATCCACCTGTATCACCTAAATGCTATTTTCCGATTAGTTGCGCACATCTCTAGCATATGTCTGCCATTCTGAAGTCCTCCATGGATGTGGAACTTTTCTTTCCACAAATTGGGTGAGAGTTTAATGAATAATGGGTTTAAGGATCAACTCATCCTGGTTTTTGACTTTCTGACTTACTTAGATGGTCTGTAGCAGATCATTCTGCAGTTATTCTTCCTCTTCTGCTCAACATCTTGTACATATGACTTACCAACTCACAAACTGACAATGCTGACATAAAGAACCACCCGCAGTCTGCCCTTCCTAATCAACAGTTTTATTGCAATAATCAGGAAACTCATCTCACCCAGCTTCCATGTCAAATTCCTTCACACAACTTTCCCTTCCTTTCATTTGTTACTGTCCTTTCTAGCACCAAAAGCAATGATTGCAAGTTCTCATTTTTCCTCATTCAATCTTGCTGAGCTGTTGTCTGTATGCAGAGTTGCATGACACTCACTTTCTCAGCTCTGACTTTAGTGTTGCTGATCTAACCAATCCTGTATGGCCCCTGTCAAAATACATGGAGCCTACATGTGATTTTTTTTTTTTTTCTGTTCCTACTGTTACCCCTTTTCCTCAGGAAGAGGAGAGAAGGAAAAGCAAATCTAGTTGCCTCACACCCATTGTGCTGGCCACCTACAGCATATTCCCAAAGTTGTTCTGTTTTGCCTTGATATGTCAGAATATCAGTCAAATATAAATATTCCTTTTTGTGTACAGGCTATTATTTCACATCAGCTCTAGCTGGATGAAAACAAGGAAGACTTGAATGCTCATGAAAAAAAAACTTAGTTTCAGGAGGTTTCAATATCACTTTTGCTGAGCTGTTGATATTCACATGAACATTGGCAAGCAAGACTGACTCTAAACTGCTGTTACGGTAAAAAAAGATGAAGAATTATCTGTAATGTCTGGGTCAAGGGAAGGTGCTTGTGAGACAAGCTATTGTGGTGGGAGTGTCTTTCAAGAAGGAGGAAAGGAAAAGAGCATGAGACAGTAACAACAAGTGAGCGTGTATTTGAGAACGTGAGAAACATCATGAGCCAGACAGCCTCCTACTTGGAGAGCTGTTGCAGTATGTGGCAGGGTGACACAGCCTCCAGCAGAACAGCCCCAGCTTCTGGCTCCCAGCTCCCACCCCACAGCAGAGTGGGCAAGTCCACCCAGGACTTGTCCAGGTGGAATGGGTGGCCTAGCTACTAGTTGCAGAGGCTAGAATGGGCTGGAGGAATATAATGGAAATCTCGAGCCAGCGGAAGGCATCTCCTGCATAAAGGCAGAGAGCTACTGAGGCAGATAGATGCCACGATCCCATGACCCACAGCACGGATGCTGTATCAGATAGTGTGAAGAGGTTTGGATAGAGCCTCCAGAGAGCAGTATGGAACGTAAGGATGGAGAAGAGTCATCATTGTGTCAGGTCTAGAAAGTCAGGACAAGACTTAAAGATATTGCAGTTAGAATAGGCACAAAAAGAAAAAAGGCAGGAGGAGTGGACTGATGCAGGGAAGTCAAGGGGCTTTATGTAGCAGTGGCATTTTGGATAGAAAGTCAGGGGAGAGGAACTTGTGCTACTGGAAGTGTAGGCAGGAGATTTTACTGTCAGCAGGCTGAGAAAAGCCCCAGAGTTTGGTGGTGCTGTAAGCAAAGGCAGAAGTTATTACATCTGACTGCAGGGAGAGAATAAGAAGATGGGAGAAAAGTGGATTTGGCATGGAGGTGGAGAAGGGCTTTAGCAGGAAGGGGAATGAGTCTAAAAGAAACGTTTATTGTAGGAAGAGCAGTCTGAGCTGGTGGTGGGACTTTTAAGAGTTCAGCTATAGAGAGGTCAGACTAACAATAAAGATGGAGATATCCTTCTCAGAAAAATGGTTACTGTGTGATAAGGAATAGGAACAAGTGTGCCAGGGGAGGGACTGGCAGATGGTGATTCATGCCTTTACTGGCAAGGCCTGCAGAGATGACTTGTGGGACAGACACCAAGGGATTAAAGTCCATCTCCTGGAGCAGACAGGACTGAAGGTTCACCGGGGTGATCTGGATGGAGTCAGTTGTACCCACCAGGTTTGTTTCTTTCTCCTTGGAGACGAAAGTGGTAAGGAGGAGCTCAGGAGTCGAGACTGAGCAGAGAAGCAGGCAGTATCAGTTGTCCTGAGAGGCACAGCACGAAGCCACCAGTTTTGTGAAATAAGATGTGGCTACAAGAGAGCTGAGAACAACGGCCCAAAATAGGAAAAGGGACTGGAGAGTTACACCAGGGATTCAAGGAAGAGAAAGTAGCATCTCCCTGCAGTGAGGAGGGCATCTAGTGATGGCCGGGAGCATTGCGGGGTTTCCCCTCGGGCTGGTGGTACCTTGTACCTCGGTGCCTTCCCACTGACTCAGAAAATTTCCCGAGGCTGTACTGGAAGTCCTCTCTCTGCATGCATCAAAACTGTTGTGCGGTTGTTTTTTGGGGAGTGTCAAAATGCAAATGAAGTTTTCTAGCTCCTCTCTGTCTCTGTCTCTGTTTGACTGGCAAACAGAGTAGGTCGCTGGGAAAGCAGGTGTCAGAGGGGACCGGGGTTGCCTGTCTGTCTGCTTGTTTGTGCCCAGGCAGGGCATCCTGGACGGTTGGACTGCTGGGTAGAGGTGCAGAATCGTAACTGCTACAGCCAGGGCTGTCACCACCTCGCCAGGGTCAAAACTCCAGGTCTGAAAGGCTACGTGAGAGATGATCTGAATGCAGTCCTGCTTTTGACAGGAAAAATAACTTTTCATTCTTAGACGTAAAAATTTTACTTTACTTGTAAGTACTTTACATGGACATGTATTTGGTTCCATGTCTCTGAAGGACAGAGCCTGGGCTCCTCAGGCAGAGGAGCACGACTCTGCCTGGGAAGCCACCAGGGAGGAAGCCTCATGCTGGACCACGAGCAGCTCGACAGAGCTACCTGATGCTGATACTAAGCTGCTTTTAATTTGACTATTTTTTAAAGGAGGCCCTGCAGCAGCGGTGAGGAGCCCGTGCACGCTCTCAGTGTGTGAGCACTTGGTGCTCATTTACATTTTGCCTGTGTTGTGTTAGGCTGGCTGCCTCGACAAATATCCTCAAATACTTGCTGCCCGTGCAGGGATCTTCTTGTTCTCGCATGACTGAAGGGTGCTCACACACTTTCACGCAGAGAAGTCAGAGGTGGCACGGAAAAGCCGTCACAATTTAATGGTCTGAAGGGAACCTTTCAAAGATTATGCAGTTAGGGATAACAACTTATTTTTTTCTCCTGGGTCACTCATTGTAAAACTATTTGAGTTACTCAGGGGTAGAGAAAATTATTAAAGAGTTTAAAAGGGGCAAATTCAGACATGCCTTGGCTGCGCAGGCTGCACATCCAGCCTCTTTGCTCATGGAAGGAATGTAGCTGTTTCCATGTTGAAAAAATAACGTGACTAAGATGTAGTGTGTTTGAATAATAAAGCAACCCAGTCTGGGCCCCACTGAGTGTTGAAGCAAGACTCAGCTTGTAACGTGTGGCTTCGAAGCATCTTGTACCTCTAACTGATAGATGGTTTTTTTCGTCTGAACCTCTCAAACCAGAGGAATTCAGGAATGTCCCAGGCCAACTCTGCATATACTGGTGGTTCAGAAAGGATGTCATCCCCAGGGCATGGAGCATGACTGTGCTCTCACTGAGCCATCAGTCTGTCCCCCAGATCTGCTCCCCACAGCTATAGCTCCTCTTGTCTACACCTGGCTGGATGACCCTGGTGTCAGAAACTGCTCCGTCTTGGCAGGGAAAATGTCTGAGACACTGTGGGTACAATGGGCAAAGCCAGGGAGGCCCTTGAGTGCTCCCTGGCTATGCAATATCTGGGGTAGCGACGTTTGGGAGGCTGTGGGTCAGCTCCTTTGCAGTATCATGAAAATTTCCTGCTTACTTGGCAGGGAAGTTGGCAAGTCAGGCAAATGAGCTCTTATACCGTCTCCCCGACCTGGATACTAACATGCAGTGTTTCAGGTTACCACTGTGGGTGTACAGCTCCGAGAGGGAGAGATCCAAGTGTGTTTAGGCCTTCGACATTCAAGGAGACTGAGTTTCAGATGTTTAACACCCTTAGGAATTTTTTTAAATTTCAGCACCGGTGCCTCTAAAATATAGTGACATTATAGATGGATCATAGAATCACAGAATGGTTTGGATTGGAAGGGACCTTCAAAGGTCATCTAGTCCAACTCCCCTGCAGTGAGCAGGGACATTTTGAACGAGATCAGGTTGCCCAGAGCCCTGTCCAACATGACCTTGCATGTTTTCAGGGATGGGGCGGCTACCACCTCTCTGGCAACCTGGGCCAGTGTTTCATGACCCTCATTGAAAAAAATTTCTTTCTTATTTCTAGTCTGAATCTCCCCTATTTTAGTTTTAAACCATCACCCCTTGTCCTGTCACAACAGGCCTTGCTAAAAAGATTGTCCCCATCTTTCTTAAAAGTCCCCTTTCAGTACTGAAAGGCTGCTATAAGGTCTCGCTGGAGCCTTCTCCAGGCTGAACAACACCAGCTCTCTTAGCCTGTCCTCGCAGCAGAGAGGTTCCAGCCCTCTGATCGTTTTTGTGGCCTCCTCTGGATTCTCTCCAACAGGTTCATGTCCTTCTTGTGCTGAGGACTCCAGAGCTGGACACAGTACTCCAGGTGAGGTCTCAACAGAGCAGAGTAGAGCAGCAGGTTCACCTCCCTCGACCTGCTGGCCACGCTGCTTTTGATGCAGCCCAGGATACAGTTGGCTTTCTGGGTTGCAAGCGCACATTGTTGGCTCATGACCAGTCTTTCACCCACCAGTACCCCCAAGTCCTTTTCCACAGGGCTGTTCTCAATCCCTTCAGCCCCCAACCCAGCACCTTGCACTTGGCCTTGTTGAATCTCAGGAGGTTCACAAGGACCCACTTCTCCAGCTTGTCCAGGTCCCTCTGGATGGCATCCTGTCCCTCAGTTGTGACAACTGCACCACTCAGCTTGGTGTCCTGGATGCTTGGTTTCTAAATGTAAAGGTTCAAGTTATGCACCTGAAAGTAACTTTATTGCTCTGCTGGGACTCAGTCCTCCTGCTCCTGGCCATTCCTGCTACAGCCAGCAGCACTGTCCCACGACTGCATATTTCACCCAGTCTGCAAAGTGTGGCTGGAGGTGGCAGACAAGCAGAAAGAGAAAACGTGAGAACTAGTTGCTAGAGTTTCGAAGTTTAAAAAAAGCCAAAAGTGGGGAAAATGAGGGAAAAGAAAGAAGAAAAAAACCCAGTAGACACAGTAGGAAGGTTTAGCCACAATAGAAACAATAATGCAAAGCGAGAATCTGGACTTTTGGAGTTGCTTACAGTTTTGCTACACCAAGTTTTCTGTATTACGCGGCTTTATTTGCTGCAGTCCTGCCTATGCTCCTGACTGTCACACTCCCACGCTGCCCTGAAAGGCATCAGGACCAGTTCATTCACCTCGCCAATCTTTCCTGCTTCTCTGATCTGCTCCCACCAGCCCAGGGATGCTCCAGTGTTGAGCTGGAGCACTCGTACCGGCTTTCACCAGAGGATGTCACGCTAACCCCGCGGCTGCTCGGCAGCAGGAGCTTATCTCCCAGCCACAAACACTGCAGTGCAGGATGCCTTTCGTCCTGCTGCATTAATGCTTTGTCAAGCTCTCCTTTTTGTACCAATCAGGCAGTACAGAAGGTGCCATTAAGGCTTTAAAATTTAATGAGCTCTAATAAAATCTCTCCCTGTGATACACAAGCTAAGCGAAGGCTATGCTGCAGGGAGCTCGCATTTGTGTATGCCTTTATATCTTTCCCTCCTCTCTGTTTTAACTATATATTCCCAATCATTTAAATATAATTTCTGCAGCTTTATGTTGTGGAGTTGTTGCAGATTAACTCCATCATTGCCACTTTGAGCCTAACTCTAACACAGAGGTGTCCACCCCACCTAGTTTTAGTGTTTACGTTTCTGACATGCTGATATATGCAATCCTGCCTAAACCTTGGCTTGGCTGAAATGATCATGCCTAAATCCTGCTTGCTGACTTCCCAGCCCATGGAAACAAATGGGAAGTCCATTCTCTCTCCTGATTTGACTAGGAGTTCATCCTCTAAATTTACAGGGCACAAGAAGATCTATAAATGGCTATATCCCATAAGCTTTCTCAGTGCACCAGTAATCTGCACTGAAAACAGATGCCACTGGCTTAAGCCCTCTCCTGGGCTGTTGGAAACCCAGACTGAACCTATATTCCCCATGGTTTATGCAGAGCCTCCCACATCCTGAAAAAAGTGCTGTGAGCATCCAACTGATAGATCCTTGGGGGTTTGGTCTCAAAGTCTCCTGCTGTTCCATGTTGTATAAATAATTAAACATTCACTGGACCAGAGAGAAGAAGTGGAAGATGAACTTGCCAGCCCCATAGTCAGGACACTCATGTGTGTGATGTGGGAAAGTGAAGTTATAGGTTCCTGCTCCAGTGCACAGCTAACTAGCAGCATGAACTGGACCAGCGCCAAAAGGAGAGACTGAGACCTCCCTTCCCAAGACCATCCAGGGCTTGCTTATATGGACATTTCCCTGAAACAGAGGAGAAAGGAAGTCAAGAGCCGCCTGCAAAATTTGCAAGCATCTTAACTGCTGATATAAGAGCTGAGATGTCTCTGTGGGAAGAACCTGAGCTACCTCATGTAAAGCCTGAAGCATGAGCTGGGTCAGAAGGGACCATCCAGCTCCATGTCTGTCTCCAGCCTTGCCTGAAGGCAGATGCTGGTGGAAGAGCAAAACCACATCATCCTCGATGCCACCCTGTGACACACACTGAGCTTCCAGAAGTGGTGACTTTCCCAAGTGGATATAAACACCTGCTCACCTCTCCTGGGTTCCCCATGGGTTGTCTTTGTGCAGTACCTAGTTAGCTCATTTCTTATGACCTTAAGCCCCCTCATTTTTATTATACACTGAGGTAGAGGGCTGGACACCCAGATCTGAGCCCACAGGCGCCACCGTTGCACAGACCTGAGTGCTGGTTCTGTGTTTTACCACCATAAGTTATACCAACCTCTATTGTTTTTCACCTGATGCTTTTCTTTAATGACCTGGTTGTGCAAGAGCATAGGGATGATTTTATTTAGTCTCAGATTGGGTTGGCTTATTTTTCAAAAGGAAAGGGGAAAAGAAAAAGTGCTACTTTTTGAAAAAAGCCTCCAAATATTTAATAGTTAGCTTAATAATGCACTGTCAAAGGAACTCTCAATTCCCCGGTCTGTTGCACCAGTTTTAAAGTGGAGGCAAGGTGTGGAAAGAGAGTCAGTATCTTTTATAAGACCCTCTGGTATATTTGAACAGAAAGGCAAATGTCCAGGCCTCAACTGGTCTGAAACAGAAAACTCCAGGATAAATTTAGAAGCTTCTATTTCAGACCTGAAAAACAGTGGAAGTGTCTGAATTTGTCCATATCAGTAGTTGAGTTAATGAAAAATATTCCTCTGCAGACCTTTCCCAAAGGATATCCTTAGATCACCTCAGCTGGTAGTAAGACTCAGCTGAAGTGTGTGAAGGTGCGCGGGTGTTAATAGTACACAGAAGACCAAGGCTCTCATGTAGGCTCCTCATTAGGAAAGTTTTTAAGCACCTTTAAACATGTTTGCAGTTCCCCTGACTTCAAGTCAAGCTCCGTGCTTAACACTTTAAAAGGTGGAATGACTTAGCTTTGGAAGCCCTGGAGACTTCAGGGAGAAGTCATTTGACCTCCTTGTGTCTCAATCCATCCAGAACGTGAGAGTGAAAAATAAACAGCACCTCATTAAAAAAGAAATAGATAGTGTGACTGACCTGAGTGTGCCTTGGTAAATAAATTACAAACCCATAAAACTGCTTGAGGAGCTGCTTTGTCCCTTTGAAGCAACACCCACTTTAGACACTCTCTAAACACATCGTGCTGGGGGTGATGCAGGGTAATGCCAAGGAGCTATTATCATTATCTACCTGTCAAGCCTCCATACATTCTCCCTGGGCTCATGTCTGAGCTAAGGAGAAAGTACAAACCAGTACTGAGAGGTCCCAATAAAGACCAAAAGGGAATGATTCACCCATGAGCTTTCCCAGCTCTTCTTGCCACACAAAAGCATCTCAAGCCCAAATTTATAACTTCTGCATACCCAGAAGTCTCACCTTGATAGTTCAGCTCTCCTGGGCATTTAGATGCTGCTGCTCTCAACACTGCTTACTGGGATGCCCCGTATTTCCTTGGTAAATAGTGAGATTTGTGATGCTGGCGTGAATAAGTAGCAAAACAATCAAGGACTGCTGGGAGAAGTGTTAGAGAAGTGGTCTGGGGTCTTGAAGATTAAAATAAACAGCTAACCAAGCAAAGTCTGGTGCTGATATGAGTGGATTTAAGCACTGAGATGTCAGAGTCGGTCTGAAGGAAAGTCAGCGCCTCTATTTCAGCACCAAATCTGAATGCAGAGTGGAAAAGACCCATGGCTGCATAAGCAAAACGTGTCTCTAGAGATACATTTGTAGGGAGTTCACCAGATTGATACTAATATAACAGGATTCAAAGTGGGGAAGGACTCCATATATCACACAGCCAGGTGAAGTACAATCCCCTACCACCACGCTGCTTCAGAAGCAAACCAAATGCACAGCATCCTGCCAAACATAGCCAACCTTCAGCCCCCTGCTCAGTGCTGCAGGGGTTACCTGCCCATGACCTGAAACTCTCATCCTGCCCTTTCCCTCACCCCTTGATAGCCCCTGTCTTTGGGAACTCAACCTGCCATGGGTCACATGAAGATATTTTTATGGCCTAGACATTTAAGCTACATCAACAACTATCCCCATGCTATGTCCCACAGAGAGGTGGGATGGCAATAGGGTCTTTCCTTCTGTTTATAAACAGAAACCTTTCCAGCAGATTATGGTCCTGTCAAAGAGAAGGTGCAAACTTGCTTTTCAGTACTTGCAAATTCAGTCCTTACTAACATGGAACTGGCGAGGAAAGATAGTTTCATTGCATGGCCTTTCTACACTGCCTTTAAATTCTTGTGTAATTAAAAAGAAGCAAGGAAGAAAACCCAAACCACAACAAGCACTACTTTTTATTGTTCCCTCTATGCTTAATGAAGTCCTAAAGACTAGAGAACTGTACAGACAAGACTCCTGAGCATGGCAGAGCAAAACTTACAGGGTGTATCCGCTCTGCTGCTGGCACTGTGCACAGCCAACTGCTATAGCGTACGACTGCAAGAGATCTGTAAGCCATTCAGGTAATTTATTATCCAGGACTGCAAGGCTTTGGTACACTGAGTAAAGAAAAACAACTGTGGAACTTACGTTAGATACCCAAATGCCCTTTGTCTTGAGCAAGAGGTGTGATTTTGTGTGTCTTGTCAGCAAATCTCCCTTCTGCTTAGCTGTGTGAAAAGCTCCATCACCACCAGGCACTGTAAGATGAGGATGGAGTTTTGTCTTCATTTTTAAATAGCTAAGCAGCGGAATCATGCATCTGAACAAGATGAGGTTGAGATGCGTTTGAAAAGCAGCTAAGTGGTAATCTCTGCTAGGCAGGATTGTTTGAGGGGCATCACATTTATTATTTAATGTTACTAGTTAGTGTTGCATGATGTTGCTCATGTTGAGGTGGACATTTATTGAGACGTGCATCAAAAGCACAGCATTCCAGACAGAGAGGGCCAGTTACATTTATGTGATACAAATACCCTTTTACATACAGTGCAGTGAAATGAGCTGTTTGCTCAGGATGAGCTAAAGCATTTTGCTGGCCTCCTGTCATAGCAGCTCATCTCAAGCCAGGCCCTGTGGGCTCTTGCTCAGCAGGGTTTCTTGATGCTATCAGTACTGGCAACATACCTGCAAAGGTCTTACAGATACAAACCTCCTTGGCTAAGCTACCCCAGGAGCCCTTGGAGTTACCCTAAGGTGCGCTGTTCTTCGGCTAGGACTTTTTGAGCAATCTGGATGACTTTATGGGCAGATTTCCTCAGGCTTATACATGCTGAGCTGTGTTTAACTAATGGGACATCTTGGAGAGTAAGAGGCTGTTCAGTGTAAGTAGGGACTAAGGACTGGCCATGACTTGGAACTACCGCATGCAGTTAGGATGTGCACACTCCAGAGAGATAGTTAATGCAGTTAAAATTAATGGACTGTGCTAATTTACCTCAGCTGAAGCCCTCAGTGTCTGCATTTCACATGACTTTTCAGTGCTTCCTTTAAACTCTATTAATTCTAACATCTAATTGCAAACAAACTGGTGGATCCGTTAAAGAAAAATCAACTGTAATGGGTCAAGGATTTGACCTGTCCTATCTCTAATGCTCCCACGCAGATCTTTCTGACCAGTTATTTGCATATGTTAAAATCTAATTTGAGTTGTTGATCACATAGAATCAGGTAAGCTGCTTTTTTTTTTTTTTAATGAGAGCTGTAACTTCAGGACACTATTAAATTCTAATTAAAAATCAGTCAAAATCACCCTTCTCTTAGTGTTTGTGCCTGCAGCAACACTTCCACTGTGGTATCAAAAGCTTAGTTCATTACTTCTTAATTAATTTTGCCTTGAGAAGCTTTAAGTTCTCAGAGGACCTGTCGGGTTTTTAGAGCATTGTCTACGTAGTGTTGGCTGGTACACAGCAGCCGCAGACAAATGACATTCAGATCAGGAATTCTTACTCATGTAATCCAATTTGATACAATGACTGCAGCCTGCCAGCTTTTGAGAATCTGAAAGACCCTTAAAGCTCACAACACGGAGGATATCCTGCCCAGAGCTACTGCCCTGGTAGGGGTTTTCCCATCTCCCTATTCCCAGTGTGCATATTTTACAGTTGAAAGGTTGGTATCTATAGGTTGTTTGGGTTGGGGTTTTTTTTTGGTGAAAAAGATCATGATGAATAAGAAACTAGACTTGTTCCTGACCTGCAGGAAATCTTGTTTGGAAGTCCTTGAGTTGGCCAAGATTTTTTTGCTCCACCAGGCTCCTGAAGATGTGCACGTTCGTTTTCAAGATAAGAATCCTGCAATCATGATCTCCCACTGCAAATGATTCACTTCCCCTCTTGGCCCGGCTGCGTGCAAACGTGTCTGAGGGTGGTGAGCCGGGGGCTGACCAATGCCCTGGAACAAAGAAAGGAAAAGAAGGGAGAGGGCTGGAGGAGAATAATCTACCCAGTCTCCCAAGGGACATTTTTCAGTGGTCTAGGGCATTTTCACCTGAACAGTTTTTGTGGTGAATACAGAATAAAGGGGCCCAGGGTAGCTTGACAATCCGAGCACTCCCCAAACTCTACAAGACAGATTAGACAGGAGAGTGTGAACCAAACTTGCAAATGTCCCTCCAAGCAGGGCTGAAAGGGACATCTGTAGCTGCTGTCTAAGCCAAGGGAGACCTGGATGGTATAAACTTTCATTAGAAACTTTTGTATTAAGCCTAGTTTGCACAAGCAGACCCTGTAACTATCAAAGGCAATAGTTCAAAACTACCTTCGTGTGTATCCAAGTCTTCTTGCTGCAAGGCACAGAGTTAGATGGGTGTGACTAAGGAAGCTGTGGATGAAAAAAGTAGAAATGGCAAATGGGAAAGGCTTAAAATGAGGTTTTGAGGCAATGTCAGCTTTCAGATATCCTCTTGGAAAAAGTGCACAGAGAATGGGGAAAAAAAGTACAAATAGAAGGAAAAGAAGCCCTGGCAAATGGATGAGGGCAAGGCAGTTTGGACCTTGGGGAACGCTCCCTCCTTTCCCCAGGGTATCTTGTCCTTCTCTTCAGCAACATATTAGATGAAGTTTGCCTCTCAGAGGGCCTCTGGGCAACCTGAAGATGTCCCTGCTCACTGCAGGGGTGGGGTGGGGTGTGTGTGTGTGTGGGTGGGATGGGGGTTGTGGGGTGGTGGTGGTGGGTGTGGGGATTGGACTCGATGACCTTTGAAGGTGCCTTCCAACCCAAAGCGTTCTGTGATTCTGTGATTTTCCTGTTCTCAGATGCTGATCTGTGGGCAGAATAGTGCTGGATATTTTGCTCCTCCTCCTCTATTCTGGAGATGGTGAGGGAGCTAAGCAAGAAAACAGATTGAGCATCTTAAGGGGGACCAGGTATGAATTATTCTCTCAGGTCTCTCTTCTCAGAGCCTATCCACACTGGAGCCAGCAGAAGCAGATCTTAGGGCTGAGATCCTGAGCCACGTGCCTGCCATTTCCTTGTTCCCAGAATCACATTAACAGCAGGATGGATGGATGGATCCGCAAGGCTCAGCTGGTCTAATTTACATGTTGTGGAAGCCAGGAGAGGTTGAAAATCAGTCCCAGGTTTGGTCCATATGCTCTAGGATTTGATACTCTTCTATGTCATACAGCATCAACACTCAACAGCAAGTAGCTGCCAGCTGAGATAAGCATCCAGTTGAGCTGAGAAAGCTGCAGCCCAACCTGAGTCAGGGAGAACTGGTCATATTTCTTGCTGTCCTCAGCAAAGAGTCAAAACCTCAACCTTCTTGATGCTGCAGTTGTAGGTGTGCTAAGTCAGTGCGTACCCTTCAATTGTGGCCAGTGCTATGTTGTGCCAACATAGTCATGTCAGTCCTAGAGAGAAGAAGCTGAAAGTCCTTTCAGTTTTGATTTTGACTTTCATCTAATTTTGCCAACTTTTTATTACTGAAAGGCAGCAGACCTGATCCTAATGTGTTCCGGAGATGTCTTCATTCAAATGTCAAGCACCACAGGAGCTGTGGAGCTTAGATAGGACAAGACAATGAGAAAGGAAGGTTGATTTTTTTACCTGAGATTTAGGAACAAAGCTAGCCTGGCTTTCTATGGAGGAAAAAACACAGCACAAGACTGTGCCAAGGCCATAGAGGTACAGAGATGGCAAATTTGTGGGGAAAACAGGGAGGCCTTTACCTACTCCATGCAGCAGTATAGGACCATTATTCCTGATATGCTCTGGGATCTCACGGCTACCAGTAATAAGATTATAAGGAGTGCACGGAAGAGGCTGGGGCAGAGTGTGAAGAGCCCATGGGCTGTGTAGCACATGAACCTGAGAAGGCACTGTAGGAGAGGAACCTGTCTCACCCTTGGTATGCATGAGTAGGCTGACTTACTGCCTCCGTGCCTTCCCAGACCTACTGTTTCCCCTCTGCACAAAGTGTTCATGAAAGGGCAAATATGCTGTGCTTAGACATCCTTGGAAAATGTTAGCCAAAATTTTGGGTGGGGAGGTGAGCAAGGCTGCAGGATAGTTTAGCAGGAATCCCCGATATTTGAACCTACTCCCTTTTCTTTTTCTGTTGAGAACACCTGGCCATGGGACTCTAGCTGCAGTCTGTGCAAGACCTCCTGGCGGGGAAAGCAAGGCACTTGTGAAAGACTTCCTAAGGGAAATGCTTACATCCACTGACCTTTAGCATACTGGAAAATGTACAAAAAGGAGAAATTCTTGAGTGGGACAGAGGATGGCCTGGATAAGATAAGCAATCTTGTCAGCCTCTCAGAACCTACCTGTTTTACTACGCTACGTTGCATAGAGTGGGGGTATACTGGCATCCTCCCAGCCTGTACCTCCTCGCATCTGGGCAGAAACCCATCAAAGAGACTGAGCCCAGCTGCAGAGCTGAAAGCACAAGTGGACCTTCTCCCTCAAATCTTGCTCCCCTTCCGAAAGTCCTTCTCCTTCTCTCGCCTCCCTGCCACCCCTTCTGTCAGCTGGCACCAGGCAGAGCATGACCCTTGGAGTACGCGCCTCTGAGCGCCCTGTCTCCAAGACGCTTCAGTGCTGAGCACTCGGTACTCCAGGATTACTGGGAGCAAGTTTCCAAGGAATTATTTTGCCATTACTTGCTAAATAAATGGAGTCTGATAAGAATCTGCTTTCTGCTTCCATAAAAACCTATAGATGCCGTATCTGGTGTCTAAGTCGTTTCTCACAAGAACGCACAAGTCACTCATTCTTCTCCATAAAAGCCGGAAAAGAGTGCCTGGATCAGCTGTTGTGGGTATTGCTTGGGAGGGAGGCCTCTGTGCTTTCATTATCAGCAGTCGCCATGAAGTGTTGGACAGGGAGGGCTCAGCAGCACAGCAGGAAAAGGGTTTCATATCTGGAAATAATCTTGCAGAAGTCTCTCCTAGGGCTGAAATTCTTGGCAGGAGCCTTTCATCCAAATCCCCTGGGACAGCAAGGCAATGGGCTGTCGTTCTTTGGTAAAGCCTGGCAAGTTTTACATATATTTGAAAAGCAATTAAATCTTTATTTTTTAAACTCCATATGACAGGAACCATAAAAATAATACATCTAGTCCCTTTTTATAATGAACATGAAGAAACATATTCCAGAAGTGGCATCCTGGATTTTTTTAATAAGGACAGGTCTGGCTCATATCTCCAGAACACCTGAAGACTGAATCTTTAGATACCGAATTGCCACTGAAGTCAGTGTGATTTAGTTAGCTACTTAAATAGCTTTTCAAATCAACCCTGTGCTGCCTTGCACATGATAATACATGTATCCTCATAAAATCTCTAGGAAGCAGGACTGTATTTCAAGGGTTGGGTTACAGGGACAGAGTAACCCATGGTCACTTTTTCTGAAGAGCCTGGAGTAAATCACAGCAGTTTGAAAACCCCGCCCCTGCAATTTGTCCAAACTCTGGGAGAGAGTCTGGGGGTAACGCTCACATCTGCAGCCTCCAAACCTGGATTTCCCAGGGCCAAGTAGACATCAGCTAGTGCTCATTAGCTCCAGTAGTCTTTTGACTTTTCTATTATTACATATACTTTTTCCATTATAGAAACATCAGGCATTGGGGAGGGTGGGGAAGACTTTTGTGCTTCAAATAGGTCTCTACAAAAGGACTAAAAAAAAATCCCACAGAACACCCAAGATAACATTGTCGCCTGTAATATTAGTAACGCACCCAAAATGGAAAACATTCTTGTTGAGAAACTCTCAGGTTGCTGTTTTGTTTTCTCCTTATTAAGAGTTAATAAACAAAACTGTTTGGGTTAATTTTGTCATGTGTACTGCAAGTTGCTAAGTAACATGGCTCCACTCTGCCTGAAGGCTGTGTAGTGAGACAACTGAGAGAGGCATTAAAGTGCTATAAAATAAATGGGATGGATCACGTTATAACATACCAGACCCTGGCTTGGCATTTAGAGCATGGATTTTTTTTTTCTCTTTCTTTGTTTTAGGTGTAGAAAAACCAAAGACACAGAGTCCACCTGCTGTATGAATGGCAAAGAGCACATTATGCTTTTGGCAGGTGGGATGTTGTACAGCTCTGCTGGAAGATGATTTCGGCAGATCTCTGCATGTTGCTAAGATCATTTCTGGGCTGGGAGAGATGCGCAGCAGGAGAGCAGCCACCAAAGGGCCAAAGAGGACAGTGAGGAAATTGTCTTGGTTGTCACAAGATCTGGGAGGTTTATGAACAAGGTTTTTCATCAGCAAGAGGCAGAGGGCTTGATGTCTCTGGAAGTTCCTGCATGGTGGCCCATCATAGCAGGGAAGGCACACCACATGCTGTGTACGTCTGTGGAGCTAGAGGGGCTACAGTCCTGCTAGATTTCCCTGCTGCTTTCCAAAGAAAAGCCTCTCTGGGATGGCTTTTAGTTCCTAGCAGGGCCAAGCAGGCAAGGTGGGACACAGTTTCAAGAGCAGGACTGGGAGAAGGGAAAAGCTGGCTTAAATGGTGACCATGCGAGATGCTCAGAGCAGAAACCTGTCTGTCTTTGAGGGATAAAGGAAAGGCAGTGATTTTGCTGCAGCTTTCAGACAAATGGACTTCTCTTTAAGATGGTGAGTATCACTGTCATATGAACGTAAACTGAGAATTATTTTCTGCTGCTGAGTACAAAAAGAGGCACTCTGTGTAAGGTCTAATTTCATACTGAAAGCAACTAGCAGGGAAAAAGACGCTATTTTAGTAGCAACAGAGATGGAGCATATTGCTGGGCTGGGAATTACAAAGGAACACTCTTAAAGGTTTTACCAGATCTCTTTTGTTTAGTTTGCAGGCGTTGTTCGGTTTTGGAAGAAATCCTAATTTAGATATGAGAATTTCAGTCTTTTAAGGGGGTGTTAGCAGCAGCATAGTTTGTCTCTGCTTCAATCTTCTCCTAGGACAGGTTGCTCTCAAGAAAGAGGCATTTGTGTTTCGGCTGAGGATCCTAAAGAAAGAACCACATACATGTTGCTTAGGACCATTTTGGTTCCAGGACTGGAGATGCAGTCTGAATAAAGAAATAATTCCAGCAAAGTCTTACATAGGTCCATTTGAGTGGTGAGCCACCAGCTTTAAGGCTATGTCACAGCTTTCAGAACTATTATTTTGGTGTGAAGACTAGTGTTTTCAGGATACTTCAAATGCAAAATTTGCCCTTGAATTCAGTGACTGTAAGTAATATCAATTATGCTGCAAATCAAGCAGGGGTTAGGGGAGAGGGGAGACAAATGAAATTCAGGAATACCAATCAGGCAAGGCAGATGCTGGAGGAATGTGAGCAGTGCAAGTTTCAAACTTTAAGGACTTCCCAGATTTCTCAGGGCTAAACTAATACTTCTCAATATGAAAAAAACCCCACCCCAACTCCAAAACTTTCTGTTTTTGATGAAGTGTGGGTGGTAACTGCTGGGTTTAGGAACCAAATGACCTCTTCCAGCACATACCTAAAGCTATTTCCTTCCAGTAGCCAGCCAAACATCCTCCAAGCACCTGCAGACAAGACAAGAGGGAGCTCCTAGCACCGTCTGGGTTTATGGTTAAAGCACCAGGTTGGCACTTGCCAAGATCTTACCAGGAATGCTTTAAGGGATACACGGAGTTAATTTATGGCTTCTGCAAGCAGAAGTTGGGCAAGATGCATTTCACAGAGCTTACGTGTTGAATGCATATAGACCATGCATGTGCAGTCTATTTTATTTTGCCTGCAGTGCCTGACATAGTACTGTCTGGCAATGAATCATAAAGATTCAAACAGTTCAGTGCGCCGCAGATTTAAACATGTAAGTGCCATTTCCTATTGTCCCCAGTCCAAGGGGTTGGTAGAACATCATGTTAAAATAATAGGGCTGCTATTAATAAAGCCAGCACAGTCTGTATTCAGTGCTGCTACATGACAAAACACATCTGTGAGGCAGAGGTTCTCATCTGCTGACACAGGCAGCTAAACTCAAGCCATGCCAGGGCTGCTAACAGGCTTCTCAGTCTCCCTGGAGACCCCGTAGAAGTACTGGGACAATTAAGACAAGACAGAACAGTATGACTAAGGCAAATCAGGAACTGACACTGCTTCTTAGAAATGCAGTTGTGTACGTTTCTGATGGTGGAAGGCAGGCTAAATCACTGGCACTATGTCCACTGATCGCCTTATGTGTGTGAAGTTTGCCATGCCAAGTGGATGCCTGCTCCAGGGACTACATAGACACCTTCAGATCTCAGAAGGAGGGGAGATGAGGGACACCTATTTTGAACAGGAGTGTCTTGGGAAAGTAGCAACCACAGCAGGTTGGGACAGTGGGTTGTCAGGGCATGGACAACAGACCTGCCATCTCCCTTCAGGAGGAGGAAGTGTAAGTAAGTGACAAAATGCAGCACAGACACAGGGTTATTTGAATGCTGTGAAGTCAGCCGAAGGTGTCAGGTGGATTATAGATACTTGTGATTGCAGATTGTGTGAGTATTTTAAAATTAATTCTATTCTGATCTGGAAGGCAATATTCGGTGTCATGGGTCTGCAAGGCTGAACTTCCCCAGGTAGACCATAGCTATGCAAGTGATGAGCACTTGCTGGACCAGTCAGCAGGAACCAGAAAAAAAGCCTTGGTCAGAACCTGAGGGCCAGATTAATTTCACCTGGATATAGGACTTATGTGCCTAAGCACCATGGCTTCCTCCAAAGAGAGGTATTGGGAGACACCTAATACCCACCTGAGTTGTGCTTTAGGGATGTCTGTCTCTTTCTGGGTTGCATTTTGGTGTTTGGCTTTGCAGGAAATGAATCCAGGACTGAGAAGCACCTGAGACCGCACCAGGAAGGTTCTTCTTGTCCTCCTCCGGGAACATGGTCTCTTCCCTGGCAGTTGTCTTCTGCCACTTTTCTGCCCATCTTGACTTTCACTGCATCCTACTTTGCTCTTTGCCTGAGTTCCTTGACACCCAGTCTCCTCCCAAAATGCTGACTCCAGAATGCTAACAACAAGCCTTTCAAAATCTGACATTTCAAAATTAGTTTTTCCTTCTGTACCCATCACAGAGAGAGTCAGTACCTACCATGTCCCTCATTATTTGCTTCTTCCCAAGAAAGATAAGCAATCTGCTGGCACTGCTGGTCTGCTTGTCCACTTTGTCCTCATCTTTGCTTCCCACTGCAGACGATCCCACCTGCCTGGTTCAGATATGTCACATAGGCACAAAATCATTTAAATCAGGGCTCAAACAATACTTTAAGAGGCTTCTCAAGGGTCCTTCTGAGACCAACTGAATTTCCATTCATGGGGAGGGAAGTTTCTTTCTGAACAAATAAGAGAGAATTGAATGGGGCTGTGCTCTGCTACATGGTGCTGAGGTTGATATGGCAACAAAGGTTCTAAAAATGATAAAACGCAAATGATATTCTCCTGCTATATAAATAGCTGCGTCAAGTTGTTATGGCAACTGTCAAATAAACTGGGTTAAGAAGGGCTACTTTTTCTGCTCTCTTTTGCCAAGGCTTTCTGAAACACTTTGTACCAGCACAGTACAAGAATGAAGACCTATGAAAACAGGGCGATGCTTTGATCAGAGAGTCTCTACAAATGAGGCGGGATGGCACCACAGCCTCTGTCCTCTTGAGAGGCGGGGACTTTGAATGAAGTGCTGTACCTGCTCTGTTCCCACAATATGCTGGTGGAAGGCATGACGTGGTCTCATCAGAATCTCCTCCTGGAGCCTGGGGCATGGTGTTCTGTGGGGACACTGTTGTGTGGTTAGATTTTTTTCCTGAAGGTCCAGAGCAAGCACTCAGGTAGGTGAACACCAGGTGGAACTGCAGTCACAGCTGTGCATACAGTAAAGCACTTTTGGGGCAGGCAGGTGGAAGAAGCTTCCATCAAGATTTAAAGTGTAGTTCAGTTTTGAAACCAATGTACGAGCTGTGAATTGGAGGGGGCATCATGTATCCTTTGATGGGAATATAAAAAAGGTGAAAATCAAAGCCAAACTCTTGAATTGCACCTTCGGCACCAATCTTTTGTCTTAAAGATATTCCAAGAGTAGATAGACCCAAAACATTAAAATCCTCTCTGAAGGATCCTTCTATTCTTCAGCCGAAAGATTGCTTTGACATCTTGTTTTCAGCCCCAGTCCCTTTTGTGAGTTGCACAAAGGCATCACTTAAATTAACTTCTCCTTGTGAGATGCCCACTGTGCTGTATTGTCAGATGGGTGATTTTGAGATAATGCACTTGTTCTTGATTCGTTTTAGGTCCTTAGGAATTTTCGAGTAATGAAATGCAACTTGATATCTTTGCAAGATACCAGGCAGGTAAATTAACCACATACCCTATTCATGCTGCCCTGTTATTGTCAATGCATCTGTCCAAGAACATAATTCTAGTGATATTAACTGTTTATGGTATGCACAGCCTTCTTTTCTTTGCTTCCACTGATACAGTTATCCGTCACCTATCCCTCTCTGCACAATCAAGATTAGAGTCAGAGGGAATGAGGTTGTTGAAAGGTTTTCCTTTCATATTTCCAAAGACATGATAGCAAAGAGAGTTTTAAAAGGCTATTACTGTGTTGGTGTACAGTGGGTATTCAATCCCTATAAAAAAGTCTCTGTCATACATTTGATTCACCTTTCTACAGCTTAGCAGTCAGCATGCAGAGCCATGCCACAAGGGGTTAGTGGAATGTACTTTGTTCCTGTGTATAAATAGCTAGCTTTTAATAATGAGCATTCAAAAGTATGCAGAAGTGAACAGGATGTTAAGACTGAGAAATCCTTTTCCTTTGTAACTGTGCAAAAAAAAAAAAAAAAATTACACATACAGAGGAAAGAAAGTAAAACACAGTTGGCTTGGTGCCAGCATTACAAAAAGGAGAACAAAAAGGACAAGAAACATTCTTCTTTCTCTCTAGGAGCAGATTTTTGCCTTTATACCTTTCATGAAGAAAAAATTGACATTTGCTTGGCAAAAGAATAGTATGTATGCACAGTGGGGAAAGGCTCCTACTCAGGGGTCAGGTGGTAAAAACTGTGCCCTGCAAATCATTTTTGAAACCTGAATATGTTGCACCATGCTCATGCTGCGATAGAGCTCTTGTGGAGGAGGACCTGACCCAGCTCCAGGCCTGGAGGACAATACTGCGCAGAGTGGGTCAGGGAAGGGAGAGGATTCCTCCAGCTTGTTGGTGCTTGCTTGTGAAGCAAGGTATATTCTTCGTGTCACACTCCGCTACCACATGGCTGGCAGGGGAAGCTACAGGCAGCAGCAAGGAAGACACCTGTGGTCCAGATGAAGGGTGCAAGCATGGTGGTCAGTCCCTCTGCACCCCAGGTGTCTCAGCCATTTCAGTTGTAAAGACCTCAGATGATGGAACGTTTCTCCCTGTGGGTCTGGCACAATCAGGACATGTTTCTGGTAGCGATCTCTAAGTTCTATATTGTGTTAATATATTAATAAGTAATGAAAAGTGATAAGGAAGAGGATCAGATGCTGTGAAGATGGGCAGTAGTAAAAAGACCTGAGGTATATTAGTAATGCCAATATTGCTACTGAGTGGTACACCTTTCAGAAGGAAGGAGGAAAGGATAAAACAGGAGAACGAATCAAGCACACAACTGAGAGAAGGAAAGGCTCCTAGTAAATGCCTCCCAGTCAAGAAAATGTTCAGACAAAGAAAGGAAGAGAGTGACGTCCAGTTCATGGGGGCAGCAGAGCAATGTGTTTTGGTGTGCATTTACTTGACAGAATTGGGGATCTAAAGAAATCCACAGAGTATGTATCGCCCTCTTCATTTGCAGGAAAATGTAATGTCTGTCCTCCTCAGATGGCCACAGCCCTGGCAGGGAGCAGGGGAATTAACTCTCCTATCTGCACCATGTCTGAGAGGTTTACTGTCACCCCAGCAGGGATTTCAGAGGCTGGTGGTTGTCCCTCTGTCTCCTGGAGCAGGGTTCCCTTACCTCTCTGCTGGCTTGTGCACATTAGGACAGAAGCAGAGCCACAGCAAAGGGCCCACATAAAATAATGTATTGATTTTTCTTACCTTTCTGCTGATTTGATAAAGGGGCTGGGACAATACTGAATCTAACCCTTCTTTTGAAGACATGGATGTGTCTAAGATACTCTATGACTTCCTATTCATCTACCTTGCTTTTCTAGCCTGAGTTCCATGTGGGATTGTGGCTGCAGGTAATACGCAGCATGAGAAACACTTTTTTCAGCATTTATAGTATGATTTTAGAATGCAAACTGGCAGAAAGGAGCTGGGCAGTCTTATGCTCCTGAGACCTGGTGAACCAAGGCTGACTCTGTGGTGCTTTGGACTGCAGATCTGCTTTCAGGGGTAAGCCACGCTGATTGCAGGAGGTACCTGCAGGATTATATCCAAAAGATGGGCACTTAGAAACTCTGTATACCAAGGTTACAAGTTTTTGTTTTGAAGGAATCTGACAGCCTGAGACTTATTCCTCATTATAAAAACCAGGGAAGACTGTTAAAATTGGTGACATACCTCCAAATCAGGACATCTAAGTGCAAAACAGAAACAGAACTCCTGAATTGAACCAAGCATTCATGCTTCCTCTGTTTTTTCAGGTCATTTTAAGTGAGACCTCAGTGGCAGAGTAACTTGGAGACAATTCCTCAGAAGTCATATAGCTCTTAATCAGCAACTGGGGAAAAGAAACAAACAAAACACCCCCTGCATCTCAGGGCACTCTGCAGTGATTTTCCAGTCCTTTCCAATTGCTTCACATTGCGTGGGCTGAGTAGTGATTGGGAGATCTTACAATTTAATGCCAAGTTTCAGAAAGATCTTTCTCGATGCCTGCTCCACCTTTGTTTCCTCTTTTCTTTGTGGTTTGAGTCCACTCAGACTCAGAAGCCAAAGAAAAGTGGATGGGCTGTTTCACTAGAGTTTGCACTTCAACGACTTCAGATATTTTTCTTTCATTCCAATCCTCCTTGGAGGCATTCATAACATTTTTGCTGTTTTTTTCCACAGCCTTACATGTATATACATTGCACTATCAGATAGGTTAATAATAAACATTAAAGAAGGAGTGTGCTTGTTCACATCTTCTAGATGATGTAAGACAGAAATGTAGCCCTCAGCTCAGCTCTCTGTAGCTCTTCAGCCACTCAGAGATTGCCCTTGGCAACAACTTTCCTGCTCCCCAAACTCTACCTATTTCTTAATTTCATGTTGTTCTTGGCACCATTGTTTCTCCCTGAGATCAGGATGCATGTCCCAGTTTCCTGCTGCTTTTATCCCACTTAGCCCTTCTCATTTTAGCATTTTGTTTCTGAACTGAGGCCGTTACCGGGTATGTTCTCAAGCATGCTTCATAGTCATCCCTGGAAATACGGTCTACTATCCCATTAACCTAGGGAAATTTGGCCCCAGAGAGCAGACCCATGATCCTTGCTGTTTTCTTGCCTGATGAGAGCTAAAAAATCCTTGTCAAATCCTCCCAGGAGATACAGTACCTTTCAGGAATCTCCTCCCCTTTTTTCTTCTTCCCAACAGTGGAAATGTTTTACATACTTTGCAGATGTGTAAGGCTGTTACGTAAAGCATCACATGAAGGCAAGAGCTCTTGCAAATAATAAAACTGCAGGCTAGTTGAAACCGGCCCCCTTATTTCATTTTCCTTAACAAAATGTAAATCTACACCCACACAAACTATGTGTGCTTGGGGCAAAACAGTATTCCACGTTCTGCGGCGGGGAGGGAGCCAGCCTTGTCGAGGGGCAGCTGCCTCGCCACACTCCTTCTCCACTGAGCTCGTGCTTCATTTCCACACGAGATTTGATCAGCTTGGGCATCAGCACTGGTGCTGGCAGAGCCACTGAGGTGAGGAAGTGGTTGGCTTGTCCATAAATCATTGGGCAGCCTTCCTTGAGGATCTGCCCACCCCCGTGTTCTTTGCAGATGTGGGCTGGAAAGTGCTCTGCCTGTTTTCTTTTGAGCACTCTTTCATGTGTCCAGGCAAACTTCCCACTGGATGCACTAGTGCTGACGTGGGCATGAGTGCAAGGAACAGGAGAGGGGCCTCTGTCCAGCTGTCATCCAACCTGGACCTTCTCCATTTGAGCAGTCTGGGTCTTGTGCCCTCTTCCCTCCTAGCTCTCGCTGGAGTTGTCCCACTTTCACACTAGCTTTCTTTTCCATTGCCCCTGGCTCTGGTTTAAATATAGATTAATGATAATAACCCTCCATCCCCTTGAAAAAAAAGCAAGTTCTAGCAATCTAGGAGGAACGCTTCAGTGGGCATCACAAAAGCACTGCCAAAGAAGTAACCAAGTCATAGGGCAACCTGCAGGATGAGACATTTCTCCATACGATATCCTAGGAAACTGTTTAACGTGACTAGCTTCAATCAAATTTACTGTCTACTATTCAATTAAAAATAAGGAAGTAGTAAGACAAAACCTTATTTAATTTCTTTCTGTCATCAGCCTATGTAATCTGCAGTTTAATGAACCTGATGGATTGTCTTCACATGAATAAAGAATTTTTCCTCAGGCCACCTACTCTAGTTATCACTGGGGGATGGGGAAATCTCAGCTCCATTAACAAAGGAGAAGTGCAAAGGTACTGCTCTGCAGATGGGACAGGGCAATTCCCCATTGCTATTAAAGTGCCTTAACTGGAAAGGGCACATTTGGGCTTGCAGAGGGACAACATACCCTATTTTCTGATAGCAATGACTTCCTTTTCTCACATACCTTTTGTGACGATTCATTTCCCCTCCTCTTTCCAGGGGTGACCTGTTTTATATGCAGTCGTTCCATAATTCGCTGTCAGGTCCCAGGAACTACTGTGTGGACAAAGACACGTGCTTGTGAAGAATCCTTCCACAGAGCACCGATGCATTGGTTCAAACCTGGTCTCCAGGAAAACTGTACAGAACACCCAAGCCTCATGCTCTGCAGAGAGCCTGAAAGAGGAGTGCAGGCAGCCTGCCAGATGCTTCTCCCACCTCTGGACACCAACTCAAGGCCAGGCTTAGTTTTCCTGAAATTATATTCCTTGAGGCAGTATTAGAAAGGCTCCTCTGCATGGTTTTGCCCTATTTAATCACCAACCAAGTCCTCTCTCCATCAAAGGACGTGATTTAAACTACTTCTCCACGTTTCCTGCTCCTACACATGATGTTTCTGGTCCAGTTGGAGAAGATGAAGTTCAACAAATGGTCAGTTACATTAGACTTGAAAAGGTACAGCCAGTGGGAACAGGAAAGATTAAAAAAGTCTTTAGTGGAGATAGTATACCAGGGAATTCCAAGTAATTCAGGTGCTGGTGGAGCTGGTGGTAGCTGTTGCAGTATTCCTACCCTATTGCAGTGCAAAAATAGGTGGCCGAAGGTCACCAGTTCCAAGAATCTTTCCTCCACTTTGATCTCACTTCTGAGTCTGACCTCCATTTCGGCATGTTCAATGAACATGCAGACACACATTTCATTATGTACCTGGTGTGTGCGCCATTTCCCCGTGCTTGTAACCTCCTGTCAGTCATGTGGACCATGCTGCAGCAGACGCTCTAGTTTGTGGAAGTTGTTGGGAGAAAAAGTGATCCTCAATCCTTCATGGTGCTAAAGTGAAGCTGCAGCATTAGAAGACTCCCTGGCCTGCCAGCCCCAGACTTCACGGTGATCTACGCTCTCTACTACCTTCGTTAACCTTGTATCCTGTAATTGCTCAGCTGTAGCTAGCGTGACACTGGTTCCTTTGTGTGATTGTAAGACTTTTGTGCACCAGACAAATTGCAACGCCAAACCAGTCAGGATAGGCAGCGTCCCACTGTTAACACGCTGTTTCTGAAAGGGAGGTTATATACTATTGCGTAAGGTGTTGGAAGTGTCTGCTTGTGGCTGGAGTAAGTTAGAGGCAAGGTGGGCTCATCCTGGGGGCAGGTGTCCTGGTCTGCTGGCTGTACAGCACTGGATACTGGGCTCTGTGAGCAGTGCATGGAGAAGCCCCACTTGCTGGCCAGAAGCTTTAAACTGGTGGATGGTGGGAGCCAGTCACTGCAGTACTTGTGCTTCCTGCACCTTCACCAACCCCTGCTCTGACCCTGCCGGGTGCAAGCAAAGGGACCCAACATTTTTGGTGGGATATTGTGAAAAGGGGAAGCAGGAGCTGTGGTGACTCAGAGACTCCGTTTTCCTAGGCAAGCAGTTCTGGTGGGATTTGAAAGCTCCTTTTCCTTAGCAGAAGTCTTTACAACCACTGTGGCTCCCAGAAGGGTGGGTCCTGGAGCTTGGGAAGCACTTCTGCCTGGACATTCAGGATGAGCCTGTCCTGACATAGTTAGAGCTGTAGGAGAGGCTGAGTTTTCTTGTCCCTCATCAAAACCAAAACAGAAATAAGGCAGAACAAAAAAATGGAGGTGTGGAAGGGTTGCTCGTGAGTCCAGGCTCCGAGTCTGAGGAGAGAGGTCAGAGGATTCCCTGTGAAGGAATCAGAAGTTAAGGGAGCAGATGATAAACTGGCCAGTGTTCCTTTAAGTTGGCATCTAGCTTTGCCCAGCTGTCCAGCCAGCTCTCTGGCATTTGAAGCACTGTGCAACTAAAGATAATGTGACATGACATCCTGTTAGGAAGCTCACTAATTGGTTGAGGAGCAATCAGGAAAAAGCATTGTGAGTGGATTTTGGAATTGGAAATGCCATCAGCTAAAGCGGCCAACGCTGCAGGTAGGGAGCATCTCCCCACGCCCAGGGTGCAGGGTTGGTAGTGGCTGCAGTTGGGGTGGACGAGTCCTGACTCGCATCTCACCTTGACCCTTTCAGATGTTTGATGTGTGGCCGAGGGGAGGCTCAGGCATGTCACTGGGCTCGGGGTCACTGCAGGATGTGAAAGGGCACCTTTGGGAGCAGAACAGCCCAGTTTCAGAGATTCCTGCTGTCCAGGGACAAAACCACTTCCCTGCAGCCTGTTTTTCTGGGTGGTGCTGGCAGTGGCTGTGTCTGCAGACCCCTCTGCACATCTTCCACCATGCACAACATCTCTTTTCTAAAGCAATAGGGCCCTGTTTCAGAAACTAGGCTATTTTTAATGGAAGTAGGTGTTTAGTCACAAGCTCAACTCGCTTGGTCTTTTTTTGCAGCTCCTCTGAGATATAACTGACGAGTTCCTCTGTGTGGTGGTCAACAGAAATTCAGGTTTTAAGTCACAAACCTGAGAAACCATTTCCCCAGCTTTTAACAAAAAGGCTGGTTGGAACTGCAGCTCCAATTGCTTTGTGCCCTGGGCAACACCAGTTATTGTGCCCAACTTCAACATCAGCCCTTGGCCAAGCCTGACCCCTGAATTGTGGCACCCCAAGCAGAAGAGCAGGGCAAGATTTAACTGCGTAATGCCAGATCATTTCTGCTTCTTTTCAGTTTGGTGTGTTCGTGACTGCCTCCTCTAGCAATCACCTGACTACTGTAATTTTGGTCTGAAGAATGTGACTCCAGTTCTCTTCTCTGAATTAAGACATGTATCGCAAAAATTTAACATTTTTCTGTACAGCCTAGAAAAGCATATTCTTGACTGAGTATGACTTGACACCTTTCTGGATAGCATGACTACTTGTCTCTTAGTTTGCCCAATGGGAAATGTATATTACCAGTAAGCCAGCATGACATATCAAATTCTGCTCCCTGAGTAGAGCGTATTAAAATGCCATTTTCACATCCCAAATTATATTTCATTATGCAGTCAGTTACAACTTTGACAGTAGCAGTGCACAGAATGCATTTCATATGCTAACTAAAACAGTCTTTTTTTGCTAATTTGCTGAAAACATTATGGTATATCTAGGACATAATGTTTCTGGAGTGAAAAGAACAGCAGCATCAGGGATGTAGTCTGTGATCTTTGTTTTGGGTGCTGATTGTAATCACACACTCAGCTCAAGATGAAGTGACAGACATTTCACCCAATATTACTAAAGAGCCATCCCATTTTAAGAATTTTTGTCTATTTTTAAGAATTTGTCCACAACTCTCTAAAAATACTTGCTTATCTACTAACTCGCAGTTGGACTAGACCATTGTTGTAGGTCCCTTCCAGCTGAACTACTCTATTCTACAAAAACAATTTGCTAATTCAGTAGCTTATTCTCATAGAAGATGACACATTTTTCCAGATGGCTTTTAAAATTACTGAGTATTTCTTTCAAGAAAGATAAGAAAAGGTGAACCTAGGGTTATAGTTTACTCGAAACCATATTGAAAATATTTTTGTCTGTAGAGGTGGATGTAGAATAAGGCAGAGCAGAGACCATTTCTCTTAACACACATTAGCAAATATGAGAGATTGCATTAGCTTTGTTTTCTTGAGCTGGTTTCGTGGCCTGTGTTGTTTACTCACACAGGGAGGGAGGGGTATAAAGTGTCATCACACCGCTTGGTATGGGCAGTGGTAGGACAAGCTGTGGCAGCAGGGAAATGACATCTAATTGCCACCTACTTCATGACATTGCTTTCGGTGTGCAGATTACCTCAGATGGAATTGGGTATAACCTGCATCCAGATCCAGTAAATGCTACTTCCTACCATCACTGAGGACAAAATCAGGAACCAGGTTGTGCTTCAGGTGCCTCCCAGAGTTTTGTTTTTAACACTGCTGTCTAGATCTTGATGTTATTCAGGACTGCCTACAGCCCTTCCTGAGATGGCTTCTGCATGTCACCTGTTCCTATACATTTGTCCATAGTTTGGCCTGAAGGCACCCCAGCAAGAGCTCATGTCCCTGTTCTGGATGTCCATCCAGCAGTTCATTCCTTGTGCTATTACCTCTCCCAGCAACATTTAGTCAGACTAGATCAAAGGCCTGTTTCAGAAGTAGTGTTTCGTTCATGTATAGCTGAGGGGAACGGTGTGTGGTGTGCAGGGGGTACCAGGCATACGGCAAGGCTCTGGGGATGCAGAAACGCCAGACCCTGTCTGCCCACACTCTGCAGAGAAGCCCAGAGGCTTCCTCTCCCCTATTGGCAGCGCTGCATTCATTTTGGCTCCTGTCAGGCCAGCAGAGCATGATAAGAGATAATTAGTGAATAAATTGCAACCTTTTATCTTGGTAAACGACAGTTACTTCCTTGTAGGCTACCTACATTGACAATGAGTGTTCAGGACAAGCTGAACAAATCTGTTTGCTTTGATCCGCAATAAAAACCTGGGAGAAGCTTCCCCGTCCTTAGGCGAGGCAGGGTGCAGGCTCCGCAGCCCCTGGGAGCCTCCCCCGAGAGGTTTCGCTGGACGCGGGTGAGCACCTCGACGATCTGCCTCGGCCGGGGCCGCGCAGCAGCAGAGGGCAGCAGCTCGACGTGATGCTCCCTCCACGGCAGACGACTCCTTCTCGTCTCGGGCGCCTTTTCCGACAGGGTTTTGCAGCCTCCAGGTAGCCATGCGTGCTGTTAACGTCAGTCGTGCCCATGCCTTTTTAAATAAAGCTGAATGTCCTCCGCAGGGCAGGAGGAGCGGCTACCTGTGCCCCCCGCCTCTCGCAGCAGCCGCGGGCGCCTGCGGCTGACTCGCTGCCGCAGGTGGCTGCTCCCCGTCGGGCCGGGGGCTGGGGGTGGCACAGACGAATTAAGGCACCGTGTGGGATGCGTAGGGTGGAGCGAGAATCCTGGGAGCTGAAACTGAGGAGTCAGCCGGGCTATTGTCGCTCGTTAAGCTCTCCTTTGCAATGGGTTGGGATACCACACAAGAAGCCACAGGCAAGTAAGGCTTTCAGCAAAGCCTATGTGGTGGCCCTAAGTCCTTGGCCAGTGCTGTCTTCTGCAGAGTCCTGCATGTCAGTCTTTGGGAATAAAACCAGTTCCTATTCTATTCAAGGGTAGTTTCTGATCTAGTTCGGAGCACTCAGACCTTGTCTCAGCACCATAAAAAAACCCTATTCACAGTCCTCTTCCTTGTGGTTAGCACAGAGTGACCCTAAAGCCAAAGCCAAGGACACAAACTCATCTAGAAAAATAGAGGCACAAAAATATGATTACCTCTATCAGTCTCAAAAGCCTTTTCAGAGGCTTCAGAAACCCCAGCAAAGAGAAGGGAAATAAATCATGGAGACCTGTGATGAACCCCACCCTGAAAACACCAGCATATACGGTGTTGAGGCAGAGAGTAATAAAACCAACGCACATGCAGCAACATGGCAGGCGGGTGCTCACAGCCACATTTTACACAATCCACTGTAGGTATGTGAGTTATTGCCTAGTGCCCTCCTTCTTCTCTCAGACACAGTCAAAGAGCTGCACAAACACGTTGAGGGAGCTGCAGGTTATATCTTTACCTGCTTTGGCAAGCTCAGCCCAGCCATTAGCTGGGTGAAAGCTCTGCCCCACAGCAGGTCCTGGAAGCTACAGCTGGCCCGGGCAGTGTCTGGTCTGTGTATGCTGGTGTGTAGGCTTGTTTCCCAATGCAGCTCCATGAGCCACAGCTCACCCCTACCCCTCCATGGTTCCTGCAAAGCCACGGTGCAGGGGGGCTGCTGGCTGCCAGCCTGTGCAGGAGAAAGAGTCATGAAGGGGGACAGCAGCCTTCAGCTTGGAGCAAATCAGCAGGAGCACCCTGTTTCCTTTGACTCTGTGGTGTCTGGTTGCTCTCTAGAGCCAGGGAGACCCCCAGGAGGGCTGGCACTTGTTAACCACCCCGGCCCCATTTCCTGCAGGAATCATGGGCTGTGCTTGCTGCAGTCTCCCAAGAGTCTAGCTTTTCCGTGTCTGCAAATGTCTTTACTGTGTGCTCTGCTGCTGGTCTGCACGCTGAACCCATAACCTTGCACCAGACCTTGGTCTTTCCTGCCCGCTACCATCCCAGGGGGCAAATACAACAGGAAGGAGAAGGCCATCCTACTGGAGTGCTTCCTTCTTGCTGCTGCAGGGGAACACCCGGCATCAGCCCCATCCCAGTGACAATCTCCTTTCTGCTGCAATCCCCTCTGCAGGCCGGTCCCTACACTTTGCATCCAAACTTTTCAACTGCTGTCACTTGCGCCACATGCAGAAATGCAGCATTTGTTTTTAACCTGTAGGAAGTCACCCAAGGTAGGGTTTCATACAGAGACCCTTGAAACATTCAGATTGTATCAGATTTTTAAAGATGTTAGCACGTTGTAAATCAATACATCCCCCGTCTGCTTTCTTTAATTCTGTTGAAAGAGAAGGTCCATCCAGCACCTTGAGGCTCCAGGCGCAGTTTAAGTACCGTCAGGATTTGTTAGAGGACTTTTTTTTAAAATGTCCAAATCAACAGAAGTAAATGAGTTCTCATCAGCCTGATGTCTCAAGAGGGTTTCTTGTCCGCTGCTGGCATGCTTAGCCCTGCGCACCCAACCCTGAATCTCCTGAAATCAACAGGAAGATTTAGGATCACCTTAGGCAATCTTTTCCTCCTTTACAGGAGAATGTCACAGCTCTGCCCTGTCTCAGGGAGCCACTGGGGTGAACTGATGTGGCCAAGGGCCTGCAGCAGCTCAGTAGCAGAGACTCCAGTTCCCTTGTGCTACACCAGCAGTATTGATGTGCAGAAAAGGGTCCCCAAACCGGTCAACACTGATGGTGCAAGAGTATTTCAGAACCTCACATAGTTGAAGGAAAGACAGAAGTCTTGTGCAGACAAGGATGAAGAATCAAAGCATGAAGTAAGAATGTGCCAGAAAGAGATAATTTACAGGATGTCTCAGAATCTTAGAAACTCCTAGAGGTGAGACCTGGTTCTTGATCTCTGGTTGGAGACTCGAATCTCCCTGGTATTGGAGCAGCCCATGACACAGATCTGGATTGCCAGTCTTATGGTGATGACTTCAAGGACAGTCTTGGGACCTGCCACCACCACTTATGGGAGCTGAAGAAGGTACTGATCATGAATATTTAAAGAGAAGGATTTGGAATAACTGGCTGTTAATCATCCCCAGGCACTACCTGTTGCTTGCTCTGTAGATGGCAGCACGAGGAAACCAACCAACTTCGTGAACTCCGTACAAGGCAAGTACATATAGGTCTGTCATTAACAAGATCAGTGGAGGCAGTTATTTCACCTGAGACTTGAACCACTTTCAATTTTTAACAGCAGCGGGTTAAGAAAACAAGAAAGAAGTCACGTCTGCAAACAAATAGTAAAAGTAACTTGCAAAGAAAGAGAGGTCCTATGTCGTGTAGAGCTAGCTTTCAGCTCATAAAAGCTTCTGATGGTTACCACATAACTGCAGATCAAGAGAAGAAAGCCACCTGAACAGATTCATTAAGAATTTATCTTCTTCTGGGCACAAACCTGACCTTTATTCTGTGTTTAAATAGCAAATAAGGACTCATCGTCTTGATCCCCAAAGGTTTTTGCAGAAGGGGCTGGTATGGCAAAATTTAGCAAAACACAACATGTTCTAAAGCACTTAGAATTTCCATTTGAAAAATGTGGGTAGCTAATAGTTGCCGATCACGTCCTCTGTGTATCTGCCCTGAAATCATTCGGTTGCATTGTGATAAAGCTTGGCTTTGCAGTTTAAAGCCATAAACACACCCTCCTGCAGAAATACAGGGCTTTTGTTTTCCCTTCCACGGGGTACATTTGAGAGGTAGCCTGGAGGGACCTTCATCTCGTGAACTCCCAGGGCTGCTATTTCTGAGCACTGATTTCCTACTTGGGATGTAGATCTTGACCTCCGTGCCCCCAGCTGACTGGTTTGCATAAACAAAAGAGCATCGCAAAGAAGTCAAAGCCGGATGTACCTACAGCAAATAAATCTCTTCCTCTCTGACAAACAGAGAATGAATTGACCTCTTGCACGTCATGTCTGGTTGTCTGACCAAAACTGTCAGTCACAACTTTCCCTCTGGAAGCCTTGGATGAGACAAGGGATAAAAGGGACATAAAAGTGACATCAGTAAGACTAACAACAATGAATGACAGGATTTCCTCTACCATCTCCATTACTTGATTCCTATAAGTTTTCCAATCACGGCTGGTCAAATCCCAGACGGTGTCTGTGTGCATTTCATTCACTCACAGAGATCTAATAAACCATTGCCTGCCGCTCCCTCCCCGTGTTGCAGCCCCATTTTTGCATTCATTTTCTGGAAACAGTCCAGAGAACAAGTTCACCAGCATGATCCTTTGGGCTGGAGTGAGTTTTAAAGCAAACATCTGTGATCTCTGCAAACAGGAAATCCACCACACTTCTGGGCTGGAAATATTTGTAGCTGAGAACTGGGTGCTTTTTATGCTTGGGCTGTGAGATCCCTGGGAGACACCCTATAATACTCACATCCAATCAAGCCCTCACAGTTCTCCTCGGATTTCAGGTGGTGAATCCTAGAAGCACAACGCTGGGAGTCATACCACGAATTGCAGCAGGAATTATCATATTGTGAGTCATGGGAAATTAATCTGTGATTATGGGACACTGCTCCTGGATAATCTCACCATGCCCAGACTAGGAGGCATGTGAACTCAAAGGCAGAGCCTGTCTCCTCTCCAGCTTCATGCTGGGGCCCTTTTTGCAATAAACTGGGGAGATGGGAGGGGGAATTGTCCATGTCCAGCCCTTGTCCCAGCACAGATTTGTGGCTCAGGAGGAGAGCGCTTGTTGGCCCCATGCTGACTTGGTAAGCAACGAGGTGACTGCATCCATTGACTGGATGATTTAGAGTGAGTTATTTGCTCATCTTTACTAACAATGTGACATGGACAAAATGTCACAGAGAATTCCCTCCCAGTAAGATTTTCAGCCTCAGTCACACAGAGCCATATCTTCTGACATACACCAGCTGGCCCTGTTGGCCCTACACATGTTTATGTCAGCTAAGACTCTGGCCCAATAATATCTGTAAGATATGTATATATATATATATGTGAATATCAGTAACCAAGCTGCTAGGAAGATCTCCAGTTCGCAGGATCAATATACAAGGCAGCCTGTAATGAGAAGAACCCTTGCGTCAGTCATGAAACTGTGTTGTGAGATGCTAGAGTACAAGTGCTGCACCTTGGATACTAGCCGAAGCTTTGTGATCCTCTCCCAGCATTCCAGTTACCTGTGAGATGTGGAAATATAGGATAAACTCCTTCCCATGGACCCACCCAGGACTAACCAATCCCTGACAAAGCCTCCTTCTAGGCCTCCCTGGGAATGGGGAAACTGAGGCAGCAGCTGCTGCAGAGAAGACTGTGGCAATGGTGTCTGCCCATGACGCTTCCCCATCTCTTGAGTTGGTCCAACAGATGCAGAGATATCACTGCAGTAGGGCTGGGCTCCTGGGTGTATGCTGACCTCTGTTCTCACGTTTGGGCTGACCTACTGCACTGGTGTAATTCCAGGCTAATTTGGGCCCTGATGGTTCATGTGGGAATGATGCCTGGAATGCACATCTGTATAATTTTTGTCCTTTTTTAAAGCCCTGTCAGATTCCAGGCTTGTGAAGAAACAGCATGTTGGGCAGGAAAGCTCGGCACCATCGTCCAAAGCAAAGAGGATCAGCATGCTACTGGGAGATACGAAATTGTCTCCATTTTTAAGTGCAGCCTGGAAAGAGGGGTTCTTTTCTCAGACCCTAGAGGTTAAACTGGGAGCCCCACCCTAAGCTCTGAAGCTCACATCTGAAAACCTCTGTGCCTGCCTCTGGAAAGGATGTGCCTTCCTGTGGAAAAAAAAAAAATGTGGTTCAAATTAGAAGGCAATGGGACACATTAATTCCTGGTGGCCCCAGTTGCTTTATATCTACAAGGAATGTAGCCCATGCATTTATTTCGACCCTTTCCATTCTCCCTGTGCTTCAAGGGCTACTACCTTTCCCTTGGAAACATCATATGTAGAACAAAACCAAGCTGTAGTCCCTGCAATGCCCGTCATGTTTCTGCAGGAAATTTGGAAAGGAGAAGGGCACAGGTTGCTGCTGAGGTGGTCATAGACCATTTCTCTGTTTCAGATCTGGATGCATGAGGCTGAGCTCTGCATGGGGACTAACCAGGGGCAGACCTGGCTGTTGGGTACAGATGACCCCCAGGCTGCAATCAGTTCTCTGAAAAGCTCCCAGGTTCTTCCTTTGGACTTTGCATTTTTTTCCCCACATGCAACCTGGTCCCACTCCTGCCCTCCAGCCCCTACTTGGACTTGCTGAAGTGGGGGGTGTGTGGGGGGTGGGGGGGGGGTGTGGTAGAGAAGGATAAAAGGAAAAATATAAAGGAATGATGAAGGCTCCACACTAATTCCAGCTCAGCTATGTCAGCAGCCTTCTGTGTTTATGGATCTTGAGTTTAAGAATTCCTCCCACCATTGCAGAGGTTTCTGGTGCAACTCAGCAACCCACAGGTTGGAGGAAAGAAAGTCACCCTGTGCCTTCAATTCGATCAACTTAGTACTCCTCAAAGACTTTCTCTGGCAGCCGAGAGCACTGCGTAAGGATTAGGAAGGGTTCAGGTGGTAGGGAAGTGTCTCACTCTTTTGTTCATTGGTTTGGATGTTGTTTGAAGAGCAGTATGGTCTCTTGTTCTGCTGCCCTGTCGGCCAACTCCCAGTGCTGGCCTCAGGGTTACACTGTCAGAAATGCTTGGAGTATACACCCCCGGGCATCACCTATTTATCTGCACAACCTGGCTATGGGAAGGGAAGTGCTGCTAGCCTGTAAAAAAATAAATTAACATAAAGCAACTGACAAGCAGATGAAGGCTCAGAACCCCAAAAGGACTGAGGTAAAAATCAAAGGCAGGTGAGGAACAGTCCTGCATGACTTTCCGAGGTGTGGTACAGGTTGGACAGAGATCCCAAGAGCCTGGTGGTCCCTGGTGGATGTGCCAGTCCCCAGGCCAGCCACTGTCCATGACGTGAAGTACTCCAAAAAGATGCCTGAGAAGAGCAAAGCCTGGCACGCAGGAGAGGCCAGCCGTTCAACCGTGTATCTTAGGGTGCAGCTCAGCTACTATCATATCATGCTGGGCTAGAAATCACATTTGCTTGCAGAGTTCCCAAGATAAAGCAGCATATAATATCTCAGTAATTTTCCATCTATCCATTCAGTCTCATACACTCAGCATTTACTATCATCAACTTCATTGTCTCTTCCAATGCAAACAGCCCCACAGCTCAGCCTTTATCTTTCCCTCCTTATCTCCAGGCTTCCAGGCTGGGGGAGCCCTCTGGAAAAAGTGAGATTTTTCTCAAAGAGAAACATGATTGCAGGCAGTTCACTTCAGATAGGCCCTACTACTTCTCACTCTTGTAGTGGGGAGGCAACTCCGTTAGGAGCTCATTTATTTAGGTAGAATACTTCAACAGCTGGGAAAAAGCTGTCCTGCTGCTGAAAGTGTGGGAGATTCACATGACTCCAGCCAGCAGAAACGAGGGGATCCATGTAGCCCAACAAAAAGGACTTTTCTCTGCATTGCCTGTTTTTTATTCTGAGCAGGGCTTTCTGACAGTTTTCCCTGATCAGATGCTCCCTTCCTTGAACACAAGACAACACGAGAGGACATCTCACTTTTTTTTTCAGATAAAAGTATACTCCAGGGCACATGGGGCCAGGAAACATTTCTAGAAGATGCAATGAAATGGAGCAGAAGCTCCTCTGGACCATCACTGGTGTCAATCAGGGTTTGGGAAAGTCCAGCAGGCTCTGCCATGCACCAGAGCAAGTCTCGCTAAATGGGATGCTTGTGGCACAGAGTTTGCTCTGCTCTACGTGCTGGAAATTGTATCAAGCACTCTATCCACTTACTTCAGTTTCTTTAAAAAATAATTGAAAAGTATTCGGAGAAGCTGAAAGAAGCCTTGACTTGAAAGAGGAAGTGTGGATTGAAATCCTAAATGCTTTCAATACGTTAAGTCCACATGTGAAGCATGATTTAAACCAAGATATGTGTTGCCTAACTCAAATGCCTGTAGTGACAGTTACATTGACCTCTCTGGCACCAGGGAGAAGATCACATCCCACTAAGACCAACTCTGAACAACAAAATACATGCCAGTTGAAAAGCTAACACGCAACTGGCATTATTGTCAATTTTCTATCCAGACTGTGCCAAGATACTTTTTTCTTACAAAGACTTGATCCTGCTCAATTTAGAAAAAAAAAACAAAAACCAAAAACCAAAAACCAAAAACCAAACAATTCTTTGAGTCTGAATCCCAGCACTTGGCACGCTGCGCCCTGGCGAGTACGATTCTCCAAGCAGGACACGTCTTGTTCACTTGAAAAGCTTAAAACCCAACACCTCAGGGTGCATTATTGCGGAAACTTTTCATCACAAGGGAGAAGTTTCCTGAAATCACACTGTGAAAAGGGTGCAGGAAGGTATGGAGTTTTTCTTCTTTTTTACTCTGGTGAAAATACCTTCTGGAGAAGAAAGTTTACTCATTCGCAGGCTAGGCTTATGCTGCACCCTCTTGTTCTGTAGGCACGTAGCATCGTGAAGCACAGCTGAAATTTGGCCTGTGACGATATGAGCCACCTGGTACCCTGTTCAGGGGACACTTTGACCAGCTTCTATATTTGGAAGGACATGATTAAGCAGAGCTTGAAGGCTGAGACCATTCTCAAGGTCTAGAGCATGGCAGGACCTCCAGGATTAGATCCTGCAGAAGCAGAGTTGCCGTAATACAATGCCAAAAGGTGCTATATAAATATGTCATTTCCAGTGATTCACTCTTCCCACAGATTCTTGTCTGTGCCATATTTCTTTTAGTGTTATAAGCAATTTGTGGGTGAGACGGTGTTTTACCAAGGACAATATCTGTGATTCAACACTTTCTCTCATCCTGCAACTTTGAGAGCACATAGAAGAGACGTTTGGATACAAGACATGATTTGTAGTTCCTCCATAAGCTGGTGGGTGTGATTGCTGAATTCTCACTTTCCTTACCCAAACCTTCTTTGGTTATCTGTACCATGGCTCTGCCTAGAAGCTCCAGCTGAAACTCAGGTGGTGGTTGTGCTGGGTGCTGTACACAAATGTGCCCCAGACGACACCCTGGCAAGAGCAGGGACCAGGCTAATGCATATTTGCAAACTCTTCTTCTCTCTCTATCACACCTCCCCACACACCACTTTTTGGAGAAAACATCCCCATTGCCTGTCCCCCACACTCCCAAATGAGAACTATCGAAGTTGCCTGGCTGCGCAGCTCCGGATGAAGCTGTTGCTCTCAGCAAGTACAGACAGCCAGAGGATTGCCATAGCAACAGAAGTTATGTGTGAAAACCCTGGGAACCCTGGGAACCCCTCCTCCTCCTCCTCCTCCACCCATTCAGGTCCCTTTTCAGATTTCTCTCCTTTTTTATTTTCCCCAAGGTGCCAGTATCAATACATTCCTTGAGCTGAACACCTAGGGAGATGCTTTGAAAAGAGCCCGTTGGGTTACAATAGCATGCCGCCAATTACCGCAGTGGTGGGACAGCTTTGTGGAGCATCATATTGGAAAAATGCATCCTGCTGGGATGCATTATTATTATTATTCGTCTTAATAAGGCAAATTGAAAGCAAGCAGATAGTGGGAGGGTTGCTGCCTGCATTTAGGACCTCAAGGGCATATCCCAAATTTGTTCCTGATCAAATCTGCACCAAACTATTTACTTTCTGAGGTGCAAAGTCATCAGACATGCATCAAAACAGATTAAAACCGTTTAACATCAAGCTGCTAATGGTTAGAACCACACAAAATAATGCAGATTATTAACCCCATAATAAGGAGCTCATTAAAATGTGAATTACCAATTAGGTTTACTCAGGAGTTCCATTAGGAGAAAGACAAGCAACAGAAAAAACACTGAATATTTCCCAGGTGCTGGGTGCAACACGCTGTGATGACCAATGGCCAGGAAGATGCGTCCAGCTAGAGTAGACCGGTCGACCTGCTGAGGGCTGCAACACAACCAAACTATCTTAAACCAGAACAGGATCAAGTTCAAATGTCTCATGGACTCAACTCAGACCTTGAGAGGTATTTTAAGCAAGTGAGTGCTGGAAGTTTCATCGGTGTTCAGGGTTATGGATACCACTCCTGCTACTCACATTTGAGTTTGGATTGACATTTAGCTTCCCTTGGCATGCAATGCTTTGTTCAGGTCAGAAGGGGCATATTCAACTGCCCTCTGGACATGACGATCAGCCCAAAACTTACCAAAAGCTTTTTATGTTGTAGACTCTGACAAGAGGGAGATTTAATGGGACAGCTAAAGGCAGCATGACCTTGCATGTAGGCATCTTCAAACTGCTTTAAAGAAGGGTTTTACTACTCAAGTCTGTGCCCTTCATTTTACTATTTCACACAGCTCTGGGGTTTTAACTTATTCTTTCCAGGCACTAGCATTTTTATGTCATCTGGAGGGAGCTGGCAGCCTCCCAGGGTTTGCTTTGCTTTATATATGTAAAAATATATTTTCCCCAACCTACTGAAAATGGCATGCACAGAGGAGATCTTTAAGCTTTATTTTATTGCTGCATAAAAGTGGCACAGTAAAGTGCTTATGTTGAAATCACCAGTTCCAAAATGGCATCCTTCTTGCTTTCCCACTCACACTTCAGCGGATTTCAGATCTCAGCAGAGAATCTGAAAAGCAGCAAGTGCACTGCCTGGCAGACAAGCTAAGGGTATAGAAAGACAGAGACAGAAATTTGTTCCAGCTCTGTTTCTCTCGTGCATTTAACTCTCACAAACTGCAGACTTGAGCTGAATGGCCCAAAACAGGCTTTTAAAGATGTCAGGATTGGGACAGAGAGTTAAGGCTTTCTGACTTAAGAAAAATGCTCTTAAAAGAAAATCCAAATTTTCCCTTCTGAATGCAGAGTAAGCCCCAAAATGTCACACACTTCTCCAGATGGGAGATGGAAGTAAGATGCTGGGGTGCTGCCTGGGTGCACAAGGAGGGGTCTGTGGCAGACACAGTTTCCTGAAGCTCTCTGAAAGCATCCAAAAAGGGCATTTTTCCTCAGGAAAGGAGTCAGCATTGACCGTGGCAGGACAGCATTAGTGATAACCCCCTTCTGTTGCACAGCTGAAGCTCTGTACCACAGGAACCACACCACCCAGGGACATCCATTACAGTCAACCTAGATGACAGTCTTTCGGGAGGAGATACATTTAGTCAAGTAAATCACCTTCTACTTTGACACCACCTATCTTTATCCATGCTTCAGCTTCATCACCCAACATCTGCTTTATGTTCTTGTTCAATCCTTCCAGTTTTACTGAGGTAACCACTTACTATCCATGTTTCCTGTTAACTCAATAAACACATTAAGGAACAGCTCAGCTGAGGATATTCCATGTAGTACAGGCTGTGGATGGCTGTGGGGCCAAAGAGCAGTGATGGCTCCCAGAGCACGCAAGAACAGCTCCCATAAAGCTGAGATGGGCTCTCCCATCAAAACAATGGGAAATTTCTGTAGAGCCAAGCTTGGTGGCATGTCAGGATATACCCCACTGTGAGATTATGCTGCACTGCCTAGTGCTGGGGTGAGCTCCTCTGGGAAAGTGGCTTTTGCTGTACTGGAACACCAGTTCTGCGGCTGGCACACATTTGGGAAAGCTCTGTTCCAGCCTCTACTTAGGCCAGCTTGCAGTCCCCATTGAAAGCCCTGCTCATGATGCTCAGTTTCACTCATGGTACCAGCAGCCATCCCAAAGACACCAGGGCAAAATGAACCAAAGGTGGGGGGGAACACAGAGCAGTTAGACGCTCCATCCCAAAACATCATTAGTCCCTGACAGCCCTGCTGCCCGCAACACTCCATGGGGAGATGGGAGACTGCACAAGGGACCACCAGCACATGGCAACTCCAGGCAAGTACAAAGCTCTGCCGAAGCAGGGGTCATGAGAGCAGTGTGTGGGTACTTCTTTTTCATATAACTAGACTGGCACGTCAAGGGGAGGAATTATGTCAGTGTATCAGTAATATACTTACGCAGCCCAAGGTGAACATTTGAAAGTTATTTAATAGGGAAATCTGTGCTTTGAACAGGCAAATCACAAAGAAGAGCAAAACTGTTAAATCAATATGGTCATATATTTACAGTGAATAATTTACGCAGCACCAAAGTTGAAGCCAAAAAGATTTCTTTCAGTACTTTTAATTTCGCTCTGTTTTCAGAACTCCTTAAAATGTTAAATTATGTCTTCTATTTCACTGAGCTTACGGAAACTCAATCTGTCCCATCGTGGCTTTGTAAAGGCTATTTGCCTTAAAGATTGAGTGGGGACAGGTCCTGTTCACTTCCATTTTCCCCAAGATGCTAACTTTTACCTGAACACTTTACTGAGGACAGAAACTGAGATAGAATGGGTGACTTTACGGACATTGTTCAAGAAAGCATTAAAAAGATTTTAAACTACTGATGTTAAACATTATTTTGAACTAGAACCGTGCTGCAGTCTCAGCTGGTAGAGACTGACATATTTCCAATGGTATAATGGACCTTTGCCAATTTACATCAGCTGGCCACAGCATAAGATGTTGAAACCAACTAGAAAAAACTCATCTGAAATTTAAAAGCAACATATGGGAGCAGCAGAGACTCCAGAAAGACACTCCAGTTAGGATATTTTGAAAACAAAATATATCCTACTGTAGTGTGGAGGAACGTGTATTAACTTGTATCTATGTCCTATGGACAGTTATTATAATTTAAATCTTACTAACATCACTTCATATCTTACTTAACACTCGTTGTCATGGCCTTTTGGGGCAAATGAGTAGAAAGTCAGTGTTGCATTGCCACACGTGGGTTTAGGGTAAACATTTTAAATAAGTCAACAGAAATTCTCTCGCTGGCAGGACTTGGTTTTGCAACTCAGATGTAACTGCATGTAAAGAATTTGTACAAAATTAAGAGTTTCAGACAGCTACCAGATTTGAAGAAGCTAGTATTCAGTGGCCACAGAGGTTATGCTTGGCAGGTAGGCTGGTGGCTGTGAATTGTCGTATCTCCCTGTGGGAGTGAAGTTATGAACATGTTCAGCACACCCATATTCTGCAAAGGAACCTCAAGAGGAGGTCAATATACCGTGGAGAATTTTACTCATCCAGCATCTGTCTCACCTTTGGTTTACATGAGGGTTCAATCTGCAAGCTTGTGGATGCTCAAATGCACCAACAGTGCTGTTTGTAGAACAGACACTATGAGAGAATGACGCAAACATGGGGAACGTGTCTGTTTTCTCACTCTTCCTTGGCAGCAGGTTTAAGAGCACAGTGCCTATTTTGTAGTGATTCAGCATTTGACTTAAAAAAAAAAAAAAACCAAAATAAAATCAATATTTCCAGCTCTGTTTCCCTTATGTCCTTTTACTTCTTTAAAGAAGCTGCAGTGATGAAAGCCTTATTGTACAGATAAATCTTGTCTATAAATGCAAAGTAAAACTGTGATTTTTGTTACAAAATATGAGCCTGCTTTTGCTACAGGGTTTATGAAGGAGGATTAAGTTAGTTCCTGTGAAATGTTCAGATGGGGGATGATGTGAAAAGGTGTTTTGTCAATGGAATTAATGTTGGGGCAGTTCAAATTTTGGCATGGCTTCCTCAGCTTGACTGAAAATCTCATGTTTCATCTGTTTACTCAGCACTTCTACACATTCAGCCCACCACAGACAGGCTCTGAAACCCACAGTGTGCTTCATGTCAGGTCACTTACGACGGTTAAGAACAGAAACAGAAAGCAGCATGTGTTGAAAATGAAGCGAAAGTGGTTCATCAATACTGTCAAGAACTCCTGGTTTGCAAACACCGGCATCTCCCTTTCCATCCCATTTATTAAAATAAAGTCATGCAGGCATGAGTAAGAAACATTAAAACTGAAATTTTAAACTTTCCTTCATTGTTAGCTGGCAAGAGGGGATGGAGAAGAATCAATTTCAGAGAGGTCTTCTCAATTTCAGCTCAGCCCCTGCAGAAGGCTCAATCCCTGAAGAATCTTTGTGCAAGGGCACAGCAGATGCCTGAGCAGGTACTTTAGGTTTCTCTTTATGGACTTGAAAGCTGTATATGACCTTGTGGGGATCAGTGGAAGGACCTAGATTACTATCAGGCTGTTTCCTTGTAACTGTATAAATTCCAGAGCAATTGATCACCCTGACCTCGAAGGGTGCAGGGGAAGTTATGTGTGAACCCCTTTGCACCCTGGCAGAGTTCTTTTCCTTACCAGATTGTCACATTGTGATAAATTCTCCAACAAGAAGGGTTAATTACCCTGCCTGGTAGGCAACAGCAGTGGTCCTTCATGCTCTTATAAAGACCATAGAAGAGCCACGTGAAGAGTTACTCTGCAGAGCTGTTTCTCCAATGACTATGGTGCCTAACATAAGCTCTCGACTTCAAGCATCTGAGATTGTATGAGAGGACACCAGGCCTGGATGTGTCCCTGAGTACCCTCAGACACTTTGGAGAACAAACAAACCCAACCAGCCAGCAGAACCTGCTCACCACCATCACAGCACTGACTCAGGCCCACAGCATACAAATGCTGCGCTCTTAGCCCTAGACAGATAAAAAAACATTGAAGTTAAAAGGCAAACCTTATGCACTATGTACAACAAAATGACTGGTTTATACCATTATGCTTTGATTTCCTCAGGAAAACTAGTACAATTAAAGGCAGGAAGGAAGATCATAAATTTGAAAGAAGAGAAGGGAATAACGACTCACCTGAATAGGAAGTTTTAAATAGTCTGTCATTGACTCGCCATGATTTGGAAAACAGTGTACCTCACGCTTTTATTCTTGCTTGCAAAACATAGAACAGATTATACTATGAATTAAAATAGACTTGTGTGGTAATCTGTACCCAAACTGATCAAATACCTATGTTAGTTTTAGTTATATGTGTTACCCTTTCGCAGCGTAGACATACAGTGAATAATAGCTAGTTCTGGGAGCCATTCCATGAAAATGAAGAGTTAATCTTCAGCCTTTCAATCACAATAAAATCTCCATCAGAAGACTTGCCTCCTTTCTAAACCACTCAACCTTTAATACATTGCCCACACCTAGATAGATGTATATGCCTCTTTAAACCAGAGAGACAGACCCATGCAATATCTATTTAACCATGCACAGTAACAGTTGTTTTCTGTAATAGTCTTAGTTTGCGTAAAAGAATATGATGGGACAGCTGAAATTAATATAAATAATAATAATGTCTATGCCCTGAATCAAGATGAGGTGTTCCACTGTGCTGGTGGTTGTGCATCTTTATATTAAATCTTTTATCCATCTCTGCCCATTATCTAATAGGTAAAACAGAAGAAGTGCAGAGCAAGGTAGTAGTGTCCTTATCTCCTGATAGAGAACTCTTGGACATAGAGGCAGGAGGAGTAAGAGACTTGTGTTCAGTAAGTCTGGGCTAGAACTAGGAACTGACCCTGGACTACTCATCCCACCGTCTCAACCACGAGCCTGAACTTCCTCTCGTTTAGTAACACCAAAGTAGCTACAATTTGAAAATTAGATAATGTAACGTTTCCTTTGAAAATATAATATTTATTTTGGATCCTTTATTACTAGTCCCGAATCCAACTATTGTTCACATACCTGCATATTCCCTTTGTGATTGGTTCTGTGAAGCAACACTTACGCAAGCATCACATTGTCCAGTCAGAATAGCAGCCCTGGAGCCTTGGGATGCCCCTTAAAACCTATTTTCAACACCTCATAGTTTCTGTACACACATGGCCTTTCCCCAATAACCGTGCTCAAAATGTAGCCAACTCAGTCAGCATTCAAGCAAGACGGTGCCTTACTATGGCTTCTGTGCAGCCAAAACATGCTTCTGAAACCAGCATGGCCACCAAAGATGAGCAGATCCCAAATATTGTGATAGGCAGAGCCCCATAAAACATCAAGTTAGAAACTCAGCAGCCCACAGACAACCATGATTTGAGTGTCTGCTTCAACCTGTATCTAAGCAGCAACCCACGAGTCAAATTCCTTTAGAGCTTCCGTTAGTGTTGCTACAGTTGCTGTTACAGGCACTCGAGTGATGCCGTATGATTATAACGTGCTGTCACGCTCCAAAACATGTAGGCAGATTTCATATTGCTTATGTATAGCGAAAGCCTTTCCATCGAGAGGAATTGCCAGGAATTCCTTAGCCTACTGTGAGCAACACTGCCCGAGTGGAGAGGTGAAGAGCTGCCACTGCTGGTGACGATCAGGTAAGAATGAGGAGTATCTCTACTGGGTGCAAATTCAAGAGCAGAAGGCCTGCTGCAGACACATCCTGCTATAGGCTCCTGAAAGCCCCACGTTAATAAAGGCTTGAAGACGATGTGTGTGAAAATGAAGAATTGGCTAGCTGGCCTGGCACATTTTGAGGTTTCTGGATCACAACTTGCACTATGTATCCCAGCCAGAAGTCGGTGGGAAGCCAACACACATAAATGGGGGCATTGGTGGAATGAGCATTCCAGCAGTTTTGTAAGGTAACCACTGAAATTCCCAATAGGTCCTGTTTCCTTTTGCAAGGTTGGATGGTGTTGTCCACAGAAGAAGCAGAGATGCTGAGAGATAATGTACAAAACTAGGATTTGTGTGTAGCGTTAATCTCCTGTCTATGGTGAAAGTCTAGCTGAGGTTGTGAGCTAACAGGAGTTAAGATCTTGAGGCATGGCAGCCTAGCGTAGCTTTCTCCTAGTTCCCACCCTGGAGAACCATGGTACTACCACCGGTACAGGTAGTACCACAGGTACTACCACAGAAAAGGCTGAGCTTTATCTCTCCTTTGGCCCACGTTGATCAGTCTCAAAGAAAGGGAAATAGATAGCATCACTGCAAAAGACATCTGCAGTACCTGTGCTGGGCCTGGGCTTCTCCATGTGATAATTCCTGTCCTTTTCTTTACCTACCATACTTTTGCCTTGCCCATTCCTGGCTGTATGCACCTGGAGTGATCTAACCCCACGGAGCTGGGATTTTCCACCTCTTCTGCAGTGACTTTCCTTCCACTCGCCACAACACTTTCCCCTCAGTATTCAAGCTCTGTTGATTTTGCTTCCATTTTCACACCTACTGGCCCAAGAAACATTGCTGAAAATTTATCTGTAAACATGCTGTGAACTCAGAGGCAGACAGCTGGTGGCTCCATGTAGGTGGAGAACCAAACACAGGACCAGAGTGTATGGTGGTTTTAAACCCTATTCTTCTGGACAATGGAGACCTTTCCAAGCCAATCCTGCTGGAGATCTTGTCGAGTCATCAGATCATTACTCCCTTTCCCAGTCTGAGCGTGGCCCTGTGTGTGTAGCCCCACCATCGCTCACTGATGGGCCTTGGCTGTCCCTCTCACTCAGCAACATTCTTTCATGGTGAGGTTTGTCTCTATATCAGACTATACCTTGCTGCCTCCCCTATTTTTTTCTAGGCTATGTATGTGTTTATTCCCTTTGATCTTCCTAGTAAATAGGTCGTTCCTGCCACCCTCCTGCCTATACCAGTTAATCTATAACACTACCTGTTTGCCCGCACTCTTCAGTAGGCCCTGCCCCAAGTGGTTTTGTATTAGCACTTCAAAAGTGGTTTGATCTGGGGTTTTTTAATGAATTATCTGTCGTAGTTTTCTATCAGCATTTGCATCCAAGGGTCTTCTCTGGATTAGTGCAGCTCTCTTCAGTGAGCATTGTTACCCTGTGGATGTTTCTGCACTTAGATTTGTTCAATTTCTTGCCATTCCCACTATGTCCCACTCTTCATTTATTGAAATCCCTTTAGGATGGTGCTTCTAATAAATTATTTGCAATTCACTCTCCAGCTGGGTGTTATCTTTGAATTTGATTGATGTATTTTTCTTCTCCTTCCTCGATACTACTGCAGAGGAATATAAGGACCAACACAGCAGGAGTCCCCGAGGAGCCCAACGCGGCAATATTTACAAGCATACTCTGCTTTCTATTGTAGGGGCTGATTTTAATCTGATTCATTGTTATTCTCTGTATCCAGCCTATATCTTGTTCTGTTTTGGGCCCAGTCCAACCACTGTTAAAGTCTGCATGGAATCCTCTAGGGATGGATCCGGATCTACAGGAATATTATGTCTGAAGAAACTGACTAAAAGTACTGACTGAAATCAAGGAGCTCTCTGCAGAAGAGCTCTCTATGAAACCAGTTGTCTTGTCAATGAGTGAAACCCTTAAAGGCAAATTTACCGAGCAGCTCAAGGGACTGCATCTCCCTCCTCCTCCCACCAGCATGGCCCATGTGATGGATAAGCAGCTGCTTATTCTTCACTCTCCCCACCCAACACACACACCCTGTGGTTTTCCTTCTCCCATCACAATCGTGAGTATAATCTGGCTGTAGAGTCTATCGCTTGGATGCAACTGCTTCTCTTAATGTGACCTGTCATTGTGTGTTACACATTTCTGCTTTGTTCTTCCTGCAGAACCACTACTAGTAGTTTCTGATTATTACAGATCAAATTTCACTTGGAAAGGATGTTAAGTTAATTGATCTGTAATTCCCCTTTTGGAAAAGAACTGTGATGTTTTCCCTCTGCCAGTCATCAGGGCTACCTCAGTTCTTCAGGAGCACTTGAATATAATGGATAATGGGCCTAAGAGTTTTTCAGCTAATTCCTTTAATACCCTTGGGTATGTACCATCTGGCCCTCTGTGCCGATTTGAATGCATTGTGCTCTTAATATTTCTTTGCTGTTTAATGATTTTGCTAACTTTTAGTTTGCAGCTCCTTCGCTTTTCCTGATTGTTCATTGCCCATAATGTTTTTCAGAAAACTGAAATCAGTGATGATTCTTTCAGCTCAATGTATCCATGGCAGAAGTGAACTCACTTTTAAAATTCATCTTTCATCAAGAAGCATTGAGTCTGAACAGTCTGAGCTGCAACTATTATCTTTTACCCTATCCAAGCAAGGCTGCATCAACAGAACATTCTTTGCTGTTTGAAAGGTTCCATGCAAAAGAATTTTCTTAGTCTAAGACCCTATATCCAAGTCTTGTTACCTGATGCTGGTAGGGAATTTTCCCTTCTTCCTATCATGTCCTTTTTCCTCTCCAAGCGCATTTATATGACCCTGCCTACATCCTTCAGATACTTGTACACTCATGTCTGCTATTTTCTTATCTCTTCAACAGCTTATGTTTAAGCAGCACATAAGCTTCATAAATCAAACCCGCACTAAATGATCTGATCATGCCTCTACTCTTCTTTGAGGCCTCTGATTTTACAGTGTTTGGCATTGGGATGCCAAGAAATTAATAGAAACCTTCCAGCTGTCTCTAAGCGTGATGCCTACTGAGGATGGCATGGGTCTTTTGCAATGCAAGCTGGCTGCCAAAAGTTGCATGTTGATTGTTCTCCTATATCACCTCCCAGCCTTTCCTTACGTGGCTGCTTTTGTGTGTCCTTTGCGGGTATTTTTCCCTGAGTGCTGGTAGTCTAAATTGTTCCAGTTTCATTATGTTATTTCCTGGCCACATTGCTAATCTCTGTACGTGTCACAGTGTAATTTCTCTGTTCAACAGCATTCAAAAGTCCTCCCATTTTAGCATCAACACCATCTTGCTGTACTGTGTATTTCCCCTGCTTACTTATATGTGACTTGCTTTCGATTTTCTCCAACCTTTTCTTCCTATTCTTCCATATTCTTCCCAGAATATATTTTCTTTAAAATGACTTCTATAGGATTTCCTTTTTTAAAAAAAATTCTCCTTTCTACATATGGATATATATGAAGTTTATGCTGGGCTACCTCTAATACATAGTCTCCTTGAACTAGCTGCAGATAATGATGGTCTACCCACATGCTGAAAGATGTAGTAAGAGGTAAGTAAAATTCATTAGATGAAACATCAAGTAGCACATCTACCAGGGCATGCTCCCAGGATGGTTTCAGTTTGGATGTGAGTCATTCTCTGTACAAGCCACTGAGGATAGAGGAGGACAGTCTCCTCACTTCTAGCTTTTAGGTGGTGCTGGGCTGGAAATCTGTCTTAGATCAGATCAGACTCACCGAAAGGACTACGCGGAAGCTGCTCTGCACTTCAGACTTTCCTCAGCTCCTGCATGGATGGGGAGACAGGACCAGATCAGTTCAGCCTCCTGAACCCTGACACTTTTGATGACATTGACACTATTAGCTAAGGATATTCCCAAGGCTGCTCTCAGGACCAGGATTGCCTCCCTCCTGCATGGCACGTGCCCTGAGCATAGCCATAGTGTGCCATGGAGGGGCACAGAAGCCCTGCATACCTCTTCAGGCCCACCGCTTAGGGTCCTGGCAAAGACCTGGGGAGCCTTCAGGCCCTGTGCACAACATTAGCAAGGAGAACCTTGGGCAGCAGACAGCTCGGATGGCCTTCAAGCCTCTTCAGAGGACGCTTTCTGTGCCTCACAGACAGTGACTTCAAGCTCAGGAGTTGTGGCTTCCTTCCCTTCACCCTGACTCTGGAAAATTGTTGTGCCGTGATCTCCAGCACTCCATGCCTTTGGCACATCCAGCAAGGTGGTGACTGGATATGGACTAGTCCATGCCTGTCAAAATGCCGGAAGGGAGGCAGAGCAGGATAGGACACTGGATAACTTCCCTGAGCCTTCAGGCTCCAGAGAAGACATAAACCCTTTTTCTCCTGAAAAATGAAAGAATTGCAGAGACAATAAACAAAGGGCTGCATTAAAACCTCTGTTTGCAGGAGATTGTGAAGATTTCAGCGATACTGTACCCCCCTGAAGGAGGAGAGATTAAGAGCATTACAGGACAGATGACAAACCCCGGAGAGAATAAGTATCCAACAGAAATCTTTGGCAATCCCCTTCCCTTCCTCTTCTGGGTCTCACCCTGGCTTCTGGTAACACTTAGAACAAACCCACCAGCTCTTGCTTAGTTTAAGGTGTTCCCTATTTTGCTCTGAACCCAAGTGAAACATCAAAGGCCTGGCTCAAGCACTTGCAAGTAAAAATGACTCTAAAGACAATACATTTAAGGCCCTTGAATGATATCTCTGAAATAATTAATCCTAAGCCTATGAGAGGGGAATGGCGGTGTTTGTTAAAGGAACGTGCATTGTGCTGGTAGTGGGCAGTACTGACGTGTAAAGAGCAGTGAGTGATACTGCAAAACGAAAGGAAGGTGAGAAAAGAGGCATGAAGACTGCATTGCACTGTATTGCAGAAAAGAAGCAAAATATATTTAAGATAAAAGCCAGTTTCAAGCTGCCTTTGTTTTCTCTCCCAATCTGATCCTTCTCTTAGAAACTAGATTTAGATGTGTCTTTCTTGGTACACAAGAGTATGGTAAATCTTAGTTACACGGGAGCATGACCATCTAACTCCCATGTAGTACTGCAATTTGTTTATTACCTTCCAGGACTCATTTATTTTCTGTGACTTGCCCATTATTGAAGTAAGATCAGTCAAGACTATGAAAGCATCAGACACATCCCATGTAGTCCCTTTCACCAGCCTTTTGACTCTATCACCATGTTGAACAAAATGCTATGCTTTCTACTCTCTGCCACTACAAATTTCTGCCTTAAATTCCTTTGCTTCACGGGTAAATCATGTTTTCTCTTTCCATCTTCTAGTAGCAAGCTAAATGCACCTTTGCACTTGTGATTCCTTCCTTGCCTTTACACCCGCACTTTCTGACTGAAACTTGGGTAAGGATAGCTTGAGCCATTGCAATACCATTACCAGGTGGGAATTTCTGGAAGAGATCACTATAAGTCCTGTCTTCCTCTGATTTCATGTTTTTCATCACCATTTTTTCAGCAAATGGTTCCCAAAGCAACGTTTCTAATTAGTCTTTCTCAGATACAACGGAGGGGTGCTGCAGGGTATTCCACAGACTCCTGCCCGTCTTGACAGACAATTTATGAAATCTCTCAAGTTGTGAAGAAGGCTCTCTTTAATAGGACAGTACTCAAAAGAAGCAAGGAAGTATACTTGATTTTAAGCACAGATACACATCCTTCAAAGGCTGCTACGTAGAGGAACCCACTGAAGTGAGTGTATCCTTATGGCTCACCAGTGAGGAACATGAACATGGCCATATGGAGGAGATGCAGGTTTCAAACCACTGTCTGTGAGCAGTGCAGCTGAGTCCTGTTAGCTGAGCCAGAGAAGAGGAGAACAATGGGTCAAAAGTGGACAAATACAAAGGGGGAAATGCTGGAGGGTGTGAAACACCCCCCCTCCAGACCTATGCCTTGCAGCCCTCAAGACTGCTCTATTAAGACGAGGGCTTGCTGCATTTATTTAAGCAGGATGAACAAGATAGAAAAAGCTTGTTGGAGTTGGATGCTGAGGCAGTGTTTAAGACATCCCTGACTCACAGCTCACAAGCTGGGACTCGTTTTGCAAGTTCAGTCCCTGTTCAGATAGGATCAGGGAATGTCTTTGGGCTGGATTACGAAGGAAGCAGTCTTGCCAAATATGCTCTGCCCACAGCACCGTCCAGACCCGTCAGATAATATTTCTTCTAATTTTACTAATGTATGCTTGGCCCCGATTCCATGCTACCTGAGGCTACAGCCGTAATAAAAACACGGCACACATGCTGTGGGTGGGTGCACGCAGCTGGTGGGAGTTGAGGCACGTGAAAATGAAAAACACAACCCTTTCTTCATTGCAGGATAGAAATAAAGAAATAATATTCTTCTGCTTCCCTACCTTTTCCCTCTCTATGTGGCACACCCTCACCCACAGCCCCGTCAGTTTCCAGAGAAGATGACAACATGTTTCCTCTGTAGATGGATTGCTCCATACCCTGAGCAGTGCTTAGATTTTCAGGTAGAAGCAGGCTTGAGTGCCACACACAGCTTCTGTTCAGGTGTGACTCCTATGCTAGGACCATCCCACTTACTCATATTGAGGGTTACACTCATGGATAGGGGCTTGGTGGTCTAATCCCTACCTGAGGATGAAACTGGCAGGCTACTGTCCTGCCATGGTCATGCGGGATGTCCCGTCCTGGGATGGAGTGAAAGAGCCCTGGGCATTTGTCTTCTACCCACGAGCTGCTTCTCTGGGAGAGGTGGGTTGTATTGCAGCTCTGGGCTGTGTGAAAATCTCACTAAGCAGCTCACGGATTTAGAAAAGTTGAACTTCTTTGGACTATGAGCCCTCCTGAATGTGCAACTTATAATTAACTTCACCATTGTGTCTGCAGAAAATAAATTAAAAATGAGGACCAAGAGAAGGCGCATGCTTGATGGGGAAAAGCAAAGCTAGTACTAGCATCCATGGGACTTGTTAGTGAGGGGACATGGGAAGCCTATTGACTTTACCAAGAAACAGTGCTGAGACTGGGTCCAAACCTCCAGTTGTTTCTGGGCCAGGAGTGCTGCCTCAAGCGAGGGTGTTTGCCCTGGGGACGCCTGCCTCCAGCTAGCAGTACTGACCCTCACCCTGAAAGGGAAGGGGCAGAAAGCAATTCCTTGATGCAGCCCTTGTTTCTGCTTTCAGGATATAAACAAAGGCATTAAATGGATACTCCATCAAAGGACCAAAACACGTTGAGGTACAAGTATCATGATCACCCCTGAAACCAGCCAGCCAGTGCAGCTCTTGATGTCCTGGCCACATCACCCCACTAACACTTACTCCTGATATTATTTGTTAGGGGCCACCTTGTTCTCCATTGGCTTTTCCTACTGGAATCTCTTGCAGAAAGCATCAGCATGGGTTAGAGGAACCCATGGGTAGTGCTCAGAAGGCAGCTTATGTGCTGGGAAATTTGGGATTTTTATGGACCCATGAAAGTTTCAAGCTTCTGATATTAGTCTAAGTCTTTGTTTCCGAGCTTATAGTGAGCATTGCAGATATCAGGAGTATTTTCAGTTTAAAATTTTATATTCATCACACATAGCACGGTCTATTTGTGTTAATTTTCAACACAGCATTTTATTTACTGACAGCATTTTTTGCTGGCCAATGTTTAGCACCTCCACTTGCTGATGCCCAGCTCTGCATGATGATATGCAAGTAAAGATGATGCAAGAACTAGAAAATTGCCACTTCCTTCTTCCACTTCTTCTTCTGATGGATTTCACACAGTTGGCATATTAATGATAGCTTTTTGTCACCGGTCTGTGCTGTCATTTGTCTCAGATACCTTAAAAACATTTGCCTGAGCAATGTGCTGTCATATCAGGAGTTTCTTTTCCTCACTCTCTCCAGAGGAACCTCCACCCCTGTCTAGGCAAAACACACGAGATGGTAAGGCTTAAAATTTATGGAGCCTGATTTAAAATCCAGGATGTCTCCTGGTCTCGAGGGAAGGGAAATGACCCTTGGCTTATTTTGCAGTCAGTCCTTTTCAGACAAGGAAGTGCTAATAAGCGCTCACTTGAGACACAACAGCTTAGGACAAACGAAGGCCAAAAATCAGCTATGATATGCTGTGACTGGGAATACAGAGGAGCCAAGGAGAACATGTGAGCAGTTTCCCTTGTGAGTGGTGCTCTAGAAGTGATACACGTCAGCAGTCACACTAATGTCTGAGGCAGGAGCTACCGAGCATCCGGAGCTGCCCCTGGATGGCTGCTTCCCCTCCCAAAGCAGCTGAGCTGAAGCCCGTTGCAGGAGCTGGGTGGTGGGGACAGCTCCATGGTTGTAGTGGGGGAGAGGAGACAGAAGGGAGAGGCAGCACGGGGAAAAGGAAATGTGAAGAAAACACCACAGATGTTGGTAGGACTTAGATGGAGAGAGCACATCACAAGCCCTGCAGATATGTGAGCGCTTGAGCAGTTTGAGAGCAGCTCTGAAACCCGGTCATGCTCACCCAGGGGAAACCTCAGGTGCAATTTCAAAGCACAGCATCCTCAGGCTCTTGGGGGCCTTTGTGGAGGCGTGCTAGGGCACTCTCGCCAGCTGCGCCCAGCATGTTCCCCTCATGACAAGCCTCCCTAGTGGGGACCTGTCCCTTCAGGTGTGTCACCTACGAGTGACTCAGCCCTGGGTCTCCCTCCATGCTGTCCAAAAGGGACCATGCTCCAGGCCCCATGGGGCACCACACACAGAGGAACATGGACCCAACACATGGTGCGCTGGAAGTCAGAAGGGGCCATTAGTTTGTCTTACCTGGCTCAGCAATCACAGACGATCGGATTTCACCCAAGTACTGGGTCCAGTGACTTGCTTAGGCAAAATATCTTGGTCCTCTCAAGACTATAGGGTCTCAGTCACAAGTCTGGGAATGGGGTAGACCAATCCTGCATTTGTCTGATGCCTTGTCAGTGGCAGAGAAGGGCTTTCTTGAGTTGTGCCTCCATGATACCAGCAGACAACCAGCAACCCACTACTGCAGAGTTAAGGCAAAAAGAATCTGGGTCCTTGCTCTCTGATCTGAGGAAAAAATGGTTTTGAACTTCAAACACAGGAATCACTTTGACCCTCAGCAAGTTAGCGTCAGGAGTCAAAAGAGGATGTGACAACACTGCCTTGTACAACTGTTGCACAACTTTTCTTGTTGCACTTCCACTTATTGCCCAAGCACGGTCCACAACCCTTCTGGCCACTGGCAGGATTTGACAGTGTTATACTGAATAAAAGTTCAGAGAGATAGTGTATAACATCCTCATTAGTAACTGTTAGTGGTTCCCAGACAACATGTAAAACGAACATGAGTAATTTCTTAATGAAAGAATTGATGCACACAAAAACTTGTATGTGCCACTTGAATAAATAGCTTATAAGAAAATCAATTGTCAGGCAGTAAATCTAGAACTCCTCAACAATGAATTATTTTGTGTTGTTCATTTATATGGCCTTTTCTTGCTGTCACATACTATAAAGTCTCAGAAGGGGATTTGCTGTCATGTATGTACATAAACCCACATTCCCACCAGATCTTTCAGATGTGATACCCTTCTGCAGTGTTCTCGTCTTACAAGAGTGAGGGAATGGCAGCACCTCAGCCCCAAGCCTGTCAGTGTTTAAGAGTCATTTGGACAATGCCCTTAATAACATGCTTTAACTTTCGGTCAGCCTTAAAGTGGTCAGGCAGTGGGCCAGAAGACCGTTGTAGGTTCCTTCCAACTGACAGAGTTCTATTCTATTCTATTCTATTCTATTCTATTCTATTCTATTCTATTCTATTCTATTCTATTCTATTCTATTCTATTCTATTCTATTCCTTTGCCAGACACCTTTCCCCTTGGTCCTCAGCTGCCAGGAAAGGCCCCTGCTTGCCTTCTACACATGCCATGAAGTCAAACTGCCCTGGGACATGTTGCTCAAACTGAGTCCATAAGAGAGAACTGCTAAAACACAATATTCTCTCTCTGTGCCCTGGTTTGGTGAGTGTGACTGAGTGCAACCTGCCAGCTCGACCACCTACGCTAACTCTCTCTCATGGGGAAATGGCACCTGAGCGTTTCCAGTAAGCACTGCATCCTTTCACTGGCTGCTTCTGGGAACTCCCAGCTGAATCACCCAACCCTCTGCAGATGTACACGCATTTCCCACTGTTTCTCTCTGTCTCTGGAGAAATGAATCTGTGTGCACCCTCTTAGAGCATGTGAGGTATGCTGACAAGGCCAATCAGCCACGTATCAGCCAGCCAGGAGAATATTTTCCGGAACATTTCAGTTTGCAGGTTTGTCCCTTTTGCTGTCATATTGGTAACTGAAAGATTCCTGAGCCTTCAGAGGGAGCTGGTAAATAAATAAAAATATATTCTTAGAATGCACCTACTCCTGCAGGAGCCACAAGCCAAGCTTGTATTACTGTCATATTCTGAAGACCGAGCAACTTAACTTGGTAACTACATTGAGGACAATTGCAGCTGGATGCCTTCTCCATAACATCCAGGAAGAGGGAGAACAGGAGTTGGATTCAGAGGAAAATGTACCTCCTCACCATGCAATCTCACCGTGTTGTACATACTCACTTCACTGAGCTTCCCAGGAGCTGGATCAAATTCAGAAAAACATCTTTTCTTGCTACAACGAAGTAGGAAGGTGAGATGTCAGTGGACTCCTTACTGCAAGGGGGGGTTTGCCAAGATTCATGTCATTTGATCATGTTGCACCTTCACTAGTAAGACTGAAAAGCCTCTCCAGTTCCCTGCTTTTAGATCTCTTCCAGGTGGAATCACTCACCCACCGGTGACTTCTCAACCTACTGTCTGACAAGCAAAAAGCATCCTCAGTCCACAAAGCTCATTTTTTTGGAAGCAGCTTCACCTCACTGATCCTCCTTCACTCCTCTTGCTGCCCTAGCACAAACCATTCTTGTATCAGATGCAAAATTGCTTTCCTGATTGCATGTCACTCCATCCCTCTGTGAAAGAACTAGACTTTTCTTGTCACCCCACTACACAGAGAGTGTCCCTTGACATCACTGGCACCACCTTCCAAAGCAGTCTTCTGTCCTGTAGGTAGATGTAGAGTTTGCTTGATATGGAAATCTTGCAGCTGTGCCAGGCTTTCCAGATAGCGTTTGTCAGAGCATAAGTAGTTTAAGTGGACAGAAACGTAAAGACCAGGCTGACTATCCCTACCGCTGGCTAGCCAAGTTCTGCACATGTTCCCAGTAAAATTCCCAGATGAGGTCAAGGCATTTAACTCATTATCATTGTAGAGTTCCCCCCAGACTGAAGAACGTCCAGATAGATGACAAACACTTTATCTAAGTAATATGGATCACCAAAATCTGCTGCTGCAACACAGCTGCTTTGGACTGAACGCAGCAGCTATCCAAAGCCAGAAGTGTTACACAACCAGTGCCTAGAAAAGAGGAAATCAACAAAACTTCTCCGGTTTAAATCGCACAGCAGAAAATTAAGTTAAAACTGGGCTTGGCCAATGACACTCAGACTCCAGCATCTGAGAATGGGAGATCATGGTGGTTCTAGTGGCCACAAGCCACAAGGGAATTAAAAGTAGCTTTCTGTTTGAGAGGCTGGAGGCCAGCAGTGCCATGGCCCCTACCAGCACTGAATTAGTCCTAAGCTGACCCAGCCTGACAGCACTTCCTGCAACATCTGGACTTTCTTTGGATGTCTCCGCCAAGTTGCAGCTTGATCCAAGCCTGCTGAGTTCATGAGACCTGAAAACAGACAGCTGTCTGAGAGCTGGCAGCATCAAAGGCAAGAATAGTGCTAAGAGCCTGGTTATCCATTTTCCAGCAGTCAGATGGCATCTGTACGGACCAGGCGCAGGCTGCAGGGGATGGTCCAGCAGCCCCACCGCTGTGTGGCAATGGCAAGGTTGCATGGGGATGGCCAGGTCCCATCTCCATCCTTGGTAGGGTTGCCCAGTGTGGCTGCACAGGCAGAGCAGCCTACCTTCCAGGAAGCTCCATCAGGGGCTGCTCACTGGTAGGGATTCGCTCTCCATTACACAAGGTGACAGTGCAGGAGGGCGAGTCAGGGCACCTGGGAGGGCAGCTGAGCAAACAGGTCTTCCCCAGCAGAGATGTGACTCCTTGGCCCCTTGGGCCAAGCTTGTCCACGGGCACTAACTCCAGGTAAATATTCCCCACCTCTTGTACAATCTTCCATCAAAGAGAGTGCTTTTCTACAGATCCACTTGACATTTTGATGCCCTCTGCAAAGTGCAGGGCATTTACATTGTAACAAAACAACAGATCTGGTTTGCAAACAATCCTCCTCCTCTGGACTATTGCAATGGTCCTACAGGAAACACAGATGCATATGAACATGAGCAAATGCTGGCACCCATGGCAGTAGGTCAGTCATGATGGCTGGTGGAGCTGGTCAGTGTATCCATGCTGGCGGTGGCACGATAGGCAACACGCATTACAGGTGTTTCCTCAGCGGCGCAGCTGCTCAGGCTGAGCTGAATTTTTGAAGAAGAAAGCAAAGCCCCGCTGTAGTGTTTCTGTGCATGTGGAGGGTGTGCCACGGAGCCAGAGTGTCTGGGACAGCTGCGGTCAGAGGAAGCCACTGTGGCTGCTCACGGAGGAGGAAGTCGGCGTTCCAAGGCTGGAGGCAGGGCGAGCGCTGGTTTTTCCTGGAGAGGAGGGGAGGTGAGGGCGGGAAGCCAGAGAAGAGAGCCCAGCCTAAGAAAAGAGCACGGAAGGAAGAGGCTCACAAAGTGCACTGCTGATGTGGACACAGAGGAGAGGGATGAGAAAGCAGCTTGTTCCTACAGCTTGTCCCTACAGAGAGCAGAATACAGATTTGGTGAGATGTGGGAGAACAGGATAAGGTTTTGAGTTGGAGGGAGTGGAAGGAGCAGAGACATGTCAGGCAGACGCAGCTGGGAGAGGTGAAGAATTGCTTCCAAGTAGAAAATAAACCAGGAAATGGTGGCTGGAACTGGAGGGCAAAAACCGAGTGGACTGGGAGAGGGAAAATGTCACTAGTGACCAAGTGCTGCCATGAAGACCTAGGCTGAAATGTGTGTGAGCTGAGAAGTATCCTGGAGCAACCAAAGTGAATAAAAACCAAAACTTTGCCCTCAGGTGTCTGTAGTGAATACCTTGTCTTACCTTGTATACCCATGACTTCATTTCACCATCATTTTTGTTTTGCTCAGTTAAAACCCTTAAGCTTTACCTGGCACCATTTAAATCCCATCAAAAGAAGAACAAGAGCAGGGAAGGAGCATATATGTTTTGCTGGAAAATCCCCACATGCCTGTACACAAGCAGAAGTCAGACCAAAGTCATGCACTCCGAAACAGGCTACAAACATCCAGCAGAACATGGGGCACATCACCAGCGTGTGCTGTAGGCAACTCCTCCACTGCATGGAGGAGCCAAGCCAGCAAATACTGGGGTACGCAGTGCCAAGGACAATGGCAACTAACCATGGGGCAGGATTTCTAGGGAGCTGGGACAGGAGGAGGTCTACTATATTGCAGCCACACAGGACAGCTCCCCAAAAGGGTCAAATAATGGTGCTTTCTGGGTATGGGTTTTACGAGTCAGTTCTGCTAACACAGATCCAAGTGCTTCTTGCCCAGCCCAGCCTGGGACTAAAGACTATGTCTGTTATTGTGTCCTAACACTTACATTCTTAGAGATGTCCTAATCAGCAACCGATTGAGTAAACTCCTGACCCAAGGGCAGTGGAGCATTTAGCAACAGCGTACAGCGCAGCTGGCAGCACCCTGGGTCTTTGCTCTCTGGTGCATGGCAATCCCTTGATCTGTTCTGCTTGGTCCCTGGCACTTGCTGCCATCAAGGGGTTTGCAGGAATGTAGATGGGAGATGACTGATGCTAATGCTCAACAGTGTCAGGACCAGCTGCAGAAGCCCTGTGTTTGGCTCAAACTGGCTGGAGTTCAGCAAAGAGATGTGTTCAGTGAAGAAGTATGTCTTGATGATGTGGTTGATAAACCGTGGGCTGTGGGCTGAGTTTCTCATGTTGGCATCTGATACGTACCCAACGAGGTTTCAAAACAAGTAGCTTCAAGCACATCCAAAGAGGCAGAGCCGAGCTGTCAGGGCTGCGTGTCTTGTGACTGGAGACTCTGCTGTCTAACAAAACATGAGATGTGGCTGTGGCTGGGCCATCACAGCAACTTTTATAGACACTCTTTGGGCCTGCTGTGGTTGAGGTAATTTTGCAGCTTTTCCCTGCAAGCTCATGAGGTTTCTCTTACCCTAAAGCAAAGACAAGGATTCACAAAAATATTAGGAGAGTAGCACAGCTGAGAGCCCTCCCCTTCTTCCAGCTGTTTGTTGCAAGTGAGCAAAATGATGAAGAGTTGACCTGGAGGGAAGAAGAATGATATAAAGACACTTTCAAATCCTGACTAGAGAAACTGCATGAAATGAAGCTAGAAAATCATAACTATTTTTTAATTCGAGTTTTACTAAGGAGTGGCACGTATTGTGGCTATCATGTACAGAATTTGGAGGTATTAAATATTTCTAAAATTATATGGCACTCTGTTGCATGTTATTATATGTCTATTTGGGCTTTTTACCTGCCTCAGCCTTAACAATTAAGCTTGCATAATTCTTGCTAAACCATCCTGCAAGGTCAGAACTGTGGTCTGTGCTTCAGCAAAGAGAAGAGCTGAGGTCTGTGAAGAATAACTTGTCAAGCTGGAAAACGCGTAGCACCTGCATTCTGCCATCACACATGGGAGAACAGATACTCTTTTTTCACACCAGCATTTTTCCTAAGACTGTCTGCAATACCTGTTCTGAATATTGGCGGTTTGAGAGGAGGTGACAATGTCCCAGGCACTGGAGTAATTTCTAATAGCATGGAGCTGGCAACAGAAAGTGTCCAAAAATAGCTTCCTACAGATAACACCTAAATTCACCATTTCTGCTTCTGATAAGCAATGCCTTAGGCAGTTCTGACGTCTTCTTAAGTTTTAAATGTGACTTGGAGGGTGTTAATATGAATTACTAGTACCAAGAGCTTTGCAGGTTCTGCCGATTTGGACAGAAAAACCAAGTATATCCTGTCCCATTTCATGATTCAGCCCCATAATTGGTGGTTTCAGTTCTGATGGCAGAAATCACCATGGTAGTAGAGATGCAGGAATAGTAAGTGCTGTTCAGATTCCCAGCCTGATCTTTACTGTCTGAGTTGTAATCCTGAAACTGGTACAAAATAAAAGCTGTATCATCTTTCTTAGCAGCCAGGGAATTTATAGAGCACAATATACAATTACCCTGCTATATATTCCTTCCTTTTGAAGAGTAAAGTCTGTCACTAGAACTTTCCATTAAATATGGAAAATCTAGTTTAAATGCATTAAATATTTGTCATAGAAAAAAATATTGGCAAACATATATGCATATATGTATCTGTACACATATGTGTGTGTGTATATAAACATGCACACATATATACACACACAAAACCACACATGCATATTTTCATGAGTTGGCCATTTCTCACTGCAGGAGCCTTCTCTTAGTGCTGGGTGCAGGTGTTTGCCTGCTAAAAATAGTGCATACACGATGTTCAGGCACCAGTTCTTATCAGCCCTGCCTGCCAGTGGCTGCATCTCCTCGAGTATTACTGAGCTTTTACAACGTGCCTGAATAGCTGAAAATAAAGACCTTAATCAAGAACACTCAAGCTGGACAGCTTGGTCTTATGCACCTTTCTCTCTGCTTTAAGTTTGAAATCAGCTTTCTATGAAGCAGGAAGGAAAATCCCAATGAGAAACTGGTAAAGGATGAGGAACGCACTCCATATAGAGATCCAAAGGGAATCAAAGGTGTGGCTTATGTTTCATCTTTAACCATGAGATAAGAGCATGGCTGTGAAATACCTCAGAGACATCATCAAAACCTGAGCCATGTCTTCTCTTACAGCAACTTTGTTCAGGGCACCTGACTGTAAGGTCTAGAAATTAGAGTGATGCTGAATATATACCAGAAGGGGATTTTTATATCTGTAGAGTCAATGCTCAGGACCAACAGTGAGCACCTGCATGTGTTGGGCATCTGTAGGTTTAAAAATTAGCATCACATTTTGCACAGGTGCAACAGAAAACCGTAGAAATGAGCAACAAGCTGCCAGGAAACCTTGTTCTACTTAGTCAAAGAAGACTGCCTGGTCACATGGTGAGTAAACACATTCCCAGGGAAAAGGCATATTCATGCAGAGTTTTGGAGCCAGGAGGGACAAGGCCCAGGGTGATGTAATCCCACCAGCTCAGATCTGGAAGCCTCACTGGGCCAGCACAACCATTCCTGGATTTGACCCCACTGCAGCAAGCTTTGTTGCATCTGTATGCAATATTACCAGTTGTGCCTTACCAGGCAGAGTGCTTATTCACTGGACAAACTGGGAGGGGAGTTGTTAGCATCTTCTCTTTGGTCTGGCTGGAAGCTTTGCCATAGCCTCCACACAAGTTACAGGGCTCAGCTCAGGGGTCACTGGATGAAATACCGTGGCCTGTAACATGCAGGAGGTCAGTCTAGGTGACCTAGCTTTCCCCTTTGGCCTTACGCTCTATGAATACTCTTGCAAGACCAACTGCCTTAATCCCTTACCAAAGAGATGGGGCGATACTAATCTTCTCTCGTAAGACTTTCCATCTCCATTACGGTGCACACTCTTAAGCAGCTCACGTTCACCCATATGGTCAAGCACATACTTTGCATTTGTCTTCTGCTCTAGTGTTAATGATCCTACCAGATGCATTCACATATGACTGCAGGAAATCACCCAGTATGTGCAGTCATTTTGGAATAGTGCATCGAGTAAGCGATACTGGCTCTCGGGAGGTGAGCACGGCGAGCTCGTATTGACTCATTCCAGCAAATTTCAGAGAGAGGAAAACAAATAGGTGAATTCTCTTCTTTCTGGTGAAGTTTCCTGCTACTGGCACAAGCGTCTCTTCAAACAAAGGATTTCCCCCCTCCTCAGATGTCCTCAGACACTGAATTTGTAGTATCTGATAACACACATTTCCATAGCAACAAACAGTGATGACCCAAACACAGGATTATGTGACTTCACTCAGAGTCGAGCAGAATATTAACAAGGATACTGATAGCTAATACTTTCCACTTCTGTGGCGCCTCCCTGCAGAGGATTTCAGGGAGCTTTACTCACATCACCCCCAATTTCCAGATGGAGAAATGAAGAGGCGAAGAAGTAATCGACCTATTCTGAGACCAAGAGGCTGAGCTCAGAGCACCCAGGAGGGAGGGAGGAGAAGAGTGGCGAAGATGAAGTCGTCTGGACTGCAAGCAGCACAAGGAGCTGATAAGGTTCTGCTCTCCCCCATCCCTGAGAACTACTTTCTTTGGGATAATACATCCACCTGGCTGCTTCCCATCTCCCCTCTCTCTTCCTTCTGACAGTTTTTTTTTTGGGTAAAATGGCATTTGAAGGTCCAGCTGCCCTCTGTTAGCATGCATGGGACCAGTGTTACCCCTTCCTATCCCCAGGCTGCTGGAGCCCTTGTGACTGGGCCCAAAGACAGGGAGGTTTCACTCGTTCAAAGGGATTTACTTCAGGTGGTGTGAAGGCAGAGGCAGTTCACAAACACAGAGTGCCTGACCTCAGACCTGAAATACATGAAATGCAAGTCCAGGGAATTAAACTTCAGCAAAGGGATGTTAAAGAAGCAACGGGGTGAACAAGCACCATGCAATGCTCTACTGGAGTCGAGGGAGCGGGGAAAGGACCCAGTGTCTGAACTCACACAACACATCGTGGAAAACAACCTGTAAGTTGAAAAGGCTGTTGCGTCTTCAGAAACTCAGAGTCTTTTAATTTCAAAGGAAAGTTAATGAAAATGATAAAAGGAAGCACATCCCTATCTCTCCTCCCTCAGATAATTGGGTGTAAATAACATCTTCTTTTCATGCATCAAACCTTTTATCTGTAATTAGAATTGGCTTCATCCAGATCCACTGGTAATCTATGCAAAGAGAGTTCTGATGGTGTAATAAAATGCCATGTGATTATTTATTTATTGTTATAGTACGTGTCAGAACAACTTCCAGAGATTTGTCTGGGTTTAGAAATGAAGCTCTGAAAGGCTGCTCTAAACTGAAGCCCAAGAAGAGGTCCTTTCGCGTGTCTCTGCAATACTGTGCTGTCATGGTTGTCTTCAAACACGGGGAATTCATTCAATGAAGCACTCGGGCATGCGTTTACCTCCAAGTATTGCAGAAAGTTCCTTGAGAAACCAGGAGAACTTAACCACATGCTGAAACCATGCTTGAAATATCCTGACTTTTTTCGTTTGCTGGCGGTTTCAGAAAACCAGTCAAGCTTTAAAAAGGCAGATCAAATAAAACATTATTTTCAGCCCTAATAATCTGTTTCACCTGGGACTACTTGAAGACTTCTTTTATAGGAAAGCAAAAGGATAATTTGGAGGGAAAGGGACCAGAGTCACAGAGGTTTTTAGAAGTGTGTGTAGGACAGAGAAGCAGTGACTGCATGCTACCTGTATGCCGCAGCCCAGTGAGTAGGATGCCCACCTACTGCATTGGAATCCCCTTCTGCTGCACTGGATGAGCCTCATAAACCTCAGCTCTTCCTTCCTTTCCTCTGGGTGATTGTTCCAAGTACTTATTTTTGCAGAGCGCTGGTTGTATCAAACCTATTTTTAGGGTCCCTCTTGGAAGGTTGTAACTTTCAGGGATGCTGTTGGAAATCCATTCGATGTGACCTCCACCCTGAAGCAAATAAGTGGTTTCTTATGTTAGGAATGCTGAGCCAGATATAACAGGAGGGCTTCTTTTCAGACCTGCAGTTGTGCCACATATTATGAGAGCACCAGAAAAAAGCATCCTATATTCAACCTGTGTCTTCTCAACAGCAATAAGTCTCCCATCACTTTTTCTCCCTCCCATCTGAGATAAGTTTGGGTTTAAAAAAACCAGAAGTACTTCATTATTCTCAGGACCTTTTAGAGGGAACTAATAATATTCTGTGTCAAAAGACATGTCTGTGTTTAAGGTGGAATTTCTGAGCGGCAGACTTTGCCGAGGATTTGAGGCAACCCTGTATCCAGTTGCCCTCCTAGTTCAGGAAATGTCTGTGTTTAACAAAAAAAGGTGCAGGATAACCGAGTGTTCTAAGCAAGCTCATAAATTAACAGCCACTATGAAAAAAAAACCTGTACGTTACTGCATGCAGTTCTTGCACATCTCTGCTGCAGAATAGCTGCAAAATCCCTGAGCAGCTACTGGAGCCGTGGTCTCCACTACCCAACTCAAAGAGATTTTAGCTATGGCTCACGTACCCGCTGGAGAGTCAAACTGGGCTTTGGAAAAAAAAAACCCAAACCAAACCAAACCCACAGAAAAACAGCCTTACCTTGGACTTTCTGCATGTTACTTGAGCAATCAGCCTGTCAAAGGAGAATTGCTTTGGATTATAACTCCAAAGCACAGGCTCTTGTGACTTGTCCTAAAGAGGAGACATTCGGTATTTTTGAACGCGTAGGGTGTTGATAGAATTTGCAGAACATTTCGATACTGATGGAAAGCAAATTTTTTTTTCATCCCTGCGGCTAGAACAAAATGGACAAACAGTGCCGTGCCCAACATAGATCATATCATGTTAGTACCTGGATGCTAAAATGTCTCCAAAGGTTCAAGTGAATTCAGAGACAGAAGCATTTTTCACGGCAAATCTTTTCCTGTCTGCCTCACGGTACTTACTGCCTGCCACTCTGTCCCTACTAGCGCTAGCCTAAAAAAAAAAGATGGGAGTGGGGATTTTGTATCAGTCAATGAGGTACCTAAAAACCGCAGAACAAAACTAAGAGACAAAGAGCATCTCCCAAATACATTAAACCCATCAGTTAAAGTGTCTTGAAACCTGAAGGGTGTGAGTTTGACACAAAAAGCAAGCTGCGGGGCATCCCGCTGAAGTCCAGAGGCATCACCACACCCTAAGCTGATTGCCATGGCCTTGCACACTCCTTCACACCCAGCAGACCTGTTACAAGAAGGAGGCCTGACTGAAAGCTCAAGTGCATCTCTGTGTCCTCTGGTACGTCCAGATACGTGGACCAAAGAAGCCGTCTTGATTCCTGGACAGGCATTGGTCACATCCCCTTGGACTTCGTTTGGGGCCCACAGTAGACCCCAGAGCATTAGGACCCTGTTGGCAGCCCTGTTGCTCATTGTTTTCTTCAAATAAAAAGCAGGATATGATGAGCTGATTTTTGCCCTGAATTCTGTGGATAGGATGACTCAGAGACTGGGATATTTCAGGGCGAAAAGAAAGCAGGCTGTGCGCTTGCTGGGAGAAGGAAGGTCTTGGCAATAAGGAAGCTGATGCAATTAGCCCTTGCCATTAAGAACCTGGGTAGCCCGTGCTTGGCTGCGGAGGCAGCCAGACACTTCAACACGTCATCGCAGACATTTCTCCATTTAGGCTGGTGCAGAAACATACAGGGGAAGTGACTTCAACGCTTCCTGCAGGCGAGTATATGTAGACCAGCCAGTGCTTCATGCTTTCTGCGCGTGGTCAGGTCAGGGCGGATATTACACTCAGACACGCGAGAGCTGTAATACAGTGGACCTGTGTGTGATCGAGGGAGGGACCAGATCCTCAGATGCTTCCCGCCCCACCCTGCCCTGGCAGTGGCATGCACATATATTGCTTCTCCTCCTTCCTAAAGAGCATGGCCATTTCTAACTCCAGGCAGCTCTCCCTCAGGGCTCAGCTCGAGGCTGACTACCATGCACCAGGCTTAATTTCCATCACTCACATTATACAGAATATTCCTTGTTACTAATCTTTGGGAGATGGAAGAGAAAATAACTTTGGAAACCCCAGACCACTTAGACCTTCCGTAAAGGAAATGTTTCATTTCTTTGCAAGTTACATAAGCCCTTAAGAAAAAATTGGAAGGAGAGGACTATGAAAAGAGGATGAGGATGGATTGAAAAGATGGTGTTTCCAAACAAAACGCTGAAACATAGAAAATTCAAAATTTTGAAATCTTATTTGACCTTTTCATGATCTTCAACCCCTCACATCCTTCCCCTACACCACAACCCTACACAGCCTATATTTATATTTGGCTGGGTGAAAACTCTTGGTAAATTCCTCCTGCTTTCATGAATAGCATCAATTTTCTCCAAAGCTTTGCCTGTGGGTTTGCTGAATGGACTTGTTTGCACAGAAACTCCATCCAGCTCTAACCATTAAGTCACAAGGAAGCTATAAGTACCTTTGTCTTTCCTAAAGTGATTATTAGACTTTTTCCATCAAATCCTCCTGGGAGCAGAGCCTGAGGAAAGACTCAAGTATGAGCTGAGCTGTAAAAATTACTATTGCTCGACAGGGAGGCTGGTCCCCAAGGTAACTCTCACTGGCCAAGTTTGTTTGCCATAAAAGTAAACACTGCTATAGTAACCTGCCCTGTGCAGTGCGGCCCATGCCAGCAAATCTAATAATTCACTGCATCCACAGAAGGATCTGCAGGGCAGATGAACCCAAACTGTCTTTAAATGATTCTCTTTTGAGCAGCACATTGCTCAGTGCATGCTATTGATTTGAAGCTCATCCCATTGACTTGGTTCTTGCCTGCACTCTGGCCCAAACAGTCCCAGCTGCTTTTCTCCCAGCTCTCCATCTGGATGGTTTCTCTATTCCTTGTCTTTTCTATTATTTTTGACCCAGTCCACAATGAATCCCAGTTTGATTCTTGGAGTTGTCACCCAGGCTCTGTATTTTTCTTACCTTGTGGTCATAGTCAGTCTACATTGTACCAGGGCTCTTCTTCAGACCTGCTTTGCCTCTTCATCTCCTTCTGCCATTTCACTGCCTCTTCCAGCCTTCTTGACCAAGCAGCTGCCATCTCCTCAGCATCTAGAAGAAGCATCTTTGCCCAGCCAGGACAAATGTCCTCTAACCCTCTCTGCCAAGGGCTCACTGCCTGTTTACCAGTGCAACATGAGTCCTCTCCTCATGGAATTCCTGGAAATTTTTGCTGCAGGGTATTGAAGAGGTCAGACATTTTCATGAAGGCAATGCCAGATCACAACAGAAGAAATTATTGAGGGCTACATGGGTACAAGTCCTGGACTGGGAAGTAAGAGTGACGTACGTTCCCAGAGGCTAGTAATAGTCCAGCAACATACACATCTGCCATATTTTTATCTTTTTACAAGAATCATGACTAGTAAGTCAAGGCCAAGAGAGATGTTTCCAGACAAGGTAGATCTGATGGCTGAATTGGTACAACCCTTATGTTTTGATGAACTTCTCCTCCACATCTCCCCTTCCAGAGCAAGCTCTCAAATCCCACCACTCAGGTCAGTTGGCCACCTCCTTCATGCCACCCATGTCCAGCTTGTAAGGGAGGGGAAAAGTTGAGCAAGTTCAACCACTTGGAAAGGTTGCATCTGCCATAAGTCTGGACATTAGCTTGCCCAGACTTCTCCCTGGTGGGCTTGCTCTGCTGTTCCAAGCAGCGGTGTGAGCATGGGGCTTGTCCTGTCCATACTGCTGTTCCTGTCCTTGTGCTCTTCTGGTTTTGCAGGTTGCTGGCATTTCTCCTCCTGCTGGTCTTTACATCTATAGCAAATTCCCACAGCAGCAACTCAGAAAGATTAAGTTCTTTCGGACTCACTCCTCCTGGTTTCAGGACCATGTTTGCTGTCTTTTAGGCAACTTAAAGAAGCAGCTAAGCCCTGGGGAAAGCTGCGAGGTCTCTAAATGTACCCAGTAGTAGGCACTTTACTTTTACTGATCATCTTACACAGCCAAGGTCTGTATAGATTTTAAGTCATCCCTCCATACATGTCTATAAACCCAGTCCTCAGCCATTCAAATTAGGAGCTATGGAGAAGCAACCAATTCCCTCCCTACCTCATGCACACAAAAAGCATCACTATGTTACGACACCTCGTAAATCAAAGGTATGTCAGAAGTTTTCCTTGCGTCAGATACAGTAAACAAATGCATTCAGCCCTGTTTGAGTGAGGAGACTTACATACCAATCAGTGCTGCAGGAAATCATGTTTATACCTGCACAGAAATTGCTCAAGAACAGTATGTCCTTGTGAAACTATTACCTCTGTCCCCTCCCTCTCTTCCCCAACCCCACCACAGCCAAGGTCTGGGAGAGCCAAGGTGATTTGAAACTACAGAAGTACAGCATGCCTGGATGCCATGGGTCTGTTTGTTCAATGGCTCTGAGCCCTCTTCTCATTCCTCCTCCTTCCTGGTTGTTCTTCACCTCATATAACTTTTTTTCCTGGGCCCGTATTGCAATGAGAGCTCCCTCCTTCTCTGAAAGGCTGGAGAAACCCCCAGGAGCAGAAAATGGTCTTTTGGAGAGGGCAGGGAGTGCCCTCCCCACACAGAGGGCAGGGAGCCGGTGGTGAGGCTGCACTCCTCTCCCATTCAGCACCCTCTCGGCAGTGCAGCTGAGCTGGTGACAGATGACAATTTGTTCCTGGCATCAGTCCCTAGTAAATTATGACAGGAGCAAGGAAGGAAGCGAGGAGGTGGCTGGAGATGCAATCCCTCCATGTGAACCAGCGGCAGGCAGTGACTCAGAGGCAGGCCACAGCCCCGGGAGGTCTGCTGGCACAGAGCGAGCTGAGGAGCCCAGGCTCTCCCTGTCGTGGAGGTAAGAGCAGCGGCACGGGTCTTGTGCTGGAAAACATCTTCTCCCAAAATGTCCTGAAATCTCTTCAGCCAAAGTGCATGTTGCAGAAGGGCATTGCTGCACCTGGGTCATGACTTAACATGCCTGGGAAGTGTCCAAAAGGCAGGATAGTGGTGAAGACAAACACAAGAGAAGTGCTTTAACACTCCACAGAAGTGAGGTTCAGGGTGCAGTGCTGTACACCCTCTGTACAATACAGGGAAGGAGACTGATTTTCAGGGGTCTGTTACTTTGGAAGAACAAATATGGACTTGCCTCTGTGGTCCCTCATCCTCAGTTTCTGAGTTTTTTTCCTTTGCTGTGATCAGCCATCATGAAGGGGTGTATAGAAAGGGTTGAGGAAAACCCCGAGTGCAGCAGTTGGTTTATACAGTATCAGGACAGAAATCCTGTCCAAACATGTTCTCTGTACTGAACTCCAGCAGGCTGAAGGAGGACCACAGCTGGATCCACTTTAAAAGCTCAGAACATCACTGTCCCTAACAGTGGCTGGGAAGAGGTGAAGATGGATATGACTGGCTAAAATTAGAGAAGTCTGACTTCTCTCTCTCATTCTTTTTGTTAGAAAAGACAGCAGCCTCAATTAGTTTCTTTCTTTCTTTTTGTTTTTTGCTCCTGATCTGAATTGTAGTGATCCACAGTGGAGCAGAGAGGGTACCGAGCGTTATAATTTCTCCGCTGTGTCTGAGGGATTGCTGAACAGCTGCTTTGCAACAAACCTTTTCAGAGCAGAGACATCATGAGTCAGGACCTCTTTGTACCGAGGAGAGACGTGTCCATGTGCTGTTCCACAGAGGAGCTGGAGTCAAGCTGAACCCTTTGCAGGGCTGACAGATCCTGTGATGTGCCCCTGTGAAGAGGACACTTTCCTGAAGAGGGGCAGGTGATCAAATACTGAAGAGTCCATGAAAATGAAGAGGATACTTTCATTATTTTTTGGAAGTGAGCAATAATGGTAATCGCTTTCTCGGTTCACTTCATGACAAAGAGCAAATATCCAGCGCCAATTTATCACAGAAGCAGAGGCCAGTGTGAAGTGAGAGGACATCAGCTTTCCCCGGACAGCCTGTGGGAACAGCAGGAGCTGTCACACACCTCTTGAAGTTGAAGCCACTTCATATTCCAGCCGCTGGCCCCTTGCTGTGTTTAGTGACCCCCCTTGCAAAACTTGGAGATATCACTCCTTGGGTAATAGAGCTGATCCCATAGAAATGTATATAAATAACACACCTGAGTAAATGAAAAATACAGCATGCAGGCAGGCTGTGCTGGGTCTGTCACAGAGACTTCTGGAACAGAAAGCTGTTTGTCAGATAGGGTAATAGGTGGGGCACACCACCGCACAGATCCCTTCTGCTGAACTCAGAACTGAATCAGAAAATCGTGGCTTGATATAGGGCCAAAAAGATCTTTCTGATCATTTACACAGGTTAGGGAATGTCACTTCACAATTCCTGCTGCTGCTCATGATTTCTAGCTGATTGTAAAGTATGCCTTTCAAAAATGATCTGATCTTGAGTTACAGTATTCAGGTGTTAGGAAGTCTGTCACATTCCTTGGCAACCTCCTACAATGGTACATTGCCTTCTCTGATCAAGAAAAAACTATCCCTCACTTACAAGCAGGATTTGTCTACATGGAGCTGCTGGTCATCAGATATCTCTTTTACTCTCTAATTATTTAATATTTAAAAATTTGGCTAGGCAGAAAAATGTCAGTGGAAGTAAAACTAATTGGTTCTATTAAAATCTGGTAGATTTTTAAAAGCAAGCAGCAAAGTTGTTGAAAAAAGCTACTCCACCTTTCTGAGAATAAAGTAATTTGCATTTTTCACCATAGAACAGCCTCTCATTTTGATAGTCTATTATAGAAAATAATCATACGTACATTTTCTGTAAGAACATCGTCATACAATATACTGCAAAATGGAAACATTGAAAAAACAAAATTAATCAGCTCAATAGATTGAATTAAAACCAAGCAACCCATGTTCGTTTGGGTTTTTTTCCCAAAGTCTTCCCTTCGAGTTATTTTGAAATTTCAGGTTTTCAACCCCTCTCAGAACAAAGACAAACTCTGGAAATCTTCCTGAGGCAGAACATCAGTGTTCAATCGGGGCTTCCAAGATTTCTTGTGCTGATCCAGCTTATATTACCGGGAGACACAGTGGAACAGTATCGGATACGGAGCTCCTGTCACTAGCACACACACATCTCCATCTGGGGTCTCTGCCAGCCCAGCCATTCCAGCACGGCTGCTGAAGGAGAAACTCGCCCTCCGTCACTGCTTGTGCAGCCTGTTCCTGTTTAGCTTCATATCTCTGCATTGGCTGAAAAATGCGCATTTATCAAAAATAAAATTTGAACTTTGGAGTTCATTTGGCTTGTGAAATTTGTTCCCATCCTCTTTCATTTTGTTTGATTTTTACATCCATTTATACGTACACAAGTATGCATGTGCATTCACACATACACAAACATACAGTGTCGAAGATGGAATAGAAGCCTTTGCTAGTGTTTTCCAGGTGGTTTTCAGGCCCAACAGCTGAGATATATATTTTTTTTCCTAAAGTACTAAGTGGATAAATATTGCTTTTTAAAAAATACACTTCCTTAAAATTGTCCTCTCTGTTCTGAAAGATCGTCTTGTTCTTTCGGTGATTTATGACATCAATCTGTAACTGCACGTGTATTGTTCAGAGTGTTCAGCAAACAAGACATGAGTGTTTGAAATACTTCAGGGCAGGAAGACGCACAAAACAAGTCTCCCAGTTCTAGTACAGACACTTGAAATTCAGTGTCTTCTTTCCCGTTAATACATCTCATGTTGTCATTGCCTCTTCATACCGAGATAAGTGAGTATTGACAGGCCAGCTAGAGCAAGGCATTTGCTGTGCAGAGACCAAAAACAGCCTCAGCTGGGTACATCCTCCACTTTTTTAAGTGTTAGACCTTTGCCCAGATGGGCCAAGATTGCTTGATATTTTTTTGAGTGAATGCTTACTTGATGCTCAGCCAAAATTTCTACCAGATCTCTGCAGGCTTCCCATACTAGGGCAGGCAATGTGGAAACACGGGCCAGGTAAAATGCAAGAGCATGACGAATGTTAGGAAACTCGTGTACTATGACCATGGGAACCACCGCTTTGTGGCAGGGTTGGGCCAGCTCTTTCCCTGGACAGTTAAATTCTAGGATTCCTGCTGGAGTGAGAGCACTGTGGACCTGTTGCCCGAGGAAACCACTGTTTCTGTTTCAAGGAGCTGGGATTGGAAAATCTCCAGGGAGTGGAGCATAGAAATTAGCCTTAGACCTGAAATTATTATAGGAATCCTAAGGTCACAGCCTGAGGGTGGCTGGGCAAGTGGGGAGAGCAAACCCATCCTCCTGCAAGACCAGCCATGTTAGAGAGAAAGCGAGCCGGATGGGGAGGAGAGGAAAGAGAGTGAACAAGGGAGTGAAAGGAAGAGCTGGTAACTCAGAGAACCAGGGAATAATTCAGGCTGGGAGGCACCTCTGGAGACCACTCAGTCCAATTCAAAGTAGGGCTAATCAGATCAGCTTGCTTCGGGACTTGTCCAGTCCAGCCTTGAACACCTCTGAGGATGGGAAATCCCACAGCCTCTCAGGGTGACTTGAGCTCTATTTGAGCACTGCCATGGTAAAATTTTTTTGGCCTTATATCTAACTGGAATTTTCTGTGTTCCAACTTGTGACCTTAGAGGGCACATCTCTGCTTGCTCCTTTTGTTTATGAATTTGTCTAATCCCCCTTTGGCCCTGCTGGCACTCCTTGCCTCCTAATGCAACAAACTCCCCAAGCTGACTGCCAGCTGTGCAAGGAAGGTCCTGGCTCAAAGGCTAATCCTGGGGGTCTAAACCAAGGGTGGCTTTGGGGTGGTGGCGGACAACAGATAACTCCCTCTTCATACACGTTCACCCTGCATTAAGACTCTTTGTTCCATCATAACCTATTTTATAGGTTGGGGCTCTGGGACTAACAGTTCCACAAGCATTGGATCTGCCTGAAAAATATTGTAAAGCTTATTAATTTCAGCAGCAACTGATCTGCATAATTTTCTTCAGCCAACACTACAATAGCTCTTTCTGGCCAAGTCTGAATGAGCTACACATCTAATATCACCTATTTCACACACCTTATATATGTATTATCTACGTGCACATGTGCTCACACATACATTCATCACCTTGATACATCATTTCGTGTCAGGTACGCGAATTATTTTGTTTATAAGAAAAAAAGTTCCCTCCCTGTGCCAGGATTATGACCTGTGTTCCTTCCCCGGCTCTCCGTGGAATCCCATGTGATCCGGCCAATTCATTTCATGTCTCTGTGCCTCTGCCTCCCATCTGGAGAGGAAACAGCGTGGTTCACCTTCATTGGAGCTGCATCGCGGAGCTGCAGGGCGGGAAGAGTGGGGATGTGTGTGGATCAGCAGAACAATGGCAATTCTGACATCCCTAATGCCACGGCAATATGGATATTCAAAATAGCAGGGCCTTTGTTAGAGATACTGATTAATCAGTGATTAATATCACTGACATTTCCTGTAAGCTTAGAATAATCTGCGCTATGCTCTTATCTGAAGAAAGGGAAAAGAGAGAGGGGAAAAAGGTAGCGCTTGCACACACTGGTAAGTGGATTTTAATCACGTATATAGGCAAAGGCAGGACACTCATTTACGAAAAACCACGGTTCCCAAGCCAGCCTCATTCCTGTGACATTTACGCTGCTCAGGCTCATGTACTTCACACTCAGCTCCAGTAACCCTCCCTGGTTCTCAAGTGTTGCTGGTGTAAAGTGTCAAATCCACCAAGCTCCGGGATGACAATTACACACTGCAGCTATTTTCATCTTTCTCTTGCGAACATGCCGTGCCCCTCAGCTGCTCCAGCTTGGCAAAACTCTCCCCTGAGCCCCAGAGCACATGGAAGATCTATGTTATACCTTGTTGTAGTATCTGTCACTGATTAAGCTGTTTCACCAAGAATGCAGTTCTGAAGGACCCACATATTTTAGTGGAAAATTAAACGATTAAACAATGTTCGGAATGTTTCTCTTTCACTGGAACATCTGAAGCTAACTTTACCATCAAAGCAAACACAGCACGTAATTGCACCTAAGCAGCTGGCCACAGTACATCTCCAGCCCATCTTCTGCCTCCTTTTTGTGGCTCAGACCAAAGAATTTTGCCCTCAAATTCATGTTATGCACGCATATAATACATGTTTTCTTACTTAACAAAGCTTAACTGTATACCACTGCCCCTCAATGAATTACATCTCCAGGAATTAATGACAAAGGCCCATTTAGAAACTATAAATGCAATGTTGACCCCAAAGGACAAATCCTAGACTTTCATCAAGGCAAAACATAGAAACAACTTAATTATAGCAAAACATGGGCATTCCTTCAGAAGAGGTCCAGATCCGACAGTCAGATATATCCACATCAATGAAGGAGCTAAGAAAAGAATCTAGTCTGTATCTGAAAAAATCAAATAGAAGAGCTGGGGGCAAATTTCATTCATATCTAAGCTCTGTAAATTAAGTTGCATGTGAAGATGTGTATTTCTAAGAGGACACTTAAGCAAAGATAAGCGGTTAAGTACTCACAGCTTTGCTTGTGTCAAAGTTATCTGCAGATACTCTTTTTCCATAACACTCCGAGTGACTTTTTAATGTATAGATAGTACATTCCTTAAATGTGGCCCATGTACATGCACTGTGAATGGCCTTAATACTAATAATGAAAATTTTGTCACTTAAATAAAATCGTTATCCCTTGCAGTATCCTTCTTTCTGATTTCATTTGATGAAGCCTCTTTAAACACGCTGAATTGAGAATTTCAGCACTGGCTTTCTCCATCGCTGCTGCACTACACTGCCTTGTCTGCCAAGAAAGGTGGCGGCTCTGTTTTGGTAGCAGGGAGGGAAGTTTCTTGCCAGAAGTCTCACACTTGCAATTCTTAAAAAGGGCAGGAATGGGGACTACAGGAGGAGAGGCTAAATTTTAAACAGATGCAGACTTTGTTATCTCTGTTAAAAACAGTCAGATCCTTCTGGGTTCTCCAGGCCAGGAAGGTCCTGGGGTCTGGAGGGAAATTCTCAGGTCCCGGTTGCTCATGTTTTTCTTCATGAGGACTCACTATCAGCAACGGTCAATGTTAAACTCCCTGTTTTCACTCCCGGTCCACTCTTCTTCCTTTTTCCTCCACCACTCTTGGCAAACTCTCCACCTACCCTGTCCTTGGTGCTCTACTGACCATGTTTCCTTCCACTTTTACTGTATAATCCCAACTCTGCCACTTGCTCTTCTGTAAACTCACTGTTCAAGCCCATCCTTCCTCCAGGTTTCCCTAAACCATGCTCGTTTTCCTCATCTATGGTGAAAAATGCTGCTAGAACCGTCTCCTCCCTAATGACCTTCTGGTCATCCCCTTTCAAAGGGTGACAACCAGCAGGCTGGGAAGGGAGGAGGGAGGATGGGAGCATCATAGCAGGACAGGGAGTGCTTGTAGTGCTGCCGAGGAGTGCGGGGATTGGCACGTTTCAGGGCTCCTGAATACACCACTGGAGACATTTCAGTCCATTGTTGAGAAAGAGCACACAGTTCGTGGCAGAGACAAGGTCTGGCAGTCCTCTTCTGCAGCAAGGCTCTCCTGTTCCAAGTATGAAATCTCACTTGCCAGTGATTCAAGGTTGTTGCTTTTCTTCCTTAGTCTCCTTCCTGCATCCAAGCACTGGTTCGTGGCTATTTCCTCCATACCTGATGCTATCTGAATGGCTCTTGCAAACACAGGCTAAACAAATATGTCTATATCTATCTATCTATCTATATCTATCATGCTGAAATAAATATTGTAGGGTCAAAACGAACAGTAGAATTTTTTTTTCTTTTCTTAATTTAATCATATTGCTTCTAGCATCTGAAACTTAAACAAGATGTGCGGCAAGCCCTGTGTGAAGAGGCATATATTGAGGGATATTACCTGGTTCAAGGAATTTAGAGACAAAGTATAGAAGAAAGAACATGCACACTGCAATGATGGGAAATTGAGAAATGGGAAGGATGCAGGCTCTTATCAAGGTCACCCAGGAAGTTTGTGTCAGAGCATGGTATAGACCGCACAATACTCGGGCATCAGCCCAGATCTTTTCCAAACAACTATCCAGCTTTTTTAAATATTCGTGGAAGAAAGACAGGCTTGTGCAATGATCCACAAATAAGGCAGAACAAATGAAAAGTCATTACACAATAGTAGCGTGGCAAATTGCAGAAACTGAATTTGAGGAGTTATTATCTGCTGGTAAAAAGTTGTAGATATTGCCAAATACTAATTTTAAAATTGTCTGGTTTATAGTGCTTAGAAAAAACGAGACATCTTTTTCTCAGCCTTAAGCATTGCAGCAAATTCTGTCCACTGCAGTTAAACTGGCAATGTTTGCAAGCCAGGATTTATATGTCAGTGCTTTATCAGATTTCCAGAGACATACAGTGTCTCTTTCTGCTGCCAATAGAAGCAGATGCAGAAGTATCTTTGTGTGTTTGTTTAGCACAGGGTTGTTAATGCCTGGGAGTAGCATACACTGGGGTGTGGCTTCCATGTCTTGCACAGAGAAATCAGCACTAAGAGACCAGGATTAAAACAGACCAAAGCAGAAATGCGACAGACTGACCTCGGAGCCAGCAGAGTGGGAAAACGCTTATGCAAACCTAGACACAGCAACAGGGTCAAGGCTAATTTTTACCTCTTGAAATTTGCCTGATACAAAGCATTAATATAAGTAAATTGTTTGCTTCCCATTTCCTTGAGGAAACAAGATTTCAGGCTGCAGGCAGTCCTTTTCATCTCAACTTGAAGAGAAGAAAGAAAATCCTGAGTTGGCCTTTTCACTGAAGAACTTTTTGCATAACTTCATTATGACAAAACAAGATGCCGTTACAGATTAAAGTAAGGACTTCAGTTAAGCAGGAGGTTGAACAAACCCCTAAATGCGCTTCCTGCTTCATGTGTTAATACTGATTTCCTGGCAGGTTGGAGGTGCAGTTGTCTCCTCTGGCTCTACATGGCTCAGATTGGGTCTGTACATCACTGGTTGTAAACCAGGCTGGCACCTGCAGCATTAACTTTGGGTAAAAAGGGGGCGTTGCTCCAAGATGCCTTTGGTGGGGAAAGAATGGTCTTAGTGGTGTTACCTCTTCTCCCACTCTAGCAAAGCTCTTCAACACAGGCAATGTACCCTGAGTTGTCCTGTCCCACACAACCCTGGGAGCACAAAGGACAAAACCACCCACAACAGAAGGGTCCCATTTACAACACTTTACATTTTGCTCTGCTTCAGAGTTAGGAAGGTAACCACATGCCCAGCTAAGTCTTTGACTGGGAGAAACAGCGTGAAACTGCAAAATAGTTCCAGCCTTGCTGAGGACTCAGATTGTTAAAGCAGAGTAGGGTGAAGGCAGAAGAGCAGCTGCCCCACCAAGGGAACGTCTGGTAAAAATTAAAACATAAAAACTTCTCTGCACAGAAGATGCCCATGTCCAACAAAGACAGCATCCTTACCAGTGTTACAGTCATGTTTAAAGCAATAAAATCCCTCACTCTGCCTCTGAAGAAGCAGCAGCTATCTCTGATAAATGGGAAGGGAGGGGGAGAGCAGTTTATGTTCTCATGGTTCCTTGGCTCGCTCCAGCACTGTTTGATTAACTGGGAGCAAGATTTATGTGCTATAAAGTGCTCTGGGGATGTTGCTGATGCCAAAGCTCTGCACCTGGGTTTTGAAAACGTCTCTAAAGTCATGAGAATATCTGTATATTCTCGGCTAGGAAATGAGAGCCACCCCCCCCTCCCAAAAACCAAAAATGACTACTGCTTTTTGGTAGAAAGGGAGAGTGCAATTTCACTTAAGAGAGAGATTTGCAAAGATACCAACAACCAATAAATGTCCTGGTCCCACAGTGATTGGATGTGCGCTAGTGTTTCATGGCGTGAAATGGCCCCAGGGGGGAGATGTGTCCTCTTACCCCTGATTAGTTGGGATTCTTCCATACAAGGAAGATTAAAGAAATATCCTATTAAATGATTTCAGGATTGTTATTGGTTTGTTTATTTTTTTTTTTATCTTAACTTATTCTACCCAGTATAATCCCATGAAAATTTGCTTCAGAAGACAAAGGAGCTCAGTGTCTTTTAATGGTTAGTGGAGTCACATTCTTGTGCGACATCTGCCTCTAATAGAATGATCATGCCAGTGGGACTAGCAGCGTAACCAGGGACGTTACCAACCTCTCAACAGACTTGGAAATTGATTTTCATCAAGTATTGTTTAAAACTATTGTGCTGAGCATTGAAATTGGCCCATCTTCCAAATAGTTATGCTGTGCTGAGGATGTTTTCAACCCCTTCTAGAAGCCATCAACAGTCTGCAATATCAGGGTGTTCTGCAGTCTTTGTCTGGAAAACACATCCAGTCTGCATGACTTCTGCAAACTCTGACCAAGAGGAGGCTTTTCAAGGAGAGAGATTAACACCCATTCCCACCAAGCAAGGTTTCTTTCAGAAACATGCTGCTGCCTACTGCCATTTAATGCTGCATTTTGTCAGAGTCCTCGTGTGATTTGATTCCTGTTTCAGGGATGAGCACTATGACCTGGGCTCAACTCTACAGCCTGCAAGAGCTGTGGTGACTTCAGACCACCGATGAACGGGATGGGAGAGAAGGGTGTCTACACCTCAACAAATGGGGCATAAACAGAGAAATGAAGACAGCCTTGATGAGGGGATGCTGAGACAAAGTGGATGCCCTGGCTTATCTCATCCCCGCCACTACTGAGATGAAGACTTTGACAAATTCTGGAGGCCAGTGGCCTTCAGCAGAGAGAGGGAACTGGGAAGACAATACTTGAAATGGCATCCAAGGAGTTGGTGGTTGTTGAGTGGCAGAGTACTGGGAGAGGCAGAGGGATCAGAATGTGAGAAGATGCCTTAGAAGGATTTAAGGGTCTTTGAATTTGGGATGGAAAACAAAATTGCTTTTTCAAAATCATTTAGGATCTCACTTCTGGCCCACACTGAGGGACCTGCAGTGCCCGAGGCAGTGCCTGCATCATGACAACAAATCCTGAACGGCAACCAGCAAGACTTTTATCTTCTAGCCTTTTTGTGGCAAGGAGCTACCATTACTTGCTATTGATTCCTTAGACAGACTGACAGAGGTGCCTTCTGTACCTCCCACCTCTATGCTCGTGCCAAGCCCTTCAACAGCATGAGGTACAAGAACAAAATTTGCATTCAGTCTTTGAAGCAAAAATGATATCTCAAGGACTTCATATGGACTAAGTCATTAGATCCCTCCTGTTGGATGGGAGCTCCCTGCAGGAATGCAAGGAAGTAAAAACGCTGTTTCATCTGACTTTGAAAGAAGTTAAAAGCCATGTATCTAATGCCCACTTGATCACTCAATTACTCAACCTGGTTCAAATCTAGAGAAGTCTTGAGGAAAAGAGAAGCTATGATTCTGCATGAAAGCTGAAGAGATCCTCAGTTCAAACCAAGTGGTATTTGAGTCTGACAAAGTCAACATGGCAATATGACTGGCCCACAAACACCCACAGTGCCTGACTTGTTTCTGGGTATCCAGGCTTCCTGGGACTTGATGTTCATGTGAACAATGAGTACATAAATTCTTCAAATGCCAGGCACTTCCTGGCACTTACATGTACTTGATGCCTTGTACTTGCTGCTAACTATGCAGAGGATGCTTATGCCTTTGGAAGTGTCTGCAGCAGTTTACAGTCTATTGTCTGAAGCCCTCATGGTCACCTCAACTGTCAGCTGCAAGTTCTTCCAGGAGAGTTGGGTCACCATTGTTCTCAGGCATGATGAAGGAAAAAGAAGAACCGGGTTTACCTTCAATAGCTCTAGACCTTTTTCACGTTCTTCTCACAGGAGAAGAGCTAAATCTGCAGCAGTGCTGGTAGACGCCATAGAAAAAAAAATCACAGTCTTGCTAGCACAGGCACTTCTGTTTTGTTTTCTTTCCAAAGGTTTCTCCAGCACAGATCTTGTTCAGCAGCCTTTGGAGGCATTAACCGTCCTCTTTCTGAGGCTGAAGAAAGGCTGATTTTTAAATTTCTTACGGTGCTGCAGGTGTACCTCAAGACCATGTTAACACATAAGTGGTCCATCTCATTTTGAAATGCAAAATAGGTAACTGTGCGTGCAGAAGGACTTTTCCAGGTTCATATATAACAAACTGCTAAGCTGGAGTGTTCCAATCCAACACTATCCCATGACCCTGAAATCTGAGGGGTTAAATGTGCTTTAAGAGGAGATGATTGCTCTGGAGAAGAGATATTTCCGATGATGAATTGATGGAGCCTGTAGTGCAGTCTGGGTCTATGATGCTCCAGCTAGCCATAAAATTGTGTCCACATCCATTCACACACTTACAGTTATGTATGTATATCACTCTCCTAATTGTCCTGTGAATGGGATGTTGGTACTGTATAAAAATGAGACATGGTGCGTAATGAGGAGTGTGGGGATTTTATCTGGAGGCTTATTGGTAAAATGCTGACATTTAAATTAAATATACTTCTTATTTTTTGTAAGCTGGATCCCCAGCTGAGGGCAGATTGTAGTGGTACTGCTGATGGCAGTGGAGCTCCAGCAGCACCGATCAGCAGAGGCCCCAAGCCATGCAGAACAATACGAGCATCGATTCCTCCGTTTTCTTGTTTCCTTGTGAAAACTGGTGTGATACTTCTCTCATGATGAATTGGCAAACCCATCTTCCAGGATACCAGCTGGCATGGTAAAGTCTATACAGGGTTGTCTCTTGATGGTAATTTATGAAACTTTCACGAGAGGGGTTTAACTTGTGCTACAGAGCTCGGTTTCTAGAACCTCAAATCAAATCTCCATACATGCAGAGAAGGCAGGCTATAAATAATTCCTGTAGTGTTTTATAAACTATTCTAAGTAGCAAATATCATCCGTTAACCTTATTTTCACTTGGTACATGCAGCTAACGGAAACAAATGAGCGGCTGCTGAATTAATTTGCAGCCCATCCAGAAACTTTTTTGCACTTTGTCTGGAAAGTTTCCAGGCAGCAGAGCAGCTGGCATGCAAAAAGTGGGTGGCTTCCTAGGAAAGGGGGTTGGCTTTTATTTTTTAATATGTTTACAAGAATATCCACCTTTGGTCAGATTGAATTCTTCCAACCTGCCGGAGTGGTCCATTTTAAAGGGAACATGTTGAGTCAGACTGGTCTTTTTTTATTGCCATTGGGGCAAGCTACAAGCCAACGAAAAGAAGTGGCCCTTTCCTCTCGATATTCTTCTTAAGGGTGAGAAAACCTCCTGGAGATGTCCATCTTTTTCCTCTGCCGCAGCTGGGATTGAAGCAACTCCTTTAAACTAAGCACTGATGTTTTCCACGGTCCCTGGGAGAGCGGGACGATTGTGTGGCATTTTGGGGGGTTGCTGGTGGCTGAAGGTGGACTCAGCATGTGCCTCTCCCATGGGCCAGCTCGCAGAGCTCTGCTGCAGGCAGTTTTTGTCTGGGGAAGAGCTTTATAAATAAACTCCCCTCTTTTCTAGGAACCTGCCCAATTTCTTATGCCAGTTGCTCCACTGTGTTTGGGGTCATTTCTGAGGTGGGGGGGGTTTTGTCCTCCTGACACGTCTCCCGAGGCAGAGCAGAGAAATGCCAGGATGAGCCCCAACACCACCACACTGGTGGCAGCAAGAAGAGGCCAGGCACAGCGTGTGAGAGAAACAAAAGAAGGATTTTCTAGAACACTCCTTCCCAATAAACCACTTCAAAAATGCAGCTACCAGAGGTGTTCCTTCATCTCCTCTATACCAGTTTGTTCAGTGTTGCTGGTTTAGATCAGGCCCCTCATGGCACGTGCTGCAGGATATGGCCCTGAGCCCTCCTGCTTCCACAGCCCTGAGCTCACGCTTCTTCCAGAGGTAATAACAACACTGCTAATAAGGATAATGTCTGGAGAGCTGTAAGAGAATATCTGATGTTTTCACAGGTGATGTACCTTCTTGATATGGAGATACTGCTCAAAAGCCTTCAGCTATACTTGTTATTACACTCCGTTTTCTTTTATCTTTTTTTTTTTAAATTTCTTTAAATACACTTCTGATTCTGGTATAAAACAGCTGACACACACATAGACAAGTTTCCACAAGCGATTAAAACTTTGGGTGCAGACACTGGTGTCCTATGCATGACGTTTCTTTTTTAGGGAGGGAAGACACACAGTGGGAAAGGAACTTCTAACTTTTAAAACAACAACAATAAAAGTTTGAAGTAATTCCCTGGAAAAGAAAAAAAATTAAAAGCCGAATCACCACATTAAGTACAATATAAATCCCTCATCAGTAATAAAAATGAAACAAAATATCTTGAAAACCCTGAGAGGCTAAACAGACCCTCAGCTGCACGGGGATGAAGATGGCACCGGAGGGAAGAAGTCACATTTGCCATACATGAACCTCTCCCAGTGCCCAGTGCCGTGTTTCTATTGAGGCTGCTTGGAAATATGTTAGGATAAAGTGTGATCTCAGTTACAGTGGCGCAGAGCTGGAGCAGCTCCGCTAACTTCAGCTAGATACGCTACTCCAAATTTTCTCATGCACGTGGATGGCAAGAGTTTGTTCCTTTTGTCCTGGAGCCCACCCCGCAGGCATGTCTTTCCCCTTCCTTGCAGAAGCACACGCTGCATCGCTGTAACACGTCACCTGCTGCCTCTAAAGAAGCAAGGGAAAAAATGCACATTCGAGGAATGCCCAAAGTTTTTATGGATGTTCATAAGACATCACTTTTTGTGACCACGTGAATTCAAAGTTTAGTCAGGTTGTTAGATCTGAAATGTTTGCACTGAGATCTTTTTCTTTCAAAAACAGAAACAAAGCAAAATCCTTATTCCTTCACCTACAGAGAGAAATATTCTCCTGAGGAGCTGCTGGAGGGTGTGACACGGAGCAGGATCCCTTCCCACTTGGACCCAGGGGCAATGCTGAAGTGGCTGCTCTGGCAGTAACGAGGTGACTCCACGTCATCCTGGGATGAAGAGAGCCAGCTTGGAGCTGCAGCCTGCTGAGATGTCCACCAAGAAGGCTGCCCTTGGATGCGTACCTCTGAGCCTTCTCAGGGATATACCGTGCGCCTTCCCCAGGGGATTGCACCCTTCGTTTGGCAGCATCGCTGGTGCTTGCAGGAAGTGTTTGAGACAGCGTGGGCAGGCGGCATGGGCCAGCACAGGACGGAATGTATGACCCTCACAAAAGAGGCTGGAAATGTGCCCCGGCATGCCAGGCCTGGGCATGCCACCTCACTGCTGGGATGGGTCTTGCTGGGGGCCGTGGGGACTGGCTGGGAAGCCCCACGGGAAATGCTATGACATCACACCAAGCTGGACCACAGCAACCCCATATTCAACCCCCACGTCTCCTTGGAGAGGAACATTTAACATCTTCGCATGGTGCTGTGCCCATTTACAAACGCCCGACTTTTCACTTGGTTCAGCGTGCAGCTGGGGCAGAGCCTGGGCAGACCCTGGGCGTCACAGCCATTGCAATGAGCCAAACAGAGGCAACCCACATCCCTGCCTCACCAAGAGACCCTGTGGCTGTTCCTTGGCCATCATGTTGCCACACACCAGCATGTGGGATTGCAACCAGCATTGCTTGGACCTCACTCAGAGCAGCCAAATCTGTGCCCTGAGGGAGCCTGTTCCTCCTGCTCTGTGTGCTTCAGCCAGCTGAGTAATCCTGCAGGAATCAGGCAGCGGGACGTCGGAGTAGCTCCTGGGCATGTGCCGGTGCTCCACCAACCCTGCACTGTACAGGGCCCCTCCCCAGCACCCAAAAGCCATGGACAGCATGTCCCCACTGGAGTCAAGAGTGAATACCAGAGGCATGAATCCTGTCCTGACAGGTCTGGGTTGCAGAGCTTAATTAAAATGATAAAGCAGCTGCAAGGCCAGGCAGGCTCACGGGCACACAGCTGAAAGCAGTGGTGGGGCCATCAGCTTGGCTGTTTTTTTGCCGCAAGCTGGGGAAGGTCTGCTCGTGCCCGCTTCTCTGATGTTCACATTGCTCCTTCTCCCGCTGTCTTGAGAAGGAGTTCATCTCCCAGGGACAGAGAGGGATTCGCCTGGTGCTCAGGTCCCAGACTTGCCTGGAGCTTGGCTGACATGTTTAGCCCTGTTTCTGTAAATGCGTCTTTGGTCAGACACTCACCCACCTAACTGGGATATTCACTGCGGTCTACACCAAGGGACACCATTGCCATTTTTCTCTTCACCTTAGGGAAGACCAGCTTTTGAGGTTGCAGGTTCAGGCTGTTGTTGTAGATGTCAAAGTATTTGAGGGGTTTGCCTTTATGGTCATCCAACCCCCACCACTGACTGGAGGGATTGAGCTCATCCCCCCTTGGTTTAGAAAAGCCTCAAGATCCACCTCTTGCCTTCAACCGAACCCACCTGCTACCCATGCAGAGGTCCTACCCTTGCAGTCTGTGTCTCCAGTCCTCAGGAGAGACCCTTTCCCTGTCCATGGCCTCCACAGCCAGGAGCAGCTCTGAAGTTTGATGGCTCTCCTATACCCCAGCTTAAAGTCACAGCCTGCTGCATGCAGATATACTTGTGTCAACACAAAAGACACTCAAAGTAGCACCAAGGATGAGGAACCTTTCACACATCTTGTTGCACAATACAAATGGGTGAAGATGCTCCTCTTCCACCCTTCCCACAAGAACTCCCCTCCCGTCTCCCCATCCACACTCATTTGTGGGTTTAGGAAATCAGGAGTAAATACTATAGGAAACATGTTCATGCTGCCAGAATATCTCTGTGAGCCCTCAATGCCTCCTGTCTTTGCTGCCTGTCTATAGGAATAAGTATTATTAAAATGAGGGTAGTTTGCAAAGGGCTTAAATTCTTACTGATTTTGTATCAGATCCTTCATTGTGCTTGAAACTTGACTATCTTTAAAAATGTAGTAAGACATCACAGGAGGCACAAAAGCCTCAGATAAACACATTTTTGTTTCCTGGAGCTCAGTGGCTCTTACAGTGCCCTTGGATATTCTTACTCCTTCCACACAGGCATAGCTGAGCTGCTTCAAGGACAAATATTCCAATTACAGATAAAGCAGAGAGCTCTCAGAGGCAAGTGTTAACATTTAACTTATAGCTCCGGCTTTTCCAGTGCCTCTTCTGAGGTTTCCAGGCAGCAGATGTAATACCCTCCACTTCCCTTTCTGTCCGTGGGTCTCACAGTGCTCTGAGCACATATCGCTGATGTCTCCCTGTAAAATGGAAAATGTCTGAATGATACCACTGCAACACGAGAGCGGGGATGGAGACATGACAGGCATGTGGAGCACACCGAGTTCACGGGATAGCATGGGTGGTCACCCCAAAACCAGCCACCGGCCAAGCTAAGGATAGGATTGCAAAGCTGGAGGCTGGGAAGAGTAGCCAGGAGACTCACTCTTCATCCCCTGCTCAGCTGTTAGAGGACATCCCTGCATCACCAGCCTCCACTCTGCCACAGATGAGATGAAATACCATGGATGTCTCACTCATACCTGTGGGGCAGCAATAGGACCTACATCAAGCACTGTTGCAATGAATGTCCCATCCTGTGCAAGTGAACTACCATTTCTCAGTGGCAGAAGAGAGAAAAGAAACATGGCATCGAAGACAAACAACCTGTTTTCATGGAGCAGGGAACCCTGATGGTTAGTTCCTCTGTAATAACTACTCCTGTAAATAGGCACCAGATAAAAGCCCCCATCATTCTTCGTCAATATTCTGTTGTGCTGTATTTTCCAGTTAATTTTTTCCATAGCCAGGAGAGCATCAGAACAGAGTGGACAAAGTATCAGACAGGGAACAAGTCATCAGGAGAGCCAGTCCCAGTTTTGATGCCATGACCTTGGGCAAATCACTCTTCTGCCCCTGTTTATTTTTCCACACTTTTTCTGTCTTGTCTGCCCAGACTACAAGTGCTTTGGGAAAGACACCGTCTCTCAAAACGTGTTTGCAAGAATTCCCTTTGGAGGGCACTGAAGAATGTAACTGCTTAGTATACTGTGAAAATATTTAGTAAATAACAGACAATTGTGAGTCACTGCTCTTTAACTCTGTCTGGGTCTTGGTAAGTATTTTATACACAACTAAAAGATGTAAGGACTTATAACCCATCTTCAAAAGGAGAAACTTAGGCGTCTTGACTCATGTGGAGTTAAAAATGCACTGGCTGAGGCAGACAGATGTCCTGCTCAGCTTTTGCAGCAGAGACGCGTCTCTGGGATGGGGAACATGAAGAGGACAGCTGTGAGCAGTCCGTGACTTCAACTGTCCCATTATATAGCGGCAAACAGAAGTCCCTGAGCTCCCATTATCTCAAACTTTTGAGTCATTTCTGAAAATGTAGTTTCATTTCTTGATACTTAAGAATTTACTGGTCTCTTGGCATTAAAATATATGTTTATTTTGTTGTGTTTGTTTTGCCATGGCTCTTTACTGACCTCTAAGCAGGACTTTTGTCTTCTTTGCGGTCTTGTTTCATGATTTAAAAAGGTTTGCTGAAGAGCAGCTATGAATCAGCTTTGGTCTGCAGTGCACTTTAAAAGCACCCAGCTGTGGGGACAGCTTCATCTGTGATCGCCTCATAAGACATGTGTCCCATTGCCCCTTCCTTTCTTCACCTGTTTCTCAACATCATTCATTCAACTACCTGCTGCTTTCTCTTCATGTTTTCTACAGGATTATCTGGCTCTGCAGTACCACAGAGGAGGTCCACCTGGTACAGTCACACCAGGTTTGGTGCTCCTGACCCACGCAGAGGAGAGCTCATATTGCTGAGAATCTGGTTCCTCACCTCCAAGTCCATCCACCCTTGCACCGCTTTGACTGCTGATCATCCTTTGTGATAACCCAGTGAAAATCTTGCACAATCCTGGCAAATGCATGTCACAAGAAGTTGGATGAGGCCCCGATGTGTTGGAAAGGTTGTGCCTGCACAGCTGATCTGTGAGTTTTTTGTGCCCAAGAGCCATTTCCATACCTGATAATGCTGGTGGGTCTCTAGCTCACGCACTCAGGTCTCTTTTCTGCTGGCTATTTTAGCAGTGCAAGTAAAACTGTTGTCAGGTGAGATAGCAGGAGGTGGTATAAAGCAGTGAGTTCAGTTTATCTTGGTGAACATGAAGATCTGACGATGTAAGTGTGGCAGCTGGATTAGCCAGACGTTTAACCAGGTTCAGGGGCTCATTTGAATAGGTGAGATGAAGAACCAGCCTATTCCTTCTCTCATCAAAGAGCTTTGCAGGTATCCCCACAGATAAGGGAGCGATTTACTTGCAATAAGCTTGTCTGACCAATTAAACCAACCACCAGCTTTTGTGCCCTTCCCTAAGGGCTGCATTGAATTGAGGATGTCCGTGCAACTGTGCTGGCAGGAGGGGAAAAGTCACTTCTGCTTCTTAGGAATGCATGGAAACACACGACACGGTGAAAAACCTCTGAATATTCAGAAGGGGACTGAGACCAAGAGAAAGCAAGCACTTCTTAGATCAGACCCATTCTTTATCCTCCAAATGTCCATGCCATCAAAGCTCTGACCCAGGCCAGCGTGTAAGAGTAAATTTAAAAGAGGAAAATACTGCCTGCTGCAGGGCATTGCCACGTTACTCAGCACCATCTCAACCCGATTGACAGGGCTCTGCTTCTCGGTGATACCCCTGCAAAAGCCCCTTTACAGCCTGAATTAGAGCTCCCGGGCCATCAGGTGCATTTTATTCTGGCAAAAATGACAGGGCTATCCATCCTGGGTCCCAACGCATTCCTTGTGCCGCTTCTCCTTAAAAGGCATCACCCACCTGGCCTGATTACGAACATGAACTAAGCAGCCTCACACTCGCCCTTGCATAGCAACTGCTGGATAGTGACAGATTTTAAGGGAATTGGTGGTTATCTGATACATAGTTGAGCAGTCGTGTTCAAGGCCATAAGTGATCCTTGCTCTCTTTTCTTTGTCACAAGCCCACCTGCTAACTGCAGCTCTTTCCATCAGGTTGTCCTCTAAAAAAAAAAGGGAAGAGATTAATCTTGTAGAGTAGTTCAAATTACACAGGAGTTATTTGACAGAGTAATATCTGTGCACTGAGCTAAAGAACCAACCAGGGAGTAAAAAATCAAACAGGGCTGTTCTCTTAATGTTTAAAGTCCAGAGAGTAGGCTCAACTGGTGACACCGTGTAACAGACAACACAGAGGGCAGATTTGCATTTTTTATTTTCATTTTCAAAGCGTTCTGTCATGCTGTGACATGTGCTCCAGGCTAATGCTGCTTTACCTTAAACTGCTCCCCTTGGGTGAATTTAACAGCTAACAACTTGCATGTTATTCCAGCTGTAGGCAAAATCTGTGGCAGTGTGCTTTTTTATTCGAAAAATAAAGTCACATTGGTACAAACGAATGAGACTGGAATCACTGATGTTGCGGGTTATTTGCAGCTTGGGAAGTACATAATGTGAAAAAATACCTTTTTTATGAGCAGGTCCATATGGAGGTTAAGACCTGAAATAGAGTCATTGGCCATGTCCTACAGCTATGTTTGGTAATGTTTCTTAAATTATTCTTTCTACAGAGCAAAAAAAATCACTGCTCTTTTTTCTTCCTTTTCTGGTTTTATGATCACATAATACATTAACATATATTAATTTTTTTCACTTTTATAGTTGCCATCGTGTGTTTATGAACACCAATGAATTTAGCACAAAGGCACTTGGAGATAGAAAGACAGTGATTTTCCAGCTTAGAGGTGAGGAAAAAGGCCTGGGGGTAAATAGCAGAGAGGGAGAAAGTGGCTGGAGGCAGCTGAGAAGTCATGGAGGATCCAACATGCTTCACCAAACTGCCACCTGGATCTGCTGATCACCAGCATCCGCCATCAGGGAAATTCTTTGTGGGAGAAAGGATCGTGAAAGCATGACCTGGGAGTCATAATTACTGTCTGACTGTCAATTCTGACAAATCCTGATGTCAGGGCAACACAACCAGGGTAAGAACACCCATTGGCTTGGGCCACATTGCTGCTCCGTGCATCTGTTTCCCCATCTGCGGAATCCCTCTTCTCATAGGCTCTGCCTGCGCATGTCAGTTAATGCTCACAAGGGACAATGAGCCTGGGATAGCAGCGACCCAGGTGCATCACAAGCATAGTGGTTTTAGAAGAAAAAGGTGCTTCTTTTTGACAGCCTTACCAACAGATTCACTGACAAAGGACCTGTTTGTTGGACAGGAGCTTGCAAACACCACAGCCTGGCCTCAGCCATGATGAAAGAGGACACCGGTGCAGTTAATATCACTGCAGTTCACAGCAATCAGGAAGGAAATTAAACCTCTGTTTGCAGAAGGGGCTGCACATTCGTATGCCCCTATAAGCCAGGGATGTACCGGTTTTCCAGCCGGGGTAATTTCCAATTGAATAAATTACTACTAAAATGAGAGGAAAGAAGATTGGTCCCATTCGGCACAATCGCGCACTGAGCTGGGGCTCAGCTGGCGAGCCAGTATCGGCAAGGTGGCATTATAGGGAGACCACTCCAGGGGACTATCCTCCACATTTTGAGGATTATTGCAGGTCAGATCTGCTCAGGACAAAGCGGAAAGGTGCGTGGCCTGAAACCCTGGTATGAACACCTTGTCAAACCAGCTACAGTCCACATCTCATGGGCACAGCAGCACCTTGCAGCAGGACGCACTGAGAACAATCACATTTACACCTCCCTGCAATAGCGTATGCAAATGTGTGCAAAGAGGTGATGGAGCCAGACCCTTGGAAGAGGCAAAGTGACTGGGCAGATTTGAGGTAGCAGAGCATCCCCAGGGCATCAAAATGCGTATGGCATTAGTAGCATTTATTCATTAGCCATCATTTGTGAATTATTGGGGGAGGGGAGGGGTAGGTGGGGGGGTGGGGGGGTGGTTCCTGACATTCCCTTGTTTGTTTGCTTGGTTTTTTTCTCCAACTTTATTAAATAATATATCATGTGTGGAGAGATGGACTTTTAATAGGATGTCAGGAAAAGGGAATTAAACATTTCAGGAAGGAAAATCAGCTGGAAGATCACAGTTGACCTTTTAATTGAGACAAATACGGAGAAATGAAGAGATGTCAAGTGATGGTGTGGGGCTGACAGGGAAGTGAAGGTAAAGGCACATAAATATCACAGGAAGTTATACAGATTTGCTGTTCTTTGAGAAAATACTGGAATTTTCTTCTAGTTTTAGACAGTTTTCCGATAAATTCAATACTTAGTTTGGCTATATTGATTTTATAGCTGATGTACCAGGATTCCAGATCCTGTCTCAGGTTCCCCTGTTGTCATTGCAGCAGCGCAGCCTGTGATGGTGTGTCTGCCGCATTACAGAACACATCTGCTCCATGGTCTACGACAGACTCACTCACAACTGCTTAGAGTTTGTTCTTGCTTAAAACTCTCGCTTACCTTTCATAAAGCATCCAGCCATGTCCTGGGGAATTTTAGAGAAATAATGTCTATAATTGTATTAAAGCTGATTTGTATTTTTAGCTTAAACAGCCCTTTCCACCCTAAATTTGGAATTTACGTGAGAAGTTTTGGATTTTCCAAAGTACAATATTTCACATTAAAAAAATCTCCTTTTTTGACAAGTGGAGAATTTTGGTTTTACTTTTTTTTCTTTCAAACTCTAGCTTGTCTTTGTCTTATCCTTCCTTTTGTCCTTTTAAGTCCAGTACTATGCAGTTACAGATGACAGGACTTGTCACTCTCTTTCTTTGCTGTCATAGAGTGAGATGTCTAGTGAAAGCTAAGCTAAGCCTTTTGCCCCTTCCTAGAGAGCGTGGGATAAACTGCCAGCTGGGTCTCTCTGCCCACTGTAAAATGAGCCCAGAGGACTAGCTCGAGTAAGTAGCTAACTCTCAAATGGCTAAAATTGTGTCAGATGATTTGCACCCGGAGCGACTAGAAGAGTAATGAGACATGGGCAAACAGATGATCGTAAGAAAGCTGACGAGAAAATGCAGCCTCAGATATCGTAAAATCTATGTGACATTGAGTGACAAGTGAGGAACAAAGGGAGTTGGAATGAAGAGCAAAAGGGGAAAAATAAATAAGAAAATCGTAATTTGAAGCATTTTAAATGATTGGGGGTTTTTCAGTACAGAACTCACTGTTTCTCATAGGTCTGTCTTCATTATTTAGGGGCTTAGTTCTAGTTTTTTCCAATATCTGACATTTATTGCTAAATAAATGAAACCCCTATAGCTAGCAGAATAGATTCTGGCAGCACAAACAGCTTCCTCTGTCTTCCTCTGCTCCTCTTTTCCAGCTTCAGCTGTTATCATCTGCCTTCACACACACTGTGTGCTGCTTTTCCTAGTTCCAGATGGCCAGAGAGAAGACAGTCAGCCAATAGAGCTGCAGGCACTACAGCACATGCCCATCAGTCTATAGAAGAGACAATCCATTTTTCCCTTTTTCGGATTATCCTGTTACGTGTTTCCTGACCATGCAGGACACAGTGGCATGGCGTAGCTGGTACCATACAAGGGTTTGTATGGATAAACCTGTCCAACTGCTTACTCCTGCCATCCTCCACCCTTGCAGCACAGAGCATAGCCCCATATGAGTCCATCTTCCCACAGCTTCTTGCCAGGCCGTGCAATGCATAACCTCCATTTCGACCATTCTAACTGGTGACAGCAACACCCCCCCAGCTACTGCAGAAAGTTTGAGCTGAAAAAAAAAAAGTAAAAAATACTAGTGTTGGAGACTCATCATATGGGACCCAAAGGAGATCCCCCCCCAAATGCTATGGAGCATGGACACAATTTGGGTCACTTGGTGTCCCAAAGTCTTGTCTTGTTTTAGGTATCAGTGCATTCGGGCCAGCCCCAGGCTTTGCCTTGGGAAGAAGCATCTTGTGTCAGTATCTAACCACGCATCTGTAGCCCAATATACTATTTTTTAAAGCCTCCTGTGTGATGGGAGACTCAACGGAGAACTGCTAATCCTCACACAACCCTGCATAAGAGTGCAGAGACAGTGGTCATAGCTGGAGGGAGGGCAGCAAATGCTTTATATGAAAACTCCATGATCCAAGAAGTGAGGGACCATGATAGATGGGAATGGAGTGGCCACACCAGCAGCAGTAACATAGAGAAGCACCTGTATCACCACTGGTACTCCATGGTCCATCTGGTCCTCAGCTGCTTGCCTATATCTCCTTTTTTTCAAGTAGTCCCTTAGGAATCCAGGAGTTCTCTGTCATGTGAGTAAGCACATCTAATAGAGCCCATCAAGGAAACAAACAGCCTTTCAAGACCAACCTCCACTTTCCAAGGTAACGTTTATGGGTTTTCTACTGCTTCATTAGTTCTCATTACTTGTTTTTCCTAAGGTTGCGGTAGATTTTCAGGAGGGTGAACGATTTGAAAGGGTCACTGGACCAAAGGTTCAAGTTGTAAATCTATATTCAAGTCTGAAAGACAAAGCAGAAAGCAGACTTCTAGGCCCATATGGAAAATGTGAGCAACATGGACATGATTTCATGTTGTGCCAACAAAAATGAAAACACCCCATCAACGTTATGACTTGTCATCCTTCATAGTATAATGAATTTGGAAGTTGAAAGAAAAATAGGGAACTTTGGAATTCACTGATAGTTATTACTGGAATTGGTATAGCGGTAGTCAAACAAATGTGTCCCACTTCCAACATTCTAATATATTTTGTCATTTTTCTGGAAGAGGCAGGCAAACATAATGGAAATCATGTTTTATTTTCCCTTGTTCATTTCTCACAGTTCTAGTAGTATCTGCAGAAAACCTGCTAATCCCATCTACATACCCACACAGAGAGACGTATCGGAAGTACATTTAAAAATATTTCATGCCAACCCGCAGGTTATATTCGTGTTACGATACCTCCTACAGACACTAAGACTGGGCATGTTGGGGTAGCCCTTGAATGAGCATGTATTGAGTAGCAGCGCTTGTGCCACACACCAGGCAGCCTCAGTACTCAAAAGAGTCTAAAGGCAGACAAGGATTAAGAAGCAGTATCTGGACTGGAGTCAGATAGCGTAAAGAGATGAAAATAAAATCCAGGTCTAAATGCACTTTTCCTCTGGCATACTGGACCAAGTCACCTACTCTCTTACATTAGTAAGTGCTTTACACCAGTCTGCCATAAAGTGCTTATCCACATCTTCTTCCCTTTGAAATAGATATAAACCCAAATACCAATGGACCTCTGCAAAGGATCTTGAGCCATTTCTGCTGGCTTGATACCTTCTTCTGATGTACCCATGAAAGCAGTGCATGACTGATTTGATTTGGTGCTAGTACGCAGCGTTGCCATGACTCTTCATTTTGCAAACTCTTCTCTTCTTTTCCCAAAGTCAAATATGGAAAAGCTGTGACAGCAGCATGAGCAAAAGGATATTGGAAATAATCCTCTTCACTCAGCCTGCATGCAAGATTTAGTGGTGCAGTAGCATTGCAAGGATGATTTCCACGCATCTGATAACGCCGTGACACCCTATAATAAAACATACACCTTCTGTTTCATTTTATCCATTTAAGCCCTCTGAGCAACCAGCAGTTGTTGAGTTCCCCGCTCCTACTATTAATAGTCGGGGCAGACCACGTCTGCCTTCTTAGATTTATTACATTTTAACTGATGTTGATTGAAGTGTTCGGATGTATAGGCTCCACAGCAGGCAGTCACCAGGGTTACACGCAACATATACACACACATACATGCACAGAGTTTTTCCTGAAATTAGCTCTGTAGATCTCATGTAAAAAACATTTAGTGTGGAAAAGCAGGTTTTGATTCTCCCTTTTTGTTATGAAACCTGGACAGCTAAATGCAAGAATCACCTCTTTCACCATCGTGGATGAATTCTGGACTTGTACACTTGTGAAAAACCCAATGACGTCTATGGGGAGGTTTCCCTGAGTAAGGAAACCTGTGCGGCTCCACAAGTTTTGCCTTTACCAAGTAGCCACGGTTCAAAGGACATCACTTTCAAGAGGACAGAGAAAATCCTCCCTGATACTATATATATTTCCTGAATATTTTTGATAATAGACTTTCTGTTGAGGGATTTGTCAGTGACATGTGAAAATCCTCTCAGGGGAAAATTTGTGATGCAGTATCTCAGCTGCAAGATGAGCTGTAACAAGCCCCATGTACATGTTGCACAGTGATGGTGCAAAGGGCAATGCTCTCCCCATGGCTGAGGGAAGGGACCTGGGAGGCTGCCATGGCCCGGTGTCCCTCCTTCCTCCCCAGGACTGCATGAGTAAGCTGGGCTGCCTGGATGAGAAAGGCCTTCTGAAGACACTCTGAACGCTTTGCTTTAAATGCAACATTGCAGTGTCTGTAAGCCAAAAGATTTTGATTAATTTTCATGTTTCAGTTTCTATTGCTCCAGTATAAAGCCACACATGCTCACTTCCTAAATGATATGTCATCTTCAAATGTTTCTTTTGTTTGAAGTTGATTTTCCCTGGATGCCACCTGTAACCGGTGCTGGGGGCAGACAGCTGCTGTGGCACAGTGCTTGGTGGGAGCTGGAGTCAGTGCCCAGGCCCATGGAGGCACCCCAGAGCCATCTCCTTTTTGCCAGACAAGGGAAAACTCAACTGAGCAGGACTTCTTGCTTCAGAGCTCCAAGATTTGCCAGGGCAAAATTCCCATCTAGGAGACTCATGAAGTGCCCAAGCTCAGCTGGGTCTCAGCCACCAGCCTGGGTTCCATGGGAAGCCAGGAGAAGTCCCGGTCTCCAGAGTTCCCGGTGTGTAGTTAGCAGCTAGACTGGCCTTTCACTCTTTGCTGTCCTTGAAGGACAAGGCTAATAAGTTCAACAGGCACAAGTGTTGCTGTGCTTTCCACACATAGAAGGCATTACCTATTCAGCATCCCTCCTGGGTCAGCAAATGTTCCTATTGCAAGAACACGATAAATCTCATGAGTTTTTAAAGATTTGCTTCAAAGGTGCTGCAGCCGGACCTACTGGTGCTCCGCAGCTCAGGCAGGGCAGTGGTTTTGCCCTGGCTGAGAACATAGAGGAGTCTGGGTAAGACGTGGGGAGTACAGACAGAGAAACTGCTCAGTGCAGGAAGGGTACGGCTGCAGTGCTGGATGCGTCAGGCTGCTGGAGCGAGCACCACACAGGAAACCTGATGCCTTCAGAACAGGTGGAACTTCCTGACCATACACAAATCTCCTCCACCATTTGTTCACAGCAGGTCCAAGGTATCCAGGGTGCACTCAACGTATTCACCACATGCTGCATGTACATCTTAAAGGTGACCAAGGCCAGCCTGTGGGTTTTGAGGATGCTGTCAGCATGCTGCAGGCCCCTGTGTGAGAGTGCACATGAACCACAGAGCCCTTCTCACCTATTTCTGGAAACCCTGGGAAGAAACCTGGCTATGGCCAAAATTCTGCACTCGGGGAGGGACAGCAAGGGACTGATAAGAAACTGTTTTCTTCCCAGTTTAGCAAAATTCCCAGGGGGACTGATAACTAGGGAGGAGCTTGGTCAGTCTGAGGTTTAGCAATGGAATATGTCTCAGCAGGGACATTTCCACCTGTTAAAGCTCTCCTATTGCCTGGGTCCAGGACAGAGGTGACAACTTGTTCCTACTTGCTTCCTTCCTCTGGCACATTGGGGTTTCTGGTCTTCCATTGGAAACGAGTTTTGGGTGTGGAGGACAGCCCTGATCCTGTGCCACGTGGCTGGGGCATAGAGAGGCAGCGCAGGAGAGCTGGGTGATGCTCACACAGTTGGGGGGGGCTGGACTGCGTGGCCCCGTGTAGCTAAAGGGACCTCTGCAACCCACTTGAATCGTAAAAGCATCAGCTGCAGAAGATTTGCATCTAATGGATTTCTTGGCATGCACAGGACCTCCCCACCTCCAGCAACCAAATCAGCCACCCCCTATCTGCTTTTGCAAATCAACAAATCATCTGGGAAACCTAAACACCTCTATAAGCATTTTCATACAGAGATACTTCTCTGAGCCCACATACAGCAGAAGCTGAAGCAAGAGATACAACACAGTGACGAATACATCCATCACCAACAACTCGTTTGGGAAATCTCATGTCTTTTTCTGTCTCACACACCTATTACAAAACTCTGTATCTTATCAGCTGTTATAAACAGTGTCCAGATTTCCTCTGTAAATCATTTTTAATTCACTGCCATCATTTTGTAACTGTTAATGACATTATTAACAAGATGTTTTTACAGTTACCAGCAGCTTGATATATGTATATATTCCAGTGAAAAAAAAAATTGAGCAGCAGACCAAAGTGTGGGGATTAAAACATTGTTTTAAGACTATTGAGTCACAACAGAGAAAGAAGGAATTCTTGGCAGGAGAAAGAGAGAAACCTCCGTGGCTGCTTTGGAGCAAAGGCTGGGGGCCATGGCTGTGGTCCCTGCTGGGGATGATGGGCTGGGGAAAGGGGTTTGCACCCTCTCCTTTTCCCTGTTCATGGATTTTCCTGAAACAAACCTCTGTGGCTGCAATCTGTTCTCCCAGGGGTTTGCATAGAAGGTGGTGAGACAGCCATCGCTGCTGCAGCACTTCCCCAGCTAATGGGCTGTCCTGGTCTGGGACCTCGCACTCACCCCTCTCCCTAGCCTGCAGGGACTGGCCAGCAGCACTGAGCCAGACCTTGCTCAGGGCTGAGCACAGCAAAAGCCCTCCCCGAGGTGCATTCCCGGGCTGACCTCAGCGTACAGTCAGCCCACAGTAAGAGGGTGAGAATGGGAGAGCAGAAAGGGAAGGGAAGCATAGCTGTGAGGAAGGGGAGAGGCTGAGAAGAAAAATCCAGGAGCACCAAGAGCCTGAAGGAAGAAGCCCAGTGGGAAGTGGTAGGAACTGAGGTGCAGAGGCAGGTCTGGATCCTGTGAATACTACTGGGGAAAGGCTGTTGTAATCTGGGAGAAAGAGCATCAGGACCTGACAGAAGTGTTTGTTTGAGCCACGCTTCTTTGATACTGCTGTGGCCAAAATACATTAAAAAAAGAATCCTGTTTAAAAGAAAATAAAGGGTTTATCAGAGCATATCAATTCAGTAATACCAGCACTGACAACCCCCTCTGCTCTCTGCTGGTCTCCAATGCCTCACTTAGGTACGAGCAATTAGTTAGTGCGGTTTGCTTTCTAAATAGCAAGAAGTCCCCTGCAGAGAGCAAACTAGGAGCTGTTTCTTGGGAGAAGCTAATATGAAGTGAATCAACACCCCAGTTACTGAAACCCTCGCTTCAAACCAGGACCTTGGGGAAGGAGAGCATTTCACTCTCCTCCCAGGAACCATTTCGGAGCAAGCCTTCATCACGAAGCCAGAGCCCACGCCTTTTAAACGTCACCGCTTTCCCCAAGCTTTGCAGCAGGTTTGGGTGCACTCATCCAAGCCTGGCGTGGCAGGAATTTCTTTAAAAAATGATCTGCATGCCTCCCTGGAGCCTCCTCATGCTCACACTCCCCACACTCTGGAGAGGCAGGAGGACTTTGTGAGGCTGCCGTGGTCCAGACAGACTTGAAGCAGCCCCACAGGCATGATTGATGGGCACTCTGGTGGTGGGAGAGCCGAAAATAATCCCAACACATGTTTCCCAGTAGCATCTGGCAGCCAACCAGAAGACAGCACCAGCATTTCCTAAATACTGGAAAAATGACTGTCACTGCAGACGCCTCACTAAATATAACCCTGGTGAGGTGGCAGCCTGTGAAAGGCTGGAGATGGGCAGCTACCCGGGATGTACATACAACTCTGGTCCCATCTGAGCCCTGGCTGTCATCCCTGGGCTGTGAGATCTCCAGCGCTGCTTTCTGCACAGACTTTGAAGTCCCAGACCTGATGAGAAAGTGTCTCCCAAGGAGTAGGTGCCAATAAAATATTGGAAACGGAAAATACAGAGGTATCTGAGCAAAGCAGTCTCATTCTCTCCATGGGAAAGACATATGATTCCGGGTGTCTCTTTACCTCTGGGGCTCTCTGGGAGGAGGTTTTCTCCCTTTGAGGCCAGGCACTTGGGACCATGGGGTGCGTGGTCCTCCATGGTGCCTGCTCTCTGACTCTGCAGAGGCATCCAGGCAAGCCCCTTTGGGTGGCACTTAGCTAAGGGCTGGGCATCTTGCACACCTCAAATGTCCTGGCTTTTGTGAGTGTTTCACAGAGCAAAGTGCTACCCAAAGCAGTGGAAGATAGCTTTTAATTTTTAAAGGAGATTGGGATTATCCTTCTCAGTGTGCCCCTCTCCCCTTTGCCCACCAGTCTCACCTCAAGGATTAGTTTACCAGCAGAATCCAGGGGTTCCTCAGGTGACAGCACTGCAAAGCATCAGTCCTAAGAGCTGCTCTGTATTGTGTCTCAGGGCTGATCAAGGGGTAGTACTGCCGGGCTTTAGTAGTATGCTGGGCCACCATATGTATCCAGATATGTGGTTCTAGCTCTCATACATGAGTTTCATTTTCTCAAGTTGGCTTTTCTAGGGGGCAATTGAAGTTGAAGGCCTCTGGGACAAGCCCCCATCAAGGTGTTTCATGCTTCTGAGACTCAGCTGTATCGCTTCAAAAGACAAAACATTAAATAATGTGCCTAGATTTGTGCTTCTAAGACAGAAGAGTTTGTCTGCAGAGATTTCATTTGCTCGTCAGCCTGCTATCGCCCACCAGCCTGCTATTACCCTTCAGGTCAGCCCTGAGCATGGCTGCTCAGCTGCAGACACAAGTCTGAGTTGCTGTGTCATGAATCCTACTAGGGTAGAGCCAAAGGGCAGAAATCAGAAATTTAAACAAGTGGTATTTTTCTTTGTTACTTACTCCCACCATGGGACCTGTGAACCATGGGGAGTGACAAGCAAGGTGGTGAAGGAGAGCCTTCAAATTGGGGAGCACAAAAAGCCCCCAGTGAGAAGGAGTTACTAGCAGTGAGATGAAAGCCTGGGTGAGGCTGCAGAGCAAGGCCGTCACTGTAATATGTCCAGTCTGTCTTCATCTAACTAGCAGGAGGAACAGGACAATAAAAGCACCGTGGCCCTGCTTTTACCTAACTGTTACTCAGGTAACCAGCTGGTTTGTTCTCCTGTTACTTGTGCTTGATAAAGCTCATGTCACGGCATCCTTGCTAGAAATGTGCTAGCAGTGTGCTAACACGTGCAGCAGTCAAGCTTTGTGGAAGCTGCTGTGTGGAAAGATCCACAGATAAGGCAAAATAACAACCCATTAAAAAAGTCTTTCTCTGGTTTTGTGCTCTAGGAAATTATGGGAATGTTTCTTGGGGACATGACAGGAACAACCTTGCTAGACACTAAGCCCTATCTTCTAGAGAGCATTGCCCAAGACCAGTCCCCTGCCAGACGGAGGAGGGCTAAGCAGCATTTTTCTGCTCTAGTTGCTGTAGTCCAGGTCAACCTCCTTGGTACAGTCAATGGACATCTGTCTATTGGCCAGAGATGGTTACATCAACATTAGATGCCACTGCTGGAGTGTTTGCTGGTGCAGCAATTTTTGTTTGCTTTTACAATGTCTGGTTTTGGATGTTTGGCATCTAACACTGCCAGAGTTGGAACTTCATGTTGGACCTCAGCTTTATTTCAGCAATGCACAAGGAGCATCTGAGCGGGAGATTTGTTTTTTCTGGATTTGGCCTTGCCTTTTGATTCTGAACTGTGTGAGGCTGCAGTAACCTTTCCCCAGCTCTTATTCATAAGCAGAATAAAAAAAGAATAATGAGCAAAAGAGAATAAAAAGTCCATCCTGTGATGTTACTGTAAACTCTGGGCTATGTCCTTCCCCTAAGTTTGCATAGTGCCTGCTACAGCAAGCCCCGAGGTCCTGGAGACTTATCATCAGACAGGTAGTTAACAAAGGAAGGCAACTGCAGACTTCAATTTCAAATCCATCATGTTACATTCTGGCAGAGGGAAATTTTGGAAATCGTTATCTGAAGCTGCCATCTTCTAGATGCAACTCCCCATATGTGGTTCTAACCACTCTTTGGAAACTCTCACTTGTCCCCTTTTTCGAATGCTTCAGGCTGCAGCCATCAAGATGAACAATTAATTGCTGAACCAAGGAGCGAGGGGTTTCAGACATGCAGGTGTTCTCTCTAACAGGAGCTGTCATAGGAACCGTTCCTACAGCAGAGTAGGTAAACAAACGGATATAGAACATAGTCCTCCATAGGACAGCTGGGGAGGAAAGCTGTAAGGCCAGAAGTGTCATTTAAACAAAAATATCTAATTTGGGATCTCCTGTACAGGACACAAACCCTTATGAGTTGCGGGTGCTTGCTAGAGTGTATGGTTATGGCTGATCCAGTTTTGTCTCTAGCACTACCTGTAAAAACCAGAATGGGGCATGTGAATTTTTTTTATGCAATACTTTGCAAGAAATGGCAAAACTCATCTCAATAAAAGGGATGTGCAGCTTCACCAGCACTGCACACACTTCTTGGTTTCCTTTTTTCGCCATGCAATTCCCTTCAGCCTGGCTGTCTGTGTCCACCTGTTGCCCCTGCTCTTATGTTTCGATTGTAAGTGCTTTGAGATAAGAAGAGTTATCTTCACGTGGAGCACTTGTGCAGAGCCCAAGCTGCTGGCCTTAGTGCTCTGTTGTAATATGTACTGGTCTCCTACAGCACTATGGAAAGACTTGGGAGATTTCTGTATTCATAAACCTCTAAGGCTCTGTCTGTAGGTACGTATGAAAGCGCGTGCTCACATGTGTGTGCAGACTGTGCAGTGTGGCATTTTGTGAACCCTGGAAGATGATGTGTGAGCACATGGGAAGTGCTGGGGTGGAACCAATGGGCATGAGGATGGATGCGGGGGCTGCTGAACCACCTGCATCCCAGCTGGGGGAAGGGTCACATCCTGCCCACAATATCTCCTGGCTATCTCGAGGCTCAGCTGCTTGTTCATCCCTGCAGGATGGTGTGGTGCCCCTGGGCAGGCTCTTGGGACTCTTGCAGTATGGGGCAGCATAGGGATGCCGTGTATGGAGAAGCAACTGCTGATGCAGCATCAAGAGTAGGGGTTTTGCGAGTGAAGCACTCAGATAAGGCATGAATGATGAAATTCAGTCCCTTCCCAACATGCTATAGGGTAAATCACCTTCTCAGGCCCTTGCCCCCACCCTCCCATTTGTGTCTTTCCATCCTTCATCTCGTCTCCTTCCAGTGCTGATCTTGCAGAGTTGGTTATGTTTCATATCCATGTTTTTGGCATGTGGTGGAGCAGTGAGGAGAGAAAGGGGTCCTTCAGCCTACCTTTCTAGTTCCTCCCTGACTCCTGCACAGCTGACCTTCAGGCAATGGAAACAAAAGCACGTGTGTTTGTCTCCTGGCAAGTCATCTGAGCTTGACTCTTTGAGACTTCATTGCGCCAAATCTCATAACCTTTAAGGATATTTCCCAGGGTTGCCCCTCACTTCAGCAAGCTTGAAGATGCTCTCAGGTGGTTTTGGAAGAACAATCCTCCCTGTCTGAGACTAAGAGCTCTGAGTCTCCCTGCTTCAGCTGCCCTCCAGTGGATGCTGGCTCTTGAGATGCATTAGAAGGCATGAAGTAAAATCAGCTTATCAAAGGCTCTCTTACTTCTCATACTCATCTTCTTTAGGAAGGTCCATTGCGTGTCTTCCATTCCATTCAGGTATTAGCAGAGTTTAAAGGCGCTTCAGGAGCCGTTAGGGTTTTAATATTCATACACTTCCCTAATTGTTCACTTCCCAGTGCCTTTTCTTCCTGCCAGGAGATGATAATGTTCCTTGCCTAGAGCAAGATTCCTCCAGCTCTCTGACTAATTTTCCTACAAATTTTGCAGCAAAAGCAGTTGGCTGGTAGACACTTAGATAGTACCTAGGGTGAAATTCATCTCCCCAGCTCCAGGTACCTCCATCTAAGTGGTTACCATCTAGCCTACTGTTGCCTCTTTAGAGTCAATGGCTTCAAGCGGAATTTATCTCATGTTAGAATAGATGCCTAAAATTAATTACATCCATCCTCTCTACAACGTGTTATATGACTATGAGGGGAGCTCTGATAAGACAGCAGTGTTGTAATTGTCTAAAACACTGTGAGATGACTCCTACTTTTGTGCCACTGTTCTCCAGTAATTAAAGCTGGTTAAAAAGAAGAGTGTAAGGAATTACAAAAACCCCACAGCTGCACAGAAAAAGTCATCAAAAGCCCTGACTTCTTTCCAATTGCCCCAGATGAATTAGTTCCTTTTACCTCCTAATCCCAAACATCCTCTTGAACCTCCCAATCCCCGTGACAGGCCCCAATAAATTTATATGAAGCTTCTGTATCAGCTTCTGGCTGTATGCACACAATTTGTTATCTTCCGTAGCTGAACTGCAGGTTTAGATGCAGTAAACAGCGGTTTTCCAGTTCTGCAACTGCGAATTTAGGGCAGGCTGATGAGCTGGACATGTGCTTTGCACACCCATGCCCACACCAAGACAAACACGGGCAAAAAGAGTCCTGAGTTATTCTGAAAGCCTCTGGGTGGGGAGGGGAGAAAATTGGACTGTGGTTGTGAATCCTGCATTTTCACTGTTCTCAGTGTCTATAAAACCTCGTAGAGTCTTTTAGTGGGACTTTGGCATGTGCCAAAAAGCAGCCACCTAGTGAACTTCTCTCCTGAATAAGGAGACACTAAGCACCAGGGCCCTTTGAACAGAGTATTAGCTTTTATTTTAGGTCTTTGGGCAGAATTTATGCTCTTGCTGGATGGTTGTTTCATGAACTGGAGCCTGTGAGTCTGCAGATACACACATGCACAGACACAAAACTGGTTTGCAAACTATCAATTACAGCACTAAAAAAAAAGGTTCAATATCTGCTGAGACACCCAGCTGAAGAGGAAAAGAAATTAAAAAGAATAAAAGCACAGAACTGGCAAGAGAACTGTCCAGAAGACTAGCTGCAACTTGCCACACAGGAAAAAACAGAAGACAAAAGCACCATTATGCTGTCTTAAAAATGTAAGAGTACAGCACACACATTCCCTGACAAGGTCATTAAACATCAGTTCAGAGACCCACCATGGCATACGCCTGGGTACAATGGGTGTTTACTCTTTGATTCAGCGAGGTGCTGGTATGCATAGGGGTTGCTGTCGCCTGAACATCATCGGGTTTTGGCCCCGTGTGGATCATAACTGCTTGGTTTGGTTAGTGCACAGAAATGTGGCTAAACCCACCCCTTCAGTTACCTAATTTGTTTGGAATGACAGGCATGTCCTGACTAAAAATTAATTCTGCCAGGTGATATAACTTGTTTGAATTTGCAGGAATTTGCCATTTGGAAAAAGGAAAAAAAGAAAAACATTTAATTATGGATGGAGCTAAAGCAGCTAATTTGATCTTTTCAATGGAAAAAGAAAATCAGAGGTTAAAAGAAGATTATATGCTCTGGGTGAAGCATGCTCCCTCCTTTCAGGTATGCTTTGATGAGGCTTTTTCCCCTGTTAAGAAATGCAGTGAATGTTTCTTTCTAAGTAACGGCAGCACTAACTTGATTTTGTCTGTTATCCTCCTGCCTCTGTCAGCAAGCAGATGTCCCGGCCATGCCAGGGATTTATGTGGGGAGTTTTGCTCTGCTGTTCAGCTGGTTTCTCCATGCTGCACATCATCCACAAGGAGGGGAAAGGCAAAGCCGGCTGATGTGGCTGTGAAAAGCAAACCTATCTCTCCAGGCCTTTCCACCCCATGCACCGTCCTGACTCAGTCTCTCCTCTCCCATTCACCCCTTCTGCTTCCCCAGAGCTGGGCAGTCCCTTTTATCCGCACTGTTTTATCTCACCAAAACTCCATGGTACAGCCCTAGCAGCAGAAATGGTGAGGTGCAGGACCAGCATTGGGTGGGCACGGTGCCACCGGCATCTGGGCTGGCCCAAGCATCGCCATGGGACCACTGCCCACAGCTTTGCTGTGCTCTGGAGAGCCCCAGGGCTGCCCCAAAGGAGCATCTGGATTTGCCATGTCTCCAGAGCCACCTCAGCCCCTGCCCAGGGGCAAAATGAACCTTGCAGATGGGCTTCGACCTCAAGCCCACAGAAACCAGGGCAAATTTCCCATTGACTCCTGCACTGCAGATATTTAATAGCACCAAGGACATGTCCCTGCAGTAATGGCTTTTGGGCTTCCTTGTTTCAGGGTTGGTTTGGGACTCTATCGCTCCTGCTGCCTTCCCTGGAAAACCCAGCCCACAAGCACGATTCAAGAGAGCTTCAGCACCCACGTCGGAGCGGTTTGAATGCAGGCGGGTTCAGACCCATCCTTTTCTTGGCCATGAGCAGATGGTCTAGACCACTAAACCCACATTTTCTGGAAGTACATTCTCAGATGTAGTCACTTCCTGAAGAGTTCTTTGTCTTTTATCAGAAGAAGCATAATCAGAAAAAAGCTATTTACTGGAGGGGTTTTTTTTTAATCTTTTCTCTTTTCTTATGAGTGTCCTTCCCGTTTATTCCTCATCTGTGGCTTTTTTACAAGTTGTCTTTCAGGTGAGGTGCAGTGAAGTGGTGTTACATTCCATGCATGTAGGGGCTTAGCTGCAGTTTCATTGTGTATTGAACCCTATAATTAAGACTCAGATGGAAGACTTTATGCCTTTAAAGCAAAGAAATTCTAGGTTTCTTGGCAAAACATTTGGCTGAGTACATAGGGAGCACCTTAAGTACTTAAACGGTCTCTACGTGAGGAAACCTGATGCCAGAAATGATGTACCTTAAAGGCAGGCTGTTGGGAAAAAGCAAACAAACCAACGCTAAAATGCTTGATGTCTTGAGGTGCATTCTTCCTGCGTATTATTTTTTTCTTGGAAGATGCTCTGTGAGAGGGATTATATTCTCAAAACCGACTTGTTGCTGGCACCCAATCAATGTCAGCCGCATAAGGCGTGGGAGTCAGCAAAAACCACCCGGCTGGTTTTCAATAAATTATGAGGGACTCGTCCATTGCCTTTAAGCAAATCAATACAGCGCTGCTGCGGTGTGCCAACAGCCAGGAGAACTCAACGGGAGGAAGCCAGCATCTTTCTCAGGGCGTTACCATGCACAGCTGCCGTGCCTGGCCCCTTCGAGGGGGAGGACAGCTGGAGTGAGGCGAAGTGGCCGTAGGACCATGGGATGAGGTACATGGCAGCTCAGATTTTCAGGCAAGTGTGAGGTGTTGGAACAAGCGGGCTTTACCCATGAGAAAACCGCCGCAGGGAAAGGAGCAGAGTGTCTCCTGCAGCCCGTAGCTCTTCAGGGGACACACAAGGGGAAGGGCTGGGGCAGCTGCAGGCAGGAGGAGATGCTCTGCCCTTGCTGCTGGTGTTTTCCCACCTGGGCGTGTGCACATCCTCTTCCCCTGCCTCTCCTCTCCACGTGCTGCCCTGCAGCCCTCACTGCATCCCTCGGGGCCTGCTGATGTATGAACCGGACTCGCTGCTGGAAGAAAGCCTTTGGAGATGGGGGTCAGCAGAACAGCCCTGTGACCCACCGCTCCACAGGGAGCACAGACCAGTTGGTCTTTTATTTTTTGTCTCCTGATTTTGCAGATCAGTGCAGACTTTGAAGCTGGAAATGGTGGGCAGAAAGGACACGGTCATTAGGCTCAGGATAAGCAGCACAGGTCACATCTCCCCATGCAAATAGTGTCACCCTGCTTGTGCAAAAGGGTGTGCATGTGCAAAAGGGTGTGCTTCTGCTCAAAGACCAGGGTGGTGCAACATGGGCTAGCAGTGTTAATAGCCTCCACAGTGGCGATAAAAGGCCAGAAGAATAATAATGCTAACAATAATGGTGTACAATTTAGGCAGCTCTTTTTCCACCAGTCGATCTCAAAATACTCCAAGAAGGGATCAATAACTTTTTTTTGTAGGTGGAGAAACAGTGGCACAGAGAGGTGACCTTATCACTATCATCCAGCTGCCTGGTGGCAGAGCCAGCAGCAGAATTATATTTACAGCCCATTCTTTTCTCAGCCTAGAAGAAACTCAGCTTTGCCATTGTGACTTTTCACAGTGCCATTCTAAAATTCGGTGCATGTATCCTCCCCTCCCCTCCCCTCTGTTTGGGGCCTATCAAATGTTAAATGAAATGGCAGAACCAGAGCAATAAAGATTTCTATCAATGGGGGACCTCCCACTGCACAAGGAATGTATTTAGTTTGACCTTCAGAAGTCAGCAATTTGCCAAAAGTCAGCCCAAGCTTTTTAGGTGTATCTGTGTTTCTTACAAGGAGATGGTCTGTGTATCAGATGAGTCAGAACCCTTTGGGATGTGAAAATTACAACAGCCTCTTTTTCTTTTTTCTTTTCTTTTTTTTTTTTTTTTTTTTTTTTTTTTTGGTGTTATTAGGCATCAGAGTAAATAACTATAAGCCCTACACGGACCATCTTGTTGGGGCATACATTGTATATGCTCCAGGGCGCAAATATTTTACACACCCTCCTCTTTGATTTTTTTTAATGGAATATGCAAATCGTGCGTGTTTCAGCTGGGATTGTCTCTCTTTGATCTGACTGTTCTCCATCCTGGAATTTCTCACAGTAGGGAGAAACCGAACTGAGGCATGCAGCAAAAGGGAATTTCACCCTGCACTTTCTCCAAACCTGTTGGGGGCCAGAAAACTCACTACAAAGACCTTGAATGGCAGCAATGGGTTTGGTTTAAAGTCTCTCCAAAGAAGGGACCAGAGAGAACCGTCCCAGTCCATTGCAACGAATGAGCAGAAGGGTTTGGGTGTCTTTCTGCATGTGAGGATTCACCTACAAAAACGGTGGTTATGTGAGAGAAAATCGTCATGTCCTTTGAAGCGCAATGCCTGTCCTCTGTGTGAGATGGTGGAGGCACCAGTAGCCAGGTTCCGCAAGCGTGCTGGGACCATGGTTATGTGCAATAGGATGGTGAGAAGCGTGTGGCTCTCCTGTCCAAGCAAAGACCCACAGCAGCCAAATCCCTGGCAGCACCCGCTCTTACCGTTGTTATCAGTTTGCTGCCTTTGCCCGGCACCTCTTGGCCCCACAAGGTCTTAAAAATAAACAGGGTGCAAGCTGTCGGTGGGAGGATCTCCAGGTGTCCTGCTAAGCGGGACACGAGCTGCTTCCTTCACAAGCAAGTCCCAAGAAAATGGTTTTAAAAAATGCACCGGGGGGAAGGCTGGCATGAGAGCCACCTGCATCCAGCGAGGAGGTCGGGGCAGGCACCGCCGAAGAGGTCAGCTGAAACAACAAGCGGTGCCTAGGCTACGCTGCCAAAACAGTTCGCGCCAGGGCTTGAATTACCGCCTTTGTGCAAACACCCTGCGTGGCTGCCACGATCAGCTCCCTTCCTTTGATGAAGGAGATAGAGCTGAAAGAAAAACAGAACAGGGGGGAAAAGCAGCATATGGCGATACGCGTGGATTTGCTGGGCGAAACATGCTCCTGCTCCCGCTGGAACCAGGGGAAGTTTTGCCTCCGACTCCAGTGACAGCAAAAGTGGAGCTCAGGGGACTGGAGTAGTGTTTTGGCACACAGGGAAATGAGCTGTAGATCGGGGACATATCCGTGGCCAGGAAGACCAGTCACCTGTATGCCAGGCTATGCTGCAGCAAGCCAAGCATGCTCAGTTTACACATATTCAGAGGGAACGATTTGAGTTGTCTGGAGAAAATTACACTAATAGTGGGGAAAAGAGGGAGGGAGGTTGTCCTTCCTGAATTTGGAAAGTATTCCTGTTTATTTCTGCTTGCCTGTTGGGGAGAAGGCAGCACAATGAATCATCCCAGCCACATAAAGAGCACAACTAAGATTTTACCTGAGCGAGAAGAAAGCTTATGCAAGGCTCATAAATGCTTATTGATCTGTCCTTTTCTATTCGTGTGCCTCTGCATTTCCAGGAGCACAAGTGGAAAGAAAACATCTCTGAAGAAAACCACCCTATTAGCAGAGGTCTGATCTTCAGCCTCTTGACAGCGATGAATCTGCTCACCTCCGGCAATGGCTTTGGTCCATCCTCTGCTGACAAAAGCAGGCCAACCATCCCAGGTACGTGGAGACCCTGGCCTGCAGCAGTGTGCTCCCAGCTGCCTTTCACCTGCAGACATTCGCCTTTTGGGCAAGCCCAGGACACTGCCAGGGGTCAGCTGGGGGGTAGCCAAGCGTTTGGCCCGCAGTTTCGTGGGGCTTATCAATGGACTGTTGTTCAGCTTGGGATTCCTGAGGTCCTTAGTCATGTCTTTGCAGGTAACTGTAAATCACCTTCTGCAGAGCCTGAGGTTTTGCAATACTTGGCCCTTCACAATTTTGCCTCTTCTACAAATAACAGGAGTGGCCATTTTTGCTCTGCTTAAGACAGGCTTTCAAGTTACGGGCTCTGAGTTCATGAAGAATATGTTGGGCTGATTCTGCTTCCTTGCCAAAGTTATTAAATTTCATTAAAAGCAGCTAGAAACACATTAAGATCCTCTCTGCTCTTGTTTTTCCGTATAAGGAGTAGTTGCCACTGGGCTAGAACACTAGCAAAAGCATCCCTAAAAGCATCTCTAAACAGGCTCAGGAAAAGACTGGGAAGGGATCGCATACCTGATCAAGTTTACATCTCTGGGCCAGGACCTCCACTGGTGGTTGGCCTTTCCCCTCAGGTGAGCTCAGGGTTGCAGGTTGAAACTGTCCTGCTGTTGCTGTGACAGTGGTTAGTTGGTCAGAGGCAGGTGACTTCTGGGGCCCTCCTTCCTCCCCACTATCAAATCCAATCCACCTTTACAGGTGATGGAGTCCCAGAGGACAAACCCTGTGCCCATGCTCTTCCCCTGTATTTCATGCCACGCTGTTTCACGGTGCAGCAGTTTCGCTGGGAGCACAGTTGAAGGGATGCACCTGCACAGCTAAATGTGGGTCCCAGGATAGTCTCGTCTGATGGCTTAGGAGTGTTGTGCTCATGGCAGAGCCCTGCATGGAGCAGGAGGGCCTGCCACCAGTCCCAAATGTGATTTGGAACCAAGGGGATGTGCTGCCTGGGGAGCCGAATCTGAGCTGAGTTGCCCCAGCTGTGGTGTTCCCCCAGCCTCGGGTGCCAGCAATGCCACCCCGGGAGCTCTTGGCCAGGCCTGCAGCCCGTACATCACTGCATGGCATTGCATCACTTCTGCGGGCTTTGGCTCTGGAGCAACTCATTCCAAAGGCAAAGTATTCCCACTCCCTCAGCCCTCAGCTAATTAGGACAGAAACAAGTGCATTGCAGGCTTTAACGTTTTCTGCCTCATTTTTCACAGAGTCTCCTTCCCTTTCTAGGAAGTTGCTAAAATCGTGGAAAAACCCCACACTATTGCAACAAACCATCGGCATGACTGTCATGTCTCTGTCTCACGTCTGGTCAGCTCTGCCCATGAAAGCTGCTGCATTGGCTACTGAGGCTGCTCAGGGTTGGAATTTTTTTTTCATCATGGGGATCAATTCGACTTTTCTATTTTTCAGGTTCACTCACCCTCTCATTGGTGTCTTTCCCTCTCTCTGAGCTCACTTAATAATGCATGACAAGGAGCCCTGGCTGCTTGCTCTGCCACAGCAGCAATAATGCAGCGCGTACCCGCTCCGTGCGGGGTCAGGTTTCTGCCGCTCGGGAATTCGACAGATGGACAGGCTGGGATTCTTTCCATGGCCCTTCTGCCTCCCAGGCCCCCAGGATCGCAGAAGATTATCAGGAGCATATCCCAGCACAGTCGCTGGCATGGGAGAGGGAGGACCTATGGTGAGGGCTGAAGGGTGGGAGGGAGGAGAGAAGTCATTATTTTAATGAAACTGTTGAAGATGAGGCCCTTTCCTCTGCCTGAGAAGGCAGTGTATTCATAATCATGTTGTTAATAAAATCAGTTTGGCTTTTTTAAACTGATTCTGTTTTCATTGTCACGATCCAAACAATTAAAAAACTCAGAAACAAGGTCCCCTTGCCCTCATCCTCGAACTGATGCTGCTGTTTCGTTGCCTCTGTTTTCTCTGCACCATGTCAGGAGAAGTCCTCTGTTCCAAGGGAGCCTGAGGAAGAAGCCCAGACACTGGGTTTTGCTCAGACTCCCTCATCCAACAGGGACGAGGCTATGGTTACAAGCCTGAATGCTTCTGTGTGAACATTGCACTGCCACCCCCAAGACACTGCTGCTTCTCTAACCACTTTTGGAGATGGGCAGACTGGTCCATACGATCAGCCCCTTCCCCTGTTTGTGTAAGGGACTTTGATTTCAGATCATTCCCATTTATGCCAGAAGCTCCATAGGTGCCAGTCTGGTACAGCAGAGGAGGAAAGGGAATTTTGGAAGCTGGTCTAGTGTGTAGAGGGATATATATGTTATTTGCCTTATCTCTGTTGTCTGTGAGGGTTAGGGAATTCAGGTGATAGAAGATGGGACAGAAAAACCTGGATTAGGAAGCACAAAAATGCACATGACGTCACTGAAAAGAGGAGCAACCAAGAAGGCGTCACAGCCAAAGCCAAGAAAGAATGTAATAAAGACAGATAATTTGAACAGGTTTGTGTTCAGAAAACAAAGCACCAGTGGTGGTTTTCTGTGTCATATGTCGCTGTGTCTTCTTTATACAGAGCAGAATGGACAGGAGCATCAGGGTGCACAGGCCAGGGGTTTTGGGATTTCGGGATCAATGTCAGCCTGTGCTGGTGTGTATGCAGGTGAGGCTATCCTGAAAGATGGGCTGAAATCCACACTCAGCCTTCAGCCCTGAGGCTGCCTCCCATCACCTCCCACATTCGTCAGCATTCTGGTGTGGTGGTTTCTGACTTTGGACCACGTCCTTTCTTTATGGGGACAGACCTGGGCTTCTTTGTCCCCAGGAGTCATCTTCCCCTCAAAGAAACCCCAAACCACCTACCTTCTGGATTTCATCCCAGATTGAATAGCTCCTTGTTTCAGCAAGAGCTGTCTGTACTGTAACAAAAATATTCATCTTAATTTCAGAGTATGAAACATTGCAGAAGTCAAAGCTGGTCACATTTTGCAGTTATGGCAGAGCCGGCTGGAGTAGTCTCACAAAAATGGCATTGCTGTCAGAAATGACTGCTCGAATACGAAAATACCAGTGTGGCAAATATTGTGGAGTTTTGGGGACCGTTCCACTGCCTCGACAGTTGGAGAAAGTGTTGAGCAGGAACCATCACTCAATGCCATGCCATATCAGTGTGTAGCCGAGGTGCTCAGTTACGGCAGAGCAGGCACAGTGAAAGCCCATTGCTGTGCCTGGCTGGGCACACTGGGTACCTGCCCTCGACGGTGCTGAGCCAGGGGCTGACTCCCCAGGGCTCCTTGGAGGGCACACGCTGTGCTCCACCTTTTGCATTTGCAACCCTCACTTCATCTCCTGATGCTGCCTCACACAGAGGCAAAGAAGCTAAATATGGGACTTAGACATATCCGTAGTGTGAAGTCATTGGTTTTGCCTCAGACAGGACAAGCACGGTGCTCGGGTGGCTGTGGGAGCACAGCGTGTGGAAACAGGATTTGCGATGCTCCCAGGCACTCAGGAGGGCTGGTGCAGCCCCAGCTCTCCTAGACCAGCAAAGAAGGGAGGGGAAGGAGGATCTGTGCTACACTTTCTCATCCCCAGCTCCTTCTCAGGGCAGCAGGGAGGAGATGGTGCAGCACAGTGGGGCTGCCCGGCACCTCTCGCGAGCAGTCAGTGACGGACAGATGGAGGGCAGGGGAATCACCGCAGGGCATGGGGAGCCTCCCCTTGGCTCTGGGGAGGAGAGGCAGGGTATAACGTGAAACATCAGGCAGGCGTATCGTTTGACTTTATCCCTTCGTGAGGCCACTTTGTGGTCTCTGTCAATCCTGGGTGACAAGATATGTAGATGGAAGCCAGCATTTGCTCCGTGTCTCAGTTTGCCTGCTCCAGCCGCGTATGGAGGCTTAAAGTGCCTGGAGAACGGGGACAGAGACAGCTCCTGCACCAAAATATGTCACTGCTGGCTGACGCAATCCAGGCAAGAGACAAGGGGACTTAAGACAGCTCATGAAAAAAATGCCATTAGAGTCGCCTTTAAACCTTGCCTTCAGGCTTTTGGACGTAAAAATAACACACACCGTTGGCCATTTATGTTTAGCTCACAGGGGTTTTTCTTTCCTGCAGGAATGTGAGGATTAGATGGTCTTCTCCTCTTGTGCGGTGACTCCACCAGCGCCCTGAGAAGCGATCATGTTCTCCTCTCCTAAAGCCTGGGCTGGATTGGCAGCAGTGGTGCAACAGCAGATGCATGAATGAGATTCCAGGGTGCATGTCCCATCCAGGCGGGAAGGAGGCGACCGCTGTGCAGGACAGGCTCTGTGGCGGGCTGGAGTAGGACCTCCAAGCCAAGCAAAGACTCCAAGAAAGACGTGGGTGGTGTTCAGGTCCCTTGTATAGGTAACAAAACCTACTGATTGCAAGGCCCTGATTTCTGAGGGACAGATCCAGCTGCCTGGCTGGAATTAGTGTCAATCTGCCAGCAGGTCTCAGTGGAGATCAATCTGCCAGCAGGTCTAAAGTGACTGTGAATGACAGTAGGAAGTGGCTGCTGAGCTTTGTTAATCAAGAAAGTGTTAGAAAGGCAGGTCCTTAGTGGGATGTAGCAAAATCATCAGAGTAGAGAGGTGTAGCACTGCGCTGCAGCTGGAGTTAGAACTGAAGCTGTGCCTGGGGACGGGGGCTCAGAAATCTCAGTCTGCTCTCAGAACTGAGTCTGAGCTCTCTGCAATACATCAAAATAGAGTGTGGGGTAAAACGAGCTATGGGTCCAGTCATGGCTCCCCTCCAGTTCCTCCGCAGGACAGACACCTGAAACTGAAAGATGCAACCCCCGGCCTCCATCTAGACAGCAACTTGTTTCTTGATTGAGTGGTGAATATATGTATGCAGTCCTGAGGCGCAATCTGTCAGCCTAACAAGACAGAGAAACTGAATACAGCCTCCTCCTGACCCATGGGGAAGAGGCTGCCTACAATGGGCAGCACATTTCTGGGCATCCTGGGCAGGAACCAGCATGTTACACAAGGGGCAGAACATCTCAGACCCCATGGCTGAGACCTTGTCTGCTGCTAGTACCTCCTGGTCTCTCCGGTGTGCACTTGGGGCCTGGAGAGTTGTCATTAGCCAGGACATTTTAAAGAAAGAAAAGTGTTTCCTGAGCTCACTGGCACTTCCCGTTCACCAACTACCACCACCACCATCCCCCCCACCCCCCGCCCCCCCGCCCGCCCCTTCTTAAAAATTTTATTTTAATTAAGCAGCTTTTTGGCTAAGTAACAATTGGGGGATGGGGGGTGGGGAAGATAGAAATAAAAGAGGAGATTCACTAGAAGAGGCTTATAATTAGCATCCATACAACCTGAGAGCAGGTTGTCTTCTGAGAGTAAACCTGGGATGCAGGCTCTGCATCACAGCAGAAGACAACTTTGGCGCAGGGAGATAGACTCATGTCTTCATCCCTCAGGGGATGGATGAGTGATGGAGCAGTTCCCCAAGGCAAGCCTGCTATGCCTGGAGACTGTCTTGCAGATAAAGGGAGACATATCTTGTTTGGAAGAAATTTCATTGGCAAGGGCAGTGAGTTTGGACCAGGTGCTGGCTGCTGTGCTGGGTAGTGATGGGCTTTCCCTAGGTGGTACCAGCCCTCTGTCCTCCTGCAGGAGCAGTCCAGTCAGACAGGGATGCAGTAGCTGACACTGCTGAGCTCCGGTCTGTGCGCTTCAGGATGTGATTCACAGAGGCACTGGGCTTCCCCAGAGCTGGGGAAGTGGTTTCAGCCTGGATAACACAATACTTCCCGATTCATCACAGCAGCTCAGGACATCACTGTTGCTGAGATTGCCATGACTTACTCCTTCAGTTTCATGCTTTCCTAGTGCCTCCTTATTGGGTCATTTCACCTGTTTTGGGGTCTAGCTGAAATACTTCTGAGGCTCCCTTTGCACCAGTGCCTCAACACATTTCACCTCCAGCTGTGAGAAGAGCTGCTGATGTTACTTTTGTTTCACAGAGCCTCCTAAGGCGCACTGCCTTCGGAGGCTCCGTTATAGCATTGCTACTACGCATGGGTAATAGACACGTCCAGACCACTGGAGCGCACGGGGATAGGAGTCTTCCTCCAAAGCGGCTTCAGCCTTCTATCATCTTTACAGAGCAAATTGTTATGTTAAGTGTAGCAGGTAGCATAGGACATGAGGGCAGTTGTCCTTAAAAGACGCTTGTTAGAGAAGGAAAGTTTGCAAAGGTAAACTTGAGGTGAGAGGAACGCATAGCTCAGATGTCAGATGCCATGCTGAGAACATGGTTGGTGGTGAAATAAAGATTGGCAAACCCTCTTATGATGGCTGGTTTAAGAGATCAAATATTACCTTCGGGCTAACTGTAAAAATGTGGAGCATCTAAACACACAAGGGGGCTGGTGAAAGAGAGAAGTGGTGCCAATCTACGAATGTTGAAAATAATTTGAAACAAATTAGTGGTGGAAAACAGAGAATAAAAAAAGAAAAGTAGGAAAGAACAACCTGTAGGTATTGCTAATGTTCCTTGCCCTGTAGGAGCGAAGAATTTTCCTGATGAAAGATTGGACTCTCCAGCCAAATGAGACTGTGTAATTGTAACTCATGTGGAGAAGAAATTGTTGGTTGTCATCATTAGCGATGATAGATATTAGTACTGGATGTTCTGATGAGGGCCCTCTGTGGTCAACTAAACAATTCTGCAAGGCTTAGCTGTAGTCTCTTCCTTTTTTGGAAAGCATCTAATTACATCTAGAGAGACCTATTGCACAAAGGTGCAATCATGATAAATTACCATCACTATTCTTCTGACACTAGAGTTGCCTACCTGCTGAGCAGGAGATCAGGAGACTTGGTAAGTGGTTCCTTAGTAAAGTAGAAATCACTACCACTGTCTGATTTCCACACACCTTCTCATTTCCTGGGTCTAAGCTGGCCAAATGACACACACGGTTTTCTTTTCTTCTGACCTCCTCTTCTGATCAGGAGACTTGGTAGGTGGTTCCTTAGTAAAGCAGAAATCACTACCACTGATTTCCACACACCTTCTCATTTCCTGGGTCTAAGCTGGCCAAATGACACACACGGTTTTCTTTTCTTCTGACCTCCCAGGGCATGGTCTACCACAGCCATTGACCCAACTCAGCAGGTCTTCACAGGACTGAGCACCCCATGTTGATTCATGAAGAAACCTATGTTCAACCACCGCACCTCAGGACAACTGCAGAGGTGTTTACCAGAGCACTTTCTCTGCTTTTGAGGGGAAGAGATCGTCTCTGCCTCACAGGTCCTTTGCAAAAACTAGCTTGAAGAACAGTAAAACCTCCTGATGATCCCTCTGTATTTATGCAAATTAACTCTTAATGGGGAAAAAAAGAACTTCAGAGTAATTTTTCTGGCCACCTTTCTGATTTGTAGCTACAAAGTTTTACCCAGTGATAGGTGTTAAAGTGTTTTTGGGAGCTGTTGGGGTGGCACTGTTCAGGCAGGCCAGGAAACGTTCAGAGAAGAAAACTGGCTCTCTTGATGCAAATGAGCCCTCTGAGATAGCTAGAAAGCTCTTTCTTGTGGGCTTCACTAAATACTGTGGTCTAACGGGCCATTATTTGCTCCTTTGTACTGACTGTACATGCTGAACGCACACCCTGGTGTGACGTTACGCTTGTTTGTCCAGACTGCAGGTCGGGCACTGAAATTAGAAGAGTGCTGACACACCGAGCTTGCAAAAATAAGAGGTTCAGAAACCACCTTCAGCTCTTCACCAAGTCACACAGGTACGGGCCTCACTCAGGCTGCAGGTGCCCTTGTTTTCCACTGGTGTAGCCCCGATGACTTCACTGCGGTGTAAACCGGGTAAGAATCACGTGGTGGGTGTCTATACACTTATAGTAGGACTTGAATACAAAATAGCGGTGCAATATGTCTGCTTCTAAAATCAGGTGTTTCCTTCAAGCAACTGTGTAGAAGAGACTGTAGAGGCACAGTCCTGAGTGGGTCTGGAGCTTTCTGCTTTGGTCTACTGCTGGGACAGCAGCTAAGTCATCTGCAAAGCACCAAAAAGCCCTTACCTCACTTAAAAGGAAAGCAATAATCCCTCCACAGCACAGGAAATCGGGCAGACAAAACCCCGTGGGTGCCTTCCCAGTTCAGCAAAGTCTCCCCCAAAGGGCCAGCATATGGTCTACCCTAAAATACAAACACCAGCCTGGCAACGATGTGCCTAACATTGAGTATGAGCATTTTCCCAGCTCAGTGCCCGTGGGAATGAACAGCCCCACAAGAAAACATCACCGAGAGTTCCTCAGCCTTGCTTGGCCTGAGACATCAGGGACTGCATTGACAAGGGTTGAGCCAGTCTGCCAGCCCAGCTCTTTGCTTGGAGCCAAGCCAGCAAAGCCCAGACCACAGCTGCAGAGAGCTTCTCCATGTATATTTTTGCTGGATGAGGTGGTCAGGCCATGTTCGTTTGGGGCTAGTTTGGGGCGTGCTGGACCACCACACTGGAGCAGTTGTGGCATCCACAGTGGAGCTGGGAAGAGCTGTTGGAGTGAAGAACTTTTCCATTGCTGTGAGGCTCAGTTCCCCGATTCATCCAATGGCAAATTGCAGCTAGGCAAAGAGAGACACTTGCTCTGTACTCCGAGTTGCTTTTTGTCATATTTTCGGCATTGGTTCACATCCTGTTCTCTTTCCACTGTACCTTTGAACTCCCCCCTCCCTCTCTCTTCCAAGCCCAATTCAGTGAGGATGCTCTGCCCTGCCAGGATGTTTCCTTGGGAAATCTCCCTGGCCCGAGTTCCTGAGCCAGCCTTCTGCACAGGCCAAGGGTATGTAGTGATGTTTATTTGGCAGAGGGCAGCAGGTCTTGTGGCTCTGGTTTGCTCCTGCTTGCCTGCACATTCCCGCCAGGGATAACAGTATTGTCTCAAGGAGCGGCAGGCGTAGGTGCAGGATCAGGAAACTTGTTTGGTCATGCCGTAATCACAGCAGGAACTCTCTTATCTGCTCTTATCACGCAGTGCTACAGTGTGGCTTCCCTAACGCAGCGCTCCCTCCGAGACCCGGTCAGGGCGAAGGCTGCCAGCGTGGGAGCAGAGACTCTGGCACAGCAGCGCTACCCAGAAATCGCCCAGGCTATCCTCCCTGCACTGGTGGCCATGTTTGGCTTCCTTGGGGATCCCATAAAAACATGGAGGGAAGGGAAAAAGTGCTGGGGGAAACCTGTGCATTTGTTGCAGCTTTCTCCCCGGCTGGCCACTGCCCTGAGGCTGGGGCCAGCCTTTCCCTTGCAAGCAGCGCTGCATACAGATGCTGCACCTGGCCACGATGTAAACTCCAGAGAAGGGTGTTTCAACTACCCATGAGTCTGTAGAGGGAGCATCAGGGCCTCCAGGAAGAGTCCCTTGGCATCGGACACTTATCTCCAGAGAGCACCCATTGGCCAGGAGGTGCCCGTGCTGCCTTAGCCCTGCTACAAACATCTTTTCTGTGCACGTGTTATCTGCTTATAAGAGAGATTTGAGAAGGCTAAGCCAAGGTTTTGGACAGCCTGGGGGGTCCAAAACAAAATATAAACTTCAGTGTGGTGTTCACCACCCCTCCAAAGCCTCGCTGGTGCAGCTTTCCGGTTTCTGATCACAAGTGAAGACAAGTTCCACGTCTGCTCTGCACTGCAGCCCTTCACACAGAGGGCAGCCTGTTTCAGGCAGCAGCAACCAGGAGCACCTAATTAACCCTGGCCTTATTTGAAATAATTGCTATGCAAAACAGATGCACACCAGGCTAGTTAAAGCACCCCCCACTCTGTGGTCAGTTGTCTACTGGTGCTCCTGGATGGCCAGGGTTTGATGGTGGTTTCCCTGGAACTCTCCTCTGGAGGGTTGTATTCCATACGGAGGAGCTGGGAGTTTGAAAATTCACACCCTGAGAGACACTCTGTGCCTCTCTTCCACCCATTCCACACACATGTGACAGGATGAGGCAAGAAAATGAAACTGGAGTGGGAATTTCTGATGACATTTGAGCAGAAGGTCTTTAGAGACTCTGGGATCACGTTCATTTCTGTACTGCCTGTTCAGAGGAAGTGTCTCCAGATTTTTTCAACACTGTTAAAAAAAAAGCTGGTGAGCTTAGCAGCTGTACTTCAGTGTTTTGTCTCAGACCTTTCCTCACCATGAAAATATTGTGATATCCAAAAATACAGGGGTGAGCTAGCAGTCGCAAGCATTGGGAAGCTTTGGGTTGGGTCCAAGTGTGGGCAAATCAACCCTAGGCTCTTCTTGTCACAGCACCAATACTCTCTTCCTCACTTCGGTGCCTTGGGGCTGCTGTAGCTGACAGCATCTTTGCCGACCTCCTCCAAATCCAAGAACAAATAAAGCCTTTCCATCATGTGAAGACTGCTGTGATTTATTGTAGAATAATCTAGTGAAAGGGGGTGGAGGAACTGGGCGGGACAGAGAGGGTCACGGTGTCCTGGGCAGGGGCTGAAAACAAATGGGACAAGAGGCTTTAGTGCAAAGCCAGGACATGGAAAGTGTACAGATGCAAGGTGTAAGCCTTAGATTCAGCAGAGTAAGCTGCTGACTTCGATTTCAGGCTGCAGGATTGAATACAGTGCAGTTGAAGTATTGCAGAGGAGCGGGTGCAGACTGTTGAGGAAAGCAAAGCATCATTGCTTATTCGCTTTTCTCCCAATACACTGCAAGGAGCATTAGCAGCTAAGCAGTGACTTAAGGGTTTGTCCTGCACGTGAGCCATTGTCAGCATCTACAGGCTCCTCTTGTAAAATTATTTTACAAAAAATCACAGCAGATCTTCCCCCCATGGAATCTCTGTTTGTTCTTGGATTTAGGGGGAGAGGCACGCCGGGGTCTGGCTGAGCCAGGATTGAATGTGTTTGCACATTCCCTCCCCTTACAGGATTGAACCCCTGTCAGCCCAGTGATGGATGCACTGCTGAGCCAGTATATCTGATAACCAGAATCATTAACTAAATTGGAGGAGGGTCAGGGGTCGGATGGCCAAACACCATTCTTGCTCCCGGTTTTACAGGGTTCCTTTGTTGCGTTGTGTGCAAGCTCAAGTCATGTAGGCAAGGAAAGCCACCACGGAGCCTGGCAATCGTGGCCAAGCCACGGGAGGACATGGCGAGCAAGGGACAAGTTGCTTGCACAGGGAGAAAATTGCAGGTCTTGGGTTGCTCGGCCACCGGATCTGCCATATCTTTGGGAACGAATGGAGGATATCGCCATGCTTGCAGCTTAATTGGAGAATGGTGTTTGCCTTTCCTCCCTGCAGAAAGAGAAAGAGCACTGCGGTTGCACTGGCTTCTCCCACCCATATTCCTTGCCACCCTCCCCCTCCTCCTCCTCCTCTGGGGAAAGGCCATTTATGGGATGCAGCCTCTCCCCGCTCCATCAGGGCCTCTCTGCAATTTCTAGCTGTCACACACACAGCCAGCAACTTTTCTGGAAAATTGCCCTCCATTTACTTACATCTGATGCACAAACGAGTGTGGATCCTGGAGAGGCAACTACTTTCCCAGGCAGATGTCTCCAAGTGTTAAAAAAATAATCAGCTGCAAGCTGGGATGCTCCTATTCATCCTGGAGAGCAAACTGCAGGAGCAAAGGGATGTGTCCAACCCCTGGCTCTTTATGGAGGGTCTGTTGCTTAAGAGACTGTTGACCCAGATTCCATGCACCACTGAGCCATCTAAGAGGGGATTTAGGGACTTAAAATTTTCCTGTGGGCACAGATACACACTTTGTGAACAAATGGCTGTGATCGCTGAAGAGGTTATCAGGCTGCCAAAACAGGGCAGAAACAATTGGCTCACATTGGGTCAGACAAGAGGGAACAGGATGAAACAGCAGCAGGAGGTTCAAATGGGTCCAAGAATGAAATTCCCAAGTAGAGATGTGCGCTGCCCAACAGCTTTGGGAAATACACTGGGAAAAGTGTAGAGGTAAAATGTGTGGTATTAAGTACATCCACTTCAGTGACCAAAAATACGTATGTTCATTCTTCAGTATCAGAAGAAGACATTAGACATTTTTGACATAGCTTATTTAGTCAGCTGCTTGATAATGTTGAGTCCTTTTCCACCAGGAGACAGGAAAAAAAAAAAAAAAAAGGAAAGGAAAAGAAAAGAAAGTGCCTTTTGTTTAAAAAATTGAAACTTTCTATGGGAACAACTAAAAGTGACTTTGCAAGAAGTTACCCTGGCACTTTTCTGCCAAGGTCAAGGTATTCTCTCAGCCTTTTCCAAGAGCCTCTTTCCTTTTTCCTTTTTTTTTTTTTCCTCTAAAACAATTTTTCATTAATTTTTAATGCATATTCTATTACCAACAGCAGCACAGTTCAGAACAGCCTGAGCCTGGAATTAGGGGTATTGATTGTATTGATGAAGAATGTTCTTTTGACACCTGAAGTCCCACTTGTACCTCTGGAAGGAGATTTCAAACATTTTATTTTTTAATTACATTTCGGTTTGGAACCAATATTTCAAACTCGGATAAGTTTTAAAATCACATAAACTCCTCCCCGCAAAGGAAATTGCCATCCCGTGTAGCTTTACTCATTTCCCCCGCAGACCTGCGAAATGTGTCATCGCCAGTGCCACTGCCAGGCGGAGGGGCGAGGAGATGCAGAGCTGGCAGAAAGCCACTTAGAGGCTCTGGGGAATGGGAAAGCCTGTGAGAAAAAAACCCTGTGAACTGCCTCCAAACTTGGACGTTCTTAAATCCAAAAGCTGCAGGTATCCCAGGACAGAGCTCGGGGGACGTTACCCCTGGTGCAGATACGTTGATGTCCACTTGACTTAGCATTGAAATGATTGCAGAGAAAATTTCTTGGGGAACATCTGTGAGAAGGGTGAAAGGCAGCGGGGAATAGTCTCCCTGTTAGCACGCCCTGGTGAGAGGGCTGCTGCGGGCAGCACAGCAGGGACCTTTTCTGAGTTCAGTCCAAATGATGCCCAGTGCTGTTTGTGGCCTTGGCTCTGGCTCAGGAGGGCTGTGCTGCAGATCTGTGACTGTGTTAACTCCACTTCTTGCTGATCTTCAAAAGCAGACAACCTGTCTGCGGTCTCTGGGGAGAAGACACCCGTTGGTGGGGAGAAAAAAATGCTGAAAACCAGAATATTCAGAGGTGCTTTTCTTCAGCTGCTCTTGGCACGACTTCACTGCCAGAGATATCAAAGGGACATCAGGATGCCCCGCTGCAGACTGACCAGCAGAATGACACAGTTGCAAGGCTAGAGGCTCTGCAGAGAGGATAATAACCACAGGACCCAGGACCAGTGTGGGCATGCAGAGGAGATCAGATTAGAGGGGACCCAAATTCCTGGGCTGCGGAGCACTTGCCAAACAGGTTCTCTTACCTGCACCACCAAAATCAGAGGGCTTCTGTGGACATGATGAGCGCACACCACAATGTTTGCGGAAAGCAATGCTGCACAGCTGCAACCCGTGTCAGGGGCTGGTCCCACACTGGCAGTGCTGAGCAGGGCAGCTGGGCATGCTCTGCGGTCAAAGGCAAGCTGGGCATCCCGCCCTCATGGCTGGCTCCAGACCAAAACATGAGCCCAACCTAAGGGGCAAGCCTGGGAGCATCTCTGTCTATGGGCAGAAACCAAGCAGGTGCTCAGAATGTTTCATTGACTCCCCATCAAGTAACTCAGCTTCTGGATGAGTGGGGGGAAAGCAGAAGAAAAGCTGCACTAAAAACTGGCCTCATGCAGTAAGATTTTGCACATTTTTCTCTCCTATGATTTTCTCCCTCTTGGGTGAGATCCTTCACAAAGAGCCCTTTGGGTGGCTTACCCAATAGGAGATTCACAGCTGGATGGTGTCCCAGTCCCGTTGCAGATGTGTGGGCTCCAAACCCTCTGCCCTTGACTCCCCATTAGGGAAACCACCTTCAGGTCACTTGGGAAATTTGGCACCTCGAGGTTTCAAAATTGTAGCTGACTCAGAGGTGTGCAGAAGCTGCTGCCATGAACTTGGTTTGTGAGACGGCCACACACATCATCTCTGACATGAGAGTTGATTAATGCCATCTAGGCCATTGCTGGAGCATTTGCTGAATCACTCCGCTCCTCTCGCAGAGATAGGTCTTTTTTATTATTTATTAGTCATAGGGAAGCAGGCTTCCCATGTTTGTAAGCCATGAGCTGCTTTGTGGCATTCAAACAGCTCTACAGGAGGCTGCTTGGTCTCCTGTCCAGATTAAAAGCGACAAATATGACATGTTGCTTCTTCTGAAGATTGAATAACTTACAGCAGGGTAGCAGAACGGTGTGAGTATTCCTGTGAGAAGACTTTATCTTATAAATTCTTTGGAGAAATTCTTTGATAACCAAACAGACCCCATGCTACGACCCTTGTCAATACGCCATTATTGTGTGGATCGGTGGATGAAATGCTAAATTGCCCATCTCTGGAGTCAGCCAGCTGTGGGCAAATGGTTCTTAAATTGTTATCTGAGACGCAACGCTGCACAGAGGGCAAGAAAACACTTACTTCCAACCAAGCTAATAATTCCCAGCAAGGAATTTGTTGGGTGAATGTGAGTGAGGTCCATGTGAACTCCTTGAAATTATTGACTACAGGCTTGGATTTTTCTTGGCAGGTTGTGGGTAGGGAGTTTTGTTGGGGATTTTTTTGTTTGTTGTCAGAATTTCAGGTGCATTCTGATGGGAAATGCAGGCTGTGGCATATGTTCCTGTCCCCCAATGAACCGAATAAAACTCTGCAAAGGATCTGCATTGAAAGAGGACTTTCTGTGGCAGGAAGGACAGTTTAGTGAGGATCAATAATTGTGCCCAGGCGATAGAAATGGGGGTTGAACTGAGCTGCTTGGGGCCCATGTGGAAGAATAAAAAGAATAAAATAAATAAATAAATAAATAAATAAATAAATAATAATAATAATAATAATAATAATAACGCAATGAGCTTAGTTTCTCAGGCAGTCCTGCATGTTTATAAGTCATGCTGTGCCAAAATGGACAAGCCATGAGTTTGATGGTCCTCTGGTAAAATAAGTACTACCACAGCTCAAGTGAGGGTTTGGTTACAGCTAGCTCCAGGATTTTAGCACGTCATATTGCTCTAAGAGACTGGCAGGTCATTGCCTCAGGATGTTAGCATGTCGTTACTCTGGGACATTGGCACGTCATTCTCCTGGACATTAACACGTCACTGTTTCATGAAGTGAGCAAAGCCCAAGAGGCTAATATCAAGTGAGTCTTAACAGGATATGCAGGCTCTGGGGTGTAATTCTTTTCTGTGATGAACTAAACCCAGCTTGGGAAAGGAGCTTCAGCTGGAAAGTGATTCCTGAGGACAGAATGACAATTCCAGAAGTATGGCCCATGATGCAGACCCAAAGTACTCTTTGCATGGTTTCTTACCTCCAAAACTGGAGGTGGCACCATGTGTTGCCAAAACCTGGGCCCAGACTGAGGTCTCAGGAGCCCTTTGACCTGTAATTTTTCTGTTCTGATGGGTACCAGGCCAGGCATTAGCTGACCAGGGAGCAAGTGGCCTTTTCTCCCCATCCCTGGTGCAAATCACAGATGCTCCTGGCTCTTCTCCACCCACGGCAAAGCCAAAGGCCAAAGTGAGGTGAGTGCAGCTCTTGAGCTTTGCCTTGGGATGGAGGGAAGGAGGTGGCCACAGGTTGAATGCAGAGGGAAGGGTGCATGGAAGGCTTCCTTTGAGTGCTGAGCTAAAAAACACGTTGTGGAAAGGAAATCTGTTTCTCCAGTGAGCAGCTCAGGGTCCTGCATTCTGAACTTCCTCACCCCAGCCTTCTCTCAGAGCCTTGGGGCCTAAAAGCATTGCCATAACCTGGCATGAGTAGTCCACATTTTAGGTGGTATCTGATTTTTCCTCCAACATTTGGGTGCTGTTGGTGTTTTTTTCTCCTTTTCCTTTTCAAGGGCATTTGAAAAGCCCCTGTGCTAATGATTTGAGCCTGCTCCTTTTTCAGCATTTGAATCCAATTCTCCTCTGTGAGCATCTGATGGACTCAAAACACCGATTGCTCCCCCCAGCTTTATCATCAGACCTGTCCCGGCTGGTCAGGGATCCCATCCAGGATGCCAACCCCCATGTCCAGCACAATACAGGGCCCTGAGCTGTTTCTCTGCCCCCATCTTGTGTTTTCATCACCTTTATCAAGTTGCACCATCTCTGCACAGCACTTGAGTACTTTGTCAGGCTTCACATCGATAAGAGGCTGGTTTTCCATCTTTTAAAATCTGTTGTTTGTTCTTTATTCAATTCCTTCTGCTGATTCAATCTGCTGCAGAAATGAGCCGTTGCATGGTGGCTCCTCTGAGCTTCCAGAGGAGCTGTGCACTTGGACAAGGTACAGCCGTGTCTGCCACCCTCCCGCAGAAACCATCAGCTCCTTGTTCGGTAGTGGCCACATCCCATAGATGTGCTTCCCCAGGACGTGCTGCTGGAAGGATCTCAGCCATAGAGAGGTTAAGCTCATCCCAAAGCACCTGGTTTGGTCACAGGCCCTTTTCAGAGAGTGAGGAAAAATGAAACATGCTCAGTTTTGGAGATTGTTGGTGGGAGACCAGGCTTCTGATGCTGAATGCCAGGGATATATGTTATCCATCATGGGTGTAAAAGGCACAGCAGCAATACAAGGACAGGGGAGGAGAGCAGACCTCAGAGGCAGTCTCTTACAAACCTGAGTCTCTCCTTAATTTTAGCAAACAACACAGGGACAGCCTGATATACATGCTTTAGAGGGGCAAAAATATTCAGTGCTACTTGGATCTTTATCATCACCAAAGGCATGGGTGGTTTGAGAGTTAAGGACAAGCATATTTGAACCAGAAGGAAAGCACATGACTGAATAACAATGGTGACCAGTTACTGGGACAAAGAGAAAGAGACACTCCATCTCCCAGTGACTTCAAAGCAACATGGGCTTTAGCGAAACAAGATACTGAGCTCAAGCGATAGAGCTCAGTGATCTGGGTAAGTCCAGATATAGCAATTCCTTCTGGCCATAAAAGCTACGACCTTGCTGGTTCTCACAGTTTACCAGTGGGAAAGGGCTGAATTTGGTAAACCCAGACATAAATGTCATGTGCTATATTTATACAAACCAGTGCAGTGCTCTCCTTGTAGGGGAGCAGCCCTGTCCCTGCACGGCAGCAGTCACTCATCGAAGGGTGGCAGCAGGTCTGGGATGGGGGGGACACCCCTCCGAGGGCAGCTGGAATTCATCCACAGATGTTCCCAGGATGGTGGTGGTGCTGGCATCCCATTCCAGTTTCTCTGCTCCCTAGGCAGCTCAGAGGCAGAGAGGGAGGGGTTTGTGCACTGAGAAAGGCAGCTTTAAGAGGTCCAACGTCAGCAGCATCCTGCAGAGCCCAGATAGAAGCCTAACACAGAGGGGTGCGCTGTTTCTGAAGATGTCAGATAAACAGCACCTGCATTGTTGTGACCAGATCTGATGATAGCCTGCTTCATCCCACAACCATGTACATGCAATTCTCTGAGCACCCAGAGACCCCTAAGATTTATCAGCCAACTGCACCAGCCCATTGATCACCTCAATAACAAAAAAACCCAAACGGGTTAAAACGCTACAAGAAATATAAGCTTTGTAACTCCCCAAATCCAGATTGATTCCAGGGTGATGCTCTTGCAAGACAGAGGACAATGTCCATCTTTTGCCTGGAAGACAGCTTCAGCCCTGGCACAGGCCCTCTGCTCCCCTTGGGGTAACCAGAAATTCTACCCCAACACCAAAGCTGAGCTTGGGCGCTAGTCTTTTGTAAGACTTGTGGTATTAACCAGGCCTCTGTGAAACGATCTTGAGCGTGGAGGTAACATGGGAAGTGGCATGAAACCCACAGGGGAGAGTAACCAGAGCAGCAGCATTGCTATGGCAATGGAGATAAGGGGCAGCCCTCACACCGCAGCTGATGAGTGACACGTTTTCTAGCCCTTTCAATGCCTTGAAGTGTTTTCCTCCTTGACTCAAACTAGAAGTAGTACAACTTGAAAACAATTAATGTCCCCTTGGAGGAAAAAAAAACCAACCACCGATTTTTCCTTCTATTTTTAAGTCTCACTTCACCACAATAGCTCCAATATTTCATTCCTGACTCAAAGGCAAAGACCGAGGGAGCAGGATATGCTGTAGGGTATCTCTCTTGCCACACTATTCGTGTTATTTTCAAGTTCCTCTCTCCTGGGTTGATCTTGGCAGCAGATCACAGCGCCGGCGCAGCACAATGTAAATCGGAGCCATTGTTACTCCATCTCCCACTCCTCATCACCGCAACAACATTTCCCCACACGCCTCCAAATTGTTGTTGTGTCCCGCTTCCCCCCTCCAAAATCCATTAGGCTGCTGCAGTTCAGCTATTCTTCTAGCCCCCTCAGAGGTACCAAAATAAAACGGTTTCCCTTTGTCGGCTGCATTACACAGGGCTTTGACAAATGGTCTTGGTGACAGTGGTAAGCGACTGTGCTGCAGGGCTGCCCGATGTTTCATGTCATTTGCGCCAAGCAGGCAGAGAAGGGTAGTAGGGAAGTGAACAGCTATCAGAACAGCCTTAAATCACTTTGTCCCCTTCCATCACCTGGCGAAGGCACAGTGGAGGGTCTGGTGGAAGGCTCTTAGCATGGGATCAGCCCATTGTGCTGTCCGAGGAGCAACCAGGGTTTGGACTGACCGACGAGGGTGGCTTTCCCTGATGGATCCAGAACTGAGGATGAGTTGTAATACCAATGGAGAGCTGAGGGCCTCAGTTGTCATCAATGGGGGCCGGTTAACAGCAACAGACTCTGTCTGCTGAGGGTTTTGCTTCTAAATTGGTGGCTAATATGGCCCTGAGACACATAAATATGATGCACATATGTGTATGCATGAGGGCTCACTCTGTCAGCAACACAAAGCCAAAGGACACTGCACAGCATCAGCATAGTGCTGAACCTCAGCTAACCCACCTTGGTTCTCGTGGGTGCACTTTACCCTGACCCCAGCAGCTGCAGCAGAAGGATGCTCAACCAGCAAAGCCAGCCCCATCCCCACAGAAATCCTCACAGCCATGCTGTGCCCAGGCCAGCGGTGGATGGTACCCAAGATGGGCTGGAAGCAGTGATAAAAGTGACGTCCATGGGAGTTCACTGCCAGCTTCAGTGAAACAGGATCAAGTCTTCTGTCACTTGGCAACCTGCTTTATCAACATGAACTTGTATCTCTCTCTGCTGCTGTTTTTCCAAGGGCTATTCATGGTTCAAAGCTGTAGACAATACCGTTCCTTTCTTCACTCACCGCCACCTAGTTATCTCTGGCAGAGTGTGAGTCTGGAGAGAAGCAATTTGAGAGAGGAAATACATTGGAGATGGAAATAGCGTGGAAGATACAACAAGGACTCAACTTTCTTGTCTCTATCTTACTCAAGATTATGTTTCCTGGCTGCATCTCCAACGTAATTCGAGTTGTTCTAAAAATTACGAAAGGAACAAAAAATTTTTTTTCATGCACATTGCAGAAAATCCAGAACGATTCTGCTGACTCCCATGGGGTGGAACTGGGAAAGGGGCATCAGCACTTGGCCCTTGGCTAAAGTATGAAATATAGGGAAGGTCCAGTGGCATGGGAGAAAGAAACACCGTGTCCCAGTCAGATACCTACATGGGAACATTTCTGTCAGCATCCCAGTTCATAGCCCATTGGAAAACCCATCTTGGTCTCTGCAAACATTCAATGCCATAAAAATTCAGCAGGTGGACAGGAAAAAAATTAAAATGGAAAATTCTGCAAGTAAGACTGTGGCAGTGGTTTAGTTGGGAGAAATGATGATGAAACCCAAAGCCATAGGTGTCAAACCTTGGGTGTGCTCCCCTTCCCTGGAAGTCTGCTGGATCAGTCCACCTGCATGGCAAGGAAGTTTGCCTTCTCGTCCCAGGCTTACTCTGAGTTTCCAAAGTTTACACTGGAGATTGGCTAAGAAGCTCTCACAAGTTCAATTCATGGAAAAGTAAAATGAAATAAGTGCACACAATCAGAGGACAATTTTTATAGCAAGGGCTTTGAAATCTCGACAAAGCTTTTCTTGAATGGCTGAAGTTATCCTCCCATGGGTAAATGATTTGATTTTCTGAAAAAACATATACATTGACGTCAGGTGATAAACTTGTAACCAATTAACGAAAGGACATAGCGAAGAATAAACATAATGGAAAGAAAATGACAGGAAAGTTGTAAAAAAAAAAACAAACCTTGAGAAACAACAAAAAAATCCAATCCCTTTTTTCCCCTGCTTAGCTGACCTGCAACAATTAGAGGCCAAAAGGTCACCTAAGCCCCGTCAGGAGGGCACAGAGGCTTTGCTTGGTCCCCTGAAACTGGAGGAGGCTCAGGGAAGCTCCCCATGCGGCAGAGCTCCTGCCGCAGCACCACTGCCCAGGAGCTTTCACACTGTCCAGGAGATCGATCTACAAAGTGGCATCATGAGCTTATTTAGCCCCTTCATACCTCTGGGGCTATGTCAGAGACCCTTACAGAGAGAGGTGCTCTGAAGAGATCCCATGCTGCCAAAATGCCCAAACTGAAACTTCGTATTTTGATCAAATCCAGCTTGATCATAAAACTTTTCCCCGCATGATCCCAATCAATTTGCAGACAGGAACATTAATGAGAAATAAACAGCTACTGTTAAATAAACACTTGCAGATCTCTGGCTATCCCAGCAGAAAAAGGAAATGGAGAAGAAAAAGAAAAAAAAAAAAAAGAAAAAGAAAAAAGAAAAAGAAAAAGAAAAAAGAGAAAAAGAAAAATATTAGCAACAGATTTTTAGCAGGTGGAGGAATTACTCTATGTAGCTGGGAAAGAAAACAAAACAATCACTCCTAAATCACCAGAGCTGATTTAAACATGAGCTTTTAAATACAGTGTGTGAGCAGCAAATGAGTTCTAACTGAGGAAAGCTTGTAAACAAACAGCATCTTTCATCTGCAGCATGAGCTGCAATACAGGCTTTGCGCTGGGGGCTGGAGCGTGCTGCCGAAGCCCAGGCCTGGGAGCGGAGGTGGGTACGGGCTCTAATCTCCTTAATGAATGTCAAGGCAGAAGCATCCTGGAGCAATGAGGAAGAGCAAACCCGGACTCCCATTTCTCAGGGTTTGGATGAGCAACAGGAGCAGCATCAGGTCAGTGAACCAGGCACCTAGGAGGATCCCGGGGCTGTTCCATCTCAACCAGGTGCTTCAGAGAACCAGAGCAGCATCTGGAGGCAGCCTTGGAGCAGTAAGCCCATGATGAGAGTCACTTTTTAAAACGCCTCTGAGGGATGTCATTTGTCTTGAAGTAAGAGAGTGGAGGGCCCTTTCCAGTGCCCATGTGGGCATGACTCTTCACCTTCTGCTCTAGCTAAAGACTTGCCTCAGTACCTAACACCCACCGAGCACTGTGAGGAAGTATCTGAGGAGCAATCTGGGAAAGTGGGAGTAGCAGAAAGGAGGGAACGTGGCTGGAAGCAGGTCTTTGAAAGATAGTTGGGGCTGTGGTCAGGAAAGAAAGGTCTGTTGCAGCAGAGCATGCAGTTAATGCTCAGCCTGTGATGCAAGAGCCGGGGAGATACAGCATGTCAGGAAACGTCTAAGCAGTGCAGATACAATCAGGCTGAAAACACACAGAGCGTGCCAAGGAAGTAACCTTGAATGTCTGCTGGTATTTTTCTCTGGAAAGCAACAACAGGATATTACAATGGGACAGAAACACGGACATGGTTGCCAGTGCTTACCTAGACACATAAATTACCTGCCCTGGAAAGGAGCATGAAAAGGAAAAAGGTTTATGCCCAGTTCCAGACCAGGGCTCCTTAAAAGGCAAGTGCCGGCTCCGCTGGTAGTGGTGCCCCGCGGAGCTGTCGCAGCCAGCTGGAGGTTTTGACAGCGGGATGGTTGCATTCAGCATTAGAGCTCAGCGTTTCCACCGCGTCTCCAGGGGACAGGCCATGAAACACCCTCCTGTTGCAAGAGAGGACTGTGGCCTCCGAGCTGTGCGTGCATCAGGCACCTGCTGCTAGGAACAGGTAGCCCGCCTTAGTTCAGCTTTTATTTCCAGAAGTTTTAATCACTCTCTCTGCTCCAATAAATGATTAATTGCTCAGATGGGCTAAACCAGAAACTAGCAAATCAAAGCCACCCTTGTTTTGAAAACACTTTGCCCACAAGCCCCAGTTTAGCACCATACCCCACAGCAGGAGAAACACAAGCCCCAGCAGAATATAGCACCCGTGGCTCCCAACCCAAGTACCCAAATTTAGGCATGTATATAGAGCAGCTTAACCCGGAGGATTGCTGTGACCCATATAGACCACCAGAGTCAATAGGAGCAGCAGGTGCTTGGAAACGCTGCAAATCAAAGCACTCATTTAGGGCACTAAATATAGAGCAAAATTTAAACACCCAAGCTGGAAAATGCTGGCCAGCCCATGTAGTCCCTCCGCTGCATTTTGCTGCGGGTCCCGCACATCCAGGCTGCTGCCACATGATGCCCGCAGAAGGTGCTAGGGCTCCGCTCCCACCACCGCTGCTCATTAGCAGGTTTTATCCATGGTGACACAGTGCAAAGTAGGTTCTCCTCCTCGCTTTTTTAGAGGATATTGCTGCACTTGAGATAACCTTGCTGGTTTATCTGCACTGAAAGCAATGTCAGCGGGCTGTCAGAACACCTCCCTGCCGACCCGCTGTGTCTATGGCGCCTCAGAGCCATGCGTGAGGGTTGTCCCAGTGCCACCACGCTGAGGACTCTGTCCAGGGTGAGGTCTGCATCCAGGCACCACCCAGCAGCCCACCAGGGTCCAGAGAGCCAAGGCAGCACCCTTGCACTTCACAGTGCACACTCAAGGACATTGCAAGAGAGCAGAACTCATTGCTACCAATTTTTTTCATTTTTTTTTTCTCTCATTCTATGAAAGAAAAAGAAAAGAGAGGAAAGGGAAATAGGAGAGCCTGCTGATCCACACTCACCTTTTAACTCGCCCAAATGTTCAACTCCAGCAATGCCTTACTTTGCCTCCTGTTGAGAAGCTGCTGTGCTCATCATTTCTACTTGCTTTTGGGAGATCAGAAAATGTGGCAGCAGTTGAACCTTTGGCGCCCTGTGGAGAGGCCAGCCCTGCCCAGGGGAGGTTTAGCCTCATGCAAGAGCAGGGATGTCACTTGGCTGGAGTAAGGGCTGGCCTGCACGTGTTCTGCACAGGCTGACTTGGGGCTTCAGCACTGAACACCCCTTTCTCACACCCCTTTACACCTCCTTGTAAGTAACACATAGAGGATTTTGGAGAGTAGCCCAGTCATGTAGACATACATCAGTGAAGGGACCACCAAAGAGGGAAGAACTAGAGAAGCCAAGTAGCAACGGGAGAAAGAGATACAAACTGTCCCTGAATATCTAATCCATACAGAGGTCAGGTGCTGGGGCTGCATCTAACAAGGGTCCAGAAGGAAGGACAAATCCCCTCTCCCCAACAGCTATCATACACTATTTATAAATGACATAACACATCACTTCATATAAACTACAGCTCCTATATATACAAAAATGTAATTTTGAGCCATTTCTGAATGGAATAGTTTATGTTTTTGCTTTTTCCAGCATTGGCATGTACCAGGACCTAGAAAAGCCCTGCCAGGGTATTTCCTCTGCTCCTAAGACAAGCAGCTGTCTGCAGCAGTTCTGTAAAATGGCCAGACACGGGCAAGCTTTTAAAAATGGGCAACCCAGTATTGAACCGGAGCTGCTGCTCCCTACCAGACAATGGTGTGGAGAAGCTGCCCGGCTGCTCTCCTCCTGGCTTGAGCAGCCCCATGTCTGCCCAAAGCTGGGCACAGGACCACGGACTCCAGCCACCCAACCTTCTTCCGTCTCCTTTCCCTTTTGCTTCTCCTCCAATAGCAAACCACAAGTGCCAGTGGTGTAGCATGAACATAGCCATTTTGTCCTCACCTTGGAGAGCATGGGGCTGTGGACATCCTGCTTCTGAGGGGCTCTGTCAGCTGTGACTTGTTGCACAGCTCTTCAGCAGCAGAGAAATCAAAAAGGAATGAACCAATGTGATGTGGTACCCACCTAACCATCTTTTTTGGATGTTGCTGATGTAGCATTCCCCAAAACAGTCATCTGCACTCACTGATGTCCACCTCCTTTTCAGCCTCCTCCCTGCTAGGGAGGCTGCAGGGTTAGCTCTTCTACTAGCCTTCTGTGCTCAAGTCCTGGGCATTGGCATATTTGCCCCTTAAACAAATGAGATCACAATGCTCAAGGCCCAGTGTGGACCCCCCTGACGCCACTTGACAGTGCTGCTCCTTGCAGACAGTCATGGGTAGACTGAGCTTCTCCAGGGACCTTGGCACTCAGAGCACTGGGATGCAGGCACCTTTGCACCCTTACTCTGACAAGAACCAGGCAGCACATGCAGAGCCCAGGCATGAAACAACCATCTCCATTTCCTCATCAGTCTTGAAGCCAGCAGGGCCCAAAAAGTAACCACCCACCAGGCACTGTCAAGAAAGGATTTGAATGAAGAGCAGAACAGTGCTGGTCTGTGAGGGGTGCCCACACATCAGATGCTGTTCAGTTTGGTCATCTTGATTCAAAAGTAGAAGAGATTAATTTGGAAGTGCATGGAGCTCGTACAGGAAAAACAGCTGGAGATGTGGAACAGCATCACTGCAATGGGAGAAGGAAGAGACTGGGACTCTGAACCTCAGGGAGAGAGGGCGGTCTGCACTGTAAATCCCAAATGTTGTGGAGATGGTGAAGAGGGAACAACTGCTTGCTGTATTCATGTCACCTTATCAAGGAACATGTTCACAACAAACGGAAGCACTTTTCCACCCAATTCATGGTGCAGTTGTGGAACTCATTGCCACAGGATGTTGCGGAGGCCTCAGGCATAAAAGGGGTATGATGCTATGGAAAGGAGGTACCTGTGAAACATGTCTGGCCCAGGAAGCCCCTAAAACACTGATCAACAGCAGTTGGATGGGTATGAGAAGGGCTCACACTGCAGTTTGCAGCTTTCTTGCATCTTCCACTGGCTACTGCGGGACATAAGATACCAGACTAGACAGACCTTTGATCTGCACCAGTGTGGCTGCTGGTTGAATCAACTTCCACCCACAGGCAGGGATTTGATAATTAGTAGGCAGGGTTATGCCCAGCGTTATTCCTCCAGGCAAACAGCCAAGCCTTCAAAGGGCCTTACGTACACCGCTGCCACAGCAGTTTCCAAACCTGCTCCCCAGCTCCCTGCTCAACCTTCTTTCATATGTAGCGTATCGGCAGAGCAAATCTGCCACAGGGAGAAGTCCCCTCCAACCCAAGCCTCCTTCACATGGGTGGGAGAAAAGATGGTATAGCATCTGAGGAAGGTTTACAAGTTAACAAGCCTTTCCCTACCAAACAGGGCTGAAGGATTTGCATTTGGTTGGTTTTGTGGTTTTTCTGACAGAACATTTGAAAGCAATACTCTTCTCTCGGGAACTCATAGGCCATAAACCAGCATGGCTTGTGACATCCTAGTCACGGTCTTGCATCGTTACAGGTCAGTCACATTTACAGCTGTGAAATGATTCTTCTGCCTTATTCACCACTCAAAAACAAAATGAATCTGATTTTCAGAAAAGCAGACATTCTTTGTGTCTCTGTAGTTATAAAGACTAATATGGATGGAGTATCACAAACAAAAGCATAACAACTGCTAAACATGGCCTGTTGAAGGTTTCCATTATTTTTTTTGCCCATCTGGAAAAATTTGAAGCAGCTTTGCTGACAGGGACAGAAATTAACTGAAGTTCCAACTCTGAGTTTTTGAAGACCTGGTCATTTCTCACTTAAGGTAGTTGATTTAGATGCTCCTTTCATGAAGGTATTGCAAAGGACCCTTTGAGAAGGATGCGCTCCACCTGCATAGTTGTAGAACCAGGTTACAGGTATGAACAATGGCACTTGCTAGCGGCTGCAAGAATCAAGATAGCGTTGTTCAGTCTTTGGGAAATCGCAAGCCCTGCGCGAATCGTGTCATTCTCTGCAAATAACCTGGATTGTTAACTTTGAGGCAGGAGAGTTGGGTCCCTGTCCAGCTCATTTGCAAGTCTGACTTCGTGCTAGGAATACAGACACCGCCCTGTGCAACATCTGGTTCTGCTTGCTCCAGAAGTCATATATATAGCATAAAAAAGATTAATATAAACCACCCAGATGTTACCGGCTTTTGGAAGGGAAGAGGTGACCCCATGAACCGTGAAACTCACCTAAAAGAAACAACATCCTTTTAAAAATTCTTATCTATGATATTCATTTATAAAAATGATTGCAAGCAGACATTTACAATCAAGTGTTTGAAGAATAGAGATTTTTGCACTTAGACTAAGTCCCTGTCACACTGAAATAAATCACTTGTATACAAAGCAAAAGCAGGAAGTTCCACATACTGGTATAGAAACATTGTGTGCATGAGAATGGGTGCTGTAAAAGGGATGAACAGAGGAAGCGTTTAGTCTAATCCATTTTCAAGGGAACATTTTGTTCCTTTGCTGTTTTGGAATCCCATTCTTTATTCCACCACCTATGATGAAGTTAGGACAAGAGGCAAGTTAGGGGCTGTGTTACAGCACTGAACAGAGTAAGTCTGAGATTCACATAATTTTTCCAAAGCAAGAGCAAGATTCCTGCCAAGAGTGACTCAAACACCTACTTTACTGTTGAGAAAGCAAAAAAAGCAAAACCAACCTCCACCCTCCTTGCTCACAATAAGCCCCAGAAAGGTCACAGCTAGACTGCCTAACAGAAGGGATGCTAACTGCCCAGGATGGTTCACAAGCTACTTTTACTGTTCTTCAAGCTCACCCTGTTGCATCTGTCCAGAGCCCATCAGCACTCAACAATGAGACAGAAACACCACACACGTGACTGGATCAAGCCAACCCAAATTCCTGTGCAAGCTAATCCCATGCTGTGCCAAACCTCTATTGTCCAAGCATTGCAGCTAATGTCCTCTGCAGCTTTCAAGGCAGCAACTAAAATGCTTTTCAACTTTTAAGTTGGTCTTGAAAAAGCATGAGGCAGCAGTGAGTTATTTTACTGTAAGTACTAACTTTCCATCCAACCATAGTTTGGCCTCAGGAGAACTTGGTCTGCTGGAGAACAAACCAGACAACAGCAAATGGCCAAAAGAATTGAGCTCAACGAGCATTTCAGATTAGCATCAGATCTTTGAAGTGGCATCAGAGAAGAAAAATTAACCTGGAAAGACTCATTGCTTAGAAAAATCTCAAGGAAGAGCCCAATTACTAATTTTCCTCATTACTTAGTTCTTTTAACAGATACAATTTGGGAAGTAACATAATGCTTAAACACATGCGCACCACCAATCGGTTGGAATGTAAGAGTTCAACATTTCATTCAAAAATAAGTCAAAAGGAAACAAAACTACTGAATAAGATGATGTGGAGCCAAGTGGAGAAGATGTGCAATTTAAGAGCAGCATAGAAATAAAATCTGCATAAGACAGATGAAGGTTAGACTGCGAGTCAAAAAGTTCACTTTTTGTTCATCCTCTTTTATTCATCTTGTTTCATGTATCTCAGACTACATAACTCACCCTTTGTCATTACATGAAAGTGGCATAAAACAATTCTTGGTTTAAACAGCACTATGAAGTTGAACACTTGTCCATGCTGGGAACAAGTCCTGGACATGGTATCAGCCATCGGGGAATGCTCTGGCCCTTTGTTTAGAACTATCAGATGATGACTACTGCAGTGACCCCCTTACTTTATGTACTGTATCAGTAACATGAACAAGCAGAACCAGCACCTTCAGGAGCAGTGAGCCAGATCACTGGTGCACAACAGAACAGCCGCCTTATTCTGTATGTATAGAAAACTCCACTATTCCTCGTTTTGCGTACAGCAGCAATGCCCATGACATTTGTATTCATGTAAAACCTCCAACGAGGAGCACTTTCTCAGCTATTTTAAGTACACTGTGACTATCAGGAATTGCGCTCTGCAGCAGCTGCTCACAAATACTGCAGAGCAGAGCACTGACAAAGACATTTTTCTAACCCGGCGCCGTCCTGAGTGGTTATAGCACTGCTCCCACTGCTGCTGAGGAGCTAATGGCAGCCGCTAAGTTTTCCCAAGGCACCATGGGGGGGATTTGAGAAAGTCATCACTGAAAGAAGTGTTGGTTCCTTATGTCAGCTTTGGATTCCCCTCCCCCATCAGCCTTTCTTCAAGGGCAGGAGGCAGATATTTGGAAAGTGGAAATAAGAGTTACCCATAGAATTTGATTGCAAGAGCTGACTTAGAAACAGCCCTCACTTAAAGATAAAGCCAAGCCAATACTCCAAGGAAAATAACAAAGGAACTGTATGATGACTGGAAAAAACACTCTGCTAGGTTGTAGAATTCTGCTTTGGAGGTTGATGGCTACTAGGAAAAATTTGACATATATTCCATATTATCTTCTGTAAGAGTTCACCTTTTACTACAGAAAATGTTCTAAACAAAAGACATTCAATTCACCATAACAGACCTAGACCTACTAGCTGAAATTGGAGCATGACAAAACATCTGAATGGCTGCAGAATCGAAGAGAAAGGTGTTTCACTTAAAAATCCAGTTCAGTTTGGCCAGAATACCTCAAGCCCCTGCAGGCTCAACAGCCTTCTTACCACCCAAGGAAGCAAAATGATACCACTTAGACAAGCCTCTGCTCAGCAGTTGGGAGAAGAGCCACATCGAGAAAGGTGCATCCTACACACGGTCAGAAACCGTCAGCTAGAACCAGCCTTTGCACTGTGCAAAGAGGCTGCGCAGGGAGAGTCCTGGTTTAGTGACTGAAGATGTCTATGTCACGAGACCACACATGGGATAGCACCTCCTACACTCACACTGCCAGTGGTGGGCAGAGGACAAGGCTGCCAAGTCACTCAGGAAGTGTCAGCACTTGGTGCAGGCTGTGAGCTCGGGTGACAGGAAGCACTGGTATTAAAAGAGGACTTTCACTCCTCCTTCATTTGGCCTCATTGCACCAGAAGTCCAAGCACTCAGAAAACAAACACAATCTGAAGTATCTTACACACAATGAGGGAATCATTTTATTAGATTATGGAAGACGGCAGCATTACGGTACAAAAAGTTACAAGAGTAGCAGGAAAAAAAAAAAAAGTGTTTTTGGTTTAAATACTCAGGATTATACTGGGGAACATGAGAAGGATAGTACCCTTTTCTAAACTAACTGCTAACCAGGTTATCAAAATAAGTTTTGAATATTTAGCACAAGTAAAAAAGTTACAACAAACATCATTATAAAATGCTTTAATAAATAGTTTCTTTTCTGAAAGTTTTTTTTGTTAAGAACATGTCAAAAAGAAAATGTACTAAAACAGAAGATCCTGCAAAGCAAATCCTGCGTTCCTGTATAAAATAACTGGTTTCAAAACATCCGTGTTTACATTGTTCGTGGGCCAGAGTTTATACTCTCAAACATCCGCTCCTCTCACCGGTCGGGTAACGAGCTGTATGTAGTGTTACGCTTCTTCAGTAATTAAAATAAACTTACAGTTTGCCCAGTTAATAGCAATAATAAAGCCTCTAAAAAAACCCAACACATAAGCCTTCCGTTACAAAGAACCATTTCTAATGAGGTACTCCCACCTTCTGAGCTTGCCAGCCTTTTTTCTTTAGAGCAGAAGATGAATAAAGCACAACAGAAACAAGATTGAGGAAAATATTGTTCCCTTCATTAGGCCTGTATTTAAACGCAAAAAAGTAATACCACATGTAATTAACATATTCACAAAAGAAAAAAAAACAATGCCTCGCTATGTTGGTACTGTACAGTAGATGCACCCGTTAGTGTTCTCGAGATGGGCTGAATGTGGGGATAAACAAACATTTCTGGATCTATTTACACGTAAGTGGTTATGTTCCTATGCAAATACAAAAGGACCAACAGATTCCTAACATTGATTGTATTAACATAGTTTTCTAATCTGAACATAATACCAAAAAAAATTTCTTATAAACTGCCATAAAACCCCCTTTTCTGCAACATAAATTAAAAGGAATGACATGTAAAAAAAAGACCAAAATATTTAAGTTATTAAATCAAATATACAGAGTGATTCATTTAATATGTACATATTTACAAAAAAGCACTTGCACTATTAGAAAATAAACCATGTCAGTCGGGGAACCTAGAGTTCTCACAATTTTACTATATTGATATGGCAGTCTTTGACAGTTGCTATAGAAAAAGTTTAATCTCAAGGCACTTGTCACATGCTTCAATACTGCAATTCTAAAGTAATTAAACAGAAATAAAAAGGCCACTTTTAAACCACAGTTGAAAGATCTCTATAATTTTTTTGTTCCTATTACAAAGTGTGTAAGGCAAATTTGGGGAAAAAAAAAAATCTTACAGAAGCTACTAACGTAACAAGTGCAGTGAGCTGCCATTGATAAGAGATTCAAAGTCAAGAAAGTAGTTTAAAGTTCACACAATTTCCTCAACCAGGAGGTTTTAAAGCCACCATTAAATTAGAGCAAGTAATAAAAAGAAATACATTCTGTAAACAGTGTACAGTCTTTTGTAATAAACTTTACACATATTGAAAATACAACCTCTCCTCTGCCACACAGCGAGTGTATTATAAGTAAACTTTACAAAAATAGCAACTATCAAAGATTACTCATTTTTTTCATCTGACAGTCATTGAATAATTTATACAAGGCTAAAGAAACAAAATAAATTTTATTTATTATTTTTATTTATTTTATTTTTTTACGCAAAATAAAGAAACTATGAACATTTGAATCCAGATATTTTTAGTCCTTGATGCAAAGTGGAGATGCCAATTTTTCCCCTCCCCAGTAAGCGTAGGCGCAGTCTGCCCACATTCTGTGTACAGGTTAGTCTCTACTGCCTTCAAAGTTTGACGCATTCACATTTTTTACAGATCTGTTGTCCATTTTGCCTATTTGATGGGATTTCTTTACTGGACTGCTCTCTGATGTGTCAGACGCCTTTGTCGGCAAAGGCTTTGCAAGTTTGTGAGAGAGGAATTTGTCCATTTCCTCATCTCTTTCCTCCTCTTCATCCTCCTCTTCCTCATACTCTACATACTCCTCTACTGCATCACAAGTTCTTTTTTGAGGAGATATGAAGTTTTTGCATTCATAACGAATGTCTTTGTTACTGTAAGATCTGTCTATAGGATTTCTTATGGGATTTAAAGGAGCCCACTGGTTATTGGCACCCTCTTCTCTGGGAGGACGACTTCGCTCTCTCTCTTTTCTTCTCTTCCGAGTCCACCACACGCAGATAATTATACAAGTCAGCCACACAATGCTAAATACTGCACAAAGAATTGGAACCAAATAATCTAGAGGGCAAATGAAAACAAAAAAAAAAAACAAAGTTTTGAGTTAACAGAACTAGATATATAGCACTGGACATCTGCAAGAGAAGTATCCATAAATAACTACGTGTTAGTCCTGGAAAGACTTAGGAGAAAGGAAATAAGATGCCTTTACAGCACAACGATAACTGTCTAAATGCACCAGTCTATCTAGAAATGCTCTTCACTAGTTTAAACTAAGTTTTCCTTGCTTAATGAGGGAGAAAATGCTATGTGTGAGATGTTTTTTCTACTCCCAACAGACAAACTGGTTATAAAAGCAGCATCTCTTTCTCAAACACCTAGCTAAGGTGGCCCAGAAAACCTCAGTAATGACCCTTAACAAAAAAAAAAAAAAAATCTGTCCTTGTAGGGGGCAGGCTATAAAGAGTACCATGCCCCTAAGTTGCTCTAGAAGTACTGGCACTTGCATCAAGAATACATCCTGCCTTTCCTATCATGAAGGAGAGTCCTTTGCCATCAAGTCCAAAGACATTTATGTATCAACTATCTCAAAAAACATCCTGGTTAGAGCTACGTAACCAAAGCAATCATGCACTCTTTAGGATGTTCTGGTCTTACTTCAGAGTAAAACACCAGAATATTGTCACAAGAGATAAGAGTCTTTGCTGCTCAGAGAATAAACAAAAGAAGTTAAGGCAACTGCTTTTCTCCACATTCCCAATCATGGACCCTTCTAGTGCTCTCCTAGCCAGCCAGATCCAGATTATTTCTCTAGGAAAACATTCCTGAAAATTTATGTATGTTTGGACTTTTCCTCCTCCTTCTCAAGGGCTTTACTGCTAGGATAGAATAACAACATTTTTCTACTCTTCTTGCTAAGCCAGAATTCCGACATGGTAAGAGGCAGTCAGACATGAGGTGCTTAGCTTTTTGTAGCAACAGCAGGATTGTGCAGGAGTTCTGCAGACAGACGCTGTCAACCTGCCACTCTAACCTCCAAACAAATTCCCTCTGCAGTTTTAAGACAACTGCTTACAGAAATAACCTGCAAACGGCTGTATGGAAACATCCGACTGCTTTAACACCACGGTCATTCATTCTAACGTTGAAGTGTCTTCTGAACATACCGTTATGTGGAATATGACACATGCTCAAACATTTCTTTCTGGTAATGAGGGATGAATAAACTGCAAACATGGCTGGCATCAAGGGATCTAAAAACGGTATTTTAGAAGTTTGGATTGTACTCTCAGGAGTAACTGCTATTCTCTCCTCATTTTTCATAAGCAATCTAATACTAAACTATGAATGGTGGGGGGAAACACTTCAAGGAAGAAGGAGCTCTTTATACTAGCCTTCTCCACAATTAGAACACAAAGCTTGCATTCTCACTGCTATCATATCAATTATTTCATCACATGACTGTGGATCCAAGTTTACTTAATAAAAGATTCTTATATGGAGAACTGTCTGTATACAGATGCCAAATTCAGAATATTTTTTCTTAAAGCTATAGGAAATTAATGAAGTGTCTAAATGATCATCTCCATCCAGACACTTGAGCATCCCACAGAAAAGACAGTCTCACCACAGACATAGGACTTTACACCACATTTTGTGATACGTTTCCAGCTACCTCAACCAATTAAGGGGTAACAATACAACAAACCAAATCAAAGAACATGAGAGTTGAGGTCACAATTTACTTCATTAAGAACTTCACTTAAAGAACTAGGGACCAGTGGCCAATATTGAGCAACCACGTTAGAATGAGGAGTCTGGAAAACATTCTCCAGCACCTGCTGCAAGCAAAGTCAAAGTCTGTCCACTTTCTTAGGAGAAACTGAATCTTTGAGATGGGAGGCAAAGTAATCCCCATCCTTTCTGCTCTAGCATTTAAAACACAATGAGAAAAAAGAGAAGCTGAGGTACATCAGAATCTCAGCTCAATTCTTTATCATCTATGCAGTTTCTGTTCAAGAACAAAGCTGGTACAATCCTTCAGGGGAGCTGTGGAAATAGTGCATTTGCCAAGGCTTTAAGAGATGAAAGGCATTCCATAGGAGGGAAACACAAGGGAAGTGGAACCAGGCAATTTACTAATTATCTGAACTATGGGTGGAAGATCTTCCAGAAGATTATGTTGGGGAGATTGAGGAAAAAAGTTGGGAAAATCTCCTACCATTGCAAGATTTCCACTGGGGCTTAGTTGAACTGGAGCCTACCATAGGTCTTCCTCAGGACCATCTCCTGTCTTCCCCAGGCAGGAACACAGGCATGCAAAACCTTCAACTGCTTATATTGGCATAGCTCTTGGAGAGCCAGTATTCAGCAGTAAGGTCTCTCCAATCACACCATAACCTCATTAAGAGGAATGAGCATTACATTTTATACCAGCTGTGCACTAGTGAGAAACACATGTTGAAAGAGAGCACAAAGTTTTACATTATCATGGCCAAGTACTGGAAGATACTAGACAACTTTAAGTCTTGTTAAGGTAAATAATACATAAGTACTTCGGAAGAGACTTGGTATCACATTGTGTCTTACTCCTTCCCATATTTTCATTACCTCACAGCCTCAGTTTCTATAATACAGCAGCATCAAGGGCTGAGGCTGGGTTAAGGTTAGTGCAGGAGAATTGGAAAGGATTTGAACAGCCCATGAGAAGAACTCCTGATTGTGAAAGGTATGCTGAGTATGGAGAACGGGGCTGGAAGTCAGAACCAAAGCAGTAGCAAGGTAGGTGAGGATATTATGTTAGAGACAAGGTTAAACTAGCCCACGAGCACAGAATCTTGATTTTAAAGCCATTTTCTCTTCTGTTTGTAACAGCAATTGAAGAAACAACCTGATCTATCATTTTCCCCAAAACGTAAAGACAGACAAGTCTGACAGGAGGGGAACAGAAAATGCTTACAGAGCACAGAGGATGTATGCATTGGGAACCTTACCTGATGATGAATTCCCAACAACGATGGTCTCTACTTTGACTTCAGTTACTGCCAACATAGCAGTGCTGTTTTGCCGCTTAGTGATTGCATTTACTATTGTATTCGCAGCATTCTGTATGAGACTATTGTCTTGTTCATCTCGATGTGGGATGAAAGACTGCACGGAGTGAAAGGGGAAAAACAAAAGGTTATTTCAATCACCTAATCCTGGAAATCTACTTTTTAAACCCAGCTACATCTCAATTGAGTTCACTAGGTTGAATTTACCTGACAGTAGTTACAACCAGCATCCTAAAAGTTTACTGTAGCAATAGCATGGCTAGCTCTATCCAGACTGCAGGTTCAGTGTCAGACTCAGTAGGTAACACGCCCACTTGCTAATCTAGCACACCCCAAATAAAAGCCAGCTGACTTCCATGTTACTTACACTGCTGAGCTAAACTTAGTCATAGTTTAGAGCACTTCAAGACGTGGATTATCTGGATAGAAGCCTGGATGAAGAAGTCTGCTCTATTTATACCATACAGTTTGCTTCCTGCATCATGGCTCAGCATGTTCTTTACAGTACTGGTAGAGACAGACAGTCCAGCTTCAGCCTGGATAAATGCTTTACTACAGAAATTAACTCCTCCTTGGAAACTAAGGAATACACAAGCATTGATCATTTGGGTTGCAAATGCCTCTAAAGCAAGGGCAACAGTTACTTTCTCCTATTCAACTTGCACCTTCTTCCACTTCCCACTCATCACCTATGTATTTAATGAACATCCCAAAGCAGCCATACCCTAAGTGCACAGCAGAAACTTCTTCACAAGATCAAATCCAGCCACCTGCAACTGTATCTCCATACAAAGAAGGTCAAGAGTCCAAAATTTCTGACAGAACAGGTAGGCACCTCTTCACTAATTTGGGCTGAACTAGTCTTTAGAGTATTTTATCAGGAGGTTGTGGCAGGCTTCTGTCATTAATGAAGCCTGCAGTTTCAGCTATCTAGCATCATAGGGAATTATAAGATCACAGAATCACTTTGTAGTCAGACTAAGTCACAGATTGCAGTGCTTGCACTGAAGAGAAACAAGCTTAAACAACCCCTCCTCCAACTCAAAATAGTAAGAAAACATTTTCATATATATATTAATACAAGTCTCATACTTACAATTGCCACTTCCACTGCATCCTCTGTGGAGTAAGACAGATCACATAGTACTATCAGAGTTCTGTCCCTAGAAACAGTCCTAGTAGCTGGTAAATACCGGATTTCAGAGCAGATATGTTCAGTTGTAGTGCCCTGTTAGAAGCAAGAGAGAAGTAAAAACCAGTGCATAAAAATAAACATCTTCAGAGTTTTTGCAGTTACTAAGATCTGATGAAGGCAGCAAAGAGAGCAGCAAAAAAGAGCAGGAAAATGAAGAACAAGGTTTTGGAATTAGGAGTGAGAAACTGAGCTTGCATGACTATCCTAGTACGGTCTGAGCCCATCCTGAAATGCAAGACAGTAGTTCTCTGAGATTTAAAAAAAGAAAATAAAACATTCAGTACAAACCGTAATTTTGCCTTGCCCTTTAGACAAAGCACAATTAATAGCAGAGGAGTCTAATAATAAATTTTGCAAGTTCGACAGCAAGGAGTTGTGTTAGAAACATGAATCTTCCATGCTTTGACATAGAACATATCCCTACACATATTGCCATATTTCATTAATAATTCTGTTCTCACCTGGGGGACTTTGTCTCCATTAAAAATTAAAGTAATTCTAGCACAGTCATTGTCCAAGTATCCAGAATTAGGCAGACACTTGATATTGGCAGGCAGAGGTTCAGAGGCACTGCATTCTCCCCAGTCCATGCACGGTGGCTGAAAACATTTCATGTACCTCTCCTGGCATTCTTGACCCAAGGGACACTGGTTATTTGAATTATCCCAGTGTTTGTGTAACAGACAAGGTTTTTTCCCACACCACACCTAGAAGTTAAAAAGAACAAAGCACTGTTACAGTTAATACCTTTTATGCATCAAATCGAAATTAAGCAATTCACATAAGATGGCTGTGATGTGCAACTGACTGCAAAACAATCCATATTTCGATACTGCGATAGCCCTGGTAGCAGATGAAGTTGCTCTTGCGCAGAACAAGGATGTTTTTATATGGACAGAAGAGTAAAACAGTTACCCAAGACACCGCTGACTAGGCGTATCTCCTTTGCAGCTTACAGATGTGTCTCACGTAACTGCGTTATACAGAAGTTGAAGCATTTATTTTAAACTACACCTAGGCTTCTATAATCAAAAAAGAGAAATATCTCCACAAGGACTGATTTCTCTTCAGTATTTATACTGAGATCCTTGTCACAGAATGCTGAAACTGTTAAGAGCTGATGTGCATTGGTGAAAAGCACTGTCACTTCAACCACTCTACCAAAAGAAAAGTGTGCTGGTACCCCCAAGTTACTGAGGTGCAGCAAGCTTCTGAACACAGCTCCATTTCATGATGCAACCTTTAAGATTCTATATAATACTATACAGCTATTAGCTTAGGAACTTAGGGATTTCTTCAAGCACAATTGTCAGCAAGCAAGCATATTTGTTCCATTACACATGGAAGAACCAAACACCATATATAGATAAGCTGCATTTACCACACCATCATTTCTGAGATTCTAGTTACCTTCGCATACCGTTATTTTCTGAAGACATCTCAAATTTGAAATCACAACCATCCTGAAGGGTCTAAAATAGCATTTCTAAATGACTATGTGGAAGACTTAAGTTTTTTTTCCCTGCAGTGCATACCTAGCCAAACAAAGATTAAAGCTGGATAAATTAATAAGACCCAGAGAAAGGTTTTTAAACTGGTGCTTCCAGTGAAACGTGGAAGACTGCTGTGTGAGGCAATGTTGTAAATGCTGTTAGGGCTCACCTGGAGCCACCCTTCTAGCCCCACATCTTGTAAGCAGCACTGACCTTGTTTCCCTCCAGCTGTGATTTAAAGCTGCAGAGGTACCACAAATCTGCTGAGAAATGCTATCTCAGGAGGGCTGAAAGGCTTGGAGCACATATACTAACAGGTTCAGTCTGCATTTAGGCTAGTCTTATTTTTTTCTAAGTCACAACCACCAGGACATAGTCTATAATAAATATACAAAAGTTGCAATTTGTCAGTTCATAAAAATACTGAAGGACTTTTCTTCCTACATGTCCTTTACCTCAGAACTAACATTTCACAAAGTTAAGAGCAATAAAACTGGTTTTGCGAAGCTTTGGCAGAGTAGTTTGTTCATCCTTTAAAGGATCATTATTCCATTCCAGTTCATATTTCATTTTTTGCAAAACATGCCTTTCTGCTTCTGGAGAGCTTGTTCTAGCAGGTAGAGAGCAGGACAGTAGCTTATGAATATAAAGACAGTCCCATAAGTATTTTTTACAGGAAATCATTAGACACTATTTTTTTTTAAACGTAAACAAAGGCAGCTTGGGAGAGACCTATGCAAGAGACTAGATGGAAAAAACCCAAAAATTACTTTGTGCACAAAGAACATCAAGTTTGTTTCAGCCAGAAGGATTTAAGCAAATAGGTCAAAGTGCCTACCTTGGTGCAGTCAATACGGCCATCCAAACAGTGGCAACTGTTGCATTCTTGATCCCACCTGCTGCCGTGGGGAAAGGTCATTCCTTTCAGCCAGCAAGGCTTTCCAATTCCAATCACTATGAGAAAAAAAGCAGCACACTCAGAGAGTTCACCTCTGAGTTACTAAAGCTATATAAATTTAGTTAAAAAATACTAGCTAAAGTTCCTTACACATCAGACTACTGTATACAATAAACTCTATCCTGGCTACAATCTATCCTTACTGTTTTTGGGGTAAAGGTTGATAGGAGATATAGGAATACCTTCTTGGCATCTAGGACCAATTCTTCCAGGGGGACAAGTGCATCGGTATCCATTTATTTCATCTATACAAGTGGCACCATATCCACAAGGGGAAGACTGGCATTCATCAATATCTAGATAGAAAACAGGCAAAACTCAATGGCAAGAACATAGAACATTGTAATCAAATTTACTGAGATGCAATCTGACAATACCTGCTTACTTAAGAAGCAAAGGACAGTTTAGCTTCAGAATTCATCTCCTAATTGAATAGTTCTACCATTTCAGCTGTAACCTCTAACAGATTTCCCACAATTACGCCCTAATTGAAGATCTGGTGATCAAAGAAACAGCCATATGCTGACACATCTCACAGAGCAGAGGTGTTGGACAGCTGAAGATGCTAATGTCTTCTCCGTGTTCAGCTATAGAACTGAAGTCCCACATCCTGTTCTGGCACTGATCTCAGACATTTTAGGCTTCCTAGAAAAGCACATGCTTTCAGGAAGTTATCACAGTGCAAGAGCTGAGCAATGAATTGGCTCAGCAGTGCTCAAAAGAAGTGACTAAGTGCAATGCAATTCACCATATGGAAGAATAGTAACAGTTTAGTTTGTTACAGACATTTGATGTGACTTTTCTTATTAACATTTAAATAGTCAGTAGATTCATTTATTACATACATACTTGGCATAAAAAGTCTTAAAAAAAGAACCGTTCAAAGATTCCGAGGCTTAACCGTAAAAATCTATTGAAAAAGGCATGGAAACACAGTCCATTCAGATGCACAGCAATGTGCTACTTGTTATCCTGAGGAAATGACCAATATTAATTTATGCAACAGTCTACCACAGGCAACAGAAACCAATCTGTCAAGTTGTGAGCCCACAGACCAGCTTCATTTTCAACCATAACCATTCTCTTCCAAGGCATCTTTCAAAAAGTTTCCTTTCCATTGAAAAATGAATGCTCGCTCCAACCCCTCCAAAAACCTGTTTCAACACCAGTTCTTGACTGATGCACAGTATCACCTCATCTTCTGTGTTTAAAGGACTGGACTTAGAAGGTGAGCGTGGTAAATGGTAGCAGCAAGACTTGTTACCCATGTAGGCAATGGAAAATGCCAAATGGATGTGGAATGGCTTTAGATTCTCTTCTAGCTTCCTTCAGAAGTGCACTTAGATGAAGTCTTATGCAAATACAGAAGTATTGGTTCATTTACTATCTGACAGAATGAGGATGAAATCTCAACTTGAAAGCCCATCACCATACTGATGGCATGGAAGGACCAAGCCCAACAGCCTTAAGGCTACAGAAGACTCGAAGTCTGATGTTGTGAAGAGGTTGAAATAAAATGAAGTAAAAGTAAGGTGTTTATCACATGCAAGTCAAAATGGTATTATTCCATTAAAAAAAAAAACCCACCAAAACCCAACACAACTCTTACACAACACTTCAACGCAGTTTTAAGGTCTTTTGTCCCCCCTTCTTTTCAGTTTCTACCCTCCACAATAATTACAGCGTAACAAGTTTTTTATAGCTTTGAAAGACCTTTACCATACTTATGTTATTCACGTGCCAGCACTACACTCCTGAAGTTTTTGTTTTCTTTTGTGATGTCTCAGATCTCAGTTTCTAATGTTAAATGGAACACTTAACGATATATGTCATCTTTAATGACAAATAGCTTATCAAGAAAAATACTTTATAAGCTTCTGTGAAGCCAGGACCCCAGAGCCTTCAGAAATGCCTGATGAAATCCAGCAAACGAGTCTGTGAGTATAATTTAAGCCAATTCTTCTCAGTTCCATTTAATGAAGAAAGGAACATAAGTTGGATTATTTCCAAGGTATCAGTATCTGGCTGAGTGAGAGGTGGCTTCTGCTTCATTATCTGGAATTCACATAACCTAATGCAAAGAGGGTCACAGGGTATTCTTTCTGATTTGTGTGTCAGAATGGTACAACCTTTCAGGTCTTTACCCATACAAGTACTTACTAATTCTGCAGTCAGGACCAGCAAACCCAGGTGCACATTCACATCGAAACCAATTCACACCATCAACACAGATACCTCCATTGTAACTGTAAAAATAATAAATCTATCATTACACCAAGCATTCTCAGGGTAGACTCATTACTCTAAAGCAGAGCAAAAAACACAGGTCTCATGCAGTGTGTTCAAATGCAAATTTCTATTGTCCTTATTCATTGTATTTTCTCACTATTCAACAATGCAGAATTAAAAAGTCCTGGTTAATTCATTAATACAAGTCTACTTAATAAGCCATCTACATTATTTCATTGGTCTCTAATTAAAGCTTTGTTAATTAAACCTTGTGTTGCTGTTTAGGGGGTTGATCTGTTCCCATCAACAGAGAAAGCATAACATTGGATAAAAAAATATGGCTTTGTAGGTCACCTGTTAAAACACCACCACCCTAAAAAACACGTGTGCACGTGTGGGACAGTATATTAACAGAACTCAAGGAGATAAAACATTATCACTGCAGAGTGAACACAGACAAAGCCCAAGCTTTTGTAGGGTTGGAGGGTTTTTTTAGCTCATGAAGTACAGCTTATTGCATCACAGAACACCAGAGAAAGATAGTTTGCTTCATCTGCATACAAGTATTTTTCCCCATAAATAATAATCTCTGTATTTAAAATGTTTCCCTCATACCTTCCAAAAAATTGGTTTTGTTTTTAAACATAATTATACATAATACAAAAATGTCCTGTTAGTTCAAATACTATCTAAAATTACCTATTGTAAGCTAACAGGTTTCAGTTTCTCATTTTTATTCTAAAACTCAATTGTAGATGCTTGAAATTTTAACACAGCTGATTCATTTCATATCACAGTAATTTAGTAGTCTGGCATGCACATTACACTAAAATAGTTTGATTTGTTCATATATGAATCAACTCAGGATCGTTTTGCGGTCTTTGTTGCTGTCAAGGAATAGATAATGCATGCAAAAAATTGTTTCAAGATTTTTACAGACTCTGGCTTCAATTATTTTAGGGTAGAATTAGTTCTACTCCGTAGTGGAAATCCATATTACTGTGCTCACTCATATGTTCACAATAGGTACAGAACGGGAGTTCACACACTTACCATGGATGAGGGTTGCAGTCATTGGTATCTATAAAAAAAAGAAGAATACAGACTAGCGTAACTAGTGGCATATTTATTTTCTGATGCATGTTATAGCTCAAGAGACACTATCTTTGATAAAGAAAAATAATACAGAATTTAATGTTTTCATTCACACTTGCAGAGAAAGTTCAACTAGCCCTAACAGACCAATAAAATATCTTAAATGTGATGAATAGGCCAACAAAAGCAGTTTTACAACTTCAGTGTATTTTGATCTATCAACAGCACAGACTGATACACAGCGTGATGTCAACACAACAGAAATAAAACAGGGTATCGCTTGCATTGGTGGCGGGTAATTCAACCAGGTTCTGAAAGCTTTCTAAAGGATTACTACTACTTTGGCACTTCATATGTATACATACAGCTAGCCAGATTTCTTAAACAAATCTTTCCTCTTATAAACAGCTCTGAATTATTTGTTAGCATTTACACTAGCGTTGTCAGCTTTAAAACAGCTAATTAGGGCATACATCAATACAACAGTAATTTCACAGAGGATTTAGAGTAAAAGCAGAGCTAAAATTAAGATTTTTTTTCTTTCTCTAAGTTGCAGACTTTATTCCACCAATTCATTGTTTTGGTACATCAAAGTAGTTAACCACTATCTTCAGAGAAAATGATGGAATATACACTACTGCCTGCCTTCCTACACACTTTTCATTATTAAAATAGTATTTCTGTACATGTTCCCCAAAATCAGATTTCTATAGAAGGTGGAAAGTCTTATTTTGGCAAAGACTAGGTGCAAAAAGAGCAATAACAAGTTCTTCATGCATTGCTTGATCATCATCATCTTTACCTACCTCCCACCCTGAATGACTCAGATATTTTGGCACATGAACTCTATTATAAACGTGCTTTGTTTCAGTTAACAGCTCTGTGCCAGACACTCCTAATATCATCCCAGGGGAATGCAGAGGAAAACAGGAGTAAAGCCTTACTCTGTGTGCATGTACGCCCTTCCCATCCTTCTTTGCAGATGCAAGAAAAGGAATCTCCACTGCCAACGCACGTTCCACCGTTCATGCAAGGGTTTGGAATACAGCTGCTGTTTTTAGCTTTGAAAACAGAAAAGGTCTCTATTTAGCACAGAAAACAAAAAGTATCTGTTGTCCGGATATATCAATAACACAATCCTGAATAACATTTAAGTTGACAGTGCAAGGCTTACAAGAAGGTCAAGAGACTCCAAAAATAGTCACATCACAGGATAATCTCTCACCTACCTTCACCATCACCCCAATTCAATCGTTTGAACCATGAAGCTTTAGTTTTTAGGATTTTTTAAGTATTTTTTCCCATCTGTGTAAGCAACCTTCAAATACTGCCAAATTCCTACTTTCGCATTGAGTTCCCCAGGTCATGAGCTGTTCTCTTCTTAATTAAATACTAGTATTTAAAGTTCAGATTTTGATTAAATGCCACAATTGTATCTAAAACCCAGAAAAACTACACTGAATTACCTCCAATCCAACTTCTAGGTCCTAATGAAAGCTTCATATTCAGAAGAGTGTACCATGAAGACTACATTCAATTCCCAAAAAGATCAAGAGCAGTTCCCGACAGCAGGACTAACCCTGAAAATCCTTTAGGAAGAGCCACTTCATTTTTCCTGAATAAGTCTGCTCATATGCCTCTCCATCACAAACTTATTTATGTTATGAACCTTCAAGCAAAGTGGGGGACTAAGTTCCCCAAAAAGCCTTTACACAGGGTCTCTAAAGACTAATCAGTAAGTCAAGTCCAAGTGTTCCAAATCTGCTTAGGAGAAGCTGTGTAAGAGACCATGTGAGCAGCCTGTGGAGGACAGCTTCCTAAAAATCAGAACCATGTCAGGTGAAAAAAAAAAAAAATCAGAACCATGTCAGGTGAGTGGAAGAAATTACTTGAAGCTTCAGTTGCCAGCCAACCAGAACGGCTTTGAACTAGCCACCTAGAAAAACAGCGTGCCTATTTACTAAATAGTTAAATGTTATTTAAACATTCGCTACTACTGGTTTTATCTGTAGACGATTTAAAAAGCTTACCAGTGTTGCAAGTACTTCCTATCCATTCTGGGGGACACGAACAGCGGAATGTATCTCCATCATCATAACATGTTCCACCATTGCTACAAGTATTTGCATCACATTGGTATTCACCTATACATCGCAGTAAAACAGTTTTAATTTCCATTGGTCTTGCCAAATTTTAAGACCAGGTACTTTTTAATCACAGAATTACTTTTAAAGAGACTTCATATTTAAATGTAACAGTACTAGAAATGCATAGCTCCATTTGCTATATTACAGTAAACAACCAAAAGAGTGGAATCAAAGGGCTTCTCTTACAACACTATTCCACTACATGAAGGAATACATTTATTAAATGTTCCATTTTGTTGCTGGGAAACTGGAAGAGATATGCTTATTATTTCACTGCAATTGTTCACTTTTTAATTTCAGGAACTCTAGTCTCATGAGAAGAAAACAGATCTTTGGGTAAACTAAAGATCAAAGCAAAGAACACTTACGTGAATGGCAAGTTTTGCCTTTCCAGTCATTCTTACACTCACAATAGAAGTCATTTACCAGATCAATGCACCGGCCACCGTTGTGACATGGATTAGGAGAACAGTCATTGAAATCTAGAAAAAGAGTTATTCAAATTAGATGACATAGCCTAGCCAAGGCCATGAGAAAGTATAAAATGCTTCTTTATAAAGGAAATAAATTGTGTACTATTTAGGAAGAAAGCATTCCTAATTGTTATGGGGTTATTTTTACACAAGCAAGGAAAAGACTGATTTAATACAGAACAACATGAATTATGAAAGATTGACAGCTTAAGAGAAAAAGTATCATTTAGTATGGCTTTTCAGTAAAGCACCGAAGTAGTTTCATTTTTCCAGCAAACAGCTGTATTCTGAACTTCAGAGAAAACTTTCTAGTAGGGACCACAATGTCCTGAAAAGAATGCCCAACCCAGGCCATCCACACGAGACAGTTAAGGCTCCCTTTCTTGCTTTATGTCTCAAAACAGAGTTAAAGCCATTAGATGGCTTAGCTGTATATATACATACATATATATATATGTGTATATGCATTAAACATACACATACCTGAATTTTAGAGAAAGTTCTTTTCACTTAAGACCAACATTTGAATAGGTAGAACACAATTATTCTACACTGAACTTCATCTAGATCACACAAAAAGCTCTTTTGACAGTGATAGCTGCCAAAAGCTTCTCAGTCTATTTCACACCTCAGTTGGTGCATGTCCTGTAATAAGTCTCAGCAAGCCCTTACCATCACGTTTTAGAAGGGGCTTCAGAGCAGAAAAAGAATCAACTACAGTTTCCTCTGAGGTAACTTAACCATGAACTGGCCTAGTACACATCTTTGTTAACTAAGGCCCAACATGTCGCAAGACAAGGCAGCAAGAGTAAAGGTGTGCTCTGCTTGAACCCAGAATACAAAACACTGACTTATCATATTCATCGAGTAAAAACTCAGGCTTCAGCAGTTCTTTTCTTATTAAAGGAATAGATATTAAATTTATACATTTCTTCAATAACATGGAAGCGCATTATAACTGCACTGACTTAAGCTAAAAAGCTTTTCAATTTTAGAAGCTATTGTGCATGAGTAGACTGAGTAAGGGACAAACATTTATATACAGTAAGTACTAAGTACATGTGCTTATAGCAATAAAAGCAATATAATGAGTAGGAACCCTTAACTGGGTACATTCACTTTTGCCTCTCCTCAGGAGAAAAAGAAGTTCTTTCCTCCTGAGATATATATCCTGTACTATACCAAAGAATCAGATTATGGTCCTATTAAAGGAATTGAGCCTTTTAGAGCTCTACCCAAAAGTCGTCTTGAAAAATCATTTGCAAACAATACTGGGTAGACTGTAATTATAGAACAGAGAAGCTATGCCATTATTACTAACCACGTACCAACCATCACTGTTTCAGCAAAGCTGTAATATTTGGCCCTACAACACTTAGTAGTACTCACTTGTGTCACACAATTCTCCTTCCCAGCCACTTGAGCAGAAACATCTAAATGAATCAACTTCATCGATGCATGTTCCACCATTCTTGCAAGGTTTCCCAAGACAATCATTGATATCTATGACAAAAAGTCAACAATTATTGCTCAAGACTGTCTTCACATACTCAGAGGAGTGATCCACACTTGTGTCTCTAGGAAAAGCAGCACAAAGTTATACTCCATTCGTACATACATAAGAACAGCTCTAACAGCTGTTTTCCAGTCTGGTATGGTTTCTAGATGTATTCTCTCTCACATGGCAAGTCAAACCAGAACAAATTTACCTGGCAAAAATACACAGGTGTTCACAAAATACGTGCTACAGCAATACACAAGTTGTTCTGTCAACGTGTCTGTCCCTTTTTCATTCCCATGTTGGAGAAATCCATGGCTTCTTGCAAGACTGTACATAAAGGTAGTGGGTACAGACACATTCACACTGAGGTTAGACTAAAACTGGTTTTCTTTCACGGAGGAAGCATGAACCACTACAGTCAACTGTTACCAGAGGAAACTGGATTTCAAGCAGTACACCTGCAACAATGCTCTATACAACGTTATTAAAAGCTTTAATATTTTATGTTGTACAGCTTCATAACAAAAACTATGATAGTTTTAGAGCAACAAAATAGATTAGAAGAAAATCCTACTTACTTTCATGACAGTATATTCCAGTAAAACCTCTTTCACAGGCACAAGTAAAATTCCCTCCTGGCTGACTAATACACCGTCCGTGAGGCCCACAAACATTAGATGAAATGAAACGGATTCCTTCTTGGGTAGCATTAGTGAAGACTTCTATTGTACAGCTGTCTATTACTAAGAATGAGAAGTATTATCATCAGACTATTAGCCTGCATCACCAACCAGTTTTTAGTTTTAAAACAGTTATCCAAAAATTAAGACTAATTACAATTTAAAGGTTAACTATAAGTTACCCTCTACCTCTTTATAAAAAAGGACAGGTACAAGCATTTCCTTTCATTGCCTCACTATTTTACAAAGTCCAAATGAGTATCATAAAAATGTTTCAGTATTATATTTTCCCCAGAATAATTTTTTTTTAATTTTAATGTACCACCAATACATTAAGACAAGTTTCTGGATAACAGCAAGTACCTTTACAGGAATTGTTCTTGCAGTGGTCCTTTAGATGAGAACAATTCTTTCCATCATAGTCATCAGGGCAGGCACAGTAATAATCTCCTCCCAGATCATAGCATTTAGCCCCATTCTGGCAAGGGTTAGGTTCACAGAAATCAATATCCATCTGTAAGAGAGACCACAGTTAGGAGCAGCCGCTTCATTACCCAGGAATAAGCAGCATTATCTACATGGCCAAAGACACAGATGAAGCTAATGTACAAGGAACCTCAAGTTTTAAGAAGGGTTATGAGTCATATATATTGCATTCCATCCTACAACACAGAAAGAAACTCCAGGTTACTTTATTCAATCCTAATACAAAACATTTCTGATACTGCTAAAAATATTCCTTTTCAGGAGGCTGAATAAGCACATTTGCAAAGAACAAGCCATTAAAGAGACATCTTACTGTGACTGTTCTGGATCATGGTAAATCACTTCCCTGTCCTTCACACCCACTCACTAACTGCTATAATGCAAGTTAAATACCAGTGCGCTTGTCAACCTTGTGTCTGCAAAACACTTAAAGTACACAGAGCCTTAAAAAAATTCCTATTCTCTAGAGCAACTTCTCTTCCCATCGCAATTAACACATAGAATTTATTAAAGAACCACATAGCATGGAAGGGGCCTCTAGAGGTCAGCTACTCCCCACCTCCTGCTCAAAGTAGGTCTAGCTAGACCAAGCTGCTCAAGGCCTTACTCTTACAAATGCTATCACCATGCCAATTTACACAGAAATACTAGATACATTCTGAACACTTCTTACCATCTGATTCAACAAGCAAAATTTAAGCCTAGCTTTTATAACATAACCCTTACATGGACAAACTGCTGTAGCAAAGCAATACTCAGTCTTCTATGTCTTAGACTGACACACAAGATCACTCACTGGTGATGCCCTAAATTGGCCTCAAAAGGGATAACTGTTACATTGCAGTATCTTTTCTCCAAATTGTGGTTATTAAGGATTGCTTTCCTCCCTCAAGTGAATTTTTCCTTCTTCACATCTCTCTTGTGAGAAAGATGATTTTATATCTGTAAGGTTGAGAAAGCTAAGTCCTACAGTGGATTTGGTCACTATTTTTAGTAGTTCTGCAGTTAAATAGGAGAAAAATTCAAAGCTAACCAAAACAGAAGGAACGCAAATGGCGCTAAGGATTTAATTCAGAGAAGCACGTACAATTCCAGCTGCAATAGAGAGGTTTTCAACAAGCTCTTTTACACTCTCATATGGAATATTCAAAGCAAACTACAAAAACCAGCTAAGATCTAAGAAAGATTCTCAGATCTCCTCTATCAGATGTCTCCATTTGTTTCCTTCCATTAGTGTAAATTTCCCTTTCCCAATGCAAGTTCAGTAGCTGGTACTTTAGCATCTGGAATCAATGGTAGATATTTCCTGCAACATACAAGGCAAGCAGCCAACTCCCCCCTATTATTCAAACAGATTTGCTAAAACTTTAATTGCACAGAATGGTACAGATCAGCCAAGAGCAGAGCATTCAAGCTATGACATGACCCTTCTGTAGAAATGGTACTGCACCAGTTTTATTAAACTGGTCAGTATCTGCAACCCTTTTTAATTTTGAATAAAAGGTTTGCATTGTTAAAGAAACAATGCCCTCAATGCAGAATAGAATTACCTCAGCACTTAAGAGAGATCACTCCCACCTTCTCCACAAAAAAATTTTGAGCAAATTCAACAAAATTCTAGCCCAATGCCCTCCAGTTGATGCTGTTTTGCTAACCGTAACACACAAATTTGGCTATCAGTGAAAGCCAGAAAGTACACACTTAGGGCAATATAATTTTACATTGGGAAGTCTAATGTCCTCCCTGTAACAAGGAAGATCTTTATTATCATGAAGTACTTTATGAATTATCACTAGCACTCAGTATTTCAGATCCGAATCCTTATCTAAGCACTAGAACTGCATGTTCCTAAAGTGATCTCAAATGGAAAGTTTTGAGAGCCAATACTTGCATGTCTGCCTGCCTTTAATTATGTGGATATTCCTACTAACAGCAGTAGGATTACTTGAAAGGCAATTCAATCATGTACTTCAGAGTTACAAGGATGAAGACCTAAAACATTCTCGTTCAAGAAAAGGAAGCAGGTCTTCAAAATAGCAGTGGAAAAATGTTTCAGGCTTAAGGAATACTCACAGCCTTAAAATATTTAAGAGAGCCAACACCTATGTGCAACAATTTGCAGTTTATCAGGCTGCAAATTCAAGTGTTACAGCTACTATGACAGCACTGCACAACAAATTTGTTTATTCAGAGTATCAAGTAACAGCTACGTTAGTCAGTAATGCTTTAGCCTTGGGTTACTCCCCATTTAAAGCCAGACATATGTTGCTTTCAAGAATTTAATCCATGAAAAGCATTGCAGTAATGTCACTGCTGCCCTCACCTCACAGAAGACTCCCGAGAAGCCCTGTGAACACAGGCAACTGAATCCATTCACCAGGTCTTTGCAACGGCCTCCATTCTGGCACGGGTTGCTTTCACACTCATTTATTTCTGTCTCACAGTTTTTTCCTGTGAAACCACGAGTGCATAAGCAATGGTAACCATTCACTTCATCCTTCACAGAGCAAGGAAAAAAAGCAAAAGTAGAAAGATTGGTTTACTGATAAAACTTGCACACAAGATTCAAGTTATTTCTATATTCTGGATTTGGGAACAGCAGTAGCACCATAAAATTATTTTGTGAAATCGTGCAACACTACACTTAACATTTAACTTCGTTTAACCAACCTGTAAACCCAAACTACAGAATTCATAACTAGCTAGAACAAGATTAATTTTCAATGTGGCACGTAATAAAGAAGAGTTACCTTACAAGTCCCTCCGTGTTGACATTGTCCATGACAGTCATTAATATCTATAGATAAAATAAGCAAGGATTAGAATTTATACTGGAGAACTAAGCTGTAAAGTACTAGCTGTAAAGGTCTAGCATAAAAATGGAGAACAAATGATTTTCACAAAGGATTTTTCTACATATTTCAATGGAAAACAAGGATGCTTGATGTCTTAAGAGATTCTTATTTTAAAAAATACAAAACAAAAATTCCATATTTCTATTATAGTGTAATGAAAATTAAATTAAATGCTACCATCTAATTTCATATGTGGCATTTTAGCTAAAAAGTATTTTAAATTGAATCAGTACATTATATCATTCAGAATCAGGGATGAGTGAGTAGGGAGAGATTAGAGTTACATAAACGTCTAAGCTTATTTTAATACTAATTACATCTTTAAAATTTACAAACAGTATTTTCAATTTACAGTGCTGTAAGTTAGAAAAATCTGACAACAGGTATGTTTTCTTGTACAAGGATGTGTACTATCATTCATCATAAAACCTTTTTTAAAGAATAAAGCATCCTGTGGTCAACATATATACTAAAGAAATACTAACTGATATGACAATTTACTCCTGTCCATCCTGGAATGCAGTCACAGTAATATCCACCAATGAGATTTTTGCAAGAGTAAGCATTAGCACAGGGTTTCCCCTCACACTCATTAGCATCTGTGAAAGAAGATAAAAGAAAGAAGAGAATAAAGAACAAACCCAGAAACAGATTACCACAGCACCAAAGCAAAGTTTCCATGCAATCCAAGCATCAGAAGCTCGTATACGTTGGTAGGGCTCTAAAACCACTTACATACACGTGTCTATAGCAGCACATGCGTGTTATCTTACTTTTCCCTTTGCCAAGACTTCAAAAGTAGTATGTTAGTCAGGGCAAATCCCTTCCTTGCCTCCTTAAGCTTATAGTCACTGTTTTGCCACCATGAGGAAAGAGCTACCATCACCAATGCTGTATTTTGAAACAGAAAAGTAATTGGGCATTCTAGAAGAACTCATAAGTAAGCTTAAGTTGGGGCTTAAATAGTTACAGGTTCACTTGAAACTTTTGGCTTTAAGATCTACTAAAGAAGAGTTAAGATATCAATAGCAACACATCTTCAATTTTTTTTTCAATAAAAATCATGTCAGAAGCACACTTACACGGTTATTCATTATTTAGGAATAATGTCCAGTGGTCTTCAACATTTTACAAGGTAATTACTTACCAAGCTGACATGTTGCTCCAATCCACTGTTGTGGACATATGCACTCAAATGCATTGACACCATCAATACAGGTCCCTCCTTGAGCGCAAGGGTTAGATGCGCATTCGTCAATATCTGGAAAGCAAATTGTGCTTTCCATCACATGGGTTAAAACTTTGCTTAACCTGTGGTTTCCTTTTTTTAACAGTTATTTTGAGATGAAGGGGGAGAATGTACAAACAGAAAGGCTTAGGAACAGACTAACATTTCTAACCTAATTTTCACTTAGTCTTTTCTCACATCTTTGAGATGGGAGGAGAGGAACTCTGAAATTTTCTATCTGCAAACAGCAAGAAGATTCAGTTACTCTCCGAACGCTGAATACATTTACTGAAAGTCATGTTCCTAGAACATGACACCAGTTTAAACCTGTGTGTAAGTCACAGGCAACAGGCAAACCAATTATATTTCAACTACTTCCCTGTCTCCCAAACCAGACACTTGACCATTTAAGTGAGTAATCAATCTACTCTTCTACTACTTTAAGAGAAGAACCTTTCACATTCACATTTTTGTTTCTTAAAACTAATCCATTCTGTATTTTGCTTTAGACCAGCTAAAGAGTCAAAATGCTCTACAAGCTTTGGCAACAGGGGATTTCTTTGGATTTGGTCCAGCTAGGCTTTTGATAACCTGTAGATCTCAACTGCATCACATAGATACTACTGGCTGCACAGTATCATTAATCTTTTCAGAGTCTCACAAGGTATAGCTGTTAAAGGACAGGTAAGGTAAGAGACTACCACCAAATTCCATACCCACAGAGCATGAGATTCTCAAGTAAGCTGTATCTACCCTTCCAACCTAACAGGTCACGTTATCAGTAAATGCATACCCACCAATAGCACATGTTGGTCCACTCCACCCCGATGGGCAGTGACACTTGAAGCCTGATGAAATTTCATGACAAATTCCACCATTAGCACAGGGATTAGATACACAAGCATGCTCCGCTGGGAAGAAAGAAGGAAAGAAATTCTTGCTAAATACTCTTCCAGTATCAATTAAGGAGAACATACACTGTTAGAAACTGAAAGTGACGAAGAGCATGAGCTCTTGAGGTGAGGTGCCTGTACAGAAGTTTGGAGCCTCCCCCTCTCAGCTGCAGAGAGTAAGATTCCCAGTTACAGACTGAAGCAGGACTTTCCCAAAGCTGCATCATCCTTCATATCGACTGACTAGGAAGCCTAAAGGTAGACAGGTTACTCTATCTCAATATCCCAGAAGCAAGAGAAGCCTCCCATTAACCTACTGCTTTCAGCCACACATTTCCACAGAGTGCTCCAGCACTTTTTTTTTTTTCCTTTAGTGAGACAAAACAGATGTGCTGTATGCAGAGGTCTGAACAGTAGTAGTAATTTAAGTATCAAAGGTCTGTTTAACTTCATTCTAATACCGTTCCTTGGAAACAGCAAAGAATAGAGGTACTAGCAATTACAAGCAGTACTGCTTGTTGTCACTCCATGTAGGGCTGTGATGCAGAAGCTGCACTAAGCAACAGTCAAGTTGAGGAGAGACAAGTTGTATGCCATCACTTTTGATATTTTCCCCTCTCAGAAGCCAAGGAGGCTTTCAAAAAGAAAACAATCCCCTTAGGTAAGGCTAACTATTGCTAGCATTTATATTTTGGAATTTTTCTTTCAGGGATGTTATTTAATTTGTGAACTGAATTTACATTGTCTATGATGTTAGGTACTAGTACCTAAAGGAGCTCATATATCAATCTATTGCTAATAATCAGTATAGAACTCTCATGTGATGAGCCAAGGTGCTTCCCCACAGCTTTCACAGCAAGTTAAGACAAGACTTCATCCATTTTAGTCAAAACTTGGCATCACATTCTACAAACGGAAGAAAATTCAAGTTTTGTTAGTACCATTAATACCACATAGCACTTTATATAAGTTCAAAGAAGATCTACATACTGATAAGTGTGAAAACCTTCTGCTGATAATAGTTTAGGGAACTTATAGCCAAACAGTTAAGTGAATGGAAAAAATGGATTCTTCCCATCTACACTTACAACTACCAAAGAATAGCAAAATTCAAAGTGAGAGGACTGAGAATATCACATTTAAATAAGATTTAACAGTCCATCATGGCAAACAAAGTCAGTGCAGACCACCCAGCTGAATACTACGTGTGAAAACGTTGGACTGAAAGCTTTCATTCTTCTCCAAACATCAAATCTTCAAAGCAAAATAAGAACGGAATAGAAATTGCACACTTGCCCCTTTATCTCCAGACATAGGAAAAAAAAAAAAACAAACCAAAAACAAACCACAAAAACTCTCTTGTGTAAGGTCACAGAATCATAGAATGTTTGGGGTTGGAAGTGACCCTTAAAGGTCATCTAGTCCAACTCCCTCTACAGTCATCTGGGACTTAAACTACATCTGGTTGCTCAGAGCCCCATCCAACCTGGCCCTGAATGTTTCCAGGGATGCATGTCTGCAAGTAAGCCAGAAGACAATAAAAATATGTAGCAGGCAGAAAGGTAACAGGGAAAGGCGCCCCTGTAACCTATTTCCATAAGACTATAGCCCAATTGCATGTTTGAATTAAGGAAGTAAAGAAATCAAAGGGAAGAAGTGTTCTCAGTCTTATTTAAATCCAAGGGAAACTGTTTCAGCATTTCTGTTGTCTTCAGTGAGTTTTTTTAATAGGCAGCCTAAGGCACTAGACAGAAGAGACAGAGCTGGCACATCCCCACTGTCACACAAAGTGAAAATCAAGTTGAATGGACAAGTTGCATGCCATCACTTTTCACACTTCCCCTCTCAGAAACCAAGCCAGCTTTTGGAAAGGAGAAGACAAGCTCCTTTAAAAAAAAAAAAAAACCAACCCAAAAGCAGCAACAATGAGCATACAAAAATGCCACCTGGCTAACTAGAACTAGCTTCGCATAGAATAGTTTCAGATTTCTGAAGATACATGCAATACCCAAAAGTACCAATTTCGCAGTTCTTTCCAGAGTACCCATCTGGGCAAGCACAGCGATATTCATCCGGTTCAGTATTCATGCACGTTCCACCGTGCAGGCAGGGATGGTGATTTCCACAGTAATTGAGGTCTGGACAGAGAAAAGCATCAATCAGCAAGGAACACAAATTTCATCATTTTAATACCTAGTCAGACATACAGGTGCCTTTCTGGCTTGAACACCAGTCACCCACATCATCCTCATATTCCATTAGCTCGCCTGTCCTCTGTAACTGTCCACAGTTATAGAATAGGGAAGGATAAGCAAGAGACAACTGCATGAATTAGAAGAGTCAAGGCTTGGAATGGTCCTTAAACTTCCCATACTTATGACATTCAGGCACCACCTGCCATAAAAGATTTAGGCACAGAAATACTCAGGTAGTTGTACACTAGCAGAAAAAAAAATGGTTAATGAGTTATCAGTTAATCATGCAACTTTACTTATTTTTCCTGTACATAGATGTTAAGTACCTTTGTTACAGAGCAGGCCACCCCAGTTGGTTTCACAATTACACTGCCATGGTTCATTACAGCTCCCATGAGCACAGCCTGGATAGCGGACACACTCATCACAGAACTGTCCTTGCCAACCATAATGACACCTAAGATGTAAGTTCACATGTTAAAAGTTAGCAACATGATGCTTAATTATCAGCACTACAGCTATTTAGAACACTACACTTACCATTCTCAAAACAAGGTCAACTGTCCCAATTTGCAACAAGTAACAAAACTATTTCTCCTGTTTAGAAGGGACATACTAGTCCTGTTGAACACCCTTACTGGAACTCACCTTGCTCAACCATTATTAGGTACCATGGCAACAAACAACACCAAGCACTATATGTTATGAGAACCATACATGAATTAGTTGCTCTTTCACAAGCAGTCCCATCTTCTCAATAATCTCACTCTAGGATACAAATTGTGATTGGTATAAAAAGTTGAAATTACTTTCCAAAAGTAGACTGCTGCCTTACTGCATCAAGTGCTATTGCTTTTTTCTCTCTATGAAGATGGATTTCAAGGTATGAGCTAGTTTGCTCTAGAGTGCTACAGTCTTAAACAGCCAGGGCAGCCAGAGAGGCAGCTGTCTTGTCAATTTTCTCAGGACTTAGTTTCTCAAGAGAACTCTTTTTACAGAGTTACTCTATCCTCAGTGTGCACTAGTGACATTTCTCCAAAGAGCACTTTTTTCAAAAAGAAGAACACATAAGCAAAAGCCATTAATAATTCATTTGTTTTAAACAGTTGAAATTCTGTCACAAGATTTCTTCAGAGTTCAGTATCTTTATGTTATCTGTAACAGAATTCTGCTAACAAAAGCAACTGTTTATGATACGGGAAAAGCATTAAAGTCTGAACTTAAAAAATAAAAAAGTACATAGGCTGATGCTTTTTTTTTAAAAAAAAAAAAAACCAACCCTTATACTTCACAGACATTTTAATAAAAAAGAAATAGTAAGCTTGATCTTTTGGGCCAAAAACCTTCTGCCTGTTATTTTAAGAGTATTTCTTCTAAAAGAGCCATACTAGCAACAAAGAGATGCATAAAAACATATCGAATAGGAGGTGGGCACATGTATACCAGTGAAACCCTAACGTCCAGGGGAAAAAACCATTTGAAAGGAAACTGTGTATTTATAGATTTACCACCACCATTCTATTATCAACATGCTTTGAATACCATAAAAGAACAGAAAATAAATTCCTAAGTCTCGGTGGACTGGCAAGAACAGACAAGTAAAAGAAACAAACGAGAAGTCTTGGTTGCTTGTGAACCAATCCACCTCCACCATTTCAGTAAGCTGTGTTCATCCCCAGAGGAACAGAACAGGTTATGCTGGCAGCATATTGGTTAAATTTCTGCTATGTACATAGGCAGAAGGAATCTAGACACAGATCTTTGCAAGACTGTTTTTTTAAATACAAATCTCTAGAACTACTTTGAGTTCTTAATCCCAGTATCTGCTCCCCACTGACCCACAGCGGCACAACCTCTAAGGAAAGCCTCAGCTTGTGTAACTAGTCCAGAGGCCTCCGATCGCTCGTGTGAGCAAGGCTGTCAGAAGCCTGAAGAAGTATGTATTCTAGAAGCAGCTTTCTTTTCTGTATTAGCAGTAAGAGGAAACAAATACTGCTCCTGCTAAATTTGATCTCTTCCTTCCTCCTCAAGGACAGAAAAATCTTTTCAGGGGCTGGTAATAAACAATAAAAAAGCACTGTAACGCTTTACTGGCCCCAATCCAAACCTCCAACCATGCCAAAGCTGGCACTACTGCCAGTGATTCACCATGACTATCCTAGCCAGAGCCAACTCCCCACCCACATATAACAAGTATTTTCAAGGGCTGAAAGTCTGCATCACAAAGCAAATAATCACAATAACTCAATTCGTTTTCCATACTCAATGGATAACAAGTTTCTTTGTTTAACACTGCACTGGTGATGAAGAGTGCAAAGGAAAACACAGCCACCTTCTTAGAACTTGAAGGCATCTTAAGCACCTACTTGAGTTCACAGGTATGCTTGACAGCATTAAAGTTAGTTCAACATAAAAGGATTGCTGCTTTTTCATGCTATTCACCACAGTCAAAGCTTACTGTTAAAGTTACCGCCGAGCCCAAGGGAAATAATTTCTAGAGGCTAAAAGAAGTCTAAAGGAACACAGTGTTTACAAGTCAAAAGGTTACTATGTGGTAAGCTGATCAGCCTTCAGTTTACAAGGAAGAGTAAATTAGGATTTCCTCTAGAACAGGAAGTCTGGTTGCATCCTACATTAGCAGGTGCTAGAGCAGCTTTAGTTCCACTTCCTTCTAAAAAGATAACTTTTACAGGGATCTCAGCCCACCACTAGAGCAAGATGTGATCAATCAAGTGAAGTCAATTCAGAAATGGGCACACTGTCATTTATGAGTAAAATATCAAGCCAAAACACAAGGATGAAAAAAGGTTACTGATGCACTATAAGAAGCCCAAAAGGTACAAATAAAAAAGCAACATCTTCTATAAAAAACAACCAAAAAAACCAGAATTCCTTTTCAAGTAACAACCACTTGTTTAAAAAGCCAAAACTGCACTTAATGGTGGGCTTAAGTTACTACTACTGTCTCCCCCAGTTGTGAATTTGTTGGAAGTTTCTGTAATCCTGAATTTTCCACATCTGACTAAATAAGAAAGCCAAATTTAGAGAATTCATAAGGATCCCCATTGTTCAAGGGACAAAGAAAATTCTTATTGGAATCAAGATTCTACTTCCTTTGTCCTTCCCCTCTGCTGACTTCATCGGCTCTAACTCATCCTTACAACCAAACGCACACAAAACAAAATCAGAGACGGCTTAATCTTCGTCCTTGCTGGGTTATTAGCAGTACAAAAGAAGCTACCAAAAATAGATTGTTACAGTTTAGTAACTTCCTGATGGAAGGTTGGAGTACAGGCATCTGCTCCCAGACCAAAGCGTCCCTTCAGGTCAGGATTAACAGATAGAGCCAGCGCAATAGGAAAAGAAGAACAATTGCTAGTTATCTTGTAACAAAGAACTTGCAGAAAAGATCCTTAAAATTCTACAGACATGCTTCACCAACTTCCATTTTCCTTAGATGAGAGCCTGGTGGCAATAGAAAATGAGAATTTAAATACAAGACTGAAGGAAGGGGAGGGGCAGGAGTTAACATCAGCAAAGTTTCCAGATAACATTTCAGTCTTGAGATTAGAGAAACTGCAACTGTGCAGGAAAAAAAACCTGTTGTCACTGACAAATAGATAAAGCCACAATAATTCAACTCATACTATCTACTTGGTTGCATTAAGATTGTAGGGCTTCAAACAGCTAAATTCCAGGATAAGGCAGAAAGACTTTCTACAGTAAATCTCAATGTGTTTAAAGCAGTAAATTTAGTACCAAGGAATCCTAAAGAAGTATCCGTTACTATGCACTGTTCAAACATACACATACTCAGAGGCAGAAGCAGGCGGAAGTGGGGAAAGCAGAAAGACGTAGAAGATTTGGGGTTTTTGCTTTTCCTAGGGCTATTAAAAAAGCTAAACTGGTCAAGTTCAATAAAAGATTTTTCTACAGAACTATGCTTTCCTTATATTCTTCTGAAACAGTTACAATTAAGGAAAAAGCTGATACTGGTTTTTGCCTTCGTCTGAACACATTTGTGTTTAATTATTTAGTGAAAGCTAGGTTGAAATTGAGCATTTTCAAATCAGATGGCACAAGGTGTTCAAAAGATCCCTTGATGTTGTATGTAAACAGACACACTATTTGTGAGGATAAGAACTTGAGCAATCTGGTATAACTAGACCTCCTTCGGGTAGGACATAGGACTAGATGATCCTGAAGGTTCTTCCCAAACTCCATGATTTTATAATAAATACTACAATAACAATTATGGAAGCAATGCTGAAAGACAAAGAGATGTACCCAGATCCTGATGGTCTGTAAACCATGGCCCCTCAGCACCTTCCACGATTAACTCCTCCGTATCCAAAAGGAAAATGCTTGATACTTAGCAAAAAGTTTCTCAGCAGTCAACTTTACCAATTCAGCTGTTTCATACTACTTTCACACATGGTTTATTCTCGTGGTTCCATCACATCTGGTTATTTGATAGTCCTGGACTTTCCGTGCAGAAAATTCAGCTGAGAAACTTCATATTGCAGGTCTTATCGAATCACTACTCTGGTTAACCTAATCTAAAGGTTCATGATACATGAGAATGAGAGGATACCTAAACAAATTCCGTTCTACACCTAGCTACAAGAGCTTTGTCAGCACTGAATGCATAAACACACTGAACCCACCAATGTGGAAGAAACGAAAACTGACCTACGTCTGAAGTTTAAGTCAGAATATGAGGCCTAAAAACAAATCAAACAATCCTAGGGAGGATATAGGCAATGTGGTATAAGCCTTTAATTACCACAGGTTACATCTTAGTGGTGTATTGCACAGCCTACAAAGGCCAAAGACAGAATCATTGTGACATATTTGCACATCATTTAAGCAGACTTTTTGGAGGGAGCTTCTCCCACTCCTATTTCAAGTGGAAGTTGTGGCCAAAACACTCAACACAGGAAAACAAAGCAAAACAGTGACATTAAGAGCAGAAGCGAAATGCATCATTCAGGGGTGGGGGAGAAATAACCTTCTTAAATGGAAAACCACTAAATTTTCTAATGACGTGAACAGGATGGTGTTGCATAGGCCAGAACAATAGCTTTATATTAGTTATTTACTTAAAATAACTGTAAGAAAGTCTGTTTAATCTTTTAAGAGATTAATTGTTGCATAGCAGGCAGCAGTATGGTCTAGCTGTTAGATCCTACAATTCTGAGCATCCAGATTCAACAATATAGCTAGTACAGTATTTATTTGCTAAGATTTGTCTCAGAAATGCTTCCCCCACTTTCCTACCTTTGAAATAGGCATGACAGAATAGAGAAGGAAAAGGCGTTCCTTAACAAACTCAAATAATTTAATCACCTGAAAGCTTGTCATCATTCCCCCTCATCCTCAACATTCTTATTAAACTACAGGATACCGAACTTTCCCTACAAACCTTTTTCTCCTCTAATAAAGGAAGTTACTGAAAACTACTCTTCTCACTCCACTACTTTATAGTTTTGTGAAGGAGCTGATAGAGGGGATGGTTCAAAATTGTTTAGCCAGAACATGAGGAAACATTGCTCGATTAACTTGCAGTAAGTGGCTCTAAGGGAGTGTCTGCATTTGCCTTAGTTCACACCAGGAGCATGCTTTAAGTGAACTGCTTGATCGTTCCTGTTGATGGTGTGTTGGTTCACATCACAGAGCTGTTTTGGAACAAAGGAATTGGATTCCTTTTAGGTTAAACAAAGGTAACACAAGGCAACGTATGCCAGGAGCACACCTAATGTGTTCCAGGTGCAAACAGGCATCCAGTCCACAAGAACAGACTAGAGCTAGTCCAAAATGGAAAAAAAAAAACCTGAAGTGTTTTTAGTATGGATATTGGGTTCTCAACACTGCTTTGATCTACTGCTCTAATTTGTCTGCACTACTTACTACTATAGACACAAGTTAAAACCTTCCATGTATTACCTCCTATACACCCACTCACATTCTCCTGGAAGCAGCATCCACCTTCAGGATATATTTGGTGCCTTCCTACCCACCAACCATCCAAGGAAGCTAGGGCAGAGTGTGTCTCAGTTTCTTGACCAATACAGAAAAAAACCATGGGATTCTTTGTCTATCTTAATATGTCTACTTTTGAAATACTTCCCAACAATCCCAGAAGGCTTACCACTAACACATAAAAAACCCCAACAATAAAGGCATACTGGTTATGATAACAGGCACAAAGAACTTACATCATGAGACACACTGCAATCGTAGTAGCTTTACAAGTCCTTTGAAACTTGAAGCTGTGTTATGGTATCTTGCACCCAAGAGGAGACAGAAAATGTCCAGGTACTGGTATCGGGCGCATTCCTGCAGGGCCACACAACAGCCCTAACACTCTTCAGGGACCATAGCTAGTCCAAGATTGCAGGAGTTGAAGTGGTCAGATGCCACAGCAGCTAGAACACTGCTCAAGACTTTTTCTAGTTTACTGTTCAAAGCAGCTTACGAAATTGCTCATAATTCCATTCTAGAACAACTGTGGAAGGAAACCTTATCGTTCAGGACTGGCTAGTATGGAAGTTCCCCATCTCTTACTTTCTCCCCACTTTTAGAAGCAGGCATTACATTTCCTCGTTTTTTCAGTCCTCTATGATCTTTTGTAAGTCCGCTACAGTCTTTCAATAACCACCTGCTTAGAGAAGCCTCACCAGATCTCTGTGTGCTCGTTCTTGGGTACAAGAATCCAGCTGCCTATCTACTTTTAAGTTCAGGCTGATATTAACTATGTCATCCACCCCACTATAATGAAAACACAACTGACAGATTAGTGATATTGGTAGGCCTCCTACTGGAAAGGATAGGAGGACTATGCAAGCATTTAACATCTAACAAAGGATCTCTAGAACACTATTACACCTCCAACAATCCAGGTAGCTGTAAAGCTCACTTTGCAACTCGAGCTTTTGTTCCTGCATCTCTGCAAAGTACTGAATAACAGCAGAGCGGGTTCATAGTGACAGATTAAGGGAGCAAAACCACTTGGAGAGGTCTACAGCATGTGCAGGCACTGCTGGACACAAGAAATCAGCCTCACAAGCAGGGCTGAAGTGGAATACAAGGACTACAAAATGAATGGCACTGGACAGGGAGTTTGAGAAATCTGCTTCAACAGGACAAATATAAAATATGTGATTAAACAAAAACAAAAAATCAACATCGTAAAAACTAAATTGTCACATAATTCAAAAGTAATTCTAGAGTAAGACAGTTCAAAGCACAAAGAATAAACAACTAATTTACTTAAAAATTTAAAAAAAACCTGTATGCTTTTTCTTCAACTTTAACAACCCGATTCCTAGTTCACTGCAGTTACTCTGCACATTTTAAACATATTTTTGTTTCACAGTTGTGTGAAGCAAGACTTGCATTTCCCAGGACATTACCTAGGTCCTTCCATAGCTCCCAAAGCTGAACACAAGCTGAGCAGTATTACGGATTTGACCTGTTTTGTTTTGCTTTGGAAGAGAAATTGAAACATTCAAAGGCAACAGGAAGAGTAGAAAGACTTCCTGGCAGGAATATGACAATGTAGGCCAGATACGAGGCCTATCTGGACTTCTGCCAAACCCATACCACTCTGGATCACAAGGAAGTGAAAGATTAAGCCGTTAAGCCCACTGACAGTTTATGAGTGGTACCCAAATACACTCAAGTCAGCAGTTTTAATCAAGGAAGGAGGCTGTCACTTGTGGTTTCTCTATATTCAACTTTGATTATTTCATAAGGTGATTGAGCCTAAGCCAGTTATAAGCCATTAGAGGACAAACTTCATTCTTCTCCAGACTGTTAAATTCCATTAAGATACTTCAAATGATGGAAAAACCATACAAAAAGCACCAATCATCATGGCTTGGTGACATCGCTTCTTTAACAGTCCTTCCTACAACATACTTTGGGCTGGTGAAGTCAATCAACAAGACCATTTGATCTGCCACTGCAGGCTGAAAAAAAGATTACAGCAGCCAAACACTGAGGCTAGATATGGATAAAGGTTGGAGTTTTTAAGATTACAATTTCTCATCTTTGAAAGATTCATCTAAGTTGTTTTTGCTTTCCTCAAGGACTTAATTTTCCTCGTTATTCAGTAAATTTTAATTTTTGCTGAACTGCCTCCACAATGACAAAAACCTTTCACCTAGATCCAGCCATACCACAAAATCATTTCCTACATCAGGTCATTTTGAGACATCAGGTAGTCCTCTACTTATTTCCATTCTTTGATGAAAGCTCAACAAAAGAAATGGCAAACTTCACCTGCAACTTCCTCAAAACAATGAGTACATGAATTTGCCCAACAGAATATGTATAGTTACAGCTAACAGCATATACTTTATTAACAGTCTGCAGTCATTTAGCTACTTCTGAGATCTGTTTTTGCCATAACATTTAGTCTAAGCATGGAGGGTAGATCCTTTCTACGAGAATTCAGGTAAAGCCTCAGAGCCATTGCTTAAGATACCTGCATGTTCACGCAAGTTGAAGGTGGAAACCCTTTTCCAACTTTTCTATTTATAAATGTCACTGCAGATTTTGGCAACCGAGCATCTATTGGCACCAGTAGAGTTCCGTACACCTCACACCCATGTTTTTCTCACATTTTCATTTTCTTTCTGAATTAAAAAAGGACATTGTTTTCACCTGTTAAATGACAGTGGCAACTGTCCAAAAGCCAGGATGAAGGAATCTAGATTATAATTCAATAGCACCAAACATAGCAGTTTCTTTTAAATAACAGCTTCCTTTGTACTGCTGAAGATAAAGGTCATGTCTGCAAGCCTTGCTTATTTTTAGTTCAGCATTTTTTTTTCTACAGAAAGTATTATCCATTTGGGTTAAAAGCAACATTTGTAATATAGCCTAATAACTATTACAAAATACAAGCTAAAGATATCTGTGTGAACAAGCTCAAGCTACCAAATCACATCTAGGAGGTAGCCAAGAACCTTCTGCAATACTGCAAATAGAGTGGCCATACATAGAAAGGCCTTTGTTTTCCTTCAACCTGCTGATTATAGATCTATCGCTTCAGCAGACAGGCATTAAGAAACAAGGCAGATAGCACACAATCCATCTGAAACATGAAGTCCCTTATTCCTTCCCCTCAGTACTTTCTTTCAGATTAGAGAATCCATCCAACAAGACAGTCAGAGTCTTTCTGGTCAGAGTCCTTCAACAGACTCTTGTTTTTGTGAGCTTCATTTAACTGGGTGGGTTAGAAGGGGCACCTAGACTCACAACACTAGATGTTTCTTCAAGTCAGTGACATGCTGTTAAGGAAAGGCTTTGCTCATATGAGACCACCTATTGACAGACACCTTAAAAAAAGGTAAAAGTCACCCAGCCTCCCATCTTCAAACATTTTGTATTCCCTTTTTTTAAACCTTTCTCCTCCTGTCCAACTTCTGTCTTCCCAGATACAGCTGGTATCACAGAGAAATGAAAGCTAAGACAGAAACTGCACCACCCCTTATCCCTCACTTCCCAAAGGGTACTGTTTCGCATTTGCCTCAACCTGTCGCTTTTTTATTCAAAGGCTCCTTGCATTCAAAAAGCAAACATTCACAGGCTCCTAGGACACTCCTTTGATACCTACAGGACTCCAGAAACCCTTACATGAATCAAAATTCACTAGAGTAGGTTCTCAAGTGGAAAAGTGTGTTCCTGGAAGGCTCAAAGGAAGGAGTACTTCTTGTCAAGGCAGAAGTGATACTGGCCCAGCTCTCAACCACAATCTGTACTTGCAACCTAAAAAACCCACCGACAATAGAGGCACACAGATACTTGAAATTACAAGCAAAATATTTAGTGATGTGAAAAGATCAGAAGTAACTTTAAATAGAAATATTCTTTCGTACAAAAGAGGAGCCATGGTTCAAATGTCTGCCTTGAAAAAAATCTTTTATAGGAGGTTTTATAGCTCTTCAGAAGTGAAGCCACACAGGCACTGAAGCACTGTACTTCATATACTGGAATTTACAGTTTTCAGTCAGATTTGAGAGCTAACACACCAAATACTCTACAAGTCAGCAGCGTCCAATGGATGTTTCAGGGCAGTAAAGAAACCACTCTGTGATGATTTAGGACTTACTAAATCCTAAACCACTCATGATTTAAGGACTTACTTTGTTCCCTGCAACAACCCATCATCAGAAACTTCAGGCTCTCCAGCAAGATGGGACTTGTTTGCATGTCAGCTGCCACAGCTTACAAACTTGCCCTTCAACCCCAGCTTAGCTCTAAGCCCAAAGCTAAGTGGCCTGCATCCTATTTCTGTCCCTCCTATGATGGCTGTACTAGTTAGTTACTAGTAGAGGGATGAAGAAAAATTGCCTTAAACTGTCACAGCTTGCCACAAACAGTATTTGTCAGCTCTCATGTGTTCTGGCAGCCAGTTCAGTTTCACATCATTCCAAGCAAGCAGATTCAATACAGCTAACAAAGAAACCACTGCACAAATCTAGTCTTACAATGATGCATACAAGTCTGTCCACAAATAAGGTGGATCCCAAACTTGCAAGAAGACCTGCCCCATTTCTTCAACAGCCAGTGTAAAAATAACACTCATTTCCCCTTGACCTACTGCACTGGATGCCTGAGCTTTCACAAGGAAACAATCAACTCCTCTTGCTATCAGAGTCTACTTAGCCTTCATCACAAAGTTATGGGAACATTCCAGACTCTGTTCTCTCACATTTAGGGACCAAAAAAACCATTCACCTGGGGTAGAAAGTTTAGGTTTGGGTGGCTACTCTACCTCCATTACTACCAAACCCCTCTTTTTTTCTTGGAAAATGGTAAGTCTCCTGTATTTTGATGATTTATATATATATATAGGGCTATATATTCTAGGGCTGTGAGCACTTCCAAGTTGTAACAGACCACAGAGCAAGTTTCCCTTTTTGAGGTGAACAAAGAGCACATACAGATCAAAGCTCCTAAGGACTTTGAAGAAGAAAAAAATAAATTCTTCTCGTTTGATAACAGCACAGTTTTGGATTACATGAAGCAAATCTGTTCAGTCCTATATGCACAAAAAATAGAATAGGATTGCAAAACAGTATCAAGTATATGTAGTTCTTGTATGCGTGAAATCTAGTTCGCATCTATTTCTATCCAGGATCCTGTATAGAATTCTTTTCCATTTTAAAGCAAACTTTTTAAAAGTAGAAACATACATAGAAAATGCTAGAAAGATCAGTACTCCTAAAAAAAAGGTACTCAAGCATGCAGACTTACTTGCATTCCCCAGGTACACTGCAACCCCCATGGAGCAAATTACATCCTTGTTTACATACAGCTGTAAATAGAAAAAAGATTTAGGCATCAGTCTGGGCAGGTACGTACCCACTAGTACAGCAGCAATCTGGAACTGTTCAGCTACAGCTTCTGCCAGTCAGCCTGTTTGTAGTTTGTGCAAAGCAGACTGGCTTTCACCATGTTGCAATAGTTGTTGCTTCCAGCCAGCTATTTCACAAAACACAACCCCATTACAACTCTTTCTGAAAAGAAATAACTCCTTGAAAAATTTGCTACCAAATAGGTTTGCACCAAAAGTGTCAGCACTGAAGCATTTATCAAATACAGTTATTTGTTAAACCTGGTATTAGACTGGTATTATGTTCGAAATCCCAAGCTTCAAAAGATACGCATGACCTTGAATAAACCTTAAAAATGGTCTCCCCATCATTAACAGGCTTTTTACTGAAAAGGAACAGAAAACAAAAACCAAGAAGCCCTCAACAGAAAGAAGAGTATGTCAAGTAAATTTAGCACCAATTATTCACTGAAACCGAAGGGAAAACGCAGAGATTTGATGGAGTGGTATATTAAAAAGGGATGACTACACTTCAATTTCTGTTCACATCAAGAGCTATCAAAAAGCTTTCAGCTTTGCATATATTATACTTAAAACTTTTTCATTTGCAAGAAGTGTTACAAGGGCATTTTTACAGGATTAAAGTCTACAGCATTACTGATATCATCGCTGTTCAAAAAAATCTTACGTTAACAGATGTAATACATCATGTTACATTGAAGTAACACCCCCATTGAATAAAATAAATTAGTAAGAACATGTTTCACTACTTTGAATCCTAAATTTGTTTTGTAGCCCCTACAGCACATGCCAACAACACTGTATCCTGTGCTGTGCTCCTCACAGAGGATGTTTTTTCAAAGATTTGTATTCAAAGGACAAAGTCTGTAAGTGTTAGAATATGCTACAGCACAGACTCTACAGAATTAGCTACTGCAGTTTATACTTATTATATATTCACTAGAGCTAACGTAAAATGAAGCAAACAATACTACCTTGTTTACATTCTTCTCCCATCCAACCTTCCATGCAGGCTTTGTTTCCATTTTGATCACACGTGTAGTGACCAACAAAGTCATCTCGAGGGCCACAAAATTTATTGCACAGAGCACTGTAGTAATTTTCATCGCACTTCACTCTTATTTGTACTTCAAAATGGGCAACAGGACCATTAAATTGTAGCGTCTTCCATCGATCTTCTGGGTTGATCATGCCAGCGTGTGCCACTCGTTCTATTAAGTTTTCACCTTTTTAAAAAAATGTGAATTCAACAGGTGATAAATTGGATAGCACACAAGAGCATATAAATTCAAATCAAAAGTATTCAACTGGTTAAGGGAAAACCTAGTAAAGAAAATGTTAAGGTGATAAAGATCTACTGTATAATTGAATTTTCCTTTGCCTTGCAAAGTTCATTACAGGAAGGCCAATTTTAAAAAGTGTCCCAAAGGAAATATTAAAAAACCCTGGAACATAATCCATAGGAAATAGCTTACTTTTCAAGGCAGCCAAACATACCACACCCACATGCTGACAACTAGCAGTTTTATCTTGATCTGAGGCTCTTTTTCCCTCCTTTTTGTTCTTAAAAAATTGCAAAATCTGCATAACCTAGCAGCTGAGATATTAAAGTTCTCTGGTTCAAGTTTAATTTTAAAGATAAAGCCAAACACATAGTATACTCGATTGGTTCCAAAATTACTAAGCAATAGTGAATGCTCTGGTAGGCTTGCATTACGTACATGAACCAGCTAGTTTTCATTTTACCACTCTCTCTACAGTTAAGGCAAAACATTCTTAATGAGTATAGTGTAGCTAGTGTTTGACATTTTGAGAAGAAATAGACAAGAGAACCCAGGATCATCAAGCGGCCATTCTCAACTCTGCATCCTGCTTATCCTTATCCCCAGAGGAACTACTGATAATTGTGATCACTGTTGTGATACACTCTTTAAGCATCCTGCCTTGCCCTCAAAAAGCAGCAGCGCTGCTACTGCCAGGCTCCATTAACTGAGACCAAATGTGCACAAAGAATTGTCTACCACATGGGACAAGAGGATTATAGGATATCGGATTACGAAACTGCCGAAGTATTTTCATTGTTACGAATATCCATTTTGTATTTCTACCCATTTTATTCTTGGTATAGCTTCGGTAGTAGGAGATGAGATGCAATTATAGTCAGTACAATGAAATTACACAAATGCTTCAGTAAATGTTAAGAATAAGCAAAGCACAGTAAGGGTAAGGGTAGACAGTGAGTACCCACCCCAGTGACGGGAGTTTTCAAGTGTTTTCACTATTCAAATCTGGTAACTTCCTACTGCAAGAGTTTTTCTAGGTGCCTCTGCAAGCTGCAGTGGAAACTCAAAGCACTACTTAAGTACAAGAAAAGGGTACAGAAGCTCCACTTGTACACGTGAATTTCATTCCCCCTTATGAAATAGCTATAGTATCGCCAGCTCAGAACTTCGGTGTCCATTTTCTTTAAATAAAAACAGTTCTTTAGAAGGCATGTTAAAATAAATGAAAAACCAAAACCTTGTGCACAGCAAGAGGCTGTAATGGTAGTGAGATAAAGTCTACACTTCAGATTATTAATAATATTAAACACTCCAAACTGGCAGCAAGCAACACTAAACTATCAGTTTCAGCAAATGCTTTTTACTTGCTTACTTTCTAGAACTCATTAGCCTAACCTGTTTAGAAAATAAAACCAAAAGAGTGACTGATTCTCACCTAGAAGTTACTGACAGCACAGAGATATCCTGTGCATCTATTACCAAAGCTGCACTTCCCCCTCAGCACGTAAGAGGACTCAACAATTTTCAGTCACTTCAGCATTAAAGAAAAAGCTACACAAGTAGTGGGCTCTGTAATGTATTTTGTTATCTTAACATCTTTTTTCAAGATTGCTTCTACCACAAAAATCTTTCCTCTTAAAATTGAAGAATATTGAACTTGGAAAAAAAGAAAAGCTGTTTTAATAATGGGAGAACCTTTCAATGTTTAATTAAGAACTCAAAGTATCTCTCTGCTTTCATATTAAAAGTGGTATTGCCATGTATAGGCTACAATTCATGCTTGCCTGGACTAGCCTGCATAAAACATTTTATGGCTAGACAAGACACATTGAAGTCTATCCCTGTTCTTTAAGTCTCTAATTCCTATACGTGAACTCCTCTGTCATCCAGCAGTACGTGGCCAGTAGCAGAGTAGACAAGAAACCTGCCAGCCAGAAGAGGCTGCCTGCATTTTACTTTTGACTGAACAGGATATTCATCATACCACCGGCCCCATTAAAAGCTTCACGATTAGATTCAACATCCTTTTATAATCTTATTCTTCTCTAATGTCTATTGATCCGAAAACTATAAAGGAAAAGCGCTGAATCATTGGATTGTCAAGGGATTTGAACAAATATGCACTACAGAGCTATCTTCCAGCAATAAGCAACACAGGCTCATTAAAAACAGCTGCAACAGCCACTGCTATAGAAGAGTGTCCTCAAAGTGCATCAGATGGACTGAAGAACAGATCCTCAGAATAAAGGAGTGGCTTATCTAACAAAAATCTTATCAAGCATCTTCAGGTTAATGCAGACCCATCAAACCCAGTTAAACAACTGTTACAAGCATTACAGTTATCGCAAATATACCTATGCAGAACAGTCCTCTTGATACTTGAGGTCGAGAACATAAGCCATGAGTGCCTTTTTTTTTAAAAAAAACAAACAAACCTCAAACTTTATCTTCACAAACTCCTCTGAAAAAGAATGTATTCTGAGTCTTAAGAGCTTTTCCTCTAGCTTATATCAGTAAAAGTAGGGCTTAAGAACCTAAATAAGCAAGACAAAATAATTCACCCTGAACCACAAAAGGCCTCAGGAAATCAGCTCCAAAACATTTAGTTTCTAATACTAAATTCTTAAGTACTAGAGTAAATAAGAGGACTCTGCTTTACTTCAAATTTAAAACTGATCCCAAATAGAAGATGTATCTTCCAAAGACATCTGTAATCACAGGGAGGAATATTTTTGTCAAACCACAACAATGGCCTTCACAGATCTGCTCTGAGCACCTCTGCCTTGAGTGCTATGAAGAACACAGGACACGAGGACATAGAGGGAAGGAAGAAAGATAATTGTGCTAAAATCTTCAAGTTGTTCACAGGAAACCCCTCTTTCCAGGTTTTGGGGGGTTTTGTTTGTTGATTTGTTTGGGTTTTATTTGTTATTGGGTTTCTTTTTTTTTTGGGGGGGGGGTGGGTGTGTTTTGAGGGTTTTTTTGTTTGTTTTTGTTTTTTTTTTTTTTTTTCAAATACCCACTTGAAAGTCCAAGCTGGAACACAGGACCTGCACTTTCAGTGTTACTCATCCCCATTAAAGGAAAGCAAAACCTGACTTTGAAACTAATTAATCAGCTTATAAACAGTCTCTGGCAATTACTTTGATTAATCTTTCTTACAGTAGCAGCAGAAGACACATGTAACCTGATCCAGAGATCAGCTCAGTGTTCAGGATACAATAGGGAGTTCAGTTTTCTGCAACTACTCTCTTCATCCCTCCAGGATGCAGATACTAATTTTTTTTCCTCTGGAGGAGCTGCCACGTTCCCTTTCCTATCCACTTATATATGAATTTTTACTGATTTCTCCCTGTTCGGCAGTTCAACAGTCCTTGCAGAAATACAAGGGATGTGCCTTTGCATCTTGACAGATTCACAAAGCAAAAAACAACCTACCGGAGGACTCCCTGACCTGACCGCTAATCTAATATGCAAGTCTAAATTGCAGCATGACGAAGCAACAGGTCTCTATCATGGAACTGAAAAATGGACTGCAGAAACAGTTAGTCAAGACAAGCATTTAGCTAGTCTTCTGCCAAATTACAGGCCAAGAAAGTCTTCCTAAATTCACATGACAAGCCTGCTAGGTTTCAGATGCAATACAGCTTAAGAGCACCTCTCTGGCAGCCTCTGTTACAAGGAAGTTCACCTTCCATTAGCAGTTTCTGATGAGAGCTAAACTGTAATCTGACACTTGGATAGAATGCTGTAGTTCATGGAAACTGTTAAATTAAGAAGATGGCCCACTATGCCTCCAGAAGACATTAAATATCCTGTTGGCCTGAAGTTCAGATAAAAAAAAAAAACCATCAATGCAAGGAAGCAGATTCATTAGAACATGTTAAAAAACTGAAATGCATAAGAAAGACTTAATATAAGCCTAAAGTGACTGCTCCCTTATCAAGCATATTTGAAAAGAAACCTGGGTTTTAAAGCGACAAGTTTGCAAGGGATTCTGCAGATTCTAAGGCATAAACACTCTAAGTTACAAGACCATTATTTATTAAGTAGCTTACTAAAAAACAAAATTCAGCACTTAAATGCATACAGATCTGTATGGCAGGATAGGCTTTTCATGTTCACCTCCTTCTACACCATCTTATGAGTTGATCTGCCATCTAGAACTAGGGCGTGAATAATTTCAACAGTTGCTGTACTAGCTGCCCCTTGGTAAATTATTCCCAAGCTGGAAACTAGTTAAAGGAATTCATTTCATGTAGTACTTCTTGAACAAAGCATTCAAAAGGATGCCTCCAATCTGTTGCTATGTAGGAATCTAAACTTATTCAAGATTCAGGCTTACTCTGCTCAGCACACAAGATCTCGTTTTGAATACCATGTCCAGCTTTGGGAAGTGCCATTCAAGAAGGCTGTGGACCAACTGAAGGGTTGCAGCAACAGGAATTACCAGAGATTTAAAGAAAACATACGTATTAGAGAAGGTTGAAGGAGCTGTTAAACAATAAGACAAAAGAAGCTTAATTCTAATAGAGGGAGGACTCAGGAACAAACTACAGACTCATCATTACTTTCTCATTGAAGACAGAGTGCGTTAGGAAAATCTCGAAGTTAGGAAACTTTGTCAGGAACATGCAAGTGGGACTGATCCCAATCTTCAAGGAAAAGGACCTTGAAACTCTTAACACAGCCTTGAGCTTTGCCAAATTTTTTATGCTTGATGCATCTTGACAAGGATGCTCAGTGAAGTAGAAGAGAATGGAACCTACAATTAGAAAGTGATGATCATTTGGGACATAAACCTTTGCTATCTTAATGTCCAAACATTTATCTTCCTCTGCATTGATGCCAGCCAAGACTAAATAGTCCATCATTAATCACAATGAAAGTCTGAAGTTCACTTAACACTTGTAGACAAAAGCATTGATTATTTTGAGACAGGTTTGTAAACCATTTCCAAAGTGTAGGTTCAAGCTGGAGTCCTACTTTAGCAATAATACAGGAGCAAGCACCTTCATATGGAGTATTTATACAATAACCTTGCTTTACCTTCAGATCAGTAGCCCTGCTCTGATACTGAGCATTAGCCTCTACAGACCAGAAATGCAAGGTAACTTTCAGTACTTGGAGAAAAAACAAACTGAGAAAGAATCATACCATGATTTAAACACTTTCATCAAAAACATCAAACATGGTTTCTTCATGGGGAGCAAGAATGCTTATTTGTTTACCTAACCATGAAGAAGCATTGCACAACATGGTTATGGGTAAACTGAAGAGAATTTACAGTGCAACTCTATAGCACAGACAATTTTCCTCTTAAACAAAAGGGCATACCATGATTTTTAAACACTTTTTAAAGCTTGTATTATAACCTTCACTTACTATTGTCCACTCTTTTTCCTGTCAGTAATAACTTTTCACAGTTCTTAACCCAACATTCACTGTGTAGATTTGTACATGCCCTTTAATTGGATAGCAGGCTTGGATTCAGACTGATTAGGAGAGATGGCTGACTGCAGCAGCAAACCATTTCCCCCCTTCCCGGTCTGTACCAACAGCACAGAGTAAGTGAAAACTGCAATTTTTACATAAATACTCACCAGCTTTTGTATCATTATCCCAATCCCATGCTTCAATTATTAATGTGAATGATCTCTGCAAAGAAACAAGACACCAGTTAGGTACTAATAAAAAACTACTTACACACCAGACAGTGATTTTGAATAAGCAGATATTACCTCTACAAGCAAGCCAGCTGAAAGGAGTTAAACATTTAACTTCTCTGCTGTCATGTGAAAGCCCTCGAAGGCATCTTCTCAATAGCACTAAAAATTGTGGGGCAAAGCATGCTAACAGCAAAACAAAAACATGCCCCCCCACCCCCCAAGGATTGAATTATTATTATTCTCCTCCCACTGCATCTAATTCTCAGCTTTGCTTACCCACAGAAATCCTTTCCAGAAGCAACCCTAAGAGGTTTGAATGAAGTGAGGGGTTCTGAACATTGGGAAACAGCTAGGATGTTAAGACTTAAGCAACTGAAGACCAAAATAAAGGAATAAAATCAGAGCCATCCTTTAGGAAGCACACAAAAGATCAGTCTATATAACAAATCTGTTTGCTGTTTTCTAGAAAAAAAAATATCTAAAGAAGAAACACACAAAAATCCACCCTGCATCTATGAGGAATTTAAACTTCTTTCTCATGAAAGGGGTAGTGTGAAAAATGGACCTGCAAGACATGACATAAACATAACTGTCAAAGGACATACTCTTGGTAGCATACTTCCCCCTGAGGAAAGAGGAAAAGCATGACTTCAGACAGTTTTAAAATTATTTGGAAAAACCATGAAGGCTTTACTTCACTAAAGTAAGGCTTCAGGCATTTTTCTTAGTTTTATGACCAAATACGTAGGATAGATGTTGATATTCAAACACTAAACTTATTTAGGAAAGAGTTCCCAGTTCCCTTATGCATACATGTAATGATTACCTGTTTTGAGTTTAAGAGTAGCTCTCAAACTCTTCAGCTTTGGTAGTTCCCAACTTTGACAAGTTAACACTGAGATTCTCACATACATTTAAAACCAAGGAAAAAACCTCCAAGAACACTTATTGCACCACTATCCTGAAACGCACACATCTTTGTGCTTAGAGGCAAGCCACACCAAAAACTGAAGCTCGTTACATAGAGCAGAGCCAAACCTTAATGTGCACAGAATTCACAGGCTAATGATTGATGAATTCCCATGGACCCAGGGATGTTCAGGCAAGAAATTAAGAGCACTGTCTTAGGAAAAGGATTACGTAAGAATTCAGCTATCTTTCACAGGGTGCTTAGGGCTACTGTACTGTTACATCAAGAGATGTGTATTTTTACTTTGAAATAGCTCCTAAGTACTTTATATGCCTCTTGCCTCCCCACCAAGGAGGGCTGATTGTACCACCGAAGTCTCCGCATTTTAGAACAGGAGCAGCAGCAAGAAGATGAGTGCAGCACCCTAAGCAGAATGCCTGAGGTCCTTCATGACTCAGGAAGGGATCAGTCTTTTCAGAAATGCTCTTAACTGAATGTATTTTTCTATTGCTTAGTTACATTAACATATAAACCACATACTATGCCTTTGAAAAACATTTTTTTCTGTACTTTCAGCTTCAGGCATATACTAGGGAATATGATTTTCCATCATTGAAGCAGATAAAGGTTTAGTGGTAAATGGTTAGATTACACTCAAGGGAAGAGGGGAAAAAGGAAGCTCAGCAGTGACTACACTGGACAGAGGTATACCTGAGCTTGAACCGCCTTTAGAAAAGGACAAACAAGATCTGAGAAAGTAAAGGCCTCTGTTTCTGAGGTATGACAATACACCACAACTCCACAAGTTTTTTGAAAGTCAATGTTAGTGAAGCATTTCCGTAGCTTCACCCTCCCGTTCTCTCCTCTCCCCTGTCCCCCCAGTCTCAGCATTTAGGTAAGCACAATAGGATCCTACTGTATTCTGAAAACACTACCTGCCATTCCTCTCCTAAACTGCTACCTGATGAATAAAGGTGGAGTGAATAATATCAGAAAGTAAGTACTATATCGTATTGCCCTGACATTATCTTCTGGCAATTGCAAGTCTCCCTATTTTGTGTCAAAACTGTTAAACTATGCAGAATTCTGAAATCAGTATGTGATCCAAAGCTCTCTTACTCACCTCTCCTCCTTTTAAACAACTGATCTTCTAACCTCAGTTTTCCTGTGTTCCAGTGATTTGTATTAGAAGTACAAAAGAGCACTCGAGTGCTTCCAGATGGCCACTTACTCATCTTATTGTAAGTGCTGGCCTTTCCTACTGTAAATTGGCTGTTGCATCTGACTGCCCACACAGGCTATGGCAGGAAAAAAAAAAAAAAGTTGGACTTGCTGTCTTAGGAAACAGATCAATCAACTATGTCTTCCCATCATTCCACTTGTAAGCAGATTTATATCTGTGCCTAGGATGCCAGGGAATTTTTGTGGGTCAGGAGAGTTTCACACAATGCACTGTTCCAGAATGCTCATGGATATGCTCCATGCTCATGCTGGAAGGTGCGAATGGGCATGAAGAGGCATTCTACCAATTTTAAGATGCTTAAAATAAGGAGTTCCATAGCTCCAATGGCAAAACTGACCATCCAAGTTGGCATAGATTTTGGCTTGAAAATATTCCTCTACCTCTATACCTTAGAGAAACTTCTTCCAAGATGTGGAAGAACTGAATGTCTGGACAAATAACTGACCTCCACAGCCTGCTCACCTCGTGCTGCCTCCTGCTGGTAGGCAGGGCAGGGACATGGCTCTGCAAAGCCCAGGTTGCACAGGCCTGGTCTCACTCATTTACTTTTATCATCCTCCCAGTGGTGACCATCAACAACTATAAGGCCATCTATAAAAAGCTTAAAGAACATAGACAACAAAGACAAGGCCCAGACTATGAAATCTTTTCACTTACTGGCATTCCATAGCCTCAACTTCCCCATGTCTACTTATGGGCAAACAGGCTATAGCACTTGGCCATTTACACGTGAACAAGCATATGGAATGTAAGGCCTGTAGTTACACTTGCAAGAGCTTAGAGATGTTACTCAAATGGCAGTAAACAGTATTGATAGACAAATGTGTATTTACTGGAAGATCAGTTTCAGCTGGGACAGTTCTCAGTTGAGCAACTTCCTGCTGCCTACTGACAGTTACACAGTCACCCTCCAAAACCCCCTAACAGGCACAGTAAGAATATAACCAGAAGAGAAACTGATTTTTGTGGCTCTTCTATCTCTAGAAGAGACAGTTAAGGTTATCAACCCAACCCACCACCTCTTCCCTCACCTCCAGCTAGTCAAGAACTTTAAAGAGGAATTCCTCTCCGTGGTAGCGCGATAGATTGTCGTGTTCCGATTACTAGACCTCAAAACAAGAAACGGATCCTTAACCTACTGGTTCAAGAAACCCTCCACCCCACCAGCACAAGTATGAAGTCTTGCACTAGATCTGCTTTAATTTTTGTTTAATTTTTCACTTCACTTTAAAACAACAGTTAAAAGCTTACAAAGAAGCATCCATGTTACTGAATACATTCATGGTATGTTGCACTGAGAGCTTTCCAGTTATTGCTCAACTGTCAGAAACATTTGTTAGTGGAAATGTTAATATCCATGCACTCACCCATGCTGTGACCCTGCCCAGAGTAAGAGCTACAGGCCGAAAAACACTAATGGGTATAACTGTTGAAGAATAGTTTTAGCTTAAATAATGGACATACTCATTTTATAAAAGCTCTGCCATTGGCTCACATTAGTCACATCGACACGCTTCAACAGAAAGTCTATCACAGACTACCCAGCACATCTGCTAGCTCCAGCTGAGAGTAACTCTTCTGCAGGACTTATACCAGACAGCACCTTTCTTAAACTGTGCTTAGAGAAAACAATTACAGACCTTGAATTAAACTCATTCACCCATACTGCAAGTCTTTAAACCCCTCACATCATCCAGTGGTGTACTGGCTCTTCGATGCATCTTTAATAAGACCAGGCTAGCTTAAAAGCTCTACTTAAGGTAAGTAGTTGTCCACAGAGGCTATTGATATAACTTTGTTCAAGCTCCTAACAAGCTAACAGAAAACTCTGTAGTTTTATAACAAGTATCCTAAGAATGACCCAAACTCATAAGTCTTTTACACGTAATACACACACATACCACCATACCTGCTTCTAACTTGTGCAGAAGTCCTGCTGTAGGCTGATGTGACCAGCACCTCACAGTAGCAGAACATGCACATTCCTGTCTGTTCTCATACATAAAACTTTGTCAAGTAGGATCTGTTGTTCATTTTAACTAGTACCAGCAAAATATTCAGAAAGTTTCAAAAAGTGACCATGGCACAGATTGGAGGGGGGAAAGAATGAAGGAGAACATACAGTGACAAAAATACACTTGGTTCTGCTGACTTTGATGCGTAGAATTACCTTTCTGAAAGAATTAAACACCAGACAGCACTTGTGCTCATCAAATCAAAACCCAGAAGATGTTAAAGGCTGCCAGACAGAAGAGCACCAGCACACTCTTGCAGAAGAATAGGGCTTTATGTAAGAACCATTTGGTAGCAGTTAACTAAACAGATATGACAAGCAGTTCGTAAAGATACAAAGTAAGCCTGTGTATCCTGGTGATGCTGCTTCAGTTGAGTTTTTTCTCAGGATTGCTGTTGACAAAAGCAACTTCAAAGCATTATTCCTCTATTTATACTAAATAAAACACTCCCCATACTATCCCAGTGACCTCCTTTCTGCGGAAGGGGAAATAAAACCTGTAATATTGGTTTGGCATTGTCTTTTCATGAACTATTAGTATTACCTTGATATTTGCAAATCAACATTCAAAAGGTGGGTTTTTTGGCAAACCAGACATGTCAGACTTTTCATCCCAAGAAAGATGATCAATCTGCTGACAGCACTTTCAGTCAGGTATAGAACTTATATGCTCCAACTCAAAGTCTGAAAAACGCAAAAAGTGAAGGTTGAGCTGAAATCAACAATTGACGTTTTCTGCATCAATAACATGCTATTGTGTATTAAAATACTTGTCTTCTAACAGACAAAGAGTTATCAATTTAATGGGAATAAAAGGACTGACTGGAATTTCTACTAGGAAAAAAACTGGAAAGAAATCAGGAATTGGCTATGAAGCAGGAAAAAGTTGGCTCCTAAACAAATTCAGAGCCCACCTAATCTTTCTGTTCCACAATCACCCAGACAGGGTCTCATCACCAGTCAATATTCTTTCCTTTCAAATCTCAGTCAAGGGTAGACAATGTTTGTATCTGAACATTTCAGCTGTAAAAACAGGTCGAACAACAGTGGCATATCACTACTCTTATTACTAGTCTAATTTTTGTTAACTTCTGGAATAATTCATCAGCAGTTATTTCTTGCAACCAAGTCCAATAAGTCTTGATGAGTACAGTCAACTCTCATACTTGCTTTCCTAAGAAACTTCTGGGCAAGTGAGGCCAGCACAGGACTGGGGGCTTCCCCACCACAACCTTTTATTTTTCCCCAGCACTTGTCCCTCTCCCCCAAGCAGCCTGCTTGCCTTGAAAAAGCTGACTTCAAGGCAAGTATATTCCACTTCCTTCCTCGGGAGCTCTGCAGCTAGTTCTTACAGCTTCCTCATGAATAACCCAGAAGTCCAAAGAGAGAAAGGAAGAAATGAACAAAGATTCTGAGAAGGTCCAGGACTCATCTTCCACACAGATTTAAGGGCAGACAGGTGGAGCAAGCAGCAGGTTGATCTCAGAAGAAGCAGACATTATAAAGCCATAATGGAGACCCTTACTGAAGGAATACATGTTTCCCATTTCAGGCAGCAGGGTGGGGGCAGTGAGGAGAGCTGTTTTTTGAAACTTGAAGGACATTTCAGTCACACTTGCATGCAAGCACTCGCCTGCTGAACGCAGAGGCCATTCCACCACACAAAATCATAAAGATACCCATCTTCTAAACTCTTAAATTTTTTTAATCTAAGAAGTAGGCACCACTGGCACAGCGAGTCCACAACAAAAGCCTTCCCTTTGGAAACCAGGGCCAAACCAGCCCATTTTGCTAGGAGTGCCGTGGAAGGCCAGGTTAGAGTTCTACAAACATTGTCAGCAGAAAGCGGTTGAGCAAGTTGAAGCCTTCTACTTGAGAGTGATTACTGCAGTTTTACTCCTCTTGGCCCAGTCACAAAGGCAGGATGATGTTTACAAACTCTGGAGCCCCAACTGTGAGGGGAATGAAGTAACCCCACCTGAAAAATCTTTAGGAAGTCTGAAAAACAGGGGGCAGGAGGGAGGGGGTATTTTTTGCCATCATTAACTGCCAACAAGCTGATATCTCCACCTACATGGGTTTGAACACTTCATTCCATTCCTCCTCCAAACTAAGCAAAGTCAAAACTGGAGGGGGGTGTGCGTGTGTACACATATGGGGGTGGGCAGGGGGAAATCTAGATGTCTAGACTAGTAAGACTCATTTCATTGCAGAAGGATCACAAATAAAAACAACAGGTGAAGAAGTTAGGGTCAGTCTTGGAGTTAATATATCAAATTTAACACCCAGATAGAGACTCACCTCCAGTTAAAATTACCCAGTAACTAGGTGGAAGAATCCTACCAACAACCAGCTGCTGCATCTAAAAGATAAAACAACTTCAAGAAGAAACTCAAATGGGTATTACAACATTTATCTGGCAGGGAAACAGGAGCATGGTGCATTTCTCTCCAAGGTGATCAAACTACTAGATCATGACATACCTTACCAGATGATATATTTGTAGGAGAGTCTTCAAGTAAAGGTTTGAAGATACTTTGATCCTACTGCAATGGTAGAACACAACAGGAGTTTCTTGATATGATGGGGTCTTGATATATCATGGGACAGTAAACGTTTTAGCTGTGGAGTTCTAAAAATGATCCAAAGTCACATATAAGCTTTAATAATACCTGTAGAAACAATGACCCATTTTCAGGTAGCTCACAAGAGGCCAAAATGCCATGATTCCAAGTAGAGCTCCTCAAGGGAGAACATTAATGCAGTCACCTCACACGACATTCAGACCAATCAGAAAGCTCTTGAGACCCATCTACATATGAGTAGCTAAACCACTGGAATAAAGAGTCCACAACTTTCCCATAACTTAGCACCCTAGACAGAAACTCAAAGCAAAACTCAGCTCATTCACCCTTGTGACAAATGATGCCTTACAGACAAAGTATTTGTTCCCAATACCTCAGTACTGGCCCTGACCTTTGGTAGCACCCTCTGTCAGACAGCTGCTGCAGACAGCGTAGCAGCATCCTGGAGTACCTGGGAAGCAAGCACCTCACTGATGGTTTTCACAGTGCTAGAAGTAAGTCGTTAGGTTCTTATTTAGAAATACTGCATGGAGATCTGACCAGGCAGTAGTCATGTCAGGACTTCATCTGAAGAAAAGCTGATCTTAGAGCTACTCTCAGTTCACAGGACACTGGAGGTTCTAGGAAAGGCCACCCCTATTTTAAAGCAGTGCCTTTCACTATTACATGCATAGCAGCAATGCTAGTCCTGTCAAATAGAAGTAATTCCTACCTCTGCTTTTTATAGCTGTCTGCTATTCATCCCCACCATACTCCATCACCCCTCCCCTGATTCTAGCACATACACATCTCTGCTGTACTCCGGGAGATACAGTTCCAGCTTTGAAGTCCAAGCTGTCAGCTGCAGTCACCTAAATCCGATCAAATACTGTAGGATTGAATTCCAAATCATTTATTTTCCTTATACTTCCAGAACTAAAAAAAAAAAATACATCAGTGAAAACTTAGCTAGAGGTGCAAGGCCTCCTGTAATAACTTGCCTTTGATGAGATTTTCCAGCAAGAAACAAAAATATTGATGTTTAATACCAATTCAAGCTATCAGCTACCACATTTACCAATTTTGCTGAAACATCTCTATTTTAGCACAAATGCCTTCTGCCTATGCCACCTCTAGGCACCTCCTGAGTACCACAAGTCTCATCAAAAGTATTGGTTTATAAAACTAATCAACAGTTCACAAGTGACATAAAGCTCATGAAAAAAAATAATCAATTTAATCTTAGGTAAATTATTAGTAACTACAATTTTATTCTAATGACTAGAAAAGTAGCATTCTATAGGAGGTTCTGAAACCAGTTCTTAGACTAACGTATACACAGTTTAATCTTACGAATGGTTTCTTTCTTTCTACAGTATCTTTAAGAATTCTTTGTACCAATTGTCATAATGGGAGTACAGGATTTCAAATCTTGTCATCTGCACTGCCAACCTTGCCGAATATAAACACATTTTTGAAGAGCCTCATATAACCCTGAGTTAATGAGACTTGTGACTTTCTTCTGTGCAAATTTGTATTGATAAGCAAGGTTTCATAAAATACATCTTGTGACTTGCAAATTCCACAAATGACTACTCCTTCAAGCCACCAAAGTCAGCTTCTTTCTAGCTAAGCAAGTTCCCTTCACAAGCTCAACACAAGTTCTTTGATCCAGAGATCGGCTTCCCACTCTCATCCATGTCTTGACTATTAATATTCAGAAGTCAGCTGGAAGTGCACCCTGGCTAGAAGGGGAGGCTAGAGAACAGGGGAAAACCAAGGAGAGAGGCACTCAGCGCTACACCACTGTGTGGTTCTATAACCAAAGGTGGAGGGAAGTAGTGTGGTTCTCCTCCCTCTCCCAGATGATGGGATGAATAGCATCCCCAGGAGGGGGATGTCAGAAATCAAAGGTTCAGAGAAAGGCAACAAGAAAGAACAGAGAACGAAATTATTTCCATGAGAGGAACAAAAGAGATGGTCAAAATTCCTCAGCCTGGAAGAGAGACAACAGAAGTGACAGAAGTCTACAATGGCCCTGGGGATGGTTAGGAAAAGATCATCCATTTTCTTGCTCTTGACAGGAAGTAAAGGGCATGAAATTAAGCTAACAGGAGCCATGGTCAGAAGAAAAGTAGTAAAAGAAGATGGCACTTCACACAAAGCTTGGCAAAATGTTACACAGACTGCCTAAGAGCCAAGTAGTTTAAAGAGCTTTGTGGGTGCAAGGGCAGTCTGGCACAAATACTTCAGACAGACAAATCACAGCTAGTTCAGGAAGTTCCCAGGTTGAAAACAAAGCTTGGGAGAATGAGCAGAAATTTTCTATGTTCTTGCCCTCAGCCTTCCACATACATTTGCTTATGTTCCCTGTACTCTCGCTGCAGTACAGGGGCTGTTCTGAAGCAAATAGTCCACTTTTTCTGATGGGTGACCTTAAAACAAGATAGTACTAAAAAAACTTTTAAAATTACACTGAAGAATCTTGCATGAATGCCTGAGCTATTCGTAAGCAAAATCATGACCAATGAATGTTTGATGGGAAAAAAAAGGGAAGATAGGAAACAAAAAGCAGTTCTAAATTAGATTTATAATTATACTTCAGAACTCCTCTTTGAAAGCCATGACAAAAGCCATAACTGAAAAATCTAATCAAGATTCTCCTTTCTGCAATACTGAAATGTCACACGAAATAAAAGAATTGCAAAAATCACTAAACCATGTATGCAATAAATGCATAGCAAGCCATGTACCTGTCACAGCAGATGCAATAAATGCTGTTTAAAATAAAGACAAGCTGAGCTAGAGCTATTAATGGGGAGATATACTCACTGGAATCAAGATTTAGAGGACCGCAGGCTTCTGAAACTTCCCCTGAGGAAAAGGTAATCCAGACAGTCTTTCAAGAGCGATTAAGTCAGGTGACACAAAGCAGAACATACTGTCATCCAAGGGAAGGTAAGAGGAATGCACAAATGGAGCAAGCATTCATCATTTATTAACTAGCTGAAGATTGATAAGCGAAACACTAAAGCTTGCTGATTCTACAGCCATTTTTCACACAAAAATTTGTCAGCACATTTGAGATAAAAATCCTGGTTTAAGAAAGCCAGTCTTTGTCTTGGGGAAGAACTAAATTGAGGTTTACACAGAAAGGTAACTGAAATAATTAGGCAATTCACCTCCAAACTTCAGCTATTCTATTGACAGTAGTCAAAGCCAGTCCCTGCTGGCTTCTATGTAACTTAGACGAAGGCTAGTGCTATTCCTAGTTACTCTTACTCCACTAAGAAAGTGATGCTACGCTGTCTCTATCTGTCGCTGAGCCAAGTATCGCAGTTCCAGACAGACACATTCTTCCACACTAGCTGAAGAGCAAGCAAGAATTGCCTCCCCCATTAAAATCTGACCTCTCAGTCACTCAGGAACCAGTCTCTCTAAGAACAAAACAGCTTTCAAAACAGCACTTATATTCTCCAGGAGGAATCTGGGGAAGAATAGAACAGGAAGGGTGAAGATTAGGTTAGCATGACTGGCACAAAAGCTGAGAAGGCAAGAGCATCTGTGACAGTCTGGAAATAGCAGCTAAGAAGAAGGAAGAAGTGTTAGAACTTTAAAGCTGGAAAGGAATAAAAAGTAAAAAAAAGTCAGACTGCCTGCAGAAGTTTCCCCTCACTTAGCTGGACCAGCTCAAATGCAACACTGCTATCCATAAAACCTACCTTCAAATACTGTACAGAATCCTTGTCACTACTCAAGACCCCAGACAAACTACAGCAGGAAGGTTCATTTTCCTCAGAGCAAGCCAGATTAATTGCACAGATTTCTAAAAGATGCTCCTAGATACTCTGCACAGATGCCTAGAGTACTCCTGATGACAGGAAACAGCAGATATAGCCACTTAGTCCTTTGGATCTGCCCCAGTAGCTATGTACCCGACAGTCACCGTAGGCTCAGACAACACAGATTGAGAGTTTGGGCTGAGATCAGAATCCTTAGTGACCTCAGGAAACACATTTTAGACCAAATGGAACAGAGGTGGGGAAGTAGGAATTAAGACGTCACAGGCCTCCTGGAGCCATGCCTATAGACATAAATCTATTTCAGGTAAACTTCACAATTTGAACTTTTACACACTGTCCAATAGGGAAAAACACACGTTAAATGTTTTGGTCAGTACCCACAGAAGACCCTCTCCCTTCGGGTCTCTAACAAGTCATGGGAAAAGACTTCCAGAAACTCAATACTTTTCAACAACTCTGTAAACCTGCTTTTAAGGAAGCCCTCTGCTCCAATCCGCAACAAAGGGCGCCGCAGGTTTTGCCTGCATCTTGGAGGTGATCCTTAGATCTGGTGGACAGAGACCTAGTGTCCCACAAAAAGCTTTAGGCGCATGCAAAACAGGCCTTCAAAAAGGACAGCCTCTCCCACCTGCCAGCTCTTCCACTCCTGCCCAAGCACTGCAATGCTCTATTCACACAAGACCACTGTGGAAGAACAATGGACACTATGAAGAAGGATAATATATACACAAAGTAAAATCCATCTGAACAGTCTTGACAAACCATCCTGCTTGTCACTTAGCTTTGTTTCAAATAACTGGTCAGAGCTAATGGTGAGCACAGAACCTGAAAGAGTTAATGCAACCAGCCAATACCAGTGCTCAGAAGAAGCACCAGTCATCTTTCCTACTGCCACAGCTCCCTTCTGCTCGTGAATTTACCTAACATATCCATATACACTACATGTTCACACAATCTGATTAAAAGTTAACCGATCTTGAAATATCCTTCAATACAGGTGTTAGCATGTCTGTTACAATGAGGTTTTCTGGGAAAGCAAACTGAGATAAAATAGCATCAGCAAGCTTTCCTTCTATACCTTAGAAGAAATTAGATAATAGAAAAGCCAGTCAATTACCAAAACAAAACTACTTAAAATACCACAGCTACCAAAGCAATAGAATTTGGTATGCTATACTCCAACCATACAGAGAGGAGAGACAACATCCTACTACTTTACTTGAGGGCAGTCAAACAAGTGGCACAGTTTGTATCATACCCGTCTCTCTCAAAAAGCAGAGTCTACTGCAACCTCCCCAAGGTTTCATTTCTCTTTTTGACAGTTCTAGAGTAGAAGCAGCAGGAAGAAAAATTAAGCTGACATGCATCAACCCTGCAAACCTGCTAGAACCTCAGATAATAGCTTTCCCTTCCATTCTATTCAGGGAGAACACAAGATATTAATTTTTAATTGAGATTAGAAATTGAGATTGAATCAGAAGTTATATACAAGAGAAAAGAGTAGCAATTCCAGCAGATGTTTCTCTGCTAGTATCTGATTTTAGTGGACAAAAAAAAAGGAGTCAGAAACCTGCCAGAACACACTGGTTTAGATGGAGGGTGACAGAATTAAGTTTCAAGAGCCATTTCCCCTGATTATTACAGAAAAGAAAAGAAACAAACTATTTTACATCTTCAGATACTTTCATGACTTCACAGCTATTAAGGTACAATCCTCTCCACCACAGCTGGAGCTTCCAGAAATCTGCTGAGTTAATCCAATAGCAAGGAACAGCAGAAGTATTGATGAAATTAGAGAACAGAGAAAAAAGCCTTTTAGAAAGGGACATGGAGAAGTACAATACCGTGCAAACAGTTGGGGACCATCTTAACATCATTTTATTAGATTTCAATGGAAGCTCTCAGCCTTGCTACCACCTTTGAACTGTTTCAGACAAACTTGATATTAACCAAGTATTCACGTCCTACTCTCTAAAGTTTTGGAAGAAGTCCAAGATAAATTAAGCCCATTATATACATACACTTTCTTGTTGCATTAAAGAAAGTGTAGCTAAGATTGTCTCTTTTGAAGTGTATGTAACAACCATGAAGACCCATTAATGGTTAGTGCAAGACTTGTTTTATGTTAATATTTAGAATTCAAAGATGAACTAATAATTAATACTGCTCTTCCCCTCCCCTCTGCGCTCCATGTGGCATGATATTAGTGTCCTCTGGGCACTTCAAGCCATGCATCATTATAATTTCGACTTGAAGTCAAGAGGGAATTAAACTAACTATGTAATAACATACTTTAATTATTGTTCTAAACACAGAACACCTGCATGCACTCTCTTTTGTATTGGAAATATGCATACTAAGAAGGTAGGCAAATACAGAGAAAACAGATATGCCCCCAAGTTCTATGTATGCAAAGTTCCCGGGAATAGAGTAGTATTTTAATCTTAACCCTTTTAAATAATGTTCATGTTGACAGCACTGCAGTCTTTCCCTTTGTGTTTGCAAATGAAAATGCCCACAAAACCAACTCAAGCTAATGAACCTAGATGTCTTGCCGTGGGAAGAGGAGAGGCCCATACTCAACCTCTGTTCCTAAGGTTGCACAGAGATTAAGGCACTATTTTTCCAAGTCCTCTTCAACTCTCTCATCAGTCCTACTCAATTGAGTCAACTCTAGAGCTAGTTGAGCAGCAGTCACATTTGGAAGAGGAAACACAAGGCAGAGGCTTGGCTGGCCCTCAGTGATGGTAACAGCTGCCTGATCAAACATCTGCGTAGCTCCAAACAAGACGCATCATTTTTCTTCACTGGCGTTGGCTCTGAGCACAGGTATCGTCATAGTCCTTTTTACCATAAGGAACAGAAGTGTCTAGGTTTTATTGCTACGTGAGTTGCACAATAGTTTCAGTCCATTTGAACTTCACATTTGCACAACAGATTTATCAAATAAATTACAGGTTTTCTCACAGTAGTAACAGAAATGTCATTAATCCAGAAACGGGGGATAACGCACTTGAACTGTCCTTCATTGCAGCCCCAAACTGAACACCTGCCCGGTTTTGAATTTCTGCACATGCCAAAGAGGGTGGCAGAGAAACTAACAGACAGAAAACACCTTATTTCAACTTCAGATAGCAGCTGTCCTTCCCATACAACCTCTTCCGCTCTCTGAGCCAGGACATTGCAGACACAACCAAAGCCATATCTCTATCTTGCTGTTCTCCGTAAACTTACAGGAATAAGTTGAGTAGAAAACTAAGAGTCACCACTGTAAGACATGGTGCAAGTTCTTTCATGCAGATTTACACACAGAAAGCACTTGAATAAAGGATCAGACAGGGATTCTGCACACAGGCTTAATTAAATATTGGTGGGAGCACCAGAGTTCAGTTGAGAAAAAACTAAGTTTACAAACATGTCCCTGAAACAAATGCTTGTTATAATATTCCAGCAGCGGGATTTCATTTTCTGAACCGCACTTTGTGGCTACAGTAAAACTTTAACACATTTGCAGTACCAATCATTACGTTGTATTTAATTACTATTAAAAATGAACTGCTTACAGCAGCAAATAATCCCAGCATACAACAGTACACGTAGCCTACCATTCCAAGGTACCCATGTGAATATATGACAACCAAGACTTGATCAACCCCACCATAAACAAAGGAGTATCAGATTTTTAACATCAAATATTGTCTACGAGAGTAATGTAAACTGGAGGGGATCTGATATAGCTTTACATTACTAAAAGTCAGACAAACCCTATAAACTGGCACAGCTTTGGAAGGGAAGCTTTGTAACCAGAGTAGCAAAGTACATGCAACAACCTCTGAAAGCAGGCACTTGCCCTAATTTACTCTAAGCAAGTGAATTAAAAGCGCTTCTCTATTTTTTCACTTCTCCTCCCATTGATGTGGATCTGGAAGACATGAAAGGGAGATTACCCCGTCAAGTCTTCAACTTCATTTCATTGTTGACCCCTAGTTACTACTCTGGTGTGTACCAGTGTAACAGCTTTCCTCATAAGGATGAGTAGCAATGGAGAATAGAATGAAGCCACATAAGATAAGCTAACATTCAAAAACTCGGAAATTAATTTCGCTACTCCAAAGCTGGACTGATAACTCAGAAATGTGTACTAGTGAATACTTTCCAGTTTTAGTGCTTCATTTGCCATTGACTCTTCTGCTGTTCTGTCTTCTCCAGATTCCTTGCCAAACTGAAGTTTCACAGACTACTAAATCTTACAAATCCATCCTAGTGGCTTAGGGACAAACAAATTATCACTGACAGCAAGTTGCCACAAGTCAAGACTGTCTTTTCCCACCAGCTAAAACTCATTTTATTTACCTTACATTTGCAGTGATCTGGGAATGGATATTAACAGCTTGAGAAGATCTGTTGATACCCAGTTTGTTCTTCTAAGCCTGATGACAATTACATTTTGGTAGTCCACAGTTAATGTCCAGGACATGAGGCGTTAGAAAAAAGGGATTTAAATTCTGGAAATTAACCTCTAAAGAACTGTCACCAGTGAGGTTTGAGCAACCACTTCACCCTTCACCTCTTACAGAAGAAGAGACGCGATATGACTACAAGCTATAAACCATACAACCCTGAAGTTATTACAGCTCAACGGCAAACTTCAGAAGGCCCTACAGGAGCACTAAATATTTGAAAACCAACATCTGAAGTGTGTATGCAAGTCTAAACGTTTCCATTTACTTCCTTCCCTTCCACCCTTTCTGAAAGAAGAAAGCACTGGTCTGCATGGATGAATCATAGAAATCATAATCTGTCCTACAAAGGTGTCTAACAGTCAAGTACAACACAAACATTTTGGGCACACAGATAAACATATGGCTTAAACAGCAGTTTATAACCAACAGAGGAGGTGCTATTGGCTCATTGTTGTGTACAAAAAACAGGCATTAATGAAGGGCAGCAGATGGTTACACTTGCTCTTAATAGTCCAAGTAAACATGGTCTGACTTCTAGACTTTGTTGATTACATGCAGTTACAGTAAAAACTCCATGTTATGATAGAAGGAAAATGATCAAAAGCCCCCCCAAAAGAAAAAATTTCTGTACATAGTGTAAAAGAAAGAAACTGCCACTAAAATCTATTAAGCAGCAGCACAGGTTACCAGACCAGTGCTATTAAAATTGTCCTCAATTAATAGGAAGAACAGTAAATGGTACCAAATATTGAATACCCTATAAAACTTCTACTTCAGTCTTGACTGGGAGTAGGTCAATAATTAAGCTATTTATGAGTTTCTCAACTTACTGCTTAAAGCACGTCAGTCAAGCCTTCCAAGTATGAATGAGGTCCCTAATTAGAACTTAAGTTCTCCAGCTGGAATCCCGAACCTTTAAAAGTGTAGATTGTGTTTTAAGGTAGACATTGACTTTACAATGTTATAAACAGAATTACATACATTCGGGGGGCAGGGGGGGGGGAAAGACTGAAAGAATCCTATCTGATGTTTTAGGCTAACTGCTAGCTCATATAATACTTCACCACAATATAGATGTACAGAACTGCTTCAGAAGGAGTAAGGAAAGCTACCTGAAACTAGCAGTTCTACCCAATTGCAGAAGAGTGCATGAGTGTTAGTATTGCCTACTCACTGGAAGTCTGGAAATGTAGAAATTTATCCAATTCAAACATTAGATGCTTGAAGTTACTTATGTTCAGAGTATAGAAAACATAGGAGAGACTAGAGACCTAGTAGACTATCTGGAAGCAGATGAGGAATTGCAAGAACAATTTTAGAACAATACTAGTAAAACAGTAACATACTAAACAAAAACCACCAGAACACATCCTGCTAGGAGCAAGATACATATAATCAGGACTTTCAAGCCCAAAGCAGGATGTAAACAGATTGCAGTTTATGTACTAATACTCCAGTCTTATCTCAGATTTAAAAAAAAAAACTTCAGAGAATGAGCACCTGTGCATCTGTCCAAGGGACATATAATTGGTTACCCAAGGACTATTAGGCTGTTTCTTAGCAACCTCTGCAAGCTCTAATCAAGTGAGACTAAGATTGTCATTTAGCCTTGAAATGCTTTGCCCCTTCCATCTAATGCAGCATTCTAAGTGCTACTGAGGAGCAGTCATTTCAATCACAAATAAAAATCCATGCTTACTGTGTGTTTCAGCTAAGAGTTTCTCTTAGCACTGGCTATCAGGAGTTCTTCATGACCAATATGGGTTTTACTTTATTTAGTATCTGAAACAGCAACTAATAAAACAAAGCTTTAAATTTACTCATTTCTATACAAAATAAAGGCTAACTACAACTCTAAGAAAACTACCTAGGGAATAAAGTTTAATGAATGAGCATAAGTGACAGCCCAACTCTTAAATAACAACATTTTATAATCTCTGAACACAATTGCAAGAAAGATGCTTAATATCAAAAGCAGCTGTAGACATTTCAGGGAAATAGCAAGCATTTATCTCACAGAGCTGGATGGCATTTAAATCTTTGGTAACACTGAAATATAACTACTACGTTGCACACACTGAATTTCTAAAACCAAGTAACTTTCAGCAAAATTTTGGCCATCAGACCAGGAAAAAAAAAAAGCCAAAGGAATCTGAGTATTGAAAAATAAACTCATCTGTTCAGTCCTAGTCCAGCTTTGTTGCTCATCTGTAATACCAATGGATATATGATAGACGCCACTTAATCTTTAAGAGTGCTGTCTTAAGTTTTATAGAGAGTATTTTTCCTTATACAGTAACCAAAGGCACCAGAAATCTACAGTTAAATCAGGGATGGCCACTCCTCCCTGACTCAAGAGGATCTACACAAGAGCATCACACAGCTCTCCACAAGCTCTCTTCCTCCCAACAGGTCTCCCTGGGTGTACAGCAGGGGAAGTCAGTGGCTCTAAGAGGGTCCCACTGCCCCATGGGAGGCAGTTCAGCAGGTGCCCAGCATGACCTAGCACAGATCATCTTAGCCATCTGTACATGTTCATTCCCCAACCCTGGGGGCAGGGGCAAGGGAAGGGGGAAGTAGTCAAGCTACACGTCCACCTTCTGCTCACATGACAGCTGAACATGCAACTCAAAAACCACTGACTGTATATGGCAGACAGTACTGCCAGTAGTCATCTCTGGCCAAAGACCAATCAATTTTAGACAACGACTAACCAGAAGCCAGAGCAGCTTTCTAGCAAGAAGCCCATCAGAAGCATATCAGAGTGCTGAAGTGGAAGAGAGTGGTGGAGTTACTCCCAAGGAACAGTAGCACTACCCTTTGGGTAAGCATCTGGGCTGAGCATTAGGAGACAGAAGTAATGCCAGTATATCCCTAGTCCTCACTCCTTCAAGTAACCTCTCCTTCCAAATTGCTGCTCCTAAGCTTCTTCCAGATCAGAGGATTACTAGCAGCTAGAACCAGAGAGGACCAAGGGAAAGCAAAACAATGTGCTCGCAGGAAAGTGTCCCTCTTTTTGCAGTCTCTTCAGCAGGCTGAGAAGCTCTGAACTAAAGCAAGCAACACAAACAGGACCCACACAGAGTTGACAAAACATTGGCCTTGTTTTCAGAAGAGGAGGGAGGGAAGCTTTCAGGCACACAGTAATTTAAAGCTTCTGCAGATGACTAAGTGTACGATGCAATCACAGCTGCTTTATGAACTTAATAAAGTAGTTTCTAAAGTATGTTCATAGCATGTATCTCAGAGCCACCACTCACACAAATCAACACCTACGGGAAAAACAAGGGAAGCAGTCAGACTACACCAAAAGGGAGAATTCCACTCATCTCACCTACTCATAGTGACTCGATGGCACTGCTCAAAAGTGGGGCCAGACAGCCACCAGCCCACAGGGATTGCACAAATGAAAGTCAGTTTAAAAGTTATTTACCTTGCACATCCATCTCCAGTACAATCCTTCTCATACAAGAAAAACTTTATGGCAAATGATTAATGACAAACAGATTAAAAATGCACTAAACCATTTTGGGCTTTTTTTTTACATCCAGAAAATGCAGTTGTTTCCCATCATTTACTCTGACAGAAGCTTAATATTTTGCAGGGTTTTTTTTGCTGACAGAGAACTCTAACAGTAACCCAAAGCGAGGACTTGCGCAAGGAATACAAGCAGTAGCATCAAACACAGAGGGCAGCTTTTACAACTGAAAGCTGCTCAGCATCTACACCCAACAGACTTCCTTGAACTTCACAGCATTGCTCATAAAGTGTACAATACAGTGGGAACAAGGCCCAAACATCACAAGTCTGATAGAAACGCAACCAATTACTGTTTTACCTTAACCAACTATGTTATAGACAAATCTGACTGTTTAAAATTAAAGCTACAAGTAGTTGTGTCTTTAGCAGACTTTTCATATGCAGGTTTTGGGGTTTTTTAACTTTGTTTTAGGTTTTGTTTTTTTTTAGAAAAGAGTGTTTGAAACACCTTCAAACAGCCCAAAGAGTGCTATGAAGCCTCCATCACATTGCAGCGAATCATACCCGCTCTGTTTCTTCCTCGCCCCTCTCTCCAGCTCACATCTTCTAGTGTAAAAGTGACCCTGACTACTTTAATACCCATTCCATTTTCAGTCAAAATTTAATGCCCACACCAGCTGTGTGGCTAAGAGTGTAGCATTTCACTGATAGGCTGCCTGGAGTACCTTCTGGAATAAAGACTAGAGAGTTGACAAGAGGTGTCTGAGCACACCACCCTCAATGTCTGGGAGGTAAGGTAATTAGTCTACAAGTTTTGAATTCAGCCTCAGTGTTTCTAATAAATACACGAGTGTTTATTTAAGGAAGCTTCCAAGGAGTATAAATAGAAGTATCTGACCATCGCTGTGACATTCAAAAAACACCCAGAACTTGAAGGTATAAAAGCTTAAATAGTTAGCACAATATTGTCCTCTGAGGCACATTTGTTTCAAAGACATAAGAAATTCTAGATTTAGTGACATCAATGTAGGAAAGATTAAAAGCACAAAGAACATTTCTGCTTAAAATTAGAAGACAGATTTTCTATAGTTACATGAAACTTAAGTCTTTAGGCTTTCTATTTTGGGCAAGCTGCAAATAGTTGCTGGCACACACAGCATGCCAATAATAAAACCCTTTTTCAAAGAGTGGTTCTGAAGTGCTCACCATTAAGGCCTTGATTCTTTTTTAGAGGTGACACCTGCAGCTGCTATTGAAATCAACTGGAGTTGTCACTACCCAGCATAGCTGAAGTCAGTCTCTAAAACATCACCCAATTATCATCTTTTAGGAAAGAAGATAACAAAACCTGCAAGCTGCTCCTTGCGTTTCCGTAACTTGAAACTAAAGGGATATCATTTACATAACACATCATTCCCTCAACCTTTCAGTTCTGATCAAAAAAGTTAAGGCAAATACAGCACCAAGCAGGTGAAAGCATACAATTCCCTGATCTACTTCCCCAAGACTGAGGAAACACGGATCCATGTTTTCTGATCCACAACATCATCTGTCCAGGAATTCTAACAGGCAGAGGAAGGATTTCTGAGCACAAAGACTGCAGGTGTTTTGTCCAAACAAGGAACAGTTTGGCAGACCAGTTACCAGAGCAGTCCGAGAGCCTACTGACAGGCTGATCTGGCTGAGTCAGGAAGCAAGCAGTCAGCACAGGGTGGCGGTGGGGGAAAGTGGTCAAGTAATAAAAAGGAAGCTTTGTGCCATCAGCAGAGCCTTCCACCTGGGGAAAGAAGTTCAGCTGCTGGCAAACAGGACATTAAACATTTACATAGTTCACCAATATATGGCAACTGACTATTTTTTCCATGCTGACTTCCTCTGCTAATGAGATGTAAGCATTATAATCCATCACTTTATTAGGTGAATTTTATATTTTGGCATAAGGCCTTGCTCTCAATTCTTATTCCCTGCCCTCAGGTCTTGCTTGGGGCTGTGAGTTTGCATGCACTTTATTTTTTTTTAAAGGGAGTTTCAATGGAGCAAAGAACAACTACTTAGAGGTAAAGCTTGTTGTGTACCACTTCAGGATGCTTAATTTGTGACATTCCAATCTTCTTCACTAGAAAAGTGTACATAATGTTCCCCAGGTACAGCTGTGTACAAGCACCTTTTTCAGTGCTAAATGGCCTGCTTTAACCTGCTTAATTTAAGCATATCTGTCCCAACGGGTTGTAATTCAAGCTGACAGGATGAATGTTTACTCTATCAGGGAGCAGAGTAATCTAATCCAGGATGTTGTCATTACAAACCCCCAAGATCCTGATCAGAAAGTAGCGATGGCTGCATTAAGGCAGAAGGTAGACCAACTGTAGATCTACCAGCCAAACAAAAATAGCCTGACTGTAGGAAATGTTCTTGTCTATCTCATTCCCTACAGGCACCAAGGATCCCAGATAATGCATTTTGAGGGGCCTTACCACCCTCATTTTTCAAACTAGAAGGATGGAGACAGCTTGATGCAGAACCCTATAGTGAAGTAGACAATGTCTGAAAGCGCCAAACAGAACATTGTATTCATTAAGCAATAAAAGCTTTACAATCAAGTATTCCTGCTTAGGTTTTGGCAGCGGAGGGGTTGCTTTCTAAGAAATTCAACATTTACTGCTGCAGGCAAGTTTTCCCCTCAACAGCTTTACATGTTCGATGGTTCATGCTCCTCTGTATGTTTTAGATGAAGAGTAAACCCTTCCAGGTATTTGGACAAGACTCACACGGACTGCACATGGATGGAATTCACACAGAGCCTAGATATTAAATTCACATGCCCTCACATATTTGTCTAGCTGGAAGTGAACAGTACTTCAAACGTTTAGAGAGAGGTGCTACAATCAACAGTCTATATGGGAAAAACTTACGATCAGTGCTTACAAGAACAATAAATTAGTTGCCTGCATTCTGGTGGGGAAGGTACTCTTTATCTGAGTAAGTTGTGAGGGCTGCCTGAACCTCTACTACCTGTTCTTCAGTCAGGTACCCAGAGCCCTAGCTGAGCACCAAGGAAAGAGAAGTGAAATTGCTCATTTCTGCTACTTATCTCCAAGGCCCTGGACTCTGAAGTTCACCTGTGGAGTTCAGAGAATGCTGTAACTCTCACACATATACTGCACTGTCAGTCACACTGGAATCTCAGAAACAGAGGGGCTGAGGGGAGATAATGATGCATACTGTAATACATGATTTCAACATCCACGACTAGTCAGAACAATTCCTCTATATGACTAATTAACTGAAGTAATGGATGCCATAACAACATCCACAGTGCAGGAAAAGCTGTGAATTCCCTGAGGTAAGGAACAGGGTGGAGGGAAAAACCACACACAAACTCCACCTTCATGCCATCTTGCAAAGGAGTATGAAAACTGGTTCCACATAATCCATGCAGCAGAAGACCTGCAACTTTAAAACACCATCTGCATAAGCAGCCTTCAGTTAAGCCCAAATCTAAAATTCTGCCAATAACCTAATTGTTATTGATAACTACTGCTGTGCGAGGTATTGCTGAAGCTGAACCAACAGCTTTGTGCTAGAAAAAAAATGCTCAAGACTAATGAAACTAAGTGATCAGAATGAGTTCTCTAAAGCTACTTGAATTCTTCCATCTTTTTTCTTTTAAATTTGCACATAAATCTTAATTGCATCATTTGTTTGTTAACAATTTCAAACAAGCATTAAGCTACAAGTTTTACAGCAGGAGGCAAAGAAAAAATGTGAGGCAAGTGGGTGAAAAAAGACAGCTGTATTGTTCTAGCTGTTCCTCAGCCTCTCCCACTGCCAGATTTCTGCGGATGATGTATCCCAAGGTAGCAATTTTAAGAACTGTTTGGCAATATCCCAAGCTCCTCTTGCAAATCAGAGATCAGACTAATGATATTAAAAAAAAAAAAAGAACAGGAAATAGGAATAAACTGGATAACTGACACTGTATCAAACAGTGAAAGCCACTGAACTCTGGTACTGCTGCTTTACAGAAGAGACACTTGTCCAAATTTTAGAATATTTTCCCATGTAAAAAAAAAAATTAAAAATCAGTACAACAAAACCAAGAGAAAAAACCACCTTTCAAGGTACGACTTGCCTTACAGCTACTGCTAGCTCAGGACACTGCAATATCAGACATCAAGAAAAACTCCCTCAAGCGATTTACACATTACTAAGTTCATCTCCTTAAGCAATGGAGTTATCATTCAGATGATGTCAGTAAGTAGTCCATATATACCAGCGCTGGCTTTCATTAGGGTTGGATTTCTCAGTCTTAAAAAGCCAATCCAGAACTACTGAAATAAGTCCTTCGCTCACTGCCAGCACCAAGGCCAATTTGTTTCATAAATGAAGGACATAATTTCTGATTCTCTTTAGTCTTGTCCCTTCCCAACATATTCTATAAAGGAACAATAATTTCTTTACTGTTGCATAGCAAAAAAAAAAAAGGGTCATGTGAAAAGACTATGTCCATATTGTCATTTCTTGTCAAACTTGAATAGAGAGAATATTACTTGAGAATGATTTTGAAATTACCCCAGGGAGTTGAAACCTCACCCAGGAACTCAATGTACTTCGAAAACCCCTTGCATTAAACTAGCATTACAATTAAGCCTCTCCTTGCAGAGTCTGTGAGGCTTATGTACAGTTGTGACAAAGATACCGTGTTCCCCATAACAGACTGAACGTCCAGAGTTCACGACGTAACTACTACACACCGGAGGGACTTCTTTCTCTAAGTGCATCCACGGACTGCAATACAGGAACTGTTTTTAAGAGTACAACTACTTGACCACTTATTTTTAGACCCGAGGGAGAGCAGGGAGAGTGCTCAGTAAACCTTCCAAAAATCAGCCAGCCACCCACTAAACTGCAGTGGCACTGTTTGAATAAATTACAGGCTGCTTTGCAACAGCTGCAAAAAAAAAAGAAAAAAAAAACAGTGGAAAGACAGACCAAAGACTTCGAGTCCTTTAAAATGCCAGAGGCAATGATACAAGAAACATCAGCAGTGTGAGACACTGTGGTAATTCACCTGAGAGAGGCAGGTCAAACAGGCCTTTCTCAGGATTTGATGAGCATAGAACAGCAATATCCGGCAGCTGCAAGGTAGGAATGTGCTTATTCCAACACAGAAAAACCAAAGAAGGTTGGGCTTAGGAACCTGTATTGTAAGGATTATCAAACTCTCCTCTTGTTTCAAGTAGCAGTACTACAAACTGGCAAATTTAATTTAATTTACTTTTACTTCCTCATGCAGGTAACACATAAAGTTTGAGGTACTAACATTACTGAAATATCCCCTTGAAAAGTATATGATTTTATCAAGCCTGTATTAAAAGGTCAATAAAGAGGAGAAAGAATTTTGATTTTCCCTTCGACCTTACAACTTAAGAGCAGAGTTCCAAACACACTGTTTTTATGGCATTGGCCGTTCCTGTTAACAGGAACCTTTCTATGTTCAACAGGCCAGAGGACCAATAAAGGCAAAACACCCCAGCCTGGCAACCACAATGGAAGCGCCTCATTTTTTTTAGCTATCTAACTCCAGTAAGACCCCTGCCTTCAAGTATCAGCCAGTTCTTAATTTGAGGTACGCGAGCTTCAGGCTGGGAAGCCCCTGGCAGCACAGAAAGTTAAGAGGTTTATGTGGACTGGTTTCTTTCAGCACAAAATACAAGCAAGCAGTTTTGTCCCTGACCATTCCGAGCAGCAGTTTTCCAAGTAACAAAGATCCTGCGAGCCACCTATTTCGAGAGGTCTGCAAGGGCCGTTTCAGCTGTTAGTCACCAGGTTCCAAACGCAATCCGCAGGTACTGGGGCTTCCGATACTCATCCTCCTCCTGAGCTAGGAGGGCATTGCACCATCCCCATTCCTCAGCGCCTCGCAACTTGCCAGCTCCCACCCCCTGGCCCACTTGGAAGTGCCGAGGGCAACAGCTGTGAAACTCCGCGCAGGATCCTACCTGCCTGCAGCCGGGCAGGAAGCCTGGCCCTTCCTCCCACTCGCCACTACTCGGCCCGGGCCCCTCTCCGCACCCGGCACCCCCGAAAAGCACAAGGAAGTCGCCCCGTCCTCCGCGGACGGCGACAAGCGTTGGCCTGCGCCCATCGGTCAGGCGGCGCAGGGGGAGGGCTGAGGTAACGGGTTGGGGAAAGTGACTCAAAGAAACCCCCAGATCCTGAGGGCAGGACGGGGACAGCGCCCGGGTCTCGCACGCCCACAGCTCCCGCCGCCTGGCAGCCGAGGCGCGGATCCGGTTTCTGACAGGATCAGAGCAGGGCTCCGCTTCGGGCGCCTGGAGGGGGGCAGCTCCAGCCCCCCTCCGCTCACCGCCGCGCAGGTGCGGGGGCTGGCTGCGCTCGGACGCGGGCGGCCGCTGCCCCAGCCCTCACGCCCATCGGCGGCGGCAACGGCTCCCGCCCCTCCAACCCCCGCGCCAAAGGCGGCGACGACCGCGCCGCCGCCGCCTGAGCGGCCCCGCCCGCGCCCCGGGAGGGGCGGCAGCTCGCGCCCTTCTCGAGCCGCGGCACGCGCCCCGCGCCGCGCGCCGCCCGGCAGCGCCCCCTGCCGGGGGCAGCCCCGCGCTGCGCGGAGCCGCGGGGACTCCGCGGCCCCGGGGTGCGCCGCTGCCGTCGGGCTTCGCTCTTCGGGGCGGGGCGGGAGAGGCTGGGGGGGCACTTCCATTTTTTTTTTTTTCCCCCTCTTAATTCTTCGCACACAAGCCGCTGCGAGCCGCGCCTGAAGCCCGCCACGCGGCCACTCCGCAGCCGCTCCCCGGCGCCCGCACCCCCGGGGCGTCCCCGCCAGCACCCCGGCGCCGGCAACCCCTTGCGAAGCTGTTGCGGCCCCCGCGCTCCTCCGCGGGGCGAGGGCAGCGCACACCGCCCCCTGCCAGCCGTGCCCCGCAGCCTCGAGAGGCGGCCGGCCCCGCCCGGGCAGCGCACCGGCGGCTGGCCCGGCTTTCTAACGGGGGAGCGGGCAGCAGCTGCAGAACCGACGTCGGAGGGAGGGCAACAAAAAAAAAAAGGGCGATAACAAGAGCGCGATCATCAACCTACCGGCCACGCAAACTGAAAGGGAATAACAATCCTGCCCGTCTCGGGGGTTCTGCTTTGATGGGAGTATTTGTTGCTGTTCAAATAGAAAATATTTCCACCGAGCACGGGGGTAGATCCGAATCCGTAGTTGCAGGGTCCGACCGGAGTGATCTTGGCCTGATATTCCTTGAGGCAGACTTTCACGTAAGTGTCGCACTCGTCCCGGGTACAGTCCAGGTTCTCGGGGCTTTTCGTGCCATCGCAGCATTCCCCATTGAACAACTCGCCGTTTACATTCCGCACAGAGTTAAGCTGCAGCTCGAAATAGCCCGTGGACCGGGACACCTAAAAATAAAAATCAAAAGGGAGACAGCGTCGTTACTACCGCGGCCGGGGGCAGCGCAGGGAGCGCGGGGCCGCGGCGAGGCGCTCCCGTTTCTCCCCCCCGCCTCCAACTTTCACCGGTTACGGGTTTAACCCCGCAGCGACGGCGTATGTACGTATATAAATCGATGCACAAACATTATATAGGTATGTAAGATAAGCGCAAGGTGGGACCGGAGCGGAGAGAAGGGAAACGCGTCGCCCCGCGGCCGGGAGCGGACCCCCCCCGCGCCCCCCTACCTGCACGCAGGAGGCGAGGAGCAGCGCCAGGCCGAGCGCGGCGGCGCGGGGGACCCGGCTCCGCCGGCCGGCGCCCCGCATGCCTGCTGCTGCTCCGCGCGGCCGCCTCAGAGGAGCCCGCCGAGCCCACCGGCCACGGACCGTCGGCCGCTCGCGGCATGGGCGGCGGGGGAGCCGCCCGCAGCGCGCCGGGGGGCGCAGGGCATGGGCTGCCGGCGGGGCCGCCCGGAGCGCTCCGCCGCCGCTCCCCTCCCGCGGGCTCCGCTCGCCCTCTGTGCGCGTCGGCTCCGCGGACACCCAACAAGTAGGTGCCGGAGTGACAGCTTCATTACCCATTCGCCGCCGCTGCCGCCGCCTTCATATTAATGAGGGGGACGGCCCGGCCCCGCGGCCGGCGGGTGGGGCCAGCGCCGCTCCCGCCGCGGCTCTTAAAGGGCGGCGGGAGCGCCACTGGCCCCCGCCCTGCCTTGCCTTACTCTGCCGTGCCTTGCTCTGCCCCAGGTGGTGGGGGACGGGGGAGCGCCCGCGGTGCGGGAGCGCCTGCAGCCGCAGTTTGGGTGCGCATTTGGGGTGCGTGAGCCCACCCTCGCGTGTGAGCGGGTGGGGTGCGGGTACACGCCGCCACAGAGGAGCACACAGGGTGCGTGTGCCCACAGTGCTGGAGGAACGACTATGGGAGTGCGTAGGGTGGGTGCAGCCCTGGCCGTGGAGGAGCATGTGGAGTACATGCATCCACAGTCACGCAGAGCTGCACAGGGCTTCTGCAGGTACAGGCATGGAAGAGCACATGTGGTGCAAGCACGCACAGTCAAGGAGAAGTGCTTGGGGTGGGAGCACCCCCGCAGTGTAGGAGCATACATAGTTCATGCACCCACAGCTGTGGAGGAGTGTGCAGGGTGGGAGTACCCACAGCTGTGGAGGAGCATTCGGGCTGGGAGCACCCACAGCTGTGGGGGAGCGCGGGCGATATATGCCTTCACAGTCAGGGAGGACTGTGCTGGGCGGGAATGCCCACAGCCTTGTAGGAGCATGGCGCATGCAAGTGTAGCTGTGGAGGAGAACGCGGCGTGGGTTCACCCACAGCGGTGGAAGAGCGAGTGTGGTGAATGCACCCACAGCACAGCTGTGGAGGATTGTATGGGGTGGGTGCACCCGTGGCTGTAGAGGAACACAGAGGGAGGGAGCACCCACAGCCCCAGAAGAGTGCGTGGGGCGTGCACAGCCGTGGCTGTGGAGGAGCACAGGGGATGTGTGCACCCACCCTCACGTGGAAGCACAAAGGGCGCGTGCAGCCGTAGCCACGTAGGAGTTCACACAGGATCACTTATAGGGAGCTCTCAGTGACATGTGCAGTACGCAGAGCAGATGGCCAAGTGGTGGGATCATGTCCTCCTCCAGCGGTGGCTCAAGCAAGTATGAAAGTAACGGAGCAGAGATTTCTCCTTTAGTTTAAGCGCTCTGATTTTGATCCCTGCTGACAACTATGAAAGCTATACATCCAGCCATGCTATGGATACGCTATCAAAGCCCAGATCCCCAGTTAGGACCTAAGTTTTCCTTCTGTTTCTCTCCCTCCCCCCTCTCCCCATTTAACTCTTTAGTACTGATCATCCACCAGAGTGGACAATTGGAGAACAAACAGCTCAGAAATCAAAGGGCTGTCATGTTCCCCTGCGCGGAAAACCTTTCACAGAGCCTGCCCCTGCCTTTTCAGCGCCCCGGCTGCCTCCCGTCCCTCCAGCAGCCAGCCGGCATGCTGCTCCTCTGCTATTCATGGCCAGCGTGCAGCTGCAGCTACTCTCCTAGGCTGACACAGCAGCAGCTGCTATATGTGTGCCAGCTGGCTAGCTGCTCTCCAAAATCCTCTTGTCCACCCCGCTCCCCTTTGCTTTCCTGCTTCCCCACCTACAGACCTGCTTCTCCTTCCCCACCCACATCTCCCACTTGCCACAATCTGCTCTAGTTTCCTGTCTCCCCGCTGTCCTGAGACTACCCGTCTGCTGTCCTGATTCACCTTACGTGCTCTCCAGGAAGCATCCCTCACTTTCCCTCTCATCCCTCCTGAGCTCAAACTGGAGCTCTCTGAAGTGGAGCGGTGAATATTGCTTCTAATTGCTTCGTATCCTCTCTTTGAAACTGTGCCTCCCAACATAACTGCATGCAGGCATTTTTTCGGTTAAGATAACCCCGGGAATAACCACCTTTAGAAGGCGGCAAAGGGAAAGCAGAGGGAGCTGAGGGAGGGCCAGCACATGGGTTTGAGGTGTTTATTTAAAGTTGCTACGTTTTGCTCATCAGGAACTCTGCTGGGCCCATACCCTTGCCCAGCTGTGCTGCTCGCTGGCTACCAAGTGGACAGGCAAATGCTCTTTAGTTTTTGATTACTTTTTCTGGTGGCTGAAGGGAAGGAATTTCTTAGACGAGCTTTCTGCCTAACAATTATTTTGCAGTGGATGGCAGCCAAAATATTTTGCAAGACAGGTATTTTGTTTGCATGTATCATCATAAACAAACATCAAACCTCATAATCTACGTTCAGCATTACGTGGTCAATATGCCTGTGGAGGAAGACATATATTTTTATCACCAGGCTAAGCAAATGTAATACAGAAGAAAGATGATCCAGTAGTTAGAGCATATGCTCAGTCTCCACAGAGCCGAGCTCGGTTACCTGCTGTACCGCAGAATTTCTTTGTTACCTTGAGCACACCGCATGCTCTTTTTGTGCTTTGCCTTTGTAAGTATTCTACGGCTCTCAGAAACTCTGGTGCCATTTTAAAATGCCTTTTCTCGCTGTAACCTGACTTCACAGGAGCGGAGAGGGGAGGTGCAGCTATTTCTAGGCATTCTCTCTGCTCAGGGAAATTTTCATTTTATTCTTCTTGGTGCTGCAGCCCCACTTTCAGCCCAAACTCCTTAGTTCTCTCGCTGTTATTTCTCAAGTGCCGTGGACTTTTGCCATATTCTTCTTCAGGTACAGAAAGTTGTTTCATTATAGTTATGCCCAGGCAGGACAGTCCAGCCTCCCTCACAGTGCCTGCCTTCCCGCAGGGGCTGCCTCCCACTGGCAATTTGGAGGAGATGAAGTTAGGTGCGATGGAAAGCAAAAGGTCCTTCACAGCCCTTGGGGTGCCTTGGTCACTTCCAACATGTCACCAAACTCTTCTGTGTCCAGGAGCACGGTGGCAGGATTTACCCCCTTCCTGGGCTCCGGATCCCTGCCACAGGACGGCTCACAGGACCAGGCTTCCCCTTCCCTGAGCAAGCATGCTGGAGGCGTCTGACTCCATAACTCATTCCCAATCAGCTGCGCTCTCCAAGGCCTGCTCGAAGTCCCGGCTGCCAAGTGTAACATGTCTCCTCTTACACCCACACCTGCAGCCCAGCCTGCTGTCACCCAACCCGCCGCCTTTCCTGGCTGTCCTGCATCTGGCTGCACCCTGCGCCGGCAGCCATCCTTTCCCCAGTGGCGAGGCCAGGACCTTTCTTTCCGTACTGCGGGGTCCTCCTCCCCTCACCTTCCCCAGAGAAGGGTCCAGGTGCATTGAGTCGAGGGTCCAGCCATGCAGTCTTGTGCAGGCGGGCACCTGCCTGCTGCTCAGGGGACGTCAATATAAATTTCCCTATGCTGAGCACAAGCTTTGAGGTGTTCTTCTTTCACTCCCTCCCCACTGAAACAAGGGCTGTCAAGATCCAGATAAAACTCCCATAAATATCCTCCCATTGCTGCTTCCTTGCTTCCTCTGGCTGCTGTTACTTCACCTTTCTCCAGTAACCCCAGGTGACAGTAGGATGTGGGAATTAGGGGCTGTGCATGAGAGAGGGGTGGAAATAGGGCTGAGAAAACTCATGCTTGACTTTAAACGAGGTTTGAGCTTGCAGTCAGCAGTTACTCATCCTGCACAAGGAACACGACTGAAGAACATTGGTCCCTCTGGCAGGGGAGGGATGTGCTCACCGCCAGTCTCAGGCAGGGTGGGGTGCCGGCATCCCACACCTCCTCGTTCCTAGCCCTCCGGGCCAGGAGTTTTGCTTTTTTTTTTTTTTGCTTTTTTGCTTTTTGTGCTCTGGCTGTGCGCTTGTGCTAAGTTTATGCCTGTATGCAAATCCTTTGCAAGTATGCTCGTCAAATCCTTTGCATAAAATATCCCTGGAAGATCATAGCAGCTAGGAAGGGGCAGGGTTTATCCCTTTGACTTAGAGACGGCAAAGGTATAGGGATGTCATTTGTCTGTATGCCTATGGATATGGACATATATCTCATTTATGCAGGCCAGAACATGTCCGCTTGGGAAAATTAAAGGCAAGAAGATCATTTTGGATGTTGTCCATCTGAAACTTGGCAGGGTAGGAGTTAATCCTCCCTTTCTGGCCAGAAAGGCTACAGCTGCCTGTCCTGAGAGCAAGGCATTGCAGGACAGAACCAGCTGTGAAGAATTAATTTCCCTCCTTCCTCTTCCATGAGAAGTCCTATGGGCTGGGACTAAGAATATGAATGGAGAAGATGGCTCAAGAAGAGAGCTAGAGGGTAACCAGAGGATAAGGATTTTTCTTTCTCTCTTCTTTGTGGAACTTGGCTGGAGCAAGGTATTTTGAGTTTTGCTGTGGACTTGGCAGGGTAAAGACACTTCTTCTCTCTTCTTGACTTTGACTGAAGAGTCCTGTTGGATTTATATGGCTCATGTAATGTCTTTAACAAGTGCGTACATGCATGCGCGTGCTCTTCGTGGAAGCAAATCAGACTCGAACTGCAAAGATGTTGTATAAAATATCTTCCAGTATAAGACCTGGGTGTGGTTTCTCTCAGTTAGGATTGAGCTGCTAGTACAGCCCAAGAGAGACCAAGTGAAGAAAGCATAAGGTAGTGCTTATATTTGTCTTCCTTCCTGACTACTGCTAGGAAAGTAAAATTACACTTGATGGAAGTTGTGCCAGGAAAGGTGCTGAGACCTTGGCATCACCCTTTCCTATTTCAGTGGTTGCCCAGCTCTGAGCTGGTGCTGGTCTCTGTGGGCTCCAGAGCAGAAAGAAGGAGGTTTCCTATCATTTCAGCTTTGCTGCCTGGCATGCTTTCTGCTTTGGGGGCCTGGTCCTCTGCGAGCAGAAGCATATGCTCAGTCTGGCCTGAGAAGTCAATTGGTCTCAGTTTGTACAGCTTGGTACTAAAGACCAGCAATATTAATAAAAAGAAGGAGATTTACTGAACTTTGAGAGTTCCTCCGAACTGATCACCTCCCATGTTTCAAAGCACTGACTAAAATGTTAATGCTTGGGGAGAGGGTGGAGGTGTTAACTGGTCACTTGGAGAAAAAAAGAAAATTTGGAAAACCAGCTGACCTAATCTGACTTCTGAGACTCAATCCACTCCCTTAAAAGTGAAGTTCTTGCTCTCCCAGTGGTGTGTATTCCTTGCAGATTTTCAGAAAACAGCCCATCTGAGAAGCCGTCTCAAAACTGACTGGACCATGCTGTGTCCACTATCCGTAGCTGACCTTTGCTCTTAAGGTTTATTGCTGTCATCCTCAAGGAAACCGCTATCTATGACTTTCCTGATGTGTGAATCACAGAAAATAAGGTCAGAAGGGACATCCAGAGATTATCTAGTTTATCCCATTCCACAAGGAAGGACAAACAGTGCCTGTTTCTTTGCATAACAGATGGGTATCCGACCTCTTCTTAAACACATCCTCGGATAGAAATTTCATAGCTGTGGTAACATGTTCTAGTGGTTAACCATCATGCTACTCTATTGCCGTGCTTTGATCCTGCTTCTTGACCTATTTGCAACAGACACGGAGCACAGCATATCCCCTGTATGTATCTGAAGGCTATAGTTGTGCCTTCCTCTGATGTCTCTTCTTTACAATGGAAAAAACAGTATTTTTCTGGATTTACATGGTTGTAGGCCATATTTTCTAGGCCCTTGATTGTTACTGTGGTCCTACCATAGTCTCTCTGTCCTTGTCCCTCAATTTTCTCAAAATCCAGTACCCCAAATTGGACACCGAGTTCCAGTGAGATCTTAGCAGCCCTGGATGAGGTGGGAGGAATACATGACAGACCGGGTGGAAGTCACTCCTGGCTATGCATGAAGCATGATGCTTGCTTTAGTGTTCCTTTTTTTCCCTGTCTTTCTTGCAACAGCATGATATTGTTGACTTCAGTTTGGTTTGCCTTCCACTGAGCAGCTTTTCACCCTTGGAGCTTTAGAACATGTTTTCTAGTTAGAAGAATGTGATGCGAGTGTCAAAATCCCTAATAAAGGATAGTTGTGTTGCACCTACTAGTTCTTGTGTAACTGCTGACCTAGAGATAGGAAAAATAGTTAGCTGTTACTCACTTCCTTGTTATTTTCCAAATGTCTATAGAACATTTCTTTATTTGTTCCAGTTCTCTCTGGGAATTCAAATGAGGTTGCCTTGTGCTTTATTCTTCAGCTCCTCCCTTTTCCAAGAAGTGTTATGTTTTCCTTCTCCAGACTTCTGACACCTTGATGGTTCTCTGTTGGGCCCCTGAGAGCTGCTAACAGCCGTGAGGTTGCTTCAACAAGCAGTCTAAGCACAGAATATTTAATCCAGCTAAGTATTTTTCACTTACTCTTTCTTCTTTCTAGACTGAGCTCTTTCTCTGTCATCTGTGGCACTAATTGTATTAACCATTTGGGTGCAAGTTGTCTTTTTACTGAAAGCTCTAGTGAAAACGCCAAGTACTTCCACTGTCCTCACATCCTGCATTGCTAGCTCTCCTTTCCTGTTGGGTAATCCTTCCATGGCCTTCTTGTCCCTGCAAATGTATTTTGTGCTTTCTCGACATCCTGTTGATCCTGCTGGTTGTATTTCTTCTTACATCTTGACTTCTCTGGTTTGGTCCCTACATCTTCAGACTTTACATTCATATGCAAGTGAATCTCTTTTTCATTTTTTGAAGGCACTCTTTCTTGCATTGGAGGTCAATTAAATGGTCGTGATTTAAGGAAATCGTCCATCTCTTAGAACAATTGCTTTCCCTTCTCTGCTGGGATTGTTTGAATTGATGTCCTTACCATTGTTTCTTTAAGGTGCTGTCAACTTTCCTAAATTCTCTTTCCTCTGAGATTTGTTTCTCAAGATTATCAGTTCTATGAGGTTTTTGAAATATGGTTGCTGGAAGTCTATTGTATTTATTTTGCTGTTCTCCTTCCTTTCTTTCCTACAACTTGTGAACTCTGTTGTTTCATGGTCATTCTCATCCAAGCTGCATTCCACTTGCATGTTATAAACAGTTCCTTCTCTTTGGTTAAAGTCAAAATCAGTTTTCATTTTGATTACATATCAAGGTTTTAATCTCTTCTTATTTATTCCTTATGCTGTTTGCATTATTTCATCAGGTGATCCATTATCCTCCTCAGCATCCCTCCAATGATTTTCTTATGAGTAATGGTATTTCCTCCAGTTCATACCTCATGCCCATGTTCTTGATGCTTGTATTTACCCGTTCACTTTTGACACCAGTCCTTGAGGATCCTAGTTGCATTAATTCAGCAGGTCAGGGCACAGAGATGCTCTTCCTGCTTTGTGAGTTGAATGCTAGCTCTGATCATCAGGTTTTTTGACTTGGAGCACAAGGACTTTGAAGCTATCATTCCATCTTCTTTGTTTGAAAGCATCCTATTCACTATCAGTGAATATTCCTCACTGATATTAGGCTCTCGCACAGCAGCATCCTCAGTCGTGTTTTCTACTAATTCTGGTCACCCGAAAAACCTACCCAACACTGGAGGAGGAGGGATTGCTTTTTATTAGGATTCTCTGTCACACAGAGACCACTATAATTCAATGTGCTTGAAAGTAAAGCAGTCAGACCTAAGAAAATGCAGATTTGTCCATGGCACTGCTGAACACCACAATGGTGATGTCCCAGTAAGAGCATCATATCAGTCCAGCTTCAGCAGCAGAGATGTGCAAGAGAAGATCTTCCAACGCGAAGGTTGAGTAATGTGCTTACACAGTGACACTGATTTAAGAAAAAAAAAAAAGAAAGAAAAGATGACCAATAGTTATGACATTCCTATGGCTTTTTTGTATTTATTTGAATCACTGCTTGATGCATAATTTATTCTGATGTTCATGTTCATGCAATCTTTCTTCTCCCTTGCTGATAGCTCTACCCCTTATATTTTGATAAATAAAATTGTATTTCTTTCAAAAAAATTCTCTCTGGGCTTCTGTATAACTGAAGTTGTCAGAGAAGTGATCATCCACATCAGAGCTCTTGAACAAAAATACTTGTCCCCCCTGCCTCTGTTAATACTCAGATTTCAGTCTGTGACCCATCTTCCAGCACTTTCTGCAAGAAGGCGATGTGCAGGAGCAGACCTCTAGCTTGCAGAAGACAGCTCAATTCATTTGAGGTGGGTGACTCAGAGCCAGGACCATGCCGCTCATTGTGCTGGATCAGAGTCACATTCACAATTAATCTGTTTATGCCCTGATTAACCTTTCAAATAAAATTTTTATCACTCCTAGTTAAAAGCAGACATAAATGAGACCTTCCTCTTCTGAACAAGAGACCTTGCTCCAAAACAGAATTCCTTCTTCCTGGAGCCAGGCAAAATAACCAAGAGGGGCAACAGATGCATCTAGCAGTGCTCTGCATCAAAAATTGTAGCTAAAACAAGATTAGTAAGAAGAAGAGTGCTATTAAAGGAGGAAACTGCTGCTGTAATTTTGTTAAGGAACATGAGATTATTTTAAAGCCTTTTAAAAAGTGTGTTTGTTCCAGGAGAGGAAGAGCAAGGGAGAATTTTAGAGGAAGGGATAAGGGGGAGAGATTATTAGTCTTTCTTGCCTATAAAGATTCATGCTGCTTGCTTTGCCCTAGCCAGGAAGGGGAGTGATTTCAGGAGCCATTGTAAGTCATTATTCCAGCCCTAATGAATAGGACACAACCTGCACCTTCGCTTTGCAGAGGCTGAAAACATAAGAAAAACAGGTTGTGGGGCACAGAGGATTTGGTGCACTACACTGCACATTAATTGCAGGTTAAGATTTTTTCCAGCCTGCATTTTTGTTCCTGGCCATGATGATCCGTAGCATACTCACACGGCAGCAGTCTCACGCTGTTCAGTATTTCTTTATAAATTCTCAAAGCCATGATCAAGCAAGCCTCAGAGCATGTGCCCCCCTTCACTCACAGATAGCCAGTTTTGCACCTGCTTAGCAAACGAAGCAGCGATGAAGCGGGTAGTGAAACAGGCTGACACCGCTTTCAGCAGGTTCCACCGTATCTTACTCCCAGCAAGTAACACACCAAATACCTGCTAGTGCAGTGACCGCGTAGGCAGTGGTGCAGGGACCTACGTGGAGAATCCCAGAGCTGGGGGGAGGAGGGATTGGGGTGAGTCTGCCGGGATGGACCTGGCGCTGGCTGCAGACCTTTGCTGGGGACTGCTGCCAGATTTGCTCTGCCCCCGGTGCGCCGGGTCTCCTGTGGAGCCAGGCCAGCGCAGCTGTCCCTGGGATCAAGGGCAGAGCCTTCTCCTGGAAAGTTGGAGATCCCATTCTGCTTCTGAAAGTGGCCTCTTCACATACAAGATGGATGTATTGGAGGTATTATTGAGAGAGAGAGAAAGAAGATTTGCGCCCTGCTGACACAGATCACTGGCCAGCAGTTACAGGTAGCCACGCCAAACATTATTCTGTGTAAAAAAAAGCTAAGGGACTGAAGGGATCCATTAAACCAGATGCTTCAGTCATACAAAAAGCATTTTGTGTACAGTGTCAACTCACAGTGAGGGCTGTGCATTTTGATCAGATTTTCAAGGTCAGACAGAAACTTGATGGTGATCCGGTCTGACCTCGACTGGTTTTCAGGCTTTCACTCCATCTACTGTATTAAAAGCAAGGCTCCACAGCAGGGCTCCCCGTGTTTGGTCCAGGAAGGGCCACTCGCTGGGCAGGATTTGGCCCAGGGGTTGCCTAACAAACTGAGAAAACACTGCTGAGCGGCAGTGAAACAGCTGTGGGACCTGGCACAAGTTGTGCTCATGCATTTCTCCTGGACAGAGGAAGAGTGCTCTGGAATGGAGCTGATACCTGTTTGTTAACTCTGTGTTGAAGTTGCACTGCTATCGTGAATTAAGGGTATGTTTTAAATGCAGAGCTCCACTGAGCAGAATGTTATAAAACCTTGGCTTCGTAAAGTGGTAGGATGGGGGGTTTGGGGGAACTGTGGTTGTTCTGGACTTCAAAAAGAGAAATGTTAAACAAAGGAGCTTGGAAGTTGAGCGAGGTTCCGGTAATGAACAATTCTGAATAAAAAGATTGAATTCACGCTGTAAAAAAATGTTCAGGTTATCACTTGTTTTCTGTAGTTAATTCCTTCTAAATATTTAAGAAAAAAAAATAGAGGGAATGGAAATGGTGTTTTGTTTAAAAGTAGGATCAGAAGTTCTACTAAACACATGAAGAAACCCCGCAGTTTATTGTACCCTGGGATCGCTCCCCTCAAACAGGCTAACCCTACTCAATGCAGTCCTGGAAGAGTCAAAAATGAGTTTGTATTTTAGAAATGTGCATCTAGGATTTGGTAGCCTCAGAGTTTGGTTTTAGCCCTCAAAGTGCGTGTCCAAGGCGAATGTTGCACACAGGCTGTGATGTGTGTATGTGAGGAAACAAAGATTGAGACCTGCTGCTACCTGTCTGTGAAAACTGACCCCTGTTTGGAGGAAGACCCCCAGCTCCCACATCAGACCCACTGCACAGCCGGTGCAGCCTCCCTTCGCTGCCATGCTGTGTGGAATCTCCATCCGCAATGTGCCCGGGGCCTCTGAAACCCTGGATTCATCCAGCGTGGACCAAAACACACGGAGCTGGCTCCTCGCCCAAACGCAGGGTTTTGTGGGTGTATTGTGTCCTTGCATACATTTCCAGGCAAAACATATTACACCTAGCTTCGGATGCCAAACTTTTCCAATTATGAGAGAACAGCAATTCACCAAGGAGTAAGTATTCCTTCAATTTCCTTTGCTTGGAAATGATACCGAGAATCTGTTCTGAAAGGAGGCAGATGAAAAATGCTACATGTTAATGCATATTCTGGGTTAGCTGTCTTTGTTAAATTAGAATGAATGCTGCTCATTTCCCATCTGGTCCTCTTTGACATTACTTCCAGAATATATTCACAGCTCTTATTTGTACAGTACGAATGGCTGGCTGTAGTACCAACTTTACCTTTTATAGGCTGCTATAATGTTGGTGCCAAATCGCAAAATAACATTCTACTTCTAGGAAGCATCTGTGGACATGACTTGCTCCAACAGCTTTCTTTTTTCCCTCCTATTTTCTTTAAATGTAACCATATATGTGAAGCGAGTTTGTTGTCAAACCAAGAAAAAGTTGACGGTTTGACAGCCCTGGAGCCTGCAATCTTTCTCACGCAGCGAGGATGCAGCAGGCAGATCGAGCAATGTGCTATCAGCCTTCTCATCTCTGCTGCACAGCCTTCCCCGAGGGCTGAACGAGCAGATATTTCTCCATTTGCAGCTGCTCGTTGGTGCCTTTGCTGGCTGCTCTCCTGAGGGATTTTGTACTCTGGATCCTTGCACTCTCTGAGTTGCCCTGGAAAATAGCAATGCAACAGAAACCGAACAGCCCTCAGCCAGCACTGAATCCAGTGCTGCTGACCTGAGCTAGTTTTCTGATTATTCCTAAATCTTCCCCTCTGCAAGTGTTTGCTTCTGGCAGTTTCCTTAGCAGACTCCCTGTTCCAGCAACCTCTGCCCCTGCCCTCCGATGCGTTTCAGACCTACCTCAGTAAACAGAGTGTTGTGATCCGAAACGCCCATGTTTGTCTGCCTGGAGTGACCAAGGGCTGCAACGCTGCGCCGGGAATTCTCACCATAGCAACTACCAGCATCGACAGAATTTGGTACTTATTAAATAGGCTGTTTGTTTACCTCTCAGGCTGCGAGAGTAGACTACAACCTGTGGAGAAACACCGCGAGCTGAACAATGCGGGGCTGCCGCTAGTATCTTCACGCATAAAACAGATAATTACTGTGTTCTGTAAATGAAAGAGATACGGAAAACCTGCGTGGGGTAGGAGTGTTGAAGACGTAGGGTGACACGGTATTATTATGGGAAGATCAGCAAGCATGCTCATCAGATGCTGCTAGGCGGTCTTGAGGAATCCAGCAGAAAGTGAGTCCTCCCAGTCACATCTCCTTGACAGAAGAGCTAAGTGACCATGTTCACGGAGGTCAGGTCATGGGCTTAGCAAGCAGCAAATGCATGGGGGGGGGTGGGGGGGGTGGGGGGAGAAAAGGTATTATTGGTATCCCAGCAGAAAATAAGGAAGCAAGCTTGCAGATAGAAGCTCAGTGCTCAGACTCTCAGGGATCGAATGTATGGAAGTGGTTTCTAAGATGTTTATCAATGCCCAAAATGCAGAATCCCATAGAAGTGCAAAAGTGATTTTCACAAAACACCTCCCATCACCTATGCAACTGTTTTCAGTTCCAACAATGAGGCATCTGCCAGCCTCTCTGCATCCCCATGCTTGCAGTGGGCCGTAGCCTGGTGCGGGGCTGCTGTAAGCTAAGTTCAGCAAATGATGTAGGCGATAAAAATAGGAGGAAGCACCCAAGGTTGAACCTCTTCTGCACTCCCCTGAGCTGCTCAACCTCCTTAGCAGTGCCTCTGTCAGGGTAATGGCTTTCAAGACCTACACAGGGGTGCTGCTGGGCACCCACACTGCTCGGGCAGGAGCTGGTTGATGCTCAGCCTTGGCACAAGCTCTCTGAGCAGTGGTGTCCCATGAGTGCTGCGCACTGGGTACAAACTACCCGTGCATGCAACCTGGCAGCAAAGCCTCGGGGCAGCGCTGTAAAATCAGCTAATGAGTCCCCAGCACAGCCAAATCCCCAGGGAAGGGGCATGGCCAGAACACAAACTGGGAGCATTGAGCACTGAGCATCAGGCATGCCGCGGCACGCAGCTGCAGTTTCTGTCCAGCACCCAAATACATTGCCCACGTTCCTGCACGTCCCTTACAAGCCTGAGATCTGGGTGGGAATTCCTTGCTTGCCCCTGGCTACCTGCTGCATGAGGTCCACTGAGGCTTGGGGTGGTATCATCAATGAGGGGCCCGATTCCATGCAGCAGCCACAGCACACGGCTATAAGATGCTGAGAAAGGCAGGAGAAGCCATTCTGCATAACCCCCACCTAGCATCCCCATTAAAAGGGGCGAGATCTCTACCCTAGGCAGGGAGAGGAAGAGAGGTGGTCTAGAGTCACCTTCCATGCTACCACTTAATTAGAGGATTCCTGTAAGAGGGACAGGTCCCAGCTCCATCCCCTTCACCTTTTAGGGGAGCACAACAGCTGCCTGCTCACAGATGGGACGCTCAGGACTTTGTGCAGGCAGGTGCTTGTAGGAAGGGGGGGCGAAGGGGAGAGATACCTCCATGACAAAGGTGAGCCTGGAAACCAGCCTCCATAGCTCTGTTGACTGCAAAAAGCCAAGGACTTCACAGGCTTTTATTAACACTTTTCCTCAGGTCTTACCTTGCATTAACATCTCTCCCTTCCTTAGGCAGTAATTCACACTCTTGTTTTTCCTAACCTTATCGCTGTGTGAATAGTCCTCTCTTCTGTGCAGGTGCTAACCCTTTTCACTTCCCTTAAGTAATTAATGAAACTAAACTCAAGAAATGATGCTCAGGTATTGCTAGGCTGGAACTGCTGCTTCCCTTTCAAACCCAAAGAAGGGCTTTTAAATCTGGAACCCTGCCTGTTTTCTCCAACCACGTGAGCTTGTCTGATGAGGGTCAGCATATCTCCATACAACACTGGCCCTGCCTAATGGCAGGGAGAGCAAAGCCCAGTGCTCCCACCTCTTTCAGCACTTGTTTAATTTTACATGCAAGGTGCTTTCCTTAGGGGTGCCCTGAGCATGAGGCTGGGGAGCTGTTTCCACTCTTCATCTGGCTAATGAGAGCCTCTGGTTTTATTTCAGCATCAGTGGGAAGAGAGATGGAGAAAGCCACTGTATCTCAGCCAGGTGAGGGTGCACTCCTTGGGGGCTTCCAGTGGGTTTGGCTCCTCATCTGCATGTGCCCATGGTGGGAACCAGGGGGTCTGGTCTCTACAGCTGGGCTCCTTTCTGCTCACAGCAGCAAGGAGATATCCCAGAAGGCAGCAGGGGTTAAAATGCTACTGCAGCAATGGTTTCAGCTACCAGTATCTTGGGAGAGCTTGCCCAGGCTGGGCCACCACAGCTTTGCTGCCACCACCCAGAGTCTAGCTCTGAGCACAACTGATCTCACTCAGACATAGTCCTTGGTGTACAGGGTAGTGTTGCGGTTCTCTTGGACATCAGAGGTGTTACCTCACAAATGCAGTATCCTCCGGTTCTGGGTGCTTGACTTTAGATGGCAAAGATTTCATTTCCCGAGGTGCCAGGCTCTCCTGGCTCTTGCTGCAATCAGGGCAGAGCACAGCAGAAGCATCAAATTAGAGCATCCCGTTTGGTTAGAGAATGGGGACAGCAGCAGCAGCATACCCGGAGGGGAGAGGTTATTGCTCTCCCTTTGAAAGGACAAGGACGGAGTTCGGTGAAGGTATGAGGATAAAGCAAATGCTAATGGAGAGCATGTAAATGGATGGTCAGATTAGAGGGGGAGCTGCAGGCCCTTACGTGTGGGGACAAGCAGAATTGTGGGGCAGCTACCGGCCAGGAGCTTCTTGCTTTGGCTGCTCCTGCCTCTGGGAGAGGTGCTGCTGCGCCTTCTTTGCAGAATGGTATATTGCTCTTGTTCCAGCCTTACCACTTATTATGACCAGGCACATTTCACATTTCAGAGTATTCTTCTACTGACTGTCATATGAGTGACAGTATGACTCAACAACGTGGCCTTGAGTATTTCAGGGTGAACATATGAAAGACTTTCAACAGCTAAAATTTCTTCAGTGTCAGACTTTTGGTGGGGCTTGAAGAAACAGAGATGTTGAAAGATGTTTCCCTGCCATTCAGTCCTACAAGGAGAGAGGTAATGGTATGTGTCGGGCTCTGATGGGGTGGTAATGCCCCACTCACCCAGAGGACCCTTCTGTCAGCCTGGTGTTGGGCTTCCTCAGGGCATGATGCAATCATAGTCCCTTGGAAATTCACCATGAGCCCCCATGGATTCAAGGACACTTAGAAAGAGTATCTTTGCTCAAGAAGTAAGCAATGTGCAAAATTGATTACATTAAATGGAAAAAAATATTTGTATGTGGATTTTGTACATGAATTAGCTAGGTAAGAGAGAGTAGGGTCTTTTCCTTCTGCTTTCCTACTTCCATGATTTCTGCAGTTCCCCACGGCACTTCAGGCCATTAAGGAGAGCAGTTGTGGACAGTGTGAACACCAGAAGAAAACTGGCCCATTTTTCTCAGTTCGTAAGAGGGACTCAACTTGAGCCTTTTGCTGGTCTCAAATCATCTGCGATCACCAGCAGTCATTTCTGGTTACTGCTTTAGAATAACAGCAGTAGCTTTCCTGGGGACCTGTTCAAAGCAGGGACTACTCTGCATCCATACACTCATCCCACATGCTCTGCATCCCACGTGCTCTGCATCCCACATTCTCTGTGGGAGAAAGAAGGACACGACTTGGTGCACATTAACCGTGCTGTACCCTTCCTTCCTCCGCTGGCTGCAGTGATGGGCTGCAAGGGAGGCAGAGGTCAGGAGCTGAACCTCTCCCCACCCAAGCCCTGAGCTCTGGGACTGCCTGCCTATCCCTCTGCCCACTTTAAACATGCTCCTTCCCACTGTGAGGGTGCACATCCATAGTTTGGGACTGAATTGAAACTGGGCTTCAGGGGCAGCTAAGCCCAAATCAGACCCGAACCCCCAAATTTACCCTGGTTCAAATAACTGCTACGGATTAGACAGTAAGTCCCTTTGTTTCCCATTTCTGACTCATCCTCTTTTACTGCCTCATGTTTTCTGCGATGAATGGGTCCAACTGCCAGTTCGGAGAATTATTTTTGTGGCAGAGTGTGCCTGATGGAAGAGACACTCATTGCTTTCCATTTCCATTAGCAGCCTGTCAATAGAAATTAAATTACATGAATAAGGCACTATCAGTGCCAACATCACTGCAGGAAAACATTAATTAATCCTCATTTACATTAGTCAGTGCTACCATCAAATAGACTCTTCTGTTGCTACAAAAGACATTTCCTCAAATGATTGTTGCTGTCTGATAAACAGATTCACAGAACCTCACTGAGTCACTTGCTGGGCCCTCGCCATCGCGTTCGGGGTCTGAACGAGGCAAATGCTTTGTGGGATCCTGCTCAAAGCCCAATTTGAACGTTGGGCCTCCAAGTCCTATTCAAACCAACCCAGACACTGAAGAGATGGGGCTTCAGGCTTTAGAGAAAATAAATCCCCAATTAACTTACAACAGTCAAAGCAAATTTATTTTTCTAAAGAGTTCATGATGTGCCAGTCACTGTTATATCTAAACATCATTAAGGGTCTAATGATCTTTCAGTGGGTGCTATACAATAGGAGAAAAACAGAGGGGACTGATCCTTCCCTTGTGGCTCAAGGAGGAAGGACTACCTTTCCTGAGCGAACGTCTAAGTAAGACATGCCCTATTTAAATCACAAGATGTCTTTACTTCGGGATTTTTGAGCCCTGCTGAAATCCAGATTTGCAGACAGGCTCTGTCTTCACCACAGAGTGAATGAAGCTCCTACATTCAAACACCGCTGCCCGTTGAGGGGCTCCAAGCCCCAGTGTAGCTCACCTCAGGGGGCCCGATCCCTGGCTTCCTGCCCTCCCTCTGGGGAAAAGAAAGAAAGGAGTAGTGCCGCTGCATCAGGAGAGCTGTCTTTTGCAGCCAGCTTTTGGAAGGTAAAGAAAACCATTTACATGGCCAGATCCGCAGCTGAGACTCACCCAGTGCAGTAGAAGTGACAACAGTGTCACCATAAAGGGTCTTCATGACCCCAGAGGCTTCCTGGTGCGCCCACACTCTCACCATCCATCCATCCACTGAGCTGGCTCAACTGACTTCACCACCAAACAACACGGACGTAGATCTGTAGCATAAACAGTGCAACCCAGCTGCCAGCAGGCCTCAGTTTCCCTCCAGGACACCTCCTGGGAAGGGAGGGTCTGCAAACTGGCATGGATCAGAAGGCAGTTTGGAAGGGTCAGGTGCCTGCTTTGGGTCTGTAAGCCTGGATACTGGACGCAGCAACATTTGTGCTACTTCCAAGTCCACCCATGGATGTGGAGGGAGCGCTGTGACCTGACCATCAGTCCCAGATGGGGCACATTGTTGTTCCAGGACCTGTGCAGGTATCAGCTCAGACCGAGCGACACACCACTCAGAGCTGGTCGCTATAAGTGTCTCTGCCTGAGTTGGAAGCCAGAAATGAAGATATTACTCCTGGTGGCAAAAAACCAGCGGAGTGAAGAAGGAGGATGAGGAAAAAGCAAAGAAAACACTGGAATGTATCTAAATCATGGCAACGACTTTCTAAACAAGTTGCATTGCACAGCTGGCTTTGCTGGCAATGAGGTGACTGCGTGTACCCACACCGCAAATATTTTATTCTTCTGCTTTCTGCAGGAGTCAAGTTGGTCTAAGGGGAGGTGGGAATGGGTGGAAATGGAAATCGAGATTGCCAGCAGCTTTTGCCAAGAGATAAGAAATGCCATTAGCAGTTCTCCGTGGCAGACTGCTGGGTCATGGGCACAGCTCCTGCTCCCTGAGCATTCAGGAGAGTGCTTCATCCAGCCACCACCACTGCCGGGGAGCCATTTGGAGGCACAGAGCTGCAGCTTCTTACCTTTGCTGGAAACCTCTGGGCTTGTGCTCAGAGTCTGTCTTTTACGCATGTGGAAAAGTAGTATAGGTACGGGTCTGTACACTGAAAAGTGCTGTTTTGAGCTAGTAATGGGGGATAGAGAAATAGCAGAACAATCAGCCTAAAATGTCTGGATTTTTTTAGGTTTGAAATCCTGTTCAGTGCTTTGGCTGTATAGCGTCTGGCACAAACTGTTGGTTACCGTAATAAGCCTCTAAATCTACTGTAAGAGCCCTTCCACTTCTTTCCTTCCTTTCACGAGGCTTGTGTTCAGCCACCAGATGACTATTTGGGGATGTACTAAGCAATAAACGGCAGAGTCCAGATAAAAAAGCTTAGCTGGGGTAAAGATAAGGCAGTATCCACACAACCAGTGCATGCACGGGCAAAGCTGAGAGCAGGAAACGTGGGATGCACCTCAGGAGCACTGCACATGAAAGCAAAAAATACTCCATAAGCCTCCTGACATTTAGAGTGAGGAAGTGGAGATGTAAACAGCATCTATTTATTGGCCCTGGCCCAGCACAAACTGTCCTGGGAGTGCAGGGAAGGGCAGTGGTTTCCACCCTGGGTAGGAGATGCTGCAATGGGGCTTTGAAGCTCTGCTGGTCCATGAAGGGGCTGCTTTCTGCAGTGCCCAGCCTGGTCCTGCTGTGAGTAGGTGTGCAGAGCATCGACCCCCTGCTCCATCTCTCTGTACACCTATTGATCTACAGGGAGAGGGCGTTTCAGTGCACGTTCACCCAAAGCTGATGCCTGAAAAGATCTCTGCGGGAGATAATGATGAGCAGCCCTCAATGAAAGCATGAGCTAAATCTGATTCACAGCGATTGTTTGAAATGTGTTACCCAGTCATCTGCTACCTTGTACTGCATGCCAACACTAATATAATGCACCGCTGATGCTTCACTTAATAGCTATACTGTGGCTGAGGAGCTGGGGACTCCTACGTCATGTAAATTTGTCTAGATTTCATACGCCTACTGGTGACCTCCAATCCCTTTTAAAACGGTTTAGCTCCTCTGAATAGAATGGATTTATTATGTTTTTTCAGTGAGGTAAAAAAAATGGGAGTCAGGCCTCTAATGTTGTGTTAAACTGCATGGAATTACTGGTGGCAGAAAATCTCAACTCAGGTAAACTGGCAGGTATTTGAGATTTTTAAATGCTTATCTCTAGCTTTCCTTGCATGAGCTGCTTTTTTTCTCCCAGTTAGTAAGTCTTTACCCTCTTTTCCAGCTCATGAACCTTTCTGCTTCAAAGCTAATGGTGAGGATGCGAGAGCTGTTACTCCAGGGGATTCTCACCAGGCGGGATAAGAAAAATTAGGAGTAATCAGATAAAAATAATGTGGCACCATGAAAGACTAATAGTGATGAAAGCAGAGAAGAAACGGTGGGTAGTCTTACCTCAGGGGTTTTAAAAAGCAGTGATTTAAGAAGCCAACTGCAGTATGTGCTATGACATCAAAGCCAAAAATCACCTTCAAATTACTCATCACCTTAGAAAATGCCCCTTTAATTGAAAACAATCTCCTTAACTAAACTCAGAGACTGGTTTCAGTCAAGACCCCATGCCATCTAAGCAAGGCTTTATTCAGCACACAGCTGGGATATCTCCCATGTGGCCAGTATTCCTATGGAATGGTGAACAACATAGTGTCCGTGACCCTTGTGCTCCCTGGTTTCTCCCACAGCCAGGGTATGGGCAGCCGAGCGAGGCACAAGGGATAAACCCTGCCCAGTGGCAGTGACAGAGATGAAGTCCTTCTCTTTTGCTCCTGGACACCAGGCAAATGCAGCTGGCTGGAGACTCAGTTGATTGTAAGACAAGATGGGAAACTCTTGCTTCCCGTGCTGCCTGCCATCTCCCTCCAGCCTCTCAGTCCTGTTGCTCCAGGAGGGGCTGGGGGCTCAATGGGGGCACACAGGGCTCTGGGGAACTTTTTCAGGGTCTGCTGAAGAAAGCAGGTGGTGAGTTGGATGAGGGAGAAGAGATGGTCTGAGGAGGGTGTTTGAACACCAGGCTGGAGAAACCATTTTTTTCCCCTGCACCTCCCATCAGGCAACTTGCACAAAGTATGTGGCAAATTATTCGCATGCAACTTTTTAGTGTATTCCTCATTTTCTATGTGCCCAGCATAAGACACTCATTTATTTTACTGTGATACATTGCACCACACTTTATTGCACCTGAATGCCTTCTATGTGGAGAGCCAAGCTGAAGTCCCTGGACATCAACGATCATTGCTTTATTTGCTCTCTTGTGTCTCCTGTCCTTTTGTGGGTCTGCTGAGCACGCATGTACGTTTGCACTGGGATAGGGAAGATGGGGGAGAGTTGGGAGATATCCATTGACTTGGCTGTGCTTCAGTGGGGATGTAAGGGCACAAGCACTAGATTAATACTTGACTTCAGTTTTTCAGATGTCTGAGTGCTTGCAGCCAGTGCAAAATCTTTATGTTCAAACCACAAAGTCTGCTTGATGCTGTAAAACATGGAGCATTCAGAAAAATCTCGAGCTGAGCACTGCTAGTAACAGGGAAGGTGGCAATTTTGACCTCAGTCTCCTAGTTTCTCCCTTTTCCAGCTTTCAAACAGAGGTAATGCTGCCAGGTCTCTCAGGGAGACATGCTGGTGGAATCCTCAATGCTGGAAAACTGCTCAGCTACTGCAAAGAGCAATGGGGCAAGAAAATGTAAGTGATAAGGTAAAGACATCCTCAATCCTGCTGCCTTGCCTGTGCAGTACTTGGTTTTCCAGTCCCTTTTATAGTTTCAAAGATATGAACAATTCCTTACTGGTCCGTAAAAAATAAGAGAGGAAGAAAAGATCATCTTCAGACATTGCAGTTTCATGGCTTGATTGTGGGATGGTTGTTCACTGACTCAGCTAAAGTAACTTAAAAGATTTCTACCTTTAAGTAGAGTAACATCTCAAATGAGACACAGCAACATGGTGGGGTGAAAAGCTTTCTGTGGAAAGGAGATGGAGAATTGCCAGGATGGTGAGATACCGAGCACATCTGACTACACACGCTTCTTATTTGTGTTGCTGTAATCCTTGGAGGCCTAGCTGTGGTTCAGCACCCCATTTTGCAAAGTTTTTGTTGGTTCTCCTCCTTTGTTGTACATTTGCTTTGAGATAACAGGTGATTGCATGGGAAATAGAAGTTGGGCAAGAGACCAGGCTGGGTTTTTGCTCTCATAGGCTACCCAGAAAAAGTGAGGCATTTCTGTGGATAAGTACATGCCAGACATCCCATCAGGATCATGTTTAATCAGTCAACAGTGATGACCCCCCTAAAAATTGCCACTTGCCTTAGATAAGACATATCTCCCTGATAACCTCAGTATTTGCCTTATTCAAGATATTTCCCATATAGAGTACAATGAACTAGATGCTATTTGCTTAAGCAAAATTATTTATGTAGGGGAGGCCGGCTCTGTGACTCTTTTGCTCGCAGTCATTCTCGGGTAGGCAACGGTCACAGTGATGTCCTGTTTCAAAGGAGCCATCTCCTGCAGCGCTGTGGAGAGCCACCCTCGTACACCGCCCACAGGCAGCCCTGCCAGCCTGGGGCAGTGAGCAGAGCACCTTGTGGCTCTTCCCAACCAATGCCCCTGGGAAGCTCACGCAGATGTCTGCTACAGCTCAGCTTGCCATGGAGAGACCAGGCAAAGCTGCTAATTCATTTTATTCAGTGTTTTCAGTGCCTTGTTCAGTTTTCAAACAAGGTCTTCCATGGTTTTCAGGAGCCTTGGTGGCTGTGGCCAGGAGAAGGTGGAGGACAGGGAAGGGCAATGGGTGGGGATGTGACTGGGTCTACCATTTGGGGGACGTAGAGGTGGACTAGAGCTCGTGGCTGGGAAGGACAAGGTTGTGTCCCCATCCTGCATCTTTCTCACCTGGTAAAGCAAGAGGTTGAATGAAGGAGACATTTGTGTGCAAGCCAAGAAATGGAGAAAATGATACAAAAGGGAAATGGAAGAGGAAATCTCCTACTAAAAGCAAGACAAGCTTTCACCCTCAAGAAAATTTCTGCAAAAGAATCAGCAGAGTTTTTAACTTTTTTTTACTGTAGATTTTATATATGCCTGTGTGTATGTGTGTCTTTATCAAATCCCCCAGCCCAAGCTTGGTGTGCTGACCACTCAGCTGAACCTGTGAAGAACATTATACAGACCTACAGACCCAGGAATGACAAGGATTTTACAAGGGGCATATACACACACAGGACCCCGAAGCCTAATAAGGAAACTCTTTACCATTTGTTTAAAGACTACATAATTTATGTTTTTCATCATCTCACAGAGGAGGGAAGGTTGTTTACTTTGATTTGTTGATGCAGCAGTTTTAAACATACTGTATGGTATGCGTAGTCTATCTGGAAAAAAAACCACCTTATTGATCGTGGTGTAACCAACCCAAAAGTCATGGCACATAAAGAAGAAAACTGTCTGTAAAAGATAGAGTGTACCATTCTCACTGATGTCATGCACCAGCGCCCTGTATGCAATACTTGTGATTGAAGACACCTTGTAGGAAGAATTACAGGAAAAGTAAAAAGAAAGGTTAAAAATGCCAGATTTGAGGTGGGCCTTGGGGAGCAGAAGAGGGAGAGGTACCCATGGAGTCACTGTGGGCTGCACAACTCCCAGAAGCCATGGGTCGAGGTTTGAGCTCTTGGGGGCAGGTAGCTGTGAAACCAGAGGAACAACAGCAAGGCAACTCCACGGAAAATCTGCAGTGATAAATTGTTTGCTCTTAATATAAGCAGGTTCATAAACCAATCTGATCCCTGAAGCTTGAGAGAGACCAGACACCAGAAAGCACATTTTCAGCTGCAGAGCCAGCAGAAATCATACCTGGGATCCTGACCCAGGTATAGTGTTACATTGTGCTTCAAACAGGTTTGATTACTCACGATGTCCTCGCTAGGTTACCCAGCACTGCCACGTATGGTGAGGCTCTCAGAGCTAAAACAAGCTTTAATTTTGTCATCACAGACAGAGCGTTGTGTCTTAGGTGCTCAGTCCATCCGACAGTGCTTTGGGAGCGCGAGGTTCTCTTTGCTGGGGTGCCAAGCAAAGCACCATCAGCTGTGGGGCTGAGTGTGGCCCATCTCCACTACCTGCAGCACGGAGGTGGGCAATAAGGGACGAGCCCCCTAGGTGCGGCTCTCCCTGCAGCTGCCCCTTCTCTGGGATGGCCTGGCCAAAAGGTCCCGTCTTGGTTGAATAGCGGGTGCAGCGGTGATGCCAACCCTGGCTCAGCCGTGGGTACGAAGCCAAACCTGAGGTGACCCCATGATTTTCTTCAGTGCACTTTTCATCACCCCCTCCACCCCTCAGCCCCTTCAGTGAGGAGTTTAAAGCCTCTCCTTTTGCTCCGGTACCCTCGCATCTTCTCTTGTTTTCATTTGCAGTACACAAGCGCGCTGACGATTGTAAATGGGGACAGCAGACCTTCAATTCTTCAAACTTTTTACAAGAAAAGAGTGCACTTTGCCTAATATGGGCTGCTCCCTGGGCTCTTTGCTTACATCTATAATTTTAAACAGAAGGAGTGGGTTTTGCTGGTGGCTTTTTTTCCCTCCTTGCTCTCATTTGTTTTACTGTAAGGAAAATGTAGCCGTGTAGTCTTTGTGCAAAGGGTTTGTGTTCAGGCAGCAGATGAGAAGTAATGATTTTAAGTTTGATTTTTCATAGACCTGATATGCAAATCATAGATAAACACTGAAAAAGCCAGATTGTGACTTCAGTTCCTGAGCCAGATTGAAGTAGGTGGGCTAACCAAAAGAAAGATCTAATTCAAATGTCTAACTTTGTTTATAGCAACTGCCTTTTCCATCCTGAATGCTCTTACCATAAATTGTTACTATTTTTTTTTTAAATGCTTGTCTTTTATGTTTACATCTTAATGCAGCTGGGAATTTATTGGCAATATCTCTTATCAGAACTTGTTGCATTGTGCCAAATGTCTATTGAGGCATTTTGTAGAGACAGAAAAAAAAAAAATTCATTGTGCGGGGACTCTTCCCTGTCCTGTAGCTTAACATTTTATTAGAGGTCATGGAATCAAGATATCGAGCAACAAAGTGGCTAATGGCTAGAGAGGACTAGGAAAATCCTCTCCTTATCTCTTCCTCCCCTTTTCAACTAAGACATTTTTCAGCAAAATGAAGTTTTAGGTGCATTGAAGCATTTTGGCTTTCCTCAGGGAAACCTGGATTTCTTTTATGGAATAGAGAAAGGCTTTTTATGTAAAAATTACAGTTTCTGCAGCAAAAATGTTTCAGCAGAAATGTTTCAACTAATTTTACTAATAGCAGTGTGCCCTCTGTTCTGATCTATTAGTAGGCTGTATTGCAGTCAGTAATTGAAATTAGATAGACAGCTATTAATACAAGGTAGTTTCAGCCTCTGAATTCTTATGTTCAGATGTTTCAGTCTGAATTTTATTTGTTCATGGAATAATCCTTATTTTCCCCCGGATATACACTTACTTTACTTTCAATGTCCATTTTGCACTGAAGACCTAATCAGTCACCAAATGTGAGCAGCATAAACATGCAAATGCTTTTCAGCACCTCACCCCTCTGTTCCCCTGGTTTGTACTGTAGCCATACCCGCGTTGTCATTATAAATACTTACACGACCTACTGTGATAATAAACAGTAACAACTAAAGGAGCTGACAGGCAGTGAGAGGGAGGGGAGACCATCACTGCTTCATCTCCTTTGGAGACTTTGAAGGCCCGAAGGTGATGCCTGCATGGCTCAGTGTGGTAGCCCAGGCACCGGCACAGTAGGGGGTGGTGTGACATCCCACTTGGATGCACCAGCCCAGGCCAGTGACCCATCTCTGGGCTCATTAACTCCAGCGACACTGAGTTGCAGCCAAACCAACCCTTCCCACCCCTCCCTCCTAGAGACTTGCTCCTGCCCTGCCCCATCTGCTTGGCTGTACGTGCGGAAGGGTACTGGGGTCTGGTGAGGTCAGTGGCAAAGATCAGATTTGGCTGTGGGGAAAACATGATGTTTTTTTCTCCTTCTCTGTGTTATTTTCCTGCTGGATTAGTTTCCTGGGCTAGCTTATGGAGATGTCACCTGGGCAGGTACATGGTGGGAGGGGTTTCCTGGTACTGGCAAGGGACAAAACAGGGATTGTGGACTGAGCTGAGAGCCAGCCATGCTCTTCAACAAGGCCCCTCACCCCTGCATCTCAGCCCAGGTGGCCGGAGCAGCCTCTGGTGAAACAGAGCCCAATTGCCTCCAGCAGGCTCTTGATTAAGCCATTATGTTTGTGACTAATTTCTCAAATATCTGCTTTCCTTCTTATGTTTTCTCAAGGGCCTCCTGCCCAGCAGTTGACTCACGCGAGCAGGTGCTGCTGGCAGAGGTGGCACGTGCCAGTTTCTCCACCTCTGCCTCTGTACCGAGCCCCATCACTGCTACCCCCAGCAGACCCTGTCCCCAGCAGCAGGGAGAGATTCTGCCAAGGTCTGTCCTGCTGCCGGTGGGGTCAGAGAAATGCTGCCGTGAAGTAGCTCACAATATCTGAAGACCCATCTAGGTGAAACAAAGGCAAATTTACTGTTTGCTTTACCTCTTCATGAGGAACAAAGGGTTTTGCCCTGCACAAGGGGAGTCTGGCATCAGAAATAAAGCATCTTCCACCCAGAAACTGTCTCGTCATTTCTGTGATACATCCGCATGTCTAAAGAAATCACCATTTTCAGTGCTGAGCACTGCACGGAGAAGGTTATGGTATTGCAGCCAGGCGATCAGGGTGGGCCTGTGGACATGTTGGTCAGCTGTGTGGTGGGGATGAGAACAGGATTTTACTGCAGCTCTTACACCACTGACAAATGAACCTGCCCTCCTAACCAAGTCAGTCTTTCTTAAGGGCATGATAGGAGGGGCCAAACTCACATGATGCTGTAATGAAATAATCAACAGAGCACTGGTCTGAAAATTACAGATCTTGCATTGCCTGAGAGTAAAGTAATTCAGCAGCCTTAGCCCTGTGTGTAGAGCTCACCGTGAACGGAGACAAGGCATGGACACCAGAGCTGGACCTCACTTTGCATTTAGGGAGAGGTCAAGGAGGAAGTCAAGGGAAGGAGTTGCATTTCCTTGCACCAGGCATGGGCAAAAGGATTTTGGCTGTGCTGCTGCAGGTTGTGTCCTTTGTTTTCTGGCAAAGCCCTGCCATGATTAAGGCATAATTTGGGGTGCTGTGTGCCATGGGCAAGGAGAGCAGGCAACCATGTGTCACACACCCTCTTTGCAGTAATGTTCCCTTAGTAGCCCATAGGTCACATCCTGGTGCAAGCAGCTCCATCCATTTGGAGAAGACAAGGAAGGGTTGTGCAAGCAGCAGACGCTGCCCAAACAGCTTCCTGATTGCCCTGCATGGATGCTAGGTTTGGCCTACTGGGATCAAAATGGCACAACCCAACTATTTTTGTAGCTACAGCTGCTTCTTTGCTCCTGTGAGGCCATTTGCCAGCCTCACTATGTCCTCTCCACTGCTGGAGGTCCTGCATGGTGTCAGTGAGGGCCATGAAAACCAGCAGTCCCTGCGGCAGTGAAAAACATCACCTCAGAAAACTCTGCAGCAGGAGGAGAAAGGGCAGCAGTTTCCTGTCTGCAAGGACCTCACACCATGTTATTAACATCTGGTGGCAAGAAAAACATCTCTGGGAAAGACTTTCCTCCCCAGCACAGGAATGTGGCTACGCTCTACATTGGGGCTGTGCTGAGCCAGCCGATGGATCTATATGATTTCCAGACCCCTTCCTTGCTTGTCCTTAGCCTGGGGGAGCAAATGCAGCACCACTGAGCTCATTCCTGCTTTTCCTTCCATATTAGGCAGACCCCTAAGTGTCATGCCCTTTGCAGAGCTAACATGATCTCCAGATAGCAGCAGATGGCACTCGACGGCTTGTGTTGTGTCCGCAACAACTCATGCATGTTTCACCCTTCTCTGGGCTTCAATTCCCTCCCCCAACGTTATGCCCCATCATGTCGTCTCTTGGGGGTGCAACCGCTGGATGATGCTCTTTCTCCTACTTAAAGATATCCAGCTGCCACCAGTGGATGTGGGCTCCTAATGAGTGGGTACCACTTGGATCAAGCTCCTGATGCTGTGGAGAAATGATCTCCAAAGCAGTGCCAGAGATGTCTCTTTGCCTTGGCCAGTGGCCTCCCTGTGACCTGTACCAAAAGATAAAAAAGACAGCAGAATAACTGAAAAATGACATATATACTTTCTTCAGCTTGGCCTCTGCTGACTCCTCCTCCTCCCCTCCCACACCGTCGGGTTGCAGGGAAGTGAGATCATCCATGCTCTCACTTGCAGCGGGTCAGCCCTCGCTGGCCCACCTGGTGCTTATGTTGCTAAATATAACAAGGATGAGTGGCACCAGCAAACACATCTAATTGTCACGCGGCAGATTTTTACAGTAGATGTCTCGTGCTGCTTTACCATAGTAGTCATCAGAAAGATGGAGCGTGCACAGGATAAAAGCCTTGGAGATGCCTTACAGACACTTGTCTGTAGCAAGTGAAACTTGTACAGAAACTCATCTTGGAAAGAGTTGGATTTTGAGCCATTGCAAATGTTTGAAGTATCTATGCAACATTTATCTTGGGCACTGAGCGTGTTCTGCAGTTGGTAACCACAGAGCAAGGGGGCTTTGCCTCTGCCAGGCAGAAGAAATGGCCTAGCAATTGGTTTTGTGTGATTGATGTAACCAAACATTAAGTGTGTGCATGAAATGGACCAAGGTGTTGCTCACACAACCCCCCCAACAAGGCAATCAATCTAGGTCAAGAGTCTTGAATTTATTTTCTGATGGGCAGATGATAAAACCTGCTTTAATGCACAGAGAAGTGACTTAACCCCAGGTATGCAAAAACAAAGGCTTGATTTCACGTGGCTGATTCCCACAAATGAATCCATCATTTTGGCACTTGGTATAAACAAAGAGATGGGAAACAATAGGCTTGCTTGATAAGAAAGAGTAGATTACGTGGGTCACCTTCTTGGGCTGAAATACACCCTCCGCCTGCGTGGATTATCTTTATTCCCCAGCTGCTCAGGGGGGACCCTCAAGCATGGATCATGGCAAAGACCAGCTGGTGTAGCTCCCCGTGCCTCCTCTCCTTTGCAGACCCTGCCAGCTCCCCACAATCCTCTGACTTTCATACCATGTCTGAGGGTATTTGGCCTCAACACCCATTCCTTCAGAGCCTGGGCAGAGTCTCACTGCTACCTGCCAAAACTCCCCATCTTCCTCTGCTATTGGGGAATGGTGGTGGCACCCTGAGGTCTTCCACCCTAGTGGGAAGGTCATTTCACATCTCATCCTTAGCACCTGCAAGGCTAACTTCAGTGTGGGGGCTGTGCAAGGAGGAATAAGCTGATACTTGGGACAGTGTTCAGATTTTTGCTTTCCCCTCTGCAGCCAAGAGGAGAAGGTGTGCACTTAGCTCATAAAAATAAACAGTGTTCTCTGCTGCATTCCTGGACGTAATGTTTGCAGATCTGATACTCACTTGTGCCACTCCGGCAAGCATTAGTTGGCTCAAATACTAAATATTTACATAGCACGTGTGACGTGCAGACTGTGAGGAGGGAAAGCATCATTGCTCCCACTTACAGGGGCGTTAAGTGACTTGTCCATGGCTGCTCTGGAAAGGCCCTAGCAGGACACAAAAGCCAGCAGAGCCCCAGGACACAGGGCTGCTCTCTTTCCCTGGGACTTTTGGAGGTGTCCTTTTGGGGAGAGGTGTCCCTTACCCGTGGGAGAGGAGCAATAGGGAATGCAGCACAGGCAACTGGTAAAGCTTTGGGTGCCCCATGGAAAATCACATCCCTGTGTACACCGTGATGGCATCACCGAGACCAGGCGGCTGGACCTGGTCCATGGCTTAATTTTGTGTAAGAGGCAATGCCAGTGGCTTTAAAGAAGCAGCTGCCCCCTAATTCCAGAAATGACCCAGACTTCTGAGAAAACTCATCTCTTCCAGCCTGCGCAGCAAACAAATTGTTGCTCTTTCTGTTGACAACAAGCCATAAATTACCCTGTTATATAAAGGGGAACAGCAGCCCGAGGAGATGTGCTCCAGCCAGCTAGCAGGCGTTTTGTTTCAGCAGGGAAGGGCTAAGCCCTTGTGTTTAAGTGAGATGCCCCCAGTTTACCCGGGTCGTTGCCCAGCAGCCTGCTGACTTTCTATAGGTTTCTACAGTAAAGGTCGCATAGATGGCTTGGGAATAACACCCTCCCCTTGCTGCATGTCATGCGGATGGAGCTGAAAGTCTCTCAGGACTGGTTGTCTCCTGCATGTTTATTTTATTCAGTGGTATCATGTCAGTGTGTCTGCCTAAATATAGCTTCTGTGAAGAGCATTTCTAAGTTTCCTGTTACAGTTTCACTCGCAGTTACCTTACAGTAAATGGAGGAAAATCAATGTAATCTCCATTACGTGCTGCGTCTAAATGTGCCTTGCTGGAAATTCTGCCCGGATTGATCCTCCTCCATAGAAACCGCCCGTCCTTTCAGCCTCTCTCCCTCCCTCTCCCTCCTTTTTTTTGTTGGAATAAACCACAGATTTATAATTTAACCCCCCTACTCTCCTTTGTCTGATGTGCCCTGCAGATAGGGCTCTCACAGGAACTGACAGTGCAGAAACCATGGAGTCTCTGGGCAGAGTTGTAATTGCAAAGCCCGGATTAATCGACTCCGTGTCATTCGAACATGAGCATTTCAGCAGCTTCTACAGCGTAAATTGAGCAGAAGGGTCAAATTCAAGGTAAACTCTGCCTAGCAATCATTAGCCTAGAGCTTGCTTCTTTTGTCTTTTGCAGACTAGACGATCCTCCAAGTAGCAAGAAAAAGATTGTTTTAAAAAGGTATTCCCTTTGCCGTGGTGTTCTAATACCGCTCTTTTACCCGTCCCCGCTGCCCTCCGGTAACATATATCTACAGATACACAGAAAAAATACCATTATCAAATCCCTGCAGTGTCAGTGTCAGCCAGTCACCAGTAAACAATCACGGCTGTAAAACGATGCAACAGATGTTACACTAGAGATGAGTAGTCCAAAATAGAAAGTCTAAAAATACATCTGCAGGACCAAATCACACCCTCTTTTCTATGCCGTGCTCTGCCATTTTTGGCCCACAATTGGCTCCTCATTTCCAAATGTAGATAGGCTCGTGGCCACCAGCATAGGCAGGATGGGGGGACATTGCCATGTGGGGCCCTGACTGCAGTGACCACCCCAGGAACGGTCATTGTCCTGAACACGTTCATTTGAGATTTAGCAGTATTATTATTATTTGCCCTGCAAGTATGTCTGTAACCCAACACCAGGGGCTTTGCTGATTCCACTAGACTTTCAGAAATGATGCATAATGATAGATATTTTTAAAGACTTGGACCTGAGGTAGGATTTAACATCCAGAGGGGTTGTGTTGGCATGTGCCAAAAGCAAAGCATCAAAGCCTCAGCTGCTGTAGGAAAGTGGAGTGGGTTATGGCAGAGCCACATCAAGTCACGAAAAGGTTTGGCAACACTATGCTGTCCATGGCAAGACGGGGCTGGACCTGGGTGTCCTGTACTCCCATCATAGGTCCCCAGTCCCTGAGTCCAGCAGAGATGTTTCATCAGCAGATTTTGTTGTTATCTGAGAGACTGAGCCAAATGGAGAGCACGGAGCCCTCAGGGGTTAAGCAGCTGTTTCACATAACAGTATCTATCAAAGCCTGCAGACAAATGCAGGGTTATTTTGCGGGTTTTTTTGAAAGGAGGGATCTAGATGATGTATCAGCAACATCCTTTCTGCAGAGAAGGGTGCTGTGGTCAGGAGGACCCCAAAGACAGACCTTACAGACTTGTCACCGTCGGGTCCTTGGGGGCTCATTCCAGCAAATGAGGAGCAGATGACACCAGTTATTTTGGCCTGCTGTTGTACTATCTGAGGCTGTGATCCTATCAGACCTCATGAACCAAACAAGATGAGGCCACAGCAGCAACTGTCTGGGAGATTTCCAGGAAAAAGCAGCAAGCAAGCAGCCTTTACAAATCTGACCCTCTGCTCAGTTCAGGGCCCGTGCAAGGAGATTTGGACATGGGGCAGGATGGGACATTAAAGCCTCAAATCCAGGATCAGTCCAATGACCCCAGTCCCAGCCCAGCTCTGTGACATGGCCTGGGCAGGAGGTAGCATTTCCCATCTCTCCTGTGCTGTTGATACAGTTTCTTTGGCTTTTTAAAGGTTCTGTCTTCTTCTTGGACTGCCATGGAACAGAGATGGATGGACCCAACACAATCCCTGAGCAGAAATGGGACTTGCACAGCCAGAAAGGAGGGATGGGATCAGAGGAAGGGGGAGAAGCAGAAAAGCTCCTGGGAGAGACTACTATGTTCTGCCCTCATCTCTGAAGGCAAGTGACCAGCTGCTTTGGTAAGAAACAGCAATGGCCAGAGAATCCCTGGCAGCTTCCATCAGTGCCAACCTCTGGGGCAGGAGGGACAACCCAGAGGACACAGGCAGCTGGCACAGGGGATATCCCAGTGCTCAGGGATGGGACTGGATGCCCCTTCAACCTGTTTGGCAGGACTGGTGTATGACAGGCCTGACCCTCTAGGCATACTGGTCTGTGCCAGTGCAGCCCATCCATCAGCTGTGTACCCATGGAGCAGCTTTCCTGTGTGCTGCCACTTCCCTGGAGCAGACATCTCTGCTGCAGGAGGTATGGGAGGGCAGTGCCTGGTCCCTTGGGCTGCAAACACTCCCCTGTCTCTATGGACAGGACAAATACAAGCCATAGGACATGAGGTAATTGAGTGAAGCTGCATCAGGGAAATTCAGGTTGGACATTATGAAAAAAGTTCTTCACTGGAACAGGCTCCCCAGGGAAGCAGTCACATCACCAAACCTGTTAGAACTCAAGAAGGATCTGGACAGCACTCTTAATTATATGATTTATTGTTAGGTAGTCCTGTGAGGAGCAGGGAGTTGGACTCAAAGATCCTTTTGGATCCCTTCCAACTCAAGATATTTCATGATTCTAGAATTCTATGTATTTTGATGGCTCTGGGGACATGTATCTGTATGAGATTGTCACTGTTGCTCCTCCCAGTCTGTAGGGGTGCAAGGACAACCCTCATGTGCCCAAGCTTGAGATGAGATGGGGGCCAGAGACTTAGCAGCTCTCTTGCAGGCAGTGCTCCAGCGAGTGCTGATTTCTTGTGTCACAGCTTTAGCAGACATTTGATGTGTTCACAAGATCTAACTTTGTGAACATGTTTGTGTCAACTCAGTTTCAGAGAATGAACCATGGGACACATCTTCATGTGGCAATACAGGAGCTAGCAAAGACAAGGAGGTGGCTTTGTAATGGAAATCAAATGAAATGTCTTCTAAAACACATTGCCTGGAAGGGTCCCAGCTCAGCCCCAGCACAGGTCATGGCCCTTTGGTGCTATCTGGCACCGGCATTACCTGAGCTCTCACCCGCTCAAAGGACAGCACTGCCAGGACCGGTGTGCTTTGGCTGTCTGCATCCTCCATCCAACACCTTTTCAAGCTAGGGCACTAGGCACTAGCTAGGATGCTCATATTCCTCTGTGAAAGAAAATAATAAAGCCGGAGCAAGTTTGAAGGGATGCCCAGCCTGTGTTTATTTTCTTCTGAGATGGCTCGCACTTCTCTAATTTTTCACAGATTAAGTCTTGCTCTCGATGTTGTTGTTTTTTCAATTTTACAGAGACTTGAAGCTGAGCTCATTTACTCTAGAAAGAATGCTTCTTGCTTCAGCTTCCCGGCATGGGTTAAAATCAATAACATTAAAGTTTATTTTAAACACTTTAGTTTATCAAAGCAATTTTCTCAACACTCCAGCCTGCTGTCAGTTTTTTCACTGTTATTTGCAATGCTTTAGGTGTACTGAAAGAGTGTTTCACAATCCCATCTGCTTTCAAAGACTTTTCTAACAAACCCTGCAACAAGGATATAATTCATTTAATGACCTTGGTCAAAAACAAACACAGGCCCCAAGGTGCAGCATGTGCAAAGGGGCTGATACACGCACAGGTTTTGTTATAAAAAATGTTTTATGTGTCACTGTCTTGCTGAAGCTGGCTGGCCTCCTGTTCACCCAGCAGCACCGCTGCTGCTGGCTGGGAAGCGAGCTTTTTCTGAGGCTCTTTTGGAAACCATGAAATATATTTATACTTTGAAATAAACCTCATAGCCTGGCAAATGTCTGTGCCCGGGAGCTGATGTTTGCAAATACATTATGCCGTTATCTCATCAGCTGAATGAATGCATGTGCAAAGTTGCTCAACTGCGGAACTCAAAAGGGGCGATCAGACAATTTTGAGAGTGAGAAGAGTTTGAGGGAGGCAAGGTAGGAGAATAAATTTGTCACAGATGAAATGCCTCTGCAGGTAACTCCCTGAGAGGACAGTTGGGTTTTACATGCATGGTGTCCTTGCGTGCTGCAGACCTGCCCGACTGGTGCAAAACAGGGTTTAAGCAGCTCATTCAGAGCTGCTGCAGACTCAGCCACTTTCATGGAGTACCAAGCCACACCTGGACCAGGTTTTGAAATTTCCCCCCACTTCTGAGAATCAGGTCACTCACCTCTTGGGTGCTGGCTGTGTCATTAAAAGTCTAATTTTAGGCTCTTGGCTGCAGCAGGCATCCCTGTAAATGCTCAGCTCCTCTGCCAAGCTTCTGTAGGCTGGAGTGGAAATTTGCATCAGGGAGGCTTTACTGTCCGCACTCCGAGTTGGGAATGAGGAGACAAGGCGCAGAAACACCATCTGGATAGAGCTACCTCTGAGGGGGCAACACATGCAGTAAAGACAGAATTTTGTTTTTCGGCACAGTTTTAGGGCTTTTAGGACTTTCCCCCATCTTTCCACCCTCACATCAACTTCTAGCAGCTGCAGTCTGCCACTGCACTGACGGTCCCCTGGAGCCCGTGGAGTTGTCCATGCTCGGTGCCAGCACCAGGTGCGTGTAGAAACAAAACTGAATCAGAGGGTAGGTGTGAGCAGCATGAGATGCCATTGCCTCAGTTGCCCCATCTCACATCTGCTGCACACAGGAAGGGAGATGGGGACTGCAGAAAACTTGCCTTCTTGTGGGAAGCAGGTGGGAGCAGGAAATGATGGTGGAGGTTTTGAGGAAGGAGTGGACGGCTGCTTGCCACCCTATACCCACGGTTTCACATACATAACTGATACTCTGAGATGACCTCTGGGTTATCTGAGGATGCAGATTAGCTAAGTACTTGTTTGCAAAGGACAGTTCTTTTACAGTGGTGTGAGTTATCTGAGACGCAGGCTATATGCATGAAAAGGCAATACTTTGAGCTCCTCAATTCAAAGCACTGTGATGTGATAGTGAGATACATATTATAGGGCCTTAAATCATGTCTACAACAGTGATTACGAATTCACACAGCCCTGTCGCAGCATGCACCAGGATCAGGGTCAGACCTGGCAAAGATTCTTCGGGAATGGACTATTCAAGTGCTCCAAATTCCTGCCCGGTCTCTGGGAGAGGATGTTGCTTATGTGCTACCTTCCTTTTCCAAGACTTTCAGCTTGGATAAAGCCTGTGCCACTTGCAGAGAAGGTCCTGCAGACATCTGGGACACAGCACAGATGTTTGGGAGCCATGGCCATGCTCCTTACACAGGATTATAGATACAGGGCAGCTAGCAGAGAGTCAAATCTGGCCCTACCAAAACTAGAGGACTGATTTGTGCAGGCCGGGATTTCAGAAGGCACATTCCTGCTCTACTTCATATCCTTTTTCATTGTTTTTTAGAACATAAAATCTAACTGAAGAGACCAGCCAGGCACCACTCAGACAAATGCAGACATTTTCCAGTGTTTGGAGGAATAAGGATGGTTACCATGTCTCTTTGTCCTGGGTCTCTTATGCCCATTTGCTAGGCAGCATCTCAATGTCAAACACAGCACTAACTTCCCTCCAGCTGCTTATTCCACATTTTACAGGGAACATCTGGACCACTCCTGCATTCGTCCTCATTGAGAGACTTTTGCCTTTCCAAGGGATTTTGGAGGATGAACCTGCAACTGAGCTACCTGGTATGAATGGTGGGCTGATTTTCAGAGGAGCTTTTTTTTGGTCTTTAAATATAGTCTTTGTATTTAAAAGTCAATATTAAACTCTTGCTGTAATGTCTGGTCCAACATGTCACATCCAGAGGTGAGATCCACGGGAGGTTTGAGGCAACCACTCTGACAGAGGATCCAGAGACAGCAGGGAAGGAAGATAATGTAGGTCTACGGATAGAAGTTAAACAACCATCCAGACCCCTCCTGTGTGTACCCTAATACAGACCCATGCACGGGGATGACTTTTAGCTGCTGCTTTTCCTGGGCATATTTCTTACGGAGAGACAAGCACTCAAATCTGCAGACTGTGACTTAAGGGCAAAAACTCTTCAACTCCCCAAGCCTCTCTGAAAAAAAAACCCCTAAATGTATGAGGCCCAATACTGCTAACGAGATGCTTTGTTTTAAATGACCCTTACTTAAAGGAGACCCAGTTGGTGTGCTGAAGATGACTTTAGATAAGGGAGTTAGTTAGTTAGTTTGTGACCCACAGCTGCAAATATCAAACGTTGAGAAAAGCTTCTTATTTCACCCAACTCTGCAACTCTACAGAGGAAATAATGACCCTGCATTGAAAGCGAGAATTACTGGGGTAGCCTCAAGCCAGGGCTGCTGATAAGCAGCACCATCAGTGGGGTGCTAAGGGAGGCAGACAACATCTGCAGGAGCTGCAGGGCAGGGCCTCGCTGTGGCAGCCACCAAGAGATGCTGGAGACACTTTCCTGACCAGAAGAAAGTCCTGGGGTGAGCTCAGAAAGCTATGAAGAGGGAGGGAGGTGCAATTTCTCTGCACGTTTCCAACCCCATGCCCTTCTTCTGGTCAGCTCTGTGGTTGGAAGTCCTGGAAACCCTGCAAGTGCTCCTTTTCCTCAACAGCAGATCTGGAGTTCACTGTTGACCGTTCCTTGTAACCCAGACATGTCGCTTCAGGAGCTGTGCCAAAACAATCAAGGCAAAGTCATGCTACCTTCCTGTGTAGTGTAAGTCAACATAGACCCTTCTCTGACAACAATAAAGCCATATTTACTTGCATCCAACCTGGTTTGGCCCCGAGGTTGCAAATAAAGCCATGTCATTCCCATCAGGACAGTGAGCAGCTGAAAATTTCCCTCTGCTTTCAAAGACCTCTTGAAGCAGGGATGCCTCATATTTCCAAGATGATTGATGGAACCTGAAAGGATTAAGCCACAGTCCTTTATCATTACAGTGTGGGACACCTGGACATCTTGTGTGGGTGTGAAGGAAAGGATGTAATTTGAGATGATCAGAAATGTAGCCATGGTCACTAAGATCATATACATGCTGCAGTCGAAGGTGTGTGGACAAGCCTGCACCAGGTTCAGGCTCTCTGGGCTGATACCTACCACTGAACCTGGAGGCATGTCCATTCTGGGCTTGGTGGAGCCACCAGCCCCATGGTTGCCCCAGCCTGGGCACCTCCATCCTGCAGAAGCTATAATTCCTCATGAAGATGGAGGAAAGGCTTTCATGGTGGATATTTATGGAGTTATGATCCTTTCTGGCACCACTGGTGGTGGTGGTGTGCTTCATTTGTGCAGTGATGCAGTCCATCTCCTCTAGGGCGCTGCAGGGTGATGATGACAGAGAGCTGTGTGCCACCAATCACTTTCCTCCCATCCCTGCTTGAGTGGACCAAATCCTTTGGAGACCTGTGTCTTCTTTTGTCATGATTTTCGTCAGTGCTGAAAAGCAGCTATGCAGTGAATTCAGTGTGAAAACATCCCCTTAGATGGGCACCAACAGGCAACTTACTGGGGAAAACACCATCCTGAAAAAGAACCTTTTAAACGCAGTTTGGTTTAACTCTGCCCGCTCTCAGTGCGGCAGCAAAGCTCCTGCTGACGGCTGTGTGCAAAATTAAGAGCTTTTGGCTTGCGCATCTATAATTAGACTGAGCAGAAGGCAAAATATTCCATTATGACAACTTCAGAGTTGAAAGAAATAGGTCTGAGCAGATGTTGATTTGCAGGATAAACAAATTAATTCAACTCAATTTAGTTCCTTCTAGTGTTTCAGTCCTTTGTTCCATGATTTAAAGTGTCAAATACAGTGCTCACGCTGCACGCATGATGAAACACACATGCCAGGACATATAAATCTGCAAATAGAAAATATATCCAGTCTCCTTGTAGGTCTGTTGTATTTCTCTATTGTCCTTTAACCTTCAGGGCCTTGACTTTTACCCAGGGCTGGTGTTCTACAAAGAAATACTGCATTTACAAAGCTTTAGCAGCTTGCACGTGAAATGATGATTGATGCATTTTGCAAGTGAATTTTGACGCAGAGGCCTCTCAGGATTGCAGCGCTGAGATAGGTTGTACTGAATAAGCAGATTAAGCCTCCTGGCCTCCAAATTTTCAGGTGAAAATGACATCCCTTATAAAAGGCTGTTTGATGGCATGATGTCGGAAGGGAGTTGGGCTTACCCGCGCACACAGGGCTGGGCGCTGAGTCCCTCCCTGCACGTCCATCTGTTATCACCCAGGACAGCACAGTCCTTGAGGATGGGACTTCCCGTGAAGCACTGGAAAGCCCAAGCCCATGAAGCGTGTTAATGCAAATCACTCGCAAATAAGTTTGGCTGAAAACAAGGAAACAAATAAATAAATGAGGGTAAACAAATAAATAAATGAGGGATCTCCCCTGAAGTTGCGTGCTCTTTCTGAAAAGCTGAGCTTGGGTTTAAAGGACTTTACTTCCTTCAGGGGTCTCGGTGAGGTCTGTGGCTCCTCTGACTGCCAAGTATAGACCGAGACATAATTCAGCCCTTTTAATAATTAAAAGGCATTTGAGTCTTCTTAGTCCAAAGGAACAGATAAGCAGCTTTCTGGGTACCCAAACTCAGGCTGGTTTTATAAGGGGCATTAGTGCCATAGTCTTTGTGTGCTTCATAATGTGCTTTGTAGCCTAATAGCAATATTAGCGTACACACAGGCTTAGAAGGGTTCTCTAGTATTATTATTGTTTGGCATTTACATGTCTTTAAATGTGAATGCCAAACTACTGTAGGCTAAGACAGCATTATGAGCTGAGGTGCATGACCTTTGTTGTGAATGTGTGAACACACCGGTACTCTAAGCAGCAACAGCTACAAGTTTTAAGTTGGTAAAGAGGAGCCAGCCACAAAGCCAGTGCTCAAACACAGATCCCACAGCAGAGTGTAATGGAGGGATCAAAGAACTGGCTGGAGAGGAAAACGGCATCCCAGCCTTCGTGCTGCAACACCGTTCCTGGAGCCCTGGTGCATCGCTGGCTATGTTGAACTTGTTGGACTTATGTGCACAAATGTTGAAAATTCCAGAAATTTTAGAAGAATTTAGTTGATTAGAACATCTGTGCTCTGCACACAAATGGCTGGCGGGTGGGCTGAGCGCCGCATCACTTTAACGACCTGGAATACCCTTGATCCACTGTGTATCAGATGCTGCTGCGTGGGATCTGATGTCTCCAGGTGGCACAAAGGGGTAGGCATACCCCTGTGCCCCAGAACGACCCAGCTGGCCCTGAACCAGTTAAAGGGAAGGAAATAGTTCCTAATCTGCAAAGGTTCCTCCCATTGACTCCCCTGTCTCATCCCTATAGCTCAGCCTGGTGCAATGTGGCAGAATGTGTCCTGCTTTGCCGGCAGAACGAGAGGAGCTGCGAAACCACCCAAGCTGCATTTGATCACTTCCCTGCAGGCAAGCACTTCTGTTTTGAACAACATTCAGGATGGATATTTGCGGCTGGAGGATGGCTGTACCGGTAAGGCACGTTGCATGAGACACCAGACTACTGACCCTGCAGCCTTGTGGGCACTTCCCAAGCTTCGAGGGCTTCCTTGTGCTATAGCAGTCTGAGCTGGAGGTGGGTCCTGCGCCCCCGCAGTGTCCAGAGTGGGCCTGCCTGGCTCCAGACTCCCCTCCCAGACCTACCTGCTTCCAGGGACTCAGCACAGGGTCTCTACTCTTCTTTAAAAAAAACCCCTAAAATTCTTATTCCACATAAAAGATCTAAATATAGCACCAGAGGAAAAAAAAGTTCCTCAGTTTTGTATGAAGCGTAAATGCTCTGTGTTAGTTCTGCACTGCGATATGCACATTTTTCATGTGCTTTATGAAGCCAGTGAGGAAAAACCAGCCCTGCAAACGCCAGTCCTGCAAAGCCGAGCAGCCATGCTCAGCTCCGACCTGCGAGACCCTCTCTGATCTTTTCCAGAAACTGAACCTCACAACATGTTTTACAAGGAAACATCCTTGCTACGTAAATATGAGTCGCTTCATCTATCGTTCAAGTAGCTGCACTGCGTGTTCCCATCTGCTCTCCCTCCCTGCCGGGCAGCCCTGGGTGGGTGCCTGGGTGCAGGCGGCAGAAGAAATGATGGGAGAAATGTGTTGCCCTGCGAGCGGCAGAGCTTGGGGGCCGGGCCCGTAGGATGCTCGTGTCTCGGCTCCGTGGGCTTGCCCTCTCCAACAGCATCATTAAACCATTCTGGCGCAACCATCCCAGCCCAGAGGTGGAGGTGCCGGGGGTGGGCAGTAGCTGGAGGCCGCACACTTGAAGGCAGGCTGGATAAACCCTGTTTCTCTGGAAAAGCAGCTAAAAATAGCTGGGGGAGATGTGCCACAGGCTGCACGCTCCTGGTGCCAGGTTTGTTCTACATTGCAGCAGCACTGGGCCCAGTGCCTGGGGGAAAGGGCTGGGGATCGGGGCGGGAAGGACTCAGGGCTGGGCGGCTGAGCCAGCCCCTGCAGCTGGGCTGGGGCCAAATACGATACCCTGCGCTCTGCACCCCTTCCCTCCAGCCGCGGTCCTCGCCGAGTGCCAGCCCTGCCCCTGTGGGACCCCTGTTCCCCCAACTCACAACCAAAAGCTGCTCAGGACGATCGTTACCTCTGAGGAGGTAATGAGGAGGATCGAGGCGGTCTCAGTTTCTTTATCCCTCGTAAGAGGGTTTGCACTCGAAGATGATACCTTACTCCAGAGCAGCCTGGTCAAGTGGAAATCAACACTAGCTAAGTAAACACTGATCATCCCGCTTAGAGACTTGAATTAAAAAGCTTTGCCAATCAGCCTTGATTGATAGAAAAAGGACAGGGCATTAGGATCAGTCATGCGGCTTTAGCAGGCAAGACTTTCACCTCAAATTTTTTGCTTCTTTTGGTGTTTGCTGACACCGCCCCCGTTAACTGAACCAGTAGCAGACCTGTATCATTAACCGCAGAATATTTACACTTTGCTTCTGCCAGTTAGAGGAAAAACAAATCTACGCACTAGTGTCCATCTAGGAGCTAAACCCTGAGCTAGAGAGAGCTGTCGTTCTGCTGTGATCAATAAACCCGTTAGCCTTCGCTCAGTGCCTTGGCTCTGTGAGAGCTTCTAGAATCAGATCTTATTATTTTGATGTATTGGTGTTCTTTTGACTGTGCCCATCTGAGAGGCTGGGATCAGGTTGCATGGAAGAGCAATAGAAGAAGGAAAAAAATAGAAGGGAAAAAAAAAGCCTGAACAAAGGCATCAGAGGTGAAAGAAAGTCATTGGAAAAGATGAAGCTGGCAGCGTGACTGGGAAGATGCAGCAGGCGAGAATATGGCTACGAAGCCGCTGCCCATCTTGGCCATCTCCTGCGCATCGCTCTAGCTGTGTGCAGCCCAGAAGCTGCCCAGGGTGGCACTGCTGCTGCAAACCAGAGCTGCTGCAGATGGGACAGCCTCCACCCGTACATCGGCTGGCTGGGGATGCAAAGGGTTCTGGCTGCTTTGAAGGGCCAACGTGAGGCCATGCCATTTTCCTACACACCCAGCTTTGGCCTGACTCTGCTCCCTTTTTTTCACTGCGACCCTGTTGCAAGCCCCACCCGCTCTTTAGAGATATTTCGTAAATATCAGATGAAAGTATCGGAGGCAGAGGTTGCTCACCACAGCAAATGAGTTTTTTTGAAGCACTTCCATGACTAAGCACAAATCTTGAAAGTGACCTCAGCCGCTTTGTCCCTTCCTGAGGTGCACTGATGCTGGTCCCCAATTTCCCCAGCCATGATAGGAAGAGATGGGACAGATCCTGACACCAGTCCCAAAGACCAGGATGACACGTTGTGGATGTCCCCCTCCCTCTTCTGTTGCCTCTGGAAGGTCCCAGCTCCGGAGGACATCCCCATGGAGGGGAGCTGTGGACCTCCCCGTATGCTTGGTGCTCCCCTGCGCTGCCACAACCCTGACAAGCCGCCGTAGCAGGAGCAAACGTTCTGTGAACCCGCCCTGAGGTTCCACACATGATTGATAGCAGCACAGAGTGGTGGGGCTGGCAGAGTGGATTAGCAGCTGATGGATTGCTGTAACTCAAGCCCTTGCATCACTGCTGCACCACCAGCTCCAGGGTCAGCAGCACTTGGGCTGCGATACGAAGCCAGACAGGCCAACAAGCTTCGACTTAAAGTCTGCTGAAGTTGGGAAGCCGTGGAAGGGCAAAACCCAAGTTATGTCTCTGGGGAGACACGTGGGGAGTGTGAAGTTCTCTCAAAGTCCCTCTCTTTCCTGTTGAATAGAAAAGAGGAGCTGGAGATAGCGTGGCATGGGCTTGCAATGCCTCTGTTTTTGTTTTCCTGGTTTTATTGCAAAAGGTGCACCCTGAAATTCCAGGGCAGGAGTGGGGGGAGCCTGAAGGACAAAATGAAGGAGGTTACGAAAGGAGTGGAGTGGGTTATCGGTGCGAGTGCATTCCTGCGGGGCCAGGCGGGCTGGGCAGCTGGGGACCCTTTCACAAACCCCGGGGAGCTGTTTGCACAGCGCCTGTCGTTTGTCCCAAGAACATTTCTTGAATTGTTTCTAGCACTCTCAAGTGCATGATTGTGCCTTGTCCATTTATTTTAGTGATTGCTGCACGAGCAAAAGCCTTACACGAACAACCCCATCCCCACAAAGAGACGCAGGGCTGCCAGAGGGACCCGTGGAGTGGGCAGGAGCTGGAGACATGTTTTATTCACCAGCACCTCCATTGCCCGGCTCATCAGAAGTCCGATTAGTGATGCTGGCCCTGAAACACATCCCCATCCCCAGGCTTATAGGAGCAGCTGGAGCAGCTGCAGCTCTGGAGGGGACCAGCAAGCTGGAGCACACTGTTTCCCACGGCCCCATCCCCTGCCTGCAGCTCCTGGGGAGGCTTTGGAGGTGGCGGCCAGGCTGTGCTACCCATGGGCACAGCGAGCACCCAGCTCTGCCCAACAGCACCCGTGGAGGAGTTTGGAAAGGGCTGGGGACAGGACTGGCACTGTGCCAGACACCCTGATGCAGTGGGGCAAGGCTCATCTCCTGTGTTCCCGTTGCACCTGCAGCTGGGTGGGATGTTGTCCTTCCAGGCTTATTTTCAGGGGCATTAGTTGCTTTTTTTTTTTTCCCCCAAGCCCCTCTCCATAACTCCAAGGAAACGGGGTTAAAACCAGGCTGTGTTTACAGTGTGATGGACATGCACTCGGATGGCATTGTTCAGAGGGGTCGGGCTCTACCATGGGTGGCCTCGACCCTGGGAGGGCTCCGTGCACACACTTGCTGCTCAGGGCTCACATGGCACCTGGTCCATCCCCAGCTGGTCGAATGTGGCTGAGCCGGGGCTGCCTTCTGGCTGCCACAAGCATGTTTGTAGTGATCACAGCAACATTTTGCTCTTGTAAAATGATAAAATCATGTTTATCTTACTGTTAAATGCTCTACCCCTTGCACCCATACCACAAGCCGTGAACTACAGGTGGGCACAAGAAGAGCCCAGAGGTTTTTCTGTTGAGGTTGAGTCATGATTGTGGCCATTAATTGACGATGGTTGATGGCCATCCCTGCATTGCCCATTTCCAGCCCAATTTCATTGTAACCGAGTGTCCGAAAGGGGTGTCTCAGAGCACCACTGCTTTTTAACACTTTATTAGAGATCAAAGCCAGTGTAGGATGTTCAGCAGCAAAGCAATACAGTGTGTGGCTGGCAGGGTTCAATACGCATCTGATTGTATTTCCCATTACAAGAAATGCACTAAAGCCAGTCCTTAAGCAGGGCACAGGGCTCCGAGCGCCACAAATCTGGGCCATTTAGCTACGTTATGACTTCTTCTACTTCCTCATGATTCATCTGGAGAGCAATTAAAGCCCTCGTAAAAATGCATTGCCAATTAAAGAGAGAGACTGGCTCTGAAGGTTTAGACAAATTGAGGAGAGCAGCATTTGTAGGAGCATCCCTTCTTTTGTTCAGATCAAGCAAAATCCTGTGTGAGCCAGTGGGAACAAAAGCTCCTGCTGAAAACCTGCTCCAAAGCCTACGGTGTCCTTTCTTCAATTAAATTTGAGTCTGGACTGGGGCCGTGTTTTTCAGAGCTCCACCTTACTGCTGCGCTGTTTGAAGGGTACCATCCCAAAGCAGAGCAAGCAAAGTCCTTTCTGGAGCGGCTGAGCCCAAACAGGGGCTAGTTTAGTTTACAAATCGCTGGTACCTTCTGGCAGGACCACTCGGCAGCATCCCTGGGACCGCAGAAATGGGACCATGCTGCTCAGGCAGCATCCCTGCCCTGCCCTGCCCGTTACCTCCATCCCAGCGCAGCCACTGAGACTGAAGCTGCAAATCCATTCTGTGAGCACAGGCCTTATTCTGATCCCTCCGAAGCCGCTACAGGCTTCAGGCGGTGGCTCCCAACAGCCTCAAACAAGCGTATTAATTTGTGACAGCCTCCCCTGCCAACGCGCGCGGGGCGGCGAGGGCGCGGGGAGCACAGCAGGGGCTGCGCAGCCAGACTTTTATGGCCACAAAGGCCAAGTCGCACCTGCTGACGGTTGTGAATAGACTTGCAGACAGCACCAGGTGTGCCATTTCAACAGATGTCACAACTGGGTGTGCCTTTCATCTATGTATAGAGCCCCGGCCAGGGGGCGAAGCGTGCTCGGAGATTGTCCTAATTTAGCAAAAATCCTATTTGTCCAGCGGGTCGCCCTGCTCGGGCGGCACGTGTATTCCAGGAGCAATTATATCAGTCGCCCTCAGCCTGGCCCCGGCCGTGGCCCTGCGGGGAGTCGGGGAATGCTGCTTTTATCCTTGGCAGGGAGGGATGGTAATGAGGCAGCGGGCGAAAAGGCCAGCGGCCGCCTGCCAGGGGAGCACGCGCCCAGCAGCGCAGGGAGCATCCCCGTGTGCCCGGGGGAGCGAGGGTGGCCCGCGGACCCAGCACCGCACCCTCGTGCCTGCCCCCACCTTCCCCACGGTGCAATTCAGCTCGTTTATTTAAAAGCGTCAGCCTTTTAGAGAAGGCATTTTAACCCTATCACTGTTCAGCGCTTCATGCCATGAGACCTGGGAGTAGCTCAGGGCTTGCAGATACTCTACAAACAACAATAATAAAAGAGGCCAGGTACTCACAAGGTGCTGGTGACGCCTCTTCTGCCACCCAACAGTGAGCCTGACTGCAACATCACATCAACGATTTTAGACCTTCGGGTTTCAGTAGAAGCCTGAGTCATCATTTCCGTTCCATTAGATCCTTTCTATATCCCAAAGCCACACCATAAAGATGGGAGAGATGCTAAGAACTGGTTTTTAAATGTGGACCACTCGATTGTACTCGATAAAAGGTGCTGATCTCACGGGGATGGTTGGATGAGATCAGACAAGATTTCTGCAGGCTGGAGTCAGTATTCATTAGAAGCAAACGGGGACCCTGTTCTATTCTGAACTGTCTGCTCTCCATGGACATAAGTGTGGTGGCACATTTGGAGGATGTGTCTAAAATGCAGTCATGATTTCAAGCTTCCATTAGAAGCACTTTTTTCCTGCCTGGGCTTGGCCACTGATTATCTGATTTGCTCTAATTACCATCTTTGGAATGAGTCCTGATGGAAGAAGTGGCATCTGAACTGCTCTGGGTTTATTTTTATAAATACAAATCATCTACTGTTTTGAAAAAAATTCAAGCCCTATCTTCTGCATTTTCAAACCTTCCTAATTACTTATCAAAAATCTCTACCAAAATTAGCAGGGAAAAAGGAGCAAGGATGAAGATATATTTAATATTGCAGAGCCAAACACCAGGTACAACATCGCTTTATGTATAGCAGAGCACAGTGCCAGGGTGTAGCATCCCTGGGGGTGTGAAGGCTTCAGAGCCACCACAGTCCCCCAGGATTTTGTTGGTGTTGGGATGGACTGGGAGGGAACAATGCTGCTCAGCTTCTTGCCTGGCCTTCTGGATCATGGAGAAGTGCTAAGGCACTGCCCAGCTCATGCAACTGCCCTCTGTCACAGTTATCCAGAAAAGAAATATAAATTGCTTGAAAAATGGTTAGTCTGAAGCCCACAGCTGCATTGGCCTGGGAGTGGAGGGTTGGTGCCTCTGTGCTCTTGTGAGGGCTGCGCCTTCCCTCCCCACACCCCTCCCTGTGCTGCCGCACCGCACATCCCCTGTTCCCTGTGCTGTGACTCCCCGCTCTCACCCCACACCTGGGAAACCTCTGCTGCTGCCGCCCTGGTGGTGGCAGCTCCTCCGCGTCACCCTGTGTGGCCCCAGGGCTGGACTGTGACGCAGACCAGCCTCAGGCATGTACCACTTGCAAGCTGTCCACCCCACTGAGTGCCACGGAACAGCTTTCTGCTGGCCAGCAGCAGTAGTTTGGGTCAGATGATGGCAAGTCTGGCGCTTCCCCGACACACGTGCTCTTGAGGAGGGATGGTAGGTAGAGGGACCACCACAGCACCTTGGGAGAGGGCAAAACATGTGCGTGTTTCAAGCTGTGCGTCCAGCTCCAAGATGCGCAGCCAAGGCGTGACCGGATGGCCCCAGCCATGTGATGCAAACAGATTTTAGGACCTTCATCCTCCCCCTTGCTGGGTATTGCTGTGCCCTCTGTGGCAGCCTGTAGTTCATGACGTGCACGTTGCGTGGTGGCACAACAGATCCACCACTGGCTGACCTGCCTCAGTTGGGGTGGTCTGCTGAGTCCAAATGCAAGTGCTGAGATTTGAAGGCACTTTTAGATGACTAACGAGCGAAATGTGTGTTTACTCTGATGAATTGCACCTTGAAGGCTCCTCACCCACACCAATGGGTCAAAGCCACGGGCTCTCACCAGGTCGTTAACCCTGTGTGAGTGCACCTTGCAAAGCACCATCTCCAGGTCCTGGATGCGGCAGGGAAGGGAGTGTCTGACTGGCGGAAAGCTCTCAGCAGCCCATGAAGAGCCTCGTTAGAAGTGGAGTTTTGTCCATGTGCAATTATGGGGCAAATGGTACCAATTCAGAAACGCTGCTTTGAAAAGTTTCAAACTCTGACCCCCTCCACTACACTGATTTATTTTTCCAAATCACTGCATTATACAGCAAAAAAGGCTTTTGACATGTAGCTTGACACTAAACAGATCAAAAAGCTACTTATTGTGTAGTAATTTTGATGGAATCAAAGAGATACTTTGGTAACTACAGCCTGGAATGAAAGACGTCATTATCTATTATAAATATTGCGGTAGTCCATAAAGGCCTCAGCAGCAATCGGGACACATTGTACCAGACACAGAAAAGACAAAGAGCAGTGGAGATCCCACCCTAAACCACCTTCTAATGTAAATACATCAGACAGATAGGATTTATTTGCTATTTATTTGCTTTTCTGCCCTTGACTCACCACAGACCAGGCACAGTCCAACGTAAACGTGTCTGAACTTTCACAAGAGGTGTCTGACTCCTGCAGATGAAGGCTGCTTTTTCTTCAGTGGCTTTACAAGGACCTTTGCTTGGAAAGGTCCCCTCCTGGGAAGTGTTCAAGGCCAGGCTGGACAGGGCTTTGAGCAACCTGGTCCAGTGGAAGGTGTCCCTGCCCATGGCAGAGGCGTGGGAACTAGATGGTCTTTAAGGTCCACTCCAACCCAAACCACTGAATGATTCTATGGCCTTTCCTCCCTGTCAGCAGGAAAACCAGCAAGCACCAGTTCTAAAAGCTTTTTTTTTTTAAAAAAAAATTTATTTAGACACCTATTTAGATAGTCAATGATTTTAAATAAGCCATTGGGTACCATCAGGCATCGGTACTGCATTTATTCCAGTCGCTATATAAATGTTTTCAGATCCTCAGTACTCATCTTCTAAACATACTTAGTACCTCAGCAATCCTAGAAGCACATAAAATGTAGGCACGTGAAGTAACATTAGGTCAGTGAATAACATAAACCAGGGCATAATTAAATTGCCAGACTCGATTCTTTCGTTCATGCTCTTAACAGTTCCATGACAAAGGGTCCACATCTAAACTGACAGAACAATATACGTTCTAACTCGACCACTTTATTAAATCAGATTGTGTTGCTCAGTATGTCTGTGCAGGTTGCACAGGCTTCAATGTAAACTGTGCAGACGATGATAAAACCTCTCAATAAAGCATGTCCAATCATTGGATTTCAAGGGGTGTTATCTGAGGGGTAAGTCCCATTATTTCCATTTGGGTGATAAGGAAACGGAGACCCCAGAACACCTCAGAGAAATCACTTTGATTAGTCACCTGAGTGAAATTAAAAGAATTTGGCCTCTCAAGTCCTGTTCTGGAGGACAAAGTTTGATCTAATCAATCAAGTAATACCCACAAAAAACCAAAGGAAGCAGCATGAGTTCCAGTGGAGCCCCTGTCGTTCACCCTTCTGTCACCATCACCCCTGCTCAGCGTTACAGTGGGAACAAACAGAAGCCCATAATCTTACAGCTGGTCTATTGTCAAAACGACACATTAGCAGAAGGATCCACAGACACGTTTGCTGATAAAATAAAGGTTGGGTGTACCGAAATGCAAAGGTTTTCTCTGTACAGAAGCTACACGCCACAGAGAAAGCTGCTCCCTGGAAGCTGTGCAGAACTCAGGAACATAGTTCGGAAATCTGTGACTATTAAGGTTTGCTACCTCCCCCCTCGAAATACCAGAAACTACAGTGAATACACAGCTGCCAGGAGGCACAGACCGCAGGGACAGGCTCGTACCGCAGCTGCAGGGGTTCCTGAGCAACTCTTCAAAGTAGTGATAGAGCAGTGCCATGAAAAAGGAGAATTGGACCCGTTTACTTCAGCCTCTGCAAAAATCAACATTTGTCTCTCAGAGGCAAACCCTGCCCCAGTGAAACCAGTAAGTGTTTTCCTAATGATGGAAATTGGGCCAGGAGTTTAATTCAGATTTTACTTCCAAATTTATTTCAAGAAAGATTTGTTTTGTGAAAAGTTGAGTGGATCGAGGCAGGCAGATCTGCAGTCTCCTGTACCCACAGAAGCAGCAGGAAAACTTTCCTTTTAAGTTTTTGGTAGCTTAGGTGCTATGTTGTTTTGGAACCACGTGAAGCTGAATATGACACCCATTGTCTTCGGGAAAGTCTCATCATAAGCAAACTTCAGGGCATCTTCTAAGGGTATTTCTACAACTTCGATCATCTCTCCTTCTTCAGGCTGGCCACCGCCTTCACCAGTTCTCATCTGGTCTGTAACTTCTGCATAGAACAATGTCTGCCTAGAACCTGTCACACCAACTCCAGACCTGGAAACAAGCAGAGAGGAAACTTAAGTTTTAGATAAAATGAAGGTAGATAGGAACTAGGAATGGAAACCTGAGTCCCGTGTCACTATCGACATCAAAATGCATGTCCTTACTCTCTGCTACTGTAATTTAGAACCTATGAATGCAACTTCATTAATACAGAAGTTGACGGCAACCTTCATGCAGAAGTACCAGCACTTTTGAATATAGTGGCAGGTGAAACGCATGTGTCTTCAAATACGTTCTGCAACTTTGGAAAAATGTTAGTTTGGGAGAAAATAAAAAAAACCTGTTTTTTGAATTAGTGAACTGTTGTTCTACACACACTGAAGTCAACAGAAGTTTTTGCAGCCGAGCTTGGTGCGAGCCCAAGTGCACGGTGACTCACGGAGATTTACAAACAACACAACGAAGCGCCTCAGCCTATCGGTGTGCTATCATGCTACATTGGCTTGGTTTTACACAAATATTTGGATTTTTTACTCTTAAGAAGATTATGTCCATTCACAGCTGGAGTCCTCTGCTCATGGACTGGATCGGTACAGGAGCAGAAAGGCAGCCTGAGAGCCTTTCTCTATCCTGGCTGAACTTTAGCCTTGACCCAAATGGACTGCTGTAAGCACGCACATCTCTGCAGTAATTCAGTCTCCCCGCTGAATTTGATACAGTGGATTTAGTTGAGGATATTTTAGATTATGTAGTTTTTCTTCAGCTAGACCTCTTGCTGTGTATTATACGTCTTATTTGTTAATCCTCCATTTCCTTAGGACTATTTCATATAGGCATTATTAAATAAGGGATAAGTACATAATCCACTCATTCAGCCCTTCCAAGAAAATATTCACATCGTAATCACAACTTCTTTATTTCACATGATTAGAAGTGAGTTTTCACATTGAATCTGGTTCCAAATTTCACTGAAACTATGAATGAGTCATTTGGGCAAGCTAAAAATTTAGCTTCCATATAATTATACATACAGAGGATTCTAAGGTTTGTAGCAGTGTTATGATCTTAAGACTGTATATCCATACTTATCCAACCATTAATCAACTAAATCTTTCAGCTAATCCAGCATACATCACACCCCACAGCAGGAATTAATCACTTGTCTCTCAATTTTCTAAGAACGCTGGCAATTACTGTATTTGGAGAATTAATAGTGATTATTGAAGTTGGTTTCTTACATCAATATACACTTTTTTTTTTTTTAAAGCATAGAATAGGGAGCGAACAAGTGAATTCTTTTCCTAAAATTACTTCTGATACATTCTGTGACGTTGGACAAGATGTTTCACCCCTCTAGGATCATTCCTCTATATCTAAGAAGAGAAACTTTACCATCTTCAGCACTTCCAGGAAATTTGAAGGTGGCTATGGGATTTCTTTCATTCTGGGCTCATCACTTTATTACAGTGTCCATAGCGGTTTTTTTTTATATACAATTTAATGAACAAAATGTGACCTACCAGCAGGCAGCAAGAGGCCAGACTAACAGTCTTGCCTCTCTCTCCCACTTTTATCAAGGAATATGACCTCCTTCCTCAGCCAATCTCATTCAGTATTTACTTTCCCTAAGGACGTCTTTTCTGCTGCCACTGTCCTTGGTATTTATACACTACTTCCATGGCCATCAGAGATGGTTTCTCAATGGAAGAGCCACACAGGGCTGACAATCATCCACAGACTCTATGTGCCACTGGCACCAGATCAAGAGTCCTCTCACAACTCCTGTGCCATGCTCCCTTTTCCTTCCTCTGACGGGAAGCTGCCTGGAGGAGTAATGCCGTTCACTGGCCGTGCTGCCACTCACCTCACCTGAACTGAAGATCCAAACACAAACACAGTCTTTGAAAGCAGCAGGAGTTGCATGATGGGCCCACCATGCTGGCTTAATCATTTTGATCTCATTCTAAAAGTAAAGGTAGAGTCACTTGTCATCACGGCCTTTCTGCCATGAGGATGATGGCACACTTCACTAGATTCCCTTTGTGTTAAAATACAATATATTTTTCTTGGTGTTATCAAGCAAGAATATATGACATTAAAAAGCAACACTAGCCATGAAATGCTGATTAAGAGCAAACAGATCTATTTCGCAATCCATCACGGCTGGCTGTTTAGGCTCTAGTCATTCAGTGAACAGTCTCCCTCAGCTCAGTCACTTTGATACCTGTCACTGACCACGGACCCATGGGCTACCCACTCCTCACTGTCGTAGCTATGTCCACTGGAAGGAGCCACACCGAGAGAACGTGTTTGTGATGGAATAGTAGATTGTTTGCTTATTTTTTATTCCCTCTTTTCCATCTTCTTCTGTGTGAGGAGGCAGAAAGGAATTTTTTTATTAACTAGAGATCCAGATCTGGTTTTCTCTCTAGTGATTACTTGTTCTTCAACTGTTTCTGCAAGAATTTCATTTTTACTAATTAAATAAACATACAAAGACTGGGCTTCAGAGATTGTTTTCTGGTAACTGATAGTTAAGAATAAATCCCACATGTTAATTTGTACTGTAAAATTTGCCAGACAAAGATTGCAGCTTGCTAGACTCCAGAGGTACCATGCAAAAACACAGGATTATGCACAATATATTGAATGTTCTGGTATTTCTGATGAGTACCAAGTCTGAGCTTCATCTGGAGAATGAAAATGATCCTAAATTGAGTACACCTATGTGCACTTGATCTTATGTAAAGGTTATATACAAAACCACAGAGGCTTTAAGAAGCCCTTCAATAAGAACATTCTGCCTTGATTATCTGCAGCATGATCCCCTTCTATCCCACCTGTGACTACATACTTAAGACATAGCTGCAGCTGCGGAAGTCACAGGAGTTCACTTTCCACACTTTTCTTTAAAGTAAAGGAAAACTGCTTCCTGAGGGGCTACACTGGATGATTCAGTTTCTGGCCACTGTAGCTCGAATAGCATGGAGTCATTTTAATACGCTGTTATTTCAGTGTATTTACGCATACGATACTTCTGTTAAATCATTTTCTCTTCTTACGAGCTAAATACATCACGAGTGGCCTCTACACTGAATATACTTCAAAAGATTAAAGCACTGGACATCAATGTCTTTTCTTTATTATAATGCCCAAAGTTATGGAATTTCCTCACATATACTGCCATATAATATGTTAGAATATGACAGAAGCCAACAAAAACTTTATAATAATACATACTCAAAGGAGGAGACACCTCCATGTTCATTCATTATTATTTGATTTCCTAACTTTCCCTTCTCTAGCGCAACTTTGCCAGGAGTTATTAATTAAAAACCAATACAAACTTCCAAATGAGCTATAATTAAAATCAAAGAGTGCCGGTATTAATACTCATATTACCTATTCTACTCTTTCCTCCCCAAACTAGCAAATTTAACATTTTTAAGACTACTCAGAATCCCCTGACTATGTAGACAGGTGTCTTTGGAGAATATCACAGGACATGATTTATAAAAGATACAGGAATATACTTTAATTCACTAAAAAAGGTGTATTCCTTATCTTTTCTTATTTGATATTTCTTTCTCTAAATGCTCTGGCTTACTCTGCCAGTTGCTCATTTTTGCATGGATCCACATGAAATGCCCTTTACTAAATTAAATATTCTCCAAATTGCTTACTGCTGTCTTTCACGACATTTCCAGACTCTTAGATACTAACGTATCTCGCCTGTTCTTTTAAAATTGTCCAAAAAAATCAATGCTATTGACATTTCATAGGTCTTAGTACCTTTGATTTTTACAGAAATCAAAAGTGAGCAAGTTTGCTGCTAATAAAGTTGTAATAGAGTGGTTTAACACATATCCTTGGGAAATGTGTATATATTTCAGTGATTTTGGGTACTGGAGCTGGAAGAGGAAGAGAGCAGAGAAGGAGAAGGTGGGTCTGACTGGTAAATAGGAACAGGTGGCTATTTTAAGTACTAATTTTCTTTTTTTTTCAGTACACTTTCAGGTTTATCTGTCTCTAGGCACTCATATGCTTTTGCACACTTACACTTCCTGAGTAAGATGTTTAAGAGATTTTGAAGTGTCTTTAATCACTGTTAGATTCCTTTTTCTGCTACCTTCTTCTTCTCCATCCCTGTGACATATGCTTTTCCTTGCCCTAGTATTTCACATTTCAAATTAAATGCTTTTGCCATGGTCTGAAATGAGTTACCTATTAACCGATTACAGCTATATTCATTAGCTTTGCATCTGTGGAAATCACAGGGGTCAGCACACCCAAACTGCGAGTGATGAGTTTCACCCTGGGAAAACCACCGTCCTGATAAAGGTGCCTCCCCTCCCCAGAGCAAGAGAGGCTTGGTTTGGGGGAGGGCAAGCAGGGTCTGACTCACAGCACTCGGGCTTCAGTCTCACACCAGGGGTTTAGCACCATGTTGCCCACACCAGGCATGTCATGGCTCATACTGACCCAGACCTACTAAGCCTGGCTTGACCTAGCTGATTGTTCCAGATGTATTTTGATGTGTCTGTATGGTGCTTGACTCTTATTTACCACGGTGGGACAAATGCAAATGATCTCTACAAAACACAGCTCTGTTCTCGTCGTCTCTTCATCGTGAGGGTCAGTTTGCTGAGAAGTTTATAGTTGTTTCAATGAACAGTGACATGGCTGACAAATACTCTTTGTCAAATCATTAGGGCTTTAAGCTCACAAACCCTGTAACTTCAACAGAGAGAGATTTTTAAAACCAAAAGTCTGTTAGCACTAAACTTTTAGCATTACTTCAGAGACAGTTAGAAACCTCCATTACCTTTGGCTACAGCAAGTCTAAGAATGTAAGCACGTCAAAGCAAGGATACCAAAGTGGTGTGGTTTTCATCACAAGGGTAACCTAAATGTAACTTTAACACATCAAAACAAGATTGTATGCTGCATTCCCATATTTCATTTTAAATAAAACACTCAAACACTGCGATTAAATCATGCTATGGCTTTCAAAGCTGTCGGCAACACATCTGTAGGCAACAGCACAGTGGAGAAGTAGTTTCTGCAGAATGACTGCAAAGAGGTTCTCCTCACCTCCTGCCCAGGGGTGGGACTGGCTGGCAGAGCGAGGCTGTTAACGAGAGTGTTTTCTATCTACTTCCCTCTTAGACCGAGGAAAACACAAGAGACAGATTGTCACCGCAATCTGTTTTTGAAACACGGCAATAGCAGCTCTCACAAAGCCTTTGTTCATCTCTTCCCTTTTATTGAATGCACGAGGAAATACGTAACACTTGAAATAGAGCTCACAAAACAGGACTTTTCACTTGTCATAGCTAAGTTCATAAGCATAAAGATATATGACATACATTTTTTTATCACAAGTGAGTAATAGTATCTTATCACCTTTAGGAAAAAAAAAAGTTTAGTACTGCCTAAAAGCCACAGGTGAGATTAAGTCCACCTGATGTTTGCCGATGCTCAGTAACGGGGAGGTTCTTCTTCAAACCTAGCGCACACGTGAGCATTTGTCGGCAGGGTCGAAAATGAACACATGCACTCAGGATTAGCTTTGCCTTCTTCTCAGGTTTGGGAGCTCAGCTATGCTAATCAATTATTATGTTCATAAATATTACATTTTTAATTTGAAGGAACAAACATGTATGAGAAAATAAACAGAATCTTATAATCTACTCTGCTGCAATGTGGGGAAGAAATAAATTGACTTATCATTGTGAAGGCTTATTAGTTTAACTCAGATTTCTGGTTGACAGCAATTAAAAGCTAAATTTCTTGTAATTTTTTAATGAATATAAAATCTATAAACAATCAACACTTACCTCTTCCTGTCAACACAGAAATACTTTTTTTTTGTTTTAATCTGACATAATTAATGTGAAAATTCCTAAATGCAATATATTCTTTTATAACATGTAAGCAATCTGGATGCAGCATGTGAGTATATAGTGAATACATAATTCATGTTTACAAATAAATGTGTCACAAATCTCTGTTATTTATGCTGAAATCAAGATCTATTTAGGCATGCAACATGTAGGCTGATGAACAGCGACATGCAGCTCCTATTGTCACTTCTTAGGACCTTTATACAGTTCTGACATTATAAGCAGCAGGTGCAGGGAAAAAGCAGAGAAGTAATTAACATAAAATTATATTACATTATGCCATCACCCAACAGGTGTACTAGCAGGTGATCTTTCTAATTATAATGCGCTCTGACATTTTCAAGGCTGTTATTCTTCTACATAATAACTTGTGAATACAAACCATTTTTACCCCGTTGCTTAGAGGCTAATAGCCATAGCGCATTAAATGGAGCATCCAATATTAATTCTCTGAATGCTCTTCTTTGTTGTCTACTTTTGGAAAAAAAAATCAAATGTAGGAAGATTAAAGTCAGTACCTATGTTAATATAGCTAGGGCCCTAAACTAATGCATCTGATTTTTTTGCAGCGGGGCTGAGAACCTGCAGCTCATATTGTATCCAATTCATAGCAAAGAATTTACTACAACCTCTGGGAGAAAATATAGATGGAATGGAGGGGACAGGAAGTTGAACCAGAAGCTCTGGTTCAACTTTATCCTGATGCCCTGAGGTGTTATTTAAGTCCACATAATTTTATAAATATTCTTCATGGAGACCAAAATTTTCAAGAACTAAAAGAAAGCACTGTAAGTTTAAATGGCAATAATAACGTCTTAACAACAACCACATATTTCCTTGCCTGTGCCTAGTAAGGAAACAAGTCTCAGGGAAGGCAGGTGGAAGATCTTTCAGCTAAGAAACTAACCTAAGAAATGTAAGAAACCAACTCGCAGCTGAATTTCACATGGGATTCAAACTGAAAACTGCTGGGACAGAGTGCCAGATAGAAAATTTGTTTTATCTGATATATGACTGAGACCAAAGTAATTCACTTACAAAATTTTGCATTTAGGATAAAAACCCAAACCGTTGGAGGGAAGCTCACAGATTTCTTTTAGAGCTTTTAAAAATGAACAATTTAACTGGCAACCATTTTCATGAAGCCTCAGCTTACAATTATACTACTGTAGTATTAGCTTCATCTTCTTACTGAGCTGAAAGGCTCCTTTGCACCCATTCCATCTACCGCCCATGCTGGTTTTGACTGACGCCATACATATCGTTAACAAGAACTCCACACACCAGCAGGCATCAAAACGATCAGGAAGCCTCCAAAAGTGGATTAGCTGCTGCCAGAAGAGAAAACAAACTTTTTGTAATGGCAAAATGAGGTTACTTCTTGCATGCCAAGCACAAAAGTAACATTTTCTGTGGCTACGATGAGAAGATGAAACTCACCACACAGGTGAGTTGCAAACAATACAGTTTTTTTCTCAGAATGATTCCTGCCTCTAACTGCACAGCAAAATGAACTATTTGCATTTAAATTCAACTTCTGGCTTGCAGTTTTCTATATTAGGAACAGGTATTTCTGATTCTTCAAGGTGTGATTTTTCTGACCTCCTTCAGTCAAGTCCCTCTTGGTATGTTTGTCTTTCTCGTTCTCTGCCCCCAGTCCAGTCTCCTTCACTCACCCACGCCATACTGTCCCCTGCTGCTGGAACAACTTGTTCCAAAGACTCTTACTCAACTAGTGTAAATTCCCCAACTCCTGGCTTCCTGCTTTCTCACAGCTACTCGGTAGATCTTTGAAGTTAATTAAGCCTGAGATCTGCTTAATTCAGTGCCTGATTTCCGTCTGATGAGTATCATGTCACAGGAGCTTTGACAGAGCTTAAGAATGGGGTCCAACGGTTTATTTGTATGAGCTTTTGAAATATCTGTAGCAATATTGTAGCTAATATTTTCTGCTTAGCTGAGAAACATAAAAAATAATTCCCCCCAAACCACTGCTGCAGGCCCTGATAATAAATGAGAAAAAAAAATTGCTATCTGCAGATTACCTCCAATCTTTACTGCTGCCACTACTTCAGAACAGAGCAAAGTTCTGCTCGAATACAGTCTAAGTGCTTTCCCCATGTCATTAAAGAGAATTCTTCTCTACCGCAATGAACGTACTTTCCCCAAGCCCATTTAGTTCTCAGCCCATTTTTTTTTTCTCTGCATTGTTCCTTCATCTCTTCTTCCTCTTCTTCTACATGAGGATCTTCTGTTCCATTTTCCCCCCCTGGTCTAAGTTCTCCCTCTGCACTGTCCATGCCCCCACCTTCTTAATCCCTTAGCCACAGAAGTGTATTGACCTCCCTTTCTCCCATTTCTCCCTTTACAGCTGATGTGTCTTCTGCTTTCCATATGTCCTTCTGCCAGGTCTAGCTCAAGTCCTGCTTTTATTCCAGTCAGACTATTTCCTTCTCATGACCATGATTCCAGAAAAGGGTGTCATTAGGAATACAAGACAACTCCTTGCTTTCAGAAACCTTTCTGATGACACAGAAATCCTTTTCACTGTGCACAGAACTCAGTTTTTATCTCCAAAAATCTAACAGACTTAACTCAGTAATTATTAGTTATAGTTCTCTAAATATTTTAATATGGTTTTATTTGCATCAAGAAAGAAACAACAGCTAACAGATTTGTCAAGTGCAGTCAAGTATCAGCTATAATAGGATAACAGGTCTTGTGGATAGGGGCAGCAACACAAAGTAACTTCAGTTTATCAAGGCTTTGAACCCTATCTAATGTGACAGTTTCATTATGAAGTTAGGAGGTCATGATGCACTTAGGAATCAAAGAAACTGTGAAATAGGTGCAAAACTAGTATGAAAATAGTAGTCATGGAGTGGATATCACTGCCAAATTGGAAATAGGAACTAAATAGGATGCCACTGGGGACCATCCTCCATTCAATATAATTCAGTATGTTGTTTTAGGACTTGTATGTTGAATACAGACTGCAGATAGCAAAGCTGAGATAGATTATTTAAAAGACAGAGATGAATATTAGAATTCAGAATCACCCAACAATATGGAGAAAAGGTCTGAAAAAATAGGATGCAATTCAGTAGAGAAAAATTCAAGGGTCTGTGCTCAGGCAGCAGTAACGAACAGCACAGACACAGCCAGGAGGTGAATGATGGTGCAGTACTGCAGCAGAAAATAGCTTTGAGAAGGGGAGGCATCGTGGACCATAAGTCAACAATATAATGCCACTGCAAGACAGGCAAACATCATACTACAGCACATAAAAATAATCATCTGTTAAGACTAGAGAAATAATGCTTCCGCTCTACCTGACACTGGTAAAGCCCCCACTGAAATGCTGTGCTCCACACTTCGGGCACTATGTGTTTAAGAAATATGCAGACCAGATGGAGAGAAGGCCGAGGAGAGCAGAAGGAATGATCAGACATCTAGAAAATATGGTCTAAAGAGAAAGCTTAAATCAACTGAGATAGTTTTGCATAGGCAAAAACAAAATAAAGGGGAGAAGTCTTCAAAAAATACACGGAAGAAGCAGGAGAACTTCATGTCCACTGGGAACGGGGTAGTAATTCTCAGACTTTAAGTAAATAAATGGAAATTTAGGCAAGACGTGAGGAAAAACTTGCTCATGGTACAGGTAGTTTGACACTTCAGACAGCATGGTGAAAGTCAATCCACCAAGAGAGGCCATGAAATGATCAGATTTTAGAGAAAGCACAGATGCACGTTTGTCTGAAGTGATTTAAATCCAGCTGATCCTTGGAAAAGGGGCAGTCTAGATAAGCTCCTCCCAAAATTCCTTCCAATTCTATTTTCTATGACTTCTCTCTGACCTGATGCACTGGATCAATAAACAATATAGAGCAACTCCTACACAGATCACTGGGATAGCAGATAACAGTAGAAGTGTATGATGTACTGTAGTTATTATCGGCATGCACGTGCATTAATGTAACGCTTCACGTCAATGCTTTGTATTGACACTCACGGCATGAAACAGCAGCATAAACCATTTGGAAAAACCTGTCACGCGCTAGCAAAAGACCAGAAATTCTTACATGTAATACAGCCATTATAGAAAAAATGTCCTTATCAGACCAGAGGGGAACCAATAACTTCCTGCCTTTGCATCAAATCCCCACAGATCAGACAGACAGGCCAGTCTTTATCTGAAGGAAGAAGAACAGGACACTCCTAAAAGGAAGACCATAGCATTTAGAATAAAATTTTAATACAGAGCAGAGGAAGTCCGACAAAACAAACACAAAGTACCATCTTTGAGGCTTCATAAAGGCTTCTAAACAAGTAAGTGCAGGCCCTTCTGACTTCAGCATGGACCTCCATGGGCAGAAAGCTGTGCCCACACAGACAAAGCAGGCTTGGGGGATTAACATATTAAATGCCCTTTGCATGGGTCTCAGGACAGAATACTCCAATTGTAAATTCTCTTCACAAGTCAAGGCAATTAGAAAAAAAAAAGCACCTGACAGAACAACCACCTGTAAGATATGAAGACATTTATCAACCAAAAAAACGCGGTGTTTTAGCCAGATATAAATTGATAAGGTTGGGTCAAAACTCTACACTGAAGCTACAAACTTCTACACCTACAGAAATTGCATTCTATTTTTCTTATTTTGTGTTTGTATATCCATACACATGTATGTATTCGCATGATATAGCCCGTCAGTGTCACCCAAACTATGAAATTATACAGACAGCTTTTGCTCATCCATCTAGAAGATACTTTTTCTTTCAGTAGAACAAACCCGTACTCTTTTCTCAAGGAGTTGTAAAAGACAGCTCCTGTGATTTGCCCCCTCCCCTCAACAGAAGCACTGCATGTTAATCCAGCAGGAAATAACATTTGCCAGGATTGACAGCTGTGGATTTGTATTCAGTTCCCAAATTAAAAACCAATGACAGGGCCCAGTTCAATGGAGATGTCAAGCAAAATAAAGAAAGTAAAAAACCTGCTGCTTTCTCTGTAAAATACAAACATACATACATTTAGGATAACAACACTACAAGCTGGGAAGGAGATATAATGGGATTAAAGCAAAAGTGTGCAAAGTTTCTCCTGAGGGTTTTTTGTTTTTTCTTGTTTTCCCTCCAACAAGGCACATTTTGTATTTTTCCTCTTACATATTAAGTTTTCCTCTTACTCCTAAAAATGTTTTAAAACATGTTAAAATCTATTTCCATAACTATTTGAAACCATGTAAAAAATATAAAGTAGAATTTTTAACAGTCAAATCAGCAAAATCTTCTTATTTGACTTTAATTATTGTACAATTCAAAGAAGGCTTAATTACAGCCCAAATATTATGAAGAGATCTAACGGCACAGGTTCTCGTGCTCCTGTGAAATTGCATTAATGGTAAATCCGAGTCCATCCTGGGCAGCTTCTATTGTTAGTCAGAATAACAAGATTCAGAGATGGAAAATGCCTGACACAGTAAAGATGGTCTGTTTTCTAGTGCTGTAACAAACCGCTCTGAAGAGCCCAGTACAACTTTTCGCAGTTCTAATAGGAATTGGAATAAACCACAATAGTATCATTCTTCCTGGGAATTCAATCCCATAATTATGAGTTTATAATTCCTTAAATCTCTGTAAATACTCCTCTCACTTGCTGAAAATTACACCTTTCATATAGCTTCAGATGTCCACATTCCTCCAACACCCTGCTTAAATAAGGGAACCTGGAACAATCAGTTTACATTCAGGCCACCTCAGCGATCTGTGAAACAACAAAATGCAAAGTGTTTTAACTTACTGCTATTTACCTGTAAGAAGTGATCCTCCTTAGCTCTGTAACAGGAACACGATAGCCACACTCTTCCAGGACTTCTCCACATGCAATTTCCTCTAAAGAAAGTTCTGGTTTGTCTACAATGCCAGCACAGAGTTCATAGGTCACTCCTACCACAGCAGGTATGGGATCCTTTAGATGAGAGAAGCTCTCCTTGTCCTGATTCTGAAAGACTTCAGGGTGATGCCTTTCTACTTCACACATGTAAACAGCTTCAAAAAAAAAAAAACAAAAACAAAAACACACCAAAGAAAAAGAAATGTGGGGAGAGGGGAGTTAGTTTATTCATGTTAAATAGAAAAAAAGATGGTACACAAATTTTGCCTGGAAATTCATAACCATCAGTGTATTTGAGACTAAGAAGGAATTCAGTTGTGTTCTCTGTTAAAATTATGACACACTGAAATCACAGTTGTAGAGAAAAAAGGCTCTTTTGCCATTTCTGTAAAATTATTCTTTAAACTCTATCTGTGCTTTTATCATTTGGAACGAATTCACACACCTTAAAATAAATAAAAATTAAAAAAGGAAGCTAGTTCATCCAAGAAGTCTAAGTCCCAGAAGCACCATACAGTTTCCATTTGTCGGGCAATGTGGATATCAGGATTTAATTTAAACTACGTAGTTATCTTGGAGGAAAGTTGAGGTTGCATGTTATGTACCATGTGCACAATGATGAGTCTTTCAGCCTGTCAACTCAGCTGTTATTTAGAAAGGGTATGAAAAGCATGTATGTTTGTTTGGAAAAAAAAAAAAAAATCCTCTTTTGAACATATAGTTCCTTGCACAGATTCCTGTGTGGAGTCTGAAAAAGACTTGAATTAATCTACAAACAGCTGCCACTCTAATGCACTCCTAAGCAAAGTGCAAATGCCAGATTATAGTCCGTTTAGTGCTTTAGTCCTCTCACTGATGTCAACAGAAATTTTGCGTGAGAACTGCAGGACTGGATGTTTACACTCGAAGAATCACTACTGACAATTCCAGATCATTGTAACTTTAATTTACAGGTATAATCCCACTTGTTTCTTCTTTGGAATTTCCTTGTGTCTATTCCCTTGCTTTTCATGAAAGGTTGTAAAACACCTTGAATAAAACTACTTTGAAATTTGAAATTATTTTTATTCCATGAAAAAAATTATTTTACATGCATATTTCATATACATGTAACATGGTTTTCAAACGAGCTTATCTTTTATTTCCCATTCTAAATCTTGCAGAACTGGTATATAAAAGAGCTCAAGTTTAATAGACAATTTTTTATTCTTCCAGGTACTGGATTTAGCTTATTATTTCTTAAAACTGTGATATACAACAAAGCCTCTAGAGAAATGTCATTGCAAGAAAGTACAGTGACTTCCCAAGCACGCGGTCCACACCCCAGAAATTTGTGCATAGGTTTCTTCTGCAATGCTTCTTGTGACACCCCAGAAGTGTAGTAGGCAAGATCAGCACTTGAAAGGGAGATGTCTTGAAAGGGAGTTAAACTTTCAAAGCTGTTTGCAGTAGGTACATCCAGGCCTTTGAGATTCAAACAGTTAAGGAAAGGAGCCTCCATTTCTTACTTGAAAGACATGCCTGAAGCTGTTTTCTTTTTAAAATGCAGCGTGAAGGCAGTAAAAAATATTCCATGCAGACTCTGAGGGATAGATCCTTGAAGGGTGTCTATTGTCATTATTCCAAAAACTTCTAAAAGCTATGACTGTTATCAGAAACAACAACTTCCTCCAAGATCTCTCTGAGATACTCTTAAGGTTTTATTGCTTTTTAGTATTGACCTATCCGTATCAGTAATTACAAAAAGGAACAACACATGCATCCCACTGAAGGACTTGGGCATCAAAACAGGATGCAGGTAAAGAGTGTGGGGTACAGAAATAGGAAACGCTGATTAAAGCAACTCTCTGTTACAAGACTGCTGAATCCCTGAAACCCATCCTGTCATTCCAGCAGGCACCTGCCATCCTCCTTCTCCCTCAGCACAACTGGCCTCCACATAGATCAAAACCTACATTCCCAGAAGGACCTAATCCAGCAGTCCTCTTCAGAGCAAAGTCCTGTAATATGCCAACACTTAAAGCCCAGTAACAGCTTTTCTCTGTAGATAAGGAAGAAAAGAAGCGGTACAAGCCACTTGTGAAAGACAGTCCAAATACTAGAGCATTCACCAAGGAGTCTGAGCATGAATTCAGTATTGCCAGGCTCACAAACGTTCAAACTCAACCTACCTTTCAGAGATAAGCAAAGCCTAGGAAACCAAGCTGCCTGCTGATATCAGAGGAGTCCCTCAGGCCTCTCCTGAAGGTGCAAAATTGACTGCACAAGTGATGGACCAGGGGAGATAAAAGTACTGGCCAGAAAAGCAGTCTGTGGCCTGTTGGTTAGGGCACACTGTTCAGAGGGAAACCTGTGACTCTCCATTTCCTCATCACAGGTTGTCAGCTTATCACAAATGCACAAAGAGTTTGGAGAGCAGAAACCAGAAGCAAGAGCTCAGCTCCCAGCACAGTCACCCACCCACTAGTCCAGTGTCTGATTGCTCTCTCATCTTCTGATGGCTTATGCTACTTTGGTCAGAAACTGCCACTTCATCATCACCAGGCAGCCTCCTCCATCATCAGATGAAGACATGTGATGAGCAGCAGCACAGTGAGGTCTCAACCAACCATCTAGTGTTCATTAAACATCTTGAGTAATTACCCCAGAGCCACTCAGCTGTAAGAAGTCTCAGAGTGGAAACTAAAGCAGAACTGATGTACTTGCATTCCTTTCTGCAACAGTGTCATGGTTTGTTAGATGCAGCCTTGTTAGATGACTCATCCAGGGACTTGTTTGCTATCCCTAAAGAGAAGAAGAAACCAATAGGGACTGAGGAGTTAGAGGGGTTTAGCTGACTGGGCAATGCCCTAGCTTTCCTTTAGACTTCTGACTTCTCTTTGACTGAACTGGTGTTTCGTACCTCCGGGAAGAGAACATGGCTTATGATTCAAATCTTTGATGCTGTGTATTTTAAGTCAATGCACAAGCAAACATCACAATCCATTAAAAGGCCATTATACTTACAGTGAAAAAACAAAGCACATGTTCATAGGTACTAACCCCAGCCCTTCCCAGGAACTTATTATTTTATCATATTTGAAAAGCACAGTAAATTGACTACCAAAATGAGCACCTTTGCCAGTCAGTCATGGGTGAGGATCTAATATGGAAACTACTGAGATACATGTGTAACTTTTTTCTCTCTGCTCCTTCCAAATGTGTGATTTTATGATCATTCAAGATGATTTAAGTCTGAAGTACACTAAACAACACGGTCCTGTCTGCCTGACTCTGTTTGTGTGCTCCTGCCACCCCTCAAGCCAGGAAGAACTCTTTCAGGCCAGTCAGACAGGCTGCCTAATTCTGAAAATTTTCTGTGCGCAGCCATGTAAGACTTTTGCTGCGGCTGCATAAGGGCTGGTGCTGCCAGAGCGAATGGGGTGGGCATGTACGTACAGGGAGGGATAACTGCCTCTACAAGCAGCGCAGACTTCAGTGGGAAAACCTCATTATGACACCACACCCTGAAGAAAGGCAAGCACATATGTCAACCCGCACACGTGCGGGGGACATGCCTGGTGAGCAAACAGCAGCTGTTTGCTATCGCCTTCCTGGTGGGACCCTGAGAGGAGCGAGCAATGAGAAAAGTCTCAGCCTTTATTTTTGCTTCGTGGAACAGGCACCAAGGCAGACAATAACCACGGAATGGCAATATAGTGATGTGAATAATGTCAGGGCATGGTTGCCATCACTGAACTGCTATGGGGTGTCTGACTGACCACTATCCCCAAGGCCAGGTTTCTGAACAGCTCCAGGCTCTGGACAAGATTAACTCCAACAGTCCAGTCTTTTGAGGTAGATTTGACACTTCCCTATGGATGATGTAATGAACATGTCACTGTTCAGTACATATATACATATATATGCACATATATGAAGGCTTCTGCCTAAGATTGCCTCAAAGAGAGCAACAGCTATATAAGCCATTTTATTCGGCTGGCAAATAAAAGACATTGGATTATTGATAAACAAATAAACAAACACTTTCTAACAGCCAATATAGTGCTTAATGAGAAGTATGCACTGTCAAGATAGCGGTGCTGCACAACTCTGAAGAGCCTGTCAATCACTGTCAGTAATAAAGGACAGCATGACACCACCCTAGAAAGTTTCCTATAAAGTCTACCATGAACAGTCTTGAAACCGTCTCTTAGCAACAGTCAGTGAAATATCCTGTGATTTTTTTTAATTAGCATGCAGAGAATATGCATTTCATTTTTAACTTCCAGAAAGCAAATATGCTTTGAATTAAGATAACTGATACAAAAACTCAGAAAAAAAAGTACGTTAACCTAAATTCATAATAACTGCTAAAAAGAAGCTGTCCACATACTGATGCCAAGGCATACAGTCCTGAATTTCCCTCATTTTAAATTCCCAAGTACTCAATGCACAATAACGCATTAAAAGAAAGGAATATTCAAGACCAAAAAAGAAAAAAAGACATATTGTGCTTCTGCACAGAAGCTACCTACTAAATACTAGGTAGGTCAAGAAGGAACTTCAAATAGAAGCAATCTATTCCATGATGGTTGTAGAGCTGTTTGTAATTTCACCCAAAAGAAGACACTGACTAACCCAAAAGCAGAATGTAAGGCTACTCTCATCATTCGTTTCATCTGTAACGGAAATTTCCCTGGTTAGAAATTCTGACCAACTGAAAAGGGTGGGCTATCATGCAAAGAAACAGAATATAGAACAAAGATTTTATCACCACAGATGCACCAACTTTTAACTGCTAAACCCTTAAAAGCTTGCTTCACTAGAGAGCAAAAGTAAATCTAAAAAAAGAGGATTACCTGGGCGGAACTGCTTCACCACAACAAAGCACTGCCGAGAAGTATTAAAGATCAGGATTGACACACTGAGGAAGAAGATAAAAAACAGAAGATCAATGCTTTATGAAGGATTAATGCAGAACTATTAAACTTACATCCTGTGAATTTAACTACATAAACACATAGAAGTTGTAATGCCACCAATCAATTCCTTCTTCCCCTCAGAAAAACAAAAAAAATCCAACTCTAGGAAGATTGCTACTAGATAGTAATAACAAGAAAAAAAATCCTTAAAAATAAAACGACTTTCTTCCCTTATCGCAGTCCCCATTTAGGACAATCTACCTCTTAGGTACAGTCTAGTCTCATTCAGAACCAGACTTCCGTACAAGCACAGAACTTCTCCTATCTGTGGCTGCCTGCTGAGCTCGGGCCTTAAAACAGACACCATCCAAGTCCAATTTCGTACAAATGTAAACCAGAAGCAGTTTTAACTGCTACCACAGCTGATGGTTTAAAAGTCACATTTTAAGCTTTCTCCTGTCCTCTTTGGTTGTTTGAAATACATGTCACAGGGAAACCTGACAGGCTGAATTTTTGGAGATGCTCTGAAAGTGCGGAGCACTGCTCTTCTCTGCTCACTGTAATCACTCTCAGATTTTACTAGTTAAAAAAATGCAGACAGAAGTCTCTCTCCTTAGTTGGCAGCCCATTAAAACCTGCAAAAACAAGTGTATATTTTGCTCATTACCATGGTAGCATTCTCTCATTTGTTATGCCTGACTGTATGCAGTTGGAAAGTTAATTCATTATTCTATGAATTCTACAATAGATTAGACTAACAATGGCATATTTGCAGAGTTGAGTCAAACTTTCAACTTTCCTTGTATAAGAGCTGTATATTTATTTTCAGTATTTGATATAATAATGAAGTCTCAAGCTGCCAGAGAAACTGCTATTTGATGATTATTAAAAGTAATGTTAATATTTATTATAATAATATACAGAAACCAAAACAGAAGGGAGAAGTCCAGATGTTAACATTTATATTCATGGTTGCTATTCTCAAAGACCTGTACTGCATATTGATGGCTTCCTGCCCCAGGAGATGTCATTTGCCAGCGATTTTAAAGCAAAGGTTTTAGCTTCAGAGAGGCTGAAGGAGAACATTCACTCTGTTTACTGGCACAGGGGTTCTTTCTGTCCTAACACTAGAATATCTGGGAGTTACAGTGTAGGATGCGAGAAGAAATGAAGTTAAACCACAGCCTACAATGTTTTTAAATATACTTAACTAACTTCTTTCACTTTTTTCCCTTTACATGAGAGTTCCTCTGCCCAAAGCGGTACTGACTGAGGGTAGACACTGCACTAAATAAAAGGGGAAAAGGAATTACTGCTACTGAATCTTTGGGTTTTGTCCGTAGGTCTAAGGATGTGCACTGCCTGAAATTGGAGACAGCAGCAGACTAAAGCTGAGGTTAAAGAGAAGAGACTTCCTGAAGCATACGGTCGCCCTTAACCTTTCTTTACATCCACCACCCCAGGCCCACTCTTTCACTTGGCTTGCCTTCTTCAGCACGTCTCATTAAGTAACTCATACCAGCTAATTAAAAATGGCTCAGCTATTAGACATTATTTTTTCCTAAGAGTCAATCACTTGAGATTTTTATGGAACAGATGGGAAAATTAAAAACAATCTGTCAGAATTAAGGAACAAGATCAAATTAAGCTGGAAAGGAGTAGCAGCAAGTTATTACAATTGTCTGCTTCTCACACCATCTTGAGATGAGAGGGTACAGAAATGGCACAAATCTGTACAACTTTCTATTTAATTACTTCTAATTTTCTGAGAGATTGACAAATAATTCTGAACATAAATTTACATCTTTTAACAAACCATAACACACAAGTTCTATTATGTCTTGTCAGAGTTGGGCAGTCATGAAGGAGAAAGTTCAGAATTATACCTTCTTAAGAGGAGTGTGACATTATGAATGCCATTTGGTATTTCTTATTCCACACGAAACAATATAACAGGAGATATTTCCGCAGATGACTAGGTCTGTAACTTCTGAAAAGCCATTTGAAGCTGCATTCAGTACAGTTATTTGAGTACTATCGACAGTTAGAGGCAGACTCTTCAACAGATCTAAGAGCCGCTCTTGTCAGCGAGTTTCCTTATGGCTGCAATGACCCAAATATGTGAGTTTAGCTGTTTAAGACAAGGAAAGTATCTGAAGTTTTAAATTGTTCACTACAAAATTATTTCAAGATTACTATTTTTACAGATGATACAGGTTACCATGAAGGGATTCTACAAAAGCAGAGTTGCAAATACAGCTTTCAGTGGTACCATACCAGAGGACATTACACGGGTATTTGACATTTCAAGGCAACTCCCTTTAGAACATTACAACCAATCCTATTTTAGAATATTATACATGTATCTATAAGCTTTAAAGTGATCCACAAAGAATAAACATATAAAATAAAAAACCATTCACAATGACTTTTGGGTACATCTCCACAAATAAAAGGTACAGAAGACAAACAAAGCCTGAGCTGTATATAATCACAGAAAAGGCACACAGAAACACTAGAGGAGAAAAAAAAAGCCCAGCCAAATTTCCTAAAAAAGACGGGAATCCTAGACAAGAATTTAATCTGAAATAGACATCAAAGGTACGTAAAAAAACGTAGCAACAGCCTTCATGTGCCCATGTCCCAAAGCGGAGCACAAGAACTCTTCTGTTATTTTTTATGAAGGAAAAGAACACACAGATCTAAAGGAATCATGATGGATCCAAAATTTGCCTCCATAAAAGCTGTAACACGTCTGCACAAATGAAACATTGTCTTGGCTCAGACCTGCCAACCTTTTCATTTTAGGTGGCGGATTATCATTTTACCAAATTCCATGGCTGTACACATTTGCTGGCTATTCCTCCAGCAGCTGGCACTTGGGGAGATTGCTGGTATAAAAGGAGAGGTCGGTAAAGCAAATGCAATGCCATGGAGCCACAGACCTGCACCTGGGACTCAACCAGCAAATAGCACAACTGCTGCATGCAGGTACCACGTTCAGTACCTGCCACTGCCACTGAGCTTGCTACCTCTGCAGGCAAGAGGTGGCTGAGAAGAAAACTCTGTGAAATGTGCACTGTGTGTCATCCTGGAGCTATCATTTGCTTCTGTAAGATGTAGATCACCTTGGACCAACGAAGGAGACTCAGGTCCTCCGCACTGCATCTGTCGGTGGCTGTTTTAGGGTCTATGACCAAACAGAAAGACTCAGGTTTGTACAGTGTCCTCCGTGGCTGGTGAAGACCACAGACCTGCTCAACCTTAAACCCAACCTCTCCTCAGCTTCCCCTGCAGTAGTTCCTGCTCACTTCATACACACAATAACTCACTACTCTAATTACAGGAGACGTTTTCCCAAAGCAAGCATGCATGTAAACAGGTTACTGCGCAACAATGTAGGACACTGTTCTTTCTAGAAATATAGGAACGATTAGGGTAGCCTTGAAATACTTTAAGAAAGATAATGTACCTAAAATGTCAGCAAGACGTATCTACAAAGACCAGCCAACCTGTTCTTGAGCTTTCATTGTACTCCAGTTTGCAGTTAAGTGCACCTGGTATCTAACATGATGTTTTCTTAAAGGGATTCCAACTCTTCAGCCAAAGATCTCAGGTAACATTTAACGATATAAACGTCAAAGAAAACCCTGGCTGAAATAGGTATTAGCATTCTCTAAAGGATACTTGACTTTCCTAAAATGTCTGGGTCGATGTGCAGAAATTACACATAACTGACCCATGATCATCTGAAACACAGGAGTCCAGAATCTTAATTCCTCCTCCACCTTTAAGGCTCTCAGTGGAAGAGAAGATACCCACCTGAATACAACCTTTACAGTTGAAAACACTTAAAACTCTTATAATTAGAAAATTACTCTGTTGTGTGCCCTAGAAAACTATTTGAAATTTTTTCCTTCCCCAGCACGGTAAAGCTCTGTATTTATTGAGCTCCCGGTAACTGATGCTTTATGACATTCTGGCAGAGCAGACATTTATATAGAAACTCTTCTACAGCTTCACAGACTCAAACCTGAGAAAGGAAGGTGGTGTTTCTAGGAGCAATGTAAAAACCATAGTATTCGACCACAACAGTTACGAGGCAGGGGACAGATGAAAACCGGCATCCAGTTAAAATCTGCACAGACATAAGGAGGGACAGAAAGTTAATGCTTTTGCAATACACCCTAGCAACTAAAATTAGCAAATGGGCTTTGCCAAAGCTACAAGAACACGTACTTCTGGAGTTCCAATAACGGAAGGAAGGTTCTGGAAGGTGCAAGTTAGAGGGTTTTTGTTTTATTTGTGAGGAGTTTTTTTCCTGAGGTATTTCTTTAGCTTTTTGGGTTTGGTTTTGGGTTTTTTTTAGGTAGAAATGTAATTTCACCTTGTAGTCATTGGCTTGGTAATCTTCTGTCCTGATGATTTGCCAGTTGTTGACCTGGGCTACAGTTAACCTATAAGCATCTGCTAACACTTACTGATTGCTTTTCATGAGACAAACTTTTAAAATCCTTTAATAAATATGGATTGATTCAGCCTTTCATTGTTCTTAGATGTGACCTTAATGCATACTTTACCGATGTGCAAAACTAAATAATAATAATAAATAATAATAATAATAAATTGCAAAACTAAATAGTAATAATAATAAATACCTCACAGGATTCTCTCGTGTTTCTGTGAGTGACATAAAAATCAAGGCTGGAGATGAGGATTTTTAATGATAATCTTGTTCCAATGCTATAGTATGTGAAGTAATTGATGCGGTAATATGGGTAAAGAAACTGTTTTTTTCTTTAATCACTGTAAGAGCAACTCAGGATCTCCTTGTGTCTAGCATGAGTATGTGTGTGTCACACACAAACTGTGATCACATTGAATATTGGAAGATAAAGCATCTAAAAAAAGTCTGATGTTAACACTGAAAGCCAGGGCTTCCCAGCTATTAATCTCAGCCACTTCCACCTACTTTTAAAGGCTAAAAATCATCTCAAAATTAGTTGAAAGTCTGTAATACTGTTTGTGCTGCTTATAAACAATAATCTCAGCTCCATCGTGGAGACTTTAGGAAGTAATGTTACTTGATTTAAAAACAAAGCAACAAACAAACCAAACCAAAACACCAAAACCCCCACAACACTCCCAGAGCCTGTAGTTATCCGGTTACCATTCTCAAAGACGACGATGAAAAAAGAATGGCAGATTCCCCAAAGGAATCATGGAAATGGCATGCAGGAATAAAAGCAAGTAACTTAATCAACCCACATGACTCTCAACAGATATTTGTTATTAAAAATCCCTTTGACACAATCAGAAGAAGATAATCACATGTAGTGTGCAACCCCACAAGTACTTAGAGATGTATTCATCTCAGCAGGAGAGCAAGTAAATACAAAACATACATGTAATATTTTTGCCTATATGGCTCATAAGGGAGAAAATGTCAAGACTTATGAATCATACTAGAAGGAAAGTTATTAAGAAAATAAATAACTTATTTAGAAGTCCTATAATTATTTTAAAGTATAAATTTATTTTTCTTCTTGAAGTTACATGAATTTGGCTTTCTTTGTTCATCCACTGTTGACAAATTGATCTTTCATATTGTTTTCCATGTCAAGACTATAATTCTATCTAATCCTTTTAAAATATTAGGTTTGAGAAACACCCCACATCAGGCTTAAAGCATGTCAGTGAGCATGTGTCCTTTTCTTGTCCAGATCAGAAATGACTGCTTTCCATTACAACGTGAAAATAAAAACAAACAAACAAACTTGTTTAAGAGCTGACAATCAAAAGCATTTCTTTGGAGGAGTCATCCTTCAGGAGAGCCTTCTTCATCTTAAGTTGTTTCAAAATTATTTTTGGTGATCATGAGAAAGAATTGCATGGAGCCCCTGTGTCACTTCTATATTCAAATTAACCCTCCATTTAAAGAGTCAGACACGTCCCTGAAAACTTCTAATGTGGTATTTAAAGTGCTGTCTTCTGCCTTTTACCAGAGCAGCACCTGGTATCTTCAGCCAGAGAAAACAGTCCCTTCGTTTTCCGAACAGACATGTAATAAAACTGTACCCTTTGATTATTCTCCAGTGCAATTCCTTTAGTTTCCCAGAGCTTTAACTCTACTGCAGACAGTCCTGAGACTGAATCTGTGTGCTTGCACAGTCTTTACCGGTTCATTTAAGTCTTCCTTCAAAGCATTTTACATTTTTCAAAGGCCAACACCAATCCAATTGGCTGCTTAAAATGCAGCCTATTACAAAAGCAAAGCTATAAGCTCCTGACAAAAACATTCAGCCTTTCATACTAATCACAGATAAAGTGGATTTGCAAAAGATAATTAGAGACTTCTAGAAGACTTCTGTATTCTGATGAAATTTGAACGCTTTCTCCATTACAACGTAAATATTTAATACTGCGTAAAACCAGAATAAAGTGCTGAGATGTGTATGCTTAAGCAAATAAATGTTACTTTGGAAAAAATCAAAAGGAAGATTGGTTTCAGTAAAGCGAACCGCAGCAGGAAGTTGTTCATGACACCATAAAGCAGGAAGCATATGTTTGGTTAATCATCAGACCGGTGGAAGAATGAATTAAGAAGTGCTAACAAATCCAAATACATGCATTTTTAAAACATTATCTACTTGTGAAGCAGTAATTGGTACCCGAGCAGAGAATATGGTGCAGGACAACTTCTTTAGAACAAACAATCCTCCCAGCACCCTGTTTTCATATAACAAAGAAAAAAAATGGCAAGTAAATTCAGCTGGAAAATAAGTGAGACATCAAAGCACGTTGCTCTCAATAACATTCTTTAAGTGTCATATCTTGGCCCGTATCCCAGGATACCCGTGGAAATGACACATTGCATCTCAATGGGATTCTTTCAACGAAATATTTTAATAAATAAATTCAGGTTTTATGCTAACTTATTTGATTAAATAAAGCTTTGTGGGCATTATGTGCAACAGATGTCACAGCCTGATGGGCTTTTGTTCCAATTCCTAATTATTTGAGAAACTGCCGTTTATAAATGCTAAGACATAATAAGGCCAATAAATAATCCACCTAAAAGGCATAAGTCTGACTCCATTCTGAAATGGCAAAAATCGAAGTTTTAAAACAATATCAGGTTTCAAGGACAGCTCACAAAATAAAAAACTTGGGCGTTCTGCCCTAGCTAAAGTAAAGGAAAACCAGCAAACTTTGTTCCTTACCTAGCAAAAACCAAACAAGAAGTGAACGACAGAATCTTTTGCCTGCTATAAAGGTATAGTCTCGCCACCGTTACTGAGAAACACAGATTGAAAAATTGGCAACTGCTCACATTTTACCTATTTTCCCCATTTCTAAAATAACAGTTTCAATAGTTTCCTCTTTTCCAAGAGATATTTTCCGATAAAATTCAAAAAATACAGGCGTTCCGATTACGGATCATTTCCTAGCTTTCCTAAGATTATTTTTACCAATCCCAAATGGAGGCCATGACCATGCTACTGTCTCTAGACCATGTAAAAAATTCTGGCACTCATCAGACGGGACAGGTTTATTTCAAAACCACCTGGAAACAGAGGGAAGGCTCTTCTTGATTTCAGTGACTACGAGAGAATAAACACATCGACTTATTTTGTGTATTACTGCAAATCCTAAAAAATGAAATCCCTGAAGCTGTAAAAACAAGATGCCTCTAATCTGGACACCAGAATATTTAGACATTTATGACTAATCAGCCAAAACTCTTGTGTACCTGCTGAGGCTTAAGCATTTTTATGGATTCCATTCTTAAAATCAGGCAATCTTGCAATTTCTCCATGAAGCAATGCACTCAATAAAGATTTTATTGCCCTTTACTCTATTTCAGTGATACAGCAGAGAAGAGGTTATATGCTATATGGTGCTTCCATATCACATATTTTAAAAGGTGAAATAAGAATCTGAAAATTTGGCTTTGGATTTTGTGATTTTCTCTGATAACTTTACAGCATCAAATACATTTAGTTTTGCCTCGTTGCTGTGATTTTATTTAGATCAGATCCTAAGGTAGCAACAAAATACGACATCTTAAAAGACAGTAAATACGCCTGCAGAATTCCTGGCACATAAGCAGAGGATCTGTCAAGTCTTCGTTTAAAATAACCCAAAAAATGAAAAACAAAAAACCACAAGCATTAAGTGCATTTTATTTGCAAATATCATATGCAAACAAGTCGTAATTACTTGGGATGAAGGAGACTAATAGGCTACTACCTTTTTTCCTTCTAATAGCAGGAAAAAATGTCATTATCCTGATAGCAACCTTGATAGACAGATATCGAGTCTAGACCTGAGTGTTTACAATGACAGTGATTACAAAACATGCCTTCCTAGATTCGCTTATTGCCTATTGGTAAAAACAGTTGCATAGTATTTAATTTAAAAAATACTTTCCACCTGAGACACCATTTCTTGTTCTGTCATTGATTATTGAAGAAATTAAATTATTCTGGCCTGCTTTATAAAATTCCTTTAAGTTTTTATGATAAGTAGTAATTTTTCTCTTCAGTTGTGTTATCCTTTGCATGAACATGCCCAGCCAACATTACCTTCTCCCAGCTATTACTTCCCTAAACTTTTTATCATTTTTTGTTGTTTGTTGAACTACATCCAGTTTATTTTAAACCGTGCATTATCTTCTGCACTATCTTTGAAGATAATCAAGAAAATTCCACACCACTGACACCCTGGAGGCGCCTTTATAAAGGCAGACCAGGTTTACAGCACAATAGCATATCATAGGCACATGCCACCCAAGGAAGATTTTTTCTTTAACCTATAAAGATATTAAAAAGCTGTATTTTACCCATTTTAAAGCTACTGTGATAATTCTTGCACAAAGGAAGCATCTGAGTTAGATTTCATGGTGTCTTATAATACACTAGGACATAAACCAGAAGAATACATACAGGATTAAGTTTCCATAAAGCCCAAATGATCTGGCATATGAAATAGGAGAAGGAATTTAATCCACTCCTATAATGTGGTCAGGGCACATGACTTCCACCCTGTCTCCATAGCTGCCTGCTACAGCCACCAAGCCAGAATAGCAACCTTGGCTCTTCCAGGCCACTCGTGTGGCTCTAGTGACCCATCACCTGTCTGGCTCTCACGGTCAGGGCTGGGGATGAGGCACCACTTCTTTCTACCCCCTGTGCAACCTCGCTCCCCAACTTCAGCGGTGCACAGGAGCCAGCACTCGGCCAGGTAAATTCAGAGCACAGAGCGGTGGCTGAGTATATCCATCTTCCTGTAGTTATGTCCATTTTTAACTTGCCTTGAGACCCTCTTTCTGTTTACCTGCAGCGCCGGTAACTGCCAGAGACAACACGCTGAGGTGCAGGTTGCCTTGGTTTCCTTCACCCTGCAAATTCCCTTCTGATGGAAAACTGCACTTTTCAGTTGTCTTTGTAATAGATAAAGTATGAAGCCTCTTTTCTGAGCAAACAAATTAAATTAGGAATTAATTTGCTTTAAGTGTGAAATAAATTAATCTCTTTACTTAAAAGAAGCCAATCTTACATGGCAAATTACTTCCTCCTCTTTTTAGAGAGATAAGAAAAGAAGTTTTATCCAGTAAGAATTTTTTAGTCAGGAACTATTACTGAGCCACCGTGACATGTTTTTGTAGGTGAAAATACAGCACAAAAAGGGTACAATGCTCTTGCAGAGTTGTAGGGTTTTTAGACCAAATGCCTTTTACTTGTCACATGATATTTTCAGAGTTGAGAGGAACTCACATAACAATCTTGCATGCAATTCAGGCTCCTCAAATTTGTCTTCTTTTAAATGTAGTGTCATTTACACTGAATGTTTCATACTTTTATATGGAGAAGTAACCGTAATTTTGCTTTATATCCATTCACAATGCAATTGGAAAGCTGTTCTTTTACTTGTCAACTAGGAAAAGGTACGGTTATGTTCCTGTTCTCAAACGTTATTACTCAAAGCACAAAAGCGAGCACATGACTGTACACTGACCTTCATCTGTTCCCAAATTATGTCTTTTAAAAGCCTTGAATCTCTTTAAGGAGAGTTGCTGAAACCTGAAACGAACTTGGTCTATTGCTTTCTCAAGCAGATGAATGTAAAACCTAAGTATTACATTTCAGGCTCTCTCTGTACTAAATATACCAAAATTAGGATGAGGGAGAATATAGCTGGAAGGTGAGTCTGGTTTTAGAGAATGATTTCTTGTTCAGGCATCAATGATTACCTTGTAATATTTGATATGCTTCTGACAGAAATTCACCATAAATTTGCAGAAGGAAAATATCCTCCTGATCATGTTTATTTTTAAAAGCAGTGACCTTAAACAAAATTAACTCCCCGCCCCCTGCAAATCACACCAGCACAAATTGCTTACTGGTTCCAGTAGATCCAAGTCTAAGAAACACCTTGAAATACACCCTGCATTTAAATTTTCATCGCTTGCACTCCGCTTGATTTTCATAAGGGTATGTTTAATAATGAGCAAACACTTCAACTGAGTATTCACAGGAAAAGTAAGCTTAGCAAAGCAAGCAGTGCATAAAGTAACTGCAGAAAACATCTGACAGGACAGAATTATCTAACACTTACAAGCACCACCTCAATAAACTTGTTCAAGAATTACATCTGAAAAGAGGTAATCAAGGATTTTTATTTTTCTTCATTAATTTTTTATTTATCTTCCCTGTTGTTTCGAACGATGTAGTAAAACCTTGGAATGAGCTCTGATAACATTCATCTGCATGTTTTGAAGAACGATTAACTGAAATGAGACTCCGCAGGACAAGAACAATAGTAAACACATTATTTTCCCATAGAAAAATGGGTTATAAGTTGACAGATTTCTTGACAAGTTTACTGATTTTTGACAGTTGTCAGATGGGAACTGTAACATTCATTAAGTATTTAATCCACTTAGCACAGAAACGTTCAGGTTGTAAGAAACTTTTGGATATCACCTGATTCAACCTCCTGCTCAAAATAAAGCTTACTTCTAAGTTAGGTCTGATTTCTCAGAGCCTTGTCCAGCCAAGGTTCGAATTTCTCCCAGAATGGAGGTTCCTCAGCCTCTCTGGGCAAAGTGTTCCAGGACTTAACTACCCTCCATGGGTATGTCTTTGTGTCCTAGGTCTTCCCTCAGTTATAAATTAAACCTAAAAAATGCTGCTTCTTTTGTCTGCACTGACACTCGGTTGACTTTTGGCAGTACAGGTTCTGAAGGTTTGCCTTAGTAATAGTTTATTCTGTGACAGTAATAATTTTACATAAAACTTTTTTTTTGTCTGTAAGTGGCATGGAGGGATTGAGATTAGGCAATTAGTTGTTAAGCATAAATTACAGACTATGCAAAGCAGAGGTGACTCCAGGACTGATACTCCAGTTCTGGATGGTTAAGAAAGCTTCAGGAACCACACACTGTAGGCTCAAGCTAAGATCAGCAATAACTAAGACAGAAAAAGTAAAAAAAAAAGTAGTATCTAATAAAAATTCTGCCATTTCAGCTTGTGCTTGTGTTATACCAGTTTGCATATGGTTAAATGACCTTGTCCTACTGCAATATATAGTGAGATTTTAAAAGGTGACTCACACCTAAGGCAAATGAAATGACTACTGCAGTGCTTATGCTTTTGTCTTTCTGTAAGTTGATCAGCTGTTCATCTGAACAGTTGGAAATGACAAATTTGTAAAAAAAAAACTTCATCTCTCTTGCTAAATATTTTCCTGTACCAAGTTGGTATTTTGATATGAATCTATTGAGTACTGGCTTATGCTGACCTCATTTGAAATGAGAAAGAACACTGGGCTCCCACAGGAACCCAGCACACAAGCTCTCAGTTCACCGTCACACAGCAAGGAAGTCAGTCGTAAGCGCATATTGTGCTGCTGAAAGGATGACAGTTAAAGACATGAATTAGGCTCCATATCTGGTTTTATATGATTAGCAGAGTTTGTTTTTTTATTCAGCGTCACTAAATTCATTGTACATATCAAATAGACGTAAATATATAATATATATATGTGTACTTTACAGATCTGGCATTCCAATGTGTATGCTCAGTTGAGGTAAACAGCCTTATTACAAACACTTGGAGTGGGTAATGGTGTTGCAGCATTTCAGAAGTAAGAGAAGTTTTCAATACTTTTGAAAAAGTATTATGGAAAAGGGATCTTAATCATGGAAAAAATTTACCATCTTCCTGAAGAAGACATACACACTAGGAAATCCAGACCAACAGGCCACGTGTTCCAGAAACTCCTTCTCTTCTCCAAGATTACATCCTTCATTAAGAGTAATGAACCTCTAAGAGCCCTTGAAGTATGAAGTCCTCCAAAACCTTCAGCATATAACCTCCATAACCTTTCCATGTAACTAGCATCACGGCTATCCTATTAAAACACAGTCAAATGTAGGGGTTTAATGCATCATAAGGAATTCTGAACCTGACTACTTTATCTGATAATAATTGGCTCCATATTCACAAATAGAATTTATGTAAAACCGTGGATTTCCGACACAGAAAGTTCACATTATTACCTGTCCAAAGTTGCATTGAATTTACTTGTGAAGGAGCATTAGACATTCTACAGTTCAACAGTAGTCACTAATAAGTGAGGACGGCAGCTGTTGTGCATCTGAAGCTAACAAATGTTATGTGACCAGAGATGACTGGCATGACATGTGGCCGTAGCCTTTTTATACAGTTATGCTCTCAGCTATTTTAAAAATGTCCACAAAGTCCTTCAGAAATACTGTTCCCGAGAAGTTAATGGAAAACTGATCCTTTAATATTTACTCCACTCAGTTGCATATATTCACACATTATCACAGAATGATAAACTAAAGTTTAAACAAAAATAGTAATACCAATTATTAATCTGGAAGTCATGTTCTCAGCACTGTGACTTGAGGCTAGATTCACTGCATTGAAAGTACAGGGCATATATTAAATTTCCAGCAATCAATTATCATTTCAGCCTTTGTATCTGTGATCATAAATTCAGGCACATGCCCATATGGACAGACAGAAGTGAAAAGACAGAACTGTCTTCCAGGCAAATTCCAAAAGCAAGTGTGAAGTTCAGTATTGAAATATCACTCCCTTTTCTGTCCTCATTCTCAAGCAGTACCAGCATTTTTAATCTATCCAGTATTTTCCCAGTCTCCCCAGAACTTTTACCTTCATACTCTCTAAATCGATAAAAAGTGTTGCTATCACTTTACGTCCATCCCAGGTACCTACACACAGAAAAGACTCTCTGTAAGGATTTAGAGAGTTCCAACAGAGAAATTTTCCAAAAATGCAATTAATTTTACCCACTTATTTCATGCACAAGAAGAATACATCTCCCGTCATCAATCTGGCTGTAAGTCACAATTTCTTTTGCCATGCTAAATTTTTTACATGTAACAGATGTAGAAAAGCTGTTTCTAGGAAAAAGTTGTTACCCTTGCTTTTTATTTTTATATTCTATTACCTGAATGTTCAGTGCCTAGATTAAATATTTATACTTTACAAAAAGACATATGAATATTTTAGTATTTAATAACTCTGAGACTGGGTCTGTTTCAGATATATCCTATTTGTTATAATTTTGCATGAAGTAATCTTTGAAGTCCAGAGTTAACGGCTGTTCTTTCCTGATAGGAGAAATACAATTGGAAAGCTAGAACAAAGTTGCTGCCCATCCACTTCTTCTCCTGTGCTTAGGAGAGGGTTGTGATGTGTGGAACGGAGGAACTGAAAGGTTTCAGGCATTTGTGGAGTTATTTGAATGAGGCTTTGCCTAAATCATCCTTATATAGCAAAGATAGAGAGGATTAAAATAAAAACGTTAGCATGATACTAGGATTTACTCAAACATAAAACAGAATCTCTACCTTATTCCAAGTAATTGCCAGTGGAAAAAATCCAACAGTATGACCATAGCTTTAGATTGCCTTTTAACAATCTTTATGTTCGGGCAATACCTAGGACTGGACGTTCCCAGGTGCGAGAGTATGGTCACATACTTGAGATTAGACCATTTAAAGGCACAAATACCAACAAGGGTAAGTATGTGGGGGGCAGAGTCCTTCCTTCAGGTGAGATATTCACACACAAAAAAGAAAATTTCATGCAATCTAAACTTTCAGTTCCATCTTCTATGTAATCATTAAAATGTACAATACATCATGTGCCAAAATTCTAGTATTTGAAAAGTCAAGCACACACAAAACTTACTGAAAACATAATAAACCATGAGGAAACTTTAAAATTTCTGCTACTTCTGTCTAAAATAGTAGAGAACGATCTGCAAGTATTACACGTGAAGTGAGAATTGAAGAGGAAATTGGAGGAAAAAAAAAAAATTTACTCCATATCAACAAGATTTGACCAATGGAAGAGAATACAGTATGAAATACATCACAAAGACAAAAAGAAATAACATGATGCCATCTGTTACCTGTCATGTGTCCTCATAAAATCCCAGAACTTCTTGGTGCCATTCTGGGGAAAAGATAAATAAACCCATCAGTAAAATTAATTCCCAGTGAAAAATTACTATAATGAAATTTAACAAAATTTAACAGCAGGCATTTCTTTGAAAACTTGGTATAGCTAGTTTTATTTAGGAGGCCATTATTCTGGATTGTGATAGTATTATAGATGCTGAAAACTGTCTTAGGACAGTTCAAAATCTTAGATCTACAATACCATGCTGACAACTAACTTAAGACTATGGTAATCTTTGGGCCCAGTTTTGGCCATGGTGTCAACTTCAGATGCACTACCTAATCATTCAGGTGCCAGGAAGCTATAAACAGTTAAGTTTTAACCAGTAAACTAACCTACACATCTATGTTCTTCCATGTCCAGAAATGGTCTTCTCTTAGGAGGGCAGCTCAGCACTTACCTCCTAACTAAACTCATGTGGGATCCAAGAACAAGACATCCTTCCCTCTAACCCCTCACAAGGCCCAAAATAGCACGTTTTGTCCATGATATGCTTGACGTGAAAAGACCACACTCCATTCTACACAACAGCTGTTACTCTGCACTGCTTGTGGTGGTGAGGACACTGTCTAACAGTTGGCTTGAAGTCACAGGACTTGCCCAAGAACTGGGAGACATAAAATGGATTTTTTTCTCAAGCTGGGCCAGTTTCTGTCCTCTGCTATCTTAAAATGAACATCCACTATAGCAGAGCTGAAACTGATCCCTGAAAACAAACATTATTCCACTGCTATAATGAACACATATACACTTGCTATCTTCTAGAATCACCCGTACCAATTCATACGCACCAGTTGACAGAGACATGTATGTAATTCTTTACTCACCCTATTAAAAGTGTGACAGTGTTTTTCAGCTAAAACACAACTCAAGACATTTCACTCCCAGGTCAGTTTTAAGGCTGTAAGGAATCAGTATGCAACCAGTGGAAATTCTTTTGGTTGATACCTTTCTCTTATTAGCAAGGCAAAAACTAGACCCGCTGAAAACCTACACACCTGAAATATGCTTAATGGAAAAAGCAGCACAAGCTCTCTATTATAAAGTATGGTTAAATGGACGATCAAACCCTGAGCAACTGGTTAATGATTTAAAGCAGGTAAATGTGAGCAATGAAAGAAGAATCAAGTTCAGTTGGTGGGTAAAGGTGCCAACCAATATAGACAGGCCCTTCGGCTCTATTACAGATGTCATGGCTACCAAGTACACAACAGCTGGTGGGGATTAGATAACAAGCACTCTGGTTCAGAGATTAAGCACCGGAGCTTTATGAGTTTACCAAGCTTTTTGGAAGAGTGACTGCTTGCTTGCTAGCTGAGTTTTTCTTCATTCCCACAACTCTAATTATAAACAGTTGTTCCTCTCAAGAGAAACTCTATAGTCTACTCTTCCCTTGGTGTCTGCATATACCTTCTGTTAGCACTGACAGGAATCAAACGTGTGCATTAGAAGTGAAGCTCTGTCATTTATTGTTTAAATGTGATGTAATGTTTAAAGAGAGACAGCAAATTCTCCATTTGAACTGAAATTTACGGTCTGGAGAGCAAGTCTTATGAAGAGCGGCTGAGGGAGCTGGGGTTGTTTAGTCTGGAGAAAAGGAGGCTGAGGGGAGACCTTATCACTCTCTACAGCTACCTGAATGGAGGTTGTAGAGAGGTGGGTGTTGGTCTCTTCTCCCATATAACAAGTGACAGGACGAGATGAAATGGCCTTAACTTGCCAGGGGAGATCTAGGTTAGATATCAGGAAGAACTTCTTTACAGAGAGGGTTGTAACACATTGAAACCGGCTGGCCAGGGAGGTGGTGGAGCCCATCCCTGGAAGTGTTTAAAAGATGTACAGATGTGACGCTGATGGACATGGTTTAGGGACCCTGGCAGTGCAGGGTGAAAGGTTGGACTCGATGATCTTAAAGGTCTGTTCCAACCAGATGATTCTGTGATTCTGTGAAATACTAAAGCCACTGCTTATCAAGTTGAGTGTATATCCAATCCATTCCACAAGGAAGAGTCAGAGGAACAATTTTGAAAGGACCACGATACAACACATAGTTGCAACACTTGAACTTAATAGCATAGGCTACATTGTGTGCTAAGATAATTTATGTTATTAAATGTGTAAGGTCCACTCAATCCTTTTGTAGGTTTATTTCTACCTTTAAGACATGTATTTGTGGGATTTCCTCTTGTTTGCAGATTCCTGTACAATTTTCCATTTGATATTGAATGAGTTTGGAAGCTATGGACCAAGGATAACTTCTTCTACATATACCTTCATATTGTTTCTCCAGTTTCAACCTTCCCCTGCCCCAAATGGTAAGATGTGCTACCATCATCCATTCTCCATTTGTAGTCTCCACCTGGGAGAAATGCAGGTGTCCAGCTGATGCAGAGCACAGAAAAGCCTGAATCAAGGCTCTCCTTGCTTTAATTTAGGCTATTGTCCTGTGATACTACTTCCTAACACATAATCCCAGCAACAATCTTCCTGTCTCTTTCCTCCTGCCATCATTTTGCAAATTATAGAACCCAACTGCTTTGGAACACTCATGAAAGGGTTTCAAATAGCTGAGGAAAATTACACCCTAGAGAATCATCCTCATCCAGATGGGATCCATCAGATCTGAATGACCTCTTTCTCAGGGATGAGCTCCATTAGCATTAACAGAATCTCCTCACAGGCGTGTACATAAATTTTAACAGAAAGTAAAAGAAGGAACTTAATACCTAAAAAGAAATTAATCAGAAAATAAAATGTGTATTTTCTATTATTGTCTAAGTGGCTGGACAGCACATAAAGTGCTTTCTCTAGAACATGATTTGATTAGTTTAAGACTCAAATTCAAAACCAGCCACAGGCTAAATTAATTTGAGTCTGTCCATTCAAGATGTTGGTTATCATCATACACTCTGACTGGACAATGTTTGTTAAGCTATTTTCTGCCTATATTTGAATAAAAAATTATTTCATATGATCAACTTGCACCTGTCCAAATAAATAAATCAATAAACAAATGAAACATTCCAACATCTTATTGTTTACAGTGGCAGAAACTCAAATGAGCCCCATTCGCGCCCTATTGTCCAAGTCAAATGTAATTTGAACCCAACCGTATGGAGTTGAGTTGCTATTGTACCCAATGCACGGTTCTTTCCTAACAGACTCGTATGAAGGTTGCTAATTATTAATAGCATGTAAACAGTTACCAATGGTTCCTATGCTGCTTTACATACTTTACAGAACATTAATTCTAACTAGTTTCTAACCAACTATACCAAGCTGTATGTAATATGTCTATCTTCTCTTTAAGACAAAAATATTAATTGCTGAAACCGATCAAGATTCATGCTTTTAAAAACCAAGAAGCCATGATTACTTGTTGAAGTGTTCCCCTCCATATATCCTGGCCTTTGACAACGCCCTCCTATCACCACAGTTACAGAGAGTTGGAAAGAACTAAAGGTATTAATGGTCAACATTGCTCCCCAAAAAAGAGAAATATCTTTGTGAAATACAAAGGGTCTCTCAAATCCTGCTCTTCATTTTAATAAACATATATATTGGCATTATTATAAAATAGGCTATTCTCCCATGTCTAATATGGAACAATCAACGTATCTCTCAACGAAGTGAGAGAAATAACTGATCAAAACACTGATGACAGAAAGGAGAAAGGAGTATATTGTTACATTTGAGAAAGATTTTAAAATTTAATTCTTCAAATAGGAAATGTGTCCTATGATGTTTTATAAAGATAAGTATGTCAAAAGTACTTTATGTCAGTTTTTATCTGTTAAGAATAGGAGTTCTGATACTGCAACAACCTGGTATAACACATATTTGATTTGGTAAATCTTTAATCACAAAGTAATCACACTCTAGCTCTGTGCTCAGGGATCAGGCTCTGTGATGTTGCAATGCTGAACTAATGCATATAGTATGTGTAAATTAATAAAGCTGTATTCCAGGAGAGGCAGCGTGTGAGACAACTTCGCTTCAGATTACACAGAAGACAGATTACTTACATAAGCAGAAATCGCATGAGAAAGCCATATCAGGTCAGAGGAGGTGTCCATCTTGCCTAGCATCTTGTCTCTTAACAGTGAAAGGAAAATTTAAGAACAGAGGAAACGTACAGCAATGCTTCCCCAGAATCCTCTTCCAAGCCTTTGACAAGAGGCAGCTGAAGGGTGTCAAAAGACAATCTCTCAAAAAGGCATCCAAATCACACAAGGTCCTTCCCCGAGCCCAACAAGCAAGCACAAATAGCCATTTCTATATTACTTGAATGTGCAATAGTGTGTCACAAGTCCTGCTGACCTTGTCTTTAAGACCTACTCGATAATGGCATCCACAACTTAGTCTGAATTGCAACAATATACCACCAGCTTGACAGTCTGCACAAGGAGAACTCAATCCCTTTCGGTTCAAGGGATTCCAGGACAACCATGCACTGCAAAGAGCTCTCTACTAGATGAGCGTTGACAGTAGACGCAAGTTCAGCAGATGTGACTCCTACCAGCAGAGAGCTCTTTATGATGCCACCCATACTTGATCTCCACATTCTCTGTCCTGCTTCCATCCTTGAAATCATTTTAATAAGACTCTTCCTGCACCTGCTCATTGCCATAATTACAGGCAGAAGCCTGTTCACACCGTCTGTTACGGATAAGTTGGACTTGATTGTAGCCTATAATCAAAATATCATTTTTTTTCCCACCTACGTTCTCTCTGTCTCTGGCTAAAATGCCTTAAGAATCACCGCACCAAGGATATCTCTGTCCTCTGCTTTCCTCCATGTCTTTAGGCAATACAATGTCTGAAGAACACAGTCAAATTGCTGTCAGGATATCTACACAAAGGATAACTTCTGCTTACTAGAGAAACTCACCTAAGACTTAGCCCAGGCTAGCCAATAAAAAAGATAAAAATTACATGCTATGCCAATGATGGAGAAAGAAATACTCACTGGCATTGATCTTATGGTGATACCGGGTGTGCTCCACACATGTCAGACCCTGGATACACTCTGACACCATCCCAGTCCTTCAAAAAAACCCCAACCCAACCAACCAACACTCCCTCAGTCTGCTTGTGGTCTCTACTGCTGTGTACAGCCCTGCTTGGACTCACAGCAGCTTCTGTGCAGATGCAGCTTTTTCAAATGGAGGAAATAAGTACTTAAACACAGCTTCAGAGAGACAGATGTAGGTCCTTCCTCAAGGCCCATCTCCAAGGACCCTCCCACAGAATGGGATCTGTTCATAAATAATGTAAGTGCCCCAGTTATAAATAAGACATCCTGCACCTTCCCAATGCTACTGAGGCAGAGAACAGGATAGCGGTGCAGCAGGACATGCCAGGCAGCTAAACGTAACCGAGGAACAGTGCCACACTAAGGGCTAACACAGCAGAAGTCTCTAAGACCAAGAGCACGGAGGTGGAGAATGTGAACCAATTCTTCACTATTTCTCATAATATAGAAGCACTATGTCATAGCTGCCTGCCTGAGCAGAAAGGTGAGGGCTTATCTGGGCACTGACCTGTCTCCTTTCAAGGAGCCAGTGCTGAAGTTCAGCAGCTGCACAGAGAAGTTTGCCTTGCTTGTTTTATGTATAAAACAACTGATAGCTTCTGAAACCCCTACATGCAAACTGCATTACACATATGTTTTAAATGTGTAATTAAAGGTTTTTACCTTTAGAATTTTATAAAGTTTTATTCTGAAGAGTAAACTGCAAACATGTTAGTTTACTAGGGGCAAGAGCGCTCACAAACCCTCTTGAAATCCTTCCTTTAAGTCTACCTAACAATTGTTTCACAACATCAGACAAGGGTGTCTAAAATAAATCCTCAACATGCAGGTTTACAGTCACAGGTTTCCTTAGTTACTCTGTTGGGAGTTCAGATCATACAACAAATCAAAATTTACGTTGGATTTACACTGACTTAAATAACTTCTTGTAATGAGCTCTGGTCAGACAACACGACTGAGGCAGAAACAATCTTTACCCAAAATCTGCTTAAAGTTTCTCTATTCTATTTGCCTTATTTAAGTACTCAGTAATTGAAAAAGAGACTGAATTAAAGGCACTGCCCTATGTCATCTCCCGTATTTATCCATAGAAAACTTCTGCTCGGACAGAATAAGCCAAAGTGGCCAAGAACTGTAGAGTCACACCAAAACCACCTCGGTTCACAACCTCATTCATACTTTGTATTACAGATTTTTGGGGATGCTGGTAACAGGCCATGCAGGCAGAGCATTTAAAATCCTGGAGACATATCCCCAAAATAAGCAAACCAACTTCACACACGCCACTAAAAGAGGAAAAAAAAAATGTCCTTGACAATGATTAACTTCTTACTGTTTACATTACAGGAGAGACAACATGATGTTTGGCGACCCATTGTGCAAGGCACTAAACATATGTAGTGGGAACAGTTCCTGTTCAATGATCTTACAATTCAGTTAGAGCCCAGACAAAAGTTGGTGTAAACAAACAGAGGCAGTTAAGGAAAAAAGACAAATACATTACGGTATAGATAACCGACAGGCACAAGCTATGAGGGTTAAAATGACAAACACCAGCCATGATCCCCTAGGCTTTACCAGTTGGAGTGGGTTTAAAGCAGCCATCCAAGAAGTACATGTTCCATGTTTGTGAAAAAATCCAACTCCAGAAGTTGAAGCAATTACAACATAAAAATAACTCTGTCCTCACTGCTCCATTTACTCTGTTTCCACGCTCCTAAGACACGAAAGCAGTTAATGTCCTTAATGCAAAGGGATTATGACCACTCTTCATGCAATAAAATAATAACACTATAGGTAAAAGAAAAACAGATAAGAGAATTAATTGGCAAATAACGGTCTTAAACCAGAGTCAGCAAAGCCAAGCAAGTGTGTGGTCCCTGTTTAATGATTTACATGTAACAAAGCAGTAAAACTCTCTAGAGGAATAATCAGATTTTGCTTTTCTCTGTTCTCAGATATTTTAAAAAGCTATGAGAGTATGTTTTATTTAAAAACATGCAAAAACCTTTTTTTCATCAGGTGAGCAGCATGCCTGGGGAATCAAGTAACCAATTCATGAAGTCAGACAAAAATCTGCACCAACTGCTCCTGCAGCCTCCTGCCACCTTTATTTCCTTAAGTGGTCTTTGCTTAATGCTCTGCAGTCATATTCACCTTGTTATAACCAATAAAGCTGCCAAGAGGTAAATTTGCAATTAAAGCAACTCAGTAATACAGTAGTTTTTAGTTTATAAAATATATGCTGCTGCAATGGGAAAATACACCCTGACAATGTGCATTAGCTGCTACTCCTTGAGTCACAGTTCCTGGGCTAAACAGAGTGGACTCCCCCTATGGTAAAGCCAGGAGGTACTGGATGCTAGCAGGGAAGCCCTCGTCCCTCTGTAGACGAACCATTCCCTTTCCTTCTCCACCTGCTACAGAAGTGCTCCTATCAGTTCAGATTTCCTTCTTACATTTCTTTTTTCAGCTTAATAGAATCTGATGCCACATCTGTAGCCATTGGAAACATATGAGAATTTACGATCTATTATAAATCGCTTCTTGCCAGCTGAATTATTAATGCTATAACTCTTTGTTATATATAATCAATACATAAGGTTTCCAGCGCACACAATGATGTGCCCATAGAAGCTGTATTCCAGGACAAACTCAGGACTGAATACTTTATGCTTTTCACTTTCCTATCACACAATTAGTGCCCAAATTACCTTGCACTGTCTTAATACTTTTCAGAGTATTTTCAGCACTATATCACATACAAAAATTTTGTAAATAAATTGAAAAAATAAACCACCAGCCTTGACCCCCCCCCAAAATCCATAGTTTGGGATTTTTCTAAAGAAATAAAGTATTAGTAGTCAACATGATACTGAAAAACAAAGAAGAACAGAAACCAAACAGAAGTCAGCCATTGCAAGTTTGGACTTATGAAGTCTTCCAAATAAGAATAAAATAAAATACCGGTTCCATACACTTTAAAAGTTTCATTGCTTCCCGTTGAGTATTTGTATTGGGTTAATAAGTTAGTGGGGTGGCTTTTTGTTTATAGAAGCTAGAGAGTTGCCATGTTGTATCTAAAAATCTTCTTCATCCACAAAAAAACAGTGCAAAGGAACAGTGAAAAATTCAAGGACAATTAATATTCAACTTTTTCATCTACAAGAAAAACCATGTCCTGAACAGCCTATTTTGCATATGAATTCTGTTTGAAATAATGATTTACCATAGTTTTTTTGTCTACTTTAAAGGTTTGATTTGTGGTAAGCAGGGAGAAAGCTGTCTTCTTTTTATATAATCACCGATTGCATAGAAACTATTACATATCTTTCAAAATGAAAGGAAGCATTTTCAGCTGGCATAAAACCACGCAACTTATTTTAAAAAAAAAATCAGTAAAATCATTCTACTTTGCATTAGTTGAGTGCCTGGCCCTTTCTTTTTTCCTTTTGAACGTATGCATTAGTATTAGACAACAGTCTTTTGCTTGGCTATCATATTACATAACTCCTAACTTTAATGCAAAGTGTTGGTGTTAAACCGCTCAGTCCTAGGGTGCAGTCCCCTACCAGCAGAAGGCAATCGAAACCCGGGCTGCCCCTTTTTCTATCCCGGCTGCACATCTCTGCTCTACCCCTACCCCATCATTGCTATTCGTCTCACTACACAGCAAGCTGGTTCTGGAAAGTGATGTTATATTAAAAAAAAAAAAACCAAACCTGCTCTACAATAAAACCTGATGAAAAAATTAATTTTTAGTAGTCAACATGACTCTAATTCCATTATACTTACACCAAGCCTTCCCCAATGACTATTAAACAGAACAGCCTCGGTCTATTCAAAATTACTGCAGGAAGATAGAGATGTATCTGATAAGGTGTGTTCTACAGAAAGACTCGTGCACACAAAAAAGCCTAAATTACAATTTCAGTCCACACCCACTAATCCACTCAATCAGACTGCACACGCTGGAGTAAATGAAGCCTCATCTTCAAAAGCAATTTGCAGAATTACTTGCTGATGTTGAAGAACTACTTCAAAAGAGTTTAAGTGTTATGGAATTTTACTGTTTTTTAAACAAGCCACTGTTTAAACTCAAGAGGAAGGGGGTGAGTGTTTGTTTTTGAAACAAAGCTTGTAAGATTTCATTACTGAACTATACAGAACATTTATTTTAAAAGCATCATGATTACAAATAATGGCATTTTGCAGTTTTAAGTTACCTGTGTTCAAATGTTTCAGTTAGAAATGTCTGGTTTTAGTGCCTTTGTGGAATCTACATCGAAAAATCCACAAAAACTGCTGACTTTTCAACAACATTAAAAATGAACATTCTATCTGAAGCACAAACACTACAGCCGCTGATTGACTTTAACTGACAATGTTAACAAATTCAGAAGTAAGACTAAGCCAGCCAATTCATGGGGACAAATCATCCTATAGACTACCGAACAACATGCCAGCTTCAGCTGACACAGCAGTTCTGGGCAGGGCAGGCCAAAGTTGGTGTGGTCTCCACTACACTCACCTTATGCATAAGGATCTTGACCAAGAGACAGAGATGCTCAGCTCTGTGTGATAGCAAACTCTTTGAGGCATGGACTTGACTTCTCAGCTGAAATTAGCTGGAAGACATAAAGGTATTTTTTGAAGAAATCACAACATACACCAGTGGAGACCACACCAAGGATACCTCAAAAGACATAAAACCTCAGGTCATAGACCGTAATTTTTACAACCCATATCAATTTTCTCTTCAAAGTGAGGGGTATTCTGGTAGGAGTTTGTAATGAAACTGCAAACAGATGGTTATGGCAATAGAGTTTACTGTTCAAAGATGCAATTTCTTCACACTTGAGGAGGTAAAATAAACAATGGAGAATGCATTAATTTATTCAACTGTTAGCGCAATACTGGGCCAAGCCACTTTGTTCATTTCATGTATATCAACTGCCAGAACAATTACAACTAAGATACCTGATGTGTAAGTAAACTTTCTCGCATAATCCTCTGGAAGTTTACTTTTCAGGTCACAGTTTGTTTTTTTGTGTGTACTTTTCAACAATGGAGTTGTTGCAGTTTAGCTTGGCATTCAGCTATCAGCAAGATCGCTTACCTTTGAAAGAAATTTATAAAACATGAGCATTAAGCATATATAAGTACACTAAATTAAGTCAAATCTCCTTTCTTGCCTTGTTTTTCTGTTTTTAATATACATCATTATTAAGAACAATTGCATATACATATCAAACATGCTTTATTCCAAGGCAAATATGTAGCAGCATAGTGAAATCTATACTACAAAGAATAAGGATACGATGCTTGTGTGAAGAAACACGATATGCACAAAGGTCAAACCTCTGACTTTTCTCACATCATTTTACTGCCAGGTCAGCATATAATTTAAAGTTATAAACTGAGATACAGATGGGGCTTTTCTAGTACTAAGAACACTCCAAGTCTGTTGAAACTAACCAATTTTGCTAATAGGTAAAGTTTTCAGACTCCAGTGTTATTGTATATAAATGACAAAATTCAAAGCCATATTCAACTGCTCTGTCTTTTACTTAAATTCCTTTCATATTATTGAATTTTGCAGCACGTGTTTTTCCATTTTCACTGAACTGTGTTTTCCCTCTGAAGTCTGTGACACACTTTCTTATTTTGCAGGAATAAAAGGAACATCCACTTTCCATATTTTTAACACTACTTTTTCCACAAAGTTATAGTAAAACGTGAAATCTGAAACTTTGGCTGGACATAGTTAAGGAATATATTCTTAATAATGAAATATGCTTTAGCAGATATAATAACATTTGCAAACTGTGCATTCAGCTGATGTGACAGCAAAATGCTTTTCTGTAAATAAGTACTGTACCTTCACACAGATGCACTGCACATCTCACACAGGGATTAAGAGACATATCTGTGAAGAAGATTAGAAGCTAGAAGCAATTGGGACGGTTGTCCTGTGTAAAAAGTGATCAGAAAGTCTAATGTTTTTTCTTCTGAGTTTTGTATCAGGACAAGCAAAAGTGATACTAACATTAAAAGCACATCCCTGTGAAAAAGGAGCATGGGGTAATTTTTTTTTAGCTTATTTATATTACACATCCAGTGAACATTAAGGGAAATGAAAAATAAAACTCCCTGAACAGCCTAAAAGGCAGCAACATCGATCCAGGAGACACATCTGTTGGCTTCAGCTCAGAGAATAAAAGTCAGGTAATATACCTCAACCAGAGGGCTGCTGAGAACTCCTAGGTGTTCCATATTTAATTTCTTTTTCTGGAGTTTTCCTTATTTGTATAAATTGTTGCATATTAACTGAGCTAGAAACAAACAAACATGGCCTTTGTAGTTCAGTAATAAATTAATCTGGGGAACAAGAAACATGTATTCATATCCCTGCTCCAATTTATAGTAATTCATGAACAATTCCAAAAGATGAGATTTAAGTAAGCACTTTGTAGCATTCAGTAACCTTCACTTTTAAGGCACTCCCTGGAAAGATGGACGATCTGAATTTAGACTTTACTCTGAACCACTGTCATTTCAGGCAAACATCAGAACACCCAAACAACACTGAAACACCTTTCCTGAATAATGTCATGTTCCGTGGTGGGATTTAAACTGCAATATTTGTCCTAAGATCACAAAACTACTTCTGCTCTGCTACCTGATGGAGCCTGAGTGAAATTCATCGAGACTGATTCCTGCAAATTCCTTTGGAAAACGACGCTTGCACTCCTAAGTCACTAAAGACAACATTTTCCATATGCTAAATTTTACTGAGACACAGCTAACTATAAGAAAAATAAACTTTATTTAAAAATTTTTGTAAAGATACCAAAACAACAAAAAGCGTCTTCAGGAAACCTTTAATCTTTTCTGTGCCATTGGCAGCTACTTCTTTTGACCAGAGTTACCGAGATAAAGGGCCTGGCAGTGAAATTTCAGACTAGTGATATTTAATGTCAGGCAGGGGAAATAATTCTGCACTCATCGTAACATACCTAGATCAATTACATCTGTAGTAGCTGCTTCAAAGCAGAGGGAGATTCAATATAAAACACCCTTTGCGAGCCCGAGACCCCACAGTCGATGTGAAATCTCACTGGGTATTCCTGAACTCCTTCCTGTACTCACCCTGTGTGCTCATTAATCAAACTATCTTTTCAGCCCCTTAGGAAGAGGACTTTCCAAATGACACAGCCTGGACAAACACTGCTTTGGTCCAAATCACATTCCCACAACTTGTGATTCCCCTGACCATTTACTGGTATAGCACCCCATAGAATTTGGGACTGCTGAAGACAACCTTGTGTAGAATCTCTGACTCAGAAACTCACCCCTCTGACTTCACCAGGGTTTAGGGCCCTCACCTCATCTCTGCAGGCACAGCAGGGAGAGAAGCAAAGACAAGTATAGTAAGTAGAAGGGGAAAATGAATCTTAAAATCATCAGTCCCAAGGCAACCACTACGCCTACAAGCATAATTTCGTCTTTGCTACCTTAGGTCATGACCCTCATCCAAAAGAGGAAGGAAAGAGACTGTCCTTTCATCATTAATTTTGCTATGCCATTCAAGAAAACACCACCGACAACACCATAAAACCACAGCGTAGGTTGCCACTGGTATTTCAGCCAAATGGTAATCACCACCATCAATTGTCTAATATTTCTCATTACCTCTTTAGTCATTCTAACAAATTCCACTGCAACTCACACAGGGTCTGATTAAAATCTCTGGTTGACAAAGAGCCAGCAGCAAAAAAACCATCCCTCTTCTACCACTGTACTGGACCACTCCATTTTTAGATAGATAATAAAGCTGCATTCAAAAACTATGCAGCTGATGAATGCTGCTCTAAATTCAGAAATGAAAACTACCAGTTATGCCACCTGAAACAGAACACTGACAAGACAGCCCCCTGTGTATAGACTGCTGTATCATTAAAATTGGATTTAAAAAAAACCCAAACAACACAGAAAACAACCCGTCATGCACAGTCACGTGGTTTTGCAATTGCACCTGTAAAGCAATAGCGTGGGTCACTTCAGTATGATTTTAGAACGTAATTTTAAAATCTATTCATGTATTTATAACTTTTGAAGGACAAAATATTTCTGATGCATAAGTCAAGTCAATGCAGGAACAACATAGTTCAATGAACTGTACACGTTGCATCGCTCACCAGCCTGGTACATGCCAACAAAGAACCAGCACTAACAAGATTGACCAAGGTTAGCAAGCAGCACTTGGGAGATCCTAAGTTTCAACAAAGTTGGGAACAAAGCCAGAGGCAGCACCACGGTGTCCCCATGGTGAAGTATGAGTGGGGAAGGACGCCTTCCACACACTCAGTCTCACAGGAACTCAAGGTTACCACTTACTGCAAGTGTTTTCATAGACAAGGTCCCTGGATTTTTAGCATGTCTCCTCAGCAGTACTGAACACTGTGAGCATGTTAGAACTATTTATTGCCATTTCTGTGGCTCATTTAACAGAATACCAAGACACCTTAAGCTCTAAGACTTTCTCCAGAATATGCAGTGGTATGAACCCGACATATACAGCCTCAAGTCTTTGGCAAAGAATGGTCACAAATTCACTCCACATATTCTGGTCTGAGAATGAAGAATTAAGAAGTAGTACAGGCAATTACACACCTTCCCTTGCAAGAGCAAGACACACTTTTCTGACCAAAAAGTATACAAAACACAGCACTGCAGAAAGTTGTTTCTTTCCTCTTTCATCCTCTCCTCAAGGCACAACTGTTAGGTGTGGTTTGTCATCCCACTTAGAGTAGTACTGGAAAGCATGCCACTGCTCTAAGGGCAGCAGAAGAATGTACAGACAGAGGGAGGGAAGACACGCTGCCAACTGGCATTCAGCTGGGCTTTTTGAGAAATACTTCAAAAGCAAATATTCCAACAGTTCTTCCATTCAGAGAAAAAGTTTCTCCAACTACCTTTCTTCAGCCCCTGGGTGTGATTAAATCTCTATCTCCCACCCCCCAACAAAATACTTACACTTAAATATTGACATTTATATTATTACAGTTACAAATTAATCTTTGTCTATGGAGGGTACCATAATGCTCTAGGGAGGCTCGTACATTCCTGTGAGTCTTGTGAGAGCTCTGCCAGGAGGTTTGAACTCCTAGACCGATCAAAGAGACAGTAACGAGCTAAAAAGAAACAGGGTTCTCCAGACTGACAGGCCAACCGTCTCTCCTCAAGAAGAAAAAAGGTTGGTTTACAGAAACAATCAGGGAGACAATCAGGTTTCAAATTTGACAGAACTATCCCATAAAGTACTCTAGTAGTCATTTCTGTACTTACCATTACTGACAGCTCTCACTGAATAGGAAGCCAATGATGAGTTTCGGATCAAACTGTAGGTCGTACAAACTGCAGTGCTATGAAATGTCACTCTAAAGGGCAACACAAGCCTTGCAGACAAAGTAAGGCAGAAACTGCCTACCTATGCCCAATATTTTAGAGTCAGAAATGTTACAACGCTGGAAGCAGAGGGCTAAGCGCAGACATACGCATTTGCCAAAAGACTTGAAAGCCAATTTTTCTTCTAATCCAGCTGCTTCAACAGCTCAACAGGCTTAAGTGACCAAATAATAACAAAGGTATGTCTTAATGCCAAAACAAAACCAAATGAAGCCAACAGGGCCAGTTTATTTCAGCAGTTCAAGATAATACATAAAAGAGCTGTATAGGTTCATATCCTAAACAAATTTTTAAATTATTTACAATGTTATACTCACTATACAAATTTACCCGTTTCTCCTATTATTTCCATATCTTTACTTCGGCTCAGGTAATTCCTGGTCAAAAAGCACTGAACTGCTTCAACTCCAACCTCCTCACCTTCTAAGTAAAAAAAAATCTGTTAGATTGCTTTAGGCTTTGTCTAAACTAGGATTACATAGAAACAATGCAAGTGAAGACCTGGCCTCACCAATGAGAGAAGCAAAACTACCACCACATTCAGCAAGGGTGGAATTTCAAAAGGTTTATAAAAATACATGCTAAGGATCTTAGTGTCTGGCCTTTCATAGACCAGTTCCATTTATCGTCCAGAACCTTTTTGTGCAGCAAAACAAAATGCTACATCTATTCCAAGTTCACAGACAACTAGAGCATCAGCTAAAATGACAAATATAACTGAAAAGAATCCTTAAAATGGTAACACCAAGTTATCAAATTCTGTGTAGTCAGTATTTATACCACAAATGTAAATGATCTTACATGCCATGAAAATCTTAGAGAATTGCTCAAATAATGTTATGCTTTTTGATGATAGATATGATTTTTAAGCATATTATGTGCGGAAAATCCAGTAATTGCAGTCATCACATATTAGGCTCTTGGGAAAAACAATTTTCTACATTAAAAATCAGATCTAGAATCATGCATAGATGTTGCTGTTTAACTCCAGAAAGAACTCAAGAATTACAACTGAAACGACCATACTGAGCATTTCTGAAATGTTAAGATGGGTGGTGAATAACACATGGGGTGCTTTATCAGCTCGCTGTGGAATTCTTCTAGTCTTTTAAAATAACTGTTTTTATTTGCTTACTAAACATACACCTTGATCATAAGCAGCATGACACATCAGAACAAGCACTTGGCTTAAAAGAATGAAGCTCAAAGTCTCAGTGGAAATGTTGTTTTCTACGCACACTTTCTTTTCACTTTTTTTTTTTAATTAGATCTACTAGAACAACTCTAAAAGCATACTATTTACTGACTGGGAGGATTGTGGAGGAAAAACAAGGTGGGGAGGAGAGGAAAGTGAGAGGACCAGGTTTTAGAAGAAACACTCATGCAATTATTGGATGATACACAAACACACTTTGCACACACAACACATAGAACATACCTTATACACTGCAACACAAAGAAAAATAACTATTTCAGAAATATGTAAGAACTTGAAGTGCTAGGTAATTAAAAATACCAGAAGAAGGCATCCCTAAATACAGGGGAAAGAAAATTAAAAAGCATAGTAACCACCACCTACATTTTTATGCTTGTGCACTTTTCTCTCTGTACAGAAGGAAAAAAAAAAATCTTGAGGAAAAAAAAAATCTTGCACACACGCACACACATAGAGGGTCACAAAAACTATGAAAGAGATACTTAACACAGGTTCCTGAGCAGATGACAAGCCATTAAACTTTCACCTTTAGGGAGTTATGATGATCTGATATCTCCCATTTTTTAAATTAAAATCTACAACATGCTTAACAAGCAATTCTTCCATCAATCTTTGATGTGTTTTACTCATAAAGCAATGACAGTTTTCAGTTCAGTCTCCTTAAAGTTCCAGAGAAACCATTTTCCACTCACTTGCTTTGAAAGCCATTAAAACAACTTGATGAAGAACAGCAGCAGGGGGCTAATAGAAGCCAAGGCTTAGTAGCAATCTTTAGATTTTTCTCCTAAGACTTTCTCACAGACCCTCCTCACAAAGATCCTCAGGGCTTTTCATCTTCTTCTTTCTCCCCACCCCCCTAAAAATCAGTTCAAAGTGACAGACGCAACTAGCTCCAGGTTTTGCTGTTTTCTTAATTTCACTTTTACCTCTCAATTTCAATAGAGTCAACTGAAATCTGATTCCCATAGTGGTGGTGATCTCCTCAGGAAAAAATACTACACAGAGAGATTCAAGAAGAAACTTGGAAACATCTTATAAACCTTCCATCTACTCTGAAGAGAGCACTTCTACAGAGAACCGTATCTGTTGCGTAAAAGTCATATACAACTGGCATTCAATTAATTGAATTAACTACTGATCAATTGATTAGTGATTTACATGCAGTTCTAGGTTACTGCAGTATTCCTGAAACCTTCATAATGACAGTGACCCCGCAGCAGGTTTAAATATTGGGATATAAAATAAAGAACTGTGCAAACCAACTACAAATAATCAACTACGGGAACTGCCTGTCACAAATGGTAAGTTCTTTGGTTATAGTTTCATGCAAATATAGAAATCAAGGTTTTATGGAAAACAACCATCAGGACAGTACTTACGCTTATCAAAAAAGCATAGGTTTTTATCTTAGTTTTGCTGTGCTCACCACCATTTTATTTCTTTACTGTTGTGGCCACTTGAAGCACAATCTTTGCTGATCACTAATTCTGGGGAACTTCTGGAACTCCAGAGCTCTATGAACTCTTTAATTGCTGCATTCAAGGATGCTGCTATGGTCAAAATACCACACATGGCATTTCTGCAACATGAACAGCCTGTTCCATGAAGCAGGGCTATGGGACATACCAGATTCTAGTTACAATCCATTGTTCTTTTAAAAACTAGAGCTACATTTACAGTACACATGGCTAGGAGCAAACAGAGACTAAAGGAGGTCAGATATGTGTCTCCTCATCTTGAGGACAAGGGCAGCACATACAAGAGATTTGAGGTCAGAAAAGACAGATGGTGGGCATTCCCATTACAGCTAAGTCACCTCTTGTCCTTACACCATTGAGCTTTGCGTTTTCCAGTTGGTGACTCTCACAGCGTGTGTTTCTACTTTATTTTTGCAAACTAGTATTTGTAAATCAAAATGGGAGAATACATTGTGGAATAAACTTCTAGAGATCTGAGAATAAATCTTACCAATACTTTCTCAGAGCAACGTCAGCAATCATACCTTCTGCATCTCCCCCTTCTGCTAAAGTATTAAAATGTTAATGTGAGACCTGTTTTTTTAATTAGATTTTCTTTAGAAATTTAAAAAAAAAAGGAAGAGATGCTAAGTCAGTGAACAGACATACGGTCCTATCAGTAAACACACAAAGAGTTTCTGTTGGCTTTCTGAGATAACTCTTATCATAAATATTGGGAAATGACTTATCAAGAATATAAACTGAAGTTTAAATAAGTTTGTGAAGTACAGAAACCATATCCTAAGGACCAGGAACAGTTATGTATGATTTTCTACAAGCATATTATCACTTTGCAGAATTGAAAAAATGAAAGGCTGGAAGGACCTCACAAGATCACTCAGCCCAACTCTTTTAACGGTGGCAGGATCAAACATATGTTATGTGAGTGTTCTATAATACATGCCAGATACAGAATATGCGCCTGAGCGTTATCCAGTCAGAGCCTCCATTCAGGCTGTTCCATCATTCAAAGCACTTCACCATTTGTGCAATCTTTGGTTTAACAGACATACTTGCAATACTATATATGTAATACTATTGTAAGATTGTAATGCTGGTACGTGTACACGACATTGAGTCCGTCATGAATGCTACTGTGGAATAACCATTTAATTAAAATTACTTCTTTCTGTACTAGTTTTCAAGTATTACTGCTTACTTCTCCAGGAGGGTAAACTTTTCTTTCCCCCTATTTTCAATTTTCAGCGAAAGAACATCTCTCACCTTTAGGAGTTTAGCCTCATTTCCCTATAATGTATTCATCACCGCTCAGCACATCTGTCCCAGCAAATCCCATTTCCTGTTCTATTCATGAGGCTCAGCAACCTGGAGCTTTAGTGATTGCCGCCACACTTTTCCCATGGCCTTCTCACCTCTCACCCCCCCCACGCACCCCGCTCCCATTGTTTATCATCTGTTCTCCCCTGCTGCAAACTGCTGTCAGATGTTCACTTATCCCTAATCTTACTCACTGCCTTTGATATTCTTTCTAATCCAACAACCTGTCAACTGGGGCATCAGCCCATGTCCAGACCAGCTGCTCTGTCACAGGCCATAAGATTCCCTCTCAGCTCCAAGAGGTATTTAAAGGATTTTGACAGAGAACCGCAACGTGAAACAAATAATTAATGCTGTTTTGATCAGTGATCAGGGCTTTAGTGTGACATGAGCTGACCACTAAGCAAAACTGAGCTTTACTTTGTTTAAACTTCAATAAACTTTAGTGTTGCTGTATTAACAAGATTTCGATCAATGTCTGAAGGACAGTACCAAAATGCTGAGTTCTTTAACTTGTTTTAGTTAAAAATTACGAAGAACAATTAATCTGAATCCATGTCAGAGGGGCAGTTAACTTTATACGCCTGCTGTGTAAAACATGCTTATTTATGCAACATCAAGTTGTGTCGAGTTTTCAAAGCACAGGAGCTGACCTTTCATGAGTTACAGCTGAAAATACAATTGTATTTTAAATATGGCAGCAGCTGAGGTAAAGTTGTTACTTAAAACACATTTGTATTTTCAGGAATATAATAAAATAGTTTCAGCCCATACAGACCATCAAAACAGAACATTTTAAAGAATACTTCCATTTACAGAAAATGTCTAATTTCCATAATATTCAGATTTGCAGTAAACGTTTACGATGTTACAGTGTTCATCTGCTTTAAAACATACCAAATACATATAATGTCTTAGCTGAAATTATGATTCAGATGACAGATTATTCTGTACTGCGAAAAAGAAGTTTCTGCTAGTTAAGCAAACATATGTATTTTGATCCAAACTGAACAACAAATACAGCACTTCGTTGTTAAGAACATGAACTCGATTTGATTTCTCAGATCTATGCAATTACTACAAAAAAGATGGTACTAAACAAGTCAAAAAAGCCTACTTTATACCCTACAGTAGTGGTATTTCACACATTAAAAAATGCAGTAAAACCTCAGTGATGGATTTTATAACATGGTTCATTCACTTAGAACTAAACCACTTTTATTCTTAGGGCTTGTCTATACTGGGACATCAAGAAAATGAATCTGAAGTAAGTGCCTTGATGAACTTGAGTTCTGCTAGTTAAACTCCTGTGTGGACCCAGTCATTCAGTTTAGTTTACTGCTCCCTTAGGGCATGCACTGAAAAGTTAACATGGATTAAGGTAGGGTATGAATTCAAAGCGCAATCGTACTTTGAAAATGGTTTAACGTAAACAGAACCAGACTCTTTGTTGTAGAATGAGACATGGAGTTAATCAGGAAAGTCCTGTGTAGACAAGCCCTTGCAAATGAGGCTGCTGGAGAGTCAAAGCCAATGGTTTTCAACCTCTTCATCTGCAGACCTGGAAACATCTTCCAGTGAAGCTGCAGACCTTGGCAGCACAATGAAATCTGCTGATAATTGATCTGCTTTTGTTAGCTGACTCACATAGATGACCTACAAGTAGTCCAAGGGCCCTCAATGAACTACTTATCAGAACTTGAAAAATACTGGTTTAAGCTAAATACAACTTAGGTACCTCCTCCTCATACTCCCTCTTAACTTGATAGCTGTTGCACAGTAACCCATGTAGTCTAGCTATTGATGACATCAAATGAGATTTTAATGCTCATTTATGCAATACACTTCAGCCCTGTGTAAGGATGCCACAAAAGAGCCTTATTCTTTCCAGTACATGACATTTGCTGTCTTAAGTTTGTTAAATCATGACTGACCTAAAAATATGAAGTTTTGTCACCGCCAACTACTTTTCATGTATTTACTTCAAAGAACCCTACATTCACTTGTGAAAGCATGCTTGGTAAAGAAATTAAGACTAATATGATGTAATACTCACTGAAACAAAAACAACTACTAGAGTTCTTTTCAACTACTACTCTTATTAACTAATTCTTCTTATTTCCCCCTTTAGTAATTCATAAATGTCTCATTCAAAAATAACATGTACAAATTTCCAGAGTGGAATTCAAGGTGTACAGCAGAGCCAGAAGCAGATTAATACATTGCTTAATAATTTTTCTTAAACTTGTGCTCTAATTGCAAAGAACACTCTTTCTCCCAAAGGAAATTATGTCCCTTTGGTATTTAACTCCCTAATGCTGTTGCTGTAAAAACTTGACATTTCTTTTCTTTCACCTATATAGAAGAATTATACTGCACTTCAACCATAACTCCCAGTTAACACACCAGTGCTAGTCAGATCAGCCAGATCAAAAATCTCTTTCACCCAGGATCCTGCCTCTGACAAAAGCCAAGATGCCTGAGGAAGAATATACTGTTAAAACACACTCAGCCTCCTGCAATTTGCAGCTCAGGGACTTCCTGAGCTAGAAGCGGTATGTTTGCATTTAAGATTAATACTACATACTGACATAACAGACTTGACAAGCTGAAGAAAATGACACAAATTTTGCAGCAAAAATGCACCTCCTTTTATTGCACCACTGCTTTGAAAAAATGCACTGCAAATAATGTAGTACTTGGTAGCCTATTTCCTACTCCTGGAGCCTTTTGAAGATTCAACAGAAGACTTACTTGTTTGAACAGGTAACTTAAAAATCCGTTTACTCCCTCAACAGCATAATTTTTAACTGTCAAAACAGAAAAGTATGTTTTGTGTTTATAAAAAAGCAGACAGAAGCTCCAGAGAGTATTTCAGGCAGCTGGGCACATTCATGTTGCTATTACTATATAAAAAAGAAAAAATTCTGAATGTAAAATCAAATTGTTCATACTACTGTAACACTGCGCTGCTTTGCTTTTTTAATTTTCAAATTTTTCATGACATTAATGACACAGGGCTCACTTCTTTCTGCATGTATACATATTTTAATCCTCAGGACATCTCCAGGACAGGTAAATTGTAAGGCACAGAAACAGAGTGGTTGCTCATGGCCACAGAAAAAAGCAGTAGCAAACCTAAGATTAGAAATAAGAAATTCATTCTACACTGATGAATTGCGCACTACTCCTGAAGTACATTTTCTACCCATTATAAAGTTCATGATGTGTTAAAATCTACAATAGTCTTGAAAATCACTTTAGAATGACTGTAAAACTTGAAGAGATTATAATTGAATTCCCTTAACACTGAATGAAAACATCATGCATTAAAATTAAATTGAAGGGAGCATTTTTCTTGTTTAACTTCAGAACGAATGATTCTAAACATTAAACCAATAGAGGAAGTGTGATGCTCAGCTGGACTACTCTGAAGTGTGGAAGGAATGTGAAGCTCCCAAAAGAGCAAATAGTTCCACCATGCCACTACTGGCTGTGTGGTTCAGTCGCTATGCACGGAGTTTTTGAGGTTTATCCCACATCATTGGAAGAGATGCCCATTCACCATTCCACAGATCTGAAACACAAACTCACATGCATACTTATTGGGAAAACTACTGACAGTTGATTAGTCTAGTAGCAGACTTCTAGAAGTTCCTGGGCAGAATGCACAGGTATGTTTATACAATGCAAGGAAACAGTGGCAAGAGCTCCCTTGCCAGAACAACCTTCAAAAACAAAGCCTTAGGAGCTTGGGCTAGATCCACAAAGGCTTTGATATCTGAGTTCTGGGCAAAAGTTTCTGTAACAGCTCAAGATACTATTCCCTCAGCTGATGCTCCCCTTGAAGGATACTGTCCCCAGCACAGAGGTCACCAAAAAGAATATGCAAAGGTAATTCCCTTAGTTCCGTGCAAAGGTCAGTAACTTAGCTTAAAGGGCTGATGGAGGTGGGTTTGAACTGGAACAGCAGAGTAAGAGCTGGAGCAAAACTACTTTCCTTTCCTTTCTGCTGATTCTCAGAAGGTAATAACCACAAGCACGGGGACAAACAGTTACATGCAGTAACTTAAATTACAAGAAGATTCACCAGAGCTCGCTCTGTCAAAGCCCTGTGACAGGGTTTAGGGTCCAAATCCAACACACAGAACCACTGAAGTCCCTGCTCAGGTGCTGATTAAGAATACTACATTGAAACCAAATTCCCATTTGGATATTTAGTGCTGCCCAAAATCCAACAAAACTGCTCAACTGTTGCTGCTCAGAGTCTACTTCATGACTCAGTCTCAGCAGAATTCCTAACTTTGTCATTTTTTTTGTCTAATATATAGGCCAGTGCCTGGCTAACACACACAAAAGAGAGCTGCAGATTTACACACAAATGTGTTTCCCAGCAGCGAGCACACTCTCCTGTGATGTGGGAAGCAATATTAATTGAAGTAAGATCTTGTAGCCTGACTCCGCCACATCCCAGGGAAATGCCCTAGCCCTTGGGCATTGAGTTAATCTCTCATTAGCCATCCCTCTGGTCTCTTGAATAAATTATTTATGAAAAGCAGAAAAACTTCAATAGGAAAAAGTGAAAAGAGATTTACCGTGGAGTTCCTGGTAAAGAAGCCAATTCTTCAGGAGGTTATATATGTTAAAAAAGAAAAAAAAAGCCACTTTAGGCAACAAATCAATTTGCACTTTGGGGGCAAGTACACATTAAAACTAGCCAGCTGCTACCCTATATGTGAGATAAATTAATTCTCTTCTTTCAGTACCAAGCAGAACAATAACACATAAACAGGGTTCCTACTGACAAAATGAAGAGGATGTTCATCAGGCTCCGCGAGGTACCTTGTCCATGTCTCGCTCTCAGGCCACCCCACTTAAAATAATATGGTTTACTTGACTGAGGGTCCCACCTTGAGGAAAGGGTTAACAGCTAAAAATCCCAAGCAGAAAGTCCATTTTGAGATGCCTATTTAGAAGAACAGTTTTAAACTGTACCTTAACCCACATCTGTACCAAATTTGCCTACAGCTTCTGAATTCCATGACTCTTTTACTGCACTTCCATTTCTACCTTTACACTATACAAAGACAGAACAAATCATTTTAAAAAGTGGTTGGTACAGTGATTTGCCTGGAGAGCCAGGCTATTCCCCATAGCTTGGATGCCTAACAGCAAGCTGTATGCTGCCTCAGTCCGCATGGTTCACAACCTAGGGTTCTTTCAGAAGGGAGTACAAAGACTTTTATGCTCTATAGGAAACATTCAGAGCTCATCACTTTCATTTAAAATACGAGTGGGCAGAGGAAGAGGAAAATGAAAGGCCTCACATGAGAAGATGTCATGACCCTTCACTGGAAATGGAGATCAACCCCCGGCATAAACTGCTGTTACTTCAGGAACTCCTATGACTTAGGACAATCCTCACCACAGCTAAATAGCCAGAAACTGACATGTTTCTCTTGGTCTTTTGGGAGAGTATTTCTATACGTAACCAAATAGAACAGGTTCAGTCCAAAGGATGACTCAAGTTCTTACAACACCAGGAAACTTAGGACTTGAGCACCAATCTAGAAAGACACTGCTGGAGTTTTCTCTAGCATGATAGTAACCGCCTGACTTGATTCTAAGTATATACAACTTGGTTGCTGCATGTGCCCACAAGTACCTGTCTGAACATCCAGATACCCAAGGAAAATACTCAGCTGGCCAGCCGCTGGACCTACAATTCTGAATGTGTTAAGGACCTCTGAAGAACAGGCAGGAGGCCATCTGAGTTTTTGGCTCCACTCCTGATCAGGTGTGACCACAATCTTCTTCACACACGTCAAGTGTGTGAGCTTACACAGTATTTACTCAGCATTTTTTTTTAGATTTCACCCTCTGAATGGATCCCTTTCCGATGTCTTGCAGATTTCTGGGGGTCTGTGAACTTGCTAGAACTACAGTGGTTTACAACTCAGTGGGGTGTGAGCTGAATGGCTAAAATCAGACTAGCAGGGTAAACCGTGATACAGATCACTGGTATCTAAATTTATGTTTAACTGCTGAAAACTGTTTTAGCCATAGTGATGGGATCAAAATTACCTGCCATTCTATATACATCCTTGGAGAGAGGAGTTATGCTGAAATATCAATGCTTATTTTAGGAATGTATCTGTTTGAAAAGAGATTTCAAAAGCTTCATCTTCAAGGCCCAAATGATCCTTCATCAATATTATATAAACACAAAAATATGCATCAATGAATCTTCTTCAGCGTGCAATGAACTATAGGGGACATGTTACATCTTCACCAAAACTACCTGTAAGTCGGTCCCAAGCTTTCCAGTTACAGCATGATGCCACACATTACACAAAGTACCCACACTAGTCTCAGTTTTCATAGTGGAATAAATGCCATTATTTAAATTTTCCTCATTTAGATTATTCTGCTTTTCAGAAATACTTTTTTATTAGATTAGGTTTAAGTTCAGCAAGCAGGTGCAGGGAATTCTTTGAAGGGGGAAACTAATCTTCACTTAAGATACAGCACCAATTAGGAACGGAGAAGAAAAGTTTCTTTGCTTTTTCCAGCTAGTGAATAAATTTGGACGAGGAGAAGATCTACTCAGAATAAAACCATTAAGGTAAAGGGCTAGATTTCAGAAATCATTTTCAGTCTTAGACGTGCTGAGGAATTTTCAAAAATTTGTAAGTAGATCAGGGACCTCACTCCCTTAGATTTTGACACCGAATTGTTTAGGTAGGTAATGGAGTTTTCAGCAGGGCTTTGAAACAATTAGTCAAATGACTAAGAACATTAGTATTTCCTCTGGTTAGTAAGTCGTTTTTTAAATGCAAAATATGTTTTAAATAAACGTAGGGCCTGTCTTTCAAGTCAGGTGCAGACAGTTGTGCACTGAGATTATGCTCTCTGTAGGCTGGACCCAAGCCAGTTTCTGTACATATAAACTATATTTTCACATTCATTTTAAGACAGTGCTGTGGCCAAGAGAAACAATCTCTGCCCTCAACCAGACCCCAAACACTCATCCCTAACCACCACATTACCACCTCCCCTCTGCCAGCATAAGCATTTGCATTGAATCACAGACCTTGTTGAGGATAAAGAGAACTTCTTTTTTTTGGCCACATTAGGTTTGACCTGGACCAGATCCCTGACCCAGCTCACTATGTTGCTGCACAAACACTTGTGCAAGGAGAGAAAGTAGCAAGATGTGCAGAAAGGGCACATCTTTTGGCAGCAATGCCTGTCGAATCACAGCACGTGATCAAACACATCCGTATTTCTTCTTTAACATGCTCATCTCATTTAAGGCATTGTATTCAATTAAATGTAATTTTGTAATACCATTTTGTACTTTTTAATTAAATCCCATTTTTCATGTAAATAGAGCATGACTCAGAATGAAAATGAAGAACTAAGACTTATCACTTATAAACTAAGCCAGCAAAAATTCAGAACATGAAAGAATGTTCTTCAGGTTTTATTCTGATACCTAAAAAGAAACAATGAATTTAGTGTAAAGCTTTCAGCTGTTCACAAATCAAAATGTTTTATTTATCCCAACCAATGAGACAAGAGCTTTCTTTAGGATATCATGTACAAAACATATTTTAAAAAGGTAAAAAAAATCAGTTTGTCTTTGATGCAAGCTGTTTGAATGCTTGCTTTTCCTTCTCTCACTGCTGGACTTCAGCACGCCTCTTCCATATACGTTCCTTCTTCTGCCTTTTCAACTGATGTGTTTAGAGGCAAACCAAAGAAGGAGTAAGAGAAGATGACGTCTGAAGCTGCATTTCTAGGGCTGTCCAAATTCTTTGACACTTCTACTTTCACCCTCTACCTGGGTAAAAGCTCATCCCAGACTGACCAAGGCTGCAGCATGAGCTAGAGAAAGAGCTGGTTTTGTACGTAAACTCGCTTGCAGAAAACGTTCTAGGAACATGCAGCATTTTATGCTGTGAGAAGCAACTTTCTTTTCCTGCCACTGCTGGAGGTACCCGTTCTCAGGGATCCTGTGGAAGGTGACTCACGTTGATAGACACACGATAAGGAAAGGCATTTCCTTGTCCGCTTCCCACCTGCCGGCGCCGAGCTCTGGCAGAGCACGGTAACTCATCCATGTAACAACGCGCCGCGCTGAGGGCCGGCCAGCAACGGGCTCCATCTGCAAACTGTCAGCACCAAAGCAAGGCCCGAACCAAGAGATGCCCCACTCGAAAGTGAACCGAAAAAGCAGAAGGAGGTTAAGAAGGCGACCCTTGACCCCGGTGAGGTAGCGGGCACCCAGGGGCACGGCGCACCCACGGAGGAGCTGGAGGTGGTGCCACGCCCCAAGGCAGCGACCTCGGCGGGCAGCGGCCCGTCAGTTTCCTCCACAGTCCAGCTGGAGCCCCACCTTCCCCGCGGCCAGAGAACGCTGCGGTGGCCGGGCAGGGGCAGTGCAGCCGCCTGAGGGCCAGCTCGGGGCGGGAGAGCACCATGAGGCTGAGGCGCACGCTCCTGCAGCGACACCGCGACTGCCCCAAAATGGCGGAGGCGGGGGGGGGGGGGGGGTGCGGGGGGGTGACAAGACACCGGAGGGGCGCGCGGGCCGGTCCTTCTCCTTCGGCCTACCGCCTCTCTGTGCTACGACAAGGCGAGAAAGGCCCCGCCGCCCGGCCGCGGCAGAGGGAAGGGGCGGGGGGACGGAACGGCCCGGCCGTGAGGGAAGGGGCTGGGCGGCCGCCAAGGAGCGAGCCGCCGGCGCCACTCACCTGCCGGTAAGAGAGGCGGAAAGGCCGCAGGTAGAGGGAGGAGGAGCAGGGTTTGAGCTCCAGCTCCTCGATGGCTTCCATCCCTGCCGGGGGCAGCGGCCGCCAGGAGGAGGAGGAGGAAGAAGGGGAGAGGCGTGCGCAGCCGCTGGCGGCCGGGCCGAGGGCGGCGGGTAGGGCCGAGCACAGCCGGGCAGGGCCCAGCCGAGCGGGGCAGGGGGCGGTGCGGCCCCGGTGCTCCCAGCGCCCGCGGGGGTGCCTGAGGCCGGGCGGCCGGCTGCCGGCTGCCGGCTGAACAGTAGGGCTGGGCCCCCGGCACGGAGCCCGGCAGCTCCCTCCGTTGCAGGCCGGTCCGCGGAGCGGTGAGAGGACGGGGCTGCGGCACCCTCCTGCCTCTGAAAAGAGCTGAAATGCTGGGTTTCACCCCCAGAACGAGGACGCGGCAGCAGTACACGGGCCTTGTAGCCTTTGCACCGCAAAAACACCTCTTTGTGATGCTGTTTCCTCAGAAGATGGGCGAATGGTCTCCGGGTGTCAGTTATTTCCATTACACCAAAATTGATGGGGTACTTCTGAACTAAACAGAAACAGGCCCCCTCCTCTGAAGACTTGATGTTGTGATGCTGAATTTTGGCACAGGTTGCCCTGACCCTGGATGTATGTCAGGTTTTGCAGATGAGGATGGTGCTGTTAAGAGCACGATCTCTTTCTGTGTGCCTGCATGGAGTTTTCACATCACGATGGGAGCTGTATGAGTGGTGTGGAAAACGCAGGTCCAAATACAGACTCATTTGTAACCTGCAATGCGTCATTCAGGGCTTCTCAAACTTGCCCTCTCAGGATCAGCTTCCACTCGTGAATGCATACACAGCCACGTGTTTCCTGGCAGAAGAATAAATGCAGCTTCATTAGACTCACCTGGCGGCTTTCAGTGACAAAGTTACAAAATAATTACCCTCTCCCCTTTTGCTTCATTTTTTTTTAAGAAATTACTATTAGATTTAACAATTTCCTCATTTTCATAGGAGTCTGACATTATGCCTTGATAGGTTAGAGTCCCCTTGGTGTTTTGATATTCCTGATAATGGTTTTCTAGATTTATGAGGAGCAGAGATCACAATTTGTCGTGGTCATTATCCCTCTGATTTGTAAGCACTTTCCATGTAGATGTTCCAGTGTGCAGCTGTTTTAATTGCTATAGAAATCAAATTATTTTGTTGATATATCGACCACACTGAGAATAATCTGAAATTTCTTGCATCTGTGTCTTTTTTTCTCTTCTAATCTACTTCTGCTGTAACACTAAGAAAGTTTGTTATCTTGTCAAGTGGTAGTAAGAATCTTAGCAGAAAAGCTAAAAATAACACATGCAGCAATTATAAAACTTCCTAAGAGGTGAATGAAGCAGCACTTACAATGCAGAAAGCTTACCATCACTTCTGATAACCCAAGTGACAAAAAATGTCTGGTGGGACTGAAAAGCGTGGTTTTTAAAGTATATGTGCAAAACTATCGTAACAAATAGGCAACTAAATGTGTTTTATTAGCTGGCTTTGAAAATACTTGTGTAACTCTTCGCATCATTGGATATATCCCTGTATTTCTGTTTTTTCAGAATGATCTTGAGGTCAGTCAGAGCTCCTGGGAACTTAAACTGTATTTCTCTATTAAATTATTTCAGTCTTCCAAGTCCAATTCAAGTATAAACACAATTTCCATGCACAGCAAGTTTACAATATCTCTGTTTGCTTATGTTAAAAGTTACGGGTACCCGGGTCGGTTCAGCCAGTTAAATTGCCCCCTTCAATAAACATTCTGACACCACTTTAAGGTTTTGAGTGTGTGTGTGTTTTGGGGAATGTGTCATGGTGTGTGATGGATGGCTTATTCCATTCTTAGTCTTAGGTGGGTAGCTTTTGAGGTTGTGATGTGTCACAGGCCTGTTCTTGCTAATGTACCTAGAACAGCTGAGCGCAGTGTCACAGGAAAACACGTTTCAGGGTGCTCTAGTGATACAACAAAAGTTGTAGACTTCTTTATCGGAAAACGTGAATAGGCTTGCTGAACTGAGGACTTAACAGGCGGAGACTGAGGACCTGCCTCAGTGTTACTGTTTTACAGGTGAAATCTGAGTGAGAAAATAAATAGGAAAAATATTTCCTGCATAGTGGGAGTGCAGTGGAGCAGCGGGACCTGAATTTCATTACGGTTCTTCCTTAAGACCAAGATATCCCATACAGCAGGTGGCTTTGCTTTTGCTTGTCCAGGAACACTCCTGGGAAGGAATCGCTCCTCAGCTCCCACTTATTCCAATGGATAATAATGAGGGGGAATAACTGGGTGAGGTGCACTCCTGCTTGCCTTTCCCTTGCACTGCTTCAGCTGTGCTGTCTGACCCGGCTCTAAATGCAGTGGCTTCACAGCAAGAAGTACAAGAGGATACGTGGGAGAGCCATACTCAGCAGCTGAGCCCGGGCTTTAGGAGGGCTCTGTCCACACGTAAAGTCCCACCATGGCAGACGTGCCCACCATACATTCACCACTTCTGCTGGAGTAACTTGATTCCAAAGGATGTTGAGAGACCAGGCGTGTTTGCTCAGATGCAGCACTGCCCTGTGAGGGTTTATAACCTCCGATAATGATCAGCTAGCAGATCGCTGAACTACTCTGTTATTACTTGACATCCCTGAGAGTCTGCTGCTTTTTTAAAGCAGAAGTACCAGTGGTGGTGTTCCTCCAGAAATGTGAAAATAGACATTCATAATTCCAAGGTGTTCAAGGACTGTGCTTGTGTCTGTTAGCTTCAGTGGGGTGGTTCCAATACTTAAGTTTAAGCCCATGTTTAACCGCTCACAAAATCTTTTGGTTTTGATTAGCATACTACATAAAGTACCACTTAGGTTTCTATTATACTGTCCAAAAATGGTCAGTTCCCAAACTTCTTACCTCCTGGGTTACTCTCCATCATCACAGTTCCTTTGCAGAGCACTACCTACATTTACCATTAGGCGCCTGATTGAAATAGCTGCCGATGATGTGCTTCAATAACCCAACCACGTTACGCCATCACATCTTCTTTGTGAAGTGTTATTGTTAATTTGACTCCCCCAAAACCAGGAGGGTGTCAAAATGACAGGTTGCCTTTCACTACATTAACTATATTCCTTTATCTTCCTTAGAAGTGGCTTCTGTATTGCATGTTGTTTCCTTGCCTTTAAAAAAAACAGATATAAGGTGGTCATGAGTGGTTTCCTCATGGGTTCTTTAGTTTCCTGGAGCTGCTCGTCTGCTGTGTAAAAGACTAAACTCTAGGTGTTTTGCCTCGAACGGGTCTGGGAATGGTTTGTGTAACTGTGATAAACAGCCTAATAAAGAAAAGCAAAAAACATGAGTAAAAGTTTGTTTCTTTCCTGGAAAGAAAGATCAGCAGAGTAAGTCAACAGGCAGAGGGGAAGAAAGAGAAGTGTCCTGTCTGAAGCTGAAGAGCCTTGAGGGAAGATTCACTGGGATTTCTTACAAAAAATTAAATGTTAACATTAGGGTTAAAAAGGAATTCTTTCTGTGGGGTCAGGTTCTTTGTTTAACACGCTTCTCTTTCCTTCAAAGAGGTGTTTGCTCTCTGGTACTTTGTGAGTAAATTTTATTACCAGCAAAATATCCAACAAGGTTTTTTGTTGTTCTTTTAAAAAAATCCCCTTGAGCTTGAAGTTTCCGCCGACACCGTCCTTCCCTTCCCTTTAACCACAGGCAGATGCGCAGTCCTTGGTGGTGTACTCTGCAGAGGGTCAGTTGCATCCGCATTAGCAGTTTTATTGCTGTTTGCTTTGGGACACGGCGGAGAATGTTTCCCGTGGAAGACTGATGCTGCTGCCTCTCTCCTGCTCGTGGTGGCTGGGTAGCTGCGCACACCCTCTCGCCGCCTCCACCCGCGTGCCCGGGGATGGGTGTGTAGGGAGCCAGGACAGGCTGCTGCCACCTGCCCCAGCCCATCTGTTCAGGCAGCAGCCCCACTGTTTACCGTGGGTGGGCACCCAGGAATGTCCCTTGCAGAACTTCCCTCTTCCTGCCCGAGCTGCTGCGTTCGTTCATGCACAGTTAGGCAGCACTTTCTCCATAGTGATTTTTGCGTGAGTGCGTTTCTGCATGTGCTTTTGAAGTCAGTCCTCACCAGGCTCACTTTGCTCTTTGACAAGCCATTGCTCATGAACAAAGATCAAGTCTTGAGCCTTTCTTATCTCCTTAATATATTGCAGAGTATCGTTCTTATATTTCTTTTCGTATTTGTGAGTACTGTAGTTACTAAGATACTGCAAGTACAAAAGCCTCAGCAACTAGAGGCAGGGTGACTTGCAATTCTCAGCTTTCATTTTGAAAAAATGATTTCTAACCCTCATGATTGCAGAAAAAAAAAGCCAGGAAGTGTAAACTATGGCAAACCTGTGGTTTGTGAACTGTTAATCACAGGTTCTGTGCCAAGGCAGTGCCACATATGTATTAGAAAGGCTTTGATGTTGGGGTAACAGACAACCTGAATCCCCAGCTCTGGGCAGAAGAAAACCAGCAGATGCTGCTGAAGCCAGCGGGTGCTGGTTGTCACAAGATCCAGCTGCATGCCTGGTTTGGTCCCGTCCAGCAGCAGACAACTGGGACGCCTGCACAGCCATTATCTTCTGCCTGGAAACGACTCGCAGAACTTCCTGCTCAGCTCCCCAGGCCACGAGCAGTTTTTGATAAGGTCACGTAACCTTATATCAGGATCAGGAAGGTCAGACACCTTTGCTATAAAGGCTTAGAGAGATAGATGAATGAAAATGGCCAAAATCCAGTATCTTTTGTAAGTTCATGCTAGGAATCCTTACGGTTGGCAGCATGAAATCTTGTCCTCTTCATGTGGGTCCTCCTTGCATTGCCACAGAGAGGTTGGTTTTGAGTGCCTTTCTGGGGATCAGACGCAGGTTCTTTCCGTAATGAAGTGGCTGTTATGAAGTTTACCTTCTAAAGTTTACCCCTTAGGCTCCTGTGGAAAAGCAAGCCTGAAGCTGCCAATATCTAGCTTTTAATTATTATTCAGTTCTGGAGCATAACCACCCTGGTTACATTCATGAAAGCCAGGAATCGTGCTTATGCAATTCTTCTGGCATTGTAAGTAGAGCCCTGGAGAAATTGGTTTTTATTTTAGTAGTAACATTTCTAAAAGACGACTTTTTTAAAAAATAATTTACATTTCTATTACAAAATTCAAAATTAGAGGTCTGCACTGCAGTATGTAACATTGTGTTCCAACAATTTTATTCACCATCGGTTGGTTCAGAGCTGCTTTAATCACAGGAGTAGCCTCAGTCTGAAGACTCAGAGTAATTATTCATGTATGGGTTTGCAGAATTTGGTTCACAAGGACTGACAGCATGAGCAAGATGGGGATGGTGTGTAGTATTGCTGATGTGCACCACTCCAAGTTGGAAGCACATTTTGCTTTGTTTCCCTTAGATGTTTTCATTAGCTTCTCCTTGTTTTCAGAAAACCAAAGTGTGTCTCTGAAAGAGAAAAGACCATCTTGGTCTTCCTTTGCAAAGTCAAGTACTGCCTCGTGGCTGTAGTGGAAAACTCACCTGTGTCTGGTAGAATAGTGTGATTTCCCAGAAGAGCTGAAATTTATCCATCTGCCTTGTGAAATGAAGCACTGCTACAAAGCTCCTTGAACTAAATATGGTAAGAAAAAAATAGTTGAAATATATTGAGTATAAATATAGATATGGATATCATGACATGTAAAATCAGTCTTGTAAAAATAGTGGAGGAAAAAAGCTTTTCAAAATAAATATGTAACTAATATGTCAATTAGTTAATAAGATATTCATAATATAATATGACAAGTTGCAATATGGTATATAGTAGAGAGGGAGGGGAGAACATGGGGAGTAAATTCTGATTTCTAGCTTTTCAGCTGGGGGAAGAACAAACACGTAGTCTGTGAACAAATAACAAACAATATGCATGCAAAATTTAGGTACTTTTAAATTATTTTAATTACTATCCAACAAATGTTGCCTACAGCTAACAGTGAAAATGTTTAGAGGGAAGACTTTGATTTTTCAATAAGCTTCTCTCTAATGAGGGAAAAAAGAAAAAGATAGCACCTTGTTGTTTGTAATACAGTATCATGTATGTCTACAATCCGGTTCTCATTATTGTACAAACTGTTCAAGTACAGGTAGAAAAATGGTGTCTTTTCCCAAAGAGCTACAAACTAATTCATACAGAAGAACAAAGAAGACTAATGTACAGTAATAAGGAACAGCTGAAGGAGAGTAGAGGAGTAAGAAGAATCTGCTTTTGTTTGCCCATATGTATGCAATAGAGCTGGAAGGAAAAAAATGTTTTGATTTCCCAGAGAACCTTGATGTTCCAATAGTTCGAAATGGTCTGTAAAAAGGACTGGAGCCGATACTTGAATGTTGGCCATGGCTCTAGCCATGACCCTGGTATCTCTGAGCTCTCCAATCACCATGACACTGTGCTGTGCCTGGTAGCCTGCCCTGGACTGCAGGCATGATAATCCCAAGGGTCCTTAATCTTCAGGCACTTTGCCTAGCAAGGTCTGTTGAATCTGTGGGAGCTGGAAGCCCTGGTCCTCAGAAGACTACCAGCTGGGCTGCTCAGAAGCCTGGGCTGGCATAGCTCCAGTGGAACCTTGCCTGTTTTCGGAAGGAATTTTATTGAATACTTGTCTGTATGAAATGTTTCTGTTCGGTAAATTGAGACATTCCAAAGAAAAGAAATAGTCGGAGGGGGTTTTTTTTCCACAGATGTAGGGAGAAGGTACCTGGCTTTGATTTTGACATATTTAAATGTAAATACACGCATATGTGATTTATGAGATGGAAAGGTAAGGAGACATGACTGGCCATTTCCCTGTCTCTTCTTTATTAGGCATTCTATGTTATTTTCCTATTTATTTGTATTGCAGTAGTGCTTAGGAATCCAGAACTTTATTGCGCTCATTGGTATCAAAACACAGAACAAGAGAGCCTAAATGCTTTTGTGAGATTCTCGTGGTTAGAATGGAGTTGGAGGAGAGATCTGAGGAAGGACAGTGTAAGTTCTGCACAACATAGTTCAAGAGGGTGTAACTTTTCATCGAAGAGCATGTGCGATTGAAGGACAGCGTGGAGAACAGAGCCTGGGAGCACTCCGGCAGTGCAGAACGTGGTCTGGAGATACAGGGCAGCAGGATTTCCGTACAGGAGAGTTGAAATCAGGAAGCAATATAGGGGTCGGACTGACTGAGTTTAGGTGATTTAGCAAGTAACCTGCAAGCAGTTGAGAGCTCGCTGGAAAGTTAGAGTCTGGGTCTTTGAGAGATTGGGTCTCCATAAGAATCAGAGTTCTGAAAAATAAAATCGTAAGCATCTTACACTGGACTCTCAAAACTGTTGGCATTGACATTTCCTAATTTTTGAGGGCTTGACTTTGAATCCTTGACAATTGGCTTGTGGTTTTTTTTTTAATAAATGTTCTGCATATTTTGCCATTTCCAATTCTCTGGTTATAGTTCAGCAAAAAAATCAACAACCAAAAAAACCCACAAAAATCAACCCTTCCCCCCTTTCCCACTTGTGAACCATCTTGCTGGATTTATTATTTTGCACTGTGTTCTTGGAGGCTGCAGAGTAGGTTTCCAGAGCATTTCAGCTGGAGATTTGGGCATCAGTGTGCTCACAATAAAACAGCCCAGGGATACAACCCTAATCTCTGTCAATCTCCTGGAGCAGCCTATTTTCACTTCACCTTTGCAATGCTCCCACTCTTAATGCCTCTTCCTTGCCTGCAGCCACTTCATTAGAAAGACTGCAGAATGGAGGAGGCGGATGTGTTTGATGTTCATACGTGTCAAGACCAAAGGAAAGACGCTGTTTGTTTGGCTACCTGCTTGTGCATAAGGATGTTCCGCTTCAGCTCAACAAGATGGATGCGGCATGGGGCATTAGGATCTGAAGTTGGTTTGTGCTGTGCAAGGGGTATTATTGCTTTTAAATTGATAGGGAGCTATTCACTGCATTGCTTTTTTGCTAAGACTAGATCTGATATTCTCATAACTAAGCAGAGTGTATGAAGAAAATGCCCTTCTTCATCAAGACGAGGAATTATATATTGGTTTAACCATAGTGCTGTACAGTAACTATTGCAGTTTTCTACTTGGTATTTTAAAGATATACAACCCGTGTATGCTAATACACCTGCATGAGAGACTGCCATGACTTAGAGCAAATCATCTTTGGCAGAACTAATAGAACAGATTCTCAAACAGGTGGTCCTCCTCACTGGGTGCATCATGCTGTATGTATGAACTTCAGCCCTTTGTCTGACACCTGATCCTGTAGAGAACGCCGTTCGCTCTGGACAGAGATGTGGAGGCATTTGCTGGAGAAGGTAACTAAATACTTCCTTCGCTGAGGCATCCTGCTTGGTACCTGTACAAATGTCTCTAGGCAATCAGGTAAACCAACAGAACGTAATCTGTCACTGCTAAGGACAGCATTGCTGGTCTGTGTGCATAGGAAAGGGAAATGTATTTAGAGTGAATGTGGATGTTCTGTTCTTCATTCACGTGTGACCAAATTCTAATCTTTTTCTGTATGTCTGCTGTAAATCCAAAAGAACAACTGAAGACAATTCAGTTCCTGGGGACTTGCACTACTGTAAATGAGAACAGAACGGAGAATTTTTTTCTCCCTCTCTCTCATAATAGTGAGAAGAAAAGCTGGACTCTCAGCCTGGCTATACTTCTTTGCTTTGCTCACGTTGTCATAAAATGGACATTATTTGAACCTTCTTTATTTTTTATATATTTGAAATATAACAGAAGGAGATCCTTGATGGTTTCTTATTTTACAGGAATATAAACATTAAAAGTCATTTTTCTTTTACACATGAGTTAGGAAGCAGGATTTACTTGAAAGGACCCTATTATATACTCAGTTCTGTATTTGTTTATCTAATTGAATAGAAGAGCATTGACTGCAGTTTCAAAGTTAAGCCAATAAACATTTGTCTTTGTATTGCGGCAGCGATGTTTGACAGTTGGATTGGGCAACACCCATTTTGACTTGGGTTTATTTTATAGTATCGACAAAGCAAAACTCCAAGTACTCCCTTGCACTGTTGCCTCAAGTGGATATTTGGCAAAAGATGCTGAAAGCCTTCCTTACATGTTGCCTGTGTTACTTACATCATCCTTGTTTCCAACACCACTGGCTCGCCTCACAACTTTACATTTTGCTTCCCATGTCCCTGGATACATTTTGTGTGCCACAAGGCATAGAGATAGAGAAATGAGCACTAGGATTTTAAATGGACCTACATGTATAATTCCTGTTAAAATCGAGAGGAAATCAGCGGAAAACAAACCAAACCTTTTTCTCTTAAGTGCCATGCTCGCACCAAAACATCTGTCCATCCAGTCTGCCTGCTTCAAATCCAGGAAGACCACGTTTGTAGGAATGCTTAAAAAGTCTTTATTTCCACTGTCAGTTAGAAGTTAAATGATGCTGTTGGCATTCTTAGACATAAAAGTATTTAAGATTGCTGGAGTTTTTTGGGGCATCTAATTTTTTTTTCACTCTGTAAATGACATTCTGGATTGTGCTGCCTGTATCAAATAGCTCCTGGAACATCCCTCCTAATCAGTTCCTTTTGGGAGCAGGGTCATCACGCTCGTTCTGAAGCCATGCCAGTTCCTGCAGTGCACGGGGACTACAGATGAGATCTTTGTTACAGAAGCATGAGATCAATTCACCATTCTGGGCCATGTAGTAATTCCTGACTGAACGTTACATCGTTTTTATTTTCCCGGGACAGCATTTCACTTTGTCTCCTCGCTGAAAGAGCTATGTTCATTAGATACAGGAAGTCCTGCTAAACAGCCATAACGTTACGTTAACAGCTGCTGCTGGATCTGTGAATGGCCAGTGATCAGGGGAGAGTTCACAAGAGATTTGGTGCTTCTTTGCTATGATTGTTTTCTTCAGTGTGCTTCAGAATCTAGACTTGTGTAAAAAAAGGGGCAGTTAATCCTTAAGGTGGCAAGGAAAGCTTTCAAAACACACACCAGATGGAAATCCATGCAGTAGTGTCTGCAAGCAGACAGATCTGCTGAGAAGCAATCTGAAGGCTGATAGTATTTGGATTAAAGGAAAAAGAGCTGTGAAACAGTCATGCAACTTAGATACCATCAAGACAGTACAGGGAATGTGCAAGTCTGCAGTGACCGCTGTCTCGTTTTGTATTGTAGATGGGTTTGTTTTTGCCGGTGACTCAAGAGAAACCAAATTTTCTCTCCTCTTGATTTGTGCTCCCTCCGTTTTGTGTAGACAACTTCCATTACTTCCTTTGGCAGTGCACAGGGATAGCTGACTCAGTAACGGAGCTGACCGGGAGAAAAAGTTTCCAATCAATAGAAAATAAATTTATGTTTCTCCACTTATTTTCTGTGCTTCCTAAGCAGGGACAGCAGGCTGCTAAATGAGAACTGTTTTAAAAGCTCTGGGTGGAAGAACAACATTTTTGCACAACAAGAAAAAAGAGAAAAGAACATGACTAATGAGTGATGAGATGTTTGATTTGAACTGCTTTGATCATAATGAAACACTTGTGTTGGAGTTGATAAGCTTAGTGGCTGCTTTATGTGTAGTGATGTCTTCAGGAATCTGTCCTACTGGGTGCCAGTGGGTTACCCCTTTGCCCCAGCTCGGATCTCTGACACGTCTCTGTGGGTGAGATTTAGCAGGATTTCTAAAGATTATTCTCCAGAAGAATCTGTTGTTAACATCACCAGGAGCGTTGCATGTCCAGCTCCAATCCAGCTCACAGAAAAAACTCTCTGCTGACTTAGTGTTGCTGGTTTTGATAGAGGAAAATTAATTCTACATCCTCCTGGATGTTATCTCTGACATGGCAAAAAAAAGAAATCCCAAGGTGGTTTCCAGTGTTTGGGAAGAAAAGTACATATTGAATTACATCTTGTACCTTTGAATCCAGATGAATTCCCAATGTCAGCAGTGAACAGGGGATGTGGTTTCAGTGAGCCAGATATTCCATGGGCCACAGAGGTGATGTGAGCCAAAAGCACGTGAAAGCACCTTCACTCTTGGTCCAGCCAACACAGGAAAATGCCCATAACCATAACAACCTGCTAGGGAGTGAGAGCTCTGCCAAATGACTAGCGCAGAGCTGGTAGCAGCTGATGGCTGGGACAAGTAGGCAGCTCTTACCAGTGTGGGCAGTGCCCACGGAGCGGAACTGCCCTCAGAGATCACGAAGGTGAAGCAGAGGGATAATCAAAGAACTGCCCCTCTGATGGGTGTAGATGGTTGCATGCAGCACCTTGCAAGACATCTAGGTGCCCTGAAGCTCTATGTTGTTGATGCTCTTAATAATGCCCATGCAAGACCCTACATGGTACCGTTTGCTTTAATAGTAGCAATTAGTGGGCCACTAGAATAAACAAGGATTTTATGAAAATGAGGACTGGTCCATTCATGGATGGCTCTGGGACAAAGCTTGCATCCCATGCTTGACACCAGTCAATGCCTCCCTCAACGTATACAGTGTCCAGTATACTTTTTGCCAGATATTACTGCAAGATCCTTACAGCAGACGATTTATTTTTGTACATTGGCTACATTGCACAGGCAGCCTGGGTCTCAAAAGCAGCTCTGTGCTGTCAGTGATACCTGCTGTAGTCTCTAGTGCAGGCAGGCAGGAGAGCAGGTCCCAGGTCAGGATCTGCTCGCAAAAATTTGGAGTATCTTTGTGTGCCTTGTTTTTGCCTGGTTCACGCTTGCAGGGAGATGATGTATGGCATTTCGACAGCAAGAACTAGCAGTAGGAAGCTACGGTGAGGCAAGTTTAAATGAGAAGAGACGTGTTTCCAGCAGTGCGGAATCATTCACCACTGGAGCACAAGTTCCAAGGGAAACCATCTTGTGGTGGCTGATAATACAGTATTTTGGGGTAGTTTTTGTAGTCAAGTTGCCAGATTCCACCAAGTTTCAGCTGTTACAGGCTGTGTGATGCAAGGCAAGGAGGGATTTATCTGGGGAGATATGCATGGCAGAAAACACGCGGGTTCCAGTCCCCCACTAGCCCCTCTCTCCTCTTCCCTGGTGTCTCTCCTGTGTTCCCAGTGGAGAATCTCAGGAGGACAACCTGCAGCACTGGCGTCTTTGGTGCCTGCAGCTCAGTGAAAACTTGGCTGCTCTCTTGGTACACGAGCTGATGCAGGGGAAAGAGCACTTAGGGTTCATGTTTCTGACTCTTTGCCCTTCATCCTACCCTTTCCTCCCTTGATTTGGGGGAGTTAAGTGCTGCTGGGAGAAAAGGGTGGGAGATCTGGCTTCAAAGGATATGAATCCTAGAGCAGGACAAGTCTTCAGACTGTTATTTCTACCTGGTCACAGACAATAATGTAAGTCTCTGCTGGTATCAGATGTCTCATCCAGACAGGACAAGATGCTTGAAGCCCTCAAGTGTTGTTAGCCAGCCACATAAAAAATGTAGCACTTGAGCCCCAAAGTCCTGGAAATTAGCCATGATATAATGAGGATTCAAAATAAATCAGCATTTCAGTTTCCCTGCACGATGAGTCTTTAAGGCTTTTGTGTTTTTCTGCACAAACTTGGAGGCTTGAAATGAATTATTTAGGTGAAAGATGAGACTTTCTTATGACTATGTTTTCTTGCCTTTTTATACTTAGATACCCAGTGCTGTAGGATAAAGAATCATATCAGAAGACTTGCGATGATATCCTTAAAACTGGCAACACTGGATGCTATCATACCAGAGAATGGGACTGCTGTGAGACTGGAGATAAAGTCCTGGTTTTAGTTGCAGAAGTAATTTTAACAGGTGCCTACATGTGTCTTATCAAACCAGATTTCCACCTTTCCAACTGCAGTTTTAGTCATAGCAGCATGTTTTGCAGTTCCCACTTGGGCCAAGCTGCATGTGGTAGTAATGGCAATGGTGTTGAAGCAGTGTGAGTCGAATCAACCACCATCACGATCGATCTCCAGACTTCTCAGCTAGAAAACTGAGCAGGAAAGTGTTAAATCGCCTCCAGCAAGGCTGCAACAGGAGACCTCCAGTCATCTTTACCTCCTAAGACACTTGCAAACAAAGTAAAGATCCTCCAAGTTAGGTCACCTCTTTGCTTCGTTCTGAAAGATTTTTATTAAATGAAAAGTGTTGTCTGCTTCTTCTCCCAGACAGAAAACAAACATTGGCATCTAGAGTGGTGGAAGACAAATACTTGGTGCTGGGCAGCACGATTAAAGTGTATTCCTTGTAATGAGCGGTGCCTCCCTTATCCTGCCATTGTGTTCAGACAAAAAAAGAAAAAAAAAAAAAAAAAAAAAAGGAGGGTCTGCCCTTTGCCATTGTACAGTCACATTTTCCAAGTTCAGGCAAAATGGGTTTTATAAAAAGCTCTAAAAAAAAGATGAACTTTTTCTTTTAGTAAACCACTGAGGCAACTCTTAAACGAAAGCAATCTTGGGCATCTTGGGTATAGGAAAACTGTTGAAGATAGTGTTCTATCTCACCTACCAGAGGAGGAAGATAATACTGATAAAAATGATCGTGAGATAAATGCTATCTGAGCTTTCCTTAAATGTTTGCTACTAAAATTGAAGCTGAATTTTACTTATTACACTGGAGAAGGTAAGAAATGAAGAAGTGATTTGCAGCAGAAGTCAGTGTGTTTGTACTGTTACATTTTTATCGCTGCCATCACCAATACCAACATCTACATTCGTCTACCAGTATACATTAAACCAGCAATCCACTAATAGATTAACAGACGTTATTAGCTGTAATAGCCCAATTCAGTCGTCATGTTTGACATTACCCAGAGACAGTTGCTTGTGGGCATTCACCTGTGTGCAAACTGGGCAGGAAAACATAACATTGTGCATCGTATGCTTACATTTTGGAAACATTAAAAAGAAGCTGTAGTCAGTAGACAGATACAGGTATCCTCAAAAAAACCAAAAACCAAAAAAACCCCCAAACCCCAACAGAAAACCAAAGAAAACTTGAGTCTTAGGCCAAGCCATGTCCTCAGCTCTATTTGTGGCAATTCTGTTTGTTTTTAAGACTCAGCATGGATTTTTCTCGGTATCTTTATATGCTGATTTTTACTGTACTGGTTCCACCACCACCAGACTTGGTAAACAAGGATGTGCCCAGGGAAAAACAGACTTGGTTAGAAAGATCTGTGTTGCCAACCAAAATCTGGCTAGATTAGTGTGGGCTTTTAACAACCAAAATAAAACAGTTGTGCAGGGCCAAGAATTTCAAGATAGAGAGGGCTGCAGGAATTCTAAATATGCTACAGAAGTGGAAGCAACAGGACTTGGCAAAATCCTTGCTCTAGTTAGGGAAACAACGTGTCTCGCTAGCCAAACAACAGGGTGGTGTCAAAAGAGAGAGTGAGATGGCAAAACCCTTGGGCAGAGACAACAGAGGATATCCAGGAAGGAGTGTTTGAGACTTGGGTCTGGATGGAGATTAAAAGTTAACTCTAATGAAATACCCGTTTGCTCAGATTTTTGGTTAGCGTAAATATAAATCCCTGTCCTTAAATTCTTCTTTAGTATGATCAAAGGATCTGTACTGACCAAATAATCCTGAGAGATCCAACAAAAACACAGTGTTCTTGAGAAATACATGGATAAATTTGTGTACCTCATCTGTACTTTCATATAGGTGTGTTAAATGGAGACGGTTTTGACATAATTGTTTAAATAATAGAGACAAATATTTCATACTAGAATAGTATTAGTCAATTACAGTGAAGAATCTAATTTCCTTGGGCTTAACTTTAGTTCTGTATTGACACATTTGATATTAGTTTTCTTCTTTTCCTTCCATATTTCAGGGATAATTGCATTCCCTGTAGCTGCTTCACTAATAGAAAGAGATTTAGCTGTGGAACCTGCATCAGAGAAGCTTTAACATATAAATGCTTGTGCCTGTTTGGCAAGAGAATTAGCAAAGTGATATGGATATTTTTATAGCCACCAATTACACACTAATGTGTATTGATTGAGAGGAAAGCAGTGCACATACCAATCTCTCAGCACAAAAGAAAGATGCGCTCAGGCAACATTACATTTTTGCTGTATGATTTTCTTTGGTTTTAGTACCAAGTTCAGTATAAAAGGTGGGTACTTTCAGTTAAGTAAGATTACACATTTTATCCAGGAACACATCAATAGATAGGCGTGTAAAAGGTGGAGATTTTATCTCACTCAAAGAGAACATGGGTTTGGTCGAATCTTACTCTTTGAATTTGTGTTTGTGGCTTATTACCATTGTAATCTTCAAAATATAAATCTCCTGCTAAGCACACACTTGAACCTGGCAGCTCTGAGGGAGCATTTACAGCAGGACCCCTCCATCCAAACCCCTGGACTGCTCAGGGTCTTTTTTCCTCCTCGCATCGGAGCTGTCAGAGCTCGCAGATTTAGCATTGGGGTGAGTCAGCAAAAATAACCCTGTGTTGTTCTGCTGGCGTCTGGCATCCAGAGCCTGGGTTGCTGTAACAGAAGGATGCACATGTGTCTGCAGGGCCTGGAGCCCGCCGAAGGGCGGAGACATGGCTCGTGCCAAAATATGCAAAGAATTGAAATGAAGATTCTCCTAACCCTATACAACACACATTTTTAAAAAATGCCTAGATCTCTCATCAAAGTAAAATGTAATTAGGGATATTACTGCATGCCTTCTTAATTGGAACAGCTTGTGACAGAGGAGTATTTGGGAGGATTTCAACCTGACAACAAAGTGCAAGCATTGTGCGTGCTCTGCTTGGTTGGAAATGCTGCCCGGCGGCTGCACGTGCATGCGGAGCAGCTGAATGGCGAGGGGCAAGGGGACTGCCCGGGTGCCCAAAGTGATGCATGTGCAGAAAAGTTAGCTCAGAGCTTATGCTGTAGTCACGATAAGACACTGTTAAGATTCTTCTGGACTACTAAACAAGAGTATGTCACCTCCCCATAAGCAGTAGTGAACACGTTAACGAGTCACGTATAATTGTAAGTGAAACCTTTTTTCCAGAAGTGTAAAGGAGTGATCAAAATTTTTCCTTGTCTTCCAGTTATTGTCGAAGCCAGGGGTGTCAGCAAAAGAACAAACAAGTGTGTGGTCAGTGCAGAAAACTTTATTTGCACGATGCCCAGCCATGAGAGTGAGACATGAGCAAATGGAAGTGAGGAATTCCACAGATAGGGCGGTGAAAAGCGACCAGCAACGTCGGCAGGATTCAGGCACAGTAAGGGAGAGATTGACATCGAGGGAGTGGGTAAAACATGCCTCATTCTTCTGATGCGATGGCTCTGAACTGCCATGGCCAGAGGAGTAATGCCCCAGGGGCTACTCACCCAGACAGTCTGGCTATGGGCCAGCTATTAATTTCTCTGGTTTCCTGTGTGGGAACAGGGAAAGTGAGGAAAAATGTTAGAAATTAAGAGAAGATGAAGAAGTTCACAATGTTTGCCACAGAGTTTCTTTGTAGGCAGTACACTGCTTGCACAGCCCCAGAGCAAATTTAGAAACAAGTTTGTCATATTTTATTTGTACTACAGCTAATTTTCATGTGATTAATAAAATAATATTCTGGTTTTTTTCTTTAACACATTTCTTGGTGGAAAAGGAGCGTAGCTGGAAAGATTTATTTTAATGCAGTGCTTTGAGAAGAGCTGTTGCCTGACATTCAATAGTTAAGTTATGAGGTATTGGACACTGGAGCAATAAAAGCCTACTTGCTTTGATCTTGTAGTTAAAAAATGATTAAAGTATAGAATTGCATGTGCCGACATCAGACCTCCACCCACACAGAGATTTAAAGCTGTCGGGGGAAAAAGGAAAGCTGAAAGACAGCTTAAATGTAATAATTCAGAAATTGAATTGCTTTGTTATTTCAAAGATGGTCAGAGCACAAGGGTTTCTTCGTACTCTATTTGTTATACTAGATCTAAGAACCTTCTCCCAAAACATTTCCTCTTGCACACAACCAAAAAGCTGAAAATTGCCAAGAAGAGGTAGCATATCAGAGAGCTGCATTTCCATATTCTCCATTGAACTGAACTCAATGCATTTACAGCCTTGAGGATTCCCTTTTCCCCTCTTGGTACGTCCACGCTGCTCAGGGTGGCCCCTGCCCTCCCTTCTCCTGTGCTGCAAATAGTAAAGACCGGAATATTCAGTAATAGAACTTGCAGGGATGAAAAGCTTTCTTCTTTTAATTTTGTGCATATTGTCATCTCCCAGGCACGTGAAATGACCTTGAGGAATTGCAGTTATTAATTACTGCTGGTTTATCTAACTGTTAAAGAATACAGAGACTTGTTGAGTTGGGTTCCTGGCCCCTGCCATGTAAACTGCTCCAGTGAAGGCACACCCTTACACCCACACACAGTCCTGATTTAAGTCAGAGGAAGCCTCTGGTTTTGCATAATCATTTTGTAGCTGGTATAGAAGACTTACGAAAATATATTAGCTGGTGCCTGCAGGATTACATCTGCCCAGCCAGGCTGCTTTATTCTTTTGTAGCAACAGCTTTGCTAGTGCAAAGTCAATATTTGATCTTGCAGTGCCCTTGATTATATTAGAAAATTTTGATTCTCTATCCAATTACAGATCCTTAGCATTTTGTCAAACATTCTTCAACAAAAGGAAAGACTTTTATGATTAACGAACACAGTAGCGTTCATTGGAAATTGCCCTGGAGATCAGACAGAACATTAGATCAAGGACAGTAAGTTTGGTTTCATTACTATAGACATGATGATCCTCATCAGAAATTGCGGTTTAGCTGATGTTAATGTTGCCGTTCTCAAGAATAAAGACCTAGCAGACACACCATGTAATCTCTGAGGCATGAGATACAGTAGGACAAGAAGACTTTAAGACTCAGTTTTCTGGAGTCATCTTTCAGGAATCAACTTTTTTGCATTTGAATTGACTCCCATGTTGGGAGTGCGCTGGTGTATTTTTTACCATAGGCTCATTGCCAAAGAACATGCTTCAGAAAATATAGTTTTTAGGGATCGGTGGAATTATTGCAACTCACTGTTTTGATACCCACTGTCCTTCTCAATATCAAAATTTAAACACCATGAGTGTGGCTGTTAGGGTGGACAAGAAGCTCATTTTCTCCTTTCAACCAGCAGGGACCCACTTGCCGTTTGAAGAGGTCCCAGACTGCTGGAGGACAAGCTGCTGAGACACCAGCATTGCTTTTGGGAAAACCACACTCATCTTCCTCATGTGAACAAGAGAACCTTCCAACCATGTAGAGTTTCCCCTGTGTTGTTTCCTGGAAGGATTGTTTCTGTCCTGATCATCTGCAAAGCACGCTGAGATCCACAGCAGCAAACCACTTCAGATGAGAAAAATAGTATTAAACTCTCAGATTCTTCTGTCTGAATGTTTGTTTCCATGAGAATTTTGAATTTTCATTCTTTCGTGTGGTGAAAGATGCCCCCAGAGACAACAACTGGACATGATGAGACAGGGTTTGCCTTTTGGAAGTGCAGGTGCATTCTCCAGCATCTCTGTCCCTTTGGGGCATTAGTCCTTGGGGTCCTTGAGGGAGTGCTTTTGGATATTACTTATCCTTAAGTTAGCCTTAACAACAATTGGAAGTAGAAACATAAAAGCATGAAGTAATGGGGGATGTAATAGAAGTATATAACACGTGGATTAGGCTTAAATGGGGAAAGAAGTGACAGTTCCACAGAAAAGCATGGCCAAGGAAATCCCCATGTCTTGGCCAGCTTCACCTTTGTCTGGCTATAAGGATGTGTCCTTTGGGAAATGGCCACTCTCAAGTAGAGCTGTAAAAGAGAGGTGCCCAGTCAGATTCATGGAGAACAGGACATCACACGCATGTGGGTTCCTTTGAAAATGGATAACATGAGGTATTTACAGTTCATTTCAGAGGGCTAAGGTTTCACCTGGGGTTTTACCACAGCTTGAATGAAATGGACATGTTTTAAATCGTCAAATCCTCTATGCCAAACGCAAATAAATAACGCTTGCAAGTTAAAATAGCGAAGAACATCTCGAAACAGATCTATAGAAATAAGCCCTCTAGCTAGTAGTAAATGACTATTTATAATGGCTTGTTGGGATGCCTGACATCAGATGGTTGTACTAGTAACATGAGAACGGTATCTGACAGGTTGGGAAAAACACATGGCAGGAGATGGGAATATTGATTTGTAGGCAAAATTTGGAAGGAGGGGGAGGGAGAGAACGGCCAAGAAAGTGCTTTACTTTTTAAGAAAGTGACATTCCTACCAGCAAAACAAAAACCTGAGAAAGAAAGCACATTCCAAAATGATATCATCACATTCCTTCTATATGGACAAACATGCGGCACTGTAGCTGCTGTTTCCTGCATTTGTGATTTCCCTGAAAGAGCGTTTCAGCAGGAGATGTTTTCAAATAGGAAGAGAAATTCAATTTCAGTGTCCTTAGGAGCCTCTTGGCAAAGTGAGACCTTGTCTCTGAGGCCAAGACTGGCTTAAAAAACAATGTCTGGGTTAGATAATACACTGGCTTGTAAATTTGTGATATAGGTAGAAAGCAGGTTTTCTTCTCCAGTGATAATTTATAGAGAATATCCATATATTCTGAGCACCAGCTCTGTTTTCTCTTGGATGCTTTATGCTGAGCAATATATGGTACTGAAACAGAATCTGCAAAATGTCTTGGTTCCCAGGTTTGCAAGGGGATAGGAGGCCTGTGAAGCTTAAGAGGATTTGTGTTAAGGTGACTCACTGAGTGTAGCAAACCACTGCAGTACCTGACCAGGGATGTGGTGATTCTCCATCATCAGGAGACCGGAGCAATCCATAGATTCTAAACCACCAAAAACCAGAAACTGAGACCATGGGGTTGTACAGGAGCTTCTGCATGAATTTCTCTGCCCTGGGTTACCCTAAGGGTCAGACTATCAGATCATGAGATCATGACAGCCTCTCTGGCCTTAAAACCTGTATGATTACAAGTCCATGAATTGCAATCAGTATCTGGAATTATTCTTCTACTGCTGGAGAAGGCATTCAGGCCTGGGGAGCTATGAATGCATGGGCTGCCACAACCAGAGATCAGCATGGACCTTTGCCTGTGCTGTACCATTTAAAGAGAAATAGGGAGAAAGGGAAGAGGGAACAGATTCAGGTTCACATGGAAGTAGTTTACAGGATAGCAAACGTATCTTACAACAGCAATGCAGGCAGAATCTCACTGCAACCGCAAGGTATGTGACTTGCTGTTTTTGTGCTCTCTGCTGAATTCCATTCCGGTGTGGCTCAGTGGTTTTCCACAAAGTTGCCCCTGCTGTGACTGAAGGGAGAACAAATTCAGGTCTGATGGATTAAGAAGAGAAAAGCCTGAGGTTCCTATGCTTTTTTCAGAGTACAAAAATATGGGTCTATGTATGCTATTGACAGAGTATGTTATTCTGAATTCTGTTATTATGAATACTACAGACTGTCATTTAGAAAGCCTGCATTTCATCATTAAGTGATTAACTCCTGGGAGATTTCTTTAATCATTTGCCCATATTCCTACCTTCTATCAATAGCGTTCAGGCACTGCCACTAACCTCTTGTGTGATTTCTGGCAACATAATTATTTTCTTTCCTTTTCTGTTATTTTTGCCATACCACATCTCTCTCACTGATTTCAGATACAAGGGGCAGGGACTGCCTCTGTAAGTACGAAGAGGTCTTGTTCTCAGTCAGGGTAGCAAAGGACAGATATTTACCCAATTCTTGACTCAGGCCAGTAGCTTGATCCTTATACCAAAGAGATCCGTTTTGCACAAGTGATGCCAAGTTTTGGCATCATCACTCACATCAGGGTCATTGTAAAATCTCAGTTGGCTTCAAGAGAACTTCTTGGGTGAGGAACCACCTTCCACAGTAGAAGCCTGATGGTCCAGCAGAGAGAATTTCCGTAACAAAGCTGTGTCCCTCATAGCCTTTTCCAAACCACTCCCCTGCTGATTCCAATTTAACTACAAATCCTATTCCGCTTTTATATAGTGTGTGATCGTCCTTCATCCTGCTGCCCCTTGACTGACAGCTGTTCCTTCTGTCCTTGAAGCACTGAGGGAAATGTATGGCTGGTGTGTAACTCTTCCTTTCCTCAAAGCCAACGACAAGGTTATATGGCAGTTGCATGTTTCCTTTGTTATCCTTTTGTTTGAAGAGATAGGAGTTGCACCTGACTAAGTCTGCAGAGGCATTCGATTAAACAAAGACGTTTTATTTTAGCAACCGTTTAATGAAGAGGAAACAAATAGACAATCTTCTCTTCCTCCCGGTGAGGAAAGCATGGACAAATACTATATTTAGTTGTGAATTATGCAACCTGCAAAAGGATTTTGTCGAACTTAGCAGGAAATGAATCCCTCTTCATTTCTAACAACATGAACTTAAGGGAATGTGAACAGCTCACACTGCAGTGGAAACTCGTATTCTGAAATGCATTTGTGTTTAAAAAAAAAAAAAAGGGGGGAAAAAACCAGAGCCTTTTAGGCAAGCAAGTCATCTATCTAGGTCATAAATTGGGATACACTTGCTGACATAGGAAGGCAAGGTAGCTTTTTGTTCTTGTTCCTCTCAGTGCTGAGGTAGCCTAGGAACGATGATGGCTGAACTGGACTGGATGCGGGACTGTGCAGAAGGAATGGCGTGTTCAGTGGAGCTCCATCTCCAGGACTCAGTTATGCCAGATAGCTCTCCTGAGCTGCAGGACTTTGATGTATGTATTTCTGCTGATGATTCATAAGACACTTGAGAAGACAACTGGTTCCTCATATACCAAAACAAGTTTCCAAGGCAGGGTATTATAGCTGTAAACTGAGCTAATTAAAGGTAATTTTTTGTATGTTCAGGAAAAAGCTGATAACATCAAACCCTAATGGAGAGAGATGGGAGTACTTCCCTGAGCTACGTGCTTTGCTGCTGAGAAAGCAGAGCTTGGCAGATGGAGAAGATGCAACTGATTTCCAGTTTAACCTCCTATTAATGTTTTATGATTTTAAATTTAGGAGAGTAGTTCACTTGTCTGTGATCTTTGCAGGACTCATGTTTCCTTTCTGTGGACTGCTAAAAGGAATTCTGTAAAAAATATCTACATATACAAGTATCAGAAATCACTCCTGTCCGAAAGAACAAGAGTCTCAGTATGAATTCCACAGCAACTGCCCTTCCTACCAAATGAGGGTCAACATCCTCACTCTGTCAAAACTTCCTCTTCATGTGGTGGCTGGGTCCAGCTTTTCAGGTACAGACAGGTAAGAGAGAGCAGAGGACACATGTTGTTCTTCCTGTCTTAAGCTGGCTGAGCAATTAGGTTCTTGGCAGAGAAAAGACAAGAGATGCGGTGCAAGTACTTTCTTTCACGCTTTGCGTGGTCTTGAACTATAGGCTGTAAGATTTTATCCAGTGTATTCTTATGGCACATGGGGAGTGCTCTGGCATCAGGCCATCGAGGCATATTGATGGCATCCCAGGTTATCTCCTTAGAGAAATGCAGGAAGGAAAAATACATATCCACCTGCCCCGGGCACTAGGGACCATCTGAGAGATGAATGCTGATTCATTCTGCCCAAAAAAGGTACACAGAGTGCACAGCATGAATTGCCTTCTGCCTCTTTTCATCAATTATAATTTAAAACATATAATGTAGAGAGCTGGCTTGGACTCAGCAACCTGAGATTTAGGCAGATCAAGTTGGGCAAAAAGCATTCAGCTCAAAGGACCAAGATGAGAAGAAAAGGTGATTCCTCTTGGGGCACGTTTCATCCTAGTGATAGAGTGTCAGTGTTTCACGCTCAATCCCTGGAAGCATCCCCATTGCTTTCATGCTGACAGCCCCTATATAGGTTGAGGGGCCATTGGGTGAAGAGCTAGTACATGCTTACTTTAATTGGGTTAATTGGGGTTTGGTTATACTGACATGAATCTAGAGCAGCTCTTCCAAAGCCAACAGCAGTTGTTCTCTGTCTATGCTGCTGACACTCAGAAACACTGTGAATTTGGGAGCTTCAGTTAGCGGTTCTGAGAATGATGACATCCCATGAGGTAGTGTGTCAGCCGAAAGCAAGCAGAAAGAAACCCAAAATATAAGTATGATTTTGTAACCAATCAATAAGAAAAACAGACTGGGGAGGGAATTTTGCCCAGCAGGGTCTCCCTAGCAGGAAGGGAATCTTTATTTGGAGAAACGCAACTTCATTGTGTTGATTGTAGCACTTATTCTTATCTTGTGCTGTTGCACAAAGAGACGAGAGGCGTCTGCAAGAAGGCCCAATGTGCTGGTGCTAATTTAGGTGTGACTGGGTGTAAAAACACAATCATTTTAGAGCTAGGTTAAAGTACGGCTGGTCATTTAGCGCTGCCTATCTCGGGGTCTCAGTCTGCTCGGACCGGCTTCCTGCCGCTATCCACCATTATGTATCAGCAGGAAATTACACTTTTATGAGTGATTTACCTTTAAACAAACACTACTACACAAACAATATGGTATTGAATTTGGTGGTTTGCCTTTTAAGTATTACAGTGAAAGACTGTAACAGCTGTCTAAGCTGATAACTACTACCTAGGATAAGAATATTGTTGACTGAGTTATTAGTCAATTGTTTAACTAAATCTAGCTGCATCTCTCTCTTTAACTGTGTGACATTTACAGTTTCTTTAAACAATATAGTTCCTTGAAACACGCATATAACTGGTTCCTTGGGTGGGAACTTTATGGATAAAGAATTGTTCTGGAGATCAGATCACACTTTTAATTTAAATTTGTGTATTTCTGGTTTGTTTATTTATTTATTTATTTTCTTAGCTGATTCCTGGAGGGAATAGTCTCCTAGAAGTGAATTTCCATGTCGCTTTCTAAGTTCAGCAAATGAGCTGAAACCACAACTTGTGGCTAAAGATGGCTAAACTGCACAGCTGGATGAATGTTGGCAGAGAAGGATTGAGACAATGAATCCACTACTTCTACTACTAGTCTGCTGCTGTGACTTCAGTGAGAAGGTTTATCCTAAGACGGGAGCTCATTTTGCGAGGTGCTGAATGCCTGCAGCCTTGGAGAAGGTTCTCAAATCATCACAAAATAAGACACAGCGTGTGTGGAGGAGGTGGACCTTGCAAAATTCTTATTCTGTTTATGAACAATTAGGACTAGCTTCAAGCCCAGTTGAGAATTCCAGACTTCGAGGCTCCAGAGTTTGGACTGGATCCAAGCCCAGTGAAGTCACCTGGAGATTTTCCATTGACTTCAGTATGCTTTGGACCAGGCACTTTGAAAGGCTATTCCCATGAACTCAAATGCAGAAAGCCAAACATGGCTTTACACAATTGAAAATCACCTGCTTTGTATGTTTTCAAAGGCAGCTCCACCACTTAGCAGTAACAATATAGAATTGGGTTGAAAGGGTGAAAATAGATGTGGATGTGGAGTGACTCTTCAAAAAGCCCATGGCAATGGTCCAATGCTGCAGCACTGAAAATGAGAATTTTTAATGCAGACTTTTTTATAATTCCTGAATTAGATTTAAAGGGAAAAAAATTGTGTCAATATTGCAGAACTAGAGCTCTCTTCGTGTATTATATGTTTGAGCAATGCTTGCTGCATTCTTTGGAAAGAGAAATACCTTAATGCTTCAAGACATTCCTTTTGTTGAATCAGTTCTACTACCATTTTAAAGCTAATTTCTTGATATCAACTCTGGTGCTACTCTGGAATTGGTCTATACCAACAGCCCATTTTCATCGAATTGCACCTGGAGTGGTTTGTCCATTACATGAAGATTCAGTGCTATGCTTGAGAGACAAGCTGTTCTGTGCAGCTTTGCATCTGGCAATGGTCTAGTTCCAAAGAGCCAGACTCATCCCTGAATTCATGTACGATCTACAAATAAAGGCAGTCTCACCTCTTTTGTCTCACCATCAGTTTTTGGAAAGCACAGTTCCCCTTTGCCTATAAGTGCTCTTTGTAACAGCAACCCTGACTTTTTAGGTCAAGCCAATATCACTGTCTTTATGTTTTTTCTTTCAAACAAGGTCAGTTTTGAAAATTCTTTGACATTTGTGCATAAAATATGTGAGTCCTGATGTGAGTGCCCAAATGCCCAGAGCAGTAGGCCCTTCTTTTTCATGGATGAAAAGGAGGAAAAGAAAGCTTACAGAGGCTTTATATAGCCTTATAAGTCTCATGACCTACTTCTATTGCTTATTTCCTCCCACATCTTAAGTTTTCAAAGGCTCCTTTCTTTGTTAGAGGGCTAATTATTTTGGCTAGTAGGCCAAAGCATAGATGCATATTGGATTAAAAATGCCCATTAACTCTCCCTCAGCAGGTGGAAGATTTGATTCTGATCTGCTTGAGGCTGATGTAAAGAGTCACATCCTGGAACCAAATGGATACACCACGGGACAAAGGAGGATGAGACCAGCAGCAAGCTCTGTTACTGCAAAGAGCTGCTCCCTGCTGATGTAGCCATCCTTGAAAGAATTAGAGACCTACAGTTGACTTTCCAGCTCCTCACGTATTTGGGAGCATAAGAGCTATTGCTCTCAGAGTAAATAAGTGCTCTCTTTTCAAGCTGGTTTCCTTTTTTTTGTTGTTGTTTTTTGTTTTGAGTCCATACCTAAGTGGGAAGCACTGCAGGTGATGATGAGTTTGAGGTTCTTAAATGCACGAAAATGGCAGAACAGCCTCATGTACAAATAAAATGGGGCACTCCTCTGTAAAACAAGTTGTCAAAAGCACTGCCCCTTAATGCAGAACAATAAAATAATCTTTTCAAACAGTTTAGTGACCAGGATGAATGAAAGAATCTGTGTATGCTTTACAAATGACCTGATTACTGCCAGCTCACATGCTTGCTCTGCAGTTGTAGTACATTAGAATTTGAAGTAGGATGTTGTTAGCAACTCTTTGCGTGGGGTGGAATTTGAATCAAAAGCTATAAATGACCTGTGACAGCAAAAATGAAAGTGCAATTGCTTTCTCACATGACCTGTTTCTTTTAGTGTCATTAAACTTAATCAATGATTAACCTTTGGTTTAACAGTGCTTGTCATTTCATAGCAAATCATGTAGAAAAAATGTTGTCTACCTGAATAATTCCCTAGAAAATGTCTCTGAGGTACATTAACAGTTTGAAAGGTGAGAGGCTGGCCTAAATTTGAAGTGCGAAATCACTGAGTGCAATTGAGGGAATAAGAAACATCTGACTATCCATTTGACTTGTAGAAATCCTGTATGCGAACCCAGATTTTCAGAAGATCTGGCGTCTTCTTGCACGAACAGGACAGTGTTCAGCTCACTAATAGCACATGAGAAAAAATAATGAATGACTTCATAGAGCCTTCATCTCATTTAAGTTGTTTTTGCATAATAACTTTATGTAGTACATATATACAAACAATGAGTCCTAATCCAAGATTGTCTGGATATGGTTGTGTTTTTTTGATCTTCCTCGAGATCAAATGAGTTACTTTACTTTGCACTGAATTAAGTTCTAGCTGGAATGAATTTCCTTTTGGCAACCAATTAGGATGTTTAAAGAATTTACTTTCATTTCTTGATCTCAAAAGTATTTGTGGACAGTTCACATGGACTATGTATTACTGTGCCTAACTGCTATCAGCCTGTATAATTATCTCATTTACATATGCTAACAAGGTACACTGTAGGTATAGTGCTTTCACATGCCTTTTATCCAATTAGCTCATTGTACCCACCAGCCTTGTGTTCTCCCCCTCTGTTACCAAATTAATAAGAGTTGTGAATTGAAAATGGTTTCATTCATATGGTGTGTCTGTGCAGACAGACTTCACTCAGAAGAAATGTGGCTTCTGCTGTTCACAATCTTTATTTACTCATTAACATGCGGGGAGGGTCTGTAGGGCTCCCAGATAAGCTGGGGAGCTTGATGTGGTAGATGCTGAGCAAATTCAGAATTTCACAAAAATTGGGGTGCTAAAACAATCAAACTCCCAGAATAACTTTTGGTCTTCATCAACCACCTCTCGTCTGAGGGCACATGAAATGATTAACCTTTGCTTGCTCTCCTTCATTTTGTTTTCAAAAGGAACAGTTGCACACAGTGAGGATCTCTTTCCTCTTTTTCTTGTATCCAAGTGGACCAATGCACTTGGGTTGGTATTACTAGTTCAGTCCCATTGAACTGGAATTTATTCAGGTGGTAACAGTCAGGCTTATGTGCCTTGGTGCCCAAAATCATACCCAGCTACGTTTGTTTGAAAAGAAGCAGATTTGCATATGGATTTGCACCAGCAGGATAAAAATTTTAAGAAGTGAGTCGTACAAAATATGTATGATCCTGCACAAGTCAGTGACATTATTACCTTGTTAATATTGCTGCAACGTGATGACCAGCTACTTACCTAGTAGCCTTGTCCACAGGTTTGACGCAGCAGCATGCCTCAGAACTTGCGAATTCACATTTTCATGTGTACCCGATGTAGACCAGATAGATGTAATTTCAGACTACCCAACTTCCATTTCAACCGCCACTGGCCAGCATCAACCAGCAGTACTTCAGTCATAGAGTGGAGTCAGAGCAGCGTCAGGAAAATATTAAGGAGGTTAAGCTTATTACCCCCAGTGCTCTTCTCTGTCTTACCCATTTTTACAACAGGAATATTCCCAAGGAAACCCACAGTGCCAGTTTTCTTTGCGAAGGAAGGGTGAATTACACTGAGAGATTTGCAGAACTGGCTGTTCTTGTCATTGTATTCAACTGATCTAAACTATCAAGTAGTGGACATGTTGAATAAAAGTCCTGCATTTTGAAAGACCAGTGTGGAGACACTTTAGGAACATCTCATATTTTATTTTCATGCGATAAAAAACTCACTAACCTCATTAACTCAATGACAGCCTCATTAGTCAGTGGAAAAAATGAAAAGGAGAGAAAAACTGGGGCAACAGCAAGACAACAGTACGCAGGCAAGAGGGACATGACTTAAAAGAAGCGCGGAGAATATGGTTTTCCTCTACTCCATTTTCTCCTGTTCCCTTCTTTCTCTTCCATGTCACTCCAAGGAAAGCAGCTGGTGTCTGTAGCCTGTTGTGCAGATGGGTTGAGAGGAGCACATATTCCACGACATGTCTGGCACACTTCGGAAGTGGCTGGTGACTGATTGTGTATTTGCCAGCAGCTCGTGATTAGGGAGACTTCTGTAGCCATGGATGTCTGTCAGCACGGGGTCAAAAGAGACTGAGGGTACAAGGAAACATCAGATTAATACCTTTCAAAGCTCCAGCCGCATATGCTGCCACTTGGTAGGCACAGCCTGCAGGGTGAGCAGGTCCCTTATAGGGACTCATCAGTTTTAGAAGAGTCCTAAGTTTCCATTTTCATTCCTAGGTGTATGCACCGTACCTACACCTTATGAGAAACAACACTTGGCCTAAACAACCTGCAGTTTAAATAGGCAGGAGAAGCAAGGGGGAGAAGAAGGAAGATGAAATTCCCCATTCCACAGGGAAGGAACTGAAACCTCGAGAAATAATGTTTGGTGACACATAAGAGTCTAGATAGTGGTGAGAACTGTACCCTATTGTTTCAAGTCCTTGTTGAGGGTCTTAGCTTCAAAATAATTCTGTGCCTGTGTGTACAAGACATACATCTGACTCTAAGCCACTCAACTCTCTTCTCCAATAAAGCAGAGTTCTGCTTACCTTGAGCATAAGTCAGGTGCAAATCTTACCAGGATTTCGTGCCTCTCCTCACAATTTCCACTATAGCATCCCTGTCATCATCGCTCTGCAACACATCAGGAACATAGTTCTAATTGTTTGCAGGAGGCACAGCAGCCACTTATCCCTCTCACTGTGCTGCTGCCTGCCCACCCAGCCTGATGTGGGACCAGGAGAGAAACTGAGAGAGAGGCACAGACAGGCAGATGGCAAATGCACCGAGAAGATGCTGGTGCAGCTGGAGGATCATCCCTGCACAGAGCCAGCCGCTGGCAGGCAGCTTTGTCACTGTCCTTACCATGCAGGCGGCAGCGTGGCATGGCTCAGGGGCTCTCCAGAGCCACTCACTCATTTCTCTGGAATGGTACCAGCACAAAGCTGCAGTAACACGCTGGAGATTCAGGCCCAGCGTGAACAACGGGACTGGACTAGTAACTTTGCTGCGTGCCAAGAGGGAGTCTGCCAGAAGATTCCCCGCCAGCAGCATACTTGCACCACATTCAGCTTTACAGACACCTTTCCAAATAAATATATCTGTGTAGAATGAAATTCGGCTCTTTGTGAAGCTGTGTCAGGCTCTGCTGGTAGGGGGTGTTTATTGTAAGTCACCAGTTCTCCGGTGTTGAGCTCTCCAGCATCAAATCTCTGCAATTCTCATCACAAAATTAAGAGCCTTCTTGAACCTATACTCTGGAGTTTAACTTGTGGTGATCCTCAGGAGAGACTAAGGCAGAATATCTTCCTCCCTTTCACCCAGCATTGGGTCATCTTTCCTATGACTTACGCACTTCCGCAACTGTAACCCTGGGGAACTGATCTGGTCATTGGCCACTAAACCCACCTCTTGCCTCAGTTTCCCATCAGACAATCCCAATAGCAGCTTCTGCTTAACCATTAGGATGTGATAAAAGAGCCATTGGCTCTTACAGGACTTCAGCCAGCATCAAGTTACTGGAAACCAAAGAACTTTCTACTGACCCACCCTCACGCCTCTTCTGCACTGATACTGCTCCCAGATGACCCAGGAACTGAAGGAGGTTTTGAACACCAATGACTAAAGAGCACGAGCAGGTGGATGTCCATGCTCTTCACGCAGGACTGAAGTGCCCAGACGGTGAAGACTATCTCCCTGGCTGTACCCTGGGCAAAGAAGAGGACACCATTGTGGCAGCACAGGCTCCTAAGCAAGAGCCAGGACTCACCTTTTGCACCACAGTGCGAGCAGCAGAGGAATGAACTCAAGTACTTGCGTGAACAGAAGTAAACGGGCAGCAGTGAATGGAAGAGGTCAGGATCTCTGGTAGTGTAGACTGCCTTTCTTGGCAGTGGGACCAACTATGTGCGTCAGGCATGGTACTGCAGTATTTGGTCAGTTTTTATATATAATTCATTTGCTATAAATTGCTATCGTATACCTTGATATTGCAACTACCCTGTCAGCTGCCACTGAGAGCAGCAGAGGTGGGTTTAAATGCCTAGTGATTTCATCAGGTGTCATGGCTACCACCAGCCTGAGCCCTAGCCTGGAGACCTAGGAAAGCTCCTATCTTCACCAGGTGCTTTTATTAGACAAACCTTCCCACGGGCAAAGGTTGAGTTAGGGTATGAGGAAAGAAGAGGAAATGAAAAGCTGGCATAGCCTCAGCTTGGGAAAACTGATGCTCAGACAGCAGTGCCCAGGGGAAATATTCTCCTTTGGGGGGGCGGGAGGAATCGTTGGGGATTGTTTGGTGCCGGGTTGAGAACATGGCCAGAGCAGTGTCAAGGCCATGGTGAGAGCAGCTGGCCACGTCTCCGGCCAGGGAAGGACAGGCGATGCAGAGGAGAGGCCTCCGCATGGATGTTGGACGTGGCCTGTGGGTCTTAGTGTCTTGGAAGAGCAAGTCTGGTTGATCTGAGCAGTAACACGGAGGGAAGCAGTGCAGGGGATTTGCTTCAGACTTGCTTTCTCCCTTACAGAAGTAAACTGTTCAACCCAATCCATTCCAGCCCCTGGGGGGACACGCCACCCAGCTTGAGAAGAGGCGCATTAATAAACCAACAATATCTGCGTCTGCATCTAGATCTAATCTATGGCTGCTAAGTGAGATTTGCTGTTTCCCACCCACAGCAGCATCTTGGCAACAGTTTTTGAGTTCAGTTCTCCACCTGTAGTTTGAACATCCCGTATGGTGATGTTCATTCAGCAGCAGTTCCTCCTTCACTGCTCCTGTTGACTGGCATTGGGGAAGTTCAGGTGATCTCCGGCCCTTCAGGGTAGCGGTGCCTCTCCTGCTTTCGTTGGTTAACAGCCAAGGTGGTTAACAGCCAAGGTGATTCTGGCTTGCTGGAGAGCCAAGCCCTCGCTGGGTTTTCTCAGCTAAGCTGCAGTCTTTAGCTGCTTCAATAAAAGCTCTCCACTGGCCATTGATTTGGCACCAGTGTTTCCTCCTGAGGTTGCTGCCAGGTTCACAATGGTCTTGTGGAGTCCTCCAGAGGGACCTCATGGCACACAGGGCCAAACAGACTCTCTGCTTCCCCAAGATGCCTTCCTGCCATCTCTCTTCCTCTGTTTGATCTGAGCTCCAGCTTCACACAACAGTGTTTAGTACCTTCAGATTCATTATTTAGCTTCGTTTTGGCCAAAACACTCTAAATATTAATGCAAACAAGGCCTGTCTCTTTTAACTGTTTCCCTCAGCTTGCTGATAGAAACAAGAGGATAGCTCTTCCCTGGGGACAGTCTGCCCATCTGGAGCATTCAAGATTTTAGGGGCTGCTTTTCATCCTCTTCCCTGGCACTTGCTTCTTGCAGGGCTGGGTTGCGTGTTCACAGGTATGTGACATTACTGATAATACAGCAATAAGCTGGCATTCATCAAGCGTCTTGGATGAAGGCTGTCTTTAAAAAGGCAGGTAGGGGCCTGAGCTGTGGGAAAAATGACCAGGTTTTCTAATCATTCATATGGAGTTATCTGGACACATGGCTACCTTTCATCACTTATGCTGACGCCAAAAAAGGGATTATAAAGCCAACACGCCTGTTGAAATGTCTGTGTGTACTAAGCTGTCATGGACTTATTTTGGGTCATAATAACACGTGTACTTGATTTCTTTGTTTTTCATTTTTCCTTTTTTTTAATGTCCTGATTTTCTTGTGAAATTTTGGATAAAGAAGACACAATTCAACCACAGAAAATGTAAGTAATTTTGCTGCTAACCAACACTGCTTCTTGAAAGTCGTGCATAACCCAAAGCATACAGTAATGGTAGAAATAAATACAAATATCTAGGTCATTTTTCTCATAAGAACTAAACACTTCAAGAAATACAAACACAACTGTGGCCTCCTTATCACCACTATCTGTACATCAAACATAAAACCAGAAAAGCAGCCATACCAGGTTATGCCAAGGTCCATCTAGCCCATCGTCCAGTTTTGGACTGTAATCATAAGCGGATGCCTTGGAAAGAATAAGGAAAGGACAAACCTGGAAGATCCATTCCCCTGATAGTCTTCCAGTATCCAGCTTTTCTCAGGTCAGGGACTCCCTGAGCTAGGTGAGGTTTCTGCATGGTTAGTAACCTCAGTGCATTTCTCTACTGTGAACTTGTCCAGTCACTGCTTGAACCCTTACCAACTTTTATCATCCACAACATCCTTTGGCAAGCAATTGCATAGATATATGATCTATTGCCTGCAAAACTACCACTTGCTTGTTCTGAGCCCCGTTCAAGTACAGCAAAAACCAATGGACAATCCGTCCCTATCCACCTTTTCTGTGATTATATTAAGTGATCATGCAAATTAATACCAATGGCATTATTCAGATTTGGCTTTACATCGTTCGTGGAGCTATGCTGACATATTCCAGGCTAGCAAATGCTCGTCTTCTGCAGGACTTGCCTGGGAAAGGCACAAAACCCTGAATAGCTAATAAAAGTATATGCATTCAAAAGATTTTTCTGGCCTATACAACTCTGAACAATTAGGACAAGATGTAGGGCTTGGTTTTCCATTGCATGGCACGAATGGAGTTACACTTGGAGAAACTATGTAAAGCTGTATGGATTGGAAAGGAAGTACTTTCCATTGAAATCCTCCATAAAAACAAAGAAGTATGGTGCAGCACTGGAAAATGTAGTTTTCAAAAGTATGCTTCAAGAGACAGAAAAGAAAGAATATATTAATTTTAAAAATATCATTGTTCTAGGATGTAACGTCCTTCCAGTTTTTCCTGATGGTGGTGAGTGATATGGCTCTGCTTTGCCCCTCAGTGAGTCAGTGGTGTGCACCGCCTCCCACCAATTATGGCTTTTCATTTATCACTGTACAGCATTTTGTTCCCATTCTTGTGTATTTCCCTCTGCCACTGCGTCATTCCAGATGAGGGACTTTTAACTGGGATGCTCATGAGCAGCGGCAAAGCACTGAGGCCCTCAGAAAAGAGAGGCAGCATCTTCTGTGACTCCATGGGGAGATCTGCAAAGAATTGCAAGGAGGATGCCAAGCCAGCCAGAGCTGGGAGAGTCACTATGGCAAGAGAGGAACAAGAAAGGGAGGAGGAAAGGAGAGAGCTTGCCACCTTTCCCTGCAGGACTCATGCAAAGTGCTGATAATGTGTGTTTTATTCATTCCTCACCTTTGTTCTCTAACCATCTCTTGAGAGGCATTTCAAAGAAAGGAGGCAAGGAAGAGACTAAAAGTCTCCTTTCAGATTGAGGAATGCAGGCTCCACCCTTGCTCCCAGCTCCATCCTTTTTGTGCTGCTGCAGCTGGGGAGTCTCCCTTGAGGCTCTAACTTAAACCTGGGGTTGGTCCTAAGCCAAGTGGTCCAAGGATCGGGGGAGCCATTTTCTTCCCGCAGCTCAGGGATGGCCTTTCATTACAGTGTATGGAGCTGGGGGGTGGGTCAAACATCCCCCCGAAAAGGGCTCCATTCCTTGTGCCATGGCAGAGCTGTAAAGATGTAGGGGTGATGGGAAATAACCAGATAAACGTCAACTCCTCATGCGACGCTGCTGTGCACAATGTCCTGAACACGCACAGGAGAAGCCATGACCTGGATTTACTTCCAGGCGCAAGAGCGTGGGGCTACTGTGGGAATGCTCTGTCCTGTTTTCAAGTCTGCACTTCAAAAAAGATGATGACAGGTTGGAAAGACATCAGGGAAAGGTATACGAGCAATCTGAAACCTGGAAAACTTTATGGTAGGAGACTGAGAACACAGTGGAATTCGTCTGTTTGAAAGAAGGCTAAGAGGTGACTTGCTTGCGGTCTACAAGTATGAGCACGGGGAAAATGCAACAGATGTTTCAAGCAGAAAATAAACCCATAATAAAATCCAGTGGTTGGTTGTTGATGCTACACATCCAGAACAGAAGTCAAGTAAAAAAATTTAAGGTAATTAACCACTACGAACTAGAGTAAAGTTGGATTCTCAGTTTGTCTTTAAATCAAGGGTGGATGACTTCCCAAATTCTCCTCTGCAACGTCTGAAGATGGAGAAGAGCTCATGGGAGATGTTTTTATATCAGGGTTATACAGCAGGTCAGATGATCATTGTGAAACCTCCCATAACAAAACTGAACGTACAGCAGAGTCAATCTTCCATGCCAATCCTCTTTAGACCTTACTCTGACAACCCTTGTGTGACCCTGAGTGCACTGGGAAATCCATATGGTCCATATTCACATTATGTTTATATACCCCAAAGAGAAGAATGAGAGAAATGTTTCCATACTGGCTAATAAGAATTAAATCTCACAGATTACAGCATTCAGCACTAGGGACTCAGAAACTGAGATAAAGAACAATAATAATAAAAACATATCCCCCCTTTTCTTCCACACAATAGCTCTGCTATCAAAAGTAACCGACCTGCTAGCAATGATATTAAAATATATTGCTATTTTGAGAAAATGTTGTATTGCTTTTGGTTGTAGTGGGTGCCCTCACCTCAAACCAGTGTGATCTGGCCAACCTGGGAGTGATTAGCATTAGAAATACTTTGTGTCTGGTGCCTCGAGCTCTGAGGAGATCCTCTGTGCTACCTGAAGGCTTTGGCACTGCTTGGATTCAGATCTTCAGAAGTCTAATTTTTTTTCTTTTTTTTCTCTTTTTTTTTTTAAAGACTTAATGTGTGTGAGTTCACACGTGTCTGAGAAGGAAGGCACTTGCTTTGGGCATTTGACTTAAAATGGTTCCTAGGTGCCTGTTCACACATCCGTTCTGCAGTGACCTCTGCTGGCAAGGGCAGCAGGTATAATCTTCCTTCAACACCACTACGTTAAGGGCATCTGCAAGTGGGTTTTATTAGCACCTTTATCTGAACCTGTTGCATTACACTCGGTGTCGTTAGCACAGAACAACACAGTTAAGGTTATGGAGCTGTCATACAAATGCAAAAAAATGCCATGGGGCATATGAAGGTGGGTAGTTAAACAGAGATAGTCAAAGCTGATTAATGGCAATGATAAAGGAATGTCAACATACACCAGTCTCGATGATTAAAAAAGAAGGTAGTTGGAAATTAGCAATTGTTACAGGTAGCTTAGGGATATGGGGTTTTTTTTTCACCTTTTGAATCATCCCTGTGGGCGTGTGTCTGCCAGTGAAATCATTGAGAGATTTCGCCAGTGCGTAAGGAATTGCTGTCATGCAGCAACTCATGAAAAATGCCCCTTGCTCTTCTGAAGGGATCTGTGCTTTTAATGGCAGAAAGTCTCTGGCGCTATAAATTAGGTAGTGCAATTTACTTCATTGCTTGCTTACGCCGACAGAGGTCTGGCTCCAAATTTTTACATTGCAGTTGTCCAAGAGCACCTACCAACACCGGGTTAGTTTTTAGCCCTTAGACAAATCTCCAGTTTTCACTGTTACAACTTGCCTTCTTACAGCTTCTGATTCTCATTCTTTTTTTTTTCATATAAGTTGTTTTTTTTCCTGTGATCACCGTTTGTTTGCCATTTCAGAAATGCTTTGATTGCAGCCCTACCCATAATCAATAAAACTGTAGTTTCAGATAGAATGCAGAGAGCAGTGTTTCTAGGTACTGTCCTCAACTCGAATGCAGGTGGAATTGTTAAAGACTCGGCTGCCTGCCTGTCCTGAGCTCTCTCCTCCTTACCATCACTGTCTAAGTATGCATGACTAGTTCTAACTATGAACGAGAGCTCAGAGCCAGAGCACAAATAGAGCAGAGAGAGCAAAATTAGCCTACAAATTAACACGTAACCTGAGTTTAGGCTATGTGTTGGTACTCCCCGAGAGCAGCCAGGGACTGGTGTCTGTGGATGAGGATAATAACAGGGCAGCAGATAGTGGTATTTCTCCAGACTGCTCTGCTAGCCACCAGTGACTGATCTGACCCAGGTGCAGCAACTGGTAACGTGTAAGATGTTGATGAAACGTTACCTATATTCCGACAGGTATCTATAATGCAAGTGACAGCCCTCAGCTTTTGGAGACATTCTGATCTAGAAGCAGGAGACTTCTTCAGAGGGCTTCCCCTCCCTGGGCCAGTTTCCCCCCATCTCTTTGAGGTTCAGCAACAAATGGAGGCGGGATGCATTCCCTTCCCTGCAGTGGTCCCTGAGCAAACCGTGCAGGGCCAGTGCTGGAAGGCAACATAAAGGAAAGAGGGAGGCCATATATGACTCCACCATGCCTTGGCCAGGACAGTGGAAACACCAGCAGGCAGCTAGGTCCATGTGTACTAGAGGTCTTCCCATGGTGAAGTCCTTCAGGAAAACTCAGTTTTGCCTTTCTGTGGTAGAACGCCCCGCCACCTCCAAACCACTCCATGGGGACTGCCAGGAAGAAGTGGCACATCAAAGTGTGAGCACCACGATTGCCCCGTGTGCTCCCCATTAGACAATTCCCTGGGCATTCTGGTCAGGGCCAAGCCACCATAGCCCCTGTACTGGGAACAGGCCATCACCCAGCAGTCTTGCTTCCTTCTTCTCCTCCTGGGTGGCTCACAGTATGTTATCTGTATCACCAACAGTCTTGGTTAGTCAATGTGGGTCTCCAGGGGCTGGGAGAAGACTCAGACTTCTTCAGGTCTCTTCCTGTGAACTCTTGGGACTTGATGAACTTAACTTGTTGCAGCCAAGGTACAGGGGAATCTCATAAATCTTCTCCAGCCCTACTGTGTGTTGTTCAGTGCATATTATCACATTCGACATCTCTAGTTACACTAATCACTTTTAAAAATTCACTTCTGCAATGTCAGTAATTAATCAAATGCCTTTGTTGCATTAGCTATAATAATATATTTGGTTTCGTGTTCTTAGGTGTTCCTCTTTATAAACCTCCCTCATGATGAGTGTCTCCTCCGTAGTGCTCAGTCACTGCAGATGCTTTAATATTGCTGGTAGGGTGTTTAATGGAAAGACAATGAAGTATTTTTTCTCTCGTATCAAACTGGGATCTAAAAGAGTTGGGGTCAGCATCAGGTCTGCTTTGCAGCTGCAAATATTGGCTCTGCTCTTTGAGCTCTGCTGTAGCTCCTGACTGACTCTGGAGACCTGTTAGCCTGTGCTCAGTCTCCACACCCTGTGCAGTGCAGAGCTTCCTCTGCAGCTCTCATCTCAACCCCTGCCCCTGTCCCATACCTCGTGGGAGGTCTTTTGTTGGTTTAATAGGATCAGTCCCTAGAGGTAAGGAAATCTCCTGACAGTCTGTAAAGGAAAAATTAATGAGTGAAGAGACAGCGTGGATTTTTGGTAAAAGTGGAAGAAAAAAAACGATGTCCAAATCCAACACCATATCTGTATTAATTAGAGAGTAACAAAGGTGAAGATACATCTGCAATAAAAGTCATTACGTATTTCCCTCACTGAGAGCTAATGTGTTGGGACTTCATCTGTCACAGCAATGTTCACTGACGCAACATACACCAAGCTGCCTGGCAAAGCCTGGTTCATCAGTATCTCTACCTTTGTAATTTGTGGCACTAGGGCTGTTACGGTACACTGCAGGGTCATGCTGTACAACAGGGTCTTTCTTTTCTTCTTTTTTTTTTCTCCTGGGATAATTCCTTTTTCATTTTTTAAATGAAGCGAAAGAAATTAATTCTGGCATACTTCTGGGAGTAAAATAATTGTATAAAGTCACTGGCAAACAATCTCTGCCCAAACACGCATGCAGAAAGCAAGTTCTCACAATTATGGTTAATGCAAAATGAAGTCAGATTACAGAGGCCTCCAGCGTGATTTCTAGCATGATAACGATGAGAAGAGAAGATTAGGCTTATCACAGACAAAGCTTGTAGTGCTGAGATTTTTAGTAATTCAAAACCAGCCACACTGCTGTAGACTGCTTATCTGCAGCAAGACGTTCACAAACGCGGGAGCTTTGCAAAGCGAGGCAAAGGAGGGCTTCTCCGCACAGTTTTATACTCCGCTCCAGCAGAAGGCTGGAGCTCAGGCAGAACTTCAGCACGTGGAGCCGCTCCATGGGCTCCACGGGGAAGTGCCCAGAGGTGCGCAGGTGCTGCTCATTACCTGGGTGCGCTAGTGGTTTGGTTTTGGGGCTTTCTTGGAATGAGGCCTTATCTGAACCTCCTGCAGCTCCGCGCATCTGCCATGGGAAAGCCGGGACGTCTCCGAGAAGAGTCTGGCAGGAGCCCGGAGCAACACTCGCCCCCTCTTTTGTTTAGCGAGGAACTCCTGTGCAAAACCCAGAGCTGTTATGCCGTGGTAGAAGGTGAAGTTGGCAGAAAGTACTTAAGTGCTCGCCATGGTGTGGATCTCAAATCCCTTACACATCCATATTCCCACCCTGCGTGGCACAAGTTGGAGACAGGACCTGTCTCAGAAATGGATCCGGGTGTGATTTCCCACAACATCCCAAGGAGGTCCTGCAGAGTGATGCAGCCGGTGCTGGTCTGGCCGGGGCAGGCCCAGCGCCCATTTTAGCTCTTGTCATCGCTTTCCCTTTGCAGCTGTGTCAGGACCCTTGACCTCATAGTACCAAGTTCCTTAGGTCTGGTCATCGTGTTCAAAAACTCACGCCCCCTTTGACTTGATCCCAGTGAGTGTCTGCCCCCACTGGCGGAGACGATTCTCTCTTCTGGATAACCTGAATAACACATGACAGCAGGACATGAAGAAATACAGTCTCCAAGCAGCCATGGTGTGAGTTAGCCCTGCTGGAAAAGAGCCAGGCTGCAGGAACAGCAGTGCTGAGTCAGACCGAGGGGTCACCGAGACCACATCCTGTCTCTGACCAGCCCGTAGCGGATGCTCAGCAAAGGAGCACAAGAGCAGGGCAAGTGCGGCGATGTTTCCTCCACTTCATCCTCCCAGCTTCTGGCAAGCTGGAGTTTAGGGACTTCCTGAGCCAGGGCTGTATCTTCATCTCTGCAGTCTAGGAGCCTTTGATGGACTTTTCTTTCAAGAATTTTCTAATTGCTTTTTGAACCCATTTATACTTTTGGCTTCCACAACATCCTGCAGCAACGGGCGTCACAATGTGGTTATGCGTTGGGTGTGTTTACTTTAAACCTGACACTTAATCACGTAAAGGCTCCCCAGGCCTTGCACTATGAAAGACACATTTTTATCACATTCTCCAGGCCATTCCTGATTCCACATACCTTTCCCATCTGCCGTCCCAGCGGTCTCTTTTCCAGAACACTCCCAGCCCATATGATCCTTCTTTATTTTGAAGGCTTTCCGTAGCTTTGATCATCCCTGTTGATCTCCTGCACACCTTTCTGGTCCTACTCTGTTTGTCCTAGGCGCAGCAAGCAGCCCTGCCTGCAGTGGTGAAGAAGGCACGCACCGTCGATGTACTCGGCAACACAGGATGAGGACAGGCATCTTTTTGTTTTCTCAGTGCCTGTCCTAATAGTTCCTGGTGTACAGTTTTTCATACTGAGTGCTGCTGGACCCTGAGTTACGTACTTAGCAGCACAGTGATTGCAGCGTGTCTGTCCTGAGTGGTAGTAGTTAATATAATGTCTGCTACTGTATAGATGTTGTCAGGGTGGGGGGTTTCCCTGTAAGCACGAATTTGCATTTGTTATTATGAAACTTTTATTTGCTATTTTATCATTTGCTAATGTGAGATGGCAGTCACTGGTAGAGTGAGATCTTCTGTGACTTTTCACAACCAGCATTAGTTGTTTTACTGTTCACAGTTAGCATTAGCTTTTTTAGTACCCTGAGCAAGGTTAATACAGAGCTCATGCTTAGAGTCCCATCTCTAAGGGTAGTATTGGACACAAGCCATAGGGGTTTGGTTTTTGTGCCTGTGTGGTACACTTCTCTAGACCAAAGACATGTTGGACATCTCAAAAAGAGAGATGACACCAACAGACTCCCTCATTTCTTGAATTACAAACACCAATTCTTACCTCTTCATACTACAGGGAGTACAGAGTTGAAATGCCTGATTAGTGAGATGAGTGTAATGCACACGCTTGGGGCTATTCCAGGCACTGGAGTTAATCCAGGCTGTGGGGTACAGTGATGGGCCTGGAGCTATGCAGGCTGCAGATTGGATTCCAGGTTGAAATTAAGCTATTGATTTTCTTTGTGAAGCTTTAAATATCCCAGGACACTATGTTTTGAAAGCACATCTCTTCTGATGCCAGTTTGTGACAGTGGCAAAAAATATGCAGATGTGACCTTGAATCCCACAGGTTACTTGTCAGTTCTGTTTCATCCCATAACCTGGAATCGTCTTTCCCTCTACAGTTCAACTCTGTAAATCCTAGGGGTGCTGTGGAGGGCCCCTTGATCGACTGCTACATTGAGAAGTAGGGACACAGTGAGGCTGGGGATGATTTTTAAGGTTTATATTTGATTGTGATTGGCCACTACAGGGTGGGAAGAAGAAGCCGGCTTTCCTTGCGACAGATGCTGGGGAGGCAGAGCCAGGATAGGTCGTTTCCGATGGGAGCTCATGGTATGAAATAAATAAGGGGAAAGTGAGAGTGAAAGACACATTGTATAAGATGTGCAACTGGCGAGATGCCAGCATAAATATTCATTGAGTATGTTAATTAGCAACTATTGCTGTTACTCATTAACTAATTTATTCAACAAATAGCATTCAGGCCACTCTAGAACACTGCATACTGTTACTGCTAAAAGGGATATCAGTTTCCCTGGCTGTCACCTGGAGACATTGATACTCCCCCATCTTTGCAAGTACTTTGATATGTGGAGATGAAAACTGCTGCGGGGGGCCAGTGGAGCACAGCGTATCGCTTATAGAGTAGGGGAAGTCCAATCTTATTCCCAGCAACATGCGTAAGACTTAATTCATTAGTTCAACCTCAACTGGAGAAGAATGGCAAGTCTATGACAAGACTTCTGTTTGGATGACAGGAATAGAGTGTAAGTTGCAAAGGAATGGCGGACTCCTTTGTGAAATGACTCTTTTAAAAGAGAGGAACCAAAGGTGGAATAAAGAGTCAGCATAGGGGCTTTCCACTGAAAAGGACCTGCCTGTCAAAGCTACAGGTGACAGTAAAGAACTGCAGAAGAGCCTGGCATTACTGAGTGACTGGATGATAAAACAGAAAATGGAATTCACTATTGGAAAGTGCCAAGTAATGCACTCCAGAGAAAAACCGTCTGCATATTGCGTGTGTAATGAGGGCTTCTATTATACCTATTACCAATCAGGAAAGGGGAACTGGAGCCACTGGGGACAGTCCTATGAAACTGTCACACCACTAGTGCTCAGTGGTGATCAGAAAGGCCAAGGGGATATTAGTAATTATTGGAAAAAGAATACAGGAAAAAAAAAAAACCCAAGAAAGCATTATTAAGCTATTACTTAAATTCAAGTACATTCAAACAGTCTGGTCCCCCCATCTCAGAAGCACAGAGCAGAACTAGACTATATCTGTAGCTGCGATAGAATAGGGTATAATAGTTGTGGAAGAATAACTTCTATGCAAAGACTGAACAAGTAGACTGGAATCTTCCTTATGGAAAAAAGTGATGATGAAAGGCAACATCTCAGAAAAATGTGTTAAATCCCCAACGGTGTAGAAAAGGTAAATAAAGACAGCTGTTCTTACAACAGAAGAAGTGGGAGACATGCAAAGAAATGATTAAGCAGCAGATTCAAACAAGGAGAAATACTGTTTCATACCACATCTAATGGGTTTGTGGAACTCCTTGCCCAGGGTGTTATAGAGGCCAAGAACATAACTGGTTTCAGAAAAGGAATAGAAACATTCATGATGAAAAATTCCATTAGTGTCTATTGAATGCAAAGACTTAGGAAGTTGTTGATTGCCAAAGGCTGGGAGGAGGCTGTGCCCACAGGAGGATTACTGTGTTGTGCCCTGCTTTGGACTCTACAAACCTGCTGCAGGTCACTGTCAAGAGACAGGGTCCTGGAGCACCTGGACTCATGGATGACCTTGTGTAAGAATTGTTATGTTGATGCTCTGCAATGAGGATTAAGATCCCTTTGAGGTCCCTTTCACCTCATCTTCTTTAATTAGACATTGGAGACGAGCCAAAGGATGAAAAATACTGTTTCACTGATCGATCGATCGATCAATCTATGTATCCAGATAATGTGTATCATTTAGCAATGCCTTAAGCTTCATGGTGTGTCTTACAGTGCTTAAGACCTTAACATACAGTTGAGCCACCAGCGGTATGTGGTCACATAGAGCACATGTGGATTGCACAGTGAGTTGGGACTAACAACTCCCCGGATAAAGTAGTGGGCTGATCTTTATGGCCTGCTGCCCCAGCAAGATACTCAGGCAGCAACGTCTGTGCCGGTAAATTCAGGTATGGTGGCAGCATCCCCAGGTGCTGGGCTGTGACTGCCCGCACTAGCAGACATAAATTTGGCCCGTTCTAACTCCGTTCCTGGGCACAGCACTTAGACCAGTCCATGGACCATTTCCAGTAAGTGGTTACCATGTGAACACTTTTAAGTAGGCAGTTCGGTAGCACAGACACTGCCTTTTCCATGCTAGCTGGCCGCAGTGCCCAGGAACACTGCTGGGCATGTTTAATTTACCAGTGTAGATGGAGCTTCTTGTCTGGATCCAATTACAGGATTAGATCCACAAGGACAGGGGAGATGAATTTGTGAATCGAAGTGGTGCAAATTTGGTGGTTATGAAGAGCAGCATTTTTATGTGAGGCCGAAGAAAGAAAGACTACTCAAAGAAAACCCCAAAGATTCTTATCACTGCTCTAAGAACTATGTGTATTTTGGAACTACATCACTAATGATGGTCAGATGCTGAGCTGGAAGGTAAAGGAGCTGGAACAGAGTTTCAGGGACTCTGGACCTCAGGGGGAAATGGCCTGGAGGAAAATCCTAACAAGTAAAAAAAAAAAATAAAGGAGCAAATGGAAACATAGATGACATTTACACAGTACCTGAGACAATGACTTCCTAGCAGAGCTTCTTAGAACGGATGTATTTTAAATACAATATAAAGTGAGGTAGCAATTAACTAAAAAGACAATCCAAGTCCAGCCCCTACAACAAGTTGCAATATGTAGAGAAATATGTATGAAATTCTTTGATGGTGGTTTAAAGTATAAGATAAAAGTGCTGTTGAGAAAACAGTATTCTTCTCCTATCTGGTCCATCATCACCAGTGACTTTAAGTCAGTCTTGGTAACTGCCTAGCATTTGGTACTGCTGAATTTTTAAGGTGGTTGAGACAGAGAGAAAATGTAAATGCATGCTGTTCCCAAAATGTTGGTTACATTTTATTAAAACATGAAAAATATCAGTCAGCTGACATTACTCATGCTCAAGCTGACAAAAAGCACTGCATGAAAAGATAATAGCTGGTCCTCATCCTGTATTAGCAGGTTGCGATGACATAGACTTTAGGAGGAGTGTGGAGCTTTTCTTCCTAATCTGTACTTTGGAGCAGGGTAAATCTGCACAAGTCTTCACTCACAGAGCTGTCATGTTTTCTGTTGTGGGGCAATGAGGGCAGTGGGATGGATCCAGCACGCTAGTTCATGTGGCAAAGGAGGCATCGTGTGTAATGGGGAAGAGTCAGGAGACCTGGGAGGATTCTGTGTAGCACAGAAGCAGGAGTGAAGTGGCAGAAGCTGAGTCAGCAACACTCAAGCTTTCTTTTAAGAGATCCTCCAGGCTCTACTTCAGGAAATCTCCCCCTTGCTTCCCTATTTTAATTTGCTCACAAAATGTTTTCTCACACCAGGCAGCCTATTTTTTTTTTTTTTTTTTGGCAATATTTTCCAGGTTTATTTTGAGTTTGGTGCAGTGGCTGACATCCAGCAGGGCACTCCTTAGTGCAATGAGGAGTCTTCTCTCTTTGGATAAGGTCCTCATGGAAGAAGATTTTAAAGTAGCCCAGGGAGGGTGAAGAAAAAAAAAGGGGGGGATTGTTTTCTTTCAAAGAAGAGCAACATCTATCTACGAATTAAAAAGACTTCTGCAGCCTACACTTAAAAACCCTGGAGAGTCCCTTGCAGGGGTGATATCACCTCAGGGAGAGTCCATCCCTCCCTCCCTCCAACCACCACATGCACTGGCTCTGGGTGCAGATGAAGTTTACCTCTGCATTCAAATAGCTGCAAGCGCTGGCTCCGTATCACCCACCCTCTCTCATCTCTGGCCCCCAGCTCAGCTCCCTGGATGCAGGCACTGGCTTCCCCCGCAGCAGGAAAGGGGGTGCCAAAGCCCTGTGTTGAGTGAGCATTTGGAGGGTGCCTGTTATCCAAGCCCAGGCCCCCATCCATCGTGTGGTCAGTGTGGTGAAGTCTCACTACTGGGGCTGGAGAAAGAAGAGAGGTGGGAGGTTCGCATCTGAGAGGTTTCCAGGGATATCACTTAGGGATCCTAAGGGATCTGTGGAAAGTCAGGCCCATCCCCAGGGACTGGATACCCCGCTCCTTCATCCTTCTCCCCAGCAGACAGCCTGGAGACAATACAGGAGATATGGTGAGGCTCCAGTCTCTTCTGTCTTTTGCAGATAAGCTTTGGAAGGCTATCCTGGGGACAGAGCCGCTTGGTGGCCCTGCCTTGGCCCACCCACCCTGTCATCCCATGGGGGCACCACCTGCAGGCAGCGTCTTCACTAAAGTCCAGAAGGAAAAAGGTGAGAACCATAGGATCACATTTTTATGTCTCTTCCCTTGGTAGGGTCCCTTCTAGGTGTTACTTTTGCAGATGAATCCAGACCATAAAATTCCTTAACTGTGTTTTAACAGAGGTGAGGGAAGTGAATTCTCTCACCATCCTCCCGAGGGAGGTGTATTCCAAATAACGGCAAATACTGTAATTCCTAGATGATGTCTATCTCTATTGCATATCCTTCCTCCGTCCACTTACCGGAATAAAGCATATCCTTTAGTAGCATGGAATATAAAAAGCAGCCCCGTTTTTACTCAAAGACAGTGATGTGGTTGTCTGTTTTGTCTAGTGTAAAGCATGAAGACTTTTTAATGTCCCACAAGGGACATCTCTTTAAAGCAGCCTGTCAGCTTTGCACTTTAATCCATTAGGCTACAAAATACAGAAAAATGAACAGAAAAATGCCTCTTTTTAAGCTACAGTTGCTTAACCCATTTCAGCATTTACATATTTAACAGCAGACAAATAGTGGACTTGCTCATTAGCAAGGAGTTTGTTTTGTGCCACTTTTATTTTCCTCACAGCTTTGTTGAGATGTGATGGCCCATCAACAATGCACTGGGGGAAATAATATCGTTTCATATGAATTAGCTACAAGTCACATCTTGGGTATCCAAATGTTTGCACGCATTGTTCCATTCACAGTATAGTGAGCCCCACTCCCTTTTGAATAAGGACAAATATTTTTACATACGCAGGTCATCAGACAGCTCAAGCCCATTCTATTTTGACTGGATACTGAAGGACCATACTTAGAAGCCAGTCACATGGATTCCCCCTCCTGCCTCATTGTCCACATTTCTTGACAATCAGTCAGTTGTCCTTCTTGGCTTTTTTGCCTGGAGCAGCTGAGTAAAGCCACATGCTCTCTGGATAATCAAACAGCTGATCCTCGAAGCGTTCATTGCCAGTCGTGACTCAGTAGATATGGAGACACTGTCGCTAGCTGGCCTTATGATATGCTCCTCGTGGCTACTGAATAGGCAATAGCACAAAGGGATGAGGAAAGACATTCAGGGCACATGCACAAACCAGAAGTATGGCCTGGCAAAGCATATATTTGTTTGTAAGGGATGTGCAGCCTTCAGCCAGGTCTTCATTTGTTGCACCTGAATGTCGCGCCCTTGAATACAGTAAGTCTGCCCCTACGCATTTCACCCACGGATCCCGCTCTTCTACAGCCTCTTTCAAATGTTTGTCTTTTGCAAAAGAAACTTGCTGGAGATCCATTGCCCGGACTAAGGACAGAAAACACGCACAGAGACCCCATTCTTCCCTTTAATGAGATGCCATCTCCATTTAACTAGTTTCTGGCAGAATTTTCAAGCGTTGCAGATCTCACATTCCAATTACATCAGTCGGTATTTTGCTCTTTGGCAAAGGTCACCAACTTCAGCAGCTTGCTGCATTCACTAACAGTAGCAGAGATTACCTGCAGAACAGGGCGACAGGCCTAAATAAGCAAGTTACACGCAAGGAGCCAGATCCTTGGCCCAGCTGGGGCTGCTTTGCCCAGCTCTGGCAGCACAAAGCTGTCACCAAGCCAGCCCAAACAGCTGCTGGAGGATTCCCTTGGCGCAAAAGAATTCCTGAATGGCAGAGAGCCACTACAGCAACTCCTACACAATCTCACTCACTGGTCCCCAGAAATCCCTGACAGCTGGGACAGCACAATGGGGCCAGAAGCACCTGTTACCATTCAGAGCAGCCTAAAGGCTGCTCTATAGGGCAATGAATGGCAAAACGAGCACCCAGCATCTTCGGGAGAGCACAGAGGCCTGCCTTTATCACCTCGCATCCACAGCCGGAGGTGCACCGTGGGAATAGTTTTTCAAGGCACTGCTATGGTAGAGTCAGAAACTCAAGGCACTCCATGCGTGCCCGTGCTTTCTGACGTTCGTATTTGTGGAGACTTGGAGCAAGGGAAGAAGGAAGTCTGGACCCCTGCAAGGGGAAGGAGCCTGGAAGCAGAGCCGGGTTTCCTGGCTTGGCATCTCTCCGTATGGACCCACTGGAAACCTCAGGTGCAAGCCTTCTTCCAGAATTTTGGAGCCATCTATTCCGAAAGCAAATATCGTGGCTTGGCACCTTATTTAGTTTGGTGTTTTAGGTAAAACCTCATGTTTTCTCTTGACCTGCAGTCCCAGACAGGTCTACCAGAACCTTTCCCTTCAGCTTGCTCGTCCTCATGGTCAGCTGGCCCTTGCCAATTCTCTGTTGTCACTGTCCCCCAAGAGCAATTTAACTCCCAGCACTCTTCTCAGACTAACGCAACCCCCTTTTTATTCAGTGCTATCTGCACAAGGCTCCTCGCTCTACTCAGCTTTTGGGCTTGACATCTGAACTTCATTAATCCTTTGGCACATGAGAACCGATGAGTCCCTTAGAAACAAAGAAGTACCTCGGGAGAGGATGCTAGTTCCTCCAAATTGCCGTAAAAGACTCTGTGTTGTGGTATGCTTCTAGAGAAGATGTAAAGCAGAATGAAGTCCCTGATTATGCTCAAGTTTGGAGGCTAATGTTTAGGCCAATTTTTCTTTTTCCTGGGATCAAATTATGTCTGAATTTCTAAAATAAAATCTATATAAATGTTGCATAAAGAAAAACAAAAGAAGCATTTGTTGTTTTGATTTCCTCTTACACACCAAATTCCAAATAAATAAATAAATAACTATTTTACAGCTCTGTTAATAATCCTTTCCTAGTGCTCATCATGGGATTCATCCCCAGCCCTAGACAGACTTCACTCAAATGACAGTATCAGCGTCAAGATTTCAAGCAGCTTCTGAATGAAGCATTGTCTCTGTGCTGTGCTCTTAACACGCTCTTGATCTTATTAATTGGGTTCTTAATAAGAATTTAAGAATTTGTGAGGAATCCACCTTTCATATACTGCCAATGTGAAAGGGATTAATATTGAAGAGATCTAACAAAGGATACAAAGACAGGCCCTGACCCGGAGACCTCCTAATCAAGGGTTTAGACAATGCACAACAGGTGAATACCCCGGTAGGATAAATGGGGACAGGAAGGAGGAATGGAAGACAAGCGCATTTGCCTAAGCTAATAATCACAGTGATCTCAAGAGTCACAGGTGGTCACTAGCTCAACCCATGATTCAACAGCCAAAAAAGTTTAGTCCAAAAGCTTATCAGATGAATGTGCTCTATGTGAGCACAATTCAAAGCATTTTAAAGCCTCTGGAAAGGCACCCATTAATGAGGCCTGAGGAGCTGAAATATTTGTCCCTTGGTTTTAATCGTTACTGGATGCAAAATTAGTGGATGCGGTAAAGACGGTGGTTTAATGGCATGTTCTAATCCCTCCGTAACTATTCTCAGGAAATACGTCTGTGTTCCTCAGGAGATAAATCACCTGTCTCTTTCCCCCTGAACCACACGGGCTAACGCCCTTCTGGACTCCACTTCTAGTAGCAATCCCGACAAGCCACAGGCACCAAGTACCTTTCATCTCAAGTGATACTGCTTCCTGATGTGTTAACTGCATTCAGAGCAATAGTTTTCAACCTGTACCTAGTTTTGGAGACTGATACTTTCTGAAGTGAAGTGCCACAGTGTGCTTAGAAACTTGTCTAACCCTTCCAAGAACAATGGCTGGTCTATTAAAAGCTATTCCTTCTCCCTACAAATTTTGACCTTCCTCACTATTAATTGGATGCTCAGAAATTGCACATTTTCACCTTGTCTGGAAAACTTGTTCCAAATATAAAGCAAGCCTAGCATTTTAATTCATCAAGTCAAAGATTTTCCGTTGCAGCTCCGAAGAGAGTCAATCAGAATAATGCAGCTGGTATCAGGTTAGCATGCAAGCAGGGAGAGATCAGCGAAGGTGGGGGAGGACAAAAAGAAGAAGAAAAAAATGACATTGCCGATGCAAAACCACTCATTCCAACAGGATACGTCACCAAGATGTTGTAAGATGAGGTAAAAAGTGACGGTTGTGACCAGCAGACCTCTGGTTTTTCAGGCGAGGAAGGGTTTACAAGCATCTTTGTTTTGGACAGGTTACAAACTCCCTCAGTATATGCCAGAGGGGCATTGCTGCCACAGAATAAAATTCTAAAGAAAAAGCCCTCAACGATTTTCTGTAATACTGTAGTAGATATGGCAAAAGTAGCCTACAGAAGTTACCGAATGCAAAGCCAGTGGAAACGGACTCACAGCTCGTGTCTGCGCTGCAAAGAATTGCTGGTATAGCCACATCGGGCAGCGCATAGAGACGTCCCTGCCTCTCACAGGTCTTACAAACAAAAACCCTTACTTTGCTCTTCTGGGATAACACATTTACCTCTGGGCTGAGGGTGGAGGTGAAACAAGACACGCTGCCAAAAGCGCAGTTTTCTTGGTATAAGCTACATTCACAAGAAGGCGTTTTGCTGGTGGAGAATACTGTTAAAGCTGTATTGGCAGAGTAGAGGGCTGTGGACTTGATCCGAGAGAAGCTGGCAGGTTTGCATACGGTGTATTATCCCTTTCCAACCTTCTCTTCTGAATAAAAAATGGTGTGGAATCTAATTTCCTCTCTGAATAAAACATGAATATAGATAAGACAAAGTAAGGACCCAAAGACCACAGCAGCACACTTTCTTGTTCTTCTTACTATTCAACATCATGGCAGCTCACATATAGAGCAGCTCTAGAAACCATCTGTCATTGAGCAGCTCTTTATTCAAATGAAATCAACTGTGAAGTAATCATGGTTCTCATTTTTATTATCTCTCCTTACAGTGAACTTGATTAAAATCCAACGCACGGTATGCAAACAGGCTGTTGTAAATTTGTACTCTGACAAAAGAGGAAAGAAAGTGATCTGCCCACGTGCCTACAACTTTGTCATTATACATGGGGACAAAAAAAAGGAAGGGGCATACTGGGTTGCATAAACAAGTTTGTCCGGACACAAACTGTCCTAGCCCTATACAAAGGCCACGTCTGCTGCGTGACACTGTCAGAGGGGCAGAGGAGAAGCTAATTTTACTAGCACGTATAAAAGGCTTGGGCATGTTCTGAATAAACTAGATAGCCTGGCTTCAGCAGCACGTGCTTTAAAGTCTTTTGCCCAGGAGGATGATCTGAGTTCTGAGGAATGAACTCAAAACAGACGTGATTCTCCTTTCACTTCTGGCGGTGTAAATGGGGAGTGATTCCATTGTATGGCTGGTATGAATGAGACTGGGAAACAGTCCCAATCAGTCAATCATTCCCTGCTTTGTCTATTCATTAAACCCCTCTTCTCCTCTGCACAGATGGCCAATGTACTATTGTACTCTAAGAACTGGCCAAGTTAAAAAAACAACAAAAAGGAATATGCCTGACAAGTCAGCAATAAATGTTTGTTTTTCAAAAAAAGAGGCATATTAGCCTGCTTCTACAGATAAGGCTTAAGCTACACGTATACACATACATGTAAGTAGATACAGATACATATATTCACATAGATGTGCAGTATGTATATAACATACATACACATAAACATATGTGTGTATGTATGTACATATGTATCTCGCTCCAGTGCCCCCAGGTTTCCCAGGACAAGGCAAAAGGTGTGATTTTTTTAAAATCATGGTAGCTAGAGCAGTGTTAGCAAACCTATCTTTACGCCTTGGAAAGGGCACAGCCAGAGAGGGAAACTGCAAGAGACGTGAATTTGGTAGAGCAGCATTTTGCAGCCATGCTACCTAAAAACAGGAGGATGTCCAGGAGGACAGCCATGAAGTCTGCAGGCTGTGCCACAGCTCCTGGAACTGCTGGCTGCAGGGAGCAGGCACTGGACTGGAAAGGTGGAGGATGGGGGAGAGGAGTAAGGGGAGAGGCAGGCAGGCGTTGCCTTGTAATTCCTGCCAGTCTTCTGGGGCAGAACCAAAGAAAAGATGTTGTCTCTCACCCAGCAGTTCCCTAGCCAGTCTATGGGACCCATGGGACAGGGTCTGTGGAAAAGTAGGCATTAAACCCAGCTTTACTTAGCGCTAGAGTGTTCAAGTATCAAACCTCTGTACTTTCTTCTAGCAAAATCCTATAGAATAATTGCCTAGGATTAATACTATCACAGGTCTCAGTTCACCCCAAGGTCTAAGGAATTATTCCAAGGATGACTTTCCTACATTTCCCTGGGACATGCTACAGAATTCAATCCCTGCTGGAATCTTAGAGCCCTGGCTAGTCACAGAGGCCCAGAAGACACTTGGTGGTTATGACACTCACACTCTGTTTGCCAGTGTTTCACAGTATTCCCATCATAGCATGCTGCTGAAAGGGTGATCCGAGTCACCCTGAGTGCTATAGTCTGAACAAATGCACCCATCACCTGCGTCTAGACAGTGGCTTCTCATTAGCTGGCATGCAGAAGTTCATCATCAAGCTTCTTAGACAGCTTGAGTCATGACAATGGTGTGCACAAGCTCATGAGTGGATGCACTGACTGCTCTTAGGCTGTTCAGGAGGCACTAGCCACATAGATTGATCTGAGTTTTGTAAAGCACTGCCTGGGGCAAAATGTGCTTGTGATAATAAACACTGGGGTCTGTTGCTCAAGTAAAACTCTCAGGTCAATTGTGTTTTGTGCCGTTCCCTGCTCAGGTCTGCCCTGGGTAGCCCCCATGAGCACATACTCTGTCTGTAACAAACTCAACTTAGTCAATCTGCTGTTGTCCGGACTGAGGGTGCCTGTAGGTTCTGGACATGAACATGTCTTCCTAACCTGCGTGCTTCTTGCCTTGCCACCCCAGGACTGACAGTCACAAGAAGCTAGGCAAAGTCATATGTCAGGTAGGATGCTGTTTCTCATCTCACGCTGAAAAGCCCATGTTATTAAAGATTTGGAGTCTGTGTAGGTGTCAAAAGGGTGTTCTCCATCAGCTGTTGCTTTGCAGATGCTGAACCTGGTGCATCCCTGAAACAACTACGCATGTAATAGATGTACACAGGGAATGGAGTAGTATCTGCTGCCTGTCTGGCCTCTGCTCTCCAGGCAGGGCACCTGGTACAGGTGTCCATGCCTAAAACATGAGCTGCGAGTTACAAGGAACTTTCCTTCGTCCCTACACGGCCCTTGATGCAATTTAGACACAATTCACTGACGATAGAATTCAGAGCCTTTTCATACTCAGAGAAATATCAGACCTGCTAAAGACTGGACACCTTCATGTCAACTAAGGAGTTTTCAAACAATTTTGGTCTGGAAATTTTTATGAAAAATAAGCATAGGGAGCATTGCTCGCAGATAACAGGATGTTTGCGGTGGCTCTGGTATATGTCATTGTTTCCTGCACAAACAAAATGTTGCTATAGTTCTTCAGTGAGGAAAATGATGCCACTAAAGAGAAAAGAAGGGAAAATCTGAGAGAGCATGGGGCACCCCTGAGTATACAGGATGCAGCTACAAGAAGAACAAAATGTCTGTTTTGTCTGCAATAAGTAAAAACGCAAATATGCAGCACCCAAGAAATAAAGGGGTTTACCCAGGCAATAAACAAAAGACGGTGATTACTTTGGAGCTGCATATAAATGCTGAGATTCCTTAGCTATGATTTCATACCTTTTCCTGAGGCATGCTCTGCTGGTACATAAAAACAGCATCTTCCCATGTCCCAACCAGGATTTATATTTTTGTTAGTCACTCGAGGTGGGGCTGTGGGCAGGGTCAAGCAATACATCTAGAGGTGAAAATGTGGGAGCAGCTCTCCCTCCCTCTTCTTTTCTGGGGGTTTCATTTGCTGCGTTGTTAATAATGAAAACCAAACCAAACCAAGAACGCAGCATCTGAAATGTTTAGAAAACACTGGGCTCCGCTTAGATGAAAGCAAACTGTTCTCCCTCATCAGGTGGATGGAAGTCTGTGCCCCCCTGTGTTTATCTGCTCCCTGCTAACCTCAATTCACCTTTATGGCATCCAGGGAATCTTTGCTACAGGGCTCCTGTATCAAAGGCTTCAGCTTCTGAGCGTCTCATTGCCCCGTGCTTCACCAGATTATGTTGTTGCACATCCTTCCATTGATCCGGTGGGCTTTGGATGCAGGTCCTTTGTGCCTTTTCCAGCCAGAATGTGGTGACTTTCTCAGAATTGTTGACCTTATTTTGGACATGTATAGCCCACCCCTCATATAACCTGGGATCGTTTAAAAATACCAACATGTAGAAACAAGTCCCAAGAGGCTTCCCACACCCCCCTGCCAAGATAACTTCACCCTTAGTTAGTCCACACAGAGAAACAGAGAGGCAGCAGAAGAGAGGCGCTGAGTTGTGTGGAGCTGGAGACAGTCAAGAACCAGAGGAAAGGAGGCTTTGGTGTTCTCCTCTGACTCTAAACAAATAACTCACTCTGCTCCTGAATATCAGAGACTTTTAAACAAATAACCTAGAGGGTAATTTAAAGGCAAAAATATAGGAGGTTTGGATTTGTCCAAGATTCAGACCAGCCCTGACCAGGTCAGAGAGGTCTCTGCAGAATATACACTGCTGCTACACAGCATTTGGGAGATGTCTGAATGTTGAACAGTTGAGGAAATAAGGCATCTCTAGAAAAACAAGGTATAAAGCTTGGCTTCTTGCTTTAAGTATATATAATCTGGATACATTTATTGCTTATGTAAAAGAGTGACTCACAGGGCTGGCATAAGGTAATCACTGCCTCTAGGAAGCCCTTTGAAGGCCATCACTTCTAGCAAAGAACTTTTTTACTTCTGACCTGAAATGTCTTCTGCTGTGTCAGGGCTTCTCTTCAGCAGACACCACCATTTCCAGTGAATCGAACAGTAGTTTTTCAGTCTCTGCAAGCCGGAGTATCCTAAAGAAATTAAACATAAACCCCTAAATTAAAATGACTTTTGAAATACAACTTGTAGAATTTCCCTTTTGCAATATATTTTATTTCAAAACAAACTCAATGCTCCTTTTGCTTCAGGCTGTACATCTCCTTAATACACATTTTAAAGCTTAATCTAATGTCACCTTCTTCATTTTCTTGAGTGAATGCATAGAGTCACCATCTCTCCATAGTTTAGCACTGCAGTGATTATAATTATTTACAAGATCAACTGCAGATGACCTGACATGAAAAATCAAACCTGAAAAAGGCTTACATGCCTCCAGCCTTACTTTTGTTTTTCCACTTTTATCATTTGGCTTAATAAAAAAGATACTATCTTACCTTCCAAACAACTGCCTTGTTTATATCATCATGACTTTAGCAAACTCTCACATCTTGTCTTCACCGTTGGAGAGACATTACTTGTGTTGCTGCCTATAGCTTCTGTACTAAAGCATTATCACTGTCTTTCTTTATGTCACTCTAGCTATACTAGTAACTAATTTGAGCAGCTTTAGAGAGAACCATGGAGCAACTTAGGTTGGAAGACACCTCTCAGTGTCACCTGGTCCAACGCCCACTCACAGCAGAGCCAACTTCAAAGTCAGAGGCAACTTCAAAGTTAGATCAGGTTGCTCAGGGTCATATCCATCTGAATCTGGAGTATCTCCAAGGATGGAGGCACCACAAGAGTTAATGATCTGAAGCACTTGTTGCTCTCCTGAAGTTTTATGATACTTAAGTATGTCCCACCATGCAGCTATTTAGCAGTGAGCTAATGCGAGTTCATGTGCTGGGCAATACAGTGGTGGTCCCTGGTCCTTCAGAGAGGTTGCTGTTTCACATGCATTCTTTCTTGTTCCTCATGAAAAAACAATTACCATCAGCACTGGAGTGACGAGTAAGTTGCTGGTGCTTTCATCTTCATCTTTGTTTCTCTTGATTTCAGGAAATATTTCCTGCCAGTTTGTCTGAACATTTACCCTATTGTGATCTTTTTACCCAGAAAAAAAAAGAAGCCCCCAAAATCCCAATAAAGCCTCAAACACTGGAGCTATAATTTAAAAACCTTATAAACTTCAAAATGAACCTGAGGCAAAATCATAGAGAAAAAGCCCCGGGTACTTAATCCAAAGACTGTTGGCCTGCCTTTGCTTGCCTCCAATTTTACCTGGTCTTCACTGACCCAAAGAGAGTTTTCAGCAGTTCCACTGGCATGCCGCACATTTGTATTTGGAGCTTATCTGAGATGCTGTGGACTCAGAGCTTTTTTCCTTATCCACAATTGCTTTGTTTTGGTTTGAGACATCACTGTGACATTACTCGTGGACGCTGTAGAAGCAAGTGAGTGGATAAGAAGCAGAAATGGTGGAACTGATCAGGAGCAGTGTTGCAGAGAGATGATTTTGGCCAGGGGAAGGAGTATACACATGATTTATAGGAGAAAAAGTGTGAAGCATTCAAGGGTGTGTCCTGTTCTAGAAGATCACTGTTAAAGCAAATCCACATTCGTAAGTGGAAGTAATCAGATACATGTAAAAGAGCACAGTTTGCTCTTTCTAACATCAATACTGTTTACAGTAAAATGAATGCATATGTTTTGTTCCTAAGGCTTGCCAGTATTTCAGTGTATTGATTTAGGTCTGTATAATATACTTCAGGAATAAAAATTACAAAAAGTTTGCATCAAGTCAGGGTAAGAAATCTTTTGACAACATTTCTGATAGATTGTTGGTTTCACCTAAATTAGTTTGGATTTTGCTGCAACAATTTTGCTAAAACCTTCCAGGTTTTCAGATAGCAGCCCATATTTTCAAATAAAAGATTGACATTTTCCACTGAACATTGCGTTAAAAGCAATTTCTTTTCCACTTTTGTAAAGTATTTCCAATAAAATATTACCAGTTTTCTGCTGACTTCTACTTGGCCCTGTCTTTTCAAGAACCAAAGCCCATTTTAAGGGATTTAGATAAGAGTCTAATACACTTGCAATTGCTTTACTCCCACTGAGCTGTCCTAATTCCTGTAGTCCAGATCTCTGGCCCTTCCTGATGAGTTGACTGTAACATGACTCATCTCCTTCTTGACCTACCCAGCTGTTCTTATTTCATTTCCTTTTGCTGGGTCAAAGACAATCAGATCATTTATTTCAACCTTTCCAAAATGAATTAAAACCAAAAGTTTTAAAGGGCAACATATCATGACCAATGACACAATTACATAGTCTCACACACAGATTTGTTGACCTGGATTTTGAGTAGGAGTCAGTTATTTGATGTTGATTGATAAGATTTGTAGGTATTTGGATTAAGACAATACCAGAATAAGCATGACATATCTTGCTGTTTTGTAAGGTTGAGGAGAAATTTCCTCTGTGTAGCATTACACTGGGCCACAGCGACTTTTCATCTTCCTTTGAGAGACTAATTAGCAGCCACATCTAAAACCAGGTAACTGGGCCTACTGAGCCAAAGGTCTAGCTTTTTACTGCAGTTCCTTTATCTATCCCTACAGAAATATCAATATAGCTTAAGGCCAGCCACTCAGGTTCCATCTACCTGCAGATTCTTGTCATGTTCCCTTTTTGCCAAGTCTCTTGGAGGAATTTATTATGGTAGGCATCACCCTTGTCTTGGGTGTCTTGGTCTTATCATAAAGCAAAGATAACAGGATGGGAGAATTAAGCTGGGCAGGAAAGAAGGATTAATGAGGGGAATGGAAACAGACTGGGAAGAGGAGACAATTTGTTTCAATAGGTTGGCCAAGGCAGGCAACGTTTTTTTTTGTTTTTCTGTGGCTCTGTGTCAAAAACTCCATCAATGAGCAGGCAGGAGAAGAAACAATTTGCAAAACATGAATGCCTCAAGTTTATGCATCTGGCATTGGTCTTCCTGAATTTTTTTCCATCTATGTTACTTTCCTCTGCAATAATAGCAAAAACAACCTAATGAAAGAGAAGCAGCCCGGGACAACAAGATGGGTGTGATGTACCCACCAGTCCTTTCTTTGGAAGCAGAAATGTCTCATTATTTGTTCTAGCACTTAAAGGAAAAGGGAAAAACAAAGAAGATGTATGTGAAGTCAAATAGGAGGCCAGCTCTTGCTTGCCTTACTCCCATGAATAAGCCAGTTGAACTTGCATATTTGGTGTGAACTTAAAGTGAGTGAAGCTCTGGAATGTACTCCTGATTTGCAAAGGGAAGTCGATCCCCCAAAAAAGCTTTGCTTGGATCCAGGTGCCCCTCGTGTGCAAATACAGATGCAAAAGCAGTGGTAAGCGAGCCTCTTCTATTGTGTAAATTAGCTAGTTCTAAGGTGGGGATTTAAGGGGAACTTTGTCCTCCGGTGGATAAAAGCAAGTGAGCTCTTCAGTGCAAAAAAAAAAAAAAAACCCCAAAAAAACCCCCACCAGTCAAGGAAAGAATGTGCAGCTAATCCAGATGAAAGACCTACAGGCAGTCTTTAAAAACGTGTTAGTACAACTGCCTGGGAAGTTTCCAAATGGATGCCACATCTTGAACATCTTTCAGAGCTTTATATCTGCCTTCGGTATGGAAATGAGAGAAGGGAAATGCTGATAGGAGGGTTGACAGGAATCAGTTGGGTACTTCGAAATGCAGTTGTTTTCTCTGGCGTTCATTCCCCCCTCCTCTTAAGCCCCCACAACAATTTCTCATTTTTACAGAGATGAATCTGTGCCCTGCCAATTGTCTACTCTAAAGGGCAGGACTAGTGACAGGTTTGCAGTCCTAGAGCTCCTTTGAGATGTGAGCTCTCAGCATCAAGGTCAAAAGCAGGGGTCATGATCCCTTGCCTGCCTATCTTTCACAGTGCTCCTGGCTACATGTACTTCTTTTTAGACATGGCAGATGGTGAAATACTAAAAGTACAAAGGATTACCCAATCCTATTCAGTAGCTGAACTATTTGTGTATTATTGTTATTTTGGAGTGGAGGAAGTCTCGTGACACCTTCACTATGTCTTTCACTTTAAGCTGCCCCTAGATATGTGAGTTTGGAAGGCTAGCAGGAAAAATAGTGCTCTTTGCCCTGTTTCAAAAGGCTGCAAAGCATCTCCCAAATGCCTTTTCTGCAAATTTTTAACATAAACAGAATCTAGGACTGTTAGCCACAAAGGCTATATTACTTCTAGTTTGAAATGAGCTCCCGATGTCCAGATCATTGCTAATAATGTACCAGACCATGTTTTCTCTAAGTCAAAACTTTACTTGAGACTAAAGGTCCTAAAACTTTACTTGAGACTACAACTTTAGTGGAGTTCTTCACAAACTGGAATTGTTTGAAAAACTGCTGTGCAGCTTTACTTTTTTCCCATGTCATGTGTGAGCAGGGGGGATTAGAAAGTGAACGGAGAAGTCTGACTCTCTCATTTTGTTAGAGTGAGGATAATTTTTTTTTACATATTTTAAAGTTTCTCAGTGATACACAAACACAGAGTTTATTGCTGAACTCTGAGAACAGAAAACTTTTTGAATCAAACCAGAAAACACTTTTACTAATGTCATGTACTTTCTAGAAGCCTTTGACAAGTAGTGCAGGAGGATATAGGCTGAACTGCTACTGTGTTGATATCAGTTGTGATATAGTACAGTTCTGAAACTTCTAAATCTTTCCAAAGCAATCACAAATGTCAAAATACTCTCCATTTTCATGAGAAGTGCAAAGGCTGTGATGGAGTGTGTGCACAGGTGGGCATGCTGCCGCTCTGTATTTTGTCCTCCATGGCAAGAGAAGGACACAATTTATCCTGTCATTACAAGAAAAGAGGAGGAAAAGGAGTTGGACTCCATTTTATAGAGTTGCAGCCATGCTGCTTGCAGGCTGTTGTGCCCTCAGGAGGAAGAGGACATGCTCTGATATCACTCTTGCCAGAAAAAATGAGAGCAATGTCTCAGCAGCCAGGTGAAGAGGCACAACCCACTGCTGGACCAAACAGTGCAACAGCATCAGGCACCAGCCATGAGGATGGAGTGAAGAGCAGAGATAAGCACCAGCAAGGGGCTGAAGCAGGGGCTGCTAGCCCCAAGGCCTTGGCCATCCCTCTTCCCTTTCCCAGTCAGGAGAGCGTGTGCTGCACTCCCAGGGAAAGATGGGCACAACCTTGCGTAGGAAGCTACCACTCAGGTGTGTCGTGGAAGTCACAGAGCTGACGGCAATGTTGGAGCTAAGCACATGGTTCAATTATCTCACTGACAAGGATACGGCGTTGGCAGCTGGTACAAAGAGAGGGAGCACTTGGGAATACCCACAGTCGAGCCCTATTCTCACAAACACCACGGTAAATCTGAAATGACTCCACAACTGGGTGAAAGCTTGACACCATCTATAATCCTTTGCTCCTTGTTAGCAATCACCTAGTGCAATGATTTGAGCAATATCCGGTCCCTAGGCACAGGCAAATCTGAGGAGTGTGCTTTTTTTTTCTCCTCCAGATGAACAGCAAGCTTTTGACTGTCATTAATGAGGATATGAAATGACAGTGGCACCAGCAGAGTGAAAGCTGGCGATTTCTTGGGCAATGGAAATGTCACCATGAGTATTTTTTTTTTGTGGATAATCATTCCATAATGTAGACCACACAAAAAGTTCTGGGAGTGCCTTAGGTTCTTAAATAATGTTTGCTGTTAGCAGAAAGCCACAGCAAATCTAAGACCATAATTTTGTGCTTGTGCAACGTTTTGAAAGCCGTCACCTGAGCAATCAAAAATTTACTTCTGAATACCCTCAGAATTATGTAATGCAGTTATTTTTCAGCATGCACAGCTAGGCACCTTCAGCTGACTGCTGTGGTGCTCCACGTCAGGAGCATAAACAGGGATTGTTCTATTAAACTCAACAGAAGGTACTGAAGCTCTAGTCCCATCCTACAACCTCTTGGAAATGTTGTCTCCATCATACAGAACATGAGAGAACTGAAACCCTCAGACAAGTGTTTTCAAGATGCAGTCTTACCCATGTGAATAGTCGAAGCTGCATTGACTGAATGCAAACCGTGTATTCCCACATACACTAAACTTCTAGAAGGCAAAAATAAAGTATCATTTCTTTTTGCATCCCAGACCAGAATCCATCCCAATGTATTTAAATAACCCTGGCTTTAACTTAAAGGTCAAAGGAAAATGAGTAATGAACTAATTCTTAAACAATGCAAAATTCAGAAATGTTTCTGGTGTGCAATGTATGTGGCTGTTACCCTCCTTGTGCCATTAGAGTTCATAAATACAATGTAAAGGAAATGTCCTTTCATCTAATATTAACAATCAGAAGCTGAAAAAAAGACCATTGACCTTAACATGAACAGAATTCAAATGAGTAATAATTTCCTCCTATTTTAGAAAAGCTTTCAATAAATTTATTGTTTTAGTTTTCACAGGGTTTGGCTGGTGTGCTGGGAACGCTGCTATTTGCTTATCAAGCTTCTGCCCATATATACTCTGAGTTAATGAAAAGCACTCTAGCCTGGTGCTGGCTGTGATAGGGCTGTGCTCATACATGCACTCTTCAAAGGTGGGTGGAATATTCTGTATTTTCTCATGCACTGTATTACATTGTGGAGTTTTGCTGTGTGGGTGAGGGGGGAAGAGGATTGCAAAATTAGGACTTTATTTTAGTTGCAATGTAATTGCTTCAGCCTCCTTTAGATGTTTTGAATAATTTTAGGAGTAACAATGCACAAAAGCACAGGAAGCAATATTAAGAAGCAAGCCCTTACCCAGCCTAGTTAAAATACTTTGGCCACAGTTTACAGAGTTGGATGCACAACATTAGGCACCAAGACTTTGTACTTGGATCCCTAGAGAGGCTCCTTCCACACCCACAGGCCCCACTGCTTTGGTTCTGGCATCAGTTCCACGAAGATAAACCCAGAGGACTGAACATGTTAAAAAAAAAAAAAAAAGCAGTCTATAGGATTGGTCTCTTCCATACCTGTCATACATTCTGATGTGTCTGGGTCTGGCCACCGCTGCTGCCTAGGTTGTCTCCTGGGCTGGTCCTGGCTGGCAGCACCTATGATCTGCAGTGGTCCTACAGGTGAGCAGGAGATGCCCATGTAAATGGTTTTGACCTAGCTCATAAGTGTGCCTCAGCCAACACACAATCAGAATTTTTCCCATAGTGAGAGGAAAGCAGGAACTCTAATTTATCTCTTTCCTTCTAGGAAATTATTTCAAGGGCAGAAATTGCATATCCTTGGGCTTGAAACAAATCTTTCCTGTGCTGTGGGCAAGTCACTGCCTATCCCGGGAACAGAGTTTTGTTCTGGTTTAACCTCATTAATTTAGTCACTGGAGTGCTGTGGAGAGGTTCTGCATAACTGATGAATTTGGGTTATTTCCATGAAATCGCTGCATCACTGAATGTTGCGGTTGAGCCTGTTGCAGCCTGGAAGTATCCTTGACACTTTCACTGTTCCTGCCCATATTGCTGCAAAATGCTACACAGCAAGGAAAATAAGCTGTTATTCTGGGCTCTGCCTGAAAGCCAGAGTTTCAGAGGATGAATCTGAAACTCTGTGGTCTGAAGAGAAAGGAAAATTCTTCAGATAGGGAAACAAAGAAACCAGGATGTTTTCACCTTAAAAAATGTAAAGAGGGAAAGGAAACTGGGGCAGAAGGGAGAAAAAGGAGGGCAAGCTTTTACAGCAAAGGAGCTATTTTCACAGCTGAGGATCAGAGAAGCTGGCTGCGTAGGATGGAGAAGGTGAGATCTCCTGGTCCATGGGAGAAGCCATGAGCTGCCGTAAGAGCCATCCTGGGATCACTGACCAAAACCTACAGAGGGCTCATGGGTGGTGAACTTCGGCACAGAGCTCCACACTGCTCTTTGACCATTTTGCCTCGATCTGTGTTTCTAGCACTGGTGAAAGAGAAGGATGATTACGTATAGCACCCATTGTACAGTCTGGAGTATTCTGCGCTTTGGCACTTCTCTGAAGGAGTCAGCTGTAACCCACAGCGCCTGCAAGGCTGCAGGTGGGCAAGTGTTTGATCGGGCAACTGGATGTCTGTGAGGCTGTCCACACAAGGAACAGGACAGCTGAACTGTGAGGGCCCATTTCTAGGAAGGAGAGATGATCAAAATGTGCTAAGTATGCAAGGAGCACCTAGTAAAGGAATAGCTTGGGAACAATCAGGCTCAGGAATATGGAAGCACCTGAGTTAAACAATTTGGAACCCCCAAATGGCAGCCTGTTCCATGGGGAGCTGTGGGAGTTTGATGACTCTCGTTTGGTGTGATTGTGATGAACTCGGTGCTTTCCACCTATAACTCTAACATGCATGACAGCTTGTGCACAAGCTAGATTTCACACACGAGAACACCAAGCTAAACGCAGATGTATTTATTTGTGCTGTAGCGGCACCTAAGGGCAGCCAAGAGCCTGAGTCAGTCTGTGATAGGTACCAGCATCTACCTGAAGAAAAAAGTCCCTTGCCTCTAAGACAAGCAGACAGAGGATAAAATGAAGATGTAGGGACAAGTGGTGGCTAAGCTGAGCAAAGTGACACGTGGGAAGTAGAAATGGATGTTTATTTACTTACTTTAGTAGTTGAGGTTTTTTCTGCCGTGCACTTCTGCACCCTGTCCAGATCTGTCCATGGGTACCAGGCCACTTCGGTTTGTTTCGCAGACTATGAATCAGAGGTTACTTGGGATCTGTCAGAGCAGAGAATCATTTTCCTGGGCTGAAATGATTATTTGGTGATCCAGCCTTCCAGAGATGCACCAGGCTAGTATCTCTGTGTGATCCAAAAATGCCAGTAAAACAGGATGTTCCCTGTGTGGATTGCAAAGATGGACAGCGAGCTCTTTTCTCACCCACAAGAAACATTCAGCTGGATAGTAAAATGCTTCCTCACCATCTTCCATTGCTATCACCCGTTCTTTCCGTGAGAGACACGTGAGCTGGGACTAGTTTTGATGTAATCAATGCAGTTCCCCAAAACCCAGTTGAATGGCTCTGATTAGCACCAGCCAAAGATCTGGGCCACAGGCTGTCAGGGGAGCCGTCTTGTCTCAGAGCTATTGTTAATGCTTCCTGTTTATCGCAGTTCAGCACAAAGCCTTACAAGCCCTGTCCACAAACCAAGAGAGCTGGCGGAGCTGAACCACTTTTTGATAAAGGTCTCTTGCCAGCTTTTGCATGTTTCCCGTATCAATGACAAGAACTGAAACACCTACAATGTGCCCAGTGCCAGTGTCCCTTCCTTCCAGATATTTAAGTTTGACCACTTCGCAGAGTGATTTTGAAGAAACCCTATCTTTTCTTACCATGCAGAAGGTTAGCTCCGGGGACTTAATTTTCTTTTGCTAAAGGACAGTGGGTGGGTGATTCATCAATACACCATGGAAAGAAATCTGGAGGGCTCAAGGTAGGAAAGATGCCTGTGTCCCAAAGGACAGAACCACAGCCAGGAGCAGAGCCAGGCACAAGAAGGGAAGGAGCCAGCCTAAGCCAGAGGATTGAGAAGGACACAGTGTAGGGAACAGGGCTCTGATGGGTAGGCGAAGTTAATCATACCTGAATTAGTGATGCCTCAGGGTTCACAGGGAACACTCTTCCTTGTCCCGTGCGCTTACTGTTAGAGACATTTCCAAAGGTAGAAGAGAGAGCTGAGTGCCTGATGCCCATAATTATGCAGCGGAAGCTCCCTGAACTACCACTGCCTTTTAATGGCACTCAATATCATTTGGGCCTGAAAACAAGTATAATCTAAGACCTCGTTCCAGTTTGTGGTGAAAGTTGCTCTTGCTGATGGGCCAAAATCACACCAAATAGGTGCTTGAGAGAGAAGATGAAAAAACTGGTTATTAGGGCTAGACAGTGCAGTAGTGTTGGTGGGAATGGGTTTATAAGATGTGTCATGATCTGCACCACAGTTCCCCTGAGCCCCTTGGCAAAGCTGTGGTATATCCTGGTTACTGAGCTGCAGGGAGTCAGCAAGGCACGTGGGGATGTGGATTTCCTGTCCAGGACATATAGTCCGGGGCATAGTCCTCCTTAGGCATTCACTGTTGGTCACTGTTGGAAACAGTACAGGAATCTAATCCAGTATAGCCATTCTTATAGTTACGTGCAGTTAAACATCATCATGCAATAAAGACAAATCAGTGGCTTCAGCTTCATACTAAAAACATGTGGCCTGTCTGAATACCTACCGACTCTAGGCGATATCAGCAAGGACAAACTGAGGGAAGCCGGAGGTAATTAATTGTAATTTTGTCATGCTAATGACCAAATAATCAGCAGTGCCACAGCACTTTCTCCTAGCATTTGATTTAAAAGTATACGGGGACTTCATGTTTTGCTGTATTTGATTTGTTTTGAATTTGGTGGGCTTTATTCCTTGGACAGTTATTCTACAGCTATCACATGCAGAGGAGAAACTGATGTGGGTATGCATCCAGTTTCCAAAAAAAGGAAGATGCAGGACTGCAAGATCTCCCCACCACCACTACCCCTACTTAGACTCAAAACTATCTCAATAGCTTGTGACAGAGCCATCTACTGACTAAGAGCTTTTATGGCATTGATATTGCCTGACTTCCTCGGGAGAGGGTCCTCAGAGCCAGGCTGCATCCTGACTGTGCTCATGATCGAAATAAAGATTTGATATAGAAAGCAGACTTCTAATATCAAAGCGCCTGTGAGTAACACAGTCATGGGAATGGAAGCAGAGATGATTCCTTGGCCTGGAACAGAAGGTTGGCTTTCGTGGAGGCCAGATAGTGTGATAGCTCTGAACGCTAGATGAAGAGCACAGCCACGAGGATGGTGTTATTTGATGAGAGCACGGAGCAGATGGGCAGTGTGGTTAATTAAAGGGCCAGGGATAATGTTTCCTAAATAAAAAAAATAAAAGGAAAGTAGTTGGAAAACATTTTAAGAACCATAATCTGCATGAGTACGATCTTTCAGAAGGGAAGAATTGAGATAGTGGAAATTTATAAAAGATGAGACGAAAAAAATCCAGTTTCTTTAAACTCTTGCAATATTCTCACAAATGAGGTAAGTACTTTTAAAGTGGATTGTGATAAGCTTAAGTCAGTGATTGGGTGGCAAGGTTACCAGCAATGGCAAGGAAATGGAGTAAGTAACTGAGGAGGTCCGATGATTCCTACGAGCCAAACCTCCCTTAGTGTGAGAAAGCTGATCTGCAGTACACCAACTACTGATCTGGCCCAGTGAATTTGTTAGCCCAGAGATCTCAGGAGGCTGTTGAAGATCTCCTGTGCAGACTCTGAGAAGGGAAACACAGCACATCTGATCTGGAGTTTTTAGTGTTGCTGTTGGGCATTTACACTGCAGTGGTTCTCGGCAGTTTCGGCTCATCATGATTCAGAGGTGCTCAGTGTTGTGCTAACACTTCTCTTGCTTTTTCCTGCTGCTGCAATTTAATTTACTTCTCAGATAAAGAGTGCAAGCAGAGGTAGAGAGAATGTTTGTTAAGGGAGCTTCTTTGATGCCATATTTTTATACGTATAACCTATGATTCAGATAACCCATATCTAGACTTTCCAAAGTACCCTATCTTGAAAATTAATTTTCCCTCAGATACTTCTTGGCTGACTCACTGTCTCCTTCATGGGCTGGTTGCATAGCCCACAAATTGCCCAGGTCGTGGTGGAAACTACCTGCTAAAGGAGTCTGGGGTGGGGAACAGGTCAGACATGAGTAATGTTGGGATAATAGGAGAGAAGCAGCAGTTCATGTGAAAAGCGGAGGCTGGTGGGATGTCAAGGAAGAAGGCTCTACATTAAATCTCCTTTTACAGTACTCACTATTTAACCCTCACGCTTCCTGAAATAATTACAGTTTTGTCAGCTAAACCCCAGATTACACATGTGAAAACATAGTAGATTAAAGCAAAGCAAAACTGGCAAAGAGAAATACCAGAGACTTAGTTTTTCCATCTGTAAGATGATGATAATATCTACCCTGCTATGAAAAGAGCTAAAAGGGAGTATTACCCACAGAGTTGTTGGTAATGATTAGGGGGAACTGAATTATGCTGCCTGATGTAGGGCTGCCTTTGAACAAAAGCATTTCAAAGAGTGTTTAAGAGATCTGAAGGCTAACAATGTATTATATTAATAGAGTTGTTAGAAGAAATGAGAAGGAAATTAAAGTATGAGTAATGCAAACAAATTTATATGAAATAACAAAAAAACCCCGCTATGACCATTCTTCTTACCCACTTTGGCAGTTAACATGTGGATTATGCTTTCTATGTAGACAGTCAAATATTTTAAAATTAACACAGAAGACATTTTATAAGCACAATTTCATGGGATCAGATGTTTCAAGTTGGTAAAAATATTTTTCATGCACTGTATGATTGGCCTGTGGTACTTACTGTACCAGACATTCTTGAATCAAGAACTTGGCACAATTAAGGCAATTAGGCATGTTTGTGTAAAAGAACGGTCCAGGTTATATCAGATGGTTAGACCAGACCATGAAAAATTGAAGAAAATTTGTGATTAAAATGAGAATTTTGTTATAAGGACCAAAGTGTCAGAATTTCTAACTGGAATTTTGGCTTCATTGAAAATGATTGGGGTTTTGCATTTCACTTGTCACCCATGTGCCTAATTAGACTTCATCTGAAGCATTCTGTTGTCCTAAAATTTGGGATGTAAAAGTGTGTACATTATATTATTTATGTCATCTTTCAAATCTTATTTTTAGCATGTCTTGGAAGGACAATTTAAGATTTGATGTTTGACCTGGCCTATTGGGAAGTGCTTTATACCAGTCTAATCCAGGGAAATGATATGACATTTTTACCACCTTCTCTGTCCCATTAAACCATGACTTCAGTTGAACATCATTGAGCTCTTGCATAGAAATGATATTATATACCCCAGAAGCAGTAGACAGCTGCAGTAGACAGCATGGCTATCATCAGGATATAGCTGTCTCGCACTCGTCCTTAGTCTTTAGGACAAACACTGAAATATGGTGTATCTAGGGAGAAAAAGTAAATTGCAAATTGCAAAGACTGTAAAGAACTTTTCCAGAAGAAACACAGAAGTGAGGAGATCCCAAGAAGCCTCTGCAATGAACTCTGTCACACAGAAGTTAATAGAAAAAATGTTAAAATCTGGCTGGTTTTGTATTTTGTATTTTGTTTTGTTTTGTTTTGTTTTGTTTTCCTGAAATGAGCAGATGGATACTAGTATTCGGTTTTAAGCAGAAAGTCCAATTGCAGAAGGAGGTTTCTAATACTGCTTTATATTTTGGTTATGTTCTAACTTTACTGTCTTCACACAAATTTACACAGCTTTGCTTCTAGAGCAACAGACTTCTCATTCCATAATCCAGAGTAAGAAACTCGAGTGAAGTGATAGATCTGTCACTGCTTGACTCCTCCTGTTATAAACATGAAACAAGTATCAGATTCCTCACCAGTCCTTATTTTGGCTGCTGCCCAGAAGGTGTTGTTCTTTTGGGAATTTATGAAAGATGATAGGTTGACCCATGGAGGCAATCATACACTCTGTAGTAAAATCGTGAAATGCATTTTGTATGCATGTTGTAAGTGGAGATGGGTCAAGTGCTCTCCCTGAAATCCGAACGTTGGCAAGCTCACCCTGCTGCAAGAATGGGAATAATGTGGCTTACAGCACCTCACGTCATTCATTTCAGCAGGGAGATCAAGTGTGCAGTCAACAGAGTCTCTCCCAGCTCAGAATACTTATGTGCATAGACACACACATGCCGGCTACAGCTGTATTACATGGGACTCAGATATCTATATTAATGGGAAAAAAAATTTCCTCATTATATGAGGAGGAGCTTGGCATACTCTTGCAAGGCACAAGAAGGGCTTTCTCATTTATAAGAGTGACAGAAAAAGCACCCATGAGTGACATGAAAAGCACCCATGAATGCTTCTTCCAGTCTTGATATCTATTAAACTAAAGGAAACAGAACGCTGCAAATATTAACAAAAGCAGGTGAGACCATCCCTAAAGCTTCCTGTCATTATCAGCCGAGAGAGACACAGTGGCAATATGCACAAACACTGTGTCTACTGGGGTTGGCATTCATACAGCATCCTTTGGAAGGAACAAGAGAAAAAACTCAAAATATTGTTCCCCATGGAACTGCATAATCATGTATCTTTCTTTCCTTCTGGCTCAGTAAGGGCCACATCCAACAAGTCACACAAGTATTTGGTTATCTTAAAGTGTGTAAGTATACAAATGAAGTGAATGGGATTACTCCCGTGCTTAGAGTGAACCACGTGCTTTGCTGGATGAGAGCCACAGATCTCAGCAACTCCTTGGCCTGAGCTGTAAACATGGGCTACGTAAAGATCCCAATTCTTTGTCCAGATATTGCAATACTGGAGCCCTTCTGTAGCGAACATGTCTTGTTGCCAATTTCAGTGTGTTATTTCACCATGTAACTGAGGTTTTTGCTCTGTTATTCACGGCAGGTAAGACCGAGTTATCTCCTAACACGCGTTATATGACACACCTTCAGTCAAAAGACAATAAAATTTCACATTAAAAGAACAGTTCACTGTATTTTTAACCTCTTCATCCACTCTCTCACAGCCTTGGCAAATAAGTGACAACCATTGAACTCAAAATAAAGAGAGAATGCTTTATTCACTAGTTACCAGCAATAATTTTTAGGTTGCCAGAGACAGCAGAGAACTATTCTCCGCAGTTTAGAAGTGCTCTGATCCAGACTCAACATTAGCGACAAAAAGACCTAACAGACTGCCAAGTCCTCTAAGTGCAGAGCACGCACCAATGTACACAAATACTTTTAGGAAATGAACGGAAACTTTGACATGTCCTTTCAATAAGTATTCTTTTCCAGCCAGCTTGCAGCAAAACATCACATTTTTCAACTGTCGAAAAAACTATTTTAACAATAGAAAGAACAATAGATATCCCGCTTGTAAAAAGATGCTTCCTCATACAGAATAGGAAACATCAAGTTCAGAGAGTAACCAAGCACTACTGTTCATAAACAACCAGAAAAACTGAGTCACCCAATACAGTGAAAATGTATTCTACGCGTGACAGCACTTTACTGACCCATCTGTTACCCACCTCTCCTTCTAACCAGTCATACTGCTAGGCAGTATTAGCAATGTGAATTAATCGAAGTCATTTTAAACCCCTGAGCAGGAATATCAAGCTTTGAACTTCTGGCAGCGCTCACATATGACACAGGTAGTGGCTGTGCACGGCATCCTATAGTGCTCCCTGCAGAGTGTGCTGCAGGGTGGTAGATGCCACAGGGCTTGCGAAGGGGGCTGTGTCCCCAGCTTCCTGCCTGTCAGTCCTGCCCGGGTGTGGTGCACATACCCTCAGCTGTACGTTGTCAATGGAGCCGTGTATGGCCTCTGCAGAGCAACTGGATCAGGCCACACTTACAGACTGTCTGTGTATCAGCAATTCATTATCCATTGAGCTTGATAAAACAGTTCACTCCAGTTGAAGTAAATTTGCTAAATGTTTCAGTCAAAAAGCTATATTTCTCCAAAAAAAGACACATAACTGAAAGCATAACAAATAATAAGTAAAGAGGAAAAATCTCACATAATGTTAACTTTTTGAAATCAACACAGTCTTTGGAACACAAAAAACTGAAATGAAGAAGTGTTTGTTCTATTCAAAGTGAAGAGTAGTTGATGGAGGAAACAGGGCTTGGTGCAACTACCTCCTTGGTAGCTGAGTCCTACCACAAAGAAACTGTCTCTGACTCAGGAAGTACCTGAGCCATCACAGGCAAAATGGGAGTAGGACAGTCTCCAGGGAAGGATCACTGTGTGCTTGCTCTGGTTTTCGCCCTTCCCTAACCATTGTCTGTTGACTGCCATAGGAGGAGGACACCAGGCAAGACAGAGGTTTGGCTGGGCATGGTAAGACTGCATTTCTGTTTTTTCTGGTACGGTTATTTTAATTAGTCTAGAGGCAGATGTCCTGTAAGAGCCAGAAAGCAAGGAAAAAGACCTGTAAAGCCCCAGGGAGATTTAGTTCAATGAAGTCATCAGGACTGAACTACAGAAATTTAACTTGGAAAATAAATGTCTGTGTGTCTCCTTCAGTAGTCACAGCAAAAATAGTAAAATGCATCTGTTTATATCCATGCTGCTTTTGGGTGAACTCTACATACTTGGTGGTATTTTGGGCTGTTGGTGGTGACCATCAAGAAACAGATATTTAGCCTTGCTCAGTAGTTTTCCTCCAGTGCAGGCCATTTTCTTAAGGGCTGGGAAGCTTCAGGTAGACTGAGGTGACAGGAAAGCAGGATGTGATCCTGTTAGCCTCTCCTCAGTGGAGGTATCATTCAGGTCAGCCAGGAATATAGTAATGGCTGATCATTCTAGCTTAGGCAAAGAAACTAAGCTTGAGGAAAGTGCCTGTGGAATATTTCTGGCTTCCTGTTTTGTGGTCCATTCTGATAGCCAAATGGTAATTCAAGGTTCATACATTTTGTCCGTATCTGTCATGTCCTGAACTGTCATGGATGAGAAGGTGAGGGAACAGAAAGCAGATTAACAGGCAAAGAACCGGGCGTGAGAGCTGGAAGGAAACACGGGGCTGTTGTGAAGGGAAGGGATCAAGAGGAATGCCTAGTAGGGTGGAGAGGATGGTTGGGTGTAGAAGGTAAGTAACAGATGGAGAAAAATATTTAAGAATTGTGGGTAATCTGAATACTTCTCATCTCTGTATGTGCTGGGATGCATAAAACCCCGTACTTCTTATAAGGGACCCAGAAGGAAAAAGGTGTGTGAAGCAGCACTGGTGTCTCAGATTCATGTCTGTGAAGTGTTTGCATTCAGCTGGGATGAGAGGGCCACTCTGTACGCTTGTACATCTTCAAAACTGTGAAGAAACATGTGGAGCCCTTCTGTGCACTTGGTGTGCATTGTTGGAAAGGATGTCCCACAGCACTCTTTCCTACATCATCAAAGGTAGTTCGGTTCTGATGCTTTGTGGAAAGTCCTCTCCTCACTGACTGAAAACACAGCACTGGTGGCTCTGAGCAGAGGCTTGGTGGCAAAGCCTTGCCTTCTTCCCAGGGCTGCTGGCCCAGGGGGACCTCAGGGCCCCGCGATGGGGGTGATTTGACACCATCAGTCTCCACGGGCCTCTGACAGCCATGCAGAAAGGGAAGGGTGTGCAGAGCTAGGGCCATGTTGCCTGCCCAGCAGCCCACATTACAGACCTTGCCATTCACCCTCACTTCCCAACCAGCGCATGGAGCTGCATCTCATGACAGTAATGGGGCTTTTGGCAGGTAACAGAGGCACTAGCGTTATTACTTCCCCTTGGCATAAACATATGAAATTGAGGGTAATTATCTGTGGGGTGCAGTGCAGGAGGTGACGTTTAATTAATGTCTAAGGGAGGTGGGTGCTTCTCCTGGAGACATCCAGCCCTCCCTCCCATCAGGTCAGCCAGGGCTGTTCTCCCTCACCTCACTGCGGGGAGATGAACATGGTGCCGTGGGCTGCTCATTGCAGAGCTGGGGGGTTGCCATTAGGGATGCCGTGTTACTGATGTACTGCAGGAGCTGGGCATCCCCCTCAGCCCAGCTCCTCTCACACTCGGGGAGCTTAGGTGCTGTCAGCATGAGGTGGCCACTTTATGGGGTGTTTGGTTTTGTTTTATTTAAATTGTTCATTTTGACATGAGCACCAGAAATCTGCCCAGGTACTCGTGCAGGCTCTTGTCCTGGTGGGAAGGGCAAGAGGGTCTGTGGAGTTGAGAAGAAGCAGCATTGGCTTGCAGGGAAGGTGGGCAGGCAGGAGTAGAGGCACTGCCTTTGATCAGAGGGAGCCAGAAACATTCCAAGAAAGCCTTGGCCATGAATGAAGAGCAAAAGCTAAGAAATGCTGTATCTTCTCTGCCGCAGACCTGCTGGATAGCACTGCTGCTCTGGAAAACAGCACTCATTTGCCAGCTGCAGTGAGGCCCAGGCACTCTGAGGTACTGTTGGTGCGAGGTACCAAAACCACACTCATGTCTGAGCACTTCCACGTGTGACTGAGCACTTCCACTGCGCTTGCGCTGGCCGCTGACTGAAGGAGAACCTCACACAGCGGCTTTCTTCTGTCCTGCTCCTGCAGGCTGTTGTGAGCTCTTTAACATCCTAGCTTTCCAATCATTTTCGCAAGGAGGGACATATTTACCCACTCCTTCACTTCATTCTTCCCAGGGCTGTCAGTGCAGCCATGTCAGTGACAGGGCATGGAGTCTCAGGGCGTTTGGTGTCCTCACCTGCCACATCCCACAAAGCTCTGCCTCGGATGGGCACTTCTTTCACACAAACTTGGTGACGGCACTAAGTAAGAATCAATCACATATGGGTTTGCTTTCAGAAATGTAGTCCTGAGTGACAGTTCTCTCTATTTTCTCAGTACTTTTCTCCACCACATGGTTGATGCAGCATTTAACAGAGGAGTAGCAGGGCACTTTATAAGTGGAAAATATTGTAAATATACACAAAGGATATTGAAAACGGATGCTCTGATTGCAGAGCCATCTAGGCTTTGCTGTAACATGACAATACTGAGCAACTGCTGCATAGACAATTGGTCTGTTTGAAGCTGGCTGGCATCACTGCTGCAGATGCTGGCAGGCCCTGATGCCAACCTGCATTGCAAATTGTCTGCAAATGCACAACAGAGACATCTGGGTTTGAGTTGTGTCGCAGTTCCACTTAGTAGCTTAAAAATGGACCTTCCATCCTCTTCTGAGGTGTGTAATTAGGAGGAAACATATGAGCACTATGGCCTTGGCAGCCCCTCTCTGTTTGGAACAACTAACTAAGAAAACAAGACAGAAAATCAATACTGTTGAGGACTAATGAGCCAAAGCATGTACTTCAAGTGAAAATGTTTGCAGTTTTTCTTTAACATGTCAAGGAGCTGCGTCTAAGAGAGATGTGTGGCAGCAAGATTCATTCTGCACTGTCCCCACTATCACAGCAGGGAGTAACACGATCAGTGGCGTGATGGTCTGCTAGAAACCAACTAACTCAGTCACTGCGTGGTTTTTAAGTTGATATTAGAGTTAGGAAGTGAGTTTGGGTTATTCACCCCTTTTCTCCCTAGATTTGATCATAGATCACAGAATCATCTGGTGGAAGAGACCTTTAAGATCATCGAGTCCAACCTTTCACCCTGCACTGCCAGGGTCCCTAAACCATGTCCCTCAGCACCACATCTACACAGCTTTTAAACGCTTCCAGGGATGGGGACTCCACCACCTCCCTGGCCAGCCTGTTCCAATGCTTCACAACCCTCTCTGTAAAGAAGTTCTTCCTGTTATCTAACCTAGATCTCCCCTAGCGCAACTTAAGGCCATTTCCTCTCATCCTGTCACTTGTCACATGGTAGAAGAGACCAACACCCTCCCCTCTACAACCTCCATTCATGTAGCTGTAGAGAGCAATAAGGTCTCCCCTCAGCCTCCTTTTCTCCAGACTAAACAACCCCAGCTCTCTCAGCCGCTCCTCATAAGACTTGCTCTCCAGACCCTTGACGAGCTTTGTTGCCCTTCTCTGGACACGCTCCAGCACCTCAATGTCCTTGTAGTGAAGGGCCCAAAACTGGGCACAGTACTCAAGGTGTGGCTTCACCAGTTCTGAGTACAGGAGGACAATCACTTCCCTGTTCCTGCTGGCCACACTAGTGCTGATACAAGCCTTCTTGGCTGTTGACCAGCACCCCCAGGTCCTTTTCCGCTGGGCAGCTTTCCAGCCACTCTTCCCCAAGCCTGTAACGCTGCAGGGGAGGCTGTAGATATTTTGCTGATATTTCTCTCTGCTGCCTTTGGGCTGTGATACGGACTCTTCCAACGGACAGAGGAGGCTGCATTGTCCCTCTGCTCCCTTTGCCTGTATCAGTGTGTCTGCCTGGGAGAGCTGCACCTCCAGCTCTGCGGTCTGGGGAGAGTCGGGACTTGGTGCACTGGTTTGGTACAAAACATAGCACACTCGCGCATGTTTTTTTAACCAGTTGCATATGAAGTCTTGCTCGGTCTTTGCAGCTCTGGTTCTTCTCCTGAGATCTTTGCAATGCTGTAAAAGGACAGACGATGGCACTCCAGCATCGCCTTTTCTCTCCTGCTGCCTTGGACACCCAGATGCAGGATCAGCTCATTCCCAGAGCTCTCACCTCCTAACTTCCAGTTTCACTTTACTAATGGCTTTTTGCACCCATTCTCTCTTGAAACGACATTGCACATGGACCTAAATAGCTCCTCTCCATCTTTGGTTTTGGGTGCCCCTGTTACGCACAGATAACGTCGTATTCCCTTCATTGCACCAGGCTGTACGAGGCAAAATACTCAGAGCCTCCCTTCAGCAGACAGACTTTCCTCCCCCTCGATCGCGGCATCTTCCCCGTGCAGTTCATCTGTCTTTAGCAGGGACTGTTGTATACTGCAGCGATGGCGTTTTACCGTCACTTTGTACAACAGTGAGTAGCTCTCCTGACACCACTTAAGACCATATTTTCTTTTTGCACAGCCAGCTACATCACATTGGCAGCATATAATCATCCCACAATCACCTCAAATGCACGGGTCTTTCTGTGCTTCACTGAATTCTAGCAGATGAGTTCCCAACTTATACAAAAATGTTTTGACATCAGTTCCTTACTGCAAGACCCTGAACATTGTACTACTGAATTTCATGTTATTTTTATTAATACTCCAGTCCTCAAGCTCACTCAGCTCTTCTCAGACAGCATCCCCAATTCTTTTCTCTATGGGTGATGCCTCCTACCTTAGTGTCATCAACAGATGCCGTTAGTAATAGCCTTAATATTTATTTCAAATCACTAATGCAATCATCAATCCTTACCACCTTTGAAGATCTCCATCAACAATTGTTCTCTGACATGGAATTTCCCACCTTCACATCAGCCATTGCCACATCCTCTTACCCAACTCCTTACCCACCATACAGTTTCCTAGTGTTAAGAGTCTCGTGTGGCTCTCTCCTCAATGAAATGAAGTACAGATGTGACCCGTACCTCATTTTGACTAGGGCACTGTCAGGTGAATTGGACAGGACTCAGCAAATCCAGTCTCCACTTCAGAGTCTTTCATTATCCATTTATTTGAAATCCTTGAAGAAGCATTCACAGGAGAGCCCTGGGCTGGGACTGCCCAGGATGAAATTGCTCCTGGAGTGAAGTTGTCCCCATGCTGTTCTTGGCTAGGTGGTGGAAAAAGATGAACTCCACTAGCGCCCAGAATAGAGGAGAGTACACACACCCCCCGGTATCCAAGGCTGGCCCTCAACCACACCATTAGACTTTTCTGATTTATTTGGCACTCCCTAAGAGGTTATTTGGAAAATGAGCAGCATCCCTCCCCTGCTGTGGTGTGCGTGCATCTTCTCAGCTGCCACTGGACTGTGTGATGCCTCACACCCCTCTGTGCTGGAAGCAAGGGCCTTGGCCCTGGGGAGGTGATACTTGCTGGCTGCCCTGCAGAGTGACAGGCCTGATGCCAGTTTAACGGTGGCCATAGCCACTCCAGGAAACCATTTTGATTTCTGTGCAATTTCTCCTGTTAGCACAACCGTCCTCCAAGCAGCACAGGTCAGAGCTCTGAAGAGCTTCGCCAGGGAAGTGATGGTGGAGCAGTCAGCCCTTCTCCCTCAGCTCCCTCCTGCTCTCCAGAGAGCCAGGGAATGCAGCAACCGGTAATTAATGTGCTGGGCCCTGTGCTGCCTGCACTGGCAGGGAAATCTCTTCGCTTCTGCACAACGGCCAGCTCACAGAGCTTCAGGAGTGATGACAGTATTCTGCACTAGTAACAGCATTCAAGTCCTGCTTCGATCACAAGGAAGGGGAAAGTGAGGCACAGTGACTTGCTTGAGATTGTCAAGCAAAGGCAAGAATCAAAGCTAAAGCTACTGCTCCCTGAAAGGAAAGGTGGGAACGGCACACTTGCTTCTCCTCCTCCTCACTGCCCCATGAGGCCACCCAAGGGCTGCACTGTGAGGCGCGGTTGGGTTGACTGCAGCCGAGTTACCCCAGCTGAGAGCTGGGCTGTGATTCACAGCCATCCTGGCACGTTGCAGGCATGCAAAGAAAGGAGTTTGCTGAAATTTTGAACTGTTGCTGGTACTTTAGACCAGTGTGTTTGAATCAAACAGGCAGGCTGTGCTTTGGGGTTTTCTAGACAGCAGGGAGCACACTTCCTTTATTTTTCATCAGCTCTGCTGGATGTATCCAATAAAATCCTCTTCATTTCAAAAGAGGCTATAAATGAAATGCTTGTGATGTGGCTGTGCCAGCTAGACAGGGAGCTCACTGTGAAAAAAACTTTATAGCTGCTCTTCTGGTGGGGATCGGCTTGCATGGATTTGTGGCAAACCCTGCACCATAACCCAGGGACATGATTCTGATCCCCATGCTCTGGGGCCACCATCTAATTAAATAGTGCACAGCTTAAAATCTTTATAGGGTCTAACTTTTAGAATATGTAGAAATTTCTAGCCTAACATACTTATGATTCAAATATATGCAGTTAATTGATGTTTCCTGTGGCTTCCAGATGGTCTAAAAGGAACATTTTATATTGCCCTGATTACTAGCACAAGAAAGAGATCTTAGGAAGGAAATGGAGCACTTCAACCTGAGACAAGTATTTGCAATAAAGGAGACAAGGAGGTCACAAGGAAAAGGAAAGGACTGTTTGGGTGTTCTCCTCTGCAATCAGGATGTCATTCTTGCCTTGGTCCCCTTATTTAATGATTTTTAGCATGGGGAAAGACAGAGCCAGTTATAACTAATTTTATGTGGTGTTGCCTGACAGGAGAGGAAAACAACTGCTGCAATGACTGAACTGCCTACATGGAAATTATGGACTACTTGCGCATCTGTTTCTACATAAAGGAAAGAAACTTGGTGGGGGCAACATCGATCCTGCTGTTGTCTCCCATGGAGACCTGCAAGAGTCTGGTCCATGCATCTTGAATGCAGCGTGGTCAGAAGGAAATGCAGAACTTTCTCAGGAGCATTTCTGGGGCCCCAAAGTTTTGCCCTTTGGGCTGGTATAGGTAGTAGTTTGGTAAGGCCACTTTAAGAGAAGGGTCCTTCCACGGACTCAGTGCCCCCAGGGTGCCTCTGGCTGTGCTGTATTTTTGGGATATTGCAGTAGTTGCTGATAGGTGGTTTTATCTGAATTGAGGGATATATTTCTCAGCCGTCAATGCCGCTGGGGTTGCCCCTAGTGTTTTTCAGGATGGGTTAATGTTACTTTCCAGTCCTTGATTTTTCCCTTCCTATTGTACGTGGGAGGCCACAGATCTAGCCCTGTGTCACTTAAGCAGAAGCCGGTGAAAGACAGAAGCCCTGTGCTAAGCAAAATTTTTCTTCACTTTTTCACTTAAAAGTCTGAAATTATCAGTGACACAAGAAGCCCTTAATGGACAGGTACCAGGCCATATCACCAACACCTTGTCCCACTTATGTCCAGCCTATGCATAGCTGTATAGCATAGTACTTTCCTTATCTTGTCTTCTGAGATATTCTTTCTTCCCTCCTCCTTCCAACCAGCCTGGGAGTTCATGGGAAGAGTCCATAACCTCAACCAAAGTGACAAAGCACCAGTGACTTCTTCTCCTTCTCCTGAGAGCTTGGTTGACTCCTTATGGGCAACACACAATGTGAGAACAGATCCACTCAAGCTGATGTGTGCATCCCTCACAGGCCTTGCCTTGCGAGGGTGGCTCTAGTAACCTGATTTTCTCCAACCTCTAATAACCTTGTCCAGATAAGCTTTGTGAAAGGCAGGACCTTGAAAAGACCTTCATCTCCAGGATAATTTTATCCTTTGCTTTATTTTTCTTCAAATTTGCTCTTTTCTACTTTCCAGTCTATCACTGGCAATTCCTATCCACTCTGATTTTTTCAGATGTGTTTTAGGGTCAGCTCTAAAGCTCACACAATTGCCTGGAAAGGCTCTTGTCACCATGTTCAGAAGAGGACTGAGATACTAACACTGGAATTACTTCATCTAAGGTCAAAACAATGTCTTGATAACCCTTCTTGCCTCTGGAGGTGCCTGTTCTCCAAAGGCACCATTGTTTATGACATTAACATTTTGAAGGTGCCGAAACCTTATTCTTGTGGCATACTCAGAGGCATTGAGAACCATATCATATCATAGAATCATTTAGTATGGAAAAGGCCTTTGAGATCATGGAGTCCAACCATAAACCTAACACTGCTGAGTCCTCCACTAAAACATATCCCTAAGTTACACATCTACATGTCTTTTAAATGCTTCCAGGGATGGTGATTCCACCACTGCCCTGGGCAGCCTGTTCCCATGCTTGAAAACACTTTTGGGGAAGCAATTTTTCCTAATGTCCAATCTAAACCTCCCCTAGTACAACTTGAGGCCATTTTCTCTTCACCTATCACTTGTTACTTGGGAGAAGAGACCAACACTCACCTCTCTACAACCTCCTGTCAAGTAGTTGGAGAGGGCAGTAAGGTTCTCCCTGAGCTTCCTTTTCTCCCAGTTCCCTCGGCTGCTCCTCATAAGACTTGTGCTCTAAACATTTCACAGTTTTGTTGCTCTTCTGTGGACACACTTCAGCACCTCAGTGTCCTTCTTGTAGTAAAGGGCCCAAAACTGGGCACAGTACTCAAGATGCAGCCTCACCAGTGCCAAGTACAGGGGAACAATCTCTTCCCTACTCCTGCTGGCCACACTAGTGCTGATATAAGCCAGGGTGCCATTGGCCTTCTTGGCCTCCTGGGCACACTCATGTTCAGCTGGCTGTCAAACCAACACCCCCAGGTCCTTTTCCCCACCAGGCAGCATTCCAGCCACTCTTCCTCAAGCCTGTAGAGTTGCAGGGGGTTGTTGTGACCCAAGTGCAGGACCCAGCACCAGAATAATCAGATTGCTGTCTACCCCTTATCTGGGCCTTATGTTTTTAGACTGAGGTGATATCAGTTACTCTCCAATAATACACCAACTTAGTGAGCAGTAACCACAATGGGCCTGACTTTTTAAGCAATGAAACGACTGGCTTTAGCTCTGAGTGAATACAGCCGGTTTGGTGCCAGCTCCATCCAACAGAGAAGGGATATAGGCAACCCAGCTGGAAATCACTCCTGAAGACACAACAAAGGGAAAAATTTAAACGTTCTCAGAAAATTATTTTAAAATCCATTCACATGAATGAATGCTGTAGATGTACTCCATGCCCTAGAAGTACTTGATGATTACCTGGTTGAGGAACAGAAATAGCAGTACCTGACCTACCTTACCTCTTAAGCAATTCTTGAGCCTGGGGTGTTAGGTAGTCTCACCGTACACACACTTTTAAAAGGTAAAAACATGTTTGGGAAACAGGGTCATGAAATGTAATTCAAGCAACAAACCCCAGGAAATGCCAGCAAGATCACAAGTCCCCTAAGTCAGAGAGAGGCCCAGTTCTTCCCCAGGCAAACGGTTTGCTGCGAGTATTCACACTGCGCTGTGCACAATGAATCACACAGCTTCTATACTCATCTGCACCCTGGGTCACCCAGTGGGGATTCCTTCACTGCAGCCATTCAAGGCGAGATGCTATAATAAACCTTACTAATAATACTTCCCAGCTCCACTGCAACTTTGTCTGCCAGCACTTTGCAGAGAACAAGAGAACCATTTGTCTAGAGAAGGGTGAAAAAGTTTGGACAAGACAGTTTGCTCAGCTCTTGTGTGCCTTTGCTTGCTGTCAAACCACCTTAAGGGGTTTAGCGTGGGTTTCTTTGGTTTTTTTATAAATATACATATTATGGCCTAATAAGAGCCTTTGGGAAAAACACAGGAATGTATTCAACAGGCAAAAAATCTTGTTTTTCCAAGGCATTCCTCATCTCAGCTGAAGTATTTTTGTAGGGCTTTAAACAGGGGGAAGCATACGTTCTCTAAAGCTCGCAAACACGTATGTCTTTCCCTGATGATGCACACAGGGGCAGGAGAAGTTAGCATCTGAAAGCAGAAGCTATGTTTTTGCTGTATTACCCTTCTGGTCGTCTCCTGGTTTTTCAATTAATTCCGTTAGTAGAGCCAGAGTGAAATTGGGGTTACACGGTGTACCAGGTCAGAGCAAAGGTTTGCTGTTTCTCCAGATCGCTTATTAAACCAGCCCTTTGGCAGCAGCCCATTTATTCAGCTTTCGCGCTCTCTTTTGACTGCAGACCTGCTGGGAACCAGGGTGAAGACCCCTAACATGTAATGTGGCAGCAAGTCGTATATGCCCCTTTAGTCCTGTCTGGCTGAGTGGGAGTTACAAAATGGGTCTCCATTAAGATGTTTTTAATTGAATTGGTCTGTAAGAGGAAGGCAAGTTCTTTGCTGAAGCCTTTGGCCTCAGTCTCATTTGCTCCTTGCCCTCAATTTCCCCAGTCCTCCTGCGCCAGGAGAGAGGCAGAGCACAGGGGGCAATAGCTGCCTGCGCATCCCCCTGCCCTGCTGCCCTGCAGCTCCCTGGCTCTCGGCAGCTCCTGACACGGACAGCCTCCTCCAGCTCACTGCTCCAGAGAGGGGGGCCTGCCTGGCAGAGCAGCTATGGAGGAAAAGAGGTGGGGGGACTTTTTCTCCATGGCTGTTAGCATGCTGGGCAAGATGCTGCATCTGCCCAGCCAGGCAAAGCTGAGGGGGAGCCAGGTGCTTTGCCTCAGCATTACTGGATCTTGCCCCACATGGGATTGCTTTTCACTGAGACCCTCGGGAACGTTGTCTTGGAGAGCATCTCTCAGCGCTTTCCCTTTATTTGGACCCGGATGCCTCTATGAAATCTGGAGCCAGTGCATTGACTTCAAAGGAACAACAGGCAGCGTTGAGTCAGCAGGTTTGTCCCGATTCTGAGAGCAGAATCAGGCGCCCGAGCCCACGCGAATTTGGGGATGGGTGATGTTCCTGCGTATTTAAGAGCTGCATCACAAAGCCTAGGCCAGATTATCCATCCTTTCCATCCAGATCTGGAGGAAACGGGAAACAGCTTGATCCTTTAGGGCTGACAAAACTCCTCAGCGTGAGGCTGACCACAGAGAGCGAGAAGTAGGTAAAGCCAGCTATTATGGCGGTCCCCAAAATAGAGTCTGAGGGGAGGGCATGTTGCCAGATGCTGCTGAGCCTTGCCAGTGCTGGGCCCAGAGGGCTGCAGCTGGTTGCTGTAGCCCAGAACGCAGCAGATGCACTGGAGCTGCTACCGGACTGCTTGGGAAGGGCAGGAGAAAAGCACTTCTTGCTGCCATCACCCAGCCATAGCTCAGGAAAAAGGGGGAGCATGGGGGTACAGCACTGTATTTACGAGCTGGGCAGTAAGGTTCACAAAGCTCAAAGAGTCCAACAGAGACCAAACTAGCCAGAGGCCGTGAAACTGGAGACAGCCGGGTCCCCGCCTCTTGGAAAGGCAGCTCGCCCTGTTCTCATTCTTATAATGAAGCGTTAATTTTGCGAGGTACCAGCCATCTTGCCAGTTAGTCTGTTGTCCCTCCCCTTACCAAACTGGAGACTTTACCAAGCAGCTGGGGGCTGCATGGTCCTGTGGGTTTGTCTTAGTCAAACACTTTTATATCTTACCTTCAGATCCTTCTCAGGCAGGAGGTATCACTGATGGGGGGGTCACTCAACTGCACCATGTCTCATTTCCCTCCTCAGATTAATTGCACTTTCCTTCCTCTTCAGTGGTTTGTTGTTGGGGTTTTTTTGTTGTCTGGTTGGTTTTCGGGGTTTTTTGGGACGGGGGGGTTGTGGTTTTGTTTTTTGGGTTTTTTTTTTATTTTGTTCTGTTCAGTTTTCCAAATAAAAGCACTAAGGGACTAAACCATGCCCATATTGCCTGGACTAGGGACACAGCACACCCTGTCTTTTCTCAAAGAATCCTACTGTCCCTTCCCTGTGTCTGCCGTCTCTGTCCTTAGCCTTTTTTAGAGTAAGGTCCCTTTAGTTGTGAGGCTGCCTTTCTGTTTAGACTAATGCAATATTATTGTTATCACACTAATTTTTCTTCCTCTTGCTTTCCAGCACTGCAATATTTTGTGTGGTGCTGATCTCTGATTCTCTGTACACACACCATTTTTAAAATCAAATTAGAATGGACTTCCCCAGAAGGCATTCCTCTCTGCCACACATAATAACGATGTGAAACGCACCAATTAAATAATCCTGCTGTTGGGTAACTTCTCCAAAGAAGCTTTTTTTTGGCTTGAAATGTACGTGCAGTTGAACTCAGTCCAAGGAAGACAGCCCCAACCCTATGGGTTCAGCTGCCTTCTCCTGGTTGACTTCTACAAGCCAATCCCAGCTGGAATTTGGGTCCTTGCATAATACAGCAACAGCTGCTGCTGGTCTACAGCACCTCATCTCACTGCTCATCATGGAGAACATGTTCCCACAAGCTAAACCTTGCTGCACAGGATCAAGCGTTGCCTCTCTGGTGGCTTATTGGTAAAGGGAAGAGCAGGGACTGCTGCTGCCTTGTCTGTGGATTCTGGAAGTAGGAGCTGGTACATGATGAGACAAAGGGCTGGAGTGCGAACGCAGGAATGGTTTGGGACAAAATCCATCTCCTTCTGTGAGCTGGGTGAGACTTTCTCTCCTGTTACCAAGCATCAGCAAAGGCACGTGTTTCTTCAGAAGTGTAAGCTAATTGGAGCTTTTAAGTCATCAGCAGCTCAGTTTTATTATAGCTATTCATGGTGGGCACCAAACTGACTGCCTGACTGTACAAAACGGTTCCAGCCACGACGACTCTGCATATCAAGGACTAAAATGCGACTCTTTGGCAGTTTTATGTTTTTTTCATTCCAGTGTAAATTAGTTAGGGATGAGGTGACATCATTTTATTTAATCCTGGTTATTAGTCTCTCAAATTTTCTTTAATTAAAGCCAGATCCTGATGCTTTTACTGCTGTTGAATCTACCTGCAGTCACAGGGGCGACACAGGGAGTAAACACTGACACAGCTTGAATCTGGCCTGTAGACTATGAATTCCTCGGGGGTTGTGAATCTCATATCATTCATCTGTGAAGTGCCATGGTGCTGTATAAACAATAAATAAATATCATTTTTCATCCCCCTTTTTAATTTTTATTGTATTACAGACTTGGATAAAGCACATTTCCCTGTGTTATAACAGCAATAACATCCCAGCCTGATTTAGCTAATTAACAAAGGAGAAGCCACATTGTGATGCAGTGTTTGCTTCCTACTGGCTTCTTACACGCTGTGCCTATCAAAAGAGAACAGCAAACATGCGTAGAGAAATGAAAGAAGCCTCTTTGATTGTGTGGACTTTCTAGTAAGTGGCACTTTGCATTTTGTAGATCAAGGTCTGGAAATAACACTGGCAGTAATTATGCACATGTGGCATGTCACCTTGATGCAGTGGTATGGAATTGAAGGGGAGAACAAATTTACATAACTAATCACTGACAAACAAGATAAAGTGATTGCTATTAGCAAGTTAACTTTTCTCTACAATTACCACCCTGTGCTATCTGCAATACCCTACCTAGCATCTCTGTGAAGAACAAGGGCCTGCTGTGCTTCAGATATCACCGCACTGCCTTTTTCATGGTAAAATCAGAGAATATCCTGTTAATTTGCTTCTCATCCTTGGCTGTGAAACTTGGAATCGTACCATGGGAAGAAGCAGAGAAGACAAGGCTGTCTTCCTCTGGCCTGTGTGTGGACGGAGATTACGCACAAATATAAATTGCAAAATTTGGTTGATGATCTTCAAAACTGGGCTCATTAAGAACACAGCACACAAGGGACCGAAACCAACAGGTAATCAAAAGTTTTACAGGGGTTTTGGAACTGGATTATTTAATTCTTCTCAGTTTTTGTGGAGTCACGTTTCCATGCTTTCCTCTACAGCTACTAAGCCTGGAAACACTCTCTTCTTAGCCCTGAATTTTTCCAGTCGGTACCTGGGATCCTTGGTGTTGAGATGCTGGCATTAAATACTGTGAATCTTGTCATTAAACCAGGCGTTCCTCACAGGAGTGCACCCCTCTTTGTCATCTGGATGGCTCCTGTCTCTGGCAAACACCCTTCTTGTTGAGAAGAAAGTGACATAAGTTGCTGTGTCTGGAAGCGGATGCGTGAGACTCCTTAGATCACGGATGGGAGTGCTGAGCTCCATGCCGGTTTTCTGTGGATGAAGAACTCCCTGTCCCCCTCCACATGCTGCTTGCTGTGCCTGACTTTTCACATTTACACTGTGAAAAGTAATGGTTTCTGGCTGCCAACCAGCTTCTTCACTTAAAAACACCTTTCTTGTCTATTTCTGTGGTTCCCTTCCTTGACTTTGCAGGGAGGGGGACCCAGATATGGCTATTCAGCAGACCAAGAGCTCACAAAAGTTGTCTCAGGTCAGTGGCACCCTCTTCTCTGGTTGGCAGAGGATCAAAGAAGCTGTTCCCTGGAATGAAACAGATGGAAATAGTGCAAGGTGCTGCCCAAGTTGCCCAGCTGCGTGGCAAGTTCTGGAGAGGAGCATCTAGTTCAAGGGCTTTCCTTTTTCCTGCTGGAGCTGGGAGATCTTGCTCTGCAAAGTCTGTCTAGTCTGGCTAGTGGTAAAGATATGCTGAGGATAAACAGAAACAACTTCTTGGAGTCTTTCTGAGCCTCTTTTATTTCTCTGTTTATATTTATAGCTCTGCTCAGAGAAATGGGACTTTCAAACCCGTTCTTTGAAATTAAAGAGAATCAGGCCAAAAATATTTCATTATCTACACCATCGTTTTCTCCCTTCTATCTGGAACAGTTGTCAGAGAAAGGGAAGGCAACTGTGCACAATTAGCACGGACTATGCCAGATAATTGAAAACAAAAATGAAGTGAAAGAATAAATAGCGGAGATGGAGAAAAGGTCCTCCTTAACACATAAAGCCACAGAGAGAAACGAGAGGATAGGGCTAGGACAACACAGCCCAACTGTGGCTTCAGTTAGTAACATTTGGGCCTGAAGATTTTGTTTGCAAAGTGTGTTCATCAGAGTAGCCTGGTTCATCTCACCTTCATGTCTGTTCAAAGGTTTATTCTTCTCTGAGCCAGTCCTGCTGGCAAAGTTCCTCTAGTCTGGAGACTGCAGAAGAGTACCAGGGTAAAAGGCATGATGTTGTGATGAGCTGGGAAGTCTGTCTTGTCTTGCATGCAGCAGTGCTGGACAATGACTGCAAAAGCATTCACATGCTTGAGGTGGTCTTTCGTGGTGCATGATAGGTAGCTGCCCTGTCCAGGGAGCTTGTTGTGCCCCTGAGTTGGAAAGCGAACCCTCAAAGACATGGAGACTGTAAGGAAAGGCCCCACCATAGCCACGCGGGACCCCACAGACTTAGAGGTTTTCTTGCACGGTGTGCAGAAGATGAGAGCGTGTGTTCTGGCATGCAGAGACCCTGTATGGTGTGGTTGAAACGGAAGCAAAGGGCATCCAGCAGCTCACATCCACATGGCAACCACAAACCAGGGGGTACTGGGCAGGCTGAAGCATCATAGCCCAGAAGAGAAGCAGAATGGTCAAGTGTTTTCTGATCTCGGCAAGGAATTTCCACCAGGAAGAAGGGGAAAGTTTTATTCAGTAATTTTCAGGACTTCAGGATCAGTTTGTGTCGGATGATCACTACAGCATTAATGCAATTGAGGGTTTTCTGAGGGCTGGACTCTCACTGGACTGGAGGCAGTGGGTGTAAGAGCCAGTGAAAGGGAAGAGCTCTCCTCTGGACGGCTGTAGTCCATTTTTCTGCTGATTTCAGAGACGGGAGAGCTCTGGAGAGTTAAGAAAAGATCATTAACTTTTGATGGGGTTTGATGATCATTGCTGTGAGGAAAAGCTGTATTTGTATGTAGTAGTTAGGGGATGACTTGGGTGTATATCAAGTTTATGTCAGGAGACATTTTGTCTTTATTATACAGGGAAAAGAAGAAATGGGGTCTATATGGAGGACATACATCAACTGTGATTTAAGTGATTCTCTCTGGAAATGACCCCACCTCCCTGGCTTCTTGAATGAGCCACTTTTCAAAGCAGAAAAGGAGGCAGCAAACAGATAACAGTACAGAAAGTCAGTGTGACATCTGCCTTGCATTTATGCTTATGTTTCGCTTTCTGATCTGTGAGTTTTTCAGGCACAAAATGACTAAATTTCAACAAGTTCAAATCATGCCGCGGATCATCCTATGCAGCAAGTTGTTTACCCACTCTATTTCAGGCAAGTAATTTCAATATTGACAGATTGGCTGAAGCCCAAATTTGATATGCTGCTATTAGCATATTTTCACTGTTTCTGTGCTTACAAAGGAACCAGAATGTTCCCTGGCAGTCAAGGCTAATAAGTATGCAAATCATGATCTGTGCTTATAGGCACGCTCTTTTTTGGTACATGAATCAGTATGCCAATTTGGCGCTCCCCTTTCTGATCAGAGATAAACAGAGCTGCAGGGATTAGGGTGACAGATAATTTCTCCTGAAAACCGTCTGGGTTTTGAAACATGCAGAATTTATTTAATCCCCCTTACTCTGCACAGTGGATTGGCTCTAGGAGAAGCTACTGACTGAAGGGCTAATACACAGGTCTCTGTGCCAGAATATGTGAACCCATGAGGCTTTCTACTTTCTTAAGGTCACTTTTAAACTAATATCTTCAAGAGCTAAGAAATAGCTTTGTGTCTAATGATTTTAGGGCCTGAAAGGAAATTTACATTTTTAAGGGAACTGTATGAACCAAGAGCATGTGAAGCAAGATCTTAGCACAGTGATCATGGGTAGTATGCATATATTTCTCAAGCTCGAATATTCCGTATCTGTGCACTCTCTTCAGTCATAACCTTCTCAGTATGATGTTTCACACTTCCTTAGTAGCTCACATCTCTTGAGCATCCCCTCCAGATTACTCTTCCTTGTATTGCCAAGCTCCTCCACATGAACCCGTGTGACAGCAGCTTCGTTGTGTCATAAAAATGACATAATCATTCCTGTTCCTTCAGTGCTGCTTTTCAACTGTGGAACCACTATCCCCCTTCTTCAAAAGAGTACTTTGAGGGTGGACATCTAAAAATGAGCCAGGCATTTAGACACTGCAGCAGTGGAGGTCACTGGCATGCATAAACAGACAAAATTACAAGGAAGGATACTAAAGAAAGTGAAAAGGAGAACTTAAGACTGCTTTCATGTTGCAGGTATTTCTTTCTCTCAGCCTCAGCCTGTCCATCATGTCTCAATAGCCCTTTGATATTTGCACCCAACTTCTCTCTACTTGCAGTAATAGCTGCTGTTTAAGTCCCACAGTATAACTCTTTTATCTCAAATAACACTCCTTTGAGAGCATCAGCAAAAGGGCTGCTAAGTGTCATCCCTGTTGAATGTAAGCGGGAGTCTCTCCTGTGTTTGAATATCAATGTGTTTGATCTTGAGTCAGGCCACGTAGTGGATCATTTCGGAGCTCTTTGTGTGTGCTGTTGCTGATAATTCCTTTTATAATTCTTGTTATTGTCTTCTCACTTGGAGAGCTTGAATGTGTAGCTTGCTTTCTGTTGCCCACTTTTGCATAGAGAAATAAAATGAGCTTACTTTGTCCTGGCCTTACTTTGTCCTGGCCTTCTTGGGTTAGATGCAAGCCTTCCTCACCACCTTGGAAACCCTCTGAACTCACTGGAGAAACTTACCCTGTAGAGTAACCTGGATTGTAATGTATGAAGAAAAGCAAAAATAACCTGTGCACAGGAAGCCTTGAAGTTGCCTGCACCCTACGGGAATGCCAGCTCAGATGATGCATCTTTAAAAGCCTGATATACGTTTCCAGCTGCCAGGGTCTTCCTGAACATCTGGCAAGGCCATGTGCTGTATCAGGACCGTGTGGGACCTCACAGGACCTCAACTGTCTGGTGTGATTTGTTCAATTAGTGGAGGTCTAATCTTGGATTTAGAAGTCCTGATCTCAGTTTTCTGCTGTGTGACAATCATTTAATCTCTGTGGTCTCCATTTTGTACTTGCTGTGAGAATAGGTAAAGAAATTAAAGCATTCAGACGTGACTTAAGGCAAAAAAAGGTACCTTATGCTGGAAAATGTTTGAAGGAAAAAAATTAAAACCCAAGAGAAAGGGGAAGGCAGACCTCTTTGTGAAGATATAAAAGAGGTCATTGAGATCAAATAAGGAGGAAAAAAGGAGTTTTTGGAAAAACAAAACTTGCAAATCAATGCCCACTCTTGCAGAGAAAAAAAAAATTGTAAGAATGTATTCAGTCTGTGGAATTGTGGCTTAACCTTCAGATTTATCCCATATCTCTTAGATACATGGACTCTCTGTTCAGTCATAATATTAATAAATGGTCTTATAAAGGAGGTTTTCTGCTCATCATGCTTTTAACAAATGTACACAAGAAAATTTACAGCAGAATACTTGGATGTCTCCCATGGCAAAATGACCACGTCTTGGTTGGTCTCAGGATGTTAAGACTTGACACATGTCAAGAAGACCTCATATAACTGCATGAATAGTTCATGCTAACATGAAGAAAACCATACCTTCTACAACTCATACCACGTGGATTTAGAACCATTCATTATTGTAGCCAAAGGGACCATTTTGATGATTTAAATTGATCACCTTCCTAACAGAGGTGAAAGAACCAATCTCATAACCCCTTTTGGAAGTACATCACTGTTATTTGTGTTATGTGTTTGAAAGACGTGCAGCTTGGACTTCAATATATCAAATACATGAAGATCTATCATATCCCTGGATAAGTTATTTGAGCAGTTAATTAGCCTGACAGTTCTTGTGTCTCATTGGCAGACCTGGTCCAGTTTCAGTTTCCAACAACTGGCTCCCAACATGCAGTTCCCAAAGGCTGCCCGACACTTCCCTGGGTAGTAAAATGTGATCAAACAAACTTCTGGCTTCAGATAGAGGTAAATTAAATATATCTTGAGTCTCTTGAAGGAATTAAGTGTATTACATTCAGAGATATCTTTAAGTACTCCTGGAGATCTTTTCTGCCCCTTTTTCAATTTTTCAACATATTTTGTGAAACATGGAAGATAGGATGGACCTAAATATTCCATAAAGGGACTCATGAGAGCCATTCACAGAACTGCCTCCTTACTCTTTTATGAAATCCTATTGCTTGCCCATACCACATCTGTATGTAAACTGACAGCTACAGAATTGCTCCTAAATTGGTGTGAGGCAATCTACATCCCAGCATATAAGACTCGCAGCCAGCAGAGTGAGTGGAAGGCAGGCAGAGGCATTGTAGTAGATCCTAGTTATTTGCATTATATTATTAGGTAGCACATGTTGTTGGTTTTTTATTGGGTTTTTTTGGGGATGGGTTTTTTATTTTGTTTTATTTTATTTTATTTTATTTTATTTTATTGCACAAACATATTTAACAGTCCTTTTCAACCCTTGGTAAAGGAAAGGTTATCCTCCCTTAAGCTAAATCTTTGTGAAGATTACCATTCTCTCCACCATCGTTTTGAGCTCTCTGTGATATGGAAGTCCTCAGAGGCACGTTTTTGGGTGTTCTCCACTCTTAGTCTGGACCAGACTGACATTCTCAATGCTATAAGTATTTTTTTAAGCCATTTTAATAACTAGGAAAGATGGGTAACTAAGCTATCATTAAAGTGCGACTTAATGCTGACTTTTGTCATGGCAATTCTGTTTAGTTGCGAGCTAAGTAGTAACTACATTAAATACGGAGTCTTTTGCCCCAAAGATTGTTTTTTCAGTTTACCTGTAGCAGTACGAGTGTTCCCCATCCAAGTCCTCTGTACACACACTGTGGGATATTGCTATGCATGGAATTTCCAATTCAGCAAAATATTCCAACATGCTCAGCTTTGAACATGCTTGAGGAAGAATTTGCCGTAGCAACAAAAAACCAGTAGTTCATTGAAGCAACAGTTAGCAAAAGCAGGGTAAAGGAGAATGAGATGTGTGAAGAGACAAAGTGAAATCAAATAAAAATAAACATTTGCCTGCTTGAATGAGAGCAGATTTCTATGGACTGATGGATAGATGCTGAATTGGGCACCTGCTCCAGAGGAACCGTGTGATGAGAGGCAATAAATAACACATCTGAGTCCTCTTACATGATGACCCCCTAAATTTACATACAGAAAATCCCTGTTAGTAGCACCATATGGTCCCCTGAGGCTTTATTTGCTCCTCACAGTTGCAGCTATTGCTGGTTGAACAGCACAGGGCAAGGAAAAGGAAAATGTTCCTTAGAAATGTTAGTCCCAAGTGGCTATTGCTTTTAAAAGGTGTTTCTGTTAGTCACTCTGAAAGAATGCTTGGGAAAAGCTTTTAGAAAGCATTTTTACAAAACAAAGAATACCTGTGTAAAAATGCAGTGCAATTTTAAATCTCAGCTAAGGCTGGAAACTGTGCAGAAATGTACCCGATATACATTTAAAATGCAGGGAAAATACATCTTTTGGTAACATTCTTCTCTAGTCTGCCTGTAAAAGGATCTTCTTCCTTATCTGTGATATGAGCAGCTGCCACCATTTCATCTGAAGGCTTCTCAAATCTTCAAAGTCCCAGAACATATTTTGTCATACATCCATAATGACCCACAGCTTAGACAGAAAAAATCAGAGCTGCCTCTAGCTCATTGGCCATGAAATCATTCTCTAGTGATTTCAATCTCTTATGGCCTTGTTAAATTGCCCAGACCAAATCATTTGTCAGACTTATCCAGGAATAAAATTATTTTATGCTCTTGTCAAGTGTCAACCAGTTCTGACTGGAGCATTCAGCATTCTCTACTTCTGCAAACCCAAATTGGAAAACAAAGTCACCATCACCTTTGAATATGTGAAATTACTATAATGTATTTTACAAGAGCTAAAATTCATATGTGCTGGCTCATTAGTTCTTCCAGTGTTTTCTTTCAGTGTCCTCTGGATCCACATATTTAGATCAATATTTTTTCATATATTTTGCATAGGGGTCAGCTGCGGAAAGTGGACATCATCTTTTCCTAATTACATCTGCATCAGACTCTGAAAGATTTGAAGCTATGCAACTGCTCTTTCTCTGTTCTTTATTTCCTCTTTTTTCCACTTAGAGTGTAAATAAATTTGGAAACAACCTAAATACCAGAGCACATTTCTTCTCTAGTTAAAGCACCGAAAATCAGTTTGTGCTTTAAGGAATGAGAGCAATTGGATTTAAGATAGCTAACCAATGCACTAAATGGTGTCAATGCTTGTTGAGTGATAAAGCTGCTCTGCTGCCACCGCTCCTTCAGAAACAGCCTCCGGTTCCTGGTACCAGAAGCAGGCATGATCAGGGGACACTAGACATCCCATATTTCACATCAGATGTTGTCTAATACTTCATCTGGAAGCCTGCTTCCCTCTTCAATTCCCTTGTTAAGGGTAAAGAAACCTTAGAGACTTGTGCATATGCTTATCTTTAAGCAAGTCTTGTCTAATGAAAATGCAAAATAGATAAGGTGAAATGTCCGTGTAAGCCTTCCCAAGATGCAATTGTAGCCTTGCTCCAGTCAGTCTCCCACTGACTCTACTGGACTTAGAACAGCAGCTGGGTGAGTTAAATCACAGGTTTCAGAATATTTTAAATGCTTTCTCAAAAGTCCTTTTGACTGGAAAAAGAACCAATGGAAGAAGTAAAATCCAAACCCCAGTGCAACCCCACACATCTGCAGCAAATCCTTATTACCCAGCAACCAGGGTGGGTGCGTGGGGCTACCCAGCGAACCGTGAATAACAGTCTCTCTCCACACGCCACGTTCCACAGTCACCACAACTTACACATACGGCTTTCTAAAAAAAGACCAAGAAGCACAAATGAGCGCAAACAAGCCGAACGCACCACTCTTCACCTGCTGTGTCATGTATTCTTGCCTTCAAACAGTTCTGCCCTGCATTTAGGAAGCATCCCCCAGCTGGTGATCTCCAAGCAGCTTGAAAGCACTCATGAATTCAGGACTGAAAAATTCTTGGTGCACTTAAGTATAATTACTCCACTGCTGTCTTTTCCTCTTTCTTCTCCAACAAAAGAAACAAAGGAGACAAAATAATTACCAAGTTCTGCCACCTTTATTTAAGTTGAACAGCTCTTTTGTCCCTAAACAGTCATCTGGATTCCTTCTGGCTGAATACTGTGCTGCCTAATTTGGGAAAGAGGAAAAGATGCAGGTTTGAAAGGTATCGAGCCTTGATGAAGGAGACAGAGACAAAACCTCCTGGCCCTCACTTTGCTGATCTGAAATTGTTGTTAGACTAAGTAATCAATAGGACTTTTCTGCTGGGCATTGGCAGTAGTGTGTTTGGCAGCATTTTATATCATATTTCATGAATCCACCATGTTAATCCGATCCAGAACAAATTTGGCCTTATTTTTGTAGGTTATTATCTCTTTTCTAAACTCATTATGATGCTGACTTCTCTGTGAATTCTCTGTGGTTTACGACCATTTCCAAAGCAGGAGCTCTCTTTCTCCCAATGCCATCTCCTAATCAATGCTGAAAGTGGTGCAAAGGAAAGCCAGGCTTTTGCCTCTGATGAGTTGACAACATCGACATATAAGTTGATGATGGTTTTGGTGGTTTTGAGGGAATTTGTTCTCCTCAAATCTGTAAGATCTTATTACTATTTTCCTTACAAATGTCTAACCCACAGGTAACATTTTTCTACTAAAAGTGTTCCCCTGGAAGAGCTACGGCTTTTCACAGATTTTAATGGATTATGCATTCACCTTGATCAACCTCCCCATTTCTCCTTCAAAATGCATTACAAAATGGGAAAAAAGTGTTCCCAGGTAATTTGCAGGAGCGCATTATACTTGCTCAGTGCTGCCTAACAATTAGTGTCACTTGGCACGTTACTCTCTTTTTCCTTCTAGAAGCAAATTCAATAGCTGTTTCTACAGAACGGGGGTGGTTTTGGCAGCTATGTGACCCAGATTCAAGACTCAGTTTGAGTATATTTTCAGCATTGCTATCTTGGCTTATCTCAGGGTTGGGAATCCGAAGCTCTCTGTAAGCATCCAGCTGCAGAGGAGTTAGGCAGCTGGAGTCCTGGCTGCTTGCTTAGGGCAAAGCATTAAGGGCCGAGCTGCATAGAAAATGCCCTTGGCAGCTGCTCAATGGAGGGAGGAGACGAGAGAAGGCAGCAATAGTGCATAAAACAGATCCTGGAAATAAGGTAGAAAAGAAGGCTTTGCTGCACCTGAGCTGGAGAGATGCTTGTATTATGAGGGCAGGAAGGATTATCTGAATAAAAGGGTTTGGATCTGGTTTCCAGCTTTGCTTTGGGATCCCTCTCAGCTCAGCAGAGTGCAGGGCAAACAGGCAGAGCATTAAGCTCCTTTCTGCTCTCAGTCCCCGGCCTCAGAGATCTGCAAAACCTAGAATGGATTAAAGGGAGTGTTAACAGGGGGATTCACACCATCCTGCTTTCATCACCTCTTAGTCTAGGGAATGGTAGAGCAGGGCTGGGTGCTGCCCTCAGTGTCTGTGCTCTGCCATTCCCACAAAGGACTCCACAGGGACACGAGCCAGCAAGTCAAGTGCCTCTAATGGGACAGCGTGTTGATTTTCCTGCCACCAACTGCTTCCTCTGCCAAGGATGTGCCAGTGTGCTACACAGCCTGCCTTATTCTCTCCCTGACTTGCTCGTTATACTGAATTTTGTAGGCTGGCAGAAAGGTGGCTGTGCCAGCTTGTTGTCACCTAAGAAAGCTCCTGTGTCATGGGGAGTCTTTGACAGCTTCATTTGGGCAGTTGTGTTTGTTCTCTGTGCCATATTAGCAGCACAAATGGGTGGAAACTGGACCAGCTATCTACCCTCCAACATATGATCTGGGATAAGCCGGTCACGGTAACATTTCCCCTGCAATTTGTGACCACCGTAAGAGGTGGGAGTTGGCATGGCTCAGCATCACCTGCATATTCCTTATTGTGCTGAAGATTGTGTCCAGCAAAGCTGGGGAGGAAACCTAGCAGGTGACAACAGTGCGAACAGATTGAGAGAATGACTATGGAGCTGGAAAACATGCCAGGCATTTCTAAACCCAAATGTCTGCATTTAAACACATCAGTCACAATGACTGGACCAAGAGAACCTGTTGGCCACTGGCTGGTGGTTCTCAAACATTGTTCTTCCTGTCCTCTCTGGGTCACTTTGGGCAACCTTTACCATGATCACAGAGACTCTGAATGAAGAACACATACAGCTGAAGAGCACAAAGCAAGTATTTGCTATCTAACATACACAACTGATAGCTAATAAAAATAACCTGCTCTGGACGAAGCATTCCTATGGTTACCACCACACAGTACCTGTGAGGAAGGGTGATCTCACACTGGCCTCAGCTTCCAGGCTGGCCAACATGCCAGCGGTTCGTTGAGGCCCCACTGAAGCACTCAGCACCTCCAGCCTGGTTTTGGTTTTCTTGTATGTGTTGGTTTTGTCCTGTCTAGTGTGGGTTGTTCCCTCCCCACACAGGTTTCCAACAGTCTCTGGTAGAGGACATGCTTGAGCAGGAGTGCAGCCAGCCAGCCCTTAGTCTGGACTGGAGACCCAAAACAGTAGGGCACAGCAGACTTATGACCTTGGGCTTTGTCCACCACTGTAGACACTTACTGGGCTACAGGGGCACATGCCTTTTAGTTGTCTTGCCTGTCACAGAGAGAACATTTCCTACATTTGTTTGTCACTTTTTGGAGTAGTCGGCCACAGACAATATCCCAAAAAAGACTTCTGTGGACATTTGACCTGACTAGTCTTTGAGGGATGCCAAATAATCCCAGTCAGCCACAGTGGATTCTATAGGTTTCCTTGCTGGCCACTCTGGTATGAATTTCTTGGTAGGAAAGACCACTCTGTATGTTTGTGTTCATGCTCTTTTCTGATGGAGTGAGTAAGGTGAGAGCAGTTTTTTGTGGCTAAGCCCCTGCCAGCCGCTCTGCTGCATGAGGCACTACTGTGCTTGCATTCAAGAGTAGAAAAGTGTTTGGCATTGACAACAATGTAAGCATACATTTGCTGGCCTGAAAGCTCCCTTCTAGCTCAGTGACTCAATATCCCCAAGGACGATCACAAGACTGGGCAACTGGTGTTTGACTCTGTAGTCAGGGGAGCTGGTGGTAGGGCACGGGGAATGGATGTGGGAGACTTTAAGATCTGAGGGCCTGTGTAGGATAGTTACACTACTTCCCTCCTCTACCCATCTTCAATCATCAGGCAAAGCGAAGCAACTGCTCCAAGACAAAAGAGAGGTATGTGGGTGGGATACATATGTGAGAATGAGGACTTGCAATAAAGTGCATCCTGTCAGCATGGACCTTAAACAGGAAAGCCCTGCCTAAGGGATGGCTTAATTTAGGTGTGTGCTGCCTCTGAATGGTGCATTGCCAGGTACACTTCTTCAGGAATGTGATGGAGTCTTGATCTGTCACTAACTAATAGAGCTGGCTCCAACCTGTTAATCTTTCATTGCCTTGGTCACTGCAGTTCACAGGGGGTGAGGAGTTAGCCACTTAGGAAATGTGCATACCATGCAAGCCATAGACAGTTATTTGTACATATTCATATTCCCTAACCCATGACTTCAAATTACAGAATGAATGAATCACGTTTCCAAAATCCTTAGGCAGAATTTTACTATGCCTGTCTTCCTACTTTTTGTTGCTTAAGCAAATGGGGAGAAACAAACCATAAAGTGTCCAGTTCTGTTGAACCTATTTTACATGTTGAAGAATTGTTTAATCCCAGAAATGGAGGATATTTTAAAGAGAACATGGTCCAATCTGATCAAAGAAAATATCAGTTACGTACATGGTTGATAGAGATAAAACTTATGCATATATATGGGCACTCTTTTCCAGCTGCAGGGTCTCTTTAGATTTCCTCAAACCTGTAAGATCAGCTTCCACGTCCTCCCCTTTCTCCACCTGCGCAAGCACATGAGTCGATTTATTCACTTCGAGTGAAGAATGCTTAAGATGCTTAAAGCGTAGCATATCCTTCAGGGTTTTGCTGGACAAAGGCCAAAGATGCGCAGTGTTGCTCCTGTCTTATCACATACATGAGACGTCCCCTAATAAACAAATAAAACAAGTTCTGTCATGTGCTAATGGCATTTCCCCACCCCACACACAATTTGCTAGCCTACATGTTTTCCAGTGCAGATGTTTTTGAATGCAAACAAGGAGAAAAGAGCACTGAAGTGGTCAACATTTTGGTTCTCATTTCATTCCAAAATTACAATTTTAAGAATGGTTTCCCCTTAAGTCTTGCATCCGTGTGTGACTTGGCACCTAAAATGGCACCATTTGTGGAGCTCTGAAAGGAGCAGAAGTGCTGACTCGTACAGCTTCACTCCAGCTATGGAGTGCCATTATCATTAACTCCAGCGATTCTCTGAACTGCCAGTAAAATTATGATGTCTTTTCCCACTGTAACCTGAAAAACAACTCCAGAGTTGAACTTTTGTCCCAACCCTTACTTTTCTTTTCACATACGTTAAAAAATAAACACTTCTTTTTTTGAACTTTGATCCTCTGCCAAAACTTGTATAAGCAGCAGTTTATGAAATAATACGTTTCCCCTAATTTATGCAAAGATTGGAAAAGCATTTGCACTAACGCTACAGATGGCTGTGCCCTGTCTGAGGCAGCCACATAAACACATTAGTGGAGATCTGAAACTTCTGTGGTCTTATAACACAGCTATAGCACCTAACAGCTCTGTTGGTCTCTTCCACTCTGAGAAAACCTGGTGGACAAACGAATTCTTTCCCATTACTGTTATGTTTTCCAAAGCATTTTAGAAGTCAGTGATGCACAAGCCTTGGCTAATGCTGAGAAAAGCTGCTGGAAGTCTCTGCAGATTGTATGTTGAATAACCCTGTTTCCTGAGCATGTCTCCCAGGCTGCTCATGTCAGGTACATCCTGCACTACAAAAGATCACTGATATTAGCTACTGCCTCTAGTTAAAAATGAACAGTTGTGAAGCTAGTCAAGAGGCTGTGTCCATGTCGAGGGGGAGAGATGGCTGTGCAATCAACAGGGATCTTTCCCGTGGGGTCAGCAAGCTTTGGATAAAGCCTTCAGCTATCAGGAGCTGCCTGTGGCCATCAATCATGCCTCTGAGAGCATGCTGGGCTCCCTTGAAGGCAGTCCCAGTGGAGAGCACATTGGACCATTCAAGGCTAGAGACAACAGGGTTGCAGCATGACAGCTATAACACAACAGACATCCATAATGCAAGGGGCTGACCAGGTTAGCCAGCTCTTTGTGAAATGGCTCTTCATGTTATTTATTCCTCTTCAGCAGCAGCTCTAACACCTTTCTTCTGGTGCTTAAACAGCTAGGGAATAAAAAGATCACTGAAAATGACCACTGCACTCTCAATGAGCTGAAAAGGCTCCACTGTCATGCAGTATTTGAACATAGCTCCTCCTCACCTCTTAAATATTTGTGGTTGCACTGAATGCCACAGCATCTTGGGTGTGTGCACGTGGCTCTCGCAGGATCAGCATCTAAGCGGTGTCTCTCACGAGCAGATACCAGCTGCTTGCTTGAGCATATATCACTGGACAAGAAAGCACATAGCAGAGAAACATCTGCAGAGTGTCTCTGGGTAAGCCGTTGGTAACCTATGTTTCAGCCCATTCCTCCTGCTGTTTGGAGCGCATGTCTGCTCCATATGCTGTAAATAAGGATCCTACTTATGCACAGAGAACAAGGGGTCTGATGAATGGCAAAAGCATATAATTTATAGGGAAGTAACCTGAGAAACTGCACTGGGATTTTTTCTCCCATAAATAATGGGTGTTTTAACCTGATGTTGAACATCCAAGTCTTATGCTGCAGCATGTTAAAGTGAAATTCCTCGCTGTGTTACCTTGGTGGACTTCACACAGCAGAGACAAACCAGGCTGTGTAATGGCTTTGGGTTGAAATGCACAACTGAAATACTGAAGACCCTCGCTTTGTGAAAAATTGCTCTTCAGGAAAGGGCCAAAAAAGCTTGGGCTAAAGCAGAGGTCCTGTGGGACTTTTTACCCTGGGCCTGCTGTTTGTCAGAGCTCGCGGCAACAGCCTGAGTGCATGAACTGCCCAGATCTCACGCCCTCCCAAGCCCTTTCCTCTGCTGTTTATTAATCTTCTTTTGTAAGGCTCCTCCCAGTTATAAGCTCCAGCTCTGGCTTCTCATTAACTGCCTCTTAAGGACTGGATTGGTGGTTTGGACAATTAAGGGCCTAGTAAGTGAAGGAACCTTTCACCTCTGGGTTGGAAATACAGACCCAACACGCAGCAGTAGTCTGGGGAAGTCATTAGCACCAGATGGCTCATGGGCAGCCAGCTGAAATGTGGCGGGTACCCTCGTTCCCCTCCTTTCTGCACAAGGCACAGTGCCACCAGCTACCATGTTCCCTGTTCTCCCACAGCCAAAGGGAAGCAGACTGATCCAAGTGATGGAACGGCTCTTCAGCCCTCCTAGGCTCCATGGCACCATGCTGCCCATTGCTCGGAGTGACACCAGCTCGTTCCTGTCCTCTGCGTCCTGCAAGCATCTGTGGGCCAGACAGACTGACCTGGGCTTGCACCCAGCATGGAATATACTTGAGGTGGATGGATGGGGTCAAGGTTTCGGCTGCTTGGACAAGTTAAAAAACATTTGCCTGGCGCACTAATATTCAGACCAAAGCTTTGTTTCTTATGCAGCCGAAATTACATTCTAGTTTGGTGTTAATTATTCTCTGTGACCCAAATTAATGTCTCTGTTTTAATTGTCTGAGTGCAGAGAGAATTCAGCACTGGTCGAAGTTGTTGGATTCATAAGAGTTGAAATGGAGACACCTTGCCCCACACCACAGCTGCTTGGAGGGCTGCTGCAGAGCCATGCACCCCTCATCTGCCCTTAGCCAGGGCTGGGGACCCTGCTTATGCAACCCCCGTGAGCTGGTTCATGTACTCACTATCTGCAGATGCTGCCAACAACATCTTGCAATTTTATTCATGCACTTACAGCGCCGGACACATGGTGATGCACTGAAAAATTCAATCATTGTCTCAAATTCCAATTCATATTTAAAACGCATTTCCATTCTGGCCCCTGCACTAACTGCAGGAGGCTGCGGGAAACCTGCATCTACATTTCACACGGAGCTGCTCCCCTCGATACTTAGGTCTACTGCCTGCAGAGACGCAAAAAAAGGCCCAGGAAGGTTCTGGTAAGCCATACCTTTTCAGTGTGTGGGCAACACGGCACAGATGGGATGCAAACTGGCAGATTCCCAAGCGCCCTCTGCACTCCTCCGCGTGAATTAGTGACCCTGCAGCAGAAAAAAATGCAGGTCTTTGCCTCAATTTGCAGAGCAGGTTTTTAAAGCAAACCTGCCATCACCAGTGTCCTATGCTGATATGGTGGATGGTGACGAGGATGGGGAGGTTAAGATGAGGACATCCGTTTTGTTCTATTTCTGGTACAAGGACAATAACCGCCTGCCAAAGGGGAGGGCAGACAGTTCAGCATGGTGGCATCTCTAAACATTGCAGCTAAATCCGACTGGGCTCATGAGTCAGATGTCTTGTTAACATGGCATCAGACAAATATCTGAACCGCAGCCTACAAAGAGTCCTTTCTTTCTATTTTAAGAGCTGTGTGAACAGAACTAGAATACTGCAGCTATTTTCCATTATGATTTATCTCTCCCCTCACTTAGTGTCCGCCCTGATCATGCAAAAAAATCCCAGGCTTAGAAAAATCCTCTTCTCATGATCAGTGATTGCTGGTAAGAAATCCCAAAGCAAGGAAAAAGTGTGAAAGGAGAACAAAAGCTGGTGGTACAGCCAGAGACAAAAAAAAAAAAAAAAGAGAGAGAGAGAAGGCAGATAGAAAAATCAATGCAGGAGAAGATATGCCCAAATTCATCGCTGGGGAGGAAAGAAGATATCAAGAAGTGCAATTGCAGATGTGGGAAGCCATCTGAAAATATACAGGGTGTCACATGGCTCTATAAAAGTGGTTGGGAACAAATGACGATGTGACTTTAAAAAAGCTCATGGTGCTCTTTAGATCAACTGGAGCTGACGTGGCCCATCCTCAATGGCAGGCTGCCTCTGGTCCCAAAGAGAAAGGAGGAGCTCCAGGTTAGATGCAAAAGTCTCTTTGGTGAAACTCTCCTCCCAGGGCAGTGACTCTGCTCCCTGTCAGTATCAAATGTCTCCTGGCCCCACCAGAAATTCAACCAGCCTGCAAGGAAGGAGGACTTCTTCACTGGCAGTCTGCTTGACACCAGAGCTTCTCCTTCGACTCCGTTACAGAAACAAGCTTTTTCCTCCGGTCAGGCTAAAAACCTCTTTGTAACACCTGAATTTTATGAAGTCACTTAAGAAGTTCAGAGTCTCTAATGCTGTTTCCTGAGGCAGGACATTCAATTCTGTAGTACAATAGTCTTTTGGAGAAGACACAGTCTGCTGAAAAATGACCCATTCTGCTTTAAAGGCAGGAAATAAAACTTCAGGTTTCAAATCATGGTATTTTCATTCACTGCAGCCAGACAGCACATTTCAAAAGATTCACAATAAAGTCCAGCAAATAACTTTCTGTCAGAATTTGCCCATAATTGACTGAATTCCAGCAGAGAAAAGAGATAGTGAGAGGCTGCTCATCTCTCAGCCTAGGCCAGCAGCAACGCTGTAGGCTGTATCTAGCGAGCAACTCGCACCAGCCCTGTCCCTCCAGGGCTGGATTTTACGTGTTAGACTCTCGCAGCTCTGCTACTGCCAGAGCATGCCCGTGGGGCCTTGTTCCAAATTTTTGCAGCACACCATTTGCCCTCAGAGAGTATTTCTTGTTTATGTTTCAGAGAAAAAGTTACTTATTTTTCCTCCCAATCAATTCACTAATATAAACGTCCTCAGTGCAGAATTTCTAACATTGACAGTACTGTACATCTTTAACTCCCCAGGGTATTGCTCTCTTCTTCGCAATAAAATAGGTCTGCCGCAGTGGGAAAATTCTCAACCTTAACTTATACACAGCAGCTCTCATTTCTTGAGAAACAATAGAGAAATACACCAGCTACTGTTCCCATTCTCCGCATTTATTTTATTATTCACACAAACATGAATCACTAATCAGCATCTATCTTAAATCACCATAAACTTCCTGACTAGCTTGCTTTGTCTTTTCCCTAGGCAGCCAGCCCAGCTGGTTCCCCTAGGTACTAGCAAAATAAAATCCTGAGAGAGATATCTAACGTTAGATTCTTGCAAGAAAAAGCTTCTACTATTACAGCCTGATAAAGCCTCAATCAGCGCCTGGCAATGTTCCTTTCTTCTGCTGCATCAGCCCAGCCCCTCCCTGATCTGCACTCCTGCCAGCGGGTCAGAACCTCATTGAAATATTGACCAGAATAAAAGCCATTCCCATCAATAGGTTACCATGAGCTATAATTCTGTTCATTCATTATTATGCACAGTGACAGCCTAAAGCCAGAGTGAGTAAAGGGCTGTGGTGGCAGTCTTCAAGGCTGGTCTGTCCCTTTCCATGGGGTTTCTGTACTCGGGCAGCATGTAAAGAGAGGGCCACGTCAGCTGGAAGAGCTCCACTGACAGTAATGGCACCGCATCGATCTTGACTCACTCGGCTCCTAGTTCCTAGTGCTCAAAGGGATGTTGACATCTGTACTGCATATCTGGGGCTCTCTTTGCTTCCCTTTTCAGGTTATACTTAGAGACAATATTTGTCTCTAATTCAGAAAGGGTACACAAGCCTCTGAAATGCATTCACCTGGCTTGTCTCAGAGGCCAAAGGATTGCTTTAAGGGAAGGAACCAGACTGTGACCTTGTCACGGAGCCCATCACCATCGCATTCATTTTGTAGGTTACAGAGAAAAATCTGCCTGGGATGGTACTTTCTGGCAGAATAAGATATGCAAGGTATTAGTTGTTCATCTCAGGAACCAAGCAGCCTTTGAGAGAAAAAAACGTGGGCCAAATTACGTACCATCTGCTTCTGCTCCTCTCGGTTTGCCTCCTAAGCCAGTCTGAATGCAGTGTCCAAAAACTGATTGACACCAAGCCTCGATGGGAAACAGAAAATGGGATCCAGAACAGCCTGCTGCCACATCTGACATCCCGGGAGAGCTGCGCCATGCTCTGTGGGCTATGTCAGCTCCGGATGAGTAGCTATGCCTTAGCGAAACAGCAACCTTTCACCTGCTTCCCTTGATGAAAGAGATGAATATCAATAAATGCAAGAAGGAGTAGCAGACTCCTGGCTGGATCCTGACAAGCCTCTCAGTGATAATTTAGGTTTTCTTTTGGCCTTTGCCAGACAGGAAGAACCGAGCATGTTAAGATGCCGAAGAAGAAGAGCGTATCATGGTCAATGTCATACATGTTGGGAGGTTTGTCTGTGCCTGGATCCAGGAGAGGAGGTTGCAGTGAAGAGGAGAGTTACTCAAGGACTTCTGTGGGTTTTATTTGTCTGGGCAACACCACCAGGTAGCCACGGACTGAGTCACTCCGTGCATGACAGAGCATATGTAAGTTGGAAGTTATTGCTAACGAGAGTATAAAAATGTGATGAAAGAAAGAAGGGGCAGAGCTACATGTCTTTGTGCAGTGAACACAAAATAGCAAAACCAAATGACCCGGAGTGGTCTGCCAGGCTGCTGCACTTCAGCCCAAGCTCCACAGGGCCAGGAAACCAGAACGAAGCAGCTCAGGTGGTGTGAAGGATGCTGATGTCTGCTGGGAGACACTTGTAGTGGTGGTGGCGGCAGCGATGTCCCAGCAGATTTAGCTCACAGCAGAGTACGCACTGCAGACTGCTGTACTATGGTTCCCTCCAACATGTGTCTAATTTCCACCTTCAACCATTTTAAAGCCGGGAACAAGTGAGAAGCCTAACCCATCTGGCTCATGTTCTGCTTTCTTATACTCCTGTTTCAGCAATGTTAATATTCTGAATGTTCTGGATATTTTCTGCTGCCTTTGTTCAGCAAGAATGTGCCATTAGTTACTTTTGCTACTACCGTAATGAAATGGGTTTTTGCCATTCATTGTAAAGTGTGAAGGACAATTGCAGGAAGAAAGAAATACAAATGAAGAATAAAAGGGCAATCATGTGCTTATGAAAAGGAGTTCTGATGTTTTACAAGTACTGTTAGAGACGTGTATAATGCAATTTATTTCACTGAATACAAATAACTATGCTTTTGAGTACAAAACAAGTAAAGATAAAGCAAGGTTGTGGGTGCCCCAGATGGGGCACTGGCCTGGGAGTTGGGAGACTTGTCTGTCCTCCGCAGGGCTGCCACTGAACTGCTGCATGAGCTCAGGCATATCCCTGACAGCCCAGAGCTGCAATGGTGTTTGAGCATTGCTGTGCCAAGCCCTGCAATGCCAAATCGACAAAGTGCTCTTGCAAATGAGTCCTGATGGTTTTAGCAGAGGCAGATCCTCACTCTCAGCATCTGTCCCCCACCTCTGCCAGTGGTCTGTGTCTCTGGCCAGGGTGATGGAGATTGCGCTGCTGCTGAAGCCCCAAACAGAGGTAATGGAGATGTGGATGCACATCCCAGCCTACCATCCCATCTTCGGGACCAGCACTCTCAGCAGCCAGGGGAAGCAAGTGGCAGAAGCTGGTTATATCTCGAATGGCTGCATCTTCATTTGCAAGAGCTCATCTATGAAATCCATAAGCAGGGACAGCAAAAGTGATAGACAAAGTCAAGACTCCCTCACCAGCCTGCAGTACGCAGGCCCCTGAGGACTGCAGTTTGAAAAGCATTTAAGATCCTAATAAAGGAACTCAGCTATTTCAAAATTATCTTTCTCAAAATGCTCCTGAAACCGGATGAAGCTGTAAATCATGTAAAATTTAAGCTGCATGAGGTATTACAAGGCCTTAAGCACCTTTCAAAAGATGACATCCGTTCATTCATCTGTGCTGCACGTGCTCTCCGAGTAAGCGTTGCGATGTCACAAGCACAGCTCACCCTGTTGGTGTCCTCATGCCATTTGTGCACTGCTGCAACAGCGGGTTGTACAGTATTATCATGGGAGTCCAGGTTCACCTCTCCTCACCCTCTTCCCATCCCCCAAATCTTACCAAGAACATTGAAAAAGGAGTACGTAGGTTTTTGGTGCAGGACACCGGTAAGTCTTTTCAAGCTGTATCACAGACAAATATTTTTCTTCTCACAGTCACTGAGCCATTTGGGAAAACACTTTGCCACTCACCTTCTAGAATGCAGATGTCTGATCAGCCATTTAATTTACAAGCCTGTTTATCATAAACTTATGAAAGATTTTTCAACAAGCAAAGGATCAAAATCGTTAGATGTTTCAATAATCACTTCACTGGAGAAAAAACAAAAGTGGCACAAAGGCTTTCTCTGTGATTGAAGAAAAAAGATGTAAAAAAAAAGAAATAGGTTGGTAGTTCTTGAAGAGTTGAGGCAATCTCCAGGAGTCTAATTAGCAGAAAAACATGCCCTTTCACTGACTTCCCCGTGAGAAGAAATGTAAAAGGAAGATCTGTCTATTCAAGATCACAAATGGGACAGAAGTAACGTTATGTACATATTCCTTGGAGCATTCTGGTTTATGCACGCTTCTTCAAGACTTGACCAAATCTGCATATTTTTGACCTTTAGCAAGATAAATTATGAGATGGTGAAAATTGTACATTCTATCCTGAAGTAAAATATCTACTATGTCTCTTAAGAGTTACTTAATTTTACAACTAAAAAGAACACTTCAGGTTCAATCGGCACAGGCAGATTTTGCAGCTGGAACCACTGCTGAACGAATATTTACATTTTTCATCTGATTGTGGAAAATACCTAGAAAAGCCGCTCTTCGATAACAGCATGAGGTTTCAGCACAAATCATGACACAGCGATAAAAATCCCTCCCTACTAGTTTTCTAGTTATTTATTTATTTATTGCTACACAGCAAACAATGAGTACTTTATAAACCCAACAAACTGTGCAGAATTAACATGCCACTAAAGCTTTATTTGTTCAAAGAACAGGCACAGGGCTGAGGGCCCAGAATTGGCAAGTTTGGCTGCAGTGGTTAATTATATATCACTTTGTGTTATCAGAGCGATTTGAAAGCACTGGCTAATTGGTTCTTGCAATGCAAATGTTATATAGGTAAATACAGCCTTCCCCATGATCTGCTTTTGCTACCCAAACTGCAGGTCTGTGCATGGCTGTTTTAACCTGCTCCAAGTTTTGAATGCCCCTGAGAAGAGGAGCTCCCTGTCTCCGTCCCTGCTTGCTCGTTGCCAGCTGCTCTCTCTCGGGTGAATGCAAAGGGCCGTGCAGCTGCGTGGTGGGAGCAGAGCCAGAGGAAACCTCACTCTCCCCGTCTGCGTGCTCCCCAGTGCACCCTGCAGCTCCTGAGAGATGGGGCTGGCAGAGCAGGCACGAGGGTCCCCTCACCCATCTCCTGCAGCACCAGCAGGCAAAGATGGGGAAGGCTCTGGACAGCAAATGCTTTAAGCAGCACGTTCCTCCCTGCCTCTTTGGAGTGCAGCCAGGGCACACGGCAAACCACCAAGCCTGTATGGGCCTGCAGCTCGCACAGGCTGTGCATGGGAAGAGCTTGTTTTCAAGGTCAGTGGAGACCTCAGGCTCTGGATGCAGCCCAGGAGCAGGCTCGGTGCAGGCACACGTGCATCTCTGTGCTTACTGTTCTTCCTGGTACCCTGCAGCACATGTGCTTTCACTAGCTCCCAGCAGCGGGCAATATCGACTTCAGCAGACTGGGAAATGAAATGGAAATTACTCTTGGATAAATTATTCAAATATTTGTTTCTATTTAAAGGGACTTCATGGACTTCTCAGTTAAATAAAATATGAAAGTGGCATGATAAAGCATGTAAGCATCCTTACCCGAGCTGGGCGGGAGCAGGGAAACAGGGTCAAGTTTAACATCCTCCTCTTGGATACGGTTATGGGTCAGACACCAAATCCCATACTCTGTCCCCAGGCAAAATGCCATATTTTATCTCTTTTTTTTTTTTCCTGAGTAAAGGCAACGTGATGAGGGTCTTTTGCGGAATATCAGGAGCTTCCTTCTAGCTGTTGATTGGGGCTTAGTCTGTTGTAAAATGTTTCAAATACTGATAAATAATACGGTGTGCACCAGGATGACAGTGACAGAGCACTTCAAACAACACGTGCTCACCTGCTTCCTGGCGTGGTCCAGCCTGCCCCAGGGAGCCTTTCCCAGCCTCTGTCCAGGCACAGTTCGGGGCTCCAAACTAGGAGACATCCCACGCTCAAATGCTATCTGGAGCTGTCTTTTGGAGAGAAAAGAAATTAAAAGCATGGGGTTGAGCTGTGCCATTTTCTCAAAGCGAGGGAAGGGTCTTCAGTCTTCAGTCTATTTTATTTCCTGTAATGGAAACAGCCATCACCTCTTCACCCAGCAACTCCTCCCATGTAAAAGGGGAATAAGAGTGTTTCTCCTTTCCTCATTCCGCTGTGAGTAGGAAGGACACCTTATGCGGCATCTCACCGTGTGAAGATCCAGCATCTTGTGCACCACCCAATGTCTCCTACAGCTGGTAGATATTTCTGCAATTTTATCAGCAATATATTTAATTCCACACGGCCCAGTTTTCACAAATGTGTCTGGTTTGGCTCTGCTTCATTCTTTGTCCAAAAGCACTAACTAAACTGCTGGTGATTTTCTTTCAAATCCTGTTTATTCTTCTCTCTCACTAACTCTCTAAGCAGACTATGTTGGGTTGTTTTTGCTTTTTGTTTTTGGTTTGGTTTTTTTTTTTTTGTGAAAGATTTTATATCAACACCCCACCCTCCCATACACATTGTTGTTATTTGTGATTAAGAGCATATGTCTCAGTCTGGTACATCCCATGCTATTGCAGAGTTACTTCCTAATTGTTCTTTTTCAGTAAAGCAGAGAACGGATTTTAAATATGAGCTTTGTTTCATAGGTCATGGGGTGAACTTGGTTAGCAAACCTGGGTAAACAGTATTAGGGTTTTTTTTGTTGTTTGTTTTTTTTTGTTGTTGTTATTGCTGTGAATGAGACAGATTTATTTATTTATGTCTTACTGGACAAATCTTTTATCTCCTGGAATGTGTGGCTACTTGGATCAATGCTGTATATCAGCTCTTTTGCACAACTAAAGCTGGAGCCTTGCTCCTTAGACACATTAAGAATTGCAGATAGTCATATGTGGCACCATATTGGAGCTTTATGTTCCTCAACCTTTCCCCCTTCAAACATTTTAAAAGCTGCAGTTTGGATCTCAATATTACTGCTAAAAGTCAGAACTGACAGATATCTAATAAAAATGCAACGGATGTTAAATCTCTTCCTTGCAGATCAAACTACAAAATCTCAGAGGCTGCAGCATCAGGAATTCATACAGAAGAAGGATTTGCAAAGGTCTGAGCCATCACCTGCCATAGCTGAGATGGCCAGGGAGAAGGAAGATAGCATTTCCTGGGGCCAGAGACCTGTCCCTGCTTATGAGCACGGCAATTTCTGATTTTGCATTCAGGGCCAGCCTCTGAGAGGCTTTTAAAAGATACACAAAATCCAAACATCAGATTTCTGGCTATACCATAATTAGCGTGTCCTTATCCATCAAATTCCTTCCTCTGTATCTGGCTGTGCTGCTCCTGGCTAATTAAACCACCAGTTTTATCCGTTGCTATGGACAGTTTTGTGATGTGGCACCCACTGGTTTTGTGCAGAAGGGGCAAGATGGAAATTGCAGTGTTTGCTCCCTCTTTTGGATGTTTCTTCTCTGCTCTTGGCACAAAACTGAGTTTTAATTCAGAGCACCTCTGTCTGGAGGCCTAGATCCCTCTATGGAGTTGGTGGAGATAGGCGTTTTTTGCTGGAAGTCAAGCTAGGGCCCCGGCAATCGCCCAAAGCTGTGCGTGTCTCCCATAAGACTGCTGCATATCTCAGCTCTCCAAATGGAAACAGCAGCCGGGAGCAGAGCTGAGTTCCTGAGCAGCTAAAGGCTCTAAGAGCATGGTCGCGAGTCTCGTGTTTTCTACCGCAAGAGGGTTAAAGGATGCAAGAAAAAGGACTTCCCAGAGGTCAGCGGGACTTGGCTGAGCGCAAGCCTGGGAGGAAGGATGTGGTGGGCAGAGAGACAGGGCTTTCCTGAGCTGAACCGCCTTATCTCACCCTAAGTCCCCACATAAGGGAGGGTCTGGACATGTTCACTGTGAGGCCCCCCAGTCTGGGGTCCTGTCATGCGTGGCTGTTGAGAGCCTTGCAAGCTCATTATGCTCTTACCTCTCTGCTTCTTCCCAAAGTCCTTCTGAATCCACCTGCCCATGGCAGCAATCATCCCAGGCTCGCTAAGGAAGTGGGTGAACTCCAACAGATTGCAGCCTGGTGCTGGTTCAGTCCACTCCGCCTCCACCACGCTCTGTGGAAGAGGCTCGTGTGAAATCAGAGAGAGGAAAGCGAGCCAAGGTGCTGCAAGTTAATTTGGCATTGTCTGTCAGCTCCGCTTTGATGTGCCCGTGCTTCCTCTTCTCTTCTGTTCAAAGCCTTTCTGGAGCCTGCCAGCCGTGCCACACAGCAGCAGTGCTTTACTGTTAAACAGGACCACACACCCTAGAAACAAAGGGCTTTGTATCAGGACCTTCAGGAAACCAGAAATCCACAAAACTCTCACATTAAGGCTTGCAGCACTTGCGCCTGGGAAACACAACTGCGCCCAAACCACTGTGCACAGGCTGTTGTCCCTGTCAGGGGCAGTATATGTCTGCGCCTTAAACTGTTTTACAGACACTCATAACGCAGCAGCGGGAGCTTATTTTTCATAGACCTTGCCCAAGTAGGGTGTCAAGCCTGTTTTATTACATTTCTGAGGACCAGGATGTGTAAATAAAAGAAGGGGAAACACTGCCACTGTTGAGGCCGTTTGGCCTTTGGAGTTTTAACTAGTATTACAGTGGTATCTGAAATTTTCTGCTGAGTACATCCAGCACTATTTTCACCAGGCCCACCTGAGATTTCTTGCTCCATCCAGTTTTGTCAAGCAGGGAAGCACAGGAGAAATCTCTGGTCTACCATATGTATTCCAGGAAACCTGAAGGAGAAGAGAAAAAAAGAAGGGAAATTCACAGTGACTGCTCTGGATACGTTTTCCCCTTGTTTCTCATCAGCAAATTATGGAATTTTGACCAGCTCATTTCAAGCATTAAAAAGGTCTTTTTAAAATTCAAAGTATCCAAGCTACTGTAATAATACTAAAAAACCTCACACAATAGTAGATAGAAAAATAGGTAAGAGCTTTTAACATGGAATCATACAAAGCCAATGAACTGTGCACAAACAGGCATTTCAGCACAAGGCACTCTGTCCATCACTGGGGCGATCAGCCCTCCGGCTGTTTGTTCTGGTGACAGCTCCAATGAAACCAGGGCTTCTTGGGAGTCTGTGATTTTTGCCATTGACTCCAGCAGAGTCATGATTTGGCTGCTGAAGGTCTGAGGCTAATGGGAATGAGAGGTGAGCAGTGAAAGTGGGGAGGTGCTGGTTGGCTGGGCAGATTAATGCAGCCAGAATAAGGAGGTCAAAGCATCTCTCAGCCAGCACTGAACAATTTGGGATGGCAGAAACAGAGAACCGTTTGGGTGGTGCAGGATGTAGGGCTGACCAGTGCCAAGGGAGCACAGCTGAGAGTCAGCAATTTCTAAGAGACCAGCACAGAGCTCTTCCTGGCCCTGACACGGTGTCTGTCCTGTAGGAGCAAGGAACAGGCTTCATTTCCCACCCTATTCATCAACAGAATTACCCCATTTTGGGCAAGTAACTCCCAAACCTGAGGGCATCCAACCACCCTGCTAAGTTAAACTTGCATGTTGATTCCTCAGGTTTTGCTGTTCTCAAGCCCTTCATTCTGCAATGACCTCTGAATCTCTAATGAGACCAAACACAAGCATAAATGGTTTGCTTGAAGGGCCATGGGTTTTTAGCAGTATGGGATATGTGTGGAGCTTTGAAAAGGCCATAAACTTCCCTTGCAGAGTCAGGCTCAGCTCAGCGTCACTCATCTCATGTTGTCCTTTACGTTGAGTGACTGGTTTGTTCTCCTCTGAGTTCTGCAAATTCATCACAAATGCGCACATGGACTTGCCCAGCTATGGCAGGAAAAGAAGGACTTTGGGTTGAGTGACAAAAATGGTGAGTTCACAGGAGGCTTGGGTCATCAGATTCACATAGTCAATCAAAAGCAGGACTTGGAAAGGCTTCTGGGAAGGATGCATTGATAAAAATGGGGAAGGAGGTAGTGGGAGTGCAAGAGGGGAGGAAAGAATTGATTTATGATGAAGCCAAGGCAGCTGATCTGAAAGAGATAATTATTCTTCTATAACTGGCCAGGGAATGGGGGAGCCATTATGTGGATGAATGGAGACAGCAGAAGCAATTTGTCAGCCTGACTTGTTTGAGTGAGTAACTTCAATTCCTCCTTGTCTTCTTCTAAGTGATTTTTCTTTCATTGTCACATAGGAATGTGTTTTACATTTCAAACTCTCCTGATGCTTGGCTGAGTGAGGGAAGAGAAAAAGGAGGACTTTTGCATGAATATCAGCCATGGTTTTTTGCAGCAGTGCCCACTGGCACTGCAGAAAATACATGCACTCTATGTCAGTTGTTCCTAGTTTTGGGGGATTTCAGGCTTAGCTGGAAAAGATTCCTTCCCGAGGAAAAATTGGAATTCAAAAGACACAGCCCAGGAGCAGAATATTTCATCTATCTTTTCCTGTGGTTATTATTTATTTGTATTTTTGATTGAAGTGAACAAAACTTGTTTCTAAAGCTTTCACTTTACCAACCTAAAGCCGCATGGTATGTGCCTGGCGTGCCCTACTCTTATGCACTCCAGAATGGCAGGCCTGGCACACATGGACAGCCTGGGCCCCAGATGTTGGCTGCTCTCTTCCTAACATCTGGTTAGTCCATTCTCTGGGTGAGGGATCTCCACTCAATTCCTCCTGCTGCCCAAGCAGGTACATCCTGACTTACAGAAGAGGGTTTTGGCTGCCAGCCAACACTCCCTTGTGTCCAGGTTGTTGGAGGATGGGTCTGCCTCCATGGCTAGGGGTCCTGCCTGCAAGGTGGAAAAGAGGGGCTTGGACCACTTCAGGTAAAGAGCAGAATTGCTCCTGGTTCTTCTGCTTTGGAGGTGCACCCTTTAACACTATTACATGAAAGTCCAGACAGCAATACAAAGGAAAAACATCTTTCCCAGTTGTGTTTTAGAAGAAAAGAGGGAACTCAGCTCTGCACTTTGAATGGAAGAAGCCCTCACAGGGACTTTCTGACCTCTGGAGACCAAATGACTTTCCAGTAGCCCTGAGCAAAGGGTGGGAGGGATTTAGGATTTGTCCTTTTCCTCATCCTTTCCTTATTGCCTCGTTTGAGGTAGCTCCTTGCTCAGCATCTTGGGTGCTTTGGACCTTTCTCTGGGAAGCCTCACCATCACCAAGTTCTGCACAGGGTTCTGTGGTCCACTCCACTATGGTCATCAAACATGTAAAAGCTTGATTGCCGTTGCAGTGCCTGATTTTTCACTCCCTCAGACTTCTAGTGTCTTAGGGATTAGTAAGAATTTTAAGAGCATCTGAAGTTATGGCAGCTTTTGGAAAACATCCCCACTGGTATAAGCCTGGTTTAAGCAAGAGGACAGCCTGCTCTACTCCAGACTGCACATGGCAGTGCTGCAGAGCCACTTTCCAATAACACCAAAGAGGAACCTTAAGTGCTTTCTTCCAAGTACTTTCAATGCCTTACCCCTTGTTACATGCTTAGATGAAACTCTGGCTTTTGCAGTTACTCAAAAAGTAATTATTCTGTGCCAACATCAGTGTTGGCAAAGAAATTCAAGATTGACTATGCTTATGGTTTCCTTTTCAGGCTCTAGCTAAGCTCATGAACACTGGCCTCTGTCCCCAGACACACTTGCCAGTCCCCTTTAGAGACGTCCTTCTCAGTTACCTGTAGTGTAGCCACAGCTCCCTGGAGAGAAACAAGCACTTCTAGGGAAAGAGGCGAGGCTCAGCTGACCTGCTCTGGGCACCTACATTATAATTAAATTCCATCCTCAAAATCCTGTTGCTCTCCACTGGCTGTGAAAGGTGACAAGTTCAGATGCATCCAGACTAACTGGGCATACCTGATGTAACTTCCCCAAGACCTTTCCTGCAGGAGTTTGGAGACTGGAAAGAAATAGCAGAAAAACTGATGCAAGACTTTGTCACCTTCTTTTTCTTAGGTACGGTACCCAGGAGGCAGGGCAGAGGAACGGCGAAGGGGTGTGTGTTGTTTACTTGGTCCCCTGGCTGCTGTTGAGATAAGTCACGTCTCTTGTATCTTTTGCCTGGATGAGCTCTTAAGTGCAAATACTTGCAGCTTCAAATGTGTCCATTCATTATTGAACAGGAAAGGGTAGTGGAGCACTTCTGTCAGAGGCTGGAAATTGTAAAAGGAGCCATAAGTGATGCTAGTAAAAACCAATCTGTTATCAGAGGAAGAAAGGTGGGGGCGGGGTGGGGAGGGAGGAAGGCAAAATCCCTGCATTTATTCCTCTGAGACACAATTAAAACCCCAAATGAAGACTTTTGGGGAGGACTATGCTGTTCCCTCTGTTTCATGTGCCACACTCAAAACGAATTATGAATTTTCAACAGCGGGAAGTCTTTCATCCCAGCTTTAGCTACTTGACTCAAAGTTTAAGACTAATGAACCTGCGGGGGCCCGTTCTGCTTGTGCACCAGTGCAAGCCAGAGGCATCTCAACTGGTGTCGGAAGGTTGACTGCGGTGCAAAGCCTGGTGTGAGGAGGGAGGGAGCATCACCATAGCATGGGGAATATATGTGCAAATTCAGGCTCGAGGTGGTTCAGAGTGAGACCGGCCATCTGGGGATTAGCTGGTAACACTCAGAGTTGTTGCGACATGCCCAGAGGGAATGCCCTCTCTTTCAAAGACAGCTAATTCATTTTTCATGATGGTTTGGACTTGGCTTTTTTTTTCCTCTTTCCTCCCTCCCCCAGAACCTCTTGGACATGTGATAGAACAAAGCCATTAGAGGTGACTTGTGATTTATAAAGAATAAGAATCTCTCGCAGGTTGGGATATGAAATAAGATACATGGACATGAAAAGCCAGTGTTATTTCATTCCTCTCCCTCAAATACAAAAAATAAAAATGTAGGCACCAAACTTACAAAGATTCAGATAACCTGTGAAAAATGGAAAGTGCTTTTCTTCAGCTGAAAGAGTTCCTCTTTGACAACCTAATGCACTTCTATTTAATGTAGTTAACCAGAGCAGCACCCAGGGCAGCCTACAAATGAAAACACCAACCACAGAGCTTACTCCTGGAAACCCTAAGACATCTTTATCTCCCTTAGATAAGATTGACACATCCCATCCTTGGCTTAAAATAAGCACCACTATGTTTCTAAACAGTCAAGGGGTGGAGAGCTTAAAATTCCCTGGATGGAGAAGAAGTTTTCTGTTCACTGTAGAAGTTGATCTTCTTTTATTAGGGAAGTTAATGTGATATTGATTTTGTCCAGGGGAAAAATATGCTGCCATATTGCAATAGATGCGAAGGGTGAAAAGGGTTGGCAAAAGGAGATGAAAATTTTTTATTCATTTTAACAACATTCAAGGCAAATCTATAATTGCCCAACATACGAAGTTTTTTCTGTGAGGTTAAACATTTTACATGGTTCTTCTTGCAGCTACAAGTCTCTTTCTTTCCCTTTCTGAACACATACGTAAGAGCAGAGCAATGTTATTCCTTGCTATGAAGTGTTACAGTTAGGTAGCAGCTGTGATGGTATCAGCCAATATGTTGCTTTTAATGATCTCACTCATACATTATGAATGAGGAATTTTCAAGGCAGGAAAACATAGCGAGCATAATCTTTAACTGTTCAGCTGCTAAAGAGCTTTCTACAGGAAAGTTACAGTGCCTCGGACTTTCCTGTTTGCAAAAACAACTCGGCATCGCGCTTGGCTTTAGATCAGTGTAAATCAGAGATGTGGTCAAACTGCAAGCCACGTTAATAGCTTTTCATGAGTTTAAAAAAAAAAAATCCAGCCTGTAGATGCAGACCCCTTTGTTATACACCAGTAAAATTAACCCGTTAATTTCAAAGCAGCATTTTTGCCAACCAGATCCCAGCTTGGCAGGAGGGCTGCTGTGAGTTTTGATATGTGCATTTAGCAAACGGTTCTTCGGGGTGCACTGCTTAGTGTGCAACGCCTTTTTGAGATGGCATTAGAAAAGGGCATGCCAAGGGCTCCATGACTCCTCCATCGGCCACTAGTTCTTTGTTATTCAGGGCTGGACTAGCCATGCTGGGGATGTTGACACACCCAGCCTGACCAGCAATGCCAGGTGGATGCTGGTGGATGTGGCCCTGTCCACACTGTGAGAGGCCAATGGCCCCACAGGGATTCCTTGGCCCCATCTCTCTGCTCAGCTGGCTGTCACTTTCCCTGGCAGACAGGCACCATTTCTTCTCAGCGCTCAGGGTTTTGCCTTCACTCTGTTTTTTCGTCTCTGTCAGTTATTTCCCTTCTTGCCCAGCAGAATCAGGCATCTCAGAAGACGCTCCAGACAACTGCATCATTTATTCTTTCTTCTTAGACCAAAAGGGCTGATAATTTAGCCCTGATCCCCTAGAGATGAGACATCAGCTGCAAACCTCCCTAAACGCTGCAGGAAACTGCTGCGACTTACGCCCTGTCCTTCCCGCCTTATCGCTGCCGGACGTGAAGAAGAGATTATTGCCTTCTGCCTTACAACAACATTTTGGATCCTTGAAAACTGCGACATCCCCACCCCCTTCAGCCAGACTTCTGGTCTGTAAGCCCTTGGAGTGGTTGTTGCCAGATGACCTACACTATGTCCCACCACAGCCACTCCTGTGCAGGTGCCCACCATGAGCCCCGAGGACTGTCAGTAACTTACAAGCTGATGCCTCTTCTTGCCCACAGGCTATTTAGCTACAACATAAAGGACATTCCCAATTTCCTTAATGGAAATTAATGTCTTTCCATCCTTCCACTTCAACAGTTTACTAAGTATATTGGGATATACCCCCGTTCCTCCATAAAGGATTGCAACACTCTTCTTGCTTGATGAAGGATTTAGATGATTTTTCTTGTTTGTTTTCAAGGCATAGCAAACACATTTTTATGCCCTCCAGTTTGAAGGCTGCTGGTGTCAAGAGAACAGGGGACACAGAGCTTGTTCCCATGCTCCTCTCACACATTCAGCCAAGGGCAGCGGAGGTGAGCACAGCAGAGGAGGAAGAAAGGAAAAGTATCTCCACTGAGGAAAGGAGATGTTTAGAAGACAATTCTGCAGCCTTTGAGCCTGAATTTTCTTTGTGCCAATTTACCTAAAATCAAAGCCGGAATCACAGGGAGAAATGGTGCAGCTAATGCTTTGCAGGAAATGAAATTAGATCATAATTTCTCTTGCCAATTTTAGGAAACTATGACTCTAGATGCATTTCTGGATTATATTTATATGCAAATATTTTAATATGAATGATACACTGAAAGATGGGTATTCAATGCCCTACTAAAAGGAAAAAAAATGAATATTTACATCTGCTTCAGGAGACAATTTGTGTATGGAGGACAGCCAGAAGGAGAATCTCAGAAATGTTGATTTTATCCCTTGTAGGCAGGTACGCTGAGCCGCGCCTGTCTTCACAGCATGGCACATACTCAAGAAGAAGAAGAAAAAAATAATGCAATCACATCCCGGCAGGATTGCCTCGTTCATGGCATAAGGATTACTAAAGACAGGATGGGAAACACAATGTGCAAAGGAAGAAGAAGCGCAGAAAAGCAGCCCATTGTTCCTCCTGACACTGCACATGCCTGCAGAGCATTCTCATGTACATTGTGTGAGCACCTAGTATAATATACTGTAAGGCTGGCTGCTCGCAGTTGTCTGGGAGACAGCTCCACAGCGGACTTGTGCCAGCTGCTCTGGGGCAGCCACCAAATCTACGTCTGTGTCCTCTCAGACTTTGTCACTGCTGAGAATACCTTGTGTCACACCATATCCTCCCTTCCCACTGGCCATTTGTACCAAGCTGGGCAGCAATCATGAGGGGGTATCCTTGCCAGGTCTCTACCCCCTTGGGCACCCTACCTGCTGCAGCCAGTATCAGGTGGGCATGGCAATCATGAGCTCCTCTGTTGGCAGCCCTGGTGCCAGGTGAGCTGGGACAGGTGCATCTTAGCTGGGTTTGCTTCGAGGAGCAGCTCCATGTGGTGCTGGAGCCACAGCATGGGCAGGCTCTGGGAGGGTGGGGAGGTGCCTGCATTGAGTGGGTTCCATCCTTCTGTTGAGGCTGAGGAGCAAATAGAGATTGCTACAGGGATAGCATCTGCCATCCAAAGTTCCTGTTAAGGTCACCTCTGAAAGTCAGAGGATGCAAGTTTAGGGCTACGCCTTAAAGAAATCCACTCTTAGCCACAGCACCTGCTCCGTCCTCCTTATGTCGCCTTACGGCCAGTGGCAGTCATCCGAGGCTAGACATGATGAATTGTGACCGTCCTCCTTCCTACTCCTCTTCACTCTTCTTCCCTTTTTGTATTGAATCCCTCTGCCTCCCGCTTGCTACTTTGAGTGAGACAATGATTCATTTGTTTAAAAATTAATTTACTTATACTTTGCTTTCCCTTTCTCTGCTCGTGTATATTTTGTCTCTACAACCTCCACAACTAAAACCGTCTTTAACTAAGAGGCTTCTTCTAATCCAAACTCTTGACACCTTAACCTGCATTTTTGTCACCCTTCACTATTACAGTTAGATACCTTCAAGAAGAGGCAGTTCCCTGCTTATAGGCACTATGCTAATATTTATATATCAGGAAAATATCAGTGTTTAATTCCTCATGAGAAAAAAAAATATTTTGACATCTTTAAATGAAAGACACAGGACCTGTAAAGGAGATTTTGCGTATCGCTGCAGTTCACCTAACTGCACTTCTCTGCCATTTACTTATGGCACTATCTTACATTTGCTTCTCCTTCACAGGGAAAATAAAATATTTTCTCAGGCTGACAGACAAGGATTCATGTTCTGCTCTTTCAGTAATTTGGAAAATGAAAATATACTGCTCACAAGTTGTGGGGTTTTTTAACAGATCTATATTTTATCCTTTCATGTCAGAAGCGAGACAGATTAATGGCTTCTGGAATTTATTTCCAATGCTGATTTTGTTTCCAAAGTTTTGAGACTGACGAGACGGATCTACAGTCCTCTCTCCACTGGGAAAAGGAAGTGGCATCTGTTCCTGCTTTATCCTCAGTGCTGCCAGAGAGGGTGTCTGGATCAACCATCCATCCTCTGCCAGCACATGTAGTCAGCCAGCAACACAGGCCAGAGAGCCCTTTTCTGCTGATGTAAATGAGAATTGGCCTGGAAGTGCTCTAATAACGTGGTAAGGAGCCAATAGTCCCTCAGTTTTCTGAGGGAACAAAAGAGTTTTAAATCATCTCTACTTTGCTTGTCCTTGGGACTTGTGCTAAGCAAAACTTAGCTGGTCTTAAGGACTTTGCCTTACTGCTCTGGCAGTTCCTCTGATCTCTGTTGTGATGGCCATCCCTGTGTAGAGATACACAGCAGGTATGCACAGCTTCTGACTTTCTGTCCTTATCGGTATTGATACGCTAAGCTTCACACGCGGCCATACTTCCTTCCAAGTGAGCTACCTCTTCTGCCTGGTCCTGCTGCAAATGGGAAGAACTCTGCTGTGATTGCTCAGTCCTTCAACCAACATTTTGATCAGATCCAGGTTTCTGTATGGCATTTTGCTTGGTTTTCTGGAAAGCGTTAATCCGGAATGGTGATTTTCCAGTTACGACAGCACAAGGTAGTCATAAGCCCAAGAGAACCAGACATATTGGGAGTATGGCCAGGGCAGCTGTCCCAGGGCCCTCAACCAGGAGAGACCAGAGCACAAGGCTGCACAGAGGGATAAGGGCAGGAGCAGAAGCTGCTGCTGGCTGTGTGGGAGATGTCATTTCACCCTCACCTCCCTGCTGATTACAATATGCTACTGAAGCCAAATCAGATCAGCCTGGTGTTTGCTCTAACGTGGTTTCCTATGTGAACTGGAGCAGCAAGAATAGAATACCTGAGCTCCAGAAGAAACTGTTTGCACTGACTTTCTGACACAACAGATGCCAAAGCCTCCCTCGCTCCCACAGCAATTTCTGCATTTCCCAAGTTTGTAGCTAAACCAGAGCATATTTTGTGATCCAGATTTGATTTAAACTCCTCAGGTAAAGATGGTGTGATGGTGAATTCACAACCTCCTGAACTAAATTATTCTATTAACTCAGTCATTGAGAATTGCTGCCTTATTGTTTACCTGAGTGTAGCTGTCTTCAGCGTCCAGCTGCAAAATCTTATGCTATTGTCAGTGAGATTAAGGTTTTCCCTCCACACAGAGGGGTACACAGAGTAGATTAATCTGCCCAGTTTTAGACACCTGCAGTGCACATCTATATCTGCATTAGTTGTCAGTGATCCTTGTACAGTCAAAGGAGAGAAATGGAGTCTAGCATGATTTCCTCCCTTAAAAGAGGTGTCTAGGCAGATCAGATGAACGACCTCGCAGAAATGCCTGTTTTTTTCAGGCTGGATGTCCAGCCCAGTCAGAACTTAAGGCAGGGGAACCTTCACAGACTTGAAGCAGTCACCTCTTCATCCTGTGAAGCTATTTGGACCGTGTTATTGTTCAACCTACAGAAATAAAAACCCAGTATGAAGCCTACAGAAATGCTAGACCTCAAGAGTACTTCCTAGGAAGATTCAACTCTGTTCTTCACTCTGTATCTGCAAATGGTGGCTGAAAATTACTTTCATCTCACTGCAGAGAGTCAGCACCATGTCTGTTCATTTCTTCAGTCCCATATCAGCTTTCACGTTTATGTGTGTGCAAATTACACCTGTTCCAGCTTTCAGTGTTTCAGGGTTACCTGGAGTTTATCTTGCTTCTCCTCAAGTAGAGTCTATGGAAGAAAGAGAGTTGATTTTTAAAACTAAGAAAACTAATGGGCTAATATTTCCTTTCTTTTATCTGATCTGATTTAGAAATTACTTCTGCCTCAGCCATGGAAGAGAATAGACTATCGGAGTTATATCCAAAGAGAGTTCAAAGCCTGTTTTTTTAACTGTATGGAGAAATGGTTTAAAATCAATAAGATTCAACTTTAATTGATTTCGTATAGGGAAGAGTCTGCCCTATAATATCTGAAAGCCATTAGTCAATGTCTCTTTGAAGTATTAAATCTATTATGAAAACCCTGAAGATATTCTATTTTAAATACATGGAAGCTCATGTGGAAGCTTATGCACTTACTGGATTATAGCTGTGTATTAAATACAACACTCACCATCTAATGGGTCACAGCAGCCTTTTCACACTGCTATCACTATTCTGAATCTCATCTTACTCCTGCACAGTCACAGAAAAGGTACCTATAAAATGCCTATCTGGTGCTATGCCCACTTAATTTCAGGGATTTTTCTGATGGGAACAGAGAGTTCAAGGCCTATATAGTAGCATCTCTTTATGCTTTAATGTTTAGGACATTTTGCCGGGTGTCCCAGGTGTCTGGCAAAGGGTGCTGGGTTTGGGGTGTTGTTAGTGGGTGGTTTTGCACTGTTTATGTCTGTTTCTAGCCATGGGATTTTCCAACCCTGCGTTACATTCGTATTTGCTGTGCTTTACACAACAGACCTTTTGGTAGCTCTTCTTGGAGGCATAGTTAGTTTCTAAGGAGAAAAACAGTGCAACAATACCCAGACCTTTATGGGTCCAGGAGTGCTTGGACTTCATCGTCCCCAGCTCCATACTGAAGCTGCTAGAAACTGCAAGCCACAAAAAGTTTGACTCAGCAAACGTCCCTCACCTACATTTTGCTGTAGCACAAAACAAATAGCATCTGGGTTTGTGACTGCAGGCTACATCTACTGATTAAACTCACTGAGTGTAAGTCATCCTGACAGCTGTATCAGTGGGATGCTTTATGGGGCTTCAGCCAACCTAGCACAGAAGAGAACTGCTGGCATTTCTGCCCGGCACCTTTGCACCACTGCTGGCGTGGAATCGTTGTAGTCAGCGTGTGTGAAGGCATGGTCAGACAGCAGCATGCAGGCTGACGGAGAGGCTGATACTGAAATAGCACCTTCTGGGGGGGAAAGTCAGAAAGCAACATGTTGGTGAGAACTGAGCCTGCAAAGGAGGAAAGGGGAAGGTGTCAGGCACCTTCTCAAGCACAATGGTCCTGGTTGTCAAAGACAATTGTTGTCACGATGGGACCTGGGACACAGTTGTGGCCCCTGGCTGTGCACACTGGCCACATACCGGCTATACAGGGTGGGAGCCATCCTCCATCACCCGTCAGCAGAAAACCTGGGACAAATGATCCAGTAAGAACAGGGCTCAGACATTAGCTTATTTCATCACATCTTCAGTAGGGATTTCTCCTGAAAGTAGAGAAGAAATTTGTGTAGTAAATAAAAACATTGCACTTCAAAATCTCGGACAGCGTAAATCCACTAATATTTGTTCTGCTGCTGCTGAAACATGCCCAGGTCCATTAACAGAGAAAACAATTTATTCCCAAGAAATAAAACTACTGAATGATGAAATATTAATTTAGATCATGGGGTTTGTGTCGGATAGATTGCCTTTCTGTTTATGAACTAGAAATAATGTTTTTTTCTCTTCGTCCTTTTAAAACTTCTTTTCAATGTTATGAATTGTTAGAGATGGAGCTTTGACAGCTCTGATTCATGAGTTGGGGAATTAGTTTTTAATTCCTTCTCTTGCCTTAATATCTTCAGTAAATCAGAGATTTGTCTCCTGTCTTATTTATTTTTGGGGGGGTGGGGAGGTGAACGAAGTTGTAGGGAATGTTCACAGCTACCCAAGAGTCTCAGCGTAGAATAAGCGGGTCACAACTGGGCACGCAACCAGGGAATAAATTTACTCTTTCAAATTTCCTTGCAGTTTTTGCCCTGCGGATCATTTGAGCAGTCAAAGTGTTAGATACAGGGCATTCCTCGGGTGAGTGGAAACTCCTGAGCACAATTCGCTTCTCCTCACCTCTGTGAATGTGGAGCTTGCTCAGCACCGCGGGGACATAAGCCTGTGCTAGGTCTGTAAGAAACCTGATGTTCTCCGATGGGAAACAGGCAAGCCCTGAAAATTTCTCACCCCTAGCCCAGCACCTCCTTTTCAGGGGTATTTTCCCCCAGTGTTTTTGAACTACGCTGGAATCGAAGCTAGGCTGTGCCTGGAAAGGCACTGTGGCTGTATTAAGAGCATGAAGTTGCAGCGTGGCATTAGCAGAGGTTGAGGCTGAAAACTTGGATCTTCAGGGTCAGATATGGAAAAATAAATCCCAGGGAAGGGATGCACCATTTCATTGGTGTCCTGGAGAACCAAGCTGTTTGACATGGAAGAAATATTCACAGCTATTTCTCCCATCCCAAAGGCCTCTTTGGATTGGTTTTGCTCATGTACCTCATGTTTATTCTTAATGAACAGAGAACAGAAATGGTTGTTCTTCAGGAATAAAACCTGTCCCACAGAGAGCTCAGAAACCTTGCGTACTTCTGTACAAACCACTCCATCCATTTGTGAGCTCACAAGTGCCACATAAGGACAGCATAGGCTCTGCGGGAAGGACAGGGGAGGGATGAGAAGGGGTTTCACCCAAACAGCATAGGTTTGCTGATCACTACCTGCTCTCAAGTAAAAGGTTGCAGTTGTCCGATCAGGACTGAAGCTGCAGCACCCTGAGAAGTGTCTGTAGCAATCACATCTTGATGAAGAGTGCTCACAAAATCATAAAATGAAGAAAAATGTGAATGAGTTCTAAAGCCTTCCCCTTGGTTTGCTGTTTGATGGAAGTTTTGGAAGTCCTTTCAGAACAAACAAATTGTTAATTTTCATTTGGGGAGTAATTTTTTTATGCTTTTAAAATTAAATTCAGGCAAATATTGAACTGAACTATCACTTCAAAATGTGAAAGTCAACATGCTTCATTTTAAACACATTGTAAATGGCCATTATGTTTATTTTCCTCATTTGTTTGGGACAAAGGGGATCCTTCTTGTACGTAAAATGATTTTTCATATTCCAAACGTACAGATAATTTGACTGATACCAGAGATATTTTTAGTGATCAGGGTTTGCCTGAAAAATATTCTTTAGTGCTTAAATAAAATCTTTTTAATAGTGAGTAGAAGATAGGGCAATTTCCTACAGCCTAAATAATTTTACTTACAGATGTAGGCAATGGTTGACTAGGGAAAACAATCTTAATTTCCTTTGCAATTTCTTAGGAAAGAGCAACATCTTAGACTTTTGTATCAAGTTGTATGATGAACTTAACAGGTTTTGTCCTATTATATGGAGTGCTTTAAAAACTGGTTTGCTGGCTTAGTAAGTGTTTCTTCTTCCTTCTAAACTGGAGTATTCCTAAATGTTATTAGAGGTTTCTGACCTTACTGTTTGTGAAGGCTTTGATGGGAATGGAATGGAAAATTCTGGGAATGATAAAATCTGGTGCTCATAACGGAAGCAGAGGAGTAGAGATTAAGTGGTTGGTGATACTCAGCAAATGAGAAACTCATTGCTGGGTATGTACTTCTGACCCAAAAATACAAACTTGTCAAAATGTAGATGCAAGTCTGAAAAGAAAAGAGACTTGATGTGTCAGGGAACTGAAAATTTCTTCCATGAGAAAAACCAGTTTTCTGCATTCTTGGATGCCATGTCAAGAGGGCATGTATAAATATAATGCAAGAAAATAATGTATTGATTTTACCATTAATGTTATAATACACGCTCTGTTGTTCCAGGAAATGTTAATCATGTTGCCCAAAAGAGAAACATGCTATTATGTTCTAACCGATTCCTGAAAGTAACGAAAGCACATTTAAAAGGTTTTACCCTAGGCTACAGCAGAGTGTAGGAGAGGCTAACCGTTAACGTAACATACAACACGATGAGAAAGGGGTGTCAGCGCTTATTGGAGGGCCAGACTTAGCCAAACGGGGTTTAATAGAAAGTTTGTTTATTAATGTGTCAAAGGCATCACCAGCCCCCTCACTTGTCACCCATCTCTGGTTTCCAATGAGTTTCCTGCATTTCTCTCTCTCATTAGAGTGGTAGTAGCAGTTAACGTGCAGTGAAGCAGAGACTTGCAGGTAAACGAGGAATTTTGCAGCTCGCCTTGCCGTGGTGAATCACTTTTGCACGTCCCTCTGTGCACTTGATTAATCTTAGCCGCACCTTACATTTGGCTGGTGCCACCACCCTATGGTCACCCACTAGACGAGGTGCCTAGCCAAATAAATCCCCTATCTGTACCTCCTGGAGAGAAATAGGCAGTTGTAGAATTCAATTCACCTGAATTTAGATGCTTGATTTAGGATCAGATGAGTGACCCACTATCAAAAACTCCTTCTCTTGACTACAGTTTCAGCAACAATTTCAGAACGAGGAGCTCATTTTCAGACATCTAAAGGTAGAGAGGGGTTAGCTTGAGACTAAGATACCTAAATGTAGGTGCTGTGTATGAACCTTCTGCCTAAACTGCTTTTATGGTCAGGGCAGCTGAAGTCAATGTGATCAGTAGAGCCAAGGGACATGAGCACGTACTCTGTTTACTATGAGGTGGGTTGAAACTTTCTCCAGGCTGCTCTGCCTGTACAGACACTTGCACAAGGTTAGGATACCACTACAGACTTCTAAACAGCTCTCTATAACAAAGCCCCCAAATTCCAGTTTTGCAGGCACACCCACACTGAGTTGTATTCACCTCCCAGGCCACGTGGGCCACAAACACAACCCCCTGGAAATGGAGGTGTAGGTGCTCCAGCTTCATGTATACGTGTGCTGCAGCCTACAATCCACTCACATGCACACATCTATGAGAAAGCCCCCTTGAGTTCCCCTGCACGGGCATCCCAGGCAAGGATCCCCCACCCTTAGGGCAGGTCTCTGAGGTGTTTAGAACCAGTTCACATGTCCTTGGGTACTTGAGACATACTGGGAAGGCTGGTGTATATGACATAGGTCCTATGTGACACTCACACCATTCTGGGACAGCAGCTGTAGATCAGATAGGATATCCCAAAACATCTTGGGTGACGCTGGACACCTACATCTAGGCAACTGAAACCAAGCTACATGTTCTTCTATTCTCTTCATACATACATCAGCATCTGCGTTCAGATGGACTGTGATCAGTCCTAAAGGCTGGATCACATGACCCCATAAGAATGTTCAGATTTCATGCTTTGTTGCTTTTGTCTACAGGCTTTCTGCTCTTGAAGGTGTTTAATAGCTTTCTTCCCTTTAACTAGAGTTCCTCCTTCAGTGAAGTAAAAAGGTATCTCTGTAGGCTCCATGCTCCAGTCCCTCCATCACCTTTGCCATTAAGTACAAGTTTCCTAAGAGCTGAGGAGGGAGTGATGGGGAGAGGGCAGACATATTCAGGAGTGCAGGAAGCCACTGACTGCAGAGGTATGCCCTTTTTTGAGAAACTGTCAGTAGGTGAATTGATTTCTATTTCAAGAAGATCAAAGCTGGCCAGCAATTAACCATTTCCAGGAATTACTGGCTGACCCCTGCAGTGTAATACAGCAGGAAGGCATTTTCACTGCCAAGCCTGCTGTTTCATTCAGCGTTTTGGGTAAGAAGTGCTGATTACCTAGACAGAGTCAGATCCTGGCATCAGTGCGATTGGTCTTACCATCACCTGCCCCTTTCTTTTGGGGTCCCCATGTGAGGGAAAGCAGTGTATGGAAAGGGGTAACAATGCAGTGCTGTGAGAAAGCAGCACGTCCTGACCCGCCTAAATCAAAACCCAGTGTGTCCCTCAAGCCACTGAGATGGATATTTTATAAGAGCATCCAGGTTGTGTGTTCATTCTTCACATCTGGAGAATATTCCCTCTTGCCTCTATCCCTTTGGCTTTCATTCCTCCTCTGCCTCAGAGCCACCCGTTTCTTCTGCATCTTTTCATCCATACTTCTTCAGGAACACATACTTAATTACTCAATTACAAGTAATTGGGGATTAGTGGTTGTCACTCACAGTGGAAACATGCTCCTTGTAGCTCCCCACCAGTATGTCAGGCAGAGGAACACCACGGGTTTCTCAGGAGTAAAAGGGAGGAAGGAAGTCTCCCACTTAAGTAGATATGACCCCAAACTGGGAATTTGGTGGTGTTTGAGACTGATACTGAATGCTGTGTAACGGCTAAAGCAGTCTCTTTTTCCTGTTCCTTTTCAGATATTGGTTTTGTTTCTTTAATGATCCTAGTCAAAAATACCATTTAAATCTTTTTCAACTAAGAAAAAAGACTTTTTAATGACTTGGAAGTTTTGATGGAACTGTTTCCATTTTCATTCCTTCTAAAAAAAGAGCTAAAGCAAACTTTTAAAATTTGTGAACAGAAATTTTAATACATGACAAAAGCACAACATTTTCAATGACATTTTTCTTTCTTGTCATGCAAAATAGATTTTATATATATATGTATATACATATTTATATCTTCCCAAAGCTGCTCTCACAAAGAAGTACAGAAGAAGCTTTCAGAAACACTGCAGCTGTTTTTTCTTTTTCAAAGCTGGAATGAGATAGTGCTCTTGGGGACATCTGATGCTGATCCCTCTCTCTCAGGGTCCCCACCAGGAGAGGAAGGATGCTTTCAAAATTTACCGCATTAACCTATGAGCTCCCTGAGGAACACGTCCTGTCACTTAGTGCTGAAATTTCCCAGGAACTCAGGTATTCTGGCATGCACTGATAATGAATGGAAGAGGTAAATTAAGAAGATGTAGATTAATCCACAGGGTAGCTCAAGGGCTGGGAGGGTGCAGTGCCCAGCATTGGTGCTTACTACATCTGCAACTTGTCTGCTGCTGGCATTGGAGAAAAAGCAAGGATTTACCATGAAGCAGCCTGTCTGGCACTTCTTCATCTCCTGAACATTCCTGTCTCCACCTTTCTTCCTTCTCTTCTGCTCTCCACATCTTTTCTCCAGAGCACTTCCTTGCCTTTCCAGCTACAGAGCTCAGCCTCTTGGCTGAGTCCCCATAACCACAACACAGGAATTGCAATGTCCTTTTCTGTGTTCTTTACAAATTTCTCTCTCTTGGTTAAGTACTCCTAATGCTGCTTCAAATGGTGATTTCCCTGGCCCTTCACTTGAGGTGGACTCTCTTCACCTCCCTTGGCTCCACCTTCTCCACAGCTTTAAAATTTTGCCTTTTTTGGGGGGAGACTTCATATTTTTTCTTGGTTTTATCTACCACTTTTCTAATTGATCAGTCTCCTTTGCTGCCGCATTACTTCACTTGAGTGCTTTGGAGATTTTTTTGGACCTCCTCCCGTTGTAAGAAATTGTGGTTGCCATCTACATAGCTACCATATCCTTCTCCTCCAAACACCATCCTTTCTGACTGCCCACAGATGCTACAGACTCACAAACATTAAGCCTGTGGGCAACCACCAAATCCTGTTGTCTAACTTCCCATTAATATCTCAGGGCATTCCATTTGATCTGTTTAATCTGCTCCTCTAGTGACCAGTGTTTTGTCTCTAGTAGCAGGTTTACATACTGCAATTAGGATCCCTCTCATGGATAATCTAGATGGACCCACCTCTTTAGGACTTGGAGTCATTCAGGAGCCATGCCGTCATTTCATATGTGTCTTCTACAGTCTCCTCAAATTCTGAGCAGCTGTAACACCAAAAAGTGTATGCACATTCCAGCACTGCCCTTTGCACCATGTCCTGGATTTCAGTGTCCTGCACGGAGGACAAATGTCTTCCCTGCTCCTTCTCACCACTCTCCTAGTTTTGCAGCTGAAGTTTACATTAGCAAGCAAGCTTATAGCCATGGCACCTTCTGGAATGCAGGATGTGATTCTGCTTACACTTGAGCAGCTTCTTAATTATGTGTCTGGAACATTATGTGTCTTGACAACCTTGCCAGAATTAGTGCTTTACAGTATATAGTTTCTGCATGTTCCATACAAATTTAATCTTCTTTCTGTGTTCCCAGATTTTGTACCTTTCTCTGTTAAAACTCAATTTGTTAGAGCAGCGCCAGGTTAACAAACAAACCAGATTGCTTTGATGACTGACTGGTACTTTAGTTTGCTCCTGTAACAGTTTTTGCATGATATAAACATTTCTTTTGTGATATTTTAATAAGTCATTTGATAATTTAATTGATTAGCTGACTGGATGCTGCTTGGCCTAGAACAGAAGGAAATTTGTCAAGCACGTGTGGTCCAGGTTCATCTTCCTGCTCCTGCTGGTAACACAACAAAATTGCTTATGGGGCATTTATGTTCTGGAACATTATTACCCATGTCCCAACCTCCTTCTGAAAATTGGCCTATCTTAGCTCTTGGTCTTCTTCCTGGAATTCCTTCTTTAAAACCTCTTCATACTGTTCTTAGGGATGGATTATTCTCTGGTGCTTTTACATACATTTATAATTTTTCTGTACCTCATTAACTTCTCATTTATATTGATTGCTAGCTACTTTCCTTTTTTCCCCCTCCATTTATTATATAGTGCTATTTTATTTCCAATTGCTGCCTTCCTTCCACTGCTGAACTAGGGTGGCCTATTGCCAAAGTTCTCGGCTTGACATCAGTCAGTTTGTCGAGATGCTGAGACTATTAGTCGCCATCCTGACCAACATTGTCTCCTTGTTTCTTGCTTTCTCTATTTCCTCCTAGTCAGTCCGTCTGTCTCCAGCTACTGTCTCTCATTTCCTACTTAGACATAAAGCTCTTTAGTCAGAGATTTCTGTCTTTGCAAAGTATCTATCAGGGCTTGATTCTTTGCAAGAATTCAGTAAGCCTAAGCTGTACGTGGATGCTGACCAGGTGAAAAGCTGTCACTGCTTCTGAAGGTACCACCCTTCCGTTGCAACACAGACAGTCACCATGAAACTATGCCTAGACCATTTCATCTTAGAGGAAAGCAGAGTAGCTGAAACTCCTGCTAAGGTGCTGTCAGTAACCCTGATCACTTGGCACTGAAATGGATCAGGACTGATCACCTGGCCAGTTGACTTGCATCAGTCAAGCAGGGCAGTGAAGTAATTTTTTATGGGCAACAATTTCACAAAATTTCTGGAAATGCTGTGTAGACAAATGAGTAGCTGTACATCATATTGCTCCAACAAGGAGTAATGAATGGAACCTGGACACAGGACACTGCTCCCTTTGGCCCTGGCTTTCTTAGATTGCTTTCCCCACAGAGGAAGTGGGAGAAAGGAAGGTAAAAGCACCTTCACACTGGTTGCATTAGAAGCAACCGTGGTGATGTGAATACCTGTTTCCCTTTCTCTAAATAACACACCACTGCATGTCATGATCAGTGACTTTGACTAATGTGATTATTAAGTACTCAGAAGTTGTACTTGCGTTTGTCAAAACCGATCAAAGTTATGCTTTTATTAGTCTCCATGCAAGCAGTGTGGGTCTCGTAATACATCAGTTACTACTTATGATTCAAGTGGTGCAAAGGGAATGAAAGAAGAAAAAGTAGGTTTGTGTGTGTGTAATGCTATTTTTCAGTTAGTTTGCTTGTGGTTTTCAGCATTAAATTGGATAAGTGAAAGATAGTGGATAGGACCCATCTGCCAGGAAATTGCTAGCATGTGGCCATCTGTTGCTATCCTGCATTTGATCAGTGGTACAGAGTGTGTGTTGATTAATTCATTCAAGTCCCTCTGAGGTACACAGTCTGCCTAAGAACATACATCCTAATAAATAAAAACTCAATCAGTGAAAAGCACTTTGTGCAAATATTGAGTAATGCCACTATTGTGTAGGACAAACAAGAGAGGGACTCTTCCCCTTTCTCCCTCCGCTCCTCTCACAATCACAGCTAGGATCCCATCTGAAAGAAAACCAACTCACGTGGTCAGGAGGAGCCCTGCCCACGCATATTGCAGACCTCGCTGAGGTTCAATGTCTAGACGCCACAGAGAACAAACTGAATTCTTGGTTGTTTTAAGCACAGCAATGACAGAACACTTTCACCAAGATCCAGTCCATCAGCTCATCCGAGGTGACCCACTTCCCTCCTTTCTTTGGAGGCCTGCAAGCTCAACTCTGCTCGTAGGGCACCTGCTGAATGAAAGCAAACCCCAGCATACTCTCAGGCCGTATCAGAAGCACCACTGAGGCCAGCCAAGAAAAGCAGCACCAATCTGGAGACTGTAGTCATGAGGAGCCAAGCTCCAATGTCTGCGTATGATGTCCCCAGTGTTAAAAGCCTTGGGTTTGGAAAAAAAATTCTTTGCTCCTTTTGAAATGGAAAAGGATAAAATGTTCCAGGTGACCAAGTCTGTTTCTCTCTCTAGCTTAAGATGGATAGATTAGATCTTTTGTTCTTTTTCAGGATGGTTACAATTTTTAATAACTCATATACTGTTTCCCTTCCAGCCCTAATCCACATCATCTTCTGTATGCCTGCTCTGTTTCGCTCCCAATCTCACCTCCCAGAGGTCTCTTCACTACACATGGACCTTTCCGTGTCTAGTAGAAGTGGTTAGTCAGGGCATCCTAATACCAGTCCACAGACCTCCTAGGGAGTCAGATAGTGTGGGATTGCAATAAAGTAGATAGAGGTGAGCTTCAAGATGCCACCAGGTTGTCAAACTCAGGTAGAAGGCTAACAGTGGAGAAGGATGCATTTGCAATAGGTAGTAGGCTCAGTGGAGATAATAACTACTCTGAACTGCTTTTGGTTTTAGGCATCAGACAAAAATATTAGCAGGTATTCAAATGTTCTACAATGTTCCTCTATTCTCCAATATTTTATCATGACATGACATCCATTTGCAAGGTGACCAAGGCCAGACTTCTAAATCCGTTGAGCGTGAAGCTAGAGGATTGAATATATCACAGCGTTTACTCTCCAGAGTGCAGAGAATAAATACTTCTGCTTGCCAAGGAACTGTTCTAAATCATCTTTCTCATTTTGTGGCTGTTTGGGCAGCACATCACAGCTTGCTTCTCTAGACTCATCATTGTTTTCATAGCCTTGATGAGGCTTATGATTGTTTTAATACACCGGATCCTTGGGTAAACCCGGTGGTACTATCTGAGGCTTTCATTAGGGATGTTAGAACTAAAAATAGCAGGCATGCTCAGAAGGCGTGGTGATCAACTCTATCCCTCGCTACACTGAGTAATCCTTTTGTTTTTGTTTTTCTCAAAACATGGTTTAAATGTAGGGGGCAGTTTTACAGCATTTTACTCTAACGGAAAATTCATAGCCTTTGTCTTTCCTTTTGTCATGCTTAAACTTAGGGGAGCAACAGAAAGACTGAGCAGCAGTAGCAGCAAGAGCTGCGTTAAGGATGTCATCCTCTACAAAGCAAAATCACAGATGAAGTTGCTTCCAGGGAGAGCTATTTACTATTTACCCTTCAAATAAAAAAGACAATGAATAGTATACCTTAGCAACCCTGACAAAATCCTTGATTTATAGCAAGACATAAACAGGTAAGTTTTATTAGATGCAATCACATAAGTCCTCAAATCAGAAGTAATTCAAAGCTGGTAAGGTCCCGAATAGTGCATTTGAGCCCTCCTTACAGCTGTGTGGTTCCATTTAGCCATCTTTGCAAAATGAGCTTTGTCAAAACTTGTAAAATGTGACTCTCTGTCATTGAAGAAAGAGTGAAATTCACCCAAGGTGACAGCAGTCCTCTGCAGCAATTCGCTGGGCCCTTCCCCTCCCTCCTCCTCTCTCTTCTTCCCTCCTCCTCCCTCCTCCTCCTCCAGGCACTTGCAGGAGTTCCTCTGCTGCAGAGGTGAGCAAACCCAGTGTTGGGGACGTTTATGAGCAGGACTGCACATGCCTGAAAGAGACAGAGACTTTGGGCTCTCATCCACTCCTTGGTTGGTGTATCATGGCCTTGCTCTGTATCTTGAGAATATTTGGAGGTTTAGGGACCAAACCTACTTCATCCTCCCAAAGCAGCTCACCTTTCAGCATGGAGGGACTGAAAATCATGCACGGAAAATCACCAGGTCTCTGAGCCTTTCTCCTGCAAACTCATTTCTGCTCCCAGGATATTCTAACCTGGCATAACTAACAGTAGAAAGAAACGGCATGAATAGAAAATTACTATCCTTATACATTTGTTTTGACTTTCTCTAACATCCAGGTGGACATTTCAAAGGTGGGCGATAGGCACTGCAGAAGGTAGCATGGGAACTAGTGGGATAGCCCTGTAAACACATTTTGGTTATCTGTAGTCACTGTGAAATTGCTTTCTCTCAGCACCTGCAATACAACATGTAGGGTGGATAGAGTGGAGCAAATTAATTGGAGTTTATTTTGATATTAAATAGGAAATTCTCCTGAGTGGAATCTTGGAGAAAAATATCAAAGTTTAATTGTTTTCTGCATTTTTGCACACACACACCTACAACAGAAACAGCTGGCACAGATTTACTTCACACCTTCAGGATTCCAGTGATCTTCCCATGATCTTCCCATTTCTGGCAACCTTAGCTGGTGGCCTGTGGTCTTCCAAACCCCCCAGCACAGCAAGCTCTCAAACCAGCATTGCAGGGAGCTGAAGAAACACCCTGTTACCTTCTGGACATGCAAGAGCAGGGCTTTGCACGGCTAAGCCAGAGGTTTATTTATAGGCTTAACTAAACCCAGAGGAATGGTTTCCTTGTGCTCGTGGCAGTTACCATGACATTTCCTTTTAACAAAATATAGATTTAGGTGAAAGTAAATGCAGTTAAAAAAGAAAATATCCAAAGTAGGTAACATTTTTGCACATTTTTTAAAAACAGAAATGAAGAGAGTCTGAACAGCTCCAGTCTTTGCTCTCACCCTGCTCACACCCAGCCAACAAGCTGCTGAACCAAGGAGCTCTATACAGCCCTGAATGTGTCTGAAGACACCGCTTTCATATTAACTTTGTCCTCAATTAACATACAAAATCATTATGAGTATCAAAAGTCTTTCCGTACCGATGACCCAAGCGGTTTTATGAGTGTTTAGCAGGCACCAGCCTGTTTGCTTCCAGTACTGGCTTATACTGTTCCCCGAATGCCTGTTTATTACAGGATGTGAGAATGATGGGACATACAGACATCTGTGTTAACCTCCCCGTGTTCCCTGTCTGACTCCTGCCCTAATTAAATTTGGGAGCCTGGTAATTTCTCCATGGACCTGTTTGCAGCACAGACAGCAAGTTCTCTGCTGAGATAATGAAACTGTTATGATCTATAGGATATGTTTTCCAGGGCAGCAGAGTTTATACTCAGGCTTTTAAAAAGAGCAGAAAAAGCTTGAGTTTTTACCATTTTTCAGTCTAGATGGTCAGCAGTATTTTTGCAGCTCCCTAGGAATTCCCCCCATGCCACTGACAACTGGTGAATCATGGTGCTCTGCCACATCCCTGATGCTCAGACATGTTGAAGTTCGCTGTAATTTGCAACATGCTGTACTGCAGAGGCTTTTAGAACTCAACATGATATATTTGTTATCAGTAGCTGGTGCTTTTGTTTTTCTCAGTAAGCAGAACGAGAAGCCAGCAATCCCGCTGTGCTGAGACGGGGCTGGAGAATAACACAGCTCAGCCTCTGTCCTCACAGCCCAGTGTGCAGAGCCGGCTAACGCTGTTCTCAGCATTCGTCTGACGTTTTCTGGGAGGTGCTGAGGGATGTATTATCTTTATTTATTGAGGCCCCCATCATGACTCGGATTACTCCTTAACAAGGTCACCATAATCACATTGCAATCAGGCTGCCCTTTCCCATCCCAGTCCTTTAATTAGTGTTTGCCCTTGTAACCGGAAGATTAACCACATAACCTATTATTAACCTCTCTTCACCTATTATGGTCTCTTTGGTGTTTCTTTTTAATGCAGATACTATTGAAACAGAGGCTGTTTTAATTATATTGTATTAACATTCTCAAACATGTGGGGAATATGCTGATTACAGATTTAATGATAACTACAAGTATCAGAAAGTGTAACTGTTGTATAATTAGAGAGTAATCCACTGCAACAACGCACGGTGCTCACTTGGTGCTCACTACAAATCAAAGTGGCTCCACAGGACAAATTGGTATACACAGGTAGATATGTTCTCTGTCCCACGGAATCCTGTTCCAGGGCAGTCCAGTCCTGATGTTGACAGTCAAGTGACAGATAGGAGACCCCCCCATGTCCTCATCCTGGGTGGTTTTCAGCTCTCAGTGGGTGAATGTGCACCCCTCTATTGGGAGGCCTTCACACATTGCCCCAGCACTTGTTCTGCATCTCCACCAAGGCTTGGAGTTGGCCAGAGATCACCTGGTCTGGACAAGGGCAAGGTGCAAGAGTAAAAAAATGTAAGAGGAAGGATGATGATATTTGCAATTGCATTACAATTATCACAATTATTTCAGTTATTACTTGCTCTGAACCAGGCTACCAACTCGCAGCCTCCTGAGATTACTTAATCCTGTGAATCTAATTGAACAAATCCTGAATAACCATTGCAAACAGAGGACTAGTGACCAATAGACTGCCATTATTTTGGGACTAAGGGCTCTGTGGCAGCAGGCCTTTCGTACAGTTGTGAGTAGTCCCTTGATTTCAGGGTTAAAAGGAGTTAAAAGAGAAGTGACTATAAATGTTTTTGAGGTGCAGTTGACCTCAAAAAATACTCAATGTTTGCTCATAGGTAAAACAAGCAAAGTGAGTTGTATAAACGATACTCGAAATTATTCATCCGGTTTGGATGGTTCATTGGGAATGGGCTCTCATGCCTCTCTGCAAGCTGCTGAAATGCCAGTTACCCTCTCCAGTGTTAAGGCCATGCCCATCACTGCAGGGATGTGCGTACGCACATACATCTCTCTCCTGGTCCCCGGACCCTGTTCATCAGATCTCCTAAGGCCTGGTCATTAGGTCAGAACAGTGCTCTTACTCAGATATACCCCATACTGCCAGTTTTACTGAAATGGTTAGAAAGAAGCGTGTGGATATGGAGTGTATACAGAGTTCCCACTAGCTGCTGGGGAGTGGAGGAAGAAGCTGGTAGTAGCACTTAATAAGCTTATCACTGGCTTCTGTTGGTTGACAAACAGTATTGTACGAAGTATTTCCTCCTATTGGATTATCAGCCATCTGATCTTGTATTTCTCCTCCTCATTCATAGTGCCACAATTAGACTGTACATGGGACACAAGAAATTTGTCTGCTCCACAATTATATCTGAACTGGCTGACCGAGAGTTTTTCCTGTCTGGTGAGGATGCCCTGACTGCATCTGTGCCTGCTTCTACCAGGGCCCTGTCTGGAGACTGTGCACCCACCTGCCTTGCAGTTTGGACACAAACTGTGAGAAATCTGGGAGAAAACGCACCTGACTGCTACTCTGCACTGGTCCTGAAGTTAAGAGGGTGTATGATTTCACACTGTAAAATTAATCAGCCACAGCCGAGCTATTGGATTTTCTGTGCCTCTAATTCAGCAGCAGATGAAGTGACTCCTGTACGTGTCAGGTCCATTCGCCTGGTTTGTATTTACCCTGTGTCTATTTGCTGATCCATCCTAAGCCGGTCCAGGACTTGATTCAAATCCTTCCCAACTCAGGGCAAGTCCTTCCTTTTGGACTGGGGCCCAAGAGCACAGATGTTCAGTCTTATCCTCTATGAACTTCCCATGAGCCGCAGAGGATCAGACAGCAAACCTCTCTCTGTGTGACAGGATCGTTTGTTGAAATCGTGTCGCCAGTGCAGCCACAGGACGTGGGGCACAAGTGCAGAGGGAGAGATGCCGTGGAGCTGTGGGCACCACCACTGTGTACACAGGTCTCTGCCATGAAGGGCAGCCCCGGATCTCCAGAGCTGTAATTCAATAACCAATGACAACCCAGGGCTACCAGTGCTGCCGGTGGTCTTGCACTTCAACACACAGGGTATAATTCTGGGGGTACCTGAAGGAGACATACCAATGGAGGTTGAATTTGGGGATATCCTGCCCCAAAATAGCAAAATGATAAATGACAGCGACCAGCTCAGTGGGATGCCGTCTTTTCACTTCTGTTAGCACAATGAAGTAATAAATTTAAGTGGTATTTTAATCTGTCAGCTTCATAGCAAGTAAAAATCTCTAAATGACTCAGTATTTGTTGTCAAAATTATCCCTATAAACTGAACCAATAAATCCAAAAACGTACCTATAACACTTTATGTTTTATCGCTATTACAATTTGCTGTAATCACAAGAGAAAAAATTTAAAGCTGTCTAAAAGTCGCAAACAAGTGGAAAGGGGGATTTTTATGATTTATAGTGTAATCTCCTTTCCTCAGCTTTTTTGGGATATCAAAAGTGATAGTTTAATCACACATCTATCTATGCCAGGAAATAAAGGAAAAACACATGTGATATAAAGTGGGAATTAAATCCAAGCAGCTATTCTGTGTGGTCTGGCAATTGGAAGAAAATCATCCATGTTTGCAACTAATTCAAATTCACTTACTATAGGATGCTTCTTAAAATATTTCATTTTCTACTTAATTTGGCTCCACCAAGTCTGAACTGTACTATCTGATTCTCATTCTTCGTCTGCACACAAATGTTTGAATGCTGTCATCTTCTGAACTGCAAGGTGTTGCTGAGATCTCTTTGCAGTTACAGTTTTCCTTTCTGGTGCAGTTCTGGTGGTGCCTTCTCAATTGTCCTGGAGAAAAAGTTGGCAGAACCATGCTGCATTTTCCTATGAAGAAAAATGGTGAAATCAGGTATTTTCCATGTCCAAAATCATGTGCTTCATGAGTTTGCCCTGTGTTGTTAGAGGAATAAAGTACCTGAGATTTACAAGCCAACACTGATTTGGTTTACCCGCTGTACCTCTCCAATTTCTCAAGCCTGGATGAGTAACCAGAAGAGACCAAATCAGATGTTCAGTGGACACAGAGCTGAGGATAGAAATACCTGCCTGGGGGCTGAAATAAATAAAGAATCATCAACATTCAGAATTTTTTTGATAGAGAGAAGACACAATAAACTCAGAGATCAAGAAACCGATTGGGATATATGTCTTGTGAAGGGAAAAAACCCCACAGGATGTTCCTTAGGTTTCCATTAACCCTGTCGAAAGAGCAAGACTTCCTAATTCTGGCCTGAATCATTACCACTTCCCTATCATCTGTGGCAGTACACACTGCACAGGTCTAGCAGGACAGTAGATGACAGCTGGCATGGGCGGGAGAAAGGGTAAAGTTTTCCATTTTGCAGCATGATGGCAGCAAGTACTGGAGCTCTGCTGGTAATACAACATGGTGATTTTTTGCAGGCTTATGGTTGAGGCTGCAGGCAATTAACAAACTCCTTAAAGTCCTATAGGAATGTATTGTATGCAGGTGGAAGGATGCGCTGGGCTGTAACTTTCCTCATTCCTGCCACAACACAAGGAGAAAGGGAGTGGAGTAGCAGAATTTACAGCAAGGTTCTTCATGAAATACTGAACAAAGCATTTTTTTAAAGCTACTGCTCTATGCTGCTGGACATATTATAGTCATAGCCCTCAGTCTCTTTAAAGTCCATCTCTGTCATCTTCCTACACTGTTATGTACCTCCAGCCTTTCCAGCACTGTCCCTTGGCAGCCACTTGCCTTGACTGCTGCTAAGCATTGAGGTGAACCACTGGGATTCTCTGCAGACGCACAGTGTTAAACATCCCTCTTGCCACCACTAAAAACAAGCCATGAGCTGTGCCCCCTTTTCAACACCGAGAGGAGGCCACTTGCGTTGATCTGGGAGGATCAGAGATACTATTCTGAGGGTGTTATTGCTGTTTGCATGCTCTGAGGTGATTTTTCTGAAGTTGTTCTGATTATTCATGAGCCACGTGCTCACGTATTTTTCATGCAGTGGTTTATTTCGCCTGCTTAATGGGAGCTGATGCTTTACGTGGAGAAAGGCCTTTTTTTTTGTGAATCACGTTGAACATTCAAGACACAATTTGCCTGTGAGAAATCCTGGAGTTAATGTGACCTGACAACAGAAAGTTTGGTTCTTCATGCCTAGTTCCCAAAGATTTGCCAACATGAAAGCTACAATTTATGACTAGTGTTGCTGCAATCCAGTTTTTGGAAGGAAAAAAAAGTAATTCATTGATTTACATAGAAAACTCTAATTTATGCATTATCAAAGTAAGATCTTCCTGAGCTGGAAAAGGTTTGGTACCGCACGGAGAGAGCACTTTCCAGACCTATGGCACTATTTCAATGACGAAGAAGGGAGTGACATGAGCAGGCCGTAATTTCCCCCCAGAACTTGTGTAGGAGTTCAGCTGCATGTATGCATGTGTGTGCGTGTGAGAAAGAAAAAGGGAGTGGAAGAAACTTGCCGCATTATGCATTAATTTCAGTGTATGTAGGCAGAGTACAAGCCAGAATTTTCTCTCTTGGGGGCTCAGATTTAGGCATTAATTTTGTGTCCAGGTACTTACGTAGAAGTGTTCCAAACGAATTCCCCATGTGCACAACTGTCTGCTGACTCAGTTATGGTCATATTAAAAGCACCATGTTCACTTGCATGGTTTGGTCCACTTAGGGCTCTGAATGGCTTAGGAGCTTGTATTGTAATTGTTCACCCTGAACTTAAACAAAGGATTTTTTTCCTAACTCCTCCATTCCACTGCCACCAGAAAACTTACAGCCCAGTAAAAACAAACAAACAATTTTCCACCCCTCAACAATTTAGAATATATATTTGGTTTACTTGATACTGCACAAGAAGTGGAATCTTATTAGGGCATCAACTTCCTTAACATCTCAATCCTGGCTCCTTCCCCACAGATGATTGAGTGGTTTAGATTCAGTCACCACCTCTTCATGATAACGAAGCCATTCCTGAGAAGTGCTGAGCACTGTTCGGCAGCATGGCAGGGAGGAAGCCTGCTGAGACCCTCTCTACTCACCTCTTCTGGTTTTAAAAACCAGTGAGAGGAAAGCCACAGAGGTATGAGATCACTTCTGGTACGTGACAATGGTCACATCAACTTCTGACAGAACTGAGTTCATCACTCAGTTCAATGGGTTCCTAAAATCCCAGTGGTGGTGGTGATTGCAGAAGTGCTCTTATGCTCCTTAAGGAGATGGAGAGGTTTCCAGAGCTGCCAGCATTTAGTGGGATCTGGGTCTGAAGGTGGGTTTCTCAGAAAAACTGAGAATTAAACGTCTTTCATTGGAAAGCCCATGTGTTGCTTCAGAAACCAAGTGCTGGGATCAGGGGACTGCCATCGCTAGCTGAACTCCCCTGGCCTGGGCACAGCCCTCCCGCTGGCAGCTCCAGCTTTCATGTGACCCACAAGCCGCATCTTGTGCTCCAAGTCTCCTCTGCTGCTCCAACACACTGAGCATTCCCAAACCCTCCCCATTAAATTGTACAAGGGACTTGACTTTTATGTAAATTATCATAATTATACCCACAAGCTCTGAACTAAAAAAAAAAAAAAATCCCCATCCAAAGCTTTCAGCCTGACAGCTTCTCCTGAAATGACAGATCTTACATGTGTCACGTATCTAACACCCCAGTTGTATCTTTATACATCTCTGTCACCTCCTCTCAGCTCACAAGACCCAGAGCCTGGTACTTTCACGGCTATCATTTTGCCAACCCCCATCTCCAATGTTATCTCTACCACAGGGCCATACTGATTATTTCTTTGATTCTGCTGCATGCTCAAAACCATTTGCTCTTTTCTCTCTTGCTGCTTCTGATCTAGCAGCATCAGCTTTGAAAAGAGCTCTTAGATGTACACTTAAGACAATCCAATATGTAGTATCTTGAAAGAAGATAATTTTCTGGATCAAGGTCCCCTTCATCAAGATTGTTCTTAAATAGCCCAGTGTTTTTGAGGGAATGGGACACTTAAATGTTCCAATTCTGAAATGTTTCTGCAGCGCAAAGTAAGACAGCTTAGTGTCTCGCACCTTGAAGTTGATACCTCGGATGTACTGAGCAATGGGTGTTCCAGCACTGCTGCACATTTTGTTGCTTCCTCCATCCTGGGGTTATTCCCTTCCCCATAGGAGGTGATAGCCCAGTCTGTCCCATGTCCAGCTTCCTTTTGCCAAACAGCATGAAAAAGCAGCAAAGACCCAGATACATAAGGATCTCCATGGTATCCAGGAGGTTTCGTTCAGCAGTGCCTCCAGGAAAGTCTGCTGCAGTTTAGCAGCTCCATTCCTGCTATTTTTGGAGATGGAGAATCAAAATGGATCCAGAGAGAAGGAGTTTCCTTATTCTTCAGAAGCCTACACTTGCTATCATAGTCCACATCACGTACATCAAGAAGCCATGGCCCCTCAGCCGACTTTTTATTCCAGTCCCTCCACTTCTCAGCTGCCCCAAAATACTGTGCCTACATACATGCACACCTATTTGTGTAGGACTATACACATAGGAAAGAGTTAAGCCCCGCAGCACCTCAATACTAGTCTCCTTTACAAAGGAAAAAGTAGGGCAGAATTATGTCATTTGTCATGATCATGAAAGGAATCCACAACAGACCAGAGGCTGAAGGATTTTCTCTAACCTGCCCCTTTACAGTTACCCCATTAGTCCACCTCTTCTAGCTTTTCCTAGGGATACTAAGTGCTTACTGATATCAACAAACAAAAATCTTCCATGGTATATTTTCCACCTTTATTGCAGTTGTTTGTTCACCACATCTTGTCAATATTCTCTTTCTTCTCTATTTTCCTCACAAACATTACTTTTTAAGAGGTGCCAGATGTCTCTTCACCCTCAAAAGTCACCTCAGATGCAATCAAACCACAGCTCCAGATGACTTACAATTCTCAATTATTTTTCTGAAGCCCTGTTTCAGACAGTACTGGAAAGGAAGATGGAGTACTTCAGGTTTTTTTAAGAACCAGTGTCAAAACAATTCTATCAGCCCATGGCGCTAAATACTTTAATTACTGTTTCTTAATTTCAAGAGACAAAACTTCAATTGTAATAACAGAAACATCCATCAGAAAAGGCATCATTGCCATGTGTTTAACAGCTGTCTTGACAAAACTCAGAGTTCGACAAATCTGCAGGACTATATTTTAAAAATGGCATCAGATGAAAATGAGTGAAGAGAGAGAGGGATATTTAGTATCTTCCCTATTGCTGCAGGCTGGTATGGAAATTAGGAACTGTTTCTGGCATGACAGCCCGCACTGTTTATGGGATTATAGTGAAAGATGTCTGGATTAGCCAGTATGATTCTTAAAATATTCTCAAAAATTCTGCCTCTAAAGCCATCAGTTTAGTCTCTTAAATATAATTACAGAAGCAGGCTGTGCAGATACAAGTCAGCTATTTGCTGACTGTCAGAGCTGAGTGGTGTAAGTGATGACACAAAGGCAGAGCTAATTTTGTACAAGAAGAGTTTCTATGATCCATGTATATAGAAACACACTTTTTTTAAGTAGTGTTATAAGACTGTTTTTATTTTCCCCTGGAGAAGCTTTGTACAAAATTCTGTATCACTCTGCTACAAAATTAGCTCTGGGCAAAACTATTCCAGGCACTGAAGGCAGATCCAGCCCCTACTATGTTCTGAATTCTCTTTTTGTTTTTGGTTTTTTTTTTTTGGGAAGAGAGCTGCTATAGGTATATACATACCTTGGCAAAATTCAGGCTTAGTTATGGTAGGAGCCACTGGCCAAGCTTTGATTCAGCTGTTGGTAAAGCTGCTCCCTGCTATGAGCAAGTCTTGTGCAGGGCTGCCCTCTCCACAGCCAGTCCCCTAACCTGAAATACGCCAAGGCAGCACGCCTGTCAGAGAGGCCTCAGCACTTCTCCTCTCTAAGTGAGGCCCTGGAGGTATTTCAGGAGGAATCTTCTGAAACTGAGACACCTTACATGACTAATGTCTTTGCAAGTTTAGTCCAACCCCATCCCCCTGCCTTCCCTTAATATAATTGTGCGTGCATTTTTGAGGTCAAGTGACTTAAAGCCTAACAAGGAGTGTCACATTTGAGGGGAGCACATCCCTTGCATCGCCACTGAAACATTTCCTTTTTGAAATGTATGCCCGGTGGGTGCTGAAAAAGATGCCACCAATGTATAAAAGGGATAGTAAACCAGAAATGTAGACTGCAGCCCCTCAGGTCCATGACTGTGGGGAAGGCTGTGCAGAAAGCCCAGTGGAGAGAGCAAGCCAGATCACTGGCCTGGGACTGAAAATATCAGAGTTCAGTTTTTCCTCACTAAGATGAAGTTATCATACCTTTGTACCTCACACTAACATTTCCAGTAAATGTTATTAGTTGTTTGTAAGACATCCCTAGACAACGCTGATGGGGATGTTTCATACCGCTATCAAAACTTTGGAAATTAATATAACTCATTCCAGTGCCATCCTGAGTGGGGAGCTGAACAATTATTTAATCCTCTTGATAAATTTCCAAGTAAAAAAAATTAGTAATCATCAGTTATGGGCACGTATATGAGACATAAGTGTATAAATTGTTGCAGGAATTTGTAGTTAATATGCCTAGGCTGGTTAAACGCAGCAAAGATGGCCCTAGCTGAACTCTCTGCAGCCTGGGAAGGGAATTGGAAGGATGTGAAGGATGGGAGTTTGTAATAATATGAGCAAAATTCTAATCAAAGCCCTGTCTGAGCTGAAACCTGCAATAACTTAGACAGTTTCTGGAAAACTACATGTTGTGGCCGCTGATGAACAGGGAAGGAACGTGTGCAGTGGTGGAAGAGCTGGTGAACAACCTTCTCCATGTCTGCCAACTCTTCTCCTGCCGTCATTTCACACCACAGCTGCAGCCAGCTGTTAGGGTGAGCAGCTTCCTAGAAGCCCCAACTGCCCTTGGAGAAGACCTTGTCCTTCACCTGCTTGTGCCCATTAAGCCACCTCCCGGCCACTCCTTCCACCTCGAGCAGGGCACCAAAGAGGAATCTCTGCCCGTGCGGAACTCCCGTCTGCGTGTGGAGCTGGAGTGCATGTGCACAAGGGAGCAGTGGCGGGGAGACACGCTCTGCTTCCTCCACCACCCTGAGGACAAGCTGATATATCAGGAAGCCAGCCTCCTGCAAACCCTCTGCACCAGCAGCTCGTACCTGGACGTGCAGAAAACCGCCTTCTGGCTCCAGCAGCTGATGACAGCAGCCTGCATTGCTGTGCCACAGGGGAACACGTGCAAGCTGAGGGTGCTGCCCTCCACCCGCTCATGCAAGCTCAAGCTGAGCAACACCTTCCAGAGATCCCTCACCATCCAGCTCCTGTTGGCTGTGCAGCAAGGCGACTCGGACACATTTGTGTGCATGGACTAGGCAGAGGTCAGAGTCACCAGCAGTGCAAGGTGGATGTAAACGAATTAACCATAAGCTTAAAACTTTTTACTATGGTAACATTAGAGACTAGAATATTGGTTTAGTTATTGATACAGGTGTATATGAAACAAAGCTGCTCATTTATCCCCCAAGCGGTAGCTGCTGTGGCTCCTCGGGAGTGCTGACCACAGAGAAGCTGGGTGTGATCTCTCTCAGGTTTCCCTGACATCATACATGCTGCCCCTGAGCACAGGGGGTCACAAAGAGTGTGGCAGGCGCCTCCTTTACAGGGAATTACAGAAAGCAGCTTGGTGTCAGGAGCTCGGTGGTGAAGGGCTCAGAGCAACCCACTGTGCTGCCTGTCACACCTGCAATGAAAACAAGCAACTTGCAATAAAGGCTGTGTGTTTTCTTTGAAATAATGAAAACAAGCACAAAGCAGCCAAGGAGCCCTTCTCAGGTTGTGTGTCGCTGCTCCCTATGGCCACACTGTCAGCACCCCCAAGGTACATTTACGGTGTGAGAAGGAGAGTGGGATGAGGCTCCTGGAAAGGAGTAATTTGTCTGTAAAGTGCTTTCCCTCATCCAGGAGCAATTGCGGAGCACCCAGAGATTGAGTTATGACATACACTAAGTATGTGTGTGAATGTATTTTAATACATAGTGATGGTTTCTGGGACAACACCAGTATCTAAATCACGGTGTCTCATGACTCACTTCCTTACTGTTCCACTTTGGTACCAGGAGGCCACCCAATTTCCAGCTGTCATCCATTCTCTCCAAACTCCTGTTTGCATATGCTGGTGGGTTGACTGTAAGCCCTTGTTTAGTTTCTTTTCACTGCACTGAGGAGGACGCAGGGAAATTGAAAGCCAGCCAGATGTACACCAACATAAAACGGGCGGGAGCGCCTGTGGTACGTGAGCCATTAGGAATCAGTTTGAAGAAAAGCTTTAAGGATGCCAGTCTCAAATGGCTTTTGCCAAGTGAAGAGCTACAACGCTGGCAGGATCTGCAGTGGAGCAGAGGATCACCGCACACAGAGAGGTGTCCTGAATCGGAGAGACCTCATGGGAGCGGAGATACGAGAGTAACTGATGAGTCCCCACAACGATGAAAGAAAACCCTAGGGAGAGCTAGCTAAGGGGATTAAGGGGGAAGCAAATGATGGTGATTGGTGGATGTCTTGATCACAGTGACTGTGAAGAAGTTGATTTTGAAATTGTTGGTGATACAAGGAAAACTGTCAGCACAACTTAGACACTGGATATGGGGAAAAGAGATTTTGGGGCTCCTGAAGGAGCTAGTTAGGAAGGTCCCCTGGGAATCTGCTTCGAAGGTCTTGGGGTCCACGACTGTTGGTCACTTTTTAAGAGCCATCACCTAAGAGTGCAGGAGCAGGCGATTCCAAAGTCCAAGTCGAGCAAGCGGGGCAGAAGTCTGGCTTGGCTGAGCAGGGATCTTCTTCTAGAAGTGCGGTGGAAAAGGAACGTCGGAAGCAAGGACAGGTGACACAGGAGGATGACAGGAATGCCGTTTGCCACTGCAGGGAGAAAATCCATTGGGGAAAAACCTGATTTGAGTTCAAGCTGGCCAGCACTGTGAAGGAGAAAAGAGGATCAGAGAAAACATTGGTCCGTTCCTTGATGAGATGAGTTACGTCACCAACAGGGTGTGCCTGTGATGCGCTCTGGCACTTGTGACATCAGAGAGGACGCATCACAATGGGGGTGCACATAAAGGCGCCACCAGGCAGCGCTGCCCCAGTACGGCCTGGGCCGGTGGCGAGTGTGCACGTGGGTAGAGGCTGGGGTGGAAAAGGGCCGAGGCAGAAACGCAGGCACCCAGGGAGGGGTGTCTGACCCTGCGGCCAGGACCTGGTGCTGAGGGGGGTGCCGTGGGCAGGGCACGGTGCTGCCAGCTCCGGGGCTGGGCGCAGGCCTCGCTGCCTCCCAGCTCCCTCGACCCTTCTCCTCCCTGAGCCCATGGCCCTGCAGCTCGCGCTGCCGCTCCCCCCGGCCAGTCCCACTGAGCCCCTTCTCTCCCCTCTCTTGCACAACATGGCTGCGGTGATGCTGCTCGCCTTGAGAGCGCTGCACATCGTCCTGATGTCACTGGTGGTCGTGGTTGACCTGCGTGTGTCTACACGCGAGTACATATTAAAGCGTGTGAAGCAGCTGAGCCAGGACGTGGCTCAGCTGCTTCAAGAGATGGAGCAGAGCCCCCAGGAGCCAAGCGGGGCGGCCAGCGGAGCCCTGCTCTTCGCTGCCTCAGAGCAGTGGCACTCCTGGGCCTTTGCTGGAGCTCTCGTCCTGCTCTGCTGGTGGATGTGGAACAGGAGCTGTGAGGCAGGAAGCAGCAGCAAGCCTGGCACCTCCAGCAGCCTTGAGGAGGAGCAGGAGAAGGAGGAGGATCACCCATCAAATACGGACATGATTCTGGACAACTCCGTGTTCTGGCCGCTGCCGAACAGCGAAGTAATATGGACAGTGGTGGAAGATCTGGTCAACGACCTTCTCTGCATCTGCCAACTCTTCTCCTGCCGTCATTTCACACCACAGCTGCAGCCAGCTGTTAGGGTGAGCAGCTTCCTAGAAGCCCCAACTGCCCTTGGAGAAGACCTTGTCCTTCACCTGCTTGTGCCCATTAAGCCACCTCCCGGCCACTCCTTCCACCTCGAGCAGGGCACCAAAGAGGAATCTCTGCCCGTGCGGAACTCCCGTCTGCGTGTGGAGCTGGAGTGCATGTGCACAAGGGAGCAGTGGCGGGGAGACACGCTCTGCTTCCTCCACCACCCTGAGGACAAGCTGATATATCAGGAAGCCAGCCTCCTGCAAACCCTCTGCACCAGCAGCTTGTACCTGGACGTGCAGAAAACCGCCTTCTGGCTCCAGCAGCTGATGACAGCAGCCTGCGTTGCTGTGCCACAGGGGAACACGTGCAAGCTGAGGGTGCTGCCCTCCACCCGCTCATGCATGCTCAAGCTGAGCAACACCTTCCAGAGATCCCTCACCATCCAGCTCCTGTTGGCTGTGCAGCAAGGCGACTCGGACACATTTGTGTGCATGGACTAGGCAGAGGTCAGAGTCACCAGCAGTGCAAGGTGGATGTAAAAGAATTAACCATAAGCTTAAAACTTTTTACTATGGTAACATCAGAGACTAGAATATTGGTTTAGTTATTGATACAGGTGTATATGAAACAAAGCTGCTCATTTATCCTCTTATAGTCTTTACCAAGGCTGGCCTAAACCCCAGTCAAGCTGAATCAACAGAAAATCGGCTATACTTGAGGTTAGATCATCGATTAACTTAGAATAGATCTTTTTAAAAAGTTATCCGTTTGAAGTAGACATAGGATATGATAGAACAACTTTTCCTACAATTTTAAAGGTGATTCTCATTCTGTGATCTGAGCAACCAAGGACCGAGACAACCAGAGCAAACTTGAAAGAAAGAAATGAAACGAAGAATATGAGATTTCCTGAGACAAAGGAATTGAATATACTTTTTGATCAAAGAAGATTGAAGTACCGAGAATCTGTGGAAAAACAGCAAGGACTTTACCTAGTTACATAATGTTAGAAAACTATATATACTAGGGACGCACGCTGTATACTTTGCCACTCACTGAGGTGATGGCACAACTCTGAGTTGTTGAATAAAGCAAACCTAGAGTTACCCATAGATTGGTAAAATTCTTTAACAGTGGACAAAGAGAGCAATAACCAAAAAGAGAGTGCGTGGTGGCTGAAGACGCTGCAAAGAAGTCCTAATAGAATTTAGTACTTAATTCTTGTGCAATTTCAGCAGGATTTTAAGATTTAACCTAGATTAAAGCCACGATGAGAACCTGGCCAAAGCCTGCTCTGATCTTACAGCAACCTTCAGCCCTGTGCCTGTGCTGCTGGTATATACCAAAACATGGGTTTTGACTCGGGAAGCAAGAGTCTCCCCCCCCCCCCCCATCACTCCCCCAAGCGGTAGCTGCTGTGGCTCCTCGGGAGTGCTGACCACAGAGAAGCTGGGTGTGATCTCTCTCAGGTTTCCCTGACATCATACATGCTGCCCCTGAGCACAGGGGGTCACAAAGAGTGTGGCAGGCGCCTCCTTTACAGGGAATTACAGAAAGCAGCTTGGTGTCAGGAGCTCGGTGGTGAAGGGCTCAGAGCAACCCACTGTGCTGCCTGTCACACCTGCAATGAAAACAAGCAACTTGCAATAAAGGCTGTGTGTTTTCTTTGAAATAATGAAAACAAGCACAAAGCAGCCGAGGAGCCCTTCTCAGGTTGTGTCGCTGCTCCCTATGGTCACACTGTCAGCACCCCCAAGGTACATTTACGGTGCGAGAGGGAGAGTGGGATGAGGCTCCTGGAAAGGAGCCTGTTTGAAGGCTCTGTCTTCAGGTCCATCCCCGTCTCCGCAGCAAGTCACTGCCATTGTCTGCCGGTGAGCACAGCTGCCCAACACCATGGCTTGAGATCCGTGGTGGTGCAGCCCTTGCTGTTTGGCACTGGGGAAGAAGTAGCAGCAGCACCACAGGAGGAACAGAGGGCCTCCACACGTGCGAAGGTGCTGAACAGACCCATGCACAGAAATGTCTATGACACAGAAATGACTATAAGTCTGAGTGCACCGTGGAGGGAACAGCTGTGGAAACAGTGGACCATTAACATAGGGGGAAGTGAGGCACCGCTGTTACATCACACTGCACCATCCTCAGCACTCCTGAATCCCACAGTTCAGACCTGGCTGAAGGGCATCAGTGAGCCACCCGCAGCCTGTGCCAGTGCCAGGGAACAAACACAGCTTTACATTCCAATCATTTAAGGGAAGTTATCTTTCTGGAAAATAAGCTGTCAGTGTAACCAAAGCTACTGCCTTGCCAAAGAAGGACTGAGGGAGTTCCTTTTATCTGTGCCACGTGGGAAGTTAGACAGGGTGATTACAAAGATCACTTCAAGCATTAAAAATCTGCAGAGCTCCAGCTTCTCAGGCACTCCTCTGAACTCTAGGACCTCACTTCCTCTCTGTAACCGACAGAGCTAAGTGTGCACTGATCAGTTGTGGCTGTAAAAAGCCTTTCTGTGCTGAAAGCTGGAAGCCTTTCCTCTCTCGCAGTTTTGTTAGAGTTTAGAAATCGATCAACCAGCTCTGAAAGCAGCTACTGGGACACACAGATCTGTGAGCTTCCCATTAACAACCCTCTTTGCACCTCTGTTACATGGAGATAAGATGCATCTTCTTTTCTAAGAGTGTCAAGATCTTTAATCTCCGCCGGCTACTGCTTCATACAGGGCCTCACACAGCCATTGCCTCTCCTGCCATCCTAACAGATCAGGATCAGCTTCCCAGGAGGAAGTGGGCAATAACCTTGATAGATCATAGCCTTGGGTGCGTTATCAAGGAGCTGGAAATGTGAAATAAATGGAGGAGACTCAGAGCAGAGTATGAGCCTCCCTGCTCCATGCTCTGTCTCACACCTGACATACATGGCAGCTTCTGACTGAATCCAGTGGGAAGAGATGTTTTTTTCCAGTATCTGCAATGATCAATGAGGAACCAGCACAGAGAGCTCACAACTCCTGCCACAGAAAGCAGAGCAGGCACTGGTGAATTGGATTACCAAGAACTGTTGGCTTTTACACAGGCTCGTGCAAGGTCGTTCATCACCATGGCAGATGCTGACTGTGCTCAGCAGCATGGAATAGAAATTAAAAGTAGGCAAAAAAGACATTTTTGTTTAGCTGGAGGATAAGTAATAGACCAAAATGTTTAAAATGTTAGCATATCTCTGCAGCTCAGACACACAGTGGGTTCCTGCAGCTTAACACATAGCAGAGTTGTCACCTGAGCCGTGGTGACTGAGTGTGCTGATGGACGATCGCCAAGAGAAAAGCGTGGTCCCAAAGTTAATTATTGTGAGCAATCTCTGGTAGCTCACTGCTGTTCCCCCAGCATCAAGCTCTTGGCCAAGCTTGAGAGCTGGCTGGGAAAGCAGCTATCCTGGCCCTGCAGAAACACGACAGGGGTGGACATGATGGCAGAGGTCATTGCCCTGTCAGCAGCTTGGCCTTGGAGAGGAGGAGCTGTTTGCCAGAGCAGTCTTCTAGTGAGTTTGAAGAGTTTTAATCTCATGACAGTAAATACAGCCTTTCCTTGAATGTTAATATTAAAATTCCTTTTCAGTGTTGAGGCATTGCAGAGGGTGCTTATATATTGAACAGGGCCACAACATGCTCACTACTGCACAGATAAAGAGGGAGCAAGAAGCAGTCCCTGCCTGTTACGACTGACTCCTACCCATTGGCATCAAAATGCTGCTTAACTTACTCCTCTGATAAGGAAACTGAGCATTACACCAGGTTAGCAACTGCAGAGATGAAGGTAAGCTCAGAACAACTGACGGAAACAAACCCAGTCACCAAATGCTTGCTCCACCCAAGATGCACCTGCATGCTCAGCAGCAAGTCCCTGGTGTCACCTTGGCAAGTGTCATGGCTGTCTGGAAAGTGAGGACTGCCCATGCCACCACTGAGACAGATCCTTGCTGGCTTTGCACTGACCTTCTCCATCTCCTTCTGTTACAAGGAGTGAGCAGAACAAGCCAGCTTCTCCTTCAAATTCATGTGCTATTTTCTCATTCTTCTGAAATAAAGGTATTGAAAGATGACTGGATCCATGGAGCTGGCTGGAGCAACTAGGAAAGGAAGAGCAGGCTGGAGAGCTGCTTCTTTGGGGGGTGGTCTGAGCCCATAAGGCAGCCTCAGACATGCACCAAGTGGAGGCCATCCCTGGCAGACCACACGGATCCACAGTAGATATTTTCCACATTGTAACAGCGATGCAGATGAAAATGTCCTTGTTCACGCATAACTGTGCTGTAACTGATCTCAAGGCTGAACTCCTTCCATTTAAAAGCTATTTAGCTCAAAGCTTTGCTAAGAAAATAGCTACCTCACCTGGCACATCTCATCTGTGTGTATTTTTTCTGTATGCACATGGGTATATGCATAAAAACGCCCACAAGACAGCAGATAACCAAAGTTTTCAAATACATATCAACTCTGTAAATCTATTTCTTGCAGAGCAGGAACAGGAGGGTATCTCCAACTCCTCATGACACATATGAGCTAACTTCAACTCTCTGTTGCAACCACCCACAGCCGAACATGGGTTCATGGCTGACTTGTTTCCCCACCTTTACGGGCAGCTCCTGACCATGCTCTGTCTTGCTGGGAGGGACCTACCACCTGGGTTTGGGTGCACTCACCTGAGCAGAGCTTGGCCTTGTTCACCTGAACGGCAGTCACAGCAGTAACCACTTAGCAGACCTCTCCTTTCTTAGCCAAGTGACAGCCTCCTACATTTACCAAAATAAGTAGTATTTTTACATAATATGCACATCTGTGAGTAAAACAGGCTATCTGGTGACTGCAGGCTTTGGAGTTCACCTGCAAGTCGAGTCATGACTCAGGGAGCACATACAGACCTTGCAAAATTCCATATCCTGTAAGCACATCAAAGTGGCCAGAGAAGGGAAAACCAGCTGTGCATGTTTTCCTCTCTCCTCTTCTCACTTCAGGACTAAGCCTATAAAATAATAATGTGCCTTTCTAGTATTATCATTTGTCTTTGATTTTCTGTAAAGAATTGCATAACAGCAACAGTCTTATTAGCATTCAGCACTCAGAGGGCTTTTTTGCTTTGTGCTTTCTCCCTTATTTCTCTTTCTTAATAAAAGAATGAATTTTGCATTTGTTAGATGCCTGACAGCCCAGGAGACTGGGCTGTCCTCTGTTTAGCCATTAAGTAAGAAAACATGGGACTCGCCTGTGCGATAGCCCCTTTGCAATATGCCAGCTCTGTCCATACATTAGGAAGCAGGCAAATTCAGATCATGCTAAGCCAGTGACACTGACGGAAAGAGCAAGAGGGACTGAAAGCTGTCACGGCCGGGGGCAATTAGTTACCAGACAGCCACATTTGCAAACCCTGGGATGCGAATAGGTTCAAAAGCACTGTGTGCAAGAAATGCTTTTCAGGGATGTGTTAGCTCAGAACCTTGCATAAGGGAACTCTACCTGGAGTTGCAACGCATCCCTACTATTAAACAATGTTTCCTCACCTGCCTTTCCAATCATCTCCCTCTTGTTCCCTGTAGGCAAAAACACCTTGAGGGTCTGGAAGGTGCCTGTCCAGAAGGAAAGCACAGGCCCCCTCGCTGGAGTAGGGAAGGGGGAGCTGCTGCAGTGCCACTGCTCTGGTGTGACAGGCTGCCAGGTCAGTGGGTAAAGCTGGGCAGCAAGAGCTACAGGAGCAAAACACACCTTAGTCCTTGCTTTGCCTCCCTGGCCCAAACTTGCTGCAGCGTGGTTGAGCAGCTCCAGTGGCCTGGCTGAATCCTGGCTCCAGCTCAGTGCCACAGAGGACTGATCATCAGCAAGGGCAAGACTTCATTAGCACTAGCGACTAGAGAGCCCAAGCCAGCGTGGATGTCGCACACAGTGACGGTGCTTGCAGCTCATAGTTGCTGCACAAGGGACAAAGGCTGGGAGCAGACAGCCCTGGAAGCCTCTGCAAACAGTGGCTGCCTGCAAACGCTGCCTTGGCCAGCACAGAGATGCAGCATTTCCCCTGCAATGAATCAGCATGGGATTTGGGTTCCAGGGCAGCAGGTCTGGTCTCCAGAGCAGCAGCCACAGCAGAAATCATCAGCAGCTTCACCATTGCAGAACGTCACAGCCGGGTCAGAAACACTGCTCCAAGAGCGTGAAATCTAGTGAGGATTTATCCCTCTCCCTCCTCTTTTGGGTAACATTATGGAATAAAATATTTTTATTTTTAGAGCTTAGAGAGAAAAAAAAAAAAACCCAACAAATTCTTACGTCTTTTCGAGGGAATGGTGATGTTTATTGAATTTTCTGATGCAGCCACTAGATGCCCCTGTTTTCTGATGAGCGCTCCGGAGCGGGTCATGCGCCAGGGTACTGCAGCCAGGACCTGAACCTGAGGCTCAAACTATGTAGAAATCCTGATTGCTTCAGCCTCCTCCTCCCTAATGAACTTCTAATTAGCTGGGACTGCCCTTCTACATGTGGAAGTTAGGAGAGATGGTACTGCTTTGTGTTGTCCACCTGCCTTTTCTGCTCCGGTTTTGTGGTGGCTCTGGAGGAGGTGACATAAAGCTCAGTCACCAGTGGTTGTGCATCAGGGCACGGCCACCTGCACCTGCACACCCTGTCCCTGTGACCATACAGCCAGTTGCAGTGTCCCACCCCTGGAGCAGCAGTCACAGCCCTTGATGCCCCGCAGGGGTGAATCAATCCATACCAGAAAAGTCAGGCTCTGGGCAAAGCCATTAACCCAAGTAGAAACATTTTCCCTAATTAATCCTGGAGTGTTTCCTTGTAAATGTTTTGTACAGGTCCAGAAAGGAAACTGACACCATTCAAATGGAAATCTGGCGGTTGGTCAGCGTGAGGGAGCTTTTGTAGCTGCTGACGTAGCTGCTGACATAGCTGTGCCTCCAGAAGACAAATGCTTGCACCATGTCCTTCCAACCCCAGAGAAGGTAGGCAGCAATGGTCAGTGTAGAAAATGACATACCACATTTGCTCCTTCTGAAGTGATCCCCTCCCCCAAAATGATCTTGACTTAAGCAGGGATTTATTTTACGGTCTCTTAATTTAAGAACAATGTTCCTGCTCTGGTGGTTCTCTGGCCAGGCTTTATGGGACTTACACCAGCATGTTTTCTCTTTCCAGAGTCCTCACCAGGCTCCTTACCACCAGTCTCTTTCAAAGTCCTCACCAGGCTCCTCAACACCTCATCAGGTGACAGAGCATGGTAAATATTAGTCAGATACCCACCTCAGAAATCCTGTAAGATACAGAGGGGCGATTTATGGATTTGGTGCAAAAAGACCTCATGTGTGTCTGGGCACTCAGTCTCGCAAAGGAAATGTTAGAGACCTTCTTGCTTGAGCTTTTTTTCTTAATGAGCTGAGTAAAGTGCTGGGAAACCTTCAGAAGAGAATGAAAGTGGGATCTCAGGATGGGAACACCTATAAAGGGCTTTTGCTGCCTAATTCTTCCTGGTTTTAGGAGCAAGATGCCTAATTAGCACTACTGAATGCGATGGGAGCTCAGAGCTCTGAGTCGTCTGGGAAGATGTACTTTTTCTGTTGACTCTGGTGGAGAAGCTAAGAGCAGCTTAGAGGAAGAAGCACTAGAAATTCCTAGTGACCTTATATCACAAAAACTACTGGGATCCAAAATACCTTTGCAGATGTTTAAAACCATCTGTTACTCCATCTGTCATCACTGTCACTAAAAGGGTCCCTCCACTTCCCCCAGAAGCTCTGAATCAGTGTGTAAACATCATGATACCACTCTTCTCAGCATCCTGCTCCTAGTAACTGAGTTTTGTGCAGTCTAATCCACAGGCGTTTGGTTATGAGACACGAAAGGCTAGTAACCAGCCTTATGATCATGATGGTACCAGCATACCAGCTTTTCAGGCAGGCTTACGTAGATGTGTCACACAGCATGTAGCCCAGGCAGCCCTCAAGTTTGTCCTCCCCTAGACTGACACTACACAGGCCAAGCCTCTTCTCTGGAAGCCACACATCGCCTGTCATTTTTTTTGTAAATTAAAAAAAAAGGCTCAAATGTACAATAGAAAATGAAGCCTGGATTAACTGGCATCTCTCTTCTCTCAGTGATTTCCTTGTGTTTTCCCTTGGGACCATGCTGCTCTGTAGGATTATGGCATTCCAGAGTCACTGGCATAATGATAACACGACTAAGAAATACGGAGACTCCCCTCTCCACGCTAATCCGTGCCAAGAGAATACTGAAGGCAGTAGATAAAGGAGTCACTAACAGTGAGCTACATTTTACTTCTAAGAGTTACCTCCCAGAGGCTGTGGCCATGTTGCAACCTTTTTAATTTTCAGAGAAAATGCCTCCTGTGTCCATAATTAAGAGTTTAATATGCCATGGGGTCCTGTTTATCATGATAATTTATTTTTCAAAAGAACAGATAGATAGACTCTTTGTAGGTCCTTTGAATATCTTTCAGCCAGTCCATTAGATGGGGCTGTGATACTGGGGATTTTAATCACTGATATTTATTATTCAGTTATTATTATTTTATTAATAAAGAAGCTGCATATTTCCTTTGTTTCAGAGGCAGCAAGATCTGGTGAGGGATTTCAAAGCAGAGAATAGTTTGGTTATCTTCAGCGCTGGATAACTACCTTCACAATTTTGCAGGGTGAACATCACATGGAGCCTTCTCTTCCCTTAGCATCTCACAGAAGGCATTTGGATCCAAGGCGAAGACACCTGTAAGTGTGGCACACATCAGAAGACATATGTGTTGCAAAAAACGGGGAATAAATCCGGTCTTATAAGACAGACAATGAATATGCAAAACCAAGCAAATTGGGGGCATGAATAACAACAGTTTATTTACAATAGAACATATACAAGTTCTTTTCGATTGGTGATAAACTGACAAACTGCAGGGTAGCATAAAGTCTTTTGGTTGTTGTTATAATATTTAGTATAATTACATTTATAATGGCCACTTACTGTTATAACAATTGTTAGGCACCCTGGTGGTCATGTGTTCCCAAAGTTGTTATTGGAGTTAATAAAACAGAGTTGTTCTATCAGTTAAAAAGTCTAAACTGGAACCAGGGGATTGGTGGGAAAATTTTAAGCCTTCCCTGCTGTGTCTGTGAGAAGAATTGCCATGGCAAAGGGATCTTCTACAGATTTGGGCAGAGGCAAGCAAGCAGCAATACTACAGTCACTAAAAGCATTTGCAAATCCCTAAATTATCACCTAACCCATACAAACATAACAGACTACAAACATTCTGTACCAGTGCCAGTCATGAATGTACACGAGGCAAAACCAGAACTACGCTACACACAAAACTAGCAAGTTCTGTGTATGCTTGAGGAGGAAGCAGGGATGGTCCTTGGATGCAGGCGCAGTTTTCAGTGTCTGTAAAGAAAACACAAAAGAGAGTCACTCGGTCTCTGGCTGGCTGGCGTACATGTGGTTAAGGAAGGGCATTATCCACCCAGTATTAATTTAATTAATTTTTCCAGAGTTGTCTTTTTGTTTGTTTGTTTTTCAAGTGTAAAGATTCTTTGGGGCTGTTAGTAACACAACTGAAGTTTCCTACAATGAAAGCAGCGACCCGGAATGTGCAAGGGCTGCCTCTATGAAACAGGATTTGGCAACTCAAGGCCAGTTGCCGGCAGCACCGGGTTTTAACCCCGCAGAGCTGTGTAAACGCAACCAACACTTTTCTGCAGTCAGCAGAAAAGGAAAAAAAACCCAAAAGCGGCGGCGGGGTGTGTGGGGGGGGTGTGCCCACAGGTGGGGCTGCAGCTCTAACAGACGGTTTGTCTCTTCCAGCTTGCAGCCACCCGGTCAGTTCCCGAGTGTCCAGCCGGCGGCAGAGGCACTTGTACAATCATTCCCCTGGATTATCCCGTACGCCCCTTCCCCACGGAAAGGATGATAATGAGTTCCCGACGGTTGTTCGGGAGGCACTGGAACGCCACTACCCGCTGCGGGCGGGGTGGCTCGCTGCCTTCCCCGGCAACGCGAGTTTCTGTCGGGTTGTTCAGAGCAGCCCCGTCCCGCGGCGGAGCCGCCGCAGCCCTCGCAGGGCCGATCGGCGTCCCGCCGCCCCGCTCGCTCCGTCCCGATGGGGGTTGCGTCTCAGGGGCGGTGATAACGCCCGCAGCACAGCCAGCGGGGCAGCACAGCCAGCGGGGCAGCACAGCCAGCGGGGCAGCACAGCCAGCGGGGCAACCCGCGGTCTAAGCTCCGCTTACGGGTGCCGGTGTGAATTAGACGGACTCGCGGCGGGGTTCGGGGGGCTGCGGGGGGCTCTTCCAGCCCGGCCTACGCGGCGCCTGCGACCCAGCAGCTCCGCAGCAAACGCGCCCCGAGGCCGCCGCCGCCGCAGCGCTCCTGGTGCCGTGCAGCGGCGCACGATCTTGGGCATTTGCTGCCTTTTGCACGCAGGCTGTGAAACCGAAAATCCCGCAGGCTTGATAACAACCGGTTGCCCTCTCTCCCATCCTCTTCCCGTATTTCGAATCCTTGCAGCGGACTAGTGCAGGGATGTGCTGGACTGGTTTGGGAGACGATCTATCTCCACTGCAGTCAAGGGATTTATCCAATCTCTCCTGCAGCCTCTGCTCCCTTTCGGCTGCTGCAAACAGCAGTTTCTCTAATAGTTCATTTTTACTTGGAAGCACATTCACCGGTCCTCCGACTGTTTTCCTAATAGGTCTTATATTGCCTTAGCCTCTCTACTGCCTTTTCCTCATCCTTCCAAAATGCTGGGGATGGTGCACAGTTGCGTTCCTGCAACAATTCATCCTTGGCAATCCTGTCCATGACACCAATTTAAAATGTTGCAAAAAAGGGGGAATAAATCCAGTCTTGTAAGGCCAACACCGAATATGCAAAAACAAGCAAACTGGGGGCACGAATAACGATGGTTTATTTACAATGCAACATATACAAGTTCTTCTGGATTGCTGGTGATCCACTGATGAACTGCAGGGGAGCTACAGCTTAATTACCAAGACATAGCCAACACCATAGGTCTGACACCAAATACCCAACACCCCACCTGTGGGAGGCCCGGCTGCTTGGTGAAACAAGCCCCTCGGATGCACTAATAGTGAGACAGAAACAAATACAATTGCGATTACAAACAAATAAAATACCCCCGGGGAGAAATAACGTCACTCAGCGTGGCTGAGGTAATGAATCTTACCCACAAGGCGGCCCTGGGTGGGGAGGTGGAGAGGGAGCGAATCCATCAATCCGTCCTTTCGGTTTGGTTCCCAATCATCTCCTGCCCCATTTGAGGGCCGACATTGGGGCAATATTTATACTCAGGCTTTCACATTACATCTTTGGGGTAGCTGTGCATGTGAGGAGGCCTGTAGACAAGCTTATCGCTTACGTTAATTGCTCAAAGTCCGTTAATTTACACCTGCACGGGCGGAGGTAACAGCTCGTTTTGTCCAGGGCAGAAAAATGGAAAATCAGGAGCACAGGACCTCGGCCCCATTTCTGGGCCCACCCTTCTGGGCATCCAGATAACAGCTAACACCAGACGCTGATCTAGTGATAGTTGTAGTTCTGATTGCCACATCGCCCAGCACCGAATTTCATCGACAAAGAGCTTGCAGGCATCCAGCTGTGTGGTGCGCATGTCTTAACGTGACTTGGACTTTGTGCTGGGACTCTGTACTCTGTACAATATGGAAGCAGTCTTTTATCTCACGTGATGATTAATTGCATGTTCCCAGATGGGATATAGTTTGAGAGATCTCTATACATTTCTTCAGTAGGAAAAAAGATCTGTGTAATTTTTCTAACAGCTGTACCAGAGCGGCCTGGAAATGGAACATGGCATCAGTGCACCATCCTGTTAAGAGCGCACATGAGATTTTAAGGCAAAAAGTCAGATTTCTTTAGTACCTCCTTGATGAAATATGATGAAAAGGGCAAAAGTAATTTGTCTGTAAAGTGCTTTCCCTCATCCAGGAGCAATTGCGGAGCACCCAGAGATTGAGTTATGACATACACTAAGTATGTGTGTGAATGTATTTTAATACATAGTGATGGTTTCTGGGACAACACCAGTATCTAAATCACGGTGTCTCATGACTCACTTCCTTACTGTTCCACTTTGGTACCAGGAGGCCACCCAATTTCCAGCTGTCATCCATTCTCTCCAAACTCCTGTTTGCATATGCTGGTGGGTTGACTGTAAGCCCTTGTTTAGTTTCTTTTCACTGCACTGAGGAGGACGCAGGGAAATTGAAAGCCAGCCAGGTGTACACCAACATAAAACGGGCGGGAGCGCCTGTGGTACGTGAGCCATTAGGAATCAGTTTGAAGAAAAGCTTTAAGGATGCCAGTCTCAAATGGCTTTTGCCAAGTGAAGAGCTACAACGCTGGAAGGATCTGCAGTGGAGCAGAGGATCACCGCACACAGAGAGGTGTCCTGAATCGGAGAGACCTCATGGGAGCGGAGATACGAGAGTAACTGATGAGTCCCCACAACGATGAAAGAAAACCCTAGGGAGAGCTAGCTAAGGGGATTAAGGGGGAAGCAAATGATGGTGATTGGTGGATGTCTTGATCACAGTGACTGTGAAGAAGTTGATTTTGAAATTGTTGGTGATACAAGGAAAACTGTCAGCACAACTTAGACACTGGATATGGGGAAAAGAGATTTTGGGGCTCCTGAAGGAGCTAGTTAGGAAGGTCCCCTGGGAATCTGCTTCGAAGGTCTTGGGGTCCACGACTGTTGGTCACTTTTTAAGAGCCATCACCTAAGAGTGCAGGAGCAGGCGATTCCAAAGTCCAAGTCGAGCAAGCGGGGCAGAAGTCTGGCTTGGCTGAGCAGGGATCTTCTTCTAGAAGTGCGGTGGAAAAGGAACGTCGGAAGCAAGGACAGGTGACACAGGAGGATGACAGGAATGCCGTTTGCCACTGCAGGGAGAAAATCCATTGGGGAAAAACCTGATTTGAGTTCAAGCTGGCCAGCACTGTGAAGGAGAAAAGAGGATCAGAGAAAACATTGGTCCGTTCCTTGATGAGATGAGTTACGTCACCAACAGGGTGTGCCTGTGATGCGCTCTGGCACTTGTGACATCAGAGAGGACGCATCACAATGGGGGTGCACATAAAGGCGCCACCAGGCAGCGCTGCCCCAGTACGGCCTGGGCCAGTGGCGAGTGTGCACGTGGGTAGAGGCTGGGGTGGAAAAGGGCCGAGGCAGAAACGCAGGCACCCAGGGAGGGGTGTCTGACCCTGCGGCCAGGACCTGGTGCTGAGGGGGGTGCCGCGGGCAGGGCACGGTGCTGCCAGCTCCGGGGCTGGGCGCAGGCCTCGCTGCCTCCCAGCTCCCTCGACCCTTCTCCTCCCTGAGCCCATGGCCCTGCAGCTCCCGCTGCCGCTCCCCCCGGCCAGTCCCACTGAGCCCCTTCTCTCCCCTCTCTTGCACAACATGGCTGCGGTGATGCTGCTCGCCTTGAGAGCGCTGCACATCGTCCTGATGTCACTGGTGGTCGTGGTTGACCTGCGTGTGTCTACACGCGAGTACATATTAAAGCGTGTGAAGCAGTTGAGCCAGGATGTGGCTCAGCTGCTTCAAGAGATGGAGCAGAGCCCCCAGGAGCCAAGCGGGGCGGCCAGCGGAGCCCTGCTCTTCGCTGCCTCAGAGCAGTGGCACTCCTGGGCCTTTGCTGGAGCTCTCGTCCTGCTCTGCTGGTGGATGTGGAACAGGAGCTGTGAGGCAGGAAGCAGCAGCAAGCCTGGCACCTCCAGCAGCCTTGAGGAGGAGCAGGAGAAGGAGGAAGAAGAGCAAGAAGTGGATGGGGAAGAAGAAGACCCATTACATATGGCCAGGTTTCCCGACAAGTACATGTTGTGGCCGCTGATGAACAGGGAAGGAATATGCACAGCGGTGGAAGATCTGGTCAACGACCTTCTCCACGTCTGCCGACTCTTCTCCTGCCGTACTTTCATGCCACAGCTGCAGCCAGCTGTTGGGGTGGGCGGCTTCCTAGAAGCCCCAACTGACCTTGGAGAAGACCTCGTCCTTCACCTGCTTGTGCCCATTAAGCCACCTCCCGGCCACTCCTTCCACCTCGAGCAGGGCACCAAAGAGGAATCTCTGCCCGTGCGGAACTCCCGTCTGCGTGTGGAGCTGGAGTGCATGTGCACAAGGGAGCAGTGGCGGGGAGACACGCTCTGCTTCCTCCACCACCCTGAGGACAAGCTGATATATCAGGAAGCCAGCCTCCTGCAAACCCTCTGCACCAGCAGCTTGTACCTGGACGTGCAGAAAACCGCCTTCTGGCTCCAGCAGCTGATGACAGCAGCCTGCGTTGCTGTGCCACAGGGGAACACGTGCAAGCTGAGGGTGCTGCCCTCCACCCGCTCATGCAAGCTCAAGCTGAGCAACACCTTCCAGAGATCCCTCACCATCCAGCTCCTGTTGGCTGTGCAGCAAGGCGACTCGGACACATTTGTGTGCATGGACTAGGCAGAGGTCAGAGTCACCAGCAGTGCAAGGTGGATGTAAAAGAATTAACCATAAGCTTAAAACTTTTTACTATGGTAACATTAGAGACTAGAATATTGGTTTAGTTATTGATACAGGTGTATATGAAACAAAGCTGCTCATTTATCCCCCAAGCGGTAGCTGCTGTGGCTCCTCGGGAGTGCTGACCACAGAGAAGCTGGGTGTGATCTCTCTCAGGTTTCCCTGACATCATACATGCTGCCCCTGAGCACAGGGGGTCACAAAGAGTGTGGCAGGCGCCCCCTTTACAGGGAATTAGAGAAAGCAGCTTTGTGTCAGGAGCTCGGTGGTGAAGGGCTCAGAGCAACCCACTGTGCTGCCTGTCACACCTGCAATGAAAACAAGCAACTTGCAATAAAGGCTGTGTGTTTTCTTTGAAATAATGAAAACAAGCACAAAGCAGCCGAGGAGCCCTTCTCAGGTTGTGTGTCACTGCTCCCTATGGTCACACTGTCACCTGTCTCCCCTACAAACATGGTACATTTGACCACAACATTCTGCTGCAAGTTGTCATTGTCCCCACAGAGGACTGAGTGCAAAGGGACCCCACTGAAATAAATAACTTTAAAAAAAAAAAAAGGGCAAAAGAAAAGTTAATTATTTTACAAGTGGTTTCCAGTTGCTAAAATTGCTGTTGGAAGCTGCTTTTCCTCTAGGACCTTGCAGAGACCCTTCTCTCTTCATTTGAGGAGGAAACTGTTTTCTCTGGTGATTTACATGGATCATGTTCTAGGAAATATTCCTAAGGAGCTCTACTCTGTCCCTCAAGGTTTTAAGCACTTTTCAAATAAACCTCACTGCCATTGCATGGGGACTGTGACAGCCCTGGGAGGATGCACTACTCCAATAGCATGTTTTTGTGACAATGTAAAATCATTAATTTGTTTTTCTTAGAGTGCATTTCACAAACTCACCTCCTGTACTACAACCCAGCAAATCAAAAGTCTTTCTGTCTGCCTTGTGTTGGTTGCTCGGTTTCCACATGCTTGGAAAATCTTGTTGGATCCCCACATAACTCGGTTGACACATTATGTGTTTAGATTAGTACTTAAAGAGATTTCTTAACGTTTATTGTTTTCCACTGGGTGTGCCTGTCTGTCCTTTTTGTCGGGTGTATGAAGCTGTCTGAAACACAGCTTTACCCCTGCAGGGCATTTAGAACAACAGCAGCAGAAGAAAAGAAGCAAGTTTTTCTGATCTCTCATCGCACTTCATCATCTTCCATCAATGCAAACCTACCAAATTTGAAGTTTAGAAATACATCCAATAACAATTCCTTCTTACAGCACAAACCCAAACTATTAAGGCAAACTAGCAATTATTCTTCTGCACTAACATCAACATAAAGCAGATTAGAAGAATTAAATGCACAAGAGTGCAGTTCTTTTATGATTATGCACCCTTAATCTTCAGAAGATGGTTAATTACATTTTAAGCAGCATAAGAGCCCTAACATATTTGTATGTTAATAAAAATTCTCACTGGGCGTTTAAATCTAACATGTATTCACAGGTATAACTAATGGCATTTTGCAGTAATGCTGTGAAAAAATATGCGTATAAGTTAGTAGCTTCACACAGGAAACTGCTGGGAGTTTTTAATTTACTCTCTAGCTATTCTCCTAATCATTCTCTTATCATGCTGGGATGGCTAAATGCATACAGATTATAATGATGGTGTGCACCCACCATAGCAGTGTCAGCAATGACATTTGTCAGTGCTTGAAGTCAGGCTGCTGTAATCAGAGCTCTGCGGCCATGGGAAGGAGGGAAACGAATGGGGATGACACTGCAGCGCTGCAATTTCACAAGAACTTGGGTTTGCTGGTTTAAGGCTTATTCCAGTTCAGAAAGGGATTAGTCTCTACCCAGCACAGGCCCAAACATCTCTGTGGTTCAGAGCTTTTAGGACTACCTGTTAACTGTGTCATGCTCAGAGATGTTGAAGGTCCAAAGATACTTCTTTCCTAGTAATCCTCATAAATGAAAATGGAGCCTGCCATTTATCTCTGCTTCCAATCTCTGGGAAGCCAGAGCTCTGGGATTCAAAGTGGAATCTGTACTCTTTATCCAGATCTGCCATTGGAAATTTCAGCTCTACACAGTCCAGGATTTTGGCTGGGCTAAGACCTAACCTGATTCAGCGTCAAAACCCTCTTTGCTTCCAACTGAAGGCAGCTCCAGCAAAGCAGAAGGCATGAGCTTTGAGTGGTCCCACTTCTGGGAAAGAGAGAGCGTACCAAAACATGCCTGCCTCCTGGCTTCACCCACTGCCCAGAGAGAGAGAGGGACTCATTTCATTCACTGAACAGCACCAGAGCAGAGCAAGCTCAGGGGAATTAGTATCATGAGGAAAGGGGGAAAAGTGGATGCTACTGATGCTTCCTGCAAGTGCTGAGCTCAGTGGCCACAGGCTTTGTCCTTCCCTCCGGTGTGTTTATTCTGTGGGTTGACCAGCATCATGATAGTTTCCTCTGTGGCAACTACCTCAGTTTCAGGAAAAAGAAGCTTTAACAGCTTTATTTTTTTTCTACTATTTGGTCACTTCTTCCCACAGTGGATTTTCTTCATGTCTACCTCCCAGTGCAGACATTGTAATTCTGAAATATCCCCAGGGCATAAAGATAATTTGGGAAAGGAGGAAAGAACTGAACTTTTGAAATATGTTGCCTAATTATTAGTATTCCTCATTCTGAGCCTTATTTGTGGCAAGGATGACTCATTGCCCTTGAACACCCACTGCCTATCTATTTCCTCTAATGTTGCTTTCCTTTTTGATTTTCCGGATACAGAGAGCTGACTGCTTATCTATTCCTACCGTTAAAATGATGCATAACTACTGCATTTTGTGGATGGAAACATTATGGACACTGAAATGTCATCACAGCCCCATTTGCTCATCTGCTGTTATTTACTTTCCAGCAGACAATATTCAGTACACAGGCACACACAATGCAGAAGTCAGCACAACATTAATCACATTGATATCAGGAGGTACAAAGCATGCTGCCACTGATCAACGGAAACAGTCTGGGCTGGAGGATTTACAGAGCTCCCCACCTCCCTTCAGGCTTTGTACAATTTCCCCTGACTGAGACATGGTAGCTCTGGAAAGGAGCCAAGGCATGGCTACCTGCCAGAGGGAGGGGTTCCCGAAATGGGGATGTAGAGGTCCACTGTCAGAGCGACCTTCCTTTCTGGTGGAAACAACTGTACACTGGTTTCCTCCAAAGCCTGCCAGTGCCCCCGCTGCACTCAGTGCCCTCTGGGAGGTTTGCACAGCACTCTCTGGGGCACCGGCCTATGTAGTAGCCTTGGATCCCTTCCACTGGTGAAGTTTTTTGCAGATGCAGTTGAAGGTCTGTCTAGAAAACATCCTGAAGTCCTGCTACACAGTCCTGTGAAGCACATGCTCAGCTATCCAAAAGCATGGCCCTGGGAAATCAGTAGTGTAGCCCAACAAGGGTGGTTCAGAACCCTTCAGTCCAGGGCTCAAAACCAGAAGCCACAGTATCTTGCATCTGTGCATTATCATGGTGCTATGCCCTTTATAAACACCCTGCACAAATGGACCCTGCTCAGGAGAGTTTCCACCTCAGTGACGGAAAGGCTGCAGCAATAGTAAAGCCCCTTACAGCGGATATTAGGACTGTGGGACACCATGCCTGCAGGTGTTTAAAAGAGTGTGGGTGTGGCACTTAGGGAGAGGGTTCAGTGGTGGATTTGGCAGTTAGGTTTACAGCTGGACTCTATGATCTTAAAGGTCCTTTCCATGATTCTATGATTCTGTGGTAATATTCAGCCAACTAATGGGACTCTTAACAGGGAACTAGCAGTAAGGAAGATGAAGGCACTGCCCTTGGACTCTGTGGGGACTTTTTCTCTGCTTCTGGGAGAGTCACCAAAAGAAGGGATTGGGCATCTCTTAAAGACAGGTGGTTGGTCATAGGCAGGCAGGGGACTATACCTCATAGGGCTTTGGATCTCTGGAGGCTGGGAGATTGTCACTGCACACCTGCCTCCCTCTTATTGCTTCTCTGCCCTCAACCACTTTTTTGAGAAAAAAATCCTGGTTTAGCTGAACCTTTGGTGGCGGTTCTGATGTGCTTAATGCCACAGACTCTTTCATGGGCACCCCTTTGCCGTGGGGAAAGAGCTTGCGTGCCCTTGTGAAGTTGAGAGCTATGCTGGTGGTGGCATATGCCTCCGGTAGGGTCTCCCAAGCCAGACAGGTCTCAACTGAAGGGTCAGACAAAGTGTGTCCACGGGCAGGATGGGCTCACTAGCCTTCGGGCAACCATCCTAGGAGAAGGACAACTCTAACTCCAAACCCGGGCAGATGGAGCTCGTTTAGCCCTGTAAGGCCATCCATCTAAGAGAAGGATACTCTAACCAAACCTACGACCTGAGGACTTTGCTGTCACCGTCCAAGCTCGCTAGGCCCTGGCAGATGAACCTCAGGTGTAAAGGGTGGGGCCAGTCTCGTACACGCTGCGCCTCACCTAAAAAATCCACCGCGCAGGCTTGAAGGGTGTACTCACGTTTGCAAAGCCCTGTAGCGACAGGCAAGGGACGAAACGGCAATACCACCCAAGGAGACCCTCCGGTGTGCTCTTTGCAACCGGTCTTGCCTATCCCGCATTGGCCTTTTCAGCCATCAGTGTGCTTGCAATAAGCGTGGGCAAAGCCCTTCCCAAATCTTCGTCCGCGAAGCCAAGCCATGATGATGATGAATGCCACAGATTTCTGGGAGGGTCCAAAGGAAATTCTCAGCTGTTAGAGGGTGGTGGAAAGCAAATTTTGTAGTGTGAGGAAGCTCTCTTTTCTCAGGTTTCATTCTTATTATTGCCATGGATAAAATACCGCAGGAGCACAATTGTGCGCCATCCCCGGCAGGGATGGAGCGGGCCCAGAAGTTTTGGAAAGATGAGGAAAAGGTAGTGGAGTGGATAAACCAATGCAAGAGTCAAGGGAGGCTCCAAATCGGAAAGAGTGCAGGAGCTGGATGTGCAGTGTTGGGAGCACGCGTGTCCTGCGCGCAAAAGGAAGCGAAAAGTTTCCAGGCGCCTGCAGGAGTTGGGGATGTGGAGTGCGGGGTTTGGGATGGGAGAGTGCGGTGCTTAGGGTGTCGTTAGCCTTTGAGAAAGAGACCCGCGGCACGGCCGAGAGCCAGGCGAGAGAGCTTTGACGTGACAATGAGCTGTTAGGAAAGCGGTCGAGGAACGTGCGAGAGAGCTGTTAAGTCCGAACGAACCGCTACAAAGGCAGTCGGAGGAGCGTGTAAAGGCGGCGTTAAGTACAAACGAACTGTTAGAAAAGCTGTTGTCTGAGCGGCCGAGAGGGACAGGAGGTTCCAGGGCAGCCTGGATAAACTGCTCGGCCAGGCTGGAGACGTAGTGTCCCCCAAAGCAGTCCAGCCTGTCCCTCCCACGGCCCGCCATGAGGAGCCCGGCACACGGGCCGAGGACAGCTGGTGCCACGGCGGCGGTACCGAGGAGGGAGCGGGCCCTGCCCCAGCGCCGGTAACCGCGGTTACTGGGACGGGGAAGGAGATCGAGTCGTGCTGAGCGGGGAGGAGGCAGAAGGGTGTCGGGGCCGTGGTGTTTGTAACGGACGCTCCGCGCTCGGCACCCGAGATGGCACAAGGGCAGGATAAACGTGCCCGCAGGCTGGGGATTGATGGCGCGTTTCACTGAACGGACAGAACCGCGTCCTGCTGAGCGGGGAGAGAGGGGAACCTGTTGTTATCAAGACTGCGGGATTTTCGGATTGAGCAGCCCCTGTGCAAGCGGCAGCAAACGCCCGAGATCGCGTGCGGCTGAACGGCCCCAGCAGCGCTGCTGCCGCCGCGGCGGCGCGGCCCGCTGCAGAGCGGCCTCGGGGCGGGTTTGCTCGGGCGGTGCTGGATGGCTGCAACAGCCCCCGACAGCCACCCGAACCGTCTGACTCGCAGCGGCACCCCTCAGCCGGCATCCACAGCGCGGTGCGGCCGCGGGCCGTGCTGCGGGCCTTCGGGCAGCGCCGGAGCCGGAACCCCGAGCCGAGTAAGGGAACCCGCGGCGGCGAGGCCTGCGGGGGCTCCGCCGTGGGACGCGATTGCTCTGAGCTCCCGGACAAAGCCTCGCGTCCCCGGGGAAGGCAGCGAGCCGCCCTGCCCGGAGCGGGGGTCCCCGCGCTGCAGTGCGGGGGATCGATTATCGGTTCTTTGTCACTGATAGAGGGGAACATCCCACGTTTGCCTCTGCCGTCAGCTAAAGGTGCCGGAACTGGCGGGGTGGGGCCAAACTTAAAAGGACTTTCCGGCTGTTAACGGCGCGGCCCCACCGCTGGGCGCTCCCCGCACCCCCCGCCTCCTTGTTTTGTTTGGTTGGTTGGTTTTGTCTTCTCTGCTCACTGCAGAAGAGTTCGTTGCTATGTTCTTAAAACCCAGTTCTGCAGGCCACTGGCTTTCATGTTGCCAAATTGTGCTTCACACAGGCAGCCGTGGCACATTCCAGGTTGCTGCGAGTTCCAGTGCAGAAAACTTCAGTTGTGGCATTATCAACTCCAAAGCATCTTTAAGCTTGCAAAAAGATAAAAACCAGCTCTGGAAGAATTCGCTGAATTAATACTGGGCGAATAATACCCTCGTGTAGCCAAACACGTGCCGGCCGGGCAGAGGCCGAGCGATTCTCTTTTGGGTTTTCTTTACAAATGCTGGAAAACTGCGCCTGCATCCAAGGTTTATTAACTCGAGTAGCAACTTTAAGAACACATATGATCATCACCATCTACAACAATAATGGTGGTAATAACAGTAAATGGCTATTATAAACAAAATCAAACCAATGATTAGGGCAACTGCCAAAACACTGACTAGTATCACTCGCACATGGTCCATCCTGGCCACGTTAAAGTCACAGACTGCAAGAAAAAAAAAAAAGGGTGTCTTGGTCCTATATGAACCGGCCATAAAGGTTGAAAGAAGTGCTTAGGATTAACAGTACTAACCTTGTCGGCTGTCCCAGATAACAGCACAGTTTACTAATTTCTTCAGTGTGGTGCTTTGTAACAGGTGTTGCTTCTTGTCCATCACTATGGCAAAGAAACAGAGAAAATAGAAGAAAAAGAGGAGAGAGAGCAAGAAATAAGGAGATAGACAACCATCCCCACCAGCGATCTTTTGTCCAGCGATGTCTGTGGTTGCTCTGGATCACCCCACGGCACATGCACACATGTCTAGCGTTCCAGTGTTGCGCCTTTTATGGAGTCCAAATATGCAGTTGGGCATGTGCAGTCCCTCTTCTTGGAAGGTTCAGGAAATGGTTCTGGTCTCTGGTGCATGTGTGGTTTGTCTCCCAGAAGATTCCAGAGATGGGTCTGGGGTCCTGGGCAGTTGCCACCACCCCCACCCCCCCCAATGTTGTGTCCGCAGCATGAACCCCAGCCTTGCGCATGCTCAGTTGTTTCATCTCCAAAATATCGGAGTTGGTGAAAGGAAAGACACTGCCCTGCCTCCACAGAACTTGTCTCCCTGCCCCCCCCCCCCCCCCCCCCCCAAGGTTTTATTATACTTCAGTAATTCCATTCGTGTAATAACAGTTGTACAAGCTATTTTGATATCTCTTTCCAGGATATTGTCATCCTTATACAGGTACCTAACGGAAGGAACACCATCATCTTTAGGTGCTGCTATGCATGAATTCCAGCCTGAAGATTCCGTCTATGTCCAGACTGGAAAGACTTTGGGACTTGAGATCTGCTACTGTACAAACAAATTTAGGAATGCACATGCCACTACAGTCACAGGGTGGAGAACTGGAGAAGCATTGACCTGAACTGTGAACTGTACCTAAATGGAGAGGACAGCCTGTGTAGAACTTGATTGTTACACCAGAAGTTCTTGTTTTTTCTTTTCCTGATTTCTTTTATGTTTGTTTTGATATAGATAATTGTTAGTTTGTAAAACTCAGATTAACGAATGAAGTTTTAATACTAGAAGCTATGTCATAGCTGTGATTGTAAAGCCTTTTGTAATAATAATCAGTAGCTTCACAATAACTGTAGTAATGTTTGTAGTAATTGTAATTGTTACAAGTATAGTAGTGTCCTGTGTATAGTCAGCCATAATGAAAACCCTTCATATAGAAATGATGCAGCGCATGGGTATGACTGTAGCCATGGGGTGGGATTGTAGAGAGGACAGTCCCAGCACAAAGTCCAATTCACCTAAGACATGTACATGATGCAGCTGGATGCCTGCAAGCTCTTCGTCGATAAAATTCATTGTCAGGCGAGGTGACAATCAGAACTACAACTATCACTAGATCCATATCTGGTGTTAGGTGTTATCTGGATGTCCTGGAGGAGCGTGAAGCATGGGCCGAGGTCCGGTGGTCTCATTCTTCCATTTTTCCGCCCTGGACAAAATGAGGTGTTACCTCCACCCATGCAGGAGTAAATTGATGGACTTTGTGCAATTAACATAAGCGATAAACTTGTCTACAGTCATCCCCACACGCACATCTACACCAATGATGTAATGTGGAAAACTAGGTATAAATATGGCCCCAATTTCAACCCCAAATTGGGACAGGAGAAGACTTGGAACCATACTGATGGAGGGATTGACAATTCACTCCCCTCTCCACCCCCCCACTTGGGACACCCTGTGGGTAAGGTTTTCTGCCTCAGCCTACACTGAGTGATACTATTCTCCCCGGGTGTATTTTTGTATTTTATATGATAGTAATTGTGATTTTACTTACTCCTAATGCACTGTTTGTGCATTAACGAGCTTATTTTACCATGTAGCCGGGCTATAACAGACAGGTTGTAAGCTTTCGGTATCAGACCTATACGGTCTCTCTCTGGTAAATAAGCCGTAACTCTGCAGTTTGTTTGATCAACGGCAATACCAAAAGAACCTGTAAATGTTGCTCTTGTGAATAAACTGTCATTATTCATGCCTCCCCGATTTTGCTTGTCTGGCATATTCAGTGTCAGCCTTAAGACCGGTTTTATTTCCCCCCTTTTAGCAACACTTATTGCTTCAGTTTTCTTTGAGTCAGCATCCATGATATGTCAAAATCTGGCTTCACATTTACATCAAGATGCTCCTCAGTCCAGAGCAGAAAACTACCATGTAATGCTGAAAAAAAGCAAAACAGCCATACGGAAACTCTCAAGAAGGGGATGATAGCAAACAAACAGAGCTGCTTGGAGAGCACTGGGGGTGGTAATGAGCTGGCTGCACAGTGAAGGGATCTGGGTCGAAATCCTCAGCCGGTGCAAGACTGGGGCTCAGCCTAGCTGCTCCCCTGAAAACAGATCTGCTCTAAATAGCTGTTTCCTTTTCCTTCCACATGGTTCTGAATTTTTTTATCTTTTCCTTTTGATGCCCTTTTCAAACAAGGAGCTTTGCCATATGGAAATTTGCAATTACAACAGCTTGTAGTTGCCTCATGTTTGCCACATACAACAAAGCCAGTCACCCCCTACATCTGGAGGCAGCTGGCTGGAGATGTCGGATCCAGCTTCAAACAGCATTCATGTTTGTTGGTCTTGTCCTCTAACCCCCATTCACACATCTGTTTTGACAAAACCAGAATGACAAATTTTTAAGTTTTACAAGAGCTGCTTCAGTGCAGGAATGATGTATGGCTTTAGTAGGTCAGATCAGAGACCCACCAGTCCCTGTGTGCCTCCTCCAACCCAGAGCAGATGGACACGAAGAGAAGATTATATGGACATTGCAAGCAGGTGGCCATAATTTCTCAGCATCCACTATCTAAAGTCAAGTAATTAAGTCAGATAAACATTCATTTCTTGCAGTGGAAGGAAAGGCAGAGAAAGTTGCTCATCCAAAGGTAATACACATTTCTGATCCTGTATGCATTCACAAGTGCCATTCAGAAAACTTCTGCCTTAAATCAACAGCTACTGCCCCAGCCCCAGGTCAGAGCCACATTGCGCACTCTGCTAGCTATGAAGAGAGGAGAAAGAGATGGTCTACATCCTTAGTGTCAAGAGGGTGGAAATACTCACAGATGTGGGGGGCTGCGAGTATCAGTGGGAATCCTGATTCAGATTTTCCTCAGCACAACATGGCTGCTGTGAGGCATCACTGGGCTAAGAGGCAGGAGCGAGACTGGAAAGAGCATTGGTGATGGGCTCAAGTGCTCAGGCTGGCTCTTGTGCCTGCTCTTCACCTTCTGCTTCAGGGACTGAACCTGTATCTCCTGATTGCAAACGACTTGGCTTTGGGAGCCCCTGTGTGGAGTGTTTGTGGATATGGACATGTGCAAAATATTTCAAATTGGATACCAGTTTGACTTATCCGGTCTTAAGGTTGGATTGCTGGTGTTCAGGGTGGCACGTCGCAGTGACCTACAGCAATTTCTCCTTGCATGCAGACACAAACTCTCTGTTGAGCAAAAAATTCTTCTGAGTGTAAGATGTGATCTGGAAACCTCCACACTGCACAGGGAAGAGATTTGATTATGACACCTAGAGAGCAAGGGGTTGAACATTTCCCATTTGCATCCCTTCACCCTGCTCCAGCTGGGTGTAAATAATTCCTTCCTTCTCCTGCAAGTCCTTCCACTCTCACCTTCCTTTCATAGTTCTTTGGCTGAGACAAAGCCAAAAGCTGTTACCCGAAAATCTGTGAAGTCACAGAGAGTCGGGAAATGGGGGGTCAGCTCCTGAGATTCGCCGTGACTCTGAGCAGGTCACTTGATCTTACATCAGTACCACAAATGGTGAAAGCCTCATTGCTATCATATTAATCTGTAATCAAAGCTCCATATAAGGATTAGAGGATTAAGATACTGCAGCAACAGAATACTCTTCATCTGGATGATCCCTTTGTTCCAAGAGCCTGGTATATTATTGCAATTTTCACATCTGTTCATCACTTGGAGAAAATGTCTTTTGTCCCTTAGTAATCTCAAGCAAACATCTTCCCCTGCCATGTTCCCCACACTACTATTTTTAAATCTAAATCCTTTTACTAAAGGTTGTGTAATTAAAATCAAGTTGGCAGCAGAGAACTATTTCATTCACTACAGCTCTTTTCACCATATAATCCTACAGCTGGAAAGTGGGTGGGGAATTTGAAGTCATCTCCTAATTACCTGCAACAGCAAGGCTGAGGTCACAGACATGACTAGTGACACTGGACGTTCATTGTGACACTTGTTATGGGAGGGTAATTTTTCATAAGTTTTGTTCAGTACTTTCTGAAAATTACATTTTGTAAGGTAATTCCAATGAGCATCCCAAAATCACAAATCACTTCTGTAAGTCGTGACTTTTGCCCTCACACTAGGAATTGCACAGTGTAAGAAAGGTAGATACTGCTCAGCACTTCCGCTACCCCCAATTTTTCTTTTCTGTCTTTTAATTTCCTTCTGTTATATATGAAGTAGCTCTATTCTCCTTGTAGGCTCCTTCCTAATATCTTGTGAAAGTAAATGAACTTTAAAATTGGAGGTGGTTCTTCCAAGAAGTAATTCAGCAATAATTCAGCCTACCAAAGTTCCCAAGTCTGTAATTTATTGATTTAGCTAACAGTTTGTACTGACTAGATAACAGTTTTCTATCTTATTACCCTGTGTTTTCATTATATCCAACCTGTCTGTTAGAAGGAATATCAATCTTTGGCAGCTTACAATTGCTAGCAGTAGCTGTTAAATATCTCTAAACTTGCCTTTACTTCATTCTGGAGTCTCTCAAAGTTTCCTGATTTGGAGGGCTGGCAGACAGTTAAAGAGATTTACTTTTCTTCCCAAGGGAAACAACAACAAAAAAACCCCCATATTTTTATCTTCACTTGTGTCTCCGAAAGAGAGACAGACGGTTCTGCACTTCTGGTGCTTGTGCAGAATCCTCAGCTGCACTTCCCATCCAGCCTGCAGAAAGCGTTCGTCACGTCACCCCTCCCTCTCCGTAGCAATGCGTGCAGACGATGTGCGGTTGCCTAGTAGACGGAATAACAGAAAGCATCGATGCACTTTATGACGCTTGGCAAGAAAGACAGACTAGAACCTACTGCGTTTTTAAGACAGGCTAGACGTTGATCGCTGACACTTGTGGCTGAGGAAAGGTTCCCCAGTCAGAGCTGCTATAATTGGGTCCGTAAAGAGGGAAGTGTGAGGAGAGTGGCAATAATACAAAGCAAATGTTGGATTTGTGAAATGACTTTGTTTCAACAATAGTCACAAGCATTTTGTTCTTGGTTTTGGAGGATATTTGAATGATTAGGTAGCGAAAAGGCTTGCAAAGAAGGGCCGTCTAAATTGCAAGGGAAAAAGAAAAAACCAGGTGGTGAATTCAGAGTTCACATACACGTGGCAGTACTGACACGGGCATCCCGAGTGCTCTGTGCTCTTACAGGAATGCTTGTCCTATGCTACAGACAGGAACTGGAAATAACCCTCATGACTCAGCTGACCAGTCACACCTCAACACATTCTGAATGCTTGCCGTCTGTTCACAGAGGAAACATTTAAAAGACATATTTAGGCAAGAAGAACAATTAAACCCTTCTTCAATTTGTCAGTCACTGCAAACTGGTAGCTTAGCTCAGTTTATCAGCTCAGGCACGGCTCATCTGCTGATGAACTGAAAGGATTCAGTGACACAATAGTCAGCAGGTATTTAGGGACCACTTCTCCTATATGGCTAATGCCTGCACGGAGAACACAGGACCTGTGGACAGAGTACAGAGTCCCAGCACAAAGTCCAAGTCACGTTAAGACATGCGCGCCACGCAGCTGGACGCCTGCAAGCTCTTTGTCGATGAAATTCGGTGCTGGGCGATGTGGCAATCAGAACTACAACTATCACTAGATCAGCGTCTGGTGTTAGCTGTTATCTGGATGCCCAGAAGGGTGGGCCCAGAAATGGGGCCGAGGTCCGGTGCTCCTGATTTTCCATTTTTCTGCCCTGGACAAAACGAGCTGTTACCTCCGCCCGTGCAGGTGTAAATTAACGGACTTTGAGCAATTAACGTAAGCGATAAGCTTGTCTACAGGCCTCTCCACCTGCACAGCTACCCCAAAGATGTAATGTGAAAGCCTGAGTATAAATATTGCCCCAATGTCGGCCCTCAAATGGGGCAGGAGATGATTGGGAACCAAACCGAAAGGACGGATTGATGGATTCGCTCCCTCTCCACCTCCCCACCCAGGGCCGCCTTGTGGGTAAGATTCATGACCTCAGCCACGCTGAGTGACGTTATTTCTCCCCGGGGGTATTTTATTTGTTTGTAATCGCAATTGTATTTGTTTCTGTCTCACTATTAGTGCATCCGAGGGGCTTGTTTCACCAAGCAGCCGGGCCTCCCACAGGTGGGGTGTTGGGTATTTGGTGTCAGACCTATGGTGTTGGCTATGTCTTGGTAATTAAGCTGTAGCTCCCCTGCAGTTCATCACTGGATCACCAGCAATCCAGAAGAACTTGTATATGTTGCATTGTAAATAAACCATCGTTATTCGTGCCCCCAGTTTGCTTGTTTTTGCATGTTCGGTGTTGGCCTTACAAGACTGGATTTATTCCCCCTTTTGTGCAACAACCTGTAAATCCCATGAGAAAGAAAGTTGAAAGCTTTCCATTATCTGGCCGATAGCTTTTCTTCTTCATTGTGAGCAATGGCACTATTCTGTAAGAAATACACCAAACCAAATCAGTGCCACCTCCCGATGAACCTACCCGCACAGACTGGCCTAGTTTTTCCTGAGGAAATCTTACGCATTCTGCTACCTTTAAACAGATGTTATTGATAGAACTGAGGTTTTGCCCTCATGCAGAGTCTGACCTTACTGTTGCTCACATTTTACCCTCAGAGCAGACCTCTTAGATTTCCTATTTTTGGGACAGTCCACATGAATAGGGAGGCTGTAAAGGGGTCTGCAAAGATGCTCGATACTTGTGTAGTGACCATCCCCTTGCAAGATCCCAAATAGCCCCCTATACTACCTCCTCTGGCCTGTCTTCTGTACAAGCCCCTGGACTAAAAACCACACAGAGCTCCTTAGCCTTTCCAGTGTGCCCAAAGAAAGAAAATAGGTTCCTCTTTCTTCTCCATTTCCTGAGCTGTGTGATGATCAAGAGACCATTCTGCTCCTTCTGCCGTTATTTTGAGCCTGAGGAGCACAGGAGTCTAGACACTTTAACATTCTGATGTTGAGCTTACAGACGGTATCAATTTGTGTGCTGGTTTCAGCCCACATATTGAGGCAGCAGATACCTTCTCCTAGACCATAGCATTGACAGACTTGAAGCAGTGGCAGAGACTCCTTACTCAGCGGACCAGTTAAGAGTGTGCGGTCCTTGTCCCTTTTGACAGGACTGAGTCACTTTCTCATCTCACTCCTTTCCAAGACACCTTCTTTGTTATGGAGCCAGTAGGTCTTAGCAGGACTCTTGATGCAGCTCATGGTTTTCTTCTTCTGAGAAAGCTGATGTTCCCAAGCAGGGTAAAGCTGATTCCATGTGCATAGCAGAGCACATGCTCAGCCTTTAAATAACACCCTTGTTCCCTGAGCACCAGCCTACCCATAAACCAGCGGCTGTCAGCTTCTACGTCTGCTTCTTTTCTATCTGAAGCAATCAAAAAGGATAAGCGTCCACAATCCCACTGCCTCCACATCCAGCGCACAGAAGCGCAGCTCCGGCTGAGGCAGCCTGTGTGACTCAGCTCTCCCTGCCAATGTGACAACCTTTGTTAGGAGGAAAACCTAGGGTTTTGGTACTGAAATAAACTCAGACCTGAGCATGGCTGAACTGGCCTCTCATTATCAGTCAGGCTGCAGAGTGAGGTTCCAGCTCTGCTCTCCCATGCCTGTTCTTAGCTGTCTAGCTTAACACCACTGAAACCCTCTGGCCAGCGTATTCCCAGGTATGAATAAAGAAGTCTGAGCTGTGCTTTATCTTTTTCTCCTGACAAATGCCCCAGTTTGAACTTTCCGGACAGTTATTCCAAGCTGTGGTGGCATTAATCAAACTAATGATATCTGGATATCTGGAGGAAAATCAATATTTTGTGGCAAAAAAAACCCCAAAAAACTCCCCCAATTAATAGTTTACTATACAGTTCCTGTGCCAGTCTGGACATAATATAAATGACTTTTTTTTTTGTCTGTTCTCTGGAGGGGAATATGGTGTAATGAGGGTTATTGGAAGTCTGCAGCTGTTTAAGGGTCAGATAGCTTAACTATTGGCTTTACTACGTTACTCATGCAAGGTTATTATGGCCACAGATGCCAGTGACAGCCTGGAGTCTCTGTTCTGCCCAGACACTTCGTGCAAACTATTTGTACTGAAGTAACAACTCCTAGGACAAAGCCCGGAAGAAAAGAGATTGCAAATCTAAATGAAACCACAATGACCTTTGGTTCAGGGGACACCAAATCAGCTATATTGGGAGAGGGAACATTCATCACCTCAGTCTGCTTTATCCCTTCAGAAAAGAAAAAGAAAGCATGGCCTCTTTTCTTCAAACAGTGCTGGTCAGGAACTGATTTATCTTAAATCTGTCTGCAGCGCTCGCTGCTGGGTTTTGTGATTGTGGCTCTTCAGCCACCTAGCAGCAATAAGAGTAATTCAGTGACCAAAAATTCTATTCACATCCCAGTTAGGGCTTTTAGCTGTGAGCTTTGAGCCCATTGCTGAAGAACCAATTTAACCCTTTTATTGTACTACCAAGAAGAAATGTTTGATACAAAATCTGCCAGCTCCTGCCCAGCTTTTCCAGCAAAGGCACTGTTGACCAACCAAGGAGGTAAGAGAGATGCTAAAACCTAGCTAAACCCAAGAGCAGGATCCTGGATAAGCAGACACTGAATGTCTCAGTTGTTCTTAACCAGACATTTTGAACCAGGATGCTTTGTAAAGGAAGCTCATTGCTGGTAACAGGGGCTCTGCAGTGACTTCAGTGGCACACAGACCCTGAGAGGCTCTGTCCCCTCCTCCTTCTAGTTTTACTGGTATCTTGAAAAGAAGACGACAGTATGATGTCCTTTTCCTCTGCAGTAATGTTTTTCTCTAAGTTTGTTTGCTCTAGGCTCCCTGTCCAGGGGCCTTCAGAGGGGCATCTTCAACATGTTCACTCATGTCAACCAGACCCCCTTGATGCTGTGACCCAGAGATCTTTGAGTGGTGGCGGGGACACATACCTGCTCAGAGCAGGCAGTGAAAGCCACACTGCTGCAGCACTAGGTTGAGCGCCAGAAAACCCTTCACATTTCCCCTTTCTGCTGGGAAAAGCCTTTGGTAAGGATGGGGTGACAGCTGGAGGAAGTGCCCTCTGCAAACACGTGGGTTGAGGGAATGGGGCAGGCAGCATCTGGACCCCAGATGCAGTGTGTCTGGGTGAGAGGCAGGAGAGCAGAGAAGCAGAGTCCTGCAGACTACTTTAGGAGACAGCTGTTTCCCCCTCTGACATCCTCTGCTTCCCCTGTCATGTGGTTTGCACTTGCCTCTTTTTTCATGTGGAAATACTGCTTTCAAAGCCATCGGGGGGGATGAGCATAGTGGCCATGACGTCATTGCAGGCATGCCTCTCCCACCTGCAACTCGGCAGCTTTTGGCAAAGTGGGAAATCCCAAGGGGACTTTAGCAGCTTTGGCAGGTTTATTCTCTTGCATGTGGGTAGTCTCAGTAAACAGCAGGAGAAGGTGTCTGGGAAGAGGAAGCAAAAGTAAGAGTTGGAAAAAAAGGTAAGTTAATTAGAAAGAGGCAGCATCAATTGTGATTTGTGACATTTAATATCAGTTTTTTACTTTTAATAAAGAGCATACTGGTTCCTTTGGGGAAGTCTGCTATCAGCTTTGAGCCAAATGGCCAACGAACAGAAAATAGCACAAGCCTTCTAGAAGTCCATGATGCCATATGAGATCACCCCTGCTGCGGACCTGGCCTCATCGGTGCAGCACCGCCCTGTGGCTGAAGCACGACCCAGGCACTTACAGACAACCTTCTACTTCTTTAGACAGATTTATTGTTTACTATAAGATTTTTTGGTTTTATTCAGATCTCCATCAGGACTTGCAGCAGGAGGCCCTAAGATAAACAAAAAACAAACAGAAACAAGGACAAAGCTTTCCTGCTACTGAGTCCAAATGCACACTAATGAGATCTAAACAGATAAATAAGAGACGAAGCAAGGCACGTGACTCATGAAGTATCTGCAGAGCACCTGCAGTCAGCAGCGGTGATTGGAGCAAGGTTAGAAATACTCCCACTGGCCTTCCTCTAGCTATGCCAAAGAAGCAATGCAGTTTCATTAATGACCCCTTGGGTACCTCCAGGACCACAGGGACTTCAGCAGCTACTTCACACTATGGTCCAGACTGTTTTTTCCCTGTTGTTAAGTTCCTGACATACTGTAACCCCTCCTCTAAGTGCAGGGTCTTGAGACAATTATGAGACAACTAACTTCAGGTGTCCAGGTCCCAAAAGGGTGGTCCTGCAGTCTTGCCTTTAGCATTTAGGCTGCCCATCCTTTGTCCACTTTGAGAGTGCTGCATTCAGATGAATAAGTTTTGAAAGACATATTCTAGTCTGATTAGTTGTAAATGATTCATTTTCCTCCAGAGTACCTCCCTGGTCCACTTGTGAGCCCTATTTCATGCTAGTACTGGAATAAAGCAGGGAGGTGGGAACACAGACCCACTCCTTTCTATACAAATGTCAGTTGAGATCAGCTTAAACAGATGGACAAATTGCAGCCAAAAGCACTGGAATGGGAGCCCTGGAGATCTGGATCCACTTCCACCCAAGCTCTGAACCCAAGTCTTAAGCTAAAAATACATTTTAAGCTTAGCTAAAATATAATGTCTTGTTTTGAAACTCTGACCTGAAATAAAAATTCTCATTTCTATAGGTCATTGTTAAAAAAATGAAGGTAATACCTCTTCCACCCCCCATTTGTGTAAATTTTCTTAGAAAAATATAACATTGACTCAGGGATTTTCAATATATCTCTGTCCTTGCAAGAGTAAGTAGGGATTGTGATTTAAAAAACAGTAGTGCCACAGTTCACTGCTTGATGCGGGTTGCACCTACACTGCCAAGGTCCTTCAAACTCTACTTTCCCTTCCTCCAAGCCGCAGCACCATGTTACCTTCTAACAACAAAAGCATGGAAGATCTTCAGCTCACTAAGGCAAAAGACGGAAGAAGCAATTACAGGGATTTCTATTTGTTGGTGGATATCAGTGAAATAGCACTAAGGCTTCATCAAGTCTGGGAGAAGGAAGCTCCCTGCTGTTCAGGTCATTCTTTTGATTCTCCTTGAAGCTCTTGGCTGCCTGCACGGGAGCATTGTCTCTGGCTCAAAGCCCTCCTTGGCCAGCTAGCAACAGAAGAATTTGTGGGGATGGCAGAACTGCAGATGATCTCATGGGCATTTATTAATTCTGCATTTGCACCTCTAAATAGGCCAAGGAGCATTCTTCCTCTTCATTTTCTACCTCCATGCTTCAGCTGCTGGGATGAGAGGTCACACTGGAAGCATTTGCAACCCAGCTGTGGGCAGCTCTCTCTGCCCACATGCTGTCCCTCCCTGTCATCCCAGGAGATGAACATTGTGTGGCATCCTTGGCCATTACCAAAACTTTGCCAAGGAGATTTCCTGTGGAGAATCAACGAATTCAGCTGTCATTTTCTCACAGCATCTGCAGTGAGAGCTCCAGTTAAGAAGGAATATTTTTAGCCTGGAGGTACTTGGCCAACTGGCCAGGGTCTGTCCCTGGTGCTTGAAGATATAAAAAGGAAAAGGGAGGTCCCAGTACTGTCTATATTTTGGGAACTCTGTTTGCAGATAATCTCTGCACGGAAAGGATGTTCCTTTCCTCGTGAGCCAGTGTCACATCAGTCAAAATTGTCCCTTTCAAAAATCTGTTCATTGTGCCTGGTGAATTTGTCCTGAGCCTTTCTATGGGTTACAATATGTATCAAATAATACCCTACAGTACCCCAGAAAAATGGAAGGGCACAGGGCTGCCCTGATCTGCATTGTATTAATTGTGCCTGACGTGCAGTCATACTATAGGGCCAGTCCTTGAGTTCTTCTGTGCCTTTTGCTGCATATTATTAACTTGAAGGACAAATGCTCTAAGTGGTGCAGGGAATCAGAGGCAACTACAGCAAACCATCAACAGCTCCAAATCAGTAATGGACACCATCCAGAGATGCTTCAGGATAAGAGGTATTTCACTTGCAGTAGACCGATTTTTGAGGTGAAGCAGCTGGCATTGTTAAAAATACAATGAAATAGCAAAGTGGAGTAAAAAGTGTTAAGAGAAGAGCATTCATCAGAATGTTATTAGTCACTTCATTAAGATAAAAAAATAAACGGCCAGCTTCTTAACTGAGACAGATAAATCAAACTTGCACACTGACATAGGGTCTATGCCTTCCAGCCGTAAACATCTACCCCGTCCCAGGTTCAGGGCCCAGTTTAACAAGTCTATCTTTGGAGATGTTGCAGTAGACGGTCCCAGTGCTCGCTCTCGCACACTCAGACACACACACACAGAGCCCTGAGCAAGCTTAAGAAAGAAGACTTTTGTGCCTTTTGCTGAGTTAATTTGAAGCCACAGCACCCCCTGATCCTGGGTCCAGACATGATGGCACAGAGTGAAGCTGGCACAGGGCAGGAGACAGGAGGGTGAAGAGCCAGGACAGACCATGCCAGTTTAAGCTATCCTGCTCCTAGATGAAAACTCAGTAATCTATGATTAGACTACAGTACAGCTGTAAGAAACACATGCCAACCTGGGTTAAAGTTTTGGTTGAATTCAGTTATATGCCAGTTAATTGTGAGGCAAGGACTATGTGTACTTACACACCTAAGAGGACAACTGATCTGTACCTCATTGATTACTCTTTGCATTTAAGTGCCCTCATGATGTGGCACTTTTTTACCATGCCTTTAGCAATTACTGCTTTATCTCCCTGAGAGTAGCAGCTCATCCAGTGAGTATAGCACAAGGACTCATCCAGTGGCATTGCATTTGGCTGACGCACAGAGGATGTCCAGGGGAGCGTGGGGCAGCCCCTGGTTCAGACACACCCTGCTCTGCCCTATGCAGCTCTAAGCAACCTCAATCTGCCACAGCATGAACAGACTTTCTGTGAAATGATATAATATTGTCTCCTTTGAATAGGAAAAAACTTTACCACAGTTAGCAAGGCTGGGTCATCTGCTCCTGCTCTGGGGAGCCGAGGGAGAAATTACTGTATACAAACACTTCCAATAACTGCTTTTGTTGATTCAGTAAACAGAGTGGTTAAAAATTATACCCTCAGTGAGTATCCAACAGTGTAACCTTTTAAGGTTGGAAATGAGTTCTGAATTGTTTGAGTAAAAACAGCTTTTAACTAACAGGATGGAGTCTAATGAGAGATCAATGTCTATTGTGGGAGCATTATCCCCCTCCCCAGGAAGGTGAAGGAGACATTTGCCGCTGAGAGGAGTGCTGAGATGTGGGAAAGAGGCTGGGAAAAAGAAACAGGCTTAATTTTTGGTCAGCAGCACCACAAGAGCCAAGCATGGTCACAGTGGAGCCCAACAGGAAACTGCCTCCAAGACCAAACTTATTTCAGATTCTGATTTCAGCATTCAGCCATCCTGCAGGATCTTTAATTAAATGCACAATCATACTTACATATAAGCTAATAAAACACTTTGAAACCCAAAGCAGCCTTCAGCAGCCTCCTTTGGTAGGACAGAGCCAGAGAAGTCAGGTCAGCAGGAGATGTGCCCTGAAGGTGGAGAGCCCTGTGTGCAGCAGAGCAGCTGGGGAAGGATGGGAGAAGAGGACAATTCCAAAGCTGAGGACTTTATAACCCCACTGCAGTAGTACAAGCTCCGGGTATATAAACCTAGGTGTCAAATTGCAGAAAAGATCCCCTTTCCTAATCCTATTCATTAAAGCAAGAGAGGTGGGATTTGGGAGGCCCCAATCTGATCGCAGCAGCTTTCTGATGGAAAGAACTGAAGCTTTGACAGTGGAAAGTGTGTCAGCATTGCGGAAGGATGCTGTAGAAAATCATCAGAGTTGCCACCTGGGTGGGTAGCTGTAAATTGCAGCCAAAGACCAAATTTGCTATTGACTTAACTGGCCACTGAGACAACCAATCCATTGATGAGTCACTATAGACAATTCTTCAGGTCATGAAGTTGTTTCATCTTCTTAGGCATCCAGAAGGGAATAAGCAACACCATCTTTGTCATGTTCACGAGCCAGCAAGTGAATAGGAAAAATACCTGGGGAATAAATCTGAAATGAACCATTCCTGGAGGAGGAAGGCACTGAGTCTGCTCATGTATGCAGCGGGTGATTGACAGGGAAATATGTACCCTTCTTCAAACCTGTTTTGGATAACATGCTTTAGACAAGCAGCCACTAAAAATTCTGCATTAAGCTAGAAAAATTCCTGAATATGGTGACATATTCAGCACACATTGCAGGAAGATTTAAAGGCAGAAGATTAAAATTCTTGTACAGCTTTAGGCTTGTCTTCCTCAAGTCTTGATTTCTCTGCCCCATCTTGGTTTATAGGCCCACAAGGTCAGCTATGTTAATTGTTTTGTGAAAACATGGAGCTTGATTTTATTTTAACAAGAAAATCTTGTTTTGCCGAAGAAACTGGAACTGGGAGGTGTATTTGATGGCCTCTTAAAATCTCTTCCAGCTCTGTCTTTGAAGATTAGTGACCCTGTTAGACCTTTCATATAGTCTTTGCCTCAAACTTTCAACACTACCCCTGGGTCCAGAGGATCAGAGCACAGGGTACTTCTGCCTTTGGAAGCTGTGCTACAGAGGAAGCAGGGCCTGAGCCCAGATGTCATCAGAGCAATGCTGGTTAACCAGGTGAAAAGGGATTTTGATCCCGATCTTCTCTCTTCACTTGGGCTGTGGGATGTCGAGTTCTGGGGAAGAGGTTTTGCCTATAACTTTCCTTCTGAGGAAGCAGCAGTTAGGGCGCGTGGCTGCAGAGAGTGGCACGGCTTGTTAGCAGCTCGTGCTCCTCTTGTGGGGTCATCTTTTGTTCTGATTATCTGTCTAAGTGCTTCCATGCCTTTCAGCAGAGTAGCAGCCCAGCCATTTCTACCTGGATGAGTGACAAGGGAATCCATCACCATTACCTGCATTACCTGCTCATGTTCCCTGAGTAGTTCTGCTCTCTGAAGTGTTGAAAATGCTGTACTCACCTTCTTAAGACATTTATTTCCCACTCCCTGCATTAAGTGCATATTCAATTATGTTGGAAGAAAATCTCATTCTGAAACTGGAAACCTGCTTGTGCACAGCTCCTCTACTGCTGACCTTCTTCAAAGTCAAGAAGACAGCCTGTGCCCTTGAGAGATTTCTCCTCATCTGGAATTAATAATTTTTTTCCCATGATAGTCACATCTCTGTGCAACTTGTCATGTATTTCCTAAAAAAGCCAGTCCAGATTTGGAGCCTCATCCTATGTTTGGAGCACCCACTGTCTAGATATCCAGAAAAAGGTGAAAGCTTTTTATCTCACAGCTGGCCCTGCTCTGAGCAGAAGGTCACACCAGGGACTTTCTGAGGTTCCTTCCAACCTGAATTTTTCTCAGATTCCATGGTTCTGTGCTTTATCTGGGAAAACTTAAATTATACATGGTCATATATGTGAGAGAGCCTTGCAGCTGCCTCCCACACCACATGTCACGGTACTCTCTGCAGATCCCTTTAGATCCTTACAAACTCTTCACTGTGAATTAGCTCAGATTTGCTGGGATAGCAACCAGCTCCAGTCTGGAAATCAGCCTGCCAAAATCAGGCTGCCAAATCAGGCTGCCAAAGCGAAGAATTCTGCTTCTGGGGAAGCAGAATTAATAAATCCACCTAGACCCCAGCACTGTATCACTTCCTGACCTGAGTTACGGTATTGTACGTTGTGAGCTGTGTACCACCTCCCTCCCAACAAATCCAAGGAACCTCTCTAAGATAAAGCAACGTGTCAAGGTGCGAATGTATTACATGCACACAGGTGATGACTGGAGGTGCAACACCTACTGACTGGCCAAGGTTACCTTGGCTGAGTCAAGGCAACTCGCCCAAGACTACAACAGGGAATCAAGAACTGGAAGCTGACAGAGGAGGGACACAGCCCCGACATGTTCAAGGGTGAGTAGGGGCTAGAGTTGCCCATAGTTTCAGTGACAAGTGGAAGCTTCTTGAACTTTTTCTCCTAACTCTATGCAGTCACACACACACTATAGCATCATTTTTTTTTCCCTAGGGCTATCCACAAAACAGAAATGCCAGATTTTTATGCTGTCAAGAGGGAACTCAGCATCCTATTTTGGTCTAAAGCATATATTATCATCTCAGACTGAAATCTTTGACACTTGATTCTTCATGGCTGAGATTCCTACACCCTGAAAAGGTCTAATCTGGGTCTCAAGAAGGAATCTACCCTGTGAGTTTGCCCAAATAGTGGACTGGAGTCAACGTTATACCCCTATTACCTGTTCATCACAAGAGGTGCAGACAATTGTTTTCTATTGAGTTCCTGGGGTACCTTCCATATAGATCATGGTGGAGGCATTAATTTGCACCACAAACTCTTATGTTTTTCACCTGGAGGATTTTTTGACAAGTTTTAGGCCAGAAACTGCAAAGGAACACAGAAGATCAAAATCTGTTGTTTCTCACAGAATGGAGAAACAGAAAGAATGCAATAAAATTATAATTTTGCCTCCTGTAAACAACTTAGTAGATAAATGCAATGAGATGTGTCCTCCATATGAATACCGACAGGCAGTCCTTTATAGATCTTAAGCTTGTATTGATCTGTGCATCCATAAAAGCTCTTATTCGTCAGGCATAAGGGAACAGACTCAGTATGCATGACCACACATGCTAATGTCAATGGAGCTATAAAGCTGCACCCTCAGAAAAATAAATCGTAAGACAGATTTCAGTTCAAAAGAATGGAAATCTGTGACATTAAGAATTAAAAATCAAAGTCTTCTGACCCAGATTAACTTTCTTTACTCACCCACACGTAACATGCTGTAAATCAGCTCCTGGAGATGTCCTTTTGCATGTTTTTCATGATTAATTGAATTAGCAATTGATTTGTCTAGTATGACTCACTTAGAAATAAAGACACACCAAACTGACAACATGCACACCATTCAGGTATCAACAAATCACAGGTCCTACAGATAATCTCACCTCAACCCTCCTGGGCAATGCAGATTTGCTATCTACTATCCAGAGCATAGACTTTCAGAGAAAGATAGGAGTGCCTGTGCCTGCTCTGCGTGTGTGCACACTAAACAGATGTGCACATACATGCCCTGCAAACACACAAAGAGGTTCAGGCATTGCCCTGTCGATTCATTCTATAGCTGATTTATGATGCTCTGCTGAGCCCTGAGTTAGGACATATCTTGCAGGGCTTGGAGAATAGGTATAGGGCTTGGAGAAAATTAGAATTATTTCAGGTTTAGTGATCCCTGGCCTAGTGTTCAAGTAGGACTTCACAAGTCACATTTTGGCTTGGGTCAGATTTTGGCCCTTGTTAGAAAGATTTAGGATTGAGTCCATAGATTTATCTCAGGACAATGCTAAAATGGAGGACTTTATGGACGAGAGACCACACTGGGGTACGTGGGGTTCTGCAGAGTCCAACTGGGCCAATGTTGGGAGATGCAGATGGGGATCAAGCAGAGTGAGGGTGACAGAAGCCCCCACAGCTGCTGTGCTTGGAGTTAGTGATAAGGACTGCAGAAACACCCAGAATGGCAACGGGGCAGTTGCATGCACATTGCTCTTCAGGCCACGGTTTGGTCTTGTAGTGTCTCCAGAGAAGAACAAAACTGAAGAATAGAAGTTTGCCTGAGCTAAAGTTGAAGTATGGCTGTGTGAGAGCCCAGGACTACTTTTTGATGCAAATGACTGAGCCTTGCCAGTTACCCCATAGCCCAGCACCACATATGTGGCTGGTGGCCCACGGCTGGGTACATGAAAGTGGTAGCTGCCCTAAGCATTCACCATACCATCAATGGCAGAACATAATGCTGATTTTGTGGCAATTCAGGAGCAGATTCAGCTGAGATCCCCTGCTCTGGTGGTTGCCACTCACCTAGGGACCTCCTAACACCATGATTTTAACCCATTGGTGTGCATTATCCCAAGAAACGGCTGTGCCCATTACTCTCATCACTCAGCCACAGTTCCTCAGCCGACTGCAAGGGTGGGCTTGCACAAAACACTTTGGTTCAGGGCAGCTGGAGCAGCGGGGTGGGAGCAGGGAGACGTGGTTAGAAGTGAATTAACTGACCAAATGTCCAGCAGCACGTGGCAGCCCACATTTTCCAAAGTTTCCAGCAGATGCCAGCAGACTCCCAGCCCCCTTCCCAGGATGACTCTGGTCTTACCAGTAATGTGAATCCTTCTGAGGTGCTAAAAGCTTTCACAGGAGCCCAGAACTGCTGGGGAAGGAGGGTGGCTAACAGCAGTGGGAATAGATGACCTTTTCTCAGCCCAATTATTTTGATATTCCAAATGTGGATCTAGAAATAAGAGTTCATCATTTCCTTTGCTGGAGATCATTATGCAGTGAGAAATGGGCAATACTGTGAATTATTACAGACTGGCACCAGACCGAGACTGCTCTTTTCCCCTTCCTTTTCTTTCCCAAGAAGCATCCCCATTTGTGTAGTGAAGCAGCAGCTTTTCATGAGAAAATAACATTTTTATGCCTGTCAAAATTTCCTTTCATTTACGCCAAGAAGTCACGGCTGATGCCACGTCTCCTTTTCTCCTGGGTGTGAATCTCCCTCCCAGCACCAGTTAAGTGGAGGAAAGAGTGAACTTTATCTTTCCTGTCAGCTAGGCTAGACGCTACTGGGAAAGGGAACATGCAAGAAGGATCCCATTTTCTTCCTTGTCAGTTTAACCCTGCAAATCCTGATGCACTGTAATGCGTGAATGGGTGTTGTTTAATCACAGGCTAAACTATGGCAATTTCTGGGGGGCTCGGCATAATTTGCCCTTTCTCCCCTTTCTCACCCTATGGTCAGGGCAAGGAATTCTGGTTTGTTAAAAGTAGGATCTCCGTGTGTAAGGGGAATGGGGTTTATTCCTATTTGCCACTGAAATATTTTCAAATCCACTTAAAAACCGCCTCTCCCCCAGTTTCTTGGGCTGATTCTTTGGATTGACGTTTTTAAGATGTTGATGGGCGGGCAGAGCTTCACTGATGTAAGACCCCAGGACTTGGCTCGCTGGTCATCAATCTGCATAAACACGCAGCAGCTATGTGGTCATTACCATAGTAATTCCCCCTTTCATGGTTTGTCTGCTATACATGCCCAGGACGGGGGAAAGAGAATCATTTTGTTCTCTGCAACTACATCATTACATTAAAGCGGTGTCCCTGCTGGCCTCCGATCCTGCCTGAATAGAGCTGCTCAGGGAAGTTGTGTAGCGCCTTGTTTTGTTCAACAATGATGATATGCAGAAATGAAAACTGGCTTTGTGGGAAATGGTCAGTTTTGATGCATTTTCCAAGTTTTTTACCCTTTTTTCTTTTTACAGAAAGGGGTTTTGAAACAGTGAATTAGCCGCAGCATATTGAAAAAACAAAAAATGCTGGTTGCTCTTTCTGCCCAGAAAATTAATTACTCTACTGAGAGTAAAGTTATTTCAAAACTAGGGATGCTTTGAATCAAAGGGAAATATTTCTGAGACTTGTACTAACTTTTGCAGATTTTCACTTCTCAAATGCCTTTTGCTTTTGATGTTTTTGCCCTCTTTAGGTCTAGATATTTTTTTAATCTTAAAAAAAATATATATTTGCAGGATGGGGAAGTCATCTCCTGCTCAGCAAGACCCCTCAGTGGATGTTTCAGTACACATGACAAGTGTTACAAAGTCACTATTCTCATCTGTTCCTGGGAGACCTGGTACTAGTTTCTTATTGTTCTCATCTCCTCGGAAGACAAGTCATCTACGCTAAAACCTACCTTTTGCTCTTTATGTTCAGGGAAAGGGAAAAAACCAAAACAAGCGCAGGTTTGATTCATCTCTCAGCGTTATTTTTATTTTTGGTCTATTGAACAAGGAGTGGAGTTTAATTCAAGTGCTGTGATCTGGTGCCAGCTACTGTTATGAGACTGTAGAGGCTGTGCTATAGAGTTCACCAGTCTCTGGGAAGACAGTAACTCCACTGTTATTGCTTTTGCAGGTATGGTCTGGGTAGAAACAAAACCACAGATTTAGAATCGGTGTCCTCAAAAGAAGTAGTAAAATGTCATCTGTGCATCTTCAAGCTGAAGACTAACAAACAGAATATCAGTAAGTGACATTTTACCAGCTCTAGGCCAAATTCATCTCTCCTGAACCAGGCGTGTTTGAATCCATACTAGCACCACTTTAGATCTGAATGCACCTAGCTCTGGGGATAATAAATTTGAATTTCTCCTTTAGCACCCACGTGCAATGAAGGCAAAAGCCATCAAAAGAAACAGCAGCAAACGTCAGGATTTCCATTGAAGTTCAAGGCCTGCTGGAACATATCTGCTCTTCTCAAACTGAGAAATCCTGCAATGTTTCTAGCAAAGCTTTTTCTTAGGCTCCCCCCACATGCACGTACACACCCTCTCTCGGCCGGAGAGCACTCCCTATGGGAGAGTCTGGACTGGCAAAACTTCCCCACAAAAATACTCCAGTTCACCTCTTTGCTACAGGCTACACAAACAGCAGGTGGAAACGTCGGTGTGCTACAAAGAAAGATCTTCCTACCAGCTGGCAGACAAGTTGCAGAGAGGTTAACTCTTCAGGGATCACCAATGATTTTGTTTTCCTCAGGTGTTTTATGCTTTCAGGGGCAGTCTGAGGTGAAGGCTGAAAAAGTAGCATCGGTTGGGTGTTTTAAGTAGGCACAATGAATTTAAATGGTTGAAGAGTGCTTATACAGTTAGGCTACAGAAAACACCGTAAAATCTTCATCTGGACATAGGCAGCCAGCGTAATTGATTTGCTAACTCATTCCAGCCTGGCTTTACTCGAGCAACTCGTTTCAGTCCTTACAGCCATTTGGAGGATCTGATTTTTGACCATGGTAAGAAGCAAGCCACCAAAAAGGCTTTGCATAAGTGCTCTGCTGTATTACAGAAATGCCCTGTCCTTATCCTGACCTGGCCCAAACTTGCAAAGTTTAGGAGAGGTACTGGGCTCACAGCAAAAGGCTACATCCCAGGTGGGGAACTGGGATCTGCTTTTCTCATTGGATGGTGCAAAGAAGGAAAGAGAAACGTGATCAGGGAAGGTGCAGAGATACTCTCCCATCTTGCCAAAAAATGTGCCTACTCTTTTGATCCTCTGGCTAGTTCACAGTTTCTGGGGTTTTCTTTATTTTAAACTAAACTTTGGTGGCAACAGTTAGACCACAGTAATTACGTGAGATCAGTCATGTTTAGTTTTGCTAGCAACACCTTGCCTTTTGTGCCCACTCTGCCTCACAAGCCAACTTCACACAAATCTCTGGAGGGAGAAGTCAGTCCTATGTGCCAAATAATACCTGTCAAATGTTGCTCCCCTCAGAGTTTAGGGTCAGGTTTGGAAACTAGGTTGAAAGTAGGTTTTCATCTCTTTAAACCTTAGAGTCAGCAACAACAGCAAAGATCTAAAACATTGTAATGGGACTCGGAGAACAGTTTGGCCATTAGAGTCAAGAGTGAAGGTTGTATTTAATTTGGCTGGTTAGCATAAAGACAAGCATTTTTCAGATACTATAAAGGTATCTTACTCTTTTTTCCTTTTTTTTTTTTTTTTTCCCTGAAATGTTGTCTCCCAGCCATCAGGCACGAAGAGATTAATGCACATTCAACACAAGCGTCCTGGGGTGCATGTCAGAGCAGGGCAGTCCTATGGTGGTGGGACTCAGGGCTAATTAAAGCCCAACAATATGTCCCCAATTCATACCGACACTAGAAACAGTGGCTGATAGGGAAATTCAGGCGCAGCAGCTGCTCCTTTCACAGCGGTACAATAACTATCTCTTTAATGGGAAGGGGTGCGGGGGAGTGATGCAGCCCAAATAACAGCACCTGCCTGCTTATGCCACACTGAAAATCACAACAGCTAATCCTCCTTGCCTGTCATGTTAATTGTTACGAAGCCTCTTTTGATATCAAACTATTTGTCCTTTGACTGAAATAAATCAGGCCTTAAGCACCACGTTTATCTCGCTATGATACAGGAGCAGAGGTGAGCACTGTGGGGAGATTTATAAAATGGGAGCAGCGTACGGCACGCTGGGGCAATGTTTATGGCCTCAGGATCTTTTCATCGGGAAAAGCAGTCTGTTGACATTGTTCACTACAAAAGAAAAGTTCAAATACCGTATATTACACTACAGCCCTAATACACCATTTGACATAAGCAGAAGGTAAACAAAGCAAGGGAGAGGGGGAATGCCTGGCCAGCTTTCACACGCAGTGATGTTTTCAGCTGGTTCAGCACAATGTTTAAGATTTGTACACAACTATGGGGCTCAGTAGCTTCATTCAGACTGTACATTTGATGCTAGGGGTATATTTAATGGCATTTGCTGGTTCACATTATGGAAAATGCACTTTTGCAGAGCCCCTTGTGCACCCAGGCACAGAGGTGATTGGCAAGACAGAAAGAAAGGCAGCTTCACAAGGACTGAAGCCACCCTGTCTCCTTGCCCTTTCTGTCTGTTAGCCACTGTGACAAACCCTTAGTGCAAGGTATTGTGAGAAGATGCTCAGAGAAAGGCATATGGAAAAGCTTTCCAGACTTCTAGTGTAGGGAGGCTGGAGAGTGGTAGATGGAGGCACTTGTTTGCTCTTAGTGGCGTATTTTGTAACATGGAACATCACCTTTTCTTAAGAATGATTAAAAACCCTTTTGGGGATCTCAGGTGAAGGGCTGGTCTGACCTCACACAGCAGTTTGGGTCTTTTTCTATTCATTTGTTCTACCAGTGCTCAGATGATCCTGTTGGGGTCCTCCAGCCCCCATGCAATTCCCTCCACAGAGGTCCTGGGTTAATTGCTCCTGAGAGTTTGTAAAGATGTCTCTGAAAGGAGAATCTGGATCCACATGGGCAAAGGAAGGGGTTATTTGCTGCAATTCCTCTTTGTCTGCAGGGACTGCAAGCACAGCAGGCACAAACCTGCCTAAATTTCACTAAGCACCAGTGAATGTTATTGAAAATTTTCCTATATTCTTTGTGAAGAAAAAAAGTAGATACCCTACAGTGACAGCGTCATCCACAATCCAAGAAAATCCTGCTAATCTTTCACACCTCCTAAGAAACACCTGTCGTCTATTTTTACTGCTCGTGTTACTAATGGAAACCAAGCAGTTTAACTTTGTTTGTGCAAACGTGCTGCTCTGGAGAGGTGTTGCCAGGGAAAAAAAAAATCAGTTTGTGAAAGAAAAATCAGCAACTCCCTCTCAAATATGTTGGTGTTACTGGGAAAAAGACCTTGGGTTGTTTTGATGGGGCAAGTCCCAGAGCACTGTAGAGGGGTTTTACACTGTCTGCTCTACTGAGGGTGAAAGGACATTTGTACTGACTAAATGAGGTCTTTTCAGTGTGGAGGTCTCTCTTTCCCCAGAGAAGTGCTTATGGACCTTAGTGGGCTCCTCCCAGACGTCCCCAGATGTGGGCAGTGGTGGGGAGGCTCTACTGTCCCCAGAGAGGGGGCTCTGGTCTCCCTACTCCTGTGCTGCTTTACAGATCAATGCAAAGGTGCCTGTGAAGAGGAAGGTTTGTGTCTTCCCACAGACTTTAAGCAGGTTCCCAGGCACAAAAATCCCCTTATCCTCTTCGCCAATGCAAAATCTGCCCCAAAAAATCAAGCCAAGTGCTCTAAGCATCATCTGACCTCCACACTCCATGTAGCAGATCTCTTGGCCCTGAGGTCTTTCATATCACCCTTGCCAGCAAGGATCCCGCCTCATGGCAAAACTGGAAAATGTTAGCCTCCTGCCTCAGTTTACAAGGTGCGTTTTTACAAGTTGCACTATAAACTATTAGAGAGAGAATCCAAACAGTGAGGGATTCACTGTTCACCATGTTGCAGACAGTACCAGAGTAAGGTGGTAAACAAGGCATATGTGTTTGGGGATGATTCCACACCACTTAAAACCAAGGACTTCTGTCTGTTTATTGATGTAGTTGCATGTATCTTAATGGAGTGAATGCGGTTGGATTTTTTTTGAGAAGAAGTTTGTGCTGTGCCTGCACTCATTGGCTCCTCTCCTGAGCCTGGGCTGCACCAGGGTCTCATCAGCCTGGTTTCCAAAAAGAGCAACAGGACTATAAGCGAAGTCAATGGCTTGCTTACATGTCTGCCAGCCAGTTCCCTCTTCCCAATAAATCCTGAAACCCACTGACTCATTTTAATCAGATCTCCCAGAGCAGCAGAGGTCCCAGCAATTTTACACTCCACTTCTCAGGAAAATAAGCAGCTGCTGCAGGACAGGAGAACCTGTTAGCACCATCACCAAAGGGGAGGCTGAGCCATGAGCTTAATTAGACACGGGGGAATCTGTAGCTATGAACGTGTCCCAGCAGTTGGAAAACCTTCACTTGTGGCTTGCAGCTTATTAGACAACAGAGTCCACTCAGGAGACAAACATGCATAAGTAAGCAGAACGCTGTTGTGTTCTGCTCCTGCAACTGGTTGTTGTATGGTCCAGCCCAGCTGCTTTCAGCATTGCATACAACTAAGCTCTTGTATTAAGACTACATGTATTTTTAAAATCATGTCAGTCATTGTAACATGCCATAAAAACATGTGCCCATCTGTTAGTGAGGTCATTTTTTATGCCAAATGTGTGACACAGGGTGATGTACACCTTGGGTATAGGTGCTATGATGCCACTGGCATTGCGCACCATTCGTCATTGCAGATGCTAGATGGAGTTAACACGTGGGTCCCACACGTGACTCCAGAAGTCCTTGAACCACCCTTTGCTGCAGGCAAGGAAAATAACTCTGTGGAAGCTCCACTCCCTGATGACTTTCCATAAGCATCTGGTTTGCACCTCCAGCCAATGCAGCCCTTCATATAGGGCTGGGAAGTTTTAGGAACAGAGCTGCACCATAAATAGCGGAGCACCCCCCGTTCCCAGGGCTGCTCCTCGCCTCTGTGCACTGCATTATAAGCCTGGAGAAAGTTGTGCTTTACGTGTGCATTTATGTTTGCACTTAATTTGCTTGCTTTTTGTGTGTGCATGTGCGTGTTTACAACCTGCATGAGTTTGGGGACTGTTGCTTTTGCTTTTCTGACTTTAACATGGTTTTGCAGCAAAGGACATGGTTTCCGTGAGAACTGCTGTTCACGAGTACTAAGGCTGTGTTCACTGCCAGCAGGGAGTTTCAGTTTTTATTTCCTAATGACATTCTTTCTGTCTATGAAGTTTCCTAGCTCCATTACTTGCTTTTTGTTGCTTCTTCAGTTGAAATTTGCAATGAACAGCTTTACTAAGTGAAAAGAAAGCAGTGAAACTGGCACTGTAACCTGAGGCTTGGGTTACTGTGGAGCACGTCCATCCATCTGTGCCCATCAGGGTTCTTCTAGGACAGAATTGCCCACTTGCATTGTTTCTACTCCTTCCTTTTCGAAAGTGCCTCTCTGCTCTCTCATTAATTTGCTTTAGGTTTCATCAGCCAGTCTAATCTCTCGTCAATATGCAGAAATTCACCCCCTACCCCACTGAACTCCCTGCAGGGCTGGTAGGAGCGGTACCTGCTGCCCACCCATGCGTCAGGGGAGAGGGCTGCTTCGCCTACTGGGTGTCTGAAAAGGTTTCGTCACTGTTTACATGTTAGATTTGCCTGACGGTCCCTGCTCTGTTTTTCATGTTTTTCATGTTTTGTGCACAGCAAATAGCACTGATCTGTGCCTTGATCTGTAGTCAGCAAAATCACTTGTTCGTTTTCTACATCAAAGCAGGGAGGAGCGGGGGGAAGAAGCCATCTGGTTGAATTAGCTCTAATAAAAATAAAAGGGGTCTCTTTGCATAATAGACTATCGGGGGATGATACGGTGGGGTTGTTAGGACACATGTCTCTAAAGGTTTTGACAGCTCACAGGCATCTTGGCTTATGTTGCAATATAAACATTACAAAACCAGAGCTCCATTAGTCTTGGTGGCAATGGGTCTATTGATTGCAACGAGGCCATGATTCCTTCCCCATATAAATGTTTCGGTCAGACGAATCTCATTGCAACAACGTGCAAAGTATTTATTCAATGATTGTGCTTCATGGGCTGTTCATTTCTCCTACTGTTCCTTGTAAAGTTGCTTTAACATTTCTGCTGTTCATTACTCACCCAAGTTGTTCTGCTGCTTGGGATCTTTCAGTGGCACATATGGGCTTTTTTAAGATGCATAAAAGTTGGTCCTTATGTGACACTTGTTTGATTTGTCTTTGCAAGAAAACAGTCTTCGTGGGGAAGAAGGAGGGGATTTTTCTTGAAAGCAGCAGGACCCAAAGGGCCACAGCCCTGCCCTGGTAAGTGGTTATCATCAGCTGTGTTCAGTTCAAAAGGGTAATTTTTAATACCCACATCTTAGGGGACAGTGAAGGAGTGCTTTATTGTTTCTCTTTCCAGTCCTGGGTGAAAGTAGATTGAGATGACAGAGATGAGGATGACTTGCAGGCAGTGAGAATTTATTTTTAAAGTAGGTCCAGTTTGCAGGCAGCTGGCATCATCTTAGATTTCATTTGGAAGCTATCTGCTACAAAGAAAAGAGATTAGGATTCTATTTTTGTTTGATTCTGGTCAGACCTTCCCTGCCACCACGCACACATCCAAAGATGTGCACACGTACACACCTGCCCACATTAGTTAGCCTCTAATTTCAAATGTATTTAAGGCTCAGGCTCTGCTAAACAGTCAGCATGGATCCATTATTTGGTGGATAAACAGAAGATTGATTGGCTGGAAACGACTTTCACTGATGGGGAAATGGCTGCAGGTGCCCTGCTGCGGGGAACCACACCTGAACACACAGCTGATGGGTGGTCATAGCAGATCTTGCCGGAGGTAAAGTTCCAATTCTGTTTTCTGCTGAATTACTCCTGCACTGGAAAGTAACTGCAGACATGCTCCTTTACAGGCTTTATCTGTTTTCAGATGCATGTGGGTCCCCACTGTGCTATGGCTCACGGTAAAAACAGATCTAAAAATGACCTATGTCCTAGAGATGTCCTCTCTCACATGGACGGGATTATAGCTGGGCAAGGATAAATGGAGGGAAGTATTTCCTCCCAGCTGCTGGTGGCAAGCCAGGAAAAGCACAGCCAGTGTGATGTGGTTGTGGTGGTACTCTGTGTGTATTCACAGTGGTGTTGGCTAGAAGGGACCTCTGGAGGTCTATAGTCCAAACTCTCACCTGGAGTAGGACTGTGGCCGCCACTGGGTCAAGCCAGCCATGTCTTCGTCTACCTTAGCTGTGAAAAACTCCAGGGTCAGAGGCTGGAGCAGGCTAATCCAGTGCTGCAGCACCCTTCTGGTAACATTTTCTCCATCTGTCCACCCTGAACATCCCAAGCCACAGTCGAGGCCATTGCCCTGTGCTTCAGAGCGGCTTGGTTTCTTCATCTCTGTGTCTTCGCAGTAGGTTGCTATCAGCTTAGTCTTTAGCCTTCTCTTGGCCAGAAGAAGCAAGCCCAGCTGCCTCAGCATCTCTTCTTTGGGACTCAAAGCCCACAACCATCTCCATGGCACTCTCTCCAGCTTCCCTACACCCCTCTTGAACAGGGAAACCAAAAACTGGACACAAAATTTCAGATGTGGCCTCACTCAGCCAAGTAGAGAAGGGAGCAAACTTCTTCTGACCTGGTGGCCATATTCTAGCTAACATAGCCTGATATGTGGTTTGTCTTACCTGAGATGAAAGCACATGGCTGGCTCAAGCCTGACATAGCATCCTCTGTCATTTTTGGCAGGGCTGCTGGCTAGGTGGACACATCCCGACCTGTACTCATGACCAGGATTATTGCAGCTCTTTTGCAGAACTTTGAGCATCTTCTCGTGGACCCGTTGCCTTTCTTCCCTTTTATAACTACCCTCTGTGTACATAAATAGACATATATCTATGTATGTATGTATATGGGAGAACAACTATATAAGGAATTAAAACAATGCTGGGATCTAGGAAGTAAAATCCGAGGGGATACATGAAACAAAAAGCTGCTGTGGCAATAGCTATCAAGCAACTGAAATTGTCCTTATTAGTGCGAGGACACACTAATTAAATGATCCAGAAGCCCCAGCCTGCAACTACAAAAAAGCTGAGCTGTGAAAATGCCAGCGTTTCCAATACAGAAAGACCTAAAATTTCCCGATGCCTGTAATTAGGTTTGTGTTCATGTCCTTTCCCTTAACTACACCTCACACAAGAGCAGACCTGACTCCTTTGCTCAGTCAAGCTGTAAACATCAGCAGTCCACAAGCCCTCAGACTCTCCAGGGCAGCTCAGCTGGTTTCTTGCCCAGCACCAGAGCTGGGCTGCTTCCAGCAGCTGCAGCAAACAGGAGCACTGAAAGACTGTCGATGGTGTCAGGGCACTGCAGGTCAAACAGGAGAGGAAGAAAGGCTCCTCCACCCCCTTCCAACTCCTCCAGGGCTGGGCGCAACGTTTACGGACAGAGCCTGGCAAGCAGGTGATTTGAGGAAGTAAAATACCCATGAAATTTGGTGACCTGAATTCATTTTGGACTCCTCCTAACAGCCTGCTGCCAAAACCAGGTACATCCTACCTGTATGCACCTGATGCGGAGCCAGGGCAGGCATTGTAGGATGGTGCAGGCTGCAGGACAGAGCCCCTTGTTCCCTTTGCCTCACCACAGAGGCTTAGTTACTCTGAGTTATTGCTTTCTATGTTAATCATTTGTGACCAAGATTGTGCTTCCTTCAGGCCGTGCCTCCCTTTTAAGCAGTGGGCAGGTCAGACATCTGCTCCAGGCAACTAAACTGCATTGTAATGACTTTTTTTGGCTATGTTGCAAACTTTATTAAGCAGTCTCAAGCCTCCTCTTTGCCCCAGTCCTGCTGCTCACCAGTGCTTCCATCAAGGGGCTGATGGTTTTATGTTGTTTCTGTGGCTCAGGATTACATTAATAACTGCTAAGCAGAGTCAGTCCCTATGTAAGGAAACAGCGCTTCGCTATAACAATAACCAAGTGTCCGTGTCAGAGCACTGAGGGAGGGAAAAGGGGGCAAGAAGACAAAGCAAGCACAGACGTCTGCTTTCCCTTACAATACTGCTTAGGTTTCAAGAGTTTTCCAGTTCATGTTCTCCTAAAGTATAGCACCCACCAGCTTTTCAAAAGCAGAAAGACATGATCTGCTCCAGTAGCACTGTTTCTAGAAGTACTGAACATGGGTGAGGTTGAGGGCAAGTAGACTTTCCTTGTAACATCACAGCTTGGTAAGCCTCTGCCTGTTTAACTGCTTTCCATTTGGCTTTGCTTTGCACCTCCCAGCTCTGGAGGGACAGAGTAAAAACTTCCCTGATGCTGGAGCATTTCTTTGAATGGGGATGAAAGGAGCAATGCTGCAGCAGAACAATTATCAGCTGGAAGGTACCCATGGGTGCAAAAGCCATGGTGGCACTAAACACAGAAGCTGGGGAGGGCAAATAGGTGATAGTCAGAGGTGGTGGTGCCCTGCGGAGACCCCCAGACTGTCTGACAGTCATGAGAGGGGGTACCCTGTAAGTTGGAAAATACATATGAACTTCTTATACTCTGCTAATGCAAAGTGCTCACAAGCCATGGTGTGCATGGCTGGAAACGAGGATGAGAGGAGCTGCAGATGGAGTGCCTCCTGCAAAGACTGGCTGCATAAAATTGATATATTATGCAGACATGATTTTCTGTGATGATGACCAGGCACAAACTCAGGCAGTAAATGAAGACATCCTCAACAAGTTTTTTTTGGCTGCAGGTGATTCCTGAACACCTCATTGCTGAGAGAGCAATCTTAGCATGTTTATCCTACGTTTTGCCTTACCAAAATAAAATGTGCTGGGCCTTCAAAAGAGTCTGAGATGGAGCCTGGGTGCAGCTTTGCCAGAGCCGTTCATCGCCATCCTCTGCCTTCCCACCCATATCCATCCTCTGCAGCTTCTTCATTTTCAGCTGCCATCTGCATTAGCACCCTTCTGCAAAGGCAGTGCACGGCTGCGAGAGGCAGCAGCGCTCAGACGCAGCGGGGTGACCAGCAGCAGGACACAGGTGCTGCCCACCTAGTTTGGGATTCGCCTCGCCTATCTTGGAGCAAGACACCCTCATCTCCCCTCACAATCGAGAGAGAGTGGTAGAGACTGATTTGTCTCGCTTCAGAGCAGATGTCAGGAGATCAGCTGTATCACACCTTGGATGTGCCTGTTTCATTCAGCGTGAAGGGAATGTGACAGCTCATCCCAGCGAGGGGCTTGCAGCCAGGCAGCTCAGCCTGACCCAGGTGCTCCCACAGGGCCCACAGGCAACCCAGCTCCCTGATCTCTGCCTTTAGAAAAAGCAATACTCGTCACATTGGATCCCATCAGCATGTGCTTGCTCCTGTTTCTGGCAGGACTTTCTCCTCAAGCATCAGGGACAAATGTTCCCAGAGAGTCCAAGACCTCCATCAGGGCAGGAGGTGACCAGAAAAGTGGTGGGACCCAGCCTGAGCAGTGCACAGTGACCCTCCAGCCCTGCAAAATGCCTCCAGGGACTGTGGTGCCTGTAGCAATGACACCCTCTACCCCCAATTGAAGGATTGGTGGGGTACCTGGTGGCAGAGCAGGGGCTGACACTGTCATACTGATGAGATCACCCTGCCATGAAGCTCTCTGCTGAAATCAGGCTGGGCCAGCAGCCTGCTAACGAGCACTATCAGAGGCACATCACCTTTCCGGGGAAAGGCTAAACGACATGGCAAGAAACAACAGGCGAGCATTTTTTTCATAAAGCGTTGAAGAAACAGACCTCACTTGGAGCTGAATCGTGAGCCTAAGGCTGCTGTTTAGATCTGCAGGGTCAGATGGGCAGCAGTGGTGACACTTCCCCAGGAAGCCACCACCAGCCTGTCATTCCACATATTCAGCATTTTCTCACAAGCCAGGGATTTGCTGGGTCACACGAACAGATTTCATCACTATTTGCGAGCGAGACCATCAGGGAAGGCTGTGCTTCATGTGAACTGATTTGAACCTCAGGGAAACATCCTGACTCTCAAAATGAGGCAACTTTTCCCAATTATTGCTGCACCAGCAGCAGCAATAAGTCCTCGAGATTTACGCTAAAACTAAGGACATCAGGCTCATCTGAAGCTAGTCACCACTACTGTCCTGCAGAAAATGGTTTCCTGAGAGCAGAGGGAGCACTGTCTGCTGGGAAGGTGTTCTTGGCTCTGGGACCAGCAGTGTCCTTACCTTCTCAGCATCCAGACCTTGGCTACCAGTCCCTGGAGTAGATCCAACAGCCTGGAAGTGCATTTTCTCTGTACCTCTTGGAAATGGGTCGGGATTGCATGGTTGTCCACACTATAAATGACAAATACCTTGTGTCCATGATGATGAGGTCTGAACCAGCTCCCTGCTCAGAGGCTCAACTCCCAAAGTCCCTGCCATGCTGGGAGTGGTGGCAGAGTCCATTTCTCCAGGAACATGTCCCACAGACACTTGCTAACCCCAGAGATGCTGCTGTGGCTGCAGGATTTTGCCTAGATGTAGGTGAGCGTTGTGGTGGGTGGACCCTGGCGGGATGCCAGGTGCCCAACAAAGCTGCTCTGTCACTCCTTCCTCAGCTGGACAGGGGAGAGAAAATATAATGAAAGACTTGTGGGCCGAGATAAGGAGAGGGAGAGATCACTTGGCAATTTCTGTCACAGGCAAAAGAGACACGACTTGGGGAAAGAATTTAATTTATTGCCAATCAAATCAGAGTAGGATAATCAGAAATAAAAACTAAATCTTTAAACACCTTCCCCCCAGCCCTCCCTTCTTCCTGGGCTCAGCTTTGCTCCTGATTTTCTGTACCTCCTCTCCCACAGCGGCACAGGGTGACAAGGAATGGGGGTTATGGTCAGTTTATCACATTTTGTTTCTGCCCCTCCTTCCTCCTCAGGGGGATGACTTCTCACATTCTTCCCCTTCTCCGCTGTGGGGTCTCTCCCACAGGAGACAGTCCTTCATGAACTTCTTCAACATAAGTCCTTCCTACAGTTCTTCATGAGCTGCTTCAGTGTGAGTCCCTTCCATGGGGTGCAGTCCTTCTGGAACAGACTGCTCCAGTGTGGGACCCCCATGGGGTCACAAGTCCTGCCAGCAAACCTGCTCCAGCATGGGCTTCTCTTTCCATGGGTCCACAGGTCCTGCCAGGATCCTGCTGCAGCATGGGCTTCCCTGGTGTTACAGCCTCCTTTGGGCATCCGCATGTTCCAGCATGAGGTCCTCCATGGGCTGCAGGTGGGTATCTGCTCTACCAGAAACCTCCATGAGCTGCAGGAGGATGGCCTGCCTCACCGTGGTCTCCACCATGGGCTGCAGGGGAATCTCTGCTCCGATGCTTGGAACACCTCCTCCCCTTCCTTCTTCACTGACCTCGGTGTCTGCAGAGGTGTTCCTCTTGCTATTCTCACTCCTCACTTTGGCTGCAGTTGCTGTTACCTGGGGTTTTATTTTCTCCCTTAGAGATGTTGTCACAGAGGCGCTACCACAGTTGCTAATGGACTCAGCTTCAGCCAGTGACGGGTCTGTCTTGGAGCCGGCTGGCATTGGCCCTACAGGACGTAGGGAAAGCTTCTGGCACCTTCTTACAGAAGCCATCCCTGTAGTCCGCCTGCTACCAAAACATTGCCATGCAAACCCAGCACATCTTGCTGACCTTACATAGGATTTTAATAACTTCCACTAAAAAGGACTCATACAAACTGAAGGGAAACGAGTAAACAATACGTTGAAGAACACAAACTTTTTAAAAATCATTCACGCCACTAGCACTCTTGTTTTTTCCTCCCTATATTTAAGTGCCAGTTGAACACATGTAACAAAAATCAGCCTGCCAGGCTTGGTTTCTGGCACTTTTTATAAATGCCAGCTAATTGTATTGAATGATACATCTACTTGATGCATTTGATATTCAGATACAAACCAGAATATAAGACAGTCATCATGAAAATATCTCGAATGCGTCACAGGAGTGTGAGAGGGATTAATTTATTAATATTTAATGAGTGATTTGAAAAGGTGAGGTGTCTAAAAATGAAAAGTGCTATGAGAACTGTTAATGATGAAAGATGCAGGAGATATTTTATTTATGCAGTTTGACTGCCTAACAGCCAGAACAATGCGACTCCAGACAAGAATGAAGAGACAGTCCCTGCGATGGAGTGGTTGTCTCATGAGACATATACTGGCTCCACTAAATTAACAGCTTTCCTCTCTGAGAGAAGTCTTCTGTGCATCAGAGAGGGTCAATGCAGGGTGTTGCTGGCGGTGGGGTTGGGTCCCAGCAACAGCAATAGCTCTTAGCTCTGTGCTGGGGCATGGTCTCCTCTTGCCCCATGTGAGATGTGAGATGCTTACACTTCACCCGTGCCTCCAGACTTGGACCTCCCCCAGTTCCTGCTCCAGCCTCTGGCTCAGCAATAATGTGGGTGGAGGCACTGATGTGAGCACCAATGTGCATTTGCTGCTCGGATAAGAGCTTGCAAAGGGAAACTTCCACAATGTCCTGGGTCAGGACCTCCACAAGGCTTTTTGCTGCCAGGCACAGCTTTGAGCCCTTCTGTGTAGTGCAGGCTGAAAAGCTCTTCTTTGCATGCCTTGACAATAAACACATATATATAAATAGATTTGCGTGCACCTCATGTACCACAAACATTTGAACATAAATCAAATTGCCCTCAGGCAATGCATTTAGCAAATGCACACCCATCTGAGGTGTGAGCAAGAAATCACTTTCAAAGCCATCAAAGGCTGCTATTTGCCTGGGTTGGGAGGCCAAAGGAAGACCAAATCTTCCCTCTAACTGCATTGCGTTGTCTTTACTTTGATATAGTCTCAGCTGTTCCTGTATCATCATTTGCGCATGCAAATACCTTCCCCACCTTGGACTTTTTAAATTTCCAGCTGTTTTCACTATGGGAAAATTTTGGAAAAGTCTTGTTAAATTTCTTCCTTCCCTAAACTCTCCTGACTAGTTGCCACAAAGAGAACTACAGGCTACACTGAAAAAAGATAAATCTTGAAAAAATAATTCAGATGAAATAGAGTGGTTGAAATCAGCACAAATACTCAGGGTGTCAGTGCTTGTCTTTTGGAGACCATCAGATGGACTCTGGATCTCTTGCCACTGCTGCAGTGATGATACGGGTGGAGTATCCACGAGATGAGGTGAAGTCCCCTAACCATCACAGCCGATCCAGGCACCTCCTGTCTCCCGTCCTGAATGTGGCTTCCTATTTCACCAAAGATAGAGATAGACTTTCCCCAGAGGAAAAGCACCATGACCAGGCACCAGAAATCTCCATTCTATCCCACCCAGAAGGGGAAGAGGGGGTTTGTACAGCAGTGAGATCTATGTCAAAGCAGCACCACTCTGGATTTTATCCCATTGCACTCCCCTCCCTCCCACAGTTCTTTCTGAAAGCTCATCTTGGGCCATGGGTCAGCTGTGGGGGAGAAAAGCAGTTTATTACCCTGGGAGGCTGAGAAGTAGCTGCTATTAATACTGGATAATCACTCTTTCAGAGCATGAAGCAGGGCACTGTTGAGACATAAGCTCTGGGTTCATGGGTTCAAGGTTTGGTTTTGATGTAGACTCTCTGCATGAGCTGGTACAAGACGTTTGCTTCTTCTAAACACTCTCACTTGTAGTAGCAGGGAGAAGAAGATCTCTTTTTTTCTTTTCCATTTTGGTTTGTTTAGATCATAGGAGTCAGAAGGTTATGAAATATGAGAGCAAAGGGTCTGACATACAGCCTTTGGGTGTTAATATCATCACTGTAAAAGAACGTGCTTGCATAAACACATACACAGTCTTACACACACAGACAAGTATTTTAGTGTGGTTTCCCGAGGGAAAAGCAGTCCCTAATAAGCATCCTCACTGGAGAACCGCCTGTGACCCGAGCCCAGCACAGAGGCCACAGGGGAAAGAACAGCTTCTGGTGGAGCGATGATGGGCCCTACTGCTCCCAGGAATACCTCTTGCCCTGGGGAGATGCCTGCACCCTTACTTGAGTGTCCTGAATAGCAGTTCATGTAGCACTCTCAAAATTGCAACTTGAGCTGGAAGCACTTAGTCCTTCTCCATCACCCTTAAAACACAACTGAAAGCAGGTTTTCTCATACCAGAAATTCTGCAGCTCAGCTTCTGGGTCATATTTTTGTTGGATTTGGGCTATAGAAATCTTTGGTGAAAGGGACCTGGTGTCCTGGTGGGCAATAAGCTTGTTATGAGTGAACAGTGTGCCTCAGCAGCAAAGAAATCCGATAGGATGCTGGGTTGCATCAACAAGGGCATCACCAGCAGAGATAAAGAAGTCATTATCCTACTCTACAAAGGACTTGTCAGGCCACAGCTAGAGTACTGTGTTTAGTTTTGGTCCCTACCATACAAAAAAGATGTGGACAGGCTGAAGAGGGTCCAGAGAAGGGCTACAAAGACCATCAGAGAACTGGGAAGCTGCCATATGAGGAAAGGGTGAGAGAACTGGGCTTGTTCAGCCTTAAGAAGAGCAGGGTTAGGGGAGAACTTATCACAATATTCCAGTGTTTAAAAGGTGGCTACAAAAAGATGGAGACTCCCTTTTTACAAGGAGCCACATGGAAAAGATGAGGGGTGATGGATGCAAGTTCCTTCTGGGGAGATTCCGACTGGATACAAAAGGAAATTTTTTCACAATGAGAAAAATCAACCATTGGAAAAATGTCCCCAGAGAAGTGGTGGATTCCCCAACATTGGACACTTTTAAGATTCAGCTGGACAGGGTGCTGGGCCATCTTATCTAGACCATGCTTTTGTTAAGAAAGGTTGGACCAGATGATCCTTGAGGTCCCTTCCAACTTGGTATTCTGTGATTCTATGATATAGTCATTCATGCCACTTCTCATTTGAAGTCCTTTTTAGCTGCTACAGGTTAATTCCTTTTTCTCTAAACTTAGATGTGAACTCTCTATTACTCCTATACTCGCTAAATGATATCACTTAATAGGTTCTCTTTGCCTCTACCACATTTCCATAACTTGTTCTTTAATCTTCCTTTGATCCTGAATACCAGAGAGATTTATGTGTAATTTATTCTTACGTTGTTGTACTTGTTTAATCTTTCATTTTCAGTTGGATTCATTTTCAAACGAGAGTGCTTGTGTAGGTTCAGATTATTGTTAACAGTTGGGACCTACCTGCTCTTTTTGAGACAAATTTCCATTATTGTGTTTTATCTTTATCAGTTTCCTCTCAACATGTATTTAACTCAAGGGCTCTGAGCGATTCAGCATAACTCCTTGCTGCCTTCGCATGGAGACTGGGGTTCTTCCTTTCTTTGGCATGCACTTGATTAGACCTTCTTGCTCTTAAGGCAAAAAAGATGACATCTCTTTTTTCCATCGCGGGCAGTTTGCTGGTGATCCATAAGATCAGCTCCATGCCTTTTTCCTACACTTTGGTCAATGAATGAAGCTCCCTTTTCTCCATTTTCCTGTTTTCTACATAGAGGAAGTTATCCACAAATGTGGCACCTTAGCAGCACCCTTGTCCTGGTAGGTTTAGGGATTAACAGATGACAAAGAAGAAATCTTTTGCAGAGGTACCCAAATTAAAGCCTCCAGCTGCCCTCACAGCTGAACAGATTAGTGAAGGGACCAATTTGCTCCCCGGGAAGATCATTTCCATCTGTCCACCTGATTCTTCAAAACAGAGGAAGGAAGAACAAGCAGCTGGCCAGTCCCTGTGTGATGCTGGTTGGATAACACACCGAGGATGCTGCAGAAGGTGATCCATGAGTGAACAGTTTCCTGGAGTTTATTTTGGATCAAAGAAAGGAGGTTGCCTTTGGGAAGAAGCTGTGATTACTGAAGCAAAGACAAAAAAAAACCTTCCCAGCTGAGATGGAGACAGCCCACGCCTTTTTAAACTCTATCAATCCCTAAAGAGCCTTAGCTTCACTTTGAAATCTGAGATCAGCCCAGATTTTGCCACCAAAATAAGGCTTGTTTAAAGAAAAAGAAAAAGGCAAAAAAATCTTCTAGCTCACTGGAGAGCAAACAATTTGTGAATGTTATGTGGTCCAAGATGTGCTGGGGTGGATGATCATCCTGTAGGTGGATGGCTTCATGCTGGGGAATGATCCTGAAAATCAAGGTGCCACTTGCCCAAGTTACACGCTCAGTCCTGGGAAACTGAGGCAGGGCCAGTGAGGCAGCTATAAATACAGCCTGGCAAGATGGAGCTCCCTGGCAGCTTCAGAGTCCTTCAGCAGAGGCCTTCAACAGCCTTGCTGATGCAGGAAATACGAAAGACTTTTTCGGGGGAAAAAAATTTAAAACCTAAAATTGTCAGGAAAAAGAAACTGGCAGAGTGAAGCTAAGATGGAGGGAGTGTATCAGTAATTTCAGTACTAACACAAGTGGTACAAATCTCTATTTAGTTCCCTCATATGGAATCTGGATTTATTGTAAAGGAAAACTCAGAAAGTGAGGCAGCTAAAAAAAAAAAAAATTTACTCTGCATTGTAATGGCGCCATGAGGAAAAAGTATGGGAGAAAAAAGTCCATCTAATGTCTCGTTAAAATAGATTTAATCTCATCTCAGACCACAGATGCTAAAATGATTTCATCATAATTGTATTGTTATGGAATGACTGTTCCATGTAATCTTCGTTCTGAATTTCTCAGCTTTATGATGTTTGATTATGAGGGGAGGGAGGTTCAGCGTTAATTTTTCCATTCAACTTTGAAGAGGTGTAAGTAGGTAACGGAAAAAGAGGTGTCTAATGGCGATACGTGCAACTTTTGTAAATTTGGAGACATTTTAAAAGGTAATTTGGTAGCAGACTGCATGTTTTACAGCCTTTTATTCTTCTGTTTTGTTTTCCAAAGTTGAGAGAAAGAAAAAAAAAATCATCCTTCTCAGACCTGCACTCCATTCCCAGCTCATCCAAGCTGCTGCAAAGCCTGCTGGGTTGTCCCTGAGAGACTGGAGCGGGCTGATGGAAAAAGCATGACGTGGCTCTCATCCATACTGAAATTAGGGCTTCACGATCTATTCACAGTCCAGCTGCAGACCCTGGAAAGACGTGTAAGCTCTCAAAATGCAGATTTTTATTTAAAATAGAAAGGCAGCACTCTAGGGCACAGCAGCTCCAACAGCAAGTGGGAGGTGGGGTATCACCTTCCTCTCCCTCTGTCGGTGGGGAGTACAAGGGGCTCACAGCACAGTCAACATAACCTGGACCTCATGTGCATCTTGCTTAAGGCTGCGCTAGGTTAGGATCATCCCTGAACAGGAATTGCAGCTCCTCCCCAAATCCCGTATCAGCACATCAGAGTGAAATCTGGAGATAACCAGGGAGCTAAAGGGTATTCAGCTGTGCTTCTCCTTATCTGGGCTTGCACAGGGAGGCCAAACCAAATGAAACCCTTGGTGCATAATTAAGTTATTCTGTCAGCAGCAAAAACAATTAAACCTGCAGATTTGCCTCTGAAGTCGTGTGCACAACTCCTGCAGAAAGCAAGCAGGTTCCCTCCTGCAGCACTGCCAGTGGAGAACCTCCTTCCTGAGGGTCTCTTCTGACAACCTCTATGTCCTCTGCACTTTTCCCCCATAGGCACGCCATGGTGATGCTTCCATCTTATTCCAGCTGCTCTACCTCTGGCTCCTGGGCAATAAACAGGACATGTAGCAGCGCTTTGGGGGGCGCTGCACGGGCATTGATTCAGCTCTCCATCCTCAACGCAGTCCCCTGTTTTTATGAAACTTGCAGGAATTTTGTAGCTTGAAGAGCTTTAGCTCTCTGACAAAGTTTGTTGACATTGGCCAACAGATTGAGAAGCTGTGGGGAAAGGCACGGGGCACGGGCAGACAGACTGTGCAATGGCAGAAGCTGCGTTGTCTTCAGGCCTCAGGCTTATAACCAAATTATCAAAGACAAAAATCGACCCTTTCCCCAGGATATGTGACTTGGACAGGAGTCAGGAGGGCCTGAATGAAGGAAAAGGAATGCATCCAGCTCCGGCACGGAGCAGCCGGGTGGGCTCATGCATTCCTACAGAGGCTTTGTGCTGCCCTTTATCCCTTCTCACTGGTAAAGCCCTGTAACCGGCAGCAGTTTGGAGTGTTACACAATAAACACTCAAAATGGTGACAGAAGGAGAACAGCTTGATCAGAGCCTGCTGCTGCCACTAATCTGCCTGTTGCAACTTCTGTCGTTGCTATTTTGGCTGCTGCTTCTTCCATATTGTCTCTTGCCGTGTGCCCAAGAAAGCCGGGCTGTTGATCCTGAACTCGGATGTGCTCGAGCAAAGACCTGGCAGGGAGGTGCCAAAAAAGAGGGGGAAAAGTCTCTGCCCAGACACCTGCTTTGGTGGTTGTCACGCGGGACAGTCCCGCTCCGCGGTGCCATAACGTAGCGCAGCCCAGGCCCAGCTAAACCGAGGCGGTGCGGGGCACTCCCTCGCTGTCCCGGCCCCGGGGAAGGAGCCCGGGGGGACGCAAAGGCCTTGCTGCTCTCTCCCAGAGGCAAGAGAGGTCGTTGCTTGCGATGTTGTGAAGGGACAGCTTTGCGAATCCGGGAGCAATTTTGTACCTTAAAGTCAGGCTCTGCTCTGCCGTTCGAAGGCAGAAGGGATTCTGTTCAAGGAAAACACACCTCAGACAGAATCAGAAAGGTCCTCGAAGCCCGCCACGTGAAGACACCAGAGCTGTTTGTTCTCTTCATTGTGCTTTTTTATCTCACTTATAATATTTTCTTGCAAAAGAACTGCCTTTCCCTCTCCAGATTTCCTTCACAAAACCCATGGCATGAGCAACGTACAAATCTGCTCCGAAGCTGAAGTCATCTGCTGTTCCCTGGGAGGCCACTGTATGCATGGGGCCGTTGCGTGGAGAAGCGGGGTCAGGAGTGTCCACGGCACCGCGCGGGGGAACCGCACAGTCCTCGGGGCTCCCCCGGCAGCGGCAAACACGCAGAGCTGACACCAGAGCAGCAGCTGATCCAGGAGGTGGTTTTCCAGGGGGAGGGGGAACAAGCGTTAACAATGATGAGCTTTGCTGAAAGGCAAGTTTTAAGGAGGAATATGAGTGAATGAAGGGAACTGCTGCCCTCCGAGTCAGGAGAGTAAAGGTAACTGAATTTTGAAGAGGCTTAGACTTAAGCAGTCCAGCAAGGACAGCTGGTGGGAGCTATCTGGTGCTTGGCTGGTAAATATTCACCACTCTATTAGAAGCTCTTTTTTCATCTGTCGACCTTCACGTTATACCACCACTGTAATGCCCAGCAGAGCCCTGTTAGGAACAAACTCCAAAGGGTGCAGCAGAGGTGACCTCCAGCGTGGGAGAAAGGCTTTTGGTGATGGGAGGGTGGAGGAGGCACAGCAGCAGTGAGACACGGTACCATGCCAAATTGGGACGGAGAGCAGAGAGGCACGAGGTTCTGCACAGGACAAACAGCAAACAGGTGCCACCAAGGAGCTGTGAAAAGAGGAGGGAGAGAAACTGAGCGGTAGGGGAGGGAGAAGGTTTTGCAAAATGAATGTCTAAATTTAAAGGAAAGAGGGCAGAGATCCAAAGGTTTATCGACAGTTAAATATCTTTCTCCTCAGTTAATTAGTTTCGTGGCTACTATGAACAGTATATCAAGGGAGCTGAAGATCTCACCAGTAATGCTAGAAAATGCACGGAAAATGTGACTAGCAGGTGCTCTATTGAAAAGCCCCCGTGTTGTCAGTGTCTGTCTGATAAACCCCTGTCATGCGTCAAGTGAGCTGCACAATATGGTCAAGGGCACTGCTTTTGCATCATTTGAAAAGCATGAGGAAATTTTTGGTGTCGAAAGAAAGTGAAGTTTGGATGGCAGGATTTGCATCTAGATGCTTATGGAATATGTCCCAAAACACATCTCCTCTCTTGAATCCTCTCAGTCTGATCTTCATTCTTTACCAGGGAGGGTAGTGTCTTATACCTATCCCGGCGGATTGACTTTTAAAACAACATAATCTTGAGATTGTGGTCAAGGCCTCTCAAAAGCATGAGATATCTCACAAGACCTAAACAGTAATACCCTCAGCAGCTCACTCTCACAAGAGTACCTGAACAGTGCCATGCAAAACCATTTGACACTTCTAAATATCTTGGCTGATGGGGATGGTTTTGTCAGAGCTTTGCCATTAAAAAAAAAAGAAAAAAAAAAGAGGGAGAAGCAAGAAATCTGTAAAACTGGATTTCAGGAATAGCTTTTAGACACCCACTTTAGTCCTAAGTAACGCTGCCGAGGTGCTGCCCGCCGTGCAGTGATAGGGGACTGCATCTCTGGGATAATTCCTGCTGCTCCGCAGCAAGCAACCGCTAAGGTTCAAAAAGCAAAAGGTGGAGGATAAATTCCCAGACTCAGGTATAACCTTCTCTTTTGTAAGTGATTAGTGCTCTTCACTCAGGACCAATGCTGGAGAATTGTTGTTTTCCTTTAACTACCTTCCTGACTGCCAGTTTATGGACACCTGCAGTGAGGAAGTGTGCGGCAGTGGCACACCATATGGCCATCGCTGCTCCTTGCTGTTGCACATCAGCTGTGCAATGAAGCCAGCCAAAGGGTATTTTTCAGCAGGACTCTGCCTGCTTCTTTTGCAACCTCAGAGCACATCTTGGGTTTCTCTGTTGCCGCTTGCCTCAGGATCTGTAAGGGAGCTGCTCGCTGCAATGGATGAGCAACAGCGACAGGGACCTAGTGGATGATTGCTGTGTGATTGCTGTGGTTTCCAGCAGCCTGCTCTGCCTGGCACTTAAAATTCTTCCGCCTAGCTCTTTTTGGTCTGACTGATGCCTTTCTGTGCACATCATAGCACTTGGTGCTGACTTGGCATGGGAACATCAGCTCCTTCCCAGCAGACCTGGCTCCAGCAACACCATGACCATCCACTCTGAGAGAGACTCCCTGCTTCACATCTTTATCACTCACAGGACAAGAGTGGCTCAGAGACATGTAACAGGCAGTTATTTGTTATTTTTTTAGTGCTTGGACTTGGGAAATACTTTTTTCCTCTTCTACCCTCCTCAGGTGGAAGTGCCTCCACCCATGGAGGTGTCTGTGCCAAACACCCAACCTTTGGCCTTAAAACAATCTAACAAGTACTTCTAGGCACCAAAGCCCAGCAAAAGCAACCCAGACAGGAGAGATATGTTCAGGGAAGCTCCTTTGCCTCCATGGCACCCCAGGAGGCTGGCGAGGTGTCCTGGGGCTCTCAGTGCTCCTCTGCCACTGTTGGAAAGTGAAGCTGGCAGGTGGCCAAGGGGAGGCACAGTAGCTAACCATCCTGCCCAAAACCCCTGACTCTGGAACCAAAAGAGTGCCTGACCAGCTTGCAGGATGGTGAGACCTGCTTACTACGCTGGGGTACAATTTAACATTAGATTTGATAGCGCCTGAGATACCTCCGAGGCAGAGCAGAGGAGGGAGCGGGGGATTTCCCACCGCTAATTATCGAGCACTCGTTAGCCAGAGCAGCTCCCCCTGCCAAGGGATTAGGCACAGCATTGTTTCTCACTCAATAAATCTTTACAACAAATGCCTAATTCTCCAGGCACCATGTAAGAAAATTAATTCTGATTCCCCCCCTTCTTTTTCCTCATCACAGGGATGTTTCCCTGCTGCTGCTCCCCACAGCCCAAGGCTGCAATGAGAGTGATGAGCTGAGATGGCATGGGGAAGGTGCATGTCCAGTGAGCTGAGCTGTTGGATCAGGAAGGGGGATGGTGCCCCTCCAGCATGCCCTGGTAACATCCATGCTCTTACAGCCTGGACATCGGTAAGAAGCACAGTTCTAGGAGAGACCCAGGACCTCACGTGACCTCACGTGCTTTCTGGATGCAAAAAGAAAATGGCAAGACCATTTTCATCTCTGAGTGGTACCATTGACAGTTCTTTGCTAATTAGCTGCTGAGCATGTTATGTACGCTCAGCAATGCTGCATGGGAGGGCTGTGGTGGGAATTTCAGCACAAGGAGAAGTTCCTCGCTCTAGGATCAGAGCAGCCTGAAGAGGAGCTACAGGACATGATACCAGTGGGGGCAGTCCAGCAGGCCAAAGGGATATTTCTTTCAAACCACACTTTTAGCAGGAGCTAGGAGCCACAAGTGAGCAGAGTCAAGCACCATTGCCCTGTGGGACCTCAGGCATCTCCTCTGTTCCTGCAGGTCATCAGCCCCTGCAGGGAAGCAGAAAAGCTGTGCCTGCTCCCTTATTGCCCTTCTGAGGAGAAGGCAGTAGCTCAGGCTGGGTTTAACCAGGTCAGAGAAGCAGGTCTACAGGTTTTACCCATTAAATTACTGCATTGTCCATCCAATCAAGCCTGCTGCTGCATAAATCCTGCCAGTTCCCTGAAGGGCTAATGTGTCTCTGAGCCACAAACAAGAATATCCTCCCCAATGCCACTTTTCACTCTGCTACATCGCCTTCACTCCAGCTTACCCCCCAGGACACATCTGCCTGTGGAATGTGCCTGGCACACCCCGCTCAGACACATCTCAGCCCTGAGAGCAGAGGGAAGGCACACTTCTCTGTCCACAGTCTTGGACAGAAGTGTTCCTACCAAGAGAGAGGACTGCATCAGGCAGTGCGGGACACAGGAGTATCCAAGGCACTATCGTTTTTATGATAAATGCTCTATTAATAAGGCCCTAGTTCCTGCACAGAGTGGCTTTTGCAGTGCTGTGGAAGGTGTTTCCATCTGATAGTTCAATGGACCAAAACAGGAACATTCCCAGGCATGCAGGTTTGTCCTCAGGTCTGGCACAGGGACAGCCAGGTGGGATTCCACACCCAGACACACTTCTGCAATGCTGAGAGCTCCCTGACCTCCTGCTTTCACGCTTACTGTCACAATAAGGAGAGCCAGTGGCAGGGAGGCTCCTGGTCCTTCCCTGCTTGGCTGCTGCACGTACTCTGCTGCACATTGTTTGCTTGCAGGGTGTTTGCAGCAATCCCGCATTCTGTTCCAGCGTCACCATTTCCAATTCATGCACCCTTGGAAAAAAAAAAAAAAGAAAAGACGGCAATTTCTTTCTCAGGCACGCACGAGCGTTTCCACACAGCAACACCCTCGAGTCAGTGCACGCGATCCTCCCTCAGCAGTGCTGGGGCTGTCAATCTCTTCACACCTGCTAAGTGGTGGAGTGCTTCTCCCAATTTACTTATCCATCATTTTTATTGAGAAATCTGCTCTAGTCCCACACAGTTATATGAGTTAATGGAACGATGATTAGGGAATTCTGCGGGAACGAGCTGTGATTTCAGGCGCAGCAGTGCAAAGCTAGGACTACACTGCACCATTTCCAGGACAGCTGCTCAGAGCAGGATTTGATCCCTTTTGCCATGAGTTTCTAATTATTTGCATACTCCTTTGCTTGTTTTTCTAATTTTAAATATCTACGTATATTATCATTAATTTTAAAGCCATCTGGACAATTATTGCTCCTATTGAGCAGGGAAAGTACTGTGCCAGTTTGTTCACATTAAAAAGCCTTTCTTCCCAATTAACTCTTCCGGTGCCAGTTCAATCCCCACTGATCCCTGGGGAGGTCACTGCTGCTAACACCCTGACAAAGGCAGGGGACAAGCAGTCTCCCAGTCAGCAGAAGCACTGTGGCACAGAGACAGTCATTTGAAGGAACTCAAGGGGGTACAAAAAATATGAAAGTTCCCCAGTGAGTCCCGTTTCAGTAGGAGATGAAGCTTGGGAGTGGTCATCAATAAACTTCTGCATACCCCAAGTCCAAAAGCACTTCAGCACCTTAAAACACGTATGAGAGCTTTCACAAAACATCTATTTAAAAAGTTTCTGGGGCTTAAAGCCATGCTCAACCTTTTTTTCCTCTGCAAAAGAGAGATCAGCATCATTCTGGTCGGGGGAAGTAAGAAGGTCTGAGAAGAGGGTTTGGGGTTTTTAAACAGCAGCATGGGGGCTGCAGTGAAACTCCAGTAACGTCCCCGAGGCAGTGCCAGTTTAGCCTCAGCGAGGGAATGTGCACAGTCGATGGGAAGTCCAAAGTCTTAGCCAATTTACAAGACATTTTAAATGTGTGTGTTTAAAAGCACTGAGGGACGTACCCATCTTATCAGGCCTCATGTTAATGGAAGCCTGATAAATGCTCGCTCACTGAGAAGGGAATAACGTATCACCCTTGACATCCTTAATCACAACCAACCTAGGAAAAATGCCTACAACAAGGCACCTGACAAATACATTTAGTGCACAATAAACATCAGATGCTCCTTTCATACATTCAATCCTTCTGTACTTCCGTCCCTCTGGCATCGTTGAAGCAGGGCTGGGATTTTGCGTCAGAGCTGACAGAAACTAAAGCTTATGCCAGGTGCTGACTGGACCACGGGAGCAGGCGAGCAATTAGCAGGTCCCTGTCCAGTGTCTCACCTGCTATCTCATAGTCTTATATATGCTACAGCAGAAGAAATTCAAGCTGTTTCAAGACCCTTTTAATCTACAGAGAGCAGCCAAGATGTTAAGAACAAGCTTTTCCCATGCACAAGCCACTACAAACTGTGACAAATCTATCTCAACCCAAGAGCTGCTGCTCTGTGTCTTTGACATTCAAGTGGCCTGTTTAGCACATACATATCACAAAAGTCCAGGAACTGAACTCTCTTTAAATGACAATTGATTAAACGTTCAAGCTATATAAAGTACTGAAGTATTGTAAATACATTTTAAGAGGAAAAAAAATCTTTCAAATTCACTTTAAGCTTTCTTTTCAATTATTTATCACAGAATCTCAGTCCCATTAAAGTCAGGCTTAATGGGCTTGTTTATGTATTACAGAAAACATTTTGCTTTTAATTGCCTGCTGAAAGGCTCTTACACCCGTCTCTCTCAGCTTTGCAGCAGTACTTAACCGGAAGGCAGGAGCCCAGCAAGGCAGTCAGTAGGCAAATCCCCTCCGCATCTCCACCCCAGGATGCTGAGTGGAGATGAAACTCGCCCACAGAGATCAATGTGTCCCTCGAGAGGCTCTTTTGCTGGTGAATTGACCCCAGCTCTCCTCCTCGGTCTGGTACTACATAAGGAGATCGGGTCAACCTGATGATACTCCATTTTGCTATAGATGCATTACCTCCATGAGTCTTACATCCATATCTATACCCATGGCAGAGAATTATTTTGCCTGTGGCTTCTGTTCCCAAGATCCCTCTTTTTATCTCTTCTTATTTGCTGGAAATGATCAAAGTTGTTTCCATGAGGGCTGACACAATGGGAGACCCATGACACTTCAAAGCCAGGGGCCCTCCAGCCCCATAGCAGCACTTTTGGGGGATCAGATGCTGGCTGTACCCTGCTTCTATCCTGCATCATAACCAGCTGCATCAGGGTTGCAGAGCAGGGCTGAATATGGACTGAAGAGCACAACCGAAGGAAATGCATCGTTAATTGAGGAAATGAGGTGTATTCCCATCTTTATCAACAATAACCTGAGAAGTGGGAAGGGAAAAGGATTCTGCTGGCGTATGCTGGGAAGGCTCTGGAATATCATAAATATCTGTGTGGGTTGGGAATGTTATTGCTGAGGAAAGGGAAAGGGAAAGGGAAAGGGAAAGGGAAAGGGAAAGGGAAAGGGAAAGGGAAAGGGAAAGGGAAAGGGAAAGGGAAAGGGAACGGGAACGGGAAAGGGAAAGAAAGGATGTATCCAAGGTTCCTCTTCTCTGACATTTGGGCTTGACTGGTTTTATCATCCATCCCCCACGACCGGAACTCAGAGTATTTTAGGTCTGTGTCTGCAGCTGGCCACAGTATCACACATTTCCAGTTCTGGTCCAGTGTTGTTGCCACCAATATTCCCCCAAAAACCACGTGCAAGGCAGAGTATTTCAGACTGCTGAGTCAGTAAGTACACTGTGCTTAGGAAAGCAAAAACTGTCACACATACAGTCTGGAGCAGAAATCATTAACATCACCCTGTAGATGGTTCTCTCTATGTGATGATCATGAGTGAACATTAGCACTTCTGTGCATGGCCACACGGCCATTTCTGATCCTGTTGACTAGGGCATCTTGTCTGACTTTTCCTAAGGGGAAAGGAGAGAGAGCTTCTTTTTTTAAATACCTACCTAGCACAGGGTCAAACCATCCTTGTCTGTCATTACCAACATTAAAATGAGTTCATATAAAGGCTGTGTGAGAAAAAACTCACCAACTTTTCTGTTTCATATTTTTAAGCCCACTTCTGCCCCACTTCTCTCTAAAGATAGAGGAGTAAGTTCTCTGAACTCGCTTCAGAGAAATGGCTCCAGTTTCTTCACAAGTTTGATTCTCAGATACCTTAAGTTTGGAAGAAAAAAGAGAGTTGATGTCATAATGACTTCTGGATTTTGTGCTGAAATTACAGTTTTGGCGCCGCTAAATCCCATTGTGCGCTATGGAGGATATAATGTAATACTCATCAGAGGCAGGCAGCAGTGAGGTTTACTGGCACTAAAATCAATAGGCACTGAATAAAATGGCTCCAAATGATTTAGGATCATGCACACATCTTCTTTTTGTAAGCTTAAAACCATTTGGAGAGGCATTAATTCATTAAAGACCTCTTGAAGAATGTCATCATATTGTGTAGTCTGGGCCTGTGCACATCAAGAGCATCATAGATTGTGGCTTTTATTAAGACGGCTGGAGAATACAATTCTTCCTGGAGTACAACAGCCTTTAAAATACAGCACACTTTGAGATCAAAACAATGTTTATAGCAATGTGGTTACTAAATATTTTAACATGTACAATATAAAACATAGTGCAGCCTGGAATCTGTGTTTATGCTACTGAAGTAGCCACTAGACTTGTCAGATCCATTACAAACCACCATGCAGGCTATTTTATTTGTTTGCATTTCCTCCTGTTGGTTTTTGTTGTTGTTGTTGTTGTTTTTTAATTTGCTGCATGATATTATCATTTATTTTTATGAAGGAGCACCAACCAAAAGCTCAATGTGTTTTCTCTTAAACCTCTTGCAGACATGCAATTAGCATGTCTGTCCTTATTCTTACCTTTTAATATGGGCAGTTATACATTCACACCAATAACAGGATCAAAACCACTTACTGGGAGGTGCACTATGATTCCATTAAAGGAAAGCAGTCTGCAAATAACTGGGTACCTCTTTGTTGCCTCACCCTACACAAGCCTGCAGCTCAAAATGTCACTGTGACACAGCAGATAAAACTCAGAGCTTCTTGCTCTGGAGACGCTGGTTGATGGAAATCGAGGTGACTCATGGACTGTAATATGGGCCATGGTCGTGGGAGCCACTCTTAACACATCGTCTCGCATTGCATAGCTGCAAAGCAGAACGTGACAGGGCAGTTCCTCACCTGGTGTGAGGTGGCATCACTCTGCAGATAGGCAGTGGGACTGCACTGATACAGGGCAACTGAAAAGTCAACCCAATGGGCACCACTTACAGATTTACCTCTGGATATAATTTTGACTTCTGAGCACTCCCTCACATTTCAGCTACAGCACATCTGCTATGGGACATGTGGAGCAGAAACTCCATGCACTGTTTTGACAGCAGAGAGGACAAGATCCACCGTGTTTGCACGTGCAGCAGTTCACAACCGGGGAAGCACTGGCAGTGGTGGCAGTGAGGCGGGGAGCCAGCCCTCCCTCCGGAGATGTGCACAATGTGTCCCAGCAGCTCAACATGTGAGCAAGGACCCTTTGATGTACGGGCTCTCTTCTTGGGGATAGGATTTCACGTGCAGGAAGGTCAGCCAGTCCCTCTTCCCTGCCTGCCAAACCACAACAGAGAAGTTGACCATTAATTTAAATACTTAAAATCAGACCCTTTCTTTAAAACAGATGTATGCTCCAAGATTTCAGAATTAACTACAGTCGACTCAGAGCTGTAGAGCTTCTGATGTTCACAGTGCTACTGACACTGGGAGGGAGAACTGGTTTCCCTGGGCTGAGTGCTGTGCTCTGCTGGGACACAGCTGACTTCACACCACACTGGAAACTTCCTGGTCTATGCCAGTTAATGGGATAGCTTAGGAAGAGCGAGGAGGTATATCCAGTTGCTTATAGCTGTAAATCAGAAACTGCAGTCATTGAATTACATCGGCCACATCCCCTCTGCCTAGTCCTGAAACACAGGAGCAATAGGCATGAATACAGCGTGAAGCGTGGTCACAGACGTCTGACAGTGGGAGTGATTCTCCATGGTCAACCAGAGTTGGTTCCTAGGCTGGCTTTTTACACCTTATTTTATGGAGAATGCTTTTTTGCTTTCTAAAACCTAGGAAATTTGGCACAAGGACAATAAAATGGACTAGATTTGACCAGGAAAGGTGGGTGAAATTGAAATATGCAGTTTTGTCCTCATCACATATGTTTGACAGCCTTCCATGAAGACTTTGACAAAATCTAGGATGTATTTTCCTGCTGTTGATAGATGGAGGGAGCCCTAAGTAAGGACATTTTGGCTCAATTCTGTTTTGCAAAAAGTATTTGCCAGGATCAGTTTCTACTCCTCCACAGACCAAAAAATAAGTAGAAGACGTCTGAAGCTGTCTCATAAGCATATCCTTACACCTGCCCTTTTTTATTGTTTTGGTTCTATTTTTAATTCTCAAGAGCAAAATACGTGCGCTAAGGCTGGAGTTTGTTGGACTTGCATCACATCCAGCCTCCCCACCAGCAGCAGCTTAACTGCAGCACCCAGGTCCAGCTGCCTTTGCAAGGAGTGAAGAGTCCACACAGAAGCACAGGGAACATGAAACAGGGATGAGGAATTGCAGCTGAACCATCCTACAGGTGGAGGAGTGACAGTGAGGAGAAAGGCTGTCAAATTCCTGGGCAACGTCCAGCAACTGAAGTTCAAAGAGAGCTACATTATTTGAGAAAGCTTTGAAAATATTAATTGAAAGTTACAAAAAACTGCTACTCAAATTCCAGGGCCTTTTCCCTGTTAATTGAAATGCTAAATGTGTTTCTGCCTGTCCTGATTTTTCCACCATTTTACCTGTTAGCAGAAAAACATTATCCTCCATGGAATAAGCTTCAAGACATCCACGACCAAAGAAGAGTTGAAACTTCAGGATTTATTTCATAAATATTAATATTTACATACCTAATAGATTCCCTCTTTCCCTTACAAAGTAGATACTCAGGTGTCTGGAAACAGACACATTCTGGGGTAGAAAATCACTGCTGCTTTTTTTCATATAATTTTGATATTAGATTGCACTGTATTTTGAATGGGGCTGAAAGCTCCCAGCTCTCACCAAGTTCACCTGAAACCACGACGTCTTAAAAAAAAAATATATAAACCAGCCCACGGGATGGATGGGTGCTTGGTGGGGTGGGCTGGTACAGAGGTAACAAAGGGCCGCAAGGTAACAGCTGGCAATGTGCTCCCATTCCAGATGCTGAAATAAAAGGGTCCCCTCTAAAAGTGCCTGTCACTCTCAGCACACCTCCTTCCTGCCTGCTGGGCAGCAGAAAGGCTGGGTTTTAAGCTCTTGGGAAATGTTGTGTAGAAATGTTGTGTTTACCCATCCAGTGTTTGAGTAACTGAGTATTCACTGCGTAATAAATGGTTCGTCTCTGACAAGGGCACCCTGTCAAGTGGAGCGTCAGAGGCCAGGGGTGCAGGGGAAGATGTGTTCAGCCATTCCTCGATGGGTGCTGGCTCTCACCTGGCCAGGGCTGGGAAGGTTTCCTCCTGATGCCACCGCAGTGCACCTGGATGGGAGTAGCAGGATGCTCTGATAAAGCAGATGAACTCAGGAAACCAAGGTGGATGTTTTCATTTCTCTTGCGAGACACATGGCTCTCTCGCTGTTGGCTGCCCAAGAGTGGGCCAGAACAATGCTGAGGAAGAGCAGGCACTGCAGAGTCACAAATGTGTTCTTACAGCAAGGACATTCGAGAGGTTTTTCTACTGGTGTTTATCCTTGCTCTCAACTGACTCTTTAAACCCTAGTAGAGCAGGATCCTGTCCTTAACTACCTATGGCCCATGTCTTCTTCCCCCCAGCTACTGGTCTTGAGGGTCCCTCTGAACATAAGCTAGATTTTAAGCACAAGCTCAAATCCCAGGGAGCGTAAGCACAAGTGAGCGCGGGCTCAGCCATGCTGCTTGGAATCTTCGCTGAAGATGTATCAGCAGTAGGTCTCCTTGCAGAAAAGAAACTGCACCATAATGTCTCATCTCATCTCAAGGGAAATGCAAAGCAATCAAGCCATTTAAGAATATATTTCAAGCTCTTCATAGCAGGTGTTAGATACTATTCTCTGGCTGCTGACAGGAAATGTGTGTGCAATTCTCCTAGGTACCACGCTCAGAATATGCTTCTTAAGGGCTTGCTGCTTAGAAAATTCTGCAAAGTGTAAATGGCTCTCATAAAATCAGATAGTAAATTGTCTTTTCTGTTTGTCCTGGAAGTGCTCAGCCAGCTGGGTCTTTCCTGAGCGTCAGAGCCAGCCAGCCAACACATCACAGGGCTGTAATGAAATGTTGGGAGGAACAGGCAATTCCAGGCTACGAGCTCAAATTAGGATAACTTTCTAAAGAGATAAATGAGTTCAAAGACCCATCAGCTGATATAAAAATTAAAAGAAGTCGGCATTTCTATAGAGGCCATGTAAAAGCATTTCTCACGCCTTCCCTTGCCTTCCTGGCCATGGGACTGAGCAATCAGCACAATGTAAACCAGAAGGTTGGGATGTATTCTCATGGGGCAAAAAGCCTACCCTCCACGTCGACACTGAGGTGCCTTCTGCTACTCATCACAGGGCAAAACATTATGAAAAGAAAACTCAGCAAGAGTTAAAGGGAATTTTAAAGCCCCTTTTCTCTTCTGTTCTGAGAATAAGGATAATTGCATAACAAAAGTCTCTCAAAGGAATGACGGTGGACGTGTGCAGGATCACAGCAGGAGAGGAGTTTTTGACTCCACGCACTGTCCGGTCCAGCCCTGTGCACAACCCCTTCCCCAAAAGCTCTAGCCATGGCAGCGGGCCGTGATGGCGAGCCTCGCTGGGGACGTCCTGTGAATAGGGGCTGTCAGTGCCAGTGATGGAGGCAGCGCACGTGCAAGGTGGGAGGGAGGGGACAATGAAAGGGGTCACCCCGCAGGAGCATCTGTTGAGGCCTAAAACATATGGAGTCTTTATTCTTCCTTGTGCAGGCACGAGCGTTTTCCTCACCTTCTGCCATCCTCCTATTGTGCAATGGGGCTGTAAATGGCTCTGGGGACAGCTGCTGCTTCCTTGGGATGCCACAAAGGGCCCTGGCCCCATCCCCTGCCTGAATCACCTCCCTCATCAATCCGGGGGGCGCAGCATGCCGGGAGGGGTGATGGACACCTTGGGTCTGGTTACAGGGGACAGGGACAGGGAAGTTGAGGCCTTCTTTTCTTCTTCTTCTTCTTTTTTTTTTTTTTTTTAAAAAGGGAGCTAAGGAAAAAAATCTGTTGGGCTGCACCTTCTGTAAAGGGAAAAACCACCCTCCCTTTGAATTTCTGTGAATTTTGAAATATGGATATTTAAAGATGTGGAGGTAAAAAGTAGTCATCCAGAGCTAATTATACAGCTGTTGGAAAGCCCAGTAAATATGTTACTCAGGGATATATAATACCTTTGATGTAGTTGTAATCCGACTGAAGTTATTATAGGTTTTCACAGCTGCAAAGCAATCCAGCTTAGGAAGGCGCTTTTTTTTTTTTTTTTTTTTTTTTTTTTTTGTAATTTGCAGAAGCAGAAAAGAAATTCTGCTGCCAAAGCAAAATGACGATCCTCATATAAACACAGTAACACAGCCTAAGAAAAATTATACCGATGTTGAGGAGTATTAACCTGTCCCAAAGCTTTAAAAGAGTTTACTGGGTAATAAACAGCATTGGTGACTCCGAAAGGGCTGGATTTCAGGAAGGCTCTTCTTTAAGACAATTAAAGCTTTAAATAAAAGCATGACTTTGCAGTTGGGAATTCTCTATTACCTTCAAACCAACAATAAGTATAAGCTATAAATGCTCTGAAAAAATATATACTGAGGCATGAAATACAGGAAGGCTGCTAGTAAACCTCCAACATGTTCATTTAAATTGATCATGGAAGCAATAAGATCATGAGGCTTTGTAAATGCATGGGTTAAAAGTTGGAACTTTATTGCTGTTTTCATTCCCCAGGGTCCTGTGGTGGAACAAGTCTCCGCACAAGATCACTGGGCACTGAATGAATTATTCACTCTGTTATGGGTCATTAAATGAGGCTGAGCAAGGGCCAGTGTCCATTATTACATTGTGGTGCTTGAAAAAAGACTTATTTTGTGGGGATTGGCATGGGCATACTCTCAGGATGCCCGGTCATTTCTGCCACAGCTTCTTCTGAAGTCCTCTGGCAGAGTGGTGAGGTTGTGAAGCAGCACTACGGCTGCACAAAATAGGATAAAAGAGGTTTGAGGTTAAAACCACAGCTAAAAGAGAGGAAACGCTAAGCATGTTCAGATGCTAATTGCAAAGATGTCTATGCTGGGTTTAAGCTGTTGTTGCCCTTCAGCTGCTTTTTGTCACCTTTCTGCGTCCCTTGAGGCAACGCAGCCCTCCCTGGGATGGTATCTCCTCTCCCAGGCACCTGGATTGCTGGCTGCTTCCGCTGCACTGTAACTGTAGCTGGGCACTCTTGAGTTCATCTTAGATAAAGCTGTTCACAGTTTTAGTAACTTCTAGTAACCTTTTGGGGGTTTCCAAACCAAATTCAAAATAGTCTAAAGTAAACCTTTTTCTAAGAATGAAGCTTTCCCACACAACATGTCGCTCTCCATTAATAAAACTGGGGCAGCCTCTCCACAGTGTCCAGAAGTGCTGAAATAAAGTTTTGCCCTTGGTCTTACTTTCTCCTTGAAAAAAAAAAAAAGAGCTTTTTTCTGAGGTTAGGAAAAGAGTGAAGTTGCTGTTATCTGAGTAGTCCATGTTTCTGGTGAGAGACAGGATCATGGTGAGGACATGTCATTCTCTGGCACTGGAAAGCCAGCACATCCCATAAGCCAGCACTATCTTGTATGATCAGAAGCAGATATGTAAACATGTCCTCGACTGAACACAGTCTCTACGGGAATGGTTTAGCCAAACTTTTAATTCAGAACAGGGCAAAAAATTCAGTTAAAACTTCTGGAGCCTTTATAATAATAATAAAAAAAGGGCTAGATTTTTGTTGACCTAAATGTTTTGGTAGTTATCTTGATATCTTTGTGTTGTTTTATTTGAAAAAAAACCCTGACATTTTTAATTGACATTTTCTAAATGAAATATGTTGGCCTTTCAGTTGAAATGACCTTCTGCTTAGAAATTCAAAAGAAAAACATTTCTCAAATCCTCAAAAACAAACCAAAAAGGTGGCGAGACTTAAATGCTTTCCTCCCTATATTTCAGAGCTGTCAGAAAAGCAACAGGGAAAAAAAAATAGGGGGAAAGAAAAAAAGAAAAGGTTATTATCACGGCCACATTTCTGGCTGCTTACTCAAGCAAAATTCCCTGTAGTTCAAATCCCAAGTCCCCCTTTCAGTTTTCAGTCAGACAAAGAGAGATCCACTGAAATTAATGAGAAAGCATCGGAGGTATGAGTGAAAACTGAGGAAGGACTTCAGGACTTGTCTTAATGACTTAAAAAGACTGTACTCTGAGTTCGAAGGCATTTGTAATGAAATGTAAGCCCAAGATGCAGCAAATGCAATTTAGCCTGCTATATTGCTTTTCTTAGCACTATTTTTTTTAATGTTATTGTCGAGCTCGATATACACAACCAGTCTCGAGAGGTGAGGAGGGAATAGCTGTTCTCTAATACAGTCTTTCATTTCTGAGCCCTCAGTTCAAGCCCTTCAGGACACTAATTATCCAAAGTTGTTATCATCTGACAGCTGTCGGTGGCCTCTGCAAAATGAGGTGGTGGTGGCAGCCGTGCTCCCCATGGGCATGTGTCAGCATCGTACAAACAGTCCTGGAGTTTGCCTGATATTTTTGTTGGCAGCCTGAGCATTTATGGAAACAAACTTGTCTTCTTACTCCTAGTGGGAGCTGCCACTCTTCACATCTAAAGGAAAGGGGTGGATCACTGCAGAGCGTGTCCCTCCAGACTTAATGCTGTGGGAATCGCTAGTGATCTTCAGGATCCAGAGATGTAACCTGGACGTGCTTCAGGAATGCTGACTCCAGGGAGGAAGATTAATTTGGTAGTTAGCACACTAACAGGCAATGGGCAGCTCTTGGTCACAGACCCATTATGGACATGTCCACACTCCCCTGGGCCCTCGTGTAGGGCTTCAATCCGTTTAGCCTGTTGTGAGCCAGTTAGCCCATGGTCAAGTACACAGCTCAGCTCAACAGGCAGGCAATGGACTTGCATTTCTCTGCTCCGTCCTACCGCAAAAAGAAACATCTTTGTCCTTCAAGGGATTGGGGATCATGACCTACGTCCAGGCACCAGCTTCAAAGGGAACATGGGTGCAAGCAACACTGTCTCTTAGTCTTGTTGCCAAAATTTCTCTATGTATCACTTTTCATACTTCACAATCAGCTAGGAATACATTCACCAGGCTTTCCTACAGCAAATCTGGACAGCTCTGGCTGGGTACATGTAGGTGTTGATGGCTCCTGCTCTGGCTTAGCAGCATCACAGGGGCATTCAACTTGTTCGGTGCCTAACACTCACTGGGCATTTGGCCATCCTCTAGCAGCAAACTGGCTGGACATGATGATAGCAGAGGCTTGCTGGACCTTCTCCCCTTCAACCACTGGGCAACCTTCGGATCATTGTATTGAGACTAAATTCTACAGACAGCACCCAAAAAGAGAGCATTAATAAAATGATTTTGGAGGAGCAGAACTAACAAGACCCAGTTTCCCTTGGGTTTGTGTCCTCCATCCTCTAACTTACAAAACAATGACTTCTCTCTCATCATCTCCATCCTAAGAAGCAGGAATTCTAAGCTGTGCGTACTATCTAGCAGGTGGCTACTGCCCTCCTGGTGCATGGTAGGAACTGGCACCTCCTTTCTTTATGTGGGGCTATAATCCACTCCTTCACTAGCTGCCAGTTTTCACTCAGCTTCTGAGATTTGGGTTATCTTTGAAATTCCAGTTGAGAGCATGCCTTTTCCTGAATCACTGTCCCCATGAAAGCAAGAAGATATTTTCCAAAGCAGGAGAGGACAGGCATGCAAGGTCAGTTCGGCAGCCTTGCTTATGGCATTCAGTCAGACAGGTGGGTCTCATTGCAGTTGCCCACCTTGGGCATGTTTTCCATATTTTATCCCATTTGTGCTATGCCAACACTAGAGATGCACCACTCACAGGAGGTTCCCCAGCAGGGACAGTGGGGTTTATCTCCCTTTCCAGAACTATGCCTATATGAAGTAGCTGGAAATCAGAGTTGGGATGAATTAAGGTGGTTAAAATCCTTTCCCTAATGGCTTCATCATTAGGACATGAGCCTCCCTCAGAAGGAAGTTGTGAGGATGGGGCTCAGTTAATGAGTCATCCAGGTACTACAACAGTGTGGAGCATATGCAGATAGTTAAATGACAGAAACTCAGGCAGGGTAAAATGAATAATAATAAGTAAGTTACTGCCTCCTCTTTCTGTAACACCTCTCCCACTCCATTAGATAGAATTTCACTCTTCTGAATATGACAAACTGGGCCAAAAATTCCTGGCATAACTCAGTCATCCCACTAGCTGTAACTGAAGGAAATCTAATTTGCTTCTTTTCTAGAACACCTACTGGAGGAGTAAAATTCAAGAAAGGGGGCAAGAAAAAATATTGTGTAATATAGCATGATTTATGTACACGTCTTAGGCAGATAATTCAGGCTGAATGATGCTTAAAAGGCTATTATAGACTTGCTCCCAGCAATGGAATAGCCTGTGCTGCTATAAAATGTCTGCCCAGGGCACTTCAGTGAGTTTGGGATTCTCTTCCTAGATTAGCCAGTGGAAATAGCTTGAGTCTCTGCTAATGTAATCTTCTCTTTTCCATGGTGCTGGAACAGCTCCATGCTGTTAGCATGAGGGTGCTGGAGATGACTGAAACATGTATTTTTAAAACATGTAAATTGGTTTAAAAGTATTAGCTCTTCTACGCATTGAAATATTGCGAGATCTTCCATTAAGGCCAATTGGTTACAGTATATTTCTTAGACCCATACTGAATGGAATGCAATGGGTAAAGTCCGTCTCCCAGGGACTGACAGTCTGTTCATTTACAATGAGCAGAAGCAATCGGAATTTCTTCTTTCCAGTCAGAAAATGCTGATTCAAGAAAACAAACTCTTTTGGCAGGAGCTCATTACTTGTGAGAGACCTGTTGGGAAATGCCTCTGAGCTGCAGGAAAGCCACTGTCCTTGCACAGAGACTGAAAAGAGAGGTGGACAGGCACTCACCGCTGCTGCCGCATCTGCCTGGCCATAGTACCCAGCAGTCACCTGTTGAAGGAGCTATTTTTTACTTCATTTAGGCCAGCTAGTTCTGTGCAAAGGAGCAGAAGTCACCAGAGACCAAAATTATGTTGTGGCACACCAATCTGTCACAAACGTAGCATGCATTTTATTTCTGCATAGGAGGAGAAAATACTGAAGACTCAGAAAAGCCCCATGGCATGGGAACATCATTTTCCACTCAGCTCAGATAAAGGCTTTTTAAAAGCCAGTGCTGTCCTTGTCAGACACGGGCACTGAAACAAGCACAAGATGTTCATTATTAACACCCTGAAGTCCAAAACCTCCAGAGACACGGCAGAGGGGTTCCTGTCAGATGGAAAAACCAGGATAGCATACAGCCATAGCCAAAGGAAGCATCATAAATTGAAACACTGGCATATGAAATGTATAGTGCAGGTGTTGTTTGGAGACACCATTTTTAAAGGCCCTGCAAAAAACCTGGCACAATTTTTTAACACCAAAAAGGTGGCATATCCAATTTTTCCCCTCCAGTTTTAACACTTGGGTATTGTGTAGATAACGTTTGAATAAGTAAAACTGGAAGAGAAACTGCAAGCTTGCCCTATAAAATCCAAGGTGCAGAAGACATAGATGTAACTTCTCAACCATTTTTCCATTTTCCTGATTGAGCCCATACCTGGAAAAGAAAAATAACTGGAGGGCCAGCACGGCAAAAGAACAGCTGTGTTTTACTGTTGGCTCCAGTGTGCAGCTCGATTTCCTTGCACACTTTTAAAAGGAATATCTGTGTTTAGTCTAATGGAAAGCGTCTGTCTGAAGGTGTTCACTGCTCCTATGAACACTTTCACAGACACAGTGCTCAGCCCCGTCTGGCTGGGTTACTGATGACATCATTTCACGCAGCAATTGACCAAAACACTGCTGCGCAGATATTTTTCGTAGCTCTTCCTTCATTTCAAGAAAAGGCAAACTAGCAAATAGCAAATGCCTGCCTTGTGCTGTGCCTGCTGTGCTACGGAGGAGGATTTCCAAATTGCAGGTTTGTTTGTTTGGAAGGGAAGGCTCTTTGCCCTGACCTGGGAAATTGCAATCTGTAGGGAGGTTCAGCGAGGAGTCAAGACCCACAGGCCAAGAACATTTAAATTATGGAGAAACGACATTGGGCAGAAGACTGAATTTGCACAAGCAGGTACAGGTCAAGGAAGAGAGAAGAGTAAGAGGCAGCAGGAAGATAGGACTGTAAAACTTAAAGGACACCGTCAAAAAGTGGGTTTTCTCTCTCTGTCACCAGTAAACAAAATATTCTGTAGTCTTCACTTGGTCACTGATTGTTTGAGATCTGCTTCAATAAATAACTTGTAGCAAATGCAGATGCCTTTTATACCTCTTTCCTTGACTGCCTCTCCAAAGGCATGGACTGCTGATAGCTGTCCAGGGCCAGACGCCTTGTGTTGCTTTCACAACATAGTTTCACACACTTGAGCCTTAATCGTGAAACTTGGGAGCTCCCAAGCTGACTGGAGCTGCCAGCTCTGCACAGATGGACTAGAGCCCTGGATATAGGGTTGCTGGCACAGTTCAAGGGCTAGATGGTGCAATGTGCAGCCCTCCTTTCCCAGACTGGACATCTAATGGCAAGGGATGCACAGTAGGCACGTCGCACCAGGGCTGCCCTGCAAAAGCCCTTCATTTACAAATGTCTTATAATGCCTTCCCTAAACTTAATGTGAAGGGGACCATGCAGCTGGTCCTTGGCACAGCCCTTTCCATCACCCTGCCATGCAGAATGGGGAATCAACAAAAGCAAATGGATGACTATCTCCAGAGATTAAGGGTGCCTTAATCAAAGGTTCAAACAAATGGGGAGAAAGCAGTGAATGACTGCCCAGCTTTTTAATTTCTTTCACCGGTGTGCCCAGTCTGGCCAAAAGGGTTTCTGTAAAAGGTCATCTACAAAGTTCATCACTCATGTTGAGCCTGGATGCACTGCACTCTGCTGACCAAGATGTACTGGAGCAAGACTGAAGGCTGGAAAATGAGGTGTGTATCTTGAAAGGTTAACCCCTTTGAGGACATTTCAAAATAAACAACCACTGCTCTGCAAGGCTTTCTCCTTGCTCTGAAAAAGCACATGGAAAACAAGCCCAGGCAGGTACATTGGAGGGGAGCAGGGGCTGGCAGCTGCATGACAAAATGGTCAAAAAGCAGAGCCTGCAACTGCAAGCATGGGTGTGAATCGCACTTGAACCTACAGAGAAATCAGCCCTGGTGTAAAAGGATCTTCTAGATCCTACTGAAGGACAAATTCTGCAAACCTGTCCACAACCAAGCAATGCATACCTCTGGAGGAGAATTTTTTCCCTGAGCAAATGGCCATTTTTTTCTCGTAACCTCCATGGGCATTAGTAAATTCTACATTGGTGAAAAGATTCAACAGACTTTCAAAAAGGAAGAATGGGAGTTCAGTGCCTGGCAAGTGCACCTGAGGTTGGACATTTTTGAGATGACTTTATCATGATATTGCCATCAGTCCTCTGTCTTCCAAAACTCTGAAGTGATATTTGAGCACTCAGGCTTACTTTAAGTACGTTTCTTACACTGTCTGCTCCCTTTTCTCAACATGTGTACTCTGTAGAGTTTTCTTCCACTTCCAGTTTCTTTCAGTTGTTTTCTATCCTTTCAACCTTTAAAAAAATCACTATTATGACAGGTTATTTTAGAGACAGCCTCAACTGTTCTTTTATAAAATGTGTTAATCTCTCCATCTAGCAAGTTACCTCATTTTTAATGGAGAAATCATCCTCCATTAATATTACATTAAAAACACCTCTCCTCTACATCAAGGGCCAAACTCTGCTCTCAGAAGTGCACACACAATGGTGCTGAAAGAAATGGTAGTTCTACACAGAAATTCAACAGCAACATCTGGCCCCAGATGTTTTATTTATTTGTAATTTAACATTGCATTATACAATATTCATAATTTTGCTACTTTCCATTTCAATGACTTTAAGAGGCTGCCTGAATGTGTTTTTAGTGCTCAAACAAGGAGAAATGAGCACAGCGAAGCACATCTGCACATATTTCTGGAGGTTCAGAAATCTTCCTGATGAACTACATTTGTCTCAGTGGTGAGACATGGTGAACCGCCATGATTCCAGGGGAAATCTATTGTGAAAAGACCTAGGGTCTGTATAAGAGCCAGGTTTCAAAAAGCAAGGCAGCATGCAGGCAAGGGCATGTCCGTAAGTTTTAGGAGAGGCAACTGGTCAGAGAGCACGTGGCAACCTTGTGGCACAGACAGATGAGGGGGCAGGCCCCAATGTAACATCTCTTCCCCTGTACAAGTCCATGTGCCTCTCATCCCCATTGTGGGGATTGGAATGAAGGTGAAGGCACAAAGGTCTGATGTGCTAGCTGAGAGTGTGATTTATCCTTTCAGAATTGTGAGAGTTCATAAAATCACTGCAAACCAAGTGAAGCTGCCTTCATTACTTGATTTTGCTAATTTATTACACTTAAGGCATTTCTTCCCCAGCATTCAACTAGACTGGACTCCTCATGCCTGTAAAGATAATCCTCCCCATAAAACAGAAATCATTGTTAATATTTGCAAATCTTATCACTGGGATGGAAACGGTGACCTGTGGGACTGTCCCACTTTTCAAGTAATTGAAGCATTAAGACATAATTTATGCACTTGAGAAGAAATTTCCATATCACAGAGATTGCTTCATTCCCTGTTATGACTGATGAAGGGTGTTACTGGTAAATGAAACCACAGAGATCTGTATTACATAAGAACTTGTTTTGACACGTGTAGTGCATCTTATTTATGGTGATAGTCCAAATGTACTGTTTTAATGCAACTGAACATTATTCCAAGGTTGTCCAGACCAAAAGAAAAGGCTAAAGCAGGATCATCTGATCTTCATTTCACTATGCATCAAAATTCCAGAGGGCTGTGACACTTTGGACAAGCTGTCTGTGATGCACTGAGATTAATTTTTTTTAAATAGTATTTATGTGAAAGATGGACTATTGGGGAAGGGAGGGAGGGAGGGAGGAACGGAGGGAGGAATGGAGGGAGGAACGGAGGGACGGAGGGATGGAGGGATGGAGGGAGGGACGGAGGGAGGGACGGAGGGAGGGAAACTGAAGACTCACCCACCTCCATGCCATCCATGTCCCTCAGATGTGACACACTAAGAGCAGATTCCCTGAGATGTTCTGCTGGGTCCTGCCTTCATGTCCCATCACACTCTGGTCAAACACAGCTGCTCATCTCTCCTGTGCTCCTTGCCTCCCCAGTAAGCTTCTGGAGGGAAATTAAACCTTTTCTCCCCCGAACTGCTTTTTCTCCCCAATTCTGACCAGGCCCACATAACGTGGATGAATGCAGTACTTGTTCCAATGACTTACTGTTACCGACGACTACAGTTAGTTGAGCACTGCTATGTATTTCTGTAAAACAACACTAAGCAAAACCAGAAGAGCATGGCTTCCTCTCAAATCCCTCCCTTGAACACCTTATGTGGTTTGAAACTTTGTCTGGCATTTACTGTAAGAGCTCTGGTTAGAACTATTACACACGTAATTGTCTTTGATACATGCTTGATCCAACTCCACCCACAGGCAAGAGGTTCCACCATCAAACCATGCACTTTATAGACATGCAAGAGGGTTTACTTAATTAGAGTCCATAATATAATCCACAAAGATAGTCATCAAAATACCAGCAGGTGATCCCCTGCTTAGCCACTTCTCCTATGAATCAAAAATCAATTATTCTTTTTCTCCCTTGTAGAAGAGTGTTGCTGAAAACAAACTACTAAATTTGCTTTTAGGGCTCTCAAAAGACTAAGTGAGATATATTAGCTGTCTGAGGACAGAGAACTTTCTATTCTTGGTGGAATTCTTGTTGATTTAATTGGGTTTTGTAGAAAAAATAATGTTGTTTTAAAGAAGCAAGGACAGAGTGTAGGTGTGTTTTTATACACTCAGTTGCTGGTGTATTAGAAGTCTGTTGTAGAGTTAACCTTACACACATTTATTATTTTCTGTCATGTGTATAAACAATATTTGAGTATTTAAAAAATATACACGAGTGTAACTGTTACATAGACGTAATAACCCAGCCAGAATACCAGCATTTGCTCTGTTTAATGGCGATTACACTCTGGGCAGCTGCAGGGAAGTTTTTAACCATGTCACAGCAAGCTGGACTTCAACCAAGGGCTTGACAACTGTCCCACATTCCCATTTTCACAGATCTTTCCAGTTTTCACCCTCCCTGGCTCCAAGCCATGGGAAGCATTAGCGACCTTCTGACTCTCACCCCTGTGTAACCCTACCCACAGGTATGGTTTGTGTTTGTGTTGCCCCTACATGTGTGTCTTGAAGCTGGGAAGTGGGAGCTGTGCCCTGTAGGACACAGCTCCCACTGCCTATAGGAGAGTGTTAAGAAAAAACACTTTCTGCTTTTGTGATTTCCAAAATATAGGGCTCTGAGGTGCCTTTGGTAAGCAGCAAGCTGGAATTTCAGTTCATCTCCCTTGCAACCACTGACACTGAGTCTAGCTTGGATTTCATCCACAGACACAGAATGAGCACAAGGGCCTTCAGCTCAAGAGGGGCAGGCTGATTCCCTTTCCTCTATAAGAACATCAGAGATGCAGAACTGGAGGGTAAACCTGGAATTTATGGTTTCATTCAGACATACAGCACTTCATCTTCCATCTACTCCATGGAGTCAAGAGGAAGCTACACCATCGTTAAAACTATATCACTTACAAGCCCATAGCTTGCCAAGTGCTCTGCTATAGTCTTTTCTTGAACAGGACAAGTATCTTCCCCTTCATACTGAGTCAAAACCCAGTTTCTAGCATGAACTGATCAACATAAAGTAATTTAAGGAAGCTGCTATAGGAAAGACATTGTAAATTATACCTTTTATTTTGGCTTAATAAAACTTTCAATGGGCATTGCAATGAATAATATCAGGCTCTTCCCCTGGGAACTTCAATTAATGTTATCTAAGCCCTACTAGTCCTGCCTTTCTGCAGAGAAGCCTTCTCAGCTCAGGCAGGCTGTCTTTTCTAAGTCACCGTCTACTTTCTGAATGGTTGTTTCCCTCATCTTAAAGGCAGACAAAAGAAAAGAACAACCACATAGTGTTAAGAACAGCAACGTGTCAAGGAGCTGGGGTAGCTGTGCTCTTGTATAATGTCTGACTGTTGTCAGCAGGCTACGGTTGAACCTGCCCAAGAAAATCAGAGCTGTGACTCTGGATTCCTCTGTCAGCATAAGCTCTTCATTCACACCTTAGTACAGTTCTTGACAGCTGTGGCTTCCTTGTCAGATTGAATGTATCAGGACTCTGCCTCTGTTTTCAAACCAAGTAAGTAAAAAAAATCTTATTAGAAAACATGCTTGTTGCAAAAAGATCAGAATAGTTGTACTGATTGTTCAGTCCTAATTACAGTTCATTAATCCTGAGAGCAAAGGTGGGGAGGTGGGGAATTGTGAACACACACTGAGGCAAGCAATCCTATGCCCTAGGAATACAAAGAGAACACGTCGCTTGTAGCTAAGAGTTGTTACTTGGTTGTGGTGGTGTCTTGTATACTCCCAGTGCTTTCCAAACACCCAAAGATTGTCCACTCTTCAAGAAATGCAAACCCAAAGGGGATGCATTACAAGCCTGTGGGAGGATGCTAAAGATGTGGTCACTCTCCTTCCCAGATTGTGAAAAACTATGGGTAGCCTGGCCAGCGTAGGCGGGCGATGAAATCCCTCCCAAACTTGCCTTTCTGGCTCTGAGGCTGACTCACAGAGCTGTGTTCCAGAGCACCCTTATTGCTCACTACCCTGAAGGTTAACAGGCTGCTGGTCCCCTGAGGGGGATGTCCACAGCTCAACGGTTACCCTGCAGCCTCTCCTGGTGCCAAAAAAACGTCAAGGTTAAAAGTAGAGGGATCACAGGTGTGCAGAAACAGTGCCTTTAGTTACAGATATTTCCTTCAAGAGGCACTTCTTTGTCTCATTTACCTAAAAAGCTGATGGGACGCTTGCACAACTCCCATGGGTGGAAACCACTCCTGAAAATTACAACCTGGAAGTGGCAACGTCCTTAAATATACATTTCCTCCATAGTCAAGCCTTCCCCCAATGAGAAACAATCAACTAACCCACTCAGTGCTTGCTGAAGATACCGGTTGTAATACAGCAAGGGCAATGTGTTGTCTCTATCAGGCAGAGGGGACACGAATGTTGTGTGGAGCAAATCAAAATTCTACGCCACTGCAAAAGAAATGATCTTGTCTCATCAGCAGGCTGCTGGAGACCCAAACTCTGTAAATTGAAAGCTATTTAACACAAATGAATGCTTACTCTTTATACAAACAATAGGTGTAGTTTATCATTAGTGCTTCAAAAATCCTGGGCATGATAATAACCAAACGCCTCCAAAAGGAAGGTTAATGTGGCGGTAACTGCATCATATGCCAGGCGTTGGTGGACACAGAACCAAACCTGTGTCTTCCTTTGATTACTCCTGCACTTACCATCCGTATGCTATGCTTGTATGTATGAAATCTGGGTTATTTGGGATATTTGTGTTGTAAGAATAGCCAAATGTATTGGTTTTGCTGTGTAGAAAACTTGGTGACAGACAGAATTAGTCTGAAGTTCTTGTCTGAACACACGTCTACTTTGAAGGGGCCAAAAAGAGGATTGTTCATGTGTTTTCAGATCCATCAGTAGATATTATTGTCTTTTCTTGAAAAGCCTATATTACTGTGGCTACAGCCAGCTATATGGGCCCTTAGATGGGATTCTGAGAGGAAAAAAGGAGAGGAAGAGGAGGAATTATCACCTGCTGGAAAAACTTGACCAACTAGTGAATGGATGTGCTAAACATCTTCAGAAAGTGAAAAACCTCTCCCAAATAAGCAAACGAACAAAGCAGTGAAATTATGACATCCAGGACTGATGGGATGTCTCCACAGCAGAAATAAATTTCCCTTTCAGACTAAAGACACAAAAGAGTTTCCTGCGTTGGACCTTCCTTACGGGGTGGGGGGGGGGGGGGCAGGGTCTCACTGCCACGCTGCTCCTGTGCAAGGGCAGGTACAGCTAGAGCTCTGCAAAAGAGGAGCCCAGATCTTTTTTGAAGGTTAAGAGAAGACAGCCTGAGAGAAACTGAACCTTCAGAGGTGTTACGATAAAGGAGGCTCAGAGCAAGCCTCCTGACAAGAAGAGGATCAAATATTTTTATGCCCTGAAAGAGAAGTTAGAAATGTTATAAAATATTATCTGTCACTGTCAATAACCTGTTCTTACTAGTGGTATTTCTGACGTGTTCTGATCTCAGTGATCTCTCACTTGAGAAATACATACAGCCTGCATTATCCTGATAATTTCTCTCTGACTCAGGGCAGGATGCGGGTGGAATCTGTAATGATTTCATTGCAGCCATTCTGTCTTGGACTCTAATCTCAGTAAATCTCAAAGATAAGCAATTTCAAGGCAAAAACGTAACCAAAAATTCTCCAAGGAAAATCCAAATGGTAAAGAGAGAGGCAGGATGACTCAGGACTCTTTCCCAAGGGCTGGTTCTGAATCTGTTCTCCTAACGAGGTTGTAGAGGGCGCTGAACTGTAGAATACAGTTTCAGATCAAGCAAGCTTCAGATCTAGCCATTTATAATCATTAGCAAGATTGTATTGCAGGATAGGACCTATGAGTTACTGTCATAGCTAAGGATATTGAATTAGACATTGAACAAACTCAGAACTGAGGACAATCTGTGGGTCAAAAAAGGTTACAGATGATATTCTAAAGAAAAAGGGAGCATTAGGAAAAATCCATCTCCTCCTTCACAGTCTCTTCTCTGACATCCAAAAAGTCCATTTTTATCCCAGTTGGAGCCTGTTTAATGGCATCAGTTTTTCAACTGCAAGGCCACTTTGCTTCTGCTTGCAAAGAAATGTTTTTTGGCAAATGAATGGCAAACCTGCTTTAGGATCTCTGGATGGAGAGCGCTTCATAAAAATATTAACATAATTTGGTGCTGTCATTTCTAAAGCATCTCTTTAATGAGAGGAGTTGTTTATCGGTGGCTGAGGCAGGCGTTGCTATCTGAGCGATCATTTATATTTCACAACGCTGTCAAATCCTGACAAGCAGCAGATTGTAACAGGATGGCTTCTGCTTTTTGATGCAATGTTTGGTACTCTCCGCTCGCATGTGAACGGGCTTTCTGTTTGTACCTTGTCAAACGAGGGGAGAGCAGCTCCGGGGAGGGGGTAGGTGTTTCTACTCAGCCTGACACATTCAATTTACATCAGTTACGCTTGCAACGGGGTAAACATTTTTCTAAAAGAGGGTGTTGGCAATAGCAGTGATCGTCTCAGCACCTTATTGATATTCCTTTGCAATTATCAGACAGGGGTGTGTGCGCCCACATCCCAGCACTGGCCAGCAGTCACTCACAGCAGACTGGCAGGGAGTGTTTTGCTGCCAGCGTGCCCTCTTCTCAGTGACCACTACAGCCAGGAAGGACAGTTCCCTCTGTTCCTGATGGAGTCAAAACTTCACAATGTAGGAGCCCTAAAGCAGGTGCTTTATGGAGGCTAAAACTGCAGCAGCCAGACTGTCCCTATTAAAGCAACCTGGAGGATTTAAGCAACCACTCGAGCACTTTGAAGCATGCAAAGGACCACAGCCCAACTTCTTGGGGGTGACAGGCGATGCAGCTCTGCTGAAGGCAGTGGAGAGAGGCACTGACCCAAAGTAGCTGGCATTTTGGCTCTCCAGGCCATGTTCACAGATTTTCTGTGAGCTCTTTGGGCTCATTTGAAAGAGTTTTTTCATGAAGGCCAGTGCAAAAATGCTCACCTCTGGGCAACCTCCTGCAGAGCCTGGTATTACAAGAGCTGGGCAGCAAGCTCACAGCAAACGAGCAATCTGCCACACTAATGGGTTTTAAAAGAAACTGAACTGAAGAGAAGCTAAAATGCAGTTTGCCAGAACAAAATGGCCCAGCTGCAGAAATAGCTGGAGCAACAGTTTTCGAGGTATTAATCATATCTCCCTCCCGACCCACCCTCCTCATTCTTACCAGGGCGGCTGTGCTGGGCAAGCAGATTTTCTGCTCTCCTACTGACACAGACTTTGTGAAGCTCCAGCCTGGCGCCCGCAACCTGCCTCTTTTTAAGGCTGAGCAGCACTCCGGCGATGCGAAGGCAGCTGAGGTAATCGAGGAGTACAGATTTTACAGTATTGTCTGCAGTTCAGCAGTTAGCTGGTACATAAAGGCTCTGCTTTCATTCACAGCCAGTGCTGGCAGAAGGCCGGTATTATGCCCTTTCATTTAAGACAAAGGCTCTCACACTGCACTCTCCGGTGTGGAGAAATCTTTTGTACAGGCAGAGCCAGTGGGAGAAGGAGCCTTCTGGTCCCTGTGCTCCTTCTTCGGGGAGATTATAAAGAAAAACCTCTTCCTTCTGCACATGGGCCCAGACGAAGAAACCGAAGCAATAATGCCTTTTTATCCAGTAATTACAGTGCCCATTGTTTTAATGACAGTGTTGTTGGGAAACAGGAATAGACCACAGTCCCAAGGAGTTGTTCCAGTGTACACAAATAAACGATTTATTATATTGTTGTCAGATTAGACGGACCACTCAGCCTTACTTATACTACCATTTTCCCCCAGAATTCTTCGTGCGTGTGTGTATTCATTTTATTTAACCAGATTATGCAAACTACCCGCTCTGGGAGGAGATAAAAGGCCACTTTCTCTGGAGAACTTCCTTGGGGACTGGCAACGGCAGGCTGAGATGGGCGAGGGAGACCTCGCCCAACTACAGCGCAGGCTGCATAGTGTGGTTATTTACAGGAGAACAATGCTCTGCTCATTGAAAATGTGCTGGGAAACACTGTTTTCTGATATTTCTTAAAATAGACAAACACACTTCTGTCTGCGCACTTCTGAGTGTGCTGCCAAACAGAAAACTATACAGAAGCCTTTACAGGCTGAGCAGCCCTGGGTTTAAGCAAAGTGGGTTTATAAAAGAAATGAAGAAAAATGGTGATGAAGAAAATCTAGCTTTAGAGGAACTAGTATCTGTGCTGGAAGGTGTTAATATCAGTGACTACTGCTACAGATAGCTGGCAAATCATGTAAGAATGTAGGTATCTGAGAAAGAAATCTCCAGGAAAAGGTCGTGAGCTGGCGACTGTCTCAATCACAGGCTGGGAATCACAAATCCTCTGGGTGCAGCCTATGGGATGCGGAGCATGAGCTCGAGGCACAACCTACATCTCATACATAAAAATCTCAACAGGCAACCACATACTCTGAGTCAACTGGACTTTTTCTTTCATCAGTAGGGTCAGATAGGCATCTGCAGAGGTCTCTGCTGCCCTGGGATAGCAGCAACCACCTCTGGCAATGTTTCCTGCTCTCCACTGTCTTTGGAAAGAGCCTGTCTGACAAGCTTTGGTGAGGTGTTGGCTTTTAGATAGCCAAAGCTAGTCCCAGGGAGCCCCATGTGGAGCAGTTTATATGTGAAGACTTAATTTTCCCGGACTTGCCAAGACAATGCAGATCACAGCTTTCTAAGAAAATTTGCAGGGCAGTTTCCTGAGCCACTGACCTCAATTTATAACAGTTCTTGGAAAATCAGAAGGGTCACAAAGCCTGGGAGATGCTCTTGTACCAGTGCAGAAAGAGGCCACTGATAAAACCTTGCAAAACTACCAGTTGGTTCATCTGGAATTGACTGCACGCAAAATCTGATACGAGAGAAAATCAGGAAATAATTAACAGATAGCAGCATAATTAATGCAATCAAGATGAGTTTATGGAAAATAAGTCCAGTCATAAAGAAACCTGTTGCTGTCTTCCTCAGGACATGTATATCTGAGAAATTTAATTTTGTTGACATCAGATACCATCTCTGGATAGTCCAGTATGCAGCGAGCAGTTTGATATCCGCGCTGCAAAAAAGATTTTGCAAAGTTAGTGGGAGTTTAGGAAAAAATGGCGAGGTTCACAAGAGGCATGGTCACAATAAGAGGTTACTTCATCACATTCCATAGAGGAGAAGATTTCTGTAATCTGGTGCACACAGGGAACTCCGGGTGGAGCTAAACTGAACATTTAGATAGGGTTAGAGACAGGGGATGTGCTTATAATATGGCTGGAAATGATGTATGAGAACAGTTTGTCCATATGCATGATAATATATCTATCTTGTAGAAAAGTATCGCAGAAGTTGCAAAAGCTGTGAGGTCATTTGCCTTCTCTCTGCACACACGTGCTTTAGCTAGACCCCAACTGCCCTCACCACCCTGTGCTTCTCTGTGAGCCGTAGCCATGAGTTACCGCTCTGCAGCACAGACAGGATCAAGGGAGAGCTGGTTCTCCATAGACCTCTGAGCCTGAGTAGCACCGGGCAGAGCCCATCTTCCAATTGAATCCAGCAGTGCTTGAACGACGAGACCCTTATATACAAAAAAAACCCACCAGTACTGCACTTGTGCTGCTTTCACCACAGATCCTCCACTCCCTAATTGCTTTTGACCTTACTCACAAATGTAAAAGGTGCCTTAGGATTTGGCTTATTAACCACTACAGCAGCCAGCCGTCGGGTGGTAATGGAGAGTAATTGATATCATTCCAAGCTCACAATAATTTGTGTCACTGGGATCAAACATTTGCCAATTTCAGAGGAATTCAGCTCACAGATTGTTGGGGGAAGGGGGTATTGGTTTTGTGGTGGTTTGGTGTTCTTTTTTTAATTGCCACCCTAAAAATAAGTCACAAAGAGATTTGGGTCTACTTTTCTTTTGACAATGTTAGACTGAGCACAGGCAACTGCATTTCTTTTGCCATTTTCAGAGGCAAGTGATGTTGGTAACACACAGAAAAGCCAGAGAGCTTTCCCTGTGTAATATTCACAGATTTTAAAAGGACAAATCCTTCGGCTTTCCAAAATTTCATTTTTATTCATTCCAGACCAAACACTTCAGGAACCCTACCTGATGCCATCCAGTAGCAATTTGTAAAAGGTGGGGTTGAAAAGTCTTCACAGTCGTAAGATTTTTCTGTGTTTAAACACTCTTACTTATTTTTAATTTGAAGTTGCTTCGCATGAATTCACAGCCCCCAGATATTGTTACTCAGGAAGCTTTCATAGCATTAAGAAGTAAAAAACCCCAATAACCCCTTTTTTGCAAAGTTCAGAAAATCACCAAGACAGCAAACCATCATCCATAACGTTGAGGAAGATGTTCTGTTGTACATCAGTAAGACAAGGGACCCACCAACCCAACTCCGTGTGCAAACATGACATTCAGTGTTTTAGAAGGATCTCCGCAATGTTGCTTGTGCTTTCTACATACAGCTTTCAGACAACTGTCAGAGAACAAGGTGCCTACCCTGATTTGTCTTATTTCAGGGTGAACATACCTCATCGATGCTGGGCTATCCCTCAGGCAGACTATAGATGCAGTAAATGAAAGTATAATGTGTTTTTTAATTAAACAAGGATGGCTGTCTAGGGAGGACCATGGTGGTTTATCTCTGGAGCATCTCTACCAGCTCTCAGCAATACAGACCTCTGCTTGCAGTTTCTGTGAGGAAAACACATTTGGTTTTAACCAATGGAGGAAGCATAAGTCCAACTGGGCAAAGCGTGGTAGCTCCTGCTGCTGCCAAGAAAGCCGTGATGCTGCCCAAGGAGGGCTGGCCAGGGTGGTAGGGAATGAGCCCAGTGCACACCCACACACACACACACACACACCCCCTCCACTCCCTGGACAACAGCCAAGCTCCACACCACGCTGCGTCCTGCCAGCAATGTGCTAATAAGGGCTGTCCTTACCTGGCATCGATCCTTGCGGGAGAGAGGAAAAATAGCGTGTCTTTCCCTGTATGTGCAGGGAGAATTAAATGAAATAATGAAACAGAAAATTAGATCTTTCTTTTCCAAGTTAGAATTCAAACTTCTTTTTTTTAAAAAAAAAAAACAAAAAAACCTTTTGTTGCACCCTTCTGGATCATTTAGGAAAAGAGTGTGACAAAACAAAAACAATCCTTCAGAGCACCGACCCCATACACTTGCCAAGGCAGGAGAGAGTTATTCTTGATGCATCTGATTTTAATTTAACACTATGCTTCACCTTCACAGCAAATAATTTCACATACATGCTCTAATAGTGATGGGGAAAACTCATCAGGTTTTGAGTCTGGCTTCGGTTTAAAAAAAGGAAAAATCTGGATGTTTATCTAAACCTCATGAGACTGAAAACATGGGAATAATTGGAAATTTCTTCATAAGCACAAGGTTTCCTCTAAGACTGTTTACTTCTTTCAGTTTCAGTCTGAAATGGAAACCAGAAATGACAGAGCTTCCCTGGACATTTCTGAGCCAATATATAGAGACAGCTCTAAAAGAGAGATCTTGAAAAGGAATTGAATCCAGATTTTAACTACTTTTAATTTTCCCCTATTCCTGGCTCCAAAGCTTTTTCTTGACCTTACATATTTAAAATACTGCTGCAAAAACAATTTCTTGACTGCACTGTTACCACTAGGGCCATGAAGTTTTCCATGAGAATGATGCACTGAGCAGAAATGTTCTTATGGAACAAAACTAAATCTGCGTGGAAGAAAATCACTTTTGTAGCTAATTTCCATTTCTGTTGAGGGAAAAAAAAAATCAGACTATTGTGGAAGGTTCAATGTTATTCTCTAGGGAGAGGAGAGATGAATGGACAGCAGCTTTCCAGAGAATGGAAGGATTTGCAGCCAAGTTCAGGAGAAAGTGTGGAAGGAGTTTTGCACCTGCCTCCACAACAGCCCAGATCTCTCTGCAAATCCTGGTTTCAGGGAGGCAGGGGTAAAGATCTGGATCTTGGGAAGTGAGCTTGGGGAAGAAAGAGGAGGAATGCCAATGCCCACTTGCACTGCGTGACTTTTGCCAACAGGGTAGGGTGGGAAAGGATGCTGCCAGGGTATCCTGCATCCTGCAGGCAGCATGTAAAATCGGCACAACCACCCCAGCTTGGTAACTGCCAAGCCAAACAGCTTAGCTTTAGTTTTTCCAAGGTAGGCTTTCTGGAAAGACCTACCCATTCCAAAAAAAAAAAAAAAACCAAAAAAACCAAAAAAACCCAAACTCACTCTTTTTTTTTTTCTCCTCTGATTCCTTAAACTTGGATGAGAAAATGCCATTGCCACTTTCCAGCCACCTCTACTCATCCCATTATCCCACACTACACTCCTAACTGGTGACTCCCTTTCTCCCATGCATCCTCCTCACCTTCCTCTCTTACAAACTGTAGCATGACAGTGAGGCATTGACACCTCTCCAGCTCCCACCACACCTCCAGTTTGCATTGTGCTCCTGCCCAGAAACACTCACATCATCATCAGCTTCCTCCCCTCCATAAGGCTCCGCAGCTTGTCCAACACAACACAGCCAGCCCAGCATGGCTAGCTATCCAGGGGGGTCAGACATGTCTTCCCATCCCCTCCTGCTCCTCCTTTGTACTGGTGGTGTCCAAATACTCTGCCTGTTGCCTCCTGCTGAGGCTCAGACCACTCAAGGAGGAGGAAGCCTCTTTTTACTACCTTTCACACCTACTGTGGGGAAGTCCTGATTTCTGGCTGGAGCCAGTAGGTGCTGCTGTGTTCAAACAATAAATAATAACCATTCCTAACCACAGCCATTTAAAATAATCGTGTTTTGGCTCCTGAAACACCTAGTTGCTTTTACATTTGAATGCTCTCAATGTAACCCATGTAGGTTTTTCAGCAGTATTTGTTATTCTGGCTGGTTAAAAACATCTCTCCTGAACAGGGGGATGCCAATCAATGCAGCTACACCACTAAACAAATACAGCTCCCTGCTCCAATCCATAATCTGAAGAGTTATTTCTGTATCCACTTACAGAGGAAAGTTGTTTTCAAGAAATATCACGAATAGCAAACACAGGAGCCTTTTCTAATATTGCAATTTTCACACATGGATGAGTTTGGGTGATTGTTCTTGGGCCGTGACACTGAAGCAAAACAGTCAGCAAGTGAATTTATGTAGTGTTTTCCCTTTATTACATTTATATGTGGAAAATATGTTCCTCCACGCAAACACTTCCTCATTGCAGACTCTGCTCTCTGGCTCCCCTTCACAGCTTATCCATGCTGCTAACCAAGGAGGTAGTGAGGAAGCTTCTTAGAAACAAAAACCAGACAAAACATACCATTGGTTTAAACAGTCAAGTGAGGGACAGCTCCATCCCATGGCCTCTGGAGCTGCGAGGCCATCAAGGGTTGCTGGTTTTAACTGCAGGTTAACTAGTGGTCTACCTTGAGACTCCAAGCAGGGGTCCATGTGTCTGTCACCATCTCTGTTTTCTTCCTTTTGTCTATTTAGATGGGAGAAAGGGCATTTTCAGCCCCACTGCTTCATTTAGCTCATCATCACCAGGACAATGGTCCTGACCTTTCTAGGTCAACATCTACTGTACTTTGATGGCCAGATAGCCAACAGTGCTTCAAGAGCTGTTTAGCCACCATGAAAGTGATGTGCACTGTTGTACTCTGGGAGAAGAGATGCATCCCCATGTGTTTGCAGAGCACAGGTCTCCGGACTCCTGCATGCCTGCAACTGGCCCTTGCTAGCACCTGTCCCAGCAGGCGTGCAGGAGGGGCAGTTCTCTGAAAGCACCTCAGAAAACACTCAACTCTGTAATTGTGCCTTTTGCCTCAGAAAGAAGGGAAAGCAGAGTTCTCAGATTTCACCACAAGCCTTGTGTTCTTAAATGCTTTAACTACACGACTCCACTTGTTGTGTAAGAAGTAGGTGGCTAGTTTTCTTTCTCTTTCATGCCAAATGCAGTTAAGAGATACCAGCATCTTTCCCTTCAAAACAGTGTCATTTCATCAAGTGACTAGTCCAAGGTGGAGATGAGAGCTGCAGAAGTTGTGCTGTCAGTCAGACATAGCAAGACTTGAATCTTCCGCTACCTCCCATGCCATTAGAAAACCGAGTGACCCTCCTGTTAAAATGGAACATTTGTATTATTTAGCAAAATTATTACAAGAAAATGTGCTTGGGGTTGAACTCCAAGGTCTTCTCTTCCAATGACTCCCTGAAAAAACATTTCCCTCTCTGCTGAGTATCCCAGGGATCTTCAGGCAACCACACCTGTAATTCAGATGCTTGCATTTTGGTGCTGGGGTGGATTGCCCATGGAAAACAGGAAAACACTGGCTTCTGGCTAGGGAAGCTGGTTAGGGTGGGTATGTCCCCAAACCTACTCCTGGCTCAAAATCCCAGAGAAGTGGCCTGGCCCCTGGGTTTTGACTTACCTTAAGTGTGAGTGTGCATTGACCATGTACTTTGAAAACCTTCATGTCTTCCACATGCCAGAGTAGTTTCCCAATCCAGCCCAGTTTCTAACCTGTGTCATAGCAGGAAATAACCCCTGACTACATTTGCCAAGTATTATCTCAAATCTTGGAGAACAGAAGGCAAATGAACTTGTTAATTCCAATGCAATCACAGGATTTTCTGGAAACAGTCTGAGTTTTGGGGCACAGCATTACTGAGAAACTGCTCTGTGACACGCACATGAGCAACAGGGGAAATGGTGCCTCCAGACTTTCCTTCAGTATTTAGCAGATGCAACTTCCTTCCTTATGGAGTCAGTACCTGCATCATCCCAGGGCATCTATCTGCCTTTGGTAGCTCACCAACCAATGCATCCCACACCTTTGTCATTAATAAATATACAATGTTCATAGGCATTAATGGGATGAGTTGGACTAAACTAAATAAAGAATAACTGAGGAAGAAATAACAACAACAAAAAAGAGAGGTCTAAAATAAGCGGAAGTGCTGCACTCTCCTCCTCCTTTCCAGGAGGAGCTGTCTGAAGGGGTGGCAGGGAGTGGGCAGCCCTGGTTTCTTTCTGCAGCCACTGCAGCAGGCACTGGTTGTTCACATCTGTCTGAGGAGCCCCACTGGGACCAAGCAGTGAATCCACACAAAACTATGCTGCTGTTTTAATTGAACTGCTTCATGCCAACAGCAACAAGTTACACTAATGAGAGCAGATGTATCCAGTAAACAGCGGCATGTTTTTAGTTTAATCTATTTAAACCTGGATATATAGTAATTCCTCAGCAAATACCTTAGTGGCCGGCAAAATGAGAAACAGATGATAAAATAAGAAGTTTGCTTGTGACCCTTGAGGCATGGGTATAATGTTTGGCTTGGCATCGTTAATCTTATGGTCAGAAGAGTACAGCTTCAGCATGTTTAATGTGAGAGAGAGCAGCTCACAAGAAAGTTTCCTTTCTACAGTGCCCTCTGCAAACAGTAATTTCCACATTTTTCTCTCTTCCCTCTAATTACCTTCCCTTTGGCTTGACACACTCTGAAAGCGTTGCCAGCTGAAGAGACCTATCCATCACCTCTCTTGAATAAAAACATGAGCTAATTGAGTGGAAGGTATTTAAGCACAGTGAACTGTATAAGGTATCACATGCCTCAAGATAACTGATTCTTAAAGAACAGCACCTTAAATAAATCCTTTTGAAATGGTCTCTCAGGCTGATGGGTAAATAATTAATTGTTCCCCAGTGCATCAATAAAAATCAATCCTCTGACATGAGGGTAAATGAATGGGAATTTTGTCACCAAATTCAGTGGGACCAGCATTTCATTGTGTGTAACACAGAGCTAGGCTCTGTCTCTATCAGACTTTTGAAGTCAGTATTTAACTGAAAACTGCAAAAAACATAAGTGACTGATTTCTTCCTTCCTCTGTAGCCAATGGAAAGCAGCTTTTGATAGTTACTGAACTGATCAAAACACTCACTTCAAGAAATGCATGCTATGAATTCAGTTCTTTCTACCGCTGGTGAATCATTGGCAGATTGATCCTGATTCCTGGAAATGTCATTCTTAAACAGGCTATGATTAGTGATTAGTATCACACAATATTTTCTCATCATCTGGCTGTTCACAAGCTGTAACCTTTCGGTATTCAGTATACGGATTTTGTAATCAGTGACTTCGATAACAAGGCTCATCCTCCCTCACTGGATGATGGGCGTTTTAAAACAAAGCCTTATCAAATGATAAAACTTCCCTCTCACACATAATATTTGTGGCAAACTAAGGACACACATATAGCATGACAAATAACCAACGCTATTTGCACAGGGAAGAGTAACCAATTCGCACCTTCAACTTTATCAAGCTGAAAGAAGTGCTTTCAATAAAAACCAGAAAAATCGTTGTGGTATTTGAATGCTTTTTTGTGATTCACCCCATACATAAACATCCCCAATCATACACCATCCAGGAGTTTGTACTTGGGGTCCAGCGGGACCCAGAATCTCACTAGGGCTTTGCCATAGAGCACAGGTTGTCTTCTGTGATCTATGCAGAATGATGCACGTAAAGGTCCTTTACACCATGTAGAAACTGAAAGAGACTTGACAATATCGCAAGCAGTTAATGTCATATCAGGAAAGAAAAAAAGGAGTCAAGGTTTGACTGTAGTTAATTTCATTAAGCTGTTTCCTATCTCCTGGACAGTCATACGAGGTGATTAAGAATCAAGCAAGCTGAGCTGTCTGTTTATTGGTAGATTTGCATAATAGCTGCAATACAGTGCGTTGAGATTGGCCATTTATTGGTTCACCAAAAGCTTGTGACAAGCCAGGGCTTATTCTGTGACTGATGCATTCCCTTGCAGATAGCACTGTTATAACTTGCCATGGAGTGACACTTCTTAGTAATGCTAAAAGGTGAATTTGTGTGAAGCTACTTGCTTAAACAAAACATTTTTTTTCTTTCACCATGATGGAGGACTCCTTGAGATTCTTTTCCAGATTTCAAATGGAATGTTGACGACCTTAAACCATTTCGTGTGAGTGTTTTCTTCTCTGTGCCCCCCAGGTTTGGGCAGAGGAAGGAATTAAGTGTAACAAACACAAATCCTTGGAGAAAAAAGAGGATAAATATTTAGAACAGTCTTTGAAAGTTACACACACAGGAGTGATTAACAAATAACAGGAACTGTGCTTGTTCTCTTTGCAGATCACTAAAAATTCACCACTCGCCAGGCTGGCACATTAACAAATAATATGATTTGTACCCCTTTCTGAGTCTGTTCTACAAAACCAAAAAAAAGAACAACAGGGAAGCAAGGAAAACAACTGCAAGTAAAAACAATCATCTTCCCCGCAGTCACAGTACTTTCCATAGAAAGACTTCCTCCCCTTTAATATTATGGTAAACTACCTTCTTAATCCTTATGCACCCAGTGAGTGGGTTTTTCCCCTCTTCTTCAAAATGGATCTTTTTTCTTTTTTATAATATATGTCATTAGGAATAGAAGAGCCACAAAAGCCACTTTCAGATCCAGTCTTGTTCCTGCTCACCCCAGCTTGCTGGCCAGCTGTGCTGTTCCGTAGCCAAACCCCATCAAGCTACACCATGAAATTCGCCGTCTTGAAGCAGACTCCCCCTGACAAAACACAACGGAATTACCACTGCATCAACACAGGTGCATTTACTTTGTCTGTCCTATAAATCTAGCCCGTAGGGTGACTTGTATAAATAAAGTGAATGATTTTGTACTTGTAAGGGCTTGATCAGGGTCAGCGATTTGCTGAACACTAGCAGAATTTCTCAGCACAGGATGGGTAAACCGGGAGGGCTTAATTCAAAGTGTTAGATTATCCAGGCATGATGGCTTAATACGAGTGGGAGGAAGGCATAGTACAGGGAATCATTACTCAGACACGTGCGTTTATGAAATCATTACGGGGTAAAGTAGTTCATTTGTCTGTCTTTTTATCTACAGACCTTTGGTTTGAGGAAGCCCGACAGTGCATCCACTAGTAGGAGCTCCAGGCTGAATGCTGATCACCTGTGATTGAGGATTTTCGATTAACAGCTACTGCCCTTAGCGAGCTCCATCTGGAAAGGTGCTGGGCTCCTTTCTGGCTGTCTTCAGGTGGATGAGACATGCCAGCGGCATCTTGTCTTCATTAGGCTAACTCAGAGAGGCGCTGGGCTCTCAGGGAGCGCTAACTCCCAACTGAATGAGAGACTCCGTGAACCTTTTAATTTTCACAGCTCTGTGCTGTGCAAACCTTTATTTGAACAGGTTTTGCTGGGATTATTTGAGGCCTTGTCAATACTTCTTTTATGACAAAAAGATAAGGCCTTCTCTCCTTAGAGACAGTGCAGAGGCAAGTTGTAAAAGGCTTTGCCTTCTTTCCAGTTCATCAAACCTGTGAGCCTCATTTTCCGCTGCATGCCTTCAGCGGTCTCACTCTGAGAGACAAATTTTCGTAGGGAGCCCTTTGCATCTGGCCTTGGGAGGGAGAGAGGAGAGGACTGTGTTGTCTGCATGGACACCAGCTTGGTTCTTAGCTTCACACCTTGGCTCTTCAGGGACATATTTCCTCCAAAGCACTGCACAGGTTGGAGCAGCACCAAGTAGCTGCGAGAGAAAACAACCCTCCAACCGATTCCCACACACTCCACCCTCCCTCACCTTCCACACAAGCTGTCATCATGAGGACGTGAAGAGGAAAAGCCAAGCCCAGCCTGAACAAAAACACTCTTTGGCAATGTAAACCATTTTGGAGCAAGTTTATACCACACTGCCAACAGAAACATGAACCTTGTCTTATGACCCTTCTCCTGGTTTTATCCAACGTTAGAGCCGCCGGTGCAGCCTCCGGTTTGAACAGTCTCTCTTGGAGTATTTAGGGGCAGGGTGTTCTTCTCAGATGACCTTATTTCCAGCTAATCTCTTGCCTGTCAACTGTTTCAGCTGAGGTAAGTTTAGAAATGAATTCACTGTGGCAAAAATGAAGGACACCAGGAAAGGCTCTGCCCAAGTCAGCAGAATGGCTGTGTTTGAGCTATATCCGTGTCAGGCACTCAGTAATTCTGAGTAAGTCATATGAAGCACCCGCTTGTCACCAGCGTTAACATTTTCCACTTACACCTGACCTCTAACAGGTTATATTTTATGCCTACCTTTCAATACCATTTACCAAAAGCTGTTAGACCCAAGATGATCTGCCACTGATGGGTGCAGTGCTTAGGGCTTAGAGCAGCCATGATGTTCATTTGAATGCTCTAATGAACTTGCCTCAAACTTGCTGGATTTGTTTTCCATGTTTTACCAATATTTGCAAAAAAGCAAAGCTATTTCAAACAGATTTGAAACAAACATTTCAGGGCACCTTTGCAAAGTTTCAAAATTCATATTCATAACTGGGATTACTCAGAACAGAAACTTGAACTTCAGGAGTTAGACTCATCTAATGAGGGAACAGATCCTACCAGGGAACTGACACACCTCATAAAAATAGCTCAAGTTGCAAACTTTGAATTTTAAATGCTCCCAGCAAATTGCTCTCCAAGAAGCTGCTACTGAAGAATGATTTCCAGAAGTTATTCAGCAAACGGCTCAAGAAAATTACAGTCTCTTCACGGACAATTCACAAATGGAAGATGCGGTTTGTTGAATGATATTCATTACAAAAGATTCTTCCACCTACATTTATCCCTATGAGAACAGTCAAGGCTCTCAGGTGGACCCTCTAACATTTACAGCACCTGTTATGCACAGTGTCTGGAGATGAGGCGATTTTATGCAGAACTTCTCCACAAAGTAGTAAGAAATTATGCTAAATGTCTAAAGCAAGAAATAGTGAAAGATTTTTCTTTTTTCCCCTGTTTTTCCTTTTCACATCATGTAGCAATTAATGCACAAAGAGCAGTAATAGGAACTTAGGTAATACAATGTCAACCTGAAGGACTGCGTTTTTCAAGCAGTGCCTTTTTGCAGGCCAGGGAGTTTTTGTCTCTGTGTGACAATACTGACATAAACTGGACCATGGGTCATTTCTGTGTGTCTTTGCCCACATGATATGCATCTTTAACAGCTCCTTCCAGGGAGCACTCCAAGTTTATACAACATCTTGAATGCTAAAGTGGGCAGAAATTGCTTTTCACAGAAATCACCCTCAACTGCCAGGGCCTGGATTCACTTCCAAAATTGTAATTTGGGCCATGGGATCAGACGGATTTCTTCAGGGCCTCCCTCTCATGTGTCCTGCGATGGCCTCTCAAAATGTCGAGGGACACCAGAGAAAGGAGAAGCAGGGAAATACAAGAGCTGCCGTTTCCTTAGATGACGCAGTATCATTCCCTGGTGCATACTTCTGTGGGGTCCAATTAGCCCCATCTACAAAAGAAAACAAAGCATTAGTTGAAAGGATTGTTATTATTATTATTATTACTATTATCATTATTTGCTGACTATCCTATAATAACTTGGTTTGTTTATTGTTTCCCTCTTGTGTGAATGTTAGCACTGAAGGATACTATTCTGGAAGTATATTTGTATCAAAAGGAGGCAGACGTTATCTGCCATTCTCCTGCCTTGTCTGGTTGTTCCCTCACTGCCAAATCCCCTGGGCAAGCAGACAGAAGTTTCAGGTATTACTGCAGTACGGTTAGTTGAGGCTTCAGTACTCAGCTGTGCTTGCTCACTGAGTCACGGCTTGGTCTGCCTTGCGTGTGATGGGGCTGTGGAGACCTCTCCCTGCTCCTGCCCAGACCTGCCTCCTTGGAACATGCACTACGTGAGCTCCTGACCTGTAAACAAGTGATATTTGCCAGGTGCTGGTGACAGTGGTGGTGCTCAGCTGTTCTTTTTTCATTTCCTGGGGCAAGGAACCCATGAGTGCATGTGTTCATAAATTCTCCCCTCCCAGTTCACAACCTCTGAGGTGTCCTGAGCACCCCTGTATTCACCAGAGAGAGGCTGGCAACTTCATGGAGTGATTCATCACATCAGCAGGAGGATATTGAGACAACGAGTCTTACATTAAAGAAGGAACTAGAACAGTTGTTGATGCTAGAAAGAGAACCTTGGCTGATAAAGCAAATTTTCAATGAGGTTTAACAAGAGCTGAGGGGCTTGCATACTGTCAAAACAGAGAGACCACTCCAGTTGCCCTAGCAGCTCAGATGGCCCTGACACAGAACCTCTTTAGCACGAAGCCGGCGGGTAACAGAAATTCAACTATATTTTTTCTTGTATGTATGTGTGTTAGAGGGGGGGGGGATATTTTTTTAATTAAAATGCAGATGGTGCACTTAAAATATTTTGGGATATTCTATGCAGCTTTGTAAATTATCCTAGACTCGCAGGTTGGCACAAAGCACAGATATAAGAAAGTTCTTTTCTCTCTTCTTTCTGCATACTTGACACAGGAGTGAGGCTAAAATAGGGAGGAAGAGACAATATCACACCAAAATGTGTTTCAGAAGGGGTGGCAGAGGGCAGTTGCATCAAGCTGTTTGGGTGCCTGTTGCAATACGTTGTGTTGTGTTAGAGGCAGTGAGCAGTTGAAAGCCAGCAAAGTTATCACTGCAGAAAATCACTGAAACCATCACGAGATTACACATCTCGAGGGCTGAGCAGAGCTTGCTGCTCCCCCAGTACCACAGTGATGCTGCTTAAAGGGGACTGTTTCCACCTGAACCAACACTATTGCCACATAAGATGACATCAGCCAGAAGACTGGCAGGAAACCAGTAATCATGAAAAAAAGAAAGGATAGGGGGAGAGAAGCCTGGGAAGTAAAAGGTCAGAAAGAGAGAGAATTTGGGATGAAGGAAAGGACAAGAGCCACCTGATCTAGTTGAAAATGTCCCTATTCATTGCAGCGAGTTGGACTCATGGCCTTTAAAAGTCCTTTCCAACCCAGGCTGTTCTATGATTCTATGACACGTTTTGCATAGATTTGAATAGGCTAGTGGTTTAGACTTGAACAGTTTTTCATAAGCCCTTCTGTCCTCCATAGAAGGGCCTCATGTCTGCTTCTGGACTCCACAAGCACTGAGACCTCACATCCCACTATGCCCCAGATGGTATCCTGTTTCCATGAGTTTCATCTACCTTGGTATATCAATCTGCTCCTTCATATCTTAAATTTTAGGTGACTTTCCTTGGGCTCTGCATCCGTATAACTCCTAGAGCAATGAGAATCTAGTCTTGAACCCATGTTATCTGAGGCAACAACACAAATGAGGACACTCAAACTGATTTGGAAGTAAATGAACTTATGCTTCCTCATTGCTCTCTCTACAGGCGTGAGCCCCTGCCACCCCCACCCCGAACATTTGAAACTTGGCAGCTCAGTTTTGCTTTCCTTGTTATTGGGAGTGATTGCCCTGGCAGGGGTCCTGAACCAGCACACCACATGCAGCGGGACATTCTCTGCATCTCGTTCAGAGCCTTAGGGAGCCAGGTTTCCCCAAAAGAAATTGAGTTTTGAAATTCTTTACTCTCCAGTAGTGCAAATGCGTGAATATTTCTGTTCCTGACCTGATTTTCCATCAGTTCCAGGGGGTATTTCAATTCTTTATTTCTCTTGATTAGTGGAGGAGACATTGCTTTGCTTTGCTGGTTTTTGTCCAGGTTCAATGGCTAGCTAGTTCTGAAGGTGCTGGGTGTTTCCCTGTCCTCTCCCCAGTAACCCTTTCAGGAAGTTTCCCAGTTAAGATTTTGATCCGTTTTAAATAGCTAGTTACTCCCAGCTGGTTTCTTTACCACTCCCTTCTGAGGTCAGCCCACCAGAAGGGAGAGGAGGTGGAAATCACTTCATTCAGCTCTCAGAAGTACTCCAAGTAAAAAGGAAGCTCACCAGTCACAGGGGTGCTTTGTGCTTACACACTAGATCCAGCCGATCATAGCCTTTCCCTGACTCACCTAACAACCTCACCTTTTCTTTCCTCAAGAGATATCCCTAAATCACTAGGAAGATGGCAAGGATGCAGCTGAAAGAAACTTCACGCTCTGCAGCTGTCCCCATACATCTCTTTGTGACATGTCTCTAATGCCACGTTCTCAACAGTTCTACAAGCAGGGAGAGTTGAGGCATCCTCCCCAACCTCGGAGACAAATTCCCTGTCCTTCATCGCCCTCCATGTCTCCCATGACATCACGGCAGCTATGGACCCTTGTCAGCTATACCCTAATGGACAAAGCAAGCTCTGGTTTATCTCCAGCTCTGCTCCAAAGCTCATGTGCAGCTTTCACCTGTGTGAGAGAGTTCAGTTCAATCAGTTTGGATGAGTTTGGTGAGCATTGACTCAGACCCACGTACAACCAGAAGGACTTTTGAACCCAACATGCAAAATCCACCCATCATGGTGGGAGGGGAGAAACCACTCTCAGTGGAGGCACTGCTGCACACCCAGGTTGGGAGTAATTTCGCCCTGTTTGCGTAATGTCTTTAAAAGACAAAGTGAGGAATGTTCCTGGGAGTTTTGCTTCTTTTGCAACTGGCAGCTGACATGAAAGTTCCTTCCATGCATCAAAGCTGTAATGACTCTTCTCAGACCTATCTCCCTTGTAAATACAAGCTGAGTAATAACTGTGTGGCAGGGAGGGTTTTGTCAGTCACTGGCCTGTCCCTGAGAAACATGACTGCACTTGGTCAGCATGTATCACAAGCACGTCATTCACCAGTAATTCCAGAAATAAGGAATAAATTACTTTTTGAGTTATATCACTACTGGTTGTTAAAAACATCTCCCTCAGTGAATTTAATTCAAAAATAAATTTTTGATTTGCTTGGTCAGTCTATTCTGACAAAGCGACCTTGTGTATCAGTGATGTGATGTGTGGTATCAGGCTCTCCAGGTTCTTTTCTTTCCTTCTTCTTCCTTTAATGTATAGCTTGCTCCTAGCAATCAGTCTGAAAATACCAGCTAGTGTGAGGGAGAACACTGTCAATCCAACAAAGAAATAAAAGCTCTTCTATCAGATCTGTGATTTTCACAAAATTTACGGTTATAAGAGACTGCTCTTCACAAACTGATCCTAAAGATCAGATTATTCAGGCCATGAGAAACTAAGAATGAAAACTCTCTGCTGCATGCTTGAAAAAGGAGTTATTTATCTCTATTGGTTTCTACCTTATGGTGAAATCTATATGTACAGATTAAAACATTTAATGATAGTTGGTCTTTTATCAATAAAAACTGATTTAACCGTTACATATTACTCTTCAATTTTGGGGCACACACAATTAGGTATAAAATATTTGATCTTTTATTCGTGCAATTACAGCACTGCTGGGAACATTAAATCCCTGGAAAAGGACCTCTGGCAGTCTTCTGGTTCATCATCCTGTTCAGGATCAGTTTGACCTGCACCATTCCTGGAGGTCATTCTTAAGAACCCCAAATGGCAGACTCTCAAGCCTCCCTGAGCAATCTCAATTTAATTAAGAACTTCCTCAACCAAAGCTGCCTGTTTCTGCTAAAGAGCTAGAGTAGCTGAGGCAGCCTTACACAGGTCCTCTGCCAGATGGGCATGTTCCCCTGTGGGTTATGTGGGTAACTCTTTAGCTGAAATCTCACTAAGCATCTGACAGAAAAGGATCTGACTTAACAACTGTCCGTAAAGGAGAGAGCCGTTTGGGTGGATACAGAGCTATCCATCTCCTGTTCAGGAGGGTATTTAGACATGACCCTTGAAATTCAGCTTGACTGTGTGCTTGGTGTTAGATGAATGTGAAAGTACTTCGCTGAATTGAGCTCAAACATCCATGTTTGTCTTCCTTGACTAGCTGAAGCCACATTAGTTAAAGAATTTGGACAGCAGAGGAAACGTTAAATCATCTGGCAATCAGTAACAGTCGAGTTAATCCCTCTGCTTGATTTCCAACATCTATGTGAGGGTAAGTGCAAATACAGCATTACCACGAGTGAGTCGTATGTCATCGCTGCACCAGTCCGAAAATCGGGGCTTTAACATCAAACATGTGGCTACCTCTTTCATTTCAGGGTCAGATCATACATTAAACCTCACTTTTCTGCCAGGGATCATTATTTTACAAGGAGGTCCATCACAAAACTCAATATACAGTTTTAGGTTAAAAAAAATCATGGTAGGCTTTGTCCACAACACCATGAGGGAGCCTCAGAAAACTTCCCAGGACAGGAACACTCTACTTTTTGATTCTGACAAAGGCAAGGGATGCAAAATCATGGGAGATGAAGCCACTCTGCAATAGTAATAAAGAGTTACTAGATGTCACACAATGATTTCAAGTTCTTGGCAAGCTGGTCATGTAGCGTGCATTAGGGTAAACTTAACTGTTCTGGTTCTGTATCTGCAATACAGCTTCACAGAAGAGTAACATATGGGAAACGAATGCAATTCCTACAGTGACACCCAGCTGAATTTTACTTGTTGCAGGAGAAATTAACTCTCTCACTGCTACCTGGCTGAGCAGGAACCTGAAGGCAGTCAGGTCTTCTTAGGCCTGCCTTCATGTTTGCTAGCTCCAGAGCTCTGCAGCTTACAAACTAGATATCTGCAAAGGCAAATGCAATTAATTCCGCATAAGTTTCAGATCATTTGCTGGTTTATGCAGTGTTCCAGCCAGCTAAATTTGTCTCAGTAATTAATGCATTTACACCAGCAAGCAGCCTTCCTTATGAACCATCGTTGATAATTATCACTAGCCTTTTCACATATCCTTCAGTAACCAAATATAAATAAATCTGTGTCTTCAGAGACCATGTCGTTGTGGTCTGGGCCACATTCTAATAAATGAATGGTGTTTTCAATGAATTACTTCTCTCTTTCAATATTGATTTAGGATGATTGCTGACCAGGGGATGCCTTTAAACATTTAACTTCTTGCAGAGAACAGTTTAATTGTTTGGGATTTCTTATAGAATTGTGCTCAGATACTGTATTAGCACTATGATGTGGAAAAAGGTCAAGTCACTAGTTCTGCCTGAGACGAAGAATTTTTTTCCTCCTGTCCTGCCACACACCATTCATAGAATCATAGAAGGCTTTTGTTCATATAAGTCCCAGAAGCTGCCAGCTAGCGCAGAGCTGGTAAATTAGCCTGAATAGAACTGTTCCTATAGAGATGAATTACATAGATACCTCTATCGTACATCCACTGTGATGGATCAGGCACCAAAGGTGCCTTCATCTCAACCAGTACCCTAAGACCCAAGGCTATGCCCTTGCTTTTCATTCTCCTGCCTTCTCAGTCAAATATCAGCCAAAACCAGTCCATCACTGCACAATAGTCCAGCCTGATGGAGCACAAACCATGGTGGAAAACTCTGATCACCAAAATGCCTTCCAGGCCACTGTAGCTTGAGCAATAATTTGGCTGGGTTTCCTCCCACCCCTCAATCGAGAGCAAAGCAATTACACTCAAAATAGCTCAAAAGGAGAGCTACCAAAAGTGAGGATCTGCTTTTCACCAAGATGTAGTCACTGGCTGAAAATTCCCTAGACAAGACTGGAGTGGTTGCCAGTAGTGACTGCTCTAATTAAAAGCAAAACAATTTTCATTCCCACCGCTTTGCTTCACACAACAGCAATGTCCTGACGCAGTCACCTTTTCAACCTTACTGTCCCTTACTGTAAAAGAGGCCCCTACTCTGCAAATGTTGTCTGCTCAGGCAATGCAAACAAATATCTACTCCATAATTTTAAAGGACAGCTGTAATTCTACGTGAGCATGCAGTGAGCACACGGGTTTGATGTGCACCAGGTCTCTTTCCAGGTAACATCCTCTCACCTGGGAGAAATGAGATTTCAGTTACCAGCTCTGAGACTCCAGCCTGGCTCAAAGTCAAGCCACGCTCTTTTTGGCCTGCGCATCACAACCCCCTCTCCTGACCCAGGTGGGACTGATGGTCTGTAGTGAAATGCTCTTTGTGCCTTGTCCATACATTTTGGGGTAAATCTTCTGGAACCAGGGGTTAATAATTGCACGAAAACTGGCACAGATTTTCACTCCCATCTTGCACTGCTTTGTCACTTCCGCAGCCCTAAGGGATTAAAGGAGAGAAAGGTTTTGTCTCTGAAGAAGCTGGAAATGGCTGATCCCCCACAGAGAACAAATCTGGGGAAAAAAAGACCAGACTGTCACTATTCTCAGCGCAGAGGATTCAAAGCAGAAAGCTGGCAGTATGTGTGCATGGAGGAGAGGACGCTCAGTGTGTGGGTGCCAGGGAATGCAGTATCTCACTTCCAGAGCAAAATCAGCTTATGTTTGAAGCATGACATGACCACATCCCTCACTGAGGGCTAGCTCCTTCATGTGCTGTGGAGAAATTACCATGACTCTAAATCTGACATGAGAGTTTCTGCAGCAAAATGTTGCTCTTAAGCAGCAAGCATAGCTAGTCAGCATGTGTTGGCTCAAGAACAAGCAGAAGCGCTTAGCCTCACACTTACAGAGCACTGAACTTGTGCTGAGAGGTACCAACCACCTTCACTAGACTCCAGTTCACGGTGTTCATTTAGGATGCTCACGTTTCACTTTAAAATGGTTTAATCTGCACAGCTGCCATGGGGACCGGTTCTGCCTTCCCCTCCACCTCCAGCTGCACATTCCTGCCTCCTCCCCTGCACTCAGCAGATGGTGAGCTGGCTCACAGACCTGAGCCATCTGAAAAGCAACCGCACTATTGTGTCGGTCGGGTTAGTTAGGTGATATCAGCACGTGGCTGAAGGGGGGGTGAGTGTGAAGGGATGAGGTGGGATTACCCTTTCAGCAGCTGTGCAGATTTAGATCAACTCGGACCAGCCAGGAGGGATCCCACCCATGCTAGATCTTCAAGCTCATGGCAGAGTCTGCAGGGAGCACGAACGGGGCTCTGGGAGCTTATGGCTAAATGCACCTAATTTCACAAACTGCTGAGTAGTTGCAAGGACTTATGTTTCCTGGCACAGATATTTTGTGATTTGTATCTGTGCTCTCCAAGAGATGACTGCTCCAGCATTCAGGCTGGGAAAGATTCCTGCTCAAATGTCCCAAGTCAGCTTTGTTCATCAAATGCGCTCTGAGTTACAAGGTGCTAGAAACAATAAAATGAAAAGGACTGGGGCTTATATCCCATCAGCCAGAAGATGTGAGAGGTAAGATTTTAACTGTAATGTTAGCTTAGCCATTCTGTCAATAGAAAATATTTTCTACACTTCCTGTTCCCACTAATCTTTGTACCAGCACTATACTGATTGCTCCATCAAATACAGTCCAGAAGAGCAGCTAGGTCAGTACAGCAGCACTGGTGATGTTTTCCTTCACTTCTTCCCTTTCTCACTCTGAGAGAATTCAAGCACACAGTCTCACGTTGCAGTCACAAGGGTTTTGTGCTTCTCACTTTGTCAGGGGAAGTCTATTCCCGTAATCAGGTTGGAGAACGCCTGATGATGCTGCTCTCAGAGAGACATCAGAAGTTCACACGCTCTGTTCGGGTTCAGGCTAGGTGTTTGCAAAGGCATATTCACCAACCAAATCCTGCAGTTTCCTTTGGAGTTCTGAGATGAACAGAGGCAAAGGTTTAGGTCTTCATCAAATCAAAAGGTTAAGTGTATCCCTGTGAAACATCTCACCGACCTCAAGGATGCAGACTATGGTGCCTTAGTGGTGGGATCTTTCGGATCTGCTAAGTGATCATACCCTCCTTTACAGGGAGTAAAATTATCAGCTGTGATACGAAACCTCAAAGATACATTTCGCATCTTTGCTCCCATTTGTTATTTAAGACACTGGATTCCTCATGGTATATCAGCCATCTATAACAAATCATTTTAAAGGATGTTTTAATATCTGTTCCACAAATCTGCGCAGCCATCCTCTCTGACACTTATTAAAGCCAATAAACACATGCCTATAATGAAGAACTGCTGTAACAGCACTTGGCTTCTTGACCAGGATATCCATTCTCCCCTTGTGCATGGAAAAGAGGGTTATTTATTCAATTGTTCTTCCTTCTCCGAAGCTCCGCAGTTCATGCCGTTCCCAGTCATGCTTCACCACTAATACTCCAGGAGCTGAACCTTGTCGGGATCAGCTAAGGATTTCATCAGCACAAGGTCAGTGCAGACACTTCCCTTCCTGTGGGAAACTCTGCTGTGAAGCAGCTCCTTGGCCTGGTGCTCTGCAGCATGGAGAGCACTTTCTGGAAGCTGTGGATGCCTTTTCAAGTCTGAGCAGGGCTATCAGAGGTCAAATCACAGCCACTTGACCGTAATGCAGAGAACATTACACACCACTGAACCACCAAAGTGCAAAGCCGTGCCTACGCACACGCCCACTGGACTGAGACCTGCAATATGCCTCGGCAGAGGCTGCGTGTGAGAGGATCCGAACACAGGGGGGCAAAACGATTGGAGAAGAATTACTCCTGGCAGTCCTCTTCAAGAGGTGCATATGCACAGGAATTGGTATGCATGCACAAGTGTTTCTGTATGCACAAACATGCTGAACAGGCAGCCAAGCACATAAAGACACAACCTTAACCCAGGCAGCATCCTGTGCTGTTACTGACCTGTTTTTCCACGCTGTGCTGTGGTTTCTTTGGAAGTTATTAGTGTTCAGCCCTGCAAGAAGACAGAAAGCCCTTTCAGCAGTGAGGCCTCAGCAGTGTGTTTTGCAGCATGTTGTTTACATCCTGGCGTCCCTGCCTACCCCATAATCCTGTCTGTCAAAAGGCAGTAAGAGCAAGTCAGGTTGTCAAAAAGAACAAAGTTTTCTGGGTCTCCAAGGTGTTATGCTAAACAGACAGACAAAAAAAAAAAAAAAACCCAAACAAAACAATAAAAACCCTATCCCTGTGAAAAATAACACTTTCTGACTCAACCGAGTTGTTTCTTAAGCTCAGTTTTTGTTTTATGTATATTGAGTTCCCTCAGCAGTAGCACTATGTGGAGCACATGATGGGATCCTGCTTCTGAGTTTCGTAGCAGCACATAAGGTTGTAGACGCCCCCCTGGAAACGCTCAAGGTCAGGTTGGACAGGGTTCTGAGCAACCTGCTCCTGTTAAAGATGTCCCTGCTCACTGCAGCGGGGTTGGACTAGATGACCTTTGAAGCTGCCTTCCAACCCAAACTGTTCTGTGATTCTGTGAGCCCAGAACTGGGACCTGTGTGCACACCCACTGCACAGCTTCTGTTTGGTTTATGGTCTCTAGTACATGTTTACTCCTCTTAGCTCCGTGGTGAGAGAGCAAGAGCCACGCTGCTCAACTCATGACTCTTCAATTAGCATTGTCATGGTGGAAGATTTCTTCATTGGTAGGAAGAAAGAGTGAGAACAGCCCAGTCTTCTAAGCCCAGATTGATTTTGTGAGGCTGACATTTCAGAGAATAAAAAGAAAAAAAGATCAACACCAAGAGTTTCATTTGGTGGCCAGTAAGATTTGTTTCAGATACTTTTCATCCGCAAATAGGACATGCAAGAACACAACTTTCACGGCATGACTTAAGAAGGCAGAACCAAGCTATGAAATAAATGGTGACATTATTTAAAAGGGTGAGAAGTATTCAAATCAGAATATATTCCTTCCCGACAAAAATAATAGGAGCAAAACTAGAAAATAATGAAGCAGAAATTAGGAAAATGAAGCAATATGAAAGTCACTAAAAGCAAAGCTGCAGATGGCTGTATCAGAGGATCCTTTCCTGAGCCAAAAAGGCCACGTCCCAGAAAAAAAACACCCATCAAAACAAACTCTAACAAAGGTGAATAGGGAAAGGAATTCACAAAAAGGGATTTCTGGGAGATGAGTTATCCTGGCTTCTATCTATCTCCTTCAAACAGGACTCAATGTATCGGCAATTGCTTAGTTTAAATGGTCTGAGTCTGTTGAACTAGTTGCCATGGGATGGTTTTGAAAGTCAAATCTTAATCTCTGACGTGTCTGAAAAAGAAGCTTTCATTTCCGTATTTGCTCAAATCACTTAGCAATACGGATTTGATCTAAGCTGCCATTTCTAGCCATTTGCTAGGGGGTTTTTTATATACGGTATTTTAAAAACACTACCAAAATGTTTAAAAATATGTTGAAACAAATCTTTTTATTAATGCTTGGAGAAAAGAAACAACATTTCGACATTTTCTATGCTATGCTCATGCACTGCACTAAAATTAACAAGTAATTTAGAAATGTCAACCTGCGTATGCAAGAGGATGATAAAACGAGGATAATATTTAGCTAACAATGACCCCATAATTGTTCCTAACTAACGAGAGGGTAAAATCTTTGTCACGTGTGGATTAGCAATAATAACTGCATAACACATGTGCCACTGGTAATGGACTTGCTTTTCTGCATGTTTCTTTTTCAAAGCCCCTTAAAAGAAGGTCCTAGTTGCCCTGGTGTTTGCAGGTCACACAGGAAAACCCCACATCTCTCAAACACACCACCACACTCTCTCTTTTGACTTTGTGGCATCCCAGAATCATGATCATCGCTGGATTTTCTGAGTTTCCCCAGGTCTGACAGGCCGGCTCCTCTCCAAGCAGCTCCTAGAGCTGTCAGAGCTGTCAGATCAGGCAAGGACTCTGTCAGGAAGCCCTGCCACTCAGGAATGAGTGACTTCCCGGCACTCAGGCGTCATATCTGACAATAGCCTATCTGACGTGTCCTTATGTCTCTCTGCCCACACCTAACAGCTAGTTTGCAGTAAAGGCAGCCCACGCATGCAGGTGAGGTGGCTGCCGCTAGACCAGGACGGAATTCTGCAATCAAGAAAACTCCAGCATGACCAACAAGTCGTACCACCTGCTATCTACCGAGCAAGCCAATGATTTTTGCATGAATCACTTTGATGTATTTTGAGCTGCACTTAGATGTTTCTGATTTTGAGTCTGCTTAGATTCTCTTATCCCAACCTTGAATGTTTATTAAAATGAGGCAGTATCCAAGGTACACTGAGTTCCTCTTATTGCGGATTGAAAATACTGCAACCCAGATTCATTCTGTCTAAACTCTACTTGAGTTTCCATGCTTAAAATTTTCCCTTGCTGATTTGAAGCCTTTTGTTGTGCCCAGCCATTATGAAACACAAGGCATAGGGACATACTGTTGAAGTATTTAAATCTAGCTTCTGTTCTCACCTGGGAGATCACATCATAATAAAGGTGCCCCTAAAAAGAGCTAAAGAGGTAGGATGAATACCTTAGGACCACACCAGAAATAAAACTTAAGCTGTAATTTTCCTTTGTGAAAAGACTGACTGCTGGATAGAGAACAAGCATAGGAATCACCACTCAAATGGCCTATGCAAAATGTATGATCAATCAAAAACAAAGAGAAGGAAGGTGGGATTACACGGGGTGATGGAAGGCTCACTGCAGAAATTGCTGTTATTTCCACTGTGATACTCTGGAAGGTAGCTATAAAAAACACTTACTTCTCTTAAAGCAAGATGCAATTTGTACCTAGCATGGTTCTCATATCAGGGTGAGGTATCTGCAAACTATTGACTAGAGGACTCTGTCACTGTTACAGTGATTCAGAGGAATAGCTTTTGCCATCCTTTATCATAGCCTCATGCATCTGTGTATTTCCTTTAAAACAAGAGTTATTAGAGCTTTTAAATCAAAGGTGCTCAACTCTGCACAAATTTAGAGCCTGACTTCTGTTCTAATACACTGGTGCTAGTTAAGTCCCGTGATAGGCAGGTAGACAGAGCACTAGATAGACAGACAGGTGTCAAAAGACATGAATGCATAATTAAGCCAGAAATGAACCTAACAGAAAAGCCTGGATACGTTCCTCTGTATATAGCTGCTCACGCACACTCAAAGTGTGAATGCACTTACGTGTGAGTATATGCACAAAACCACACCCATTCTAAAATCAGGTGCAGTTTAACATTGATTGCATCAAATCCTATCAAATACTTCCTCCCAAAACTGTATTAAATACAGCAGGTTCAGCTGTAAAGATAGCAAAAGACTATTTTCAGCTCTCTTCACAACTTCTTGCGTTACCGGAATGTCGAACTTATGTGGAAAATCAGATGGGTTTGGAAATTTGCCCAAACCAGTTGCCAGCTCAGTATATTTCTAATACTTGGAATCCTCTAAATATAGGCCTTTTATTCAGGAAGCAGCAAGCGCTGAGGATGCTATTCTACTACTCGGAGCAGTGGTTTCGTTTTTCCTTCTGAGACCCACAGTTCAAACTGAGGGGGGAACAATGGAACTGCTGTTCTCCCTATTCAAATTAATTTATTTAATAAACAACTCAATAATTTCTTCTTTGTTACAGGGAATTTTTTTAGGCTCTTTCTTTCGGAAAGACAGTTTCTCCAGAGGAATTGCCAGGGGCCCATCTAGTCCGGTATCCTGTCTCTGACAGCAGCTAATGCCACGGACAGTTATGGAATAACCTATTTATAAGGGAAGTTTCTTTGCCCTGAGGAGTTTGAGGTTGCTTGTGCCTGGAAGCGTGCAAGTTCATAATGCTTATTTTTACCCGTTCATATATAACCACAGATGCTCTCACCAGCTCTATCCAGTTCTAATCCTTCCTGCTAGACTCTCTGACTCAGGGATGCCTAATGGCAGCCATTCCCCACAGGTTACTTGTGTGCTCTGCATTACTGTGGAGCTCAGCGGATAAATTTGCCATGTATTGCCTTTCGGTGTTACTGGAAGCTCCTGCCGGCTGAAGAGGGGGAGCAGAAAAGCCTGATTTATGTTTCCTGCACCATTTGATAGAGGGTGGGGGTGCTTTGGGGAGTTTTTTCTCATTTTTTTTTACTTTTAGCGTGTTCCCTTTCATTTCTCCCTCCCACACTTCTAATTTTTCACAATCTCTTTTCAAAGACAGCTTGCTATGTCTTAGCTGTCTTTGCTATCTCTTAGCTGTGTCTCAGCTTTCTCCTGCTCCCTCCATAGTTCTTCTTTTCCTCCAGTATCTTTTTTAGAAATGTAGGACTGGAAGGACTCAGGAGACTATTCAAAATCTATCAACCTCTATCTTAAAACTAGTCTGCGGCTTTCCCCCTTCTCACTGCTGCAGACTCTCACAGCTCTGATGAGTGGAAACCCCCCAGTACTAGTGGTGACCATTCACTGTGGGCCAGCTTACACCTTTGTGTCCTTGTGATCCTCCAAGAGGTTTTCCACCCACTAGCTCTGCATGTGGCTGAAGTGGAGGGCAGTCAGCATCCTTCACATGGTCTACTTGAACTGCAAGAAGAGATGCTAATTCTCCTCTCTTCCTGAAAGATGCCTATGAAATGGGGAAACACAAAGTTGTATCCTAAAGACTTTCTGTCCCATTCTTTAGACATCCTCATGCTGGGGAATTCTCTTCCCTGGCAGTGACAGCTGACCATGCATCAAGCAGAGAGTGCAAATCTTCTGTACCCAAACTTACCATCTGTCTTCAAACACAGATCCAACACAGAAAGGCAGATGGGGTTTGATGTCTCAACTTATATCAGTGGCATGAACACAGCACAGATGGTACCTTCACCTCCTCAGGATACAAGCAACACAATGCTGCTGGTGGTGCTGACCAGAACCTGCCTGCCAAACTCTTTGTTCCTAAGAGCAAGAGGGCACCATGGATGGGTGTTTTCTAGCACATGCAGTGAGACTTCACCTCGTTTCCTCTTCATAGCCTTGTTATTTCAGAGTGGCTTCAACTCTAATACCCTGATTTCTAGTGCTTCAGTGACCCTCCTGCTAAGTCAGCCAGCAGAAAGGAGAGACAAGTGGACAGCCTTCCTGTTCCCTTACAAGGGAGGTTAGTGATTTAGAGACCTTCATAAGGAAAAATGTTGACTGGAGATACCGCCTCACAGTCTGATGCAAGGATGGGAAAGCCAAAGGTTAGCTACGCTGTTCCCTTGTGTCTCCCATGTCCCATGGGATATACAGTCCTCCATCACATGGGCTGACGGGGAGAGGAGGGATGGGTCTGCCACGGATGGAGCAGGACAGGGGGCATCAGCTGTGGCAGAAGGTGGCTTCGTGAGGGCAGAGTGCCTGGCCAGAGCAAAACCTAGACTGAAGTCACGCAGAGGAGAGATGAGAGAAGGGAGAAAGGGAACTGCCTGCACAGATGTTCTGCTGGGGAAAACAGGGCTAGAAGGGTGCAGAGACAGCTCTGCCAGAGGGGACAGAGAGGTGACACTTGTTTCAACTCACATCATGAGAACAGTCATAGAAAGCCAGTCCCAGAGGTGGACTTTCATCTTGGTGCTGTATTCTTTGCTCTTCATTAGCAGGAAGCTCCCATTTGTGAGATTAAAGTTTAGGAAGGCTCCAGGGTCCCAGCATTGCTAATACCTCTTCCAAACACTAGGCAGCAGCAGCCAGAAAGCCTGAACACTTCGATGAATAGCCTACCAGCTAGAGAAGACAAAGGCCAAACGTTATCCAATACCTTGATTAGCAAATGTGTGCGGCTGAAAACAGCTATGTGATGCCCATATGGTGGAGGGAATCCTACAGCTGGAGATGGACTGGAAGGCAGCAAGAAACATCAAAATCAAAGGAGGGTTCGATGGATGGAGAGGCAAATTTTACACAGACAGGGGAAAGCACTGAACTTTCTTATCTGTGTCACTGGTGGAAGGGAAGACATCAAAGAACAGGGGGACAGAAATGAACGAAGCAAATAATAAGGCAAATTAAATATTTGTCTTCTTTGCACTCCAATATGCTGAGACAAAGAGTTAGTAGAGGGTCCCGCTAAAGGCCAGCTTGTTCAAGAAAAGCAGTCAAATCCCCTCTGCACAGAGCCAGAAAAAAAGACAGCCTTAAGCAGCTCCACCTGAACCCTCCCAAACAGATGTGCATCTAACCGGGTTAAAATCCCAGGGCTGGAGAGTCCACCCTCTCCCCAGACAATCCATTCCAGCATTCAGCACACCATTTCCAGAAGGTTTTTATTCTAACATTTAAGCCATGCCTTTCCTTGCTCTATTTTCAGGACATTGCCCCTTCTCCCATCCACTGCAAACACAGGAAGCACGTGACTCTGACTGTCTTTGCAGCCACCTTTTACGCATTCAGTCAGTTACTGCATCTGCACTTTTATCACCCTCCCTGTACCAGACTTCTGCAAGGACCCTGTTACCACAGAAGCCGACAGTCTCACATCTTTAAGGATGTCATCCTAGAAAAAACACCCTTGTGAGCAAGGCCAGGCCACCATTCTCGTTTTATGGTCTAACCACTGAAGAGGCTCTGTGACTTTCCCAAGGTCAGATGACAGCCCTTGGAGAGAAGCAAGCTATATCTCCCGCTCCCCCTCTCTTCCAAGCCCACTTGCTGGGCTCTCCCTGTCCTGTTCCAGGCAGCAGGGTGAGAACTGAGTGCCGCAGGCTCTGCTCCTCACAATGACTCACTTTCTCAGTGTTTTTGTAATGTGGAGAAGGAGGTGACTCAGAAACTGTTCCTCAATAAATAAATCACGGTTGTTCACAAGGGGCGAGCTTCAAAAGGACAGTGAGTCTTTTCAGCTCTGTACAAGCAGCTTGCGTTACACCTCTCGACCACTCCATGGCTGGAGCCTCTCCAACATCTGCCAGACGATTTAAGATAATCTGCCTGTTTATCTTGCGATTGGTGTTATGAGATTGTCTGGGGGCCTTATCCAAAAGGAAAGCCCCCAGTTTATAAATACATAATAACGAATGGCCTCTCCCCATCTCTCTCTAGAGGCGGCAGGTCCGAGAGGTGTGATTTTGCAGACAGGGAGTGAGGCTCAGGGAGACTTGGTCACCTGCCAAGAATCACACAGGAAAGCCATGTCAGCTTGAGGAATTAAACCCCACTCTGCTGAGCCCCGGACCAACGGTGTGCCTGAGCCCGGTTCCTGACTGTTAGTGCAGCCACGGTTCGTGCTGAGCGTGCATTGCTCAAAGCTGTCCGTGGATCTTTACCAGAAAGGGGATTGAGTTAAAATGTTTGGAACTGGATCCCCAGCACACTAACTCCTGGATACCTGAACTCAGGCATTTGGTTTTTAAACCTTCCATATAAAAAGAGATGACCTTCTAAAAGAAAAAAAGTTATTTTTGGAAACCAGAACTCTCCCACAGAAGCTCAGGGTGCTAGAAAACAGGGTGAGCATCTTCACTCATTACCTTGGTTTTTGTTTTTATAATATTCACAGAGTTTAAGCTTAGACAGTCTGACTGCTCTGTGCGAGAGGCACCCTGTGCACAGGACCAGCTTGGCAGCTGCACAAAACACAAGCGGTAAGAGAGATCCCCCTCTCCCTTCCTGCCTCCAAACAGACCAGCTCCATAGGGCTGCTTTGTCCTCCTCACAGCCCTGCAGCAGCTGAGACATAGTCAGGGTGATTCAGCGGATTAAAAATGAATCAGTTTGTTTTCTAAATTCTTAAAAGAACCTTCCAAGGTAGAATATTTTGTAATGGAATCCCTCCATCACCTCAGTCCTGATCAGGATAACCATGAGGAAAACAAGTCCTGTTGTCAAGCAGCACCATCTCATCACTCAAGGAGAAGCCAGACTTAAAACATCTCCAGTCTTACAGCATTCTGCCCATTTTTCCTGCTTGGCATTTGCCTTCTGGGCTTTCCCAGTTTCCTCTTTGGTTCACTGGGCTGCAGTGTATGGGGAACCTGGAAGTCCCTCAACTCTGAAGCTCTGGGGCAGTCCAAGGAATTTAAGCTGTTTGTAGAGCTGGTGAGATGGGAACACTTCTCTGTACAAACACCCAACTCCTCCGCATGTCCCGAAGAGCAGCTTGGGTGCACACAGCCATCCTTACCAGATGCTTGTTTCTGTGGAAGGAAAATCCAGACCCGTGGCCAAGACAAACACCTGATCTAGAAGTTTAGAAAACCAGAGCTGAGGGACGCTCTCAGCCCAGAATGTAAATGGACCTCAAAAACAAAAAACCAAAAATCTTCAAAAGACAAAAATCCAAAGTTTTCTTTATTTTCACACTGATTAGTCTCTCATTTACCTTCTACTTCCACTGTATAACTTGGTCACATTTTTAACATGTTTTTCCTCCCAAAATTTCAATTTCTAGTGAGCTCTGCTTATCAGCCCATTATTACCATATTGATAAGCAAGGCTCATTTAAACAGTATTAGTGCCACACTACATGATCATGTAACAGTGTCCCTAAAAGAGCAGTTGAAAGGAAGAGCTTTGCCAGGCATAAAGCTCAATTTGCAGTGACCAGGAAAGCAGATCTTAATTCACTTTGGAAGGTGTTTGGTGCATTTTACATAATTCCAAATTGTAGTATTTTGTCTACCTTCTTTATCAGCTCAGAGATTGGTAAACAATCACTACATGTTTGGAATAGAATATTGATGTCACAGGCTTAATAGTCAATATATTTGATTCAAGAGCTGACAGATGCAATTTAGAGCTAGAAAGATTTGATTTAATTTAATAAGAGATATATCCAGTGCAATAGGCAATTTGGGTAATGAGGGCAGGAATTTGGTTGGCGACTGATCCCTTCCCTTAGCAAGAGGCAAATGAGCTTCAGCCAGCAGCACTTGTGTTTCAGCACCCTGAAGGAATTTCTCTCCGTGATCCAATTCAGCATATGAGAGATGCATTTCCCAATTAATAAACATCTTACACTTCTCACTTGACTTCTTCGGTGTGTCACGTACCTGCAGCATTTCTGAATCCAGAGCAGAGTCCTCCAGCGCCTCACAAGGGAGAGGCAGAGTGGCCAACCCGCCCAATGTGGGCGCCTCGTAATCCATGCAGGAAAAGCACAGGACCAAGTTCAGAAAGAGGGGAGAGAGCTCTTAAAACCTGCACATCTGAACATAAGAAAGCAAAAAAGGAGGCAGTGATTTTTGGATACGAAAGGAAGGACAAAGGAAAGGAAAATGGATGTACAGAACAGATTTTCTTCATCCTGAAGGAAAAAAATGAGAATTCATGGAAGGGAGGGGATAGAACTGTTTTAAGTTTGATCTCAAGTCATCTTAGGCCCTACACGCAATATATGTGGGGCTGCAGAAAGATCTGCCTGGATTTATATGGGGGGTAGGGGAGGGAAGCAAACTTGCTAATTTTGGTCGCCTTTGCTTAAGTAAGTTCATCTGTTGTAGTTGCCAAGTCAGTAATTTCTGGTGCAAAATACTTCCTCCCAAAATGCCTGAGTTACATCCCTTAGACCACTATGGTTATGCCACCAGTGGACACTTTACACCTTGTTTTTTGAAACTCTAACCAATTTGTCAAATTTTCTATCTTCTTTCCTCACCCCGTGTGAGACATCTATCAGGCTCCATTGAAGTCTGCTTTTCTAAGTGAAATTATAAGCATAACAGACTCAACATATCTGCACAGCCTCTGCTCTCATTGCGTGAATATCAGTCTGGAGTAATTCCACCCTTTTCAGTGTGCATGGACATCCCCTGCCCTGGGCGGGGCCAAATTAGTAACTGATGTAAATCACATGATCTGAGTTGAAGTCAACAAGATGTGAACTTCCACCAAGCAGACCACACAGATGGCTATTTTCGTGTCAGTAGTAGGGGAGTATAAAGATACGGGGAGGAGCAGTGCAGTGCAAAGCCCCTGGCTGTAGTGCAGGGCTGACACAGGATGACCCACACATCAGCTGTGGTAGGGTGGTCAGACAAGGACCCATGATAGACAGGTAAGCAGTGGTCCCCGCTCTGGGGTAGAGGAGATAGGAGCATGGGATCCCTTCCCTGAATGTCTGCAAAAGAGCAGAGATCTCGTCGGTTCCAATAATACTGGGAAGAAAATAAGTATTTCTTTTATTTACTTTCCCAAAAACAACCAGCAAGTGAGGAACTTCTGTTTCCTTTTTTCTTCCTTCTTTGCAGTGAAAAATCAGTGGTTTCTGAAAAGGGTGGACTTTTTAATTTTCTGGACAAAATAAACACATTTATTTTTTTAAAATCAGAAGTATTTGCTTTCCTGGTTGCCTTTCTTCTCAGCCCTCTTTACCCCTCCTTCAGGAGATGACACCACATCTTCTGAGAAGCATAAAAAGGGAACGTTTATGGTTTAAGTGTAAGTTTAGAAAAGATGAGTATATATTTATATCTTTTTCTTCTCTTCCTCTGTTAAGGAAATGCAACATGACCTTAAAACACCCAGATATGACCTGTGGGGACAAGCCCTGCAAAGGAGAGCCCAGCAGAGAGCAATATCTGAAAGCAAGAGGTTCATGGGGTTCCACAGGGAAGATGGAGGAGAGAGTGTCTGTCTCACATGAAGGGAGCAAAGGGATGGCAGGTCAGAGCTGAGTCATGCTGTGACGTGTCCTAAAAAAGGTGACAGCTTTGCAGCATGAGCAAAGGCTGCCTTTGGCTGACGTGACAAATGCTGCTACTGCGTGACTGTGGACTGTGACTGTTCCTTGTGTTTGCCCCAGCTCTCTGTCTCCTTGTGTAATTTATGCAGGATGCGAAATCCAGCCTGTTGCCTTTAGCAGTGCCCTGGCTTACACAAACATGATCTGATTAACTTCAATGAATCTGCAGAGGCTAAGGGGTTAACCACTTCATTTGGAATTTGGTTCCACTGCTGATGCACTAGCAAGAACTGCACCCACTGACACTTGGTCTCTCTCCAAATCATATTAGTCCTCCAGGTTCCACAGGGAGAAAGAAAAGAAAAAAAGAAAAATGAAAAATCCCCACAGCCTGGTCAGACAGCGTGTACAATCCAGTGAGAACAGTTTAAAGTCTTACCACCCCCTCAGTTGTGAGGCAATACTCGGATTTACTCGATTGCAGAGGCTCATCTGCTATGCCCTCATGATAGACCCCAGCCCTGCAATTAACTGCGCACTGGCTGACTGCTCTCCCTCCTGGAAACCTGTGACCCACCAGAACATGCCAGGGCTTAGCAGCTCCTCTGTGACCCATTGAACGCCGGATCAGGGCTCTCATCAGGGAGCCAGGCAGCTACAGCCCCAGACGCAGAGAGGTCATCAAGCTATTCAGCAAGAAGGGTTTCATTACTATGCTTTAAGCACATCCCCTTTAAGAACATAAGCACACTTTTTAATTAAGCCTTTGGTGTTTCTTTTCAACATCAGATACCTTAGTGCCGCTTTCCTTTCTTTTTTAATATAATTTGATTGAAAGTGTATTTGGCCATATCATATATATGACAAAAGGCCTTTTTTCCTTATTGCTTCAAATTATTTTTCCAATCATGTTCTATATACTGTGCACAGGAGTGAATTATAAGGAGTTAGGCAACATACATGGTGTTAATTAGATAGGGGACGTAGAAGGTAATTTTTCCATGACTCCAGGGAAACCTTTATGTTATGCTTATAAAGCAAATGCAAACAGCCATGCAATACAAAGTGCTCCTTAAAAATCAAGTTACACACTGAAATAAAATACTAAGAGCAAAATTAGTTTCTCCAATTTAATTCAGTAAAACTTTAATAGCATCTGACTGCTCGCTGCAAAAGTCATTAAAAAAATTATAAGGAATTCACAAATGACTGATAACGTAAAAGCACAAAGCCTTGGATTCTGTTTCTAGCAAAGGTCCTCATGCAGCAAAGCGCTGGAGCCCACACCTAATTCCGTGCTCCGGGAATGTGCTCGCGGGCCAAAGTTAACAGCTGAAGTCGCACCGACTTCAGCAGGAGGCTGATCTGGCGCGGGAGGACGTGGGAGCTTTGATCTAGAGGGAACGGTTCAGGGAACATTCAAAACCTGAACGGAGCCTTACACAGACATCAGTAACTGCATGTGCTAGTCAGGCAAACACTTCTGAAAAATAGGACAAGCTTGAGCAGGGGAAAGGCAGGCGAGCGAATTAGGCGAGCCGGTGGGTCTCTTTAATCTCTGACACTGCGATAACCAGTGGAGGATGTTGGAAGTTTTACTGCCTGCACAGAAAAACACAGATTTAAATTTTCCTAAATGTCATTCAATAACTACAGACAATAGATAGTTCTTACGAAAACTGAACCATTAGTAGCAGGAAGATCAAACGAAATAGAGCTGCCACTCACGCCTTTGCTACGGTGGCTCAGAGGAGCACAGTGGTGAGAAAAGTGACTTTTCCAGTAGGGATTTGCAGAGTTATAACTCATCCGGTATATTTTTTTGTGTTAAGTGAAGGGCATAATGCACAACCGATCACGTAGGGAACTTTTCCACTAAAGATCTTTCTGCCATCTTCGTGATAATCAACACTCTTTCATTAACATGCTGTGTCCCCCCTGGCCATAATCAAACTGTGAGTGGCTTATATCCCACTCTTAAAAATGTTTTTAAGGTCACGAATCTTATCAATTAATATTTCAGAGTGATTCATACCATTTCTAATAGGCAGTGGCTGAGCAGGATCTTGCAGATAAAAATATTTTCTGAACAGATTCAAAATAATTGCTTTTTTAAATTGCTGGTGGGGGTTCTGCCACTCAAGCAGTTAAGCCTGAAAATGTGCTTAAGAGATTAAACAAGGAAAACTGAGCTGGTCTGGTAGCTGGCCCCTTTCCATGTGTCAAAGAGTTGTCACTACTCCAAACGCAACAGCGTGACTTAGGATTTGCCTTGGTTCATCCTGCACACCAGACGTACAAGGTGCAGAAGTTCTCGTGTTCAACCAGGCTTTGCGCAGCTTTCTCATACAGCCACCAAGGGATTCAGCCAAGGAAAATATGTGTGCCAGGGAGTGATATGGTACTTGGAATCGGAAAGCTGATGCCAGCGGTTCCAAACAGGCAGCGCACAGTTTCTGCAGTATTCTCCACGAGGTTTGCAGAGTAGCTGCAGCCCTGGTGGGGCCAGAGCCGTGTTTAGCCACCGTGCACCCAGCAGAAGGGGACCTTCCTACATGGGAATATCCCCAAAGTGATCAAAAATGTAATTTCCTAACACAACGGTACTTGCTGAGGGACCATACCCTGTGCTGAGGGCTGAAATGCAGGGATAGTTTACTACACAATAACTAGTTTTGGATCTACCACCGAACTGTAATTTAATGTACACATGTGTGTATATGTACACACACCCACACCCCTCGGTTGTTCAATATTGTGTATTTGTACAGTTGTATGTATGTTTTTACATGTTGGATTCTAAAAATAAACAGTGAGGGAGTCTTTGAAGTTTCTCTGTGTGCGAAATACAAAGCAGATGGAAAAATTCTCCTTTTTTAAAATATAAATACAGCTGAATCACAGCATATTTAACACTCTTCTTCTAAAAGGAAAGCCTGGTGCTCAGATTCCCTATGTAATTATGGAGCTAAACTTTCAGGTAAGTAGAGGTTTTGGGTGCTTCCATGTCAGGTGCCTAAAAACGTGTCAGAGCTTTTTAATTTCCATACACTAAATCTCATCTCTTATTCCCCCTACAGCATTTTCAGGCACTGCAGTATTAAGACACCCGAAGTCACTGATTAAATGCCCTGATTTCACAAACCTGAAACTCTCAAGCAGCCTGGGAATCTGCATAGCACTGGAGAGGAGGTGATCACTTCGTCTTTTCTTTTTTCACGCTTACTCTCGAAATCCAGTCTGTTTCTTAGGCTGACATTTCCAAGGATATCTTCCCGAGCTCTCTGCCTTGTCTCCAGGGGATGTCTGTGCTACCTGCTAATGGCAGAGCCAAGGGAGCCAGGAGCAACCAAGTTAATTTAGTGTAGCCGTATCACGAGCCTGTTCATCCCACTGCGAAGCTGAGGGCAGGTAGGGAAAAAGCTGTAGGTGAAAGCTTCAGGACCTGCAGGACAAAGAAGTCCACATGGGCAGGCTCTGGCAGGTCAAGAAAGAAGGCAAGGAAGACATGGTCAAGAGGCTCCAGAGACTGAACGCCTAACAATAATTAACTCCCAGGCTCTCCTTGGAGACTCACAACTTTATATTCACAATTTTGTCCTACTTTCTGCTCTCAGATGATTTTTGCTTTGCAGCACAACTTCATTACATGCCTTTCACCAAGGGGACTGCATCCCTCCCAGGTGTTGACTTCAGGAGACAGCCATTCTCCTTGCTCTTGCATAAGCTAGAAAGGTGACAAAGTCCTTTTTTAGGTAACTTTGTCCATTTAAAAACCAAAAAATCAAACATTTCTGAGGAAGATGTCAGCCTAGAAGAAATTACGTACCATGCAAAGGGGAAAGGTGAGCAAGACAATTAGAGAGAGAATCTAATGGCTGTGCTAAGAGCAGAGGGTTTGTTCTTCTGAAATTAAGCCTTGAATTTTATTCTCCATTAATATTGCAAAATTTGACTGATAAATAAAACATGATCAGTAGTGTGGAATAGAGATAATAACACAAGAATAAACAGTAATAGCTATGCCTTGCTCTTACAAAGGTGGCCTTTTAAATGCTTTGCAGAAGGAGGAATGCTACCTGTGATAATGGTAATGTGCTGAGCTTTGTGAATAGTTAATTTTTTCGTCTCATCTTGCTGTATCCAATAGCATCCTCAAGGTGTACACGGCACATTGTTCCTCTGAATAAAAACCATAAGAAAACAGATCAAAAAGATGACACTATTAACAAAATGTATGTGCTTCAGTCCTTGAGACAATTCAACACAAGCTGGTCTGTTATGCTGGATAAATACGAGTTTTTAGGAAAATACATGTGGTAACAAAAATATCAACTTTTATCTTACAAATATTGAATAATACTTAAAACAGGTCATCTCTGCCTGGATAACAGATTTGTTCTAATAATACCATTCATCAAAGAAATATCATGTGACCTTCTGTCCCAAAGACCTGTGTACTGCACTGAATAAAATCCAAAACTCACTAGTTCTAGCATGGTTATCAATTATTTTAAGTTAGGTCAGAGAGATTCAAAAAGCCTTGTGAAATTCCTTTTAAAAAGAAGAAAATCCAGCAAACGTTTCACTGAAATTAGTGGGTCTTTTTTTTACTATAAGTGAATGCTAGGGAAGCCACCACCACGCTGTTCCCCTCAGCTCACATCGTTTTGCTGTCATATAGCATCCAAAACATTCTGGATACAAAGTCTGGATACAAAGTGAGACTCAGGGGTACCTGGAAGTGATGAAAATCACAGGAGATCTTGATTAAAAAAGGAGTGCAAATTATTAGCTTGTATAGGAATAGTGCTACCCTGTTGCTTGTCTCTGGTCCTATCTTTGGCCCTGTCTCCTTAATGGGCTTTGGATCCATGTTGTAACCTTGTGTCCAGCTCTGGCCCTGGATCCATTTCCTCCTGACTGTACTCCTTGAGTGGTCCCTGGAGCTGGTTCACCTCTTGCCTGGTCTGGGAATGTTGGACCCATCCAGCTCTATCCAGAATGTTCGTACCCTGCTGGACGGCACCCCATCACTGCCCAGGCTGGGGTCACCCCTGCCTCCCGGCTTGCCCTTCCTTAGGGCGCAGCTGTCTCTTGTTGCCCCTGGACAATGAGCTGTTTTGTCACTTCAGTGTAGCCAGTTCCCTCCTTTCATCATCTCTAGGAACATGTTACCAGAGTTATCTGTATCGTTCCCACCGCTCCTATTCTCCAGCCTACACTGGCTTTCATGACAGTTACATGCCTGAAGATCTGTTTGGTGTGCTGGGACATGCTTTTAATGTTCCTGACAAGAATATTGGATCTGGAGTGAAGAGGGGGATATCAGCTGTCTCCCTCGAGAGAATCTGGGTATCTTTTCAGAATTCCATGTGTAGTATTCTGCTGCTGAATCTTGACAGAGAAATAACTCTTTAGAAAATTTAGATTTGTGCCTCTTCATATCCTCTAAAAAAGGAAACACTAAATTTGGAAGACAGTTAATTAAAAATCAAAGGGGAATTCCACTTGATCGGATGGGGCTGTCTGGCTGAGGGTATCCAAGGTAAATTGTTCTGCACCAGAGCTGTACAACAGCCGTATACCTCAGGTAGAACAGTGCACAAATTACTTCTGAGACCTCATGGCACAACAAGCCTTTGCACAGAGAAGGGACTGAAGCCTTCAGTACCCTAGGGTGATCAACAGTAACAGCACCAAGGGCCCGGTGTGCCAGGATTCCCTGGCAGTCCTGTGGCAAAAGCATCTGTCTCAAGTAGAGGTAGAAAAGCACAGACAAAAAGTACCTGTTGAAGCCTTTCTTCAGAGCACAGCAGAAGGCAGGTTCCCCAGCACCAACGCAAGCAAAGCTCACACAAGGAAGCTAACAAGGTTAAGCACCGTATTAGACAGCTGTAACAAAGCCATAAAATGCTGCAGTTTATTTTCTCTTGCTCTGAGTGTTGGACGGAGGTGTTGCAGACACCATAGTCACTTGAGACAGGGTGAGCTGGTTCAACACCAACCAAAAAAGAGCCAGCTCCCCAAGTATACTTTCCCCCACCGTGATCACAGCCTTGTGCTAACTCCAATGCCCATCAGATCTCCTCCTCACTAAAATGGAAAAACACAGTCAGGAACAGGCGCTAGTTCACAGAAGAGCTACATGAGCTCCCACACTGGCACTACCAGCATTGCCTAGCTGGAGGAAACTGGGAGGAAAAGAAAGAGAAACACAGAGTCACTTCTGTCACCACACCTTTTGTCGTCAGCTGTATGGCCCATGGCCATAGACCTCTGGACAGTGGGGCCAGCATGTGCTGAGCATATACTGCTGGAAAGGCTCTGTGTCATGAAAGTGTTCATAAACCCCAGCAAAAGGTGGGTGTGTAAATCAGGCTATCAGCACACTGTCCTTATGAAGCGGAAAGAGGTTTGATCAGAGCCAAAACCCACAGAAATCCAAGATCTCCTCCAGCTATTGCCCCCAGCTTGTATTGGAAAGGTTTAAATCCTTCCTGAGTGCAGAAGAGGGGAGAGGGAGCTGAAATGGGGTCCAGCTAAGGACACTTGGCTTCCAGCACAGGACTTCCATTTCCCCCTCTCTGAATCTCTTCTGCTCAGCTCTGTTACCTTGCTGTCCTCTCCACAGGGCTTCCACCCACACAGGGCAGGAAGAGAAAGAAAATGGGACAGATCCTGCCAAACACTGCAAAGTTGCCAAGCCCAGAGAAGTTCTCGGTTTGATGAAAACACAGCTCCTCTCAGAAGAAAAATTGCAGCCTTGAAGCATATGCAGGGGTGACATGGAAAGGTGTGAAGGGCAGCAAACCAGCAGAAGGCGTTAGATCTATTGGAACAAGCTTTACACGCCAGTTTGAATCTGATTTTAATTACAGACTCTGTGTTTTAGCTGCTATTCTCTGTCTCTTTCAGAGTGGCTGACTGTTTTGATAACCGTTCTTCCACGAGCCTGATGAGCCACCTAAGTGACACAACAAGATGAGATCAAAAGTCTGAGATTTGGGTGTTCTCTGCACCATGCTGAGCCTTGTGGTTTGCCTGGATTTCCCACCCCTTACCTCTGCTCTGGTGACCTGCCTTCCCTTCCCCTTTGGTTTCTCCACCGTATTAGTCTCCAGTTAAGGTCCCGGTTTGGAAATCTCTTCTTGCCTGTTCAAGCATTCACGTGGGGATCCCACAGCGCTCAGATCTGCCAATGCAATTGCAGCTTTCACAGCCATCTTCTGTCTTGACAGTCACAGGCTTTCTCCTCCAAAACTGTTATCTATGAGTTGAAAAGAAAAATCTGTCCTTAAAAAGGCAAACACCTCAGCTCAACTCCCATCCCTGCTGGAGTCAAAGGGAAATTTGCCAATGACTTGAACAACACCAGGAGATAACGCTCTTCCTTTATCTGTGCATTAATAGTCTTCTGCTGTCAATCTCCCCAGCAAGACAGTCTTATCGGTTCCCACACAGTGCACGAAGACTCTGTGACTTATGCCTCTAACACAAAATAGGCCCATCAGAGCTTTTACATGCCTTGGATGGACTTACTGTGTGCTAATACACGTGTAATTTGAACATCTGTTTTGGTTTCAGACAAAGACAATAGGATTTAGGGGAGGGAAGGAACTAGATAGGTTGGCCAAGGATCACCTCTACCCCAAGCTAAGGTGTGCAGCCTGGTACGTGGGCTGTATTGCAGAACATAATTGTTCTGCCTCCAACCACACGTCATGGGGCTGAGGAACCCAACCTCCCACACAGCGATCATTGCATGGGGAGAAGACAAACTCCCAGGGTGGGAAAAGGAAACAAGAGGAACTGAGGACAAAATGGCATACAGAACACTTTGGCCTCCTATATTTCATGTTATACACAAGGGGATGGTTACATGAAGCATGAGATGATGAACATATTACTGTCTGCAGGGCCAAATCTGACATCTTAGTCCAAGACAAATTCCAAGTAACGGTCACGGACTGAAAAGCTGTTTTTTAAGACTTTCCTTCACCGTTAGTGCAGAGAACTAGTGATCCAGTCTACAAGTATATATATTTGAAAAGGTAAAGAGGTGGGTTGCAGACATTGGTTGCCTGCTATTTCAGGCTTAAAAGACAAGCAAAATCTTCACAAAATATACATGGTTATTTCAGAAATAACATTAAACTTAAGTAACCCAGTAATTAATTATTGGTGTGACTACTGCTGTATGAAACACTTCCAAAGCCAGGGAAACAGCAATAATGTACCTTTCTACTTTAATCATTTCAACATGTAGTGATGCTAGACTTTGGCAATTTATAAATACACACACATATATACAGGCACCAGGCACATTACATACCTGGACGTATATGTGCTATTTATCCCAAACCCTTTCAGGTTATAAAAACAAGAGGGATGGATATCAGAGTCACTGGTTATGGAGGATTTCCACATGGCATTTACCTCTGGGTGAGAGCAAAGTCCCGGGTTTGCCATGTTTTGTCATGCAGCCAGCAGACCAGCACTATTCCTGCCTTTGCACAATTTCACACTAACCTGGTTCAGAACACCATTCCCAAACCCATCCTGAAAGCTTCGGACCTTCCTTTTGATACAGTATTGGTCTGATCTCAGGTAAATATGATCTGCCAAAGGAGTCACGCTGCCGGCACCAAAGCCCCAGACTGCACATACACCCACAATTACGTGTGGCAGATAAAAGTGTTACCCCTTACTACTAAAATTCTTTACACTACCTACACGCAGTAAGACCCTGCTTTCGGCTGCTACAGATTTTTCTGAACATTAACTAAAGGAGCTAAACTTTCCACGTGGGTGCTGAATTCTGCTATCCTCACCTCAGGGTGGAAGCAGGAAAAACTATGGTTTTTTTCACTCATATTTAAAAATCACAGGGAAATCCTTGCTTGGAGGCTTAGATTTGGGGGCAGGAACTTGGCAATGGTGGCTGGAGGGCAGGAGTTTAACCAAGGACATGTTTCCCACACCCCCACTAGATTAAAAAACTCTGCCCATACTTAGCGAAGTTTATACTTGAAGGATAACTGCTTCCAGAGGCTCACACTCAGCCTTCAGTCTGCTGTCCTTGCATGGGCCAAATGAACCCCTGTAGCTGCAGCATGAGCCTATACCTCAGCTGAAAGCAAGGACATTGCCTCTCCATTCTCTTAGCTGCATTTTGGTGAGTAAATTAAACAGCACCAAGGCCTGTAGCACAGTCTATAGTGTTTAATTATTAGCACGCTCCCTGGCACAGTTTCGGCTTGTCCTAGGGAGTACTCTCAGAGGCTGTGTCTGGGCAGGGTTCAGAAAGCAGCACTTGCCAAGGGCTGTTCCCAATAGGCAGAAAGGATAAAGCCATCCTGTTATGGGAGGAAGAGAGTTTAGCTGTATGGATGTGAGCCAGGCTATGCCACTTGCTCTTAGTGCCAGAGAATGGGCACTGGCCCAGTTTAATTACAATGAAGACGTATAATCAGTGACTCCTTTGTCAGGCGTTGGCATCGAGGAAGGAGAAAATATCAAACAGCAGAGAAAGAAGAGCTGAAGCCACTGGAGGGGAAAGGATGGCAGTGGAGATGGTAATCTTAGTGTTTGAGTTTGGGGTAGGAAAAAACAGGAGTGGGAGCTGGTGCAAGGGAGAAGGTAGGAATGAATGGGAAGAGATTAAGAGGTCAGGGAGAAGGATTTGGATGTGAGTGGGAATTGCATTACTTTGAGAAAGACTTCAGTAAGTGGAACAGAATGAGGTCGCTGCTCAAAAATGAGGAATGAGATGAGAGAGGAAAAAAAGAGGAATACATGAGGTGGTGGAAACTGGAAAAGTTAGCTCAGAAGAATGGGGCAAAAAATCAATCAGGCCTTTGAGCAAGCAGAGGCTACAAAGCCCTTCGAGAGAACAAGAACTTCTGTCCTCCACCCCACCTGGTTGTAGGAAAGAGCTCAGGCTTTATCAGGAGGTTTCATGTGTTGCTTACATATTTCTATATCTTTATCTTTGGCTTTCACCTGTGTCACATCTCATTCTTACAGGAGCAATTTAATCTTCCCATCTCAGGAACCTCATGGTCAGAAGGAAGAAATGTCAGAAACAGTTAAGGTAACCCACCCTGTGTGTACCCCTGAGAGAAAACACCGAGCAGCAATTTCCATCAATAACTCCCTGTGGAGATTTGGAAAGGCTCCGTGTTCCCTTAAAGGTATCCTTGAAGAATCATTTTAATTAACCGTTTACCTGCTGTACGTTGCCTGAGGCTTTCAGTAGCTAACATTGCAGTTGCTTTAGCATCAGCTTGTCACGATTCATATGAGCAGTCTAGGCATGATGCACTTGCAGTCTTTGATTTCTTCAAAAGAATTACAAGCCACACTGGGGTAAAAATCCATACTGGGAACCAGCTGACCCACCTGAAAATTGAGACACAAAGGAAGACCTCAGACTCCCTTCTCGCTACTACTGTAATATAAATTTTTCTTTTTTTCTTTTTTTTTTTCCTTTGTAACTGAATATTTTACTGACCCTGCAAAAAAAAAAGAAAACTTCTTACCATGATCACTAACGAACAAAAATGCAGAAAGCTCCCATTGCTATTGTGCTTGGAATATAATAGTCAAGGTTAGCACATAATAGCTAAACAATATGCATTTGAAAGCCGTCAAGAGAATAGTGCTTTGTTCTAATGAAAAGGATTGAAATGTTTTCCACTGTCTGCCTTGACACTTCATGTTACAGTACTTGGAATTACTTCAGTCAGGGAAGCTGTCACATCACTCATACAGTGCCTATAAAGCAGCAACACCGCAGCAGCAGTAGGGAGCCGGTGCAGTGCACCCACAAAGAGAGGATCATTTTTATTCTCCTTCCTTGCCAGATCCATGTTTGCTTGGGGACCACCAGAGGAAAGCATTCTTCTGGTAAGTTGGGTTGGGTTTTTTTCTGTTTGGATTGCTCCTTTGGCACTGTACCAGCATATCCCGTGGGCCAAGACACAGCACTCCTCCGTTTCAGGAGGAGGAGCTCCAAAGTGAGTGATTGCTGAATGGGTGCTCAGGCAGAGCTCTGTCCACTTTAAGCCTGCCTGTGTGGATTTTGCCAGTCACATTTATTTCAATACATAAACCAAAGGACGGAAATTCTGGTCCTGACCATATCAGGCATGCACAGGAAAAGCAATTCCAGCTACAGGTTCTCCTGGCTTATTATCAGTCAGGTGTCTTAAGATGGGGCTAATTAAGAAAGTTCCCTAACTGGGGCAAGCCCAGCTTTGTAGGGCGAGGAGGTGTATGATGCAGCTGGGTGAGATGCTGTTGGATTTTGGAAATATGTAAGTGTAAAGTCAGGAAGCAATTATCCTTTCAGGTGTAAATCAGTTCCAGAAGTACGTTCTGGCTTGTGGAAACAGCTCTGAGCAAAAACCCACTAGGTTTGGAGGGTAATTAATGAGATCGGTACTCAAAGGAGCACTGAAGTCATTCTTCCTGCCCTCCTCCCCATCAGTAAAGGACAGACACAGCCATTTTCATAAGACTAATTCATCCACAGTAATGGCATAAAATTGCGTGATGGAAAAGCATAAAGCTCTATGAACCAAAAAGAAAAAGAAAAAAGGAGGGCAATGACAAAAAAAAAACCAACAACCCCCCAAAAAAACTGTTATCCAGATCTTCTGAGGTCAGACTAGGTTTCAACTTCGCTAGCGTTTCATTAATGCACAGACAGAGCTGCAGCCTAGCTCTAAGCATTGCCAAGGAACCTAAAGTTCTTATCACTAAAAAAATCCCAATTCCTTGTGTCAGGAATAGCATTGGGAATTAGGGTCCCTCTTCACTCACCTGTCACCAGTACAGACATCTGATCCTCATCTGTGGACTGAAGATCAGATGCAGAACAGGCTCAGGCACAGAAGCAGGAGGGAGGCGGAACTTACTTAAGCTCAGAGTTGCAGTCCTCAAAACACCGTTCCTGATGCTGCCTCTCCTTGGATGTAACCAACATGGCCTTTGCCTCTTCTCCGGTAACTGAAACAGTCACCCACACACATCAGGAGAGGTTCTGAGTGGTGCTCAATGTATTTTCAGGTGAAGTCCCTGGATCCCAATCAGAGAGGGCAGCCCTGGGCACACAGAAGTCCTGCTCCAGATATTTAGATAGATATTGAACCCAGACACTCTCAGGGTTAGGCCGCTGCTGATTCACATTAGTTTTGGCCTGCAGGACCTAATTTTACCTCTGCCCTCCTTTGGGTACCCAAATCTTCACTTGGAACAAGCCTCAGCTTAAACACCCAATTCCCAGGATCAAAGCTTCTCTCCTATTTTCATTTCTACCTGGGAACCATCCACCTTCCCTCCCTATCTATCCAGCCTGGAAGTAATCAGCCCCACATGTCTTTGCTATGCAGTAGTAATGACCCTCAATCTCCAGGCAGGGTTTTCACGCCTGAGCCAAGTATAAGTCAACAGAAAAATCTTTGCGTCTACCAACAACAGATGTATTCACTGCTAGCTAGCAGGGCTCCAGGGAAATCCTGGTAGCCAAAAGAGAAACACAGTTACGCAGTCATTAAATGGTTCCATTAAAAGGTTTCTTACGCTGTTTCTGCTTGACTCTTTCATGTGCTTCCATCTGACCCACTGGATATCCCCCGACCATCTGAATGCTATTTCCAGTACCTCCCTGTGTTGACTTTAGGTGTTTTCCCACCAAACAACTCAGCACCAATATCCTGAAGAGTTGACAGGGAGGTCTGTCAGGGGGCAATTATTTAACTTCCTTCTCCTAAACAGAGCAGCCTTTGGGACCATGCAGCCTGTGACAACAAGGGGGAAAAAATGAATCCAGGGTGTGCTTTCTTTTGAGCAGCTCTTAAAAATGCAAAGAGTTAAGAGTTAAGAGGCAAGCTCTCCTTCATTCGCCCAAGAAAATAAAATTTTACACCTCAGCTCAGGGAAAGAATAAATTTTTTCTTTTTTGATGTGGAGGATAAAGCTGGTGTTAACAACAATAATGTGTTCAAGGTAATATTCTAAATGAGCTTTCTTTAATTTAGAGGAATTAAGATGGTTAATTAAGGGATACTATTCATAGTGCCAGAGTATATCAGAAAAAAAATTTATTTTTGCATGTAATTAAGAACTGACTCTCTCTGATAACCACACAAGTGTATTGCAAGCATATATTCCAATGCAATTAATATAATTCTCATTTTTAACTAGGTAAGATATGTCAATGAAGGGAGAGACAATCTTTAAAAAATAGTACAAAGTACATTGTTCTTCATCGTTCACCAGAAGAAGGCTTGCCCTGCGACAAATGCCAGCATATTCCATTTCTTTTCATTCAAATTCAGAACACGGCGTTAACTTGCAAATGTTTCTGCAAACCGGAGTTCTGGAACATTTAGACTCGGGAATCTCAAAATATTCTGCTATCAAAAATAACTATTAAATTAGCTGCTAAATACAGTAACATATCAAATAACAATCAAAATAGTGAAAAAACAGTTCTGACATGAGGAAAATATTATGCAGAAAAGTAAACAGGTTTTTGTTAATGCTGTCTTTTTTTTTTTTTTTTTAAGGTGTCAGAGTTCACGGGCAATAGCTGGATTTTTACTACGTTGTCATTTTCTTGACCACATAGTATTTCAGAGGACACTGCTCACCAGGTCAGAGGCTCTGGCTTCAATTCCCACCTCCGCTCTTCTATGGACTGCTTGTATCAACTCAGGCAAATCATTTAGCATCTCTAAGCCTTGCTTTTGATCTCAGTAGTCAGGGTAATATTTATTTTCTCCTGTCCTTGCCTTGTTTGGTTAGCTTGTATGCCCTTTGAAGAAAGACCTGCCTTTTCCTCATTTAAATAGCACTTCCCAAGAGGGCAAAGAGGAATAGCTTCATCTCAGTTGTATGAACAAATAATGAATGACATCCTCCCGAATGTGCTTGCAGTCACCTTCAGTTCTTTACTGATGCGATCTTGTACTGTGGAAGTAACTTCATGCTTTGTGAAGCTGTGCACTTCACTCCCCCACCCGGTCTTTTTCCCACTTCAATAACGCAGTTTTGACAAATAGGATCTCACTAGCAAAACTAGCAGCAGCAAAATGAAAAATAACGAGGCTAGGAAGCAGCAAGAAGCACAGGACCTACAGTCAGAATGGAGTCAGAGTGCTGCACACCAAGGGCAGAGGGAACTCAAGTCCCTTTTGGGTGTTATCCTTAAGCATTGCTGAGTAGCCGTTAAGCAAGGTGAGCGAGGACCTACAGCTGGTCTGTAGAGATGGCCAGGTGCACAGAGAGTGCTCCTACTTTTAAGTATCTGGGACAACAAAGGTGGAAGTTGGAGGCCACTTCATCACACCTTCTGTAGGCCAAATAAACCAATTGAAATCCACAATACCACTCCTGCTGCATCTGGATCGAGCATGTGGGAGGGTGGTGTAGCTCTCACCAAGGCAGCCACAGCTGTAACCCCTACAGGCTTCAGAAGAGTTGCATCTCAGTGGCTCAGTTTTCAACCTTAACACCTTAATTTAAGAGAAAGATTAGTTAAACTTGGCTTCTTGGCGGCAGGGGAGTAGCAAGAAAGAGACGGGTCTCCACTGTACCTCAGAATCACATCAGGGCAACAGATCAAATCATGAGCTGTATTTCATCAGCTCTCTCTCCAAAAAGTATCAACTTTTTGGAGAGAAAATGCCATAGCTCAAGCAGAAGAAGTCATGAGTATTTAATTTCCCCAAAACATGAAAATCACTGTTTCGGTCTATCGTCTCAAGGAGAAGATTGAGTCGGAAAATACATATTACTAAGTTAAGGGCAGTGGGATGCAGGATGCTCCTTCCCATGAACCATGGGCTCCTTCCCATGATCCTGGGCCTTCCCTACATCTACCTTCACAGACCAAACTGGCCATCTCTCAGAAGAGTCTTCTGAGCCAGAGCCAGAGCAGGCATCCCAATCCACAGCGTGTTGAAGGACTCACAGGTATACCTCAGGGGACTCATCTGGTCAAGGCCAAAAGTAGCCATTGTGGCAGGAGCTTGTGACTGACCAAAGAGGGCTTTTCAATCTCAAGTGAAGGCCAAGAGTGCAGTGAGACATTTTCTGATCACAGCTTAAAGGAAGCAGAGACACTAAGCAGGTGAGCCTCTGGTATCCAGACCAGGGCTATACTTAAAAATTGAGCCAAATGTTATTCAAAATCGAGCTAAAGATCTAAACTCCTTCAAAAATTTTGTGACCTGTCCAGTTTCAGAAAAAAATATCCTGAGGTGTTTAACATTGCAAAACGCAGGCCTAGGCAATGGCTAAAACACTTATCCGGACCTTTCCAAGACTTGGACAAGTTTACATCTGCTATTGACCAACCACATGGCACCTGCTCTCATGGTTTAATGATTTGGATGCTGCTGTAAATGATTCCAGAAGATATTGGAAGCAACATAGCACTGTATATTTGGGAAAGAAAATAGTAAGGAACTGGAGCCCTCCTACCCAAACTCGCTGAGTACCCAACCATTGACCCACACAACAACTCTCATTGCAAGCAGCTCCTTTCTCCCAGTTACCAGTGAACCAATCTCTTCACCAGAGAGCCCAGTAGTTAATAAGAGACAAAAAGAAGAGAGTAAGCTTGCTTGCCCACAGAATTGGCCTCATCAGAAAAATCTCTTACCACTTCATGTAGTGTCAGCAAATGTCATTAGGCTGTTAGAATGCTGGAAGACCGAAGGAACGGCCATATGATGTCAGTCAAAGGCCCATCCCAGCTGGTACTGTGGTTTGTGCAGTGAGCAGGGGAGGTGGTAAGAAGGAGCCATGCAGAGGGCGAATGTCCCCAGGTGAGCACTTCCAGCCTTGGCAGTGCTCGATTCATTCCCAAGAGGAAAGCTGCATCTAGACCATCAGGTTTAATAACTGCCAATGGGACAATCAAAAATCATTTTAACTTTTCAAGTGTACCAAATTGCTCAACAGTTACAAAGTCCAGCTCCCCCTCCTTTTAACATTAAACCAGTGTAAATTCACCACTTTAACAGAGGTCCTTTTGTGTTGGGTTTTGTTTAATTCACCAGCCCCTCAATTAACAGCCCTTGAAACTTGTTCCTCCCTCCTCACGCCCTCCACCCTTTCACAGACTGCATCAGAGTTATTTTCTAACATGCCCTTCCCGAAAGCTGTCCATCAAACTTGTCCTGTTCCTTTTCCCCATTCAGCTCAACGTTGCCTTCCTGTGGATACGTGCACACTAAGAGCCTAGGTGAGGGCTCGTAAGAGTAACATGGAGGCAAAGGAATATCGTTCAAATGCTCATGAATTTTCAGAAAAATGGACAGGTAATACCTTTTCTAAACAGAGTCTTTACTTTGGAAAAATACTAAAAGCTCAGCATTTCACGCCTCCACCGAGATACGCCTCTGGCTACCTTTTTATTTTTCATGCCGTGTTTTCTGAAACATTACGTTCAAGAGAATATATTGCCTTCAAATCATGTACACATGCGTGTTTATTAAGTCATTACCATAGCCTTAAGTCCATAAAATCACTGTGGACCGGAATACCACATGTGCATCCAGCAATTAGGTGAATAAATTAACCCTGAAAAATTTCTGCTTGGGGTGGAAAAGAACAAGCTGTACTGTGAAAGTTGAAATAACACTCCAGAACAGAGAAATCATTTTGTATTTAAAAGACTGCTACCTGGCTTGTGCTCAGGGGAAAAAAAAAAAAAAAATTGAAAAAAGAAAAAAAATCACGTATTCATGCTGATGATTACCAATAGCTTTGAATTTCTGGAGTAAAAAGAAGGAAAAAACAGTAGAAAACAAGGATCTGGCAGAGCACGCAGATCCAAAGTGCATTCCTCTGCCAGTGTCATTTTCTATGCAGCAGTGTTCTTTCAATTATTTCTTCCCCTCTCTTCCTCTCTGCAAAGAAAATTGGCAGAAAAAGTTGCCTGCAGGATCAGAGAGGGGTATTTTTATCAACCTACAACTAGATTAAAAATCCTTTATCTGAACTGCAGCAAAGGACTGGCCTAAATTAAATCCCGTCTCCCTTTGCTTCTAGGCTGTGGAGAAGTATCACACAAAGGGATTTGTTCTTAATTTCTATTATTTTTTAATTTCTGTTGGTTTTAGTTTACAACTGCACAAGTTACCCATGCAAAAAGGTACAAGAGAGGAACAGAGAGCTACGTAGAAAATATTGAAAAGGGGTTGCCGGATGAGGGATATTAGCTGAAATGTTTGGTCAGTCCATCACCTGAGTACACGGGAGTAGGTCAAGCCCAAAGCTCTGAAGGGCAACATCTAGCCAGTGCATCATTAGCCCGGCTATCAGCTTTCTGCTTCTGCTGTAGCACCCTCTTTAACTCCACAGAGACTGTTCGCATGGCAAAGCATTTGCAGAACCTGGGCTTGCATGAATTTTTAACGGTATTAGTAATCACTGTTTGCATTGTTGCACCGCAGGGAGACTACCAGAGAGCCTCTCAGTAACTGGGTCACCAGAAAGGCCCTCTGTCACCCTGCGCGTCCCATCGCTGACATAATCCCCCATTGTTAACTGCAACCACACGCAGGCACCCGCTTAATTATGCCCATTTGATGCAAGCCTCTTTTATCTGCACAGCCCTAAAGCCCAGGGGTGTTGATGTTGCTACACAGATAACAGTTGGATAAAAATGGGGAAGAGAACAGTAAACAAAGTCAGGAGACAGAGGCAGGAAAGAACAGGACCTGAACGGGTGACATCACAGTCTAACTTGTTACTTTCCTATGAGTGAACCACTTGGCTTATAGAGGAAGGGTTATAAATATTTGGGTCTTTTGCCTTTCAACCCTGTAAAGCACACCACCACCAAAAATCGGGTTGGGTGAAGAATCAGCAGACATCCTGTCCGGGATATTTTTGGGTAGTTGTTCCAGTTCCTGCACTGCTGGCTTCTTTGGTTCCCGCTCGTGTCAGGGTGTACAGGAGCTAACAGCTATTAACTTGGCTCAGCAGTGATTGCTGTGCACAGTGGCCTGGGTGGAGATTTTTCATTTCATTTTCATACATCATTTACAGCTTGCGGCAGCCGTTCTAGAAAGTCAGCACCAATCTCCTTAAGTTAACATGGAACAAACAGGAAAGGAGATAGAATTCTTCTGTTGTTATTTAAAAGTCTTGTCATGTCTGGGCACATTTGGTGCTACCACTGATTTCATTTTCAATATACTTCACTGATATAACGAAGTCATTTCCTTGAGAATACACAGGGGAGGCCTGGACAGCATTAATGTAGAAAAAAACAAACATAACCAATTTTCTTGTAACAAACCTATTTTCTGTATTGCCCTTTACTTGTTGTTGGGTATTTTTTCCTCACGTTTTATATTAATATGATGGGCTGGATTCTGATTTTCAGTATTGCTGTAAATGCCCCAAGGAGCAAATAAAATTTCTGCAGATTTATAAGTGTAACACAGATGAGGATAAGGCCCTGAAGCTTGTCTCAAAATAGCTTATACAGTTCCTCCTGTTTATTCCTCAGCTAGGACTGCTAAAAAAAATACGTGAAAAGTGCTCCAGAACTGTCCAAGAGTCCTTCTACACCCAAGTTCAGACAATCATCACGTCTGTGTCCTTTAATCATTTATCCTCTCTGCTTCAGTTACACACTCTATGAAGAGAAGTATAAAAATAACTCCTTTGCAGCCTCCGATGGCTGTACGGGGGATTAATTAGTTAATGTTTGCACAATACAGGAGCCAGGCTCTGTGCTGATTTATTCTTGATGCATGTCAACCAGGGTGGATTAAGGTGGGAGCCAACACAGATTTGAGCCTCTTGCAAAGAATGCACAAGGTCCAATGCTACTAATTTGCCCTCTGTTTAATTTTTTTCTCTCTTTATGATGGCTTCACAGAGCTGACAAGGCATTGTACGTATCCAGGGAGCTCTGTAGCTCTGCAGATGGGTGTGAGGACCCTGCCTGGCAGAGGTCTTTAGGGATCAGCTGAGGTTGTAGAGATGAAGTCATGATAAGCAACTCTTCAAAAAAGGTCTGGTGGCACAGGTGGCCCGTGAACAAGGGGATAAGCAGACTAAGATTTAAAACAAAGTAAGTCGGTGAAGAATCAGTAATTTCAGGAGGAAACGATTTCCTTGGTTCTTCTAGATCACTGCTTTGCACAGGCACAACCAGTACATTTAGGTACTTTATTGACATTAGTGAAGAAATGAAGGCATATACCCTTACAGTAAGGCAAAATAAGCAAAAAAAAGTCTAATTTGGCTTTTCATTTTGCAAAGTCTTCTAGGCAATGATTGCATTTCGCTGCTAAAGAGCATATGGCACTACTACTTGATCCTCTTACCAAGGGCAACATTAATGACTCTCCCCTAACCCGACAGTATACACTGTTGAATGGTTAAAGGGATGTTCCAGTAAACAAAATGCTCAAAAGCCAGAGCCTGTACTGTTATCTTTCTCCCCTTTGGCCCTTGAATCCAGGCCAGGAACATCTCATGTATCATATGAAAGGATTGCCATAGTGAAAGCGCAGTGACAGTCACGCTGATACCAGCTGCAGCAGTGAGCACTGGTGTGCAGAGCAGATCTGCTGCTGAGCTCGATTTAGTGCCTGCCTATTCCGAGCATCACGATAAAAGGAAGAATACAGCACTCTTCCCCCATGTAAACTCGGTCCCTGTGTAATTTTTCCAGGAGGTCCATCCCGTAGTTTTCCCACAGTAGTCTAAGAATGATGTTTGGATGAGCGTTCATGTGAAACAGGCCGGATGAATTCCCGTGGCTGAACAGGAGCCTTGACACCTAATTCAGCCATCTATGTTAGATGCCCCAAACCAGAGACAGGAAATAGCCCTTGTCAAATAACTGTTCTGCTGAAATCAGCCTGACTTACAGTACCCAATAGTACTCCTGATCAACACAGGTCCAAAAATCCTGTTACCAAACTTCAGAATGTATAAAGCAATGACATATCAAAGAAAAGAGGGGAATAGAAGGGGGAAAAAAAAATCCTTTATATGTAAGACTACCACAGCTTACATAGCACGTTTTGTCAGGACCAGCTCTCAGGATAACTGCTTATGTGAGAATTTTGCAAGGGAGAAGGGGAGGGGGGTGGTTCTCTGCCTCGTTGAAGTTAATAGCTAACTGAATTCAATGGAGCTAAATTCCTCTCTCCCTGTGTGCTTAGTGGAATACCACATTTGTTCAGTCCTTTGTACTTGGTCCTACTGCCCTCTGCTACACGAAGCAGACATTACTGCATTACCGGATTCAATTTTCTCTTTTTCTTGCCTCAGTCATGGGCCCATAAAAACAGTTTCAATGGACAGAATTGTTAATTGCAGGAATAGGGAAATAGATCTGACATCAATGTTAATATCCTTTGATAAGTAGCTGTCTAGAAATCACTTCAAAGTAATGGAGAGACACTGAAGTAATTTCCATTGAGAACAGTGCTTGACAGACAGACACATGTGCAGGTAAATAGAACCCTAAGTTAGCAGGATGGCACATACATATTTATATATAAATGCATGCTGATGCAAAAGGGCTCTTTCAACTGATACAGAAATGCAAAATATTTTGGTGTCACTCTATTGAGCAGGCTCAGAAGCCACTAAATGAGATCGGAACTGTTAGGCTACCTGAAGACAGCGAGCTCCTGGTGGCCCTCTCACAGGAAAAAACTGAAGGAGTATTTCCTGAGATTGCAAGTACAAATGAAAGAACAAAATAGCTATGGCTAAGAGTCAGAAAAAGGGTGAGACAGCCCCAGGAAGTTAGTTTGAAATGCTGAAGAAGACATAAAGAATTCCAGTTCTCATTTTGGGGAGCTGCTGAAACAATCAGTCACAGACTCGCATTACAGTGAAGGTGAAGAAGATTAAAAGGCTATAAAAAAGAATGTGTTAATAAAAAATAGGAATTCTGGGTGATGAAGGAGTAAGAAGGAATTTAGAAGTATTTATTAAATGTATCTGTGAAGCAAAAAAAATTTCAACTTCTGATGAGCTTTAATTGAAGATGCTCCAAAAGCAGACTAATGTAGGCACAATGATCAAAGATTTTTAGGGACAAAAACTCTGCAAACAAATCCTCAGGAAGAAGAAAGCTTGGAAAATATCCAAAGGGGATTATCTCATGAGAGATGTAGTAGGAACACTGCTTCTTTATACTCCTCTTCATATTAAACCCGTAGTGAACTGATGTTTTTCAAAGCAACCACAAAAAACTGATCATCACTATGATGTGCATATGACCAGTCTGGAAGAGCCTGAGTGGGAATTTACCAGTATGATCCACGCAGTTTTAAAAAAGGATCATTCATAGCAGCATTACAGTAGTGTCTAGGGGCCAAGATACGATCTCTTTGTTCTAGGGTCTGAACAAACAGTGCAGAGAGTTTGCTCAAGGAACTAATGACCTTAACAGACAAGACAAAAGGTTGGAGAATGAAACAATCCAGGAAAGACAGATTACTCTCCCCACGTGTGCCAAGACGGATCTATGTCTTCGTATAAGCTAGGGCCAACAACCAAAAATGGAGTAGATGATCCCAGTCCTTTGAACACACCCCCATTGCTCAAGAAATTCCAAAGTATGTATGACAACTGCACACTGTCGGTTACCTTTCATTTGAGGAGTCATAAGTTAAAACTTAGACCTCCTAGGAAGCTGCAAGATTTTAAAAACTTGTGCTTTTTACTGTAAGAAGGCTGAACGCAGGGTATGTGAAAGATTAAAGGAACATCAGGCAGCTGTTAGAGGTTTGCATTTTAGAAACTCAGCTTTGGCAGCATCTTCTGTGAGCAGAGAGGAGGACAGAGCAGGATAAATGTTTGTAGCAGAGTCCAATGCTCTCGGTGGACTCACAGGATTTTTGCCACCTAAGAACACTGTGGCACAGCTATGCCATACATGAAGCCATTAACTTGGTCATATTTATTAGCCAATCACATTTTCTTAATTGTTTGACTTCTCCTACCTTTATTCCTTAGATGACCCTAAGCAGAAGTCTATGCTTTCCTGACATTTCACTCTGTGACCTGCTGCCTACTGGAGCATGGAGAAAGCACCGAGACCATTTCCAAATGAAAAAGGTGTCTGAAAATCAAGCAGAAATGGCAAGGACATATAATGTAGAACTGCGTGTTACCCAGGCCTGTACAAACACCCAAAGAGAGGAAAATCAACTATAAATTGTTATTAATCTTCAAATGTTATCCCTGCCCATGAACTGGGAGTCATTTTTGAGACGTTATAATCTGCAGTTTGCTGAAGGCCTTTGTCCATCACTAATGTAGGGTTATAGAAGCAGCCTTACAGACCAGAAGTCCATCTTGTCCCAAACAATGGCCAAAGGCAGATGCCTAGAGCAGAACATAAGAGAGAACGCCTGCAGTGATGTTTCCTCAGTATAAACACCTTGCCTGCATGGGCTTTCTGAGTCAGCAATGCTGTCAGAAGACTTCACTGGATCTTTTTCTTCCATTAATCTGTCTAAGGCTGGTTTGTTTGTTTGTTTTGAACCGTATAAACAGGCATAACAACCTGTGGCAAGAAGAAGTTTCCCAGAAATCAATACCACGTGAAGAAACATTTCCTTTTGCTTCTTTTGAACCAACCATCTGCCAGTTTCTCCTCATACTGCTTTATATTCCCTTATATGGGAAAAGACAGTGAACAATCCTTCCTTATTTACCATTTTTCTGACATCCTGTCCGTTGGTACAGATACATTCAATTGTCTCTATCTTGAAGACTGTTATTCCAGACAAATGTTCCTCAGACAGAAGCTCTTCCATATTACATTCCTGCTGCCTATCTCTGAAGTTTTTCCATGTGTGTTGTATCCTTTATGAGATGGGATGCCCCAGGAATAGTGTTAAAGAATTACATAAATTACATTTTTAAAATTACAAAAAAATGCTCCTTCTTGTGTTCTCTGTTTTTCTCCAGATTTTTAACATTGGATTTGCTTCTCTATCAGTATCACAGATGATGCACTATGTCATTAAGGAATGAAATTTGAGGGAAATAAATATAGTTTCACAGAAACAGAAGTTAGTACTGGCATCATGGCCTAGACAGTCTTAGATGTAATTGCCAACAAATTAATTCACCAAAGAGTGCTGAACCACTGATGCTATTTTAGGCTTCATTTTGGTAAATAGCAAGCACATTACAGAAGAAGCCATCAAAGAAATTAACCTTTGACTGATCACAAATTGATTCAGTTTAAATTAAATGGAAGAGTAAACAAAAGTAGGTCTGTAATTAAGGTTCAACATTTCAAATGGGCAAAATTTGAGAAATTAAAGGAATTAATTAGTGAACTCAGCTGGACTAAAGAACTGAAAGGCGTGAATGCGGGAAAGGCCTGAGATTCCTTTCAGCCAAAAGTATAGAAACTACCTCCAGCACATGTCCCAAGCCAGGGAAAAACAAAGCCTGTAAAAATTACTCTACATGAAAGTGAATGGGAAACCACCTCAACAAAGGATAATAGCAATCAACCAAGGGCCAACAAAGAATGGAAAAAAGACAACTCAGCAAAGAGAACAGTGCTTTAGAGGCCAAGAAGCTTGAGACTAAAATGATAAATGCCAAAACTCAAGTGGAGCGAGACCTTGCAAAGGACACAGAAGTTAATAGAGATGGGCTTTTCAGTCCTAGGAACAAAATAAACAGCAAGGAAAGGAGTGCAGCAGATAGACAAGAACTTAAATACTTGAAGGTTCCAGTCCCAAAATTAGGCGGATACTTTACACTGATTTTTCAGCAAAGACAGTAAAGCAATAAAGAGTGGTAGGATGGCTGACAATAACAGAAGGAGGGCAAGGACCACATCTGAGAGAGAAGCTAAGCTCAAAAAACCTAATGTCTTCAAAAGCATCTCAACCTTCCTGGTGTTGCAGCTTCCAATGCGAGCCAGCACACCGAAACGGAGAGTTGATAGGTGGGAGAGTCCAAAGAAAGGGGCGAGAAAAAGAAAAAGGGAATGGGAGGTGAGAGGAATGAGGTAAGCCAAGACAGGAGGTTAAGATAAACTCACATGTGAAGTGCTATTGAATTGTCCCCAGACAGGTGCTCCAGGAACTCTAGAGACAGTGAAGACCCCGGTGGGCGATGGGCATTTTCAACCCCAGTACTTGAGTTTTCCTCCTCTGAGAACAAGTGGTCTGCTCTAAAATCTATCCTCTCTTCATTCCTTGTTATGAGAGCTTCCTTGATATGGGAGCTTCCTTGATATGGAGAGCTGTAAATTTGAAAAATCTTCAAAATACACTTGAGAGGCAGCAGGAGTGGGCTAATGAGAGTGTTCTCCTGTATAAACATTGGCAATAAGTTAGTCTCCAGAAAGGCTTGGAATAAAAGGGATGACCTTTTCATTTGGGAGAGCTTAAAATATGAGTCGCCCCATGGGGAAAATTCAACAGAAAAGCCTTTGGGCAATTCCTCACTGCTGAATGTTTATGTTAATAACATTATAAATTAGAGCAAAATTAAGTAAATTTTGTTCTGCATGGGGAGGGCACATCAGGTGGGGAGTTTAGTCTACCAGAGCTACTAAGCAAGACAATAACTCATTTAAAGAATTATTTAGCTATCAGCTGGGAAACACATCACTCTCATTTGGCAGGGCATGCATGGCTTACAAGACATTAATCAGGTGTCCACTGGAGAAGAAAATAGCGATACTTTTACAATAGACTGTAATTTCAAGGGTGGTTAATAAGTGAATAAATAAAACAGCTATCAATACAAGTAGTTGCATTTTTTGTATCTGTAGAACTCCATTAAAAGAGCCATACAACCCTTTCATCACATTGAATTTGTGCTAAAGTATCTTCCTGACCCCAGCTGCACTCTGTAGCTTTCCACATTGCACCATAGTCTTCAGATAGACTCCCAGTGAAGAGCTTCCTTGCCTTCCCTTGCTGTATGCAGGAGCTGCATGTGCAACATCTGTCCTACCAAATGGAGTTCAAGCCCTGCTCAGCATCTGCTCTGGAAGATCTGCTGAAATCAGCAGCAGCTGAAGGTCCAAAGTCCTTTGAAAATTCTGTTCTCAGTCACATGGCAGAACATCAGCCATAGGGTTACCGTATTTCTGTCCCAGGTTTTCAAGAAGCATCAGACATGCTATGCCTATGTTTCACAGATGGTCTGTGCTTGGAAACACATGGCATTTATTGTGCATATACAGACCATCTGTCCAGTGTACAGACCGAAGGCCTGTGACTCCTGGAAATGCTGAACACACCACACATGCTCTATAGCTTATCTGGGAACATGCAGAAAATGTATCCGAAATTTTTACTCTGCCTGAGTGGTCAGAGCCTCTGAAATCTCAGAGGTAATGAATCGCTTCACTTAAAATTCTGTAGGGGAAGAAAGTATATGTCCACAGTGTACAGTAGCTCAAAACACTCCCTTTCACAGGAAAAGAAGGATCTAACCACACTGCCTCTTGTGTTGTGAGCAGAGCACCAGGTAAAGTATCCCACTGGAAGGGAACCAGGACCTCTCCAGCCCTCAAGAAAGAGCCTGAACCCTCTACTGAAAGAGTCATCACAAGAGATCTCAGTCTCAAAAGCCAGAAAGACTGGGGGGTTGTGATAAATTGATTTCATAGGAACAACCTGGCAGCTCCAGAGAAGAGCCTTGAGATTTCAGGAACACAATCCTGTTCCGTCCCAGCCATACTCATTTCCATGGAAGACAACTGGGGTGGCTGATGCATGTCCCAGGGTTGATATTCTCTGCATAAAGGGGTGTAGAAGATCTAGTACAGCTTTCCCATTGGTCAAATTCCCCAGTCACCTCTTCCCTCAGCTCTCTCTCAAACACGTTGCAAAGAGCATGCTGGGTGAGGGATGTGTGGTCAGAGCATGGTGTCCATTGACCTGTCAGCCTCACAAAAGCTGTTTAGACTCAGGAGGCAGCACAGCTTCTCTGAGGTCATTGTAAATCAGCGTGATCTAAACTTTTGGGAGGGTGGCAGATCCCTAAGAAATTTCTGGCAGTGATGCTGTCATTTATACAGAAATGTAAGTCTCTCCTCCCTTTTTGCCTAGGTAATCTCAAATGCATGAATAACACACTGACCCGAAAGGCATTGCTGGACCTATTGTGAAGGCAAAAAGTTGCACAGAATCGGCTCCAGCACTGGGGAGTTGCACACGCCTCTCAAGAGTTACACAGACAAATGCAAACCACTGCTCTGGGTGGGAAGCAGGACACCCACATTTATTATAATATGTCCCCGAACAGAAAGGAAGAGGTGATCAGTATATTTGATACTTGGGTATTTCAGGCAGTCCTGCCCTGAGGTTCTTCTCTGAATCATCTGATCTCATATCACCTCAGCTGTAGCATCGTGGGTGGAGAGGAAGACTGATGATAGCGTATGTCTTCTCCAAAGGTTACACCTGCCAGACAGAAAGGCTTCCTGAAGATGCAGTAGCAGCTAGAGGTTATTCAGCTGCTCACCACCTCTCACTTTCTCTTCTCCACATAAAGGGCAGCCGAGCAATTACTGAAGGAAAGAAACGAGCAGCCTACGCGTACACATGAGGATCCTGTTATGGGAGCATAAATCCTGAGTCAACGGCATTAAAATGCAGCCTAAAAAACACCAGCTTTGACAAAGCTTGCTTTATTAGCACTGCTTAATCTCAGAAAGGCGCCTGGGTGCTGACCAGACTGGGAATACCTGTGTGCTGCCACCACTAGCTAAACCACACCTTGGACCTGCAGTCAGAGACACCCCCATGATTCTGGTGTTCCCATCAGGAGACACACACGCCTTCAGGGGACACCCTGTCACCCTCCTCAGACACTGCACTCAGCATGTACCTTTTGGGGCAGAGCGGAGGTGGAAAGCAGCCCTGGTCGAGGGATCCTGGAGTGAGAAGAGTCATTCTGAAGTGTATGATAGGACAGTGCAGCAGCCGTCTTGGGGCAAAGCACCGAGCGAAGGGCATCAAGACCAAATGGCTGAGCTCCCTCACACCAGCAGATCAAGGGATCTCGAGGCAGTTGGTGCAAGTCAGAAAAGCCACCAGACCTTGTGAAATCATATGGGAAAGAGGCGTCAGCTCAACCCAGCCAAGAGCTCTGCAGTCCCAGTGCAGCCCGTGGTCTCAGCCAGCATCATCCCAAGGAGGTGGAAAGGAAGGGTGGCGACATTGCCTGCTCAACAGCTGGGAGGGTGAGAAAAGCTGCAAAGGTGAGACTGAGAGACGGAAAATGATTCAGGGGCTCAAAGTGTCAGACAAATGGGAAGCATAAATAACAACAAACACTCAGATGCTCAGAGGTGGGCAGCCACAGGAGATAGCCTGATTAGAAAAGCCAAATAAATGTGTGTGGGAGTGGATATGAGATCAGAGAAGCAGGGTCAGGCAAGTTCAAAAACAAGCTCTGAAAGTCCTTAACATACTGGAGCTCGTTTGGGAGGAAAGGAAGCCTTTGAAAGTAGTGAAGGGACAGGGTGATATAATACCACAGCCTGCGTGCAGAGAATAGCATGGCTTTGGCATAATGAAAATCTCAGTGCACTATTCTTCTCTCGCTTAGCCTCGTTTAAATCATGAATAATGGCATGGCAAACTACAACAGGTTAAAGCCAGTGGGAGGGAGAGAAGAATCACATCCCTTTAGTTTAAAGAGAGGCCCACAGGGAAAAAAAAGTTGCAACAGAAAGAGATTTACAGCAGTCAAGAGGAAAACGATCACTGATGGCGTGAATAGGAGTTACACCATCAGAGCTGCGACAGGGTAAGATATGGAGGTCCTGCAGAGGAGACTGCAGGTGTGGAGAGAAGGGTAAGCAAAAGTCAGGGGGAAGCATCATAGTTTCAGTTAGGAAGACATCTTTGCCACGTGCCCCAAATCATGAAACTTCCTTTTCTGACTAGAAATGTGAATCCAGGACTCTTCAGAGGACTTGGGAAGGGTGGCCAGTGATTCCACCACCTTGTTTTCTAGTGGCTGAGCAACAGTGAAAGGACAGCTAAAAATATACACAGAACAACCCATTACTTTGCTATGAAATCGGTTGTTCTAGTCACCACATGACAGTAATGCAGCTGAGGGGCGCAGGGCACAGGGACAACTCAACATGGGGGGCAACTCTATGCTGGGACAATGCAACATGGAGTTCACCTCAGCGTGGGGAACAACTCAACACCGGGACAACTCAACGTGGGGACAACTCAACACAGGCGCAAATCAACACTGGGACAACTCAACGTGGGGAACAACTCGACGTGGGGACAACTCTACACTGGAACAACTGAACGCAGGGGACAACTCACTGTGGGGGACATCTCACCATGAGGGACAACTCACCACAAGTTCAACTCATCACCGGGACAACTCTAACAATTGCTTCGTTTGTCACAAGGAATTGAAAAATGTGTTTGGGAGCCCATGAAAGAATAGTTAGGGGGTCATAATTTTGTGATGACAATCTTGTGCTGTAAAAGCAGAATTTCTAATGAAGAATTAACATAAAACATGTTTAGGGATTGTAAGTGAATCTCGGTACTTTAAACAGGCCCTGGTACATAGTCTTGCTGTGTGTCGTGTAACACATACATACACGTCCTGCTACAAGCAGCCTCTCAAACTGAAATGACAAACACTGCCTAACCATGCTGTTTCTGCAAGAGAGTCAGGCTTCAGTTTGTTTCTCGTTTGGGAAATAATGACATCGATATCAAGCAAGAGATTAGCATGTGTTCCTGGATAGGAAGAATAGCAGTGGTGGAAAATATCCCCTATTCCCAAATGATAGGGATGAGTATATCTAATTAAAAAATAATCTTTTATTGCCTGCCAACTCAATCTAAGTTTCAATATACAAATCAGCAATTACAGGAAGTAGATAATCAGTTATGCATTTAAAAGACTTTATGCTGAATTACGTGTCCTTTAATTACATGTATATTTTTAAAATAAAAATTGGATTTCTTGGAAGTGAAGGAGAAGGAATAGCCACACTAGGAATGGATTTAGTATATTCATGTCCAACAGAAACAATTTGGAGTAACAACAGCTAATCATCCTATTTTAAATCATGTGTCACAAATACCTCTAAGAACTAGCTTTCATTGCCCTAAGGCACCTTATGTATTCCAGTTATCCTTCCAGTTTTTGAAGCAAGAACATCACTGAATTCTAAGCACCAAAAACAAACACTGGAAGCTTTAAAGTTGTTTCTGGCATGTATGTATGTAACAGAGGTATTAGTTGGATACAGATTTTTCGGTTGTGTATACATGCTTAATACACAACACTTGTTGCAGTGATTTCTGCACAGTGGTGTGTTTTTTTCAAAGTACATTAAGGATGCCAAGCCTGCAGGCAGTAAAACACAGGGTGTGAATGCAAGGCTTAAAATATTCAAGGATGTAAGATGATGCTGGCATCCCTCTTACCACAAGCAAGGCTCAAGAGTGGATGTCCCTTTGGCAGCCAAAGTTTCTGCCATCATCAGCACTCCAGTTCTCATTAAAGCTCACTCTAGTGTTCATCACAAGGGACAGAGAGCTCACTCTCAGACACACTAGGCCTCCACAGTATAAAGGGGCAAGGGGAAAAATATGGTGGGGGCTTACAAATTGGGAAATACGCTGATTACCTGTTGCTGATACATGTTGCTATTTCTGTCTTTCAAGATGCACCACTAAGTATTGCTAGATCCTCCACATCTTCTCCGTGCTGTCTGTTCTATCACACATTTCCCAGCAGAAAAGCTTGTGGCCCTCTCCTATAAATCAGGTCCTTCAACAGTATTGTGACAGCTTCCTCCAGACAGATTTTTGCTGCAGGCATTGCCTCTTCCTCTATGGCTGGCACTCCATGGCACTGAGCAGCTATAAATCTAGCAGTAATATCTACAGGCTTAAACATCATCTTTGGTCTTATATTTTTAGAATTCTGGGTGAGTTTTTTGGTCTTTGGGCTTTTTTAAAGGCAAAATAACCTTTATATGTGCAAATACTACTGGAATAATCCCTAGGCATGCTGGGGCATCTCTCTCCAGTCCTAAGTCAGATGGAGTGTTCCTGCTTGCATTAGCTTACCAGCACACTCATAAAATGTGTTCTCCTTATGCACTGAACATGTTCCTACTCTCCAAGACAGGCTGTAAACTGCAGGAAACAGCTTTCTTTCAGTGGCCATCTTCTGGCAGCATCCTGGGACTAGCAAGGCAAAGGGGTGACAAAGGCTTGGAGAAGTGCTCTGGTACAGGATCTGTGGATGTGATGTTCCCACATCCACTGGTACAGGAGGTGGGGGCAGAACACAGGCTTCAGGCCAGCAGCATGCTAATGCTGATTTATGGCTCCAGAAGGAGGAAAGGAATCTGGCTGCTTCATCGCCAAGTTTTCCACCTTTAAGCAATTGCACCAACTCGGATGTGAGTAGATGCCAAAAAACTCAAAAACTGTTCTTTCAAATTGCAGGGTAAGGGACTACCAACTTCCATGGAAATGTCATGCTCATAAGCAGATTTTTGTTCAGCCAAGACTGCTGGAGGAAAAATTGTCACCAGCATCCCACTAGTTGAGTCTATCCCGCTCAAGTATGAGATAACAGACTGGCACCAGCCCACTTATCCTGCCCAATTGGATAAAATTATTGACTTCTTGCAGTTTAGTGTTTTATTGGGATTTTGTTTTGCAGAGCGACTTGGATTTGCCAGATTGTAGCTAGTAGTGCTCCTATGTTTTTGTTCGTCTGGTTGCCTGCTGAGTAGCAGTGTATTTATCACTCTTTATACAGCTTTTTAGGTGAAGGTGCAGGAATTCAGAGGACCTGCCTGCAAAGGGCTCTGTTTGCAGCTGTTGCTGGTGCATCTTATTTACATGTGTTCCTTGTTTAATGGGAAGGGGCATTAGTGTTTGGCCTGTGTTTACCATTCATTAAAACACGGTGCATTAAAATTATCACACAGCTGTATTTTAGTATTCATACATGTCATTCTCCGAGGCCAATATCTATCCTTTGATGGACACTCCTCTTAGTATTTCAGGAGATGGTGACTATAACACCATTTCCCTTTGAAGTCAGCCTATATATCACATTCCAAGTATAGCTACAATAGTAATTTTAAGGTGCCAAACAGCACCTTAAACCTTACCTTGTCAGATTTTACTCATCCAACTTCTAAAATGTCACTTTTGCCTTCTTTTCATTTGTTTTCTATGGGAAAGAGTTTCTCCAAAAGTGCCAGGACTCATTAATGAAAATCTGCCAAGTTCCCTTTCCCAAGCACTCTCTTCTTTCTCCAAGAGTTCCCTCACTGTCCCCAGTCATCATGCAATATCCTAACACATGTAATTAGCCTGGCAGATCACAGATTGAAAAAAGGACATTCCAGTTTACAGAGGAATTTTTGGCAATGCAATACACAGCACTGTGCAAGCGGACTCCATCTCTGCTTGGAGCCAAGGGGCGTTATGTGGACAACACTAGCACGTTTGGCCTGTGCTGATGTATCTTGCCTCTCACTGAAGCTTATTAGTTCAGCTCAGCGCCATGTTCACATGGTTTCGGTGACAAGGAGTGTGGGCAGACCATGCCCATCCCTGACTGGATGATGTCTTGCAGATACTGTTACCAGACCCTCCATTATCAGCCCTTGGGTTAGAAACAGGACTCTACATTCCCTCTGAAAAGTCAACTGATTTTTTTTTTTCCTGGACAACTATCACATATTTCATCATCTTCACTAGGAGGAAGAAATAATTCCCAAGAGGAGAAGTTGGGTACACTCTACACAGATGCCCGAGCACAAGCCATCACATTGGCACTGCAGAAGGCTGCTGGGGTCTCTGGATAATGATCCAGAGTTACCAGCACAGCCAGGTAGATGGGTCTGGAGGAAATGCAAAGGCTGAAATTGGAAATGAGAAGGAAAAGAAACTAGATTTTCAGGACACATAAAAGCAATCTAACGAACACATTCCCTGAGCAATGACTGATTAATCAAAATGCAGTTTGCAATGAACAAGTTTCCTTTAACGTTGAGTTACTTGATCATATTTTCTGGCCTCGTCTGTACAAGAGGTCAGGCTAAAGAACATAATGGTCCCTACTGGCTGTGAAAATCCTTGAGTGTACGGTCAATTGCAGTTTCAACTGAAAAATTTATTCTAGCCTCTACTTGACATCTAGAGAACATGACTGGTTACGAGTGGAAAAGGCCCGCAATGAACAGGGTAATCGATAGGGTAGTTGATGCAAAGGAGTTTTCTCTGAGTAACAAGATATACTCGCACAAAGGAAGCAATAGCCTGGTTGGTTTTCCCCAGGGTTTTGGATTCATAACTGTGTTTTCATTGCAGTGATGATGATGGGGTATCATAAAGTTGTGTAAGAATCAGGACGAACAAGGAGGAAAGAGGCAAGAAGGAAATACATCGCACCTCACGAGCTGCCTTTTAGGATCAAACTGTCGTTTCTGGCCTGCGCTAGCATGTGCTATAGCAAGGCACAAACTGTTGGTGTCTCTCTCCTGGAAGAAAGCAAGACCTACAAGGGCCACAGCAGGCTGCAGTACTGGGTTTCCTCTCCACCCATTCTCCTGTCCTGACAACCGGGATGATGGCACTGCCATTGTCGCATGATCCTCTGCTTGCGCCCGATCTCCATAGGAGCAAAGCACTGATGACAAAGAATATGTTCTCCCCTTCTTTCTCCCACGATGGGCTCCATCTAATCTGAATTCTCTGTGAAATGATGCAGGATCACTTACAAGAGTCACACTGGTTGCTTATAGCAGCTTTAACTTTCCATCCCATACTAGGAATCTTATATAACTGATCAGTAGGTGGGTAAAGGATCGACCTTTTCCTCCAAACCCTTAATACAGCGCTAGCTGGAATGATGTTCACCTGAGCTGCTTAAAAAAAAAAAAAAAAGCTTGCAAGTTTCAATTACTGCTCCCCCCTGTTTCTATCATGGTTATTGTTCCTCTCAGTCCAATGTGCCCAGGTCCCTGTCCTTCATCTTTGGTCAGTACAGAATTGAGCACAAGTTTGTTAGAACAAGACAGGAAGCTTGTGTGTCCAAGGTTATTAATTCACCCTGCTCCCACCCTGCACTGACTCACCAAAGCTCCTGCAGTTGGGTGTTCACCCTGCACGTACCTTTGGTTCAGTTTAAACTGCAAAGTCTTTGGGGCAGAAGCCACATGGCCCCATCTGGGAAGGATTTTAATCCTTCTGCCTGTAGATATTAGCCATGAAACTCACATGCAATCAAGGGGAAATAATTTATCCCAGATACATCTACCCTAAGGCTCTATCACCATCATCCAAAGTATTGTTTTTAGAGATAGGCCACTGGCCTAATAGGACTGTGGTGACAAACCAGTCTTACAATTTGAGGTTTCTTAAAGCACACTCTCCATTTATGGTGGCTGCCAAATCATGAATAATTTACTACCTTATGTCATAGTGGTTGTATCTGTGCAGCATAATTGCAGATGATGTCAGCTCTGGGATTTGTCCTGAGAGGATAAAAGCCACTGTAGAGCCAGTGGCCACTCTTGTGGCATTTTTTTAGCTCCTAAAGCAAGTATTGCAGAAGCATAAGTCTGAAAAAGACAACTTATAATTAATATCCCCCATGTAGGTAAAATGCTGTTGAGAGGGATGGAGAACAGCTGGTTTACCGTGACTGAAGTTTGATCTCAGCAGCAGTTAAGACCAGCTATAGCAAGTAAGGGATTTCACTTCTGGGGACAAAGGCACCTGGTTTGAGTGACAAGAAGCACAAGAATGGCAGGACTGTATGTCCCTAGTCCCCAGTGACTGTCATGAGAAACTCTTCACTCAAGCAGCTCCCCATTCCTTGTTTGGAAATCTACCTGTGTGTACTGGAACAGCAGGGTGCAGGGTCCCATCCAGGGGAAGGGGCACTAGAGACCCCTGCCTCCCTTTCCTGCAAAAGACCCATTCCTAGAAATGCTGGCAGCCCGAATAAGTTCACAGTGCTTTGTAATATGCAAGAAGGAAGGAGACAAATTTCCTGTATCCCTTTTCCCTTCTTTTTCTGAGTTCTGGTGTCAGAGTGTAATGCTAATACCACAGCTGAGGAGTAGAGAGAGGAGGAGGGACTGAAGGGACAGGAGACAGATGCTCAGGCTCAACTGGACTCAACATGGGATACCTACAGACTCTCGGGCTGATGAAGGTTTACAGCTGGGAAAATAGTCCTTGTATCTAATGTGCAACTACCTTTATTTTGCCCTTTATTGGGTTTAATTCATTCTTTACTCAGTTGCTTGACTTTAAGTTGTTCCTATACACAGCACAACAGGAAGAAGCTCAGTTAAAGCCTTTGACTTGCACTTCTTTTTATTTTTCCAGAGGAATTACAAAGATGTCACCACACTGCAGGTTCTGACATGACAGATCTTCCCCAGAACTATAATGCAGAACAACAGACTGAGTCATGCCTGAGAGTGCTACCCACTGAAATTTCCCAGCAGGCTGGGCTGACTGGTTTCATGTCCTGAGCCCGACTAGTTGCTAAGAGCAGCCTGCTGTGTGCTAATTGTTCAAGTAGCTCTCGTGGAGCCAGGCACGGCCCAGGTGTGCCATAAAGCACAGGGGTGGTTTAACCTATTCAGAACACGAGGCTCAGCCTGGAGCTCGCATTTGTCATTAACCTGCAATTTGTTCGTGATGGGTGAGGATTTGGCTTACCAGAGTTAACCATGGATTTGCCTGTTGACTCAAGCAACTTTCGGGGGATTGAGACAAAAAGGCTAACGTTACAGCTGGGAGAGAAGAAAGTTTTGGAAGATCCAAATACCCCACACTGGGTCTCTGAAAGAGATAGGATTGGGATTCGTGTCACCCCAGGGCTCTGGGGCAGGATGTCAGCTCAGAGGGGATTTTATTCTAACACCACTTGTCTACCCTGGGAAACTACTCTGGGCACAGATAGCTGGTTTCCATATAACTTTACATTTACTTGTAATCAAAAAGCAGACCCTTTGGAGTCATTTGAACAAGAGAAACAGGGTAGATCACAGTCTCAGAAAGAGCAAGGAGTTGGGGCAAAAGAAATGCAGCCATGAACAAAACCAAAGGAGCAAGCCTCCTTTGGGAGTCCTGGTCTTGAGCTCCCAAAAGACAAGAAGAGCTGCAAGAAATAAAGGACAGAATTACCACAGAGAATTAGTCCCCTAAAAGATATGAGCCTGACTCACCTGACAAAACAGTTGGGGAGGATCTGATAATATCCTGACCAAGGGAACTTCACAGAGACTTCCCTCTCACAGAGATTTACAAGGTAACAGTTATTCAGGAAAGTCCTTTGCCCTGTCCTCCCACAGAGTAAGAGAAATCACAAATCAGAGGTCATTCCCATTACCACTGTCATTCACTAGTTTGGAAGATGTCTCCCTAGGGTGGTCCCATGGAGTGATGAATGCTGTTGAAGAACCTAGCTCCACCCTAGCACTTCATTCTACAATGGGCATCAAAAACCAACTCTCAACTTTAGGAATTCTGTGTGTACATTCAGAATGAGAGTCAGGAAGGGGGCAAGAAAGGGTTGGTGGTTTTCTTGTCTTCACTGAAAGTTTAATTTTCTGTGGAACGTTCTCTTCCTGTGTTTTCTAATGAAAAATGAAATATGAAAAATTACTCTTCTCAATGCAATACTTTGCTTTTTGTCAGAAAAATAAACCCTTCAAAATAATCACTTAAAAAACAATAAAGAGAGGAACTTTTTTGCTGAAAAGAGTAACTTTCATTATATTCTGACATTTCAAAATGAAATATTTCATAGTTCAGAAACACAAATAGTAAATCTCAAGCCACTACTATGCCCATGGGAAATGCAGTGTGGGCTCCTCAATTCCTCAAAGCTAACCATAAACTCAGCTGTATTGTATCCTCCTGGAGGTCTCACAGCCTCTCGTCAAGGCAATCGTGAGAAGGTAGAAAAGCAGAAATCATGTCATAGCCTGGGAGACTAAGCTATATCTGCCATAAGCCCCTGAGCAAGTGGGCACTCTCCACAGTGCTGCCGAAGTACAACACTTGTTGTTGTTGGCTCAACTTCAAAATGAGGTATTTTGATTTTTTACAATGAGGGTCGTGAAACACTGGCATGGGTTGCCCAGAGAGGTGGTAGATGCCGCATCCCTGGAAACATTCAAAGTCAGGTTGGACAGGGCTCTGAGTGACATGCTCTAGTTGAAGATGTCCCTGCTTGTTGTAGGGGTGTTGGACTAGATGAACTTTAAAGGTCTTTTCCAACCCAAACTATTCTATGATTCTATGGTAAAGAGAAAATATATATTCTGATCAGCTTTGTGATGCATAACTCCAAATCTATGCTGAACTCTGCAAAACTAGTAATGCTCTTTCCCCAACAATCACCTGCAAGAAAAGAGCATGATTAGTGTAAATCATAGAAAATGGATCGGAAAGTAACTTCAAGAATAATTCATGCTGGTGAGGACACCAATCTAAACCATTTCTAACAGATATTGCTTCAACCTGCTACGGGAAAACTTCAATGTTCTTCCACAGCTAACCCAGACAATCTCACCCAGTCCTTAACTACCTTTACATGAGGAAGTTTTCCCCAATGCCTTAATGAAATTTCCCCATATAAACTTTAAGCACATTACTTCTTTTTCTGTCTGTTATGGAGAACAGACTGGCTGTTCCGCTCTGCAGCGGCTTGTTACACATCTGAAGATCCCCAAAGCACGCATCGGTCTGCTCTAATCTGGGCTAAAGACCCCCAGTGTTTTTCAGATCAATGTTTTCAGTTTTCTGAACTACCCTCCTTCTCTTGACCTACATTTTTTTTATGGAGTGCAGTGTCCAAAAGCGGTCGTGATATCTTAGCTGAGGCTTAAACAGGGCTACGTAATGCAGAAGGATGCCTTCACATGTCTTGCCTCTGTTAGTTTTCAAGTAATTCTTGTTTCAGTCCTCAACATTAGCCAAGATTATTATATTATCATTCGCGCTTCATAAAATAAATCCCAGAGAAGTTCCAGAATTTCAGCTGGTGTGACCTTAATCAGTGAAACTGTACCTTGTCTTTCTAACAGAGTAGCACAAGATGGTTGAAACCTCTTAATATTCAAGACTTGACAGTCTGTTTATGTTCTACAATTGGGATATTTTCCTTTGACAATAAGAAGAGCAAATTTACATCTCATGATATGGTGAGTTGCCTGGAAACCCTTCGGCACTTTTAAACGTCAAGATTTACTCTTAGAAGTGCAGTGGGGTTTTTAAACTATCTAAATATATCCTCCTAATTATTAGTTTGACTATTACATGCCTCAGAATGTAAAGGCTTAAATCCTCAGGTCTAATTAAAGCTCTGCATAGAGAGAAAGCCGGTGGATTAGGAGGGAGCAGTCTATCCTATCTAGCCATTTTATCTATTTTGAACCAAACAAAGTAGCCTTTTAAAGATGAAAAAGAGAACAACAAGTGTGATATGTACCAGTCCTACCACTCAGTGGTGAAACTAATTACAGAAGAAAACAAAACCAGACAAGTAATACAGCATACATCTACAACCAAGAGAAGTAAGTGACAAACATTTACTGTGATCAAACCAATAACTTAAAGTGCACATTACAAATATTTCTTATTCATCTCTAATTCCGGAAACCCTTCTTTCCCCCTGTTGTGCTAATTGTCTTATATCCAAGGCCTCTGGCCCCCTGCCAGGTATTTGCTGTTCTCTGAAAGGCTTCTCTATTCTAGAAGATAAATGCCAGCCCAGCATGGAAATCATTTAGCAGCCAAAGAACTGATGGGTTTCCAGTTTTGATTCACTGTACTTCGGAACCATTGTAGCTCTAAATACTGTCTGTCTTTTTAGTAATAGGTGTTGGTTTTTTTAACAGCACTGATGTCTGGTGACGGTATCAACAGAAGGAAATATCAAAAGAATTTTAAATAGGATATTCAGACATGGAAAGATCTTTTTTTCTTGCTACTTTGAAAATAAACACCACTTTCAGATCAAAGTTCGCAAACAAGGGCTTGGCTGGAAGATTAAAATAAATGAACCCCGACTAAATAAATTAGGTGTTGGGATTTTTTAAATGTCATCTGCAAAACACAATACAGCACAGCATTGACTTCTAGCCTTGTAAGTTCAATCATGGTTTATATCCAGTATTTAGCTGAAGCAATTTGGGAGGCAACATGCCCCTGTCCCTTCTCTCTGGCCATATGGATGGAAATTGTCTTTTGCCTAGTCCAGGCAACAGCACAATCAGGAACTGAAAATGTTCTTCAAGAAGTGATAGAGGAAGAACTAAGATGGACACCTTGCTTGCCTACTCTCTTGAGCTCTCAGACACGCGCTGGTTTCATTACAGGATCTCTTGTCCACAGTCCATCTCCTTCTATTCTTCAATCACCTCCCTCGAGGGAAGATGCACAAGGCATCTGCTTCAAAGCATCTGGGCCACATCAAGTCACCCAGAGAAGGTGTCCTTTCCAACAAAATACTATCTGGTCCCATGGAGGCAACACACTTCCATCATGATACTGATTGATACAAGGAACTTGGGAACGTGACTTTCTGCTAGGGAATCTGAGGGGTTTGAGAATGAAACTTTCTTTTTTCTTCAGTGAAACATAAGCTGCACTTCATCCTGATAGTGATTAAAAAAGAAAAGAAGAAGAATATTGAATGTCCTTTTCTTCACTAGTCTCTACCACGGTTTTCCCACACACACCCCTCCAACTCAGGGAATGAGCTGAGCTCCAGTTGCAAACATCTGCCTACATATGTATTTTTGTGCTTCTTTACCGTATTATTTGAGCTTCTGTCCTCTACTGAATGATAATGAACTCTCACTCATTGACTGTATGCCGATGAGGACATCTTCACATCTCTCTGCAAAGAGGCAATTGTGCAGCCTCAGCGTTACATGTCATTATGATGCAGCTATGGTACTTCAGCCCTTTCCTGTACTTTGATCAGCAAAGATTAATTACCCTCGACTGAATTATTAGTGGTGATTAAACCTAACAGAAAATAAATGGGACTGCAATATTACTGGGTTATAATTTCACCAGTGTAGTCATTTGCAAGCAATTTCCTTACGCACAAATTTTTCTTAATCATTATTCTCTAAGGTTTTTTTATCATATATTAATTAGGGGGAGACAGCTAGTACACAATACCATATTGTACATTACATGACATATGCAAATCATGCACAAAGCCCACATATGCACAAGCTCAAGCTGACTTGGGAAAAACTTTAATTGAAATCAGTAGAGATTTGCTTGTGGTACAGTGTGATCTTTGTGCATGAAGCCGTACATGAGCTTTGCGTAAGATTTGTGTATGTCATGTCATCTTGACCTAAGATTTGATCATTTGGGTTACAAGGTCAATTTCCATTAAAACTACAACTTACAGTGATTTCCTGTGAATTCCAAGTGTAATAAATATTACATGAGGAACTTACTGCAATCACAATACAGCCGGGGAGGAGCATTAGATAGCTCTTCCTTGGAGGGTTCATGTGTCCTACACTCACAACTCCCTCCCACGTTACTCTGTTGACATACTGCATGAGCAGTGGCTGCAGTGGCAGATTCATGAATGTGAGCAGGGATATATGGCACACTGGACTGTCCTTTGAGAGTGCTGACAGGACTGGCAGCTTTACTTTCCTCCAAGGGTAGCTCATCTCTCAGAGCATCATGAAATACAAGACCCTGACTTTCTCTTTGGCTCTACTGTAGAACCAGGTATCCTCAGATGTTTTGTTACCAGAAGAGCTCAGTACCACCTGTTTCTATAAGACATCTAGGACTTGCCCACCATTGTCAGGGACAGGACTTAATTAATTATATTTTTTTTTTCCCCCAACACATCAATTCTCCATTAGCAAAAAAAAAAAAAAAACAAATTCTTTTTTTCAACATCTGCCCTCACCACCCGTACCAGTCCAAGAAAGAAAGACATTTTTTACCCCTGCTTTTTCATTCCCCAGCCAATAGTCCCTAGAAAGAGAACAAATTGCTGGAATAAGTCTTCTTTCATGTAATGACAGTCCACAATTTTGCAGTCCATGCAAGTCTTGGTCTTGGCTTGAGCCATAAGGTCACACATTAATTAGTCCAATCCCCCTCTTTGGTCAGATCTTTTATTGTCCACAATAACTCTTTGCTCAAATGTTTTTGCTGCCTTATTCTCAAGCAATTCTGACAGCAGGCTGTGAATACTGTGGTGAGCACCATGGTTTTAAACTCCTCTAACATAACTCCAGCCTGGAAGTGCCCGCTTCATCTCTCGGAACACCACTTAATGTTTTCCCGCAGACTGTGCCATTACCTGGGAGCTCCTGCAGTGGCGTTGGCTCCAGAGCCAGAAACAACCAGTAAAGATTTTGAATCTGAGCAGAAAATCTCTGCTCTAAACCAGAAAACAACTTGTGTTTTATAAGAATGTAATAAGGTCAATAAGAGGCATTCCAAGCCAATACTCCATCTCCCGCAGTGACCAGTAGTAAACACACAGGGCAGAGAGAGGCTCAGGGTTTCTGATTTTTAACTCTTCACTGGCAGAAAAAGTCATTCTCAATACTTGAATTAATGCCAACATCTTCTTGACATTTCTGGCTCTGGCAGTGTAACATGCAGTCAATAGGAATTACTTGGTTTGTTCAACTTCCAGAGCCGCAGAGCTCCACCTCTAAGACTTTGTTAAGTCTTTTTGCTTTTTCCATCACTGAAATCCCTCATCTCCTGAACCAGCTCTTCTTTTTGGATAGGCATCATGCACAATGTGCACTCAGTTACCCCGGGTCATGTTGTGAGGTGCTAAACCCTACAGACCGGCCAAAAATTTTGCTGTCTAACTCTTCAGTGTTTGGGAAACCAGCCACGGGACTGGCTTTACGTTAGTAAAATCTGCATGACAAGCTTATAATTTCACAGTGCCACAAGAACAAACGTGTTTTGTAAAACTGCAAGGGACCACAAGTGCCAAAAGGGAACCCCTGCATTTGATGCTACAGTGTGCAAATCAGCCCTCTTCATTGAAAAGCTCAGATATGCCATTTGTGACTCTGCCAAAGCGATAGATCTGAGATTGTACATAAATGTACACATATGAACACATGTGTACATGGACAAGCGCACACTGCAGATCAAAAAGGCATCTGGCTATCAAACATGAAAAAGAAAACAAAAAGTGTAATTGTCAGCTCTCTCCCTTGGACACCTGGAGCCACAGCTAACACAACCGTCTGAAAGGCACCTCCGAGCGTCTGCCATGGCTGCAGCTTTCATGTCAGGCAGAAACTCCTTCCAAAGGCAGCTAAAACCCCACCGAGTTTGATTTGATTTCTCTCCCCTCTGCTGAGCCCCATGGCAAAGATATCTGGGCAGTGAGGCTTGGTTTCTCACTTCTGGTGTTGTTTCTTTTCCCGCAGCTCAGAGGATTTTCAAATTAGTTTGGCCACAGTTCCCCATTTGCTTTACGCATTAGGTATGCACATCCGTATTTGACAGAGAGGAGGTTTTGTACCAGAGCCTCTTCTTTTGTTAGCAATCCTGCTGAAATACGAAAAATAAACATACGCCAGTCTGACTGCATCCCTGGCTCTGAGAAGCAGGCCTTGTCCTTGCTCCCTCCTCTGCATCAGTCACCTCTCAGCAGATGGTGCTTTGCCTGTGCAGACTGGCATGCACACAGCCCAAGGCCTGCCCTTCCTGGAGCAAGTCCCTCCGGATCTGGTCGCCCTTCCTCAGCAGCTCTTCGTGAGGAACAGCTGCCATTGCTGCACCTTGCTGGGTGTTGGAGAAGGAAGGCAAGCAGCTGTTTCAGAGACACTGCCGGCGCCGACGGAGGAAGATGCCAGCAGGCAGTACTGAAGCTACAATGCACGCTGTATACTGCCGCTGAGAGCTCAGACGTGCCTCTGCCAGTCTGTCCTTCTCTTCCCTTGAACTAGTCCTGGGCTCGGGAGCTCTCTGAGCCTGCTGATCCCTCTAGATTATGCAGCAAATCCCCCTGCTGCTCTGCAAGGCCAGCCAAGACAGAGCTGCATTATGTTTCGCCTAGTTTTTCTCCCTCTTGACTTGGTGGCATATCCCCATCTGGAGTTATCAGGAAAGGTGGACAGCCTGTGGACGTGCAGCAGATCAGTAACAGCGTGTGGTGGCAGCCACGCTGTCCCAGGGCTCACCTCTCCCAGGGGATGCAGCTCCTCGGCCTCACGGTGCACATGCATTTGGTCTTCTCATACCGCCCGAGGGCTGTCAAACGGGTCATCTCTCCCAACCAAGCAGGGCTCACCAGCCCTGAACACGATGGTGAAACACATGCATATTTCTGTACGGGGTGGAGTTTTCATCTAGGGGACTTCCCTCATTTTGTGAGAAAGCCTTGGAAACCTGCATCCCCCAGACATGGTGCTGCAATGTCCTTTCACTGTTAAAACTAACCTTCTCCTTTAGCCTCAGGTATTAAATCTGGTGCTAGCAAAGGTGTTTTGTGAAGACAATGCAAATCAGTTACCTCAGAACTGGCCTATATTCTAGCAAGGAAAAACAAATCAGGTTATTTTTTTTTTCAGCATCATTATCCTGAACTCACAGTTCAGTATCCCAAACCATCTTTTTGGTGTATTACATGCTCAGCTTGATTATACTAGCATAGCTCCTTTGAACTGATGGAGCTGTGCGCAAGCACAACAAATGGGAGTCTGGGACTTAAAGAGAATATAATAGAGCAAAACCCTACCTGGCCCTCAAGCGATTGGAAAGAGAAAGGAAGAGAGGTGCCAAGGGAAATCTCTGCGTGCTATTGCCTCCCAGGCAGAGGAAGCAAAGCGATTTCAAGCAGATCTGGAAGCCCCAGTTGTTTTATTTTGCAGGGAGATCCCCGTCCCATCTGCAGTGCCAGAACACATGCTGGGAACATTTTAACTGGAACTGGCACGTAGGCCTTGAAGAAGCTGGTAATTCCCACTACATGTAAGAAGCTACAGCCTCTCTGTGCCAGGGTCGTAAGAAAGAGACAAGCTTATTCCCTAGAGGGTGTTATTATCCCCCCAATATTATTATTCCTCAAATTCCATAATATTCAAGATATTATTATTCCTCCAAAGCCTTGTCAGCATGAAGCTGCTTGTAATCCAATCCCCGCCGCATAGCAGCCAAAGATAGAGCCACTCTGGGAGGTATTTGGCTTGTCTCTAGAGAGCAGAGGCCCCCCGGCAGCTGCAGGCTTCATCCCATCAAACGGCTCACGAGGAGGGCAAACGGACCAGCGCTGGGGTATGGGCATAGACCCCCAGCACTCTGGTCCAATTCAAGCCTTACTGTATCCAAAACCCAGCTCTGCTTTCCCCCCCAGCATCACCCCAAAGGCGCACCACTGCCTGGAACAGAGTCACAGCAGTGGAGACGCACGTGACTCCTGGCATCAAAGCGCCGAATCCCGGTGTTAAGCGGGCAGGGTTAAGCCGGCTTGTGCCATGTGAATGGGAAAGCCCATTCCGGTCACTTTTAGCCTTTGATCATGAAGCCGATGCAGATTGTATAAAAAGGCAGCAATCCTTACAGGCACTCTCCCCCTCCCTGACTCCTGAGCCAGGCTGCCCTCCCCCGGGAAAGAAGACAGAGGACTCGAGGGCAGATTTGCCTCTTTTGCACGTCTAGAGTGATTGCACTGATGTCTGTAGAGTTTTCAGGTTTGGACTTGTGTAAAAGAGATCAGCCTCTCATCGGAAGGTTCTTGCTTGTGGCAACAATTAGTTTTGCTCTCCTAGTGCTTGCATCGGAAACCCCAGACCATTCGCGCCATCTCTTAGCAAAGTCACGCCACGATGACGTGGTTTGACAACGTATCTTAAGCTGCTCTTCAGCAGTAGCAAGTGAGACTGGGATGTGAGGGGGGAAATCAAGACTATTCCTGAATTTGCTCCAAGCAAAGGAGAAAAAAAAATACAATCAAAGGCAGAGAGGCAAGGAAAGATTTGGGTGTTCATATCCCACCTAAACACAGTGTCTCTCCTTCAGTGATTCATGACAAGAATAGAAATTGCTTTAATGCCAAAGCTACGTAGCCTCATATTTTAAAAAATTCTCTGTCTTAGAAATATTGCCTCTTGCTTATTCAAACTCAACCTATATTTATCCGCTAGTATCCCACTAGAAAAGAAAAGTATCAGCCTTTTTCTTCCACTTTATTTTCTTCAGATTCAGTCCAGTGGAAATGTAGCAGCCCAGATTTACTCAGGCGTTTTGAAGTCAGGCTGTGGTTCCTGCTACCTGATCCCACTCGTCTGGCATCTGGCACAGTCCTGCTTTTGTTTCCTATGACTTAAGCATCAGGCTTTACTGATGTGTGGCCATATTTTGCTCAGCCCTGCGGGTCAAGTGAATTCCGTGTCTGTATTGGTTCCCAAGGGGCCAAGAAGGCGGTCGGGTATAAGCTCTCACATAACCTCTTCTTCTGCAGCCAACTTTCCAAACAGCTCTTATTGCTCTTCATGTTCACTGAGGGGCTTTTTATTTAACTTGGCAACTGCTGACACTTTTCATGTCCATTTCCGCTCCCTCCTTTTGATGTGTAAATTATCCCTGGCTATTGGTGAACAGGACAATTTGTGTATTGCTGAGGGCCCCTAGCCTGACTTCCCTCCACCTTCTACAATCATACAGGACTCATTCACTATCTTTCCTCCACCCCCCACTTTTAATTTGTTCAAGTAGCCTGAACATACACAGTCAGTAATTTGACCACGTATAGTCGGACACTGCAGCTTTCTGTATCCTGCGTCTTTGCCCCGGTTCCTTTCTGATTTAATGTATGTACAAATTGGTCGTGGTGCCGGAGAGGTCCTGGTTCAGCCAAGTGTTTCAGCACATGCCTGTACGGAAGAAGCAGAGCTGTGTGCTGAGGAGGGACCAGACTCTCCAAACTACACTGTGGAACTAGGAGAAGGCTTAGGCACAATGCTTTTCATGGTCCACAGGCTTTGCAGCAGCAGCATTCCAGGTTCAAACAGTCCATCTAGTGTTTGGAAGGAGCCAAGTGTAAGATGTGTATGTGTCCATAAGCCACTCAAACAGATGGCGCCTAATTCAGCCAAAACACATGGGCAGGAGCTGAGCCCTCTCAGAGATACCAACCCCACGACTTCCTACACACACACACACACACACACACAAAAAAAAGTGTTTGCAAGAAGGATAAAGGACAAGTCTGGCTTTGAAGTGAGCTCAGATCTACGCTTACCTGAGAGAATGCAGTTGAGCTTCTGCTGCCTTTGCTAGGGATGTTTCCCACTTCAAGTGCCATCATGCTGTAACTCTTGCTGTAACACATTGTGTATTACAGCACCTGAGTAAGAATATCGCATGACATGATATCTCTACTGTAAGTCTTGACAGCACAGGTCCTGCCAGCACTACCATAACCAACTCTTCATTCCATATATACTGTACAGCTACAAAAGCTGGATCTCTGCGATGGCCCGCTATAACACCTCGCAGCATCCCCTTTCCATCCACTGCCTCTCCAAGCTTCTGGTCTACTAGAAACTTCATGAAGAAACCACAGAAAACCGTGTCTGAACCACCTGTACCCTGTAAAATCGACAAGGTGGAGCCCAGTCCTCACCTCGCTCCCCAAACACACTGACAAAGCGCAGAGAAACTGGTCAAGGCGACAGTTACCGCAGGCTGATGGGAGTATGGTTTCATGTGGGCTATTTTATACCATACATAAGCAAAGGAGCCCAGGACTCCGCACCCAGGTTTCCCCAGCCAGAAAACTGTTAGCTTGCCCCACCATAGTCACAAATTAATGTGCACACGGTTTGAAAAATAGGAGGGTCAAACTTGGGTGTGAAATGGGGAATAAGCAGGTATGGATGAATAAACTCTGTACCGTAATGTGTCACCACTGTCCTTATGAACCTTCAGCAAAGGAACCTCTGCACTCTGCACTCCAGTTCATTATGCCTGAAGTGGGAATAGCACAGAAGAGAAGAAAGAAGAACATAGTAACTGTGAGCCCAGGCCTGGACATCTGTAAGAGCTAGGCTGGTTCAATAAATCGTGTACCAAATAAAGCCTAAATGAGAGACCTTTGAAGAGTTTCTCACAGAGAATAAGATTACCTGGCTCGGGTTAGTTGGTCAGCAGCTGGAAGCGAGGAGAGGATGCTGATGTGGTCAGCCATGGGAGAGGGAGACTTATTTCCTCTTTGCTGTGCTTGACTGGTTTTCAGGGAAGGGGAACGACTGTCAGCTGGTTATAGTGGCACATGTTTTTTCTATATTTGTATGTCAACTCAAGGGCATTGAGAGCAGCTGGAGAGCAGCTATTTTGTTCTGTTTAAATAAATAATGTGTGTGTGGCAGGTTGGTGTTCTCACCATATCCAGCTTTCGCTGTAATGTCAGCTAAGGGAGATGCTTATGGCTTGAGATGTGCAAAAACAGGAGGTTTCTGACTGTTTCTTTGAAGGTTGACCAACAGGTCCAAAGAAATCCCTTTCTGCACAGGGTGGTGTGGTTAGAAGTAAGCTTTGTGCTTTTCAGAGCAGAGGTAAACTTAGCTATGGGTTGTTCCTGTTGTCAGGAGATGGCCCCCACCTCCTTTGACCCAGAGAAATGAGCCACCTTGAAGAGCTGGCTCAGGAACTGCAGCGTGCCATCCAACACAGCAAAATCCCTGTGGGTGTGGGAGATGGTAAGACAGTTCCTTTAAATACAACAGCCCAGAAAAGTGAGGGAACAAAGTGAGTGTAAGGTACCATCGTTTTAATAGATTCACACAAAACACACATGCTCAAGCCCTTTCATTTTTCTAGACCTAAGCAAGGGCACCGATCTTGTTTTCCTGGGACTGTTAACACTTGAAAAGCCAGGAGTTCATCTCAGTGGCTTTGAAGCAGTCAAACCTTGAAGATATAATGTGGCTCAAACACATGGAAATTCCTCCAGGCCTTAATTAATTTAGTATTCTTCCACAGAAAGACTGTTGGCGTGGTAAATTATTCATAAGATATTATAGACTCACTGATCTCAAATTTCATACAAAATTACAGCAAAGCTTTCAAAACGTGGAAAAAAACCAGCTCTCAAATTAACCCCTTGCATAATGCGTTTCTAAAATTACATCCATAGGGGGTATTTTTTCGGTTGGTTTTTTTTTTTTTCTTCTTTTTTATGATTCTATCATTAATGCTAATACATATAATTGCCTTTTGTTTAATGAGAGACTCTACCAATTTCATATGAAAAACAACAGCCACTACCAGCAGAACCCAGGAGCTCATTTTATGAAAAACTGAGACATATTCTTCTCTAGCACTTTAGTTGTTTCACTCCAGGTTTAATAAACTATGCCAGTGGACAGAGCGTGTCAAATAGCAGTGGCTGGTCAATCTGTCTCATACTCTCCATTTTATTCTGCCTACGGAGTCCTCTTGATCAAAACACACCATGCCACAAAACAGATAAATAAACAGAGCATAATGACAGCATTTTCCAAACCAAAATTACACCCAGTTTGGTGCTCTGTTTCAGTAAATCCTTGCAAATGTTCCTTTCTGGAAGCACTAAAAACATAACCAAGACATCAAATCATTTCTTTGAATTGTTGCAGAGAGTTTGAAAACCTGGCAAGTTAGCTCCATAACGCACTGTGAAATATTCCAAGAGCTGCATTTATTTACTGCAAAACTTGCTGAAATTTAGAAATTTTCTTAGGTAGGAGAGTATGTTGGGTAATGGCAGTTTCTATTAAGATTTTTCTCACAAAAAGCATAAATCCGGTTTTCTGAAAGAGATGGATCGTAGATATGCAGTTACAGTAAAAACAGTTTGAATGTATATTAATGCAGTCAAACAAACCACTTATTGTTAAAACTACTCTGTGATTATGTTCAGTTAATAAGATGTTAGAATGTATTGTATGCAACCAATGCCACAATATTATTCAACAGAAAAAACAAGACATTAAATACATTTGCTCTGGGATAAGATTAGACAGATCATCATCAAACACTCACTAATCAGTTGTTTGACTACTCATTGTTACCCACCAAGTAGCTGGGGTACAAAACACAAATACAGAATTCTAAATGCATCTCATCTTCCCCTCTGTGCCTTAGTCTAAACCTATTTCTTTAATGATACTGAGCAAGATATCCTTATTGATTTGGCTTCCTCAGCGTCCCTTCATTAGATGCACTGCATTATCCCAGTCTCCTTCATGTTTTCTAAACCTACACATTTCTAACCCTCTCCCCTTCCCACATCCCCAAACTTTCCCACATCCACTCCGGATTCACAACATTTCCAGGTCCGCCAGAGTCTCAGGCATGATGGTTAACCTGGAACTATGTCCACACCAACTTGCTGACTGGTTGGGTGGCTGCTACCCTGCAGGAGGGATAACAGGCATCCTTGTCATTCCCTTGGAGGGATTTCTAATAACATCTTTCTCCTTGACATAGCTGTTGATTTGCACAAAATGTGTAGGAATGTAATATCTGAGAGGTGGATATCTTGTGTCAAAGGTGGCTGAAACCAGCCAATGGATTCAAAAGTTATTAAGAGATTGACTGACAGGCAGGCAGAATTAGATTGTAAGTCTCATTCCCTTAGGAAACCAGAATGAAAGGGATTGGAGTTTTCTTTAATCCATCAATGCTAAAAACAAACATCTACAATTCAGGTGTGGGGCCCCAAGAGACATGAGGTTCCAGGGGAAAAAAAGCAGTAATAAGTGAATTTGTCTTTTAGATTTTTTTTTTTTTTACTTTACTTTGCCATACATTAAGAATTTTGCAATACTATTTTTTAATACATGAAAATATTTTTTTTTTAAACTAGGTCTGTATTTTGGCCTCATTCGGTATGGTCAGAAGCTATACACTTCAGAAATACACCAGATACCACACAGCCAGCCAGGGATTCATGAGGGGCTGAGACACCAAACCAGATAGGTTCGATATAACTGCATGTCCAGACTCAGTTTTAAGGTAGTCAGATAAAGCTATTGAGTGCCTGAATATAAACATGTATTTTTGTTCTTCCATAAGAATTTTGCACCGATCTTTTCTGACTTTAGGTAAGTGAGTATTAGTGATTGGAGATCAGCCTACACTATGTCAAAGGCATACATAAATCTTACAGATGAATTTCAAAAATGAGATAAATGGAATCTTTGTGTAATTTTTCTTGCCATAAAGAGTCCTAAGGAAAGAAAGCAGTCATGCCAAATGTCTCCTGCGGGTGGTTCAGACTCTGCAAGTAGAGATTCTTGGAAATTTTTGGCTGAAACGAGGTCATGAAAAATGGTTTGCTGCACTGAAAAATTTTGTTTTAAAAAAATGCCTTGACAAATGTTGACCTAATCTACAAAAGACTCTTGAGTGAACCTTGGACCCCTCACAGTTCTGCTGTCTTGGCTAGCAAGGTGTGCTAGTCCCAGAGCAGATGTACTTGGCAGATATCCTCCAAGATTTGAGGTAAGAGGCTTTTCACCCCTCAGCTGCTCATGAAATTAGCAATCCTGCCAGCTTTGAAAGCAAATAAAATGAAAAAGTATTCAGCAAACTGGAAATCCTTCTCTTTCAGCCAACTTCCCTGCACGTATTTTTCTTTGCAAACTACAACTCCACAAAACACCTCTGGCTTTAGGCTTCCTGGCATATGTAAACCTGCCATTTTCTACATGGAATTCTCTTAGAAAAGGGACAGCAAATCCTATTTCAGCCTAGTCCCTTGGAGGACAGCCATCTCTCCCAAGCAGCCATATTAAAAATTGAGCACTTGTCATAGGTCTGCTCCTCAACCCTCTGGACAGCAAAGCAGGCGTGCGGTTCACAGAGGTGTTCAGCCCTTCTGATATGCCCCTGGGAACCCTGTTTGGCTGCTAGCTGCCTCTCCAGACAAGTGTGGGTCAGATGTAGGTCCTATGTTATTGCTGCCAGCCCCTTACTGCATGTCTTGGATACCCTCACACATCTCAAATGGCCTCGAATTACATAATGCTTGAGGAACTGGATCCCACCTGGCAGGTCTATGTGATCCTCTCATAGGTGATACACTCATCTTGTCCACATACCAAATTAACTGGACACAATCTAGCTCTAATCCAAAAGCCACGTCATCACATTAGCACAACACTGAGTTTAAACCAATCAACCCAGACTCATAGTTCACATCTGTTTGCAAAAGACGATGTAAACATAACCCTTCCCAGAAAAGAGATCCAACAGAGTCTTGAAATTCTGCAGCAGAGTCTCTTGAAACTCTGGTTTCCAGACACAATAATCATTTAATCATTCTGCTGGCTCCACTGAGGCTAACGTGCTTTATTTTACTAGCCCAAAGCCTTCCTGGAGCTGGTGGCCTTTGAAGTGATCCTTTATAACATAAGCCCTGTGGGCAATACTCTCCCTCCTTTTGCTAACCCTTAAATACCCTGAGAAGGACAGTATAGCATTGGCAGCAGAAAGGATGACAGCTCGGTCCCAAAAGCTGGTCTGATCATTCCGGTGACTCCTTGCAGATGAACAGGCAAGGTTCAGTGAAAAATGAGTGCAAGGCAATTTCTTCAACCTGACTCATGTGAGAGAGGTCAGCATTCCTGACCCAGTAGCTATTCCCTAGATCGCCAAGGACCACTCCCTTGAAAGATCACAATCTGTTCCAAGAAGCAGAGAAGGAAAGAAGGAGCAGAAACATGTTACCATGTTACACAGTCAGTTCTATCCCTACTGACATCACACACAAGCTTCTAAGTGTTTCTCCTGAGTGTACAGAACATCACCGTGCTGTTGGCCTGGCCCGCTGTACTTTACCATAAGTTGCACATGTGGGGCAATTATTGACTTGTAAGACCTCGAGATACTGAAAGCCAGCAACAAAATCTTATCCAGTGCCTCACAGCTTCCCACACCACGGCACACCACTCTCCTCTTCCTACATGAGTTGCACAGGGCTCCCAGTGTGAGCTATCATCAGAGTTTCACAGAAGAAGCTAGAAGATGCAGTGGGAAACGCAGAAGTTTTCAGGGAGCCAGAGGGAGGAGGGAGAATGACAACAGAATTATCCATCCACCTGAGACACATACACACAAATCTGGGAAACATCTGCATATTACATGCAACAGGCTGCATCACTTAACAATGTTTTTCTTCTTTACCGCTCATTTCAAGCTCTTCCACAAAAAAAAAATCAATTACTAATGACATACAGCCCTACTTTTCTTCCTGAACCCATAATTGCTTCCAATTTTAAGCTAAAATTAGCCATTCATGCTATCCAAATGAGCATAGTTTAGTGCTGATGTACGTAAGTGATGCTTTAGATTGTTGAACATAGCTGATCTTTGACAGCTTCTTCTTATAAATAACAGTTTCTTCTTTACACTGAGAACTTTTCAGAGGCGACAGATGTTTGAAAGATGGGACTGAGTTAGTTGAATAGCCTGTAAAACCCACCAACCTGAGATTTGCAAATAGGAAGCCTCAGAATTCTTACAAAGGCAGCTTGCAACAAAAATAAATCACATCTGCATAAATGCCTCTCTTTCAGTCTACATCCTTTGCACGTCACATTGTCAGCATTTAACACATCATAAATAATAATCAACTTTAGTAATTTAAATTGCTGACACAGATAGGCTACATTGCACAGAGGAAGACACTGGGAATCCATTAAATAAAATAAAAAGTAAAAATAATAGTAATAAGAAGAATAGTAATAACACAACTTTTCTTTGTTCAACAAGTTAGAAAACGTACTGCAGGAAAGCAGAGCTGTGTCAGACCTGTCCTCCAGCAGGAGTTTGTGATCCTGTGCTGAACAAGAGATACTGGGGAGGCAGGGCCGGGGTACTTCATAACTTAAAGAACAAAGTTAAAAGTCATCCCTGTGGTGAAGCATGAATTTGACATTTTGATCTAATTTTACACCTTTTGTACCTTGCTCCTTGTTGAAGGAAACATGCATGTTCCAGTAGTACTTCAAATGCCGTGACTCATAGTTTTCAGACAGCTAATCTGTTCTCTCAGCAGTCAGAGCAGAGTCTCCTAGTGATAAGCATTTTGGTTTTGTTTACACATAAACATGCAAGTACATGTGTACTTGCATCAAAGAAATACGCTTGGCACTTGGGGAGGGGAACATGAGTTTTATAGTGGTCCCTTTGTTTTGGGGGAAGGAGAGGGATTCAAACCACAATCTCACAGCAGCCCCCACATCTTCTCTGTTCCTTTCTGTTGTAGTGTGAAGTGTCAGTGGGATCAGAGTCCTCTCCATCTGATGGTCCACCCAGCTGGTTTTCACCTGTTAAGTCCCTTCAGAGTCCTTAGAAAATCCAGTACCAAGTCCTACTTTAGCAGTACTGAGGGAGAATTTCACCCACAGACAATTTGTTTCTCAAAATCCTGTTTTCAACATGACTTCTGTCAGTAAATAAAGCAGACACTTCCAACCACTTTATTATTCCATAAACTTCACTCTTTGATTAGCTATTCTCTTTGGAAAATTCATGCTTCAGTCCCAAACTAAAAGTACTTTGTCGGTTCAAGCCACGTTCTGCACTCTGTGCTTCTTAAAGAAAATGGCTTCAGAGTAGTAAAAATTGCAACAACTGTTTTGTTATGCACTCTACCAGTAGCTGTGCATTCGCTTTACAGAAGTCTTCCACCAGAAAAGAGATAAATAGTCCCGTCCCACTGCTTCCTAAGGTAGGAGGCAGAAACAAATTACCCAGCTAACACACAAAGTATACAGAATATATTACCAAAAAAAAGTATGCATTATTAGCTCTAAATTTATACACCAATTAAGCTGTCCGTCTCTTTGAAATCAGACATATTACCTTGCTACCTTCAGGCTTGTGAATAGCATTTGTGAACATTAAAAGGTAGGAGTACTAGCAAAGTTTTCATTTTTCACACTGGCATTACAGGAGCAAGGTTTTAAAGGTAAAAACAGTCCAGGGCTTCACATGACTAGTGCAAGTCCAGCCACACATCAGCATCGATCACCACCTCTTTGCAAACATTCATGTTTTCCCTGTTCGTGGTCCCTCAAGTGACAAAGCAAAATATCAGATGAATGCGCTGAATAGAGTGACTGGAGGGAGGCTGCTGTAACCAAACCAAAGGAGGAGGCCATTAATAACCACCTCTAATTCACTCCATCCTTCTTGTGTGACCTCAGCTGCAAGCCTGCACCTTCTCCATGATGAAACATCTTTTAATAAACCCCTCTTGTTCTGATGATCTTTGTGAATTTTGTTTAGACAGAAAAAAACTTCTGCTTGTTCCTTTTTCCTGGCTCAGCTAACAGAGTGAGCATTTCTTCAAGCGGGAATTGTCCCTTCTTCTACCCCTAGAAAGCACAAAGCACTACTGAGTGTTCCCACTAAGAAACAGTAATTCAATACAAATAAGGCAAAGGAACAACCACAGAAATCGTCTGATGCTTCTCTTGACCAGCTCTGTATTATTACAGCAATGAAGAAGTTGCAGAAGCAGAAGAGCAACCTTTCAGATTCAGTGGGATACAGAAGATAAAATGTCATAAGCATCCACTTGGAAAAATAAGTCAACGACAAACATGGAGGGAAAAAAAATCCATGAAAAAGGTCCTCCCACACGTTCCCGATGATTTTGCTTGTTGTAGTCATTATGTCAGAGAATGACTGGTTTTGGGGATTCCCAGTGCAGTAAAGACTAGTGGCAAATTTCAAGGACACGTAAAAGGAATCAAAAGGTAGCCTATTACTTTAGCTTGGAGGTGCCCCAGTACCCTACCCTGTATCAGAACACTCATTTCACAAAATGAAATAAATCGCAACTATCCTTTTCAGGTCATTCTATAATTTCTTCCCTTTCAGAGATTTTATAGTTGTTACTCTACCGAGAAACTCGGCTGGAAAGGGAGTACCTGATCATGTAATTAAAGATCATATCTGTGCAGATGCCCAGACATCAAAGTCTGAACAGGCCACTCTTTCTGTCAGTGAACATACAAGTTCTAGTATGATACCCAGGAGTTTCACCTCCTGATAGACTGAAGAGACCACCGGTCCTTGGGACAGGATGCCAGAATTCATGTCCAAAAGAACAGATCCCATACAACCTGTTAATAGACACATTAGCCGAACTCCCACCACATGTCCAACCAGCATCTATTTGCAGGATCTGAGTTTACCTGCAAGGCAAGATTTAGCACTTCGAGACTGCTTAGATCATTACAAAAACCAAAGATATCTTCCCAGAATGAAAAAAAAGCAAGGAAAATTAACTCCTTACCCCCAAGCGTCTGAGTCTTACACTTATTTCCAGATACCTGTAGAGAGTCATAAAGAGCTCTATCAAGAGCCGGGGTACAAGGCGGCAGCTCCCGTTCTGTGTAAGTCTGTACTGTGTATTTGCACTGCAAATGGACGTATGTATCAGAAAACAAAGCAGAAATACAAATCGGCTTACTGGATGTGCTACAGTTTCATACTGGTGCCGACGCACAGCCTCACCTAGTTTACCTGGCAGAAACAGAGCAATACGGAAAGTGCACCTTACAAAAGAGATCCTCCTCCTCATTTACATATTAGTGAATTTTCTCTGCTTAGCCACTACGTTCACGACTTTGCAGAATTAACCTATGTCATTAAAAGGAGGATTGCTTTTCTTATGAGAAATAGGAACCCAGATGCTGTAAGTTTTGATCATTTGTTCAGAAAATCCTATTTTTAAATCCTACTTGGATGCAATTCCTAAACTAAAACCAGGAATATTACTGATTGAAACAAAATTACAAGGTGGGAAGAGGAGTGAAAAATACTAACCGAGCACCAAGGACACCACAAAATGAATAATGTTTAATCCGTCTTAATGCTACCAGGAAAATTAAGTTTAAGCCGCACACTTAATTAGTCTGCTAATGCTGTTTGATGGGCCTCCTTGTAATGCCAAGACCACTGGGATCTTCTGGGTGTCCCCAAGAAACCCAAGATTTTTCATTATGTCTGCCTCTATAGCAGAGATATGACTTAGACATCCCTTCTCTTGGGCTTCAAGCCTATCAGTGTTTACACTTAATTCATGTCCCTTTTGCTTATGCATTCACAGGAAGATGGCGCAGGCTGTTCACAAGGAGTTTTCATGTTGTTAGAGCTGTGCATGTGAAAATCTCACCTACTGCCCAGGCTCATCAAGTACTTTTAGGCTCCAAATGGCTGAATGTGTTTGTCAGTTCTAGCAGTGCCTGCTAGCAGAACTGCATATCACTGTGGTCTTAAAAATAATGTCTGGGAGAATGGCATCCTAGCAGGATGCACAGAACACAGCTCAGAGGGTTATCAGCTTTTATGTTAATAATAGGAGAAAATCATTCCCCTTACAGCATTGGATTAAAAACACTAAAGTGTAGGGAGATGTAAAGATATTCAGTTTCATTGATTAGCTTAGAGAATTTGTTTGTTAGAGATTGGATAAGGTCAAGTTGTTCAAAGGCTCCTTAAGACTCTGTTTGGTTAATGGATTTTGAACAGAATCACAGCACTTTAACCTTTCATCCCGGAGCTGGAGGCCAAAAGAAGCTCTCCAGCACTGATTATTGAGGGTCAGATTTACACTTGGAACAGGAGCCACTAACCAGCAAGTCAAATGCCATCCTTCTGATTTAAAAAAAAAACACTTAAATGAACACACAATACCAGTCTGATCCTTCTGGGTGCATTGGACATTCGCTCCAGGGATATTAATTAGTCCTATAAGGAAACAGGCAGGGATATTCAGCCAGACCTGGTTGCAGTACCATCTCTTTTTCAAATGCAGAACAGCAACAGAGAGTAACAGGTTTATGTTCCACCTGCACGGTACCTTTTATTCCATGCTCTGATTCTAGTCTGATCTCCAAGAAAATATTTTAAAACAGTGTAACAAAACCTGATAGCCTATATATCAAGCTGAATCAAGGAAGGCAGTTGGGGATTACGGACATGTTGAGCAAGTCAGTCTGATTACTCCCTTCCTGATTTTTTGACTGAGAATGGTGGCTTTTGAATTTTAGCTTGATGGCAACTTTTTTCCCAGTAGAGGGATATCTAAGAATTGAGGAGCAATACCTGATATAAGGAGTGCTCTTCCTTACATTACGCAAAGATGCACTTACACATGCATGCACTAAAGTTATATGTAGAAATAAATACGTGTCTGTGACGAGGCTCATCAATATGGGCAAGATTATTTTTATCAACTGCCCTGTACTCCATGAGAATTTCAATATGTGATCTGCAACAACTACTTGTGGCTTCTATAGCTTTTTGCTCTTTGACATATCACGTAAATACTCTTTGCATCCAGCAGCATGAAATATTTCAGTACATGTGTTCTTGATTTATAAGTTTAATTAGCAACTTTTATGCTTTATACTGAAATACCTTGAGAACAGTTTGAGCTGTCTGAGCATAAAGAACAGTATTAGAATTCCAAACACATCATCCCTGTGTCATGGGCAGTTGCCCATGATTTCTTGTGCGAGTCTCAAAGAAAGCATTGCAAGACACACGACAAAATTTTGGCATCACACCCACTGTTCTTACCTTCCAACTCAACTAGATATTTCAGCATGTGCCAAACACTATGCAAAAGAAGAACTTCTCTGAAGGCAACAAGAGAAGTGTGTAAGAACTGTGCTAGGGTAGGCCCTTACCACAACTCCTGTGGGTTTCCACGGATGGCACTGCCCTGAACCCCTCGAATGTAATGCATTAGCTTGCAAATAATCCATTGACTTTAGCAGTGACAAGTGACAAGCACAGGTACTGGCCCTGAGTGTTCAGCACTAACAGCACATAGTGCTTTTGGGGCAATGCAAAACTGAGGTGGCAGCAGTTAAAGAAACCAAGGCACAATATTTGAGTGAACTTCATCAGTAACAGGAAAGGTGGGGATACAGTTGACATTTTTGTGACTGTTCATACACACTCTTACCCATTACACTGCCCCTGGGTTCGTGGAAATAGTAGGGCCCAACTAAGTTTAAAGACATGAAGTGTTTAAAACTCTGAATTAGGAATTAGGGCAGCAAAGTTGTGATTCCAGCTCTGCCACAGACTTGCTAAAAGATACCGAATGCTTCATTTGAGGCCACCTGCTGTGAAACAAGATTAAATACCATTTCTTTCTTGCAAATGTAGAGCATCTTTCTGTCTCTTCAGTAAGTTTCTCCACGTACGCATTCACGTGTGTATTGGCAAAAATACTTATGGCTGAAAAGAGACCGATCAAAGCTCTTCAACCATCCTTAAACAGGGAAGGAACTTTCCCATCATCTGGCTTTATCAAAGTTCGAAAGGGTTTTGGTGTTTTCTGAGGGGTCTGCACAATACTGTAGCTCAAACGAATTGTAATCCCAGTAGAGTACAGAATAGTCTCATTCAGAGCATCAGTGGAATGGAATGGGCTCATTACCTAAACACACAAAATATTATTTCTAAATGCAGTCCCCTATTTAGACACAGTAATGAGTCGGAAACGGCAGTGGCCAGAAATTAAGAAGTATATCCTGCAAATCATTTTGCACTCTAAGCTGGATGGCCGAGAGTTTGCAGAAAAGGCCCAAGTTAGTCACAGGAGTAAGGACAGTTCTCCAGAACTCCTGGAACTACAGCAACAGGATTTCCACCTGCTTTATTCACCAACCATCTCAGTAACAATTGCACCACTGAGTATTTCTGCCTTGAGAAGGGGTAGCATCTCTTTTAACAATAAGGGCCCTTTAAGCATCTTAAGATGGAGATAAGACTGGAGACTTTGGAGGACAGGCAACGATGGGGAGGATGGCAAAATGTAAAACTACTTGATAATCTTCCTACACTCACCTTGCAATCCCCCTGCCCCCTTTCAATGCAGAGAAACTTAGCATAAAAGAAATCTAGCACAAAGATCTCCTGAAGAGCTCTGGCTCTGCCTCCTGTCACATGCTGACACAGCAGCTCTTCCCAGAGCCTCTGTGCTGATGCTGTAGCAGAAGAGAAACCTTTTGCCTGTGAAAAAGAACAAAGGGCACAGACTGTGGCAGCATGTCAGCAGCAAAGAACGCTGGGGAAGAGGAAAATCCAGAGCTGAACTCTCCTCAAAGAGCCAGGACTCTGAGTCCAGCATAATCCGTGGTTTTACCAGATAACTTTGATAAGATGGCTAATTATTGGCTGAGTAACCCCTTGCTATCCCTAAAATCAATTGCCTCTCCTTCTGTATTGATTAAAACAACCCGTTGTTATTTTCTCACGATCCTGGCTGTCAGCAACCCTGTTAGATGCTCGTGCTGTGAGCAGACTATTCTCCTCTGGCTTTTCCAAGTGCAACTCACGTGCAGAGGATCAGACAGTAGGAAGTTTTCTTTTAGTTTTCTTCCTCCTCCCCATATCCTCCACTCATTGAGGTTATTGACTGACATACCAAAGTGAAATGACCTTAGCTTTGTACATTTAGCAAGTAAGTAATCTGAAAGCTATAATGCAGAAATTTCTCATATAAAAAGTGCACCCTGATGTGTTACACCCTTTATTTGTAAATCAATTAATTAACTATTGAACAAATAATCCCTGCTTCATAACAGTAACAGAAGGGTGCCCATGGAAACAAAAGCATAGAGCAGCTTTTTACTCCTCTCGAGTACTCCTCTGATTCAATTTCTGGGGTCTTGTGTTTTGTTATTCTGTTTAGAAAGTTTTCACCGATCAACAGAACTGGGATATGCGGTGCTTGGATTACCAGCTCTGCATCTAAATGATAGTGGACAGTCACATCTTTACTGCCTGGATCAAATTCTAGCCTAAGAGCTGTGCCAAGGACTCTGATGTTTACAAACAATCTCCCTACTATCATAATTTTATATTTTATTCTCATCATAATAAAACCTGCAAGTGCTGTGGCCCCATAATGCCAGTCTCTGTACAAGAATAACTGAAGTCCCAAAGAGCCTGCAATCAAAACAGACAGGTCAGTCTCAGGATGCAAGAAAAGGAGCATTACTCTGCCCAGTTTTCTAAATAGGGAGTTTAAGGCAGAAAAAGACACGATCAGCTTTGATTCGCAGTGTTTCAACGTGATCCTTTTAAGTTTCTTTCTCAAGTCTCAGCTCCTAGATACTGCTGCCTTCATTAACAGCAGATGAGACATAGCTCTGAAGATCAAATGCCATCCTTGACCCACAGCTCAAGTGTAGCATGTGCAACAGAAGCGCACTGTGCTGCTCTAACTCACTTCAGCACTTACTCATGAAGAGGGAGTGTATCACCTCCAAGAAGTCAAATTAGGAATATGAAGTGGTTTCCCCCCAAATCTTTTGAACCTTGCCTTTATCTTGTACCGGCTCCAACAAGACTATATTGGAGAGCTGGTTAAACATCTTCTTCCAGAACTTTTTGAGGTGAAAATCATTTTGACCCGAACAACTCCACAAAGAACTTCTTTGTGAACATAGAAATTTAGGGGGTTTCAATGAAAAGTTAACAGCATAGAAATTCAAGTTCTTTTTGGTACTGGTTCTCAGAAAAATATTGCCTCCCCTCCCAAAACCCACAAACAACCCTAAACCTTTCTATGCTACATTTTGGCAGGATGAGAAAAAAGACCTTTCCAAAGATGAGGTCCAGGTATACACAAAAAGGTAGTAGTGCTTGTGATACAAACATACCAGCTGTTGCAGGGGTTGCCAAAAGGTAGGCAATATTTTGGAAATGTCCCACTCCAGCACACTCCTACTAGGTCTCAGAGCACTGGAACAAAGGAAGTGGAAGGGAGAGAGAGGCATAAGGAATAGAAATAACTTGCTCAAGGCTAACCAGGAAAAACCACTGCCAGAACCAGAAATAAGCTCTCTCGCAGTTTCTACCATATTAACCCTGACCCCGACAGATACATGAACCTTCTGTAAGTCAGGCTCTGTGAATAAAGCCAGTCCTACCCATGGCTCTGATATTAGGGAAGTTTTAGAAAGGAAAAAAAAAAAAGAAAGAAAGAAACAAGTTCATAGCATAATACTGTCACCACTGTCCATCCTTAAATCATCTTAAATTATCCTTAACCATCACAAACTCACAGAACTGTTCCTTCAAAGTGGTAGATGTCATAGAGCTGAAGCTGAGGGACATGTTGATGCAAACAAAGGGCAGAGAAGGAGGCATGCATCTGGATTGCTTTAATTTTGTGGTTTTATATCAAATGCTGAATTGTACTCTAATGCCCTTGCATATTTAATTTCCCTTATTCTTTTCAAACACTAGCAAATGTGACTGCTTGCACTGCCAAGACACTAAAATTAAAACAATATACGCAGTCAAAATGTGATATTGAACTACTGCTAGAGCAGAGCCCTGCTTACACGAGACACGCCAGTAAGCACGTTCCTCTCACAGGGCAGTCCCTTCTCATGGTACGTTATGAATTATTCTGACATGACAGCCTTACAACATAAAGTCCATTGAAATCACAGCAAAGTCCAAACTTCCTATTCATTGCAATGGGACTTTGTCTAGCAAAAATAATTAGACCTGCAGGGAACTGTTCCAGAGTCTTGCCAACACCAGTGAACAAAACCCTCAAAATGTACCAGTTTTAGCTCAGAAGTTTGCTGATGTTCTCCCAGTAGGATTGCTCTTCATCATGAAAACTGAATGTACCACTGATATTTTGTGTGATGGAGACCAAGGCCTGATGAAAGGCATTTACATCTCTGCCAGTGAAGAGGAAATTCAGTCTTCTGAAAAGCTAAGAGATGTCAGAGCAGCTGGAAATATTCAGTATGATCCTCCAGCTGAATACAACTGTACTGGCAGACAGGAAGAAAAATCAGAAAGAAAGCAGGGCTTGCTCTTACGCACCATCACATTGACTACCCTCTTAAGGGCTTCCCTCTGCCAAAAAGAATAGGAGAGGAGACAGGAGTGAGGAATCAAGAACACCACATGAGAGAAACCAGCCTAAAGCAAAGTCCCTGCATTAGCCATAGTCCAACACAAATGAAATACAGCAGTTTTGCTACAGCAGGACATATGGCTGGTGTCCTTCACAGATCTTTCTGACAATGGAACTGGATTGTTCAACTATCTTCTGCATAGAGAAATGTGAAGAATGGTAATGCTTGGCCAATGGATCCATGGAGTAAATGCACTTACTTAAGTCAGAAAGATAATTTAGCCATTAGAGGTAGGAAAGAGTTCTGGGTTTTTGTCTGTGTGAGTACAGCTGACTTCAAACTGGATAAGAGATGAAGATCAGTCAGAATAAAGAACCAGTTTTACAAGAGGATACCAAAGGCTCTCAGCTTGTTTAGACTAGCAAAAGAGCTGGTGAAAGGGGTAAGACAGCTCTATGCAAAGGATAAACACCAAAAGACAAAAGAACTATTTGAATTAATGGCCAATAGTGGCACAAGAGCAAAGGAATATAAATTGGCCATGAATACATTTAGGTTGGAAATTAAAAAAGGTTTCCTAACCACTACAGTAGTTGGGGTCTGAAACAGTCTGCCAATGGGAAGAGCAGAGTAAAATAAGTCCAACTGCTTTTAAGATAGAACTAAACACCTTTATGAAGAGTATAGAGTGCCTCGGACCTGGGATCTCAGGAGCCTTGTGGATGACAATACTTCTCAAGGCAGGTCACATCGGTCTATGCCTATTCATGGTCATAACAGCAGGTACTTCACATCCAGCTTACCCACGGGTCCTGACGTTATTCTTTTATTCTGCAGATTGGTAGCAGTGGCCTTGCTCCATAAAGGCATTTCCGGTACCGGATCCCACCAACTGCAGTAAGAAGTATGTGCCCTGAATGCTTTTGCAAGCCTGGCTCTTGTATGGGGAAGGGGCATTTCACTCACAATCTTTATTCCTGTATTTCACTAATAAAGTAGTTTTAAAAATCCAGTCATTATCATCCATCAAGGCCTCCAAACTTCTCGCTGGAGCATGCAAAACTGCCAAAGGCCAGGGAGAGACCAGACTGACTTCCTATATGGCACAGTGTACTGCCTATCTGGCAGCTCCCAGTTTCCAATGCCAGAAAAACAAGGGGTTATAGAGAGGTATCTCCATAATTACATAGTACCTTATCAAATACTGAGGGAAAATTTTATCTCCCTAAGGCTCATGGTAGCTTTGCCACTGGCTGCAGCAAGACTGGGATTGAACTTAGCTGTCTCATGCTGGGTTTTACAGCCCAGAAACAGAGAAGTGACAGGTGGTAATTTGATTAAGCGCACTGGTATGAGCTGAACAGAAGCCAGCATAACCAGAACAGAACTAACAGGAGGGAGCAGCTGGTGGCTACTGATCCTGTTTGAAGAGTACTCTGTCAAGTCAAAGACCACTCCAGGACCAGGATAGACAATTAGTTATCCTCAGGATAACTAAACATACCCAAAAGGGCTGCAAATCCCTGAATACCCAGCTACAAGGGAAGAGACTTGTGTGCAGGAATTAGTGGGAAAAGCTCATCATGCAGGAGGTTGGAATACAAAATCAGCTGACTAACTGGCCCGTCTGTTCTGTGACACAAAACATTTGCCCACGTTTTTATAAAAAGTTTCTTATCATTTTAAATGGCTTTCAAACTATATAGATAACACATTTCCTCATTGACAGTCATTTAAATTTCTCTCCTCCAGTGATATGTGGAACAATTACCATAGCAAATGCATCTGTAGATTTTTGTTTTCTTATTATTGGTGGTTGAATAGAATTGCATTGTTTACTTGGAATTTAAAATGTTGTTTTTCAGGATACTATGGGAGACGACAGATTTCAGGTTAACGTGCCTCATTTAAAATAAATTGAAAGACTGAACCTCACCGATCAATCCCTAATTAGTTAAGTGAGACAGATGGGTCAACCCAGCCATTCTTGCCAAGTCAGTGGAGGATTATCATTAACTGTGGGAGGCGGGGAGGAGGAAACCACTCAAAGCATAGAGTGTATCTATCTCAACAAATATCATGGAAGAGAAAACTTCTCCATCTGAGGCTTTGAAGATCAGAAGGGCCCATGTAGTCAGGTCCACTATTAGTCTTTCTACCTAGAGGGAGAAAGGTCAAAAAAAACATCAACAAGGCTTGAACAGAGACCTCTGGTAAACCAGAAGCCTAACTCCAGTTATCAGTTATCTTTAGAGTGACTTTTCACAGGCAAGAAAAGACCCAGGAGAATCTTATCAATGTGTATAAATATCTGACAGGGAGGAATAAAGATGATAGAGCCAGATAAATCTCAGTGGTGCCCAATAAAGGGGCAACAGGCACAAAAGGAAATACAAGAAACTCCACAAAACCATAAGAAAAGCAATTAATGTCGAATGCTGGAACTGGTTGCCCAGAGAAGTTGTGGAGTCTCCATTCTTGACAGTATTCAAACCTGACTGGACACGGCACTGAGAAAACTGCTCTAGTTGACCCTGCTTTGAGCAAGAGGCTTGAACTAGACAATCTCCAGAGGCCCCTCCAGGCTCAATGATGCTATGATTCTCTTCCAGAAGCCGCTGCCCTCCAGCCATACGGTACAATTCTTGAGGGTTAATTTTAACTCATAATAGACCATCTGTCCATTTTCCACTTTTTTCATAAAAAATAATTTTGACATGACTGAGAGGATCTAGAAAACCTGTGTGATAAAAGCAGGAAGCAGGAACAAGCAGCCAGAAATGAGGCTGGGTAAACAAGGAAAACTTCTTAACGCAGCTTTGTTAGTCAAGAGAGGGTCTCTGGGGAAGAAGACCTTTAGTGCTACATCTTCCAGAATGAGGTGCTGCAATCATCTTTCTGCAATGTACAAACTACACAAAAAACATTTGATGCTCTAGTTCTACTTGATTTCAGCATGAAAAATGGAGTCTTGATGCCTCACATTATAAGGGCACTTCTGAGACTCACATTAGGTAATTATTAGCCTCCAAGAGCAGTTAGAAACCTTGGACAAATTTGGTCCTTCATTTCTCTTGACTTCAGTTGTTTCCCTGTAGAACGTATACCATTGCATTGCCTGCCACAGTAGCTTTTAAAGAAGAGCCTACACTTTGCTATGTGCATTAACCAGAATGGATGTTAACATCAAGGACCTGCTAAATGTAAATAACCTTTTTTCTCCTTCCTTCTTCCTGTGCAAAAGAAGATCTGACTGCCTTCACTGGCTGATGACTCAGGAGAAGTTCGTTCATGACTGTAGAAAGAACTTGCCAACATTTCCTATTAAAAGAAACCCATGAGACCTGAATAATTAATAATCTACCAGTGAAAAATTGGCCCTAATTACCAAAGCAATCCTGAAAAAAAAATGTTAATTACTTGGCCTGTGTTCCTCCCTCAATGGAATGACTATATTGACAAATCTCATACAGCAAGAGAAATCTGGTGGCCACAAGATACACTTGTTACAAATCGATCAACAGCAATTACGAAGTTTTCTTGCATTTCTGAAACTGCTTCAGGCTTAAATATATCTTAAGACAATATTATACATTTTTATCAAGGTGGGGGTTCTCCTTTTTTTTGCTTTGGCTGAAGATGATCTGTGTTTTGCAGGGGACAAAATAAATATGAAAAATTTTAAATGGTTTCAACAAAGCAAGTAATTATCAAGCATTGGCAAAAGCATTCAGTTAAATTGCACTTGTGGTTGAAATTAATTTTCTGAAGCAAATTCTGAAAGGAGTAGAAGCCAACAATCAATAATCTCTTAATGAGGTGCAAGAAAAACATGTGTAGACATGACAGGTTTTGATGGCTAATGAGCTTCAGAGGAAGAACACTGTTCAGAGCAAAGCTCTGAGAGGCAGAGAAAATTGATTAATTGACAGCCCAAGATATTGCAGCAAAGCATTTGGAAAGTCAGCAGCCCTCAGACCTCATATTATTTACACCTCTGATGAGACATGTTAACTTTAAGAAACATTAGAGCTGAAGGGTGTTGGTTTTTCCCCACCCCCTCTCCCTAGTCACTAACTCATGATCAATCTGCTTGCTGTGATTTGTTGCCTCAGAAGCAAAGTTACCTGGTAAAACTTTCCCATATTGTTTACTGGAATGAATAACTGAATGCAGACGACAGACCATGGGGGGTCCTGTTTCTCTTTTGTGTTAATAGCTGCTTTCTGATGTAAGACATAACTAGGCTAAAACAGACATTTTGGTCTTCTGTCACTTACACTCACAACTGTCAGCAATACAACATAAAAGAGTTCTCATTTACCGAAAAAAAATGATCAAAAGATCATGACCTATTTTCCTTCAGTTACACACCTTATTTTAAGATGCAGAACTAACCTCTGTTCTATTTCCTGTCAGCAGCAAAGACGCAGATCTCATGTAGGTGGGAACACAGGATCCCAGCCTGGGAAACTTGATGCCGCCTTCACTTGGGTCTTTACTGCAAAGAGTAGTCTTGAGGAACTGCTGGTCCCTGGGGCCACTGGGAAAGTCTGGAGAGAAAGAGTTACCATATGTAGAGGATGATCAATTTAGGCAACAACTAAACAAACTGGACAAAAATTTCCATGAGACTGTATGGAATGGGATGTATCCATGAATGCTGGGGAGATGGCCACTGTCACTACAAGGCCAATCTCAATCATTACGGGGAGATGGGAGGTTCCTGTGAACTGGATGAAAGCAAAAGTCGCTCCGATCTTTAAGAAGGGCAAGGAAGAGGGTCTGGGAAACTACAGGCCCATCAGTCTCACCCTGCCCCCTGGGAAGGTGATGGAGCAAACCCTCCTGAAAATCATGTCTAAGCATATAAAGGACAAGAAGGTGATTATGAGTAGTCAGCATGTATTTAAGAAGGATAAATCATGCCTAACCATCCTGATAGCTTTTTACAGTGAGATGACAGGCTTGGTGGATGAGGGAAGAGCGGTGGATTTATTCTGACTTCACTAAGGCCTTTGACACTGTCTCCCATAACATCTTCATAGACAAACAGATGAAGTACAGATGAAATACAGACTAGATAAATGGACTGTGAGGTGCACTGAAAACTGTCTGAGCTGCTGGTCTGAAAGTGTTGTGACCTCCTACCCTCTACTACCACTCCTCTAAATGCCTTTCACTTTCATATACAGCAGAGATTATGCCCTATGTGCCCTCTTCCATTCCAACAAAGCCATTAATACAGCCACACACAGGTGCTATCTAACTTTATGCTCAACATTTTACATATTCAAGGAGTTCATTTAAAGTTTTGTTCAGTAACTTCTTTGTTTTTTAATGTAGCTGGAGACACAGTCTACCACCTCTGCTCTTGTCCAATAGAGATCTCACAGAACAAAAAAAGGGAAGATTTGTGGACAGTGGATGAGTCAGGAATGACTTTGGAAGGTAGGGGAGTGCCACGCACTAAACAGCAACTGGAATCCAGAGATGTCCCTCAGCAGGGTAGCCTCGCTACAGCATCTACTACTTTCTCGAGGGGAGTGCTAAATTAGTGAATATCACCCAGCAGGTTTCTGTCCAGCCATGAGAGAAGAAACAAGGCCTATAAACCAACCAATCCTCCTGTCCAGTTCTGTTTTCCTAACCTGAGGTATGACCATCTTACTTGTTTCCCATGTGTAGACTCTAATATATTTCTGCACAAAATGTGCAAATATCTTTCTACAATAAATAAACATACCTCATCAAGGATCAAAACACCCTGAGCCTCCACTAATTATATGGACAGAAGAAGGAAGTAAGAATATAGATGAAAGAAACAAGAAAGAAACTCCTGGAAATTAATTCATGAATCTGAAGAGTCAGTTGTAATCACCTGTAAACTCTGTCTAAATATTGACTGGACTGGGAGATCATAAGGGATCCTGCTATCTTAGGTGATGACCTTATCTTGCTTGCAGCTCCTCTTCTCATAAGTGGTCTGTGGCTCAAGGCCTTTAGTAAGGGAACAGACTGCTTTTTCTACAGACTGGTCCTCTCATACACAACACAGATACCAGAAGATAAATATCTTCTCACCAACATCATAAGACATAAGAAACAGCTGAGGAGAAAAGAACACTCTGTGTTCATGGCCACTCAAATACTGACCGTTCCTCTACAGTTGCTGTATGACCAGCAACAAGTTATAAAACTGATCTGAGACCCTCGTTTGATCCCAGAGACAAACAGCAGACACCAGCACATCTAGAAGCTGGTCCAGATGTAAAACGGCACTTAAGGAGCACAGGCAAAAGCACAAGGCAGAGGTTTCAAGAATCCCATCTCCACTGATAAGTGTGACACACTAATTACTTCCCCTCACTCCCTGTACTCACTCCTTCTTCATTTGTTGCTTAGCAAGACAGTCACCTCTTCAAGGTGGGGATTCTCTCTCACTGCCAACATGATTAGGAACTTGTTCTTGTTTAAAGCTTCTACTTGTAATTTTTATTTTTAAAAAACAGTTTAGGTTAAAAACTCCCAGAGCACCGCGATGTAACCCTTGGGCACTCAAGTCCCAAGGTGCCTATATTTTTGCTAATAAAGTTAGCTTAACTTTAGGGACATAAAGTTATGACTTTGGGGTATTATTAGAACTGTCCAAGTCTTTCTGTTGTTGAGCAGATTGACACTGTCTCATTTGCCCTGTTGCCATTCACAAACCAGATGTTTCCCAGCCTGACTTGCACCTGTAGAGCCCAATAGCCCTGCAGCTGTGTTTCTTGGCCAGAGAGATGTAGATTGATGGCAGCACATAACACATCAGAAGACGACTTGGAAATTCATTGAACAAAACCAGGTAGTCCCACAAGCACGAGCAGGGACACAAGGAAAATGGGGGCAAATAAAAACCCAGTTAGGCGACAGTGTTAAAAACAGCTTGTGTTTGTTTTATTTTGTTTTTTTTTTTAATTCTATGTAAGAATTCTTCAATTAAGAAAACTTTTGAGAAGTAGAGCGAAGAACAGACCTGCACCAGGCCCTGGCCAAAACCTGCAAGGTCCACTTGCCCCAGTTTTAACTTCTAGTGTCTGGCTGGAATGTGGGAAGACAGAATTTGAATTCCCCTTCTTTCCCAGAGGCTGAGCCTCTTCTAGAGTCTCTTATCAAAGCTCAGTTACAGAAATACAGCAACACAGCTCGCAACTCATATCTCCTTCATCTAAATGTGCAGACATGCAGCAGGGCCATCTGTCCATGGACCAGGTCAAACAACAAGAAAAAAAGTCTCTTTGACTCAGCTGGGGGCATGAAAATCTCACATACACTTGCTTCGTCCATCTAATAGGACCATGATGGGAAAGAGGGGGCAAAGATGGAATTTAGCCAAAGCCAGGAGCTCCTGCCTTGCGTAAAGATACTGCTAACCAGTTTATCAAGGTGTCTACAACAGAGATTAGTCCTACAAGTACTCCAACCACAAGTCACAAGAATAACTCTCTATGACAATGTCAATGTAATTATTCCCATGCAGAACAGAAGAGCTCTAAGAGAAGGAGCCCAGTACCTCCGTCTTAGAAGAATCTCCAAACTTAGTGGTTTAGGTGGGAAATGAGAGTTCCCCATCCCACAGGTAGAGGGATAATTTGAACCATGGATCAGACCCAGGGCCTAAGACTGTTACCAAACATGGAAGTGGGAGGAGGAAAAAAGAAGGGAATGGCACATCTGATGACTACTTTGTGAGAACAGCAGCTGACTCTTCCCAGACTCCAGGAGAGAGTCAGGACAGTGAGCCCCAGGTGGGGAGACATCATTGAAATTTACGTACCACAGCAATGAGTCCTTCAGCTCATCAAGCCTTCAGAGTTTGTTTCAAGAATTACTAAGTCGATACAGTCACACTGATTTCAGTGAGCTAATTAAGTCTTGAGTATTCATAAGCTTTACTATAACCTAATCTCCATTAGAGCTGTAATTGTACAGATTGATTTATCATTTGATACTGAAATCAGTTAGACCCCAAGCAATAAACTCTTTCTGACAAGGGTTTTTGGGTGGTTTGTTTTTTTTTTTTTTTGACCAAAAAAAAAAGTTTTTTTCATAAAAATTAAACTTTTGCAGGAACCTATAACTCTACTGAAAAATTTTCTGAAGAAAATAATTTCAATGGCATTTTGACCCTCAAAATATTTTTCAGAATAAAAGTTCAGCATTTTTTCATGTACTTAAAAAAACCCGTGAAGTTAAAATAAAAGCTAAGATAGTCTGATAGATGTACCCACAAAGGACATTACTTGTACTTGTCTAGTTTGTCATCCCTTCCCCTAAAAGGTACATCATCTTCTCAGAATTAAAAACTTAGCTCCTGGCAGCTCTACTCCCAAGAGCTGGTGTAACTCTCTGCTGTGTCTATGCTTCATGTTCTCTTCCCTACCTGGCCCCCAGAAGAGGAGAGTCTGCTGAAGTTGCCAAAAAGAAGCTTTTGCCAGGAGTCCCACCTCCTTCAAAGTTGCTCCATGAGCAGTGGAACTATTGAGACCTGCTTTCCTATGATTTGGTGCCTTGCAGCCAGATTCTCCCGTGTCTAACAAGGTGCTAGCCCTTCCCTCTCAAGGTTTTCCAACAGCTGGGGTGTTATTCTAGTCTCTAGCCATGTAAATCCCTTTGCACCTAACAAGGGATGGAGTCAGACTACCTCCCCTCCCTAACCAGTCTCAGGGAAACCTATCAGGATGCATATTACCACCTCTCTGTCAAACTCAGCTGGAAGAGACCAGTAGATTCAGAAGTCCTAAGGACAGTGCACAGGCAGATCCATGTGTGTACACACACAAACATACCCCCCTGTGCCCGTAAGCCTGGCTTCCTAAGGAAACACAACTAAAAATATCTACGCTTGGGTTATGAACAGCTATAGCTGCAACGTGAGCTGTGTCTCCGCTCCCTGTCTGTATGTGTTAGAGTACTTTTTAATTTCACATTTCCACAGCCTGTCTCAAAAGAAGATCTGTGATTTCTCCTATGATCTTTCCCGAGCTTCTTTATATTGTTACCACTGTGTACTCACACTGTTCTTGTCAGAGCAGCCTCAAGAAGACTGTGATACAGGCTTAGACGTTCTGCGTGAAACTTCTTTGCAAATAGTACTTTATAAGACATGAATTTTAATAATTGCTAGAACAGAACATCTTGGTTTTTAACCTGCAGGGTAGCACACTTTATATGCAACTCAGAGGGAAAACTACAAAAGGTAATTTAGCTGTTAACTGGCACAGTCTATACACGCCAGCAAAAAATGCACTGTCACTAGAAAATACTGTGTTTAGTAAGTGTGTTGCATAAGGAGTTAACAGAGGTCTTTTATCCCCTTCACACAAACTATTTCAGTAGATTCAGTCTGGTGAAGGCAAAGTAACACATGCTAAAGACTTCTGTGCAAGTATCTCTGGTCTTTTTAAAAAAAAAAAAAAATATGATGTTTATGTAGTAATATTTGAGATCTGCTATATGCTCTTGCATTGACAGTTTGTGCATGTCTTTCCCCACTGTCTGCTTTTAACTGGCCACCATAACCTCCTCTCCAGCATTGTCTTATTTGTGTTTCTCTGGCAGCATGAGCCTCACAAAAGTGCCCTTTTTTGTGTCTTTCCTCTCAGTAATAGTGATTCATCTTCACAGAGTCTCCAGAAATCCATTATAAGCTACTTATTTTCAACACATTCTGTAACACAGAACCTTTGCTCACAAGCCAGACTTCTGGAAAAATAATAATCCTGTATAATACATCTAAATCCCTCCTGATCACTATTATGTTCCCAAATCATTTCTGTGATTCAGCCAAGTTTCCACTCAGAGGCACAAAATTTGGAGGGGGAAAGTTGAGCCGTCCAGGTGGCACAGACAGTTTTTCACATCGTTCCAGCAGCTCAGGCTTCTCCTCACCATCTTGAGTTCAGGGGAGGGACACGGACAGAAGCAGAACTGCAGTGATTGCCAAGCACCAGATCTCCATACAGCAGACCAGAGCCCCAAATATTTAAGGTGTCACAAGGAAAGGCTCAAATCAGAGCACCAAGAAAATGGTGCGGTTAGCACCAAAGCACACTGGTTTTGTTTATATTTACCAGAGCTTTCAACTGTTTATCAGAATGGCAACAGATGGCACAAGGCAAACGCACGCACTTTTTCACAGTTTCCTACAAAATGAACAGATGTCTTCATTACATGCTACATGACCGCGTTTAACAAAATGTGACAAGAAGCAGAGGTAGAGAAAAATGGCATATTCCTTTCCTAACCTGAATTGCCTCTTGGCACAGATTTTAGCTGTGCTTGAGCATGGGACTGAATGCACAAGAGGGAATTGAGAGCATTTTTCACCTGTGTCTGATCCACCATAACCAGTAGGTACGGAAACAGAAATGAACGCTTTGAGGTGGTTTCATCTCTAGGGAAACATAGCACCTCTCTGGACCAGGCAAGATGGAGACAAGAGTTGTTTTCACCATCTCTTCTTAGGAGTGTTTCCAGGGGATGACTCTGCTCACCCAGTTGAGGAGAGCCCCTCCAGTAGTGTCCGTATGATCCTAGGCACCTTTTGGCTCAGCTAAAGAGGACATGTTAGCCACAGTCCCCTGCTGCTAGAGGCACGGACAGCCTTTTATATTGGCCAGACTCTGCCAGAGCCTGAGCAAGAAGATTCAGCAAACCTAAATATCTCCAAACGCTAGAGGTTTCTCTAGTGATGCAAGTCAGTAGACCCCCATCAACAAAATAAATATAGTCTGAAAAACCACCCATGTTGGGTTAAATACTGCCTTCCTCCATCATCTGAGTGGCTCAGCAGTTCAAGAAAACCCATGCCATGCCACATGAGGCAGGACAGGACCATGAGGGCCTGCTTCATACTGGAGATAGGGGTTTTCAACCTTCATTTTTGCAAACAATTGCTCCAGAAATAAAAGAAGCTTACATCAAGTCCTTCTTTTTATTTCCAAATCTACTAAAAAAGAAATGGAGAGAAGTAGTCAGGTTTGGTGGGTAATGGGCGCTTGACATCCACTCACTTAAGTGTTTTGTAACTAGCCACTATTTTTAGCACAGAGCGGATCAGAGAAAGCTCAAAGCAGTATCACAGTTGATATGAACATTTTACAACAGGGCAATAGATACTCAGATATTTCATTTTGTTTCTGCTGAAGGTAACAAAGCCAGCCATTTCAGACAGCTCTCCCATTTAGACCACAGACATAACTTGCTTACCCATCAGCATTTGTGAACTGTAAGGGCAGGGACGGAGGCAGAAAGGGCTGTAGCAAAGCACAGCCTTGGACCTATTTCTTCCAGCTGGAAGCTTTGAATTGCCTCAATACAGAACCATACTCCAGCCTCTCAAAGAAAGCTTCAGACTCTTCGTTACAAAGCCAGAATCTGTCTCCAAGCCAGGCTGTCACAGCACAGTGGGAGGACAACCCAATGGCAAACAGAACAGACTTTGCAGGCACGTCTCTTTTGCCCCCAATATACATGGTTAGGGAGGAAGAGAGACTTAACACTGTCCTGCTTCCCAGAACAGACGGAGAAGGCCAACACAGAAGAAGTGTTCCTGTTGTAGCATGCTGGATCTGCTAGGCTGGGTTTTGTCAGGCACAGGCTGTGCCAGTGAGGCAAAGCCTCTTTCCAACAGTATCAGCCTCTCCTAGTCCTTCTGGGTAAACCTCGGAAGTGGCTGTCTCTCTCCCTACAGACTCTAAGGGCTGTATAGCCCCTGTGAGGGGCTTTACACAGTCGAGGGTAAGAGCATATAAAACATAGGCAGACTCCCTTATTGGGAAGCGTTATCTGCCAGCCCAAGCGACAGAGGCCCAGGAGTTTCTCCAGCTGGCACCAGCTCACCTCGAAGGTCCTGAGCTATCCACAAATTTGCCCATATAGACACATGCTGCTGGCCTGCAGCATTGTGTAGTAGGTTTAGTAAAGTCATAATCCAAGTGAAACAGAGAAGACTCTAGAGTTAAGTACACTGCTACAACTAGTGTTCAGCAGCATATTATTCATCGTCACCTATTTGCATTGACAAGCTGTTGGTCAGGCTGATTAACACTGCCCCGCACACTGACACGATGCATCCATAAGCTGCACTGCGCTACCCTCGCTCATGCACAGACAGGGTTGGTACCTGGACAGTGCTTTGTCCTGCCACGAAGACGCACTGACTTCTAAGTGCCTTGAGTCCATAGCACAGCCATCTGCTTATTGCTCCTCATTTTACCCTCAGAGGCAAAACCAGCTGCAAGACTCAACAGGAAAATAGTATCCCCTTCCATCTCACAGAGAGTTTTATGCGATGCCTTTGCTACACACCCATGGCTGGCTCTCCCCTTTTGCAGTAGGGGCCCAGGCCAATGGAGACAGCCTTTGCTGCTGGTAAAATTCTCCCATGTGAATTGAAATATTTAGAAACTATCTAACATCAGGAACACCAGCCCATGTAAATCCTTTGGCTTTCAGATAACTTGTGCTCATCTAACAAAATTCAATTTGTAGCTGGTCAGGAAGATGCCAGCCAGATTTCTACTTTGGAATACCATTTCCAGGGGTCACTCCTACGCTGATGAGAGAGCATAGGAGCTTTCCCAAGGATTTCAGCAGACAGACCCAGGCCCTCTGGTAGGACCAAAAGCAGCAGCAAGAACAGAACGTCTCTGAAGGATGCTTACTGTGCCCTGAGGAGAGAAGAAATGTCAGGATGCAGCAGAGCAGGAATTCCCCCAAGCAGTAAGGAAGAAAACATTTGTGGCAATTTTAGGGAGGAGCACTCTCGCCATTCTTTCAACAACTGTATGACTTTAATGACTGGCTCCTCTCATTGTCTTAGCAGCACACAGACTTTTCTCCTCCCTTCCCCTCATCTCCACCTCCCATGCTCACTTTTTTGAAGTTTTCTTCTGCAGCTGCTCACAACAGTATTGTCCGTCTGGAAAACAGTGTCTGCTAAACCCAAAGTTTCTTGTGGAGTTACTGTTCTCAACAAACTGCTTCTCACATGCCTTATATTCTTCATCAGTTCTCTAGGCCTCTTCCTGGTGGCAACTGACAGTTCCTCCAGTGATAAGAGATCACACAGGGCCTTATTAGCAGCACAAGGCGCTACACAGCAGGGGCTCTTTGAATTAGCTGCTGTGAAGTCCTTAGTATTTATGTCCTGAAAGAAAGCCTAAAAATGCAGGCAGTGGTGACACAACACTTGGTGTGCATGTGACTCCAAAATCCATGGCAGTATTCTGACCTACTGCACAAAAAGGTAGGAACCTAAATCTATCCTATGGCCAAATACGTGTTTGTGACCACATTTAAGGCAACACTCAAAATGTTCTTAACACATATTCCACTGTACAGGGTGTTGGAAGTTCAATTATTTTGACAGCATTCGAAGATTTAAAGCTAAATATAACAGATACCTCAGATGTCTAAACTGAGTGGTTAATTTCCGCGTACATCTAAAAATGCGATTTGCGTGTCCTTACCACCCAGCCCAGAAGTCATTGTACACCTGCTTATCTTAGCCAAAGGTTTCATTGGAGTCTCTTTCTTCACATCGTCTTCTTCAAAGATGGCCAGAGGTGGATACAGACATTGCAATTCACATGTTTTTCAAGTAAAAGTCTACTGATTGAAATATTCACTCCAGAAGAGGGCATCTAGGTTTGACTTTCTCTACAGCCTCAGACTACACCTTCAGTTCCTCACTTTACCCTAAATGACTCGCCTTTTCACTAGGCTAGTGCCCTGCTGGAGATATCTACATCTTACCTATTTTGCCAGAACTCACAAGGATAATAAATAGGACTAACCTACAGTCAGCCAGCACAAAGAGCTGTCCCTGACATCGTTCATACCATCTGCAAAGAGGCTGTTTGATACTCAGATTATACCTCTGCATCACTAGAAGCTGCCTTTGTGGTTGCTTTCAAGCAACTCCTCGGTACAACTCCACACACTCTAATGGCTCTGTACAAGAAAATATATGTAATCTGGCTTTTGCTTCACCTACTAGTAACAGCATTTTCCCACAGTACCCAGGAGAGTAATGGTCATTGGCATCTCATTGGTAGACAGATCAGAAGGCTAAAGTGAATTATCTGGACATATAACACACTCTTGGAAGGTAGACCACCACAAGTACCCTTAAGCAAAGCTTCTCCTCCAGAAACACCATCCTAAACTCCAATTCTGCTTCCCCCAGAAGTACTATGTCCTATGAATTTTCATCAGCTGTAGAGAATGAGAAGAGAGCATTCACAATTTGCTACACTTTTGCTCAAAGATCACTGCATAATGAAGAGAGAGACCAAATGAGACAGCAGGTCTTCCGTAGATTGAGTATTTGCTTACACACCAGAAAAGGAACCCATAAGACTATGTTTAACACCATCTGGGGATCCTTCCATACAGTATTCCATCAATAATAACAGAAGCCTAACTACAGATTGTTGTACTCTATGACAGCTAAATATATCAGACCTAATTAGGTAACACAGGCCAAAAAAAAAAATCTGCAAACACAAGGGAATGCTACCACAAGGCCAGGAATATGAAAAAAAAAAACCTGCAAATTACATGTAGGGATGAACCTGGATTGAAATCACCAGTTTCAACACCATAACTGAAATTTAGGAAAGGTCAGCTCTAAATAAGGAGCCTGGTTTGAAAAGCACAGCTGGGGTCTCTCCGTGACTCAAACCCCAGCGCAGGCTCCAAAGGCTCATACGAGCTAGAAAGAATACACTGGGGAATTTACCTCAGCTGGTATATATCAGCCTAGCTCCATTGACTTCAATTAGCATGATGTTAAATCTTCGGTGTTGACTTCAATGGGATTACAGTGATTTACATCAGCTGAGGAGCTAACATTTCACTTTTAGGCAGACTCTTCTGTAGCATCTTTATTAGTGAAAATTCTACGTAAGGAAAAGAAAAGGTGATACGGTCTGCTCTCATGGCTCTGGCTACCTACTGTAATGGGTATATTGTAAATGCAAGAGATAGACTGGCAGCCAACTATAATTAGCCCCTTTTTACTGTAGTTCAATCTGTGGTTACAATTACCCTTTCTTTGCTATAAACATCCAGCTAAGAATTGCTGGAGCCGCTCCTTCCACTTCCTGCCTCTCCCTCTTATTTAACAGCTCTAAAGGCAGGTTTTCGTAAAGGCACAAGGTTCTTGCCCTTTCCTGCACACACACAGCTGGCAATCACTGCTAGTAGACAGCTTTTCTACTTCCCAGCTCTCTATTTTCCTGTTTTCCCTATATCGGTAAACACAAGAATAACTATAATTTTACTGGATATTACATATGTATCCCAGGTTTGAACGCTCCAAGATGCTTAAATTCAGTAAACTGTAAAACATGCAACAAGACACTGCGGTCCTCCCACAGGTCGCATTGCCAGATGTTGTTGGAAGACAACATGCCAGTTCCTCCCGGATTCTAGCTGAGCCACTCCTTGTTAAACACTGAAAATATTATCTGAAACACCCAAATATGGTCTCTGGAGGAATCCAAGGAAGGCATCCGTAACTCCTACTTCTAGGTACCCAATTTGAGTGCCTTGCTTAGGCTGCTTTGCAGTCAGTGGAGACTTCAGAGGTGATTCAAAAGCTAAATTAGGAGTTTACCTCTCCCCATGGAGTATATCCTGTCTAGGCTCATAAACTATGTACCTATATTAAAAGCTTAAAGATGATATGAATATTCTCAAAATACCAGGATGTTCCATTTTGCTCCGAACCCTTTTATCATCTGACAACATGAATCAGACAGAGAAGAAGTTGGCCTGGTCCAGGGTTCTCTTAAAATGTTAAGACCTTGAGATTTATACAGCTGTTGACACCACAAAATACCACTGTGAATCACAATGTCCAACAGTTTAATTTAAAAATAAAACAACTTCACTTAAAAAGAGTTCTCTTCTGATTTCTTTTTAATCTGAAAGTATAAGAGACCAAATCCAGTGCTCTCTGACAAACATTTCTAGTTTCTTCAACATTTCATTTTTTCAGTAAGTAAATGGGATGTTTAACTGAAAAACATCCTGTTCTAATTTGGGTATCAGTGAAAAGCACACACATACCTGTCCCAAAACACAGTCCTTAAGTCATGTACAAACATGGCAGATTTCCTACCGACGCCTGGTCCTCTGAGGACTACTTTGAAGAACAAAGTTCCTCTAGGCCCCAGACAGATGTCTCTTCAGAAGACTGGTTGGTTTGACACAGAGAATGCCAAAAATCCTATTCCATCACCATTTTGTAGCCTTTTTATATCCTTGACAGATACAACTACAGAAGAGATAGTCACATGTAAGCTATAGAATAAAAATAACTATTTTACTGGGACTGACTCTGTCTTGGCTGCAGGAAAGATGCAATAATTTCTCTTTGCACACACACTCTATAAGCTCAAATTCTCAGATTCTCCTTTTTTCCTTGTTTCTTCTTCTATTTTCCTACCGTCAAAGGCCTAATACCCAGCTACTCGTTCTTGGCAAATAACAAGAATCATTCTCTCCATGGATACAAAGCTCTCCTTTCTGGTAATTAAAAAATATTGTCAAGGATGGATTAAAACTGACGGTGGAAGGAAATAAAAGTGCACACATTATTTAAAAGGTTTGAAAAGCATACCTCTATAGAAGAAGATTCATATTTCTTGGATGAAGTTTATTCCCTCCTTGTGTATATTGTACAGCAGTTGTCAACTCAAAATACTGTGCTTAAGACTCTCACTCTCCAATCTTTGCTCATCATCAGGGTTATTAAGCCCAAGAAAATACCTTTTTATATCAAGAATAACTTTTCTCCAAGTGTTTCCACAGGAGTTTATGGATGGATGAATTTACTGTTCCTGGGAAAACGTTACTGAAATCTCAAAGACACACTGCCTGCTGTGGTTGTTATTGTTTCTATATATTTGTGGATTTAAAGACTTTTCCTTCTCCCCTCTTCCTCCTACAAACCCCCCAGACTTTTCCTCTGCTGTTGCATCATGCCACTTCCCAAACACGGTTTGCAGAACACATGCCATCTCCACCGTGTTTCGAAGCTTCGAACTAAAGGAAAAAATGCTGCCCTTTCTTCAAATCTCAGTTTTAACCATACAGCTGAGTTCAGCTTTTCTGAAGGCATTGAGTTTAAGTGAAAGTGAAGTGGGACACATTGAGCTTCTTGCAAAAGACAGTCAGCTGCAAACCACATCAAGTACTAACATTCAGCAACTGCCTCAGAAAAAAGAATATGGAATTATTGATAACACTGTCAGAGACCAAGGAGAGAGGAGGCATGGATGATGGTCTCAATTTGTTAAAAAACCCATCACAGGAGAGGATGAGGAAAGTTATGAGTAGCCACTATGAATTGAGACACTAACATACAGGAACGGCGTAAAAATCATGCAAATTTTATAACATCACACACTTCTAGTTCTTCTTACTTCTCTTTTGAGTAGCTAAATACTCATCACATTTCCAAGTTTTGAGAGAGAGAAAAAATTCAGACTCTCAGCTGGTCATATGACTCCAGGAAGTTGAGATTCAGGAAAAAATACAAAATATTTTGACAAATCATGAGCGTACTGACTCACTCAAAGTGCAGCCACGCGCAGCTCTGAAAAAGCTGCACTATAACAGCAATGAAGCAAAAAGAACTGTTATACTTCCCGTATTTTCTAACCCAAACAGAAGTGAAGGAAGCCCTGGAGATCGACTGCTCCCCTTAAAAATGCCCAGATTATACTTTTAGGTCTTTAAGACTGTACTTTAAGGTCTCCTGTTTTTCTCAGTCTTATCACTCCACTCTTTTGACTTCTCTTTTCTTAATTTCTCTGTTTCTTCCTCTTTCTCAGTGGTCTTTCTCGAAATACAAAGGAGGTGTTTTCCTTGCACCCACCCTCTTAGCTCCCGCTGCCCTCTGTCCCAGCCCAGTATGGCAGGGATGGCTCCCGCTGTCATCACCAGACCTTTCCAACAGCTACAGCAGAGCCCGTGGAGGTACCCTCACCCTCCTTTCCCCTATTATAAACCTTAATTACCTCTTGTGCTTACTCTGACAAAGAAATAAAGGATTCTCATAATTAGGTAGATTTTTTTCAAATATCAGCTTCATTTTTGCCATCCTATGGATGGTTTTATCTTTGCATAGCAGGTCTGTAATGACACAAGAAATTACGACAAAGTCTATTTTTTAAGGTTACATATTTAACTTTTACCTAGGAGCTGGAGAGTCCAATGAGTTGTGTAAAAGGAATAAAAACAATAAGATTTTTGTATACATCTCAGATACCTCTCCCTGCTAAGTCGATTGTTTTAAAATTCTTGATCATAATAAATTTTTTTTTTTAAAAAGTCCATTAAAAATCTTTTTCCTTTCCTTAATCTTTGCCTCTGTATTTCCCATTCAACACGTTTAATGGCCATTTTTCTAATACCGCATTCACCTCAGGTGACATTAAGCTGATGTAATAGAACCATTTTAATCAGTAACAATCAAATTTATTACTATGAAAACCTTAGGGACAGAACATTAAATACATACCATGTAATTAGTTTTGATAAAACAAGCCTTCATCTTAGCAAATCAAATATAATGAAAAGGAAATTTAACAGCTGTAAAAATCTATGGCATAAAGTAGGTGGGAATCCGCATGCTGTACGTGCAACAGTATATAATCATGTTTCATTTCATTCACACACATAATGCATGTGAGGGCGAAGATGAGTTCCAGAAAGACTTTGGAAATGTAGAAATTCCCCAAATATTCTTTAATGGAGAATAATCTACTTTATATTCTTCCTTTATAAGCTACATTAATAACTGGCTCTTAGAAGAGCATTCGGTTTGCGAGGAGTCTGCAGAACCACTTAATGAACACACTTATTGATGCAACGAAACCAAGACAAACAGCAGTACTGAGGAAAGCAGATTAAAAGCGAGTGATAAACACAGAGTTTCTACCTCTGTATTTATTCACAGTGCAATTAATATCTGACACGGTTCCGTATCCTCTATGCCACCAAGGCTGGAAGTGTTTACAAACAGCCATTCGTACTGTGTCAGAAGAGCAGGCTGGGCACATAACAGCCTCCCCCATAGGCACAGGCCAATATTTCTCCAGCAACCGGGAATTCCCACTGAGGGCACTAGCAGCATGCAGGCACTTTATTCTGTTTCTTGCAAGGACCGTGTCCTTGCGCAGATTCTCGAGCAGGAACACTTAACAGGACTGAGGGGACTTGGTGACAAATTTTCTTTTTCATTAGCCAGGGGTTGTTTTGTTTTAAATTATTTGGAAAATATAAATAATGTTTTCACATTTGGTAATCATCCACTGGGGGCATATTTAAGTTTCAATTCATCAGCATGGAATTTTGCCACACAGAGCGTAACAACAAGCTACAAAAACAGCCTCTGAGACTCCATCTTGCCAGCCAGGAATCAGCAGTCTCCTGCTCCAGCCTTCTCCCCTTGATTTCTTGGCCAGGTGACCTCCTGGTGATGAGGAAATTCTCAGTTCATTTTTCAGATAGCCATTAAGATTACTTCGTACTATTCCACCCCAGGGGAACGAAAGAGCTGCCCCAAAATCAGAACAATTGACAATATTTTTCTCTCAACAGAAAATTGGATTTTCTACTAAGCTTAAAATCTGTTCAAGGAGAATAAACCTCTTCAGAAAGTCTTCTGATTTTATATCAGTTTTCCCAAAGCAGATTTTGATTCAACATTTTCATGGGGTTCTTCTCAAAAACAAGAAAGCTTCAAAACCAAAAACAAAGTCCTTGTGATTTCCCCAGAAAAGTTCTTCACTAAATTTTCCATATAAAAATCAGAAGTATTTATTACTTTCCTCGAATTTTGCAACAAATAACCAAAGCATTTCCTGACCAGTTCTAGTCAAGCATTTTCAGGCCATCACAAGGTCCAGGTTTGTCTCCCTCTTCCCCACATAAATCAGGAACGACATCATAGCCAAGAGGCTGCAGTTACATCTGATGGAGCCCTTCACATTTTGTCAAAAATACCTTTGCATCAACAATCCATTGCAGAAACCAAGGAACCTGATGCTCGGGAAACCCTGTGGCCCCAGAAGTGGGGAAATCCACCTGAGTTTGGGGGACTGCAACCAGTGTGCAGTTCCAGATTTGGGAATGACTCATGAGATTGGCTGTCTCGGGGTTAAAGAGATGGGGTTTCTTGAGGCCCCAGCTCTGCAGCGTGGCATCAAGCACATCACTCAAGGGCAGAAGAGCCTTGATCTCCAAGTCATGGCCATGGGATGGGTCTTGGGGCCTTCAGAGTCAGAGGTTTCAAATGGTCTCACCAGCTGCTGGCTAGATCCCTCCTACAGGTTTTCCCAAAGGCGGTTGTCCTGGGACACCAGAACCTGCAGCTATGGGCCAGGCCAGTAGCCCAAGCTGAAGGAGAGCTGGGACTGGGATAGCCAGAGCAGTGCTGGCTCCAGCCCAGCCACAAATCTTGAGACAGGAGCAGCTGCTACCAGCAGCAGAACTGACAAGATCATCAATTTCTCTGAGAAGCTGCAGCATCTGGGGAGCATATTTCATTTTGGAAACGCTGTGTATTGAAGTGTCTGAAACAGACTTTCCTTAGGTTTTTGTTCACATGAAGTAAAGAGGAAGGCTCGTTTTAGACTGCAAGAAAATGAAACAACAACAAAAAAACCCAGCACCAGAGTTTTCTGCCACCTGGAAACCCTGGAGGTTTAGCTGTCTTTATTCACAACAGTCTGTGTCTGATGTGGGAAAAGAATTGGGCCGAGAATCCTGCAGGATCAGCCTGACCCACCCCTTTGCTGCACCTGATTATCCTTTCAGCTGGGGCTGCTCGGAGCTCCGAGTAAGCCAGGTCAGCTCTATCAAGTGGGATGTATAGGCACGTGTTCAGCCTTATATTTCTCTGAACTCGTAGTGATTCATTCACAGGACAAAATTTTCCCCAAGTCATTGCAAGTCTCACAAGACAAAGATAAGTGTTTGAAAGAAACATTTAACACTCAAAACTGAATCTCCAGTTCAAGGTGACCTTGCAGGTTTTATCAATGCTTTGATCACCTCCCTGTCTATGAAATGACATGATTCGATTACCATGTGTTACATCCTTACATTTACGCATACCTCAGAGGGCCTAATTTGTGCCTCTGATGTATTTCTGAAGTAATTGCTATGGAAGGTTATTTTTTAAATTCCTTTAAGTGTATAAATTGTAATATTAATTCAACATACTACTTTTTCTCCCATTTTTTTTTTTTTTTCCTTTCTGCTGCTGGAATACATGAGAGGAAATTTAAGCTGATGAACCATTAAAATGCATTACCTCTGTATATCACTTAGAGAAACATCTTTTTTCCAGTCTGGACCATGTAAAGATAAATGAATTCCTGCAGTTTGATACTTCAGGTTGAAAACCCTGATCCTGCCAAAGCCAGTAGCAAAATTCTTACTGATTTAAATCAGGTAGAATCAAACCTAAAGAGAAACAACAAGGCATCTCCGTTCAGCACATTGGTCCCTCCTGTAATCTGTGCAACACATGGACTTTGTTGGTATCTTAATATGAATAAAATATTCATTGGCGTGTTTTATGTGTGTCTGCATGTGTATTGCAGCTGGATGAGCAAGTTGTCATTCCAAGATCTTAACCCTTTTGTCTGATCATAAATTACCAGCCAAGACAGTGATTTTCATCACTTGTATTCTATTTTTCTTTAACATGCAATGGATCAGTTTAGGAATGCAAGCTGTATTTTGTAACTCACTCACAAACAGTCTGTTCATGTCTGCCTTGATCCAAGAGAGAACTTAAATCTGTCCCCAGAAGGGGCTGCAAAAGATTTAAAGTATTTCCTTGCATAGTGACCTGTGCGTGCTGGGTGGACACAACAGCTCACTCAGCCCGCTTCACTCACAGTTACCTCACGGTGTCCAAGGGTGGAAAGGCTGTACTGGGAAGAGCAGCAACCTATCTCCCTTAGTGGCCAGCAGATATACAGGGAAGGAATCAAAAACAGGGTGTTGCAACACATGAAGAATACTCTTCTGATCACCAGCAGCCTGAGTCCCAGCCTTTCAGGAGAGGTGCTTCACTGGGGTTTAATAACTCTCCATAGATTTCTTTTCCTTTAACTTGTCCGGTCTCCCCATAAACTCGTGGGAACTTCCAGCAACTAGAACATCCTGCAGCAAGGAGTTCTTCAGCTTCACTTCATGTTACACGAAAAGACACTGACTTTCGTTACACCCACCACCCAAAGGGCGTGAGAACAGATAAGGCCTAAAAAAGTTTTAGGAAATATTTCAGATTCTTTAATGAACAAGGATATCATTTTTCTGCCAGAGCGGTAGAAATTGTCAAAAGTGATGGACAGCGCATGTTCCCAACTTTGTCACTACAAATGGGTAGATCTGTGCTCGCCCTCCACCCTTATGAACGCTCTGCATTACAAGTAAATTTCAGAAAGGCCATAGCATCATTTGTTGTACAATCACTCTCATGCATAATTATTTGCTGTACATTTGCTACAATTTCAGCTTTCTGCAGAAGTTATGGAGAGCTAAAACCTCACTTGCTCAGCTGTTCAGAAATAAACCAATAAACCAGACTGCAATTGCATAGACCAGAAAATCACTGATTGAACTTTGATGTTTTTAGCTCATTTGGAAGGACATACACAAATATATTTGTGCTGTATTTGCCTAATTCTAATACACATTCACGTGCTTGTATATATCTCCATCTCAAGACACAGTAATTAGATCTATGAAATTCAAACAGGTAGTGGTTTATGCTGTTCTCCCTCCCTTCCTTCCCAACACTCCTACATTAGTAACTAGAAATAAACACTCAGCAATGTGAGGAAATGGGGGAAGGGAAGGGTTTAAAAATGATCTGTTCATTTCTGTATGGAGGGGCTGGCGGCTACCAAACCCTCTTAGGGAAAACTTACTAAGTGGATCAGTGCACCAAGATGACCCAACAGTCTAGTCTTTAACTACCAGTACTTGATGTGACATGTCACAACAGAACTGTGGTGCCACTGTGACACACATCTGGCTCCAGCCAGCACCACCCTAAAAGAGCAGTTTTCACAATCACAGAATCATTTTGGTTGGAAGAGAACTTTAAGATCATCAGGTTCAACTGTTAACCCAGCACTGACAGGTCACCACTAAGCCATGTCCCTAAGCACCACACCTATATGCCTTTTAAATACCTCCATGGATGGTCACTCCGCCTCTTTCCCAGGCAGCCTGTTCCAATGCTTTACAACCCTTTCTGTAAAGAAATTTTTCCTAATGTCCAACCTAAACGTCCCCTGGCACAACCTGAGGCTGTTTTGTCTCATCCTATCACTTGTTACTTGGGAGACCAGACTGACCACCACCTCGCTACAACCTTCTTTCAGGTAGTTGTGGAGAGTGATAATGTCTCCCCTAAGCCTCCTTTTCTCCAGACTAAACAAGCCCAGTTCTTTCACAAGATTTGTTCTGTAAACCCTTCACCAGGTTCATTGCCCTTCTCTGGACATGCTGCAGCACCTCAATGTCCTTCTTGTAGCGAGGGGCCCAAAACTGAACACAGTATTTAGGTGAGGTCTATTGTTTGAGGTAACAATAGATGTTACCTCCCTCTGGAGCAGGAGTCAAAGGAACAATGTTTATGGCTTCATCCTGGACAAAACAGCAAATTGCAAAGGGAGAGGCTAATACCTACACAGGAACTTTATTTTGTGGACTTTGGAGACTAAGAAATATGATGAGTCAAACACACTTAGTAACTAAAATGCTTGGGCTTTAAATTTAGCCATGTTTGGTTTTAAAAGATCTTCACACAAAGTGTGAAGATTTTCCTAATCAGTAGCATTAGTTTTCCCATAAAACATGGACACACTGCAGGATTGGAGGGAATTGCCATAAGCATGTCCAAAACCCAAGTGTGTGTGTCTGTGTGTGTACTGGTACACAAAGAAATTATTATTGGAAAACAGCTCTTGGTTTTTAAATGAAATCTGGCTTGTGAACCCCTCCACCAGGAATAATATGCATATGCTAATACAGATGTTACCTAAGGTGCAAGCAAGATCAACGTAGTGCTTGCAAAGCTCGACTCCAATTCCTGGCAAAGGTGCTGATGGTGGAGAGGGATTAAAAATAAGTAGGGCATAATAGCTCCATCATGAAACTCCACTCCTTATGGGTAACACACCAACCCACACAGAAGGCTGCTGAAATGCTGAAACCAGCTAGACTGGCAGGCTTGATACGGAAAAGGAGTCCATCACACTGGAACTTCAAACGGGGTCAGATAGCACAATGATCTGCATGCCAGGGGCAGGGAAGGTAAGGGGATAGCAGAGGATCAGATACCATGGACTTTATGCCTGGCCTGCTGCCAGCAAACAGGTCAGAGGCAGAAAAGGACACAGTGAAGGAGAAGAGGGAAGGCATTGTCCAATAGGAAAATGCATTACTTGGGTTCTTTCAGTTCTCTGAAGGTTGCTAGTCAAGCTACTTTAGTACCTACAGAATGGAAAAAAAAAAAAAAAAAAGGCATTACCAAGCGTTTTAGTTGTCTGGTCTGTTTATCTTTAGTTAAGGCTTCTTTGCTTGATATTTAATAAGTCTTCCTGGACTGAATCACCAGTGCTTTTAACATCATAGACCTGATAACTATACAAAAACTTTCTCAAAGAACTCACACACCATCAACTTTCATCAGAAGGTTGTTCACATCCCAACAGATTACAGACTCCCAGTAAAAGATGGAGACTGAAGACTTTTCCCCTAGCAAAAGTGTCCTTTATAGGTCTTCTCCTGGTACAGCCTCAGAGGTGAGAGAATAAGGCAGGTTTGAAGGAAGAGACGTCTTTGAAAAATATAATTGAATAAATAAATCACACTCTCACACACAGATGCAGCTGAAGAAGCCTCTGCAGCTTTCTCAGGTCTGAGACAGAAGCAAAAACTCCAGGCTAAAGAGATTCTCAGAACAAATGTTCTGAGATTCACTTAATTGTGGGAATCACCTCGTCACCTACTCTTTCATAAATGCATGCCAATATTCAAAGCTGCTTGAATGACAAGCTAGATTAAAAGGCCTAAGGTGAGAGAAATTTAGAGAGTATAAAAAGAAATGTCATATTAGGCAATTCTCATTTTGTGTTGGAGGTGTCTTATATCAAAGTGCTCCCAGCAGCTCTTACAGTGAGTAAAATCAGGCCCGTTGCCTTTCAAACAAAGTGTCAGGAAATAAATGTACGTTGCACCTTTTACATTTCTTCTCTCGTTGTTCATACAATAATGAGTGGACCCTGTCACAGGACCCAGAAGATCACATTTCCCATCTGTTACAGACAGAGCAATGGTTTTACATTACCACGTAGGGCTCAGGAGCTGTGTTCAGAAAAGTCTATTAGGAATGCACACTGATAGGTGATTCCAATTAGGCAGCAGAAGAAAAAAAGCAAAGATAATAAAAGCTGGAAAACTGGACTGCATTAAAAAGTTTGGCTCTGAGTCTTAATTTCCTGGAAAATTAGAATGCTTTGGGCTGGTTCTTCTCCAGGTGAAAATGCAGAGCTCTTTGTGCAGTAAGGACATCATCAAGAGTGGGAATGAACATGTGGTCACGCACTGTCTGTTGTCCAGCAGGAATCAAAATGAGCCTCTTGTGTGATTTTGCACAAGAAAAGTCAGTGAAATCTATTGACTGGTTTAATTCCCCTAAACAGGAAGGTCAGGGACTCTGCTCAGAGAAGGCTGAGTTTAGATCACACCTGGTAAACAGGAAGGGCAGGGACCAGAGTGACAAGCCCGAACTGGGTATGCTGGAAATTAGCAAGCAAAATAGCAACAGGATGGGTCTGTCACCACTTTGTAGACTACCTTATCTGTGACACTAGTCCCATGAGGTCAGGGGACCTGAAAAGCATGAACTCTACCACACTGTCTATGATATTCATCTCCTCCTTTAGTCTCTGGTCCACCATGATGACATGGCTGACCTTTTGTCCTGGTCTGGAAAGGAAACTGGCCTGAGAAGGGCCTCTGACCTTAGCTCTCAGGTTCATCATTATTCACAAATGCTGGCTAAACATCAAAACCCCCCTTCCTATTGCCTCTACATGCATCTTCTCCTTATCATTTTTAATGTATTTTCTACCTTTTATTTTATGTTTTGTTAAGCAAATAAAATAGAAAGCATCTAGTTTAGATGACCAATACTGGTCATTCTCCAAAGCTACTGCGAGTTTGTGAGAGGAGTAGAGGCAATCTCTCAAAAACTTAGTAATGGTAAAATTAACAGTCAGTCTTCTGCTGGCTGAAACACCAGCCTGAGAGAAGGTCTGCGCTTGGCTTCATAAGCTCTTATCCTCAAGAACCCTCTGGTGTGATGCCCAGACTGGATCTGAGTACTTGTGGGATACACACTTAGCAAAAGCCACTTGGTTAGTTATCCAAGGATTAACCGAGGATCTGCCAAACGAGCTGGCCTGGACCAATCAAAACTCCCACGCCCTGCAGAAGGGAATAAAATCCCCGTAGTGCACTTGAAGAATATCTTAGGGAAGGCAGTCTGGGTTAGTCCAGCTTCAGGGGTGGATAATGTCCCAGGTTCTTCTAGGATAGGGTTAATTTCCATAGCCAGGATAGCCAAACCGAGCCACCATTCTGACATCATGCCCAGTACATGTGAGGGACAGCTATATGGGAAGGGGCGCAGTTCTCAAACAGCAGCGTGACACAGCTCAGCTTGGCATGGCATGGCATGGCACAGCACGGCACGGAGCAGCGATGGCTGTAAGCAGTGCATTGTATATCACTTTATTACTGTTATTACTATTGTTTTCTCTCTCTTTGTGTTGTTCAGGTAAACTCTCCTTATCTTAACCCACATGGCTTTACTTTTACCTTTTTTCTCCTCCTGCTCCCACCCCGGGGGTAGGAAAAGAGTGGGCAAGTGGCTACATGGTGCTTGTTTGCCAGCTGGATTTAAACCGCGACACTTGTGCTTGCCCAAAATCAAAATGGACAGTAAGCAGGTACAGACCTGACTCCTGATGTCAGGCAGGCCAAGAAGTGAGTGTCAGTAGCAGTCGGTGAAAGAAATGGCAGTAGCAGTCTCCTCACGGGTTGCTTTTGTTCCGCCTCTCCTTTTGGCACTTTAGTCTGGAAGGACTCAGGATCAGGCTCCCAGAGCATGAGAAGTCCTAGTCCATCATCTCAGCTAACTTCCTCCTCCAAAAGACCATTGTTACCTTCTTTAATGCCTTCAAAAGGGCCAGCAAATAAGATGGGTCTCCTTGAATAATTCTGTGCAATCACAAGGAACAGGAACCACAGGTACTGCTAGAATATGATCTTTTGATATTCGTTATATTTTCAACATATTTGGGTTTGGTTTTTTTCCTGTGCCTCTAAGAAAAAGACTGAAAGTGGCTGTTTGAGCCAGAATCCAGCAAGGCGAAGGCTTTGCGCTCAAAGCCTGTAGCTGACGTAGGTGTTTAATATTGTACCAGTGTCAGAATTTACATTGACATCTCTGAGACTCTGGGTCATTTCCGTACTTTCAAATTAAGCACCCCGCAGTGAACCCTGGCTGAGATTGAAACCACTGTTTGCCCACTAAACAGCTGGTACTGCCCACACTTTGTGTTCAAGCACTGGCAGCTACATTTCTAGGTGTTTCTCTCTGAAAGAGCCTAGTTTGTCAGAGCACACGAAAGACCCAAGGCAATAGAAGCCTTGCCGCCAGTGCAATGCAGAACTGAGCAGCCCCAAGTCCCGATCCCCCTCTTCACTGCTCTGCTTTGCAAACAAAAGCCTTACAGGTAGCACAATAAGGTCATGCAAGCACTGCATGGTCAGCTGTGGCAGTGGACAAGTAGAACATCCTGCAGCCCAGAAATGGCAAAGAGAGTACCATGGCTTCTCTGGAGCACACACCAACCTCCCAGCCCATTTCACAGACTGAGGAGAGCACAGGGGGCTCAGAGGTTTTCTTTCACCCCTTTGCCAACTGTACCATAAGCATCCCAGGGCTGGTGTCAGGAACAATGCAATAGTGTTAGCATTTAGCCTACTGCCATCACCTGATGCAAAGAGTCTAAAAATAGAAAAAAGAAGAGGTCACAGGCTTTACAGCATCATTCCTAAACCTTGAGTTGGCTGGCAATGAACAGCAGTGCTTTTGAAGAAAGTTACGTGCTCGGAGAAGCTACAGCAAAGCAAATGAGGGAGGCGGCTGCTATTCCAGACATGAATCCTACAGATGAGCAGGCTCTGTGCTTCAGCCTCCTGCACCAGTCCATGGAAGGCTCTTGCAAGGGAGGCTTGCAGGTCCCATGGGTATAAAACTTTAAACCACTACTCAATCATGCACTCCATCTGCATGCAATGCTGTTCTGAGCTTCAAAGCAAGGGCTACACATGGCCTATCTACACAATCAAGCTTTGTACACAAAAGCCGAGTTAAAAATTAACCAGGCCAGAAAGAAGGAGAGAAAGGGGGTCACCTGGCCAAGCTGTGAACAAAACAGTCACAAGTAAACTTATTACACATAATGTGGTCACATATGTTCACTAACTGGAACAGCACCCTGCCCTCCTAGCAAAGGAGAACAGATGTCCCTGAAATCGAATCACCTAAATGCCTTCTATTTTTTGGGCACCACCTTTTTTCCCTTGGTGCCAGATTTGAAAGTCCAATTTGCCAGGATAATATCCCCTGCATGCATGGAGGCTTTCAAAAGTGCAGCATCTGTCTCTTAGCAACCAGAGAGGCTTGAAGGATCTTTTTTTTTTTTTTTTAATTCCATTCCCCTGATAGCCACTGAGACATGTCAATTACTTACATCTCCCCAAATAACGGACCAGACGTCCCCTCCTCTCCCCCAACTCCAACCACATAATGCAAAGAAGAGAACTCCAAGTAGTGGGTAACAAAACACCATTACCTGGCAAAGGAGGAACAGCCCAGGCAGGCTGCTGTATCCTTCTGTCCAGCGACATTGACTCCAGGGCAAGAGGTATGTAGAGGTGCTTGGTCCTGTAGAGAAGTGACAATGCCAGGAGGGAAGGGAGAAACCATGTGCTGAGATCTGAGACTCTTACTCCTTCTAACTGTGGTGGAGGTGGTCTGGGAAGTTAGACACAGAGGTCCTGGTTTATGGTAGACATCCCTCAGGAGTAATAATTCAAGGCTGGGAGGGAGGGTGCTTTGGTAAGAACATGGGCACTGGGGAGTGGTGGATGAGAGATCATGGGAGCAGAGACCTCTGTACAGCCAACATCAAGGAGCAGTGAGAGCTGGCTGCTTCCCAGGGCAGGAGCCGCCTGGGAGGCAAGGGTAACCCTAGCCCAGGCAGTGCCCTCACCAACGGGGCACAGTCCCAAAGAGTCTGAACATGAGTGGGCAGAGATGGGTGATGGCAAAAGAGTCCATCAATATCCCAATACCGGGCAGGCGGCACCGTGGCTCCAGGGGCCAACCAGGAAGTCTAATCAGGGACGGATGGAGTCAGGGCCACAGGCAGGGCTGGAATCAAGGTCACAACATGGGTCCAAAGCCTGTCCAGAAGTCAAGGCCAAATACAGGCCTAGAGATAACAGCAACGTACATTCAGGATGACCAACCATGAGACCAGGTACCTGCAATGTACCACCAAGGGTCACCCAGGACATGGTTTCACCTACAGCATAGCTCCTGCAGAGAGTAAAGGCCTGGGCTTGAGCTTAAATGGAGTCCCTGGCAGGGAGGTGGGTGCCAGGTAAGGCTGGTCAGAGCCATTAAGGCCTATTAATGCACCCAGGGCCCTGACAATGGTTTTGGAAGAAGTAGAATGTGGTATGGGCAATATCTGAAATTTCTTCCCCCATGCACATATATGGCTCTGCTGGATAACACTGTGCAACATTGTCCAGGCCATGTTGTTCACTCTTCAACCCCTTCACAGTCAATTTGGGGCATCAGGAGAGCACCCACCACACACAAACTACAAACTCCGGTGCGACAGAGCATCTTCTGTACAGAGGTACAGAACTGGAATCCCTAATGGAACCCCCTAAAGTTACCCTGGTTTGGCCAAACAACAAGCAGCCTCGTCACGGTGCCTTCATGTTTCACAGGTAAGCAACACGGAAAGGTCCTTCCCTTCTGAAGGTACAGCACTGAAAGAGCTCTTCAGCCATCTCTCTATTCCTTTAAAGTTAAAAAATCAGTGAAAACTCATAGACTAACATAAGGTATGTCTGACACTACAAAAGAAGTTAAACTTGTCAACATAATTTCAAGAACATTGCAGGGATCTCTAGAGTAAATAGCAGGGATCTCCGGTGTAAATAAGGGGACGGTGGAACCTGAAGTGGCTGAGCCAAGCTTGCGATGAGGCAGGATTCCACACTCAATAACAGAAAATGGAGACATTTCCTCCTCCACCTCACCCTCAATTGTGCTTTTAAAAATCTCAGAATGGAGGGATCAAGGGGGTCGCATTTCTGGCTGGATTCCCAGCTCTGATACAAGTGCAGCACTGTCCACTACACAGATTTTTAATGGAGAAAAATACACTTGAAATAATTTCTACTGTAATTAGAGATCTTGCCTGCAATTTTAATTGAAAAAAAAAAATTCATCTCTAATAATCAGAATGTATTAAATCCCTTCTGCTGTGCCAAGGTGTTTATCGTTGTATTTACAGGTTTCTGTTCAACCTTTGAAAGGTTTAACAAGAATGAAAATAAATTATACAAAAATAAACCTGTATCTACCTGTGCCCTTCTTTACACGTGCACAAGCACAGTAAAATGCAACTAACCTCAGAAACAAAACCTGACTTGATTTCTTGTAATAAAGAGGCTGAAGAACCAAGAAACAGTCACATATACAGGAAGGATAATCCGTTTTTAGATATTTCTGTCTGAAAGCAACAGGACAGGCCAGTCATTAGAATTTTCTGTTGTAAGTTAGGAATAGATAATTCGATGGCATTAGTGGAAACAAGAGCCTCCTTTGCAACATTTACATCTCCCACTAACTCATCATACAGATGTGAGTACACATACTCACTGATGTAATACAGCCTGAGAACCTAAGTGTGAAAAGAGTCAAGGCTGGTACTCATAAGTGCTTTAAAAACCTGATAATGTTAAATAATCGGATCATCCACACCCAGCCAGCAGAGAGGATGCTGAATAGGCACAATAGGATGGTAATAGCTCCGGCCAGCGAGCAATAGTGCTGCTGAGTTCTGAACACGCTGCAAACAGACAGGGCAGTCCCAGCAAAAACCCTACCAAGAGCAACAGGTCCAGCCTAATGCATCTTTCCTCTTTTAGCAGTGCTGGTTATTCCTTCATGGTCACCTCAGCCTCGAGGAACAGGTAATGGAAGCACCTGTCTCAGAAAGCCCTTCTCACATCTCCCAATCCTTCTCTTATGGCTGGGAAGTGGCATATGGGATGGTCACCCCACTTCTGTAGTAGTGCAGCGAGTGAGCAGTGCCCCAGATGTCTCTGCAGGACCCACCGCCTGACTGAACATGAGCTGAGGCTGCGTAACCTGAAGAAAAGATCTTGAGCTGCTTTTGCACAAGAAGTTCTTGTGCTTTATCCCTTGCTCCAAAGCCTTGGCTGAGCCCTGCAGCTGTGCACATGGGAAAGACCGCTTACTTCATGGACCTAAAGAAAGGCAGGAGGAAAACTTGCCCATGCCTAAGGAGTTGCTGTGAACTGCAGTAGCTTAGATTTTAGACTTAGAAAACAGAACAGAATATGAGATGCAGTGAAAGCACATAAAGCAAGTCTGATCTACTGCAATCTGTGCAAAAATAAGACACCAAACAACTGTCCTTCCAGTCATTGTGTGTGTCCCATCAGAAATGTGAAGGGAAAAGTCCCATTCATCACCTACTCCTTTTAAAATTCCTTTTGTTCCTGTTTAAAATTGTGCTACTGCAGATTTATTATTGTTTACATCAGCTGCCGGTAAGTTATTGGTTTTGGACTTGTAATTATTTGCAAGACGCAGAGAATATCGTCAGTGAAAAGGATGACATTGTTTTGAGGTAATTTTTATTATTTCCTCAAAGGAACATAGCCCACCAAGACTATTTAGTTTGCATAAACCTTGTAATCTTTTCTTACAAATCACGTACAGAAATATTTCCCAGTGTCTGCTGAACGTGGTGACAGCAAATACATGTAGGCACAGCATGTAATTTAGAGAATATTTTTGTTTTATTTATAACATGGAAGTGAACAGGATGGTCTGTTTGCAGTTGCCATGGAAATTGCTGGCATTAGCTCACTTCTTACCAAGGAGGAAGCAAAGAGCTTTTCACTTTTTGCTATTTAACCTCTTTTAATATTAAAATCCTATATACTGCAGTAGTACAAATCTCTCCTCTTTGGCAGGTCAAGGGCATTCTAGAGCTACCCTTGCTAAAAAGAAATTAGCTATTTTGAGGACTGTGCATATGCCTTGTGAACATGATGTTTCTTGAAACAGATTGAGCTCATCTGCTTCGAAGCATCTCCTTTTTTGCCTTTTTAATATTTAGAAGTCTTTGGATAGTGAAAGCAACAAAAACTGGCAAAATACGGGCTAATGAAGTTAATGCGAAGCACCTCACGTAATTTTTACTAACTTCTCCCTATCACATTGTTTCTCTGATGTAATCCCAAGGGATAGAGAGTCTCACCAATGACAAACATCTGTGTTACACTGATCACTCACTCCACTCTAAAAGTTCAAACAGCAAAAGCAACACAAAATCCCTCCTTCCTTGCAGAATTACAGCTTTGAAGAGGGAGAAGTGACTCCAAAAAACCCCGTAGTATTTCACTTTTACCTTTGCAGATAATGGCAGGTAAGAAGTTCCCAGTTAATATAAAGTGAGGTAGCAACGTAAAGCCCTTCTTGGATACCACAGCAAAACTCAGTTTCCGTGAAGACTCGTTCTGCCTGTGCCTGTATGATCATGATGCAGCAATACTGAATCTAACGCAGCCTCTACCTCAGAGTTGTCAAGGCTGGGGGTCCTCTGGAGCCAGTGAGGCACAGGCTAGAAGCATCTCCCTTGTCCCAATCACTAGTATTTTAGAGTTATCAAAGGGCCTGGAGGATCTGCTTTTGCCTTAAGACTGACCATTCTTTGGGGGAAAAAAAAAAAAAAAAAGAAATTACTTAAGCTAGAACATATCTTTTAAGAAAATATTTGAAAGTTTCTGGTGTCAGATAATCCACCAGTCCCTTGGCAGACTGAGAGAGGGGGAAGAGAAACTTCCTTCCATTTGGGGGAGAGGGACTCATTTAGCCTGTCTGGAGCAGGAAGAAAACAAGTCAGCCTGGAGGAGATAGGGAGGAAAATCTTTTGTGAAAGCATGCAGTTCCTCCTCTTCTTCAATATCAAGGATGTAAAAATTTATAGTTCTAAAGAAAAAAAGAATCAAACAAAAACATCAACAGCTTCCTTACCAAAACATAGTCTCCTTTTTCCAACCATAGAAGGTGAAAATATATTTAAATACAGAAAAAAAGGAACACGTAAGTGCTAAGAAGAAGTCTTTCACCCACCTTGGTTTTTATTAGATCATGCTCAATGTCACTTTTCAAGTGTCCCCTGCACCTCTTTCTCCTGTAAAGGCCCCCCACTACTCATTTCTCAATCGGCACTTTGTAGTTTCCTGCAGCCTCACGGAGTTTGGAGTAACCCACCGTGGTGTACGGCAAATGACGATTCCTGATCTCCACACGCCTGCTAAAGCAGGCTGTGAGCAAGCTTTGCTCCGTAGTGCAGGGTACAGAACAGCTGCATTTAACCACATAGCACCCCTCACTTCCATCCCTGCTGGCAGCAGTATCCTGCCTCTAGTTTTGTGAAACACAGAAGTTATCAGTCAGTGGGCAGAGCAGCCAGGACCTTACAGACATGGCCAACACCAAATCAGGTTTTTACTGTTAGGTGAGGAAATTAAAAAGATATAGGAAAAAATTGGCTGGACTCGGGCCACCCTGTTTAACGGCGAGCTGCAAATAATCTGTCAGTAACGCAGGTAATGTGAGGTCAGGTGCTAAGTGCCCTTCCTAGCATCATTACACAGGGCAGCCAGCACCTACCCGTGCTTTCATCTCACTTCTCAAAGCACACGCGCACGTGAGTGTGGATAAAAAATGCGGTTCATCTTTAACCGGGAACTCTTCAAGTCGATATATTGCTTAACTGGCAAATAACACAGCACTTTGGACAGAGGTGAAATGTGGAGATCATCTCTCTATTACAAGAGCCTGGCAGCAGCATTCAGCACCAGCTGGAAATTGTACAGGGTCTTATCAGGCCAGGCTGTCAGGAGGGAGTCGCTATAATCTAATCTTGATGTGAGAAATGCACAGATAACCGATTCAAGGTCAGGACAGCTACAGACCATAGATATTTGTTAAAAGATAAGAGAGCCTCCGAAATAATTTTCAGGATCACAATTTGCTGAGTTAAGCAAAATTAAAAAAAAAAATTAATCTGCTTTCCGATGAGGAAACGTGCAGGTAGCAGAGATGGACAAAGAGCATTTCACCTCAGACAGAGCTGCCTTTCTGCACTGTTTCAGCTGGTGATCCATCTGCATCATTTGTAAGGAACAGTAATAGGCTGCCAATATTTTAATAAGAAGCTGCCACAGAATTCCCTCTCAACTGTGATAAATCTGCAGGCTCCAGGGAAGGCTTGTTTGTGGAAGGAACCAGCAAGAAATTAGAAATTCATCCATTTTTCTTCCCTTTTCCACTGAAACGTGCGCTTCAGCAAACCAGACCCAGGAAAGGAGATGCTGGTACTGTGCTGTAGAGCACTCCACCCTTTCTGTGTGCTGGAAACACATGAACTTCCTCTAGAAGCTCTTTAGACTCATTAGCACACACTGTGCCTGTGCTAATGAGTCCTCTCTCTCAGCAGGGCTCACCCATTACAGGGATTTAGAACAGGAGGGAGCTGATGCCTGTCTGGCTTGGAGAGGGGCAGAGCTAAGCCACATCCCTGCACCCAGCTGTGCTGCCAACCCCCAAAAGACCAAAACAGAAAGTTATAGGGCCAGGGGCTGGGAAGGCCAAGGCTGTACGGGCAGGTAGAAGGAAAGGTAAGCAGGACGCCAATCAGAAAGGCAGAGTTCACATTTCAGGACACGACTCATTTACTGGCACACTCTGCAGTATCACTGTTCATCTGGTTTTGGTCCCATATAGGAATCCCACATCCCAGCCTATACAAACACACAACCGAAAAACAGTCTCTGCTCTGAGTTCACAGTGTAGCTGTGCATCAGACACTTACGGCTGCGGCAAGGGGTCATCACAGTAGCAGTACCCTGGATTAAAAGTGTGATTTTTTTTTTTTTTTTCAGTTTACTTATCCCACGCCCATGTAGAAAGCAAGATCCTTGGCTTACCAGTTGCTTTTGAATGACCAGTTTGTATAGTAGGCAGGACTTCCTTGGGTAGAGTTCACAATACTCTGTGCTGAGGAAGACATGGGCAGAGTGGAGAAAGCCAAAGGACCTATCCCACCCCAGATATCTGGAATAGAATATAAAAACCATTCTTGGCAGCTGGCTAAATTAAGAGAGACAAGATGGACCTTAAACAGAGAATTAGGACTTTGCTACTGCTGCTGACTGCTCCCTCGTTGTCCCTGGTTGTAATATATTACCACTCTCTGCTGTTATTAGGAAACTTCTGCAGTCAGATGCATGCTAATGTTTTATTTCTGAGGGACAATCAAATATTACAGTGACAGTGCACAACCCTGCAAAATACGCTGCAGATCAACCTCACCAGCTGGTACACGGCAGTTAGTTAGCAGCTTCTTTTTTTTTCTTCTTTTTTTCCCTTTTTTTAAAGGAATAGTTGTCGGTATTTCAAGCTTTTCTTCTCAAATATTCAGTAAAAATGCAGGTACATGGGGCAAGGTAGTGTTTTGTTGAGGTTTTTTGGTGACCACAACCCAAGATCTTTTTTTTTTAACCAAATCATCCTATTTTGCCTGCCTTTCAGTTGTTCATCTAATACAAGAAGTAAAGTGACTCCAGTTCTTTGAATTCTTTGGTAAAAAAAAATTTCTATAGAGGATGTTTTACTTTCTAGATATGGTAATGAAACACTTCTGTTGGCTTCACGCCAGGGATTGTAAACAGGTATCTATCCTTGTTTAATTCCACAGTAAATAAGGTCTTCTATACATTCTAACAGCTGAAGTAGTCTAAACTAGATTTATTTCAACCTCTAGTTCTTATGGCCTGGTAAAGTCCAATAGAAAACTATGTTGAACTGCTACAAGGTAATCAGATCTCTGGTGGAAAAGCAAGAATACATACTGTATGGAAAAAAGAAAAAAAACCAACCTATCTAGAGAGAACTGAAAATGTATTACCTTCATCCCCTCTCCTCAACAGCCCCTGACACCCCAGGGGCTTCAGAGCTGGTACAGACTACCTTTCTTTAGCAAACGGTAGAAAAATCAAATTCGATATATGCTGCTGCTACCAAGTGGAAGAAGGGGGACTGGCAGAATATAGGAACAGCAGCACGTTCCCCTCAGTGCCACCTCTTTTTTTTGTGAAAACACAGAGAAAAGGCTGATAGAAAGGCCAGCACTATCTGATCCAAGGTCTGTGGCTGGCATTGAGCAGGCATCACTTTTTCTGATTCATATTCTATGACTGCAGTTCTCCGTGTACTTCTAGCAAAGGTAATGATGCTTTATTAGGCTTCCAGAAAGTCCCTTTCCATTCTGTGGTCAGTTCTACTATATAACTTCCATTTTTCCATTATTTCCCCCTTTCCATTTAGTTTGTAATTGCCGTTTTCCCCCTCCAAAGCTCCTGCCAGTCAACCATCATATTGGTGATTTGGACTGAGTAAGCTTTAATGACAGACCAGGGCCCCTGCTGCGTTAGGCAGCCTGCAGACAGGGGAAGAAAGAGTCCTTTGCCGCAGAAGACTTGCAATCCCAGCCCCTCCATTCTATAATGCTTTGTCTTCTGATTCTGAAAACCTTATTTAACAGCATCCAGACAAGGTATTGCTGAGGGCTGTGTGGCTCTCCAGGCACACACACTCCTCGAGAGACCTACATTGTTGGGGATACTTCCAAACCAATAACCATGTGGCCTCAAAGTCACCTCATTCAGTAGCTTGCTTCATTCCTTCTGCTCTGATGGTGTATTCAGCCTCCCAGGGCTCGTTGCCACAGGCCGGCTTCTCCAGCTAAACAACGTCCCCTCCGAAGTCTCCTCAGTCCTACCTTTGCTCTGCCGGACCCTACTTTAATAATGGCCTCCTTGTTCTCCTCGGCACCACATACCACATGGGGAGCCCGCGCCTCCGGCTCACTTCCTGCTGGCACGCTGGCCAAATCCACCACCATTAAACAAATCCTCAGCTCCCCTGGACTCCCAGCTCCGCTCCAGCGCTTTTAAGCATGGATAGCACAATTCGGGGCTTTATCTGCCTCCAGGCAAGAGCTGGATACATAGGACTTTTGTGTGCGGAGCACTCCCTACAGTCCTACAAAGTAAACAGGGCTGCTGCAGCGGCATGCTGGAAGAGGAGAAAAACACCCCACACAAACTGGCTGTGAGGCACCAGCGATGGAAGCCTCCCGAGTTTCATCACATGCGTGGGCATAACAATCGAAAAACCTGGATATGAAACGATGGGAAATCTCTTTCCAACACCATAATGATATGCTGTTGGATACCGTCATATTGACAGGAAGCTTTTCAGTCCTGAAACAGGACGGAAGAGGTGGTGACCAAAGGTAATAGGCCCCCGTGACTTCTGAGACTGCGAGCCCACGAAGAAGACTCCAGGAGCTGTGTATCATTTTTCAATCACTAACATTAAGCCACAGTGACCACTACGATAAATGCCCACATGGGATTCAGATTAAATAGGGTCAGGAAGGGCACCATGACTACAGAGAAATAATCAATAATCTTTGCTATCAACAGCTGAGACAAGGCTGGGTGGTTGGTTTTTTTATTTTTTTGAAATTTACTACTTCAAAATGAAAACAAGATAGGTTTTGGTTTTTCAGGAGTTTTCCGATGTGGACTAATTCTCCCTTTCATATCATTATCTTCTTCTGACTAAACTGGGGTTTTTTCCATTGTCCTTCCATTGGTCCTCATCATATCAAGGCAAGCAGATGGTGAAAACTTTCAAAGACAATAGTGATTTCAAAAGAAATTTTTCAGCATTCTCAGTTTCACCACTCCCTATCCACGGAATCAGTCGTGGTTCTTTTAAAGTACAATCCAAAGGAGGCTATTAATTTGTGAAAGGCTATAATTACCAGTAACAGCCAGCTATACTGACAGCACACTTTCGAGAAGGGGCAGATAGCCCAACATTATGAAGCTGGGAAAGAGAGCACAGATGAAAATGAGAATTAACTAGAAAGACAAGGCCAAAGTGGAAAAGAAGAGCATAGTTCCACTCAGAACTAATAACTTAGTATTTCCCTACTACTGGGAATTCAAATATTTCAGTTTTTATTCAGACTAGGAATGAAAACCTGAAATCTCAGTTTCCTGTAGAAAGACAAAGATTTTAATTATTTTTTTTCCAAAACAAATTTTTCCATTTTTTTTTCCAAGTGAGCTGCAGAAGTTCATAGCCCTGATTCCAAGAAATCCTCAAAGCAGCCACAAAATTGAGGGAGAACTAAATTGTGCCCTGGTATCAAGAGAGCTCCCACCACGAAACTGGAGACTCTTTGTTCCAACTCAACCTCCGAATCTCCAGAAACTGGCCCCAAGGCAGCTCCACACTCTGGAACTGTTGCTATTACTTTAGCGCTCTGGAGAAACCTCCCACTAGGCTACAAGTGAAGTCTCTGCTCAAGTCAACTTCATCTATGTTTCAATCAAGTCCACTGAAATATGAAGGGGGCAACAGATTTATCAAGACAACAGAAGTTTCCCTAAACCCTACACTTCTCATAAAAATGAGAAAAATGCCCCCAAAGTCAAGAAAATTATACTACACCAGCACACCAGCCCCTGCCTAAAATCTTAGAAAACTTGATTATAGTACCTGGCTGTCCCATCAAACCCTTATTCTCCTTATCTACAAGCAGTTATTTAAACACAAGGGATTCAACACAAGGATTCAAATGCACAAACTTTCCTGACGAGGAACAAAATGTGCGTGGCCAAAGGTCTAGGCTTGAAGCCAGCAGTACACATGATGACGAACAAAAGCCATAGCCTTCTACTACTGGCCAAGTGAGGAGCAACTGCAAACGGTGCACTAAAGAAAGCTAGTGCTCCCCACAGCTGTGTACAGAAGAAAACACTCCCTGAACAACCACAGCCCACATGAAAGAATTTAAATAAGCTTCAGCTGAAGAGACTGAAGGTCCAAAACTAATTGCCTTTGGTTTGTCACAGCTCTAAACTGGTGGGTCTTAACTTTCTATTACAGGGTGCAGATACTCCCCTAGAGATGTCAGTGGAGAGAAGGGACCAGTCGGAAGAATTGTCTTTCCAGTCCTCTGCTCTCTAGCCTTTGCAGTCCATGCCTTGCCCCAAACATTCAGTTCATGCCTCTTTCATGATACATGGGCAAGCTGTCCCTAAGTATTTCATACCCCACTGCTGACTATAGGGAGACATAGACATCCACATCACAGTTGTCAAAACTCTTCTTCTTGTTCATCCAAAAAGTGAGCTTCCACCTTTTCCAGATCTTTCCACTAACATGCTTCCCACTCTTCCTGGAGCTGCACCATTACATGGTGGTGGTTGGTGGCTAGTGCTGCCTTTAGCAACAGAGGCTGGAAGACACAAACCATCTCTGATCCAAGAGCCAGCTAGCCAGAACCCACACCAGAACCTCCAAAGTACCTTCAACTTATTTCTGAAAACAAACCTTTATCAGGGCAACAACTGCATCTTTAGGCAAGCCTGGTCACCGCTGGTTAAAAAAGAGGCCCTGAAGCAGATGAAAGAAAAGCATGCAAGCCCTTTCCAGCACCGCTCTTAATTACTGATGTAACAGGCTGCCTTCTTTCAAAGACAGTAATAGCAAATTCCCTCCCACCTCTCTAACTAAAAATTAATGTTAGAAATGAGCTGGTGTATTTTAAAAGAAGTCTATTTTGATTTTAGAATCCCACACTTATCTTTACACACAGTGTCAGGGTGCCTTAAAGCGTTAAATAATTCCCTGCCATCCTCTTCCTTGCAGAAATGTCATTCCTCTATTCTTCCCTCCTCCTCCTTTGACATTAATAATTATAATTGACATTATTGTGCTGGCCTAGAACTCAGTCTTGTGCTGGGTCTTAGCTTTGCCACAGATATTTCGTGTGACCTTGGAAAAGTCATTTCATATCATGCATCAGTTTCCACGTGGCCAGATGTAAGAAATTTTATTTCATTTAATCCTCCCCCTCTTTGGCACGGAGGATGCATAGTGCTTAACAGAATGGGGCCCCGCTCTCGGTTATCACCAGTAGCCATTCCTGCTAAATAAACCCCGATACGCTACCGTGCGTATTTCCTGTAAGCGCTGCCAAAAAGACAACACAAAACCCAATGAGCCACAACCTGAGCCTTCTGGAGGGAGAGACAAGGATGATTTTAGGACTCAGCCTCCAAGGGTAAATGTTTCCGTTATAAAAGACATCCACATTCAGTATTAGAAGATCTAATCATAAGATCTTCCAACAGATCACAGCTACAATCAGTCAAAAAACAGCACCTAAAGTAGTAAAATAACCAAATGCTGCTGAATATCAGTAGGAACTCAGTGCCTGGTTCCATTCCTGCTGCTTTGAAAGGCCGGGATGGAAGAAGAGCTGATAACTTTGGGAGCTTCTATTATCCCCGCTCCCCATTGCGCCTCTTCCTGTAAGCTGGGCCCTTGTCAGTTATACCCATTTAAGAGCACTCTCCTCAGCAGAGGCCAATTGTTGCACCTAAAATAAATTGCTCTACTAATCAGCACAAGCTGAAGTTAAAGGGCTGAGTGGCTCTGTGAATATCGAGAGTGGCATTTCATCTGTGGGATGCCATCTGTGGCTTAGGCTCAACCAGAGAGCCTATGTTTAATTAATGTGGCTGTAATTTGCTCAGATCTTAATAGATCATGGACCATTCCACTTAATCACAACACACAATTTGGCATATTTGAGCCATCCTGCATGATATTCTGTGGGTTGAGGGCTGAGCTGATACAGAGTTTGAACTATCTCTTACCCTCCATAAAAGTTTGGGTCATTGCAGATGTCAGTGCTATGTAAAGCAACTGAAATGGGAAATCTCAGATTGCTGTTTCCTGTCCCGTACCTGACCTGTAAATAAACACAGGATTGACGTGTCTGGCTTTGCCAGTGCCTTCGCACTGTAAAAAGCAGAGTTCTGTCCCTTGAAACACAAAAGCAAATCCACAAAGTAAAGTGAGGCAGAGCTGCCAAAGGTCAGGAGCAGACCAAAGTCAGGGATAAGCTCTTTTCTTCAGGACTCTAGAGTAGCAACTGCAAGGTGACAGTGGTGTTTGCAGCAGGGAAGAGGGGACCTCAGCTTGAGCGATGTGGACGTGGCTGAACAGAGGATGCTGAGATGCTCAAAAGAGCCATAAGAATGTATGGGATAGAGTGGGGAGGAAGGAGAGATATGTTCTTTCACAGTCCCCTTCTCCCTTTTTCATCAAACATCTTCCCTGTTGGGCTTATGTACATATCACTATACATATATTAAAAAGAAATTTAAAAGGCTGTTATAGAGTGCCCCCTCATCAGGTCAGAAATCATCACTGCTTATTAGCCAGACACATGATTAATGTCACTGAGGGTCTGGAAGAAAAAAATAGAACTGAGCTGTTTCCTGAGCTGTTAGCATTCCTCAACCTAACCTTTCTTAATAAGGTCCCACTTTAAAAATAACGTTATTGGCACACTTTAACCCTTACCCATATCCCTATTCCTTCCCTAGACCCAGAATCCCACCATTCATTTGCTCCTGCTCTCCCTTCAGCCACACAGTGTTCATTGCCAAAGTTTAGCGACCGGTTAAGTGAATTGAGTGTATTGGGTTTACATGGCCAGGTTTTGGTAGTGGGGAGAGCTGTAGGGGTGGCTTCTGTGAGTAGCTACTAGAAGCTTCCCCTGTGTTTGATAGAGAAAATTCCAGCAAGCTCCAAGACAGACCCACCACTGGCCAAGGCTGAGCCCATCAGCAACAGAGGTAGCACATCCGTGATAACATATTTAAGAAGGGGTGAAAAAAAAAAAAACCAACTGGGGTGTAACAACAGCCGGAGAGAAGAGTGAGAATATGTGAATGAAACACCTCTGCAGACACCAAGGTCAGTGAAGAAGGAGGGGCAGAAGGTGCTTCAGGTGCTGGAGCAGAGATTCCCCTGCAGCCCGTGGTGCAGACCAGGGTGAGACAGGCTGTCCCCTTGCAGCCCATGGAGGTCCCTGGTGGAGCAGATATCCACCTGCAGCCCAGGGAAGACCCCAGGCCAGAGCAGGTGGCTGCCCAAAAGAGGGTGTGACTCCATGGGAAGCCCATGCTGGCGTAGGATCCTGGCAGGACCTGTGGAGAGAAAAGCCCATGCTGGAGCAGGTTTGCTGGCAGGACTTGTGAGTCTGTGGGGGACCCACACTGGATCAGTCTGTTCCAAAAGGACTGCATCCCAAGGAAGGGTCTCACACTGGAGCAGTTCATGAAGAAATGCAGGCCATAGGAAGGACCCACACTGGAGAAATTTGTGGAGGACTGTCTTCCATGGGAGGGACCCCACACTACCCCACGCTAAAGCAGGGCAAGAGCATGAGGAGTCCTTCCCCTGAGGAGGAAGGAGTGGCAGAAACAATGTGTGATGAACTGACCACAACCCACATGCCCCATCACCCTGCGACACTGGATAGGGAGGAGGTAGAGAATTCAGGAGTGAAGTTAAGCCTGGGAAGAAGGGAGCGGTGAGGGGAAGGTGTTTTTAGGATCTGATTTATTTCTCATTACCCTTCTCTGATTTGATTGGTAATAAATTAAACTAATTTCCCCAAGTCAAGTCTGTTTTGCCCGTGATGGTAATTATTGAGTGATATCTCCCTGTCCTTATCTCAGCCCACGAGCCTTTTTCTCTCCCCTGTCCAGCTGAGAAGGGTAGTGATAAGGCAGCTTTGGTGGCCACCTGGCATCTAGCAAGGGTCAACTCAACACACTGAGGTCTGAGCAACCCAAAGCTAAGGATTAGCTGTTGTTACGGTCTATCTGTTACTTAGCTGGGGCTCAGGGCTAAAAAAGAAGAGAGCTAAATGAATAAGCTGCTCTGATTTTAAAAAAATATTCTTCCCTAAATCACATATATACAAGGGCTTCCAAAGTACAGGGTTTTCTCCATGTGCATAAACATTTGTCAGCAACTGCTTAAACTGTGGGGAGCACGTGTGTGCATGTGTGCATGCACGCATAGGGAGAGGAATAACAACCTAAGGACAAGAAGAGCCAGAGGCCAGATGTTTCCCCATTAACACCTGGGGTGCTGGGGTTGCTAAGCAGAAAGTGACAAGGAGATACAAGCTCTGAGCTTTTTTTTCACATTTGTGTTATAACATAAGCATGAATTAAAGTAAATGATTGCATTTCATCCTCTTCAGCAATAATGAAAAGGTGTCAGTTCATATAAACAGTGGATGTTTGACTTCCTTAGTGAAGCTTAATGAAAGCTGAGGAAGAGCAGCAGAAAGGTATAGGGGATGCTCAGTTCAGAACAATCTGCAGGGGCCTTTACTTCACAGCATGAAACCTGAGATGTGACCATCAGAAATTACTGGTCAGCAATTAACCAATTTCTGTCACAGAGAAGGACCTCTGACTCATGGAGCATGGTAACTGTCATGGAGGGTAGCCCAGCCCTTCCTTCTCCAGGGAAAACCCCCAAGCACCCTGGTTCACATACACCCTTCTCAAACACGTGACAAGGGCCTGCTGAAATGCATGACAACTTGCAAATCCACATGCATTACCTCTCCTTTGCTGACTTATCAGAAGCCCAAATCAGACGAGGTTGACTACAAAGGAAACATAAAGAAGCTGTCATTTCCCTCCAGAGGCTGCATCCAAATCAGAGACGGTGAATGACCTCAGCTTTCCAGAGAAGGACACTAAAACCTCAACTACTGGGACTTCTCTCTGTTTTTCCTTTAAAACAACTCAGGAAAAACCCCAGCTCACATCAAGTTGCCAGAACACCATTGCAGTGAGTATGCTCAACAGTGGCATGCAAGACCTGAAGACTGCTTTCAAAGACCCTAACATCTTCATGTGATATAAAGACCTCTCTTCATCCAGCTGAGAAGACTATAACATGACCCAGTGGAGGTGAGCTGGGGATAGACAAATTCTGCCGGAAAATAAGTACTGATTAGCCCTTCGTCACCACTGTTAGTTCCAAAAATTTCTGACCTACCAGCAACATGGGAGATCTGTCACCATGTGAAGTCCAAACTCTTCCCCAAAGTGCTATTACTGAGCTGATTTCTCAAATAGTGGTGTCTGTACCACTGGTAGGAAGTGATCCAGCACAGAAGAGGGAAAGCTGTGCCATCCGCTGACCATGGCATCCTGTGTCACAGACCCATAATCTCTGTGTAGCAAAATGCTGAGCAAAATGTGGGCTTGTAAATAGCTCTGGAGGGCAGAGAGACTCTCAGAAACACACCTCTAACGCTCCCTTTCTCAGCCAATGTTAAATCAATCTCTCTGACACCTGTAGCATGTACCCATGGATCACCCTGAATTATCAGCACAAGTGTTTCCCAGCAGCAGTAAATCCATCAGTTCTGCCCATGCCATGCCCAAGCTTCAGCCGTTTCAGCTTGCTGTGCCTGTTGTATTTGACACTTTCTCGGTGCCCTTTTTCACCACTGTTCCTGGGATTTGGAGATGTTTCCCATTACTCTGAATATGTGTCTTTCTAAATGACAGTATCACCCAGCTATGGAGGCAGCTTTCATAACACTGCTGGTGTTTGCAGCTATTGTTTCCAATTTCAGACACTCAAAGCATCGTCCTCACAAGGTGATGGCCATGTGCATGGCTCTGCACCTCACTGAGTGTACTCCTTTGATTTATCTGGCACTCTATACAGATGAGAGTTGCCATTGACTTCAGTGTCTAACATTCCTGTTTTCAGCAGGCGACACCTCATGCTGCACCAGTGGTGCTTCACCAAACTACAACCAGATCAGAGTCTCATCCTGTAACCTTGCTTAGCAGATAATTTACAGGACTGACATTGGTTCCCTTCAGTCCACTGAATTACAGATAATTGGAATTAGTGGCAATATGCATTCACGGCAAACTGCTTAAATTTATGCCACAAAACTCTGGATCACTGTCAGAGCTAATATGTCTACTGAAAGTAGATGTGACAGGTCTCATCTCAGGCTTTGCTGATCTCCTTCTAGTAGGAGAGTAGTATCAATCCACAGCATGTTCAGCTTAGTGTGTCACTTTGTGTGGTACATCACTTGGAATGTCCCTTTTCTTTCTAGGTCTCCTTTCTTATAGTGTTCTGTATTTCTGTGCCCTTTACATATTTCAGTTTAGGCATGATAACTTTTGTTGCTTGTTAAATGCTAACTTTCACCATTTAACTCTTTTTGGGTTATTTTTGCCCCATGTCTCAGTCATAAACACAGCGAGGATCTCAGAGATCTTCCACTAAACCTGTTCAGACCCAGATTAGTACCAGATCTTTCATAAACTCCAGTTCTCCTCAAATTTCATTAGACTGCTTCATCCTTTCTCTTCTGAGTTAAAAAAAAAAAAAAAATTAAAGAAAAACTAGTGAAAACATCAACTGTTTGAGAAAAGGCTGTTATCCAAATCAGGTCACCCTCTGCCTTGTTCCTGTGTGCTGGCACTCGTACCTTTCAGGTACAGAGGAAAATGTTGGAGGCTTTTTTTCCCCAAATAGCATGCACAAGAATGTTTAGCTCTAGCAGGACTTTTAGTTGTTTTGGTTTTTCCCTCAGCATGATTTCCTCTTCCCTGGTTGTTTTGTTTTTTTACTTCTGGACCCACATATTGTTCAGAACTCACTCAGAGCCAAGGCGTTTGAGAGTGGTTTGAAACGTTTCATCTCAAAGATGAAGCTCCCTGTGACTCTGACCCTTTGGAGCATCCACATATGCTGTAGAGGGGCAGCTGGTTAGACACAAATCACTGGAAAAAACTTGCCAGAGCCAGAACAGCAAACGTATACGAACATCAGTGATAGGAGGGGGAATGGGAAAGTATCCATGTTTAACAACAGAATTGTAATCTCCTAACAAAAAAAAAAAAAAAATCAGCAGAACAAACAACATAGAATCATCTGGTGGAAGAGACCTTTAAGATCATCAAGTCCAACCATTCAGCCTGCACTGCCAGGGTCCTTAACCTTGTCCCTCAGCACCACATCTACACAGCTTTTAAACACTTCCAGGGATGGGGACTCCACCACTGCCCTGGGCAGCCTGTTCCAATGCTTCACAACCCTCTCCGTAAAGAAGTTTTTCCTGATACCTAACCTAGATCTCCCCTGGCGCATCTTAAGGCCATTTCCTCTCGTCCTGTCACTTGTCACATGGTAGAAGAGACCAGCTCCCACCTCTCTACAACCTCCTTTCAGGTAGTTGTAGAGAGCAACAAGGTCTCCCCTCAGCCTCCTTTTCTCCAGGCTAAACCTCTCGCGCGCAGAGAGGAAAAATGGGGAAGGAGAGCCTTGGGGTGCCAGAGATAAGAAAACCACATCTGTTGTACTCCCCTGATGGGGCTGGCCACCAGCCCTTAATGATCCCTACCAAAGTCGTGTTCATGTCACTGAACCACTGTCCACATTTTACCAGCTGGAGCAATGGGCACCAAAGTTCAAACTGAGCCAATTTTCTCCTGAAAAATCATCACTAAATTGTTCATGTCCAGTTGTTAAAAGGATTTCAGCCTAAACAGATGGAGTTTAAAGATTTAACAAATGGTCGATATAACACAAAAGGATCACTAGTGGTTTTGTTCCTGGACACAAAGCTCTAGTTGTAGCTGTGCCCATGCATGAATTTGCCGTAAAGGGAGGGGAGGTTCAGGCTCACCGCTTGCTGTCAACCAAAGGTGAAGGGTGGGAAAGGGGACTTGCATGGTACAAGTCAAAGGGGACCCAGCTAATGACAGATGTCTGCAGCGTCTGTGTTAGGCGCTGCCTGAGAGGAGAGCATCTCAGATTGAGAGGGACCACAGGACAAGATGGCAAAGCTGACAAACCTGCCAATGTTGCATTGCACGTGGAAATGAAAACGAGACCAGGGCTTTGAGAAAAGGTTAAAAAAGTGTCAGACAAAGGGCTGAGCTGGAAGCCATGCAGAGAGGGAAAGTAGAGCAGTAAGGCAAAGCGGGAACCGAGAAGATGTCTAATTTGCAGCAGCCAGACAGCACTACTCCCACCCCTTTAGCAGCTGGAGCACCGGGCAGCTGAACTCTAATGGAGTCAATTTGCTGCTGGAAATAATGACTAAATTACTCCCATTTGCCCAGTGAAGAGGCTGAAGTCTAAGTAGATGAGCATCAGGAGGTAACAAACTGTTAGGAGCAGACTGGTGTGCTGTGAGGTTTTGCTTGCCTTGAGAAGGGGAGCTGACACCTCCAGCACCCTACAGCATCGCTGGACCCCCCTTACTTACTGCAAAGCCCTTCCTCCAAGTTAAACAAGTTTCTAGCTCAGCTCCTGCCAAGCCCCAAGGAAAGACAGCTTGGCCGAAATGTCAGCTGATAAATGAAAGGGTTTGTTTGAGGAAAAAATAAGGGACAGGCCTTTCAGAAGCAGCACTTTCAACCCTGCTCTGCCCAACCCCTGCAGAGTGGAGGGAAAGGATCAGTCACTAATGAGAAGTGGGAAAGAGATGGTTATTCACCATTTCTGCACAGGCAATACAGTCAAGCTCTTTGCACTCGTGCCACAGGGGCAGCTGAAGCTGCTGGGGGTACAGCAGCTCCTGGGGAATTTCTACACTGGGGTCACAGTGCCCCTGTAAGAATCTGTGCAACTAAAGATGTCTCTAGAACAGCATGTAAGGAGCAACTTGTTTACTGAGGGACTGATACAAAATCCTGGTCCAGATAGATGCAGTTCAGCCGTTTCACCTGGCTGCTTCTGCCCATTGCAGGGTTAAGGCAGGATCCCAAAATGAAAACCAGTGAAGGGCGCAGATGAATTCTCAACTGCTTCAAAATAAGCAGGAGTTTTGCTAAGTAGCAGATCCAGCAAACTACTCAGGCACTGAAGCCCTCGATATTTTTCTCGTGCCTTGCTGTAGGAGCTGCAGGCTCTGCCAGCAGGTGGGAGACATCTCCTGGGATCTCCTGTCATGGGAGACATGAAGCTCTTCAGCACTCCTTTGGGGGTGACCCTCCTCCGGCCCCACAGGCTGCTCACAATAAATGCTGAATTGCAACATTGGGGGCAGGCTCTTCATACTTAGATGCTGTGATACCTGGCTTTAGGAGCTTCTTTGGATCTCTTCCTAAGAGCCATCAAGATGTTTATCTCCCCATCCTATCTAGGCAATTACTCAGTTACTGTTCCCAGGATAAAACCAGGAGTAAGGCCTTGATTATACAAGCTTCATCTGTGACAAGCCCTGGGGAGCCCTGTCAAAGGGGAAATGAGACTGGAGACTGAAAGACATGGAACCCCCCTCCCCTTCAGTACCAGCTGATGATTAATATGCTGCCTGTCACTCAATGAAAAAGATACTGCAACACTCCATAGGCATCACCCAGCCCTGATCCACACAGACATTCCTCAGCCAGGCAAACTTCAGTTAGAAGCAGCAGCAGTAGCAAGGTAGGAAGCCAAGATATTCCACAGTGAGCCTGCACCACCTGAGGACGGCTGTGAATGTACCTCTGTGGCCATTCAGCAGTCCAATAGCAGGTCCTAGTCTGTGAATCCACTCACCTCATCTGTTCCTGTCACCTCTGACACTTCCCAGGGCAGCTGCCTGAGTGAAGGATCGGTACAGCCCCCCGTTAGCGCTAAGTTTGGTGTGTCATTTCAGGAGCATGTGTTCATTTTATTTGTTAAAGGAGCCTAGCAGTTCCAGGCCTTCCTAGTTCTTTGGCAGGTTTGAAGGATTTGAAAAGGAGCCAAAGGAGGGTTCCAGCAATGCCCCACTCCTGGAGATGGTGAGGAGCAAACCATCACACCTTGCGATGGGCAGCCATGAGCCGGTCTAGGCTGTACACGCGTAAACGGCACTCACGCAGATTGCATTTACCAGGTGCCTATCAGTTGGCAGGACAGGCTCCTTCAAACGAACAAAGCTTCACCTTGAGAAGGGAGGGGCTCAAGCAGCCCTTCACATGCTCTTAATACAGTTGTGCTTCAGCTATCGGCTGAAACGCTCCCTCCCTACAGCACAAGCCAGGACCAGGGCGCCAGCACGAGACAGTGATCTCATCTGCAGTACTGCCCTGCCATTTCAGCGGTGATGCCCAGGGCACTCGGAGTGCCACGTCATTGCTGGCTCAGAGCTTCAGCCCCAGGACCGAGGGATGCAGCTCGCTCAGTCCACTGGCCACTGGTAAGCAGGATCGGAGAGGGCTCGTCAGCTCCAGCATTCAGATCTCTCGCTGTCATCTTTCTGGTGCGCCTGTTGTGTGAGTCACACATTTAAGCAGGTTGGGGATACAGACAAGGTGCTCTGCACATCAGCCGTGACAGAGATGCGGGTAGTGAATGAGCAGAGCTGTTTCAGTCATCTTCCTAACGGGAATGATCTTTCGCTCTTCCTTACCCAGCCTCCTGCACCACAGCATTAGCATGCGTGTCCCGATGACTCTCAGGGGGGGTCACCAAAGGTAACAGATTACAGCGCAACCGAAGCTTTCGTAAACAGGGCGCTCGGTTTTTAACTTGACCTCCATTTCCATAATAAAAGCTTTCTGTTATTATCCGTGCATGTACACGTCAAATCAGAGTATTCACAGGGATATTCTCAATTCCCAATCACTCAATAACTTATAAGGAATGCAGAGCAGACATGAAAGCCAGGACACCTGGGTCCTCTATCTTGGAGCACAAGTAGAGCAATGCAACTCTGAGTGAATGTACCATGTATCTGCCCTGGGAAGATTTCCCAGCCTGCTTTAGACTTACCCCTGCTAAGGTTAAAACCTCATAGTGTTGGGCAGCTCGGTGCCTGCACCACAGCAAGGTCTGTGGTACTTGCCACCTATTTTGCCAGCAAGGGTAACTGGCATTCCCCAAGCTCATCCATCAGCTTAGACCTGCTCACCAAAGAAGGAGCAACAGCATCTTCATCTCAAAGAGAAAAAACCTCATGTTAAGCTCTATGTGAAAGAGCTCTGGTAGACACTTACCCATATTTCCTAAGGGATATGCCACCTTTCTCAATGAGCAGTGACCATGGTGTCCTGGACCACGCACCATGCCGCTAATCTGGATGCTACGGCAATGCTTCTAGCTGGAGTCAAGTCAGCTTTTAAAGCAGTAATTATCTGCAGTCTCCTCATGCCTCCAACTATTAATTCAGTGTGGCCTGACTCACCTTGGCCTAGAGACATCAAAAATCGATACTTGACCAACCTTTTGGTGGCACGCCTGACATATCTCTCTTCAACACTTCTATCGTATTTTTTCACCCCCAATGATCTAATGTTTTTGAAATTTTCTAATCAATATTAGACAGGACATTAAAAAGGTGCTGAGCAAGATTATTCAAATATAATCTAAATGGATCAATGAAGACAGCTAGACTACCAACAAAGTTATTACTGTCATTGTATCAGAAAGACAGCGGGGGATGCTGGGTCAGGCTGATGTTTTGCAAGTTTGCTTGTGACTATGCAACCAAAGTTCTTGGGGCTGGGCTTCAGTGACACCTTTGTAAACTCATAATGATGACAGTCATGGAATAGATATATTAGGCATTGGGGTCCTAGACAAAATGATTCACAGTTAGACATTGTTTGAAAATTGTTTTCAAGAAGTGCTGGAAGAACGAGGAGGTGAAAGGGACTGGGGGGACTGATACTGGGATCCACGCTCAAAGCCCAGGGAGAAAGCAGAAGTGAGGAAGAGGAGAAATGGGGACAGGAGAACATGGACAATCCAGGATGAAACTAAGACTGTCCAGAAAAACCCAGAGTTGGGGAGGGGGACAGGTTCCAAAGGGCTTGTCCAGCAGGTCCCTCAAATTAGGCAATTAGGTTAATTGCCGCCTGGCAACAAGCTATGACAGGAGGCATCTGGGCTACAGCTGTGCCCTTAGACACCTGGCAGCCTGGTCCTGCCCCTGCTTTAGCCATAGAAGAGGTGCAGGTAGCCCTTCAGGACAGCATGGTGGCATGGGGATGATGGGGTCCTGACAGCGCCACCATGCTGGAGAACTCCAGGGCTCCTGCAGGTCGTACAGTGGCACCAGGGCAGAGGTTTCTGCACTTTCACTAGCACTGAGAGCTAAAGGTTTTGCTTTTGCATCCTTGTTAAAGGAGAGTTTTGACCCTCTTTTGACAAGGTGAAGGGAAACACCCCGAGGACAGAAGGAGCTGAAGACTGGCAAAGGCCGGCTCTAACCCATGAAGCTGAAATGTGGAGATCCCCAGATAAGGGGGGATCCCCTTATTTTCCCTTGTACAGACAAAATTGCAGCAGCGTAACCTTAAGAGGCTAAGGCTCTCAAAGAAGTGCAGAGGCATTGCTCCACACAGCACCTGCTAAAAACCAGAGTGGCTCACCCAGTAGCATCCCCTGACAGACTACAGGAGGACACATCACTTGGATATCTTACTCTTGGGGTGTCACAGCCATTTCCTTCTGTCTCCTCCTAGTGAGTAGAGGTGCAAGGTCTCTCCCTGACTCAGAAAGGACTCTGTTAAATTATGTTTTCTGCCCAAGGGGGCTTTTTTTGTCTAGAGTTAAACATGACCTCAGCCACTGGTCAGAGGCAGGACCATTAGTGATCTGACCCAAAGCCCCCTCCAGCTGCACTGAATGTCTTCTTCTCCCTTGCAAAAGAGAAGCAGCAACAAAACCACAGTCTGTTCAGATGGTGAAGGCCTATGGTACATCATATAATCCTTTGAGACATCCTAAATCCTGGGAGCTAAGACTACATAAGGAAGTGAGAGTTTCAGGCTCAGGCTTCACTCTCCAGCAAATCCTTAAACAAGTTCTGATAAGTAGAGGCTTCAGGAATCAATTTAGGAATGAACTGCCAGGTCTTGAGCTCAGAGAAGGCAAAGGAACAGCCTAAACTATAGGGACTGCCCATAAGGGACATCCCCTGAGGCAAACCATTCGCAGAACAATAAAGGAGTTTAAGGTCAAAGATAAATAGCTGATTGCCCCTGAGGGTCTTCTTCAGATCAGAGAGACATCTGTGGAGTGCTGGACATCAGGAGACCAGTATGCAGGAGCAAACAACAGCACTAGTTTGGACAGTGCAGGTAAAACTTCTGAGGATAGAGGTTAATTGTGGAAAAGGCTGTTGCTTCTTAGGAGAGAACAGGAGTGGAGGACCTAGCTTGTCCTTCAGTAAGACATATATAAAAGGATGATATACAGACCTTGACTATCCTCCCTGCCTCAGTCAACGTCCTTCCCTGACCAGGCTGCGCCACAAGAAATAGCAATATCTGAATTTTCTTCTGCTATACCAATGGGAAGGTCTTTTACTTTTTTTGGATCCAATTTGGGCATCTTTTCAGGGCACAGTGACACACTGACAAGATATTCCCAGAGAGTCTTTTCTATCCCTACTAATTACCTATATTTTTAATTGCAGAAAGGGAAGTTTGAAAGCCACACAAAGAGAAAAATCTAAAAGCAGACTAGTTAGGTGAAATGAAAACGCCCTGAAAGTATACATTCAGGTAGCAATAAAAAGCCTTTTTTATCGTTGCTGAGAGGCATACAATAAAAGTGTATTTTCAGTGCCTGGCTGCCACAAATAACTGTACTACAATTGGATGTGTGTATTATAAAATTGTGTGGGTGTGGTAATTATCACCCTTTGCAGCAGAATGTATTTATACAGATCCTAAATTACAGCACAAAGAAACATCATTTCAGAAGTTTTAAAAAAAAAAAAAAAGGGTTGGGGGGGAGGATTAAACTTTGCATTTTGTTTTTGCGAAGTATTTTATGAAAAAAGTAGAATGTAGAACATGTTGTGTTGGTCTTGAAATGTGTAACCATGCAGTCAGATGAGGGGCTGGGAGGTGTGCATCTCCATTCGTCACAGGAGTGTGTAAGTGTGTGTGAGTGTTTACATTACAGATCTATTTTTAGAACTGCACACCACGTAAAGTCCTCCTTGCAGTACGCTGTGCCTAATGCAGCAATCCAGACCTCACTTTCGATGACAGTCATAAAATGCAACTTATACATGCATAATTAAGATGAGAATCAGGCCTGCTCTGTGCCGTATTGCCTCACCTATTGGTAGGACTGCATCTGCAAATACTTCTTCAGTACACGGAAAATCATGGGTACAGCTGTGGAGAGCAGCTGGATCCAATACCCATGAGCTATTGTCTCCAAGGTTCTTCCTTGCTTCCTCGCCTTTTCAGCTCTAACCTTGCATTTGGTTTCCAAATGTAAATAATCCTTGATCCTATAATCTACTCAGTGCATGGCCTGAGAATTAATTGACCTTTTATGGTGTAGTTCATACAGTAGCTTCAGATGAAACCGTCACATCTTCCAGCTTTGCCTCTACTGTGATTTGAGGAGATTCTCTATATCCTAAGAAGTTCTTCTACTGTATGTGGATCCATCGTGTTTGTCTCTTGTGTAAGACTGCTTAAGCACTTGCTTGCCACCTCTTAGCATCTGTCTAAAGCCACTACAGCTCTTTGCAATAAGATAGAGCTTGACTGGGAGCTTTTTATTATTTTGATTCCAATATTCCCAGCTTGCATATTATATTCACAGAAGCCTTGTGAAGCTTTATAGAAATTCTGTCACATATATTCTATTTTGATATGGCTATTTTCATTGTGTTTCCAACTCTATTATTTAAAAATTGTCTAGCTTGGTCTCCCAAATGCCATTTTCAGGCAATTTTTTCTCCTAATTTGATGAGCATCTACTATTTCTTTCACTTTTTATATAGCTCAGTTAAAGTTTTCTAAGAGGTCAACTTAGAGGTCAGAACATGTTCACTGTAACTGGCATATTCTGGATTTTCCTAGCTCTGCAAATGAAATTAATACATTGTCCTTCAGCAATGTTGCATTTACTCTCCATCTGTTGAAGGCTGTAGTCTTATATGGTCACACGATTTTTTTGTACAAATACATGGCCTGAGGTTAGTAGGGTCATGAGTTTATCACAATATTACCATCTTCGTGTGCCTCATTTTCTCCCTTGCGCATCAGTGTGTTCGAAGGACTGCCAGACCCAGTCTGATGAAACATAGTTGTCTGCAAATTCATTATGGAGCAAGAGAGATCATTGTCTGGTCTTTGTGTTGACACCACACAGCAGAATGATGCCATTGATGTAAGTTTTTTCAGGGCATCCTGGAGCTAATTCACAGTTCTCCCTCAATGCACAACTTTATATGATACCCACAACGATGCTCCATATTAAAAAGCTCAAGCCGTCATGACCAGCGCATACCTACGACAGACCCACCCTTAGCAGAAGCCAGTGATGCACCAGTGCCCCTCTTTCAGAAGCCAGGAGGAGGCTTACACAGCAAGCAGGAGTGCTTGTGCTTTCAACCTTTCTCAGGTCACTGGCCCTGCGTGACATGGGGCAGACCTGGCTCATGAGGTTTTAGGTCAGTTGTGTGGGCTGCACATACCATCTAGAATATTAAATCAGTGTTCCCAGCAGCACTTCTGACAAGCAATCTGTCAAGGCAGCTTTTCTAGCTTGCACAGGGAAGATTTTCCTACTTGCCCTCAACAAATGCCAGGTTTCTTACAATGGCACTGATAGAGCTGGCAGGGGCCAGGTCAACACTGTCCAAATACTGGTCAGATCCAGTAAGTCTACAGACTTTTTTGGGGGGGAAATATATATTGGAAGAATCAGTACTGCTGTGAAAGGGGGTAAATGCTGAAGACACAAGGAAAGAAAAGAAACTGAATGATATCATCAGCCCATTCAGTTTGCACAAGAACAAATATAACAATAAAGTCTCAGACTACAAACTGGTGCCACAGTGAAACATCAGTTCCAAAGCTATCAGAAAAGTTGCACCTGTTGATCAGACTTGAAGGTTTTAGAACGAACAGATGAATACCCCAATAACAAAACACCAGCATCTTTGGACACCAGTGGAGAGGGCCAGCCCTAGAGTCAGGTTTCTGAGTCTGCTCACCAGACATGGCATATTCTTTGACACAGTAATGTGACAGAGAACCACCAGACTAGCAGAAACAAATAAACCGAATTTCAAGTGGAAACTTAGCAGCAGTTACCACCCTACTGTCCATTAAAATTTACTGTGAATGTTTTTTTTTCTTTCCCCTAAAAACTTTAAAGAAAAAGAATATTTTGGCCAAAAATAGATGCTGTAAGTCCTCACAGGAACTTTTTTGTCTACAATATTCCTTTTTTGTCTACAGTGCTAGATCCTCGCATGTGCTATATTTCCTATAAAGCATCAAAGCTCTGGGAGACAGTGAGTGAGAGATTTGAAGTGCTGTTGAAAAGGAGGGGGCACATCTGAGGAGCACAAAAGAAAGGGGCACAAGGAACACCTAAAACTCAAGCAAAAAACCGCTACCCTGTTTTTGTTCTTTGACCAAACAGTTTAACAAAACACACAATTTTCTACAAAAGACTTTTTAAAAAAGCTTACTAAAGACTTAAAAATTCCTGTTACCAACTGTTTCAAGAATGCGTTTTGCTGAGACACTCATATAAGCAACTTCCAAAGAAAGATGCCCAGTAGCCTTAAGAGAATTTCCCCACACTGACCCTATTTCTGGGTAGTCCACAGCATTTCTCAGTGAAGTGTTGGATAGAAACAATAGGCACAGCTATTGCATGAATTCTTGACACTCACAGCACTTCTGAGGGAATAACCTGAATGTACTTTAGGGCTACAACCTCACAGCACCAGCCACACAGCAGCTATGCAGACCCTGCCACCCTCCACCATGGATGACCGCTCTCAGTTGTGCCCACACGAGGGCCCTGCAGTGGTCAAGGAACTGTTATGATAAAGAGGAGGAGAAGGAGGATTTTTAATTGGGACCAGTTCATGGATCCAGTGTACCACCCAGCCATCTCGTGGCACTGGGAGCTGTGGATAGGAGAGAGTTGAGTGCTTTCTAAGCAGGAGCTGGGTCTAAGAAGCTGCTTGGAGAACCCTGTGCAAGCAGCATCTTGATGTAAGGTGCTACAAAAGTCAACGGGGCATGAAGGACCCTGAGGAGCTACATGTCATAATATTAAATTGAACATAACAGTTCAACAACAAGCTGAATCCTGAGAGCCTAAATCAGCTCCCACTGTGCCAAACCCCAGGTGCTGCCCATTGATCCCATATGGGGATGCAGACGCTCTTGTTGGGGTCAGCACAGTCACATAACCAGCAGATAGCTCAGCTGCAGAGATGGTTGCTGCACTGTCCCTGACCACAAGCCCCTCCCTTGGACTGAAAAATTTCTTCCCCACCCAAAGACTTTATTTTCCCAGGCTCTGTTATTGCCAGGTCCTTGGTCTTCCACATATCCCAGAGGCTACTCCTTCCTAACACTTCCAGCCTTGCCAATTTGCAGCCTACTCCTTACAGTCCCAAAAGGCTCCTCGTTACCCTTTCAAGGATTTAAGATCAGAAGCTCATTCAGTCTGCCCCACTGGCTACTGCAAACCAAAGAGCCACGCCAGTACTGGCTGGGTTTAACCTATAACTATTTTTTGAGCTCGGTTCTTTCTGACGTAGATCACAAGTATCAGAGCACCCATTCCAACCATAGAAACGGCCCACAGATGGAGCAGCACAGCACATAGCCCTCCAGTTATAGAATGATTTGGGAATTGTAGAATCATTTAGGTTGGAAAATACCTTTAAGATCATCAAGTCCAACCGTTACAAAGCTGAGTACATCCCTACAGCGCAATGGAGGCTAATGCCACTCTTGCAGCATCCCAGAGACCTCCTGAGGCACAAGTCCCCAGTCCTCTGCTCCACATCCAGTCTAGTGCCGGTGCAGCTTGATCCCTGAGTATCCAGTTATTTCAGGTCCAGTGAAGATGTTTTCCTTTGTGATTTGACACTGAGATTTATAACAAGATATTCTTTTGGAGTATATTTACCCTTTTCACTCAGCCAAAAAAAAAGCCTAGAGTATTAGTAATTTGCTCCACAAATAACTGTGTAAAGAAAAAAAAAAAGCTAAGAAAATGCATAGAAGTTTTATCTCAGAAGTTTTGCCTTTTCTGCTTGTACTTGAGGTTTTGATGAAAGGCAGCTTTTAAAAAGAAACATCTTTTTTCCTTGAAATTTTCCATTTTTGACTGAAAAAGAACAACCACTTCAGAAGAGAACAAGAGCATTCAGCCAAAACCCTTGAGATTTTTCACTGACGATTTCAACAGACTCATTTTGGGGGTCCATTGTTTCTATGTTGATGAAAAATATGTGCAAGAATGTTTTCCCCAGTCAGTTTTTAAATCAAAATTAGAAGTTCCTGCTTCTTTTATTGCATTTTTCTCCTATGAGCCCTTCTCACCCAGGTTTACTATTTTTATATTGTGTCCCAGCTGCTAACTAAGCCCTGGCTTAGTGCTCTTACTGCAATGATGAGGCATTTCCATTTCTGATTTCTAGCATATGTTGCACTTAATATAGCACTGCCCTTGTGCACCAGTTACCCCAGAAAAATGGCTGTGCCAGCAATATAACAGTGGTAGAGTCCCTCAAGAATGACCAGAGCATGAAACTGTGCCAATATGCAGAGGTCACAAGGTTAACAGAACAATAATAGATCCTTGAACTATAGAGAGAGGGGGTTTTTTAATGTATACAGAAAGATATTTGATACTGCAATGAAAACTTCTTTTTTAGCTTTCTCTTAAATGAACTTGCAAAAAAAAAATATCTGCATGAGCCAAGAGATAACAATGAAAACCTGAACAATTCTGGGGATGAGGCTTCCACAGACTGAGCCAACTGTTTTTTCCTCTCTTAGGTCTGCAGGCCGGACTAGATGATTGCAAAGACCAGGCTCTTGTGCATGATTTATAGGCCTTTATCCCTTTCAAAGAGGAGGAGACACTACACTGCAAGAACTGCCTTTTGCAAGGTGCTTTAAGAATTGCTTTGGGCAACCAGAGCAGAACATCTGAAAACAGAAAATAAACAATGGACTTGAAACCACTATTGGACATAATTAATAATAATTATTTGCTGATCTCTAATACTTTGCACAATGCCATGAGCAATGTCACAGGAGATTTTCTAATGGCTGCATCCTGCAAGATGCTGAGTTTCCTTCTCTTCTGGAGAAGACAGGAGAGGACCATTGCCAGCACTTTGCCACACTAGCCGCAACAGTGACCTGACTAGGTTCTGCACAAGTCAGACATGATGTCTCAGACCCATCTTTTTGCTATATTCTAGGAAAGATTTAGCTGAGCAGACCGCTTCAGGGCCACAAGGAGAAGACAGTTTTCAGCTATGCATTGGAGCAGCTCACGTCCTTGCCCTGGGACACAGGCCAGACAGCCGTTGTGAAGGTACATACTGGAATACTTTCAGGCTTCTGGGTGGCTCAGCTAAATCTCCACACCAGATCTGGCAAGGAAAATCCACCTTAAAACCCGTCTTTTGGCTGACATAGGAGTTTTTGAAAACTAGTGTTATCTCCCATCCATGAAGTGCAGCAGGAGCAAGACACGAAAACATGGGGGTGGGAGCACTTGCAGAAAGGGGCAGCTTTCCCTGCTGCAGGAGTAATGGTTTGTACTTCCAGCTAAGTCAGAAGTCAAAAAGAAATTCTACCCAGGAGATAAACAGTGCATTACATAAGACTTCACATGAAGTAAATTGTCATCAGATTTATTGTGGTTAGAAAAAGGCTTTTCTGTTGGCATAAAACATGTACTTTGTTTTAAAAGGCCAGTCAGAAAAAAGAAAACAGTATATTTGGGGATCCTTGTCCTAGGGCTTTCTGTGCAGGAACTTGTCAAGCTTTTGGAGCTGAAACATTTTAAAATATATTTAAAAAAAAAAAAAAGGCATAAAATAGTATAAGATATAAATCTGAAGCAGGAGGTTTTCATGAATTTTGCTTGTATGTGTAGTCTTAGGACAAAACAAAATCAGATTTAATATCCCACAGTAAATTCTGATCATTTGTTGCTTGTTTTTCTCTCTAAGCTGGAGAAAAAGCTAAAATATCAAAGTCTTTTTCAGAATTTAAGTTCAAAGATTATTTAAACCATTTGAACCTATTGTTAGAAACAGCTTGCTTCAAGGCTATTTGGCAGTAACTTATCTAGCAGCTTATGGTCCTGGGTGCCTACTGCAAGTGAGCGCTGGTGAGTGCATTGGTCTTATCCTTTCTGTGGGTTGGGCTTCACACCCAGAATATATCTCCCATGATGCCTCTATAGGAACAACTTCCATGATGCACCACAAAGCCCAATCAAAGTAGAATTATCAGCCAAGGACCAGGTCAAGGTCTGTGCAGCAGGCAGCACTTTTAAGACACGGACAGACACGATTTAACAGTGAGCTGATTCAAAACAAGATGCTTCAGTTTAGTCCAAAAAAATAAATATTTTTAATCAGATCGAAAAATATTGGTTTCATTTTTTTTCACCTCATGGAATTTTTTTTTTAATAAACACAATATTTCCTTACACTGAATTTTGTAGAAACTGTGTATCCCAACAAAACCAATCAAAGTGCACAATTCCTTACCAGGTCTTCTGGACAGGAATATCACATTTAGTCAAAAGATCATCATCCTGGTTTTGGCTGGGATACAGTCGATTTTCTTCATAGTAGCTGGTATAGTGTTCTGGTTTGGATTTAGTGTGAGAAGAATGTTGATAATACACTGATGTTTTCAGTTTTTGCTAAATAGCGCTTAGCCTAAGTTAAGGACTTTTCCGTTTCCCATGCTCTGCCAGCGAACAGGTGCCCATGAAGCCGGGAGGGAAAATAGCCCAGGCAGCTGACCCAAACTAGCCAAAGGGATATTCCGTGTCATAGAACATCATGCCCAGTATATAAACTGTGGGGAGATGGCCAGGAGGGCGTGAATTGCTGCCTGGGGACTGTCTGGGCATGAGTCAGCGGGTGGTGAGCAATTGCATAGTGCATCACTTGTCTTTTCTTGTGTTTTATTTCTCTCTCTGTTTTTGCTATATTAATTTTCATTACTACTACTACTCTCTATTATTACTATTTATTTGATTTGATGGCATTTTACTTTATTTTAGTTATTAAACTGCTCATATCTCAACCCACAAGTTTTACTTTTTTTTGTATTCTCCTCCCCATCCCACTGCGGGGGAGGAGTGAGTCCATGGTGCTTAGTTGCTGGCTGGGGTTAGACCATGACAATAATTTAAAAAGAAATCACTGTAAAAACAGATCATCTCAATTCTTTGTCCTTTAAGCAGATACTTTCCCGTAAGTCACGCAAAAATCTCAACAGACAGAAGAGACAATGACTCTTGATTGGAAAGACAAGGAGGCCAGTCAGTAAACGCAGAACACAATTAGCACCAGCTGTAACCCAAGTGAACTCCCCAATTTAACGGTTCACAGGAGAACACATACATACAGTAAAAGCTACGAACCAAATCAATTCACCTTCCTTCCCCTAGACTCCCCTCCTCCCCCAGGTCCTTCAGACAAAAGTCTGTTTCCCTCCTTAGCTGTTAAAAATATTTTTAGAGCTCTTCAAATATGGAAAGCAGAAAAGGAAGAAAAAAAAACAATAGAATTTGACACAAAAGCACCCTTCTCATTAGGGCTTTTTAAATAGCATTAGAGCTCATTGAATTTCATGCACTAATAACATTCCTACTCAATCCAAGGCAAACCAGTCAAATCTAAATCTATCAAATTTTACAAGCAAAAGACTATTGCCAAGTTCTAATATTTCTCCCTCATTCATTGTCCGAATGGGGAAGGGAGTCTCTTCCAAACTCCAGATTTCCTTTTTTCGAATCCCTTTTAAAGCTACTGCTCCCTGGTGATAAAAAAAAAGAAAGAAGAGTTAAAAAGGAAGTTAAATCTCAAGAGCAACATCTATACAGGGTTCTCAGACACTCAGTGTTTTGGGAGTGAAGCAGTTGTGATGCTGGCTTTAGCACAGCAATCAGCCAGGATTTGAGATTAAAAAGTAGCTAAGATCCTACCAGACAAAGCCCTTGGGCAGATGAAGCTGGCTGTGACAGTAATAAAGCCCTCAAAGGTGCAGAGGCATGTCTGACTCCTTGGCCCTTGAATCCTCTGGCCATTCAATACCAATTTGCATCTCCAACTTTGAAAAAGCAGCCAGCAACCCCAGTGCCGCTGACATCAGTGAGACCAGTCACAGGCTTGAAACCGAGCACAGGATGTTGGTTGCTCTTGCATTGCAGGGACCAGTACACTGTTGGACTGGGCTCCTCCTGCATAAGCAGTTAGACTCACGTGGCTGATGACAGAGACCTGGCTGTCCCAGCCATCTCCAAATAGCCTTGCTACCAGTGCCAGCCGCTTGCAAATCCTCTGTAGGAGCTGTGCGAGGTGCTGTGGCTGCGTGAACAGCTGCCTGGTGTGTGTGTAGTACATTTTCATTGAATGGCTGTGGAATATAAGTGATAAGGAGGAATAAAGCATGTAGTTAGAGCTCATTTTGTATGGTACAGTATGTCTTGGGGGGGTTTATGGGTTTAATATATTCGCTGCTCATGCTAGATCTCAGCACATACCTCCAGATGAGAATATCTACTTGTGATGCAGGTTGCACTACAACTCATTTATAATGAATATAACAACTTGTGAAGTGGATTTAGAAGTCATTGAGTTATAGATTATTTGGGTAAACGGGACACAAGCACTGCAGCAAGAAACCCGTTTAAATATTAAGGAGAGCTATAAACCGTGAAGAGAATGGATGGCAGGGTAATATCATGTCAGAACATGCCCTCCAGAGAGGGATCACTACTGTGTATTGATCAGAAAGAGCTCCAGAAATCATTCTGAAAACCCATAAAGCTCAGTCATAAATGTGGCCAGAGAGGTGAGCTTGCAAAGGCCAGCAGAGAGATGGGATACAGAACTTGGACCAAACCCTGCCAGCCTTATCTCATGAGGATTCCCACAGCAGGTTCCTCTCCCCTGGTCTGTAACATCCCCACCAACACAGAGTTCATCCAGGGAGTAGGACTGGAAGAGACACCTCCTTGGACAGAAAAGCCATTTCTAGGAGGATTCTCACCCTCTGTGTATCAATTCAGTTAATGCTCCCAGGCACCTTCCTCGTGTCTAAAGAAACAGATTTCTGGAGAGGTAAGAATATGCTTTGTAGGCATCTGTTATTTTGCATCATATCCAAGGGTTCAACTGGCATGGAATAAGGACCACAGGATTACCCCTCTGCTGGAAATACCACATCCAAGGCAAACCCTGGGCTATAAACTGCCAACAAGTCCTAGCACAGGGGTTTATTCATGCTACAGCCACTTGGGATGCTCTTCCTGAAGGTACGGAGGAAGCCTTACTGATTTCAATCTAACACTGGTGGCCGAGGAGGAATAGTGAGATTGCCCAACACTGCATGGTGCTGAGAGTTTTCAAAGAGATACTGAGCACCCTCTGAGCCTGCTGAAAATGTCAGCTTGTGACTGCTCCAAAGCCAGCCAGCAGAGTCTGATACATGCACCCAGAAAAACATAAAGGGCTTCATACACAGAGGTTCAGATGAGTAACCTGAGCATGACCACTGCCAGCGGTCACCATTGCTTGCTGCAGCACACGCCAAATCAGACGTACCCACACAAGGCAGGACTGCAGAAGCCGGTTCTGGCAGATGCCTGAATGGCAGCAAAAATAGTCCAAAGCCTGCACAGAATGGCCAGGGAAGGAAGCACGAATGACTGCCCAGGACAGATATATCGCTGGTTCTTTCAAACCATAATGTAAGCAGCAAACGGGCTTTTCCAACATGTCTGGTGCACAAACTCTGCTTAGTTCAGAGAAGTTTCACTAAAGTTTCAGAACCTCTCTTGAACCCAGCACTGTCCCTCCCTGCTGCGTTACATGCACAGGCACAGCTAGATGAAGTTGTGTGATTCAGCAGGAAGAAGCTTTAAGGACTCAGCCGGAGAGGTAAGCATCAGCCTGTTCAAGCGCACTCAGCGCCTGAAAAACAAGAGGTTCCTGTTGGGCATGCAAGGGCCCTTCAGAATACAAAAGCTTTGTTACAGCTACTTATTTCGAGTTTGTTCTCTTCCCGAGGTGTCCCCCACCCTTGTTCAGAGAATACTCTCCCGTTTTTTGCAGCATCAGGGAAAATGCTCTAAATCTGGCTGATGGACCAGAAGCCCCTGACATCACCTACATGAGGCTAGCAGTTGCTTTTATCAGGAAAATTGAAGCTGCTTTGGAGGATGAAGCCCTCTCCCCAGTTTTAAAAGCGCTGAGGAGCAAAATTCAGGGTGAAGTTCAGGAAACTGTGAAGGTGTGAACTTGTTGAATGAGCACAAAGAGAAACACGCTCCCAGTGAGATGGAGACTGAGGAGAACAGGTAGCTCTGCCTCAGGGCTACATTTAGTCTTAGTACAATTTATAGCACCACATTATAGCAGGTAATAATAATCTAATGGGAGGGCATAGCTGGCACTTCTGAAACTCGTGGATGTGAAGGTCACTCATTTTATCATCAAGACAATCTTTTAAAAGCACCGTTGGTGTGAAGCATTAACAGGACGTGATCCAGGCTTTTAATCTAAAGCCTTTTATCAACAGCATGCTGCGGCAGCACGTTGTGCACCTGAAGACTGGGATGCTCCACTGAGCAAACACAGCGCGGTACCGGCCCCTGAATCAAATTGCCCAGACTTCCAGGAAGGAGGCTTTGCGCTACATTACTCCTTCAGGCTCCATCTGTGGTGGTGGGTGGTGAAGCGATGCAAAGGCAAATTCCTCTGCCTGTAACCCCGTCCGAGCGTCTGCTGCTCTGTCACCCAGGTTGTGGCATGGTGCCACAAAGGGGTGGCTTTTATTAGGGTCAGACCTCACCTATAGCAATTAGTGGCACAGCCTGATAATGGGATTAATTAGGATATTGCCAGAAGAGACTGTCTGCAGCGAGGGTGACTCTTTACCCCATTTCTTGGCTGAAAGCCTCTCAGTGACTTGTGTGAGAGCTCAGCAAGCCAAATGCAGGCATAGTCCTAGAAGGAAGGTGAAAAGGAAAAGCAGAGTAAGGGGCTGCGGAGACAGGGAGAAGCCTTCCGTTCGTAGAGCTTCTTTATAAAGTACATGGACATGGTCCTGCTGAGCCTTGCTGACTAAAGCCACTCTATCACCAACAAATGGCAAAGTCCCTTCTCTGCTAATATTTTATGAGTTCCAGAACTCATTTTTCTAATGGGTAGGTGAATAATTTATATTTGAATCTTCACTGAAAAGCAACAAAACAGCACAGTTATTTTTCTCTCGGCTGTGACGCTAATTCCTTTCAGGTCAGAATTAGAAACATGTTAATACAATTAATCTAATGGCATACATTATGTATTTCACCTTTTACAGCCACTTCAACTGAGGAGACACATTACTGCCTTAACAAAAGCATTGCTTTACCAGGGCTTTTTGCCTGTATAGAAGCAGAGATGCATATACACAAACTGATCTTACACCACTCTTCCACCTTATAAAAATCTAGGGGTCGGAGATCACATGGCACTTAAGGAATGTGAACTACTGGATATTCCTTTTCTCCAAGATAATGAGATCTTCAGTTAGAGTTAAGTCCTGAAAATCTGGACCTTAGCATTCTGCTATTGCCCTGGGGTTCTGAATTAGAGGTGCCATAAGACAGTAAGACAATTCTGCAGTACATTCATCTCAGTCCTGCCTGGGGCTGCATGGGAGAAACACACTCCAGTTCCATACAGAACTGCAAAGGCTTTCAGAAACATTCTTCATCCCAAACTGTGGCAAGAGGCCAGCACTTCAAACATTTTTGGTTACACTGAAATCCCCCAGGACCGCATTTTGGAAAGATCAAAGCAAAACATGCTGCCCAGCATTCTCCAGCTGCTAGTCTGGCACACAGAAGTGAAACCCTAGCTGCTTCAGATTAAAACTGGCACTGTTTCTCTCTCACCTACTCCTTGAAATAAGTTTAAAATCCGTTGTTACTGCTGCTTCAAAGGCACAATCTGGAAGCGTGACTCAAGGTCTTCTGAACTTCGGTGCAGCCTTATTGGGTGCCTGTATTGCTTAAACACCCATCTGGGAATTCATGGCTCAGCAGGCTGATAAGAAGCCAGACAGGTGAGCTGGCAAGACACTATCAGGAGCTCCTTGGTTAAGTCCAGCATTGAGAAAGACCTCGAAGAAAAGTCCAGGCCCTTGAGGAAGTACAATTAGTCACCAACAGCTCACTCTCATCGTCATCTCGCCCACACCAAGGGACAGTGGTAAATCCATCAATGGGAATTACATGCTATCTAGTTGCAAAGAACTCGGGTCACGCTAATTGCTGCTTAACATTCACTGTCCACAGATTTAGCAGCGGGATTTATCTTACCAGATGCATCCAGCTTCCCCCAAGAAAGAACCTGTGCCATCATCAGTCAGGTATGACATGGAGGAAGATCTAATCCAGAACAAGGCAGAGAAGGAAAAGAAGACAAAGTGAAAACAAATGGGGAGCAGTGAGACCTGATAAGAGCTAGATGTGACAGGGAAAAATCTAGAACACTCAGAACAATTCTTTCAGCTGGCTGGGAGTTGCCATTCCTCCCTGAGGAGCATATGATAAAGTAACCATATGTAACGGCAGCACTCACCCTGCCTTCCACCATGCAGGATCCGCTGTTAGAAGAAACTCTCTTTCAGGATTAGGAGAGAGAGCTTGCCAGCCTCCCTGCCTAAGCCTGACACCAGGACTCCATTCCCTGGTTTACAGCAAGGCTGCTGAATAAATGCAGAATACTCGCTCCATCACCTGAGCAATGAGGCTTCCCAGCAGGCTGAGCAATTGCTTTCCATCCTGACATGCCGAGCCGATCACTATCCCTCACCATAAAAGTTTTGTTTACACTGCACATTTGGGATGCTGGATAATCACATGTTCTCCCTCCCTTATATTACCTCTTTCACTTATCCGTGTCAATATTTTATTGAGTTAAAGTAGTTAACTCTGTTCTGCCTTCACTTCCCGCCACCCCACCCCCCCACCAGTATGATTTGACTAAAATGAATTATTTGTTTATTCCAGTAAAGTTTTTCCTACTCTAGAGCCAGGCAGGGAGGATAAATAAGCTTAATTTAGAAAGATTTGAAATTCCTGAAATAGATGACAGCTGAGAGAAGAGTGGCATGTTAAATCATTCCACTTCATAAGCACCCCGCTCTCATTTAGGCTTGACAGATGTAAATGCCAGCCAGGTACTACCTACCAGCAATGCTGTCTTTATTTATGCAAATACATAATACAAAATCCTTTTCATGTACATTAGCCATCTGCAGAAGAGTGGATCTATAGTTGTTTTTTCCCCAGTTTTTCATTTACGTCACGTGCAATGGTGGGAGGACAGGATTGACACCTTCTTCAGGTTAAATAACTAAGAGATCGTCAAATGCTTCGCCTTAACCTTACAAATCATGTCACAGGTTCTGCCAGTGTCCTGTCCTGAATAACATACATTTTTTTATGCCATCACCAACAAAAATACCTACTAGGCCTTCAGTAACTGTGGTGATGAGATAGCAGGATACGGACAATCTATAAGAAAGTCAGTCTCTGCAAATGTATGCTCTATAAAAATGCCTACCAGACAAAATAAGAAACTGAAGAGCATTATCCATTTAGAAATCAGGGAAAAACACATTCAGCACCAGATTGAAATTCAAACTCAACAGGAGGTTTCAAGCCAATTGCCAGGTCCACCAAGAAGCAACACCTTCTGTTCCGCATATGAGACTCCTGGTTGCATTGGCAGGTGCAGAGAGCTCTGTTTCGGGCATGGCACTAAGGTCACAACACAAGAATACTGAAGGTCACTCTGAACACAATACACTCCAGAGACTTTGGTTATCTCAGCTGAAGATTGCAGGAAGTAGAAGGATGGTATGGTGATACACTTCAAATAAAAAGTTCCCCGTGTTTTATGTTTTTCACCAAAGCAAAGAGATTTTCCATCCGGAGAATTCCCAGCTGCAGTCTCAGACAAAGCGATCGCCCCTTGCTTACAAGGTGGTTCACTCAAACAAGCAGCTTCCAAACCACAGCATTTTCTTGCTCAGTGTGTGAGTGCCAAGCAAATACTCTGTCAAAATCAGTTGTCCGAGAGGTGAGAAGTAGGGTTATTGCAGTGCTCACCTCTTTGAAGACAATGCCTTGCTGTGGGAGGGGGGAACAGGAGCCTCTTCTCCTTTTTATACCGACCAAGCAAATGAACAGTCAAAAATGCAGGGCCAAAAATGCAGCAAAATACCAAGCAGCGCTTTCTGTCTGATACAAGTGATCCCTGCCACCATGACAGCCCACGCACCAAAGGAGGACATCTCGGCCATCCACCCCGGGGTCCCAAGGGCTTTGGTCAGAATCAGAGCACTTCTGTGCTGGGCACTGTGCAGCTGCACATACACGTAACATTCTTAAAACCAGCCCATGCCCCAAGCAACTAGCAGAGCGTCTAAGACAATATAACTAAGTGAAGCAAGAAGGAAAAAGCAGGGAAAGACAGGTCAGTATCTTCAGATTTCCTGCCTGGAGTGAGACCGCCCATCTAATCATCCCCACATCAACACTCTTATCTCCCACCTCTCTCCCTTCTTCAGCCCCACCTGCTGCGTGACAGCAGTTAGCCAGCCTAAGGCTAACACAGAGACTCTTTCCCCATCACATCACTCAAGGTGCTTGGGAGAGAGAAAACAGATCCCCAGGTCTGCACCCAAATTTCATTTTGATTCTCTCTGTACAAACTCCTCTGGAAAACACTTGACATAGATAAATGCTTCCTAAAAAAAACCAAAAAACAAGGATGTGTCCCAGGGATGACAGAAAGCTGTGGTACCTACAGGTGGGCAGATCCAGTCGACTGCCTTGAGCCCTATCTGCAGTTGTGCAGCTTTAATAGGATTGTTCACAGCTCGTTCTTCTCAAGGCATACACATAAGAGGAGCTGAGCTCACCTCTTGTTAACTATATCATTCACTGGAAGAATGTCCCAATGTTTCAGACATGCCCCACCCGCCCCCCCCACCCCCCCCCCCCCCAAAAAAAAAAAATTAGGAAGAAAACAGCACACTTGCTCTCTCCACCTTCTTGTTTATTCCAGTCAGCCACATGCTCGTTTGAGGCTGCTCAGCTCTGCTGTTCCATGGGTAAGAGAGGCTCTTGTAGAGGGACAAAAAGATGCTTGACGTATCCTGAGAACTGCAGGCAGTTTCCACATTGCCAGTCACAGCTGAAAGCCTTGGGGACAGCGATTAAGAGGACCACAGGTTTATGCCTGCAGCAAGCTGTGGCATTTCCACCCCAGGAGCCTCAGAAGTGCCAAGACTGAGCCAGTATAAAATCTGCCCAAGAGAAACATGTCTCAGAGCAGCAGCTCCAGTGCCATGAGCTCTGCAGGGGCATGTAGGGCAGGGACCAAGCCCAAAATTGCCTGCATGACTCCTCCAAATGCTCTGCTGGTACTGCCAGGCAGTGCCATGGCCAGGCCCTGAGGATATCTAATCTCTGGTGAGCTGCTGAGAGTATTTTACCTGTATGGCCCCTTGTGAGATTTCATGATATTCGTCTCCGCTCAGGAGGTGCTTGTATACTGGTAAGGTCAAGACTAGGGGTAGCTGGAGCAGGGCCATACACTACCTAGCAAAAGTAAGAGCAAATGTTAATGTGCTAAACACTGTACATCTACAGATTTATGACAAAGTTCTGAATATATAGTTAGTAAAATTTTATATAGGACATTACTCTGCACTAGAGTGCCCCTTAGATTGCTGAACTGTGTCAGCTCCACTGTGTTTTGGACATATTCGGATGTGAGCTGAGGCAGGGATATTTCCCTCCTACTCAGCAGTGTAGCCTATCCTCCGGGAAGAGTTCAGAGGGAGGTATTCCTCACTGCCAGGAAAAGAGCAGCGCATTTTAAACCTACCTCTAACTAACCCTGACAGTCTCTCCAAAAAAGGATTTGGTTTCCTTTGGCAGCAACTTCTGCTTCACACCCAGATGCTTTCTGTGCCCACCCCAGCGGGCTCAACCCAGCCTAAAATCTGTCACGGTCTCTGACAGAAGCAAACCCCAAAGAACAGCCCTTCACTTCTCCTCAAGAAGCACAGAAAAATCTCTTCCTCTCCACGATGCAAATTCCAGCTCTCTGCACACCTTTTGCACGCCCTCCCCTCTGCTACCATCCCTGAGCTTAGCTGCCACCAAATTTGACTGATGAAAGGTGACAGCTCTATTATATTAATTCCCCCCAGAAAATTGAAAAACATCTCACATGCTTTTCATATCACACACATAACACATTTCAGAGTTCCTCTGCATGCTCTGGCTTCTCTTCTGCAGGAAATGTGGCCACCGAGGGGAGTGCTCCCCAGACTGGAGGAGGCTCTTGTCAAACAAATGGAAGATTTTCACTTATTCCTATGTTCATATTATGCACGCATGCAAGATTAAGTAAGCTTGTGCTATCTTTGGCTGATCCAGTATGATAGCTGCCTGCAGCTGCTCCAGCCTAATGGACCCAACCCTGTCGGCATGGCCTGAAAGGTGTGTTTGCAGAAGACAGACCTTAGGCTATAGTGCTCCAGTACATGAACTCACACCAGAGACCCTGCCTTATCAGAAAATTAACAAAAGAAAAAGCCCCACATTTTTCCAAAGTAGGAAACTTTTCTCTCTAAACTGTCACACTATATAAACTCAAATTAAAACACTTCCTGTAATTGCACCTGCATTTTAATGACAGCCTGCTTCCATCCTCGCAATCCTCTGCCCATCGCACCATTATGGATGCTTTTTACAGCTTAAACACCATCTTAATATCGGTTAATTACACCAATCAGTGCAAAGTTTCTCTACATGACAGTAATTCCCAAAAAACACTGTCATTTGATCTCATGCGTCTCAAGTCTTTTTCTTTAGTTCCCTTTTACAAAGTCTGTGCGATGGTTTGTCCCAATATTGTGCCCTGTTTGTTGGCAAAACTCCCTCTTCACCACAGGATTAACCACAAGAAAAGGATCTGGACCAAAGAACCCAACTTGCCTGATAAAAATGTTATTTAGTGACAACCTTCACAATTTACTTAAGCCAGAGTGCACCGAGGGAGACAGTTGTCTCTAGTGTCTATAGAAGTTGGTGGCTTCCCACACGACATTGGCTTTCTGAGCAAGGCAGATCACGCACACCCTGCACGAGGGCTGGTTCTTTCTTGGAGGGCACCCTCAAGCCCACAGCCAGCTTGTCAGCATCTGCCCCAAGTTTCTGTCCAGGCCCTCTGTTTCCAGAGCAAGCTCAACCCCGGCAGAAGCAAAGCGAATGTCCCCAGGACACCCAACCCTCGTCAGGAAACTGGCCCGGGCAGCCAGCTTTGTAATAAGCACGAATCAGTCAGAAAAGCTGAAAACACTTGACCGTTTTATCGACCCGTGTACAAAGGAAGGAGCAAAGCTCCCAGACTCCAGTCACAGCCTGAGGACTCGGGAGCACAGAGGGTCCCAGCTGAGCCCCGGCGAACAGAAGGCAGCAGGATACGGAAACTTCCTCTGGCAGCCAGACGGGTCTTTTACAAAAGCAGGGGATCTAACTGTGCTTTGCCACTCCTCAGTTTTGGGCCAGCTCCCAAAGCCTCTTTGTGCCCCGCTGGGCAGAGGAAGCCGACCACCCAGAGGAACAAAGGGCTGGGGGACAACCCGGCTTCGGGCTGCTGCCTCTCCGCTTGGCAGCAGACTCTTCCTAAAAATCCCTCCAGAGCCTTTTCCTTTAAGACATTGTCCAAAATCCTCCATAGTTTGGGGACTGCACACCACTCCGTGACCTCGGAGCCAGCCCCTTCCTTTACACTACCCTGCTGACCACAGCGGTATGAACAGCTTTACAGCAGCTCCTGGGAAACTAAGAGGAAAAGCAACAGGCAGGCAGACACGCATCACCTCCTTCACAGCCTGCTGGTACAGTCCAGCCAGCGCTGCTAGACGTAGGAGTCGGATGCTGACAGAAGAGGATTATTTTAAAATCTAACAATGAAATATTGTTCTTCTCATTACAAAGGGAAAAAGAGGGGGAGAGAGAGGAAAAGAAAGTCTCTTCTGCAGTAGTTTCTCAGGCACGAGAAAGGATATGAGCTGGTTTTGCAGGAGCAAAAGGGGAATCGGGGCATTCATTTGGCCTCTTACAATAGTTTGCTAGGAAGGAGAGGAGATGCGCTTTTAAAAAATTATTAAATTGGATGCACATGCAGACATACAGATTTATTCAGTGCTTCTCCTTGGGGTGCTGCAGCCAAAAGACCTACAGAGGGGTGTTTCCCCCTCCGAGTGTGGCACCTGCACCCAGATAGGCTGGTCTGCAGAGTTTCACGGACCCCCAAGCACGGGAAAGCAGGGCTTGCCAAAATGAGCAATCTCTCTCCACGTCAGACCTCCTGCTTCACTTCCCTAGCAGAGCAACATCTCCCCAGCCCACCAAAGTAGTCGTTTGAGTGTGTCAATGAGACCAAAAACCTAGAAAGGACAAGGGGAAACCATGAGGGTGTTTTTACAGGAAGAAGAGACCCTCCCAAGTAACTTCACATGGCCCAAATGGCCAGCAAAAGGATAGCCTTCAACTGCCATCTGTGCCTGATGACCTCAGAGGAGTAAGAAAATCTCAAAGCTTTTGGATGACAAACTGGAACATAACTGGAACATCTGCATCTGTCAAAGTCAGGCACAGGGGGCGGTGTGGGTGAGCAGAGGACACAAAGGCACTTGGGGACAACTGCTTTCTGCCATGGCTCCCGCACTGATGTACCAAACAACTTGTCATAAGCCATTCCTATGGCCAGCCTCCTTCAATCCAGCTCACTGTAGCAGGGCTGTGTGTGTACGGTGCCTTGCTGGAAGCTGGACCTGACCTCAGCTGGGGCCTTCAGGCCTCACTGGAACAAAAAACAATTATGCCACCTATAAGGATAGGTGCTCACACAAATTTGCTGAATCAGGAAATTCATCTGCCAGTGGGTTTAGTGCGGAGGAAAGCACCACACAATCGTATCATCCAACTGCATCATGCAGCCCACCTCTCTGCCAGGCACTGTAGCACCACCTGTCCCCCCAAAGCCAGATCTGAAAGCCATGACAGTAAGTTTACTGACTGCCGGAAAAGTAGGAGGCTCATAAGCTCACCCACTATGGCCTGTGCAACTCGCATTTAGGAGGTACTTGTCCTGCTGCTGGGGATGGGGATTCTGCATCTTGTTGCCTTCCTGCCCCAGCACGGAGCCTCACCAGGCAGTGCTAACAGAGGGGGAAGGCTTTGCAGCCCTCTCTCTTCAACCTGCCCGGGAAACCAGGATCTCATACAGTCAGTGTATCCGCTCAGTTTTCTGTGTTAGCTACATGGCACTAGCCTGTCTTAGAAGCAGTGGTTCAGCCGCTGACTTAGAGAACTGGGGAAGACCAGGACAGCGGTTTCTTCCACAGCTGAGACATCCCACATGCCTGAGGAATTTCCCTCTCTGGCTCTATTAGTAGCAGCAGAAGGGAGTGATGGGGGCAAACCTGTTATCGTATTACAGTCTGAAGTGTCTGTGCTCACACTCCCTGCTTTCCCACTGGACGAGGAGCATAAACACCTCCCCCTCGCTCCTCGCGCCCCCGCACACCCAGACCAGCAGCTCTGCCGTGGAGGTGGCCAAGGAGAGGGCGTGCAGCACGGTTTGGGTTTCCTGCCAAGGGAGTGCAGGGACGATCCAGCGTGGTGAAAAATCATCAAAAGGGCTGCACCTTGAGCTCCCCCTGCTCTGTCTCTATCAACTCATTCCTCATCCAGCTGCTGTGAAATAACTCCTGGAGTGCTCAGAGGTTATGTACTATGGTTTGGCTGTTTGCCAGTTCAGTGAGGACTTTTTTTTTTTTTTTTTTTTAAGATTAAGGCCTTAAAACTGCCGTTGTTAGAACTGGGTCCTACAACACAAACCTTCATTGCTATGGCTTAGCTGCCAAAACATTGCATCAGCCATCACAATAGCCTGGCACCAACCAAAGAAATACTGCATCTTCTCCGAGTGCTCAGCTCAGATCACAGATGTCAAAGTCATCGATAGCTGGAGCTGCTTGGAGTTTTCAGGATGAGACTAAAGTTTTGTCAAAACATTCAAGTCCCTTGGAACAGGAATTGTTTTATTCAAAGCCTCTCAAGTCTGATAAACATTAGCTCGGTGCAAGACAGAGGTTTCCTATGAGTCAACAAGAGCTGGGACCATTTCGAAGGCAGGTGATGAATGCAGGCAAGACTGCAGGGCCCCAAATAGTTGTATAATGTCATTGCAATGTTGGCCACCATCCTGATAATGAAGCTGCTTTCACTGTGCAGCTGCATGATCTAGGGACATCCACTTTGCCAGAAAACTAGAAATATTTTACTCACGTTCATAGTGAGATCAAAAGCAGACATACAGAAACCAAAATTTCTGGCCATACTGCCTGGTTTCCAGAAAACTGTCTTCACGATCTCAGATCCAGCTTTCTACCTCCAGCCTCCTTGCACACGACACATCCTCAATCAAGCAACTCACATTCCTGAGGATTTATTTTCCTTTGGTTTCCATGATATTCTTCTGTCTGGTTTCTACCTCCCTCACAATCTCTCTGAAGATCTTTCTCACCTCCCTTGTCCCTTGTTCCCTGATGAAAGGACCCTGCTGGGTTCTGCTCTCAATGCTGCCTTCTTCCACTGCCTCCAAGACCACTCCCATCCCAGACACAAGTTCAGCCATCCGTTCCATGGATGGTTCAATCCTAACTCCAGATCTGCTCAAACAAAGCCTTGCACTGTCACTCGGCTGTGAGCCAGGACCAAGTCCCTGAGACAGACTCTAGCCAACCTCTTCTTTCCACGCCAGAGCCCAGCAAGATCTCCCTTCCAGGGGCCATTTCTAGCTATAGTCTACCCCAGGATCAGCACCTCCAACATAAACCTTCTAGGTTCAGTCCAAACACCACCACTCAGACATGGCCTTTTCCGTCGTCCCACACAGCCAAAAGCCTGGACAAATTCTCAGCTTCTCAGTTACTGCAGCAACATTTCTGCCACTCACAAGTAAATCCTTGCCCCTTCAGAGCCTCTCTGAATGCTGCTGCAGAGACCCATCGCTCAGGATTTGCACCTATATGCCCCCAAAACTCGCCCCAGCACACTGACTCCAACACAGGCTACTCCCTTTTCTTTTCTGCCTGCTCTACTTACTACCTCTTATCTCTGGGCCAAGAGGCCACCTCTTAGTGCTCAGCCTGAGATGCAACTTTCCACAGCCGCACTTTCAGACAGGAACCCTGATGCTTTCCACATCTTGCTCTGTGGGCTGAGCTGATCCTTCGGATTCCCCTTTGCTGCAACACCTCCAAAAACCTGGATCCTTCATAAGCTTCTGCTAAGGTGCCACCACAGCCTCCTCCACCGGCTGGCATCACAGCACTGCTTCCTTGTGCTGCCCCATTTGTCTGTACCCGCCTGCTCTTGCTCATCCTATGTTTAGACTACAAACTCTGTAGGTTAGGGCCTGGTTTTGCTCTTTCTTAGTACAGCACCTGGCACCACCAAGTCCTGAATGTGTTAAGAAACAAGTGATAATAGTAATAACATAATGCATCTCTCCAGAGTAGTAGCCTTAATTCAGTTTTAGAAAAAGCTTTAAGGTCCCTCATATTTTATCAGCTCCATTCACTCCCTGAAGCACTTCAGCCTGAACACACCACTGTTCCCCATTCCTTTAGTCCCACTGCAGCTTCCCTGAGTCCATTAGCATCATCATGGTACCACAGCAGAATCTGTGGTCATACCCACCTGCACTGCACTCAAAGCACTGACAGGCAAAGATCCTGTATCCCATTAGAACTTCCCAAGTATCCAAGACAGTTTAGTTTCTACATGGGAATGCAGCCAGCTGCCTTGTCCTGCTTGAGAAAGGTATTGTTGTCCTGCAGCGAAAGTAATATTTTAAGGGCTTTGGTGGTGTGTCATGTGCGGGGTTTTATAAGCTGCTTCACCACGCTTGCGGCAACACCATTCCCGAGCAGGCTGTGTCCTAAACAGTGCTGCTAGTATTTATGATACACAGTGCTTTAGCACCATAACATCACACGTTTCAATGCACACAGAACTGAGAAGAAACCAACCTCTAAACTGATCTTTTTTAGTGCTGGCACTAGACCTGATTTTGATTTTGCTTACCTGTTCAAGGCCAGGTAGCCAGTAGCTATCTCTCATTTTGGACCCAGGAAGACCAGAGGTGGCTGCTCATTCTGTTTTAGTGGTCAGCCCAGCTGGTTCCTGCTCCATATACTCATCATCAGACATTGCCAGTTTTGTCTCTGTAGGACCTACAGTAGTAGGAGCTGGTCTGGAGAATCAGTGGAGCTCAGCCCCATGCCAAGATTGCTGTTCTTCATGGGAACATGCTAGCAGTACAGATTGTACCAGGCAGAACCTTTGACCTGCTGACCATGCTGACCTGTCCCAGCCCTCAGTGTGACCCAGCTATCCTGCCTCCAGGACCAGGCTAGTGCTGCTGTGCAGCCCTATGCTGAACAGCCATGCCAGACTGCTCAGAAGCACCTGAATGAGCTCCATTCATCCAATGCAGACACGCCCTCAGCCAGCTACGGCCATGATCCTGCCTAGAAGGGCTTTAAATGGCATCAGCCAGACAAGCAGAGTTGAATTTGGGATACCTCTGCCTCCTTTTCTGCCCCCTCCAAATGCCCTTCTTCCCTGTCCCTCTCAGTCACCAAGACTGTCCCTCTCCCTTTGCCTGCGATGTGTAGTTCATCATGTAGCACACCCTGACCCAGACCTGAGCTCTCCTCCATGTCCCATCTTGATGTCTCCTGACTATGCTGTAGAACACTTATTCTCTTGCTAGTCTTTCTCTTGGTGTCATTTCCAAGGACAGAGACTGTTTCAGCTCCAGATGTGTTTGCACATATCAGTTTGTCAATACTGAACTAATCCAAGTTTTTACAGACCTGGATCCTTTCACACTATCATTCTTCACAAGGCACATGAAGCACGATGGACACAATCAGTCTGGAGGGACACAAAGTAGAGAGACCATAGTTACGTTTGAGCGGGACAGATGCTGGGACTGCCAGGCTGGATGTGTACCTTGGCTGCATCCTGACCTTGTGTTGGAATTAAACCTATTTATCTAACTTCCTACAACACTCATGTTTCCACCGGAAAAACATCCAGGCATGGCAAATTGATTTACAAGTCCAAAAACTAAGTTTATGTTTCCTGTGCAGGGTAGTTTGCCTTAGCCCAACAGAAGACTAAGGAAAAAGAGTTAAGAGTGCCAAGCTGAGCAGCCAGCTATAATAAAAACCGCAGGCCAGAGACTGCTGTGCTTAGACAGGCATGTCTGCATCTGGTCATCAAACGCTCTATGAAGAAAGGCAGAAGTTAGCAGCCCAATTTGTGGTGGGACATCACACAAATTAGGTACAACTCTGGACAGAATGGAGATGGAGCTGTCAATAACTGCACAACAGTGGGCAAAGCCCACAAGGATAGCAACAGGAACAGGGCTTGGACCAAGAAAAGCCCTCAGCTCCTCCTGTCTAGAGGTCAGGAAGTCAAAGAAGGACCATCAAGAGACAACCCCACCCAACAGAGGCAGTCAAGACACTAGGCGCAAATCTCCTGCCAACAATGATTACGCAAAGATGACACAACCCTAGTCCAAAACCTAACACACCTGAAGGATAAGGGCGCCTGCTAGACCACAATGGAATGACAATAAAAGCTGTGCCCTTAGGGTGGCCAGTATACTGGTAACCCCTGGCTCTAGCAAACCAGCAAACACTTGTACAAAAAATAAATAGATAAATAGATAAATATTACCAAAAGACACAGCAGCCTGACTGTAACTGGCAGAGAGATATCCAAGTTGCAGAAGGGAAAAAACACTATGAGAAGCACGAAAGGTAAACCAGGGCAGTATGAATGCCATCTCCAGGCCCATTTTGGAAATAATTCTGCTAATAAGGAACCTGTGTCATTGTACAAGAAGATAGTCTTTGTCGTATTATCCCCCAGCACCTGATGCACAGGACAGCAAAGATCCTCCTATATAAGTACCAACTCTCTCCCCAGATCATTTTTAGTTCATGAAGTTGTTGCTGTTTCTGAGCCTGTACTTCAAAGCAGCCAGGACAAAGAAAGTTCACTCAGATGTACGTGAAGAGAAGTTAAACTGCCTAGCAAGTCAAAAAATAGAGTCTATGGAAAGGAAAAAATTTATGAGTTTTCTTGAATAAGAAACTTGCATGGATGGAGGAAACAACCTGGTATTGAGCTGAAAGGCAGCACCGGAGAAAAGAGAACCTGTAACAGCATCACCCAGAGAGAAACCAGACTGCAGAAAACAGATAAATCGCTTCAGAAAAATGAGCTGGGGTGCAAACGGTCAGATGGTGTCACTGAAACGAGATCAGCATTTGAGTATAAAAGGGAAAGGCCCTGCAATCCTCATATTTCCAGCCAAGAGAAGAGCGTGCAGCCAGCTCACAAGCAGAGGTGACCATGGCCAGACTATGGGCCACTAACAGCGGGACCTGCATACATGCAGCATACATATATATTTCCATATCGGAGGAAAACACACTGCTACATTTGATGGACCCCAAAATCTGACAATGACAACTTGGTGGGTGTGCACAGTCAGGGCCCCAGAGCATCACTTGGGTTTCACAGTAAACAGTAAACGCACAAAGGAAACATCATAAAAAAGCCTCCAGAGCCTCCAGCTACTACACAGAAATTATCTGCAGCTGGCAACACAGCTTCTCCACCAGAAAGGCCCGAGCTGACCCTTTTGAAAATATTGTCATTAATATTAAACACATCAACTCTTGCTCAGCTGCCATGAAGACTTCTGCAAACACATTAAGGCTGGACAAAGCATGAAAGTAGAGATCTAATGTCTCACCTGCACACCAAGACTCCATTCAAACCTCTGCGCTTCTGCCACATCCAGATAACTTCTCCCCTTTACCAGGTTTTGCCTCCTGGCAAAGGAAGGAGGAAGTCCAGCCTGTCCCCACTACTCCGAAGCTGACTTTCAGAAATACGATCACTTGGTCTTGAATCTCCTCAATGTATTGTATCAATTCATCCCCACTGCCGTAAACTGTGTGAATAGATCTAGGTGTGAGGGGAGATACAGAAGGAACAATTCTCAGGCTCTGAAATGAAAAGGGTTGGAAAGCTCCCAAAAGCAGGGCTGACACAGGTCAATACAGGAGGTTTGGCTCCGTACCGCTGTGGGAGGAAGTGGCTTCATGTTACTGGTAGATGAGGTGTGTGAAAGTACAATAAAATGCTTCAGCTGAGGGACACTTGAGGTTACACTTGGATGCTTCATGTCACACCTAAATTAGTACGTCAGAAGTGACATTCTTGATGGCAGTAACACCACTGAGCTGCTGCAGCAAAAGCACAGGGTTTTATTACAGGGGGTTTTATGACACTCTCGCTTACAGAGAGGCCCCTTTACGCCTGTCTGGCACTGGAGAATGGCCTAACAGTGGGCACAAACACCACATTCATCTTCGAGCTCTTCACAATGGCAGAGGGCTGCAAAAGGGGCCCTGTAACATAAGCAAGAACTCGGCTCAACCTGTCGTCTTAAGGGACTATATAGCCTACATCCCCACAGTGAGTGCTTTCTTCCACGAGAAACTAAGTTCAGAGGACAGTTTCACAAGAAATGTAATTTTAATATGTATAAGCTATAAGATGCTATGTCAGTTTTCTCATAGGGTCACCACAAACATTTCCATCCTGTTATGCAGGTTTGCTCTATTGATATTTTTTTAACATTGCTGATTATTCCATGGAGCACCTTCCAGACACGCAACTGGATTTTCAGTTGAGGTGCATTGGCATATCTGGCTTCTTTTCCAGCTGAAACTGTTTTTCTCCAAAGCCAGGGGAAAAAAAAAAAAAATTAAAAAAATTCGATGCATTGGTCTTCCCCAAGCCTAGGGCATCTCAGATCTAGGTTACTGCTGAAAAATTAGTCATACTCATTCTCTGCCAATTTCTGCTTTCCCAGGAACTCCAGTGGGGGCCCAATCTTCTACCAGCAACCCCAGAATGCCCTTCCTTCCAGGCAGCACGGTCTGTTTATGGGTAACGAATATTGCTGCAGGCAGAGAAAATGTTTTAGGTGAAGCCCCACCTTCCCGCGCGCACTTGTGCGCCCCCGGCAGTCCTGCTGCCAGATTCTGCCTTCAGATACGTGAGGACACCAGGAACAGGACGGGGCGCTGAGCGTCTGGCTCACAGACAGTGCCCTAAATGCTGCAGGTTTGCACGAACGCTTGACAGTGTGTGGTGGGGAATTAGGTTAGCATTGATTTGGGCAAGCTGGCGGGAGCATCCTTTGCTTTACCCATAGACAGGCTGGTCACATGAGGAACAGCTGGAGTGCACACAGAGCCTTCCTTAATTAAAGTGCTACTCGCCATTTTTCTGGCAGGGGTCCCAGAAAAGCAATAAAATGGCAGCAGAGAAAACAAATGCTACATAACACACTTCCACTCTCCTCACTCTCCTTTATGTTCCCAAGTCCCCTTCTCCCTCAAGCATAATCTTCTTACTAATTCTTTTTTTTTAATTTTATTTTTTTATTTCTGTTAATAATCATTCTTCACTGGTGACAGGCTAGGAAAGGAAAAGGTCAAGAGGGAAGAAAGAAGGGTCAGGAGAATTGAAGCAGCCGTTCGCTGCATTCATGATTAAATACGTGGAACGATGTACCTGCTTATTAGGACATCTCCGGCTCCGAGAAAACATCTGCAGAGCACGCGCACCTTTTTAGGAGATGCGTGTGCCATGAACACACGCCAGCACCTCGCGGGAACATTAACAGTGTTCACGTGTCAGTCGTTATGGAAACATTTTCTTTTCCCCACCTTTCTCCCTCAGATCTACTGCTTAACCAACCTTGGGATTGCAAACGCACCAATAGCTGCTGTCATTTCCCAAATTAGCCAAAGTTCTTGCGTTTTGCTTTGTGCTTCTCCAGCCTCCTCCTCCTGTCGGAGGAGCCCGGGGAGGCAGAAGTGCCCTGTCCTGCAGCACATGGCCCATTTCACAGACTGATCGGTTCCCAGCGACAAATCTGTCCAACGCTAATAATAACCACCACGCTATTTTTGGTGTTGGCGGTGTATTATTGGCTCTTTCCAGCACAGGGCATGGAAGGGAAGACAGAAGGACAAGCGGAGCAAAAACGTGAAACCAGAGACAGGTACACGTTGCTCCCATTGTAGAGGAAATGCGTAATCATCTTCTGAGCAGGAGCAGGGTTATCAGGGACGCACTGACACACAAAGGGCGGTTCACTCTGGGGAAGCACCTTGGAGTTGAAAGAAATAGGGAGCTAATTCAGGACATGCAGTATAACTGGATCTCGGTGGGACGTGGAGGCCGACCGCCAACCCTCTCCTAACGTGAGGAAGGAAGCTGGACCTAAAACCAGTCCCAGATCCTCAAACCCAAAACCCGCAATGGAACTGATCTGAAATAGAGAACGTCAGAAATCTGGATTTGAATTTTTCAGCTTGAGCCCATCGCCGTCTCTAAGATTTACAGTTTGACATGTTTATATTGAAACAAGATGGCTATAAATACAGTATATTTCTCTCCCAGTAGAGTCTAAGGAGAAGAATGTTTAAAAGCACTCAGCAGGGGACTAGCACAGCTCCCAGTGAATTTAATTATAAACTCTCCCTGCTTTTACTTCAAGTAGTTTAGGGTGGGAGTAGTTAGACTGCTTTTGAAAATCCCGCTTTATTTGTGTGTTGCTACAAATCATCTATATTTACATAGCGGGGTCTGCATCATAAGAACACAAACAAGAATATATTTTTATTAGCACAGAGCAGGAATTTTCCATGCAGGACTTTTTCAATTTAGGGGATGAGGAGGAGAATGCAAAATTAATTCGGTGTATATAAAAAAAAATAGTAATTTTGACAAAACAAATTGATGTTGAGAATTTTCAAACAAATGACTTCACTTTAACTCAGTTGGGCCTGAACCATCCCCTCTCTGGACTGCTGCCGTGCCCATGGGTGCTGTGGATGGAGGGACGGAGCTGTTCTCCTCCACAGGCTAGGCTCTCTGGCCAGACCACATGCCCCATCATGCACAAGTCTCGTTACTGCTTTAAAAGCAGCCTAGTATCGTTCTAAATATAAGCAATGCTGCTATTAACTAACTAATTGGGCAACACTGCCCTACTTAGGAGTTTTATCAGATCTGTCTGATGATCCACGGCAGGGACAAGAACTTGTTGCAAAATTTTATCTGCGGCCGTGTAATCCTGCGTGATTATTTTTCTCATGTTCTGAGCAGAATTATTTTCTCTCATAAGCATTTCTGGCCTTTTGCTCTGCACAGAATGAACCAATTTTAAAAAATGAAAAAAGGTTGAAGGCACAAAAGCTATCGTGGCTATACAGAGCCCTTAATTATAACACTTTACCTTTGGAGAAAACTATTTTTCATTAACTGAATGGGTAATAGTATATGATGGTGATTAAGTTTAATGGAGCTGAGACCAAGGTGGGGAAGATAAAGTTACAACTGAGAATCCACTTTAAGTGCAAAACCAGCTTCTGTTTGGAGAGGCGTTTGATGGAAAACTGCACTGCTTCTAACTAAATGAGGCTTAAATAGGTGTAATTTTGTATGTATTAAAAGCAAGATTCGTTTAGGTATAAACTATGCAAGTTTCCATGCAATTACCACTCTTGCGAAGCAGCAGAGAACATACACCATAAAGAAAACGGTGCTTTTTTGTTTTATAAGTGAGACCGAACACATGCTTTTCCAACGGGAGAAGGAAATAGAGCCATCAATGGTTTAGCAAAAATAACTGAACAAACTTCAAAATCATTCACTCCGGTGAATTTTGTCTGTGCAGCCTAAGGGAAATGTCTTTCTTCCTCCCCCTGCCCTTCCTGACCTGGGCTGTACCACATCACCTCGCTGGGTTTGTCTCTCCGGCCTCTCCGCCTGCCTCCTGCGGACCCTCCAGCCTCTCTGCCTTGGCTGTAGCATCTTCCACCTGCCTCTGCTCCCTGGGAGGAAGGGGCAGATCTTGCAAATGGGAATTTCTCCACCCCATGCTAATTTGGAGTCAGCCCCCACAAGCTCTGCACCGACCTGCCCTCATCTCTCAAGCACCATGAAACACAGAAAAGGCTGTGACTTCTTCATTAACCGTTGTTCAGCAGATAGCGCAGAATAATAGAGGAAAAAGGTGGGGAGATAATAAACAGACACCATCTCACAAGGATGTCTTGACGAGACAAATATCAGACGCCGAACAAAACGCATCCCCTCTTAAGTGGCATTTCTATATTTAACACCATCTAAAATGTGATAATTTACACTGTCACAACATGTCTCTTAGAAACAGTCCCATTTTATTTGCAGTCAGCTAAAGTCTGGAACTCAAATTCTGACCTCCTTTCTTCTAGGGGGAAAAAAAAAAAAGGGAAGAAAAAAATTTTAAAAAAAGGAAAGCTAACATCTGGCAGAGCTGGGTATTTATTAGACTTTATAAAACTCCACGCTTCTGTTATGCATAAGACAGGCACAAAAGGGGGCCCCAAAGTGTTATTTCCCCACCAGTGTGAAACAAGTGGCTTATTCAGTAAGTTTTCAAAGAACAGAGGCAAATGGATTATCTCAAGGAGAAGTTAAACGCAGAGAAATGCACTGTAGCTTACTGTTGGGTTTAGCTGCCTGGTGGATGTGGAGGGAAGGGGGGAAGTCTATAAAATCTATCATCGTGGTGTCCAGCTGAGACTCTACACTTCTCAGGGAAATCTGAGCTGTGAACCGCCAACAGCTGCTTTTCTCCCAACTTGTGAAATCACTCACGGAAGGAAAGTGTTTTCTTAAGAAATTCTCAAAACGCAGCAAGGAAGAGGCCGCTAAATCCTCCAGCTCCTGACGCCCGGTCAAGGTGACAAGCTTTTTCCAGCCTAGCTGTGACTGTCGGCCGCAGAGAGGTGTGATTCGTGACTAACATGGCTGGGCTGGCGAAAGCCAATCTAGGGTCAATTACATGGGCTTTTGCTTGTTTTCCATCAAGAATCCAGGCTACCCACTCAAAGCCAGGTCCTCCCCAGAGGTGCGTGACCAGTTCCCCACTCCCAGCTTTCTGAACATGGGCTTAACCCTGACAAAAGGTCTTGTCCAAGGTAGGATCGAGTGTCCCCTTTGCTCCTGGGATCTGCTTCAATCATTGTGCCCAACACCTAGATCACACACAAAAATAATGTTTTCTTAGGTGTATGGAGTCAAAAAAAACCCACGAGTGTTCGGTAGCAAAGTTCAGCCAGCAAGAGCCAGAACTGAGAATGCCCTGTAACAACAGGGATAATTTTTCCACCTAATTTAAAAGCCAGAAACCTGCTCTAACGTTGTTTTTTTAAGTTGTTACTATTGCTCTTGCTGACAAGACACCCTTTTCTGCTCAGTAAAGCCCCTCAGGGAGATGAAGAAGGCTAGGCTTGCTCTCCCACACCTGGATGGAACCCTTCATCTCATAATCTGCTGCCATTGCGATGGAGCCCAGACAACAGTTCATGTGCATGGCTGTAAACTGCAGGGTTCAAACACACTCTTTGAAAAACAGCATGTGCTTTTAAAATAAGTTTTGAGTCTGAGATATTCCTGAGCTCCTTGGGATGAAGGATACAGGGGAAGGCTGAGGACGAAGGATAAAAGTGAAGGATACAAGGGTGCTGGTGAGCAGCTCCAACACAGTACTTGGTCCTAGGGCTGTTCATAGGGCACAGAAGGAAGGGACTAGTACCAGAGCAAGGCGGAGCTGCTGGACAGTGGGGGACAAAGTCCAGGCTGACCCCTGGTTCTGACCATGACAAAAGTTCCCCATACACTTGGGACAGCACAGGGAGCTGAAGCTGAGTCCTTTCACAGCAGGATCCAGCAGCTCTGTGTATGGGCTGAACTAGTTAATTTTCCTTCTGCACACCAAAGAAATTATGGCTGCCATTTGCCAAAAAAAAGCAGGTCCTTAACACAAAGATACCATCAACCAGTAACACCAGTTTGCTGCATTTCTGCTTGTCATAGTGGTGCAACAGGCTGGGGGAAGCAGACCTGATAAGGGGAAGAGCATTTTTTTTTTTTTTTAAGTATCCCATGAAACTGCTAATACATCCTCTTTCAGCCAACCAGAAACAGTTTCGGTTGCACTCATTGAGTACTCTTAAATGTATAAATAGTTTCAGGGCATTTGGCACCTTTCACAGATTGAGAGACACAGCTGATGTCTCTTCTGTTGCAGTTCAAATCCCATCCCTGTTGAATTCAAGGTCATTTTCCTCCAAAAATCGCCTAACCATCCAAGTATAGGGCATATCCAGGGGTGGGCACAGCGGGGTATCCCCACATACTGGGATCTGTGTTTCCCTCCTGGGCTTGGCCTCACCAGACTGAGAGAAGGGCTGATCTGCCTCTCCTCCCCTCTGTCCGTTCGAGTTTCACGCAAATGGCAGGAGAGATGGAAAGCAGCCCATGTCCACGGCACCCTCTGAGAGGGTCAAAGACTGCAACCCAAGCCCTCATCCCAGGTTATGGTCTCATGAGGGAGAGAGGGAGGGAGGGAGAGTCATGGCAGCTGCTGCTTGTTCTGCGGGTCCAACATTTTACTCCTATTACAGGACTCGTTTTTAGTCAAATAAAGCATTCATCTAACCCTGAAACACCTTTTTTCTTTCACTTTGCAAATCCAAAACTGGTCATTTTGGGGCCAGTGTAAGTAATTTCAATAATTACTTTAAGGTTGAGCTAATTTATTCACTCAGCCTGTCCCCTTCACCCCTGAGTCTGGATTCCATACAACCCAGCAGGTGTGACACCCAGCCCAGGGTGTCTCTACGGTGTCCTACCACCCTTGAGAACGGTCCCCCCTGGCAGGCACAGAGCCACCTTGCTCTGTGTCAGGTCCTCTCAAAGCATCCAAAGAAAAAAGAGACCAAATCAGCATCCTCAGTCCTTGCTGAATTCTGTCTGCAGCAGAGATGTGCCAGTTACCTCATGGCATCAAATTAACAAATGAACAGGTCTGGTAGACCAATTAGCAGGGAGTGCAAGCCATTTTCAAACAGGCTGCAATTGTCAGCTAATGACCTTGGAAGCTTTTTTTTTTTCCCCTCCCTCAGAAAATTCCATATTAAAACAGAGTTGATAACAGCTGAGTGTCATTTACTGGGCTTTCATGCCATGAAAGTGCAATGGGTAAAAAAAAAAGAAAAGCAGGCAAAATTGGGAGGCCGAGTTGGTGTAATTCAAAGAGCACCTCACAGCTTTACCAGTCATTTCAGGGCACTGCAGCTTTGCTCAGCAGATATACAGGCTTCTCTCCAGGAGCATTAGCTTCTCAGCTCTGAGTAATGCACCACACAGTCTGTAGCAACCGCGGGATGAGCCGTAAGCTCCCTCACCGTTCCTTGTGCGCCCAGGTCATCTCTGCTGCACTGTGCTCTTTCCAGATTTAACAAGGGCTTTCATCAGCAAAAGACAGATGCCACCTTATACCGCTGAAAGAACAGCCCAGGACTGAAAGCCTGACCAAGAGGCTTTCCCTGCTGCTTCTTCTGTTGTTTAAATAAATCAAAACCACTGTGTGACCCACAATTGTCCACCATTCCAGGAGGGAATAACCTGCATGTGTCAAGGCTTCACTACAGTTCAGTGCCTCACTGAAAGCATGGTGCTGAACATAAGGTGGGGCAAGATAGACATTTGCACACCAGAGCATCTCATTTGGGACCATGGAGGCTTGGAGGGTGTGCCATCTTACCTCACTTCTCTAGGTGGCCCCTTCCCAGGAGCTGCAATCAGTCCTGAAACAGTGCGAGAATTAACAGCTAATATCACATGAGCCCTCTGGGCTGAAGAGGCAGGCCAGTCCTCACCCAGAGGAAGCTGGCACCACTCTGTAGAAGCCAGTAATGTCCCAGTGATTTGCATCATGAAAGAGACATGACATCACTCGGAAGGAAAATCCCGAGTCCTCAGAGCATGCAGTTTTTGATCCACATCCCCATCCCTCCTATGTGGCACAGCAAAGTCTCAGTAAGATGGCAAACAACTCAGAGCACGTTTCTGGTTTGTTGGGCATTCCCCACCCCCTTCCTCAGGCAGCTGGGTTTCATGATTCCCAGAGAGGTTCCACAGGAGAGTTCCACAGGGAACAAAGTAGTCCAAGAGAGCAGAACTACTGCTGGTTACTTTTCTTGTGTGACCTGTATTTTCATCATCCCTTTGCAACGGTCCACATCCTCCCCTACACCTGCCATGCTTCAGGTGCTCGCCTATCTACCACCCAGCTCTGCCCACACCACGTAAGGTCATGCTGGAGTCTCTGGTGCCCCCTGCCCTGGGCTTCCTCCTGCTGCCAGTTTCACAAGACTCCCAAGAACAGAGTGTCTTTGAGATCGCTGTCCCTCTGTCAGCTATGGTTGGAATCAACTGAGGGACTCAGCCGTATAAAAGGTCAAGAGAAAGATGGAGAAACTGCAAGTGGGTACCTCCTGCAGTTGTATATGCCTTGTTTTTTAGGAAAGCAGGGTAGAAGGGATTACATTCTCTGAAAATGCTTCAGAACAGCTTTTTCAAGAAATATACTGCATATCCACGACTCCTCACAGGAACAAACAAGATGAAAAGATTTTAACAGCAATTTGCCTAGGAGGAACAAGTTGTGAATTACTTCTGGCTTGGATGTTCCTGAGTAAGGGAACAGACCAAAATGAGCCTGACAAAGCCTTTGTAATATCTCCTTACCATGAAGTAGTAATAGAATCATCTATCCTACAGCATCAGGGTCACAGATAATTGTGTAAATCAATAAAGTAGACAAGCATCTTTCATCTGAATCGGCTATTCTGTATGCTGTCTAATTGGTTGTACAGCTTGTTTGGCGACTCAGAAACCTTGACTCTAATTCTGTTATTGGACCTGGTCCGAGACCTTAACAAGTTCCCCTGCCTCAGTTTCTGCACTACAAAATGGGGATAATAGCCTCAATCCAACTTCAGAGAGGGCTTCAAAACAGAAACTGATATTAAAAGGTTACTGTGAACTACAACAGATCTCCTGCTATCACATAGCCTTCAGTGTTAGCACTTTATTGACTTTTATTGCAATAAAAAAATAACACTTTAATACATCTCCACATGCAGGTGTAGACAAGCTGTCCGTTAGGGACCCTAGGCACTACCAGAAGCAAGAAGAGATCAAAATAAAGAGCTAAAATGGACTGCTATCCACACTTTAATACTGCTGTCTTGTAGTTGCAGGCACAGAGGTGCCTGCTGCCTTGGGCTGGGGGTTACCTCCCTGGCCCAGCCTGCCCTGCTTCCTCACTGGAGGTGGTGGGATGGGTCTGGGATGGCTCTGCTCCTCTCTGTTTATGGAGCAATTGTCAGAGTAGCCATGAATTTTCCACAAGTATGACACAGGTGTTGCTTGTCCTTGCTCATAGCCAAGGAATCAACAACACATCTTCACAAAGACTCTCCCAATCTTGTTTTCTGTGATCTGTTTTATGCCAAGCATTTTAGTACAAGCTCTATCCCCATATTGCATCTGGAAAGCTAAAGGGCAGAATCATTCGCCTAAATAAGAAGTGTGAGCCAAGAAGATTCAGTAAGAGAGTAGACATTTTCTGCTGAGATAGGAAGTGAGACGATGAGCTGATAAGTAGGAGAGATTTTATGTGTCTACGAATACATTGTGTTTATATGGCCTTATACCATAAGTTCGAGTTAATAAACAGGATGTACTTATATGGCTATCTATCACATCCAGCTGGCGATGAGTACATTGTAATGACACAGCTATACATCCCATATATCCAGATATAAATGCATTGCTTCTTTTGCCAATACACAGCACTGTTTCTGGACATAAGTGTATTTATTTGGTATTTATTTGGCATGTGTTACGGGGGGGCAATAATAACATTTCATCCACCTTTCTCTTGAACACCTGTGTTAGCACACATGTGTTTGTATCCCTGTTACTGACTTACTCAAACATTCCCTGCTCCTGCTCCTTAAAAGCTCACCCGCATGTTTCTCTAAGTATGCTGGGTTCAGAGTGAAGCCAGACCGGGTTGGTGCACAGGAAGAGAGATCATCACACCATAGAAACGAATACCCTGATTTTAGACACTCACTTTGAAATCTCACTTCACACAAACTGGCTAAGCTAAATCCTAAACAAAAAAAAAAAAATTTCACAGTGGATCATAACATTTCAAAGGTTCATAAAGTCATTCATCACAGAAAAGAAAGGGCATTTCATATGACTGTTGCAAGGTCAAAACCAACAGGAAACTTCCCCCACCGTGGGGAGCCAACAGTCTGGAGACTTACCTTACCAGAGGCTTGCTCGTAGTATGTTCTTTCTGCATTCTCAGTTTACATTCGCAGGGGGAAAGAAAATCAAGGTTGGAGCAGCCTATTGCTTCTCCTCGTTAAATTCAAAGCTCCCTTTAGTCACTGCATCAAGGATGCATTGACCTCCCTCCCATAGAAGGCAATTTCACCGATTTTCCCTCCGGGCTAGGGAGAGCTCTCCTCTTTGGAAATGCAAATGCGCAGTTGGGTGGCCAGGTGCAGTCATCTCCTGTGCTTGAAAGCCATTAGCAATTCAACCTCTAAAGGATAAGCTGCACCTTTCTACCCGGGCAGGTGCTCTGCAGCCCTCAGCTTGAAGTCTTTCTGCACAGTTTGTCACACGGACATGCAAACTGCCAGCTCAACTCTGTCTCCAGGCATGCGCATATGTTAATGCAGGGTGCTCACATAGGCCTCCTGACTGAGACCGGACCCAAGTGAAATCAGTCACTTTTGGATGCAAATGAACTTTGGGAGGACTGACCCCCCACTCCTATCTGGGAAAAATACTGTGACATTCTCCTGCTCTGCTGGAGTTGAATCACTTGGACACCACTGAGAGACGTGTTGCAGATGTGAATAACCTACATTTTCTTTGGGTATCTATCATAAACAGCAACAGCCTTCAGATTTCTTTTTTTGCAAAGAAGTATACCTCCATTGCCCCATTTCTGATGGTGGAATGTTAGAAGTGATGGAAGAAATCTCTCTAAACTTGGGTACGTACGTGAAAGTCATGAGTTGCCCTAAGGACACCCCTGCAAAAGCCCTTCTTTTATACTGCCTTTGGCAGGAGGAGAAAATGTTTAAACACATTAACCATTTTAAATAGGCTAAAGGAAGGGAAGTTATTTCTTTTAGAATCTACAATGCACTGTAAATCAAAGAAACTTTCTGGGAAATGTATTAGACGTGATAACAGATAAAAGACAAACCAGAAGAAACTCAACTAGTTGCTATAGAAAACAAAGACAAAAAAAAACCTGTTCAAACTCTGGTGCGTTAGAACCCTGTTCCCTGGGTACAGCATTTTCCTTCAAAAAGGGAAAAGAAAGAGGCATGTAGATCTGGTTTCTGTCTGCCTCAGTTCGTCCAATGTGTGCCCAAAAGATAACCAAGAGAGTTTGCTCTATGCTGTCATCCGTCTTCAATATCTCAACTAGCCAAAGGGATGCTGAAGATGTTAGGGAAAAGAGCAGCTCTATTAGCCCACCTTTGATCTTTCACATGCAAGCTATACAAATAAAACACTGTGCAGCAAAATTGGCTTGGTCTTTGACTTTACTATGATAAAGAGGCACAGAGATGACAGAAAAAGAGAGCGGGTGCTGGGTCAGAGGATGCAGAGTTTGACTGGTGACATTTAAAGACTATTTTATGAACCAGACCGCAGCTAAGGTTCAGATTCAAATTTCACTGCAGTGGTGGATGTGCACATACCCGCTCGTGCTCGCCATCCAGCCACAGTTAGCAGGACTCCTGCACGCAGTGTAGGGCTTGTCTGCCAGTTTACAGTCCACGATATCCTTGAAAATTGCTGGTTACCTTTATTAATGCTTTTAAGTAATACAGAAACTCCTGAGTTATGTTTCCTCAAGGACTACTACCCTGTTCAGCCAGCCCTGCTCCACAAGGAGACACACTAGGCAGAGAGTTGGTGTGAATAACTGTGGGCAGAACCTGGTTTGTCTCCCTCAGCCCACCCTGCCAGGTAGCATGTGTCACAGCTTAGTTTTGCCTGTCTTCACCTGCTTTTATCTACAGTGTGGGACGAGGATCTGTGATTTAAATGTCTGAGGCCATCACTTCAAATCACACCTATCCCTGTTGAGAGCCTGAGACAGATGCCAAGGATGCTGTTTGATAGTCTGCAACATCAAGGCTGTCTCAGATTATGAGAAAAACCCATCCTCCACTGAAATCAATGAGATTCCTTTGCAAAGTGCCCTACTGTTTGGTTTGTGAAGCATTAGGCCCTGGGAAATCGTTTGAGAGATATATATATATTGTTGGCATGTTTCATTACGTAGCCACTTGACATTTCTTCCACAACAACACTGCTCACCATAATGAACGTGCTTGAGGTGTGAGTCAATGCTGGGCAGCAAAGGAGAGCATTCACTGCCTCCCTCTCTGCAAGTTAGAAAGCTGCATGAAGGCTGGGAAGAGAAGAGAAATCTATCTGCTTTCCAATGTGATCACCCCACTTCCCTCTCCCACCACTTACGATGTGGTCAGCATGGCTCAGTCCCTAGAGGTCTGCTGGTGATGCGGGCTGAACCCTCCTGGTGCCACATGCTGGAGCGGTAAGAGGTGAAGCACTCCAACAAATCAGGTACACTGCAGGCAGGTACTCAGCTTCCTTAGAAACCACTGCTCTTAATATCTCTTCTGCCCTCCACTCACTCACCCAGCAGCAAGCGGCAGAAGAAAAACCCAAGAGAGCTTAAAGGGAGCACAATAGCTCATGCCTCGGGCTGTGCATCGAACAATAAGGAGCAAAATGTCCCCAATAGCTGCTCAGAAAGCGAGCGCCATCCCTTCACTGCTTTAACCCAGACAGGCCTTAGTGGAAAAAATAGACTGTGACAGGGTAAGTGAAGATGAGATCATGGTGAATTAGGGTTGCATGAGCAATACTGAGCCTGGCCTTCCTTGACACTGAGACTGGAACAATGTTCCGTGAGCAGCAGTGGGATTTCTGGGGAAGCAGCATATAACAGCCCACACTGACCAGGACAGTAACCACCATGATGTGGGTAAGCCAACTAAAAATACTCTAGCTTTACAGGGTTTTTTTGAAACCTCCTTATTTTCCTCAAAAGCAGACAGGATACAAGACTTTTCATAGCACCGTGTTGCCACAGATGCTTCACAATTCCTCCCTACAAATATTACATTACAACAGGTCACATTGTCCTACAACAGGGAAGATAACAGCTAAGCCACGGAGCAAGCTGGACATCTCTGCTTCTTGGACCAAAAATTATGTATTCACTATGACCTCATGGCTTCCTCATCCACTTGATTTTCCTATTCTTGTCTCTGACCATGGTCTTCCAGAAAAGTAAAGGTTTCTGGTTATAGGTGAAGGTTAGTTGGAAGTGTCGTGCCCAGGCCTCCATGCCCCCTGGGGACAGAATAAAGAGAACAGATGAAGACTGTGTCATGATTGGTTTAGGCCTGCCAGTATGAAACACTTACTAATGTTCAGAACAACAAAGCACTAATGACAGCCCTTGGAGAGATGGTTCTGATTTCTCAGGATAGACAGACACATCTGCCAGGAACAAGTCAGACCGAGGTGACCCTGCTAAGGGCCAAGAGAGTGGACAGATCATCTCCTGCAGTTCCTTCTAGCCTTCACTCCTGTGATGTGTGGCTACCATTAAGGCCTTGGGGTCAGAAGGGAGTCATAGAAGTGGAGACGTGGGTAGCTTTAACCTAGATGAAAACATAACAATAAGATTAAAAGAATAGCCTTATTGGGCTATACCGTGAGTCTATCTCACCTGTCCCCAAAGTCAGCCAACAGCAGACACCTAGGGAATAGCAGGAGGATGGGGCAAGTGTATACCACTATCTCCTCAGAAAGCACTCCTAGCTCCCAAAATTTGCAATTTGAAAACTTCCTGAGCCAAAACCAGCATCTTTTATGGAATAAACTCTAATGGACTCTCTTCCAAGTGTTTCTCCATCCCTTTTTGGAAACACCCAGTGATGACTTCCAGTGAAGCTATGAGCCATGCGGCAAACCACCTCCTGTGGTTAACTTCAAACCTGCACCTCTCTACTGAAGTCTCATAGGTTTTTCTACAGAATTAGAGAGAAAAAAGTGGCTGAATGATGAATTATTCCTTATTCATCTGCTCCTGATGTTGTAAGTACTCTGTCCCATCCTTGGAGGACAGCTGACTGCCTCTGTCTTCCAGACCCTCAGCCAAGCTGAAGACCCGTCTCTAGCCAGGCGCACATCACAAGGAAGCCACTCCAAACCTCCCCTCATCTCTGCAGTGTTTCTAGATCTATGATTCTTTTTTGAGGTGGACCCAGTCATAGTTGCACGCACCAATACCCTTGCAGAATGCTGCTGCTGGTTGTTATTCTCTTCTTTATTGGCAATGACGTGGCAGGCTAGTCCAGGAAACAGCTCAGGCCTACCAAAATAAGCAGCCAGATTGCCAGCTTGATGGAAAACTTCTGCCACTGCATCTTTACTGTGCACTTCCAGCTGCAGTTAGATTGAATGGGCATAGCAAGAGCACAGAAGTGCTCTGTGTGGGTTTACAGCTCCTAACACAATGGGCGTTTAACCCTGGGATGACCGTACCACAACCCAGACCACAGCCCTTCCCGAGCACACACAGCTCATTCAGCCAGTGGAATTAAGACACGCAGATGCCTGTCGCCAACAGGACCTTCTGACTCTGATTTTCAGCTCTGAACAGTTAAGCAGGAGTAGCAGGGTCCTCACCTTCAGCTTACCTCAAGAACTAGAATTCAAATCAACTCAGGTTTACTCTCTCTAGAGACACCTCTAGAGAGGGTCTCCCTCTGCCACAATGCACCTAAAAAACAAATCAGTGTAACGACTGAGACAAACCTAAATACAATGTTCCTCTCCAAAACTTTAGGTTTTTTAATAAGTCAAAAATTCTAGTTCTGCAAGTGCAAATTGTCTGACCACTTCTCCTTGCTCTCCAGGCTGTTAGAGCCACGCCTCTGCTAAGTGGAGTTTTACTTCGTTAACAGCATCTCTTTGTTTTTTTTCCAGATCACTATTTTTTTCTCTTCTTCTTCTTGGGGACATTTGCTATCTGTTTTATAATTTCACCATTATCTGATGGTAGGACTCAATGACCTTTCTAGACTTTAATTAAAGTTTCTTTCTTTTCAAATCATCTTCATCAAATTCATGTTTCCAAGCCACCTCTCTTGTGAATATTTTATCATTCTGACTGCAAGGAGATACATGACAGAAATATATTAATTACTTTTTATTTTATCAAACTGATGAATTAATCCGTGATTGGGTATGAAAAGGGTAGAAAATGTCTGCAGAAGTCTGTACAGATGTCGTGTTAGTAATTTTACGAGTCACTTTACAGTTTTTACACTATTTGAATTTTCAGCAGCAAACGCAGGCTTTAGCAGATCAAACCCGACATGTAACCACCAGTTAAGCCTAGTTAAGCACCTACAGTGACTGGACTTTGCCACGTTGTGCACGGAGCAGTGGGATTGCTTTCCTCTGCAGCATGTGCTTAAGATGGTAGAAAGGATGTAACGAGGTCATTATCTATCCCAGATGGAGGGACCAGTGCAATGGAGACATGAACTCCAGGCAAGGGACCTGTGAGCGTGGCTGTGGAGCAGGCCTGGGCCAGGGGATCTCCCTGCTTCCTGGTCATGGGGCTGCCCAGACTGGGAGATACTCCCCCAGACCCAGCCAGGGCCTCCCTGCTGCTTGCAGTGGCCCTGTTGGCCAATGCCACTGAGCTCCTCTGTATGCAGGAGAAATACTCGGTGACAGGCTCCTTTCTCTACTGTGGATTTCTTTGATGGCTGTGGGCAAGGCAGTCAGGCTGAGCTTTAGCATCCCTGCTCCACTTCTCATCCATAACACAGAGGGAGAAGACGGGAACATGCTCCTCAGTGTCCCAGAGAGCTGAGGATAATCACGTCAAGCTCTGCCATGCTGTCAGATGCTGTGTCTGTGCAGGGACATAAAAAATCACTTAGCTTAGAAAGTCAGCCGCTGCTTTTGAGTAATCAGCAGGACAGGAGTGATGACGTCTCCCCCTTTGCTAGCTTCGGAAACAGTCTCTGTCCTCCAGGCTGGGGAGGAAGGGAGGAACCACCACTGCTTTGTTTTCTCCACTGAAGGCAACAGAGCCCCAGCAATGAACTGCAAGCACAGACTGGGCTGCATCTGTTCACCCGCAATTGCCATCAGGACTGCTGTGATGGTGCATCCCAGAGCACACACCTGTAACATGAATCTCTGCAAGGGCTGAAAGATGTTATTCAAATTAGGAACCACATTTTTCATTTAACCATTTGTAGTGCAATGACCTCTTTCTTGTGCTTCCAGAAGTGTATTACACTCAAGTATCAGGAAAGACTGTGCATTTAATATCTTCTTAATACAATGTACAAGTATTAACAAGAGTATGTCCTGATTAGAATTAGAGAAACAATTAGCCTAATGTTCATACTGATAAAGAATAAAAAAGAAATATTACTCAATAAATCTCTGGGCAAAGCAGGGAGCGGGTAAGGTAAGTCCTTCCCTCTCTGGTCCCAGAGTATCGTGGTCTCATGCACCCCGTCTCTGCAAGCAATGAATGAAGGATTCTGAAGAAGAGAGCGCAGGCAGGTCTGGAGCATTTTAACTTCAGTTGGCATCCCATTTGTTCTGTGCCTTCCCCTCCCTTAGGCAAGGAAACTCCAGCTTGAGTTAACAGAAGGTGATTCCAGATTCACCTAAGGGAAAGAGAGACAGAAACTGGGAGATCAAGCCCTGGGTATTAAAAATGGGGTCCTGGAACATCATAGCAATTGTCCAGCTTCCTAACACACAACCCCTAGGCTGTTCAAGGAGGATTCAATGTGCTAACAGAGTAAATGTACAACGTGGCATGAAAACTGTCATAACAGGGTTCAGGAAAGTTTTCCTGACGAGAAAAACTGTCAGGCATGGAGTACAGCAGGGAGGAGCATACCTGCACCCCGAGGAGACCCAAGCAGTTTGTGAAGGTCAACTCGTCATTTCTAACAACCAAAACCAACACACTACTGCTATACCCGTAGAACACAGATGCTTAGGCTGTCCTAAGCCCCACCACCGCACTTCTCTGTCTCAGTATGAGCTATAACTGGGGAAATATGCATCTCTGTCCAGATGCCGAGTACAACTGAGCAGAGGATATCACAATTTTGCATGAAATACATATAAATTGACGCCTGAGTTGGGAGCTTTGGCACAGAAGGAGGGCTCTGGCTTTATGAGAGGGCAAGGAAAGGACAAGGGCTACCTCTCCTCAAAGGCAGTGAGCCCATCAGCGTGGGTGAGAGCACCAGCAGTGCAGTGAGTATCCAGGTTATGGATGGTGGGAGGATATGTGGAAGCTTTCTGGGTCATCTGGAAGCCAGATTGACACTAACTTCCAGTACAACGACCCTTAGAGACACGGCACGTCTTGAAAAATGTAGAAATGAAACTTACTTTTAAATTGGGAGAGCAAAGAGACCCTTTTTCATTAAAGCAGGACAGGGAGCAAGGATACCTCTGCTCTGTTCTTTGGTTTACTGTAAACTATCTATGCTAGTTACTGAAGTGTTTTGTGCCTCAGTTTCCCCATCTTTATGATGGGGAGGATGCTGATCCACCCCAGAAGTGTTGTAGGAGTACACAGACCCTCTTTAGGGACACGGTATTTTCTTAACACTTCTGGCACTCTAAGCGGACAGTGCTGTGTGCATCCATCCCTCCATCTGTAGGGAGCACTCTGTGCAGGCTGCTCGGGGAGCTTGTCCCTGCCCCCCTGCTCTTACAGGCTGGGCTGCTCTGTAAACCCTGTGACACAGTTGTGCCTCTGTTTCCTCCTTGCCCTGCCAGTACTGCAGAACAAAGCGATGCATAGGGCCTTGGGACCCCTTGGGACTATTAGCTGCTCTGAAAACAAACCTTTCTCCTCCCACGCTGGAGTGCGCTTCGCATACCAGTACCTCAGGGAAATAACTCAGCTCCATTGCCTGCCATTCACCTCCCTGACCAGTGATCCCACTGATGATTTCCTCCTACCAAGCAACTCTCCACTGATTTTATGACACAGTCCAAACAAGCACATTGCGCTTGCGGTTTTTGTCCCCCTCCGGCTGGAGAAGGAGGAGTAATTGCATTTGTCACCTCTGGTCATCGTACACCCACAACCCACTGAAAGTGAGCCATTATTCTCATTTACAAACAGGTAGGTAATCTCTTCTCACATGCCCTTAAAAATCATTGCGCTATCGGAGCAGGCTGCGCAGATTAGCCAATACTGGGAGATTGTCTTCAGCAAAGCAGTAAAAGCCTTAAGTGCAGTAGATTGGTTTTTGATTGACTTTTGGAGGAATAGTATATCAGAAGAATCCCAATAAGCTCTCCCTGTGGTATTTTAAGTGGATATAATGGTCAGAACTGACAGACAGTAATGAGCCTTGTAGACAGGGGCAACTGTATGTTATTTTATTTCCACTAAAGAAGATACCTTCAGCAAGGGATCTCAGGTTTAAGACAACACACAAATACTCAACAGCCAGATTTTGTTTCCGGCAATGCCGAAGCACGGGGTGGTCCAGTTCCTTCTACGGCTCAAAATTTGGGGGCAAACATCTTAAATGTCACCAGTCAAAGGATGCAAATAAAAAATTACTTCCTCTGTGGAAAGACCGAGCGAGAGCGTATCTCATACGCTCCTCTTCCTAGCATCTAATGGCTTTCACGCAAATCATTTCAAGCTGAAAATGTGAAATTGCTGATTAGTGCCTGGGGAATTTCAGCTTGGATGTGGGAGAATGAATCCCCTTTGCATCAAATGTCAGACAGCAAGACACGGACACCCTGCAGCCAGAAGTACTGTGGGGTTTTTTTTTCTTTGAAGTTGTGAGACTTGAAGGAGAGTTTCTTAGAGAACGTGGATTAATTACCCTGTCAGGCACTCTGCTCCGGGTCTCAGGAGGATCTCCTTGGCTTTGCACTCTCTCCTGATTCAGAAGAACAAGAAGAAAAATTAAAAATAACCCTTTAATGAAAATTCCTGACAATCCATAAAACATTTGCTAAAATAAATAGGGCCAGTTGGATGCTTTCATCCGCTCTACCAAAGATGTAAACAGGCTCTTTTCTGATTCATGACGTTGCTGTTTTCTCATGGTTTCTTCTCAACGGACAAGAAGAGGTTGGATTTTGGCTCTCCCTGGCTGGGTCAAATGGGGCTGTAGGCAGAGCAGGCAGCTGCCAGGCCAGCAGGGAGGAGCCACCACCCCATCCATACCCTGCCAAGATCTGTCCTGGGAGTGAAGCCAGTGTCAGCCTAAGCTGCCTTCACTGCCCCCCTGCCTAGCCCATCCCGGGCAGCTGGGTGTCATGTTGCTCCCACCAAGGCTGGAGTGATCAGCAAAAATGTTTTAATTGGGAGCCAGCCCAGCAAACCCACCTCTCCTGGGCCCGCTCCTGGCATGTCATCCCACGGTCTGGCAGAAGCCATTCACCATCCAGCTCCTTTCCTCTTGACAGGGGGCTGAGGTGGAAGGTAAAAACATTGTAGTGCCTTTTTGCCTCTGTTTTCCTACAGTTGAAAGTAGTTTTAACGGTTTTATGACCCTCCCTGCAGGGGTGTAATGTCCATCAGTTTCTATAGAGTTTGCAGAGGAACCTGTGGCTCAAAAAATTGGAGCTATTTTTAGTATTGTTTCCTATTTTTCCTATTTTCATCTCGGTTGTCTCAGCAGTCACCCAGTTGGTCTCTGCTGCTGCCTATCCGCTTACTTGCCTGTCCTCTCTTAATTAGATGCAGCCAAAGACATTAAATCCCTAAAAGATTTGGATAAAATGAGCCTAAGACCTGAAGGCATGCCTTTACGGTCAGAAAAAGGTTGCCACGACTCGGCCCCTCACTCACTGTCAAAGGCAGTGGTCGGTGGCGCATGGTACACGTGCACCAACCCACCAAGGGGCAGGCGTCGTGCCCAGTAAATCTGCTTTAGGTCTGCTGCTGTTTGCCGCCCGGATGGGGAGCAGGCAGGGTGGGAGGCGCAGCAGATAAGAGGCTAAGGCAAAATCTATAGGAAAGTAGAAGGCAGTAATTCTGGTTGTTTAATGAGAGAGCTGCAGCTGGGTCTGCTTTCAAGTAAAAATGATTTAGTCAATGCTCAATCCATCTACTACTGAAACAGAAAGACCAATATCGGGAGATGCTGCTTGTGTGCTGCACTATGTGAATCCAAAGGGTCCTAGCTGAAATTTATGGAGCCCTGGGAAGCGACAGCATGTGAGTACTCTGACAGCCCGCGCCTGGAGTCTCACACATGTACACGCTCTCCCACGGCAATCCTCAGCCCATGTGGCAGGAGCGGATGGATGCTTTTATATGTGCCCAGGGGAAGGGGAAATGTCTTGTCAAGGAACTCCAGTGGAGATCAGAGCACGCCTCAACGTGTCTCTGTAAAATTTCTTTTTAGTGTGTTGTGTTTTCAGCACACGGGCAAGAAGAAACCAGGCTGTGGCCAGGGCTGGCCACTGCCACAGTGCTGGCTGCTTCTGAAAGGGCTGAAAATTGTGCTCAGCTACAGGTTCTCTGAGGGGCTGACTGCAACATCCCTTCATTTCAGCTGAAGTCTTATGGGCAGGGCAGGAAGGGACCACAAGACACCCCTTCATGCCGTGTTTCTCAATGCCCTGCATTCGGTTCACATCCAAGTACAATGTCTGAGGGCACCAGCAGTGAACTAAAGCGTTGAAGGCTGCCTAAAAAGTGTGTTTCTAATGCCACAGAAACATTCTTTTTCTTTCTTTAAGTGTTTTGCTTCATTTCTTTGAATTTTTTCAGCTTTTGCAGCAGTCTGTGCTCTCCAGAGATGGCCTGAGACATGCTGCCTGCGCCCACAGGGACTGCACAGGACACCCTCCACCCATCACGGCCCCGTCCTCTGACCCTCATGAAAACCCACATCTCGTTTGCTGGACTAGGTCCCGGAGGTGGTAGAGAGGCTTTTTCGCTTCCCTTGTTGTAGCAGGGGGCTGTGACAGCTGGGAGACTCGACTCAGTCTCCGGGATTTAAATGGGTTTCACTGGAGTTAGACATGAGCTGAACAGCACAGCCAGCTCAGGAGCTTGCTCTGACTATATGTAGAAGATTTAAATAACAAAAGACACTTACATAAAGCCCCTAGTTGTCCTGCCTCCTAATTACAATCCCAATATACTAATACCTGCCACAGCATTCAGCAACAAAAATTCACACAGGAGCAGTAATTCAGTGCACTGATCTAGCTACAAAAATCTGCTTTCTAAGCCCATCTCCTGGTGCCTCCCTTTTCCCTCCCAGTGTGATGAGAGTTCACCCCTTCCCAGAGGCATTGTAGGAAACCTCACGGTTTGTAACTTCATTATTACCAAGATCTTCATCCCTCAGCACTGGCTCGATGGGCCCTGTCCTTAGAGGAGAGTTCAGGAAAATTGACCCACACAAGAAACAGCTAAACAGGCTTTGCCTTGCTCCTCACGTTGGGAGAGAAATGTCAGGGGAGATGTGGTAAGGGCCTATAAATCCAGGAGTAATATGGAGAGGGTGAGCAGGGAGTAATATCTCTGCATTCCACAGCACAAGAATGATGTGGCATCAAATCATGTCAGGTTAAAAATAAACAAAAAAGAGGGGGGTTTGCAAAAAAAAACCCTCTGGAAGCTCCTTGCAGCATTGCCCCGGGGATGATGAAAGTTTACCCATCTTCAAGGGAAGGATGAACATGTCCACGGAAAGTAAATCTTCTGGGCATGGTTAAGCATACAGACTTCACAACAGGCTTGGGATGTCCCAGAGCTGAACACTGGTATGGGCTGGGGGTTGCTGAGGTGACCCATTGTCTCATGTTTGCTCTGCTCTTACCCTCTTCCCGGCATGGCCAGGATCCGGGCACACCAGCAGCCTGCAAAGTCCCTGGGCTGTTCCTGTGCTCAGCCAAACCAAGCAACACCAGGGACTTAACATGGAGAAGCCACTCCACCGCCCAAGCTCACCTGGGGACACCTGCAACACAGCCAGCGGCTCAAGGCACCGACCGCCTTCATTAGAAGTATTCACATCTACGCAATCTATCTCACAAATCCCATCGATAAACCGTACGATGCACACCCCTGCAGCCACACCGCTGCTGCCAGGCTGCGCCGAGGCTGCACCCTGGCTTAGCCCAGACCGCGAGCAGTGCAGACGTGTCCCACGACACCACCTCTGACTGGCTTCATTTTCAGCTCCAGATTCAAAGCAAAAATAGTATCGAGTGCTTAGATAGTGGTTTTCATTTTCCACCACTTTCTAATCAGCGACTAATTAATTCTCAATGCCCCTGTGAGGTAAACGTATCTGTTTCATGCATTAATACATATATATATTATGTTTGATCTTTCCTTAACAAGTCCCCGTAGCTCTGGAAATCCACACTGAAAACAGAGCGGGGGGGTGGAACCAGCACCAGCTTTGAAATCCAGAAGATCTTCATTTGTATGTCAGATTGCAAGTAAAAAGAAAATAGTTATTTGGCAGGTCTGTTCCCACCGAGGGATTAGTTTGCCTCAATTTGTATTTAATAAGTGTACCACTGAAAAGTATTTAATGCATAATGTATAATATAACTAGCACTACACTAAATAATAACCTGCGACTTTAAACATTAATGACTGTTTGTGACTATTTCTTTTGAATTTCAAACTACACAGAAAATATTTGTCAGCAGTAAAAATAAGCTTGCGATAAATAAATAATATATTGGTGCAATAAACCCAAGTCATGATGTGCCTATTTAAATGCATATATACTTCTATTTAATGGAGAACAGTGAACACTGTTTTTGTATAATATTCCACTAATGTGGGTACTACAATATAGTAATATTCCACATCTTTTCAGCTGCAGAAGAATTGCCAATTCAATAAGACACTTGCACCTGAAGGTTATGTTTATATCCTCACATTTTTTTAACTTCTTGGGTTTTATGCAAAGATGAAAGAAATCCCTTCACTCACATACAGACAGCAGATTTCACACCAAAGAATATTTAGATGAGATAAATCCAATTATTGCCATTATATTTAATTATAGTTTTTACATTTCTGGAAATGGTGCACTAGGCTCATTCTCTTTATCCAAGGAGGCAACAACTTCCATAGGGACCTTTTGGATGGCAATGAACTGAACTCTGGAAAGCAGAAAGCATTTTCAAGGGCATGCTTAGGTCCAGTTTAAGTACATACTCAAGGCTGGAAACAAATTTAAGTGCTGTACTAGCTAGGGCTGAGAAGACGAATCAACTTGATAACTGTTTTCTGAGCCAGGTCTTAAGCTCTTTTTTTTTTTTTTTTTTTTAAATTGGATGTGATATCACACTCTGCTAGCAAAATAAGATGCCCTGCTATAGCCTGGATGCCATCCAACACCCAGACTTTTCACTATGATGGTTATGTAGATCAGAGCCTAAAAGTTTGATCCTCCCAACATTTTTCAGTCTCTCTGTTGCCCAGAAAACTCCCAGTCTATGGGATGCTGTTCTGAGATGTCAGTGGGGACCATCCTGAAGGACCCACTGTGCTTCAAGCCAAAGTCACGCTTGACCACACAAACGTCTGTTCACCCTGAGCCCTTGCATGATGCTAGAGGCAAGACTTGGGTGCATCAGATTGGGTACTCCATGTAGGAAAACCAGCCAGAAATATTAAGGTGAAATAAGAATTTATTAAAAAATGAAGTTTTCAAGATGGTCAGGTTTTACTAGCTTAGATTGAACTTCTTGGGTATGTTCCAAATTAAAAAAAAAAAATAGGGGAGAGGAATTCTTGGAAATTCAGGCATGAAATACATGGCTTTGTTCCAAACTTCATAATGAAAAAATAACAAAGTTAAGTATCTGGGCAGTTAGACTTTATGTTCTTAGTAAAACAAAACATTTTGCTTCATATTTCACCTTGCAAAAGTACTTTACAAAAAAAAAAAAAATCTAGTTCAAATTAATCTAACCTGACCTTCCTTTCCAGTTTGGTCAATGAACAAAACCAGAAATCCAGCATTGGCCCAGTTTCCTTGTGTTCAAACGGACGTTTGGTTCTGCTATGACCCAAAGAAGACCTTTCACTTCTCTGATACCTGGAGAAAGGGAGAACCGGCACCTCCCGCCTTGCCCAGAGCCTCCCAGGATGTGGAAGCTGGGCACAGGCAAGTGTCTCAAATGTCTTGAAAAGCCTTCGAAATTCTTTTTCCAAAGAAAAGCTGCAAAGTGTGGAATAAATGCAGCTGATGCAGAGGTATGTTCCTGAGTTTGCTGAGAGCCTGGAACAAAGTCTGCAGGGAGCCTCCCTCGGCGGATCGAGAGATGGCTGGCAGGGCAGCCACACTGCTTGACAGGACTTCAAGGCAACGCAGGAAAAAATAACTACATGTATAATCTGGCAATCTACCTAAACAGCAATAGGTCAAGGACATACTCAGTACACAGCGGCCTTTACAAGCCACTCAGATTACAAACGCTGAAAAAGTGCTGAGTTAGCTTCTCTGTTGGTAAATGCAATTTTAACCCACGGCACAGGCATTCTCAGCACCCGCAGTTGTCAGGGTGGGGTCACAGTCAGGAAAAGATGGTTTCTGAGGCATTCAGATCTGCGCCGCTGCTTTATTACCAGAGAACCGCTGATAGCTCTGAAGTATGGGCCACATGCTGCTCTCTGTTATACTGGATTAAATCTGTAACCCATAGGGCGCTAAATCTGGATTTGCACTTGCTTTGAAAATGCAGAGTCCGGCCTTTGCTCCTGCAAAGTGTCAGAAGGCGCAAACGCTTGAGGCAGTCACTGCAACATCTCTGGACCTTGCTGGATGCAGCATCCTCCACGACCCAACCCTCATTCACAAGCACCTGACCAGTTTTCCAGCCAGTCTATCGGGAAAAAATTACAACCGAAGAGCCGAAGTATTCCCAAAACATAAACTACGCAGTGCTTTAATAAGCTGCACGATTGATTTCAATACAGCCGCTTCAAAGAGGCACAGCGGACGCTCTGTGCTTTTACAAAGCGCCGTGCAACCTTCACCACCTGAACTTCAACTACCCGACTTCCCCCGTCCCTGGAAAGGCAATGCGTGTTAATTAAATGGAAAGTTGGTTTAGTAACTCGATCATTCAAATTTTGCCAAGCTTCTTATAAATTCAGAGAAGCCAAGGTGATGCTGTAGACATGGGTGTGTTCACATGTCAGCTTTACGTATCTAAAAAATTAAAGACTTGACAGCAATTTAGAAAATGAGTTGCTGGGGTTTTTTTAAACACAGATCAAAGGTTTGATGCAATTTGGGGTTATGTTGTAATTGTTAACTGTTTTAGAAGGAATCTCCCAGCCAGGCATTCAGTCTGAGCAGTCGCTGGCAAACGTGTAGGATCGCTCTGTATCTTCCAGCCTCAGAACTAGCACAGAAATATGCACGTGATTTGCTGCAGCAGGGAAAAAACCCTCCTCATTGGGAGCTGGGCTAATCTCAGAGCAAGACAGCTGAGGCAGGAAAAGCCATTTAAGTAATGTAGTGTTTAAAAGGCCTGGACTGACCCTCATTTCTGTCTATCTGCTTTCTCGCAGTGCTGCCTCTGAAGTGCTGTACGACATAAATAGCATCTGTCCTGGGATTTTTAGCCTGAGCTTAGCAGAAATGGCTCTGGTGGCTGTGATGCACCCTTTCAAGCGATCAGTCACTGAAGTTTTTAGTTTTTCTGCCATTTGGGGCATATGTTACCCTTCTGTTTATCCAGACGTGATCGGGGAGGCAGCCGATTAGGAGTGACTGAGGGTCCCTCTTGCTCAGCAAACCTGTGCACCAGATGAAAAGAGAAAGCAGAAAGCACTTAAAATGGGAGGACAAGAGCTGTCCCAGCAGAGAAGGAAGCTTTAGGACACAAAGTTTTCCTTCAGCCTCCAAGTATGTTGGAGACTGTCACCAGAGTCAAGTGATCAGACTGGCAGGGGCTGCAAGGTCCTTCTTGCCCCCTCCATAGCATGAAAGCACAGGCAGCTTCCTGGGGCAGTTATGCAAGAGATCATTATTGCAGGGACTTAGGCATTGCTGATCTTCTCAGCCCCCTCTGTACTTTTCCTGCTGCCTTTGCTCTTCTTTAAAAAAAAAAAGTCTTGGGTGCTACAAGATGCCAAGAAGCATCTGTAACTTATGGAAGGACATCTCATGACCCCTCTTGCTCATAACTGCAGGGGCTCATCTCCAGAGCCGCTGTAGTCTCTGGCATCCCACATACTTTGGCACGATTTGGTGGTGCCCAAGAACCACACTCAGCCCAGCAAGTCTCATCCTTCAAGCACAAAGTGCACACAGCTGGTTCTCACACCCTGTTCCAAGGCTGGCAGCAATCCTCAGTGGAGAAGCAGCCGCTGCTCTGTGCTTGCCTGGGAACACACAACCCCATGCATACCAGCACGGGGCCTCTTCCCAGCCCCACAACACCGGCTCATGTCCTGCAGAAGTGCCAGAGGCTCTTGAGGTCTGCAGATTTTGTCTTGGGCAGAGAGCCTGGGGAGAGACAGCAAGGCACAAGCATGATCAGCACAATCCCAGGCAGACACAGCGCGGGCCACGTGCTCTTCTTCCTCCCGAGCAGAAAGGAAGAGAGAGGCATGGTGGAGCTGCACCTCACTAGATCTTTGAACCACCACACAAACGGACCAGCCTTTTAGGTGGGCGGAATACCAGTGTGGTTTCACACCTCTCCCAGCACCTCCACAGAGCAGAAAGAGCCCTTCTGAATTCTCTATGGGGCACCAAGGAGGGGACAGCAGTGGTGACAAGGATGGCGTGTCATCTGCTGTGTGTTTGCGCACAAATCACAGAGCTGTTGCCCATTTCAGGAGGAGGTTAGAAGCAGAACTGCAGCAAACTTTTATGCACAGCTCAACCTGCAGCCGCTGCAGTTTTAATAACGCTCCTCTTCAGTTCATTGCCTCCCGCCTGATTGCATTTGTGCTGTCATCCATTCTCTGGCCTCTGGATTATGTGGCCACCGACTGGAGCTGGGGAACAACAGGGGTAATGCTTGTTCTTCCCTCCTGCTGCACAAAACGCTACCGCAGCAAGGTGGCGGGTGGGGGGGAATGGTCCACGGAGATGCCAGAGAGAGGGAGTGATGCAGGAGGGATGTACAGCTGGCCAGGGGGACAGCCACATGGAGGATGGGGGCTTGGAGCAGACACAGGAGCAGGGATGAGTTTGCAGAAGCATAAAGGGAGGCTGATAAACCATCAAGACCTAGCTGAAAGCAGAGCATAAAACAAACCAAATGCCAGCTCACCAATGTCCTTATTGCCTTTAATATTATTCACCTATTTAAAAATAAGCACACACTTACACACGTTGCAGCTGAGGACCTCAGAAGGGCTGATAGGCGGGTGCAGTGCCTTCTTGCACAGGACAGCAAAACCAGAAGAGCAGCTCTTATTCCAGCAAATATTTGGGACAAATCTAACATTTTGGGACATTTCCAAGGTCTATCTGACCTTTGGGGGACCTTATAAAGTTTCTCAGAGCACTGGCAAGGGCAGACTACATAGTAAAGGCCTTTTCAAAGCCCAGCAACTCTTAACACCTCCAGCAAGCTGCCAGCACCTGATGGAACAGAATCAACAGCCCTGACTGGACAGTGAAATCATTCAGAAACATTTAGCCTTAGGCACTCGCTTGTAACAGCAATCTGGGCACAAAACAATTTGAGCATTTCTTCTCAGCACATCTCAGATGTTATGCAGGAAAAAAAAACAAACCACCAAACCAGGAGACATCATCCTAGTGCAAATCTAACCTGCCAGGTTCCTAATCCAAAGCTCTAGAGAGCAAGAGGCATCATTTCTCTATAGGGTTACCTGACACACCAGGAGGTGGGATCCTCCCACAGCTCCCCTCCTGGAAAGCCTGGGATCCCTGTTAGCTATGTGCAAGTTTGCACTTGAGGTTTCTCTTATAGTTCCTGCCTGGACATAACACCGTGTTCCTAGATGCTCCACACAAGTCCTAGGCAATTGTGTGATATCGCACACCAGAAGTGCTGCCTAATCCTCTGGGTGTACCATCTCGGTCGTATGGACAGATGAAGGACAGGCAAGGAGAATAGCAGCATCCTCAGGTTGCAGACTGAAGTGAAGCCCCCCCAGACAAGGTGTGTTCTGGGCCTCCTGCACCTGCTCTGCTGAGGAGGCAGCTCTGCTACAGCTGAGGGGTTAAAGATTCAGGAGCCCCAGTGTTGGCAGCAAATCCAGTTTCCAAAGATCCTTCTTCCCAGCTGACCCCACAGCCCCAGTCACAAACACGACCACTGAAACCATCCTGCGCTTGACTTGGTTTTAACCTGCGGTTAAAAGGGCATGTATCAAAGAAGGGTATTTTTAGCCTGGATCATTTCAGGGATTCAGTATTCAGGAACTCAAAAAACCCCTCAGCCATCACCAGGGCAGAGAAGGGCACGGTGACCTGTCCCTGACATGTCCATGTTTCTGTCACATCCAATGTGAACCAGCAGCGCCACTGAGCCCCACAGACCCTGGTTAGACCACTGGTCCCACAACGGCACTGGGTAAGCAGAAGGGGTTAGCAGAGGTAGGAGGGACACCAAGGAGTTTGAAAACGTTTTGAATTTCCCTAAAACCAAAAAAGTGTGGCTCTCCGGTGGGAACAGAGGCCTGGCTGCTTCCTTGTGCCAAGATGGAAGTTCACATCCCTCTCAAAAAAGACCTGGAGCAACGTGTGCCTCATCCAAAGTCAGCTGTCATGAATGGGAGCCTGTCACGAATGGGGCCTTGACTTCAAGGCCAAAACTTCCCGTTCTTAAATAAGCAGGATATGAAATTAATGTAGACAGAAAGCGCTCACCATTTCCAGCACATTTCCAAGGAGTGCTGTTCGCTCCCCAAGACGGAGGAGGAATCCAAAGAAGACAGCAGGAAGAAGTTAATAAAGTTTTTCCATGTGATTTTTATCTGGTGTCAAGTGTCAGCCAGTTTGCCCATCTGGGATATTAATAATGCAAATAGTGCTAAAGGTTGCTTTGTTCAGAATAAGCCACGGGAACTTATAGAGTTCATTAGATTCACATATTTCCTCTTCTCCCATTTAAATAAAGAGAGGGATGCCGTGCCGTTTCCTTTCACACAAAACTGATGGGCTTTGGCAAGGTTTTTACATTATTTAATTAGCCCACTCAAATTTCACTGAATCGGGAATATTCTAGTGACAATAATGTCCCTCTCCTGCCGAGTATCAGAAGGTGGAAAATAAAAAGCTCTGTCATGCAAATGCAGCCTCAGCAAAACGCCTAAGGTGGCTGGAAAATATCATTTAGTCAAATTATTCTTCCTGCATTTGTTTGTGAATTTGGAGAAATTAAAATTAACCGGGGTTTTTCCCCTCTCTAAAACCTGCTGCTGCCTCACACCACAAAAAAAAAACCAAACCACTCCACGGTTTAGCCTTGCCCAGTGTTGGTGCAGTATCCCATCAGCCGCTGCAAACACATCTTGCCAGCACCAAAAAGAAAAACAACCAACACAACGCCAAATATGATAAGCAGCCAAAAGCCTGATCCAGAACCTAACGTAAAATATCTTTCTGGCGATCGTCGGAGTTAGCAAGCAGTCATATTACTCACTGATTGATATATTATCCTCCCCTGCTAACGCATCTGGGCACATCGCAAAGTGGAAAACAGTTCATTAATCTCTGTCAGAGGGAAATCAATGAGAATCAGGCACCTAATTCCCTTAGCTGCATTGGGAAGTCCCGCCCTTTCTCCACTTACCATAAATCAAATTTAAAAGAAAATCTTTCTCTCTCTGTGACCATACTGTATCTGCCCAGCTGTGATCTCTTCCCTCTGAAATTTGTCCCTCAGCAGCTGGTCCCAGGTCTGAGGACCACATGCCACCACGGTGCTTCCCGAGGTCCATGGGCGATGGTGAAAGAGGCTGTTATGGTTTTGTGCACTCAGTGAGAGTCAACTCCTCTATATCAAATCATCTCCGAGCAGGCAGGCACAGGAGAAAGTAAAATGAAGGTGATGCCTCAAAATAAATATGGAACCAAGAAGCAAACATTAATTTTGCAGTTGGGTACCTGCTGGCTGAGTTATTCTTCTCCTCAAAGTGTTGTAGCTTCTGTCTGCGGTAGGAACATTTGTCAAAATCACGTTTATTATTTGGTTGGTACCAGTTCAGCAATTTAGATACATATCTATGAGCAATCACTTTCTCCTTCCTGGTTTGCAATGTTCTGAGGGGGTTTTTCATAGGAAAAGCTGATTAATTACAGGAATCTGAGGGTAATGCCAGAAGGGCTGAGCCAGATGGGCACCTGGTGGATTTGCCCGCTGCACATTACGGAGTTGGGACCACAGTGTTGCAAAACTTTTTCCGTGCCAACAAGCTCCTGAAGTTCACTCCTAAATCCATGCCTAGTGGTAAGCTGAGCAGATGCACGTCTGTATGTTTTTCTGAGGTGCCACAGAGGGAAGAGTTACACATGGGACAAGGTCTCTTGGTGCATCTGAAGAAGAGCTGATGCTGCCTTCAGATAAAAGAGGAGACAGATGACCACCTACCTCCCTTTTCCACACCTCTGTGGCAGTTAGTGCTCTAGAAAGTTTCTCAAATCTGTACAAGTACAGACCAACACTCTGGGTCCAAGTGGGCCTTACACCTACCTCAGCCATGCCTACAAAAGCCCTGCTAGCCTTGTTCCTGCTGAAATCCCTCCACCAGCAAAGATATGAGCTGCTTCCAGCCCGGCTGTCCTTGCTGCCTGGGCAAAGAAGACATCAGCTGCCAGCATCCGCTCCTGAGCGGCACGACCACCGTGGTGCTAAAAGCAAACACATTCTCTGTTTTGTTTCTCAGGTGGTGTTTTGTTTTTTGGGTTTTTTTAATCTTCAAGACACATTCATTCATGTTAAATTGTATAGAAATAATTTTCCTTTCACAGCACCGGCAAAGTCCCTTTCTGTCACAAAGTCCCACCTCTGTAAAGCTGTTGGCTTCATGCCTATTAATTTTCTCCTTCAGAAATCAGCAGGAGAACAGGCAGAAACTATCCCCGCAGAGACGAGAGCACAACCAGGAGCTGGGAGCACTGTAAGGCCCCGGACGCAGCCCTGAAAACACCAAATCCATCAACACAGAACAGCACTTTGCTTATTTTACACTCTGCAATTGCTGCTGGTCCAAAGGAGCGATGTGAACACTTCCCAGCTGAGAAGAAAAGGCAGGAGAGGAGCAGGGGCAGGTGATTGTGCTGGAGGCAGAGGAAGCAAAGCAGCTTTCTCCAACACAGGGAGACAACTTCTTTGTTCAGAGCTTATGCAATTGAAAATGCAGATTCAGACGGACCCACAGAGTTTGCAGATCTGTGTCAGACTGGTTAAAGCAAAAGGGGTCCCAAAGGATTGTCTCACAGGAGGAAGTTTGATTACAATTTTTTTGTTTTAATTAACTTTTCTTTTTGTAGTGTTTCAAAAGTTTACATACAGCCCCTTACCATAAATGTTAGGACAAATCTACATTAAATGTAACTCACATTTAAGTGCAGGGGGGAATAAATATTACAAAATACACAGTTTATCTGAAGTGAAATAAGATATCTGGATTAAGATCAAGCAAACTGTTTAGAACTGCATTTTTTTTCCCCCTTTGGTGTTTCAGCTCAGCTGGCAAATCTAAACATCCATCATCGCACTGCTTATTCTTCCATCCTGTCTGAGCTCACAGATAATGCATCTCCGCACAGGGATCAGAGGCGGTGCCTTCCCATAAAGCCCACCTTCCAAACGGCACAAGTAAATCAGCCTCAAGAAGCCCTACAAGAGCTGCCAAGGAGCAGAAAAAACACACACATGAAATCGAACTAGATCTAATCAGGGGCTGTGCATTCGTTTGACAGGTTCTGTCCTCCTTTGTTAAAATGAACCAACTGCACCAGAGATGTTTCCATTGTAGTGCACAAACATCCAGTGCAAAGAGCATTTCAGTTCATTGCAGAGTCTGGTTCCCAGCAGCTGCTCTGAATCCAAGCTCAGTTTTCTCTGATCTCACTATTTTTGCATCTCTCAGAGACTTCAGTCTCCTGCTACTTCTACAGCACCTTAAAACCCAGCTCTGACAGGCTTCAGGAAGGAGGGCAGCCCCCAGACACCGCTGGCAGAGCAGGTCCTCCTCTCGCCAGCTGCTTTCCAGCAAAGCATTTTGTTGGTGCTGTCACTGAGATAACGAGGGTTTGCAGGCGTGTAAAAAAAGCACATCATCTCCCTGAAAGCAGGGAGCACCAGGGTTTGCTCACATGGTTCGGCAAAGTCCAGGTGGGTAAGACAGAGACCAAGGTTTCCAGCTTTGCCTGTCCTGCTCCTCCTCCCCACAGCACGGGGTCAGCATCCCTTCACATGCACCTCATGCTCAAAAACTGAGGAGGTGCCAGCAGCGCCCCGCTCTACTGCTGTCTAGGTGTTGGACAATGACGAACAGGGTGCTTTCACCTGCTGCTGTTGAAACCTGCACCAAAAAGACCCCAACTCCTTGACTTCTGTGTGGCCACAGGGTGGGAACCTGGACCTACAGCCCCGGGGAGTCCCCCAGCCCCGTTGCATTTTGCTCCTCCTACAAGAAGGTGTTTATTTGGCATCACAGATGGAGAAGGAATTTATTTTGCATGGTGTACACGGCAGCTCTGCCCGGCAGCCCTGCCAGCACCCTGCCTCGCTCGCTGTGCTCTCAGGTGTGCTGCAAACCACCTCACGGTAGAGCAGGGTCCCACAAGGAACCCACCCTGTTCACAGCCCCGGCACCGCAGCTCGTTCAGGCGGTGGAGCCTGCATCACCCTCCTGCGCTCACAGCCTTCCCCGAGTGTGCAAGTAATAAACACAAGGGGGAAACGTGAAACCTGCTGCCATTTTGCTTCCTTTAGCCCCTGTGCTGGCCCAGCCCAAGGCCAGCAAGTTCCACTCGCCGGCAGCACAGCACCATAGCAAAGCAGGGATAAAATGCCTCCCCCGGCCATCTGAGCCTCTGCTGGCTGCTCTCCTGGAGGGTGAAGGGATGAGCTCCATCAGGATAACAGTGCTGCCCGCAGAATCCTACAGCAACCATTAACATTCACGCTCAACTCTTTCACCAGCACAGAGGCAACAGGAAGATGCTACCCCAGCGATCAAGGCTGGGGATGGGAGGGCTCATCCCCAAGAACCTGCAGACATGAGCTCCTGGGAAAGGCAGATAACCCCATTTCACATGGAGGCCCTTAACGCAAGCTGGGAAACTCCTGTTTCGTTCACTGTAGCAAAGCCCCTTTGCCCTCCTCCCTCGCAGAGCCTGCGGCAGCGCGGGGAAGGAGAGCCCCGGCCAGGATGTAGGTGTCAGCAGGGTTTGAACAGAAGCTGGGGACACATCTGCTAAAGCGGGTGGTGACTTGGCGAACAGAACTGACTGAATGTCGCCACCTTCCCCAGCCTCAGAGAGGCTTTCGCAGCACATTAGCACTCCTGACTTCTAGCCTTGCCTCTGTTTGCCAGCTCCACTGAGATGGCATCCCAGCACGCACCGTGCTGCAAATGCCATCCTAGCTGGGGAAGCAAGGGAGAGCTTTTACTTAAAAAAATTAATAAATGCAAAATTGGTCAAGTTCCTTTTAAGGAGACTTTTGCTCAGCCCCCATCAGCTGGTCTTTTCACCAAGTGATTGGTGTGACAGTGCAATATGGTGTGCCATAGGAAGTGGTAGGTGGGAAAAGAGCTGGCAGGGGTAAAGCCAGGAGCCGTAATGGTGCAGGGAGAAAAACCCTGAGGTGACATTTCAGCTGTGAACAAATAGCTTCATCTGTGCAAGCAGCACTTGGCATCCGCTGTGCAAGGGGAGACATGCTCTTTGCATTCACAGGTCACCTCGCCAGCCCTCATCTCTCCATCGGGCAAAGCTCACATATAACCTGCAGGAAGGCTGCTGCAAGGGATCTGTGTACCAGAAACTTTCATCTCCCAGAGGGCTGGAGCCATCTCTGGTCCCACTCACCTAGTGTGCTGGGTCTGTGGTGTCCCGACGCTGCTGCATATGAGGGCAGCTGGCTGAGAAACCTGCACCCACCACAGACTGGAAACTGCATTTTGTTCAATTAAATGACAAGAGTGATCATGGAAATTAGAGCAACGCCGTCCCTCTTCCCATGACAGTTTTCTGTTCAGGTTAATTGACTTTTCTATTGGCCTAGCATCTCTTGGTTTCTAACCAAGAGAGGTTGTGCACTACCAGTGCTTGAACCTGTTCAGGAGACTGCCAGAAGCCAGTCCCAGGCAGCCCTGGCGGTGGGATGGGAAGGAGGGTGCTGTCCATCCGGGGCCATTCATGAGCACATTCATTTTATGCTGCTGCCAGAAGCAATCAGCAGCAGGACGGTCAGCAATGTTGGCATGGACCTGGCTGGTCATTACCTTTCAGACTCATCCTCTGGGATGAAGGGAACAGCCTTTATCTCCCTTTCCTGAATAAACAGAACATAAAACCAGAAGAGACTCCCCAGAATACCAACAAACATTCCAGTTTTCAGCCTAGATTACTTTGCAGTTAATTTATTCTTATGCAACCTTGTTTTCTTTGCTTTTTCCTTTCCCTGGTGCTTGCCCCTTTGAAGTATTTATAGATTGAACTCAGATCCCCTCTTTGCCTTTTCTGGGTGAGACAAGCCATGCTATTCAAGTCTCTCCTAAGATAAATGCTCTGTTTTCCTACCAATCTGCTTGCATTTCCATCCACATTATAGGAGAGACCAGGACGTGAAATCTAGTAGCCACAGGCACCAGGTCAGGGGCAGCCTCACACAACCAACTCCTTCCCCTTTAGGGCCATACCTCACGGTGACCTCTTTCTTGCTCAACGTCCCATGGGCCAGACATCCCTTCTGTAAATGGGCCCCCAGAACCGGCTCTGACAGCGAGGACGAGGACGTGGTTTCTGTTGTGCAAGTGGCCTCTATCCGTTGTGTGGGAATCAGCGGTGGATGTCACAAAACGTCCTGTTTCTGCTGCACAGGATTCGGTCCCTCCTGGCAGGAAGACCTCGGGGGGTTACACAAAGCTCCCAGACCCATCACTTTTCAGTGGCTGCTCTGCTCGCACCCCCAAAGCACACAGCTCCGTGGCTCTGTCCCCACACATTTCATCTTCTCCTCCCTGTCAGTAGCACTTACAGGAATTCCGCAGCGATGAAGCTACGCAGGGATCAGTTGTGTTTGCCCGGGAAACAGTGAGCAGCAGCAATGGTCTAAATACTTCCAGGCCTCGGGCAGTTCACAGAGCAATACCCCAGCCAAAGAAAAAGATATCTTGATTAGAATAATTATAATTGTCTTTTCCTTCGTTCTTTCTACAGAAATTCCAGGCTGAATTATCATCTAATTTCAGAGAGTCCATGACCAAGATTATCTATGAGTCATTTGTAATTATGTGCCAGATTGTATTAAAGCATGAAAATACAAAGGTTTCTCATCAAATACTAAGGGGGTGGGGGGTGGGAAGAGAGAAACAAATTACATTGGAGCAAAATAACTCTTCCAGCCACTTTCTGATTCATGGCATCCAGCAAAAGCAAATAGAAAACAAAAACAACAAAAAGAACAACAACAAAAAAAAGTCTTAGTGTAATAATTGTAAAAACTGTCGAATTATAGGAAATCCCAGTTTGATGCTGACCTGCTGCCCTCTTCCAGTGCTGCTCTGGAAAACAGCAAAAGGAGTGTTAAGAGTTTCCCATTCTGACCGTACACTAATTCCCATGGGAATTTCCACCGCAGCTTCACCCTGAGCCTGAGTTAAAGAGAGGAGGAAAACTGCCCACTTAAAAATACAGCTCCTACCTATCGAAACGAGTTTAGCTGGGAGCCGCAAACACGGCAGCTGCCTTTCTGCACACCCTGATACCCAGCAGCAGGCAATGTCCCTGGACTTCTCCATCTCCCTCCAGCCACCTCCCCAGCCCAGTTCTCCCAGGGCAGAAGCTCCGCTGGCAAAGTGGGGCTTTTCTCCCACGGCAGCACATCCACAGCCCCAGTTTTGCAGCACCAGTGATGAGCCCCAGGGCCAATCCTCGTGTGCTGCATGTTGTGTTTTAAATAGCCAGGGGGAAGCAAAGGTAAAAGTGCTCCCTACATGGAGGTGTGGGGAGAAGAGGGAGGACAGGAGGGCATTGGAAACAGGGTCATTGGTTGCAGGGGCTGCATGTCAAGGGAGACCCAGCAAGGCTTTAACGTGTTTGCTTAAATTCATAAACAAACGCACACAAGATTTTAAATGAAATATTATCACACCGCACAACCTGGATGGGGTTGCCTGTCTTTCCTCAGAGAACAGAGCATCATTTTTGCCCCCTACAAAAATGAACGTGTTGAGCAGTCACAAACAACAGGGAAATGTCTCAAACCCCAACAGCTGTGTAAAAACAAAGCACAAGATGGTGTTATCTCCCACATGACTCAAACGGTCTGGGATGTGTTCCCCCACAGATTCCCGGGCCTTTGGTTAACTTAGAAGTCACAGCCAGGGCTTCTCCAGGTACACCCACCTGCCACGTCCCAGGGCAGATCACACCTACCTCTGCTCTCCACAGACACACAGCAGCTCAAACTCACCATCACATATGCAGCATTTCCAGAGAACTGTTTGGGGAGGAATTAAATCATTTTTGTTTGGTTTCCATGGCGTTGGTGATGGCCTCTCCCAAGCTTGCAGTGAGAGCTTTGTCTCAACCCACAGTCCCTCCATTACCCCTGGCCCCAGCACAGGGCACTGGGAAGGTGTTGCACTGGCATTTATGCCCCACTGCCCTGCTCACAGGCTTGCCTAGCTCCTGAGAGAACGGCAACAGGGTTATACAGGTGTCTTAAATCATGTTGGGCACACACAAGCCAGGTGAAGGTAAAATGTCAATAGCAGCACACGCTTACTCAGACCCCGTGAAACAAGCACCACCATCACAACTGTTTGAGAAAGCCAGGAAGAAATTAAATTTAAAAATATTTGCATCTAGCACTCCTAGGGTGGCACAGGAACCATCTCCCTTGCTCCTGGCCGTATACCTACCCTGTGCCTTGAGCCACCCCTGCCAGCTAATCCCATGTCATACCTCACCAGCAAGAAGGAGCTACCTCCACATGCTCCCACAGCCCACCTTTGAAGCCCCCCAGGGTAGCTGACAAATTTTATCTTTTGCCCAGAAACTTGCCCAGGAGGTGGTCTGTTGTTTTGCTCAACTAAAATAAGGAGAGTTTGCCCTCCATGGGATGAAAGTTGCAGTTGCCCAACTCCTTAACGACTCCCTTCCACAGGGAAGGGCACAAATTCTCCTTTCCCTTCCCCATCTCACTGGTGTGTCTACAAAAAAAGAGATCCTTTAGGTGAAACTTCATTTACTCATGACCTTCTATATGCAGCATTTCTCCAAGACATGCGGTTGGCTCAAACATCTGCATGGATCCATACGTGTAGCTACTGAGTCCAGGTATGAGGGCAGCCAGTGCTGGGCCCTAATGAGCTCCTGCCTGCTCATCTCCACCCTTCAAGTCTCCACCCTCGGTGAACCACCAGGCACCTCCACTGCTGGGGTTGCTCCATGATGGATGTCAGCACTGCAGAGCACAGGCAGCTTTCAGGGACAGTAGCAGGCAGGAGTTTCATCTCCAGCTCCATACAACACTGTAATCCATGTGCTCTCTCGGGAAAAGACTCGATCCAAAACTCAGTCACGACCATGCCTCTGGGTCGAAAGAGCTGCAGAGGCCATTAGAGCCATCACTTATGAAGAGCGCAGAGCAGCTGGGGTTGTTCCTGGAGGAGTCCAGGTCTGTTGAGTCCAAGCCACAGCACATGGACACAGGCACCTCAGCGGTGCCAGGTACAGGAGAACTGTAGCTTTCAGGATATGGCTTAACTCGGCTCACGTGAACTTCAGGTTTCATGGATGGAGCCTGAATTAAACATGCACACACACTAGGACATGACGCAACTTTTGTAATAAAACCGCCGTGTGGAAAACGCCAGAGATAGAAGCGAGCAGCAGCAATTCGTGTGCGGGGCATATAGGCCAGCTGCAATTTATTCTGCACGTGCTTCAGATATTTTAAATTGTCTTCATTCCTCACAAAGTTTTTGTGATGCCTGTCACAGAAGCGCGTTTTAAATGCCAAATTTAGCTGCAATGAGCATTGCTTACCAGCCTCACAAACGCTCCCCCTGCCTATTGTGAAGTGGCAAATAAACAAATTAATAATCTAAGATATTTATGGTGCAACATTTTACAATGCCTAGTCAGCCTAGCTATATATTAAAAGCTCTTTTGTTTTGTTCTATGGCACATGATGGCTGGTTAATAGCAGAAGGGAGGCACTCAGCCTCTTGCTCTTTAGAACTATTAGGACTTTAAATGAAGGCTGAGACAGATGGGAATAGGATTTCCTCACCTCACTGCACCCCTGGTGCCTACACTGCAGACGCTCTGTCCCAACACCTCACCAGCAGCTCCTCTATATTCAGCAGAAAGAAACAGGCAGCTCAGGGAGTCACCAAGCAAAGAGGATGGCTTTATATGAAGCAAAATGTTCCTAGAGAGTCTAGAGCTCTACAGAGTAGATTTCCACCTCTATTTACGTGGTCATGGCTGGCGCTGATACACCTTAGAGCGTGGAGTGGTGAATTTGGGAGTTAGTGGGATAAATAGGCCACAGTAGAGGTGCACAGTTTAAACAGAGCAAGAAGATAAGCAAGTCCCTGTACATTTTTGCATGACCATGACGAGACGCGTGTCTTTGTTCCCAGAACGACCTAGCATAGAATCCTGCCCAACCACAATGACCTTTCTTCACCCACTTGAAATGGCAAAAGCCTGTCTTGCTCCTTTGTCCCCTTGGCCACCACGCAAGTCGGTGTTGTAACTTGAGAGGAGTTGGGTACCGCACCCGCTGCGATTTATGAGCCTGGCAGAGCAGGCAGGAGTGGGCTGACTTTCATTCTGCAAGAGACACAACACTGCAGATAGCAACTTGCTACTCCTCAGCCCTGTGACCGCGAGAAGGGCATGTGGCAGGGCTGAAGGGATGTTCTCATCACACCGTGCATCTGCTGCTGGGGGCACAGATGCTTCTTGTCTGTCCCTGGCAAACGGAGGAATAGTTTTTCTTTCAGGACACGTCTGCACAGAAATACCGAACAGAGAAAACAGCAGAATGTGGCAAGGGTCTTTATTACCAAAGAGTAGCCCAGGAGCTAATGGAAATTACTGTAGGGATAGTGACAAAATGACAAGGGATGCCCCTATTTGCTACTTAATATTAGTATTCCAAAGCAGGGGAGAAGAGGAAAAGCTTGTACTTCCCTTGATACAGAAGCATCTTTGCTATTGGGATCCTGTAGGGCAGTTCACCTTGACCTCCTTCCTGAGCTCCTCATGAGCAGTGGAGCAGGGAAACACATGGCTGTTAGAAGAAGGAAACTTCTTCCCTTCAAGCCTTTGGAGCTCACAGGGCTTTTCAGAGCAACCGTCAGGGTTCCCAGGGCTCCCAAGTAGAGAAATTCCCCTCTGTTGAGAGCTAATGTCCCAGCAAACTTTCTTATTTTCCCTTCTATACACCGTTGAGGGCATTTCTAACAAGTCCATCACGACGGCTCCTAGATACATTACAGCATGCTATTTCTTGGTGGTGTGTAGGTGATCCAACACACTCTATCTAGAGAGGAAGGGCAAAGTGGTGTGGTTTGAACCCAGCTGCCAACTAAGCACCACGCAACCACTCGCCCCCACTCTCTCAAAGGGAGGAAGAAAAAAAAACGTAAAAAGTAAAGCTACATGGGATAAGGTAAGGAGATTTTACTTGAACACCTCAAAGAGAGAGAAAACATTGCACCGCTTACCACCGCCACCGCACCGTGCTGCCATGCCGCTGTTTGAAACTTCCTGCCCTCCGGCTAGCCTTGCCTTACATACATATATATATGTATATACTAGGCATGAGGTCAGTATGATATCGAATATCCCATGGGCTGGTAAGGTCTGGCTATCCTGGCTGTAGAAATTAACCCTATCCTAGCCAAACTCAGGACAGAAGGCTTTTCTTAATGACCCATGTAGTGCATATAGATGCAAAGATTTTCCAAATCTGAGAAATGGCTTTTGAGATTAGATCAGCTAGGTCTAGAAAAACTAGAAGGACAAAGGTCTCCAACAGTGCAAAAAGCTGACACTGAAGCTTGGTCAGGTGTAACATGGTCAGCAGTCCAGGGGAGGATCAAAGACTAAGGCGGCAGCCAGGCAATTACTCATTCAGTAGGCATTTTTTATTGCTTTTGTGAAGCATAATTCACCTCTTAATATATGCAGGGATAGTCAATCCTCTGGCTGTGCAAATGAATCACAACATACTCCCCACTCTCTGCTCCTGTGAGGCCAAGACCCTGCACAGCCAAAACAAACCCTTGGAGGAAGCAGGTCTGAAAGTCAGCAAGTGCTCACGCAAAAACACCACAAACAAGAACTTGCATATTTAAAGGGATATAAACTCTCCTTGTCATGGATTGGGTGTTCCAGATGTGAATATATTCATGATGAGACAGGTCACACCTCCAAATAACATGGCATTGGTTGCTCAAGAAAGAAATGCAAGCCTGGAAGAACCACTGAGGCCTTGAAAGGTTTGAGAACAACCATGTTCCTACCTGCTTTTGGCATATGCATCTTATGCCTCACGAAACTTAACAAGGTAGAAGAAGAAAGCTAGGACTTGGAAGGCTGTCCCGCACGGACAGGATCTCAGAGCTCTACCATCTGTTTTTTCTTATCTCCACATGCTGCTGATGCTGATAGCTAGAAAGAGAAGTCCAGGAGTTGGCACACTGCTGCCCTGCCTGCAATGGGGCTGCCTATAAACTTCCCCAAAAATCTCTTGACCGTGGCAACGGAATGAGGCAATATACAAGAAATGTAATATTTCTCCTGAACTGCATCAAGTTAATGACATTTCCCTTTCCCTTCGCACCTCTGTAAATCATGGTGTGACTGTAGAACTCAACGATGCTACACTGATGTAAAGCCATTCTCAGGAGAGAACCAGTCAGTGTAAATCATCCCCTTCTATTTTCTCGTACATAATCTGGTGCCAAGCTCTGCCTAAAACACGGAGAAAACATTTCTGACATTTTTCCGAAGGCAATAGTCTGTCTAAGCACAACTTTAAATGTCTGCCATTAAAGTTTTCTTCATCTCATTAAAATGACTTGCAAAACCATCTGCTAGCTAATAAAGACTTTTTTAAAGCTTTAATATTGTATTTTATAATGAATTATACTAAGGGGGAAACAGGACTTGTATTTAGAAAGAGAGAATGGCAACAATTTGCTGTTCTTTCACGGCAAGCCAATGATGTTTGCTCCCGCGACCAATTAAAAAGACTGAACACTGCAGCCCTTTGAATGTTTCTTGTACAAATACTGTAATTCCTAAATCCATCCACATTTTCACTCAGACTGCTCCCAGACACTGCAGCATTGCTGATATCACACTGTTCTCAAGTTTAAAAAGGCACATTTCACTTTCATGTCTGACTCCATTCCATTTTGTTAGCTTTTTACACGTCAAATATTTATAACAGATCGCAGGGATTCCAGTGGGCAATTTTGCTTCCTCTACAGACATTTTCCCTTTCTGCTGGTAGATGGGGTGACCACCAGGTCACTTCTACCCAAGCATAAGGGTGAGTTTCTGGCACTGGACTGAGTCTTGCTGAGCACCAACGGCTGCACCAGCCAAGGATTCAGCCCAGGGTTCTGATGGCAAACCCATCATGGTGGGCAAACCCCACTCCTGTCCCTACAGCTCTCCTCTGGCATTGGCTGGGAAGTAGCTGTCACTCCCGCTTTCCAGGTGAACAGGACTGTCTGTGCCATGCTCACAGCTCAGCCCTTTCTCACATGTTGCACCCTCAGACACAAGGAGTCTCTTCTTCCTTATGGCTTCTTTTCTGGCACTCCTGGATGCTGCTGTGGCTGGGATGTTGCTGCTTCCTGCACTGATCTCACAGTATTTGCGACAGTGCCTAATGCACAGCAACTGACAGCAGCACTTTCAGGAACTATTTCACAACACCCTTTTCCAAAAACAGCAAAGATTGGTATGTTACAGAGAAGGGCAGACAACATAGGCACTAAGGGTCTACGTGTGAAGAGGACTTAGCAGCCCCATGCCAATTTGCCAAAAGTCCCTGGTGGTTCTGGATTCCCTCAGCTCTCATGTTCATTTCCTCAAGCTACAAACAAGAAAATATTCAAGAAACAAGATATTATCTAGGTAAGATCATCAGAGGCAGCAAAGCCACCAGACTAAGAGCAAAGGCATGGGTGAAGCCCCAAGTAACAGCACTGCTCTCTTTCCAGGAAAGGGAGCTATTGCTGTGATGTCCCAGCCCCTTCACCTGCTGAGCCGCAGAGCTGGGCAGGATCTGGCAGTGAGCGAGCTGTCATCAATAGCAGGAGGAGAGCAAGTCTGGCACCATGCCCATGTGAGCAGTTAATGGTGAAGAATAAAGAATGTTGTAGGGAGCCATTTGAGATAGTTTCACCACTCCCCTTTGCAGCATTAGGAAGTGTGGAGCATATCTCAGAGGTGGAACGAGGAGGAATTTCAGGTCACAGCTTAACAAAGCAGATCTCCTCCACTGTGCTTGCAGCTTGCTCTTCTACCTCCGACGTGGGACATCCCTGGCTCCAACAGCTGGAGCAAGTGATGTTTTTACACTCAAGTTTCACCACAATTCTCTGTCTGCTGCCTCTCCCCCCTTTTTCTATCATTTAACAACCATGCTCTTCAGCAGTGATTGCTTACTCCTGATGAGCACTGAGGACTCTGCTTAGAAGGAAAGCTGCAATCCCCAGCTTGCAATTTATGGCAATAGAGGGAGGAGCTTATAAACACAGACAAACGCTACCCCTCCCCTCAAAAGCACCTTCTTGCATGACAAGCCACTCTATGCCCCCATCAACCTAAGATTTACAGAAGTCTTTAATGATAGCTAAGATTGGCCAGGAAATCAGGCTTGAAATGACACTGAAAGAGCCACAGCCTTCCTTCCAAACCTCAGCTAAGTCCTGTAGTAGCTGTCTTCATCCTTCCTACTACTGATCTTCACTTGAGGTGTCACAGATGGCCTCGATCGCTTATATCCTTCTGAGCATCACACATGCTGTAGTAGTCAAGTAAGATTAATGGATGGGACTGATCCGTAGGCTGAACACCGCCCTTGAGACCTCCAACATACCTCTCTGCACAGCAGTATACCTGCTTTTCCCCACTCACGTGCAGCAGACTGGACAAATATAATCTCCTAAGTGGTGCACCAGCATCTCTCATCTGAGAGCCCCTTTCACACTGGAATTATACCCCAAAGCAGTGACAACACTTGTTTACGCTGGGCAGCTTTGCAAGGGTTGGCACTAACCCTGTTGATAGACCTCTTGCTTACCAAGAGGACAGGGGAGATCAGAAAGTCTACACTTGCATGTGTGCCAAGAACACCGGCCAAAAGCGCTTTAGATGGCATCTCACTAATGCAGCGCAGCCAGCTCCTCTGAACCCATATAAAATACACAGGGAAGATCAACAAGATGAAAGATCCTTCATCTTACCGCAGGCAGCAAAATCCACTCAGACTCTTCCTCGTGGTGCCCGATGGTCCAGAAAGAAAGCATCATGATTCACAGCACACTGGTTTGCTGTTGGAGACCTCAGAGCTTATGGTAGGCCTTACTGATTTAATGCAGCATGCAGCAGTATCAAACAATTCCCCAGTGGCCTTGTGTAAGAGTTTGCTTGACAACAGTGACTACTTTTGAAACCATTTGCTTTAGCTGTATTTTACCCTGTGCCAAACCCACGAATCTCCCTTGAGTTGTGCCAGTATGTATGTGTAGACTCTCCTTTGGTGAGCTCTCAGAGTATGGGCAGGAATCAAAGCAGACACAGGGATTAGCCTGTTTCCCAGACACAATGCTGGTCTGAAGAACCATTATTCGATTGCAACAGATCCACCTCAGAGTAGTCTTTGACTACCTAGGAAGTTTTGACAGCCGCAGCCGTCCCCATGCAGAGCTGAAGAGGGATGCACTACGTGCCATGCACTACAGCTCTATAACTGATTAAGTTCCCTTTTCTCATCTACTTTAAAATCAGCAGAACAGGCAACTCCACTTTGCTGGTTAATTAGGCAAGGCAGTAAGTTGTGCTTGACAGACAGAGTAAGAAGTAGCTTTGGGTGACATACCACAATATCACAAACTGTTTTCACCCCAGAGCACTTTCCTCCCTTCCTTCACTACTCCTACCACCTCTAGAGACTGCTGCTAATGGCACAGATCCTCAACTGATGTATAAGAGCAACGCTCTTACTGCCTGATGCGAAGTCACAGGAACTGCACCCATTTACAGCAACTGTGAATATCTATCATGGATATTTTCATGTCACCTTCCTATTGGTTGGTTGCATTTTTAGGAACTTGCGATCTCTCACTGCCAACAGACATCTACTTGGGGCACAGATCACATTCTTCATTTTACTCAAAAATGTTTGTTCCAAAATCCTTACGTGCCCAACAGCATTTAACAAGAACCATGATTAGCACCTGTGCAAGAATGGCAGACTTAGAGGAGACCCTCATCGGAGGAGGACAGGAGTCAGAGAACACCTCCCAGCTACGCTACCTGCTGAGTCGCTCGAGGATGGATGGCTGCACTGGTCATGAGTGCTGTCCTCCAACATGTGCTACTACTCTGCAGCAAGGTGGTACACAAGGCCAGCTTGAGCTGTGCAGTCAGTGGTTTGGCCTATTATGTGTTAGGTTATAAAAAGGCAGAGTTGTAACATGAGTACGTCAGGGTTATATTTTCCCCAAACCCTTGCAGATTCTTCTTTGGGAATGAGCAGCTATGGGTGGGGGCTAGGAAACACCTGCACCAAGCCAAAAATGCATCCACCAGCCCATGGGTGGGGAATGCCACCATCCATTAACCACACCCAAGGCAGCTGACATCTCAGGGCAGTTAGAAATCCCACCTCAACCCAACAAAAGCAAAGGCATGTCAGAAATAGTGGCATGGCCACAGACTTCAATTTTTAATGCAGCTGTGAGACCAGTTGAGATGTATTGTCCTTGGTCCACTCCTATCTCACTGCCTGTTGACAGCTCAACGCAAATCACTGCAAAAAAGTATTCCCTAATCTTTCTGGGTTTCTTAATGCAGCTTGTTTTCCTCCTTAACATCACACTACAGCCCTTAAAACTTAAATAATTAATTTCCTTCATTTTTACTCAAGTGAAATAAACAGACCTTGCCATCCCCTCTTCCTTACCTGGCTACGTGTCCTACCTTGTTCAATACCCTCCAGTGGACTGCCCAGTCTACAAACGATGAAGATGGGGCAGGATATACCATGAAACAGCAAAATGGACAACACTGCCTCACCTGTGCTGCAGCCAATATGCAACTTTTGCCCCTCTTCATCTCTGCCTATAAATACCTTTTACCTTTCCCACAGAAGCACTGAGGAAAAATTACCTGGCAAGCACAGTGTTGGTGCTGTTTCTTGTCATTGCTTTGTTCAAACTCCTTTAATTTGCTGTATTTTTCTGGTTTTGAAGACTTGAGAAACTTCACTAACAGCACCCAGAGCAGTGAGAAAGCATCCTTGTTGCAGTTCTGCAATAGAAACAGGTAATACGACTGCTGTCCCAGTGTCCCATACAGTGCCACTTACTGCCAACCCACAGAACAACAAGATGCACACTAAAAGTCATAAAATCCCGTGTTCCTAGAGTCACATGGCAAGACAGGAATTTCATTTTGCACTTTTGTGAAATGTATGCGCCTCCCTCGTTCCCATGAAAATACACAACAGTCCTGTAAGAAAAAAAGAATTATGATGAAGGGACTCACCAAGTAAATTTGCTATGCCGTAAGCGATGAATTTTCACCCAGCCTCACTTCTCATGTGCTTAATCACTTTCACTAAACAACCACCACTCGCCAAGCCAGGTATTGAGGTGGGCATAAGAAATACTGAATAATAAGCTCTAACTGTTCTTACACAGGGGATGGGAGTAGAAAATCACAGGAGCCTCTTCTGTGTTACAAAATGTGAACCCAAGAACGAGCATACCATCGTCTACTGGTGACAAATGAAGCTAATAAAAAGCTTTGCAAGATTTCAGCTTTATTAACATTATTTAACTTCTCACACCTTTAAAGGAGGCGTATAGCTACTGAAAGGAGGTTGTAGAGAGGTGGAGTCGGTCTCTTCTCCCATGTTACGAATGACAGGACGAAAGGAAATGGCCTTAAGTTGCGTCAGGGGAAATTTAGGCTGGATATCAGGAAGAATTTCTTTACACAGAGAGTCATTAAGCATTGGAACAGGCTGCCCAGGGAGACGGTGGAGTCCCCATCCCTGGAAGTGTTTAAAAGCTGTGTAGATGTGGTGCTGAGGGACATGGTTTAGGGACTCTGGCATTGCAGGGTGAACAGTTGGACTCCATGATCCTAAAGGTCTCTTCCAACAAGATGATTCTGTGATTCTGTATTTGATGAACACAGCTGGGGGGACAGAATGGGTTTGGTTATGAAAGCTTGGTGTGGTAGGGAAGAAAAAAATGACAGGACAAAGCCAATAAGTGCACAGCTTGGGAAGAGCAGAAAACACGAGGCCAAGGTGGCCAGTACTTTTTAACAGCTCAGATGTTACGAGCGAGCACCAGCGATTGGCATCACCAGAGACAGTCCAAACTGCCAGTGGAAAGGGTTGGAACAGCTGAAAAGAAACTAAGCTAAGAGCATCCCAATGTTAATGAGAGCAGAAGTGCATCTACATAAGAGTATGGGAACCCAGTGTCATGCTGGAATGACACGTACCTACTGCCTTATCAGAACTACTGCCCATTGTCCTACTATACACTAAAACCTTGCAGTAGACACTCCTGAGGATCCAGTAGTAGCTCCACCTCCAGGAAAAAACAAAAGGAGCAAATACGCATGTGCACCATGAGTAGAAGTAGATTTTAACCTCCAAACTGTGGCACCAGATGTTGATAAAATAACATGATTTTTAACTCAGCACACACCTTATTTATCAAGATACAACTTTCAGAAACAAGCACTGGAACAGTTCCACTAAACACACACGCACTATATATTGTTCCCACAGTCAGTTAATTATAGAGCTGAGTGGAAAAACCTCGTTAATCTTACCCAGTTTACAGAAGTATCTACATTTATCAGCGGAACAATATCTTTTTAAAAAACATTTGCCCGATTAGACATGTCTTCCCTTTTAAAGATGAAATAAAGCTCTAAATGACAAATTTTGACCACTATCAACCACTCATGCAGCAAGCAAAAGTTAACATTCATAGGAATGAAGATAGAAGAATCAGAAGTTAGCAGGAGAACATCACAAAAGCTGGGTTATGCAAGGGGTTTTTTTATTTACAGCAAATATATTACAGTAAAAAAGCTTAACATGGCTCATACTGTGGTTGTGTAAAGATGATACATACACTTTCATCAAACAGGTTTAATTTCCTTGGCACTAACTGAACCAATACAAGGACTCAACACAAAAATAAGAAACAGAACATTTATTAGGCAAAACTCTACACTAACTGTACACATCTGCGACTGGAGTTTTAATGCGATCCAAAAATACAAACAAGCAATCAGGATGGCAAGAACTTTTTTGATGAACATGTTTAACCCTCAAAACAAGGCTGTCTGGCACCGTTTAAAAGTTGCTGTACTGAACACAGTGATTTTAAAGAAATGTCATAGTTGATTAAGACACTGAAAATGCACTCACCACCGTGAAGTATCCCATTATTTTCCTTATTTCTTTCATTTTTTACTCCCACGACGCAAGAGTGTTAAAAGGCTGTATGGCAGACAAGCTGGATGCAACAGCTGGAGGGTTTTGCCTGTCAAGCAAAGTGACTTGCAGCAAGAGACATGCTTTATGCAACAAACCCGATGGTATACAGCTTGCGTGGGTTCAAATAAGAAGATCTAAGAACAACAGAAGTTGAAGCCTTATAAGCTCTCTCATTATAATCAGAATCCTGAGAAAAGCAGGGTCCAAATTACTCCAAGTGAATTTAGGCTCACTTGAATACAACAAAATTGTCCAGATACACCAACAGTAGTAAACAGAGTTAATGCAGTGTTAATCTTTTTACATTTTAATGACTAGCTATAAAAACAGAAACTAGCATGTTCTAATCTGTTTACATTTCCTGAGCTTAGTTAAATCAAGAAGGAATGAACATTATAAAAATCCCAGTAAGTCACCAATAAATTAAAAATGTACATAACCACTACAGCTTAAGAAGCCCTACAATGATCTGAGTGAAGCTGCCTATCCGATAGCATGGCCTTTCCCTTAGGACTCCTGTACAGAAACAACACCATCAACTTCACCAGCAAGACTGAGGTGCCATGGAATTGTAGCTCTTTTTTCCCCTGCTCCCCAAGTGCCCTTCTAGCAGACTATGCGATAGCCTTTCCTCATCAAATCATAGGAAAGCATTCGAAAATCACAATCCCCTACTTCCAGAGCGGGGAAAAAATGTTCTCAGAAATGCGATGTGCTCCTGAAATTCAAATTGCTATCAGCAGTTATCTGGGGGGACTCTCAGCTCCTGCATATAACATCACTACACTGACAGCAGGTTTAGTATCCTTTGGGGGACCAAACCAAGGAAAATCTACACAGAAGACTGGAGGAAAGACCCTCAACAATAAAGAATTCACGTTAGCGGTTTCTTTAAGAGCCAACATCTTGCATTTGAAAAAAGCACTCGACCTACATGAGTCATACACATGTTTATTTCCGCATGTTTATTTCCTGCATAGGGAATAATGTGTACCTTGGAATAAAACCCAAGCTTTGAGAATATACTGAGAGTACGAGTATTTGTAATAGTGCTATTGGCTGATTCATTCAAACCCAAATGCTCAAACTCAATTGTCTCAAAGACTTGCAGAGCATGAACTTTGATAAAACAAGCTGCTTTTTAAAAAATTGTCTGCTTATAGCATGATTTTTGATTTACGGTGTAGGTAAAAGAGAGGTAGAAAGGTTTATCCCCTCAATATCATTTTCTGTGCAGTTCTTATAAAGTATCAGAAAAAAACCCACCTTTATTTTTTTGGTGAAAATGCCAGCTTTTCCCCTAAAATTTATATGGAATCTCTTCTTTCCACTGAAGTGCTGCAAACTAAGTAACTGGAATCTGGTTCAGAAGAGATCTTCTTCCCATTAGCCTCACTACATCACTTTTGTTACCAAGTTCTGCTTTTAAGAAGTCATTGCAGAAACACTCCTACAAAGGGCTGAAAAATACCTAGCAGACACAACCTACCCAACAGACTACATTTACCAGCCAAACAACATCGAGTCTGCTCCTAAAAAAAAAAGCACTCGCTCTTGCTCTACTTACATGTTCCCTCTTACACATGCTACTGAGAGGGACAGAAGAAGTATGGAAGGCCACATGGCCCTTCCTTTCTTTGGTGATGACCACAGGTATGAGCATCATCGTCACTCTGGCTGGCAATAGAGAGCTTCCTAAGGCAGCTGATTCTCCTCCCACGATCCACCCTCTGCAGCAGGAGGATGGATGGTGCTTTAGTGATGAGTGCTCCTCAAAAAGAGTAGGAAGGACAAAAGCTGACCAGGAGAGACAGCTTAACAGAAACCATGGTGGTAAGATAAATATCCATCTTTCCCTGGTGTGAGGCAAGCCTGAAGCCCTACGGTTTTCATGATTGTCACTAGACAAGGGAGAGAGATGAAAAAACATCTTGCGTCCTGCAGATGTAATCATCCAGAGCATGATCCAGAGTGCAGTGCACTTCCCGAGAGCCTCAGAGCCAGCAGTGCTAAGGAAAGGCAGGTCAGAGGCAACGGGGTGGGATCTGGCGAGAGGGGCTCCATCCCTGACCCTGCTCTCATGGTACTGCGAGAGCTGATGTATCTATCTGGAAGAGAAGGACCTACCTGTTGACATTTTGGGGCACAGAGGGCTGGGAGGTCCAGCACTATTCATGTAGCAGTGACTGTTCAAGGGTGGGATTTGAACCGTGAAAGTCAGACTGCTGCATGGTGACCTTTAATTTACCCACAGAAAGTTAAATAAATTACATTAAATTAAATTCAGCCGAAGCAGATGCTAGCTTATTTATTAAAAAGCTCAGCTTTCTCTTTCTTTCAACTGGTTGTAGAGAGAGGCAGCTCTTGGGAGCAGACCGTACTCTAACTCAGTTGGATAAGAGCAGCTCCACAGAGGTGTCCAGAGTGACTCTCTGGCAGCAACACCACCACAACGAGACCTGGCTGTCCCTCGCGATGCCCAGCGAAGGCATGTGAGCACAGCATCGTTGCCTGCTTGCTCTCTACACTTCTTGCCTCATCCAGGTCTTCTCCCTCCTTCCACAGAAACCACACCAGACAATTCTTCACTGCCAACATTGCCTTCTACTGTCATATCTTTTAAGAAAACTATGAGTTGATTAATATAAAGAAGTGTTTACCTCATTTCAGAGAAACTGATACTGCCTTGCAAATACATAACTTGACAGTAATTTTTGATAGCCTTGGGAAAGGAAGCTTGTATAAAATAACAGGGTCATGTTTACCATACAGGTTGGAAATGTTTTCTTTCGGTTGTAGCATTACGAGACTGTACTCAAATAATCAGCAGGCACACTTCTTGTTTTCACCTGTCCTCCTGCCTGTCTTCAATCTGCTCCCTTTCAACAGCATGCCTAAAAGCAGTTACATGAATAAGAGATGTGTTGGTTTCAGCCACACATGCTTTAAACACAGTCTATTTTGTCTCTTTTGTTCTCTGGAAACATTACTCCCATTAATTTTGTCCTCAAACTATGATCCATCAAAATAAAAAAAAATTCAAGTACAAACCCAAACGTTATTGCTGGGTTATGGGTCAATGTAAACTGACCAGAGTCAATGCCAACCTAAAATTCGCTTTACAAAAGTAAGGATTGTTCGATTACATTTGCTGACCATAGACAGCTTCTTTCACTATTCTTATAGTTTGAAGACTGAAGAGTTGCTGGGAACAAGACACATTTCATGTCCTTTGGAAATAAATGGAACTAGTAACCATCATCATCATCCATATCACAGCCATAATCTGAAACACACAAAGACAAAGGCACATAAAAATGCACATATTTGAGGTAGATGGAAGATACAACAAAAGTATTGCGGCTTTCAGGTTGTTTTCCTGCTGTGTAACTAGATGATAAGTTTTGCCTTAAGCAAACAGTTTGAAAAATCATATATTTTCTTAGGGCTAAAGAAAAAGTTCTTGCACGTATTTTCCTCAATGAAACAAAATTATTTGTAAACATGTATGGGCAAATGTCTCTTCTTGCTTGTCTCTGCCCCTCATTTAGGAATACTTGGCACATGGATACGTGAAATATTTGGTTTAATTTAGAGGTTAAGTTGATCAAGCCTGATTGTCACAAGTAATTTGGAACATGGTGGCTGATAAGCAGCAGCATACATTTACAAGTAGGCACGGCTCTCACACTAGACACAGCCACCAAGAAAAGAGCTGCCTTGTTTATATCATTCATGGATTTATAAGCTGAAACTGCAAGGGTTCAGAGATAGCTCAGAGTTCCCATCAACATCAAAGGAGTCGTGCAGTGACTCCTGACCAACCCATCTGACTCAGATCTCCCATATCTACTTACTCCTGGAGGAACAACTTAAAATTTTGCCCAATGTTTTTAGTCAGTTTTGTTTTCTTAAACAATGCTGAGTGCAAAGACTGTGTGATGTTTGTGTCAGAAGGCAAGTCTGAGTGTTTCTAACGCACCCATTTCTCCTCTGAGTGCTCCTGAATGCAGTGAGACAGGTATTTTCTGTTACATAGTCAAACCTACGGATAACTAACTAGTACATGTGAGCATTCAGTGAAGCGAACCTTTACATTCCAAATTCCATGCGGTGCCAACGTTTCATCTGAAGAGTTGAGCAATTGCTCGGAAGCAGAATTAAGTGTAACCTATAATGACTTGTGCAGAATGGGGCAAGTTCCCCGTCTGGAATTCCTGCAGTTACTCCAGGCTGACAGGTCTCAAACCCACGAAGAAAGCCGTTAGAAAGGAGTTGTTTGTTCTGCTGAGCAGCTCCGCACACCTGCATCTGAATTCTGGGAATGCTCCTTTACGTCTTATTTTTTTTAAACGCTGATTTTTCAGCTGTTGTCCAGACCAGACAGGGAGTAGTGGAATGTTCTCAGAATGGTTTTAAAATAGTAGTATTTACAAAGAAAAAAAGCTCAGTGACCTTTATTCTATTTTAGGGGGGGGTGTTATTAATAAACACAGACCCACCCTCCCCCACATGGGTGCCTTTTCTTGGGAACATTATTCTAATAATAAATGCGGCAACAAACTGTTTTTCTTACAGTTTAGCGATTATTTTCCAGTGGAGAATCAATTTAAAAGCAACAGACACTTTTATGAAATGTATACATATTGTCCCTGGAAGTAAATTAATGGAACTGGAAAGATTTTTGCAGTAAATAACATTTTAGTAGGAAACTTATTCCCATCTTGTTTTTTTCACAACCCATAATTAGCAGCTCTCATTTTAAAAATATTTTTGTATATTTTCAAAGCTTAACTTTTAAGGGGAAGTTTTTAATAAAGGATAAATGTGGATGTGTCCAGCTAGGAAAAACCACAGCGGAGAGGATACTGCCTTTTCCTGCCAGCAAAGAAACCTAATTAAATGAGTGGCTTTGCTGGGGAACCCAAAGAAATTAGCACACATCTGTGTTCCATACAGCACGCCGTATGCTATCCATGCCATTCTGTACTTGGCGAAGAACTGTCTCCTCCTAACACCTTCCCCAGAAATGGAGAGTGATAATTCATTTTGTTTTGCACTGGACAACCATGTCCCCAGGGCTCACGGACAACCTGGCGGCCCCAGCTGAGGAGGCAGGCAGGAGCAGGGCGGCTCAGCTCCAGAGGCAACAAGCCCCGAGCACTGTTGACAGAGGGGTTACTGAACTCATAATTCCGCAGGTCCACATTAATAAACCTCATTCCGAAAAAGGCGTAACATCAGTTTGTTCCTGAGAAGCCCTCTTAATCAAAAGCTCAAGATGCAAAGTTTTCTCAGGTGGAGTCCGTAAGAAGGCTGGGTTTCGGACAAGGGTGAGTCCAGGCCTTCCCTTGGGATTGGGCAATGCCAGAATGGCAGCAGGAGCTCTGCATGGGATGAGCTGCTGGAGGACAGGGACGAGCCGGGGAACCCTGTCTGTCCTCAGCCCTGCAACAACAATGCCCATAGCACCAGCAGATGGTGATTTAGACACCATCCCAGCTTACCATTTCCTCCCATTAACTGCAAGGCGCTCATGCAGTGATCATCATCTTCTTCTATCTCTTCCTCTTCCACCTCTTCATCAGGGTTATAAGCTACTGGGCCACTCTCCACGAGCACAGCTGCAGGTTTTTCTAAGTCTGGGGCTTCTGCTTGTGCATTTGGAAAGGTCACCTGCAAAAAAGAAGAGGGGACAGTAGAGCAGCCCTTCCTTTTGTTCAGTATTTGTACAAAAGGTTACCAGCTTCCACACAGGAAAGCCCAAATCCAGTGCTAGGGGCTTAGCTCTTCCAGAGGACATGAAAGCTGCTCAGTGAAATGTTGCCCAAATGAAAGTCAGGCACAAACACCCACAACATTCACAAAATTCATTGCTCGGCGAGTGAAGTATCCAGAGATGGTAACAGCAGAAGGATCCTCTTGCAAGCACAATGTAAGAAGTCTGGGAGTGAAGGCTTCTCAGCAGAGCTCTGTGGGAACACTTACAAACTTCTTATTGTGCTCGACTCACATCAAGCCTATTGCACAATAACAGTGTTACTGGCACTTAAATGATAGCAAAGATGTACCCTTCAAATCAGAAAAAAAAACAACTTGTATTAGTTTTGACAGGTCTGGTTGGATTTATTTGGCACTATGAGCTGTGGAAAAAAGAGCACTCTTTAGACAGCACTTCATGTGATGGCAGCGCACTAGGTTGAATGTACATGTTATCACCTGTAACACTCATCAGAACAATGATCTCCAAACACTAACTTGGGAACTGATCACTGATGGGACCTGTTCCATACACGCACCTCCCCAGCTGCTCCAAAGTCAGGCAGGACACAGCAGGGAGGGAGAGAAAATGCAACACTGCAAGGAGACTGAGGTGAATTTGGAGAAGGTAATATTGCCTTCTGTTCTCTCATGACAGATCTGGGAATGGGTCAGGAACCAGCCATGTGGTCTGTCCCAGCACAGCTCAGGCTCTGGTCTCTCTGGAGCTCTCAATTCCATGGTGTGCTCAGTCTAGGGCTCCACCTCCCTCTATCACCTAGGGAAGAAACATCACAGGAGCTTTATCTCTGCCAGCTTTGTAACAGGGCACTTTTCACCTGCGTTCTGTACTTGGACTATTTGGAGTTTGTTCACCAGAGCCTGTGGCCCAAAAAGACATCCCCTTAGTGATTACCTGAAGAACATTAAAGAGTAACTATTAATGCTGCTTTGTCACATAAGCATAATTTTGAGAAGGGGATACCTAACAGTACCTGTCACTAGTCAGCAGTTATCAGCACTGAAAGTCATCGTCCCTACTAGGGAAGATGGGGAAGACTGGGACCACTTCCCTGGGAAGGACAGTGGTGAGGTGCTCCTAACAATGCACAGTCCAAAGCGGACCAGGAAACCTCAGTTTCTCTGGTCCCTACCACAGGAAAAGCCCTACACTGCTTTAGGTTATAAATTACAGTACATAACTACATACTGCTGCATCTTCTTCCATTCAATTGGCAGTAAGTTCTGATTCGGCGTTATAGTTTATTTTTATTTATTTATTTATAAATGTATTTACTTGGGAGCCAGTAACTCCCAGAATCCCTGTAACTTCAGGCACTTAGAGATACACCATAAGAGAAAATTCCTGTACCAGAAAGCTGATAATCTAATTATTCAAACATCAAAGCTGTTCCTGAACTTGTCATATACCATGTCAGTCAACCTACAGAATCTGCCTGAGTTTTTCAAAGTCACCTAAGGGTTTGCTCCAATAGCTCATTAATAGGGCAAAAGACACCCATTAATTTTAATAGAATATCAAGTATTTAGATATTCAGATCACTCAGAGACAGGTTTTCATGATTTTTTAATGCTCAAATTAATCATATTATTTAGAGGAACTTCCCTCCAGTTTATTTTATATTTCCAACCACTGCTTTTGCCTCTAGAGTGATCAAATCAAGTCCATCTAGGTTTTCAGTATTAGCAGCAATAGACATAACAATTTGAGACAAATCGGCATCATAATATATATCAATTTATATGCTTAAAAGTATCCATCTGCTCTGAAAAAGTGGGTGAATATAAAGGAGCTACAATTGAGTCATTATTTTTTAAAATTGCACCATGCTAATTAAAATGTGACCTTCTTCTAATTATCATGTCCACTTCCAGACTGCTATACTTCTAAAAATATGCAGAGTTTTCTAATGAGCATAGCAGAAGAAGTGAAAATGTATTTCCCCAGGCAGGATATCAAACTGTTTCTGAAAATCGGTGGGGCTTAGTCATTTTAAAAATAAGGCAGTCAAACAATGCTCTTAAATAGAACTTCCTGAATTCACTTCCAGACATCCTGGACTTGAGTCTGGCACATATCTTTATATACATAAAGGGCAATTGTCAAAGCACGATAAACTACCTGAAGTAACTGGTTCACTTTCAAAAGGGTGTCAGCGTCACACGTTCAGGGGTAAAAGAAGAAGGACAAACATCTTTAGTATATTAGGAAGAGAATTTTTAGCTACACAGTAGGCAGATATTTTATCATACACAAAATGCATATGTCTACTCTGTACAGTGTGAAAATAACAGTGAAGGAAAGCAGTTATCGCTGAGACTCTCTTAATGATCACAACCCCTTGGCAGAAAATGCAGGTGCAAAAAGCCACCCAAGGAGGTTTTCTGGTGGTGGCCAGTTACTAGCACTAATATTTCTATGGCACTATTATATTTTCAAACTAAACAAACCAACCAAAGAGTAAGCCATGCCATATAGGGTAAGCTGTCACTTTGTGTTTCCTTAACGGTCTCCCGCAGAAGCCCAGCCCTTCCCAGCTGGCTGCACAGAAGCGGTGTTTTGCATCGTCCCCCTTCTCCATGGGGACAGTTCAAGTGCCGGGAAACAAGCTCTGCTCTCTCCTGACCACTTGTTTGATATGTACCTTTTTTAGATGCTTGCAGCGAGTATTACTGTTGCACTAGGAGGAGAGCTGGACTTTACATACCTGCTCAGTGGCAGCCTTTTTAGCAAGTTGTGTTGAAATCAAGGGTCTTAACCTGCAAAGAAGGAAGGAAGAAATGGTGACCATCAGAACAGTTACACCACACACAAGAGTCTGATGCAGATTATTCACTCTCCAAACAGTGAAAGCACTTTGCTAGAGTTACATTGTGAAATTACTTTCTTAAAGATACATGATAAAGAGTGGAGAGCCACAGACTCCACAATAATTAATACACATATTCCTTTGTAAGCATCTGCTCTGATTCAGGATAATAAGATAAGACGACAGTCAACAAGCACAGCAGCAAAACCTCATCTCAAACTGCAGCCCCAGCCCATCACGAAGGTCTTGGAAATAGATGGTTTTGTCACATATTACAAAAGTCAAGAGAACTCGTTTTTTGGAATAATGCAGACATGGTAAAACTGAGCCACACTCTGAATTACCCAGCACCACTCTGAACTGCTTCCCTCTATTTGACAATATACAGAGGGTACCAGTAAGATTATACATGCAGGATATCATCATCATCGGCAAAATTCTAATCTCCAGCTACAGAAATGACAGAAAAAGACCTGCACGTTTGGGGAGAGAAGAGGGATCAGTACTACTTCACAGCTAAGTGTTAAATACTGTTCTTTCTGAAAAAGCATTTCATAGCCTGTTGTCTCCTTATTGCCGTGAAGGCTGTTCTCAATCCATCATTTAGTATTGCTTTCTGGTCTCTTCTCCTCACCTAGATGTATCTAGTCACGAAGAAGATGACTTGCTTTCTGCTGAAACACTGCTCAGACAGCTCCTCAAGTACGTCTTTTAACTAAGTCTAGGCAAACAACTTAATGAATACCAATTTATGTCTCCAGAGACAGTCTTTTATGATAAGCAGTATCTTTCCTCTCATTTTGTATTATTCATTCCTCCCTGTTAACACACATATACTGGTTGTTTTCCTGCTTATTTATTTATTCCAAATTATCAGCAGGAGTAAACAAAACCCCAGAGAATGAGCAGGGGAGACTCAGATCATTATCTCTGGTGGAGAAGACAATATTAAAATACAAGATATTGGGTAAAGCTCCAAAAAGATTCAGAAACTCGTCATCTCTGAAATTCTTTGCAAGACCTGAAAGGCATTTTGGCCACCAAAGTAGTCCAAGGTGCTTCCTTACAGTAGAAGCCACAGGAGTGCTTTGGGAGCTGTACCACAGAAGGATCCAGAGCATATTATTCTGCTACCAATACTTCTCGTCATATTTCATAATTATTAAAAAAAAAAACAAGAAAGAAATACTTTTGACCCACATAAACTATCTATTACAAATCCTGGCGGACTTCTGGTCTTACACAAAATGTATTTGAAGACACGGACACACTCCTCCCTGTGTGCCTGGCCTCCTCTTCCCTTCATCTAATCTGAATTGTAGAGTTTTCACAGAATTATAGAATGCTTTGGGTTGGAAGGGACCTTTAAAAGTCATCTAGTCCAACTCCCCTTCAATGAGCAGGGACATCTTTAACTAGAGCAGGTTGCTAAAGAGCTCTGTCTGGTCTGACCTTGAATGTTTCCAAGGATGGGGCATCCGCCACCTCTCCGGGCAACGGTGTTTTACCACCTTCATTGTAAAAAATTTCTTCCTTATCTCCTAAAATTTCTGACTACCTTCCTACTGTCAATCATTGTTTTCCCAAAGTCACCCTGTTTAGATGCTTACAAACATATGGATGCAGCAATGTCAGAAGGTTATGTAGCTGAAGGATGTTAATTACCAAACAGGTTGTATTTCATTGACATGACCAAAAAAAATCCAACACAAGTAAGAAATGAAGGACTTTTATTTTAAACCAGTAGTAATGATTATTGCAATTAACATTGTACCAAAGATAGCACCTATTTCCTCCTGCTACCAAAAGACATCAGACCTCCCTGGAGCACCCAGAAATCTTTCCTCCCTGCAATTAAAATCAAGCTGTTGAGTAAGACTCACAAGGTAATCAGAAACTGCTGACTTTTCTTTTAGAGCAAATTATACATGTGCTCACACAGTGAAGAAAACAATCACAGCTATAGGAAGCGAAGAGTAAACATTCCAGTTTCATTTTAATTAAAATGGTCCCCTATGAAAATAAAAAGATCCATGCTTATGAAAAGCCTGTTTGTAAACTTCAGTGCTAAATCCAAGAGCCCTTCTACACCATTTTTCAGCAGGCAGTGCCTGTCTCACCCAAACTGAAAACTGTATTTCTGTTCCATGATAATTGCTCTCAAAACATACATCTTCACTTCATTACTGTTGCCATTTGATTTGGGCAATACAGTTTCTCTCTCAGCATAGTATCTAATGCATCCAGAAGCCGTGGGTCGGATTCTGCTCCTGCTCTGGCTGTTCATCACCTGCTGCAGTGCCCGTTTGAAGGGGTCACTTGCCACGTGGGCTGAACAGCCCAGCTCACTGTGCCTCAGTACTATGTGCTACCTACAAACACTGGGGATGAAAACTGAAAACAAGTAAAACTGTCACAAAGAGAGATAAAAACTTATTTCCCCTTGAAATAAAGCCTTTGATTAAAATTATATAAAAGTAGTAAAATTTGTAAATATATAAAAAGTTAATTTCTCTCCCTTGGCTCTCTTTATGCCTATGGAGAACCTTACTATTACTGTACAAAACCATTTAGGAAGGTTTTAGAGCGAGGTTTTGTTTTGTTTCTTAAATGCCCTGATGCCCTGACCTCCTTAAACCAGAGCAGCTGCTGCCACACCAGCCATATGGAGCAATAAATTACTGGCTGCCATGGCTACAGATACAGGCTCCTTCTGCTGTCTGGCTGCACCACAGAGGGCAGAAAAAAGTGTCTTCATGGAAGAGCGTGACTGCTTTCGAGGCTGGGATTGGTTTGGGTGTTAATGATCAAAAAAACACTTTGAAAAAACAATTAACTGAAGTTTCTTATCCAACTTCTAATGTGCATGACTCAGCCTCATCTGTAAAACGGCACCAAGGTGCACACATGCACATACACACTATATGTCAAAAATCCAGTCCACCACAGTCCAGACTCAATTCAGAGTTCAATAAATAACAATTAGTTATAAGCCAAGGTCCATAAATAACAATAATATCCTGCATTGAGATATGATCCCATATATGTCAAAGCACGGTCTCTACTGAAAATGTAATGTTGCAGCCGGTCTTCCCAAGTGTTTTCTTAGTTGTTCACTATTTATGATGATTTCTAGTTTGGGGCACTTTCATTAGGAACTTTGCAAATTAATACAGTACCTGGTGGGAGAGAGTAACAAAATAAGCAACTTTCTGAACAGCAATGTGATCCGTAAGCGGGGCAAGAAAACCATTTCACACACATGTTATATCCACATTTCAAACTGCTTCAAAAATTATGCAGATCTACAAATGCTCATGTCAGCCAACCCAGGCAACACTGGAAGCAGATAAATCTTGACACATTTGCAACAAAAACTAATGGCACGGTACATGGCATCAGAAGATGCTTCCTGCCGAATCTGCTCTGCTCTCAGTTGAGATGTGCACGATAACATCTAGGTTTGTCCTCCAGCTTAACAGTTTAAAAGAAGATGCGATAAAACAGCTCCTGACAGGGATGGAGATCACACAGACTGAACTTTCAAAGTGAGCAAATTCTCTGAAAAACAAGCTGGCTGTGACAAACAACTGTTTTATTTTGCTTATTATTTAATAACAAAAGATTACACAGCACAGTACATAAAATAGAAAGAGCACTGCGAGGTAATAAATTGCCTCGCTTGCATCAGGCTGTTCGCCCACCAAAAAGGTTTATGATACCATAACAATCTCCTCAATGCAATCCTGCAAGTAATTTGGAAGCTCACCGAAAGCTCTGTTTCTTACTGAATTTTAATTTAATCCATCCAAGTAGGGAACATCTTATTGCTGCTTACCGTCCATATTAATTTTATACACGGACGATCCCAGAATACGTGATGGAAAGCAGAGATACAACGGAGCCCGCAGCCGCAAGCCTGCCGTGTAATTATGCAGGTCACCTCAGACAAATGCCCATAAAACCTATATACCCATACCACAGGCCTTTCAGAGGTATGCCACTTTAGTGGCAGAAAAGGCTACTGAGAAACGATTTGTCAAGAGACTGGTCAGGTTCTCCATGCTGGCTGAGATCCTCCTCCCACCTGAGGCCAGATGGTTTTGCCTCAGGAGGTCAGTTTACCAGACATCTGCGTAAGAAGGAAATTAATATAAATGTTTACCCCAGCTAAGAGTGCCCTTTAATTAGGTATCGTCAATGTTATCCTTACCGGAAAGCTGGGAATTACCTCTCTCCACGGATTTAATGCTCTTGTTGGAAACCCAACAGCATCAGGAGATACCAACCCGCTGTTCTGCCATTAGGTCAGGACAAAGGGGTGACCCTCCCAGCCTCAGACCACTGCTCTTTTCCAGAGGGTTAAACAGAGATTGCAATCATGGCCACAGTCCCAGAGCACTTTGGGTTTGCATATCCAGCTGCAGATCCCTCTGTCTTCTACATCTGCTTCTGGCTGACAGCTGGGTGCTCACAAAAACCATTCCCTTCCCTAGCAAAGAAAACAAGGCGCGTGACCAAGGTCGTGGGTGTTTGTGACACCAATGAATGGCTGCAGGATGCCTTAAAGACAGAGGCTAGGGTGTAGGGTGCACTGTGGCACAACCACGGACAAAATGCTCTCATGCTCTGCAGAAAGGTGAAGCATCTCTGATGCTCACTCCTTCAAACTGCATGCGCCTGCATGTGAGGCAGGCAGGTATTTTTGGCTTTCGGAAGTCCAGGCTCACCAGGCTTCACCCAGCCCAGCTCACCATCAGCATGAAAGCTCCAAGCAGTTTTCCTGACACTCTCCACAGTGACAGGGCTGCAGAGACCCCAACCAATGACCAAAATACACAAACGAAAGGGCATGTCCACATTGCAATGAGCTCAGCTCATGCACAGCGAGGTCCCTTGGAGCTGGCTAACCCTGACGTTGACAATTGTACAAATGTGACTGATGGAGCAGCAGGCAAGGTCTGAACCCTCCTAGATACTATCAGACATCTGGGCAGCAAGACTAGGATGTGTCAAGCAGCAGCTGAGCCAGCTCCAACACGCCTGTGTGAACTCCACCAACTCCACCAACACAGCCAGTGTTTCCTTCCTGTTCCTGAGCAAGCAACGCTACAGAAAAAAAAAAGCCATTTCAAGCAGAAAAAAGCAAAGCTGAAGTGACAACAAAAAGTAGAGTGAAACGAGAAATAGTTCCCACTTCTGATTTCCACTCAGTCCTCTTTCATGCTGGATCAGAGGAGCTTCGCTTTCATCAGCACAGCATCAGACAGTGCAGCCCTGAGAACATCTTTGGCGCTAATGAGATTGGCCTCTTCTAGCAAATGCCCAGGCTTAAGTGTCTAGGGACCAAAGCTCACTGGAGTAAACCAGCAAAAAATAAGAACCTCTGTCATTCACTACAGGATGTGTGTATCAGTGAGGAACTAAGCACCTATGTCAGTCACCACACGCTTTTGAGAATAGGAACTTTGCTAATGCACAGTGAACTAAACACCTATTTTGGGCTTTTCCGAGGGGGGCAGAAGCCACAATATCTGTCTTCAATAACCCAGCTCAGAGCAGGCAATGTTTCTCTGCATAGCTGCAGCACTCATTCCTCAATTAGACACCGTAAAATAGCAACTTGCTGTTCTTTCCACTGACAAAACCAAAAGATTTTCAACAGTAAAAATGAAAAGAATGAAATCTAAGGCCACCTTATTGAGACCAAATGAAATTACGCTACTGCAGCAGATCCAAAACAATCTCTGCACATATCTGCTTCTAAAGGAAATTGCTGCAGACCATGGGAAATTACAATTGCTCCAGGACAAGAAAGGCTGACTGATCTAATATTTCTGGTTGACACACCTTCTTCCTGGGTTTGTCAATAAAGATACTGATGAGCTCATCTCTCCACAGGTCAGGAAAATATTAGTTGAAAATATGTTATTCCTTTCACCATGGAAATTTTTCCAGATGAAATGATGACAGCAAGGCAAATCTGCACCTTGCTGGGAAAAGCTACTTAAAATAAGGAAGCTATGAAGCATTCTAATGAAGGTAAATGAGTAATCATGATGGTCTCAGTTAAGCAAGCCTAATGACAGTGTCACTTTTAAAACACGGGCATGAGACAACTCATGTGGTGACAATCCAAATAGGTCTAACTATCTTGTGGCACGGTCTTTCAAATGGTAACAGTGCAGAACGCAGTTGTTATGGCAGAAAGTACCATTATGAACAGATAAGGAAAATATAAATTATTTTAAAATCATGCTTGGAACTGTAGTAACAGAAACGAAATTTTAAAAGTTAACTGAAGACATTACCATCTGAACAGAAAGATTATTCTATTGAGAAGTTCTTCGCAGTTGCACTGCTGTCTCTGTTTCTGGTGCATATACATTTTTCTAGACTCAAGCAAGGAGGATTACAGATATTTGCTCTTGGACATGTGTTTTGATCAATCTCGACCTCATGAAAACAGCTAATGAGACAAAAGATGAAAGGAAAAACATCTTAGTAACCTGCAGTCTCTGAGAACAATCCACTGAGATTGTTATACACAAAGGTGGTGCCCGATTTATCATTAGAGCTTCCCCACTGACATTACAAAGACAGAAATCATGCTGGACAAGATACTAACTCAACTCATCCACCACCTCTGATAGCATATACCACTGTGCAAATGAAGTTTCTCTCATCCGATTATGCAGCCAAAACTAATATTTCAAAATTCAGGTAACTATAGATTCGTACAAGTAATCTATCAAGGAATAAAGATGGATGACAATTTTTTTTTTCCTTGTGTCTGCTCTATTATACATTAAAAAGCAATTTCACTGCCAGCCATCTGGAAATCAATGTATTCCAAGCTTTATTTTATGATTACCAACATTCCCCCTCGTAACTCATTTCTAATTATAAGCAATAAATCATTCCTTCTCCCTTGTAATTTGTAACAGCCAATTAAGGCAAACCTCTTACTTAAATAGCAAACCTGGCTTTAAAACATCACATATTTTGAGGTACGCACAGAACATCTAATCAAACAGCTGAAGGGTAGAACGATGATTTAACGTGGCTTTTGCAGCCACCAAGGAGACGCATGAGGAAGAACCCACTCTCCCCCGTGCCCCAGGTACACCAGGATTTCTCAAAACCGAAAGCACAGGTCTCATCTGTCTGATTTAATGCAGAAGAGATTGACATGTAGCAATACACGAGCCAGGACACAACTCAGGGAAGTCTGGTGTCAAGGCTTCCCGTTGCCGTATCAGGAAATTAATAAAGAGGCTATAACAGATGAAGCTGTAGGTTGGTCCAGTAAGAAGTTCTGGATGTTTTCTAATTTCATTTTAGGAACTGACGGTGAAAGAACACAGCTCTAAATTTAATACTTAGAAAAACAACTCAAAGAGCTTTTCCCATGCCTGGATTTGCATTCAAGAAATGGACTGGCCTTCTCCTCCTCCCAAGCTGAAGGACACCACCACACACCGCCCAGGTGCTCTCCATCTCGCCTGCACTCTGTCACACAAGGTTTTGCATGAGCATAGCACTCACTCAGATCACTCCTCCCCATACCCCACGGCCAGGAGAGGACCAGGCAGAACAAAGCAGTGACATGGTCTGCAAAGAAAAGATGTCACCACATAAATCCAGATTATTCCTTCAGGGAGAAGTCTTCAATGGCAGTTTTCTATGGCAACTCTCACTAACAGAACAGTATCAAAGAAATGTAGTGGAGGACGTCAGACGAGATCTAACAGGGTGCGTCCAAAAGCACTGGCAAGAACACCGATAAATTTTTACTTATATTTGTTCTTCAGTGTAGGTCTGAATAACAGGCATGTGAGCGCAAACACAAGAGAGAGGCTTCTTATAAATAGCTCTGCTGGGATTTGTCCGTTTGAAAAAAAACCTCGCTCTTGTCAGAAAAGTATTTGATACAATTTTGGATACAGAATTTATTACATGAGAAACTGATCTCAGGAACGTGGAAGTGGTTCCCACTGAGATTTTATTTGGTCATCACACAGCTCAAGTCTGTTCCAGCTTCACATTGTGTCATCTGGTAAGCGTTTACAGTAGGAATCAGGGGAACTGGATTTGGAAAAAATCCATCACAACTGACCTAAATCTGATCTGACCTGAATAATAAAACAAAATACCAAACTCAAAAACGGCTAGACAGAAGTGAGGAGAGGCAATTCATCAGCTGCAGGAGTTATCTCATGAGTTTCCCTTCCTCAGCCATACATGAGGGTTACGCATCCCACTTTTTTCTCCCCAAAGAATGGTAGCGATGGAGGCTATGTGAGCATCCCCTTGTTACCAAAGGTGTCAAAAGCCAAGTGCACAAGTGCTGCAGGCTCCACTGTGTTCCCTTTCTTTTTCAGACACCATTCGTTCCTGAGAGCTGCACTTGGAAGTGGGGAATGCAAGACGTTAGGTAAATAAGAAAATCCAAAGACAACACCCTGGAAGGGGCAGCAGCGACCACGCCAGTACCATCTGGCCTTGCCTTTGCCATCAGTCACCCAGAGTCGTCCCGGAGAGTGGCCTTGGCCGGCACAGTGCTTGACACATGCTGCTGCAACAACCACCTGGATGCGGGTACGGCCGCGTTAGACCCACAGCCACGCCAGCCCACCTTACAACCATGGGTCAGATTCACAACCTGTCTCATCACTGAGAGACTTGCCTGTATTGCTGCTTCACGGTCTAAGGGGGCTGTGCTGCCAGCATCGCTTTATTCCTAAGAGGCTGAGCTGAAGATGTGCAGATGCAGCACCATCTAAGCAAACACACAGCAAGTCTCCATAGATGGATCATTATTTTTGTAGACCTTGTAATGATGTGTTCAACAAAAATTTCATCACTTCCGAGACTCCTTATCTTATTTTTATGAGAGATCCAAGTATTATTTACTAGTCTTCTCAAAACACATCTTAACATCTGGTTCACTCTCCCAGCAGTGAGAACGAAACGCTCAGAAGAAAACTCAAAAATTACTAGCTTGATGTTGGTGAATCTCGGGCAATATTCCCTGCAAAAACTTTGGAAAAGGATGCAACAAAACAGCCTGTACAAAACTGTTGGGAGGCAGAAACAGACACCAAAGCCTATAAATTTAATTTTGAAAATAAGGCGTCATTCTTGTTATGCCTGTGAATGTGTCTCTTCCCCATATAAAGTTTTAAAAGCTTTATATAAACTATACTTCTAAGTAAGCTTGTAATTAGCTAGGGGCAGGCTTGGCTCTAATTATAACTTGTAAAGAGACACATTATGGAAATACTTAGCTAATAACCATAGCAATGCTCTGTTGATGGCTGAAGTCAGGCTGGCGTGTGATTGCCATGTAACCACCTGAGTACTTTCTGTCTTGTGTAAACTGGGCTTCCTAATGAAGCCTGTAGGACTGGTCTGTCAGGTCTTCCTCCCAGCTCTGCCATACAGGGTGAGCCAGGCTTCGCTGCCACTGATGCTGTGATGCCCCTGCTCTTTACACTGTGGGATACCGTTCTCACCTCACCAGGAGATGCTGTACCAAAGAGACCAGAGATCCTGATAAGAGACGCAATTGCAACATTTCAGCAACATGCAAGATCAGACCACATCCAGTGCATGAATCAGTCAGACGTCAGCAAACACGGTGAATATGTATATGCTAATCTATACAGCATTTTTTCAAAGTTAAAATGAAGTTGAGCCCAAATCCCATCCCAAAAACCCAAAAGAATGCTCTACTGGCATGATATCCCTCCAAGTTGAAGTTCCTGTAAAACAATTCCATACAGCTCTCTCACAACTTTGGATCCAACCTCTACTGACATAAGAAAGGTCTAGAAAGTAAAGCTGTGCCTTTTTATTCCAACCTTGGAAGCCTCTTGCATGAAAATCTCTACTTGGGTATAAGTATGCATGGATAATAAAGTGCAAAACCAGTACAAATCACTGGGAAAAGGGCTGTTTACCATGGAATACAACACAAGTTTAAAAGATGCATTGGTACACGCTATGGCCACTTGCTCACACGTACTGTTATGTACCAACAAATCACTGAACTAGGTTGCAGAAGCCCTTCATGTTATGAAAAGCCTATCTCCTTCTCAATGCATCTGGTACAGATAAATAGATGAGTGTAAAACGCAGGCATGTTTTCTTATGGAAAGAAAATTCCAAGTGGAAATGTTAGGAAGACAAAATTAATTGCTTTTTTAAAATCTGTGTACAATATGTGCAACTCCTTTCAAGAAAGGAAGAAGCTACTTCTGATGTGGAGAGAAGACAGCACCATCTTGCCTGACGTCTTGCGTAAGCTCCATGTTGCACTTCTGTAATTAAGTTAGGTTTACTGTTGTAGGGGACCCTACCTGTAAAGCAGACTTACTTGATAGTGGTTTGCTTTAATACAGCTTAATACTAGTGTTAACAGACACAAATTAACCAATAGAAACCTCATTCAAACTGCAGGGGAGATGCCTCTCCTGCTGGTTTAACTGGATCAATTAGAAAACCTCTCCAGGTGAAGCCCATGCTGCTCACAGATGGTGCACAGGGACAGTGAATGGAGCTGCTCTGCTTGGGCCACCAGTCCCTAATTTGGGTCAGTCAAAACAAGCCAGGTCAGCCTAAAGAGACCTTTGCTAACTACTACCTTTTGAAATTGCTGGAGTTTTCAAAATTGCTTAAAGGGCAGTTGCAAAAGCAGGTCAGCTGGCAGATCTGAGGGACGGCAAGAAGCAGCTGAGTTCAGCCGTGAAGACATTTCCTTGACCTTGGCTTACAGCCCACCCCAGATGGCTCTCCACGCCTCCTCTTCCCCAAGCCCTCACCTGGACAGGTGAAAGGTTGACCCCAATCTTAAACATTCATTTGGCCAAAACTTCTGTAACTGGGAATTAGTCACTCCTTGTTAAAGCAAAACACAGCAAAACCCATGTGACAAGATGTGGTTAAGAATCCTTACTCCACCTCATTATTTTACTCATCTCTTCCAAGAAATTGCGACCCCCCATGCTTAGCTCTTTGACCATCAAAAATCCAGCTTCTGAGAAAGGTCAGTGTAAAGCAAGGCGAGTGATTCCTATTGCTGAAGAACATCCTTTCCTCCAGTTTGCAGTGGCTACAGAAGATGCATTAAAAAAGCAATTACTGCAGCTATAAGGCTCCATCCAAAAACTGCTCATGCACATCCTCAACTTTGCGTACATGGAAATACTGAAAAGCTCTAACAGTTGTGGTTGCCTTTCAGCACTGTCCTGCTCCCTTGGACCTGTACAGCTACGGATGAAATCAGGCCACCTGAGGAGGAGTCACATATATGCTGTGCAAGCTACAGTCCTGTCACAATTATTAAGGTATTGACTGCGAACAGCAAAAGGAGTTCAACTGACCATGAGACGTGCAAATATTACAATAAATAGATACTTATATACACTGTCTCATTTTTGTAAAATTCCTCCTCATTCTGTCACTCATCTTTTGTCATCATATTCTGTCAAGTTCTTCAGACAATCAACAGATTTTACTACAACTCTAGTGAGAATGAGTACAACGTGAAACAAACACTATCCATCTCAAGTAAATCCTGACTTCTTTGTACCTAGGAGAGCTTGCACTTAAACCCCATCATGAAATAACAATTGTATTGAACAGAGAAGACAGTAAATTCCAATGTACTTTAAATCCTTCTAAATACTAACCTATGTTTGAAAATCAATAAAAAGTGTACTTTCAGGTTAATCTTTTGCACTTTTTTTTTTTTAAATACACTTTGAACTTTAACGCCTTGCATTAAAAAGTCACAGAAAATAAACCACTATTCCTACAAGACATGGGCTACTTAAGTGCTAAGAAGTATTGTAAGACTTGGTCTGTATGGACCCTCTCTAGGCTTTGTGCCACACGCATCCCTCTCCACAGCGAAGGGGCTCCCTGCTGTACACAAAGAGAAGGCTGTTTGGGCTGAAGTCACAACTTCAAAGACTAGTAGCACAAAATTTGCCAACTCGCTTGACCATTCAAGAAAATGTCAACTGAAACAAAAGCACACCGAGGAAAGTGGTTACCAAATGCCATGCTGGGAAAATAATGCAAATTTGTATTGATGACCAACTTAGCTTTAAGTGAGTCTAACGAGCAAGTTTGCTTGTGTTCTTTTCCATCACCACACTCACTTTGCTCTCTAAAGGCATTTCTGAAGCATCAGTTCAGAAAAGAACATTTAAATTAAAAAAACAGTGATACCCTCCCCCTTTTTTTAAAGAAACAACAGTCTTGAACACGTTAAGTTTAGGTTTCCTACATTCTGTACTTGGTCAAAATATGCAGCAAATGCCTAAGAAGTGCTTGGCCCCAGTGAGACAACAGTCTGCACAGACTCACTTGTAATACACGTCTGCCTTTCAGCTGTTTAATCTCCATGTGCTGTATTTCCTTTATCAGCACTGCAGCATCACTCCAGTTTGCCTTAGTTTTTTTGTGTCTACAAAGTATCGTGGGAACATAAATACTTGGCAACCTAACGCTTGGGCTTTTAGCACGACACCACAGATCTCTGTGTTACTCTGCTCAGTCCGTCAGTAAAATCTTACAGCAAATAAATAGATGTACATTTTCTTTTAAAATGCAATCTAAGTGCCATATTGTAAAGTAAACACTTTTCACTGTGAATATTTTTATGGAAAAAGTTTTTCAGAGTAAACAGTTTTAAAGGAACTGAATAAAATTTAAATACATGCACAATGGTCTTATATTTGTAAATTAATTTGGTAGCAATTTATGATCCTTTGAAATGAACTTTCACAGTCGCTCTTAGTGCAAGAATGTATTAGTTCAGAGGTGTTATGTTTTGCCTGACTTCTACGGGGAAATTACAGCTGAAGCTTCTCTAAGCTTCTTGTTACCTCTAGGCTTCTGGGTGTTAATAACTTATTTGAAAATCTTAAAAGATGAACAGGAAAGCAGCATAACCCTTATAAACAAAATACGTGTTCCTACCATGAACCCGTTTTACACAGAACGCTAATAACAATGGCCAACACTGGCAAAAGTTGATCCATCCAATACTGAACTTGTTTTATTTACTGCCTCAATCTCTTCCCTCTGAATTATGATATCCAAACAGCCAAATTCCCCATCCATCTCACAGGACAAAAGTGAAATAATACACTTCAGAAACAACATACGAGTGATGTGGTATTTTTACCAAATGGCAGCACCACACAGAGAGCCCTGGAGCAGATTTCTCTCATCTCTCGACAAAAGAAATTTGGGCAAGTCATTGACCAAGTACTGTCCCTGTGGCTGCACCCTGGGCTCCTGGTCCATCAGTCCTCCTGGCAGCACGACAAGCCTGTTTGGCAAAACCACACTGGAACAGCCCTCCCTCATCTGCCACACATTGATCCCTCCAATACCTCCGTGGCCCCCATTAACAGCAGACAGTATGTAATGCACATTAGCTCCGATACAAAATCACACCTACAGGGTGTTACAGCTTCTAGGAAACTCAGGAGCTTGGGATCACCAAACCCTTTCCTTTAGGCATCACCTAAACAATTTGAGATGATGAAAGATGCCAGGCTGATGCTGACACCTGACCCACTGAACCCGGCTATGTTCTCCTCTCATTTTCAAATGAGGACTCCATTGGACTCTCACCAGCTTTAGCAACAGCATGACAGACCCGACCAAAACTGATTGCTCCCAAACACTGGTATCCACCCTGACCAGTAAGCAAGTCCAGGTGAGTACCCTCTTGCGTGACCAGCATTTTTGCAGATCAGCTTTTGCTGTCTTTTCATGTAACACTGCAACATGGCAGTTCAGGTAGGATGAAGCCCCTCACCTTTTTTAAAGGATAACATCATAAGTTGAGTAGGTGTCTTTAGGAACAAGAGCTAAAAAGTTAGACTCTACTTGTCAAACTGCAACACAAAGTTGGCTTTAGTTCTGACATAACTAGTGTGCAAGCTTCACATTTATTCAAAACAGATGAAACAAGTCCCAATTCTTTTTGAATAGCAGAACTACTGAAGAGACCTGGTGGAGCTCAGCACAGCGGGAGTTCTAGTTGTCTATCACCACACGTTTAAACACTTGAGGACTTTGCAATAAATGCTGAACTGAATTCACCATCAAAAGACAAATTCCATGTTCTATCTGCCAAAACCTTTAGCAGCCTAAGCAGAAAATGTCACAATTGATTTTCAGCAATGGTATAGAAATAAAAACCAACATTTTGAAGTCTTTACGAGATAGACAGATAAACAGCGTGAGACAGATGGATTTATTGCTATACATAATTTTTTTACTCCTCCCCAGCAAAAATCAGGTTTCAAATGAATTGACAGAGCTAAACAGATTAAGAAAAAAACCCAACTGATGAATAATTTTGTTTTTAAATTCTCTGGTCTGTCAGAACCATCGGCCTAGAGGTATCAGGTGAACAGCTTTTTCTTCTAAACCACCACTGCTTTATTTGCATTAGGGTTAAAGAGCTTCCCCCCTCCTTGACTGGTGTCAGATATAATAAAACAAAAACATTTGCAAGGAGGGAAAAAACCCACCCTGAGCTATTAAAAATGCTGTTTTGGAGGCTCGTTTACTCCCTTCAGTTTCTTTGACAAAGTCACAAATTACCTTTGGGGTCACTTTGCACCCACAGAACCCCTGTGAGGGGTATGACTGCCGAGCCCCCCAAAATCCCAAACCCCCTCCCTCCTCAGCTGGCTCCAGCTCTTGCTGGCCAGGAGATGCATTTTTTGTGGGAGGAGGCAGGGTTGGTGTATTTGCAAATTCCCTCCTCTCTCTAAATTTAGCAGAGTTTTTAATACTCCTGAGTTAAACAGTGCAGTGAGATACAGAGAGAAATGCAAGTCCGTGTCCATAAACTCTGAAGGCTGACTGCAAGCATTCACCAAACATCTGATACTGGCAAGCAGCAGTGGCTGCTGAGCTGATAAGCTGTCTGCCATGCTTACAGACAGGCTCGACATTTGAAAGGACTGAGAAATAAGCAACTTTATAATACTGCCATAAGGGACTTAATGCTAATGTTAGAAAAAGGAGTTTGAATAATCAGGCTCTGCAAAATGCAGTCGACTAAGCAGCAGGCTGGGCCACTTTCAGAATTACCAAGTAACCTGTTTTCATGTAACCTTTTTGACATGAACAACTGACCTGCATCCAGGAGCACAGTAAATGAGATTTTAGTTTCCCCTTCTGCTTGCTGTACAAAAAAAAAAAAGTCAAAGTAACCGTTCCTACTTAAAATGGTAAAACACCTATGAGAACGGCAACAGGAATGGGAAAATAATCAGCTGAAGGTTTGTTTCTTTAGGACTAAGCCCACTTTAACAGGGTCAACAGAAGCAGCAGTGGAGAGGGGTCAAGACAACTGCCCTTTGCACCAGCATTTCCCCTGGACAGCAGGCAGGAGCTTTCGGCTACCCCCCACCCTAAGCAGCCTGCAACTGCTACACTGCCGCAGGAGAAACAAAGCCAGCCCTGGCTTTTAAGACACCTTCAAACCCTGTCACACTTCTACTTGTGCTGTAAGCTGGAGAAAAAAAGTCTGAAGGTGCTGACCCCCACGCAGGGAAATGAAACTGGGCCAGCCTGGCATCCTTCTCTCTCACCCATTAGTGACTGGGACATGCAGCACCCTCTACTTTGATGTGGTTTAAGTCCACATCCAGCTACAGAGGACCCACGGGAGTAAATGCTTTACCATCACCACTTATCTCTTTCTCCAAGTCTATGAGTGCCTCGAGGAACAAATTCAGACTTAATCTAATCAAATACAGCTCCAAAAAGAGACAAGGATCTTCTTACGTCACTTCAGTATTTGGCCCTCAACCTGTATTTTGACTGTGCTGTCTTCAAACACGGCAGCCAACCTTACCACCACTGAGACTCTCCTTCTGCCGTCCCACTGAAATTAGCCCTCTCCTTGGCTGCAGCCTAGCTCTGCCATGCCATATGCTGCCGTTTTCCTCATCCACGCTCTAAACACTGCGCAGGCTCCTATCATCACACTAAGGATAACGTTTCAGCATTTCCTCCAGATCATCACTATTTTGTTTCTTGCTCTGAAATCACCCTAATGACTCCAATTCTCTCATCCAAAGAAGCAAATGGATCTCCAAGACAGGCCTAATGCCTCCCTGATCTGACACATGCTGCTTCACCAACACGTGGCCCAAATTGGTCCTTTTGTAGAGTCTCCTATCTAATTTGCAGTCCACTATCTCTCTATCTCTCTTAGCTTTATGGCTTTTACAGCTTCTGCTCCCATGTATGCCTGCATTTCAGATTATATTTCTTTAGATGCATTAGCCTGGATTTTTTCCAAGATGTTCTTTTTTATTTCCTGCTCTCAGTTATTTTCTTTTTTTTCTTAGTGGCACTGCTTTGCACGGCCGCTTTCAGTCGTCTTTGCTGTATGACTCACTTTATTGTCTCCTGCAGATTTCATTAGCACAGTTCTCCATCTCATTATGAACTAGGATTGAATTTCACACGTTGTTCAAGCTTTCCACAAACATCTCCTTGCAAGTTAGTGCTGTCCTCGCTGTTTGCTTGGGCAGACATGGTACTCCTCTAAAGGAAAGATCTTGGGCTACGAGAATCTGCCTAAATAGTCCAACTTTCTGGAAGTGCTAAAAGGAAAATGCTAATGGTGTTTGAGAAGCAGGGTAACATGTTAACACCATTAGCTCCTGGAAGATTTTGGTTTTTCCCATGACCTGTTTTGTTAGGTATTTGAAGGTAACTCCTGCCAGGAACAGATGGTGTTCAAGCAGACAACTGGCAAGGGATCTAGAAGAGCGCACTGAGATGGTGCTGTGCGTTAAGTCTGGCCAGTTACCCAAAAACCGGTATGAATACAACAGGAGCTGCCAAAAGGTATTGTTTCTGGAAGAAAATGTAGTAAGTAGGACAAATAAACCTGTAGGTGAGGAAATTTCAGAAACTTTCTGATACAAGGATGGTGCCTTGCTTATTAGTTCCATTTTTGAAGCATTTGTATCAAATAGTCTACAGATGGTTAGAAGTAACGCTTCGACACGTGCCCATATCAAAGAATATGATAATGATCTTTCACAGATGTGATGGCACAATTAAAACAGCAGACAAGAGGAGCACTTTTTGAGAAACATTTAAAAACAAACAAATCTTAATCCTCCACAAAATGCCTTCAAGCAGCTGAATAAATTTCCTCTCAATTTTGACTCCAGTATTATCTTACTTCAGACCAAAGAAAAGGGTAACACAGGAGACCTTCAAATGAATTACACTTTACATTATGTATGTGTTTCAGATAATCCCGGCTAACTGCCCCGAACCATTTCATTTTCAGAAATTGCATACTCCCCCAGTATAAACACTACTAATGACGCAAAATAAAACCAGAAGGGATTCATCTCCTTTCTAATGCTAAATATTGCACAAGTAGCTACCATCTATGTAATCTAAATGCTGCCTCGACGCAATTTCCAAAATCGAATACAAAATTGAGAATAAATTGTTAGGAGATTACCCTTCAAGAGAACTACTGCCAGGAATCTCCTAATAAGACCTGTCACTTTGACCTTCATGCATTTTTTTTTACCACCTTCACTTGCTGCAATGTTGTGTGAGTCTAAGTGCAATAAGGAGCCCATTTAGGAAGAAGTCCCTTGTGCATTACGCTTCAACAAGCCACAGGCTTGAAATATCCATGGAACCGTTTAAAATATTTACAGGCAGCAAGGTCAAGCTCTGGAGATCCTGGACAGCAATCTAGCACACTCTGAGAAATGGAAATATTCAAACCTCCCTCCCTGAATATGTATGTTTAACAAAGACTTAAAAGCATTGTTTTAAGCAAACCCTGCAGACACAGGGAAACTCATGCAAAATATATTTTCTCTGTCCGTAACTCACCTCTCTGCGGCACATAGATTACATTAGCCTTTACAATATTCCCTACAAAATCTAGATGTAAGGGGTCCTAACCACAAGATTTCATGCCTTTATTTTGAAATACTGTATTGCTGGGGAGCAGGAGATGCTACAGGTGGGAAGCCAGAGACAGCATTACAATTCCAAGTGCCAAACATCGCAGCAGAAAAGCCCCATAAAGCTGTTTACCAAAGATAGCCCTGATACACCATTGCTCATCAGGGGACGGCAGGGCCAGAGCAGCTGCTGCATTTCACATCGTGATGTAATCCACTGTACTGTTGCAGGAGCCCCACTAAACGTCCTGAGGTTTCATCACCCATTGTACGCCAGCTCCCTGTTTCCCTCATATCAGTGCATATTTCTACCGTTTATTGGACATCCAGGCAACGTCACATTTTGGAACATCACAATCCATTTAGGATTAAATTTTTGCCCCTTAAGCATTCCTCCTTGGAACATGATCTTTAAATGATTTTGATTAAGGCATCTTAAGCACAGTCAAATGATTTTGATTATGGTATTACATTTTCATAATGGACTAATGTAGGAACAGTTTACTTTTCTGTAGGTTACTTTTACTCCCACTTAAACAGCAACATGTTCCTTCTCATTCTGACCAACTCAACCCTATGAAAGAACTACAAAGCCCACAAAATGGTACTTGCATAAATCATTAACTAAATGTTTGCTGTGATCAAGGCAGCAATTGAAAACCATTAAAAACAAGTCACAGGCTGACCCAGCATCAGTCTCAATCCTTTCAGGCAATGAGGACTGTCACTAAATGTGACAACTTTCTGGCTCATCAGGGCACTGGCGAAAAAAGGCCCCGAGAAATCTTGTAATTTTTTTAACAAGATCCTAGTCTACCTCACAAGTGAGGTTTTCCACTGCCAGATGGTCAATAGGAATGCTAATGGAAAGAGTTGAAGCTGAAATAAATCTGCCACTTTTAATCAATCACAGACAACGGTGTCATCAATAAGCCACTCATGTTATGACAAACTCCCTTCGGTTCGCTACAAGCAAAGCTGATAAAAGGCATCACAGCTACGTATTCATTGCCGATAGTGGGCAACTTTAACGTAGGCATGTTTGAGGGTTAAGGATTCTTCTTTCCCTAGCGATGCCATGATTTTGGATTCACCCTGATAACCGCTCAAAAGAACAACAGTTACTACATGTTAGAAGGTATTTTGAGAGTAGCTCGGTAGGAAAAAAACCCAAAACCCCACCAAAAGCTCCAAAAATCCCATTAAATCAGCTACTATCTAACAGAAATTCACTCCTTATTTTCAAGTCTTTGCCTACACACACAGGGTGCATTCTCCACTGTGTGGGAAGTATAATTACAAAAGGGTAACTATGTGACATGCTGACAGCCCATCCATCTCTCTTTCACTCCACTCCAACCCCTCCAAATGCCTGGGACCACAAAATCCAACAGAGGTAAAAGTTGCAAAAATAACCAGGTTCCTATGCCCTCTGCGAAAATCAGAAGAGGGGACCCAAAAAGAAGAGTTCCCCACCAAAGGGGAAAGAGTTGAGCACATCCCACACAGGTATCAGCTGCTGACAGCCACGCGCCTCGCACCAGAAAACCCATCTCTGCTTGCAGGAAAGGCAGCAAGGAAAGGCTCGCAGAGGAGCGCTGGGGCTCTTGCGCCAGGAAGGAGGGGACAAAGGACGGCCACCGGTTGAAAACTAGACTCTGCTACTTCCACTGCTCATGGCACAGGTTGCTTTACAACCATAATTTTTACAGAGGCTTCCAGAGTTGGCCCCATTAAGAACTGCGTCTTTTTGCTTTCACTACTGTCCATCAGTGTTTTGAAATATAATTGCAAAAACAAGACTCTACGATTAGGCAAAGGAAATCTAATATTTTCCCAATTTAGAGGCAATATGGCATTCAGTTGCTTGAAAGAAAAAAGAAAATGACAAAAGTTACTACAGCACAAGAGCAAACAAGTCATTTCAAATCCACTTATGGAGACACAGGAAATTATAATTAGCCCAAACTTCATAACTTGTCTATCAGTATGGCAATAAATACATTACTAAAGATGCTTCTCCCTCCTCAACAAATCACAACCTCCCAATATCTAACTTACAAAGACCACAGGTCAACACAAAAAACTTTCAAGCTGGTTTTGCAACTCTCACTGGACAAAATCATGCCTACGCAGACACTCCTGTGCCTTCCCTTCATCACCCAGCTGGGAGAGAGGACACCTTCGTAATGCTGAGTACCAGATACGAAGCAGTCACATTTTGCTTGCTTTTTTGCTTGTTTTTTGAGCATCCATCCAAGTGTAACTGTGCTGGACACGCTCACTGGAACAGCATGATCACCCTTCAATACCATTCTGAAAGAGTATCGAACTGTGTGTGCACACAGAGAACACTGATGATCCATTTTATGAAATAATGAATGCCAGGATGAGTATCCCAATATCTTCAAAATTTAAAACCAGCAATTTCTATTTCAGTAATAATACTCTGAAAGATAATACGTTAGAGTTATTATAGACTGCTGCAGCAGCATAGATTAGTCTCATAGAATTGATCTTCAGGAGACCAAATGGCAGATACGTGATGTTCCCTACAGTTTAATCAGTGAGCACCTTTCAGTGTTTCTGAATCATTTTTTTCCTCCATTTTCCTATTTTAATCTTTTTATGTGTGTGCTTTTGAAGTTCTAAGGAAAAGAAAAATACAGGGTTTTTTTCTTTTCATGCAAAATGAAAGGTTCTCCTACTAGATTTTGAGAAAGACTGCAGTCAAAACAGTACCTAAGAGCTTAAGTTAGACAGCAAGACACTAAATAACACTGAGATACGCTTGACAAGAGCTGAATAAAGTAAGATTATTAAACACAAAGGTGATGCCCGTCCTAAAAAATGTCTTACAAAAGAAAGGAAAGGAAAATATTTGCAGCAATAGCGATAGACAGCATGTTTACTAACTTATCGGAGAAAGCTGTAGCACGCATTGGCAAAAGTTCAGATGTTCTGAAGCAGATCATTTTACCATTTCTTTCCCAAAGTGTGCACAAAGCCTGAGAACACCCACTCAGTCAGCGACCTCCCTCGTTAGGGACCAGCCTCCCAAGTCTTTGCAGTGTCTGTATACATACCAGAATACACACTGCTCCACCCTTTGAGAGCACGAACCAAAGTCCTATGAGGTCAGTGGGACAAAATCCATCCCTAGGCATGTTATGGTACAGAAAGTCTTAAGGTGATCCATTACTAGAAGACTTAGGTGATTGAAATGACTTACCTAAAGCATTCCCATTCTCATCTTAATGACATTTCTAAAGCAGCCATGTAAAAATCCCTCTTTAAAAACTCTCTTGAATATGAGTGCTTCTACAGCTGCTGGCTCTGACCCTTTGGCTACGGTGGGAGACTGAGAGTGTTTAAATCATTGCAGATTCACCCTATTTAGTGAATTTAAACTGGAAGCTGGCCAGGTACCTCTAGAGCTGTGACGGGGAGCAAAGTCCATAGGCGAGAGGAGCTCTGCTGTTGAGGGTACTTTAGCAAAAGATAAGTCTTCCAATAGAAGCCTGAAAATCTTGATCAACCTTTAATATTACTTGAAAGTAAAGCCTAATACGGGTACCCTCAGCTCTACTACGTCTCCTACAGCGTAGGTCCAGCACTAGCAACAGCACCACAAACATCAGCTCTTAAAATGGTGGTCTGTAGAGAGGAAGGGTATTAAAGGCCTTGATTACTGTGCTAGAAAAAGTCTTAGCTATTTAATTTGCTTTAAAATGGGTTTTAAAATGGAATCAGCAGATATTGAAATTGAAAAGAGAGGGAAAGTAATTTAGACAAAAATGCATCTGTTATTGCGGCTGGTCTCTTGCACATACTCTGCAAAAACCATCTTAAATCTGGACTGCCCTGAGTTGCAAATCCTGTCAGCAAATGCTGAACCATAAACTTGAGCTTTCTAGTGTCTGGTCTTCACCAAAAAGTTAATGTAAAGCCATGTGTAATACCCGCGAGCTACTGAAGTAGCCACAAAATAATAAATATATATTATACTGCAAGCCTCTCAATGCCTTGGATCTCAGGATTTCCTACTGCTTCATAATTTTAAGAACTCCTTATGTTTTAAGAAGTAATTCTAAATTGCAACCCAAAGCTAATAGAAAACTACAGCCTAGTAATCATCGGATCTTAGAAATGTTCTCTGTCAGTTCTCCTGATGAGATAGAAATAAATGCATAAAATCTGCATTTTCCTCCAACAGCTATTTAAAGAACTTCTGTAAAACTTGTGTTTATGTACATATATACTCACATACATACATATATATATAATTCAGAGCCTGAAGATTACCATGTGCTGAAATACAAACTTTCAGCATGATTTAATTACATTCGTGTTTTCTATAGTTGAACAAAGTCAGAGTTATTTATCCACTCCTGGATAAAATACAGGAAGCACCTGAAAAATGTTCATTCAGTAAAACCAGCAAATCTTCCAAACAAGTTTGGGCAAATAAATCGCGGGATCGGGTTTCCCATCCATCATGTTGAGGGTGGTGCATTGTTTTTCCACGGCAGGGTTTGAGATGGCCAGCCTGACCCACAGCCACGGCCGCATTGTTGGTGCCAGCGGGTGAAGGCTCCGAGCAGGAGCAGGCTGCTGCCTCCTGATAAATCACCCCTGAACACAATGGGACTCTGGGAGACAATACTGTCTACGGTTCCTTTTGATGTTAAGGGTTTTTCTAATCTCTTCAGGTTAGATTAAGAGAGAGGCAGCTGGGGTCGGCGAAGGTCAGCAAGATGGGGTTTATTTTTACAGAAACCTTCCCCTTCCAACGCAGACTTCTCTAGCTAGTCAGTCACTTGCTAGTAAGTTAGTTTGCATTTTACAGAATTTATGATTTCTTATGGCTTACACACACCACACTTTGCATTGGATTCAGTTCACTGGTTACAAAAACCCCCAAGCCCCAGTGGCTTTAAATCCTTAATTAGCCCTTTCTTTGTCTTTTCTTCCCTTCAAGGCTTCCTCTCCCTTGGTTTTGGTTTGGGTTTTTTTAAATAAAACAGAATTAAGTATTGTCATTTCATGCTTTTAGAGTTGATGAACCAGTACTTACATTTATTTTCACGATAGACACAGTCTATCTGAGCCATACCAGATGAATGCATGTCATCCAGCTAAACTACACTACCTCAATGCTTTGCTGGTGGAATGGAATAAGAATATTTTAAGAAATAGCAGGAAAATGAAAATATGGATGCACAGATAAAAATTGTTCTCTTCCTACAGAGATTTAAGGAAATTTAAGTTATATGTACCCTGAACTTTTCCCATGATGAGACTGAAGCTTTTTCAGCAAGCTTCTCTCATACTTTTGGCATATAAATGCTCTGACTTCAAAAATAAACCTAAGTTATATAAAATCTGACCAGTAAGGCCCAATAATTCTTCATATTCCAGATTGCTCAAAGGTCAAAATCACATTTGGACTGGACCAGGTTGTAGGCAAAGAAAGCTCTTATTTCACGGACACATTTAGAAGATTTGAAGAGGTGTGGCAGAGGTGGTATCACGAGTGAACACATCAGCAAAAGGCAGGTTTTTTGCATTGCCACATCACTGAGAGCCATTAAGGATTCTAATCTCCTGGACACTGTCCAGAGGGGAGGAGGGAGAGGAGGAGGAGAGACCTCAGAAGGTACAGCCTGATGTAGGAATACCCAGAGAAAGCCTGCAGTAGGCATCCATCAGCAACATGAGCAACCCGAGCTGCTCTCCTACCCACCTTGTTCCACAAACAACCTACACAAGAGTTCACCTTTCTTCTACTCTGTTCCCATCATTAATTTCTGTAATATTTCAAAAGGTACGAATAAATTGCAAACATGTTTAAGACATGGCTATATTTGCATATCAATTTTTTAAGCCAATATTGCTTGCACACGGTTCATTTGGCAGAAGAAAAAGTGTCTAAAACACCTTCAGTTAAGCACAGAATTAACTTTAAATTGACTTCCTAAAGCCCATACTGGAAGGGCCCATCTCTGTCTCCAGGAGCTGGGCAGCAGGCGATGCTGTCTTGTAACAACAAGTCGTGTGTTTTAAATCACCCTAATTTCTGCCTAGCTTGTCTTCATCTAATAATTTGATTCACTGTTGACTTAAATCTCCATTATTAATTCATCAGATGACTGATTGATTCAGCTACAGCTTTAATCTGATGATTGTCTCACACAACTTCAGCAACACTAGTTTTAGTTAGAATTCCAAATTGTTTTGTTTCGTTACCGCTGCACGATAAAATCGGTGCAGAAGTGTGCAAAGCCATTTTTCTATTAAAACTACCATGTCACCACTCTAGACAGGCAAAGATAACCTTACAAAATAAATATGCCAGCCACAGACACCTCATTCTGCTTCCAGATTTGTATGCGTGTCCTTCATACTTCAGATCTCAAAACACTCAGATTAAATATGTTGATAACTTCTTAAAAGAACACCATGCTGTAAAGTAGCATATATTTCTTTCACAACAAATACCCCATCTAAACCCGTTCCTGAATAAAGAGACAACAGACTATTAAATATAATAATACTAATGCCCAATAGTTCCATTCTGCATGAGGCCTGAGAGAGCTCTCAACGACTGAGCATCTTCCAGTGCTCCAATTCAGCACGGCTGCACTCAACTCCCAGTATCAGTACAGATTTCAAATCCATCGCACCATGTCACCCTGTGGGTTATAACGGCCTTGTTGTATCCTTTCCCTGCCAGCTATCGCAGCCCTGCTTGAATTGAAAGAGTTTGGATTGTCTACTGCTTTTGACAACTGCTGAACCAGTTAATGCCTTGGAAGAGCAGTTGGGGTGAGAGGATCTCCACTTGCACGTACACTTGGAGTGCAGGTCCTGCTGTCTGTACACGCTATCCTTTACTCTGTACCTTCCCAGCCAACGTCCACAGCAACACAGGTTTCTTTTCAAGTGTAAAACATGGGGGAGAGGAAAATGTATGTACAAGCTGGTAGTATCCTCCCTTACTTCTTTCTGGGTCACAAGGAAGGGGTCTGCATGAGAGAATAGAAGGAGGTGGGCTGCTCTAGAGAGGGTGGGGAAGTTACCTTGGTTCCTGCATATCCTAAACACGGCGACGGGTTTGTACAATCTATTATTGTGTTGCATTGGAGGAAGGGGAAAATGCTGGGCAGAAATTTCTGACTCACAATAAATTGAAATTCAACAGAAGAAAAAGTTTAATTTGCTGCATAATCTTCCAAGACCACATTTAGAAGTTATCTCAGTATGTTTCATCCTATATTTAGTAACAACTGCAGCAAGGTAAAACAGAAATCAGTCAGCACACCAGAAGCATCACTGGGTAATGGAACAGCACTTACGTAAATGACTAAGTTACAGTACACTGGCCAATTTAAAACTAATTATGTAGATGCTGTTAAATATTATGTGAGCAAGCAGTACTTCAAGTTTTTCAGCAAACTGCTATAACTCCAATATTTACTGAGCCATGGTGAAAGAACTGCAGTCACAACCACATAATGATTGCCAGCTATCCAGTCTGGCAATGCATGCAAACATCAAGAAACAAGAAACTTCATGTGACTGCTCTCCTAGTTTGGGTATTAGTTGTGGTAAAATAACATTTGCCATATTGTAGTGAGGAAAAGTTAAGTTTTTGTTTGTTTTGTTCCTTTTCCTTCAACATTTAACAAATATTTGCTAAAGACTCAACTTAATTTGCAAATCTGAAACACATCAGACATACACTTCCCTTGGTTTATACTAGAAAAAAGAACAGATATATATTGTAAAGATCCACAAGCAGACCCTGCTGGACTAGGGTCAAAGGAAAATCAATTCAGAAACCAACCATTTTCCACCCATGAAAACACAAAGAAATAAATCAGAAAGAACTACAGACTGAGAACAAGCATTTCACAGCTGTGAAGCACTCTCAGCCGTGACAGCAGGACATGCACCTCTAGGGTTTGTTAACAAGAGCCACAACACTTCCGATTTCTTTGTTTCTTCCCACTCTCCTCACCCCCACATCACATATAACTATTTTTGCTAACAGGCTATTAAAGTTCAAGAGACCGCGCATATGTATTTATATTAAGTCTCCTATTAGACCCACTGAGTGCAATTTGGAAGTAGAAAAACATGCAGAGCATTTTCTTATAAGCAACCTGAAAATGAGAACGTAGACAAACAAGGCGCTCGCAATCCAACTGTCACACAAAATTATCTTCTGGGCTAAAATTGCTCCTATTTCGTCTTAAAATGCAAAAGAAAATTATTTCAGACAGTCACAGAACACCCGCTGCACGTTGGCGCTGCCCAGCTGACCTCCCCTGGAATCCGACAAGGAGATGATTTTCTTGAGTGGGAGGCAGGAAAGCAATATCCAATTTATATTAAACAAACAAGAAGGCTGCTGTAAAAATAAGGAGACTTGACCTGAGTCTGGGCCACGAGGCTGAGCCAGATCAATGCCTTTTTAGTTTTACATTGAAGGCATTCTAATAATTCGGGGTAAATGGAACCAAGCACTGGACTTGGCAATGCTTGTTATTGCTGAAACACTTGCACAAGCCTAGATGAGTCCTCACCCAATCCTGATGGGTTCGTTTATATATATTTCTCAAAGGTTCTCTCTCCTAAGTCCAAATAAACGACAGCTCAGGAACACTCCTCAGCAGTCCCAGCAGACCATGTTTCCTTATCCGTACACTAAACCAAATTCTGACAACATGAAATGTCTGTACTATAAAATCTGAATGCTCTTAATGAATGATATACAACTAGAGATGATTTGCAGCACCACTGAACTCACAGAAATTAGTACAGTTCTCATTGAGAAAGCTTCTTTACATTATTTCTCCCATTGATAAGCTATTCCAGGGGCATTTTTTCTCCAATTATATTTTACAGGGTTACAATACAGGTGGGCTAGTTGCCATACTAAAATTTCAGCGTTTCATTCCAGTACACAAAACCTAATGAATCCAAAATTGGAATTCTTAGGAAAAATACTCCTTTTAAACAACAAAACAAGTTAGAAAACCTTTAACTTTGTTTCTCTTAGCTCAGTAGCAGAAGAGGCATGAAAGGGGGAAAGGATTCTGTAACTCAGCTCCTGCAGGAGGAAGGGAAGGATTGAGGGATGAAGGCATGAGCTTTTTACTAACCTCACCCTAATGAACCGATGCTGCATGACAGAAAAGCACAGAGCTGCTGGAGTAACGGCTGCAATGAGTTGGGGGTCAGTGGCAGGAGCGGCTCCTGCTGCAGCAGCCCAAATATGCCCAAACCTCGTAGGCTGGGGATGCTGTGCCGGGCCATGGCTGGGAAGAAGCTCCTTTCTCAGTGGGGTGGAGCACAGCCATGAGAAACGCTATCCACACACATTTCAGAGTTTAGTGCAGTTGTATTTTCAGGGGTATCAAGCCCTTCAGATGTGAAATGAAAATGCTATCATTGGAATCAGGGAGAGCTGATCTTCAAAATAGCCTGAGTAATAAACGTCAAATCCTGACAAACACCTGCCAGCTTCTGGAAGGACAGGTTTAGGGAACTGGTTTTTCCTTTTTTTTTTTCCTTCTTCTTTGGGAAAAATAAACACATTCTTTCCCCATCTTTCCATCCTACCTCAGAGTCGAGAAAAATGAATTTTGGGTAAAGGAATAACCTGCTGCACCATTCCCCAGACAGTGTGCAGGTTCTTGCTCCCCAACATTCTCAGTGGCACTGCTTAACTCGGTGTCCACTCAGAAGGGTGGTGCTATGCACAGAAAAAAATGCCTTTTTCCTCCTGTGCCCTCACTTAATGAAGAAAAGGCTGCTGGTCATCACATTTTAGCATTCCGAAGTTAAAAACACACACTCATTTTAAAACATGTTGGGTCAGATACATTTCTCTCCAGCTCTTGCCTCTGATTTATCTCTTTATTACAAATGGCTTCTTAGCTTATAAGAGCAGTAGTTACCTGCAGCATTATCCAGGTTACAACATTACTACAGGCTTTACTAGATCAACTCCTTCAATCAACTGTGAACAAGTAGATGCATGTGTCAGCTCCTTTCAAAATCATGTGTAAAGCTCTCTCCCACACAGCTAACTTTAATAAAGAGAGGCATGACTTGCAAAGCAGAACCATGGAAGTCTTGAACTCATTTTTTCTTGGCTTTGTTTTTTGTAAATAAAATACTAAACATAATTTGTATAAGCTTGTCCCTCTAAAAGTTGCAAGACTGGAAAATACTGGTAAGATTTCTTTTCAGTGGAGGTACTTATCAAATGTCACCGTTTTCCTGTTCAAAATAGCTAATCATTTTGATTAACCTTTGATTTAAATGATTATATACCGCAGCAAAGCACAGGCATACATAAAATTACACCCCAAAGAAATTCTCAAAGCACAGATCACATAAGAAAACAGTTATGTCAAAGTGGTTAGAGAATTTATTTACCCTGTACATAATATTCAGACCAAAAGCTGACTCCACATGCTCAATGGGAAGGTTCTCACCACATGTCCATTTATACCCAGGAATCACAGTCTAGTTAATCCCGTAGCCAACACAAGACTGCTTCCAGAGGAAACACCAAAAATATCAACCAAGTAATAATTAAGCTACAGAAGCTACCATCTCAGCAAGCATCTTCTGTAAGGAATTTTATGCCAGGTGGGAAATTGGTGCTAGCATATTAGTTCCATATAAGAAGAAGGTCTGAAGGAACAGAAGACAAGAAATAAAATTTAATATCTCACTTTGAGTAAAAACACATGAATTCCAAACCATGTAACAGTCTTCACAGAGAGAAAAAACGGGATATCAAAGGTAAATTAAGCAAAGAACTGAAGGCAATTCTGAAAAATAAAAATATACGGTGGAAAATTAAAGTACTCTTAAGATGCCATCTCAAAGGGCCAATTTGTACAGAGAATGCATACCACCAAAGTTAGCATGGAAAAGACTCTCTCAGCTTCACAGCTGCAAAGATGGGTACTTGTCCCTCTTCAGAAGCTCTGCTCCATCATGAATTGCTAACCCATAGGACTCGCTGCAGACGCCCATCAGCCCACCAGACTCCACTGCATCAGCTGAAGTCAATGAACTTTTAAGATACCCAATCCCAAATTTTTAAACTATTACTGCAATGTCATTTTTCCTAATAAAAAAGGTTCTGAAAAAACAATTCTCTTCTTGACACGGTGAATCAACAGTGCTTTAACCTTTATAATCACTTGGGTCTAGCTGATATAAAGGTTTTTCAACCATCCAGGAATCCCTTGGATTATTCAAACTGAGCTTTGTTTCACACCATTTGAGATTGATCTAAGTATTCTGGAAAACGCGAGCTCACGCTCCTCCCCTCCACAAATACCAGTCTCACAATGTAAAATAAAGTAACAATATTGTACATTTAAAAACATGCTTGCTTTGGGTTTATAAAAAAAATTACAAGCCATGGCCAACGTAGAATAAGCAGTCGGGACATTTGGAGGTGTGGCTGAGTCAGAAGCACCCAGCCAGGACACAGCACTCAGCACAAAATCTCCACCTGCTGAAACAGTAAAACTACAGATAAAAGCTTTCTCATTGTCAGTAATCCTGGATGTGAGGGAAGCAGGTGGTTTGGGGCTTCTTCCCTCTGCATTCCCCAGGAGGAAGAAACACAGATTCTGCTGGACATTTGCAGTATCAACAAGTGAGGAGAAAGTTTTCAGGCTGGGTGTGACAAATAGCACCCCATGCCCCTACCTCCCACAACAATACTAAAAATAATCTGGCAAAGCTAATGAGATCGAAACAAACTTCCACCTTACAGAGTAACACGCACATTCCGAATACCAGAAAGGGCGAACTGTAACTGAGGGTTGGAGCTGGGGGCAGTGGTCCCACTGGGGAGCTGACTGTCTCCCCAGGCTCCCTCCGCAGTGTGGGATCATCAGGCTCCTCCAAAGCACCTCAGTTAGGCTTCTGCCCATATTTTACCTCCCTGCAGGAATGTGATTCCAATTAGAGCCAAGAAAGTACCAAGTAATTTATCAGGATAAATGAGATGCCGACTGCTAGGCTGTGGAGAAGTATTACATACATTCTGCCTACTAATAAAGGGGATTTTTCTGGGGTCGTGACACCATTGAAAAGCCAACAAAAATGTAGCCGGAGCAGATGCTACTTGAAAGTGTGCATCCAAGGCAGGAACCTGAACAGCAGAACAAGCCCCTGGCTCTGCAAATGCATGGTTCACAGTAGCCAGGTCCTGCGGCTCTAAAGCATAGGTGGAGCCATGTGTCAACATGTACTAGCAAAATGGATAGTCAATAAATACAAGTGAGACCATGGAGAGAATTTGGAGATGAATTTCCAAATCTAATCAAATCTGAGATCTCCACCAAAGGCTTTTGTCATATTCATAGCAGGCACAGTTTGGTTTGCTATTCGTATGCTTCCATTCAGAACAACCTTCTTTCATTACAATGGGTTCAGCTGCGCTTCGCAGTCCTGCTTCTTTTCTTCCAAGGCAAATTCTTCAGCAGATTAACCTGACACATTTACTCCCCTGATAATATATCCTGTCTTTTCTGATATCATTACCAATTTCAAGCACACAGCAATAGGTTTAAAATTTTTCCAAAGTAGTGACTTGAAAGCTTTCTTGTTCCTGCACTTTCTTGGTACAACGCATTTCACTTCACAAGTTATGTTGTAAGGTTCAGCTCAAGTAAATATGAAATAAATTATTAAGCTGCTAACCAAAACCTTCCATTCCTAAAAACCCTCTTTATTGGACTTGAAGAGCTCCAGCGTACGACACAGCTCTAACTGGAGTCCAGGTTTTAAGTAGCTCAAAGTGGTGATTTCTCTTTTCTAGGAGTTCAACATATTATTCTTAGGCTTCATACGCACAGAAGACATTAGTGAAGATAAACTGTGCAACTGGTAATTGAAATGAAAGTTGCAACATCTATTATGGTAACATCCTCTGTGCCATATCTCGAACACACAGAGAATGAAATGACTTCTGTGTACGAAGCGCCACTCATGATACCCACTGGAACAAAAATACATTATGAAGTGTAATGAAACACATTTAAACAACATAAAATTACTTACATTGTCATTATTAGTCTTCTACCATCTTGACAGATACAATAAGTAAAATCCCAGTATAATTCTGCAAGACGTGTCTGAGAAAAGCCCATCCTTTTAAAACAAAAAACTGCACAGCGTTCACGGAAAAGGAAACTGTTCAAAAATCCAGTTTGCTTCTGAAAATATTGGTGTATATAACACATACTAAACTAAATATTGGTGTATATAACATATACTAAACCAAATATTGGTGTATATAACACATACTAACTAAAAAGGAGAAATCTGCAGGATCTTTGGAAGAATTCTTTGAAAGTACCTCCCTAACAAAATTTCAGAAAATATCAAACACTTCTGAGATTTCAAAATTAGGATTTTTAATGAAATGATACGTAGATAAACTGGATTGGTTTGGAACCCAAGTAACCATTTGGTGATTATAGTCACAACAAAGCTATATTAAAAGGGCCACCAGCTAAAAGACAATCCAGTTTAAGCATGTTCCTGGGACCATGCTTAGCATTCCAGTTCTTTATAAATTTATTGCAAATCAACAACTTTTTACAAGACTGTAAAATGTGCTTATCATCATCACATCAGTAAACAAAAGCTTTTTTGTAACACTGTAACTGCTACTTTATGTCATACTAAAATAAGAAAACCACCCAGAGATTGCATCATGTCTGGCTGGGGTAAGCACTTCTTTTTAGAGATAATGTGAAGTCCTCTGTGAGGAAATAACAGCGCAGAGTATTTTATAGCAAGGGGCAATTAGAAAGATGGAGATGAAGATCAACTTCCTATCCCCAGCGTGCTACATACTGTATATGAAGATGATTTCTAATACTTGGCTGCATCATCTGTCCAAACCTGGTGAGGTACGTAAAATCTTGGCTTGCAAAAATAAAGCAATAAGGATATTTATATAAAAAAAATTAAACCTACTTTCCTAATTTTATACCTTTACAGGTATACTTTACTCTGCTTTTATCACCAAGAATGAGTATTTCTTTCCCAGCCTGGAACTTGGTACTGGTACCTTCTAATTGTGACCTGGACCAAACCAGTAGCTCTTTAAAATCTGACTATAACTCCAATGAACTAAAGGACCAGAACAAAGCATGGTTATTCAAGGTGCTGCTGCAGTCAGATGCAGCTTACTAAATATTTAAGACATTTATAGATGAACACGCAGGACTGCAAATCACTACAAACCCAAATGGTTAGCAAGATCTCTGCAAATGCCTCCTGGATTGATGCATTATGTGCTTCATTCATTTTCTAATGAGCAATGTTCAGAGGTTTTATTATTATTAATTGCATATAAATTACCATGGTTTTTGTATCACTGGGAAAGTATTTAGCCACTCGCCTCTCAGAGGAAGAATGCTGAACAAAGGCAATGAACGCACAGCATATAAGAACGATGCAGAACACAGAAATGTATGCATGTCATTTAAAAGGCATGGCATTTAGACCTCTAGCAAAAAAAAAAAAATCAAAACTACGTCATAAATCTTCAATTGTAAGGAAAAAAACCCTCCAACTAATGGTTTGCCAAGTCCTTGATAGTATTTAAGCAAGAACTCTGCCTGCTTCTGGAGTGCAAAATCTCCTTAAGTCACATATCTGCGTGTACCCCCAACCTCCTCTGAAGTGTTCTGCTGCAAAATTCATTGTATCCGAGATTGGCTAATCATCATCATGAAACTCTGTTATGCATCTTAAGGACGTACTTTAGGCTCTCAAGAGGAAAAATAAACACGTTTTATTAGATGCTTTTGGAAAATACTGATTTGTATTTATTTAGAAACCTTTTCAAGTTGCACCACTGTTAAATTAAATATTTATAGCATGACTTTCTGAAGAGTTTAACACCTGTTAAGAGTTTTAACGCACTGACTTCAGCAGGAGCTCCAAGTGCCCAACATTTCTGCAAACCTCAGAAATGACAAGGTTCAAATGTGGCAAAGCAGCCTGAGCATGGATGTTACTGCTGAGCTCTGAAATGCAACCAGGATCCTTACCAGCTCATACCTCCCATTGCAGCACTGCACTGCAGACAACCGAGTCAGCTGCATTTTACTAGAAATACCAGAAATATCACTCATTAATACCTGTTAAATCCAAATAAAGCATAGGCTAAATGCTGTTAATTAATTCTCAGTGCATCTTCACTTCCCCTCACTAACGGAAAACTTATGTGCTTGGGTTATCGTCTCAAGTAGCAACTTATAGAAGAGACTAAAATCACAATGAGTCAAGAATTGGAAAGCAAAGTTGTTGGTATTAAGGGTGGCAAGTTGCAACAATGAAGCTATCTTGGTAAAACACAGAGTAAAGAAGGTAGAGCAGAGAAAGAAAAGACATTTGGAACATTGCAAAAATCTGTATCCCGGTGAGAGTGGAGCCAGCAGTGTGGTCTTCAATTTTGGCTGAGGAGCCAAAGGCCAAAGCATTCAAAGTGAATGCTTCTCAGACCACATTGAAGACCATGAAGACTATGCCTCTGGCCTCAGATGAAGTCAAAGTAAGGGGTTAGGTCTCGTCATCCTTATTTTGCTTAGCTTCTGAGGGATGTGCACTTAAGATCCCTCCTAGCTTCACATTTTCAGGTATCCTATGAATTCCATTCTTGCACAAATAGATCATTTCCCGCGCCTTGTGGCTGGCTGTCCTCCCTCGTCCTTTACCCAGTTGCGACACATGCCTAAATCTGAACTACAGTGCAAAGACATCATCTTACATTTCAGAATTAAATACCTAAATCTCCTTCTGGCACTGGACTTATACTTCTGGAAGCAAAAAGCTATGTATTTTAGGCAGTAAATAAATAAAAATATAAGTAAATAAATGTATAACATCCAAGGAAGAAGTTACTATACATAAGCACGATTCAAATGACGATTCGACACGACTTCATAAACTGAAGATGAATAAAATAGTTGAATATTGCAAATAGGACACATCAATCTCTTTTTACACTTTACAGCACATTACAAATCTGCCCAGCAAGTCAAATATTTTACCCATTAAAATAGTGGCTTTCATCCCACTATAAAACATTTACAAATGCAAACCAGAAAACCAACAAGCGTATTTACTGTAAAGCTTTATATCTGTGCCATCAATTAACAACAAAAGTTTGGAATAAAACTAAATTAAAAGCTAATCAAAACAGCTAGCTGTCAAAACAGACGGGAACTGCATTCTTCCAATCAAGCGAAAAGCCAAAGCTTTTGAACGTTTAGTGTTGTGTCAGCTGATACAGACAGCTTAGAAAGGCAGGACAGCAAATGTTAGGATTATATGAAGAAAAGGTGTCCCCAGCTAAAAGATTCACGTTTATGGATTTCCATTGGTTTTGTTTTTGTTTTTTTGGCTTCAGGATGATTAACTCACACCAAAGCAGACCTCTGATACATGAACTATAAATAAGGTGCTGCCACAACACTGCAGGCAAAATAAATAAAAACAGAGCTCCGACATTATTTTAGCCTCAAACAAATGTTTCAGTCCCTGCATTGTCTGGCTCGGAAAGATACATAGACAGTCTCACAGACAGAGATATAAATGAACAATTGCAGTACCTTTTTCCCACACTGTTTACAGGGTTGGCTATATTCCTACTGGCAATAGATTTTCTTCTTGACAGCTTCTTGGTGTTGGTGCTGTCATCAGTGCTGTCATCCTCTTTCTTTGGTGTGTTACTTCCTTTGCTGTTCAGGTCCCTTAGCACATTATAATTAATTTTACTCGAGATTTTCTTCTGTTCTAACATCTTTTCAATTGCCTCTCCTGCTGTGCTGGCTTGTATTGGCTCCCGCTTCTTTGCAGATTTCTTTGGCTTAATTAAAATATAAAATTAGTGATGTAGATACAAACAAAGTTTCCGTGACGCAGAAGGGTGAGCTGCAGTTCAGCAGCCCTGGCTCAGGTGCTGCTGATGCGGGGATGCAGGCGATGCAGCTGGGCTAAGCCAGCGCTCCCTCTCCTGCTACTCAACGGGTCCGAGAGCTCCTCACTCAGAGAGGTAAGTGATCGCTTTTCGCCAAATGCCCCCACAGTTTATTACAAATTCTTTACTTAGTATTTGTAATGCTGCCAGAGAGGAAAACGTGGGCCACTTCTCATGCATGAAAAAAAAAAAAAGTGGGAGCAAACTCCTGTTACAGGAACAGGAATCCTGATAGCATCACCTGGGGTGGAAATAAAGAAATTCCCCTGCTAAAATTGCTTTAGAGTCAAGCGTGGTCATGACTCCCCTAAGCACCGACAACTCCAAATCAAAACTGCAACGGCATTTTACATCAAGTCCGAATGCAGCATGGGAGAGCACTGACCCAACTCCTCCTCCACACTAAAAAGGCCAAGAACATTAGCAGCAGCAGCTTTCTAAGTGTGGACTGGCATTAATGCCAAAAGCAACAGAACAGGAGGCTGCGGAGACACGAGCGCAGCAGCAATGTCACCTGTAACTGCCCTTCCCAGGCAAACGCTGCAAGGCCAAGCCCTGCGTTGCGCTGCAGAGGTTGATGCTGCGCAGAACCAGACAAAGAGAAATGACACCGGAGAACATTTCTAGCCATGTCCCGTGGCTGAGTAGGTACGAAAAAACCCCTCTGTTTCTCATTCAGCATTTTCCTTTTCAAAGGAAGGTTTTAACACCAAGCTCTGCAGGAGATTTATTTTTTAATGGATAATAGCCCCTCTGTTTACCTACATGGGTCAAGTGCTACCTTGAAATTGGAAAGCACTATATTAATCAAGTTCTACTCAAGCTGTCAGAAACAATACAGAGTTAGAGAAAAACTCCTGTGTTGTCCGAACAAAAAAGCGGGTGTTTGAGCTACGCAGTGGTGCCAACCAGTTATACAATTTTGAAAATTGCTGGTAGACTGCCACGTTTGCGTAAGCACAGGATGAATGGGAAACTCTGAAGCATAAAACAGTGTTTCTTTGTCTGATTTGTTTTTATTGTTGAAATACCATGGGGAAGTAGGAAACTGTCTTTTGCATTAGTCGGGGAAAAAAGATAGCGGATAGACACATGAAAAACTAACATGGATTTAGCTGCATGTGAAAGATTTGACTTGTCACTTGCTCAATTACACAAAATACTAACGCCGTAAATCGTGACTATACAGGCAATTAGGCTGCTTTAAACTGCTAAACATGGAGACAGGACATGCCATTTGTTAACATAACTGTCGCATTCTTTACGAAAGGTAGAACAAAATATTCCTTCAAGTGACTGCAACAAGGATCTGTTCAGTTCTTCATAAAGAAATCATTATTTTAAGAGCAAAGAAAGCTACTGAAGTTATGGCAAGTACAAACAAATTCCCCATGCACATGTTAAAAAAAATTAGGCATGTCTTAAGACCTGTATTTAAATAAGCAAGCAATTAGGACGGCAATCATAAATGCAAAGAGCTAGCTCTGAATTTGCCATGCACAGAATTTTCTCATAAAAGTAAATTTAAAATAAAAGTTTGCGCAAGAAGGTGTTTTACTCACCACCTGAAAAGTTATGGCCTTATAACTGAATAACAGGCAAAGATACAACAGCTTTCACTCGTTTAGTGGTGACCTGTACCGTTATGCCCATACATCCTACATGGAGCTGGTCAGCAAATGTAATGAATTTCCAGGACATTTTCAAACAGACACAATTAGCACACAGTTTAATACCTTGTGTTCCTTATAAATCCCAAGTTCTTTCTCTTTTGCTATTCTTGCTTCCTTTTCTGAAAGACGACAAAAGGGTAACCAGCATGAAGATTGCACAGACTGAGCATTTCAGCAACACCAGCCAAAGGAGAATTTCAGTTTTATATACTTACCTTTCTGTTCCTTCAAATAATCTGCATTTTCTTTCATCCACAGCTCTGCTTTTATCTGAGCTTCTGTTTCGTTAAGTATATACTAAAAGACAAAACAAGTTTATCTGCTTTCAGAAATCAACTTGAAAGCCATAGAGCAAAACTGAATTGAAAAACCACTGGCAAGGTCAATTCACATTATGTTTTTAAAAACACATTAATAAAAGAAAACATGACTGAGATGTGACAACCAGAGAGCTTCTAAAGGAACTTCTAAGGCTGGCAAAACCCAACACGTTTTCAAAAAACAGTGCTCGGTTTCCAAACTATGATGGGGTGACCAAAAACCATCCAGGACTCATTGTACGTGGTCTGTAATTAACCTAAAATGATCCTGGGTTTATGATCTTTTTCAGATGAGAGGGTATCATGACAACAAGGTCATCTGCAAGTAATTCTGTGTGTTGATGGTGGTCTGTAATTCAAAACAGTATGGGAACCATTGCCCTGTGCTACAAAACAGAAACATGTGTCTTCTGGGTAGGTTTCTGCAAAGGTTTACGCACAGTTACTGAGATTATTAATTCAATGGTCCCATTTGCTGAATAAAACCAGCTTTGACTGCTGGAGTTTTAGACCTCTAAATTTTAGAGAGTTGGTTCAGTAACCACATCTAGGCTTTTTCCAGGTAACTTCACTTAGTCTCAGTAACACACTAGTAGGTATGGACCTGTAAAACACATCTAGACCTATTCATATGAATTACAGAAATAAACAAACAGGTAGGTAGCAGGCAGACTGGCAGGCTGGTAGATAGATCTCCTCTTCAATTACTTAAATGTAAAAATAAGCCCAGTATTTAGCACAACTGTCCATGAAACAAAAATTCTCTACAGCTGATGCTGTTTGGGAATGAAGAACTTCTGCAGAACGGAGAAGACAAATTGGGTCATACTTCATGAACAAGACATTTTATTTCTAAGCAGCAGACCCAAGACTTGTAAAACAATGTTTAAGTGCAAGAAGAACAATTTGAGATTTTTCCATCTTATGAGTTCAAGCATTCGAGATTTTCTCCGAAGTAGAAGGTACCTATAGGATTTTATGAGAAAAATAACTCCAGTCAAATGAAACTAAGGCAGGGAGGAGTCCTTCCTCTGGGGGCAAATGAGGCAAGCAAACAGCTGTGCAAGTCCTGGCTTATCCGACCAATATTTTCACTCATTTGCTTCGATTAAAAGTGGGCCATAATAATAAAACTCACTTCCTCCTAGCTCAGTCATTCATCCTTCTTAAACTTCGAAAGAGTTCATAACCTTGGGTTTACAATACTACAGTCTATTGCCATGAAAATGAACATGAGGTCATAAAAGCAGAGTTATGACCTCATCACAGAGCCTAGGCAGAGGAGAAAAAAATGCTTGTTCTTCCCCCACAGTTGTTTAAGTTATGGACCAGCTATATGGAAATGCTTCAGCCTCCCCCCATACCACGTCTGCTCAATTCACAAGACCCTTCCTAATGCCCAGCCTAGTAAAACCTGCTTCATGAAGTCAAGCTGAACATTTTCCTGCTCCTTCATCCATCACCACCAATGTTCTGCAGCTCAGTAACGTCTTCACAACCTCTTTGCTCTCCATGATTTTGTATCCCAAAAGAAATTCTTAGCATTGGAGTTATGTGTTAAAATTCCATTTTAAACCTGCATGGTGGCTGGAGAATGCATCAGGCTCAGAGTCAGGAGAGCCAGGCTCTGTCACGTTGAATTGCTGTGTGGCTTTCAAAAAGCCATTTTCCACAGCTGTCTGTCATATTCAGGCTATCTGGTAAAGGGCATCTTTTGTTGCCACACAAATAATAATAAATCCAGAAAATGTTACAGAAATCTTTGAAAGAACACAGAAACTGTACATGCTGGTTTTACAGTTTGGTTTCCATGGCAGCCTCCTATGTTTAATACATCTTAATTAAATAATGAATTTAGAGCTCCATCAAACTTTTAAAAGTCCGTCTTCAGAACAGAAGACATTCTAAAACATAATTATTCCAGCACTGTAAGAATGAGCAGCAGCAGCAGGTCCGTAGATATATAAAATGGGCAAGGAACACCAAATCCACAGGCTTGCATAAACATTAGTTTTGATCTCAGATCACTGAAATCATTTGAACCTCTCTATAGACCAGAGTGAAGAGGCAGTGAGAGGAGAGAATAAACCAGATAAGAACCATTTTTCCTTCTCAGATATCCAAATGCAGAGAGATGGGATAAGGCGGCACCTTACCCGATCTATTTCACTGTCGTCAATCCCACTCAGATCTAATTCACCATCTCCTGTATTCTCACCTACAGAAAAGAACACATTTTAATTAGGCAGATGTTTGTTCAAAATCTATTGCAATTCAAGTTCTATGGTAAAGTAACAATGAACGATTGCCCTGCAGAGATCTGCATCTTTCCGCATCCATCCAGGAGGTTTAACGCGTTGCTGAGTATTTTCAGTATGGGGGTACACGCACACACAAGTTCCCCACACTGAATTCTTTTAAAATTTAGGAATCAGCACCATCTTCTCCAGCACTAGAAATATCTCAGACACTTCCAGTTGCCTTTTTTCCCCCATTTTAATTTACAGCCACAATTGTTCAGCAGGAAGCTGGGGAAACTAATTTTAAAAGATGACCATTTTTCTTTCATCAGAACTTGAATTTCTCTTCAGAGCCCATAGGTCAACAATTTATCCTTAAATTACAACATAGCAAATATTTTCTATTTTCAGGGAAGCAGCATGGACCATTGAATAACACATCATGCCAACCATCATACCATGGCTTTCTTCTTGATTCTGATCTATCATCATTTGCACCACTTACCTCATACCAGTTCTGTAAAAAGATGTGTATTAGCTTTTCTATCTGTAAAATGGGAATTACTAAAACATTTCCAAATTTTAAAATAACCTCTAAAAGCTATGGAAGGGTCTAGAGAAATGTTAAACAATAATGACTTTCTGAATATAAAAATTTCACTGCAATTTTGCTTGTTTTGCATTTATTAAGACTTATTCTGAAAACAACTTTTAAAATATTCTACCCATTCAAAAGCCTAATAGCCCAGAACTGAGGCCTAATTTGGGACTGGCACAGTGTGCAGCAGCAAAACCTGATTTTCCACATCACTTTAATGCACAGTAGTAATACACTATTAACGTAGTCCAGGTAGAGAAGAAAACAAATTATTCAACAAAGACTTATGCTGGGCAATGAAGCAATCTTCCTGGTCATCTCTATTACATTTAATCAAGGCTAGACAAGAGATGACCTAACCAGTTTACTTGCAGAAAAAATAAAAAAAGTAAGTTTCAGTAACCTGCAATAACAAATTAAAACCCAAATGGTGCAGAACAGCTTGGCTTCTTCACGGTTCCTGCTCTCCATGCCTAGGGATGCACCTCCCCATAAACTAAGGCCTTCGAGTGGTTTGATTCCCCAGTCTGGCTCTTTCTCATGGAACAGAGCTCTGAGTAGCACCGTGCTGGACCGGCTGAGGGGGAAGGCAGCTGCAGGTCTTTGATCCAACAGCAAGTTATGGTAATGCAGAGCCTCAAGGCTCGAGGAGCACCAAATGGTGAAGACAAGCAAAGGCAGGAATTATGAGCATTCCCAGAAGACAGAAATGGTGCTCTGCTGGGCAAAACTCAGGTGCTTAAACCAGTTGCCTGAAGTACGTGAAATCACAGGGCTGGGAATCCAACCAAAACATCTGGTTATAACTAAAGACTGCACTTCCTGAGGTGGTGCAAAGGGTCTGACTGCTCAACTCAACAGACACTTACTGGGATCAGACAACAAATGCTTACAAATGTCTTTCCAAAATCCACCTTAAACAACCAATAGAAACTTTTAAACTTTCCATACCAAGTCATATGTGAAATGAGTTTCACCCCAAAGAAAATGTCCTGTCACAAGGGACAGCGTAACACTGTGCTTTGATTTTTTTTTTTTCTGAGATTGTCTCATAAACAACTTACCAATTCAGATAATCTGATGCTAATATGACCAAAAAGGCCTTAAGGAACATTTCTCACCACCGTTACATTTAGAAATAAACTGCGCTTTAGTCCCAGGCACCAGATTTACTTTACAACCTTTTCCCCCCAAAATACTTAAAAAGTGTAAAAAATTTTATAATAACTAAATAATGGTTCAGTACACATGCTTTTCTTCTGGTCTGATCTTTACACAGTGCAGTAAGAGCAGAACTTTCTGCACCAGGGCCACCACCTCCTCACGCAGGCAGCCTGCTACCAGGCAGGTAGGGATGTGACCCAAGGACATAGAATCACAGAATCGGTTGGGTTGGATGGGACCTTAAAGCCCATGTAGTTCCAACTAGATGTCCCATGGCAGGGACACCTTCCACTGGACCAGGTTGCTCAAAGCCCAGTCCAATCCAGCCTTGAACATTTTCAGGGAGGGAACATCCACAACCTCTCTGGGCAACACAACATCTCTGGTGGGCAAAGCACACCCTGGCTCAAGGCTGGAGAGGAAAAGCAAGGTGACAAAATGCATCCCAGTAGCTTGCTGCCTCTTTAATATAACTCACTGGAATATTTTAGCAAACTGGAACCATGCAAAGCACAGAGAGGAGTCACCGTATTCTGCATCACACACAGGAGTCCAGGATGTTCTGCAAAACAGCACTACACGTCTCCCTTGCTGGAACCGAGAGATAAATTTTCAGTGAGCAAAATGCTTAAATATTCCCCAAGGAAAGGAGTAAGCACTGTAGCCCAGTGTCTGAGACGCCTTCCCAGGGGATTGACCACCTGGGTCCAAGAAATGCTTCATTAAACAAAATAAAATAGCTCGACAGCAGAGTGCAAGAGTGTGCCCAGACCAGCATAACCCGTCTCCTAGGTCAGAAGGGGTTTGTGCAGGAATGGGACTTGAACTGAGTCTTCCATATTCTGGGTAAGCACTTTAAGCACCAAGCTGGAGGACAGAAAGGGGGATGGTCTCCCCCTTCTTTGTGTTATCTACCTTTTTTCCCCTCAAGGATCTTGGAGAAAAAAAACAACTTTCAATTTGGGTTATCTGAACAAATAAAGATTCCTTTTTTTTTTTTTCCATATTCCTTGCACCAAACGTCAGCTGTCTAGAGAGGCTTGGATTTAGGGACAGAGAAAACAGGAGTCAACCTCAAAAGTCGCTAGTGAGTTCTGAAAATCACATGCTAGAAAGTTAAAATTTGGAAGCGGTGACAGAACTACTCAAGTCACTGCTCAACTTTACATAAAATTGCATTATTTGTTGTAAAAACTGCCACAGCATCTTAAGAACAATAAAAACATCCCACTGAAATCAAGTTGCCAGTGCTTTTATTTACCATTATACACCTCACTCCTCCTATACCCGGCTATATTTTTGGATCAGAGATTTAAAATTTAATATGTCACAGTACAGTAGGTGTCTGTTCCCTCATACAGCCCTAATATGCCAGACTGAAAATGATGTAATTTCAGGCACCGTGAACAATTTCACATGTCATTTAAAATATAACTTGTTACTGAATTAGGTGCCAGTTTTTCTCATTGGATCAATTAGCAACGGGGATGGGAAGCTCATTCTCCAACTGGTAAATTGCAGAGAAGAATCCAGAAGCAAGTTATACGTAATAAGCATTTCTTAGACCCTGTAACAGCAGTAAAGGGAGTAATTACAGGATATCCCTCTGCTTGCAAGTTATCCTTTTTCCTGCCAAGGCAAGAAGCATTCGTTAAATGCAAGGGGTTTTTCAGAAGAGAAGGTGCCTTCAAATCCCTGGGTTAACACTTTCACAGAGAAAAAAAAACAAAACGTGTTTTGTTGCAGATTGCCAATTCAAAGCAGAATACAACTGTTTTGAAATGAAAATTTCCACGGCAAATGTCTCCAACAGGAGTAGACCCTACCAGCCCTAAATATCTGTCTGCTCGATGCTATATGGCTCACTCCAGGGCATGGAAGCTAAACCCCTTGCTTTTTTATATACCAGAGAGATCTTCCCAGCTGCTAAACTTTTCAAAACAATTTCTAAATGAACATTTTCTCTTTTAATAAAAGGGTCGAAATGAAATGTTCGATGAAATAAAAACACAGATGTGGCCAACATCTGGTCCAACCTCTTAAAAGCTTATTTAAAAGCAGTAGCATCACGTGGCATGGCTCTTAGACAGCACGGATTTCTTCTGTTAAGAAAAACAACCACTTTACTGCAGGGCACAGGCAAAAAAATAAGTTGGGTGTTAAAAACAACCACCCCTCCCCCAAATCCAGTTCTTAAATGAAAGTACCATCGGGAAGAGCGCAGAGCGAGGCAGCAAGGAGCAGCCTACCCCATCCTCACCTAACACCTCCATGGCGAGCAGAGGAGGACAGCCACTTCTAGAGCTTTCCACCAAGGTCTCAAACCAGCTATGTTCATGCCACTTAAAACCATCGGTCACCCAGCCAGCTCCCCCAATATTTAAAAATACACACACACCCCCAAGCCCTTTCTTTACAGCCTTTGAACATCTTTCCAACCAACTCTAGTAAGACACGAGGGCTACAATCAGACACTGGGGATTAGGTTTGTAAACCTGTAGGATTATTTACTGTTCTTGTCATTACTAAATGCACACTAAACCCTCTTTTAACACATTGTCTCCCCCTCTCCCTGCTGCAGCTAGTTAAACGTATACATAGCACACTATTATGGGGATTTATTACAGAAGAATCATTCCAGTCGATATATTTTAAACCCCACATTTTTAAAAACAGCCATGTGAAGAATGTGTTTTTCTGTTTCTATTACAGGAGGCAGCGCTATTTATTGCTCTGCCCAGATAAGAGGATTTCCTTATAGACAGAAATGGAGGCTGAACACTTCCCAGGAAATCCTCCAGAGCAGATATAACAGAAGGCACTTGGTGCTCTGGTCCCATGCAGCAAATACACCCTGCATTGCCCCGTTCCGCAGCAGACAGAGCCGAGTTTATACAAAGAACCCTTCCACCTATCTGGTGCACCACCAGATGCCAGCATTTAAGAACTACTTTGGGGCTAGAGCACGACAAAATCTGACAATAGTTGGGAGAGGCTTTTTCACTAACAAAAATCCTTAAGCAACAAGCCAAACGACCTGAGCCCAAGGCATCAGAAATAGTGGGACTGACTGTTGCTCTCCAGGCAGAAACCAACGGGAGCCACAGAAAGCCCCAGCAGATCGTCGGAGGAACCTGACGGGGCAGAAACACTTTTGCAGCTCAATCTGATGAGCGGTGCCGGTGCCACCTCGGGAGCTGCAAGAAGCACGAAGGGAAGGAGGTCACTTAGCATCAAAAAAAAAAGGCACTGCAAAACCGCACCAGAATATAATTGATTAGCTGATCAGAGGGGACAAAACCCATCTGGAGGGAAAGATAACTGATTCACCAAGGGGCGTGAAGAGAACAGTCATTAAGCGTGGGTAACCGGGAGGGGAGCAGCAGCGGCGCAGGGCAGAGGAAGTGCTGTAGTGATCAGGTAGGGAAGAGAAAGGGATGTGAAAATGCTGCAGCAGCAGCAGCAGCATAGCACGAAGTGCAGTGTACGAGCATCGATGGGTTTGCAATCGAACCCACCACGCATCAAGGTGTGTAGAGAGTCCACAGGGCCGTAGGAGCAGGGCACACTGCGATTTTATTAGTATGGGGCTAGGAGCCTCTGGAGCAGGCTGGGAGGTGATCTTGGCAGTTTTAAGCTGTTGCCAATCTCATTGCTCTGGATAAGGCATGTCTTTGTGCAATCCCAGCCAGCCCTGCCATGCCCCCATCCCACAGCACGCACCCCACGGCTGCCGAGGGCTCGGGTTCCCCCCGAGTCACCTTCAGCAATGTCATCATGTGCCATCGTAACAGAAGCACATTACAAGAACAAAACGTAAGGACAGAGCAAGATTAATTGCACTTACTGACGAAATAAGGTCACAAAATGCATGACGTATACACTTATATTTAAGCAAAAACAGTATTTATTTTACTGTACCTGAAGCCACCTTGAAAATTACAGCCTACTCCTTCATAGTGCCAATTCAACACCAGGATTTAGTCTGACGGCGTACGGAGCACACGAGGCCACACATACAGCACAAAGATAAATGAAGTCTGTCACTTTATTATTTCCTTCTGCCAAGGCAAGGTTAAGGGGTCCTCTCCAGCTGAAGCCAAGTTTCCAGCCTGCTCGTTCCCTCAGAGAAAGCAAACACACTGCACCACGCAGAGTGAGGCCCCTTCTTCCCAGAGACGTTTGGTGCTGCCGATGAGCAATGGAGGGAGGCATTGCTGGCTGGCGCCGGGCTGCCTGGCAGCACCAAGACACACCGCCCTGGCACTGCAAAGTGCCAGCCAGCCGGCTCCTCACGCTTGGACTATAAGAAGCAAAGAGGCAAAGCCCAAAAGGGTACAGATGAAGAGCAAAGAGAGAAAAAAACTTGATTGAATAAAACCAACGAAATCTTGCGTATCTGCTCCGTACTTACTATGGCAAGTGTGAGAGAGTGGCTGTGCAAGGTAAGCCTGTCCAAAAATGGGGTCATACAAGCTCAATACCTCTTTCCTCGCTCCCATCTGATGAAAACAGGACCTCCTCAAAGAGCAAAGAGGAAGAAGAGCCAGGACCAGCCCTGGCTGGTTTGCAGTCACTGCATTGGGCTCATCCATGTCACTGCGGGAAGATGGAGCTTTTCCTATGAGATCTGCCTTAACCCCACAAAGAAGTACAAACCCATCTTTATTAAGTGCCTGCATCTCTACTTCCTCACACTGAGATTCAGGCTCCGGGTGTTGCATCTGTCCTTCAGCAGCTGACTGACATCCAATGCCCTTCCCACATTAGCCGCCTTCGTATGGCAGTCACAGAACAATTATCCCATCCCAGGAACAGAATTTCAAATCTGTGTGCTTAATGATACATGGGAATGAATTATGAGAAAAGCTTTTCCTACAGTCAGTCATCTCTCACAGAACTTTTCTTAGATACCAAACATATTTTTTATAAATTAAACTTCGATTTGGAAGAAAACCCCCCACAACAACCCTGCTGCTTTTCTGGCAGCGCATCCACACTGAAACAAATGCTATTGTTTCACCGCACAGTCCATGGAAGATCCAACCAAACTGCATCCATGCACTTCATATCCAGTTAAAGGTTATGCTACTAGTCTAACAGACATGGAAACTTGTTAACTTAAATTAGAATTCATCAGAAAAACAGTTAATCACTCCATTCTTTCCAGAAATCTCCCCTTTGCAATATAAATGTTTTTAAAAGAAGTTAGTAAAAAAAAAAAAAGACGAGTAATAAACCATGCTATTCTCATTCTGAAGATTTGGTTTTAAAGGTAAGCTCATGCTTATTGAACTACATAACAATATAAAAAAGATCTTAAGCAAAAGTCCTTTCAACTTCCCAAAATAAATACAGCTGAAAGTCAAGCTTTTGAACTGAAGAACATCTTGACACTGTCCTCAAAACCAGCAGCAGATGTTCCTCTTCTGGAATAATGATCATGTCCATCCAATACCTTTTGAAAATAGTGAAAAAGAGCATCCTTTAAGCAACCTACTTGATGCACCTCGTCCTTCTTTTTAAAGTTCACAACCCTGCTGCCATGACCAAGTGCTCAGCAGATGCCTGCTCTCAGCAATACAAAAAAAGCTATTTTTTGCTGATGAAACCAACAACCATCAATGACCAACCTGACAATTACTCACCCGGAAACATACTAATTAGCTACCACAAATTACATTTTTCAGCTCCAAAGACCAGAAATGCTAGGAGCTCCCATCCACAGACCCAAGTCTCCTCCAGCTTGGGATTTCTGCATCTAGCAACGCCAAGACCGATCACAGCCTTCCTGCAGAAGATGCAACACACTTGCATCCCAGAGCTCGCCCACATCCTCACCCCCTCCTGCCTATTTATGAACTTACGAGTTTTTAAAATGGAGACTGTAAAGACAGATTTCCCCTATTTATTGCTCTCTTCCATCCAATCACCAATTCCCTGCTGTATTTTCCTCCTTTCCCTTTTCTGCTGTTTTTGGCATTTCTTCTCTCCTTTCTCTTCCCCTCTCCTCCTCCTTTTTGGTGCCTTCTGGCCTGTATTTTCTGCATTTTTTTAAGTCTCTGCAGGGGTATCCAACAGTAACAGTTTATATAAAGGGAGAGGCCAGGGAGAAGAACTGACCAGCATCTTAATCAGTTCCCTTCTCCAAACTCCGCCGGTACAAAGCGCCGCCGTATCTCTTGCAGAGGGCGAGGGCCATACAACGCCCTGGACAGCTGACAGCAGAGGCAGCCGGGCTCAGATCAGTCTCCAGCTCCCTTTCTCCATGCTGCCAGACCACTACGTAAAACAGCAAGAGCGCTTTACACCCGAGCCAGCCATAAAGGGAACAGCTGGTTTAATGTTTAAGTGCTGAAGCATCCTTTCTGCAACTGCAGCTCGCCGGTTAAGAAGCCAGGTCTTGCTGTGGGCGCTAAATGCTCTGCTGTCTGTCCCTGCACGCCCAGGATCTTTGCCTGGCCAGGGCTCAGCCACCCCAGCAGAGGACATATGTTTTATTGAAAAGTAAATCTACTCCCATAACATGCCACCTTCCCTGCACCAAATAAAGCGAGACAGTGAGCTCTGCACTATAGAGAACTTAAAAGCAAATCCTAGAGTTTTGCTTGGGTTATTTTTATCTATACATTTTTAAATCATAAATCAATTTCTGCCCCACCAGGAAAAGATTATACGTGTTTACAGCCATATATACACACACAGTTTTTAAGTTACAAAGACATGGGAGAATTTGAGGAGACTCACAATAGAACACTTTACGAGCTAATTTGACTGTGGTATACCAAAGAGCTGCTCCAGGTTACAATTAGCCTAGCAGAATAATTCACCAAGACAAGTAAGAAAGAAGAATGAGTTGAACCTTCCACTTAAAATTTTCTTCTAATCACCTTTACCATCTCTCAGCAAAGGTGAGTTAACTTCTACCCCCTCCTTTGAGGTTCAGAGCTGGTCTGTGGATCTATGGCAGATCTGGTGACAAGCTCAGCACCAGCCACCAGAAGCCACCTGGACTAAAGAAATGCTTCAGCAGGCAATTATGAGCATTAAGACAACACCACCATAGAGTGTATGAAATTATATACCTGAGTCTTTATTTAGATAAAAAAAAACATTTTATCCTGGCTATTTACCGTACTGGCCGGGTGGGCTGAATGGTGAGAAGCTGTTACTGAGAGAAAATTATCGGGTAAGAAATTTCTCATTTTGTTACCCAGCTTCTTCCCTCCTTCATAGCTAATGAGAAATAGCAAGCAGAGAATTATGGAGACGAGGAGAAGAAAGAGAGGGTAAAAGTTTATTCTTATTATTACTATGATAGAATAACAGGCAAGAGAAGTTCCCCTGCAAAAAGCAAAAGCTTTGTAAATGAAGCAGTGAGGTGGGAGCCTGGCTTGAAGGAGAAATCCTCTGTGGTGGATGGGACTGGACTCAGAGCAGCTACCAGACAGTGTATTTTGCTGCCAGGACTAACGGTGACATGGAGCAGACAGGGATCACGCACCTAAGATGGTGACTCTGGTTCAGTGACCAGAACCACCAGTTGGGGTTTACAAACCTGGAAGCAGGAGACATGGGTTTGAATTATTCTAAGGGAACAGCTACAGAAATGCAGATCCATGTTAAGAGCATCAGTCCATTATGCAACAGATGGCTGCAGCCTGCACAGACCAGGCTTTTAAACAAAAAATCACTGAGGTTGCGCTGTTTCATTTTAGATGAAGTGCTACCTTTTTGTCTCTGACCATGTCTAATGGCTTAGAAACAGGCAGATGGTAAAATACTTCTCTATCTTGCTCTGGACCCAAACAGAGCTCTCATAGGAGCCCTGTCCCATGGACCAGGCAGTTTTTCGTCCATTCAGGCAACAATATGATGCATATAAGGACCTCTACAGTCCAAAGTATAAACATTGCTTGGGTGGTTCCGGGTGACAGTGGAGCACGGCAAGATCACTTGGTAATCTGGCCAAATCGCAGCACAATCCTGCTGGAGACAGCACACGTACTGCAGCAAGCTCCTCAAGAGGATGTGCATGTGTTCCCTCCTCCTCTCCCCAGATGTTTTAGGGACCGCAGCGAACCTTTTCCCAGATGCGCAGTAGACAATAGTGAAGGATTTTAACATTTTGCCTGCAGCAGCTCCGAGGCCCCAATGCCTTGGCATTTGGATAGACGGAACCGTAAGCACAGCATAATTAGCATGTGTACTCCATATGCCTGAGATCCATCATTACAGCGCTGGAAGGCCCTCTGACACCACAACTTTCCAAAAGAAGAAAGTTGTGGATAAGTTCCTAGAGAATAAGACAAATTATTAACGGTGGAAAAAGGCACTTCCGCGCACAGGAGGTTTTGGTGGAGCTGGAGAAATAACCTTTTCCCAACAAAGCCCAGCAGCACGACTTACCTATAAATAATGGAGCTGGTTTCAAAGCCAGCCTTTCAAGCTAATGGCTATCAGAAGGGCCAGCCATATGCTTGTACAACCTGTCATTCCGATTAATCTCAACATCTGACTTGTATATAAAGTTTATACAGTAACAGGACTATATTTAATATGTCATTTTAGCTAGGTTACGTATTGCTGACTTTACAGTTTCTCACCAGCCTGCCAGTCTTCTCCAGGTTACAGGCACACAAAGGACCCTGTTTAAATGCTGATTAGATGCAGAACAAAGCAAAGACTTTGGAAAGATTTTAGAAAGTCTCAAAAACCAGGTAGACTGGTAACACGTTTCAAAGAGAGCACTGGAAAAGGTAAGGTCCCACATCCACATGTAATTAATTATTTAACTATATTAGGCCTCTACTTAACACGGTATTGCAGAGGCAAGAAGAAAGTCACAAATCATGGCTCAGTCTCACATACATTAAAAGGATTCATGGCTCTTTCTGCCATGTACCCATTTCATTTTACAGCATATGGCATAGCATCAAAGTTGCTCTTCTTTAATTAACTGAATAACGATGCTTTCCCATGAGGTTTAATCTAAGTTCTCCATAACATACTGTATTATGGCACCAACTCTCAGGAAGACGACTACATGCCCGCAGCCTGCTTGGAGAGAGGAATGTGTATTTCACGTACCAATTCATTTAAACACATTCACCATTATATGCAATATTGATTTCTCTGAAATCAGGAAAGTTTATTTTGAATTAAGTAAACCAAAGTTATCTTCTGAAAATAAGCTCTGGATAACTGTTTACTATTTCATTACAAAATGAAACCCAACCCGCCAGATCATCATTTCCAATTCGGACCTACTGTCCTTTCCTACGGAAGAGACATTTCTATTTATTTCTTTATTTCTTTTACTTCTTTAGAAAAGACATGGATGGATTGTTCTTTATGTTAAGCTAGGTAAAATCCTTCTACAGCAGTCTTAAGCATCATTGACTGTGCAGTGAAATAAGCCCAGGATAATGGGCTGACAGAAAGGACTGATGAGGGAAGAGCTAACAAGGTGCACAAAAGCCCTGTCTCCTGAAAGGGAAAGATTTTGAATCTTACGAACAAGATAAAGCAGAGAATACTAAGGTCCAGACAACGCACTCCCATGAGATTCCCTTCATGCCAGCAAAATCAACATAAAAATCTTTAAATGCTAAAATAAAGCCAAGCAAAGGAACATTACTGTCAACAACTGCCAACTGAAATGAATGATCTGGGTCAAAAGCGTCTGCTGACGTAGTTGCCACAAAGTCTGGAGGGCTGTGCAGTAAATGGGTCTGAGGAATACCTCCTCACCTCCATCGTGCTGAGACAAACCAGGCATATGGACCTCAACTCTGCAATTGTCCCTTCATCTGCTGCTGAGAAAACCAAGCACATGGACCTCAGTTCTGCCATCGCCCCCACGGACCAAGGGGATGAAGCTGGAGCTATGCCACTCAAGGGCCTTTTAGAGACAGGATCAACTTATGGTGAGGACACCACTGACAGGCAACCAGCATGGCTGTGCCAATGCATCTGTACCCACCGATATTGCCCACCAGCATCACCCTGGGGAAAGCCAACGAAGGAGCACGAGGAGGCCATGCCAGAGGCTGCGGAGACAGGGATCTCAACATCTGCATCCACAAAAGTGTAATTCTCAAGGTGTTTCTCAGCTGCTGCCAAGAGACAATTTCATCACTGCAGTGACACTGCAATCAACAGCCTGACTGACCGAAATGACTGTGCATATATCAGCCGTAAAAACTTACAGTCTGCAATATTCCACATTTTGCCCCAAAGATGAGGACAGATTTGAACAATACCAAGTCATCTGAATCACAGCCTTAATTGTACTGACACTTAAAAAAAAGAAAGGAAACAAGAACAACAATTTCAGGCTTTGTGTTATTTTTAGATGCTACATTTTAGACACACCATATTGTAGTAAAATTAGAAGTAGAAATCTTTGGATGCAGCAAGCAGAATGAGGAAGCTTGCCAAATTTTGGGGAATCAACAATTAATATAACAGCAATTACTTCAGAAGAGTAAGTAACTACATGACACTGTAGAATTTCCTGTGTGTTCAGTCCCAGTGATTGCTTAAAAAATTTGTTAAGAAAAGAAATAAAAATTAAAAAAATGTTCTTTGTTTATTTTTTTTTTTTCAGTAAATTACCAGCATCGCAAACTCATGCTGGCATTTGAAAGTCAGCCTGGGCTCTCGCTAGTTATACATTCTTATTATCATAAACATTCCACAACTGGAAATTACTTTTCATGACGCCTATGCCAAAAGGAAAATAGCTGCACTGCATCTGCAGAACCCAAAGTAGTAAAATGTAATAGACGTTCATCTTTGTCGGCAGCTCTGCACACCAATCTGTTCGGCACGTAGGTGCTATTTTTACACAGTTGCTTTATTACTACATAATTATTGATGGATCAGCCAAGTGCTCTCTCAAGGAAGGCTGTTCTCAAAAACAAGCTTGTTAGAAGTTTAAGCATAAACCTTAGGATAAAAAACAGCAGTTAGATTTCATCTGATATAAACTTTTAAAGAGGAAAAAAAAATATCAGAGGGACAATTTCAAAAAGTGCTACATTTGAGGCAGGCATGAAATCGAAGCAGACAAGAAACTTTAATGTGATAGAAAGAAAGAATTGGGGACATCTGTACCGAGAATAAGTTGTAAGTAGCAGGAGGAATTATCAATGTAGTGATGTGCCAGCTCTCTGCATTTCAATCGCTTCGCAGGCCATACCATAAAAATCATTTGCAATGAAAGCAGCATGAAGAATTCTAAGATTTTATTGCTCCCAGTGATATTCCACCTAGTCTGTGTGCGTATCCCAATTGCATCCTTTCAAGTACAACATCGTTTCCTAATAGTACCTGTTTAAATTACTTGCACACAAACATCGTTCCATGTTCAAAATGCCTCCCTGTTAAATCTTCTGTTTCAGTCCAAGTACTTCAAGAGTTTTTATCAAGCTTTCAAAGGCAAGAAAGTTTCACATGAGCTTTCTGAAAGTCGAAATAAAGCAATAAACTTTAAATTTAAAAGAAGGATTTTTCAGGAGAGAATTCAGTGTACCTTTTTGGATTCCCTCCCCACCTTGTTTTACCAAGCTTCATTGCTCGCAGATTTCTAAGAGTTGCATTTCTGGAGCTGAACTTCAAGCATCAACCTTACTCCCCGTACAAAGACCCTGAAGTAAAACGAACTTGGGCAACAGCATGTCTGAAATTGCCAGTGCCAGTTCACTGGTGGATTGTAAAACCTCTCCAGCACCGATACCTCAGTGCAGACACGAATGCCACTCTCAGCCTCCAAAATACATGTTCTTTGCTGCCGCAAAGTCACGGTCCAAAGTGTTCCTCCAACCCCAGCTGAACTGGGAGGGCTGGTTTCCGCCCACAGTGACTCAGCCCCGTGCCTCTTCCCTCCACAGCGGGTACCACCTCCCTCCCATCTACAGTTGTACCTACCACGGTGTTGCTCCCTAACCTGCAGCTGTCAACGTGACCCTGCTATTAAAAACAGCTGCACCAGGCTGTGACATTTTTAACAGACCCAGATGAGGGAGGCAACTACACATGCACTTACATCAGCAGATAGAGGGAGACAAGCTAGTAAAGCAAGACACTTCTTAACCTCAACCAAGAGCACCCATAACATCACATCCTGACATACCTGCTCCACGTTAAAACTGGAGGCTAAATTCAACCAGCGCAGTATAAAACAGGGATTTTATCTTTGCTCTTGGTATTCCATGGTAATGTGGATTTGCATTTTTTTACCTTCAGCAGGAAATTAGTAAGTGCCATTAAGCGTGACTTCCAAAACCAGTCATTGGCCTTGTTCCTGTGTAAGTGTTAACGATTTGGTCACAAAGCACTGTTTTACTTCCTTCCCATCTGTGCACACACGGTGGCTTCCCCACCATGACTAAAGCAAACACGGCATTTAGGTAGTGAATTTGCTGAAAAATGGTATCCTTCCACCTGTACAGCTGTTTACTTCTGGCTTTTATACCCATCTCAAGAGCCTTCTTTCTTGCTCAGAATTTCTTTCCTGCTACTACTTAACAGCATTATTTACTCTCTCTCATTTCATATTCATTCCTGTATTCCTGCTACACAGTCGTAAATGTCCAGGTCCTTCGTCACCGAAAACAACCTCTACAATCTTAGGTGCACACATACGTTTTGATGGGAAAGCTGACCCTTACCTAAAACTGCTGACTTAAAAAATAAAAGTATTTTCTGCTTCCATTTAGCAAAACATCTTTGCCATTTCCCCTAAATTTGCAGCTACCCCTCCCCACACAGCCTGCTGGCATCTCCTCATCCACCCACTTCGGACCAACACGGTCCACACAATCCTAGACAAAAGATCACAATTTTTGTCACTAATAACCCACCCAAAGTTGTTCTTAGCTGCCAGTTTCTACAACTTTGCTCCGCTGTAATTAATGAAAACCGAAAACTCTGAACGCAATTTTTCAGCCCTACTGAATGCATTCTGGTGAGTGCATATGAAAAATAATTAAACTGAAAAGCTGAAGACTACAGTAGCCTCATGTTGACAGGTCACTCTGATTCCAGGTCAAAGCAGACTCTATATTTGGCTGCTTTGATTATAATTGCTTACAGGATAAAAAATAAATAGCAATTATCTCATTGTCACACAAGAAAAAAGATCTAATAAATGAACCAATCCTAAAGTAACACTGAAAACCAAATTATTTCAAAAGCAATCATGAGTAGTAAATTTCAGTTTCTAAAATTGTTTTTAATTGCCAGTGGTGTCAACATTAATATTATTCCCCTATTGGATAATACATCCATTTTAGTTATGAAAGCATTTAGCAAACCAAAAATGTCAAGCTATAATTACACAAGGCTAAACTCATGACTGTTTTCATCAACAATCTGTGGTGCCATATCTGAAAGCGCTAACTACAAGGCTCATCTACGCAAGCCGCAGTCCAACCCATGCGTACACATGGTTATCTGGACTACTACGACAATCCCACGGATTTCAGTCCAACCAAGAAAACAGACGAAGTGTGTAGGGGTGCCATGAAGTTAATCCTTAAGAGGAATTAATTTTCCAAACTGAATTCAAAGCTGCCGAACAAAAATAAAACAACAAACTGCTACAAACTGCTAAAAGTATTAAAACCTTGCAGAGACAGCACTCCTTTCACAGGGTTGACTTTGGCAGATATTCAGCTTGCACCTATTGCCTTTACCAGCTGAACCCGTACTGCAAGAAAACAAAGTACTCAGTGGAGGATTATTTCAGCTTTTTCAGAAGATGCAAGACAAACAAACACAAAGTGCTCGGGACCCTCCACAGCACTGCACGTGGATTGAGCACCCATCATATTAAACCCAAAGTAGCTACAGCCTTGCAAATCTCTCTGCCCTCCATTTCCTTCTTCCAAGGGCACGTTTTGTGGCTCTCTGACCTAGGTTAGTAAGTCTTGATTCTCAATAGCAACCAAGACCATGAAGATTCCCTGAACCGAAGCCAGGCCTTCACTCCTGACGTTTCAGATACCATGATGTATTGCTCAAATAACATCCCCCTGAGCAGGAAGCTTGCCAAGTGAATTTAACATCCTCTCCACAGCCTCCACATATTTCACTTTCTGCAACTCTCTAATGAACTATTTCAGTTTTCAGCTGAGTTTTTTGGTGAAAGACTTTTCTTCCTTTTTGGCAGAGGCAGGAACGTCCATTTCTTCTGCAAACTGGCCACCTAACTAAATAACTGTGAGCGTTAACGGGCTTAAATTCTGGCAGGTGCAGAAAAGGAAGTCTCATATATTTCTTATACTAGCAGGGAGCTATTCCGGTTTTTTAGCCAGGTTTCCTGTGTGCCTGCAGGAGTCTGCATCATCACCCTCCCAACACCACCTTCCCCAGACTTGTTTTAACCCACAGCCCATTTCAACCAAGATTTAGGAGCAGGGCAGTGATTCCTGAGATGGTTACGTTTCTGCAGGTTCCCTGAGAACCAGCCCCCAGAAAGACAGAGGCAATTATAAATGCCCCTGAAAGTATTTCCCATGCTGAGAACCATCATCTTTTCAGATGCTAGGGAGTAAAGACTAGAGAAAACCTTGAAAAGAAGCCCTGACAGAAGGAAAAGCTTAGGCTGGCACCTACAAATGCAGAAGCATCCAAGTCAACCATGAAACACAACCCTCCCTTAGTACATGGGGAACAACTGTTTTTGTAATTCTGCTATTTAGGCATGGGAAAAGGACCATTTCTAAAGCCCCAGCTGAGCTTCTCCTCTTCTTCCTGCTTGCCCAGCTCTGTGCTTCTGGACATTTCTACCTCCTTAAGCCAAGCCTAGGCAGAGCATGTCACAGCAGACCTGGACTTCCCCTCAACACAAGGGAAAACACCACACAGAAACCTGCTCAGGCTAATTGCTTCTCCTTGCTCCATTAAAAAGCAGTATTCATGCAGCAGCACACACATGTCAAAAATTAACATGCAGAATGACGTACCAGAGCCCCCATTCAGCACATTCACACTCTTCTCTCAGCCACTTGTCTCTAAACCAGAGACACAGCCCTGCTGCCACCTCCTTCTCCACAGAGCCTGCGGCCAGCAACCAGATGAAGCAGCAAGAGAGGACAAAGCAGCTTTTTGCCTTTTTTTTTTTTCCTTAAGCAAGAGAGGATGAGGCCTTAAGCAGCAGGTTAGCCTTCCCATCAAAGCACAATGTAAGGCTTTTATGCTACTCAAATTGAAAATAAAACTGATTTTCCATTGTGCTTTCATTGGAAAAGTTCAAGACAGAAAAGACCTATTGACCCCTGCCCATTCAGCAGCTAGGATGGGGCAGGAGTCAGGCAAAAAAAAAAAAAAAAAAAAAATCCAGGTCTAGAAAAGCTTTCAAGATTTTAAAACATCTCCCATTCCAGACCAGAATTTTGTGACACAAATAAGAAAAAAGGGGGAGAATGAGAAGGAGGAGCTAAAGAGACTTCATTCCCTGAAACAGTCGGGATAACAGGACAGCCAGGCTCATCAGCTGGGTGCTAAGGGCTTTCCTTCACATGGGATGTGGCCAAGTAAGGTTTAAGAGATGAGTCTGCTCCATTCGGCTCAGGAACCTGAACCCCACTCTCCAATGCCTTCTCCTGACCACAGCACCCATTACTCTGGGGCAGTTCTTTTTGACCAAGACTTCTGAAAAAATGACACACATTTTCCTCTAAGGAGTTTCTGTATCGATAAACCAATCCTTTCGAAAATTCCAAAAACATCCACAAATGTTCTAAAAATGTATCCACGTGATTCAGCTTATGCTTTCACTCCAATTTATCTCCCTGATGGCTTTAACAAACTGCAGTTTTTTCTCCAAAACTCCTCTCTAGATTTGTTTGGAAATCTTTCAAACTACATGATTAGTTTCCATTCCTTAACCTTCCCAGTTACTCACGGCATGAATATGGAATGAATCTATAGCATTTCTATCATTTAATGAAATGCAAAGGTCCCGCATAAAAAAAATATGTTCATAGATTTTGGAGTAACACACGCACATGCAATACTCGTGTGTGAGTAACGTACACAGTCAAGTAAGAAAATCATGTCATCTGTAATTCATACACAAGACTTCAGGTATCAAAAAACTGTGTTGGTAGCAGCTGGTGGTCTCCTATTACCATGCTGGCTGCAGCAAGCTCTTCACATCTCATTAGCAGCATAATGAAGGCTCAATCAGGGACACAGCCTATCAAGCCTGCCAAATATAGGCATATCGAGGCTAAATTAGAAAGATTAGCTTGTATCAAGGTTTTTATTGCTTAGATCTCAAAATCAGGAAAGAGCTAGTCCTGCCACAGAAAATATTTTTCCAATGAGTGAACAGCACATGGAGACAAAGATCAAACCCTCAAAGAGCTCAGAAAGGATCACACAAGGAAGGTGGCACCAAGCAGGTCATGCACACTGCTCATTTCCACAGGTGAGGCTTAAAACCACCAAAGCAACTGCAGCATTGAAGCAAGAACCAGAAGAAGAGTGACTGGGATGGGGACATGCATGCTTGCACTGATGACCAAGTCTACTTTGCATATGTAACACAATTAGCACTGAACTCAGCAGCTTTATTTCTCATGTATGCAGTAATTAGGATTCAATAGAGCTTCATAATGTTGTCTCTAATTACTGATTATATCTTTTTGTATACTTTTATATGCACATATACACTTACATATTTTCAAGCAGTTGACACTGATGTACTCGAACAAAATCTGAGGCAGAAAGGAGGATGCTAGATGAAGGAACCAGGACACAGAGAGGGTCAACACCCATCTGCTGATGGAGCAGGAACAGCCAGAATAGCGAGCCTGTCTCCTGCCACACCGCAATCTAAGCTGGGATTCTGGATGGGGTGAACAACTCTCCTTGGCACACGTGGCTGCCAACAGCCATTCTCCAACCCCTTCCAGCCTGTGGGCCCTTAAGCGTCCCTCCACAGCAGCTCAGACGCTGCTAGAAATGTCACGTTTCTGCAAATGTACCTGCCCGCAGTGCTGCTGGCACTGATCATCTGCTGCTCCTGGAGGGGGATCGTACACGCATGCATTTTTCCTCACCGGGTGAGGGAGCTGAGTCTGCTCACAGAGGGATCAGGGAAGCCCCAGGGCCAGGACGAGGTATGAAGTGGGAGCTGGCAGCTGCAGGAGATGAAATCCGGAGGAGAACAGTAAGACGCTGGAGGATGAGCCCATCCTTGTCTCGTGTAACTTCATCTTTAGCCACTTTTCACATCCTCCTTGACGAAGAACATGAGAACTGCTGGCACACAGGGGTGACAACTATTCCATCAATGAACACTGCACGGGGTCTTCCAACACCCACAGAAATCAATGGCAACATCTTTCACCCTCAGCCCATGTCAGATTATGTTTGCAGCAGTAACAGAGGCATAAATACAAGGAGCAATAAATGAGCAAATTATTAATTGTGAACAAGCACAAAACCTTTCTCATGTATTCTTAGTAAAATCAGCAGTGCGTACAGTTAGCTGGGGGCCTAACCCAGTACAAGATGGAACATGCACGGTAATGTCTCCCTGCAAAAGCCGCTTACTGCCATGAGGACGTGCAGGAGCGTGTTATCACCCACTTACATACATTATTGGAAACTACTGCCCTAAATGACAGCACATGAATTTTGATTCAAAACAAAAACTAAATCAGGTTTCAAACTACCTAGATTACAAACAGGAAGTTATATAAAGTCAGTTGGTAACTTATGCCCTGTATTTTAACATTATCTCTATTATTATTATTTTATTATTATTGTGACCTTCCTCACTTTTAGCCCTGGCCAGAATTAAGTTTACGACTTAAGTGGCAAGAAGAGATCAACTGGCAGTGTACAGCCTAGCAGCATGATATGGGAAGGACAGGGTGACAGGCAGCAAACATCAGAAGGACAGAAACACCAAGAAAGGTGATAAATTATTTGAAGTGGTATAAAAGGGACATAAAAATAAATTGCAAAAGGAAATTTTACACCAAAGTGTTATTTCTGGAGGACAGAGCCCATGACATTGGACTGTGGTAGTCTCCTAAAGGAAATGGTGCCCTGTTTTGAGGAACCACAGGATCAGAAAGAGCATATAGAGCGTGGAGAGGATGCTGGGATGCTGCATGGCCAAGAAAATGGGCAGACTGATGTACCCCATCTCCATCTCTGAAATAGAGATCTCACTATAAAGCACTTTTATCATGAAGAATAAGAAAGAAGCAGTTTGCAAAGACTCAAACAGATTTCAGCTTAAATGTCTCTGCAAATTAATACACTTTGCAGGGAAAAAACAGGCAAATGCAGTGTTTATTCTAAGCACTTTACTGCCTCAGACTCATTAACCCCGTACCTTACATGCTCTCTTTGTAATGCAAATTGGCTAAAATACTGTGCTTTCCAGAAAACATTCGTATAGACAAGCTCACACTGCTCAAAAAACAGTTGTAAGTGGAGCAAAAATACACTAAATTTTTCTTAATACTTGGCCTCTGCACCAGTCTTATCTGCATAAGCAGTTTCTGAGAAACCTTCTGCTGTTGCTGCAGCCACCACAGCACAAAGGTGGAAGATTTCCCAAAGCAGCTGATGTAGGCAATTATAAACTGAATTACCACATGCAAAAGCCAAATTAAAAGACTTTGTCAGAGGTACTACTGCAGAGGTTTTTTTGAGGAATAGAGATTATTACAGGTAGGAGAGGAGATACCCTGCATTTAAGGAGGCCAAACAGTGCACATACTGCACCTGCTTACTGAGCTCCTATTTAATAGCCACCTGCCCAACCACACAGTGTATCACCACGAGGGTTTGCTGGGAATCCTCACCACATAGCACCAGGCACGCTGTTTCCAGCCTCTGCACTGACCAGATGTAATACACCCATCCAACAACATGTGGAGCCCAGCAGGAGACAGAAAATCATCCCAACTAAGGTCTCCAGCCCAACCTGACCAGATGGTCGTCACACTGGAAGATGACTCAGGGTACGAGAGGACCGAGGGAAGGGAAAGGTTCCTGGTTTATGTCTGACACAGCTGTGGATAAGGATCAACACGTCACGTCAAGGGTGCAATGTCACAATGACTCCCTCCCTTCTCCAACAGACTTAGGTGTTGGAACATGAAATACCATCACAAACCTACGGCCAGCTGAGATTTACAATACAAATCGCACTAAAACAAATTCAAATACAAGGATAGATGCAGGAAATTTTACCATCTTTTCCTCCTCCCTCCACAGGTACCAACTACTTTTGTATCAAGATGATTGATGACTGTGCCATCTCAAATTAAACTCTGAGCAACTGCTCTCAACCCATATTTAGTTTTGAAAATTGCCATTTCTGTTTCAGACTTGAAGAAGGACCCAGAGACCTGGAAACTGTTTAATTTTTGCAACTACACCTGTTGGCCTGATAGAATAAGTTACTAACTCCAGGTACAAACCTTTCCCAGAGCTATGAGGCAGAATTCAAGACATCATTGCCTGAGGTGACAGAAACATCTACACAGGTTTTAACTGGGGTTCAGATCTCAGATGCACACATGACCAAAGGGAAGCATCTTAACAAGAGGTTTTCTTTATTCTGTGTAGTAACATGTCAACTGCAAGCCAGGTGTACTTCCCAGCCTGCTAGACCTGCTTCCCAATCATTCAAGACAAACTGAGGCTCCGTTACTGCTCCTGAAGCCAGATGACTTCCCCAAGGAAACCAGGTCCTCAGGGGGTGATACACACGCACATCATGATGCACCCACATCACACAAGCACCACGTGGCAAGGGCACGGAGACTGGGAACTGCACCCCAGCATGACTGCCCCACAGTACAGACATAACCAAAGTGAATCCAACTTAACACAAAACTTTTAAATGATTAAAATAAAATTAGCAGATTCACTGGGGAAAACAAAAAAAGTTTGGGGCAGGATCTATAATCAAAACAAAACCAAAACAGTAATTCGGCATATGAGCTTCACAACACGTTAAGAAAATAAGAACTTGTTCAAACACTCGCAATGATTTCTCAGATGCATTAAAAGAGAATGAAGAGACCGAAACCCATTTGGTTTTGACATTCAGTTCATTTGGCACATCCTCGACTTTTGAAAGAAAACAAACAGCGAATGCAGACAAGCCACAGCATGAGCAGCCATGCACTCTCCTGCCTTCCTGCCTGAAGCCCGACTCAGAGGAACATACCTGGCTATGCCAGCTTAGTTTCATCTTCAAACCCCGTCCTCAGCCTGTCCATTAAAACGGTCAATAGCAACGCCAGCCGAGAAATGTCCATCACTGCGAACTCATTTTTACAGGTCATTGGCTTGCCAGACAACAACAGCTTCTAGCCATTACTGACCCCTCTTTGACATGAACCACTGATTTCCACGAGGAAGACAAGCCACAAGCCATACATTTCCTTAATCGTAATTAAAACAAAACCAAACCCACTCAACAGTTCCTAAACAATTCCATTCGTACAAAATACGACCGTGCAATCACATCACTACATTTCTGGAACGCAAACACTAACATAATAAGAATCTGAATGCATTCGGTTCATCTGCTGAGGCAAGGAGTACCTTATTATAGGTAGGTGCTGTCTAACAGAAATTAGCATCAGAACAGTTTGGATAACAAAGTGCTCTGCTGCATCGACCCCCAAGTAAACCGACAAAACAGATTTGGACAGGTGTGTCTTGTGATGGAAAAATTAACTGCAATAAAGAAAAGAATAAAATACCCTCTAGATACGTTCCGTTCTCGGAGCCATTAAGATGCAAAAGGAATTTTTAAAAAAATGCCATCTCCATAAAGCTCAAGTACACCTAAGAAAAAGCAAACAAACATGCCTGGACAACTGGCTGGCTGCAGTACTATCTGCCTTAATGGCTCTGGCAAAATTGGCTTCCTTGTTGATCAGTCCTGCTCTCACTGTACCATCCAGAGCTCTGTGTTACAGATAGATCTGGGGGTTTTAAGAAAAATGGAGCAAAACCACCACAACACACACCAAAGTCCGTATCAAAGAAGAAAACATACAACCAGTTATTTCCTCTTACAAACATATTAAATATTTGCCATTTGCAAAGATTCTCAATCAGAGAGACAGAGCGTATCATGTTTGACTCCAGTAAAATGTCTCCTGAGAAAGTCTGCCTTGATCTGAAATTCTCAAACTTGGGTTTTAATTCCCAGTCATATTTATCAGAATCTGTTTCCTCCAATTTCCTAATTGCAACTGCATGGCTTGAAATATGCCCATCAGCTATCACATGACTGCAAATCTACTCAACTAAAAGATACACATTCTCAGGCTTCAGAAAATAATTAGGCACTACAGATTTTCATGCAGCTTCCTGAGAAGCAGATGCTAATGACCAACACTAGCAACAAGACCACTGGACTCATCGAGCCTCACAGCTCCTGTACCTTGATGTTACAGTGATTCATGGAATTGCTAGCACAGTAACCATCAAGATACACAGGAATTACACAATAACCCTACAACTGGTTGCATGTGTCCAGTTTCCACTCTGAGCTGAGCATCTACTCACCAGGTTCTTGGTCCTTAGTGGATATGCACTCTTTTATAGACTCTGTTATGCCAAGACTAGCTGCAGTAGGGAGCGGGCCGAGCAAGGATTCCAGTGCGGGTGGTCTTACAGGAGCTTCATTTCCACTTTTGCATTCCCCATCTTTTTTTTTTAGTCTATCCTCCTCATGAAGCTCATTATAAAAGTCCTTGTTTAAGTGATTAGCAGCAGCTTCCAGTTCCTCATCTTCTGCCTCCTCCTCTCCAGGTAAGCCAGAAGTGTTATCTTCTATAGAATCTGGAAAGGAGAAAAAACCCAGCAGATCACTGCATACCATCTGTTACAGAAACTCAGTAAATAGAGAGGCTCTCAGTTAAAGAATAAAAATCTTTAGAGAAAATCTGAAGAAGAAATACACAATATTTTAGTACAATGTATGAATATATGGAGTTTCCAGATGCTCTTCAAGTTCATTACCACGGCTATTTGTGAACACAGTCATCATTTAATAGAGAAGTACTGCGCTGTCAAATTACAGCAGGTAAAAGGGCTTTGCAAAGAGAAGCTGGCTACTTATGGTTATAATTGAATAAACAAATGAAAAATAGCCAGTTCAACCTGCACAAAGCCCTTCCATACCACTGAGTCAACTGGGGGATTTGGAGACAGAAGGATCTAGATACCGGTCCACTGCACTTTCACTGATGAAAAGGAACATTCTCACATGCCAGTGCCAAGCTTATACTGCACCAGGAAAGAAAAACAACTGAAATCATTAATGAACTGTCACAAAGAACGTAGTTGTTTTGAAGACTGATAAATCAGCCAACTAACTAGCAGAGAGAACCCCAACACACTAGAGATCCTCACAAGAAAGTTCATACACTTAAGACTACCTGCAGGATCTGAACCCGTTATTATCTAAGTAATCCCAAGACTTTATAGACTTACCATCTTTAGTGAAATTTGCAAATACACCTTTTGCTTTCGGTCTACTGTTTTCTAACTCAATCTCTATTTCATCTTGATAGCTCGATATTTCACCTGTGGTGACAAAATAAAAATAAAACTGAGCAATCATTGATGCAAATTTGAACAAATGAGTGATATGTTACACTAAACATAACTTATACCTTCAAAATCTTCCAGCTTTTTTGATAATGCCTTCTCAAGCTGAAATGAAAGTAAACAAAATAAATGTGAAATTACTAAAAGAACCCAACTTTGTACTGTTTGTGAACAGTATAAAGAGACACAGAATCACAGGGTATTTTAAATGCAACAAGCAAGTTTCAAATCCCAAATCAAATTACTTTGTAGCGTCAGGTAAGACAGTTTCAAAATACTAACCAATTTCAAACATTATCTCACCCTTCCCTATAGTTCAAAAGGAAACTTCACTTTGGCAGGCTGTTCTTCAGCAGTCAGACTCTACGACTGTGCCTGTTGATGTGAGCAAGCGCAAGGACAGCACTGAAATTGCAGTGCCCGGGTCAGACATAGCACACAGGTGATGGCAGACTGAAGTACTGACCTACAGCACCTGGCAGGCTCTTGAGAACCTCATAAACATGCCAACAGACCTTTAAATGATAGCGTATTTAGAACAGTAAACCAAAAACCCTCAAAAACTATGATGGTGGTAAAATCTTCTCCTCTGGTGCCAGCTTTAATTCATGCTTTGTAAAGAAATGAAGCCACATGAGAACGAATCTTTGTGGAAGCAGGTATACCACACAAAAAACCAGCAGTCTCATTAAAGTAATTAAGTTATCTTTTTCATATGTGCTTAAGAAAATAGTTGTATGTAATGGCACTTCTTCTGACCACAGGTATCACCTTCTGATCCAATTACAAAGCTTACACCTTTGCAAGCGTGATCCTTGCTAACCAGGGTGGAAAAGTGCATACAGCATATGGAAGAGAAGTGCAGACATTACGACAGCTACTCAAGAACTCCCTGCCACAAGCTCAGCTTGTCACATGAGAGTCTCCAGTTTTGTAAGGACAAAAACATCTGATGCTTCGGTAAAAGGTCAAAGCGCAAGACGGGAAACACCCAGGCGGCAGGAACACAAGCATAAAGAACAGTGCCTAGTGTGACTGCATCAGCTTGAAAATAGGGGAACATCTGGGCAGAGGGTGCTGAGCCCTCATCTACCATACGGCAGTTGCGAGGTGAGCACCAAACACGGGTCACCTGCAAAACAGGGAAGCTCAGCTGGTGCTCGTTCACTCAGCTACCAAGACATCCTGATCTGCACTACAGAGAGCAGTGACCCTGTATGACCCACAGCGGCTGGCTAGGATGCTAGATATACTTCGATCCCTCATCAGGGGATGTTTAAAGTTGCAGATCTGAAATAGCACGTCTCTCTGGAGGAGTGAGCAAAGACGACAGAGGAGAAAAACTTCTATATAATTTTTTTTAACTCAGAAGCTATCCCTTTGCCAGTAAAAAACAAAAATCCTTTAGTTAATAGTTATCATATGCACTAATGTTCACCCTTCTCTTAAGAACCTCAAAATAAATGTAACTAAACCTTATTAAAGGCTGGTTAGGTAGGATTTAGTACTAACTGATTCAAAAAGGAATATACAGTGAGAGAAATACAGAGAGCATCGACCCAGGATTCACCTGCTGTATCTTCAATTTTTTTTGACCAGCTGTAAACGAAGGAGGATCACATTCTTCTTCCAAGTCAATCTTCATAAACTCATCTATGGTTAGCTGACTTGTTGGTGTGTCTTCAAACTCTGTCAACCTACCAAAGCATGCAGCACATTACCACAGCATCTTTATGAACTCCTCTAAAAGTAACAAAATTCATCAAACTGCTAAGTTACAGAATAAACATGTCATCCTTAGAAACTGGCTCAAATACAGACTACATTAAAGCCAAAGTGATACTAATTGTTTCATCTGCTGCAAAGAAAGTATCTTTTCATATCACAAATTAGCTTTTGATTTATTAGAGTATGTAAGACACACTCTTTTTGATGAACAAAGACTGAACTGAAATACCGCAGCTCCTACGGTCAATTAAGTATAGACTGACAAAATTATGATGAGAAACACAGCCCATTCCTCCCACCCATCTTGTTGCTTTCTGTAATCAACAGGAACAAAAAAACAGATTCCCAAACTAAAATATCTGCCATCATAGTTTAGGACTACACTCAAGAACATTCCTGGTATGTTAGCATGATTAATTTACACAAAGCAAATGTTAAAGTAACATTTCTTCAGCAGACTGGAAGAGGGACAAGAAGTAATCTTCCCAGGACACACAGGAGCAGCAGTAAAATAAAGGGATGGTCTGCACATTGCACAGATGGAACAGATGACTGCAGGTAATTTTACAATAATACACTTTGTTTAATGGTAGCATTTTAGAAGTTCCTACCTATGTGAGAGGTAGGACTAGCTCCATGGGGAATTTCCATGAAAGCAGCTGAATCTTTCAAAGGAACAAATGTTAAATGAGACCACGTTGTCAGAACTTCATCCACAAATTTCAGCGTTTTATACAGGTGGTTGAGAATGAGCACATCCATTTTGCAGATGGAGAAAGTGAGACAAAAGGTTAAGTACAAAGCCAGGTCAGGAAATGTCTGGCAGAATGCTTTTCTGACAGCAAGTGCCCTTTTAATAGTATCAACATTTTCCATGGGAAAACAGCAATGATGGGTCTGCAGCTGCTTCACTGGAATATTCCCATCTTGCAGAGGAAGTAAAGCTGACAACAGCTTCCATCTGCAAAAGGAAACTAAAAATGGTGATTCACTGCTCCCAGCACAGGACCTTTCTGCATTTCTCTCCCCTCTAACCGCAGTCATGGTTTTCTCCTCTACCTCTGACAGCAACAAGACTCCTTCCCAAGAAGGAATTTTCTCTAGGACAGAAATTCAGTGTCCAACCAACTCCAGGGTCAAAGCCAAGAGTACAGGAGCATGCTCTCGCCCTATATTCTCATCAGTATCTGTATTTCTTTCTTTGTAAACTGAGGAACAAGACAAGGCACCCTACATGAAGGGACATGGGCATGCCGTAACTTCAGGACACCTTGCCTGGAGGCACCCTGCTCCTGGAGCACTGACCCCAGGCCATGTGGCATCTCATACTGTGAAATGTGTGGCACCTCTAGGCAAAACCAACAACAAGCAGCACGCTGAGCCCAGGCACAACTGTGCCAGCCAGAATTAGTGCTACTGAGGAGAGGAAAGCCTTCAAAACCTAGTCGCACTTTTGGAGTGCAGGCATCTCCACAAAGCCCCAAATTACCCATGTATTTGAGAGTAACTGACAGCCCAAAACTTTCCCTCAGAGTACCAGGGACCAGCTCCCTCCCCCTCTCTTTCAGATCAAATGGGAAAGGGAAGGAGGATGCTGTGGGCAGCAGCAGCACCCAGCTTTTAATTAACAGACTAGAAAACTTTCTCAGCGTTAACAGGCTTCGAGCATGCATTACCCACTTTCCAGGAGGGACCCTCATCTATCAGGCTAGAGGAAAAACCGGGCTAGGGCACTGTTATTATTATTTTAATTCAGGATTCATTTAATGCCAAAGCCATGCATCACTTCAGGAGCATGTATCTTCCCTGACACCATCATTAAACTGCAGTCATCCATCTCTCCACGTAGGAATCATGCACTCACAGGTAATCCCACTTCAGCAAGACTTCTCCTCCCAATCAGCCTCGCCTCATTAAAATGTTATTCTCCTTCCACCATAAAAAGCCAACATACACTTTGGCAAAGACACCCGGTTTGTTTACCCCACACTTGCTCTGAGTTTGAAATGAGCAGACCCACAGCCCAGCCAAAACAGCAACACCTTCAGGCATGTGGAGCAAAACAGAAAACTCCAGTAGCAAAACCAGTCTCTCATGAAGTAAGGTTGGGGATGAGATGACCATGCTTGGGTTTCAGCACCTAATCCCATGCACATCTTCCTGCAAACACCTGAGGCTCTGTCTGTCCTTCTCCTTGTCCACTGTGTTGTGTGACTTCTGTCACATACCCTGCCCAAGGGTGAGCCCACATGCCAGCAGCTGGCACAAGCTTCGGCTCAAGCGTCAGCTTCAGCTCTGAGCTAAAACAGCATCACCTAAGACCTTCAGGACATCTGCACTAGGACAGGGAAGAGCTACATTGTGTTTGCTGGTGATGCTACCAAGAAGCGCAAACCCACGGCACAGCACGGTTCAACCATCAGACCTGGCCACCAGCACCTGGTCCCATGTCCCAGACCTCTTCCTCAGTCCTGGTCCAAGCCAAACGGGGCAAGCGCTGACCAACAGGCAGTGAGGACTGCCAGCACGACACAAGGCTCTAACCTTCCTCCTGAAATGAAGAGCCATCTCTGATGGTCAGGATCACAGCTTGAGTGTAATCTCTGAGGGAGAGCGAGCTGTTCACTCAACATTTCCTCCTCTAACTTGATACAAATAACTGCCTGCATTTGCCAACCACTTGCCTGCTTCAACATTTTACATTGGCTGATATCCTGTCTACATATTTTTTAAACATTTCTTTAATTTTATCCAGTGTTTGGACACATGCCACCAAGGCAACAAACTGATGCACGCAGCAGTCTACACCGCATCAAACAAGGTAACATCAGTTTGGCAGCTAAGAAAAACTGGCGCAACCTTAATTATAAGCACAATAATTTCAGGGGCGAGGGAGTGCTCTCACAAAAAAAAAAATACCTGTGGGCTATTCTTGAAGTCCCACATAAAAATTATATCCAAGTTCATTTTGCACTTCTGTTATCTAAAAAAATCTAATAAGAGTTGCCATTTCAAGTTATGCACAGAAGGAGGAAAATAAACAGATATACAAATTAAGATATTATTTCCTTGGCACAAATTCAAAAGGGCTCTAAAAATTGAAATTTGGCAGACAAGTATTTTCTATTTATGGTCAAAGCAGAGGCAACCACTACAGCTCAGGCTAAGATTCAACTTCCAGTATAAACCCTCCTCTTACAGTTTCTCACACCAAACTCTTTCAAGCAAATTCCTTTGGGAGAAATGTTTTTCCAGAGCTTGGTGTCATCTGCCCCTAACCCCAACCCTCTTTTTCTAAGAAAAATTTCCACAGCTTTTGTTTCATCCATTTGCAGACAAAACCACACCTCGTCTTCTGATAAAGCACTTTTGTGCACTAAGCAGTAAACCGATTCTGTTCACACTTAATTTAGCTCCCAATAAGGGAAAATGGGTCAGTCATTTTGAAGTTAGGAGCAATTTTTTTTTTTTTTTCACTTTGTTTTGTTTCAGGGATACTGTCTAGTGGAGACTTATGAGTCCAGTCTACAGCCAAGGAAATAAAAAGATTGTGTGCAGCTAGCTTCTCGGTTTTAATGTTCAACTGAAATTCTGCAGCACTGGAGTGCCACAAAGCGTGTAAAAGAACAAGGTCTTCTGGAGTCCAACTCACAAATGCTTCAGGAGTCCAAGTTCGAAGCCCAAGACTTCTAAGCAGAGACCACTTAGGAAAAGCCACGCTGTCCTCCTATGTATACACAAACAACACCTAGCTCTGGAAAGCCGGCAGCATAAAACAGAGGTACCTTGTGCCAGACCTCTGTACAGAAGGGCAAACAAATTATAGCTTCAGAGACAATTGGTTATTTTTAAAAGAGTGAACGTGAAATTTAGCCTGAGCAGTCAGCCTTTAGGTTACCTGTTGTGAGAGGTCTTTTTGAAGAACTTAAAATATTTTATTAATGGATTTTAAGAATACTAAGCTGAATATTGGCACATTGTTAGCAGAAATACATTAAAAAAACCCTTTTATCGCAAGATAAGCTGGTGGCGATAATTAAATTCCCCTGATTTTTCCCAAATTGACAATATAATTAAAACTCTAAGTAATAACTTACATGATATCTACATAATCTTAACTGTCATATCAATTAAAAATATTCTAGTAATAGATCAGCTGATTTGACAATTCCAACATTTGCAAACTCTGGGAAAGTAACGGATTTACTTTTGTATCTCAGTGAAGTACCAAAATACGGCAGTATATGCCCACTGCTTTAACTTAATGTTCGTCAGTGCTGCCTACCACTCTAAACCCATGCACTCACTCACAGACATTCAGAATTTGCCTTGATGTGGCAAACCATCACTAATTTTTAATACTACAAATTTAACAGTCTATTGCATCATCCTTCTCTCCCCAATTTTTTCCAAGCCATACTATGTTTATGCATGAACTATTTCTGGAACTATGTAAACATACACCCTAAAAGTGATACTTAAAACAGAATATGTATCAGAAATAGTTATTAAATGCTTCCAACATGACATAATAAAAAAAGTTTCCAGTATCCACCAGTATCTAAACAACCATAAGTGTAATCTCCTTACGTGTATATATAATTACACAAGTACTTGCAGCAATATAGAAAAGGTATTTTTAAAGCCTGTATAAACGAGTATCTCATTACTAAAGGGAAGGACAAAATCAGAGATGATCCAGTTACTGTGGTTTCACAATTTTCAACTTATCACCTGAGCTGTGCTAAATTAGTCTGTCTGTGTTCCTGGCCCAATGGAACTGTAAAGAGCAATATTTTCACTTAAAACAACTGCCATGGTGAACTACATTAATACATTTCACCCCTTTTTACAGTGGACTAAGAGCATACACACACAGCCACTTACCGCAAATTAACTGGTGACTGATAATTTATGGTGCTCATTTGCTAGCAACTCTCTGCCTTTTTTCTAAGTATTAAAGACTGGGTACCTTGAAAGATTTATGGTACAAAATAAAAGCACCCTTTAGAACTAGTTGCTTTTATTCGCTCACACCAAAACAGAGATTTAAAATTATCCCAAATTCATTAGCATAAATTTTAAAGCCCTGATTCTGCAAACGCTTACACACGCTGTTAACTGAGGCTAACGCTTGTGCGCACCGTTAGCCCACCAACAGTCCCACCAACAGATCGCCCTGCCCAGCCCAGAAGTCCGCCAGTCCAAACCACCCGGAAGGTTTTAGTTTCTCGTTTTATTTTTTCCCCTGATTCTAGTGTTCACACCATGCTAATGCAACAAAATGCTTTAGCATTCCTTAAAATTTTCTTTCATTAGCATGGTCTGTCAAAAACATTCTGTGATCTCCTGGAAAAGAAAAATAGTGTGCTGCTTAATTTCTGAACAGCCGCTCAGATGAGGAAAGTCAAACACAGAGGAAACTGTTTACAAGATCTAAGCCAGAGTTAGTGCTAAAAACTTAATAATTGTTTCAAAAGTAACAGACACCAAATAATTTTGAAATGACATTTGTTAAATAAGTACAAAGTACTACAATAAATTAGGAATCTAATTAATGTATTAGCTTACTAACTGTTGAGAAGCTGGATTTATAAAAAGGAACATGGCCTGTGAAATTGGGACTCCTCAAAATAAAACCTTTTTTCATTAAAACAGACAACCCAGCTTACAAAGGTAAACAATATTAACCCGCATGGGTCAAGTTGTGTTTTACTCGCCATACTAGTAAGATTTCTACTAATCATCTATAAGCCACTTGAACTTATTTAACAGGAGACATAAAATACTTCCAGTTTACTTTCTCATCACAACAGTAGCCAGCTAAGGAGCTCCACGGCTGCTGAGCTGAGACCAGAGCGTACACCACCACAAGCTCCTTTGCATGAAGTACCTTTCCCAGTTTTCTGAAAGCTTCTCTCCTTACCACACTTCAGCCAAGAGCACTTACACAACTCTGACGTCCTGAGCATCCTCCAGCCCTCTCCATGCTCAAATACCTCAGGTAACCAGCTCTCACTTTACTCATCAGATAACTTGCACAGGATTTTAGCATGGCCAACACAGACCTCCTCATGCCTTTCCCCTCAGTTCTGGCCTTGATATGGCTTTGGCATTTTGGAAAACATAACCCCAGAGCTACCTCGCAGTGACATGCATCCCTGTTACCTTCTCTTCCCATTCTGACTCTGGACTCACGTATCGACTTGCTCCTCACTTAGCCTGCTCTGACAGACATCTACCCAGCTTGAGACTGCACTGGGAGCTCGGACGTGAAGTCTGCGTGAGCAATATATGGCAGAAATTAAAATAAGGAAAGTTGTGGGCAATACAGCTACCTCTACGCATGAATCTTTAATTTTTCCAGAAAATTACCAATGCAGTCATTTGAAGAGCTGTAGCTGGGTCCCCAGGATATGAGCAAAAGACCCCATTTATGAAAGTTCCTGCAGCATTTCCAACTCATGAATGGAGTTCCCTCATACAAGACTTGTCTTCCTTCCCCCAAAATGCTAATTTATTGTGAGAAAAAACATTCACCTCAAAAATGAGCCCTTTAAACCCATTCCAGCCTTTCATTCCAATTCCTTCTAAATGAAGTTTTACTGCTTCTGAAGCACACAAATAGTTTTTCTTAACAGATTGTACTTCATGGAACTGAGCAGAAATATTTTTTATGTAAAAAGCAACTCAATTTAAAGATAAAGAGAGTAAGCCAAAGAAGTAAAATGCAAGTGTTAACGAAGATAAGCTGATTTTTTTTATTTCTATTGAAGAAGTGCCTACGACCTTCAAAACAGGCATAAGGGCCACACAGTATTAGATTAATGCACAATGGACAAATATCACAAAAATCATTCTTACTGCAGATAAGACAGAATTTAGCATGCAGACGAAGTATGCAGGAGGTGAAGAAACTTTGATGAAGGGGCAGAGTATGTAAAGGTTAAAAAGGCAGCAGCGAAGACAAGTGCATTGAACACAGGCACAAATGTGAGGATTAAACTAAATAAAGGGATTGGCTTTATTAAAAGTTAATTTCTGTTATCTCCACAGATGGTTACAGAGAAAATAACAAGTTGACTAATTAGTTAATATTTGTACAGTACTTTCAATATATAAAGTGATATATAAGTTAATATAATTTCAATTAGAGTGGAAATGAGATGGAATTATCAATGCATTTATTACTATTTAATACATTGACGTTCAACAACAGCAACAAGCTTTACATTTTAATTGTGTGCTTCAAAACATAAAGCTAGAAGGCCCTCTGAAGTAACTGTATACAAAGTTTTCTTACCAAGATCCTACCAAAACCCCATACATGTTACAAATAAACAGACACTGGTTTTTAACCAAACAGACAGTTAAATTAAGAACTCTGGATTTGAAGATGAGTGACAGGGTCCATAAGCCATGTTGCTTTTTCCTTCCAAAACAAATTCCCTTTGTGATCAGCTCATTCACTTCCATGACCTGAAGGTACATCACATTTTTGTGAACCTCCTCCTAAGAGTTACTTCTCCAGCACACAGCAGTGGAAGAGGCGATAGACTAAATGCACACAGGGCTTGGTGCTCTCCAGCTGATGGACAACAGGGTGAACTAACCCCATTTTCCACAGTCACATCAGCTACACTGCACAGGATCAGAAATGGTGCCCTTCTTAGGGAAGGGCTGCCACTCCTTGCTGAGGGTCTTCCCAAAACAGGAAGCCAAGCAGGGCTTTCTTAAAAAGCATCGCTCCCACATCCTCAGCCAAGCCACTGATCAACACAGACCTGTGCCCCCCAGGCAGCTGGGCTGCCTCTGCAGGGCAGGGGGACAAGACATCTCATGTCAGTGCCACCCCCTTCCCTTGCAGATTTCTGCCATAAAGTCTGTCAGCACTGAAAGCAAATCCAGCTTCCAATGGTCTGTGCTTCCCCAGAAGCCATGGAGCCAACTGGGAGCTAAATCAAACCATACAGCAGAACCTGCAGTTGGGCATTTCAGCAGTATCTGGATTCCCGCTTGGTTTCACTTCCAGAGCCAAAGCCATCCATCAATGAGCATCCACCCAACTACACTCAACACCTTCATAATGCACAAAGCAGCAGTAGCTCTTTACAAACCAGAGTAACTACACCAATAATTAAAAGGAAATAAAACTGTACATCAACCTGAGGAGCAAAGAAATCTTTAAGAACACTAAACAAATTCTTATTCCTTTAGATAACTTCTACTTGGTGGCATTTCGAGAGGAATTCTTGAAAGAAGAGGAAAAAACCTGGAGTGCAGAAGGAGTTATTCAAAGGTTTTTTTAATTTGGCTTCGTTAAATACTATATAACATGCTCTTATTTGAAAAACATCAATCAAATTTATAGATTCGTGATAAATACAGTTGTAATTATAGCTGCCTGAAAATAATTCAGCTGTCACGTTTACCCTGTCAAAGTAAATAACGCTGTCATTTCAGTTGATGTGTGTGACTTGAGTAAACATTTCAAAGGATGAATTTTGAAGTAAGATTTCTTCGCTTGAAACAATCACTCAAATTAATTTTCCTTCCAACTCTGATTTATTATGTTTATTTTCTTAGTAAGAACAAACTCTTTAACTATTTAACCAAAGCATCTTGAAGAAGACTGTGGGTGCATAAACCATTAATCATACTAAATGCACACTAGAACACATGACCTGTTGAGCAGGGGGAAAAAAAAAAATGGTCATTGTACTGCTCCATCCTTACTGTTGTAGTACCTTGAAGCACTTCAATCACTTTAAATTTACCCCTATACCAGCCATGCCTGGTAGGGAAATAGCATCATTTCTGTCCACAAATGAAGATCTGAAGCAAAAACATTTTTCACAATTAAGAAGTTAATATTATTAACAAGTATTAGACTTGTCTGGGTGTGCTTAAGATGGTCTCGGCAAGGTGGAGAGAAAGAAAGACACCAGGGGAGCTTTCTAAAGGCAGACCTTGGTGGAACAAACTTCAGAATATACTGGTGGTACAAAAATTTCCAGCTAGGGCAAAAGAAAGCATTTGACAGGTCATTTTTTACTGAACCTATGGGGAAAGAAAATGTTACAACTTTTCAAAACTAAAATGAGGGAAACTGGGTCACTGCTTACTTCATCAAAATATGGAAAATATTACTAGATTTAAAAAAAACCCCCAACATGCTAAAGGTACTTGGGAAATCCACACTTTCAGGCTCACATTCTGCTATTAATTCCACTTTGGAACCCTTCAGACTCACTGCGCTGTCTTCTATTTATTATCAAATCTATTTTTTATCTATTTTTTATCAAAAAATGAACATTTCAGAAACATATTTTGAGAAGTTCTGTTCAATAACAGCTAAAGGACAAGATTTTTCAGCACTGTATTCTGGATTAATGAAAAAAAAAATCCCACAGTACACCCTCAGCTTTGAGAATCAATCAGTTATTTCTTCTGAGGACATCACAACATGTTAACATTTCTGACACAACATTTTTTTGCCTTCAAGTCTTCACCTGTTAAAGGGGCACAGTGCTCCCTACCATCTTTGCTAATTCTTACCTAAGAGGCAGGTGTTAGTACTCAAAAATGACCAAAGAAAACACGTGTACTTATTTTATTCTCGGCACTTCTGAAAAGAGAAAGAACCTGGTTTTCTCAGATACACATTCATTTCAGACTACACCACCTTTCAGTACTGTAAACGGAAGATAAAAGCTGTACTGACCTTTTCCTCAATGTAGACTCACAAACCTTGACCACTCTGATGACCTCTTTAACAGTACGTCGGAAATCGTGCATTCTTGCTGCCACTAGCAGAGCTAGAGAATAAGCAGGGAAAGTCAATGTCAAAAAAGAGGAAAACTTCCTGAAGAAAAGGAGAAAATAGCTAGATAACTATACCTTCTCTTTGCCCCTGCCTTCAGCCAGAGCTGTGAATGCTTACGCTCAGCTGTGTACCTGAATACAGGTGATTGACTTGTATTTATAAACTTTGCTTCCTACCCAACAGAATTAAGCTGATTGCAAATTGTACCCTAAAAAAATCTGTGATTTAACATTTGGTAACCATGGTCAGTGGCTTAAAATACAGACAAGTACATCTCATTGATCACATATTTTGGAAGTTCTCATCTTTTTAGCAGCATTTACTAGTCCTAAATAAAGATCTCCAGCAAAACAATTAATCTGCTTACACTATTTTCCTTAGCGCTGTCACCACTATCACGGTCTTGCTAGTGCCCAAGAGCTCTCCTGCAAGACCTTCTCTACAGCTAGAAAACTAGCACTGACAGCGTTTACATCCGTGTGTTGATTCGGAGCACCAGATCCTTTTTGAAGCATCACCCCCTCTCACCGTGCAGTGGCTCACTGCACAGAACAGTTTTAAACATGCAAAAGTGCTTCCTTTTAGAGGAAACTAAACCAGAGCTCTGCTTCAGGTATGTGTTTAAAGTGCTCCAGTTCCTACCGGGAACATCAGGGCTGAACTAACAACCGGTGCTTCAAACGTGTGGCACAGATATTTAGGCCAGGGAACCAAACTAAACCCAGTCCACAGTACACCACATGAACTGCATACTGCATGGATGGACGTAGGGGGCTCAGCACCACCTGCTTCGATCTATTGATCCATGTCTGTTGAATCAAATTATTTGCTCGTGGGGATACAGTCCATGTAGTGAATCAAAGACCAGGCTGGTCTCCCGTAGAGTCTATACTGAAATTTTTAGCAGTATGAAATAAGCAAGTACGATTATCAAAAAGAGGCCAGAAATTTCAATAAGACTGCATAGCCCTGGGTTCCCAAAGGTCTCAGCGCTCCTTCTCATTCCAGCATGCACATCTAAGATCTTTCAAATAAAACAAAGTGCATATGTGAACTCTTTGACTATCTACATTCTTCATTACTCTGACCTCACTGGCTGGTACTGACTACCTTTTCACCTAGCCCTCCCAAACCGGTAAGTTTTTTTGTAAGCATTGTGACAGTGATGGATCTTGCAAAAAGATGAAGGAGGAGAGGAAAATAATTTCACAGAACAGGTCAAAGAGGGCATTTCTTGCATAAGACTCTGTGTAAAAGCACAAATCAAAGTGCTTGCACTAATGGTGTCGTTTTAGCTGACAAAAAACCCTTTTAGCAGGTAGAACTTGTAGAGATTGTGGGCGAGAAGAGCACCAGAAAAGAGGTTAGAAAATTCAAAACGTAAGATATAAAGGATCTGAGCAAGTAATGAAGGAGTAAGGGCAAAAATGAAGTTTGAGTTTCAGAAACTATTTCAGTGAAGACCTATATAATCTGTAGGTGCCTGCCAGCACAAAACACAGAGAACATGGCACCATGGAATGGAGGAAATGAGAAAGTCCTCATCTGTTCCCAACTCCCAGACTCTCCTGTCCAAGCCCCTGTGGGGGAAGCGATACAGCCAGCATCTGACATACCTGCTCCACAGAGCCCGGAGGGCCGGCGGCCAGTGTGCATCCAGTCCCGCTTCATTCTCTGCAACAGCCTGAGAGCCGTCATGGACACCTCGTGGTTCTTATCCCCAAACTCAAGCATGTGTGCAAAACGAGGAATATATAAACAAGGATCTGCAACAGAAAGCAATACAATTACGTCTAATCCTAACCTTTGATTGAGGAAATGCAGTACACGAGCAGCAGAACTGTGGGGCTGTTGTGGTTGGCTCACTTCACATCTCAGCTAACCCCAAGGACAGTGCTGCTGGGCCAGATCCTCTGATCACTGAACTTTAGAAGCACCTTTTTACTTCAGCTAAAACAAAATCCCTTCTTGTTTTATAGACAAGAGACCTTTAAAGCAGCAAACTAAGTTTTTCTTACAGGCTTTTCAGGGTGCAAGGCTGCACATGCTGACTCCAACACATGAGCAGTGTTACTGGTACCAGTGAAATTACCCACAAAGCATTTGCAAAAGCTTTTGCAGAATGAGCACGTGACTTAGACCCAAAACTTTTAACATCTCCTGCAACGTAACAAATAAGGTAACTCGCATTTCTCATTTCACACCTAACTACAAACTAAGCTTAAAAAAAATTTGTTTGCTTAAAATCCCATATCCCTAACAAAAATCTGCTCACACCTTCCAAGTTAATTCCAGCTCCTTCTTGGACTCACATTCCAACAACACAAAACACTGTTTATTATAGATACTAAAGCATACCCTCCATCAGCATGAATTGCTGGAACCCAATTAATGTCAACAGTGCTATGACAATTTACATCAGCCACGGATCTGCCTCCAGATATATAGATTTATTTCAAGTGTTGGTGTTATCAGCTTCAAACTAACCGAAATACGTCAGTACAGATTGTGCTTTGCCTAAACCAATTTATAATTTATCAAACAATCTTGTAAAAGCCACACTTAACACATGTTTACTCTTATTTGAGGTATCAATTTCTCATTTCCTGCCAGCCTTTTATCACTGGACCAAAAATCCATGATGTACGGTAAATTGTTAACTATTAGTCTGAACTCAATTTCCTTAGCTGATCCCCTATGTGAGCACTTAAACTGATAAAGATGAAAATTCAGCTCGAAACACTGGAACAATCATACGGATCTACAATTAATCAAAGCAGTTTCATTTAGCACCAAGTTCTAACAATGATGCCCTGTTGCTATCCATAATTACCAAGATGACACCGTAGGTGATTACACCTGTCAGCCCTGCAGAAGCATTTAAATGAAAGGATTTATCAAGCAAAAACTTCCGAACACATCTCCCTCAAAACAGAAGAAACGCCTGAGTGCAGTCACCTCCTGAACACGACCCTAAAACCCAAAGGTTTAGGGAAGGATTAACCAATCCCCATGATTTTAAAGGGCAGATGCTCTGTATTTCCAAGTATGAGTTCATAAAACTGTCGTCAACAGAAATGATCAATTCCAAAACACAACAAAAAACCCTTTCACAGAAGTGATAGCCTGAGGTTCAATAGGCATTAAAACTTTCCTCTTTGTGCTACAGAAACACGTGCACTGTTACAACACAACGCGTGGTTTACTTTCCCATCTCTTCTTGCCCCGAGAGGGCCCAACTTCAGCTCCTCCGGCCGTGGAGCAGAGGGGAGCAAGGCAATTCACAGCCTTCTCTCCAGAGCAGAGTTTTGGGAGCATTCACACATCTGCGTTGTAGCTGTTCAGACACTTCTGCTGGCATTCATGCCCATAGGTCATTTGACAAAACATTGCACATCGTTAATTTAAATTCTGAAGCTACCAAACAGTCAGAGAATGAATATGCCAGTGGGCTTTAAGTGCAAAGCCTTCAAGAAGCCATAAACAGCTAGAAAGTAATCCTAGCAATATATAAATTAAATACAGGGCCGAGGTTAATGTAAACATGTTCCACATGGAAGCAAATATTAAAAAAAATATTTTTTTAGAAGTTGTTTACTCCTTCCACAGGCACTGAACACGCACCAGCGCACAGAGGGTGCCCCGCTCCAGGTAAGTTCCCTTTGCCTTCAAGGCAAGAGACAGCGACCCTTCCATGGGAGGGAGCCAGCTCGAGTGGGGCAAGACCCCATGGTTTTCCTGAATGGCGACCGCAGGGGCCATGAAACAGACAGCAAGAACGACGTTGTTTTATTTTTTAAGAAAGGAGCATCTCTTTTTCTCACGTCTTCCCCTCGTCTCCCTATCCCAGCTCATGACTCGGATCTCGGGCTTTTGGAAGAACCTCGATGCCACATAGGCATTAACAGGAATATAGAAAACAATCTCGGAAACGCTTTAAGAGAGTGACTTCCCCACCGAAACGGGAAACCGGGAGGACAGGGCCGGAGAGAGGAGCCGGAGCTGTGACCTGCTGCCAGCTCACCCCCACGGGAACGGCCACGGCGAGGGCGCCCGACGGGGGTCAGGCCCCGCTGAAACAGGGCCGGAAGGCGGCTGGGGACCCAGGCCGGGAGGGCCCGCACAACCGAGGCATGGCGGCTTCGGGGCTGAGAAAAAGGGGGAGGGAAAAGCCCTGCAACTTCCCTCGACTTAAACAATTCCGCCCCGGCCGTGCCCTCTGCTCCCGCAGCCGTCCTCGGGGCCGATCCCGGCGGGCCAGCGCGGCGGCCCAGCGCTCCCCGCGGAGCTGCGCGGCGGCGGAGCGGGGGAAGTGCGCGGCGCGGCTGCGCCCCCGCCCGGGCCGGCCAGGAAGGGCGGTGCGCGCCCAGCGCCGCCCGCCCCGCTCCGCTCCACCCCGCTACGGGAGCCCCCAGGCCGGTCCCCCGTGTCCTCCCCGCGGCAGTGCGGCTGGGAGTGGTGGCACTGAGCAGCGGCTTCCTCCCGGTGCCGGCTGGCGGGAGAGGGGGGTGGGGAGCGGCGCGCCAGTGCTCGCCGCTGCGCACGTACCCGCGCCCCGTGCCGGTGCCCGGTGCCGCGGGCGCAGCGCCCCCGGGCGGGCACGGGGTGGGCCACACCGGGGCGCGCAGAAGACTGACAACGGCGGGGCGGCTCCCCCCGCCGCGCCCCGGCGCTCCCCATTGGCGCAGGCGGCCGTGACGCGCGGCGCGGCGGCTGCCTATTAGGGCGGGAGGCGGAGGCAGGGCCCGGCAGAGCCGTGCCGAGCTCGGCCGCGCAGCGCCGCGTCCCGGAGCCACCGCGAGGGGAGTGCCGCGGGCAGTGCCGCCCGCCCGCCGCGGAGGAGCCGGGGCGCCCCGCGGCCAGCAACGCCCCCGACGCGGGCGGGAGGAGCAGCAGCACTGTGTGGCGGCGGCCGCCTTGGGGAGAGGAGGAGGAAAGTTGCTGCGAGCAGCGGCGGCGGGGCCGCCGGGGAGCGGGACTGCAGAGAGCCGCCGCCTCGCCTCGGCCCGGCCCGGCGCGGCCGCCGCGGATGTGCCCCCGCCGGGCGGGGAAGGACGGTCGCTGGCAGCGGGGATCGGGCGGCTGACTGCGCTTCACCCTCGCCGGGCTGCTGCGCTCGGAGGATTTGTGGATTGACTCTCGCTGCTGACCCACCGCCTCAGCTGGATTTGTGGGGTTGCGTTGCTGGATTGTGGCTTTTTTTTTTTTTTCGGTATTATTTTTCTCTCCTCTTTCCTCGGGGGAAGGAACTGCCTGCCAGCCCCGCTGGGGTTCCCCACTGCAGTCGTGGCAGTGCCGTGAAGGCTGGGACCCCCGCTTCAAGCCAAGGTGAGCGCTGGCACTGATCCGATACAGCATCGTCCCTTTCCCCTCGGAAAGGTGCGTCGGGCTTGTAACCAAAGAGCGCGCACACACACCAAAAAAACCAAAAGCCGCCCTGCATCTAGAAGCGTACCAAATATCCAGATAGTGGGACTCGCATTTGGGATTTGGTAGTTCTCTTGCTCATGCCACTGCCCCATGGTTGCCTCAATGGCAGGATCATGAAGTGTTTGACTTTTTTTCTTCTGCTTCCAGAGACCTTAAAGAAGTCCAAAAAGAGTGTGAGGTCAAACGGCAAGGTGCCAGGATGCTATGAGATAGTGCCCCTGTCCCTGAAGAAGAAGATGGCTGCAGAACTTTACCCTGCCAGCACCAACACCAACATCGCCAACAGTAACGCTGCCGCCGCCGCCGCCACCGCTGCCAACAGCAAGAAGAACGCCCTGCAGCTTCAGCAGAGCGCCCAGCCGCCCCCGCCGCCCCAGCTCCAGAACCTCAACAACAACAACTTGGAGAGCGCCAACTGGCAGTCCTTCCACCCCACCCTGCGGGAGAGGTAAGGGCCGGGCCCCGCCGGACCCTCCCCGGGCGGGCGGGAGAACAGACGACAGAGGTGCCCGGCCCCGTGCACCTGCGCCAAGGCCAGGCGTGAGGGCTGGGCCGCCCCGGGACGGGAAGGACCCCCGGGGGACGCCGCGGCGGGAGGCTCGGGCGGCTGCGTGCCGGCGGGGCTGGGGCACCAGGTGAGGGGCTGCCCGCGGCTAACGGGGCTTCTCCCCACTCCCCTCGCTTGCAGGAACGCGCTGATGTTCAATAACGAACTCATGGCTGACGTTCACTTCATCGTGGGCCCGCCAGGGGCATCCAAGAAAGTTCCTGCCCATAAGGTTTGTGCAGATAGTTTTTGGCTTTTTAATGATGCTGTGCATATCGCCTTCTCCCCCTGCCTTACAGCTAGGCTTCACTTTTTTCTAATTACAGCTCTCGTCTAACCCAGAAGTAATTCACATACGTTGCAATTAAAGGGAACAGTCTCAAGGCAGGCTTCTGCCTCCACTGCAGCTTTTAACTTTCCCTAAGTGCAGCCCTTGCTGAAAGCCAGCACGCTCAGCTATTACCAATACACCTTACTGAGGCTTCTTTCTCTCTATTTATTTTGCAGTATGTTTTGGCAGTTGGTAGCTCTGTCTTCTATGCTATGTTTTATGGTGATCTCGCAGAGGTCAAATCTGAAATCCATATACCAGATGTGGAACCTGCAGCCTTTCTAATCCTATTAAAGTAAGTGGCCACTACAAGTCTACTAATTACGTGGACAGAATCAAAGTAGCTTATAAAACATACATCTCCTAATTGGCATTATGCAATATGTACTTATTACTGTTTACCTAAAGCGTTGACAAATACTGGGAGTCAGATTGGCTGCCAGCAAAGATGACTATAGATCAATCTTTCATGGTCTATATTTTCCACCCCCCCACCCCCCCCCCATCCAGATACATGTATAGTGACGAAATAGACCTGGAAGCGGACACAGTTCTGGCTACGCTGTATGCTGCCAAGAAGTACATCGTGCCGGCCCTAGCGAAGGCTTGCGTCAATTTTCTGGAGACCAGTTTAGAAGCGAAGAATGCTTGTGTCCTGCTGTCTCAGAGCAGGCTCTTCGAGGAGCCAGAGCTGACGCAGCGCTGCTGGGAAGTGATTGATGCTCAAGCCGAAATGGCACTGAAGTCAGAGGGCTTCTGTGAGATAGATCAACAAACACTAGAGATCATTGTAACCCGGGAGGCGCTCAACACCAAGGAAGTGGTAGTTTTTGAGGCGGTTCTCAACTGGGCAGAGGCTGAATGCAAAAGGCAAGGGCTGCCGGTTACGCCGCGCAACAAGAGGAATGTATTAGGAAAAGCTTTGTACTTGGTGCGGATTCCAACCATGACTTTGGAAGAATTTGCCAACGGAGCTGCCCAGTCTGACATCCTCACCCTTGAGGAAACTCACAACATATTCCTATGGTACACGGCCGCAAATAAACCCAAACTAGAGTTTCCGCTGACAAAAAGAAAAGGACTTGTACCTCAGCGGTGCCATCGGTTTCAGTCGTCTGCATATCGCAGCAATCAGTGGAGGTACCGAGGGCGATGTGACAGTATTCAGTTTGCCGTAGACAAACGGATATTTATAGCAGGACTGGGATTGTATGGGTCAAGCTGTGGCAAAGCTGAATACACAGTCAAAATCGAACTGAAGCGCTTAGGAGTTGTCCTTGCCCAAAATCTGACAAAGTTTACCTCTGACGGCTCCAGTAACACTTTCTCGGTGTGGTTTGAACACCCCGTGCAGGTGGAGCAAGACACGTTTTACAATGTAAGTGCTATTCTTGACGGTAACGAACTCAGTTACTTTGGGCAAGAGGGAATGACTGAAGTGCAGTGCGGGAAAGTGACCTTCCAGTTCCAGTGCTCCTCGGACAGTACTAATGGAACTGGAGTACAAGGAGGACAAATACCTGAGCTCATTTTCTATGCATGATGGCATTTCACCATGATTGTATTCCAATACTGCAATGATGCACATTAAGGGATTTTTCAGATTTACTATGAACTCTGCAGCAGTACAGAATGTTACGCTACTCTTACCTATCTGCTACATCAGGCTATACAAATAAGTGAAGGAATGCTCTTGAATTTAATCTTATTTTATTTATTCATAAGCTATTTGACTTAATTATTAAGACTGCGACAAGCAGAAAAATGTTAAATTTCGCACGTACTGTGCATTTATTTTGTATATAGATAACTAACTGCAGACTTAAACAGAATGTTCTAAACTAGAGCAGTTCACGAATCTGTGAAATATAAAACATTTTTACTTGCCCTAAATCCTGTGTACTTGATCATTGCTGATCTTACCGTTTGTGTGTGTGAATTCATCTACAGAACAGTTAACAGAGGTGATGAGACTGTAGCCTGTCCCCGGTGCGCATCTATGCAGGGCGTTAGCTATCACTGCAGTTTTGAAGGTTCCCTTGCCTGGTAACTGAGACTATCCCTCAGCAGCCTTTATTTTCCATTATGAAAACAGGAGCTGACATATGTGGAAGCTCAGGGTTTGTTGTGTGTTGCCTAAGCTGAAGACAGACAAATGATGAGTGTAATCAAAGCTGATGAAAATCATCCTGTGGTTATATTTGAAAGCTTCTAATGCCCATTCACACGCATCATCTGCCTTAACCTCCAGCCTGCCCAGCAAACAGTGACACTGACACTTGCACCTGTCAAACTGCACCCAACTTGAGCGGCCAGAGTCAAGACATGCAGAGGAAGCTTAATGCAGTGGCGGACTTCATCACAGATTTAGCCCAGAGCTGTAATAGTAGCAGCCTCTATCTACATACACATCCCAGCCTCACATTCAGGAGCAGATATTAGAGAAATACTTGGAATATGGTCTGTAAGTTCACTCAGAATTACTAATTAGAAATAAGCCACCTTAAACAGAGGCTGCTGGATCTTTCCTCCCACTCTCATGTTTCTGACAGCATAGTCCCTTTCACTATCAGCAGTCATTTCATAGCTAGTACCCTTGTCTCAAAGAGTGATAAAAGTAGGTGGTTTTCTCAAGTGTCTGACAATCGTTACAGATGAGCCAGTTAGAAATACTTACTGGATTTTATAAATTTCTCATAATGACCTTGGAAAGAATACTCAAACAGCAGTCTAAACCAGTGGTTTTTTCCACATATAACAAGTACCTCTACATTTAATTTAGAGGGGTTTTCTGTTTGCCTTTTCCCAAGCTGCATTAATTTTCACTGTGAAACTAAGCTGCAATACAAATTCTGCCTGGTCTGTTGGTTGGTTTTTTGTTTTTGTTTTTTTAATAAGGAATGAAAAATAAGAAGGCAACTGAATTATTGAAATCAAGAAGTTTTTTACCAGACATTGAGCTATGCTAAGGAAGGCAGCACGCCACGCTGGCTGACAGGATGTGTCAGTGCACAGCTATCTGGATGCTGTTAGGATGATGCTCAGTATGTGAGCTGCTGGTTCTCTTGCAGGCGGTTACGTGCTCAGCTCAGTACAGCTGAAGTGGTGTGTGTTTGTGTTCTCGAAGACAAAGGCCTCTGATTCTCTCAGTACTGATTCAGGAGAGTGGGAGGGAGAGTGCGTAAAGATACAGGAAGAAAATTCATGCACAAAGGTGGGTAACAGTCACAAGATCTCTCTATAAACACACTTAACTGGAATTGGTATGAATTTCCTTGGCTTAAAAGCTACAGCCTAGACAATAGCTTTTTTTACCCTTTTGACAGGTTAAAACCCACCTTTCTATCACTGTTAAAATTTCAGTGATGACTTGCTAATTAAAAACTTATCCACATCTGTAAAAAGTTGCTCCTCATTTTCCATCAAGCAAATTGTATTTCAAGCACTGAACACTCAGCTACAGGTGATGGAGAGATAGTAAATTTGGCAAATATTTATCAAAAACATTGCATCTTGAATTGAAGCGTGATGGGCCTGTGCAAGCTTGTAGATGCACCCAAATTTGTTAGGCATCAGCCCATGATCTTAGTATAGCCTAAACTACTCTCAGAAAAAGCAACAAAATTGTTTGTAAAAGAAAACAGCATCTAGCTCCCAAAAAACTCTTAAAAAGAAGAGGCTCTCATAGCAGTGCTCTTCTGCCTGGTTTGATTCCAGCTGCTTTAAGTTACCACGTTGTATTCAGCCCACAATACCATGTATATATACACACATACATACATGTTCTTGTCAAGTAACCATGCAGAAAATACACTCAAATACTTAAAAGTCAACTCATAAAAGAAATACCTATGGCTGGAGCATTTATGCAGAGTTCTCTGGCCAACAGAAGGAAAGTTTTTCCCAGCACATAGACATTCACCTATTAAAAGACAAAAAAACATTATTTAAATTTTAAACCACATTTTTTTAATAAATCATTTAATGGAAAGGAAAAAAAACCCTCAACTTTTGCAATCTTAAAGAACCTGCTTTAACAAAAATTCAATTGAAGCAATACAAGCAATATTCACAGGTATAGAAAAATACTTGGCACTTGTCAAAAGCTGCACGAATTAGCATTGCAAATCAAAGCCTAAGTTTATACTGAGAAAAATTTAAGAAGTTGTTCATTATGCTTTACAGTGGGCTCAGTGTTGATCTGTAGTACTTGGACCATTTTTCAGTTGTCACCTAACATCTTAAAGCATTAAGTAGACTTTAATATAATACCAGTATACATAGTGTCATTTATCTTGTAACATAACAAAACCTGAGCAAATACTCACAAGTTAGTGCAAATTTCAGCTCTGCACGATCATGTGAACTGAGATAATTTAAGTATTGCACAAGCACACACCAAACTTTTCCACTAAAGCATGGAGTGGTGCTACATGCCCCAAGGGTTATTTATCACTTCCTACTGTTTGGACATTGCCCCAGATCACCTTACATGAAAAAGAGATAAATAAATACATTCAGAAAAACCCTAAACCGCACCAAGCCCGCCAAGGAGCCAGGGACAGAGCCCTTCTCCCCTCCCTCACTGCTATACTCTGCAGGATGTAAACTGAGGGGAGGAGTTACTCTTCAATTGCAATTTATAGCACAGGCAACTACATTTGTGTTTTAAAATTCTGAGGAAGTTTTCTTTCGCTATCTTAGGATGTGTTTTTGTGGTCAGCAAGAAAGGCAGGATATACTTCAGTTCCCAATCAGCCCCAAACGTTCCCACGAAGCTCCATGAACACCTTGCTCCCCCAAGGCATATGTAAAGGTCAAGGTTAGTATAAAAACTCCATCCTCCTACACTGCAAACAAATAGGTTTGTTTTTTTTTTTTTACAGATAGTATGTACTCTATTGCTTTTATGTAACAGAACTGCCCTTCTCTTTCATCTGCTAGGGTAATGAAGGTGATCACTAAGCAGTCAATTACACAACTGAGTTGTTGATTATGGTATAAGCCTATGGAAATAAAAAGTCCTGTTACTAAGTATGTTCTCGTTCAGTTTCATAAAAGAGCTTTACCAACATGAATTTAAAAGCAAGCTTTCCTCCCAAGTGTACAGATGCTTCTACCAAGCTAGCAAAAATATATATTTAAACAAACAAACAAAGTAAATACTGACACATTTTCAGCCAGCACTTCAAAGGGGTTTTTTAATGTGAAAATGTTCTTATTGCAAATTTTTCTCAAATTTAAAAAAATTTCAAAATGAGAACTTCAAAGAAATCCTCAGAATCATCTTGTGTCCTGAAAGTGACTGCACAATCAAGTGTATATGGTGTGATAGTAATTCATTCCATATGTAGTGGAAAGTGTTGAATAGCTTCCATGCTGTGTCTGACCAACAGTCGGACTGGCCTAGACGATACAAAAGTATAGTCTTAACTTTTACTGTCCTTTTTTTCCTGAAATACCAGACAGGACAGAAATACTATTCTATGGGAAGGGAGCGAACAAAACATACCCTTTGAATAAGAAGTATATTTCTTAGGAAATGAGTCCCCAAATTTTATACAGAAAATTAAGCACCTACTGAATCTGGCAATTCATAAAGGAGTTTGTGAGCATGTGACTCTCCATGAGCCAGAGACAGCACAGACATCACTACAGCAAAATATCTACTATGTTTCAGTTGGCTTTAGATGCTCTAGATCCACTGAAAGCTTGGAATGTCTAAAAATACTAACATAAAGAGTGGGGATTTGGCTGTAGTTTCAGGCTTCTAAGTTGGCCAACCAAGTTACTATAATTCTTAAACCTCATCACTTAGATACTGTTCTGCAAGGACACTTTCACTGCACAAATCAATGAAGTTACTTCAGTGGAGCCAAGTACGTACGATGTTGCCATCAGAGGCTTCACAACCTCATCTAGTTCTTTCACTTTAGTCCAGGAGAAAAAAAAACCCAACATTCTCAAATTCGGACAAGTACTTCTCTGACTTTTTTTTCTGTCACAACAAATACTTGGTGTTTGTTCCCATCAAACCATGTCACTCTCTAAGGCTCCTACCAAGCAAACTTTCCATAAATGCACTCATCAAAGAACAAATAAATAGGAAGAGGCATGAAGAAGCGGGCTTTTTAGTGAAGTGCTAACAATCAAAGTGGGTGCCAAATTAAATCTAAAGCAAAGACAAATGCATAATAAAAAAGCTCAACGACTGTTTATCTTCCCCTCCTTGGCCTAACTAAAAGTCTCCAGATCCACAGAGATCCATTTAATGTACTTAAATCTAACCTGCTTTTCCACTTCACCCACATCATCAGTGTTTCATGAGCAACTTCAAGGTGTAGGCAGTGGACTTAAACAAAATAATACATTCAAATAGAAATGGTACATCAGGGAATGTCTTTCTTTTGATCATAAGTGCCTTTCTTTGCAGTTTCTGGTTACTACCAGTTTAGAAAGCAAGCATAATATACAGTGGATTACATGTCTATATCGTTTTCCTCATGAAGCTCACACATTTTTTACTGCCAGGTAAATTCACAAAAAGAATCAGGAATATTTAATTGCTTCCAGCTTTCCTGGCAAATCAGTAGGAAAAGACAGTTCAGGCCCTCTCAAACAGTACAGTCCTCATCCCTAGAAGTTAGCAGACATTCCCAAGTTCGGGGGCTTTTCTCATCAACAGGAAATTAAAGAATGTATAAAAGCTCACCCAGAGATCTGTAATGGCACTGAATTGCTGAAACACCATATTTAAGAACTTCTGGGTTTAGTGGAAGAAGGCCCTTTCACTAAAATTTTATGCCACTGTCATTGATTTCAACTATTACTCATGAACACAGACACATCCTGGAACAGATGAGATATGATATATAATAGGCATATAGATAGAGTCTTTATTCTTGTTTGTATTTTTTTGCACTCCATTAAGCTTAGAAAATGAAAAGAATTAATTTAGAAGGCCACTTTAATTTCTAGTTCTTTCTTCATTAAGAACTTCTTATAAAAATTCATATACTTCCATCCATCAAAAGCTTAATGCTCCAAATTTAGAACCATATGACATTTGCATTCATAAAACCTGATTTTATATGAGTCCTTAGAATGGTGAATAAACAAAAATGCCCTTCTAAAAGGGTATGTGGCTGAGACTCGAATTGGTGCAGCTTTAAAGCTTACCACATCAACTTCGGCCTCTTTTCCCCTTCTTAATTTAAAAGGGTTATACTTAAAAACTATTTCCCCAAATGCTCCCCAATCAAAATTGTCAAAGTGTAACAGTTGTTTTATAGATTTTTTTATAGGACTTGCGCCGTTTATTTTCAACAGATTTTAAATTTCCTGAACTTGATGCAGTCACTAGATTTGAGCATCACACCTATTAAATGGAATGATGTCAACCTCTGTCAGAGGGGCTATTTTAAAATATCTGCATACCCTGATAGTTTTTACCATACTATTTTACATTCAGTTCATGTTTAAAAAAGTTTACAAACATATGGACCTGCCACTGAGTTGTGTTCTTTAAAAAAACAACCAGATTCTTCAGCAGAAGGACATCTTTCATGCAAGAAGTATGTGCTCACCAAGGCACTGCAAAAAAAACCCTGGTTTTGCCTTAATTTTTTACAGGAGAACTTTAAGATGTCCTTTACCAATAGTTAACTTCTGCGCTTCTTATAGAACCCTTTACATGAAACGGCATTTGGAGAAGGAATGGCTTCCAAGTATTCAGTTACATCTTTACAGAAGGATCCTTCTACTTGTCATAGTCTTTGCCCATCACAGTATTTTTTGGAGACACAGCCTTTTCATTTCACATGTGTCAGTCATCAGACGCTGATTTCAAAGGGACATTTCCATAGGGACTTTTACCTTTTCCTATTTTCCTCTTGCATTCCCATCATGCCTGATGTGTTCACAAATACCAATATACTTCCACTTTTAAAAATAACAGCAAATACCTCGTTTCCAGTAACACAGGAATTCAGCTGTTCATCATTCTAACACCTTCCAGAATTTTAAACTCTGTTCAGGAAACAGGGAATCTCCCATTCATACAGTTACCAGGTCGCTTTACCTTCTGGACAGTAGCAAAAATTAAAGCTGCAATCACTGAAGGAAAGTTTTTGCTTGACCATAAGTTCCAGAAATATATAGATCAATACCCTTTCACTACGAGCAATTTCCAAAAAGGCTTTTTAAGACTATGGCATCACATTCTGGAAAAAATATTCCTAATGGTGACTGTGGTTAAGGTATTCTGTCTTTTGGAAAAACAAAGACCGGGCAGTTGGAACATGATGAGAATTCACACTGTGCAACATCCATGGCTGCTTGCCTAAATAATTAAGCAAGCATGAAAAGCAAATGAGTTTTTAAGGAGAGTGTCTGTTGCTGGGGAAAGAGGCACCTGTGGTTATTTGATTCATTATTAACATTTCTAGTATAGTAATGCCTGAAGGTCCCAACCAGGTTGTTTAAATTAACACAATCAACACAGCAATTTGCATAGGGGCAATAAAGGCAAATGCAGCAAACATTAATAACTTTAAAGGAACAAAGACTATTAAAAACTGAAGCAAATGAGTATAGTCTTTTAAAAATACTCTATTTTACCCTTCTCCACACAATAAACTTAAACTTCTTTTTTTTTTTTGGATCCATACTGCAACCAGATCATTACATTTAACCTCAAAAGACAAAATACACAAAACTACAAACGTGTACCAAACCCAGCTTGTCCGGCTGCAATGCAAAATGAGACACCAATCAAAATTAAGCAGCTTCCTCTCATGCTATGCTTTATAGCGTTGCCTTCAGTCTGGGGACTCCAAAGGGAGAGTCTACTTTTGCTAGTCACATATGTAGTAGTCCTAGCATTCTTCCCCCAACTCCACAGCAGTACAATAAGCCAATTATCATTTCATCTACACAAGAAAGTCAAAGAGTAATTTGTGACGAGCACAGAGGAATCAGAGAGGCCAATGCTGCCTTTGGAAGAAATAAAAACAAGTGTCCAAAAATAACTCGCAAAAAAAATCCATCTGGACAAGAAAGTACTGTTGCTCGACTAGGCAAATTGAAGATAAAGAAATGGGGTGAGAGTTGTGCTTTGAAGTGGAAGAGAGACCAAACAAGGACTAGACCAAGCAAGTACTAGTTACCGATTTTCATTTCTTCCACACTCTCTTCCCTTACTGAGAACCGTTCAGGTTCTCAGCAGATCTTCAGCCCAACCTCCTGCTCAAAGCAGGGTCAGCTTCACAGGTCACTCAGGATCTTGAAAACTTTGATGGACAGAGATTTCAAAACTGCTCTGCACAATCTGTTTCAACGCTTGGCTGTCCTCATGGTGAAGAACCTTTTCTTGATATCAAGTCATGAAATCTCATTTTAATTAATTATATCCATTGCTGCTAATCCTCCTGCGGCACACTCCTATAAAGAGCCTGGCTTTTCAGCAAGCATTAGCCTTATTTAACAGCAGGACACACCTCAAGACACACTAAAAATTATATTCTACTAGGCTGAAGTTGGAGATCAAAGCACTGCCAACACCCCTTCGCAAAGTCTTTCATGACCACATTGCAAGGTCTATGAGACTGGAGATTATAAGAGACTAAAAAAGCAACTGCCGTTTCCAAGGATGAGAAAGGCAGCGCAGTTCTCCAGGTGCAAGGAATGAGGTGCGCTGGAACAGATGAGCAAACCTAAACTTCAAAAGTTGGGCCAAGGCTAGACAAGCTTCGCAACTCTCCTAAACAAGCAAGGCCTGTCGCTTAGATTGGACTAACAAAAAAGCAAACAAAAGGCCTGATTACAGACCTCTCTACAGACTGTATTTGCAAGTAAAATGCAGTATCTGAAAATATAAGCAAGTACTTCCCCTGTCAGAGACTGACGACTGATCGTCCTTCCAACTCAATCAACATGCAGCATGGCTGCTCTGCACAAAGGAGGAGCCTGACTTGTAGCAGTGGTCTGGACATTTTCAGTTCATTTCAGATAATGCTTTAAAGTCTGAATGTACCAGAGACATACTGAATCTGACGATACTTTCAACAGGAGGTTTCAAGACATAGGATATATTTCACCTTAAGATAAAATGGGAGAAAAAACACCAAAGAAATTGCCTTTTCAATTTAAAAAAAAAAAAACCTAAAAGAGAGACATTTTGGCTTTTTCCAAGATGACAGCAATTTTGAAGCTCCAAAAACTTTTACAAAATGTAGAAGTTCTCCAGTGGAACAAGACTAACTCCCACATCTCAGTCATCAGCGTAAGACGAAAACTGATATGACTTCTTAAACAGACTGCCATTACAGTGAAATTAGTCTCCTCTATTGCTAAGTTTTAGCAGCATAATCCTGTTCTAAAAGCATATTACACTCTAGGGGACAGCTTTTTTTTTTTTTTTTAATGGAGAATGGGGGACCAAATCCCAAGGCAACTCAATAAAGACAGGAAGAGAAGTTGTTCAAGAAGTACAGACCACAGCCTCAGAGGCCACACTTACGATTTCCTCTCCCTTTTTTTAATTTTAAAATAAGCTGAACAGAACAAGAGAGAAAGAACACAAATATGACAGGTCATTAAACAAATACTGAGTAGCAAGTAACAGCAGATCCAAATCTTCTTCATATTACTTTTAGCTACCACGTTTCTTAAGTTGTGAGCTACAGAGGGTGTTAGCTCTCCCAGCGGCAGCGAGGCACTGGTGTGGAGGGGGCCATAAGCGGGACTCAGAACGGCACAGCTGATACTGCCTCCAGCTGCCAGATGGCAAAAGGAAGCAATGGATGGCCTTTTTCACAGGCTTTCATTCACCGGTTTTGCTGGTAGCTGGAGCTACCAAGCTTGATTTTTGTTTTGCTTTTAGGAGAAGCAATACACGAAAGCTTGTTATATATCACACAAACACACACACCCCCAAATGCACTGAAACCTATTTCAGGGTGTTCTGTAATTCAATCGGTGCCCTCCATGAAAACACTCCATGAGGATGTTTCATTCGGTAAGTAGCAGCCCTGCAGGTCACTTCACCTCCCACAGCAACTGAGCTGCATCAAGTATAAAATCCCGAAGAAAAATCTCAAAACTTGCTATTCGCATCTAAGCAAGAGCTGGTGAAGGTCAGCTGTAGCTCATTCTTTAGACTTTCAGATGTGAGTTTTTTCTGATATAAAACTGACACCTTTCTCACTTAACCATGAAAAACAGTTACCTGGACCAGCACATTGTATTTTGTACAGCTGAGTCTGAACAAGTTAAATATTTTGTAAAGATAATACTACTGGCACTACGACTACTGGTAACAACCTTTCTTTTTCTGTAATAACTTTCGCATCTTCAGGATGGGAGAGCTGTCCTTGAAAAATGGAGGCACTTCAAGGTAATATAGTACAAGCTAATGAACTAATTGCCTTTCTTTTTTAGGCACACAATCTGTGGGCAAAGGCTGATCCAAAGAATAATGTACTGAAGATTTCTGCCTGGGCCATAAATGATTTTCCGCCAAGTTGTTTTTGTTTGGTTTTTGTGTGTATTTGTTTTTAAACAAACTCAGGGTGGGGGAAAATCAAGCTAGGACCTGAAAAGCTCATTTATACCTTCTTATACAGGACTTCCTGGCTACCTACAGTTAACAATAACATTTAAGATTCCTGTTTGCTCAGATTCACCTTAAAGAAGTTGTAAAGTAGAGCACATCAGAACACAGTTAAATATATAAATGCAGATCATGAGACTGAAATTTTGCATTTTTCCTATTTCCGGCGTTGATTATTTCCCTACTACTAATCTATTTCTGTCTCTCCCATCTCTTCAACTACTCCTCTTTAACCTTTGGTCCTCATACGCCCCATCTCAACACCTTTTCTGTCTGGAATGTACAGAGGGGAAAAGCCAAGTCACCCAATCTTTCTTGTCTGTTCCTTGCTGACAATACATCTTTTTTTTTCTTTTACAGATACGATACCTCTTCTTCTTCCTCACACTGTGCAGCTATTCTTCATACTGCTGTGATCATTCTATTTTATAACAATCACCATGAAAAATCACCTGCATTTAGAAGGAAATAAACCTGCCAATCTACACATCCAGTATTTGGTTATAAGTAATCAAACCAATTCAGTAAGACTTTAGAAAACAGAAAAAAGTTACTAATTTTAACATTTAAAGATTCATTTGATTATTGCAATTCCAGCAGATTGCTTCGAGCAATAAATAGTCTTCAGAGGGATGCCATTTACCCAGACAGCTGGGAGGACAAAAATAGATGCAACTAACCTACTCGCATTGTATGTAAAACAGTTGTAACATGGAGAATGAGGGTAAGACAGCGTATGTCAGTAGAGCTGTCTACATACAGAGCAAGTACATATTTCTCTCAAAATATGTTTTATAAAACACATCTCCGTGGCGCACTAATCCATTTACACAGCATTACCTACCAAAAAAGTTATTTCTGTCTTCAACAACTGTTGTTTTAAAAATGTGTAACATCTGACCCCGTGCCATGGCAGTGACTCTGAATCCTGATGAAAGGACCATACTAACTCTTGCTACATGATTTGCACATTAAAAGCAAAAAATACTTGTTTGATGTTTAATTTAACTGAACAATTATTCTGATATACAAACCCAGTAGTTTTCCAATTCAGAATTTTTACCAGAGAAATTAAAACATCCCAAAGAGCCCATGCTGATAGCTGTGTGCTTGCAATTAAAGTTAATATTTCAACAAAAGTTTAAAACAAAAAAAAAAAAGATACCATACCTGAAGAAGATCACTGAGGTCAAGTAACATGTCTGTGAAGGAGTCAAGGAATATACATGCTTGTTGAATGTGACGGTGTTTCTTCATTTCACTAGCCACACAAAAAAAATGGAAAAAGTAAACCCAGGTTTAACTGTCAAAGAATCTAAGTTTGGACTAGGATGCACCACTTCTGCTAACAGCCAACATCCAGCTAATAGTTCAGCTCCCCAGAAAATCCTGCCAGCACCTGCTGCATTTCCTGCACGAGCTGTCTGTGTGATGGTCTCAAAGAACAAGCCAACATCCCATGTGACTTAATAGTCACCATATACTGCAACCTAAGAAAGACCCAATGATAACAAAATAGAGTAATGGTCGCAAGACAGAATACTCTTATTACACTTCATTTAAGAACGTAAAGCATCATCAGTCTCCTATGCCAGCTTAGGAGCCCAGGATCCCCAAAAAACAGATGGAATAGCAAACTAAGAAAACTGAAGTACGTTTCTTTTGTCCTTTTCTATGAGGACCTGGCAAAGAGCCCGGAAGAGAAAGCTGCTTTGGCTATCTCTTCTCTGACCAAGCAAATCACCTGCTACCTTTGAGATTTCACTCCATCATATCTGCTGCAAATATATTAGATCACCATCTACTACACATCGTGGACACGCTTGGAGCTCATAATAGCTAAAAGCAAGCCAAAACCACTACAAATTTCCATTAGATTTTACTGAAAGTAAGCACACTTACATATACAGTGTCTTAATGAGAAATGGAAAAAAAAAAAACCCCACACCACTAAGCTTAAGGTGCAAAGGTAGCCTTCTCACTGCTATCAAAGTCACGAACACAAGCTGGATCTCCTATCAGCTACTCAGGTGTGGCTTGCTTACACGTCATAAAAGGGTTCCAGTTTTACCATTAAAAGGCGTGTCAAAGTAAAGTGTGAGGGGGAGAGAGAGAGGCAAGCAAAGAACACATGGATGTGGGGGTGTATGCGCATTTGTGTATGTAGCAATGTGTAAAGAAATCCAGTACTAAAAAAGTACAGAGACATCAGCATGATTTGGTACATCATGGTAAGACAAGTACTAGTGTACGCTCTTCTTAAAGTATGGCAGAGTAACATAGTGCACGTTTCTCCTAAATATTATCAGCCACGGAAGGAGAACGAGCCAGATAGCGTAATCAGTTTATACATAAACATTTGCCTCACTAAGAGTTTTTATCCTGGAGCATTTCTGTCCTTAGTTTGCTTTTGAAATTGTATTAATTTAGTACTCCAAGTTTGTTACAATACTCAATACATTGTGTTAATATTTGGTGAAAGTTAATTTTAGCATTAAAAAACACAGAGCATAGCTGGATATTTAATTAGCTGAAAACTCAGTATCTCTGTGAAAAAATCCAAAATCCATTATAGATCGTATTCTGCAAGACATTAAACTAATCTTGAATTTTAACACAGTAAGGAAATTGCTAACAAAAACAATCCGTAAAATATACAGCTTTGAAACCTACATAGAGCACTACTGAATTCAGTGCAACATTTTGGTAAAAGGAGTGAGAAAGGAGAAAACAGACTTTAACAATGCAGTTGCCAAGGAACCATAGTGATTGTAGGCTGATCAAACGTATTGATCCAGGAAGAAATCACTACACCAATTTTATGCTTGAGAAATATTCTAGATCTGAAGATGTTCCTAGCTCTTTACAGACTTGAAGTGTATGGTTACTCTGTGGCCACGCTGAGATATCTTCACCACAGAGATAATCTAAAATTATCACTCATATCTGATAGATTTCATCACAATTTAGGAAAAAACCCAACAGAACAAACAACAAAAAAAAACAACACCAAAAGAAAAGTAGCTCATAGGTTACTGAGGCAAAGTGAGCAACTGAGTTTTCCTAGGGTCTGTCTACTGTCACTGGAGACAGAGGAGGAGTCAGGAGAGAGCATCAGCACCAAACACTAATTCAGTTCTTAGGTAGAGCCAAAGAGCTCTAACCCAGGCATTTCAGTTACAGGCACGAAATCTGTATGGCAAAGTATTCTTCATCCTCCTCAAATCGTTAAAAACACTTTGGTGTAAGACCTAAACTTAATAACACATTACAAGTGCTCAGGATTTATGACTGTAAGAAAAACACAGAACAGCTTTGTGATGAGCAAGAAGCAGCCGAGAGCGTTGCATGCGTTTCTAATGGCCCAAGAGCAGAGCTAAGAAGCTGGGAAAGCCACTTGCAGGGTTCGGGCAGCTCTGAAGCAATTTAGAGCTGCACTGTAGATGTTTTAACACGCAGTTAGTCGCTTTGCTCCTTAGAGAAGTTGGTTCGAGTGTCCACTGAAATGGTAAGCAAAGGTCACAGTAAAAACATGGCATTTCTGGATTTCATTTAAGGTAGCCTCCAGCAATCCCTCCCCCTGATTAGACGTGTAGCTGCTACAGCGAAGCAAAAGCAAAGGGGAAATTTGAGTCATGCAGTAGCAATGGGTTGGCCTTACTGTGAATATTATGAGCACAATTATCAGCAGGAAGTAGTTGTAAAAACAGGCAGTTGTTTTCAAACTCCCGTTTCAGAGTTGGAACAGTTCAGGAGAACATACAACAACAGCTGAAAACAGCAGATAATACTTAATATGTATTCAAAAATTATACAATCATAAGATAAATGTTTTCTTTGAGGCTGAAAGAAAACAGTGGTAATTTCACATACAGAGACTGCTAGCACATGGAAAAGTTCTCAAAGAAAGCTACTGATATCGTAGATATACACACACACAATAACAGTACGTAAACACAAGGGGTCTTAGGTTATAACTGCACCCAATTAAAAAAAAAGGGGGGGGGGGGGGGGAGAAAAAGGCCTCAACAGTTTCAACTGATTTTCCTTCGCTGTTCATTCTTTAAGCTAATTTCACTAATGTTTACAATTGACTGTCCATCACTAGAAACTTTTAAATCAAACCAAGATGAGTCTAAAGGCTTTACTTCAGAAAACTTAATTCAAGGGAATCCTTTGACCAATGTGGTGCAGGAGGTCAGACCGAGCAGGCAGAACACTCCCTTTCTGCCTTTATAATCTAGTAATCTGTGGATAATGTGAGAGCACCATGAACCACAGCAATAATGATCTCATTCTCAGCACCAGAGGAAACAAAAGTTCATGAAGGAATTAATAGTACTGGAAACCTAAAACCCAAAATACCAAAACACGCCTGCATTTGGCCTTTAGATAGACCTACATTTTACATACTTCAGCAATCCTAAAGTACTTACGTGCAGTGAAATCCCCTTGGTTTTCAGTATTAACATTTCGCAGGAGACAAAACTGCCATTTGCCTAAGTTATATACAGAGGTGCAAGAACAAATTGTGGAAAATGCCTGTAACGTAACAACAGAGTTGTTCCCCCTTCTAAAAAAAAATTTTGAAAAAAAAAAAAAAACCTTTATCTTAGTGTCTGACAACCTACAATAATCAGGAAACCTTCAAACAGATTATTTTATGCAACTGTGTCAAAATTCTTCCACTACGGAGAATGTTGTATCTGGGAGATACAGCCCCTTAAGTAGATAGTTTTTGTTAAGTTACACTCAGAATGTTTTTCACTTATTTTTACAAGCTTACTACAAAAGGGGACCAATGCCAAGGAATTTCAACTGCAAGCCACTCAGCAGAAATTTGACATCCATAAAAGCCACGCTGTCCACTAATGAAGCATTACCTTTTTCATTTCAAGCCAAAATATTTTGTTTCTAACAAAAAATAAAACTAGATCCATCAAATATGTAAAATACTTAAACATAAAGCCACTCTCAGTACTCAACAAGAGCAATACAGCTGGCTGCAAAGAAAAAAGCAAAGCTTAATAGGAAATCTGACTGAAAAGCAAAAAAACCACCTTCTGAATGTTAAAACAAATTTTTCTCAAGGTCTGAATGAAATAAAAGATTTGCAATTTCAATATTAGGGTTCTGTATAAGCTACATAAAAGATGGGAACTTCCCAGAAGCACTTACAATAACAAACACATGGAGATAAGACAAAAGAGAGGGCGGATATAGACGTGGAGTGATACCAGGATGAAAAACTGGTGACAGCATTTGGCTGGCCCTGAACCCAGTTTTCCACCTTTCAGTTTAACACCCAATTCACAAACTTCTCTTTTCATATTTTCATACACAAAGTGATTTCTGATTATGACTTATCACAACTGTATTTCTGCTGCTTTACAAACTTCCACCATTTTAATTCGTAATGAATTAAAATTGACTGACAGCACTAATTGTTCAAAGTAAACACTTCTCAATGACACTGAACAAAAATAAGTAGAAAATAATAACCAAAATCAATTATTTTGCTGTAAACTCATTTCTGATAACTCTAATAGAAGCTTTGCCTTGAGGCTGAAATCCTGCAGAGCCAGTTTCCAAAGTTTAGGTTTGCAGTTTTGTCTGTGCAAAGAAGCCCAGATAGCACAGGCTGCACTCGAGTATACAAATGAAAATAGCATTTAACAAATCCAACTGGTAAGCACAATTGCCATTTTTATCAAATGCTATCCTTATTTAGGTGTAGATTAACGCATGATAAAAAAACTCTGCATTTGGACCTGCAGGAGTTTTTTTCCTTCTTTGCACACAGCTGCATGTCTGTGTTTCAAAAAGCTGTAGTTTTCTATAGTCTTTTATTGTAAAATCCCCAACTTAAGGACAAAAAGCAGTGCCGCATTCCTTCCCCAGGTAAATCAGGATGCTTCTCTAGCAGTTCCCTTTCAGCACGTGCAACATCACTATCTTCATACTCAAGACAAAGCTAGCAGCAGTAATTCAGCATCCTACAACGACCTAGGCAGAATATTAAAAAGGAGACAGGCTTTTTGGGCTGCATTCAGCCTGCCTGACTTCATGGCATTAAGTGAGTTAGAAGCATGGCTTTCTGGCTCACATAAGGTCTGAATTAGCCTCTGACACCAGTTCTCCCCTCCTCTCTCTCCAGACTGCAGACAAAATCTAGGGCAACTGGGCTGCTGACTGGTGCCACAGCCAGTTAGACTGGATGGATCCATCGCCTGGGAGCTGCAGTACTCTTCAGACTCCCCAGTGCCTGTTCAGTCTTTACTAAATTAATGCTGTAGCTTTTCTTAATAACTGTCTTCAGAGTCATTCCCATTTAGAGGAACATTTTCAAAAGCACAGGCTAGCTAAATATGCAGCAAGCGTTCAGCACTTGAAAACGCTGCCCATGGAGAATATGGTCTTCAAAGGACTGGGGCTAGGCTGTATTCCTAGTGTTACCAACTTCAAGTAAATAAACTGCTTTGTGGGATATTGGGAAGTACTTCTATAGTCACAAGTAAATTTACAACGCAGTGCAACACAACTGAAAAGGCAAAAAATACATTTCTTCTCCCAAAATGTTTGTACAGTCAGCTCTCAATTATTCAGGATATCAGATGGATAAAATATGCAAAGAATATCTGTACTAAGCTACCAAAAGATAATCTAGTTAGCATATTTACTTTAGGAAAAGAAAATTTAGGTGTAGAATGAAAATGTAAATATTAAAAGTTTTGAGAGACACGAGGTTAATCTTCAACTTGGATGATGTGGCCATGTCTAAATAACAGTTGGCTATATTCAAACAACAAAAAGTCTCCAAACAAGAAACAGAGACCCCGTCCTCTGAACAGTAAATTGAACAAGCAGTGGTGAGGGAAAACAAGAGAGGTTGCTAGGAGAAGCAAGGTTTAAGGAAGAACTTAAAAGAAGAGTGGGGCTGGCAGACAAGAATGGGAGAGAGGCACCAGGAAAGGAGCGAAGCTCAAGCTGCAAGGGAAAAAGAAACAAGAGTAAATAGTGAAATGATTGCAGAAAACATTCTGTGTCTGAAAAAAAGTTCAAACAGGTATGAAATTGCACAGACCAAAAATCTGCACAGAATGACCATTTGATAATAAAGTGGGCATAAAAAAAAAAAAGCAGTCAGGAAGGAGGACACCAATAGTAAAATTTGAGTAAATGTAAAGGAGTTCAGTTCTCTCCTTTCCCTGTGTATGAACTCTGTGAAGGTTATGACTCCTGTAACAACAGTGAAAGAAAAGTTTCATAAAACTCAGTGGTGCCGAGTTGGAAGAACTATTCTGAGGTGACAAGTGGGTACTTGGCACAGCAGCAACACACAGGTTTGGAAACATGACGCAGCTCGCTGAGACTGAGAAGTGGCAGAAACTAGAAGCGGAGAAAAATCACTGCCTGCTCAGAGGTGGCAAAGGAAAACCAGCACTGTCATGAGCCTGACACTCTGCTTTTCAGAAACTCCAAATGGAAGAGTTTGGAATGATGGAAAAAAAAAAAGAAAAAAGGAAAGAAAAAAGCCAACGAAACAGAATAATCTCAGCCAGCCAGCCCCAAACTGGCTTGATCCTGGCCCATTACCATACCCTTCCTACGCTGCTATTTGTGCAGCAACGTGGCAAACCAGTCTAGGGAACTGTCTGAAATAAGTATTTTTCCTTCTCTTTGCCTGTTTTCAGCTGGATTAACTGCCCAGTGCACATGTAACTGCACAAACACCTGGGCTGATTGAAGGCAGGGGATGAACTGGGGGAGGACTGAGCAAGCAAGGGCAAAGCAAGACGACTTCTTTCTGAAGCCCTGCCAGCTCACCCTGGCTTAAAGCATTCATCAAAACTAGAGCCCAGGACAATCTCTCAGTCACCCATCCCACCTTCTCAAATTTCTCTTTAAACTAATGGTGTTTGCAAAGTTCTCCCCAGCCCACTCCAAAACACAAAGCCCTACCTTATCTGAAAGAAAAACCTTAAAACAAATAAGGAACAAAAGCCTGCAGAATAACTGCTTCATAGTAAACCAAAATCTTATAAAACTGATAACACCTTCCTTGTTTTAAGTACATACACAGTTCCTGTGTGAAAGTAGTACTGCTCTGGTTTACCCACAGTAAACAACCAGCTACACTTTTCAAAAAGTGGCATTAAAGTGCTCAATTACACCAGAATAAACCCAAATTCTATAGACAGAGCATGTTTCACGTTTTCCATGCTAGAAGCCAAGCGTTACATCTTTGCTTTCATATCCAGACTGAGTCTAATGCACTGGTATTAAGTGCTCCTCGGAGTATTATCTCCACAGACCTTTGCTGGGATGGGAGCGTGGCAGCTGCTGTACCCAGCACTGGGACATGGCAGAGTTTGCACAGAAACTCAGACACTGCTTTCCTGCCAGCATCACTGAACTCAATTTATCTGTGCATAGGCACTATCTAGCATCTTACAGGTAAAGCAGTGCCACGCATTTAGCAGAAAATGTCTTACACTAGAGCCTTTCTTTTAAAAAAACCTATAGCTTCAAAGTAGCTCTCCCTGCCACTGAGGCTGCTGGCTCCTCAGTGGCCTTTGGAGGGAAGTACAACAATTGGATGTGTTAAATTTCCCATCCCCAAAGGCCTTTAAGAGAATCCTATCAGCATATGTCATGCAACACAATGACAAAATAAACCCTTCTGTATCAGGTGCCTATAGGCATATACCCGTAGAAACCTCTTTCGTTACCTGAACTGGATACTTGCCGCCATGCACCAAAGGGAGCCCTTGCATTCAGAAAGCAGGCAGTTCAGGATTGCCTTTCCCCCTAATGGTGCCTTCCTGCTGATAAGAAAACCTCACCTCAGCAGGCAGGAGAGCTCTCTGCATTCCCACCCTCCCACACACCTACAGCACTCCAACAGAAAACACCAGCTATAATGGCTTCGTGGATGGGGCTGGCTCTCTCCTGGGGCACAGACTGAGCAATACTTTCACAAATGCTACCAAACTGTTACTTATAGTCCTGCAGTAAACAAAGCGAGTTTGATTAAAGGCATTACAGTACTCACGATAACTTCCCCAATCACCTGTCTTTGTTACAGAACTTAAACACAGCACACAGCTGGAAACTGGGCACTTAGGACTAGTTTACCGGCAGTTCTTGGAAGTCAGGACAACACGCCACTTTTAAACTGGCTGAACTCCTCAGAGCAGTCTGGTTTAGTCATTTGCAGTAAAGTAAATAGGAAAACGTGGAGCTAAACTGATGCGCCACATCAGTGGGTTGAAAAAACCTCAACCCATGCTTTCACATTAGGAAATGCCTACACTAAGCATAAAAAACAGACTTCTACATGTTCACTGCAGCAGAAAACTACCTAAGTCATAACTGCACAGAGGTATACAGAATTTGATTTTTATTAAAGAGTTACATTTTCTAAACTGGGCTTGCCTAAAATAGCAGCTTATCCCAAATGAGTTACTAACAACATTTTACCAAATATAGAATAATTCATCTTGCACAGGCTAAACTTTAGAGCACCACTGTAAGAGTGCTCAAGGGAGGTTTATTTAGCAGTATGGGAGTAGAAAACTCATATTACCTCCTTGGACAGTTATCCAGGTATCTTGGGATACAGTAACAGACAGAAGCAACTGAGTTGGCACGTTCTAATTTACCAACCTGTGGCCAAGATGCAATATGCAATATGCAATCACGTCTTCACAGCAATGCACAAAGGAGAGATTGCCTTTAGCTGTCAGTGGCAGGGTGAGAAGCTACCTTCACTTCCCAAGAGCCCAGCTGAATAGGGCTCAAGAGAACTAAAAAAAAAAAGAAACCCAAAAAGAACTGCAATAGCTCTTCTAACTTTCAAAGTATCAAATACCAATTTTAAGTACCTTTCAGGGCTATAGACAAGTGATGCATTGCACTTTGAAATGGATACATTTCTCAACATGACATACTCCCCTTCAAGGATGTAATACACTGGATTTTAAATTCAAAACAAATTTATGTCTTGAAAAGTTGCCCCTAGAAAAAGATTAAATTTGGTCCTTGAACAAGTATAATACGGCAAGTAGAGGGAAAGTTTACATGGCACAAGAGAAAGACAACGTATCTGAGATTAAGGGAGCTAAGTTTTCAGAGTTCAACTATGAGAATAAATCTTTGAGATGATCCATTGAGCAGGGAAAGTACAGATAAAAGCATTTGATACACTCTGTATTTTATCTACATGAAAGGGTGGGAAATAAATGCTTTCCTTTCGGAATCAGTTTTTCCCAATAAATTGGAAGGTGTAGAGCAGAGGGACTGTAGGCTGTGCCTCAGGACACTGGGTTTCTGTTTCCATTTTTGCCACTGCCCCGCAAAAACACGTCATCCTTCTTTATTATGTTTTCATAATGAAGACAACCGTTTTCCCTTTCTTGGTAAACTGCTCTGAAATCTGCTGATTTTCCTACTGTTAGAATACACATTTTGACTCGGGCTCCCAAGTCTCTCCAAAGGGTCAGAGAAACAAGGTTTCAAATGTATTCCTTCTGTAATCTCCCGTAGGTAATTAACCTTATGGTCAGCAATTCCTTTTCAGACCATCTCCCTGCCACTGAAAGACCCACACTACATCCTGTCTTAATGCAACATCCTCAACTAACTAGCGGGTATATGATATGCAAATCAACACAGGAATTTGTCCCTCTGTCCAAAACATGCATAAAGGGCTTAAAAGCTAAGTGACATCCTGAGCTCCTTGTGATAAAAAGAGATGCAATGCCTATCACAGACTCGCTCCCTCCTTTCAAGTGTGCCAGGCCTAATTTCCATGCCTCTATTATCCAAAACACACATAGCTGAGAAGCTCCTGTAACTCTAAAATCCTTTATTCAGTTTAATAGTTAATTCAATTTTGCACCAATTTGCTCTAAAATAACTTTGTAAATACACATACCAGTTCTCAGTGTTAAAGATAAAGCAAGTGCCAGCTCTGTGTTTATTGGTTACTCATCTTTATGAGGGGATCCTTGAAAAGCAAAAGGAAAACCCTTTATTGGAGCAAGGCATATGGGGGCAGAGGAGGGTTGGAAGGGGCCAGGATACACATACCGATACCCTACTGAAAACTCAGGTCTTCACTAAGCAATCTCCTGCAATTCTCCACTTGTCACTGATGCTGCAATTCTGTTGGCATTACTGTCAATATTTACTTCACTTAAGTAGGAACTCCCAAAGCATCGCAAGACAATGTTGCACAGCATCCGTTAATGAACATGCTGAAGTTAATTTACTTGCAAATGGCATTTCTCACGTTCTTAAGAGTTAACAACCTTCATTAAATGGTTTTAATCAAGATGGCAAATGAGGAGTGTTTTCCTGAAGTGTCATTTTAAACTTTTATCCCTGTATTATCTTCTTTTGAATGCTGTAGCAATGGTAAGCACTTATCTAACATCTCTCTTACTGTGCAGAGACTGCTCTTTCATTATCAGGTTTTAAGAAGCTGTAAACTTATCTCAGCTGCTGGAATTCTTCATGAGAGAAAGAAAAAAAAAATCAGTAATGATGTACACATCATCTGCCTCTGGGAAAATAAAACCTGCCAGTGATATGCTGGGAAAGATCTCCTTAGACTCCTTTCACACAGTACTGCAGTCGTTTTATTGTAACCTGGCAGTGTAATTTCAAATAACATTCTACAGCGCGCTGACGGCAAGCTCCTAAAATACAGCTCTGCTCCGAACAACAACTGAGAATGCTATTGTGGGTCTCATGTTTACAGCTGCTCACTGGTTGTGTCATATCTGCAAAGCTTTCAAGACAAATGGTAACTCTTTTTCCCACCACTGAGACTTAGAAATTCAGCCTAGGGTTTTGATAACAAGCTCAGTACATCATCAGAATTAGCAAGCCTGCAGAACTTGCCTCTCTTCGCAACTTAAGCTAAAATTTCCATGGGTTATAGCCAAAATACTTGGAAAATTATATTCCAGGATCTTAGCAAAACCAAACAGGAAAGCAGTGTGTCAAACAAGACGCCTGCATTGTGGGTGGCAGCAGGATGAGGTATAGGTGCAGGACATGGGACACAAAGAGATCTACATCACCTTACTGCCTGGATGAACAAATCATTTTGTTTCCCTGCTGTGCCTCAGTTTCTCCAACTAGTAGATGGGGATTGTAATACTGACCACCTCCATGAAATGCTACAAATTCTATACCTCCATCACCCAGACCTCAGCTAGGAGGATGCAAACTAGAGTTACAGTCCTGCGGCCAGAACTGTTTACATATTAGGTCAATATAATCATATAATAAACACATTAGTAAAAAAATAAATACACAGAAATAACTTGAGAGAAAGAAGCTGAACTAGGTATACACCCTCTCAAAGTCTGGCCATTCACCTACAAAAGCTGCCACTTGTTTGCTCTTCTCCTGGCCCCACAATTCTTGTGTTTCAGACTGCACAGCAACAACAGCTTCAAAAAGAAAATGAAAAAAAAAAATCAATGAGCAACTGTCATGTCACCCATCAGAAGATGGATCCCTCCGGACTCTGAGCAAAGAGAAATTCTCCGTACAGAGCACTAGCCAAACACTTAAACTGCCATGAAAAGACAGTTCAGCTGCACCCCTGAGCAACGTGTCACCTACCCATCAGTTCTACAGGGCACTCTAACTGACATGGGCTCAGGGGACACTGGCACTGCGGCAGATACTGCTTATCTTCAGCAAAGCCGAAGACATGGTCTGCCATGGTTTTCTTAAAGCCAAATTGTTGAGACATCGTGGTTTGGCTAGCTGTCCTACAAGGTAAGCATAAAATCGGGTGGGCTGCCAAGTGTGAAGGGCTGTGATTAATAGTACAAAGTCCAGCTAAGAGACAGTTACTGCAGGCACCCCTTGGGAGCAACACTGTCTCAATTAGCAAGGAGATGGCAAGGCGGAAGGCACCCTAGGCAGGCACGCAGATGACACCAAGCTGGGGGAGCAGTCAATGCCTCAGAATGTGGGGCTGCCATTCAGAGGGATCTCAGCAACTCAGAGAACAGGGCTGACACGAGTTCCATCTGTTTCTGAACTTCTAGAAGTTCAAACTTTTTCTCACAACCAAGAGAGAGAACCCTCTTGCTCGAGTGTGTGCTGAGCCTGACCAGCTAAGGGCCAGCTTGCGCAGAAGGAGCTGGAGGTCTCCTTGAACAAGTTAAGCAGGAGTCAGCGGCAAGTTTTTGTATCAAGAAAGGCCAAATACATACTGAGCTGTATTAGTAAAAGTGCAGCCAGCAGTCAGAAATAGTTACTCCCCTCTATTCACTACCTGTGAGGCTACATCTGGAGAGCCATGTTCAGGTCCAGGTTCTTAAGTACAACGTCAATGCTCCGGAGTGACTACAGTGGAAGGCCACTGAGATGGCTGAGGGAGTGGAGCATGTGATACACAAGGAAAAGCTGAGAGAGCTGGGCTTGTTAAGCCCAAAGAAGAGATGGCTTTAGGGGAGATTTAATGCTGTCGTCTTAACTACCCACTGAGGGGGTATCCTCACGCACACAAAGAACAAAAAGCAACAGATGCAAGCGGCAGCAAGAGAAACTCTGATTAGATACTAGGGGAGAAAAAAATTCTTTGCCATGAAGTTAGTAACACTAAGAGAGAGTATGACATGTCCATTGCTAGAGACAAACAACACTCAGCAAGAGCAAGGCTTCAGCCATCTACTGAGGACGTGAGCGGGGAGTTGGAGAAATGACTTCCAGAAGCCACTTCCAATCTAAATTATTCCACAATCCTACATAGGGCACAGGCTTTCTGGATTGTTTCCTGTGTATTTCACCACCTTCAGATACATTACCTACATAAACATTTCCCTGTATGTACCACTCCTTTGCTGACTGCTGGAGAGCTGGTGGTAGATGTTCTATATTCTCTCTCCTTCCATACTGGAAGCTGTCAGTAGGAAGGACTGTTGTGATGTTACACTTCTGTCAAGCTACTTTTTCTTTTTGCACCTTCTTTTTTTCGTGCTGTCCTCATGTTCTGGACAATAGCTCTCAGCCAATGTTCTTGGCTCCTGATCATGCTCCCAACTTCTCCAGTTGCAACAGGAGGAAAGTGACCAGTTCCCAGCTCTGCTGGGAGGGCCGCCAACTTTATCAACAAAAGCCAAGGACTGGAGCCTTCTCTCGTTTCATCACTGAATGGCTATGAGAAAGAACTGAGACAATGAAGCCACCAGTTCAAAGACTGAGGAATGAGTACAGCAGCAATCAATACCTGAGTTGCTTTCCTCTGCCACAGAGAGAGCCTAGAGTCTAGGAGGAATATAATAAATATTAAACTGATCATTGACAAAAATATTTTTCAACTGAAAAACTATAATCTGAATATGTGCTGGAAATAATTATTGGCAATGAACTGGGTCCTCCAGATGTGACAAGAATGCAGTGATTTGGGAGTCCCTCAGAGACAGCAGCACAGATGCAGTCCATCTGTTGCATTCTCTAGAAGACTGATCCTTTAAGGACCAAAAATTTTCATATAGAAAATTCAACTTGGATTCTGCAGAAGTTAACAGCACTCATGTGGGGAAAACAAACCTTCAACTCCAGATGAGTACAGAATAGAGAGTTCTCTGATTTCAGGTACCGAGACGCAGCAGCTGAAACCTCCAGATGTTTCTTTAAAAGAAGACTTCTTCAGTAATGACTTATAATCGTTTTACATTTCTTTTGTCACTTCCCTGGAGATCAAGGATGGTCCACTGGTGATTTCAAGGGGAAATTTCAAAAGAAATTTTCTTAATTCAGACAGTCCAGCTCTGTTGCTCAACAGGAAAAGTCACATAAAAGCATCTATAGTCTCACAACCTTTGGAGCTGTATAGGCAGAACTTCATTAGTCTGAAGCCATGGCTTCATTAGGGAGCGGACAAAACCATGTATTTTTAATGCAAGTTAGCTAGAAGGGAACAAAATCCTTGCAAAAGAAGGACATTGTGGTTCTTTTTCACATCTAGCAAGTTCAGGTAACCTCTTGCATTTTCTGCAGTCTAACTTGAAGAACCAGCTCTTGTTTGCCCTAGAATTGTGCCACACATTACAGTACCTGAAATGGCAATAACAACGTTGTTTCCCAAGGCCAAAAGGCTCTCTACAAGCACAATAAAAAGTTAAAGGGAACAATTATAGAAGGAAAAATAGTGTAAAACAAATAAAATGAGAAATTCTCCTGACAATAAGACAGAGGCAATGTTTGGAGTTCTGGTTTTCATGCAATAAAGACTTCCACATTTCAGTTAGTATGTCATGTTTCTGAATATGCATTTTTACTGCACAATTTTCATATTAAAGATATTAGAGAATATTGTAAGTTAGACACAATTTTTGTCCACACTAAAAGGAAGTTTTTTCAGTCTCTATATATTCCCCTCTTTCAAAATTCGCTTTCCATCATGAGTAGTTCATGTATGATACCATAAAATAGATCGTTCACCATTCCTCCCTGCTAACCGATACAAAACGAATCTGAAGAGCACTATCATTTCCACTCCCTGTTGAAGCGTTAGCTAAGGCTTTATTTTTGGCAGATGAGCTGCTCCTTCATTGAAGAAACAGTTATATATCTCCATTTAAAAATACTGATTAGCAAATCACATAGCACTTTATCAACACACGCAGTCAAAACATCGGTGAGACTACTGTGTTTCTCCCAAACTGTAAGGATGTTGAAAACTTAAATGATTCACTTACAGCTGATCTAAAGATGATAGCTCTGCAATTTATGTTTTATTGTCAAATATTTAAAGGATTAAATCTAAATAAAACACACAATACACAAGCTTCAAAGCACACATTATCTTCAACATCCTATTTCCAATTAGCAAGTCAAAATAAAGGCGGCATAGGGAACATTTAGCTTAAAAAGCAGAGCTCTGGAATAAATCAAGATTTTGGTTGTTTTGGATCTCATTTAAGGCTGCCAGTTTCCCAAACTGCTGAAATGATATAAGATGGAAAGATTATTCTCTCTCTCAAAGGGGGGAAAATAGCAGACATACCACCATGTGATTGAGTATTACGTCATTCGTGCTTACAACAATACTGAGCCAGTCTGGCAGTTAAACTTAAAAGACGTTTTCTTTTGCCTTCGAGGAAGGATGCCGACTTGCCATAAAGGCAGGCTAACAGTGAAAAGGTCAGAAAAGGCTCAGCTCACAATTATACTTGGTATGAGATTACAAAATGCTGAAAATCTTCCATCGAGAAGCATTTCCAGTATGAAGTTTGTGTATGAAGCCTATGTCATGTCAACCAAATCCTAGTGACAAACCTGTGAAGAAATAAGACAGCTCCTGAGAAATGCTTTTACCAGTTTTTAAAAGGCTTGTACTTTATTAGGATGTAAGAAATCATTGTCAAGACCGCTTTGAAGATATGAGGACAGGCCAGGTATGAGAATGAGTACTGTTTTTCCAAAACAAATTTGAAAGGTAATATTGTTTCCTGATACACATTCACTTTGTTCTTATAACATCAAAAAGTGCAAGACAAGAAAAAGCTGCATAAGGTTTAAGAACATGATGAAAGTGGACACAGTTTTAGAAGACCTCAAGCAGAGAGCAGAAAGCAAGCACAGAAGTGCTTATAGTTCTCAATGCACTGGCTTTTACTCACCCTATTTTGCATTACTGATCTTAATTAAACTATTTAATAATATGAATTTGTCTTCTAAGGCATCACTCTTACTCCATTAAAATGCAAATACACAATCTTCAAAATTATTTTAATGAATGGGAGCATTTAATTTTCTAATTGACTTCTAAAGTATTAAAATGCAGAAAACATTCGTGATGGCTACAACCAGGAAGATTTTTCAGTGACCGGATCAAAAACATCAACCATCACTGATCATGTTTGCAATTTATTTAAACAAAGCATCAGGTAACGTTTTTGGGTTAGTGGTTTGGGTTTTTTTTTTTCCTTAGTCTTTTTTTCTTTTCTTAAGAGGGGTGGGCATGCAGGGAAGGAAGAGGAAGCGTCTCCTCCACAACCCACATCATATCCAGCATATCCTCTGACACAAGCAAGAATGTGCTACACAATGACCGGCTGTACCACACTGGTTTTTATGTAGTTGGTGTTTGAAACATATTAGCTCCCATCAGGTCAAACCACCACCCAGTTATAATGCTGGTTTTGCTGACATACGCACCAAAATTCAGATGCAGAGATAAACTTCTGCATTAAGCAAAGAGTCAACATAATCATTTCCTCTTTTAAACAAGCTTTAAGAAGATTGTTAAATATTTATTTTCACAAGCATGCAAGGATCACTGAAGGTCAAAGACATCAGAGGTGTGATCCCCTTCCTTATCGTCCCTCCTTTGTATTTATTTCACTGGAAGGAGCACTTTCTGCCATCACATTCCCCTCCCCTCATCCATCACCAGAACTCATCCTGCCTTTGTTCCCATGTCTCTGCCACCATGTTTCAAAGCATCACCCCCCTCTCAGCAGTGTTGGTGAGGGCTGCCCCTTGTATTTTTATCCTGGTATTACTGATGCCTTCACAGCTTTCCTGTTTCTTTCCTCTGTTTCTTTCCTTGTCTCACCTTTACCATGAGAATGTCTCATCAGTTCAGAAACCCCACACTGGAAGCTGATTACAAAGAGGACAGACCATGCAATGGATTGTATTAATTACTACTTTTCTGCATACAGTAACAGACCCCCTTACATGCACTAAAAATCTGCCTCAGATGCTTCTGCTGTAAGTACTTCTGCATTACATGAGGCCCAACAGCACAGGGCTGCCAAACAATAAACACTTCTTCTACCTGCCCATAATGGAATTCAAGCCCATGGTGACAAGGGCTTCAGTGAGCCTAACAGAGAAGCCTACACAGTAAAGCCTGTCTCTTCCTTTCAAAGAGGGACCCTGATGCCTGGACTTGACCCAACACAGAAAGGTACAACGGGCAAGGGCAAAGGACCTCCAAATTAAAACAATCTAGGCACAACAGCTCTACTGAGCGTGAACCCCATGGTGCTCAGCAGTCAGACCCATCGATGTGCTTCGAGAAAGAACTGCCTAGAGAGAGACTCGAAACACTCGGCTCTGTAAAGCAGTAAGGTATTTCTGCAGTCAAATTTCAGAAGACCTTTGACCTTTACTGTTCAAAATTTCCCTTAAATGAGGAAAAGAAACAACATAGTTGTCAAAACTAGCTGAAATCGGTAATCTTGACAGGCCATCTTGTGACCCTGTTCCCCTCTCTATCTCTGCAGATACTTTGTTTAATGCTGCATTATGGAAAAGTTGACAATTCGAGCCACCTGCTGAGTACCAACATCCCGACAGGGAAAAAGGTGGTCACTCCTCTATACAAAAGCTGGTGAGAATTCCATCAGTGAACTCACCGGGGCAGGATCAGGTCTCCCCTTGCCAGCACCAGAGGTCAAATACTGTTTTATCCTGAGTCAGTAACAAGCTAACAGAAAAGCAGATTTTCAGAGTGTGCAATCCTTAAAACATTAGCCTGAACACAGACACACGCAAAATTACAGTCCTCCTGCTTCTTTCAGATGATATATTTAGAAATCCTATTAGCTGGAGAGATCAACATTCTTATCTGAATTTCCAGGATGCTGTAATATGCAAAATTAGAGCAGCTCTTTTAAGTGGGTCAATTATCACTACTGCACTTAGAGCAGCTTTCCCCCTCCCTCCCTGTAGCATCTGTAACGGGCATTTAGCACAAGGATTTAAACAGTAAGATGTTGAGTCGACACGCACCACAATGTAAAGTTCCATTCCCCTTTTATATTTTCATAATCTTAAAGGAAAAAAAAAAGTACAGAATCTCCACACTAAAGTTATAGTCTCCCTGTGGAAAGCGTCGATGACTTTCATGTCCTGCAGGATAATGCTCGTCAGCAATCATGCTATTTTCCTGCCACATCTGAGTCATGCACACGTAAGGTTCATGGCTTTCCCCTACAAGAGACAAGAGGAGAACCTGAGGGCCACTAACCATCTCCCCAGCCTCGTCCCCCAGGTGCAGGGCCATACAACCAGGCTTCAGGTTATTTGCTTCTCAAGAGGGAATTCTCTTTAAAAGTCACTGCAAATGACCAGATACAAGTGGAACAGTTCAAGAACCCAGCATCACTTCAGATTCTACAAAGCCATCTGTAGGGGACTGACAGATATGACACAGGACGCAGGGAAACGCAGGCTCTTCTGCAGTACAGCTGGAGGCCAGGCAAGATACCAGACAGCGACACAGCCCCAACTCCTCCTGCCTCGCTGCCCCATTGCCGCCCATCCGCAGGCACAGGGCAGCAGCCAGGACCAGCCCTTGCAGTAAGGGGATGCAATGGGGAAGAGAATGGAGCCACACAACGGAGTATAAAACATCAATGAGCACATGGAGAGGAAAATTTTACTTTCCCATCAAAAGGAAACATGAAACATCTCATTCTCTCAGTAAAATACTTGCTTTATGCATATCTTTATATGGCAAAATGTGTGAGGCAGTACTGCAAGTGAAAAATCATATGATTCTCCTTCACTCCAAAGAAAAGGAGACTGGACATGCTGGCTTCAGGTTATGAGCCCTGCTGCTGAAATTCAGCAGTTCCAACCCTGGCTGGAGGAGAGGGGGGCAGGGAAAAATTAAGGTGCAGAAATTACCTTTCTATTGCTGCCCCTGGCTGCCCTCTTCCCTACATGTGTAATGTTTCCTCCTGTGGTACCAAATAGGACCAATCACACAAGCCAAGCATTACCAAACACATGAATTATTTGGAAATAGATGCAAATAACATGGGGCAACATTAGCCACACCTTGTTTAAGGCAGCAAGCAATTTCTCATTAATAGATTGAAACTCTCCCAGCTAAAATACATCCACTCAAAAGCATTCCAGTATTAAAACTCCACTTTGAAATTAAGTGGACAAGGCTTTTCCAAGACTCCAAGACCAAACAAATGCTTCATTAGAAAGCATTTCTTTACCTAGAGGGTGGTCAAACAGTGGAACCGGCTTCCTAGAGAGGTGGTCGATGCCCCAAGCCTGTCAGTGTTTAAGAAGCATTTGGACAATGCCCTTAGTAACGTGCTTTAACTTTTGGTCAGCCCTGAAGTGGTCAGGCAGTTGGACTAGATGATCGTTGAGGGTCCCTTCCAACTGAAAAATATTCTACTGAACTTTCTATAAAGTGAGATCTTGGCTTCCTTTCCCAAACACACACACACAAAATAATTCAGTAAAATGAAATCACTTGCTTTTGTAAATATTATATGTATGTTTACCTGTGCAATTTAAAATCTACATTTAATCTCCTAGGTCCTTGTCACCCTCACCACTTGAACAAAACACATTTTGAATGCAACTGTATTTAATCAAAAGTAAAAGGTCAGTTTCCAAAAAGAAAGTCCTTAACCAAAGAGAAAGCAAAACTGGTTTTATTAACTTCCCTACTTGAGCTCTAAAATTTTGTTGATTAAAGCCTAATTTCAAAAGTTAACTTTTTAATTGGGAACACTAGGGCCTGCTGGCTCCAGGAAGTTTTAGTAGAGGTCAAAAGATTGCTGGAGATATAATTTTTCATTTCTAATAAAAAAGGAAGTCTTGCCCTTTTCCTTGCTAAGATAGACCTTGAAGTGTTAGTAGGGAAACAAAGAATGTATCCATCAAAGGCTCTCATGGCGAGGTTATACAAAGCTTCCCGAGACAGTTTGGAAGCCAACAGAGCCTGCTAACGCGCAAGAGGAAATTAGCTGAACTTCTCTTACAAAGACCAACAAGGCAGAAAGGCTCAGTAGCTGCTGCCTGATCTAGTATTAGAGACCAGTTCCTTACTCCACCACAGATTTTCTGGGTAACTTTGAACATGTCACAGCCTCAGTTCCACACCTGGAAACTAAGATAAATACTCCCAACTTCCCTCACTGCTTCATGAAAATAAACACATTAAACCAGGAGGCATTCAAATAGCTTGGCAATAAAGTACAAGTATTGCAGACAAATAGGAAGTAACAAAGTACTGCCCCATTCAGTGAGGAGATGCCCATTTTTTCCCCAAATCCTTCTTGCCTGCTGGGATCCTGCAATGACTTTGTGCTCTTCCCTCAAACAAAAGGGACATTCACAGGGCAGAGGAAGCAGGGGAGGAAAGGCGTCTTAAGCTTTCCCACCCAGTGCAAGTTTACAAGTAAAAACTAGCAAGGCACCAAACTTTCTCCTGTCAGCCTTCTGTTCCCACCGCTCAAATTTAAGAGGTTATTTTTCTTAGACAGCGGAAAGGTCCTTCTGAAAACAGTTTAGAAGAGAGGCCTCGCTTGGCTGCCTTGGACTGACCCCGGGAGGATCCAATCTCTTTCCTCTTGACTACACACAAAGCCACTGAAGACCACCTGAATAAATCGGGCAACCTCAGTCTCAGGAGGCTGCCTCACCCCGGTGGTGTGAAGGGCTCAGCGAGCCCCCCGGCATCGAGACTGGTCAGCATTATTGGAGGGGGAAAAACCTGCCTTGAATTTACCTCCAGAGGCAAACAGGGATATTTACACAAGATAGCTGGTGAGGGAACTTGCTAAGGACTCTTCTCATGTGGAAAGGGCTTTATTTACTATGGTCTAACAAGACAGGATTTGGTTTACAACTATGGGTGCATTTTCCAGAGAGCTTCAAAGGCAAAGAATAAATAAATAAAATAAAAAGGTGTTTGTGTGGGATAAAAGACATTTACCATGTAAATTTGCTATAAAAAAACCCCAGGTGGTAGCATTGGAAAATATTACAAAAGAGTGGACAGTTGTACATTTTTTCTAACTGTTGTGTACAGTCAAAGGGATTACAAATAGAATGAAGCATTCCTTGTGTAAAACAAACTGATAACCCACCTGGAAACTCCTGGCCAGGCTCTCATTGTTCCCGAGTGACCCCAGGGCAGCCATGGGTTACAGACGAGCCCATAAGTCACTCAGACACTCTGCCTGGCTCTTCCCAAGTTCTGTCTTGGGAATGGCAGGACCAGCCAAAGGGCCCTTTGTTTCCATTCAAACATATGTAGGGGTGGAAAAGCTGTTTAAAACATTAAAGAGAAACAACTGAGGGCTGTTACTATTCCGAGAAACAAATTAAGAGGCAGAGTCTGAAAGGCCCAGAGCACTGGCAGTGCCAGCTGAAGTCAGATGTCACTGGAAATGCTCAGCATCACTCAGTTCCTTGGAGGGGGACAACTAGTTCCATCAAACCTGTAGATTTAAAAATCACTATCACCTTCAGATGTACTTTTTGCATTATCCCTTTACTGCTGACACTGGTAACATAGATACATTTTATAAAAAGAATAGTTAAAGATTTTATAGGTAGTTCCTACCTCCCAAATTCAGCTAATAGCTAATAAGCCATTTTCCCTCTACAACATTAAAGCTGACCAGTAACATAAGCAAGGTAAATGAAAAGCTATGTCAAAGTTGCTGCATTGTGGGATTTTGTGTTAAATAAGCTAATAAAAACCATAAACTGATGTAAAATCAATTCAGATCTCAAATAATACATTAAACTTTCTAAAGAAATGTAAAAACTGCACTTTAGATAAATAAACTTTTATGTTCTCTAAGTTCTAGAACTGTTTTTTCAAGATTTAAAAAAAACTGTCTTACTGGAATATTTTGCATTTTTGCATTAATTAAGCAAGGCAGAAGAACCAAGGAGAACTTAGTGTTTCCCTGTTTCAGGCTGAGGTTTATTCAGGCATAATTCAGACTGCACCAGTAGACTTGGCTACAATTTTCCTCACATTTTCACAGAGGCTGGCTGGCGACACGTACATTATGAAGAAAGAAGAATAAGCAGATATCCATGTCAGATAAATACATTCCACTCTCTCAAAGTGAACTCAACGCAGACACAATTAAATCCTGTTCTCCCTCTCCAAACGCTTCCCACTCCTTTAGTTCTGCCACTGAGAGAACAGAACACTTCTTGCCACTTTAGCCCCTGACTACATGCCACTGTACCTCCCCAGGCCACATACATACTTTGCTCCTTCTACCATATTTTAAGAAGCACATCATCTACTTCAGAGACTGATCTGTTCCCAGATAACGTTTCTTACCTCTATGACTCCTGAGTCACTCCACTAATTCATCTGGGCCACCCAAAGCCAAGAGGCTGTCTCTGAGCTCTGAGGATGCTGCTGCCCCATCACTACTTCTTCCATGTTATCTCTTTCCTCTGAAATACATTCACCAATCTTTGGTCTTTAACTTCCTTTTCTAAATTTCTCCCAAATTTCTTCATAAGAGTTCTACAACCAACACAATGACAAAGAACACCTTAAACTCAGTAAATCTACTTAGAGGTATATTTACATCTTTAAGCGTTACAAATACTGCACATCCTTTGTACAGTGTATTTCTCCTCCTTGCATGCCATCAGCTGCTGGCTTCTCCAGAAGACGAAAACCAACTGCAAGCTTATTACCCTGAACATGCATCTTCGTTCTTGCTAAAGCATCATGTCACATGGCCATCCTCTACACTTGCTCTTAGTCCCTCTGGACCAAAGGCCCTGGGAAGATGCCTGCCTCCTGTAGTACATTTCTATATTGCCAGATCTAGGCTGGAAACAAATATAACACACAGATAATAATCATCATAATTAATCTATGGAGGCTAGAACCTATTTTAATTTCAAAGTTCAGCTATATGCACCTGTGGCTCTCAGGTTTCCAAGTGTCTAACGAAAGGGTAGCATACCAGAAAAAGAACTTACATTTCAATGTTCAGAATCTATAATTTATTCAGGGTTTGTTTTTAAAACTATACTGGACTTCAAATACTAAAAAACCCCAAAACCCAAACAGCAGAAGACAGCAGAAACAGCACTCGCTCTCCCAAAGTAACACAGTTAAATTCTTAATACCAAGTGGAAAATTAAGTTTATCTAATGGGTTTGTAAAAAGATGAACACTATCAAAATTTGAGCCATACAGTCATGCAATACCCTTTCTCGACTCCCAGGTGGCACAGGAACCGTGCAAACAGCATACTCTGTGATACTGATAAAGAAAGGCACAGCCCATCTTTGCAGTCTTAGTCATACTTTACTCCTAGTACTTTCTGTCAAGTGTCACATAGGGCACTATGGGAAATGAATTTAGACATTTCTGAAGTGTCAACCAGACCAGCACACCTTGCACAAAACTGAGATACATGCTGATATACTTCGAAGAAGGATCTAAAACAAGGAAGGAATTTTTTGGTTTGTTTGCTAGAAAAGTTAGCCGCACTTGCTGCTCAGATGGCTGCTATGTTCCAATGTACCTATTTGCCTCTTACAGCTAAGGCCGCTTTGAACACTTTTTTTATCGCTACCAGTGGGGAAATATGGACTTGTGTATTATGGCTAGGCCATCATTCAGTAGTATCAAATAAATTACTTTAAGTAAATAAATTACTTTAAAAATGTGATGTGGGCATAAAAATTACTGGTAATGCTTTTAAATCATCACTGTCTTTATGGCCATGATAGAGTTATACTGCTCGAAGTTCACACAGAGACTTTATATTAGAAAAGACCAGTGAAATGGGCAAAGTCTTCCTTTTAATTCCATTATTCCTGCAAAACTTCTACTGTTTTTTTATACATACACATGTAGTGGCCACAACGCTATCAGAAAGCACTAGCTCTAGAATCCTGGGAAAACCCATTGGAACTCTAATCTGCTCTTTAATGCTGACACTGCAGGAGGCTTGCAGTTAATTTTCATCTATTTTAAAAAAGAAAAACAAAACAAACAAATACACCACAAACAAGTAATCCTTAGCAAAGAAGAGGAAAAGTGCAATTTTATACTAGAAGAAAATGATGAGAAGGAAGAAATTTAGAGTTATTGATGGGAGGCAGAGTGACATTTCTAGCGCCTTGTAAATACTAAGTACTGTACATTTAGAAAGGAAAAGATTTTATTTGAACCACAGGAGAAAATCCCATTTACTTCGTTATATAAAAGTGACAAAGTCCGCTCCTAAACACTTACCTTCTCAAATTTTGAAACAAGGTCTAATTGCGATAGTTGACTTGCTAAAAGTATGTGCTTTATTTATTTATTTTTATTTTTTAAAAGTGAAAGGATACGAGGAGTTCCTTCTGTCCTACACACCAGGTAGAGACATGCAGCAATGACGTGGGTCATCTTTCTCCCCCGAGTTAGGTGTTTGCTCACAGCCATCTTGAAAAAATTAAAGGCGGTATCCAGGCAATGTTGATTGAGTTGAAGTTGGTTTCCCAAGTGGTGAATCTGACGTTTTCCTAGAAAAATTAACAAGGGAAAAAAAATAAAAATAACACTTAACAACTTTGTAGTTAATGTGCTTTCAGGTTGGGGGTTCTTTGGTGGGTGTTTTTTTAGAGAAAACTGAGGGGTTGGATTTTGGATTTCATCTCTGTGTGAAGTACAACAACGTCTCAATTTGAGGAACTATATATTCTCAGCTCCTCAGGACTGCTAGAACTGAAATACATGCAATCAATGAGCCCTGGAAAACTAAGCTGGAAGCATCAGCCCCAAAGAGGATCCAAAACATAGCCAAGAATTCTCAGACAAAAGATTATGCCCCTCTCCCTTAACACCATTTGACAATCAGCACTGGGTTAGCTGTAGTGAGAAACTTCTGAAAACCAAAGGTCATGGCGCGTTGGACCCTGATGTGCAAACAGAGGAGATATTTTGCTGCAGCTCCCCAAGAAACGATGGAGTTTGCAGTTCCTCTGATCACAGCTGAAGACCACAAGGAAAGGAGCTCTGCTCCAGGCTTGCCTGTGACCACCACTGATGGAAGGCACTTCCTTCCTCTGAACACTTTCGCACCCAAGCTTTCATTTAAGGCTTGGCTGCCAGACTGCCAAGATTAGTTTGTGGCTTCAGGAAAACAAATGTGTCTTCACCCTTAAACAATAAAAAAAAAAGTGTGTTTCAGATGATTCATGGCAGGAAGTGGTACAGCTGCTGGGACAGATGCGGGAAATGAGGTCCGGTACATCCTCACAGCTCCAGCTTCGGAAGAGCGTGCCGAAAAGGCAGCCTAAGAAAAAGATGGGGGAAGTCATGAGGAAAACAGAGCACTGAAGCGCCTCAGCATATGGGGTCAGACAGCACATCAAGAAAAATCCTTTAATTCAATGTGCTGGGCAGATGTTTCCAGTACAAGCATTTACAGGAAACGCTCGTCTGTTCCCTTCAGAGATGTCATGAGGAGCTTTGCTGAAGGGGGCACGATGCCTGCCATGCGCCACCACTGATCACAGAAAGCAACGGCGACAGCGCAGTGCTTACCGGTACAACACCAGCACAGACCGCACATCTTAATTTGATGCAAATCCCTACATCATCATCACTAATAACACGGTAAGAATGCTTAACCTCTGAACAACCTTCTGCCACAGACACTGCCTCCACTCGGCTTTAATAAAAAGCGACTCCAGACTCGCAGCCACGGTCAGCAAGTCTCCGGCCAAACAGGAGCTGCCACAAAGCGACAGCTTCTCCTTCCTGCACAAGTGGCAATTAGTGCGCTCAGCAACGAGAACTCCTTTAAGGCACATTGGTCAACCAAGTGTAACACATTTGGATGAAGGAGTAACGACAGAGGAAGGATACGTCACCTTCCACAGGAGATGTGTGGACAATAAGCTACTCAAGAGTAATCTAAAGCCCTTTAAGTGAATAGTTTTTCCACTGCGGTCAGCAGGCCCTGGACTGGTGCTCATCAGCCTCAGTCTCTCAAACACAAATACTGCATCTTCCAAAAATGAAGATATTAACCAGCTCTCCTCCTCCCTGAATTTCATTTCAATCTCCTCAGTCTGTATGCTGAAACAGGCTCAAGGCTTTTAATGCCCCTAAGAAAGAACAGTGTGTTTTCACCTGGAGAAGGAATTAAAAAAAAAATTTACCTACCCTTGAGTACTAAAACTTATTTTTGCAGTGGTAGCAAGCAGCTTTCCTGATTGCTCCCATCGCCAAGCAAGTCCACCACGGAGGCCAGCATGGATCAGCGTGGCCACAAGGAATGTCACCTCTTCTGATCACCTAAGCTTCCTATTTTATCTGGTTGTATTTGCCATGTGTGGCTGCTGAGATGAATACACAAAGAACTGCCGTCTGTAGAGATTTTAGGCACTACATGCAGATGTACATCCATTTAAAAAAATATAAATAGACATGACCATGTCCATGCACCTCTCCCTCGGCTGCAGGGAGATCTGGATTGGAATCACCGCAGCAGCAATTGTACAGCATTCCGTTTAAGTAAGATGGTCCAATTCAACGTCCCCAAAGTCACAAAGGTAGTTGATAACAAGAAACTATTTCAGCAGTTTTAAGTGTTGTCCAAATTTTGATTTTAAGTAAAGCTTTTGTAAAAACATAAAGAGAACAGTGTCTCCTATGCCAAGGAAGAGCCACATGCACTCCTGAATGCTTCTTGGGCTAATGGGGGAAGCTCCAATGCAGGGCCCACCTGGCTACACAAGGACCGGGTTGGTGCAGAGCCACCAAGCAAGAAGAGGTGATGAGGAAGCTTCCCATAGCATCGGCATGGCAGCAGCTGATGTGGTTCTGGGCGCACAGCAGAGAACAGCCCAAATGAGCTGCAGATGCAGAGTAACAATAGGACAAGCATCCATGAGACTTCTCTCCCAGCACTCCCCTGGCCTGTCCCCATCACGAGGTAACCCTTCTCCCAAGAACAGCACACACGTTCAGGGCTCCACACCTCAGAAGGCACTTCAGAAACAAAGAATACACCAGAAAAGAAAAAAAAAAAAACATTGAAGAAGATACTTGAAATTCATTTCTTTCATAAGTTATTTTTCCCACTGAGCTGGTTTCATCCTCAAGCTACCATTAAAATTCTCTGCGTTTTTAACTTTTCCTTAAGTTCAAATGTTGAAATCTAATTCTTCATAATCCATCCTAGGATTACAGAAAAATTATTACATGTTTCAGTAACATATGTTTTTTTTAGCTGAGCTCTTCATCCAGCATCAATATTTTAGAATGCAATTTCTCTAGGGGTAACCAGTCATTGTCCACTGACAAGTACCAAAGTGATCGACGAGCACAGAAGGTATTCGTCCACTTCAGAAATGCTATTTCTTTAAAGGCTTTACTCAACCTTCAGCAGAGTGAAGGCTTTAATTCTGTGTGCTAGTACTCCCTCAAGCTGCTTTGTAGTATAATGTCAGTCATATAGTTTGTGGAAAATAAGACAACTGTTACACTGCCATTGCACCCCAAAAATGAACAAAACACAGAGTAAGAAGCATCTAGATGACTAACTTGGTTTTGTCCTTATCTGTTATGGGAGAGAAAGAAATGTACTGCTTATAGTGTCATCTAAGACAAATATTTACATTCCATAACCAGTTCCTATTTACTAAAGAAAGATCAAAAGCTTTGTTGTTCCTCCACTCGCCCCCCTTGAATTTAACATGACAACAAAATTCTATTTTTCCGCGATCTTATATAACGCTAACAACAACGACAAAAAAGCTGCAGAAGTTAGCATCAGCAATTGTGCTTCTAGATTTCTTCACAGGGAACACAAGATACCTTGTACTCCCTCTAGTTCTTTCACAGATTCAAAAAGCATCTCTACTCAAAAGGTAACTCCAAGAAAAGGCAGGTATTGGCTAAACAGGTATTGGCCCAGGACGGCAGTACAGTACCAAACCGTTGTACACTGCTCTCATACCAGTTAGATGACAACCAAAAGTATGTAGTTTTGTGACTTCTAGCCTTTTCTGCCAATCTCACCAATCTGACACTTCCAGAGCTGAAAAAAAAATGTGTCCCCATAATATTTTATTTAACTGTAAATACAGTGATTTAATGTCTTGGTATCTGAAGATCACATGTCCATACTTAAAGAGAAACTGGGCATAAGAAAGTAACTGATCAAAATAAATTCTCTGTCCAATGCTCCAGTTACTGTTGATAAAGACGAACAGAGATCAAATACCCATTCATACTGCCAGTCCTCAACACGACAAGTCCTAACAGTGCAGTGGTAGTCACAAACCTTGCTAAGCATTGAGGTACCTTCTTACATGAGTGACTGCTCCCCCAGCAACATAGTCAGCACAGGGAGGAGCTGCAGAGCAGCTGCAAGCTACAGGGCTGGGAACATCAGCAATTCCCTCCAGCAAACCTACAACACTGCATTACGTCTATCAGCCCTGGGACATACTCCCACTCCCGCTGCTCCTCGCTAGCTGGGTGGCATTTTATAACCTTCCATTTGCTGTTTATCTCCTGCCTGTCATTATCATTTGCTCTAGACTACCAGGGTGGCTTCAATCAGCCCTAACGGCTGGCTAATGCCCTTTCCACCAGTTTGACCATATGGTCCCAGCGTGCGGTGAGCTGGTCCAGCTAACTGCAAGAATGCAACAAGCCTTATGATCTCTGCCAAAACAGTGGGAATATCCAACATTACAATGCAATTTATTAGCAATCTGCTCAACTGGGTATTCACCAGATTATATCGCAGTGCTACAAACTGAAATGAACCTAACTGCTCTGCTGGATGGAAAAGAACTGCCACACCTTCAAAGCCTGCCGTGCTTTGGGTTATGAAACAAAACTCAAGACAACAGCTTTCTGACTTGCTTATCCATTTTATCCAGCAGAACAGTTTTTTAAAAAGTTTGAGCAGACACTACTCTAAAAACTTGCAACTCCCATCTCAGTACTATAAAGGAGTATCATGTTGAACAGTCAGAAATAAGTATTGCATTTTTTTCTAAATTATTAGGCAAGAGTACAACATATAAGACAAAATATAGAGGAGTAAAACAAGTCTTTTAGGAGGTGTATCTTCTATTAGTAACTTGTAGTAAGAGGACCTTACAGGTTTTTTCCTGGGATTCTTTTTTTTAAACCAAAAGAAATAGCGCCTTTAAGGTCAAAGCTGCCCTTGAAATTTAGTGATGCCATTAAAGTGGTGTCTGAATATCTCTGGGAAAAGGACAAGGAACAGTGTCATTTTAAAAAGGGAGGACAAGCTCATCAGCAAGGTTAGAAAAATCCACCCCCTTTCCTCACCAGTAAAACAGTAAAACTCCTTTAAAGAACAAAAGAACAAAAATCTAGAAGCTACAGAAATTCTGCGATGTGTAGGACACATACCAGGCAGTTCCCATTTATTTCTCAAAGGCTCGTCATACCAGTGGGTAGAGGGGGAGGCAGGGGGAGAACAGAGAGAATAAAGCTTGCACTTCTGTAAGCAACACACAAAATCAAGTTCCCAGGCTACCAAGTGGTAAAGTTTATCACGCTCCTGAATCTGCATCCAAAAACAAAAGGCCCTTTTCAGTTTTTAGTTCCAAGCCCACTAAAAAAAAGAGTTTCTACCCATCTACTCCCAGCATGCTGAAAGAAACACCATCATCTCCTCAACCGATGCCAACCTCAATGCTTTGAACTGGCACATAAGATCTGAACCAACAAGTTCAGATAGGACCCCTGAATACTACTATCCTTTTATTTCAGAAAATTTCTATTCTTTTGATGGAGGAAACAGTGGCTGTTACAAAACAAAATGTGTAGGCAAGAAAGCACTGTCACAAAAATAGATTTGCAGAAAATCTTGCTAATATTAAATGCTTACACAAGAGGCAGTTGATAGCAGAACTGCAGCTTAAGTTATAAAATAGAAGCAAAATAAAAAGGGGGAAAATCAGATGTATTCTTCACAAGCAATTTTATTTCTTTTATGATCTTGTTACTACAGAAACATCTTTCTCTTCCCGTATTCAAGAAGAATCATACTTTTTTTTTTGATCCCTTTGAAGTTGCTAATGTCAAGCAGCTATGGCTACGCATTACTCTCATCTGGCGTCTGCCTGCCCACCTGCACCCTCTCCTCAGACTGACCAAGACTGTAACACTGCTCCTTCAAGGTAGTACTTTTTAGTAAAAAGCATAAGTTTCCAGGAAAATAACAGGCAGTACACAGCCAGAGCATAAATGAATTTTTATTACAATACTAAACTGCATCATCAAAATCCAGGCATACAGACTTTCCCCCTTTGCGCGATTTGCTCGAGGGGGCCTGGGAACCAGCACTACCTGAAGCAGGCAATGGAGTCATGTTAACAGCACTAATCCTTTTTTTGTGAAAAGGATTGTTATGGTAACAAACGCTAGATTCTATTAAAGGAAATGTTTTGGATGGTTTTTGCTTGGGTACTCATTTCCAGAATTTGAATTACTTTACTGACTGAATTTTATGTGCAGATTTTATCCTGCATTTAGGTTTTCACTCCTTTTCTGTCTTTGAAAAGGCTCCCCAAAAGAACTCACAAAAAAGGGAAAAAAGAGCATTTTTTATGTGTGGCCATCCCTGCACGCTTTGCCATATCTTTCAATTTCAGCAAGTCCCAGCTCAAAGCCTGAATGAATTTCCTGCTCTGTGCTCCATGCCAGGCTTCCATGTTATTTGTATTACAAATAAGTTAAACAAACAAACAGAGCCACAACGACAGGGAAAGTCCAGGAATATCAGTGAGGCTGCTCTTAGGAAAGCTGGTCCCAGAAGCCCAATCAAGGGTCGAGTCCCATGATCAAAGACAAGAAAACATTTAAAGCCCAAACAATGGGGGGACGCAGGGAGGCAACCAAGGCGATGGCTGCAGCGATCACACCCAGCATCTCCAGCAACAGGCACAACGCTGTGAGTGGGAAGCAGGTTTACCTCTGTGAGCCTGTAATATAAAAAAGTCCAGCCAACAGTAAAAGCAGCAGCACAGTAGGACATTACAGCAGTGCTGACCCCACACAGTAACAACTTTAATTTCATTAAGGATAACTAAGAGTTCTTCCCAGGAACACCTAAATGCCTATGAGGAAAGCGATGAACATGCTGGCCTCATTCCCATGCTCTGCCCCAAATCCCCACTTCCCACAGTGGGTGCACCCCCTCTCCCCAGACCCGTGTGCTTCCACAGGAGCACCCCCCAGTTCCTCCGCGGGATGTGTCCGTCCCAGTGATGAGCAACCTGGAGTCCCTGCATGCCCGCTCTGCTCCAAGTGATGCATGCCTGTGGCACCTGGCAGCCCTGCTTCAGGGACTGCCCAAGGGTACGCTCTGTTCTGGTTATCTCAGCAGAGCAAAACAGTTCCTGGCCTTTTCCCTGCGATATTCCACCAGCTGCACCAGCACAGCTGTTTGAGGGGATGCACAGAAAACCAAACCGGTAAACTGATCCTTGTTAAAAATAACCTGGTGAAATTAAGAAAGGACTTAATCGAGACCTGTTTACTGAAAGATTGATGCCTCCATTTTATCTTCTTCGGGCCAGAACCAGACTATCTCAGCACAGAGACCTGCATTTAATTTCTCTGCTGTTGACAACAATCCACCCCATCCATTTTGCCTCCCATGAGAGCGCCTCAACTACCAGGGGCAGCTCCCCATCTCTCCTGGTAAAGCCCTTCCATGGCATATCACATGTTCATTCATTCATTCGGCTAAAGAGAACTACACAGAAACTTTCAGACTGATGGATTAAAAATCCAGATAGTGGTCACTACTCCAACCACTTCTTAAGTATTTGATACTAAGCTACTTTTCTTTCATCTAGAAAACCTGCTGTTAACATTACTTCCCAGCACTTATCTGTATTGCTTTAAGCATTCATTCCCTCAGAATTGGCCCTTGTATTCCATTAATGCCAAAAGAGGCCTGCGAAGCACCCACGGAACTTCCCCCACTCCCCTCCTCAAGCACTTTTTCCATTCCCCGATTATATGATACCACTCCTACATGGGCAGCCTCTTTGCATATACAGCAACTGGCCATTTGAATTCATTTGCCTTACTCACGTTGAAAAAACTGGCATCATAAGCGGTTCCTCTGACTTCTGCATTCAGTTCCTGGAATTCTGCTTCCCTCAGAGTTGGTACTTCTACTGCTGCCATTTCGTGCCCATTATCCACCTAACTGCTACCCCCACTTCAACAACAACAGACTAGAAGCCATAGGGTTTATTCATGGGTTGCACCTAACCTGTTGCTAATCTTGTCCCATCATCCTTACACAGCATCTTGCTTGCTTCTTATCCTTACCTATTTTCTTTTTTTAATACAGCTAAAGAACTTCATGCCAATGAAATCTGTACTGAACTTCCCTTCTGATGTCAAGAGCTGGAAAACCACGGCCCATGCTGACACTAAAAACACAACAAAAAAACCCAGGCTGTTGACTCACTATCTTCTGAAGGTATTGCACCACAACTGTTTTAAGTCAAGCTAAAGCCAGGCAGTGTTCCCACCTCTGTCACGACATTTACGTGGCCACATGCTGATACAGATGAGGGAACTTGCTCTGCTGAAAATAAGCCCAACAACAAAAAGTTAAAATTTTCATTGGGACCAGTTCCCTCCTATAACTCAACTTGCAACCTCCCAAGCCCTAACGGTGGCAGAATGTGGCTGGGGTGAGGAGAAATGCTGTCAGCAGCAGCGCACACATGGATTGACTTAAAGCAAATGTGAGACTGCAGTCTAAATGGGTCAAAGAGAAAAGTACACACCATCCCTACGCTTCCTCCTGCTTCCCTGCTACTGCTCCCAGCCCTCACTCCTCTCATACAAGTAAGCTTACACAAAAATCTGACTTACCACAGTTTAAACAAATGCAAACATGGTCATTAGCTGTTTGCATATTAGAATGCTTCAGGTCATTTAAGATTAATTTTGGAAGCAAGCAAATATGGATTTTTTTTTTTCCTATTCAGAAGTTTTGTCAACTGAATTTTTTACTTGCCTAAGATTTGCAGCTGTTTCCAAGTCGAAACAGCTGGAAGGCTGCACTACTGGCAGGAACTGTGAGCACATGCATGATTAATGTAGCATAACCCTTACCTATCTGACATTAAGGCAATTGGAAAGACAAATTTAAGATACCAAGAACTTTTAGGCAGTAGTAGCTTTTGAGCATGCAAGATTTTCTTCCAAAAGCACCATCCGTTAGGCTTTGCTTTAATCTTCCTCTTTTTGTTTGGACAGTGATTTTTTTTTTTTAATTACCTTTTAAATTACAGTTATTTTTAGAGACTTTTCTATAGCTATATACATGTAAAGCTTTTTCCCCACACTTATCAATTACCAATTGTTACTCTTGTCACAACAAGAAATGAAACATTCCTGCTGTCACACAGCATTACTGCTGATCCAAGCATTACCTTCAACCATCCAAAATCATTTCTACATCACTGCAAGAAAAAAGGAAAAAAAATTGCTGGTGACATAAATCTGACAGTTTTGAAAAGACCACTTTTTTAAAGTTTAAAAAATCCATAATTTTAGCATTATGAGAAAGCATAACTAGTTTCATACCTACAAAGCAAAAACATTTAGCTAACAAGCAACTGTCATCAATCTACACAGCCAGAAAAATTTAAGAATATAGCACAATGTAGGAAAAAAAATTCAATTGCCTATTGGTAAAGGTTATCAAAGTCTTTAAAACAAAACAAAAATGAAGACTGAAGACAAAAGGATCCATTGCTGCAATGGAAAACTTTACAGACGCGAACAGCATATAAATCAGTGCAGTGTTATCTGCTCGCTGACAGCAAGCCCTAGTGCCTTCCCTGCAGAACAGGGCTTTTGCAAGGCAAAGAAGAGTGAAAAATGACAGGAGCCATTTTTCAGAGTCTTGTGTACACCACAGAAGCAGACAGGAGCTCTGGGAGTCAAGGTGCTTCACATGGACGTGGAGGACGCAAGGAGCTGATGGTATCTGCTGGCCAGAACTGCCACTGAGGCCAAGGGGACAGGGACGAGAGCAGAAGTGATTGAGTTACTGCAGCTCAACAATTACCACTTCTCAGCTGCACTGTAGTGAGCAGTGACACACATACTAGGAGTGTTCAAAAAGTAAAAAAATATCTTCCTGTTTAATCCACCTTCCCTGCTTTAAAAGCCAGTCCAGCCTTTCCTTTTTCCTGCCAAGAGGCTCCTGTGTGTCACCGTGAACCTTCTCTACTTTCCTTGTCCACCTTTAATACTTAGCTTTTATGACACATCTGAGAATTTACTTGTCTTCAGAAACATGTAGAACAATTTTCCTCCCCTAGAGTTCAGCCCTGCTCCTCTGCACACCAGTTGTTCTGTCAAAATACAACCATTAGCGATTAAGTTATTTCCACTCTCCATCGTAACGGTTGTGTTGGCCAGAAAGACCTCACTGACAAGGACCGACATCCACGCTGCTCTCAACCTGTACTTGACTTAAGGTTGCCGCTGCTTCTTCAGGACTCAAAGAGGCCTGAGAGACCAAAGATATTCTCGGGTTTTTTTCTTTCCTTTCCCCCTAATTCTGGTGCGAATCAAACAAAGGGCACTCTCTCCCCATCCAGATCTCACCTGACTGACAGCCAAAAAACATGTATGACACAGTAAGTCCAAAAGTAAAAATTTCATAAATATCAACCAATTGGCAAATCGCTTGAATCATCTCCAGAAAAAGAAAATATGGTGAGAAGGCATCAAGGGAGGAGGGATGCAGAGAGCAGTTGAGGGGGGTGAAGAAAAAGAGGCAGTTATTAAAGATATCAAAGGGATAAGAGATAAAACAGGATCTAAAAATGGAAGCAGAAAGAGAGAAGTAGTGAAATCAAGCTGGGAAAGGCACAGAGACATTACAAAAGCAAGAAAGATTGTATTAGGTTAATACTTACTTAAGGTATTTTTATATGAAGCTGGCAAGAGAGGTCAAATGCTTCCTCCTTTATGGAAGGCATAAGAAGCCTGGCAGTTAGGTAAGAGAGCATCAATCTTTATCCAGGCTGCAGCTAAAGAATGAAACTGTGCCCTTAGTTTGTCCCTGGCAGCTGAGTCCATCAGCTACAGATAACAAGGAGTACGAATCTAAGGGGGCTACTCTCCTTTACCACTACAAAAGGCTTGTTTGGATCAGAGCTACAATTGCCCCTGATTATTTTATCTGTGCACTGCCCACAGATGATAGAAGTAGTTATGGACAGTGCTTCAGCCTCAACTGCCGCATTTTGTTCCTTTTTAAACTAAAAATAAGTGACGGTTGCCAGAAATCTCAGGTAAACAATGTAGTGCATCAGTGAAGCTATTTATCAAGCCAGTCTCTTGTGCTATCTACTTCAGCTTGGAGTTGAAAGGAGGTTTATGTTTAGAAAGAGAATGCACATATTTCAGGAACAGCCTTATATTTCTTTAAACAATAATATTTATGTAAGTCAGAGGTACAGACTGTTCCAGCAAAGAATTAAAATGACCATGACACCTTTGTATTTCTACAGAGTCCATGTGGCCCTCTTAGAAAATATCTGGCATATTTGAACAATACCTGTCTCTATGTTTGTGATCCTTTCCCTTTATTCAAAGCTACTCTTTACATACAGGATGTCATCAGCAGCTGTTCTGGGAGGAGGGAATTCTCACTAAACTTTGTTCTCCTCCTCAGGAACCCCTATCAACCTAGAATTAAAGATGGAGAGCATGGTGGGGGGATACAGGGTGGGTATCTAAGGACCTAGAGATTGAATTTATAGCCTTCACCAAAGTACCAAGCATGATCTTTTAAGAGAAGAGCAGAAGATCACTAGATTTCTGGAAGACAACACAAGTCTAAGCCATAAATAGATAGAAGCATGAGTTCATGCCTAAGGACTAATAACATGAAATTCAAGGAACTTGTAAGCGCCATGATAACGGGAACTTACAACAAAATTCATTGGACCTCATAATAGTTTCCCAAGGGAACTGGTGGAAACTCCCACTGCTTGGAACATATGAATCCGGGAAGGGCAAAACACAAGAAAAATGCATGATATGGAGTGATCCCGTATAAGAAAAATGGGGTAAGATGATTTACAAGGTTAAAGTAAGTTCTTATGCTTTCACAGAGCTGTAAGCTTATGAGAGAGGCCACTTTGTGTGACATTCTGTATTCTGAGTGTACAGAACATGGGAAAAAAAAAAATCCCCCCACCCTTTCCTCCCTAAACAGCCGTCTCGGGTGACTCAGTACAGCAGCCTTCCAAGCCTGCTCACAGTTCAGCAGCAGACCATGACAGAGCCAATGTAAATCAGACAGACCAACCTGACCTGTTCAGCAAAGATCCACCTCTTCAGGTTGCCACCTCTTAAAAATTTTTTCCAGTCACCACTCCATTCTAGTTTTTCTAAATTAAATATTGTATTAACAACACGCCCCACAAAAAAAACCTCAACACTTGTTCATGTAACAAAGCCGGAGACATTTTGTCCGTAACCAAATCTTTAGATACCAACTTCTTCTGCTCTTCTAGAAGATCCACTTGCCTCCAGTGTGCCAGTCCTTTGTAAAGAAAATTTTGCATAAGCACAATTACATTTTTCTGTTCTTCATGAGCTAAACCTCAAAGATCAATTACAACCGGGTTTCTTCTGCGCAGTATGACTCCAAGATAGGATGTGAGATCATCCATTAAACATACATATCCAAGACTAGATGCATTATTAATTCATTTTCCCCTAGGTAATATGGCATGGTGAAAAATAGCTACCAGAGAACATACTGACTAAAGACTTAAACAGAAATCAGTGGATTTATGTGATGATTGCTATGCAGCAACCTAACGGATCTCATTAAAGGAGACAGGGATTCTTCTCCCCTGATACTGTCACTGCTCCTACAGAGTAAACGCTGATGTTCAACACAAGGAGAATATTGATTGCAACATACCCCAGAAACAGTTCTTACACCGCTTGTGAGAATGATCTATCTGAATTTAACACTGCCTGAGTTTGACTACAGACAAGTCTCAACTTTACAGCATTTTTCTGATCAGCGACAGTGTTTGGAAAATCTCTTTTTTAAAATAAGCTCGCTATAAACCACTACCTGCCTTCAATTAGGCAGGTGCTGTTAACACCAAAACAAGTTTTTACTGTTGTCCTCTTTGACTTTGTGGAGCTGCAATCAAGGGAGATGCCCTAAGGAATCACTTAACATCATCATCTTGAATCCAACTAACATATTGCTTCAGTAGAGCCCATAGAGTAAATGCTATTTACTGACCTCTTTTAAGATCCACAAGAATAAACAAACACTTCAATCAACTGCCTGCCTCAGACCTGTTTATGCTACAAGCAGCTTCTCACTGAAGGCCTGAGGAGTTCTACAGCTACGTTAATCAACCTCAAGGACCACCCTTTTCTCCCACAAAACAATTAGAACCTGGCCCTTCCTCCTTCCTACCTTTTGTATTTTACTCCAGAGTGTTAGGAGGAGATAGGCAGATGAAATTCTGCCTATATCCATGGCCCCAGCAGCTACAAGAGGGCAAGAGGACACGCTGACATTAACACTTCTGTACGGTCCAACACGGCCCTACTACATGATCATACAATAAGAAGTAGAGCTGCCACTTTGTTTTATCCAGCTTTAATTATCATAAGCATTCAACTCGCACTGAAAGCCACCCTCCTATAGACAGGAAGCTGAAGTTGGCACAACCAAACACTTCTGAAGGCCCCAAATCAATTGTGATTTTAGCTTCTGGTAACTGTGCCTCCTATCATTTTGAAATCACAGCACTCAAACTTCAACAACATTTTGTTCTAAGTGGCTGTTATTGTGTCGTCTCCCTTTTATGCTTTCTACAGACTAAATCAGGAACCGATATCTGATATAAGGATCCTTCTTCTTAGCTTAATGGTGCATGAGTGTGTCTGGAGGAGACAGAAAAATCACACATGATTCTTCACGTTGAACCATGCAGACAGGTAGCAGCCTCTCACTTCTGCTGCAAGATGCAGAGGAGACAACTCCAAATATACTCCTTGAAGAACTTGATTTTTTGTTTCCATGTCACCGCTTACCCTCCCTTATGCTCATCTTTATCTTCTGCTGAAGCTTTCTTAAGATATTTGGTATTTCATATCCAGTGTCTGAATAGTGTGAATAGTGTCTGTCTACCTAGACTTTAGTAAAAGCCTTTGACACTGTTTCCCAGAGCATTCTTCTGGCGAAACTGGCTGCTCATGGCTTGAATGAGTGTACTCTTTGCTGGATAAAAATGAGTGTACTCTTCATTGGATAAAAAAAATGGCTGAATGGCTGGGCCCAGCGAGCGGCAGTGAAGGAAGTTAAATCTAGTTGGCGGCCTGTCACAAGTGGTGTTCCCCAGGGCTCAGTATTGTGACCTGCTCTCTTTAATATCTTTATCAATGATCTGGATGGGGGGATCAAGTGCATCCTCAGAAAATTTGCAGATGACACCAAGTTAGGCATGTGTGTTGATCTGATTGAAGGTAGGGAGGGATATAGAGGGATCTGGACCGGCTGGTTTGATGGGCTGAGAGGTCAAGTGTATGAGGTTCCACAAGGCCAAGTGCCAGGTCCTGCACTTGGGTCACAACAAACCCCTGCAACGCTACAGGCTTGGGGAAGAGTGGCTGGAAACTACACTGTGGAAAAGGACCTGGGAGTCCTAGCGGCTGAATATGAGCCAGCAGTGTGCTCAGATGGCCAAGAAGGCCAATAGCATCTTGGCTTGTATCAGCAATAGTGTGGCCAGCAGGAGTAGGGAAGTGATTGTCCCCCTGGAATTGGCACTGGTGGGGCCACACCTTGAGTACTGTGTCTAGTTTCGGGCCCCTCACTTCAAAAAGGATGTTGAGGTACTGGAGCATGTCCAGAGGAGAGCAATGAAGCTGGTGAAGGGTTTAGAGAGCACAAGTCTTATAAGGAGCAGCTGAGGGAACTGAGGTTGTTTAGCCTGGAGAAAAGGAGGCTGAGGGGAGACCTTATCATACTCTACAACTTCCTGAAAGGAGGTTGTATCAAGGTTGAGGTCAGTCTCTTCTCCCATGTAATAAGTGACAGGACAAGAGGAAACGGCCTCACGTTGCACCAGGGCAGATTTAGGGTGGACATTAGGAAAAATTTCTTTACAGAAAGGGTTGTCAGGCATTGGAACAGGCTGCCCAGGGAGGTATTTGAGTCCCCAGTCTCTGCAAGTGATTAAAAGGCGTGTAGATGTGGTGCTGAGGGACACGGTTTAGGGACCCTGGCAGTGCAGGGTGAAGAGTTGGACTCAATGATCTTAAGGTCTCTTCCAAACAAATGATTCTGTGATTCTGTCACCGTAATCCCAGATCTTGACTTTCCTGGCACAGCAAATCAATGTTTCTCAGAAATCCAAAACAATCTCAAAGCTTTTTCTCTCTGTGTCAAAGACCCTGATCAACATCAAGTTTCCTTCAGTTCTTAAAGTTGGTATCAAAAACTGCAGTGATCTCGTAATGAAATTCGTTGTATATGTCAGATCAAAAAGTAAAGAGCAGAGTTGGAAGGAAACAAAACCACCCACGCATACAGTAGGAAAACTAGTCAATGGCAAAAAGAGCATGTAAGCACCACTGTAATCCTTCAAAAATAATGTTATTTCTATTTCCAGTTCTCCAGGATCCACAATAGGGTACAAACTACCCTTGAGGAGACCATCTGCCATCAATGTATAGCAGACACACCATGGACGAGAGTGGAAAGAGACAGAGGGATGTTTATGATCCACAGGATGTCTCACAACTTTGTTTTGACCAAAGCTACAGATAGCCATTTGGTCTCAAGAAAGATGCTGGCAGCAAGTAAGAGTTAACTTTTAGTATAGAGCCAGCTGGAATAACACAGACCACTCAGACAACAAACGTCACCTCACAAGCACCCTGGATTTGTTCCAAAAATCACTTGAAAAGTGGTATTCTTTCTTGACAAGCTCAAGGACTGATTCAGCTTGCACCAGAAGCAGTACTTCTTTTTTTCTAGTGCATGTTAGGAACCATAGTTTCTAAATCTACTTTGAGATGATTTTGAATGGTCTCGAGATTCACATTTTCCCACAGTATCTCTAAGCAAATTGTAAATCATTTTCCTTGTATTTAAGCTTAAAAATGAAGATTTCATGGAGCTAAAAATGTCAGATTATTTCCCTGCCTCTCGAAAGAATGAAGCCTTTAGATATAGAAATATATTTTTTTAAGGTGGAAAGGGACTGTATTTGCAAAGATATTCACCCACATTAGTATTGCTGTGAAATCACTTACAAGATTTCAGCTGACATTCAATAATTTTACTTCCAGCTATTTCCCCAAGCTCATAGAGCTTTCATGGCCAGCGAGGTAAACAAACGTAACACCTGCTTGGATTTGGCAAGCTGCATAGAGCCCAGAATAATAAAGCAACTCCTCCAAAATCTCCCTCATTACAGACACCGATTTGCTGACGATAGGAAGATAGCTATGCTCACCTTTGGAAATGGGGATGAATTTGGATTAGCAAATACTGAGGATTCAACTCACATTTAAAATGGAGGCTGGTAGTTAGGAGTGAGTGATGAACTAAGAACATTACTGATTTGCTGATTCTTCACAGCAAACCTAGGGTAAGAAGCAGGAGAGAACACACAAAAACCTCAGCCTGAAGACTACAACAGCAGCAGCTGGGGCTGTACTTATCATCATTTTTATTTTGTAACAGCACTTTCCTAATCTTTTAGTGATTAGAAGAAATCTACTTTCTTCTTTTGTAACAAATCAAGTAAAATATGAGAGGATGAAGTTACCAGAGAGAAAGTTGAAAGGGGAAATCCAACATCCCCCATCCATCCCACCCACCTGCCCTCCTTGTACTAGGTTCCAGTGGTCTTCAGATTTTGTGCTGAGCCACAAACCAAGTAAAAAAAGCATTCAGTTTTCTACAGGCATCAGCCAGAGCCAGAGAAGTATAGCAGCAAGCCTTGAGAGTAGCTCATCAGTAACATGCAACTCCTCTGATTTGTCTAAGATGCTACAAAGAGTTTGGAAGCATAAGTCTACAGCAGTCTGTGTACTCCTTCAAAACATGCAGTATACATATTCCATGAGCAAACACATCATAGAATCACGGAATTGGTTGGGTTGGAAGGGACCTTAAAGATCATCTAGTTCCAACCCCCTGCCATGGGCAGGGACACCTTCCACTAGGCCAGGTTTCTCAAAGCCCCATCCAACCAGGCTTTGAACGCTGCCAGGGATGGAGCATCCACAACCCCTCTAGGCAACCTGTTCCAGGGTCTCACCACTCTCACAGTATCTCCTAACCTGATTTAGAAAGTGTCTTTTCCCATGTAAAAGGATTTCTATGCATCTGTCTAAGCTTGCACACACGCACAAAGGAGGCAGAAATGCCTTTCTGCATCAAGTGGCTCTGCAAACCCCTGAAAGTAAGTACCGAGATGACTAATAATGATGATCACCCATGCTTTAGCACTCGTGCTACCCCACCAGAGTGTGGCTGAAGACTTTGCAGTGTTTGTATCTCCTTTTCAGGCAAGATAACATGATCCTTTCTAAAAAAGAAGATCATCAAAGATGGCTGTGTCTTACCCATCAATTTTGCAAGGACAGGAAACAAGAGATGTCCAGGTTCAGGATGTTCTCTATCAAGAAAACCCCTCAGACCAGACCTAATGACCAGGGTCTAGAGAACAACCCATTCTCAGAAATTCACCCTAAATGGACCGTGATTTCTACCATCAAAATGCATGGAATGCTTTCCCCAAATATTGATTTATAAAAGCAATCAAATAGCATATCTAAGGTACCACGAAAATGCTACTTGTATACATTTGCTCTAACGAATGACAATCCTAGAGAAGACCATGTGTATCCAATTCCTGTACCTGAACCCAGCTCTGTGTATAACCCCAGAAGCTGGAACTATGATCCTAAACTGCTTTCTTAATATTACACGTCATAATATACAACTCAAAAAGTACTACTAATCAACTTGTAGTTTTAGAGCACATAAAGGAAGAATATGCAGCTTTCTTGTAAAAAATCCCATTTCTAATTGATTTTATAAAAAAATAATTTATAGGCTCATTAGCATAATACAATTTCTTATGGAGTCAAACATTTTAATATAATTAGCCACTTGTTTTGCTGCAATCTGTGCTAATGACCTTTCTTTGAAGAAATAGCTATGTTTCATTTTTCTATTGTTCAAACTTAAGAGAAGCCTCTTTGGGTTGAAAATGCAGGAATCATCTGAACTGAATTTAAACACCTAAGCAATAAATTACCTTTTCACTTAATTTATGCTGTGTTTGTTTGGAACAGCATGCAGGCTTTAAATCTAGGTGACTAAAGCCAGACTTCTAGGTGTGTATTTGGGATCTCAAACAATAATGCCAAACAAACACAGCTCCCACCAAATCCAGAGAAGATCTAACAGCACAGCTCAAAACCAGGTTTAAGCATGCTGAACCCCACTCCTTGCCACACTGCTGGCAGACCTTACCCACACTGGAGCCTGGGTTTGAGGAGATCACATTGTACTTCTGTCTCTATAAGTGCCATTTGCTTATAATTTCTATTGGAATACAAAATAAAAAAAAAAAAAAAAAAAAATCACTCTTTAGGAAACATTCCACTCATTTGGCAGGCATTACATTCTCAATGTAGGCAGTCACATCTAAAATGACAGCAGTAGTAATGCCTGCAGGACAGGTATGCATTTGGTAACTCTTCCCCCTTCCCACAATTACTTAAACTTCCCTCATTTCTACCTAGATAGGTGACAGTAGTTAGGTTTAATCTCAGCACAGTAGTACTTAGTTCTCTTTATTGTCCAAGATGATTAAATTATTTTAGTAAAAAGAGAGGGGGAAAAAAAAAATCTTCACCTAAAGGAATAGTTTGCAACTGTAAACTCGTGATTTCCCATTCCACAGATTATCCATAAATAGCCTGTTCTGCAAAGCCTTAGGAAAAAAACAACTTTCTTTACAACTCTAATTACTGTACAACTGTTGAGGGAAAAAATTACTTCATATGTATGATCTAAAGTTTTTTATAAATAAGAGGAAGAGCATTTCACTTATTGAAGAATTAAAAAGAAGCTGTGTATTAGAAGGCTGGAATTTTTTTGTTTTGTTTTTAAACCTCCTTCCAGAGCAGGCCGGAGCTCTTGCTCTTCAAAACTCACAAGGTTAAATTAAATGTCTTTCATTAAACAGGTTATGTTCAGCTTATGAGGAGACACCATTCTTCAACCTTCCACTTTTAATAAAACATGCAGTACCTGCATGTTATCCTCCTTCATTACTTAATGCAAGCCTTCATAAACTCATCCCCCAAGAAGGAATCACGTAGGCTACAGCCCAGATACGGTCCCCCACCAAGCATCCAACCTCCTAAATTATCCTATATACCATTTTCACATCAGAGACAGTCATAAACCATGTGTAGGAAATTCCACTCTGAGCAGCTAGCATAAGAGCAAACCCAAAGTTTTCAGGAAAAGTTCTGCTTTAAAGACATGATTAAAGAAAGAGAGTCTCTTTCTCACTGCTCCTCCCATGAAATTACAGTTGAATAACCCACAATGGCAGAATTTAAACTTATTTTCCAGGCGTGTTTAGAGCAGCATGTAACAGCACCACCTGGTGATAGCAGCCAGACCGTGTTTTTAAGACATCCACTAAGTTAAGGCATAGTAATCCGCAGAGAACAGATTTTAATTCTGATTATGTATAATCTGGCAGCTTTTTCAATTAAAAATACATGAAATTTGTACCAGTAAATAGTAAAATTTTGTGGTTCTGTTAAAAAAACTAATCAAACTGCTCGGAGCTAGCATCAGACTTCTATTGGTAAGTGGCAAAAGCTCTTGACATAGCAAGAGCCAGTTTAATAAAATTCAGTAATTGGTTCAAATGTTTTAACACACTAAGTTAATAAACTGTTTGTGAAAAGGTTTGGTTTATAGTTCATACAGACAAAGGCTACCTCAGAATTAGAAACAGTCAAGCCTAGGTTATTAAACTAACTTCTAAAAAATCAAACTGGATGTTATGTATACTGTATTTTTTGAATTGATTAATGTATAAACAGAATTTGCATTTTGGTCCTAATGCATTTTACTGCTGTTCCAGCAAAGTATCACAGAACATCTAATATACATCGCTAGAAAAATCCTTAGGGATACCGAAATGAAGAAGTACTCCCTAAAGACGTTGTGACCAACACGAATCCTATTAGAGTTGAGCGTTTCTTCTTTGTCGTTCCTTTTTAAGTTGGGACTAAATTAGCACAGCCTGCGCACTCCAGGGTGTGTGCTGGGAGGAGGGAGGGGGAGAAAACGGAAGATATAAAGGCCTGAGGCACTTCCAGCAGAGAGCATCCATCTGCTAGCAGCAGTCAATGAACAGAACATTTCTAAAAAGCTTCCCACTCATATTAAGTCAAGCCAAAAGAACAGGAAACACCTTCCTTCAGTCAGTGCAGGACTGAACGTTACAGGACAGTGGGCTATAAATATATATTAAAAAAAAAAGAGAAGTTCACAACAGAGTCCTGTCTTCAGCCTCTCCTGCTGCAAAGCTGGTGTAAGAAGCTCCTGCTCATCTCTACGTCATCCATTCCCTCCTCCACTCTGTGGTGGCGTGTGGAGGAGTGAAATGATCAAAGGGAAATAGGAAAAGAAAAAAAAAAAAAGGTTGGTTCTTTTTATTTCTTTTTATTTTGCTTGTGAAACCCAGATCTTTTCACTGTGCTGGTAAACAGACGCATTGCCCAAGCTAAGGTCCAGCATATTTGGACGAGGGGAATGGGAAAGTGCAGCTGAGTGATGGGAAAGGCCAAGACCAAACTGGCTTTGCTGTTACAGATGCTTATTGTGAAACTGGACTCCAGAGCTGCAGCTCTACGAGATGAAGCCCTCTAATGGCAATACCAGTCAAGGGAGTGTCCGACCCCTTAGACAACATCTCATTCCCACCCGCACATTGCAGCACATCAGCTCTCTGGGATGACACAACTATCTACTGGGAGTGCAGCAAATCCCAGCATAGCAATCACCCAGGTTAAAAATAATTGGCATGGGTGCACAGAGTTCTTCTGGTTCAGGCCAGGACCTGGCCTGAAGGTTTGGGTTTGAGTTTTCTGTTGGTTTCTTTTTTTGAGCAGGGGCTTTACCTAGGTCAGTCCACTGATAAATTTGCTGGTGTGGCTGTACTGGACACAGGACTCTCCCACTGAACACACATTTCATACCCACTACAGAATCCTAGAGCTTCTATTCATTTGTATTTAACATCTACATTTACATTTGGGTCTTCCACCAGTGTGATGGAAGCAGTATCTGCCTGACAAAGGCTGCTGTAGCAATGGCACTGAGCAGGAGCCACAGTCTTTTCCTGAGTGACTCTTGAATAGCACATGCAACTGCAGCGCTGGTCCACTTGGGAGGGCCCATCACACAACTGGGAAGGCATCGAGGGTGATCAAAGCTACACATGCACTTCTGCACAAGGAATGAGATGATAATGTTGTGGACAAGATCACCACCATGCACTGCTCTGATATAGGCATCCAGTGGTGATCGCAGGAGAAGTGACAGACGCTGTGTCAGAAGTGCCTGGGCAGGTGTTGTTACAGCCCTACAATGGGAATACAACATGCCAGCACAGCCTTTTGCAGCCATGCTTGAGGGTGATGCCACCTGTATCCTACACCAGGTACACGCTCCTCCACCACCATCGGCCATGACGAGATGAAAGCAGCTTGGGATCACGGCTGACTTGTGTCCAGCTGCAGAGTGCAGGTGCAATGAGTACAAGCGTGTCCACAAGAACACAAGCAAATAAATCATAGTCTTCCTTAGAAAAACAGTGTATACAGTCACTGAATTTTCTCTGTTATTTGTTAATCCTATAGAGGGTTCAGAAGTTTAATGCTGTGGCCATTATTTAAGAAAAGCCATCTTCCAAGAAAGCTGCAATAGCTCCACCAGGAAATCACATTTGCAGACCCTCAGGCTTAGGGAATGCTTCCCTGCACTGCCACATCAGCAGCTCTCCAATTTATTTCAGACAGCAAAACAAGAAGAGTCTTTCAACACACGAAAAAGGAACTAGGCACTATCAGAGAACACAGCATTAAAAAGCAACAACATTCTCCCTCTTGGGTTTTGAACCATAGTGCCTGTAAAATGATACAAACACTTCAAAACTCACATTTGAATGTTTAGAAGACAGCCCTACGCCATAAAAGTGGCATATATGTTTTCCGCTATCAAAAGAGAAAGCAGCATCTACATGGATCTTAAACCAAAAGCTGTGTTACCTGAAGTATATTTTAAGCTTTTTAAGCAACATTCCAAAGCTAAAATGTTTTAATACAGAAGCTTGTCAGAAGAGGCAGATTACTAGCATGGAATTATACAGACATTTCTAGAGGGGGAGGAAGGAGGAGAGAGGCAGTTGTCTATTTTCTGCCACACCGTACAAGAAGGAAGACAGACCTATTTATAGCCAAGTTCATCTCCTTGTGACTCGTACTATAAAAAGCGATCGTTTTAAAAAACATTAGCCCGCTAGATAAACTGTCTTTAAGTAAAGGATTCCTCTCAAGGGAAATGACAGTTTCCAATTCCCTACAAAAGGCTGTAGGGAGATAAGTCTCCATCAGTGAATTCCATGAATGTGATATACATTGTCCTACTCTATGTCACATAGAAATTTTCAAAGTTAACAGGGAGAAATTTTAAGATAGAAGAGGCCAAAACTTTAATATCCAAGCAAAAACTTTCAAAAGCATGCAGAATTTTAGAAGACACTTTTTCTTTTGTAATGAAGCTGAGATTTGTGCTTCTCTGGCAAAATAGTTTTCCTGCCCACAGCCAACTAATAAACTAAGATACAGAGCAGGAGAGGAGACAGAGCAAAGGAATCATGAAATACGCCTTCAACTCCAGTCACAAATAGGCCAATTTGAAGCGGTTGAACACACAAATATTTTTTATTATTAGTTAAAGATAACAGAATCAAATGAGTTAACAGTTGACTTAAGACTTCAATTTTTTTTTTTTAAATTTTTTCAACCTCAAGGACAATCTTCAAAGTTAAAAGAAAAAGTAACAGACGTAGTCCTGAGTCCACATACAGACAGAACCAACACCTCTACAGAATTTTAGAAGTGTCTTTTCTAATTTTTCCCTTTTCTGGCTAAGCAGATCCAGGAACAGAATAAAGGAACACCAGCAGAGCTTGATTCACATATTTCAATGGAATGGGATGCTGTGCTCAAAGTTTTAAGTTGTCCAGCAATCCATTACGTTACCTCCAGCAGATCCTCTACTCTTTATTTAAAAGATCCCAGATCATCTTCCTTAGAAATGCAACAGGTCTCATTGAAGGAGACATGGATTGTTCTCCCCTGACACTGTCACTTTAAGGACAACCAGCACAACGAAAGAATCTAAGACAGGTACTTTATTCATCATTCCCTATCAAAACACAAAGAAGGCCAAGGCTTAAGGCAATAAAAATTTTAAAATCTGAACTCAAGTAGGAACGAATTAAATCGACTGTAACCAAAAGGTTGTCCCAAATCACCTGATGAACTTGACTGGACTTTTAACAAAGCTAACTGGAGATCACGAAGCCCAGGGTGTCATTAGCCATCTGAGAAAGAAGAGATTCTCCATATGATGAAGGAGAAGCCCCAGTACTAGAAGGATCCTGGCTTCTTCACATGCCTCTGAATCAACTTCATGTGTAATACGGAAACAGGCAGGGAAAGAGTCTTCTGCTGCTTTCATCCAAATTTGGGGATTAACCTATGCTGGCTAAAAAGTGGGTTTTCTGCATCTGAGGTTTTTTCCTTTTTTTTCTTAAATAAATGCTTTGTCTGCCTCTTCAAGTCTTTGCCAATTAGTGACGTTGTCTGCAAACCCTGAAAGCCGAAGTTCTGAGAAAGGTGTGTAAGCTATTGAGATATCCCAAAGGTCAGCCATCAGAGACTGCAGCATCTGAGCTGTGGGTTATGCTTTTGTGACTTACCAGAGCCTGCAACAAAGCAGAGGACCAGGAAAGCCCACACCTACTGACACTCAAGCAAACTTCAGAGCACAGAGGTCCAGCAAGCTGGAACACAAACACAACAGCCTAGTAACACCAGAAAAGTTCCCTGTTGAACTGTTATGTGTCAAGTAACAGTGATCACAAATATGAAAGGGCAAACAGGTTGGGAAAAGAACATAACTTTTAAAATTCTTTGATGAAGATGTTAAGGTACCAAAGATCTAACATCCCAGGTCACAACCTCTGTGTTCAGAACATGCTCCAGAGCCAGGAAAGCAGAAAAGAAGAGCAGTAAAAGGCAAGAGACACTTGTGCAAGAAATAAATACATAAGTGTTATGGCTAGGACACATCCATGTTTTAGCTGATGCTGAAGAGGATGGATCTACAAGACAGGAGGAGGGAAAGCTGTGAGCGGCCTCAAAGGGAGGAGGCTTGAACTTGTTAACATGCAAAAGGGAAGAGCAGTAGGATGCAATTCAGTAGTTCAGTTTTGGCTGTGTTAAGTCTATGTCAACAAGGAGATACACAAACACAGACACAGAAAGTCTACAATTCATCACCCTTATCTTCAGAGATGAGCATCTGAGCTTAGTCAATTTAGACTTCCTTTCGGTGAGTGAAGAGAAACAGACACTTAAGAGAATGAGTCATTTGACTTCCTTTCTGATTAAATTAATCACACCCTAAATCTGTCTGTCTCTATGCAGAGACCCTGAAAGGACTTCAGGATGATGAGCTCACACAGACACCTAACCTTTGCCACTCTAGCCCAAGCCATGACATGGGACTAGATGGAAGAGGTATGTTGAGAATGAAGACATTTACCACACCCACACACAAAAAACATGTAAGATCATCCCAAATGAAACGGGAAAGATGCCCCTTATGCTCCTTCAAGGACAGATGGAGAAAGTCAACACATCAAATGGAAAAATTAAGCAAACGAATGAGACAGTTGTTAATGATGTAAAACTGAAGAAATGGTGTGGCTAGAAGAGGAAGCCTTTCAAAGCCTTAGTGAGCAAAGAAATTTAGAAGGATACAAGACAAAACTAGAAAAGGAGAACTTTAAGCAATGGTTAGTTTAAAAGACAGAAATAGAAAACACGATGGGGTACTAACTGAAGGTGGAGATGAAAGGATTAGGATTAGCTTCTATCCCAACAGAAATGAAAGCAAGAAAGACAAGAAAATGTGAGAGTAAGTTTCATTATGGAAACTGAAGCCAGAGACAGGAATTGATACAGGAGGAAGAGTCAAAGAAAAGACTGCACCCAGCAAAAGAAACGGGAGGAATTCAAAGTCTATGCAGAGCTGCAAATTCACTGGCAGGTGACAGATACGAGGTGGAACAGCTCACATGACCGGAGTCATGAGATGGGTGGTTACAGGCTCCACAAGAAGGACTGACAGGGAAGGTGACAGGGGCCTCATTTTATACAAAAGAACAGCTTGAATATGCGAGGCTCTGCTGAAAAACAAATGACAGGTCAATAAAGAGTTAATGGGCCTGGATAAGAGGTGAGGCCAAAGTAAACACTGTCATAAGTACCTGCTATAGACCATCCGATCTTGAAGATGAAGCCTTTAGACAATAAAGAGGTCCTGGTTCTCGTGGTGAACTGTAACCACTCCAGAATCTACATAAGATTACTTGGTCTTCTGTTGCAATGTCTGTTTTCAGGTCTCACAGCTCTCTATGAATTTGGAGGAAGTGAAGCATTACCCATGGCCAAGAAAGACTGAAGAAGGGCTCACTTAGGCAAAATCTACCTACACAAGTCAATTGGACTAGACGGGACACATCTGAGGATGCTAAGGGAGCTGTGAAAAAGAGGCATCTTTGTCATCTTTAAAAAGTTGTAGGAATCAAAGGAGGCTCTCCGTGACTAGAAGGCAGCAAGCATCAGGCTTTTCTTCCAGAGGGGGAGAAACTGGACACTAGAGGCGAGTCAGCCTCCCCTCAGCCTGTTGGAAGACTATGGAACAAATTTACCTGGAAACCATTTCCAGACACAAAAAAGTTAAGAAGGTCACTGGGAACTGCCAGCACAGATTGGTTGAAAGCAGATCATGCCTGACTGCAATAAAAGCCACACTGCAGTCAAGGCAAACAGTAACCACTGCTCTTCCCTCAACCATCCCATTTCATCATTCTCCCTGGCAGCCAAACTGAAGACATCCAGACTAGACAAGTGAACTGCAAGTTGGGTGAAAATTGGCCAGGCTCAAAGGGTAGTGGTCATCACTTTAACAAGCAGACATGCGAGTGGGATCAATACTGAAGTCAATACTGTGTAATGTCTTCATTAATAACATGGACAATGGGACAGCATGCTCCCTTTGCCAGTCCACAGACAACATCACATTGGGACAGCGGTCAGTGTAGAAATGGGCTGACAGAAACCTCACGAAGTTCAACAAGGCAAATGCAATTTTTTTTTGCTCTTGGGATGAAAGAACTGCAGGGCAACTACACAGGCTGAGGACTGTTTGACCAGGGAGCAGCTTTGCAGAAAAGGATCTAGATTCCTCATGGACGAAAAGACGAACACCCAGCTGCAGTGATGAAGGCTAACTGCACCCTGGAGCTGCATTATTAAGACCGTAGCCAGCAGATCAAGGGAAGAGATTATTATCCCCTGTTCAGCACTTTTGAGACTATTATTTAGAGTACTTTGTCCAGTTCAGGACTTCTCTGCACAAGAGAAGGCACTGACATACTGGATAGAGCAAGTCCATCAGAGAGCCAATAAGATGATTAAGAGACTGGAGCACATGGCATGAGGCTGAGAGCTGAATTTGCTGTCTTCAGATGAGAAAGCTAAGGGGAAGGTCTCACTGTTGTCTTCAGCTACTCTGTGGGAGGTTATAAAGAAGATGGAGCCAGAACTGTCAGAGATGCACAGCAAAAGGACAAGAGGCAAGAGTCACATTTCATCAAAATAAGTTTTGACCAGAAACAAGAAAAAGACTTTTCACAGTGAGGGTGGTCAAGCATTAAAGAACAGGTTGTCCAGGGAGACTGTATCATATCCTTCCTCAGGGATACCCAGAGCTCAGCTGCACTAGGCCCTGAACAGTTTAATGCAACTTCAAAGCCACCATTTTGTGGACCTCCAGAGGTCCCTTCCAAGCTAAATCATTCTAGGATTCTACTATCCTCTCCTCCCTTGCTGTTTTAGTTTTGTTAAAAAGTGTTCTCTCTCTTCTTATTTAGATACTTCTGTTCTTCATGCATGTAACGTGTTGTCCTGACCTAATTCACACCGTATAGTTCTGGCAGAAAGTAGAGCGCTCCATAATCACTTGTAATAAATTAGCTATGAAATCAGTGACGACAATGAAGATTAAAGAATTAAGCAAATAGTTTAAACGTAAACAGTTAAAAATGCATTAGAGAACATCTTCAGAAATACCTTCCTGTTCAGCACTAAAATACTGTTAGCTATGTTTAGGTATTTAAGAGGACTGAGAGAAAACACACATTCATTTACAGAAATGATTAAAAACACAGCACAACAGTTCAGAAATTGTATTACACTAGATGCAGCTGCAATTCTCAAACTTAGTTTAAGCCAAATTTGAGTATCTGCAACTGAAGCTTTCAAGTTATAATGATGCCACTGACCTTCCTTCCCCTCTCCCTTTTCTTTTTGGCCACTGAAGACTATTGAAAGTATCTGAGCTTCAAGTCAAGAACAACTCCCTTGTAACTACGACTGACATGGATATAGTGAGAGCAGATTGCCTGCAAGGAAACGAGAATAAATCAGCTATTTAGAGAGATTATGCAACGTAGCACAGAGCTGTAAAATGAGATTTAAAGGGACAAAATTCTGCATTTCAGGCCTGTAAGTAACCATAAAAGTTGGGCAGTACTGAGGCAATTTGAAGAGGCTCAGACAACAGAGGAAGTGGACAAAGGGTCCCCTCTCTGAGCTGGTATTTTATTCATAATTATTCTTGCACATGAAAACAGTACTGTTTGGCTATTTTGTCAAACCCTCTAAAACAAAGTTGAAACACCTCTTCACATCATCTCATAGATGTGCAGCTTTTTACTACAGAAATGAGCTCTATATGAACAGACACGAAGCATTTTGTGGACCTGATCTTGAACTAGTGGAGCTTAGCAGGCTCAGTTAGCCTCACAGTATCACACTCTGAAAATCAAACTGATTATGAACAAATACAAGAGTATTAGGTCTTTCCTGCATAAATATTTTAGCAAATGTAAACAAGACTCCAGTTCTTATAAGCAGCCAACTCCCAAACAAACACCCACAAACATCAGCTGGCTCAGCAAAGAAAGTCAAAGACCATGAACTGCTGCGCACCACCACATGTGTGATAAGGGAGCCTAGTTCTGTGTATTAGACATTCTTACACAAATCTGGAAACTATAAAAACTTCAGGGTTTGCCCATGGCTTTGTTTAGAGCACATATATATATATATATATATATTTAAAAATAAAAATACCAATGCACAAAATAATGATTTTGTAACAGAGCTCAGAACTGTTGTGCAAATTGTGACATTTTACTTCTGCATTTCTTCACTTTAGAATGGACAAAAAAGTTGTAAAAATATTACCTTAGGTATTCTAATGAAAAAGTGTTTGTCATTCAATTTTAAACATCTTTTCATTAAAAGCATCAAAAAACAGCAGCATCATACATTCATCCAACTCCAGCTGCTTTTCTAGTGATTAAATAAAGAGAGAGTGAGCCCAGATCACCTTCCTTTCACCTCTCCTGAAAGGACAGACAGTATGGGAGGGAAGAATTTGGCCCAAACTACATGGGAGAGAAGGGAAAGCAGGGGGAGGTTGCTGGTTTTTAGAAACGTCCAGTCCCTGCTCCGTTGGTGGACTTTTCCTCGCATCATGTCAAGCCTGCAGGTTGCTGGCAAGCAGACCAGGCAACAGTGCGAGACCTGCCAGCACTCTCAGACCACACACACGCTCTCAGCTGCTCTCCAATGCACTAGGGATGACATCCAAAGCAATCCAAGCTCCAACGCCCATCCCTGCTTCCCAGAGCCTGGTTCTTCCCTTAGGCAATAGCCTGTATAGAGCACCATATAGGAGAAAATCATGTGCTTACACTACCGAAGGTAGGTAGCACGCCGCCTTGACGTCAGATCCATCAGCGAGTTGCAGGAATAGGCCTCCTGAAGCTGCTCACAAGCTGTGCCGCACCAGCATCCCCCAACTAATTTCAGCAGTTCATTTGCAATTCAGTTAATTTTGGAAATGCAAACGTAGTAGTACCAGCAAGTAAGTAAACAAATAGCTCAGCATTTTTTCTGATCAGACAGCGCAGCACTCCAAGGATAACTGTTCATTTTTAATACAGTCAACTATTAGTGCACTTCCGTTTCACTCAATGAACAATCCCATACTTTTTCCTTAAAATATATACAGTAAGTTCATTTACTTTGCTACACTTTCAAGTCTAAACACAATGGCTATTAACATGATTTCACAGAAAAAAAAAGCCATGAGCATGGGCACACAGTGACAGGGTGAGATTTTCTAAGTTCAGTGCCATAGCTCAATTTGCAATTAAAAACTATGTAAAGCTAAAAGTGTGATTAAATGCAGCAGTCAACTAGCTCATTATACAGCAAGAGAAAGAAAAGCCTTTCAAACACCAATTGCTCCACCTGAAATATCAGCTGCTGTTGTCATGTCTGGGACTAAGCAAGAACATCACTTAGCTCATTGAAAAGAACTTTCCCAGAGACAGATTGGCAGTGTGACAAATGCAGGTTGGCTACAGAAATCAAAGACCAAGTACTTTTTCCTTATATAAAGGATAGCCACAAAAAAGAAAAGAAAACCTATAAAGAGCTTTAGACAGGTATAGGCAAAAAAGATAAATTATTTTCCTGTTTCAAAACTGTTGGGAGATAATTTAATTTAAAGCAACTATGATTTCTTGTATATGATGTTGATAGACTTTAGCCAAGTCAAAACCATTGTGTATGTTTAGGGAGGCCCCATGCATAAAAGCTGTGGGGAAGGAAGATGCTCAGACATACTGCCCAGCAAACACTCATCCAAGAAAGAAGTCATGTTTAGATTCCAGAAAAACGCCTACACTGTCTTTAATTGTGATTACCTTTCAGCCTAACCAAGAGGGCTTTTGAAGGATTCAAACACTCCAAGAAGCAATAGAACGGCATTTTCTCCCCTCAGCATTTTACTTTTCCACAATTAAAGACAAGGAACTGGCTGGTCCTTATGCACAGCAAGCCAATTTATTTTTAAACTGCCTATGTGAAATTATGGTTTTTAATCAAGTGCCTTCATCCAAAGACAAACTTTACTAACTCTAAAAGGTATCCTCATGGTTTTATTCCAGTGCTTATACAGGTTCCACTTTATACAGGCATTTTTAAAACTTGTAAGATAATAACTTTGGTCCTGACACTTGAAACTAGCTCACCTGAAGTGCAAGCCTTACTCTGCCAAACAAGCAGGGCTCAATAATGATCAGTACAAACATCCGAATAAAACTTTCTGTATATAAAACAATCTGTGCATTTATCAGCTGAATAATGGCTAGTAAAGCAATCTGGCTGTATTTGAGTATAATCTTTACCTTGCTATACCTATGGAGACATAATATTAGATCAATCTTATCCTTTCTATACCTACACAGGCATAATATCAGACAAGGTTTTCTGAGTATGAGTTGCAAGTGTAAGACTTTAATTTAGGGAAATACCTTTATTTAAAATATCACCCCAAAAGGAGCACCGTATCAGTAAAACCCATTGGTTAATTACATGTCAGCTTCTGAGTCTTTGATATGACAGTCCATCAGCTGTCATCTCCAAGAGTCACAAGACAAGAGTATTAATTAGCCAAAAAAGTGGCAACTCCTGTCCATTGAAATGAGTAACAGCAACTGAAAGTGAAGACCATTCTGTCTCTGGAATAAAAGCTGGTTTTATTCACTCTCTTTAAAGAGTGTAGATTATGCAGATGTCAATTAAAATGTATAGCATGTAATGAGAATATTTATTTAAATATCCTCTGGGCACTAAAACTGTTTTTCTATTTTCCCCTCTCTATTCAACAGTCACACATAAGGCACATGATTACTACTAAATATATGCATTATCTCACACTTACATAAAAACACTCACACTTACTGCATAGAAACAAAAGCATTTGAACAATTATACTTAAAAATAAACATGCATAAAGCATTTCAAGAACCCTGAAAAACTGATAAAATAAAAAGCCACAATAGGTTAACAGATAATAAAAAGGTGCAGTGGGCATGTCAACCTTGACAAGGCCCTTTTCAACTACAACAGTCTTGTCAGGTGCCATTACCCTTTGCCAGCCAGCTACCTGACCTCATAAATCAGCTATAACAACCAACTGAGAGCACAGTGTAAAATCAGCACTAGGCAGACTTGTCTGCTGAATAACCAGTGGCCTGTCGAGGTTTTGAGGTCACATTCAAAACTAAAAATTTATTATAATTAACCATATTAATAATAATTTAAAAAGTTATATCAACAAGACTAAAGCTTGCAAGTACCATTCTGTAGAGTTTGTGCTCGTGACTCCTTTCCCAGATTGGCATGGAATCCTCCTCCTAAAGTTGGTGTTTTGCCTGCACCTATCAAGAAAAAAAAAAGCAAAACAGAATGTCAGACACAATAACTGAATTAAGATATATATAAGAAAACTTATTGTACCACTATACTCAGTATCTGTATTATTTACAACACACCAAATTACATTAAAAAGGGCAACAGAAGTGCTTGAAGGGCTTAAGAGAGTACAAATCCCATGCAATTTATTTCTTCCTTGGGATACCATAAAAACTACACGGCTCCATAAACCCTCCCAATCTCAGCACCAAAGAATGTACAGAAACATTGCAACAACTAATTTAGGTAGAACATAAAACTCAATATTGTAAAATATGTCTCAAAGTAAATAATGAAACAATTGCTTAGTTAATATTTTTTGTCTGAAGAATATTCAATACAGAATTTTAATAGCTAATTACTGGCACTACAGAACATAAAACATGTTTAGCATTCAATAGTGATTGTGTTGACTACTACAGACATAACGCTTATTTTAAAATAACTTCAGTTTAACATTAGGCACACGCAGTGACACTTAGGCTACAAAAACTGCAAGTATGGAACTTCTACTTTTACAACTTGAAAGGCTGGAGATTAAAATAAGTCCAAGTTGTAAATCAGCATAAACTAGAGGCTGGTTTATGCATCCGTGCCAAAGCTGAGGAGCCTAAATGCAGAGTCCGCTGGCAGTCAAAGGAACTACCCATGCAAACCAATCTCTCAGAACAGGGCACTAAACTACCAAGGACAGAAATAGTCTCCCACTAAAGCAGGAAGTTTTTTTAAAAACCATCAGGCTACCTCAAGCAGGGTATTCTAATCTATCAGCTTAACAGCAAGCAAGACCAAAAAGCTAAATTGCACCAGATTGAAAGCAAGTAATTTGTTAGTAATTGGACTTCTACTTAATTCGAGTAGTCTGCTCCTCAGAGCAGGACAAAATGCCATCTTGTTGCCTATGATGCCTACAGTTTTTCTTCAAGTTCTTGCAGCTCTGTTTTCTCATCTTACACCAGTTCTCTAGAGCAAACTAGAATGGCTTTGGGATAAAAGCATACAGAGGAGTGAAGTGTCACTTGAAAGCAGTTCAGGACATTTCTCCTACACCTGAATAAGGTACTTCTGTAGCAGGTACAAGTGATGAGAATCTGCAGCCTATATTGTTCACTCATACCAGACTTCCTTAGCTAGACTCCTCTCAGATGCATTTAATGTACATCTATGTTGAGGGGGAGAAAAAAAAAACACAACCAAAACCAAACCAGAAAAGCTAATATTCTGCAGAATTATTGTGTATAAGCCGTTGAAGCTTGTTTTTCCATACAACTTTTAAATTAGGTTTCCAGCACTATCCACAACAGAAACCGACTTCACTTCATTGACAGATCCTTTCAACAGACAGTAATCAGAAGCTCTCATGTAAATGCCCCACAGCTTAAGTACTTCAGTTCAACATTCTAACGAGAAATGAAAAATATGCGATAGTGACCTCCTCACTGGATATAGAGGTAACCCTCTCACATCTGTATTTGCTCCAGACTAGTATAGACAGCAATGGCTCTTGCCATTCTTAAGTCCAAGCTCATATTTCCATAAACGCTCCAAAACAAAACAATGAGGCAAAACAGAGAGGGGTTACCAAACTACCCTAGCACACATAACATTTTGGTGTACATTTAATAGGAATGGGTTACCCGAAAAAAAAAAAAGTATCAACAGTGGCAATAGGTTTATGTTCCTTTTCTTCAGTAGCAAATCTAACTTCAGAAATTCTGCCTCCTACCCTCCTTTTTTTGTTGTTTTAAGGTTTGATTTACAGGCTACCTGACTTGTCTGTTTTGCAGCAGGAGAGCACACACTCAAGCATCAGTACAGTAGAGGAGGCCATAAACGGCAGGGCAAGAGCACGAACAGGCTAGAGGTAGCAGGCTCACCCAGCACATGGATCAAAGGCACCATCATTGCCCCTTCCTGTGCAAAAAGGCTCTGCTTCTCAGTCCCCTCTGTCTTTGAATACACCAAAATACTGAACTCTTGGCCTATGATTGTCAAAACAGCTACATTACTCTTGTAGAGGTTTCCCTGTTACTACCAAAAAGCTTGTGCAAAAACAATCTTACAGGGGTTATAAACAACACTATTACCAAAATAATTTAACTTACTCAGAAGCTAAAATATATCAAGAATACAAGCAAAAAAAAATTAAGCTGAGATTTCAGTGGTTTTGTTCTTCCAGATTCTTTTTCATTAGATATCAAGACATAACATCGTACATAAAAGTCATTTCTTTCCAAGCTAAAGAGTATGCAGCAGATACTGGCAGAGCTATCTAAAAGATGAACTCTGCTATCAGAATTGATGCACCCATTTCTCAGCCAGTTAACTGGAAAGACTGTACATCTCTAATTAGCACTTGGCTTTGAAAACCAACAGGAAAACTAGTCTGTTGAGCACTTACAGTCTCAGAACTGCAAACTAATTTTGTCATTGACTATGAAGTCTCACCATCAGCTTTAATCTTTCCAATCAGAATGCAAACAAAACTCATTAATGTAACTGTTCAGCTGGGTAATAAAAAGATAAACTCTTAAAAAAAAGAAAACTGTGAAATCATCAAATTCATTTAAAGACAAAAATTCCTACAAAGTCAGTCATTTAAAAAGTACAAAGGAAAGGAACAGCAGTCGCTAGGCACAACCGAATTAACATCCCAGCTTAACTGTAATTTTTACATTTCTTGACCTTTTCCATTTTTCCCCTCTACAACTTCAAAAGTGAATTAAACAGGCTTTTGGTTTTTCACATTCAGCTTTCAAGAGACACAAAAATATATCCGAGAATTATTTGGTGTCTTCAAGTACTGCCTGCCAAATCATCAACATTAACACTAACATTTCCCTAAGCCAACTCAAATACCCTCCTTGTGAGATGGTGCCTCCCAAGGTACATTGTCATCTACTACATTTATAGAAATTAACTCAGATTCTCAGCTTTGCATAACTGAAGCCCCTCTCCTCTTCAAGTTAGCTTTGGATATTTATGTGAAATTTTGAACAACAGAAGGCATGAAGAGATGTGTTAGGCAGCTCAGAAGTACAGCTACTCAACCCTTTTGTTGTCCTCTCAGTGGACCACAGTGCCCTGAGACATCAATCGAAAAGAACTGAAGTTGCAGGAGATCATATACCTGGAAATTTGATTAAACTCAGTCAAAGCTTACACAGGTCCAGACCCAGGCCGTTAACTCCACATTATTCAAGTACTGAACTACAGTAACTGTCCCTCAAGCAGCCAAGAGTAGCCATGCCCAGGTCCCCTCCTTGCAGCACAGTCTGGGGCACAGCTGCCATGTGCAGGGTCAGACCCAGGCACCTTGGCTGTTTCTGTTTTCCTCTGCTGACTCACTAACGAAGTCACATCATTCCGCTTCTCTACAAAAATGTTCCTCAAGCAGTACAAGGAGCAAGCAAAGCTTCTAGTCTGTGATAACCTTGAACAGCAACAAGACGACGACAGCAGGAACAGCACTTATCACATCCCTCCACACAGAGGGGCAAAGAGCAGCCACTCGGGCATCTGCAGCTTAAAGGGCACCTTTCTGAGAGCTAGTGACATGCTGAGTTTCAGATTCAACACCTGGAGAAGAAACAGACTCAGTTCCAGCATTATGGATTTTGTACCCTCTCCACAAATGAGCAAGTGAAGACAGGGAACTAAGCTGCTTGCAACTTGAACTGAAGTCTACCTGCTATTTGATATGACCAGTCCTACTAAAATCCTTCCCTGTGAAATTAAAACCAAAACACACCAGCCCTTTCTTCAGGACAAGGTAGGAAAAAACCCTCCATATTTATAGACCCAGCGTAAAATCTGGGTCTGGTAAAGAAAGCAGACTGCATCACACCAAGTTTCATCATCAGGGTAGACTAGATAATCTAAAATAAAAAAATTAATGAGCTTCCTCCTTCAGTTAGACCGTAAAAGTCAAAAAGAGAGTAAGTAAATGTCCCCATTACAATTCATGCCTACAGCAAATTGATGTGATTAAATTTTTCTGAATGCACAAAACTACTGAAGTCTGTAATGGAAATAATTTCTTTTCTCAGCCATTTTTACAGGTAAATTAACAGATCCATATGCACCACGGCCTGCTGAAATGGGACTGCTGAATAAACTTACGCAGTCAAACTTTTAATCTACTCCATCATAGCTAGCTATATCTATGGGCTTATTTTCATAAGTGCCAATCAAAGAGATAAATATACCGTTGCACCCACCACGCCTCAATTTAGGGATGCACACATCTATGAAACCAGTCTACATCTGCGACGAAGTTACGTGCACGATTCAGCATTTTCACAGTTATACTCTGCAGCACTTCAAGCATTTGTTGCCATCACAAGGACAGCATATAAAAGCCTCAATGCTGGGAAAAAAAACCACTATACACTTAACTCTGATGCAAGATTGCCACCTGGAGGATTTCCGATGAGAAGCAAAAATTAAATCAGTTCATCTCACTAAACAGTATAGCAGATAATTATTTTTTACATGAAGCAGATGCAAGTTTCTCCTCTCCCAACACGATTATGAATTACTTTTGTAATGAGAAAGCCTAGAACAAAGTATAACTGTGTTACTCTTTGTTACTCAAAGTATTACTTTGATACTCCTCAGGATTTCCCAAAAAAGTCTGCAAATCCAGCATATCCACACTTTCTTCTGTGTTGCAAATTCCACCATGACCACTCTACATAACCTAAAATTAACTGTGAATTAGAGTCATCTCTAGAAATCTGGACCACAAGCCAGAGAATTTTGCTGTTATTAACATCAGTTTCACTTTTCAGTATCTGGCGTTTTCATTTCATGTTCAGTGTCTGTATTACTGGTGGAACCTACTTCAGGACTGTTCAAGGCTTACGTCAGGATTTGCTCTATCAATATATCCTACATGGAAACCAGTTAACAACTACCAAGTAAAAGCAAGACCCCTACTCCCTTCATTTTTGTAATACTGAAAAATACAGAAGAATCCTTTATTGTACGTAACAACTGCCCAGACAGAAAACATAGCATCTGATACACAGAGTGCGCCCTCTTTAGCAGCTGTCTCACTAGCACTTACCATGGCAGTAATCGTCCATCTTACAAAGTTCCAGATGAAAAAAAAAGGCACAGCAGATGAATGGCTAGTAAGCTCAGCTTTAATTTTATGAAAGCTTTTTCTCCCTGTATCTCGTCCCTTGCCTTTCCAGTTTGCTGACCATAACTTTCCATTTCCACAAACCCCAGAAGACTGAAATATTTTGATCAATGTGAACGCTAGTCAAGTTCTGCACTTGAGATCAACATAGCTCCCACTCCTAGATGGAAAACCATCATGAAGTTTTGGAGGACAAAATAGTACATACAAAACCTTTCAGTAAGATTCCATAGACATACCAGAAAAATTGAGCATACCACAGCTTTACTGAAGGGTAAGCTACATTAAATTTGTGAAGAGATACTGCAGAGAAAGAGTACACGTTCAGCATTTATGGCAGTGCAAATGGGTCACTGTACTAAGTTGTTTATAATTTACTGGCAAAAAAAAAAAAAAAGAAGCTGTATTAGCAGGAAGGAACTTTTCCTTGATATTCCAGCATTTGAAACAGCCTACTCAAAACATGGAGCCTCCAACTCGAGAAGTTTTAATGAACACTTGTTGGTGTGTTAAGGGCTACCAGTTCACAACCTTCCTTTCTCCCTATGAGCAAAAGCAAGCAGATATCTTTCCACAAGTAGCATTCTTCCCACCAGCCTCAAATTAGTACCTTCCAAACTCATGTACGTTGGGAGACAGAGGGTCTTAAGGGACAAGAGCCATGAGCTGTATGAGATCTTGACTCGGTGCTGAAGCTGGACTAATGCTGTCAATGCCTGCTGCAGTCTCTCATTTCTATGACTACGTCTGTACAGCCGTCACCATCCTAAAACCTCCTGGCCTAGTCACCAAGAGTAAGTTAAGAGACTTTATTTCACACCGGTTATAGTATATCTCAAATAACAAATGCCGACCTAGCATTTCAAGAAGAGAATATGCATCAGTAATTTAGTTTATTATGTATTTTTAATCAAAAGACACCAAAACAAATAGAAATTCCAAGCAATCAACCATAAAATAGTGCGGCTGATTCAGGACAGTCATGCTTTTCAACGACTTTGTGCAAGGACACACCAGTGATGTACATTCACCTGAGATGCCAAAAGCAGGGCAAGTCCTGCGGGGTGGAATCCCACCTCAGCGGCCAGCCTAACAGTCACTCCATAACCCTCCTACTGAAATAATATCCTGTAGGTCTTATCTGGAGTTGAGAAATGCCCTTAGCTCCACCAACATGGCTTCTCCATCCCACTGTTCTATCACCTCAGGCTACAGAGGCTGCACTTCATTACCCTAACCTCATCTTCTACCCTGGTTTCCCCAGGGAAAGCAGAGCACACAGCAGCACTGCCCACCCCTCTCCTCTCTGTGCACAGTTTCAGACAAACCCAAGAGGGGGACAAACCCTCTCCAACTATGAGGTTTCTGTTGGTTTTGTAAAAACAGGCAGCTGGTTAAGGACGATGTGCTAAGTAAGAGCTAGGTAAAAGCTTCTGAAAAATAATTCTGATCTAAATTTTTATTAGTGATGTGACCCTGAGCTCTGTAGCAGGCAAGGGGCAGCCACAGCCCAGAGCATTGGGTACCTCTGGGTTCCAGGGATGGGCTGAGGCCAGGCAGGGTTGTCAGCCTGCATGTGGGCATCAAGATCAGACCTAGTGAGGGGAACCAAGGTCACCCACATCCCTGGGAAGGCCAGGTAGGGCCTTAGGGACCGGCTGAGACCAGGTAGGACATGGGTCTGGCTCAGCCAGGCCCGTAACTGTGCAAGGCAGGGCTGTGGGGAGGTGGAGACCAGCCCTGATGAAACATCACTGGGGCAGGGACTGACATCCCTAGGGGTCTGATATGGGGTCCAGGGCCGCAGACAGGGTTACAGTAACCCCAGGGAGAAGCTAGTCAGGGACAGCAAGAGCCAGCAGTGCCTGCAGGCAGCTCTTCTGCCACCAGATTGCACACACACAGAGACCCCTGATATTTCTAAAGGGCAGGTTTCCAGACTGCCTCACGGTTTACATCCAAGCAGCTTATCAAATGCTTTTTTTCCCTCAACTTACTACCAAGCATTTAAAGGTGATTTCTGGAATGAAAGAAGCTGAACTTCTCCAGACACACTATGTTTGAGGATCACAAGCTCAGTACACCTTGCAGTGTCCTTTTCTCATGCTGTATTTTCTCAGCTGTGTCTTCCAGCTCACCGCTGCACTGCCTGCACACCAGCTCTCTTCAGCTGGGACTTTTCTTCTCCTTTGATTAGCATCAGATTGAAGCCCTAGACTGTCACTTTCTCAGCTTCTTTAAACAAAAACCTGATGAGAGATCTAGACTATCAGGTTTTGCATCACGTTGAGCTTTCCTCCCCTCGCTCTCTCCAGCTTTGTACTCGGTTTTTCTCCTGTCAGCCTCAGGAAAAATACTTGTGAAAACAGTTTCTCCAAACAACTACCACAAGAGAGGGGACTCCCACACACACAAGTGAAAGAGCGATCAGAAAATTTGCCGCCTTCAAACGCAGCATATGACTCGCAGCTTCCGAAAGCAGCTGGCATAAAACTGATGCAGACTGGAGAAGGGCTTGGTGGAGCTCTGTTTTCTGGGATGCAATTACAGTATAATGGAGAGACAAAAATGTGGCTCACTATTGCTGATCCTGTACTGCTGTACTTCATGCTGGGATGACCAACTGGATGACCAAGAGGAGTCTGTTAAGAACTTAGGTATGAATTTAAAAAGTAAGATGCATTCATTCCAGTTAGTAGAATGAGGAATTTTAATTCAAATGCTCCCCAAATTTGACAACAAGCCACAAAGAGCATCTTTTGGCTAGTTTAAGATAGTCTGAAGTGGCTATCAATTATAATGTGGGTAGTTATTCCTTAAAACTAGACTCAGTTAGGAAAAGCAGATGCCTCATACATTTTCTGTGCAAATAACAGTTCCCTGGAGCTCAAATGTGCATGACTATCCTTTCCCACTAGCATCTGCAGACTGTTCCAGGGTCAATTCAATCAAGCTCAGAAACTCAGTTTCAACACATGGCCTTCACAAGCTTCAAGAGTATAACATGTCCAGGGCTAAGCCGCAAGCTTGACACTGACCTGGTTGTGACCACTTGCAACAGAACTAGGAATTATAATTAACTGGACTAGTATAGGCCCTATCAAGGCTTTCTCTAGCTTGTGCCTTGTGAGGACTTTCCTACCAGAAGATCAACAGAAAGATACACAGTAGACCCCTTTTAGAGCATGAAAAAGGTATCTATCCCCTTGCTAATGAAGGAACTTACCAGCTCACAATCCTGCAAGCAACAGGTGCCTCACAAGAAGAGACGACTTGTCACTCCCTGAGACAAACAGCATTAATAAGAATTGTGAGACTAGGTTAAGCTGCAGTCACATTCTCCATTTCCATCAAGACCATGGCAATGAAGACCATCAGTGTTATGCTGAGAAAGACAGGTCATGCCCATCTCCAAAGGGCATCTTATCAGGACTGGGATGTCCTAGCTCTCTCTCTCTCTCTGCATCTTCATATAAGCACGTTCTCTCCTTTTATATGCCCCAACTACCATCAGGGAAGATTTTATGGTCCTTACTACAAAGTACTGCATACACAACTTCACAAACCTTACTCAAAATAACTCTTCACCTTGCAGTCTGGATTTATCGGTACCGTATCACACACTCACAACTGTAAACATCTCTACTACCGACTTCTCACATGGACATCAGAAGAATTAGCTAAGCATTCTCAAGCGAGAATATACCTATATAACTGTCAAAGTCAGAAGAATTTTGTGCTCACCACTTCCCAAAACACAAGCTGAAAAACCCCCAGTATTAATACCTAGGGACACCTATACTTTATGCTGCAAAACCACAGCCCCCCCAATTCTTGGACCAGTTTTAAAAGAATGGCCAAATCCCTCAAAAGCATCTTTGTAGAGCTCAAAGAACATGATTTTCCTCTGAAGACTCAAAAGAACAGCTATGCCAAGTCAAACCAAAGGACTATCTAGTCCAGTATCTTACCATTGAATGGTGAAGTCCATTAATATACATGCCTACAAGTGAACACAAAACAGGAGGAAAGCTTGTCACGATACTTCTCTCATATAATCCCCCATAGTTTAGTGATCTAAGGCTCAAGGATTTCGTGAGCCAGAAATAGGATCTTTTTTAAATGTCTGTTTTATTCTGCTTGCCCAATCATATTTTAACCCTTGTAACCTTTTAACATCCACAACTTAAGATTCACAATTTAATTAAACGTTGGGTTGGTTTTTGGTTTTTTTTTTTTTTTGGGGGGGACACCACCAAAAAAACCTCCTAATGCTCCTGAACCTCCTACTTGCTACCTTTAAAATAAGCTAGCTGCTAGATTTTAGTGCTCCCTAATTTTTGCATTATGTGATACTGAAAAATTGTTCATCTTTGTCATGTTATTCTACTCCACTTACAAGACCTCTACTAAGTCCCCATTCAATCACTTCTTTTCCAGTCTGAAGAGGCTGAGTCTATTCAGTCACTGAGAAGCTCTTCAGGAAGCCCTCTTCTTGATCACCCCATCTACCTCTCTATCTTTTCTAGTTCTATTAGAGATTTTCTTAAGGAGGGGAAAGAGAGAAACACACCAGAACTGCACACAGTATTTAAGTTGCAGATAGTGCTGTGGACACGTAACAGTGTATGCACATGCTGTCATATTCTTGTCCTGATAACTTCTAACATTCCCCTCCCCACTCTGTTTTTTTTTGTACTGCAAATGAACATTGAGCTAAATGTTTTTACAGCTATCCATAAAGGCCTAGATCTCCTTCCAAAGTTATATTAGCCAGTCCAGATGCTACCATGCCACATGTGGAAGAAAGGAACAACCTTAACTCTCACTGCAACTCTTGATTTCATCTGCTATCCTACTACCCAGCTACTAAGACCAATGGGTCCTTCTACAGCCTTCACTACCCCAAATAATTCAGTGTTGCCAGCAAACCTCAAACTCACCACTCACCTGTTTTCCAGATCATCAGCCCAGATTCTCTGGAACTTTATAGGCATCTCCTTCAGGAGACTTACTACCTATTTCTAGTCTACATTTCTACATTTGAGTAGTTACTCTGCTCAGTAATGACTTATCTTTATCCACGACAGCTCTTTAAAAGCTTCTGGTGAAGAATCTTGCCAATCTCCTTTTGCAAATCCAATGATCTGCTTTGTCCACTTACTGACTTCTTCAGAAACCTCAAAAAGACCTGCAAGGCATGCCTTCACTTGACAAAAAACATTCTTCCCCCCATATCTACCTGCATATCCATCTATTTCGTGTTTCGCTGTTTCTGCCCTTTTACCCAACAGACACAGCAGCCTGCATTTCCCCAAACCTGGCCACAATAGCAAAGAGAGATCCTTCAGTCATACTCCAGCACAAGCCCGCACTTTCTCAGCACACTAATGCTCAGCTGTTAAAACCATCAAAACAATGGAAACGAAACAGATTCACACCTCTGCACTAGAAAACACCAACTATACCAAACCTCTCTGTGGAAGGCACCAGTCTTGAGGCCATGGCTTCTTGCACTGGGCATATCAACAGCTGAATGTGAATATTGCCTAGAAAAACTTAACTGTGATTGCACACCTTCTTCCAACCCTGAGAGAAGAGAAGAGGAATCTCCCATGTTTTATACTGAGGTTGCTGGACATGAACTAGAAACACCACTTTGAATTAATATAAAGAAGTGCAGGACTCTCTTCCTCCTTCAGCAAACAAATGCAAGACTCTGAATCTTTAACAGGCAGCTTGGCTAAATAAAAGGTTTTGCTAGACATACCAAAGAGAAGTCAGTAACAGTATCTCAGTGCTTTCCGTTCCCTTTTGCTTCTTTGTGATGAAGATGAAAATGAATTATGAATAAAGGCATCTCTAACTATTCGACATATTCACACACAAATAGAAGCCCTCATGGTTCTTGGAAGGGTTTGGGGAATCTTGTTGCATAACCAGAAGCTCTGAACTCCATAGACACCAAAAGCCCTATTCAACTCCCAGGTCTGCAGCAGAGAACCTGACAGATCTCATACTTCACAAAACCTAGACAACAGTCTTCAAGTCACCCAACCCTTCTGACCATGGGCCAGGGTCTCCAATAGAGTATCCCAGGCACCTCTGACACTGCAAACGCTCCACACATTAGGGTTTCCTGCAAACACCAGACTGCAGTCCAAGCAGCCTCAGCCCAAGGCATACACAGGGGATCCTCAGAGTCACAGACGGGATGGGACAAGTAAGACAACAGGAAAAGACATTAAAAGTAGGTAACTTTGCTGGAAACCTGTTTACATAATCAGAATTCACTGAAAGCTACAGCTTAGCAGAAAACATTGCTTTCAGCATGAATGTTTTCTGATTTTAAAAAAAAAATGTATGTTCCACTGGAAATTCTCCAGCCAGTACAACACTCAGATACAAATTCCATCTTGCTTACACAGGAAAGGACTTTTCTCCCCATTCCCAGGGACTTAATATCATATGAGCATAATAGACGAGTAGACATCATGAAGACACTATTATTGCAGCGCAAATACAGCTTTTCAGATTAGCTTGCATCACTCAGTTTAAGTCAAGCAAAAAAAATTATTCACAACAGAAGTGTCTGTTTTGGAACATAAAGAATTACACCAGCATAAAACACCCATATACAAATTTCCTTACAATATTTACTGTGAGAAACAAGGCCCACACTCATCCTTGCAGTAACTTTGCAAATCTACAAACAGCATTGTTTTGAAAGTCCTGTTGTATTGTTTTCACAAACAACACTTCAGCAAGATACATACATACATTAATGCACATGAGGACTTGCTAGAAGATCACTGTATGAACACACAGAGAAGCTCCTGCAACCACATCTTGTGCCAGCCAGATAAAGCCACCATAAGCATGCTAAAATGACATTTTCTCTTTTACACACCCACCTATCCTCAAGGTGCTTATCTGTCTTCATGGGAGCTAGAATTATTTTTCGGAGTAATGTAGAACAGGTACCTCGCTATACAAGAACAAGGAAATAATGCACTATCCGTCAAAAGAGATGAGACAACAGCATCTCAGGACTTGCACAAAAGGGAAAAAGTCTCTTGAAGGAATTTAGGAAACAACTGCACAATTCATTCATTCACAAGAAAAACCCTCAGTTTAGTGCACTTCTCTCTTGTCCTTGTGAAATTTTTCTCATAGGATAAAGGCTTCCCAAAATGAGCTCTTGCTTGCACGCCATCTGTCCTGCATAATTTTGGGTAGGAGGGAAAAAGCAGTACAAGCCCTTAAAAAAGTAGTTTCCGCATCACTACAGGAAAAAGGCTACAAGAGCTGTTCATAAGCTATAAAAATGTAATGCTAGCACCCTGAGTCGGAAGACAGCAGCGGCATCAGACAAACCCTAGCCTACAGTAAATCCCAAACTCCAATATGCAGTGCTGCCCGCTCCACCACAACTCCTCTTTCTTCCCCACAGCCATACAATCCATCAGTCCCCCTTGTTTCACTCCTAAGCTCCTTCCCGTGCTTCTTGCTTATGTTTCTTTCTTCTTATACACATTCCCCACACCCGTTTTCCCTCTCTCCCAAACTCTACATCCTCTTCACGTGGCTTTTTTCCAGGCACACAGGCCTTATCCTCCAGGGCATTCATACAACCACCCCAACCCACCCATTTACAGGAGACTCTTGATCCTTCACTTCCAGCCTCTTTCTCCTCCATCAGAAGGTCTCTGTGCCTCCACGTACCCTCTCTACCCATCAAACAGCCAACGCTCCTGTCCTCTACCCCAAATAATTTCATATACCTCCTCATTCCCCATGCACCCAGTCGCTCCACCCAGAGCCCCAAACCTTCTCTCACAGACCCACCCTACACCACACAGAGCTCCAGTCCCTCATGCACTTACTCCCATCACACACTGAGCATCCATCCCATCTCACACAGCTCTTTTCCCCCATTCATCCCAGCCTCCCCCCATTTCTGCCTCATCTTGCACAGCACAGTCCTGCCTCCCACTTCCACTTTGCGCAGCACTAGCTCCCACAAGCACCATCCCTGTCCCTCCTTTGCACAACACTTTTCCACGTGCTGTTCCCCACACCCCTTCGCACAGCACCCTGATCCCATGCACCGACCCTGTATCCCCTTTGCACCCTTCTCCCTATACGTTGCCCTTACCCCCCAGTACCCACACCCCAATGCACCATCCCCACAACCCCAGCCTCCAGCCCAGCACCCTCATGCCCTGTCCCTGACCTCATAGCAACCTCACCCCCGTGCACTGCCCCTTGTCTCCCAGCACTCTCTCCCGTCCCCCCAACATCCTCTCCTCATACATTGCCCTTTATTCCCTCCCACCCTCTCCCCACGCACTGTCCCCCGTCCCCCCGAGCACCGTCTCCCCCGGCCCCGCACAGCTCCACACCCCCGGGCCCGGCCCACGTGCGCCCCGCCCCGGCCCGGCACCGCTCACCGTCCAGCGACACGAACTGCCCCACGGCGGAGGAGCCGCCGCCGCTGTTCTCCACGAACTGCACCTCGGAGACGATGATGTTGTCCTCCAGCACCGAGCCGCAGCCCGTGCACACCGCGTCCCCCCGCGCCGCGTCCACCTCGATCTCCGAGCAGCCGCAGGCGGCACACACCCGTCCGCCCGGCATCCTGCCCAGCGCCTCGGCACGGGCCGGACTCCGGCCCGCCGCCGACCGCCGCCGCCTCCTCCTCCCTGCCGCTACCGCTGCCCGCCCGGCGCGGCGTAGCCCGGCCTCGGCGCAGGCCTCGCTCGCCGGGACCGGCAGGGGGAGGAGCGTGGCAACAACCGCCCCCACCCGCTCTCGCGAGGCTTCGTCCGCCGCTCACCACCCCACCGGAGCGGCACCTCCCTCACCGCCGGCGGCGGGGCGGGGCAGGGGGTGGGACTCGGCCGCGTCCCGCTGCACTTCGGGCGTTCCCTTCTCCACCCCCAAATAAACGACCGCGAACCACGCCTGGTCTCCAGCGCTCGGAGCGTGACTGTGACGGGGAGCGGAAGTTGGTTAACCCCGCGCTGGAGCGGGGCCCAAGGGCTTGGAGCGACCGAAGGCCACACGGAGAGCTGCCGCCCCGTGCGCCCGCGCTTCCCCCTTGGGGCGAGAGCGGCCGTTACTGAACCCTCCCCGGGCCGCGGGAAGGCGCTGGCGTCTGCCTGCAGCGCTGAGCTCCTGAAGCCTCGCCGAGGGGGAGGGAACGCCCTGCGAGCCAGATCTGGGGGAAACCAGGGCTGTCTCTGGAGGTGCTTCTGAAGGAGCGGCCGCGGGCCCCGCTCTCAAGAGGGGTTATTGTGAAGTGCTCCATTTTAAAGTGGTGTGCTGCCCGTGATGAGCATCTACTGGCATCAGGCAACACCCTTGGGTGGTCCCAGGTCTGCAAAACTGGGCCCACACTGCGTCAGACTAAGCGATGGGCCTTGTGCTTAAGGCAGACCATGAGGGTTCCCTACGATTTTCCCCAGGATTCATTCATTTCACCATAGGCTTCTTACCTAACCTTATGCAAGTTAATAAATTCGTGCCATGGTCTGTCTGATAAACCACAGGTGATAACACTGCCTTTGCCAATTGTTGTCCTTCCTCCAGATCTAGGTGGTTTGATTTGTGGGGAAAAGAGTATCAAAACAAATGAAATCTGCACTGCAGCTGATGGGTGGTAACATTGGTTCTGACACCCTGCAAAGCCTGTAATACATGTTGTGTAAATATACACGGCATACAGTCAAAAATGTGGGCCTCATGTTCTCATCTTCCATATGCCAATTCCTGCCTTCCATGAACATAAAATCAAGGCTACAGCGCTCATATTTGCATTTCAAAAGTATAATATGTGTTACGCTTCAAGAATTGATTAATTCATCAATCAAATCTAATAAATCATTCTGTAATCAAAGTTTCGTGAGGTTTTTGAGTTGGTTTCAGTCACGCCCTTTGAGCTCAGTGTAACAAATGGGCCATAACATTAAAGTCTAGTGCTTTGTAACCCTTTGGGTTATTAGTTCCTCAACCAAAGAACTTGGTTTTCATCCAAGGAAGTTATTGCTTACTTTAACAGCCCACCAGCTAAGCAGAGTCAGTACCGTAGCTGGATATTTGTGTAGACTTCCATCTGATGGCTTCCAAAATACACCAGACAGTTAACGCAGAAGCAGAAACTCTCACGTTACAAACTCACTGCTGTCAGTATCTGTCTTCCACCAAATGAGTCAGGTGCACCCAAATATCACATAGAGATCTCTACAAGCTGACTGGATAAATGGTACAAAATGACTTGCTCTAGTACATTTAGAGGCACATTTGGGCATGTACTAAAGCTTTTCTGTTCCATCCAAAAAGCTGAGCATCTCATAGGCATGAAATTATGGCATTTGCCTAAAAATTTGCAGGTTCTGGTCTTCTGCAAAAGAAAAATAGCAATATCATAATGGAGATTGTGCCCCTATATACACAGTTTGGCTTCTTTCTTATTGTCCTTTTTTATTCTCTTCTCAGAGGTGTATTTGTAAAAACAAGAAGTTTTGTTTTCTTCAGATTCCTTCTGCTTCTGAAGTTTATTTATTTCCTTCCTGAAATTCCTCCTCCTGCTTGTGAGGTCATGAGTGCCACAGCAGCCAAGTGTCATCTCACAAAATTAATCACTGTGTGTATAACATAAGGGGAAAATTATATCCCTGATAGACAAATATTTTTAGCAATAATAGGAAGAGAAAAACCCGTGAAATAAATAATTCTCTTCTCTCAGCAAAGTCCCTTGAATATCAGAATATTTTCATTAAGGGAACCCAGATCAGCTCCTGTGTCGTAGACTCTGCCTCTGACAGAGGCCAGCGTGAACGCGAGAAATCCTGCAGCAAACAGTTTTGAAAAACCTTTCCACTAAAACGCTTCTTCTTAACTGACTTAGGTAGAGTAGTTCTGACCCATGACAGCTTAAGTTTTAAATCCCTTCCAAAATCATTAGTGTTTTGACTGTTTTAAGCATTAGGACCCTTTTCTGGGAGTCCCAAAGGGGTTTGGAGCTTTTTGCTTTGAAGGTGAGCAGCAGAGGGCCCTAGTGAGAGCTTAACATACAGCTGCTGTGCGAAAAAAATCTCATTTAACGTCAGACTGGAGGAGGAAGTGTGTTTTAAGATTTAATCTGCTTATAAGGTGAGGGTAGTGCTGATGAAGAAAAAGGATTCCAAGTCCTGAAGACTGAAGTCCTTTGCCTCCCACTCATGAAAGCTTTCTAACACAATATCCCTTAAATATTTATTTCAAACATTTCTGCAGGATCATTTTCTACTGGCCAAAATGTAAGTCATTTTTCGCCTCTGAAGATCTTTGTCCTTTCTGCTTGGGAGGGGGTTAACTAAAATCTTTTTGACCAATAGCATTTAACCTGATGAATGAATAGCCCATAACTCAGTTCACTCAGGCTAACAAAATAAGAACCTTCCAGTAAATTGTGTGAATCCTGAGACAAAGAGCTGAAAGATTAAAAATTGGTATTGACAGAACCCCATTCCCTGCAATATGTTGCCCTTTTAGTTAAGAGGAGGAAAGGACCTATTTTCCATTTTGCTTGCCCTCATATTTCATACCTCCTATTTTCACTCTTAAGTGTGACAAAAAAGTGGTGATCAGGTTGTCTGTTAGCCCAAACCAACCGATTTCCTTCCTGCTGTGTCTCCCGGAACCCCGAATCTAACCCACCCGTGGGTGTGCATGTTTGGCGTTCAGTTCTTGAGGTTTCAAAGAGAGGAACTGTTCTCATTTGCTTGAAAATTAGTAATCTTTTTTTTTTCCTACTGCTCATACAACAGTAGGAAGAATGCAAATGGGCTGTACAAATCCAGACTGGAGCGCGAGGGAACCCCACTCCGCTCCTGCAAACGCTGAACAGCACAGCAGGGAATATACTAGAGGAAGCTGATGACATATTACCCTACTTCCACGAGAGATGGATCCTGTTCTGTTAATACAATGATTTGAAGCAGATGTTTTAAGTGTCACATGGCAGAGAAGCCAGAAGCTCTCTAGCTTTTTGGTCATAGCTCAACCTTCTGCATACTGAGCCTCCCAACACACCAGCCCACGTGGGAAATACTTCCAGTTAGAGGCACAAAGTTTAATCCCTTGATTTGATCGGCTGCTGTGAGCATCCTCAGCTCTCTGGTATTTCATCTGGAATTGCTCCTCTTAAAAGCAGGCCTCAGAGCATTGAATTCTCTGAAGAAGTTTGAATACTCCTATAACTTGGACCAAACCACACGCAGATGAAGCCTTCTTTGGTTTTGGACTGTCCAAGATAAGGCATAAACTGTGCATTCAACCTGCAAATTTGCACATGGATTCTTTGGAGATGAAGTCATGGGGATACTAGATAGAGAAGGGAACAAAGGATTTTGAAATGAATTAACCTTATAAGGTGATGCCAAAATGCATTTGGCTACACTAGTGATGAACACGAGAGGGCACCCAAGGAAAATGAAATCGTCGAGGAGCTGAAATGCTCCCGCAGGGTTTGGTTTGTTGTTTGGTTTTGTTTTGTTTTGTTTTTTTCGGTGGGGAAGTTGTTTTTTGGTTGGTGGGGGGTTTTTTTTGGTCTGTGTCTTTTCTAATTATTTCATGACGTTGTTTTCATGACGTTCATCAATAAATGGTAATTACAAAAGCTTTGGGAAGAACATTCTAGGAAGGAAAGGTTTTTGCATCTCTAAAATCATGTAAGTAAACCAACTTAGCAAACGCTTGAACAATCAAATCCCTGGTGTTCAGAGACAGCACTTTGCAGCTGAGCCTTGACCCCGGAGTAAATGGCAGAGACTCTGTGGCTTTCCTAGTTACCTTCCCAGGATCTGCCTGATGCAATTCTTAGTGCACGAGGACAGCAGAAAGCACAAATACTGTAGCTTAGAAAATCCACCAAGAAACTTGCAGAGGTAAAGTCCAACGATATTGAGTCCAAAGATCCAGAAGCTACTGCCAGTTGAGGAAGTCTCTCATCAGCAAAGCCCTGGAAGCTGTGAGCAATATCCCTGCCCAGCTATTCTGTTGTGAACATCCTCCCCTGCCAGCACACCACTTAAGACGGACGGCTGATCAGTGAGTGCTTTTAGGAAGGATGTAAGCAAGGTAAAAATAGATGTGCCCTCCTAGGTTCTAGCAATCTGCAACTTAAAAGATTTCAACAGCGGAAGGCTCATACACACTAGCAGGCTTTTTATCTGCTTATTAAGTTTTTGATGAGTGTGTGCTTTCAAGACCCATAGCATCCACTGGTTTGGACTGTATCACAATTTAGTTGGGTAGAAAGTGAAAAAGTTTTAAAATGGCCTAAACATTTCAGCTGGTAATCCCGAGTTCTTGTGCTATGATGAGTGGTGAGTAGTTGCTCCCATCACACCCCTTTCATGTCAGTCAGGTTTTTTACACGTGTTTTACAGCTTCTCAATCAGGATCTCTTCACAAGAGCCACTCTTTCTCCAGATAAGTAGGACAACGCTAATCAGCCACAGAGTGAACACAAAATCTTTTCAGGGAAGTCATTTAAGAATAGACCCTTTTCTATGAACTATTGGTTCTAGTCTGCCCTGAGTATAACCAATATAACTGAAAGGCCTCTGCCCCAGTACTTGGGGGTGTAAGCCCAGGCGAATATTCCTGTGACAACACAACTCTGCTTGTCTGCAGCTCTTGTATTCTGAGACTTGTTCGCTCAATCACTAGTGAATTCATCACTTACTTACTGTCAGAGAACCATTCCAGTCAGCTAATTGCTTATTGAAGCAACTGTCTGTATACCCAGAAATTGAACTGAAATGAGGGAATGCCTGGGACATTACACTGGATGGATCTGCATACTCAAATGGAGAAGCAAACTGCATGTCTTACTGATCGTTTCTATTTTTTCCCAGATTTGGAACTACAAGCAAGAAGTTCAGACCAGCAAGTGGGAATCTATAGAAGCACATCAAAAAGAAAATTAAAAGTGAATCTCCTTTAGTTTTGAATAATAGAGTTGGAAAAGTAGATGCATAATAGTGGATTATCTGCTTAGCATCAAGGTAAATTCAATGCAGTTAAAAATTTCATGCTATAAACTATGCCCATAAAGTGCCTAAGATAGGGTTGGCCATTTACAAATTATACCTAACAAGTCATAAATAGGATTAGGAGAAAAGATAGCCTCTTAAACAGGAGTTCGCTAGCTACTTTAGAGCAGGATATTAAAAATACTGCTGTCACCAGGCGGAACGAATAGTCCAAACTCCCTTTATTGGTGTTTCATAGGCAGAAGTCTGCCATGATCAGAATCACTGTGCTAGCATCAAAGAAGATTAAGCCAGTCAAGTGTTATTTATGACCATGAAATCTCTGTGTGTCAACATCGAGTCAAAAGTGTGTATTTATGTATGATAATGTCATGACTCCCTTGCCCATGAGGGTCCCCCTTCAGACTGAAACCTGCAGAGATAAGAGAGAGGCCCTTGCTGCAGCCACACACAAGCCTCTGGCTTTGCCAGCGTGGAAGAAAGGCTGGAAGCAGCGTAAGGAACTCAGTGTCCTCCTTCACACAGCCCGTTAGCACCAGCAAAAGGTATGATGGAGCAAGAAGATTGGATAAGTACTGCTTGGTCTGTGGGTGAGGCCAGATCTCTTCTGTTTGGGTCGTAAAAGACATCAGAGAATGTTCCTTTCAATGAGCTGTGTGTCATTGCCTGCTTTTCTGTGGAGAGAGTCCCAGTACCTCAAATATGCCAAAGTTAACCCAGTGCTAAAGAAACCATCGGTCAATACTACAAGTTGTTGTCCACTATCTAAAGCTATGAGCAGGCTGAAGAAAAACAACACTAGATTTTAGAGAAGCCACTGTATAATCCTTTCCCGTCACTGGAAAATTTTCAAGAATTTGGCAGATTTCCTAGTTTGAATTAGTTGAATTAATTAATGACTAACATTTTTCAGAAGGCAACCATAAATACTGCTTTGAGTAAAACAGACTATTTTATACCAATAATTTGACTTAGCCTAAATTACAAACAAAACAAAACAAAAAAAACCCAGAAAATCACGTAAATAATTTAAATATTTTTCTTTACATTTGAAATTATGAAAAGGGTGACATCTGCCACAGTTTTCAAAATGACACATTTCTGATCAGCTTAGGTCTCTGTGCATCTTTTTTATTTTTCATTGCAAAATAGTTTAAGAGAAAAATTCTAGTGCTGTGCAAGCCACATCTTTACTTCCCCACTCGCACCCAAAGGAAGGAAATCTCTTTTACAGCCCCAGAAGCAAAACAAGATCCCTCTCCAAAGCAGTAAATCTTGCCACTTCTTCACAAAAGAAGGTCACAGCAGTATTGCAAACAGGGAATGCTGTCACCATGGCCATGACGATCTCTGCTTTACTCAGAAAGGGTTGGGATCATCCCTCTCTTCCATATTTTACAGTGCAACCTCTTACATGGCAACTGGGAGCTCCAGCACTGACGATCTGACTGAGGGAGAGGTCTGGAAATCAGCACTACCGCGGGAGGCACAGTTGGTTCACACCTCTTAGCTCTCTGGTTCAAGGTGCTGCAGATTCAGACGACCGCCTGTCACCATTTTTTAGTTCTTCTTCCCCATCTCATGGGACAAACACGTCTTTTTTTCAGTAAATTAAAGTTGGGAATCTGATATAACAATATGCCAGTAAGATCTGGAGCCTTTGGCTTGCCCTTCCATTGTCTGTGCTTCAATCAGTCAGCTCACACCAAGATTATAAAAAACCTGACCCAGGAGTTTACAGTCTGAAGCCCAAATTGAACAGAGCAGTCAGCAGATTATGTATTCCACTGAACAATGAGGTCTCTTTTTGAACCTGATTTTGTTACATGAATTATGTTTGTATCGTATTGCTGAGAATTACACAAAAGCGTTATTTTTGAAATGAGTACAGTAGACAACAGCGTTGTCAATGATGCAAGTTATTAGCGAAGCGTGTACATTATTAGCAGCATGAGAAGCATTTCAGAGAGCACTAAGCATGTTCAATACCACACCCATATGCATGCGGCTTTGCAGAAAATGTTCAGCTTTGCTGCTGTAGGATTTCCTTTGGAAGGGAAAACAAGAAGAGAACATTGCTATACACTTTTTGCCTCTATTTTACAAGTGTAGAGCCCCTGCTGAAAGGGGCTTTATCTATGATGTGAGTAGAAAGGATGTCCAAAAAGGCATAAAATCATAGTGTTGGCATTTCTAATAAATATCCAGTCTTCCCTTCATAGTCTATCCCATGCTAAACAGTAACAGTAGAAATTTCTTCCTAATAAAGCTTTAGAACTACTACCATGACTTCTCACCCGTGCTACAGAAATACTATCCAGATGACCAAAGATTTTGTAATCAAACAAGCTGCAACAAATATCCAGCTGAATCAGCAATTCAGCGGGCTTAGAGCAAAAACAAACTATTTTTGTGGCATACAAAATTATGACGAGCCTTTCCCAATACATACTGTGACTAATAATCATCAGCCCATACAACAATGTACAACAATGACATTTTAGCCACTCCTCCTGTGGTCACTTTATATTTGCAACCATCATGTCTGCTGAAAACAGGATGAGAAATGGTAGTTAAAAAGTGAGATTTTATCAGTTTTCCCAGACAGAACCAGGTTGGGAAAAATGCCAAAGAGAAAACTTCCTCTCATAGTGTAAGGAATAAATGAGAAACTAATAAACATTCTAATTTAGTAAGTGCACGTATCCTGCTAACAAATTTTCTTTTGAGTAACAGAACTGACAGGTTGTTATGGTGTTTTGGTTTTGTATGGGTTTGTTTGTTTTTTTTTTTCCAAAGAGTAAATCCCAGAGGAATAATGAAGAAAAAAAAAAAATAAATGAGCAATGTCCACGTAGAGAGTTTGAACTGGGAAATCACAAGGCAAATGGTCTTTTTCCAGTCCTGACATAAAATCCTAACCTGCCAATTTAGGCACACGGTGGTAATGCAACCAGCACTGGCCTGGGTTGACAAGTCTCTTGAAAAGCGTATGAACCTTCAACAGCATTGCTGCAATCCTGTGTCTCTGCTACAACATGCCTGGAAGCTGGGACAGAGCTGATGTAACTGCCTTCGGATACATGTTCTCCACATCAACAGAGCTGATGGTTTCCTTTACTGACATGGGGGGAAGCTGACATGTGGGCTCTGGGTCCCGTGCATGTCTTCATCAGCCACATCCAATCCACTTCAGTCCATCAAATCCTGTGACTTGAAGGTGAGACCTCAGCCAAACTCTTCTGCAGACAACCTCGTAGCCCCACCATGGCATCTCTCGTCTGCATGACTGCCCTCCTACACCATGATCTATGGGATGGCTACCTCTGCCCTATGGGGTCTCAAAGGGAAAGCCAGGCTGGGGAAGTGTCATCTAACTCCATGCAACTCCACTGAGTAGCTCATACACCGTTTTCAACCTGTTATTTGCCACAGGACCATGAAGTCTCCCACGGTCCACAACACTGCCACTTTGGCCCTTCACTGTCACATAATCCCATCTAGCTGTCATTTCCTCCAGGGTGTAAGATGCTTTGAATTATCTCTACACTAGAAAAGGTGCCTGAGAGACCCAAATGACGAAAACTAGCCAGCCCTGAAGGAGGTCTGGAAGAGCAGCACAGCAGTCGCCAGGATCTTAGCAGATACAGCACCCTCCAGCTGCCAAGTCTTCTGGAGCAAACTTCATTAGAATGGGAATCTTAATGTAAACATATGACTACTTCTGGGTTCTTACAGCCCAGCAGGCCAGAACAGGTAAATATCTACTATCTCGGCATTCCAGCAACTATTAGAAATACCCACAGAGATTTCAATCATGCTTAATAATTAAAAGCAAGGAAGGGAGTTTCAGGTATTGTGTTAATCAACAGGTGCTAAAGGAATATGACCTTCCTCAGGGGCAAGTCTGGCATGACAGCCCAATTTTTCCATGACACACACTAGAAAGCACAGACACACAATCAGCAAGATGATTTCCTTGCCTCAATATCAATATTTTAACAAATGAGTCACCGATACATGCTTCAGATATTCCTATGCTAAAACTGGAGTATAAGTCATACGTATAAAATCCACTCTTGCCCGATAAGCTGCCTGTGATATCTTTTTCCAAATACTGACCTAGGGAATGTCTGGTATGTTCAAACTGATGCAAGAAGTCTGGATTTTATATTCATGATACAAATTTATCAGCAGAGAAATGTCATACAAATGGACTTGTCTCGATGCTGATTTCAAGAATTAAGGAAAATGCAGCAACAGAAAAAACCTTTGCTGGTCCATTAGCTGAAGGAGCCAAATCTCATCAGAAGTATATGCTTCCATCACTTTAGTAAAGGGAAAACATGGTTTTGTCAGACTGCATCTGAGTCCGCAATGAAGCGCTCACGACAGAAATTGTTAAATATGGAAGGAAAAACATTCATTGGTACATGTAAGGAGAATTGTTGAAAAGAGCTGTTATGGGTTCCCTAATGACTAAGATAAGGGCCTGGGATTCAGGAAAACTGGATATAATTGCAGGTTCTGACACAGATTTTCTTTACGACCTTGGGCTACCCACCAGGTATTGCTGGCCCCAGGTTACCTAGCTATACAACGGAGATATGGTTACTTAAAGCCCCTTACTCTGTTTTGGTTGGCTTTCCTGTATTTTTACTTAGAGACATAGACCATCAGCGATTTCTTTGACCGTGAAGGAAGGGAAGGATGAGGTAGAAGAATCCCCTCAAAGATGAATGTAGCCTGGTCCAAGAAACAAGCAAAGCACAGGTTTGGTGATCTTGGGGGCTGAAGGAGAGGTTTCATCCACTCAGCTGGCATGGCGGTCAGCTGGTGGACAGGGATTGCTGTTGAGCTGTCAGCAGCATTAGCACTGTGGGGACAGCTAAAGCCTCGTACCGATACTGTTACATCAGCCAAGCAGCCTCTGCTGCTCTACGTCCCTTCATGCAGGGAGCTGGAATCAGACCTACCGCCCGAAGCACTCTCTTGTGTATATAACCTGTGTTTCTGCTTAGAGGTTTTGCCGAAACAGATATACTGGCAAAGAGCTGAGGTTGTCAAAGCCAAAGTCTCCTTTTACTTCAAATCAGAGCTACACCAATATGCACCAGAGAAACAGCTGGCTCTGAAACCGAAATAGCTCATTAGTCAAGGGCATATTCCAAGGCTTGAATCATCTTTAGCAAAGGAAAGGGGCTCAGTGTCAGTGAGTTTGACAGAGGGCACGGGGAAGGCTAACTGACCTTTAGAGAGAATGTCAGCACAGGAACCAAGCCTTAAACCTCAAAAAGCCCCGAGGTATCACTCTTGTCGGTGCCAGGAAATTTGTGTCCCTCTGAACAGGCAGGCACCTTACCAAGAGAACATGCAGGTCCAGATGCTGTGTGTACCTCAATTATTGCATAATATTATCAAATGGGATTTTTTAAACCCCTTAAAAGGCACAGCTCAAACAAATTAAGCGTCCTTTTTCAGAGGTCTGCCAAAAGACCTGCTTGTTTCTTTGATGTAAAAATTAACTGATGAGTATGTTGAATCTGCTCTCTCCCTGTATCACCTCTTTCATGAAGAGATGAAATGGCGTGTTGTTGGACAGAACCAGTTTCCCTTTTGCCAAACTAGAATACTGCCTGTAGAGCATGAATTGAGTGAGCTGAGGGATTTGCTAAGCATGGGATACCTCAGGAATTAACTGTAAGAAGCACAGTGCCAACAGCTTTGCCTTGGAAGGATGAGAAGCTCTTGACATTCATAGATCTCCAGGTTTCGTATAAACCTACTGAATTTCTTGTAAAACATTTTTAATTGTCTTGGCATAATCACTAAGCCTTTATGGGGATGCCTTTGCAACTTGCCTCTGAGCTCTTTCCGTTCCTTTTCCAGGTAAGAGCAAGCCAAGAATTCCCAGGGTCTCTGTGATATACTGCCATTGTCAGTGGACAGTCTGCCACTTACAGGGGACAGCTCCTGCATTTTGCTCACCACTACAAATCCCATTGCACTGAGAATTACCGACGTTGTTACAGAGGGTGCTATAGTTGTGTGAGTATAAATAAATATAGCACTAGTAAAAGACACTCAAGGATAAATAGCAAAGGTACTGCACTTTGTGAGACCAAAATAAATCCGTGCTGTGCACTGAAAGTACCTTCCACTGGTTGTCATGTGCCTGCTGTAACCAGCCAAGGGTCCTTGTCTTCGTCTGAAAGGCAAAAAGCATATGTGACTTCAAAAGCCATGGGGCTCCTCTATGCCCTTTCAAGACGGTGACACTGAGAAGCTGGAACCCACTTACAAGTACACTTTGAGTATCAGTGCTCCATCTCTGGCAGCCAAAGTTTGCCAACATTCTCAGAGCTCTGGAAGATCCCAGGCGAAAAACCAGCACCCGTATGGGCTCTTCTCTCTTTCTCCCTCCCTTGCAGCCATGGGGTCTCTTCAGCAGCTCCCTCTCACAGGGCCTCATTTGGGGATTTCAGTCATGCTCTGTACCCCCAGAGGAGGTTTACAGACGAAGCAAATGATCTAAAACACACAAAAGGCTGATCTCATTGAGAAGCAGAAGCAAGACAGAAAGATTTGGACTAAGCCAAGTGGTGTATTTTGCCTGACTGTATCTCACCAATTTGGGTGAGAAGGTGTGTGGGTGCTTGGGAGGGTCAGAGGAAAGAAGGATGGAACATGTCCAAAATGCCCATATTTTGTTGCAGTCCATGGCTTGAGTGAAAGCCAGGTGTCAGTTCTGCAAATTGGACCAATTAAATACCAATTTAATCCTAGACTAATGGGTACTGGAAAAGCCAAACTCCTGGCGTTTGACTCCATTGATATTAATTCATCAGGAATGAGCTTGGCTTGGATGATACCTCAGATGAGAACGTGAAACCACAGAAAAGTATTCTGTCAAAATACTATATATGGACAAGTTTCTGATCTTCCGAGTAACTGACAAAGACTCTAGAACTCATTGGAAAGGTAAAACACTGTTCTGGCATTAATAACGGTGTTTGTAAATGTCCTCTTAACATTTGAATTCTGTTCTTTTGTGCTATGAAGTTACTGTTCCGCTCCTTCCTTTTTTCTTTGCTTATTCTGTTTTAAATTAGAACATTATGGAAAAATACAAAACTCAGAGCCAATTTGTCTGTTTGTTCTCACTCAATAACTCTTTTGCTTTCCCGGGTACAGTGATCTTTATTTCAAAAGGAATATTTCAGAGATCTTTGCTTAAAAAGGTAATAAAAAAATAATCCAGAGACAATTCTTATTCTGCAGTGCTTATTGTATTACATGTAAGTTCATTTTAGCAGTAAATTAAGCTTGATATTAAAGCTGGATTCCTGGATTTTTACCTGACTTCCCAGTTTTGCTACCAATCTTCTGCTTAGTGTTGCACATCAGTTTTCCCTTCTTTGAAGAGAACATCCCCTCTTGAGTGGTATTCTAGTCACAAGTCAGGTGTTTCTGACTGTGGAGAGAAGGTCTAAAACTGAAAAAGAATATAGTTCTACTCGTGCCTAGTGGACAGTGACACAGCAGTCAAGCCCTGTTTGGAAACGAATACTTAGAATTGCAGAGAAAGCTATTATTTTAATGCAGATATGCTCTCATCAAGGTTTCTCACATTGCCATAGTTGCACAATTTCTGCTGAAAGATTATACGTGGGACTGACATTTGGACCGTCATCAGCCAATAGTCCAGATTCAACATCGAGAAGAAGAACTACTGTTCAAAGAGAAGGTAATTACTAAGAGGCACATGCAACTTTGTCCTGTTTAAAGTTGCATCCTTACTGCAAAGTTAAGCTCAGTTCTTGTAGAGTTCTGCTCCCCAAGATTTCATCATTCACAGAAAGGCTTCAGAAACTTTTTGAGTTTTGCTCCAGGACATCCATGGCTCCATGCGGTGAGTCAGCAGGGGACACAGCATCTTGCTTGTTGAGACACACATTGTGCTGCTATGGGCCTGGAAAATCTGCTCATGGTTCCAACCAGAAGTCTCCAGAGAACTAAGTAGCCTCCAAGGCAGCCCTTCTGAAATACTGTTGAAATAAAGAATGTTAACATGTCCAAAACACTGATTAAACCTTATGTTTTATGTACTTATGGTAGCCTTTCTATGGGTGTGAACCTGCTGAAGCAGCAGCTGCACAACATTTGAAACAGCAGCCATTCAAGGTAAAAGCATAACAAGTAAACTAAGGTCTTCTTGGGGAATGTTTGCGCTATGCGTGGGAGGTGTGCATGGTGCAAGCTCCTAGGATAGGTACCAAGAAGATATATCAGCATAGGTGCCGGCCCACCCTAGCAACCCGAACATGTGCCCAGAGATCTCAGATTGCTTGTCTGCTGATGACTAATCTGTGGCAAGACCTTCACTGCACTCTACTGCTATTGGAACCTTTGCCAGCTTGGTGAAACAAGAACAGATCTGCTATCAGCTGCCATAGTTGCTCACATTGATTTTAACACAGTCTCAGAGAGGTCTCAGCCTACACAGGACTCTTGGAGAACCATCTGTTAGGGACTCATGAAGTCTTTGGAGGGCATGACACCAACCCCTTGAGCACTAGGAGGTTCAGGACAGGAAGCCCTTTAGGAGTATCTACAGCACACCTAACGGGCGACAGATTAGAGTGGAGCAGCAAACAGCGCTGTTTAAATCCTGCTAATCCTCACGACCACAGGTTAGAGACCTTCCTGGCAGCTGCAGTCCCTGTACCACCACTGTTACCCTCTCTTCTAGATTTCCATGTCTCGTGGGCCATTTGAAGGCTGTGCGGCATTTAGACTATGCTACATTCAGTGTTGCACAATTTAAAGCACCTTTCCAGGGGATCTGCAGTTTATGTTCAGATGCTTACTGAGAATCAGAAAAAATTAGGTTGGAAAGGATTTCTGCAGGACTCTCATGCAATCTTCTGCTTAATGAAACAGAATGTTTCTCAAGGCCTCATCTGTCTGGGTTTTGAGTGCCTTCCAGAATAGAAATTGCCCACCCTTTCTGGGCAACTTGCTCTAGTGCCTGACAACCCTCACTATGAAGAGTCTTCTTCCTTAAGCCTAGCCAGTCTGTATCCTATCTGGTCCCATCGATTTGTATAAAGCCCAGTTTACTTAAGTGATCCCAGCCCCACCCTCTTCAAATGTGGGTAGTACCTCTCTTCCAAACTCTGCCATTAGATATGGCTGCTGGGGAGCAGAGTCTGCCAGTAAAGACTGAGGCAAACAAAATGCTGAGAACCTCAGACTTTTGTGTGTCCTTCATCATGAGATCACCTGTCCTATTCAGCAGCGGAACCACTTTTTCTTGGTCTTCCTTTCTCTACTAATGTACCTGTAGAAGCCCTTCCTGTTGCTCTTCACATCATCACCAGTTATCAGCTCAAGCCCAGCTTTGGCTTCCTTAATCCCATCCCTGCATGCCTCTGTAGTTCTACACTGCCCCTTGATAGCCTGTCCCTGCTTCCCCCTATTACAGGTTTTCTTTTTATGTTTGAGTTCAGTCTGTACACACAAGCTGGCCTCATGCGCTGCCTGCTTAGCCTCCCGCATAACAGTTTGGACCATTCTTGGGCTTTGAGGAGATTGTCCTTAAAGATGACCTAACCCTCCGTGTCCCTTTACACTTCACAGCAATAACCCAAGGGAAGTTCCTTGCTAGTTCCCTGAACAAGCCAAAGTCTGCTCTTCTGAACTCAGGGTCATTATTCTGCTACTCAGCTTTCTCTGCTTTCTCATGATCTTAAATTCTACCACCTCTTGGAATCTCCAAGGCTGACATTAACCATCACAACCCCAGCCACTTCTTCCTTGTTCGTGAGTAGCAAATCAATCAGATCATCTCCCTACTCAACCCGTCCAGCACCTGTGTCAGGAAATTGTCCCTGATCCACTCCAGAAATCTGGAATGCATACGCCCTACTATGTTTCCTGCCCAGCAGATTTCAGGTCAATCAGTGTATCCTGTAAAAGCCAGGGCTCAAAACAGTGACACTTCTTCCACTTGTCTATAGAAGCCTTCATATATTTTGTCTTCTCGACTAGGTGGCAGATACCTATCGCTATGTTACCTGTGTTGGCCTTCCCTCTGATCCAGGCCCATAAGCTCCTGACCAGCCCCTCACACAGTCCGTAGCAGAACTCCATGTATCTGACCTGCTTCTCTTTGTGCAGAGCACAACCCTTTTGCACATCTCACTTTCCTCCTTCTACAAAGCATATATCCATCACAGCACTTCAGCTCTTAGAGCTCTTACAGCTTCAAAGTACAAAGGAGCAATGGGTGGGTCAATCTCCAGCCTATCCAGGTCTGGAATACTGTGTCTTCCAATCCAATCAATAGAGAGATCTGGGCACTGTCTTGAGGTTACGTGATCTGAACGCCTAAATTAGAGGGTGCACTTCACCTCTTGATTATTATGCTGAAAAATGCTAATAACAACCTTGAGGCAAGTCTTTAATCCACAATCCCCACACAACACATTATAGTCAGAAACATGACATGCATACTCTTCCAGGTTCAGCAGAAAGAATAACTATCCTTTTCTGATATAGTAAAGACAGAAGAACAATGGAAGCCCTCTCTCAAAGATCTAGTTTCCATGGCAGGACTTCACAAAGCCAGGGACTTCGCTGCTTGCCCAGACATGCTCATGGTTGATGTGCTTGTGTTGGCTTGATAGAGGAGAGAAAAAAGCGAGAAGCCACATGGAGGGGGACCCTTCTGAGGTCAGACCTTGTCAGGGTCAGCAAACTTGGGAACGTGTGTCCAGAAACTAGTTGTTTGTGTTTGTTTCTACTGTATTCAAGGAAAGGAGGAAAATCTCTGTTTATCCTTCTTTAAATGAACAAGATCACAGGGAGAATTACACTACATTTACATTATCAGGGTCTCTTCCAAATAGAAAGGCTCCAGCAGGTGACAGTATACTTACGGCCTGTTCTTTAGACCTTTAAATGCTCTCTCTCTCAATGGAAGAAGAGCTAGGGTAGGAACATCTTCACATTCCGCAAATTGCAGTTTGGTTTCTTTGCTTCAAGGTGTAAAAATCTCACTGCAAACATTTACAAACTAGTCTGAGCCACAGGAGCTGTAACTGGTACATGGTGCTTCCAGTGAAGTTTGCTTACAAGACAAAGGCCTTGTCCCAGCCAGCCAGAGCAGGAGCACGTATCACCAACGCTTGGAAGCCTTGCTTAAGGAAATCCAGCCTGACAACCTCTCTTCCTACTGCAGATCACAGCCTGGTCCAAGTTCCAGTTTGACTGCTGCTCTCTTTCCCCCAGCACACCTGCAGGTAAAAGGCATCACACGCCCATCCCCAGGTGAGGAGCAAGCGAGGTGATGGTGCCGGCTGTCTGCACAAAGGAGCTGCTACTGGTCCTCCTTGGCTGGAAGAATGGTTGGTTGGTAGCTGCAGATTTGGCTTTGGCTTTAAGGGGGCAAGGGAGACAAGCCACACAGCAACAAGAAGCATCTTCAGAGCTCTGTGAAGGATTCATGGAGTGTTTTGTTTATCTGAGAGGGGAAAGAAGATGGACTCAAAAATATTTCACCCCTAGGCAGAGAGAGGACACTGGCAGGATCAGGAAACACGATAGCATCTCTCACCACTGCAGCACCCAGTGAGTCCCCAGCTGACTAGTAGTAACAAAGAGCCACATTCCTGAACGCATATAGGAGCGTTAGTGCCCTGCTCCCTCTGGAGCTTAACACTACTAAAATGCCTGTTTGAGTTCAAGCAAAAATGGACAGAAACTGTTATTTAGTGATGAAATGCTGCTTTTGGCCTGTCTCTCTTGCGCAGGAAAATGGGCAGGCTCAGATTGCCTCAGTTTACCATGGCACCGGCCCCTAACAGGACAAGAAGAACAGGACTGAACCAGAGGGACCAGAGACAAGGAGCCTGCAAGACCTCCAGGTTCTGTCATGTCAACTCACAAAGAACTTGCTGGGCCCTGTAGCCCTGCTGCTACATGGGTGCTGCTTTCACAGGTTACTGCTCCAAACCCACCTGCAACATGAGTAGGATGGCTTGAGTTTAATTTACTTCTTTCCATATCTCAGGACACCCAACTACACATTATGGTCATGCCACATCTAGATGGCTTCCCTTGCTACACTACCATCTCTCTCCCAGCTGCAAAACCTGAAACCTCCAAGAGCAGAGTCTCCTTAATTAATTGATCATCAAGCAGATCTTTTTTTCTCTGTCTCTTTTTGCCTTTCTGAGTTGTGATGTCTCCTGCCAACTTTCTGCGTGGATTTCTGCAACAGAGCAATGTAACTTCTGAAAATAGACACTTACACTGGAAAGCCTGACACACCCTATATGGAGCCTATGAGTGGCAGAACCATAATCAAAAGCCAGTCAAGACACTAGGCCATGCTAGCAGCATTCAATTAGGGCTCTGAGCAAATCAGCTTCCAGAGAAGAAAGTAAATGGGAACTCTATAAACGCTGTTGCACAGAACCCCCAGGCTCTTTTCGTCACTGAGAGGCATTTGAGTTCGTACTCTTTATGGTAACCCTAGCTTGGGTGAATTGTTCCAATATAGCTGGCAGTTCAGAACCCCTTTTAAAATAAAAATTCATGGAAATGTCCAACCTGCCATAATTTCCTGCTGTGAAACTGCATGCAAAGCCCGTGGGAATAAAGCCAGGAGTCATATGATACAAGTCTGAGCTCTGCCTGTCATTAACGAGGGTGGGTTTGTCGGGGTGAAATTCTCCTGGGCCAAATAACAGGAGGCTGATAAATAAAGCTTGTCCACTGCCCTTTCTGACTCACTCGCTCCGGCTAGAAGGGTGACTCAGTGCCGTGGGGGAAAGGCCAGGTCTTGCTTACATGCTCAAACAAGCATGGGTTGCCTGTTAGACACACATTGCCTCAGAAGAAGCAGACAACGCTGAGCAGGCAGCCCTGGAAAGGGCTCTGCTGACTAAAGCATCTGAACTTCAAGGTATTTCTCAATCCTTTCTGGAAAGTTCAAGGTTGTTGTTAGATTACCACAGAAAACTTAGACCCAAAGCCATGGCTGAGGGCTTGGCTGACGATCACAGTGTTTTAAACCAGGGCTCACTCGGACCATCAGATTTTACCCAGATTTTAGCTCCTGCAGAGTGAGCCAGACAGCATGTTCTAGGTGCAGGCAGAAGTAAGTGAGACCATGCCTGGTCTGGAGCTGCCTTTTATCCAAGGAAAATGGCATGCCAAAAGCTATTACTTGTTGCTGACTATTTCATGTTGAGAAAGTAGCCCCATGTGGCTGCTCCCTTTAAAGAGACTATGAGGAACCTGCCTTGAACCTGGAAAGAGGCAAACATAGAATGTTGAACATCATCTCTCAGTCTCAGTAGCTCATTGACTACTTTTGAGCAACACCAGTAGCTGCTCAGTGCTTCCTCCTCTCTGCAGTGACACAGACCTTGTAGGTAAGTGACAGTGCACAAGAAGCTTGTTTGCATCCAGGAGTTTTGCTGCCTACGTGAGTACATGCTCCACCCTTTGGTCTTTTGTCTTCCCAGGCCCACCACAGGCCAAGTGCGCAACTCTGTGAAATCTCTGCCCCAGGCACCAAAGAGACTGTTCACAAATCCCAGTTGTTAGCACATACCACAGCGTACATTGTCCCGCAGGACTGATGTGGCAAGGGACACCTTTCCCTCATACTCTTTCTAAGGCCCCATACAACGCTTGTTTGCCAGCCATGACAAGGCAAGGTACTTCTCCAAGGACTAGCGTACTGGGATCCACATATCAGAGCGTCACAGCTGGGAAGACAAAGCTGTACTTGTCCTTCAGGATAGAGAGGACTGCTAATGCAGGAACTGCAAGATTTCTCCCAAGACCAAGAGAAGGAAGCTGTGCTGTAGCATCCCTCAGCTCCAGGTATTAGCCAACATCTTGCTGTATCATTCAGTAGGGAAACCATGGTGCTGCAGGGCAATGATATCACAACTACCTCTTGCGTGTTCGACCAGGTATGCACCATCCAGGAGTTGCCCATGCAGCTGGGAAAGACAGTTGCATATGCTTTGTTCTAGCCAGGCTCTCAGAAAACCTGCAACTGAAGCACCTTCTCAAGGTCTTGTCACCATTTTTCAGACCATATGAGCACCAACCTGCCTGCCCAAAATGAATGTGTAACTGAGAAATGTTCATTTTGAATAAATAGCGTACCATTCCTCATCATGTATATGAGGAAGATATAGCAGTCTCACACACAGTTCTAAATATAACTTTTATATTTCTTCTCCCTTTGGGAGACAGTATGTGTTTTCCATCCCACAAAGTTTCTAAGAGGTTATTTTTAAATATTTTTGCTCTGTACCAGAACGAATGTCTAATGAAAAGCTTGAGAGAGAAACTGCAGACCACAACATCTTCATCCAATGGTAAAAGGACTCAAGTGACGCATGGAAAACAAGCCTAGGCTACGTAGGCGTTAATATAACATGTGCCAGTCTAAGTGAAGAGACTAAATAATAGCTGTGAATCTGCAGTTTGAGTGTCTCAGTAAGGCAGTGCAGGGCCATGCCACATCAGTGATTTGGCCTCTGGTCTGTTGGTTACTCCAGAAGAAGTAAATTTCTCATCATAATTGTGCTGCAATTTAAAATCTGAGGCACACATTGCAAGGGAAGATTGTATTATTTTTACCCAGCATAGAGTTATTTTGCTGAAAACCTTCCAAACCAGCACTAACGTGTTGAATTTCTCCTCTTAACAATGATGAAAATATTACCTCTCTGGTCTTCTTCCACTGTTTAATCATCCGTATTTTTTTCATTGATTCTTACTGACTATGACAAAGTCAGGATTTCACCCTAAATTTTCCTCCTGAATGCCAATGATTAGCATGTACAGGTAGTTTTATAGGTAAAATGATACCATTTCTTACAATGAATTCATTTTGTTTCAATATACTGACATCCCAACTGCATATTTTAAGCATCTAAGATCTGCTTTCTCAACCATGTAAAATCAATGCTATATATATATACGTAAAAATAAAATGAAAAAGATAAAATGAGATGAAGACTTGGTAGATACTTTAAATAACAGCATTTCTCTTTGCTATACTTATTTCACGATGAATCATAAATTAGGCTAGCTTTATCTGGGAACAAAATGGCAATGATGGAAATAAAGAAAAAAAAAAAAGAAGTAAACACAATATATAAAAGATTCCAGAGTTAAATTCCTTCAAAAGCAAAATTTCAGCAACTTTCAGTCCCGTCTCCTTTGGTTGCTTTGCTAACCCCTTAGAAAAAGAGGGCTGACATTAAAATCAATAGTCATATTCATCTGCAGGTGTCAAAGCACTTCCCAAAATAAGTCAGTAAAACAATCTTCTCAGAAATGGTGCGATGATGCCATTAAGATGAAGGAGGAATCGTTAGTGACAGAACCAGGAACTACAGCCCAGGTCTCCAGTCACCCCATCCAGGCCCTTGTGTGCTAAACTACCCCACCTCTGACAAATGACTCAGGCTTAAGCTGCCATTTCAAAGTGATTTATTTAGCAATGCGAAACAGTGCCACTCAACGCAGATTCCACTTGTGCTACTTGCTCTGATTACAGTCACCTTCTGCCATTGCTCTTGAGAGAGCACTGCGCTGACTGCTAAGACTGTTTTTGGGGCTTCTCAGAGGTGGCAAACTGAGGTCATTTGACAGGATAGAGGAACCACTCCTTGTTCTTCCTTGTTCTTCTTCTTCTTCCACTTCCTCCTCCTCCTCCATCTTCCTGTCAGACATGCTCATAAGAGATTTTAACTCACTACAATGAGCTCCGATGATGCCCACCCTGGTAGAAAACATCGTGTTAATCTGCTTGACACAATGAAGCAAAGAAAACGGAAGTGGGACAGATTTGTAATGTTTCCCTAGAGAAAACAGCAAGGAATCTTGCCTCCTTTAGCAGAGAGTATCTGCTCTCCCCCAGGGAAAAACAAATAACCATGTTTGTACCTCCAGCACCACGTCATGTGTCTGTCTGGAGTGTGCATGCACACAACATGACTTGCGTATGTCCAAGCGAAGCTCAGCGCTCCCTGGAAAGTTTGTGCAGAAGCTATAAAGCCAAGATGCTCAGGATTTTTCAGGAAGAAGATGTGTGAGGGCAAGTCTTACAGGGAGCCTTACGAACACTTCAACAGAGCAAGACTGATTTACAGTGGTTGTGTTTAAATGTACACTGTAGTGACACTGTTGTTAACCACGGCTGGATGGGAAATGGAATTCCTCTCACATGACATACCCAGGCTTGAAAGATTTTGGTTTTATCATGAACCAGAAGAAAAGGTTCTATTTCTATTACAATTGAAGTTATATTTTCAAAGTACAATGTAGTAACAAAATTACTCTTTCAGAATGAAGTACATCAGTAATGTCTGATCAGAACAGTATTAAAAACTAAAAGAATTAAGAAATTGGAAGAAATCATGAGAGGGAAAAAAGATAAACATCCCATTTTGATTTTGAGTGGTTTTGATTAATTTCTGTTCAAATTTTTGCTAAAACATATTTCCTTTCTTTGGAAGACTTTTGAATTTAACAGAATGCTATGATGGACTACTGTTTTGCCATCAGTTAACCAAGAGTACTACCTCTGCAAGTTTCAGGCTCTCTCTGGTCTCTCATAACTCTTCCTCTCTAACTCCCATGTGGACCAATACCTCTGTCCAATGGCCCCTCTCTCGGTGAGGAAGAGCCAGCTGTCTGACATCCTTCCTCACAGCACTACCAATCCTATTTATGCAGAGAAATAGCCCCTTACTTGGTAGTGAACAATTCGGAGAAGTCCGGCAGGCCATCACACGTGCAAGGTCGAGGGTCTCTGCCCTGACAGTAGTGGTTCTGGGAGAGGTATTGAGCACTGCCCTTTGCTAAGGGCATCAGCGTGCTGAGCACTGGTGAGCACTGGTGAACCATGCTGTTTATGGAAGGATGCTTGGCATGGACTTTTCTTGAAAGAAAACAAATGCAAGAGTTACCTCAGTGTATTCAGACAGGTCAGGTTCCCGAAGGACTCACCAGTGTGTCAAATGTGTACCTCAGATAGGGCAATCGCACTGCATTTGCATCAACAGTCCGGTCTCCTGGTTTCTGCAAGTCATCATTGTTCCTGTCTCTGAAGGCAGGATTGAACACGTGAGAGCAAAGAAGCCTGCCGATTTCTTCTCGAATCACTTGGAAGTGCTTCCGTCTGAACACAATCCAAGCCACATAGCTGCAGAAGTTGTAGAAGCCCTAAATTGAAAACACAAATCCCCTTTTCACTGGGAAAAGGCCAAGTCCTACTGAGTCCCAGAGTGCAAGTTGGCATAACTCCACTAAAATGTCAGCAACCATTTGGCATCATACTTTACCATACATGTGTCAGTGAAGATTTGAAAGGACTGTTTTCTTAGAGGTATGCAGACAGATGATGTAGAAACAGAGTTCACTCGAATGGATTTCACCTTGCTCAATTCTGACCAATTTGGCTTAGTCTTGCTGGTAGAAACTAAGGAGATATCCTGAGATCAGCACTCAGTTTCCCTCAATAATCAATGGAAAGAGACTGATGAGATGAGATATTCTGGGGGCGTTCCTATCAGATGCATCTATCTCAAGAGACAACAGTTCACCTTCTGGCTGAGCTGCTCTTTCCTGCAATGGCTGTCAAGGTAGCCGGAGGGCATGGTCTGACTGGACAGCTATTGTTTGGGCAGCTGCAGATAGACAAGATGATCCCCACTCTGAATGGCAGCATTAGGATAACGGAAAATATTACTCATAAATATGAACTCATTGCATCTCATCTCCACATGTCTGCTTGCTAATTAAAAAAACCAAAATCTAGCTTTTCCCTTCTATATACCATTTGTGATCCCTGGCATAAGCTGAATCAACTCCCAATACATCGAATCTAGATGGCATTGCTGGAGCTGCTGTGTATCCTTGGAATTGAATCCACAACTCCCTTCTTGCAAGGAAAGGCTTCGCAGTTTATGAAGTGCAAAGTGTAGTTTGGGCCCCCCTGTTTTGTATTAATTTGCTGCAGCCCTGCTGCATAGTGAGTCTCATAAATGGCTGATGGAGCTGTATGTTGCAGGCCAGAAGAGCTTATTATCTAGAAATGTCACCAAGGGCAATAGAAATAACAGAAGGCTGTAAAGTTTCTTACCTACAGAGATTAAACTATGAGGCCAATGAGAAGAAATCTGTAGACCAGACTTCCCAGAGGGACCTCAGGCAGTGGTGGGAACTGCCTGTGGTCGGAGAGCCACGGCGGGACTGAAACTCCATGGCTGAGGCCTCCAAGGGGAAAAGGCTTGGGCTGAAGGGCAGAGCAATGGTATTTTACAGGGACATCTAGGCCCTAGAGGTAAAATTTTATTCTAGGTACTCTGCCATACAAGTAAACTACTGGGGCTACCATAAAGGAAAGGAGCATTCGGATGTGCAAGGGAGGGATGTGCTCTGGGCTGACGCTCAGTCACACTCTCCATTTGTCTTTGTGTCTTTCTTACCTCAAAGAAGCTTCAATCTTTCTGCAATGATGTTTTCCTCCTAAGGCAGTGAACAAGAGCACAAAATTAATAGCAGCAGTCATCCTTTCAGTTCTCTGAACAGAGCATTGAATATGACTCATGGGGCTATGCCAAGCTGGCATTTCACCAGGGCAACAAAGTTGTGGCTGGTAGATCCTAATTACTAGCGTGTGGAGACCCACTGTCCAAGAGAAAGGCAGGACTTCTGCACTGCCTCAGAAGGAGAAAATGCAAAATATTTTATGGCTCAGTTAATTAAATCTGACAGAGAACAAAGCTGGATGTGATGAGCAGCCGAGGCTCCCCTGCTATGCTATCTAGACTGAGCTCTCTGCATGGGCCTCTCAAAAGTGGTCAGCGCTGATCTAACCCAGTCCCCACCGAAGTCAATAAAAAAATCTTCCTGACATCACTGGAAGAGCAACAAGCAGAGTTACTGAGAGCAGAAAGCCAGGCCAATGCTGAGACAATAAACTTGAAAACCAGGAAGGAGATGCCTGATGTATCTCCAAGAAGAAATGTAAAACATGCCCAAGAATCACAAAGAGCCTTTGTTAGAGAAGCAGCAATTTGCCCAGTGGAAGTGTGAGAGATGGTCTCACCACCCACTTGAGCCCAGACATTCTCTCACAAAGCCAAATGACTGTACATCATGGAAATGGCCACTAAAGCAGAGGGTGATGCACACATCCCAGCAGCCACTCAGTTCTCCTGGAGACGACACAACTCACCCTCATGGAAAAGAAAGCAAACCTTCCCTGCTAGCCTACAGATCCCCATGTATCTGGCTTGGTCCTGCCAGAAGCAAAGGAAAGCCTGTCTCCACATCAACTCAGCAACTCCTGACATGTCCCTTATCTTCCTAATATAATCGAGTGTTCCACACATCTAGGGTATCCCTAGCTGCTATTACTCCAGAAACACCAATGCAGAGCAGACCATGAAGATAATACCTTCCAACCCTATAGCTCTATTCACCATCCTCTGACTTTTATTTATTGATCTTTTGATCAAGAAGACCATGTGTTTCCCTACCTGGCTTCCACCAACTATAATCTTGCTGACAATTCACATACTGTGCAAGGGAAATGAGGCTTGACTCCACAAGCATGGCATGGCCGTTTGTCAAAGCAGAACTGCCAGAACAACTCTGATGCTTTTGATTCCTTATGAATTCTGGTAAAACACAGAGTTCTGACTTCAGAGTACCAGAGTGGAGAAACCTAAAGTGACCCCAGCTCGTGCAGTGTCTTAGAACTTGTCCCTAGTTTAGTAAAGAAACCTATATAGAGGCCAGCAACAGAAGATAATCATAATAATTAGAGTCAACTAAGTCCAGGGGTCTCCACCCTTTTTTCTCCTAGTGCTTTCTTCCCTCAGGTGAGGTATTAAGCTAAGAGACCTGCTTGAAGTAAGGTCTCCTTAAAATAAGTGATGAACTACGAGGCACCTCCCATGTCTAGGGCACAGTTGCTAATTACCTAGGAGAACACAGAAAGGGTCAGGAAAACATCAAACTTGCAACAAGCTTCAGGACAGGACTTGTAAGAAATGCAAAAGAGTGAGCAAAAGGCATCGTGATTTCTATTAGTATAGTAATATTGATTTCTTAGAGCTGTGAGGGGGACAGGATGAGTACAGGCATAAAAGAGGAGGACAGCACAGCCAAGGGCAGACAGTGCAGTAAGCGTGGGGTTTGGGTGCAAGACGAGCGCCTTCAGATGTCTACAAGAACTACTGTTGTGCATAGGAGCACATGGGGAAGAAATGATTCCGGTGCCATTTAGCAGCTCCCTCCACCGCAGCTGTGACTCTAATTGCCCACGGATGAAGCCAGCTTCAAGGATCTGGCTGGGCTGTGTTTGCGCCATTGATGCATGCACCTTTGGGAACACTCTGTATTTTTCCCATTATGACAAATGCCCATAAGGAAACTCGCTCCACAAAAAGGTTGCACAATCCCCATCAACTTGAAAGGAGAAAGCTAGACACACCTATTCCTTCCTCAGCGTTGGAGGCACAAAAGGACTAATGCTAACACACGCAAATAACAGGTCTGCAGGAAGTCTCTCAAATTCCAGTCTTGGATAATATCAAGACAGGATTTTAATGCTGCATTTTACAAATCATCTAAATCGTTAAGATGGAGATGTTCTTCACCTGAGCCCCCCTTTTTAGAATTTCAGAGAAAGCCTTCACATGAAAAATCAATAATTTCCTATGAACACATAGATGTTTGGCAGATTTAGAATGGAAAGCAGTTTACCATCATAGTGTAAGATTTCATTAAAATGTTGCTATGGTGAATTAGAGGGAAAAGCAAAAGCTTCAACGCCATCATGAACCCCTAGTTGGGTTATAGAAAAATATAGTAAGACTGGGGGTGGTACATTATCAATAGTTTCTCAGCTTTTTAGTCTAAACACTTTTCAGATTAAAAAAACCTCAGCAAAAGTAACCCTCTCCGCAGTTTCTATTTTGGCAAAGGACCCTTCCCATCCAAAACGATGTGCGCTCAAAAAATTCCTAACCTTCTTTTATAATTAAGAGTGTTAATCAGTCCTGACCCATAGCTCTTGTATTTGGCAGTTCATGTGATGGTCTGGGAGGTTCCAGATAACATTTCAGGCTCAACTGAGTCAGCCTGGAGAAGATTACATTTATGTAATTGCAGTACGATATGGGAAGTGCCATATATTATAACACGGTCAGCATGAGCCGAACTCTGAAGTCAGCAGTAGTCAGCCACCACCACCCTGCTGTGAGTAAGTCAGTGCGGTCTCTCTTCATACAGCACCTTACATCATGAAGGCTTTAAGACACAGCTCTTTTCTAGCCTTTGTGTTTTCACAGCCTAGACACCAACATGCCAACCCACTGCCAGCCTCTAACCCCTGCTGGGTTGGAATTATTAAAGAACACAGTTTCTTGTTTCAGCTCTCTGCTCTCACTCCCATGCTGGTGGGGTGGTTTTTGTTTGGGTTTTGGGTTTTTTTTTGGCCACTAGACCTCTTGCTTGCCTCAGTCCTGCACGCTCCCATCCACCAGACAGTACAAGTGAGTGAAGAAGGGTCAGAGCTAACTAGCTGGGTATACAACAGGCTGTTTTACCCAGCTGCATCCAATTCTTGAATTCAAGTTACTTTCTGCAATAAGTTCCTCCAACTGAGTGTCCTAAGTGACACCCAACAGAAATAATGAAATGCTGTCACGGCCCTCCCTGTCCAACTAGCGAGAAGGTTAAGAGGATGCCTCTGCTCAACAGGAACCTGGGAGCAGGATTTGGCAGAGAAGGCTGCTCCCAGGAGTGCCTGGTGAAATGCTGGTGTGACAGGATGCAGAGGGAACACATTGTAAACTCTCAGGATCCAGCACCTTGTGGGATGGGGCACACTAAAATGAAAGCCCTGTTGAGACAGCAATTTCAGCTCCCCCTTGACGCCATCGTTTTGCAGGTTACCTTCTCCTCTTGACTAGAAGGGAACCCAGGTTAGCCCACCCAAGCCAGGAGCAACATTGCCCAGAGCTGTGTTGCAGGAAGGCAGGTGAATGCTTGCAACTCCTCTGGAGGACTGGCAGCAGTTTCACACCAGCTGTCTGAAAAAATTTGCCTGAAACTTCTCTGAGAAGATCCCATGGAACTGGGGTGCTGGGTGGGGGCTGCCAGCTCCTTTCTACTGCCAGGGAAAGGAAACATTGTGCAGGAACATACCTGGCTAAGGAAAGAGTCCCTAACACTAGCATGGGGTATGATCTCTCTGTCATTATGTCCTCCTTCTACTAATCATTTTTTGTGATGCTTAGTTGCCAAAAAGGGTTAAACCACACCACCTTCTTCTTCCGTTAAAACCCCTCTTTTCTTGTCCTCATCATTCCTTTGGTTCCTCTGCCGTTTCAAACACCCTCCCATCTTCTTCTGCCTTCTTCGGTTTCTTTTTTAATTCCCAGCACAGGTTTCTGTCCCCTTTCTGTTCATCACTGGGACCATCGCATCTAAAGAGCAGTTGGTCTCCACCACTCTGAAAAAGCCATGCACCATCTTCTCCACTCAGAGGTAGGAGTCCCGCACTTCCAATGGCCAAGCACAACCTCTTCTTGTCTCTACTCCCTTCAATTGCTGTCCCCCAGGAACACGGTCTCCTTCACTTCTCAGACTAGTCTTTATGCTATCTCTGACTGGGCGTAAGAGGAAATTTATGCAGGGAAATTTAGTGGCAACCAGCAGGTACACAACCACGTGCTTTCAAGATTTATTTAAGTGGAAATGGAGGGGTTAAGATCCAGGGCTGACATTGATTTTTGCCCTGCTGACTTTCCTGTTGAACCCATTAAAATTATGTTCTCTGTATATCTAGCAAAGCTTCTGCATACCAGGGCTAGAGCTTTCCAATGTGGTATCCAGAGCTCTGCTGCAACTCATTGGGGCCAAATCAGTTGGCAACAGCTCACCAGAAACACTTTTGGAGTTGGTTATGAGATGAGATAGAGCTAGAGGGAGATCAAGACACTCCTCTGTCTCATGGTCCCTTAGTTCTCTGTGACTCCTTGGCTCACAAGACATTTATTACCCTGGGCATTCGCTTGTGTCGCTCAACAGAGGCCTTGGCCCTGGGCTGCTGTGGCCCTTGGCATAGCAAGAGTCCCCAGAAGGGATTGGCTTACTTTCCACTAGGCGTGCGGTGCTGCTGTGCCGTGCCTCGTCTGAGGATAAGGTTACAGTACACCTTGGCAAGGTGAATCCTGGCCACCGCTAACTTCGCCAACACATCGTCCATTTCTTTCTTCTTTGAAAATACCATAGTCCTGTTTAAAGCAAAAAGGGAAAAAAGTTTTCAGGGAAGGTGCTCTGGAGAGAAGGGATGATAGAAAGAGTGACTGTTCCTGAGAAGTAACCATGATTTTCAGGCACACAAACGAGTGTGTGACACCACGTCAAGGGACCCCTCTGTAGCAAGGCTGGGTTCAGAGGCTTCCAGCACAGCTTGGCAATGCCGGTGGGGCCACAAGGCCTGGGGCTTGGGCCCAGACAGTCTCTCTTGCTCCACACAACTTATAAGCTGCATGCCCGCAGCCTGTCAGGTTGTCGTCTTTGATCCTGCATAGTTTATGAACCCTTTCTGCAGCCTGCATAAAAGCCCTGGAGGTGCACCTAGATATCTCCAGGCACAGACTCTGTCACCGGGCAGCCTGGAGCGGTGGGTCTGGCTCATTCAGAGACGGCACTTACTCCTCTTCAAAAAGGCACATGAAGCGCATTTGGGGCTGCCTCTAAACAGGAACGGCTGACACTGCAAGCCTGCATTTTAAAACAATTCAGATCAAACACGAAGGAAATGCCAAACCAAAGAGCTTTCTATTTCCTCTGCTTCCCCTGTAATCCACCCAGCCGTCTGCTGGTGCCTGGGAGCGTTGCCGGCCTAAAGGTTACCAGCCTCCTTTCACGCGCAGCAGAGCTGGTTTTATCTGTCCTATCCCTGATGGCCTCCAGCTCTAAAACTTCCTACACAACCCACCTTTAATAAATTTGAACAATTACTCTGGGTTCTCAAGGATAATTGCTAATAAAATTCAGCAGATTTTCCTCAAAAGACATGAAAGGGTTGGAAGCAGAAACAGACGGAAACTAAAAGGGAAAGAAAATGCAGGACAGAAATAATAGCCCTTGCTCCCTTCATGTCTCATCCACCACTGCTGAGTTTTTGTTCTTAGAGTCACATATTTCCAAGGTGAATGTCCCAAGCTGTCTCCAGTGGAGGAATGCCTTATGCCCGTTGCTTTGGAAAACTGCTTGGTTGTTTTTGAAGTTAGTTACAAGATCTTCCTGAACCTAGAAAAAGCCAGCAAAGCCTCAGGCCTGGATTTAGAAAGAATCAGCATGGCATCAACAAAAGGCAAAGTCACGAGAAGTCAAAGATGTCCAGATTCATCCTGATTTTCTCTGATAGGAACCCTTTCCAATACTTTCTTTCCAAACAAATTTTAATGCACAGAAGCAATGACTTCTGAAGCCAAGATAGTCTTAGATGTTCTCTTGAAGCACCGTGAACACCTACTCAGTCTAGGTTCAAGACAGTTGAGGAGCTATTCAGACCATCAGGCCTGTCTCCCTGTAGACAAAAGTAGACCCAACAGATGAGTTAGGCATCTTTCACAGGCAGCCCAAATGGTAGGAACCCCAAAACACACCAACTAGTAGCAGGAGTAACCAGCGTTGGTTTTTGTGTTACTAGCTGATCACACAAGAAGAGCAGCTCGAGGACTGCACAGCCGTTGGATGTGTGTGTCATACAGGAACATAAGGCTGATAAAGGACTAGGTGGGTCACCGAGCCTTGTCTCTAAGTAACCTGTCTGTCAGTTTAACTGGGAGCAAATTATAGGTATCACTAATGAGAACCATGAAATGGTACTGGCGTGTCTTGCCTCCAGCCTGTCTCTACTTGTGGCACATAGCCAGCACTACACAGGAAAGCAAAAATGCCTCTGAAACTAAATTGTATCTTGGAGGAAGGGGGAGGGAATTTTCTTCCTGAGCAGGCCACGAGCAACAGCCTTGAGCATGGGATTTATGTGGGATAGATATAGGAAAACAAATGGCTATACAATCTTCTTTCACATTCCCTCAAATACGTCAGCATATCACAAACCCAAGATTCTTATCACAAGTGTAATTTTATGTCATTATGATTCTATTATGTAGTTATAAAATCCCTTTCACAAGCTCTCGGATCTCCACCGTGAAAAAAGTAATTTTCTTGTCTGCCACCACTACTTCCTAGTGGAAGACCATACCAGAACTTTACTCCACAGGAAGCAAAAGACAATCCTTGCTACATTTGATTTGAAATATAACACTTACCAAGTTTGGAATTAGACCAGATGGATAACAGAGGAAATGGGAGGTCTTGAACAGGGAAGGAAGCAGCAATATCAGTAAGCTCTTCACGCTTAGTATCTCCCTAAAAGATACTCCAAGCCAGCTAAGATGCTAAACCAATTAAGGATGAACTTCAACATTAAATAGGACCTAAAATTGCCTTTTGTCATTTTCTTTTCCTTCCTTGTTTTTATACTTCAGTAGATCAATATCCTGAATTCCTACTTCTGCATAGTATGTGTCTCTTCTTTAAGCTTCTCTGATGCAGATATCCTAACAAGCGCTGCATGCAGGTAATCCTGACAAGCAAGTCACTTCCCTTCAGGGGAGGTAATGAATCTAAATAAAACAGTATTGTAGAAGTGGAGAGTCAGTATACGTTTCCCACCCAAAGGCAGGACTCACTTTGGGAACACTGCATGGCAGAACACACTGAAAAGTCCCTGCTGGCAGGGTTTATCCAGAGCTTATAGCTAATATCTACTAACCAGAGCCCCACTTCTATATTGCAATAGGTCCAAACTTCTCTTTGTTTCAGTCTGTTTCTGTATTTGCCACAGCAGAGGATAACACAAGCCATTCTGAGGTGTCATGACCCATGGAGTGGCTGCCTTCCCCTTTACCAGCCAAGAGCGAGGGGACCGTTTTGTAAATGGCAGCCCAGAGCCCCTCAGCTGTGAATCTATAACCTTTGTGTATAAAACTGATGGTTTTCTTTATTTATGAATTATTCCTTGCACAGGAAACAAACACCTGTCAGTCTATGGATGTAGAACAAATCAATTCCTTAGGGCCAGCAGTCCTCCAACAGCCTTTTCTTCAATCCAGATAAATCAGCCCCTCTTTATCAAGGTTTCATGAACTGTGAAGTAAGTAATCATTAATCAATTCTCAGAGACTATTGCACACTCCAGAAAATCATTGTTTGAAATGATGCTTTGAACCTCTGCAATGCTTTCTCCCAAGGCGTATAACCCTCTAACATAGCAGCTCCTGAACTGACATCCCCAATTCCATTCTGCAAGGTAGCAAGCGTGGTCACACACCCTTACTTGGGAACTGCTTTCCTGGCACATATTCCTTATGTTGTAACATGTTTCCAGCACCTAAGAGTCATCTGAACCTGCTTTGCAAAGTGTTTAGAAATTAAGTCAAAGCAATGCGACCCACAGCACAAATTAACACCCAGCAGACTCTGTTGTGACTATTTGCTGTTCTGTATTGCAAGCAGAAAGGACTGGATGTTAATGTAACTACTGGGAAATGGCATTAAGGGATGGTAATTCAATCCAGGGCACTCACATAGATTTAAGGTTGGTTGTAGTAGCAATGATTTATTCAAATTGCAGCATTACCTTGAGGAGTCAAATTATTTGATGACCCCATTGCAGCAGGGCTGGATCCAGACACCATCTTGAAAGGGAGACTACAGTAATGCCATGCCACGTGAGCAATGGTGCACACCTGCAAGGCTGGGGCAAAGTGGGGTTCAAGCCCTCCCACAAAATCTGTCTTTCTATATAGTCAGAGGAGCCTATGTCCTGGAGAGCAGAGAGGACAAGGGGACAGGAGACATAAACGGTCACACCAAGGGGTTTTTCTCCTTAGTATTCTGTATATAGACTGGGCTAGTATAGCAAGCAGTTCTTGCTTGTACGCAGAATCCACTGATTCTGACACAAAAGACTGCCCTGTAATTCCAGATTTGCTGGGACAAGTTCTGTGTTCCTACACCCCTAAAGTCTTATACTCACAAAATCAAGGATCTGCATTTCCTTTCCAGGGCAATTTTTTTCAGGTAAAAAGAGAGGTAGAAGAGCAGGGCCATAAGGAACTCGTCTAGTTTCTCATTCCTAAATGGAAGGTAGAAAGGTAACTGTGAAGTCCGCAGATTTGCAGATAGAGACACCAACAGACCATTATGAAAAAGAACAAAGTCTCTGCTCAAGGGCCTGCGTTATACCAAATATATAGCTATATGGTTGAGACTTGTTCATAGCAAGCACTCCACCCCCCACTGAGACTTTCAAGGTTTGGGGAGAATTACTAACAGAGTCCAATAAACACAGTGACGAGTGAATTGAATTGGCTATTACCAGACATCCTTCTAAGAAGAGTCTTTTCTGCACTGAGCATGCTGGAAGAGTGGCATTCACAATCAAAGGAAAAGAGGGACACCTCAAACACCTCTCCCCTTCTGAAAGGACAGCATGGCTAACGCTCAAAAAGGTCTACAGATAGACTCCTAAGTCAAAGGCAGTGCAGCCACTGAATGGCCCTAGTGATCTCAGGGATGTGCCTCTGAGATAGAATGCTCTGCCTGCTGCCTCCTCGCTTTTAGCCTATGGAGAAGTCATGCTGATAAGTGACAGCAGTAAATAATGAGCCCTGTAGCTCTGACGGGAACAGCGGCAGCCCAGGAAGTCAGCCCAGATTCCCAGTTCTGTTAGCACTCCTGGTGCACTCAGTGTGGCGGATGCTCTGGCTAACATGGAATTTAACTTAGAGCGAAATAGATAATCTTCAGATATTTAGTTCCAAGTTCTTGTCTTCCTTTAGGTAACAGAGTGGAAGTCTTTCAAACAGGTGGTAGAATTACTTCTCTGCTCATGTCAACAAGGACAACATGCATTTGGTATCATTTCCCACTGAACCTCATAGATGAGAGATTTTAAACCTCTGATATTTCATATTCTACTTCTCATACACCCTGGTCCCTCCTTACTAGGTACACATATAATTCTTGAAACAAACTCTAAATGATGTACCTCATAACTGCTGCAAATGATAACATGTGATGTGACTTACCTGCTTCTTTGAAAAGCAAAGCAGCATCTGAAAACATACAGAGGAGAAAAAAAGTATTTCCCAAAAAAAAAGGCTAGTGTAAGTAGTATGGTTAGTGTTAGTTAGTGTATGGGCATTGCTGATACGAAACACCAGCAATTACTCACATTTTACATCATCTAATGTCACATATTCATGTTGTAACCACTTGGACACCCTATGCAATTTTTCTTCTTTGTCAGCCAGACTTCCTTCAGAGAGCATTGCACTGCAGTCATCTTGGAAGATGCTGTTAGTTGACCAACACATAACATTTAAGGACACGGTGTTAATTCAGTCTGAGAATATTAACATTTTCTACTTGGTATGTACTCTCTTCATTGCACTCAGTTTCAATGGGACAGGCAGTGAAGTCTGTTTGGCAGGTATCCTGAACTAACTCAACTATTATAACCACAAAACAGGCTGGGGACGTTGAGAGAAATAGGACATTTTACCTCTAAGGTTGCGTCTGAAGTCGCTCTTTTAGTTGCTAATATAATAAATTGTGACTATGTTATTTAGATCAAAGAGGTTTTAAGTAATGGATGAAAGTCAGCTATACTGTGTTGTGAATGTATAAAATTAATAACACTACTACTAATAATACTACTACTACTTTCATCTTTGAAATGCCTTACACAGATGAATTAATTACCTCACAATACTCTTTAGAGTAGATGAGAATTATAACCTCGTTCTGAGCGATCTGGAAACAGCAACAAAGATGCTGAATGTACCAAAGTAATACCAGGCTAGTAGTGCCTGAGCTAGCATTCCACACCAGGCATGTCTGGCTCTGTTTTTATGTTCAGACCACTCATCCTCCCTGTTGAAATGACAGCTGGCTTCCTGTTTCACGTGCTTTGTTCAGACATGATCTTCAGACAATGGATGAAAATATTCCCACCAAATGATCTTGTTTCTTTTTGAGCTAAGCTAATCGAATTAAAATACCTCTTTAATGTCTTCACATGCATTTCCTGAAAGAGAATGTGTTTTCCTTCCTTAAGGTTTTCCTCAGCTGCTGGGTTGGAGCTGAAATACAGAGTATGAGCAGGAGCATGAGTTTAAATTACTAGCAGCAGTACAAAGAGGTCAACATCCATGATACAAAAGCATATCTGTTTTGGCCTCTAACTGATGCTGAGAAAACATCTGGGCTGTGGTGAGGTCAACACATGACATTGCTTTCAGGAACACAGAAGCAAAGAGTAAAGGGGCTTCCCTGGGTCCTCCTGCTCTGACTCCTGCTGACAAATGCACTGTGCCATGTGAACCCTTCAAGCAATCAGTGCCTCAAGTGGCTTTAAGAAGATTTTAAATCTAAACTGCTCTGTTCTAGAGCTTTTTCTTTGGGATGGTTGAGGGCGGAGACAGGCAGAGGTCACCAGGGAGCTCACACCTCTCCCTGGAGAGCTACTGGGCAGTCAGCAGTGTTCCAAAGCCCAACAGAGAAGCTGGCTGGAGCTGCTGAGACACGGACTGTGCAAGGCACCTGCAGTAGCCGTGTGACCAGGAGAGAGGTGAGCAGCCTGACTCCACCGTGACAAAGGCTCGGAAAATGCCCAGCAGGGCAGGAGGCAGCAGCGACCAGCAGCATGTGACTGACCCACTGCTGCCACGCTCCACCGTGCTCCCAGCCCCGTGCTTGAAAAGAGAGTGGGGGAGATATAGTTTGGGTGTTGGGTTTTTTTGACCCAGTGGTTTAAATGGCCTGGTAAAGTCTTAACCCACAACTTTGAATGCCACGGACATTCAGAGCACTTTGTCCCCTGCAGAGCTGTGGTTTCCCTAAAGGTCTGCAGTCCTCTGGTACTCCCCATTGCACAGAGACATACCTAACACTGGCAAAAGGAAACATCAGTCTGGGGACCTCCCCCTAAAAGACACCTGGGGTGGGATTTGGCCCTCGCATCCAGCCCTGCTGCCCCAGTGCGTGGAGCACGTTGCTGACACATGGCAAGACTCGCCATACACTTTTAGCTGTCCCTCTGTAGTGGATTCAGCTTGACAGCAGTATGGAGTAAATGTGTAGAAGAATTTCTCCTGCAGCTGATGTTTGACTAAAACAGTATTAGCCTCTGATTTTACCTTACTTGGAACTGCTCTATCAAGGTCTAAATCTGCATAATTTGCAACTAAACATCATTCTTTTACCTTTCAAATTCAAGTGTGTTAGTATCATCGTTCCAGTACCACACGCCTGGAGTTAGCTTTATCGTCTGCAAGAAAACAGTATATAGAGTACATGTCATACATCTGCGCTCAAGTTCTCAGCCCAACAAAGTATTTATAATACAAGCACCATGCATATGGGCCACCTTCTATCCTTCTTTGGTCTGCTTTTCACCCAGATGTCGTGTGAGTTATCTGAACAGAAGTTCTCTGAGATTAAAGCTTGCCAACATAAGAAAGGAAAATGCATATCTGTCCTTTTTTATGTCTTCTATGTTATGAATAAATAATTGCAAGTTTGCTAAGGAACATCAGTTCTTTCACTTTCTGCCAGCGAATCAATAAAATCCAATGGATCCATCCATTAAACAATATAGTGCTTTTATTTAGAATTTTTAAATAATAGTTATGTAATTATTGAGATGAAGTATCAAGAGAAAGGAAACCTTTGTTTAAAAATGGAATATATTATGCACTTTCCTGATATTCTGAGAACTTTAAATAAGCACTAGACAGACTCTTCGGGGGAGACTGGCCGAAACTACTAGTAACAGCATTTTACAGTAGCTATATATATTTTTAAAAATCCATACAAAAAAAAATCCCCTGGAAAAAAGTAAGATTTATTAGTCCTTTCTTAATTAACAAGAGAGACTTGCAAACCCTTAACTATTATTTGCAGGTCACCTTTAAAGCAAAATTACTCTTATTGCTGAAATCCTTCTGCCTACAGATTTAAACCAGGTGAAGCTGCAAGACCGTCTGTGACTTTTTGCCAGGTACCGTTCAGCCAGCCAGCCACAAGGCTCTCACAAATTCTTGCTCAAGCTAATTTGGTAGTAGCATGCTGGATACAGGACACCAGAACACTCGCACGTCAGCAGCCAGCAGCCCATGCGATGGTTAGAGCACAGAGACGAGTATTAGGAAACCGTGGCTCTGACCCTTTGACAGAGAGTGGTTATTTCAACGTGTCCGTTCCAGCCTTCTGTTCCAGCTTTCTAACACTGGTTTACAGCTCTCGGATGAAAAGGGCCACGCAAATGCTGCACCTTTATGTTACACACAAGGGATTATGATACATGAAAGAAAAATAGAAAAGGTGGTAGTACAGCATAGCAAGGCTTACCAACGCGTCACAGGAAGGCAAAAATACCACTCCTGTGTCTTCAAAATACATCTCAGCTGCTGCTTACTAACACACATGGTTGAATGACTGTCCCTGGCCACCGTGCTCCCTGGCTGGAGCAGTGGGACAAGTCCCTGCCCTGCTCTGCCCACCCCATGGGGCCTCCGGTGGTCCCCGGGATCTCTGCAGCAGCAGATGCGAATAGCAGCAATGGGAGGGAGCTGGGAAAGGTGGGGAGACTCACAGATAGCATGGTGCTTGCCCGGGACACTGCCAGCAGTGGAGGGGTGAGGCAGGCATTGTTTACGGCGGTATCCTGGTGACAGTCTGCGGTCCCCTAGGAATCGCAGATCCCGGCACGTCAACCCCCTTCAGCCTGCTCTGCACGGTCTGTGTGCCGTGCTCCATCCCAGCTCTGCGAAGCAGCCTCTCTGGGTAACATTTTAGTCCAAACAGGGAAATTAAGTGCTTTCCATGCAATAACATCTCCACAGCTTACTGTGTTTTTGACGGTCGGAGCTGCAGAGGTTTTCCGGGTTACTGGCCCAGGCCTGGCCGCAGTGAAGGTCCCTCTGTTCTGGGCATTGGTTGTCCATACAGCACTCTGACTGTTTAGCTTGGGACTTTACGAGATTTAAAAGTGTATCTACCAGGTCACAGGTCTGTGGCATGAAGCCTTTTCTTTTGCAAGCACAGTCTCTCGTGCTAGTCATTTAGTGTTGTGTATAACTGGTACTGCTTAGATCACACCCCAAAATGGTACAGGTTACATCGACAGAAGCACTTTTTGCCAACAGAGGTGAAGTCGCCATGAAGGGTGAGGTTTTTTGTTACAGCTAAGCCAGCCTAATAGCTAGTTGTTGATGGAAGAGGCATTCTTGTCCCCACCAAAGATATCCCATTATTTATCTTTGTGTTGATTTGTTCTCTTCTCTTCTCTTCTCTGTCCCCACAGCAAGGCGGCTCCCTAAACTGTCAAAATCAATAATCCAGCAAAAATAAAGGAGAAACTTTCCATTGAGTTAGCAGTTCACATGAGTTCATGGCAGAGTCAGAGAAGGGCCAGCAGAGATGCAGATAAAGACAATGGGACAGAGGGAAGACCACACCTCTCAATAGATCAGTCAGCTATAAGGTGAAACCCAGCCACAGTCTAGGAGAGTTTTGCTGGTACAGCTGCACTAGGCCAGCATGTACTCCGAAGAGAAGAAAACACCTGACCTAAGACTTTTAGACAGGTTAGTTCAGTAAGGCAGAACATTTTCTTTGCTTTCAGCTCTTTAAGATGGCATAATTCGTTTTTACAATAGTTTCTAATTAGGGAAAATACTCCTGAAAGCAACACTGAGATGTTCATGACCACGTGGAAGAAAGAATAGACAACGCAATGTGGGGAAAGAAAATTTCCGTGAAACAACCTGTTCCTAACTTCCCCTCATTTCCATAGCCTTCCAAACACTGCATCTTTTCTCCTGTTAGTACTCTTTAAAGATTTATCCATGCAAACACAATCAGTCCATGGATAGCTAGGCAAGAATCTCAAATCACCCTGAAAATTCAGCTCTGGCTCTGTTCTCTACAGCCATCTCTCTTTTTTTTTCTTTTTTTTTTGGACAATCATATTGTGTATGTTGTGTTTCCCGTTGCTATTGCAGGCTGCCAAGTACATATTCATGACTTGGCAGCCAAGTTACATATTTAACAGGATGAGAGAAGCAGGTTTTGGAACGACCTCAGATCTCATCCACGGCAGCCAGGCAGCACTATAGAAATAGGCTCGCCATCAGGGGAAGAGAAGAGGTACAGAACTGGTAGCTCAGTCGACTGATTTTTATAGGGCAGGGCTGTCATCAGCCTTAGGAAACCATCAGTCCATCTTGGCTCCACTAAAAGTTGTGTCTATAGAACTGACAAAAGTGAAGGATGTGTTGCAGATACTCAGAACTACCTGTGTTAGGGTTCACGGTGCAGGAGGCAAGGCGGCAGACAAGCCTTTGGCTGTACTAGAGTTGGGAGAAAATTGGCACAAAAAGCCCAGATGACGGATGGGGAGAAACCAAGACTGAGAACTACCTCCAGGGAGAACAACTGTCAATGTAAAGACTGGGTCTGAGAGCTCAAGAGAGAGCTGGCTAGGCAGGCAGGGAAGGCCTGGGAATCAGTGACAGACCCGTGAACTAGGGGAAAATGAAGTGTGGAGACTTGGGATACTCAGATGCAGCACTGTACTACCCTGGAGGAGATCAGTTCAGCCCAAGTATTTCATGACCTAAGGCTGCAGTGGTGAACACAAATATCCCACCTGATGGCCCAAATGGGTATCAGTCCGGAAAAAAAATTAAAAGCCTGGCATTGTGTAGCAAAGGAGATTACTGTCTGTTGGTTCCCTGCTTCAGCTGTTGCAAGCATTGGAAGCTATAAAATGAGTGAGCCAGAAGATTACAAGAAGTGAAATTAAGGCATAATGGTTGAGGCAGTTGAAGGCTACGTGGGAAACTGATTTCTACATGGGCTTCAGTCACAGAATGCCAGGCAAATCACTCCAACCCACATCCAACCCTAATGACCATTATTTGCATGCTCTTTTCTTTCTGAATGAACAGCCTGGCCTCATGGACGTCTCAAATGGAAGACTTGGCATCCACAGCTGTGACCAAAGCCAGTGGGAACTCTGCTTTGAACAGTCCAAAAGGTGTGTAATACTAAGTTGACTAAAAAAACCAGCCCCTTGGCATTTCCAGCGGAAGACCCCATAATAGACAGATGGTGTTTGGCTTTTGCTGATTTGTTTTATCACCTTCTTTCTGTGGGAATTGTACACATCTCAAGGGTGAAAACTAAATGGATAATGTTGTGAAGCACTCAAAATGTGATGGTGATGAGCTCCACAGGCAACATCCTAAGCGATAATACTTCTCCAGAGCTGGGGCTGGACTGCACACAGTAAACAAGGTGCATATTGAACTGGGAAATATTACTTTCTTAAAGCATATGCTGCCCATTGTGGGCACTGACAGAGGCAGGTGCCCTACAGAATTTTAAAAAACTAAAAAAACCCTGTTACTGTGTAATTAAAAACTGGGTTATGAGGCATAAGCACAAAGAAAGGAAGAAATAGGCTTACTCTGATCGTCGTATTTCTGAACAACTGACTTTGCAGCCTTAATAGGCTTCTTTTAATGTTGTTTCTTGTGGTGTTTGTGTGTCCATGTGCGTCCAGTAGTTGGGAACACTCAACAGCATGTATATGTACCCATTCTTCAGGTAGATCTAATGTTTAATTTGGATATCACACCCAGAAAATAAACACATGCATAAACTCAACAAAAATATCACTGACTCACCATCCAGTCATTCACCTCTTTTCTGCCTCTTGTTTCTTCTTGCTGTGTCAAGTCTCTGTCTTCCATACCCACCGTATTAATTTCCTCCTCATTTTCCAGGGCTAGTTAAATGGTTTTTCTGGGAATATTAGACGGTGTGTGTGCACACTACTGTTTGTATTAGACACACAAGCACAGAATTCAATTTCACAGTAGCTAATACTTGGTCCATGACTATGCCATTTACCTGCCAAGTACTTCTGCCTGCTCATTAAAAACAGGATCATGCTATATGAATGGAATAAATAATATCCTTAGGCATAATACTAGGAAGACCGGGGTGGTTTTTCACTTCAGTTTTGTGCAAAATGGAAGCTCCCAATTCCTGGTTTTCAGCAATTTGCACTGTTTTCCTGCATCAACACTGCTGCATTTCAGTCCCGTTCCTCAGATCATCCAAAGCAAAGGGTAGTTCGACAGCTGCACTCGAACCTCTGGAGAGATACCACGTCCACAACACATCCTCATCTTCCTGGGACACCAGCAGCAGCCTTGCCCCAGGTTCACACACAGAGCCCTGTGGCCTGGCTACCTGCCTGCCACGTTCAGCGGCGACTACATCCAGGGAGGCAAACTGGCTAAAGGTGTGTGTTTGATAGGCAGAGGCAGAATTAGCTACTGAGTCCAGTACAAAGATCTAAGGGAAATCGGGAGGCAAAGATTGCCTAGCACAGCTTGCGGGAACGCAGGCTGCTTTTGGAAAGCCAGAAAAACCAGCTGCACATTCTTTCACTGCAATCCTCCTGCAATTACTGCCTCTGCGTGGTTTTATCAGATGAGATTATTGAACATTAGCAGTTGTCAGCTGTTTTCATGCAGCTAGGCCTTTGCCTTACGCTCCTAATAATCAACCTTTTGGTATTAATGTGCCTCTATCAGAAAGGGATCAGAAGTATTTAAATGTACCTCATATTCAGTAGGTATTTTGCAAAGTTTGATTCTGTATTCTGAGGTGCTCAGAAATGTATGGGGCTTAACAAAAATGTCATAGCCTAGTTTCTAGTTCTTCCGTAGAATATAATAACCATCTCCCTGCTACAGAATTAGGAAAAAAAAGTTTAATATAGAAGCACTATAGACAAGATCTTCTCTATTCAACTCTGTGAGCTTTGAAGGCAATTATTGCAGAGAACTTTGCTTTTAGTTTTTAGTTTATTACAGAGACTTTTTCGCTTACGAGAATTTTTAGTTATCGTCTACCTGTCATGCTGAGGATAGGACTCGGGACCGGCTAGCATCCGTTGTCTTTAACCAGGCTGTGTAAGTACATTTGCAAACGTGTTGTGAATGAGGTTTGCAGCAGGAAATTAAGGAGTCTGCCAAATGAGGCAAAAACGTGGTTTTGAAAGAAATGTGTTTACATTTTCAGACACAGCCTGGCAAAAAGAAAGCTGCTTTCAGCTGTGACTTGTGATTGCTAGACTGTCAGTTCAACCGTGCAACAGCTCTCGCAGGAACGGATAGAAAAGATTTCATAGTGCTTGCCAGTGAATAGCAAGGCAACCAACACCCCTAACCTATGGGGCGTTCTGTAGAGTCCTGCCCACAATACACAGCACTGGCACTTCTGGAAGTGTTTTTGTCTCCTTAATGCTGTTCAAAACAGATTTTTAACTGCTGGCCTGCAATCATTGGGAGCAGTGACATTTTGAACTGCTCCTACAGACGGGGTGCAGGTGCTGCTAACTGCTACCTATGCACAAGCAAGAATGACCTCACACTTCTTGGTCTGGGATGCAACAGCAGTCTGTCAGCTTTTGCACAGGCCAACACACAAAAACCAATTCCTAAATGGTGGGAGAGAGTATCTTAGTAATGGAAAAGGAATAAAAATTACCTATACTGCTCCTGCTTTTCCTTAAAAGAAAAGACTACCAAAACATGTGTTGGCTCTTAGAGGGAAAGTTATCCCCTCTCTAAAATGGTGATGCTGTTATTGGGACGACAAGAGGAACCAGTCCGTCTGTGTCTCCACCCTACTGATGCAGGAGAGAGTAAAGGCAAATAGGTCATGCAAGGGTGGATCAGGGGTTTTTAATACTGCTGTTTCATATGTGGAAGTGAAATATGTTGTTGCACCTGGAAATGCTGGCCGGCCCAACTATATAATCACCACACTGCTGCAAGCAAAATCTACTCCACAGGCAGGTCTATGCTATAGGCTTCTGCCTGCATAAATATGTGGATGGGAGCAGCGGAGAGATGTGATACCTGACCCACATAGGTGTGCTAAAGAAGCTTTACTAGCATAACTTGTTTGGCTGTCGGGTAGAGAGGGGTGGTAACCTTCCTGTGATGAACAACTACAGAACATAATTTTGCTGCTGTAAGAGCATCCACATGGTTTGCTGGTTTAATGTCACAGGATTCCCATGTACCAAGGTACAGCATCCCTGGTGCAGGCAGAGATTAGACCACTGTGTGCTTTCTGAGAAGACACACTAAAGGAAACTCAGGACAGGCACAGGGCAAAGAAGGAGAAATGTGCAACACCTTTTAATTAAGTAGAGCTTGAAATGCTATTACATTGCAACACACTGACAGGACTGAAAAAAGGAACTTTAAAATTAAGTATGGATGCTGGGCGTAAGCACATGCTTTTTAATGGGATGCCCTGCATTTAACATAAGGGCCGAGATGGCAACGTGAAATCCCTGAACATTTTTCCCTTTTCCTCCTGTTCCTCATGTATATCTGTGGGAGTGGCTTGCAACGGGGAAGACAAAATTTATGGTGCGGTCCTGAGATGCCACGTCTCCTTGAGACTTGTCACCCCTTGGCTGTGCCCCACAGTGTCCCAAACCTTCAAGGAGAACCTTTCAAATAAATGACGGGCAGCTCCCAGGAGAAAGGCTGCCCAACCTGCGGGGCTCTACACAGTGTCTCCCGAGAGATAAAAGGAAGGTTGCCAGGATATAGTGATTCCTGTCTTTAAGATGGTATCACAAGATGGATGAGCAGGGCTGCAGCCTGTCTGTGCAGAACTTCAAACAGGCGCTCTGGAGGCGGTAGGGCACAGGGCTGACTCACTCGGCCAGCTGGGTGGACACAGCCTGTCCAAGCACGTCTCAACTTTCCAGCTCTGGAGTGGGTTGCCCTCAGACAGCTCCCTTGTCCTCAGCTCCCTCCAAGGGCTCTCACATGGCACGTTATTTTAGTATTGCTTTCAGCTTTGTCTTTTTTCAGCTCTTCCCTCTCCCCTGCAAAGCGACAGTGGGGAATTGCAGAACGACCTGCATCACACACAGCCGAGATCGCTTTGTATTGCCCCACACCTGGCTGCACCGTGGGTGAGGTGCTAGGGCACTTAAGGGGTTTAATTTGGGTGATTAAATTCTCCAGTATTAATGCTACGGGTGTTCCTCTCTCTGAAATAACACCATCCACATAACTCGATCAGCAAATAAAAGGAGCCAGCGAAAGTTAATACTGTAGTTACACAAGTGCTACGAAGTTATAACCACTTTATATCCTTCCTATGGGCTTGGTCTTTCGCACAGCCCTGTGTAAGAACAAGCAAAGCTCAGAAACCTGGGCCCGTGGTTTTGACAGAAGGAGCTGGCTTTTCCTGTGAGTCAGGACAGCACAAAGCATGAGAGACGCTGAGTGCGGAAGCAATGAAACTGCAGATTTTAGGCAAGATTATTTTCCTGGCTTTGTCAAATTCATTTGAAATGTGCAACTACTCCCCAGAACGACGTGTACACACCAAACACACCTCCTTGTAAATGAGCAGCATTTTCCCCTCTGGCATTTGCTTTATTGCTTTTAAGAAACTGGGAGGAAAAACTGTAGATCTACTAGAGTCAGTAGGAATTTTCCACTAACAGGATCAGAGTTCACGCTACAGCAAGTACAATATACTGAAAACCAACTCAAAGTTATTCTTTGTTATATAAACGAAGTGAATGAATGCAAGGAATCTAGCTCTGAGGCCTCGGAGCGTTCCACCTCCTGCATTTTCGGGGGTTGTTCACATATTTGAAAGGATACTTAGTGCCTCGAGACTTCAAGTCTTTCCAATCAAATAAGTCAGCAGAAGTTTCTCATCCTTTACATGTCCCACACAGTCTAGATATGTCCACACTAAAAAAAAAATAACCCCTTTCCTAGGAAAAAAAAATATACAATTATGCCAGTGTAAACCTGTGCATGTCCTCAGCCCCTGGGGTATTCTACCCATCTGGATGGGGACTTCACTTCTGTGGTCTCTGCTACTCCCCGCCTGCCCCACTGCTGCAATGGGCACAGATGACAGCGCAGGCATGTGACAAACTATCGGCTGCGCACATTTAGCTACGTTAACTCTGCAATACACTTAATAGATGTTTCGGGAAAACAACAAAAAAATGATTTTAATAACTGGGAAGCAACGCTGAGGAATGCACACCAAGGGCTGAGAAGTGAAGGAAACTATGTGGCAAGGCAATTACTAGTCAGTTAATAGAAGAAATGGTTAACCTGCATTTACACGAACGTGGGTGTTACCTAATCCTTACTGCCATCCCACAGTGGTGGGATTTCAGTTAGGAACAGTCTATCTGACAAAGTATTACAGTTTGCAGCAACAACGTCTCACTTACAGATAATCTACTGCTATTCATAAACACATTTACCTATCAGTTCCCAGGAAAAAAAATTTAAAAGTCATAGTACCTTCTCATTCTCAGGAAGCCTATGTATGTTATAGCCTGGAAATCCAGACGCTGATTGCCAGGAAAATGCTCTGCCCATGACTACCAAAAGCAGCCAGCCCGATTACAGCCTTTCGACATTTCACCGAAGCACTCGGCATGTGCTGGAGCTGCTGCACTTGACTTCTCAGGTCTCACTGTGATGGCGCTGCCATGTACCTATAAACTGTTCAATAAACTTGAAGTGGTTTTGAATCATTTGCAACAACAGCTGATTCAAACAAGCTTTTTACAAGCCTCGCATTCCCCCGTGGCAACTGTAACCCCTTTTGGTAGCCAGTGAAGAGAAACCCACAGTCAGTGCCCTGGCAGCTGAGAGAAATCCTCATAGTAAACCAGAGTCTTACATTAAATACTGAACTAGTTTATTTTTGTCTGCCCCCTCATCACAATTTTTTTTTTTTTATTACAGATTTTTTTAATATATACCTCCTACAAGCTTAAGGAAACTGAGTCCTGAAAGTTCTCTGCAGCCCGGAGAGCTGGCAGGGCAGCGCCTGCCTGGCTGCCCAGCACACCGACACTCCCACTCCCTAACGAGCAACCAAACAAAAACACGGCGGATGGTTCCCTTCAGCTGCCCACTGCTCTGCGGTTTTTTCCCTGAAAGGACAAGCCAGTCTAAAATGTGCATGTCATCAGGCTCCTCCATTAGAGCTCGTTAGTGCGCAGCTCCTCGGACTCCAAACACTGCAGGATTTTTTTTGCTTTCTGAAACAAATTAACAGCTCTGGAGACAGTTTGTAGTAAAGCCAGACCAGTTTAACTACTACAGATTTTGCCTATTCTATCAAGCTCCTCTCTCAGCACTCCCAGCTCTCAGGCTGTCCTTGGCAGCTGTACTTTTGATCATCTTAAGAGGGGAAAAACCCCTCTTTCAGTGCAGTATTGACAGCCCAGCTTGCACACTCGCAACCCAGGAATAACTCAGCAATTTACACAGCCGGCCACAAACTGGTCTCTATTTTATCGAGCCCAGCCGCCTGCCAAGCAGCACGATTTCTGTAGTACTTACTTCCCCACTGTTTTATTTCAGTGACACAAACACAACAAAGCTCCCTGCAATTCCACTGCCAGAGCAGCTAGGCTGGGTGCTGCAGCCCAAGACACAAGTTGCAGATGCAAAGCAGGTCCTGCCCAAAACCAACACCCCCAACTCAGGGAAACTTCCTCCCCCTCCCCAGGTTTGGGGTCTGCAACACCCACACACACACACCACACCACCCTGCAGAAGAAGCCAACCTGACCCCCAGGCTGGGCTCCCTCCCTTCAAACCAGCCACCAGCCCTATACACTATCAAGCCGCAGCAGCTGCCTCACCCCTTCTCTGCTCAAACCACCTTTCTGGGGGCACTGGCTGACCCTCTGGAGCCAGGCACCACCCCACCACCCCCACCTCACTACTGCCCCTTCAGAGACAGGAGAAGGAGGCTAAGTTTATGCTTTAAATACAATTTTATTTATTACCAAAATTTCCAGAAGCCAAATTTGGCATTTTTTTTAATCCTCTGTAAGATTTTCATGCATAACTTGAAACTTGTCAACTGCAACAGTCAAGTGGTTACTTGAGACACTTGAACAGAGACAAACATCCAGAGTACAAACAGCTGTATCTGAATTAACAAAACTTGTCTATTACTAACCTTATAAAGCAGGACGTGCCTTCCCTTTTATCAAAACCAAGCTGACAGATCTGCCTTTAAACACACCCAACAGAATAAACTCTGTTCTCGGCAAGGGCGTTTTCCTTAAACGTTAGAAAAAAAAAATACAAAGCAAAGAATGGAGCGACTGTCCATAAACCAGTCCATGCTTCAGTCCTTCTTAATCTACTTCTTCAATGGTCGGGCCACCGGAGCCACCCGCGCCAGCCCCTCCAGCTCCCTGGTACAATTTTGTGACGATCGGGTTGCAGAGTTTCTCCAGCTCTTTCTGCTTGTGCTCATATTCATCCTTCTCAGCCATCTGGTTGCGATCGAGCCAAGAGAGGACCTCCCGGCACTTGTCGAGCACTTTCTGCTTGTCCTGGTCACTGATCTTTCCCTTCAGTTTATCGTCCTCCACCGTCTGCTTCATGTTGTAGGTGTAGGACTCGAGGGAGTTCTTGGCTGCCACCCGATCACGGTTAGCTTCATCCTCTGCCTTGTACTTCTCTGCTTCTTGCACCATACGGTCAATGTCATCCTTGCTAAGGCGACCCTTGTCATTGGTGATGGTGATCTTGTTCTCCTTACCCGTGCTCTTGTCCACAGCACTGACATTCAGGATACCATTGGCATCGATGTCAAAAGTGACCTCGATCTGGGGGACTCCGCGGGGTGCCGGGGGGATGCCTGTTAGGTCGAATTTGCCCAGCAAGTTGTTGTCCTTCGTCATAGCCCTCTCGCCCTCGTACACTTGGACCAGGACACTGCTCTGGTTGTCCGAGTAGGTGGTGAAGGTCTGAGTTTGTTTGGTGGGAATGGTGGTGTTGCGCTTGATGAGAGCGGTCATCACTCCACCAGCTGTCTCGATGCCCAGGGACAGAGGAGTGACATCCAGCAGCAGGAGATCCTGCACATTCTCAGACTTGTCTCCCATGAGGATAGCTGCTTGCACGGCAGCACCATAAGCAACAGCCTCATCGGGGTTGATGCTCTTGTTGAGCTCTTTGCCATTGAAGAAGTCCTGTAGCAGCTTTTGGATCTTGGGGATACGGGTAGAGCCGCCCACCAGCACAATCTCCTGGATCTGGCCCTTGTCTAGCTTGGCGTCGCGCAGAGCCTTCTCCACTGGCTCCAGGGTGCCACGGAAGAGATCAGCATTGAGCTCCTCGAAGCGGGCACGAGTGATGGAGGTGTAGAAGTCAATGCCCTCGTAGAGGGAGTCAATCTCAATGCTAGCTTGCGTGGAAGAGCTGAGGGTGCGCTTTGCCCTCTCACAAGCCGTACGCAGTCGCCTCACCGCTCTCTTGTTGCCAGCAATGTCACGCTTGTGCTTACGCTTGAATTCTTCAACAAAATGGTTCACCATGCGGTTGTCAAAGTCCTCCCCACCCAGATGGGTGTCACCAGCTGTGGACTTCACCTCAAAGATGCCATCTTCAATGGTAAGGATGGATACATCGAAAGTGCCCCCTCCCAAGTCAAAGATGAGCACATTCTTCTCTCCAGCCCGGGTACCTTTCTTGTCCAAGCCATAGGCTATTGCAGCTGCTGTGGGCTCATTGATAATACGCATCACATTAAGGCCAGTGATGGTGCCAGCATCTTTGGTGGCCTGGCGCTGGGAGTCATTGAAGTAAGCAGGCACTGTGATGACGGCATTCTGCACCTTGCGCCCCAGGTAGGCCTCAGCAATCTCCTTCATCTTGGTAAGTACCATGGAGCTGATCTCCTCTGGGAAGAAGGTCTTCATCTCACCCTTGTACTCCACTTGCACCTTAGGCTTGCCACCCTCGTTCACCACACGGAAAGGCCAGTGCTTCATGTCCGATTGCACTGTGGGGTCATCATACTTGCGGCCGATGAGACGCTTGGCATCAAAGATGGTGTTGGTAGGGTTCATAGCCACCTGGTTCTTGGCAGCGTCACCGATCAGGCGCTCTGTATCGGTGAAGGCCACATAGCTGGGCGTGGTGCGGTTGCCCTGGTCGTTGGCGATGATCTCCACTTTGCCATGCTGGAAGACACCCACGCAGGAGTACGTGGTGCCCAAGTCGATGCCGATTGCCGGCCCTTTGCCAGACATGGTGACAGGTTGCTCTGATCAGCTACTCACTCGCGCTCGCCTCTGCCACCGCCCGCTCTCGCTGCTCTCCGCGGCTCGAAGTGCCGTCCCGGCGCCGTTGCCGCCCGCTTTATAGCCGCCGCAGCCGCTTTCTGGAACCTGCCAGAACCCTGATGGTCAATCTAGAAGCCCGCCTACCACCCTTGGCCAATCGCCGGCGTGAGTCAGCGAAAAGCTCCCGCCCCCTAACTCCTGGCCAATCAGAACCGTGGCGCCCACCCGCCAGCCCAACCCTCCCCCGCCGTACGGCGGCCAGACCGTACTTCCTGGTTTGTCTCGGTCCGCCTCGGCTTTCGGTGTGCGTCACCGCCCTTGACCAATCACCACCCGCCCCGCCCCCGCCCCGAAACTCTACCAGAAAGTTCCAGTGGACGGTAGACGCGAGGTTGGGGATTGACAACAGCATTGTCCAATAGAGACCGGAAAGCAGGGTGGGGGCGGGGCGAGGGCTGGGCTGGGTGGTCGCCATGCGACCCGCCTCGCGCTTCTAACAGGCAGGGCGCTGGGACCGCCCCCTCCCCTCCTCCCCCGCCTCCCTCCCGCCCCGCCCCGGCCGTGGTGGCACGTAGTCCCCGAGCGGCGGCGGTCGGGGGCGCGGGGGATGCTGAGAGAGTGGGATCGGGCCCTGCGCTCGCCTCCCTGTGCAGCGCTGCCGGGGAATTTACCCGTATTTGGTCGCAGGGCGGCAGACGTTCAACCCTTGCCCCCCGCCTCCTTGCAGCCTCCCTCCCTCTTGTCAGCGCGAAACGGCCGCCCAGCCGCCCCCTCCCGCCGCCGTGACCTCTGGCGTGGACTGGGGTGCTGCCAGCCCGAGGAACATTCTCGGCGGCGCGAGTGACTTCGGGCCCTCCCTCTATGGCAGAGGGACAGTCCCGCGGCGAGCGCAGGCTCAGGCAGTTTTTAGCCTGGTTCTGTCACGGCTTGGCGGGCTGACAGCGCTCCGCCGCTCATCCCCTTTCCGGGGCAGCGGGGGCGGCTTCTCCCCTCGCCCGGCCGCCCTGCGCCTGCTGTCGCTGCTGCCGGTGCTGCCGAGGTGGTAGGTAGCCTGCCCCGGGGTCAGGAGGCAGGGAGCGGCATCTGCCTCTCCCCTGCGAAAAGAAGCAGTGAGGGGGTTGGGCAGCCCTGTTGCTGCATGTTTCTGCGCGGTGACCATTCTTGAAACGCCTCCAAATTTTTGTCTGTTGTGCTAATGTAAAATGTCGTCACGCCTACATTTAGCAAAAGCTATGAAGCTGGGGACTCGGAGCTAGGAAAGTGCTTTGATGGAAATAGATTTGTTAAACATGAAAATCTGCTGTGGTTCCTCCAAATTATTCCTCCCTACTTTGAGACAAACACCTCAAAATATTCCAGTTCTAGTAAGGAGAGCAAAATACCATCCTGAGATCTCTTTTCTCCTCGGAGGCTTACTGAGCAGCTCCTTTTGCATAGCTCCTTGAAGAGTGTGGCTGAAATTCTGCTACCCCTTGACTTTACGTGTTACGTGAGAGAAGGATTACGTACACTGTGTGCTCAAATCATCTCATTCATTTTGCCCCCAGCCTTCACCATGATGCTGTAGCAGCCCTTACAGAAAACTTAGAGCTCTTCCCAGAATGATTTGTGTTCATGCAGTGATTACCGATACTTTAACTCCCATTCAAAAGCATCCTTGTTTCAACTAGTGTTATTTTTCCAAGCCTTTTTACAAGACATGAGGGTTCCACATCTTTTGTGTAGTATGTGTGTATGTAGTTTTGAGATGGAAGCACTTCCATTTCTGACAGTAAATATTGTACATGCCTAACTATTATTCTTCCACAGATCCTGGTCTTTTTTCACACCGGTTCTGACCTGGGAGAAATCCAAAAGAAGTCAAAGGAAACTGGAAACTGTCAGCTCTCCCTGCCTGCAACAGGAGCTGCTCTGTATGTACCGTATGCATATTTCTGCGATGGGAAGGGTGTCGGTTTCTCTGGTAGTTAGACCAGTGACTGATTCATCCCTGAACTATCTCTTCCTGTAATTCACTGCTACTTCATTCAGTTGATCGTATTATATGGAGCAGGGAGAAATGCCAGAGGGAGTTGGTTGATAAATTCCCACTTTGGCTGAAAAACTGATGTTATTTATTATTTGTATTATTTGTGAGGATTGTCCTATAGGAGCACTAGTAATGCATGAGAACCCTGCTTTGATAGCTGCAGTATAAAACTCAGACCCTGTTATTTCAAAATAAAAAGAGGATTCCTGCCTCAAAAATGAATGGACAGAAACGAGATGGAGAGCACGAATGGACTAATAAATTACACAGCATTGATTAGCACAATAAGCAGTCTTTGCAGCAAAATTAATTTGATATCTCATTTAAGTGTAGCTGTAATCAAACAGGTTTTATCAGATTTAGAAGTGACATTTCATTAGTTTGGCGCAAAGCTTTTACCTATATGTTTTATCAACCCATGCACAAAATATGTACAACAGCTCCAGACAAAACTTGTTTGGGGTTTCCTTGGCCCAGTAAGTAGTATGCCCCTGATATGGTTGTACTGATAACCTGCTAAGGAGGTGTTTGCATTGACTGGATTAGTGCTTACCCTGATAGAACACCCTCAGTCTTACTTATTTCATCATTTGAATTGTTGTTTTGCAGTAGTAAATTTGGGGAAATTATCTTGGAGGAACATCCGAGCACACCATGTTAATGCCAGTGGTGTAAATGACACACTCGTGGCCAATTTTCAGGAAAAATCAAAAGTTCTGTAGACTCAGGCTACCAAATATTTCATTTGGCCTGTTCCAGTATTTCTTTCCCAGATGAGCACGTAGGCACTGTTTTCCTCTTGTACAACGATATGTATAGGCCTGAGCTGCTTTTTAAGCTTTTGTTCCTAATCGGAGGATCACGTGATGTTCTTGCCATCATCTCTGATCTCTAACCAATGTCCTTAGAGAAGTCCAGTCTAACTAGAAGCAGCAACCTTGAAAATCTCATTAGACTCATTGTCTTTTCTCAGCAGAGCTATTACAAGCCTGCTTTTTGTCAGCAGTTCTCTAAGACTTGCAGCACAATTTGTGAACCAACTCACCTATGCAGTCATCCTCTCATATGGGAAGAGCCACATCATTTTCTTTTATGTTGCTTCATATGCAGTCATGTTACAGGTGAGCCAAACAGACTGGTTCAGAAATTAAAGAGTGAGCTTTATGGTGAGGACTTCAGCACAAGTTTGATTTTCCCTTTAAAAAAATATTCACTGTTATTCCCCCATCCTGAATCTGTAAGCCTTGTTTTCACCGTAACTTCCAGAACAGCGAGTCGGCGCCTCTGGAAGTAGCAGGGCTCTTTCTGATCCATTTATTTGTGGTTCGGATCGATAATGCACCTACGTCTCCTGCTTGGCAGCGTTACGTAATTTGCTCTAGGCTATTCTCCATTACACCACCCAGCCAGAAACGAAGATGATAGTTAGATTTCTTCAGTGAAGCAAGAGCTCAGTATCTGGAGCAGAACTGAGAACTCAACGCTTATCTTTATCTCGCTAAAAGGAAGACTTTTTCCCCACATAATTTCATAAGGCAATGTAGTATAAAAATAGGAGTGAACACAAGTTACAGTTCAGTCAGACATCAGCCACTGGGGTCACTGAAATGATAAAGCTGAAATGCACCGGTCTGTTCAGGTTGGACAATCAGAAGATCTCAGTCCTTAAATTCTGGTATCCATTTCCCTCGTATCCATTTCCTCATAAAATGGCACATATCAGGTAGTGATTTATGGTGAGAATAAATGAGTTATTTTGTAGTACAGCAATCTGTTCAGAAAAGTTCCAAGAATGAAAAATACTTTGTCGTAATACCTTTTCATCACTGAAATTCTTAATCTCATTTATAGTTGTGAATATATGTCCAGCAATTTGTATTCAGACAGGAACTACCAGTGTATGAAATGACAACAGATTTGTCTGAGAAGGTGCTGTTGTGTTAAAAATCATAGTGCATGTGGGGGGAACTATTTAACTTTTTTGCATTATTTTGTTTTTATATACCTGCGCTTTTTGCACACAGATGCTCCCTTGTTAGTTTGAAAGGCAGCCACAATGCCTGATCTTTCTTAAGTAAGTGATCCTTTGTTTTTGTGAATAACAAAGTTCTGCAAATCAATATATAACATGTTTTCGGCAAATTACACACACGTGTGATCGGTAACGTGGAAATAATCAGAACAGCAGAATATAGGGCACAGTAATTTGGTGTTGCCCAACCAGAAGTTAAAAAATCATGAGTCAGATCTCCTAAAATTATAAACCTAGTTTAAAATTATGAGCTGAAAAAACACATGTGGCTTTATTCACCTTCTGGCTTTTTAATCTTTAGCATATGTTCAGATTACACTTTTAGGATTTTCTGTGTAATTTGCAGAGCTAATTTTTTTTAATAAATAAAGTAGCTGATTAAACCATCTATTTACACAACTAAAATCAGGCTGCCTCTGATTGATTAGACTCAATAAAATCATGGCAGTTGTCAACACTGATTACACTAATGCTTGATGTTTCAAGGAATAATTATTTTATAATTAAGTGGGTTTAAAACACACTTGTTTACACAGACTTCTGACAGGTCGCCAAGGCATGATTAAAAGCTGAGGTTAGAATCACTAGTGCTAACTAGATAAACCAGTGTGCTGTGCATTTTAGGCAGTCAGTTCTTCACGGTCCTGTAACTGCAGCCTCCTTTTCTTGCAGCCAGTGCCAGCTCTACTGACAGTAATAAATAAGGGACTTCAGAGCAGACAGTTTGCAAGTAATCACAGAATCAGATCAGAAAAGGACCTCATTTTGTATCTAACCAAAACCTCCTTTCTTGTAATTTAAGGCAATTATTTCTATTCCTATCAATTGTGTATATGAGAAAACGTTATTCCGTTTTTCTTTGCAACCCGCTTTTATATATATGAAAATCATCATGTTTCCCCTCGACCATCTCTTCTGTAAGATGACCTAAAATCATTCATTCTGTGCTCAAAGGCTTCTAGACTTTCTCATTGCCTTCTGGATTCTCTGCACGCAACTTGTATCGTATTTTTCAAGTGCTGCGATCAAAACTGGAGACTTTACTAGCTCACACCTTAGCAGTTCTGAAGGAGCAGATTATTCTCCAGTTTGGACACTGCAGTTTTCACCTTTATTTGCAACCACATGATGTTGCAGACTTCTTTTCAGACTTTGATCCAAAATAACACGTGGATTCTTTTCAGTGGAAGTTAAGCAGCTGTTCCTTTACTTGCACAGCTCATGAGTCCAGCTTGCACTTGTTCCTATTAAGTAACATGTTTTCGGATCACATCTGCACCTTGCCAGGGTTATTTTGAATTCTAGTCTTATCTTCTAGTATAGTTGAAGTTGAACTCTGCTTGGTCTTGTTTGAAGATATTGAAAGGATACTCTGTATGGTCCTGGGGGTGAATAAATGACCACAGAGAATTTTGTCTAGAACTGCTGTGAATGGGGTTAAGCAACACACTGTAATTATTGGCAGTAACCGTAAAGCTGGAAAATGCTGCTAAGTCTTAAACAAGGGAAATGGTGTACTGTAAACACAGGCAAAGACCAATTCTTCATACTCAGAGATCAATATAGTTTGATTAATCTCTCAGATTCACTTACGTGCTTAGTCTGAAGAAATTTTATAATAATTGATCTGTAGCAGTGCTACATTTCTCTCATATTCTCATTCCCATGATTTATTTGATTTTTATTCATCTCAGTTTTCCCTCTTGTCATTCTTGGCAGGTGAATGGAAAAAACACAGGAGCAGATGAAGCAGGTAGTAACTGGTACTTGACTCTGTTGCCAGGACTGTTACTAGATGGAATTAAATGAGAATAATAAGCAGATTTGTAAGAATATTTTATTAAAGATACTGCATCAAAGCACAGAATAAGGTTTAAAGATGATGAAAACTAACCTGAAATGTCTTCACTGATACTCTACATAGACTACAAATAATTGCTAATTTAAAGAACAGTCACAGCCTGTTCTAGATCTCCTACGCTTACTGCTGAAAGCCTATCTTTAGGAGATGCTATAAACATATTACCCTTCACTCTTCTGCTTCGTGGTGGTCCTACCATGAAGGTCCTTCCTGTTCTCTATGGAAAGGACATCCCATTTGCTATTAGATGCCCCAGGTACATTGTGCCTTTTCTCTGCAGAGTCCCCAGCAGTATCTGGCTTCGCCCAGATATTCACCATCTTCCCCTTTGCTCCAGCACAGCCATCTGGACAGAAATGTCAGCATTCCATTACTGCACTGGTGGCTTTTAAAATGCATATATTAATGTTTAAGGTGTTATGTGTTAATAGAGCTGACACCTTCAACAGCTATATGCTGAAATGTTTGGGGCTATGTAATTAGATTAAGCAACTACATTCAAAGATACCTGCACATCTTTTCTCGCATTTGTATAGCAACTTTATAAACTCAGAAAGAATAAAGCAAGCACAGACACATGCCCTACACAAGCTGCAATACAGACAATATTTTACACACTTCATAACAGTAATGAAAATTATGCCAATTATAAATAAAATTATAGACAGTCTTCTTGAGATAACAGTTATACTGAACAATGAAACATCCTTTTAGAGTGATGAGTAGAATTAGTAAGATGCGTAACTACAGCAGAATATAGATCAGCAAGTTCAGTCTGCTTACATGTCTCAATCTGATCTGCTGTTGTCTGGAGGAAGCAAAAGAAATTAATATTCTTTTAATTCATGCCAGCCCTAATTTGAAACATTTACTGCCTTGTGGTGGTTTTGGTTAGGGGTTTTTTTCCCCATTAATTTAGCTGGAAACATTGGGGTTCCTAAAAATGCTCAAATCTGAACATGAATGCCTGATTCTCCTCTTCGAGCCAGTTTTTGCAAGGTTTAGATCCAGAACAAGGTGCACCCCGTGCCCTGTGCAGATTATTTCACATTTACTCATCTCCTTGTTGGTAAAAATTTTTCACCATTTGTGTAATAAGACCAGAGCACCATTTCTTTACTCTCCACATACAAGCACTGTGCTCCATGGAAGGTCCTCTTCAGCTTGGAAATGACGGTCATGGCAGCAGGGGGACTCAGGTCAGCTGGATCTTTCTCACCATCCTGTCCTTCCTCAAGGACCCTCTGTCCTCAGCTTTTAGGAATTTTTTTCACCTTGTACTCCAGATTAATTTTTTTGCTCTCTTTTTTAACAGTTGATAGTTTAGCATTGTAACTGTCTCAAAACACATAAGTTTTAGTTCATGAGTATACACTTCTAATGTTTGAACTAAAAAATCTAAACAGTTTTTGACAGGAATGCTACAAAGCCTTATTTCAGACAGGGAGCAGTCCAGCACATCAACAGCAAATCCTGCAAACTCATTCCAGTGCAGCCCTTAACACCTGGCATCTGCCTCCATGAAAGAAAACTTCAAATTTGTTTTTAACAGGTGTAAACAATAGTCACAAGAAAGTAAGTTGTATAATACAGAGAAGAGTCCAAAACAACTTTTACTGCATGTTCTAATTGGACTGCTTTTGTGCCTTTTGCGACTGCTGTAGTATGTCAAAAAGCAAAGGTGGTGCCAGTTCAGATCTGGCACACGCAGTTCTGAGTTTTTATGAAATCTTTTGCCGACCAGTTCTTCCTCATGTCTTCGTCAAACCTGGTTCTCTCAGTTGTTCAGAAGCTTAGAAGTCCCTATTTCACTACTGCCATGCAGAAAAGAAATGCAAGAAAAATATTAAAAGTCAGAAGCCCACACTCCAGTACTGTATTTGCTAGCATGATGTGGTCCCTCCCACCTCGCTATGGTGTGGTTTTGCTCTAAATACCCATCCTTCAGTTATATTCAGAACACCCACCACAGTCAGGAACTACCTTTAAAAGCCATACGGTTCATTTCCTTAACCCCTACCCCACCAAAACACAACTTAACCTGAAACAATATTTTGATCTTGTTTCAGAAACTTTTCTTTCTCCTTTGCCCTCCATTTTCAAAACAGCTAAAGGTTTGCTGAAGAAAAAACTTCACTTCCTAAGCCTACCAGATGTTATTTTTGATACCGTATGTGTTACTTTCCAGCCGTGGTTTTATGGCTTGGCTTAGTGAATGCTCAAAAAATTGCACAAGTAGTATTTCCCCTCAGCCTGGACTTCTCATAGCTTGGAACACCTCCACTCTGGAATACTTCTTACTGCTTCATATTTGCCTTTTTATTTTCTCACCTTGCATAATTCAGAGGAAACTGTTATATATATACTTAGCCCCCTTCCTAAATCCTTATTTTAGGTGAAATGCAGATAAATGATATAAACATTTACAATTCCTGGAAGTCTCTTTCAACCAAACTAACAGAGTCAAACAAATATGAGCACCTTTGTATCTCATACAAACAGTCAAAACATGGGAAACATGTGGATGTAACTTTTAAAAACAATCCTCGGGGTTTTTTTCTTGGTACACTGACTTCTTTCTCTGGATATATAAATCACATTGCACAAAGTACACGACCGTCCCACTTCTGGCTAATTTACACTTGATGTTTCTATGTGCACTATGGCAGCGCTGGACCAAGTGGTTGTGTCTACACTGCAGAGCAGAAAAGGCTGCCCGTGAAGCCCGGTTTATCAGCTGTCTGCATCACTTACCTGCTAGAGCATCCTCAAGGCCAGCTCAGGGCTGAATTTCCTGGCAGACCTTTGAGAGGAAAGCCTTGAGAGTGGTGCTCCACACTTCAGTGCGCACTGTAGGGCGCCCCATGTGACATGCGGCCAGGCCCTCACAGCATATGCCACACCCAGAATTGTCTGTATGTTGTATCTGCTCTCTGTGCCATGTCACAGACGTGATGGTGGGCAAAAATAGCCATCTGGGACAAACGGCTTTTGTTTCATGCCAGGAGGGCAGTGTGAGCATGGGGAAGCAGCTTTGGGCAAACTGCTAGCTTCACACTACTGCTGGTTCTGGCAGCAAGTCCACATGTCTACCTAATACATTCTTTGAATCTTGGAGGGGAATTCATTGGGCTGATGCTGTTGTATCAAAGTTGCTCTTCCTTGACTAGCTCAAAGGTCAGGAAATGCCTTTTAGTTTGTACACTGTCAACAGAGAAAAAAAGGTATTCTAACTACAGTATGCATGTGAACGTTCTTTTTCCACAGGCAACATCAGTGTTTTAAGATTGTTGTTTATAAAGATGCTGGCCTGCATTTTACAGTCAAAGATATCTGTTGTTTGCAGATCTTGCACAGCTCACGCGGCATGACTGAGCTTCTTCACACCACCACCCTCCACTACACCGACTATGCTGTGTGGGACCACCTCTGAGTGTGGGAAGGTGGGTTGCCTGTGAATATTAAATGACATTTTTTCCAATGAGACTGCAAAAATACTGTTAATGTGTGCCAACTGTGGTGGTGTGGTGTACACACAGAACTGTGAACACCAGAGAACTGCTGGCATGGGCAAGAAGAGCTTTTAGCCCACAGTAAGCTAGATTAGAGGTAAAACGTTGAGCTCTCCTCCCAGAGCTACCCTAAAACTAGAAGTTGTTTTAGGAATGCACAGCTGCAAGAGCATCTGCTTTCCTCTTCACGCAGTGAACTCTGCTCAACAGCAGAAATGTTTGATCTTTTTTAAAGGACCTGCTTGTTTCCAGTGAAGCCACCAGATGGAGCTGACACCTCCCCATCGCCCCAGCCATGCTCATCTGCCAAGTTAAGGCACTCCAGAGAGGGTACAGAGGATGCAGTTTCTTCCACTTAATAAAACTCAAAGGAAGTCTGTGATTAGCTGGATGTTTACAAATAAAAGGAGGATCTGGAGATGGATCAAAGATAACTCTCCAGATTTGGCATGATATCAGGTTCCCATACTAATAGCATCTGCATCGGTTTGACTGTTACATCAAGTGGTTCAACTTGGCATATCTCATCATATATTAATAATGCTTTTTTAATGCTTAGCGCATTTATTAGAAGTCTGAAGATTCAGCCAGCTAAGGACTTGAAAAAACAAAAAAGCCAACACCCTACCCAGCTAACAAGATCTTCCAAGCTCCATTTAAAAGAGAAGGACCTGCTGGGCTCTTCCTCACCCTGCTTTCTGCAATGGAAAGGGAATCAAGAAGCAAAGGTACACGCTGTTCCAAAGTCCAAAGGATGTAGTACTTCAGGCTTAGTAATAGGGGCAGTAGCACTCAAAGCCTGTTCTCTAATGATCCAAGCAGCCTGGATGGTCTAATCATACCAGATACGCTTTTTACCGAGAAGTCTATAGTTCATCCTGGATCTCAGTGACTTTGGCACAGCCCCAGTGACTGAGAAAAGCAGATCTGAGATAAAAGATGGTGGTGTGTGAAATACACTGAGTTAATGTATATGTGTTTTAAAGGACATCTTTGTTTTGACTCTGTGTAACAAACCAACACAGCTTGTGAGGTCTGGAAGGCCACAGACTATTCCTGCTTTCATAGTAGTGCTCTGTTTGAAGCTCCTATTTCTGTTTGGGGTCTAAGCCACACTGAACTTGCTCAAATAAACATTCTCCAAAGGAAACTGCCTTTGAGCTATTTAACTCTTTGCACAGCCAATTATGCGTGAAAGAACTGTAACAATTCCTGTAAGATTTCTTGTGTCTTAATTGACTTATTTTTCAGTTTTTAAGTTACTGTTCATCAAGACCTCTGGCAGAACTGATCACGTTAGCAACAGCCAGTAAAATCTAAGCAAAACACAACCCCATCTACAAGCAGACTAGGTGGGGCTAATCCTCATACTTCCAGACTGTGCCGCTGTCATGTTTTACAGCATAGGTAAGTGTACACAAATTATATTTAATCTACCTGATAGCAGTGCAGCTCAGAGATCCAAGCTCTCCTGGGCTTTGGCACATACTAAGACAATTTCTTCCTCAGTTCTAAGGGATCCTGCCCTGTATTTCCTCCTTCTACAATACCACTGTATCTATCCTTTTCCTGAAGGAGGCATATTCTCAATTTCATCTCTTAAAATGTTTCCACTTTGTATAAATAATTAAATAACCAAGGGCTAGAAACCAGGACCGTCACAGTTTGGTAGCTGGAACTCCCTACCAGTAGGTACCAGTAGGGTTCCCCGCAGGCAGGGAGGAAGCAGAGGCAGCATGTTTAGCATCCTGAATAAATGCTCTAACGATGACTTGTGTAAAAGGAAGGAGCGTAACCGATACCAGAAGCCTGGTGTATCAACTGCCAAAACCAAAAGTAATGTATGGTATTCAGCGAACTCTATTTTTAGCCAGCGTATCTGCATTTCCACAAACTTTCATGGTCTTGGGGCTTTTGCCATGGAGAGAGGACATTATATTATTTCTCCCATTCATTTTCTGGGGAGCCAGAAGCAGAAGTCCCTCTGGTGACCATCCCCAATGTAGTGGGATGGCTACCTAAAAAAGGAGAGAATAGGTATTACTCAGTTGTGTAGGTTCAGTTGAACATGAGAGAACTATTAAAAAAAGTCAAGTTCTTAGCACTAGTCTCTGCTTTAAAGCAGGAAGAAAGCGCGTCTTCCCATTTCAAAACAGAAGGCAAATAGAAGAGCCAAAAGGATGAATTTTTTAAAGTAGCAACCTTGTCATCAGGAGAGATGGGGAAGAAGAGACGGGTAAAGACTGATTTTTGCATCTTTCATGCTGGCAACGCTGCTGCTACAGAGACCTCGGCAGTTGCTGACACTGGTGGCACTAAGGTACCCCCCAAAACTCTCATTGATGCAAATCACAGCTGAGTGTGAGTGAAAACAATAGCAGCATCAGGACTCTGTCAGAGAGGGAAGTTCTTGAACAGCTCTGAAAGGGCTCTTTTTTTCTCCCATAGGAAATGCTAGATGCAACACTGCTTTTGTGTTGAAGCTGCAGGTTTACTGCAGTTTTAGTGTGCCAGAAGGCACAGGAATAGATTAAACCTTTCATTTTCTTGCAAGAGAATCCGAGATACTGTTTCTGAAATTCGAGGTTCTTGGGGTGAGGTGTGCCACGCTGGCTAAGCAAAACACACATGGTCAAAAATCGGCCTTGGACTGCTCATTTCTCATCTCATAGTTTTGTTATGTTCCCTTGAATACATTAATATGAAACTTTAAAAACATATTTTCAACTACTTTTATATAGGGAACACGCATAAATTACTGAAAACAGTTTCTCTAAAAGCATGATGCACGATATTGTTTTCCTATGACTAAAAAAAAAAAAAACCAACCCTGCAAGATATTTGAGGGCAAAAGAGACCCAAAGAAAGATCCGACAGCATTTCTTTTGTAAAGTTGGCACTGGCCATTCAAGTACATGAAAGGGAATATGGGCTGGTTGTGTCAGGGTGGAATATTTACAGTGATGATGAACTGACTCCTGAGTCATGAGCTCTACTGCCCTGTATCAAATTATGATTTGTCTTTCTGTGTGAAAAAAATAAAATCATAATTCATTCCAGAATTGTTGAAGTGGCTGTAAAAGTGGCAGAAGACAATTTATAAATATGTGTCCTGGTTTTTGGCATCTTCTGCCTTCAAAATCTCAGCCTACTACACATCTCAAGAATACGCTGCACAGCAGTATTTTAGTTTTTCGGAGCTTCGAAGAAAACACAGAAAACTGGTTTATAGCTGACAATGACAGAAATGCCAGCTTTTAAAAACGTGTTCCTAATTTCTAGCCTTCAGCAGACTTGATAAAGTCAAATTAGTCATGCTTCATCTTGTAGGTCTTTAAGTCTGAGACAAGAATCAAACCAACTGAGAATTAGGGAAGGCAGAATAATTGATTTTTAACTCTTTCATATTAGGAAGCACTTTAAAGTCAGAAGCAGGCACAGGGGACAGTAACAACCTGCCAACATGTCCTTAACTTACGCAAGGAATTATCCCAAGCTGTCAAAATTAGACCAAAAATGAGATGACTGTCTCCCCTCATCGCGACACCCAGAAAAGCACATGTTGCGAGGGGCACAGGGCAGCAGGAGAGCAGGGGCCCAGCTGCCAAGCCCATGGGCAGCACAGCTGCATCTGGGCCCACAGCTGGAGGGCGCAAAGTCCAGAGGAAGGCGGGAACCATTCCTGGTGTTTGGCCAGACAAGGGTCCCGGCTCATTTGGGCCGGGCCAACCACAGGAACCGAGTGGTGTGGAGCTGTACATGGTCTGTTTCAAGAAAGACTAAGAAAGCTCCAGAGCATATCTGAGGGGTGAGCTGAGCGCAGGAAGGTTTCCAGTTCTCACAGAGGGCAGAGAGCATTGAAGTGTCTCATTTGTATGGAAGAGGCTGGGCTGCCTTTTTTCCTTATCAGGAAATAGGAGATGAACGTAGGAATTCAGCTTCCACAAGGATGCTTGGGGGAGACAGAGACCGACTTAAGCTCGGGATGTGCTTTGAGTTCTGGCACAGCTCGTTTAAGCAAACAAGCCCCCTCCCAGCCACTCATTTCTCCCCTCGTGCCACCCCGCTATTGCTAGCACAATGTCTGACACAGAGCTGGAGAGGGAGGCACAGCAGGGAACTGGTCCAGCCAAAAAATAGCCTCGCAGGGAATAACAAAAAGCCCGTCGATTGACTCAGTTCATTGTGAAGCTACGTAAATAGATATGAGACCTGAAACTACGTGGGGAGGAGTAAGGGGCTGCAGGGCTCGAGGTGGCACTGCCTTCAGGAGCAAACCTATGTCCTCACCAATAGCTGAGACACTCCTGATGGCTTAGCTCTAGTGTGTTCAAATACAATAGTGTAGTCACAGTATTCACTTTTATAACAATGTAGTTGTAATATATTCTCCAGGGCAGTACATTTTCTGTCTTCAGCTTTGAATAAAAAATAAGCTGAATTGTATTTTCTCAGTTGACTGAAAATATTAAATAGACAAGTCCCCTAATAAAAGCGTAAGTTCTTAGAATTCTGTGGTACTCTAATCTATTCAGATCAAGATTTCTCCACAGTTCCGTTGGCTACAAATATCATTATCCACAAAATGTAAATACTCCTTGAATTAACAACTTGCCAATAAGTATTTACAAATATATATGTTTTATCATTTGAAACATCTTCTCTGAAACTGAAGAAGCTCGACAGCTTTTGTGATATTTTAAAGCTCATTCCAGGCCTTTGTGAAGTTCCTCTTTTTAATTTCCAGTAAATCCTGAAAGCTAAGATCTACGCTGACTACTTACAAATTATTTTCAGGGTCACAGCCCACAGTATGGCCAAAATGAGGAAAACAACAGAACAGAGAGAGGTCCTCCAAATATAAGAATAGCAAATCACTTGAAAATCTAAGTCAGAGCATCCAGGAAGTCTTTTTCTTTCTGGCTGCGTCTCGTGCGATGGGATATGCTTACACCTCCACTCTCAAAGATCCTGAAGTGCTTTTACTCTCTTAACAGTCCACAGAGCACAGTAAGGAGATGCATAGGAACTGTGTTATGACAACTGAAAAGTATAGATTTGTTAGAGGAAACAGAACTCTAAATGAATATTTTTGCTTCCCCTTCACTATCTTTCAAGTAGCAGTGAGACTTCCACAATAGTGTAACTGCAGTTGGGTTTTTTTCAGCTCTGCTTTTGTTCTGTCTCCACAGTAAATAATTTTTATCGTGGCAGGAGCGCTGAAACACCAGTTTCACTCTCCTGCGGATGTTGTCCCATTCTGGGGAGAAAACCCCTGTCCTCAGGAGTGACCAGCCCCAGGCTGCCTCAGCACCCATCCCTTCTCCCCTTTCACAGCAGCCAAATTCCTGCTGTCAGTGCAGGCCTTTTCTTCAATAGTCTCATGCTGTTCCCCTGCATGCTTTTACACTTCATCATAAACACTCTCCCCATCTTCTTGCAAGCCAGGCTGTCTTATTTATGCCTTAGTACCTTTGCTCTTTCATGGGCACCCCCTTGCCGTGGGGAAAGAGCTTGCGTGCCCTTGCGAAGTTGAGAGCTATGCTGGTGGTGGCATATGCCTCCGGTAGGGTCTCCCAAGCCTGACAGGTCTCAGCTGAAGGGTCAGACAAAGTGTGTCCACGGGCAGGATGGGCTCACTAGCCTTTGGGCAACCATCCTAGGAGAAGGACAACTCTAACTCCAAACCCGGGCAGATGGAGCTCGTTTAGCCCTGTAAGGCCATCCATCTAAGAGAAGGAAACTCTAACCAAACCTACGACCTGAGGACTTCACTGTCACCGTCCAAGCTCGCTAGGCCCTGGCAGATGAACCTCAGATGTAAAGGGTGGGGCCAGTCTCGCACACGCTGCGCCTCACCTAAAAAATCCACCGCGCAGGCTTGAAGGGTATATTGCAATAAGCGTGGGCAAAGCCCTTCCCAAATCTTCGTCCGCGAAGCCAAGCCATGAGTGAGTACCTTTGACTTGTTCTCCTATACTCCCCTTGGTCACTTTTTGGGCTACTTCAGTCATTCCGGTTTGCTCTGCCTACATACAAGGAGATCCACTCTTACACTCCCCTGCAGTGCAATTCAGGCTCTTCTTGAGCCTTGGTCTGGACATTCATACACGTGAACAACAAGGCACTGGGTTTCATAAAGAACAGGAAAAAACATTAATTCAAGTTCAGTTGGAAAGGTTTAACAAACTTTCCTTTGAAAGGCTACAACCCCACAGCTTATAATCGAAAACCAAAGGTATTCCCAGCTGTTTGTGAAGTTAGATAGTACACATAAACACCATCATCCCCAGTTCCTCCCATTTAACTTCTGTGGTTAGTGGGTCTACTTCCACTAGGAAGTAACTCCTTTTGTGAAACGCTTTTGGGTCAGGTTCAGACCAATACACTGTGAACAAGGGCTCCTGACGCTGAGCAGCAGTCTCCCTAAATCACCCTTAGCCCTTCACTGTAGTCAGGAACGATCTCTTAGCTTGCAGAGGTCACCTCTTCCTTTTCAACAAGGTCTTTAATCTAGGCTTTGCTGTGTCCCTGCGGTCCTTCCAGCACAGGGGCTGGCTGTACTGGGTACACAGTCCATGCTCGGAGTTTATGCCGTAGTGAGCTGATCACCCGGGCCGACAGCCCTCCCAGCCAAGCTGAGTCATTCTCACTCTGGGCTCACAGGAAATTTTATCCATTCCTCCAGCCGCCCCCTCCATGACACCTTTGGGATTCACTTCCCACTGCACAGCTCTAAGCTTGGGCGCCCCAGCCTTTGTTCCCACTCAGGATCTCCTCTCCCAGTCAGCCTTCCAGCTCCCCCTGCACCACAAGACTCTCTGCCAACTCCCCCAGCACCCTCCAGTTCTCCCTCACTTCCCTTGGCTGCTTTTCCCCGTCCAGCCATAGCTGATACTCTAAGGGATAACCTCCATGGCAGAGAATTGCTGTGTGCCACATACTGACCCCTCCAACTCTTCCACTACAGCACCTGACTAACCATTTAATCTCTTAAGATGATCATTATGGTTAAACATTTTGTCTTTTGAAGCATCTTACAACACCTTAGCCCTGATTCCAGTGCTGAAAAGTGTTAAAATACCCATCCCGCTTCATCTTACACACTACGCTTCAGTCTGGGTTGGGATGGGGAATGTGGAATAAATCCTATGAATGGGGAGGCTCTGAATTAACTGAGATGCTGGAACGCATTCATGTTCGTCGTCTTTTTGGCCCCAGTTGTTCAGGACTTGGCTGGCTTCAGCATCATACCAGAAAACACAGGACTGAGCAGTTACGGCAAAATGGTAAAAGCCTGAACTGCACCCAAAACAGTCAGTGCCTGGGGAGCCAGCTGCTGGCTCAGCACTGAGGGCTGGTGGCAGGGTCCTGCTCCACCACTGCACACATCTACCAACCAAGAGAAATCCTAATGCACGTGGGCGACTCTCACCAGTTTGCGTGGTTACAGGGGAGATTCTGAACTGCATTAGTTTCTCTAAACAGTCTAACATTAAAGCTCGAAACCCCTTGTAATCCCCAAGAAACAACAAGGGATCAAAACTCAGCTCTGACAGTGACAAGCACGTGAAAGCCCTGGACTAGACCCTTAGCTCCTGGCTCCTATTCTCAGTCTCACCACTGGCACGTGAGGTGATAAAGTATTTCACTTGGAAGCAACCTACAACCATCTAGTCCAACTGCCTTAATTGCTGATCTAAATTGCTTTCCTCCCTCCACGGCTCTGTGGGTAACAGCATTACTATGCTCTTTGATAAAGGGAGATCTGCATACTGCGAGGTTTTATTTTTTAATAGTTTTCTCCACCATGACATATCAGGAACCTTCCCCCCCGCCCCAATTAAAAATAACGCACTCAACAAACATTTGGACAGCTGGTGCCTAAGAGTCAAAGCCAGTCATTCTCTAAAAGGCCCAACAGCCTCACTGACCTGATATCAGCTGGTACTTAGTAGGATTTTTAAATTCAATTAAGAGACAAGCTACGCAGATTAGGGCTATACTAGAATCAGAAAGGAATCTTAAAAGGCATAAAATGTCTTTACATTTATTAAGCAAACTCTGCAGTCTTTTCTTGTTATATTCTTGTTGAAAAACAGAACATTCAGCAAAGTATCATGAAAACAAGAAACAAAAAAGCTAAGGTTCACACGAGGCACACGCTCCCCCTTCCCCTCCCCACCCAAGCCACGGGACTGTCTTCACACCCATCCCACTTGTAACTTCCCGACACAAGCAGCAAGGCACCATTTACAGCTAGGCTGAAAAAGGAGGTCTTCAGTGCACGGGGCCATTCTGCATTCCTAGCAACCGCCACTCTTCCCCTGGAGATTGGGACAAGCAGGTCATAGATACCCACGGAGGTACCGACAGTAAAAGAAAGGCCAATGTCAGTTGTACAGTTCTGCTAGGGCTTCAAGTCTGGGAAATGACCGCTCTGCTGGGAACTCCTCGGTTATCCCGACAGTCATTAACTCCCTTCCCTTTGCGCACACCAGTCCAGGTCTGCAAGGTTTAACTGAGCCTACGTGCTCTCACCCCTGGGATGCATGTTCCAACAAAGCCAAGAAGCAGAGGACCGGGACAGCCAGCTCTGCCCTTACAGCACAGTCAAAGAGCAAAGGATTATTTCTTGGCATTTTTTTTTCATTTGAAAATTAATTTGGGGATTATGAACAATTATGCTCTTGCACATGAATCGCTGTGATCTAAAATTTTCACATGAAGAAACAACACATGGAAATATTAAAGCACTCATCTTACGGACATGGATCCGAGAACTGTTTAATAGCAGTCAGTGAAGGGGTAACATTGTGCTTTTAATCTACAGTTTAAAAATAATGATTTGTATATCTACTTAACTAAAACAATAAAATTAAGAACAGAAACTGGTATTAGGAAACAGTGAAAATGTAATAATTAAACACATGATGCTTTTCAAAGCTATATACTTAATGAGCCTAAAGAGACACCTATGGTTAGGAGGGTCTTAAAAAAAAAAAAAAAAAAAATTATTTTCAATTCTTTTTTTTCCAATTTTTGTCTGCTATACTGTATGCCTTGCTTTGGTGTTCTCTCTGCTGCCAACTTAATGCTTTAACAAGATGTTTATGCTTATGTTCTTTTCAAATGCTTGGCATTATAGTGAGATCTCATATCTTTCCTCAAATTAAATTTTGCTCCACATACTCCACATGTATACAGATGAACATCCATGTGCTGCTCCAGTTGCTCATTATTGGGGAATATCTGAAAGCAGACCTGGCATATAGTCTCTCCAGCTGATAAGTGAGATATCATATGCCGTACATGGTCATGTTTTCGGAAGTTTCCTTGATCACAAATGGAACAGACATACCTGGCCATGCCCTTGTGCATATCATTGTGGAGCCGCAACTGGCGCTCTCTTAAGAACTGCTTCCCACATGTCTGACAAACAAACTGTTTCTCCTTGGTATGAACAGTATAGTGTTCCCGCAAGTGGCAACGCTGATAAAATCCTTTCCCACAAAGATTGCAGAAATGCTTACGTCTGTGATCCCTCTCGTTCTCTTCCATCATGGAGTTCTTGAACAGATCTTGCTCCAGGCAGTTGGACATATGTTCAACCACTAGGTTTTCTGTTTCAAAACGCTGACCACAATTAGGGCATCGGAAAGGACAGGCAGAATGCTTGTATAACTGTTTTTTTTGAAGGCTGTTCATTGGGAAGTGACTGTCCCTGAAGTCCTCTAGCATCTCTGCAAACATCATGTCCCTTAATTCTGACTGCTCCTCAGGGTTTTCTTCTAAGTCCATTTTCTCCTCAGAATTTCTGATACCGTTCATAGTCAGATCCTGGGGTTCTCCACAGGTCTGCGCATGATCCTGAAGCTGCTTGCCTTTGACCAGTATTTGACCACACTTGCCACAAGCACATATATTTTCTATGTGTTTGGATAAATAATGAGATGACAAATCTTCCTCAGTGATTGTTAGCCCACAGAGTTCACAGGGAGCATTCTCCACATCTTCCTGCACTGAAGGAGTCTTCCTGTTAAGGTGCCGCGGACTTTTCAAACACTTTCTTTCATCCTCATCCATGGATAAACGGGGTTTTAAAGTCTTACGAGCATTTCTCTTCTCTCTGATCTCTTCCTCGACATAGTATCTGTAAAGCGGTTCTTCCTGTTCATCATCTAGGTCATCATTGTCGGAAGACTCATTGCAGTCTTTGTCTGTCACCTTAATAATATTAAAATCCTTCAGCTCATCTGCAGGATTGTCCTCCGGTTCCACCTTGATGATAATCCTCTTCCTCTCAGAGGCTCTACTTCCTTCTTCACCTGATGTCTCAGAGGCAACTGTGCTGCTTTTTCTGCTCGTGATGTTTGATACAGGAGAGGAAGAATCGTCCGCAGCTTGGCTCGAGTCCCCCTTGTATTTTTCTGTTTGTGTGGAGATTATTTTAGAAGTAGAGTCCTTTTCATTAAAGTCTATTTTTTCAGCCCCATAGTATCTGGCACTTTGGTAGGAATGCCTGTTAGTGCATGTTAACACGTGCTCATCCAGCAGCTTTTCACAGCTAAAACTAAACCCGCAGCTGTCGCAGGTGAAGCTTCTTCCAAAACGGCGCGAGTGGGACACGCGCTCTTTTGTGTGAGAGAATTTGGACGTGGTGCTTTTTTTGCAGACATCAAACAGTTGTTCGGGGAAGCTGCTTAGCTGCAAAGCTTCTTCATCGGGCTCTTTGTTATGGGATGTATTTACTGTTGAACTTGGCGGCTCCATGCCCCACCTGTTTGCTTCACTGCCATTTCTAGCAAGTGTGTCTTCATACATTCTCACGCCAAATATCATTTTACTATTCTGGGTGCTAGAAGCAGAAGATGAACATTTTAAACTAGATGAGTCTGTATCCTGTATATCTTCTAGACATTCAGGTACGTTATATAGCTGTAAATAGTTCATGGCCACTTTAAATTGCTCAAAATTGGCAGGGGCTGTCATAATTTTCCCCAAATACATGAACTGTAAAATAAGATCAAAGCATTCGGCGCTAATCTTCATGTTGCTTAGATTCAGCTGGGCTGTAGTGTGTTGATGGTTCATGAAAAACATCCTAAAATAGGAGCTGCATGCAGCAAGGACTGCTTTATGGGCTTGAAAATAAATATCATCGATAGCGATACAGCAGTCGCACAGAAAGCCCCACTCTCTTTGGTTGTTTAGCTGCTGAAGGACATAGTTGCTGTGGCTGGTTCTTGCCATCTTGTACTTCAATTATAGCCCTGCATAAAGAAGATGACATCTGTTAAATCATGAGCACAAAAAGCAAAACCTACTTAAATGCAGGGAGGAACTGCTATCTTTGACCTCTCTAGATCTTCCTATTCTCAAACTGCTTGTGGTAGTGCTTCCTGTCTGGAGATCTTTGCTGGTAACTACTTACGAGTATCGATGCCACTGAAAATGCCCATAATTCCATGTTCTCACCTCTAGACTTTCATGACTAGTAAACTAATAAACATAACCATCACACATGTCAATCAGACCAATGCTACTAGAATATAAATTAGCAAATATATCTCCAAGTCCTACAGCCAAGACTTTCAGATATGAATTCTGAATGCAGAACTCCACAAACTTCACAGGGTAGACTTCTGCAAGATGGCCCCAGGACAACACTTATACAAGGTAAGCTGACTGTAAGAAACCACTCATCAGTCTCAACTTGCCTTTTTCGCCTGTCAGTCCAGCGGATGTATGATGCAACGCATACTGGCAACCAGGCTAGGCTCAGACTGGACTTTCCCTCCCCATTAAAGGGAATTAAGAAGATACATCAGTGAAGCATCCACACACGCTACATCCGCACACTTTTTGTTCTTCAGGGCAACTCAGGGACAGCCTCAACCTTATCCGCAAGGCCTCCTGCAAACCAGGAACTGCACACTCAAAAGCACTCTCAGATACGCGGGACAGCCCAGCTGCAATGGCACGTCCCACGTACAAGCCCGCTGCAGATGGTGACCAGGGTAGCTGTGCAACAGCCGCACGGACTGCGCAGGCAGGAAGCGGTGCACTCCGAGCCTCCAACTGCTCGCAAAACCACGCGTTCAGAGCACTGTGATATAACCAAAACATGCAGATGGGAGAGCGGACAAAGAAAAACTCAGCAACAGAGAACTGCGAAAGCCAGCGAGCCAGGGGTGGAGCCCCAGTGAAACGAAGCCTCCACCAAGACTAGAGGGAAAGTCTGTGAGTGCCGAGGGTTGCTGTAAGTGAAAGGGCTGATTTGTTCTCAAGAGAAAAGAGGAAGAAAACATCCTAGTTTATATTAACAAAGACATCCAGCAGAAATGTTCTGTACAGAGGAGGTGTGCATTTGATTTACACAAGATAAACTTAACCAAGTATGGCCCGATCCAACAGCTAGTTACTACTCACTCTGGAAAACCTTTACTGATATATATAACCTGTACTGTCTGCACAGGGAAAGGGCTGAGAAACCAACAGGAGGAATATAAAACACCCTAACTGAAATGAAAAACCTAAAGTAATAATGAGCATTCTCGACAATTTGAAAGGTTATTGCAAACAAGGCAATAACTATGAGAGATTTCCACAAATAAAGAACAGGCTGGCAAACAACATATATCAAATGGCATTTTATGACTCAATAAATGCCTGGATTGATTTGCAACTGTTCTTTCAACTGTCCGAAATTTAAACAAAATACACACGAAAAAGCTCCTTATTTCTTCTTATTCCCCTGGCAGCTTAAATCTCCTTGAGGCTGGGAAACGGGTGGAGAAATCAAATTCCACAATTAGTTTTGAATTCACAAGTCATAGGCGTTGCCTGGCTCATTAAGTAGCGAACCTAATTCTCAGGCCACCATCCTTCATTCCACAAAGGACTGCCATGGAATAAATGCATTCAAGCTCTCAAGATGAGAACATGCTCACCCCACCCAGCAATATTCCCTACCTCCGATTCACAGAGCAGTACTTATGGATCACCACCAGACCATGTCTGGCAACAGGAACCTTGAGATTTGGGCTGAACTACACTGTTGGTGAGCATCTGATTGTCAGCTGCTCCTCTCCTCTCAACCCAATCCTCCAAACTCTAAACTCAAGGCAAGCACCCCACCATAATAATTCTCTGACCAGTTTGTCCAGTGATGTCCACTGCAGAAATACAACTCGTTGCATGAAATTAATTTAATGGCTTTCTTAAGAACTCATAAAAGGATGGATTTGGAAGTAGAAGAATCTCAAACGTTTAACTTCATGTCCTTTCTACAGAAGATTATTGTCTAAGCCACTGGGTGAGGTCGGATATTTCTGTGAAAAATAGCAAAGCTCTCAGCATCAAGTAGTCATAAAAGTGCACTTCATATCCGTCTAAGTGAACCATAGAATGCTCTGGGTTGGAAGAGATCTTCAAACGTCATCTGGTTGAACCCCCTTGCAATAAGCAGGGACATCTTCAACTAGATCAGGTTGCTCAGAGCCCCATCCAATCCAACCTTGAATGTTTCCAGGGATAGAACTTCTACCAGCTCTCTGGGCAACCTGGGCCAGTGTTTAACCACCCCTATATCTGGTCTGAATGTCCCCCCTCTTAGTTTAAAACCATCACCCCTCGTCCTGCCACAGCAGGCCCTGTGAAAAAGACTGTTCCGATCCTTCTTACAAGCTCCCTTTAAGTACTGAAAGGCTGAAATAAGTTCTCCCCGAAGCCTTCTCTTCTCCAGGATGAACAATCCCACCTCTCAGTCTGTCCTCACACCACAGGTGCTCCTTCCCTTTCATCATTTTTGGGGCCTCCTCTGGACCCCCTCCAACAGGTTCATGTCCTTCTTGTGCTGAGGACCCCAGAGCTGGACCCAGCACTGCAGGTGATGTCTCACCAGAGCAGAGTGGCAGGATCACCTCCCTCAAACTGCTGGCCACGCTGCTTTTGATGCAGCCCAGGATACGGTTGGCTTTCTGGGCTGCGAGTGCACATTGCCGGCTCACGTCCAGTGTTTCATCCATCAGTACCCCCAAGTCCTTCTCCCCAGGGCTGCTCTCAATCCCTTCATCCCCCAGCCTGTGTTGATACCAAGGACTGACCCAACCCAACCCAGGTGCAGGACCATGCACTTGGCCTTGTTGAACCTCACGAGGTTCACGTGGGCCCACTTCTCCAGCTTGTCCTGGTCCCTCCAGATGGCATGTGCTAACATGTTTCAGATTTGAGGTAATTCATTAGATACTTAAAATATAATTCAGTATACTGCATCAAGTATTAAAACCAGCAGCAGCACAATTACAAAGAATTGACTTCAACTTTCACATTGTAAGAGAGAAAAACCAAGAAGAAAGTGACAAGATGCAGTCTAAGGCACCACTGGCCTCTAGCTGTGAACTGCCATCAAGATGAGAAAAGGCTGAGGACAGCTCGTTTTAATCTCATCCTCATAAAGTGGCCAGTTTTAGTTTTTTCACTTAGAATTTTTTTTTGTACACTAAAGGTACTCCATCGTATCTTCCAACAGCAGAGGAGCAGAACAAGCAGCAAGCGTGTACCGAAAAAGAAGGTCACAAACTATCTGCAAACACCCACAGAGTGGGACTTCTCATAGAATCATAGAATAGTTTAGGTTGGAAAAGACCTTCCATACAGTGGGAACAATCTGTCAGCCACTGGAGCAACAGCACACAAACTCATAATTTCTTAGTTTCCTTCTTCTTTCAAAAAGGTGAAGTATATTTCCCCTTTCGATGGGAGAACTCTTGCAGAGCTTTCAGCACTGTCCTGCTACACCACAAAGAGGTGACTTGACGAAGTTGTCAAGATGCTCAGATATGTACCTGGCCTCTACCGCAGTAGTACTACACACGGTTATTAAATCAGAGGTGTTTGAAGTCACTTGTGTTAATGAAAGTAGAGGCGTCCTCCCTCCGGACACTGTATTAACCTGCCGTATGTAACTATCTATTTACAGCTGCTAACACTTCCCACTGTGAGAGCCTGTGTTGGGCTATTTCAAACTTTGACACATTTCAACCAGCAAAGGCAAAACTTTCCTTCTGAATTGTCTGCTTTGGACTGATTTTTTTTTCCTCCACAGAAAATTTCAACCAAAACAGTTCCAAAAATGAGGGAAAGAAAAAGTTTTCATATATTTAGAGTATACACTTTCTCTTTTAAAAATAAGTTGATCTTCCAAAATCTTTGAAGAGAGATTTCACATGGCAGAAAGTGCTATGTCTTGGATATGTTGTCACAATATAAAAATCTGCCTGAATTTGGACATGCTATAAACTTGGGGGGGAGAAGATAAAAATTTTCAGTTTGTTCACACTTAAGATTTTTGTTAGTTACTAAAGTCTCAGATTACAGCTTCCCTGAGAACATTTCAACCTCCTGCAGCTCCTTAGGGAGCTGCCTGCACCATCCCACCCAGGGTGAAACTCGCCTTTCGTGCAGAGCCCTGCCATGGACAGAGGGAAGACATTTTTTATGATGAGGGTGGTGAAATGCTGGAACAGGTTGTCCAGAGAGGGGGTAGATGCCCCATCCCTGGATACATTCCAGATCAGGTTGGACAGGGCTCTGAGCAACCTGCTCTAGTTGAAGATGTCCCTGCTCACTGCAGGGGGTTGGACTAGGTGACCTTTAAAGGTCCCCTCCAACCCAAGCCGTTCTATGGTTCTATGCACCACCTCTACAAAGTCACAAACTGGCAGCGGGGCTTGCTGGAGACTGCTCCATACCACAACTCCCCACTGGGTTTTAGCATCCCTCCTGGCAGCTGGATGAAAAAGATGCCCAGTTCTGTCTGATGACAGCCAGACCCCAGAGCGGACTTAGCGAAAATGCAGGGAGATTGGGAACTGTAAGGGAGGGAAAACCTCTGGAAATGAGGAGGGCAGGGAGAGGCAGCCTGGGAGTGGAGTGCTGACTTGAGAGGAGGGGACTGGGATTAGGAAGCAGCAGCGGGAATTAAAAATGGGTGCAGTGAGGGTCTAAGTGATGGAGCAGAGGTGCTTGGGCTAGGGGCTGGAAAAAGCCAAGTTGCAGGGGCTAGGGCAGAAGAGGTAAAATAGACGTGCCTTTGCTGGGGAATCCATCAGAGCTGTAACTGAACCCCAAGCTCCCAATTCTGCCATCCCTTTGCCATCAGCAGTCATCACCAGCTTGCTGACAAACTCCTTCCCATCAAGTGCAATCTCTGAGAAAATGATCATTTACCATTATTTTGTTACTTTAATTGCTCAAATGGCAGAGATCTGCATTTATCACCTATGTGGGTGATTCAATGCTGCAAACTATTTTTGCTTTGGAAAAAAAACAGACATTAGAATAAAAACAGATCCTTTTTACAGAAAACACAAGATGTCAAAGTGTATACGCAAGAAGTGCCATAATTAATGCAGGAATAATTCAGCTACCAGTTATGTATATATTGTAGTACAGTCTTCCAGCCCTCATCTTCCCAAAGGCTCCCTTCCTTACTCAGCGCATCTGCTGGCTCTGTCCAGGGATGGATCTGAGCAGCAACAACGCAAGATCCCTCCTCATTCAGCACAGCATTTGGAGGATACGAAGTGACGAAACCAAGGGAGAAAAAAGAGAATCCCACAGCAACAAACACAGCCTTGGAGAACAGCATCCCATTGCCATCAGTGACAGCGCAGGTCATTTCAACCTGGATTTTTTTTTTCTTTTTTTTTTTGGTAAGTCTGGCTTGCAATTTTTGGGCATCCAATTTCGTCACACAGGAAAACACAATCAGCAGCAACCAAGGCCAATGGGAGCTACTCTCTGTATGTATTAATCACCAAGTATCTTGGAAAATTAAAGCTCCATATCCAAAATTTTTAAGTATTTCCGATCCTCTCTGACTCTTTTCTACTTCAAAAAGAGGAGAAATGCCAGCCACTTGCCCGATAGATTAGCACACTGCCTTTGTGAAGTACCCAAATACCGCAGTCACAAACATCACAGGGAAGTCCATGGGGAACGCAAGTAACTCCACCTTCAGTAATGATCCATTTGTGCAGTAAACACAGCAACAGGCCACACCATCAGCAATACTGAACGATGCAGAGATGTTCTGAAAAAATATGCTAGAAAAGCATCTGATATGAAAACAAAAAGTAAAGATACTTGACTCAGGTAATTTCACTCTGACTTGCAAGCTCAAAGTCTCCATATGCATTTTATTTTCCTAGTAAATGTTTGTTTTCACACTGCCATGCTTTGATTCAAGTTGTTTGTCTGCCACCAGATTTTTTCTTTTCTTCTGAGTCACCACTCCGATACTATTACTACTCTGATGTTACCATGAACAAGGTAAGCTGCACTATCACGTTAACCAACTGTGTGGTTTATAAGTCTGCTAACAAAAGCTATTTACCATAGCTCCATGCTTTTTGTCATTTCCTCACATTTAGAATTTTCTGAGATGCTTTGAAACTAAAGTAAAAAGTCCTTAAGCAAAGAACTGGTAAAGTTCTTCTGCTAACTTCTCTGTCTCTAAAAAAGATGTACCACAAGGTTCAGAATTTAGGAGCCTTTTGGCTCCTAAAATTAGTAGGTGGTTTTCAAAACCCAGCATTTCCACTGCTGAGCAGGCAAAAACAGAGCACTTACATGCTTAGTTACTGGCTGCTTTTCTTTGGAAACGAAGAGCAGGCTGGACAAAAGTATAATAAATGAGTGGAGAATTTGGTGCTAATAGAAAACGAGACTGGAAAACCTCAAGAAAACAACGCCCAGTTATCCAAAGAAACAAGCGTGTGGGCAGCAGAAAGCAAATTCCCCACTGCAGTCCAACACAGCATCCCACTCTGGCATGGGTTCCCAAGAACTCTCCTCCCTAAAGAATTATCTTGCCTCTGTGGGTCAGATCCACCAAAGAATCTGGATTCCTTAGTGACAGCATCTAGATGCACAGGAGCAAATTCTACACATGTCTAAATTCTCTGCGTGATGCCTGAGAAGTTCAGGCGTTCAGCTAGTATACTGAGCACGGAGCTGTTGACAGGCTACAGCTTTTATCCAGACACTGAAGAGAGAGCCACCAAGATTGCTCTGGCACTGTAGAGTCCAAGAAGGTGCCTCCGTTTATGCAATCATTGCAAAAACTGCAAAGAACTCAAGGCCAGGTGACCACCGTCCACCTCAAGTAGGGATAAGACGCAGTTTGCATTGCAAGCATAGCCTTGATCATAAATTAAAACAATTACAGGAATTCCATGTACTGCCAGAGAAAAACTAATTAAGCTCCATTATTCAGGCTACAAAGGACTGAAGGTATAATTTCTCCTCCTCCCATAGCCCTTCCGATCAGCTGCCTTCAGGCATGCCAGTTGTGCAGCCACTTCCAATGATGTAGATACTCATCTTCAAACACATCCTGATGGCTGAATCAACTCATTTTAAACAGACCTGTGACCAACATACAGAAACAAGTTTCAGCTGATACTTGGGCTAGATCTGAACCAGGGAAAGGTAAGATCTCCAAAGCCCCCGACCATGACCTGTTGAAGCCACTTGATCCCTCCTCAGCAGGCAGTTCTCTGCTGACTCAGCACCCACATCCGCAAATGAGAAACAGCCGTCAAAATTCAGCAAGCTGTGATTCTCAGCTGCTAACTGAGAATTCGTTAAGACATTATATGCTGTTAGGTAAGAACACTCCTGGAAAGGCAAGGAATAAGGTGTCAGAAAAGCATGATGGAATAAATTAAGAAAATAGTGTTTACACTAAAGCCTCATCTCAACTACAAACAACTTTAGATCAGATCTATGAAGTAAAAGTACTAGAGGGAACTTCCACAGTCTTCTCAAGCAACCTGGTAGCCATGAGGGATTTCTCTAGAAAGTCACAGTTATCTTTTATCTGACACCTTTACAGCTGTAAAAAGTTGTCGGGCAACATAGTAATGATATGTTTAAAAGAAACAATTAGCAGGGGGGAAAAATTATGACACTCCATTTATGCCTTGTAGCAGAAAGATGAGCTTTTCACTAGGCTCTCTGAGTTACTCTACCTCCCAATTTCAAGCAGCACCTTGGTGGTTTAGCCATCTCTCAAGACCCTCAAACGAAAATACATGTGCCTGCCAGGAAAGCATCCTTGGTGAGATACAAGTCGTATTTTGGCCTAACAACTTCCTGGATGCACATGAAGCACAATAACCTGTGACACATGGGTCAGACTCTTTCTCATCTTAAATGCTTCATTTGCAGCACATTTAAAAAAAACCCACTAAAGTCTCCATCCAATGCAACAAGTTTACTCTAGGAAAAAAGGCAACAGCCAGCTAATGCTAAAGTTTTGCAATGGCACAACATGCATAAAATAAAAATTACCAGACAAATTTGAGGATATAAATGGTCTTCATGCAAATTATGTCAGTGGTTGTGCCCACACGCTGTGTCTGCAGCAGAATTCTTTGGGTGACAGTGTTGACCGTGCCCAGGCAGAGGCAGGGCAGGACAACCCAACCGCTGGGGAAGGACTGGTCAAACTGAAAAATGCACACGGGGCTTCTCATGCTACACACACATGAGGTCCGGAAGGGCTCTAGTGAGAGGTCCAGATGTAACTACTAGGAGAAAGGACACCAGGGTTTTTATCAGGGAACTTTCATTATCTCAATTCTGAGCAGCTCTTTTGTTGCATGCAGCAGGTAAGTAACTGCTAAGGCTTTGTCCACCTCGGACTTTCAGGGCTCTCCACTGTCAGCAGCAACAGAAATCTGTGAAACAAGCAATTAACATCACGCATTCGAGTAAGAAAGCCTCTAAAAACCCAAATCACAGGATGGTATGAGCACTCTTAACATAACTGCTGCAAATCCCTGTGTCAGTGACTACGCGGGTTGAGTCTGATGAAGAAAAGACTTGTGCAAGCAGAGCTGAAGCATCTGTTAAGCCTGTGATCTTATACCACACAAAACTTTCCGGCTACCAGGAAGAAGGGGCTTCTATTACTTCGAGCTTCCCACGCAGCACCAACCCATGTCTTCATTACCTACATCCTCCTGCAGCCATCCCTCATCCACACCACCCTCCACCCCGGTGCCTGCTGATTCCCGGCTACCTCGAACAGCAGCAAAGCGCAACTAATAAGACTTGTTATTCCTCGGGTTTTCTGGCCAGGCATCCAAAAATCTCTCCACAATCTTGTCAACTCACGATGCTGCTGTGTAAGGAAATCTCTGCCAGCACTCCAACCGTTCGCGTTTGGCCGGTTTTCCCCATGGCCATATGGTCTCAACGCCTCTTCCCCCGCTCGCCATGAAAGCTCAAGTTGTAATTCAGTAAAAATGAGAAGCCCGCATCCCCCTGCTCACGGCTGCTGTGTGGGTTTTTCCAAGAGCTGTAATGAGGAATGTTAAACAAACACCTTTAATTAAAGGGATGTTTGTTTAATGTAATTAAATGCCTACGGAACACCACCACACTGTTGCAGCCTCGGATAGTTTTACAGTATGTGCTGTACCTTGTGATACTCTAGCGCAAGGGAAATAATGCAAGCAAATGAGATGATCTGGCAGTAAACATCCAAATATTAAACAGCATCCAACCCATGCCACCCGTTTACCCATGCCTACGTGTCAAGAGAAACCGGCACTCATCTATGAGCAGACAAATAGGCCAAACTTGAGAATAGCAGTTTCAAAAAATCCTGAAAACCAGAAAGGAATAAAACCCCAGCCGCAAACCCACAGCGTTCTCAGTCCCCTCTCCTCTCCTCTTTTCACTACCTTTCTATCTGAGAAGAAAGAGGAGTCCTTTGAGGAACGAGACTTTCAACACCGCTCCCAGAGCCACATGGGGCTTGTTTTTATGTGACAAAACTATTCCCCTTCCTTTCCAGCCGCCTCCAAGGCGATCCTGTGCACTGCCAGCCCCGAGTGAAACCCAAGTCTCCTGCCTGGCAGGGTGGAGCATTCCCTCCAGGCTGCAGCTCAGTTTTTCGCTAAACTACTGCAACTCACTCAAAGTTTTGGGGTGGGTTTTCCTGGTTGGGTTTTTTGGTTTGGAGGGAGGTTTTTTTAAGAAAAAAAGAAAGAGAACGCAGCGCTCGGCTCGGCTGCCCTGCTGGCGGGGGCGTCGGGGCTAGGCGGCGATAACGGCACTCGAGATGTTTAACGTGACTTCCAGCCCCAGAGCAAACAGGGCAGCGCGGTGCCCTTTCTCGCCTCCGCACCTCCCTAGGCCGCTTCTCGTTTTTCAGCGCCGGCGCCCCGCCGAGCGCCGCAGCATCCCCCCCCCGCCCGCTTCCGCAGGGCCCCGCCGCCGGGCGCCGCTCCCGCCTCCCCTGCCCGCCCCGCAGGTGGAGCGCGCCCGCCGCGGCCCCCGCGCTGCGCCCCGGCGGCAGAACCGCGCCGGACCCGCCGCCGCCGCTCGGCCCCCGCGCAGCCCGGGCGGCGCCGCGCCGCGCCGCGCCAGGCCGCCGGGCGCAAGGTCACCGCGGCGGCCGCTCGCCAGGGGCCGGTCGCGGCTGGAAAGCCCCTACCTGGCAGCGCCGCTTCCCCCCGCGCCACTATGGCGGGCCATGCCGCGCCGCGCCGGGCCATGCCGCGGCCGGCGCCGCTCGGCACTTCCCACCTCCCGCCGCCGGCGGAGCTGCGGCCGCCGCGCCGCCGCACCGCCTCCCGCCAACCCCCACTCCCCCACCACCCCGGCGCCCGGAGGGGCGCGCAGCCCCGCTTACCCGCGGCGCGGGGAGAGGCGGCGGCCACCGAGCGAGAGCTGCCCGCGCCGCTCCCGCCGCTGCTGCTGCTGCTGCCGCCGCGGCTGCAACAAAGGACTTCCGCCCCGCCGCGCCTGCTGCTGCCGCAGCGCCGGCTCCGCCGCGACCGCACGGAGCCGGACCCCTCCCCTCGGCGGCCGGCGGCTCCCGGCCCCGCCGCTGCCAGCGCTGCTGCGCCGCCGCCAATGCCGGGGCCCGGCGGGCGGCTCCCTGCCGCGCTCCCCTCTCCTCCCATGCCGCCGGGGAGGCGGCGGGGCGGCCGCGGCGCGGCCCGGGCTGGCGCTGGCGGCGCCCCCTCCCCATGTGCCGCAAGCCCGGCCCCTCCGCGGACCTCCCCCTCCCCCCGGCGGCGAAGCCCCCCGGAGCGCAGAGGGGGGACCTGGAGCGGGGCATCGCCCGCCGGTGTGCGCCCACCCGGGATCCTCGCTGCCGGGCTGTCCCGTCCCGCTCTGCTCCCAGTCGCCGCGGAGCCGGGTGGAAATCCGCCCCTTCCCCGCGCAGCGGGACTCGCCCCATAGATCGGGCTGGCCTCTCGTTTTCCCTCCCGCCAGCCGTGCCTGGTGGTGACGGGGAAGTCTTGGTTACCCGTGTGGATGTCCAGCGTTTGCGTTTTGTCCCCACAGCCTTACGGCCTCCTGCCTGGATAGTGTGATTGTACACTGCAACACAAACAACTGCACGTTGTATGAAAAATAGGTCCTTTTTCCTGCAATTTCACGCGTTAATATCCCCGCCATCCACCCTCGTGGAGTTCTACCAAGATGCAGGGAGCACAGGGGCTGGCAGCCATGGCCGTGCTCTATCACAGATCCCAAGCACAGCCCGGTTTTTTTTTTTTCTCTTCATCATTCTGGGAGCTTTCCCAGGCCCTCTTCCCATCCCGCTCTGGACCTCTCCTGTCTAGCAACATCCAGCTCCTTTTGAACTGGCCCATGGGATTTCCTGAAGCTGCGGGCGGCCTCTGCTATCTGCCACGGCGCTGGGAGAAAACATAAGCCAGGTCAGGCTTTCCTCCTGGTCTTGACACTTAACTTTTCTCCCCTCAAAGTGACATTTGTCATTCAGCACAAGCAATGGAAGGGTTTCATCTGCACAGCTCCTTCATTCGGACACAGTTTCTAGAGGTACCACGTTTTTACGTTTGCCACAACTATCCAAGATCCCTCTTAGGTCCAGACAAGCAGAAGGGGAAAATTTAATTGTAGCAAAGTGAAAAGATTTAATTACAAAATTGAAAATGATGAAAGTAACAACAACCAAAAAAGGCAACAAAATAAAATGCCCCTATGTTAAAACGTGCGCCATTGCCCCCTGCTTCAGTGACCTCGGAGGTTTTCCTGAAGCATCCCTCCACTGCGAAAGCAAACCGGACAAATCCAATCAACAGCATCCTAGTTCCCAAATGGGACATCAGCCCTTCCTGCTGGGTCCGTCTGCAGATTTTCTCACTGCTACAGAAAAAAAGCAGGGCTTTCAAAATGTGTCTCCAAAACCTCCCCTTGTTTTCCCCCTCACTGTGCTGCAGCCTTGGCTCAGGGCTGTGATGCCTCTAGCAGTGACAAGGGAAAAACCCCTCCGTGTCTGTAAGGCACCGGCCCCCTCGAGAGGCGGAGGGACCCCCGCAGTACAACGGCTTCATTGGTTTTCCTGTTTTATAGGAAGTTGAATAAATGGCCTCCCTGTGCTGATGCGGTCGTGGTTTTCAAATCACACTGAAAAGCTGGTTTTCTCATGGTTCAAGGGGCTTTTTCCCTCTGGCTCCTTACACACCTCAGGACAGCGTAAGCAAATCGCGCCCATGCGGGATTGCACAGCCTCCCCGCTCCGTCCCAGCCCTGCCACGTGCGGCATGCCAGGAGCTTCTGCCACCTCCGGTAAGCTGGGGCACAAGGTAGTCCCCCTTCTCCACGGTCCCCATTCTCTTGCCTTTCTAATTTTTTTTTTTTTATTTTTTTCTGGCCACAGAGGAGAAGCGAGCAGGAGCGCTCATGCAGACAGCCGTGACCACGTCCGGCTCTCTTTTTGGACCCATCCGCGTCGGCTGTATCACTTTATATTTGCTGAGGCACATGACATCATCCCCTGTGTTTCACAGCGAAAGACCACATTTCATTTCTCTTCATCACTTCTATCATTCTGGCTCGTTTCTCTGAAGCTCTTCAAAGTCCTCTTTGGACCAGAGTCAACCTAAATAGCATGTAAATAATTAATCATTTAAATAAATAACATGCCCTCTGCAAATAGCGACTCACTTTGTTCGCAGGTTAATAAACATGTTAAATAACCCAGAACAGAGCACAAAACTTTGGGCCACCTACTGCCAACCTTTTTGGGGAAGAAAAGTGGCTACCGGTATTTAGAGGAGCAGCAGGATTATAGCCCCATTGACTCTCAATCCTGCTGCTGCACAAACATGGGAGGGAAAGACCGTCCCTGAGCCCTGCGAGCTTTTTGTTTCAAAGAGAAGAAATAAAACACAGAGCGATGGGAAAGAGAAAGCTGTTCTGGTCAGCGGGGTAAGCAGCAACCACCACACGGAGAAAAACACTTCGGAGCCTATGCTTCCTCTTCTCTCAGCCCATCTCCATCCTTCACCCAAGCTCAGGCCACCTCGAGTCGCTGCTGGAAACAGCCCCATAAACTGCTGGATTCTGGGGGGCCAGGGGCATGATTGCCCTAAAGAATTGGGAATGGCACACCCCCCCAAAAAAAAAAAAAAATTTCAATTATGGGAATGCAATAGGAAAATGAACTGCAAAGTATCAAATCGTGAGAGAAAATCAAGAGGGATGATCCAAGGCACCAAATGTCTTCTGCAGAGGCACTGAGCCAGGAGAGACACCCCTGAGAAGGTGGGCATGACAGATCTCCAAAACTGCAGCAAAACCATGGCAAAAGCACGACAGAAGACTGCCGCTTTCACTGCCTTTTCCAGCCAAAACTGGACATCAAATTAACCTGGTGGCGGCAGGAGGCTGCAGGGACTGGAGGTTTAAACAGGTTCAGAAAGCGATTTGGTAACATTCACGGTAAAGATGCCTCAGAAGATTGTATTGAGCAGCAAAGCGCAGGCTGCAGCTCCGGGGGACCCTTCGGGGGACCCTCTGGAGGCTGGGAGCTCAGGGTGGGGATGGCACCCCCTGGGCCCCCTCCTCTGCCAGGCTCTGCCGCACCCAGCTGCAGCCTGACCCAGCGCAGCTGCTCTCACCCAAAATAACCCCCGGGTTAACAATTAGTAAGAGACTGGAGGAGGTTTGAGAGAGAAACGGTGCGTCCGCAGGACCCATCGGTGGCTGAAGGAAGCGCTCAGGCCACAGACGGTGGTGAAAAAGCCACGTCGTGTCTTCATGAGCAGAGCGCAGCGGCGCCTGCTGAAGGTGGGGGGGTTCTGTTCAAAACCCCAAAACAACAAAACGCCACTTGTACCGGGAGCCGAGGAGCTCGGCCGGTGGCAGCGTGTCACAGGGGGATTCAGGCAGCCGAGTCCCCCAGCGCAGGGAGAGCCCAGCGGAAAACACCCCCCGCCCCCCCACACCCGCAAAACCCCACCCGGGGGGGAACACGGCCCCTCCCTCAGGCACTGCGGGCTCGGGGAGCGCCGCCGCCAGCCGCGCAGCGCCGCGCCCGCCCCAGCGCCGAGCCGCGCAGCGACCGCGCAAGGGGCCGCGCTCGCCTTTCCCAGGCGAAGCGGCACGGCGGGAGCGGCGCAGCCATCCCGGCCCGGCCCGCCCCACCCCAGCGGCAGCGGCGGCAGGAAGCGGGCGGGGGGGCAGCGCCCACCCCATCCGCCGGGCTGGCAGCGGGGGCGGGCGGTGCCGAGCCGTGCTCAGCGCTGCGCTTCCGCGCGGGTAAGCGGTTGCGCGGGCGCGCGGGAGCCGCGGGGGGCCGGGCCGGGCCGGGCGGGGAGGGGAGGGCGCTAGTTACGCTCCCCGGGGAGGCTGCGCTCACCGCCCGCCCCTGCCGCCCCCCCCCCCCCCCGCCCCGCGTGCAGTAATTTTCAGCTGAAACAATAGCAAATATCGGCATTTATTTGCAAAGGGGCCGCTGGCGAGGCGAGGCGGCGCGGGGTGAGGGCGGCTCGGCCCGGCCCGGCACAATGGAGGCTTTGTGGGGCGGCACAGGGCTGCCTCTGTGCGCGGTCACCGCCCGGCTCGCTGCCGCCGCCGGCCCCGCGGCTCCTCCGGTCGCCGCGCCCCCGCTGCGGCGGCTGCGGGGAGCGGGGGCCCGGGGGGCGATGGCGAGCGCGGTCAGCGGTGCAGCGGGAAGCGGGGTCCGAGCGAAAGGGAGAGGCGAGGTGTAAAGTTGGTGTCGGTGCACCACGGAGCGCGGCTGATTGGTAGCAGGAACGGCTCTGCTTGTAGCGGGCCTGTGGAAAAGTCCCGGGCGGGTTTTGGGCTCGTTGAACGGGGGTTTGGGCACCGGCGGTGGTATCGATAGGGGAAGTTATTAAATCGGGGTGCAGGGAGAAGGGACGAGGTTCTGCGAGGCCCTGCTCCGTGCCAGGCTCCTGCCTCGTTTCAGTGGTGAGAAACCCACATTTGAGCCTTCGGGACCTCTGTGATTTCTTCCTGAGACAAACGTCGTGTTCTCTTGCCCTCAGTCACGCCATGGACACGACCGGCCACAGCGTCCTCCTCCTCCAGCAGCTGAACATGCAGCGGGAGTTTGGCTTTCTGTGTGACTGCACAGTTGCCATTGGAGATGTTTACTTCAAAGCCCACAGAGCGGTGCTCGCTGCTTTTTCAAACTATTTTAAGATGATATTTATTCATCAGACGAGGTAAGGACACTCAGCTCTCTTACCTTTTAACCGCTCTGCTCAACTTTCTGCTTCTTTCTCTTTCTAAAGGTATTGAAGTCTAAACGAGCGTAAGTGGGGATGTTAGATGGCCTGAGATTATTTTCCTAACCCAGCACATGCCTTGGCTCTCTAAACATTCCCAGTCCAGAACATGCTGTCCTTTAAAACCACCCTCTTAGTCAGCATTTGCCAACATCAGGCCCTGCATTTTGGAGATGAGACATTTGTGCGACCAGAGAAAATAAACATATAAGTACTGCAGTCCTCCTGCAGCGAGAGCCTCATGGATTTGCAATCGAAGGATATCCGGGTACCTCCTGCCCGTATGCAGTGAGTCCATTACTTTGCATTAGCTTGTAGGCAAGCTTCATGGGTGGGACTGTCCCTTCTGGCAGGATCCACGGGCTTGGAGCAGTCGAGAGGCCGTAGCCTTATCGCAGTTCAGCGCTTCAGACTCTTACAGATCAGGGCTGAGACTGAGATCATCAATTTATTTCAAGCTGCCATTCAGGTGTTTCACCTGGCCAGGTCAGGAGTAGTTCTGCAGGTATAATGACGGCGGTGCCAAGGTCTAATCTTACCTCTGACCTGCAGCTTGCTGCTTGTAATCGATTTAACCCTTCTCCATTCCCTTTCCTTTTGAGGGTTGTGGCCCCCAGCACCTTTGCAAGTTGTTGTTAGCCATCAGCCGCGCAGCCCTTCGGCTGGAAGTGAGATCAGTTAACTTCCTTTCTGGTAGATGTTGTTTACTGACACTTCAGTGCAAAGCTCATAAAGATTACACAGTAGCGGCAGCTGAATTTATTACTTAACACACCAATATTCTTTGCCTCGTATTATTGGAGTGGCCCACGCTGGTGATGTGTAGTTTGCGTGGCATCGCTGCGGTGCCGTGCGGCAGCAATTGGCTGTGCATGGGAAAGACGGGGTGACGGGGCTGGCCACTCTCACTGCCCTGGGCTGCGGTGGTGTGCGTGGTCTGTATGATTGCAGGGACAAATACGCGCTCAGGCACTTCCCCGTGCAAACAGGGCATACACGCTTCTGCAGGACTCGGTGGGGAGTGCTGCTCGTGAACCCGAGTTCAGTGAACCCGAACCGGCAGCAGTGCACATACACAACAGCAAATGGCAGCGCAAACGAACAGGCAGGTAATGGATCAGAGCTGTAATTTGGAGCCCTGTCTGTACTTAATCATCTGTCTTGTTTCAGCGAATGCATAAAGATTCAGCCTACGGACATCCAGCCTGACATATTTAGTTACTTGTTGCATATCATGTACACTGGGAGAGGGCCAAAGCAGACAGTAAGCCAGAGCCGACTGGAGGAGGGCATCCGCTTTCTCCACGCAGACCACCTCTCCCATATCGCAATCGAGATGAACCAAGTGCTCTCCCCAGAACCGGTCCAGTCTTCAAACTTGTACGGCATCCAGATCTCGACCACGCACAAACCGGCAAAGGAATGCCTGGGAGCGAAGGAGAGTCTGCCCAAGGCGGACAGCAGGTCTGCTGCCCAGGGCGACCACCCACAGCTGCAGCTCTCTCTGGCCATTGGCCTGGACGACAGCTCCCTGGACCAGCAGGTCGCTCGCCCCTCTGCTCAGCCCGCTGCCCTCGCCAAGCCAGCAGAAGAGCATCCGAAGCTCTCAGTGTCCATAAAGCAGGAGAGGTGTGACTCGGAGCCCGTGGTGTCCCAGAGCTGCACCCCTCCTTCTCCGGATGTAGCGAGCCCCATCTTTGCTAAGGCCAGCCTCAGGGTGCACTTGTGTCACTACTGTGGGGAGCGTTTCAACTCCCGGGGTGGGCTACGGCAGCACCTACACACCCACGTCTCTGGCTCGCTGCCGTTTGGCGTGCCAGCCTCCATCCTGGAGAGCAGCGACCTGGGGGAGGTGCAGCCTCTGGCTGAGGACAGGAAGGCTGGGGATGGCCACCGGCTCGGGGCCTTCCTCCTCAAGGAGGACGAGCATCCGCTGGAGCATCTGAGCTGCAGCGACCTGGAGCCTCTGCAGATCGGCCAGCTCTCCCTCATCTCCAAGGACCACGAACCAGTGGAGTTGAACTGTAACTTTTCTTTCTCAAGAAAGAGAAAAATCTGTTGCACCGTCTGTGGCCGCACCTTTTTCCGGAAGAGCCAGCTGCTCGAACACATGTACACACACAGAGGGAAACAGCACAAATACAGCCGCTGCCAGCAGCTGGAGAGCCCCGCGACTCCCAGGTTTCATCCTTACTGTGACAGCGAGAGCGTGGAGAAGAGCTCCAGTTTATCCCAAGACCACTTAGATGAATGTATACTGGAGTCGGATCTCATCCAAGAAAGCGTTGATACGATCCTGGTAGAGTAGTTCTCCCCTTGTGTAGCCTTCAGATGCTGATGCTGGGTATTTTGGCGTTTTCCACCTAGTGAGTGGCTGCTCTCGGCAGCTGATTGTCTTCACCCGCTATTCCCGTCACCTCTAAGATAACTGTGAAGAACTGCATACTTGGATTTGTGTACGTGCTTTCTTACTTCTCTTTTAAACTTAAGCTAATTCCCATCTAAGTCCTTTTTGGAAGCCTCTGTGTGACTCAGTTAAGTTTTGCATAAATGTAAACTTACTCCTGCTCTGCTTTACTAGAGTTACGACTGTATTGATGGGTGTGAGGTTTAAACATCGTCTGCGCGGTGCCTAGGACTGTATCCCGTAGAATTGCTCTTCTGAAACTAGATGGAGGGAAACGTAGAGGGAAATACGTATTGTGTCTCCCAAAGCGTTTTTAATTAAAATAAATATCTCGAGGAGATGAACCCTGAAGTTTGTGTTGTGTAACTGTGTTAATAAATCTCTGCATAAATACATGCAGGAGCTGTAAGGCTGATCTTCCCAAGGGAGCTGGCAGTGTTGATGTAGGGGTGGCAACCTTCGCTTTGACAAGCCCTGGAGTCCCCGTCAGTACGCTCTTTTAAATTTACTTTTAGGCTCAAGGGGTTTGCATACATTTTTCCTCATTTCTACTCCTCCCTCGTCAACTGGTACTGCATGAGCAGAGACAAATTTTTATGTCCCTCTAGGACCATATTCCGTTATTGGACTCTCTTCTCTGCAAGGAGGAAAGCTGCAAAGAAGTGTCCTCGCCTCTCAGAGAGGAGGCACATCCTAACCTCAGTCTTTACAGGATTAATTACCACACAGGGGTTTTCTCAGGGAAGATTATTTTTTACTATGAACAGGTTGGAGCAAACACATTCTTAAATATTACATTTGCTAAGAGCAAACAGAAAATGTGTGATTTCTTCTCCGCTTGTGGAGCCACCGTAAAATGGCAAATCACAAGCTTTTTGCCTTTCATTTATCGTTGTTTGATACCTGAAGGGAAATAACTGATCCAAGAGGTGTTTAAAATTGTATGTTTGCTCTTGGATTTGTATTTTGTCCCTCAGTAGTTTTTCACCTGAGACACCCCAGGCGTCCTACCAGATGGTCTCCAACCTGTCCCTCAAGAGATGCTCCTAATCGGGAAGCCCCCAAAGCAGCACACGAAGTTCTTGCAGTGCAGCGGGTTTTTTTGCAGCAAAGAGCAAAAGCCTTGCAAACTGCTCCCATAATCTCATTACCCACTTTTTGAGAAGCTGGAGGCTCCCTGCCAGTCCTGGTGGAGTTGAGTCATTGCCTTAGGAAGGGGGAGCCTGAACAATGGTGAGAACAGTTTATTGTCAAAATGCCGGCTCCAAAGCTCTTTGTAGTCAGGACCCTTGAGCTGTCTCCTTTGAAACTGTCCTGGAGCAAGAGCTGCAATTAAGTAGCTGCTGAATTAAAAGACCATCTGAGGTCTTTGTAAGGGCTGCTGCTGCTTCTCCTGGGCAGGGAGCTGCACACTCCAGGGGATGGATTGGCCTCTGAGGGCTGCCAAATTGTGTTTTAAGACAAAGGGGAAAAACAAACAGCCCCTGAGCCTGCCCGGATGATGCTTCAAAAAGCATGCTGAGGTTTGGTGTGTGCTTGCCTGCTGACTGGGTGCTCCTCCTGCTGTGCATCCCAGTTAAAGCTGTTCTGGTGTGAACGCATTTTAATTCTGCTTGAAAAGCCTCTCTTTAAAACAAACAAACTAGACCCTGCCGACATCCAGGCCTGCAAGTGCTGCATTCGAGCACGGAGCGATTCACGTGGAGCATTTCCTGAACAGAGCCTTCCGGGTCTCTCCCAGGCTAATAGCATCAGCTAAATCACATCCAGCACAGACTCCTTATAACTGGGACAAATGCCCTCTGGCTTCCGCTGACCTCTATTTCTACTTGATGGTTCAAAAAGGAAGAAAAAATGGTGTTTTATGGTCATTCCCTATTTGTGTGTGGCACTTCACCGAGTGGACTGGCCTCTCCGGCTGCTGCTTCTTTCACTCAGGTTCCTATATTTAAGAACAGAGGAGTGTCTGCTGGGTAGGGTTTGGGTGTAGAAAGGAGGTAAAAGTGACTTTTCAGGCTATTCAGTCAGTAGATGTGAGCACCTTGGAACTTCGAGTAGATGTGTGCCTTGCCTGAACTAATTGATATTGAAAGTCAAACCGCCCTTGATGTCTCTGCAAAGATAACTGGGCAGTGGTGATAGAGCTCAGCATTGGGGACAGGGGAAGGACTGCAAGAAGCAGTGCCCAAAGGGGTCTCAGGGACATGCTGCTCATCTTCAGGTTCATGGGCAGGATTGTTTTGTTCCCTTCTTGGCCATTAAAAAGGAGTTTTAATGAAAACTATGAGCTGGAGTAGAAGATCCAAATGTCTATCAGCTATACGTGCATGTGCGTGGCAGGGGTGACTCCGTTGTACTGACTGCAAAGACATCAGTAAAGCTGAAATCCTACTGAAGCCAGCCTTGTGTTCACGTACATGTTCAGTGTGTCTGAAAAATTACAGCTGTAAGCGATTTGGTTTTATCGTCACACCCCTTTTAGGATGTGCTTTGGTTAAGCTTTGCGGTACTGAACATCTGTGACATCAAACATCTACGAAAGGCATTTTTTTGCATCATATGCAATATAAGAAATGCATTGTCAGCCGTTTTCTACCACAAGCCCTAAAGTGCTGTTATAATTAAAGCAGTTGTTAGCTCCGAGTTGCGCTAACTTGGAAACATCATTCTCTAAGTCTCATGAATAGAAAATAATTTTGGAAGACAGTTAGTTACATTTGCGAAGCAAGGGCAGCAGCTGCTCCTGGATACATCGTAAGTTTTATTACTGTATGTAGAAGACACTTGAATTACTGAGTGCTTAACCTTTATGCCAGTGCACACTTGAAAATCTGCCTGACTTGCACAGCTGGGCTTGGCAAATAGTCATTTCTCGTGGGTTTTTTTTTCATGAAAACATAAAAGAATTTGTCACAGCATGCAGAATAATGATACTGGTGATTCCTTCCAGATACATGTGAGTGGTTGATAAATCACACGTGCTGAGGCAAAGAAAGCCCCAGAGTGGTGATACTTGAAGGCTGGAAGTCTAAAAGCTCCAGGGGATGCCCAGCGCTTTGCCCTGTGTGGCCAAGGGGTCCCAGCATCAAGAGTGGAGAGCTGATGACCCACAGGCATTGAAGTGCCTTGTCTGTGGGCTCTGCAGCTCTTGTTTTATGAAATCACAGGAAGGTTGGGCAGCAGACCCCTGCCAAAGCCCCATAGTGAGCAGACTCCTTGACCAGCTAAAGTTAACCTCTGAAATGCCGGTAAGCGCAGCAGTGGCTACCTTCACTTTCACATGTATCTGGGTGCTGGCCTGAATATGTCGTCTGTAGGTTAGTTGGCTCAACAACCAAAGCATGCTCAACAGTTTCAAGGTAGGTGTTTTGCAATAGTTTTTAGTGCTCTGATGCTAAACAGGTCAGGTCCAACGGAGGTCATTTTTCTTGGGCTGCTTAAGGTGCAGTAAAGGGTGTGGAATAAAGGGTATTTATCCCCACCTTGGGCTCTAGTGGGGTCTAGTTATTTACTGAGAAACTTGCTTTTCACCACCTGCAGTGCTCGCTGGAGATGCCATTGGATAGCACCTACGCAATGAAAGCATTAGGCTGAACTTCTGCATTACCGATGCCAGAGGAACACCACATTGATCACTGTTACTTGCACAAGTCACCCTTGAAAGGTAACCCCTTCCCTCTCAACATTCACCTGCAAATGTTTGGATTTTATCTTTTCCACCTTGAATTTTTGGGCGGCTGGGGGAGAGCGGTGTCAGCACTTCCCTGCTGGCTGCCCAGGAGGTGATGCTGATGGCCGGGCCATACTCTCCGCATCTCCACACAGGATAAAAAAACCCCTTCAGCTCATTTTGCCTTCTGCACAAACTGTGGTTACAATATGTGTCTTCAGCCATCTGGCTACACCAGCCATTCGGGCAGGCTCTTCACTCGCATGTCGTCTGTCAAATCACGGCAAAATCAGGCAGTAGCAGCATGCAGGGGGTGCCGGAGGGCTGACAGCTCGCCCATGGGTGCAGTGCCCCTCACCAGGGAGATTTGGGACATTTGTGCACACTGAGAAGGTTGAAAAGGGAAAATAAATTTGCTGTCAGGATGTAAACCTGAAGCAGTGAGCTGTGCAGTTAAAAATAAAGCCATGGAAGACCACTATCACAAGCTTTCTAGAAAGAGCGTAATGCTGATACTGAACAGTTTTCTGCTAATTTGGAGGCAGAAGATATCAATCCCATGTAAGCAAAGTCTTCAGCAGTGCAGTGAAAAGTCATCTCAGCAGATGCAATTCAGCATCATGACGGGGACGTTGAGCTAGCACAGTGGCCAAGGCAGGAGGTTTCTTCTTGGCTTGTCAAAACACTCCCATGGCAATCTGCCAACAGCAGGTCGTGCCATACCACTGCAATCATCTGCAGCTTCGCTGTTTAATTAAACCCAGCCTTTTCTTTCCCATTCTTCCCATGGTATGACAAAAAGGACTGCACATGAGTGGGCTCCCCAGCAGTCCAGCACTAGGAAAATATATTCTGAGAAATAAAAAATAGGGAGGAAAAAAGATAATAAGGATGGATCTGCCCAAAATTACATAGGTATTTACAACTGGAGCAGCGTCAGGACTGAATTCCCCGAGATGCATTTACAGATTTGCATGTTTCATTAAGAAAAAGTAATGACACAACTTCAAAAGCAGCCGAAGAGAGGAAGTGTTTCCACTAACTAGTCTAAACCAGACACTGCACCCTCAGAACAAAGGTGCAGCACAGCTCACAGCCTTGTCTCCTGAGTTAGGCTGGTTTTCACCTCGGCTGAGTGGCCCCTGAGAAGCTCTGCAGGGCTCCGGGCAGCTCGACAGCTGCCCGTGGCTTTACGCTCCTGGGACGCATAGGGCAATGCTGCTAAAGACTTCCAGCGGAAGCTGGGCAAATTTGAGGCCATATTAACCCTCCTGTTGCTGGGACAAATGGCATAAGGTGTAAAGCCAGCTATAGGCACCGAGGGCAGGGAAACCGGGGCTGTGAGCCAGTGGGGGCAATGCAGGGGAAGGACCCTCATGGCAGGCAGAAGCATGGGGTCACCCATCAAGCCAGGTCTCTGTGGGGCAGGTGACAGCACTGGGTGTGCAGCCCTGCCAAGCTCTGACTGAAAGCACTGCTGTGCCGGAGGGGGGAGGGTGGTGCTCAGCGTCACCCCTCTCTGCCCGCAGCCATCCCAGGAGGGACCCGCTCCGGCAGCGGTCGCCTCCGCCACCCTGCAGCGATGCTGGACCCGGCAGAGCCGGCTCCGAAGCCTGTCATTAAGGGCCGAGCATCCCTCTGTTTATCCCGGCGGTGCGGTTGTGAGCCGCTTACTCACGGCTTTAATGAGCAGGGTGCAGGTGTGCGTTCCTGTTGTGCCTGTTGCACACGCCTGCCGGCCCCGCGCTGGCGAGCCAGCCAGTCCCCCAGCCCGCTGCGTCGTGCCCACAGGCTCGCAGCTGCTCTACAAACTTCAGGGAGATTCTGGATGAGAGGCGTGCAGCTCTTCAGCCTTCCCTGCCTTGCTCTGGCTAGCAAACTGAATGCAAATGCAGCTGCAGGCTGTCTGGCCTGCGACGAAGCGCCGCGCGGTGTCCGCCCGCGCTGCAACAACGATGCCCGACGCCTTCGTGCAGAGGCAGTCCGGGGGAGCTTTTGGCAGTCAGAAAGCAAGCGGCTGAGGCTGCTGGCAGGAGCAAGGGGATGCATCGCTCCTCCTCCCCGGTGAGGATGCTCAGATGCACCGTAGGAGTCAGAGTACTTGCGCTTCCCACCCAGCTGCCATCTCACCAGTCTCACATCACATGGAGCTGTCACGGCACCGAGCCTTGACGCATCGGCACCCTCAGCCTTGTGTCTTCATTAAAATGGCAAACAGTGAGAGCAAACGTGACACGAATGACTGTTGTTAGATCGCAGGGATGACATCCCTCAAAGTTACGGTTTGCTCTCTGGGACAATGGCAAAGCAATGCTCGGTGTGTTCATGCACCGGTAAGGACTTGGTGCTGGAAAGGCAGCACCTGACAGGACACTGCTACCTGCAGAGGGACCCCCTGGAGTTCCCACCGTGGCAGGGGAGGATGTCTCCTCTTCCAGATTAAAGAGGCTTGAAAGGCCGTTCTCTGCTAGGTCTAACTCAAGGACTGATGGGGTGACTGCCAGTCAGCTCTAGCTGCAGATCATACTTTCATCTTAGCAATCTGAATTGCAAAACGTGTTTTCCTAACGTCTCCCTGCCTTTTGTATCCAGCATGTTTATCAGCTTTTATGTAACAAAACCTATTTTAAAATGGGTTTGGATATTTTAGCTGAAATCCACTTTCCAGCTAAATGGACTTTCACTCACTGTAGAAAAATCCGTTTATTTAGCGCAGAAGAACCATGCTGTTCACAATTCTCTGCAAAAGGAAAGAAATGTGAAAGTTGTGACTCCTAAAAAATGTTAACCTATATAGTTGCTTAAATAACTGTACAAGAAAGAACATCCTCTGACTAGTTTTTTTTTTTTTTTTTAAATCACATTTAATGTAAAGATTTTATCTGGTTACAAATGTAAGTATTTTATTAGTTTAGTACCACCCATCAAGAGCTAACAAGAACAATTTCTCTGGGAAATAAAACCATGGACATAAAATAATATTAAAGCAAATAATTTAAATCAGTCTGTTCTCTTGGAGCATTTCATGTTGAGTTACTCGTGTTCAAACTATGTGTCTGTAGGACAGGCAATATTAGGGCTTCACTGCACCTAATGCGTGGGTCCATCAGCAGGGTCCAGCTTCCAGCCATCCCAAGCACAGAACAGGATTCCCCTGTATTTCATGAGTTTATTCAATTTCTTATACATGTTTGTGAAAAAACTCTTGGATTTTAATTTTTATACATAAGCACCCATATGAAAACATCCGTCATTTATGCAGGGACAGCATTTTAAATTGAAACAGTAGATTTCTGGCTGCTGTAGATTTGGTCCTTTGAAGCACGTGGACCTGCAGCGACCTTCGGCAGCTGGAGATTTGGTCCTTTGAAGCACATGGACCTGCAGCGACCTTCAGCAGCTGGAGACCTGGCCCTTAGCATTTCTAACGCACTTCGGGTGTCCCAGGGCAGGAAAGAGAATGCAATATTTGTGTGTGTCATCATTGTCTACCACAAGGAACTTTTTAGCAGATAGACTTGTTTTCTGCTGGGCTCAGTGTTGACATAACAGAAAAGCTTTTTACCCTGCTGGAAGCCTTCCTGGGCACGAGTTGTACTATTTAAACGCTCTTTTCTTTGCCGCTAATATAAAAAAGCTGTGGGAAATGAAAATGTCCAAAATGACACATCAAAGCAGGGATAGGGGACTTGAGGAATATAAAGCTGAATTGTCCCCACTGAGAGAGGCGCTGGAAACATCTGGGAGAAAAGCAGCAGCACAAGCCGTGGGGTGAGCAGCAGAACCAAGTCATTTGTTGAGATGCTGCTGCAGAGCAACCACTTCCATAATTCAGAGGGGCAGCAAGCAACAAACTCCCGGATGAGGAGACAATCTGAACGGGGCTATGAGAACCCAGGTTATGTGTTTTTCCAGTTTATTTCAGCTGTCAGTGAGGAACATGGTCCTGCAGCCAGGCTGCCCTTCGGTGCTCTGGCACAACCAGGCAGTCACACCCTCACGGGTTTCCTGGCCCAGTACTCCTTCACAACAGTAAATTTAACATTCCTTCTCTGATTTATTAAGGTTCAACTCTCCAATCATAACGGAGTAGGCAGTCTTAATTAAGTCATTAGCAGTTGTTACGAGTCTATATTTTGTTCTGTAAAACTGAAAGAATAAATAGTATTAATACTATTAAAATTTATAACTTTTTTTCCCATATTTTCTCGATGTTATAAAGTGCCTTGAGAAATTACATGAAAGATGTTATGCAAAATAAAAAACATCAGTGTGTGGGGCCCATGTGAGCCATAACAGCAAGTGGCCAAAGCACTGAACTTTCTACTCCCCGTCCCGAGGTGCTGATCCCACCGTGGACCCCTTCAGCACCAAACCACACGCTTGGAAATAGCAGCCTGGAGCCTTGGGAGCAGAAAGCATGAAGCAGCAGCTCACAGAGAAAACCAAACCAACCACCTGGGACCGGCAAGAGCCGTGCCAGTCCACATGCAGCAGGGTTTGACCCTGGTCTGTCTGCAAAGTGTCAAACATTTTCCTCTGGCAGTACAGCGCATCCCACAGGAAATTTAACAGTCGGGGGACAGCTTTTCTTAGCCACCGGCCATTGGTAATCCTTCACAAATACCTTATAGCAGTCCCCGGGCAGCTAGGACTGGCCAGGAACCGAATGGAAACCTTATAAAAATCATAGAATCACAGAACCATAGGATCATGGAATGGTGTGGGTTGGAAGGGACCTTAAAGATCATCTAGTACAAAGAGCACAGGAGCAGCAAGCCACCAAAGAATTCAGGTCTGCTACTAAAAATAAGATTTCCTTCTGCTGGCTATACAGCCATCTGAAAAAGCTGGACACCACGGGGCACACACAGGACACCACCGTGAGTTTATCCTTTCATGTGTAAAATCTCTCCATAGGTGCCTACTCAATCACAAGGCAAGAAAACAATAGGTACATTCAACTTTAATGAAATAATCATCAGGTATATGTACAGCTATAACAGAGGGGGAAAGCAGCTACAGAAGGATGCAAACACAACTCTGGACGTGGAGCCACAGTCACAGGGGCCAGGCTGGACCGAAGCATTTCTGCCATTCTCCTCCTCTTTTCAAGACATGCCTAAAAGGCAATACTGAAATACACCAAATCCTCCCCAAACTGCTTAGTGGGCTGACAGAAGACGACAGCCTGGCCCCGTGGGGTCATTTGGTGTTTACTGGAGCCCGGACATCCTCCTCCACAGCTGACACCAGCAAGGCCCCATGGAGATGCTGCAGCCCTTTGCTCAGCTCCGACCTTACGTGGTGCCCAGTGTAATCCCATAAGCAACCTCCAGCATCAGTATGGCTCTTCTTGGGGTGCTGCAGCAGCTCCAAAGGTACATAGAAAAGTCCTTTAAAAGTCCCTTTCAAAACTATGGCAAAATACCTGGAAGGACCACTATGAACTACAAAGCCATTAAAATCGTGCACACTGAATTATCGATCTCCGACAACTTGTTAAATAAATGCACGGAAAGAGAAGACGCTTTTTTTTTTAAGATCCTCTGGTTTTTCTTAAGTTTTACTTGCACAGAAACAAGCTGTGGCACTCACTGCTCACAGTCCTCTCGTAACAACGGAGATGCTTTATCAAAGTTTAAAACGTGGTTGCGCACCAGATGCTAGGAAAGTTCACAGCCCTTGTATTTTAACAGGAACCCAAATCCTACGCTGGCAAGGGAAATCTCAGCGCAGCGCCTGTGGTCAGCGAGCAATTGCCAAGCGAGGCTGCTATTTCTGTATCGGCTGAGAAATACGCAGGAGAATTTTCTCAGAAGAACAGGCTGGCTTGCCCGCAGCTGTATGTAAATCCCAGCCGCACAGATGCAATCTCACATGTTATTAAAAGCCCCCGTCCCCTTGGAGAGCCCCTAGGTAGAGGCGATGCTCTCATACACACGCTACGCTGGTGCAAAGCCCCTCGGAGAGCAGGGCAGCTTATGGCTTTTAACAGCGATTGGCCTGTCCAGGCATTTTACATCCATGTCCCCAGGCCCTCACGTCTAGATTGTTTTTTCCCTGAGGACTTTGGTAAGATCGCTGTGGCATTTCCCCGCACGGTTCAGAACAAGCTACATGGCGTGCTGGAGCCAGCCAGGGCCCGGCAGCAGGGAGCCAGGCGCGATGCACGTTTCCCAAGGGATGCCCGGGCTCGCTGAAGCCAGACAGGCTTTGCAGCGAGGGGGGAGCGGTGCGGGACAGGCTGCCACTGGCACCCAGGGACGCCAGCAGCGCTCAGACCAAATCAAAGAACTCCAGCGCCAGCAGCACGTCGCAGCTACCCAAACTATGTCATCACCCAGGCAATAGTTGACTGCTAACACAGTGCATGCAGCTCACTGCTATTTATATCACATGCCATATATCAAAAATATGCTACATCTGAGGACAGCTTCACCACAACATCGTGATCGGAACGGAGGAAGGCGAAGGAAGGAGAGGGGCTCCCTGCAGCAGGCACGCTCTCGCCCAGCCCACACCATTCATGCCGCTGGGAATCTTGCCCGTTGAGTTTAACGGTGCGAGAAAAGCCTCTCCAGCAAACGAAGCGCTGTCATTTTCTTGGCATTTGTGCGGCCTGGGGTCAGTGAGCGGTTGATGCTGTCTTTAACGTGTCTGCAAATACACAGGCTGCTTGTGACAGGGCAAGGGGCTGAATGAAAACCACCGCTCGCTCCAACCATCCCGCTTCATGAGACACAACAGCAGGGGTGGCCACAGTTTGGGGCATGGGTATGCAGCTGGTACCTGTTCGCAATACTAAACACTGGCCTGAGCCTGTCTGGCAGTGACGTCTTCGTGTTAACATTGCAGTCACTTCACCGTCTCTCATCTTTGCTGAACCCCAGGGCAAATCTCCAGCTGCGTCCGACGTGCCCCGAATCCAGCCCAGCAGCGGGTCAGGTGCTCCCCACCTCTTGGCTCTTGGGACCTGTCGCTAAACGCACAGTACACACAGATCTACAGCACGAACAGCGAGGAAGCCTGGCACGGGTAACGGCAGAAACATGGCCTTGACATAACGATGCCAATAAATGAAAACACAGCCGCTGCAACGCCTTCATTTCTCCGCAGCACCAGTCGACAGCACTGCCTGAAGCCCCAGCCCAGGGGACACGCTGTAGGTAGCAGGGGCTGCCCCACATCCCAGGATCCGTTTCACACAGACACACAACTGAACAGGCATGCAGAATTCACTACACCTTGGCTCTGGGAGTCCTTGGAGCTCTCCACAACCCCCCAGGCCAAATGGAGCTTTTAGGTCACTCCCTGTACTCTTTATTTTGGGGGCATCACTGACATCACAGAAAACTGTTGTGTTTATGCTGTTCCAGGGCCATTTCACTCACCAGTTGCTCTATGGATGACTGAATGGCCGCCTTCACGAGGGAAGACGCGGTTTCTATGAGGAGCGATTCGTACTGCTCCCCAGTTCTGTGCCCCTGGTCCCCCGGACCTTTCTCCTCTGCCTGGGGACCACCATCACCCTCAGGGCCCTCCTTTTTACCCAAATCAAAGCTCCCGCTTGACTTTTTATTCCCTTTTTGCTTATTTCGCTGCAAAACCGGGGACGGCTCATAGGCTTGGTCAGAGTCGGTGTTGTCAGAGTCCTCAGCTTCAGTGACGGTGATGACGATGCCGACGCCAGTGGCCGTGTTCGCTTCTAACGTCACCTGATGGCTGGAGCAGTCCTGGATGCTCGCTGCATCTTCTTTAACTGCCGTCTGGCTGAAATCCTTTATGTTCTCCTCGGTTTTGCACTCCTCAGGAAGATTTATGCTCTTTTCTGATTGATCCTCTTCAGGCAGCTCTTCGCAGACATGAGAGATTTCCTGCAGCTCGGTAGTTTCAGGGGTGCTGTTGGGTTGATCCTTGGAAATGGGCGCTTCGGAAGCAACTTCCTCACCTTCCACGTGGACTGTGGTTTGGGCTGGGCTCCCCTCCTGCAGTTTTTCCTGGGCTGTTTTATGAGCTGTCTCTGAAGCGGTTATCTCTGACTGAGCAGTGCACTCCGTATGTTCCTCTGCGTCAGGAGCAGGCTCTGTCAAGGGCTCACTCTTCCCAACAGAGTTGACACTTTCCTTTGCTGTATCCTGGTCCTCCTCCACAGACACTGGGCTGAAGGATTCAGGCTTGTCCGTCGGGGCCAAATCCTCTGGCTCTTCACTAGCTTTATTCAAAATGCCCGTCCCTTCGTTTGCTTGAACACTGCCCTCCAACTCCTCCACTGCTTCAGAGGGGCTGGGTTTTTTCTTGCCTCTGGAGAACCGCACACAAGGCATCTTCAACCCAGAGCTCACCCGTTTCTTTGGGAAGCCTTGCACACAGCCCTCCTCAGCATCCATCTCCAGCTGCACTTGGGAATCGGAAGGCACCTTCTTCCGCGAGGAGGGTTTCTGCCTTCTCCGAGGTCTTGCGAGGTTTTTGATGGCTGCCCAGGCTCCTTTGGAGGATCGTGATTGATCAGAAACTTTCACCTCCGCTTGGTCAGCGCTGATGCATTGGCTTTTCTCCTCTGAGGCTCCTTCGCACACATCCTTCACAGTCGTCCCCTTCTTACAGGACTTCTTCCGCGTCTTAAAGCAGAGCATGGAGGGTTTTTCTGCCCGTTCCTCTGGCGGGGAGCATGTTGCCCCTGTGCTGTGAGTCTCTACCTCTCCTGAGTTCTCCATTTGAATTTCCTTAGCTGCCTTCACCATATTTGCTCCTTCCTTCATTTGCGTTTTACTACCAATTTTCTTGATTAATGCATCAAACCCAAGAACTGCAGAGATGCTCAAAGTGCATTTTTTCCTCAAATTGTTTTAAAAACAGCGTTAGTTGCTTTTTAATGAGAGGATGTGGCACTGAAGAGACGTTCTGCTGAAGCTATTGTATCCGCTTTATAACTCGCACTTCGTTGTATTACTCATCACTTCTTCAAGGAATCCCGGGTTGACGAGAAGTTGATCAGGCTTCCCTTTGGCTTTGCTGGCCAGAGTTGCTCTCACCTCTGGGACAACCCACTTCACGTTGCGCTTGGTCTAACAGCATGACTATTGAATTGCCAGTTTGACATGACTTTTTTTTTTTTCCCCCAAAGGATGACAAATCAAGCCAAGAGTTAACAATTTTTATTCACCCCACGGACCTGGAAAGAACTTGCACTTTCTGAGCTATCTGCATTTCCACATTGCACAGGGAGCTTGATTGAAGCACCAGTAAAACCAGCGGCAGGCAGTGGCTGTTTTCTGCCCCCCAGTGACAAGGTCAGATGCTGCTTTGTCTCCGTGTTGCTTTCTGCTTCAGTTCCCCTCGCAGGTTATGTGAGGTTTGCTGCGAAGCATGGCCGACGCTTCTATCTTTTATCTGTAACACAACAAGCAGATGATAAGACCTGCATGTGGAGCAATTTTTATTTTTAAAGCATTAAAGAGGTTTTTTTTTTTTTTTTAAAAAAAATTCATTTTGGGAGGGAGACCAGGGATGGGAAAGCTGTTCTACCTCTGGATGCACCACAGCAGCTTTTCCCACTAATTAGCATCAATATCCAAAGGCAAAATAAGACCACCAAGATGTCAACCCCGTGTCAACCCCAGAAAACACTATTTTGTGCGGTAAAAGGAGACTTTTTTTTAACTGCTCATATTATGGCAAATATCTATTACGCATGCACACGCATATATTTTTTTCTCCTACAGTTAGCTAAATCTTTTCCCCACTGCTCCATATGCACTCATAGTTCCAGCTAGGGAAATTACACCCTGAGACAGCAGATATTTTTATCTTTAATGCACCATATGACAATATGCAAAACCACAGAATACAAAAAAGAGGCTTGTGGAATACAAAAGCAAAATCACATGGCAGGAAGGGAGCTTATTTATACTACGTGCATGCCTTCCATGGCAACCTCAATTAACACCGCCTGGGTTCATCAAATAATGTAACATTGTAAGATATATGTCACCTTAAAAAAAAAAAAAAAAAAAAAAAAAGCCCTGCCTCAAAACATCATCAGAACATTTTTGGATATAAAGACGCCAAAACGTGTCAAACAGACCAACTTCTCCCGGACCGGCTCGGTGAGTCCGGGCAGTTCTTTACACGGGATTTCGTACTCTGCTTTTAAGCAGCAGGGTCATTAAAACGGGGGCTCCGGCCGGGCGCGCTACCCTGCGCGTTTGGTTCGTTTATTTAATTATTTAAAATTTTTTTTTAAATTTTAATTTTTTTTACTAGATAAATGAGCTAAGCTGACCCAGGGGCGTGTGAGAGAGCGGAGCCCGCAGCTGCCGGAGCCCCGAGCGGAGCCCGCAGCTGCCGGAGCCCCGAGCGGAGCCCGGAGACCGCAGCCCCCGCAGCCCGGGAAGTTTTGGGGGCGTTCGCGGGTGCCGCCGGGGGGTGCCGGAGCCGCCCGCCACCGCCGGTGCCTCACGACCCCCCCACCCTCCCCACCCCTCCCGGGCACGGGGACCCCCGAGAGCCGAACCGCTCCGAGGGGATCGGGGCGGGGGGGGGTGTGTGTGTCCTCGGGCAGCCTCCGCGGCTGCAGAGGCGGCCCCAGGCACCCCCCATGGGCCGCCTCCCCCGCGGACCATCCGAGGAGGTGCCCGCCCCCGCCGCCCCCGCCGCGCCCTCACCTGCGGCCCGGACCGCGCCGCTCCGCGCTGCTCCGCTGCGCTGCCACCGCCTCCCGCCGCAGCCGCGCCCCCGGGCCGGCGGGGAGGGCGCTGCCGGCAGCCCCCCGCCCCCCGCCGAGGCGGCCCCGCCGCCGCCAGCCCCCGGCCCGCCCCCCTGGCACCTGCTGGCAGCGTGGGGAGGGCGCGGGGCTGGGGAGGAGGGTCCGGGACCCGGCCCAGCCCTGCGTGCGGGGCAGCATCCCTCCTCGACAGGACAGCATCGCTTCTGCTTGCAGAGCAGCGGCGAGGAAAGGCTGAGAGAGCCAGGTCTGGTTAGCCCGGAGGAGAGGAGACTGCGAGGGGATCTGATCAATGCTTATCAATATCTAAAGGGCAGATGTCAGGAGGGTGAGGCCAGACTCTTCCCAGTGGTGCCCAGCAACAGGACAAGGGGCAACGGGCACAAACTGGAACCCAGGAAGTTCCATCTAAACATGAGGAGAAACTTCTTTCCTTTGAGGGTGGCAGAGCCCTGGCACAGGCTGCCCAGAGAGGTTGTGGAGGCTCCTGCTCGGGAGACAGTCACAACCTGCCTGGTCACAATCCTGTGCAACCTGCTCTAGGTGATTCTGTTCTAGCAGGGGGGTTGGACTAGATGATCTCCAGAGGCCCCTTCCAACCCCTAACATTCTATGATCCCTTTTTTTCACAAGGCAGCATCCCTCCCTCTCATAGGATAGCACCCCCTCTTCCCACAGGGCAGCACCCCTCTTTGCAGCCAGCATCCCTCCCTGCTTGTGGGGCAGGATCCCTCTCTCTCTTGCAGAGGAACCTTTCTTCCCCTCCCAGGCTGCGCACAGCAGCAGCAGACACACAAACCGCAAACTACACTCAGGGCAAAGCTTTTCCTAGGATGGAGCTGTGGTTTTCAGTTTGGATCCCAAGGGCAGCAAGGTGGGCTGTATGAGAGGGGACACACGCCCCCGAGGAAGGGACTTTGAGTATCTGCAGATCGGGCATTTGCTGGGCGATGTGGGAAGGAAGGAGGTCTTGCTTACCAGCTGTTTCTTTTGTCCCACCTGAAACCTTTGCAGATTGAAGCACCAATTGGGTTGGTGCAGGAGCTACACCTTCAGAGGTGGTGGGAAGGACAGCCAGTTCTCAGGTTTAAACTAATTCTTGCCCAAAATAAGGGCATCTCTGCCCTATGAGGACAGGCTGAGAGAGCTGAGGTTGTTGAGCCTGCAGAAGGCAAGGCTCTGGAGAGACCTTATAGCAGCCTTTCAGCACTTACAGGGGGCTGCAGGGGAGATGGGGAGTGCAGCAACAGCACAAGGGGCGATGGCTTTAAACCAAAAGAGGATAGATTTAGATTAGATGTAAGGAAGAAGTTCTGCACTGTGAGGGTGTTGAGACACTGGAACAGGCTGCCCAGAGAGGCTGTGGAAGAAGTGTTCAAGGCCAGGCCGGACAGGGCTTTGAGCAACCTGGTTTAGTGGAAGGTGTCCCTGCCCACAGCAGGGACCTGGAACTAGGTGATCTTTAAGGCCCCTTCCAACCCAAACCATGCTATTCTATAGAATACCAGAGAAAGTGCCTCTTTCATATGAGCCTTTTTTCTTCAAAGCAGCTAAGATCTGACTTTAAAAAAATTGCATCTCCAGCTGCTATGATTGATGGGAGGGCCTCCAGAAAACAAACTACTATGTGCAGCTGATGAACTACATGAAACTATAGTTTGAGATGCCTGAACGTCCCCATTCATCTCCACGGGGAGCTGCCTGACGCCCACCAACATTTTCAGGATGTTAACTACTTCACAGCATGTTTGCACATAAGAAAGCAGGCGAAGCAGCACACTTTGAACCTGCAAGTGGCTTCCAGTGCAGGCCAGCCTTAGAAAAAGACATGTGTCCTCCCCGCTCCTTAGCTTCTTCATGGAAAAAAGGTACAAAATGGGTTTGTTGGGCTGAAATGTCAGCCAGTAGGGCAGAAACATGGATCAAGCAATGATGAGGAATTGCCTTTTTAAAAGCTCCCCTGTGAGATATGTTCGCTTGCGTTCGCTCAGGTTAATAATCTTCATTTGGAAACAGCTGCTCTCCCCGGGGTGGGCGGTGGGTTCTAATTACCATCCACTTCTGCATTAAAGCCAAGCAAGGCCCCTCGGTGCGAGATTTTCTCTCGTTGCAGTCAGAGGCACGAGGGAGGAGGATGACTGATGTGAGGACAGCTAACGTGTGTACGCTGCCTCGGGGGCGTGTGATGGAGACAGGTTCTCATCAACCCCCTTCAGAAACACCTCACGTGGAATTCAATTATTCCTGCCGCTCCAGGGGAAGATGGTAGCACCAAAGGCTGTGGTGCAAGGGAAATAAACAACAGCATCTGCAGCAAGCAGAGGAGCTGGTCAGAAGAGGGAGAAGCTCAAAAGAAGATCCCCGCCCAGCTGTGGGCTCCGTTTTTCTCTCTGGGCCTACGCTGAAGTGCTGGTGATATGTAGCAAACCAGCGAAGCGACACTTTCTCCTTTTGTCCCTATCGCTAGCCAAACCCCCCCAAAATCGGTGTTCTTTCTCAGATGACTCTCATTACAGCATAGCTGGGGGAATGGATGGCCGTAACACCAGCTAAAGGCTCTGGGCCCACAAATAGCCCACGGAGAACAAATTTGTACATAATTAGTTTTTTCTCTAGGCAACAGGAAGAGAAGATAACCTTCCAATATTTAGTTAGAAGAAATTAAGTGTCCTTTGCGTCCTATTTGATAGGGTGAGAACTAGCTGGCGTACTTAATAGCAAAGAAGAGAGTTAAGAAAAGCCAACCCATTTATGTATCAGTCCTGCAAGACCTAGAGTGGGGACTCTGGAGAGCTCCCACCCCAACAGGCTGAACATGTAGATCAGAAAACCATTCCCCACTAACCTCTAGAGACGCTTGGGGCTATTTTTTGGCCCTTCTGCTTTGTTGCCACCAGTGCTGCTGTGTGTAGCCAACCCCTGAACAGTCACATGCCTGGAGCCGCTGCTTTGCCTCACTGCCGGAGGTGGACGAACGACCTCTTGAACCATCTCTCTCAAAGCACATGTCTATGATCTCATGCTGAATGAAAAGGAGGCTAATCTTAGCATAAATTTGCACTTATCCCATCTTTCATAAGCATAAAATGAAGGTGGAACACAGAGCGCTCACAGGAAAGCAGTGTAGCAGGGAAGATTAAACGTAGGAACTGACAGCAGACTTGGCAGCATCAGCTCTGGCAACCTGCTTCAAGGGCAGGCTCAGCTGAGGTGCTGCAGGTGAAGTGGCACTTCCAGCCAGACAGGGAGGGGTCAGTGACTGGGGGACAGCCCTTCTCACCCCCTGCAAGTGGCTGGTGTGTGCCCTGGCAAACCTGGCTGTCAGTAACCCTCAGCTGAGCACCATCGAGAGGAAATTTTAGGAGGCCGTGAATGCACCTCAAATGCTCTTAGGACGATTTAAGCTGTGCTGCCTGCTTCTGTGACAACCAGGTAGCTTTTATATAATTATTCTCCCATCCTGAATAACCTGAGAGCTACAGATCTCTGTCTCTCGCCATATATACACAGTATCCGTGTACTGCAGGTGCACCCTTACCCTGGTGCACACCTACATCCTGATTCTCCCCATTCTCACCAAAATCGGCATGTTTTCAGAGTCAGTTCTGATGCAAGCAGATGGGCCTGGAGAGTCTGAATTCAGATCCTTTGCAGTCAGCTGCAAGTATCCCAAATTCACAGAATAATTCAGGCAGTTTATTTTCCATAGATGACACCCATCATCTAGGAAAGGAAACAGGATTAAACACACACACACACACACACACACACAGTGGTGCATTGCAGGCAACTTATTACTGCAATAATCGCTCCTTCTTGTCAATACAGGGATTGCTGCTGCATACAGTTAATCACAGGAATAAATTCTACTTCAGTAATCTCGGCGCATACATTAAAACCCCCAAAGCACTGAAAGTATTCACCAGTTTATTTGTATTAGTTAAAAAATTGGCAGCAACACCATTTTTATGTTACAAAATGATTTCTGGCCTGCTGACAAAACCCGCTACAAGTGACTTGATCGCTACTCGCGTTGTCTCTGTTCATCAGAAAGGTACCCGAGGAAGCAAGGCCCAGCAACAGCGTCACTGTACTTATTACTGAGCATAAAATGTTCCAAAGACACATTTGGTAGAAGCCACAGATATGGGCCACAGATCTAGTCCCTACAGATCTGACATCCAGAGGTTCAATTTCCGCTAACAGAGGAATACGGCAGTTGCAGCTGGGCTTTCTAACAGGGGAATTTGATGTGGCTCAGGTGCCTGCAGGAATCATTCATAGCAGAAGCCCGGGGAAGGACTTTCAGAGAGAGATGAGAAGCAAAGGGGAGTCCTCCTTGGTCCCTCTTTGAAATGACACCGGTACAGTTTCAGAGCACAGTGGTTTCTGCCACTGTACGAGAAGTGGAATATAGAATCCACTGTGGCAAACGGGAACAGGCAGCGTACGAGACTTTCAAAGATAATATATGCTGCAGGAACCCTATAGTTAAGGCAATTAAGTCCCAAGGCTGTTTTGAACAGCTCCAGCTTTAGGATTTTTAATTATTGAAATCATGTCACTGAATCAAAAGAGGTCACTAAACCCAAGCTTCTGTATTCTGCTTCAGCTACAATCACGAAGCAGGAGGTTTGCAGAGGAAGCATGACTTACGTGCTCAGTGTCAACTAGCTTGGAACACAACAGGTTAAAAATTAGTACAGATTAAAACTAAGTGGCTGGTTCTTTAGCTCTCCTCCTTGCAGTCACTTCTTGCACTATATTCTCAGTCATCTCTTGTTTTGACTTAAAAAAAAGATCAGGGCATAGTTCCATTTACATGACTCATCAGGTGTTCTTCTGGGAGCTAAAAAGAAAAATAAATTTAATTACTATTACATAGTACTGCAGGCAATTTTCAGGCTGAATTATAATCAAATGTCATTTAGAAACATATGGCATAATATGAGATTGGCTTAACTGTGTTCTTGAGATGAGAAATGAAGCCCAAATATTGAAAGCCTTCAAGAAGGCACCTACCTTTGGTTAGTAATTCCTTTCAAAAGAGCCCATTTACTTCTCCTGACACGGGGTCCAAGTCTATATCATAGAAACAGGGTCTTGTAGGAAGTCCTGGCATAGTGCTCATCTGGACAACAAAAGAAAAAAAATGTTACAATGGAAGCAGCAGTTTTGGCCAGAGTATGTAATACTAAATCACTGCTAAAGACTATGATGGCAACAGCCGATGCAGCTCCTTGCACAAGTACATACTCGTTGGATGATGGTCACGTACCGTTTTGAACCACACCATGAGAACCAGGAACTCCTGGCTTAGTGGATAGATTTGGGGGTTTTTTGGTGGTTTTTTTTTTCTTTTTAAATTATGAGGATTTAGTTTGGCTTCTGCCTCCGCCAGCAACTGAGCCTGATATTTGGCAAAGTACTTTGATACACAGCTGACCAGTTAACTGTTAGAGGAGTGTTCATGGACTTTGCTGCGGTAAGACAATAATTACTTGTGGCAGTTTCCTGGTTACTAATATGAGGATACATGTTTTAATACACTTTGCTGACAGTAAAGTCTCAGTTGATGGCAATTCTTTAAGAGTCTAGAACTAGAATTGTTAAATAATTAGGAATAATTATACATATAATAGTTTTTGAGGGTTTTTTTTTTTTTTTTAAATTTAACTGGGATAAGGCTTCAATAGAGATGGAGAGGTCAGTTCTCCTGACTGGAACGTTTCTGAGGCGTTCAAGTCTGAAGGGCTGTGAAGTGGCAGAACTGAAGCCAGCAAAACTGCTGCCAGCACTATGCCTGCCTCAGGCCTGTCCTCTCCAGTTGTCTCGCTGCCGAGTACCCCGTTTCAGAGCCACGGAACACAAGGCCGACGGGGACTACACTTGGCCTGATTTGCTAATGCAGCTGACAGGATTTGCCCTTCCCTAACTCAGCGTTTAGCCCAGCAGCATGTGTAGGCCAACATCGATGCTCTGCAAAGGTGGGCAATTCTGGTCACGCTTGGTAGTTTGTGCCAGAGGACATTCATCCCTTCAATAAAAAATTCAAGGTCTCATTTTCCATCTGCATCCCCCAGCCTCAGCTTTCACAGTCAGTATTGTTATGCCTGTCTCCATTAGATTAAAGATCTCTCTGGCAACCTGTTATTTTCTCCCTATGCAAGTATTTTGCACACTAATCAAATTACCTCCCAATCTTCCTTCTGAGAATAAGCTGAGCAGCAAGGAAGCGAAGCTCTTGTGGTTAGGCGTTTTCTGCAGTTCTCAGAACTATTTGGGGAGCTTTTGGAGACCCAGCCCGTTTTCCTAAGCCGTTTGCAAGTGCTAACATCAGTCCCTTATGTAATGTACCACTGCAGGTCTTGCACGGCCAACACAGAGTTCAAAATCACTCCAGGACTACCCTCTGTAATTAATTCTAGGACTGTACTAGCTTTTTGTCAGAGCCACTGCTTTCCCAGACAGAGAACAGGGGAAGCTACAGAGAAGACCCTCATTCCTTGTCTTTCTGTTTAGTTGTATGAGTATTTGCTCTCAAGAGCCAAGGTATGAAGAGATCCAAAATGCCTGGAAGGGTTTCCTGCCCTCACCACAGTCACTGCCAGTCTCTGGTCATGCAGAAACTTCCTATTTATCTACATATCACTGAAGAATCAGATTTGGAGGCCGCCACCTACAGATTCAGAGGGCCACAGCAGGAGCTGAGACAGTGACATTGAATAGAGTAGAAGGTACCACACTACTCAAGATGAGCCTGACTTCACCGTTTCTTGCACTATTTTGAAGTGAATGGTCAATTGTCCTCTTTCCTTCTACCCACAGGGCAGCCCACAGTGGCTGTTCTGTATCTATTACTCAGAGGCACTCTGCTGAAACTCTGAATTTCTGTGCAGTATAGCATTATTTCCAACCAGGCTACTAATTTGCTATATAAATGTCTACAATGCTTAATGCCCTTAGTTATCTTCAGAGCTGAAGAAACGAGCTTCTCCTCCATTATACTCCACCTCTTCAATACCACATGTGCTGAGAAAGAACACAGGGCAATTCCCACAACTAACTTACATGAAAAAACTAGTCCTCATGGATATCATCAATCCCCTTGCAAGAATTCAAATCAAACCAATACCAACGAAGAGGGTATTATTTATCGCACTTGTGGAATTTCTGAAAAACACCACTCAGGAACTAAAAAAAAGCTGAATAAATAATTTGTTTTCAATTCAGCAGCAGCACTAGTAAAGAAACCCAGCCAATTTGAGTCCAACAATTTATATCACTTCCGTTATCTTTTATGCTCGAAGTTAAATCTAGATAATCTTTGAAATTTTATTTCCTTTAAAACCTCTAAGTATTTCATTGAAGTACAACAGCTTCAACTTTGAGCTAGAAGAAGAAAAATTCAAAACTCAGAAGCTGAGAAAAAATAAAACGTGACATACCTTCAGGTAACAAGAATACACATGCACCAGTGATTAATTTCACCTCAAATTTCTCATAAAAGCTTCTGCATAGAGCTGCAGATTTGCTGCATTTTCAGCTCACAGTTCAAGGGCTGGTGCCAAAAATTTATTCTGAGGCTAACACACCTCCTGCTGAATGTGTTTAAAATAGTGATCTGATTCAAAATGCCCTGGATTGCCTCGCAAAAGGACATGCCTTCCCTGGCCTCAAAGACACCACAGAAGAGTGATCATCATGTTCCTGACTAGAAGACTGTTAATTCCGGCAGAATTAACGCCATGATTTACAACGTGTCCAAGAAAACATGAGCAATCTGGGACGGGAGCAAAAAGGAAAGAGTCCAACTTCACAGAAACTGAAGACATCAGAAAAAGAGCCAAAATGTTGGTTTTCCTGTCTGAAAACATCTTTCTTTTGTTTAGCTCATTACTGCTGTGTACGCTTTCCTTCTCCAGTGCTTATAAAAAAATTTAATAAAATAAATCATTGTTTGCATTAAATCTTGGCTTGCAAAGAAATGCCATTAATAACAGGAACAAGCATGCTATCTTTCATTTTATCAAGACACGCATTACTCTTTAACAAGATGGATGAGCCAGACTTTAATCAGGATGTGGTTATTTTATTTATGTTGGGTAATCTGGAAACCCTTACCTACCTCTTTTTTTTAAAAGAAAAAGATATCCAATATTTGGCTCTAGCCTGCGCTTGAAGGAAGGAGGATCCAACTCTTACATCAGCAAATTTCATTATCTGAGCCATGTGCCCCTAATGCTTTTGAAAGCTTATTAGAACAAACATGTTGCCATGAAGACTTCAGAAAAGGTTCAGCCTCCCCAAAAAAAGACAGAGCTGCTTGCTCCAGCTGCTCCATTCCCTAAAATAATCATAAAAAGTTACTTAACATTGGCCCAGAAGAGATTCCCCAGGTAAGATGTCCAGTGGATCCTTTCATCCTAACACTCTTTGGAAGCAGACCTGAACATTAGTCTTTTGCAGCTCCCCTTTCTGCCACATGATTCATATCAAATCTGTTCCAGGATCCTGTTTCCATTGCAGCTACTCTCTCTCCTCTCAGCTGACATTATGCCAATCATGTCAAAGAACAGAAACTGAAAACTCAAGGGCATAGTGAAATGAATTGTTGGAACTGATGCAGCTGAACAGCAAACAGATGGTCAGCAAAACCATGGGAACCAAATGTGAGGGGAGGCTGAGACATGTTTAATAGTACAGGCCAGCTTCACTTTGGAGGTGTCTCATCAAAGGTTGTTTGCTTCCTAAGTTCTGGAGGAGTTGCCTTGTTCTACTCTGATCTGCAGGTGTACACCGACTTCACTGGCAGTACTGCAAAATGCTTTCTCCAGGAATGCAAAGTCACAATGGCAGTTAGGTGGGCCAAGGATTTCTCTCCCACCTCTACCAGACTGCAGTTCCCATAATGCATTAGCTACAGAGTTCACCCTTTCCTAAATATCCAGCAAGACAGATATGTGGGACCTGAGGAGTACACTGGGGGCTTGCTAAGTACTAAAATGGTCAGATGGTCTATTTTAGCTTCCCTCTTCCCCATGAAAAAAAGACAATACTCAGGACGTATAACACACCGGTCTGTTAAAACACCACCTGTAAATGCCAAGGACTCTCCTACTTTAAGATACCTTTTGTAACTGCTTCCTGGAGTGCACAGAAGTTTTTTCCCTTGCCCCACAGGTCGGGGTTTCACTCAACCACCTACCGTTCCCACTAGTGGATACAGGAATCCAGCACCAACACTGGCCCGAATGTCTCGGATTGGCAGAATAAAACCTGTGGGTGCTCCTTTTTGTTCAGGGTCGTGAGACAACGATAAGTGCGTTTTAGCCATGCAGATTGGCAGGTTTCCAAACCCCTGGGAAAGGCAATAAAAAAAAAGAGAGGGAGAGAGGACAGAAGTAAGTGAAAAAAGTTAACTTTTCCCATACATGAATATAATTGGTCTACTACGCCATTCTCTGCAGACATCAGACATTTTATCAGGACATTTTATTCCTCAGCAACTGCTTCACCCACAGCCTGTCAGCTCTGTGGACCATTCTGCATCCCCATTTCTTCTTTCAAACTTCCCCCGCCTTCTGCTAAGTATTACAAAAAGAACCACCACGGCCCCCAGCAGATCCAACTGAGGAAGAAGTTAATGGTGTGGAAGCCTTAGATATACAATCTTGATCACTAACTTTTTACTCTCAAGACATTAAACAGCTCAGAACTAAAGTTCTTGTTCAGCTGAGGTCAGTTAATTAGAAATGTTTGATCAATATAACTGCAGGTCGTGAGGAAGCAGCAATTACATCGCTGTGGTATTTTGATAGACTCATAAAGGAATATACAAGAAACATGAAAGCAAGGAACAATATATGCCAGTAGGAAATGGACTGCAAAAGTGAAATTATTCGAGCACACTGTAAACAAAGAATGGCCAGCTCTCATGCTGCTCTCCAAAGCCCTTTACAGACCTTCATTAATGCAGAAGTAGGTAAATTCACAAGAACGTCATGCTAGAGAAGAGTAAAAGTAACAAAGCAACCAGAAAACTTCTAATTCAACAACCAGATACCAGGTTCAAAACTTGTAAAAGCAGATTTCCCCCCCCGCCAAAAGAAGGGAAAATTGACTGTGGAACTCTTTCTCCAACATAACCGCAACTGCCAAAAATCCGTATGGGTTCAAAAACTGATTAGACAACTCAAGTGGAATGAGATAAAAAGAAAACATTAGAGACTATTTAGCACCAATGTGACCACTTGTAGTTCCCTAATTCCCAAGTTGCTGAAGGATTGGAGAGTACGTTAGGGAAAAATCACTGAATCCTCCCGCCCTTCTCTCCCCATACGCTATCAGAGATGTCCTACTGGGTGCAATGAGTTCTCTTCTCCTTTATAACCCAGGGCCAGTTTCTCCCTCCCACTACCACCTCCCCTGCCATAGCAGCATCCAATGAGTCCTAGACAAGGACATGATTTGAGTGATGATTCCCTTCACACGCAGTTTGAACACCACTGTTCAACAGGAACATTTTAAATGAAAAGCACTACTGGCATCAGGTGATGGGGAAAACTCACTTGTTTAGTGTACAAGACAACTTTCTGCTGTGCTTCTGGAAGTAGCTCAATGTCACTTGCCCCGTAGATCTTCTGTGCAATAAGCCTGATCTTGTCTATAACAGGGAGCTATTAAAAAAGAGACAGGCAAGTCATTGTGGCCAGACTGCAAAGAGCCATAACACTCCAGCAGCTTCACAACCCTTCACCCACACTGTGCAGTGCCCATCTGCAGATACAAGAGCTATTCCCATTTGCTGTAGAACAAAGCCGTGCAGTAATTTAAGGGTTTCCAAAACACCTTTCAGTATCTTGTTGCAGTTGTTTCTCTTGGTAAGAGGGCAAACCTAGTTACTATAGTCAGAAACAAAAAGATACACATCAGTATTTTTTAATAAGTTGTGCTTAACATGTTAACTAACCCCGCTGCGAAAGAGGCATCTTTATTTTCTCTCACGCTGAAGTCAAAAAGCAGACAAAAATAATTTGAGGGAATACAAGTTAATGGATGAATAAAAGCACAAATAAAACAGGTTAAAGAAGAAAAATTAAAAACATCTGTTAAGGAACTAAAATAGATACTACGACATATCTCTGTGCCTTATTAGGTTCTTGAAGAGGTGCTTGCTATTAAAGGAGGATTCAGGCCATAACCTGGTAACTAACAGTGACTTCATTAGCTCCAAGTCATCTGTTGAATTTGTTTCATGTACAAAGTCATTAGAAAGATACACACACACACACTCTCTTCCACCCTGACCTGTGGTGTGACTCTGTAAGCCTTACCTGCAGAGAGAAAAAAAAGAAGTTAAAAATGGACAGATTCTGTTGTATAGATTCCCATCCTGAGCAACGGGTGCATCCAGAAGCTCTGCAGTAAGGTATCAGGTTTGGCCAGGCTTGTTCTTGTCCATGCTCTGACAGGAATGCACATCTCAAAGAACTAAACTTCTCCCTACCCTGGAACATTGCTGCCATGCTAGAAACCTGATTGTCCTCTCTAGCAGAAGTCACAGCAGCATCTTTCAGCATCAAAAGTATAAAATATTTCACTGGGTAGCCAAAACATTAGGAACTGACTGACTAGGTCTTTGAGACTGGCAGAATAAACGTTATGTTCTAAAACCCAGTTTCTTCTCAGTTTCTCAGAGCAGCCTTTCAGACAGCCTTCAGCAACTTAAGCTAGTGAAGCCAACTGATCTCTACCCTATAAACAAAGCACCTCTGGAATACTGCAAATTCTTACCTCCACGTTATAGAGGAACCTGAAGTTGCTGGGTGTTTGCGATGCTCTCCGAACAGCCTGGGCCAGTGCAACTGCTCCTTTCCCTCCCTCTGCCCAGTGAGTGCATTCCACAGCATCGAACGCTCCTGCTTCCTTTGCCAGTTTTACCACAAGGGCCACTTCAGCCTTGGTATCTGTTCTGTAAGGAGAAAAGTTTGCACATTTGTAGCCACACAGTAAACTCTTTGTTCTAACCATTTTTCACTCTTGCTGACAACATTCAAAAGCTGTCCAAAGAAATCACAGAATCCAGCCATCAGGAAGCTGCCAAGGGGTTATTTATCACAGCCCTGCCCACCTTGGTGAAGGAAGGTACTCCACAGAGGAACAGAGCACAACAGGTAGCTCTGGCATTACATGCAGAAACCCATGACTACTAACAGAGCAGCGTTCCAGACCTTCTATCGTATCCATCCTCTTATCAGCAATGTGACTCCCGTAATTTCTCTAAATCAGCCAATATGCATTTACTTAGCTGGCTACTCTGCTTCAACGGGCATCAGCTTTAACACAGCAGTTCAAAGCCCTTTTGCTTGCACAAAAGACCACACACAGATTTTATTTCCTGTGCAGTACAAGGTGCAGAGCCCAAAATGCTTTAGCAGGGCATAATTGTTCCAGACAGCAGAGCACTGAACACAGCACCGTCGACAGCACAGGCACCTCACCATCTATCTTGAGCTTAGATTCCACATCATCACAGGCACGTTTCGTCCACAGTAATTTGGCTGGTCAGTGGTCAAGTGATGGCAGATAATAGTCACTGATCATAAAATCCTAAGTTAATTTAAACTAAGGCAGGCAGTTGAAACAACTACGCAGAGCTTCCCTATTTATTCAGCACCTTCCAACAATGCAAAATGCTGCCAACAATACATGGACAGTACTGAAAACATGGCTTTGTGTTAAACACAGCATATAAAGTACTATGATTTTATCCCAGTTATCACTTCCATGTCCTAGCTCACTTACTTGAAAGCGTTCACAGCCACTACTACTGGGACACCAAACATCTGTGCATTTTGGATTTGCTTGTTTAGGTTACTACAGCCTTTTGCCAACAATTGAAGATTCTGTAAAGACGACAACAAGCAGGAAGCACATTTTATCCGGGGCGGTGAAATTTTTGCTCCAAATCCACTACGTCCACAGCTAACGATAAAACTGTCAAAACGGGAATGGAACCACAAAGGCAAATCCCGAATGGTGCTTTCTGAACAGTCCAGGCCAGTGCTTGCTCTTGGATGGAAGCAGGAGGAGGAGGAGTAACTACCTCTAATGATCACTGGTTTCAGCTGCCAAGCCAAGGCAACAGAAATCACTTTTTATCATTTTTTTTGTTATTCTTAGTAAGTTAATATCCGTGCTCATTAACTCCCCAGGGTAAAGCCTCATTTTCCTCTCTGACACATTCCTCTGTATTAAGAATCATTAGCAGTGACTTTCATGACACTTGTTTGAAGATGAGGCAACAGCTTCAGAAGCAACACAAGTGAAGGAGCTGCAGCAATGTGAAGACAGTCAGACCAATTATCCAAGTGTACACAACCATTCAAGGCACAAGGACAGAAGCTGACACTTTAGTTCACTTTCCCCTCTCCTTGCAAAGGAGGCGTGGAGGAAATAAACCCAGAAACTGCTGCTGCTGAGACGAAGGTAATTAAAGAGGCACTCTGAATATTTTCAGAGACAATATTTCAGTGAAGCAATTACTCCGTACTGAGAGGGTCAGGGGACACAGAGTAGATATTACTATGAAAAATTGAGCACACAGACAATTGCATGAGCTCAGGAGAAATGAGGAGGCTCTGAACACTGGCTAGGTCAAGTACAATAAATGCTTGAAAGAGCAGAGCCAAAGTAACATCATTAAAAATAAAAAAAAAAAACCCAAACGAACATTATGGTCTGCATAAGGAAGCATTTCACTGACAGCTAAAGAAATGACAGACTAGCTATTCAGGGGTGCACTGCATGACAATATTGTGTCACGACCGCAGTTAGTTGGTCAACTATCACAACAGCTAAAGAAGGTTACCTCTTCCATGTACTCCTTTGGTAAAGGTACCCCAGCAGTGACCTGGGAAAAACAGGAAAAAAAGATGGAACCCCATAGGATCCATGACAGCAATTCATGCTTCATTGTTATTAAACAGCACCAAGATACAACATTCTGCTCCAGGCTCATTGTTTTTTTCTAAGAAATAAATACAAGGAAGACTAAAAGCCTGCACTCACAATACAACAAATGACTGACTGGTAATATCACAAGTGCCCCAGTATACAAACGCTTCATTAGGTGAATAAAACAAGCACGTATGTACCTGTAACATAGTACAGCGAAGCAGCTTACAAGCAACAGGGACACAGAAGGGCAAATCTCAAGACAATTACAAGCAGATCAAACCCTACAGGCTTTAAGTGACTGGATGAGAACAACAGTTGCAGCCCCTCAAACCTAAAGAAAACTTTGCCTAGCACTTACTGCAGGCCCTCCTCCATGCATTTTCAGAGCTCGGACAGTAGCAACCAACACCACCACATGAGGCCGGAGACCAGAATAGCGGCACTTAATATTGAAGAATTTCTCCATGCCAATGTCTGCACCAAATCCTGCTTCGGTAACTAGAGTAGGAATTAAAAGAAAAGAAGCTTGTGAGAGGTTGCTGGGTGGAGAAATCATGCTCTGATTATATAAATCAGAAGCTTCTTCCAATACAAAAGAGCCAAAGACAGTCACGATAAAAAAAGGCAAAACCCTCCCTGAAAAACAAACAAACAAAAAGCAAACACACTTACCAACAAAACCCTCTTTACCCACAAGCTTCAGTGCTATTTTGTCTGCCAACACTGAAGAATTCCCATGTGCAATATTGGCAAAAGGTCCAGCATGAACAAACACTGGTGTGCCCTAGACAAGTGGGGGTGTGGGACAGGGAGAAAGAAAAAAATCAGAGGGTACAACTGAGCAAATCTGCAGCATTTCAAGAGCTAAGTACTATGGTACCTGAAGGAAAAAGAAATGCCTTTAGAAGACAAATCTTACAGCTTTCTGATCAACCATTTATTATCAGTAATAAGGACTAGAGGGCAAACAGGATTATAATAATCCGCACAAGCCGAGATATTAATCCGCTTTGGAAAAGGATGGCTATATCCCAGCAACTCTTCGCTATTCTCCTGCAACCACACCATTTAGATACACAAAACACTTCCTGGCATCAAAGACAATAAAACAGAAACACAGCAAAGTTTAGTGCATTTCCTTGGGGTCATCCCACATGCCAATGGCAGACCTAGAAAGAAGCCAGCCTTCTCCCTGAGCCCTGACCCTTAGGTAGAAACCACAGTAAACCTCCAAATCTTAAGTCAAGTAAACCCATGCTGATTGTGATGAATGATTTAAACTGGCTGCTTCTTGGCTCTGAGAACACACATACAGCAAATCATCTGTACTCACCTCTAGTGTCTGCATAAGGTTTGGTTTAATAGCATCTTTCATCAAGACAGCCAGAGCACCAGTCACTCCCTAAAAGAAAAAAAGGGCCATCAGCTTTCAGATGCACCAAAACCTTCAGGTAGTTCATACACAGTGTCAAGGCTTTGCTTTTGTCCTGGTGAGCCTTCAGGACCAAATCAGCATTGCTCTAGATGTAACAATCTCTAGTTAGGGCACAGCAGAATGATGACTTTCACATTCTTGTAAGATGAGCTGTGGTTTCTGCTGGTAACAGGCTGTTGGCTGTGACCTGGCTTGGCCATCACTTTGTAGTGAAGGCATAAAGAACAAGTGCTGTCTCAATGCTACAGCAAGGGTCATAAACAATAGCAGTGAAAGAGTAACCCTTAAGTACATATGGTTTACTGCAGCCCACTCAGTGGCAAAAAGCAACCTTCTTAGGTTTTGCAGTTAGGTTTGTCTTGGACATTTTTCCTTCCTCATTTCAGCAGTTAGGCTCTCTATATTGCTCTTAAAATGTTGTAACGAGCTGTGACACCTCGACCAAGTCTCTTGTGCGGAAATAACTTTTAAAGTGAACCTCGGTGCTGATGAGAAAGACCAGGTTGACAATATGAAAGTCAAACACTGGAGCCCCTTTTTCCTCTGAGGTGCAGCAATATACCCTACAGCAATTCTGCCTCCTGCAAAGTGAAAGCCTGTGATTTCTCCACATCTGCTTTGGGAAGAGAAAAAGAGGGTTTGGTCATCCTTGTGACTGACACAGTCCAGTGGAAACCAAACTGGCTGTTACCCAGCACTTGCAAAAATAACTAGAATTGCTGTCGTAGGTACTGAGCCAAATGTTCACAGCGGTTATGAAAACCTTGAACCATGATTTCTTTTTCCTCCCTTTTTATTTCAATTGGATCACAGCACTCAATTATACAAAAGATTTTTAAGACATACTCTGCTTTGTTTCATTAGCTTCAATCTCTCAATCATAAAAGCTTATTTAACATTTAATGGATAAGCTTTAAACTTCACTCATCTCCAGAATAATGAAAACTACAGTTCAAGATTTCCATGGCGACATTTCCGGACTCTGTCACACAGCAGCACTTCAATACCTCCCATCTCTAAAACCTTGTAGTCAGTTTTTGATTCCACATTTCTTCTCAGTTTTCTTTGTGCTTCCTGGTAGCACACTCATGGCGTTGGTGATATCACAGCAGAAGGACCCAGACATCTCACTGTGTCAGTTTGGTCTCTGCAGTCACCATGCTTATGCCTGCATGAGGGGTGTAAATCACAGTCCTAATGATGCAAGCCAATGGCTGCCATCAGTACAAATATATAATGTTCAAGAGAACCTGTTGGACAGGTCTGATACAATCCTCTATTCCACAGCTGTGATGGACAAAATTAAATAATTAGATTTAAAAAAAAGTCCTGAGTCTCTTCTCTGTCTTGAGGCCAAGCAGCAGGGCACAGTTAACATACAGGGCTCAATTCCTCTTCTCCAAACAGAGTTGTCATCTTCAAAACATTTATTGGAAGAAGTGATTGGGGCAACAGGCTATTCCTCTGAAACCACGCTGAAGCACTGTTTAGGAGAGTGCTAGCTGACACACTCCACAAACGTAAGAATAACTGTACTGATAATTAATGTACAGACAGCTGCAAGACGGTGCTGCAGGTTGTGTTAGGACAGCTTGACATACTGGTAATGGATATCGCCAGTGCCATAACATTCAGCATTTCATGCAGTGGAAATAAAGGATTTGGGTCCCTCAAAGGCTGCCTGATGAACACCTTGCATTTTTTGCAAAGGGTTTGGCTTTTATAGCATTCACAGCCTCCCAGAATAAGATATTTCATCATCTGTAATTAAATTTGCACTAGGCTACGTTCCTGCTCAATGTTTTCCTCACTCCAGGGAGCCTGAGAAAGAAGATGGCCCTCAGGATGCATTTTGAGTTCTTCCAATTCATAAGCACGCTTTTTGTCTAGAACCACCATGTTATTTTATTTCCCCGTTAATTCCTACAGCGCTAGCTGCAACTTGACACACTGCATATCTCACAGGACCCTTTGTCCCTGCCTAGGTTACATGTACACACACACTATGGGTAAGGTGCTAGCCATGCTGAAGTGAAAAAACTTCATTAACTCCAGGAGCAAAGATTTCATCTTTGACCTTCTATACGCTAAGGTCTCCTCTGTATAGAATTGTCTCTATGCTCTTCAATCCAAGGACTTTCAGAAGTCATAGGAAAAAGCATTTAAGAACTGAATGACTCTCTTACAAGGTCGTCTGCTGTAACAGGTTCTCCTCTCTTGCTAGAAGCTACCACCATTCTGCCCAGTCGCTTTTTCATATCCTCCAACCCATCAGAGAGTGCAAGAACTGCCATGATTTCACTGCTCACCGTGATGTCAAACTGAGCCTGCAAGAGATGAATAAAGAACATGAACTCATCAAGATTCCCTAGCAGTGACCCTTACCTCCACTGAATTCTTGAAACAAGGCCAATCATCATCATAACAACAACAACAAAATAATAAAAAGACAGACATAGAAATACAAAAGAAATCCAAAGCATTACTCTCAGAACACAATCCATTTAATTTGGCCATTTTAAACTGGATTTTTTTCCCCACAAAATTAAGTAAAAACTACTTATTCCATCGCTGGCACATATATTAGTGATTCACGTAAGAACATTTATCACTAACAAATTATTATTTTTGAAGACTGAGCCTACTAACTCATCTGACTATCACTAAACAGTACAGTAAATGATTAAAAAAAAAAAATCAGATTCTATAGGAAATGAAGGGTAGAATTCATCTGACATAACACAGACACCTCTACCACAGCTAAGCACCCCAGGGACATTTCAAGTCAATAAGAAAGAAGCTTTTCTGAGCACAATTAATTTGAACTATTAATTTGACAGTTACTTAAGAGATGAGAGGAGTCACAGCTCAGATTGCCTGTTTTACTCTATTGATTGTATAATGAATCTAGACAACAAGCTCAGATGCCGTGTCTACTTTTGGCCAGATATATCCCACCCAAAGCATCTGCAGTGGTGAAGATTAGCCATTGCCAAGCATATTTATGGAGAGCACTTCTGCACTGCTGTTGTTATTGCCACAGTCATCCCAGTCTGGGATGCTCCCACTCAGGAGAGAACAGGGAAGGAGGGAGCAGACAATAAAACTAAACACTGCACTGGTAGCAAATTTAACTGCTTGGTTGAAGGCACTTTCTGCTTTCCCTTTACAAGGTACTGGTAAAAGATGGAAAAATCTGGAGATAAGGAAACTTGCTTTAGGATCACGTTTTTCAAAGTACTTTTTAAAACCAGCAATAAAAGGGAACAATTACCGTTCGTGTGAAGCCTTTTTCTGTTGGAGACTGTCCAATAGTGATTTTCCTAAGGAACCTATCATTGGTATCCAGTACTGTGAGGAAGGCAGAGAGAAAGATGAGAAGTCACATTGCAAGTCATAAGTCACATCTATGCCCTATTACCCACACTCAGCTAGATCACCTGTGAAGAGAGGATGGCAGACTGAGCTACCATCCTCTCCTAACAAATGGCAAATGCTACTCAATGGGATTCTTCCCCAAAACTGAACTCCAATGAAGTGAAGATACCCACAGCCACATGCAGGCCCCGCACTGCATCCAGAGGAAGTCCACCTCCCTTTGCGTGCATTGACTGCAAAGCCTCTCTGAAAAGTAGGGCTGCAAGTATTATTCCAATCACTTTTTCACCATTATTAGTCAATGTGAAATCAGGAAATTATTCCAGCCAAAAAAGAAATACAATTATGATTTTATAAGCTAAGGGATAAAATGGTCAGATTCTACTATTCAGTGAGAATAGCCCCATTAACTCAAATTACCTTGGAAACACAAATTATCAAATACTGGCTTAAATTTGCTGTTTCTTAGTACCTGCTTGAAATATTCTAAGTATTTTATAAAATATTTCCCATAAGGCAGACTGCTTTAGCCCCACTGCAGGTTATGAAGCAAATTTTGGAAATATATTTCACACTGTATTTTAATAAAAACAAGAAAGAACAATAGTCTTGGAGTCTAAATCAAACAAAAATGTCTGTATTTGTAATTTCTTTTGCTAGTCAAATTTCTGGCTCTCTGCCAGACAAGAGACTGATCCTACCTTCCGGTATGTTTAAAAACCTTTTAAAAATCTGGACTTCATTTGAAATCAGTCCTCAACAGAGCAAGTGGGCAGATTAAAACCAAGTTTAATCCCAGAGCAGAACCCTCTCCTCGCTCACAGAGCTTTCTCAGTCAGGCAAAAAAGGCTGTTGGCTACAGTAGCCAAACTCAACTCTCTCCCACTGACTGACAAATCCAGGAACACACACTTGCACCAATTAGCGAAGTCTTAATCTTTGCGAATTCAGAGCAGATTCAAGTCCCTGCGTCAGACCCTTTAGAAACGGGATCCCAGCTGCAGGCATCTATCCCACTGAACACTCAGGAGAGGCCAGCCCTGCCCTCTTTCTCATTTTCCCAGGAAACACAGTTTCTGCTGCACTTGCAAACCTCTCTTTTGACAAGTTTTTGTTTCTTAATAATTATTTAAAGGCTCTCATACCTCTTTGCCATGTTATGCTGCCTGGGTCAATGTCCAGTCTCACAAACACGTTTACTTCTTCATTTGTCAAAGTTGTAGGATCAGTTTTCTTAATGCCCAATTTCTATGGGAGGAAAGGACAAATGAAAAAAAAGGTATAATGAAAAGATTCACAGAAATGAACTTTTCACTAGAGCAATGTAAGATCATCCATATCAGTGTGTATCTGAGAGCAGAGCTTGCTGCTGGCCAGCTAGTAAAAGGCAAGTCAGACAACAGAGCTCATTAGGGCAGGTTGTTCCCAAGCTTTGTGCAAGGCATCTACAGAAAGAGTAAAAGCAGCGAGCTCTGCAGTTCCTTACACGCCTTGTTCTAATCATTAGTCTCACATGCTTACACCCCTTTCTCATTAGTTTGCCTAGGGTCACTGCACACAGCCGCACGGATTTAAAGACACTGCTTTCAGCACGCTGGTTAAGCAGCACAAAGGAGGAATTAAACAATTCAGTCACAAGGCTGTCAGCATCCCAGAAAGCTGATCTTGAACATACTGAGAGGATGGGCAGTTTGCCAAGTCGCTTAATTGAGAGAAGAATTATCTCAAGAAGCCTGACACAAGCGCAAGCTTAGGAACGAGGAAAACGATTGAGTTGATTTATGAAGGAGCAAGCTTTTTTTAATTAACTACACAGCTAAGTTGTATTTTTCTCCTGAAGAACAGCAGGGAAGAGGAAAGTCTGTTCTCTTCCTCTTCAAGCACATAATTTAGAAAAAGAAATAAACAAACACACAGAAAAAAGATATAATCTTTCTGGAGTATTAGCATCCCATTCACATCTCTACATTTAATAACCAGAGGAGTGGTTAGGGTATCGTTCCCTCAGCAGCCTGACAGGAACACCAAGCAATACAACACAGCTTCTTTGCTCAGCAGAGGAAACAAACCACACATTTGCTAATGGCTGAGACATTACAGCCAATTAATAAATCAGTTTTAGCTTCTGAAGCAGTCTGACTATTGCTCCTGAATTCCAAATGGACAACTGATCCAGCCTGAACACTGTACAAACAGGGTTGTACTTTGGATGAGCTTAGCAGGGCCCAGGTTGCCCTCCTAGCCAGAAGGTCCAAGCTCAGTGCAAAACTATTCCTCTGTTAATCCTCATTTTTTACAAAAGTCAGAGACACATACTATTTCTGAGGATCCAAGGAGCTGCGGTCTGCTCAGGGACTGCCACTCAATGACAGGGCTACTCATCTAACTGGGAATTCTTTTTAGGGGAGAGGAAAGCAGCAATGTAGGGCACAGGTATTTTTTTCCATTTTCCCCTGGTTTCTCAATCTGGGCAAAACAAAATTCCCCATGTCCTCTTTTTGCTGAATTTTATAAATCGCCTTTTTTGTGCTGGATTATCTATATAGCTGTCACATGGGAACTATTCATCTCTGGCTGTAAGGTACAGAGACTCATTCTGATCCTTTCTTAAACTGCATTAAGGACACTGAATTGACACTATTAATAAAGGGCACTAATCCTTTTGCCTCTTCCCACTGTGTTATTCAGCATATGATAAAGAGATACATCAATGATTCTTCCCCTTGGGGCTGCATCTCACTGTTTTCTGTGCTGTAAGAAGGGCAACCACACTTCTGCACATTTTATGTAAAAAAATAAGTCCTAGAAGGATGATCTAGAGGCCAACATGAGGGTTCCTGCAACCTAGCTCTGCCTACATAAAAGATGAGTAAATGGAGCAGAACCAGAAACCAATGTGAAATCAGTGAACTTACCTGCAGCCTTCGGATCTGAATGTCTGAGAACTTCCTAACACCATTGACTGAAGGCACCAAACGGGTGTAGAGAGCCTTGCAGAATGAAACAGGTATTAATCAGCACTGCTGGCACACCCAAAACACCTTGGCCAAAGTGGGCTGTGCTCAAATACACCGTAAGAAAGGTTCATACCTGGTCAGTCTGAGTTAGCTCATGGAATATACGTGCGTCGACAGCAGCAGCAACCAAGTTGTTGGCTGCAGTGATAGCATGGATGTCACCAGTGAGGTGAAGGTTAAACTAGAGGAGATAAAACATATCAGTTACCTCATCCTGCTGCAATTTTCATTTATTTCAATTCATCGTAGACAGATGGAAAGAGAAATATTAATAGCAATGTTAGAGCGAGTGAGGGTGGAGGGGGAGAGATTGCTCAGTGCAGTATGTGGAAGAGAGGAAAGAATTTCTCTAAAACACAAAAATCCCTCCCCCACATTATGTCATTTTACAAACTTCCAGAACGAAGCTTCCAAATAACAAGTTTGGGGTTGGTTTCCCCCCCCCCCGCCCCCCCCCCCCCCCCAAGAACAGTTCTCACAGGCTCTTCAATATCGAAGACGACCATGCGGTGGCACATCTGCATTGCTCCTCCTTCACCTTCCTTTCGACCCATTCTTACTATTTGCACAACAGGTTTCACACATACATTAGCTAAAGCTGCCGCTGCTCCCACAAAGATCTGAGCCAGACTGAAACTAGCAACCTTGTGCAGCGCTAGCAGTAGAGCTGTGGTTGCACAGAGCTCTGCATAAGCCAGCCACTCCAACACACAGTACCGTAGGCAGGACTTGTACACCACGTACTATGCAGTGACATTGCTAGTAGTTCTCTTGGTTCTACCTCACTAAAAGATAGTTTGAGTGGGTTTGTCTACATGAGTTATCTGGCTGCACTGCAGCTATGCTGACAAATGGCTTGCGATATATAGCTGGCGTGACGAACTTGCATTATGGCAGAGGAGGAAGCGGTGTGTTAAAACAATCCTTTTCCTCTGAAGCAGAGCAGCAAAGGAGGGAGATAAAAAAGGGGCATTAGAAAAGGTGATATGACAGAAGACCTTACACTACCATTTTGCTGAAGTCCTGCTACTTTTGTCATAAAAACCAGATAGCTAAAACCAGAATGCAGCTAATCACACACTGATTATAAATCCTAATTAGTAAATGCTAATTGTTATCTCATTCTACATACAAGTAACAAGAAGCAGTTCTTACTACCTTAGTTCTGCAGTATGAACTCAAAAGTTTTTCACTTGCTAATCTTTTCCTAGGATGAAAGCTGCATGCAGAAATATCAAGTGATGTATCAATGTCATTACTGTAATTACTGACTCTAGATACTTCAATTTTATGAGACATGTATCGATTAAAACACTCCCGCAAAACTATATGTATTTATACCATGTGGGTCACACTTAAAGGGAGGCCTTTCAGCCACTGCTGTTCCAAGAGAGGGGCTGTTTCCCACTGCTGCAGAGTCAAGTATTTTGGCTTGTCTTATTAACACTCCCAAAGAGGAGGAGATTATTTTTCCTGTCACATTTATCATTCACACATGTTCTTGGCACCTGACTACATCAACATTCTGCCTCGAGGTTTTTTGTCTTTTATGGACTTGCTGCATCAATTGGAACAAACAGCCCTTTCTCCTCTTCTTCCTAAAACTGCCTTGTGTCAATCTATAGTGCACCAGACAAAGGTAGAATTCTACAGGCAATTACTCTGAGAGCTGAGAGAAGCACGAGAGCTCATGCTACACGTGCCTTGTAACTCCCTGTCCCCAGACACAGGATTTTACTTGTTGCCAAGTCACGTCAAAAATACGCCGCAATGCCAGTCCCCTCACCAGCTGAGGTCTTGGCATTACCGATTCCCAACTTCCCTTTCCCCATTTCATGCTAGCAATCTAAAACACAAGTACACCAAAACAGCTCACAAGAGTTGGTGACTACCACTGCTGAGAGAACTACTTAATATGCTTCCAAAATGTATTAAGTCATTATCATTTTCATTTCAGTGCTGGGAAAAAGAGACACGGGATGTACTTTACTCAAGGGTATACAGCAATTCAAGGCAGAGAAGGGGAGGGAACAGAGAAACTGGGAAATCCCAGTTCCATTAAGTTCCATGACCATGCAGGCACCCTTCTGAAACAACCAAAGATTTAAAAAAGAAAAAACCAAAAAACCCTTTTGCGGAAATCAATCATCCAGTTCTTGGGAGTGCTACACTGGGCCATAAACAAAAAAGATTCTGTAAGTTATCTGACTGCAATATCTCTTCAAGGTCTGTGAGCTTTATGTGCATGAGGCTTTGTATAAAGAATTACCTCTTCCATGGGGATAACTTGACAATAGCCACCACCTGCAGCTCCACCTACAGAGAGACAATAGTCAAACCATGCAAATAAAGGTCTCTCTAGCCTAGAGTGGTAGTACATGTGTTTGCTTAATGGCTTTAAGAAGGTAGCTACTCTTGAGCAGCTTAGTTTAAATCCCAGCACAGCACTTTAAGAATAAACACTGAAGAACTTACCCAAGGCTTTTCTTTCTTAGATGAAATGCAATTGTAGCTGGGAATTATGTAAAACTACAATGCAGCAGAATAAAATCTCTGAACGTCACCCTTCCCCAGCAGTCCAACTGCAAAAGAACAGCTCATACCTTTTATACCAAAAGTTGGCCCCTGAGAAGGCTGCCGAACACAGGCAAAGACATTCTGGTGGAGGTGTGCTCCTAAGGCTTGAACAAGGCCGACAGTGGTGGTGCTTTTCCCCTCTCCCAGGGGAGTAGGAGTTATCCTGCAGTGAAAAAGCAGAATAGACACAATTAAACCCTTTTAGTGGGCGAGACTCAAAACACCTTCAGGGATAAAACAGTCACCCAGTGATTGCAGTTAATGCCAATTCAAATTCTGGATTGGCTTAGACTTCAGCTGATCTTCACCAGTTCAGAACTGGAATGAGATTGGCAAATTATCACATAACTGCTGAAGACTTTCCTCTGAAACCACTTGCTAGTTACTGTTGAAGGCAGGCTGCTAGACTAGGAGAGCTATGACTACGAACCAGTCTGCCCTTCATAATCCTGACCCGCAGACCAAAACAATTCATCTCCAGGAGAGAAATGTTAAACTACATTCTCACTATTTGCTACAGGAGATAACTCTATTTCCCAAACCACTAAATTTTCAGAGTGTGATTTACTAAAACCAAGAGCACTCCATACAGTCACCTTGCCAAGAAACAAGACAACAAGAAGTCATGCTAATAAAACTTCTTTTCACCTTGACATCATGTAAGCGATGCCTCAAGTAAGGAAGTACCCACCCAGTAACAACAACGTATTTGCCATCTGGCTGGTTCTTCAGCCGTTTCAGAACTGATAGTTGAACCTTGGCTTTAGTTTGGCCGTAGAGCTCCACCTCATCAGGGAACAGGCCAGCTTCTCTTGCAACTTGATCGATGGGTTTGGGTATGCAAGACTGCGATATTTCAATATCACTTAAAGAAAGAGAGAAAGGTCAATTTGTAAGTAAAAGACTTCTCAGAAATTCCCCACTTCTGGATGGCATAAACTGCAAACACCTAATCTATATTTTAAAAGGGAAGCTTTAACTCCTCCTAGTTAAATGAATCAATCCCACCAATATTGGCTACACTAGTATAGAAACGTCCTCAGAGTTGCCTTTTCTTTAAAAAAAAAAAAAACAAAACCACCATACAAACACAACCAAACAACAAAAAAGTCCCCCACCAACTCTCCCCTCACTCCAAGAATGCCTTTTGCAGGCAATGTGTTACGCTCCCTTGTAGTATTCTGTATATATTCAACTGCTCCTTGGGGACCTGACACCAACAACTCCTACTCCAAGATGCGAGGTTTTTGCCATGACAGACTGAACGTTTTCCAAAATACAAGTGTCTTGCTATTTGCTGAATCAGCAGCTATCTAGCTGACCTAAACAGTCTGTGGAAGTCCATGTTTACACCTTAATATTATCGGGATGACCCAAATTTACACTTCAACCTATGTCACAGCACCACTGCAGGTTAGTTCTGCTCCCTTAGGAAGCCCTCACAGTGCTTTCTCTCTACTTGCCTCCAAACTTCAGTGATAGCTGCAGTCTACATACATGTATGCCCCGTATTACACAAAGCTTGGGAACAGAAGTGAATGCTATACCACATGAATACTGCCAATGGCTTCACTTGAAAGCATTACCTTGGAACAGGCACTTTTAGGGTAAGCTGGTTATATTGGATGTTCCATTTTCCAGGTTGGAACTTCTCCAGAAAACGCTGTGCACTCTCCACCGTGCTCTAAAATGAGCATGAGGACATGTTATAGCAACCACCACTGTATGAACCATCCAGGTTAACAAGAGACTCAGAAAGGTTTTTCCCTCTCATCTGTCTCAGTTTGGAATTAACACAAAGTCCTTTTATCAAAGCATTTGCTAACACTCCAAAATGAGATTCTGCTCATAGTTTTCTTAAGAAGAAAAAAAAAAACAACCCAAACCCCACCATATCTATCTACCCATCTACCTTCCAGTGTGCTGGATTTTTTGGGATGTTCTGTGCCAGCAGGGTTTCTTAAGCAAAGCAGGAAACAGAGGAAGCTGGCTTATACTGTTCCTCTCCTCCTTTTTATCCAATCACCCTATGAATAGTTTTAGAATTACAGCCAGAGCATTATAAGACAAGCCCATTTCTCACTGTTTTGAGAGACCACACTCAAAACCTCCCCCAGCTGCTCCCCTCCCACATACACAAAAGAAAAAAATTGAAAAAACCTCTGTCCTAACATTTCTTTAAGGTCCATCTTCTTCGTCAGTTAACTGAATCCAAATAATTTGGACCAGAAGTTGGAAATTCTGATTAGACCTCCGCAAGAGCAAGAAGGAAGCACCAGTTGCTTTGGTAGCATGCTGATGGTCAGCAGCCACATACCCCAAATACAAACGTAGAGGAGGTGACCAGCAGTCTCACAGTCTGCCCACGTACCTGCATTAACATGGCCACAGTCATAGGCCCAACGCCACCAGGAACTGGGGTGATGTAGGAAGCTTTTTCCTTTGCTGTACTGTACGCCACATCTCCTACAACTCTTTTTCCACTGGCCTTTGTGCTGTCTGGGGAATTAAGGGAAAAACAAGTTATACATCACATTTCACCAAAACAGAGAAGGCAACACTGACTGAAGATGAAGTCTTCCTCTGTTGGAGCAACACAAAACAGAAGCTGAGTACCCAGAAAGCTGTAAAGACAGATAAAAAGTTAAACCAACAATACAAGATGAAGCTGTTATCATCACACTTCACTCTGAGAGTCTCAACAGCTCATGCTACACATCCTCCCATTAAGCGTCATTTATCTTTGGCCAGACAGGTCTTCCTTCCTTCGAGGCTGTAAGTATTTTCTTGTGTGGCATTTTGGCACGTGACCCACAAGGCAGTCTGAACATGACTCCAAAACAAATGCAGGGGGACCAAAGCACAGACCAAGCCTTAAATCTGTGCAATTAAAAAAATAAATCACCAGCACAAATGGGACACACAGTAGCGATGTGACCTGAACCATCCCCTCACAGCTCCTGTGGTATTATTCTGAAGGATTAGCACAGCTTCCAACTTGAAGGAGATATAAACCAATTGTTTGGAAGAAGTGAGAGAAGAAACATTGCTGACTTGTTCCAAAACCCCAGGTTTACATTTGCTCAGTTTCATTTTGGAGGACACCTAAACCTTACAATTGAATAAAATCACCTGCCTTTACAGAAACTGAAGACAGTAAGTGTGGAGCTTTTCAATTACTCACTGCCATTCTAATGATGGACCGGTAAACACTTTGGTTCACAGATATCAGAGTCTTGTCAAAACAAACCTCATAGGTGGCTTAAGAGAGCTCCAGCAGAGTAATCTCCTTTCTCTCTGGCAAAAAACCAATTGCTATATCCTTCTGCACTACATGACCTGACGATTCAGAAGCAGATATAGCACTTTTTTCCAGTGGTGACCTTTAAGCTCACCCATAAAGAGAGAAAAAGGCAAAAAGCATTAGCAAACTAGCAGAGTCACCTAAGGAACTCGCGGATTATAGACACAGCATATCAGAAAATGTGAGTTTCTCCTGGAGTGGCAGATCCTCATTTCAGATACAAGGAATCTACGGAACTTTTTAAGCAGCGTGAAAAACCTGAAGATAGCTTTTAATGTTGTGATACTGAAATATTATATTGCATACAATAAGAGTACGTTTGAACAGAACACAATCAACAACTTTAACATCCATTTGGCGAGGGGGAGGAGTGGAAGAGAAGCCAAACTCCTGAACAGCTGATTATGTTAAAAACAGAGGGAACAAAAGCAGCTCCTGCCAACACTAAAATGTAGCTGCATTGTTACTGACAATTAGCAGCTTGGATGTTTTGCTGTGTGTTTTAAGCAACATTTCTCCCTGAAGTTCAAATCTTGAACAACATCCCAGCTATTAAACAGTGTTTCTCCAGGCACTGCCAGTTTTGCTGCCTGAACTGTGGAGCAATCTGGCCTTCCAGCCTAGAGACCAGCCTAACTGAGGTTCCAAAGGCAAATAACTTAATCATATTTTCTTCCAAGGATGCCCAGCAGGCTTATCAGCCACCCTGGCCAGGAAGATTCCCAGCCCAAGAATGAACAAAACAAATGATGAATTAGGCACTCCAAACACAAACAGCCTTATCTGTTACACAGACACAGGGAGGAGTACAAGCCAAACCAACCCCCACTACCTGTCTCTGCATCCACACCTCATGCCAAGGCCTGAGGAGCACAACTTAGGAGCTATTCAATTACCTTCAAAATATTCTTATGAAGGAAAGCTCACGTACAACGCTTTCTGTCACTCTCCATAATTTCACCTTTTCAATATTCATCACCCCACTCTTAAAAAAACTGGAGTAGTTACAGAGAGTATCAGTGACACTATAACCATTCCTGGTACCTGTATCTTCTTTGGTCCAGCCAGCCAGAGCACATGACAACGAGCATCCAAGGACTTTCAGATCAAAGAAGTGAAGGACGTGCTTACGCACATGGAATGAACAGGTATGGTGATCTCCATCTATCTCCAGAGACAGCTACATGAGAGACAGCCTGAGTGCACCTTCTGGTCTGGAGCTAATTCACAGTCCTACTTTGGTCAGAAAATGGCTGGGGAGATCCCCATGATTTCCAAGCAAACTTGTGCCAAGGTACATGTAACTGCAACACATTGCTGGTGGATATATGACTGCAAACACACAAAACCATACATGACCCTCATCTATAAAACATGAGGCCACCTGCTTGCAGTCTGCTTCTTTTTCTGGACACTGCTGGGAAAGGTGTTTCATGAAGGATTCAACACAATCTGCCAGCTTGATTCTCAGTACATAAGATATAAAAAGAGCATCAAGTCAAGGCTTTCTGCACCTTTTTAGCTCCTACGGTGTTTGAAGGGCATGGCACCGAAATCCAGAGGCAGAGCCTCCTTTGCTGCTCTCATATGTTGGCTAGGGCTGCAAAATCCCATAGCAGAGGAGGACTTTGACCAGGGTTGCTTCCTATCAGGGCTCAGGGAAGGACACTCCAGAGCCTATGCCATCTCCGAGAATATCCTCTGCGAGCACTGCTCTCCCTTCCTGTAGAAGAGCAATTTCTACACGCCTAGAATAAGGCATTCAGAATATTTGCTGAACTAGTCCTCCAACTGCAGCAGCAGGGAGAGAAGATAAATACGATCCAGTTTGGAGAGGGAATATGACACTTTTGTCTGCTCCAACAGAGGTTTCAGGAGATCATCTGTTCCTCTCTACCTGGAGAGCCACACAACACAAAGCCAGATGTGCCTAAACTGCCTACTCTAGCCTCCCAACTTGGGAGAACACAGGCCACCCTTCATTCAAATGCACAACGGCTGCATTTGCATAGTACTACATGGCTATTAACTATTTAACTCCAACTTGGCAAGTCTGTGAAGTTAATGTCCTGATGGTGTCACATCACACTGGGATCTGCCTGCACAGGGCACCCTGACTTGCAAATCCAGAGACTGCCATGTCCTTCAGCTGCAACTGACACCTACACCTTGGAGGTACCTAGCTGGGGGCACTTACAGCTGTGGTAGGATGCATGGCAATTGTGTTATTTCTCCCACCACCACGTTCAAAGCACCATCACAGGCAGCACCAGTATTCTATCTGTACAGGGATGTAGCTGGAGAAGCTAGTAAACTACCTGCCATTCTTTCTGCAGCATTGCAATTCCCACAAATCTGGCACTGATTTGCCAAAAGATTCATGTGAAAACTTCTTCACAACCTATCAGAAGGGAAGAAAGAAGCAGGAAAACTCAGCAGCTTCAGAAAACCACAGGCAAAAAAAATGTCTGTGGCATCCATCATTTTGAAATCTGACAATTTCTGCGGTACTCTATCGAGCCCTGATTAGCGAGCCTCACAACATCGTGAAGCATGTTGCCATGCCACACTGACTAGGCTGGGTGTGCAAGAAGCTCAGATCTCGGGGCAGTGCCCAAGGCAGACTAATTGCAAAGAAACAGGGATGTGTCTTCAGAGATGCAGGTCACATCAAGCCTGCAAAGAAAGGTCATACCATCCTGTGTCAGAAACACAATGGTAGTTCTGTTTGCCACATGTTAGAGGAGGACACTCCAAGCCATTCTCTGCTTCATGCACATCAGCAGCAAACCTGTGGGTTTTGGCAAATTGCCTAAGTTTGGGTAGTTTGGCACAAAAACATCAAGCAACAAACAGCAACAGTAGATGACTTTTTAATTAGACAGAGGACTAATGTTTTTAAATGCAACTCAATGTCATCTTTGAGGAACAAGACTGCTGCACAGAAATTTCTTTACGTTCCATTAAATAATGGCAACAAAATGACTGATTAATTATGAAAACTACCTTTTAAAAGCCTTGTGGGTGTAGCACAAAGATAGTTGGATGGTGACTAATTTTCCATATCATTCAATATCTGTAATTTGGATTTAAAAATGAGATGAAAACAGAAATTGCCAGACTGTCTGTTCCTCCCTTGTAAGGAAGGAGTAGCTAAGTGAAACTCTACCCTAAAATCCATTATATTAAAGCACTTTATTCTATGCCAGAGCCATTGTCACCAACACTTTTGCAGAAGCTGTTTTATTTCAAGACAACAGCTGTTCAAGCCTAAGAAGATAATGTCGTGATTCAACAAATCCACAGCTTCTTTAAGACGCTGCTTGCCATTTACGTATTTCAAACAGAACAGCTTAATCAGACCTAACTGCAAAGTTATGACAGCAAAGTTGCACGCTCACAAGTGACAATAGCAGCAAGACTTCACTATATAGTTGGGGCAAATTACATTTCGTTGTAATTACTTCCTAGGCCTCCTCTTTCCTCTACTAATGATTAGCCTTAGCAAAGGCAGAAACAAAACTGCCACTGATCTGCTTTAGCACAGTACTTTGGACCATATTTTTCTTATTCTGGCATCTTCAGGGGTTGCCATCATTGCCTAAGACAGGCTTAAAAGGGAAAATTCCACGTTGGCTAGAAACACCAAGGAAACAGTATCCATGTACTTACTTAGCAACTGCATTTATACACACATAAACACATCCCCACTTTTTATACATTACCCACGCACCTGGCACATGGTTAATTCCACAGTCTATTACGATTGCACCAGGTTTGATCCATTCACCTTTCACCATTTCAGCTTTACCAGCTGCAACCACCAGGATATCAGCTTTACCAACCTATAAAACAAAGCCAAATAAACAACTCCGTATCACACTGGCGGAAAAACGCAGAGCTGCTTCAGCAGCAACTTAAATCAGCTTTAATTGCAGTGAAACTGTGCTCACCCATTGCCATGAGAGGGAGGGAAGGGCACTGTCAGCAATTAAAGGTATCTAAGCAGTTCCTTGGCAAGGACAAATTCCTGCAGTCAGAAATTATGGCCTATTTTCACACTCCTACCCTGAACTATTGCTAGTCAACACTTCACATCCTTCTTTGAACTCCTCCAAGATTCCCGAGCGGATCATACAGACTACTTTTAGACAAAATTAAAGCCTTCTGCATATTCTTATCTTCCTTCCTTCAAACATCCCTGCATATTCAGCTGCTCTTTTCAATGCTAGAAATACACCCAGCACTCATTGGCCAGCAGACAAGACCAACCCCTGCACAGAACTCTAAGGGCACTTCTCTTGCGGCAGCACTGTTTTGTGGTTTTTATGTCCAGGACTGTGTAACATCAACTCCAGGGAATGCTGGATGTAATTCGGCACTGATACTTGTTCAGACAGTAAATCTGACAGATCTGGTCACAAAGCTGGTGCTAGAGACTCTGACTAAAGCCCATTGTCAGTTCTTGCACTGCTTCATTCATGTTTGCTTAGGAAGCTGCTATCCCTTGGAATTTTTTCTTTTAATCTTCAAGGAAGATAAACTACCTTTACGATTCATTAAGAATTAGCACTTCAATTGTTAATCAACCTAATGACAGTCTTATTGAACAGCAACTTAATGGCATGAAGCACTGCAGTGTTTCTGATCTTCTTTCTGAGTTATACTCAAATACACCTACCCCTTTTTCAGCTTTAATACTTGCCTACAGAGCCTGGCAGTGTTGATTGCTCTATGAAATCCAAGTAGGTGGCAGCACAGCAACACACTATTTCTGTCACTCTCACTGCTAAAGAGGAAAATGGTACCAACTCCCAGTCATAGAAAATAGACTGGAAAAAAAAAAATTGGAGGAAACATTTGGTCTAGCATTTCCCAACCATTAAAGCAAAAGACCACCTGGCCTTTTCAGAAAAAAACCAAAAACATACGCTGTCTTGCTGGCCACTACACGGAGATTAGGAAGGGATGATTAAATTCTGAGCACTTGTCCAAAGAAAACAAAACCCGATAGTTTTATTGTTGTAACTAAACCCCTCTAATTAAGGACCAAAAATAATCAGGATCCTGTTCCAGTGGATGTATTTACACAACCATGCAATGAACAGGACTAGGAAACCATTTCAGATGAAAGACAACCCAGACTCAGTGGCCCAGAGCAGCAATATGGAGTATCAACATGCAGCAGGCAGCACTGGTTGGCAGCAGATAACTAGAGCCCCATGCATCCAGCCTGCTCTTACCTCCTCAGCCAGTGTTGAGGTCTTTGAATGGCAGGTGGTTACCGTTGCGTGATTCCAGAGCAGCAGGTCATGCATGGGAGCACCAACGATCTTACTGCGACCAACCACTACAGCTCTTTTCCCTGCAACCTGGATGCCTGCACCACAGAAAGTCAGGAGAAAGTAAAAATAGGTCATTGTGCATTCCAGTACAAACTAACTCAAATGGCTCTGGAGCCTTCTGGTCAGTTTAAGTCTGGCTCTGGTACTTCAGCATACTATTTCTCTTCTGGATTGTATGTAATAGGGAATTGGAGCTGGGAGGGAGGAAGGACCATTTTAAAACGAATTCTTTTACTATCTGAAAAGGCAGAGATGAAATGTGGCATCTCAAAAATGTTTCAATGTGAACAGCGTATATATATGCATAATTCCTCCTCTTATTGAAGACTACTGCACTCATGAATAATGGATGGAAACCTCCTTACCTGTCTGCCTGATAAGTTCCATGCATCCTTTCGGTGTACAGGGAATAAAGCAGTCTCCAAGGTCCCCTCTAGAAAGTTTCCCAGCATTGATGCTACTTAAGCTGTACATTGAAAGAATAAAGGCCAGGTAAGATTCCCGGACTCATGATCACCATTCAAAAGAGGAAAAAAAAAGAAAAAGGAGGTTTCTTTCTGGAGTCACGGTTATGCTCTCCAGGGGTGAAGTCAGTTTACCCATCTACATCCTTCTCAGGTGCAACAGCATTGGTTATTTTTTCTGTATTGATGGGTTTATCAGAGTCAAGTGGCAGCTGCACTATAAAGCCATGAACAGCAGGGTCTCCATTCAAAGAGGCAATGCACTTGAGTACCTACAAGTAAAGACCAAAAATCTAATGGCTGATAAACTGAATATGATTGATGCAAAGGAAAAAGCATAATCCTATCTGGATTAAAAGATACACACGATATGTTTAGTTTTCCCACCCAAGAGTATGAATTATTCTCATTTTTAAAAGAAATACCTGTAAAGTCTCTAAATTTTACATTGTAGTGTTTTATTTTTCTTTTAAAAATTAAAACCCACCCCACCCTCAGCAGGTTGCAGCTCGCTCTTTCATTAATTAACATCTATGGGCAAGTAGTCTTTTTTTATAAAATGAGAGAGCAAATGTTAAGTTCATCTCTTAAGCTCAAAACTAAAGTTATGTATTTTTTCATTACTAGTTATGTTACTTACATCAGCTTCGGTTGCTGTGTTTGGTAGTTTGATGTGATTGGCACTGATCCCAATCTGCGAATGAGAATACCAACAAATTATCTGATTTCTGAATTGAGATCAGAGATTGATCTATTCTCTCAGTCCAGCCCAGCCACAGATACATTCTGCCACATTTCCTAGGTCTATCTCCTGCCCCTGCAGCTACAGTCCTATTATTTGGAAATACCATCAATGAAAGAGAAGAAGAAATTAGTGCTTTGTCTACTTGGACTGGCCCATACTTCAACTGTCCTGTCCACCTTTTAACATGAACAGCATCATCATGGCTTGACAGTATATTGCCTTGAAATGCCAGCAGAGAGGACGCCAGCCATCACCTCAGGAAATGGGGACTTATCTCTGTTCCCAGCCCTGCTGTAGCATTTAATGCACCACTCGCTGACAGCTGCAAGGCAACTGCAGGTGCAAGACATTCAGGCAAGGTAAGTGCATGGCCACAGGTCAGTAAAGACAGAGCATCAGCACCTCAGACACAAGTAATCTAAGAGATGATCACACAAAAAGTGGCACCAATGCATGCTGTTGTTACTAGAGTACCCCGCTTAGCTTTAAGTGCCAGGTCATGCACCTACACTAATTCCTTAGAACAAGGAATTCAGGCCAATATTGGTTTCTCCAATACAGGCAAAGCTTAGAGAAAAGTATTTGATTTGCATCTGTTTTTTCATATACAGATTTGATCTGCTGTAGGAGGATAAAAAGAAATACTAAGAGTTTACCTCAGCAGCAGCCTTCAGCTTCATATTAATGTAGAGGTTCGAATCATCCCGATTTCCAACCTAAGGTTGAAAAGACAGTTGAGTCACACTGCAGAGCAGAGAAGCAGTCACAGGCTGAGATGGGCTTAACCCTTAGCTTCCTCTGAGCTACAGCAAGGAGACAGAGGTGTTCTTCAACAACTTTAACACACACTGACAGAGGCTACAGGTAGGTGGAGCTAACAGGAAAAGTGTTCTTTCAAGAGGCAGCTAAAGATAAGTTGTCTGAGCTCCTGCATAAACCCTACTTACACCTGTTGAAAAACCTTAGAAACACTGCTCTCCAAAGCAGAAAATACTCCCTGCCATCTCACCTGAGGAAAGTAAAACTTTAGCTAATTAACATGATCAGTTGCTGATAACATCCAATTATCTGATTAAGGACTTCAGAAGAGTTGAGCCTCTTTGATACCCAGGAATCTTAATTTTATGCACGTGTGTGCCTTGACAGAGAAATTTCTTCCACTGCTGTTTGGTACCTTGAGAATTTTCCTGACAAATTAGAACCAACAAAACAAGAACAAAGCGATGCACAAAGAGAAAGCAGCAAGTGGAACAAATGCTTGTAGGTATTGGTAATATTGGTCGATGCAGCACAACTGCATTTCAGAAGACTGCTTGCAACATCCAGTATGTTTTGTTAAAGGTAAGACTCCTTGTAACTGTAAGAAAATGAGGGTCAGATAAGAAAAAGCTAACAAGCAAACTCTTGAAACATTGTTCCCTGTACTTGGGAGCTATCCCTGGCTTCACACAGATTACAAGCTGCAGGGGTGACTGCATTACCTGATCACCCAGCATACCCCAGTTCTTCTTCCCAACAGTCAGACAACCTTTAAAGTCTGCTGGATTTAGGAAAAGATATGACTCATACAGGGCAGAAAAGAAGAAAGAGAGCAGGCATCAGGAGATATGCAAAAACAGACCACATATCCTGTGCAAAAGAGGACATTCCTGACTACAGGACAAAAAATAAAGATGAACTGACTTACTCTTTGAGCTCAGAGGACACCAGACACACCAAGAAAAGAGCACATATTGTGTGGGGTGCTACATATCAGAAACAGGTAATTGCCTTGATGTAACTGAAAAATCGACAGTTGAGAATATCAGTATTAGGAGATATAGACCAGGCTCTTTGCCAGCTTCAAAAGTGTCAGAAAGCCAAAGCGCAAACAGGTTGTAAAGGACTCTGAGACAATCCAGGATTGAAGAGGACACAGGCCAACCAAGAAAAATCTCCAATAACACTATGAGACAGCAGTTTTTGAAGACCATTTACAAGGTCAGCAATTCAGCAACTTCCATCAAAGCATCTCTTACTAAATATTAAATAAAAGACCTTCCTCCTTCCTTCTAAACACCTGAAGACAACTATTCTGTAGAGATATCTTCTTAAACCTAATGGAAAAGAAAACCAGGAAAGAACAAACAAAAAAATTGTTTTGAGCATGGTCTTTGGGGACAATAGTGGTCTTAGCAGTGGAATCCAGAGACAAGCACCAAGAGCTCTTCAGGAGCCCAAAATACTGAATAAGAAGAGAAGCCATTTCTCTAAGCAGCCACATTCAGTCCGTCAATCCTTTGTGGCCACCCAGTTCCTTCCTGTTGCCTGACACTTGCTACTGCTAGTCACCTTCTCATCTAAGCACCAAGAGTTTCTTTTTTTTTTTATAGCTGCAAGGAAAAAGAAAAACATCACCTTAATTCTGCCAAACACAGGCCAAACCCCTGTACTTAGCAGGTTTTTTTTTCCCTCCGCAAGCATTTCCGTATAGACTGTACTTACACTCCTGACAGACATCAAATTCAGCAATGGCATTTTTGTTCCATCCCCTGCACTCAAAGTCTTCTTGGCCAAAGGTAGGTTTGGTTGTTTTTTTTCCCTCTGCCCTTCCTGTCTCTCCATGTTCTGATGTAACAGCAGACCAAAATCCCTTAATAAACACCCTATTTCAAAGGTTTCTGGTACAAACGCACCTCTGAAAGCTGACAGGCTTTGGAGCTCATACAAATAGACTTGGAACAGTGTCTATAAGAGCTGCTTCCTCTGAATAAGCAAGAAGCCCACTTTCACCATGTCACCAGCATCATGCTCAGAGAACTGCTAAGGCTTGATGAAAAAAAAAAAACCCCAAACCAACCCCAGACCCCCAAAATGTTTCTGGGCCCCAGTACTTGGGGTAAAGACATCACAGAACCATGTTACCATCCCACAGGGAACTGCACTCTTCTGTTCCTTGTCAAATGTTACCATTTGGAAGTCAGCTTTGATGAAGCTTACCACTTACCACTGCAAAGCAACACAGATTTTCTGTAGTTGTCATTAAAGAATACAATACCTGCAAAATTGCGAGTCCTGGTCTGAAGCCTGGAAATTTCTCTTTCATCTCAGCAACTTGCTGCTTTAGTCTCTCTCTCACTTGTCTGGAGAGAGAAAAAAAACCAACCAAGGTAGAAGTTAGCCGAGGGGCCAAATTCTCACACGGTGTTAAGTCAGGAGTTGAAAAGATGACAGATGGGCAGACTGGCAAACATGTCTTTCTACCTTGAGCACACAGGTCCCAGCAATCTCCAAATAAGATTTATGTCCAATAAATTACTAAGACACTTTGGAAGCGTCATTCAAACTTATTAAAATTCCTTTTTTTTCTAAAGTCCCCATCGTGCTTCTTCACTGTCCTCTTCATGGTCTCGTAGGATAGAAGGGTAAAAAGTACAAAATTTGGCGTGGTAATTCCTGGGATTTCAAACTCGCTACTCAAAAGCAAATCATCTTTCCAAATATGCTGTACCAAATCTACCTGTATTCCACAGGCACCAGTCAACACTGCCACATGTGCTGTCCTGGTAAAGGATGATGAATGTACAACGGTAAAACCCTGGAAAGTAGCTGAACAAACAGGAGGCACCCAAAGATACAACTCTTCTGCAGCTGGTCAATACTATGTGTTTCTATTCCCTGCCTGCTTGGCCTAACCCAGGCTGGGTAGGTTGCAGTGCTGCACTCACCTTCCTACCTCCAGTCTATGTCTATGTTTGCCAACACACTTCCCAGAAAATGCCCCCAGTCCAAGAGCATCCGAACAAGGCAAAGATTTTTCCAGGGGAGCAGGAAGGAGAATGGGATGTGGACAGAGGTAAAGCAGCGAGGAAAATTAGCTAAACCCTGCTACACAGCTCAGGTCAACCCTTCAGTGAAGACAAGTTTAAGGATACAATTATTAAAACAAAACTTTGAATTGGAAGAATGAGAGGATTCACCGATCAGTTAATCTAGCTCAGATGTCAACTCATACCCAGCTTACAACGCAATGTTTTACAGATGAGGAGCTCCCATCACTGATAAATTAGCCACAGACAGCTCAAAAGTTACTGTCACCACCCTCCCCAGCCTTGCGCTCCTCTCTGATTTCTCAATCACCATCTTGCCCCAAGTGCATCATCCTGCACCAGGGAAGGTGGTGGGGAAGAGGTCCTGGTGTCAGGCCTAATGAGCTCTTTCAAATTTGAAATTCTGCCAAAAGCCTGGGTGCAGCCCCAACACCACTGCTCTGTCTCCTCACCAGAGGCAGTTGGGATTCAGAGAGATGAACCAATCAGTCCTGCCCATCTCATGGTGCTGGAAGGAGGCTGTGGCACTTCACAGAAAATGTAGGAGATACCCACTCAGAGGCAAAAGCCAGGTAAGCAAACCTCACAGGACAGCAGAGGCTTGACAAGTCTGTCCTCCTCTACATGATCTCCAGCCTGTGTCCCAGCCACCATTCTCAAAGAGATGAGAAGGTGCTACTGTCACGCTTAGCAGGTCTGCCCTGCTCCAAACACCCAGCCATTCAAAACACAGATGGTCTCCTTGTGCTCATCTACCCTCAAGTCAGTATCACAAGGTCTGCTACTTCAAGTGGAACCGGACTTCCCAAACTGGAGGAGGTTCTGTCGGTGCCAGTTCATTAAAAATGTGAACGCAAAGGTACGGGGACAGAGTGAGTAGCTGATGCCAGTTAGGAGGCTGTGATTCCTGCCATACAGGGAAATTCCAGGATGACAGACAGCCAGCAAAGCCAGCTCTACTATGAGCTCCAAATTAGAAATGCCAGAGGCAAGAAGGGAAATGGGAGCAGCACATGGCTCTGCTGCAAGCCAGCAGCACTGATCCCAGGGGACAGTTGCAGCTGGCCTAGCCAGAAGCAGCCCTGAGGCTGTTCTAAGTCACAGAGCCTCCTGCTACATCCCAAATCCTGCATCCCTCCAGCTGCATCCCGAATCATGTGGTCAGAGCTCTGCCACACCTCAGGAGAGGGTTCAGAGTATTTATAGGGGTTTGCATCTGGCCAAGCTGCTGCAAGTCTCTTAATAGGCTTCAGTAAAGGAGGTTGTTTTCAATTTTACTTAAGAAATAGTAGTTCCTTGGCTTCCTTTAGCTATCACCTCTTAAAAGACCTGACACGAAGACTGGCTTTCTGACAGTTTTCTGAACTTATCAGCCTTGCCCTAGCAATTCGTCATGTTGAAGTGACAGAAGTTCATCTGCTGGGTGGCAAAATCACCAGCTGCCTCCGCTTACGCTCCAGCTGTAAGCCCCTGGAGAAGGCACCACATCTACAGCTGCAGCCACAACAGGGTCTGAGCTCACGAGCAGCCCATAACAATGACACAATGATCTCAAGGAGGGTCAGAAAGCCACTGTGTGTGGCCTGTGAGTGGGTGCTGTGGGCCAGCTCTTTGAGGGAGTTTTTTCTGAGAACAGCCTCTGGTATTCCAGGAAGGCAAGCACAGCACTGGCTTATGAACAAAAAGAAATGCAAACAAATGCATTGTTATTTCTGATGCAGTAAAGCCCTTATGAGGGACAGTCAACTGGAAAGGTCTCAAGTCTGGGTTTTACTTTTAACCTAATCTCAGTGGAAGAGAAACAAGCCCACCCAAGGGTCTAGTTTTCCTCTGTCTGTGAGGCAGGGCTGTGGCATGCTTTCCCCCCAGCAGCCACGACTGTTCACATGTTACGCTGCTGTCATTTTCTGTAATTAGGCACTAGCTCGTTTCCCCTTCACCTACAGAAGAAAGGTAACATGCACAAACACAGAGTGGTGCTGCTGGAGCTGATTTGGTTTAGGAGCCTTGAAAGAAGAAATCATTTGTTAGACAGCCACCTAGTGTTAAGCACCACTGCTCTCCAGTTACCACAAAAGCCACAGGAGCAGTTTTGAGAGAAAACTTTGGAAAAGAAAACAAATCCTTGTTTTAGCTTTGCAGACTTAGCAGTACAAAATAATCTTTGAAGCCAGCAGCTATTTAGTGATACAGTTCGCAAAATTCTATTGTGGTCTTCACAAAGATAAAAGTGCATAAATTGATAAATTAACAACTTTTTAAATTAGCTGTACACTTTTAAGGCTTCAAACAAATTTGCAATTGCCTTCTCCCTGACGCTAAGACCCCTCCTGTGCCCACAAGCTCTTCCACAAACAAACTCACACTGCAAACAAGGGTCCAGGGTCCACACAGGTTAAGGACAGCACACAGCTCTAAGCACACAGTGCAAAAGCCAGCTTCAAAGATTAAAAAACCCTGTTAGCCTTTCTTTCTCTAGACTGCAGCAGTGAGCCACCTTTACATCGATTAAGTGAATTTCCCAGAACAGCAAAGCACAAACCACAATCCTCTAGCTCTTGCCATAAGTGAAGAGACACTCAGGTCCCGTGCTAGTGTCTCCTCAGGCAGACCCCACCACTGCACCTATGGGACACGGAGTGGGTGGCTGTAGTGCGAGGATATACAACACCACACTGAAGATGCCGCCAGGCTGTGTTTTTGTCCCTTCTCTGGGTACTAGGGCCCTGGGTACTATGTGAATACTGACAAATGCATGACCTGGCAAACACCTCCTTCAGTCACAATGCTGCTCTGGAAGAGGCCTGCTGCAGAAGAGGAGGGTTTGGCCTCACTGACTGGATCACAGGTTTCCCAAAAGTTTCAGCAACGTGCATCACAAGTGCTCTTGCTGCAGCCCTTCAGAAACGGCTGTAAAAGGCTCATGGTCCTTTCCAGGCCCTGCACTATCTTGGTCGGGCCTGTTGTCCCTGTAGCCATTCCTCCTCAGAGCCTGCAGCACTGCCACTGCTCACTTTCTGTTGCCCTCATGAGAAGAAAAGAAACAAAACTGGGGAAGCAGAACTTGTCTCTCCACTGCAAACCTCCATGGCACCATATCCTAGCTAGCAGGACAACTGCTTTATTTTCAACTACAGCAGGCTGCAAGCAAGTGTGACACAGAATAGCACTCCAAAGAAGAGCCAGAAAGGAGTGTCTCCTGGGGGTAGTCACAGGTCGGCTGTCCCAAAGGAGTGGCACTGGAACAGGAACTGCCGTGGGAAAGTCCATCTGAATGCTGCTGGTAGCTCAACTGATGGCTCCAGTTGAGGGAAGACACCGTTGAGAGAACGGAGCTGGAATGTGTTAACAAGTCTCCTGCTGTACCACTGCCTGATCCTGGTACACAGTCATCTCATAGGGAAACTACCTGCTCCTTTCTACCACTCCCACAGTTCCTCCACTCTTTCGGTTGCATCAGCTCAAATACTTGTCTGAGCACTCCTCAAGCCAGATAAATACAAGAAGATGCTTTTACTTTTCCATTGTTTTTTTTGTCATGTCCAGAGCACTAGTCCAATGGGGGCCACAAAACGGCTGAGCTAAAGAAGCAATCATCTGTAGGAGATGGGATAGGCAGCATTTGAGGGACTTCTTAAATGTGTCCAGCTGCCAATGGAACCACAGAGTTTAAGTTTCACATAAAGCTGAGTCTTTAAAACCTACACAGAAGAGTTTGCCCCGAACATGAGTTACAATACCATGAACTGGCATGACCAGCTTCCCATGCTGCAATATCAATCACACCAATCTGGAGTGCTACCACATACAACACCCAATTATTGGGCGATTTAATCAGAGGTCAACATGACAGAAACAGGTAAGGACTCAAACCACATTTGTGGGTCTGCAAGCACTTCAGACAACACTCTAGGCCACATCTACAATGGTTTGTCTTCACAAACAGTGATATTAGGATTTTCTTCCTTTCAAGAAGGGGACACAGCAGTCCCCTACACGTTCCTTCCCTTAGGACTCCCCCTTTCCATGTAACATGGTGCCGAGGTGCAAAGATGACAGTGCTGTGGCCCTGCTGTCCACTAGACAATGTTTTCTCCTTGCTGTAACACTTCTTGATTGATTCACCTCATCTGTTAATATTTGACTGTCTTACAAATACTTTTCTCGATTAAAGGATAAAGTAACAAAAAAACAGCCCCTAGAAGATAGTAACTGGAAAGACGCTTCAGCTGAGTCACTGAAACACTCCCATTCTACTCAGGCAATTCTGTTCAAAATTCCTAGAAAAACCACATGCCTATCGCTGCTTCTGCTGCTAGACTCTTGGCCTGGGGGTGGACTCTGGATAAGGAGAATCCTCTGGATCAGCCCCTCTCTAGAGGGTCTGGAAGAAAGGGACAGGTATCTGCAGGGTGGACAGCCCATTTCCTCCTGACTCCTTCAAGAACTCCACTAGGAAAAGGCAGAACTATGTAAAGCCCACTCCTGTAGAGCACATGATGGTTTTGCTATACTGGACATCAATACAGCAGAAACAAACAAACAGCTGGACAGCTCCTATTATTGTTCCATTTCGTGTTGCCTTTGGGTCAAGATTTGATGCATTTGGAAGACAGGCTTCAGCCAAACACCTCAAAGATGTCTGGAAACTAAGCAATCCTTTCTCCTGCATGTGCCTATTAAAACCTTATGCCTCTTCCTGGGTATTTGCGTGACATCATGAAGGTCCTCATCTCTGAAAACAGCTGCTGATGTAATACAGAAAGCAAACAGAAATAAAAAAATACCACCACTGTATCTATAAATTAAAAGAAAGTAACACAATGTGCACTGTGAAGGAAGCTAAAATTCCCCCAGAACGCATTCACTGTACTCAAGTAGCATCTTTCCACATTTCTAGTCACTCTAAAATTGTGACAAACATGTAGCTTGAAAGGATCTCCTATACCTTAGGGGCACTTTCTATGCCAGAAAAAGGAAACCTGCTGTACGAAGGTGACTAAGTACCACTAGCACCACAAATACAGCATGCAGAGTGTGCTGGCTTCAAGACTGCCAAAAGCACAACACCTAAGGAAGAACACAGGACTCAGAGATTGCCATATCCATGTGGTACTGGACCAAAAATTACTGGGTAAAGAAATATGCAAGCAGCTTTTCATCATGGATATTGAGATTCAAGACACATTAGGCCTACTTTTCAGAAATGCTCCACTGTCAGTTGGATGTAGATGTGTTGTACACAGCAACACCTAACACTAGGTCTAAACTTAGACCATTTAACATTAACAATTTCTGTCCAAAACACCCTAGTTACAGAGAGGAGGTACTGAACAAACAAACGAACCTACCTAAGCAAACCCCACTGCATAGACTATCACAACAGTGTGACTCTTTGCTAAACACTGCATTTTCCTAAGGTTAGTGAAATTTGTTTAGTTTTCTTACCAGATATGTATGTATAGCAGCAGTAGAAAAAATAAACAAACGAGAAGACACAATGCAGGGTCACCTACAACTGGAGCTTGACAGCTGAGTAAATGCTGAAAAGCAGAAGGAAGCCTTTTCCTTTAGGGCCTGACAAATCTTTCAAGTAGCTGCACACCTGTGAACATTCATCTTTTCATTATCCAATACATGGACTAATTTATTTCGCTTTATAGAGGAGTGACCAATACCTGTATGGTATGAATATAGAGACTGTACCCACAGGTTAGGGCCACAGAGGTTCCCAATTCCTGCTCATAGAGCATCCCAAGAGCACCACGTACACAAAACCTGTAAGTCAGCCATCTCACACCTGCCTGGGCGCTTATCTCAGCGCAGAGATGCTGAAATAAGCCGCTCTGCAGGGCTGATGCTGGACGCTGCCACCAAGAACCAAGCAGACACCCCGGATGGGTTTCTGGGGGGGCAATGACCCCGTGACAGCGCTTCAAGTTCTTCTGAAGATCTTTGATACCACCTTCCTTTAATAACTCCCACCGCTTCCAGCCAGGAAGAAGTGAGCTTTGAATACAACGTAGTGAAGAAGCTTTAGGGTGTCTTCAAACGCACTCTATCCCCGCAGAGCCACAGCACAGGCTACCACAGCCCCATTTCCCCAGCCAGCAGGACGGAGTCCCCTGGAGCACGCCCCCAGCCCGCCAGCCGCACCCGCTTCCTTCCCGACCGCGGACATCCCGAAGGGTAAAAACCCCCACCGTCCCCACAGGCTTTCCCCGCCCGAGGAACCCCCTGCCCTGCCCTGCCCAGCGCCGGGCGCATGGCGGGAAGGGCGGGCGGGCGGCCCCGGGGTACGTACGCGGAGACTATCTTGCCGCTGAGGATCTCGGCGGGGGCCATGGCGAGGGCAAGCAGCGGCCGAGCGCGACGAGGCTCCCGGAGCGTCTGCGGGTCGAACTGCGCCCACCGCCGCCCTACTCCGCGCCCCACGTGGCCCCAAACTTTCGGCAGCCGCCGGTCCCACCGCGCAAGCGCTGCCCCCGCTCCGCCCCGGAGGAGGGAGGAGAAGGGCACCGAGGGGCAGCCCCGGGTTCACCCCGCGCTGGAGGCCGGCTGGCGGCGGTGCTGTGTCGCGTGCTTTGCCCTTCCCGCCGCTGTGAGGCTCTCAGAGCCCGCGCGGCTGTGAAGGGAGGGGGGCTGCGCGGGGCGGCGAAATGGCCGCCAAAACGCCTGAGAGGCGCCGCTCCCGGCCTGGCCTTCCCTGGCGCCCTGCTCTGCGGAGAAGGGGCCTGGGCGGCAGCTGCAGGCCCTGGGTGGGGAGGGCAAAAGCTGCATCCGGAACGGGGGGCTGAGGGCTGCGCGGCGGGTGGGCTCTGCACAGCCAGGTCCTGGCCCTGTCTTTAAGGAAATCGCAAATCAATATAAGGTCCGTGGTTCATGTCCTGGGGTAGTACCGTCGTACTCCTCAGAGGTTACAGTACGAGTAATTCAGGATTTCAACACATCATGCTCAACATAACATAACCAAATCCCTGGCTAGCCAGTGTACAAAGAGGGCAGTGAAGAAGAAGGCGAGATTGTGGCCTCAAGTTCATGGGAGCTGTCAAGAGTGAGCAACTTGCCTTCTAACCGCTGCCTCCGAGGGGTGTTCCTGAAGTAGGTAACGAGGGTATCCGTTCCTGTCAGGCAGCTGCTCGCACCCCCACAGTCCCTCCATGTGTACTGTTTATTTTGCACATCCAAAGCTGCTCCTGTCTCTGCTGACCAGCACAGAAATCATTCACATGGGATTTTGGGAATGGTCAGATTTTGCGAAGGGAGAAGTGCAGGCCTTGCACCTTCCACTTAGGGCAGGAATCTGTAAGGACGGAGATACATGGGTCCTTCTGCTTCAGAAGATTTATGATTGCTTCTCTGGTGTTCTAGGAGGGGAATATAAACCATACATGGCTCAAAACTTCTCTGAGAATAAGGCTTTTTCTTCTTGGTGTTTCATAGCCTAACAAGTGACACCTTTTCTGCTTTTTCCTGCTTCCTTTTCTATTGAGGGAAGAGCTTGTCACCTTGAGTGATTAAACTACCTTAAGTTAACAACATGTTGTAATGGCAGGATTAAAGGTCAAAAATTTCTCTTTAACTGGGAAAAGACACAAAACTTTGCATTTTAAGGCTTTTACATGCTAAACAGAAAAGGCTAGAAAGAACTTTTTTCTTCTTTCATGACGTATTCCCTGTATTTCCTGGAATGCTCCAACAGGCACTTGCAGTATTATACAATCAAAACTGAGATTACACAGTTAACTGAGAGAAGGGATTTTTCTAGGTTGCTTAAAATTCTGTGCCTCATTTGTTTCTTCTGTTGCCTTTATCTGAGGCCTGAATGAACTTTTGAGGGTGGAAAAAACCCCATGCGTTTAAAAAAGTGTGAAAGACAGACGCCTTCAGTTAAGGACAGGAGCTCACAAAAACAGCTTCTGCCAAGAAATAATTTGATGCTCAGGGTGGTAGTGTAAAAATATCAGGCAGGAAGAGTAAAAAAAAAGAAAGCCACTTTATTTAAATTATTCAGATGACTTTATTTGCAGAGTGAGCAGGTGAAGCTATTGCCATCAGGAGCTGTGGATTCCTACCCAGAGTTGCTAAATTGCAGAATTTACATCTGTGTGTGAGCGTTAATGTCACTTGCTGCTTTTCTTAATGCCCCAGCTCTTGAGAAACAGATTTCTCATGATGACAGATAAAACTTTGAAACTGACCTGAATTTATTGTTGAGTCTAAAAAAAGAGAAATAGAAATAATTCCCCACAACAACTATTATTTCATTGTTTCTGAGCCAGATTCTCATTTTTGGGAAGGGACAGATTCATGAATTTTAAATACTTCCTCCAGAAAATCAGACTAGCTGATCTCCTTTTATCACAGCCGGAAGTTCTTTTGTATTTCTAACTCGTCTTTTGTGGCAGCCAAGTACTGAAGCTGAGATTGTTACTCAGAAGTTGTGGTGTCGTGCCTTTGTGTAAGAACATGGTCTTTAACATTTATTCTTAATTGTCATCCTGAGGTTGAATACTGGAAATGGGGTGGGAAAGGAACAGAAAAGGAATTATCTGATGAGAAATCGCTGAGCAGACCCTTCTGCTCTGTTCGTATCAGAGGCAAATCCAGCCCCGAAATGCAGTAAAAAAGTTAAAGCAACTATGCACATGTAGGAAATCTCAGAGAAACACAGTGGCCAAGGGGACAAACATTGTGAAAATGTTTACAAAGTTGACAGCAAGCATCGATGTTTTATGCTTTCAGTAAAACTCTTTTGACTCTATTAATGCAAGTGACTGAGAAAAAACCTAACGCTGTGGTTAGAACAGACAGCTCTGAGCATAGTCTGTCTTGTACCAAAGCAGACTTATTTTCCAATGGCTGTTTGGATGAAGAAGGATAAAACCAGTTAGAATAAGGGAGACCTCTCTGCCCCAGAACAGTTGTTCTGCCTCACTCTCCTCCCTCCAGGCACCCCGGGTTTGATTTGGCAACTCCAACAGTTTGATTGTTTACCTTTGCATCCACCCCCTCTTACCCAACATGTCAAAAGTCATCGAGGTTGCTCTTTAAAAAAGCCATGAAGGCTGCAAATTGCATGCCAGAAAGGCTTTCAGTGTTACTGGTGAACTAACAGCTCTGGTGGCACAGAGCCCCAGAAGCTGCTGTTTGTTAGGAGAAACAGACCCCGAATCATCACACTAAGGAACAGCATTAGGCTTTGCTTCACCCATTAAGTGGGACAGTTAGGATAGGACATTGTCTCCAGTAAAGGAGGAGGAACAAAAAGTTAGATTAGCTCATAAACCTTAGTCAGAAAGGAGATTTCAAGAAAGACGGTTTGCAGGACACACCAGGGAACCCATATTAGACTTTGATTCTTCAAATGTTTACGGGGAACCTTTCCTGCTTGGAGATGCCCACTGAACAAAGCAGGATTGGTTAAATGAGTGACATTACTCTAGAATGTACCTTCTCTACTGTGATGGAGATCATAGCTTTGCAATGGGATAACAGCGGCACGTTTAAATACATGCGATTGGTCAATTCTCCCTTTGATCAGATGACTGAACTTTGACGTAAGGCTGAAGATTTACCTCAATGTACATGCTTTGAGATAGCCCTTATGGTTAAGTGTCCTGCTTGAGTTAGAGCACTACGCTGTGTTAATATAATAGTAGACAGCATGAGCTAACATTTGTCCATCATAAAGTGTTTCCTGAGTGTAGTTATCCCCTAATTTGTTTAGTTACCTCATGTGCCCCATCCATTTTAGACATGTCACAGAAATAACACGTTGGTGATGCAGCCAGCTGTTGGACAGTCATTGCAAAAGTAGCTGTCCAGGGTTAGGACGGTGTTTGCTCTCTGCCCTTCTCCTCAGAGTTCCTCGTCCGATGCCTGATCTAGCAGAACAGGGTGTTGGAGTGCTCCTCATCCACCTCAGTGCAAAGGCAGACGGATTAATCAAATCACTTCCAAAAGCAGCTCTAACAACAATGAACTGATTTTCTCTAAAGTGAGGGAAGGGTGCTTTCATTGTGGGATTTTCTGGCAGGGAGGTAAAGCTGTTATGTCCAACAGTGTGGCAGTAACAAACAGGCCTCTGAAGATCTTTTCTGACCCCTGTCTCACACTGGCCATTCATTTGCCTACCACACAGGGGTTTGTGTTGACCATAGTTTATCTGTCACTCTAAAGAAAGCAACAACCAGCTCAGACTATCTCCGAACTTCCGCTTGCGTTACTATACCAGTGACACAAATTTGTACACACTTGAGTGCATTTTCCATTGGCTGCTTTTCATGTTGCTCTTTTAGCTTACTTCCTTACCTTTGCACAGAAATCTTCCAGCAGTGCTCATTGACCTCTTAGGGATCCTGCAGAAAAACGATATCCTGTTAACAGAAGAATTTTGTGTCATGCTTGATTCCACTGAGAACAGTGCTAGAGCGCTTGGTAAATATGGGCCCTAGGTTGTCCTGACTCTTTGATGGTAAGAGAGAATTCAGAGCAAAAAAGCCATTTTCTAAGTAGTCCTCTCTTCTACATAACAACCGTTCCTTATGCACTTACAGCATGTTGTGGTTCTCCCCACAATAAACAGCAGCCTAAGTCACTATCCCAGCCTGCTTGTGAGTAATGTATTACCACATTTTCCAGGTAAGGTAACGGAAAAAGGAGGATTATTTGATTACCTAAAGCAAAATATAAACTCCAGCAATGGAGCTGTGATTAACTAGCTTGTCATTTCCAACTCCACCTTATTCTGTTTGGCTAATAACTTTTAGTTGATGGCTTGTGGCTACATAGGACTTCCCGCCCCCCCCCCCCCCCTTTTTTTTTTTCCCAACTGCTAAATCTCACTAGAAGACTAAGAAAAATACAGTTCCAATATTTTCTGTAGAAATACTCATTACACCAGTTCCACCCTTCTAACTGTAGGGAGTTGCACACACTGACCCAGGCAGAAGTAGGCAGGGAGAAAGGTGAGTTTCAGGGCTGCAGGTCCAGAAGACAGAATTTCCATTGCATTTTAATCCACACAGCCTCTCAGATCATTCTCCCAGCCCAAGAAAGGACATCCCTGGCAGAGCAAGTTTGCATAGCTAGTTCTATGCCATCTCTGCAAGAACCTTCACAAGGTGCTGTCTCACAGTGTCCTGCAGAGACAGGAGGAGGGTGAACAGGTCTTGTGAAGTCTATGATAAGAAGTCCAAGGCTGGCATGAAACCAGCTTTCCCACGGACCATACTTCCAGCAAGCGGTATTTGGAGTTAAAAACAGGTGAATGGAGTTTTGCACTTCAGGCTTGAGTGATAGAGTCTTTATGGATGTCTTAATATCCAGTTAGACACACTGAGCGGAGCTGGATGATGTGTGCACGCAGTTCATAGTAGGAGGCAGGCTTAAGAAGCTGTACCTTCAATGTGCTTTTCCTTAGAGCATTCCTGATTCCAGTTCGTGTCCTTCTTCCAATGTAGTTGCCTCTAGATCATAGGAGTGTCTATACCAGATCAGACAAAAGGTTGTCCCAGCTCAGGGTCATGACTGTACTGGTGGCCAGCTGTAAGGAAGACTATAGGAACGAAGCAAACAGATTATATTCTTGGTCTTCAACCATTTACAGCTGTAAGAATTTCTAAGACAAACAGGATAATGGAAGTGGGGGAGAAATAGGATAAAGTCAGGGACAAACACAACGGTTTGAAGCCCCAGGCCTACTGTTCTCAGAGGTTCACGAGAGATCATTTCCTTACGCTATGTAGAATGTCTCAATTTTTCTCAGCACACAGGATCTTTGTGTGCTTCCCCTTTGCATAACACCTGTTGGCCATGTGTTGATTAGTTTTAATGGAAATGGTATTGATAAGTTACCTTTGCATACTGTAGTGAATGATTTTTTCCCTTATTTGATATGTGCATATTTTCTTCTGTCTCTGAAATGTGAATATATTTGACCACTGTGCTTCATTATCTCTGTATTGTGGTTGTTTAGACTTTAATTTCTTAGCACTAAAAATGAAAATCTGTATTTATCCCTCATTGTAATTAGAACGGAACAGTAAATTGAAGGAGGAAGAAGCCTAACTTAATTGCTTTGGAAAAGCAGACCTTTGCCATGTGCTGTTCATTCAAGCATGTGCCCACACCATATACGAAAAAAAAGATTTTCCTTTCCTTGAGGGTCTCCTATTCTAAGTATTTGGAGCTGACTTTCAGCACCTTGTGAGCACGCCTTGAAAGGAGCTAAAAGTGGTGATGTGCAGACTATTCAAGTATCTCATTTTTCACTCTGAACATAAGAAAGCTCACTGTAAGCTTATTTGTGCCTCTATATGCCTGCATGTATTTCCCAGTTTATACACCTTATGTTACAAAACTTTGTATCCCCAAAGTTTGTCGGCTTCTAGTCAGAGCAATCACGTTTCTGCCCTTTCCTTTTGCCCAAGAGCTGTATTGTTTGTCTGGTATTTAAAACAAGATCTTCTCCATTTATACATGAGGCAGAGCCTGGCAGAGGCACCAGGTTCAGAGACACATTGCTGATATTTGCCCTGAAGCTGTGATGTGTGTCCATTCCTGCATGCTCAGCTGCATCAGAGAAGAGAAGCGGTAAATTAACCTCACAAATCTGAAGAGCTCTAGTGTCTGTCCTGTGCATCTCTGGGAGAAAGATTTCTCAACAGAACAGCAGGACTTGCTCCATGCCTTCTGCTGTGAACTCTCTCTGAGCTTTCTGATTCATAAACCAACTTGAGATCTTATTAGAAAGTCTGTGCTGTGAAATGGTCCATCTTTTGCTGCTGTCTGTGAGAGCTTTAAAAATCCAGCAGCTCAGTGTAATATTTTGTCCTATGGCCTGTGTCAGCTGTAGCTGTCAAAAAGCGTGTTAAGGGCCCTTCTGGTCCCCTCCAGCCATCATTTTGAAGCTAAGCATTTTGACATCTCCAGCCTGCACACCCTGGTGCAGTTGCTGTGCTTGCACATGGGGTGGTTTTGGTCTGGAGCCCCACTGCTTTGCAGAGCAAACCATGATAAGCCCATGCTTAGAAACTGGGCCTAGGGAATAGACCGTGACTGCCGCTTGCCCAGGGCACAGGAAGATTCAGAGCCTGTGGGCTTGGTGTGGAACACGAATACGGTGAGTTCAGTGGGGGAAGGTCTGCTTGGCCTGTGATTCCTCTTTATGGCCTAGAAGTCTGGAGAGGAAAATGAATAATCCTTCCAAGAGGAGCTGTGCCAAGCTGTAATGTTATTGGTGTCTCTTGTGCACGCCATAGCAGCATAGGACTGGCAAGCAGATTCTGAAGGAGAGAGACTGAATGCCTGTACAGGATCAGCAAAGAAGATATTGCAGCAATGACTCAACAAGACGGATGACAGATTTGGCCTAAGGCCTTTCCTGCACTATAACGTTGACACCAGTGTAGGCATTGACCCTGTGGACGCATGTGGTGAGATGTCAGCATAGGACAAGATGAAGAGTATGGTCTGAGCTGCTGCCGCCACAGGAACATATTTGGGGCCTGAGTCTTCCTTCCTTTTTCCTTTGGGGATTCAGAGGCATTCCTGGAGCTTTGTGAAAGGATCTGGTGAGTGGGGCAAAAAATTTTTCCCCTTTATGGTCAGTTTTTTATTCCCAGTCCCTCTTACTTTCTGTCCTTTTTACCAGTTACTGGATGATGAAGGGTTTGTGCTACAGGTAGCCCATGTGGCTTTCAGAGGCATGCTGAAAAGCTGCTTTCCCTGCTGTCCTGGGATCTGAAGAGGGGTGCCTTGACATTTAAGGAACATTTTCACACAGGACTCCATGGCAATTTGGACTTTTTCTTTAAAGAATTCTGGTTTTGAGGCAGCACACGTGGCGTCCTTCATTCGGGAAGGTGCCCTTCACTCAGACACTGCAAGCATGAGTGCTCATGATAGAGAAGCGCTACGGCTTCGGATGAGGGGTGATTTCTAAAGCCTGAAGATTTGTCTTGTATTCACTGACTGGGAAATAGAATGACACCTAGGCAAATAAATAAGCTAATTTCTTTTTCAAAGAGAACAGTGTAACAGTTCTGTAACATTTAGATTGATCAGTATTCACCTTTCTTCACCTATTCCAGGGAGAAGAGAGGTTGAGATATTACAGTCTTCCACGCTGGCAGAGAGGAGGAGCAATGGTTTGCTTGGATTCTCCACCTCACTTTATGCTTTTGATCTGTTACCTGTTGCTGGTGATCAAAAGAGTCAGAATTTCATGTACCACACAGGTATGACAGCGTGTATACATGCAGACTTGCTCCTGGAGCTGGGACAACCCTGAGTGTGAATGAAATAGTTTATGGAAAATCAGTAAGTGTCAATTCTTGGTTACTTTCAGGATACACAGTGTCTTTTAAAGGAGATGTAAGAAAAAGTGCTTGATGACATATAAATATGAGCCTGTTCCCAAATTTGCTTATTACCACTTTCTTATGAGAAGACATTTCCTGGTTGAAATATTCATACTAATGGCACCTGGGAGCAGCCTCTCCTCTCCTGTGGCGTTGGTGTCTCCGACAGCCCTAAAGAACCATGAATTCAACCCAAAAATGCTCTATGCTGTAACTGAATTGACCATTCTGTCAATAATCTAAGGTGCTAGGAACACGGGAAAGGATATATTTTGCATGCTTTCCAATTCTGCACGTACTGTGTCCTTTTCAGTTGTTGTAAGCTAGATGCCAAGGGCCACCGTGCTGAAGCTTTCCCCTTCACTTCCAGATGCCGTTTGGTAAGTGGGCTCTTTACCTGAAAGAGAACACCCTGACACAGGTCCTCATGATCCAGAGGTTCAAACAAGATCTTTCTTTAGTTTAACACCAGTGTCTCTCCACAGATAGACCTTACAGGAGAACTGAATTGAACTAAGATACACGGTTTCTGAAGGTGAAACTGTGGAGTCTCACAAGCTGGACAGGCAGGTGTCATGGCTGCCACTGAGAGGAAGGGAGGAGTGGCAGGCTCTGAGGGCAGCCTCTTGAGGGGACGGCTCTTGGTGTGGCTGCTGAAATGAAAACCACTACGTGGCAGGTAATATAGATTCTCTTGCTGTGTATGGGGAAGCTGTAGAGTGGAACCAGGGTGTGACTCCTGAGAGGTGACAGGTCTGTGCTGTTGCAGGCATGAGTCTTGGCACGGGGAGCTGTGTGTACATCTGCACTGCCCTCGGCTCCTATCTCATCAGCTACAACTCCTTCCCACCTTACTGCACCCTGTGTGAAGCATTTCACAGTCGCCTTTTAAGTGTAACAACTGATGCTGGTAGCTCTTAGTGAAATGTTTTATATATCTTATTTAAAGGGGATTGTTACAAGGGGAAGAAAACTTTGTAATTATTAGCTAAAATTGCTTACGAACACTAACCTACACTCACACTTGCCTTTAGTCTCTGTGATTTACCATTTTCAATTGCCCCAGCGCTGCTCAGTGAGCAGGAAAAGCAGTTGGGAAGTGGAGCTTGGCTTTTGTCAGGCTATTTCCCACCAGTCCTACAGACTATGCAGGCTTAGACTCAGAAGATTTATATCGTGTTGTAACAGAAGGCTTCTGTGAAGGAGCCTGGCCAATTTGTCTGCTTGCCATTGTCCACACAACATCTCTTGAAGGTCCTGGGAAGTAGGGGATGGAGGAGTCTGGGGAGCAGCTGGTGTCCTGTCAAACCACACTGTGGGGTAGATGTGGCAGAGCCTGTGCTGCGCATCTGGACAACCTCAGGCTTTCCTTCTAACTGTGCCAGATCTCACCATGACATAAATATGTGCTTCTGAGTTTGGACTTGTGACCAGGCAGCTTGACTGTAAGATGAATTTGGGCTTAAAACTGAACAGGCTGACTTAGAGTGAGTCAAGAGCAGTAGACAGGTCCATACCAAACCTCCCAGCTCATGGTCTCTTGTGCTGATCACTGCAGATATAGCACATCCAGTCAGGGAAAAGATACCTTGTGTGACTGTCCATTATGGTACTCATGGCAGCAAGATCTGCAAAGAGACACCAACTTTCTCTGTGCAATGGGATGCAGTCAAGTATATGTCTGCCCTTGCTAACTGCTGACATCCTCAGTGTTCCTAATGGGCAGAGCCAGTGTTAGATGCAGGTTCAAGGCATTAGGATGAGGCCCCTCCTTCCTATCCGTGTACATACTAGCTTGAACTTCTGTCTAGGTTATTTCAGCCCTCCACAGCTTGAGCTCCAGGTAATTGTGTAAAACTGGCATTACAATTACATCTAAAATTTCATTATAGTCATTTTCAGATTGGAAGAACAAAAAGGCTGGGGGCAAACGGTCACTCCTAATGTCCAAGCTTTGTTCCATCTTTTAGCCAGGGAAGTGGCGATGGGGAAGGAAAAAGAAAATTCATGCAAAATGGGAGGCATTTAGGTAAAGCACTTTCTGCAGTGACACTTTAAAATGGAAACAAGAGAGAAAAAAAGTGTTTTTCCTCAGCTTTTGGGTTGCATAATGCTAGTTCTTGCAAAAGGTGAGACTAATGAGGAAGACATGCTCTTCCGTTGACTCAAGGATGAATGTACTCTGGGTTAATGGAAGATGTGAGGACAATTTACTCTAATAACTGCCACCTTTGGCATTGGGCTTTCTTTAATCTAAAATTCAAGGTGTTCAAAGCCTTGTTAGCTGGAGTACTTTCCAGGTTTTCATGGAAACAGATCTTCCAGCTATCTACTGCATGCCCCTTCAGTAATCTGTCAGAATACTCCAGAATGGAAGGTCAAACATACAAATGTGAACCTGTTTCTGCCGTGCTCCCTATAGCTATGCAGCTGGTAAAGTCTGAAGGGGAGTGCATTCATGTGAGGAGAAATTAGAATATGTGGGCAGAGTTCAAGGGTCCATGCCTCTCGGATACTTTCTAAGAAACACAGGGTGAACTCTGGAGCTCTTAGCACTTCTTATGCAGTTGGCTGTTACACATTAGGAATTTGATTGCAGAGGTGGTCCCTTCAGAAACAGCTTATTCCCAGAAACATCAGTTGAGAACGTCTGAGACATTTCTGTCCTAATCTCTTTTTAACAGTGATTCCTGACCTTGTTTTAGCAGGCCTTGCTAATGCTTTCGTCTCAGCCCCAGCCTCTGGGTCCAGTTGTTCTCTCTGCTGTTTTGCCAATAGTTGAGGCTGGCGCTAACCTCTTGAGAACATCTGATCAAACCGCTCTACTTGAGCAGAGTCAGCTAGATCAGTTTGCACAGGACCACGTCCAGTTGGGTTTTGAAGATCTCCAATGATACAGAGTCTATAACCTCCCTGGGCAACCTCTTCCAGCCACCCTCACATCTCCCTTGTTGTTGCTTTTTCCCCCTTGTCTCAGCTGTTGCCTCCTTGAACCACTTCCTTATGCTTGACTGTGCACTCTCTGCTATATCCATCTTAAACACTTGCATATCTTCTTCCTGAGGCCCACCTCGTATTTAGGAAGCAGTGAGCCAAGCCAGAACAGTTGATAATACCACCACAGGACAATATTTCTAGAAAGCTTTTCTTCTTGGCACTGCTTGAATGTATGCTTGGACTGGTCAAGAAACAATAACTTGTTTTATAAATCAAGAGCTTTGCCTATCAACTGAGAGCAACTTCTGTGCTTTTTCAGCCACAGTCAATCTTCTCAAATTCTTAAAATTCGGTAGGTGCCCTGAATATCGTCAAGGCAAAAAGACACCTGAAGTTTGCAAGTCTTTAAACAAAGGAGAGCCTTTCTGAGTCAGCCTTACAGAGATGACTGAGCACTTTTTTAGTACGTAAGAAGGACAACATAACTTTCTATCAGTTGCTTCTTATAAAACTTCATACTTTTTCAGCACTGTGTTTGAAGAAGTCTTCTGTTTTGTGGGCTTTGTTACAGCAAGGTTGCGATCAACAAGGAAAGATACTAAAATCAAACCAGCCTGATTACTTTTTAATCTAGAATTTACTGAAGAGTTTGTACCCTCATGTTAAGTGCCCAATGAGAGCTAACATTTCTGATGGGAGGAAGAGAGGTTTTCCTGAAGGTACAGGCATAAAACACTACTCATTACAGTGCTGAAGTCACAAAATTATGTCCTATGCCCCAGAATTAGTAAATCTCAAATACTTTTTTACGGCAAGATTAAGAAGTGAACAAATAGAGAGCTGAGTGATCTTAAGAGTACCCATAACAAAATCCATTCTTGGGCACACCCATTCAAACTGGGTCTGCCCAAGATAACAGGCTAAAAAGTCCCTGATTTGGTTTTGGGTGCCACCGTGCTGTGGCACCCCACATAGGGTGCTGGCATAGTGGTGTTCCTGCTGTGGTGCTGTGATGGTCCACACTATGTGAAACCCCAGCCCACCAAAGTCAGCAGGAATCTTCTCATTTGTTCTATGACTATGTCAGTGACTTCTGTTATCACAGGTGATGCAATACCCATGGTACAATGACACAAACGTCACAATGTAGGTGCTTGACCCTGTGGCAAAAAAGCAAACAAACAGTAACAGTAAACAAGCAGCCAGCCAAGGTAAATAAAGAATTGGAGGAAGATAAGTTGCTCAGGACTTTTTTTTTATATTTTCACAAAGTATTCTGGATACACACAGAATTTTTGTTCTTCTTGTTAATTAGCTCTGAAGAAGAATTACTCAACGTTTAAGTAGTGAGAAATGTTTTGGCTATCGCAGAAGTCCAAAGTAAATGCTCCTCACTCAGGAAGAGCAGAAATCAGTGCTTCTTTCCTCAGAGCTGTAGCAATATGAATTTCACAAAGAAATTCTTAAATATCACTCCGTGAGGTCTAGATTGGGTTGTCTGTCAGCTGTGTCCATAGGCATGCTGTTCCCTATGGGCTGAGCCCTCTGAAAGGCAAGGGGCCAGCCAAAAGCAGGCACTTTGGGTATGGTTTTAGGCTTCCTGACTCTGGCCCTGACTCTGCACCAGGTATGGCAGATACTGCATCTGGTAATGGTGGAGGTGAGTGCAAGATGAACATCTGCACAGAGCAGAAGGGACATTGTAAACTGCATGTAATGTATGTCACAAGCTCCCTCAGTGCTTTTCCACAAACCCCCAAGAGCTATATCTAAATAATCCTGGAGGATTGTCTTGGTAAAAAGCAGTGCTGTTGCTTCCAGTTCTGAGGGAGCCATGGATATGGACTGAAGCTTTTCCCCCACCCTCTCATGACAAGCAGCAGGGACAGCACATGCTGAACCTGTTCAGACAGTAGCAATGTTCCCCGTGAAGCACCTGCTCCCCTCAGCTCCAGGAGCAGAGCTGGCAAGCCCAGACAGCATTTTGCCCAAGGCCTTTCCATGCTCCCAATTCTAGTTGGAGGCAGCTGGTTATTTACAGAAAGCAATGCGGGTTCTCCCATCTCAGTCTCTTCCCTGCAAACCATTGGCTTTTCAAGGAATTTTTTGTCAGTGCCATGTCCTGCAAGTGTTAATATAGTCAGAGGTCTCTCTTGGAAGAGTCTAGAGATCCTGCAGCTTTGTTGGGGAGTCCTCTGTACCATTCAAAGAGACAAGAAACATGTTAGGTTGAATTCAACAGCGTATGAGTTAAGCATGGACCCACCACTCAAGCCTGTTTATGAATATTTCCAGTTTTCATTAACTTGAACTTTGTGGTTCTGTGTGTTCTGCCATTTGTCCTAGCACCAAAACCATCCCTGAAACAAATCTGGTAAAATCGACAATGTTGAAAGACAAAGCAGTTTCCCAGCACCTGGTGTGGGATCGGTACACTGAGAAGAGATAGTAGAGCAATTTTTCTTGCTAAGTGACCTGCCTTTGGTGTTCTCCTCCGAACTCCTCCTACGGTTGTAAAACTGGAATATCTTACACGCATTTCCATCTCAGTATTTCATACTGCATTTTCCCTCCAGCACGTAGTGAATATGCCCCACCGTGCCCTGAATTCGGTGACCGTATGGCTCCTGCGTGCCACTATCTGGAAGCCTGGTCCCAAGGCAGACGGCAGATAAATCGTGCAGCTGAAGCTGTTGTTCATACGTGTGACACGAAGGGGAGCTCTTGTAACAGAGAAGAGGAACCCGCCCAATGGCTGTACGGCCGTGATGGGCACTGAACAGGGAAAGATGGTGTGAAGCTGCTACAAAGTGTTGGACCAGTCTTATGGATTTATCTTGAAAAAGCCAAGTGTATTTATGTCATGTGCTAAAACAGAGTTCTGTTTATGGAGGCAGTACAGCTCATACAGCTAGTGAAGTAATCGCACATCCCTAAGTGCCACTGAACTCCTGCTTCTCTGGCTGAAGACAAAAGCTTCCCTTCCGTCTTTCTAATCTTTTAGGTTTCAGCCACAATTCTACTGGCTACAAATCAGTTCACTCCCTGTGACCCCTTGGTTTGTGCCTAGTCTAAGAAATAGGGTACGTGCTTTATCTGAAGGCAAGATCCTCTGTTTTAAGAAGATCTCATATGTATTGCTCCTGTTATTATTAACAAAGGAAACAAAATACTATAATTTGATTAATCCTTTTCTGTTTTCTTATGGGCAGGATAAAGGCAGATGGAAAGCTAAGACTAACTTAAATTTTTTGGGTTGCAGAATAATTGTCAAGGAGCAGCAAGGGCTGGTCTAGAGCCTATAATCAAAAAGATGTGATCGTTTCTTGTTTAGTTAGTACTGTCTTCATCACAGCTGGGTCTTGATATTTTCCTGTGGGTCTCAGAATCCTCACATTTTTTCAGGTCATTGGACAGGGATTGCGGTAGAAGGTAGAGGGATGGTGTCTGCATGAAAACCTGGTTAGTTCTTCTGGCAAATAAGAATTCTACCTTGGAATAACGGTGCTTGTGTCCTCACTGTTTTAGATGTCCTGCATTTCCAGTAACACACCTCTTGTTCCTGATGCTAAGCCATGATTGCTTGCTGCTGTTACATATATTGCATCTCCCTACTTAGATAGTCAGAGGCTTCATCTCACCTTACGATTTTGGCTCTTCTGCAATCTAGTCGTGCTCTCGGTAGGCACATAGCTACGTTAAGCTCAGATGGACTGTCAGATGGTAATTTGTGTATCATTGCTTATGTCTGGATGTCACTGGTTTTCTTTCTGGCTAGCTGGTTGGCTTCTCTGTTAGATCAGCTTACTTTAAAAGATCCCACAGAGTAGCAGGTTTGGTTTTGAAATTGGGAACTTTTGTAAGCTGAGAGACCAATACTGCTTTTCAGGCCAAAAAGATCAGTGATCATGTGCAGCTGCTCACCTTTCCACTGGCAAGAGCTTCCTGAAAGGTGTTACCAGGCTGGCCAAGGCTGGTGCGATGAGTCAAATCTGATACAAAAATAGTAGTGACTTTCAGATGCTTAATGAACGATGACCATCACTCTGTTATGGTACGACACTGCTCAGCTTCATCCAAAAAGCAGCCAGGAAATAACTGGGAGTGACTGACTGGATTTTGGATTCAGTAATGTGATAAAATATATTAAAATTTCAAAATAATTGCAGTAGTGCTAGCAGATTTGTAGTACATCAGTTATGAAATAGATAAGAACTGGTACTTTGTTACTTGGAAACTGTATCAAGCACTGCAAACATGCACAGACAGGAACTCGTTAGCTTTCACTTCAATGATTGTATCAAAAGAATAGCAAACAACTGATGGTAGGGAAAACATCTGTTTTAAAAAAAGAAGAGAGGGGACACTCATGCCTATATCTAATCATGGTTTTTCAAAGGACTTTTTTTAAACAAACTGTGGTTAGTCTAAAGTACCTAATTCTGACACCTGTTTCCATGAGAACAGGAGCAGCAGCTAGAAATCACGTCGCTGGAGTTCTTGTTGGTTGCACAGACGCAGGAAATTGCAGATACCGCATATACAAACGTTAGGATCAGTCAGCATAGTGTTGTCAGGAGAAGAGGAAGGGTTTATGGTGTTTTAAAATCCCTTACTATACTTACAGGAACTCCTTACAGCTAATATTACTGTTAGTTTTTAACAACAACAAAAAATTAAAGGTAATTTTCAATTTAAAGCTGAAATTATTAGTAAGAAATAAATTTTGTTTTGGAAAACTACACCTCTTGAGCAGCTAATAACATGAGGCTTGAAAAAGAGAAACTTAAGTGTAACAACATTAGTATATTATTCTGCACCTGTAAAACTGCCTGATAAGCACTTATTTGCCTTATATCACATCCCTTCCTTAATGGTATTCCATTGCATCTAATTTTAATATGTGCTAGCAAAACATCTTTTTACGTGCTGCCTAATCCTCTATTTACTTGCAGTGAGTTACAAAGGATAGTCTTAGTTTTCTGTGTGATTTTTCTAAATATTTTCTTGGACCAGAAGTGTTTTGCAATGGAAAATTTAGGCATGAATTCCTACTTAATTGGGCAATACTGTAAAATCTAAAAAGGAACATAACCAGCATGATGGTATATTATACTTCTGGGGAAGTTGTTGTTCAGATGTCTTTCAAGTAAAATGGAGGTGCGGCCATTTGTGCAGTCATTAAAAAAATTGATTATTTCAGACATGGGCAGAGATCATCAAAATCATCAAAAACTCACCTGATTTCAACTTCGATTGTGAGCTGCAGAATCTCCAAATATTTGCAAAATTGCAGATCTGAGCAGCCCTGGACTTAGTATGACAGCTTCCTACTTCTTCCAGAAATGGACTCTTTCTCCTAAGAAATGCAGACCATTCCTTCATCCAGAAAATGTATTAATAAGCATGATTTGTGATTCATAACACCTACGAATTAATACATAGTTTAGAACAAAGTTCTAGTTAGAAAAATAGCTTGCTTCTAATCCTGGTCAATAATTGATGACCAGGGAAATATATCAGGAAGGGCCCACGTATGGAGTGATCCTTCCTGGACGTGACTACTCCTAGCAATTAGTAATCTAAGTTCAGTTTTTGTGTGAAGGTGTAAATCCCTTTTTCTTGTATCTGCATACAGGTACTTAACCGTGCAATCTGTTTTCTTAAGCTGTTTCTTGAATAAGCTGCCACAAGCCACGTTCAACAGTATTGAGTTAATTGTTCTAAGCCTTTCTGAAGGGAACTTTTTCCCCCAGAGGAAAAACCCACAAGAAAACAAGGAACAAAGCCTGGAGGTTGCAGGAAACTCATGTGCATGTTGCTTTTTGCAGGGAGAGGTTGGACAGCTTGTAACTGATACAATTCCTTGCAATAACAAAATGTTCCTGACCTTTTGTTGATCACAAAGCAAATGTACTTCTAGTATGTCAAGTAAAATCAAATATCACTCCTATTCCTTTCATGCTAGTTTTCAAGGATGGTGTTGTGTATTAGGCCACTTAATAATAAATTTGAATAAGTAGATTATAACAATGTTATATGTGAAGACCTTAATGGCCACCAAATAGCTACCTCAATTTTCCTATTTCAGTATTTTTCATATTTACAAGCAATTAGGACATGTATGTATGTGTGTGAGAGCAAGAGAGCTGTCAGCATGACACTGAAGAACATAACATTTTAATGCAGCAAAATAAGGACAGAGAAAATGGTTCACAGCCAATTCCTTATGTTATCTGTCAGGCAGATGCCACAACAAACACTAACAGCCCCATCAAGAAACGATACTGCCCCTGCAAGAATTAAGTGCTTTATTCTGCTTACTGGCACCTGGGGATTCTAGTTAAGCAGAGCACAGCTTTGCATGTCACAAACCTAGGGACAAAGTCCTCAGTTTCAGTAGAGGAGAGCCTGGCAAGGGGCAGAGGTCAGAGGAGCAAGGACACAGTACCATGCAATGGAGGTCATTCCTGCTCTGTGCTCCCTTTCCACCTGGGAGATCAACACAATGATAAGTTTTCTCAGAGGGTCCTGCTTTGCTGATTTTCAAAGATTGCCAAAAATGGCCCATCCATGTGCAGGAAATCAAGCAAAGGTGGCAGAAGGCCAGCAGGGATGAAGAAAGATCTCCTGAGTAAACTCAAACATGCATAAAGAGGTGGAAACAGGGACAGGTGACCTGGGAGGAATATAGTGACCCTGTAAGTGTACAGAAATAGGGATAGGAAAGCCAAAGCCTACCTGGAAATTAATTTGGTTGGGGAAGTAAAAGGCAACAAGAAGGATTTATACAGATATATCCACAGCAAAGGGCTGATCAACCTGATAGCCTTCTATGGTAAAATGACACGCTTGGTGAATAAGGTGAGAACAGTGTTTATTTGCACTTTAGACAAAGCTTTTGACACTGTCTCCCATAACTTCCTCATAGACAAACTGATGAAATACAGGTTAGATAAGTACACTGGACTGAGGACTGAACAACAGTCATAAATTGTCTCAGAAATTGTGAACAAAGACTGGTCCAGCTGGACCAGTGACGGCTGGTGTATTCCGAGGGTCAATACTGGGCCCAGTACTGTGCAGCATCTTCATTACTGACCTGGATGATGGGACAGAGTGCACCCCCAGCAAATATGCAGATGTTAAAAACTGGGCCACCATTTAGAGGGACCTCAACAGACTGGAGAAATGGGTGAAGAGCAACCTTACAAAATTCAACAAAGGACAATGCAAAATCCCACTCCTGGTGATTGCACTAGTACAATCTCGTGGTCTACTGGCAGGAAAAGCCCATGGGGTCCTGTTGGACAGCAAGCTGGCCGTGAACCAGAAATGTGCTCCTGCAGCAAAGAAAGTCAGCAGCACTCTGGGCTGCCTTGGGAGAACTACTGTCAGCAGGTCACGGAAGGTGATCTTCTGCTCTTCTCAGCATGAGTGAGGCAACATCTGGGATGCTGGGCCAGTGCTGGACAGCCTAGCACAGGAGAGACATGGACATACTGGATTGAGTTCACTGAAGGGACTGGAGCATCTGCCATACAAGGAAAGGCAGGAAGAGCTGGGATAGTTTAGCACTGTCAAGAAAAGGCTCAGAGAAATCTTATCAGTGTATAGAAATACCTAATGGGAGGGTGTAAAGGCAGAGCCAGACTCAGCTGTGCCCAGTGAAAAGACAAGAGGCAATGGACACACAAACCGAAATATAGGAAATTCTACTTAAATGTAAGAATCTGTGTCACCGGTTGGCTGAGGCAAGCCAATCACTGGGATGTGTCCTCTCCTATCCCTAAAACCCCTTTCCCCTGCACCAGGAGAGAAAGGGTTAAAAAGCAGAGATAGGAGAAGGAAGAAAGATTTTGTGAGACCCCTGAACGTTTGGAAAACTGATCAAAGTTTAATAAAACTAGAACAAAATATATAATATGCAAGGGAAAACCAATGCAATTGGAGAGTTTGTACGGGATGGAGAAGCAAGGGTTAAACGCAAGTGAGAGAAGGAAAAAAAAGATAAAAACCGTGGCAGAGTCCGAAATGGCACCGGCCACGTGTGCGCTCTCGTGGAGTAAACAAAGGATCCGCGGCTATTACAAACGCAGGGCTTCAACGTGCAAACCGTGAGCTACGCTGTTCCTACCAGTCTGGTCATGCAAATTAAAGGAAGAGAAGCAGCAAAAAGTGGCGGCGCTGGCGGCAGGGAGAAGGCAGCCTCGGGGCGCGGCATCTCCAGTCCCAGGCAGCGCGGGGGGCTTCCCCAGCACACAGCTCCGCTCCACGCCGGCAGTGCGGGAGAGCGGCAGCCACAGGCAGGCAGGCGGGCAGGGTCCGAGCCGAGGGGACACAGCCTGTAAGGTCCCCGAAGCCAAACCGCAAGTCTGGAAAAAGCCTCTTCCCGGAGCGAAGCTGCAAGCCCGCGGCGCCCCGCGGAGTGCAAAGCAGGAAGTGTACGGGAGGTCCCGGAGAGCAAAAAGCGCCCGAAGAGCCCGCGGTACGTGCCTCTTAAAGGGACAGACACTCGCGAGAAACTTTTACAGCCAATGAGAGGTGCTAAACGTAACATGGAAGGGAATAGTCCAATTGGTCAGTTTAAAACAAAACCTCCCGAACAGGATTTTTTCCTCAAACTTCCATAAACTGTTTTACTGTGAGAGTGGTCAAACACTGGAAAAGGTGGCTCAGAGTGGTTGTGGAATCACCATTCCTAGTGATACTGAAAACCCAACTGACCACTGCTCTGAGCAACCTGCTGTAGCTGATCTTACTTTGAGCAGGGGTGCTGGATTAGATGATCTCCAGAGGTCCCTTCCTGCCTCAACCATTTTGTGATTCTGTCCCCTGCAAGTACAGGTACTTCTTTTCATTTTGTTTCTGTGGTGTGGCTTCTCCAAAGCCAGCTGGTAACTGAAGAGTCACCTTTGCAAGGAATGAACTCAGAATTAGGAATCTATGCAAAAAGATCATTCTTGGCAGTCATCTCACATTCAGTCCTTGAAAGCTCATCCTTCAAAGCTCATGTCAAGTAACTGAAAGAAATTGCTGCCTATGTAACCACGGTAGAGTCATAGTCATCAGTATTTATATACTCAGTAGGGAGAACGAAGTGAAAGAGTCTGAGAATTGAAAAAGTGTCTGAAGGAGAATTCAAAATCCTTTTCAAAAGTGTCAGTTTTGCAGCTGTTATGGTTGTTAACAATTTGAGTGTAGTAATGGTGACATGTGATGCTCTAAATGAAAGGGAACCACAATAGCCTGTCTAGATCCAGGACACCCATGATGTATCTCTGCCAGGAGTTAGGAGGGAGTTCAGGCATCACTCAGTCACGGCGCATGTGTTATGGGACTGCATGGAGTGGCCAAGGGCTGTGCAGGGTGGTGGGATTTGGAATGTGGTTACCCCTGGAGCTACAAGATGTGGATCATCCAGGCCTTTCCTGTGATAACTGGCTTGAATGCCATAAGTAATAGTTATATTCAGTGACATTTTTATTCCTCCATGATAAAGAGTGTCACAGTGCCACTAGGCATGTTTCAGTGGGGTTTCAGGGCAAATGATGGTGGGTTGGAAAGTCTCTTTCAGTGGGACTCTGGGACTTTTCCTCGGGACTTCATTCTGCACTAGAGGTTGCACCATCATGTAGGACAAGGGGCACTGGAACTCTCCCATCCTTCTTATGGTACAGATCCCAGCTTCTCTTGCCAGCTTCCCTACTCGTGGTATGGTGGGTCAACACAAATAATGCTGGCACCCTCTGAACAGCAGGACACGTGGAGAAACTGTGACAGGGTAGTACTGATCAGGGTCAGGCTAAGCCGTGGAAGGCAGCACAAGTAGTACATAAGAATACTGTTTCAAACACCATCGGAGTATGGATTCTTCATAATTTTTGGTACTGCTTGCTGTCATGTGCATTTAAGAAGTATGATGCTACCAAAATATCAGTGGATTGCCTCTCAACTGTAGTAATGACTGTGAGACAGTATGTGAATGATGTAATTTACTGCTTCCTCTACGGAGCTGCAATTTGAACAACAATGTTAAAATCTGGACACTACACTTCAGCTATGTCTTAACATGCATTTTGAAATATTAAAAAAAACCCCAAAACTATTACAGACTGCCATATATAGTCCAGTGTCCAATATATAAGAGCATCCAAGGTCTGTGAAAATCTAGCTGGAAAGACACTCTAGCCCTTGCACATAAGTGGTGCTGCAGCTTGTTATAAACAAAAGTAACTATTTCTTGAAAAGTTTTCCTAACTTAAACCAGCTTTCTTACGCCAGAGAAGCCAAGAAATATCCAAGAGATACGTGCAGTCTTAATTTTCTTGATAATTGCTTATCCCTAGATACCATTTCAGCCAATCTTGTACTGAAGAGTGCTCATTCTCATTTTATTCTGGATGTCTCTATAGAGGGAGAGAAAGAAGAGCAGCAACAGCCTAGAGGAGAATCTGAGAGGCCAGAGACAGGTTATCCTCTTATGCGATGTTAATGGTGAAGAGGATCTGCTGGGATTTCGGCTAATAAAGGTGAGGTTATTCAACTCCCTTTTTATTTGCAGAGATTATGAGGGGAATCATCACAGTGACCTGCCATGGTACAGTTTTCATGGCTACGCTCCTCCGTGCTGCCAAAGGAAATAATCTTTTGTCTGTTATAAAACTCTTCCCAGTGGAGGCACTTGCTTTTGTTGTTGTCTCTGGTCAGATCCACCAGCACTCATTTAACAGGAGATGGTGAGGTAGCTTTTGAGCTCAGCTCAAAAACTGTGGCACATGTGGCGTGTATCTCTGTGTCATTGGATGCAACTGATTTTCGGCTGAAATAATAGTCCTTCAGGGTGGCAAAGACAGAGCACACACTCCCTGCTGTGTGGTTATGAAGTCTAGCGGCTTAGCTATTAGGAAGGTAAGTTGTGATACCCAACTGTGAGTGACATTCAGGTAAAATCTCATGCTCCAGCTTTGTCCTGATGTTCAGTAAATGTATCTATAGCCAGTAATAGCTGAATGGAAATGTAAAAGGATGCTTCTAATAATCTCTCAACTATTAGCACCGACTCCCACCTGAGACCAGTAATTTCTGAAAAGGCACAAGTGGATCTAGCTCTAGGGTAGCATACCGAGTCTTTTTGTATGTACAGTGTATCAGCAGACGTGCTGTGTCTGGGACCAAGACCTCAGTGGATGTGAAGAGAGTCAACAGCTCCTCTAGAGAAACCAGTAGTATCTCCTTTATAAATTTGGAGTAATTTGTCTCTCTCCATCCCTGCCTGAGGTGAATTCTAGCTAAAATCAATAGTGATAGAACATTGCTGGCAGAGCATCTGTGGTACATACTTTTGTGCTGAAAGAAAAGGTTCTAGGGAGAGACAGTGCTCTCTTTGAAGTACTTGGATTGAAGTACTTTGAAGTACTTTCATATACTTGGATTCCTCACTAACCAACATGTTTCTGTGCAGCAATTTCTAGCTGGTGAAATGTCCCTAGAAGAAACATCATTGTGAGGTGCTCCAGGTCAGAGTAATCAATGACATCTCAGAGGTGCAAAATAACTCCTTTGCTGATTTGCCATTCTCTTGGTATATCCACAGGTACGTTAAACATTTGTGTAAATAATGAAAGGTGTTTGCTGTTGAATGACATGCACTATGTTGCATTATACACTGTTCAATATTACTTTAATTCCCTGACTTGAGCCATAAGTAGGACAGCAAAATGTAGCACTTTCTTTGAGCATTTGCCTTTTTAAACTACATGTTTCACAATACCTTGGAACAACATTGCCTGGGGAAGGCCAGCACTGCACTCTTGAAAAGGCATTGACTGCTCAGGAAATTAAATTTAAAATTAGTAGGGAAGATAAGGTGACTTTGAGAAATACAGTAAAGGGAACAAGCAGCAGCAGCTGGCTTCATTGAACAACAAGTGATAGCAAGAACAGGTAGGAAATTCTTATTTACCTCTCCTGATAACTATCAGTTGGCTCCCGTCAATGTGAAGAGCTATGTTATTTAGCAAAAAAGGAACGCGAGATGCCCTTTTTACCTTGTGAGGAAAACAGCATTAATTTATGGTACCTTGAACTGCTACCTGTTGATGCTCAAGGAAGTACTTATCTAGGGCATAGTACTTGCTGTTCTCAAGTTCAGCGGTAGGTCACTTTCCCTTGTCACTGAGCTTTAGTGCCCAGATAATTCCTGGTTAAAAAAGGTTTAGGGTTACTAGATGATGCAGGAAGGTCTTGAAATTAATTCTGCAGTAAAGAACATGAAGTACAGGTGCCATCCTTGCCTCAGGCATGAACAAACCATTCTGGTTTTGTCCTATAAAACAAAACCACAAAAGACAGTGAAATATAAAATAAATATATATTTATCTTTAGTAATAATACTTATATATAAAAAAAATTATTTTTATCCTTTTTGGAGATGCACAACTTGCAAGGAAGGGGAGCGCCTTCCTATGAAAATTGCACTATGGGAATACTGGTGTATTTAGGAATCATAAAACGATTTAGCAAAAAATGCAACGAAGTCCCAGTCTTTCTCTTAGAAAACATCAGTAACATACACTGTTTAATAGCCAGGAGAAAAGGATTGCCATTTTTCTGAGTGAAGCTGGTGTTCTGACCATCTTCATAGCCCAAGAAGCAATGCCTTAATGTAATTTGGTGCTGTTGACAGAGATGAGGCTGCACTGACCATGCAGAATACTGAAAGGAACAATAATATTTCCCTAGAGACAGGCAAAATATTGCCAAGGTCTAATTCCACAAACTTCCACATAAAGAGGAAAAAAAAGCACTAAGTTAAAACTCTGTTTGCCTCCAAGGACAAGACTAAAACTACCCAGAGCCCAGCTCGGCTGGCTGCATTCCTGAGCAACAGCTGCGTGACCGATTGAGACAAAACCAGCCAAAAAGTGATATAATAAATCTGTGGCAATGAATATTCCAGAAATGTGCAAGATGGATCTCTCTAACTTAAATTGTCATTTCCTTTAGGATTTATAGTAAGTCCTCAATCGTAAAACTTTGTATCTTCCATTTTAACACAGGGTACATCACTTTTCTGCAGTTCTGCAGTATCAGTCACTTCCAATAGAAGGGTTTGAAATCTTGCTGTTACATCAGATGGCACATTATGGCATACAGTACCACATGTGTTTTTCTAAAAATGCCTTTGTTTCTGTTTTCTCCTTCACTTCAGCATCATGAAAATCCACAAGCATTTGGGCAGGTACAGACTGCTTTTTATCCCTGCGCATTTGAGAAAAACTGAAGGGAAGGTTTGAGTAGAATACGTGAGGTTTACTTCAGTGAAGCTTTCTACCTTTTCAGGCTTCCCTTATCCCTGCTACAGCAGTTCTGTTATTTGCTTTTTCTCCACATGTGAGATTTGGATTGGACATAATGACTTTGCATGGTTGTGGCAGACATCCCTGCTGCTTTTCAGCCTTTCTGATAAATCTGAAAGCAATATATCCTGCATGATATATGATGGTGTTGAAAAATGCTTAGTCTCCAAATGTCTGCCCTGTTAGTTCTTGGAATAATCCAAAATGGCAATGGGCTAAATTCATCTATAGTGAAACTTCACAGATGATGAAGAACAGGTAAGAAGGATGAGTTTTCCCTGAAAACTCTTGCTAAAATTATTACAATAAATCAGTGTTGTTTGGACATATACTTCTCCTATCTCTATTTTAAGAACAGCACAAACCCCCAAACCAATGCAATTTATAGCAAAGTGTTAATACAAAATTTCCAGACATTTATAGCCTCTACCAAGTATTTTTTGTGTAAGTTAGCTGTATTATGGGAAGAGGTCTTATATTAAAGATGTTCCCTTTTCATTGGTATATACTTCCAGCAGACAAAGAAGTGAGAGTGTTTTTCTGAGCACATGAATTTTTTTGATCCGCACTGGAAGGAGTTCAAACTAGAGAACTGTGGAATCCCTTTCTACTCTCTTCCATAACTGAGCCCAAACCTGGATATGGGTCCACAGAGCCAAGTAGTTCAAGCCAACTGTGTCCTTTCTGTTCCTTGCCTCTGATATTCACACTGTGTTTTGATAGGACCATGTCACACAAGCCTGCTGTCCCCCACAGCTACAGCAACACTTCTTGGCAGGCCGTCCTGCCATGCACACCATTTGCATGGCAAGTCCTTGCAAGCCTCATAACTCTTCCCTAAATTTGCTGGACAAGGAAGCTGCTTTGTCCTGATGGCAAAGACCAGTCTCAGAGGCTCTCATTCCTAAGGGGTCAGGAAGTGGAGGGTTGAAAATTTCCTTAGCCCTTACTCTAGCCTACTTCCCAGGGCACTGCAGGTTTTCTGGCTGGAAGGATGCTCACTCCTTTTCCCAGCGGTGTATCCCACACTTGCAGTGGGCCGGCTTCCTGGGAAACAATGGTGATCACTATGGCCAGGGTAGTAGCAAGATACACCACAAACTCAAGTAATAATACACGTATCTTTGTGGTTTCACACATGACCTTCTGAATTTCCTCATTTTGCTGTGTCACAGGAAACCATTCTCTCTTCTTGCTTCTTCCTTGAAGTCAGGAAATTTCCTTTCTCTCCCTTCTCACTATCAGTCTTTCCCCTTCTGCTACTTTCCTGTAGTGTCCTCAAAAAAGTACCTTATTCCTTTTCCTTGTAGTTTTTGGACTACAAACGGTTGGTGGAATATGATCATAGGGTCAGTACAGATACTGTTTGCTCTCAAATAGCATATTTCTTAGATAAGGGAAAGGATAGACATAAGAATATAATGGAATCATTTGGATTTGAATTACAAATGTCTTTTGAAAAACTCTTTCTCTTTGTGACTGGAATAATGAAGTTCACAGTTGGTGAAAAGTCACTGATTTTATTCTAGTTCTATCAGATTGTGAAAAGATGCCTTCATTAATTATATTGTTCCTGAAAGTACTTAAAAGAACATACTTAACATTTTTCTCAATGATTTTTGGAGGTTTTTTCTTCTCTTCCTCATTGTTTTTATAAAAGAAGCAGATGAGTAATTATGTAATATAATTTTGATGAAGCTATACTAGAGCTAATAAGACATTTAGCAATATTTTTGCCTTTTAATTTATTTCATTTACTTTTGTTCTCAAAAATTTCTAATTAAAAAAACAAACTCATGGCCAGTTTTCTGTAAAATTTTAAAATAAAATGCAGTCTACACAAATTAGCATAGCATCTGCTGTCCTTAATTAAAAATAATTACGCAGTCTTCAGAATTGACAATGTAAGTCGCTGGTAACCAGGAGGATACTGGCAGTACTGTTTAATATTGGACACATAGGCTGAAACATTATGAATGGATTTATTTTCCTCAGTGTTTGTCTGCACTGCAGATGACAGGTTCATATAGACCTACTGGAAGCCAACTAGCCATGGCATCACAGAGGTAAGAACTTCTTGGTAGAGAAATGAAGGTTGTGTGAAACACAAAGTTATCACGAAGTTAGATGCTCCTGGAACTTGTGTTTAGTAAAGATACCTAAAATATCTCTATAGTACAGGCTTACTCTTTGATGTAGCGATGACTGTTTTGACAAGAGGCAGAATAAGTAACAAAATGGGTAGTTGATTTCCCTGGCTACTGCAGTCCAGTATTCCTGAACAACTTGACTTCTGGAGTGATATAGGAGTACCCTGGGTATTCAGTTCCCCACACTGCAAATGCAGATAAATAAAGGCAGAGCACAGCTCTTTTATCTGGTGTTTTTGCAGGGCACCATTCTCACTTCGCTGTTAATTGAGAGTCTGGAAGCAAATGGCTACTGAATTGCCTGATGAAATATGGTCTCAAGTGGGGAATAATTAGCTAGCTGGCAAGCATTGCAATCCCTTGTTCATTGAATTGCCTAGTTTTGTAAACAAAAACCGAATGCAGGCACACATGGGTGTAACCTTCTGCAGTGCATCCTCTGCACTACCCTGTTGAAACGTTATCAGTGGTGGCAAAAAGCTTCCATGATAGCTCTTGCTGCCCTCCACTTTCCTGCATGGATGTGTTTACAAGGAAGGTAGTCTGTAAACGCTCTTTCAGGCTCTTCACCTCTTCTCCTTCCTGCCATGAAGGAACCAGTGTGCCTGGTACCAGAGAGAGCTGATGAATTGTAGCAGCCCTCCAGACACTCTATGTTGAGTCCAGCAAATGACCACCAAGTTGACTGGAGGGTTGGAGCAAATGACACACAAGAAGTGACTGAGCAGGTTTTTTTCAGCCTGAAGAAGAGAAAGGGATGATCTAATTAATCTAATTCAAATACTGCTATAAACACCCGCTGGAAAACCCAGCTGGACTCTCCATTCATGTGAACAATGAAAGGACACAAAACGACAGAAACAAATTGCAGCGAGGAAAATTCCAATCAGATCTAAGGAGAATAATTCTTCACCATGAGACTGAACCAGCACTGTTACAAGGAGCCCAGAGGGCTTCTGGAACCTCAGTCTTGAAGTTACTCAGAATTTGACTGCCCTGAGCAACCTACTGTAACTCAGAGGACCCTGCTTTGAGCAGTGGAGTTGGACTAGTTGACCTAAATTATTCAGGTATTCTACAAAAGTTCCATCACTAACGTGTTGTCTAGAATAGCAGTGAGATCCTACCACAAGGCTCTAAGGACAACTTGTAAAGCCAGAGATGTACTTAAAAAATTTGAAACACTCAAGAAAAAAAGCTTGAGGAGTAGAGTTTGCATACAGACAGAACAAGATTCAAAAGAAAGAACAGTGGACCTCATTAAAGCCTCTGTCTAATTCCGGCTGTAGCAGCTCTGACATCCTGCTGACTAATTTACACTGCCTTGATGAGGCAGCGGCACTGAGTATGAAGCAGGAGGGGACCAGCTCTGAAGGCACTGGCAACTCTCGGATTTCATAGGGGTTTTAAAACACTCACCACTTCCAGGGGGAAGGGGCAGATTTTGACAAGGCAAAAGAGCCCCAGTGAGCGAATGAACTGGGAACTCTGTTTCACTTCCCTTTCACTACATGTTTCCCCCTAGTGAATTTTTTTTCCATTATTGTTCATGAGTCTTCTAATTTCTCTTGCCTATTACTTTCTCTGATGCTTCATGCAATTACACACATTCATTTCTTCTAGGTTGTTACATGTGGGTCTGTGAGAAGCTAAGGAGTAAGTACACATGGTACTTCTGTTGATTTCAAGGTCCTTCTGACTGCATCCATCTTCTCTGTTCCCTTTGCTGCTGTGCAGAGTATAAAGGAACATCCGATTACATTCCCTATGCCTAGGTACATCTCTTAACTTGATTTAATTGAATAATCAGATAGAATTGAGGTATTTCCATTTCTAGCATGATGCTTTGGTGTTAAATCTTTGATGACATTTTTTATAGATACAATAGACACCATCAGTGTCTTTGCATAAAATCTGAGATAATAGCCCTTTAAAGACAAGGGGATTCAAAAAGGAAGGAAAATCCTAAGCAGATTTCTAAAAGATAGAGACTGATAGCTGATTTCTTGGCAGTCTTGGCTAGAACAATGGTAAAAATAATGTTGTTTACTGTCAGATTTTCTGCACAGCACACACAGAAGAAAAGTGGATGCTGAAGGGTGTTTAGTTTAACAGAACTCTTGATTCTGACTGCATTCTGGGAAAAAGTAGAGCAGCTCAAGTGGAGCAAGACCAGACTATTTCTGCCAGTACAAATTGCATATCTAACCTACAGGGAAAGTCAGTGTAAATTTTCAATTTCACATGCAAAACCCAGTCTGATTGATTCCTTCTGTCTTAGGGTGGCAAATCAATATTACCAGGTTGCGGTAGCCTTGTGTCAGTTGCTGTGATTCCATGGGAAACCACATAGGAACTTGATGAGCAGAAAGGTAATAAATGGAGGACTGGATTATGAATCTAATGAATAGTCATTAGTTAAAATTAAAAATACAAACATATATTCCCCTTTCAATTACAAACCCTTCCTACAGGGTAGAGAAATCTGTACCTTTAATCTGCAAGTACTTCAGCTACAATATTGGGTCACAAAGTACAACTTAAAAGGCAACAGTATGTCCCATATATTAAGGCAAGTTTTCTTGAAGCCAACTTCAGATGGAAAATCTAACCAGTAGAGTTGAAAAAAGAATCTGTCTTTGGTAATCTTATCTGAGAGCAGAGAGGGAGCACATCCACATGAATCTCACGCAGATCTTTGGCGGTATTTTCCTGGTGAGCCTCATCATGGAGTGAAATGGGGTCTTCCTACTGTTTTACAAGAGGAGCAGACAGCTTTTCTACTTCAGATTACTGCATCACTAGGACATATTCAGTGCTTAGAAACAATTCTAGTTTACTTCCCGAACATCATATAAGCCTTTAACTGTTACTAAAATAGTAAATTCATCAATGCATGAAAGCACTTGGGAATAATAAGATATGAATGTTGAGAAGCAACTGTATCATCCTGCCCTTTCATTCAAACCTGTTCATCAGGTTGTCTTTGTTTTAGGGAAGAGATGTCAAATGTTAACAGGGGAAATTCAAGGTTTTCATAGCACATGCTGAATAAAATTAATTCTCCTAATATGGTTGAGGTTTCTAAAGGGGTGGAAATAAACGTTCAGAGCAGCAGATAAACAAATACAAGAGGAGATTTAAACAGCCTGAGAAAGATGAAGGGCAACAAGTTTGTCAGAATCTCAAAACTCACGGTGGTGCTGAGAAACTTCGGGAACAGCTCAGTGAAAGGAAGATACCAAATCAACAGCTAGAGGCTCAATTTACAGTTGGAACATTAAGTACAGCAATCCTATTTTACTGACCAGGCAGAGGACATTGCTGCAGATTGCTAACACAGCAGCACCAAGGCAGACAATTTTAGGCAGCTCTTTTCAAATCAGATGACTGAGCGCAATGTTAGCCAAGTTACAGCAGTGAACAAAAGCGATCAGCTTTTAACATTTTAACCCAAATCTGTATCACCTGGAACAAGATGTCTCTGTTTGACCATAGATGCTCCAAGCAAATCAGTAGGTACATCTGTTGCTTCTAGCACCTGCGTATTTCTCAAAATTTAGATAGTCATTTGAAGATTTGTCCTGTCTTATTCTTTCCACTTTAAACTGCTTATTGGATTAATTACACCAAAGATGTGTCTGACAAAGCCACTCATTAGTTTGGGGTATTTAGCTCCTTGTTCACAATTTGAATGTTTGAATGCAATTTCTGATTTATTTCCTGTCTCTATGAAATACATTTTTCAGAAAAAAAATTACAGCAGAAACCTAAATATTTTGAAATTTAGAAGACTAGAGAAAAAGAAGTATCTGGAAAGGTGGTCAGTTTGAAAACAGAACAAGTCTCCACTGACTATGAAATAGAGAAAGACTGAGACAGCATATGCTCTAATGAGGTGCACTCAGCCAAAGAGCACTTGAAGAAATAGCAAGATGAGGAAAAAAAAGAGCCAGGTACTTTTTTTTCTCTATATTGCTATTAAAGCAAATCATTAAGGTCTCTTAAGAGACTCTTTAAAAGCTTATTAAACCGTTTTTGGGTGCTCTAGCGAATATAAGTTGACTCTCTGTTCGTATGATGGTAGCTTAAGGAGTTCTTAAGAGACTTCTTCAGCAACCTGAAAGAATGATTTTTGTCACAAAAAGAAATACAATACATTGCAGGAGAAAAGTACTGTTTGTAAGAGAGGAGCCACAAGAACTATATTGTTCCTTTAAAAGGCAATCATGAGTTGGTTTATCCAAAGTTCTAAAAATTGAACAAAGAATGATTTTACATGTTTAATTAAAAACAGTCTTGATCTTTTATTAGAAATCATTCTATTAACAGTCTCATTGCTTTCATACCACTACTATTATTAGCACATTGCTGTGCAGGTAATCACATTCACTGGTTCATTATGGGTTGCTGGCTTCAGAGTATGTTACAAAGATGATGTGCTTTAATATAAATGCATCGGTTGTACTGGATGAAAACATTAGACAAGAAGAATTACTGTTGAAGTTACTTAAAGAATGAATTAGAACATCCAAACTCTTGCTTTTTTTAGCATCAGAGCAACCTGTATGTCAGGAAGTATGTTCAGTAAAAACAGAATATGGGCACTAGTTTCAAGTGATCAAAATATGAGACTGGATTCTATGCTGGGCTTTGCTCTTATTTGCAATACACAGAGCAGCTCTCTTTCCCATTGCCTTTCTATTTATTTATATTGAGACTGTGGATGTTCGAAATATCGTGGACATTTTAAGATAAAGACAAAACAGGTTCTTTTCCTGTGGAATGTAGAGAGATGAAGACTGACCAAAGGTTTAGTAAATAAGTACAACTTAGGAGTAGGATTATTAGAATGTCTCTATAATTATGTTTGTTTATCTTAAACAACTCTCTTCTTCTCACTGCTCTGCCCCAGTTCAGTCTTACAATCTTCCTATACCAGCGCCCATTGCTATGACACCTTTCTAACATTCATCCTTCTCACAACATATATCTTTTAAGCATAGTCAAGAAGTAAACCTGCAGAAAAGATAAAATAAAATAAATAGGTGTAGTTGTGCATGTGGTCAAAGGAAATGTTCTAGGGGATAAAACACAGAAGGGAACCCAAACCCCAAGAAATTAAGTAATTGTGCCACTTTTTTTTGCTAAACTTTTCCTTCTGTCTGACTGCCCAGGTCTAATTTTTAAGAAAGACCTCAACATGCATGTACCACCAGCAGTGATATTATGGTCCACATCAATGTCTTCTCAAAGTGTACAGCTTTCTTTAAAATCGCCAAGGAGTCAGTGGGGTTCATTCCTGTTGCTGGTGAATCTTACAGAGAAAGAAAAGAATGAATTCCAGAAAAACAGCTGCTCACCTGGGAAAAAAAATCTCTTAAAATCTCTTAAAGCGGTTAATTTCATCCCATATGTTCTCATTGTTTAAAGCTGGTGAAAGAATATGCATAAGCATTAAAGAGAGGAATTAACATCAGGAACTCTGAATTCTAATTACATTCCAATTAACTTTCTGACACTATCCTTCACTGACCAGTTGTCTTGCAGAAATCCTACAAATCTGCTGCACTTCCATCTTAGAAATGTATTTTAGGTAGACTCCACGCTACTTTCAGTTCTCTGGTCTCTGGCTGAAATATTTGGACCAAATCAGGCATTTCTGAGGCCTCAAGAATATATGCCTTTATTATCTGCAATGGTGGTTAACATAAATCATAGTATAAGAACTATTTGTTAGTTCTTCTTGTGTATTTTTGTGATTGGTTTATTTTGATCCAGGGTAGTACAAGCAAGTGAATGTCAAATTTCATGAGAGAAAGTATGCTTGGTAAGCTTCCTGTGATGTAACTGCTGAAGAACTACATGTATTTTTCTCATGCTTTAAATTTAATGAATGTCCAGCCTTTGGACTTCCAGCAGTTCCTGGTAGAATTTATTCCAGTAGCCCAGCTAAATTTAATGCACTCATTAATAATGGCATTCTCTCCATGTGTGACAAATTAAAAAAAATATAATTCAAAGCATATTACAAAATCAGGGTATTTATTGTCCATAAGTCATTTAAAGGACAAAATGTGAGAGGGATGATTGGTTGCTTGATAGCACACTTCTAGAATTGCAACACTAATCTCATCTAGATGTAGATTCAGAGTTTTATTTTGAAGTACACTCCTTTTACTCACTTGCTTATTGCCTTTGGTCCCCTAATAGAGTTCTGCTATCTTCCTTTGGGAGGCTGGATGTTAAAAAAGCGAGCAGTATTCAGAAAGAAGGCCCCCTCTTCTTGCCTATTTATTTGCACATTTTCGTGACTCCCACTCCATTGTGTCTGAACAGGAGGCAAAAGAAGAATAAATTATGACAAGTGATCCAAAATCTTGGATGCCTTTTCTTTTGTTCCAACCAGCCCATTCTTCATCATTAAACTGCAGAGTTTGCTAGCTGATCACTTGGGTAGTGACTGCCCTATAACTAGGATCATGTTTGAGCCGTAAAAAAGCTCATCTCTAAAAAGATTTGAACTTAAAGTAGCGCAGAGCCACCTGAAGATGACTGGGACAAAAATAAGATGACAGTAACTATGCTTAGAATGCCCTACCTGTACCGAATTCATAAGATCTAGTGAAGTGGATTACACTTTTTGAAACTTAAATTCTGAGGTTTAACAAACATTGAATCATGTCTCACAATAACAATGCATGAAAGACGTGGATAGATGCTTTGCTGCAGGAAGCTCCCTGTGTGCTTCTGGCAGAATTCTTTCCCACAGACAGTCTCCCACTATCTGCTTTGGGGCAAAATTGAGGAAAGTCGATTCATGATTCAGGTTTCTTGAAGCTGTCTTTTGGGTGGTGGTGAGAAAGGGAATGAGTTTGTTCCAGTACTATTGCAGGTACACTCTATCTTTGCATTTAATGTCTTGGATTGGACAAATAAAAAAATGCATCTGACCAGGGTGTTAAGTTGGAAGTTCTGGTGACTATACAGCCAGGCAAAAAAGGATGGAGAATCAAGCCAGGTCTCCCAAATGAAAATGATCACTTAAGGGGGTTTCTAGTAACTTACTTTATGCTGCCAGTATATGGATTCGTAACTCTTTCATCAAGTGATTAACCCAGTCACTGTATTTCTGCAACTAAAAATTGATTGTAAAAAAAAAAAGTCTGGAGGAAAAAGTGAAAACAGAGGAGACAGATGTGAGTGATGACACTGATGCTTTTCCTTTCCTGCCTTCCCAGGACATGAAGGTAAAATTGTAGATTATAAACAATACCAGAGAGACTGCAGTGAGACTAAAGGTTATGTTTAAATGTTGAGGGATTTGTGCCTTAAGTATCCTTTAATAAAAATCTGAAACATTTGAGTTGTCACAAGCTGAAATGATGACTTCATCAAAATAAAGTATCTGTTTTGTTTAGAAAGTCTTTGGTTATGAAGCATTGGAACAGTCTGCCCAGGGCAGTGGTGAAGTCCCCATTCCTGGAGGTGTTTAAAAGCCGTGTAGGTGAGGTGCTGAGGGACATGGTTTAGGGACCCGGCAGTGCAGGGTGAACAGTTGGACTCAATGATCTTAAAGGTCTCTTCCAACCAGATGATTCTGTGATTCTGTGATTCTGTAACTACTCTTAGATTTATATACTGGGAACATGAACTGTTTGATGAAAAATACCCTGTTACTGTAATTGCAAATGTACCAAAGAACTTCAAATTTATTACTAGGAGAAGAAAGAAAAACCAGGAGCTATTAGACTCTGGGCAGGTTCTCACTTGTTATTGACACTTCTTGTCTTGTTATCCACTGGAAAAACGTTTTTATTAAGGAATATACCATGGGCTTTTCATGAGAGAAACCGAGGGATTACAAACTGTGTGAAATATTTTAGGATCACATATAGGGCAGGAAGCAAGCACTCGCAGTTTAGAAACTCATTTAAACAAACTTGTATCTAAATTAAACATCTCATATTCTATAACATGGAAAGTATTTACAGTGTGCTTTTCCAATTAAGATTGTATAAATTGTCCTAATAGCCTAATCCACTCTTCACAGTGTAGGAAGGAACTAAAATGAAGTAAAAATCAAAATGAGTGCAAGTGAAGTCAGGAGACAGAATCATAGATTCATTTATGTTGGAAAAGACCTTTAAGATCATCAAGTTCAACTGTAAACTCAGCACTGTCAAGTCACCACTAAACCATGTCACTAAACACCACATCTACATGTCTTTTAAATACCTCCAGGGATGGGGACTCAACCGTTTCCCTGGGCAGCCAGTTCCAGTGCTTGACAACCCTTTTGGTGAAGAAATTCTTTTTAACGTCCAATCTAAACTTCCCCTGGTGCAACCTGAGGCCATTTCCTCTCATACCTTTGGATCACCTTCAAGCTGATATGTTTCTGAATATATATATTAGTAGGGTATCCCAGCTTTGGAAGACATGTTTAATCAAGGCTGTTTCACTAATGAGAGCTGAGTTTGGAGTAACAGAGGCACTCACCCTGTTACACGAGTGGATCTTGGCAAGTGGGCGCAGTCAAGAGAAAGAAACTGGTTAGCACTGCTAGGACTGTTCTTAGCAGCCCTCTAGCATCCCGCAGTGGTTTTAGTTCCCCTGAGGCACAGAAGTAGTCTACAAGCAGCTTTCAAATCAAAACCTCTTATGGTGATGTAAAATCTCGTTTGTTTCAGTGAGCTCAGCTAACCAGCTTCAGGACATTTAGATGCTGGGAACCTGAATATGCTGTTTGTGCTTGCTCCTTGGTTATTTTTGGCACAGTATGCACGTAAAGCCTACCAAATGAAGTCTTGGGATTATTCTGGATTTTGAATGCTTATTTTCCTGCAGGTTAATCCCATTTGGAAGTAGACATCCTGGCCCTGGTGAATTTAATGGCAAGACTTCCACTGAGTTCAGCAAGGACAGAACTTCTCAGAGAGACCATGCCCTTTCACCAGAGACAGTTTCACATAGCTAAGAATTTGGAGACAGGTCATAAAGATGTCTAGAAAGGAGTTTCCTTTCCCAGAAAAAAATCAGTGAAATAGTTTTGAAAATGATTTTCTAACACTAATAAAGAAAATGTAATAGACCGTTTTATGCTCCTGTCCTTAGGCTGTGCCTTATATCATGATCAATATAAAAGAAAATGATTTTTCTTTGATTACTCATTCAAGCAGAAAATGAGTTCTGTTACCTGAAAATTTAGAAGTTTCCTGAGTAATTGGGTAGCCTTTGTACATCTTCAATTTTTGATGTTATTGGGTAGTTACTAAGATGTATTTACTAAGATGTTTTAGCCTGATCATTTTTTTGACAAGATAAAATATCACTATTACAGTGGGAACATTCTCCTGACAGAGGAAACCATTTAACAAATTAGATGCTGAATGCAATTTGCTGGTCAGTGATGCAGAATATACAATGCATGTGCAAGAAATAGTTTAAATATCAACCAGAATGTAAATGACACAAAAGCATCCTTCATTGTGCTGGCTTCCTCTTTCTTCCAAGACTGCAAAAAGCATTAGCAGAAATAATTTGAACATCTCAAATACATTGTGTAGAAATCTGTCTGCTTCAGAATTACAGGCTCTTCTTTCAGTGCTGAACACACTTTAAAAAAAAAATCTAGTTTAACATTTGGAGGAGAGCGGATTAGCCAGCAGTATTCACTCAATTCCTCCTGGTACCTCTACAAGAGTCATCAGCCTTGAAGGGTGGCTACTAAGATTGGCTCAAATCTCACAGCTTTCATAGGAATGGTCTGCCTTGGCCTGCCAGAGTCTCCTTGAAACACACTAGCCCTGGTGTGGGTTCTCAATGAATTTGTGGCTAGTGCATTACAGCAACAACAGCAATTCAGCAAGCGCCAACGACAGATCTCCAGGTTCTTGCACCTGCTGAAATTCCAGTAGTGAGCACAGAGGCAAAACAAAGATGGAATAAAGCATTCTCCTATTTGCATCTCAGCAACTGGCTAAATGCCATCATTTTCCAGCAGCTATAGTGTCTGCTTGAAGTAGAAATCAGCATGGCAAGGATGCGACAGGACACAAACTACTGTTGTTTCCAGATTTTGTCTGTGGTCCCAGGAGATGGATGTCTGTCACTTAGAGATATACACATAGCTGCAGCTGCTCCTCAGTTCTATAACATGAAATGTGTTGCAGAGTATAAGAGAGAATAGTTTCCCTCTGGCCTCCTTCTTTGTAAATCTACTTCGTTTGTCCTAAATGCTGCCACTCTTAAAACTTCACAGCTCCTAGAATGTTTAGCTGTTTTGAAGATACGTAATTCCAATAGTTAAAGGACCTAGTGTGTTCAAGTTTAACTTCTCAAAAAAACTAATGAGTGCTGGTAAATATTGATCCTAGTTCAGCTTTACTGGGTGATGCCCCTCTAGTATCATCCTATGAGAGATGTTATGAGAAAATGAGGTGAAAGGTCATGAAATGCAGATTGTTGCAGGTCTTCTGCTTCCTGCTGGGAAGATAAAATTTTTCCTTTGCTCTCATCTCACATGGATCACCCTTGTGAGAATTGGTTGAAGCTTTCTTCTGCTTGGTGGTGGGCTCTGTAATTGCATGGAATCATTCTCTTTCAGTGGAGTAAGGAAGTGAGGTGGGCTGTGCAGAAGCCCAAAGGTCTTTTCTGATATAAAACAAGCTGGGATTATATGGTCAATTCTAAATACGTTTGGACAATGAATGGTTGTGGGTCTCTTTTAAGTGTGTTCAGTGCTCACAAGATTGAAATGTTGCCAGAAACAATTTAAAATTATATATCTAAATCCATATATATATAAGTAGAGAGTTTGGAGTAAATGTAAGGATGCTTCAGTAGGGAGGGGGGAGACAGGAGAAGTAAAGACAGTTTTGTTCTGTCGTTCATGCACAGAATCAGACAAGAAAAATTCCACCTGGTGAATATCTGTGCCTTTTATCCACATATTTCTCCCCCTAATGCATTTCTGATGTTTTACTTCCTTCTTCAGGCAGTGGACTCTTGTCTTCTTGCCAATTTCCCTGTTAGCCCTAGACTCGATACGGTTTCATATCTTGTTTCTTTTGACTGCATCTTTGTGCATACACTCTTCTGACTTTTCTCTCTAAATCTCTTGAAAGAGATGAACTAACCAGATGTCTTTAGTTTGCATGTTACAAAGATTTTCTATGTATGGACTAACTGAATAGAGTCATTATTTTATGTGTTAGATTTGTTCAGGCCTCTATTCAGAGGTCTGTTCTATTCCTTCCTAATTCCTACCAGCACTATTCCCACATCTCTTCATAATGCTGCCCAGGCAGAGATTGCCAAAATAGGAAATTAATTGGTGAAATGTCTCTAACGTTCGTGAAATTTTTTGCTGTTAAAATAGCTTTGAGAGGTAAGAGGAATGCTGTTTGTGCTCAACTAGAGCCACTGTTGCTAGTCTCTAACACCCCCTTTATTACACTCGTAACTGGTGCCACAGAAGTAAATGACTGCTGTCTGCTGTTTTCAGTGTTCACAATCCTGTGGATTTTGTGCATGTCCTTTCCTATCTTTCTTCCTGCATCCTGGTTTCATGTGAGGGTCTCTCAGAGCTCTGTCCTTCATCTTGTAGATGAGGAAACTGGCAGAAAGAGATTAAGGTTAAAATGTCAGGTTTCTCTCAATTTTGGGTGCTGATTTTATGTGACCAGGTCCTGATCCTTTCAAGTGCATTCTGCATTATCGGACTTTTAGATGGAAGCTGCCCTTTGAATGGTAACCATTGTTGCTTCTTGCTTTTCACATCCTTCAAAGCTGGGTAAAAATCTCCTTGAAGCTGATGGGTGTGCTAGTTGCTTTCCAATCTGGGTGAAAGTGGGAACAACGATGTGCCCCTTTGTTTAACAATAATTGGAACATGGGAAGCTACTTCTGAGACCACTCTGAATGTAAGTACAGACTGGGAAGTTTTGATCTGTGTGTTTAAAAGTAAGCAAGAAAAGAGGCAACTGAAAAGAGAAGTGCTTCTAGTACGAGCTTGAGAGACAAACAAATATTGCTTGGAGCTTTTTGCACAGAATATGTCTGGAAGAGTAAAAAGAACTTCTGATTGATTGCTACCCTGATCAGAGAGGCAGTGTTTTATATGTATTCTGCAAATAAACAGTCAAAGAGAAATGACTGCAGACCTCACATAATATAAAAGCATGGGCTTAGAACAGAGGCTGACTAGAAACACAACAAAATTGGTTAATGAGCACTTAGATTACAAACATTAGGTGCGTGGAAGTTTGGAAGTTCTGCAGATGAGCTCACCAGGACAGTCTTCACTTAGGTGCTGTGTATCATCTCTATTTAACTTACTAAAGCTGTACTAAGCCACATAGTCCTCTCTTTGAACTGTGCTCCAGGAATGAATACAGGAGGAGTGCTGAAAGATGCAATTCCCTTCATGGTCTGGCCTCACACCTTACTCAGTTTACATGCATAAGAAACAGGCTCTTTCTGCGTAATAGGATGAAACAGTTAACTCAAATCACTTCAAAGACTGAATTGTTTTCTGCCAAAATATTACGTAGCGGTAGGTGATTTTTCAAATTGGAGTGGTCCAGTTGTTCATCTGCTGCTACTCTTTCTCCACTGCTATCCCACCGCTAGTAGGGAATCTAAGTCCGGTCCTGCCACCTATGAGAAACCAGGCAACAGACAGGGCAGAGTTCAACAAAGCAAGTGTGAAACCATAGCCAGTCACCCAGCTGATTATTCTTGTTGATCCTCTGAACTGGATAGCCAGACTTTGAGATGCCTTTTTTTCTTTTTCTTGAAGGTTTATTTTTCAACAGTTCAAACAAATCAGACTCTGCTACTTCCCTTTCCCCCATTATGTTTGCTTTAGCAAGGTGATAGGTGAAAAGAACATGTGCAGCAAATTTTCTCTCAACTTCTATTACATTTAAAGCCTATTTGCATTTAAGGCATTAAATAATTAATTTAAGACATTGCCTAAATTCTTAGTGATTCTGGATGAAGAGCAAACCTGATTAGTCTTGGGATATACTGGGTCCTCTGTCCCTCAAGAGTTATTCTGGCTGAAAATCTGGAGCTGCTTTCCTGGGAGAATGCAGAAGTCACATCCCCATTGCTGGAATTTAAACTCTTCCAAAATGGTCTGATTCTGCATCAGAGAACCTCAGCTATAAAACTTCTCAGTAAAACATAAGATGCTGGTGTTTCATTACTCCACTGAATATGATGTTATGTTTTATTACTGCATTTTATTATGGAGAATTCTTTTAGTTTAGAATTCTATTTGTTGGATTCCTTAGGAAATTTATGGCTTTTTTTATTGGTTTTGATTTTTTCCCCACCATGTAAATTTTAATCTAGATCCTTTCTCCATGCTATGAGGCAATGGGAATAGAAGGAGGAAGGCAATTCTTTTGGGAGGGTGGATGTCGGTCGTGGATCAGCTGGCTAGAGAGATGGGAAAGGGATGTGGTTTGAGAAGTGGGAGAAGGCTGGTGTAGAGCAAAACTGAAGTGATGCAGGAGCGTGCTGTGGGAGAACACCACACCAGCACAGTGTGGCAACAGGGCCTTCCAAGCTCCAGAGAATAGGATCATAGAATCATAGAATTGTTTGGCTTGGAAAGGACCTTTAAAGGTCATCTAGTGCACCCCCTGTAATGCATACCCTGATGTGGTTTTTTGTGGCATCTCATGCTGGCTTCTGCTGCCCATCATCCTGCACTCTTGCTGGATCTTATTTGTAGCTTTACTTTCCTGGGTGGCAAAGGATAGTTTGCTTGGGGAGCAAAGGGAAGAGGGATACCTGATGGTTCTTAGTGAGTTTGGGCAGGAGGCTGACTCCTCCACAGTTTGAGGAGTTTGTGGGGGAAAAGGGGTGCATAGAGGATGTGTGGCCCGACATGAATCTAGTTTTATGGAATCAGTGCCTCAGCTGTAGCTAGAAGTCCGCCTTGCAGGAAGAAAGGAACTGATCTGATCTAACAGTCTACAGTCAGGCAAAGCAGCAGTCGTTCTTCCCCCAATCCTGACTGTGCAGCCCTGCCTTTCTTTTGGTTTGCCATTTGTCTGACCTCTTGAGGAGCAGATTCATCTTACTAGCCTAGCAGCGAGATGAAAAAAGAAAGAAAGAAACTCCTTCTCTCCCTCCCCTTGTTTTGCTGGGATAGCTTTCTGTGAACTTCCTAAGCTGAAGTGACTTCTCCTGGGTCAGGTGAGCTCCAGAGCCAGCACAAGAGTCAGGAAGGCATGACGTGGTTCTTAGAATGCAAGAGAGAGATGCTGCTGCTCGTGATGGCAGCAGGCTGTCAGACAAGAGGAGATGACCCAATCTGACCTCAGCCAGTAGCTGCTGCCAGCGAAGACTGGTGATTTTTGAAGAGGAAGTTGAACTAAACTTCAAAATGCTGCAAAATGAGGTCTGATTCAGAAAACTGTGAATTAAAAAGATATATAGGAAGAGTCACCATTTTTTTCTATCTACTTTTTTGTGGTGACATTGAAAAGAAAAACAGGAGTTTTCACCACTGTGGTGTTTTTAGTGATTTAATTTCTTTTTAAAGAGAATCCTTAAAGGGTACGTTGTTTTGAAGTGTTTGCATTGATCAAAGAATAAAGCTGAGTTTCTTCAATTGTTGTTAATACTTCGGGAATCTTTCAGCCACTTGAGGTGGCTTTGTAACTCTCTCTCTTCTCTTGTTCTTCTACTGGCATTATCTTCTGCATCTTGAACTTTGCTTTCCTAGTTAGATTCAGGTTGTCTGCTGAGGGAAGAAAACAGATTTCAGTTTGCTTGAGTATAGTAGCTGTATTGTAAGAGAGACTCTGAATTAAGGACAGCTGTTCTTGATGTCTGTTGAAAAACAATTGGCGAGCAGTGGGTGTGACCAATTACATTTCATCCCCATTCCAAAGCCACTTCATTAGTGATCGGTTTGAGCTAGCAGGCCTTCTCTGTCTTGCCTAACTATTCTTCCTCCTCCCATTGCCTACTTTCTTGTAAAATCCTAGCAAAGATGGAAGCAGCGATCATTTGCAAGCTTAGGTTGAGTGTATGACATCAGTCATGTCCCTCATAGCCATTGTTAATCTTCTGTAACTGCAATGGTTCACATTTTATGTCCACTGCCCAGTATGTGTAAGTAGGTAATTTTCTACTCTCTCTGTTGATGAGAGACCTGGATAAAAATGGAAAGATAAGGATTCCTTGGAATGCAAGCAAGAATGAATCCTTAGTAGTGTGGACTCTATTGGTTTCTCCCTAGTGCAACGTCAGAGCTGCTTATCGCTACAGCTGAGCTTCAAGAGTGGACCTTCAGAACCTGCAACTAGGATTGGATGCAATCTGAATGTATCACAGCATCCAGACATGGCCCTGCCCAGCTTGAAGCTAGGAGCCTCAAGGAGGGGATATAGAATGGTGGCTGAAAACTTTATCAGATTTGGAGGTGCTGTGAACCAGGTGGCTGTATTTAAAATGTAATTTTTCTCAGAAGCTTGTCTGTGTGGAACAGAAATAAGCCTTCCCTTGTGATACTGATTTTTAATTTATTTTGGTAATAGTTACGGAATGAAGTGTTTGGTGCTGGAATGGAAGCTGCGGTAACAACACAAGGTATTTGCCCCCTGGATACTCGCAGGTGAGGAGGAGAATATATCTTTGCCCAAGAGAATACAGGGTTAGGTAGTTTCCTTGAAATTCTTTCAGGGATAAATGTGGTATCTATTTCTGCAGATTTAATCTTGCATCCTGCTTTTCCTTAAAGCTTAATTCTTTTTATGGATTTGTGAGATACTGCAATGAAATTGCCTTGGTTTTGGGGTTTTTTTTACAGCTATCAGCGGGTGTCCTTAAGGAGATTGCCACAGCAATTTAATAATAGGTATGCAAGAACATGTAACCACTGATGAACGCTGTCCAAAAAAGATTGTCTCTGCACTACTGTTCTGGCTCTTTTTCTTCACTCCTCCTTCAGTGTGATCCTTTTACTATAACACTCTTAAAACTTGTGGGAGGTGGGAAAAAGCTTCTTTGTTAGGTGAATCCTCAAGTCAAACCACTCTTCAAATTGCTTAAATAGCATGATTTCTCTAGAAAGCCCAGTCATGACTGTGAGACTTGGGGTGTTAAATATAGTGGGAATGCTGAGAGGAAAGCTTGGTGCTTTACTTGGCAAGTATACAGACAGTATACACCATACAATGGGCATGAGAATCCTGTGGTTCCAGGAGCTGCTAAGCCTTGAATAATTTTAGGTGATAATGATATACATAACTCTTTGTGTCTGGGACAAGACAAAATTTATCCATTCATGAGTGATGAGTCTGGGTTGTCAAGTAGGTAAATTTACCTGTTTTATTCAGTATACCACCTTTGTCTAAAGGAACTGCTTTTTTTAATCTATTGGTACTAATGTTATTCTCCTTTATGCATTTGTACACACAGGAGAGCGTACCATCCTGAGCTACATCTTACTTGGTTTATTTTTGTCTTGTGCTCTGTCTCAAGACTCCTCATAGCTGCCCCACATGTCTGCTAGACAGCTGCTGTTCCAGCTACAAACTGCTGTAGCTCAGAGTCTAATCATCCCTTTTTATGCATGGAAACTCCTGCCTTGACACTCACCCCCCAAAAAACTATGGGGAAAATACATTAATTAAAGGCCTTCTCATTTTATATTTTTTAGGAAACATTGAAACATTATATATTTAAAAGAGAGAGAAGAGAACTTGCTATATTTTTCTTTGTCTACTGCCACCTGTTCCTGTTAATCTCGTTACTCTTCCATCTGGATATCTGACACATAAAATCCTTATTACAGTCTTAATTTGCCTTGATTGAAGGTTTTTCTTTATATTGCTCAAAATAGCTATGGCTCCAAACTGAGAGAAGTTCTGAATGGAGAGGAAAGATACAATTCACAGGTAACTACTTAATGCTTATTTGGTATCCATAGTCCTTGCTCCCCTTTCCCCTCTTCAATGTGCATCTTGTGGTCACTTCTGCAGAGATGCACATGTATTACTTTGATCTTAGTCAGGGCTGTCTGCCAGGCAGAACATGTACATTGGCTCTTAGACATTCCTGTGACAATACATCCTGATGTTATTGAAGGTAGTCAAAACCAGAACAGTTTTCTTCTGCAGAAACCTGGTGTGTTGTAATGTGACCGATGGCTGTAGTTTCTGGTAGATTTACCCCCAAAAAACGCAGGTGTCTGTTTTACTAGTTGACTTCTCCTGGATTTCATGGGGAAAAGACAGCCATAAGGATCTCTTGACCCCACTGATGTCCTCACAAGTCTAATTTCTGCTGACGCCCCTCTGTCCTTCCTGGGTTTGAAGGTTTTTGCCATCCATTTGTGGAAAATAAAGAGCCCTTTGGCAGGAGAGTCTATGTTGCTGTCTTGAGATAGGGGCAGGAGGACAGTTGCTAAAAATAGAGGGGAGCTTTGGGAACGGTCAGGTATTTAGGCTCAAGGGACTTGCAGGATCAGGGCCTGGTACAGATGGTTTAGGGACTATGCTGGGGTGTGAGAGAAAAGCAGCCCTTACGTGTGCGAACAGCTGAGGTGCACTTCTGTCGTATTTAGCAGTAAACCTTCACGTTCCTACCCCAGTAGTACTGAGAATGGTAGGGAATGTGACCTTGCCCTTAAACGGTGCTTAAGGGTTACCACAGGCATAAATAGGAGTGGGTAGACACTGGTCCAACTCCATATAAGAACTAATCATCAAAACGTGCTGGCAGTAGGAATTTAAATACCCTGCAGTATGCAAAAGGCTTTATCTGTTAAAACAAAAGGAATTTCAGATTAAAAGCAGCTGTGTTTGGACTTGCAATATAGTAATGAGAGGAGATGGGGGGAAGCTTAAGGAAAAGAACATAAAAACAAGGTAGAAAGGCAAACATGATGCTCAGAAAAATTGTATTAGCATAAAGTAATTATGGGAATGGCTGACTGAGCAGATAGTAATACCACCTTGGTTTGGTCCTGGCTGCGCATGCAGAGAAGCTGTTGATAGCACAGGGGGCAGGACTATTTCAGCTGTGTGTGTTGACAGCAGTCGAATCTCCTAACTCAGACAAGAGATTTCAGAAGATTGTGTAAACTTGAAGGTATTTTGGAATCTAAAATGCAAGAATGAATAACGTGAGGCTTTATTTAAGCAAATTTACAAGCACGTCAGCTTCCTTTGAGTAAAGGAGGCTAATGCTGTGCAACTAATCAAGAATTTTGAAAGGAATCCCAATGTATAATTGAGAATTGGACCTCACTATGTGTTCAGTTTTACATTTTTTTAATAAGTATTAACTTGGTAGAATAAAGATATTACCTTAAAGGGCTTCCAGTTAATTTGCTTTGTTTGAAAAAGAATGTAGTTAAATTTTAAAAATGCCTCCTCATCTGTGTTTGTGCATCTGGTGTTTAAAAACAATTTCACAGTAGTTTATTAATTATGTTGCTCAAAATGTCTAAGATGAGTACATTGCTGGTTCAGAGCAAATGTTAATTATGTTTCAGGTTTTCCTGTGACAAAGATATAAAAAGTTTGATTTAGCTTTTTAAAAGCTTGGTATTTGCTTCCAGAATTGCTGCTTAGTTAATCATTCGTATTTCTGTGCTAGATATGAGAATGCTTGGCTTATAAAATGATTCAGTCATGTAAGAGCTTTAACTGCAGTGAACGACAAATTCAGAAGCTTGTTATGTCAGAAAGGAGGAGGAGGAACTTCTGTTTAGGTCTTGCCTTCACAGGGAAAGGAAACACTGATAGTATCTGTGTAATCTTGCACTGATGAGCATCACATTGCTTTGAACAGATTCATATTTGAGATATGATGACTAAGTGGTGGTGGGCACAGCTGCTTTAGAATCAGAGATAAAGGAAAGAAGGAAAACAAATCCAGAATTGCTATGTGAAATCCTTGCTGACATGTAGTGCTGTCAGACCATTTATAAAGAGCAGAAACACTATTCAGTGTCAATCAGGTACGTGCTATTGAAATATTTATTATTTTAAATGTTGCCAAAGCTCTGCAATTGATAGCCTCTGGATTTATGAACAATAACCTCTATAAGTGAAATGGGATAGTTAAATTATTGAGAGTGTTTGTTTTGGTTCCAGTGCACATTTTTTCTTGAAGTCTAACTGTGTATGCAGATTAAATGATCTTTCAACAGGTTTTTGTGTTTTAGAAATTCTGTGAGGATTCAGAGAAAATTGTGGAAGTTTGCTATATTTTTAGGACTTTGTCTTAAGCATCTAATTAGAGTAGGATTGCTGCACTAAAAGCAGAAGCAGTATTTTTGAACATACATTAGGGGTTTGGTTTTTTTAAGGTTTTTGGAAAACTGCAAATGAATATTACCTAATAAAAGGTAGAAGCCACTTCTTAGTATCATAATGTTTTTTAGGACCTGATCTGAAGCAAATTGGAGTTATTGGAAGTTTTCTCATTGACTTGACTGGACTTTGGATCAGGTTTTCAAATTCCAGGTCTCATACTAATAAATACCTCAGGTTTTGTTCTTACATTTGCTGTGTCTACCTAAGTAGTTTTCCCATATTAAAGTTGGTGATATAGGTTTACATTCTTTTAATGAGAACTTCACTTTTGAAAAGAATCTTCCTAATTAGAGGAGAAGGTACAAGCCTGTTTCTTAAGTTTGCTTTTGGCAATGCTGAAAGGTGTATTTAACAATATCTAAACATTGGACAGCATGTGTGTAAATCTTCATCAAACCCATCAGAACCTCTGCCTGAATGCTGGTAAAGACTTTTGGCTAGCAATGACAAGAATGATTTGGTTTTTTTTATCTTGGAGGTTTTATAAGTGAGGTTTTATTAGAGAAAATAAATTTCAGTCTGGAGAGAGGATGGGATAAACAGCAGATTATGCAATTTAGACCTTGGAATGGCTGATAAATGTGCTGTTTCTTTTTGAGAAAAGGTTCAGCCCTGTCATATGGAGAATGATGCACAATTACCACTTATGTGCAGAGGAAGTTTTGATATGGTTATGAGTAGCATGAGAAGCCACTTTTGAACGTAAAGTTGTTTAGCATTTGATTCTGATGTGCTGAGTATCACCAGCAAGCTGTTTCCTCATCTGTATCCTTGAAATTCCTTGCTCATCTGTTGTCCCCCCAAGAGGGGAAGAAATCTAAGAACAAAGTATGGTGCCTTTACTGAAGCAGCAAATACGTGTTGTATTTCTAATACAAAGCTTTAGAACTTTTATTTGGTATTTCAGAACTTTATCAAAATTCCTCTTTATGTTTGTGAACAAAGTTTAAACATAGAATCACCCGTCTGTTGCTCTCCTCCTTTTTGCTTTCCTTTCTTAACTTTTATATACATTCTTAAGCAAGATGTAACTTAAAATTTGCAGACACGGTGTTAGAGCAATACAGCTGTAGTGTCTCCATTCTCAGACTGGTAACTCTGTGTGTGTGTGTGGGCGTGAGAGAACAGTTCAGCTTCCTTGGACTTTCAAAGGAGAAATAACAATAAAAATCTTAGACCTGAAGGGATGGACTAAATCTGACGCTTCTTTACAGCTGATCTCTAAGTGCTGAGAATCAGTTAACAGAGCTTCAAGTATTGCTGGAGAAAGTAGAATCACAAAAATTATTTTGTATCCCAGTGATTTTTTCTTTTCTGTTGGTAACCTGATGAACTTAAAATATCACAAATACCCATAGTTTTAAAGGTGATCTTAAAATGTTGCAATTGCAGGATTACCTTCAATAGGAGTCAGCCACTGTGAGTGTCTATGATGATATTCTGATAAAGAATAGATTAAAATGTATTCATTAATTCCACTGTGAAGCCATGTTAGTATATGATCTCTTTAAATACACTTAGTTTTAGTTCTGGTTCTTGCATATTGGCTTAAAGGACTTCAGTATTGACTTAAAGTGAAAAGGGACGGTGATCCAAGGGGCTGAAGAGATTTTTATATCAACTACATTATTGTGCTCTTTTTCAGTTATCTGCAACATGCTTTTGCTAGCAGCAAGAAATACTCACATAGAAGAGTTTGCTGGTCCATTCTCCCAGAGACAGGAAATATGATGCTCAGAGAACAGAAATCCCAGAATAATTTCTCAGATTTCTTTTTAATAAGACAAGGAGGACATTCAAGTTTTGTCTTAATTAGACAAAAACCCACCTGTGTGAATCAACAACAAAATTCTGACTCACTCAGTTGAGACAGGATTTTACTCACAGTAAAAGGTAGGTTTTCATGTCCAGGCTAATGATGAGACAAATCTAGAACAGTGGTTTTTTTTTTTTTTTTTTTTGTTCAAGGGTCTAAAAACCTATACACAAACTTATTACCTGTGGATAATGTTAAACGTATCTGATGTAGGATTTCATGCAGCATTATGACAGTGTTTTATATCTGGAAAGGCAAGAATAACCAATACCTTGGCTTCTGTGTTATTTCAGTGAATTAGTGAGGATGAGGGAAAAGTTGCGGCGTAATTACTAATTTGTCAGGGAGTTGCAAGTCTTTTAAGTCATGAAAATTGGAGGTCAGATAATTCCATTGGAAAAACTTCTTTTTTAAAAGAAATTAGAACAAAATTGCAGGGACAAAAATATTTAGTCTTGAATTTTGTTACTGTGAAGATGCGTAGCAAAATGAACACAAGTGAAATAGTATTTTACATAAATTCCAATAAGGAAATGAATAGACTTATAGCTAAAACCACAGAAGCAGCTAAAACTGTACTGCATTTCATACATATTCATACATATATTTCATTTCTATCCTGTTATGGAAAAGCTTGGTTATTGAAGTTTTATGACTAAAAAGGCAAAAATTTGCTTTGTGCAGAGAAAGGTAAGAAACCACGTGTTAGGTAAGGCAGCCACCTATTTATGAGGTGTGTTGTTTAGATACTGAGTAGAGCAAGATGCAACATGGACAGTGCTTGCTCTCATATTCACACACATGAAGCAAGTCTCTCAGTATCTCCCAAAGTACAGTTCAACTCTGCTGCATTAGTGGCTGCCAGAGTGGTAGTGATGGGAATGGCATCTCACATATGGCATGTTTTTTCTTGGACAGATACAATGGGCTGTCTTGAAAACAGTGCTGACAAGTGCTGTTAGTTGAAGAGGCTTTGAGCTCCTTGCTTAATAAGACCACTAGACTGTTTCACTACCTGAATTAATCCTACAGTATAAATAATTTGCATAGTAAAGAGGCTGTCTGGAAAAAACACAGTATATGGGGTCATTTTATTTGGGGGAGGAGAGAGTGGAATAAGGAATACTGCACACTAGTCTGACAGGAAAAGGTCTGCTGCTTTTTCTTCACTCTTCAGGTTGCCTAGATAGGAAAAAACTCTTCCCTGATAGCATGTTTGCAGGGAAGGTTTTCTTATGCCACAGACAGCTATGGTTATCACTGTTGCTTCTCAGCCTCATAAAGCAAGAGGTCATTTGAGGAGCCCGAGGCGAGGCATGGCATGCTCAAGGGAACAGCCAATGCATCATGTTCTGCTTAGCCAGGAAAAATTAAATCCTGTTTTCACTGACATACATGCCAAACAGAAACTCCCACCCCATGTTTTGGAGCTATGGCAGGTCAAATCCTCAGGTAGTATAGCATGTGCTGCAAAAATAAATTAGTTATGTTATTTGGGGATATGTCCTCTGTGTCTACCCCACTATCTAATCGTGCTGCCTATAGACTGCCAGGCAGTCTAGGTTTAGGGGCAGTTACGACCTTACTCTATTGTCCACTGGCCAAAGGGCTCTTAATCTCATCAGAGGTTTTTATGCCTAGTGATGGATAGCTGCTGCCAGGGAAAATATCTCATCTTTGCTTTCCTCAGGAAGCAAGACAGTCTCTCTCCCTGAGAGAATAGGAAGTTTCAATTCCTGCTCTGTTCCTTTTGCCTGATTTACTTGGTTTTCTTCACATGCTGACTTTTCTCCCTCCCTTTTCTCTCTCAAATTTCTGGCTGGCATGAGTGCATTGCTCCTGGCACTGCTCTGTGTGTGCCTGCTGTATAGCCTCACAGACTAGTGTGGAGGAACTGCTGTGGGAACAGGGAATAAATGCAGTTGTATTTTCAGTCCTCAATTTATTTATTTCTAATACTGGAGATGCTGAGTTGTTATAAAAGTGAACAGAAAGAACTTGACTTGAGACAAAGAATCTCAGCCCCTGTGCCAGCTGATGTCTACACCATGCCAATGACTAAGAGGCAGTTATTCAGTAACCCTCCAAGCTCTGTAAATGTCCTACTGGGCAAAATGTGGCTATTTATCCATATATATTTGCCTTTTTTTGATGCCAGATGATTGAGCATGGCATGCTGTTTTTCAGCAGAGCCATACAAATTAAAGATGGCCCTCAATACAGGCTTTTCTAATAACTAGAAATTAATGGGGTGGAGGAAGACTCCTATATGCTCATTCTAGGGCACTGTCATTGAGTGAGAAATGGTGGTTGAAGGCATCAATTCCTCCTGGATCCAAGGAACTGGCATATTCCCTGCTGTTGGCACAGAACTGTGTTCTGATCATTGAACTAAGAATCAACTTCTCAGAATCAACTGCTTAAGAATTAGCTTAATTAATTAACATGTCCTGAGAGAATGAAGTGTGCTTCAGAGATGCTGGATACAGATCACATCCCAGTTCCATGAAACCCTGAGTCCCAGGTGTAGGCCAGCCTGTACAGCTCTTCCCTGCCCTTCCTTGCATCAGAGGGAGATGCTTTCTTTTCATAATAAAGTTCTTATTGGACAAGGATGATATTCTGTGTACTGGCTTCTGCCATGATACTGTATATTGAAGTGTGATTACAAAATCTTCTGATAGATCCTTGTAAATGCTACTAGTGTGATAGTTTAATAGATGTTTCTTTTCTATAGAATGTAATTAATTTTTCATGTTGAAAACAAATATTCTTTTTGATGGAATATGTTTTGGGTGTCCAAGCTGTACTTTGAAGTAATGACACGGAGAGTAAAGATGCTGAAGTCTCTCAGTTTGCATATGTATTCTTGAGCAGGACAATGGCTTTCCATTTTTGGACTTTGGATCCTTAAGTCTATGAAATGTATGTAAGAAATGCAAATCATAGGAAGCTTAAATCCATTCTGAGACCTAATAACATCTTAAGGGTCTACAAATTGAAGGCTACAGTAGTCAGTCTTAACTCCAGTTTGAACTGAGATCTGAAAAATCTTTTCCAATTGTCTGTGTATCTTCTAGTGAACTAGTCCCACTGCAGTATGTGCAAGACAGCTGTTTCCATGTGCCATGAAGTGTTGAATGCTGGTTGTCTTTGGACAAGGCACACAGCTCTTAACTTGTTAAACAAAGTTGATAAGGTGGCCATTGTCCAGGGTAATTAATGATCAATAATAAGACCACTAGACTCTTTCACTATGTAAATTCCAGTACAGGTAAAATGGAATTTCCTCTGCTATGAAAGCCTCCAGTAGTGGATTAACATAGTAATAAAAAAATTCTGGTGGGAAGGGACATCTGGAAAGCATCTAACCCAGTATCCTGCTCAAAGTGAGATCAGGTTGCTCAGGGCCTTTTTCAGTCAAGTTTTTTTATATCTCCAAAGCTGGAGGTTTCATAGCTTTTCTGGGTATTCTGTTCTTGTACTTAATTCTCACTGTGGAGAATTTTTTCATATGTCCAACTGGAATTTCCCTTGCACTGACTTGTGACTGTAATCTCTTGTCCTGGCTTGTGCACTTTTTCTGAAAAGAGTCTGGCTTTGTCATCTTTGTAACTCCTCCTCAGGGAGTAGAAGACTGTAGTTAGACCCTCCTGCAGTCTTGTGTTCCTCTGGTGGAACAAACCCAGTTCCCTTGGTGCCTCCATGTATGTCATATGCATTGAGCCCTGAAAGGTATTTATGAATGTTTAGAATAACCTAGAAGTTGTTAGTGGCCTCAGTCACACAAAGGCTGAGATAGGCCAAAGAGTGCTCATTTTGCATAAGCATTTCGAAGTATTCTTGCCCATGTGCTTTTAATCTGCAGTATCTTCTTCAGGAGAAGTCTTGATCTCATCGAGAACAGGCTATTAATTTTTCAGGAATGAGTACAACATCTGAGGTCTGAACAGATAGCTTTTTTTTTTTTTTGCTTCCCTATCTGTACTTGCTGCATCTAGTCCTTCTCAGGTAATAATAAACTTGTTTACTTATACGCCTTCTGTTGGCAGTATCTGACACTGCTGTGCTTAATGAGTAATAAGTTTTTCACAAAACTTGAAGCACAAGTGCCATTTTATGCATCAGGAATGACTTTCTTATTTTTAATGATCAATTTTTGAGAAAATGGTTGAGTTCATTGTTGTGCTGAGTTGTGTAAAGTTTAACTTGGCAGAATATTGATAGAATGCTTTGCAAGAGGGGCTTAGCCTGTGGGGTAGTGGAATGCAGGCTTGCTGAATCACCCCTATTAAAAGGAAAGGAAGAATGATTGCACTTTAATTTAAGCCTAGTAGAGAAAAAGGTCATGCTAATTCTCTATTGCAAAAATGTCTTTGCTCAAAATATATTACTTGCCTGTAAAATTCCACGCATGTTGTAGTGTACGTTGACAGAATGGTGCCTGAGAACTTCCATTGCTCTCTTGCTTTTTGCAGATGGTTGTGTTTTTCTGGGTAAGTCTATTGTATTATGTTTACAAGCAGTCTCTAAAACATAGCAGTCTGCCTTCTCTACCTATTTTTAACCCTTTCAAAAAAAAATTCATACAAGGCATTTAAAAAGATACTTGGTATATGTAATGTGCAATAACTGGCTTTTGACTTTGTTCAAATAGGTCAGATGGCTTAATTATTTACCCATGTATCTCTTTGACTATGTCATTTAAACCAGTTCTTGTGGCTGCTCTGGTGTGTCTTGCATGGTGACTCTCAAGATACATCCAGTTCAATATGTAAAACTGATTAAAGACCAGAAACCTGATTTTTTTTTTTTTTAATGAAGAACACTATAACATCACATTTTTGTTCCTGCATCCTCACGGATAGCGGTGTCATCATCTGTGTGCTGGAGCCAATGGAACTATTTTCTCTTATGCCAGATGTGAAACCTGCCCTTAGTGACTTAGATTTGTGATCGGTAAGTGTTACTCAAGGAATCAGACAAAACGGCTGTTTACTTAATAATGGCATTTCAGTTGTTGCGTGTCTGCTAAGCTACAGTGACTTAAGTGGACTGAAACATTTGCAGTCTCCCAGATGAGTAGTATAAAAATAACAGATACCTAGTTTGTTCCTATGTCTGGTGCAGATCTAGTGCAGCGCTGATAAATTAGATCTAAATAATGTACTTTAAAATTGAATCTTGCTTTTAAAATCTTTCTTCAGAGAAGGAGCAGATGTTGGAATGAGAGTTCACTTTATGTAGGAGTTGATTTTTGTTTAATGAATGGTGCTTAAGGTATGAGGACATCATAGTGGGATGGAACAAATGTATTAGCCTGTAGCACTACTTACTGTAATCCTTGGCTTAAATGTGGTCGTGCTTCCTTCTGAGGTATTGGTGTTAGGGGAGTTCATTTTCTCTAGCCATAAATCTTATGATCTTGTTCCCTGAATCTTCACTCCTTTAACTTCACAGTCCAGCAGTCAGTTTTTAGGACCTTGTGAGCAATACTGGATAATTTCAGCATCTTTGCTCTATTTATGAGGCTCTGGATTTCCCATTCTAAATTCTTTAGATGTAAGGAAATGTGAACAAGGTGATCTCACGTGGATCCGTAGTCTACTGGGGCTAAACTATTTCTACGACCCAAGTTAATCATCTTAAGCCAATGCTGTTATTTTTTCACTATATTGCAGTCTGCTGAAGATGATGAGTACAGTTTCCTTTAACCTCCTGAACTCAGAGTCCCTTCTCTTGTAAATAAGTCATGAGCAGTCTGTTTGTGAGGAAGGCTGACTTTTCATGCCTGCATGGACTCCTCCCTCTAAAACAAACTTCACTCTTGCTTCTCGTAACTTCTGTTTCTAAATACTGTGTGTTGACCTTTGGAGAGAACACGTCCTTCCGCTAAACAAGCGGTTATCCTGCATACCACGCTACTGGATTACCTCTCCAGAAAACCAGGACTTAGAGCTCAGCTGATTTCAGTTCATGAAATTGTGTGGTACCAGCTCTGCTTCTACAGTGTACTTGCATATAGTTCCCAAACGTCTGAGGGAAACTACACAACCAGTTGCCTTCTGCAAAAACTACCAAAGGATCATACCAGAGTGTCCTAAGCTGAGTACAACAGAGATTTCGTTGTAATGCCTTTCAGGTCCTTCTCTCAGGAGGTTTTGGGGTTACCCTGCGCTCTGTGCCCTCTGCAGATAAGCAGAGGAATGCAGTTAGCACAGTCAGCTCTTGCTGGACATTGCAGACGCTCCTGCGGAGTGTCCGCGCACACCGTGAGTACGTGCAGACTATGAGATTGCAAATAGCGTACAGCTTTACCTACGCAGAATCTCTCAATGCATTTTGAATTCAGTGTGATGACTGGGTCATTTGTAGTCACCACTGAAAACAGTCTTAAGGTAATTTCTTAGTTCTATCATCTGCTGCTTAAAAATTATTTGGAGTACTCACTCCATCATTTGGGAGTGAAAGCGCCTGTGGGATTTGCAATGCTTTTTGCAGTGAAAATTGAATGATGCTTGGGTTCTCTTAGAGACTGGGAAGCATCTGGCTGAGGCAAATGAAACGCGTAGATTGCGTGAGGAGTGAGGTCAGATTCTCCTCATTTGGTTGCATCTGAGTTCCAGTGCAACAACTGCTGGACATAAACAGCTGCTGAGAGATCTCATTTTCCTGTTTCCCACAAAGGAAAAAAACAGCAGCTGGGACTGAACTGCCTGAGATGATTTAAATGAGTTCCTGGTGATTTCTACAGATACTTTCAGTTTCATCAACAGAGTGCAAAGTGAGAAGGAAGGATGGACCCCAAACTATCCGTTTCACTCAAAAAGAGTATTTCTTTCATTTTTTGTAATGCTTCTACCCTCAGCCCTGACCCTAGATGAGAAAAACTTGTCAATTCCCCAAGGTGGCAGTCTAGAAATGCCACCTGGCTGAGAATTTTGGGGACAGGAAGGTTGCTGGTACTTCAGCAACCGTACTTCAGCAAACCTGTGTTTGAATCATCTTCATCTTGCTTTATGGTCTGTGTGATGAAAAAAGGTAAGAATATTTAGCATCAATACTTTGGCCACTTCTGGAATAGCAAAGCTTTGGGTGACTTTTTAATTATCCTGTGATTTTTCACGTTAAGATCTTACTACCATCTGTAAAAGTACAGTATCATTTCTGGGGACTGGAACTTGCTGTTTTGGAAGCAGAATTGGTTTTGTTTGCAAGCTGTAAGAGTTGCATGTCTGTCTTCAAAGCTAGAATGAACTGTGGATGAAACCCATACTGAAGAATAAAAAAGAGACATTTTTAAATGCTACTGTAAAAGTAATGCTTGTAGGATAGGTGTTGTGTCTTAGAAGGATTTTCTTTTTCTTTTCAAAATTATTTCTCCCTTAAATAATTTGTGTATACCTAAATCTAGCAAAGAGAGTTTACTGTGGGCAGATTAGCATTCTCTGATTTGATTGTTGATTCGGGTGGGAGGAGGGTTGGAAAGTTGTTGGAATGGTGTTGGAGAGGGGCATGAAATTATAAAACTTCCAGACATTATGAAATCACTCGAGTTCTGTGTTGTCAGGTTTGGAAATACCTGTATTTTGTGACTTCTGTAATGGCTCTGTTCAGAGCTGCTATATCCAGAGACCTCTCAGTGATGAAGTTGTGTACAGTTGAGCATGTGTTCAAAATACCTGCTGTTACACGTTTGTGTTGATAAAGAGAAGGCTGAAGTAGTAGTAACACTGACAGCAGGAGGAAGAGGAGGTGAGTCTTTATGAAGAGAATTGATTTCTCAGGACACTCACTCCATGGTAATTTTGCCTCTGACACTGAGCAATATTATCGTGATTGTAAGAAGTTACTTTTGTTAAGATCCAAGTTGTCTCTGGCATCTTTGTTTCAGACTTCAAGTGTTTTTTTTTTTTTTTTTTTATTTTTCCATTACTATTTCTAAGGGAGTCTAAACTCAACATGTATCTTAGCCTAAAGGTAGTAAATGTGTACATTGACTGTTTAAGTGCATTTGATGTGTAATTTGTTTTATCAGGATATTTTTATATTCTATTTTACTGATTACTTTTTTCTTTTATAGAAAAGATTTAATGCAGAACTTTCTTACTTTTTAATTCAGCTTTTCTTATACCTTACCATCGTAGGATGAATGTTTAAACAGAAGTCTTCAGTCTTGCTTCAAAATGTCCCTGTGTGCATCTTCTCACAAGGACTTTTCTCAGTTGCTGCCACTTCAGGATATTGGATGCAATAAAACAGAAATTAAAAACTCACCCGCTGGTATCGTCTCTCCAGTTTCCTACAGCTGTAATCAGTCCACACTGACAGCAGAACACAGCCCAGTCTATATTCCCTCATCGTACATGGAAAACAGACATGATTATTCAGCAATGGCTTTCTGCAGTCCTGCTGTGATGAATTACAGCATCACCAGCAATTTTGGTGATTCAGAGAGTGCATCTGTGAGGCAAACATCAAGCCCCAATGCATTATGGTCTGCTCCTGGGCACCTCTCCCCTCTGACATTGCACTGTCAGTCATCGCTTCTGTATGCAGAGCAGCCAAAGAGTCCGTGGTGCGAAGCAAGACCGATGGAGCCAGTGGTACCTGTGACCAGGTTAGTACTACTCATTGCCTTAAAACTTCGCTGCAAATTATTTACAATTTCTTTAGGTTTTTAAAAGTCTTTTCTTTTTACATTTGACTTCTTTGGTGTCTCTGAAAAACAAAACAAAACTGAAAAACCTCCAGTGAACACCAAATCAGTCCTGGGTTTTGTGGGTTCTGCTGTTTGGTTTTTTTTTTTTAATGTAACTTCTGAAATAGTATTTCTTTTTCAATAGCTTGTTAGAGAACTCTACACCGACACAAAGCACTACAAATGTCTTCAATGTTGGAACTGTTTACTGTATAAACAGAAGTTCAAGACTGCTGGGTACTACTTTGTGTAATGAAAATCACTTTTGCTCTGGCAAATTAACTCTTTTGAGTGAAGAAATTAAAGGTTCATTCATTTTTCTTTTTCAGACAACGTTGTTTGAATTCCATTTTATCTGGGTTTTTTTTTTTACTGCATCTAATAGTTTTGAAGTCTTTTAATGAACTTAGAATTCAAAGGAAATGTTTTCTTTGTTTTTTGGCTTTAGTATTAACAGTCATACAGCAGCATGCATCATGTTCCAAAGGGTGCTGCTACTGAGAAATCTGACAGTTTCTTGTTGCTGTTCTTGACTGACTTTATGAAGGTGTTGTGAACAGCAGATTGATGGACTAATTCTTCAGCTGTAAAGAAACTATCTGCAAAAGCGTGTTCTTGTTCTGCACGTTTACTCATGTTACAAACCATAAGCACTGTGTAGATCATCAGCTGATGAAATTACTCCATTCATGGGCACAACATCTCTTGGGTTGGTAAAAGCTCAGGGTTTTGCAGGTGCTGTTCCTGTTTTAGCAGCTGTATGTTTATTCATAGGGCTCCTTATTTAACTTCACCAGTCATTGTCAGCATGAAAAATAGTGTGTCCTGGCAACAGGTTTAGTTCAGTTGTTAATAAAGGATTTGTGCTATTTTTGAGACTACCCACGTTCCTTCTGCAATGGGTGGGCCTTACGTTGACTGCACAGGGCTAAAGCGTGAGATCTGTGTCTACTTCAGACTTGTAGGCTGCACAGATCTTCCACCTGGCCACCTGACTAGTCTCTATTTGGAGTCAGCAAACAGCAGCAGCAGGCAGTTCTGCAGTGCAGTTCTGCTTAAAGTGTGGGTGTGTGGATTGGGTGAGGCTGTTTGGGTAGGACTCATGTACAGAAGAATTCCCAAGCAGGTCTAATGTGAATAGGGCTGACATCCGAACTGCTCCCACTTTGGTTAATGTTTCAAAACTTTGACAGCCCTGGGAAGGCTGCTGTAGGTTAGTGTTTGAAGCTGTCCAGGTGGCAGGACAGCAGCTGGAATAACCCAAGCACCCCATCGGATGCTCTGCAGTGTGCTCTCTACATAGGCAGAAGAGAAGCCAAACCTACTATCCTGGAGTTTAAGTCTTCTGCCATTTGTATAGATTCATACAGACTATTGCTCCTGTAGCTGATGATGACCATGACCTAACTTAAAGAGGAGAAATTAATGAAATCTGGAGTCTAAATTTATACATAATCTTTTGTGTTCATCAGCAAGTAACTACTGTGTTCGTTGGTGGCTGGACCTTCTCAGTTGTTTTCTCAGTATGACACATTAAAACAGCCTGCTTTGTTTATAGAAGTTGTTGAAATAAAAATTAATTTGACATGGAAGCAGAAAAATCAAGAGCTGTAATTCCTTTATTGTGGATATCTGTCCTGAAACAAGAAATAAAACTCCAAAAAGCTCTGTGTTTCCTTTTGCTTTATCCTTTGCTGAGGACTTAAATTAATGTCATGAACATTATATTTATTGCCATGGGAACAATGACTGTGACACTACAGATTTGTAGATTATACCTTGAAGGAAGAGTTCTTGGGATTGAAACTTAAAGGAATAGCTCTGGCGGAAGGGAGAGACCAATGCTATAAAGTAATTTTAAAGAGTATTGGAGTCTGAGAAAGGGATTTTGTTTGAAAGATGAGTAAGAAGGCATTACTACGTATTTACACCTGTTACGCAGTTTGTTTTACCTTTCAAAACAGAGCAAGAGTCTCACTGTGAGAGTAGTTTATTTTCCCCAGGGTCCAAATTTCCGTTAACATTAGCTGAATTAATGGGGTCCACTTTGCTAAAGCTGATCACTGTGTAATTTCCATCTTTTCATAGATCAACTTAAAATAAGGAACCTGCATTCTCGGCATTCCCCTTCCTCACAAATAGCTTCATTATATGAATATAGAAGAAATTTATGTAACTTTGTTAAATGCAAATGTGCAGTGTAGCGTTACTCTGCACCAAAAATTCAGCAAAAATTGTGTTTTATGTAAAAGTAGATGTGAATTTTTAGAGTTCTCTTTTTTGTATGAAATGGCAATAATTTGGTGATAAACACTCCGCTGTATTTATTGGCATTATTGGTCCTGTACCTAGTGAAGACAATAGTAATAGTCTCATAAATTTTGTTGGTACAGGACTGCTCAATTTATATTTAAAGGAATGTGACAGTGTAATTATATTTAACAGTAATCTGGAATTGATTTCTGTTTTCATCCCCTAAATAGAAGTATTTTAATTAAAGAAACAGAAGGTTTATTTTCAAAATGAACGGATCATTACTTTCTAAATAGTACTAGGAAACTTTAATGAAGTTACTAGACTGATGTTTCTGGAATTTAATTTGTTCTTCTTTTCTATTATTTTCCTTGTGCTTCTGACTATTCATAGGTAAAGTGTGTAGGTAAAGGTTTTTAGGTACACCAGCTGGCAATGCTCACTTAGTTAGAAATTATTTAGTAACACTGTCTTGTTCACTGTGTGCTTATATATTTATACATTGCTTAAACTCTGCTCTGAAGCTGTAATTATTTGCATCATTCTCCTATACTTTTTTTATTGTGCTCATTCTGTAGGACACTTAAACATATCTTAAAGTCTCTTTGAGGTGATGGGTTGGCATCTCCATTTTATGATGGAATAGTTAGAGATGAAGCAAAAATATGTCTCTTAGTTTTGAAATATCTATGACATGATTTTCAGTATATTAATCAATGTTTGGAGCATAGCAGAACTTGTGCTTTGGAGACATAAATATGGACAGTTGTGTGGTATTAGTAATTCCAGAGGTTATAGTAGAGGGATTCTCTAGAAAATGAGGAAGATAAAGATGGAAACGTATTCTTTGACTGATTTTTGCCCATCATCTTGCACACATTCTGGGGGAGAAAGGAAGAGTCTTCTTCATTAAAGAGTACAGTCCTCCTTTGGGGGCCTGCACTTTATAATATATTTAATGTCTTTATCTGGATGAAGGCATCCAGTGCACCCTCAGTAAATTTGCAGATGGCACCCAAATTAGATGGGAATGTTGATCTGCTGGAGGGTAGGGAGGATCTACAGAGGGATCTGGACAGGCTGGTTTGATGGGCTGAGAGGCCAGTGGTATGAGGTTCCACAAGGCCAAGTGCCGGGTCCTGCACTTGGGTCACAACAAACCCCTGCAATGCTACAGGCTTGGGGAAGAGTGGCTGAAACCTGGCCAGCAGAAAAAGACCTGGGGCTGTTGGTCAACATCTGGCTGAATATGAGCCAGCAGTGTGCCCAGGTAGCCGAGAAGGCCAACAGCACCTTGGCTTGTATCAGCAATAGTGTGGCCAGCAGGAGTAGGGAAGTGATTGTCCCCCTGTACTCAGCCCTGGTGAGGCCACACCTTGAGTACTGTGTCTAGTTTTGGGCCCCTCACTACACTGAGGTGCTGGAGCGTGTCCAAAGGAAGACAACAAAGCTGGTGAAGGGTTTAGAGCACAAGTCTTATGAGGAGTGGCTGAGGGAACTGGGGTTGTTCAGCCTGGAGAAAAGGAGACTCAGGGATGCCCTCATCACTCTCTACAAGTCCTTGAAATGAGGTTGTAGCGAGGTGGGCGTTGATCTGCTCTCCCAAGTAACAAGCAATAGGATGAGAGGAAATGGCCTCAAGCTGCACCAGGGGAGATTAAGGTTGGATATGAGGAAAAATTTCTTTACAGAAAAGGTTGTAAAGCACTGAAAGAGGCTGCCCAGGGCAGTGGTGGAATCACCATCCCTGGAGGTATTTAAGAGGCATGTAGATGTGGTGTTGTGGGACATGGCTTAGTGGTGACCTGGCAGTGATGGGTTAATGGTTGGGCTTGATCTTAAAGGCTTCTTCCAACGAAAATAACTGTCATTCTCTGATTCATCCGTTACGCTTGTATAGGATTGAATTATCTCCAGGCACTGAATGAGCCAATGGCCTGTGGGAGGGAGGGAAGAGTTATAAAATCTGGACTATTAATTTTGACAATGGATTTTTTCTTAATATATTTTCTCAGGTTTTTTCCCTTCTCCTTTTATAATGTACAATAGTTTAGATTTTAAAAAAACCTGACAGACAACAAATGCCATGAGCAAACCTTGCTACTTTCTAGGTCAAATCCTTGCCACCTTCCTTAATTTTTAATAAAAAGTTGAATTAGTTGAATTTAGGTTCAAGTTTGTCAGGTGTGGCATATGCATCAAACACTTGCTGTGGCAAAGCTAGAGGTAATTAGGAGACACAGTGGACACTGAATAACCTGAATAGTCTTGCTAATTCCTTCTCCTTTAGAGTTATCATCTTGTCACTGTTGACCTCTAGGAAATCACTGACTTGTTGCTTCCAAAAAAATCTTAATTCTTTTTATGGAAACATAATATCTGTATACAGAAACCATGAGCATAAAATAGAGCAGATTATTAGGAGGTATAAAGAGATAAATTTTTGTCCATGTGGTTCCTTGGTAGCAGCCAGAGTACATCCACCCTTTTCCTGCATCCTTTGGTGCAGGAGCTTTACGGGCATCCAGCCAGCTACAGGCAGTTCTTCTAGAGGACCTGGCAGCTCATTCGTCTGCTGAGCATGCTGGAGTGCACCAATTCCAAGAGCTCTGGGAGGTGGTCTCTAACCATATGTGGGGCTACTCGCTCCGGTTTGCCGTTTGTATGGATGTGCTGTCTGATCGCGAGGTTCTCACAGTAAGGAACAGGTACCTTAAAGCTCTCGGCTATTTCCTCATTTTGTTGTCCAGACAAAGAGATAGACAATAGCAAAGGCAAACAGAGCTTTCGGAAAACTCCATAAAAGAGTCTGGTGCAATAAACACCTGAAGAAAAGTACAAAGATCAGTGTCTACAGAGCCATGGTACTGCCTACTCTTCTGTACGGGTCTGAATCATGGGTCATCTACCGCCACCATCGGCGACTCCTCGAATGCTTCCATCAGCGCTGCCTCCGCACAATCCTAAACATCCACTGGACTGACTACGTGACTAATGTTGCTGTCCTTGAACAGGCAGACGTCACCAGTATTGAGGCCATGTTGCTGAAAACGCAGCTGCGTTGGGCAGGGCACGTCTCCAGGATGGCGAATCACCGCCTCCCTAAGATCGTGTTCTATGGTGAACTTGCCACTGGCTGCTGCAAGAGAAGAACGCCAAAGAGGAGATATAAGGACTCCCTGAAACAACACCTCAGCCTAGGCCATATTGACCACCATCAGTGGTCCACCCTGGCCTCCAATCGGGAGATTTGGAGACACACCATACATAACACTGCTGTCTCCTTTGAGAGCACGCGTAGAATCAGTCTCGAGGAGAAAAGACAGCGCAGAAAGAACCGTGCCTCGACTATACCACCCAAGGAGACCCTCCGGTGTGCTCTTTGCAACCGGTCTTGCCTATCCCGCATTGGCCTTTTCAGCCATCAACGCGCTTGCAATAAGCGTGGGCAAAGCCCTTCCCAAATCTTCGTCCGCGAAGCCAAGCCATGATGTCCATAAAGACAAGAGTAACAGAAAGGTTGGGTTTGAACCTCCCGCTGCACTGCTGCAGCTGTCGCAGATGAGCAGATCTGATGCTTGCAGGAGGAATTCGTTCCAGATTGTGACTCTGTGTGTGATCTGTTTGCCACAGTCTGCGCAAGTCGCACAGCTTGTGTGTGTGCAGGGTCCCTGTTGTTAAACTTTTAAGCAGGGAAAGAAAAAGTGTTTTTTAAAACACTTGTCATGACTAGAAGGTAAAAAGCAACACTCCTCAGTGAGATGTTACAGTGCTTTTTTTTTTGTCTATAACATCTTGATGCTTTACCAAGGGAAATAAACATCGCTCTCTACAGCATATCAATCAGTCACTGAGGTGCTCTCTAGCTGATTTTGATTCTCTTCTGACTCTCACAATTGGATCATGATTCCCAAGTAGAGCTTAAAAATATACCTCTTCTACTAATGTGAAATGCCAAATTACTTTTCTTCCAAATACAGGGGAACAGGAAGGAATAGCAATGCCTTCTCCTTGTGTAGGCAGCATATTACGTGTGTGTGATACTCTCCTTTATTCTAAGGGAGAGTTGCCCCAGGTCTTCCCCATATGCAGAAGAGGAAATAACTTACTGATGGAGCAGTCCATTAATGGGGATGTGTGTGCAATCAAAGACTGGGCTTGCTAAACATCTATGCCCTGCAATAGCTGAATGAATTAACAATTTTTAAAAACTTGCAGTAACTTAATAGCACAACAAACTCCTTAAGTTTTAGGTTTTGGAATTTTCTCAAAGAACAACATTTTTCTCTTTTCAAATTTTCTGCTAGGAAATTGAAGTGCATTCTCCTCAAATACTTATAAACTTGATCTTTAGTTGGCATGTGGGTGTGTTTGTCCGTATCTCCTGTCATGATACCAGCACAAAGTCTACTTTTAAGATATTAGTTAATGCCTCTTTGACAGCATGTTTCTGCTGTTCTGTTTAAACTTGCTCATGTTGGTGAACAGGTTTCTTCTGCCCTGGCAATGTACTCTTGTTCTTTAGAAACTGTAAACCATGCTACCTGCTTATCCCAGCTGATATTTCTTCTCCTCCCTAATTCTGCTGGAAGGTGGGATGAGGAAGATTCTACAGTTTCTAACTTCTGCCTCTGTGCTTAAGTTTGTAGGTATAAATTGAGTATACAGCTTTCCTTTTGAAAACTGCACATGACACTGTTTTCTCTCTATCTAGAAATTGGATTGACCATAAAGGTCGGGCATGCTAAAACCACCAAGAAAATGAGGTCCAGAGAAAAAGTACGCAATGGATGTACTTTCTATACCTAAAAACCACTTTGCTGATAATCTAAGTTCCTGTCCTCTTGCTTTGTTTGCAGGATCTTGGTGTCAGGAATTGGCTGTTATTTCATGTTTTTATCCTGTGCTAATTTTAACCCAATTGCTAAGAATAGTTCCAGTAAGTTTGAAAAATTTGCAGCGCTTCAGGAATGCGTATATCTTACTAATTTATATGGTGCAATAATGTTTTTCATGTATGTAAGTATTTCATTAATTGTGTTTCTCCATTCTTTTTGTATTCAGACTTCCTTTTCATTAGCATTAGTGGGATCAACGTGGGTTGTCACCTTGAACAGAAAACTTTGTCTAACATTGAGTTGATCTTGTAGGCTGAGATTCACATCTCAAGATATTTGTCTCCAGCAGCTCACTGAATGAATAAAGCCTTGTTTAAGGATGAAATACCCGAGACTAGATGTGTATTGCTCCACCTAGAATTCTGCCTTGTTCACAGTACGAAGCAACTACAGCTCTGTTCGTAGTAGTTTATCACCTCAGTCCGAGCTGTCTGAGTTCGCATTTTCCAAGCAAAGCTTTCCAAAGGCGAAGTCCACCTGGTTCACAAATTCCTGGACTTGTATTTTTCCAAGAATTCTGCAAAACCCATCAGCTTTCCATATGATTTTCCCAGAGTTCATGTGAATGATACATCAGCAGCCCAGTTTTATGCCTTTGAGTATTTTAAAACTATATTCTGACATTGTTGAAAGCTCTGCAATCAGACTCTATGCTTTAAATAACCTTATCAGAAAAGGTCTTAACAGTATTTCACACTATGCTGTGTTCAGTAATAAGACTCTGTAGAGAGACAATAGAAGACAATGGAAAATAATGAAACTCTTTGCAGTGTAGATTATTTTTTTCTATTTTATAACAGATGTTTTTCTTTTCTATCAGAGAAGCATTAAAAATAAAAACTAATGGCAATGACTGCACAAGCCCAATTGCAAATAATCCTGGCTCAAAAAGGGATGCTCACTTCTGCGCTGTCTGCAGTGACTATGCTTCAGGATACCACTATGGGGTCTGGTCATGTGAAGGCTGCAAAGCATTCTTTAAAAGAAGCATTCAAGGTAGGAGAATCAGCTTTGGATGACTTTGCTCAAATAAGTTGTTTCATATGATCAGGGTCTGCAGTGGTTGATGTAGTAATGAGCTGATCTAAAATCCTGGTGTATGGCGCTGCATGCTGAAAATAGAGCAACACATGATTTGGCTACTTTATCTTTTTGGTTTTAAGTTCTCAAGATCTGGAAACATTACAAAGCGAGAAATTGATTTTTTTAGAGGAGAAGTGGAACACATAGCATGGGAAGGCCGTGCAGCAAAGGCCTCAGTGGGATGGCACTGCAGACCTGTGAATCTGTCTGCAGTCTGTGTCCCAAAGTAGACAAAGTAATTCTGAGTTTGTTATAACAGACACAGTTAGAGTAGGTAATTGTCTGCAGACCTTGCTTGCCAGGAACTACTCTTGACAAGAGTATATCACCTGGAGCTGTTGAGTCACAGCGTATAATATTTCTGTGCAGTATGTAAGATATAAAAATATGTGTAGCAAGGATTAGGTACAAAGCTGATTATTGTTATTTCTCAGCTCTCCACATTGCAGTATTTCTTACTCTGCCAGATCTCTCTAAGATTTTTGCTTCAAGTGTTTAAATTCTTAAATATTTGGTATTTAGTTCAAATTTGCTGAGTGGCTGCAGTATGAAGCAAATGTAGGTCTCCGTGTTTGTTATCAGAGCCTATGAGCAGTGACTTATGCACCACATTGCAGCTTTGGACCACTTAATTTCTTTAACCTTGGCTCTAGTTGTCATAGTCTTTGGCCTCATCTGGGTCCTCGTGGTGGAAACTCAATTGGATTGACATTGGGTACTACATGCAGATACTAACTGAAGATCCTGTTATTTTTCGGTCTGTAATGTTCCCTCCTCTTCTGCACACAAAGCCTTTGGCAATCATGAGATATTTTCTCTTGGCTCAATATGGCAGAGTTGGTGTCAATACTAGAAGCAAATCTAATTCAAAACTTGTTTACCTTTTCAACTTATTGCGCAAGTTCTGCATGGATGAACAACAATTTCTATAAACTGGTACAAGTTCTTTTGATTTCTAAAATAATGGAAGAGAACTTTGTCTGCAGTTTGTCTCAAATGGAGACTGAATTTGTCCTCAAAGTGGTTTTTGTCAGGAAAATTATTTGCCTGCTCTGTGTTGTTCACATGGGTTTGGCCATGCGCAAGTAATCCATTGTGGCCTTTTGTACACCTTATTGTACCCTGTCAGGTAACGGGTATTTTTGGTAATTCAAATAAATGAAAGTAAGCTTTTTGGCATAAAACACTATCAAGCACTCAGTTGCAACTGCCATTATGAAGGAATTGCTTATAAAAATTAAAAACTTCTGGGCCTACCATAGACCAAATTGTTGGGCTAATGTCTAATTAAAATCAGATGGCATGACTGAGCAACTGTGTGTGGTCTCCTCTGCTTGTCCAAGTCTATAGCGTAGTGTATTCATCCCACATCTCTAAACATCTGCCTGCAAGCTAAATTATCCCAAGGCCAGAGGAGTTTTAAACCCTTTCATACTCCTGTGTGCTTGGGTTATAGTGCAACAGAGAGCTTCCTCCTTTCCCCCCCACCATGTTGTGTGAAGAGTGACAAGCAGTAATTTGTTTTTCAGTCATATCTGCCAGTAGGAAACGGGACAAACTGTAACCTGATATCTTCTTTTTAAAATTGTCGGTTCAAAAATTCAAGGTTAAAATTATTTTAATTTTGCAAGGAAATAGTCACAATGGTTCAGTTAAATAATTACTCTTGAGGACATGAACTCTTGGACATGCATCAAGAAAAAAAAACTCCAGTAGCTGTATCTTTGCCTGATCTATTCTTAAAGTTTTAAAAAATAACTTAAAAACAAGCTGAGAGAAAAGGCATTAAGAAGTGTGAGTGAATATTTTTTGCATCCTTTGGTGACTACTGCAAGACAGATTTCCAGTATCTGGCAGGAGGTGATTCGACTGAATTTACACCAAGAGCATACTCAAGTCCAGTTTACAGTAATAAACCTTTGGACCAGATTATTGATTAATGAACTACAATAATGTAAAGGGGTTTGAGTGGGCAAAAGGTAAAGAGGTGAGGTGGGAGAGAAGAAGAGGTTCTAGTGGAAGCTGATGAAAATAAGACAAACACTTGTCCACAGTATCTAAAAGTTGCACCTTCTGCTTGTGCTTTTCTTTATACCATACAATATGCATTACTTTATACTAGTCTTCTTGGGCTGCTTTTTTTCATTAACTTTGGTCCAGGGTCAATCCTCTAAAGACTTGTTCATTCCTGGAACTCATCATGTCAGAGTTCAGTAAATAGAGCTGTAGTTTACTTAAATCTTTGCAGGACTGAAGCTGCGTGCGCTGCTGTTTTCAACTCTGCTGAGGAAAAAAAAGATCTGCTGTCTGTAGAGTTCCAATATACAGTAAAAAGTTGGAGGTTGGGAGCAAAATTCCACAAGAGCATGTGTCCCACTTTCAAAAATGAGTTGCGTTAGAAAGTGCTGGGTTAACTCACAGTCATCACTAAAAGCTGATCTATGTTGTCTAGTTACTTTTTGAGGCCACAGGTTGATGTTTTCAGTATAGGATAAGTATGTGGTTTTGCATCGCTTAAATTAATGGACCTCAGATATATGCATGTGAAAAAGTTTAGATGCTTAAAGTCAAGAAGGTCCTGATTTGGGAAATGACCAAGAGAGACTGTTGGGAGATGTTAAATTTTCTCTTCTTACTCTGCTGCAGGACATAACGATTACATCTGCCCAGCTACCAATCAATGCACGATAGATAAAAACAGGCGCAAAAGCTGCCAGGCATGCCGGCTACGGAAATGTTATGAAGTGGGAATGATGAAATGTGGTGAGTTTTGCGTGTCTGTGTTGTTTGCTTGGGTTTTGTTGGGTTTTTTTTTTTCCCTTCAGTCAATCCTGTATAGCTTTTTTTACTCTTGGAATCCTAAAAAGACATAACAGGCAATTACAGCAAGGTTTAAGCTGGTTTTATAGGGAGGAATGTACTGATTCTTAAAGAATATGACTTTTCGTTTTCAGAAGAAAACCTGTAGGAAGGAGTAAGGTGTAGGTTAAGCACATGAAAACCATAGTCCCTCTGCAGAGCTCTGGAAGGCTGTTTACTTGCACACTGTGTTCTGCAGAATGAGAACACAAGACCTGTTGCTGCCTGAGCCTAAACCAAGCTGAAATTCCCTCTAATGGGGGAAATGAGGCTGTACTGTGCTCTGCTGGTTGAATATAGTGCAAGAACCACAGAGCTGCATCAAAGCAGTAGTGCATTAACCCAGTATCCAGCCTCCAACAGTAGTAAGAGTGAATGCCCCAGGAGGAGCATAAGAATGAAACTAGCACCTCGGTGAAACTACTGCCAACAACTCTCAGCTTCCAAAAAATTAGCAGTTGGGGACTTCTGGTCTAGAAGAGGTTTCTTGTATTAAATAGATCTTAATATATTAACAAAATGTCAACTTTTCCATTGTCCCTCTTTTTAATTCGGTAAAGCCTTGGCATCTACCACATCCAATAGCAGCTTGACCACCAGTCACGTGAAGAAGCAGCTCTCTGGTTGCCAGGCTCTTTTGTGGGGCTTTGGTGGGGCAGCAAGGGGAAGGCAGTGGGCAGGCTGTTCTTCTTTCAAACAGGCTATTTTCATATGATGTCCTCCAACGTTTCTATCAGAAGTAGTAGAGAACAACTCCTGTTTGTCACTGCACCACACAAAATTATCTAGGCTTTTCTTTTCCCAATTTGGACTTACAGTCATGTGACTCCAATGTTGTTGTACATTTAAAGATTATATTTTTAAGGTTAATTTGAAGAAGAAAATAACTCGGAAGATATTTCAACATCTAATATACTTTCACAGTCATGGTTTATTGTTGTTTCTTGTAGATTCCCCAAATGTACATGATAGAAATAAACTGGGAAAACATCACGTAGGAAAACTGGAGTGGAAAGAAGGTCACTGTGCTTGGTCTTCTGTGATTTGCAGGCATGCACCTCATTTCATCTCATTTAATGTAGATACCCATTTCTATTTTGAGGCTAGGCAGTGCTTTCATCTTCCCACTGCTTTGATCTGAAGGCTGTTTGCAGAATATTATTTCCTTCATTAGGACCATTCTTTAGAATTCCAGCTGGCATTTATTGCTGAACATTAATGCCCATTTGTTCTTGTGCCAACATTGTCTTGTAGCTTAGAGGCTCCTTTTCTCTTTATTGTTAAGAGTCTAGTTGTATTTATGGACTACAATATATCCCCTCACAATCTTTACTAGGCTAAATAAACCAAGAAATCTCCTCCTCTTGCAAAATAGAAAAGCAGACAAAATCTGGAAGTCATCAAGGTAGCTTGTCCCTCAATCTGCTTTAGGCAGAAATAGTCCATTTTGCCCTTGGATGACCAGGATCATGGACAGTATTCCTGGGAACTCTCCTTGCTGTGATAGCATTAATACATATCGGTTTCTGCGGGAGCTTTTCTCTGCTTACAGCCCAGGATCCTGTTTGTCTTTTTCATGGTTGCAACACATTGGCAGTTCATAATCATTCTATGAGCTGTTATGATTGCAGCCTCCTGGTTCATTTCTAGTTGATAACTCCCAGTTTAGAGCTGCGAATCTCAATTGTCCTTTGTAGTATTTTTATACTCCTGAAGTGCATTTAGTTTCTGTTGCTCAAGCCAGCTAGTTCTTTCTATATGAAGCTCATATCTTGTTCTGTACTGATGATGCATCTCAACTTTCTTGGTGTTCTTCATTATTATGGTCTTAGCTACCTTTGCTGTCTGGCCTCCAGAAAGGAAAGCCTTATGCTTGCAAATGAGACTCCTTTTGAAACCTTTCTTTCTGAATGGTGTCACTGTTTTTTGGTTCATCTTTATGACTGAGAATTTTACTTAAAGTTTTTCCAACAGGGGTTTCTATCAAGCCCCAGTTCTGGAGTGGCAGAGTTTTTGTAAAGAAAGATTCCACTCTGATAATATAAGGTACTCCTTCACAATGCTTTCCTTAAATTAATCTTTTATTGTAATTGCCCAGAAAGTCTTGGTGTTTGATTAGACCTCATAGGCACTATGGTATTACAAGTAATAAATAAGTACTTATGTCTTAGCCTGTGTTCCTTTTAAAACTTGTCACATTCATAAACATATTCTCCTACAATAATGAATGTTTACAGGACATTAATGGTTATGCCAGACCAAAAATGACACTTTGAAACTATAACAGGCAAATAACAGGAATTGTATTTTTTAAAAAATAAGGATCTTTAAATAGTAGCACTGAAATTTGAGACTCTTGAGAATTTAATTTGAGAGTCAGAAAAAGGAATATAAAAATTCCTCACAATTGTCTGAGTTGCCTGATGAGTTAACAGGCACCTGTGAGTAATGCTGATGCATGAACACATGGTGACAGACATTTAAACCAGACAGAGTTTAAGGCTGTATTTCTTGCATGAAATGTAAATGCGATTTCCTGCAGACCAGAGTGATTATCTTTCAAGTTTTTTCTTGTTAGAGCTGTGCTTTAATACCAGTTTTTTACTGTAGAAGCCATAAAAGAGTATGTTTTCTTTTTAATGAAAGCTTTTCCCCATCTCTCCTCCTCTCCCAGGTCACTTAGTGAATGCATTGGTTCGCATCTGCTAAAACTCTGGATAGGACAGAATGGTTTGTAAGTGCATTTTTGCTCAGTGGAGACTTGTTGTCCAGCAGAAGTGATAAAAGAACCACAATTATGACTTTGTAGTTTATGAAAGCTCCTCATAAAAACTCTGCACTGTTTGCATCAAATCCTTAAATCCTCATTTTGTATATTATCAATAGACACCTTGAGGAAAAAAATACACATATATGTGTGTGTGTATATATACCACATATGTTTATGTATGTAAATGTGATCAGGCAGCACATGCCATCTTTAAAGCAGTAAGAGGCAAAAGGAAAGTGTTGCTTTGGAGTGTCCTTGTCTGAAATTCTCTTGGATGTCATCACATTCATAAACATTGAGAAGTCAACCCAACAAGCCGTGGATAATTGAGTGGAGGCTAGCTTGGAGGTGCTTTGTATTAAGGTGATAATGGATTTTCTTACCGTCATTGCCAAAAGCACAATGAGGGTCCTAGGCACTGTATCTGCAAATTTCTCTGTAGCATGTCTGTATTGCCTATGGTTCCAATCAAGGAAATTACTGCTAAATTTTGGCACTAGCAGTGGTAGAAATATAATTGCAAAGCACCAGGAACAAGGAAACAGAAATTCTGCAGTAAACTCTACCAGCAAACTTGAATAAAACAGGTTGGGATAAAATTGATCTTCTCTTGGAGCTTTCTGGTGTTCACCTGGGGAGCTGAAATGGACTGGACTGTTTGCCAAAGGCAGTAAAGAAGAGGGGAGTTGCTTCATCCTTAGCTATAGCCGCTGCGGGACCAGCTATGCTTGTGCTTTTCTTTTTTGCTTCCTGAGGCTCAAATAGACCTTCTTCCATCAGGAGTTTTCAGTTTCCCTGTTGGACTAGACTTACCTTTTATTCCCTTCCTCTGCCCCACTCCTATATCTTTTTCCCCATGTGCCAGTTCTCAATGTGTTGAAAATGTTCCAAAGATAAAGCTCCTTGCTCCCCTCTCCCTGCTCCACATGAGGAGGCTCAGAGGCCATATTGAAAAGTGATGGAGAGATACTGCCCTTGAATACTGGCATCATTCCACAGACCTGCAGAAAGAAAAACAGACTTCTCCATGGGCTGGTGTGGTTCAGGGTCCCTCTTTTTCTCCTCTGCATGGCTGCTCTGTGCAGTTTCTGGATAGCACTGTGAAATACCATAATTTACTTTTTCGAAATAGAAAAGTAAGTGGGGGAAAAAAATGTTTTGTGGCCTTCCCTGGACATCAGATGTATTAATTGTATTTTAGCTATTATAAAAATTACTGTAATTTCAGCTCGTGTTCTCATGTGTGTATGGCAGACGGCAGCTTCTTTGTCAGTAGGTCTGCTCTGTTCTCACTGGCACATTTGCATTTGCTTTCAAAGGTGGCTGGAGTGATAATGATTTACTAATGTAGACTTGAGCGAGTTTTAAGCTCAGACACTTATAAAAAAGTATGATAATACATTCAACGGTAGAATCTGCGGTTGCTACTGAACTATAAGCAGTTACCAGGGACCAAAATCAATATTAAGAGCAACGTGCCATATAACTGCCCACTAGGTCAGACAGCAGAGGCATTTGGCATATTCAAAGAATTTAAAAAGCAGGAATTGCTTTAAAAGTAGTGTGTTTCACTGCCAGTACCTGTTGTGGCTTCATGGGTGAGTGAACAACAGGCTCATACTTTTTTTTTTTTCATTGTGCCTTATTTCTTATATTCTTGTGATCATTTACCCATGTGGTCTATGGTGATGTAGCTCAAGGTCTTGCCCTGGGTCCAGCATTCTCCACTGAATACAGCTATTTTCTTGTGCAAAGAAGAGCTCTAAATAAGGAGAGTGCTGTAGGAAGAATGGGGGTTTTGCTCATCTTGTGCACTTCTCCAATTGCCTCAATTCCCTTTATATGAATGAATATTAAGTATAGTTAGGGAGTTTATGGTAAAGTCAGAAATAGTACCTGATCTGGGAAGCTCCAAGTATTTTATTGCTGTGCCTTTACACAGATTGATCCATGTCCCTGTGTCTAGTGAAGCCAATCATTAAACTGATCTATAATTATAATACGTAGTTTTATAAACACTTATACATGCCTGTTGGATGCTAACAGACATACAGGTAAAATTTCTCAGTCCTGCATAAACTCTGGATTTGAACAGAAAGCAGAAATTCTTCTGCGTTGTTGAAATGTGGTGTTTTAATTGGAAAGGCTGCTACTTTCTGATGTGTCAATTGACTTAATAAGCTTAAATGTTGTTTTCTTGATTGTGTAATATTACAATGCGCTCTTTTTTAATACAAGCACAGAATAAATTTTAATGTGGAAATAAGCTGTATATCTCTTAATTACTGATGAGTTGTGTTTTATGCACATGGCTCAGTGCATCAGCCTTCGCCTGCTTTGGCAATATAACACGATTAAAAAATACAAACAATAATTCAAAATCTGTCGTCCCCCCCCCACCTTGATTTATGTCACCAACTACGGTGGTTTTTTTAGTAACAAGTTTTTGATGCAGAAATGTCATAACACTCCTAGTTGGCTTTTTGCACTGGATATTAGAAACTGTTTTTATGTTTTAAATGAAGCTTTGGTGTTTTTTTTAGTAAGTACTAGTTGTATATGAAACTTGATTTAGTCAAATAACGTAAAATAACTTAAAGGGGCTTGCTATTTCCCAGTAAGAAGCCCCCACAAGTATGGAGACCTTTAGTGCCATCAGTAAGTATCACAACCTGACTGAATTATTTTAAGATAGAGCGTGGAGTGCAGCTGCACAGGTGAAAACTGTACAAGGCTGTATCAGTTAGAACAGGATGCTGGACTACTGCTTTTTAATATTTTTAAAATTTTGCTGATTTCTTTGATCTCTTTCATTGAAGTACCTGGTCACTTACCTGTCAGTTTTTATTTTAGATAGGCTACAAAATGTTATTTAAAAATCTTTACAGCAGTGAATTGGAAAGGCCTGATATTTTCCATGCCACAGAGAAGTCTGGGGGACAGTATGAGAGAGCTGAGGACAGCTGATCAGAGGATGTAGAGTCCCACAAGACTGCACTTGGTTCACTTCAGTGCCAGGAACTGAACTAGGGTCAATGAGCTGGTTGCAAGGGCTTGCTTGTCCGCATGTTGCTTCTGAAAGGTCCGTCCAAACTGCTGGCATTTCTTCCTCGTTGTGTCCTTGGGGATCTCCTCCTCTCCCCAGATCCATCTCAAACCAGTAGTTTTTTGGACTTTATAATTTTAGATATGGTCCCTAACTGAACCACTTTTCCATGTTTTTAATGCAAAGAGTGTTGCTGTTCACTTGTCTTCTTTTTGGTGGCTTCACAGCTGCACCGAGTCCTGGAGAACAAAAACTATGCATGTCATGGAGCAGCTGGTATTTTTTGATAGCCCAAGAAACCTTCTTCTCTGCCCTGCATCTCTCTATGGCTTTTAGTCCCTTTTTGCTATTTTTCTTCTTCTGTCCTTCAAGATGTCCATGTTCAATGAGCTTCGGCTTTCTAAATAGTGGAAGCAATGCATGGTGTTGCTTCTTTAGATCCTTTCTGGTATTTACAGTCTCTACCATGCACATACATACCTATGGTAATCAGAGCCATGGATCTCTCTGTAGATAGAGCACCCTGGTACCTAGGCATTTCCCCATCTGTGTCCAGCTGTACTTTTGTTCCAGTTGCTTAGCTCACTGTCGACCTTTCTTCTTTGTCTTCCCTGATGGAAAATATTTACATACTTTCTATGCATGACATGACTTCAGAACAGTCTGCAGCCCACCGTGTCATTCTAATGTTTTTCTGAAGCTGACAAAGCACTTTAAGATTTTCCTTTTGGCCTTTGTGCATTAGTCCAACATGCATTAGCAGAGTTCACTACATCATCCAAGTGTCTTTGTAGAAATTATTCTATGCCTTGCTGTCCTTTGACTCTCTCAGGAAAAAAAAAAAAGAATTTGCCCAGACAGATGAAGAAATTGCTCTGTAACATGTGTAGTTCTGCAGTTAACCTTTTTTTTGGGGTATCCTCATCAAGTCTGATTTCATAAATCTACCATCTAGCATGTCTTGAGCTGTGATTATCTCTACTGGTGAATTATCTTTCCTAACTGCTGTTCAGCTGCTCTGGCAACTTCTAGCTGGATGTCATTCAGCTAAGCATCTGGTTCTGCAAATCATTGATTGTTTTCCTTCAATCCATTATTTGTGCAAATGTCCTGTCAGTACTCAACCCAATTCATCCTACCCATATTCCTTTTAAGGATGCAAAACCATCCTTGCCCGTTGCAGACTTTAGGCTGGACTTCTAGCTGATAACACTTCTGTTTCCAAATGGCTTTTCCCACTTGGATTCCTCCATGCCTGAGGACTGTTCATTGAACCAACTTTGCCTATTTATCTTTTTCAGTCTCTTGGGTTTCCAAGTAGAAGTTGTTCTCCAATATTGAGAACTTCTTTAATGGTCATTCTGCTCTCTTACAACTGAGGTGATTTACTGAACTGGCAGCAAGTGAGGATGATAGCAATCCGCAGTTGATAGTTTCACATCCTTGAAGTCCTGGCAGACTTTTTTAGCCCTTATCCAGTCTTTTCAGTGCCTTCAGGTTGTACCTGACTGGCCTTTGCATCCCACCCTTCTCACAGGTTAACTGAAATGGTGTTTGACAGCTGCTGAAGACAAGACAGGACTATGACCTGAAAAGCCACCTCATCTGAGGAACCTCTACCACTGAGTCTGCATTCACCCAGCATCTTATTTAGCAACACAAAGCCTTGTCAACAGTGTCTGACATTAATTTTTTGTGCTCCCACTGCCTTTATTTTTAACTTGGCTTATGGTTGGACCTCTTCGCTAACTGAAACCCAGGGCCAGTATTGCATTGCCTGGTTGGCATTTAGACAATGGTCTGTAAAGCTCGGATGGATATGGCTGAAGAATGGTAGGAATTGCTGAATCCGGTAGCTTGACAAGGGAAATTGCCACATTGCCATGTCCTCCAGGTCCATTAGCAAGTCTGAGCATGCATTGTTATTAGGCACGTACGCACACAACACCCGTATCCACAGTCAGCCGCAAAGATCGGCACAGACGGAAAACACAGCACTCTGTGAACACAAGCAGTGTTATACAATATGGATCCTTCCAGTAGCTGGGTTTAGACACTCACTCTGTCACATAGTTGGCCTGCGGATCCCCATATCTCCTCAAGTGATGGCCTCTGGCTCTACAGCCTCACCCCAGTTGCTGGTGTTCAGTCCTTCTCCCTCACAAATGATCACAGAAACAGGCATGTGTGATGGATCCCTCCAGTAACTGCACTTAGACAGTCAATGTTAGCCAATAGCTGGCTCCTGGCCCCTCTGTTCTTCCAGGTATTTTGTGCACAAACCCTCTCTCTCATGCACGCACACGACAAACCAGGACTCTGGCAGCTGGTCCGAACTTATTGCCCTACCGGTAGCTGACACCCAGATCCTTTGGCCTTTCTAGTAGGTGGCTTGGAATGTCTGGTCCTTCCAGGTGAACTGCAAAGCTTTTCCTGTTGACTTATCTGCTGGGTGTCATGCCCAGAACACAGGATGATCGTTCTCCTTTGATAGTCCTGAGAGCACCCTGGCCAGTGTGCTTGTTGTCACTGATTAGATTCTTGGGATTCTTCCATCTTCATCATTCGTTTGCTTCTTTGTCTTCACACAATTTATGAAGCCTTTAATCTTATACCCCAGTGAAGAAGAACCAGAGTCTGTGACCAGGACAAGAAGTCTTTAGGCAACACACCAAAAAGACTTCATAAATGTAGTAATGCCAAGATAGTAGTAGCAACAGCAGAAAGGATGCTTCTGTCAAATGTGTTGTGGGACTGAAACCAAATGAGACAATTTATTATGCTTTAAGACTCCGTGGTGCCTATGTATGCAATAACTGTCGGTCTAGTCTAGATTTATGCATAGGCATTTTCATATCTATGAAAATTCAACCTTTGAGTATCATATGTCACTAAAAGTGGTGATGACCAGTGCCAAAAATTAACTTCTAAAAGATTTAGAGGACAATTTAGCTGTGATATTAGAAATGTTAAATGCTGGAGGATTCCAGTCTAAGGATCTCTTCAGTAACTTAATATTTTTAAATATCCTGATCATTAATATGGTACAGTCTTGCACATTAGTTACTGTCAAGGATTATTGGTAAATCAATAAACATAGTCCTTGTTACAGAAAATGCTGAAGGGGTGAGGGAAGTAGAAGCCGTGACTGAATGTTTTAGCAAATCCCTATACCATGTTTTTGGAAATGCTTTTAGACTCTTCCCATGGCAGCTATGCAAGAACAGGTGACAGTGGTCCCACCAATAACCCTGACAGAGGACTGGAGAATGTTTGGTGTTGTCAGAATGAACAGTAAGTTAAGTCCAGGAATTTAAGGGACTGCTCTTCAACTGAAATAGAGTACTGCAGGCAGAACTCCAAACAGGGGCTTGCTCCTTCTAGTTGTAGGTATCTGAATTCGTTTTGGGGAAACTCCTGCCGGCTTTGTGGAACGCAGGGAGAAAATGGGTTGCATCTCAGTAAGTCCCCACCTAGAACACCCAGCTAGCAGTGAGGCCCAGCTGTGCTTCTGGCTGACTTATTTACTCTACGTCATGGCCCAGCCTTTCAGAAGTCTTTTCACCCAGTTTACATCTAAATCAGAATTTAGAAACAGAACTCACAAACAGATATCTTTATTTGCATTTAAAGACCCGATTTATGTCTTTTTGATGTCAATGGAAATTTTCCCATGGACTTTTAAAGTGAGTTGACTGAAGTTCAAAAATAAACATTTTTTTAAAAATGTTTAAGAAATTATTTTTGGTTTAGAATAAACAAACCCCTCTGCTGAAGTCAGTGGAAACAAAGTCAACACTGAATTCTCTAGCAGTTCTGAAACTTGATGTTCAATATTAGATGTTCAATTACATCCAGTATTAAAGGGTTTTCCCTCTTCTCCCCAAATATTTGGAATTATATAATGCAACACTGAGAGAAAAATACTTCAGTGCAATCATGTGCCTCTCGTTTCAGGCTCACGAAGAGAACGCTGTGGGTATCGGATCCTGCGCCGCCATCGTAATTCAGAAGATCAGGTGCATTGCATTGGCAAAGCTAAGAAATACAATGAGACGGCAACCCGCGTAAAAGAGATCCTGCTCAGCGCAGTCAGTCCGGAGCAGTTTGTTTTATCGCTACTTGAAGCGGAGCCTCCTAATGTGTTGGTGAGTCGTCCCAGCAAACCATTCACGGAGGCCTCCATGATGATGTCCTTGACAAAACTGGCAGACAAAGAGCTGGTTCACATGATTGGTTGGGCCAAAAAAATTCCTGGTAAGAATATAAATCTTGTTTTTTGTTTATTTTAGTCAATGCTTTTACCATCAATGTGTCATTCTGTACTCTGAAATAATACCACAGCACAGTAAATGTGCGGTTTGAAAATCTTAAGCTTTTTATCCTACAAAGTAATGGACAATTTATTGCTCTCTGTGATTCACCTGGATGTGATTTGATTTAGACAACAACGTAGTCCGCAATTTGCTGTCTGTTGTTAGTCAAATACTTGTTCGTGTTGCTAAAAAGCATAGTTGGTGTTGCCTGTAATTTTTACCTTGTCAAAAATACCTGACGAGTCTGATTTAGAAGGTTTATTAAAAGGGGTATTAACTAGATTGCTATAAAAAAGAATTGAAGACCAGATTATTTCCTTGAATCCTGCTAGAAGATTTCTAATACAGTTGAAAGCTGAAGTGTGTCCAAGCACTGAATGTCTGCAATTGCTTCATTTGACAGAGTTGCTATGCAAGATCTTCAGATTGCGAAGTGGTGCGTAGTATCTATCTAGGAATTATCGTGCACTCTCCTTCAAAACAAAAATCAATAAAGATGCTTTTGGTCACTGGCAACACAAAGAACATGCACTGAAGTACAACTGCATGTGTTATTGCCTTGAATGGCTCAGATGGGACCACCGTATCGTGGCAATGTACCGCTTAGTTCTTACAAACCCCAAGTGGTGAGCACTTGCAATTCCTTCTCCATGAAGCACCCACAATTAAAACAGTCAGAATGAAGATTAAAAGCCTGAATAAAAGCAGCCAGCACACAGGGAAGATAGTGGGCAAAGCTGTGCAGAGAAACTTGCTGGCTGGCACCAACTAAACTGCAGACTGTGGCCCTTTAGCAAGGGCTGAGGTGACCAACTATAATAGTGACCTGGAAGAAGCATCAAATAATTGATAGACATGGGGCGGCAGGCTTAACCCTTAACTTCAGGTATAGTACTCTGCTAGAAGGGAACCCTACGGTGCGTACCCTGGACTTGTCACACTAGTGCACTGTAAACGGCACTTGCTGCTGCTTGAATACTTACGCAGGAAGACATGACAGTAATCCTTACGTCTAGAAATAAACTGAGTGTCTACAGTACAGGGAAGAAACTTGGTGGAGGTTATTCATATAATCCTTATACTAAGAATTAAGGGAAGCCTCTCCCATTTCAGATCTAGTTGGAGTGGCTGAAGGTGCCACTAGCTTCAGCTGCTGGACTGCAGCTCCTAGCTGCAGATTAGTCTCCACAGCTCAGCGGCTGTGTTGGAGGGTTCAGGTGTGGTGGGTTTAGGGTGTGAAAATTCCAGGTCAGCTGCTGAGCTGCTGGGGAGGAGGTGGTTGCACAGCACAAGGCTGTTAAACCACGCTGGCCATTTGCAAAGCAGCAGTGGTTTTGCTGTTAATGTGGAATGTTTGAAACCGAGAGCCCGAATCCTTAATCCTTACTTTTCCTGAGATAAACTCTGAAAATAACTGTAAGGTAAGTAATCATAAGCAGTGTCTATTACTATAATCTCTTGTTTGATCAGAAAAACTTTATTAAAAGGTACCATTTCAGAGGACTCCGTATAGTTATGTTAATCCAGTAGGAAGCCAATTGTGAAGGAAAACCAGAAGAAGTCTTAGAAAATTACCCCATTTTAAGCACTGTTTGAATGTGAAAAAATGCTCAAACCAACCTTTTCCATTTTCTGATTGTTCTTAATTTCTATTTTTTTAACTATGTCGGCTTTTTTAAAAAAACCCAACTACAAACCCAAAACCTCAGCCAGTTGAGATTAATTTTTTAAATTTTCTAAAAGATCAGTTTCCAAACCAACCCTAACTTTTATGTTGATCACTTTTAGTTTATTTTCAACATCTGTCAGAAATAATTTTTTTCTTGGCATTAAGAGGACTGTACGAAGAAAAGCCATCGAAACAGTCAAACCGCTTCAAAACAGTTCCTGGGGATGTTGACACTTTATTGTGTATGTTTGTTTTTTCCGATCACTCCTGTTACACAGAACAGAAGTAAATGTCATTTCAGAACAATGCCAAAAATAGATGTGATGTTTAATATGTACCCAATTATAAGTAATATTGCCATGTTACGTGGTAGTTAGAGCATTTACTTGAAAGTGGATTTTTTTTTTTTCCATTAAAATAACTGTGGTGACTAAAGCTTAGGACATAGAATTTCAGTTTTCAAAAATTCTTGACTGAAGTTAGTAATCTAGATCTGTGCTCTGCTTCCTTGAGATAAAGTCTTAGGAAAAAAAAAAAAATTACAGATGTCTTGACTAATGGCCCAATGAACAGTAATTTTACTTTCTGCGAAGGTGAATATTTGCTTTTGTGTACCTGGGTAGGAAGCCTATTTTCACCTCTAAATTATTGTTGGCTATTATTTTGACACTCACCAAAAGTGAAAGAAAATATTTTTTTATTTTTCCTTATAGATGCTGATGTTAACAGTAACTTTTTGCCTAAATAGGAAATATATTTTTTCATATTTAATACTTAAAGAGCTTCTTCTGTGAAGAGTTTTACTCTGTGACTGTGCCTTTGTCTATACTTTCAGCTTAATGGATTGTATTTTTGACGTTGCTCAGTAAAAGAGAAGCTGATGCCTGGGTTTTTTCCTTCTGAATTCCAAGTATTTTAATTCTAAGTTGTCAGACAGCAGAACATAACTTCTGTAACTGACTTTTACTTTGACCTAGTCTGAGTGATTCATAGCTGAACCTGCATTGCTAATCAATAGGATGTTGTAATAATACTGACATTTGGATTCATTATGCAACCTAGTGTGTGCTGACCAGAGCAGTGTGTCATTTGCCGTTTAGTACACATCCAGCGCAAGTTTTTCTTGTCCGTCTCAGTAACTTAGAATTAAATTATTAGGTATAGATCATGTGATTTAAAGAATATGTACTATAGCCATAGACAAATAAGTAGTTTAATGTACTCTGCAGCAAATTAAATGGGACTTCTGGCACTGCAGTAGAAGCTGTGGTGGAGGAAGCTGTGTTGCCCTCAAACTTTAAAGCATAAGATTGTTAGGAAAAGGACCGGCATAGCCCTTCCAATAGCCGTGCTCAATGGCCATAAACCATACTGCTCTGCCGATAATCTGAGTTTAGCAGATGACATCCACAGTAAATCTGGGTCTTTAAGTATCTGGAGATGGAACGCTGGGACTCGTTCAGACATCTCACTCAACTGAGGTAGCTTTTAAATCCAGTAATGGATTGTTTATGCTAAAGAAATCAGCACATGCCTGTGTAAATGTTTATTTAAATAAACTTCCGAAATGTCTTTGGGCTGTTGTTTCCCGGGAAACTGCCACTGTCAGTTTATGCTATTCATGCATCCATGATTGTTTTTCTAAAAGCACTTTTAAAATTATGAGTGTGTGTCTGGCAGATAATCTGCTGTTGGCTGTGGATCCTGTAGTAAATTCTGTGACAGCAAAATCTGGGAGGGAAGGTCCTGCTCAGAGGCTCTTGTTTACCCTTCTCATAAAATAAGCAGCAAGGCTATTGATTTCAAAAGGCAGCACTTTTAGCAATGATAAGAGAAAATGCACATTACCCAGTTTATGTCAACCTGGGGCTGTCACCGACTGTCTTCCAGCCTAGTAGTTTAATACAATTAAAATACGTGGAGCATTTGTGTAAATTACTGATGCAGATTCTTTGGCAGCGCAAACGTACTGTGAGTGTTTTAAGACCTCAGATAACTGGCAAGAACTAAGGAGGACCTGTCTCCCGTGGCCAGGCTGTACCAATTTTTCACTCTGCGGAGTTGCAGATGCCAGCTTCTCTGACCATGGAGCACCTTTGCTAAGCAACCTGTCTAAAGGAGCTCTGCTTCGAAAACCATGGCCTGATCTTGGTTTTGACTGCTGGACTGGTCTCCATTGTATCTGTGTTTTACTCCTTGACTGAGCAGGCTGCTTTCCTGCTTGTGTTTGGATAATTTACACTTCTGATCTTTTGGTTTGGGTTGTATACATTTTACTTCTCTTTATTTGGCTCCTATGCATATTTTTTCCCTGGTCATTTTTGCAGAGGAAGGGAAAGGGAGGGTGCTTCAGGCTGTGCTGCAGTGCTCTCTGATGTCTTGCTCTAAGTTCTGGAGAGAACTAAATGCTGGAACAGGTCTATGCACAATCAATCACTTTTTTTTTTTTTTTTTTTTTTTTTTTTTTGCTTCTGGGCTGCCGTGTATGGAGGCAATGGGGACACTATTACCTTCGCCTACTCCCCTTGTCTTTTATTTTCTGGTTTATTGCAATTTTGGGGAAGGAGGCAGGAGGGAAGAGATGGGATAGGGTCAACATGTGTCATTTACAAAGGGGGCGATAACACAGAGGCACCAAGATGTGGGTTCTTTTCACAGTTACCTGACAACCCCAGAAACATGCCTGTCTTATGAGATTAAAAAAAACCTGCAAGTGACAACCACATGTTCTGGAGAAAGATCGTACTATTTTCTTGGAGTCGTCTGCAGTGCAGTAATCTCTGACAAATGCAAGTTTCGCAAGTGATTCCCTGGTGCTTCTCAGCAGGCTGGGGATCGTCATCTAAAGAGGTGGCCAAGCATAAAGCAGGTCCTCTGCAGTCACTTGAGTTTCACCAACTGTATGGGAGTAACTGCCCTTGAACATCACTCTGCTTTATGTCAAATGTTTTGTGGAAGATTTGACGGTGACAATAGCAAATATTTCTGTTACTATTTGAGATGGCAGCACGGTCCGTCTGATGTCAGTGCTCCCTTTTCTGGCTTTCTTCACAAGCCACAATTCTTTCTGTTTCTTTTTGTTTCTTATATACTCCGTCTGATTTATTAAAACAGAGGAATAAACAGATTGATTTATATTATCGTCATCATTTTAGGCTTTGTTGATCTCAGCCTCTATGACCAAGTAAGACTCTTGGAGAGCTGCTGGATGGAAGTTTTAATGATTGGTTTGATGTGGAGATCAATTGACCATCCTGGGAAACTCATTTTTGCACCAGATCTTGTACTAGACAGGTAAGAGAAATAAGCTTCTTGAGAATGCTTCATGATGGCATGTTTGGAGGTGGGGTGAACAAATGTCTTGAGGCTCCACATCCTTACAGGGGTTTAAGGAATGCTAAGCATAAACATATTGTTGATCTTGACAGGTCCTTAATTCCTGTAGCACACAACAATAACTTTCTCTGTATTTTTCACATCTTTTGTTCGTTTTGTTCCTTTTGGTCCGGGTCTCTAGATGTTGAAACTGTAGGCACATCAACACATTGTCAATCAATTTCCTCCAGCTGATAGATTTTTCTTCCCCCCTCACTCAAAAAAGAAAAAAAAGGCAGATGTTGTGTCAGGCCGTATTTTAATTTTTTTAAAGTAGCTTTTTTACCTGTTTTTCTTCCTGCTCCCAGTGCAGACTTCATAAATAGCTGTAATAATGAACATTGCAGCACTAGTCAAAAGGGATTTAAGAAAACCCCTAACTTGCTTTTTAATACTGAAAGTATTTTTTTTCAAGCTAAAGCAGAGTGTTTGCAAGATTAAAAATTATTTCTCCATAACATCATGTACCAGCAGGGAAGAATACAGATTACTAAGGGTGTTTTTCTACAGGACCTTAGAATAATTTGACCTGGGCTTCATAATGGTAAAAAGTCAGGGAAACAACCTGCTCTCATGGGTAGATTTAAAATGTCTCTTAACCTTTTCAAATGGGGAAATTCAGATCTCTACCAGTTCTGTGGCTTGAGCTCAATAATAATCATCGTCATAGATACAGAAAGCAACATGGCTTAGTAAGAAAGATAAATCTAATTTATAAAATGTATGAAATAGATTATTTGCTCTTATAAAATTCATTGCAAGGACACCCTGCGTTGTTCACTGCCATGATGAGAAATTGCTGAAAATGAAATGCATGATACATTTAGTTCCTCAGGAGCTAATATGTGCTGAACAGAGTGAGCTTATTTGATGCATTCCTTCGTCTCCACAAGACACAGCAGAGTGGGAGCTAGCAAGCAGCTGGGCAGGCTGTAATTTTATTTTTTTTTTTTAAGACAAGTGTGGATGAAACTGGTTTGTAACTTGATTGTTTTTATCTTAGTTGAACTTCAGATACATTTCCTACATAATCTTTGTGATGCCTCTGTCTTTGTTTCAAAACTGGCAGCTGCCTGTCCATCTCGAAAGCTTAAAATTTGCAGTGAGATCCTTGGGAAATTGGGCAGTATTCAGGGAGCTGCCTTTCTGCAGGCAGTGCTTGCTGCACCTGGTTGGTGTTATCTGCCTGTGCCTGCCTCCCAGCCTGACGGCTCAGCACCTTCCTCTTGGGATCCAGTGGAGGAATAAAGTTCTTTAGCTCCCCTGCACTGCTGTGCTTAAGTCTCCTTCATCTTAAAAATATTACAGAGGAAAAAACCCTCATATTACAGATAGTATACGAAGCATCCCCTTGAATACTGTGTCATAGAGCTTAATTGCTTTTTCAGTCAGTACCTGTTTAAAAAAAAAATAACCAAAAATAGGAACAGTAACTTCAGTGGTTTGAAATTTGCTGCTGCTTAATTTTAAACCCATTGGAATGGCTTAGGTTTGTTTGGGTTTGGTTGGGGTTTTTTTCAGATCAGAAAATGGGACCATTTCTAATATCTAAAATGGAGAAAGTTGCATTCAGTAAACACTTGCAAACATACAAATAACCAAGCCACAAAACCACCAAAAACCTGAAAATCTATTTACATTTAAACACCTTCAAATAAAAAGATGCTGGGGATGGGGGTAGATGTTGTTCTATTCTTTTAAAATGTCTTATTGTTCCGAGAAACTCATTTTAGGGGGTCTTTTAGTCGCCAAGTCCTGGGGCCACTGTCAGGTACAAAGAGGGATGTCACCAGTTGCGGTATTAACTCCTTGTGAAACAAATCTGAAAAAGGATTCAAGGTGGTAATGTGCCCTGCGCTGCAGAGCTTCAGACCTATTATCCAGAATTATACTGGCTGTGAGGTTAAAGCCTCTTACTGAACGCCGGTCATACCTGCCTGCAGTCAATCCTGCAGGCACTTTAAAGAGAAAATCAGATTCTTAGAGGTGATGACCTCTTATACCAGGGTAATTTTCGATTTAGATTTCATGTATAACCTTTTGCATTCTCCGAAAGATGAGGTGGAGAAGCCTTTTGCAGCCTCCTTTGTGCTTTGACTTTTATCTGGCTGAATCAGAGTTCCCTAATTCTACTTTTTCAGTAACGTTTTAAGTGTGTTTCCATAGGGACGAGGGGAAATGCGTAGAGGGAATTTTGGAGATCTTTGATATGCTCCTGGCCATGACCTCGAGGTTCCGAGAGCTGAAACTGCAGCACAAGGAGTATCTGTGTGTCAAGGCAATGATCCTCCTCAATTCCAGTGAGTATGCGGTTGACTCTGACACTCACCAAATTGTACTTCTTGAGGATGGCTGGGAAATCAGCCTCTAAAAACAAGAGATATATCAAATGAGATAAAGCCATTGAAAGAGAACAATGGAAAGGACTTCTGTCTGTCAGATTGTAAGGATTTTTGCTCAGGAAACTTCTGAGCTGTATAATTTGCTAGATTTAGGTTCTATGTCCTGTTGTAAGAACCAAAGTCTGAAAGCTTCTGACAAGGTGGGGCTCGTGGCCCAAGCTGCGGGTACGTCCTTTTCAGTGAGAACTTTTGCTCATATCTCTGTGGATCCTGGTCATGTGTAAAATTGCTCTATGAACCTGTCCTTAATGCTGGTAAAACTAGTCACTCATCTGAGTGATGATAAATTGGGCTTAAATGTTCCTATTAAATGGTAATTAATTGGTAGAAATGACTGAGAGTAGTCAACAATTCTGAAGATGAATTTCAGGATAGGAGCTTTGCTTTGCAGCCTTTTACACAAGGCAAACAGGAATGAGTGTTTGCTAGCTTAATCTGCAGTAAAATAATTTTATTCCCCAGAACATTTTGTGGTTAACATTGTCAAAAGAGTTCAACAACAAAATAACAGCTAACTCTTTACATCTACTGTTTTTAGCAAGGATCTGCTGTGTAATCACAGCCCAGTTCTCAAGGGGAATAGTCCAGCTGTTATCCCACTTTTTTATAGACAGATACCATTATTTCAACAGACAACAAAAGCCATTCATTTTTTTCTTAAAAAAAAACCCCTAAATCCCACAACAACCAACCAAACATCCAAAAAACCCAATCAAAAAAACCATGTTCATCACCCACTTCTTCTTCAAAGACTCACCTCTCCTTTCACCTCTCCCTGTTCTTTTTTTCTTGTCCAAGTTAACCTTTTACTCCTAACTTTCAATGTGTTCTGGAGTTCTGTCCTTCTGTAAGTATCTTTGGGAAGATTTCCCCTCACCCAGGTCTCTTCTGCTCTATCAATAATGTTTATGCGTGCCTCCAGACCTTCCCAGTGGTGATTTCTCCTCTTCCCTCCCCATACCCCCAAACCTCTTTCTTTGTTTTTGCTAACTCTGAAGGTTTCTCACTGTAGGCAAATGCTGTATCATGGCACCCTTAGTGAGCTGTAGGGAGACCGTGGCAGACTGGGTCCATGAGCAATGTCCCTCACCATGTTCTCCTCCCTCCCTAGGATATACTCAGAGAAAAAGGTTTTTTTCAGCAAGAAGATTAAAGTGAGCATAACGCTGTAATTCATAACAGTTACTAAACTACAAGGTACAGAGTGATTCAAAGGAAAAAAAACCCTGAAAGAATGGAGAGCACATCCATTCTCTGGACTAAAGGGTCTATGTTCAGCACATTGTCTTGGGAGGATTTGGGAGAGTTGCTCAGTTTGCAAATGATGTGGCTGTCAAATTTTGGCAAAGAAATGTGAGAGTTTGGTTTGGCACATGGAGCATCATTTGTACAGTCTTGAGGGGTGATGTCAGGGAATGCATCTTCTCTAATCCTATTGAAATATTATATCAGAAAAAAATCCAGTCATAGATTTTTTTTGTTTCTTTCTCATGAGCATGGAGTATTTCTTTCTCTTCTCTGGCTAGGCATGTTTCCCCTGTCAGCAGAAGAACCTGAAAGCAACAGGAAACTGCATCACCTGCTTAACATAGTCACAGATGCTCTGGTGTGGGTTATCGCGAAGAGCGGAATCCCCTCACAGCAGCAGACAACTCGTCTGGCCAATTTGTTGATGCTCCTCTCTCATGTCAGACACGCAAGGTAAATTTTACAGAATGTGTGTAACTTGTAAGGTGTTAGTGTTTATTACAGCAACAAAGGGAGGCTTGAACTCCAGAGCGCTCCTGAGGGGCTCCTGGTACTGCTCTTCATCTCTGTTCATCGTAAGGCTTTCCCCCCTAGCGCACCTAAACAGACAGTAGAGTCAAGTGCTTGATGGCACTCAAAAATGTTGTGTTGATATGAAAATGCTGTCTTAACTGTATTACACCGAATTGTTCAGTATGTACCTGGGACCAGGCTGGAGCGTGCAAAGGAGAGATGGGCATATCTGACTTTGTGTAGGAACACTGGAAGAGGGACAGCCACCTTTGCGAAAGGCTTCCTGGGAGAGCAGGTGGCAGCAGCAGGGACCTGACTGTGCTGAAAGGCAGCTTTTAACAGAGAGTTTGTGAACTGGGGAGTTTGAGAGCTGGTCCTACAGAAGCTACAGCACCAGCCAGCGGTGAACCCATCTCACAGCTCTGATGCACTGCTGTCACCTGGGTTGCTCACTGTGGTGTGACACCACATCAGAGCATTGCAGGAGCTCTTCTTCTGGCATGGCGTGAATAAACATCGTGAATCTTTGCAAATTTTTAATATTTTCTTATTAAAACAAGAGTTTTTATGCTGTGCTGCCTCACTCGAAGTCTGGAGGCTTCTTGTTGTGACCTGTCTCCTTTACGTTGCTTAGCACTGGTCAGTCAATTATACCTTGTTCTGGAGATAATTGGTGCTCTCAGCCTTGATTACCGAATGATGCAGGGCTCTCAAGAGCTGCATGTAGGAGGGGGGGTCACAACTTCTTCTTTGCCATTTACATATTTATAACTCTTGAATTGCTGCAGAACCTCATTTTTCTGGAAGCGTTGTCCCCATCTCAATCCAGCCAGATCACCTACATGCTGGCCAGCTGCTGCTGTTTCCACTGGGATAAATTTGGTGCTGAGCAAGCACACTTAGATTTCAACTCCAAAATGTTGAGTGCAGCTGAAGTACATGTATGTGCAGCTGCAATGGCCACAGCCATCTCTTGTTAGTCCAAATTGTGACACAGCCACAGAATGCTCAAGCTAATGAAGTGTCATTGCATCTTACTGCATAAGCAAAAAAAAAAAAAAAAAAAAAAACCACCAAACTTTTAAAGCCTGTAGCTATCTGCAAGATCTGACACTGGACACAGTGAGGAAACAAACTGCTTGAAGTTAGCCAGGATTGTTTGGTCTTCCCAATCAACCAGGCAGGCGAGGAAGGTAGTAGAACTACACACTGTAAATTCTCCTTCTTGTGTGTGAGCCTCCCAGGCTTACAGCATCAAAAGAGGTTTTCTCTTTCATTTCAATAGAGTTGGTACACCTGCATTATTTTCTGAAGTCCGTTTGTGCAGCATAAAACTAATCGTGGTTCTCTAAATAGTGAAACACTCAGCTTTAAAGTATTGGGGTGACTGTAGACAGCGGTAGGTGATCTCAGGGACTAAAGCAGCATCTCCTAACAAGAAAAGGACTCTCCTGAAGCCATGAGCGTGTTTTCCTTCTCTGCATTGTCGGACCCAGATCCCTGACTTGTTTTCTGTCCTCCTTCACAGTAACAAGGGGATGGAGCATCTCCTCAGCATGAAGTGTAAAAACGTGGTCCCAGTGTATGACTTGCTGCTGGAGATGTTGAACGCGCACACTCTCCGAGGGCAGAGGAAGTCCCCAGTCACACATCCCGAATTTGGCCCGTTAGAACAAATGGAGACTGGAGACAGTCTGCGAAACGGGGCAGGCCAGTAATTCTGTGGAAACCTGGAAATGTGAAGCTTGTTCAAAGGTATGGGAGAAAACAAAGCTACTGTGATGGGACTGCTGAAGTGTGACTGAGCGAGAGGCCTTTTCTCTTCCAGATCTGCATGTGGGTACCTCAGGAAAGGCTCGTGGGACGCACACCTCTGTCTGTGTTTCTGACATTATAATAGCTGCACTTTTATAGTGCCTTTTCTGAGACTCTTCAAAAGCACCTTATGAAATTAAGCCTCAGAACAGTACTGCGAGATGGGGAATTGCTGCCTCTCCTCTCCAGAGGCAGCTGAACGGAGACAGAGGGATAAAGGGACTGGTTTAAGATGACAGAAGTAGTCTGTGTCAGGGTTAGGAGTGAGCACCTTTGTCTGGGAGACAGATCTAAGGCTTTTAGGCACTGACTAGACAATTTCCTCTTTCAGCGTGAGGTTGTGTGAAATGTGTCGTTTGGGACAGATCCGCTTCCCTGCATGTGCTGGTCCCTGGGGAATACCAGCTTGGCAGCTGACCTGGGGAAAGTGCCGAGATGTGTACAGTGTAAAGGAGTTTCTTCTATTCTTAAATATGCAATGGCTGCAAGGGCCGGCGTTTGAAGGCCGGTCAGAATAGTTTCTAGGGCTAGTTCAGAGCCTCTTCAGAAACGTTAAACCAAGCTGAAGTTTGTATTTTGTGAGCCTGTTCTTAACACTCACATTATTCTCTGTGTATAATTCTTCAGTGCTTTAAATGATGACCAAACTGCCTGGATATTTCAGTCAACCCTGACCTTCAAAATGTGTTTTGTCTGTGAGATTTACCTGTTGTTTTATATATTTATTAATGATGTTAAATCTATTCTAATATTTGGGTACAAGAGGCTGCTCTGTGAATATTAACTGTTTGCATTTGTATATGATCTGCTGATCAGGGCTTGTGAAATCAGCTAGGAACTCACCATCTTCCCTCCCCTCTTGGCTCGTGTGGAATTACCTCCTGCCCACCTGAACCCTCCTGCAGCCGTCTTGCAGGGGGCGAAGTGGTGGACTGGCACCTACGCTGGGACCTGCTTTTGCCTGCTGCCCTCAGGTTTGCTGCTTACTTGTTTTCCAAGCGCATGGCACCTTATGCTGTGGTTTTCATGTCTTGTATGGGATCCCTCAAAGAGCAGGGCAGGGTAGTGGGCCTGGCGCTTCCTGTGCTTTGCAAGTGTGATGACTCGTTCGAATTTCACTGAAGACGCAGGTTTAACACCCCCCTTGTGCTGATTTGTGCATGTGTTTAAGTTGCTCTAAGCAAAAAAAAAAAACCCCAAACCTGAGGAAGTAGCCTGGCGATGACCTCAGCGAGGAGCAGGGTGGCATCATTCATTCTGGCAACTGCCCGTGTCGCATTTTGATGTGAGCTACACTTGCAATCGCTCTAAATGGATTTGCCTAAATTCATAAAACATGCATGTTCTGGGTGTTTCAGGCATGGTGATATGAAATTGGGATAACACCACAAACCTGTCCTGAGCCAGTGGGTCTTTTGGATTAGGGACTTTGATTAGTATGTCATTTGCATACTTTGAATATTAGTCAAACCTTTGAGCTTGATGGTTTTTTGAAGCCAAGGACAATATTTTTTATCGGAGGAGCATAAAGACTTTTCAGTGAGTTAGACAACTCCTGTCATTCTGATCTTGTACTATACCAGATGCTGCTGAGGGTCTAAATTTTTACTAGCTACCTTTTTATTGTTTTTAAGAGACTGTCATATAGTAGTGCCCTTCTAAATAAGTGTAATACCACAAAAAAGGGAAAGGATGTGAGTACGGTCTGGCAGTCATTGGTACTTTCATTGTGAGGGAGGTTTTGCTGTGGAACAGACATGTATCCGTGTTGCTCGGGCTTGATCACGTTCTGGCCTCAGTGCCTGTTGTATCATGCTTGCTGTGATTTTCCTGTGTAATCTTCTTGTCTAATACGGTTTTTCAAAGAAATGTTTAAGTCGGTTTTTGGTTTGTTTTGCTTTGGAACTGCTGAATTTATGTGTGATCTTGAAACAAAGCTCTTAAAATGGGAAAGAGCGGGTATAAATGGTAAAATTGCCTTCTCAAGGGAAATTTGCTCTGGGTTGACTCTGTAAAAGGGCGACGCTGCAGATTCGTGCCATGTGTTGTAATTCATGTGTGCCGTTACTCGCACAGTGCAAATAGGAAAATGATGTGATTTTAACAGATACTTTTTGTCCTGTTGAACATAATTTTATTAAAAGTTACTGCTAGTGTTTTAAAATGGGCAAAAGCCCACAGCTGTGGACTTTCTGATTTAATGTGGCTGTGTTCATATTTGGTGAGGAGAAAGTGCACGTCTGGGTGAGGAAGAAGGTGCACGTCTCTCAGAGAGTGCAGTTTCCAAACCGGGAGCTGTGTGACAAAACGGCTGAACAGGGGTGCCTTGGTCTCTTGAGAGAGGTGATGGGTTTATCTCAGAGGTCTGTACCCCCCAGATGCTGTGTTCCCAGTGTGGAGCGTGTCTGTGTCCCTCCAGGCTGGAGCAGAGCTGCCATGCTGTGTTTTAGCTCAGATACTGGGGAGCAGTTCCAGTTCCAGGAGGAATGAATGGAGTGCTGGGGAGCTGTGAGGAGGGGAGGAGAGGGGGGCTGGTTTATTGCTTTCCTTCATGGCATTGCTGTTCATCAGCTTCTGCTGCTGAGCTGGGACCTGGCCAGAGGTGGCTCTTGGTACTTGAAGGAGAATATGGGGAAAAGATGTGTTGGAACATTCTGTCTTCAGATAGTGCCCGACAGGCTGGATCCTCCTATAAAATGTGTGGCACTTAAAGTGGTTTTTTTTCAATAAATGTGCATATTTCCATAATTATAGTGTGTTAATTCCTTACTGAGTGATAGATCTATGCAGGAATCATTGTGATGAAAGGAGAGCATCCTTTTACGTGCTGCAGCTTTTTCTTTTCCTCCTCATGGCCTGTGGAGTAGGGAAGACATTTGCTGAATTTGCATCATCAGAGTGGTTCAGCAGAGCCTAAAAATGCAGTAAGGCCCCAGAAAGCTGCCTCTTGGTCCTACTTGAGCTGTCACCAGTGATCAACCTCTTTCGAGGTAAAACTTGGTCTCATTGGGACTTTATCATAGAAACATAGAATGGTTTAGGTTGGAAGGGACCTTGAAGATCATCTAGTTCCAACCTCCAAGCCTGTATTTGTTCTCGGGATTGCCCTGAACCACGGGCAGGATCTTGCATTTGGCCTTGTTGAACTTCATGAGGTTTGCATGGGCCCACCTCTGAAGACTGTCAAGGTCCCTTTGGAGTATCAGCTGCACCAGTATCAGCCTGATGTCATCCGCAAACTTGCTGACAGTGCACTCAATCCCACTGTCCATGTCACCAACAAAGATGTTAAACAGCACTGGGCCCAATACAGACCCCTGAGGGACCCCACTTATCACTGGTCTCCACCCAGACATTGAGCCATTGACTACAGCTCTTTTGAGTGTGACCAGCCAGCCAATTCCTTATCCACTGAGTGGTCCATCTGTCAAATCTGTGTCTCTTCATTTTAGGGACCAGGATGTTGTGCGGGACAGTGCCAAATGCTTTGCTCAAGTCCAGGTAGATGATGTCAGTTGCTCTTTCCTTATCCACCATCTCTGTAACCCTGTCGTAAAAGCTACCAGATTTGTCAGGCACAATTTGCCCTTAGTGAAGCCTTGTGGGCTGTCACCAATTGCCTCATTTTCCATCTGCCTTAGCATACTTTTCAGGAGGATCTGCTCCATGACCTCGTTGGGCACAGAGGTGAGAATGACCCACCTGTAGTTCGCTAAGCCTTCCTTTTTAAAAATGGGGGTTATGTTTCTCTTGTTCCAGTCAGTGGGAACTTCACCAGACTGCCACAGCTTCTCAAATGTGATGGATAGTGGCTTAGCCAATTCATCTGCCAGTTCCCTCAGGACCCATAGCTGCATCCCATCAGGTTCCATGGTCTTGTGCACCTTCAGGCTTCCTTAGATGGTCTCAGACCTGATCTTCTCCTATGGTGGGTGGTTCTTCAGTCTCCCAGTTCCTCCTGCCTTTGGATATTGTGAATTGGACAGTGTGGCTGGAGCGCTTGCCAGTGAAGACCAAGATAAAAAAGTTGTTGAGTACCTCAGCCTTATCCATGTCAGGTGACCCATTTCACTCATCCAGGTGGGTACAGTTTTCTTCATCTTCCTTTGTTGTCCTATGTCCCTGAAGAAACTCTTGTTTTTTTCACATCCCCAGCCAAGTTCAGCTCCAGCTGTGCCTTGGCTTTCTCAATCCCCTCCCTGTACTCGCAGGCCATATCCCTATAATCCCCACAGGATGTATATCGCTGCCTCCACTGCCTGTCCATTTTGGGTTTGGGTTTTAGTTTGGCTAAGAGGTCTTCATGTAGCCGAGCTGGCCTCCTGGCCCACTTCTTGTGCACCAGGATTCAGAGCTCTTGTGCCCTAAGAAAAGTGTCATTATGTATCTCCCAGCTCTTGTTTGCTCCTTTGCCACCAAGGGCAGTTTCTCAAGGGATCCCAAGCACCCTAAACAGCCAAAAGTTTGTCCTTCTGAAGTGTAGAGTCCTGACTCTTCTTTTTACCCATCTCGTACCCCTCAAAATTGAGAATTCCACCTGGCGAGGATCACTGTAGCCCGGGCTACCTCCAATCTTGACCTCCCCAATAAGTTCTTCTGCATTTGTGAGCAACAGGTGCCAGCAGTACCTCTCCTCTGGCTGGGCTCTCCATCACCCGTACTAGGAAGTAAGTTGTCCTCAATGTGCTCCAGCAGTTGCCTGGACTTCTTGCACTTGGCTGTGCCACTTTTCCAGGAGCTGTCTGGGTTGTTGAGGTCCTCTCTGAAGATCAGGGCCTGTGAATGTGATTTAGGATTGCTCGCAGAAGATTCAAAACACAGGTGGAAATTGGCACAAAAGTGTCATGTGGAAACTCTGCCTGAGCCTGCTGAGTATCGCTAATGGCCGTGGCCATGGCTGGGGTCATGAAGGGCACAACGCTGCTGCTGCTGGGTGCTCTGATGGCTTTGGAGCTGAACTACAAGGAAAGCGAGCCTGAGCTCTTCCCGATGAGCTGAACCCAAATGACTGTCCAGAGCTGGCCCGGAGAGCCGCTTTTGTGCAGCCAAGGTTGTTCCTTTGTGCAAGTAATAGAAAATAGTTGTGCACTGATGAAATAGCTGCTCTTTCCTAGGATGTGCTTCAACCCACATGTATTAACAATGCGGTGTGATTATAGGTCTATTTTGATCTTAGCACAGCAAGTACATGGCAGAGAGAGATGGCACTCGCAGTCGCTCCCTTCCCTGCCCTTCCCCACCATGGTAAGTGCCTGTGGGACACAAGTTGCTCTTAAGAGCTACGATTAAAAACATAGATTTGCATTTCTTCTTCTGTGGTACCTTAAAATGAGACAGTCTAAGGGCCTGTCACAGGAATCACTGTTTTATAGGGCTGAATACTGATCATATATACATCTCTCAAGATAATCTGCCCAGTTCTTTGGATGGCAGAGCAGCTTATAACCCCCATTCCTGGCTGTGTGAGTGAGCATGGCCAAGGACAGTCACCACAGCAGCTGCTTTTAGTCTCAGCCCAGTTGTAGGTAGCACCATTTCTTTCCACAGTGCACGGTCCTGTGATCCTTCCATGTGCTCCGAGCTGGAAGTCAAGAGTGCCTGAACCAGTACAAAACAGAGTCTTGTAAATGGGACTATGGAGACCAAGTGCATTGCTGAAATATGGAAAATAATAACTATTCTTTACACTCATTTTTCACAGTGTTTTACTGCTGACCTGACCTATGGTGAGTTAAATGGCACAGTATTTCATAGCTGAGACGTCACTTTATGATCTCGATAGTTTTTAACTCTTTCTGTCTTTACATGTAGGAATCGCCTACACTCCTCATGCACTGTTGAGTGTGAGTGATTTCAGTTTAAGTGCATGACAAAAATGAGATTGCTCTCCTATAGAAATGCCATCTGCTGCTGGTGCTGCTGCCTCCACAGACCAAACCTCCTTCACCGATTGTGTCCTGTACTAAGGAGCTGGCACAGCCATCAGCAGCCCTTACTGCACACTTCCTGTGTCTGTTCTCCCCAGAATTTTCTGTTTTGAGTCCTATTTTGTATGTGGTTTAATGTCAACATTTCACCCTCACCGAGAGTTTGTAATAGAAATGGGTTTACAATGTAAGTTGGTGCCTTTTAAAGTACTTTACGTATGTTATACTAATGTGAAAAAAAAAAAAAAAAACCAACCAACAAAACCCCACAACCCCCCTCCTTTTCCCAGCTGCTCTTTAGTTCTGTGAACTGACAGTATTTATCTAGTGATGTGTTTTTCATTCAGTTGTAGATTGTGGTGGCTGAATAAACAGGTACCATGAACCGTAACTCTATGGCTTTGTGTTGGTTTCTTTCCTATAGCTGAGCTCAGGCTGGTGTCACGGTGTTTGTCTCATCCCCACCTCTGCAGTCACTCCCAAGCTGTAGGGTCGTGAACTCCAGTTCTCAGGACATTTCCCAGCACCAAGTGATGGCCGAAGATGCAGTGGTTCAGGGACTGGCACATGCAACTGTAGCTGGGGCAAGGCCTAACAAACCCAGAGCCTCCTGCTTCCCAGGCTGGCAGCATTGCTGTGGCCTGTTCTGGTGAGGGAGGAGAAGTGACTGAAAGCTGATTGAGGCCTCATGTCCCTGCCAAAGAAAGACGACTTCAACTCACACCTAGTTGTGGCCAGGTTTCACTCCTACACACAGCTCATGCAGCAGTGCATGCACATGCTTGCTCTTCCTAGTGTTTTTTGCCCTCTTTGTTCATCCTTTTTTTTATTTCCTTTCACTGACCACTAAGAACCCAGTTCTCAGCGAGACAAAGCCACCACAAAATCGGTGGGTATATCTATAATGACTTGTTTGATGTGGACTTCAGTGTTAGCCAACAGTGCAGTGGTTATCATCAACTGGAAGTAAAACTATTTAAAATAGGTTTTGGGGAAAGTTTATTTAAGTTATTTTCTCAGACTTTTTTTTTGGGTGACATTTTGAGATAATTTCATGAAAGCTCCTCATTTTTTTGTATTACATCAGCTCAACAATTTGATATAACTGTATGTAATGAAAGGAAATTGCAGGCTATGAAATTTTCTTTAGACCTTTTAACATTGTTCAGATTTTTTTCGCCCTGCATAGGTTCTTTAATGGCAGAAGACCTGAATATCATGTCAGCAACTGACTATTAGTTCCTGGCAGAAAGGTTTGCATGGGCATTTGTGACAACCTGGCAATGAAATAATGGTTAGAGTTGGCTGACTTCTACAGAGCCAGAAGCTTAAATGAGCTCCATCTGAAAGTAATTGCTTTCAAAATATGAAGTAATGATGGCAGAAGGAGAGAGTGTGTAGTGAGGGGTGGGGAGGATCCATCACTGAGCTCTGGATACAGCTCTGCTGTGGGAGCTGGAGCCCAAGTCTGGCTTCACAGCCACAGCTATGCAGAGCTGCATGCTGGCTCCTGGCGGTGAGGGCAGCTGGGTCTGGAAGTGCTGCTGGATCCATGGGTCTTTGTCAGGCTGGAGCCCAGGCACCACTCCTTGGGACTGAGAGTGAGACATGCCAGTATCCCAGTTCAGAAAATCAGTTCCAGGGTGGGGAAATAGTTTGGCATTTGGAACTAGTAATAAGCATTATTTGGTTCAGCTTTGTAACCTTCCTCCAGGAAACCACAGCCAGTTGCAAAGGAAAAGCCCTGGACTGCTGAACATTTTGAACTTGTCATCTCTTGCTCTGACCAGCTGTGTTGGCACGTCATAAGATGACTTACTCAGGAGTAGAAGGGTCAGTGCAGCCAGAACAGTGGCTGGCTGCCCCCCCACCACTGGAGACCCCGCTAGTCCTTGCAGATGTTGGCAAAATTTTAATGGCAGTACTCGAACTGTACAAGCAAGATGCCACAGCAGCGCTGCCTGTACACAGAGTTTCTCCAGCCACTGCCCAAGTATCAGTTTTGTTGTAAAGATGAAGCTTATAAAAATGCACAAATCTCTCCCAAGATACTGTACACTATTCAGCATGTTAAAAACTGAGAAAATCTGTGATTAAAAAAGTCATTACAGTATTTGTACACACTGGGGATATGCTACAGAACCATGTCCATCTAGAAAACAGGTGCACTATAAACCACTTCCATGCAATGCCACTATTTCTTATTTTGAAGGTGGTATGGAAGGACAACACAGCTGTCCTAAGCACTAGAACAGCGCAGGGAAAACAAAACAAATGTGCATCCTTTTATTGAACATGTGAGATGAGCAAAATACAGTAACAAAGAGCCAAAAAAGAAGTAAATTTTTTTTGTTTCCACCAAGTGACTACGCTTCCAAAAGATGCAGGTAATGTGATGTGGGTGCAGTGATCGTTTGAGGCAAACTGTCTCTTCAGCTGCTGGTTTGTCATGCTAACCTGAGACAGGCTGCTGTGTGCAAGGGGATGCTGGTGTGGTTTCTGCACCTCAGAACACAGTATTCAATCACCTTCTGAGCTTAAGAGCACTGCACCAACAAAATAGTGTATCTGTTGCATCCAAGTATAAAGTGTGTAGCTTACAGTTTAAAAATCTATAGAAAAAGTTTGTTTTCCGTACAAAAACGTTGAAATTTTGTCAAGCACCGCAGAGATTGTGTTTTGGTGTAAGTGAAGATTCTGGGGCTGCTCTCTAAGTTGGTGGCGGCCCATTGGTATATAGCAGCATGGGGTGGAAAGAACGGGCGAAGTTGTTGGCCTGGGTGCAGCTGTAGTCCTTCTCAGAAGATGGAATCATGCAAGCCAGAAGTAAAAGCAGTAGAAAGAACAACTGCAGACGTAAAGCTGCTCGCAGAACACGGTAAAAGAAGGAGGGAGACCGAGGAACTGCTTGACTAGATTGTGGATGGCTTTCATCTCTGAAAAGGGAAGAAAAGGGGGGAGAAAAAAGAGAAAAAGGAAAAAAAAAGGCACTTTAGAGTTCGAATTAAACAAATTGTTTGCACTCCCTCTCCAGGGTTCACACCACCCTTCCACGCTGCAGGGCTGCGTCTCTACAGGAAAATGCCCTGCACGTAACTTGAAAGCAAATCAGCCAGTCCCGCAGGCAGCCAGCTGCTGTGCTGGGTTTACTGTCCTTCCTGATGAAGAGAAACAGTCATTCGTAGCAGCTCAGATTCGTGCGGTTTTGCCCTGTTTTCAGATGCAAACCTATCGTTTCCCAGGAGCGAAAAAGGCTGCTCTAGATCTGTGCTGAAGTAGATAGGGAAGCACCATTCAGACTGATCAGCCCTCCTCTGCCCGGGCAGTACCGAGATCTATCCTTGGAACGGGCCCTAACGTAACGTGAAGTTCTCCCTTCGTCCTTCACGGTCTGTCTGTAATAAGTGGCTCTAATCTCTGTTTCTTTTTCCCCAGGTACGCTGGTGGAATTAAAGGAAGATTTAATACTAAAATATTCCTCCATTTGGCACAAAAGGTATTTTCTCAAGAGCAAAGACTAGTCAAGGCTGCACATTGGTGCAGAGGTCTAGGAGCAGGAGTGCTAAAGGAAACCATTCACCACGGTGCAGCCCACAGCTGGTGTAGCTGGAGGGGACACTGCGGGTAGGCAGAGTCACCTCCACCTGTAGGTCAAGCTATGGGGAAGAGCTGCCCAGGCTCCTGCTGGCACTCAGCTCGCCTCTGCCGTTTTCACACTACTTCAAAGAGATGAGGTGAATATAAAATCATACCTTGTGCTGCTGCTGTCTCTGCCATCTGCAGTTCTTACACTGACCTGGTGAGAGAAACAGCTTTTAGTATCCAGGTTTCAGCAACTACAAGGAATTTCTCCTTCTCAGAAAAGACAGCTGTAGACTTTAACGTCCTGTTGTAAATTCTGTAATAAGGTACATGCATCCAGAAGGTAAAATGATTACATCTGAGGAACTTTCAAGCTAAATATGTCAAAATATGCTATATGCTGATAGCAAAATATTTGAAAAAAATACTTGCCTTCTTCACAGCAGGGCTGGATTCCGCTGCAACCGGATTATAGGCTCCTGGGTCATCTGGATCTAGCAGGAATGTTCTGGTATCCTAAAAGGTAACGACACCTTCCTCTTTAAAATGCATGTTCAGAACTCCCAACAGATGAAGTACAAAGAGCCACCTTTTACTGCCTCTCTGTAGGTGCACAGCCCATCGTCTCTTTAGTGTGGATAACAAGTGGTGAACAGATGCTCCAGTTCTCCAGCACAGAGAAGTTTTGCCAGGCACAGCCCGGGGAGTTACGATGGAACAGCGCATACAGGTATTAACTTGAAAATATCTCTGTCCAGCAGCTCTCAGGATAAGCCATGTATTGCCTTGAACTACAACTCCTACACGTTCATTACCTGCTCCCAGCCCGATGCTTGGTATGGACCACAGGATCATTCCAGTAGGAATGGACCTCGGCAAGTTCATTTAGCCCAACCTCCCGCTCAAAGCAAGGTCAGCTGCGATACCTGACCAAAAGCCTTACTCAGAGCTTTATCCTGTCAAACCCCTCAAGGACGGAGCCTGAACAGCCCCTCTGGGTTTCAGTACTGTACTAGCCTCGTGGTGCTGGAGTTTTTCCTACAGCCAGACTTCACTGTTCCATATGGAAAAGACATTAAACACTGGAAACCAGCAGTCTTACTTCAGCAAAAAGACTGTTCATAAGGAACTTAATGATGATGTGTAATTACAGAAAAAAGCCCTCACCTAGGCAATCTCTCAGTCCGTTTCAGAAACCAGCCTGAATTCAGCAGGCTGGAGGACGGGCTGCAGACATCTTGAGAAGTAAACATATTGCTCTTCATTTTGGGGTGAGAGCTACTGACTCGCTAGAGCTGAGGTGCTGTAGGTAAGACTACACTTACCATTAGCTCCTTTTGGCATGCCAGTATTGTATTGGGGTCAGCATTTGGATCTGTGATTTGTGCTTCATTCCTTTGGCTCTCAGCACTTGCTAACCACAGGATTAGTTTTTGGCTCTGGTCATGGAAGTCCTAGAGAAACAAAAGATTTGAGCATAAGATTTGAGCACCACTTCTGCAGTGCTTTCACCTGGCTTTGCCTACAAACAAAATGACCAGCCCAGACTAGACAGTGCCAACCACAAATTCATCATCAGTGAGGCTACAGCAACCTAGTTGTCTATTCCACCTACATAATAAAAGGGTGTTATCCAGCTGAAAGATATTTTTACCAAACCCTTTAAACCCAACAGAGTCAAGTTTATAAGAAAACTAAGTGTGTTGGATTCTGAGCAACAGTTCCCCTGCTGCACAAGAATTACCCCTCTGCCCTCTCCCCTTATCCGCCCCTCAGGAGTGCCCCAAGAGTTTTCCCTTATCAGCTGGCATGTTGTATGCACCTGGCAAGGCAGTAGGGCATGTTGTAAACCTTTCCTCCAGTTGTCCAGTGCATGAATTGTTTTCTTCCAATGCAAGTTCACCTTCTGAAGCCGGTTCTGAAGCTCCTTGAACTCTGTGCTATCCACATTCTGGAATTCCTTGCTGCTCAGGTTAACAGAAAGCAGCACTGCCTTGTAGCTATCAAATGCTTTAAGCATGTCCTGGTAGAAAAGAAGGATTAGGAGCTTCTATGAATGATGAAAAACGCGTTGTTTATTTACAATAAAACTAAGCCCTCGAAGAACCACAGGTATCTGATGGCTTTTCAGACACTGCTAAGGAATGTATTAAGGTAGGTGGCCATTTTAATACCTCCCTCCTCACCCCCCCCCCCCCCCCCCCCCTTAAAAGCCAAACCCTTCCCTTTGAAGAAATATCTGGCTGGGTTTGTGCTTCTCCCTATGTTACAGGCATTATGGCTTAACCCAACATCTGCTCTTCATTCCTCTGAGCTGTCTCTTTCCCTGACATTTGGACAAATATTCCCATAGGTCATTACACAGTATTTCCTCTTGATCTCTCAAAGTTTTGCCACCTCAGAATCCTAGAATAATGCTGAAAGGGACATCTGGAGGTCTGTACTCCATCCTCCTTCTCCAAGTAGGGCCAACTTCAAACTCAAGAGTAGGCTCCTCAAGGCCTCATCCAGTCAAACTTTGAGTGTGTGGCAGGACAGAGATTCCCCATCCCCTCTGAGCCCCCAGTCCCACCCCAGGCCACCCTGTTGTGGAAAATTCTTATTCTTCTCTAGTCAGACTTTCCAAAACCAGTTCTCTGACTTGTCAAGGTCCCCCCAAATGGCAGTCCTGTCTGCTTCCCTTCTCTCCCTTAAAACTGCAAGGGAAAATAATACGGAATTTTCAGTCATGGCTGTGTCATCTCACCACTTTTATATTAAGGTAGAGCCTGCATTTTTTGAAGGTTTTCTAAAAAATGAATGCCAAACAATACCTCATACCCTTGAGAAGTTTGCAGTTTGCATCAAGGGTACTCAGGCTTCTTCAACTTGTGGGCTATTGCAGTAGAAAAGTAAGAGCTGCAGGATGAGTCCTGCAATCAACACAGCTGATTGCTTTTCTTAGCAGCCTTTGTAACTAAGAGGGTCATTCTATATATTCTTGAGATCTGCGTCCCACTTGTTGAAAACTGCTGGTCTAAATTACATTTCACCCAACAAAGAAGCCTGTCTCCCTCCTTCAAGCAACGAAGTTTCTTTCCCTATCAGGCAATACAGACGATCCATCACAGACTTCAACATACCAATAAGCCAGTCTGCAGCCAGATGGGCTTTATCCTTATCCAGGGCAACTGGAATGTCCTGACATCTCAAGTAATTCATGCCTTAGAGCGTGTTGGCTCTTTTAGTCACCCTTAGCAATCCAAGCTGTCTGAAAAGGGGATTTACAGCTAGCTGGACTCCTCTTAAGAAAATGTAGAATAGAGAAGGAGTGAAGCTTTACTCCTTGAAGAAGTCCCAACTCCAGTCTGAAGGGAAGCACCTTCCTCCACTCCTGAGGCATCACCAAAGCTTTCCTAGCGCTCGGTGCCCAAGCCAGCCTGGCTGATGGAATCAGCCTTGTTCTTACTGGAATCACACATGGGATGCAGTCATTCTCCCTGGCCTAATGACTACTCAAGGACATGTAGGCTCACGCACGCTCTCAACATGTCTAAGAAATCCCTCCTCTGTCCTACAGAGGGTCTTGTTTGTGAGCATCATCCCAAGCGTGACGCCAAACTGACCAGTAGCCTCAGGACTTGGGTGACTCCAGACGAGGCTGCTGGCAGAAGGGTGAGCACACGGGGATTTTGCACTCCCACAAGCATTAGTAACACTTGCTCTCTCAGAGTTCAACCCCAGGCATGTTGTTACTAAGCCCTAGGGACCGAGCACTTACATGGACCCTGGTAACCTATGTGTTCAACTTGCAGGCCTGACTTAGTCCTGATTTATGGAAGCTGAGCATCACAGCAGGCAACATAACATGACCACACATGCTGGCTATGTCCATGTTATTGCCTCTCTAACCGTTGTATTACTTGGCTGAATATAGGCAGAGACTGAATTCATTTTGCTTCATGTTTTTAACTAATACATTCTATTCGATGAGAAATCCGCATTTGCTAAGCGAAACAAAGCAACTGCACATTTTGAAAGGATGTATCCTTCAAGTGTTGGACAAACGCGCTATTTACAGGTAAGATTTTTTTGCAAACACCATACTGCTAAAACCCAGAGCTTTAGAGAGGATCTTTCTCAGTCTCCCAGTTGTTGGAGCTATACCTCCCCCCTCCATTAGTTCAATTAAAAAAAAAAATCAGCCTAGACTTTGCAGCCTGTAGACCTGGCTAATTTTCAATCTGTTTCTGGCTTGCATAGAGGGAAACAGCACAGAACAAGGAAAAATTGCTGGTATCACTGCTCAGAATACCCAACTCCCCAAGACAAGGTCTGACCCCAGGCACCTGGGGAGTCTAAGCCTTCATTACTTAGTTTTTTCCTGTGTTGTCTAAAACAGAAGGTCTAAAAAGAATTTTGGGGCTGAATGTTTTGTGTGAAAGAGAATAAAGTGTCTCTGCAAGAAAACAAGAGAGAGAGGTTTTTACTTCCTGTTGTACCCAGGCATACTGGCTGCAAACCTCTGCATAGGAAGATAGAAGCACCTTGCTTAACTACCCTCCTTAGTCCTCTTAGCTGAAGACAGCTTAGCTCCTCTGTGGCCTGTGCACTTGGTTATTATCATTCCTGTTGCTGACAGATGCTAGGAGCACAGAGGCAATGATAAAGAGCATCAGCATTTTGAAATCCTACTTCTCAGTGTACTCCTCACAACTTACTCTCAATTTCTTGACCCTTTCTTCCAATGCCTGCATGCTGCTTGGAGGTTTCATTTTTTGCAGCTCTTCCAGCTCTTCCTCAGTTTTATCAAGCCAAGCAGAGACATCGTCGAGATCTGAGTTTAGCTGTTGCCACTGCTGCAATTTCTGTTTCATCCTGAGTTTGTTTCTGAGGTCTTGAGCTTGGATGAGCTCCCACCTATCAATAATGCCTATGAATGACAGAACAACAAACATTTACATCTTCAGTAAGGGGAAGAGTGCATAAAACAGATGCAAGGAGTTCTACAAGTAAATTATTCTCCAATCCACCCAAGGCCAAATAATTGCTCCCACGTGCTAGTGTTATCCAGACACATATTTTCTTGAGGTTCTGCAGTCTGTAAGCTTCGTATTACTGGTGAAGTTATCCACATAGTAATGCTACACAGAATTTTAATCACATTAATTGAAGATGTTCTAATTCACTTGGAAGAATAAGAGCAAATCTAAGGAGACAGAATTTTAATGAGCCCAGTTGTGATTTGGCAGATGCCAAAATTCACCATGGGACAAAGTATGATCCAGCAGTTAGGACATCAATTCAGTGCTAAAGGAGATGAAGATGCCACCTATGCGACCACTAATACTATTTCTGGAAGCATATCTAAGCCCTCCTCAGAGGTTTTTCCTATTCATCCCATACGTGGGACTCAACCCTGGTCCATTTGTGAGACCAGAGATGTAAACGAAGTAAGCTGGTGCATATAGCTGCAGACTTTTCTCACTTGATTCCCTTTTGTGATGATTGCAGTACAGATGTGTTATTACAATCTCAAGCACCTGAAGCCATGAATGAGGTCCTAAAAGGTTAAGAGAAGCAGCCTATTGGCCTGTTTGGAAGAAAGGACCACAGTGAAGAACAAAATACATCACCAGCTTTGACAAAGCATTTCTATAAATGGGACCTGTAGCATCTTATTACATAACAGAGAAAACTTACTATAGCAATCTTATTTTAGACAAAGAGACACAAAGAGACACACTTCTTTGGTTTGAAATCTGATTAAAACTCTCTGAAGTATTCAGTACCACTCAGAATTGAAATCGTTCCCATTCATTCCGACCAGCAGAGGGATAGAAGTACATTATGAGTGATAAAAATCTCAATTCTGGCAGGAAATATAAAAGCTTAGAACAGCAAACACAGGTTGGACAGTACCAGGCAAGAAGGCAGCTCAACGACTCTTAGCAATATATGTTAATTTAGAGGGTAATGGTTTACTTTTATTTTGTTCCCAAGGCAAATGTGCTGCCTTTGTGCCCCCCAGAGTCACAGGACAAAGACGACACCACCAAAGCCACTGCTAATGCTCTGTACCTGACTGTTTCTCGGCAGCTGCAATGTTCACAAGCTCTTGGTCATCCTGGGGTTCTTCATCGCTCGCGTTAGCAGACGTCATTTTCTCCTTGTTGATGCTGCTGCTGCTTGCAGAGCTGAGCTGCTTCACCTGGAATGACATTTTGGTGGGTGAGCCCTGCAGGTTAATAAGCTGTCAAAGGTGAGACTTCATTTGTGCTACTTTTGGGGTGGCTGGGCTGACGCTGAGCTCTTGCACAGGTTTAGCACTGGGCTCCTGCATCATTGCTAACAGTTTACACTGGCTCTCTGTGCCTTCACAGTAAACAAATTCACACCATAGCGACGCTAATCATTAAAAGACTAGACATGGCAAATTAATTGGCTTTGCACTACATGTACCAGACAACGTACATTTGCTGAAGCTCTTTGTTGGATTCTGGGTCTTGGCAGTATTGACTCTAAGGCTCTAAGACTGGATTAATGTGTGATGGTACTGATACCAGTACTATCTTGTGCCTGGAAGAGTTCTGACAGCTGGTTCAGATCCACTGAGCCTGGCAGCTGCTGACAAAGCCATCGCTGGCAACCAGCCACCATGGCTGCGGTACCAACAAACAATAGCCATTTTGGCATGTTCTTCAGTGCCCAGAGCAGATTAAATGGTGGCTTGCATGCTAGAAAAGGACCCTTCAAATCGGTCTGCTTAGGAAAGGGAGATACGTCACTAAGTTTTCTGACCTCTCCCTGGGGTAGGGGTAAATTCTCCCAGACTTGCCCTATGACAACAGAGGAAGTAAGTTCCGCCAGACACCGACTGATCAGGACCTGAACATGATTGTTCTGAATTGCTTTAAAGAAGCTTTTCCAGCGAGTGGATAGAGACTCTCACGGGTTACCTGTGCCACCAGAAACAATGTCTGAATCTGCATAAAGTGAACATTCCCCCCATGACTAATATTTTCCTTGACGCTGGAGGAGGGCAGAGGATGGAGTTCCACAGGAACAACAAACAGACTGTGTAGTACAGGGTCAGAGCCCACAGATCCTCCAACTCACATAGTCTGGCTTATAGGGAGTACTTGTCTCTGGACCAGACAACACATTTCCAGCCATCTCTGCCTGGTTGTATTGGTGTTTCCTGCGGACTGGGCTATCCGAAGAATGCCAAGGATGAGCTTCTGAAACAGACTTTCCTGAAACAGATAAAACCAAAACCATATGCCATGAGTGCAAAATCCCATCTCCACAAGGAAGCTGTTGCTTTAAGTTAGGAAGCGCTCTGAATAAAATGGCATCAAGTTATGGCATAAAAATGACAGTTTTGCAGCTTTCCTTGCAAAGCATGCACATTTGCAAAACATCAACAGTGTTTCAAAGGTAATGAGATGAGAGCCATGCAGTTATGGGACATTCTGTTTTCTTCTGGAAAATGCTTGAATGCAGGTATAAGTATTCAAAAAATAAAAGGCTGCACTGTGGTTTTGGAAAGTTTGCATCCCAACAATACTATCACACATCTGCAACACATTTCCGCAGGAACAAGTATAGACCTGTCCTGATTTGTTCTGGATTTAACAGACAGGACACACGCGGTTCTGTCATGCAGAAAACACCAAACCATACTTGCAGAGTTGGAACTACTGCCTTCAGTAATTATGCAATCTAAATTAGAAACAACCGAAAGTGATACTACCCAGAGCAAACCACCAAGGAAGTACCAAAGACTTTGGATCAATACAATGAAATGCACATTAACCACCTTGGCATTTACCAGGCAAAATCTAAATGGTGTGTTCTTGACTGCTTTGTAATGTACATGTAAATACTGCAGCGTAAGAACACCATGACAGGATGAGACATGGTGTCCACACAAGGCAGGAAGTCAGACATTACGTATGAGAGAGGTTGAGGAATATAGCGTGCAGCACAGGGAGATTGCCATGTTCAGACACATGCATTAGCAGGTGCCTACCAGAAGATGCTTTCAAAGTTTTTGTGGTCATTTTAAGATATGCCTCAGGATTTTCAGTGATTTCTACATCTGAAAAAAGAATAATGTCATTTTCCTCACTATTCAATATTTTCCAACTATTCAAAACAACTGAAACAATGAGGGACAGCAAAGACAAAGACAAAATAAGTTGTTGGTACTATTTTCATCAAACATTCTTAAAAAGGAAGGTTTCTAAAAACCTTGTTTCTGAAAACATAAGCTTGGTTTAGACAATACCATTCCCTTCATCAAGACCTCTAAGAGATGAGACTGCTTACGTCAGCCCAAACAACAACGTGGGAGCAAGACCTCAGTCCCCCTCCCTTCCCACACAGGGACATCGTGCAGTTGTCCATGTCAAAACAAACAGCTGACAATTGATTCTCACCTGACAGAGCACTGTAGTATGTTGCTTCTTCTTCGACTTCATGAGAGGAGGAACCTCCCACATCACCTGTGTGATCCCACTCGAGTGGGATGGAGTCAACACTGACAGGGGTTTCACAGCCTGATCTTTCATGACCTTGAGTAGGGGGCATAAGATGGCAAAGGGACTGTGTCGAAGAGGGCCCCTCGCTGATGGCCTTCTTATGCCAGGGATCATTCTGGATTTCTCTGGAGTCTTCTGGATCTGTCTCATTTTCAGAGGTATCTTTTTCATCGTCTGATCCCTAAAAATAAATAAATATTGTTGCGTATTAGTCAGATTTACATAGATCTACACTGCTTAATGAGCTAATGATTGAGCTACGCAGTACTACTGGGGATCGCTTTGCAGTCAGCTGCAGTAATCCAAGATCATGTGCCCAAAATTAAAGGGAAGCATCATTTCTGCCTCCTTCCTCTTTTGCCAAAACAATCCTCACAGCAGCAACTACCTCCGCTCTTTCAAGACAATCAACCACCTCCGTAACATCTCTCTCTAGTCTGCAGGAAGGGGTACCCAGATCCAAATGGACTACACAGGTCAGCAATGAAATGGCACTCAGGCAGGGGTGGGCAGCTACTCATAGATGTTCGTGTTACTTCCTCTACCTGGCTTTCTAACAGATGTTCTTCCTTTATGAGCCAAAGAAAACTTGAGACTCATCTGAATGTTCCCAGTGACAAGAAAAGAGCGTGCTGTTACCCATTCGGGGTTCTCACAACAAAGCGGACAGATGGAGCCTCATAAACAAATCAATAAAGAGATATTCTAAGCACATTATTGAAGTTAAAAGCAAACAAAGTGATATTAAAAACACCAAAAAACCTTTTGAAGCCCTCAGACCACTACTATCTAAATATCAACCCTGTGAATTACTTCCATGCTACTACCCAGATTCTGCAGATGGAGTGCCTACAGGAGAGGCGTGAGGAGACAAAGCTGGTGACAAAGATTTAGCAAAGCTGGCACAACTACTGAGGAGCTCCTGAATGCTGTGAGCTCCAACCACTCAGTCAAGCTGCTAGGGATAAGCAATGAGCATTGCAGTTCAAACACCAGAATCTTGTCAAAGCATCAAAACAACTGTTGCTTCTTACAGGATGCCTTGAAGTCAGTCTTTGATGGAACCGGGCAACTCGCCCAAACACTTCCTGACAGTATCGATGAAGTTCTTCCAATTCATCTTCAATCAGGGTAGCATCCAAAGGCTCACTCTTCTGAATCAGCTGCTCCCCAAAAACGATTAGCTGATCAATCTTATTGGTGTTTAGTGTTATTTCCTGCTGGAAACCCTATTTGGAACAGGAAAAATAATTACTTCTGCAATGCCCCTTTCCAGCCTAAGGTTTGTCCTTTTCTTGCTCACTACAGTGAAAGAAAAGCAGCAACTGACATTGTTGTCCAATTTCATTTGGCCAATATCTTTTTACTCCAGAGCTCCAGTTTAGAGCTCCAGAGGTTTGTTTTATGAGTGGGATTACACTTCAAATGAAGTGGCATTTTCCACCCATGTGTACATCAACGTGATTGCAGTGTCCTGAGCCTGCAGGGGATCACAACAGGAGAGTTCTGCTAATCAGAGTTTATTTTTCTGTTGGGCACACACAATCTTTTTCTCAGTAGCAAAGAAGATTTTTGGCTGGTTTGTCCTCCAGCCTACACATCAGTAAATCTACATCCCAAAACAATTAACAGCGTGGGGAGAATGAAGAAACCATCATATGAGCAGGCAGCAAAGAACCAGTACTGCACACGCCTGCTGTCCTATTTCTGTTTGAAAGCCCTGGCTACAGGCAACTCACTCAGAGGAGAGATCCTACCTTAATGCAAAAAATTCTCACCAGAAAAAAATGCCTGGATTTAGTAATGTAGCTTTTACTGATAACCTGCATGGGCTCCTTTTCAGGCCAGATATCACTGCCACTGGCACTCAGTATTAGGAGGAAATGGCAGGATAGAACGGAGCTTGAACACAATCTGAACTGAAATACTGTAAAGTTTAATCTTGATTCAGAGGATAAATCTTAACAATTTACTGGTGTCTTAAAACAAATATGTCCCTACACAGATCTGCTTGCTGTTGTGAAGCTCCAGGAAAGTAGATGATTCTGTCAAGAGAGGGCAGCCCGACAGGATCAACGGGACTGTATTGACCAACCACTTTATAAGGATACGTACATTTAACTGGCGCATTTTGTCATCGAAGTTACTTTTTGAGAAGTGCTCCACGTTTGTCAGCTGGAGGTCCATTTCCGTGAGCCAAACAAGAATGCTTTCCCTCGTCCCCTCAAACTCATCCCTCTGATTGGTGAAGTGCTGAATGGGAAGAAGGAAGCCAGTGTTATACAACTTCAGCTACTAAAAAAGATGGTCACAGGAGCCTTCTGAAAACAGTGTTTTCTTTCAAACCTGCTGTTCACCTTAGAGGTCTTCAGGGCACAAATGGCATCATGCCATGTATAAAAACGGCCCCCCTGCTGTAGAGATGCTGGAATAAAGTATCCTATGTTGTTAGTACACTATTTGTATGGAAGAGGGAACAAAACTCCAGCAGTGCATGATGCTTCTATAAAATTATATTCTCTCTTCTGCACTGTATATCTTCTCCCACAGCATTATACCAGTTAATGGCTATTTGGACTCGGGTTTAACAGCTATTTTCTTCTAAATTTAGAAGAAAGACTGACAATGGAAGCAAGCCCCATCTCTAATTAAAGTAATTAAACCTATGACATTAAAATCAGTAAAACAATGGAGAAGCTGGATCATGGATGACCATGCCAGTGTAATTAATGCATCATTTGGTGCAGAACGCAGGAGGAGCTTGCTCTGCTGCAATCTCCCACATAAGCTGCTAACAGACATGCAGCTTGCGGTGCCCCAGTTCTCCTTAGTGGATTTACTGTTCAGGAAGTCATATAACACCCACCACCACCACCTCCTAACTGCACAGGTCAAACCCATCAGTGTTCTCAAAGCTTCATCCACTGACATTTGGTATCTAATAGTTTTCCCTGTCAACTGCTTGCAGCACTTCTGTATTTCAAAATTAGGCAGTGACAAGTTTCCCCCAGGGCACAGCATAGAGTATCTGCCCAGAGATCAGTTTAATAAGCAGGACACTTCTTTAAAGTGTCACAGATACATTCTTTGACAACATTCAGCAGCGGCTGGTGACAGCAGCATGCCTCAGCATGCCTTTCCATCACATCTCCCGGTTTAAGGCCTTGTAGGTGAACCATAACTTGGCATAAAGTACAGCTACGTTGTAAACTGTGAACCATATTTTCACTGAGGCCCTTCTGTCTCTCTGCCTCTTGTATATGGAAAGGTGCAAGTGCATGAACACATCCACCCATGGCAAGACTGGATAAGAGGAGGGTGGGAGAGGAGCAGTAAGGCCTGCAACACACTTTCCAAAATCTGCCTCCCCTTTCTTCCATTATGCTTCTTCAACTACCAAAAGCCCATCTACCAAGGATATGTTTATGCCATGTACTTGGTGACCTTTCCAGAGCTGCTCTCCTACTGGTAATTCAAGACACAAACTGACACAAGACAGTTGCTCCAGTACGTGTTTTGCTCTTGCGTAATTCCTACAGAAACTCACAAGAGCTCCTCACTCTCTCACCCCACTGTGCAATTACCTTGAGTCTCCTCAGAATGGCAGCGACTCGTTTCTGGAGATTATCCCAGCGCTGGTTGCCTTCATGTACCATCTGCTTCAACTTGCTAGCCGAGTCGGTGCGGTTCTCACGGGCGAGGCGCCTGTACTGCTTATTGATCAGCTCCAGCTGAGTGAGTCGTTCATGAATTTGCCGTTGGAATGCCTGCAAGGCAAATCAAGGAACTCAGTTGCCTTGTCAATAAGAGAAAGGATCTGGATGATAATATGATGATGCCCTCCCCTTAAAAACAGACCTTCCAACTGCAAAATTAAATCCAGAGAAGACCCTGTATTTTAAATCATCTGCTCAGACTTAGCTCATTAGGAAAAGGAAGAAAAAAATCCACCCACAAAGGCCTCCTGCCTATAAAAAGCACATCTTAAACTTATGCAGGATCTTGTCAGTTTAGAGCACTAGATTCTCCACATTAAAAAAAAAATTCTGGAGACAAATAAATCATCCAGATACTTGGCAGCCACACAGTGGCCAAATTATTTATGCTTTCTATACCACCACTGCCAGACTGGTGTTTTTCAGTGATCCAGGCACTTCACACAGATGATAAGCATTCAGCAGGCTGACCATTCAGCCCGCTGCTGAGCGTAGTTAAAAATTCACCTCAAATTTCTTCAGCTCCTCCTTTGCATGTGTGTACAAAACCTCTGAAGAATTCGGCTCAGCTGCTATCCTTTCAGATGATTTTAGCCAATCCTCAAAGCGAGAATAGTCTTCCAAAAACCTCTGCCATAGGCGCCAGGTTTCCTCGATTCTGAGGGGGGATGCAAAAATGGAAAGGTTTTATCATGAGCCAACTATTAATTTTGGAAATTTTTTTCTTCTTCAAAATTCATCTTGTGGCAAAAGCTACAAGCTGAACTTCAAAATGCTGCCACAAGCTTCTTTAGGAGGTGTAAGAGAAAGAGCCTTACTTCATTCGCCTTTCCATAGACATGGCGCAAATGTTTCTCCACTGTCTGTCCAAGCTCCGGGTAGTCTGCTGGATGGAGTCACACGCTGTCTCATTAGCGCACGCATCTGAATCGTGTAGCAGGACATCACAAATGTTAAACGCGGATTCCACCCCTGCAGTGTGTTGCTCTATGTCTCGTTGCAGATCCTGCCGTTGGCAAAAGAATAGCTTGAGTAGAAGGAAAACACACGCGGCTACACTTCAGACATACCCTTTCAAAATGCTGCAGAGAATGAGGAAAGAGCAATTTGTGTGTCAGGAAAAGCTTAGTTAGCTTTAGAAAACAGAGTTGCAGGATGAGCTGTGCAAATGACAGGCTGACAGGTCAGGACAGAACTACCATGCAAACAGGGATTGTCCAGCTTTCGTTTCTCCGTGAAAGCTCAATCTTCTCATTAACAATCTGGACAACTTTAATGTGCTTTCAAAATCCAAACCTTACACATACCATGAACCTACACTTACTGATTTTGACAGCACAAGATGACAGTGTCTCATACCAGCTTACTACACAGCAAGACTTGTCAGTGAACTCGTAATGCAGTTTGTATACTTTAGTGACTATATGATCACAGGCTGGTATCACAATGCACAGCACACGAGTACCTGGTGTTCCACTACTCTTCTTATTCCCTCTTGTAGAGCTCCTGGTTTGACAGGCTATTTTTAAGGGTCTGGCAAAGATTCTTTGTCTATTCTACACTACAGGTTTCTTCTCCAGAGCCTGCATCTCAGTCACGGTCTGGCCTCTCATTCTGTACCTATAACCACTCCTAAAGTCACTGTAATTGAGTAACAGAAAAGGAAAGCCTTATCTAAATATTTCTTATTGAAAAGGCAGCTCTGTACAATGCTACCAACTGTAAATATTAATGAAATTACAATGTCCACTACGTTGCCATTTTCCAACCCATTTCTGTCACAAATGAACAAACACAAAGAATATTTTACTGACAACAGTGAACAGGAACTCCCATTAAATGTTCTTACTCATCTCAGTGAACAGATGAAGCAGAACTGAGACTTACAAAACCAAAACAAAATAAAACAAACACCCCTACCGCCCCCCCGCCCCCCCCCCCCCCCCCCCCCCCCAACCAGGCACAGCTTGTAGTAAATACAAAAGGAGTTGAAGGAAGACCTTCCCAGAAGACAACAAGCAGCAAAGAGTTGAGTATCACCCATTGGCATTCTTCAATGGTGTTACATGGGTACCTAAAAGAAGGGCTGAGCCTTAAATGGTCAAAATTTACCTTGTGGGGTTTGTGGTAACGTACAGCTTTAAGGAATGTAGAAGTCAAAATCTTTGTGTAGGTGAGAGACTGCCAGAAACAGACCAACATAATTTTGGACAGCTTATTAGGGATTCACAGCTGTTTTCTGAGCAAGAGGCAGAACTGTCTTTTTAACACAGGCTCTACATCTACATCTTCAGAGAGACTCTTCTGAAAGCATTAAAATACACTGGATTTACAGCTGTATTAGTCAAAACAAGAATTTGGACCACAGATTAAAATCCACTCCACTTGCACTGAGGTGATGCTGCTGACACAACCTCATTACTTCTGGTCATGCCTGCGTTCACGGAATTCTAGGCAGAATCCTTGCTGGTTTCCAAGCTGTTATTCCAAATGACCTGACTATTATGGTAAGACAAAACCAACAAACTAAGTAACAGGGCCAGGAACAAACACTGAGCCCCAAAAGGTTCTTTTCTTTCAACTCTGCCCAGAATTGCCCAGAGAGCTTAAACAGACTCCATGCTGCTAGACCTCCACATTAGTGAAACAGCTTTGAAATCTTAAAATTAGTATTATTCAAGTTTTAATCTTCATCCTGTAGTTGAATGAACATGCCATAAAACACCTCTGTGGATGCACGATGCTTTCAAATGTCATTATTCAAGACTGAACAGGTAAAGCTTTTCCAGTCAGGGATGTCAAATAAACGAAGCCTGCAGGGCATATTTCTCACCATCGCTCTGCTCTTGCTGAAATAATTGTTCTCATAAAACCAGGAAAGATCTTTTTACTTGTTGCATTCAGATAGAGGTTTCTCTAATGTGGACTAAAAAAGGCTGCTTTTTTTTTTTTTACTATGGTCTTTTTAGTCAGCACAGTCTTCTCATACTCAGCCTGTTAAAAGGTTACAGCAGAAGGAGTCTAGAGGTGCCCAGAGGTCTATGTTTCAAATAATTCAAACAACAAAGCCATAAGTAGCTCTGAGCAGCAAATGACAGCTCTTACAGTAAGCTGAAGCTTGAATGTTCATAATACAAATAAATTAGTTTGGACACAATTCCTTTGTGCCCCACCTTCTTCTCTGCCTGGCAATTTATCACAGCCTTTGAGAATGCAGAAGGTTGGGATAGGGAGGAAATACCTCCTTGTTGTTTACATGACCATTCACAATGCAAATGAAACCACCAGAGGCACTGGGCAAAGGCCTCTGGTGTCTGACCAGCTTCTGCAGTGGAGCTGGTGGCAGTCATCTTCACTCCTGTTACAGAGGAGCTGGCCCTTCCCGCAATATCTGGGACATGAGTGGGTGGAAAGCCGTATCAACCAGCAGAGAACGCAGCCCTCAGGTCTGGGTCACTCAGGGATCTTTCCTTAGAAACAAAAGCAACAGCCAGAGAGAGGGAAGATGGGAAGAATGGGAAGAACACCCACAGGTGTTCTTAAAGGCAGATGCCATAAAGATTCCATGTGTGACAGCTTTGTTCTTGATCCTCAGTTTTAGGGCAAATATTCTTGTTTAACACAAAGGCCAGATGACAGCCCTGGTCATTCTCAGCCTTCCCAGGGAGGCACTTTGAACCTGAGCAGACTTACAGCACAGCCCAGAGCAAAGGCTGACTCTACCAACAAGTCTTTGCTTTGGAGAAGTTCCTTTTCATTCCTTGGCTACTGGAGCGAGAAATTTACTCCAGGACTATCCAACTCATCACACAGTTCCACTTTGCTAGGATAGCTGGCATGTTCAGCTTTGCCCAATCCTTGCCATCTCCAGCACTTAAAACTAGCACAGGTCCTTAAGATCCCCCTGATAACCTGCTGTTTTGGGCGCTTAACCAACACTCAGCCTCGGCAGGATTCACACACCATCTCACCCAACCCTGAGGCGATCTTCCGAGCCTGCCTACTGGATCAGGTCTTAGTCAAAGGTGTGTTTGCACAAGTCCACCCTCCACAAGTCTATCCTCCAAAGCTCAAACATCCTTCTCTGCCAAGCTTGCTCTGCTTTCTGCAAGGAGGGGAAGAAAACTGAGCTAGTGAGGGCAATACATCAAATCACAGCACTTAAAACAGCCAGTTTGCAGGAGACCCAGCATTCGCACCTTGTCAGCCTTAGTCATCCTCATGAATTTTGCCTACTGTCCATGCCCTGCCTTGTCCTTATGAGGTCTGCTGTACTTAACTGAGCAAACTACCAAATGTAGAAATGCTTTTGTACTTTGCACGTTTTCCTTGGGTGGAGGGCAGAAGGGAGAAGTGGGGGTAAGTGAACACAATCCTGAAATTATGGCAAGCAAATAAAAATTTTCCATGTAACACGTCTTGTCAGGAATGTGCATGAAAAGCAAACAGTTAGAAGGCCTGGCTGAAGAGAAGAAACTGGTGATTTTAAACCAGGACCAACTGTAATCAGCACTTTAGCTCATTTACTCTGGCTGCTGCTGCTTCCCACCTGCTGTTCTGCCAGTCTCTTCTGTATTTCTTGGTCATCACAGATGTCATAAACAACAGGCTTGGAAAGCTCAGACTCAATCCGGGCCAACCAGGTGCAAAGGTTACTCATGTTTTTGTCCAATTGTTGTGCCAAAGCAAATGTTTCCTTCAGTTTCTTCACCCTAAGCAAACCAGGAAGAACATTTTGTTACAAAGATCTGCAGTGAGTGGAAGTGCTGTTAGCAGAAGGTGATGACAGGCATGGCTTTATGAAGCACTTACTGTTGCACCAAGCTGTTGCCTGTAAATCAGAGCCATGTTTTAGTCAAAACCTACCTAAATTGGCTCAGCAGGCCTCTGCAGTAAGGTCTTGTGTGAATTCTTTAATGAAACTAAATGAGCAGAGTGAATTTTTATAGCCTCATTCACCTGCTAGTGAGCTCTTCAGTCAGTTCTTGGACAATTGTCTAGGTGTAAGTTGGTACCGTAACATGCCACAGTTAAACTAAAATGGGTATCTATGGTCTGATTCTCCTGCTGTGAATTATGTTCAGCGTCTTCTTCAGCAATGAACAGGCCCCCCCTAATCAGCACGGTACTGCTCTGCCAGCTGAGGGGGAATTTGTCTAAACTACAGTCCAACACTCTGAGTAAATGATGCTGACAGGAGAGGAGAAGGCCTGAACAATGGCCACTGTAGAACTTACAGTGCCACGACATTAAAAGCTCTTCTGAACAACACACTGAAATGTGCATAGATGTGCCAGACTCTCCTGGTGGGTGAAAATGAAAGAAACAATCCTGAGGATGTTGAAAATCCAATGGCTAGAGAGTTGTGCACCAGACAAGCACATCAAGTCCCTTTAGTTTTCTTAGAGCTGTTTGCAGTCCAGCTCTCAAACTGCAGGCAAACTTTTCATTTCCAGCCTTTTACAGCATATTCGCATGTCAAAAACCCCTTATGAGCCCATCAAAATACCCAAGTAGCATGTTTGTATATTTTGGCAAATTTGTCCCCATGTGTTGGGAGGAATAACTGTTATACCCCCTGACTGGTCTCAAATTTTCCCTTAAAGTTCTCATTTCTTGCAATTCCCAACAAAAATTGCTAAAAAGCCCAACACCAGGGTGACACTTATCTTGTCTGACTTCAGATCGATACTGGAGCTTGCCATCTAGACATCGGTAGTTAATGGAGAAAAAAGAAATTATGTAGATCAGGATCTCCATCAGACTTGTCTTAAACTCCCAGATCACGAGATGAACTGTACCAAGAAGTATCTATTTCTCTCCATGAACCGCAATCACTTACATGCTGTACTATAAACATTAACACTTCTAAAGCCAGGTGAAACCATTCCACCCCTGTCCTAAGGAGAGCTCACTTCTTAGCCAACACTGCTTGCCTGTGCTGTCCTCCTAGCTGCTTGCATCCCTCTGATGTCTAGTTCTATCCCTGTGCCTTGGTAGGGAGTTTTGGACCTTGCATGTTGATTCTTAAAATGCAGATTTCCAAATTAAACCCTGATTTACTGCCTAGTCTATCAACTCCCCAGAAAAGCCTCATTATCTAAGTCAAGTGCAGTGCAAAAAGTTAAAGTATGCATCATGACAAGGTCAAAACATTTCCCGTTCTTTAGCCACCGTGACTGGGAACTGTCACCAGCTAAACAAAACCTCATAGGACTGGAAAGGCAGCTTGTACAAGGGGATCACTGCATGTCCCAGAATGCAAGGGACTGTTGAGGGGTCTGAGATGAACCCTAACGTGCTTGGCAACACTAACATTGCGCTAGCCTGGACTGGTGCAGGGTGGAGGGGATGTAATGTCATCTGGTGCTGGCAGGGACAAATTACACCAAGACAGAAGTGCCCTGACTGGGTACCTGCAGAGGACCTGCCCATCCTTGCAAGAAAAATTAAGAGTTTCTTGGCCCACCAACCTGTCTGCTGCCAAACTACCCCACCAAGTTTTAGAGGAGAGGGGTCCAAACCGCCTGTAACTGATTGGCTTCTGCAGTTGCCCGTTGCAGCAGATGATACAATGACAGAAGATATGGAGGACAGCTAATCCATAATGAATATGCCACACTGTAAGCAACAACTGATCTTATTAGCAACTTTAAGGTAATCAAAGAGGATACGTACGTCACCTAGACACTTGATTTAAGGTAAAGCACTTATGCAGGAGATGTGGGAATGATCCTGCTGGATTTGTTCAGTCCTATTGGTTACTGTGAAGGTACAGAGTAAGTGCAGCAAATTTGGGGAGTCATATGGAATAGCAGCTTCCCCTACCTCTTGTCCCAAAAGGACCAAGCAGTACTTTTAGTTGTTTTACAAGGAGGAAGAGCACAGTCCTACACTAGGACTCCTGGCAGGTATTTACCAACTCTGTGCTCTCAAACACATAAAATTAGTCTTGTCTGGTTGAGGCAACCCTGCAAGCCAGCCTGGATTTGGCACCTTGTTCCTGCCTTGCACCCACAAAGCCACCAGTACTGGTGTAAAGTGCAAAGCAGCTGTCTCTGTCCCCTTACACTGACAGTACTTTCCACTGCTGCAGCTCATAAAGAGGAAGCCAGAGGATGACAAAAGTATTTAGCTGCTCTCGCTTTACTTAATAAGCTCTTTTCAGAGCTCTGCTTCCAAGTTCAACCCTGTATGCAAAAGGCATCTGGCTCCCAAGCAAACAGCTGCCTTATAAATCTTGCTGCTCCTGGTTCTGCTTCTATTAAGTAGCATTCAAAGAGCATGTCCTACTCTGGTAACTGAACAGCGTTTTCTTGTGCTATCATGGGCTGGCAGTCATTTACTCAGGAGGCCTAATTCTTCCCCTGCCCTATCATCTGCTCCTGTTCGACCAGTCAGTTTGGATCCAGGTGGTTGTGATGCTCAGCAGGGCCTGTGGCCCAACAAAGACTGGAGACTTGGGAACCCTTCTCCCTGGAGAGATGGGGCAATATACAGGCCCTGTGTGAAGGGAAGAACCACTAGAACAGGCAGGCCTGAGGAAGCTAAACAGCTACGCTGTTGCATTGTTAACTCTGCAGGACTGTGGGACAGTTGGGAGGAAAGCAAGCCTCAATGACTGCACCGTCCCTGAGTGCATCCAGTGGCAATTTATTTTCTGCATATTCTATGACCTTCCCCACTAGTGAAATGTCTCCCTGGCAACTTGAAAGAGATGTACTTCTTGGGACCATTTGGTCTCAGCTGACCCGCTGAGACCACAGCTTACTTTGCTGCTCAGTATCACCTCTGCTTCCCTGTACTTCCTTCTCTGTCTGTATCCACCTGTTTCCCATCCTGAAGTTGCTTTACAGAAAAATGGGCTGCAAGACAACTTTCTTCAGCCTGCATATTGGGTAACAGGAATAGCCAAGGAAGTCCAAAGCAAAACCAAGGGATATTAGATTATAAATCAATGTCTCTATGACTGACACCACATTCAATAAATTTAAGAAGTAGCAGTTTTAGAATCCAAGGTTTTTTGGTGAACCTCACCCCAGAGTATTATTTTGGCTTAGAATCCACTCTAAAATTCAAGTTACGGATATTACTATAAACGTGTCGGTCTTTATCTACTGGTATTACTAGAAGCAGGTCTCAAAAATAGCATCACCGTGGTACTGCAAGGTTGGATTTACTTTCAAACAATTGCCATTACAGACACACCACTGTAGTTCAGTAATTTAATCTATTACATATTCTGGATAGAATATGGCATTTCTCACTCATTTAACTGCCCTTAATGCTCTAAGTCATTAATCTCAAACTTGAGCAAAGCTGTCAGTGAAGAATAAGAACCTAACACAGGTACACACTAGTGCAGTGCCTAAATAGGAAGGTGGCCTTGTCCAGATGTTCACATTGGCTGCGCCCTGCTCTTGCTGCAGGCAGCAGACACAGAGACCAAGGTAAAGGGTACCCTGAAGCAACAGGTGAAATGATGAAAAAATTCCAGCATCCTCCTTGAGCACCCTCAGCTTGCCCAGAAGTCCCAGGGAACTGCCATTTCTCTGGCTACAGCTAGAAGAACAATGTAAAACAGACTAATTACATCCATAAAAGCCTTACATTTGCAACAACCATTCTCAGATGCATTTCTGCACACTGCAAGTATTCTTGCAAATTATCTGCTCTTTGCATGAAAGAAACCTCATTCACTCTTTTGAGATGCATCCCAAACAGGCTATTTGTCTGAGAAGCCAGGTCTCCTGGGAGCTGGGTGCACAGTGCAAGCCACCAAGCCCCCAAGCCCGGGGGCAAAAGCTCCCCCCACATCCAGGTGACCAATCACCCAACCCGCAGTGAATTAACAGCAGTGAACGTTCAAGTGCAGCAGAGGAAATGAGCTCTTCCCAGTTACCCAGACGGTAGAAGAGGCTGCCACCACTGTTGATTGAATTCTTCCTCTACAAAGTGTAATTTTCAAGATATTTGGTCAAACAGGACCAAGTTACTTTGGTCAAAACTTACTGTTTACTGACTAAAAGCCTATTCATAGTTCACTTCCCAGTGAGAAGTCACCCACCACCATTCCACATCCAAAAAACAGTAATAATTTTTAAAAAATCCAACGAACATCACCACTTATCTAAAAACCCCAAACATTTCTTGTACTTTGCAATGGGCCCGGCTTAAAAGATAGCCCGATTCAAAACAGCGCTCAGACACAGGCATAAGATGCCTGGGATAAGCCAAAGCCAGTTTCTAAACGTCTTAATCTTTATACTAAAATAGAAGTGGCAGACAAAGAACAAAACTAGTAGATAATAACTAAAAGCTGGCTGCAAAAGTGAACAGAAGGACTAACTGACCTGGCTCAAGATTGGATTTGGGCCTTAATACCCTTGGTGAAGTTGCCAGTGTTGGGTTACAAAAGCAACGCATTAGGCTGTTTCAGGCTGAACCATTCACACACGGAATATTTTGGAGAAACTGCTCAGGAAGTATCTAGCAGTAGAAGGCCCTTCCAGGTTGACTAAACTGTATTCACACAAACATAAAAGAATTGCAAAATGCTTGCCAATTGCACTGCATCAGCTGTCAAAGTGCTCCAGAAAAAGGCACAGGGAGGCTCAAATCAGGGAGTAAGTAACGTTCAAATTTGTGTCTGAAGGCATCGAGAACACCCTGACATATATTCCAAACCCTCCTTCTCAAGCACAAATGTCATCGGAAATAGATACCCCACACACTTCTCTCTCACCGGAGGGCAGCTGGAATTGCCCTGCCCGCTGACAGGACTGTTCAGCAGCCGGTACGGCAAATGCGATGCACAACCCAGGAAACCTTTGTTCAGTGAGCTGCGGGGCGAGCTCAGCCGTGCGAGGGACAAAGGACCTGCTCAGGAGAGCGGATGTCAAAGGCACGTTGTAGGCCTTGCTCTGGAACGGGGGCCGTTTCTCTGTGCATAGCCCGGCCTGTTCGATGACGGGAAGCCCCCCGCGCCGGTGGGCCGTGTTAGCGCGGGGAGCAGAGCCAGCCCCGGCTGTGCCGCAGGAGGCTCTCAGCGCCGTGCCCTGCCGGCCAGCCCAAAAGGCTGTAGCCGCCGATTGCCGCCGTCTTGGGTGCACGACCCCAACAAGGCAGCTGATTTTAAGCGAGAGGCCCCTGAGCGTTATTCCTCCTGCTAACGCGCCGCATCTCCCACCCACCCACTTGTCCAAGGCGAACTGCAGGGGCCGATGGCATATCGGTGCCCTTCCCCCTCCACACACACCCCCCCCCGCCGCACCAGCGATGCCTGCTCCGACAAAACCCACCCCAACCAAACCCGCGGCCGCTTACCAACATGGCACTTACGGTTCGCAAGAAAAAACCATTCCTCAAGCTTGCAAATCCCAAGCTGCAAGGGGGACCGTCTGTGCGACCACGGCAATGGAAGAGGAAACCCCTCCTCCACAGATGCCCTATTTATTTGCCGCTGTAGCATCCCGCGTCGGGGCGGGGGGGGGGGGGGGGCTCGCCCGTTCCCCTCCCCGACCCCGAGCTGAGGAGCCACTGTTGCTCTCCCCAGTTTTAACCCCTACATTTTGGGCTGGCATTTTACCTGGCAATCGGCCGCATCCCTCCTCAGAACAAAACCACGAGAGCTTTATTCTGACATAAGAGAATTAGCACGCACCGAGCGGCTGCCTGCGGCTGGCAACAAAAAGGTTGCAGGCTGGAGGCTTCAGCACTGAGAAAGGTAGATGCGGTGCTCATTTCTTGTGCAGAAGAGGGATTGGAGCCTCAGACCTGGATGATTTGCAGCGCAGAAGAGAACCCAAAAACCCGAGAGAATGTACATCCACGCGCAGGCACCACGCACACAGATCTATCCTTACTTCCCCTGCATTCTTCTTTCTCGCCTCTACCATTATATCCCAGGTATTTAAGTACGAATTAAATCTCCCACACACTAACCTGGCCTCTCTTTAACCTTCCAGTGCAGCGGAAGGCCTCCAGTGCAAGTAGCCTGTTATGCCGGAGGACAAAGTAACCCTTAATCTTCATTTATGTTATCATTCACTTGTGGAAAAACACTCTGTCATGTTTCTGTGTGTTATGACTGCCAGAGATCACGGGGTGGGAAAAAAAGGCGGAAGTCAGAGAACCTTGGATTAAAAGTCACTCCCCACCCAGTAAATATCAGGAAAAAAAAAATTAAGAAGTTATGATAATCCCACCAAAAATGCAAGGAAAGATTTTTATATCAAAGGGTTTTCAGCATTCAGGTAATCTTCCGCAGACCTGTGTTGGCTTGCCAATCACTCACACTCTGCTCAGGGCAGAGTAAAAAGTCCCTGGGAAGACATCGCAGACCGTGAGAGGGCTTCAGACATCTGCACAGGTAAAATCACACCCCATCAGCTCGACAGTTCAACCTGATTATGGTCCAGGGAGTTTCAAATCACGCTAGAAATGATAGGTCTGAGAAAACGGGGAAATAACCCTCCCAGCTTGACAGGCAGACACTGGGAATGGTGGCAGCTCGCAGGAGACAGGGACTCCCCTCGCACCACTAGCTCCCCCCGCTCCCAGCGCACATCGGCACACATTGCATAACCAAAATAAGCCCAACCATCCTGCCTGATACGATAATCAATTCTGTCACAGCTTTTGCACCGAAGGGAAGCATAATCCCTAAAGCACAGGGAGCCCGGAGAACACAGAAAGAGAGCGGGCACTTTGTCACTCAGATTTCAACTGTCCAGATTTTTTTTTTTGCACCAAAATAAGAACGAGATTTTACAGCGATACTGCTACAAACCAGTATCATTCTGCTGAGCACGGCTGTATTGTTTACCCAGGGGCCTCCCTGCAGCACACTTTGCTTCCCTGGCCACACAATACTGATCTGCAGCAATTTCACAAGACCTTTGAACTTGGAGTGTACCCACATGGACTGTGGGCTGCAGCTGTGACAGGGTAGGACAGCACCCCAACACGTGGTACCTGCCAAAGGGTAAGAGATTGGGTGGAAAATAAACAGAGAGACCAGCTGAAAGGTGGTAGGAACTCACTCGCTCCCCACACCTACCAAGCTGGGGCCCACGGCTGCTGGAACAGCCCAGCCACAGTGAGGGTGCAAAAAGGAAGGGGAAGCACAGAGCGGTGGCTCTCTGGAGCTCCCCAATAAAACCTCCATGGAACCCCTGCACAGCACAAGGTGATGTCACTGGAGAGCTACAACTCTCCTCTCATTTTACTGCAACCTGAGCAGTTTCAGGCCCAGAGGTACAGAAATGCAGTGTTTGCTGCTGGAGAGACCAGTCTGCAGACCCAAAACTCCCAGAGGCAGTACCTGACGAAGCTGGTAGCTGTAATGAAGGCTCAGGCACCGTCTGAACACTCTGTACAACCCCAGGCAGCGCATACACCCTCCTGTGACACGTGGGTGCTGCTCCACCCTGCCAGCAGGCACTGTAGCAGCGCTGAAGGCAAATGCTTCCCCACTGGGCTGGGAAGCAAAGCGTGGAGTTAGTGCAGTGGTGGATGGGCCAGGGAAGGGCACCGAGGCACATGGCTGCGCCCAACACAGTTCCTTGGCAATTCCTGCCAGTTAATGCATGGCTGGGGAGTGCTGCTCCAGGCATGCCTGGGATGTAAATCCCACTCCAGGGGTTTCTGGCTCTCTACCACCCACGTGCAGCCTGTGCACTCCTCCTGTTGTTTCAGCCCTCATTTGGGTGCATGTGCAAGCACGCAGCAGTTTGTTTCAGCAGAGTGCTGCTACCAGGCTGGTGATGACAGAACAAAACCAAGAGATTTTCTGTGTCCATTTTCACAGTCACCACAATGCTCCCTTTCTGCCTGTTAGCATGCTTTTATTCCCCCTCTATCAACAGAGACTTCAGCATGAGAACCTCCCCCGGTAAGAGTATCTTCTGAGCTGAACAGAAATTCATCTGTTCTCCTTTCTAAATGCTACTGTCTTGATGGTTACTTTATCCCATGAGAATTAACATTCTGAGACTTTTCCAAGTTTGTACCAAGCCACTCAAAGCTTCTGAAACCACACAAGCCAAGCAAGGGGCATATAATGAAGTGTTAAGTCCTGCAAGTGCAGCCATATGGCAAATCTGAGCTTGTCACTATGAACTAAGAGAATCACTTCAAGGACTAAATGGAGAGCTCACCTAATTTGCCCATCTGTCTCAGGATGTTTATTGGTTTAAAAAGGTGAAATAAGCTATCAGGAGAAATGCTCTGTGTTGATACCTTGGCTTGGGGCTGGTTTGGTTTCAAGTTTGTATCACACAGCCATACACCACACTACAAAAAAGGTTACTCAGGTTGCAGGGCCAGCCATGGAGACATCAGAACCCACAGAACCGAAATTGGCTATAAATCTCAATTAGACTCCTTTGTGAATGCAGGTTATTTTATACTCTTTAACCACGGGATCATAAAGCATTTGTCTACTAGAAATATTCAGCCCCCATAATGGAGGATCGGCTTTAAACACACAGCTACTCAATGCGTATTTTCTACTCCTACTTGGTGTATGGCTCTGTAGTTCACTTACTGCCCAAGGTTTGGTTCCATGAAGACATTGTGAGATTTGATCCTTGCCCCTGTGATGGATGATCACTGGGGGACAGGGAAGAGGTGCAGTGTACCCGCAGGTGCAAATAAAGGCAGCAGCTGGTTATGTGTTTAACAGAAAGTCATAATAACTGTCAAAAAAAAAAAAAAAAGCTTCAGGTGGTTGCAGATTCAGCACCCAAAGCCTCAGAAAATTTTCACTTCAAGTTACTTGCCGCAGCCACTGATCTAAAAAGCCAGGCGCAAACCCACCTCCTCATTTCACAGAAGTGATGTGAAAATAAGTTCCTACAAAAATTTAATCACTTTCCTCCAGGCAGCATTCTCCTACCTCAATTGCCTCAAACTCTCCAAGGCTCTCTAGCAGTCTTGCCCTGAAACATCTCCTCCATCACTTTTTTCTTCCCCAAGAAGTGAAGCAGTGCCCAGAAAAAGGGCGTAATCTGGGTTTGCAGCAGTTCTGCAGCACTGCAGTCTCTCTTCTGCCAGATAGCAGTGCGTGCACAGCCCCCGTACCATGTCCTGCAGGCTCCAACCTGCCTGGAGCGAACCCACCCTCCTCACTGAATGAAACTGGTGGTGGCAGATGTTTGAGATCGTGTGAGGATGTCTGGATTGTGATGGCTTCACGCAACAGGGCCCACATGGATTTTGCCACCACTATTTGCATGTGCTCTTTCAACACAGCTTTATATGATTTTTTAGAAGTTTTTGCAAAAGCTAACTGAAAAGGAAGGAGACAGTCTATCAGCATGGGGCATCACAACCCATGCTCACAGGTCATCTTGCCTTCAGCCCAAGGCTGCTTGCTCTGCTCTGCTCCCCCATGAAGAGACCCAACTTGTGGCACATCTGTGCTCAGTAGAACTGTTGCCTCCTCCCCATTGCCTGAGCTTAAGAAAGACTACTCAAAAGCACAGGAGAAGCCTCCTCTTGAGTGCCCCAAAGCATACCTGTGAGTGAGGTAGAAATGTCAGTCAACTGAAGTCTAATTTAATTCCTTCGGAATAGAAATCTCAGTGGCAAGCAACCGCTACAGCAGTGATCTCAAAACAGAGAAGTTGGAAGGTTGTAAACATGGCAAAATGAACTCTCAGGACCATATTCCGATCTATCATGAGTGTCTAACCTGGTGGTCGTCTAAGACTAAGCAGCTGAGAACAGCTGAGGTGGATTACATAAGGGATATGTGCTAGAGCCATGCTGTAGAACACTGCAATATGCTTGTGTCAGCATTAAGTCCAAGAGGACGAGCACAGCCCACTAGGCTGACTGCTAACCTTGGACCACTGAGGGAGCTGCTTTTGTCAGGTCCTTCCAGTTCATTACTCTAGTCCTGAGCACAAAGCTGGTGGAAATCACAAGTAGAAGCTGGCACGATGCACACCTTTCGGGATTAAGAACATAGCAATAATCATAAAGCATCACACCACCTCACCAGTAACTGCAATATCCACTTAGATATTCAATACTGGGAGCTGAATTGATGCTCTAGGCATCAATTTGAGGTACTAATATACCTCAAAGCACCTCCACACGTCTAAAGGTAAAAGATTTAAGACAACTCAGGTAGACAAACAAGCACTCTGTTGTCACAGACTACTTGAACAAGACAGCCAGATATCTCTCTAAATATCCCATCAGTTCATTAGCACACTTTCCTAAAGATTACTGGAAATGTGCCATGTTTACCTCAGTTTCAAAATACTGCATTTTAACTTGCATTTAAATATTGCTACAATTCCAGACTAAGACACAGCAGAACAAAAATGATCACAAAGGTGCTTTAAAAGTGGCATGTTACTGTGAGAACAGAAAAAGTGCAGTTATAAAAGTGCAGCTTTCTTTCCTACACCACATCAAATACAAAGACACCTTGAGACAACCATCGCAAGACTATCTGCAAAGGTTAGATCTTAAGAAGGCAGCTTCTCCTTAATCATTCACAGCTCATGTGTCACCATTAATTCAGATCTCATTCCTGATTAAGATCCAGCAAACTTAGCACTACTGCTGTCACAGCACAACCACCCTCCTTATCTGTCCCAAATGTTAACTGAGCCAGAGTGCTTCTGAGGTCCAGAGAGGGGGGTTACCAGTGAAGCAAAACCTTGGAAGAGAATTTTGGATGTTTAGAATACTAATTTGGTGTTAGCCTTATTATTTCTGGATTACTAATAAAGTTGGGCAGGCAGTGAGACCAGCCTAGCATCCTTCTCCCAAGCTGTGGTAAAAAAACAGAGATAATAGTGAAATGGGATCGTCTCAGCAAGGCTAATAATAAAATGATCATGATGTTCTTAACTCTGTCAAGTATAATAAAGATGTTCAATACTTTAAGAAGAGGTCATGGCCTAGACTATGCAGGGGTTTGCTTTAATTTCAACTGATAGTATATTCCATTTCGCCATCATGAAGAAGATGATGCCTTGAATTTAAAAATTAAACTCATGGTATCACCTTCCAGTTGTTTTTAGGAAAGAGACTGAGTAAAGAAATAGTGCTACTGTTAAATGAAATTCCATACATTTTTGAATGTAGAAAAGGAACATTATCACTATATAAATCTGTCTACAGAAAAAGGCCAAATTCTGTGCACTCAGACATAGGGTGAATCAGAGGCCTGTCTTAAAACAGGAGGCTCTCCTGAAGAGCCCAAACGAACTCCCACCATACTGCCTTAAAATTCACTTGCAATTCAACACATGCAACAGAGAAATCACTTTGACTCTTCCTTTAACATTGCTCCCATGATTAAAACTATATATGAATTCTTATACCCTACCCCCTACCATTAGATAAATTAAGACACTTGGTGTCATAATACAGCAACAAGTCATGACAAAAAAAGCATTCACATCAATTTAGTTTGACTCTCAATAATAAATTTCATCAGAAGTGAGAAGTCGTGTCCATCTGTTTCTGATGGTCAGGGACACTAGCCTCTGACTTTTATCTCATATAAAACACTGAACATCATTTTCCTACCGTGCTCCAATGACATCAAAGAGATGCTGCCAGCGATCATTGATTTTGTTGAGTTTATCATCTATTTCTGCAACTCGGCTTTTGTTGCTAGCCTTGATTAGCTGATCGCCCATTTGTTTCAACTCATTCTTACTTTCACTGAACAGGCTTATTTCTTCCATGCAATCCTGATAAATATACAAAAACATTGCTTAATTCCTGTGCAAAACAAAACAACAAAACCAAAACAAAACAATCTGTTTCTTTCTCCAAGTGTGTGATGGGAAGTCAGGTTTGGCTGACGTTTCTACATCAGCATGTAGAACTCCTTCACTTAAACAAAACCTAACCCTCAATGGAAAAGCACTCTCCCAGGGAAGCCACTATGAAAAAATAAGCAGCTTAAAGACTTCCAAGTGCCAGTAGTAAGTACTTCTAAAAATAGCAGTTTAATGGTCTAATTTTGTCTCTACTTTCCTGATTTAACATAATTTTTCAATCAAGCTACATCAAAAGTACCCAAATTCAAGCCTAGGATGGGTTTATTTTGCTGGTATTCTCATCCAGAGAAGATCTGGGATTAGATATTGAGACCTTTAAACCATGAGGATGAACACTGCAGCAAAATAATGGTCCTGTTTAAAATCAAGCTAATACGAAAGTATTAGAAAGCACTGACTGCAGAGGAGAAGGGGCAGAATTAGGTTTTACTTTTGGTTGTGGTAACTTCTTGTTTGCCTGGCATAAGACCTAGCTTGTCTTCAACCTTTTCTTTGTCCTCTGACTACCAGCTTCCTAACCATCGAAATGTGTGGAGGTGGTGAGAGCTGTGAGACACTCCCAGGACACCACTGATACCCCGCAGAAAAAGCTCTCAGCAGTGCTGTATGTGCGTGTGTGCCCAGCGACTCAGACCCCACCACTGCAACTCACATACACCACACTCCATGCCTAAATACAGTCAGGTGGCGTTTTTGTTTTGTACTATGCTCCAAGTCTGAATATCAAGAAGAGCAGCTGAGGCTACAAAAGCTCCTCTTCCCACAAAAGCCTGTATATGCTGGTTTGATATCATGTATCGCTTCTGAGAGGCAAGGATGAAATGAGGAATGCTGTCTCTGTAATGAGCTATCAGACTGCAATTGAAGAAAAGTGGTGTCACTACTTACCTTCTCCAATTTTTCTATCGTGTCTTCAACGCTGACATCTGCAGTCTGCAACACTTTGCTTTCCATTTGTACCAGCCACGAGCACAGCTCCTTACTCTTTTCATTGAACACAGTCCAGGTACTGAGACTGACTTCGATCTCCTGCTTACGCAGAGACACCTATGGATAAGCACACACATTAACTGCTGGCAACATCTTCCTCAGGAGGGAAACCTGCAATTACGAACCTTTTAATTTCTAGCCTGGATTTGATCCCATTCCATTTTGCAGAAGCAGTTATCAAAATATCTGTAGCTTTCTTTTCAGAGCCAGCAAGCAAGATTGTTATTACAACTTATTTTGGAAAGCAGGGCCAAAAGTTGACGAGCAAACACCAGATTCTCTCTCTTGGAAGACTTAATCTGAGTGACAGCTTTATAAATAATGAGCTTATACAAAAATGTAAATATTACTTCGTGAAAACCTCAGAATGCCAAACAAAGAAAGAATATATAATATATGATTACTACGTTCTGTTTCGTACGATGTCACGTATAACGCAAGAGACATAACATCTAGGTAAGTTCTTACTTTTCTGCAACTGTTAAGAGAAACTTTGCAACTACTGACTGCACTTATTTTATCTCTACAAAAACCTCCCTCTTTTCTTTCCATTTGCTCACCAGTTCTTGGAGAACTGCCAAAAAAAACCAGCATCAAGAATCTATCCTTTTTATTGAAAGCTATGGATTTTTTTCCTCAGAATTAGATTTGCCAGAATGGATAGACAAATGGTCTAGACAGAAAAATTAAGGTGTGATGCTGCCTGAAGCAGCAACGCTAATATCACTGCTCCAACACCTCAGAAAGAAGCAGGGTCAGTCTTTTACTAGCTAATAGTACTTATTTCTATTTGTATTCCTTTATCCACTTCAATGGATTCCTGTACGAAGATATATGGGACAAAGGAAGTAAAAAATGGTACAAGCTCTATGAAAACAAAACAAGACAAACAAATAACCTCTCACCAATAAACTTTGAAGACTGAGCATAACACTTCAGTTGCCTTGGCTGTGAATGGCCACTCTAAGTATCACCCCAGGGCAGGAGATGTTCCCTCTTCACATTTCACATGCACCTTACACAGCATATGACTCCTCAAAATTCCATTACCCATTCTCCTAGACTAATCTCTAACACTATTTTGTAACTCCGGGTGAAGTTTAAGTGTGTAGTGTGGAAGCAAGACCAGCTCCACAGAAGATCAGGATCAAAATAAGAGGGCACCAAGTCATGTCCTATATATTGCTTTTGTCCTTTAAATTCTGACTTTTTTTAAGGAGGAGATGGAGAGGTGAAAGTGCTTTCTAAATCTTTCATGATCTAAGCAAAGAGAAGGGGCTGAAAGCACTGTCTTGTTCACAGGGAAACAATCGCCGAAGTCCTCAATGGCAAGAAGTCTCCTGGAGACCTCAGGGACCTCTAGAAGTCCCTCTAAGCAGGCCTCTGCTGTGGGATGCTCCCTCGCACCCTCAGCCTCAGAGGTATGAAGGGTAAATCCCTCATCCTTCCTCCACCACTTGCAGCATCTCCCATGTGCGGAGATAAGTTAACTTTGGTTGGTGAAAGAAGAGACTACACACATCAGCAAAACCGTTGCTAAATCCTGCAACTATCCTGACCCCATTTTTGCCTGCTAAGCACGGGGCAGGACAGGATTTTAAGAGCAGGAAGTGCCTTTTAGCTGACTAAGCAAATATAGACTGGGAGCAAAACAGTAATGAGCAAAAAAATCCCAGGAACGTGAGTCCTTCAAGCCATTGCTCTGAGCCCTTTCTCCTCGGATGAGCTGCCCTGGTACCAGTTCCATTTCGCATCCACAGCATGGTGCAGGAGCAATCTGAGCATTGGCCAGGGAGGCTAACAGAATATCCAGGCCCAAGCCGCACGCTAGCGTTCATTAGGACAGGATACTGGCCAATATGAAGAGTTAAATCTTTGACCTACATGTACCTTGGAAGGGCAGCTATGTACACGCTAATCCCTGGAGTGCATCTGCTCACTAAGCGTGTCCATGACCCTGCCCAGTCCGGCGCAGGCGTCTGCCTGCCCCGCTGCCGTGGCTGGGACAGCTGCAGCCGCGTCTCACTCTTAAAGGCTGTCACCCCTCTGCATTTATACTGCAGATTTGTCCTCACACAATACGTCTTGGCTCCTCTCATTTGTTAGCCAAAACAAAGCAGTCGTGCTAGCAGCAGAGCCAATACAGTCTGCTCTCCCACCCTGCATCCAGCGTTGAGCATCAGCGCAGGCTCTCCGGAGGCTCTCGGGGGCTGTGTAAATATTTCAGTATGTCCCTCCGCTGCAGCACTGAATAGATTCCTCCCACTGCAGAGTTCTGTGTGCCCAACACTGTCACAATAATGTCACCCCTTTCTTCTCTCCAAGGTAGACTGAACTAAACCTTGTCCCCTCAGGAGATTAACATGGAAATTGAGTAAAATCTGAACTTCAATTACTACAGGAAATTATTTCTTGAATAGACTGCAGTGGGGTACATACAGAAGATGGGTCAGTTTTCAGGGCTGTTCACCACAGCTGCAACAGCAGGCATCATCAGTTCACCAAAACCCGCAAAACAACAAAGTTCTCTCACTTACAGGCTTAACTACAGGTTTCCATTAGGAAAATAGTTCAGGCATTTTCATATAAAATAATGGCCTAAATTTCCCAGGAGGTGGCTGGGTGTCTCTGGAATTATTTGCAGAGTTCAGAAACAATAACAGAGAATACACTGGTTGTGGATTAAGATAAAGATGCTCTTTCTCATTTCAATGCAAAAAATAAGCCCAAATAACAACTATTTCATCACACCAACGTCTGTGAAATAAGCAGAGTTGTTCATTATAGTGGCAATATTTCCTCCAAGATGGCTTTACCTTTGCCCGAGTAAGGCTTGGACATGAAATACTAACTCGTTTCAAAACTTCTTTACAAATCGTAAAATAAAAGCTATCGACTTGAGAGTGGCGAGGCAAAGTTAGTCTTGCTGGCCTGCAGGGTAACTTAAGATCCCAAACTGTTTTATTTCTCCCAATCCTGTTAACAGGGCAAAGTAAACACACATTCCAAGTGCATAATAACCTAATGAATCAAGTTCATGTGACTTGGCTGGTAAATGTTCCCCAGCAATTTTACGTGAGTGCTAAATTAAGTGTCATACAGCAACAGGCCACGAGAAAAGCAAGTGTTTCACGCTGTTACTGCTACAGAAGTCAGCTCTTCAGGTGTTTAAACCCAAGGAGTCAGTATTTAAAACACACTTAAGTTTTCTTTATCAACTCTCCCGGCATTTCTCTCCCACATCCCCCTGCAGACCTCCCCCTTCCTCTCTCTGCTTCATGCCCTCAGGCAATGCCTGTGTTCATCCCTCTTGCCCCCCAGCCGCCCTCCCTTCGGCTGCCCAGAACAAAGCCGCCCGTTCCAGTAAACAGCTGCATCTGAGCTCGGTGCAAGCTCTCACTAGTTACAAAGGGTTTGCAAAAAAAAAAACCCCAAAAAAATTTCAGCAGTCCGCGGCCAGGAAACGAAGGGCGAACTGCAGCCGCGGTCAGCTGCGCCGGGAGGAGCCCCAGTCCCACCCCAGTCCAGAGGGGAGCCAACGCCGACTGCCAACCCGCTCTGCTCCGCTGCGGGCCCGGGGGGTACCCGCTGCGGAAGCCCCGGGGCAGAAGACTTACTCGCAAGCAGAGCTCTTCCCACTGCCTGCGCATATGTTCCACTTGCTCCTGGCGCACCGTCATGTCCTCGGCGTGGATGCAGTGAGCCAGCTCCACCTCCATGGCCCGCAGCTTCTTCGTGTTGTGGTCCCAGTCTGCCAGCGACTGCTGCAGCTCCTGCACGGAAACGCGCCCAGAGCGAGCCTTGGCACGGAGCTCCGCCAGGTTCCAGACCTGCCGGTTAATCCCTGCCCGGCCGGTGGCGGAGAGGAGGAGAAAGTGCGGCCGCCCGTGCGGCGCTGGCCGGCTGGGCTGGAGCGGGCCCCGCGGGCTGGCTGCAGGGCGCGACTGGGAGCCCTCCGGAGCCCGGGGCAGGGCCCCCAGCCGCTGCGCCCCCCCCGCCCCCCAGCCGCTGCCCGACCCCCTGCAGCTCCCCATGGCTCCAGGGCAGCGTTTGGGGCGACACATCCAGCAAGGAACGTGCCCACTGCTTTGGGTTTTCTTTTTTAATTATGTGGCCAAGTTTGCTTTCCACCTGCATTCGTTCCAATTTCAGGTTATTTATTTAAATACTAAATAAATAAAAGTGGTTCCCTTCTCCAATGAATGATTTCACAGGCACTTCATCAGATTTGTCAGAAATGCGGAGCTTTTAAACGGTGCATTCACAGAAACACGCTCTCCTGCTTTGTTCCTCCGACTCCCCCTTCCCTTTACAACAAGGTTATGCCTCTTCTTCATCGCTGCTAAAATTGTCACCTAAAAAGCAGAGTCACCACTGCATGCAACTGGGAAACGCGATACTCCACACTAGCTCCCATTTTGCAAGGTGGTTGCTGGGAAGCGTCACTGGGTCTACCAGCAAAAAAAAAAAAACCTCATACAGAAGATCCAGTTTGTCTCATTTTAGGGAGGAAAAAAAAAATTGTGTTTGTATCAGAAGTCTGCTGGTACCAAGCCCTGCAAACATTTCCACAGGTCTTTTGATCCACTTACTAAATCATTAAAAAAATCTGATCTGCTTCAACACTGGATGAAAACAACAAAACAAATCTGAAACTAAAATTTACCTGAGCTCACAACAAATTGCTCCTTACAGATGTGCACATGTGCAAAAAACAAAAAACCAAAAAAACCCCAAGGGTTGAATCCCTGCATTAATGGAGCTAACGATGGAATTTCACGGGACCTCGTGAGCCTTATGTAATCTCCAGGCCTGAGAGAAAACAGCTTTATTCCATAGAAGAGGGATATGCAGGGAGAGGAAAGAGGATCCCTTCTCCCTCATGCCAGTTTGGTCTGCTATTTTATTACACTGTGACACCCCAGAGCAGCAACTGCACTGGCACTGTCTGACCCTGACACCTCTGCGGCTGAATTTCTCTTGCTGGAATTGAAGCAGGAGCTGTGTGCTGCCATCTCACAAATAATTCAGGGCTACAGCCAGACTGCTGCCACGGGACAGGCAGGCAGCACTCACAAAGAAGATTTCAGACAGCTGATAATGAGTTCAAAGTCTTGGCTCATTAATAAGCTTATTTGTTGCCTCTACACAGGTCAACAATTCACTTCATAAAAGCATGATGAAAGACTGACCAGTCCAGACAAAATGTCTCCTATCCCTTGGAAATGCTTTCCTTGCCATTTAATTTTGATGGTGCATTATGGGCTGCGAGGGCTTTTGCCACTCCCTTACTCTTAATTTTGTTTCTCTTTAATTAGTCTCAGATCCCGCAGGTGTACACGGTGCTTTGTAGCCTTACATTGTCTCTCACCTGAGGAGCTCCCTGTCCGAAATGGGTGGGAAAGAAAAAAAGGGAGATTCAGCCATGAGGATAGCAGCCAACTGAGCTGAGACCAGGGAGTTTTTTCCCTTTTGTTTCAGGAACTGCTTCTTCTATAAATTCAGACTGTGGAAACAGAGCAGAAGCAGGAAAAAAGAAAAAAAAAATCCAAACACTACTACTCTTCTTGGTCAGCTGGACTTTGCAGATTGGCAGCAATCAGGATGGTATAAAGGAGAGAAATTCAGTGTCACTGAAGAGCAGGTAAGACAGAAACCTGAGTTTACACAGATCAGATGTTGTGGAAAGACTGTATCTATTTAAATACAATATGACTGTTCAGTACCTTAATGTGTTCCTTGACTTTGTAGAGCTCTTCATGTTCAATTGGAAGTGGATCTTTTATTTCCTCCTTCAGCTCTTGCAGCCTGCTTTCTAATTCCTTGGTTTGCTTTTCACAGCAGTCCCAACTCTGCTCAAGAAGACCCAAGGAAGTTATAAAAGGTTAAGATACTTTATCATGACATAGTGTATTGTATGGATAAGCTACAAAATAGCCTCTTCAACCCACTGAAATTAATAATGATGTGCTCTGGTTATTTAGATATATATTTTTAATACACTGTACCACCCACAAGAATTTGGTGCATGGATTTACAGAAGAACTTTCACCCTCTCTTGTATTTAAGGTTTGTCTTACAGAGTATTTCTGCTAATTTTGTTTTGTCCAACCTGACAGGCTTTAGCATAGACTTTGGGCTACGAATCATGTTGATGACAGCCTTCCATTTTAAGACAATGCCTATGTGCTGTCAGAAAATTTATTTCTCTAAGGAAATAAATATGACCTACCCTTCTGTTTAGAGGTGCAACAACATGAGGAGCAACACATCATGCTAACTCCCTTTAACCTAAATTTTAGCTTAGGCTTCAAAGCCTGAAGCAGGAGAGAGCTCCAGGCCGTGGGGAGCATGAGAACATCCATCAAAGCAACAAATGGATGCCAGCCCCATTTTCCTTTGGAGAATCAGGGGACAGCAGTTTTAGCTTCCACAAGCCCTGACATCATATGACAGGACTTCCCTCAGAGCCACTCTGCAGCAAGCAGCAGCTTAGTCAGCATTTGCCTTGTTGCTACAGAGCTCAGCCCTGGGGATGGTAGGGCAGGGAAGGTCTCAAGACCCGACGCCAGAGAAATGGGTGCTGCTTCTGCCTGGGGAGAGCATCATCTACCTGTAGGGTGCTGTTGAGCTGCATCGTCATCTTCTCCATCTGGGCCTGGGTGTCCCCCCAACTCTGCTGTAACTGGCTGAGCTCCTCCTGGAGAACAGCACTCATCTCAGGATCAGAAACAGTGCGCAGCTTCTCCCCAACATCGATGACTACGGTGTACAAGGCTTGCCACCTCTGAAGAATCACTTCTTTCCTCTTTAAAAGAAAAAAAAAAGAAGTTTCTAAGCTGTTCTTAGCAAGCTTTAGAAGCACACGCCTGGCATTTCACTTGGGAGGAAGTGAAGACTCACAAGTTACAAGGCACTAGTGTGTTCACATCCATGAAAGAGTATGAATAGATCTTCTCCTATCTGCTTTTTCAATTTCAGAAAAATCTGTTTCTTTCAGATCTTCTAATCTATAAAACTCTACAATAGCTTTTCACAGGCTGAATTTATAGACCGAAAGTACAGCAGTTACAAAAAGATGGAAATTCCGTTGTCTGAGTTATTCCGAATCAAAAAAAAAAAACCCAGTTGAAGTTCTTTTAACACCTGTAGCATCAACAACTAAGACAAATTTTTCAGCGCTAACAGCTCTGTTAATCATGACATACTCCAAGTGAAGTAAGCCATCAATAACAATTTGCCTACCACAGTCATTGGTCTATAACACAAGCAGATATGATCATTGTTTCTTTCTGTAAAACACCAGCAGGAGGAAAGGGCAATTTGGAGTAGGAGGGACAGGGCTTTCTGGCTTTTCTCACTAAGGAAAAGCATGAGCACTAACTTGTAAAATCTACTGAAAACCATCTTTACACAGCAGGTAAAAATGAAGATTAAACAAACAGGTCAAGCACCAGATGGAATACTGGTAATGTGTTAATCCATCAGCTTAGGTTGTAGGAACACAATACATTTTGAACCGTGCAAATAGCATTCAATAATGTATTTTTGAAGGGTTTTAGATTGCCTTAAGCAACCATTAAGTTCACTGCTTGTTTTTACTTACTTGTAAAACAAAGAGGTGCATAATTAAATGGAAAACCAAGATACTCCAAATTAACAAAGGAAAAAATTTCTTTCCACTGCACGTAAAATGCAGAACTCCCTGCCCTGAAGAGCTAATGCCCAGATCTGTGCATCCTGGAGTGGTGGCTCCAAGGAGAGCCCCTTGCAAATGCTTTAGCCTCTGCTCCTGGCACCTCATGCCCATCCCTGTACACACATAGGACCCATAGGCCCTGTCTTGCCACATATATACCTGCTTCCTTCAGGCAAACTGCAAGGCCTGTATTCAGCAGCCCTGTCAATAAGATGCACACAGACGTAGAGGGCACCTGCTGACCAGGGTTTCTGACTAATCTCCCTAACACCCTGCATTTCTATGTTCATATCAGTAATATTTTTAAAGCATACAAGGCTACTAAATGACAGCATTGATCAGGATGTTTCCTACTGTGATAAGCCTTTTACTACGTCACTGTTTTCTTATCTGTGCTCAGCTTTAAGGAAAAGTGTCAGCAATTGTTTTCCCCCCAAAATCATGCGATTTTAAAGCTTTTTACCTTACTGGACAGAAGTTGTTTCAGTCTGAAAAAAACCCCACAGATTTTAGATTTATGAGAAATAAATACAGTACCTTGAAAGCCTCAATTAGATTGCTAAGCTGGTAAAGGCTATAGCAGCCCTGGTTCTTCACAGCTGTGATGAAGCACTTCGTATCAGCAAGAAATTTGCTGAGATTCAGCAGGGAATTCTTGCAGAACTGCCACTGGCTCACGAGTCCATCAATATCTTTCTTCCTCTGCTGAACCATCCGGATAACATTCTGCCAGTACTCCTTCATCAATGTGAGATTGGAAATAAACTCCGTTCTGAAAATGACAAGCATGGAGCATTAATACAGTTTCATCTCAAGGCTGCGTTTTACAGTAGTGGTGATGGATTTCCATTTGCAGGATTGTATTCCAATTACAATGCCCAACTATGCAAAAAGCTCTCTGCACCATTAAGCTCAGCTCTGCTCTCTGTATTCTATCTTTTGAGCAATCCAGAAAATCTTTTACATGATATAAGAATGGGTAATGCAAGTCAGTCTTCCTGTTGTGGTATAGCATCATCTATAGTACAGCAATCACAGAAACAGTATACACTTCTCTGAAGAACAAGAAGGTCAATGCGAGTAAGACAAGGCCTCTGATTATGCTGCAAAATTGATCTGTGCTTTTACCAGGCTGTAAGTGGGAGTTCAGCCATCATTGTATCCTACAGCAGTGGGATCCAGCTACAATGTGAAAAGGCTCTATGTGGTCTCTGAACCCAATCAAGCAGTGTTTTTGCCTCCCCTACAACATGGTTAGATGATCCAGCAGATTTAGCTGGAGTGATTAAGACAATCCCCTTCTACAGGTTCTGCTCCTCTGCAGAAGGCCATGGCCCCTGGGTTAGCTCTTGTACAAACACCTGTGTTTGGGGCCAGCTTCAAGACAAAACTCCAGTGGCTTTGCTTAGTTTCACCCTGGCAGCTTTAAGCCAAGCTATGGACTTCATACTGAAGTGGCTGAGGGGAGCACACACGCTGTCCTGCCAGCTCTTTGGAAGCAGCCAGCTCTGACAGAGAGGTAATGTGTTCACAGCAAAAAAGCCTGAGGCAGTTGAACCTTTGCTTACAAATATTACTTGCTGCTTCTCACTCTACATTGAGTAAGAGAAAAGTTTAAGATCATACTGATAAAAAGCAGGTTTAGCTACCGTATGTTTTGGGCTTTGTGGCTGCTGACTCAATGCCCTGTCATGTGTGCCAGGGGCAACACGGATAGTCTCACACCTCTGCACTTCAAAAGGTAGAGGAAGGATCCTTCCTATGCAGCATCCTCATTACCCTCTGTAAGAAGGTAGCTTCTCAACCACAGTTAACGGTCCAACAACTGCAGGGCAGCAGTAGACAAGGACACCTCCTGTGCAGGAGCAATTATTTTTGTTAGGCAGAACACCCAGTTACAATCCAAAATGCAGTCTGACCAGGGCACCCATGGTTCTTTCTCATTGCACCTCCTCACACTTTTGCAAAATGTGCCAGGAAGTTACTTAAAGAGTAAGCCCAGGCAAGAATTTGGGTTTTTGTCCTCATGAGAGCAAAGATTCAATACCAACTCCACGGAAGAGAGCAAATTCACTGAATTACCAAGGTCTTAGGGAGAAAAACAAATAGATCACCTTTTCTCTGCTTCTCCAGATTCCAAGGAAGGTAGAACTTTTTCTATGATAGAATTAAATGTCTGCTGATTTATGGAAATCTCAGTTTGCAGCATCTGAAAATACCATGAGAACAACAGGTTTAAGTATTGACCGAACAACCTTTGCTAAGAAAGCTGGTTCTGGTCCTCTGGAGTGACAGCATTTATTTAATTTTAAGTGCTGAAAGCTCTCTCAAGTGCTAGTGTCATATGCATCCTACAAGATTCCAACACTGTTTGAAAACCAGGAGGAATTTGCATGTACATGACAGCAGAACCCACCAGGAGCTGTACGTTACAGGTAATCGGAAGCCTCAGGTTTGCTGGACTCATTCATGAGAAACGCGGTCTAGACAGAAACCCATAGAAAAGGTATAAAAAAGCTACATATAAGGGTGAATTTACTCTACTCGCAATGAGCGAAAGTTTATTCTATAAATAATTTCATTGCAATGAATGAATTGATTTGGAGGTCTGAGTAAAAGAGATGAAACACCTTTCTGTGGACCTTAATGAATATCACTAACATGCAGAGACATAACACCCTGTGGAATTATCCATAGCACTTTGGGTAGTGTGAAGCTGTGGGCCACTGTGCTGCACAAAGTTCACCCTAACAGCTCACAACGTTTAGTATTTACCACATAATTTTTTTTTTTCCTGTATTGTTGTTGGTTTTCCATCCTCCTGCCACTAGGACATCTATAGATAGACCCTTTGCTTAGAACACAATGTGCCTTCTCCTCGGAATGGATACTGTCGTACACGTGTGAAGCACTATCTCTCTATCACAAATAGCAAGTTTTTCCAAATGCCAACAAAACAGATTTCCACCAAAATCTAACAACTAGTCAAAACGGAAATATGATGTGAAAACATTTTGTTTTAAATGTAGTTCTTCCAGAAACTGGCATGGTTCCTGCCAGACCGCCAGCAAACTGCCTAGGTTTACTTCAGTGCTCTGAGACAGGCAGACAGGCAAATAACCTCAGGGCTGGAGAAATCCAAGACTTCCATAATGCAACACGAAGATGCACTCCTAAAGGTCTCATCCCTGCAAAGAGGGATCCATGCATTTTGGAAAAGGACATTCACATTTCAAAGATTTCTTCTGTATAAGTACAAGGCCGCATTTCAAGAGTGAAATGCTCTGTACAACTCAGCCCAGACTGCCCAATTTCGAAAGGCATAGCCTTTTCTATTGATTTCCCTCCACCTTCACCATTCAGGAGGATGCTTCCAGTTTTAGTCAGCTTTACCTCATAGACTCTCTGTTGCTCTTGCAGTTCTTCAAACCGCCCTGGAATATTTGTTTTTAAGGCCTCTTGCATTTTTTCTAGGAATTGAATCCAGTTCTCACACTTCTGAAAAAATTTGTCTTCATCATTTTGAGTTTCCTCAAGCATTCTGTAAAACAAACGAACTAATCAGAAACTACTGCGTTGGTGGTTGTTTTTCTGGATATGTTTGCATACGGTCTAATGTGGTGGTTCATAACACTAACATAGCAGGGTTTTGCTTGGCACTTTGCTACCTTCTTCACCTACGAACCTCCAGATTTTTGCTTCAAGTGACTTGGCATACAAATAGCCACTGAATAAGTGAGTAAATCAAAACGGCAGGAATTCACCTTGGAAAGACCCCAAGAAAGCTGAGAGCAGATTGCAAGACTTCCCATGCTTTAATTTGGTTTTGTTTTTCCTCACAGAAAAAGAAATGATTAGTAGTGATTTTTTTGTTTGCATTTCGGACCTGCAGTGTTCCAGAGCAGCCGCTGTTCTCTGACTCCACTGCCGAGTCAGGGTCTGCATTCTCTTCAGGGTGAAGTCACTGAGTGGCAGCTTAATGCTTGCTTCATTCAAACTCTCTATGCATGGAGAAAGTGCAGCAAGCTCCAGTGTGTGTTTCTGGAAGTAACATAATAAATTAATTGCATAAAATACTGCCTTTCTTTCATTTCAAAGAAATACAGAAGCCTCTTCTGTAGGAAGCATTTGAACAATATGCATCCAAATTGCTAACCCCAAAACCCCCCAACATTTCTGTGTTGACGTCAAAGAATATAGGAAACAAAAAAGTCACAATTCCCTTACACAGGACCCACATTTACAACAGTACTGAACAGATACTCGAGAGCTGGTACTTGCAGATTTACTTTGTACCCTGCAATGAGGGCAACAGGGTAGCTCCAGAGCAAAGCTGGGGAAAAAGATCTCCCATCAACCCCGAATCTGTGTGATTTTCCTCCCCTCCATGCAGGCATTTGGCCTGCAATGCCCATTGAGAGTTTTTTTGAACTTAAATCATTGCTTTTTGTGTTTTGGATGAGATTATATTGACTCTGATGGACGTGCTCTAACTACGATACTGAGGATGCAAAGAGTTTCTTGAAGTAAGCAAGAGTTGGTATCCTATAGACACTTAAATTCTTCGTATCTTTTTGTACTTGGGAATCTAAACATACCAGGAACAATTTCGAGTAGTCTGTTTCTCCCTCTCGACAGAGACTATCGAAGGCATCTGTGCAATTCTTGACGTAAACCTCCTGTGTTTCGAGGCAGTTATTGAAATCCTCCAGTTGTAAAAGCTTGAACTAGGGTGAATATTTCATATTGATGTTAATTATGGTTTAATACATATATTCAGTATACAAAAAGGAGCAATAAGCAGTATTGTCAGGAAAACAAACAGATGTTAAATCCGAATTCCAATGTATTTATAACTTATTTTCTGAACTTCTTCCGGTTTTGCACTGGATAAAGGTAAACTTTAAGCCAAATCAGAGAACAAGAAACTGAAACTCCAAGTCCTGAGAAGTTCCTATTTATCTGGAGGGAATAGGGGCATCGGCGATACCTTTTTGTACTTTGGGCTATTTGATTTATTATGAAATTGGAAAGCCAAAACTTAGCTTATCAGAGGGAAGAAGCTTGTGAAAAGGAGCTTCCTTTGAGCTGCACAGAGAGCCTGCTCCCATGTGCCTACAGACGAGGCTGTGCAGCTTACAGGAGCTCTGTGGAGAGAAATAAATAACTAGGGCTGCAGTTCAACTTTTTTATTCACTATGTTGGTTTCTTTGGGTCAGGGGCAAAAGCACCAGGAAAGCTTTTTCTTTCTTGCAAGAATTAAGCTCCAGATCTAAGCACACCAGAACAACACATTTTTATAAGTGGTCCTCTGGTCATACTGCAGGGTTACACCAGAGAAAATGACTACCCAGAAATGAAATTTTTCATGGAGCGAGAAGTTCACAGGGAATACGAGAAATCTGTTAACTTCACAAAGATACCCGGCTTCTGGCCATTGAACTGTGCTGGTAGAGAAAGTCATAAACAGAGCTGGCTTAAAATTTCTTGATGAATTTGGGCGTAGTTTAGAACAGAACAATTCCCTGAAACCAGACTTTTTTCTCAGGAACAGACTAGTTGTACATCAGTAAATGACCAGCAGTACATTTGCTCCAAGTTTTCTCAGGAATATCTGCGCAGAGGGAAGTCAATCCCACAGCACTCCTGTGAGCAGAGCATCACATGGGGAAGCCTGGGTCCAGGTCCCTCCCTACTCTGCCTGAACAGGAATGTGAATCTGGTCTTCAAGATTACAACAAATGACCAGTTTTCTGTTTGGGTTTAGGTGCATTATGTGCACTCTTATCAAAGCAAACTGAAGCCCCTGGGTTTTTTCCAAGGCATAGCTGAGAAAGTTTACAACTTACTTTGAAGTTCATAGAATAAAAATACGTTCCTTAATTTTTAATCATCTGAGGGTCCCGTACTGCTTGACTGTAACAGGTCCACTTACAAAAGCTTGTTAGAGCAACGCAAGCAGGTAAGAATGGTGAAACCCTTCCTTGCTCTGTCCCTCTGGCTTCACGTGTTTTTTCTCTTTACATAGTTGATCACACTGTCAAGTTTTATTTTACTGAAATTTAATTTCAATTCAAGAACTACAGGGCCCCAGTGAAGAAGTTACCTCACACTGACAGCTAATTTAATATTCAAAACAATACCTCAAATTCATCTAATTTCCTCTGCAACATCTTTTCCAAATAGAATGATCTCTGGGGCAGATACAGCTTGTCTGGCAGAATGGCTTGTGCATCTATCCCAAGCTGCTCTTTTATCTGATCAGCCAGCAAAGAGATCTCGGTACAGCATCCTGCTATGTTTTGAAGGCCATCCTGTAAATTCTGATGAGAGAAGTGGGAAGAAAAAAAAGTCAGCAAATCAGATCGTCATTCATGTTCCACTTTCTTTTAGTATCTTTTGTTGCTGTAACTAAGCTCTTTTTGTTGATCTCCTCTGGGAGCCAAATTCAGCTACGGTGAAAGCTTCAGCCTTTTACTGGGAGGATAATGGAAATTGCATCCCTTGACTCTGGTGCTGGGAAAGGCACAGTTCAAAGTTCAATAGAACACCAGTGACTTCAGGCAGTGGGATACTACTGCTACAGAGGAGATCAGGGAGAGAAATGAGAATCTCTCTCTCTCTCTCCAGAATGGATTTACACTAGCAGATGGAGAAACTGGCCCATGCTGCAGATGAGGAATGCTATTATGTTACAAACATACCAGTCCTTTGGATCCGCTAGTGACTGATGACTATGGGTTTGGTTTTATTTGTTCCCCTTTACTACAAAGCTCATGCTATAAAATTAACTCTAAAAGCAGTACAAGAACAAATGGAGTAATTTTATGCTCGTTCAATGTACTTGATTTTTTTTTTTGACCTGGACAACTGTCATTTACTTTTAGCCATGAAATACCCTGGAATTTGCCACAGTATATTGTCTTTTCTGTGAATAATGAGCAAAGGCTTCTGATTAATAGCACAAAGCAAACACGTTTCCCTAAAAATCAAACCAGCTCTTAGTTCCTGACCCCTGCCTTTGGAATGAATCATATTGTTAAATGCCACTTTGGCCGTTTAGTACATCACCCGTTTTGATTTCTTACTCTCTCTACAGGACTTTATTTTTATTTATTGTGGCAACAGAATTCCATAAATCTTTCTTAATATATGTACCAGAGGAAAAGATTAGAGAGGTTAGAATAGTTTTGTAATGCACATGTATTTTCAAACACATGTAACTTCTATGCCATATCACTGATCCCCATTCTTCTAACTCACCAGTTAAAAAAAACAGAATAAAACCCCACACATATCAGGACAGGCTCTGTAGTGCTAATGGCACTCTAGTAGTTGTGCCTTGCTTAGTAGGTGCAAAACTCTTCCCAAAAATTTCCAGAAATTTGTTGCCTTTTTGCTGACATATTGACGAATTTATGTCACAGCCATTAATAGATTAGAGAAAGTGAAAATATTTTGGTCTAAGCTTTGCTGTTGTCAGTTGTTTCTGATACAGCATGAAATAGAAGAGTTCTCCTTCCCATGATGTAAAGTTTCTTAATTGGCCACATGCAAAATAGAATACTTTGGACTCCTTCCAATATGTGGCTAGAGGTTCATAAAGCATGAGGAATCATTGCTGTGTCCTGAAATAAGGATTATTATATTTCTTTATTGCAGTCTGAAAGAACCAAAAATGTCAGAACCTAATGACAGCTTTGCTGCCTGAGAGAGTCAAATGTACCCTGTGGTCTCAGCATGAGATCTTATTTGCCTAAAGTCAGAAGCATTTGGAATAATCTAATGAGCTCAGAAATCTGTGAACTTATCAGACCAGGCCAAAAAAGTACCAAACCCAAATAAAACCAATTTGAAGACCTCACGATCGTCCTGTGTTCTGGAAAATCAGCCTTTTTAACCCAGCTATTGTTCTGAGTAGATATCATCTTTCCTCCCAAGCCGTGCCTCATGAAATAATTAATTTTGGTTAATGATTCCTTCCAACACAGGCCTGATCCTTTGTATAGAGCAGAGACAGAATACAATTGCTCCCTTCTGCTCTATTCTCATCCTTGCTAACTCTAGTTTGGTTTGGTCTCAGGATGTGGTCAAAGTATTTAAAGGAAATACAAAGGTGCCTGTTAACGGAAAAAATCCACAGATTTTGTTTTCCACTGACTGTGGGAGAGGAGTGGGGGAAGAAGGTGTTCTTTTGATTTGTTTCTCAAAAAAAAAATCCTATTTTGTACCTTTATATCCTGTATTCTCTGCTTCAGGGTTTCTATCACATTATCCTCGGGCACGCGAGCATCCAAGAGCTGAGAGCTCTGCTCTTGATACTGTTGTAACTTGATTGCTGACTCAGTGCATAAAGTTTCAAAGGGCTCCCAAAGCTGCAGGGTTGCTTGGGCTGTCCGCAATTGATCTGTGATGTCTTCATTTACTGAGCTCCACCTGCCAACATATCAAAGGGTAAGAGCAGTTTCCTACTAGATTCTCCAGAATATGATTTGCTGTAGGATTCCTGTGGGAGTTTCTTTGCATTCGTACCCATGTCACGGAAAGCCCGCTGGCACAGCACCATTTTGTGCTCTGTGATCCATCACAAAAGAGGCAGAATCAGCTACTGCTCACACATGTACCCCTAGATGGGTGAGTCTTATTAACATAGATTTAAAAATCAGACAGACCTTAAAATCCTGCCTCAGCAACTTTTTAAATTAAAATACTAATAACTGTGGCTCTTTTTCACAAGCTTACTTGATGTACGCCTGTGTGTACTTCTGATCAATAATCTCTCCAAAGTACGGGGAGCAGTCCTTCTTCAGGTTACTGACAGCAGTCTGGAGCTCAGCCCACCTTTCTTCACTGTTCTCCGATTCATCTTGAAAAGACTACAATACGGATTATTGCAATTAGTTGTGGAGATGAATGACCTGAGTATAGCCTTCCCTCTAAGGAAGGGTAGGGATGGGGTAGCCATAATGCCATTAAAATGTTTGTGAAAAATGTATCACCTGATCCTAAAAATTAGGAAGCTTAAAAATCATTCAGAAGGCCTATTTTAAACTGAGGTAATTTACTTGTTTTTAAAGAAACAGCTCATTTAACAAACCCACAGCCCTGAACTGATTAAACTCATTCACTAGAAACCAAAGATGTTTTTATTTTAAGCCACTTTTTCAGGGAAATTTCTACTGGCAGCAAAGTTGCCTCCCATCCCCAGGGCTGCTGCACCCACCCAACCCAAGCCACAGCTTTTGTGAGGGGAAATCATGAGTCCTGGACCATGACTCCAGTGCTGTTTGTACACGGAAAGATGCTTTCATGCAAATAATGCTTTAATGCAAAGCATGTCAGTGGTCACTGGACACAGTCCCCTAAGGGGAGCATCCAAATCACAGATCTAGAGACATGGTCCCTTCACCAATTTTCTCCTGGGTCCCCTTCATTTCTGCACTGAGTCTCAGCATCACTGCACAGGCAGCTCCTTCCAGGCTATGCTACAGCCTTATGGCAGGGCATTTCCCTGGGAAGCACAAGAGAAGGGGCGAATTTCCTTTTGACCAATGAGCTGAGAACCAACATCTTTCACCCGAATGGTGAGTAACCTTTTGGCAAACACATAAGGTGATGGCATTAGGTTTTCCTTTGCCAGCTGTATTTTCAGCCAAACTTCCTGCTGTCCATGTGGATTAGACATGGACTGAGTAGATGTAAGCAGGAGGGATGGTGGTGGAGTGTACATGTCCATCTGGACTCTGTAGTGCCAGGGAGCATAAAGACCTGGTGCTTCATATGGGGACACCTTCCAGCACATGCAGAAGACTAACATGGCAAGGGATCTCTGCAATCCAGAACGGAGGCTCCACTAGCCCACAGTAAGGCAGACATTGTAGCAGCCGACCCATACTTCTCTCTTGAACCTTGGTACCTAAATTGCATTGAAGTTGAACTTACGTGCTAAATAAAGTATGAAATCTAAAAATAGTCCTCCAGAAGTTGATAATGAAAGCTTTTCTGTCTTTTTTTCAGTGGAGTTTGGTTGGTTGGTTAAAGGTACAGAAGGAAGTACAGAAAAAAGAAAACTTCAGTAGATTTACCTGGAGAATTTTGACCTGGTATTTCAAAGCATTCAGTGACACCGCAGAACGTTTGCACTCTTCTAGGTGGTACGTATATCTTACTATATTCAGGCTGAATTTTGTATAAACTTCATCATATACTCCCCAGTTGTCCAGCATTGACAGCATTGAGGTTTTTAACTGCTTACTCTGCAAATGAAACACTGTTGTTACTATTTCTTGGGGAGACATATAAATCACCTTTAAATTGACTTCAAAATCTAATATCAATACTCACTCCATGACAATCCACAAGAATTTCACAAGTTGGAATATTTTCTTACTTGGTGAGGAACTGCACAGGCATCAAATCAAGCAGTAAACAGTATTTAGAGTGAACTATAAGAATTTGCTGGAAATAAAAATTTATCCAGAGTTCAAGGTAGCGTTATTCTGTCAGCCAAAACTCCAGAATACCCCAAAAAGTAGTAAGTACTGAATAATGAACTGCTTATTCCTTCACGCTAAAATCAATCTCAAGTGGGAGGAAGTTGAAAGCCTTAATCTTCTTAGTTTGACCCAAAGATCAAGTTTTCTTTTAATGAAAATTTGAACAGAAATTGTTTTGTACTACAATACTCTGGAGTGCCATCATCCCTCTTACGCCATTGTACTCTAATAATGCAGGCCCGCCTGAATTGCAGTGTAGGAACTTCAGGATTCTCATATAAAATTAAAAGATGGATATCCTCTTTGTCTTCTGTGTCTCTTTCATTATTACAGTTGTTTAATCTGTTTTGGGGCAAGCATGGTTTCCATTTCCCACATACTCCTAGACATTGCAAACACAAACCCACAGCTGTCCTTCAGTGTGGTTCGTCATTTTATCCTGTATCAGGTAAGTACATAAGGCATGTCCTGTGTTAGACAAAACACTCACCTAGTTCAATATCTATTTCCAGTCATGCCAGTACCAGATGCTTGGAGAAGAGCATGAAAACCAGGCAAACAAACAAGAATGTCTCCATGGGATCTGGCGAAGCCAGGTGCCAGGTTTTGGTTCTGACTATGAATCCACACAATGGAAGATGAAAACTTTTCTACACCATAGTCTACCCTAAATAGACTGCACACATCACTGTATCCTAGTTCCAGACACGCATGAGTTGATGGATTAATCATCCCTATTCTTATTTGAATCATTGTATAGGTGGGAGGAATCTCTAATTGCTTTCTGTAGCCTGCAGCTAATTACAGCCCACACAAGGAAGATGGAAAGATGTGCTCATGAAATGTCTCTGGGCCACAGACTCACAGTCTTGAGATCATCCTACGGAGAATACAATCAAGGTATTGCATCACCTTAGACCTATATTTGAAATCACAGGCGGGCTCTGCTGAGCGCAGCCACCCACAGGATAAAAGCTGCTCCCTGTGTTTCATTGCACGAGGACAACGAGGCTGCAAGAACATTCTGCAGTTTGTACGTTCAGTACTTCTGTCATAAAAATACTAAAAATAACGAGACCCATAGTGACTGTAAGAAGAAAAAAAGCACTAGGATGCCAATCCTGGCAATCTCTACTGCGGAAGGCAAAACTTCCATCATGTACACACACAAAAATATCTCTGCTTTCTCAGTAAGAAACACCATTTCTGTGGTCACCTAAACCAAGCAACAGCAGACCCATCCTGGACCAACACCTCATGTGGAAGAGCAGAAGGGTTCAGGTTTCACAAAGTTTTGAGGAACAGAAGCAAGGCATTTATAACAAAGTGTAAGGGAATCATAACTATAAAGACAATCATTGCATCACCTCTAATCCTGTACTGTATATGGTTAGTTATTATCGCAAATTTAAATCCATAAATGTACTCGTATCTTCTGCGCCTGTCAATTCCATATAGATAACAAAGATCAGTTGCAAGTATAAAGATAATTTAACTATAAATGCGAAGTGCTGTGGAGTCAAATAGCACGGGCAACCAATCTGCCAGACTCTCCTCAAAGCAACTGAAAACTACACCGGATCTGAAGATGGCGAAAGTCATACAGGCGTGTAGATGAAACTGCAGTGAGAACATGGCAGGAGCAGGCAGCTTCCATCAGTGTACCACAGGGCAGAAAGACCAGGGTATGAAAGAGAAGCAGATCAAGTAAGAGAGTTTAAGGTTTGTTTTCAACTTCACAGGAAAACAGCAGTGCTATTTCTTTAATTTCTTAAACTGCAGATTGGGGTCTGTCCATCCTCCCCCTGTATCCAAACTACTTCAAGATGATCCTTTTTTTCCTCTCTCAACCTTGGAAATACATTAATTTACATTATGTTGAAGACTTTAAAAAAAGTTCTTAGGAAGGTTAAGATTAAGAGTAAGGAATACTTTTCATCTTTTTTTTGTACCAGGTCCTGCCATCTCTTGAAGAAGAATAGTAACACTGGTGGTAAGAATATGTAGTGGAGGAAATCAGAACACAAACAAAGCATGTTACCTGGCTCACAATGCTGTCCATCATTTCACACAGCTCAGGTATCCTGAGAGACAGAGCAACAAGGGATTGGTCTGCACTGCCACTGAAAGCCAAACTCTGTCTGAGCTCATCAAGAGTTTTGGATTTAGTTGTGAGTTGGTTTTCTAGCTCCTAATTGGAAAAAAAAGGAAAAAAAAGGAAGATAAATAAGATCTTTTAATGAGGCTGTGGAAAAAACCTTTTGTTAAAACCAATTCTGTGTAATTCTTCTGCCATGGAACACCACCCTTTCAAATCTGATACAGAAAAACTGCTTTACAAGATTAGGAATGCCAGTGGCTGCTTTGGATAGTCTCCTGCAGGTAGAGCTGGAATCAGTTCATTTACTGTCACCATGAGCGCTGGACATCATGCTTGGGAAGGAACTCATCAGGAGCTGATTCCTCAGCCACCATGCAGGCCTCTTTGAACCTCTCCAGATGCAAAAGGTTTTTCTTTTAATGCAGCTGAATGTTTCCTTGGTAGGGTTACCATTTGGGTCCTTCTCTGCTCCAGCCAACTGATTTAGGATTTAGACTGAACAGGAACTTATTTTGCAATATGAGGGTCTCTGATATCCTAACAACCTCTATAAAGTTATTTTGAGCTTGTCCTCTTAGTCAGAGGCTTTCTCCATAGGATAAACCTGGCTGCAATCAATGGAGGTGCCTGGGAGAATAACTTCCCCCTTACATCATCAACAACATTATAAGATAGTCTTGACGTGCTGGAGAAAGCTCAGCAGTAAGTTCCTCCCAGCGTGAGTAAATACCCATACACACAACGGGCCGTAACGTTTTCCTGTAATACCACACTTGGAGCCATGACCTACACCCCCCCACACCCCGCACTGTTCCCAAAACATTTTCAAGTTTGGACCTTGGACCTCACTTACACGGAGCAAATGAATTTTAATGAAACATTTTGGCCACCTGCATCCTAGCACTGTACCTTGCTAGCCCCTCGACACGTTTCAGAGAGACAAGCAGCTCGCTGTGTCCCAGGGCCGCTCGGCAAGGCCCGCGGCCAGTGAGGCACGGGTAACCACGGCCACGGATACGCAACAGTTCCCCGCGAACGGCCGGCCCGGGGCGCCGGGAGCCGCAGGCGATTGGAGCAAACGGAGCCAATCAGCAGCGGGCTGCACCCGTACGGCCCGCGCGGGAGCCGATGTCTAGAAAACACCGCGAAACGAAAGGACCCCGATTCTGGAGGCTGGTGCAGCGAGACAGAGGAGTTGGGGCAGGGAAGGGGCAGAGCGAGCTGCTGCTGTTCCACACGGGACCGCGTAGTTGCAACAACGCTTCCACCAGGGAGCTCTTCAAACTCCCGGAACTGATAGCTTTTGCCATGGCTGTGCTGAACTGAAACTCCTTTTGAAGGCATCTCAGAGCAAGCTCTACAATATTGCTGCACAACACTCAAATACCGTGGGACAACGGCAGATACATCTTCAGTGGGAGGAAAAAAAATGTAAATTAGCAATTCACATTAAAAGTGGATGTGGCTCTTTATCACCTGAACCTAACGTGCTTTAATTAAAGTTACATTGTAATATTCTTCTAGGAGATGGCAACTTCCCTTGTGTTTTTTCTGTTAAAATCTGTGCAGCTTTTCAGTTTGGATTCAGCAAAGTGCTGAATGTGATTTTTACAATATCATCACATATACAGTGCTTTACCTTGCAATCATCTATTGTGTTCTGTGCAGAGATCAGACTTGCTGGGGTTTGTAAAGATCTCAGTCGATCACTCTGAGCTTCCAGCCAGCTGCGGAGAGACTGTGCTTTGTTCTCGTTTTCAGTAATATCCTCCAAAACATGTTCCAGGTCTTGTATCTGAAAGTTCCAGAACTATATTAACTTACTTAAACCCAAAGGTGGGCAGAAACAGCGCTCCCCCTTCCATGACAAAATTGGAGATTGCAATATTGACATTGAAAATGCTATTTACAGAAAATATTTTGAAGGGAAAAGCTAACAAGATTTACTGTCGCTTTAGGATCTGACCTTTTCCCTGAGAAGAAAACAAGGCAGCATGGGTTCAAGCTGGCAGCCTGCAGACCTGGCCAGTTGGGGGACCCTGGGCTATGCGGACACATTCATATGAAGTCTTAAAAACCTCATTCTCCCTAAAATCCACCACCAAAGTTACAAATAAGCAAGGGGCTTCATGCCTCATATCTTCAATGTTGGCCCTGAGGATCCATTAAATCTTAGAAAGCAGTTTCTCGAAAATGGTGAGAGAAGATAACTTTTTCCTCCCACAAAAGTGAAATTCCATCACGGAAAATTTCATTTGGGCAGGAACTGAATTTTCCACTTGAAAAAGTTTCTGGAAGACTTTGAGTCAGAAAAATTTGGGAATTTTCTGTTTGATCTTTGTACCTGGTCTTGGTACCTGGATTCAGGGAGGGCAGCTTCTCCCAAAGCCTTGTAAATTGGGGAGAGAAACAGAGATGAAAGAGGAATGTGCTGGTAGAGGGATCATTCCAGCAGCCTCATGTTTGCATTTTGGAATGCTAACCTTCCCCTGGTCTTTTCCATATCATGAGTCACACTGGCTTTTCTGGGCACTGGGCGCACAAGCAATGGCATCTAATTCTGGATGTGTGGATTATTTGTAGCTTCACTACAATAAAATAATTCTGAGGCACTGCCTGAAACAAATTTTCTACTGAAAAACACAGAAGATGTGCTGGTACAGTTAGTACTCGTGTTGAATTTGCCTATCAGGTGCTGATCTTCAAAGCACTCCATTGGGAAAGCATATTTAATTACTGCAGGAGGAGGACACAGACACAGAGCAATCCATTTCAAGTGACCCAGGAGGGCTGGAGCAGGGCTGGGAAATGATCCCAGCTGTGCCTTTTCCAGCAGGGTCGTTTGTCCCCATCTAAACACGGCTGTCAGCACTACTTACTTAATAATTTTTTTTTTGGCAAATTCAACTGCTACAACAGGGAAAGGGGTGGTAGCTTAATATATCCCTATTTCTCATTCCCATCATATGGCATGTGGAGAGGTTGGTTGCTTTTTTGGTGCTGGGTTTGCTGCGCAGGGCCTGGCTGTTCGTACCAAGCAGTGTAGCACCTCTCCTTCCCACAAGCCGTCCAGTGCTTTTTCCCCATGAAGTTTTAAACGTTCCAGCTTTCACAGCACCCCTAAGCTTCAACAGATTTCATTAAGAGGTTCCCCTGCAGATACTACCCTGAATTCTTCCTTTTTCATCATTTTCTCAGCATAAGTATTCTTTGCTGGCATGTCACTGTTTTATTCATATGAGGAATCATACTTTTTCCACCCAATACAGCCAACTAAGGTAAATCCTGGGCTGTCATGAAGAGCAGATTTTGACCATTTTCCCTCCCTGCAAGTTACAGGATAGTTTACCCTCCCAGACCTTGCTCAGGTTTGGATGTCTGCCCACCACCTGATAGCTTACGTGCTACAAGACCACTCCATAGGCTGTCCAGGAGACAGCAGGACGGACAGAGAGCAGGGAGCACAGGGAGTCTCACTGTGTTCAGCAGTGTTTTCAGAGTCGGGGAGAAAGGCTGCTTGCAAAATACAGAGCACTGGCACAGGCAAGACCAGAGTTGTGAGAGGGAAAACAATGAGAACTCAAACCTTTCTGTTCAGAGATGCCTGCAGCCTGTGCCACCGCAGGTTCATCTCTCCAAGGCACTCAGCAAATTCTATCCTTTCATACCGCTTGCTTTCCACATCACAAGTGCTCATTTGCAAGAGTGACTGGTTAACAAAATCTACCATCCACTGTTTAAAGTTCATTTCCATCATGTATTCCTGGAGGGGGGGAAAAAAGAACAATAACATAAAACAATTAGTTTGGCAGTTTTAAAGTGACCAGTTCCAATGATGCTTCAAGGCATATTATGGGACATTCACAGCTTATTCTGAACCATGGCCTAAAATATTTTTCTGAAAGAGACCTGGATGTAGGAATAAGTCTCAATTTTTACCATCCTGTATGTGCGTAGCTATTTCCATCCACTGAAACTTTTGCAGAAAATGACTGTCATTACGTGGGTAACTCTAGGTGAGAACAGGCTAGTGCTGAAGCAGGAAATAAAACCTAGGGCTACCAGACCCAGTACTTTATCCATTGGAAAATACCACCACACCACCACGGGCCAACACGAGGCTGAGACCAGGGCCTTCCCACACTCCTGTGACTCACAGACAGGTGCAGACAAGAGCTTGTGCTTCTTTATCAAAATATCTGGTATCAGAATAGAATATCAGAAAAGGAGGAAAAGGTGTCCTCCAGCATGTGTCCTTACCCATAGAGACAAGTGAGAAATTACACACAAAATGAGAACCACATAAGGGAATGTGTTTTTATTTCAGAAGGTCTTAGAAGAGGGGAGGAAAGGGCTCTTCATCATATCTAGTAGCACCCAGAAAAAAGCCACCGGGGAATACCATAGTAGAGGTACTGAAATCAGAGCTGCTTCCCTGTAGGAATTCGTGACCCACATCCCAGCTTTGTTCTCAAGCATATACATCCCCACTTTGCTGACAAGTGTAGAACAAACTGATCTCTAAATATTCAAAGGGTTAAAAGCCAGCACCTCACCTACATGTTCCAACTGCCAAATCCAACTGATATAGACCAAAATGGGACATATATCTGCTATATTAAGGCTCTTTGAAAGGAATGCTTATGTTGGCACTTGCCTTGTGTGCAGTACCAAAGAGTACTGCAGCTCAGCAGACTGAGAACTGTCATCTCAGAGCACTGCCTAATAGCTCTGCAAGGAAAGAGCAAAATGTGGCTCTGCAGGGAATCGTGCCCTGAGGTTGGGCTCCCTGGCATCTCTGGAGGCACAAGCACGGTTTGAATCCTTCCTGTGGCTGGGACAATCAGCCTCTGCCATTGGTTCTTTACCATCTGAAAGGAGCCAAGAGTCTGCAGCAGCCACTCTCTCTACAGGGATGTTTGTCTTTTCCCACTCTCCTAGCAGGTTATCTCTTTTGATGAAACATAATATTTAAAAACCTCGTTCTCTAGTTAAAAGGATTCTGGTTATGGAGCTCCGTTACAAGGTATTCCTTGTTGAAAAGACAGACTAAAACACAGCACAGAGTCTGCCTTCCTGAGGAAGCTCAACACATGTTATAATCTAAATGTCACAGAGAGAGAGAACAAGCGAGACAGATGGGACAGCATGAGGAAAAGGTGATTATAGCCCAGCAGGCAGTAGTTGCATTGCAGCACAGGCAGGGTTTTGTGTGGCGTGGAAGCAAAGGTTTTTATAAAGGAAGATGTTAAGGCACCTTTGAGACTGTTTGAGGAACCCTCCTGAGAGCAAGGGGAAGGATATGACAGTGCCCGTAGGCTGTTTCCAACCTTGTCACAGCCAATCACTTTGCAGAAGGCCGGGACTTACAGCTTCCCATTTACCTTGTACTTCTGGAGGAGGCTTCTGACTTGGGCAGCGCTATGTTGTGAACTTATTGGTTCCTCATGTCCCTGCTGCTGTTCCACATGGTCCAGCCATGTCATTAGCTCAGCAATAGCTTCCCGCGATGAAAGTTTTTCCATCTGGAGCTGGGGGTAAAGCATATAATGAATCCTCTACACTTTGCTTGTTAGAAATATCAAGGAAGATGACATTTGTATTTTTAGAACGGCTCAGGCACTGTAATTGCAATTATCGGGGTATGAACTTGAAAGTGAGCCCTGTGCTCCCTCTTAAATTAAGAAAAGTTCGAGAACTCAGAAATAAAATTCTTTTGGATTGTAACAGACTTTCACATAAAACTGTAAAAATGATAGATATGTGCAAAACAGCCCAGGAAGAACATTGCAATAATTAAACTGCAGTAAAATCTTGGGTATATTCTGAAAGCAAGATAGACAGCTAATCAGGAAAGCGGTGCTTTGGGGGCCTAATGGAGCAGCCAACTGAATCCTAGCAGCAATATTTAAAAGAAATTATTTAGCTTGAACGGAGAGACGGCAGCAGAGTTTCTCCTCACCTGGTGAAGCTTTTCTTGGATGGCTGGGAGCTGTGTAATCAGTTCTCCCCATTTTTGCTCAAACTTTGCCAAAGATGACCTAAGTGCTGCGGTATCAGCTTGCTTCACGTGAAAGAGCTGGTTGGCAGTGCTCACGACAGATGACTTCAGGGAAGATTTTTCATCAACTTCCTTAGAGAACGTCTGAGGTGCATAGGAGAAATTTAAGAGAGAGTAAATATTCGTATATTTATTTAAATAAAGAAGACAAACAAGGTTTTCAGTCACACGATGAGCTGCCTCAACAAACAGATTTTAGCAAGTTTGTAAAGTTCAAAAAACCTAAACTCAACATGCTCTGGCAGCAGGTAAGGCCTTTTTCTGCCCAGCTTGACACAATGCTGAATGCCACTTTTTGCCCCACAGGGATTGGAAATATCCTGATGCCCACTTCACACAGAGGCCCAGGGAACAGCCCCAGTCCTTGAGTCTCTGGCCAGCTCACACCTACCAGTCCAGCCTTCACAGTGCTTTGCTTTCCACTGTGCAAGACTCCCTTTGTCAGGCCTCACATTGGGGCTGAACCTCCTGGCTAGTCATACGAGGGGACACAGCACCAGTTGGGCAGGCAAAGATGTGAAATGCAATTCAGCATGTTGCTCTGCCTTGATTTGGCTGATCATCTTCACAGCCCCGCTGTCTTCACTGCATTCCCTGAGCCCAGACTCAGTCAGTAAGAGGCCCATCAGCTTGGCTGAACTGCGGTATCTGGTATTTGGCATCAGGAGCAAGACAGAAACCACGCTATTACACTGCAGGTACATAAGACATCATGACTGGGCTGTGATGTATTGCAGTTTGGAGCTTGTAGTAAGAGGATTCAGTTCTGTTACACACTCTGGCTGGCCTTACAGTCTGAAGGAAGGTCTTTGGTGGCCTCCCATCCTCGTGGTTCCCCACACAGATGATGGGAGGGCTTTGGGGCACACAGCCATTTTGTGGGCAGCTTCTGGGTCATGGCAAATACAAAACCACTCAAAAGCGTCATTTTCACAGGAAGTCACAATGTTTTATCTAAACCTGGCAGGAGAAATGACTTACAAACAAGCTGTTGATGTTATCCCTGATGGTGGGAAGATCTTGTGACACATTGAGAGACTGTTCCTTCCAAAAATTCATTCTCTGCTGAGCAGAATCCAGCCATTTCATTAATTCCTCCGAGTCTCTGTTGTAGCTGCAAGGAGGAAACAAAACACACAAACATACATCTCCTAGCTGAGTCTAAGATACCATTCTCACCCTCCAAGTTATCGTCCTCTAATAGCACATGCTATTCTGGCATCTATGCTGCTACATAATCCTGCAGAAGCCTGGCTACAGCATGGATCGATGTGTAACACAGCAGTTCTGCTGGAGATACACGCTGGACTGTTCTATCAGCTATTTCCAGCTGGTCTGCTCTTCCTGAAAACATCTTTCTCTATTCACCCAGCAGTTTCCAGGACAAGCTTACATGAGTGAAAAGGGCTTTGCTGGAGGTCAAAACCACCAAAGGAAATTGTGCACACTGCAAGGTGTAGTGCAGAATACCCAGCAGGGGCAATACCAGCAAACACTGGCATGCTTTGTCCACACTTTGTGTCTAGGCAGCCTGAGCACAGAGCACACAGACCAGGTGCCAGAACAACTGATCTTGGTACATCAGCTGGTGGATTGGGCTGTAAAGCCCCAAACTGTCTCCACCTGACTGCCAGGACTTCATTGACAGTTGGCTTGTGCCATGTGAAGGCATTGGGCACGCTTGATCTCAACCCCTGGAGAGCTCCAAAATACAAGTTGAGGCAGCATGGCAGCCAGGGCTTGAACATTTGTAAGGTGGATGGTGTATGTGCACAGACAGGGTCCTTATGCCTCTGCACAGAACTCAAGGCTAGCTTGCATTTGCAGCCAGCCAAAATGCTTAGGGCAGCACAGCCAGAGCTTCTGTGAACACCTCCAGCATAGAAACTGCAGCACGATGCAGCTAACGCTCACCTAGACACACTGATTTGGCATGGCAGCAGTCAAAACGCTGTTCCTACAAAAGTAATTGAAGTGCCATTGAAGCACTTGTCTATGCAATGAGAGATCAGCTATGTAAGAGGGCCACTTTTCTGATCACTATTGCTTTTTTTTCTTTTTCATTTTTAAGTTAAAGGAGCTAAGTTATTTATTAATTTACCATCATATTTCAAAATATATCTCTATAAAAGGTCAGAAACTAATTTCTAGCTGATATGTCTAATTGCTTTCTGAGTTATACCCACCTGACCAAGAGTTTGAGTAACGTTTGAAGTCGGTCTAGTTCATGGCCAACTTTTTTGGTTAAAGACAACCACTGCTCTTCCAGCTTCCCAGTCTGGCTTCTTATTTCTGGACAGCTCACAGCAGTCAGCAATTTCTTCCCTTCGTTCACCATCTGGTACAGCCTGGCATGCTTTTCATCAACACTGATTTTGATTTGCTATCAGAATATGGCAAGTTTGAAAAACAATAACATTTTAAAAACTGAAAACACAGCTAGCAAAACACACCTCATTTATTCTAACTTCTTAATCTCACATTTCCTCTGTCGTGTATTTTATTTTCCAAACAGAAGGGATCTGTACTTGATTACATGCAAAAGGAACACAGGTTTGGGTTTTTTTGTTTGTTTGTTTCCTCTGTATAGATCAAGACAGATCTCAACATACTTTCATACATTATCAGAATGATTTTGGTATGATTTGATGAGCTTTTGTGACACATGGAAGCCTCAGGCAATGGACAAACACCCTCTGTCAGATCTGGCTGCACACATACGACTGTGCCCAGCAGAAAGTTTTGCCCTTCTGTTCTTAGAGGGGCTTCAGGCTCTATCCTGCTTAAACAAACATGTTACCAGTGTTTTGAAGGAAGCTGTTGGGATAATTATTGAATAATGGTGGCAGGCAGGAATGAAGAGTGAAGACATTAAGTAAAGATATGGGAATGGTCTGGTTTGCTTAGACAGCCAAATAAAAACACATTATCCTTTTACCATTACCACACTTCACTGGAAGGTCAAAATGAGGAAGGGGAGGGAAAAAAAAAAATGCAGGAAGTAGATCAGTCGCAGGGAAAAGGCAGAAAGTAGCAATTGTGCGATGTGCAAATATCTCACTTCTCTCCAGGCATAAGAGGCTTGTACAATATTATTAATAGGGATATTTCTCTCACAGGAATTAAGCCCCAGAGAATTTTGTTCTGCTTTGGCCTTGGAACTGTGAAGCTCCAGTGCTGGGACTCCCCACAAAAGCATCTTCTAAAACTTTACTACTTTGTTTCTGATGTCTTTAAAGGCAATCAAGACTTAAGAGTGAAGAGCTAGTTAAGAACTTTAAATAACAAAGGAAACCCGGCAACTTCACACTCAATGGCTATGCAAATACTGCCTGTCTCCTGTCTCAGTGCCACAAGCATCAAAAGCACCAGAGGACCACTGTGATTGTAAATATCTACTGTTGATTTATTTCAAAAGCTTTACTGTAGCTCATAATCTTCTGAGAATGTCCAATGGTCTCACTCATGCAGTCAACTAGATTAAATCACACTAGTCCTTTTCGCCTTTATAGTATGTGAATCTAAACATCAAACTGGACTCAATAGAGACTCAAAGACTCATTAATTCAAAAATTTCCTCTGAAGGAAAGGTGGGTCCTCTGAAGACTGAGAAAGGTCAAACCTGTGACGAACGCAGAGCACTCTGAAGATACATCACTAAGTTTATTGAACACTATTTTTCTTCTTTTTTTTTTTTCACGGACAAAGATTTGGGAAGGGCTTTAAACGTGAGTACACCCTTCAAGCCTGCGCGGTGGATTTTTTAGGTGAGGCGCAGCGTGCGCGAGACTGGCCCCACCCTTTACACCTGAGGTTCATCTGCCAGGGCCTAGTGAGCTTGGACGGTGACAGCGAAGTCCTCAGGTCGTAGGTTTGGTTAGAGTATCCTTCTCTTAGATGGATGGCCTTACAGGGCTAAACGAGCTCCATCTGCCCGGGTTTGGAGTTAGAGTTGTCCTTCTCCTAGGATGGTTGCCCGAAGGCTAGTGAGCCTATCCTGCCCGTGGACACACTTTGTCTGACCCTTCAGTTGAGACCTGTCTGGCTTGGGAGACCCTACCGGAGGCATATGCCACCACCAGCATAGCTCTCAACTTCACAAGGGCACGCAAGCTCTTTCCCCACGGCAAGGGGGTGCCCGTGAACAACTATAAAGGCCACTTTCATATCCTTATATTTAAATGTGTTTAAAACATGGATAAAATGTGTCCAGCTGGAGTTGAAGTTCTAAATAAAGGTGTAGCTCTGCCACCAGAGATGCAGGTGGGAACACACCATTCTATACAAAAGCCATTTTATTGTCTTTGGTCAGATAGAAAGCAGAACATCTCATTTTGAATTCTTAGGATTTTAAAAGGATCTGGTAAACCTGTAGACCTTCTATTTCAACCAGGGGTTCAGATATTTGAAGACACTAGATTGATTCTCCTCTTCCATAGGCGTGAAAATCATTCCTGAATTACAGAGAAGTGGCTCTGTGTCCACTCCACAGCTCCTTGCTGTCCTTGGGATCCATGTAGACTGCACACCATCTTCTCCCAAATATTTGGATTTGAAGACCAAGTTCTAAAGTAGCTACAGTCATTACTCCCACTTAAATGAACTTGTACCCCCTGGCTGAAATTAGCTGCCCCATCCTCTGCTACTTTTAAAAGTAAGTTTTCAGCTTGCAACCACACACAAAGGAAACAATGCCCTGCAAGCTGTCTTCTCCTCATATTCATATTCATTTTGCCAGCCCTACAGAACCATGAAGAAAAACAGAGTGACACACACATAAATACCTCTAGAAGTGCAATCCTTTCCATTAATCTTTCTTCTGTTTCTTCAACCAAATTCACAGAAGGCAACGTAGAGGCAAGTGCCTCTAACTCCTTATTGAAAACAAGGCATTCCTCATCAAATTCCGTCCATTCCTAAAAAATACATCACTTCATTAACATAGCACACATCTATCTGCATTTTTGCTACACCAAACCGAGGCCTTAATGCTCATTCTAGCATCAGCAGCTTTTGTTTTAACAAAACAGAACACCAAAACAGGCAAATGATATGGAAATATTAAAGTGAGACATGATTTCACCACAGATGAATTAATTATTTCATTCTCTAATATCTTGACAGTTTCTTAGTTTGAAGTGGTATACTTAAGATCAATTTTTAGGTTTTATTTTAAAGTTGTGCTGGTAATTTTGTGCCTTAAAGAGCTCTTCTGTCAGTCCAGGCACGCAAAAATTACTGCAAGAAGTCATAAAGTCCCAACCGTGTCAGTAATAGGCTGAAATGTCCACTTTCAGAGGGCTTCAAGGAGAAAAGCCCGTTTACTGGCACACCAGAGCAATAGGCTGTTGCTGTCCAATGGAGAGAGGAAAGGACAACTACTAGCCAAGGAATCGCTGGTGCAGAAAGAGTTCCCCTAGACACAACTCTTCGCCTTCTTCCCTCCAGCTTTTACTCTGGGTTTGAGTCATTACCTTTAACAGGCTCTCTAAGTGTATACCATACTGGCAGGCCTTCTGCTCCAGCAACTTGACTTCATTCACCAGCTCTCTCCAGAATTCCTCTCTCTTTTGTAGGATGGATGGAGCGACTCTCTCAGAAAATGTTTCCATGAAAGCCATATGGGTCATGAGGTTGTGGAAGAAGTCCTAAAAAAAAAGAAGTTATAGCTAGCTCTTTAAGAGGGATCACACACTGACAGCAGGGGTATGAAGAGCACAGAGAAGACTCACTGAGAAGAGCAGCCAGTTTCAGAGTCTCTCATAGCTGGAGTCAGGAGCCTTCTACGCAAATTCTGCACCACTCTAAGATGGGCAGTTACTGATCATTTGACAGTTAGTCAAGAACCAGTGATAGAACAGAATAGAATATTTTCGGTTGGAAGGGACCTACAATGATCATCTAGTCCAACTGCCTGACCAGAAGTTCAGGGCTGATCAAAAGTTAAAGCATGTTACTAAGGGCATTGTCCAAATGCCTCTTAAACACTGAGAGGCTTGGGGCATTGACCACCTGCCTAGGAAGCTGGTTCCAGTGTTTGACCACCCTCTCAGTAAAGAAAGGCTTTCTATTGTCTAGTCTAAACCTCCTCTGGCACAGATGAGTTGCATACACTATTTTAATTTATACATTTCCAAAGGAAAAATCTACATTTATACCTTCAGTTCATATGAAATACAAAGATGTTGTAAGAAGATGATGGAAAGAAAAGTTTAACTATAAATCTGTAGTTTAGTGTGAAGTGGTTATCACCAGTCTGCCATTATCCAGTTTGTTTCACCTAGATGGAAGGTGACTCCAAGCGCCACGGGTATTAGCAGTTCCAAGGCCTAAGTAGTAGGTAGGGCACAATAATCCTTTGAGGTAACTGGGTAACAGTTTTATTTAGTTATGGCTCAGCTGAGCTCTTGGGAAATGTCTGAATCTCAACAGAACCCTTCCTCCCACAAAAAAAGCTTTGAAGGTTTAGGGTCACACTCTTCAATCAATATTTTGAATAATAACTAGTACAAGAAATAATAACTAGTACAAGAATTTCACTTAAGCACCATACTCCAGGCACAGGCTGTGTGAGCATCTGGACAGCTTTTGCAGTTTTCTTTTGCTTTTGTAAATCACCTTATGTATGTTTGGACTGCAGATATATTACTTGTTTTCCTTTGTAAATAAATTTCTAACATTTTGCTTTGTTAAGGGATATTCGCAAGTGATAAACACAATTCTGATTACTCTGGAGTAGTAGTTTGCATTGCTTGGCATCCTGAGGCAATTCTTAAGGGAGTTTGAAGTATGTGGAGCAGTTAAATCAAGGCATTGACATGACAGATGTCTTCAAGAGGCTAGCGTTGGCCAGGGCTTCTTGCCAAGTAGCAGGACATAGAATCACAGAATCCTCTGGTTGGAAGAGACCTTTAAGACCATCAAGTCCAACGATTCATCCTGCACTGCCAGAGACCCTAAACTATGTCCCTCAGCACCACATCCACACATCTTTTAAACGCTTCCAGGGATGGGGACTCCACCACTGCCCTGGGCAGCCTGTTCCAATGCTTCACAACCCTCTCCGTAAAGAAGTTTTTCCTGATACCTAACCTAGATCTCCCCTGGCGCAACTTAAGGCCGTTTCCTCTCGTCCTGTCACTTGTCACATGGGAGAAGAGACTAACTCCCACCTCACTACAACCTCCTTTCAGGGAGTTGTAGAGGACAATAAGGTTTCCCCTCACCCTCCTTTCCTCCAGACTAAACAACCCCAGTTGCCTCAGCCACTCCTCATAAGACTTGCTCTCCAGTTCCTTCTCCAGCTTTGTTGCCCTTCTCTGGACATGCTCCAGCACCTCAATGTCCTTGAAGTGAGGGGCCCCAAACTGGGCACAGTACTCAAGATGTGACCTCACCAGTGTCGATTACAGGGGGACAATCACTTCCCTGCTCCTGCTGGCCACACTAGTGCTGATAGAAGCCAGTGAGGATGCAGGCACATTCTTAGCCATCTCCCATCAAACATGTAGCAGCTGGGTACAGGGGACTTTGGACTGCTGAGGGCAAGATCTAAACTATCCTCCCTTTGGAAGAAGAGTTGTTATGGGTAAGTTTCCTTCATCAGATCATGATGACACAGAATGCTGAAAGCAAAGACTCAACTCCCAGTTGCTAGACAGCAACTTCAGGAGCCTCACTACTGCTTTATTACCTTCTAATGAAGAACATATGTTTTCCTCACATATCAGTATGTTCTGAGGTAAGCCAAAGTAGTATTAGACTGACAAAACCGAAATCCTGATCTTAATTTATAAGCAAAACTTCAGTTGTAATAATGACTTTCCTTTCATATTTCAGTAGGTCCCATTTTGGTCTACTAAAAAACTTTGCTTTGTTTTCTGCACATACTCCAGACCCTCCCTTATGCAATGAGCTAGTTATTCTTCTCCATAACACTGGAGAGAAACCAGTCACAGAAAACAGCACTCCTCTCTGCTGATACTAGCAGTGCTGTGATAAGCATCTTATACCTTGTGGTTTTCCAGGTGAGACTGTAGAGCTGCTCTGCTTTTCGTTAGCTGCTTTGGATCTTGTGCAATCTTCTCTCGTCCAATAGCTACCACCTCTGCAAATCCATGAAGTAAGACCTCATACTGGCTCTCACTGATGGAAGGAGGGTTCAATTCCACATATTTTGCTTTCAGAATCTCCCACATGTCATCCAAAACATCCTACAATGTAAACACAGTTTAGTGATTCATGAAGGACAGAAACGAATCTTACAAACCTGCACACACACTCCCAGAATGCAAAATAACAATCGGTCTTTTGATGCTAAAAATACTTTGCTTAGAAGAATCAAACTTTGCTGAGTAAGTGGAAACTATACTGCGCTCTTACCTCTAATTTATAAGCTTCCTGGATTAAGGTGACAGGTAACTGAAATCTTTCGCCATGGCCTCTCAATTTTGCTACTTGGTTTTCAAAGTCTCGCAGCTCCAAAGCACAGGCATCAGTTTTCTGAATCAAGGACAAAATAAGCTATTAGCAGAAGAGTTCTGTTCCATTAAATTTTCCATTAACACTAACAGTGCAGCGGATCCAGGGGCTGTATCTCTGCTCTGTAGCACTTCATAAATTCACAATGAGACCCTGAGATCCAACGAGCTCATAAGCTAAATAGCCAAGACTGTTCATGACACAGCTTATTGGGTTCGCATGGCACAACCAGGAAGGGAAATCAGGTCTTATGTCTCAGTCCAACATTCAATGTGCATTTCAGTTTACTAATTCAAGAGCAGCCATTAAAAGGAATCATGGACCCAGAAAATACCATTTTTTCTTATGGGTTAGAGAGATTCAGGCAGGGCTGGATTGAGGCAGATTCTCTCTGAAGGAAGGGAAGTCATGTACTTCTGGCATTCCTTTTCCAAGAGGGGTTATTTGACAAAATATATCAGAGGCGGTAGTCCCTGCTAGGGGATTCAGCAGTTCTTAACTTAGTTTTCAGCCTGGCAGAAAGTTATGCCTGTAAACAAGGTTATGAGCCTTATATACAAGTTTCAGGACACCCTTTTTGCTTCACCAACAAGGAGATGGATGGCCGATGACCATTCTGGGGCGGATATGCAGTCTATTCATTTTTACTTCTCTGCTAATCCCTATGAAGGTCAAATAAAATACCTTAACTAGTCAAATGCCATACAATAAAGTGCTCATAAATGCTAAAGGAGTAGATATAAATACAGGACTTCTATTCCCACAAAGAAAAGCTAGTTTTCCATAAAAAAGTCATAACGTGTGAAGTGCTGTACTTTGTGTAGCTCTTTCTCTTCCCTGACATAATGTGGGGTGTATTTGCTCTGAGAGGTTGTAGAGAGACTGGTTCCTCCACTCCCAACTACTAAAATGACTGGAATTAGGTCTGACTACGGATTGAGGTCTACTAGAAAAAAAAAAAAAAACAGGGTGGCAAATCCTGAATTCTCTCCTTCCCCCATCCTTAAAACCTAAGGGAAATTCAAACTTTAGAAAATGAGAAACTTAATAGATTGCAGAAAACTGGAAATAATAGGTAATACTGAGAGTCTTTTCTCTCTTTTCCTCCAAATGAAATTACCTGAAGCTGTTCAGAAACATTATGTCCACGTATTGCATTCAAGTATTGTTGCAGAGCAGCTTTCTTCTCAGTTAACTGATCATAGAGCAGCCTGATTTCATTCTGCAAACAAAACAAACATCAGAAGTATATCACATATTAGGAATATCGTACTGACCAGACAAAATTACACAGCAAACAAAATGGTTACCTCTTACAGCAAGAGCACTTCTTTCCTCTTTAAAAAACAAAATAAAGCATGTGCATTATGGGCTTGAAGCAATAATTTAGAGAGGGAAATTCTGTAGTCTGTGTAGTGTAAGAAAGCAGATTATTCTGTCACAATGAGCCTCTCTGACTGTAAAAATCTGTGAAACTTATATAGAGAAACAAATTCTTCTCTTCTGAAAATGAGAAAATGAGCCCATTACTGGTGACTGATGAAGCTCCACAGATTCTGCATAAGTAAACATTGCAAGACCAGTTCTGCTGCTGTTTGGAGATAACATCCCAGTGCTCTTCAGAGGGACTGGTTTATTATTCAGAAGTAAAGAGCTAGACTGCCTTGCGGATGATGAGCTTACTGGAGTTTTGCTGGACATTGGAAACTGCATGTCAAGGACCAGATTTTTCTTTCTTCGCTTCATCCTAAACCCTTGATCTGAATATTTTTCAGCAATAGCTTGTAGATGTAGCCCATCATGATAACCTATAGAAAAGTTTCTCACTATCTGCTTTTCCAAAAAAAAAGAACAAAGAAACCCAAATTTGCAAAACTGTGGCTTCTGCTACTGTGGCACAAAATCTAAAGGAACAGTAAATACAAAGGGTCAAATCATTCTCCAATAGCTAAAAGTACCCCAGTGCCAGACGCAGCACTAGAATGGAAGAAGCTTGCCTGAGTACCCACAGCAGCAGAAAGAATATAATAAACGCTCCTTGGCCTAATACCCACACAAAGAGACTTGCTTTAGCCTATAGCTCAGTGTGCATGGAATCACCCTTTCTGCATTCAAATATTCTACTGTGATCAAGGCCTCTAAGGTAGTGAGCACTGCAAACAGCAAAATTAATTTGCTTCTTGAGAGGCCAAGACAAGTTTGTTTAGTTCCAAAAAACCCAAAAGAAAGCCCATTATAGATTGTTCATCTGTAACCCAAATGCATTAACACCGACAAGTCTAACAGATGCTGTGAAACAAGATGTGCATTTGGCAGTGGAGTACCTGATAATTACTATTATGATCCAGTCCAGCTTTCATTGAGTTGCTCCTTGAAGCGGTGGCAGCTTGAGTTTGTTCCAGCCGTGCCTGCAAGTTGTTAAAGCACTCGCAGAACACATCTGTGCTCCCACCAGCGCAGCTAATAGGCTTTAGAAGATCATCCTTTTTATCACTCAGATCAGCGTGAAGTTTTTGCAGCTCGACAGAGAGAGTCTAAAGGGTTTAAAGAAAGATAACATGAGTGAAAATGGTCTCTGTCCAAGGACTCTTGCCTATAAAAGGCAGCAGAACTCAAGTTGATAATTGTTGTTAAAAGCAATAAGCCCAAATCTGTGCAACACCAAATAGTTTGGTGGTGTTATTCCTGAATAATACCAGCAAAACCAAGAGGAAATATCAGGCCAAATATATTCCGTTGTAACAGAAATCCACTGGGGTTTCTTCTCCCTGGATGTGTTAGGACAGTTACCTCATAAAGAGCCTGCTGCACGGCTGCCTCTTCGGTGGAGAGGACTGAGGTGTTTAACATCTCCTCCATATTATTCAAACATCGGCTGATTGCCAGAAGCAGCTCAAACAATTTTCTGTCCAAATTGGAAGAAACTTCCTCTGCCACATTATCCTGGGTAAAGGCAAATCAGAAGTTTTCAGTACTTTCACCCAAGGCATGGCGAAGATTTATTCACTCATGTAAGATTAAAGGTTCAGTCAGCTAATAACAAAATGTAATGAAATACTGAGGGATGGACTTGGATGAGACAGCTATATGCATGCAATATTTGAAGCTGACAAGGCCAAAGTTGAGTCAATGACCTTTTTTGTACTGGGTGTGACTGGTCTTAGAGGTCTGTAGTCTCAGGAATGGGCACAACTCAATTTGCCTTGTCAGCTCTGATACTGCAGATTTACTGAAATCACGCACAGGCTCCTTGCTTTGTACAGTTTGAGGAGTTTTACCCACTACCAAATCTTTGGAGTCAGGTTGCAGAAGTATCATAGCTGGAACTTGAAGAGTTTCCTCTCAAAATCCTAAGCTGATTTCTACGTGATAGTCCATACCTGATGTAGCTACACTACAGTGAACACCATCTGCAGTAACATGATCATTGGCTGTGTCTCTCAGTGCCCAAACAGTGTCCTGTGTCTGGAATCCCTGGTATTTTTTGCAGTGCTAGGACATGCCATTTTTACCTGTGCATGCACCACATTTGCTTCTTGGCTTAGGTCTCCCAGCTGGACAGTGTAAGTTTTCAGTTCCTCCACAGTTGGGGTTCCTGCACCAGCGAAAGTGCCTCGGGGCAGCATGTTCATCTTTGCTGTAATCTAACATTTGGAAAAAACAATATTGCAATTAGGTGAGCAGCTCAAATGGGCAACTAGGTAACACTCCTCCCCAAAGGCATTAAAATGGAAGTTTCAAGGCACTGATTCAAAGCAGCTGGATAGCAGAGATCTCTTTTTACTGGCAAAAATTAGTTGGGTTGGCTATGCCCTGATGGGAGATTGACTGAAAAAGGAGCCTCTGATTCCCAGCTTTAAGGGCTACCAGTTGCAGTTTGTGTCAAGGCAGCCCTGCTGCCCACTGCAGTGTAAGTCTTGCCTGAAAGAGAGCCAACATTCATCCTTTTACATGACTGATATCCTTCCATGTAATGCAGTAGTTTCAGAGAACAGGGAATCTAGTCATTCTAATTGAATGTGAGCAAAACTATTAATGACAGAAATTACAGATTTATCCAAGCAGTAAAATTCTTCAGTCTGTTCAGAACAAATACACAGTGTGCTCTTGTTGCAGTCCAGACTCCGCTTTGGATATGTGAGAAAGAGAGAACACAACAGTGAATGGCAGAACAAAATTTAAGCCAGAGATTTGTTTTGACCAAAATGTTCTCACTTACAAGAACTGAGACAACCCACAGCCACAAAAATCAGCTGGGAGCTTGTTGGCTAACTCTCTTAGTTCTCCTGAAAGAATGAAGCGGATAACATCTGGTCTGAATGTTAACTACAAGGATCTACCTATGTGCTTCCACACTATGCTTAGTAGTCACTACTTCAGAGACGTTATTTCCCTCAAAGTAAAATTAAGACAATCATGGAAACAGTGTGCAGTAACATCTTCCTCTGGAGAGTGCTTGCACAGATTTCAGTTATCTGATGAAGAGACAGGATACGATGATGCAGGAAGATACACTAATTGCTATCTTTACCACAACCAATTGCCTGCAGAAAGAGAGTTTTACTGAACTTAAACGGACCTGAGGTTCCACAAGCTGGGAGAGAGGAGACTTCATCTTTGATGACAGCTCCTGTTGTAAATATTGCCATTTATTACCCGTTTGATCCTTTGGAGCTAAGGTGGGATCAGCCTGCTTGCTCTTTGGATCATGTTCTCCATTGCTGTATTGAGAAAACATTATTAGAAACGGCAAATACTGAAGCAGAATAAGCAAAATTAGATTTCTAAGACTACTTCTATAAGATTAGTTTCTATTGCTCCTGCCCCAAAACCAGAGTGAAACCAAGAACATGCTGGATCTTTAATTCAAGCTTTGATACATTCCTTTGGGCTTTTCCCTTCCCGTGAAACACCCCAGGGGCCTGCTGGCAGCCTCCATCTCTGAAACGACAATATGCAGCATGTCGTGGTTCCCTGCTGGAAGGTGCATGATCCCAATGCCCCCTTTTTCAAAGATGCTGCCTTTAAACCTGGCTGGGGATCTCTGTGCATTTGTACAGCAAAGGCTGTGAACAGGGATACCCAGCTTGGCTCTGGATGCCCCTGCTTTAGTTTATGCTAGGTGCCAATGCTGCCTGATAGCAACACTGACTCTAAACACTAGAGTCAGCCCAGTATCAAAGAGGCTGTCACATAAATGATACTCCATTTCTCTAGACTGTGGCTGGCAGAAATCTCCCAGCTTCTGCAATTTTTCTTCTACATTCCTGCACAGAACCAATGGTACCACTGCAGAGGTTCACAGCAGGTTTAGGCAGTTTTACATCACTAAATCTGGTAACTCAATTTCATTATTTTGTACCTTGATTCTAATTTCCGAGTCATGCTGTCCTCAAACTGTCGCTGCATTTTTTCCACGCACGATTCAATGAAGTCAATTAGGCTTTTCTGCTCAGCTGCTTTTACTTTCAGATCCTGTCACAGGGAATAGCGTGAACAGTAAAATCAGTTGTGTGCACTGTATTAATCTGAAATTATGGTTGTGCATTTCTAATCACATTTTACATTAATTCATTTAGCAAAGAAAATAAGAATACTTCTATCAGAATGAAATGTAGTTTATGTGTAAACAGGAGTTTACCAAACAAATTGTTTTCTCAAAATGTTTACTTTTATGGAATACATTTCTGCCTGAGCTAAAGTTTTAAAAAAACTCCATCAGTCAGAAACAAGTCATGCACTTATGGAAATTTAAAGGCCACTGACTGCCATTCTTATAAGAAGGCAGCAAGGGAAAATGGGGATTTGCTCAAATATGAGGTTGAGTTCTATTAGTTAAAAAGAGAGTGCTGAGTGAAAAGTGAGCAATTTTAGCAGCTCAGGCTGGATAATCTTCTCCAACTTTTTTCTAATAGCATGAAAAGGGCAAAAGGTAATTTTCAGTTAGCAAAACAGAAGTAGTCTACAGAGCACAGAACATCACAGCGTTTTTTCATGGTGTTAACAATAAAAAGTCACTGTGAGTTAGCCCATGGGAAAACGTTCACAAAGCTCCAGCTTCAAATTAGTCTTCAAAAGCAATGTCGATACATAGATTCAGATTTCATAATACATCAATACTTCAAAGACTGGAGATTGGAGGGATGGGCAATGCCATATTAATAATTATGATATGAGGCATGTGTCAGGTACCATCCAGCTTCGTAGTATTACTAAACCTTTTGGACATGGGATTTTAGGGGTGAGGCCTTTCTCTATCCTGACAAACTCCCCTAATCCTGGAGGAGAGGGGAGGCTGAAACCTACCCTTGACAGACTTGTTCCCAGAGTGAAAGCTGCAGCAGGTAATAAGTGCAGCTGACCCCATGCCCACAGGGGATGTGGAGCAGCCTGGCTTCTGGATGGTGGAGAATTACCTGTGGGCGCTGGAAACCGTTGTGCCAAATGAGGGGCTGTTCAGCAAGGGCGAGCTGGGGCGTGCTGGAGCCATTTGAGTGTAGGATCTCAAGGGGCTCTGGGTTGATCTTCTCCCTGTTGTGAATCTATGAAGAGAGATCCACTGTGGGAAGGCTTCCAGACTTAACAAGAGGGCAGACCTGCTGCTAAGGTCCCTACATTTCTCTCCCTAACAGTTAGAAGGATTGTTTTGCTTTTCCTTTAGCAGATTAACAGATACTAACCCTCCATGCTTACTGTTTGACCAAATTATAGGGATGTGAAATTTATGGTTATAAATTTGCTCATGCACCTGCATTTTCTATCTGGCTGTGCTGACAGAGGTATTGCAATTTAGCAACGCTAATTCTGTCCTGGGCAATGCAAGCTCCCTTTTAGGCTGTGCTCCTCTGGCATCAGAGAGTGTCTGCTCCTACACAAACACACCAGGTGGGCTTCTCTGGCCCCTTGCACAACAGAGTGGGAATTAGCTCTGAAGCCGGGTGTTACTGTCTCATCCATTGGGAGACACGGCAGAGTGTACAGCTGTGGCACAGCAGAGCTGACAGAGTCCCTGCCCTTGCCGTTTATGCATTCTTCAAAGAAGAAGTTACTGCTGAAAGACCTCTTTGCTGTGATACTGTCACAGACAAACATCATGGCATTTTAAAGGCATTTAAAAAGCCAAACCAAAAAAAACCCCTTTGTATCCTTTTCCTGTACTCAAAAAATCTTGACCTCTGTCACGGAGGTCTTAAAACAGAAAAGATGTTGTTCAGACTCATTAAATATCCACTACTTGCTGCAAACTACAAATAATTATACAGCACCGTAAAGTAGAATAATAGCAAGTCTGACATTTCGGACTGACTTTTCTCCCTCCCTTGCTTCACATGGTGAGCTCTAACTGTTCTTCTGCAACTACAGCACACTACAGCACCAGGACTCTCTCACTTTTGCTCTGCATAGCATTCATATGCTTTACCTGCTCTTCATTGCATTTGCCTTGAAGCATCATCTGGACTTTTTCCAAATTGCATTTCACTTCCTTCAGCTTCATGGAAAGAGCCTCTGTCTCTTGGTGGTGGTCTACGCTATCTCCACAATCTTCCAGTAAAGAAAGTACCTTTTGTTCAATCTCTGATAACCTCACCTAGAAGAGACAGCAGTCAATTACTCATTCTTAAAAGTACAACACTCCTTTCCTGATAACATTCTGAAGTCAGTGCTCTCAATTCCCATGTCTGAAAAGAATAGAAATGTACAGGCAAAAGGGGAAATAGCTGCAAATGCCTTAGATTTTCTCCAGTATAGCCTCTTTTTATGCTGAACAATTAAGTAAGTTTTATACAGAGTTAGTCTTAAAACTGTTTCAATCAATGACCTCTGAAGGAGGTTGTATTAACTCAGATATGAAGTAATGAAAGAGGAGAGCAGAAGTGACAGACTCCATTTGGACATAACCAAGCAGACAGCACACACCAATGGGGGAGGAGGAGGCAGCGCACAGACTGATCCATCACCTTTGGGAGGAATGACGCTGAACTACCAAAACATAGTAGCGTTACCGTGTGTCAGCCAGGCTATTGTCAACTGTTGGGATCTGGGTTTTGACTCAAGCTGCTGTGAATCAAAGTGCGAGTCTCTGCATTACTTTAAACTCAGGTTTTCAAGGTGAGCATGGAGGCAGGTACCATGGCTCAACCAAGAAGTAAATCAACTGCAATAAATTAACTGCTTTACATCACATGTGTGCATGTAGAAACTGCTTCTGCTTCATGCTACGTGTATTTTTCTAAGCAGATCTTAACTAGGTTAGAAAAAACTCTTCTTCCCTCCCCCCCTCAATTCACTTCTTAACATTGAGCCAAACTGTTAAAAGCTGACAAGAATTTAGCAGTGCTTACAGCTGCCCAAAGTCTGCGTGTTTTTACCGGTCAGAACTGCCCTGTTGAAGCCTATGCTGTCCCGAACCCTGAAAGGATCCAGATGCAGCCAGCTGCTTAGGTGCATTCAGGATCCTGATTCCCACAGAGTTCAGCACCCGAGCTGAATCACAGCCCAAACCCAGAGGCACTTCTGGGCATGGACTCAAGCTGCTACTACAAAAACTCCACCCACCACCACAACAGCTGGAAACATCTCCTAGTAATTTCAAAGGGGACGTTTTGGGATTGGCTCCTTCATAGTGAGTGAAGTTTGTTGCTTTAGTGCTTGAAGCAAACTGGGACACAAGACTGGGCACCACAGGGAACTTCAAAGTGGTGTTCCTGCAGGTTTTCCTTTAATCTGCTGTCAGAGAAAAAAAGCCGCATGCCAGGACTCCCACCCAGCCCAGCCCCTCATGCCAGTCCTGTTCCCCTCCACCAGTTTGCACCAGCGGGTACCACCCACTCCTTTCCTCCACTGCCGTCTGGGGCAGGAGGCTGCCCTAGCAGTATGGCAGTAGGTCAAATACCGCCACTGCTCACAGAGGGCAGAGAAAAAGTCCCTGTCTTTCTACCTGTGCTGGTGGTTTTTTGCAAAAAGTGCCAAAGAAGAATTTACCAGCTTGAAAGCTATGTTACACCAGTCTTCTAAATCACTCTGACAAAACCAGAAAGTGAAACGTCAAAAGAAAAGCAATATTCTTTTCATTGCTCTCAATTATGATAAATCAGCTAGAAAAAAAAAAAAAAGGCTTTTAATAGAGGATTCAAACTATACTGAGCCATGTTTCTGAAAATAATCCAAAGAAAACCAAAGCTTTAAAAATACTTAAGAATTCTACCTAAATGCCCTGGATGCATAAAGATCCCTACTCTAAAAACAGGTATTTTAACCAAGCCCTTGGAAAGCTGCCCCTGAGACAGAAGCCGGGCGGTTACCTGTTCTCTGGACAGGGTCACGAAGCCGGTTAGGCGGGGAGGGCAGAAGCAGAGAGCACGGCGTTTCTGCAGACACACACCCCAGGGAAGGGCACCTTGTCTGGATGGCAGCAGCGAACTGACCGCTCCGTCTTACCTGGCAATCAGCAAGCTCCAGTTCCACCATCTGCTGCATTTTGGGGGTCTGGGGGTCTGACCTCAGGGACACTTTAGTTTTGTCGAGCCATTGTTCCAGCTCGGCCACCTGGGCCTGGCACACCTGGAGGAGCGTTTCGGGCTCAGGCCTGCCGCCATCCACCGCCTCCTCCGAATCTCCCGCTCTCCCTCGCGAGCCCTGGCTGGTGCCGGGGACAGGAGGCGGCGTGTCGCTCTGAAGCAAAGCACACGAGAGAAACGTGGTTATCTGTCTGGTTTTGGTCTGTCTCCCATTACCAGTGGGAAATGTTTAACTTTCACACCCGCAGAGCTCCGAAACCACTCTGCTGCTGTGCTCCGAGATTAAAAAATAAAAGAAGGAAAAAAGAAAAGGAAAGGGAAACTCAGCAGCCAGGTGACCCGGGATCTGGTGTAACAGGTTTCCAGGCAGCGATTTGCATTAGCGCTGGTGTACCTGAGCACCCAGGAAGTGGGAGGACTCACCACTAACCAGTTCTCCCCTGAGGAAAGATGTTTTTCTGTGGGAGTTAGATGGAAAAGTGATGCAGTTTAAAGCTGCAGTTTGAAGTTGGGCAACGCTTACGAGCTACTTCCATGTGCTTGGCTCCAACAGTCAAATACGCTTCGTTCAGGCTCGAGGTCACACAGGCAAAAATGGTGCATTTTTACATATGGCTTGTGTAATTCTTTCTTCTTATTTGCCCTCCTTTAAGAAGCGATACTGCACACTTCCGTAACAAGGAGAAGTCCAAAGGGCTTGGAGATAGCAGCCGTTGCTTGGAAGGCTGTGCAGGGCTGTCTGTACCTCCACACATGCAAATACTGGTACTTGGTACGTAAATCAGGCACACCACCACGAGAACAAAGCTGCCAGTACGCTCCCGCGGCTCTGGAGCATACATTCAGGCAGCTGAGATGGTCAGTGGCGGTGCACAAGCTCCATGTTACAATGAGATTTGGCAGAAAATCAGAGCAAAAATGGGTCGTTTCAGCTACCAATATCTTACTTTAATCGCTACCGTTGTTTGCCTCTGAGATAGTATGGGACAGCACCACTAAAAATAGAAAGTAAATCCGAGCGTACAGATCCCAGCACAGTCTAAATATGCCTATTGAGGTATACGGGACTGAAGCAATAGAAAAGTATCAGTTTACTTCAACCTTACCTGAAATTTCTAGCTCTAGTTCCAAGCCTGTCTGTTTTAGTTCATTAAGTTCCAAAACATTCCACATGGGTAACACTGTGCAGGTCACCCTTGCTCTGCCCCTCCCCAGCTAGACATTGTTACTGCAGTAAACTTCACCCTCTTCCTCCACAGCAATAAGCTCAGGTAGATAGTCAAATTAGCTTGATAATGTAAACCAGTGTCGTTTGCACAGGTGTTCTTGCACACGTCATGCGTTCATGTGCCAAGACCAAGACCATGGAGGCACTGTGGAGCAGTCAACTGACAAACAGAAGAATCATAAAATGCTTTGGGTTGGAAGGGACCTTTAAAAGCCATCTAAGTCCAAGCCCCCTGCAGTGAGCAGGGACATCTGCAACTAGAGCAGGTTGCTCAGAGCCCCAGGGTCCAACCTGACCTGGAATGTTTACAGCGATGGGGCTTCTGCCACCTCTCTGGGCAACCTGGGCCAGTGTTTCACCACCCTCAGCATAAAAAAATTCTTCCTTATATCTAGTCTGGATCTCCCTTATTTTAGTTTAAAAACATCACACCTTGTCTTGTCACAACAGGCCCTGGTAAAAAGATTGTCCTCATCTTTCTTCTGAGTCCCCTGTAGGTACTGGAAGGCCACAATAAAGTCTCCCCAACGCCTTCTCTTCTCTAGGCTGAACAACCCTAACTCTCTCAGCCTGTCCTCACAGCAGAAGAGTTCCAAGCCCTCTGATCATTTTTGTGGTCTCCTCTGGACTCACTCCAACAGGTCCATGTCTCTTCTGCGCTGAGGACTCAGAGCTGGACCCAGCACTGCAGGTGGGATCTCACCAGAGCACAGCAGAAGGGCAGGATCCCCTCCCTTGACCTGCTGCCCATGCTGTTTTTGATACTGCCCAGGATAGGGTTGACCTTCTGGCTGCAAGCGCACATTGTCAGCTCATGTCCATCTTTTCAACCACCAGCACCTCCAAGTCCTTCTCCACAGGGTTCTTCTCAAACCCTTCATCACCCAGCCCATGTTGATACCAGGTATTGCCCTGACCCAGATGCAGGATCTTGCACTTGGCCGTGTTGAACCTCATGAGGTTCACACAGGCCCACTTCTCCAGCTTGTCCAGGTCCCTCTGGAAGGCATCCTGTCCCTCAGGCATATCAACTGCATCACTCAGCTTAGTGTCATCTGCAAACTTACTGAGGGTGCACTCGATTCCCTGTCTATATCATTGACGAAGATACTGAACAGCACAGGTTGCAGTACCTGAGGGACGCCACTTATCATAGATCCCCATCTATACATTGAGCCATTGACCACTCCCCTCTGGTTGCAACCATCCAACCAATTCCTCATCCTCCAAACTGTCCACCCATCAAATCCATATCTCTCCAATTCAGACAGAAGGATGTTGTGGAGCACCGTGTCAAAGACCTTTCAGAAGTCCAGAGTGACAACATCCATAGCTCTTCCCTTGTCCTCTGATGAGTCACTCCATCACACAAGGCCACTAGGTTGGTCAGGCAGGACTTGCCCTTGGTGAAGCCATGCTGGCTGTCTTGAATCACCTCCCTGTCTAAGGGGATCTGATCCATGATCTTCCCAAGCACAGAGGTGAGGCTGACAGGTCAATAGTTCCCAGGGTCCTCCTTTCTACCCTTTTTGAAAATGGGTGCAATGCATTTTTCAGTCATGAGGGACTTCACCTCACTGCCAGGACTTTTCAAATTATCATGGAGAGTGGCTTGGCAGCTACATCAGCCAATTCCCTCAGGACTCTGGGATGCATCTCATCAGGTCCCATAAACTTACGTATGTTCAGGTTCCTCAGGTGGTCATGAAACTGATTTTCTTTTATAGCAGGAAGGATTTTGCTGCCCTAGTCCTTGTCTTGCAGTCTGTCAACTCAGGAGGTGTGGGAAGAGAGGCTCCCAGTGAAGACTTGGGGCAGAACAGTTGTTGAGGGAGTACCTCAGCAGCCTTCTCGTCTGTTGTTACCAGCTTGCCCGTCTTGCTCATCAGGGTGGTTACGTTTTCTTTGACCTTTCTTTTCTGGCTGACATACTTGTAGAAGCTCTTATTATTCTTTGCATCCCTTGGCAAATTCAGCTCCAGCTGCGCCTTGACCTTCCTGACCTCATCCCTACACAACCAGGCAATGTCTCTATACTCCTCCCTGGATATTTGTCTCTGCTTCCACTGCCTGTGCAGTTCCTTCTTGCCATTTAGTTTGACCAGTAGGTCTTGAATCAGCCATGCCAGTCTCTTCTCCTTTTCTGATTTCTTACTCCTGGGCATCGACAGCTCTTGTGCTCTATGGAAAGAGTCCTCGAAGATCTGCCAGCTCTGTTCTGCTCCTTTGTCCCTGAGGGCTCTTCCCAGGGGTTCCTATTGACTAACTCCTTGAAGAGCTGGAATTTTTCTTTCCTAAAATTCAGTATCCTGACTTTACTCTTTGCCTGACCCATATCCCTCAGGACTGTGAGCTCCACCAGTGTGTGATCACTGCAGCCCACTCTGCCATCACTCTTGGCGTCATCAATTAGCTCACTTGCTTTGGTGACCATCAGGTCCAGTATCCTCTGGTAGGGCTGTCTATTACCTGACTTAAGAAGTTATCCTCCATGCTCTCCAGGAGACTCTTGGATTGTCTTGCTGTGCCACTTTTCTAGCAAATGTCAGGTTGGTTGAATTCCCCAGGTAGGTCCAGAGCCTGCAAGTGTGAAGCCTCCTGTAGCTGGAGTAAGAAGGCTTCGTGAATAGGCTTCCCTTAACTGGGAGGCCTGTAGAAGACACCATCCACAAGGTTCCCTTTGTTGCATCAATCTCCAATTCTTATCCATAAGCTTTCAACCTGCTTGTGGCTATTCTTCAGGGACAGCTCTTCACATTCTATCTATTTCTTGATGTAGAGGGCAACACCTCCACCCCTCCTTCCTCGCCTGTCCCTTCTGAACAGCCTGTAGCCATCGATAGCCACACCCCAGTCATGGGATTTGTCCCATCAAGTTTCAGGAATGGCAACCAAGTCATAGCTTTCTAGCAGCACAGTGGCTTCCAGTTCTTGCTGTTTGTTGCCCACAGTGTGTACATTGGTGTAGAGGCACTTCAGCTGGGCTGTCGCCACGTCATCTTCTCAGAGGAACAACCCTTAATTATTTTGAAGTGTTTCCCTGGTGTTTCCCTGTTGGCTCCTCTGACTTCAGGAGCCACTGGCTCATCTCCGTAAGACTGAAGTGTGCTGTAGTGTCCCCAGCATGCCTCAGAGCAACAGAATGAGAGCCTTCGCTAGCACCCTGGCTCTCTAACCATGGTGTGCCATGCCACAGGTTGTCACTGGCAAGCTTGATATTATCCCTCTCTCCCTTCAAATCTAGTTTAAAACCTGACAATATATCTCGCAAGTTCCTGAGCAAAGACTCTCTTCTCCCCTTGAGGAAGGTGAATCCCATCTGACACTAGCAGGCCTAGTGCCATGTAGGCTATCCCATAATAAAAAAAAAAAATTGTGGTGGTGACACCAGCTATGCAACCATGTATTAATTGACCAGGTCCATTTATTTTTTCCAATGTCACTGCCTGCAAATGGGAAGAGAGAGAGGAAAAAAGTAACCTGTGCCCCAGATTCCACTACCAGCCATCCCAAAGCCCTGAAATTTCTTTTTATCACTCTTGGATATGAGTTGCTGCTTCGTTGCCACCCACATGGAACAGCAGTAATGGGTAACAGTCTTTTCTTCCTTGTACAGTAGTTTAAATGTTTTTCTGAATCCTTGATTGTGTTTCAGGCTGCTATGACTGAATTTGGAAGCAGGTGTGTTTGCATGGGAGGGACAACATGCTGGAGAGGGGAAATGGTATCCTTCAGCAATCACTAAGATAGTAGGAATTATTTGATTTTAGCATACAGTTAAGCTCTAAATGGAGAACACAAACGATAACCGACTTCATAAATTTCTACACATACACACATCTCTAGGGAAACAAATAGATTTACCATTTATAAAAATAAATGTCTTCCTGTGTCCAAATAGTAATTGATCTTGTAAATAAATTATTTAACAAAAAAAAAAAAAATTAGGGAAAAAAAAAAAATCACTCCCTACAGGGAGTCGTGTAGCCTGTGGAAATGTCACAGTGTAGCAAAACACTGAAGTGGAAAAGTCATTGCAAGCAAAAAAGCTGTCTGGTATGGCTTGAGGAAAGACAACTGCCTTTAAGAAACCCGACTGCTAGAGCAGAGAAGGACCCTGGCTCACAGCCTGGCAGCACTCTCACCACAGACCACAGAGCCACCGTGTCTGGCTTGAGAAACCCCTCCACTGAACTTCTGTTTGGCTGGGGCTGAGGGCACCCCTGAAGGCAAGACACTGTGGTGGCACGCAGAGGTGCCAGGAGGGCATGTGTTGACTTGTAAGGCTTCTGGAAACCCAAAATGTTCAGCTGGAGGTTATGTCTCTTGCTGTGCTTGGGTACTGCAGTGACTGCATCTCCTGTGGCTGCCAAGAGAGCTTGGACATGTCCTGCACACACAGAGACCAGCAGCATCACAGTGCAGCAAAGAGAAAAACCACAGAGAAAAACCCCAGACAATCACATCATATATAATAGCCACACATGAGGCTCCTTCTTACAACACAGTATTTCTTATAACAGTGCTGCTGGCTGGTTTTTAATAGCTCGCTATGTTTTTTTAATGATAAATTAAAGGTTAAGCACAATGGAAGAAGTTGAGGGGAAAAGGGAGGCAAAGTGTCCTGGAGGCCTGCTCCTGCCCCTGGCAGTGATGGATTCTGTCTTCTTCCACACCCTAAACCCAGGAAGAGTTGAGGCTGCTCTGCTACCAGTCTGCTGGTTTTGGCCTTCCTGGAGCGTTCATGTCTGTCTCCAGATGCTCTTCTGCATATAACCTGTAGGCTGCTGCTCACCCCTCCCTTAGCCCATGCGTGCCTTCCACAAAGCAGCAGCTTACAGGAGTGTCAATCTCCTTATCTTCTCCTTTAACTGCCACTTAAAAGTCCCATAGTTGATGTATGTTTCCATCTCTCGAACCCCTCCATTCACACCTGTATGAACCCCAGCATCTCACTTTCTGAAAATACTCCGTTTTATTCCCCAGTAAACTGCATTTTCAAGGAGCAAATCAAAATGTATTTATTATCACCCAAAGGAGCAATATGCAGAGCCCCACGAAGGGTTGTATGTATCCTACTGTATCCTAGATAGAGCAACAAACTCCACTAGCACAACCATAACAAACAGGGCCTCTGCCCACCGGGTAGGTTATACACTGAGCTCAGAAGGTCACCTTGTTCAGCCCTCTTCAGGCCTGCAAACTCACCATAGCCTGACTGCCATCACCTCTGCCAGAGTCTCCAGTGGTCTGCAAAGTTTGCATAGAGGTTCCCTCACCACCTTTACCGGGTGATTCCATTATCTCATCAGCATCCTGTACAGAGAGAGGCATCAGTGGAAATATTTGATTCATTAGTAGTGTGGATACGCAGTAGTGTGGAGTGGCACTTGGGGACATGGTTTAGTGGTGGACTTGGCAGCATTTGTTTTATGGTTGGACTCGATCTTAAAGTTCTTCTCCAACCTAAATAATTCTGTGATTATTGTTTTGTTATGCAGAGAAGCTTTAAAGGGCAGCAGCCATTCAATCTATAGTGGTCCTGGCCCCAAAGTATTCACAGAGGAAAGTTCTCTTATGCCTGTAGCATCAATTCACAGAAACAATTACAGCTATCACAACATTATCCGGGCACTGTGAAGAACACAGCAGAATGCCACCAAAATTGTAGCCAATTGGATGTCTTAAATGTTGATCTCATGTACAAAGAGAACCTTTTCCACAAATCATCCCCCAACAAAATGCACATTTTATAGCCTTTCCAGGATTTCATGAAACAAATTGCTGCTACCAAATGTGCATTTCTATCTCTGGGGTTTTTGTCAGGCCAGAAGAAATTAATATAGACTCATAGAATCATTTAGGATGAAAAAGACCCTTAAGGTCATTGAGCCCAACCAATATGTACAACAGGAAAAAGAGATTTTAAATAGCAAGACTTAGTGTGATATGGAAGATGAAGGATCTGAACAAGGCCATCATGTCCTGGATTTCTACAGTCCTCTGACTTTGCAGACTTCAGCAATACCTAGGACTTGTGCAGAAAGAGGATTTCCCATCCCTGTGGAGATAAACCCAAAGTGCACTACCTGAACGACGCCATCTGACAAAGTATCAGAAGACCAGGAGGTTGTACTGTCTTCCTTGTGCCTTTCATCACCTCTTTCTGAAGGCCAAAAACTTCCATCATTCTCTGTGGTTGTACTTCCCTTTGAAAGCAGTAACAGCTCAGCATTAGCTTGTGAACAGGAAGCTCAGGTATTCCTTCAGGCAATGGAAATTACTGCAAATCTTTGGAACACTTTGCTCAAACATACAAATCATTTTGTATGTTTCGTTTAAGTATTTGCACTTCAGGGGATGTCTAATTCTGTCTGAACTCCACTCAGGTATTTAAACACATTGATATTTAGACCCAAGTTTTGCCACTAACACTTCCATAAAGGGTGCATTACTGTATAAGCAATTCCAGAATGAGGTGCTGTGTAATATTGGTATTGTAGTATTGGTAAGATGGCTTGAGTGCAATTTTTTAGTATCCAGGAGAGATAACGGATATTTCAACTTGGTCTGAAGTATTTTGGATTTAGACATTTTTCATCATTTGTCCTGTACCAAAATCTTGTATTCATATCTAGCTGCATATATATAAGATATATACTGAACTCACCTTGCTGTGGAAAGAACAGTCTTCTGATTCTTCATCTAAGGAAGGTAGAAGAGACACCACTCCTCTTTTTTTGAACTACAAAAATACACAAAGACACAGCCCAATTATTCATGACAAGAACATCAGAAGGCTCTTCTGCCTGTAAACCAAAAGAATGTTACCACTTGGGGTCCACTTTCGGAGAAGTATTGAATATCTGCCACCCTACATTAAAGTAACCAAAAGCTGCAGGTACTCAGCACCTCTGAAAATTGGGACTTTTCTCCATGCTGTAATGTTTCAACATCACAGCTATAATTGGAACAAATTTCATTTTGCTCCCTGAAAACAATTCACCAAAATCCCAGAACAACTGATCGATCAACAAATCTACACATTGGGCATTTTGCTGCTGACTGCTTGATGCAACCTTCACGCTGGATCTGCTCATGCTAAAAAATATCTAGAAGCACACCTCTCCCCCATCTTCTCCTAGACATGCATCCTACTCAGCCCTCCTGGGACCATTCAGAAGCACAAAGGGGAGGAGAAGTAGCATTGATTCACAGCTGCAGGGGTGCTCCTCTCTCACATGCCACTCCTCCTGGAGGAAGAAGGGTTATTTACCTTTCCTCTTCATGGTGCTCCACGTACCTGCTGACCAGAAACATTGGTCTCAATCAAGTCACTTGGTGCTAATTCAGAGGCTGTAGGTTCGTCTCCTGATTCAGGCACTTCTTGCTGTAAGCGCTGGTGAAGCTCAGACATTGAATTCTTCATCCCGGTAAGGATATCTTCCTTTTTTTGGCACAGCTTCATGATTTCTTCTTTTACAGCTTCCATTTCTCCCTAAAGAGCAACAACATCTGTAAGCAACCATTTTTTTTACTTAACCAAACAGTAACGTAACAGATGAGACAACATAATGCATCTTACTGGGGCTGGGGCTATTTCCCCTTTTCCCTTTTTCCGGGCACTGGGACAGTTCCCCATTGTCACTGCAGGAGATGCCCAGATACATGCGAAACAGCAGCAACAGATTCAGCTCAGGACAGTTCTTGCCGCCTGTAACGCATAAGTTGGTATTCTGGAAGGAAATGTGAAAGGCTGGATAATTAATTCTAACGAGGTCCTGCATAGTCATGGGAAGACGCGTTTCCTTCAGGACAGAGGGAATGCAGCTGGGCTACATTACTCTGTGTGTCAGAGCAGGTGATGTTTCTTCCCAATACCCCCCTCTGGAAACCTGACACAAAACACTTGGGATAGCCTTGATAAGGGGAAAGACAGCAATAAGGGAAACTCAGGGCTGAGTCGTCTTTGCTGAATCTGGCTTAAAAGAAGGAAACACAAACCATTCCGTGGGATTTAGTGACAAAACTACCCCATGACTTTGAGTGTGATATCGGGAGCAATGGCCCCCAACAAAGTACAAAGAAAATATTTAATGTTCTGCAGGGATAAACAATGACCCAAGTAACTCTGTACTAACAAAGTGGAAAATAAATCCATCTTGGTCTCCTCCCTGGCAATGACTATTGCTCTAGCCAGTGTTCTGCCCTTAGAGGTTTCTGCTAGGGCCTTTCCCTACCACCCAGGCCCCAGGTGAGCAAAGAAAGCACAACAAATAACAGAGTAAGATGGTAAGGAATAAAATGCCCCACTCCCTTCGTTACTGAAAGTGCTAAAGCTCTGAGCAAGGAACAATGCTTCAAAGAAAACTGAAATGTGGCTAAATATCCTGTTGCACACTGGGCTCAGTCTCTCAGAGCAAGCTTTGATGCTAGGCTCGAAATCATTTCACACCATGCTCTATCATTCCTATGCAAGTAGTCTGTGACAGATGAAAGCAGTAAGTCTGCTGGTTCTGTCTTGACTACAGCTTCTTCTGTTAACAACACTAGTGTGGCTGCATGATGGGGAAGGTGGAGGCAGAAACCCCAGCAAATTTTCAAAGGACATGGGAACTCCACTCAGACAAGGATGTTTTTTCCTTTTATACACTAAAAAACAGGTAAAATCTTACAAAGGTAGAGGAAAGAAAAAATCATGAGAATGAAGAAACAGCCATCCATGATAATTTGGCATATTTTTATAAATGACCACTAAACCCAGTATTTCTATTTGTTTCATTGCAGGAGGAGACTTCACAGCATACATTTACCAGTTACTGCTTTGCAAACTTTAGTCAAAAACCTCCTTAAACCCAAGTCTTTATTAACATCACTGCTTCATTTGAAGCCCCTCAATAAGATGGGCAATTCCATTGCCCATTTCTATGCATTAAATGTTACAATCATGAGCTGGATTTTCTTCTAAAATAAGAGCTATTAAACAGAAAGTCCTACACTGAAAGACGAAAAAACAAGAATCAGGAAATGAGTCATGCTTAGTACTAGTACCAAGCTTCCAACATCCAACCACCCAAAAGCAGAGCACTATGTACTTAGGAGCCTACTGAGTGATTATAGTTATTAGGCAAGTACAGTGTATGTGTATTAACTTTATTGTGACGGACTGCAAAAAGCTGAGCATTTCAGAAGCACTTTAGAAATAGCTATTACACTTAATTAGTCATTTCCTGACTTCTGCAGTGTTGTCCTTAAAATACATCTTATTTTGGCATTAAATAATCAATTCATCCATTACAGAAAGCAGCTGACTGCAGGGAGAAAAGCAACACATGTTAATCACTTGATGAAAACACAGCGTGGCTGTGAGGAAAAGAGTCTAAAGAAACTAACCCTAACCAGAATCACCAAATGTACTATTGCACAGTCAGTGATCAGAAGTGGACTCGGTTTTCTTGTTATGCGCTATCCCAAGCTGCTACCTCAGCAACATTAGCAGGGTGTTGAGGACAGGCAAGCTATCAGGGCTGCATATTGTTTCACCAAAACGGCGGTCATGAAAGCAATACTCCAAATTTTCCCTAGAAGTTGATACAGGTACCAATGACACATCAAAATCAATAAGGAGTATCTTATGAAAGATATACCCATCTTGCAAACCAATATTAGTTGTAGTATCTCTTGGTATATGTCAACTTACATACACGTAGTCACACCATGGCATTCAGTTGCCTGCTTGACTGTGGCAGGAAGTGGGGGCACAGTGCTGTTTCTCAGTGCTCTGCTTCGTCATGGTTAGTGTCAGTCAGGACAAGTAACAGACATGAGAGAAAAACAATGAAACCCACCTCTGGACAATGAGTCTTCTGAGCCAGTGCTTGATCCTCCTCCAAGTGGTTCTTTAAGAATTGTTTCAACTTTTCAATCTCTTGCTCACATTCTTCTGTTTTCTTTACAGTTTCCTGTGAAATAGTAATCCTCATCAATCACTTGGAATTAATTAGGTAGTACAGAAACAAACTAGTCAGTAGTGCAACAATCTTGTACTGAAGAGTACTGAAGTGTCCTTTGCATCTGTAGTTACATGTAAAAGAAACTCTGTGTGTTCTGCTAACTTGGCATAACCTTATCCTCGCTAAGTTTATTATTTACTTGCTAAAGAGAAACAAACTGGTCTGTCCATAAGTGGAAGCATGGTAGGGTATTCTGCCTCAGAGCACATCTTTGCTTGCGCCTACGAATTTGGCTATAAAATGCAAATGGAACAAATTTAATCACATTCACTACAATTTAGAACAGGTTGCAAGAAAAAAAAAAAAGATAAATTACAGGGTTTCATATCAAGTTAGAAAGCCTACCTGGTTTTTATTGGTGCTCGGGTCTTTACTGCCAGCTAGTTCTGCACTGACCATACTTGAACTGTGCAGTACACCAGGCAGACACGGCAGCTCAGAGGATAAGCCAACCACAGTTATCTGACAATTTGAATATTTCTCATAAAAATGATAAGTATTTCCGCTTTGTGTGAGCTTCCTTTTCTTACATGGCTTATAGGAAAACATATTACGTTTTAAACAGTGAAATAAACATTTACTCATTTGACAGTGACAGCAAAATCTCATCAACGCCCATGCTTTACTGTTTGTGCAGAAATCGGCAATCTCCCCACACATACTGTTCACGTTGGTCAGCCACAGCCAGTCACGACATCCCAGGTAGTTAAAAAATTGTTACATCTACAAATCAGAGTATTTTGTGAAAACATTTGATTTGCAGAACATTTGGTAGCTTTGTGTTTTCCAACGCATGGGAAGACCAAAGAATATCTAAGGACTATTCCTCGGGTGTCTGCAAAAGGTAAGGAAGAAAATGCAGCCTATTGTCAACAGGCTTGAACTTACACTGCTGACAGCAGCACCAGAACAGCCTGACAGCTTGAAAAAAATCTCTCTGCAAAGCATGTACAGACTCTGCCTTTCAGAGCGAAGAGTCTTTCCTGCTATCAGCGGTAACAGTGTCATGTCTTCAGTCCCTTCTTTGCAGTAGCACTCCCTCTCAATAAAAGCACTTCCTCTCAATAAAACACAAACTAATAAGGTTCTACATGATTTTTAAAAATTACTTACAGCTTTAATAGGGAAGAAAAAGCAAATTTCCCCACTTAAAAAAAAGCCAGACTGGAGAGGAAGATATTTAATTGTGGCCTGTAATCTTCATGCCATAGCTAAAGAATTAGAAGGGGAGAAAAAAGAGTATGTCTTCTGCTCAGTTTTAATGAGAAACTAAAAGTCCTTCTAAAAGAAAGATTCTCTTACCCATACCTTTACTTCCACATGAATAGGACTGTTTAGTAACATGTAAAAAGCGTACTGCCTCAGATTTCCTTGACTAACTAAAGAATATGAATACTCTCTATACAGACTCCAATGTCTTCTGTCATAAGCCGATACGTGAATATAGCCACTTGCCTGAAGATAGATCTGTGCCCTGCATTCCACCGAGGGGCAAAAAAATCTTATTGTGTCCTTTTCCTAATATAACATAAATTATACCACATACGTGCCACTGAATTTCTTCTAGAAGTGTTGCCTCTTTTGAATTATTTCCTTGCTCTTTACTTTTCATACCATGGTAATGCTAGCAGACCTACCCATGGAAAAGGCCCACCTGCCCATAGCGTACGTGCAGGCAGGTATTGTATTTGTTATGGAAGACCACAGTAAACAATCAAGTATTCAAATACTGCCAGTCTCTTGCACAGAAAACTGGTAGAAGCAGCTGTGGCTTCCAGTTCTGCTTCCTGATGATGTCACTTAGGTGTCGTACTTGACAGGCATAATGAAAAACAGAGGGCAACGTTCAACACAGATCTAAGTCACCTAAAATCCTGCCCCAAAGCATTTACGCTGCCTACTACAGGTTTTGTTTCTGTCACACTTTTTCAGGTGTTACACCACAACTTAACTATACTAAAGTTACTAGTGTAATATCCTGTCACATCACAGATGGCAAGATATGGGAAGACACATCCAAACACTAAAGTTTCAAAAATAATCCTCAGGAAAAAAACTAACTGTGTATATTGGTACAGGAAGCTTGCCTCCCATTTGCATTCCTTTCTGTCAGGATACTTACTACCTTTCTAATGCAGCACTCAAAATGCCATCCTTTAATAGCTTTATCCTTTGTTATGTCTTAGGTGGTGCTAGACTTGTATTGTAGTACTGCTGCTTTCAATCCGTTCAACAGGTCTGGAAAATCTTTTTTGCACAGTTTAATATCCTAGCTGCCAAGAATTGCAATTTTTCCAATCTGTTTTCTCACAAAGAAATTTCACTCAGCTACAGATCGTTGGATGCCTGTAAGATAAAGGCAAATGCTGAGTAAAAAAAGTTACAGCTGTTTCAAAAAGGAGAAAAATGTAAACCTTGACCTAATGCTGCACGTAAACCAGTTAGAAGTCTCACAATAACACCTCATAATTGCAAAGGACCCTGTTTCTGACAGTTTTAAAGTGTTTTGAAAATTCTCGAGTATTTAATCTGGTAACTCTCTGGAAAAGGTACCTTTTACCACATCCACTTTTCAGACATAAGAAATTGTATGGACAAAAAAAAAAAAGAAAAATTGTAGGGATGATACAGATCTTACAGAGTCATTGCTTTTTTCTGAACTCCAAGCATGTGTTAGCCATGTAGCATGTTTGAGTTTTTCTCTGGGTGCGAAGCTCTTAAGTTCACAAACTGAAAGTCTGAGATTAACATTTTACCTTTGACTTGTGTCTGCCTGGCCTCCAAAATGCCCAGAGTAGAAGGCAAAGGTTCTGAAGCACTCTGCTTTACTCTAATAGCTTTGGAAAACCGAATCAGCAAAGATAGCGTATAATTTTTCTAGGTGCTGCTATCATCCTGCCGAGAAATGGATGGGTCACATGAGAATTTCCATACTGCTGACGTGGGGACATGCATACTGAACTCCAGTTTGCCTCCCAGTGTACCCACCCTGGGCAGTGGAGCGTGATGCGGATATCCCTGAATTAAAACCTTCCTGAGCTGGTACAACCACATTGCTCACTGAAGTGCCGCAGAGATGCTACTTCAGGTTTGCAGCCAGCAGAGCTGTTTCATATCTCATACTGCCCATGAGTTAATGCTTGCCAGCACCACCGGCACGGCCTTCTCCTCCAGCTGTGTGTCACACCGATGCTGTTGTACCGCTGCTGTTTCCAAACCTGGTCTGGCGAACAGCATCTCCAAGCCCCTGTCACATGTTCGCTTAGCAGACACATCCTTGTATGGGACCTTCTGAGGGCAAGCGTTGGCCTGCCTCAAAACAACAAATTAACCAAGCCACAGCAGTAGAAAATGGTCACTTTCCTGCCTCACTGAGTTGGGAAGATCACCTTTCATAAAAGACTTTCTGCTATTAACTGTCACCAATTCCTATCTAATGGCTGGCAACGAAGAATTTCCATGTTCAAGGTAAGTTTAAGCACTTGAACGTTGCAGATATGAGCACCTGCACAGAACGCTGGACTTAATCATCAGTTGTACAAACCCGGGTCATAAAACACTTGGGCCTTCATTTCTTCTTCAATATGCTAATACACATGGAGTCAGTTACGACTGAATTGGAAAACTGAAAAGAATTTCAAGACTATCCAAGTGTGCATTGTATCAAATTATACAGGAGAAACAGATTTAAAAAAATCCCTAAACCATTACATAGAAGACATAGTAGGTGTACTATTTGGTGCGCTCTTTGCCTGTAAAAACAAGATTGTCTAGAGATCAAAATTATCACAAAATAATGCTGGTTTAGGTAACAGTAAAAAAAAAAGGAAAAAAAAAATTACCTCCAGTAAATCATTTTGTTCCTTAGCAATTTTTTCTAATTTCTTCAATTCTCTCAGGAGTTGTCTTGCTCTTTGGAAGACTGAGAAAGGTTGCAGTCTCACCCCTGGTAGCTGAAGTGCTTCTTCATAGGACTGAATATTGACAATAGTCTCCTTCATGGGACCAACATGGTCAAGTATAACCTATCAGGACACAGGATAGATGATGGATGTGATACTGAGTTTGAAAAATCCACACTGAAAATTTATACCACTGTCATGTCATGCGAAAGTTTCTTTGATATATTTCCCATTTAAGAAGGAAGAATATTTTCATCTTGGAACAAAAAAGTGAAAATCCATGGTGAGGTTGTCTAAAGCAAGATGAAGATATAACTTACATTTACAATTCTGCTTCTTCTGCATATACATACATAAAGTTTGCACAGTGACAAAAGAAGGGTCACATTCAGTTTAGTTACTATTTACTAATCATGTCATTTCAGAGCAGCACATCTTTGGCAGTGATGACAGTTAAAAACCTGGCGCAAACCCTTTGATGTCACTCATGCTAACTCTGGTTTTTCTTTTTTGTGCTGCAAATCAGCCATGAAATGTTAAAGCCACCCATTTTATGATGGTCCTGTAAACAGTCTTATCAACATAGCTGACGTGATGACATGTTACTTTAGAGAAGAAATTTTACTTCAGTTTTTCCATATAATGTAGCCATTACAAAATCTTTCTCTGGATAACAAAGCTATCAGAGGTACGATGATATTTCTATCCCTCCCCTGAAATTGAATCCATGCTTTTTGCACTTCAATCAGCCAACAGTGTGGACTGACTGAGGCATAAGAGAGAAGATACCATAATGGTTTGCTGTACTTCACTCAAGTAGAGAAGGGAAAACCATCTGGCCAAAGTATTTTGCAGTGAAGTCCCTGCATGATGAAATGGTTTTACAGTAAGTCACTCCAGCCAAAAACTTCAATTTCTAATAAACAGGGCCTGATTTTCAGACTTTCAGATTACTTACTCTTTGATGATAACTAGAGTGAAGTGCCAGAAGTGTTTCTGAAATTCAGGCCATAAAATTCCCCAAAATGGAGACATTCACATATGGCAGGTACGTCTGACAACATGTGCTTAAGTTACATACCCGAGTTCTCCATGGGCATGTTCTCAATAATGCTTTAATTTCAAATGTTATCATTTGAACCATGACTGTGCTTCTTGCAGGGAACTCCCAACAGTCTCACCTTAGGGTTTACATTGCGCAGTTGTCTTGGGCCACACAAGCTGGATTCCTTTCAAATGAAACTAAAGAAGATACTCTCCAGAAGAGCCTCTGAAGACATCCAGCCACTAATGGATGTCCATTCTACAGGATCAGCCCAAAGAAAGCTCCCAAGACACATACACAGATATCAGGTCCTCTGCACCAACTGTTTTGCCCCACCAGTGTGCTCCTCTTGGACTGCACTACTTGCTACTGTAGAAACATAGCTGAAATCGTAACTGAAATGATACTTTCAATCTTCGATCTAAGCATTAGAGTTTGTATGATAATAACACTTCTAAGTCATATACTAAGAACCTGTTCATGGTAGTTTGCAGTCACAAAACAGCCTTATGCTTGTGAAAGCATATTTATGCTAACTTATGTGAAATAAGCCTATAAAGGAGTTTTCACAGACCTGCCCCTGTTTAAGTTGGTCTTTAGGAGAAAATTCCAACAGATCTTCTGATGACAGGATTGTCTTCATTTTGGCAATGTCCTTCTCAAGCACTTTCACATGAGATTCAATGGCATCCAGCTCCTAGATTTTGGAAACAAAGAGGATATTTGTAGATAGTACAAATAACAAAGCCAGCTTGCGATTCTGCTTTTCACTTAAATTTAAAAAGAAACCCTAGAAAACAATAGCAGCATATGCAGGATATGTTAATGGATGCTACCAATCAAAAGGCTAGTTATTACAAATTACGTACCATCCTAACTTCTGGAGGTATTAAGAATCTAAGGTCGCCTGGAGTGTTTTAAACCCTGAACGCAGAAATGAAATATCCTTGAAAAGTCACATTATACATTACCAGTAGTGACAAGACACTTTTCCACTGGTGATAGTTATCAGTATAGGAAACTGGCCTAATCACACTGTTGCAGCTTCCTGTATCAGGAGTCTTATATAGGTGGAAAATGGATCCACATAACAGTACAGATGCTTGTGAACTCTCGTGGAGACAGAGTCACAGAATAAATTAGGCTGGAAAGGACCTCAGGAGGCCTCTGGTGCCCATTAGAGCAGGCTGTTTAAGGCCTGATCCTGTTGCATTTTGGGTGTCTCCTGGGATGGGGATTTTACCCTGCCTCTGGGCCCCGATCCAATGTTTCACCAATCTTACTGCAAATAAAATCCTGGATGGAATTTCCTTTGTTATAATTTGGGTCTGTTATGGCTCATCTTTTCTCTGCACATTTCTCTGAATAGGAAGCCTACCCTCCAGCAAGATAAGCCCTTCTCATTTGCCAGTCAACAAACGCTGCATTTCTTCTCCTAAACAAGGAGTTTCATCAATGCTCCTGAACTTTACAGCTTAATTAGATACCAAACACCTTCTGATGGTTTGTTTCCAAACAATTAATTGCCTCACTGGCACACCTACTAAAACCTTTTTTCTGTGCAGGCAATAGAAGGTGTATTTCATAACATATGATGAAGCTCTGACAGAAGGCACTTACAGATCACCCAAACTTACATCAGCCAAATGCTGGATCTGGGGAAGAATCTCTGCTATCTCATGCTGTAAAGCTGCTACTTGATCATCTATCTCATTTAGCTGTTGCATTACACCGTCTGTTTCAAAGACTGGTGTTAGCTCCTCCAGCTCCAAGTAAACACTGTGTAGAAGATTTTGCTTTTGCTCTGAGTCTTCCAAAGCCATCTGGAGACAAAATAAGAGCTTAGTTTAATCCGTCAATGGTGAAGATAAAAGTTTCACAGAGGTTAGGACCAGAAAGAACCAGTTTTAATTTTTGGTATGTCATTGACCATTGTGAATATTCCCAAAAGTTTAGTTCAGAGTAAAACACTTCACTGCTAAAGGAACCGAACTGCTGCATCCTGCAGGCAGAAAATTGAGACTGATGCCAGGATTTTAAGGGAATCAATTTGATAAAATAAGTGTACATTTGCATGACAAAAGGCATAAAGAGGAAGATTTCAAACTCAGAGACAGGTCCCAGCCCCACAAAAAAAGTATGAAATCCTGAAGATTCCTCTCCAGCTCCTGTGCCAAGATCGAGCTGACCCCAAGTACACGAACAAGACACCTGTCAAATACATGAAAAGGGTTTTCTGCACACCAGCCTGCAGACCGCAGATGTCGCAAAACCCTCCAGAAAATATCTGGCCAGTTCTGCAAGATGGGAAGATCCTTCCCATCTCCTGCAGCTAACTGGATGAGGTTTTGGAGTAATTACAGCAAATGTCTTCATGAAGAACAGTGTGGGTTGCAAGAAATGCACGTGATCCCCTGAAGGAAAGGACTGAATGCATGTCTCAACTCTAATGCAAGCCTTGGGTGCATTTCCAAATCCACTAGTTTCCCAGCCCAGAACATATAGAACACTCCAAACTATAAACACAGGAGACAATAAGCTTTTGTCACAAAAACGTTCATAGCTTTTGGAAATCACAGTCTCCCCATTGTGGCTACATGCTCTGTAACATATCAGTCCAGAACAGTCAGCTACGTCTTGTAAGCAATTCTTACGAGTTTTGATACAAAATCTGTGTGCAGAGCACCAACGTTCTCTCTTGGCCTAAGCCAAGCAGTGGACATACCGAAAACTCCTATTTCAAATACGAAATTGCCAAAAATCCGCTTGGCACTTGCCTGGCCCTAATCTTCCCTGTAATAGTATAAATATTTGATTCTTGAAATTACCAGTCAGAAATACCTTCAAGATACAGTGAGAACTGCCTTCCAAATCACCATTCGCTTCAACGTTTCCATGTAACACACAGACATCAAAACATCACTTTATCCTTTTTGGATCACAGACACACAATACCTCTTCAGGCAGTAAAAACTCTTTATAGCCACATAGGAGGGTAACAGAAGACAATCACACATTTTTGGAAGATAGATGTACTACAGTTCAGCACTTCCACAAGATAGATCCATCCAACACCCAGAAGTATCTATCTGTATTTCACGAGTGTCAACTATAACTATTTTTCACTTAAAGGATTTATTGAAGATGGTAGATTATTTATGTCAGTAAGAGTTAAGAATGCAAACGTATCTGTACAGAGCATCCAGTTCTAACAAGACCATATATTCGCACTGACACTTACCTGAAGGTCATGGGTATATTTGCGTAAGCTTTTGGCAGAGTCATTTTGAGCATCTGCTCTTAACAAGCAGTTGGTGTTTTCTATCCAAGCTCTCAAATCCTTCAAGAGTTCTTCATATTCTTCCACCTTGTTGGCAGGCTAGCAAATGACAGGATTTTACAAAAAGGCACAAATGCATTTCTATTTCCCATATAGGACAAACACATCTATGCACAAGATTAAAAGAAAATGGGATGCATTTTCATCAAGGTCAGTTAAATTAGTATGGTGAAATAAAGATCATGATTTTTTAAAAGAGTTTCATGATTCCAGGCTACCTCCCCTAATCAAAGGTAATTTTGGTGCTTACAAGCTTACATCTCATGAGAGCTTTGTTGCAATTTATATGGCAATGTTAATTTAACAGACAGGCCAGTAGCAGAGTAATAGAGAACCACCTCTTCACCCATCCAGGTCCATGAGTTCCCCATGCTAACTCCTGTCAACCACGGTGCACAGCCAGTCCTTTGGGGCAGCAGCTGGAGGTTTGCCACTCCCGAAACTCTTAGCTACAATAAGCCAATGCTCCTACAGCAAGCTTTTGACTCTTTATTAATTTGAGAGCCTTTGATGCTGTTTTATTCAAAGCCTTCATTTTGTTTTTTGTAAGATGTCATTTTTTAAAAACTTTTACATTTATATCTACCTTGTTTAAAATGGCAGTTCTGCGCTCGGCAAGTTGTGAGACCTCTTGGTACTGCTGAAGTGGGGTCACTAAGATATCCATCAACTCCTGTGCGTGGCAGGAATCCTGCTCTGCTATATCATGCACTTCTGCATCCAGTTCATTGAGTTTGTAATGCCAAAGGTCCAGCATATCCCAGACTTGCTGCATGTGGAGAGACAGAAAATGACATGTAAGGTCAGGCTCAAAGATAACAGCAGGGTTATTTGTTCTTCATCTGGGGCATGTGGAGCTGCAAAGATTTTGGAAGTGGTATGATGAGAACGGAACACTCTCCATCCACCGGTGTGATTCACAGTTGAAAAAAACCCACTTATTTTCCTGTGAGAAAGGATTGGTAAAATATTCACCAGCTAAATGCTTGCTTGTACTTCTCCTTTTGCAGACATAAAATGAATGAAGGGCCACTTTACCCTCCTGCCTCTGTAGAAACAACCAAAAATCTTTTAACATCCACAAGCTGTTTTTGGCAAGATTACCTTCTGAACTTCTTTGGCTTTTGCAATGTTTTCACTCTTCTGTTGTAACATCTTTTCAATAGCTTGAAGGCCATTATTAATAGTTTCTGCTTTTCTTTTCAGCACATACTGAGGAGAGCTCTGCAAGATTTCCAAGCTAACCTGTCAGAGTAAATGATAGGGGAGATTACAAAGATCTGCTTGTTTCTGTGCATCACCTCACCAAAAATATTCCAATTCTTTTTATGTTTCTCTTGACAAGTCACTTAAAAACACAGGAATGGGATTACATTTGCAAGGAGGTTAATGTGAACAGATTCAACATTTACATGTTGTTCACCACTTTCCTCTCACTTAAAAATGACTGGTCATGAAAAAAAATATTCCTGGAGAAATAAGCCACTGCAACGCCCTGGGTGCTTCCCTTCAGCTGCTCTGTTCCAATCTGTAACAGAGGCTAATCGTGCTGCATTGTGGAAAGGGTCGCACTGAGATTTGTGCTGTAGGAAACACAGGATGACACCTTTAAGTCTCAGCTGACAGCTATTACTTCCACGTAAGAAATAAGAGAACATGGAATTGCATCAATATAGCAAGAGGAACTACAATGCTCCTCTCAAATACTCATGCTTATACAAAAAAGCTATGAAGCCCAGTCTGTACTTAGTGCCTGAGACTCCTTCGAAAAAGAAACTCAGACTGTAATCACCAATCGCTTGACCATTACTACCATCTGGAGTACACCAGACAGGAAAAATTATTGATATTTGTAGTGCTAGTTGCCAAAATAGAAGCGATCGTGTACGAGTGATGTGCCACAGTTGGAAATAAGAAGGCAGACCAAGCACTGACTTCATGTCTTTCCTCAGAAAAAACGCTGCATCTGCCAATGCTGTGGTCATCGGTAGAGCACGATTGTCATTTCAAGACTTCTTGCTGGGATAAATTTATTATATTTTTCACATAAAATGCATGGCATCAAAAGTACAATTTATTTTCATTTTTAGGTTAACAGCTTTAGAAGAAAGCAGAATGCCGTTAACATATGACAAGTTAATTCAATTTAACATATGCTGCTATCTCCTAGTATACAACTAAACTGATCTCCAGTTTCATTAGGATTTATTTTGTTTACTAAATGCATTTTAATATATTCCAAGATAGTTTATATTGTTTTCCACTCCCTATATGTGAAAGTAATTGTTATCTAGTTTCCAGGACAAGTTCTTTCATTCCAAAATGTAAAGTGTGCATTGGGATAATCTTTTATCTTGGTAAATTAAACAGTATACAACAAAAAAACCCCCCAAAGCATAAATCCTTTTCTCTGTTACCCAGTCGTTGGTTCTCAAAAGACAGGTTCCATTTTGAAGCAGAAACTACAAAGTTAACTGAATTAAAACTACTAGGCTGTAATGAATATGTCTCTAAATATCTAATGCAACATAAACCAAATGAATAATCTGATAGACACTGATGTGTAACTGGATTTCAAAATTGGTTTATTAAACTTTCAGCTTTTATCAAATTAACTGAGATATAGCCTTTAAAATTAGCACAAAATATTCTTATTTATGAAATCAGAGAACTGAAAGATTTTTTTCTTTTAGAAAGTAACACAAATTAATAAATAACAATTATAATAACGATACCAACTTAAATCTGACCCCACACTTACAGTATTACTCCATTTTCCTTTAATTTTGCTTTCGGATAACTGCTTATACTCACTGTAGATAGAAAACATTACAAAAAGCCAAGGCAACGTTTTTTGGTTATTTAAATTCCCTGCCTGCTTTTAAAGGAATGCAACCACATCCAAGAGGTGGTCTAGAGAACCATACCATGATACCCTAGCATGTGTGCAAATTAGATTTAAAAAATCCATTTCAAAGTCCTCTTTTAACTCAGTTACAACATTGATCAAATATCGCTGTACTTATTTATACATTACAAAAAGGTAGATATGAAAATTACATCAACAGTTACCTTGTCTTCTAAGTCTTGCAATACTTTCTTGCAGTCATCCAACTGGGTTTCAATCTCTGCAGGAACTACTGTACACATTTCAGAGTACTTGATCTGGAGTTTCTCCATTATATCCTTTAGAGTTTGACTTTCTTTCGTAATCACATTCTGAACCTCCTACAAAATTAAGAATAACTTCAGCAGTTTTACCCAGTTTTTACTGAGTGCATGTACGTATACGTGCATATGTATATACATACATACTTATTGTGGTTTATATTTCCCACCACAAGTATGATTTGGAAAAGTTGGTTTTGTGATATCAAACTAACTTGACTACCTCTGCAAGCAGATTAGCTTTGGGAAATACTCACTCATTTAATCAAATGATGCTTTTCAATCTGTAAGAATTAATTAAACTTGATACTACTCCACGTCAGGCAACTGACACACTGATTTTTATTGACGGGTAGAGCAATGGAATCTTTGAAGTGCTCCTATGATTAAACGTTAACCTCTGCTCCCTCCCTTTCGCCAAAAGTGCATTTTCTCTTTGCAAGACGTTCAATAGCCAGCGTTCATTCCTTCATTATTACTAACAACACAAAGGCCACAAAAAGCAACAGGTTTCAAGCTGAAGTGTCTGCTTTCAGGCAATTATGCAGAGCAGCACAGCAGGCTCATTTCAGAACAGTAGTTTCCAGTTCTGCCTAAAGAATGTAGGTTTTATGAGATAAAAGAAACTCGAACAACTGTCTACTGCCTGCGGCCTTGAAATAAAATCCGACCTAAGTCCTCTTGCAGAGAGAATGAAGAAACTCATTTGTTTGGAAAGTTTTCTAGAATTTCAAGTTGGAAAGTTCTGTTTGTTTGCTTTATGGTTCCTTTTCCAAACGCTCAGCTGTTTGAGAAACTCAAATGTTAACTCAAGTGACTGGGGAAAATGACCTAAAGCTCCTACCAGGCAATGAAAGACATTAAAATTAACATCCTTTTTCAGACAGGGTAATGGTAATCCATTAACTCCTAGTCTTTACTTGGGATCTTTTCCTTCACACTAATACAGTGCACAGAAGAAAATAGCTAAGAGTCTGAGGTTGATTTATTTCCTGTCATCCCACGACAACTGGGTCTGACATTAAGCACCCAAACCCATGAAACAGCTGTGTGCCTCATTTGACCATAGAGAAGGCTCTTGTTGTCAAATAGCCCAATTAAGATTGTTTTTACAGGAGTTTATAGCTTCCCTGACTTGAATTTGAAAGAATCAGTTACAACATTAGTCTCTAAAACAAAGCATGTCTCTGCAAACTGGTTTCTCTATATAAATGAATATTCACATTTAACGGATTATTTAGCTGGAAAGCAGGTGCCCGTCGAAACTGTCCCAACCTTTTTCCTAGGGGACTAGATAATATCACTTCCCATTTGCATATTCATCTGTGTTGGTGAGTTAAGACTTTGCCACCCAACTAACCTAGATTTGTCATCTGGAAGTGAAATACGCATTTCCATTCAATAAATGCAATGGAGCCTTGAATAATGCCATAGATTTTATAGAAACTAGGTTCTCTTTGGAAGGAGGGGTGAACTTGCCCTGCGGCTTTTGGCTTACGGCTGTTTGCGTGAGGTAAAATTAAGGAACTTTTCAACCCTTTCAGCTGAATCTTCTCCAAAGGAACAGGCCTGCTATGACATCCTGCTACAAAGAAATCATTTGATGGGGTTGCTGCTGTCAGGAACAGGAACAAGGTCTAAACTCACTTCTGGGTAGCACAGTTTGAATATGAGGCAAGAGAGGAAAATCAAGCACCTGTAGTGGTAACATTTCCTCCTGGGCATGAGAACTCGGTAACAAGAGCAGACTCAACTCTGAATCCAAATAATTTTAAATAGAAACTAGCTCTTTCAGACAAATCCGCCAGATTTCACCACATAAATGCTGGCTCACTGGTTTTCAGAACTTCGTCAATATTTAGTTAACATTTCTCTCTCATGTTTGCCCCTAGTAAAATGCTCATATCTGCCACCACTGTCTTTGGCTTCTGTACTTTCCTAGCCCTTTACCAGCTTCAAGCATCCACATTCTAAAGAAAATATGTGGCAGGGACCCCCAACATGCTCCTATACAAAGCTCAGCAAAGAGAGCCCAAATATTTAATAGACCTTACTAGGCTAGAATAAATTAATTTTTAAGTTCTATAGTTAAAATATAACTCAATTTAATATAATTGAAAAGAATTTTTTCTTCAAGATTTAAAAATTAAGATAGTAACATAAACAACAGTAAGACTAAATTGAAACAAATGTAATTAAAATAATAAATAAATAAACCCACATTCAGGAAGCGTTAGGAATAATACCATTTCCTAAAGTCAAGAATTCAAAGAAGGATAACAAAAATATATTGAAGTGGTAGAAATGTATAGACAGGGTTGCTGCAGAGAGCTGGCTGCTGGTGGTGGTCACTGCGGTCTTGATCACAATTTGATTTCTAAAAAACATTTACCAGGTTAACCCTCTGATGAGGAACATCAAATCCAGAGCATCTGAAGCTGCCCTGGCAGGTACGCAGAGGGGGCAGAGGCACAGGATGTACGCTAAGCAGTCCAGACCTTCCTAAAAGGCACACAACTGGCTGTGAATCTCTCTACAATCTGAAAAGACTTCTATGGCTGCTAACTGGACCACAGAGAGGGAGAGGAACGGAAACCAAGGACACGGCATGACCCGTCATGCTGAGAGCCAGATTCATTCTCTTTAAGTCAATGTGTATATGTATCTACTTAGCCACTAATTCTATTTGAAGGAAGCTCAAGCCCCAGCATAAAAGAGAAAATATTCCAAATGTCCCCCCACAACACCAGAGCCATTACCAACCTCCAGTTGTCCTGCCTTTCCAGTAGCATCTTGTAAAAACACAGATGCAGCATTCTGTAATGCATTTGTCACAGCACTTATTTCTTCAGTGATCTTGTTCCTCTCTTGAATCTCAGCTTGTATGGAATCCTTCTGTTCTTGAGTCTTTTCAGATAACCTGTGAAAGATTTCCAGCAAGAACACATTAAGTGTTAGCTCTACACTAAGTAGGAGTAATAAAAGAGCATGCTTAAAGCACAATTTTAAAAATATGTACCCAGAACCACATTTGTCTGTATTTTAATATTATTTTCTGGAACTAAATCTCTGCGTTTCTGTCCTTTATTGTCTCAGTTTCTTCAAAAATGAGTCTCAGATATTGCTAAACAAAGTATGTTTGGTAGACCAGATCAGATAGTATGCATATTTAAACAACAAACAGAGCTCAGCTTCTCAGAGTTTGAAAACACTGGCAGACCAGAAGGCTTTCACAAAGATTTCCAGGTCAAAAAGCAGGCATAGAGAAGGATGAGTACAAATTTGCAAAAAATACTTGAGGCAAATTTTAAACAGCAGTACTTGCTTAATAAGACAAAAGTTGCATTGCTGCAAAAAGCACAAGGTCTGATTTTCATAAGAGTGGAAGACCCACACGTCTCATTCAAGTTCACAAGAGCCTGGAACCTCCAAAATCAACTATATCCCTTCTGATTTCTTCTACATTTGAACACAAATTGCAGCCCACACACGACATGGCCAGTCTTCTACCTAACTAAAATTGCAGCCCACACACGACATGGCCAATCTTCTCCCTAAATACTATCTCCCAATGCCCATGCTGGTGACAGCAGGTGGGTTAGACGGAGCAGTGGTCTGACCCAGTAAGGCATTCAACTATCACTTTAAGTGCATTAGAGCTTTCATATATTCTTTAATACCCAATGAAATGCTGTGCTTATAAGTAGCCCTATATTGTACCGTGAACAGAGATTTCACACCACTTACTTTTTAGAGCGGTCCTGCATGGCCTTTATCTCACATAAGGCAGGAAGGGCAGCTTCTGCCTCAGTATTTTCAGGAGTATTCAGGATGTTTCTTATTCGGTGAAGAAGTAAGAGTAAGAGGAGCTGTTGCTGGTTGATGTTTTCCTCAAACGAGTTCACAAAATCAAGTAATTCTACCAGTTCCTCTCTGGTGGCCTTTTCTTTCTCTTTAAGACTTTCTGGTGGTTCTTCCTGGAGCTTATCGAGAATTATTGTTTCTCGTTCCAGCTAAGTAAACAGCATATCAAAGCATGAGATAAAGTGCTTTTTTATTCTATTACCTTAAGTTACATTATTCGTTTACTCATAGGCATGACTGAGCACTGGGAATTACACAGCCAGAGAACTTAAACCTTTGAAGCGTGGCAGAACATTTGAGTTTGCTCTAACAAAGCGTATAACCACACACAGAGTAGTTCCGGGTTCAGAAAATGTGTGCTATAAATGTTCCCATTGTTTTTGACTCCAGGTTCAAGAAAGGCTGGTGATAACTGGCTGATCAGTGAGTGGGAGATGATGGTCTGCCTGATCCCAGCTCTTTACGTGTCATTTTACTGAGGACCTCGTCCCTAGCACGTTCCCCAGAACTTAGAGTTTGTTGAGCAACTCACCTCTTCATTGATGAATTTCCATTCCTGCTTTAGTTCTTCACAGTTAATTTCCAGCCCTTTTGCTGCCTCAACCAAACCCAGCCAATTTTCCCACAGCACTGTTACAATCCTGCCCAGTGCCCTGTCGTGGCTCCTGCATAATCTCATTAGCTCTCTGGAGACCTGCCTCAGCTTCACAAGATCATCTTCAGCCGAGTCAATGTTGGAGACTAACACCTTACAGGAAAAATAAACAAGTAAATAAATAAAACATCACTCAGAAGTGTTAATGAAGCATCCAGTAACATGATTAGGATGCTCTAATACAATGGAAATCATTCCACTGAGCTGGTTAAATATGGTTGTAATGACAGAATTCTGCTGGCTAAGACTGAGGAGAAAGATAGGGTAAACAAAACAAACAAAACAAACGGAAGAACGGTGTGCCCAGGCTATTAGGTTGTTCTTCTTTCTGGTTATTTGGAAAGGAAGAGAAATGAGCAGGAGTTACAGGTATCTAAAATGACAAGCTCGTAACCCGATGAGCACTGAAAGAGAGACAGCAAAGAGGTTGGTTATAACAGAGGTCTGGTGAGGAGGCAGCAAGAGAGCCCTGGGTGGGGAAATTGGAAATTCTCTGATTTTCACTTCTGAGGAAAAGCCACAGCAATGTTAGTAATCTGATCAGCCCTGGTCCTGTGAAGCAGCAATGAGGGATCTGAACAGAAAAGCAACCCTACCTTAAGCACAGATAACATTTGATTTCTACAGCAGTAAGATGTACTCATTTTACATGGCCTATTATAACCTGGTCTTTCTCTACGTATATAAATATATTCTGTGGTTTCATATATACATAAATACAGGATAAAGGATTTCACTTCTTTTACTACACTATCACACACTGTGCATAGCTGCATCAAGGTTTTGCATGAGCTATTCAAGTCCTTCGGAGCCTCTCTTACCTTGCTTGCTTCTAAGTGCTCCAAAGCTTCTTTATAAGACATTGGTATTTGAGTCAAAGACTGTCTAAGCAGCTTTTCCAGTTTGTTAAGATTATCACACACCTTATCTTTGATTTTTGTGTAGCTTTTGTATTTTTCAAGATACCTGTAGGAAACAATTAACAGACCAATTAAAATTTGTTGTGGTTTCTCCTCTCTCCAACCATAATGCCTACTAGGAGAAAAAAAAAAAAAAAATTCTGTATGTCTCCATCCTCCTCAGACATTCCCAAAAATTAGTTTCCAGTTTGTCACACACATTCTACTCATCCCTATGATGTGTGGTCTGTACAATTCCGATTTCATATTTCTATATCTCATCATCTCTTTTCTATTACCAAAGCCTTTAAAGTCATTCAATTCTTTGATTATAAAAGCAGGTTTCAGGTTATGCTCAACAGAACCAGATGCACTAGATCATGAGCAAGCAATTTAAAAATCCTTTACTCATCTCCCCAACTTTTTCTGTACACATACATAGGTCACTCCAAAAGTAATGTCTCCTATTTATTTCCATGGAAACTACAACGGCTACAAAGAGCACAATAACGCTGTTTGATAGAGCAAATTCTCAGCTACAAAATGCTATTTTTCGAGACAGTCATCACCACTGGCTGTGCATTTTTGCCAGCAATGAACAGGAGCCTGCATGCCGCACTCGTAACAATCTACACTGGTGGAGGTGAACGTGGAACGGCTGTCTGGAACGTGGCTGGTCTTTCACATTGCTGTTGCCACTGCTGAAACCCGCCCCACGCTGCCTCGCCATGGTGACATCCACTGTTCGGTCTCCATAAACATTCAGCAAGCGTCGATGAATGTCAATGGGTGCAATTTTTTCCGCATGGAAGAATTCAATGACAGACCTTTGCTTCGCACACACTCCCAAGTCAGAGGCCATGTTGTCAGACTGCCCCTCTGCTGCCATCAGTCACATGACAACAAAGTTTAACGGAATATTGGCAAGAAGATTCAACATCTACTGCCATAGCACCAACACCTGCCTCTGATGTCATGGGCCAACATAATAAAATAGGAGGCATGACTTTTGGAGCGGCCCTCGTATCTGAAGGTCCTTCAGATCTCTTCCATACCTACATCTGAAGAAGTTAACTACAGCCTGCACCTTGTTTGGTCTTTACTTTCTCAAGACATCAGAACAGCCAAAGGAAAACACACATTAGGGCCTCTCTGAAAACTATTCTAACGTGCACCAGCACTGAACTAGAGACTGTGAAAATGTGTTTTCTTCTGATTCTGGCATTCTATGACCCTCAGTCGACCCCACACATACTTTTTGGAATATACTAAAAATGATTGCATTGTAAATTAGTAGCAATATGCTTATTGTCTGGCAATTTTCTTTCCATTACAATCACAGCTGGGAACCACAGAAATGCTTACAGTTCCTTCTGCTTACCTGGTTCTGTCAGAGCAGAAACAACACTGCATGTATTATCTGTCAAATTTCTCACAATAAGGAAGGTGATCTAGGAAGACCTCTTAAACCTACCTCTGTTCATCAGCTTCCTTTCTTTGAGCCTTCTCCCTTAATGCCAAACTCTTATTCACTAGTTCTGTTAAAGTATTTTCCAGACATATTTTGTCTTCTGCTTTCACCAAATTTTTCAGCTTGCAGGACAGGTTTTCTATGTTAGCCTTTGCAGAGTTGAACTCTTCTTGTTCCTGTTGTGGGTTTTGACGGACCTCCTCCGAGCTACCAAACTCTGTCGTGGCAGACTGGATTTGAGCTTCATAGTCCTCAAGGAACCTGACAGCCCTGTGAACAGCCTCAGTATAAAGCTCTCCAGTCTTACATGCCTCCTCCAGAGCACTCTGAAAGTGATAAAAAGACAAAGAAACAATCAAGAAAGAGTGCTGTGCTCTGCTAGATCACCTGTTGGTCTTCTCAGAATTTCATACCTGGCTGTCTTTGAGACCAATGCTCCCAGAGTTGGCCTGAGGAGGTGAGGGAGAACACACAATGAATGCAGTCTGATACCTTGGTAGTCACAGAGCAGTGCTGTAACCTGTGGACTGACTGCCCTTAACTGTAGGAATGGGGGTTATGAGGGAACTGCCAATACTGTAAAAGTCCAGAAAGAGCGATGGCTGGACACAAAAGCCATAAAAATCCCTTATGGATGTGGCAGTATACGTCCTGTTCAGTCAAGAAAAGCCCACACATTGATGCTTTATTCTGCTCCAGGGGAAATCTCCACTATGACTTGCTAAACTGCTTCTTGATAAACTCTCTTCTGCGTATTTATACACAGAATGATGTGTGACTTTGCCCGCTCTTGGATTCACACTGGGCAGAGAAACTCTGGCATTGTGCTTCCCATACACCACCCAAGCAGTGAAGAGGAAGCACAGCAAACCAGAAAATTTGGCAGCAGGACCATAAGTCCATTAGAGGTGCTGAGTCCCTCTCCCTGTTATTAGCTACTACCTCATATTTCCTTGTGTGATCTCTTGGGCAGTCAGGGCATAGGTCTTCTTCCAGAACCTCTCTGCTATGAAGGTTACCACTCTCCTGGTTTGCAACATAAATTTATTCACTAACTCTTTCTCCTTGTATTAACGCTGCCCTTTAGTTCAAGCTGTCCTTTTTCATCCATTAAGTCCACCACCAGCCTAATTACATTTCTCAGCTACATTTGCCACTTGCCCTCAGCTTATCAGGTGGAGCAAACTCAGTTTTATTAACTGCCTTCAACATTCCTCATCTCTCCAACACCATCTGTTCCAGTTTGAGTGGACCTTTCATGACAAAGACATCAAGAATTGGGTGGATTTTCCAGCAATGCCTTATATACTTGTGTTAAAGCTCACCCTTCTTGAGACCTGATCACATCAGTTTGACCTGTGCTTTACTCTCATTGATTGTTCTCAACTGGTAAGCTTTTTCTTTATAATAGAAACAAGGAACTTCTGTTTTTTTTCACCATTGTCACCATTGAAAATGCTACATAAAATCAGTCCCAAAGAATAATCCCACAATAATTGCACCCAGCCTCTCTTCAGCTCAATATTTCAACACAGCCTTTTCCTTCCTCCCCTTTACCTTTCTTTTATTGTGCTAATCCCCATTGCTTGATTATAATCAAACTGAATACAGCTAATTTCTTTGTATCCTTAGCTTCTTGTCATGATTCCCATCATATCCACCACTGCAGATATGATGATAGGCCAATTCAGTTATTAGACTAAAGGAGGATATAAGTCACGAAAATACAAACACTACAGTCACAGAAACCTAATCTAATTAGTGGGAAGACATATGGCCATACCTTACCTCTATTAAATATACTTACCACACGGGCAGCAATGTCTGTCTGCAGTTGTATTTCATGATCTTGCAGTGTCTCTGATTTTGTCTCTATACCAGCAACAAGAGATTGTTCTTCTTGGTTTCCCTTCTCTTTTTCCATTGTACATTTAATAGCAGAAAACTCTGCTTGTATCATATTCTGAATTGCTTCCCATCGTATCTTTTCATACTGCATCATTTTTATGTCTATCAGAAGTGGCTGCTGGAGCTCTAATTGAATATGCTTTATGATGTGGAATATATGTTCTACTTCATTCAGGATATCCTTCTTATTTACACACTGGAGACCAGAGACCAAGTTTTGAATAAACTTGTTCAATTCCTCAACATCTTTCTCCAGGCTCTTTATTTCTTTCCTCTTAGATTCTTTGAACGGCATATCAAAAACCTCGGTTTTGTTTATTTGATTTGCTACCTCCTGGGTTAGGTGTAAGATTTGTTGAGCTGTCTGAAACAGAATCTGTGCAGATATAAGATTCTCAGCAGGAGGAGAGCTGGAGCTATCATTTAGGATGTTAGCTTCTTTTCTTACAGCGGATATCACAGTCTGGATTTCATTTAGCAATGCTTGAACCTTATTGCATTCCCTAACAACATTATCAAAGCGTATTATCTTCTCTTTAATTTCATTTTTCATTTTAAAAAATTTAGTTTGCAATTCTTCCAGCTGCAGTGAGTCCCATTTTAGGCCTATGCATTCAAAGATTTCTTTGTACTTCGTTACTTGTGACAAATTGGACTGAAAAGCCAGTATTTTTTCTTGAAGTGCTTTGTATTTATCCTTCACTTCCTGCTTGGCACCTAATACTTCATCTTCCAGGTTCATTTCACCATACTGTAGATCATCAAGATCTTGGTGCAATGAAGTTATTCCTTCAGCAAACTCTCTGGAGACAGCTATCTTTTTTTCTACTTCATCAAGTTTACTCTGAATTTGCCTCTGTGTCTTTTTTGCTGTATTCTTCAGACTTCTTAATTGATCAATCAAAAATAGTTGTTCAGACAGGCTCAGTTCCCCAGCTGTTACCTGACTCTCTTTACAGTGGGATGAGATAAGACCTTCTATTTCCTGCACGTCCTTTAAAATCTCCTTTAAAATGTCTTGTTGACTAATTAATTCTGACCATGTGCTTGTTTGGTCCATGCCAGGCTTGGCAAGCATCTCGGCATTTCGAAGCTGACAGTGAACTTTCTCTACTTCTGCAATAAGTCTTTGCCTCTCCTCCAGCTTGAGCTCCAGATGCTGTAATCTTTGAGATGATTTTAAAACAAGAGCCTTGTATGAATTCTGCAATGCCTGCAAAAGGAAGGTCATATCAGAGATCTCCTCTGGATTCAAGTTGGGAATGATCTGCTGGAGCCCACGATCCAGTGATATAATCACAGGCTCTCTGTTCAGGACTTCTGTGTTCATAAGCTGACAATTTCTGATCTGTGATTTAACATCACTGGGGAAAAGCGCTGCTTTCTGATCAAGAGAGGACAGCGAATCTTTGACCCATGAAATATTTTCTTTCAGCCTTTTCATCATATCATGTTTCATGAAAGCAGGACCAGTCATCTGAACATCCTCTCGAGGAGTTTGTTGTGCTGATAATGCTTCCAATTTGCTCTGCAAATCAAGTATAGAGTTCTCCAAAGCTGCCTTCTCTTGATCACTCCAAATTCTTTTCATCTGCAGTTCAATCCTTCTTTTTAACAGAGAAAGACCATGTTTAATGTCCTGTAGCTCTGTGCTCCAAAGTACAGGGTATTTGGCTTTTCCTGCAGCTGAGGAACAGGACTCTGCTTGTAGGTGCTGTTCTTGTATCAGTCTCTCAATGTCCTGCGCTTTATTCATAAGCAGGTTAAATTCATCAATCTCTGCCACAACTTGATCATGTTTCTTTTGCACTGTTTGCTCCATGTGTTGCCACCATTGCTCCAGTTGCCTCATTTGGCTTTCGGTTAATACTTTATCCATGCATGTTAAATGCTGAGATAAACTTTCTTGCTGAGTTTTCAACTGGTTTAAGACACCTCTTTCTTTTTGTAAGGACTCTATGCATGCCTTAATTTTCTCTAGAAGAACTGTGCTGTTCATAGGACCCCTGCCAAAAATATGAGTAGCGTTAACAAAAAAAAAATTGTCCTAAAACTTGGACTAGACATATTTTAAAAAGAGAATTTCTCTGTTTAGAAAATGAATCACTCACTTTATTCACTTAATCACATGTATCTCTCAACGTTCTCTCACAAATTCCTAACCATCATTGCAGCATCACCTTGCTTATCTGTACAGCATTAGTTATTTCTAGATATCTCTGCAGGAAAAGCATATTCTAATGTATATTCTCTAAAACTGCAATATATACTAATGTAGAATATGTCATTTCATGAGGAAAGTAGCCTCCTTTTAAAATTACAGTAAATAAAATTATAAAAATCAACAATAGTGTTTAGTCATCTCTAAGTGAATTAATAACATCTGATGGTAATTTCTGATTTACAGTAAAATAAAACTTAGTTTTAAGTAAAATCTTCAAAAATTACCATTCCTTCAAGACTAATTTGGAGGAGTTTATGTACTCCTTTTTTATTTCCAGGAGTATTTTGAAATTCCCACCTCAAATACATTTAGCAGGTAGATTTTTATTCAATTTTTTCAACCCCTTTGCTGCAAATTATTTTTAAAATTTTCAAATTATTGTGATATGTTATTGTGTCTGATAGGCTCGTTCCATGTTTTGAAGGCTAATTCATAAAAGGTACTAAATATCTTGAGTGCGTTCGTTACCTCTGAGTCGGTACTGTAGGGTTATTTATTGCCACAGAATTCTTCCTATCAAACAAGGCTCATGTCAGAGTAATGATATTTCATTCAGAAAAAAATTAGAACTGGTGACTCCTTAAAGAAAAAGAAATATTTCACATCTGCCATATTTTTGCAAAAATATTTTAATATGGCTTTTATATAGGTTTTTAGCAGAGCACCTATTTCTTTGTTTTACTTAAAAGATCTGAAGAGTAGGTGTTGCTAAAGGATAGCAGAGAACCACCAGAAGTGCATCTGGTTAAGGCTGTTTAAACTTACAAAGCTGTGAGAATTCTCTTGCTACCTAACATTAACGAGATAGATAAAATACCATATTCTTGTCTGAGCGTTATTGAAGTATGGCACAAAATTCAGTCTAGGACAGTATTTGTTCTGCAACCTATTAACAGAATCCTCAACTATACTTACATTTTTATGTTATCTTTTTCTGTTGACAAATTTTTCATTGAGGACTGCACAGCAGAAAGATTTTTCTGGTACTCATTAATTAAACAGTGCTGTTGTTGCTTCACTGCCTTAACAGCAGCTAGTTCTTGAAGCAGCCTGTCCCAGCAGGGGACTGCAGGCTCTGTGGTTTGCAGCTCTGCTCTGTTTGATCCTGTTGCCTTGGGAAACGCCTCTTGACCAGGACACAAAGATTTTGCTTTCCATGTTTCCAGTTCAGTTTGTAACTTCTACAATCAAGCCCACCACAGAGAGGGGATTAAAAGAGGATCTTAAACACTTGCAGCTTTCAGCACAAAATATAGTTAAATACTGACACATCTACAAACATATCCTTGCTCGTTCTCATGCAGGTGAGCACGCATGCCTGTGCACATCACGGAAGCACACAAACAATGTAGGTGTAACTACCTCTGTGTTCTGGAAGGGCATTACGAAACACAGTATTTACATAGACATACTTGCATTAAGGCACAGTGCTTGTAGATTGTCTGGCAGACAAACTGACTAATCATGCAGTCACACTTCAGATAAGATATATGCAACGATTTTGTTTTGCTAAGTGAATCATAACTCTGTAAGTGTAACACTACATTAACAATGAGGAATGGCTTTGCAATTTCCATACCTCCAGCTCTTTCAGTTGTTCACTTATAAGTACAATATCCAGTTCAGCCACTTCATTTTTCAGCTCATTGACCTTTTGTTCCTTTTCAAAATATTCCGTGTTTACTTGCACTTTCGGAAATAGTTCCTTCTGGACAACCACTTCTGCACCCGTGTCCTACAACACAAAACAGATTTCTTATTTCTGAAGGTCCTAAACTAACAAGTTTTCTGACTGCAACACTTTGCTTTACGTGTTTAAGCCATGCCTAAATTCTACTGTGGGTCAACCATGACCCGGAGGCTGGGTCTTCCACCACTACCCCCCACCCCTGCAGTCACCCTGGCTTGCCAGCACTACTTAGATAGCTACGAAATCTCTGCCCATCATTTTAAGTTTGAAACTCTTGATATCCCCACCTTCAAATAACATCGTCCCTGCACTCACCTCTTCTACTGATAAATTCAAAGGTCTATCCCCATCTTCTCCCCTCCTCCTTACACATTCAGGGACCTATAACCTCTCCTCACACACACATTCTGCTCAGTACCTGCCTTGATCAGTATATCAGTATGTACCACTGTGTCCTTCACCAGGACAGTCTCACAGGGTGACTCATGCATGAAGCAGCTCGGCTGTGACACAGAGCCATGGCTGCTGCTGCCACAAGAGCTATCTGAAATCAGGGGGTGAGATGAGAGCATTAAGGAGTCATGTCTCAATCGGTGTGGGGAGGAAGGGAATGGAGGGCTCCAGAGCCAGTCCCTGGCATGGCCATCGATTCAGGACAAGCCACTTGGGGTGTGGCCAGGTTTAACAGCCCATCTGTTCAGATATAAAATACAGCCCCAGTTCAGATATAAAATACAATTCTCCAAATCACCTTCAGCTTTTGTAGACAACAACGTAAATGAAATGTCACAGGCTTATTGGGTCACATGGTGACACCTTGAAAATCTTTCTGCATTTTCCTTCCCCCAGCACCTGTCTACATCTGGTGTAAACTGTGATCCATTCCAGGCATAGACTTCAAGTGGGTGAATGCATACGAATATACAGATACGACTACAGTGTGATCTTCTCCAGGGAACCAACATATAGAGTGAGCAACGATAAAAAATTCTCATTTCATAAACTCACTGTATTGTGAGTTATAAAGCAGCCAGCTACCCCCACAGCTGCACCACGTGAGGGCTGTCACTGTCACCTGTCTCTCTGTGGGTTGTAAGCTATCCAAAATATACCTGCTTCCAAGTGTGCAAAACATGTAGCACATGGTGGATGTTATTGGAAAAGAATAATTCTATTTATTTGAACTCTTTTGATTATTTCAGTCAAAACTGAAGGGGAGCACTCATGAAATAGTCAGACAACTTTTCCATTTCTCTGTGTACACATCCATAACAGTTATATCAACTCAGACATAAGATTTCATCTTAAGAGACTTTAGAGTGCCATAGAGTTGAGAAAAACTCAGCTAAGCTATCACAGAGTGAGGAGGAAGTCCACTTTACCAGACTGAAATATAAACACATCCAAACACACAGGAAAGTAAGTGTCCCGACACTAAGAAAAACCCTCAGGTTTGCTGTGTACATTTTGCTTGTTTGTGTGATGTTCTCAACATACACCATGGCACTGCCTCCCCGGATACACAGACACACAGAGAGTGTCGATCTCCCCACACAATAGTTTTAATATTTCCCACAGTTTTTCAGTCCATCAGACAGTTGGAGAGGGAGGAAAACATGAGATGGGAAGAGAATGGGGGTTGCTAACCAGCTACTGTCCTTCGGGTACAAAGGCAGGACTTCACAGTGCAGGTCTGTGGGAAACTGCCAAACATGACTCTTGCCTCAGGCCAGGGTACAGCCACAGTCTAAATCCTTTCAACCTTCCCCAGCAAATCTGCAGAACCTAATTCCCTTTGCAAGCTCCAAATCAATCGAGTACAAACTTAAAGATCACATTTAGAAGTGCAAATCAGTCAATTCAGAATAGAAGAGAATGAGTTCAGTTGGAAGGGACGTAAAATGATCATCTAGTCCAACTGCCTGACCACTTCAGGGCTTACCAAAAGTTAAAGCATGTTACTAAGGGCATTGTCCAAATGCTTCTTAAACACTGACAGGCTTGGGGCATCGACCACCTCTCTAGGAAGCCTGTTGCAGCGTTTGGTCACCCTCTCGGTGAAGAAATGCTCAGTCTAATGTTCAGTCTAAACTGAGCACACCTTTAAACTATTACCACATGTCTTATCACTGGATCCCAGGGAGAAGAGCCCAGCACCTCCCTCTCCCCTTCCTCAGGAAGCTGTAGAGAGCAATGAAGTCACCCCTTGGCCTCCTTTTTTCCAAAGTAGAAAACCTGAAATCTCCAGCTGCTCCACATAGGACATTCCTTCCAGCCCTTTCACCAGCTGTGTTGCCCTCCTCTGGATGCATTCAAGGACCTTTACAACCTTCTTAAATTGCAGGACCCAGAACTGCACACAGTATTCAAGGTGAGGCCACAACAACACTAATGCACAAGTCTTATGAGCAGCGGCTGAGGGAACTGGGGTTGTTTAGCCTGGAGAAAAGGAGACTTAGGGGAGACCTTATCGCTCTCTACAACTACCTGAAAGGAGGTTGTAGCAAGGTAGAGGTCAGTCTCTTTTCCCAAGTAGTAAGTGACAGGAAGAAAGGAAGTGTCCTCAAGCTGCACCAGGGGAGGGTTAGGCTGGATATTAGGACAAATTTTTTCACCAAAAGGTTTGGTGAGCACTGGAACAGGCTGCCCAGGGAAGTGAGTCACCATCCCTGGATATACTTAAAAGATGTGTAGATGTGGTGCTTAGGGACATGGCTTAGTGGTGGACTTGGCAGTGTTAGGTTTACAGTTGGACTTGATGATCTTAAAGGTCTTTTCTAACCTAAATGATGCTAGGGTGACTGCATCGTTCTTTAAATGCTTTTCGAAAGTACCCAGTAGGATACTTCTCATAATTTTTTCAGGAACTGAAACTGAACAGGTCTTTAGTTTCCTGGGTCTTGGTCTTCCCTCATCCCCTTCTTGTAAATTAGAATAACACTGCCTAGCTTTCAGTCAGCAGGGATGTCCCCAGACTCCCAAGACCTTTGGGAGATTTTGTTGGGGTTTCCAGTTAGAGCAGATGTGCAAAGTAAGACAAGGTAGTCTCAGGTAAGACTTGCCAATTGTCAGGTCAGCAGTGGACCTGCCTATAGATTTAACTGTGAAGATTAGATCAGGCCCTACCTTAAGAATGTGGTGACCAAGGATCAGCAGTCATGGGACACTTGCTCTTAAAGAAGAATAGACTTAGTAATGCCATTTAATAATGTACCTTGCTATTCATTCAGCTTGAATTCATTCTCCTTTCTCAATTTTATTTCATTTATTTTCTTAAGCTGGATCACCCTTGGATTTCAGTTTTCTGATCTGCCTTCCTTATGATGGCAAAGCCTATCATAATATAGCTAAATATAACAACATGGCAAGAAGTTGTATTGATGAACAATTTAAAGAGAAACTCTAAATGTCATAAAATAAAGACTGATTACGATGGCTCTGAATATTGCTCTTTTGAACAGATCCACTGAACAATATGATGTGGGTAGTACATTGGATAGAGTTCAGAACTACCAAGGACATAAAGCAGAACTATACACAACGGTCACGATTTTGATGTGCCAGTAATTGCCTCTTCTTTTATAACAGAACTTCAGCTGAAGCCCATGTGGGAACAAAAATTCAATGACTGACAACTTTATCTTGAAATAACAGAATGTATGTTACCTCATGTGCAGAAACTGGGGGATTAGATTCCAGACCACCTTCCTCAGCTGCTGCAGATTTCAGTACTTGAATCTTCTGGCACACCTTTTGTTGAACCTGCTCCATATCTTCTCTATATGACTGATTCTTGACATCACCAGATTTCTCCTTTTGGTGTAAGAAAAATAAAAGAAACAAGTAATCAAAAAGCCCTAATCAAGCCTGCTGAGTTGTAATTACAGTGCTTGAGATGACAAAGTTATGAAGTCCGTAATTGTAGGTAGATGAGGAAAATCACAATTACATCTCATAATTTATTGTGGGCAAGGTTAAGGCAAAGGAAACCATTTAGAAGCAGCAGTGTTGTAATTTTTTAAATTTTTAGAAAAATTGCAGATTGCATGGGTTCTTCCTCTGACGTACGCTGTTTCATTATTCTAAGCATGGACCTCGAACTGCGTACCCCTGGATACAGGCTTAAGTGCGTTTTTTAAAAGGTTTAGCTTTTCCTGAGGCTCCAATCTTGTACTGCAGACAGCCTGTGGTTAGACACCCAGCCGATAACCAGGTAGGATATTCCTGTGGGCAGCCCAGGGTTTTGCTCTTTGTACATGCTCGGGTATTTGGTGACTGTAAGTTCTACCTGAGTTTGTTTACCATCTGGGGACAGATAAAATAAAACAGCCACCTATGAAAAACACAGAATGGCAAATCCTTACAGCATGACCATGATGGAGAGCACAGCATCAGGGACCTATCTGTACTGCATGGGTATCTGAGCTAGGGGCTGCAAGTCAGATAGGATGTGTTCTGAAAGTAGCCCACCTGCAATCCAGAATGAACAAATTTACCATAATTTTAATTTTTTGTCAAAATTCCCCTTGTACCATGGTGCACCAAACAGGACACAGCATTTCAAATGCAGTGTTATACATGCAAAGTAAATATGTAAATAAGAAATCTAACTAAATGAAAGAGACTCAAGCAAAATAACAGTGATGAGAAGACTTCACAGTACGGCCAGGTGACTTGGAATGCAATATTCTCAGCAAACCATTAATGGAAAAAACCCCTCCAAACCCTCTCCATACTAATTTTAAATGTATAGGAAAGGATTCAGAGAGCTAATGCACACTAAGTTTGCAGCACATCAGAAAAAAATAGCTCAGAGTAACTTGAGGGCTTTATTATTTTATTTATTTAGTAGCAGTATCATCCCTACTGCAACTAAACTGTATACACATACCATCAAATTCAATCTCTCTTGTGTAATCTCATGTCTAATCACCTGTGCTGGACGGGTTTCCTTTGTTGTTTCATCATCTTTGATACCAACGTGATCCTGACGCCTTTCAAGTTCTGTTTCACCACCCTGAAGCGCACTGTCCAGAATGTCCTCTTGGACCCTGTTATGTTTGTCTGTACCTGGGCTCTCTTCACCAGCCTTCTCCTGATTTGAAATACACAAAATGTTGGCAACCAGTAAAAGTCACAGTCCAAAATCTAAGTTTACTAAGGAACATCAGACTCCACAAGGTGCCTACCCTATCTTCAGCTTAATGAATGAAGGAAAAGGCTGAGGTAACCCAGACCCAGAGTCTCTTGGAAACGCCTGCTCAGGTCAGTTTGCTGTATCGGGACCTTTATCACTGTGAAACAGTTTCAGGACAAACCAAACAGAACAAAGTGCTCACATGATTTTTTAATACTGTCATAGAAGTTTCTGCTTTTGGCAATTCTAACTACAGATCTTAATCCATCTCCAGAAGTCCCAGTACGGATGGTTTCCACACTGATATTTTGCTGAGTATCTCTCTCAACTACTGTAATCACTCAATGGTCAGGTCAATGAGGCAGTTCTCCAAATCATTCCCTCAACTTTGTACACATGAAATCATTTACAGTGTGAATGTCTTGAGGCCCCCTAAAGATCAGCAGTTCCAGGTTAGTGACTTCTCACTACCTACCTTGTGCATGCAGGTGACAAAACCTGTTGAAATCACATGTATGTTGCAGGTTTTGCACCATGGAGAAAAGGGGTCCAAACCCTGGGGGCTTGCAGAGATCATCACATTGATCTCTTGCATATTTCACATGCGCAAGACTGAGGGGATGATTTGCAGAACAAAATTTATCATCCTCTCATCAGATAAGGAAAATATGTCTCTGTAAGACTACAAATCTAAAGGATTTTCACATACATTTCTAGTGAACAGACAGACACACACACATGAATACTGACATGTATTAGAATGTATTTGTCAGGCACCTGAATAGTCTGCCCAAATCTGTCCTGGCTTTGACAGATACCCTGTAATGGGCTGTCTGACAATGCACTGCTTTCCTCCAAAAGTGGATCATTTTGCTTCTCTTTCTCTGACATATTTCCATTTACATCTTGATCCTCAGAGAAATGATATAAAAGAAAGCCTGCTTGTATATAAGTACTGTATTTTAATATTAAATCTCGGAATGGCCAAAGTTATTATCTACAAAAACAAACAGGACAAATAGTGTGCTGCAGTAATAAACAAGACTTACTGGTTCAAGAGAAGGTCTCAAAGTTCTTGGCAGAGGTGTATCTGCAATTTACTCATCTATACACCTTCTCCCTTTGTGTCCTGACCAAGGATGGCTGCTCTAACTACATGCAAGAGAAAGCTATACGCAGGTTGTGTTGAAAGGGAAAATGGCCATTTTGAATAGATGTTACTGGCTTGTTACAGACTTGTTACAGCAAGTCAAGGGAGTTCTCCACTTCTTTGATTTATACACATGTATTTACAGAAGGCTCAATTTCAATGAAGTTAAGGTTGCTGTATACAAAAGGCATTTGAGACACATGCCTCTTTAAACAGTCTTCTGCTGTCGTTACTGTCAACAAATATACTCACATCATGCATTTCCTCCTTTAACTCCACTGCTGTGGGGCCCTCTTCTGCAGCGACAGGAGTATCAGAAGTGATCTGCATCTCTCTCTTCAGCAGTGCATCTGCCTTTTCTTCCATTTGTATTTCGTTACCAAACTCATCTTTTAACTCAAGGGCTTCACTGAAAATATTTTCCTCCTTTTGCTTGACATTTTCAAGTCTTTCTTCCAGACTCCTGTGTTCACTCTGAAGTGTTTCAATCTCATCCTTAATAAACTTCTGTCCTGGTGAAGAGGTGTTTTGTTTAACGGTTTCTGCTAAAACCAAAATCTTCTTCAACGTGTCTTCGCATCGACTAAGAGGTCCTTGTTGTTTCTTTAAACACGAAGAAAACATTTTATTGAAAAGTGTCTTCCTTCACTCAATATACTTAATGCTAAGATCTAAAGTCAATCGCTAAAATCATAAATATCTGTTGTGAACAACAAACTGTGCTGAAAAGTACAAGCAGACCTATTTGCTGCAGAAAGTCAAAGACGAAACCAGTAGTTTTAGTCAGCCATTTTTATGAACACAGAACACCTGAAGCTATAAGCATTATAACCACGATAAAATAATCAGATAGCAGGCTGTGAGGTGCATAGTGATCTTTCCAAGTTCTGAACAGATAATCCCCTCCCTCTCCTATTCTTTTTTACTTGTTAGAGGTATAGCAAATTCTGGAGGAAGGGGAATTGCAGCGATCCATATCTGAGCTATGGTTTCAGCCTTCAGTAGCTCTCTACACTCACAGCTACAAGACTGTTATCCATTCTGACAAAGCGCAAAAGGACACCTACTTATGCATGAAGGACACCTTAAACTGAACTTGGCTCAATGACATTTTCCTAAGCTTTCCACTCTGGCTAATTTAAAGACTAACACCAAATTTAACAATCTCTTTCCTCATTAGGCCCACAGAGGCAAAAAGAAACCAACCAACCAAGCAAATTGAAGAAGCCTGTGTGCTTGAGCTAGGACAATTCCACCTTCAGTTCAGCTAACAGTAAAGGTCCACTCAGTTCATTAAGACTGTTTTTAGCCCTACAGTTATCTTGATAAAAGGAACATCTCATATACTTTATATTTTAGAAAGGTTTCTTAGTTTTTCAGTTTGACATCATTAGCAATTCTCTTTTATAAATATGCTGGTGTCTACAAGCCCCCAGGGCACGGTCCCACTTTCTCCATGATGCAAAATCTGCAACATACCTGTGATTTCAACTGGTTTTGCTCAGCTGATGGTTGTTCCATTGCTGGATCTTCACAATCAGCAAGCTTCTCAGAGACAGTTTTCAGCTCAGTGCTCAGGCCTGCTACCATATCCTGAAACTGCTGATGCTCTTGAACACGACTTTCCAATGTCTGCACTATGGTCTAGAAACCAAGGAGTTTCTAGGATTAGTCCACCATTAATTCAAACAAATATAACTCATCCACAGACTGTCATAGCTTTGCCAGGACCTCAGCACCACAAAAACCTTGCTTGTTTCCCATAAAATATCCAGCAAATCACAGGTGCACCAAAAAAAATCTTGCCTTCTTCCCAGCACATCATGGACTCCACCATGAACAAAATCTTCATTAGCAGCAGGTAGCAGAAGAGTTTGCATTCCATAAGAATACACATCTAAAAGGGATGTTTTCTATCCAAAATGGATGAAAGATTAGATGCAGAGTGCCACATAAGGTGCAAAGTGGAAACAATAACAAAGAAGATGCGGGAAAAGCCTTTCATCCTTCTAAAAGGAGAAAAACCTACTGTGGCTTGGCAATTGTAGGAGCAAATGCTTTCTATTACAGCTATATAAATCTGTTTGTACAGGTATAAAATGTTTTCCATCACACCTTGGTCTCATTTGTTTAAACATCTACCCCTCTGCAAAGCTCAAGGAGGTGAAAAACATGAGCTTCTGGAGCTCTTTTCCCCACAGTAAAAGAGAGAGAGGAATTCCCTGCTCTTCTACAGAGGAACTTCCACCACTCCCAGTTTTACCCATAAACTTGCCAGCTGAATGACAGTGCAGGCAAAGTGAGAACTGCAATCAACAGGCACTCCAATAATCTTGTAAGGAAAGAGAGTGAGGTTCCGACCTGTAGCTGGCTGAGCAGATTTTCATGTTGGTGCTTTAATTCCAACCATTCCACCTCTGGGAAGCAGGGATCCACAGTGTGACCCTGTAGGTGATCTTCCTGGCTTTTCAATTCATTAAATCGGGAAGTTAAATCTTCTGCTTTCTGCAGGAGGTTGGCATAGTTTGTCAGCTGAGCTTGCTTCTCCTGCAAACCAGGCTGAAGGGCAAAACCTATCTCCCGTTGCTGTTTCTCCAGTTCAGTTAGAGCCAGTCTCAGATCTTCCTTGCTTTGCTCATATCGCTCCCTGTTGAACTGAAGTTGCTCTTGAGGGCTAAGAAAAAAAAAAATACTGCATTTAATAGTACTGAAATTTTTTTTGTTCATTACCTAGGAAATGTTGAATTGTGAACAAGTCAACCATTGGAATGAATTTGAGTGTATTGAATACTTTTCTTCTGGTTTTAAATTACTGATCAGCTTTAGACTGGAATTTTCAAGGTGATGAAAATGAGAAATACTGAAGTTATTGCTGTTGAACTGGACTTAAATACAGCACAAGTGACTAAACCTCTTAAGTCTTAACCTATAAACCCATAGTTTCTAGTGTCAGAGATAAGATGCTCATGCTCTGTATTTTTCTGCTTTTCATTACAGCAGAGATTCTGTTTTAAAACTACAGTATGGCTATAAATCTATTTTCCTTGACAACTACTTATGACAGTCTCCTGAAAGGGAATGTTCTGTAGAAGATAAAAATTGCATTGGTAGAATTGGGGGTGGGGGAGAGTTTTAGAGACACAGACCACAAAACCAGCATATGCAATATGGGTCACATTAGCACAATCCAGAGCCTACTGTCCTGACCTTGACACTGGATTTCGATTTGTGTGGTTTATAAGCATGTACACTGATCTGCTGCAGGTGAACATGCTGCATTTGTCCACAGGAAATATGCAACTATGAGACAAAACTAACATTTGTTTGTTCACATTTAGTGATGAAGCTCAGATATTTTCCAGATGGAACTTAAATGCCAACATTTGAAAATATGATCCCACACAGACAAAACCAAATAAATAAAGTCTGGTTATAATTCTGTAAAGTACAGCAGGATAAATGAGGACAAAAGCAAAGCTTAAGTGTTTTGGGTTTTGTCTCTCAAAATTAGTATTTGTTGGCAAATGACAAAGCATAGCCTCACATATGTTAAGAACTCTTGCTTCAAGTTCCCTATTCCAGCTTCGTGCTGCTGCCGCTCCTGCATCGCATTTGTTATTGACAGGCCTGATCCTGCAAGGTCCTGAGCATCTCTTCAGATGCACTGAGCACCTCATCTCCTGTCCTCAACATACTGTGAAGAGGGTGCTCTGCATTCTGCTGCATTGGATCCAACACAGCCAATCCTCTATCATTCTGATCGCCACTTGTATTGCTTGTACTGAGTGCTCAGTCATCAAGCAACTGAATATTCTCAGAACTATTTATATTCAATAATTCATTCCTTGGACATTTTTAAAAAAGCATACAGTAGGTCTACTCCAGCTTCCAGTGTTCTTAAAGTTCCCAGTGATTGCACTGAATATAAGTTCAAGGACATTATGGCAGACAAATACCTTGAAAATGTCTGCATGTGCAAAATCAGAACTTCAGTTCATGTTTACACAACACACCTGGAATCACCTGACATGTTTTAAGGGATCAGTTTGGCTCTCAGCCACAGTTGCCGCAGTGGCAGCAACACCAAAGTGTCTCTGCTGCCGCAGCCAAGAGAGCCTCTCACAGAGGCTTTAAAAACTCTAAAAATCCCAGCCTCCTGGATTCACCCCAAACTCTCTTCTGAAGCAGCACGAATCTGTGCAAAGGTAGATCTCACCTCTGCTGGGGGACCATGCCTGGGAGGCACAGAGCCCAGATCTCATTGCAGTGAAGGGCCACTGCAGTGCTTAAATCAGTGCACCCTCACTGCACAGTCTAACGAAACTGGGAGCATTGGGAGCAGATTTTTAAGTTTTTTTTTTTACCAGAGCACCCAAGCTACTTCAGTATCAAAAGGGAATCTGAGGTGAGCTGGGCAGACCCCATCAGCTGCCCTGCCACACCCCGTACACCTCCTGGCTACACCCCCCACTTGACCACTCAGCCCAAACTGTGACCTGCCCCTCCACAATACTGCAGAAATACAAGTGTTTTTGTAAACATCTTGTTCTGCCCCCAAAGAACACAAAGTCAGTGGAACTGGTGCAGGAAGAGGAGAAGCAAGTCAATATAGCAGTAAGCGATCTCTACTGCCTCTTGGCAAATTCCTCATTACCTTCTACATTCAGTGGCTAGTCGACAGGTGCTTTCCCATTTGTTCTGGAGCTCAGAAATAGTCTGCTGAATCGCTGGCTTCTTATTTTTCTCATTTCTCATTAAAGTTTCTCCTAGAGCTACCATGTTCTGTATTTTGGCCTCTACTGCATCTTTGAGAGCTGTGATTTCCTGTAGTAAACAAGAAGCAGAAGTACATATACAACTATTTTTGGTAAAAAATAAAAAGGTGTTACCAATGATTTTTTCATACTTTGTACACTGCTTTACAAGACAAAAGAATTCTCCTTCCAAGATATCACATAACTGATACATAAACGGATAGATCATCTAGTTTTAGAAAGTCTGCGATAATGAAGCTGATTTATTAATTACTCTCTACAGAACAAAACCAGTATTGTGGTGACAAATTAACAAAATGCTCCAAACCTTAGGGCGAGATATTTACCACAGTACTACCCCTTCCACAGAATAAAACATGTGAATCACAGCATCCTCACCCTAAGTAGTCACCGAGAGAAGACACCAAAGAGGTTAGAGAGATCCATCCAGGCAGTAGAGCAGCCCATCATGACAACACCGCGGTGCACACACTTTGCAGCAGCTTTCCGGGTGCCCCAGCTATGTTACTTACCTCCCTCTCCACCTCAGGAGTTGGCTATAGTGGGAAGGCACATGGCCACCAGCACCTTATGAGTTGAGTGCTGCTCCACTCAGAGATGCAGCAGAGAATCTCATCTTACATGTATAATAAACTATGCAAAACCAAAACAAAATCAAAAAACCTGAACCCAAACACTCCCCCCACCCACCCAAGTAAGCCACAAAACCACAGGCTCAGCACTGACAGTATCTTTTAGCAGATCAAAGCATTCCCCTGATATTAGCATGAGCTGTGAAGTGGAAAAGGAATATACTTAACACAATACCTTCATCTGACTGATCCTTTCGTCTGAGGGCAACTCATTTTCCTGTGAACTCAGGTTATTAACAGCCTCCTCAAGCTTTTTGATCCAGCAAGAAACATCCTGGGCAAGTTCTTCAAAATTTTGTCCTTCCACTGGAAGTCTCTCAGTATTCCCTGCCATTTCACTTACACGTGTTATCAGAGTGTGATATCTACTAATAAGATCATTAGCTTCTGAAATGGTTTCATCTGTCAGTCCAACTTCCCTCAAGGAATGTGCTAGCTGAGCCATGGAGTCAAATGGTTTTCTGAAAAACACAAAACATTAATAAACATGTATTTGTTGTAACAACATGGAGCAATCTTTAGAAGACTGTTCTTAGGGACCAAAGAAATCGATACCTCTGCGTTAATAGTGTTTTATAGAAGTTTGCAAGTTTTGTCTCATCTTTTTTGATCTCTTCTAGTTTTAATTCCTGAGCAGTGAGCCATTCTTCCAAGACCGTGATGCTTTCTTCAAGGCTAAAGGGTGTATAAAATATGGACACAGGTCAAAATGAGAGGCGTTACATGACTAAAACCTGCTGACAGCAGTGTTTTGCTGAAAAAATAACATAAATATCATGTGCCTGATCAAGTAAAGTTTTAAGCACAAGCTTAATTCCAAGTATCTCAGTTCATGTCACTTCAACTATCCATAAGCACGTGCTCCCATATAACACTGAGTCTGCTACAAAGTGAAAAAACACAGGAAGCATACAACAAAACGCTCACTAGACTTTATTAAAATAAGAAATCACATTCAATAAAAAGTAGGGTTGTTTGCAATCCACTATGGCTGTTTAATAATGTATCTTTTTATACGGCTTGTGATTAAAACATCAGAAACTACATTAGTTCCCTACCTATTGAGCTGCTGGAGAGAAGCACCAAGTTCCTTTTCCCGTTTCTGACATTTGGAGATCAATCTTTGTAGTTCTGCTTCTTGATCTCTCACGCGGCTGTTAAGGTGGTTAATGCTTGCTTTGGGCAAATAATGCTTCACTTTATTCAATAAAGTTTTAACCTCTTGGATATCTCTGTCTTTGCCTTCAGATGTTAGGAAGTGCTGGATAAGAGCACAAACACAAGATGCATTTATCACATTTGCTGTTCTATAATACATGTTACAAGAGTATTTCAATGCCTGTTATCTCTGCTGATATTTTCTACAGCAGTTCCGGTTCCTGATACAAAATATAGGTGAATTCACAGTTCTCTGGCTATTCCACTTGGAAAAGTTGCTGTTTGTAAAATGAAGGAGACAACTTGAATTTTCTTCTCTACAGCACAAATACCCACAGCAGAATTACGCGAGCAGCACTCAGATCTAGCACTGATATCACAAAGTCTCTTCTGCTGCTTAACTGTGATTGCTTCTTGCAGATGTTGTGGCTTCTCCATCTCTTTTGTGTTGATTCTGTCTGACTTAGAGTGAAAATCTGGCTACAACAAAGAAAATGCAAATTTTTCACATCTGAGTCCACTGGAGGTCAGAATTTCATTTCACTCTTCACATATTTGACTTTCTGCATTTTTGCACACTGAAGTACTTGGTCAAAGTCCGTTGACTTTTACTACCTCCTGTCCCATCTCTCACTTGCCCAACTATGTCTGAACAGGACCGCTGATACTCCATTTTAACAAAGTTTTATTTTCATTCCGCGTATTGTCCTAATGTTCTTTCAGCCTCAAATTACAAAACCACCGTAGGTGATTTCACTCCCAAGAACAGTCTCCTGTGTAAAAAAGTAAAACTTCAAGAACAATCAGTTTTAGAAATTAGAACATTTTAATATTTTACCTTTAGCCTTTGCAGTCTTTCTTCCAGTACTGGTTTTGTTTCTGATGGGTCAAAGCAGTCCTTCAAAGACAGCTGAGTGCTGCTGAACCAGTCATTAAAATTCTTGCACTGACCTGAAAAGAGACACATTCCAATTTTCTTCATTAACTGTATTCTGTAAGAGAAAACCCTATTTAACATGAAGATCTCAGACAATTTGTAATTACATTTATCAGAGCTGCTGTCCAAGGTTGCTTTTCACTACAGACTGTGGGACAGAAAACGCTGAAGTTCATACTTTTAAAATCTAACATTAATTGACAGTAAATATAGCTGTTCCCTTGGAAGGGACAGTCTGCTATACAAGGCAGTTTCAGTAAGCAAGATCTGGATTAGCCAACTGGCAACTTTTCTCATTTCCACACAAATAAATATTGTATAACATATAAAATATAAATAATAAGAAATAAATAACATAGGAAATACAAAAATACATACAAATATAGCAAATATATTATACATACGCATATAATATTGTAGAATATATTACTATATATTATATATTCCATTATATAATAATACATAAAACTAATTTGAAGATGAGACTACCTTTAGGCCTAATTCTACACCTGCACAATCCCGTGTCTGCATAAAACAAAAAGTAACAAGTAAGGCAATTCATTCTCATAATTAAGATGAAACAAAAAATGACTGGAAAAAATGAAAATGTTTCATTTCTGTAGTTTTAAATTAAATGTTCTGACATTTGTTCCTGAATTATACTTTATACTTATTTTATCTATTTTTTTAAATGTAACAATAAGAAACAAAATACTTTGATTCAGATTGAATGGTTTGTTGGAATCAAAAGCCATCTTTATTCAAACCTTTATCTTGTTCAGAACCCTGAAGCAGTCTGGAGATATTGAAGCGGTTTCAGACACCAAACCCAAAATAAATAATTGCATAACCTTTAAGTGATTATGATGGTCAATACAAACCTATAAAGCTACAAAAATATGAAATGTGTTTGCTTACGGTTCAAAACACCAATAAAGTGATCTTGAAACACATGTTTCTTCTTATTAAATAAATCAGTGACACATTTAAGCTGCTTATTTAATTCATCCACATCAGGACAATCCGTCTCTTCTTGGAGTAATGTCACATGGTGTTCTTGTTGCAGAATTTTCTGGTGTATCTCCTAAAGTTAAAAAAAAAAGGACAACTGTTAAAAAGAAAGTTTTGAAGTTTGAGCAGAAGTTCGAGCAGAAGTTCAGAGATGCTGTAGCACAAACTAGAGTTTTTCAAAAGAGTTTAGTCCTGCCTACATACCAAAATAATTTCTTAAAGTATACTGACATTAGCAAGGCAATCCATAAGTAGATATAAGCTCTAAAATCTCCTTGTGCAGCACGTATACATCTGTGCGCATACATAATCACGCATACATTCACTCACACATATTTTGGCATCACACAGAATAGGTCTGTGAAGTGCACAGCAATGTAGTACATTCTAGAGCATTTAATACGAGGAGCTATACTGCCTTAACCGCCGTAGGCACTATTTGACCCCTAAATGCCTTCTCTGTACGTCAAGTCCCTGTGGGTTGAAAGATAATTTGGAGGGAGCTGGGAGAATTCATTAAAAGCTGCAACCTTCTTCCAATGCCTGTGACTTCACTGCCCCAAACATTAGTGCTCTGACACCCAGAACGTGCACAATCCACTCACTGCTCAACAGCAGGTTTAAATCTTGCCAGCCTTGAACCTCCAAGCAGGAGGCAGCTCTTTCTTCACCTCTCGCTGGTGCAAAGAGGATGGACAGTTGGCTGAAATTGCCCACTGGGAGCTTCCCTTGCAGGCAGGCTCAGGTGGCACAAAGACAACCTGTATATATCACCTAGTCTTCGAGAAGATACAACCCAGACCCCCAGTAATGCTTCAACATTATCTTGGGTGGTATCTGTGGTACCACTAACCATTTGCAACCGTTGCAAGGGTTAACCAACTACATTTAATAACATCCAGTGTTGTTGGTAACAGGCTTTTCTTTCACATTTCTAGCAGCTTAAGGAAATGTCCAAACAAGGCTCTTCACTTGAGGTATTCTAGCAGTTTACAGCGTATGCAGGAGAAACACTTACAAAGACTCACCCAGGAGAGAAATAATGAATGAAATTATAAAGACATGTAATTTGTGCCACGCTACCTCTAATTTAGTAAAGATCTCTAAGGTGTCAGAAGGAGATAAAGCTTTTAGAAGTGATTCAGTCATTCCAATCTGTGTCTTGGCCAGATCAAGGTCTCCTTTTAGTTCTGCTGTATTCACACTGAGTTCGCTGGTCCGCCGCTTTGTTGACAAGAGCTCTTTTATTAGCTCCATTTTTTGCACAAGAGATGATCTGATGACCTTAAAATTGGAAATAAACATACATAAGAAATTATACTGGATTAATTTCCTAGAATATTACAGCACTCCGTGATAGACATAAAAAGCAATGAAATTATCTGAAGTCCAGACGTTTTCAATCAGTTTGTTCCAGCTTCTTTCCCTCCCACACCACAAACTGAAAAATAATAGTATTTAAGCCTTGGTTTTCTGAGGAGGAATGATCTCTATTCATCTTTATTAGGGATGCATTTACTGGTGCTGCTTTACTAACAATTTTATTTGTCAGCCTACTCCAGTGTCTGCTCTCAGATGGATAAAGGCCTTACCTGTGCTCTGGCTATCATGAAAAAGAGGGAGCCAGCTCTCTGTAACAAACCTCCCTGCAGTGATCCCAACAGGGCAAATTCCCCACGCCAGTCCGAAAAACAGGCAAGGACAGCAGAGGGGTGGGGAGCTCTGGCTCGAGACTAGTCACTGAAGAGCAGCAGGTCCATAACCTTATCCTTAAGGCTTCCACAGATTGGAATGAGACAGAGCTTGCACAGATTTCCCATGAGCAATTCAATGGGATCATGGCCACATGCTGAAACACCACCCCAGGGATCTCAGGGCATCTTGTGCTCCCAAGGAGCACAGTGTGCACAGGACAAGGTTGCCAAGTCCTTTCCTAAGCTCCTTAGATCACTTCACCCAGTGAAACTCCTCTGAGTTCACTGCCTGCTGAGGATAAACACACAGATAGCCAAACTGGGTCAAGTTCAAGGTGCATCTGACAGACACTGGGAGCGCATGCTTAGGGAACTGGCATAGGATCAAGGTAGGCTAACGTGGTCTCAGACAGTGGAGGAGAATTTATTCTTTGCTGTGTGAAGTTAACACAGAAACATGAGGATTTCCTTGTGATATCCCAAATTAAAACACAACAGTAACCACCACTCTATGCAAATAGCTACATACACCAAGCTACATTAAGCCATAGCCAGGTAAAGGTACAGTTTAAAATAGACAGTCAGTGTGTGGAGTTGCTGGGATTCCCAAAGGGATGATGAGGTCCATTGTGCCTTGTTCTTGGCCAACAGCTAAAAGCCAGATATCACCGATATTGGCCTCTTCCAGCAGCCCTGCAAAACAGCTGGGTCAGGCCTAAGACTCTAAAAGGCAGAGGACCGAGAGGCTTTTGTGTTTAAAACGACAGGTTTGGTTCTAACAGTTTGAGAAAGACAGTAAATGAAATGTCACTGCTAATAGCCAACAGAATGCCTCCAATTCTCTTCAGGTAGATTTATGTTAAACCAAGAAATGATTGTGGCAAAGACAATTCCAGAAGGGCTGTAGTAATGAGAACTGGCTTATTAGCTGTAAAAGCTTCTTTGTACCTGTAGCTCCAGTGGAGGTTCATTACTATTCAGAAGTTCTTCTATCTCAGCCACCGTGTGGTCAAATTTCTGGAGTTTCTGCTCTTGAACTCGTAAGCATGCCTCAAGGTGGAAAAAATGTATCAGTAACCGCATTTCCCCCCAAATTAAATTTCTATGTTTCTGTTAGAAAATTATATTACTAATATTCTGATTCTGCATTTTGGCATATAGAGCACCCATAACTGGTCCATTTCCTGATTTTTATTTTAGCAATTTAGACATTTTTCTGTATTACAGTCAAAAACACTCTGTCTCTTAGGCAAAACAGTTGTTAATGCAAATCTAACATACACTTAACAATCTTAATTACTTTACTTCCGTATTAACCCAAGAAAATTTCCAGGAATATAATCTTAATTTTGTACTTATTTCTTGCTGCTTCTATTAAAAGGGTCAAGTCACGAACTGGCATCCTGGCGATACACTGTAGTAGGGTTGTGATAAAATAGGACACATGCTGTAAGCACTTTTTTAATGTAAATCCTCTGTATATGAAAAGACCTTTACTCATTTGAATGGATTTTGGAAAAAGCCAGTAATGTGAAAGTAAAATACCAGCTTCAGCTTATGAACCAGGATATATCTAAAATAGTCATATTGTCTCATATTCCCAAATCGATATTCCAAACTCCCTCAGGACAAAGTATTCCTCTGCAGTCTCTGTACAAGCCATCATCAAAACCCATTCAGGTGCTGCAGCCCTGAAGAGTTTGCATTTGCAGGGGAAAGCAGATATTCTCTCACACTATTTACACTGAAATTATCTTTAAATATAGAGTCAAACATTTCATTGGTCTGTTCTTGTGTGACAGGCTTCTTCAAAGCCCATGCACTGGGTTCTGCTGGGCAGCCACAAAAGACCCTGGGTGTCAACCCTATGTAACATGATACACACTGCAACGATTGGGAGTTTTTTGTAATTAACATTAATGTAGAGATGCTTCAGGATCAACAGCAAAAGAAACAATAATAAATTGATAAATGAAGCCCTCTGCACTTTAAATTTTTTTACAAAAATACCAATGTGCTGAATTCAGTTTTCTCCCTTTCTATTCCGCGTTGATAACAGCTCATGGGAAACAAGGTTTCTCTCTCCTGCACCCTCTCCATCCCTCTCTTTTGACAATTATCCTCTCACACGGGTGCAGCAGAGTAACCTTAGGGCAGACACCTCCAGCACAGCCCTTCCTAAGCACCAGTAGAGGCAGGTCGGGGACATGGTCACATTATGCCAGACTTGAGCAGTTTCCAGGTTACAAAATGGCTCTTAGGATGCAGTTGCCAGCTGGTGCATTTTTACTGGAGCCCTCAGGGACCTGAATTACCCCAGGTAAATTCTAACAAAAAAGGCAATAATAATGTGACAAAATATCCACCTCTGCACAGCGTGTATACTCCTGTTTCACTGGGAAGGTCTATATACAGAGAGCACCTTGGCTTTTTACTGCTCTGCAAGTTAAAACAAACGAACAGCGCTAACAGTAGCAGTAATGCTGCAAATAACCATAATAAAAAACAAGGCATTTGTAGCATGTAAACACTGAGGAAAAAGCTGCCTACATATTTTCAAACAAGCGGATATGGGATATATTTATGTCTCAACCCCACTCAGGCAGGAAATTATTTTTGTGTAGTAGACACTGGCTGTAACCATAACAAAGCAGTGCAGCTGGTTGATTATGGTCCTAAAGTCAGAAATTAAAATATTTACCCCCTTATGTGAGGCACTTCAATGGCACAGAGCTAGTACCTGTGTTTTCACAACCAACTGCACCCCAATACCAAGAGTTAATGCTGTAATTTGTGCAAACAGAGAACGAGCAGCCCAGGCTCTGCTGATGTTTGCCCGCGGGCAGCCCCTGGAGACCCTTAGCAGCCAGCCACTATTACGGCTACAGCAGGTTACACTGGGGAGCACACCGGGAAGAAGGACAGCAGAGCAAATAAGCCATCTCTGCAACCCCTTCTTGAACCATGCACGGCCCAGCCATTTCTGAGGCTCCAGCACCTTCAGTGATAGGCAATTTCTAGTGAGAAAACTAATCATTAGCCTATACACGCTCTCTTCCCTTTCTTCTCTAGGCACAAGGAAATACGTGCATCACCATACTCTACACTACAAGCTTTCCAGGCCTTCCCTTTGCTGTATGTTTGCACAGCACAAAGGAATGAGGGGGCTTTTCTAGTCTAAAGCCTCATTTGCAATGCTGCATTGATTTAAAACAGTTTATTACAGATATTCACTACCTATCTATTAGTTTGTATCCCAATACATTATGCAGTATCTTCAGTGAAACTATTCAGGCAAATACAATTGCAAACGTTACAACTTCCTCTGCTTTTGCAGTGCTGGTATTTCTATGAGATGTGCACATTGATAGTCAGAAGTTCGTATCACTACAGCGTAAGTTAAGGGTAAAAGTTTCTGTTCAAATTACCTTCAACTGCGTAAGGTCCTCTTCAGTCAGACAACGGTCTTCTGCGTTCTTAAGTTCTGCATTTGCCCAAGCGTCGATTGTGCCAGATAAACTAAGAAGTTTGTCCCACAAAGCCTGAGCTCTTTCCAAATTATCACAGTGGTTTTCAGTCTTTTCATTGATCTACCACGAGATTTAAACACACATGGATTTCACAAATGTTGAGTTATATTCTAAAAGCAAACGCAGCATAATAATATCTGAGCGAGATGAAACCACCCACAAAAACAAGGGCAGCAAGGGAAAAAAATCTCATGTTGTCTTCACAGTGAACTGGTCATGGAGAAGATATTTAAATCCCTGCCACACATGTCGCCAAACATACCAATCACTATGGCAGCTTGCCAGTTTTAAGGCAGGTTTAGGAAGGAGACTTGCTCATTAATGTTTATCTACTCTCAGTAAATACCATCTAATCTCAGTATTGATGCACTGCTTAGATCGACAGTGGCAAACATTTCTCACCGAAAGCAACAGCATTGTAATTCTCTAGATTGACTCCAAAGTCTAAATCCACAGAAGTTGTTACAGAAGCTTACAGATTCATGCAGAAAGCACAAATATTGCCTTTCTGCATTTCCTAGTATTATCTACTGTTAAAGAGTATCCATGATATAAACTACCTGAGAGATCAGAAACATTGCAAGCTTTGCTCTGGTAAACACTTGGATTTATCTCTTAAGAATCTTTGCCATATTGCACTTAATTTATGCCAAATATTACACACACGTCAGAATCAATTATTATAATGCATAACAGATAAGACCACCCTGATAATTTACTTTTTACATACATCCAGCCATCTGTCCACAATAATGTTAGCCTCATTCTCGAACGGAGGCTCCTCAAAGCTTCTCATTTTATTGAGCTGGAATTGAAGGTTTTTGCAGATCTGATTTATTTTGTCTACATCTTCAGCATGATCATTGAATTCCTCTTTTGCCTGTTCAATCTGTGAAAAAGACCAAATGGACATTTATGAGCGTGTTTACTCATGACTCTTTATTCGGCAAAACATTTTAAACTGATGTGCTGCTCTTTTTAATTTAGAGAAACCACAGCATTAAACAAAATAATCTATTTTGTATAATATGATGAGACTAGGAACATATCCTATGTTGTTATATCCCTGTAATGCTGATAGGAACATTTCCCTGTTAGAAATCCATATCATTCTATTTTGGCAGCAAAACAGCTGAGTGGGAACTATGGATAATACATTTCCAAGAGAGCAAAACCACAGTTCGCTTTAAGTCATTATCTCGAGATCCAAGGGGGCTGTACATCCATACACGGAACCTCGGCTACAGAAATAAACAATGCACAATGTAATAAATGGCTGAGATACTATCTCAACTTTGAAAAATATAACTTGGCATTCTGATTCCCAGGTTTGGAGCTACTTTTAAAAAAACAGCTTATTCCTACTTAAACATAGCCATTGTCAAATATGCCCTTGCCAGAAACGGAAACGTCCCTTTTTCCTTTCTATGTAAACACTAGACTGCTTCTTTGTGCTTAATCGTCATGTCAGTGTTTACAAACAACAGGGAAGCTCGCTGGAAAAGAAACACTGACCTCTACTGTTAGGCAATTTAATACTAAAAGCTCTCATTTCCCAGGGACAAGCACTGCATCTTCTCGTATAGATACTGCCAGCCACTGAGAGAAGGGGAGGGATGGCAGAGCAGCATTCACAAACCCCAACAAGGCAGAGAATCTTCTGTTATTATTTTATAAATAACAAATCCTCAGCACTCAGGGACGTGCCTTGCACTGTGCCACAGCTATTGCAGATGCAGTTCTGAGAGCAGGAGCTGCAAAACTCAAGGTGAGCAGGAAGGGTCTCCATACAAGCAGAGGTCAGGGTATGCAGGGATGTCCGCTGCAGCGGGAGCCCCAGTGACAAGAGGTGTCAGAGGTGCCTCTGGTGAACCAAGAAATGACCCTGCCTCAGCTGAAGGTGGGGGTGGCACCATCCACTGCTGGAGGGAAGAAACCGCTCTTACATTTAACTATCCCAGGCACCGCCTGAGAGCAAAGGTTCCCGAATGATACAGGAGATGCTTCATCAGAAAGCCTAAAAACAGGATCTGAACAACCACTTACATAACCCAGCCAGGAAACATGAAACCTGAACAGTAAAATGGTCACAATGGATGTGCTGTTGTTCGCTAATCTGTTAGCCAGGGACAGTTATGTCCAGTGGTTGTATTCATTTAGCCAAGAAGAATGCAGCTGGCTGTCAAATTTTTTGTCTGTAAAAGTGATAAACTTCAGACTAAACGAGGAGGTGCCTGGAAATACCTGCGTATTCAGTCTCATCAGCTGATACAAAAGCTAATGCAAATGTTTAACTGCTAACAGGGCCAGAATGGAGCAAATACCAGTTACGGAGGCCAAAGCTCCTCTATGTTGTTATGGCTTCCAGCTGCAACACAGGTTGGTCAGCAAAGTCAGTGTGAGGGCAGAGATTCATGCTGCAAATGTAACAAGCTCAAGGAAATACTCTATCAATCAATCAATCAGTCCAGTCATAACCATTTGGGCCTCCAAAAGTCCACATCCCAAGGCAGGAGCATGGTGGCAATCCCCAAGCTGTCCCTTGAGTGCAGCAGCAATGACATACAGTGAGGTACACAAGCTCCAATCTGGGGAGCAGGAGAGATCTGTCACGGGCCAGTCTCTGAGCAGATGTACCAGAGTGACACAGCCTTATGGCTCCTGTTCCTGATCCTCCTTGCTCACGGCTAGCTGAAGTTCTCTGTGTAGCACTGCACAGTGCAGACAAACCCTGGAGCCCTGCCTGGAACTCAGTGACATAAGCAAGGAGAGCATATGGATCTAAATTCTTGGTTTTAAGCTACAGTGACAGCAGAGAAACAAGCAGCCCTGAGGAGTCGCATCACCTATTATTTTTGCTTTAAGTAGTACAACATTTTAAAGTTTCTTCTTAGTAACAAATGAATTTGCTATTTTTGTATATTTAGAACCTGCCCACTCTAACTTTTTAACTGGATAGAAAATACAGAAATATTCTAAAGGGTATGGGTGAATATAGCCGATTTCAACTTGTGTTTTTCATAGGACAGAATTTAATATTTATTTTCATACTAGATCACAGTTTTTCTATGTTTGGGGTTTTTTTAGTCCCTTCCCTATAACAAGGCCTTGATTCACCAAGGAAAACTAGACATTAGTTTAAAACAAAACCAGGGTATGGTCCCTAAGTGTCTTTTGGGAGCGAAAGTGAAAGACAGGTCTTAACAATTGTCCTGAAGGCTGAGTGTAAAAGGGCAACCTGACACCCAAATGCTCCCCGGAAATGCTTTCCTTCCCTTTTCAGCAAGTTCTTGTTACTCACCTTTGTTATTAGTCTGTTCAAATTCTCCTTCCCCATGTAAGAAGTTTGCTGTGAAAGCACTATCTCCTGTTTCTGGATGATGCTGGTCAAACTAGTTTTGCAGCTTTGATATTGCTTCAGGAGTTCCAGAGCCCTTGCACACTGCTCCTGGCTATTAAAAAGAGATGTATTATTTGCAGCCTAAGCATAAGCCAGCAGCCTCAACCTCTTGGCTGCTTCCTTCTCCTATATTCAAATGCAGTGAGTTTGACTACTATGTCTGAAAGAGAGAAAAGGGGGAATAAACTGTACCAGGCATAAATTCTGCAGTACTGTGTGGTACTTGGTGTGGTATTTGGACAGTTTTTGGAATCAGAAATGCCCTTCATCATCATATGCATCTGTGATACGACCTGAGCAGTTCTGTTTATATGATACTCTCCACCCGAAAGGCAAGCTCAGTCACCAGTAAACTGAAATATAATGTGCAGCAGATGTCACAAGAGCTTGGGTAGTAGAAAGTGGGAAATACCACTTCAGCCCAGCCTTCAGTGGGATCACTCCCCTGTCACCTGTGCAAGCCATGAGGATTAACCAGAACTGTGCCAGTCATGCAAAGCCTCTAGGCATCTTTAAAAACCATGAGAGAAGGGCAGATGCCCTGGGTGATCAATCACCCCTTTTACCACTCTACTCTCACAGACTTAGCAAACCAAGCTCCCCCAGTCTTTCCCTGCACAAGAGACTGTTTTCCCAGCTGCTGTCTTCCGTTTTGGTTTGACTTTTATTTTTAAAGTGCTGGCATGAAATTCACAGCAAATACAGAAGACGTATCATTCCTAGCAGCAGCCAGGTTTTTCTTTTGGATACCAATTAAATCCAACACATCACTGCATACCTGCTAAATGATGGGACAGTGATCTCTTAAAAATATATAAAATTCATGATCTTTGGCCGCAAACTTCTCTGTGTAGTTCTTGGCTTTATGATAGTTTACAGCATCATAATAGTATCATTTGCTACTGTAGCAGTATTTCATTTACTTTCAAGTATAGTCTAAGGCTTTTTTGCTGTTTCATTTTACAAGCCAGATTCTTACTTATACAATACTACTTTAAAACGCAGCTTTTTTCCTTACCATTCAGCAAGCAAGAGTTTTGTATCCTCCCATAACCTCTCTGTAGCTCTACACTGTTCATTTGCTTCCTCCGCTTTTTCCTCTTTGATCTGCAGGAGCTTATTAGCAATTTCTCGTGTAGGTTTCATTTCAACAGCAGCACAATCCAATTCCTTTTCCAATTCCGTTAATGATTTTACCCTTTATTAGAAAAAAAAAATGAAATACACACTTATATTAAAGTAAGTCTTTTGATTTTTTTCCCTCAATATAATTATTAAGTTCCCTGAAAATTCATCCTGATCTGCACACACTGACTATGTTAAATGACATTGTAAAAAGTCTAATTTGATCCTTCATTTTGTGTAGTTTGACTCAGTCCTTCAGATAAGTTATGCTGACCTAAGCCCTCTGAGAAAGTAATCCAAAATCCTAAAGGCCAATAGGGTCTGGATGAACATAGTGAATTACTTTGTATTAATAGGTAAGTGCATTCTGGCTATCTTAAAAGAGGATCTAAGAAAGGAAGCTATGCCATAGCATGGGATTTCACAGCTTAAAAAATGGTCGCATCTTACAAGCTCCTCTCGCCTCCCTTTTTGCCTCCATACAAACAGTAGTGAATTGTTTATTTATCCTTTGCAAGGCTGCAGAGAGCTCCTCTGAAACAGTATCGGAGACATACAAATCACGTTAGCGGCTTTCTTGGGGCATGGTAAAATAACACAAGGCTCTTATGCTGCAGAGTTTCAGATCATGTGCATCAGTGCTCAGCAAGAAGACCTGTCTGACAGTTTTCTTGCTGAAAACTAAGATCATAACAATCAGCTGCCTTTACTTTTTCTTCATCAGTGCTGCTTCAAACACACACATATGCAGAAGTTTAAATGAAAAGAAAAAATGGAGAAGGCTTCCTTATTTAGGCTGTGATGGAACGAATAAAACCTAAGTTCACAGCTTCTTTCAACGCGCCACAGATACTTCAAGACACACTCAGCTTTCAGTGCCCCACCATGAAGGGGCCACAGGCGCTCTGGGTTCACTGCAATTATGAATTAAAAGAGCTTTGAAAAAGAATTCACCTTTGTTGAATAGCTGGAATTGTTGGATCCTTCAAGCCTATTTTGTTAATTCTGTCACGTAGATCCTGAATGTTTTTAAGGAGTTCCCTGTTTTTTGTGGAAAAAATCTTGTATAAGTCTTTTTCCTCTGAAAGCATCTGCTCACTTGAGGGATCGTAAGTCGCATTTAGCTTTTCAGATAGAGTCAGAAGAAGGTTCTCACAGCAAGTCTTTCTCCCACATTCAGCATCTTCCAAACAGATATCAACTGTTTTCAAGCGTTCATCCAAACATTTAGCCTCTTCTGCCATATGAGAAACTTCTTGTCCAGCCTCTCGCAATGCTTTTTGCTGTATTTCAGGTTGACCTGGGGAATCTGTGAGACACTTGACGGTAGACTGGATCTTCCTCAATGAGGCCATAAAAGCTTCCAGATCTTTAAGGACGGTCTCACGGATCTGCATTTTATGGCTCATTTCTTCAAGCTGGTTTTGATAGTAAACCATAATTTTACTTGCAGCTTGCAAATCTATTGGATTAAATTCATCTCTTGCTGAACTATCCAGGTGTTCCAATTGTTTGCACACTTCGATTTGATTTAATATGGATCTCTGTAACTCCTGAAATTGAGAGAACAACCAGCAGTATTAGCAAGTGAAAGAAATCCTGTATCCTGCAATCAAGCTGAACCTACGACTGGAAAACAAATTATAGTAGCAATAAAATAAGTATGCTAAACTGGGTGGTTAAGAAAGAAAACTTCTTTTTTCCTACTCTGGACTTTGCTGGAGGGAAGGAAAAAGAAGAAAAATCAAATAACATGGTACTCCACATACAGGGAGTTTGGTCAGCACTATAGAAAGTCCAAACCTCTTTCCAGCAATCAGACAAAAAAGGAGAGACAGAGGATGAGTCCTGGACCTGAAACCAGCAGGCTCTTGCAGTTGGAGATCACTTTAAGCACAAGCAGGCACATAGAAGTGTGTCACTCTGCACCTTTTAAATCCCTTACGCTATACTTCTGTAGGAGACGTACACGCATTTAGGAATCTCTTGGTGAAGTCTGCACGCTATCTGGTTACAGCCCTCAGACAAACGGCAGTGTGTCAGTGTTGTGAAACTCCAAATGTGCGGAGCTGGGAAAAAATTCGGGGTCCTTCTAGCCAAAACGAGTCACCTCAGACAGAGTGCACATGGTCTCTGCCCTACAGCTTGAGAGACCTAAACCCTACTTCACTCAAGAGCCAAGGGCAGACACATGCAAACTTCCAGCTCTGTGTTAACTGTCAGTGTGCTCAGCTCAGAGTCCACGTCAAGAACAAAACAACATTCACCCTGTCTAACAGGCAGGCCAGAACCTTGGCATAAGATACCAACAGCAGCTGCATGAGTTACTTCATACGTGCAGGGCTGCCAAAACCACCCTGAGGTGTGCTCACATACCTCTGCAGATGTGACACAAGGCAGCTTAGCTTAGCTCACAGATTAACACCACATTATGTATATGACTCCACAAAGTGACATAAAGGGCACACTCTAAATCTGGATCAAAGGGAAGTCCTAACCTAAGACAAAATGCTCACGACCATGCTTTTTACAGTAGAGCCATCTGAAGGTCCCTGGCTGGCTCTACAGGAACAATGACATTTAAAGCAAAGGGAGTAAAATGCTGTTACAGACTTCAGGAGGTTTGGGAAGTCTTGTGAGCGGTCCTAAACTCCTAAGTCGAAATCCCATGAAGTTCTCTAGTTCCTAGACATATTGAAAACTCTTCTGGCTAGGGTGTGGTCTCTGCATTTTCCCTTACCTTTAGTTCTCTATAAGCAAGATCACTATTCATCAGATTAAACTGCTGGATGTCCTTTTTCTTCAGCCGCTGATCTAATTCACATAGAAGAATGGATTCATTTTCTATTGGCAAAACAATTTCCAAAGCAGTCCTTAAAGAGTTTGTTCTACAAGAAAATTAACAAAACATGAACTGGGAAAGCAAGCAAGAAAAGACACTCCACATTTTACAGCACAAAAAGCCACGAAGATAATGGAATTGACTAACAGATGTAATCCTTCTCCTCCTCCTGAGGTCAAAGGAGTTATTCCATTGATTAATAAGGAAAGCAGTGTGAATCCCACTGAATTTAACCAAAAGGTAAAGTAAACAGTAAACTTGGGAATACTGTGCAGTGATATTACAAAGATTTGGCTCTGTGCTTCTTGGAGAGATTCACACTATCTCTAACGGGTATATGAACCAAGTATAATTAAGAAAAGCTTCGTTTTATGCAGTTTTTAAAAAAAAGGTTAAAAATGTGCAAGTATTTTCTGTAACACACACACACACACACACACAGAGACTATACCCTTCACAATACACACATTAGTTGAATGAACTATTCCTTGGCTAATACCAAGTGTTATTTTATACCTGGTACTTAAAAGATCCTGAAGCTCTTTCAATTCTCCTTTTAGCTTACTTCTCATCTCAGAGATAGCAGCCTGCTGCACTTCATCCACAAGATTTTCTAAGGTAGATGAGATGTTTTCCAACTGTGTCCAACCAGAATTGGTTTCACTCTCTATCACCTAAAAGATACACAGCACTTATTAATATGCTAGGCAGTACTTGCATTAATATGATACTGTATTTTGCAATGGACTGGACAGCTCTTAAAATTAGTCACAAAATACTCTGCAGAAAAAGTGAAAACATCAAGAGTATCTATTGCTTTCTTTTTCTTTAAAAGACTCCATTTTTAGCTGCATGTAAATCTCTACCTATTTTTTAAGATGAAAATTTCCATGCCTTGGCTACGTTTATAAAAGATTGAATAAATAAGGTTTAGCCATTTTTACTACAAGAATGAGTAAACTTAGCTATGTTCAAAAGAACAAAAAACAAACATTTAACTGAACCAAGTTCTGAGCTGCTAAATCAGCTTTGTACTCCTTTCAAGCAAGGACTTGTAAAATTGCAGTAATAAAGTTTCCAACATCAATTATGTGCCTTTTATCATCCCCTTTAGGTTCTCACAAACCTCATCAAGTTATAGTCCTGAACAGTTTCTTTCTGCACATACACCACTGCCATTGATGGTTCAACTCTGAGGACTCCTCCAGCCCTGACCATGGCCCACCACTTACTACTCCTGCTGACAAAAAAGCTGCTTTCCACAGATATTTTTCCCATTAGACCTATTTCACCTGCAGATCAAACTGAGAGCCACCAATTTCTTCTTTCAGCAACACCTGCAAAGCTCCACTGCTAAACAGGAATGCAGTTCTGCTGAATGCTAAACCATCGATTTCCTTTTTACTTCTAATAAACCTGGTTGTAAGGATGCTCCTTTTGCCTTTGCAATACATAGAACACACAGAGGTGAGGGCTCTGCATGAGAAAATAACAATTCAGGCACCAAGTATGTTTTTAAAAGACGATTACTTACCTGTAGTTCAAGCAGCTTATTCTGAAGGCATGAAGTGCCTTTGATTTCTTCAGTAAAGCCAGATGCTACTTTATCTCTGTTGATTTGTAAAAGTTCCTCCAGGTTACTTCTTTGTGTGTTATAGCTAAAGAAAGATGCAATCACTGTCAGAGAGGATATTACTTCTAATTGAATGGAATATGGCAGGGTATGGGACTTGCTGACCGAGAGATGACTGTATAAAATAAGCACAGTCTATGGCAAATGAGTATTTTTACCCAAGTCCCAAATGAATGGGCATAAATAAGCAATATATATAAGAGCTGAGCAATTGCACACCTGGGTCATTTTCAAGTATGAATGCCTGCCTACATTCTCGAAATTCTGTTTTATGAACGTAAAAATGTCAGTTCTTTAAAAACTGGACACATTTTTTTATTTTGCAATATTTGAATATTAGTAAGGCAGATACAGATTTTTCTGGCCCAAGAAAAGAGCAGAAGAAACTATTTTATAGCCCTTGGAGTTCTTGCTACAAAATCCTAATGTTTGAAGCATTTAGCTACTACAGTACTTCCTTACCAATTACAGAGCAATATTAAGTAAACTAGTAGAACAGTTCTGCATAGCAAAAGTGCACCCTGTGCTTGATACATTCAATTAATTTATGAATGTCTAGCATAGTACCATCTCTTAATATACAAACATTTTATCCTTTAAAAATTACCTCTCTAATAAAGCTGGTATGGGCAAACCACCATCTTCCTCAAACTTCTTTGCAGAGCTTTCTCCATTGTGATGTTTCACATCTGGTTTCAAAACTGTATCTGCAGCAAGTCTCGAGGTCTAAGCAAAAATAAAGAAGGTAACAGTGACTTCTGCATCATGCTGTGTCAATGCTTAGTGAAGACTAACAGACATCTGTGAATTCCTCAAAGAAGCAATTGCTTCACATGTCCCAAAGGAGATGAGAGATAACATTTATGTAAACTCAGTCATGAACCAAAAGAGCAAATTTTTGAACACTTGCAGCCAGGTCATTCATTCCTTCCACAGATACTGGGTCTTTGGCAAGAACAACCCACTTGTGCAAATTTTTGCTGCAGCTCCAGGGACATCCTTGGGCAACCACAAGGCACTGTCTTCTGCAGCTATTGACAGGTTGCTTACCCCAGATGCCTTCACATGTCTCTCACCTTTGATTCCAGGATATGCTCTACTCCTCAGTTTGAGGCTGACTAATGTTATCCGATTCATATTTTGATTATCCAGGAAAGAACAGATTTCATCATTGTACCAGGGACAGTATTAGTAGCTTTACAAAAGCTTCATAATAGTGAATTCCAACATATCTTCAAACATGTGTAAATGCAATGGGTCCCTTCCTATAAACCACCAGTCCTTGCTTGCATGGATGTTTACTCTAAATGAGACATCTTCTGTGGCATCCAAATGATGAAGAGCAGTATATTCTCTCTCTGAAATTATTTCTGAGAAGATACACGTGTTCTGATTTCCCTGTATTTTTCTAAAGCAAATGCCTCCAACTCTTCGCTCTTTTTCCTCTCTCTGTCCTCTGAAACTTGTTCAAATTACTGGGACACTGTGGGGGATTTGCACTTGAACACAGCTTCACACATGACTTTTCCAGCTGAAAACCACTCTTTAGCAAAATATAATGCAAGATTGAAGAGTTCCATCTCCCCAGGATGCCTAGTGCTGTTCCTTGCATGTTACTTTTTAATATTTACTTAGTCTGCGTTCCCAAAAACAATGGGTTTTTGACGTCTGACCAGAGGCCTGAGGTCCTACCACAATAAGAATAGTAACAGAAATAATCAGTTTTTCCTTTTGCCAATGATCTCCCCTAGACAGGGCACCATTTTCTAACAACAGATATGGACTTCTTACCTCCTGTACCGAAAGGATATCAATTTGTTGAGAAGAACCGGGCTTTTCTCCATTCTCAGAAGCAACGATGGAGCTCCTATGGTTTAAAAGAAATAGCAGCTTAAGAAACCAAATATGAAATACAAATGGAAAAAAAGAATCCCCAGCTAACAATTAAAAACAGTGCAGCTGTTATGAAGCATAATCAAACATTGTACTTGCTAGTTGCTGAAACTTAATACTAAATGTTTAAATGTACAGCTGCTCACAGTAATGTACACCATAATGTACTTGGTAGTACTTTTACAATACCACAAAATCTATCCGTGTATCTGATTTCTGTAAAGCTACAACACGTCATGCACACAGTCACCCACTCTTTCTTAGGCAATTGTCCTTTTCCAGCACAAGACAGCAGGGCCGTGTAAGTATCTGCCACAATTTGTTGAAGCTTTTCCAGCTTTTGTTCACAGTCTGTGGTCAGTGCCTTTATCCCTGGGACAGTTTCTTCTGATAGTCTTCCCAACATTTTAAGTTCTTCTAATGACTTGCTAAGTTCCCTCAGGGTGCCTTCTTGTGAAAAAAAGGCCTAAACAAAGAAAAACGATACAATAAACTCATGTTAAGTCATGAGGATATGTCATTATTCTCACAGATATTTTCTATTTCCATTGTCTTCTCAGATGAATGCACTTAAAGCCTGAGCTGTCAAACCAGGAGAGAAACATTTATTTACCCTCAATTCTTTTTCAAACAGAGCCAGGAAAGAAATAAGGATTTCTGACAACATGTTCCCCAGCTGCATTCACAAGACTACACTGACTCTTGCTTGGTTTTGAAATTCATTGTATTACTACAATTTTAGCTACTCTGGTCCCAAGTCCTCTTCACACTTAAATCAGATATACATGCCCCATTAATTAGAGAAAAAGGAGCATTGGAAAATTTATTTAAATATTCCCCATCAATAATTATACCTTCTAGGGTGAAATCAAGACATACTAAAAATCTAACAAAAATATGAACAGATGGAATGCACCTGAGAACACTTATTTGCCTTTACTTTCGCATATGTAATATTTGCTGAACATGAACCCATGAGAAACAAAGACTAAACTCCACTGAATTCAGTGAAGACCAGAATTTCATCAAGAGAGCAATTTCTTACCCATACAAGTGGTAAATTGGCCACATCAATGCAAAGAGGAAGATGAAGGAAAACACTAGAAGCAATGATGTGTAAAATCCATTGCTTATGGAATATGTAAGATTCACCATGACTCACCCCAGCAAGTGGAACATGTCCTATGTCTATATATTTTTTATAGACAGCACACTCACACAGGTAAAGCGCGGCTACTGCGCTGGGAGAAGATACTCTCACCTGAAGGCACCTACACCATCTGTGTAACTCTAACAAATCAAAGGAGTCACAGAACACATAATCGCTCCTTATTTTTTTACACTCTGCACAGCTAAACCTGTTTTAATGCTTCAAGGCTGTCTTAGGGAAAAAAAAAAAGGAAAAAAAGATACCACCCAGGTAACAAGGAGGTAGTTCTAAAAGTCCTCAAGGAGGCCAGATCAGCAGTCAAAAAAGGCAAACAAATAATTTGTGTGGCCTCTTTGTTCTGTGTTTACATAACATGGAGCACAAGGGCCTGTTCCACAAACATAGCCTGTAATAACGTACCTAAACAGGAGCAAGGAGGACAAACAAAGCATTCACAGAGAGCAGTAGGTGAGCAGAAAAAGGGTGCATCAGGTACCTCATGTTCCTTGATGAGCCCTTTGGTTTTATCCATACTCAGGAGTTTCTCCTCTTTGCCTAATTGCTTATTGATTTTCTTAAAAGTTGCATTAAATTTCTTTTTTTCCCTTTCTATTATGAGCTGGACATAGGATATAATTTCGTGATGAACTGCCTGCAAAATTCAAAACACATTGCCCCTGTGAGACGGTGAGACAGTATTACAAAGCAAATAGAAGTCTCAGAACATATCGTGACAAAAGATTTCAAAGATGCCAGGCCTATTGAGGACAGACAGGGGGATTCTCCTTCCTATATTTTCTCACCTCCCATCTCTTACGAACATCTTTACTCCTTTCTTCCACTACCAGCTTTTCCTGATCAGGTGAAATATTTTTCAGTTGTTCAGCTGCTTTCAAAAATTTGTCAAGAACTCTGTTGTCCAGAACATTAAAAGCTTCCTGCAAGAAAATTATCATAATGAAAAATAAACAGAACTAAATGTAGCTTATTTATCTAATAAAATGACATCAGTAGCATACAAAAACTATGCATAAAGCATGGATATATTGCATGTACGGGCTGTGGTGGCCCTTGCATGGGGGAGTATGAGAGCATTATCCACCCTTGTATATCTGCAAAAGGTTGCAGACATCATCAGCGTATGCTTTTTTTGGAGAAAAACTGATGATGTAACTCCTTTTAGGAGCAAATTTGGTACCAAAGAAGAAAGATTAAGGTCCCTGAACTTCGCATCATTTATAGGGAATATAGAATCACAGAATCATTTTGGTTGGAAAAGACCTTTAAGGTCATCAAGTCCAACCGTTAACACAGCACGTGGCCAATACATGTGGCTGTGTCCCACGCCTGTCCGAGAGCAGGCAAAAGGTCTGCATCAGTGCCATGGGACCCTAGGAGATGTCCTGGAGTGAGGCTTTGCTCTGCTCACAGCACCCAGCTGCCCAGGCCTCACTGCTGCACAAGGTGAGACAACACAGACTTCGGGCACTTCCATTTTTGATACCTCACTAAGGACCCCTTTAAGAGATCTAGATTTTGAGATCAGACACTTTCTTTACCAGTTAGCCACTGGGAAAAAGAGGAGATCCAGTATTTATAATGATGCTTTAGAAATCTGTCTAAGAATTCAAGCATATGATTCTTTATGGGAATTTTAATTATTAATCAGCAAAAAAAAACAGCTGCAGGGCACAACACGATGAGCTTTGATGGGATGATGGAGTAATTTAAGTTAAGGGACTGAATAAACTGCCGTACAGATTTACATTTCTTCATTCAAGCTGTCTGCCGTGTTAATGTATGCTAACAGTGCTAAATCAAAAAGCTGAGAAAAGCACCAATAGCTACCAAAAAAAAAAAATTCTGATATTTTTCTCACAGTGGTACCACAGACTTTTAGAGACTACTTAGCACTAAGAAATACTCAAACTCATCTAGCTCAGAAAACAAACCCACCTCATATCTTGAAATGCATTCTTCAGGACTTAATTTTTGACTGATAAGTTGCACAGCCTTTGAAATGGACGCCTCGAGTTCTTTCTGGGATGCTTCAAAATTGAGCAGAGCCTCCTTCTCTGAGGGTCTCTTCTCAGATTTGGACAAGATGTTGTTCACGTCACTCAGGACAGCCTTGGAAGAAAGAGACTTTTCAGAACCTGCCTGGGTGTCAGTAATTACATGAGGCTATTGCTTCGTAACATCACTCAAGTTTTTCGAGTTGAGATGCTGATCTTTGCAATGTTCTAGTTTTAGCCCTGGCAAGAGTCTGGGAGACTGATTCCAACAGTATAAAACCTTTTCTATTTTCCGTGACTGACACGGAGTCTTTCTAATCACATAATGCTAAAATCAGCAACGTCTCTGCGTATCAAGTACAGTAACAATAAAAAAGAAGTACCTCTATTTTGTCTCTGGCTTCTTTAATTCGTGTCTGCAGCCCAGTGGTGTGAGAATGCTGTTGAGACAACTGACTTGAATCATTTTGCATCAGGGATTGTAATATTTCTTCTGCTGCCACAACTTGTTCTTGACATGAGGTTCCCCTTGCAGCCAAGCTCTGGTTGAATGAAAAGCATTAGAAGGCTCTACAGTATTTATTATTTTGTTTAAAGGAACTGAATGAAAAAGCCAGCATTGATCATGGATGGTCAATATTTGGTCAAGGAAAAATCATATATTCCAATTATGGTCAGTGTATTGTACTGCAAAATCTCTCTGCAGAGAGAAAGAAATTTGCTGCCATCCACAGGGGATTCTGTTTGCTGAAACAGTCTTTCTGCCAACACGATACCTCCTATGTCTTTGCCTTGGAGCCAATTATAAGTATTTTTTAAACACACTCTCCCATCCAAACAGCTTTCCAAATGAATGTACAAACCCCACATTTGGATATGCATTGTCTGGTCATGAAGTCACCTGAAAGCAAGCACATTTCGAGGCTCGGGTTTTCTTGCGGTATTCAGTATTAAAAGGCAGGAAGCAGCTGGGTATTTTGCATGCAAAAGCAATGCACCATATTTGAATATTTATCATGAAATGTCATTATAAGAGCTGTTTGATCAATGAATATTCAATATGTTTTCCTGTTTGAAGTTGTCAATTAGCATTCTTCTAATGATAATGAGTTCTTTATTCTGGATCTCGACCTATTGTACCACAGGTAATGAGCGACCTGATCTCTTTTGCTCACAGACATGGAGATACAATACCAGTCACATTTTTGGAGGCTGTATTTCAGGGTGTCTTTTGCTACTTTGTTGTTTTTAACAAACTATTGTCACACTGAAAAATAAGGCTTATTTTATAAACATAGGCCCACAGTTACAAAAAGATTAATAGAATCTTTTCATAGGCTCATACTCCTAATTCTGTCAACTGAACATAGTGCAAGGCACAAACCAAAAGTAAACCAACACTAATTCTGGTTCACAGTTATTGCAGGTGGATTTAACGCACCAAAGAAGATCTGTGTTAATTTTAGCACTTAGACAGAAGAGCTCCAGTGATCGCATCTTCCTACCATTAGATTACACTGGCCCTGCTGCAGAAATAGCAAAAGGCAACATGAGACAGTACTTCAGATTCTCCAGTGCAAAGCTTGGCATCTTTGTTTAGTTTCACCTTCACTGGCAGGTGAAGAAAATAAATCAGACTTTGTACTGAAGCTGCTGAGTTATACGTACATATTTCCACCTGCCATCTGCTGAGAGAGAAACAGTAATCCCTACCAGAGAGACAAGAGAAACAATAGAGACTAGTAGAAGTAAGAAGAAATTCATCAGTGCTCATAGTGGATGTTCAGAGCAACTGCCTATAAGCTGAAAAACACAAATTACCCAGCATGCTGCTGAAAATACTTCAAGTATTCCAGTTTTTGACAGGTAAGCCTTGAATACAGCCAATTTGCCCCAAACCTCCTCCCTGCACTGGAGCGTAGATGATAGAAAGCACTGTGTGACCAGGGGAAATGCTCAACTCGGCACCTTGCAAAGTTTTAGTCTGCTGCAGACAGAGAGTAATTTATGTCACTCAAGAGCAAGCTGCCGATCAGTGGCACCAACAGCTCTTCATTGGCACCTGCTTGGCTTCTGCACACACTGACATTGGAATATTCCTTTATAGCTCATCTGGGAGCAATATGGGAAAGAACATCAAAACACTAGCATTGCCTTGACTTTTTACCAGTGTTACAGCTCAAAATCCACCAATCTGCTTCACTGACGACGGTCATTTTACCCCAGCCACGAATCCATGCTGAAAGATGAGAATCTGACAAACAAGTATTTTAAGCAGTGTATTTCCATTTTCACCTGCAAATGTTCCTCCGTCTCAGGTTCCACAGGCCCCTCCTGACCGATCTCACTAAGCAGGCATTCAGTCTCTGCTGCCCAGCTGTCCAGCCCTCCAAGGAGCTCTTCAATTTTCTCCAGGCTCCCCGGAAGCTCCCTGGTCTTGTCAGCAGCATCTGTGCTCTCTTCACCACGCTATGAACAAAGAGCAGGGTAATATGTGCATGCCCATCATCGGTTCAAGGGTCTCTCCACTACCCTCCTGCAATACGCAGTCACCACTTAGGTTACTTTCCAGCTTCTGCACCCATCAGGGATCGAAGTAATAAATAATAAACATAGCGGTAAATAAACTGTGTGTGGCTCAGTTCTTTAACCCTGAGAGCAAGTGGGACAGCATAAATTGTGCCCCTATGGCCTGCCCCCTCCCCTATTAGCAAGCAGCCACAGCCACACTGCTATGGAGAGTCACTCCTGGGCTGCCGCAGCCCCCAGGCTATGTCACTGAATTGTCCAAGAGAACAATAGCTGATATTGGTCAAATCCATACCAGAGAGTGTGCTAATAATTTAATTGTACTGACAGTCACAGGCCAGAGCTCAAGCATCTCCCCTTGCCTTTTTATATGTAAAAATAAATATAATATATTAAAGCCATAATGTCCAACGCAATGGCAAAAAAAAAAAAACTCCTGAAGTCCCTAAGTCCTTGTAAGGGTGCAAGAGGTCTCTTTATCTCTGCTTTCCGAATGTATTTCCTAAAAGCATCTCTTACTAAGTGTTTTTTCCTAGGAAACTATGGATTTCCCTCACCCTTGGGAACATATTTCCTTTCATCTTGTATTCTCACTAAGCTCATCTCCTTCAAAAATGTTGTAATTTTTTGCCACCATTCATTGTCACAGCAATACCTTTAATAAATGTCAATGAAAGGCTCAACTTAGAAAATTAAGAGCTCTAATATTCCCAGGCAGAATGAAAATGTCATTCTTGTACAAGCATTCTAGGAAATGTAATATATGTAACATTAAGCAGGTAGTATAGGAATTTACAGCAGCCCTAAAAAGCTGTCAAGTGAGCTGCTGTAAAAACTGCAGAACCTTAGAAATATCTATGCAGCAATAATTACTTTCTAGTAGCTGAGGCAGAGATTATAAAATTTAGCAAAGGCTCACAAGCTCTTAATAAATTGATTACTTCTATCTCTAAAACGGAATAAAGAGCTTTATTCTGCAATAAGATTTCCTTTTATAAGTGGTTTTAAAATTTCCATTTAAAAAATGGGACCTTTTCCATCCTGTCATTCAGAACATTCAACCGAGTCACAAAGACCTAAGAATGGGGTGCCTCTGTGCGTTCTCGGTTCCTCCTGTTTTAAAAGTGACAATAGTGAGTTGACTGAAAGATTTATTAATCTCTGATTAGCAAGCTGATAAATCTAGGAAACATGACGTTGAAGGCTACATGGCAAAAGAGCAATATGAAAGTAGTAACTTACAAAGCGTGTCCTCTTGATGAACTTTGCCCATCTCCTGTTCAGTTTATTCAGCTCTTTGGCAATATTTGAGCCAACGTGCTCTTTGCTGACTTCGATGAGATAGTTTCCAGCTTCATTTATGGAACCATGAACCAAATTCCACTTTGCCAGGATCTCAGTAGGGATCTAGACGGAGGCATTGAAATCATTTAAAGCAGAACCCTGCCAGAAGTTCATTTCCAAAATGAGGAACAGAGGAGCAACAACTATTGCTGTCACGTATAATGCTTTCCTTCCAGGAGGCTTCCAAGGATCTCTGCCAGTCATTACAAAGAGAAACACAACCACGTACCTCTTTTGGATGCTTATTTCGTTTTTCTTCCAGCCACATCTTTAGTAAGTGGGTGTTTTCTGTATAATTGCTCCAGGAAGACAGGACTTTCTGTAAGGTGGTATTTACATTGGAAATATAGTCTCGGCACATAGAAATCTTTGACTCCACTGTCTTAAAAAGTTTGTTAACCTCTTGAGGATCTCCAGCTAGGACATCAAACGGGAATACTGTTATACATTCAGTAACAGAGACGTTAATAACATAGAAGCAGCATTTTACACAAAACCTAAGCGTGAATTAAAACTGGTGACAGCACATCAGTTCAAAACAGAGGCCTTCACATCAGTTTATGTGCACAAACTTACCTAAGTCAGGGTTGCTTATGTTTTTGTTTTTCAAATCTTCACATATGTGAGTAGCAGTTTCTAGTAGTGTTTCAAGTCTCTTCTCTTCAATGAAATTCTGCCCAAAGTGAAAAGTAATTGGCACGGGTAACCGTAATGCAAATACAAGTAGGCAGAAAACGCAGTTTGGGATACATTTTTCTCAATATGGGCCTATAATCTGCAGATAAATTCAGCAAAGCCCATCCAGCAATTCATCTGCACCCTTTAGTCTGAAACAGACCTGTTCTTTTTTCTGCTCCTTGGGACAGTAACATAATGGGAATATTAAGTGAGTCACAGACCTGCATGAGGCAGGACTGCTTATTTCAACAAGTTAAGGCCCTAAGGCAATATTGAGAAATGGTATCTAGAACAAGACAGGCAGAATTTAGTCACAGCAGTCAGAAAGTGATGGAAGTGAAAGGCGGCTTTTCCTGCATGCACAGAGATATCGATGTGCCTAGCTCTTGCCACTGATCAAGTAAGATCCAAACAGGGGATAGAACGGGTAAGAGAGGAAGAAATAGGAGCAGAGGAGGAGACTTGTGCATTGAACATTCACACAGGGAATGAGAGGGTTAATCCTCAGCCCCCCTCTGTCTGAGCTGCATTTCACCCCAGAGCTCCCCACTCCTACAAATGTCCTATCTAGCAGGCTACAAAACAACCTCTCCTGTGGCTGTGACACACGTGGGCCACCATGCCACCACTCAGCCAGGACTTCACATCACAGGACCGCAAGTCTTACACTCCCAGGGAAAGCTCCATATTCTATCAGGTTGAGAAAGACCATGAACAACTGTAGAAATAACATGATAGTAAGTGTTCATGAAACAAACTGAATGAAGAAACCCAGCCAAGATTAACTCTGTACTCCCATCCCACCACAGGCTAAGGTTAATACTGCTCAGGAAAACTGGTATTTTATACAACTTCTTCCACAGTTCTGATTTTGATAAAATTCACACCAATTTAACTAGAGATTTGCCAGTCTGAAATGCTTCTGAGAAACCCTTTATGAACTCCACTAAGATGGAATTCAGGGGGAGTCTCATTAACTGGAGATGGGCCAAAACAGATGGCACCAGCATTTTCATCTCTCTGCCTCTATTCTTGATGCATCTTTGAGAGTATTTGGGGTAAGGTAACCCACGCCCTCCCATGTGCATCATTTTAATAACTTGAACCCAGAAGCTGAGCCAAGCGCAAATTATAACAAAACAAGACAATTTATATTCCCCGTAAGGAGGTAAGGAAGCTGGGAAGGGAACAGGCAACTGCAAAAGCCACTATTAGCCAGCACTGCAGGTAATGGTTGTTTTTGAAGATAGCAACTTCTGAAGTACCCCAGAGAGATTTGAGTTAGGGAAGGGCTGTTATTGCTGTCCCAGAAATAGTCTAAAAAGAAAGAAATCTTCCAATAAAGATTAAAGGGCAGAGAGAAAATTATAAACAGCCACAGCTCACTCTATTTCTCCAAACTGAGGAAAGAACTCTCATTCATAGGAAAATGGGAAGACATGGAGAAAGTTGTCCTTGACATAAACCCCAGATCTCACAAGTCTACCATGCTTCTCCCACCTATCATAATATCTTCTGATGAGGACAGACACAAGCTTGAATCAAAGAGAGATGGGGAAGAAGAATTAGTGTCAGCGTGTGATTACACCTATTTTAAACTTACATTCCAATTTTCCAGCAGTGATTCCACAGACTCTTTTGTCCCATATTTCATGTCCCAGATATTTAGCTTTAACAACACCTCATTGGCAATAGCTGAGCACAGTCCATAGTGGTATTCAAGAAAGGTGTTGGAGGTTGTGAAACGAATATTGCTGAATCTGAAAACAGTGAAATGTTCCAAAAGTTGAATCATTGATATGGAGGGCATTAATGTAAAAGGTTTTTAGCCTAGAAACTCAGAATTACGTATACATAAACACTATTTCATTATGACAGGAGTAAAATTTTAAAGTAACAGCAGGTCATTTTTTTTTAAGTAGCAACAATTTTGAGGCAATATTGACTGCTCAATTTATGAAAAACTTTTAAATGCTCAGAAAAGGGCATCTGCCTTCTGTATGTCAAAGGGTCTCAGGTTACAAACACAATTCACTTGCCACTTTTGAAAATACCCTTTAACAGATATATAGGGTTGCACAACCTGTAGATCTCAGTGATTTTAAAAGGTGGAAATTAAAAACTAGAAAATACATACACACGCCCTGCCCCAGAGAAATGTTTACACTCAAAATATTCATGTTTCCTACCCCTAGTGAGTGTTTCCTATCCACACTAGCAAAGGCCATCTGAAAAGTTCCTGTTACTGAGCTCCACTTTCTACACATAATTAGACATTCATTGGACCAATGAGTGAACCTGCCGGCTCCACTTGACAGTCTGTGCTTAAGTGGCAAATGCTCTTTTTCTCTAAGGGATGGATAAATTATGTGCCTTGTTCAGACTAGCAGAGCAAGTCAATAGCAGAGCCAGAATACAACGCAGACAAAGTAGAGGGAATTTGAGGATCACAACCTTCTTTTCATTTCCTCTATCTTTTCAGGGAAGACTAGCGGCGCATTCTTCTCGTCTTCATTCTTAAATGATTGAAGGGTTTCCAAGTGAGAATCAAAACAATCCATCAAGCCCTGGGGAGAAAAAGACATAGTAAGCCATTCATTTTAAATCTAGAGTATTTCATCTGGGAATCTGCAAGTCACCTGCCATTAGGGTGAGAGTTGTTAAGGACTAGTCAGCAAAAGACAATCTTCCAGTGCCTTTACACATCACAGTGCAATGAAAGTATTTATCTCATCATTCTGAAGTGCATATTCGGTGCAGTACTGCCTGATTTCTCTTATCACTGGGCATCTAAATATAAGGAATGTGAACTTACACTACCAATGCTGTCATTTTTTTCTGCCCTTTCGCTATCATCTTTAGGCCAAAAAAGTGTTATTTTAACAGTTTCACGATATTAAACTTTTCTTTGCTATGTGTTAGCAAAGACTGACAGGAAAACTTGTTGAACAAACCTATTAGGTCACACTTGCTTAACACTTCATTTGACTGCTCAATAAATTTCCATCTAACACCCTGCTCACAGCTTATCACATTAATCCTCTGATGGCCAGTATCTCATGACTGGGGAGTATTTTACAAATGTCTCAGCACCAAGTTCCTTATGTAAAAATAAAACATAAAATGCATTGTACAGAATATAAGCATCTTCTTAAGTGGCACATAAATAAATAAGCTAAAATTTCATTTTTATGTAATAAAATCTGCAACAAAGCATGTTAATAGAATTGGCTAAATCCTGGGGAAACCCTCAACAACAAAAATAGTGCACAGATTTTAAACACTTCATTTTATACCCTCAATACTATTCCAGTCAGACAGTTATGAGCATTGGTGGATAATCTCCTAGACCTTAAGAGACAGTAAAATTTCCATTATAAGGTACCACCTTGGCAACAAGATCCCTACATGAGACATACTAAAATGATTGACTAGAGGAAGGAGGGGGGAAAAAATTCTCAGCCAAATGTCTTCCCATCAGGAAAAGTGGATTTGACAGAAGTAGTCTTGGTTTTCTTCTTCTTAAGGAACTTAATCATTTTATCTATGTATTCAATGGGGAAAAAGAAACCGGTAGACCAACAATAGGTCTCTCTCTTTGTCTCATTCTTAGGAACACTTTAACTACTTAGGCTGAACAATGAATATCATAGATCAAATGGCTAAAGTCTGACAAAGCTGGTGTCAGTTAAAAAGCCATCTCCCGTATCAGGAACTGACTCGCAAAGTACAAAAAAGTGGTGTTATCAAGCCGCTCACAGAACCTTTATTCTCCATTCTTTAAAATTTTCTTTAAGGACATGTCACAAAAATATCCAACCTCCCCCTTGTTCATAAAACATCAAGTACAGCATTATGACGATCAAACAGGCATCAACACATCTAACTCTTTTCAAAGTCTTCAAACTCAGAAGGACGTTTAAACTATTATCAGTGTAAAAATTTCAAGATCAGAATAAATACCTTGCATGGTACTGAAGTGTCAAAATACCTCCTGTTTCTTTAAATGGAATCACAGGGTGATTCAGTAAATACTTAGCTTTAAGCACACAAACTCTGTGAACTCACTGGAATGTAACCCTGAGCCCAAGTGCTTTTTTATGAATAGGTATGCTTTAAGCATAGTTTTAAAGATAAGGATGCAATTACCTTGTGTTATTACTTAACAAACAAACAAGTTGCAGGAACCACATAAAAGGAATACCATAATTTACTCATTCAGATAGTTCTCAAATTTAATCTCACCCCAGTCAAGTCAGAAATCTTCCTTATAGACCCATGCAGTTATTTAATTAAACTCATCACTCTTCAAAGGTATGTTCAGAAGAGCTTTTCATCTTCAGAAGATAAACATATCCTCAGCATTTCCCAAAATGTCAAATAGCAATTCCATAACAAGTGCTTTCCTAGGGTCAGACTGAAGCACAATGTTCCTTTGTGATCACCATACCTTAAAGATTACAATTATTTCTCTGAAGACAAACGTTGCTTTAAACGGGTCCTGCAAATCAGGCAAATCTTCTGCCTGCAGATGTTCTACCTCCTGAAGCCAAGCCTCAATGTTATCCAGAGGGGAGGGCAACATCTGGTCCAGCTTCACTTTCCATTCATTAATCTTAAAAGGAAAACAAGTGATTAAATTTCTCCTCACTATTTTCTTCCCCATCCCCAAAATACTCATACAAGCTCTGTAAGCTGATGCTCAAGACAACCCAGAAAAAAACCACCACCTGTCACTATTCAGAAAAGGAGCTTCCAGCGAAGTCAGCTGCAAATCAGCTATGTTTACCTGAGATGCAGGTTTGCTCCCCAGCCTGTAAACTCTGTAACACCTCAGAGAATTTGGCAGTTACTATCCCTGGCTGGTGACCGTCTCAGGGCAAATTTGTAGTAAATTCCCCCTCCCCAGGGAAATTTGTAGTAAATTAGTTGCAAAACAGAGGGGAAACAGGGATGCTCTGGTCGGCTTTCCATCATGGGGCTGGCAGGAGCAATTAACAGCAAGGGCCAATACATCTCCACTTGTGGCAGAGGCAGACGACACAGCCAACCTCATTGCAGAGCACTGACGAGCCAGATCACACTACGTCACTATCCGAGCCATTGGAAAGAACATATTAACACACTTTTCCCAGCTGCATCATTATCTGAGCCATAATTATGTCCCAAAAGAACCATTTAAGCATAAATAGGCCCAGAACTTTGATCAGAAGGGTGCCCAAAGATAATCAGATGCAGGCCATTTTTCACAGACATGACATGGTCCTGAGGCTCAGGAGGCAGAAGGGTGATACAGAGTCGCCTTCTGCCTCTTCTTGGGCACCAATCAGTTTGTCTGGATTTCATGTTCAGGGTCAATACCTCCTTTACCAATCCAAAGAAAGTATCACCTCCCCACTTTTCCCTCTGCAAGTTCCTGGGGTAGACTTAGGCTTCTCCGTCAAACACACTCACACTGGTAACAAGCCAAGTTAGAAATGCCTCTGACCTGAGAGATCAGTTTATCCCACTCTTCTCTCATCTGCTGCTGGCCTTCGCTCAGCTCAGCTTTGCTTCTTTTTGATGACAACACAGGCAGAAAGTTTTTTCTTTCTTGGTTAAATGCTTCCATAAATGACATCATTTCCTAGGGATAAAAAGAAAGAGTAATTCATAGAAGACTTCAGATGGAAGCTCATGGAGCCAAGTATTGTCTTTGATGACTTCCATTAACTTCAAAGGGTGCGATGCATGGAAAGGCAAGATAGCTGGAAAGAGGCATACTTGTCTCCAGTATTTTGGTCTGAAATTATAGGTGTCATTCACTAGCAAAATCTGTATTTAATATAAGGTAGTGCTGTCAGGACATGGTTCTCCCCTACCACCAAGAGAAAGAGAAAATTACTCCCCTCACAGTCCCATGAGCCATTTTATTACAAACTCCGGCTACAATACAGAACAAAGGAAATTTTACTTCCTCACAGTCTATAGTCAACTTTTCAACTACTCCTCTACAACATTAGTTGGGTAAAACCTACTGTTATTATTATCACAGAAATGGCGAAGGTAACACTATAAAAGGCCTATGTGCTTGAATCTTGTCCAAGTCTTCATCTATGTTAATTAATTAAAAGACACTACTGTACTCTCCAAAAAAAACCTCGCTCTGCTCAGAAACCAAGCAGCACATAACTTTTTCCTAACAGAAACCATTTTATCCTACCCTTCCCTCAATCATATGAGGGCATTTACTAAACTCATCGTCAGATTTCCAATTCTTGTTTAAAAGTTTATTTAACACTTCAGTTTAGGCAATGAAGATGAAAAATATTCCCAGAAACATAGCTTCTTTTCACAGCCGTAGTTAATATGAAATGCAACTTACTTTGTACTTCTGGTAATATGTTTCATTCTCTGTGTCGATCAGCAGCTTTGCTAACTTCTTCTCCTGTGCAGCCAACCAGCTCATTGCCTCTCTTACTTTTTCCTGGTAATTAGAGCAGAAAATTTCATTTTTCCATTTTGCAAGCCTTGTTTTTAATTTACACTGTGTCATAAAACAACACATATTGAGCATATTACAAACTCCATCCAAACCTAATGAAAAACAAATAACAGTTCCTGGGGAATCTAATGAATTTCGGGTCAGGCACTATTATAGAACAAGGCCAAAGTTTTAACCCTGCCACCTGGATACATGAAGTCATGTTAAAAGAAGGGCCTGACTGCAGTCCTGCTGAAAGGAGATTATCAGTATGGAGATATGTGAATAACCAATTAATACATAAATTCTCATAGGGGAATATAGGGAATACAAAACTTGGTTTCCCAGGCAGTGTGATCCATGAGTGTCCGCTTTACATGAGAGCTATTAAATTTAAAGCTAGTTGTTCTGCACATTTGCAAATCCGTCTGCCTCTACCCCAATATTTACATACAGACTTCAGAGCACACATGAAGACAACCGGGCTTGAAAATGTCCTCTGTAATAGTTAAATGAAAAAACAAGACAAGCTGTACAGCAATTCCACCTGTATCATCAAAGATCTATTATAGTGAGTCTTGACTACCACACAGGAGCATTACAAGGTTCACGTCAATGTCAGTAGCTGAATCAGAGGATCTACTATCTAACTGTTATGAGGCAGGTAATTAACTGGTCAAAGAAAGTGCTCACATTCTTGGCATCCATGATGCACATTCATTTAAAAACGTCTCAGTGAAAAAACACATGACATACCTGCATGTCTTCTTCGGACTCATCCAGATTCCTGGAGTATTGCAAAAACTGAGCCACATAAGTCATGATTGATTTTTCATCTGGATTCATGATGTCAACATCTACAAGAGCCAATACACCATTTACATAATTATGCAGCCTTCTAGGCCTGATCACATAATTACATGCTATACTGCTGTTATTAAAACACATTACCATAAACATGTTTATTTTGCAGCAGCTCAGATAACATACCATTGACAGAAATTAATACGTAATGAACATTTTTTTCCTTGGGAATATTTTAATGTAATATGATTAACTAATGAAAAAGTTTCTCCCATGAACAGGACAGTTTAATACCCTTTTTTCAGCATACTGTTCTTGCAGTTGCTGCCAATTCAAAAACCCTACAAATCCTATGTACAGTTGGTGTTATAAAATAAAGAACCTCAGATCTGAGCGTTACAATAAAGATCAATGTTCCATTTCAAACTTAAGCACAGTCTTTTTTTTCCTGTATTACAAGTCAACAGATACAGGATTATGCTGAACTCACTGCTGATAACAAAGATGAAAAAAAAGCAGATCATTTACCCTCAGGTTCCAGAAGCCGTGGAATATTCAGCTCCAGTTCTGCAATTCTGAAAGCCTCTTTCAGGTTTTCTTTATTGCTTCTAGCTTTTGCCTTCTCTAGATCAACTAGACCTGGTCGTAAGGTTTGAATGATGGCTAAAAAAGGCAGACCGCTTCGCCAGCTTGACTTGAAATCAGTCACATTGATAGAGCCATGCCTACCCCAAAAATGATTAGAAACAAAATGTTATAGCCTGTTTTCTTGGATGTCTTCGGTACAAATTTAGAAATAGAATATAAACTCAGTAAAATGGAGTATGAACAAAATCCAAGGAATTATAGAGAATCTGGCCATGGAACTTCTGCAGAAGCTGGGTGAGACAATACAGCCAGTACTACCAATCACTAAAATTAAATGTTTTTATACTATTTTATTTTATTACTCAATGTTATTATCTTTCATTGCATTCTGAAGATAAAGCCTTGCTGATCCAGTATCCTATATCACCTTTGTGCTCAACATCTATGCATTCTATGGGATAGAAAAACAACAAGCAAAGCACTGAAGAGCAGGTAGGTATTAGTCTGTAAGGGCACCGAGTACTGGAATCACCTCTAGCATTTTAGAAAACCCGGACCTTAAAAGTGACCTATTACTGCAGGAAAAATATTTATTTTTCTCTTATTAGGCTTAGTGTCTTTAAAACATCTGCTAGTGAGAGGTGCCTGGACAGTGCTGTGAGGGACCACAGAAAAGCCACAGCGAATTCTGGGACAACTTTCCAAAAGCAGCCCATGTATTATGAGTACGTTACGGCATGGAAAAGATGTGGGACATAAGTCGATCAAATTCAGTTACAAAACAATGGGCCAGAACTTACAAGATTTCTTCTTTCACAAAAAACTAAAGGAATCACTGATAACAAAATCATTCAACGTAATCACAGTTCAGAAAGGATGCTACAGAAAAGCAATATTGCTGAAAAAGCAAAACAAGCGAAAGAAAGAGGAAGATTAAATGGACAGAGAGCTGTTTTTCACATGCCAATCAATCTTGACCTGATAAAACACAGCTTAAAGGGGAACTTCAGTGCCTGAAAACATCCTCCCAGCACAAAGTGTCTGATGTGCTGATGAAGGCCTTTACCTCCCACTAACAACATGGAATATTAGTGGGATGTTATTAGAACACAAAGCAACCGAAGAGCAGACGAGAAAGGGCTGACATTGTGAAACATATCTGAAACGTCTTGGAGTGAAGCCATAGCCCTTGAAGGAAACGTAAAACCTTGCAAGAAATACCTGTATCTGCTCTAGTTTGTGCACTGTGAAAACTCCCAGTGAAACCAACAGATCTATCTGTACATCGAGCATCAGGGACATCTTGTTAGAACTGGGGACTAGGACCTCCAGGACTAGGGTCCTTCTTGAGGATCAGGCAGTGTTTTGACAGAAAAAAGACAAGATGTGGGAATCCTAGAAATCCTACACTTTTCATTTAAAAAAAAATTACTGAAACTTTGTTAACCAGTGCCAACCATGAGGATTAAAACTAGCAAATCATGTAAACATTTCACAGGACTTATCACACAGAAGGCTCTAAAAGAGAAAAGCCAAACAAATCGATTTACATGGTGGTATTTTATTGGTAGGGTTAGCTTCACATTATTACATTTAAAGGGCTCATGTTGAAATATTTAGGGCCTGATTGATGCTAAAAGCACTGGTAAATCTAAAGGAAATCTAAAGGATTTTCTGGTGAGCTGTCACTAAGTAATATTAAAAAAATAGGGGAAAATACCACGACATTTAGAGGAAAGCAGTAAATACAACATGTAACGTACTATTTATAAGTCTGATGGAACTTACAGTGAACACTGTTCTTTTGCCCACAACAAAAGAGCCTTTGTAGCAGAGATCTTCCATCGTTCCTTAATTTTAGCACTTTTATTAGCTGATCGGCTTGCCTTTGGAGAGGAGTCAACAGTGCTTGAACAATCAAGCGAAGGCTGATTGTAAGTACAAGCAAGTGTCCTGGCAAGTTCTTCAATCTATCAGAGATGATGGGAGAGTGAATCAGGCTTCAATGAAAAATTACCAAGACATCAATGGCAGAAAACCACAAAGAATTAGAATGGACTCAATGGCAGCCGTAATAGTAAATCCCTGTCCCTAAGATCAGATCAGGATCTGTTTGACCTGAACTATTCCCATCTTAAGGTGATATTTTGGCAGGAAATATTCACCCAAATACTTCCATGTTATACAGTGTACCAGCGATGGCATCAAGGGACCTTCTCACTCAGTGTGCTTTTCTACTCCTCCTACCAGTGAAAGCAGCCCGTGGCAGCTGTGTTTTCTGCTGTCAGCAGTGTTTATTAGGCATCCTCAGAGTTCCCCTGCTCACTCAGGGTGCAGGAAAACCTACTTGATAGACCTCAGGGATCTACATTTGATTAGAGAAGCTTGGTTTAGGTAAAAAGATAATGCATAGGCTATGCGCAGCACAAGAATCTTCAGCACCAAAGTACCTTTACAAAGGAAAATATGTTAAATAACTTCACTTCTTAGCGCTCTCCTGAGCCCCAGTCACCAGTTCACCCCCAGTGCACCTATGTTAATTCACTGCTGGGCTCTTGCTAGAAGACAGTTTGGCTCCATCATCCTCCACAGTCTTACAACTTGATTAAAGCAAGGCCCTGTGCTTTCAAACCTCCCCATAACTTCATACCACACAAGATGCTTGTTCAGTATCCTGTATAAAAAACATCATTATGACCACCTTCAAGTTATTTCAGCACTTGGTACTGAAAAAAATAATAGCACACAGCCAATAGTGAAGAGGGGAGCTGCCTCTGAGGGAGATGGATGTGAGTCACTTTGAACTATTTGCTCTATCTAGAGCTTAATCATTACAGGCTTTAGACAGATAGGCAAAGTTTAGCCTATTTTTTAACTGATTACTTTTGAAAAGTCTCAATAGCTTTCCTTCCTACCATTTGGAGTTAGATACTGTTCAGGCTTAATGCCACTATGGGACTGGTGAAGCAGCTCAGAGACACAGGAAAGATGCACTGGTGTGTCTCCTCCCTGAGCCATCACTTCTAGAGGTCAGAAATAATCTTCTGCTTTGTACTAATTCATCTCGTTAGGCAACCATGTAAGTCAACACATCGTTGTGCTTTTCCCCTCTACTAAAACTCTCTTACATCGCTGAAATACTTACATGAAAATGAAATATAATTGTCCAAATTAGGCCAAGCACAATAGAAGGTTTTCCTTCAATAATGTCAGCAACATGAATATTTATGAGCTTGAGCTAGAGGGGAAAAAAAGGATCATTGTTAACAAAGAAAATATTCCACCAGTTCAACTGGCTTCAGTTGTGAATTTCGAAGTTAATACTCACTGATCTGCTCTTTAAAAATGTCAAAGCATTTTCTATGTTACTTCTGCACTGGAAGGTATTAAATCCTTTTTCCCGTGGCTGTGAAGCAGAAAGAACAGGTTACATCCTCAGTTGTAAAAATCAATTTTATTTTATATTTTGATAAGGGAAGTCCTGCAAAGATTCACAAATTACTTTGGATCAATTTATTTCAGTGCCAGTGGTATAAGAATAAGTTACTTGCAAATAGTTCTGCGACTCCAGAGGGATCATTCTTATGGTTACAATCAAGCGTAACCAGAAGTCTTTGCTGGAGTTGACAAAGGATTGAGGTAATATTTTTATTACTCTGTCTTACCAGATGTTGACCTGAAAGCACTTCCAACAGGTCCAAAAGCAAATGTCCTTGCTGTATGTCTGTATAGAGGTCTGAGATAACATAAGGAGGTGTATGCTGCAAAACAAATTACAAAGCTTGTCACACCATCTTTTGTCCTTTTGAATTCAGCACACTACTGAACATCATAGATTACACTGTTGTTAAAAAAAAGTTTAACATCTTTTATTTTTTCAATAAGCTGAAATACAAATTCTGTATCTAATCAGACATATCCTGCTTCTTTTAACTCATTATTTTGTTTGTCTCTTATTCCCCCTTGCCCTGCCTCTGTGTTTTATAAGGGTTGTTTTAGGCCTTATTTTCAATTATTTATATTTTTCAAGGAGATATGTGCCAAAAAACTTTAAAACTTTGAAAAAGAGCAAGTTAAGAAAAGTAGTTAATTCATATTTTGACTTCTCAATCAATGTACCTCAAGAATAAATTTGACTATAGAGTTGAGTAACTAAACCCTCACTTGTTTCATCCACTTGTGGAGAACACAAACCTACCATGAGCTCAGCAGCTTCTGCTCAAGAAGGGACTAAAACAGGCTTTTTAAAATTTATTTTACCTGAGCAAGTCAAAGCTCCAGTACATGCTGCAATGAGCTGCTTTGTGAAAGCTTAAACAGCACCTACGCTACTATGTGGTTTGTCTTAATACTTACCAGTCACTCAGGTCATCCCATTAAACTCATGTTCTCGAATTGCATAATAGAATAATACTTACTTAAACATAGTAAAACTAAACATAAATACAGGACCTCATAAAACCGTGAGACGTGTGCCTCAACACAACACAAGTATGTTTCACCACATCAGTAAGAAGGATACTGTCGTCTGCTTACAAATCATCTCTTACAAACATCCTTGCACAATCACCAATAAAATGTTGTTGCACCTATGAAACAGTATAACCAGTGCCTAAAAATCTTATATTAATTTTGTTCATTCCTAACAATTGTAATCTCCATACAGAATGTCCAAACCAAAAAGGCAAAAGGCATGTCTTTCTTAAAGAATCCCCTTCTTACCTTTGCCAATATTGAATTTATCCAACTAGTGAAGGTTTTCTTCTGTGTAGACTCTCGCTGCACTGGGGGAAAGAAAAAAAAAAAGGAAAAAAAATGGTTAAAGAAAAAGATTATCTGGTTTTACTTCTCTTTCTCAAAAAGATGAATGGCATCCATTTCAAACCTCAGGTCCATTCTTCCAGATATTGAGTTAGTGTTTAATATTATGTTTTCTCAGCTCTTATTTTAGAGCTGATGTTTCCTTGTTCACAGAGATGATACTGCAAAGACTTCTACCAACCATCAAGCATACTTCTACTGGATGCAGCAAAGCACAACTAATAAAGGTTTTTTTCAAAAGCTCAGCAAATGCAAACAGCGGTGTGAACACATCATTTTACAGAGCAATATGTCTAGAGTACCTCCACCCAATCCTAAATGTTCCTTGAGAGACTCACGGCCATCATCAGTACAAGATCCGCCCTGAAACATGGGAAGAGCTCTGCACAGAGTTGGGTGGTGAGACCAGGATGGAGGCTGGGGTTAAGTGATAAATATGAATCTGTAGGTGAAGCCATACAACAGGATATCGTGGCTAACTGAAGGACTGGGAGAGTTATTAGGCTGTCATCAGGGAATACACTGATTCTCCCATCAGAGTAGAGATCAAGAGAGGAGAAAGTCTTTCTCCACAGCTTGGGGGTAGCAGAGACGAAGAAAAGTCTAGTTCCCTCAAAAGATGAACTAGAGTGTGAGCAGCAGAGGCACACCAGACCAGTTCCCCAGCCCTGTCCCTGGTCATGGCCAGTGGATCATGCAACTCTCCAGCCCACACTCCCTCCCAAAAATCCACCCTGTTCACAAGACACGCCACCACCAAAACCATACATCTCTGCTGAATGTCTATATATAGGTCTGAGGTAATGACAGGAGGTGTTTGCCCCTGAGATTATGGCCTTGCAGGCCTCACCCCAGCCACCAGCAGCCATCCCAACAGCTTGTGGGAGCAGGCATGAACACAAACTCCTTTTTCTCTCCCTCTCCACATCACTTTGACTGCAAGCGGTGGGGTTGGCTTCCCAAAAATCAGGCCAAAAAGTACCATCCCTGCAATGGACCTGCCTGTTGCTGCACAAGCGTAGTCATCCCCTCCCTCTTCCTCCTTTGAATAAAAACCCAAAAGGCTGCACCGGTTTTAATAGCCCAGACGTTATAAAGCAGGTTAAATAGACTATTAACTGAGGGGAGGCCAAGATTATGCAGTTAGGAGAGTTGATGTTTTGGTCGCCCAAACCACCATCTTCGACCTGCGCCAGCCGCACGGCTCTCCCAGCCCTTCCCTCTGAGGACTGAGGTGGACACCAGCCCTGCTATGCATGGCTTCGGGCAGCCACCCCCGGGGTCGGTCTGCAACGCTCCTGTCTCATCCCAAGCACCAGAGAAGCAAAGCCTGAGAGGTGAGAGAAGTGCGAAGCAGAGAGAAAGAACAAGCTCCTTTCCCTGCTGTGCGGCAGGAGGGGCTGCGTCAGGCAGCCCAGGGCTGAGGATGGCGTTTTGGGTCACAGCAGCACAGAGGCTCGGAGCTCCTGCATATGGGGAGGCAGGTGGGCTGCAGCATGGCCCACCACCCTGCCAAGAGGACAGGAGAGGGCCCATGGCCCCAGCGCAGCTCCCTGAGGAGCAGCGGGTGGCAGAGCAGGGTGCACAGCCCAGCCTTGGAGGGAGATGGTGGGCAGGGCGGGCACAGGGGTACTCACTGCCCACTTCCCAGCTGGGGTAAATCCCCCCACCGTACGGGAGAGGCAGCGAGAGACTCTGACCAGGCCATCAGCTTGCAAGAAGAAAGAAATCTGGGAGACAAAGTGGGAGCAGATGATCTCTTCTGCCTCTGAAAGCACGCTCTTGCGCAAAAGATTAATGCGAAGGCAAATTTGACATCAAAAAGAGCACTCAGCAATAGATAGGTATGTTTTCGTAGGCTGGGCAGGGTACAAGATACCAAAAATATCAAGCCCTTGAGGGGAAAAAAAAAAAAAAATCAGGACTGGTTTGCCTATGAAAATGCCACTCAGAGGAAAATGCCCCACACTTTATTATGCTCTGGGAATTTGGCAAACACAAACCCCTGGGTGGCTTTTCACCATCCAAGAGGGCCTGAAGGGCTTGCAGCACAGAGCTTCGTCAGCTCACGAAGCGCAGCAAGCCGCTTAAGGATAACGCAGCCTCCCGCTCCTAACTCCCCCACCTGACCCACAGACCTCCTTCTGCTTCACCAGGCGGGTGAGCAGCGAGAAAAACATTCATGCATTACATGTGTTGAGGGCTGTTTTTCATCCTGTAGCTAAGACGTCTTTCAACAGTCCTCCTCTAATCTGCAATGCTACGATCCTGCCGGAGCACGAAACAGTTGATTTTCCCGGGATTGTTCTATGACTTTTTTAAAATATCACAGAGATCATGATGAACAGTAAGATAAGGGCAGTCTTAAAGACACAGACAAAAATGCAATCTCAAAATTGTTTTGTTTGGAAAACAGAAAATAAGTGCAAACACACCACCCAGACCAGCCAACGCCGCAACACTCACATGGAGGACATAAATAGCATGGAGATATTGGCTTCATGTTAGCACAGGACCCAACCACACCCCTGGGTTGAATACCCATGCGGGAGCTGTTCCAATTACCTAACGAGCGACTCCTGAGTAGCTGCACTCAGTTTTATCAGGCAGGCAAGGCTGGTACTGCTGGCACTTGAGAAGGGACAGAAAGCAAATATTAACTACTCTGCCTGACGCCAGCGGCTTTTCCAGCTGTAGCTCTTGCCAAACACACACTGCTGCTCAGAGGACTTGCTTTTGGGCTTGGTTACAGAAAGGTGGCTAAGATGAGGACATTTGGTCTTGTTTTGGTTGAATCTCTCCATATTAATGTGCAGAAGCATTATGCAATGTGGGCCAGATGCTGCAAGCGTTGATTCACGTGGGCAGCTCTCAGGCAAATGTCTCACCTGGCGAAAGTATGAGGTGGCTACTTCCCTGCACACACCTAAGCACACCTTACACCCTCCCCAAGCTACAGCTGCTGCCTAGTACAACCCACCAGGCTGCCTTCCAAGCAGCCGCAGCCTCAGCTGCAATGTGGCTTATTTGTCTACCCAAATAAATAACAATAAAAAAAAAACCCTCACTGTAAATCTATAACAAAACTCCATGTCTGACAATATTTCCCAGGACTGTAGGGCAGCAGTCACTCTGCTTCCATCCAGGCCACACAGCTCAGTACAGATGTGCTTTTGGCACCGAAGCAGGCAGTTGTATTTCAATTTGCAGGCTGAATGTGTTTTCCCTCCCAGCTCCCCCCCTACTCTACTGCTCAGAGGCGCTAATGATTTAATCAAGCTCTCGAATTCTTATCTCTACCATGTGGTTAATTAATACGGATTTTTATTTTTATGAGGATGAATGGATTCTTTGTTAGTCCTTTTTATAGGACTCTAAGTGACCTTGGCTTTCTCTTGCCCTAGTTTTCAAAATGTCGCTGACCCAGAATAAAAAAGCTATCAGGAAAAACCGATCATTTTCTTTACTTTGGTCCAAAACTCACCAAACCAAAAAGTAGATCGAGAGGACAAAATAAGAACCTGCTAATCTGAAAACACCCAAAACCTATCACATTTCATCCTGTGTTTTAAAGCTACTCTTCAGAACAACTCTTTAGGGAGGAATAACACATAGAAGCAGTGTGTCACGTAGGCTATCTGAAAAATCAATACACGCTGTTGGACAATGACTGCTTTATCCTGTAATGAGCTATCAACAAGTGCTACAAACCAAAAAAATCATTAAGGGCTGGAGCAGGGACCATGGGACATGGCAGGGACCACAGCAGGGCTGAACTCTCCCAGAGGAGAGGGCAGGGGCACCACCAGCCATGGTTTTACTCTCAGCCTTCCTTTAACGGCAATACAGAAAAGCCAGACTTAAAATTAATCTTCTCTCTCCTGTCACCTTTCGTGCCTCCCTTCCCAAGGTCGGAGATGGCAGCTCACAGGAAAGCACCATCTCCTCCCTCAGCAGGGAGCTGGGGGAAGCAGAGCAGATGTACCCTGTCTGTCCATGCTCGTCAAACATCAGATAGCAAAGTGGTTTTCTTCTATCATGAGGACTGGTGCATCACTGCCAGCCAACCATTTAAATGCTGTGGCTTTTTTCTTTAAAAAGAAAAAAAATTTAAACAAGTGTTTTAAAACAATGAGCTCAAGCCTGTCTGTCATCTTCCCATCTCTGTCTCGCCAGAAGGAACTAACTCTTCTGTATATTTTTATATTTTCTTTTCACCATTCAGGTTAGCTGAGGCTACGTCTACAGTAGCAAGCAGTGGAGCTTGACAGGAACAGACCAGCAGATCAAAAGAGCTGGTGCTCAGGAATAGCGCACGTACCACGTATGCAGGGAAGAAAGGTTGTGTTGGACTCGCTCTAGCCTGAATGCCCACGGCCAGCCATGGTACCTTCTTGGAGCATTTGTTTCAGTTTCATCCAAAATAACCATTTCCACACTCCCTGATGGCTCAGCAAAATGAACCAAAGCATGGTCATCAGAGATAACTGGGAGAGCACCTTCAAGACAGCACTGCAGGTATGAACTAAAACACCAAGAAGGTACATGCTGCAAATTATAGGAACTATCAGAAGAACTGTTAGCTACTTGTCAACCCCAGTAGAGGGTAAGGAATTCACCCTGAGCCCTTTATAGAGTCCCCTCCCTTCCACCCAGTAACAGCGTTTTATTTTCTGCAGACAGGAAAGCAGGGAAAAGAGGTATTTCCAGCATTTATGTTCAGCAACATGGTGTTAAGCAATTAAAAACAAACACAGTATTTTTTGTCAAGATTAAGAAGTTTATCCAAAGCTCAATGAAGGAAATGAAAATATGTCCACAGGAATGGGCCTTTTCATATAAATTTTAACTCATTAACTCCCACTAAGTCTGCATGGCAAGTGCCAACTTTCCACACTATTCCTTTCAATCTCCTTTTCCTTTCGAAAATGAATCAGCAGCATTTTCACTAAATAGGGTATCTTGGGAAGCCTGTTGACACTGAGTTTTGCCCTCCTGGTTTTCTTAAACACTTTTGCTCTTCTCATTGCGAGGATCCTGCAGCAGCTCTGCTCTGAATCACCACTGTCTTTACTGTCATTACAACCCATGAAGTGAGGCACTGCAGTACTTGGGGGCATGGACAGAGGCTACAGATTAAGTATATAAAGGTACTAAGTCACATCATTTAGATATCAGTGTACTTTTAAAGATAAGGGCTTGAGTGGCTTTTCTAATGCTTTAAAGAAAAACCACAGTGAAGCAGGGATTTGAACATAAGCGGCCTTCAGTGCCCTGTACAGGTGCCTCAGAAGCCATCCACTCCTTAAGAATTTTAGTGCCAGCTTTTAACCAGTTATGCACCTGACAGAGCCTTTAACAAACTGGAATACATCTATACAACCTATTTTTTTCATTAGGCATGTGGAACAGACAGAAATATCCATGACTGATTTTTTTTTTTAAGGCAGTCTCATGTGTCAGTTGTTTCTCCAATGCCATCAGCCCCGTCACATGCCATGAAGCCATGCAGTTAGGGGAACTGCAGACAGGCTCCTCACCCAGGCAGCATAAACAGGGCATAAATTTCAGTGCAGCTCCTATGGGAGCTTTTTGATTTGCAAAAGTCGCCCTTGAAAAGTCATAATAAACATTTAATGGACTTTTTGATCTCTCTGGTTAAAGGAAAAACTAGTGTGGTTGTAATAACATACTGGCCCCACCAGATGAGATGTAGAGCTAGAACACAAAAAACACTGGGTAAGAATTAGAAGACACCTGACCTCTGGATGAATTAAGCGGGTCTCAGAGAGATATCCTCCTTTACTCGGAGATGAGTGCACTCAAACAACAAAATCTACCTGCATATACCAAGTTTTCAGTTTAACTTGAAGAGAAATCATTAAGGATTAGGCACAACTGCATGAAAATGGCATAATTCGTTTATATCATTAAACACTCTCTTCAAGAAGAGTTTTAGCAGCCACGTTCATATATAATCATCCTTTGGGTTACAGTAATAAACAGTAACATGCACACAAATTAATAAGCAGAGCCAAAAATTAGGACCTCTGCAGTTAATTAAACAGTGAAAGAGTAAGTACTTGTCCCAACCTCTGAAAGCTAGAACACACTCTCTTGTGTCTGAATTAGCTCAGCAAGCAGGGAAAGAAAAGAGAAAACAGAGTTCTGCAGAGGCTCTGTGGGAAACGCCACACATAGGGTGTGTTTGCTGTCCTAGGGAAGAAAGTGGAAGGACTAGTGCATGGGAAAGAAAGTGGAGGCTGGATCCTCCCACAGGTAAACAGATCTGCATCCTGAAAGCAAAAAATATTCCCACTCCAGAGTGCCACAAAGCCTGTTCAGTTTCTGCTGTGGCCACTCTTCGGCAAGCGGCTGCACATTCCCCTTGCTGCAATCCCGAGACTCTTCAGCAACAAGTAATCCTATATCCAACAGTTCTCACAACACTGCCATGAAGATCTTCTCTTACCAAAGGAGGGAACATGACTCCTCATTTCAGGTAGCTGAAAACAGTTTAGGACCCCAGCTGTGCCCCTTCCATTTACAGAAGGCTGAGCCCTAGGCTGGACCCCTCTGTGGGGCCAGCCCATAACACAACCCTGGGAGGGAAGCTATGGGAGAGGAGACATAGGACAAGGCTCCCAATGTTATTCCTCCCATGCTCATTACCAGACAAACCCCACACTCCTGCCTGCTCCTTCTGTACCTGCAGCAAAAGCGATTTCAGGTTTGAAGGACCGTCCAGATGCCACCACAGAGCACCTCCCTGGCAAGCGTACTCTGCATCCAAAATGTCTGCAGTCTGCCTGGCAGGAGAAACCCTTCCCTTAAATATTTTCCCATAGGATGTATCTGCAATAGGTCCTGCTCCAGGCTTTTCACCTGCACTTTTAGGAGGCTGTGAAAGGACACAAAACAGCTTTGCAGCTAAGTTGTCCCACATGAGAAAACTGGGAGAAAGCAGAGAGTGCTGGAGGAAAGGGCACAGAAAATGTTGGTCTTATTGTGATTTAGTTTTATTATAACATCTAGGACAGAGGGAAGAAAAAAGAACAGAAGAGAAGGAGCCCAAGTCCTGACATCATGCAATTTCATAGCAATTTCAATTTTCTTGGCAGGAAGGATGGTAACTATTACTCTTTTGTTTGTGGAGATCAGCTTAAAAACTGGAAAAGGTTAAAGAGCAATATATAAATTTGAAAAGATACATATATAAGGGTTTGTATTCTTGCAGCTTTTTACTTCAGCCTCATGACTTTCTGACTAGCCTCATCATTTGAAAATGTCTGGAGATGGGAACATTAGAAACCATTCATTTCTTTTCCTATTTTCTTCATCTTTTTCAAGCTTCATTAAATGTCCTTAAAATATTTAGCTAAAAGGAAAGACACACTGGGAACAAAGTTAGAGTTTTACGTATTTTCCAGTGACTTTCTTTACTGCATCTTCTATGCCAAACACTATTAAGAAAGTGAATGTTCATCCTTGGACACTCTTCTAACTACAACCCACTGAAACAAATTCCTCCAAAGCAGGATTTTACAATATTAAGCCACTGACATTAATTTAATAGGATTTCTATAGTAATTAGAGCTATTAAGTAGTAACCTCCTCACTTATTATTTTAAGGAGGTTCTTCTTCCCCTCTTTACTTTTTTTTCTTCCCCAAAGTGCTGTCTTCCTCACAGAAGACTGTGACTTAAAATCACAGTCAAACATACTTAAAATCAGTATTTGGTTTTACACACAGTAGGGAAAATAAAAAAAGCTAACCATTTTATTACGTTTTTAGGTATATAACTTCACAAAGATATATGACCAAACCAATGGGCACATTAAATTGATCTTGTCCTAATTAACCAGACTAAACAAATGCTCTATCATCTCTGGACACCTTTCAGGAAAATAGGAGATTGGATCACAAAGTTTAAATGTAGAATAAAATATGAGCAATCCAAACTAGATCTCGCTCCTACTGTTTTCTTCTGTGACAACTACGGATGCGTGTCTCCTGTTACACTGTGTATCGCACAACACTGGACATACTCTTTGAAGCTGTACCTTGAGAATTTGAGAGGCAGATCATAACCGGTTTTATATCCATCTTTAGTGACCCAAAAAGTAAGCTGCTTCTCTAACAGTTATAAGCAGCCATTCCTTGAATCTGACATTTCTCTAAAACTTGAAGTAATCAAAGTCTCTGGCTGCTTTGCAAATCTCATCCCAAGATTCCTACTAGTGAGCCTATTATTCTTATTTCATCTTTCCTACAACAGATCTGCAGGTAAAGTTACTAATGGTTTCTATAGGTCATGTCAGAGAATGTGTCTTTGGTGCTTCATCACAGCTGTGTTCCCATTTGCCTGTTTGACCCTGAGCGGATGCTGCAGTGTCACAGCTCCCTATAGAGGATGTGTCTGTACCATTTGTTGCACCTTAATCATCACAAAAATTGCCTATGTCACTTCTAAGGGATGTCCCTGTTTTACAACAGCACAAAGAGCTTGACCCCTGGTCTGCAGTGTGTTCATTTCAGCATAATCTGGGAGGTCAAATTATTACAGCAAAGAAATGTGATTTAGTCATTTCAATTTTAATAAGCAGGGCTCTTTCACCAAGATATTGTCCAAAAAACGCGACTGTTAGTCGACACACAAACACCAGTCTGACTTTTTTTTTTTGGTCAGAAAATAGCATGAGTATTGTTTAAAAATAAAACCCTATTCTAAAATCACATGCAACTTTATTTCAGGACCCTGTGCCTTAAAGCTAGATAGTGTTTTCCAAACCCGTTACATGACAACAGCCACCTCAGTCTTTCTACCAAAGGCTGACTTTGACTGGCACAACAAATGTGTGTCTGACAAGCTGTGCTTGGTGCAACAGCCAGACTACCTCCTGTCTGGTAGGAGTTTTTGCTTGCTCTCCTGAAAATGTAATACTGAAGCAAAACGGAAGAAAATTCACCATTAAAGACGCTTGGCTTTAGACCACTGTTAACACTCACTCATCGTAACACATGGCTTCAATGACAATATTAGTGCAAATATGGATCGTAAAAGTAACTTGGCAGAATACTCTTTTGCACCATCTGTTTTAAACATATTTTCTCTCAACTAATCACCATAGTAATTTCATTGCAAGTGAGCTAAAAGGAAATAGCTCTGTGGAAACATGACTTAGCCCATCCGTCCTAGAACCACCAGGCTCTAAACATCTCAAAGACAGGCTTTCCAGCAGTGCGAGTCCTGCTGCCCGGACTAGCCTCCTTGATAGCCTCCATGAATGTTTTCTTTAATAAGTTCAGAGGAAAATCAGCCTTCCCAGGAAATTCTCATAGAAAGAAATTCAACACGTAATTAAGGAAAACCCAGAAAGTCTCTCTGACAGGACAACTCTGATGTAAGCATTATCATTAAGCTGTCCAGGTAGCTGCCATTAAATTGGAACAATTTAAAATCAGCCAGTGAGTGCTTCCTTGCCAAGTTATAACTGATTACAAGTAAGGATGAAATACTCTGACCTGTAAGAAATTTGTTTAGAAGCCACAAAAATTTTCATCTTGTTTTGGCCACAAGCTATCTTTCTTGCAGGGGATATAGCAGTAAGAACAGAAAAACAAAGCAAATGAAATAAAATAGTACTGTAGTTAATAGCCTCATTAAGACAGCTTAATGCAACCATCTAATTGTCAGCAAATTGAAAACACGGAGACTAATGAAATGGCAAAACTGTTTTCATGCTGGTGGTTCCCTTGAAAACAGTTTACAGTAACATTTATTCCAAATAACAAAACAAAAGAACCAATGAGCACATCTGTACCAAAAAAGGCAATAGATCTGAAAAGACCATGAGAAAGTACAAGAGCTCTTATCTTTCATTTCACTGCTGAAGTGTCTCTCATGAAACACAGAAACATCTGCAAAGAAGCACAGACACAAACCAGCTACACTGATCATAACACTAGCTTTAACAGGTTTCTGAGAATTCCCTTCAACTTGTACACACAGATTTTTGCCAAAAATCTACATTAAAAAGGCACAGAAAACTAGAGAACTACCGTAACTTACCTTGCAGCGATAGATGGAGATCGTCTATTTCGGAGGAAGCCTGCTCCTCTGTTGAAGGAGATGACTGCTTTGATGCCATATTAAATTCTATGGAGATTCTTTAATCAATTTCCAAACTGAAATTATGGAGGGGGAAAAAAAAAGAAAAAAGGAAATCAGTACAGTTTTGCATAAAAATTGATGGTCCTCAAGAGTGTGGCACTGAGACACTGAGTTTTGTTTTGGGTTTTCTTCCCTTGTCAGGCTGTTTCCTTAGCTTATACAGAATAAAGTAACAGTTCCTACTGTGTGAATCCAAGCTATGGTCCCTTGACTCTTTCCTAACAGTGGCCAGCAGTACTCTGCAACACAAACCGTGGATCCCAGTGTGTCTTGCCATGAAAACAAAAGCACTAGGATAAGGAAAATGAAACACAGTTGTTTTTCTTGAGGGTGACAAAGGCTTCAGTGCCTTCTGCAGATTTGTTACTGCCAAACCTCATTTTTTTAAACCTTTGTACTTTTCAGATCTCTCTTCCTGTCCTGGTAATCGTTGTGGAATGGAAACAGTTTAGGCAGTATCTGCAAAGATTGAGGTGAAATGAAAAGGCAGTGGTTATCGTACAAGAATAATCACAGCTGCTGTCTCTGTCTGGTACCTTTGTTACTCCTCAACCCCCCATGAAGGACTTTCTTTTCCCAACTCCTCCATTTTCCTCTCCCTGGATACCTCCCCTATCTCTAATGCAACTTTTGTATACAACATGCTGCATCTTTCTTAAAAGGGTAAAACTGTTTCTGTTACTGCAGTAGCTATATTTTTCAGTTTCCTACTGTAGGAAAAAACGGATAGTGACTCAATTTTATCAAGAACTTAAATTCAAAGAGAAATAAAGCTGAAAATTAAATAAGGGCTCACCTTAAACAATCTTTGTTACCTAAATAACTGCAACCTTTTCATCAGAAGTACTAGGATTTACACACCATATAACAACTCATCCACCAAGTATATGCCAAAATAAAGGGCATGGATAGATGAGTAAGGAAATACAACATTAAAGAATGCCAGAGAAATTTTTACATTCAGTCCCCCATTCATGTGAATCACAAGGCAGCCTTTGTTTACTATATACTATTTTTCCTCATTCTGTCTCACTGCACAGAAAGAGCAACATGTGTTTAATGAGGAGCTATTCAATATTTTGTTTTCCTCACCCTGAACAATGTGTGTCCTTGTGCTTTATCCAAGAGCTGCTCTGATGACAGGATTATTAAGTTCCTCACAAGATTTTCTATGGCACTCATCACCCCCGCATCTGAACGCTTCTCTAACATCAATCAATTCACATCTACAGCATCTACATGAGATCGGGGATTATTGCCCGCTTTTAGAATCACAGAACCTATTTTGAGTTGGGAAGGACGTTTAAAGTTCATCTAGTCCAACCTCCCCACCATGGGACATTGTTTTACCGATGACAAGCAAAGGCACAGGTTATAAAGAGATTTTAAAAGTTCCTAATTTGACTGTGATTTTACAGAGAATTAGGTAATGTTCATATGGCCAAAGCACCGATTCCACCTGCTGCAGTGAGTAAGCACCATTTCTGCAAACCAACAACAACTTAGAACTAAAACCCAAGGCACCAGATTCAAGAAAGGAGAGTTCTAACTGAGGCAGGTAAAGATGAGACCTATCCAGATAACCAGAGAAGAGGAAAACATATTTTACAAGAGTTTGGCTTGCTTAGCCTAGCAAAAAGAGGAGGAGAAGGAATGTTTGATCTTTGGCAGGCTCAAGAACAAAAGGATATAAATAAGCCACGCCTTGAAGTTAGGATGGAAATCAGAAGAAGATTTCTAAATGCTGGGTTCTGACAAAGCCTCCCAATACAGGCAACAGGCACAAAGGTGACGTGATTTTAAGATTGGAATGGTTCAGAAATAGACATCATAAAGCAGTCGCCTTTATTACAGGGACAGTTGGACTTTCAACCCTGGGGAGCTCTCAGTTCTCTGTTCTGAAGCCAGAAGGATGTCTCGAATCAAACAACCAAAAAATAGCCACACTGTTAGCCACCACTGATAAAAACTAGGGTTTAAGTGCCAGGACTAGCATCTCACAGGAACTGAGTGAGGGCACGGGCTGACCAAGAATCCAGTTCTCCCAGCAGCGTTGCCAAGGTAATGCAATCTTCCCTGGGAAACTCCTTCCTTTTTCTCTCCAGGTCAAGCAATACAAAACCAAAGTCTAAAAATGCAAAATGTCAGGTGGGTATCACTGTATGTCTTGAATTTAATTTTGCCATCACCACCTTGAAGGTTACTAACTAAGCAGCGAGACCCAAATGGGGGAGTATGTCAGCAAAATCCAAACCACATCACCAGATCTGTCGCTTTTTGCCCCCAGGACAGAGGGAGAGTTAGCTGCGTTCCCTCCACCTGGAATTCTCCAGTGACCAATTGAAGATCTTCAGAGATGTATAAGAAATAATAAATCCTGGGCAACAACAAATCCACAGGTGAAATCAATGAGCCTGCCTGAGGTTATAATTCAAATTGGGTGTCCAAGTAAAGGAAGAGGAATAGGACTAGAAGCACACATGTAGTCACCCACCATTGCCACATCAGCATAACCTACAAGCGAGACATCCCCAAAACTGTGTACATAGGTAAGTTCGTGTGGTTCTGGGCTGTGCACTCCACACCAGAGCCAATGCATGCTCTTTTTAACACAAGTTTACTCTCTTTTTTTTCATTTTACTTTAAACTAAACTCTGCTAACAGATTTTCTTTAAAAATAACAAAAGTAGCACAGAATCCCTGAACAGTGAAAACACACATATCTGTTTGACTTTAAAGCATCCAGATTTGACATAGTGACATAAGCTGAGTCAAGCCATGTTCACCTAATTTACACGATGCTACAGTCATTGACAGCATAGTCCAGAGAAAGGTCGCAGGATTTGGCATTAAAATTCCTCTATAATAACAGGAAAATAAGCAAGAGCCATGAACAGCATTAATGGGAAGTTTCATAAACAAAACAAAATGCATTTTCTGCCTTTCTATGCCTGCTTCTCCTCTGGCCCCATCCTTTCCCAGCTACAGCAAGCACACAGCACCTAGCGTCTCCTTCTGTGTGCTTGTGCTGCACTTCACGTGATGGGACCCCAATCTCAGTTCAGATCTCTAATCACTGAAGTAGTTGAAGTTAATAAAAGTTTCAGGACTTTAAAGCAGAAAGCATGCTAAGCTTTAAAGCATTAATTAATTATGTTACTTAATTTATTAAGTACATGATCATAGAACATGTATAAATGTAAAAAAGCATCAGTTCCTATTTTCTTTTAAGGTCAAATTAAGGTCTCCTTCCCAAAAAGCATGGGATATTTTTAATTTTTTTTTTTAATGCAGAAATCCACTCAACAAATCCACAGTGCAAGTTATAAAAACGTGCAGCTAATACAAGGTAAGTTTATGCTAAAGCTTTCTCATCCCTGAAACCCTCTGTTCACCACCCAACACAGCCCATGCACTTTGTCTCTGATTCCTGCTCTGACCCAACAGAAGACTCCGCAGCTGCTTTGAAAGGAGACACACAGACACTCTTGGAGGACATACCTGCAAGGATTAGTATTCTTTAGAAGGTACAAGGTACAGATTGTCTGAGAAGGGATTATACAGGGACAATACGCCTGTCCCTTTGCCCTTCCCCCTGAATTGCATTCCAATAAAGGACATCAAGTGTAACTATATCATATCAACCTCTGAAGAGTCTAAAACCATCACGCTCTTGGTAAGACCATTCAGCAATGCTTTACATAGGCATAGGTAGGAATAATTGTCTTTTTTGCTTTGTATTTGAGTTGATTATTTTGTTTCAAAACAGCTCAACAAACCTGCAGAGCTAAAACAAATCCTTCATTTCCATGAAATACTGGACAACTATGAAATACCCATAGTGTTGGAAAGAATTCAAATGCTTTCAAATGACATCATGTCTTCTCGGTGGGGATGAAACTGAAGGTCAAGAAAATTACCTTGTCTTTCGCTCTTTCTGGAGATTCTGGCATTAATACAGGAAGGCATTTAACTGCTGACACCTTGGGATAACCTGTGAAGTATAACAGAGCCAGAGAGAGAAGCCCAGGAATGATGGGACCTTGTTTCCACTGGATTTGTTTCCTGTCAATTAACTCAGAGTTGTTGTATGAGCTCATCTTTTCTCACCATGGGAGAAGTCACACAAGAAAGGTGCATTATGAATGTCCTCGAGAGAAAAGCTTTCCACTGGTGCCCTCCAAAGGAGTAAATTCCTGGCCACCTGGGCTCAACCTGTAGCTCAAACAGTTCAACTATCAGCAAAAGCTTTTCCTGTGACAAGGGCACTCACAAGACTCAAACCCAGGCTTTCCTCTAATGAGTACTGGTAAAGTACTTCTTCCCTTCCCTCTCCAACTGTTTCCACAATGGGCACCTAAAAACATAGGTGGAAATTAGATCAGCACAGTCATATCACATAATTTCAACTTAAATTCCTTGGAATCTCTCTTCCTTTCCCAAATTCAGCTGCATCTAGCCAGCAGATTAACAAATGTACTGGGTAATTACACACAGACTTAGCCACATGGACAGAGAGAAACCTAAGAGCAGGTAGCTGACTAGAAATCTCAAGGAACTAACCTGAAAATAATCACCGCAGAGATTTCATCACGAGAAGAGGCAACACTGATTTCAATACCATGTCTCCAGTGAGGCTTAAGCCCCAATGAGATCTAAGAGATGCTCTTCTTAAGCAGGGTCTTTATAAGGACAACCTTGGCTCAGAAGAAAGAGGAAAATAAGTTTCAGATGGATTTGGAGGATTCATTAGCAAGGATTTCATAGCCTTAACTTGGATCAGCGTGGTTTGCAAGCATTGCCTTTCAGCTGCTCCAAGTATGAAAAAAATTGCAGTTACACAGTACGCTCCTCTACAGTGAAACTGCTGCCATTTTCAAAACAACAAGTGTAACTACAGTTAAAATATAAGATGCATGTTTCATTAATTGTTTAAGGTTACTTCTACAAAACAGCTGGGGTCACTGATTAAGAAGCAAAGTAAAGTAGTTGGTGTGATTTCCATGCTGACCCAGGTAAGACCATTTGCAGTCTCTGAATTCCCCCATGCCCCTACACTGTGCCGCAGCCTGCAGCACAGATGTTCCCTCAGACTCCTCCCCAGGAGACCATCTTGAAGAATCATAGGGCATGAAATTGGCTCAGGCATGTGCTCCTTAAAGATGAAAGCGGCAGATATCTTGCAAACGAGCCCAGCTAGAGGTAGCTGAATATTATAATCCACTACAAGTAAATCCCTGCTTCGTCGGTTTTGTATTTGTAGACACATGCCCCATATTTTCCCAATTATGTTGGCTACATGCTTTCCACTGGTGTCACAACAGGAATTACAGACATCTTTGCGTGGCATCTCCAACCGCTTGTTTTTACTTTTCCTTCTTTGAAGTGCCACTGATTATTTATGAGCCACTCAGGGACTCAAAAGACTTTCCCTCCATAGAGGCCTCTACATGTAAACTGAAGTCTGTTCCTAGCAACAGATTATTATTACTCATGGGTTCAGTCGAGCCAATGTCATGAACAGAAACAGCAGATTTTTATCTTTGGTGAACTAGTCCAAAGGAAGTAGAGCACCACAATGCAGACCGACTGAAGACCCATTTCTTTTTTTGTTATTAACAAAGTCCTCAGTTTATTTTACCTTCAGAGGGAAGCCATAACACTCAGAAGTGCAAGTCTTGAGCCTTGTAAAGCACTCCTGAGCCACTTCTTTCAGTAAACTATTTTTCTGTAAGTCTGTCACAGCCTCCCTAAAGGCAAATTGTTGGGAACCAAATCATAATAATATGATCTAAGGAATTATCTCAGAAAATCCCTTACATCGAGTTGGTTTGAGTTTTTGCTTTTATACAGTATTTTCTTTTACCCTCACACATCTGTTAAGTCACAGAAGTTCACATAGCGCTTAAGTCTGATGGTCACGCTTTCTCTACAACACTTCTTTAAAGGTTTTGCCATTTTTTCTTCTAGTGTCAAGGGTGGGGAGGAAGGTGTGTTTAAGCATACATTTTTCAAGATCTTGGCACTAAAACACTCTTTTCTTAAGGTCCTACTCCAGACTGAAGTTCATCCCTTCCACATTTAAAATGCTTGCCAACATTGCTCTTGTGGGCGATTTCAGATTGTATACATGTCCACAGCTGGAATGGGATCACATGGCAAACATGCCAATCCCCTTCCCTTCAAAGCCAGATTCTCAGGTAACAAAAATCAGGGCAGCACCATTGACAGATCTACCTTGACTTCCCCACTTGAGGAGCTGACAACTTCTCTCTGTCTGGCAGAAAAAAAAATTGTCATCATCTAGTAAGCAATAACATCATATTCTCTGCACTTTCCTGGGGGAAGAGAAGGGCTTCCCTTAGGTTTCCTTCACTTTGAAGGTGATAGGGAAAAGGGGCTATAGCCTTCTGATCCTACATAATACCCTACCACAGTCAGATGGGTATCAGCCGGTCTTTTAATAAGTGGCATTAGAGGGACTCTGCACTGCCTGGGATAATGCTAAAACAAGTCTGGCCTTGGGTCTTCCTAAGGTATCAGTAGCTGGAGATGAAGAAATTGAAGAGGAAATGCTTGGAAAAGGCTGAACAACTCTGCTCAGAAAGAACCAAGCCCAGAGACCATTAGATCTGCAAGAGATAACAGAGATGGGACACAAAGCTACACCCCATTGTCACAGAAACAGCCTTGCCTCATGTGAACTGACACCGTGAAACTATATGCACAAGTAAGGACCCCTCCAAAGAATAAGAGCTGCAAGATCGAGACATCTCTTATTAGTTTATTTATGACAGCAGCAGTACATTTTTGTTATCCAGGGACTTCCCAGTGATCTATTTTTAAGTCTTGAAAACGTGCCAGGACAAGCATTTGAGTATACAAAAGCCACACCACTTTTTAAGGCCAGCAAATGTTGCTGGTTTGTCTTTGATTTATACATCAGTAATAGTTCCTGTTACAGAAGAACAATGGCTCTTCTCATTGCGTTAATCAATTTAAAAACGTGGTTAGGAAAGTGTCTTTCTTGACCTTTTCTTTTATGGGGGGGGTGGTGGTGGTAATATATCAGTCATCCTGGTACAATTACACAGTTAGAAAACTGCACTAACTCCATGCTGTTGTTAACATAGGCACAAAAATGCTTTTATTGAGAGCTAAGCCTTGTTCATGCATTCACAAAAGTCAACTCGTGGAGGTGCACGATGCATTTGCTTGCCCTCAGAACAGGAGCCTCTCTTGCATTCATCTATTCCCAAGTGGAAACGCAGTGTCAAACCAAACTTACTAAAGTTGGAGAAAACGCTCACTTTTCAACAGGTTCCCAAGTTTTCCCACATCATTAATAAAAACAAGAACTGCTCAGAACTCAAAATCACAGTTGTTAATGGGAGAGCGATGAGTGCTTGGTGGCTTAGAAGGCTTGATGCCATGCCCCGCGATCACCTCAGGGTACACTGCTATGCAGGAGGCTAAAAATACTATGCTGACTTCATGGCTCCATAGAAGTCAAGAGTTTGGACAACCATTCAACCTCCAAGATGCAGCCCATAATACCATAATACCATAACCCCACATACCAGCTCAAATCTACCTGTGCAATGCCCAGAAGCCTCCAATTATGTGCAACAAGCCCTGTCATTTATACGGTGTGTTGCTGCAAGGCCAGAATGGAAAAGCTTTTCCAAAGCAGGAGTCGTTCTCACACTTCCCTGCCGCCCAGTGTGCCAGCAGTGCCGCAGTCCCAAGGCCGCTTCCCGCAGATAACGGGGCTGTGGGGAAGGGTTATCGTAAAAACAACATGGGAAACAAGCTGGCTCAAGATCTGCGCTGTACCTGGGAAGTACATCCTGTGCATAAACACCACCTCCTCTTAACGAGGAAAGCATGCAACAAGATGACAACAGCTATCAGTTCACTCCTACAAGCCCATTTTCACATGAAAGCTGCTCCTTCCTATCTGACTCCCTGGCCCTGGCTACCTGGGGTCAGGTGAGGCCAGCAGCCAGGCACAGCACTGAATAGTCACACTCTGCTTGGCTTCCTTTTGGCATGGGAAAGGGTGCAGCGTGGCCATAGCAGTCCCAGCACTGCAGGGCACAGACAGACCTCTGACCTTTAGGCGTGCAGTTCCCATCACAAAAGCAAAGGGCTGTGCAAAGCTCATCATAGTCCTCCTTGCACATCATACCCCCTCCTCGCAGCTTCCTGGCCCAGAGTCAGTTTTTACAGCTGAGAAGGAAAGGGAAGGGGGAGGGAATCGCCTGCAACCAGAGTGAGCTGAACTCCCACACAGGGGACTGCCTGATCAGAATGAACTGGACAAGGCTGCCTGCTCTAACCAAGCAAGAAGTATTGCAAGAAGTTTGGGGTCTTTTTTCTTTCTTTACAAATGTTTCTTCCTTTCCCCTAGACTGCAACTGAAATTCTTTGGTTCGTGTTTTAACAGAGACTCACAGCCAGCTTCCCATTAACACTGGAGCCACTTTACACAAGTGTAAAAGGTATTTAAAATAGCAGTGTGTAACAACTACTCCTGCTTTGCATTAATGACATGATATTAATGAGAATCAGGCTCCTTGTAATATTCTGCCTTTGAAGGAATACAAACATTTCCTTTCCACTGCCTTCCCAACTCTCTCCCCTAATAAAGGAAATAGTCAGATGGTTAACAAACAGATTATTCTGTTGAGTGAAGCTCGTCCAAGCAATAAAAGGCCTGGAGTTTCTCAATTAAATTTCTTTTTCAATTCATTTCTCAATTAAATCATAAAGCTGTTCTTGTTCAGAAAGATCTTCCTGAAGAGCAGCAACCTGCTCTTTCAGGAAATTTAGAAAAGGGAAAGGTAGGGATGGCAGCAATCTAAACACAGGAGTTTTCCCTGAAGCGGGGACTTGTCCTTACAGAGCAAAATCACTGGAAGCAGTAATGCAATGTTTACACAACAGACCCCCACAGACAGAGCCATTGATGGTGTCAGGAGAGGGGAGGAAAGTGAAACACAACGTGTATTTGGGAGCCAAAGAGAAAGAGCATGTCTCATGCTAAACCGATCTGCTTTGGCAGTATTCCTGTAAAGATCACGCACTTGTTTTGATCACTAAATATAGCAGAGAAAAGGAATCTACCGAGAGTAGCTCTCTCTGGCAGCACTTGTTGTTTTAACACAGGCAGAAGGAGAACACAAAAGAGAGATTTACCGAGCAAATGGCAAATGCAGCTTGCCAAATTTGAAGGGCAAATTACAATTTAAATGATAGGTCCTAACCTGGCAGCTGTGAATTCATCAGCTCCTCTCAAGCACGTCCAGCTGAGGCTACAGCAACAGGAACTACCACTCTTCCGCTAGCACACCTCCGCTCTGACCTGGAGGGGCCACCTCTCCATAGACATAGACATGTCTGTATAATTCTTCCAGCTGAAATCTTCCCCCAAGTGCCAGTCAGGGTCTTCTTTGTCTGTTTTTACACCTTCTGTCCCAAACAGTTCAAGATTTGTGGACAAAGCAGCCTTTCTACAAGTGCAGCCTGCACGTTTGCATGTCTATGCTGGTTTTCCACACATGAAAAGGGACTTCCAAGAGCACTGTCTCCCACTCTGTGGGACCCTCCACTGCAGGAGAAAACCAGTGCTTTGCTCAGGCAACTCAGCAGAGCCTCCGCACTGCTCTGCTACCTAAAGCACTTTTGTTTGCTGCTGAAGACAGATACAATTTCTTTCTCTTTGCTTTCAAAGAATGAGTTGCTTTAGGGTAAAGAAAACACACACAAACTTAATCTCTGATTTATATCATAGTTTCAAGCCTGTAGAATAACTTTTTGTGGGCAAAGAAAACCAGGCCAAACACCGTTATTCCTACCAGTACTGTTGCCAGAGAGGACCAAACAGCCAAACTGCACGTAGACAAGGCAAAAGAAAGAACTGGCTGCTATGCAGTGACCTGCAAGAATAAACTGTTCTCACTACATAAAATAAAAATTAAAAAAAAACAGTTGTAATTGCAAAGCCAAGGACTCCAAATAAGAAAGAGCCAGACTACAGGATGCTTTACTTATGTCACACAGTGCCCTTCCACACGTGCAGGATGACAGAGCCTCCTCTCCAGCATTTGTATCACAGAGCTGTCCAGGCGGCTTTCTTTGAGAATCAGGATTTCTCACAACACAGACAAAACAGGATGGGGCTCACCGGCGTTCGTCCATTTCCCTCACTGAAAGGCAGCAACATTACTAACACAAAAGTTACTTATAGGCAAGTTCAGTCAAGCAACAGAGAATTCACGTTGCGTAAGCAGAGCTGCCGTACCGTTCTCTCCCGAGCCAGCAGCCGCAGCAAGGCTAGGGCCAAGCCAGTGAGGTAAGCCACGAGCCGCGTCTGGCCGCCCCAGCCAGCTCCAGCCCACCGAGGCATGTTCCTGTACAGTCTGCGGAGACGCGCCTCTCCGAGTCCTCAGCCAGAACGAAACTCCAGTGAGGAGGTGGCGTGTGACCGCCAACGCAAGTCCTTGGAACAGGATATGCTTCAATTTCCTGACAATCCACACACTGGCTTCCAGTACAGTAAACTCCTGGACTGGCTTTTTGGAGAATCTTTGCAAGAAGAAACATGTTCAGTCACCTCCAAGCTTTTCAAAGGTGAAGCTTTCACTTGAATACAGTATCTGTAAAGCCATTTCAAGTCTACTTACAGCCCTAGGAAGCCACAACTGTTCTGCAGTCTGCATTGCACAAGTACCTGCTTTCTCCCCCTTAGGAACTCCCAAGGTGCCCTGGGCACATAATTGGGAAGACAATTCAGATTTTTCACTCCTTGAAAATTAAGCCGGCTCTGCTCTTGCCTCCCTCTGACAATAACAAGCTCTGCTTTCTCCATCCCAGGGGTATTTCATCAACAACATCCCACCCAGTTCTGTGTAAGAAACAACATTGCAAACAATGAGACACTTTTTTTTTTTCTTTGAAAAGAAAAAAAACAACCCAAGAACCCTAAACCTGTCAGTCTGCTAACTGTGAAACTGCTTGTTACAGACTAAGTGGTTGATGAAGCAGGATGACAATACCAGGAAATACCTGGAATTGATCTTCAGTGTTCATTTTTGGAAAATGGCTTTTCTCCCAGCTCTTATTTAATAGTTTGCTCTTTCCCTCCTCTCCCCAGTTGTTCTCTCTGGGATCAAACTGCAGTTTGTTTCACCTCTTGGAGGTCACCCACGGACCCCCTGAGCAGAACTTCAGGAATCAAATTCTGGCTCAGACAACACATTCTTTCTGTTTCACAGCTCTCGTATTCTTTCTCTTATCAAAAAAGGTAGGAGAACGCTCTGGTATTTGTCTGAGATCAGAAGTGTGCAGAATCTGTTTAACATTCAGTACTTGCCTGTACTTTGTATCTCTGCTATACAAGTGAATTTCTTCAACAAATTCTCCCCCTAGACACTCAGCTCATTTAGCAAATGGAGTCTTTCTGCTGTGAACTAGTTCTCCACACAGCAGAAAGTTTATCCCTACCGTACCTGCTTTACCTGTGTAGATAAATTAGGCTTTTTCCAGAAGAGCTAGTGATTACTTTTTTCCAGGACACCCAATAACACAGCAAAATTTCAGAGCAGACAGGTCACAGCTCCCTGTGCAGCTCCAAAGCTCCCTGAGCTCTGCATTTAGATGCGCATTGCAAGGTTTAGGTATGTCAGTTTAAAGAGTTTCTGTACATCATCTGACAACCACTGAATAATCACACATGCTGTCTTCGGCCACTGAGAGCCTGAAGTGCAGCACATTTACTGCTTCGAGGTTTAGCTGTTTGCTGCAGATCGGGAGCACACACACAATCACCCACACCAGCCCAGGGGATATACAGTAATTCAACCGTGCGCCGGAACTATGGATTTTAGAAGAGAAAGGACAGGGAAAGGAGGATGAGTAACAGCCTATATAATTTGGCAAAAAGTTTTCACAAGAAGGAAATGAGTACCTACTGGGTGCCATCCACCACCAAGCATCAGGCAGCCAGTCTCAGCCATGGGAGGGTGGCAGATCACAATGCAGCTGCAAGGAGCACGGGCTGGGGCAGGAACGCCCTCTGGGAGCCTGCAGTCATCCGCATTGCTTCCACCTCTGCCACTAACCTGATGCGCAACCTTGAATAAGCTGCTCTGCAAATCCCCTTCAGCCTCTTACAATTGTCTGGTGCTGTGGGTCCAGCCCAGAGTTTTTCTGAACCCAATGAATGACCAGGGGAGGAGGAAGGCTTTGAACTGGACATTGGTGTTTGCTCTGTGGTCTAAGGCAAAGCCCTCCAGGCACATCACCTTACGCTGCACAACCTATATGGACACCGAGCCTGGTAGAAATGAGGATACTAGGAGCCCTCCTAGAATCTCTGCTGGGAAATGAGACACTTTGGCAGAGATTCAGCTCTCCTGACGCTGAACAGCTACAAGAGAGATACCTCCATGTGCATTTATTATTTGAACTCTGTAGAAACAATGGAGAGAAACAGACAATTTAGGGCAGTTTGTCCAATGTATTTTTAGATGTCCAGTGCAGTATGGATGGGTCACGGCCCAAAAGTGTTTGCTCCTCTCTAGTGACTATGAAAGGAGTCCAGACAACTGTCTCTCATGCAGGTAGTTACATTGTAGTTTGGCAAGATTAATCTCACCCTTTTAAGTTAGGGCGAAGGAAGGAAGCAATGAAGCATCCCGCTCAGTCTACACTTAAGTGAGAAAGAGCATCTCCACCAGAGACAGTGCTTCCCTCCTTAGTAAACATCTTGCTACTAGATAATATCCAACTACCTTCTCCGAGAGGGCTTGGCTTTGCTGGAAGGGCTTGAACTTGAAGCTTTCATCAAGTATTCCTACAACCAAAGCTCCACATTGCTCACTACACAGAAGCCTTCAAGAAGCAGAACACACTGCTTGTGGGGCAGCTTTCTTTTCTCTTCCTGCATCATTTAGATAGTTATAAACCAATCCCACACAGAGGTCTCACTAATGTGAACTGAAACGAAACCATTTCTGAAGCATCTTTAGAACCTCTTCGTGGCCAGCTGTACACAGGCCCTTTGCCTCAGACCAATGAGTTATGTTCAGCAGCATATTCATTCCCCTCTCTGCCTCACCTTTCACTCCATCATTCACCAATGTCTTTCTCCTGGCAACCAACAGACCAAAAGATTCAGCAGGCAAAACTTTTTCCCGTAAAACCCACATTTCTGCCTCCTCCCTGCACTTCCACAGAAGTAATTACAAGTGCTTTGTTTTCCATCTGAATTGTCATTTCCTTTGATAGAACTTGCAGCCCAAGTCTTAAAGCTCAAGTAACTAATATCATTCTTTTCTTCCCATCCCTGACCACAAACAGTACTGCTTGTTTCGAGGTCAGCAATTCCTTAAAAACCTCCCGGGGCAATCTGTGCAGCTACATTGTGTCCGGAGTTATCAGCAGGCTGCAGGGAGGTGAGAAAGCAAACACACCTCCCTACAAGACACCAGAGACCAAAGTAAGACCAGAGTCAAAGCCTGCCCCATTTCCCTCCTGCGGGCAGATAACAGTCTGTTCTGCACCAGCCTGTTTCCCCAGCACAGCTTTCTGCTCCCTTCCTGTGTGTGCAGCTGAGCTGAAGTTCTTTCCCCATCCTCTCTTCTGTCCGTGTCCTGGCTCTTTAGCATCCCCACAGAAGCCGCTTGCTTCATCTCCTGCTCTGAGCACTGTGATTTAGGGGATCTAGAGGCTGTTGTCTTCATCTCCTCACTAACACTGGGACTTGTGTGTAAACCATGAAGGTCGCAGGAAGTTGGGTGGTGTTCAGAGACACTGTTTAGCCCTCCCATCTCCACTCTGCAATCCTTTCGTGGACAAAATGCTCCAGACATCAGGGGTCTTTCCCCTCTCGACATGATCCCAAGACAAAATACATTAATCCTTCACAGTGACTACTTGCTGCTGACACCCTTCATGGTCCACAGGACAAGAAAGGGTAGGTAGTCAAATCCATGTCCTGTGGAGTAACATACACTGTATTTTTTCATTCATAGTCCAGTAGGTATAACCTCCTGCTCCTCCTGGGGAAGCTGCATGTCTGCACAGGAAGAAGCAGGGTGAACATAGCCTGCCCCTTAGCATGGCCATACCACCTGTACTCCCAGAGATGTATTTATGCTTCAGACCAATTCAACCACATCAGCTGAAGTAAAAAGCTCTCCCAGACCCAAGCCAGGTCTCAATCCCCACCACCGAGCATTGTCAGCAAAAATCAACCTGATCTCCCAGTGGCTACGTGGCCACCTCTATCTCACTTACAAGAGTCTTCTACCCAGAAATTCAGGCAAAGGAAAATTAGGTGAGAGGTGTATGAAATGTCACCTTCTCTTTAATAGCAGCTTATGGATTCAGCCCCAAAGTGTTACTCATACAGTGCTCCACACTCTACACATATAATCCCACCACCTAATCCGACTACTTGTTCAAACAGGCACCTTGCTAGGAGTGGGTCCTTGCCATTGCCGTCTACATTTCCAGCGTTCCTCCAAGACCATGTCCTCTCCCACATCTAAAAGTCCTGTGACAGTTCAAATTAAACTGTGGGAAAGCCAGGGCAAGGGTGGTGACACACATGGCTCATTCCTTCAACATGAGAAACAACACAACCCCTTCCCACCTGATAGGTGCTCTCCCACGCTGCCAAATCCTGTTGGGGAATCGCTTCAGTTGTGGTAAGCAACAGATAAACATCTCTGCACATACAGAGAAAAAGCTTCTCAGCTGGTAGGCTTTTAAAACTGGTATTTATTGTGCCCCAGGGAAGAAAAGAAGTTGGGTAAATGGGCTGAAAGGCACAGCTTCACTAGGAAGAGTTTGGATCGTCTCTTCGCATCTCTCCATACAAACGCAGCCATTGAGAGTCCAGCTCTAAAACAGAGCCGCAGTTGCTAAGAAAACAGCGCTGCAAACAGATGTCAGGAGATGATTCATGGAGTAAGGGCATATCCCTGTACTACAGAGAAACTAACTTGAATGAGGCTCTTTATACCTGATCTTCCAAGCTGGGCTTCTTCATGCCCTCTTTGGGATTTTTTTCTTTAATTCATTTCCATATTCAGATGGCAAGGAAGCCGAACGGAGCTAAAGTCACTGCTTATGGAATTAATTACTGGTAAAGGGCTTTTACAACACTGACAATGAACTCAGTAGAAGGGCTAAACTGTGGCCCATTTTTCCCCTGAAACAAAGCATTTTTCTCATGAAACAAGAAGCAGAAGAAATAACATAAACCTCACAGTTAAAAACTGCAAAGAAACAAAGAGTAACAACTTGTTCTTTTGATACTTTCCCTTATACCATAAAACTTAAAATTAACGACTAGGGAGATAAAGCATTTTCAACCTATTAGGTCATTAGCCAGTAACGCGTGTTGCTTCTTGAATCACTTCATTGTGTCCATGGTTCAAATCTTTGCCTGACAAATAAATAAAACATAGCTATCACACTACGGGGCTGGCCGAGTGCTACTGACACGACAGAGTTCTCATTTATTTTAATGAACTTTTGATCTGATTTTATTGGAGAAAAAAGTTCCTTTGCCCCTCTTAAGCCATCATGCTCAATTCTTAATACTATACAACATCAACAACACTTAAAAGACAGTTCCCTGAGGTTATTTGTAAAGAACTGTTTAAATAAAGGAACTCTGATATATGTTTTTAGAGGTAACTAGAGTAAAAAGACAATTATCATTCATTACCCTTCATTATGAAGAAGGGATGAATAAACATCATTTACACACTTCTGAAGACGAGTTTGTGCAGCGTTTCACACAAGGGAGACCCAGACATTGCCACCATACACATCAGTACAGGACGACACATTTACTGCGGTCACCGCTGATTTTTCACAACCCCTCCAAACTCCCGTGTGTCACTGCCCATCCCTCTCTCCCTCAACTTGTCCCCACTGTCATCACTGGCAGATGCCAGGGCTTCCGCTCCCCTGCCACCGCATGCTCACTCCACACCACCCCACACCCTCCCGCTATGATGTGCCTTCTTCTGCCTTGGAAATCAATTATTTAGGCTGCCCTGATTTCAGCGTGAGGTGCCTGAGTCTGGGGTGGAGGATACAGTTATTGTGGGCAGCGTTAAGAGCCACTACCACGCTCCTTCTCAGAGCTATGAAACCACTCCAGAAGTGGCCGCAGCCCATGACGCAGCTAACCAGGCGCTGGAGGCCACGTGCGTCCCTCCTGCAGGTATTGCATTTCAAACACAGGTATAAACAGCGAGCTACGGTTTTGTTTGCCTGGCCAACAGTCTCAACAACTAGCCAAGATCCTGCATGTTTTGGTCCGTCTCTCCTTCGGCGGGAGAGAGCCCTGAAAGCTGAGGAGGAGGAAATCATGGGAATGATGGAAAGAGGGGGAGAGGACATACGGGACATGAGGCACCCTGAAAGAGGAAAGCAGAAGCACAAGGAACACGCTATCACTGACTGGACAAAGGTTCTGAGAAACTCAAAAAAACTTGCTCCAAGTTATTTCTCTGCACATTTTGAGTAATTCCAGGAGCATGCACCTGCTCTGCCTTCCAACTCCTCCAGCAGCGCTCAGGCAAAATAGAGAAGAAAGAAGAATTCTTCTGTTTTGGCGGGACAGGGAGAGGACTGAGCCCAGCTTTAGTCGTGGAGGTGAAAGGACGAGGAGCCTTCCTTTAAACCCCTGCATGCACAGCACCTGGTGCTAAGTCAGCACCAAGTTACAGACCGAAAGCCCCACGTGCTGCATCCCATGGGCCGCAGTAACACAGATCCGTAATAACAGCTCCGAGAAGAGACAGGAGGCTGCCCAGAGTCCTTGAAAGATAGGAGGGAGGATGGCATGCAAGGGCGGGAAGCCCATATGCAGTGGGAAGAACAGAAAGTGCGAGCCCTCAGCAGGCAACCTTTTATCCAGGGCAGCAGCAGCAGCGACCCGGCACTGATAATACAGTGACTGAAGACACGCCGGTACCTCCTGTGGCCCTGGCAGGAAAGTAGTTACTCCTTTTCCCTCTGGTGAGAACTTTGTCTGAGGAACTACCCACAGTCAGTTTCCAAGTATGTAACCCGAAGACCACGACTGTCTAAGGGATAACCCAGGCACCTCCGCACGGCGCGGAGTCGCAGGGAAGCGCCGTTCACCTGCACACACCCCCCTGCGCGCTCGCTCCCCACCGCCCCAGAAGGAGCCTACTCCGGCTTCCAGCCGGGGAAACTCTGCCGGCCGGACATCGGCAGGGCCCGGAGGAGGCGGGAGTTCCCACAACACCCGGCTCCCGCCGCCGGCCGTGGCCCGCCGCGCTCCCCCCGCTCCACCGAGTGAACTCCCGCCGCTGCCCCGCAGTTGTGTTTCCTCCCTTTCCCCGGCGAAAGGGCTGGCAGAGGGGGGAACCCGCCCCGGGAAAGTGGGAGAGCCCGCCCCGGGAGCGGGGTGTCTCCGCGCCCCCCGTGCAGCGGCGTCCCGCGGGGGGCGCGGGCGGTGCCGAAGGTGAAGCTGGCACCGAGGGAACAAAGGCGGCGGGGAACAAAGAGCGGCAGGTACCGGCGCGGCGGAGCAGCGGAGGGGAGCGGGGCCGGGCGGGGCGGTGGCACCGGCGGGCCGGGGGGTTGAGGCTGGTTCGGGCCGCAACTTCCCGCCGGCGGCTCCCGGCGGGGCAGACTCACCGCGGGCGCAGTCCCGGCATCGGCGGCGGCGGCGGGCGCGGGTGGTGGCGGCGAGGGCGGGAGGAGGAGGGACCGACCGCTCCCCGCCCCGGCCGCTACCAGTGAGAGAGAGAGAGCGAGCGCGCTCCCCGCCCGCGAGCGGGAAGGCGGCGCGGCCGCGGCCCCCGCAGCCCGACTCGGCCCGGCCCGGCCGGCGCTCCGCCTCCCACCCGCCGCGGCGGGAGGGCCTCCCCGGGGCGGCCTCCGTCCCTCGTAGCCCGCGCCTGTGGCGTCTGCCCTGGGCCGCCAGCTGCAGGCGGGGAGCCTGCACCCTCGCAAGCCGGGAACGGCGATTCCCTGCCGGAACCCCCCCAGGCTGGCCCGCGGCTGTACCTGTGTCATGGGATGCCCCAGCGAGAGCGAGGGGACGGTCCCCTGCTCCCCACGCACTCCTGCCCTCACCAGGCTTCGTTCTCGTGCCTGGGGATTTCCCGGTGCTTTCCCTCCTCGCGCTAACCGGGACGGTGCTGCTCATCCCTGCCCTTGGGAACAGCCAGGCGAGGCCACAAGCACCGTGTGTCCGTGGGCTTGGGGTAAAGGGTTGTGCTGGAAGTAACTAAGAAAACCTGTGTGTTGATAAGAAACGGTTTCTGGTGTGGGAAGATTTGAGGTCACAGGTGATTCAGGGAAATAAAATGCTTTTGTGTTGTCACAAGTCTGCAGCACCCCCAAATCAAATTTAGAAGATAGAAGCAGGCAAAACCTGGAGATCTGTCCAGTTCCTACACGGCTTCCATAGCCCTCCCTGAGCTGAGCTCACTTCGCCTCACACACAGATCCACCTTCCCCTCTCTTCAGGTCCAGACTTCCCTCAGCTCCAGGGACAGCATCCCCTGGCTTTGCCCATCCAGAACTATGAAAGGGAAAATAGGGGCCAGTTATGAGACCATGGAGCGAATTGGGGTTTTTTTAGAACTTCAGAGGAGGGTAATCGGAGGGGGGAGAGGAAGGAATTCCTTAGATTTGTTCCACTTCATACTGGACAGCTTTTGACAGTAGACTTCACAAAGTGAGAGCATGTAAATATTGAGATTGAGATTTGCTTTACACAGCCAGAGGTCAGTGGGCTATCCAAAGAGAAATGTAACTTTCCAAAAGCCACTTCCTGCCCATACATCAGGAGTCTCCTCAATGTGCTGATCAACCAACTTTAAAAAGTGGAAGCAAGCAAGGTTCTGTATTTGAAGGCTACAAAATCAAATGTGCCTACTTACTCAAGCTTCTCTTTACACCCACAGATTTGCAGCCCTGATTTTCTGTAAGGAAATTTTTCTCTTCCAGGCAAAAGTGAACCCTGCACCTAAAAAGGTGCACTCAAGAGAGTGCTATTTCGGCTGGAGCCTGAGAATGCAGTATCTTGCAGAAGCATCAGTCAAAGCTGGTTACAACTTGACTGCTCTGCCTTGGCAAACACCTGCTCCAGTTCATTCTGTTCTTGCAACAAACTGACCCATGAGTGCTCTTTGTGTACTTTTTGCCTGTTTTATTGAGGATTAATTAGGGTTTGTATAGCGACACAGTTGTCTTTGGTACTCCGCAGGCACAGCTGAAGGCAAAGGGCTGCAGTCAGGCTGTGCTGTCATTTCCTAACTTCTGTGTTGCGGCTCCTGTAACACATGTCCTCAAAGGGAAACAAGAATTTCCAACTGATTTACTACTTTTGATGGCCAGATTTCAGTCTTGCATTTAAGGAAGGAGAGAAGATGCAATATCAAAGCCAAGTTCTATTGAAGAATTATTTCAACTCCCCTCTTGGTAACTTGAGACTCTTCTACACGCCATGAAATTCAGCAGAAAAAGTCTCATAGAGTCCTTACCTTTTGTGCCGTGGAGACCACCCACACACACGTTACCGCTCTGTGCTCTTCTCACTGGCTTAACCCTGCTGTGAATCACACAGCTCCTTGTCCCAGCGTACACAGCACTGCAGGCACCTGCCAGGCTTTGTCAGACACAGCACAGGACCCAGCCCAAGGTGCTCGTTTTCACTTAAATGATGCATTTCATAACTACCTTGTAAAGCACTTCAAGCAAAAGTATTATTAACACTAAATGGTATTATTTGACAGGCATAATGCGAGCAATTAAATAGTAATACCGTAACATAAAAAAGGTGTGGGACATAAAGGTAGAGCTAAGTCGTATATGTGTACTTCATATCCAAATCTTACGGCTGTTCATTACTGAGTACAGCCAAACACTCTGAAAATAAGCTTTTGTCTCTCTTTTTATACACAGCCTTCCAGCTAGGAACTGCTAAAGCCCTGTGCTCAGACTCAGGCTGTGACAGGTATATGGGTGCTGCCAGCAAGGCTAGCAAGTGTCTGCCATGGATCAGTCTTTGTGGAAGGTGAACAGCTGGAAGCTGTGGGAGCAGGGCTCTCACCTACTGTGCATGGGTGTCCAAAATGAGCAGCCTGGCTGGATGTATGGGGCACTGGGGAAAAGACCTGCAGAGCAGCACTGCAGGCTACAACGGCAATGATGAAGGTAACTGTGGTGGGGATGAGAAGCCCTCACAATTCCTGTGTGCCTCATGAATGAGTGTGTGATCAGTTCAGCAGCGTGTCTTGCCCCAACCTTCCCACACCACCCTGAACAGCAAACTCACAGAGCTGGATAATGCAGGATGTCTCTTGTACAAGGCAGCCAGATATTTTGCACTTGCAGGTCCCACATGGATGAACAGCATGAGCTTCCTGGTAAGGCATCCCTTCTAGGATGCAGAATTTGCATTACTGGGTTCCAGCAATGGAGGGAGATCAAATGACCCAAGTCTGCTGGATAAAGTGTTAAGTCTGAAAGATAGTGATGGCTGCGTAAACTGAGTTTGTTTGAGTATTCCAAGTCATGTTTGCTCTGTAGTCTGCCAGAACAAACCTTTGGCCCGGTGACGCCCCTGTTTCCTCTGTGTGCAACCCCCTGTGCCACGCTGTCACAGCGTGTACCCCGGAGCTGGGAGCCAGATGAAAATTAGCCTAGAAGAACACTTTGTTTTCAGATGGATTGCTCCCAGGATTTGATTGTGATGTGGACACACAAAGAGGTGTGTCAGCACCACTGAGGGGGCAGCAGGATCCAGCACAGAGACGGACTGCACAGCACAAGCTGCAGCTGGGAACAGGTTGATACAGCAAGAGAACAAGAGACCAGCACCATGCCAGAAACCTCGGTCTCTGTGCCCAGCTGCTCTCTGCTCACCCCATCCCTTGCAGGAGAAAGAAGGATGAGGAAAGAGGAGAGAGGGGTGAGAGTAGAAACTCACCTTTGGACTTTCCTGCTTTCCACCCTGCTGACACAGCAACAATGAGGAAATAAGGCTGCGGTTTTGCAAACATCATTTTTGGTGGCAGCACTTTGATGGAGCAGCTGGGTTACAGTCCCTCCGTGGTGCTGGTGCAGCTCTTTGTGCTGTTGTGTCATCAGTCAGACCAGGAGACTGCTTAAAAAAATCACTACCCTCCCCACGTCAGTTATTTTCACCCTGGCTCACTTCCCAGGCATGATTCACCTCGTCTCCACCGAGGTGCAACTGGAGGAAGAACATTGGAGTGGGAAAGCGCAGCCAGAAGCAGACAAATGGGGGTCTGCCTAAATCCGCAGCACCCCTCAAAAAATGCCTATGGCCTAATGCCTCAGGGAGAGTTTATCTTCAGCAATCATGGGCAACTTGTTTGTCAGAGTTAGGGAGATCAAAAAAGAGGAAAGGAAGGTTGAATCCATGGAGGCACGTGCAGCATTTGCATGCTGTTTTCCTCTGCAAAACATAAAAGGAAATCAGGCTGTAATCATGTTAGAAATGGTCCCTTTTTCCCTCCCATTTAATCTAAACATTTATGTATGACACCGTCCCCAGAGTGTAAGACAGCAGTTGCACAGACCATTTCGGCATGGACGCTGCCTTTAACACCTGACTGTTCCTGCTGAAGTCAGTGGAAACACTTGGATGGTTACAGCTGCACATGCTTAAATGCTTTGTTAGGTCACGAGCTAATTTAAGGACAGAGAAGCACAGGTCCAAAAGAGAAAAATAGGTTAATAGCATTGAAGACACAGCAAATCTGTACGAAATCTCCTGGAATAGGTTCATAATTAAATAAATTTACACCTTTCAAAGTAAATATCTTCACTTTTTCCTCCGTTCCCTTTTTCGCGTGATTTTGCCTCTGGACTATGGTTCCTGGCTAAAGACAAGACAAACTGAAGACCTCTACACTTACAAATTAGTGCCTGAACCTTATAGCAGCATCCAGAAGCTTGCACTGTGCACTTACATCTTCCTGTAGAGCATTGCATGAGTGAGGTGTTTCATGGGGGTGGCTGCCTTAAGGTGACCAATGCTGAACATGCAGTTCAGTGTGAACTCCTGAATTTTCCAGAGCAGAAGCACCGGACTCCGCCCATACAGAGGGACAGCCCAGGTTAGTCTCCCAAGGACAGGCACCTGCAGTCTGAACTGAGCAGGGCTCATTTTGCTCTATTCATAATGCAGCTGTTGTGCGTGATTAAAGGTTTCCAGTCTATGTTTTCCCACCTCCCAAAGTGCACCAGCTTCATAGTTAAGGTGAGGTGGGTTTATTATGCAGAGAGACTTAAACTTGAGGTTCCACTCTGAAAATTAAAATTCAAAGCTGAGCACTCCCAGCCCTCAAAACCAGCTGAGTGGAGTCTCTTTGATCACAGGTTTTTACTGAGGTACCTTCAGCCTGTCCAAGTCCTGCTTCAGGTACTTAAGTGCCTTTTTGTATCCCACCTGAAGCCTTGTGCTCCTGATGGGCTTAGAAGGCTTAGCAGACTGTGTTTTAGGAATCTGTTAGACTCCTGCTAAGATCAGGTCAAGGTCTTAATGGACCTTTAGGAATCTCTAAGGCCTTGACTGGATCTTATCAGTAAACTCAGGCAAGGTTTTGGGCTCAGCATCCCCTTACCTTAAACCCAAAAGTGTATCCACTTTTTTCACTTATCTTAGTCCATCTAATAAAAAATATTACGTCTTCCATCCGTAGGCTGTCCCTGCTGCAGCACTTGTACTGCAGTGTATTTCTAAGAGCACTGTAACAAGCCTGCAATCAAGACCACACTGGTCCTATCAGCTTTAGCCTCGTGCTCCAAGGCTGGCTGGCCTCCCAAGCACACTGCACCCCACCAGCAGTGGGGTTTGGCATCTCTATTTTGGCTCTATTTTTCAGAAGTTGGGTGAGAGAAACCTGCTAAGAAACACTGTATTCAGCAGACCATAGCAGAAGCTGGAGAATCACAGTGTAGTGGTCAAGTGCCAGGTCTGGATTCAGGAATCTGCAGAACATACAAGGAAATAACAGCAGCTGGGCAAGGAGCTTCTTTGCACAATGGCTCCAAGCGGCCATCTGCAAGCTCCAGGTGCCTGTAAAGAAAACTGGGCAGCAGAAGGCACCCAAGAGCTTATGTGGTTTATTGTTTTTTTATGGCCTTCTCTCACCCCTGAAGCGCTTTCTCTGAGGCCGGGACAAGACTTGCAGTAGTTTCACTTTGAGTGGTGACTGTATCTCCTGATAGCCCTTCCCTTCCTCGCCACCTTAGGGAAAAGGCCCTTTCTCCATAGCTGCAGGTCTTGATAGTTCTAGGACGTGCCTGAGCTGAGGACTACGGAAACAGTGCCACCACTTTTCTCCCGCTCATGCTTACAGCAGGCACCTTTCTCACACCTCTGCCTTTGGAGAACAGCACCCTTGAGCAGCTCTCAGGCAGCAGCGGTGTGATTTGCCTCTGCTTCCACTGCAACACCTACATGTCTTGGGTGGCTACAGCCCATTTTCAGCCATGATTCAATGGAGAACAAAAAACCTCTCGAGGGTAGGAAGTGGGGCTAAGGCTTCTTTGGAAGCAGGATTTAGTAATCCCGATCACCACCTTTAAAAATCAGTGCCCTTGGGCCCCAGCCAGCCCTCAGCTCTGTCAACATCTTTACTGCCAACTTTACTAACAGTCACACAAATGTAAATCTAGTGTGAGAAGAGGATTAAGCCCATTCTGGTTTTATGGCCTATGAAATGTCTACTGCCTTGCTGCCACTGTGCAGTGATACATAACACAGAAAAGGGGAATTCAGGCTGCTATTGCACCTTCAGAATTTTAAAGGAAAAAAATATAATCTCAGAAACTTTACCAGCCAGTGAAGTGTATATGCATAGGAGGTTTCTTGTAAGTCAGAAGCTAAAAGCCTGTACCTTGCCAGATGCTGGTTGAAGTACATTAATTTTTTCCTGCAAAATAAGATTAGTGACAGCAATTTTCCATGCATTCAAGTTCAGGATTTTGTCTGCAAGGGGATTAAAGCTCAGGCAAACATGAGCCTGGCTGGATACTGCCCTATTCTGTGCACTGCTCTCACTCGGGATGAGACCTGTGTAGGGGGCTATTTAGAAATCCCACTAAAATGATTATTTCTTCACTGATGACTCAGTTGGCTGAGATTTGCAAGAGGGACTGAGGGAATCAGATTTAAGGTTTCTAAAAATTTCAGTTGGATGCGGGTTCCCGACTCCCTTGGACTGATATTCTCGTACATGCATAAAGACGAAGGTTGGTTTTTTTTTTTTTACAAACATTTATGATTGGATTTCAGCTCATGGGCTGGGAATATATTCTGGTTCCAGGTTTCTACAACCTTAGGGCATGGCTCAGATGTCTTAGCAGGATCACAATGTAAATACCACTAAATAATTGTAATGATTATTAACAGTGTAACTCCACTGAGCTGTCAGCAGAAAACCAGCTGAGCTGAATACATATTTCAATTAAAGATGCAGAATTATGCATATTTATGCACAAGCCTGAAAAGCAGACGACATTTAAAACGCACTTCAGGGCAAGAGATACAATTAATTTTTCATTACCCTTATTATTTTCCAATTTATCCTAGTCTCCAGCTTGAAAGCCTCACTCAGTCCTTACCTTTATAAAGTTGCCGCTGTCTTCAGTGTAAGATTTTCTGGGTGACTGTGACTTTTTGGGTCACAGAGGATAGGTAAGGACTATAGTGAGATATTGCGCTGACCCTCGAAGGCATAACTGACAGCATCTGCCAAAATGGGAATCCGTTTCCCTGGCAGACGCTCACAAACACTCCACCTCTCTGCTTCATCTTTTGGTCCTCCCAGTGAAAATCTCTTGCAGATCAGAAAGAAAAGTTGCACAAGAAGGACAGGCTGCAGTGACCTTTGGTTTTGGTATTTAGTGCTGTTTCTTTTGGCATTGTGGATGTATTTAGTAAACTGTCATCTGTTACAATTTGTGTGGGGACAGCTCCGAAATGTCGATGTCCTGCATCAGCTGGAGTCCTTAAATTGCTCTTTCATTTACGCACTGCTTTATTTCAAAAGCAGCATTCAGGGGCATGTCCTCTCCTTTAAACACACCGTGAGGATCCTGAGTGGCCAAACACTTGTGCAGTGGCATGGCAGGTTTTTAGTCAAGTCCTCTCCTCTTGAACAAATGAATTTGTATTTATTTGTAAAAAGTTTTCCTGAAACCAAGAGAGATGCATGTTAAATAAGACAGTTGTGTTTTCTGACCATCCCTTGAAGCATAGCTCCAGCCCCACTGTGGTATTGCCCTCCCTGCAACAGGCCCAGATATTTTTGACCATCAAGGCCCTGGTGCCAGGTGCTGGGGGACCTTCTGCTCTGCAGCAGCTGGTGTACCACCATCCCATTGTGTGCACACAGCCACCAGCCACGTTAGCACCAGTCACAGGTTTGCTTGTTCATCTGCAGAGCAACACCTTGTTTGCAATTTGCAGGGGAAAAACCCAAACGTTATTTTGTGTTCAGCCCAAACATCGATCTGTCGGCCATCAGTATTCACCCTCACATCTCAAAGAAATGGAAGGAAAATGACCACGAAAAGAGGCCATATAGGCACAAAGCGGGGTTAAATCACTGGCATCGATGGCGCTGCTGTCATCCCACCCTAGTCCCACTACAGCAGGACCCCACTACCTCTGTTCTCCTCACACCTCCCCTAAGCCTTGCAACCTGCCATCCCCACCTTGGTGATGCTGCACTGCACAGCCAACCTGTCACGGTGAGCTCATCCACCATGCTCTGGAGGTGAGCCTGGCTCACAGGCATCCTATCACACCTCCTACAGCCAGCTTTGGGCTTCCTCAGCCTCGGAGGGCAGCAATGACCCCTTGTTCCCTCTGCCAATTACTCCTCTCATTATCACTCCTAAATTGCCCCTGACATGGGCTTGTCCTGCAGCAAGTTCCAATCTCTTACTCAGATACATACTACCACACTACTCAGTGTGCAGCAGGGAGCTGAGCTGCCCCCTTCAGCTTTGGGAACCAGAGGAAGCTGCTGGACATCTCCCGGCTGCCGTACAGTGAATCCCTGGCCTTTATTCTGCAGAAATAAAGTAAATGCCTTTTCAAATTTTAATTTCTGGAGAATATCTACTGATATATAAGCCAATGCAATACTTTATCATGTATCATATACTGCTTGTGTTGGAAAAAGCAAGGTCAGAGGAGTACACCTTGCAGGCGCAGCAGAAATTTTGTGATGATTGCAGTTCTTCCAGGAGTTGTCATTATTACTGTTTGTAGTGCATAAACCCCAGGACTCTCCTGTGGCAAAGGGGCATATCGCTGCCACCAGAGAGGATAAGAGGAGCCTGTGCACGGCCCTGGAGGTGTCAGAGGTGATGCAGTCATTATGAGTACCTGTGCAGGAGCTTGTTCCTGTTGGAGGCAGGTGGTAGTTGGACCAGTTCAAGCCTAAGCTTGTCAAGCTGATGCTTGAGCCTTGTTAGGGTTTGGTGGGTAGGGAACAACATAGTCCCAATGAGTGTCTGGAAGAAGACAGAAGCAGAGGAGTGCCTGGCAGAGCAGAAGCTCACACAGATGAGAAGGGCCAGGCCAAACAGGGGGGGAAAGGTAGGCGTGAAGAGCAAGGAATTTCCTGGCAGGGCCAGGGCTTGGGTGGAGGGTAGCTGACACAAGATCTTGCCACTGCTCCAAGAGGTGTTTCTGTTCTTCCCCACCACCTCCAGCCGGATGGTCCTCACAGCACCTCCACTCTGGGACTGGCACTTCTGGGAGCCATAAATTCCAGCTTAAATGAGCTGATGCAGCTGCAGAACGGTCCAGAAAAAGGCAGGTAGTTGGTTTTTGGTTGGCTGGCTGAAGCCAGTGCAAGGGTCCATGGTTGATGGATCAGAGAAGGGGGATGCAGGCAGGGCACAGGCTGCATATTCCAGCAGCTCCCCTCATGTGGGTGAGCATAAGTCAGCATTTTGTTTAAGCTGATATAAGTGGGGCGGTCACAGTAAGGTGATCCCATCCTGAGCCACCCCAGCCATGCCCTCTCCTTCTGTCCAACGCCAGATTTAGAGATGAGAGGCCCACAGGGTGAGTCAGCTCAACTAGTAGATCCAGCAGAAAACTGCTAGGAAGCCTTTCTTTACCGAGAGGGTGGTCAAACATTGGAACCAGCTTCCTAGAGTTGGTCAAAGCCCCAAGCCCGTCTGTGTTGAAGAGGCATTTGGACATTGCCCTTAGTAACATACTTTAAGTTTTGGTCAGCCCTGAAGTGGTCAGGCAGTTGGATTAGATGATTGTTGTAGGTCCCTTTCAACTGATATGGTCTAGTCTGGTCTAGTCTAGTCTAGTCTAGTCTTCCATGGACGTACTCTCTGGGATGCTTCTGATAAATCAGATCAGCTTACTGAACAAATCCATCCCATGGTCATGTCATCACTAGATGCAATGCAAGGGAAGTAATTCCAAGTGGTTTTGTGATGTGGCTGAGCCAGTTTACCTGCCCACAACCCCTAAGGTGTATGGCTGGGTCCTCATTCCCCTCCCCATCTCATTTGTAGCTGGGCAGGACTGCAGCACGGCACTGGTACTCACTGACCAGAGAGTGATTTTGCCCTTCAGGGAGCTGAAGCAACCAACAGCTCGTTGGAAAAACTAAAAATAGCTTCTGTCTGGGCTGGTTGATTGCCCTGACTCACCATGCCAGTGAGCATCGAAGTGAGGGATCAGAGGAACTGGATTTGACAGCAGTTTGATGAGCTGAGACATACCCTAAAGCCATCCCTCCAGCGTGACCTTGCAGCAGAGTTGGAACATGGCAAGGCCTGCAGTGCCAGCCAGCGGGCAGAAACCGATGCTCACAACCAGATGTGCAGCGAACTGTCCTGCTGTGTGGCAGAGTACGCTTCTGAGCAAGATGGCGGTCTTGCTTTATTTTGAATGAAAAGCCCAGTCAAGGTCTCTCCAGGCATTACAAAAACAAGCTGCAGGCAGACAGGCATGAGCAGACTGTGTTTCTATAAATACCACCTCTGACACCTCTGAGGGCAAAACTCAACTCTTGCTAGTGCAAGTGGAGGCAACCTGGATGTGGGACAGCATGTGCTTGTTGGAGCAATGAAACGACTCATCTGCAAGTGCCAGACGGGCCCCCAAGAAAGCCCCAAGAGATGCTGCTATTCCACTGCCACCATGGACTAAATCAAAATGTAAATCTCTCTCAAGTTCAAAGTCTTACTCCATGCTGGTTTAGAAACAAAGTTCACTGCGTAATCTGGCTCCGTGCTCCTCACTCACTTCATCCAAGTTCGAAAGTGAAATGGGACTGGGGTAAGAGGCCAGAGCTGAAATGCAAAGAGGAGTTGTTCATGGCTGATGTTTAGTTCATGCCATTAAATTTTCATTTTCAGTGCTACTGGTCCTTCGTTTGCATGACAACTTCCAAGATCCATTATAATTTAATGAAAAAGCTGAATCCAGAGATGTAGCTGCAAAAGAGTAATTGTCTACTGTGCATTGTATTTATGAGGCAATTAACTGTATATTCCAGGGGTGGATTGAAAAGATGAATCTTAACAATAACAGAGTTCAATTATGAGGAAATTTTAAAAATCCATTTGCTATTTTTATTTTCTTTTTACATTGGGTCTCCATAGTTATTTTAATTTTTAAAGAAAGATTGATTTCAGCAACTGTTAGAATTCATTAGATGTGACTAAACAGGGGGTACCTGTAGCCTTTACTTATTCAATTGAGTCTGTATCTTATATGCATTTATTCAGAATCCTAATTATCTTTTTAATAAAACTATTAGAAATGGTGAATGATGCTTTATTTTTAACAAGATTATCTTTCACTCAGGTCAGACTGGAGGTTGAGTTGCAATTAAAAATGAGTAAACAAGTGCTTTGAAATTTATTTTTACTGTACGAAATATCTTAAGTGTCCTGAATATATACAGGAAAAGACACACTTTTTAAAAAATTAAAACTAACTTATTTATTAAATAAAGAAGCATTTTCTGCAATTAGATTTGGACTTCTTTTTTTCTGGATTTCAAGATTTCAGACGGGCCAGCTTTCACCCTCAGCTGCTTTCCTTTCTTAGTTAAAAGGAAGAAAACAAGTTATTTGCTTTTTCAGTTGTCAATTAGTTTCTTGAGCTATCCTTAACCAGGCAAGGGAATAAAGCGACAATTAGAAATTTTCTTTCTGCTTCTGAAGGACAGGCTCTTGTTGAAGCCAGGACTTTGCCTCGCACCAGCGCTGGCTGCTGGACCCTCAGACCAGAGCACCTTGTCAGGAGATCAGCACTGCAACCGCCAGGGATTTTACGGCTATGTTAAGCTGAGGCTGGTGTGGGTCATATTTAATTATAAATGGCCTCATTTCCAACAGCATAAATACAATTGAACAGCTCCAGTGATCTTAGTGGGTTTTGTAGAGCGGCGCCAGGTGCTGGGATAGTAAGTGGGCTCCTGGCAACACATATCGGCGTGACGAATCCTCCTGATGAAGTCAAAAGCATTTCGGTGCAGATCTACAGAAGGCGTTTGGTCCAGATGCCGGCTGGAAGAGGAGTGTCCCACCATCGCGGGGAAGACCTGTCCAAACGAGGGACCCTCATTAAAGGCTGTTAACGAAAACCCATTTGCAGAAGCAACGATGACATCTAGTGGGGAACAGCTTCAGTCACGCCAAGGGGAACACAGCAGTTGGTGCTGCGGGTCAGCAGGTCATGAGGATTTGGGAGGGAATTTTCCAAGGAGGAATTTCCACCGCTGTTGTTAGTGGTTGGGAAGGCACCAACCATGAACGTTTGGAAAGTCTATCCCAGTGATTTGTAAATGTTATGTGACCTCGAGTTCCTGGGGGAGAGCTGATACCCTGCACTGAGAGTGAGTAAAAACACCAGCCCTGTTGTTTTTCATTCTGTTTTAAGCATTACAAAATCAAACCTTCCTGTACCAGCCTTAAAACTGAAGGGTTAAAGCAGCAGGAGGGGATCTCGCTGTTGAGCTTAACACTGCGTTTTGCCCATTTTGTACTACAGAGATTAATGTTGCACGCTTATGAAAACACCGACTAGAGGCACATGCTATATATTGCTCCTCTGCCATCATAGCTGACATTAGCTGTGAAAACCTAAGGATTGGAATTTTTATGCCTACAGTCTGATTTTCAAGGCTGGTTTGCCAACAAGTTGGATCAGAAGTTAAAGCAGGAGGTGTTTCCCTAGAAACCTGAAAAGGCAATAGCTGGTGTTATAGTCCTGATAAGAAGGTGTCAAAGGGATACCACACTTGTTTCTAAGCCTCCCATGGCTTAGAAACAAGTGTGAGACTACGGTGGCCCATGGCGGGCTACCAGGAAAACCTGCTACCACCAGAGCCAGCAGGAAAAGAGACTGAAAACCAGGAGTGAGCTGCGCATTTAAAGTTTATTTTGCTTTTTTCAACTCAAAGTGCATGAGGTCTATCCATTAGCATCCCATTTGGAAAATGATACTGCATGTCAGGGCAAAGCCTTTAAACTGCGTAGATTAAATTTCCTCCAAGATCCAGGTTTCCTACAGGAAACATGGAGGCAGAAGCAGCTTCCAGGGGCTTTCCCAGAAGAGGGGGAGCAAGGCAGTATTGGCAGTGCTGCCTGGTACCACGAACTATGCAAAGAGCATGGCCTGGGAGCCCAGGAAAACTCTGCTTCTTCAGTCTTGAATTGTAACAGCTGTGTAATCAAATAGGGCACATTCTCAGGCAATACATAGAAAACAATGTCTATTTTTCACTGACTTAAGGAAATTCCTTAAAAAGAAGGGATTCCTATGGCTGCAGAGAAAATTTATGAAACACACCCCGTTTCTTGACAAAGAAAAAATTTAATCAAGACTTTAAACAATGAGTTCAATTAGAGAGAGAGCTAAAGCATTCCTCGGTTTAGGCTTGTTCAATAAAACCTAACGCTAATAGAGCACTCTGGGATTGTTCGGGATTACTGCAGTGTTCAGCCTAAATCTCAAGGTAAATACTTGACTCATGGTTTTTGTGCTGGGAGTGTATTAAACAGGCAGTAAAGCTTCTCCCCAAATAAAGGGTCTTGTGTCTCACAATATCCCCTTCAGCCACTGCAGATGAGAGTGGCAGGAGTTCGATGCAGAGGGATGCTGAACCCTCCCCAGATGCCTGCAGAAACAGAGGAAAGCAGGAGGGCTTTGCTGAAGTGACTTTCACTGCAAACGTGCCCTTTTGCAGTGGAAATTGCAAATCTAGATAGCTTTGTTTTCACGAGCAGTTCCCAGTGCCCCATGTTCTTGTGGTCATACGTGATTTTACTCATTACATTTCGGTGTCTCTGATTCTCTTTTGTTTGCCTTTGCAGTTTGCTGTTTTGTTAAAGCATTACTGGGGCCCAGACTTGAAACTTGGCAAAGCCGCTCACAGGCAAAGCAAAGATGTAGCTGCTGGAAGTGGACCAAAAGTAATCCCTGCCAGCACTAAGGTGCGTTTGCTTGGAGCAAAATGAACTGCATGGAAATAGTGAAGCATATCAAACAGGTAATCACGTCTGCATTCAACTGCCTTGTAGCATTCTCTTCCAGGCTCAGATGCCAGATCTGGAGACCGAAAACCAATTCTCACCATTTGGCCAGAACAGTATCCGTGTTTCAGACTCACCATATACGCTTATGTATTTACTTTCTCTTCTCAAATGCCCACACAAGGCACTCCAGTGCCCATCCTGTGGCTTATGGACAGCAGCACTGTGCTCTGCCTAGCATGAGTGCAGAGGGTGGTAATGCTGCTGCCCTCTTAGATGCCCAGCTCACGTCTCAGCTCCCAGCAGCTTGCAGGCAACGTTGAATGTTACTGACGAAACACTTTCCAGTCCCACCCCTCTTTTCCATTACTATTATTGCTCAGCGTGCAAACTCAGGGCCCCCCTTTCCTCCACACGACATAAGCTGCCCACACAGAGAAATGAATTCACTGCCGAGACTGAGGAAACCTCCACTCGCCGCTCAAGGTGACTAAGCAGCAGTGCTCCTTTTTTACTGAATTACCACCAGTGGCTCATCTTCATCCCCACAATGTGCCCATAAAGCGCAAACCGGTGCACAAGAAGTAGGAAAGCATTGAAAGCAGAAGGATTCTTCATTTCCCCTTGTGAAATGCACAGGGCTGGACAGGAAAGGGCAGATGTGCAGCTCCCAAGATCCAGGCCCCTTTTCATCTCAAGGCTCATAGTAGTTTATTATGGATCAGTAACTTCTTACAGGTCATGCCTGTATTCTTGCTATTCTTGCCAAGCAGCACTTTACTCCAGGAACAGCCCAATTGATTTGAACAAGCTTGCTTGTAATGTTTCAAAACTCCCCGCAAAACACGGAGGGCCGTGATGCAGAAGTACCACGTGAAATCTGCGGGCTTATGTTACACAGGTTGGCAGAGCAGATATCAGGGAGGGTTTGAAAGCTGTGAGTCCTCATGTCAGTGAGGGAATTTGTGGATGAGACTGTGGTGTTAGTGGTTGGAGAACTTGCCCTGTGGAAGGACAGCAAAAAAACTTTACTGACAAGTTTACTAACACTTTACTGAATCCCACTGAAAAGTGGGATGGGAACAGCTTGGTGTAAGAGGTTTTGGTTTATTCCCCCCCCCACCCTTGAAGTAAATAGGAGCCTGTTAGATTTGTAATGATTACATTTTTTGGTGATAGATGCAGGAAATGCATTTAAAGGAGCGATCTGCACTGGGGGGAGATTAGGGAATCTGGGCATACCAGGAAAAGCTATTGCAGAAATTTAACTGGGGGCTGTTCACTTGTGAGAGTTCCACTTCTCACCATCACAAAAGTGAATGGAGTGCAAACCACAGTGACTTCCCAAAGTCTTTATAAAGTCTTTATTAAAGCTTGGAAATGGGATGAGGCTGCTCTGTCCATAACCAGCAGCATGTGAGATTTCCTGTGTGACTGTGGTGGCCATGTAGGTGACTCGCTCATAAATGCCACAGTTTAGGGAAGTGCATCAACAGTTGGATTGAACATTCCCCTAGATGAGGTTTTCTGGAGAGCAGAGGACCTACCGCACATGCATGTACAGCACAGCGCGCAGGTTCTACAGTTGTGCAGGACATCTTGACACGTGGGAAGTGCTCATGGAGATAGTCCACTGCGATTTTGGCTGCTGCACATCTGGAAATCTTTAGCAAACAGAAAGGACTTAACCAGAGAAAAGCAGCAGGTGTATGGGAATCATGAGTCCACCAACAAATGCTAGTCCTTTCAGGCACTCTGACACCCCCCCACACCCATCCCCCAAATTAGCCTCCTATTTTAATTAGCTTAAATGAGCCCATAAAGCCAAACGTGAGTGTCTCAGGAGGCTTACATGTGCCTTCTCTCACTCACGCAGGTTTCTCTTTACCTTCATCTGGAAAGCTGACTAATTTACTCCAAGCTATGTGTAATGTTTGTGCACACAAGCTGGGATCACTGCTCCTCACAACCCTACCACTAGGGCACATTTCCAGAATTTCCTTCCCAGGTATTTTTTATTTTTGCCACAGATTTCCATCCCCCTGGTTTAGGTTTCTCTTCACCCACACTGTACATGCCTCGAGGATGCCTATAATGCTTATGGTGGCCAAGCACCACAGAAAGAAGAAAGAAATTCTTATCTTCAGAGCAACACCCCATGACTTGCAGCAGGTCTCAGTGTGCACAAGCCAGCTGTTGGGTTAGTTGTCCTTGCTCCCTGCTGCAACATCCTGACCGCCCTGGTTATCGAGCTCCAAGCCAGCTGGGGCAATGCCGGTACTGCTGAATATTTTCTATGCATCTTCGCTCCTCCTTTAACTCAGCAGATGCTCTTCTGTTGATGCACATTCGTAAATGCTGGGATTTATTTGATGCACATATTGGCACATTTATGCTCTTACTACATGTAGTAAAACTCAGGCCTGGTGTTAAGTACAGATGCAGTTAAACATTTTAGGGTAATTACTCTAATTGCCTGGCTTGACTTCTCAAGCCTCCATTCCGAAGATGAAATTCATTTACCTAAAGAGGTGTCATCTTCACAGTCCCCTTCATTCCTGTCTGTTCCTTAGGCAGCTGAGGGCTTTGCCATACCCCCCTTCCCACACAGGGCTCCTTAGTTAGAGACAGGCAGTGACTAGGGCTGCTTAACCCTCAGAGCTGGATGCATGCGTTGCAAGCAATCTGCAGTAAAGTGTGTTTGCTTGCACAGTCCCACGATCTCTGGCAGATATATAACCCAGCTGTGGCTCGGCATGGTGTCCACTTCTCCCTCCCTCCATCCCCACTCAACAACCAGCACAGGCTGAAGAGCCCTGTAAGGTCTGGCTATGCGCTGTGGGTATCTGCATACGTGTACGAGCTAATCCCTCCGTGTTTGCAGAACTCCCTCATCTGTGTGTACACAGACGAATGAGAAAACAAATGAGAAAACACTATGGTTTGAACACAAAGCTCTAAAGATCTTGATGTTAGAAAAACCAAGCCTCCAGCATACGGGTTGTAACTCCACATTGCGACCTTTCAGGTGAGAACACCTATTCTGTTACTCTTTACAAAGGTTTAGTCACTGATGTGCCAAAAGGAGGTATGACTTCATTCCTGCAGTAACTCTCTGCTGTTTGTGCTGAAGTGAAGGGTCCTGAAGGAATGGAGCTGTGGTAAACATTCACCAGCTCCTCTCAGCCTTTCTTAAGATGCAGACTTTCATGCATCAATCATGCACCGTCCTCATCTGTTTCACCCAGCAGCCCTTTGCTTTTTTGTTTTCCCAAATTGGATGGCTTTTCTTTTCAACAGATGTAGAAACGGTCCTCAGAAAAGTAACCAGTGGGTTCCAGAATTGAGATAGGGTTAACCAGTGCTCTTCCTTAGCTCTGCAAACACATTGAGTTGTTGTGCTTTAAAGTCATGACATAATGAAGATTAAAATATAGTACAGATACTTTATGGTCTTTCTTCTCTTTCTGGGCTCTGGACAGCTGGAATTCTAGTAACTCCTGCAGTTATTTGCACAGGTGAAAAGAAAAATGGGGCAAACTCATTCATCCTCTTTTAATTCTTTGAAATAGCTCTAAATGAGATTTTATTGTTTACGCAGCATAGATAAACCAGGCAATGATCCAACACAGTTTTGTGGTGCTGTCCTTTGGAAAATCTATTTAATGTTTGTGGGTTTCCTGCTTCTGTGTAATACACATTCCAGACTCCCATGAGTATTGACAAATAGCCTTCACAGCACGGCACAGCACAATGGCCCAGAGTGAGAACTATCTTCCAGGGAATTCAGGGATACCTGCTCCTGCTCGACAACATTTCTCTGTACCAGTAGGTGGCTTTTCCACCAGGTAGTTTGTATCTTTTTCTTCAAAGTCACTACAAGGGCAACCATCACATTGGTGGAAAAGAGAGAAGAAAACTAATATATCCTTCAGCAGATTAACTTTTAAATTCCCCATACTTCTACAGTGAAATCTTTACTGATCTCTTGTCTGTCCTTCTCATGTCTTCTTCCAAGTGCGTTACAGCCAGCTAGCTTACTTCTAGATTGTGAGTAGCATAAGGTACCTGCTCAGATATATTTCTGTACAGCTACGAAACTTTGAAAAGTAGTGCACGTGTCCAATTTTATGACACGTATTTTTGTAGTTCATGAGTATAAACCAGTCAGTAACACAGAAACAGGATGTATATTATTTAATGAAATGCATTCTCTCACCATGTTCCCAGGAAGAGTAAATCTAGGTTTGCTCTTTTAGTATTTTACTCCAGTTTTTAACTTAACTTAAACTGTTTAACTACAGGTCTTTACTCACACCTAAACACTGCAAAAATCTGACTGCTGGTAGTATCTTTTTCAAGTAGCACTCAATGTCCCAAATTCTGACCAAAAAGAAAAGCCCTGAGGGACTCATTGACAGAGTATGGAACAGCATGGGGGAAGGATGAGGGTCACAAATTCACAGCAGTGTTAAAAAAAAATAAGTATACCCTCCCCTAGTTTTTTTTTAAGTTTGGCCATGTTGAGTAGCAAGTATTGTATTGGAAGCACCACACAGCTGAGTGGGGCAGAGACAGATGCAAGAGATAGTAGAAGTTCAGCAGACGAACTCAGGATTTGCATTTTTCATTCATTTCAGACGTTTTTTCGTTTCACATATTTAACTCTTGTTTTCTGTTACAAAAATAGCCATATATTCACTGGTGAGAAACCGTGGAGGTCTCTCTTGACAAGTGCCCTTCAGTGGTATGAAAAGCTGCATCAACAGCTCTTTCAGGCAGAACACAGTGACACACATGGGATTCACTTGCAAATTTTAGGGGGCTAATCCTGCAACTAATGTTACACTCATCAGGTGAGATTTCAAAGAGGAAAGCCAGCTGCTGAAGAAAAGGCTGGAGGAAGTTCCTGCTCTAGAAAACAGCAGAGAGCCACGTTAGGATTTGATTACCTGTGTAAAAGATGATCAGCAAAGATGGACCCAGGCTGACAGGAGGCTGAGAAAACCACTCTTGGAGCTGCTCTGTGTTGATGCACACTACTCGCTCTTGGTTGCCATGTGCTGACTTGCACTGTTTTGATCCAAGTCTCTGCCCTGATTGTAGCAGCTTTTTACACCAACTGGTTTTTGATAGGCAGCTTTCCCAGGGGCTCTGGGCTAACAGCAGATTTCTGAGGGAAGAAGAGGATAATAGTTAAATTCATTGAAGCAAACGCGTTCAGTAAAACAGGGTAGTAATATAGCTGAATAAATTAAGAAATTAGGAATATGCAATTTTTTTTCATTATAGGAGTGCCTTTCAAGCAGCGTTTATATAACATAATCGTCCATGGTATGATCCCCTCAGACCCAAGTGAGCTCTGCCTGAGCAGCCAACTAAAAGCTGTGTTACCACATAGCCTGGTGCTGATTCAAAGTCAACATTCTCTGCTGCCAGGGGGCTTTTCTGCTGGAGCTTGGCACTACTCGAATGCGGGTACACAGCTTTCTGTGGGCATGGAGCACAGGCAAGAGCCACCTGCACTACCTCAGTGCATGGCACACCAACATACCCAGAGCTACCTGCAGTACACCATGTACCTGCATGTCTAGGCTGATCTTTAAGTTACCATATCCTAACCAAAAAAAATGGTTTGATTTGTAACGCTCCAGTCCTTTAATCATCATCTGTGCCTTTGCTTTGCTGGCACAGTTTAAAGCACCTGCACAGCATGAACACTGAAGCCCTGCCAGTCAGCGCCGGCAGTATTTCACTCCCAGCAAGTGCTGCAGTATGTGGCTTCACTGGCTGAAATGCACTGGACGCCTGGTAAATTCAGGACAACCTCTGATCTCTTGGCTGTACCTCAAGCTGTATTATCTCTGCAAACATGCACTTCCCTTAATCTCTAGATAATCTTCTCCCAGACAGAGTAATTAAAAACCAGTTCCATGTCTTTTCCCTGGCTTCTTTTAGTTAAGCATTTTGCAGCCTTCCCCCACCTTGTGCCCACAGTCCATAAATTTTGTCCTGTGATTTTTTTTTGTTTAATCACACTTTGTACTCCTCTGTCAGCTCTGCTCTTTATACAAAACTTTTTTCAGGTGAAACGCTCTCTTTTCACCTCTCCACCTTGTGAAACTTTATTCACATGCCTAAAGAATCCTTGTGGAAGCAAACTCTGATCCCAGCCCTGCATGGTTTTTAAACACTTCCCTCCATGAACTTCCACCATCTGCTTTTAACTCACTTTTTAACTCAAGCCAGAGCAGAGAGCTGCAGTGCATGAGCAACGAGCAACAAGGGGTGGGGTCTCCATGCCAGGGCTGTTTGCTGACCTGCTGCAGGTCTGGGTGCATAAGAAGATTTCGGTGTGATGGCTGTCAGTGAGTGCAAGCCCTGGCAGAGGGGCATCACCCAGATGGGGATATCAAGTGACAACCTGGGGATACTGCAGAAAGCAGCTGGGTACTTTTCCCAGCCTTGCCCAGCCGCCAGGGCCACATCATGCCCACAAGGGTCCTGCCCTTCTCCCAGCCTTCAGAGATACCCTCTACAGAGGCTGTGGCTCTTGGCCATGGGAAGATATGACGTGCTTTCTGTAGGGTCAGCATTTCTGCTAGTAGATATTCCTCTCCAAATCTTCTCTCGTCACAGAATCATGTAATCACTGAATGTTAGAGGTTGAAAGGGACCTCTGGAGATCATCTAGTCCAAACCCCCTGCTAGAACAGGATCACCTAGAGCAGGTTGCACAGGATCATGTCCAGGGGGGTTGTGAATCTCTGCAGAGAAGGAGCCTTCACAACCTTTCTGGGCAGCCTGTTCCAGGGCTCTGCCACCTTCAAAGTTAAAAATTTTCTCCTCATGTTTAGATGGAACTTCCTGGGTTCCAGTTTGTGCCCGTTTCCCCTTGTCCTGTTGCTGGGCACCACTGAGAAGAGTCTGGCCCCACCCTCCTGACACCTGCCCTTTAGATATTGATAAGCATTGATCAGATCCCCTTGCAGTCTTCTCTCCTCTGGGCTAAACAGACCCTGGTCGCTCAGACTTTCCTTGTACGAGAAATGCTCCAGTACCCTCACGACCTTTGCAGCCTCTGCTGGATTCTTCTCCAGTAGTTCCCCATCTCTCTTGAACTGGAGAGCCCAGACACAATATTCCAGATACGGCTTCACCAGGGCAGAGTAGAGAGGGAGGAGGACCTCCCCAATCTGCTGGTCACACTCTTCCCAAAATACCATTGGCCTTCTTGGCCACAAGGGCACATTGCTGGCTCATGGTTAACTTGTTGTCCACCAGGACTCCCAGGTCCTTCTCTGCAGAGCTGCTTTTCAGCAGGGCAACCCCTAACCTGTACTGGTGCTTGGGGTTATTCCTGCCCAGGTGCAGCACGCTAAAGTTGTCCTTGTTGTACTTCATTAGGTTCCTCCCCACTCAACTCTCCAGGCTGTCCAGGTCTCGCTGAATGGCTGCATAGCCTTCCAGTGCATCAGCCACTCCTCCCAGTTTTGTATCATAAGCAAACTTGCTGAGGGGACACTCTGTCCCTCCATCCAGGTCACTGATGAATATGTTGAACAAGACTGGATCCAGCAGTGACCCCTGGGGAACACCACTAGCTACAGGCCTCCAACTAGACTCTGTGCCACTGATCACACCCTCTTCTTCCTTCTCTATCTTTTATGCCTTTGTGAAATAGTTTTATGCTAAACATGAAACCCATGTGTGGTGTGATGTATTTTACAATTTTAGTATAGTTAGAGGACATGTATAGGACTATGACATCAATTTTCCAGCACAACAAAAAAATGTTGTTATAATCCTACATTCACAATGATTTTCTTTAGAGTGAGATCAGACCGTATGGGGGAGAGTGTGCAAACAGCTTTTGCAAAGTATCAATTTTGTTTTATGGAGGACTGTGCTGGCAGTTTATACCTTATACTTTAATTATTCACGGTGAGGAAACATCAGTGGATTCAATGTAATGTAGTACTTTTCTACATGGGTGCCAAGGTTCCTGCATCAGAAAGGCTACATGGAAATTATTCACAAATGCAGGTATTCATTAATAACAGATTTCCTGGCACTTTTCATCAGCTGATCTACAAGGAAATCAGTGTCCTTATTTCCCTGTTATTGGTACAGAAGCACAGAGGAAAAAGGACGTGATAAACTTCATGCCTGCTAACAACATAATGGCTTGCGGAGGTGTTAAAGACTTCTGGCTCCTCTTGACTTTATTTGGAGTTAAGAGAGCCCTGGAGGCCCATTAAGCAACCATCTACCTTGACCTAAATAATCACTTTACATTTCAATCCATTTATTGTCTTTACAGAGAGTATTTCCACACTAAGAAAGGAAGGTGCATCTTAATTCTCTTAGCAGTAGTTTCACAGGCTTCTCAAAACTCATTTCAAACATTTTATGACCTTGCCAAGATTCAGACATGTCCAACTTTCAGCAGAGTGCAGCCCCTGTGACTCCAAGGGGATGTGTGAGCATGAGGCATGAAGATAAGTCCTTGCAGAATCACAGCACTGGTCAGTGTCTTTGCTGGAAATTAAATATTTCATGGTAAGGTCTTACAAAGAGGTTTGGGGTTTTTTTGTAATTATGCATTTGGAAGCATAGCATGGCTGCTTTAACTCAGACATCACTTCATACTGAAAACCTACACAGACTGCCTTGTAGGAAATAACCCTAAAAGTAAAAGGTGACATTTTCTGAGGATTTTTTTTTAGTGCTACCCAGGTTCCTCATGAAAAGAGAACTTATATTAGTAACTGTATATGGCCAAAAAAGCAGCTGAAACCAGAAGCTATAAATAACTATTTATACCAACTTTTTAAACGTTATTTTAAAACCATTTAAGCCAAAACATATAATTCAAGCCAGATTTGTTGAACACATGGCTCAGGTTCAGTGACACAGAACATAAAACTTAGCCAGGCTTACACAGAATCTGATCTGAGTTTCAGATTTTTCATTTACTCTGGTTTCAGGTTTTCTTTCCAGTATTTTGTATGCCCTAACAAATACAACTGCATTTTACTTTTCACAGTGTATGGTCCTTCGTGCACCACCACACTCTGCAACCCCTTTCCCCTGCTCAGAGGGGTTTGCTGTCCTGTCCAAGGCCAGCTCTGTAACCTGGGTCAAGACAGCAGGGAAAAGAGCTATGAGAAGTCTCCTCCAGGCTGGGCTTTGTGCCTGATCCTACCGTTTCTTTCCACCTTGACTTGCCTTCCTGGCTTGAACGTGGCCCCACCTCTTTGCTCTGGCTTTGCTCAGCCATGGTTGGGCTGCAGCTGATCCCAGCTGTCATCACCAGGGCTGCTCTGCTTAGCTTGTTGGGGTGCTGCGTGACTGCACCCCAACAGACAGAGAGCTTGCATTAAGAGAGCCCAACATGTGGCTTTTCCAAGCACTTATTTCAAAAATCAAACCTGCTCATTAAGCTACAGAAAAAACTACTGCATCTTCATTAACAATCTTGAAGGCAGTTGCCATTTAGTTAAACAATAGGGTGCACCACTTGGGTGAAGTACTATTTGGCAGGATTTCACTGAGCATGATGTGCAATAGCAGTATGATGAACAGTCTCTTGCACCATCTTTCTGGGTACAGAAGTCCTGGTCCCATTTTAGTGAGAGTTTTGTTGGAGGCCAGTAATTTTGTTGAGCTAAGAAGGTGGTTTTATTAAATCTGCACCTGAAATAGGGCTGTTAGTCACTGCTATATTGTGTCTGTCTTGTTCTCTCCATTACTCTTTGGACACAACACAGAGCAAGCTGCTACTAGCATGAACACCACATCTTGCGGACTCAGAGGCTGGAACTTTCTCTAGAACAGAAGGCTAAGCTCTATTGACATCCTGGATAATACGCAGAAACCTGCGATTCTATCTATGAAGCTTTAACAGTTTAGATAGGCTTTGTTTATGGTTTGGTTGTGTAAACAATATTAGAAAATTGTCTTCATACTCATCCAAGGACATATGATATGTCCTCAAGCAACTGAGTCACTGACTTTATGTCTCCAGTTTCTTAATGAAGTCCGGATTCATTAGGAAAAATGAGGAAGTGTCGTATCCTAGGAAGGACTTACAAGCCATATCCCACAAAGAAATTACTCTACTAAGGGAGCGATTCTGTCTGGATTTTTATTTTTCCAGAACAAATCCAATTTTGCCCTTGTTACTGTCATTGTCAGGAGGACTCTGCCAGTGATATTCTTCAGCTGGCACTTAAAGGGCGAGAAAAACATGGTGAAATATAGTAATAAGGCGCTGGTACTACCGTATGACCAGAAGTGTGAGCACTCTACCATCACTAGGATTAAAGGAGTAGGACAGGTAGGATTAAAGAGTAGGACAGAAGAGGTCATATAGCTTCCAGCTGCAGAACCTCTGCCAGACACACCATGTACACCAAATCAAAGAGAGCTTTAAGAGTTCTCCCAACTGCACACAAGGGTTAAATATTGACCAAACAAATGCAGGGGAGAAAGCAGACAGAGCTAATGACAACAAGACATATCTATGAAGGTGTATATGCATGCATAATCATCTAGGTCTAGACCTAGATATATAGAGGGAGACAGCAGGACAGTCACGAGGCAAAACCACATACAGAAAGCACTTTCAGCCTAGAAGAAATAAGAAGAAAACCCTCTGATTAGCTAGAAAAACTGCAAAATTTAAGATGAGGTGAGTGCAACAACTCCAGCCCCTTCAAGAACAGTGTTTTGTCTTCCTTTGTTGTCTGGCTGAGCTGGTTTTAAAAGCCCCTTCATCAGCAGTATGTAGTTTCTAGCACAACAAAGGTGCACAACTAAACAATTCTTAGAACACGCAGGCTCTTAACTGATGAACCTATATTGCAAGTTACTCCAGTTGTGCTTCGTTATAAACATTTTTTTTTTCTCAAATACAGCGATCAAAAAGATATGCTGCCTCCAAGGTTAGTAACTTCTTTAAAAAATGCTTCTCTTAACTATACACCATATTTCACTGCTTGCTTTTCAGCAGCCATAGCAGGTCACGAGGATGGTATTAGGAAGAGATGTACAGGCAAACGAACACAGTGCTATGCATCCTAAAGCGATGCTTTGAGCATGGTTGCACCACAGCTCGGTGAATCACCAGCCTTGCGTTCTTGGCCAACTTCTACCATTTACATATCCTGACTCCCAATCTACAGCTACTTAACTTTTATTGCATGACTAATCTCATGGAACTCCAAGGACAGGACTTCAGGAGCCTCCAATACAAGTATTGCAACTCTCAATACCTGTTGATTCAGATCACCAAATCAAGGACCTCTGCTCCCTTTTCAGCCAGAGCAGTTAAGCTCCATCAAACGCAGATCTCCTACATCCCAATCACCAAACTGCAAGAGGAGTGGTAGAAGAGACAATGCCCTGGATTATGCCATAACCTAGTGGCTACAGCAGTCTTCTGAGTCATGACTGGGTTGCATCCCACTGGGCCAAGGTGAAACTGAATTTAGATTTCCCACTCCCTAGCTGACTACATTTATTAAGCTCTTAGGGGAAGGATATGCTCTGGTGCTTCTCTTGCCTCATCCTCTTCACAGCAGCCCACAGTTTCTCTATGAACAACGCTGGGCTCCACACTATGAGGCTCCGAGCGTGCACAGCAGAGTAGGCTTCTCCAGGGATTCGGATGGAATACAGACACATGTCTGCTGTGTTCCTGAACCATAGCAGGATTCGGCAGAAAGCCTGGCCCTGCCAGGACAAATGATCAGGTGGTAGGAATTTCTACATACATCTAGGGTCAGACAGCTGCCACAGCAGGAGATTTATAGGTAGATTTCTTGAACTTGGCAAAACGAATCCACCTTACTCCCATTTCTGGTGCCCAAAGTAGACTCTATCTATCGTGACAATGCACTTAAGGACTTGGATGTCTGAGGACAAGTCCTACAACCGTATGTATTTTAACTCACCACCTCTAAAATTTTAATTACTTACCTCATGATGATATTTTAAGGGTTAATTTACCTTTGAGATATAGATTTGAGAGATAGATTTGAAATATCACAGACGCCCACATAATTCTGAGTTCTTTCTGTGTAATTAAGAAAAGCAGCAATGTTCATGCCACCCTGACAGCGAGAGCCTGCAGAACTACTGGTTACATTCAAAATACTTGTCAAACAGGTTCTGAATTGCCCTGGGATATGTGGGATGAGTTACCTGGAAAGGGTGCAGTGGTGAGGTGAGCACATTGTTCTGAGTATCACCATGTGTGTTGAGCACACCTGGCCTTCCCCTGAGACCTTCCCCAGGATTGGGAGCATGTAACATCTTGAAGATGGAAGACTGAGGGATGTGGCTCACTGGCATTTTCAGCTAATTGCAAGGACACGGCTCTCGGTGATGGTGTGGATGTTCTCACTTCACCTGCAACAGACAGGACCACAGTGACAGCGAATTAGTATTGGCTATCACACTGTTTAAAAGGGCTTAGAAAGGCCCTTCCCTGGCAAGAGCTCTGACCACTAGGCATTTAAATCAAAACTGGGCATCCTACCCTGTAAAACTGTGAGATCTACCCAATCATTTATAAAAATACCCATAACTGACTACCATCAGTAGCTCCTTTATCGTACATAGTTCAAGGTATCTCATTGTTAGTCCTGCCTGAGGTGTGGGATGGAGTTCCAGAGCCATCCTCATATTTGGTTTGTTATCAGCTAACTACAAACAGCTCTCTCAGCAGCCTGTAGAATTCCTGGTCTGTCTGTCATGGTATCTGCCTTTTCCATTGAATTGCAGAAGGAGGGTAAGGGCTTAATTTTGGCCTCTAGACTGTAGCTTGAAGGTTAGGAGTTAAAATGAAAATACTACAGTGCTTAACATGCTTGTACACATATTTTTTATTAGCTGAAGATCAGATCTCCATTCTAATAGGGATGACCTCATTTGTAATAACAGCTATGGTTACAAATGGTCCTCCTGAAACGCAAGAGAATTCATAATTAGTATGAATTATGAACATCTTCCCTAAATTGTGGCTTCTTTTCCACCTCTGAATGGAAAGTGAACACATGTTGTTGGAAAGAACCCTAAGGAAGCTTTCACTCTTCCTACTCTAACGTTGAGTAACCTGACACACCCTTGAACATGAATCTGCTCCATTTCATAATCTTGGCAATTTGGGATTTTCCAAGAAAAAAAGTCCAGAACTGATTAAAACATGCATCTGTGTGTGCTAAGGCAAACTCCCATCTGCTGTATATCTATACTTTGCACTCTGGTTCTCTTACCATATCAAATCTGTCTTCCTTAGTGATTTAATTGTCACATACATGTCTTGCCTAGTTTCCTGCACATGAACTTTTGAGCCTGATGGTAGGAGCTGAACATGTTACCTTTCTCCTCCCTTTCATGCCTTAGGATGCCATGCGGTAAACTCTGCGCCTGCTATTCAGGTTGATTCCCATGATTTCCTTCCCATTAGTGTAGTGTGGGGTGCATCCCTTTGAAGAGTTTCAGTAATCAGAATGGGTGCTTTTTTCCTTTTTTTCAATGAAGCTGTAACTCCTGGGATCACCTTGTCTCCGAGGGGAGTACTGGCCGTTCCCCACCACTGCAATGCCCTATGGAGAGGCTTGTTTTCATCCTTGGACTGGGGATATGCTCTTTGAACTAGCCCATTTAGCAAGTGGGTTCTGCCACTGGGGAACTGGGAGCTGGGCTCTCTGCTGCTCTCGGCATGCTCCAACAAGAAGCTTCCTGCTGCCAAGAGTTCTCAGCAGTTGTTTGCCCCTGCAGCATTGTTGGCTTCAGGCATGAAGCACACAAAATTTGATCCAATATGCAATAATTGCAGTTGATGCAAGTCAGCATGAAAGAACGTAGTCCGTTCTTAAAGGACAAATACCTTTAAGGGATCTGTAGAAATTACAGTGATAAAAAGGCTGCAAGTATTGTATAACCACTAAAGTTCAGATGATGTGTGGAAGAAGGAACCCTCTAATTCTGGACTCTGGGTTGATGTAGAGCTATACACAAGTTTGGAGGTTTTGTTTTATTCTACCCCTCCTCTGCTGTCTTGCTAGAAATAAAATATGACTATAAAATAATGCAGTGATGGCACCCAAACTTAGAGACACGCACCGGATTAGTATTGTCTCTTCCACAGATAAACGATGTGGATAATACAGGAGAGCATGGGAATGAAGGCATAGTAAGCTCTTCTGAATAAAATGAGGAATACTACGACTTAACCTCTGGTAGCCAGACTGAAGAAATACCTCCCAGAAATGAGAGTTTCACAGCCACAGCTGGGTGGCATTAAACCAAGCTTTTGAAAAAGCAGGAATCTAAACCCCCTCCTCTTTTTTTGATTTCTTGTTTCCGAAAAAAGAGCAAAGAAACCCTACCCATCCACAAAGCAAGCAACCTGTTCCCTGCCTTCCCAGATTTAATTGTTTTCAATTCTAAATCCTGGGATGAAGAAGCAAAAAGACCAAGGGTTTGTTGTTGCTCATCCCTTTGAGACACCGCAGGGGAAAAAAAGATCTCCATCTTCTAACCATCTAGACAGCAGATTACAAAAATAAAATTATAGGAACCTGGGAAAACAGAAGAAATGGAAATATAATGAAACTGTTACCCAATCTGTCTCCTTCTGTGCTGAAAAATGAAGGGGGTGGTAATTATGCATTCCACTCCCTCAATGAGTTGTTCTGAGGACTTGCCAATCATTAGATTGTAAGTTACAATCATTAGATTGTAAGATACTCTTATACTATAATTGAGGACATATTTAAGATAATTTAAGATAACATCAAAAATGGAATATTCTCATTTTAACATAATAGAAACACTCCTTACATAATGTTACCTTATCTGAGTTATGTTTGAAATAGCATGTGACATGGTTAAACATATGGATTTAAGTTCACAGAAGGATGAAAAGACTATAACAACTGCATTCCTAGAATGACCTTACAGAGAAGACCCTGCCACTGCAGTCTCTTTTATTACTTATTGCGAACTTTTTTATTCTGGTTTGTTACAACAAGTCACATCATTGTACACCTTGGATCTGCACGCAATTCCCTAGTCACTAAGACTCTGTGCCCTCCCAAGATTATGAGCCAATATAGACAGGTGGAGAAGAAAAGGACACCCAACCCAAGCAGCTGGGCAGATTCCGTAACGATGGCATTACTTGATCCCATCTAAAAGAGGCGGCAGCGTAATAAGAAGTGCATCTTGTGACATGGGAACATGTGCTGCCGTGCCACCCTGTGCTAAAATAGGGACACACCAAAGCCACCTGATACCATTCCCTGCAAAATCCTGGCCTGCCACTCTGAAGCAAAACATCCCCCATTTACACAAAACCTGTGTTTTCTGCTTTTGCTGTTGATGGTGCTAAGTTCATGTTGTTTGGGCCTTCCTGCTTCAGTTTATCTGGCCTGCCAATGGATCAGATTTCTGAGGTAGCCAGTGACCTTCCCCTATCATACCCACAGGCTACAGCAATTTAATAGGGTGTGAACAAGGATACTTGCCTAAAGAATTTAACAAACTTACAAAAGCAAATAATACAGGGGAAGTGTTATAAAAACAAACAAACAAACAAGAGGCACTCCTACATATGGAACTTTGAGCATTATCCTGCAGAAATAAATGCATAAGCAGACTGAACTGAGACCAGGGCATTGCAGCAAGTCACTGAATTCAGTTTTTTATCACAGTGGGGAAAGTTTTCAGCATAGCAATCAGAATAACAGTAAGAAAAAGACTAGAACCAAGCCTTATTTTTTCCAAACTACTTAACTTTTTTTTCTACCCATGGAGAATAACATAGTTGTTAGACCTTATCTAAAAGAAGCGCTACACTGGTTCATTAAACACATTTTTCCTCAAGATAGCTGAATTAATTTAAGTTCTATTGAAAAAGCTATCACTGGAATTCATGAATAGTAACTTGTACAGACATAAGCTGCATTTTAATACCTGAAATTGCTTACTAAAAAAGTTCTGTGCAGAACTCGGCAATGACCAAGTACAGCATAAGGGAGCTGAAAAACCTTCAGTGTGTTCTTTCTCCCACTGCTGTAATGTAACATCAGCACTTCCCCAGCACACTTTCACTGAGCTATTGGAATAGCTTATACTCAAGAACAAATTAAAGCACTCTCTGGGTTTTTTTGCTGACAGTAGATATGTATTATTTGGATAGAATATACATTTCCTTACTCTCCCACGTATTTTTCAAGACTAAATCTTACAATAAATACACTCTTGTCTTCTCAAATCTGGGTACTCAACTCACCAATTTCTTTAAAAAGTAGTAATAAACCTGGTACGATCAGCAAATATTATTAATTTACATTCAAAATTGTCTAAAATTAAGCCTTTCTCTGAAGCTAGGCACTTTAACATCATTGATAATATAACAAAACCTAAGCAGTATTAGAGCAATTATTTCAACAGGAAACCAGCTATGCAGACCACTACAGATACTCCTCTCCATCTGTCCTGGTTTTGGCTGGGATAAAGTTAATTTTCTTCCCAGTAGCTGGCTGCTGGCTTAAACCACAACACCATCCTTCATCATTCATTCTCTCCACAAAATGCTATCAAACAGATGTCTTTTGCTCAAGGAAAAAAAAAAGAAAAAACTGGGTTCCAGCTATTTCAGATGATGACAGGAAACAAGTCCCACAATCCTGGGGAATGCCCTGCCACCCACTCCTTCAGTAAGATCAGGAGAGAAAAACTACTGGCTGCCAAGGACTCAGATAAACAGGTCTCCAATTGTTTAAAGCTTTATGAGGCAGAACCGGTACCTCAAACACAGTCAGTAACCAGCAGTCATCCAATGGATGCCAAGCGAAATGTTCTGCTTCAAAAGGAATTTGTGGTTGTGCTCCTGTCACTAGGGCAGGGTGGTCACAGAGCAGCTGTAAGCATGATGTATTCTGCACCTCATTTGCCATCGATTCCCACAGCTGTCTTGTCAAATATTTACAGCCTGTGGGAACATGGCTGCGAGTACACTGGTTTACCAGGCACCCTTGAAAATGTATGTGTTACGGGTGTCCTGCTCAGACAGCCCTTGGGTGGTAAGCTGAGATGTATTCAGGACAGCTTTGGGGCCATCAGTGGCAGAGACTACAAAGAAAGACATTTTCTGGAAAGGTTCCATTACAGGGTGCCCTCCACACTCCTCCTGGAGTGCCCACTGCAGCGGGGACTTGCATTACATGCACAAGGGAAATTTAAAAGCTACTGCAGTATTAAGGTCATGTCATTTTTACACTAATAGTTCAAAGTCAGAGTAAACAAGTTTCAACCACACACAGTAACACCTTCTGCTGTTCAAAGTTACCAAGTGCATACCATAAAGACTTCATCCTTTGTAATCACTGTGATTTTTTTTTTACCTGTACAGTTATTCAGATCTCATTCCAGAATTCATCACCAAGTTAATTAACAGATTTTGGTTTACTCCGTGTTTAAGGGAAGACTGTTTGTGGCTTGACTCTGGGAAAATGCACAAAAGAAGGTGGCAGCTTGTTTTTCAGCTCCTGTCTTTGCATTTTCTGCTCAAGAGACAGGAAAAAGGGAAGCATGTAAATTAGGATGCATATGTATCTGGCGGGATTAGCATCACGCATTTTTCCAGAGGCAGAGAAATGACAGCACACCTTCCATTCTCAAGATAGAAAAATTGATCATGTACCATTTCAGGGGTGGTTTTACCATGTTTCTCTGCCAAGCTGCTGATCCAAGATCTTATTTACATTTCATTCATCCCTCTTTCAGTAATAGCAGCTCCTCCATCGGTAATACAATTGTTTATGGGATGATAATGCCTCAAGCGAGGCTAAGACTGTTCAGGCAAACATATGCAACATATAAATACATAATGTACAATATAGGAAATCTATCAGGATTCATTTGGCGCATTCTCATTCTCTTGGCCTTGAGGCAATTTTACATAATAGATGTTCACGTTGTGAAATATTTCTTGGAGGATTATTATCCAGACTTTATAAGAATTTTTCTTGTCAGGATCTATTCCTCCAGAAATTTAAATGGAAATGCAGGGAAATTTTTCCAAGTAATCCCAAGAGTGTAAATTTAGGAAGCAAAAGGTCAAAACCTTTAGATGTTATCTTGGTAAGTACATTCTGCAGCCAAAACCTTAATTCATATCAGCTTTTTTATGGAGTATAAGTGTTTCAAGGAAAAAAAAAATTGATTCTAATGCTCGTGGTTATTAAAGAAACGTCTGCTTCTGGCATTTAAAAATTAAACCATGATGGTCCCACTAGATTACCCTGACACTACACATATCACAAACCATCAGATTTCAACATGTAATCATCCAATACAGTAATGTACAACTTCTGCTCGGCTAAAAAATAATTTTAAGAAATACATCTAACCTTCAACAGAAGACATAAAATGATGGAAAATCCTTGGCTTCCCTTGGGAATGTGTTCTGGTGGTTAACCATATAAAAATGTGCTTCTTAGTTCCTCTTTGAATTTGTCTGGCTTTTGCCTCTGGCCATTACTTCTTATTACGCCTTTCTTCAATAGATTAAAGAACCCTTTAACATTCTCTATTCTTCCCCAGGAATGTTCCTATATACTACAATCAAGACACCTCCCAATCCTCTTTTAGATAACTTTTAACAGCCTGAGCTCTTAAAACATCCCAGGGTAATGTATTTTCTCCAACCATCAGAACATTTTGTTTCACTCTTTTGCTCTCTCGTTTTCCAAAATCCTTCTTAAAAACTGAAAACCAGAACTGCCTGAACTCTCCTGTGGATGGCATCGTTGAGGCTAAACATGAGAAGTAAAATAAACAACTTTTTATCCTCTTCTGCCATAGCAGCACACAGGACAGCCCTTAGCTGATTTGCTTACTTATTCTGACCCGTAAATCCTTCTCAGAGTCATTACCTTCTCAGGATATAGTCTTCTGCGCTCCAGTTACACAACCACACTTGGTTCTTAAGATAGACAGCTTTATATTTGGCTGGATTAAAATTCACTAAGTTTGAACAGGATGCTTCTACCAATCATTCTGATCAGTGTCCTGTCATCATTATTTAGGACTCCACTAATCCTGGAGATGAATCTTTGCAGCAGATCACTGCTAAAAATGTTGTACAACATAGGAGCTACCACTGGAACCTCTTTAGACACTATCTCTTTCAACTAAGTTTTCCTACAGATTTTCTATTCTTGAGATCTGACAGCAAATTCCATTTGTATAGTTTATTGGCACTGCATGAACCCAATGTTAGTATCATGCAGCACTGAGTCAAGAACCTCCTCAAAACAGTATTAATAGCTATTTTTACTAACACACTGTGTAGACTTGATTATATTCCTACATTTCAACTTTTTATTATTTGAATTCCACATCAGATTTTGCTGTTTCGGTTAGGACAGCTATCAAGACAACTCATCATTTGTGTCACACTGCTCATCCTTTTAAAAAGCAGCACAAAGCAGGACATTTATCACTTGTTTAACCTCCTCATTTTAAAGTAAAATACAAATACACTGGAGTATTAGCAAACCACAGATCAGTATCAGCTAGATGAGCAGAAGCACCAGAGCACCGGTGACCCAAACTCGCATTTCTCATGGCACTTCCAGGATGGAAACCCCAACAACTGTGGACTTTCAAAGTACCCAATCACAAGTTCTCTGCTCCTGCTGAACTTTGAGCCATGCACACCAATCAAAGAGGTGTGGAACCTCGTTAGGACAACGTGGGGGGGGCGGGGCGGTGAGGCACGACCCCTTCCCTCACACCCAGCAGAAACCTCCTCGAGGGACTCTCTGCTCCACATCCCTGCGGGTAACTCACCACCTCCATTGCTTAACTGGCCTGACCGCTGGGGCTAAGACCACTCACAGTCTCTGCTTGAAATCAGCTTTCCCTCTCATGTTTACACCACCAGATTTAGGCTTCTGGGGTCGATCCGGGCAGAGGAGGCGGCAGAGCAGGGCAGGCCTTGGGGTGCCGATGCCAGACATGGTGGTTGAGGTGGGAGCTGCAGCAGCTCATCCTAAGTCAGAACGAAGGGCAGCTAGCTCGCCGGGGTCCGGTGGTGCATGTGACCAGGCTGCAGCCGCCGAGCAGCAACCGAGGGGCCCCGGGGAGGCCAAGGGCCGCGAATCACCTCTCCCGCCACCCGCAGCCGCCTCCGCACCTCACGCTCGAGGCCAAGGCACGCCGTCCACAGCCTCGCGTAATGCCAAGCCCCCATTGGCTCCCCCTGCCACTGGGGGCGGGATCGGGAGAGAGCCGCGGCCAATCCGCGCCGCGATGAGGTTTCCCGGGTGGTCCCCGTCCGCGCTAGCGGGGATTGTGCGCAAGCGCGGCGGGGCGGTGTCGGATGGGGTGGTGGCGGGCGCTCGCGCCCGTGTGAGGGGGTGAAAAGGGAGCGAGCGCCGGGCGGAGCGGGCGCCGGAGCGGGCAGCCGAGCCGAGGGTGGCGGCCCGGGCTGGGGGCAGCCAGGCAGTGACCGTCGCTCCGCGACACCGCGCCCTCGAGCGGGTTTCTCCTCGAACGGTTGCCCTCCCCGTGGCGCGCGCGGGAGCCCCCGTCCCTTCCTCCGCCCCTCAGGCGAAGCCCCCTCAGCAACCCGCTCGCCGGCCCGGGCAGCGCTTCGCTGCCCTCAGCCCGCCCCTCGCGGGCGGCCTTGTACACCCGCCATGGCTCTCTGCCGGCGCCTGGCCCGGCTGTCCTCCCACCTGCAGGACCCGCGGAAAGTGGCCGCCTTCCAGCGGCTCTGCGGGGTGGAGGGGCCTTCGGGCTGGGCCGACGCGGAGCAGCGAGCCGAGAGCCGGGGGGCCGTGGTTAACGGCGGCCCCCCGACCGCGGAGGGGGTGGGAGGACAAGGACATCCCTCCGGGAATGGGACCGTGACCGGCGGGGCGGGCCCCCTGCAGCGGTGGAGGAGGAGGCCGCGCCGCAATTCCCTCACGGAGGAGGACGGTAGCCAGGAGTTCTCCATCCGGAGCCGCTTCCTCTACTATCTCTTCAGCCTGGGCACGGAGCTGGGCAACGAGCTCTTCTACTTCCTCTTCTTCCCTTTCTGCATCTGGAACTTGGACGCCTGGCTGGGGCGGAGGCTTGTCATCATCTGGGTGTGGGTGATGTACCTGGGGCAGTGCACCAAGGATGTCATCCGCTGGCCGCGGCCTGCCTCCCCGCCCGCCGTGAAGCTGGAGGTCTTCTACAACTCCGAGTACAGCATGCCCTCCACCCACGCAATGTCGGGCACCGCCATCCCCCTGGCCCTCCTGCTGCTCAGCTACGGCCGCTGGCAGGTAATGCTCTCCTCCTTGTCCTCTCTGTGTTTTCCAGCGCCGGGGTGTAAGGACGTGACTGACTTGATTTCTTTTGCGAGGGGAGGTGGCTGAGTTTGGGAAAATGTGAAATTCGTGCCTTTGTTACTTGCTCCCCCCCTTTTTTTCTTTTAATTTTTTATGATTCAAGCGAGTGCTCAGGTTACAAGAACTGTCCTCAAAATTCTGTTCTGAATGGAAGTTCTGCTGACTTTGAGTGCTTAAAATTCTGCATTAACAATCTGCATTTTGTTCTTGAGAGTATTTTTCAACTTATATCTTGCAGGGCGAGTGCTTTGCACAAAGTTGATAGACATGTGATATTTTTACAGGCATGTGCTTTTACTGACTGAATTTGGTGTAGAGCCAAGAACTGAAGTGCTTTTTGCCGATCCTTCTTTACTTTGAGTTACTGTGTAGCTTGAGTCAATTTGTAGGTTTAGCCTTTTCTTTAACGCTTTCAGTTTCATTACCTGTAAATGGGAAATAATTATTTCTGTTTTGAGGAGTACATATACTTTCAGAGGGTTTTACAACTATTAATGTGCTAATAATTAGCAGGAACTGATAATCTGTCATCTTTGCAGCACCTTCATTCAGCAAAATCTTAAGATCTGCCTGTTTCACTTCGGGTCAATAGATTAAGTTAAAACTGTTGATCATGTGGTTTACGAAAGCTGTGGCTTGCACGTGCTTAGACGCTTGCTGTTAGCAGTATGGGCAATGGTAAGAACTCCAAAGAAAGTGCAACATGCGTTCAGCTCTCTAAATCACAGCACCAATTTCAGGAGTAAATGAGGGAGAAGGCTTTCCTAGGCGGCAAATGCAGTATAGGGTTTTGAGGGCCGTGTGTGTAATGTTTAAGAAGTTATGCAATAAGTCTACTCTAAGGTTGTTAATGTTGACAAATTGTTATTACAATACCTATGTATTTTAAGTCAGATGTATGTCATCTTGGTAGGGAGAATTCTTTTTAAGCTTTAATGCAGGGGCTGAACTCTTGTCCTCCTGGTTACTGTTAACAATCACCAGTTGTCACAGTGTGACACTTGGTGGCTTTATCTTAGCATATAGAATGAGTGCCTGAAAGGAGAAAGAGAGAGTTGAAGGTTGGAGATTGTATTTGGCCTCTCTTTAACCAAAGTTTCTGTTTCTGGAAGGTGATAAGTGTGCCCAAAGGAAAGCCAAGAGGGATTCATATTCTTTGCTAGGGAAGTGTCAAGTATCCCTCTGCTAGAGCTGTGCAGGTATTGGATAATATCATGTTTTGTGGGTGTTTATGAAATAAATATTTGGCGTTCTGTCACTAAGATGCATAATTTTAAAGTTTTTTTTTTTTTAAATGACTGATTAAAATCTGAGTAGTTGATTTATTACTTGTTAGATCTGTAGGGCTGATATCAGTTGGAAGAATGAACTTGTTTTTTATTTCTTTGCATGTGGGAAACCTCATTCAGTAGTACCAGTTGATTAGGTTTGCACAGACAGACGTCCTGTGTGCAAAGCAGAACCTGGCTTGATTGCTTTTATAGAACCAGCAAACTGACAGTGTGTGAAATGGTATTTTTGCCATTGAACCAAGTTCGATCTTCAGTTTGCCAGCCCTGCATCTGTGGTCTGCAAAATACTGTCCTAACTGACTAAAGTTGTTATGATTTCTTAATATGCATTCATTATAAATCATTCAGCCTTGTTATTATTCATTTAGAACCATGCTTTAAAAATTAGGAAGCAAAGTGTTTGAGTCTTAATTTTAATTCCTTTTTCCTATGAAATAGGTATGAATAACAGACCTCTCTGAAACCAACTTCTACCATTTCAAAATTTTAATTTTTTAAAAAAACCCTTTCTGATTTTTAAATTATTTCCAAATATTAATCAAATATAATATAGCGCACTAATTCACCTCTAGAGTGAAGCTTTCATCTAGTGCTTCTGCTGTTCTCCATATTCTACTTGTATTGAAAGGGAGTAGAATCTATACGATCACTATTTGTTACGCTTTTCTGGAAACTGATGGGGTTAAAGCCTGACCTCAACTTCCTGGAAAGCTATTAATGATAAAGGAGCTTGTTATAACTCTGCTTTTTATTAAACTATACTTATTTATCAGTAGCTACAGATGGTTAGATTTAAATTTGTTGGCAATGTTGGGGTATAGTCTTTCTAGATATCCAGTATAAACAAGCATCATACAGACCCTGGTCATGATCAGTACGCTTCTTAGGATTCCTGGTTCAGAAAAGCCATAGTGGAGTAAGACTGAGTGTGAATTTAAGCAGACAGAATGATAACTCTCTGCAGGGACTTTTATTCTGGGAGACAGGAAACTTTAGTTGAGTTTGTCACTTAGAAGTTTATACTAAAGCGAAGAAAGCCACTCTTGCTCTAAAAGAGGTTACTCCAGTGAGAAGGAATCACTTTCCTGTATAGCTTATTTGGAGCTTGCTTTCCTTGGGCTATGACTTCCTAGAATTGTGAAATAGTTCTTTTCTATCAAACAAAGACAACCTATGAGTCTTTTCTTGAACAACGCAGAGAACAGAGCAAATCTGCTCTTATTTTTCTAGATAATGCCCAATTTGTCCATTTAAAACCAATTTTTTTTATTCCAGTAGGTTTTCTTTTAACCTGTTGAATTAAATTTATGCTTTTAGTTTTCAATGCCTATCAGTAATCCTACTACAATTATTTTCCTTTCACATAGTATTCAAAAGTTTTTTTGACTATACACAGTAAATCAAAAATACTTGCTTATAAATGTATTTCTTCAAGTAAAATATTTTCAGAGATGAGCTATTTGATAATTGTGACAAATTTTCACAGTTGGAGACTTTGAACATAGGGATTATTCAATGCAACCAACTTTCAGACAGAAACATTATATATTAAAGATAATTTTTATAATAGCTAACTGTTCTGTCTGTTTTGGCATATAGCTTTACAATTTCTTCTTGTATTATGAGAGCTTGCCTGAAACTTTTGATTCCACTTGCATAATCTTTATATATTTATTTAATATTGTTAAATCTCAGCAGGGAAAACAACTTGTTCCAAAGAAACCTCAGTAACCTTGAAATACAAAGCGCATGCCAGACTCATGAGAATTTAGGAGTGTTATAGATGTTGATATTTTATTTTCTGTCTTTGAAGCTCTGATACCCTGAAAGAGGAGGATAAACACTTAAGACATTGAGGTTATAGATCTTAATATAATGTAGGAAAAAGTCTGCCTTCATGGTGTTGGGGGAAACCTGCTTTCTTTGAAATATTGACAGTTTGAGCCAGGCTGGCTTATATCATGCCCTGAACAGGGAGGAAGAGACAGTGTGAAGTGCTAGGTATCTATGAAATCTCCAAAAGCCTAAGGCTATGGGGGAAAAGTTGTCTTTATGTTTTATTTGATTACTTTGAACTGCTGATTTCAAATAGATATCAACACATATTTTATTAGAAATGGTGCTTGAGTTAGGATGGTACCTGAATGTGTCATAACCCTGCTGTTTCATTTTGGGGAGGGAGGAAAAAATACCAAGTAAGTCAGGGAGACAGAAAATACGCTTCTCCCAGAGTCTCTCCAGAATGCAGCCTGGCTCCAGCAGTAGTTGTCTGGATTAGGAAGTGATGGGTTCGCACTCCTTCCTGAGCTCTGCATTAATGAGCTGAGTCAGGAACTGCTGACTCTCACTGCAGGTCACTGCACAATCTTTAAGTCGATATGCATCAGGAGCCCAGAGCCTTGATTGATGGATAACTGGTCTGTGTAACTACATTAACCAGTGCTGTTTGAATGAGCTTGTATTCTGAAGCAGTTTAGATCACTAAATATGACACTATTGTCCTCCCTATGTACTTGTCTGCCAATGTTTTATATGCAAATCGTATCGTCAGTGACTGTCTTTCCACCCCACGGATGATAATGATGACCTTAAGTGCTACTGCTAAACCCGCAGCAGAGTGCAATTATTCTGTAATGGCTCCTTTGACTGACACACCTAAAAGTATTTTCCAGTTTTCATTTACTTAGTGCTCTCCTGACTCTCTATAGTACCAATCGTGCAAGAATGTCATGTGGTACTGTGTCAAGCACCCTTCCAGAAATTTCACCCACACCATTATTTTTATCAACCAAAGCTGATGAATCCAATCAAATGAGGTGGGTTTGGCAGGGTCTGTATTGGGATTTCTGAGAGATCTGCATTGTTCTGTGATTCTGATTGACCACTGCTAAATACTACCTCTAGAACCGTCTGCCTGCTCTTTCATTTCAAAAGACTGACTTCTCTCGGATCCTACTGGGAATGGGGAGTAACTGGCTATCAGAGTTGGATGAAGAGTCCAATCATGACACTGGAGTGAGAATTTTACAGGAAGTGGGCAAAGTCTGGTTTGAAGTGTCCTTGTTGAAAGGCTTCTATTATCAGTAAGATTGATGTAATGATAAACTGGAAGGTACACACAGGAGGCCAGCTCTTATCTATGAAGTCTGTGTGTAAGAGCAAGTACAGACTCCTTTTGATGCCTCATCTCTGAGATGCCCGAATGGATTTTGGCTGAAATTCTAAAATGCTGTGAAGAAACTTAGGTAGAGAGATGCATCCTCTAATTGGGTTTCTTATGTGTGTTTCTTGAAATAAACAATTAAACAAAAACTCTTCTGACATAAGAAGCATAGCTGAAAGGGTGATCTGAAAACCCAGAACTGCCCATGCAATGAAGAGCTCTTGAGAGAGATGGAAGTTTGGAGCATCAGCACTGGCCTTATCTTGTGTATGTGAGTTGTAAGGTCATCTTTTGAGGGCCATATTAATGCCTGTAGTTTCTTTGTAAAGGAAGCTGGAAAAAATTGTATGACCTGTTTGATTCAGGTGCTATTAAAAGTTTGAAAAGAGCATAGCCAGTTCTTACAAATCTCATTGGGGAATCTCTGCCAGAGGTATGCAGCAGCCCGTCCTATTAAACGGTGTTGATTAGCACTAAATATATTTTTCAGTTTTGCATAAGCAAATCTTTAATGTAAAATATCTTGGGGGGAATATGTGAAAAGAAATGCTGAACGGTTAGATGCGGAGTTTTTGATGAACAAAAGATTCTCAAGCAATTTTTCTCCTAGTGCATTGTACACCTGGAAAGCATTCCTTATACTTTAAAGCATGTTGATTAACCCGGAGAAAACTTCACTTTGCAGAAAAACTATTTTGTAGGTGTTGGGGGCATAAGCAGAGAAAGCCAAAGGTGATTCTGGCTGAGTGTGCTCAAGGGAGGATTTTTTTAATGACTGCAAGGAAAAGAAGTAACAAGCTCTAATTCCTATAGTAACCCCTTAATTTTTTTCATAGAAAATTAAACATTTTAATTCCTTGCAGGCTGGCATTGAAATCTTTATCTTGGAATTTAACATGTAGTACACTCAGATTGTTATGCTTTTTGATGTTATGGTTGGTCAGTGGAAGAAAGAAGGAAATAATTGATAAATGTAGCTTAGTGTTATTTCTCACTTGGCCTCCTTCGAAAAGATAGTTTTTTGTCTGTTCATTTTTCCTAAAATGACTCATAAGTGATATTTCCTTTTTAACTATCCTATTCTCCTTTTTCTTCAGCTTTTTCCAGAAAATCATTTATATGCCATGCTTTTTGTACTCATCCGGCCAACCAGTGTCTCAGGTGTTCCTGTAAACACTGATTATGGCTTTTCATATGACTATTGCCAATCCATAGCCCGAATAACTTAATCAGTGCATGATGCTGCAAGTGCTGCTTGGATTCTTTCAGTGCACACTAGCCGAAATCATTGTCTCAAACTCTGAGACTGAACTTTAGAGCTATTGTATGATTAAAAAAAGATCATTGAGTAATACTGTAGAATGCTGAAAATATTAGAAAATTAGTTGGAACCCTTTGTGGATGCTAGAAACTTCGCCAGTGTAGAATGTGTTTTTAAAAAGTAAAGAATTAAGCATCTAGACTGTGTTTTAAGAATGTTCCATTATGAAAGGAGGAATTTTCTGACCTAGGTCAAAGCTTTTAGGACAGATTGTTTCCTTATGAGCATTTTTAAACAATGGTTATGTTATTAAGACTCTTGGCAAAAAGTCAGATTGAGGGGAGGGAGGAGGATAGGCACTTGAAGGAAATGTTTTCTATGAGATCCAGTCAGAAGCTTGCAAACACTATTCAGAGGATGTAATTGAATAAAATGGGAATTACCCCTTTAAAAACATAGGGCATAAAATTCTCAAAGTCTTAACTGGGAGTAGTTTCACTGCCATTTTCCAAATATGACCAATGTAATTCAGTTCAATCGATTAAAACAAGATTCTGTATATGGGAACAAAATTGCGACCTGAGAGTTGATGAGTAGTCTACTCAATCAGCTTTATTCTTAGCTTTTTCTTTAACTTAATATGTGAATTTAAGAAATCAATTAACCTTTTTTTATTAACTAACATGTTTGGTGATCTGCCTCTTAGTCATGTGCATTAAGACTGGGACAATTTTCTGAATGGGTATGATGCCTTCAAAAAACATACCCATTCAAACATTTAAAAGCCAAACTGTCTACAAAGCTATCTTTTTAACCTATATGTTGCATTTGTTTCTATCTCCAGTCTCTGCTTTGCTGTCAGTTCCATCTGCCTGCACTTCATCTTCTAATATTGTATTTATACTACATGCTTATGTGTCTTATTAAAGTTTTATTCTGGCCTTGGAAAAATATTTGTGCAAACTGGGTATCAGTGATTTGATCTAATATGGGATGTGGGGTGATTTTATCAAGGAGAAAAATGCCAGGTTCATGTTGGTTTTGAGTCAATGTGATTTTGGAAGTTCAGATTGAGTACTATGCAAGTGTTTTTATTTTTGTATAAGGTTAAGATTTTAAAATTGCAAGTTGGTTTTTAATTTAGAAAAAAGCAGTATACAGTTCAAGAAATACTAAAATGGGCTGTTCCTGAATATCTGACTCAAAGCAACTCTAAGTATGGTCAGGAATGAAGATATGTCACTTCTGTTATCAGAAAGAGCAAGCTGAGAGAATGAAACCTGTTCTTTATGTCTCCCTCTGCCAGCTGTGATCTCTGACAACCTTTCAGACCCTCATCTGAAAGGAGATACAATGCCAGTCTGCCTTCTGATGCCTAAACATGTGAGAATAGCAGCGAACTGGGGAAGAGTTAGAAGTGCACTTGTCATCTTTTGTCCTTTGTGCCTCTGTAGGTCTGATTTGGCATATGAGGAACTGTGGGACTAAAACGGCTAGAGGTCAGCAGGCTTGTTTTAATAGTGTTCATTTAAGTAGAGGCTGTCAGAGTGTCTATATACAGCTATGCAGAAAAGATCTAAAAGTTTGTAACTCAATTTTCAAATTTGTGAATGCAATATTTTCCAAAATAAGAGACCCAAGCAAATGTCAAAAAAAAAGTGCTTATGGCTTTTTTCTATGAGCACTTGAAGTTAGTTTATATTAAATTTTCACATTAATTTTTCATAAAATATGCCTATTTTAAGTATAAGACATAGTAAAAGCTGTTTGGTTTTGTTTTTCTTTGAAGATTCATTTGCAGTTGGGAGAAATGCTTTGAAATCCACTATTTATTTTAAAGCAGGTAAAAATGATTTAAAATGTTACTAGTCTGAAGGCACTATACTAATAGAAGATGTTTTGGTATTTGGGAGGATTTTGTATGCCTAGGCAGTGGGAGGTTAAGGATACTTATAAGCATGCTATAACCAATGTATGTATGCAAAATACAGGCAGTCATTTTCTAGATGAAACAACTTTTAGAAAATGCTTGGTAGTACCTCAATATTGCATTATTTTCAGACAATAATTTGAAATAAATTTATAGTGTCAGCTTTTCTTGTGTAAGAATCAAGGTCACATCCCCTGTAGGTTTTACGACTTGGCGTGCTGCTGAGCAGTCTTCTTGCTGAGCTACGAGGTGTATGGGAGTGTTATTGTTCTCCTTTAGTCACCTTGTACACTTATACCTACACGTTAGGGCAAAATACACAGCTGCCTTATCACCTCAAGGCAGATTTTAAGCAGGTGGTACCATTACAGTGTTCTAGGAATTCTTGAACCCAGTGGCTGCTTTTAAAAGGTTTGAGTGAAAATAGGCCAAGGAGGAAGCAGGGTAGTGTGCTTTGTGTGCTGACATAAGGGAGTTCTTTGGCTTGATTTCTGCCGGTGAACTATGGAGCCCCAAAGGGTATGTGCAGCCTTGTCATGCTCCACAGGTGGGTCCTGGGGTTGTGGGAAGAAAATCAGATTGGTTTTTGTGGGCAATGAAGGGAGGTATGGATGCAACATACCATAACAGGGCAGATAAAGCTTAAAACCTTTAGGTCAAATTATATTCCTGTGGTTTAGACGTATTTATGTCTTTACATTTGAAGCTTCCTTATCAGTCAGTAAAATAACGATCAGTTTATATAAATTGACAGTTGTCCAAAGTTACTGGTTGCACAAAGGTGGGAGCGTAGAGTAGAACACTTAGTGCAGGAGCTAGTCACAAAAATTGACTTAACTGTTGGAACTCTGGAATATTATTCCAGAAGAAATTAGAATAATTGTTTCAATCTGCTTTTTTTTTTTATAGTGGACTGGATACAGTACTGCCATGTGTACTGTAGTGAATAGGCATTTTTGGGTGGAAAGAAACTGGGTTTAGGACTTCTGTGATTATGGTATTTTAAATGCGTTATAATAATAAATCAGCATGTGCCTAACACTGCAGTTACATTTGTGGACAGGTCATACTAAAGCTATTTCAGTAATAATAATTTGACTGGGTTTAAGTTTAAAATTCTTTGTTATTTAAGAATATATTTATTGGGGTTAAATGTATAATTGACTTTTTGTTGAGGACACAATAGGGAAGTGTTTGAGCTCTTGGGTACAGATGCTTTGCTACAGAGAAGCTAAGCTAGCCAGTGTTTTCAGATGTTTTGATGGGTGTCTATTCTCAATACTATTAAAAACAGAATTAGAGTAGGGTATGACAGAGCCAAATATTATTTCCAAAATCATCTTCAGAGTTTGAGCTTGTGACACAGTTTCTTTCTTCTCCAAACACCCCTCCCTTGAGAGTTCCTAACTATGAGCAAGCATTTCTTTTCATTTTCAGAATTTATCCTACTCTCCTGCTGTTTGTGATGACTTGCCCAGGACTCTTAAGATTACTCATATACACCTGAGAGCAAGGAGTATGAAGGAAAAGGGTCTTGCTGTTTAGCTGCTCTAACATCATCTCCCCCACAATCCCAGCTTCTTACCTGCAGTATCATTAGCTGCTACAGCCTGTTGAGCCTGGCACTTCAGTGGTCTGCCAAAGCTCCAGCTCCTGTCCCTGTCAGGTATTTCAGGAAATGTCTTTATTAAAGAAAAGCCTTAATTCTGATTGGAGCTTGAAAGCACAAAAGATGTGTGCCAGGAAACAAGAATGGACATATGGTATCAAGTGATAGGCAAAAACATTGGAAACTTCTGACGTGTGTGAACACCTGCAAGTTCATTCTACCACCGAGTAATTGTGATGCTATTACATTTTCTGGTCAAGAGGTTTGTGTTGCTTCTGGAGGCAGTAAATCTTTCCTTCCTAATCTGACAAACAAGAAGTCTGTCTTCGCAGGCTTTCATCTTCTGGAGCCTGTAAAGAGGTGCTGGAAACTCCTCTTTACTTTAGAGGATAAGAGGGTATACCTGCCCCTGTATATACAGTGTTTCTGCTTGGTAGTCCTCTGAGGGGAGGGTCGAGCAGCACCATGTGGGGCGATTGTGTGGCTACAGTGTGCTCCTGGAACAGGCAGCATTACTTCTACCCTGAGACTGACGGAAATGAGCATAGAGGCATAATGGGGATGAGCAATGAGCAATTACACTTGTAATGTGTTCTGGTGGCACAGCAGAGGGTGCAAGGATGACTTTTGTGGCTGCTATAACAATGTCAGCATCTGATAACTCTGCAATTGTGTCTTGAGTATGACCTAGTTACTGGAGTATCACCCACTATTAGCATAATTCTATAAGGCAGGAAACAGTTTGCTCTTTCATCATTTCTGTCCAAAATGAATCACTAAGTACATGATTTCGTTTAGGTACAATTTGTAGATGAAAGTGGGAGAAACAAAGGCAAATGTTGCTACAGGAATTAGAGTTTAAACTAGATATTACACAACCGTGAGCTGGGCATTTAGAATTGATTTTTCTTGTGAAATCTCTTTCCTGTGTGAAATGTAAGCCTCTCAACTTTCTGTTAGGTTGAGAAATTTTTTCTAGGCTTGTCATGTAGCATAGTCCTAGAGCTGAAAATTCAAAGAATGTTGGAAAATGCAGAAGACTGATCTTCTCAAACCTTTCAATGAAAGACTGATTTAGAAGCTTGTCAATCTGTTAAGTGGCCTCCACAGAGAACATACAACTTTTTCCAATAAGATTAAAGGTACTATCTCTAATTTGGATATTCTACCCTTCATGTTACCCATAAAAGGAGCAAGAGAAAGGGCGAGAAAAAGGCTTGTAATTCTTAGATTTTTAGTCTGAGGTTCAGACTTGGACTGAATTGTTTATGTAGAAAAGGTTTATCATTGCTTTCATGTAGGAAGTGAAGCAATTCTGGAAACATGCCATTTTGTCTTGTGACTGCTTCTTTTATAGAACTAGTAATTTTTTTAATGCTGAAAAAAGGAAGCTGTGTCCTGTCCTGTACAACATTTTGCAATATGGTAGTGGGGAAAGTATTTCTTACTGTGATGTAAGATGTGAATTAGCATACTTTTATCCAAAACCTAAGCAAGTTAAAATACTAAGTTTCAACATGTTTATATGTGCTTATTAAAACAAAGTATTTTGATTGTTCCTGGTAAATAGTCCTTATTAATAAAAAAATCTATCAGAAGATGGAAATAATTATTTGGTGCAATTTGTTTAATAAATGTGGATTGTAAGAGGAGATTTACATGGTTTGTAGAGAACTAAAAAGTTTACTATTCTAGGAATTTCTTACTGATGCTCAGATTGAGTCAAGGATTGCAGAAACTCTAAAACAGTGTGTAAGGAATTTAATTTATTTGTAAATCATTATGAGTTCTTCCTTTTCAGGAGAAAGGTGAAGCTTCTAGATTCTGCCTGGATTAATTGTTAACAATACTAGTATGTTATGTAGCTGCTTCATCCCATGTAAAACTGTTCCACAGTTTATCACCTAAGGCTTGTCTCTGCCCATGTTGCCAGTTTCTGATATTGTAACATGGCAAGACTAACTGCTACAAAGATCTATTAACTTCTTACTGCTGTGTCTGAAAATATATAAACAATGCCCTGAAATTCATATATCCTGAATGCAAAGGAAGAGGACAAGGAAAAAAGTTGAAAAAGTTTGACTCAATGTTTTGACTTTATGAAAAGTGGACTGACTTGAGGTGGTCTAATAGGCTTGGGTAGGCTAGGGCAAGGAAAAGGGGAAGGATAAGTTGCATTAATTGGAATTAATTATAGAATTCTTAGAGTGATTTCTTTAAAAAGCTTTTTCTTCCCCTTGATTCTAATACAATCTCTCCATTTCCTCCCTACCAGTATCCCCTTATGTTTGGACTGATCCTTGCATTCTGCTGGAGTTCTTTGGTTTGCTGTAGTCGAATTTACATGGGAATGCATTCAATTTTGGTAAGGAAATAATTCTACTAAATTTTTAGTGTTGTTCTGATTTCATAAACTTCCCTCACACTTCAGTTTTTACAGTGCAGTTATTGTATATAGGTTTTTTAGAATGTTCTACCATATAGGAACAGAATATTTAGATTTCTTTAGCAGAGACATTGATACCATAGCTAAAAGTGGTTGTCAGACTTCTGTGTTATTTTCATAAGCTCAATCTACAGTTGAAGCTTAGCTGATGTTTAACAGCAGTTTAAGTGCAGAAATAAATGACTGCATTAAAGCATAGACTAAGTTTTCCTTTACAGAGTAGAAATAATTTTGGAGGATGCGAGGGTGGCTCTTAATGTCCCCTTGGGTTTCACGTCAGCTACTCAAAGCACATACATTTCAGAGTGCCATGCTATGTGCTAGGCTTTCACTTACCGAAGTTTCTTAAACCAAGTAACAAAGTTGTCATCTTTGAAAAACAGACCTGTTTATTAAAAAGGATTGAAAAAAAAAAAACCTGAAACACAAATGCATACAATGTAAAAATGGGAAAAGAACACTACAAAATGCTAATCAATGTAAGACCCTGAATAAGGATGGCTAAAAAGGTTTTTTAGGATCACTTCCTAGAAGGAGAAAAGCTAACAGATACAAAACCCTAAGCCTGGTAGTGAGTAGTAAAGCTGGTAGATGAACACAGTATATGTGAAAATAAGGCAGCTCAGAAGAACTGAACAATGTATTTGCATTAGTCATTAGAAGGCTTCCCAAGTCAGAACCACTTGAGTGGAGGACAGTGGGACGAACTGATACTTCATTGACAATGTGAGCTGACAGATAATATCTTCAAACAAAGTCATGCATCAGGTAGACTAGGTTATGCAGCAGTTTCATATCTGAATCCTCAGTAGTGTTTGAGTGAAAACAACTGTGTGTTGCCTGTTATATAAATCAACCATGGTGCCTAATTTTGGGGGGGAGTGGTGGTAGGGTGGCAAATATGGCAGAAAGTTGTTATGGTTGCTTCTGAAATGAGCAAGTCTGATTTTCATGTCAGTAAATTGTATTAGGAAACATTCTGTTAGTGCAAGTGAATAAGAATGATTCATTGAAGATGGAGCAATACAAATACTGCTGACAAAAGTCCCATCTCCTGGCTCATATGGAAAAGTTGATAAGCATGTGAATGGATGTGATCTGCTTTCTAGTGCCTGGATTTCTAAAAAGCTTCCAACAAATTCCTCCTTAACTAAAGGAGGCAAAAGTTGCGGATAATTCTGTGCAACTGATTAATCAACAGTAACTGAAATTTAATGCTAAATTAAATTGAGTAACCTTTTAATTAAAGACATTTTTAAAACAATAAAACTCAAAATCAAGTATGAAGCCACAGAAGTTCCCTCTTCCTCCCCGTTAATAGTTGCAAACAGTTCTTCAGCTCCACAATTAGCAACAGTTCAAGAACAGAGTGGAAAGTCTGAGCTGCTCTAATGCCTAGCTGCAGTGGTCCTTGATGGCCTTACTAGCTGTTGCTGCCAGCGTGCCTGTGTGGTGGCACCCAGGCACTTAGATCCAGTGTTGAGCTGTTCCAGCAAACTAAGCTGTCAGAGCTGATGTAGCTGAGCTAGCTTTGTGCTGACTGTAGACTGGAATGCCCCAGTCCTGGACAGGGACTGTTGGAGCCAGCAAATAGGCTGATCTATAACTTCATAGATCATAGCTTTATTCGTGATCATGATCATTCATGAGCTGATCATGATGCAGATGTGCTATTAATAGGTGATCAAATGCAATTCCTTATCTTTAACAAAAAAATTAATCTCGTGCAGTAAATGAGAAAAGATGGGAACTCACAAGTCACTTTTAGCAACAGAGCAACTAGGCTTGTCTTCATGCTAGTGTAACTTAAATTATTTTTTTTAAATGGTTATTACACTGAAACCATATCTTTCTCTCTTCAACAGGATGTTATTGCTGGTTTTCTGTATGCTATTCTCATCTTGGTTGTCTTCCATCCATTTGTGGACCTGATTGATAACTTCAACTTAACTTACAAATATGCACCCTTAATTATCATCAGTCTCCATTTAGCCCTGGGCATCTTCTCTTTTACTCTAGACACTTGGAGCACTTCACGAGGAGACACAGCTCAGATACTGGGCTGTGGTGCTGGAGTAGCCTGTGGCTCTCACATAATGGGTCTAAAGCTAGATCCTCCTCCTGAAACGTTACCTTTGTCTCTTTCCTCTCTCACTGTGACTGTGTTTGGAAAAGCCATACTGCGATTGTTGATTGGAGTAATAGTTCTGTTGTTAACAAAAGCAGTGATGAAAAAAGTCACTATTCCCCTGGCATGTAAAATATTTCGCATACCACATGACGATGTACGGAAAGCAAGACAACGCATGGAAGTTGAGCTTCCCTATCGCTATATTACATATGGAACAGTTGGGTTCTCCCTTGTGTTTATTGTTCCTTGCCTCTTCCATTTTATTGGTCTTTCTTGATGCATTTTACCCCTTCAGATAGGGAAAACAGAGCTAGTTGCTTTTTGAAGAGGTGCACTAGTTTGCTAAGGGAAGGCCAGTGAGCTTGGCTTTAGCAGGGTCTTCACTTTAACAGCACTATATAGCAGGCAAAGCATTTAAAGAACTTTGCATGTCTCTGGGTATGGTATGGGGCCAGAAGCCAAATATCAGTCCATGAGAAGTGCTGAACTCTATAAATGCGATGTCTTATTGCTGTAACAAAGTCTGTGTGTGTGATGCAATGAATGTATTTGGAATGTCTGTCATACTGTACCTGTATACATTGACACTAACAGGTATGTCTGACAACTAATCGGAAAGCTCCACTCATGATGTGCTTGCCATTTCATAGTAATTTATTCAAGCTGTTGGACCATAGACTGCTAAATTTGCTTTCCTTCATTCTTTCCTGAAGTCCTGCTTCAAGATGTTTCTGCTAATAGGCATTTCTAATGGACCAAACTTCTAATGAGGTCAAATTTAAAAACTAAACAGAAGCCTTTTTCTTTAGTCCCCTCTACAGAGTAAAATGGCTGGGCTTGGCATTAGTAGCTATCACTAGCATACACGTGATTCAGGTACTCTATTTTATGGTTTAATAACTGTGCCTTTTTGTTGCTAAATTAAGAAATGCCATATATACTGTGATGTAAAAATGCCTAATTTTATTTAAAATCCTACATAATTAGGCAGATATTTTTAAATATTTCATTGTCCACATTACTGGCATGGTTCAAGTATCCAGAATAGTCAGTTTAGCCTGATGAAAATTGCATAAATGAAGTGACCCAAGAAACATGACCTTAAGCTCAAGATGTTGTAAATGGACAATAATCCCTTTTGTAAGTATTTTTAACATGTATTGTAAGTTACTGGAAGAGGATATATTTTTCTGGAGATTGTTTATACAGTGGGCAGATATTAAAAATTGTCTAAACATATAAACAATAAACCTACCCCATTCTGCAAAGAAATGGGCCTTGCTTACTATTCCAAACTCATTTAGAAGGACCATTGTTTTTAGATATTTGCTTAGAAAATATAATTCTTACTCTAGAAAAAATATATGTATTTTTATGCATTAACATACTATATTTAAAGGTGATAACTTTTACCAGGTTTAGGTAGCTATAAGAGAATATAATGATCAAATTAAATTTTTAATCATTCTTATAGGCAGATTATGAGCAGTCAGGGCAGTATGGTCAATGCATAAATGGTTTGTGCATATCTAAATTTTACTGCATTGTATTGCACTTTTCAGCTTTTCATGCTCCTTTTCCAGTGATGAGTAAAATATGACCCTTCAACTGTAATTTCATGTATCTCTTTTGGTTTAATTTTGTCTGTTAATGTGTTGCCTCATTTGTTCTTTCCATGTCAGGAACTGTCATATTGCAGCAAGAGCTGTCTTATTGTCTGGCCAGACAGGAATTACTTAATTTTGTATTGTCCATTTTTTCAGGAAGAACATGATTTGGTTGGGAAGTCTAGTAATTAGCTAGAATACGAAGCTTAATGTTTTTTGTAAACAAGATTTGGAATCAGAAGGGGTTTTTGTATTGGAGCTCCTATCTCCAGACTGTTAATATGTAAATTAACAAAATGAACTTGGTGTCTCTCCTCAAAGTAGTCAGAGTTACGGTATGCTGGCATTAGGTGATGTGACAAGCTGACTTATCTGATGCATTTCTTCACTGCATTCAGAATGCACCGCTGTGAATGTATTCAAACTAACATATTCAGAACTGATGGTGTGTGTGACATGCATCCTATAGCTGAGAAGACCTCACCTAGTACAAAACAGTTAGTGCTTCAGTGCATATTTCTGGATTTGATTTTTCTATCTGTTCCTCTTTTGCATTTAATGCTGAATGTGCAGTAAAAGGTAAATCGAGTTTCAAGGGGGGGATTTCTACTGGTTTGGCTTTGCACACTAAGTCATTAAACAAACAGCTGGGAGGAATGTACACAAAATGCCTTATGCTTAAAGCCCTGAGCAAGTGGTATAGTTCCAATTATATTAAATTAATCTGAGGACTGGTGAAAATAATAGGATAACTTTCTCTAAAATTTAGGGCATGTTCTCCTTAAATATCCTAGCTTCACAGTTTATAGTGAAAAATGTTTAAATCCTAGAAAAGTGAGGAAAACTAATTTTTTAAGGGACATATTTGACTTCTAGGAACTTCCAAGTTTACAGCATAAGAGCGTTCAAGCTGTTTTTTCTAGCTGTGCTTGCTCTGTTGTACTATTAATGGAAAAGAATCTACTGTGGAAGATCTAGAGTGGGTGAAAATCACATGCAGGCAGGGCTTTCAACAGGCAAAGGAAAATTGCACTGCAGCTTATTCTACTGTTACTCATAAATACATATTTTATAGTTTTATACATTACACTGGGTAACTTCAGAATGTCATGTTCCATATACCACGTAGTCTAGTACATGGCTAATGTCTATCAGAATGTTGATACAAGACTGCAACTACTTGAGTTTACATGACAAAAATTTTTACTGTTTTATAAGGGGCTCAGGAGGGCAGTTTAGCAAAAAATATCATGCAATATGAATACTGTTATAAAGAATCACAGAAATGCAAAAATGTAAAAATCCAACTTAAATATTTGTATTAATATATTTTTGTTTATTAATAACCTAAGATTCCTTCAAATCCAGCATAACAAAACAGCACTTTCTGTACCCTAATCTATTCCTAGAGTTGAACATAGAAAATGTTTCTAGTATAAGCATCGGCTGGTACCAAATTATTTATAAATAAATTTAACATAGCTTTAAAAGGTAGTTGAATGTCTTTTCAGAAGGACAGTACACTTCAAACCTTTCATGAAATGGTGCAAAAATATATGTCACTGCTAGAAGTTCCTCAGTTCCAGGTTGTGTGGTCCTGAAGAGAGAAATACTACGGCTTTATAGAAGCGGATATAAATACACATTTATTACAAAAAGCTATGAGTTCAATTTGTCTCATTTGATTACTGTATGAAATAACACCTGAAACTAAACAGTTACATAGAGTGTAATTTGGTACAAAAATTGTTTTCCAAGAGGCTGAAGAGACTCAAATTAGTCTTGGACTGCCTTAAACATAGGAGCAGGATTTTTTCTGACCTGGCCCTTGATCAGAACTAATGTATGCATCTTGGGTAAGTTTTAGAAACTATTATTTTGAAAAAAGTTTCATGTTTATGGAAAAGCTGTTACTTTTGCTTCCCATACCACGAACTGGGGTTGAAGCATCTTTCTCCTGTGTGATCACCTGTGAAGTTCTTCAGTTTCTGATCATATCTGCCTTAGCACAAGGTGGAGAAGCTATTTTAAGGTCAATGGACAAACCAAAGGGAGTTGTATTTTGTTTATTTACTTGGAATTTTTTTAGGCTTATGTACAGCTTTTCTCCTGAAAACCAAAAAACCCCAAAACCAGAAAGACGTGTCTCTTAAAATGACATCTCTAAATGTGTTAGGTGGCTCTCTTTTTACCAGAAGTGTTAATAGCTTTTAAAATCCAGACAATTTATGTTTTCCTTTGCTACTATTCTCTATTACTGCTTTCAGTATCTTTTACTCAATTTCTTGCTTGTTTCCCAGGGAGTGACCTGAACTTTTTGTAAGCAGTTGCTGCTTATGTGAAGATTGTAATTTTGAACTTGTAAATACTTAAGGGCTGTTAGTGGCTGTTGGCTGCTCAAATGCATAAAAACAAACCTTGCATGCTGTAAGTAAATACATCTGTTGTGCTAAAAGTTGTCTCTACTTTGGTATTTGCCTCCTCAATACAAAATTGAGATTCTTTTCACACACAATACATAAGATATTTAATAATTCAATGGTATGAAGGGGCATTGTTGTCTAACCCCTCTTAACTTTACTGGGGGTTCTGCACCCAGTTCCTTCCCTGTTATATTGAGAATGAACCCTGAAGGTCATACCCATGCTCTGACATGCATCCAGGCATCTGTGTGTGTGAAGTGACTTACCTTTGAAGTTGTAAATGTAATATCCTTGCTTTTGAGGTCTGAGAGATTGTTCCTTTTAAAATGGTACTTAGCCCAGTTTTTACAAGACTTTTAAAGGGCTTAATTTTGAAGCTGTTTCTTGGAACTGGTTGTACATTTGCACCACTTCACTGATGCTTTCCCCTCTGTACCCTAACTGTGCTGAATGATGAGATCCCACAATAATGTCAGTAGATAAAGTGATGACAGGAGAATTGATTTCTTGGGGTATTGTGACTCAACTTACTGTAAATTGATTCTTGGGTGGGGTTTGGTCTAATGTAGAATGTTTCTAGGTTATTTATTTCTATACTCTACAAATGACTTTGAGGAAACCTGGACTCTTTTGGGGAGGAAGACTCTTTGAATGACTTCATGCCAGAACTTTATTCTATTGGAAATCTAAGTGGCCTTTTGTTTTGGCAAAAATAGATAAGCCTATTTTTGACATTTACTGTAAATACCATATTTGTCAAACAGATAGTTGGCCACTGATGTTTTTCTTATACTTCTTGTAACAAAGGCAAAACTCCCTCAATTTGGAAACAAAATTAGATATTTTGTGGCAGAGAAGGATATAGGTCTTCAGGTGTCCTCTAAAAAATGAGTATCACATGCTGGAGTTGAAGCAAATTTAACTATGCATTAGAAAAATTTCTTTGCACTCCATTCTGCTCCAGAAAATTTGCGTGTAGGTGAGAGTCCATTTAACAATGAAGCAAAGCAATATATGCTTGTAGCCTGTAATTAGTAACTGTTCCTGTAGGATCAGAGAAGGGTAGAGGGTAGACAGAAGAATACTACCTTAAAGATAGTGACCAGTTAAAGTAAATAAAAAGTCCCATTGAGCTGGAGAATTTGATTTAGTCAAAGTTTAGTGATTAATAAGTCACCAAGTTTTCCCCACAACTTTATTTTTCTTAGCGTAATGAAAGAGAAGGGTGGTATTTCTGAAATGGAAATTAGATCTTAAGACAATTATAGATGTCTAAAGTATAATAACTGAAAGATCAGTTCAGGAGCTAGTTACCTGAAAAGTAAAGAGCAAAGTCTGAGGGGGATGTTGTATTAAACTTAATGCACTTAATGATGCCAAAATTTGGCCTCTACTTGATTTATATGAAATCTGTAGTACAATATTGATACATAAATATATAATATATGGCTTATTGGAGTTTAATTTTTTATGTATAGATTTTTTTTCTCGTTACTGCATTCCCTGATAAAAGCAACTGTTCATCAAATATAAACCAGCTTTGCCTGTACAAGGTAAGGCTGTATGCTAGTAGTAGTAGTTCAGGAAATAATGCAGTTGTAACCCCCAGTCTCTCAACCTCTTGGAGAACTTTTGTTTTTTAAAAATACTTTCAAATGCAAGCCCTGAGTTATTTGAGGATGATATAATGGTTGCTGTATAATAGTGTACAACTGATGTTTTAAAATTAATACATCGGAACTTTTTGTTATATTATTGTTAATGATTTTTGTACTCATTGTAAACTTTCTGCAGATGTCAACTAATATTGGAACTCATATTGATTGGTAACTGAAGTGTCTAACTTCATCTGCAATGAGTGGGTAATAAACTACTGTTGGATTCAAATGTGTTCTGTCGTCTTTATTCCTTCCGGTGCTAAGGGACATGTGCTTGGACACATACCACAAGACAACTTACTTTCATATTATCATAGAGCAATAATTGTTAGAACAATGTTGTCTTTTAAGATGCAAAAGTTCAGGAACAAGAATGAGGAAATACTGAAATGAGGTTTGTCTTTTTCCACTGGCTTAAAATCTGGACTGTTTAGTTTCATATACTAAATAAAACAAGCTATTGATCAAATGGTATACAAAGATTTAAGCTGTATCTTTCTACTTGTTTTCTAGGAAGGTGCCTGTTGTGGGGAAGAAGAAAGTTTCACAAGCTCTGCAGTTATTAAAGTTTGGGTTTCCAGGGGATATCTGATAACTGCTTTGATTTATGTTGCAGGTTTAGCTCAGTCCTTATTTGAAATCAGAATCCTTATAGAAAACAACCACATGAGTTTGTGTCCTGTTGGGTCACATTTGACTAACTTCTCACTTCCCAAATCTGCTTTGAAAATGGGCCAGCTGTGGGTGTTTCTTCCCCAGACTACTGAATATCTACAGATATTCATGGAGTGTGTAGACAGTATATTTGCATGAGCTTTGCTTCCTTAGTAAACCAGACTGATTGCAGAACACTGTTCATCTCAAATGCTGTTAATTTGGTTTTACCATGGTCCCAAGATGCTTTAACTGCTACCTAATACAAAGGCATGAGAAAGTATTAGTTCATTTGTATATCAGTATTAACTTTAGCCTTACGTTACTTGGAAGTACAGCAAAAAAATATGAGTCAGCCTAAGTCTCTCCTCCTGCAATTGTACAGTGCCCAGTGAGGCAGTTTGAGCAGCTGGGTAATGTGTTGGAGCAGTACTGCAGACCACACTGGGAGTGGTGGGAGCTGTCCCTTAATAGGAAGCTCTTAATACTATTTCAAATCCATTTATTGGACACTGTGCAGTGTTCCTCCTTGTTTTGCTAACTGGAGGGATTTGTGTGGAGGTAGTGCACAAGATTCTACTCAGATAAGGAAAGAACTCAGACTTGTATACTAAGCAAACCTCCTACATCTTAGAGATTGCTCTGAATTTTTCTTTTGTCCTACCAAGGCCTTTTTGGCCTGTTAGAGCTGTCAAAAATGTTCATTTCATACAGATATGTATGATCTGTTGGTTATTAGTTTGTTCTATAAGTTTCAAGATAATTTTTGAAGATGCTGTGACAACAAAAAAGCAACCAAAAAACCCACTAAGAACCCCAAAAAGGATAAACTAAAAAAAAAAAGTACATGACAAAAACCTCAACAAATGTAACTAAATATCACCTCTTTGGCAAGATTTTAATTCATCATGCCACTGATGTTTGTAACTGCTTATGATGTCTGTTGGGGAAACAAAGGTTTATTATCAGGACCTGTTACCGAAACAGAACTCCACTACCTTGCTTCATAAAATGACTCATAAGTGCTTGGTCTTTCTAATTCTTTATTCTAAATAAAACAGTTTTGAAGGGATTTGGAGTAGGCATTCCTTCTCTGCTTAAACAGCTGATGGAGCTTAGTTGATGGACTTAGGGCAGTTCCAGTTTATGCCATGAACTGAAACCAGAAAGGTGTAATTGGAACTCTTTTTGATCAGCCCATCCTGCCCAAATATCACTGCATGGATAATTAAATCTCCACAGATGTCAACTTTGGCTTTTCCTCGATTGTGTTTGTTGCTCTTTCTGTGAGACTTTTAGATCACAAGAGTGGATCAGAATCAGGAGAACTGCATAAACCTTTATAGGTACAAATCATCTTTAATCATTCTCTGATAGCAGTTTTACCAAGATTTGCATACAGACAGCCTAATTTGATTTGACTTTTTCCTTGCTCATTACTTGCAGAAAGTAAAAGCAAGTTCCTGCCCAAAAGCTTAAACTACTGGGCATTGTCCCTTCCTCCATTTTACATTTTGTAACAGAGCCTTCCCTGTGCTTTAACCTTAGTCTGTGAAGAACAGCTGGATGGAGAGAGGATTGTGTTTTCTTTTCTGGAGGCCTTTCTTAACTCCTTTATTTCTCAAATACTTATTACACCCTTTATTGACTTAAGTGAATGTTCTGGCTTTACACAAGTGACTTATTCTGACCACATGCAGTAACTTCTCCGCTTGGGGTGGCAAATACTTGCTTTACAGATGATGTGGTTTTGGTATAGTATATAGCAGCCCTTTCCAAGTATGGCTGATATGCTTGCTTTTTTTACTTACCTCTAAAGTTCTGACCATCTCTCCCCCTTCTGGGACTAATACTTTCTTCTGTCCCCAGAACTAAAACAAATCCTAAAACCAAATATTTTCTCTTTTTAACTACACAATGGATTTTGTAGGTATGAGAAAGGATTCTAAACCTGCTAAGAATCTGTGGCGTTTGGTTCTCCACCCCTCCAAGCACATGTACATTGCAGAAATTTGTAGGGGAGCTAAACTTGTTTTTTTAATCTCAGGAGGAGAGTAGCAAACTTTACTCTGCCATAAAAATCAGTGAAGGGCACCTGTTTGAAGAGATGCTTCATAATGAAATTCAGTGATGTTTAGACAACAGCAAACTCAACAAGCGAATCTTATTTCTGAGGATATTACCCTAAACCCAGTTGAACTGAACTAAAGCATTTGTTTTACTCTAGAACACCCTATGAATTAGTGATAGAAAAGGGCAAGTCTTCAACAGGTGAAATTACCTACAATGAGATTCTGATTGGCCTTTTCTGAGTGGGAAAGGAATGGTTTCCTGATTTTGTACAAGTGGCTGCTCTTGCCTCCCAGCCTTCTGGTGTTTTCCCATGTGCAGCCTTCCCATGTACTGTAGTCATTTTTCCTTGCTTTCATGGACACCTACTGCTCATCTACTCTTCAGCTCTTTTCCTTCAAGTAGACCCAAAGACCAGCATCCTACCAGACTTGACATCCATAGCTTATGTTTGGTGATACACCACAGCACAAGGGTCCTTCAGCTCACAATGAGGAGCATTCATGTGCCAAACTGGTTTCCTTCACATGGTCGTGCTCTATGTAGCTGGCTACCTCCATTCTGTGTTAAACACTGGGGCTGGATGTGCAGACTGAGGTAGTAGGTGATGAGAAATAGCAAGAAAGTATGTCAGCAGAGCATTGTAAAAAGAAAAGGTGGGAAGGAGCCTGTGTATAGCAGAGGTAAGATGTTGGCATATGGAGGAGAAAAGGGTTGTGGGAGTGGGTAAGGGGAGGACTGAACAGAGGTGTCGGGAAGTAGTAGGCTGAGGAAGAAATTGAGAGTTGTGATCAAGGCATGAGCTGTAAATACTTTGCCCTTTTCAGAACATCCTTGGGGTTAGGAACAAAATAAATGCCATTTTTATAGTCTTTTAATAGCTTACAAAACTTTTTTTTCCTTTTTCTGTTTCCCTATATATACTTAATATTAAAACAGGAACTAGTTAGAGCTACCCAAAGCTGGAGAGTGGGGAGCGATTTTGGCTTAGAGCTGTGGTCATCTGTTAGAGCCGTTAGAGAACAGTCCATCGCCTGTATTAATTCTAATGCAGTTTGATTCCAGCTCGTCTCAGACTTGGGTTTGTAGCTGGTTTCAGCAGTTAACCTCAGAATTTTAGAAAAACCAACACAAACAAACCAAGCGAACTCAACACAGTTTATTTTCTAAAAGTTCTCTTTCCCTTCAATGTATAAGGCTCATTTGACACGATAGCTTAGCAAGCATAAGCAGAAAGGACATTCTGCCTCCGTACCAGTTCAGGACAAAAAATGCCTCTGAATTATTTAAGCCATCTCTTTTGATATCTCTCCTGGTATGCCAGCAGCTGTATTTGGATAATTCCTGCTGCAGAGAATGCAGTCCTGGTGGCTGATCAAGTCCACAACTGCCTTGGGAAGATTGCCAAAAAAACGCCTGTTAGGAAGAGTTACTTTGCAATTGCTGCTCTCTCCCTGTTAAGCGAAGGGATGCGATCATGTTTACCTCACACAGCATGATTAAATTCCAGAACATGATGACCCAAGTTTCTACTAACCTACAAAGATTTTTAAACTGAAAACCCAGAGAGGCTGTTACCCATGCTTGCAGCGTGCACAGCATGTACTTTAATTAGACATTTTGGTGATTTACTGTTTACAGCATTATTCATGCTGTAATGGCTACTAATGACTTAGTGGTTATTGCTGTGGATCAGTTGCAGATGCTGAAACTATAAATTAAATAGAGGTATTACTCAAATTGATGCTTGCTGCTTTAAGAGGTAGAATATTATCTCTGGGCTGATGTTTATAGGACAGAATGCTGTCTCTGAAAATTTTTAATAAGTTTTGAAGGAGTTAAAGTTGCCAACATCTTTAAGACCATGGTAAAAGCACAAGTCAACCAGTTTAGCATTCAGACTGATTTCATAGCGATGCTAATTAGCGCTGTGTCGTGCTTGCCTTGCAGCAGCAGTGCTGTTCTTCCCTGATGCATTGGCCTTGTGACAGTGTTGGGATTGTGTCTAGACTTCAGGCTGACTAACTCACTAATACATAGCTGAAAGAAAAATTAAAAATTCCTATGGTCAGGTTTGGCTCTTTGCACTCAGAGGCATGTCCTGGCATCTCTTTCAAACATCTGCTTACTGAGATTTTCTTGTCAACGCAAATAAATGTCTATTTAAAAATTTATACACAGGACACTTCAGTAGTTATGCAAACACTGTCTCTATGATACAGCAGTTCGGGAATATTTCTCTGGTCTGATGGCCTAGTGCTTCTCTGTTTCCTGAACTTAGACTTTTGGGGGTGCTAGTCTTCTGTAATTGATCTTGGTGTCATCCAGTTTCATTTGGAGTTAGAAAACCAGAGCTTGAAACAAAGAATAAATATGGTACTCACCAACAAAAAAAAGGTGCAGCATATGGAATCTGACAAATAAATTCTTGCTTTTAAGAAATTGCCCCCCCCCCAAAAGCCAGCAGATTTTAGCTGTTCCATAATGCGTGTCTGTGCTGTGTTCAGAAACCTCACATGTGAAATGTGCTGGCTTAATATTGAGGTTCATGGGAAAAGCCAGGAAGAAGGGTGATAGCTCATGCTAGGCTATCCTCTGCACACATGCAAAAAGAGCCGAGAATGTGATTAGGTGCACTTTGGTGCACTTTGGGTGCCCTCCGCTACCATGCAGATGGAAGGCTTCTGCTGTTGTGTCCAGTTTGATCTTCCTGCTTCAGAGAGGAATAAGGGATTCTTGCGACTAATAATAAAATTGCCAATAAAAACCCAAATATCAACGCGTACACCCCAAGCATGGGTGTTCAGAAGGACAGGATAACCAGGAAAATGGAAATACTTGTCTGTAGTCTATTTTCCCTACCTGAACTATGCCCAGAACATCCACTCAGCCTCTTAAGGATAGTTACAGAGAACAGTTGGGAAGGATGAGGAGGAGCCCACTGTGCATGCCTTAATTTTCTGCTTTCAACAGGACCAAATATAAACTCTTAACCTGGCACTCTGTCAGGTCATGAGAAATTGTGAGCATTGTTACCAGGAGTAGCATTATTAAAATGAATTCCTGCAGCAGAGATGATGGACCCAGCTTTTGTACCACAGGATACGGAAAGCTGACATAGGTTCTCTGAAGTCAGAAGCTGTTAACTCTGAGCTGACCTCTAAAAGATGGTGTCCTGATCCAACAACTTGACTTTGCAATCAAAACATCCTTTTATTGTACTATGTAATTAGAGTATATGATTTAATCAACATCTGATTTTGGTTTATTAAGTATTCAGCACTCAGCGGCAATGCAGTGCCTTTGATAAATCCAGGAACTTTATATAATCATCAGTCATTTGCCTCATTTCTACATTTTGTGTCAAGTTCTGCAGGTAGAATTGTGAAAACTGATGAAGTTTGCCAACTCTTCCCCACCCCCAACAAACGGATGAAAACTGAGACATGAAACAACCCAATGAGCTCTAACTTTTAAAGATGTTCAAAATAAAGCCCTCTTTCTCCAGCAAATCACATTACCTTCCACTACTTCAGCTGCAGGAATTTGCTGATGGAATTATGTTCATTGTGTGAATGAACATAATGGTATGTAACACTCCCTGGGATGTAACACTCCATCTACACGCACAGACAAGGTAATTACATATCGCTATACTGTAAAAGTTGGTAGAGGTGGCCAAAATATACTGCCACGTAAATAACCTTGACATACTAGATCGACAGACAAGTTGTTAGGGTAAAACTGGTTGATTTGATAGATCTTACCCGAATAGTTCTAGTTAAAACTGCAACAAGCAACATTCAAGCCCTTACAAGCATCATTTATGAAAGGGCATCTTAGAAAAAGGAATTTCAGCTACATCTAGGCACTCTGATTTCTTTCTCTGCTTTGAATGCTATAAATAAAATGACTGAAAATAATGGTGTTTTCATTCCTCCTCCTTTTTTTTTAACCTAACTTCACTGGTGGGAAGAAACACACTTCTCACTGACCTGAGCTTCACCCAATGCAACCCAAGCAAGAAAAAAACCAAGCAAGCAAGATACAAAAAATATTTGTGGTGCACTACAGCAGCACCCCGGAAGTTGCTGGCTATACTCAGGAACAGTTGTGTCCCAACATGTGTTGTGGCATTGTGCAAACACAGAGCAAAAAATTCTTGTTCTAGAGAACTTGCTGTTTGAGTCCTTGACGGTAGTCCTGGAGTACATGACACTGAAACTCAGATCTGTTTAGACTATCTCACTTTAAGATGGAGGTCATAAAGATTCCTGTCTAAAAAATGTCTTAAGGTCTGTCTGTAAAGTAACTGACAAGAGTTACAAGTGGTATCTGGAGCAACTGCCATGCAATTACTGCAGTGAACTTTACAGGTGCATTTCCACCTAACGTATCCTGTGACTCAGCAGTGTTGGTGTCCCATTGGAGAACTGTCCTGTCTGTTAATATAGCTGGAACACAGGATTCCAAATCCATGGCTGTAGATGTCATTCCAGTTCATCCTGCAGCTGTTTTTACTACATGGACAATGAACAGAAGGTATTTGTTGAATCAGTGGCAATACTAACCACCCCAGGAAACACAGATGAAAAACTACTAACTAAAAATATTTCTCATTGTAATACTGACATTTACCGCACAGTCTTAGGTATTATAATGTATATTGTGATAAATTCAATATTGTCTTCAATGAAATCACACGCCTCTTGATTGGAAATTTTCAGAACGCCTCTCACCGGTGATTAGTCCTGGGCGATGGACTTCACAACCATGATGGAAGGTATTTACTGTGAAAACAATAAGCATGTACTTTGGGTCTTTGTGCTTTGATGTCATGTGCTTAGATATTTTTCTATCTTCAATGCACCATGTAGGAAAAAATGGCCCCCAAAATAATTAAGAAGCAAAAAAACCCCCAAAAGAGCACTTTTTCATGGCAGGTAGTGAATTGGTCTGTCTTCCGTGATACCTGCGTGGCTCCTCATGAATATGAATAGCTGTATTAATATTTGGTCCTAATAAACTATTTGGAAACTGAAATCTAAGTGAATCATCAGTGCATCTGTGAAATACAAGTCGACTGTGTCACAGTATTGCAGCACGATCACAGAAGAGTACTCACTACTCGTTGCAGGACTATTGTGGCGGTAGGTATGTGAAGAGCTCCAGAAATACAAATAACATAGCTATAATGCAGTATGTACAATTAAAACCTTGCATGCTACCACTGGCAGGCAACTGAAATTGTCAGTACTTTGAAGTAGCTTTTGATTGACTTTCTGCTTTTGTTACATGTCAGTTAAGAAGGCCATTAAACTGAGGTACAAGTCATGTTTTTTACAACGTTCTGTGGTTATTACCCATGTGACTTGACCACATTATTGGGTTTAGATAAAGGTCATTTTTATCTTACTAGAAAACTAGATAGTCACCTTGAATGTTTACATTTTAATTTAAAAAATGGCAATAGAAACTAAGCTGACAGAACTATTTCCATGTTTAGAAATACTTCTTGAAATAATTTACTTATTTATCTATGATATTGGTAATATTATTTAACATAATTACAGCATTTATCAGAAAGGACCACAAGTCTGATTTTAACTGGTACAAAATTAAGGGACAAATTACTTTTGTCACTGAATAACATCTATCTAAGATTAGGGACTGGTGCAATGCTCTGCGAGGGGCCAAACAGGCATCAGTGCTGAACAGTAAATTAAGAATAGAACAAGGAGTTTGGAATTCTAACACTGCAGGCAATAAGAAATAAAAAAGTAGTAAATGATAAGTATGCTATCCTTCCAATAAGCTGTGTGTAATAGCCTATGAAATTGTAAGTAAAAAAAGGAAAAAAATACTATTTGGAACTTTAATTGGAAAAAATAAGGGTCTCGAAAAATTTAACAGCAAGCTGAAGGAAAAGGAAACCTAATTAACCTTCCTGTTTGGATCCCTCCCAAACAATAATCCTGTCCCTGCTTTCCTGGAGAACAGCCGTTCTGCGGGACGCCCAGTACACAGAGAGGCCGATGGACTTGGGCATCTCCTTCTGTCACCCCGTTAGTCTGGCACATCCAGGAGTTACTTTTAGACAGTGTCAGTTACTGCTAAAAAGCTGTAAGGTTCAGTTCGGTGCCCAGCCCAGCTGACCATCCTCTCCCGTGGGCCATGAGGTGTACGGAGACACTCGGCGCCTGCTCTCAGCCGTACCGCTCTCGTGAGGGACACGAACAGCACGACACAGCCAGTATTCATTACTGAAGGACAAACGCCCTGTTCGCTTGGCAGCCTCCTGGGTGGCTCTTTTGAACTCTGCTCTGTCGGACATGAGATCATTTTCTTTTCGCCGTTCTCAGGGACGGTGCCAGCGAGCCCGACCGATGCCTGAGAGCGGGCACCACAACAGCCGTGAGGCCCTGCCCGCCGCTGGCAGCCCGGGCTCCGTCGGAAGACGCAGGCCGCGGCCTGACATCCACCCCGGGGCCGCGGCCCAGCTTCGGCGATTCTATCGCTATTCTTCAGCGATGCCACGCCCCTCAGCGGCAGCAGCTCCTTCCCCTTTAAGGGCCGTCAATGGCGCCGGGCTCCCCTGTCGCGGCTGCCGGCGCTGTCCCGTGGGGAAGGCTCCGCCCCCGGTGCCATAGCAACGGGGCGGAGCTCTCCTCTTGCCGCGCGCTGCCGCCGGGAACCAATAAAGTTGTGCCACGCCCTCTCCGCCGTCTGCACCAATCCCCTTCCTCTGCGTCGCTTCCGGTTTCGCTGCCAAGGAGGGAAGATGGCTGCCGGCGAGGCGGCAGGAGCGGCCAATGGGTTGGCTGTGGAGGGCTCCGGGGGCGGGGCCTACAGGGGGTGGGGCAGTGCGCACGCGGCGGCGGCGGCGGCGGCGGCGGCGGCGGCCGTCGGGGGCAGCTTTGAGGGACCAGCCTGAGGGCTCCGGCGGGGCCGAGCCGGGCCGGGCCGGGCTAAGGACCCTGTGAGGGGCTGGCCCGCGGTAAGGTCCACCGCGGGGCTGGGAGGTGTTCTCTGGGCCGAGGAGGCAGCCGTGGGCAGGGCAGGGGGTGGTGTGTGGTCTTTGCCGTGGGCATGGCGAGGGCGGGTGTGCCTCTGAGGGAGATCGCTCTGGGCTGGAAGCGGGCCGGGGCAGGGGGTCCCCTGGGAAGGTTTGCCGGGGTAGAGGAAGGGTTCCTTCTTGTGAGGCTGGGGGTGGGCTGGGGCTCCTGTGGATTTGGCAGGGGTTTTGCCCTGTGGGATTTGTGGTGGGGGAGGATACGGGTTGCCCAGAGGTGCCCCAGTCCTGACCCTGAAGAGGCCCCTTGTGCATCGGGGTTGGACATCCGTTGGTGCGTGTAGTGCCCTGTGCGGTGGGGTGGAGATGGGAGGGCTGCTCCTGAAGTTTCGTTCCTTCACCACTGTCTTTCTCTTTTTTTCCATTAGGCTAAACTGAGGTGCCTCTTGCTTTGCTGATAGTGATGCAGTGTCTCTGGTAAAGCGTGAATAAAACCACTCGACTTACGCTGTGAGTTTATCCTGTTACTCGGTGAAGCCTGGAAGCTTAAAATGATCGACTATACTCTCAGAGCAGGGGACAGGGGGCTGGTGGAGGGATCTCACTGGCCTGGTCATCCTTTTAGCTTTGGTGCTGTGTCTGGAAGAGGATGGCTAGGACTGAGCCTGGTGTAAGGATTGGGTCAGTGTATTGCTGATTTGGGCAGGCACATCTGATTAGAGTCACCACTTAAGCGCTGTCAGGGTTAAAGTTAGGACAAAATACGTTTATTAAGAAGTTGTGATGGTAAATACCAGCTGACCTCATCTAGGTTTGGTGAAGATGGGGATCTTTTTTAATAAGAGTAACAGTCTAAAACAACAATGAAAAATCTGGAAGATGTGAGAAGAAGAAATAAAAGTTTTGGTGGTTTGTTGTTGTTGTTGTTTAATTCCCCTGGGAAAAGATTAAGAGAAACTTTTTTGAAAACTTTGAAACTTTTTTGGTTTTGAAGAAAAAAAAATAGAGAAACTACTGCTAAAGGTGTAATGTGTATATCCTTAAATGATATTTTATATAACCTACAGGTATTTCAAAATACACCATGTTGGGCTATTAACTTTTTCCTACAAGATACAGAGTGGGATTGTCAATACTACATTATGTTAAAGACTCATATTGGTCCTAATTGTATAATTCCAGATTAATTTTCCCTAGAAATGTATTGTGTATTCGAAAGAATGCAGAAACACAAGGTCTTCTCTTAGAATGCTGTTTTTTGGGTCTGTAAAAACTTTGTTCTCAGAACTAAGCTATGGTAATACCTTTTATTTCCTAGTATTTTGAATGGGTTTCCTGATTGAGAGCAAACATTGGAGTCAGTGAAGTGTGTGTGCGGAGCAGCTCCTGTAAGATAATTGTCCTTGTTGACACAGTGACTGAAAAGGTTTCTGTTCATGTGTGTCCTAAGGATTACTTTCTAGTTGCTAATTCTACATAATGCTTGTTTAAAGTGTACATGTTGCTCTCTGTTTATTTAGAGTTAAAGACTATGGTAATATTTGCATTTTTGTCCAAATATCTTTTTATGGGGTCAAGGAACAGCCCTGTAGGGATGGTGGGCCTAGGACTCCTCGGCAGCCTCTGCATACATAGACAGTGACATGGGGCCTGGCTGTTTCTTGTGTGTTCTCAGACATTATGGAAACCATTTGTTGAAGAAATTTACCAATCTGTGGGTAACTCTAGGTTTGCTTTATTCAGCAACTCAGAGTTGGGCCATCACCTCAGTGAGTGGCAAAGTATATAGTGCGCACCCTTAGTATATATAGTTCTCTTTTCTAACATTATGTTACTAGGTAAAGTCCTTGACATTCTCCCACTGATTCTCAGTCCTTCGTTCTTCATTAATCAAAAAGTCTATTCAATTCCTTTGTCTCAGCAAATCTCATATTCTTTGTTTCATTTCTTTAAAGTTCGCTCTGGTTGTCTCGGTCCTTGGTTGCTCGGGTCACAGAATGAGAATCACCTTTAAAATTCTAGGAAAACTTAAGTTGTTTGTAAAAGAATTAATCATAAGCTTAGTTTTCTACTATTGTAACATTAGAGAATAGAATATTGTTTTAGTTATTGATACAGGTGCATATGAAACAAAGCTGCTCATTTATCCTTGTATAGTCCTTACCAAGGCTGGCCTAAAACCCAGTCAAGCTGAATCAACAGGAGAATGGCTATATTCAAGGTTAGGTCTTTGATTAACTTAAAATAGATGATTTTAAGAAGTTATCCGTTTGAAGTAGACATAGAATACAATAGAACAATTTAAGTTTTCCCGGAATTTTAAAGGTGATTCTCATTCTGTGACCCGAGCAACTACGGACCGAGACGACCGGAGCGAATCTTGAAGAAAGAAATGAGATGAAGAATATGACATCTGCTGAGACAAAGGAATTGAATAGACTTTTTGATTAATGAAGAATGAAGGACTGAGAATCAGTGGGAGAATGTCAAGGACTTTACCTAGTTACATAGTGTTAGAAATGAAAACTATATATACTAAGGATGTGCACTGTATACTTTGCCACTCACTGAGGTGATGGCCCAACTCTGAGTTGTTAAATAAAGCAAGCCTAGAGTTACCCACAGATTGGTGAAATTCTTTAACATGTTCTATTATATTCTATGTCTACTTCAAATGGATAACTTTTTAAAATCATCTATTCTAAGTTAATCAATGATCTGACTTTAAGTATAGCCGATTTTCTGTTGATGCAGCTGTTGATGGGGTTTAGGCCAGCCTTGGTAAGGACTATACAAGGATAAATGAGCAGCTTTGTTTCACATACACCTGTATCAATAACTAAAACAATATTCTATTCTCTAATGTTACAATAATAAAAAGTTTTAAGCTTATGGTTAATTCTTTTACACCATTATGTTCTTTTTTTTGCCACATAGGAGTTCTGCTGTATGTGGGATGATTGATGGTGTTAAGGTAGTTTTTTAAATGCCCTAAGTATAAGATGATTTTTTTTTTTTAATTTCTTTTCTTTTACTGCCTCAGTCTTGGGGATGAGTCCTTTGCTGGGCAGCCTTAGAATCTGGTCTGTGCCTGATTGCATGGGAGGTCTCCTGTAAGACCAGATTGTTGTGCAGTGGCAGGACTTCCCAGCTGGGTTCTGCAGCTCTGAGGTGCTTTTACTGGAACTATACAAATAATGGGATTTTTCAGCTTTTCGGGGGTGGAGGGAAAAAAACCAACCAAACCCCAGAGCAGAAGGAAACCGGCACTACCATGCTGATTAGCCATGTCGGTGTAAAGTCACCTGTGTAGGCTTCTAGGACTTGGTTTTAATTGTGAGTGAAAAGACATCTGTGTGGCCCAGCTTCTCCTGTGTGATGACGAGTCTGTTAGTGGGTTTCACACCAGATGTAAAAAAAAGTGTGGTGAGACTTGTGAATGAGAGACTTGGCAAGGCCAGATTCTGGAGATCAGTGTGCTTTGTGACTTGCATGCCATTTAAGTGCAATATGGACATGGGAGGACATGAGAAAGGCAGGAAAAGTGTGTGTTGCCTATAGCCAGGAGGTGTTAGGAAGGTCAGCGTGCCTTTTCCCTGTTCAGACTTTAGCCTGACCCATTCCCCACTTCTCCCTTAGCTCTTCCCCTTCTCCTAGTTCTGTATTGTCTCCCTTCCTTTAACAAAAAGGTTACATAAATTCTTGCTGATACGTTTTCCCCTCTTATTTTCTCCTGACACCTCCTTGTCCTTTCCCTTTCTTCCCCTCAAAGCTGCCCTCAGACTGTTCTCTCCATGCTTGCAGCTATTAAAGCCCTGGTAAAGGACAACTCTACTGCAGCACTTTGCATCTACAAATCAAGCGAATTTGGTGCTAGTTCAGATCTGGCAGAAGCGTGTTTTGTCAATTTAGGGGGCTGGTGCAGTGTGTAAAGAAGCTTAGAGCATTTAATTTGGGGCTGGTTAGTTAAATGTGTGTGGAGGTAACTTGGTGCATGGATGTGACCAACCTGAGTTTGTTGTATTAGCTTCTATAATAAATTGGAGGGATTGTGAAATTGGATGTAGCAGATAGTTGATTTGGTTGATAAATCTTTAGGGTGGGAGTGAATTATGTCTGATGCCAAAATGTTGCCTTCAGATTAAATGTCAGTAGTTTGAATGAATTGTTTCTGTAATATTTTTGCCTGAGTTGATACTGTGACGCAAGTTTCAATAAAGTGTTTCAGTGATAGCAAAGCAGGAGATGGGGTGGACAGCTCACTGGAAGGTGAAAGTCAGCCAGTCTGTAGCTCTGAAGAAATCATGCTCAAATTGCAGGACAAATGCTGTGTGATTTCATTAGGCTGTTCTGAAGGTCCCAGCACAGAATGTGTTTTCTGTCCTGTTTCTAGACCTTACAGGATATTTGAGTATTTTCAACAATCAAAATATTTTGTAAGTAGTGGCAGGAAGCAAGTATTGCTCACCTGTCCATTTTGACAAATTCACATTTATGTTTTCTTAAAAACTCTTCGGTCCAATACGTTTTTGTTCTGTTTCGTTGTGTCAGGTGTTAGAGTCCAGAAGGACTATTGCATTATCTAGTCTGATCTCCTTTGCAGGACGAACCATCTGTACTGTTGTTTACACCCTTTACAGACTTTACATAAATTTATCTCCCCTTTTCATATTAATCTGAAGGCACTTCCTGCAGACTGTTAATATTCCCAGATTTTTGTTATTTTTTTGTTACACTATTTGCATTATTGAAAATGTTTTGAGGTGACCTTAGTGTTTAGTTTCAGACTAAAAGGTGCAGCAGTTGGAGGAATGAAAGTGTTTCAATACGTCTTAGTCCCTATTACTTTGCTCTTTGAGACTTGTTGTGTTATATAAGACTTCATTGTGGCCTTAAAAGGGCATTTGGTATTTTTCTTTAATTCTTTAGCTTTCCAGCTAAATGAAAACTAAATGAAAAATCAAAACTAAAGGGTTCTGGAAATTCTTCATTTAATATAGCAACTGAGTCTTATCTGTAAAAAAAAAAAAAACCAGATGCATTAAAACCCTCCTAGTTCTTATGCTGGTTTAAACTAACTGGTTAAAAAAAAAGCTCTAAATTAAAGTAAATTTTTAGCTATATTGTGCTTATCTGTAGCAGCAATTCAATTTGAAAATGTTGAGCATCTTCCTTGCAATGTTACTTTGCTTTTAGATGGATGAATGAACATCTTGTTAATACCTGTAGCCACTGCTGTTGGTTTGGCTTTTTTTCTTCAGCAGAATATTCATATTTTTTCTCTTTTTTCAGTTAATTAGCAGCTTTGCACTTGCAGCTCTCTCTGGCCATAACTACTGTGATTTTCTTATTTCCCATGCCTATTATTTCTAGGCAAAACTGTTACTCAGCTTCCCATTAAAACTAAGATGTAAAAGTACTGTACAATTGATAATCAGTTAAATTGGTGAAATGATAACCCAGCATTGAACAAAAATGTGTTATTATTTCCTTGTGGAATCAGAAGGGACCTGCAGATGGCTGTGCAAGCAAAAATTCCTGTTTAGACACATACAGCTCTTTTACTAGCAAACCTGACTTGCTCAAGTTTTGTGTACAATTTGTGGAGGATTTTTTTGAGGTAAGTTGATTTTAGTTTACTCAAGTTTAGTTTACTATCTAAGGAAATACATGACCAGTTTTGAAAGGGGGAAAAATGAATTTGAGTGGTTTAATGTCTCAGGTAACTGTTACCATGCATGTTACTGAATGTTCCCGCTTAAGGAAAGTACGTAGGAGCCAGAGGTGAGTGTGGCAGATTGAGAGAGGAAAGGTGGTTTAGTTGTTGGATTTAGTTTGTTCCCACTCCCTGGGAAAACTTAGACTTGGCACTTGCCTGGATGCTTACAGAGCAAATACAAACAAAAGTCACTAGCTCCCTGTGTGTGCTTCTGTGTGCATTGCATGGAAATAGGAGAGTCACACCTTACGTTATCATGAAGTCTGAAAGACCAAAAACTTCAAACTGAATTCACAAAAATGAGATTTTAAAAAAGAACACGGAACTTCTTTTTAATCCCTTTGACAGATCAGAAGGTTGCAGTGTAGTTGAATTTGGTTGTTTCTTTTTTTTCTTCTGGTTTTTGGTGCTAGATGGTTTGAAGTGAAGGCTGTGATTTTTTTGATTAATAGTCTGATTGGAGGATCTAAGGCTTTTAAAAGGAAAAACGCTGCTGGTGGCTTTAATAATGTTCTTTGCAGTACTTCAGGCTTGTTTCCTGTCCCTTGCACTGTAAATTACTTTTTTGGGGTTTTTGAGTGTCACTCTGATAGAGGAGACAATTAGCTTATTGTATCCTATTAAAATGAGTGTAGGGGGATATAAATGCGATAAAAGGAGTAAGTGCCCTCCTTCTGAATTGCGTGGTGTAAATCTGACTGCAGCTCCTGGAAGAGTGATGGAGCTGCTCGGGAGTGGTGGTCATTGGTGACATCAAGTGGGCTGAGTGCGAAATAACAGCCCCTATCCTTCAGCCGCCCCGGTAACTTCCCCCTCGCTGTGAGATTGCCTTAGCGGCCGTGTTCTGAGCCACGCTGATGGCGTGTTTGTGCTGCACCGACAGAGGCAGTCTCTGCAGATCAAAAAGTCTTCAGGCCTACGTTGCAGTGACTGATCAACGTTCAAACTCGAGAGGGAGGCATTGTGTTTCCCACACAACAGCCTTTGCAAAAAGATGTGGCTGTTTGGAGGGACACACTCAAGTCCTTGGACTTTTATCCGGACACTTCTAGGTGTATGGGGAGAGGGAGACACCTCACACTGAAAGTCACATTCTCTCTGTACACATACATACTCTCTTAGCCCAGTCTTAATACTGCTTCTGAAACCATGCAGTAAGCAAATGTTGTGTCTTGCTGTCTGCCTGGCAGCGTGGTATCTTCCAGAAAGAAATGCTGAGCCAGCTTCTCTCGAAGATGCTTGTTTTTCAGTCTGCCTTCCTATTTGTGTTCTTTGCTGTGCAGGGACACTTGTGGTGCCAGCCTGATGAGGTTATAAACGTAGATGAAAACAGTCAAAGTTTTTGCCCTTGCTGTTCTAATTGGAAACTATTTTGAAAGATAAACTTCATCATTTCTGCTCTAAATTTTATTTATGGGTGGTTTATACTCTTAAACCGTTGTGCCAGTATTGTTCTTGAGTAGCTCCCCTCCCTCCTCAGCATTTATTCCTTTGATGTATTTGTAGATAGTAATCGTATCCCCTCTCTAATCTCTGTCTTTGCCAAGCTATACAAGGCAAAGCATCCCAGCTACTTGTAAAATAAACAGTCCATTCCCTGGATCATCTAACCCGTCCTCCTCTGCACTTGATTGTGGTTTAGTTATCAGGAGATTGGCTTCAGCAGAGAGCCCTGCTGGCAACCGGCTATGACCCTGTGAAATACGGATTGACTAAAGCATTGAGAACAAACATGGCTTGAGAGCAGCGTTATTAAAATGCATAAAGCTCTTGACTTTGCTTTTTATTCTTGTCTTGTTTTGAGGCAGCAGTGTCTGTCAAAGATGTTGGAAAGGTTGTTGTGGATCTCAGAAAAATAAATCCCCCACTCAGGCCTTAGGGGTTTTGTGGGTGCTGAGAAAAGGATGTTGTTTCTCTTGTGATTTGCCAGCAGGGATTGTCTGTGTACCTGCATACAGTAGGTTTCTTGATCAGAAAGTATCAATACCTACATATTTGCTCTTTTGCCCTTTCCTTTAGCCATTCCATGTCTTATGACTGAGTCCTAAATCACTTGTAATGACAAAGCAGTTGAATGTGAACTTCCAGTGCAGTATGGTGGAAAATCACTGTGCACTTGGATGTTATAAAAAGGGAAAAATGATTTTTTTTTTTCCCCCTAATCTCTGTATGGTGTTGGTGAAGCTAGTGCTGGAGTGGTGCATATGGTTCAAGTGTAAACACTGTCTAAAGGCTCTTGAAAACAAAGAGCTGAACAGTGCCTTGCATGGGTACAAAGTGCACATACTCGATGCCTTAGCATCTTTTATGGAGACTGAACAGTAAATTCTTGTGAACAGGATGGAGTCAACATAGCTCTAAACCCCTTTATTTCAGTCTCTTCCATCCTGCTGTTGTCACTTAGATGACATCTTTTCCTTTTGTTTGCTACAAAGCATAGAAAACTGAGCTTAGGGCATGATGAGGATTCAGCAGAGCCTCCAGCTGTCAGGCTGTGCACAAAGAGCATGTTTTGGGATTGGAGAGTCTGTGAACTGGCATGGGCACACAAGGATCTCCAGTTTCTCCTCTTTCTTTGATTCTGGAGAGGGTCTGACAAATTACCTTGATGTGGTGATGTTCTGGATTAGAGAAATATAAAAAATTGTTGTTATAGGATGTGACTGGAGAAGATTCTTTAGTGATCTGCATGTTCCTGGGGAAGCAAATGAAGAAAATGAAAAGTCGTTTCTCCTGCTTAGACTTGACAGATGTTTGGGCGTGTGCAATACATCTGGAACTGTGGAGAATTGCTTAGGCAGTGGTGGTAGCATAGGGTTAAAAATTGCCAGGCACACGAACGTTGTGTTTGGAAAATACTGGTGCCATGTCTGCACGTGTAGGGAAATGCCTTCTTATCGGTTCACCCGCAACATCGCTAGTGAAGGTGAGACCTGTAGTAGCTGGTTTAAGCTTGGGTTTTTAAGAGAGTTTTGAAAACATAATAGTCTTGTGTTTGACGAATGAGCTCTGGTAACAAAGTGTACTTAAGCTAAATTGCTGTTAGGAAAAAACTTCTAACATATTCTGGTAAATAAAACATTTTATCTCATTATAGGTATTTTGGCACCAGTGTGTGGTAATAGGAGCTATTTTTCTGCTGTAGCTCTGTTTTTTTAGGTCCCTTTATTCTGGTTGCTGCTAAATTTAGGCTGAAATTTCCCAGGCTTCCTGTGATGTAGAAAGAAATTATTTGGAAGAATTTCAGCAAAATTTAATAATATTTGGAAAGAATCTTATTTATTTACAGGTTTTTTTATATGAGGATGTCAGTACCAAGTGGCAGTTTCTAAATTGATGGAAGTAAATGGTCTTATTTAAGAGTCACTAAATTACTCATGCAGCTGCATAAGGAGTTTTTTCGTTTCACCTTTCTCTGTAGGGTGGATCATTGGGGTTGCCCATTCATGTGGTGGTTTTGTTCAGCTGAAAATGGCCCTGAAAGTCATAGTGCTTGGAGTCCTTTCTTGTAATCCCAAACTTGAAATGACATCAAAGCACTTTTTGATTGTGGAATTAGCAGGTGCATTGCAGTGTTACTGTGACTTCTGCATTTTATCTTGTAGTGTAGATGTTCAGAACAAAGCTTTTCCTTTTGAAAGGCTGCTGCTGACTGTACTTACTAATGTTTGTCTACACAAGTATTAGAAGGTAGGCAAATACTGTCTTTGTTTCACTTATTAAGAAAGTAGAGAGTGAATGTTGCAGCTTACTGGGAGTTACTTAGTAAGCTGTTCTGCCAGAACCAGGACCAGTGAGTGTCCGTAGGCCAAGCTGTTGTTCAAATCCACCTGGACAAATAGCTTTATTTCTGTCTTCGTCTGTGAGGTGACCATCTTGGTGCATAGCTCTTGTGCCAAGTCAAGCAGCTTGCTGTTTGACTTTTTAACAAAATAAAATGCTGTTAATGTGGAGTCATGTGGGGAATCGTTCAGAGAAAGGTATGAACCTTCTCTTAGCTGTTCATGGTTACTCTGCGGAAATGTGAATGGAGAAAAACTTAATACTGTGTGCAGGAGAACATTGTACCCTTCGTGTTTGATTTCCAGCAGTTGCTGGCTGTACGTAATTGAGAGATTGATTAGTTCTGTATCTTCTTTCCTATGCTTGTGGTTACAAAAAGTAATGTCAATATGGTGTCTATGGTGGGAGGTGCTCACAAGAGAAAGGAAATGACTTCTCTGTGGTCCCTGTGGTCTGATGAGATAAGCACAAATGCAGAAGGTTGAAACTTGGATTCCCTTCAAGTTCTGCAGTGAGATGGCTAGGTAACCGTGGTTACATTCCAGACACCAGGACTCAGAGGTGCTGTGTTCTGCAGCTGTGAGATATTTAGCATCTACTGGAGTTCGAAACCTTGATGTTTGCATAGCACTTGGACAGTGAAGTCTTCTGGAGCAGTTGGGTGCACACATTATTCACCTTCCATTCCCTGTGGGAGTGTTAACCAGTATCCTGGGTCCCATCCTAGGAGGAGGTGGTTGTTAGGAAGGGTGAGTATCATGAAACTGGCTATGACCTCCTTGGTAGATGCTTACCTTTCTTTTAGGAGGTGATCTGGATGCCTTAACCCATATGTTGTTTGCATGCAAGGCTGGTGTACAGGGTAGGCACTGTCTGTGCCTGCAAAGAGAGGGGAGAAAGGAGCATCAGTATTTGACCTTGTATTTGACCCCTGTCTCGGAGACTTGCTCCAGTGCAAAAGCCGAGGCCCAGCACTAGGACAGTATTCCTGGCAGTTCTTGCCCACTCTGTAGAAACTGTCTGAGGATGCAGTTTGTTTACAGAGGCCGTGAGCATGCAACTTAAGCATAGGTCACCTTTTGCAGAGGGTTTTTAAATACAATGTCCTTTACAAAAATAAAGGAGAATATATAGACTTTAGAAGATAAATGTCCCAATTGCATTATTTCTCTGTAATTTAACCTTTGCCTGGGCATCTTTCGGATCTGTCTTTATGAAATAGGATTGCTTCTGCCAGCTTGATCTGAGAATAGCCGTGAGAGTAAAATAGAGCATCTCTTATCCTCTTATTACTTCGCAGTCTCCTTTATTGGATGACCACCTCATCAACACCTGGATGCAATAACATATCCTCTACCTGGTGAGGTCACTACTGGGAAACCTCCCGCTCACAAGAAAGTTCTTAGTTGGCTCCAGATCTCACGTCAGTGTGATTTTTGGTGACTGAGAGCAAGCTTTGCTGCTCTTCTGTTAGTAGGTCTGTGTCACTAGCATGGACTTGGTTGAAGACTGAAAAAGGAAAACTCTCAAACATATTTGAAATAATGTTTGACACAGCTTCTTAGAGTATTGGGTAACGTAGTTTCTAATGATTTATATTAGGGTCTCCTACATTGTTCTAGAGAAGGTAGTTCAGCTACCTGAGCATCAGATTTTAAAGATTTTGACTTAAATTTTAAGGTAAAATTAGTAATTTGAGTGTTCGTATGGTGTTTTCTGGCTTATTTCAATTTTTTAATTGTACATTGGATTGTTCTACACTTGGATTTTTCTTGCAATGGCTTGTCATCTGGGCCCTTTGCAGCTCTTTACCATCTCTTTGGTTCATGAATTTATATCTAATAGGCTTTCAGTTACTCAAGTTTGAATGGTAATTCATTGCAATTTGGGTCTGAAGTCATGCCTATATTTTCTAAATCTCACTTGCCTCCCCTGTATTTTCTAGTGTTGGATGCAAAATCAGAATAGATCTTTCTAGTTGGAATGCAAAATCTTACACCAAAAACCTGATTTTTAAAGTTTTCTTTTTATAAAAATATTCAATATATGGTTTTTATGATTTATGCATTTTAAACCACACCTGGTTGAATCCAAAAGTTGGTTTTGTGTTATCTCTCTATGGATATCTGGTATAGTTTATATTAAAAAAGAGGTTTTGTTTCTGTATTGGCATGAGCACCTCCTTATGCCCCCCCAAAGATGTAGTTTCCCTGTTTTTAAATTATTGAACCCCAAAGCACTGAGCACCTGTGACTTTTCCTGTTTGTTCTCTCCTAGCTCTGACTCTTTATTTTTTTCCCTCTAACCTATACTGCTGTTTAAGGCCATTTCCTTGGTTCTTTGTCCCACCTACAGCTCTTTCCTCCACTGCCGAACAGGACTGTACTGGTGGGAGGGTAGGAATTGATGTCACGGAGGGCAGATTGGTAGCCCTAGTTTTTTTTCTCTTCCCATAGACTTTGTTGTGGCAATATTTTATCTTTTTTCTCCTTTCTGGTGTCTTGATATATTATTTTTCTCTGTACTGCAAATGCAAAATTATGTGGAGTTTTTTTCTGGTTTGTGCTTTACATTTGGAAACTAGATTTAGCTGATTGGAAAGGATGCAATAATTCTCTTAGCAGTTTATAGCTTGTCTCTGCACTTCAGCGTAGCCACTCGTGCATCTTATTCCCTTCCTGCTTGATAGACTAAATGCTCTTCTCTTTCGCTTAAAATGGCTTTGTGGGAATGTGGGAACACCTTCTTCCCCTGCTTTGGTAAAATAACAAAATCAACTCCAGAAGTTTGTATTCTGCAGAAATTACGTATGCCTGATGGCTGTTCTGTGCTCCCCCTCAGTGCTTAGATCGTTTGGCTGATCCATCTTCTGTTGTGAAGTGGTGCCAACGAGGAGAGGTCTCTGAAGGCGTATTTTGCTCTAGTAAGCGCAGTGTACTAATGCGTTCTCCTCAGCCAACCTTGCACTTCGCGTTTGTGTTTTAAAATGCAAACCACATGTAATGTTGCATGCATGAATTGCTTTCCACTGCCCAGAGCTCCAGGTTTGTTCTTGAACTTTTAATAATGGTGAAAATAAAGGGAGGGTCTGTTTGTATTGTTTGTAGTAGGAAAGAACAGTGCAAGATTTCATCTACTGCTGTTCAAATCCCTTGCTATTTTTGGTATTTGACCTCTGCAGAGATGATTGCCAAAACTACAGGTTGTTTTCATTTTTATTACTTGTTTCTACCCTCCTCCTCTTAAGTTACTTTTACATTACTGATTAAATCTTTGAGGCAAAGTTCTATTTCTCCCACATTTTCCATGGTATTTTTCAGAAAGGTAATTTTATGTTTCTATGTGTTGTTGAGCTAACATTCCCTTTTGGAAGTGAGAGCTATGCAATTTGGCAGCATCTTGTGTACACCTCTAAAAGGAGAAGGAAAATAACTGTCACAGGGTAGTGCTGGGCCAGCCACTAGAGGAATGGCAGATGGTCTCTATTAACCCCTCTTCTTTCCCAAAGGGGAGGAGAAAGGGAGTAACAGAGAGAGACTTATGGATTGGAAAAGGAAACTAAAACTGCTTTAATGAAAATTAAAAAATGATATATATACAATACCAAACCCAACCCTCCGATGGCAAACATGTCACCGTCACCACTGATGCTGTGGGCAGACACTGGGGAAGACCCAGACTGGACTCTGCAGCAGATGGGAACCAGATTCAGTCGCTGGATTTGGAAATGCATGGATTGGGATCAAAGGCAGAATGAACAGAGTCCTCCTCAGACACCAGCCATTGAAGAAGAGAGCTTGACCCTCATGGTCCCTCAGCTTTACACCAAATATGACGTCTGTGGGGTGGAACACCCCAATCTCTGGCAGCGACTGTAAATATCAAGCGCTGTCACTGCTAGAAGCAGAGACTGTCTGCAAAAATATATCATTAACTTCAGAAAGTGCCGTCACTGAGCAGAGACTGAGCTGAAAAGTAAAATCACTGAACAGAGTGAGTTCTGTTCTAACTCAAACCAGGACAGTAACTTATGAATTGCTGGTTTATTTTTTTAAAACTTTCTGGATCGAACTGAACTCACGAGCCTGTTGGCTTGAGTTGAGACCGCAATGTTTAGAACGCTGCACAAAGAGCACAGCAGTATATGCTGAGACAGGATTAAAAGTTTAGTTTGTTCGGATAGGCGCTCACCTTTCATTTCCCTGTCATTGGCAAGGCCTGCTTTAGGCACCCCTGGCTGTTTGTTCTTGTCTTGCTGTCTGGTTCTTTCCACACTCTGCTAGTGAGAAATACATTACAAAGGCATCTGAAAATCCTGTCCTGCCCCTTTTGGCATCCCTTCCACTTCATGCCTTCTATTGTAAAAATCAAGCTTATTTCTGTTTTAAAGGAGCCTTGTAGGATGCCCTGGAGATCAAAATATTTTAGGTTGTTTCAGAGTACTGTATTTATTGTGAGTTCCCAATATGTAATGAGTTTAGAGTGTCCTTCAGGAAGCATGTTGTTTCTAACAGTGGTGATATCAAGGAGATGTGCAGGGGTTACATATAACTGTGAAGTTAATTCGTAGAAAAGATCACATGAATGTAGTTCTACAGGATTAGATACAATAAGACAGAAGTTTCAGGGTTCACTTATAAAAGGTGGCTTTGCCTTGTTCAGGGGGTGCAGATGTGAATGCAGATGAGAGATGCAGCCGTTACGTATGAGGAATGGTGGTCACTGAGGATGGGATTGGACTTCTGTTTGAAACAGAAGTGACCAGCCGTAGCTAGGCACCTTCAGCCAAGACACTTGCATGTCATCAAGTGGTGTGTTCCCAGCACCTTAACATCACCTGGGTTTTGTGTGTGGTGAGACTGTATATCCAGGCTGTGGGCCACCGTGAGTTGGAGTAAGTGAATAATGTGAATTCAATTAACTACATCGTGTCCTGAGCAAAGGAGGTACCTTGGGGAAAGACGAGATTCTGGCCAGCGCTCTCTGCAATTTCTTCTGAGACTGGAACAGTTCAAGAGCAAACTGTCTGTGCCCTACAAAGTCTTTGTGTCAGACAGACTGTCACAGTAGCATGAGCAGTTTTCCACACTGATCATTGCAGCTGGCTGTTGTGCTATGTCCGAAGTATGGCAAGTTCAAAGATAGTGACTTTGCCAAAGGATCTTTGTGGCAGAAACAAAACAGATCCTGTGTTGTTGAAGTGAAGGACTGCTAAACTGAAAGTGCTTCGCTTCTGCGGCACAGAGCACCATGTGCTTTGTAGGTGGCTGCAGTCCAATGCTTAGTTATCTTCTATTGTGTTTGGAAGAGCATTGTTTCCTATTTGTCTCATAAATTTAACACAGATCCTATTCCTGCCATTTAAACTTTCCCATCAAAATACAACAGTGACTTCCCCTTCTGAAAAGGAAGGGCTGGCAGCTACACCCTCAAGTTTGAGCAGGAATTGTTTATATAACCTTCAATCACAATTTCATAATAGTCTGAAGACTTTCTTATTAGGGCAGACATTTTACTGAGTTTTTAGCAAAAAACTGGCTGCCATCAAATGCAATTTTAAAGCTTTTTAGTTGTTGCATTGGAAATAGAATTGAAACCTGTACCCTCCAGCTCCCTGGTGATATAAATTGCACATCTATCTGGAAACAGGAACAGCATTTCCTGGTATTTCAGAATAGCTGTACCTTGTCACTCGGGTACAAGCTGAAGAGCTATTTTGGGCTAATTTTATTTCCCAGAAAATATTATTAAATCCGAATGAACATGCTTTTGCAGACTCTGGCTTTCTACAACTTCTGGATGCTTGTAGAGTTCTCTCGCTCTCCCCTCCCCAGCAGTAAAAGCTCTGAAACGAGTGTTGCAGAAACTGCTTGTTGAATAATATTCTCTGTCAAAGTCAGTAATATTTAAACAACTGCATCTGGCTTTCCAAATGGATGACATTTGTCAGGACCATGTCTGTTTGAGTTTACTTGGCCTTTTAAGTATAGAAAGTCTGAATATTTAGAGCTTGAAATTCAGGTCAGTCTGGAAAACTACACTTTTTCTTACAAAAGGTTTATAGAAACCCGCAATTTTTTAGTGACCATAGCTGGTTTATGAAAACTCCTTTCTCCACCTTCAAGGAAGCGCTCTTGAAACAGTATTTAAACAGAAGCTTCTGTTGTAATTCTTCAGTAAATTAGATTAAGTAGAAGTTGTCCTTATTAATAACATTAAAATATTTTTTCTTAAATTTAAATTATTAATTTGCATGGGAGTTTAATAGGTTTGTGTTTGAGCGTGTAGCAAGTAGTGCTAGAGATGAGCTCGCTTTGCTTTATGTAATAGTTCTAGGAAAAGCTTGTTCCATTTGGGGCATACCCAGTAAAGTAAGGAGCAAGCTCTGGGTAGGGTTGTATGCAGGCTAATGCCAGAAAACATGTTGAACTTCTCTTCAGAGGGGAAAGGAGTTTCCACAGGATGTCTGCATTTTATGGCAAAAATTACTTGTAGATGTGTGCTGAAAGGTTGCTTTGATGTAGAAGATTAACCTGGGGACCTCATTGTCAGGATATTACTGAGGCAAATATCTTAGTGAGATTATTTGTGACTTGGGAATTAAGCTTTTATGAGTGTGCCTACTTAAGCTGTTTTTTAAGAATTTGCTCGTTTGTCACATGGCATCATGAATATTTGTATGTACCAAACAGGAGGAGGGAAAGCAAAACCCTGAAACTACAAACAATACCAAGAAGAAAAAAAAAAAAAAGCAGAATGCAGTTTTGTCATAGCAACTTTTCCTTTGTTGTTAGTCTCTCATGGACCATTAAAATAATTACCCTTAAACAAGTAATATATGGAAGCTTGCTCATTCCACCCCTAAAAAAACAGCCTAAGAATTTGCAGAAAAATTTATGGTGGGACAGCTGGGAAGGCATGAGAATATTTTACTGCATTCTGGGTCTGCCTGACTTCACTTCTGTTTGAATTTTTTCAGAATGGGACCTTTCATGCCTGTGGTAACTGGGATTGGGAACTGGCCAAGTCCTTAGGGAAAGAAGGAGTTTTTTGAGTACTGCTTTACCTGAAATATTTGTGCCACTGAGAAGTCCCTGGGGTGTAGACCCCCTAGAACCTGCTGTGATTCCCTCAATGTTTGTTTGGGTTTTTTTAAACACAGAAGAGTAGTCTACTTGAACCTGTAATTTAAACAGAAGCCATTCTTTCGGCTGGTTATACTTGCTTAACACACCTCACCTACATCTTTCTTTTAAAAATGGTTGTAGTTTGTGAACTCACTAAAACCATGTATTGTTTATGATAGCAAATCTCTCTCTCAAATTGAAATGCTTCAGTACTTTTTCAGCTCTAAACTGATGAAAGCCTTTACTGCAATTACAGAACTGAATTTTCCTTTGTGTTATAAAAAAACCTCTTTATTATTTTTTTGGGGCACACCATTTTTCAGAAGTGAATCTCTGTATGAGAGGATTGAGAGCATATTGTTTAATTTTGGTTTTGCTTGGTAAAATTTGAATTTGTATACAAGACTGAAATAATTTGGATTTCTAGGAGGATTCAGTAGTGCAAGAGAAGAATTGTCTCTGAAGGGAGGATTTTTATCCGTTACACTAAGAGCCGGCATTACATGGTGTTATAGGAGGCTCAAAAAACATTTAGGCTCTTAGGAGAATTGATGAAAAAAGCCAAAGGTGCTTAATTACAGTGAATTCCACTGATGTCATGTGGCCTGTTTAGGTGGTCTGTGGTGCACTGACAGGTGTTTATGTGTGTCATTGAGCAACTAAATACTTGTAAAATTTATCTCCTCTGGCCATTTCAAGCTGTAGTTCTATGTAACTTTGGTCTTGTTCTCTGCCTACTCTTTGCGCATGCCCCAGCGGAAAAGTTCACCCTAGAAGTCTCCTGCAGTTGTGCTGATGTGACTCTTTGTGGGCTGTGCCTCATAGCAATATTTTAGGACAAAAATGATTCCTCCTGAGGTAGCAGTGATGACTTAATTTTCTTTTCACTTGTGGAGAACATCACTTAGGTAACTTTGCTTTATTAATTTTATAAAGTAAATAGTAAAGTGACTTTCACGGGATTCACAGACTATTTAATCATTTGAGGGGATTATATGATGTAGTGCTTACAGTCACCAGAGACTCCTTAACGTGGGGAGCCCTTTCCGGTTCTGTTTCTGTAAGTGAAGTTGTAGTGGGTAGGACAACAGCATAATTGAATTTTCACTTAATGCATTATCTCTGTGCAAGATGCTTTTTCATACATATTTTTAAAGCTAATGTTATTTCATAATGTTATAATTAAAACTCACCTTGAATTTTATTTATTGCAGGTTTCTGGCAGCATTAGGAACAGCATTTGCGATGACTGCAGTGGAGAAGATTGAGGAGCAGCTCGCTGGTCTGCGCATAGCTAAACGTTTTACACTAAGGGAGGAACCTGCTTACTTGCTGGATATAGATGTTTCCAAACCTGCTCAGTCTGAAAGCAGTCGCTTTGTGGCAGTTTCGTGTTCCAATAAGTCAATTAGGGTGTATAACAGGGAAATGTTAAACTTCCTGCGGGAGTACAGTAGCCGTCCTGGGGTACTTAATGGAGTCAGATTTGCACACGCATGTGACAGCTTAGTGTTTTCAGCATGCAGTGACGGTACAGTAAAATGTTGGGATATTCGTTTGGCAACTCAGGAAGCCGTGCAGGTATTTAGTGGGTATCCTTCCAACGCTTTCATCAGTTTTGATATCAACCGCAGCGATGTCATAGTTTGCGCTGGGACAGAAAAAGTTGAGAAGGATGTGTTTCTGGTGTTTTGGGATGCAAGAGGCATTACAAACTGTGCCAGCACAACTAAGGAACCCTTGGGAGTCTATTCTGAAAGTCACAATGATGATATCACTAAAATTTGTTTTCATCCTGATGCACCCAATTTGTTAGTTTCTGGGTCAACTGATGGGTTGGTTAATGTGTTCGACATTAACAAAGATAACGAAGATGATGCTTTGCTATCAACTTGCAATTCAGATTCATCAGTAAGTTTTATTGGCTGGTCTGGGAGAGATTATAAACAGGTCTACTGCATGACACATGACGAGGGGTTTTGTTGGTGGGACATTGCTCAGTTAGATACTGAAGAACCAATAACGCTGTTGCATGTTCTGGATGTCAGAGACACAGTCTGCATTGAAAACGGCAGCTTACATTACCTGGTAGGCGGCTTGTACCATGAAAAGGCAGACAAACTCTTTCTTATTGGGGGAACGTCCACAGGAAACATTCACCTCATCAGCTGTGGCACCAATGGACTGAGCCTGGTGGGTACCCTTGGTGGAGGACACTCTGCCACTGTTCGCTCTTTCTGCTGGAACCTGACAGATGAGTCTCTGTTGACGGGTGGAGAGGATGCTCAGCTGTTGCTATGGAAACCTGGAGCCGTGGAAAGGTCCCTCACAAAGAAAGCATCTATGAAGATTGCTTCTTCTATGCAGAAGAGAGTAAGAGTTCACAACAGCTCCCTCAAAAGCAGGAAAAAGTAAAATTCTGAAAGTGGGAATCTCTGCTGTGTAGAGTTTTCCTGGTGTTTAATCTCTCAGGCAATACTTGGCAGTGCTTTATTTGGAGATACTCTGTGGAAAGAACCATGATGCTTGAATTCTACCTGGGGATGTATTTCAGTCATCAGAAGAATGCCTTTTCTTTTTTTGAGTTGCGAATATTAATCAGACAAGAGTAAATGTTTGCTCTTGAGTTCTTGAACAATACATCTTTAATCATATTATATAAAAATGTGGTGGTTAAATGTTGCAGCCAACATTTTTCTTGTGTAATATAGGCCCGTGGCTCACATAATTTGTTACCTTCCCACTGAAATTCCCTAGCATGTAGTAAAAGCTTTTGTATTTCATGCTGTATTTTCTTTACAGTGAACTTAATGAAATTGCTCAATATATTAAAAGATTTTCTGTCACATCTTAATGCCCAAGGGCATTACTTCTTGATGAAACAGAAAATAAGTCCTGTTCTGCACTGTCATATCACTGGTTTATAACAAGCTCATAAAGAAGCAGCAGATAGAGCTATATTTTTTCATGTATTCAACAAGCAGGAACACGTGATTCCAAGCACCTAATTATTAAGTGTATGAGAACTGTTAAACTGGTGTTATTTAGGGCATATTTCCTGCATGAAAATACTCAAGAATCTTGCAGGCAGCTTCATTCTCTCCTGGTAAAAGCATCTCGGGGGGTGCACCTGGGAGACTGGGGAGATCTTCAGTGAGTTAAAGAAATTGATAGGTGTAATTACATCAGTGGTGCTGAAAATCCCAAATCTTGCATTTGAAATAAGATAGGATCACACGCTAAGTGGGAATGTTAAAGCCCAAAAATGCATGCTGCCTTCTGAGACTGTGGTTATGAAGAAACCAACCAGTATGAGGAGACTGTAACAAAACATTTAGAGGTTACTGTGTGTCCTTTAAGAAATGTTTCTCTCTGCAGAGAGGTTTTATGCCTAGACATCTCCCTAGGTCAGCTTTGTTTTAGTATTCCATCAAATACCTATTAAGTGGTGCAAAAATGGCCCCGTACCCAAACGGTTGAGTCTTTACGCTTATTCTGCTCCACTGGCAGACTACAGCCGGTGCATCTGGCTCTGCACATGCAATTACCTCCTCCCTTCTGAGGACCATTGCAGTCAAACGGGGGGTTGGTAATTATGCCGTAGTTAACATGTGGACTACAGCCAAAAATGGCATGAGAGTATTTAAGAATTGCAATGTTATAGACTAGTTGGCAAAGGAATTAAGAGGAGTTGGGTTTATTTTTTTTGCCTGTGGGTGGATAGGTAATTCTTTCAGAACAAGTTTCGAATATCAAGTTTAGAGGATTATCCTGGAGTTCAGAAACAGTTTCTGAGGTACAGAAGATACCTCTAGTGTATGATGACGGCTGTGCTGAAGATGTCCTGATTATCTCTGAAACGAATCCTATTCAACCAGAAGTATCAGGTTTCCATGTGGTATGTTTTACAAACTGTTAATGTCTGTCAGCCACAGCTGTGCATCCATGGTTGTTGTGGGTCTGCCTCTTGGTGAAAATTAAGTTGATTCACTTGCTTTTGTTACTGCTGGTTATTTAAAAGTGCAGCTTCAGTTTAAAAATTGCATTTCTCTAAACTTTTTTTTTAAATGTTAAATTCAAGTTATGCCCAACATCCTTATCTGTTGCTTTTCAAACTACTTTGTGCAATTTTGAGACAACTTGGGCAGCAAGTGTCAGGGCTCCAAGTGTCGTGTGCCCTTTCGATATTTACCCTCCCGGGTCACTAGTTATTGCCTGTTTCTGTGGAATTCATGGGTTTGTAACTTGAGTGGACCAAAAGCTTCAGACCCCTCTGAATTCACCCTCATGGGCCTGACTTGGCTCAGCACCTGTAGTTGGGGGTGGAGAACTAGAGGATGATTCTGAGACCTATTTCATTGCAAGGATAGTATATAACTTGCTTTTTAGGTGTTTATCCACTCTCACCTGGTATCTTGACACTTAGTAGAGTAAGATCATTGGGTCTGTCTAACACTTGATTTCTTGAAGATGGTTTTGTGCGTACTTACAGAAATGCAGTGAGGGAGGTTTTGGTTGTATCCATTTGCTTTCAAGTGTCTGTTGAGTGAAATTCTGATGTGTTCTGCCAACTCTCTCTGAGTTAAAGCAGCAGAGGTGGGAGTTCTGATACTGAAGTGTTTGAAGTATGCAACCTGTATCTGTTATATCTTGTTTCTGAATTAGATTGATACATAACAAATCAATATTCATCACAGTTAAAGCTTTGCTTTTCCCTGAGAAGTTGATTACTCCCTTTTACATCTATAAATAGCAATGGAAGGGGGAAAATGTACCTGTCTTAAAATTCTGCAAAAGCACAGCAGCTGTCAGAAGACTCAGGCTTGAGTTGCCTCTGCAAACTCTTGATTATTTTCTTTTTCTTTGTGTTGACTTAATTTCAGGTTAATAGCCATAAAACAAACATAGATGGAAACCACATGTTAACGTAATTAACATTACTTGCTTTTGTAAACTGCAAACACTGTTTCATAGACCACAGAGCACAGGCAGAATATGTGTGTAATCATATAAATAATAATAGACTTGAAATTAGGCAGGTTAACTTGTCTGACTGTATTTAATCTCTTAGGTTAGTTTTGATGTCTGTAGGTTGGCTTCAGCATTGTTAAGAAACACATTTGACCTTTATAGAAGTTACATAATTGAAGCTATGTGTAAGTAGCAGGCATTCAGAAGTCATCACCCTGTGAATTGTTTAACCCCAGGGGAAGCTTTAACTCCGGAAGCAGTATCAGACTTTTTCCAGTAAATGAAAAGTAAAAATCCAGATTGACTACCTAAGCACAGCCAACAGTGTCTGTCTTTATTCAAAGACGATAGTAAACTTGTCGTACAATATTTCTGAGCAGCAGATTATCCTGCTGTGAACACATGAAAATACTTATATTTGGCACATTCCTAAGTTTCCTCTCCTTTTCTCTGTAGGTGAAATCCAACACTTGCATGCTCCCCGTCGTGTTTAAGGTATGCTCCCATTGAATATGGACTTGCCACCTCTTCTTGCAGGGCAGTTGTACTGTGTCATGTTCTTCAAGTACGAGACGTGTCAGGATGACATCCCATAGTTGGTGGGGAACTTCCATCAGCTATTTCAGCAGAGGGTAGGATTTTACCCATGCTTTAGGGGGATGGTGGAAATTATTTGACAAATCTATAGGTGTGAATTCGTTTCTAGGTGGAATGTACTTAGCCAGTTGTCAGTCATAAGCTGTTCTGTATATGGCCTGTGTGCTATGTATTCAGATGGACACAAATGCATATCTGCACTAAAATCATAATCAGCAAAGGTGATGATACAGTAAAACATTGTAAGACATAAAATGCAAGCTTTATACTGTGTTTCTGAATGACAGCTTTCTCTTGGCTGGCAATCTTACCTATCCCTCTAGGACATACTGTTGTGTGAAGCCATGTCCTGTGTCAGAAATAGGCTTTTAAAGGCGTTAGAAGCCGGACCCCTACACGCTCACATAGCTGCACCATGTGCTTCGTGGAACGGCACCTTGCCCAGTGGGATGGAGGCCAGCCCAAGTGTCATGGGGGCTCAGTATGGACACAGTTAACTGCAGTGTCAGTTATTCTGTAAAGCTTTTGTACTCCTGAAAGAATTGATACTTTTGGCCCACCTCATAAAGCTCGTCTGCGCTGCATTTGCCATGGTTAATTTGGAGTCACTTCTCTCCACCTGTCTTCTGTTATTTGGCTTCTTGGACTTTTTTTGGGGGGGTTGTAGAAGTGAGCTGTGTCTTGATATCTGCTTTTCTGGAGGGAGATGAGTCCTGCTTCTTTCCCCCATGAGCTCTCCTGTCCAATGTTTAGACTGCTGGACTCTGACCTTCTTACTACACCCAGTAGGGGGTGGGAAGCAGAGAGGGGCAGGAGAAAAGGGAGGTTGGTCCCTGCGAACCCTCTGAGAGGGTGTCTGTCCAGGGAAGCTCCTCGGCTAAGGAGTCAGACCCTCTACCTTTGAAATATGTGTAACAGCTTGTTCTTGAGCCTGATGGAAGCAGGACAGGACCTTAAATAAATTATGCAAGACATAAACACCCTTCAAGCATAAAAGCCAGTTCCTGTTTGTCTGTAAGATGAACAATTTGGCAGCGAAGCGTGCATGAGAGGCAGGTGTTTGCTCACAGGGGCTGGGTGTTCTTAACTTCTGTAAGCAGTGAGGAGAGCCACTGGTGAAGCCAGTACTGCTGGAAGCAGTGGAGTTTGGGGATTTCCAGTGCCAGGGAAGAAGGGACAGCAAAAGTGAGTGTGGAGGTGACAGCCACAGCTGTCTTGTTAGGTGATTGTACAGTGCTCTGTTCCTTGGTTCCTCATCAGAATTATTTGCAGATACCCTGACGGCCAACTCTGTGGATCTTTGGTAACTCCTGGTTTTCTGTTTCTTCTTTCTATGCCAGTTTGTAAACTGGCGCAGGTATGTTGTCTGGTGGGAGCAGAGTGGGATTAACTTTGGTTACTGCCACTGACTGCTTGGCCTCAGCTTGCTGTTATAGTGTTCTGTCCTACTCACATTTCAACACATGCATTTCTTCAAGTCTTGTGTCCTCATGCCTTTAGATACTTTGAAATCCATATTTTGAAAGTTACCTACTTTTCTGGAAGCTGAATGACAGAAAATGCTATTCTATATATTCCTGCTGCGGTCTTGGCACCAGTATTTTTATGGGCATGTATTACATTTTCAATCCAATATCAATTTCAGTAATATTCTCTTGTGCTCTGAATAAAGATTCAGTGCTCCTAAAATCCCATAAAGGTGGTACTTGAGCAGCCTCTTGCTACAGGAGCTCAAACCTGGCAAGGAGAAATGCTGGGAGGAGTTCTAGAGAGTTCTCAGGGCTAATTTGGTCATTTGGGGAAGTCTAATAAAAGTGGAAAAAAATGAAGGTCCAGGGAACTCACAATACCCTGCGGATCACCAAAGGACTGTTGTGTACTTGGTGTTTATGGTTCTGGCAAGACTGTTAGACTAACAGTGAAGCACAAACACAGACCCACCATTCACTCCTCTGGGTGCTTTTAATACAGGAATTCTTAATTCCTAACGGAGTTGAGTACCTGCAAGTACAATGACAGCCAACACTCGCTGCTTCAGATCCAGGTAGCAGGTAAAATAGCTGGAAGTGACTCACTTAACTGTTACTGGGACTTCTGGAGGGTACTGGAGAGCAATGCCTATAAGTACAGTGGTTCTGGCTTCTTTGATTTCAGTACTGTGGATGTATGAGGAATGAAGGCAGGAAGGTAAACCAATAACGTGTTTGTAACATTACCTGAAACTGTGATTATTCCTGCCAAGAATTACTCTGTGCTGGTGGATGTTAAGTTGGCATTCAGGGTTTCATTTCTCTAGTCTCAGAGGAAAAAAAAGTTATTTATGTGCTTTTGTTTCTGCTTATATCAGGAGTGAGGGAAGAAGTACGAGCCCTGAACTGGAAGTTCTGGTTCTGTTCATGCTCTGTCAGAAGGAGTCCAGCTGCATGTGCCTCTGATGTATGTTTCTGTCTTTGAATCTGGTAACAATTTAAGACGTTTCTTGGGTATCTCTCAGCACCTGAGATGCTCTCCAGAGCACTGCAAAAGCTCCTGGCTGATCTGTGAGCTGATTGCTGTGTCCTGAAAGAAATCGAGGCTGACACACTTTGATGATGGGAACTCAGACATGGAGATCTCAAATGTGGCTTTGTAAATACTTTTACTTGGACATCTAGAGAATGTGTAGTGCAACACTTTCTAACAGTAACTTGGGGATCATTTGAAGAAGGAATCCTCAAGACTTCAATGACCCTGGTGAACTGTCTCCATTTAGGACTGTTAAATGAGGGATCAGGAGAAATATGGGGATGTTCCTTGCTGAGGTACAGTATTTTTTCAAAAGTTTGTGTAGCTTGCATTTGCTACACTTTAAAAAAATGTATACTTAGGGTACCTGAACATGTGAATAATGTGAGTTATGCTGCCAAATGAGCACTTGGATGCCAAGCAGTCCTATGGTTCAACATCAGACCTTTTTGACAAACTAAGCAGGGAACAATCATACTTGTCACTATGCCAGCACAGCCCAGACAATACCCATAAGGATTACAGAGTCTTGGATCAACCACGATGGTGTTTGGGCTTCACACCCCCAAAATCATAAGTCTAATGGAGAGCAGCACTACACAACCAGATGTTTATTAAAAAGAAATAAGCATTTTATAAAACAATCTCCTTTTGCTGGGTGGAGATATGGATGGGGTCAGAAGGAATTCCTCTAGATAGCAAACCATTAACAAGGTCATAATAAAGATCCTGGGTAGTCATCTAGATGTGTATGGTACTAGAGCGACAAGAATATGAAACGATTGTTGGAAGTAATTCTTACAGTTGGTTTGAATTTATTGAGTCCTCACTGTTGCAAACAGTAGAAAGTATGAAGGCGATTAAGGACTGTAATAGGAGCTCCCAGGCTTCCCACCACAAGCCAAGGAATGAATGGTGGCATTTTGTTAAAACATCTTGGCTAAAATAAGCCAAAATCCTTATTTATTTTTATTAGTGTTATTATTTTAACATTTCTGTTGTGGTTTATTGCTGGGATGCCTAGACAGTGAGTGAACTGTAACTCTCAGTTTCTCTGAGCTGGCTCGGTGACACATGCAGTGGGTGAGAGCTTCACTTCCCTTCATGCATTCACCTGCCAACCAGGACACCTGTGTTTCCCAGGTTTTACCTTACTTTTGTTCCAGATGTTCTAAGCCTGCACGTTTCATTTAAGAATTTGCTCCCATTTATTTCCTAAACTGTTAGAATGGCCTGAGACTGCATTCAAATGAGACATAACTGAAGTATTTGTGGTTTCTTATGGGGATGTGTATTGTTTTAGACACATTTGCTGATCGCTGACCTGGTAAAGTTAACACATGGAGGATTACCTATTTATGCATTAGTGTGGCAGTTTTAACCATCCTGTCAATACTCCTTAAAGACACTAAAAAAAAAGTCCAGAGACTTGATTATAGTTGACAATTTCTGTAGGTTTCTGTGGGTGTTTTAAAGAGTTTGGTTTAGGAAACAATTCCGAAAAGCTCCATAGTATCTTCTAAATGAAAAGCCAGTGTTTTTCAGATGGCTCTATAAATAAATTTGGTAGTTGCAGAAATAAGTAAAGGTATTCAAGAGCTCCAGGCATGTTTTTGCACATCGTGCTATGGTGAGCTCACAGAGGAAATGAACTTCCTTTTGTTTGCAAAATATAAAAGCCCTCAAGTTCTTAACGTTTTTTCCACACTGCTGGGCGAGTTAAGCAACTATGCAGGTTTTTCTTGTCAGTCACACGTTTCCATCCGTACCACGTTCATGAACCCTCCTACAAAGCCTCAGAGAAGAAAGGCCAGAGTTAGCTCTAGACAGCTCATGCAGATGCAAACCAGAGCGTGTGGCTGGGTCAGAACCCAAGGTATAGGAGAAGAAAGCGTACTCATGTAGCTGGTCTGTAGCAGACAATACGAGGAGGGTCATTTTTCTTACTCCAAAAGAGTTACTGAAGTTCTCTAGTATCTCTAATAACCTCCTGCATTTGTTCCTGCCTCACTCTTCTGGATCTCAAGCTATTTCTGTTCTTCAGGCAAAGGTGAACTCGACAGTTACCAGGATGGTTTCCAACTATCCGTCTCCCCAGCACAAGCACTGGGACAGCACCAAAGAGACAGGAAACACTGTTTGAAAAGAAATGGTTTTAATCCCCAGACTGCAGGAATGTCCTTGAGTGCTCTAACAGCACTGTTCTGCTTGCTGGTGTTTTGGAACATGTGGCTTGAAGCAGCGTATTGAAAAAAGAGCGTGAAAAAAGAGCGGAAGGTGCAGAGTGTCATACCCGCCTGCCTTGTCACCTCTGAGCATGCAGCGGGGTCTCGTGTGTATGCACACCTGCCGAAATGGTGGTCTGGCAGGGACTTAGTGCAGCAGAACATGTAGAGGAGCTTGCAATCGCTTGTGAATGTGATCAGCTATCAGAAAGGTTTGAATATGGTGGTTATTAAAGCTACTGCGTCAGTTCAATAGTCTAAATATATACTTGGAATAATAAACTATCACTAATCTTCTGGAAGAAAGTGGTGCTCTGTCATTCAAAGATTATTTTTCCCAGGTTTTAGACAGGATTTAAGGTTCTCTTTTTTCTTCCCCATTATCTCCAGTATAACTAAAATAAACCAGCTTATTTTTAAAAGTATGTTACATAGTTAGTTATTCTCAAGAGTGAAATTAAAACTTCTAAACATTAGAGCCTAAGGAGAATCTAGGTTTGTGGAAGTGCAGCATTTTTATGTAGCTAATGTGTGTTTTGTTCCATTAAGATGGTTTAATTATTAAACATTTCATGAGCAGAATGGTCTTGAAAACCATTAATATATATGATATCAGCTTTTAGAGAATGGTACAAAATAGCATCCCTCTTTAGCTTCCCTGAGAAACCCTTCTTAGTGCCACTAGCTTATTCTAACCTGTGCTCCTACCTGCTCAGTTTGTTCGTTGTGGCTGGAGGCACCAGCAGAGCCCAAGGCTTCCCTGTGCAGATAAACAGCTCCGAACGTGCTGTATGGATAAACAGAGAGTTTTCCTGCCAGAGAGCTTATCGCTAAGTGTCTCAGAGAGTGGATGTTGCAGTTTTCATTTTATAGACAAGGGAAATGAGGCAAAAAGCTCCCCAGTTGTGCATAAGAAATCTGTGCCAGAACTGGATTGGACCTGAGAACTCCTCCTCTTCCATTTCTCTGCACCGTGAGCCTGCTGCTGCTTTGGCCTCCTCTGGAGTTTGTAATGTTACCAGCAGAGGTTAATCTATTTTGTAAATTTAAAGCTTTGAAGCCTCTGTTGAGGTCTAGAACCCCAGAGGACAGAAAAGCAAGGAGCACGCAGCCGATGTACTGGAGGGAATAAACCACACATGCAGAGAAAAGGAAGGGTGAAGAGGTGAGAACCCCAGCTAGCCAAGCCACAGTCATAAAACCAGAAAACCCCAACCTTTCCCCAGCGCCTTACCAGGTTTTTGTCAAGCTTTTCGTGGACAGGGGTGGCAGGGTGGGGTGTGTGCTCATGGCTTTAAAGAATTCTTGAAAGAGAAGGAAGTCATGGTTTGGTGGTTGCTTCCTGAGAGCTTCTGGGAAGAGCGAAGGATGGCAGCAGGGGAGAAAGCAGGAGAAGGTTCATTTGGAAGTCAGACAAATAAATTGAAACTCCTACTAGATGTGTATCAGTGAGGCAGGACTAAGACAGGTGTAACCCGTGTGGCCTGTCCTGTGCTCCATGAAGGCTAACTTGCAAACTCAAGGGCTTCTGTAGGGATGGCAAGGGGATGCTAAAGTCTCAAAGCAGAAAGTCTTGCAGAGATCGCATGGTTCCAAAATACGCTGGAGTTATAGCAATGTCTCTGCTGGGTGTGAGAGTGCAGTACTGAGCTGCAGGGGACTGATGGATAGCGATGAGCCTTGAGAGCAGCCAGTGGGCAACTGTTTGGAGAGAGAGGAGGAAGAGTCAAGATACCTGTGAGCAAGATGTACAGGAGGAGCAGCAGCATAGTGGCAGCCAGTGTCAAAGGCAACAGGACCGAGAAGGAGGAAGCGGTGCTGTCTGGGAATCAGCTGAGCTGTCACCCATGGTATTTTATGACGATGCCCTGCAATGTGATCTCTATTTACATTTTAATAGATCCACATAGCAAACGCAGTGGTAGGATTCCTGCCAGCTCTGTTCAACCGACTTTGTTTTCCTTGCTAATGAGCACCAGTGGCAGATAAGCACGGATGAGAACTTGCTCATGGCAGTCCGACAGGCAGCTGTGCCTGGGTATGGGGGAAGTGGGGCTGAGGTTTGTGCTCAGCTCAGCTCCTCTCCCCTGAGTAAGGATTTGTGCCAAGCTCTGCCCTCAGACCCGTTCATGCTTTGCACCTGTATGCACGTGTCACGTTACGGGAGTACAAACTGTCCCAGTAAAACATAGCAGAGCTCTCCCAGTGCCCAGCTGCACACCTCTGAGGCCACGTCGCAAACACCGTGAGTCGCCCGCTTTGCACAGTTCAGCGATTTACACTTGGGGAGCCCCAAAGTGGGATCTGCTTGATGTAAACTCAAGGCAGCTCGGCAGACATGGTGGTGGCAAAACATTTCTAATTGCAGAGCGTGGCTCGACAGCAAGTGGTTCACACTAAGTGCAAGAGGCAGCAACCTGTTCAGAGAGAGTGAGTGCTGGTTGAGAGGAAAGTCCAGGCTGTGATGGTCAGTAGCCCTGAGATAAAGCTGAATTTTTACCACGGGCAACACTAAAGCAATCTTGTTGGCTTTATTTGTATGCTTTTGTCCTTAAAGAGCCCGAGGGGAGAGCCCTAACAGCGAGTCCAGGCATGGATATAAAGGAGATGGTGTGAACAGAGAAGATGGGGCACAGAGAGGCTGTCACCTTCTGCGTCTGTTGTAGTGACTCAATTTGGCTGCTGTGTTCCTGTGAGGATTTTATAAATAGCGGTAGCTCTGAATACGACGCACGCTTACGATAACAGCATGAGGCGTGTACTGGAGCCAAGGCTGTGCTTGGCTGCCGTTGTACGTGATGTAAGATGTGATAAACCAAGTTTGTTTCATTTCACTGAAGTTTGATAAACCCATGGACTCTCCCATGGGTCTGCTTGGTTACTAACAGTAGAGGAGTGTTGTATTTTAATGCCCTAAAGCCATTGACAATCCATTTAAAATGATCATTCCTAGAAACCAGGGCAGGTCTTAAACGGCTGTGATCACTTGTAGCCTCCATCACAGGACGGTTGAAGATGTATTTTGGTACTCTACTGGGTCTGGCTGAGATAGAGTTGATTCTCCCCCCCTAGCAGCCCCCACGATGCTGTGCTCTGTGTCAGCACCTAGAAGGGTATTGGTAACCCAGCAGAGTTCTGGCTGCTGCTGAGCAATGCTGGCACAGCATCAAGGCTGTCTCTCCAACATCCCCCCTCACCAGTAGCCTGGGGGTGGGCAAGATCTTGGCAGGGCCATAGCCAGGGCAGCTGATCCAAAGGGATATTCCATCCCACATAATGTCTGCTCAGCAATAAAAGCTAAGAGACAGGAGGGGGGGTTGTGTGTGATTTGTTATTGTGATGTTTATCTTCCGGAGTAACCATTACATGTACCTAAGCCCTACTTCCTGGGAAGTGTTTGGACATCGCCTGCTGAGGGGAAGTAGAGAATAAATCTTTTGTTTTCATTTGCTTCCCCACGTGGCCTTTGCTTTTGCTTTATTAAACTGCCTTTACCTTGACCCACATTTTTTCCACCTTTTTCTCCTCCCTGTCCTGCTGAGGACAGAAGTGACAGAGTGTGTTGGTAGGCACCTGGGGTCCAGCCAAGGTCAAGTACATATTCAGGTTTTCTGTAAGCCATGGAAAACAGTTGGAAATGCATGAAAGCGTTAACAGCTCTGAACCGAGGTTGAGGGGATTTGCTAAGTACCAGAAAAGCCACTTGTTTAACGAGGTAGTGGAGCGATTACCAGAGCAATTGCTGAGGAAGATGCTGTAAGTAAAGAATCTCCACATGTAGGAGTGTGACCCTAAGCAAGAAACCTTCCAGTTTCAGCTCGTGGTGTATTTTCCATTTCTTTAGCTCAGGTGTTTCATTTACCAGTTTTCAAGAAAAACTTGCAAAGCTGCAGTAACTTTGTGCATCCTGGGACATGGGAATGACCAGAAGCTTGTAAAGGACAGTACAGGGGACAGTTCTTCCCTCCTTAGAATGATGCATAAACACATTGAAGTTTTTAAACTTGCATTCGTTACATAGATGAGATCAGCAGGAACAAAGATATATTTAAATACATACTTAAATATGTCATAACTATATTTAAAAAGTGTTAAACATCAACAAAGTTATGGGAGAAAAAGATCCTGAGAAAGAAAAAGAAAAGAAATAAGCAATTCACTGGAAGAGGAGAACCATGAGATGGGAGACGCTTGCCTGTTGAATTGTGTATCTCAGTGAGGCATTGAGTGGGTGTTTTTGCAGTCTAATACACAGATACTTGACTATGGTTTTTTTTCCCCCATTTCCTCATAAGTTAAAAGCTGCAAAGAAATAGTTCTGGTTAAGCTAAAAAGAATGGAGAACCAGGTGGTATTTCTAGAGGAGTCATTTTGCACGTACTGGGGAAGTTTGAGAATTCTGCTTGCAGCACTGTTGGCCCTGGTTCCTCTCTCTTGTTTATATTTTGAATTTTCAAGTCATATACTGAATTATGCCAAGTGACAAAAGGGAAGATGTCTGTGTGGAGCAGAGTCACGCTCCCACAAGGAATTGGCTTCCCTGGTGTATCAGTGTTTTCAGGCACTAGTGACCCTCTGAGTGAGAAATGGGAAGAAGAATGACGAGCCAGATTTTCAGACAGGCACGCACAGTCAAACACATTTGAATATGCCTTATTTACACTCGTGAGGAGTTATTTGTAATTGTCTCCTAAACAACTTGAGTCTACCATAACCTTCTTTAATAGCCACAGAGGTTGCTGCCCTCTTTGAGGGCTTGATTAGCTTGACCTTGCTTTTATCCTTCCTAGCAGCAATGTAGCCCCTGACTGGGCAGAAAAGATTCTGGCATTTAAGGCATGCACAGTAGTTACAAGTTAACAGGGGAAAAACAGGAGCTAGATGTAGGATATACATATAATGCAGGATCTACGCATGAGTATGGTGCAAGAAGGCGAGAGGCTGAGTGTGTTTACGAAAGGCTTCCGGCAGCATGCACTGTAGGTTGTGATTACAATTAGCATTTTCTTGTGAAGCTCCTCTCCCACTCAAAATTTGCCAGGCTGAACTCGTGGCCCATTGCTTCTTAATATAGCAAACACCAGTAGAAATTATACATGCTCTCATGACTTGGCTTACACTTGAGTCCAGCTCTGGGTGAGGAATAACTGATTTTGATGCCTCATGTGACCACTAACACCACTCACGATGTTTTTCTCAAGCACCCTTGTGCCAGAACCATAATTTTTTGTACAGGTGGAAAAGTTAGGCTGGTTTTGTAGTACAAAGGTTCAGACCATTGTCCAGCTTCCCAGATGAGGAAGCCTTCACACATAAACATGCGTCTTACTGTAGTAGGCAAAATGTTTCACGGATGCTTTTGCTGAGTTAAAAAAACTCAATGGAAAAGCTGCAGAAGTGCGGCTGAGGTAAAAAAATGCAAAAAAAAGGGGCAAGAAGTAGATACAACTTCATGGTTCAGAGTTTAAATAAACACCTGCAAGTGGATCGGTATGAGCAGTCCTAAAATCTTTCTTCTGATCGAGTGGAATGGACATGGTACAAAGTATCTTAAAATGCAATAAAATTTGGCTTAGCAATAGTGTACTAAAAATAATGAACTGTAAAGGAAATTGCAAATGTAAATAACTTTGATTTAGGAAATAATTCCAGTTTATGACGGAGGAAAGTACCCCATGATCTTCGCCTACTGTGTATTATGTTTAGATGAATCGGAGAGGTTCTACCTGAGGATAGCCAGTGCCAGGCTAGCTTGCAGTTGGCCACTTTGATAAACAGTATATTTGAAGGAGAAACATCAGAAATTTCTTATTTATGCAGAATTACTTCCTAAACAAATGCAAAAGGGCCTCTGAATGCAACCCAACAGAAGTGTAGCCCATTGAAGATCATCCATGCAAAAAAGGTCAGTGCACAAGTTCTAGAGGAATGCAAGGTGGTCTTTCAAAAGCTTTTTTCTTTGATGCTTATCACTCTAACATGCAATGGAAAGTGGGCATGAGTAGCTGAGACCATTCAGTGGAGAAGAGTTTTTAAATAAAAAAAGATGAAGCCCACTCCCACATTGCCTCTCCCTGGGGACAAATCATCTTCAACATTGTTGTGAAGACTTAATAGAGGCTACTTTCCTGGATTTGCAGCCAGAGTAGCATCCTTGCTGCTTTTTTTTTAGGAAAAAAAATTGAGATGGGAATTGGCGCCTGAACACACACACGGGGTCAAGTCTCAAGCTGGCATTGCTGCTACTTCGCCTGGGCATTGAGGTGCCCTTGATTTCAGAGACAGGGTTAAGCACAGTGTAACTGCTGCTGCTGCAGGGAAATCAGGCTGAGACATACACCCGTGGCAGATGTCTCCTGAATGCTAGCAGAGGTAGAAAAAACATACACCATCCCCTGCCGACTCTGCCAGTATCCTGCGCAGGGACTGGCTCTGAGCATGGAGGAGAAATCAAGTCATTCTAAGAAATACCATCCATCTCCAAAAAATACTTATTCTTGGGGAAAAAAATAAACACTCGAAGATTCTAACAAACAGAAGTATTGCACAAAGGACCTTTAAGGCTTGATGATCAAGGACCTACATGTGGAAGCTGCTATCAGTCCTCCTGCAGCTTTGGATGGATCAGCAAGGTAAGGTATGTCCCACTGTACACTCATTTCAAACAGCAAGAGGGTCTGAGCTATGAAGAGTTGCCATGTCGGGCTGATTGGGGCTGAGCTGCTTTGCGGCTAGATCAATGTTCCCACCTGCAAGAATTCTACTGGGTTCGGATTCCAGAAATAAGTCTGTTGCATGGGAAATGTGAGCCATCCTATTCAGCACGGTTTGTAAAAGTAGCAGCCATCTGTTGGGGTTTACAGAAGGCTGAGAAACACAGGATGTTTACTTCTATTCAGATGTGCAGTGCATGTGCCTTGTATGAGCAGACTTGCTACAATACTAATAAAACAACTGGGGCATCAAGCTCAGGAGCAAAGCTTGTTTTATGTAGTAAAATTGAATGTTAGCAAGATAGAAAGCATTATAAATATACAAAATAATTTAAGTAAAGGTCAGCAAAAAACAGGCCAGATGGAAATTCGGAACAAATGCGGCACTAACTTTGAGACCAAACCGACTGCTTTCTGAGGCGCTTCATGGAAACAGTTCCCAAAAGAAATACGCTACAAAAGGTAAGGTAAGGAAGGGTTCTGCTTCAAAAAATGGCAAAATTCCAAGTGCGATTAATTTAGATAAACTCTCCAAAAGGGGTTTTGGCATTGCTGACAAAACAGAAACATGGGTCGTAGAGTGTCAGTCCAAGACCTCTGAAGATGAGACAGAAGCATTCCCTTATCATGGACAGTGATCTCCAAGACCACGTGAGACACTTGAGAGGGAACTGGGCTCAGGCGTCTTTGACTACACGAAAATGTCATCCACAACGAGTAACTTCATGCTGCTGCGAATGTTAACCACCAAGGGGAAAAATTCCCACGAGAGTTCAGAGGATGCAAGCAGAATTCTGCAAGCGCTAAGATAACAAATCCAAGACGTAACCAGAGATGCAGATGGAGACGCTGGCAAACAGCATTAGCAACAGCTAAGGTTGTTTTTGCCAACAAAGGAAAAAGTTAAGAATAGTGTATCAAATAAAATTAAACATGTAACAGCAATAGATGCCCTACTTTTTTCTGCAAATGTCTTTTACCATTTTTTCCCCAGGAGGTAATGAGTATTTCTGTAAAACTCAGTTGAAAGCAGAAAACCTTTCTTATATTTCTGTCTAATGGCTTGAATAAGCAGATAATATTTCAGATGGCAAATATTTTTGCGACTAAAATAAAATGAAGGATTTTGCATACATGACACTGTGGCTGAAATACCCTGTGACAGATGATCACCAGCAGGACCAACACTAGATGGTGGTTTTCTTGAAGACACAATAGGTTGATGATAGGCAACGGTACTGTGTGAAAGCTTTGGCATGTGCGTGTTACAATTCTGTCGATTTGTTAAAAGCAAAGCAGTGAGCTGGAGTGGGGAACAGGAGGCAAGTTAAATTGCTTACATACACGTATCAAAACAGTTTGCTAAGTGCAATGCTACCAAGAATTATGAATTAAAAATCTCTAAAGCATATTCACTTTGTGTATTAGAATGGTGGAGTGTAACTTCTGGTAACATCCCAAGGAAAAATAGCTGGATCACACTGGGAAAAGGCCTGAGGCAGGTTTCTGTGGGTGTGGAATCACATTTGATGCAATCAGGACAGTTTGAATGTCGAGGAATGAAATTCTTTTTGTGTCAAAAAGCAAGTTTGGTAGCTCAGAAAGCATGTTTTATGTAGACGATGGAGAAAATTTATTTTCATATTTTTCAGGATGTGGCTTAAGTAGTATTTTAAGATCCTAAATAAAGCTACAGTGAGTTTTCAAGAAAGGAACCTAAGATCATGATATGAATTTGACCTAAGTATAAATCAGTGAAAAGAAAAAATCACATTTTAAAATTCTATTCAAGCAGGCGTTGAACAGCATTGCCCAGGAGTATCTCACACTGAAGCTACAAGAAGGTGGTGAAATTTCAAGAACTAAGCTCTACAAAGGTTATAGGACTGAAAAAATTGTCTCAACAGCCCATCATTAAAACCCAGTAACTGCAAGACACTGGAATTATTGTAAAACAAATTGGCAAGGAAGAGCTTGTCTGAAGGGCTCTTGTTAGCCATTTGTGTACTACAAGCTCTCAAAATTAGAATTTCGTTGCCTAGTGTATTTTTGATGGACTTTAACAGATGAAGTACAGATGCACACATAGAACTGCAGTTAGAGATGAATCTGCTCAGAGGTAGGCACTCACCTAGAAAGACACATATTAGAACTAAACATGACTCAGAAGGGCACAGTTCTGTTAAAAACTTTTTTTTTCAGGATGAGCAAACAGTCTGTGTGATCTGATTATTTTTATCTGTATTTGAGCTGAAATGGCTCAAGTGGGAGCCACAATTTCTTTGAATGTACTAAATATAGCTTAGGATGAATTTTCCAGAGGTGTCTGCTGGTGCTGCTTGGTGCCTTAGAAAATCAGGGGTTTTAACTCCTCCTTGCGTCTTCTTAAAAAGGAAAACCTCAACTCTGTTTTTGATCTTCTCTCATTCAAGTCTTGGCTATTGATTCTTGCTATAAATTCTTCCAGGACCCACCTCACACTGCATAATGTTGAAAATTCTCTAAGGGTGGGGACCAGACAGCATGTCAAAAAAGCCACTCAATGACAATATGCCAAATCTTCTCATAACATACCACAGATTTTATATTGGCTCAAATTCTTCTGTATTTACTGAGTTACCTCACCCTAAATCTGTTGTCTAGACTTCTCTATAGAACAGATTTTTAAAGTTGATAGAGGTGCATTTTCATTTAGTGGCAAATAAGCTTCTAAACTCCTTAATGTGTTGTACATGTATGTAGTAATTATGGTAGCCTGGTGAAGTACAAGGATGATTTAATTTCCTTGGTGCCCTTGCGCATGTGGTTTTAAATTGTTGTTTTATTTGGATCTGCTCATACCTTTTGCCTCTGTAACAGGACGTGAAGCTTGTAATCGTCCATCTTGTCAGATAATACAAGTAATACAAAGCTTGTTTTTGAAAAGCAAGTCACTCATTCACCCATCTCCATTCCATCAAAGATCCTGACAGTTCTCTATCAAATTCAGCCTGAAGTTTTTTTTTCTCCTGAGCTCAAGATCCCCAGTGTATTAATCCTCTCCTGGTGCAGGAATGGTACCAAGCCATCTTCTTTCTTGGCTTTTTCTAAATCTGTACAATGGTATAATGATGTTTCCTGTTTTGTTCACTATTCCTTTCCTACCCTTAGCATTCTCGTCTCTTTTTGTCATCAAGTACTGCAGAGGCTTTCATGCCATTCCTTCTCAGCGTTTCCTAACAACCAATTCTATCAATGTGCTCCTTTAAAGTAAGACATTCTCATCTCTTCAACTTTTTAAACTTCCGGCACTTGCACAGGACACCATCATTTTTGTTCTTGTTCCAGTTATCTATTTTTGTGTGGTCAGCTTAGTCAGGAGATTGCTTAGGTGGTTCGTAGCTATTTTCTATCTAAATCTAATCAATTTCTGTCTTCTTCTAGGATTCATAGCTTTTGGATTTGAACTCCAGCTCCTGTCTCATGTGAAGTTCGTTCTTACTAGTCATTGCCCCTCACTACAAGAAGGACATTGAGGTGCTGGAGTGTGTCCAGATAACGGCAACAAAGCTGGTGAAAGGTTTAGAGCACAAGTCTTATGAGCAGCGGCTGAGGGAACCGGGGTTGTTTAGCCTGGAGAAAAGGAGGCTGAGGGGAGACTTCATCACTCTCTACAACTACTTGAAAGGAGGTTGTAGTGAGGTGGGGGTCGGTCTCTTCTCCCATGTAACAAGTGATAGGATGAGAGGAAATGGCCTCAAGTAATGCTGGGGAAGTTTAGATTGGACATGAGGAAAAATGTCTTCACTGAAAGATTGTCAAGTCCTGGAACAGGCTGCCCAGGGCAGAGTCCCCATCCTTGGAGCTATTTAAAGGACATGTAGATGTGGTTCTGAGGGGCAGGGTTTAGTGGTGATTTGGCAGTGCTGGGTTAAGAATTGGACTGGATGGTCTTAAAGGTCTTTTCCAACCTAAACAATTCTATAATTTACATGGGGTCTGTAGTTCCTGTACAGGGTCATGAAAGAACTACCTGCCTCCTTATTCACATAATTTTCTCAGTGGTGCAATTATCCTATTTGTTTAACCTCAACAGCGGATCTGGGAAGATTTTAGAAAATGCCTTTATAACCCTTCTTTTCCTTGTCCTTCCTATTTCATCAGTATCCACACACATTCCCTTCCAGTGCTTCCCTACAGTAACGTCTCTACTGTCGTATGGCCAGCCAGGGAGCAGACAGCAGTGCTGGCACCCATACAGCTGATGGCTCACCCCCGCTCACGGTGGATGCAGAGGGGACCACTGTTGTGCTCAGTGCGAAAGCACTACTGCTTATGCAGGAGGATTTGTTTTTAGACCTGTGACTCCATCCTCAGAGTCTCTCTACCTGGGGAAAATCTCAAGCATTTTATCAAATGCTGCCATAACCATGAGAGATGCAGCAAGCTCAGGAGGGAGCTGATAGGTGCTTCACTGCAGTTGTAGGAAGTGCCATGAGAGCAGCAGTTCACACACTTAACCACAGACTAGTACTTTACTCCTTTTGTTTGTTTATTTTGGGGTGTGATGATGTAGGAAGCTGGGCCACAGCAGAGGGTGCTCATCTGAAGAGGAAGGCTTTATACTGGGAGATCATAACAGTGTATACATTGGCTTATAGCACATTAAATGCAAAGGTAAATGAAACAAGACTTGATCACAAAGCGAAGAACTGGAGGCAGACCTTGTTTCACCTGGGATTCAGACACACGCCAGAGGCACAGAGGACCACGTAACACATGGGCAGGCACTCCGTTTCCAGGAGAAGTTTCAGGCATCAGAAGCAGCCCTGTTGGCACTGCCCTGGGAGAGGAGCCAGGGAGAGCTGGAACCTTCTGAGACAGCTGGAGAGAGAAGGTTGGCTGAGGAACACACCGAAAAGCCTGAATAAGGCAGAGGTAAACAGGCAGCGAAGGGAAGTTAACAAAAAGTTCAGAAAATGAGGCTTAAAGGAGCACCTGGGGCCTGAACACAAGTTAAGATGCTGGGGGAAGGAAACAAAATAAGAACAAAAATGTGAAATGGGGAATAAGTGAATGCAGTGCTGTGCTAGGAGGAGGCAGCTAGCCAGCTGCCGAGGCAAGCAAGCTCCTACTTATCTTGCCATGTTGACTAAAGAAACAGACTTCAAATGACGCAGCGTCTATAAACAGAGAGGAAGAATTAGTTCCCATTCTGGTAGTTGTGTCTATGACCCTAAAATCCTTACCCCACACATGCATCAAGAATTTAGCTCCTGAGGGCACTGACAGTGTTATCGCAGAGCTGATACAAGGAGGAGCAAGAGGCAAAAAGTAATGAGCATTTGCTTATTATTACAGCAGCTTGGTAGGGCAATTAGAAATGTTGGCCAAAAGTTAGACATACCATTCCTCCCCAAAATGTAAAACACACGAATCAGAAGTCAACTGCAGGGTAAACAGACTAAATAGAATGGTTTTTCATTGGACATGAATTTGATTCAAAAGTAAACAAAAAATTGTAAGATTGTACTGTTTCAATTGAGTTGATGGAGCAGGACAGTTCCTTTGATGCGGTATTCCACTGTGTTCATTTTTGTTAAAAGATGTATCAGGAAGGCCTTGTTCGCATGCTGATTTGCCTCTTCAAACAGCACCGCTGCTTCCTCCATAACGCACTCTCTTTCTGGTCTTTTTCCTGCTGGTCTGAATAATTAGTTCTCTGGGGAGATCATGTCTTTTCTTGCTTACTAGTATTGGAACAGGGAATATCTGAACTAATCCCATGGTACCCCCGATAATGCTCCTTTTGACTCATCGGAGATCCTTTATGGAGCATTATGTGACCCTTACTGTAGACAAACACATCAGATGCGCTATGTGAAGCATTTACAAGCTCCAGCTAGATCCATTCGCTCAATGGAGCAGGACTTCCGCAGTGGTACATATTAGCAGTTTGATAAGCTGCTATGTGCAGAGCAGAACACCACTGTGGATGCGGGCTCCGTATTCCTGCCTGGGTGGCCATAGCAGATGGTCCATCATAGAACTTCAGTCACAAAAAAAAAAGTGGCACAAATCCAAGTCACTGGTAAAAAAATCTCAGTTTTGGAGGGCTCCTGACTGCTGTTCTGACTGTTTGGGTGCTAAAACAGACCCCGCCTCCTCCGGTGAGGAGCTGGGCCTGAAAATTCCTTTTGAAGCTCTTTTTAAAAATCCCTTTTATAGGACAATAAGGGGGTATAACTTTTAAAAAGGACAGGCTTGTCTTGTGCCTTTGACAGCAGTGGAGAAACACTGATTAAAAGAACTTATTATTGCTTGTAGATCTCCAGGATGGGCTGCAGGGACTGAATGTTTGTGTATTTTTATATATGTCTCTACTTGTACATGAGATGTTGGTCATGTGAACTTTATCTGATGACAGTTAATTTTTATTCTTGCAAATTGATATTATATACATTTATACAAACACACATGCAATCGATATATACATATCTCTGTAAAACACCTGTAGTACTTATTTCTTCTCCATCACTGCTTGGAGTTCACAGAATCATTTTTAAAGTAGCAATTTTTACAAAACATAGACTAAACAGAGAACAGGAGAGGGCCAAGTAACAGTGCTTCATCGAAATACTAGCAGTTTTAGATTCATATCTTATTTTGTGGTATTAGATCTCAGCACAGATGGAGAGACTTTATGGACCAAAGCAGAAAAAAAGAAAGCAACCTGGAAATAAAAGGGAAGCCAACTCTGTAAACAATGCTGGCCAAGAGATAAAGGGAAGGTGACATTTCCATTTATTCACTGCATTTTTCTTGAAGTGTTAGCATACAAACATCACCTGATATAAACACATCACATAAATGCTCTACACAGTCAAAATGGACAAAGCCTCCCGTGTGATGCATTTTTCATGTACGAAATAAACAAGCTGAATGCATTATTTACCAGCTGGTTCAGCTATACTGAAGACGTAACTCTATAGCTATATCATACAAAGACAGATCGGAAAGTACAAAACCCTGTGTGTGGAGGTTAGGGGCCTTGGACAGCAGCCTTGACTTTTATTCCTTCTGTGGCAGTTATTTTAATAAACATCCCCCATCGCATGCTTCAGTCTTAGATTTTTAGTGTTTCACAAAGATGGATTTCATTTCAGGCTGGGAAGACCAAAGTACAACCATGTAAAACGACATGCTCAACTTCACCTAAAAAGCCAGCCTAGCCATCAGACCATGCTGGAACGTCCCTTTTGCAGAGCAAGCTATCAGTAACTTCATGAGCTGCTCATTGCACTGTTCAGTCCAGATCAAAAGCAGCACACAGGACAGTGAATAAATCTGAGATCAAAGTACGTCACTGACAAACACAACTAACAGAGTTAAGTACATACAGCGAAGCAAAACCTGTGCATCTGCAGGTTCTCTCCCCCATCAGTGGGGGCAACAGGAAGTTATCAGCCTTCGCTTGCTTTTAGATTATGTTGATTGGTTTGGTTTAAGTGAATTTAAAGCTTTAAATATTTACAAATACGTACAAACCTCTCTTCTATATTTAGAGTTACACAACCATTCTGCAACTGTGTCACAGTCCAATCTTAGTTTTGGTTTTTTTAACTACAATTCTTTCTGAGAAATTCAATGGATTTATGAAGGATGATAAATTCTACAGTTTTCTGACTTAAAAGCAGATGGAATTTTAAAAGATGTCTTGAGTGCTTGATTGTCCATCTGTACAGCAGTAAAAATGAAGGGATAGCATTAGGGCTATTGCAGGAAATCATTTCTCAAGCAGCATTACTTGAGAGAGAAATAACTAGCTTGGTAGGTCAGCAGAAATGGATGCAGGGGTAAAGCAAGTCAGCAAAATTCTGAATAGATCATACGGACTCAAAAGTATTTGTATTGGCACGTGCAAACAGGAAGGTAGCCTGCTATAGGCATGGCAGCAGATGCTGGCATTGATGAGGCCTTAAGTGTAGCACTGTGACCAGTCTTGGAGGCTGCAGTGCAAAAAAGATGTGAATGATTTTGAGACAACACAGGGAGAAGAAACAGGCACCTTGAGAGGTTTAAAACTGTGACCCACAAGAAAGGACTGAAATGAAATGGAATTGCTTAGTCTATAGGTAAAAAAAATTAGGGGAGATATACGTCTTAAGATATGCAAGAGGCATACTGAGAGATGAGAAGCAAAACTGTTCAGGTCCATTACAGTCATACTTCAGCAGCAGTGAGCTTTTATTTTGTGTTCCAGGTTCCTCAATGTGAGCTGGACCAAGGAACTTACCTGGCTGAAAATCAGCAGTTTTGGAAGTAGTTTCACAACAGGTTAAATCAGTCCCACCTCCTCCATTACGCCAACAGTGGTACTCACATACCTGGAGAGTAAGCTGAGTAGGACAAAATCTAGGTGTCCTCTGCAGGATTAGTAACGCTCAAAGGGTTCAGGCACTCACTACCTGCAGGATGTGACTGATCCATCAAAGCAACCAGCTCTCAAACTGCCCTTGAGCCCATTTCCTAAAAAAGATGACTGTACCTCAGAGGGTTTGGCTCATATTAACACAGGAGGCCTGCTGCTCATACAAGACATTTTTTTTTTCCCCTGCCAGAAATATAGAAGAAACAGAGGATAGTATTTTCAAACATAATAATCATATTAACACCATTAGTTGTATTCGGGGAAAGAAAAATGCTACTCAAAAGACCCATCAAACACGGAGCCATGAGGTAAATAAATTTAAAAAAAAAATTATGATATTTAACTACACTATCTACAAGCACTGGTTGTGATGGCCGCGATACGTATAAATACACTTTAAAAAACCCAAACAAACGCAAAATGATTCAGACAGCAACCACACCCCGGCTGAGAAACCCAAGGTAAGGGGGGCAGCGCTGCACAAACCCTGTCGCCGAGAAGCCAGCCACTGCCTCCCGGCTCGTTACGGAGCACAACAAGGAAACTGCGGACCGGGCTGGCGGGGCCGGGCCTGAGGCGGGGCGCTTCGCTCCCTCCGGCGGCTCCTCGCACAGCCAGGCCGGCCCCAGGGCCCCACGGCGGGCCGGAGGGAACCCCTCCCTCCCGCAGTCCTCCCCAGGAAGAGGGCTCTGGGCCCGGTGCGGCGGGACAGGGATGGTACATCAGCATTAGCAGGGGTTGAAATCAGCACTCCCGGGTTTTTTACCTCAGCCGACGGACCTCGCTCTTGTAGTGGCCGGCGCTCGTCCGCCTCGCCCCCAGCCCGCACAAGAAGAGCGATGGCAATGACGAGCCGCTGGTGCTCCTGCTGCCGCTGCGCAACCCCGGCCTGCACCGCCTTCTCCTCCTCCCCCGGCAACTCTCCCCTTTCCCGGCTGTCCCGGCGGCGGCGGCGGGCGCCAATGAGGCGGCGCGTCCCGGCGGCAACTCCAGTGGGCGGGCGCGGAGGGCGGGCCGCGGGCTGGGGGGCGGTGGCAGCACGCTCGGTTGTGAGTGAGTGAGTGAGTGTGTGTGAGTGAGTGCCATGGCCGGAGCCCGCTGAGAGTGACAATAGGAGCGAGCCGGAGCGCGACCCCGACGCCCACCGGGATCCCCCCTCTCACCTGAGCCAGCCGCCGGCGGAAGAGGCCTTCCCTCCCCTCGCAGCACCGCCGCGCCGCCCGCCCGGCCTGCCCCCCCCCCCCGGCCGCCCGCACCGCGCCCGCCGCTCCCCCTCGGCTCGGCCCGCACTCGGCTCCCCTCGCGTCCCCCCCCCCGCCTCCTCAGGGCCCTCCGCAGGGCTCCGCCGGGAATGTGAGTGAGGCAGCAGCCATCGCAGGCAGGGGGCCGCGCCGAGTGCATGGGACTGAGCGGAGCCCGAGCAGCCGCCCGCTCCTGAACCCGCCGCCAACGCCGCCCTGCGCTGGGGAGGCCGCCAACGCCGCCGAGGCCTACAGGCTCCTGCGCCGCCGCCGCCGCCGCGGCAGGGACCGAGCCCGGCGCGTACCATACTCGGGCCGCCGCCGCCAGGCATCGGCCGCGCTCCGCCAAGCCCGGCTCACGCCGTCGCCGCCTCCCTCCCGTCTCCGGCTTCTCTACCAGGAGGGTCAAGGTAACTCCATCCCTCCGTTCCTGCGCGCCGGCCCGCGGGGGAGAGGCGAGGCGGCGGCGGTGCGGGGAGGAGGCGCGGGCGGGCCGAGGCTTGGGGAGGGGGACGCCGGGCGGCGGTGAGGAGGCGCGGGGGGCTGCGGGGAGGACATGTTCCAGCTGCGGTGCTCCACGGCTCCCTTCTGGAAATGACAGCCGATAGCAGCAGGCGGGAGGCAGCTAATTACACCTCTGCTTCCCCGGGCGCGGAGCGAGCCGCTGGCTCCCTTCCCCGGTGATATCCGTCGGTATTTTCACGTCCACTCGCCTTTCCGTACATTACACCCCCCTTCCCCGCCCGGGGACCAGCAGATCTGATGTGCGTGGCTTCGTATTTACGAAAATACTTGGGGAATAAAATAAGATCCCCTGCTGAAAGGAACGAGGAGCAGTGGCTGGGTTTGCAGCTTTCCCACTCGCACACAATAAATAATCTCGGGCTTTTTTTTTTCCCCTTCCGCTGTTCGTCGAAACGGTGTGTTTCGCTGTGATAGTGTATTCAGGGGAGCGACTGTTCATTTGGAGAGATGAAAAAAAGATCAGTGTTTACTGTAAGGTTGTTAGGCTGGATGTAGTCTTGTTGAATTAGAATGAGATTTTAATAATTTATAAAGCAGGTTAGGGAAACTGTTACTAAATTTACAGCAGAAAAGTGTCAGTAAAGCTGCTTGCTGACACAATGATCTTGCAGTTTAAGTGATCTACTTTAGCCCCTATCCATTATTATTTTTTTTTTTTGGTGATTTAATTTTGAGAGAGCGTGCAGATATGGTTACATTTCAATGGTGCACGTGATGGGGAGGTGAATCTTCTTGATGAGATGAAGTAGGGCCAACCAGTTCAGGTTTTAAGGATGTATTTTTCCTGATATTTACAGAATTCGGTTTATGTAACAGGTAACTTTGTTTGTATGTTTTTTGGCGGACTGTTGAAATCTTAGAAGTGGGTTGCTAAAGTACAGGCCATTCTATTTCAGTTTATCTGACTTTTTTATTTATTAATCTTGGCTGGGGCCTGAATGCCCTGGTGATGATGGCATTTTTTTCCACCCCCCGCAGATGATAAGACCAGTTTAAGGTACAGGTTCATGTTGCTGATAGTGTATTATATTTAGAAAGCATAAGCTGGTAGTGAAAGAATACCTCAGGAGAAATCAGAAAGATGGAATAAGGTTTTTTTCATTATTGTAATGCCAGCTGCACAGTTCAGCTTCTGGGTGCTGCACATGCTTCCTCGAAGAAGCTGTGAGTTTATACTTCCATTTTTGATAGATTTAGTGCACATGGATGTAATTTTGCATTGAATAGTTCTTACCTTTTGGAACTTCTTTACACTGTTGCAATAAACCATCTTTCTAAAGCTTTTCCTACAGAAGATAAACCCAAATAGTGTCTGGTTCAATGGATTTAATAATTTATGAAGCATATGAGTAACCAAATATTTTAATAAAATAAGTACTCGGGAGGGTTCTCTATATTGTGGAATCAACTTCTTTTAGCATACGAGTCACTTTGGTAATTGAAGTCAACAGACACTGAGGATGAGTAATGCTTTCCAAGGACACGTTCTAAGACCCTGATCCTGCAAATGCTTATGCCAATGCTTAACTTTGCACGAGCGCGTAGCCTCGCTGAAACCAACAGAGCTGCTCTCCTTAATGATGGTGTTATTAATGCCAGTAGTTCTGTGGATTTCAGTAGAGGTGCACATGCTGGTGAAGTTAACTGCACACAGAGCTGCTGGAAATACGTAGGCCTAAGTTCCAACTCTCTCGCTTCCCTTCGGTATTACTGGTGTGTTTCATCAAGATGTGATGGGCCTTTCCATCAGACAGGACAGGACTGGTAAATACAATAGCTGGGTGGATTAATTCACTGCAGAAATGTTTCCTTTTGGTATTTCTTAGTAGTACGGAATCAGCTACAGTAATGCTACCAAGGCAAGTTTTATAGGAAGAAGCAATGCTTATGTCTTAGACCAGCTGAGGGAGTTGGGAAACAAACAAACTTTTGCTTGCTGAAACCCTTTCTGGCTCTCTGCCTCTCCCTGCAAACCTTGTCTGGCTTATGCCCTTAGAGCAGTTATGGCTACCACACTGCTATTCTTGCAGAAATGCCATAACGTGGAATAACTGTGTAAGGAGTCTCACAAAAGTATAACTAAGTATTTCTGAAATGGAGACTAAAGAAGTAATACGTAAAATTTTTCAGTGTTAGTGAAATTGTGAAGCAGAGCAGTACTTTTTGCTGTGCTTTCTTAAATGTCTATAAAATCTTGTATGTAGGTGTGGCTAATAAACTGAATTTCTGTCCTTTTTTTTTTTTTGTCCTATTCATATTGATGAGTTTAATGCCAAAAAAACATTTGTACCTTTCTGTGTACCCATTCTTTAGCATGCGTGGTCCCTTGCAGAATGAAATGAAATTACTTCATCCCAAAGAATATATAGTTTAAGGCTACAATGCCGTGTCAGGTGTACAGGTGTATGAAGTTCTGTTGACGTAATGATATCAGCATTAGGTCTGAGTTTTTCCTGTTGCTGGATTTTTGACAAATGGAGACACAAATAAAAAAGTGAGAAGAATTATTCCATCATTCCATTACGTTTATTCCGTACTATTTGTATGTACATTGGTGGCTTAGCTTTCTTGACAGTCTATCTGGGTGAGTTGTCAGCAGGAAAGTGGTGCAGAAAGAAGAGTTTTGGACAGTGTAGCTTAGTCTTTACCCATTTCATCCATTTGGAATATGTTTTTAACATTTGTTTTCCTTCAGTAGGGATATGTCCTCAGCACCAACTACTCCTCCATCAGTGGATAAAGTAGACGGATTTTCTCGGAAGTCCGTCAGAAAAGCCAGACAGAAGAGGTCACAAAGCTCCTCCCAGTTTAGGTCTCAGGGCAAGCCTATCGAGTTAACTCCCCTGCCTCTGCTAAAAGGTAAGATGAAGAATGATTTTTGATAAAACAATTTTACCCTTCTAAACTCAAAGTATTCTATTGCTAGAAATCACGGGGAAATTTTGCCAGCAATGAGAAATGTTTTCATGCCAGAAATGTATGTATTTAAGCACTGCAAAATATTTTATCTGTCACTTAAGGGTGTGGTAATTGTTTGCAATACTTTTGAAAGTTTTAAATACTAATGTTAACCCGTACCGTGACTTGAATTTTCAAGGCAGTCAGGCAGTGTGTGAGTATTCTAGTTTGTGAATCGTCAGCAGTTGGTGTAAGTGAACGCTAATTTTGACTTGTGAGCGGAGGGAAACTGGTTTTTAGTGTCTTTCCTTGACATGTGGATCTGCAGCCTGTGACAGTGGTGCCCAATGCAGCTCACAGGCATATTTTGAATGGCCTACAGCAAGGTATTGTGGGGAGATGGGACCCCCTCTCATACCATTTGTGGATGGGGTAGCTCCCAGCTCCTGGCTTCTGCTGGGTTTTGAAATCGAAAGGTCCCATGAGCTGCATCTCTCAAAAGGAAAGATGCTGCCAATCAGGTCTTAGGCAAAACCCTACCGTTTTAAGAGCCTGCGTGTCCCAGCTCCAGTTGAGTTTCTGCTGACAGATTTAACCTCTAATTTGGGAAAGAAAATTATGATCCAGCATACTACTCTTGGAAGGATGCCAATATCTCTGTAATATCTTGAATGCTTCCCCTAAATCCCAGTTGTCACTGAATTTCAGTACAAATCCAGGGGCCAAAAGCAGCTCTTAGAATTACGTCTGTCTGGTGAGGAAGGGAGAGTCACTGTTCAGAAGTGTTTCTTTTACACTGGATTCTCAAATGGTTTATTTAGTTTTGTGGATTTTTTTCATTGTTATTCTTCTTTTATGCTCTAAGTAGTGAAAATAAGCATGGTGGATGCTGGTAATTGTGGAAAATAGCAAGGTTAATAGGTTTAATATTATGTCTGTCCCATTTTTGCTTTGTGGACATATATATTTCCCACGTTCCCTCCTCTACCTCTTTGATGAATTTGTCAGAATATTGAAATATGTAATAAATGTGCAGTTGCATTTTGGTTTAGTTATTGATCTCACTTCTTCGTAAGAAGAGAGAAATTGCAAAAAGAAGACAAAACTCAAAGCACCCCCCACAAAACCCTCACACTTTAATGTGTGTTTTTTAATTTTAATTAAAAGTAGGATGCTAGGATTAGTTCTGGAGGTGTTGTCATTGAAATATTTGAGGCTTCTTTCTGCAGGATACCTGTAAGAATGCACAAATAGCCATACTGGGTCAAAAGAAATGACCATCCAGCCCTGCAGCGTTGTGGCTGACAGTGACCGACTTGGAACTGTGGAGGAGTGGGAGGCCTGGAGACATACTCTATTGGGATGTTCCCCCCCCTTCAGCATTTCTCAGTTTAGGGTCTGTTGGTGCCAGTGGATTTGACTTTGTAGTCTGCAATGAGTATTATTTTATGATTTCTTCTTGCAGTTCTGTGACAGTATGATAAAGAAGCAGGTGCTTCTTTAAAATAATTTTGAAGCTCAGTTTTATACTTTTGCAGGTCATTATCAATATGCAGGTCATTTCCATTGAAAATACTAGTTGCTACACTTCAGAAGGTGAACGGAGTTTATCCTTTGGCTTAAACATTTTTCAGGTTACTGGAAAACATTGAGATTTGTGTTTTTATAAATGAAGGAATTGATGTTAGGATTATTTCATTCTGGTTTTTATTCTCTGAATGGGACTACACTAGGCATGGGCACAAGCACCAGAAAAACGTTGCCTTTGTCTGAGGACCTGTTCTTGCAGAAGCAGAGGCATATGCAGGTGCTTAATTTGACTGCTGCAGCTAGGCCAGTGGGTTGAGATATAAAACTATAATAAGATAAACCAAACAGATGGGGAGCAGAGAGTGTTGGTGAGTCGTTTATGATTAGTGTCATAATGAGTTACAATGGTCCAGCTTCAAATTAAGGATCTGATCCTGTGAGTTAGTTTTCCCTCTTTGGCTAAACACAGATTCTCAGAGGCACAGGGATCTACCTGTGCCGGTGAATTTGCAGGGATTGGGCATAACAATCTACCTGAAACGGCAGTGGTACTGGTCCCTGCTGAAGGAGCATGGGCAGTTAAAAATCATGCTACTGATTGGAAGTGTTCTTGACCTATGTTAATATTTGTGACATTCAGGGTTATTAGGCCTGAGAGAAGTAAGGAAACAATTTTCTCCTGCATTTTTCATACATTTCTTGGCCAATTGCCTGAAAGTCCTAATTTTTGAAACTTCTAGGTTTACACGCATCTTCAAACAAGTGACTAATCCTATTACTTCAGTCTGTTAACCAGAAGATTTCTCATTTTACCCTTATTGTTTGGGTCTTTCAAAGCAAAGCAGAGAAGATATTTCAGCAGGAGAGCTTTTTAACATCTCAGAAAAATGAAGTCAGTTTGGAGATGTGTAGTTGCTACGTTTATTTAAATTTCTTGTTTGGGGTAAATTTCAAGTTGAATTAAACCTCTTCAGAAATATTTCAGTACCGGAAATTTTTAGAGGACAGACCTCTAATTCAACTTAGATGTATTTTATATTCATGATGGAGGGGCTTTGCTGACAAAAACATACACGCTATGCTCCCTTTTTTTTTCCCCCAGTAACGGTACTGCATATTGCCATTTGCAGGCAGCCCTCTCTCCAACAGCACTTTTATGGACTTCAGTATCTTCTTTGATTACAAGAATCATGTATGCAGAAAACTAGATAAATGCTTCGTCCATTTTTTGCAGGTTTTTATACTATGCCTGTCACCATAATGACTAGAGCACCTTCCAGTAGTGTGTTAAGTGACATGACTACACATCTGTCACATCTTATCTACTCTCTTTCCTCTCCCTAGGGGCAGAGTCATATATAGTGAAATGGCTTGTTTTGGTAGTGTTTTAATGCAGTCTGTTGCCTTCTGTGAACATACATGCCTGTATTGCAAAAACAGATAAGTCAGCGGTGGTGGTGGTGTTCATTTGGTAATAAAAATGCTTCAGAAAAGAAAAACAGAAAAGTCAGTATGTTTCGGTGCTATGTACAAGTCCGAAGGATAACCTGTGATTTAGTAGAAAGAATTGGAATTTCCAGTACTGCTTCTTCCAGAAGAAAATCACATAGAGAAATTAAGTTGTTTTGTTCTTTTTTTGTGTTTGTTTTTTTAAATTAACAGAGATGTGTATTGTATCCTTTTGCAAACAAACATTTAATGTGTTTTTAGATAAGAGGTGCCTTCTGAGGCTCTGTTGGGCTCAGTGTAGACTTTCAAAAGACCCAGACCAAAAAGGTGCTGTTTGCCTGCAGTAAAGACTTAAGTTTTCTGATAATTTAGTTGCGTTTTTATTTATTCCAGTGTGACCAAATCTGATTTGGCGTTATCTTTTGTAAGATGGCTAATGCCCAGCATAACCGACCTTTTCTCCTTTGTTTCAACTGTAGAGGAGTGGGATGAGAAGCGCCTAGGGGAGTTGTGATACAATTGTCTTGCTTTTTCAGTATGGGCACTCTTACAAGCGTTTCAATCTCACACGTGTTTTTAAACGTTTGCATGTTCTTACCTGGTGTATCTTGCAGTGCTACGGCTTTTGATTTTGGTTAACGAGGATGTTGGTACCAGCAAGGCTGGCAGGTCCCCTCGATAACTGGTTTGTGGCAGAGTAGTCCTGGTGAAGGGCCCTTTTCTGGGAACAAGTACTTCCACCTTTGTACCTTAGCCAAACCCAGCCCAAGTTTGTTAACCAAGTTTGTGGCATGCCTCAAACCATGCTTGTTCTGTAGAGGAAAAGAGTATTGTGTGTGCACTGAGTAGTTTTTTTATTTATTGGAGCGTTGTTTTACTTTCGTTTTGTATAGATACTCTTTTTACGTAGAAGTCTCTAGAGGTAGAAGTGCAATGCTAGAAAGCAATTGGTTGGAAAAATAGTATATTGTAGCACTGGAAACATGAAAACAGAGCAATTTCAGTGTTACCTGTAAAAGGGGAAGGGGGAGTTCGTTTGTTTTTTCTGCCAGTATTTGTAATGGTAGGGGAGCGTCCAGAGGATGAAGACATTCTTGTAGATGACTAAAAGAGGATGAATACGTGCATATAGATGACTAAAAAGATCATATGCTGTATGAATACGTTTAGCATCCTGAGAAATTGGACTGAAAACAGGCATGTAATTCACAGTATTCTTCCCATTCACCTCACCCTCATTAAAAGTACATAAGTTAGGTAAAGCAAACTATTCAAAAGTCAGACTGTTAGATTTTAGATGAATGTATCCTGGTTTTGTGATTTCAAGATGTGTCTATTTTTTCCTATAATCCTCCCATGTTTTCCAATGATCTAATATCATTAGTGTGGTTTACTTTCAGGTTTTCGAAAACTATTGTGTATTTTTGTTGAAAACAGCTTGAAGTATGATTTTTATTTTAAAATAATTTTTCTTCCTTAAAATAGGCCCTCAGAACAGAAGTTGTCTGTCAACAATAACAATTGCTCTGCTACCTCAACATTACGAAATTTGTTGAGCTTCTAATACATTTATCAGATAGTTTCCATGGTATTAAAGAGTTGCTGTAGTGGCAACAAAAGAGTCATAGTTGAAAAGGGAAAATCTCTATTCACTTCCTCTTTGCTTTTGATCATACAGTATTTCCCTATAGTTGAGATTTTATTGTAAGCTTTTCTCATGAATCCTGTCTATAGGTCAAATGCTGAAGTTCCTAAATAGTAAATAAATCCTACCAACTCCCCGAGACTCTTGACTGAGTGAGAACTCCAAGATGTGCTCCTTCTTTTTCAGTTACTTTGATTTTTGTTTTTTTTAAATCTCCTTTGTCATGAAAAAGTCTAGCTTTCTCAGACTTACAGACACTGCTTTCAGCACTGTGCGTATGGGAGATAGTTGTGATTTGAGCTGTATGAGAATAAAGATACAGCTGCTGGTTTCTGTTGACTTCCATGGGGGCTGGCTGCTTGTGTTTTCTGTGCTGCTCGCCACTGGTGAAATTTGGAATGCTTTACGGCTATCAATAAGCTGTTAATAGTATACCTAAACTAAATACTTTCTCCTAATTTATAAAGAGGAATTTAGGGTCATAGTGGTTATGACTTTTCAAAATAAAATTTTGCTTTATTTCTGTAATTGGAAATAGATCCCAGGACTTAATTGTATGGAAGAAATGCTGGAACCTGGTTTGAGCTGTACTTAATCAATGGTGGATCAAGCATCAATCCTGGAAGTTCTTTGAGGAATTTTTTGCTCATTCTGGTTGAAGTAAATCTGGACATAACGGGCCATGGCTGCATAAGATTTGGGAGTAGGGCCACAGTCCCAAAAGAGAGGACTTACTTAGCCTATTTATTATTTTTTCTTAAGGTGTATGAGGTTATTGTCATATGTAACTAATTTCTTCACTTTCTCTTGTGCTCTTGGCAGTGGTTTTTTGAACATATACTTAACTTGCTTTTTAATTTTTTCAGCATCTGGTGGTTGTAGAATAATTCTTTCCAATATTCATTAAGGTTTCTGGTTGTTTCTAAAAAGCATTTGTTTGATGGTGTTCAGAAAAGGACATATACTGACTACATTCTGTCTTTCTGAATTGTTCTCTGCTTGTTAGTGTCTCCCACATTCGGAATGTAGTTTTGTAGAGAATGGGCACGTGTAGAAACGCTGACTTGAAGTTAAGGTCGTAGTAAACAACTACCTCCTTATCTTAAAGTGTTAGTGAAACTGCAGCTGGTGAGCAGTTCTGTCAGCTTAGCCCGATCTTCTAATGTTTCCGTACTTTCGCCTTTATTTCTACATCTCTTTAGGTCTAGTAATTTTCCTATAGCCGTGGTTGTTTTTGTTTGCTAGGGGCATGTGTGATGTTGTCTTTTGTTTTGTTTTGCTTTAACCTAAACCCTTCAGTGTAATTGTTTTGCTTTCAGAATTTCTCAGTCTACCTTCTGGAAATGTGAAGTGATGATCATTCCTATCTTTTCCTTTTCTTTTTTCTTTTGTATTTTTTAATTTATTTTTAAAGTGAAGTAACTTATAATCACTGTGTAAAACGTATTTCTTTACTCTTCACAAGATTAAGTCTAAAATCTCTGTCATTTTCTGCAGGAACGCTTAGAGTTTACCATCATCAGAAACTTTTTAGTTTCAGTCTGTATTTGTACAGTATGTCTCTATGTTTGCCAGTATAATTTTATTCTCTAATACTACAATTTTCTTCCTGTGTCCCAGTGTAACTCTGTGGGCCTGTAACAGAACCTCCTGTTTCTATAATAAGTTCTTTTATATCACTTTTTCAAAGTACCTTTGACAAATACAAGTTACGGTTTAGCTGTGCAGTTATTTTTATATAGTATACATGATTCTTGAAGTATAGGGCTGCCTTGATAATTGATTGTGATATGGATTTATGTGTGTATTTATAAAGTCTCGGTTTGTGTATTTGAAATGTGTAAAGTATGTAGCTGTGTATATAAATAAGTTACATATATTTAATGTCATATATAAAGTTTAGATTTTGAGCTTATTTAATTTTCTGTTTTGTTTTTAAAATGAAATCCTTATAATAGGAAACTACTTCTGTTCATTGGTAAAGCTTTATAGTAAGGAAGCAGCCCCTTCATGTTCATCCGTTGTAAGCTACTGCCTCCCTGAGAAAGGAACACTTTCATTTATGCTTTCTGGGGAGTGGGAGGAGGACAGAAAACTATTTTTAGATTCAGGATAACTTCCTTTCACCTACAGTTTTTTCATTCAAGTTGTTACTGTTTCTTTGGCTCAATCAGGCAAAAACCCTCAGAAGTAACAGACTAGAGGACTCACTGAGTTTTGGTAGGGTTGGGCACGTAAGGCTCAGCGGTGGGACTGTGCAATCTTGGTAACTGTCTAATTCACAAGAATCAGCAAATGGGCACACATTACTTCACAAAAGGTTAAGGAAAACCTGTTCTTTCAGAAGGATGTGGCAGGGATTATCTTAGTTTGAAACCTCGCTGGTTGTGTCAGCCTTCGTGGCAGGTGCAGTTACATGTGGGTTTTTTCTGGTGGCAAAGCTTCCTTGAGAAGTTCCCAAGCACACACCACAATGCACTGCCTCTCATCTGTGCTGAGACAAGTGTCTGTGGGGCCACAGTGGAAACCAGATTGTTAAAAACATTTTGACTCTTCCTAATTTTAGTGATGTGCTTGATTGTGTGTCCTCTCGAACAGTTAATTCAGCAGAACTGAAATGCTGGTGAACTTCTACGTAGGTTTGATAGCTTCTGTGTGTTTGGTTTTCTGCTTAAAAAAAGGTAAAAAAAAAATAGCTGCAGCTACAGTCTGGGGATCTTTATCAAGTATTTTCAGAAGATAAGGCAGCTGTCCAACGAACCGGTGTAAAATACTTCTGTGCCCTTAGTTGTTGCACTTGATTAAAAAAATCATCTGTTTTGAACAAAGTCTTGGAGTCAAGCTCCAGGGGAATCAGTTTTTTCAGGAGCAATAATGATTTACAATAGTGAAAGCTTTTTCACCAGTAGGTTTTTCTAATCAATAGTGATGTGTGTAGAATTTTGAAAATGAATATATTCTTAGATTTGGTTAATATAACAATACGTTTTTCTTCAATCTCCTGTAGAAAGTCTATTTTTCAAGTCATAGCGTATCTGATATTAACTCTGTTATATTAAGATATATTGCTTGAAAACAAAGTATGTGATAGAATGACTTTATTTTAAAACACTTTATGATGTTTTTATTAATACATTTTGATTAAAAAAGGATCATTATTTTGCATTTATGCCCTTTATTAATTTTTACCACTGTTTTTCCCTTTCTAATCTGTATGACAGGTTCTTAACAGTGATATTTTCCTTGCATGTAAAGTGCTTGGTCCTCCCCTAGCACCTGCAAGAGTCGGGGCAGAGAAGGATCACAATATAACAGTTGAGGTACCTGGTTAAATGAGCAGAAGGCAAGAAAGTGAAAGGAATCTTTCTGGCTAGCTTCCTAAAAGGAAAAAAGAATAGGAGATTGCTGTGAAGTCTTGAACTTCCTTGGAGATACTGTCAGTGCTTCTGTAACAGTAGCTTCTTGAGTTCCCTGATCTGAAGAGCTTGTTCTAATAACGTAATGTTGGACTTGAGAACTGACAAAAGTTCTAAGAGAGGTAGAGGCAAGCAATTTGGTTTTTTGTTTATAAAGGTTTGTGCATAATTAGGGGTTTTTAAAAAGATTTTTATGAATTTGAAAAGATGTATCTGCTCCAAAACATCAATCACAGACTTCCTTACTTGATGGGTGTTTTGTAGAAGCTAGAGTAACTCACCAGTCGTATCTCAGGGGTGATGAATAAATGCACGTAACTGTATGTACTGGCTGGTAACAGCATTAATTTTAGGACTTGACCCCCCCCAGTTGCAGATCATGGTTAAGTACTCAGATATAGTAATGTTATTCAGAAAAATCAGATACCTTCATGAAGAATAAGGTTACGCTGAAATTGTATGTTGTCTGGAGAAAAAGTGTTTTATGTCGTTAAGAAGAAATAACTGTGGTTTTTGTTGGATGTGGTGTGTAGTTTTCTGTGAGAATCCTGGAAGATTTTTGGGAATTTTTAGGGGTATATTGTGTGTTATTTTTTCACCATGCTTGCAATACCTACTTGAGCTGAGCTGGTCTTTTGTTGTTTGGAGTGTCCTGAGTTTAATATTATTGTGACTTTCTTGGCTTCTTTTTTTGTGTATTCTTGTTCCAGACTTGGATTTTCAAGTTTTAAAATGCAGGTGACAGTAAATTTGTTTATTGCTTTCAAGATTTTGAATATATTGTCATATGGATTATGTTATAAAGGAAAATGAGTGCAAGTTAATTTTTTTTATATTACAAATTGATGCTGGGGATAGTCAGAAACTGAAGAAAGGATAATTCCAGATTTTAGAGGAATTAAATATTCTTATTTTTCTGTTATGTTACCCAGCAGGATGTAATGTGAATGCATAAACTTCCACTAGTTGTCTTTGCAAGTTTAGCTCACGTGCTCTCCACTTTCTCATTCCAACAGCGGGGCGCAGATGTTATGTGCAGTCTCTTACTTCATAAATAAGGAAGTCTATCTAGTGTTTTCTGACTTCACACAAGGTTAACTGTTCAAAACTGTTTATGGAGAGTATATTTTTCCCATCTATGGGGAAACAAAGATGCAAAAGATGGTGATTACAGCTGAGACAGTATTTGAATCACTCTAGAGAACATAACTTATTTGTTGAATATTGTCAGTGTTACCAAGGGAAAGTAAATTTGGCAGATTATTATCTTTGTTTCCAAACAACATTTTTGGGATAGCTTTTTGAAGTTGAGGTGGTACTTGTTACTCCCAGTCATCTTGGTTCTCCTTCACTTTCCCTTTATTCCAGCCAGCCTGTACTTCTCCTTCCTTCTTCTTTACTTGCTCTTTATCACTGCTTTCATTACTCTCACTTGTTCTACACCTTCCTCTGATGGATACAATTCACTTGTTTTTCCACAAGAGGGTGATAAAAATCACTCATACGTGTAAAAACAAGCACTCCAGGTGGGGTGGATTGCAAAGGTTATTGAGAATCTCAATATAATAAAATTAGCTATATTTATAAAGAAAAAAATAGTCTGTTCATCTTATTAAGTGCCATCAGTGTGTTACAGTGGTTGTTTGTCTGCACTTTTGGAGACAAGACTAGACCTGTCAGGATGGAGATCCACCCTGTGAAGAGCATGCCAGCTCCATCCTGCCTCTGTTGCAGTAATCAGACCTTACTGCAAGACAGTCTTCCCTTGCTGTTATTCATGCAATAATTTTCTTTGTCCTTTCTCCTCCATGCACTCTCTTGGTTTTGTTTGGGTGTGTTTTTTTCTTTTTCTTCCCCTCTCCTGCTTATTATTAGAAGAAATGGAACCTTCCCCACCACTGCTAAGAAACTGCAGTGGTTGAGATTTCTACACCTCTTTAAAAAGTGCAAAAAAGGTGAAAAGACAAGACAGAGAGAGAGGAAAATAGCCACCAGTGTGATTTGCCTCTAATAGAGGATCTTAGTAGAAATCTGTTATCCACTTTTGGAAAATGTAGACCTTAACAGGTATTTTATGCAAGATTAAAAGCTGTTCTAGTTTCTCTTTTTAGGACTAGAATGGATGGTGGAGAGAAGTGATTAATAGTCCTTCTGAGAAGAGTAGCTCCAGAATTGTCTGTCTTAAATGATGGTGTTTGTGGCAAAGTTCTGGCACCTCGCTTTGGCTCTTGGAAAAGTGCAGCTGTCTCAGGGTATGTTGGATGGTAAAGATAGGGGAGACCTATGAGGTATATGGGGGAGGGTTGGGATTCAGGGCTTTTTAGATGCACTTTGAGGAAGAGACAGCGTATCAAGGTGGCTGTTAGCCTATATTTTTGATGCTATAATCTCAAAAAAGGTGTCCGTTGCTGTAAACTGCTTTAGAATATCATCTGAGCTGCCAAATTAAATCATGTTACCCACAAGTAAAAACAACTGCAATGAGTCTTTTAATACTACAGAAAAGAGAAAATGGGATCTATACTGTGCGTTAGGCATAAGCTGTACAGGTAAAATGCTCCTGGAAAAATTCTAGACACTTCATTGGGATGAGTCAAAGGGAGTCCTAGCAAGGAAGGAGAAAGGAACAAAATGCTTGAGGTTATGTGGTTATGTTTACCCTATTCTGCCATTAACTGTGAAATTTCAGGTCACAGAATGAAATTTCTCACTCTTCCTTAATTTCAGGAAGACTAAACAAATGCCCCAAATCATCATGGCTTGGCTTCGCGGACGAAGATTTGGGAAGGGCTTTGCCCACGCTTATTGCAAGCGCGTTGATGGCTGAAAAGGCCAATGCGCGATAGGCAAGACCGGTTGCAAAGAGCACACCGGAGGGTCTCCTTGGGTGGTATAGTGGAGGCACGGTTCTTTCTGCGCTGTCTTTTCTCCTCGAGACTGATTCTACGCGTGCTCTCAAAGGAGACAGCAGCGTTATGTATGGTGTGTCTCCAAATCTCCCGATTGGAGGCCAGGGTGGACCACTGATGGTGGTCAATATGGCCTAGGCTGAGGTGTTTCAGGGATTCCTTATATCTCCTCTTTGGAGCTCTTCTCTTGCGGCAGCCGGTGGCAAGTTCACCATAGAACACGATCTTAGGGAGGCGGTGATCCGCCATCCTGAAGACGTGCCCTGCCCAACGCAGCTGCGTTTTCAGCAACATGGCCTCAATACTGGTGACGTCTGCCTGTTCAAGGACAGCAACATTAGTCACGTAGTCAGTCCAGTGGATGTTTAGGATTGTGCGGAGGCAGCGCTGATGGAAGCGTTCGAGGAGTCGCAGAGGGTGGCGGTAGATGACCCATGATTCAGACCCGTACAGAAGAGTAGGCAGTACCACGGCTCTGTAGACACTGATCTTTGTACTTTTCTTCAGGTGTTTATTGCACCAGACTCTTTTATGGAGTTTTCCGAAAGCTCTGTTTGCCTTTGCTATTCTGTTGTCTATCTCTTTGTCGATCGTGGCATCTGAGGAGATGATGCTACCCAGATAGCTGAACTGCTGGACTGACTGAAGCTCTGACTCGCCAATGGTGATGTGGGGATGATGGTAATCATCTTGTGGTGCTGGTTGGTAGAGAACTACTGTCTTCTTCAAGCTGACTTCCAGCCCAAAAAGCTCAGCTGCCTCTGCAAAGCAGGATGTTAAGCGCTGCAGAGCTGCTTCTGTGTGGGCAACAAGGGCAGCATCGTCAGCAAAAAGCAGCTCGCGGACAAGGTGATTCAGGGTCTTGGTGTGGGCCTTCAGTCGCCTTAGGTTGAAAAGGCTCCCATCGGTACAATATCGGATATAAATGCTGTCTTGTTCGTCGAGGTCTGCCGTGGCCCTTTGGAGCATCATGCTGAAGAAAACTGTGAATAAAGTTGGTGCGAGAACACAACCTTGTTTCACACCATTGGCTATTGGGAAGGGCTCAGAGAGTGCATCGCCATGTCTGACTTGGCTGCGCTGCCCCTCATGTCAGGAAGACTAAACAAATGCCCCAAATAGTAAATAAGAAAGATGCAGTCTTTTAAGAAAAAGACAACCACAGAGTCGCTGATCTCATCAGAATATCTCAACATTTTGTCTACTTCTAATAGTAGGATATTCCAAAGGCAGGAGAAATGTGTTGAATTTCCCAGTTCAAGTCTTTTCCCATTCCTGTTTCAGTGTCCGGTTGTCCCTAAACTACCGCATCCATAATGCTCACAGTCAAGTTCAACAAACTTGTTCAGCAAACATTTGGAGCACCTTGCTTCATGGGCAGAAGGGCTAAGTTGAAGGTTTGATTCCTGTATCTCTAAATCTCAAGTGGGACAGATAATTCCAACTAACACGCTTGAGGGAGACATCCCTGCTCCAAAGCAATCTTTCTACAAAAGAAAAAAAAAATAATCCCTATGAAACCTGAATCATTCTTAGAATTCCCATATATGTTTCTGAGAAGGTTCCGAGGGAGTATTAGGGAATTGGAGAGATTCTCATTTATATTAGCAATGTAAAAGTGTTTTCTTAAGTTTTCAGCATAGCTCCTAACGAAAGAATGTCATAATCTGTAGAAACCGAAGTAAGTGTCTGGAAGCATGTTTTGAAGAGTCTCTAAGCAGGTTTCTTTTATTTCCTACTTGGTAAGGAACAATCATTCCTGTTGCAGAAACTTTCTTAATCAAGGATTTTGCAGAGGGGAGGATTGCCATGCCCTTCAGAATAGATTCTGAGGTGACCTCATTTGACATGAGTACATTGTTGGTCTCCCTGTGTTTTATATGGTTGATCCTAGCATGAACAGGCATTGCACTACAGCAAAAATTCATTCAAGAGCTAGCATCTTCAAAGTTATTTCACTTGTGGTGAAATGTGCCAAACTTCATGGTCAATAAAAAGCAAATGGTTTGGAAATGAAGGTATTTTCATGTTTATTTGTTTTCGGATAAGTATTACACTACTGAAATAAAAATCCCTGATATTTCAAATAAATGGAAAAGCTCTACAACAGCACATAATATACAATAATAAAGTACAGGCTGTTTTTTCGTTACAGTTGATCTTTTTAGATCAAGCATTCAGGACTTGGTGATATTTTTGCCTGTGTAGTTTTAAACGTCTGGAGTAACAGGATCTATCTCGTGTCCAGAGCTGCAGCAAAGATCCTTGAATAGACTGCCCACCCACGTGGGCTTTGTTTTGGGAGAGGAGTGAAATGGGTGAAAGAGAAGTAATCCAGCCTTCCCCCCCATTCCTAGAGCAGTGGCTGGAGAGACAGTGCATCCCCCTCGTTTGAGCTCATACCACGTTTGTGGTTAATGCAGTTTTTCTGTATTGTTGTTTCCCAGGTTTCTTGTCCATATTGAATATCTATAGTTGGGATTATTTTTCCCAGATGTATTAGTTGGTGTTTTTCCAAACTGAATTTCACTTTATTTTCTGGCCATGTAAGGAATTCGCTTAGGTTCCTTTGTATTATTTCTGACTTGACTGCTACTCAAAGTTCTCTATTTAATATCCTCAGAAGATGTTATCTAGATGCTATTTTAATCATATAGATCATTAAGGAAGTTATTAATGTCTGGACTAAATTGATTTTTATAGCTCACTGGCATTTCTTTCCAGTTGGGTACTTTGAGATTTTTATCCTTTTATTTCTAGACTTTTCGGCGTTGCTGTGTATCTCAGCCGCTCCTATCCAAAAAAAATTGGAATGAGTTTTAAATGTAGTGCTTTCAGGGAAAACAGAAGCTGGAATAGAGTAAACTGGTAAATCCAATCCCAGTCGAAATTGAAGCAGTGTTGCATTCATTGTGGATGTATCTTCACATTGATTTCAATAGACTGTCTTTGTACTTTAATTTGTACAGTAGTAGTTCTTAAATGATAAATTGTTAAGTAAATATTTTCCTAGTGGAATGTGCTTTCTATTTTTGTATATCATCTTGAGAACAGAATGTGATTCCTTTCTGTAGGGTCAGCTATTTGAAATACTTGCCTGTGTTCTAACTGCATAATCTATAATCCTCAATATGTCTTTAATCCACTTTATCTCCTACAGAACTACGTCTTTGGAATAGAGAAGAATATAGTGATAGATAGAATCTAAGGGTATAAAGTTTGGGAAAATTAAATCCACTTCTGAGGCCATTATTAACAGATTTTGGCAAATAACAAGAAATGACTAGTTAAGAAAATTAAATACTACTCGCATTTTCATTCCTATGGAATGAACAAATAAGTAACAAATAATTTGTACAGTATTTCATATCTGGAAATAGGATAAAAATTAAAGATGGAATTTACCACCTGGCTAATCTTAAACATTTCCTACGGTGTTAAGGGAAAGGAATTGATTTATTTTCTTTTGATTCTCTATGGTTATTGTGTGAAGTTGAATTGGACTTAAAAATGTTTACCTTTGTAGGCATGACTAAGGCAGGAATCAGAGAGGACGTTTCTTACCACTGATCACTTGAGATTGAGTGGATGCATTAACCTGAAACAAATTATTTAGCTGTGGGTTCAACGAGGAGCATGTGTGTACGTGCACATGTGTGTTTAGAAGTCAGTTCTTGGGAGAATGAGTGCATCCTGCTACTGGTTAGCAGTGTTTTTGACAATTGGGTGTGCTGGTTTTGTTAAGGATTGCACAAAGAGCTTCTGTAGTGATTGCTTCATTAGACTAATGGAGGAGAGAAAGTTTTGGAAAAAAAATTGCCCATAGCCTACATGTATTAGTAGGCAAAATGTGACCCTTTAATTATTGGTGCTGTTGGGGCGGTGTCAGTTTTGATGGACTTGATAAACTCTGCATTTTTCAAGTAGGAGAATAGGGAAGACCAGTCATCAACAATCAGGTATCAAAATTTTGTCAAAAAAACTTCAGTTAAAACTACTATTTTTGTGGGTAAATTTCAGGTAGAAACTGTTATTAGGTAAGTATTGAAGGGTTGGATGCAAATAGAGCTGATTTCCTGCCCCCCCCCCAAGTGTTGCTGTTGATTTTGTCTGTTTTGGTAGCTGACAGCAGTTGAAGATCGTTAAATAAAACAAGTTGTCAAAGGTCAGGTTTCTGTGGTTGTCTAATACTAAGGTATTAGGTACCATTTGTCAGGGGACGCTTGGTTTTCTCATTTCACCTAGTGACAAATAATCTGGTCTTACAAGGTCTTTGGATTTGGTGGGTGTGGGTAGTGAGGATGTTAAATGGCAAACTTGCACAGCATGTTTTTGTTAATGAAGCCATACTACATGGTGGGCCTGGGTTTAAACACCACCAGTACGTACCTTTTTTTTTAAATTTTCTTAAGTAGTTGGTGTTGAACACATATATTCCTGCTTTTGTATTTTAGAAGAAGTTGAAGATCAGCAGTGTTAAATAAATCCAGCGCATCCGTCCTAACGTTGTTCTAACAAATGGATAGGAACACACATAACACTGAAACCCCACATTCTTAAACAGAAGGAAAAAGTTAGTGTGGAATTTCAGCATTTCTGTCTTTTTGAAACTTCTGAGAACCCTGCAAGGAGATGTAAATTGTAGGGAAGCATATTTACATGAGTATTTCCTTTAGAGAAAGCAAAGATACCATGTAAAGCAGCATGGTCCTTATCTGCTTCTCGTCCTTGAAAATGATTCCATCTAATCCATTCCCTGGCAGGGATGGGAACTGCCCTACAGGGCAGCAAGTGACTCTGACCACTGAAATGCCTGTTTCGCACCTACATGTGCCATCACAATTGCAGCCATGTGGCTGGAGGAAGGGAGGGCCTGCGTTTTATTTTTTCCAGTGAGGAAGTAAGTGGGTATTTGCATTTTTTCCTTTTAGACAAGGAGAAGTTTTCTACCAGCTTCACTGCTTAAATTCATGTTGTGCTTTCTGTGCTGCCATACCATTTTCAGTAAAAGAGCAGTTGCATGGAGACAAAGAGGCTGCTGATTTAAGTCTCAATAGAGAAGTCTGTTAGGCTTCAACTGTGGGAGGATACTAAATGTGGCTAAGAGGTTGGCAGATGCTACCTGGACCAAAACTACTTGAAAATATTAAGCAGCTGTTTAGTAGGTTTGCCTAAAAACTGTTTAGTGACGGTTAAAAATTGCTGGGAAAAATATGACAGAGGAGTTTTGGTTTGAAAATGTACTTATTGTTTGGATGTAATTCGCTGTTCATATTGAATTAAAAAAAAAACAGAGTTCAGCTACAAATATTTTGCTAGTGAGGGGAAAAAAAAAAATCCTACCCCAAGCCTTTCTTTTTCTTCCTACCCGTCTTACAATTTTGGGGGTAAATGATGTCAGTTTATGCATCATTTCAGCTTTCCCTTTCAAAGGGAGTAATGCTGTTTCTGATTATGTAAGTTAAGCTGAAGACGTGGAGCATTGTCTTCTGAAGTTTTCCGAAAGATCAGTGTATTTGCTGCTATTAATGATTTTCTAAGCTATAACACTGTGAAAACTTACCTAAAGGGTTTGTTTTGCGCTGCAGCCTTTGAGAGCACCATAAGGAGGCCAGAAGCAAGGCAGTGGGACTGGGCCTGAGTTTCCTGCAGAGCTCAGGGTATGGCCCAAGAGGGAAAGCATTCTTCATCTGCACCTTCCTCATCGCTGCGCTGGCCTCCTCTGCAGGTTGGACAGTCCTGGATCTGCCCTGGTTTCTTGCCTTGTTGCCAGGCTGGAGTGTAAACACTCCTTAGCCGTATTGGTTCTGACCTGTGCGACTGTGTGGGACACGTGAAATGAGCTACCCCAGCACTTTTTTTTTTTTCCTTTTGGCGGGTAGAGAGAGGAGATGAAGTTGTGTGAAGCCGTTGTGCTGCATGACTAAGCGTAGGGAAAGGGCTAAGGAAGCCATTGCTCAGGACCAGGGTGGTTAGTTTAAGCAGGGAGTATGAACTTCTAATTCATTTCTAAGTGCGGTTCCCTTTATGACCTGTTCCAGGGGGAGAGTTGATTACAGGATCTCTGTGCTCGGTCATTAAACAGTAAACATCAGTGGAGATATTTACACTTCAGAAGCCGAGATTTGCACACGTGTGGGTCTGAGTGTTTCCAGTAGAACACATTTCATACTTAAGCTGGAAGAAAGTCAAGAGAGGTGATTAATGTTTTGTACCTTCGGAATAGGTTTAATTTTGTGTGCCTAAAGCTTCTAGCAGGTGCCGTAGAAACTCCAGAAAAAAATTACCTTTTCAGCATGTCCCATCCATTCTTCACATGGAGCCATATAATTGAGCCAAATAATATTCAAATGAACAAGAATGTCTTGATTGAATCTAAATGGAAAAGGCAGTTTTCCGTGGCCTAATTATTCCAGAAATTTCATTATAGACAAATTTAACTAAAAGCTAGGAGATTTCAGCAAAATTATCTGAAAGAAAAAATACTGCTTTCTTTTAAGTGAGGCAAAGAAATAGCAAGAGCTTTTTCCAAGAGTCTGTGTTGATCTATCTCAGCTACTAATACTGCATCTGATAGAAAGGGGGTTTCAATTTTTATAAATACATTGTTTTTGTCATTTGTTTACTATACAGTAACGTGGCTAAAATTTCTGTAGACACCGTTTCATAAATTTTAATTTTTTCTTGTGGAACTTCTAAAAATATATTTCTGAAAAAGTGCACTTCAGCCCGTGTGAATGGTTGCTTTAGAACATCTCTAGTGCTCCCTTGCCGACATCAGCAGTGGTTTTTGTGCCCTGGATCAGCCTTTTGCTTTGTCCATGAATACCAGCCCCAAACTGGCAGAGTTCTGAGACAGCGGAAGATTATTTTGTGTGTAACAGCTAGATAGGGTTATCATAATTTAGAATGATCAGGCATTTAGCGTCTGTCATTAACTAGAGTGTGTGTGTGTCATCCTCACAGACCTAATGAGTATGATTTGTTTCCTCTTAGGTGTGATGGAGGAATCAGTGTTACTTCTCTTTGTGGCACAGCTGAGATCAATACTAGGATGCATCATGGGGTCTGAGACTTGGCATACTTGAGAAGCTGTAGGAGAACAAGGGAGATGTAGACCCATTAATTGATCGAAGACCTGAAGAAAATGCCTTATGCGATACAATTTAAAAAAAAAATCTGTTTGAATATTTTATCAAAAAGCTTGAGAGCAGATATGGTCATAGTGTCTTTTGGGGAGAAAACACTAGTCAAATACAAGCAGAACTAATGCTGTCAGCTAAAGCCAGGTATTAGGCAGGCGTTTTTAATAATGAGGAAAAATATGAGCTGGCAGGAACGCTTAAAGGAATGTTAAGTTCTCTGTTTGTGTGCTTCCAAATCAGGAGTCATGACTTCTAGAAAAGTTACGTTGTAGTTGAACGCAAGTGACTGGACTTAATTCATGGAGTGTTGCTTCATGAGGAAGTCTTAGGGGCTGTTCCGCTGAGGTTAGACTGTGTGCTCTGGTTGCCCCTTCACGCTTGCAGTCGCCTAAATCTGCTCCTGTAGGACACCCAGCTTTACCCATTCCCGAAGCTTTGAAGGTTAGCGGGAAAGACAATAAGAGATTTGGGAGGAAAAGCGAGGCTTTTCTGAGTTAGACAAGTGGGCTCTTTTCTTGGAGAAATTAGACTTTGTTGTTTCCTCTGCTCTGTGTATCTTGGGTGATGCTCTGCCAGTTGTGCAGAACTGCTTGCTCTGTTTGCTGCTCAGCCTGAGACACTGGGTTGTGATTAACAGAAAGGATGATGACTCAAAATGTGAGTGAACTTGGTGGGAACTAGTCTTGAATGCTACACAGCGCCAAGTAAACATTCAGAAAAATCAGGATGCCTCCAATTGAGCATTGATAATTAATGGAGGCTTTTAATCTGAATCTTTATATTTCTCAGCATTCTTTTGAATAAATATCTTGTGAGTAATACAGCATAAAAATGACAGTCTTTAAAAATACCATTCCTTTTTCCTTTGAGAAAAACAAGAGATAAAAAATATGACATTACACGAACTCTTTAAGACTTGCCACTTTTCTTACAGCTAAGTAACGGAAAGATTGCTCTAATCTCTTTTTAATAGAACAAATCTGATCAAATTCTTTTTGTTTTTCTTTTAAAAAATCAGAGATTGTCACAACCGTTTTTCAAAAGCCTTGATTGAAGGTAGTGATGCAGGCTAGTGAAATTCAGGTATGATCCAGACTGGAGCACTGTCACTTCGTTGGCTCTCTTCGAGTGTGAAGTCCTTTCCTTCTCAATCAGCTTTTTAAAAAAAGTATTAAAACTTGTAAATAAATCATTCTGGTTTTTAATTTATTATTATAATTCATCATTCTATTATGCAAAGTTGATTTTTCTTCCTCAGAGTGGTGTGCAGTTTTACTGAAACCCATACTTTATTTTGTTACTTCATCAGATCCATTTCTTCTTGTAAGCACATTTTCGCAAACCTTGCCAGGTTAAAGTAGGGCTGTAGATTTAAAATAGTTTGAAACTGCGATCCTGCTTAAGCTCTTCTATTTTCTCACTTCCTTCTGCCTGTCCTGAGCACAACTGTCTTTGCATGCCCTTTCTCCCCTCTTCCTTTACTGCAGGGGAGAGCGCTGGCATCGAGAGCATTTGTGATCTTTATTGTCAGCTGAGAATAGTTCAGTGGCAAATGCCTTGTGTGTTCCCTTGGTATTCCTTTCTTTGAGTCAAAATCTTGGGGAATATTGAACAACTTCCTCCAAAATTGAACCGATACTTTACAGTGCCAAAAAGTTCATCCACATGGACTTTCAGTATGTTTATTCCACTAATTTTGTGATGTAACATGCAGTAATTTATAGTGATGTGTTCCATGTCCTTACAGTAACTTCTGCCTTCCCTTTTCCAAACAAATGTCTTTTAGAAAGTCAAGCAGATTATTGAGCGTAGAAGAGAATGGCTGTTCTGAGGAGTGAAACCTCAGAAGTAGTGATAATGTGATTTAAAAAAAAAAGGAAAAAGAAAAGATAAAAAGATTTCATAGATGTTTTATACAAACCCCTTAAAATTCACTTTTTGATTTATTTTTTTATGAATTTGGGGAGATGAAAGAATATGCTGATGAATCCAAATTTTGTGGAGATTTGCTATATACTTAAATACAGTCAGTGAGTTGCTGAAAAGAAAGCTATTCTGTGTATATTGTGGAAAAATGATTATGCTCTCATTCTCTGAAAATAAAGGACTGTGATTCGAGCCTGCCTTTTTAAAAGAAGAGTTTCCTGCAATGTTGTTTCAAGGTAGAGCTTGGAAAAGGAAGTAATTTGTAAACTGTTGAAATACAGTTCAGCAACAAAAGAATAAAATTACTCAAAATAAATACTCGCTCTTATTTTGAAAGCGTGTCAAAGCGGAGCAGCTTGCTTTATGCGGAGCTACTATTGGCTGCATCCCTCTCTCGTTTCTGCAGCTAATGATAGATAGGAATATTAACAATATAATTCATGCCTTGTCATATTTTGCTGCTTAATCATCTTGTTTGGCACTCCCCCGGTCCTGTTCTGTGTGGCCATAATTCAGGAATGAAAGCTCGCTGGGGCGCTGGTATTACAGTCCAGCAATCAAAGAGGCTGGGATTATGCAGATAATGAAGGACTGGCCAGCGTGTGTTTACCCACGAAAACCGGAGTGGAGTTAGAGCCAGTAAACAGCCGGGGAGCTGCCTTCCGCCCCAGACCATGGCCGTCACTCCTACGTCACGGCTGCTTTAAAGATCCAGGGTGGGTAAGCAGAAACCGAGAGCGCGCTCGGGCTCACGTGTGTCAGCAGTATTACATGAAGTTTCTGCCATGAAAAACTTGATCTCGTACCAGTCCTTAGTAGTGTTGTCTTTGTGTGCTGTTGCTGCTGTCAAAAGCAGTATCCTGAGGAGGTTGCTAACTTTTTCTTAGAAAATACTTGATTTAAAAGCGGTTTCTTGGAAATTAACATAGATTAGAAAGATCAAGAGGGGCTACAGCATGAAGCTGACTGCAAATAAAATAGAAAAACAGGAGGCTTTTTGTTTTCTTTAATTTGTTTCTTAACTACAATTTTAAAATCTAAACCTAACTTTTTCTCAGAGGCTAGCACTGAACTTTGTGAATCACTTGTGATTCAAAGTGTTGCTGGATAGCTTTTTTTTTTTTAAATTTCTGAGTAGAAAGCAATTGCTTGGCTTGGTACTGAAGGTGATTGTAGTTGAGGGGAACTGTAACAGATAAAAAGGAGAATAAAAGGAAATATCTGAAACAAATGAAAGAGGAAAATAAATTTGGGGGTTTTTTGTTTGTTTTTTTAAACTCAAGGAGCCCTTTCCACACCTCTTGGTCTGTCCCTGGTGTTTCATCTTTAAGTAGTGTAGGTTCTTCCAAGATACCCATGATTTTTTGTGAAGTGGTTTCTATGCTCTTGTCAATGCATGAATGACAAATAATAGAATGGGTGGGGAGGAAGTTGATTGTAATTTGTCTTAAAAGCATGAATGTTTTGACCTCAAGGATTGGCAGTTTGAAAAGAAGGAATTGCTGGGCTGTTTGTGTGAGCATTGGGCTGTTTGGTGTTAATCACCATCCAGTTATGAATACAATTCACTCATTAGACAAGTGAGTTAGACTGCAGGCTAGTGCTGGACTTCTAAACATACCTTCAGTAAGCAATCATGGTAAAGGAGGGATGTTCTTTAGAGCACTGCCTTGATGGAAAGAAGCAATATTCATCTTGAGAATGTAATAAAGGTAAAGATCTTCATATTGGAGAGGTCTGGAAAAATAAGAAATTTTTAAATATAGTTTCATACATATTTAAAAGATGGATTTCCTGAGATGCAGTTTTGAGCGACTACTCATGGTGAAATTTTCACACGTAATCAAAGGATAAGGTGTTGGTGGTCTTTTGGTGTTAGTTTGTTGTTGTTTTTCCTTGTTTTGCTTTGGTTTATGTTCTAAGTTTTGAGTAGATGCTTTTTGGTTTGGTTTATAACTGGGGCTGGCTTTCTTTAGCAGCTGTAAACTTTCATTTGCAGGTGTCATTTCCAAATATTCTGTCTACGCATGCTGTAGCAAAGCAGTGGACTCAGAGGAAAGCTGATCCTTGTTTTTTAAGATGTTAGTTTTATTTGGCTTGTATTTACAGAAATATGGTGAGCTTTATGAGACAGCGAGTGGAAATCAGATAAACTTATAACCTGATCCTATATTCAGGATTCTTCTAGCCCTGAGAGCCCTAAAATCTGAGGAAGCATAGGATTAGACTCCACATTATAACAGTTTTTCCTGCAATTCAGAATTAAGACTGGTTTCCACGTTACACAGAAACAAGAGTAATTTGACTATATTAGCGCTTTGGCTGGTTCAGGATTGCTGAATCAGGTTCACTATTTGAAAGGTAGACGTGTATGTGGAGATGTGTGTTAATGTCTGTTAATTCAAAAAAGATGTTGCAGTATTTTGTATATTTTGCATATCTTTTTGCTGAAGTTAAGACAAATTTTGAAGCTGTCATTGAATATACCAGGGCCTGAGCTGGTTCTCCAGCTGGAGGTAGAGGATTATATGCAGAGTAAAGGTAAAATTGACTTTTAAAAACAAGTTAGATTTACAGTTTTTTGAAATTTTTATGTGGAAGCTATAAATCCAGAAACTTTCATACCAGTTACATATTATTAAATATTTCCCTAGGAAAAAAATGCTGTGTTTCTGTTTGGTTTAAGAAAGGACCCTGGCATTGCTTATTAGGCATAATAAAAAAGAAGCCTAATTTCAAATTACCAGTCCAGTGGGAATTTTGTACACCTCCAGTTAGCCTTGTATTCTACCCCTTGGACATTCAGAAAATGTTAGGAGTATCAGTAATTATAATTCAGACAGTTCTTCCGGTCATCAACTTTTGTGTTTGTTATTGGTTTTTTTTTTTTACCTAAACATTTTCAAGTAGTTCTAAAATTCTTCTTCCTACAGATTTCAATGAGTTCATTAATTATACTAAGAAAAATAAACTTGGGGTTTTGTTTGTTTGTTTGTTTTTCCAAGGTGCAGGAAGCTCAGAAAAATAAAATGACTTCTGATTGTTCTCTCAGACCTACCCAAAGGTAAAGGGTTAAGCTTGCTAAGTAGTGACAAGAAAAGGCAGGATGATCAGGGAAGGGGGAAAACCAAGAGAAGTTGTTTCTCAGTCGCAGATCAGGAAGCAGAGAGGAACTGGACAGACCTGTTGTCTAAGAGGAATGGGGCTGTATCAGGTGCAGCGCTGTGGAGCAACGGAGAGAGCTCTGCTTGAGCTCATTTCTTCTGCCAGGGAGAGAGGAGGGCAGTGCTAGTGTAGGCAGACGGTTTGCGGTGTCTGAGCTTGCTCTAATATCTAAACCACTTTTCTCTCAACTTTTAAAATTCTGAGTACTTGGTAACATTGGAAAAAGAAGAAGAAAATTCAAGGATTACTTAGTATGCAGTTACTTGGAGCTAGTGAGAATGTGGATAAATGATAATAAGTATGTTATTTTACAGTAATACAATTTTGTTTGCCTTACAAGTACTTTAATCAAAAATACCGATGCATAAACTCATATCTGTCTTTAAGTTGGTTGAATTTTGGAGTAATTTGATTTTTTTTCAGGTGATCTGAGCTATTGAAGGGGGGCCAGGAGTAAAATACTTGCACCATGAGTGCCCTGAGGTGATGCCAATGCCTCAAGGAACGATTATCTCATAGTGGGAAGAGTAGTGCCCAAAGCAGAAGAACCTGCCGTTTTCCTCCTCATTGCCCAAGCAGCCTTTTTCCACTTCCTCTGCCTTGCTGTAACCTGATAGAATCCTTGCATTAGGCCAAGGAAACTTGTGTGTCCAGGTAAGGCTGTGTGCAGTGAGAGAGGACAAACTGGGCTGCTCTTTGCACCTTCTCTGAGTGAGGACAAACAACTCAGGAGAGCTCATCCATCTCTGGTAGGCCTGCTTGAGAGCAGGAGAGGACACTGAAATGGCAGGAAAGCCCCAGGGGCAGTAGGGATCCATGAGTCCAAGCCGGGAGAGAAGCAGGCTGGGTGTGGATGCAAGCCATAGAAAGTCAGCGCTGCCCTCTCCTGTGGCCGAGCCCAGCCCAGGGCTTTTGGACTGATGTACCACCAGAGATCCCTTGAGTCTCTAGGCTTGTCACAGGTTATTGTAGCTCTGAGGCTGACTCACCTGCCTGCCACATCTGCCTCAGAGATCAGAGGGGAGGAGCCTCCTTTAAAATCATCAACAACCGTAAGGTCTTGGTCTGCACAAAAACTGCTTTGGTTTGGCCTGAACATCCCATGGAGAATGCAAGTATGTAACTGGGAATAACTATGTCCTGTCCCATCACAGTTGTGTCTACAGCTAGAAATTCCCCTACATTTTTCCAGCATTTTGGATCAACCAGCATGAGGTTTGGGCATTGGAGAGAGGGATGCTTCTGAGCTGGGTTCTATGGCCCAGGTTGCCTGGTGCTCCAGTGATGGTCTCTGCTTCTCCTACAAGGCCTTGTGCTCCCTCTGCTCACTCCTAGCTCCCTCCAGGCACTAAATGTCCCTTACAGCGCTGTCGTAGGAAGCATGGATTCCTCACTGGTTTTGAGGCACCATACATTTGAACCCAAATAGATGTGCATGCCTTTTCTATAATATAATTAACTTGAGTTTTTGCTGCATTACTTGAATCCTCAGTCTGGACCAAACTTGTGTACAAGCATACAGAACTGTTTCTTTAGAAACTAAAATAACCCCAAGCAAACCAAACAAAACTAATGTGAGAATGGGAAGTAGGGATGTACAGGGCTAAAGGCGGTGGTGGTTTGCAAGGCGAGGATTTTGCAGTGTGCTGTACATGTGCATTCTTTTTAGCATAATCACATTTAAAGCAGATCCTTTTTGCCTTCGTTTCAAGTGAAAAGAAGTTATTTTCTCAGCAAAACAAACCATCATAGAAGCATTCAGTTTCTCATTTGCAGAATAAATGATTTCAAGTTCTCTTGGGTCCGCATGGAAAAAGTACTCCACCATTCTACTGGATGCTGTGTTCTCCAAAACATCCCATGTTTTAAAATGGCTGTTTCTTAATGATCCACAGCTGAAGGCCCTTCCCTTTACTCTTGGCAGCCTGTGCCGTCTTTATGGGGTGGAACAGGATCTTTCTTTCGTCCTAGGAAATAGTATTAATCCTGCCAGTATTTAACTGAATCCAGGATTACTAATCTGTCGGAAAGCTCTGCTTTTAGTTTTTACAGATGATGTTCAGGACATCTGATAGTTACATTCCTGTTGTCAAAAATGCATGCTGTGTTTGTCTGTGGTAACCTCAGAATTTCTAGAAGGGATTCATTGTATTAGTATTAAACAACTGTGGTCTTCATTAGTAAAAATGAGTCAAGATCTCTTAATAAAATGGTAATATTCTCATTTATGTTCTATATTTCTGAAGTAATGGCTTTTAAGTACTCAGCATTTAAATTTGCCTTTCTAGTGGAATAGTAAATTACTACAATGACTGTAAAGTAATTTAGAATGAATTTAGATCATTTAGTTATTTACTTTTCCCAGTGTTTTCCTAGTAAAAGCTGCCTAACTAGTCTGTCTGTCTCACGATCTGTTTTCTCTGTTAGTACCAACTTGCTTGATAACTATGCAGAAGCAGAAAATTTGGGAGGAAATTCCAAGATATTTCAACTTAATTTTTCATTAGCAAAATGATTAAGCAGCAGGCTGGGCTTGCTGAGTTGTCTGAAACATCACTTGGTAGCTGTGAAGCCAGACGTTTTATGTCATGTATGTAAGAAAGAAGTCTGTGTGGAAAATCACCTATTTCAGAATGGGTTGTTTGTATGTGTGTATCGTCATTGCTTTTTTACTCTTTAAAAATGGAACTTTACATGGGGTTTTGGTCATTTCTTTTGAGTAGATCCTTGCAAGTTTACCGATTGGCCTAGGTAATGTGTGGGGAAAAAAAAAAGACCGGTGAATAGGTACAGTTGATCTCTAGTGCTACTATTGTCTCCTATTTCATGTGGTGCTTCCTTACAGGTTTTAGAACTTCAAATGCATAAAACTCACATGCAGGAACGTCATTGCTTTAAACAAACTGTGAGAGAAGTTGCTACAGAACCTTAGAGGCTAAATTCTGGTTAATCTATATTAAACACTGGGCTTCGTCTTGCATGGGAATGAATTTACTGGAAGCTTCCTCATTCGAATTAATGCAAGATGAGGCATACGGATTCCTCAATGCAGCAGCTCAGAAAGAGTTACTCAACGGGGTTACTTTTCCAGTTGTGACTAAGGGGCCAATTAGCAGCATCCGGAATGAGACGGCAGCGCCTAGGTAAAAATAGATGGCATTTGGAGAAGCTGGGGGCTGTTTGGGAGAAGGTCTTCAGCTGCAGACTGAGAAAAGTGAGACAAAGAGGGAATCTTCAGAAAAGAGTATTAGAGACATGATTGTGAGAAACTCCCTGAGCAGGCAAAGGCAGGAGCAGCCCAGGGACATGGCAAGAAGCAGTACCAAACTGGACCCTCAAACTGACGGGCCTCTGCTGCCAAAGGAATGCCTGAGCTGGGTTCTTCGCTCCCTTCTGACAAGAGACATAATGCTAGCATTGATAATGAAATGAAACAAGCTCTAACATCCTCTGGAAATGACAGGAACCGGAGGAGTGGGTGTAAAGCTTGCTAGATTGTTAGGTCTCACATGATGGATTGATACTTTAATGCCTCTGTCAGAGGAAGGAATAAGGCACACAGAAGTGCTGCTTCAGTAGGTTTGCTTGGAGGTGATTAGTTGACTACTGCCAGAGTCTCTGAGACCAGAAAGTAATATGCCAGGTATACTTGGCAGAACTTGATGGCGTGGCATTCTATTTTACTTTCTAGCCATCACAGTGATAACTTCGTCCTGTGGCCACGGCAGTTTTAATAGTCCTTCTCTGTCATTGCTGTAGGATACTGAAGCCACTGGATTAGTGTAGTTTAAAACTCTTTTGTTCTTCACTGACCTACTTTGACTGCACATTAGCTATTGGATTGGGAGAGGGCCATCTGTATATGTGCCCACTGATACAGCCTGAGTGTAAAGAGAATGTAGAATGCCGTCTGCCTTCTCTTGATAAACTTCAGTCCAGTGGAGGTAATTACTTAAAACAGTAATTTTCATTGTAAATGGCATGCTCTGCTTGCCGTTTAATAATGTATTAGTGAATTAGGTATTTCATGAAAAAAAAGGCAAGAAAGAATGCATCTGAAGTTGTATCTTTAAAAACACAGACTATATGTCTAAGTTCTTGGTTGTAGTCTAGTAGCAGTCTTGCTACTTCCTAAGAAGTACGGGCAGGCTAGAGAGTGTAAGGTCTCTGTTTTCATATGGGCATTTACAAAGGGTGTTTGCTGTATTATACATGCTTTCTTGATCAGTGATCTGTACCTGCAAAGACTCTATAAAAATGCCTTTTAAAATCATGCTAATTGACCACTAGTGTGTTTGGATCACTTCACTTACGAAGAGGAGCTTTCAGACTTACCTATGTACGTACAAACCTGCAAAGTACACCCTTTTCCTACTGAGGAGTTCTCCATTAATTTTTCATGGAATACATAACTGGTAAAATTGCTCTTCCTTTTTTTTGATTAGTAAGCAATGAGCTTTCTGCCAATTAGAGCCAGTTCTAATGAACCAGCATAACTCTCCCATTGACTTCAGTTTGGCCAGGGTGCCCACTGACGATTTCGTTTGTGACCACAGTACAGCTAAGGATAAATGTTGTTGGTAATCTAATTTCAGCTTATCCTTTTCAATAGAGGAGCACCTTAACTAATGAGTAATCTGGAAGAGGTAGAGAGGGTAGCAGTTGAGGATGAAGAGTATTGTTTGGTAATCACAGAGGAAAAGTTTTAATTGTATTTAATGCCTAAACTGTCGTGTCTGGTTAATATTTGTAACAGTCTAAACTATTAAAGTTTTGTGCAGTGACTTGGTGCCTTTTGGCTACATTAGTTGCATGACATAACCTTGTCTGTGTAGTTCTCAGTTTTATCAAACTTCTTTATGAGTCTTAAAACCTTAATACAAACCCCTTTATTTGTAATGGGTCAAATATTTATTTTTAAAGATAATATACTGTTGTAGGCTGATAGTTATATTGCAGAGGGGCTAAATAATCTTAGTGGAATTCACTTCAAGTACCAAGGCACAGTGATCATCAGATAGAGTTGTTTGTGCGGTAGCAGATGGTATTTCTGAGGGATAAAAAACACCTATGATTGATACACTTACGTGCAGGTAAATATATTCTGCCAAAAGAAAACTGCGCATTTTTTTTAATGCAGTGTTTTTGGAAGAGGTCAGAGGTAAAGGTAATGTAAAAAGCCATCCATGCATGTTATGGTAATGCAAGGCTGTGATAAGGGTTGTTCTTTAGACAATTACGAATATTCAGAAATGACGTCTTTGCTCTCTAGAAGCTTGTGTTGGGGAGGTAAAATGTCTACCCCATTTAGTGTTCAAGCAGCAAAAAAAAGTTGCTATTTAAAAGAGAAAAGTGGCCTAATACTCAGTCAGATTTCCAAGTTTTATCAAAAATACCCAATTTACGTATAACTGAGCAGTGAACGGTAAATGTGAATGATAATTGCTAGTAAATGAGTCTCTCACTTTGTTTTAAAACTGGTAACTTGAGGCATGCCATTCTGAGAGGGGGAAGATCCTATTTTTACATGGATAACTGGTATTTTTACATAGACATATGTCATGATAATACAAATGACATAAAATATCCAGTGTAACAGAGACTAACGCATGTTATATTGGAGTATTATTTAAATGTCATGGTTTTCCCTTCTATTGGTGAATTGTTCCAGATTCTGAATAATTTGAAGATCAAGAGGTTGCTGTCGAAATGATCTAGAGTGGGGATATATTTCTGTGCACCAGGGAAGGTGGGAGAGCTCTACAATAATTGCAAAAGGAAAATAAAATACAGAATATTTATTTATTTTCTGTTATTTAGACAGATCTAGGGAGCTTGGCAATATGGGAAAGGGCATTGACATAACTAACAGCTTGACTAATTTGAGTTATTGTCATAAGGTATTGAATAATATAGCCTGAGCCTTACAGATGACCATGTCTCAGGGCAGCTGGTTGAGCCTAAGCACCAGGAGGCCTTATGCAAGAGACATATCTTGAAGGAGGGAATGATGTGGTAACCTCCTTTCTTGACAAAGAAACCACGTGGATTGCTTGTGGATGCAAAGTCCTCACGTAGCATCGTTTGGGTAATGCTTGCTAGTTTCTAAGTGGGCAAGGAGATGTTACCTCAGTGTGTAGATCAGGATGTACCTTCAAGTTTTCCTGTGTTTCCTCATGGCTCAGCTGAGGTGTAGTGGGCATTATGGGGGTTTATGTTCTTGTGCTCAGGAAGTGCAGATGAGCAGTCAGTGCTGTGGCTGGTGCTCCTGAGGGACATGGCACTGCAGATGCTTCTCCCCCTGCAACCCCGGCTTGTTTTTTGCATAACACTGAATCCAGTTTGAGATGTTCATTCTGGTCTTAGAAGGTCTCAGTGGGCTGAAGTGTTTTTAGAAGACTAAACGAATAATGAAGGCCAAACTAAATAATTTTGTTCTTCTGTTGTGCTGGAGCTTCTGCAGTAAAGAGGACTGTGTAAGAAGTGTGTAAGAAGTTGAGCTTTCAGGGGGTTCCATTTGGGGACTTTAGAATGAACTCCCAGCTTGTTTCCACATCTCCCATCATAACTTTGGGGTATGCTTGTTAAACCTTTGTCTTTTACTTGCACAAATGTAGCATCTTACACGTGTGCAGTTCCATAAAATTCTTACTCCATTTCACACATTGCTCCTTCTGCGGAGAGAATGAGAGACCAAAGAGATGATGGACAGGTGTATTGCGTAGCACATTACTGGAAAATGGTGGGAGACTGTTGTGGTGAATTAGCATAGGGTAGAATATGTTCTTGACTAAATTTATACTACCAAATGAGAAGGGAACAGAAGCTGTGTTTTCAGGGTTCAATTAAACTCTTGTAAATGTATAAATAGGGTTATAGACATCTAGATTTTGTATGTATGTATATTATTTAAGTTAATAAATATAAATGTTTTTAAATATAAGCCTGAGCTCTTAGACAGTGGGTTGCATATGTAGAATAGCTTTCACTTAATTACTTCTTTCACTAGAGAATGTAGTACTCCTATGACTTCTGAGAAAAATTAGTGGGTCAGTATCCAGCAGAGTAACAATCCTGGCATTATTCTGAGGAGCCCATTTGGATGACAGTTATGTTTTGCATTTCCTATGCTCTTAGTTCAGTTTTTTTGCAAGTGTCGTGAGAGTTTCTGAATAAATGTCATAGGGCAGCTTTGTGTTTGAGCAAAATGAATATTGCATGAATTTATTTGGACAGAAGGCAGTTTCAGAGTACTTACTAAGCAAGTTATAATTTTTGTACTCTTACAGGAAGCATGTACACATCTATAATTTTATCATGATTTCAGTATGTTCTTAATGCACCAAACAAATTCCAAAGCAAATCCTGAACTGCCTTGTGACTGCAGTTAGAATGGAAATTATCCGTAAGATTGCTGTAACGTGTTTGCGTTCTTATATTTAATGATCATTATAGAACAAAAGCTTCTCATGTCATGCAGAAAAAAATTGTGATCTGATAAGAATCTTATCAAAAGGAAGACAGTAATCCTCTTAAGGATTCTTCTGTCTTAGGTCAGCAGGCCATCGTGGGTTTTTTTGCAAAGGTGTTTCTTAGTAGCCTGGAACTTGTAAACGTTTTTCTGGGTTTTATATTTTTTGCCATCCAAGGAACCTGGAAAGCATGAGATGTTCATTATAAATTGCTAGTCTTGCCATTTTCTGATATTCATGATTAATTTACCATGCAAAAAAAAAACCCAAACAAAACCAACAAAAAACCTGCACACGATGTAGCAAGATAAAGTTGAAGCTGCAGTGTAATCAATCATTCTTTCTATAATTAAGAGAAACAAAGTACAAGATAAAAGTGTTATGAGCATAGCATGACAAAGTTGAAATAATGAACCAAGACTTGCGTCTCTATTGATGTTTGGAATTCCAGTGCTCTCCTAAGAAATTAGGATGGATGGAGGATAGCAGGGTCCTGGAGACTAGATTGGCCATTAAAAGTACACTGAAAACCAGTCTGATCTATGTATTTCCTTGATTGCTTATTATTATCTGAGATGTTTGATGTAACTATTTCATAATGGAGTCATCATGTTATGTTAGTGATGAGTAAGAGCACCCAAACTTGTAGAACCTACAGCACCCTGGAAGCACTCCACTCACTTGTGAGTGACACATCATCAACGCTAATTTGCACTAATACAGTTCTTTTGCAACTAGTGTGGGTGTAATAGTATTTTGCTGTGGCTCATCAGTAGCTTTGACAACCAAGCTTGTGGTCTTGGTCCACTTCCAAGCTGAAGGATGTTCACAGCACAGACACCATTGGTGTAGTCAGTGGTGGGATGAACAAGTGTTGGTCATAGATTTAAGCATAGCCTCAAGGAATCTTTTCGCTGAAACCTTGACTGCTGTGGCTCTGGATTGAGCTGTACGGGTGAAGGTGAGGAGGTTTGAACTGTTGCCTGCTCCATGCCTGCTGTGGCAGTAGGCAAAAAATTTAACAGAACTTTCATAAACTTTATAGTTTTAAAAAATATCCTTTATGAATTTTTTTTTAATTGTCAATTTGTTTTTAATTCTTGGTCTTGAGATGAAGGAAACAGCAGCCCTTCATCCATGTGTTCTATTAGGGGGCTGAAGTTCATAGGATTTTTATGCGAGTAAAGACAGAATTTTGATTAATATATTTAAAAGTGTATCTACGCTATGAACCTTTGGCCATGTATATGACTAAGAGAATGTCTATTAGGAGTCTATTAGGTTGCTTGTAATGCTATTCCATATGCCCTCAAGGCACTCAAATCTACCCTGCTTTCATACTACTCATCCCAGTAAATGATGTTTGTTGAAAATGTCTGTGGAATGATGGGAGAGTATTGGCAAACCATAGAGGGGCTCGCAGTATCCAGGATCCCTGTGGAACTACCCAGGAGACTCCCACTTGATGAGAATCTGTTCAGCTTGATCAAGGAGAAGTTCACAGTCAGGGAAACAATTATTAATTTTGCAATTGATTGTCTGAAGGCAGGGATTATCAGGAAAAATGGTGGAGTATGTCTTGTGTTATGCTTCTAATCACACATTTTGAGAGTGCTGGAAGCAGTATGTTGATGTTGTACTTTTCTTTTTGTGCATGTTCACTCATGAAAGTCAGCTTGAGTTTGTCCCACTGTATTTATTGCTGTGTGTATAACATTCGTACTGGTTAAACTATATATTGCGAACACAATGCCTAACTGCTGCCCTGCCTGTGTAATTATTAAGTATGGAGAATGAGTTGGGAAAACAGCTTTGAAAAAAGCACCTATTATAAATGAAAGATTACTGACTTCACAAAGCATTCATAATATTGACAGCCAGTCAGGAAATTGAAATGAATGCAATCAGGATAGCGATTACTTTTCTCCAGAAGTGCATGTAAGAAAGAGAAGGCAAACAGTTGTACTTCTTGGTGTCTTAAGGCTAATATTCTACTGTGAAAAGTGCTTGTAGAAATCTGGCTCGTTATGTACTGGGGTATATGTTGAACAGGACCTTGAGTTGGAGAAAACTTTGAGCTGGCTGTCACAGAACTGCTGCATGGTGAGGGTTGGAACAGACCTCTGGAGATCATCTAGTCCGCTCCCCCTGCTAAAGCAGGTTCATTTAGAGCAGGTTGCACAGGACTGTGTTTAGGTGGGTTTTGAGTATCTCCAGACAAGGAGACACCACAACCTCACTGGGCAGCCTGCTCCAGGGCTCTGCCACCCTCAAAGTAAAGAATTTTCTCCTCATGTTCAGATGGAACTTCCTGTGTCCAGTTTGTGCCCGTTGCCCCTTGTGCTGTCGCTGGGCATCACTGAGAAGAGTCTGGCCCCATCCTCCTGACACCTGCTAGTATTGCTAGACCTTATCTTGAAGTGAACTTCTCAAGGAAGACCAAAAGGCTTTCAAATTCAAATCCGCAAGTTCTTACAGAACAGAATCTTCACAGGGACCTGTGGGGGATAGATGTAGACATAACGAGATTTCCGCCCAACTGCCTACTTTGTGCAGATAGGTCCTTGCTTCAGCAGTTGGTTGTGTTTAACTTGGTTGCTTGGTGAGTGGCAGCAAAGCAGGAGCGGTTTGTATGGTTTTTTAGAGCTTTTTTGTCACAAGGAGATTTTACTTAACTAGAAAAATAATAATCCTAGGTTTATTTAATAACCAGAAGATAAGGAAACTGAAAAAAAAATTGGGGAATTATTTTCCCATTAAGTTGATAGTGAAAGAATATAGGAAACAGTCTCAGTGGGAGGAGTCAAGTGAATACAGAGTTCTCAGATGTTGGGAAGTTGTAAGGCAGTTCTTAAAATTAAGGGGAGTTAAAAAGTTGTTATTAATCTTTCTGTCCTCCATTCTGGATATACTCTGGTTTTAGGATGTGTTTTTATTTTCCATGCTTAGCGTGGTGTTTGATTTTTTTACTCTTACACAAAGATGATGCTCATTCTTTATGCAACCGTCATCTTCAAGTAATTAGTAACAGTAATGTATACACTGGGAGTAATAGTTATTCTGAGGGCATTTTGATTTTAATTATTTATGAATGTTCTGATAATAGATATGTGGGTGCAGGGGAGCATGTGTGAGCATATCCTAGTTTTGCTTCATATCTTGTACATAATCGGCATCATTTGTCTCGGTTTATTCTAATTCTAGGCCCTATACTGTCCTGTGCCCACAAACCCGTGACTTTTCCTTACAGTTGCTGTGCCAGTTTAAGCAGCTCAATCCCTCCCCCTTTCTTCACTTCCTGGCATTATTACAGGCTAAAGTGGATCAGGGAACTGATCCAGGTGTTCAGGATCTCCCTCTTCTTGGCTTTTCACTACCACTGAGAGGAGACCCATGGCTCATCTCTGCATGCAGTTTTGCTGGGCTGAAGCATAGTTTTTAGTTTTCTGTGATCCAAAATTGGTTACTTGTAAATGATTTGAATTAAACTATGAACGTAGTTTAAACATGAATATTTTTATATGTTAGAGACTTGCAGAAATAGGATGCTGTCAGCTTTAGATGCCTTTATTTGATAAAAGGATGCAGAAGGCAGAGACTGCAGAGATGACTGATGAGAAGGGATGGGCTGGTTGGATTAGGGTTATTTTGGGAAAAGGTCTTTAAGAGAGCAACTGAATTACTTTGGCCATTGTAGATTTGGTATTTCAGCCCTTGTAATTGGTGTTCCATGTCTAAAAAAAAAAAAATTACAGTACTTGCTGTCAAGTTTTTCTGACAACTTTGTAAAACATCTGATTTTGTTAAAGGCTCTGATTCTTGATTATTGTTGTTCAGCTGTTTTAGTCCCTGCTTTCGCTAACCCAATTTCCTTTGAATCTGTGAATACTCAGTGTATTTCAAAAGCTCTGTACAGTATTAAATGGCTAAAGAGAAAACTGAGAAGCCTGAAAATTAACTTGTAGCAAAGACCTTCTGAAATTGAGAAGAGTTCTCACAGTCACCCAGATGGAAGTTTATCTTTAAATTTTGATTTTGGTAGATGTATACTCCCCTGTGCATTGGACATAAATCACACATAGCACCTAGTGGTGTCAGTTTGATTTTATTTTATAGATTATTAAAGTATTATAGGTGTTTACACAGATTTATTAGAGCAGTTGCTCAATATTCAATTCTTTCAACTGAAAGTGAATACCATGGTAATATTGAAGGTTATTGAATTTGGGGGCCTGAATGTTTGGCTGCGCATTAGCACAAGAGTAAAATGTTGCAGAATTCATGGAAAGCTCTTGAGTACCTGTCTGCTGAGAAGAAAATGATTTGCACTTTTTCGTCAACTAGCAGTGAACATCTATAATGAACTGCGTGTTTCATGTCAAGTAACTGCATTAAAGAGTTCAGCTCTGCTGTGGAGCTCAGTAGGTCTGTACCAGTGTGTACTGTAGGACCAGTGTGCCTCCCTGCTCCAGACAGTGGCCTGAGGGTGGCTGGAGAGGTCCGAATTCCTAGTGAGCTTTTGGTAAGGTTTGTACGTATGGCTGTGAAAGAGGCATTAGAAGATTAAGGAAAACATCACCACCACCAACAACAAAAAAACCAAACCAAACCAAACCCCAAAAACCAACCAAAGCAACCCAACACCCTCCCTCCCCTCCACAAAACAAGTCCCAAACCCAACTAATGGCATGGTCTCTGTGGGAAGGCTGGGAACATGGAATACTGATTTTGTTGATTTCTGCTGCCCCCTTCTTGTGCTGTGCATATTAGGACCCCCTAAAATTTCCTCTATGTATGCTTTTCTGGTTTCCAAGTAGAAAAAATCTAGGCATTAGGTGTTACCCTGTTCCCAAGGCACCTCAAGTTCCTAAGAACAATAAGAAATATTGCATGAAACGTTGCAATTTTATTTTGTAGCATGAATGGCAACTTGCTTAATAAAGAAAAAGCAGATATGACCAGAACAGTTGGGTTTTGGGGTTTTAGTTCATGGGGCCTTGGGTTTTTTGTTGTTGTTTGTGGGTTTTGGAGGTTTTTCTGTTTGTTTGCCCCTACGGTTCACATGGCTTGTTGACGCAGTAATGTTGGCATGAAATTCATGTAGTGTTCTAGAGTGGTTTTTTTTGAGAACTTAATTATATTTTTCATTTTGTTCCCACACCTCCAGATACTTAACTGGAGAGAAAAAGAAAACCATATTTTATTAGTGTATTTTAATGCTTTAGTAATTTTTACATTTTTGTTTAATACCAACCCTACCTTAAAATGAGTGTAATCTTAAGTAATTCAAGTCTGGTTATAACTTGTGCTGAACTGTATCTTAATGGATTCCCATTTGTTTTCAGCCTATGTTTTTCTTTGACTAGGAGATCCTTGACGGTCAGTGTAAATGTGTGCAAGCCATGTAGAACAATGCAACCAAAAAACCAGTATATTCATATAACATCATCGATTTTAGCAATACCACTTAGACATTTTCAAGTTCTCTCACCTATTCTCACTCCTCTCCCTGGCTGTGGTTGTACAGGTTTTTTCCCCTCTTACTTAAGTATGTTCTCCCAGAGATGCTACCACTGCTGCTGATGGGCTCGGCCTTGGCCAGTGGTGGGTCCGTCTTGGAGTTGACTGGAATTGGCTCTGCTGGACAAAGGGGAAGCTTCTAGCAGCTTCTTATAGAAGCCACCCCTGTAGCATCCTCATTACCAAAACCTGGCCACACAAACCCAGTACGGAGTGGGAGTTAGAATTAAGCATAATCCTCTTGAAAAGTAATCAATGGCACTTTTATGTATTTTTTTCTTTTTTTTTTCCCCAGCTTGTATTTACAGTCTGTCTGTTGGAAGTAATTGTTAAGCAGTTAATTGTTGCCTCCTTGCTAATAACCATGAATTGTGAAGTCTTTGGGTTTTTTTCCTTTTATTGTCCGAAAGGCAGGTAATCAAGAGAGCAGTCACAAGGTCTTTGCTTCCCCAGGCCCTTTGTCTCCTGTAAGGCTGTAACCTTAGAGAGGTCGCTAATAGAAGTGGCCTTTTTTGTAAGGGGGTGACGGCTAATGACTTTCTGCAACTCCTTGGTTTACCTTAGGTTTCAGCGCTACCTGCTATGAGGGGTCTGACCTTGTGGGAGAGACCAGGTCAGTGGAACAGCTTTAGGGTGAACTGGTGTTGGGACCTTCAGTTCTTCCAGAGGTATTTGGGGGGATTCTTCTCCTGCATAGCTGTTCTTGTTGAAGTTCTGCAGGATGGATATACCCTGTGGGAACATGGTGTAAACAATTACGATCATATGAAGTGTGGTGTCATAACTATACCACTTCTCCCTGACCCTTGATTTGGGCACAGCTGTCATAGTGCTTACCCAAGCCTAGTGACTATGAGATCGGTGTGGGCTGCCTCGTATCAACAACTGAACTTTGCCGAGATCTTGGTTGTTCAAACTGTGGGGTGCCATTTGCTAACCTGTTGAATCCTGTCACTGCTACAGTGCTGTAAGTGGGAGAAGGTTGAGTGAACTGTTGTGCTGTACCAGGTCAGGTCAGGAAGCACGCAGCATCTTTGTTTGTACTGCAATCCATATTTATTCTTTTCAGTGATTAAGCAGTGCAGAGAGTTGAGGTGAAGTGCTTTGGGATCCTTGCATTTCTATCAGTACTTTTTGAAGCAATATAGCTATGTACTATGACCTTGAAATATTTCATGGGTCTTTTGAACTTGAAACTAGTAACCATTGTGTACGTGGTTTTACTTAAAGCAGATTGATGGTACTATGTCCTTAAAACTACTATAGAACTACTAACAGCTTCTGGTGTTTACCAAGTATTCCTTAACTTGACATACTCTTGTGTCTTAATGATAACTTCCACCTTAGGTTGGCTTTTCACTCGTAAGTCCAGGTTTTATCAAGTAAACATCAATTTTTACTATTAAAATTTCTCTAGTTGTAATCTTCAGAATTTCTCATTTGCATGTTGTATTACTGTTTAGAAGGTCATTTGCAGGGTTCTGGTGCTGGCACAGCATTTGTGCTTTTAAAAAACAAAAAATAGAGGATCAAAGGAAGTGAAGTGCCCTCTAGTCCGGGCATGCTTTCAGAGTGGAAATGTGTATTTGATTTCTGCAACTTTCTGCTATTGTTAACCTCTTCTGTACTTGTACTCTGTTGATACAGTTGGTAAACTAACAAACCGCTAAGAAGTTGACATTCCTTTATAATTTTATTAAGTCTTTTATCTGCTGAGAATTCAGAAAACAGAGCAAAAGAAGTGAGTAGTACATTCTGCTTACTTTATTGGTCAAGCACATACTGTGAAGATTTTCCTATTTGTGAAAGTTACGTGTTTATAGTACAGCAAAAAATCCTCACTGTCTTCTAGTAAAAGGGATTTTGATATGGAAAGTGTCAACATGTCGATAATGATTGAATCTGAAAACTTGTTTGCAGCATTATAGTCTTGCTGTGTGTTCATATACATATTCACGTCTATTCATATAGAGTTATAAATGACGCAGTGTTTTTAGAAATATAAATTAACCAAGCTTGATCTGTTTGACAGTTCTTTCATCCTTTCTTGGAGCGTAAGTTAACGATAGTGAGTGTCAGCCTCCAGTGAAAGTGGTGGTGTATCGTAGAACTAAGTCTTTTATGCTCTTGTGTTTGCATTCTCCGCTTAAACCTGGACTTTTTTTGTTAACTTTAATTTCTTAATAGCAGGTAATGATTAAATTACGTGTACAACATGTTGTTCAAGATCTCAAACACACAATAATATTACAGTTCCTATAAGGGATTCATTTGTTAATCTGAGCTCTGTTTTACAGAAATTGTATGAATGCTGCTTTCCTTTGAAATTGATCTTCAAAAAGAAATCCTGTTTTGTATAATAAGATGCCAGACTCACAAAGATTTCCTTTCTTGTTTCATAGACGTTCCATCTTCAGAGCAGCCTGAACTGTTCCTAAAGAAACTTCAACAGTGCTGTGTCATTTTTGACTTCATGGACACGCTTTCAGACCTTAAAATGAAAGAATACAAGCGCTCCACTCTTAATGAACTGGTGGACTACATTACAATAAGCAGAGGCTGTTTGACAGAGCAGACTTACCCTGAAGTAGTTAGAATGGTGAGTTCCTTCTTTCTCATGGTCTCTTTAAATCCACTTGCAATTCCATTTACGCATTGTGGGCGAAATTGAACCCTGGAGTAGGTGGATTAAATGAGGCCCTTGGTTTGTATGTTCTACTAGACGTCACTTGGGGATAATTCTCCAAAGACAAAAATATTAATTTTTATATATGCTTAATTAAAGTCAAGTAGATGATGGTTATTATAGTGTCACAAATATATGAAAGGAAACCTGATTGTTTCCTGATGGAGAAAGCCAGCAGCCATAAAATCAGAGTTCCTCACATTTCCCCCCACCTACCCTCGCCTCTCTCCCCCAGTATAAATAATGGAATAATTTTTGCTAGTTTCTTTTCTTTCTTTGAACTTTATCCAAGCTCTTGAGTGTGTACTTTAGGCGAAGATAGCTTAAAGTATGCACAGATAATGATTTTTTAAATAATAAATGCTAAAAATGTTGTATAGGATCAGTGTGAAAATTTCCTGCTTGTGTTATGTGGATTCATATCAGCTGCCATTAGAGTAAGCAAGATTATTCAACAATAAAGCCAACCTTTTATATATAAATTGTCAAATAATAGTGTTTTCAGTGTAAAAGTGGCAACAGTACCAGCTGCTATCTATATGGTGAGGAACGTTCTTTAAGATTGGCAAAATCAATCACTGCTTTAAAATGTTTATTCTGTACTACCATGTAAGACCCTTATAACCTGTTACCTAAATGAGAGGGCAATTAGTTAAATAGAGATTTGGTGATGATGGTTTCCTGTTGGTTCTGTGTAATCATGGAATCCGCTGGCTTATGTGCTGTAAGAAGAAAAACATGAATAAATTCTACATTGCATTATATGTGCTTCTTCCTTCCTTTCTGACACACAGACACATGCTGTGTTGCTTGTCTGTAATATTTAAAAACAGCTGTAAATTGTGGCAATCATCAAGCAGTTAATAGTGAAGAAAAATAAGAGAATTAAGGGTGTATGGAAAAATACTAATATGGCTTCTTAAAGTGTATGCATTGACAGAAAGCCTGTAGTTATGTGATCAGATTCTTCCCCTTCTCCCTCACCCTCCCTTTCTCCCTTCTCTACTGGACCAATCTTCTGAATGAGCTGCTTTTCAGTCTGTTGTGTTATTTGTCCAGCAAGTGGTCTAATGCACCATTCAAATACCGCTCTGAAAACAGAACGACCGGTCCTTTGCTGAATTCTGCTGGTGCTGCTCTGTAGTATCTAAATAGTTTGCAAATGTTAGTTTAATCTTACTTGTACCCCTTGCAATGAACAAATTATGTCACATCCTTTGTATAGACAGGACACTGATGCACAGGGAACTTCAATAAAATTGGGTACTTTTTCTGTGCCTAGAAGATGCCTCCAAACTCACCTCCTGGAGAATTTGGTATTTTTTTTTTTAACATTTCTGTTATTGAGCTTGTGTTCTCACCTTGACTTTAGTTATAATTGTTTACTGCAGCAGCATGTGTAGCATAAAGACTCTGAAAGCTAGTGTTGTCTTAGGTTGTGCCCCGAGAAATGACGAATTTCATCTGTAACTGTTCGTAAAGTTCAATATGAATCATAAATCATAACCTATGAAGCAATCTGAACTTGAACTGTAGAGGAGATGCAGAACCCTTTGCTAGCATGTCCTACTGTCTTTGCAGTCATTTATGTTGATTTACAAAACAATTTTTACCTTAAGGAAATGATGCATTGCCTAAATAGTTTGAAAAGCATGGTTTTAAATAATTTTCTTAAATATAGGCTGTAACTATGATATGAAGGAGTCACTGGAAGTAAAGATACAGTGTGAATTTTTCCAGTGGATTTCACAGATATTTGCTAATGGAGCTTCAGGAATTCCAGTTTCAGCTTAGCTTATTTTTGATGGAAAATTGTTGTCTTTTCTCCGGTATTCCCCTGATACTTGTACTGCATAATGCCCTTCTTCATCTTACTTTCTTCTGCCTTGCATTTGGGCCCCAGTGCTGAACTCCAGCTACGTTTTCTCTTCAGTGCCAGGGCAGTTAAGCAGGGGAGGTCTGAGTATATTCTCAAGCCCTGTGCCTGGATGCTCAGTGGCCCCTGACTGCCCAAACCTGTTTTTTTTACAAATCAGAAGATGCCTCAGTAATTAGGGAAGTGGACATGCTTTTTCCTAAAGAGTTTCCTGAGAAAGAAACTCTAGCGTGCAGCAGACGCTGTGCTTTGATGAACGTGTAAGCTATTGGAAAGCTGGAGTCCCCTAGTTGTGCCTGTTGCAGCCAGCAGTGTTCTCTGTGCATGTGCTCTTGGAAAAACACTTTGGTGGTTGTAGTCCATGTGAGCAGAATGCTGTGCTCTGGTATTGAATTTATGTGAGTGAATCCATGGCAAATGCATGAATGGTTTCTGTCGATCATCCCAGCGAATGCTAATAGAGCGTTTCTACTAAACCACATCATCAGGGCTTTTGGGCATTGCAGGTATTTTGTATTTTACAGATACGCTATCTTGTAAAAGTGCTATTTTTCCTCCTGATCTTTGCCTGTAAAAGGCATCTCCATCACTTTCAGTGCAGTTACGCAGGCCCTAGAGGGAAAGGTATGACTCCTAATATTATATAAAAGAAGTTTTCAGCATCTATTGCCTGGTTAATAGACAGCATTAGTCACTTGGTGCTGAAGCATCATGTTTGGTGTACCTTGTTCTTTGCAGTAAGTGCCTGTTCTTGTTTCACTCAGAATTGTGCTTGTAATCATGTCCTGTGACAGACTTAACTGTCCACAGCCGGCTTCACGAGTGCAACTGCCACCTTTATCTCCTTTTGAGGATTTTCATCTGGGCCTCCACTGTGCTCACAAAGGAGCTGTCAAGCTGACAATCTCTGACTGCTCATGATAGTGAAGCCAAGTGCAGTGTCTATGTCCTGACCAAATTAGCGTCCCCCCGACTGCTTGCCACAATTGTCACGGGAGTGTTTTGATTGAAAGACCAGTATCTTAAAACTAATCAGAACGGAGCACAAGTGTTCTTTGTCCCTTTGGAAGCTCTCCTCCTTGTTATGTTGGGTGTTTATGAATCTAGGGATTAATAATTCCTCCTTAGCCCTTTGGGCTACTCTGATTTGGAGGTGAAGCAAAACATTGTAAGCAGGTGAAAAAAAAAAGAAGCTGTTCTGTGAGTTCTGGCATCATCTAAGAGCAGAAAAAAGGTGCACCTGTCTGAAGCTGATGTTTATGAAGTTACTAATGTTTATAAAGAAGGATTAATGGCTAAAGTGCTTTCTTAATTATCTAAAATGCCAATAAAAAGTGCTATCTGTGGAAGAGCCTTTTTTTTTGTTTTCAAGTTTTATAACGTATCTGTCTGTTAGTGTTCTCTGTTCATGACCCAAAAGGAGTTTGGCTTTACAGATACTAGGATAGAAAAAGGTTGTCTGTAAAATTCTTCAGAGGCTCTGATATTTTTAATGACTTCTAAAATGTGGTGAAGTTATCATGTAAGTGTTTGAAGAACAGTCATTTGTGGTAGCCAGCATAACAGCTCCTGGATATATCTACTGCCTGTCATCCTAAATTTCTGCCATTAAAACCTTAATCCCTAATCGTAATATCAGATATTTTCATCTTTTTCTCTTGAGCACACGCTATGATGTTGTATCTAGCTAAATTTGAAATCACGTGGCTATTTGTCAACCTCTGTGCGTGTCCACTTCTTTAAACCACTCTGTTTAGTTTGATATATACAGGAGTGTTTGGCATGTTCTTGGTTACTTAAAAAACTGAAATAAAATTGAATTTACTAATGGCCACTAAAGCAAGCTTGCAGCGGCCTCGTCACTGTCATCAATATCAGTTGATGGGAAGAGCAGTTGGGATTTGTGTTAATGACTCTAAGCTGGACAGATTTATTCAGGAGGGTATTGCTCAGTGCGCTTCCCCTGCAGTTTGATGTGTTTTTCAGAAGGGCATATGATGTTCTTTAGAATTAGGCTAGTCTTAGGAAAAAAGGCCCTTGCCAATTAAACCACACTCTGCTAAGAAGGAAATGCCAGTAATATGACTTTATGAGCCAATAATTGGACACTTAATCTAAAATTTGTTCCTGTCTGAGCAAACTGTGGAGGCTTAGACTAACGATGCTGATTTTGCTGGTAGATTAAACAATGGTAGTTGAATGAAATAAATGTTTGTTATTATCTGTGGTGTCCTAAAGAGTGTGTGTAGTAGAGCTTTTTGTGTTTTCTGGGTATTAAGACATAGATTGAGGAAACTGATTTCTTTCATTAAAAAAATCAGATGGGAAGAATTGACAAGCTGTTAAACCGAGAAATGTGGATGAATCTCTTTGTTGGTGAGCAACATTTCAGCCCTCCTACTTGCTTCTTCAGAAATTGTAAACCCAACCCCTGACCTTTGCCGTGTTGTTTATGCAACATCAGTGGACGGTTGCCAGCCCATAAGAGATGGCTAATCAAACTTTTTTGAGATACACCTTTTAGAATGGAATAGTATCGCATTGTTCTCCTCTCTTTTAAGTGCAGAAATGCCTTTGTCATCTGGTTGTCATCTTTATCTTTTTTGTAATGACGAATCAAGAAAAATAAGACTGCAATCTCTATAACCGAAGTGAAACATCATATTAGATGTCTTGTGGCTCAGAAGCTGTGTTGAGCATCACAGCAAAAGAAACTTGGTTAAATAAATACCAAAAATTACATTTTAAAGGTCAGCTTCTGCTTTTTTTTTTTTCTTCTTCTTTCTACTGACATAAATCTAGAGGGTTTGCATTCCTTTCACTGCAGGTTTGTCTCAACAGATATAAGGGCAGAATCTGATCAGGAATTTGTTTGTGACAGACCTGTTAAACATAAAGACTATCTTGTTAAGCCATGATTTTTTTAGCATGTTAAGGAACCTGTTTTTAGGAAGTGTTCTAGCCGTTAGAGTTCATAGGCATTACGAATTTCGTTATTTTCTATAGCTTTAGCTGCAGCTTATGACTAAGTATGACACCCTGCTTGCTAAATGTTTAGGGTTTTCCATGCTAAAATGTTCTTGGATAGAGATTTATGTAGGTCTACCTATATTCAGTCTTACGTTTTAGATTGAGCAAAAACCATGTGCATATGTTCCTGTTGGTTCTTGTATTAGATTTAAAAATATAATGCTGAACGTCACTTTGAGTTTAAGGGAAATAAATGAAATCATATACTTCTTTTAAAAGAATTGACAAAAAAAGATATTTCTAGTATGAATTTCATATAACTTCAGGAATTCTGTAAAATAGTAGGAATAAATCTTAAACTCAACTTGAATCAGTAGAATTTGAACAGATTGTTTTGAAAGCATCTGAAATGCTGAGAGGAAGATGCAGTGTCCTTTGACCCCCAACATGGGTTTGGATTAAAAATGGTCATGTAGGTGCAGCCATGATGGAGAGCACACATACTATCGAAGTAAAAAAAAAATAGATAAAGATCCCATTGTATATTTAATTGTTCTTTTTTCTTTAATGAGAGGGTTATCAATTCTGTAGAAGCAAGGAAAGAATCTGACTTCGGTTTCTTTTATGTGTTATTTCCAAATTCCTCTGTTAGATGCTTTTTATTATTCACATTCTTTATACACCTAGTTTGTACAAAACTCACAATGCTAATTAAAAGAAGAGGCTCCAATGTTCTGTGCTCCTCTCAAAAAATCAGTTGGAGGCAGCTCCTCTTGCAGTAGTTGTCCCTAATAATTTTTCCCGACAGTATGTAATTACATTTTCCAGTATCCATTATTCCTCCTGTTGTTACATAGGCCTTACATTCGTCAGACTTTATTATCATAATAGTACAGTGAGTGGGTCTAAAGCAAAGAAATAAACTGGGAAAACATTTTTAATTGAAGAAGTACTTGTGTGAACTGCAGCTAAATTTTTTTTTTTTTTTAAAAAAAGAGGATACACATACACACACATTTTGGCTGTGTCATCTTCTTAAATACCTTTCAAACATTGTGTCTGTAGATAAGCACAATGTGAATTTTCTGGGTGATTGTTTTTTTGGGGGTTGAGTTTTTTTGTTTTGTTTCCTCAGTTTGGAGTCTGAGACAGTATGAGTTTTGTAATACTGTCTAGAGTTCAAGTTCACGTACTGGCAGGATTTCACTTGATCTGATGCCTGGGCTAGAGATGAGGGGCTCTTTCTGCTGGTGCTGTGCTTTAATTTGTCCAAAATTATTTGAGTTACTGCTACAATTTTTTAGATTGTATTGTATAGAATTAGCCGGGCACACATTAAATAACTGTTCTACTGGATCATCTCAAAACATGGTTACATGAAGGTACCGATGAACAGGGTTGTTCCTAGTAGGGTACCCTGTTATGGTTCAGGTCTGGGTGACCTAGAGTGGAATTTCAGAGCTCCAAATTTCCACCAGTGAGAAGGTGTACCCAGGGGTGCTCTCTGGGATTCTAACTCAGGTTGTGAGGGTGCTCTTGAAGTGGATCTCCCATTTGTTCTCACTCTGCTTTGATGCTTGTGATGGAGAGGACTTAGAGTTTGTAAGCGCGGTTGCTTTTGGATAAAGTATCTGTCCCAGGAGTGTACCCAACGCTTTCCAACTTGCTAATGGGCTTCAATGCAAGAGATTACTAGAAAGAAACTCCTCCCTCCCAACACACATACTGTGGGCATTGCACGTGAGCACTGGCTCATTTGTTCTACAGACTTGCTCCTGATGCAGTTCTCTGCAAACAACAGCATAGCCTGAGGATCTCAGTTTTGCTGCTTGCTCATCTGTGTGGGTGGAAGCTGCTACCACCGCTGAAGTGGGTGATGGTAAGCTAACATGTTTAGGAGCCCTGATCTAGAGCTAAATTCTTGCAGGTTATTGATTGAATTTTTAGAAGTCTAAAAGGTCAAAAAAAGATGAGAAGGACTGTTTTCCCCCCACCCTGATATCTGGATTGTTGACTGTTCACAGTACAACACAGTTCATTTTAATGCAGCCAAGTCAAGAGCAATGCTGCTGCGCAAAACGAAGACGTATAATATTAAGCCCTGAAAGACTGTATCCAGGCAAGCAGTGGTACAGAAAAGGACCTGGGCATCATGGATTACTATCATGAGTATTGTAATATGAGTTTCTGGTACAGTGCACTGTTCAAAGAAGTGAATGTTGGTAAAATGGAAACGGCAACACACAAGACCAAAGAGGGAGATGGTCTGGCTTTTCTCACCTACACCAGTATACTTGTGCACAAGTGGGAGCTCAAAGGAAGGAAGTAAAAATAATCACAGGATTAAAAACAAAGAAAGAAACCAACAACAGCCTGGGTTCAGCACCTCTCTTTCCATTTAGCAGCACCGAGGTTGAGAAGTGCCATGGCTATATAAAAATACCTATGTACAAATAGGTACATACTGCATCTGGAAATACATATACAGATGTAAAAGAGATATAACGGGTTTAATGAGAACCAATGGGGAATCAGGCAGATGGAACTTTGAAATTAGAAGCAATGCTGTAGTTAAATTATTAGTAAATTTATAGTAAATTAGGAGAAGAGAGGTGGAATCTTACAGTATTTTAAATCTTAGAGTGTTTTAAGATAAAATTTTTGTAATATGTACTTTAATCAAACTTCTAGGAACAATTCAATGGATTATATAGAAAGATTATAGCTGAGTGACTGCATTAGTCACTTCAGGCTCTAAAATATGTAAATCCATAAACAATATTAAAAAAACCACAGATGCAGATATATTTCAGAAGGACAAGTTTAATGGCTATTCCAGGGGCCATTGTTGTCTGCCAGTTAGCATGGCTTCATGTTATGGCTTCATTATATTTTATTATTCCTGTAAGTTGTTAATATGCACAGTAGTTTAAACATTGTGTGTGCAGAGATATACGGTTTCTATTTCATATGTACATGGGGTTTATTTGGATGGTTCCACGTGTTGGTAATAGAAGAACAGGCGATCTCTGTGAGCTAACTGGGTATTCACTTACCCTGGTTTGATATAGCTAATAAATTAGGCTTCCTGGTGTGCATGTTTGTTTTCATTTCAGGCACCATTCAGGAAAACTATTACTGATAGAAATCTTTGTTTCAAACAGCACAGCGTAGGAGCGCTGAGCTGAAGTTGAATTTGTGAAGTATTTCTGTTACAGCATCATCATTTTTATAGCGCTCCAGTGAGGGACAAAGAGAGAACTTGTCAAAACATTTATTCCTGACTTCAGACTTAAGCCTTTTAATACTCTCTTTTTAAAAAGTTGTTTCAGTTATAAATGTGATAAAATCAAAGCTTTCTTGAAGCTTCTTACTTTTAGCTGTTTATTCATAGTTTTATAGTTCTGTATTGCCAGACCATTCATCAGGCCTCTTCAGAACTTGCAGCTCATGCTTTTGTGGTGGTTATCAGAGCAGCCTTCCCTATCTTCTTGTTTGTTTTTAGTGAAATGACATTGACTTCTAATTGCTTGAAAATGTTTTTATCTTGCTTCTGGTCAGAGTTGTGCCTGACTTGACACACTGACATGGAGCATAGAGGTTTCTGGGCATCCTCAATCTAAAAATCTATCATTTTGGCGTTTCCAGCTTGATCTTGGAAATTTTAGGTTCAATGCCAAAGGCTCAATGTTACAGAATTGTTAAATTGGCTTCTGGCACTCGAGTGTTCGTATTCTGCATAGCGGGGGAGCAGTGATGTGCTTATCCACACCCAGTTGGGTGTGTGCTTCGAAAAGGGACAGTCATGGAGGACAGTGTGCAACTGTCTTTGAGGACATAATAGGGGAGATCTGTCATCATACAACTTTCTAGAATATTAGAGTTCTAGTTTGCTTTACAAAAATACCTTCTGGCCTTGGAGGTGTTTCTAATCAGTGGAAGATGGAAGTCAGTATTGATCAATAGTAATTTGTGTTGGCTGTGGGAGAGGAATCATCGGGGCTGTATACGCAGGCTGGCAGAGATGTCCTTTGGCTTGATGATCCAACAGAGGTCAGAAGAGAAATGATTCAGCTATCCAGCTGAAGGAATCTTGGCATGCTGCTTGAGCCCAGGGATAAAGACTAAATAGCTACCTTATGCCTATCTGAGAGAAAAATATTCTTCCAGATTTGATGTAGTGTACTCCCGTCTTTGTGTGGTGGCTGTCAAAGACTCTAACGTACAGCTGGGCAGTTCATGCATGGAAGAGCTTGTCGCCTTCGGTTCTCCCTTAGAGGCTTATAAACATTAGCCACCCAGAGGCTACTGGTTTAGATAAGCATGCTATAAATTGACACTGCATGTAAATGAGCTATCGTGCTGTGTTGTGGTGATTAATGTAACTGTAATGGCACACATTATCTTTTAAAATTATGATAACCTGGGGAAATCACTTAAAGATAACCTGTTCTGTCTGTTCTTCTCAGGAGAATATCTGCATTTTGGCTCCATATAGCTTATCTTTACTCCTAATCAAAAAAAAAGGAAAATTAAAGCAGGCAAACTGTATACTAGGACCATATTCTAACTTGTATTGCACTTGACTCCTGCCTGTTAATTTTCTCACTGCTTTTGAGTTGCCTTGAGACTGGCCTTTTTAAAATAGGCACTCTGCAGAAATTATACTGGTTTTGTTACAAGCTCAAGCTTCAGGTGTCAGTGCTGGCACTTAACTAATTGTTGCTGAACCCTTCATACGTCTGTCATGCTCTTAAGTCCCTGGCACTAACTGCTTGAGACTTGGTTTGACTAAATTTAAATGTTACAGGAATTTGTCTTAGCTTAGCTTTTCATTCTGAAAGTATGTACTTTTCCTTGCAGGTTTTGCTTGGGCCATAATTCAATATTTGTTCCAGTTTAAACACAACAGCTGATGAATACACATCAGTTTTCTCTGATGAGTTGGTACAAGTTATGTTAACTTATGTATGGTCAAATTTGCAGAAAAAATTCTTTTCTTGTTTCAAATGAAATTTAAAGCAGAAAAACAAATAGCTGTGGAATGCCTTTGGTTTTGCTAGTTCTCTATTTTGGTCCAAATCCTGGGATTTTTGAATGTGAAACATTAACCAAAAATGCTTCAGTAAGTATTGCAGAATCCCAGATGTTCGGATCCAAGGCACCCATAGGTACATTTCCCCCTTTTTGCTTTGGAATCCTGTGGGCTGTCTACCCTTTTTTCCCCTGTGCTCTAACACAGAAACATGTCTGTCCTGCTAATCGTGATCACTTTCCTCCTCTCCCTGCTTTTTCACATCAGGGATAGTAGAAGTAGGAGCTCAGCAATCCTTGAGGAAAGACAAACTATAATGTGTGTATTCCTGGAATAGTTATTTGACTTCTCCTCGTGAGACTAGAAAAGTCTTTTCATGGAGGGGCTCCATGAAGTGAATGAGTCAGGGGAAGAGGATGGAGAAGGGAGAAAACGAGTATCTCCTAATAAATGCTGGTAATCACTTGGCAGGTATGCATTCAGGGCAAGCAGAGTTCAGTATCTATCGCACAGGCTGTAATATGTGCTGTGTGTGTAAGGTTGAAAGCCATGCGACATGAAACCATGAGATTTACAGGTACAGCGAAGGCTTCTGTGACCGTGTTTTCCTGTAACGGCAGTGAAGTACACCCTCTTGTGGCAAGAAGGAAAAAGTCCAGGCAGAAACCCCTGTGACCTCTTTTTTCTGTGCTCACTGGTTTGTCTTATTCTTCCTTTGTCTTCCCCTTGTGCTCAGTGAGTGTTCCTCACTGGTGTGCTCCACATGTGCTTTCCTACAGTTTTCTGTTGTTTCAGCTTTCTATTTGTGCGGTACCTGAATCTGTTCCGTTTGCCCTGCAAGTTCTGAAACTTCACTATTTCAGTCTGATCAGTGGTTTTGGATTGTGCTTAAATTCTTGGCTTTGATTTCTCTTTCTTGCTAAGTTGCCAACATATTGAAAATATGCCTTACAGACCAACTTTAAAACGTTTACAGAAATAAAAGGCTCGAAAAATAAACAAGGATGTTGAAGAACATACTAGCTTTGTTTCTTAAATAGATTAGTTTGTCTGAACTACTATGAAGGGGTCATGTATATATGGGATTAGAAGATAACATGCTGCTTTACCCAGCTGTTTGATTAACCAGCTTAGAGATGGGTCAAGGCACTAGCAGAGTGCAAGGAAGCCACTCCACCACCTTCAAAGTGCAGAAGAGGCCCTACAGCATGTTTGCAGTTTATCAGATTCGCTGCATAATAAGCTGTACCCTCCATTCAGCACTATAATTAACCCAGGAAAGCAGTCTTTGCTGATAGCATGAACCTCACAAAGCCAAGCAGTCTCAGCAAAAGACCTCTAAATGAGATTAAGCAAAGCGAACCAACCATGAAATAAAATGTAGGCTAAGTGTCGAGCAAATGCTATTTGTTGCTTGCATTTAGGACGAAGTTCTGTACTTGACGTGAGATGTCCAGGCATACAATGTGTGAATAGTGCTGGCAACTCTTCACAAGTGCTGACAGATGAGACCTTAAGCAGATATTAATGTTTTCCCTGTGCAAAGGAAAATAACCAAGTGTTGTATGAAAACACTTGTAAATGCAAGTTGATGGTATTTCCTGTGACTTTCTAAGCAGTCACGGCTCTCAGCTCATTGATTGCCAATACATGTTGGTGGGCTCATCTGGAATGTGGTGGACAGAAATGGTGGCAGACTGGGTGGTGCTGGGATATCATTGGAAAGAAGAAACAAAAAGACCTGGAGAAGGGAAAGCCAAGGCTGGTGACAGGTTTGTAAAGTGACAGGTTCCTTAGACTTGTGCTGTTGCTAAAGAACTTTGTCAGACAGCAGGCAAAAGAAACACTGCTTATGTGAGGGAGAATAGACATAGAGTCCTGAAATGTAGTACCTATTTGAAAAAGAGATCTCATCATTTTCTCTTTCGCTTTTCAGGTATCTTGCAATATCTTCAGAACTCTCCCACCTAGTGACAGCAATGAATTTGATCCAGAAGAGGATGAGCCCACCTTGGAGGCATCATGGCCACATTTACAGGTTTTTCATCACTTATCTCAGAAGAAATGCTTATCATTGCTTAATGTGTCTAATAATTTTTTAAACCTGTGACTTAGAACTAGACTGAGAGACACTATCACTTACTAATGTGGTTCATGGCTATAATACAGTATCTGGAAAGATGGGAGAAAAATTTTCATGAAATTTGCAAAATGCTAAAGCTTTCTTCCACAACTGTATTGATGGTGTCCCTTATATTCCTGTTCCCCTTCATGGATTTAAAAATTACTTTGCTTTCCAAGTGCCTCTCGTGCACAACTGTTTTTCAGCAACTTCAGCAAGAGCTTTGTGGGGATGATACTGTTAGCAGTTTTGCTTTACTGAGGGTAGTTAATTTTCACACAAAATTACACAGAAGTTGGCAGCTGATCAGAAAAATGAATGAGAAGCTACATTTCTATCTGAGTCTTCTTTCCTCTCTCCGGGTTGAGGTTTGCTGTCCGGTGTTTGTAGCAGGATACATGCTCACTGCTGTGGATCATCCCTTCCTCTGTACCTCATGTCAACAGGGTATTTTGAATAAAGAGCCTAAGCTAATTTTGGAGAAAGCATCATCGATGCTAATGCAGTAAATTTCTTTATAGAAAATACATCTGCAGATCTTGCCTGTATTAGCCAGGACAATGACTTACACCACTAGTACATTTAGAAGAAGTTTGCCTGCATATCGGTTTGTGGAGTCTGGGAGTTTCTGTGAGCAAAGGAGCACAATTGATCTCAGCTTGAAATGAGGATTTTATCTGACAGTTGCATGCACAATCCTTTCCTGTGAGCAGTTTGGTTCACTGTTTAGTGCTCTCAAATATAGAGTCTGTTGAAATGTAGGTTTCATCCCTCATTTATATTTAAATTTCACAGAAAATAAGAATCTTAAAAGCTTCAAGGCAGCTCTGAGCAGCTCTGCCTGCCTGAAAACAGCGCAGGCATACATGTCAGTTATCTTACATGCGTTGACACTGGGGCTGTAGTTTTAGAAGTCATTACTAAAATGGAAATGATGGAATTTCTTCGCCAGTGGATGATTTACCATTGTCAGGAAGAAATGCACCAAAGTATTTGTCAGGAGTTGATGGAATTGATTTCCTGATGATTTAATATTAGTTATGTAAGCTGCCACTTTTTCCATGTCGTATTTCTAAACCTCTCTTCCCCCTTTTTGATTTCCTATTGCTTCCTTTTAGGAGCCAGAAAACACTGACGTAAAGCAGCAGCAGAAGTAATGTTGCAGCTTATTGGTGTTTGCATGGAAAATTTTATTTTAAAATGTAGTTTTTAGCTTCCTTTCTCCTTTCAGTATCGCTATTCATACTCACTGAAGTCAGAAAGGAAAAAGTTTTCAAAGGCTGTTCTTCTTGAAAAGGTTCAGCAAACAGAATTGCTAGCTGGTAGCTCATCTGATCAGTGATGGGTCAGAGTGGCTGTTTTAGGAGGCCACAGCAGCCCTTGTTTCACTTCACTTACTTTTTGCCTGGTTTTCATACTCTTCTTTTTCTCCACTCAATGAGAACTCTGTTGCTGTCCCACTGAATAGTTTAGGCAGAGATGAAATCGCATGCAAGTAAGCAGGTTTTCTCCAGCCCTGAGGCTAATCTTTGCAGAAAGTTGGGAACTTCTGAAGAAATTGTGGTTTGTATTCTTCTTCTGTGTTTCAAGTTGTAGTAGAACGCTATTCTAAGCAGTTTCTAATTAATTTAAATATTTCCAACTGTTTTGCCAACCCTTTCGGAATTGTAATGTCTGTATTTGATGTGACTTCAGCAGTTCAGAGGGCAGTTTCAGTGTGCTTTCCAATTACTCTAGGAAGCTTTACAAGATGATAACAAGCATTACAAGATAGCATTGCCTGTTCTTGGTGATGACATGTCTTTTGACTGGAGTTAAAGAAGCAAAACTAACTTTAAAAGTCTGTGTAGTTAATTCTAACTCCAAGGCAGCCGTTTGATAAAGGAGAAGAATATTTTTCATTTTTTTAACCTTTTGCTCTGTGGAAAAATAAGAATTTAATTTTCTAGCTAAAGAATTTAGAGAAATACTTAAAAATGCAAAGAGTAATCAAGTCATAAACAAAACCATGGATTCTTTTTTTTCTTTTGCAGCTTGTATATGAGTTTTTCATACGATTTTTGGAAAGCCAAGAATTTCAGCCCAGCATTGCCAAAAAGTACATAGATCAGAAATTTGTATTGCAGGTAAGCTGATCTGTTTTCTTTAAGGCTTCGTTTTTCTTTTGAAAAAAATTTCTTTAAAAAGATTTTGTTTAGAATTTGAAAGTGTAGCTTTATTTGCAACAGAAAAAGGCTGAACGAGGCTATACACTGAAACTTTTCAATCCATGGAGGTAGGGGAATTACGTGTGTGTGTTTATACGTCAGTCTCTGTTGCTATAGATATATAAAATAGTTGGTTTGGCTCCAGTTTTGATACCTTAATCAAAATATTTGACTTGCTGGTTATGAAAGGGAGCTGAAAGAGTAACTGTTGAGAAGTGAAAGGTATACTATCAAGCAGTCTAAAAATGCTGCTGTCTAGAGAGACTACTTAAATGCCAGTTTTAATGTGTCTTAATATTGGTTTAAATTCTGTTGGAAGGGGAGAATATTTCCTCCTTCTACCTCTACTGGAGAGCTGGCAACAGGGGCAGAAGTTGTTAACAAACCTATTCCCAGCCCAGTACTGAAAGCAGTGGTGCTGTAGTGGTCAGGGAGGAAGTAAATCAAAAAGCCATGTAAAGTTCAAGCTCTATTAAAAGCATAGAAGAAGAAGGAGTGTCAATAATAAACAACACTGGCAGAGAATGGGTAGCTTTAATTTTGCAGCTTGCTTGCCATCGTGATGGCTAAGTGGAAGAGATGGCCTCTGTCAGTCAGTCAGCTGGTGGCCAGGTATTTTACACGTATTTCATCTTTCTCCTCCTTGTGTACAAGCTAAGCTTCTTGTGTGCTTTGTTATTTTGCTTGAAACTACAGTAGTTGGTCTTCTTTACTGGGAAATATTTGTCCGGGCCTTGACAGATGCCAGAACAGGGATGGCTGAAGGAAGATGTTTTCTGGGATAAGCCAGGAAACTCCACAGATAGGACTTTTGTCTTCAACTTTCAGGAGCAGGCCTGCATTGTGTTTTCTGTTCCCATTGTGATTTTTTTGTACAGCCACAAGGCCAGAAAGAACTTTGTGTTTAATGCCGTCTATAGCTTGCTTTTGAAATCAAGGAAATTTAGAGAGATTCCACCTTGGTTAGAAAAGAGAGTTTCCTTGTGGACCGAGAATTGGAAAAAAGCCAAACTAGAAGTGGCAGGAGATAGTCAGCATTTCTGAAGACCTTTCTCTCACCCCTTTGTCATGGAGCTTTTATTTTAACCTGTAGTGCTCAGGCAATAAAAGTAGTGCTTTTACTGTCCTTGTATGTTATTTGTATGAAGAACACCTGAAAAATGTAGTGAAGAGAGCAAGTTTTATCCTTAAATTCAAAGATGCAAAGAAGAGACTTCAGTTTCTGTCTCAATATCACAAGTCCTCCTTCACTCCACAAAAGCAATGGGATATACCTGTGCTTTTATTTTATCCATCTTTTCAATAAGAGAACGCTTTTCATCGGGATCAAATCTCTATGGTGGAGTTTCCTTTTTGTTCATCTAAATATTTATTTGATCAAGAGGGAGACCAATCTGATCATCCAGTACCTGGTGGAGATGTAAGAATATGCAGGGGGGGTAATCACTCTTGACAGTTTTTCCAGGACTTGTGTTCTACTTCAAAATCTAAAAGTAATTCCTAGATGCTCCTGTTAGGTGCTTCTGAACTTGGTCATGACTGGCGGCATCCCACTCATGCCCGTTCAGGTTACTCAAACCTGTTACCGTTTGGCACAGGAGAATGGTGCTATAACAAGGATTTTTTTTTTTTTTTAATCCTGTTAGTCTTTATTAAATCTACTAAATGAAAGAACGGTATCTACTGATGGAAGGAAATACAAGATTAAAAAGTTCAAAAGAATTTTAATAATTCCTAAGTTCTGGCCGCATGGTTCGGTGATGTGTTTGATACAGTGTTATGCAGTGAGTCACTTTAAAATTCACATCCTTCTATAAAAAGTTCTTTTGAGTCTTATATATACATGCAAGTAGGTGTATTTCCGTGTGTGTGTGTTTAGCCTGTAGAACTGGGGCGTCCTCCCACTTCCTACTGTATTTGTTGTGCGTCTAGAGTAACTCCCAAGCATCTGTGACTACAGATCACTGACACAGGAAACCAGTTGGACACTTCAGAACATTAAGCATGTTTGGTGTTTTGGGACACTGACAACACAAATGGGACAGTCTTTGAAATCAGCCTTCTCTTTAAATTAGTTGGGTTGTTTTTTAAAATTTGAGGAACTTTGAAGTGTTTCCTGGCAGAGAAAGCCTGTATGAAAAAAACGATGCCATTTTTTTAGTAGGCATTTTCCAAGCTTTTTCTTGTTTGCTTGCTTTTTGCTTTTGGTTTTTGAATATAGATGTGTTTCTGACTTTCAGCTGTATGTTTTGATAAAATGCTGTACGTAAGTGTAACTGTTCATTTCAGAAGCCCTCTTCTATACAGTCTGAAATGGTTGGCAGTGGTTGCTAGGAGACATAAATTCGAATGTATCCACAAGTGTCTGTGTTATGTAGGTTGCTATTTTGGAAAATTTATTTCCCTTTTCTGTGTATGTTTAGTGTCAGAATAGTCATGTAAATTATGGAAGTCTTGCAGCTTACCCATAAAAATAAGACTTTATTGTTGAAACCTGATAACAAATTGAACAGATCAAAATATTTCTTTCTTTCTTTATTTTTAAACTGAGAGGCTGAGTCTCAGTTCAGCAATGTTTCCACAGAGGATCTGTAGAAGAGAACTGGAAATATAAATATTTTGCTCCTAAAAGCAATCCAGTAAGAATATTAAAACCAGAAGTGTTTCCAGCTGTTGGCTGTCTTTGGGTGAAATGTGCTATTTGGGGAAGGATGAGGTGACTATTTACTTATTTAACAGTAGAACTAATTGAACAAAGCAGTGTGTGTATAACCTCTGGAGGGCAGCTGACAAACCTTGCTTCCTCATGAGATTCCCACCACAGATTCTTATTGCAAGGAAAAGATAGTGGGATCTCGTTACAAGCTACAGGAACGTCCAAAACAATGAAGAAGAATACATACATCAGTCCTGAACCTCGATGTTAGAAAGCAAAATCCTAGACAGTTGAACAACTTTTTTTAATCATATTTTCCTGTCTTCTTTCTTTTTCACCTCCTTAAAGTTGTGTAGCAGTTTAACAGAGATCAGGTTGTATACATACACTGACATACCTACTTATAGCAGGTATTTAGAATTCATCTATTTTTGAATCCATGATATTTTTTTTCCCTGCTATTCCTGTAATAATTTTCTGACAGCATCTTACACTTATTTAAGACTTTTTTTGGCAAGCCATCTTCATCTTCATTTCTCTTGCAAGACAGGCACTGGTTGACAGTTTCTTTTTCATGCAAGAGAGATTCTGGTTGCTTATGATTACTACCTTAAACTTCTCTATTTTCTGTGCATTTGGAGGGGGAGCTGGGTTTTTTTGGGAGGTTTTGTGGTTGGTTGGCTTGTGGGGTTTTTTTGGTTTGTGTGTGGGGTTTTGTTTTTTTTTTTTAAATAAAGTTCGCTTTTTAACTATTCCAAATGTCCACCAGAATAGCCAATGTGGTGTCAGAAAAAAATAAAGAAAAAGAGGTAAAGGGAAGCTCATAGTTTTGTGGTAGAGGATTCAAGAGGAATAGAACAAAGATCTGCAGGTGATATTCCTGCTGCTCATTTCATGCCTCAATTCTTAGAGACAACTTCAGGTGCAGTGTTTCAGGATTTATTTTGTACAAGACAAGACACTGGATGGTGTCACTTTTGTCTGAGCACACATAATCATGAAAATCTTATTTTAATTACTTAGTAAAGGTGGGTTTTCTCTTGGTTTGATTGGTTTGTTATTTTTATTTGGTTTTCTTTTTTTAAACTGAATAGTAAAGTTGCCATTTTGTTCAACCTGAAGTGTTAATTCCCTCTGATGCTTTGATTTCTGTCAGTTGGTGGAGATCCTGTAACAGCAGATCCAGCAGTGCTGTAAAGTTGTTGAGCCTTTCCACAGCATGAAGGCTTAAGAGCTCATAATATAAAGTACAAGCAATTAGAAAAATGTGACCTTGACGCTATGTTGTGGGAACAGAAAGAGCAAATGAGGATCTGTTAGTTCTGTGAAGTGAAGGAATGGTTGATGGTAAGAGGCAAACTGTCTCATTTTGTAGATAAGACAGCGTCTAAGAATTCATTTTATTAATTTTTGACGAGAAGGAAGGCAGCACTTCGGAGCCAGTTAATCACAAGTTTGTTAGTTGTTCAAAGGTTTCCAAAGCTTTGTTACATCAGAAGTGGAAATTAATAAACTAAGTTTTGTGATCTTATGCTGGGGTTACACTGGACTTTTTAATACCGTATTTCTGCACCTTGGGTAACACAGACACCACATTTTTACATGCATGTGCTTTCGAAACTGTAACATTTATAGAGAGTTCTGTGTGTCATACTTGTCTGAAATGCCTACTGTTTCGGTTCTCTTTTTCCTTTAAACACAGCTGTTGGAGCTGTTTGACAGCGAAGACCCTCGAGAACGAGACTACCTAAAAACAGTCTTGCACAGAATTTACGGCAAGTTTCTGGGTCTTAGAGCATTTATCCGAAAACAGATTAATAATATTTTTCTACGGTAAGTTGTGGAAGAAGGTACTTCTCGCTTATGACTGTTTTAGGAAACGGATATATCACTTATATTTAACTTCTCTTTTTTTAGATTTGTTTATGAAACTGAACACTTCAATGGCGTAGCTGAACTGTTGGAAATTTTAGGAAGGTAAACAAGTCTTTTATTATCTATCTCAAACTTCCCTTCTGGACACATCAGAATAGTGTCAGATTTGGAAAACGTAACCCTAAAAGCCCTGACTCTGAAAACAGATGTATGCACGTGCTCATCTTTAAGCCCATGTGCAAATCTCTGTCACATCTTTGCCAAGAGTATATAACTGGATGCAAGTTGCATCGAGGAGTGTTGGATCGATTTGGTGTGCGTGTTTAAGTTCCGTGAGCTTCATTCTTTATGTGTTGCAGTATAATTTTTTTTGAGCATGCTAATGGTGCGAATATTTTGAGTAAATCTAATTCTGGGAAGTTAATTACTCAAGAACACCCTGCTTACATGACTTTACAGAGCACATAGACAAGGGCTTATCTGTCTGGCAGCAGGTTTGTGCAGCTGTTTATATGATTATTCCTACGTCAGAGCTGAATTGCTACGTAGATATGTCCTGCACTGCTACTACAAAGCAGGACAAAATTCAGCACCTGTTTACAAGTGACATGAGCCTGCTATTTGTAAACAGCTGCTGACTGCTGAAGTATTTTTATCTAGAAAGTGCTTTTTTAGACCTCAAGAATGTTTTCTGTGATGATAACACTAACAAATATTTCTCTTCTAATTTCTAGTATTATCAATGGTTTTGCTTTACCTCTTAAGGCAGAGCATAAACAGTTTCTGGTGAAGGTGCTGATCCCTTTACATACTGTCCGGAGTTTATCACTCTTCCATGCACAGGTAGAAATTATAAAAATATTTTCTGCTTAGTGAGAATGATTCTTTTTTTATTTAAGATTGCTTTGGAAATTTAATTGTGTAGCACATGAAAGGTGGGGGAGAGTTTTGAAATGTTGAAAAAATGCAATAGATTTTTTTTTTTAAATTCATTTAATGTGCTTTGTATGATGCTCTGATTAGATAATTGAAAGTGTAACATCTGTAATATTTTGGGGATTTAGTAGTTAAATGCTCTATGTAGGTTTTCCTTTCTGATATTTTTCCTCATTCTCACAAGTTTGCCTTTCCTGTTCCGTCTCCCAAGAAAACATTTGGGTTTCCTTAGTCTTGTGCTGTCAAGGCTCCTCTTCACCCTGGCAACTTTTTGAATACTCATACACACTTTTTTGCGTAATCTTTAACATTTTCCCTCACAGATTTCTTAACACTGCATTTATGCTCTCATGTGTCTTTTTATACATTCAGCTTTCATGATGTAATTTTTCATCCGATGAGCGATACCTGTTGCCTTTCTCTCTGGTTTTCAGATAGCACAGTCCTTCCTGTGTGAAGAAAGCTGTGCTTTCTAACAGGTCTTAGCTATGCTGGCTCATCCTGCTAGAGTTTTCATGATTTTGCCAATGTATAAAATATATAAAAAGACACAGTTTCAGAGAATACAGAAGCTTCAACTCATTGGTTGTGTGACTGTATTTAGAATTCCAAGTTGCTCTGATTTTTATTGTATCTGCTACTTTGTCGCACTCATTGTTTTGTAATGTTTTCTGTTGTTTCTTAGGAGCTGAGCTTTGAGTGCATTTGCACATTGCAAATGATGCATCTCAGTGTAAAATTGGATGCAATTTAAGAAAGCTGCATAACATCTTGCCTTGAGTCTCTCTCTTTAAAAAAATGGTTTCTTTGTGATTTCTTCATAGAAATATTCTAACTTCATTTTTTTAAATCTTTACCACTTCACAGCTGGCGTATTGCATAGTACAGTTTCTGGAGAAGGACCCCTCACTCACAGAACCAGTAAATATTGCTTTCATACTTTTTTTTCTTGCATCGTAAACAGCTTACCCTATTGAGAGAAAAGTAAAAAATCTGATTTTTTTCCCTTCTAATGTAGGTCATTAGAGGTTTAATGAAATTCTGGCCGAAAACCTGCAGTCAGAAAGAGGTAAGTGCTGTGCTAGTATTAACAACAAGTGAGAATTATTTTGTTCTACAGTATGATAGGCAGGGAACCTTTGGATATTTCCAGGTAGATAGCACATGCTGTGGTGCATCTTAGTATTAATTTTTGTACATGATTTTTTGATGCTTGAATTCTGGTTTTTTTGGACAGTTTTGAGTATGAAGAGAAAAGTTTGATAAAATAAGCAGTGGTTCTTCTGCATAGAATTTCTTTTTGTTTTAGAAAGGAGAAACTAAACATAGTTGAGGATAGATTGGAAAACTCTTTTAGATTTTAAATTGTTTATACGTGAGAACAGTATTTTTCCAGCGAGGTTGTGTGGCATTTACCTACTAAACACATAAAAGATTAGACCTTCATATTTTTATTTCAAATTCTTAATGCAAATCTGAGTTTCCCTGATGAGATTTTGAGAAACAGTAAAATTGAATATTGTTTCGAAAAAGAAGGTAAAATTAATAGTTAAACAAAGTTTAAGCCTCGGCCAGATTCTTTGTCTGTGTGAGGCTGGGTTTTCAGCATACATATACAGGTGCAATTCTGAGTTTTGTTGTATTGGATTACTTGAAATACATCATTTGCACGCACTCGTCCTCCTTTTAAGAGACTGAATCCAGAAGCTGCTAAAGGTAGAACCATTCACATTTTTTGAGAGAGGGTCTTGCTCAGCTAGTGAGGCTTCCATTTCTCCCTGAAGTGGTTAGAATTTGAGGGTTACCAGCATTTTGCTGATCAAGATGATTCAGATGTTTTATATTAATGCTTCCTTCCTTGTCTGTAGGTCATGTTCCTAGGAGAGCTGGAGGAAATCTTGGATGTAATCGAACCATCGCAGTTTGTCAAAATCCAAGAACCCTTGTTTAAACAAATTGCCAAGTGTGTCTCTAGCCCTCATTTTCAGGTCAGTGGGAGAGGTTACTGTTTGTACAGGAATGTCTAGTCTCAATTTCAAACATAACACCCCCCCAAGTGTAAGTATTATTTAATGTTAGGTGGTTTTAAATACGTCTTCTGGATTTCTATAGAATTGGGTATGTCATAAGGGAAGTTTAATTCTGAGCTCCATTAATAATTTGTTAGATGTATCCGGGGTTAAAGCATAGACCTCGCTGCTCTGAGCCACTGTATCCAAGCAGACTCTGAGCACTTCTGACTGTAGGTGATGGATACTCCTGTATGGCCTTCAGACTGACAGACCCTGTAGGATGTATTTGCTCCCTTTCCTAGTGCAGTGTTGTGCAGCTTTTTTGTCTTTCTACTTAGTTCCTTCTGTAAGGAGATGTCTGGTTAGAGGTGATAGAACCCACAGCCTGTTTTCTTCGCATTGCATAGTGGGAAGAAGGGGATTGAATAAAATTTAAATTGAATCCTATGTGAAGAGGAGGTAGGATTCATGGCCTGTAGCATCTCCATATTAAGCTAGGTGAGCTACCCTGGCACAAAGGTGGATGTGACTGTTTCCAGCTCTTCCTTGGGCTACATTTTGTTTTTAGCATAAATTAGATCAGTGTTTTCCCTCCTACATCCCCATCTCCTCCCCAGGGTGATTATTCTGATTGGTCCCTTCCCCACACTTCAGATCTCTCCTCCCTTACTCAGCCCAGCTACTGGGCCTTTCCCTGTTTCCTTCTTCTGGAGAAGGAGAGTGCTCTCTTCCTTCCAACTGCAGTCACAGAACTGAGGAAGAGGGGCGGTGGGAAGTCTGTCTGCTCCCCCTTCCCCTCCCCAGCTGCAGCATTAATGCAGTGTCTGCACCTGGTCCTCAGTCAGTAGCACCATACAGCACAGGGGAAAGAGACGGTGGGTGCTGCGGGATCTGAATTAGAGGATAAAAACTTAATTCCTTTAATGCATGTTACACTGCTAATTAAAGTAGAGTTTTGATTCCAAAGTTAATGATTCCTGTTAATTAATCTTCGTGAAATTTCTCTGTGATTTGTTTCTTCAGAAAATTACAAAATTAGAGGTGTCTGAATTCTTGTTAAAATTTTATTCCTTTGTCTCAAAGGTGGCTGAAAGAGCGCTGTATTATTGGAATAATGAATACATCATGAGTTTGATAGAGGAGAATTCAAATGTTATACTTCCCATCATGTTTTCCAGCCTTTATAGGATTTCTAAAGAACACTGGAATCCGTAAGTTTTTGCCATTACACTTCATCTACCTTTTGACATACCACTGATAAACTTAGGGAGTGTCTGCTGAGGAACATCTGAACAGAAGAGATCCAAATTCAAAGCTGACATGAGCAGGTGCAGCACTGTTAATGCCAATATAAATTAGTCTATACTTGGGCTTGTCTTAAAATGTTTTTAATTATCCAGTATGTGTACAAAAATCAGTGCCTTATGGGATAAAAATAGACCTTCTCACAAATTGGAAAAAAGATAAATTAGATGTTACATTGTTATTGAAGAAAGAGTGTTGCTCATCAAGCATTTCTCCTACACGTTTTTTTATAAACTGATTAACGTCTTGAGCCTGCTGGTAAATTGTCTAAAGAATATCGCTTGGCGTTGATAAAGCTTTGAGGCTGTATTGCGGATGATGCTGATACCTCTGGTGCTAGCATTTTTCTAAACATCTATGAAGCATATAGACATCAGTATATTTTTAGGCTGGGTTGTTTTTTCTAAATTTGTTTAAATACAGCTGTTCTCTGTTACATACAGTAATAGACCAGTTGCTTCATATTGATATCCTGTTAATTCAGCATTTTTATTTGTAAACTGAATGACTTGTAGAAAGTGTTTTAATGAAAAATAACCATTCCAGTTAGATGCCATGTATTCTGTATTTTAGTTGAAGAGCTTTTCTAAGTCAAGATGGTTGCTGTTTATTAAATCCAGTATTTTTAATGAGCTGTGCTATATTCAGGTCCCAGTTGCTTTAAGACCTTACTGTAAAGTATTTGTGAAATGTTTCATCTTTCCAAACATGAGTCTTTTTGTTCTGTACCTAGCCAAACCCTCAAGTCTGTGCGCTTACGTGACAAATCTAATGCTACTGGAAAGCTTCTGTAACTAGTGCTCATCACAAAAAGACACTTTCCATGGCAAAATACCGCATTACCAGTCTCCAACCTGCCCGTGCTCCTGCCCAACCTTTAATACTATGTGCTGGGATGCTTCTGGTAATGAGAATATTCCAGTATCCCAGTTCACAGAGTTTTCATACCCACCGGAATTTTGTATCTTTGACACAAAAGCCAGGTTAAGATACATGTAAAATAAAGTATTTAAACAATTTTTATATGTAGAAAAGCAGTTTTAAATGTAGGCAACGGAAGTGGAAGTTTATTGAAAGAGGTGAATGTTAGACAGGGGTGTGCGGGAAATGGCACATAGCTTGTCTGCCGTATAGGTTTGCTTCAAAGGTTCCTGGCACCTGTAATGTTGATTCACTGTCTCCTGGGCAGAGAGCTGTTCTTGAGCAGCCCTGTGACTGACTATGGGAACTGTAGCAGTGGATCGGGAACTGGGGTTTCTTAGCTGATCTTCTGTTCCAAATTGTTTGAAAGCTTTTGAGGTTGCTTTCTTTCCCTTCTCCCTTTTCCGTTGTTTTGTTGTTTCTTTATCTTCAGCTCTGCCAGAAAGTAATTTTGACCCCTAGATAATCAGACCATTGTCAGACCCATCTTACTTGGGAAATTCTAGTACATTTTAGGTCCCTTACCCAGTCAGATGGTATAAAAGAGTAAACTGAGTCTACATTTTTTGAACTTCTGTGGGACAGAATGCTTTTGAAGCCTTTTTGAAATTATTATTATACGTAATTTCTTTCTGTATGAACAGATACTGCCTGTCATGTTTTATGCAACTGAGCAACTGGAATTCAAATAAGCAGGAGTGTATTGGCTTTTGGGTAAGGTCAGGAACAGCAATAAGCAAAACAGGCAGAGATTAGAGAGAGAGAGAGAGAGATACTGTATATATTTTTTTAAATATATAAAAAATATATAATTTATATGCATATATACACACACAGAGAGTTTTACATGGATACTGCAGCACTCATCTGAAGAATTTGTGGGGTTTTTAAAGAGTTTTTTGCTGTACCAAAGTGAAAATGAATAAGAGATGTATGAGTACAAGGAAATCACTCTTGAAATACAGCCTTGTATTTTGCATAGATGCACTGAATATTCAGCTTAATAGAAAAATCATAAGGAAATATGAATCACTCCCATTTTATGTTGAAATTCTATTTCTTCTGCCAGCACGGGTGATTTGAATCCCTGGAGCTGCATTCAGAATTGCTCCACAGCACCAGAGAAGAGTCTGTAGTTATATGTAATAGCTTTCTGTTGTTACCTTTACCCTAGAGTTTTGGTTTACTCCGTTTATGTAGTCAGTAGAGCCAGGAAAGCTGATTCTCACCTTTAAATATGTTAATCAAAAGCAGTTTCACTGAAATCAAAGAATTTACATTCTTATACTTGCAAGAGCAGAACTGGTCACAGAGATGCCGGTAAGAGAAGACACTTTTATTTCACATTTGATTTCACCTGAAACTAATAGACTCCTTTCTCTTGTCTTTTTAATGTTTCGCAGGGCTATTGTGGCTTTAGTCTACAATGTGTTGAAGGCATTTATGGAAATGAACAGCACCATGTTTGATGAGCTGACAGCCACTTACAAGTCAGATCGTCAGCGGTAACTTTTTAAAGCTTTTTTTGTCAGCTGTGCATAAGGCCTGCTGTTTAGTTTTTCCCTTACACACAGATGCAGTTGTGTAATGTCACACATAACAGACACAATTCCTCATTTTCCCCTTGCATTCTCTTTAGCCCTCTTGCAAGATGGAAGATAATAGCACGGACAAGTTGTTCTTTACCCCTTATGAAATACAGTAGCCATTGCATTGCTTGGGAATCTGCATTCCTCGTGGAATTCCTTTTGAAGACTTAAATGTGTCAAGATCTTCAATAATAAAAGAAAAACAAGAGTTTAAAGATAACACTTTGCTTAAAGACTTCAAAGAAGTTACACTGAAGTTTGGAAAGAGGCATGAGAGAAAACGCTAGGATTTGATTTTCCAAACTACTGTTCATAGGCTAGTTGTGGTCTTAAGGCAAAGAAGTATCTCTCTACCCTTTCATTTCTTATTCAGAGGTCTTGCTGTATCTAAATCTTTTAGCATCCAGTAGATACGCCACTGATACAATTGTTATTTCCAGCCTAGTAAAATGCTTTCTGTCTTTTCTCCTGTTTTCCTTAATCTACTTTTTCCAATTATAGTTCAGCATCTTTTCTCAAAAGTTTCAGCTTATCCAAAATGGTCAGATGAAAAAAATGAGGAAACTTCAGGAACTCTGGACATGTTATACCTTCATTTAAGTCATACCCTTTCTGTGACTCAGGGTTCCCCCAAGCAAAGCAAAGGGTACTGTATGTCATCAGACCTTGTTGGGTTGGTATAGTTTCTAAAGTCTCTTGGAGGCAATATTTTTTTGAATTGTGTTACTGGAGTCACACTGTCCTTTTGTTCTGCTTTGTTCTTGTAAAATACGGTTTTATACACAAAAAAAATCTACACTTAACAGGTTAGTTCATTAATACAGTAATTTACTTTTAGAGACTTGGATATATATTTGAGCTAAGATGCCAGGTGAAGTCTAGATAGTTGTTGACAGATAAGGCTCAATCTGCTGGTGCAGTGGAGACAACGCTGCACACTTTTGTAGCAGAAAAGGCAGAGAATTTTAGGATTGGTCATCTAATCCAGCCAGTTACGGAGGGAGCTCAGTGACTTAAATCCATTTGTGATTGCACTTTGCCCCTTAAGATGAGGAACTCTGCTCGTAACAGGACCAGACACTGTAGCAGTATATCCTGTGTCTGGATAAGGGGAGAGGTTTATTGACTGAACTGCACAAAGAATTTTTCTTGCCCCTACTGACGTTGTATCTCTTATCACGGCTGATGCTAACCATTTCACCATTTTTACTTACTGCTTGCAATTTTAAAACATATAAATACCTGAATGTATAAACTGGGATATTTACCCTACTGTTTACAATCTTTAGCATCTTAATAAAAACACATTTCAGAAGGGTACCACATAATGCTTGAGGAGAAATACGTTCAGTGTTAATGACTATGCTAGGTTCAAGTAGGATGAGGTGATCGTCCTCTAACAGTCTTAGGTAGGCAGGCACATATTTCATAATGATTAGAAGATAAATATCGGTAAGTAGTCTGAAAATGTCAGGTTATTTCACTTATATTTAATTTTAAATACAGTGGGCTTTTTTATCTGGGTTTGTTTTTTTTTTTTCTTTGCTGTTCCTCAGGGATTGATCTGAAAGTTGTTTGGGGTTTTTTCCTGTTTAGAATACTCTTGGGAAATTAAAATTCCAAATAAATGAGCAAGATGTTTGCATTTTGACTGAATCAAGATGTGTAGGAATGTTTCTAATCCATGGAAATATTTTTCAAGAATTCTCTGCTGTGACTGGCAGAGAATCTGTATCTCTATAATTGTTAGATTTCCATTTCATCTGAACCTACAAGGTGATGTAGTAGAAATTGAAAGCATTTTGTACCTTGCAGCATAAAGGAGATTTATTCAAAGCTAGCTATGGCAGAGACAGGAAATTTAGAAAGCAAATAATGCAGGTAAAGTAAATGTTAGGCTGGTGTTTAATTTTATCAAATCACCCATTAAAATCCATTGTTAAAGCAAAAGCTACACAGGAATGTGGTAAGGAAGAAGAATAAAACCCTGAACAAAGGCACATCTTGCAGATTGACTTTCCCTTGGTTGGTCCCTAAGCTGTATGAAAACCACCAGCCAATGTAAGTCAGAACAAAAAACCCCTTGCTTAAATAAATAAACTTGAAAATAATTAAATGCAAGTTAGTCCTGAAATGTTAATTTTTGTAATCATGATGTATTTGTTCCATGATAAAAGTCCACTGCTTTTTTTTCTTCCACATTATAAATTCATGCCTGTGAACATTGTTACTTTCTTCAGCTTATGTTTTATGTTCTGTTTGTATTGCTTTGTTTAGTGATGTTTATGTAGGTAATGAAAAGAAAAATATTTAAACTAAATGTATGTTAGGGAAATTGCAGTTGGATTCAACAAAATTAGTGCTGCTAACATCAACTATATAGTTTTTAACATAAGTGTTGGCAAACTCTTCTCCTCCTAACTCTGTGTTTTATTTCATCTGTCAGTGAGAAGAAGAAAGAGAAGGAGCGTGAAGAACTGTGGAAAAAACTGGAGGATTTGGAATTAAAGAGAGGTCTTAGACGTGATGGAATAATTCCAACTTAACAAAAAAAACAAAACAGCATTATTAACCTGTGGAGTCACACATTTATGTAGTAGAAGATGGAGCAACAGTTTTCTGTATTGTGCAACTTTACAGTAGATTTCACATTTGTTTCATTATTACAACAGCACTGTATATACCTGTCTCTAAGTAAAGGAAAAAAAATAAGGACTTTAATCCAAAGTTTGGACAGCAGATGGACTTCTCAGAACTTTTCAAACTTAATCATTGTTTTAACCCTTCTTTAAAAACCAGTCTTCAAAGATCTGTTAATGAAAATTGCAATGTCAGATTCCATTGTCAGGACCTGTTCCTTATTTATCGTTAGCAGAGAGTATAATACAACTTTCAAATGTGAACAATCTTAAAATTTAGCTTGTCTTTCTGCTAAACTGTTAAGTGTATTTATAGTAAAAGAGAAAAAGACTGTCATTTCCTTATGAGTTTGTGTAACATCCTCCTTCTCTGGATAACTTTACTGTAATTTGACTTTTTTTCCTTTTGCACATCTTCATAAGTTGAATGTCCATTCAGATCAGGGCCATGAAGAACATAGGTCCTGAATAAAAGTTTTGTTTACTGGTGTGAGCATTTTTTTAGTACCAGGCTGTCTCTGGTGCTTCCTTAATTTGAACATTAGGAGTGAAAAAAACAAGTAGGTGATAAACGTAGTAGGGAAGGGAGCTTTGGATTCATGCACCTATTTATTGCAAATTCAAGTTAAGTATCCACAATCCTTTAAAAATGGGCAGTGGTAACACCTTGGACTTCAGTACCTAACCAGTATTAGTGACATGGCGTTGGACACGCATACTGCAGTTGTTTTAGAAATACTAATGGCTAAATTGTTACAGTATGTTTTTATTGGACCATTTTGAAAGAATAAAGACAAACGCTAAACAGTGCAAGCGTGACCTAGACCTCCAGTGGTCATGGAGCTAATTGGAAATTGAGTGGAGAGAGCAGTTTGAACTGTTTGGAGTTGTTGCCTTACTTTTTAATATGTATTTATAAAGTGTTCCAGCAAAAGAGGATGTAGCCTCTAAGAAACATGCTCTAGTGTTTTTGTGGTTCTAGTACTATTACTCATCACAGTACCAGCCCTATGGTCTTAGCTGGACAGGATTCTGGATAATACACTTCTGCATTCTCATCTGGATGCTCATTCCTAACTACTGTATTTGTTACCAAAAGTGGTTCTACAAATGCTACTGAAAAAAAATTCTGGAAATCCTAATGTTCTGAGTATTAATAATAAAGTTTAAAATGCTTTTATATCAAAGGTGCATTGTGACCAAATTGTTTAAAAGAAAAGAAAAAAAAAATACGAAAACAAAGAGGAGGGCTGTATTATAAGTATACATTATTGGCTATCTGCTTTGTATTTGAAAGTGGAATCTTACATCTTTGGTAGGTAAAATGCTGATAAGACTTATGTACAGTATATATTTAGCTAATGCAGTTGCATTATTATATACCGAAAGGTATGTGTTTCAGGATTTTTCTCCAGGATGCTTTTGAACTGTCATAGACATATGACAACAGTGAATTGATAATCCTAAACCATCAATCCACCAGTATTTACAGTATCAAACTGAATTGGTGTTCATGAGTCTTTGTGATAGTTGCAAACATGAATCTATGACCTGTTGCCATTGATAGAAATACAGTATAAATACAAGCTTGTATATTTTTCTTCCTACCATTTAAATATACAGTAGGATTTGAAGCTTTCTTGTTTTCAGGCACGGAAAAGAGGTAAAAACGAATTCCCTCCTAAGACTACTGACTGTTTCGGGATTATCAGGTCACAGTTTGTACTCCTGGGTCTGCGCACACAAATGTTGTAAGCTCAATGAATTTGTAAAAACTTGACACTGTTAATTCTGGGGAAAAAAAGATGGAACTAGTCATATGCAACACCAAACACAACCTGGTTTAATGGGATTAATATGAGCTTCTTTTAAGAACACTGACTGGGACGCAATGTAAATTAGGCAGTTATGTCATAGCTGAAACATTTTATTTTAAAGTGCTGAAGCAAAGGTGCAAGCTGAAATACTGAAGATTAAATAAATTTATAACAAATCATACCCCTTAGCCCAATGATTTTGATAGTCTTTTATTTCTGTTACCAAAAAAATATCTGCTATGATGATGCTTTACAAGAGGAAACTCATGCTCAAAGACTATATTCAATTGTGAAAAACTGAGATAGACTGGAGGAAAAAGATGAATGTTTTCCACCTGGTGGAGTAAAACACAACAGTGTGAGATTAGAAAAAGCACCTTGTCCTGTACTTAGAGTTTAGGTGAGTGTTGTTTGTTCGTTACTGTTTTTGGTTTTCACATGACATTCTGGTATTGATCATACAAAAGTGATGAGAACCTGATGGGTTGCAATATTTTGTTACCTCTGATGTTACCTCTGATGTGGGGATAGTGGGGAGTATCTAAAGTTTATAGATGATTTATCACTTCCGAGAAGGAATGTTTCTTTAAAGTGAATGAGACGATGTGATACAAGTCACTTGACTCTAAAAGGCTGATACGGCACTAGGTTGCACTGTGCGATGCACGTGAAGAAGCACTTGCCACAAAGATACGACCGTACCCCCGGGATCCACTGTTTGCCGCAATCCAAATGCGATGTCCTGCCGCTCTGCAGAGCTCCCATTGGTATCACTTGGAGTTGTGGGCAAAGAAGAAGGCAGCGTATGGGCCCAAGTGTGATCAGTGCGTCTATTTAATTATGCTTTTGTTTGCTTCTTAAGTTCCAGAAACTACCTTTATTTGTGTAAATGTTCTTATTAACTGCTTATTAACAGCAGTTGTTGGGTGGTCGCTCGTGTCCTGTACCATATTGGTTTCAGGAGAAAGGGTTGAATGCTCTCTGGTAAAAGGACAGAGCTGCATTTTCAATATTAGGGCATTGCATCAGGTCATGGGGATGTAACAACTGTAAAAGTAAAGTTCCTCTCATAGACTTTAAATTGAGCACACACCGCTTTTCTTCATCTTGCAAGTCTCCCTTATTGTTTTCCTTTCATTGCTTTTGAGTGATTTTTGTCTCTCTTCCAAAGGCTGGAATGCTTTAATTAAAAGTGTTCTAATGCCATTGGAGCATTCACTAGCAGGCTTACAGTAAAATTAATCTTGGTTTTGTTAGCATAAATAAAAGGATTTAATTTATTTTTTATCTCCTCCTATATATGAAAAAACCGAGGGTGTTAGAGCCAAGAACTGCTTGAGTAAGAAATGCAGCAGCTGTGCTTGCATTATACGTGTGTAAGTACAGCCTCAAGCTCTCTTCCTCTATGGAAAGGAAAATATATTAGGAGCTTTAAAAACCTTTTTATTGTTTTGTGAGGAGGGGGAAAGACTAGATTCTCCCCCCCAGGTAAAACCGAAATAATTTGCTTTTAGTTCTCTCTTGGGAAACAAAGACGGCCTTTCCTCTTAGTTGTTTAACAATACCACCCCAAAGCAGCTGCCCTAAAGCAAGACAAAGGTGACAACACGTGAGATTGAAGAACGTTTTTATTTACACATGGCTGTTTTATTTTGGCTCACCTGTCTCCCTTAGCAGCTCTGGAGTGAGCCACGAGTTAGTTTTTCTAGTTGATATGTGCAGCAGATCTTGTATAGCCCAGTTTTATGTTCTGAAGTCTATGTAACAGTATCTTGAAACAGAATGGAACTAATTTTGATGGAAAACTTTTATCCGAGTGTTGCTTCCCATCCAGAGAAGCGGACACTTTTTATCATGACCTCCCTGAATACAAGTTTTTGTTATTTGGATCACTTCCTGTAAATACGATGTATTCATAACCTCATGTAATGGTGAGGAGTTTTCAAATATAAATAGTACCGATACATTTCTTGTTGTTGTCCTATTTTTGACTGTAGTATAGCGAATGACCTGTCATGCTTTTTGTTTAAAGGTTAGCATTAGATTCATAGATCTTAATATTTTAGCATTTCATTGTTTAAGCAGGAGAGGGCAGCAAAAGTTCATTTTTCCCCATAGGAATGCTCTGGTCCGTTACTGTTTTTAAATTTAAATGCATTTAACTATCTCTGGGTAGGGGGGAAAAATGAAACGTTTTTTATATATATTAAAAGGTGCGTATGAAAATATATAGACTGGTCCAACCAGACTGTGAAAATGTCTTCTGCTCTACATCCAAGTAATAATAAAAGAAAAATACCTTCCACCTCTGGATAAAGTACAAGCAGGTCTTAAGCTCTTGGATTCAAATGTCATTCTTGGGAAACAGTTTACTTTCTTAAAAATGGTATCAAAGAAACTCGAACTCAGTGGTGCTCCCAGCTATAAATGTGTAATCCTCCTCTTTAGCACATGCTCAAGGGGCTCTGTACTGAGGGTGCATCTAAATAAAGAAGCAATGAAGTGTTTTCCAGGTGCTTGGCTTTTTTTTCCACCTCCTCCCGTCTAAGCTTCATGTACCTTTTCAGCAGTGAACTTCCCACAATCAGAAATCCATTCACATGTGTTACATGTACCGTGACTTGTCTGAGAAAGAAACCAACCAACCAAACGATGAGGTGGTAATTTAAGTTTCTGCCCGTATTCCCATAGTTAAGTGCTCAGTTTTAATTGTTTGGTTTTTTTAAAGGTCCTCTTACGATGGTGAGCATCCTCGCACTGCACACAGCCATGCCTGTGAGGGAGCTAAAGAGCAGTGGAAACAGAAGAGGCATTAGAGCCACACAATGTTCTTTATAAACCCTTAGAGCCTTCAACTTCACAGCTGGTGAAGGAACGTGTTCATCTATAGCTTCGTTCTGCTGCTTCAGGCCTCGTGGTACTCTGCCTTGCAGTTTGGAAGTGAAGAGAAAGGCTTAGAGTGGCTGTGTACCTGGGGAACACCCTCTGGAGAGCAGCATGGGTAGAGCCTGGTAAGGAAGGGGCGGTGCTGGTGGGCAGTGTTAGCAGAAGCACTCTAGATGTGGATGCTGCAATAAAACCGAAGACCAGATGAATTAAACATCTGTTTCTGATTTTAAAATATCAGTTTCCTCTGTGAATTATTCCAGTAGCCTGATTCTTAAAAAATTCTTTCCATTTTGATTTTTTCCGAATTAAATTTTCAGCAGTTGGATCTCACATGCCTTTGTTCGAGGAGCTCATTATCACAAATCCCTTTCAATACTTGTAAGACAAGATTCAGATCACTTAACTACCGCATGTCTCTTTGCTTCCTTATTGCAAGGCAAGTATTTTCCAAAGAAGTTAAAAAAAAAAAAAAGAGAACACTCAGACAGCCTTCAGGGTAGGATTTGTCTTCAGTATTTGCAAGTTAAAATATTGTAAACATTTGGAGTGAAAATCGTAAACCAGTTCCCTTCTTTTGGTAATGGTATTTATTTTGCTAATTTTTCATCTTCGTCTTTCCCCCTCAGGAATGGTTTGGTTTCTCACACGAGAGCAGAGTGCCTCGTTTTACGTTTTGTTCCCAGATCACAAGTCTGTGACCTACACCAGTAGTTTTGTGTGCGGGTGAAGGCTGCTCCCAAGGCTGTATTCAGTTACTGCCTCAATGTAAAGCCATAGTCTGGGCAGTCAGTCGGACACCAATGCAAGGTCTTGGAGCTATTGATGGTTTTAAAGATGAAATGCTGAAGCCAAAGTGAATATCCTGAATTTGTTAGTAAATACCTTGAAGGAAAGTGTACTAATCCACTGTGAGCAGTGACTGCAGGCTTAGCTGGAAGGCTTCATCACATGAAAAATTGTCATACTGAAACTTCTACTGTTTTTCTGTTTTGTTTTTGTTTTGTTTTTTCCCCATTCTTTTTGTCTATTCAGTTCTTCCCCCCAAAAATTACTGAAGGTGCAAGAAGTTAGGGATCATTCAGGAAGGATAGAAAGATTATGATACATCTAAAAAAAACATGTATTTTGCTATTCTGGAGAGTGGCCCATACCTTTGATACACACTTGGAAATGTCTGGTAACTTGTCTTGCTTTATGCCTGAATCTGGGAGGGTCTTCCCAAAAGAGAATGAGAACGGGAATACAATTAAGTTGTTCTATACCGCCTCTGAATCTTCTTTTCAAGATTACTATTTTACCGGCTGGGACAAGTTTTTGCTTTTGTACCCAGCCTCTGCACTCCGCTGACAGAGAAAGCAGCAGTATTTCTAGAGCATCTGGCTGGTGGAGTGGTGCTCTGAGGATGAGGATGCCCACCTGACAGCGAAGGCAGAGAGAAGCTCAAGCATAATTGCCCCAACAGCAACGAAGGAAAGACATTGTGTTTGTACAAGGACATGTGCAGACCTCCAGTGACGAAAGGCAGAGGTTACCTGCAAACCTTTCTTGAACTGAGCAGCCTCAGGTCAGTTCTGAATCTCCACCTTCTGGTGGAGCGGATGGGGTTTAGCTGTGTAAGCAAACTGGTTGAACAGTCCAGCTCAGTTTTGGGTATCTTTTAATATTAATTCTGCACAATCGATTGAGTAGGAATACAGCTTATGGTCATCTGTCGTCCTTAAGACTATGCAATGACTCCCATGCTTTTCTAGAGATTACTTTGGCTGTGGATAATATGTGTAATCAGTAAATCCCTGTACTCTTAACCACCTCAAACCAAGACAGGCAGTTCGTTATACAGACTTCTGTTTCGGGCATCTTGGAGGCAGCAAGCTGAAGACTGCAGCTGACAGATCTCAAAAAACTGGAACTTGGCAAAATGCACTCTTGATTTCTGGAGCAAGGAAACGTGGAATTCAGACAGCGGTGATTAGTTTATTAGTCCACAGACTATTTCACAAACACAAAGGGATATTCTCGCTGTTTGCTGTCTATAACACTCATCAGACAGTAATTGTCATGGTTAGTGATTATGCACTGGATTTCACAAGTCGGTTCTGGCCAGACAAAAATTACTTTCGGGGATACAAAGGAAAGAATATTTCCTGCTGCAGCGCGGTGCCCCACTGCCCCCCTTTCTCCTCGTGCTGCTGAGCGATGCCAGCCTTCTGCAACAAGGCTCTGCAAACAAGCTCAAAGGCTTGCCATGGACTGAATTTAAGCAAAATCTGTTGTTCTAGTCAAAATTGTCATAAGGTGCCCTGGATTGGTGATGATGGACCAGTAGGTATTTTACCTTACCCAAGTAAATGCCTTTCTATGTGGTTAGCTAAAGAGCTGGGATGTGGGTTTTTGGGTTGGTTTTTTTTTTTTTTTTTTTGAGAGGTTCCGTGGAGCTTTGTTCTCACCAGACCTCGCAATGTAACTCTGATTTAGTGGAAACTGGTGAAGCTTTTTTTTTCAGATGAAATTCTATTTCTATAATGACCTTGAATCTGTTAAATCTCTCCAAAATTTTTAGGGTGAACCATTAAAAGACCCCTCCCCTGCTTCAAATCCCATTGCTATCTATTCAGAGTTTGTTGGTAAAGTACTTTGAAAATGTTGAATTCTATAAATCTGTTCCAATGCTTAGAAATGCTTCTGCTATAAATACAACAGAACAGCTAAAGATACAGGAGAGAAGGGCTTTGATTTGATACCCTAATATAAGATCACCCAGGGAATGGTTGTTTTTCCCCCTTCTCTTCCCCCACCTGACGTATTTGTGTTTTCTTTTACTCTAGAACTAATTCTGCTGACGGTAAATTCGAATGTGTGCAACACAGGAACCAAATGAGAGAAAAAGGGACCTGCTCCAAAGGAGGTCCGTGTAAGTCCCCCTTAGAGCACAACTATCAGCGCTCCTCTCTTGCCCTTGAAGTCAGTGTCCAGGTATCCCTAAAGGTCCTAGAGATGTAATGCCTCGAGAGGGGTGTCTGTGGTCAGTGTCTGCAAAGAGCAGATCCTCACAGGCTGCCTTAGCCTTTTTGATTCTTCTGCTAATACAGGTTAGACAGGCCAAGCACAAGTAAGAACTTTTGCTGGTTTGCAGGTTTTTGTCAGAATTTGGGAGAGCAGGGGTGGCTGCTTGTCCCACAACATTTTAGTCCACCAACTTTCAACTTTTTCAACTTCTTTTTTCTCTGAATTTTCATCTGTTTTTTGTTGTGAAGAGTGTGGGTTAGTAACTTGCTGTGCAGTCCAAATGCACTTTAATTACAAAGATCAAGCAGTTCCAGGAGCAGCACAACTACCTACGCTTGGCTCCCCATGTCTCTCCTGTACAGCTTCATAGGTACACCTTGCAGGAGCCGAGTCTGAGGCGCTCGCTCCTCTGACACGTGGTTGAACTTAACTGGGACAGAAGCTGTGGAGAGGAGACCGGCCAGCAGTCAGGTGTACGTGGCATGATAACAGGGCATTTATTTCCTTAGGAAACTCGCCATAAAGGGGCGCTGGGTTATGAGGAGTGCTATTCCAAGAGCAGCCCCCTGGTTTCTATCGAGTGCTTCAGGACTTGACCAGTCCAAGAAGGGGCCTGTGCATTCAAATGCAGGTATCGGGTATGCACAGAGTCTACCCTTTCGTTTATGAAATCAGTGCCTAGGAAAAGAGGTTAACTGAATAAGATAAACTGCTAAGACACCCCCTGCCCCCCTCCCCTTCTTTTTCTTCCTCTTCTAATCGGGCATAATTTATATCCCTGCTAAATCCACCATCATTAAACTGTTTTCTAATTCTAAATTAGCAAACAAGTTTCAAATTGTTGGCAATGAAATGTATGCAGTGTGTAACTTAATGGAATGATATCCAACCTCTTACTGGGATTTGAAATCTAGTAATTAAATGTGAAGGTTTGGATTCATTGTCTGGGAAAACACAACCTATAAATAAGCCATTTAATGTCATAGTGGTTTGGTTTTGTTTTGTCTTTTAAACAGGCTTCAATTAGTCCCTGACGTAGAATATCCTGTTTTGGTTGCATCATTATTGCAGCAGGGAGTGTGAGCATGAAATCCAGATCCTGCAGCAATAAAGAGCAACTCAATTTTCAATGCTTAAGCTGTCTTTTCTGCATACCCTTGATATCATGGGATGACTGACCAACCTTCATTCATTACGGTAGGACAGTTGCGAGGCAGAACTGGGATACCTAGTATATCTCAGTGCTTTATTGAACAGAACAGAACCAGAAAAAATCTCATGAAAGGGGAGCATTTGTCTTAAAACTATCTTTTTCAGTAGCCAGGGTGTGCAAAATACAAGTCAGGCTTAGGAATGGTGATTTCAAGCTTGCTATGGAAGTACCAGCAGTCAGTTAAAATTGCGTGACCTTACTTCCATACTGGCTCGTCTCCGTCTGTGCTGCCTGACTTGGCAGCGGTTGAAGTCCCCAAAACACAGCTTTGAAAGGTATTTTCCTTTACTGTAACCTTGAAATGTTTTCCGTGTGTTCGCATTCTGTCATTCCCATCCGTTATCCTCATCGGTTTGTCATGCTAATACATTTTCCAAGTAACCTCTTACTGTCTGGAAATGTCTCTTTGCAGAGCTGGCGTGGTTATCTTTTTGCCTGCAACAGGAGGACTGGGCAGGTGGGGAGGAGAAGTGTTTCTGGCATCCCCGCTCCAGTGGGAGGGAAGCGTGAGCGATGCAGGGAGGACATACCTTCTCTGTATGGGTGTGGTTCCTCCCTGCCCTGGGTCCTGGCCATGGAGTAACCCTCACCCACTCCCCCTGAGCTCCTCAGTTGTTAAGTTTTCTATCCCACAGCAGACTTCGCTGAGCACTTCAGTGACTGGACACCTCCTTGCCCCAGCCTGGCACGTGCCCTCTCTTGTTCAGTTTTCCTTTTCTTCCTCTTATCAGAAACCATCTTTCATTCATTCTTTCCACTCCCTCAAGAGTCAGCCATTACTCCTTATTGCCAAATCCACAGCCCCAAGCTATATGTCTCTGAACTGGAGCTCTCGTAGGCTCCAGCTGTTGTGTCTGAATCTGCTATTCCTGCCCTCCAGAGCTCACAGCCTCACTACCCACCCTTCTGTGGGATCCCCTGACAGGTCAAGTCGTGCCTCTCACCTGGCTCTTATAGAAGAAAGACATCCTTTCCTCTGCTAACATGAGAATGTGAAAGACCTGGGCATAAGTCAGTAATGACCCCAAATCAATCAGATGCTGAGAGGGGAGGATATGTACAAAAAAGCTGCGTGTTAGTCCGGAACAGAGTTTTTCCCTCTGCAGAAGGGAATTATGTTTTAATCTCAAAAATAAACCTCACTGTTTTCAATCCATAACTAAGTTTTCTAAAAAAGAATATTTTATTATTTTTACCTCGAGTGCCCTCAAACTTGCTTGAATGATGGAGATTTTCCCTCTTCTGAGTACAGAAAAGTGATGAGAGAGGTTAAGTACAGCTCTTCTGTAAACTGCAGGACTTAATTCTCTTCCTGCCGAAGTCAGTGATGGAAGTTCCATCGCTGTCAGCAGAAGTAAAATAAAGATCTGTGAGGAGACTGGACAAATCTGCTGTGTCTATATGGGACACTGGTCCCATATAGAGTGAGGAGTGATGTGAATTCATTTCCTCTTCCTGCAGTAAATGTATCCTATTAATATCATCTACTAGTGTGTGTATATTAGCTGGGTGACCTCTAGAAGGCTGTTATGGATATGAGCTTCAGAGAGAATGTGTGATCCCAGGTTGCTTCCTGCCTTACAAGGATTCACTCATCAGCTCTGGAGAAAAATTGAGTGAATTTTTGCTGTATTATTTGTGAACAGTACGTGAGCATGCAGTTAAACACTTAAGCACATACAATAAACCCCAACCCCTTGATGTTAAGTAGAGACAGTTTTTCTAAGGCTGTCTAGACAGAATGTCTGCCTACAAAAGAATTTGGTTATGAACAGGGCAGCATTGTTCAAAAGATGATACTTTGCTACTGGGAAAACTGAAAGGAATTTTTTTGCTTTCAAGGGCAGGGAACTACCCTTTCCTGGTGCAGTTGTCATTTCATGACCAAGAATAATGTTTTTTCTCCTCTGAGACCCTCTGTTGTTATTACTTGCCTAAAACATGCTGTCTTGAGAAAAAAAAACCTGCTTACCTAGTCTCTGATGTGAGAAAGAATGGAAATTAACCTGTGTAACTTCACTTTCTTTGTCTGGAGAATACCAGCTGCACCCAGGAGAGGTATTTTGTAGAGGCTGCGGTAAACATCAATAGGACACTGAGAGCCAAGGTTCACACTGTCTGTTTTGGCACCCTGCAATGGAAGTGGACTGACGTTTTGTAGACTGCGGAAGAAGGCAGCTTGCACAAAGTGCACTGCTCTGACCCGCACCTGCAGAGGAGGAGGTACGCTGGGGCAAAATGTGGGTTTTGGAACAAAATTTTATGATTGGGAGTGCTACAGTGAGGTGAAAATGAAGACCAGGCAAAATCTGTTCCAACGTTTTTCTTCCTTCAGGGATGATCAGATGTTTAAGAAATTAGGGAAACAAGTCATTTTTGAAGACGTCAAATCCATCTATGTCCAGGAAAGCACTTTACTCCAATTGTCCCAGTGTATCAGGGCAGTGTTGTCATAGCCATGTCAGTCAAAGGCTGAGTCTGAATCTCTTGTTCTGACTCCTGTGTGGTTCTGGTGGTTGGACACTACAGTTTTGTCTCACAGGCCAGCAAACTCTTGGGTACGGATGAGCACTTTGCTGATGCAAGGTTAGTGCATCTGTCATCTCCCCAGCGGTAGCCCTAATGAACTGTCATGCCATATGCTAGGGATTTGGAGGCAAGGGCACCCTGAGAAGTTACCTGTCCTCGTATGCAACTCTTTTTAGTTGGTCTCTTTGTAGAGTTTAGAGTAGTTGGGGTCCTTCTTTTCAGTGCTGAAGACAGAAGTATCAGAAAAAGCAGGGAGCTGTATTTAGTGCCTCCAGCCATTTCCTGCTCCCCTGTACCAAACAGGTTTGGCAAAGGAGAGATTCTGAATAGAACTATCTCTGGATAAAATGCCACGAGCCTTCTTTAGACATGTATGAAGATTCAGTGCCCAGTGTCTTCAGTGATAAAAAACCCTTGATGATGATAACAACAGGACCAAACCCCCAAACAGGGTTCCTTGGACCTTGGTTTGAAGTTCCCATGACCTTATGACATGGAGAATCCTTCTTATTCCAGAGTTGCCTTTGGGTCAGGCATGGAGACTGAGCGGGCAAAGTCTTTGCTGCTCAGCCTAGACCCACTGCCTGTTGCCTGTGTGTTAGAAGGAGGTTTGCAAAACCTTTGCCTCAGACAGAAACCCTGCATGGACACAGACCTGCACCTGTAATCAACCAACCGAAATGGATGAAAAGAACAGATCAGCCAATTCTAATCAATCTATCAATACTGTGGCTCCTTGGATTAAAAAAAAATGAGGTGCTTTCTCAGTTGAAAAAGGCTGTGAAACTGTGATTGAAGCTGTCATTGTCACTGAGACATACTGCTAGTTCCACCACAGTTCTCCATGCTGTGCAGGAACATTGATAACTGTAGGACTGTGTCCCTCGGGATCATACTAGCACCTACGGCTTTTCAGCACCCTGGGGCCAATCTCCGTGGGCTGGGTTTTCTAAAAGGAGTATAGGCAGGTGGTTTTCCCCTTTCGGTGTCAGTGGAGGTTTGTCCATTGCTGAACTCTTGAAAATTTAACCTGCAGTGTGTATGGCTCTTGAGTGGTGCTAAAGTGCCGTGGGTTCCGAAATTCAGTTCCATACTACTGGAGCCTGCAGGACATCTGATCCCTTCATATAGTCATCACTGATGCTAATTAAAAAGGGAAACCTTAACTTTAATTTTCTAGCCTTATGTTTAGGGTCAATCCCAATGTTTTATTACCTTTCCAGCTTAATCTGTGAGTAATTTGTAATGCATTTTCCTTATAAAGCCACGTCTGTATGTTGTATTCTTTACATATTGAAGGGGGTTCAGAGTCTTTTAGTATTTCAAGTTGAGTGGGAATCCCTGGGGTACAGTTTGGCACGCTACTGTGAAAATACACCTTTTAGTCATTTCACTGCTGGGCTTCAACTTAAATGCCTGATCAAAGATTTAAACAGCTGGATTTCAGCGTCTGCCACATGCCAGCTGCCGGCAAGGCAAGAAATTGTTATAGTGGGCCATGATTTACATATTTGACCTTTGAGCATAAGAGGATAAAGCAGACATTGTCAGAATTGAATATGTTATTAAGCCCGATGAAGTATGAAACTTTTCTTGTTAGAGTGTCGAATCTTTATAAATTAATCTCTGGCTTGAAAGTGTCTTTAAATGAGAAAAGCATTTTGTTTTTATCAGGATTTATTTGTCTAATCTAATTAGAGCAGACATAGCTTACAAAGACTGCTGAATATAAAGCATGCTTGAAGAAAAGCAGAGGTGTGTAGTAATAGCACCATGAAATTGAATTTGTGGTACTCTTCCAGTTAATCTGTATCGATTAATCCACACGCAGAAGACTACAGGCTCTGAGCTGAACTTCCAGCTCAAGCACGAAATCCTACTGTTGTGATATTAGAGTTTGTAAATAAGTTATAAATTCTAATGAGTGATGTCTCCCCAAGGGCAGAGAGCAATGAGACAGTGACGGAGCGATGTGACAGTGGTGCTCATAGCTGAAAGGAGAAGCTTCATTGTCTCACACTCTTCTCATCTTCCTCCCTTGGCAATTCTTCAGTTGTTGAGAAGTTGGTGACCCAGATAGACAGACAGCAGCAAACTGTCAACTCTGCGGTCACCTAAGCTGTCTCCGTACAGTTGTAGAGTTTGTTTCTCAGAGGCCTGCTGGCACCTATCTTTCCACATGACCTCACATCTCTGTGAGCCCTGCTGGTCCCATGATATGGGATGACTCTGCACCCATGAGGAGCTTGTTAAAATCACTGGGAACAGGGTGATGAACTTAAACTTGAAATAGTCTGAGGACTCAAAGTGTTGACTGAGATCCACGTTGCCCCAGAGGGTAAAAAGAGTTCAAGCTGGAAGATTTGATTCTGTCTGCTGCTGAAACTTCTTGCCTGTTACTGTCTGGGTCTATGTTGTGCCGAGGTTTGGCTTGGCCAAGTGCCTCTCTGGGTTTGAGACTCATCGTATTTGTTTTCCTGGCTGGATTTTGATTAGTTCAATAGTTCTATGAGTTTATTCTAACAGGATTCACAGGAAGAGACAGTAGCTTTGTTTCAGGAGATTTCATTTCCAGCTTTGTCTAATTTGTAAACTTCACTCATCACCAAGACAATGTTGGAAACAGAGCATTAGCACTGGTGGTGATGCATGTCAAAACGAAGTGTCTTTTTTCCAGTGCACTGGACATGAACAATAGGGAAATTAATGAATTAAGATAATGTATCTTTGAACTTCTGTAGTTTTGATTAAGAAGCTTCATCTTCAACTTCTGAGCCCAGAGGAGAGGATTAATGGAGCAATGTCATTGCCCACTAGTCTGAAATAAAAGCCTAAAATATCCTTTCAAAAGACCATTAGAGGAAAGCTATAGTATGCAGAAGTGATTGGGTTATTGTCAGTCACATATAGTTTACATAACATCTATATTTATTGGAGAATCTTTTTGCCATCGTAATGAACTCAGAGCAGATCTCCAGGCAACGACCTGGTGTACAATGAGAGAGCCCACTTCTCACCCACATCAGTGTTTAGCCAACTCCATTGGATTTGAATTCTTGAATTACACCGGGCTGAATGTGATCAGCATCATCACCATAAATGAACAGTCTCAGAGGCAAGAAAATATGGCCACAGCTGAGGATGGCGTGAAGGTATGCATGCCTTCAAACGTGGCTGTGGAGGCTGAGAAGCTCATTACCAGCAGTGTGTGATAGCCACAGGCGGTTATTTAGTGCAGCTTTGATAAAGGCAAAAACAAAGTGCAAGAGTAAAGTGCTGCAGTGTCTGTAGTTTGCATTCCAGGTCCTTAAAACTGTAAAGTGAAACACAATGCTGTCATCTCAGAGTACAAGTCTGCTGTTCTGCTGCTTATAGCATTTCTGTCCTGGTTGTCTAGAAAAAAGGATATTGCATATCAGTCTATTCACCTTAATTCTTTTTATTTCTGCCAACCCTCTTGGCTGTTGATAGCCAATTTGACAGCATGATAGTGCTTAGTATTTTTGAGGTATTTTGAGTATTGTGGATGTGTCTGTGTTACTGGCCTCCCGAGCAAAAGCTGCAGCGCTGTCAGAACCCCTACCAGACATCAGGGATCCCGTGTGTCAGTTTTGATACACATGTCCACAGGAGCGCAGATGTTGTGACTTGGTGGTCATGGAAGAACCCCTTTCTGTGAAAAATGGTTTAGGATCAGTTAATGGGTTTTCCTCTGCATCGTAACAACATATCAATGGTTGTTTATATCAACGGTTGCTTTGCCCTTTTGGTAGCTTCTCTTGGCACTAGTTCTGCTCAGGCACTTTTCTTGGTTGAGTTTCTCCTGAGACAGCGGAAAGTGTTAAACAGAGAGGAATGCTGATCTTGGAAGCTGTTGTATAGAGGGTGCCATTTATTTTCACCCTCAGCCTTGTGTTGTACATGTCAGAAGGGCTCACAATTTGGCAGGAGCCAGGGAGTTACTCAAGGACTTCATGCCAAGCAAAAGCCTGTGTTCTCTTGGAAAGTCCAAATCATTTTGCTCAGAATTTAAGGATTGAGAAATTAGTTTTTCTGAGATGTCACATATATAATAAACACATAAACCAGGATTTTTAGTAAATGCATCTAAACTATCACACAGACTGTTTGCGCATATTGTCTAAAATCAGGTTACGATGAAGAAGCTGAACTGAACCTTCAGTTCTGCTGTGGATTTATCTTTATTGGAATTACCTTGGTTTGCACCTGTATATTAGCGGTGGTCAATACCAATTTTTAGAAGCTCCAGCTCTGAGAAGGCTGTAGGGCCTTCAGTGCATCTCTCCTGGATTGAGTCCATCATAGCTAAAGGCCTTTTGCAGCAGAATAGCGTTATTTCACCAGGTTAGGTGTGCCTCAAGTGAAGTGAATGAGCTTTTTCTCTCACTGTTAAGCCTCACCCTTGGACTACATTTTCCAGGTCTAGATGGAAAAGGAGTTGATGAATAGTGTTTGACAGTTTCCTTGCAACAGCAATGCTAGTAAGGCAGTGTCTGTGCTGGAGCAGCTGTGATACTGCTGCAGTCAGTGCAGAGCTATTTCACAGCAGTCCACATCTCCTGGGCTAGATTTTGCAGGTTTGTCCATTGGGCCATTCTGTTGTGCTTAACACAGGTACCCCCACTAGCAGTGAGAAGTAATTATCTCTTCTGTAAGATGGGTCGTTCCCCAAAGTTCTAAGTGTGGTGTGATTTACTTTCACAGCAGCCTCGACAAATCCTCTTTTCGTGACTTCATTCTCTGCACTCCGATGCTCATTCAGCTGGTGCCAGTTTGTGTTGTGTTAAGCTCCAGAAGCAAAATGAGCAGAAAGTCTTCTAAAGCAGAAGATTGGCTTTGCATGCCTGAGACCTTCAGCCAGGAGTGGTGTCCCTTTGTTAGTAGGGAGAGTCCACGTTTATCTAATTACCATCCGAGAATACATTTCCTGATGCGACATTGTGCTTTCTGTGCTTAGAGTTGGCAGTATTTCTGCCAGAGCATTTCTATGAGCTTTACTTGCTTCCTTTGATTTTTAATTTACGGATCAGCCATGCCCTCTCAAGGTTAAACCTCCTTTGTCTGTCTCTTTGCAAATCAATTCTTCACATTTGTTAGAAATTTAGCAAGTGACAGACAGCCCTGCTCCAAGGCAAATACGCAGCAGCTCTGGGGACAGAATAAAGAATCTTAAAGTACTTGTTTGAAATGCTGTTTTCAGGACATAAAGGTTACCTCTCTTTCAGAACTACCAGAAGAGAGTAAACAACATATTGAGACAAAGCCTGATGTTAGCTTGTATAGAGAAAATGATTCTGGTGCTGGTTTTTTCAGTGAGTTCATCAAATTAGATCTAGCATACATAGCTTTATCTCCTACCTGACAGTTTTATAACTCACTGTGTTCTAACCTGGATCCCCACCTCTCTTGGATGCCTAATCCTGTGACCTTGGCCAGCAAACCCATGCCACCTTGTTTCCTCCTCTTTCCTCCCTGTTTCTTGTGAACCTGCAGCTAACCTTCCCAACACTGGTAAGAGCCATCTCTAACTCTTGGTTATGTCAATCTCTTATGATTGACTGCAGATCTTACTACCTCTTTCTCTGTGTGATCTCTCTTGTGTCCAGTGCATTAAATATCTGCTGTCCAGTCATTAGCTTGGCTTGCCTGAATGGCTACCCATTCCTCCTTGGCCTGCCAGCTGCCTATGTGGTTCTCTGCCATATTTACTATGTGCAACTACTCAACGTTGTTTCCCTTGGTCCATCTGATTCGATAGCACTTCTCAGCTCTTTTCTCCAGTTCAAACTTCCAGTCCATTAACCCCCCATTCCTTGCTGTACCTCCTTGCCTACTTCTACGGTCTTCCTCCTCCAACTTCTCTTTGCCCAGTGATGTTACCTCAGCTATCCAACTTCCTCGCCCCTTCACACCCTCTTCCGTTGCTTTACTTGCAGGGCATCTCAGGAAGAGTGTTTGTAAGACCCCCACAGACTCTGTTTTTCAGTTCCTCCTCCAACCTCAGCAAGAAGCAGGTGAACTGAGGTGACATGAAAAAGTTTTAAACATTTTATTCATGCCTCCATAAAATTTTGTGAGAAATTTTACTTCTGCTAGAAAGACTTACAAATAAATCTATGTTTTCAGTCTGAAGCCAGAATTTTGGCACTGAGTATGAAAACCAGTTTTTCATTCGAAAAGCTGGTGGGTTTTTTGGTTTAAAAAGTGATTAGTTTTTTTTTTAACCTACTCCAAAGGCAATGCAAAATACTGACATTGTTTATATTGCTTCACTTATTAAGGAGCTCTCACCTTTCCCCACCACTGTTTGTTTCTCAGTTTCTGAGTTGTGAATTAATCAGGACACAGACATATTGTTCATAGTACCTGGAATACCTTGAGACCTACTGAAATATAAATGATCCTTGCACATGGCTAATACTAGGAAGAACACATTAGGGCAAGTTTGAAGTTGAGGCTTATCATTGAAGGACTGGAATTAAATTCAAAACTCCCTGCGTGGCTGAGAATTTAGGTGTTCTTGTTAATTAATCTGTTTGGATAATTTTAATTTGCAAGTTTTGTGTGATGGTGCTCTGTTTTCTGTGCATGGGAGAGGAGGTAGGGGAAGACAGCATGAAGCCACATCTAGGAGGCAGTGAAGAGCCTATGCATGTCCAAGCTCTCTTGCAGCTATGGAGTCCCCCATGTTTTAGGCTGAGAGCCCAGAGGTCTTTTGAACAAGAGACTGTTTTTTGGAAAGCCTCTTGGAGTGCACTGGCTGTATATTGGGAGCTCTGCAATGACAGGTCGGTAAGGGGCCAGTTCAAGAGCAAAGCATGCTCCCTGCTGGCAGAACCGCCCAGGGATGCACCCGGGAATGGTGCTGTCCTGCCAAGAGCAACCAGAGTCACTGGGAGTCAAATGTGGGCTCTCGGGATTTGCTGAAAAGTCCAAAGGCCCCTCAGGACTTGCTGGGGATTGGTTGGATTAAGCCCACAAGTACTTCATAACCACTGGTGTTACCCATGGTGGAGGGCTGCAGCAGGCTCCTGTGGCAGCTCTAGGGAAATGCCTATGAGGTTCCCTTGAGCTTGGCTGAGGAGCAGATAAGACCACAAGTTACCAGTGCTCATAACCTTGACACCTTGAACATCCCACTGCCTGCGTTCTGCCTGACTAGAATTTAGAGGAAAAGCTGCACAAGCCTGAATGGATGAGTGGATGCACAATCCTCGTGAAGTGTACTACCCTGGTCAATCTGTTTCTGCCTCCTGTGCGTCTCAGAAAGGGAACAGGCAGCTGAATGGTGAACATGATCATCTTTGGAAGTTTTATCTGTGTGTCACCTTTTATTTAGAATAAATGTAAAAGATCCAGAGAAAGAAAAAACAGGCAGCTTTTAAATTTCTGATGTACACTGAAGGCCAACGGTACGTATAGGTTGTTTATTTCTTTATTCAATAAGAAAACCCCACCATACAGTAAGCCAACAAAACTCTGCCTGGGAAAAAGCCAACACTCATGCTTTTTATGAGACGTGACAGTAATCCTTCAGAAGTCAGTGTCTGTCCCATGAATAGACGGGATTTTCAGGAGAGAACATAAGCGAGAGTCTGCAATTTGTCTTTTGTTTTACTTTACGAGGTTGCTCAGTACAATCGGAGATGAGAGCAGAATCTCGGTTAGCTGAAGTCAGTGAATTGAAGCTGAATTACACAAACCAAAGTCCAGCACCTGTTTTTCTAATCCGCAGAAGAAGAGGGATCTGTTAAAGCTGGTTGATCTGCCATCTGGCATGTATTTCCCGTACCTGTCTCTAATCTTGGACTGATTTTGTGCTGGCACATTTCCAGAATCAAAAAAAAAGGAAACTCATGACCAATATTTTCACTTTTACCTGCTTTCTCTGCAAGTCAGGAACTTTTAAACTGTACATTTTTAAAAAGCCTTTAAAGGTTTCTTTCCTAGCTTTATTTTTGGTCAGCAAAAATTACACCAAAACAGTTTTAAGGGTATTTTTTTTTTTTTTTTTGTGGAAAGTTGCTGATATTTTTAGATGAGTGGCAAGACTTTGTCTGTTCCTCTTGACCTTCCTGTGATCTGATTTGGCTTTGAATCTCCTCCTTTTCCCTATTGGGTGGAATGAGAGAGAAAGGTGTCCATGCTTGGTCATCACATCTATGGAGACAGTTAAAATTCCTCCTCCAACATCCCACCTGGTGGAACTTCACTTGAAGCTGGAGTCTGCTTTACTGCTAGCAGGACTGGGAATAATAATGAGCAACAATACTGGAAATGATCTTGAACATCCCCTTCCTCCCAACTTCAGGACAGTTTTCAAATTTTTAGTAAAAGTCACATTCCTTTCTTCTTTGATCTTCCATGTTGTTCTTCCTCTTGCAAAAAAATTCCTTTTTTTTTTTTTTTTGTATTTTGAGTTTTTGGGTTTGATTTGGTTTGGTTTTCTGTATAGTGAACTCCTTTTCTGAAGCAGTTGTTTTCCATGTCATGATGGCAATTTGGCAATAGCACTTACTGCCCGTTGCTTTTCTGTGTCTCAGGAGGTGTCTGTAAATGCCTGAGTCCTGATCAGGACCTTCTGTGCTGCTGCATTAGAGTTACGTGATCGAGAGGAGTAACTTTGGGGACGGAAAATGTGAAATGAAGACAAAAGGTAGGATGATGGTCTGATTTGGTTGTGTTGGTGCAGACACCAGCACTTCCTGAAGCTCAGGTAAGCTCTGATGCCATGTGTCATCTCTAAAGAGGAGACAGTGGCTCTTGGTTATACAAAATGTCCCGAGGTGTCAGTGCCAGTCTTGCTTCACTGTGGACAAAAGAATTGCTGCCCTCTTTCACTTCTTCCAATCACCATTTCCTGATTTAGACAGAAAAGACAAATCTTGAGGGTGAATAACCAGCCGGCGTGTGTGCACGTGACCGGTGAAGTTTACTGACCAGGCCAATAGCAGGGCCACGCAGTAGCGAGAAAAACGGCTGCTCTGAGTCGAGTAGTAAAGCACAGCAAGTGCCCTGTGGGTTCCCAGGAGCTGTTGGCACGAAGCCGAGTCCTGCTGCCCCACCAGAGGTATGCTCTTGAGCTAGGAAGTGAGGCAAGGACCCCAGGCCATGGGTTATTCCCCTGAAAAGGGAGAGCACCGATGTAATATACCTCACTGCATCCCGAGTGCTTCGCTATCACGTTTCCTCACCATCTGTTTGCTGGTTTCTGTAGCTCGTGGTACAGAAGGCCTGAATACAACGCGCCAGAATGTATGTGATCCTTGTAAGGAAAATCAACAAACTCGTAGTAATCACTGTTTCATATTTGGTAAAGAGATGCGTTTTCTGGGCATCAACAGATGCTGTTTTGTTTTCTTGTTTGTTTTTCTCTAAAACATCGTAGGATGGATTTTATTTAAATCAAGTTTTCCTCCACGTTTTGTATTCTCAGGGGTGGGTTGTATTGCTGTGGCCGCCTTTAACAGCATCACCCCGAGGGGTCGGTAATCACTGACGCTTGCCCTGCCCTTTCTGGATGTGCCTGGCCATTGGAGCAGTCGGCGCTGGGAAGTCACTGTCCGGCTGCGAGGTGGTTGCAGGGAAAAGAGGTGACTTTCCTGGGATCTCTGCGTGAGCTTATGGCTGCGCTTCTCTCACCCACTTGTCTTTTGTGAACTCACTGACCGGCGAGTTTTTCATACTACCGAGGTTCCTTGGCTTCTCTCTGGCCTATGAATAGCTGAACACTCTGCATGGAGAAGACAACGGGCACCATTTCCAAATTTCCTTTGCACAGTGGTGCTTACCTGTGTGAGGTAAGCTGCCTGGCTCATCAAGAGAACACTTGCTTTTCACGCAAACTCACGTTTCCTGCCCCCATACCTTGCCCTCACTCGTTCAGAGCAATTGAGTAACAAACAGTCTTATGTGGTTGACAAAAATTCAGGGGTTGTTTCGCACAAATATTTGAGAAGTCTCACTTTTACTTTGGGCTTGATAATTAGGGGTATAACAATGATTTCAAAGCCAGCCCCCAGTCTCCTTGCAAAGGAGTTGCAGTTCCTCCGCAGAAGAGAAGCTCCATTTTGCGCCAGTGCTCATGATTTCGCTCACCAAGATACTCCTTTTGTTTCAGGCCTGATGCTATGAAACAATACCCTTTAAGCTAATAGCTGTTGGGAAGGAGACGTTTGCTTTACACTCAATGACTTCGATGCCTGGGGTAGTTCAAGTAGGGATCTGCCTCTGTCTTGCCTTGATTGACAGGACCCTTTCTATAAATTTGAGCAATTAAACAACCCAGTAGCAGCTGCTGGGGAGATCTACCGAGCGCAAGGCTGACAAAGATCGCCGTGCAGGTCTCTGCTGCTCAGTCTGGCGTCCTGAAACACCATCTGCAATTTAAAACTGCAAAAGGAGATCTGACCCGAACAAGTCAGGTGAGTGTGCTTCTGTGTTTGCTCCATGTCATGGCTCTGGCTCGTGAATGAAGCAGCAGGTTCTGCTGAAGTGTCTGCTTTTAAAAATAAGGAATTTTCATAGAATCATCTGGTTGGAAGAGACCTTTAAGATCATCAAGTCCAACCGTTCACCCTGCACTGCCAGGGTATGAATTTTGGTATTTTTTTACCCTGTAGAAGCTTACATATAAACATACACTCATTTAATCACACGTAGGACTGTAGAGTATGCATGGTGACATATATGAAGCAGACTTCATGTGTGGATCTAAAACTCTGATTTAGCTAATTTAGAGCATTTGGTTTAACAGGAGCCCAGAGAGCCAAACATCAGTCAGGCAAAAAGTCTGTCCAGCCGAGGACACAGACAGGTCTGTGTGTCCCATGCAGTAACTGACTTTCTCAAAATTAAATGTCAGTTCTGGAGTTTCTAGGTGAATGTTTTTAAGTGCAATGCAAGTATGTGAAGTGTAAAATGGATCTTGTGGCCTAGAGCAAATTTCCAGCTCTCTTTTTTTTTTGACAGAGGAAGTTTTCCAGAGGGGCTGGTTGCTTTCTTCACTGAGATAGAAAGGCAGCAAGTATCAGAGGGACTTGGCTGGTGCTGGGCTGCTCAGAAGGTGTGAGGAGTTCAAGCCTTCTCTGGTCACCTTGGCCATGTCCTCCCTTGTCTCACCAGCTCCGCTCACTGGCTCAGCAGCCTTGGTTGGGACTGGACAAGTCCAGTGCTCGGGGCAATGGCAACTCCAATAACCGTTGTGGGAGGTGCTAAGTTTACAGCACAAATTAGGGATGCTTGGCCTGACTGAGGCTAAAAGGTAAGTGGGATAAATCCAGAATAAAGTGGTCGGTTCAAAATGCTGGTGTTGTACACAGACCCAACCCTGCTGCATGTGTGAGGCTGCGGCTCTGTTGCTTTCCCCTCGTGCAGCAAATCAGGGAACCTGCCTCCTCCCCAAGGTGTGCATGGCAGACAGACAGACAGAGCCCTTTCAGACTGACCCTGCCAGGGCCAGTGCTGTCAGGGACTTCAGCCAACAACGTGTGTGTGCACTGGCAGAAGAACCGAAGGCAACCCAGATGGGATGGTAGGAAGGCATATCCTGCAAAGTAAACTTGCAGTGTGGAGTTTTCAGGGGGTCTGAGGCACTGGCTGGTGGCTGCGTCTCTTCCAGGCAAACCCCACTGCTCTGCGGGGAAATTCTGCATACCGCTGGTTTCTGTTACAGACCTTTCCACTAAGAGTTTCCACTTCTAGGAGCAGGTGCCCCCTCATTCGTTCATCTGCCCATCTTCTCTCGGGCTGAATGAGGATGGGGAACAGTGTGTCTGAGGGAAGGAAAGGTTGTCCCAGCTTGAGCTCAGCCTGTGCACTTGCACTTCTTGCCTTCTGGTCTGTGCTGGCTCTCCCAGCCTTCCACTTCTATCTCTTCTGCCTCAGCATGAAGCTCCACTGCGTGATCCTCGGTGCTCTGATTCTCCTGCCGCTGGCCAGCTGTGGCGATGCACTCAAGACCTCTGCCATTGACCTGCGGACCTTCATCGGCTGCGCTGTGCGTGAATTCACCTTCCTGGCCAAGAAACCTGGCTGCAAGGGGCTGCGGGTGACAACAGATGCGTGCTGGGGACGCTGCGAGACCTGGGAGGTGAGGTTGTGCCTAGGGTGAGGGTGGCTGGCTGGCACCAACATCCCTGGGTGGTGCTTCCCCCTCTCGAAAGAAATCCACCAAGCATTAAATAGCTTGCAGCTATCTTCTATACAGGCAAGGGCTGGGTCCCACTCCATGACCCCCTCACTACCGCTGTCAGTTGTGCCCTTCCTCCTTCTACTGCCTCAAAGGGGACACAACATGGGATGATATTAATGAAGCACTTACGTAATACTCTTATTATGCAATTTGAAAGCCTCTTGTATAGCTTGAACACTTAAGGAGAGGAGGCCTTTATTTCTTTACTGGAATAAATTCTGTTGAGATTAGGATGGAGCTCCCAACTGATGGGTAATATCTTTTGTTCCAAAAAGCAAATCCCAGAGATAATGTCTGTTTCTAATTTGGTCCTGTTCTAAGTCACAGTCCTGTATAAATACCACATAGTTATGTTTTGAGGGTGTACAGGGGGAGAAGGAGCGAGCGTAAGCACATCTACACACTCTTCAGAGAACAAATTTCTAACTGTCTTTGCCTTTCTGCCACTGGAAGGCTCAAGGGGCCAGTCTCAGTTTAATTTATTCAGGGAAGCCTCAAGTGACTCCAGAGGAACTTTGTCCACATGAAGACAAGGGCTCTGTATAATTGACCGGAGAATGAACCAGGATGTGTGTGCCCATTTTGACTGCCCTCTTTCATTGCTTGGTAGGACGAGGGGAAAGGCCACCAGTGGCCAGATTTCCCCAGTGGGAGACGGTTCCTTCAAGGCACCCTCTTGTCACCTGGTTCCCCCTACTACCAAGCTCCTCTGGCAGCACAGACCTTGCAGTCTCTCTTACTGTACTATAGTACCACTGGGATGTAGTTAAGCTGAAAGCATCTGTAGGCTCAACAGCTTCTAAAAGCCACAGTGATGTACTTGGATGGGGGGTTGGTTAGAGGGAGAGTGTCTGGATATCTTCTCGCTGAAATGTTGCATCTGTTCTTTTCCATGCCATCATTCTTGGTTCCCAGGGCAGGCTCTTCACACAGCACCGAGGGAAAGAAAGAAAAGAATTAAAATGTCTCCTGGCCGTGTTACTGTAGGCTATTTCCCATCTGTACAAGGGAGAGGATGACAGTGTCACGTTCCTGTTTGCGCTATCCCTTCTTGGAATCTTTGGAAAATGGGTGCCCCTGTTGAGGAAAAACTCACCTTTCAGCAAAAGCAATACCACTGTGATACCATGGGGGTGTGTGGGTTTCAGGGCCTTCAGGTTCCCGTTGTCTCCCGATGGCTGGGGTCTCTGGGCAAGCTGTTTTTCTCATGAGGAATTGCAGAATTCTATTCTGGCTGCTGTGCTGAGTGAATCTCCTATGGTGTACATCCATTGGCCTTAGTGGGATGTGCAGCCAGACTGGGAAGACTGGTCTGGCTGAGAAAAAAACAGCTGTTTGGCATCTGGATGCACCTCTGCTCTTAGGCATCTCCTGCACATGGAAGGGTTTCCAGCAGAACATGTTTTCCTTGATGGAAAATCAGTTATTTTGGAGGAAAGCATCTGCTGAAAACCAGCCTTTTGGATAGGCTTTTGTCTGCCTTCAAGCAGCTTTAATTGGAGCTTTATGCTTTAAACAAACAGAAACATGCACATACACCCACTCTCCTCCATGGCAGTGCTCTAAGAGGCAAGTGTTGAAGGATGTAACCTAGAAGTTATTTCCATGGCCCCTTCCACCTGATCCAGTGGCTCCCCTATTTACACTAAATACCCTTGAGGAAACTGGGGCTCCAGGTGTTTGTCTTGCTTCTTGCCTGAGGCCAACATTTCTCCCCCCACAGAGACCGGTGCTGGAACCGCCTTACATCGAATCTTACCACCGTGTTTGCACCTACAATGAGACCAAGATGATGACGGTGAAGCTGCCCAAGTGTGCCCCTGACGTGGATCCTTTCTACACCTACCCGGTGGCCATCCGCTGCGACTGTGACATCTGCTCCACTGCCACAACCGAATGCGAGACTGCCTGAGCTCTCCTTTCCCAGGTCAGGAGAGAAGGGGCCAAATTCTTCCCTGGCTTCATACCCCTGGTACTTCCAGCATTACCGAGGGTGTAAGTCAGTCCAGAATTTGATCTCAGCCTGTAATGCTCCTAATCATTGAGTTTTCTGGGCAGATGAGCCTTAATCCCCTCTCCTCATACTGTTCAAAGCATTATTGCTGTAGAAATGTAGTACACAGCCTTACAATGGCAAATCCTGCGGTTAAAAAAAACGATGCAGTTTCCCTTCCTTACAGGCTTTTCACGCTGTGTGACCTTTCTTTATGCAGGGAAGTGCACATGGACTGAACAGGCACTGGGGGGTGGAAATGGGACACAAAGGCACGACCTCCTCTGGAACAGCGTCTTTATTTGGGTTTTAGCTTCTTTGCAGTAATATAAATGCAGTTACCAACATTTCTGCCACCTCGCCCCCGCCATTAGTTCTTCTTACTATGACCTGCATCAGGAATAACAGACAAAGAAAAGGCCTTAAGACCAGTGAAATGGAAACGGGTATCTAGACTGCTACCTTGAAATCAGGGTGAATGCACCCTCGGACCTGCCTCAGCAAAGTTCTTAAACTCATGATTAAGTGTTTTGCTTAATTACAGTGGACTTCTAGAAATAAGCATGAATTTCAGTGATTTGCTTAATTGGAGCTATTCTGTTGAAAAAAAAACTTGCCTCACAATTCCTTGAAAAACAAAAAAGAGGAACACATTACATCTGTAAAACCAGAAGTGCATATCTGCCCATCTGCTTTTGTCCAGGGATAGGAGGGGAACAGAATTCATGTAGAATCAGTGAGACTCTGCAGAGCCCAGGGAGTCTCTCATGGCAATTTCCAGAGATAGAGGGACCAAGCCAAAACATGATGACCGTGGTTTGACTTCAGCAAGCCCCTGACTGAGGTGCTGGGAAAGAGTGGGCTCTGAAGGGTGTTCCTGCACTTCCCTGTGCTGCTCAGCTCCATGGAGACCTGCTTCTCTGAGGTTGCACCCAGAGCTGGAGGGCAGCCAGGCATGCTTGCGGAACAACTGTGGAGTGGCCAGTAACATGACCAACGTGGGTGAGACAAGCCCAGGACAGGAAAGAGAGCAGACATGTCTAAGGATGGTTCACACCTCCTCAGACACACTATTTACAAACTAGGGGACACCTGGGAGCTGCTGCAAGAGCCCCCCGGTGAGCACAGCCACGTAAGTGCCTTTGTCCTCTGGCTCCCACCTGCAGGAGGACAGATCTATGTTCATCCCTCATTTCTCCCCTGAACAAAATGGGAAATTACGTAAAAGTAGGAAGATGTACCAAGTGGGAGAGGCCACAGGAGGTTACAAAACAAAGACACCTTCTCAGATAGCCATTGGGAGAGAATTGCTGCAGGGAGTAGTACCTGCAGCTGCCTTCTCCCCAGCTAAGTGTCTTGTCTCCTGGATGCAGTTGCCTTCATATCCAGGGATGCATGCTTGAAACTTCCCCATGTGTCCTGTCCTCTGAGGCAGATTTAATCTAACCTGTAATTTATTAGTTGCTGTTACGATTTTGTCGGTGGAATTGTAAAAGCTGTGCTGTGGTTGAGTAGGAAGGAGGCGATTTTGTCACCCTGCCTTCTGTGATTCTGAGTAGAGATATTGGGTCAAACAGCAGCAGGAGCAGTTTTCTGCTGATGGAGAGTTTCACTGCCCCTTAAATGGTCCTTGTGTTGTTTCAAATTCCATCTCACAATCCCTCTGTTATTGTTCTAACTGGTATCACAACCATTATAGGAAACCTACAAATTATTTTATGTCCTGCATAAACCTCAAAATTGTAACATGAAAGCAATTTAAAGCAATGTGTTTGTCTTTATTTATGCATAGAGGTTTCTCATGTACAATATGTGTAAGCTCCTACAAACTCTTTGCCAGAGCTGTGAACACCTGCAAAACATCTCCTCGATGCTGACGTGAAGTGATTTCCTTCACTGAATTTCTCTTGTGGAGTCTGGCTGTGTTACAGTCTCAGGATTAGAAGTAGGGTTAGAAAGTGGTGAACATCCTTCCTTTTCAGCCAACAGGAAATATGGGCTGTACCCAGGTATGGTGAGACAGTAGAAGCCTTGGCAAGCGATCAGAAGAAAACACTGCAGGGTGTGAAAGAGGGTTTTGATTGGTGCAGTAGCAGCTAGACCTGGGTGGAGGGGTGGGAAGAGTGGGAAAGATGTATTGACTGATACCAAGCTAATCCTTCTAGATGGTCTGTTCAGGAGGAGAGCAAAAGCGAATGGAGATGCTATGGATTTGCTGTGGGTGACAAAAGTACAGCCAATGCCAGAACCCACCAACCTATTTGACTGATGGACATTCCTCTTCATCCAGCTCTGCTGGGTTCCCACATGTGCGCACACAACAGTGACTTTCAAGGAGCCAACTTCATTGCTGCTGCTGGTAATTGCAAATCTTGGGGCTTTTTTCCAGAAGTAGTGACACTGCTAGGTCTTCATTCTGTTAAATTCCCACCGAATTTCATACTTGCAATCAGGTATTTTGGCTTTCACATCCTTTATGCTGCAGCTGGGGTGGTTTGTCCTGCAGTTAACACAGCTCACATAGTTTGGAGCATGAGATACCCCTTCCCAGCCCATCTTCATCACCGTGGGGGTATTTAATGCTCTTGAAAGCCACAGATTGAAATCTCACCATCCAAAGCAGTTAAACAGCCCTTCTGTCTTTGGTGCATAAGTGTTCAAGGACTGTTTGTCACAGAGGCTGTCTCATCTCACGTATTATCTCGCCCATGAAATCCCCTACTGTTTTATTTTTTGTAGCACATTGGTTGTCCCCTTCACCTGGACAATGACCACCAGCACCAGACAAAAATCCTCCCAGACTGCAATGTGGGCTTCTTAAAAGTGTCCTTTGCCACTGCACGTTTTTTTTCCACTGCCTGAAAGTAAGGGAAGGAAATTTTGCTCTATGTGTATAAGGGGAACTTGACTTCCGTGGGAGAATTGTACTTGCAAAGCAGGGAGCTAGAGACAGCTCTACAGCCCCAGCTTGAAATCCCTGCTGCAGTGAGAGGCTTTCCATGAGAAGGGAAATGGCTGTGTCTGCCTGCTCAGGAAGGAGAAGGTGCAACTGGACTGTGCTTGGGGACTGTGCAGCTTGGGGACTGTGCTTGGCTCTTGGCTCTGACATAGACATGCCACATGAGGAGGTGCAAATCGGTGGATTGTTTTGTGCCTCACTTTCCCTTCTGGACACTGGGAGTGATGACAGCTGATTTTTTTTCTCCCTGGTGTGTTTTGGAGTGTACAGGCTGTCAGGTCCCTTGTGACAAGTCCTGTCTGTGTCCTGCATAGTGCTCAGTTTCTCAGGTTGGCTGTCTCTCTTTTAACCTGAACAGCAATAGTCACAGTTCTTTGGTCCTTTGATTTTTCACGCTACTTTCCTGTTAGATACTGGTAACAAAAGTCCACTGGTTCTTGAATTTCAGCTCCCATTATTCCCATGTTGTAGTTGGTGTGTCCAGCTGGCCTGACCATGTCAGAAATCAGTATATTTTACCCCATCTTCGAACCTGAGTTACAGCGAGAGGGAGGGCAGGAAGCCTCCCCAGACGTGTGTTTCCTGCAGACTAGATTTCTCTTTGGTGGATGGAACAGGCAGCGCCGTCCTGCTCTCATTGTACTCGCATGAAAACAGAGGAACCGCTGCCCCAGGTCAGAGCAACGGGCTGTCTCGCCCAATATCCTGCCACTGACATTAGCCAGCAGCGGATCCTCATGGAAATGTGAAAGCATCAGGGCTGTAGAGAGGCATCCTTCCCAGCTGTACCCACCCAGCTCTAGCAGGCAGCAGTTTAGGAAGTTTCCATCCTCTGGAGGATGCATTCAGCACCTTGTTGTTAACCCCGGATGTGCGGGTGCTCCATGCTGCTTCTTCCCAGACAAAGTCTGGCCGAGGACACTCTGGTGACTAATACCAGCTTCCTCCAGGGGCTGGTAAATCCAATATATTCCAGGCCACTTGCTGTGCCCTCCTGGTTCCTCTGGGGATGTGGCCATTTATAGCAGCCAGGGATTTGGGCTGCAGTGCCTTTTTATTAGGTATAGCCCTTGCCACCCTTTGTGTTTGCTCTGCCGGTGAGTGCCTCAGGTATGGGCTGGTTAAGCCTGCTGAGCTTCACAAGCTGCAGGAACACCACAAGAGCCTTTCTCTGGTGAATCTTGCTTTAACCCAATCAGTGTTAGGGATGTTTAGGAACGGTGGGATTTCAGAGTCCTTATTTGGGACTAGCCAGAGTAGCTGGTCAATGGGATTGCTTCTGGTCTTGAAACCAACAGTAATGAAAAGCTGGGCAACAAAGGCACTATCTTTTTTTTTACATTTTAAAAATTTTTCTTGAATTTTAAACAAGATTCACGTCTCCACACTGAATCCCTGGAAGACTGGAGCCAGTCATATTCTTGATTCCAGTCCAGTGTTTAAGAGCTGTCGTTCCTCATGTCATTTCTTCAGCCCTTTAAACATTTCACTTTCTCTTCTCCCTGCCCAGTCTGCTGGACTGAAGGTTACGCAGCTCATCACCCCTTGCCATCAGTAAGGGTTTGTTGGAGGGTTTTATTATTCATGTGTTAGCTTTGTCAGGGAGTAACAAGCGCCCCTCAAAACTCCTAGTGCTTGGGTTAACACTTTTCCTAGCTGCTTTACCAAGAATGCTCCAGTGCCTGCTAGGCTGCCACACACTCTTCTCTCTAACCACTTTAAACATTCACTCACGGGAGGAAGAAAATCCGCTTATGATGCTGTGATATATCAGGGGAGACCTCAGGCAGTAATGCCAAGAACCACCTTATTAAAATAATAAAAAAGAAGCTCTATCTGAAAGAGCAATGAACTCATCACCTTAATATTGATGGAAGGTGGGAAACTAAATATCTCCAAGCCAGTCACTGAGGGATACTCTGGGAGAAAAGAGCTGAAGGCTGAGTGACAGCAGGGAGGCAGACCTGCAGGTCCCACATCTCCACATTCCCATGTTTCCAGGCTGCAGAGGATTTGGTTAAATAACAGTTTCCCAAGAAGAACATGCCAGAGATGAGCAGAATTCTTGCAGTGTCACCTCCTGTTTGACTTTCTACAGGTGACACTTGAGTTCCAGGACCGTCCAAAAGCATCCCTATGTGTTAGTACATGATTTTCCTACCTGAAATGTCCTGCAATATATGTGGGATTATCATCTGGGAAAATAAACACAGCACCACACCTTCTCAAAATGATGCTGTCAAAATACTTAGTAACACATTTATTCTGTTAAAATAAACTATGTACAATAGATGATATTAATGTGCAGTTACAATATACAATAATTACATGTTTAGAAGAGGATAAGCAAAAGACTACAGAGTCATGTGCTGTAAATAGGAAACTAATACTGTTTACATGGTTTTTAAACTATGCAAAACATAATTACTGGAAAACTGAATTGCCTTGTTTGAAATTTTATTGCTTTGACAGGAATTCTGAAGATTTGGTTAATCTTTGAAGAAAGATATACCACACAAAAGTAAGACATAATGTTTTAGTACTCATCCTTTGGTTTTATCAGCCCCATACTCCAGCGATATTGTACGCAGCAACTTTCTAGAGAGAAAAATTCAGTTGTTCACATCAAGTAACGTAAATGACTCTTTTTCTTAACTTGCTAAGAACTGGCTAATGATGTGTTAGGTCCTGACTGGTGCTAAGGTCATTACATCTGCTTCACAAACTCAATTAGAATAACCTTTTGCACTATTACTTTTAAGTATTGCTGAAGTACTACACAAAAAGAAAGAAATTTTCTTGTCTTTGTATTCTCAGGGCAGCAAGGAGTCTCTTTGCAGTGAAATGCTTGTATTTGACAAATGCATCCACGTCATAACTGAATCCAGTTTGACCTGTTATCCTTGCACTCGTTTCCCTGCTCCTCTCTGCAGCCTTCTTGGAAGGTCTCCCAGTCTCAAGGTGCTGCTGACTCTCAGGTATCCCCCTGTGACTCCATGGAGGTACCTCCGCGCCCTTTTGCCAGCCTCATGCCATACTTGCTGGGGCAGCACGGACACCTTGCTCTGTAGAATTTCCCACCTGGCAATCTGGGCTCACCACCTTAGGTCACTTCTGCTCATGAGTGAAGAATAATTTGCCAGTGTCTTTCCCCTCTCACATAGCTTTATGTTATTACTAATTAATGAATTAATATTTACGAGTTTGGGGGAAGTTTGGGCCCATTTACTCCAGACTGACAAGGCAGTTCAGTAATGCAGTGAGAGCAGCTGCCTATCTGGGGGAATAGTGTGGGGAGAAACGATATAACAGTCATACTATGGATATGGCTTGTACCCAAACTACAGTGACAGACATCAGACAAAAATTTCTAAATGTTATCAGTACAAATAACAGTTGTTGGAAGATCTGGAAACTGTAGACTGGGAACAACTGTTTACTCTGAATTCATTAACCCCTGATCACAGTCAAAATTCATCAGTTGATATCAGTGAGAGCCCAAACTGATCTTTGGCAAAACCAAATGCAAAATTAAATCTGGCATCCTGAATGGGATGAGATGAAATTAAGTGACAGCAATGAGTGCAGCGTCAAACTCATCAAAGATACATTGAATATTACACTGTTATGGTAATCATTTTCATCTTCAGCCTCGGTGGTTGAAATGAGGAGTTACAGATCCAGTGTCCAAACTGATCAGATCAGCAAAGTCTCCAGATGCCTAACGTCTTTCGGGAGTCCACAACCAGCAGCCAAAAGGTACAAAAGATTCTGGGACTTGGCTCAGTGTATGTCTATGCTCAAAGCTTGGGCAGCCACAATGAAGGGTAGAAAAGGAGGAAACGTAGAGATTCTCAAATGCTTTCCACATTAGTCATGTGTGGACCCCATTGAAATTTTCCGTTGTCTTTAGGAGAACTGAAATGAAGCCAACATACGGCATCTTTGAAAATCCCACCCTAAATTTACAGTTAGAAGAAGCAGCCAAACACTGCATTATGGTCTGCACATTCTGGAACGGGGGTGGGGATCATGCTTTTTGTTAACGTATTTGCAAAGTTAAAGAGATTTTCAAAGTTAAAGAGATTGACAGCAGTTAATATGATCTTTCTTGTTGCTCTGTGCTATATGGGTTTGTGAGATCATTTTCCTCTTACAATGAGGTTCTGACTCTTTCTGCAGTTCTGGTGGGGTTCCTGGAATTGCCCAGAAAAAATAGATTCTTGTTCACATGTTTCTGAAAGCTTTAACTGAAACAAAGAAAAGAGAATTTGATAATTTTTTTCACCCTAGTTATGGGCATCCCCTTAACACCTTCAAATGCAATTTAAGTCTTAGGATCAAGCCGACTAATTGTAGCTCTGGGCCCTGATTTTGCAGCTCTCCCCTGAAGCAGAAGTGTGGATGCTGTTCTACTGCATTCATTACGTCTAACTGGTGTTTTTCTCCCTACTTTTCAATGCAAAAATATTTCTATTTATGTTTCGCTTTGACAGCTGAGATCACAAGCCACTACCAAAATCAGTGGGAGGCTTTTTCCTGCTTTCAGAGGGTCTTTATTCACTAAGAGGAAAATAAACATCTCTTGTAAAGATTTGTCTTAATTTTTACGTCGAGCTCAAGTGTGCCTAGAAGTTATCTGATGTCGGTCGCTCCACGCTCACCTCCTGTCACAGCAGATGCTCCTCTAGCCCTGTGGAGTTGTGAACCAAGAAATTTTTCTGTTATTTCCAGATTTGTTTTTTTACGTAGGCTAAAACACATTGCAAATCCTCTTCAGGGAACAGGAAAATACAGGGAGAAAGGTGTGTGCAGCCAGATTCCTGCATTCTACCTGTTTATTGAACAAATGGTTCCTGGGACAACATGAGCATACGTTGATTGCTTTGCTGGAGAAGGCAAATGTGCTTTTAAACAAGCTTGGTTTGAGTCAGATCGATTCCACAGCAATTTATTTTTAATCCAGATGAAGTTTCACTATGGTGAATCAAGAGGCATTTGCTGTGCCTCTTGGGAAAAAACGCTACAGAAAACATCACGGACTGTAAGCAAGCTACGTAAGCAAACGGGCATCTTTTGTGTCTGAGTCAGAGAGACATTGTGTGTGGAAGATGAGGGAAAGATTCACATCGTGCCTAATTCAAGGCAACGTGAAGCAAGAGCTTATAGTTGGTCGTTCTTCCTAAGCTGCATACTACTGTAACGGTGGATATTTACAGGGCAGAGAGAGGTCTGGGAGCATCTGGCACACAGGATGACCAGGGGGAGCTCATCTTGAGAACTGCTACCCATCATTCCTGGAGGATACAAGTATTTGGGATTTCTACCCAGTTGATCAAAGGCTCCTGGATGGACTCACATGGGGTTAGAGCTTTGTTTCTGCATTCTGCACAACACCCCCCCCCCACCCAACTTTTCTGAGCTCTGGGAGGCACAGGACAAACTGTGAAATTCTTTGTGGGACCTCCTTCAGTTCATGCTGGAAGTGGTGATTGCCCCAGTTCCACTGTCCTGGGGTTTTAGCAGTGCTCTGAGAGGGAGAGGCATCTGTACGTTGTTTTAATGTGATAACTTTCTAATGTCTTGAGATATCTAATACCTGATATCTCTAATATGTCCTTGCAGGAGTTTGAATGAAAACCACTTGGGAACTCTGAAACTACAACTTCGGGTTAACAGAACGCTGAGGTTTCAGAAGATGCCAAGTGAGATGGGTTTTACAGGATCTAGCAGATTTCTTCTAAGTTGTGAGTGCTTTTGGAATGTTAGCAGAGCACCAGCAAAGCTAGCTCTGTTAGGAAAGGTTTTGACATCAGTCGCTTTAAGAGGACATTGTCAAATAGGTTCCTGGGATGGTTATAGCCTTTTCGACTCTCCTAACGGGGTTCCTTTGAAGGTGAAATCAGAGTCTGATTTCTAGCTCATCTTACAGTGAGAAAACCCATCTCCTTCACTTGACAATCCTTTATTGATTTTCTTTTCTTGTTACTAATGGTGCTTGAAAACTTGAAGTTTATATCTGTTGCCTTATGCCTGTGCTTGCACTGTGTCTGGTGTTTTGATATTTCTGAAAATAAGCTTTGCTGCCTGTTCACACACCATCTGTTGGCTTTTAGAGAAGGTATTAGGTATGACTTGCCAGGTAGTCAATGAGTCTTCTTACGTCTGCCCACAATCCCTTCATAAAGCTTGTTGGCCTGTGCTATTCCTGCCTCCCCAAACAACAGTGTAATGGGGCAGATCCTCGAGTAGGCGCCGCATTTCATGGGTAAGCGTGTGTGTGTAGCCTAACACAGGAATAAAGTTTATGGGACCTGCATTAACCATGGCTATTTTTAAAACATCTATTTTTGTTGGAAGAAAAATGAAAAACAAATGGAGTGCAGAGGCCATTTCTCAGTGGATTGTGACCCCTCTCCCTCCCTTGTGGCTCCCAGATGTCAAATTTTCATCACAGTCAGCTTGAAAGACTTGAAATTTTACTGCCTCACGAACTTGATGTGCTTGGTTTTGTGAGTGCAAATAAATCCCTGGCTAGTCTTGACTTTTTTGGTATGCATATTAATACTTTTCTATCTGCTTTCGCTGCCATGCAATGATTTGTGCAGGGTGCTGCAGTTTAATGCCTTAGGACAGTAGCATTTTAGCCTCTACATCACCACGTGTTTATTAGTTAGTTTTCCTCAAACCACTGCAGTTACGTTAATGCTACAACTTCCTATCTGATTTTTGATGTTACCTGCCTATCCTATGCCGCCCCATTAGTATTACTAGACCCCCTGATACTCGGTGGCACACAAAAATATCATTTGGTTATTTGTGGCTTTCTCCGACGCATGCTGGGAATGCTGTATTGCACTTTTCCAGTGTGCTCATTATTTTATGATAATTCAGCTGTCAGTCTGGGATTCTATTTCCTCTGTGCTTTGTGAAGTGCTAAGAATATCTGGCAGCTCCAACCTGAGTGTTTGCACTGTGCTTCAGCTAAAACAGTCCTCACTTACTTTAACCAGAGGCTCGTATATAGGCTAGTGCTCTACAGCAACCTACATGAGCTCAACCAAAGCAATCATCCCATTATATTTCCACTGTGGCAGCACAGTGAATCTCTAGTTTTCTCTGAAATCTGTTGAAAGCTTTTTTTTCTTGGTTTCAGTGGACACCTAATCGTGTTGTGAGCCAACAAACATTACCTAAATATTTATTTATTTAATCCACTCCTAGCTTTCCTCATGGTCCCCTCATACCTCTTTACATGTTACAGTTCAGCTGACTGGCAGTGTCCCCGCGGTGTGAACACTCTCTGCTCCGGCTGGGGACAGCAACACAGCCTCTGTGGTGGGACATGAACTCCTTCACTGGGCTTCACTGCTGTCCTCGCTCTGAGCTGTGCTTTATCAGCCAGTCCGTTTGAAGCAAACGGCTGGGACACAATCAAACCAAATATAAAATAAGCACAAAGAATGCCAGCAGTGAGGAAATCGTTCTTTTGTCTGTCCTTGATGTAGCACAGCTTTGTTTTCATCCATGCTTGTGTGCAGCAGGAAAGAGACGGTGGGTGAAAGCTGGCTGGGTAACAGCAACAGGGTGTTTGCCTCGAATGTGGTTGCTTTTGTCAGAGGGAGCTGCTGATTTCTACCTGGAAATGTTTTGGGGTGTCAGAGCCGGGTTCTGTAGGTGTCCATGGTAGACTGGGTTGGTGCTAAGGAGAAGCTTGGATCCATAGTCCTCGATGACGGCAGGGTTGGGCACTGTGTCGTGCCTGTTTCTTTCTCTGTGCCCAAGGTGCAGTTCCTGTGGTCCTGATGAAGTCACTAATTGCTCCTACTAACACTGAGTCTACCATTCACCACTGATCATGAGAGTTTGTCTGTCTGCCAGGGACTGCTCAGCCATGGTGGTGCCCTTCTGGAGAGGAGTGGGCTGGCGCTTCCCTGCACGGGGGTGAGGGGGTGCAGGGAACGTGTCCCTGGGCTGGGCTGGTGCACTGCTGTTTCTTGCTTACTCCAAGCACTTCTGGAGAGAGTGTCTACAGACACTGCAGTTACATCAGAGGTCTTGAAACCTATAATTGCTGGCACTGTGATTTTCTGCTTGGGTAATTACATCCGTAACGAGGAGTCTCATGGCATTGCCTGGCTACCCAAAGACAGATGCAAGAAACAAGATGCCCTTCAAGGTCACCTCTGTGTGTCTGTGTTGCTGCGATGTGCAAAAGTACAGGGTCCCTGGTGAGGCTTTAGTGAAAAGGCACGCTTTCTTCAGGCACAAAAAGAGCTCACAGGCACCTTCCCTTCCCTGAAGGTCTGGACCTCCCACCTCCGTGCTGTTGGCTGCAGCCCATCCTGTGCGACTCGTGTGACAGTTCGCTCCTGAGGACTGCAGCCACGCTGCAACTTCAACAGCACTCACAGTACTGAAGGTGGAAAAACGGGAGCAAAGAAAGAAGTAATGAGTGGGAGGAGGGAGACTACAGTAAGTCAACAGGTTTACAACTCCACTTGGATGAGTTTTTTTACATTATATACTCCATTAAAAAAAAAAAAAGATCTTAAGGCAATTGGATCACCTTAAAGCACTTGAATTGTGTACGACCTTTGGCTTTTTTGATTTTTGCTATTTTTGTCTGCTGGGTGAGGTGTAGAAATCCAGCTGATCTATAAGGTAAATTTTCAGTTGCCGTGGCAATGTGTCTTGTTCACGCTCTCAGTTTGGAAGGGAGATTGTTCCATGCTGCTATTTCACGTCTGGGGCAATATCTTTTGGTGGCAGAGTTTGTTTCAGTACATTAATGCTACAACTCTGTTCTTCCATTCCCAGCTTATGGAAACATGGCTCAGCCTGAACATTCTGCTGTAAAAATACAGTTATTTGCATTTTTTTTGTTGTAAGAACATTCTTTCAGTCTGGAGGTAAATGTTGATCCATTTTGATAGCTTGGGTGCAGCAACATCCTGACACTGTGAAGTTTCACCATTAAGTGAAAACAAACTGGAATCACTCCACCTTTGCTTCCATGTGGTTTGAACAAAGTAAAGTATATCCTGAACTAGCAAGTCTTATAAAAGAAAAGTAATTTAAAGTACATCCTACCTATAGTGTATATCTTACATAGTAGATTTCTACAGATCTCCATGTGCTTTCAGTCAATTCTGGTTCATTTCCTAAGTACGGCAGATTCCTAATTTCCTTGCTTAAGGCCACAAATGGAGTTTCTCTTGTTTCTTTTACCCCCATTAGTTCTTTGTTTTTCCACATGGCACCTTCACCTTATTCCTAAGGTGAGGAGTCAAGCAGGAGCAGCGTCCTGGTTTCTGTTGGCTCAGTGCAGTCTGCCGTAGTGGGAACAGGCTGCGTACAATCTGGAGGGTTAGGAAAGCACATAGACATGAGTTGGCCTACTGTGATACAGCTTGGAGGTTTCACAGAACAGAGGACCCCTGTACTTGGGTATGAAGGACCCCTTTCTGGTCATGTTCCCCATTTCAGTTGCATGTGACCTTCATTGCCTCTCTAACCTGCTTGGTTTCATTGAACTCATCTCGTTTTTCTTTCCAAGTGACTTCACACAAGGGTGCAGCAGCTGTGGCACTTTGCACAACGCTTCTTCTTCTTCTTGGGGTGGAAAATGGTCAGGATTGCTTCATCAAAGACAGTCTTAAGGCCTTTTTGTGTGAGGGCTGAGCACTCCAGATAGCACTGGGCTCCGATCTGAAAGAGAAGAGAGAAAACATGAGTACCCACTGCTGGGAGACACTGAGTGACCCTGTTCCAGAATTATTGTACATGCATACATGTCCTGCCACAGAGGGAAGCCCAGACCTTTAGAAAGGGGGCAGGTCTTTGCTCTGTTTTGTATCTGGCTGCCTATGGGATTAAGGGACAAGCTCAGGCGGTCATCCTGAGCAAGGGAGCAGGAATGAGCATCAACACCAGTATCTCACCACAGGCGGTTAATGATGAGTAGGAATTCCCTTCTTGACCCTCCAGAGAGAGAGAGGGGAGCTGCACCCATGTACCAGTGCTAGACCAGGAGCTTGGTCTCCTGCCTATGCAGCTGAGGGGGTTTCAAGGAGATTCTGGGTCATTAGCTGAGCCCTTTCATATACTTGGTTCTTTTCCCCTGACCTGTCACCCCTGTGTCCTGTCTCCTGTGATGCCAGGGAGCTGCTTCCTGGAGGAGGGCTTCCAGCTGGTTTCTGGGAACTGGGAAGCATCATCTTGAGATGGGAGTCTGCTAGGTGTGCTGGTGTAACACACAGTGGCCTAGAAAAGCAGCCTCAGCTTATTCAGCAACCTTGTTGCTTATTCGGCTTATTCTGCTAACGGATGTTCTTGCTAGCATGTGAGGACCAGGGCCCGTAGCAGCACCTGCAGCATATAAGGTGGGAATGGCTGGGTCCAGGTGCTCACATTTCAGGGCTTGGGGAGGGCTTCTATCCTGCTACCTTCTGGTGCACAGAAACCACGTGAGCTCCTTCTTTCCTGCTTGGGAACTTTGGAAAGAGGTGACTGCAGAGTGGGGTTTGCAGAGACACCTCCTGGCAGAAGGCTGAACAAGAAACACTTGACAGGTAAAGTAGGGAGTAAAATCTGTTTTGCTGACCATTTGCCACCCACTGCCCTGTGTACCTGGCTGCTTTGCTTAGAGCTCAGTTGGTATTGCAGCAGAACAGTAGAGCTTGGGAGAAAAAATTCGTGGCTGGCTCCAGCCTGTTTGAACAGAGGCTTTACCCTCTGGCTGGGACTAACCAACACTCCCCGGAGGAGTTCACCTTGAATGAAGCAAACCCAGTGGAAAGCTGTGATCAAGCGGTTTCATGGGACCTCAGAAAAAGCTGTTACCTCCTTTGCTAGCTTCACTCCGTGCTCATAGGTGAGTGGTTTCTCCTTCATGTAAAGCAGCCGAGCCAAAGTTTTGGGATCATCCCGGAGATCAATCTAATAGAAAACACATAAACCCTGTGTTCAGTACCACCTTGCTGTAATTCTAGAGACAGATATTCATAGCTTTATGAACTCACAGCCATGTCCTCGCACAAGGGCATCTGTCCTCCCGGCCTCAGATGATACTCCAGAAATGAATTGCACGTGTATTTTCCATGTGTTTATTTATTCATTTAATAGTTTTCTGTTTAACATGACTTAGTTCTCATTTGTAGGTTATGGGGCCAGGGCTCAGACAGCTGTGGTTCAGTACAGATGTGGTTCCTGATGGCTCTCACAACGAGTCTTAGAAAGTGCTGGTGGAAGCCTGAGCCACACTGAAAGGGGAGGCTGCTGTGACCCTGCACTGCATCACCTGAAAAAACACCCTGACAGGCCAGACAGATGCAGCTCATTCTGACTGACTTAAAACAAGATCCTCTATTTCCATGGAAAACATCAAAGTGAAGCATTCTGGCATTTCACACCCATCAGTTTTCAGAGTGTGTGATCCAAAGGGTAATGCTTTTATTTTAAAATGGGTGGTTTAGATTATTCCAGTGTGGAAAACAAAGTCAGAATCTGAATGATTTCCTATGGTATGAAGATTTTGGTTTTGACCAGAATTTGATCTGTTTCTCTAACATGGCTTAGGTTACTGTCCAGTGTTCGGACATCTTCCAGAGTCATATCCCTACTACTCCCAATCCTTAGCCACACTCTCTCTAGGAAGCAAACCCATGTTTAAACAGCATTTGTATTTGATTGATAGATGAATAGATTTTAAAGGCAGAATAAAGCAGTTTGATCGTTTAGTCTAACATTCACTATTACACAGGCAGGACGGTGAGTCCCTAATTGCAATGTGGATGTAAAGGGTGGGGGAGGCTGTTTCCTTTCCATGTCTCTAAGTCAGTCATTTGGTTAATTATTCCCATTCTTAATATTTACTTTGAACTTTAGCTTCTACTTCTAACAACGGAGTTTGATGGTTTTTTTCCCCTCACTAAAGGCCTGTCAGAAATCTTTTCTCCCTATGGTTATTTATGCCTTGTTGCCACATTTATACACATTTGCAAAAAAAGACGGGATGAATTTTTCCAGTTGTGACTAGCATGATGGGACATCTGCATGTTGGTTTCCCTTCCCGAGTTTTCCTCTAATGGGAAAGTCTGGCTGCATTTTGCATAAGAAGTTAAATAGGAAACCTTTCCACAGAGCTCAGGCTCCAGCCAGCCCTGGTGATGGAGTAGGAGCCCACTTGATCTGATGGCCCAGAGAAGCATTACCTGTGTTCCAATGAGGACGTAAGGCACGTTGGGCATGCAGACTTTCAGCTCGGGCACCCACTCCTCCTGGACGTTGTGGTAAGAGGCGGGGTTCACCACCGAGAAGCAGATCAAGAACACGTCTGTGTTGGGGTAGGACAGGGGTCTCAGCTGGTTGTAGTCCTCCTGCCAGGGGGAAAACAGCAGGTGTGTTATGGGGTGGGGGATAACTGCAGATGGGGGCATCACAATGGCTCTTGATGAACAACTACTCAACACTGTCCCTCCGTGCTCATATACACTTACAGCCTCCAGGGAGCTGCTGAAGGGAAAACCACCTCTCGTGGGTCGGGGATGATGTTTTGTCAGCATCTTTACCCAAAAGAGCTAACACATTTTGTTTGTGAGTATTGCCTGTGGTGATGCTGATGTAGAGGGTAACGTTAAAGAGTGGCCATCACTGGTGTTATAATAAAAATTCGTCTTGAAGCTGCAAGTACCAGCCTCCGCCCTCTGGCAAGGAGATACCATCCTGGGAAGTATTATTTGACTGCCACCGCGAGCAAATACTTGCTGATGACACCATCTTTAGGGGCTTTTCTGTTAATATTATGGACTTTCTATTCCCCAGTAGGTAGTATCAACAGGACCGTATACAGCAAATAAGTTGTCCAGGCTATTTGGTGCCATCGCAGTCATGTATGGTACGCAGCAATGGGTTGGTCAGCAGAAGGCAGTCATCTTGAAAGCACAAAGCAGATCAAGCCTACCCTGCAGTAGCTGGGTAAGTCACTCGGGGTCATTTAGTGTTTCCACCAGCTCTGGGCTGGGGAAGGAGAGGTGTCTTCTCTACAGGCTAGTTCTGAAGAGGCTGAATTTTCAAACAGCTCAAAGCACAGCTGAGTTATGTCATGAGCTGGCTTTGACAGCTGAGTTTCAAGGAAGAATTTAGGACTGTTTTCAGACTTGAGATGTTGAGAGCAAGCAGAGGTTTTTCAAGCCATATGAAAGGACAGACTGGCTCTTTCTGATAGTGAGAGTATATGTAGGTGTGTCTGGTGATTGCTTTTCAATAAAACCTGTTAGAACATTTCAGTGCAAAGAAACAGATGCTTTTAGAGGGGGTACACCTGTTGTGAAGACTTTTTTTTGGAGGGGCGGGTAGAATTAAAAAAGGGGAAAGAAACACGAAGCTGGAGCGTGAAAAATAATATATGTTGCTGTCAAGCTTGTCTGAGCCTAGGTCTTTTGTTCATAGTTTCTGCATTCTGGGCAAGCCTCAAATCTCTGCAGTACATTCACTTCTGGTTATAACTGTATGAAAACTCAGCTGGTGTAGTTTTGCTTTGCAGATTCTGAAATAGTTAATAACTCAATGAAGAGGGAAAAAAAGTTATCTAGGTGCTGTTGCTCAGACTTGAGATCATTTATTCGAGGTAGGGAAAACCCCCATTAGGGGCAGGAGCAATGCAAGCTGCTGTCTGTCCTGCAGGAGAAACTGATGCAGGACTGTATCACTGTGTGCCCAGATTAGATGGTGTGTTCATTCAGCCTTTCTTTTGTCTTGATTTGGTTGGGTCAACAAATGAGAGGGTTTAATTATGAGCTGAGACTGATAAATCTTCTTTCCAAAGTCTTTTGTCCATGGAATGTGCAGTGCTAAGATGACCCAGACTACTTCTGAATTGACAATAGTTTCTGAAAAATACCAATGGATTATGTAAAGAGTCTGCTCCAACTTTTTCTAAAGAAAAAACCTTAATTATTTATTCTGAAAGGAAGTATGAGGCCAAATTTAGCTCTGTCTCATTAAAAAGAAGTTTAAGGAAACATCCCAAACCACAAACAAAATGTTTTGTTTTGTCTAACTGAATGTTCATTGTCCCAAACCCACTTCAATAGGAAGAGTAAATTCCCGGTTACCACCTCCAGCTCCACAGCCACCACGTTTGGGGTAAAGCCAGAGTATTTGTCAACTGACTTATGTCTTTCCAGTATCATAGAAACACTGATCCAAAGAAGGATTTACACTACAAGAGGGAGGTGTTTGGACATATCAGCTCCCAAGAAAGAGTGGATTCTCTAGATTCAGGACGAAAACCTCAGAGCTGTTTGTGGGAGCATCAGTGATACAGGCCACGAAGAAGTGAAGTCGTTGGGAGGAGATTTATACAAGGCTCTGGAGATGACACCCAGACCCCCCCAGATGAGTTAATAGAGGCAAAGGATGCCAAGATGATGGGATCAAGAGAGCAATTGCATTATAGAGGCAGACAGCTTTTCTGCAGGTGTGGCGTTGGGAACGCCTGGCCTGATTATGGGACGTTATTTTAACTCAGAATATTAAATCGGATATTAAGTGTATTTATGCCACAGTCAACATGGGTTTAATTGCTGCGAATCAGCCTCCTAAAACAGCCACGTGGTGGCAGCAAGCCCTTGAGGAATCCTGATTTAAGATTTTTGGAAAGAAATTTGCTAAATATAACCAGTTTCAATTTTCCAGACGTGCATGTTTAGAGGGGCTGGAACTTACTGTACCATTAAAATTACAAACTAAAAGCCACGAGTGCTCTGCCTGATGGTGACAGCTACAGGAGTGTGAATTTAATTTTATTTCGCTTGTTCCTTTGGAGTCCCTAGACAATCCACTTTCAGGAGGAGTGTTCCCGATTTGTGTTAGCAGCACAGAGCATTATATAACCTGAAAGGAGGGACTGATGAGAAGGAGCCATGCATCACGTAGTAGAGGTCTTGTCTCCCGTCAGGGCACATGGGAACTTGCATGGATGTGTTAAAGCACAAGCACAAATGTTGTGGATAAGAGCTGATCGGGGCTCCTGTACATGCCTGTCTCTGTGGGCTGGCAGGAGCCTCCAGACCATGTCAGACAAGGACTCTTTGTTCATACCTGCTCTCCAGGAAAAGGCTATACTACCTTGCAATGGACCGTTATGAAATATGGTGCATCAGGATCATTTCTCATTCAGAGATGGTTGAAGTTAAGTAAATAAATAGTGTAAAAAAGGGACTGGACATTTGCATGGGTATAAGCCATATCCAGTGATGCTGCAGCTAGTGACAGCGGTGTTGGGAAGGGACATGAGTCTTCGTGGGCTTGGGCTGTAGTTGATCATTAATTTGTCTCCCTAGCTCGCATTCACATTTTGCTGCCCATAATTTAGGGAGTACAAGGCTTCCCAGTTACACTGCCTGGCCACTGGTTTGGCATGGGAATGCCAAGCACCAGACCTGGCCTTGTATAGACTCACAGGTCACAGACCCGTGACTTGCTGGAGCTGAGATACGTCGACTGCTGTTGCTCCCTCCCTGCTCTATTGCTGCCATCAGCCTTGCAGTGTTCAAGCCTAGAAAGCACAGCAAAACTTGCTTTTTATATGTTGCTGCCGTGCTGATCCCATGTACGCTTGCTGCAGTGTCAGCCTCTTAAAGCACCTCAGTCCAGCCTGGGGAAAAAAAGACCACTGTTTTTTTCCTCCTAGGACTGTTTGTTCCAGGGGTGCAGAAAACCAGATACCCCAGATCTGGGGTCTCTGCCAGCTCTCCCTTCAGGCTGACAGAGGGTCCTGCTGCAGGAGAACATTTTCCAATTGTTATTTCATTAGCATATGTTTTATAGCATTGTAACGTCGAGCGCTATTTTTGGCTATGACTTCACACCGATGCCTTTGGAAAGCCACACAACACAAGGAGAAGGAGGGAGGAAACAGCCCTGATGATCTGTCCTTATAGCTTCAGCATGTGGGAAGCATCATCCTTTCAGCCTCCATGGAGATGCAATCTAGTCATCAAGAAATGATTCATGCTCTGAGTTTTGACTAGATAGCCGCATCATCTGGACCAAGGTCTGAAAGGGAAATGAGTCTGATGAGTTAGAAATGGTGCTTGGAGGCAGGTGGTGCTCTGGCTAATTTGAAGCAGGAGATGGTAAAATGACTGTGGAGGAATGGATGGGGAGATGAAGTTTGTCAAAGAGACAGATTAGTGTTTCTTCTGTATGAGGAGGACAAATAAGATGATGTGTTACTGAGGAAACGCATGGCAGGTGGAACTGTCAGCCTTACAAAACAAGTGGAAATATTAAGGCACTGGGTAAAATCTGACTGAGAACGGAATATAACTCTGGTCTTGTTTGCAAAGACTTGTGGTGCTGCCGGATGGTGACAGACACGCTCCAAGCTCTGCTTTTGTGAGTGCAGAGTAGAAAACTGAATGTGCATTGAACATGGGACAAGGACTTGGGTCATATTTTGAGGCTGGCTTTTGGATTATCTGCTTGCACCATGTGAGCAGAAAGGATGGGTAGACTGTAAGTGGCACCAAGCTCTAGCTAAGAAGTGACCATTGCTGCCTACATGCAGGTGATAGGAATAAAATGAGAAGAAGGGGAACACAAAACATAAAAGACCCAGTCCTGCTGAGTGCAGGTTTTTCTGGAAGTGACAGTCAGTTCTGGTGCAGTTTTGGACCTCTCTGCATACTGCTGCAAAGTGTATTCTGCAGTAAGTGGCTTTCTGCAGGCAGGAGGGTCTCCTTCTGCATTGTTTATGCATTTTATAGCAGTCAGGCATGGCCAAAAAAGAGAAGAGCCAAGAAGTGCTCCTGAAAGCAAACCCCTGCATCCAGAACTGCTGAGTCCCAAGAAAGTGCAGCAGGCTCCCAAATTTGCTTTCCTCTCTTGCTGCCTCCAGTGTCAGCTCTGACTGGAGGAGCTGGTGGATGTGGGTTCCAATCCTCCCAGGCTGGGAGGGACCTGAGACCTGCTCCCTACCCTCTCAGCAGGTGATTTCCTATAAGGTTTTTGCGCAGATTGTGGTCCGTTCTTTATTCTGCCAGTCGCTGGCATTTGGAGATAGGAGAGGGAAATTTCACCATGAAAATGTGTTGCTCCCTGTACCCTCTTTTACCTGATACTGACAGAGCAAGGCAGGGAGAAACACTCTCTCCTCCTTTCTGGGAGGTGAAATTAGCTCACAGACCAGAACTTTTCTGCAAACTTTCAGTGCAAGCCCACTATATCAGCCTGTGGTCAGTGGAAACAGTAAAAACATTATATATGTAAGTAAGCACGGGGTCCAGACGCTCCTGTAATGGACAGCCTTTTCCTGGGAGAAGGTTGTTGGGATGGATGCCAAGCTGTCTGGGTTACCATTTAAAAAGTCAATAGCTGGTGACTGAAAGGCTGGGTGCTATAATATATTGGTTTCTGATCTTGGAAGTGGGAATTTTCTGTATCTTCAATGCCACCATGTGGTTAATGCAAGAAAACACTGACTTTGTATGAAGTGTCACATTTGCAGTAGGAGGTGGATGGATATATGGCAGGCTGAGCAGCCTAGTCAGGCTTCAGTTTTTTGCTTAGACAAAATTCAGGCTTAGGGATAAGTGTATTTGTGTGTGTTTTACTGCTGAACCAGAATGAAACCTCTATGTAGAAAACAAAAAGGAGAAGGTCAGCAGTTCAACTGTTACACCTGATTGTTAATATTTGTAAAAAAAAAAAAAAACAAAACAACAAAAAAACCCGAAAAGCAGCACGAACAACAAACCTCAGTATATGGTAGTAACAAATAAACCAAATAAGCCATAGAAAAGGTTTTGCAGTAGTTTACCTGCCCTGCAGTGTCATAAAGTCCCAGCAAGTGTTGTTGTCCTCCCACAGTCACAGTTACTGGAAGAGAGAAACAAGAGATGCTTATGTACAAGCCATTGGCCTTATCTTTATGTGTATTAATCCTAAAATGCCAATAGACCCTTGAGCTAGGCACATTAGCACGTGTCTAACAGCACGCATCCTAAACCAAGCACTTATATTCCACCCAAATCAAAGGCAACCCAAAGTCACACCAGAAGCAAATCCTTGATGCCAAGCTCTTCTTTCTTTACAGCCAGCCAAGAGCAATGAGCTGCCCAAACTGCTGCTATCAGGGACCCAAAGACAGGAGGACATTTGCTTCTGTTTCACCACCAGCCACCAGCTGACCCCCATGAGGTGCTAGGACTTGAAAGCACAGAATTCCTGCCTCCCTACCAGGAGCATGGGGGTAGGTTTGTCATGGATCATTGAGAGGGTTTTTGAATTATTTCTTCCAAGCTGTGAAATGATGGTGCATTCAGCAGTGGTTGATGTTTGGTGGGTCTCAGTGGAGGTGCGCTGCCTCTTGGGAAACTTGTCCTGTCCTGTGTCATGCAATTGCAGGTCAAGAGGCAGTGCTTAATATGTGGGGCTTTGTGGTGGATGCTTCAAAGGATGAGGGGAAGAGGAGCAATAATATTTGCAGGGATGCTGAACAGATTCTGTGGCAAAAGGAGGAAAGCATGGCTTAGTGTATTGATCACACTCAGCATGTTTACTCCTTTGGTAGAATTCACTTTGTACTTCCTTTTGAGCCCACTGACGTTGATGAAAATGTTTTCTCATTGCCTCTGGATGAACCCTGTTATTAGCTGATCTCTGTAATCAGTGTTATTTTGTATAAAAGCTGTTATCTGTGTTAAAGACGTTTAGTTAACCAGTTAATCTGCTTACATCATTACTACTCAACGGGAAAGAAAGGGAGAGAATTCAGTTTCACCCATTAGTCAATAGGAAGACTTTAAACACTCATCAGGATTGTTGCTCAGAATAATGGTATTCTCGCAGTCCATGGACTATTACTTTTTTAAGCATGAGGGCAAACCTCTGGACTGAACAGAATCACGGAATTATTTTGGTTGGAAGAGACCTTTAAGATGATCAAGTCCAACCATTAACCCATCACTGCCAGGTCACCACTAAGCCATGTCCTTCAGCACCACATCTATGTCTTTCAAGTGCCTCCAGGGACGATGACTCCACTACTGCCCTGGGCAGCCTGTTCCAACGCTTTACAACCCTTTTGGTGAAGAAATTTTTTCTAATATCCAGCCTCAACTTCCCATGGCACAACTTCAGGCCATTTCCTCTTGTCCTATCGCTTGTTACTTGGGAGAAAAGACTGACCCCCACCTCACTACAACCTGCTTTCAGGTAGTTGTAGAGTGTGGTAAGGTCTACCCTCAGCCTCCTTTTCTCTAGACTAAACAACCCCAGTTCCCTCAGCTGCTCCTCATAAGACTGGTGCTCTAAACCCTTCACCAGCTTCTTTACTCTTCTCTGGACACGCTCCAGCACCGCAATATCCTTGAAGTGAGGTGCTGAAAACTGAACACAGTACTTGAGGTGTGACCTCACCAGTGCCGGGTACAGGGGAACAATCACTTCCCTAGCCCTGCTGTCCACACTTGCTGATGCAAGCCAGGGTGCTGTTGGCTTTCTTGGCCACCTGGGCACACTGCTGCCTCATCTTCAGCCTCTGTTGACCAACACCCCAGGTCCTTTCCCCCCAGGCAGTTTCCAGCCACTCTTGCCCAAGCCTGTAGCATTGCAGGGTGGTGTTGTGACCCAAGTGTAGGACACAGAACGTGGCCTTGTTGAACCTTGTATGATTGGCCATGGCCCAGCAAAGGATCTAGCCTGTCCAGATCCCCCTGTAGAACCTCTCGACTCTCCAGAAAATAGACACATCCACCCGACTTGGTGTCTTCTGTGAACTTACTGAGGATGCACTCCATCTTCTCTTCCAGATCGTTGATAAAGATATTATAGAGAACAGGCCCCAATATTGAGTCCTGGGGAACACCACTTGTGACTGGCCACCAACTGGATTTAACTCCATTCACCCCTGCTCTTTGGGCTTGGACATACAGTCAGTTTTTTACCCAGTGAACAGTAGGCCCATCCAAGGCAGGAGCAGCCAGTTTCTCCAGGAGAACGCTGTGGGAAATGGTATCAAAGGCTTTACTGAAGTCTAGGTAGAGCTCTTCCCACTTCCCAGCTTATCCACAGCTCTTCCCTCATCCACTAAGTGGGTCACTTTGCCATAGAAGGAGATCAGGTTAGTCAAGCAAGACTTGCCTTTCATAAACCCGTTCTGACAGGGCCTGATCACCTGGTTGTCCTGTACATGCCATGTGATGGCACTCAGGATGATCTGCTCCATAACATTCCCTAGCACCGAGGTCAGACTGACAGGCCTGTAGTTCCTCGGATCCTCCTTCTGGCCATTCTTGTAGATGGGCGTCACTTTTACTAACCTCCAGTTGATTGGTACCTTCCCGGTGAGCCAGGACTGCTGATAAATGATGGAAAGTGTCTTGGTGAGCACTTCTGCCAGCTACCTCAGTACCCTTGGGTGGATTCCATCCGGCACCATAGACTTGTGAACATCTAAGTGGTGCAATAGGTCATTGACCATTTCCTCTTGGATTATGGCAGCATTCCGCTCCCCATCTCTGTCTTACAGCTCAAGAGCCTGGGCGCTGGTCTCGCTATTAAAGACTGAGATAAAGAAGGTATTCAGCTCCTCAGCGTGTTCCTCACCCTTGGTCACTATGTTTTCCCCCACATCCAGTAGAGGATGGAGATTCTCCTTGACCCTCCTTTTGCTGTTGATGTACTTATAGAAACATTTTTAATTGTCTTTTACGGCAAAGGCCAGATTAAGCTTTAGTTGGGCTTTGGCCCTTCTGGTTTTCTCCCTGCACAGCCTTGCAAAATCCTTATAGTCTTCCTGAGTGAGCCGCCCCTTATTCCATAGGCCAGAGACTTTCCTTTTCTTCCTGAGTTCCAGCCAAACCTCTCTGTTTAGGCAGGCTGGTCTTCTTCCCTGCCGGCTCACCTTACAGCACATTGGGACAGCCTGCTCCTGTGCCTTAAAGATTTCTTTTTTGAAGAATGTCCAGCCTTCCTGGACTCTGCTGCCCTTCAGGACTGCCTTCCAAGGGACTCTTTCAACCAGTCTCCTAAACAGGCCAAAGTCTGTGCTCTGGAAGTCCAACGTGGCAGTTCTGCTGACCCACCCTCCTTACTTCCTCAATAATTGAAAAGTCTACCATCTCATGATCACTATGTCCAAGATGGCCTCCAACCTTCTCATCGCCCACAAGTCCTTCACTGTGAACAACAGGTCTAGCAGGGAGCCTTCCCTCACCAGCTGTATCAGGAAGTTGTCTTCCACACAATCCAGGAACTTCCTTGACTGTTTCCTCTCTGCTGTGTTTTATTTCCAGCAGACATCTGGTAAGTTGAAGTCCCCCATAAGAACAAGTGGCAGTGATTGTGAGAATTCTCCCAGGTGCTTACAGAATATTTAATCTACTTCCTCATCCTGGTTGGTTAGTCTATAACAGTATCCCACCATGATATCTGCCGTGTTGGCCTTCCTCCTGATTCTCACCCATGAAGACTCAACCTTATTGTCACCATCCCTATGCTCTAGACAATCAAAACCCTCCCTAACACACAGAGCCACTCCTCCCCCTCTCCTCCAGGGCCTATCTGTTCTGAAGAGTTTATAGCTGTCCAAGGCAGCACTCCAGTTGTGTGAATCATCCCACCATGTTTCCATGATGGTGACTACATCCTGGTTTTGCTGTTGTACAATGGCTTGTAGCTTCTCCTGTTTGCAGCCCATGCTATGTGTGTTGGTGTAGATGCCCTTTAGTTGGGCTATTGATCCCATGCCTGTGGTGGCAGGGAGCTCAGACTGTTGCTCATTGGCTGATTACAACTTGCAATTAATGAAGGATGGGAAAGATGAATATTCACTTTTGGCAGAGAGGAGGCTTGAAAGCATCACACAGGTTCTTGCTGAATTTTTTTTTTTTTTTTAAGTGCTAAGACTTTTGTAGGAGAAAAGCACCTATCAGTTAATAGAAATTAACAGCTTCTGCACTAGGGAACTGTGTCCGGTTTGAAATCTCTTAGACCTGAAGTCTCAGTTAGAGTGGCTGGGCAGACTGGTTATTCAGCAGCTTTACTTGCTGGCAAAGCAACACAGTGATTTTCCTAGTCTATGAACGGAACAAACCTGACACCCTGAAAATGCAAATGTTCAGTGAGGACCAAACTTGCTGATGAGAGCAGGATGGGCTGCACTCGCCCACTGCTGGGGCTGCCTTGTGATGTGCAGGGGTAAGAGGAGATAGAAAAGGGGCTGAGAGCACTTCTCCCGCTCCTCAGTTCAGGAGGTAGCTCGTGCACAGTGCAGCTCCCAGGGGAACTCAAAATTGGGCTAGCTGTTGAGCATGGAAGTCCATTGGTGGAAGAGCCCGGGGAAAAGGTACCAGGGTGGGGGTTTGGGTACAAACGTAGACAGGAGACACTCCAGATGCCCCATCCCCTTCCTTCAACTTGACTTGAATAAAATAATTAAAACTAAACCTCCCCAGAGCCTTGTTTTTCAAATTTTTGTGGTGTAGGAGGTCTCAAAATGTAGAGGTATGGACTGTGTAAGTCTATGGACAATACGCTTGTTTTCCTTAGCCCCCATCTAAGAAGCAGTGGGGGCCACAGGTGGTCCCTGCACAGCTTACTGGAGGCAGCCAGGAGGTATGCAGTTTTTTCCAGTTGCAACCTTGGCCAGCCTTTGTCCTGCCCTTGTGCCAAGAAGTGCAGGAGCCAGACCTGTTCTGCTGGTTTTACTCTGCTCAAGGACCAGCTGTGGGAAGATGCACCCTTCAGCTGAGAGCAATTTTCTAGCTGCAGTGCATTAGCCAGGCAGTGCTCAGCTGGCTAAGGTGGTGGTTGGGACTGCACACGGTGTTTAGGACTGTACGTAAACATCAGTCACACTGTCAGTCCTTGGTTGAATTGGTCTGCAGGGCACCTCCAAAGCGTGATGCTCACAGGACAGCTGTGTGCCCATGGGGTGCAGGGAGGTGCGGGTGATCTAATGTGTCTGATGAATATGAAGAGACATTTGCCATATGTCAGTACTGACATAGTTATCCAGCTCTACCTCTCATGCTGACTAACCCTGAGCGCAGGCAAACCGAGCTGGGTCCTGCTTGCAAAGATCAGCTCAGGTCTTCAGTGTTAAAAAACTTAAAAGTTGTGCTGAACTTTACTCTTGTCCGGGCTCAGGCTGCTGTGAAGCTTAGATCATGAATTAGCTGGGTATTGCTTGCTAGAGTTTGAGTAACTGTTTTGGGTCACCTCCAGGGCTTTGTTGCAGGGTTGTGTGCCTGGCGGTTTTGCTAATGGGCTTCAACACAGAGCTCTGAATCATGCTGTCTCGATTGAAGGCTACAGCAGAAAGACAAGGTGCTAAATAGAGTTGTTGTGTGGGCTGGATCTGGTTGTGGACCATGAACTAGTCTGAACTGGAAGCTCTGTTTTTAATTAAGTGGTTAGTTTGTGTTCCTGGGGACAACATGAAAGTTTTTGTTGATGTTCTTGTTGTCCAGGTTACCCCAGATCCACCTGTCAATGGTTATTGCCAAATTCTTCCCCCGTTGTGTTTCATTTACTCACAGCAAAGCCCTGGTGACTTTGTGTGACTGAACTGTACCCGTAGAAGAGCCCTTCAGCCACACAACAGCAGCGTTCATGGTGTGCACTGACAGGAAGGGGACAGAAATTGTCTGCTGCCCTCCCAGAATCTCTTATGTTTGATTAACAGCCCAAAGCAATGCTTAAGTATCTGGTATGACACCAGACCAGGATGCAATAGCTCAGACGCGCTCAGCTGTGGTACAGGAGAGTGGATATGCACATCACGGAGAATTGTTCCATGCCTGCGAAGAAGTGCTTGCAGAACCAAATGACAGTGACACCACTAGACAGAATATACACAATAGCTTAGGCAATGTCTAATGTGATACCACATGGGAGAAGACATCTCTTTATTCTAGTGCCTTTCTGCCAACAAATTAAGGTCCAGCTGCTTTGGAGAGAGATGTCAGGAGCCTGACAGCAAGGAAAGATGGTAGCACCTGCCTGGGTGGAAAGACTTTCTCATTTTTTGGGGTAAATTAGTCTGCATCACACCTCAAACTTTCACAAGCTTCATCTTCTGCCCTTGTAGGCAAGCCCTGACTATTAGGTTTGTGGATTTGTCTGTTCACTATGATTATATGTACCAGATGTGTGTTACTTAACACAGACTAATGGCCGCTGCTATAAGAATAATTGACCTGCTGGCAGTAGAAATGCCCAAGTTTGTTTCTTTTCCAGCTGGGAAAGAGGGTAAATCAGAAAATGGACAAAAGAGCAAGTTCTGGTCAGCTGCAGTGGAGTTTAGACGGAAGTTTTGGGTTCTTACTGCTTTAAGTGATGGGTAGACACTTGACAAAACTTTTCATTTCTAGATCGAAAGCTCTCTACATATGTGCCTTACAGATTTCCCTTCACTTCCAGAGGTGCTTGTTCACACGAGCCTCACTCAAGAGGAAGCAGTACTGTTCTAAACTCCCGGCTTCACCTTGTGCCCAGTTTCACAATGCTACTTCAAACCAAATTTCTTCACTCCTGCATGTATTTGTCAGATGAAGCTCTACATGAAATTACAACTGGATCTGATTGATGTGTTAAATACAGACCAGATACTAAGGAGGGAGGATAGCAATGAGAAATAAACAGAGCAATATTTTTGTTTTTAAAATACATATATACACACACGTATTCTATATATCAAATACACAAATATATATTTTTCCAGTTTCTAGTGTAAGAATATTTTCAATTGTAGAGTGAAATATTTTGTGCTTTGACTCAGGGTGCCCTAATGATGCCCAGGACATTTGGAAAGGGGAAGGATTCAAATTCACAAAGGAACGTTGATTTTATTGGCAAAATAATGGGTGAACTGCCCCACACTGGGTGTCAGGGACTGGAACCACAGTGCTGCCTCGGAGGACAAGAGCAGCTCCCAGGGAGGTGAGAACTGAACCTCCTTTTCCTCTCAGTAAATTAAGAAGCTGATATTCCTTCTTCCTTGTGAATATGCCCTAAATTGGCTGCAACACCAACCTATAAAATCCAAACATTTTCAGCAATGCCAGAACTATTCTTTCCCAGCTTCATTCATGTTCTTTACCAGAATCATTAAGTCATTCATATAAAGAATAGAGTTCACCTGCCATTATGAGGTTTATTTCTTTTGTATTTTTGTTTGTTTGATTGTTTTGGTTTTTTTGTTGGGTTTTTTTTTGTTTGTTATTTTTTGGGGTTTTTTTTTTTTTTTTTTTTTGGTGTGCTATCCTCAGCATAGATTTGAGGTTTAAGTTGAAATCCTCAGAAGGGGGCACTAGTCAATGATTTCCCCAGGATATTTTAATCCTGTGGTAATCATCTCTGCAAGGCGTGACTCAAGTACAGACAGTATCTTCAAGAGCAAATGCATTGTCTGTGGACTACAGCAAATTCCAGGGTGTCTCAGGGACCTCAAGTTCCTTCCTCAGAGTGATTTCTGTGAAGTGAAGTTATCGACATACTGAATGCAATGTGTTCTCCAGCAGCTGATATCCCTGGGGACGCTGACGATATGTTTGCTTGCTGGGTAAAATGTTCCTTCCTTCCTGAATGTAGTTTTGTGAAAGCTTTTGTAATGAGCTGGGAATCCCCCTCCTCTTCACAGATGTCTTCTGCTCTCTGGGGCTTACCCCAGACACGACAGGAGTGGTTTTGTAGGAGTTTTTTTGAAGAAGAACAATTTTTAAAACTCTGTTTATAAGTTGTCTTCTTTTCATACTGCATGGCTCCTCAATAAGGGTCTCTGCAGCTGAAAGGTGAGGGTCCCTGTTGCGTTCCAACTAGGAACTAAACACAAATGTGTCTCAAAATCATTTAGGTCTCTAATTCCCTTTGGTTCCCATGGCAGTCCGGCATCCAAGAAACTGAACTGAAACTACACATCCAGGCTTTAAGAAATAGCAGCTTTGAATATTCAACAGGAAAACAAAGTAAATGCGGTCAGTGCATTTTTGTAGCACCTTCTAAGTGTTCAGGTGCATTTATGAATCCTATTTTGTGTTCAGAAATATCTTTCTTTTGCTGATCAAGGTGAAGAAAATAGCAATAGGGATGCCAGGGATTAAACTCTCACAGGCTGCTTTGATTTTGCTTGTGTCGGTGTCTGGGGAACTTCATTTTAGCTGCTGCGGACCGATCTTCAGGAGATGTTATACTGCTGCAGCCGAAGCTGGGAACACTTGGGAAATCTGCCAATGGAAGCCCTGGGGATGCTACAATCTGATAGCCACCAAAGGAAGCCGGTCAAAAAAAGAGTAAGATCAACCTTAATGACATGCCCCATCATTCGGGCCAGGAACGACAATCAGCTCAGGCGAGCTCTAACGACTGTTTGCCACTTCAGCTAGCAGGCTATCCTTGCAGCATTCCTCCTTGGAAATATTCCTGTTGCGTTGACTGAATGCAGTGCTCAACATTGTGTGGCCAACACGCCCACGGCAGGTAAGAGCTGGTGTTATGGGACCTTTGGCTGACCCAGGGTCTGTCAGTGCCCTGTGACTCAAGCCTGGGCCATTCTTTTCTTCCACACTTGAGGGTCATCTCCAGGAAACTGAGTCACACGTTGCTCACTGCATTTTCCCTATTTCATGAAAGTTCTTGAAAAAAAATTTGTCGTGACAAGCAAGATTTGATTACAGCCAAACTGATATTTTATGTCAGACTTATCCTGCAGCTTAACTATATTCTTTATGAAAGAAAAATCAAAAGCATGCTGGTTTGCCCTATAATTGGCTTAAATACCACACTTTAGATGTAAATTTACTAAATGCCCTACTTTAACTGCTTCTGAACTCATCTACCAGTAGCTTGTACAGGCCTCAGAGAGGCAGCGTTTTTCAAGGGAAAAGCTCTGAGTAAACCTCACTATTTTCTGTCACCTCATCAATGGCTGAGATCTGTGTTCTGTTGAGCAAATACTTTTACCCTTCTGATATTTACAGTATCTGAAAAACATTTCCAGTCTGCTCCTCATGTTGGGAGCACAGAGGGGCCTCCGGGGCCAGGACTCGGCTGATTTCACTCCGTGTAGATCTTGGACTAATGAGGTGGTGAGGAATTTGCTGCTTTGTCTTTAGGCCACAGACATTTAGTGATTTTCAAGCCAGATAGGACTCATAGCATCATTTATTCTGCTCTAAATAGCTTATCTAGTGTCTTCCTACAAGGCATATTTTCTTGTTCTTATATCATTCTCGTAGCTCTTTTTGAAATTCTTTTTCAAGCAGTCGTTAGGACTAGACACTGTGGTCCAGCAATGGTTTCATTAACAATCCAGCCAGAGGTAACACGACTTCCCTACTTCTACCTGTCATCCCTCGACGGCTGATCTAAAGCTCACATTGGTTGATTATTCTTGTTATTTAATGAGTCTTGCAGTTCTTTATACTTTTCTTAAGGCCAAAGTCACACTTGGCTTTTGTGTTTGTAAGAATTTTTATTATATTCTTTTTAACTCTGCAGTTGTGTGGAAAATCTGGAGACTGTAACTCAAATGCCCGTTGAAGGCATCTCACAAGGGGTGGCAAATAGTCACACTCCTGCAGTGTTCTCTTGGTATGGAAGTCAATGCTGCAGGCTTTTGGAAGTCTGGGATTGAATATGCAGAGTCAAGCTTTCTCAGGGGGACATTTCAGGTACTTCTGGAAGCATCAGAGAAGTGGTATCTAAACACTTTTCAATGTTTCCTTTCCAGACATCTCTCCACTGTCTCTAGGGATTGCTCTTCACCTTGGACTCCTATTTCTTGCATGTGGCAAGGGGCACCTCTTCCCTCTGCCTTGTCCTACAGGTTTGAGGATTCCAGTGGAATTGGTGGGAAAATGCCCCCCCTCAACTCACATTGCAGCCACGTTGGGGAAGCAGCCCGACACCAAATGACAGCTCTGTGGTCCCATTCTGCAACAGGAATAGATTCATCTAGTGGCATCCTATAGGAAGACTCATGACTTATACCATGTGGTTTTTTAGCATCTTGGGAGGAAAAAGGCTACAGCTTTTCACAGCTGGGTGTTTGTTATGCAGAGAGAGCAAACAGAAGAGATGTACCAGTCCACCAATTATTTTTACTCAAGCAGCTGATATGAAACACAGTAAATCTTTCAAAATGTATTGAGAAGTCAAGAGTTCGGTGTTGTCCAGCTTATGTGACAGAGAACACAAAAGCAGTGGAGGTGGATTAGGAAGATCAAACAGGATGAGTCTGGTCCAGAAATGGATGAAAGAGAATGGTAATTCCCAAAGCTTTCTGAACAAGCACAACACTAAAACATGAGCCAGCTTCTTCGCAGCCTGGGACATTACTTATTTATAGACAGCATGAATGAAGTTGATTTATCAGAATCATTGACCTCATTGTTTGTACAATCAGCACTGGAGGATTTCCCCTGCACCTCAGTGAGTTATTGCTGTGCTAATCAATCCTTGAACAAATTTAGCTTCGCTGGTAGCAGAGCCCAAGGAGCCTTGAGGTCTCTGTTTGCAAGGAAAGCTGCGCCCAGTTTCTCCAGTAATACAGTCCTGAGGGAGCTCTTGGAACCTCAGCGTTGTGGAAAGCTGTGCTAGATGGGAAAGGCTAACATGATTATAGTGCCTGGGGAATTGAAGAACAATTGACATTGTCTCTAAGAGAGTGTTTTGTTAGATTTCCTTCTGTCTTAAATAGAGGGCTGTGCACTGCAGCAGACTGGGAGGTGCTTCCTGAGTATTTCAGCTCACTGTGCAGCATCAGCTGTCCCCATGGAAGGCAGTTCTGCCCCCGAGTTAGAATCCAATAATAACTGACTAGGCAAATGCACTAAATTTGCAGGCAAATAGTCTCTGATACGTGCATTTCAATGATGCTCAAATCAAGAGTCTTTTTACTCTTTACTGAAAGTGATAGCACTAAATCCAGGCAAATGCTAGACAGAGGAACAAGTGTAGCATTAAGTAATATAAATAGATAAAACCTGAGCATATTATTAAATATATTATGATTGTTCCTAAGCAATGAAGAATACTAGATATCTTCTTAACTTTGATGGAGGGGAAGTGCCCTTCCTGGGAGCATGTGATTGTGGCATTGAGATGAATGAAAAAACAAAAATTTGGCTGCGACTGCAATGTAAGCCTATCCAAAAAATGAAAAGCAGAATGTAAATTATTCTCTATATCTATGATTTTTAGCTCCTCTAAATATTTTTACAACTTCCATCACCACAGCACAGTATCTAGGAATACATTAATCTAGAGCTGGGCTCAAGTTAATAGCAAATGTGATAGAGCTCTGAGATTATTCAAGAGTATAGCTGATAATTGGAGTAATCTTATTAGTATTTTAGCTATCTATGCTGACCTCACCCGCTAAAGACCAGATGCTATGGTATTTTCAGTTTATTTTAACACAGATAAAGTCAGTCAAGACTCTTTACGTCAAATGTTTACTGAAACCCAGTTCTGTGAAGGATGTATTTGGAATCTCCTAGCAGTGATGCTGAAATCGTGGTAAGCAGATCAAGGAGTATAAATTTTACTCCAAGGAGAAGTAGAAATAAAGGAAGCCTTTGACAGTTTGCTTAGCTCCTCTCTTCTGTCCGTGTAAGGCAATAAGTGATTCCTCTTACTGCAACTGAGTGCCAGGGCAAAGACTATCTCCAAAGTTATGTCAAGCATCTGGTTATCAAGGGAACACGAGCCTTGGTAAATAGCATCAGACTAAATGGAAGATTAGTGGCAATATGAGACAAATCTCACTGAAATGCGTCCAGACAATCCACAGGTGTTTCACAAAATAACTCCAGACCATGGGAGGACAAGGCTTTTTGCATGATTGAGGGGAATTAAAGCAGCTCTCCTCTACTTCTCTTCCTGCACTGCTTGAGGATCAGAGCTAGGGGTTTTTTTGCCTGGAAGGGAGAGGAAAGCGGTCTGGAGAGGCTGTGCTGCCTAACAGCACTGGCTCTTTGCTGTAACAGGGTCTTCCTAAAAACTGTGGTGATCTGTTTTGGTCTTGGTTAGATGGCAGTGGGAACAGATAATGCTGATGGAAGGGCACAAAATCTCTGCTCTGCAGTGGGCAGGTTGTCCTCACTGCGGGCTGGATCTTCAAATGACAGAGTACCTATATCACAGTTACTTGTACTGGCAGAAGACCCGGTGCTCTGAACTTGACAGAGGTCCCAGCTGCTTGGTAGAAAGAGACTTCAGCAAAAGCATTTTAATGTTCAGCAGCTATTACTTTAGTGGATTTAATTCTTCGAGGATTTTGAGGCTGACAAATTGGAGGGCTTTTGTTTCTTGTGTTCTTGAAGAGTTTCTGGCTAAGGGCGGCCAAGGGGCCTCTTGGGCAGAGGGTCTGTGCTGGCCGTGCTTGTTCTCAGGATCGCCCCACATTAATCAGCATTGGTAATTGTGGTAGAAGAGTGAAGAAATGAGGGGCCTGGAACTAAGATGGACTTGTTCTGGGTGCTGGGTCAGGGAGGGGGAGATGCGTTACCCTGCCAACGTCATTAGTACTACAGCCTGCAGTGCGCTGTGGCACATCCTACTGCTGCCGGATGTGATTCAGGGGAAAAATGGCTTCTCTGTTTACCAGTGTCTTCCACAAAAAGTACAGATGCCAAAGCTAGAAAGGAAGAAAGAGTTATCTGTGATATACAAGAAAGGGGCAGGAGTGTGTCTTCCATAAGAACCTGGTATTAGAGGAAATACGATTGATGTGCAGGAATATAAACCGGGAAGCAGGCACTGGCTTGGCTGCTGGCTGTGCAAAGAACCTGAGTCTCCTATTCCTTACGTTCAGGAGCCAGGCAGGCTGATCAAAACTGTCCGAGCTAGCTGCTCTACCTAATGCAAAGATGTGGCTAGTGATGGGCTGAGGTGTTTTGGGTGCTGCCTTTGGGCACAGACCTGCGGGATACATCTGCGCTGCCTTGTGCATTTGAGCAAGACACGGATCTGAGCAAGACACACATTTGAACAAGCGGTCGGATCTGCTCTCTGGCTTAGAGAGCAGAGCAGTGCCTCGGGCATCACAGAGTTACGGTAGCACAACTAAAAATAGCAGCCGGTCCTCTGAGCTGTGAGCGGTGGAGGCACATTTGGCACCCTGGACTAAGTCTAGCTGTCGCCAGCCTACTGTGTTGCATGACATGATAAGGTTAAATGTGAGAGTTCAGGAGTGTTAGGTTTGCCCAAACTCCAGCGCTTCCATAGCTGACATTTTTCATACTGTTAATCTTCCTTTGGGTAGGGGCAAGATTAAATGATGTTCTAAGCTCCCTTCCAACACCAGCCTCTCTGACGCTTTGTCAGTGTCTTGTTTAAATCTGACCTTAATGCTGGCTTTTCCCGTGTTTCCTCGTGAGGCGTTGCTTGAAAACAAACCAGTTCCTGAACCCAAGGAGGACCACAAGAGAAACTCTGCTCTGCATTTCCCAGAAACAGAATCAGGCCCGTTGTACTTAGCACCAGGGCCAAACGTCAGCTGCTATTTACCCTGCAGATTGCAGAGATTTGCCAAACATTCATGCAGCAGCTCTAAACCTATATGACTTAGGAAGCAGAAAGGTTAAACACCATAAACAAAAAGTCTTGGAAACGTTTAAACTTTCTGATAAGAAAACCTGAAGTTAGGAATTATTTTTGCTCTTGGTTACCACTAAGGTTTTAAATGCTGTTAATGCTTCCTCTATGTCCTGCTGAGAAGCCTTTCACTTCCCTCTCCCGTGTGGCAGCCGCTGCGGACAATGAAGTGATTGTCCTGTTGGAAAAGCAACAGACACAGATGGGTAAAGTGCCTGGTCTTAACCCTCTGAGTGTTCGTGTGTGCACACGTGAAAGGGAGAGGTGATGCAAACCCCAGCCTAGGGTACCCTTCTCCTTTAGTCAAGCATGAGTGCACTCACGTGAAGCGGAGCGTGATCCAGTCCCCATGATCTAAGAAGGGTACTTCCTACCACCAGGAATGATTTGGTGGCCTTTTCAGCACAGACTTGGTCTTACAGGAGAGCAAGAGGCTATAGCCCAGCCCTGGATGTGCAGAAGAGGTGCTGAAGTGCTTGGTTGAGCTGATGCCAGAGGATTTTTTTCTTTGGACTGAAAAAATAAATCCAAATTCCTGTATAGAGCAGGAAAGGAATTTTCAGCTAGATAATGTGATTTCTACAGAATCAGAAGTTTCCATGGGAAGCTGTTGCTTTCAACAGAAGAGCTTAGCTGTTTCCATGGGGAGAAAAGATGTGAAACAACCGACTGATCTGAACTGCTCCCTTTGTTGAAAAGACCTGAACCAGTTTATGTAAAGCTGTTTCCCTGCTGAAACAGCAGCGTGTGCTGTGAGCAGTGACTCCTGCACCAGGAGGAACAACCCCCAAGGGGAACCCAGCCATGCAGACCCAGGATGCCAGGAGGCACCACGGGCATCGTGGCAGCCAGTGTGGAAGGGGTGCAAAACACAAGTACCCGGATCCAGGCTTCAGCTACCATGGAGTGCTTTTCATGATGGTGAAAACAAGGTTTAATACAGAGTCCAAAATTTTCAGGTTGTTGAGGATGCATTAAACCTAAGGCTGGCATGGATAGGTGTGACCACTACACTGATTTAAAAGCTTTATAGTGAAAATGTTGAGTTTTTCCAGCAGATCCATTTATTTACTTTTTTATTTGCAGAAAGTTTGCTCTTTCAGAAATTTTATGATTTTTAACCTTTCATTCTCATGTACAATGAAAATTAATACTGAAATATGTAGCTTTCCCAAGTGACAGGAATTTGTGATCCTGCTTTAACCAAAGCTCTTTAAACTTCTATCTCTTAGGCTAGGATTAATTAATTTAACTTTTCTGTTAATCATTTCATGCTTGAATACAATTTTTGAATCAAATCAAATGTTCTAATTCAGCTGAATTTCCAGGAATGTCTTGCACTCCCTGTTAGCTGGAACTCCATTGAGACTGTATTTACTCTTGAAAAGATTTATTAGGTTTCATTCACCTTTTCTTCCACCCTGTGAACATTAGAGGCAGTGCTCCTGAGCTCAGAGGAATTACTTTTGGTTGGGAAAAACATCACTCATGTCTTGTAGCTGGAAAAAAAAGTGAACTACTTCTGAAACAAGCAGTGTCTATTTTTCTGTAAATTGCTGTTAAAATGTTTTGATCTTAAAAAGCAATGGTCACTAGTTGCAGAAGAGCAGAAATTTGTGATGAAATGATTATTTTCTATAGCATTTCTTTTCTTCCCTTAAGGGAGAAAGGAACATAGTCAGCAAAATGCAGGGTAGCAGCAGATACCTCAACTGAAAAATCAAAATATTATCAGTATGGAACTGAGAATCTCTGCAAATTATTCTTTCATCTGACAGAAATATTATTTATTTTCCACCTAGCTTTATTTAAGGCTGCATTTGCTTAATGATTCACTGAAATACACGGCTCTTAAAAGAGGCATTCTGCGAGACCGTTTTAAACGTCCTGCCTGGTAATATTATCTATTTCACACTGCTCTCCTGAGAGCCGAGCAGTTCATTCCCCCTTGTTTTCTGGAACTTTAATCTTCATTAGAAAATGTTGACACACTTCTTCAGCTACATGAAAGTGCCTCTAATGGGGATCACATCTGACTCCGGAGGAAGGGGACTTTGGAGTAAAATCACAGAACATTGCAAATAAAGGAGAAATGGATCAGGGTAGAAAATCCACAGCTACTTCCCGCAAACGATGACCGAGTACGATATGAATTGCACCTCTGGTGTGAGTTATTGGTTAGCACGGTGAACGGATTTGAAGCAGCATATTTTACACGATCAGATACATAAAATGCCTTGTTTTTAAGGAAGACATTGTTCTCCGTTTCTATTTTTACGATGGCAACACCTCGGATTATGAGCCCATTGTATTAGGCTGGTGCAAACAGGCGGACAGGGGCCAGCCTGGCTCTGCAGAGCAAACACGCCAACAATGAAGGCAGAGAAAGAAAAATTTCCTGTTCCACAGCAAGGGAAACAAGGTGTACAGAGGGGACAGGGCTCTTTGGGGCCATGCTGGGCAGCTTGGGGCAGCTGGGGTACAAAATCCCAAACCTTAGTCTGTGGCTTCGTCTCAAACCAGAGGAGTCTTTAGGTTTGGCCATTGTTGCAGGCAGCACATCGCCTGGGGGATGCTCAAAGCCCGGCTGCTGTGTCCTGCTCATCCCTGTGGGATGGTCCAGGGCCCTTTGCTCTTGCAGGTGTATGGAGCAGCAGAGAACAGGGCGCGTTGCCCACGTGCACTTTCGGAAAGAAAGAGTGCCTGCAATATTTTATTTGAGCTGATTTCCCTGACAAGAAAATTAGAGTAGCTAAACATCGCTGCTGCTGGAAATTGATTTTGAACGTCAGCAGGGCAAGCGCTTGCCTCGGCCGCAGCTGCCTGACAGAGATTGTTTCTCTTTAGTGCCTGGGATGTTGCTGAGTCTTCAGGCATGGTGTAATCTTCCATTGATTTTTAATGAAACAGTGCTGATGCTCGTATAAAAAGGCACCTCGGGGTCTCGTGCTGACTTTGTCCAGAGCCGAACTCATCAGATAATGTTTTTTCCCGGTTCCTGCCCTGTCAGAGTAATGCATCTGACAGACACCCAGAAATTCATTCAGAAATTGCATCCACAAAGAAACCAGGCTGCCAGATTCGTAAAACAGATATTAACTCAGACACCTGTAAGCTCAGCTGAAGCGGACTCTTCCACATGGAGAAAAGACAAGTTGTGGAAACCACTTATTTCTTGTGCATTTTTGGCAGTTTAAAAGGGTTTTGAGCGGTTTTGTGCATTCTCATACTGACAAATTTAGAAAACACTGAGATACCATTAACTCTCTTCTTTGGTACCACAAAAATGGTGTGAACCAAGTGGCACGCAGCGTTTCAAACCAAGTCCAGCAAACAACCGGTGTCTGTTTGATGGGCAGCAGCAAACCTGGCTGGTTCGTGGCTGAGCATGTTTAAAGCCATAAGCTCATTTCCCTACAGCAGCAGGTGAGCACTGTATTACCTGACCCTAAATGTCCTCATGGTAAAAGCAGTTTTAAAAAAAAAGGCAGGTAAAAGCAGGCTCTAAGATTCTTAGGTGGGTTTAGCCATTTTGCGCTGCACCTCTCACTCATGCCAGTGGGTGTGAGCAAGATCTGGAGCCAAGCCCTGGTTTCGCAGAGCTGCAAGGGAGGGGAGCTCACGGCTGCATGGGTTTATTGTGGTGCCAGGGCTTTCCTGCATCACCCCTAGGCTTGATTTCAGAGGCCTTTGCTGCTGCTGCAGGTTGGCATTGTTATCTCTTTGGCTGCTTTCAAACCCATCCATATAAGCAAAGGTGCCAGCGAGCTGGTTAGGGAGAGAAATGCAAGGAGACGTTTGATGCTGGTTTTAAACCCTCTCTGACGCTGCCTGCATGAGGTGGAGGAAGCACCCTTTATGTCTGGGATGTGTAAATCTCTCTGCCCAGCTGCCTGCCAGCGCTCCAGTGCAACAGGGTGCTCTGCTCTGCAATTGGTGACCATGTCATGTGCTCGATTGCGGCTTGTGGTAAAACAAAGTGTAAGGAAAGAGGAAGCAAGGGTGGACCACAAAGCTCTGTCCAAAAACCTGAAGACTCTGCTAAAAGAAAAAAAACACATAATTTTTCTTTTAAATGTTGGTGTTTGCAGTGCTTTGAGCAAAGCACCTTTTCTCTTTCCCTTCTGTGTTTTTCTGCTCTTGTTTCAACCCAGCATTTGTCACAGGGAGACAGGGTAAAAGATTTTCACTCTACAAAATGCCAAATGTAGCCATGAACATAGCTGTTTCACATAGTGCGCTTTATCTGTGTGGCTTTTTCTCTGGTCTCAGGGTTATCCATAGCTCCTGCAATCAAAGTAGAAACAGGGCAAACCCAGCACTTAAAATGGTTGTCTACATGATGGCTGTAGATTTTACGCAACCAGGCAGGGAGCAGATGCAAGGAAAGGGTTGTGCAATCTCGACCGCATGGGAACAGGAGCAGGAGGATAAGGAAGGTGATGCTCGGTGCTTTTATTGCAGGCTCAGCGTTGCAGCCTATCCGCTCCCCGTGCTCTGCCACTCTGCCACCTCTCACACCAGCCTTGCACTGGGGCTCTCCATCAGCCAGAGCCCCTCTGCTGGGCAGGGAAATAAGCTCTGCCCATACCTGAACTGAACCCGTGCTGCTGGACAACAAACACTATATATAGCCCTTTTGAGAAGTCACCATTCAGTGTAGACCAGAGAGGACCCTTTCCTAGTGTATCTTGCCAGCAACAAGCTCTGTGTGTGTGCACATACATTTGCTTTTGTGTGAGGTGCTCCTTTGCCAAGGGACATTTTCCACAGATGCTGGCTGAGATCAGTCTGCACCTGCACATGTGTGTGTAACTGAGGCTGCGATTAACCCCTTTGTTTGAACAACTGCAGTTTCAGCCCTGAGCTCTTTTTCCAACCCCCCCCCCCCCCCCATATGCTTACAGCTCCCACTTCTAATCATTTGATATCCTATATATACCAAATCCATGCTGCAATTGATGCTCTGCAATTGCTGTCCTCTCCCACTGTACACACCGAACTTGCTGGTCATATCTTTCCCCTCTGGCATACAGCCACTTTGTCTGTTTCTTGTTCTCAAAGCATTTATCATCACAGTCAAAAAGTAAGCTGTGATATCTGGGAGCTGTACCTTCACTGTCAAAGAACACTGAGAATACTCATGGAGAGCAGGGCTTTCTCTGGCTTGACACACATACTTTTATACCAGAGTGACAAGGCCAAATTTCATTTTGCTATGGTTCTTAGAGGGATGCTAGAGCAAATGGGCAGCTCTTTCAGTGACTATTAATATGGCAAGACTGAAATCCTTCGTGGTCTTCCTGGAGAATGACCCTTTGGAGACTGAAGTCTGTGACTGACTTTCTGGGTTTTTTCACCCTTGGAGTCAACTTAGGTTGGAGATAGAGGTGGCCATGTAAAATAATTGATTAAGTGACTGTTGAACTATGTAAGGATTAGGCACCCTTTGTAAATCAGAACCAGGATTTGGAGGAGGATGGAAAAGACAGAGCACGGGTAGGATTGAAGCATTCTTGTATTGCAGAATTTCCCTCTGACAGTTGGTGTAGCTGCACCACATGGCATTGCTTCAAAACCAGCACAAGAAGCATGAAACACAAGCCGTAGTAGAAATCCCTCTGCCTGAACCCAACGGAGGCAGCAGCTATGTGGCAGAGGTTTGTGACACAGCAGCCTGGCATGGGAGCAGGACGGATGGAGCTGTCTCGCTAGCTAGGATGCACAGCACTGTTTTTGGCAAGTTAACTGCATGGTCAGTCATCTAGTCTGATGCAAATGGGCACACTTTCCTGCTGAGGCTCATATGGCAAACACTGCCATTTGGTGTATATTCTTGAATCGTTTCCCTCTTAACTTGCCATACTTCTGTCTTTGCTAGCTGTTTTCAATCCTGTCTCTAGACCTCATGCAGTGAGGTTTCTGCAAGGCAGTGCTGCCCGTACCACCAGGAAGGAACAACACCATGCCCTAGCTATTGAAATACTGGTACACTTTCCTGGCATCCTAAAGAGTTATGCAGCAGTTCAGCCTGGAGAGCAGGAGCCTGTGTGTCTCGACAGGCTGGTAAGGTATTCTGGCCCTGGTTTCTACACACTCTATTTTTAGGAAACTCTCACAGTGGTGTCTTTTCCCCTGCCTAATGTAAAAAGGTAACGCACCTCTGATCTGGATATTAGAAGATCATCCAGCTCCACAGGACAATGAAGAGTCAAAAGCACCATTTAATACTTGAACTTTGCTGCTGGCCCCTGACCGTGGCTGGTGCTTGCGGGGAATCTAAAGCAGCTGCGTGGAGAGGAGCTGCGATGTGTCTGCGCAAAAGGCAGCCGAGGGCCAGAGGCCAATTGTTTCTGAGTCGGTGGCATGTTTTTTTCTTCCAGGAATTTTGCTGCATTGTGGCTGAAAGGTCATCTTTCTCTTGGCCAGGGAAAGAGGCTGACCCTGATCCCACCCCTGCTCTGGGGTCCTCACTCGAATGGACTGATTTCATGATGTGGGTACAGAGGAGGAGGGGGGAACACTTCCACTGAATTTACTCCCAGTTCAAAACATTACCAGGAAAGGTCTGACAAGTCCCTTTTGAGGAGGTTTCTCCTCAAAAGCTGGTGTCTCATTTCCCCTCCATCCAATTCCCCACAGGCTCATCATCAGCATTAATCTTGCTCTGGTGGTTCACGCCGCCCTGTTCTGCAGCCATCCCCACTGGGGAGAGGCTTCCTGCGTCTGAGTCAGTCCGGCAGTGGGACCGGAGCGAACGGATGGAGACAGAAATGGGCTCCGCTCACGTGTCGCATCCTCCCTGCGCACACTGACATGGAGCGAAGCTCTGCCCGGCTCTGCCCCACCACACTGATCTATGTGTGGCACGTTCAAGCCACAGCCATGCAGCCTTTTTCAAACACCGCTGCCTTGCAGCACTGAGGCTTGCGTTTAGGGAACGGTGGGCTAACTTCCAGCACAGGGATCTGTGGGACTCATATTACAGTACTTAGGAAATACCCACAAAATATCATTAGACGCACTCGGTAACGGAGGTACATCAACAATGAGTCATATTTGCTGTTTGCCATTGCAGCTCGCGGTTGAAGCGCTCTGGATAACTGCGCAGCTTCCTTGGCTCTGTTGTGTACAATGGGGAGAGAAAAACCAGGAGGTTAACAGGTTAATGTGCTTATGGCTCGGTCTAATGCAGCTCACTGCAAGTGATTTATCTGCTGAAGTCCCTCCAACCAACAAGGTGCAGAGAGTGCCTAAAGTAACTCAGCAAATGAATGCTCAAAAAAAATCGTTCCCTCTGTCTTATGCTGGCTTTTTATAACCTGTTCTTTTAAAAGAATGCCCATTTCCTAAGAAATTTCCTTTTAAATGAAAGGGAGTGTTGTATTTGAAAGGTGAAACTGGTTACATTTCTCTAAAGATAGACAAAGAAGGAGTTTTAGGTGTTTCTTTGGAAAATGCTGAATTGAATAAAATTATAGGGGGAAAGAAAGGAAGCCTGGTTTTAATCAGTTCTGTTGAGAGTTGCAGCTAGCACAATTTCTTTTATCCATGCCTCCGAAGGAAGGAAGCACATTTTTTGGTCTTGGATGGAAGATACCTGAGGTTTTCCTCCTCCTGCGACACAGGCTGTAGGTGCAGTCCAAATCCAGTTAGCTGGCAAACCGCTTCTATGGGAATAAACTTTAAAACTGTTCCTAGGAAGTTTATTACACGTGGGGACTTGGAAACAGCTACCCTTGTGCTGACAGGATTGTTCAGAGACAGTGAAACCTATCTGACGGGCACGTGTTGTCCTTGCACAAGGCTGAGGAGATGACAGCATTTATCCAAGGGGATCTGGTGCTTGCGTCTCTGGATTCATGTGGTTACGCCGTGCTCTTTATGGTTGCGTGACTGGCTGTGTTGCACTGCCTCTAAAAAGGTCTTTTGTCCCTTTAAATGTCACTTACTGTCAAATCGTGGAAAAGTTTAGAATCCCATGTTGACATTAATGCAAACAGATAAAAATTTCTGGTGAGGTTCCACTGATAAACACTTTGGCTCTAATCTTGCGGTTGGATGTGTGTGGGCAGATGTATGTGCTTCTGCAGAGACCCTGACAGCCGGGAGAGGACACATGTGCTTTTAAGGCAGCTCTCTGCCTTGATTTTTTTGCTGGACAGGGTTGTAGTGAGGGGTTTTGAAAGGCAGCAGAATGACTGCAGAGCTCAAAGCCACTAATTCTCACTGGGAACTGGGCTTCATAAGCGGCTTGGGCTCTCTTGAAAGTCTAACATCATTGCTTTATTATTTAAGAAGTATTACCTAAATCTTTCTAATTTTCCATTTTTTCCCCCAAACATTTACAGTCCTCCACCTCACTAAATCCTACCTTGTTACCAATCATGGAGGCTTGAATTTTGCCCTCAGCTGTTCATGTAAACCCCTCATCTTCAACCAACTAAACACCAACCACATGAAGAATTAGCCTTGCATGGAAATACAAAGATATCCATGGGGTTTGCATAAGTGTGTCACATTTGCAGTGTATGTTGGAGGATGCAAATTGAATGAATTATCTAAAAATACAATTATGTTTAACTCAATCTTGATTTTCACTCAAATCTCTTTTAATGGCAAACCAGGCACTGAATTAATAGTTGAACACTTAGTTTCAGATATTAGGACCTGTGGTGTGTTTGTGCACCCAAGTTTTTGTCTTGGCAGTAATGAGAACTGAGTGAACGCAGTTCCTGTAAGGTTTGTGAGAGGGAAGATTAAGTGAAAACGCACCACTTCTGTCCTTCTTAAAGATGCTGCTGCTAGAAAATGCCCTAGAAGTTTGTCCTGCCAAAGAGGCCGTTTGTCCTGTCAGTGATATGTGTAGGAGCTGTGCTCTCAAGAGATGTCTGTTCCTAAAAGATCTCTTCCCTTTCAGGCTTTCCACGGTCATGCATCAACACCAGATTTGAAAATCTTAAATGTCAGCAAACAGTGGGACAATCTGTTGAGCACACTCAGAGCGCAAGTAAATTGTCTTTTTTTTTTTTTCCCCAGCTTAATAATGTAGAGAAATTCCATCAACTTTGCTACCAAATTTAGTGTTATCCAGCCCGCTCTTCTCCTGTAGTAGTGACTTCTGCATGTACGCCAGAGCACCCAGCCGATCACTCCAGTTATATTTTCTGTTCTTTGGTGTTTCAGCATTTCTGGGTTGAATCCCAGTGAGTCAATGGAAAAGTCCTGTTGAGTGTATTGGAATCAGGAACTGGCTTTTAAGCCTCTCCTCCTAGTCTAAAGTTAACACTGACTGTAATTCACAACATATGTGACTAGAAGGGTAATAACAGCCCAGTCATGAGGGTTAACTGTCACCCTTGGAAAAGAAATCAGTGTGCAAAGCGCTTCTGCCTGTATACCCCCTCTGTACTCCATTGCACTCCGGTTTCAGACATCCTCTTCAGGATAGTAATGATACTTTGCCCAGAAGGTTTAAGAGTTGCCATTTTGAATATGTAAAAAAATCATGAGCCTTGTCATGCTTTAAAGCGATGTTCAAGGTCAGCCAAACCAGAAGGAAATGCTCATTTGGAGTTCAGTCCTCTTAAAAATGATGGCAGCTTCACACTCATTAAGCACCACCCTGATATGGGCTGATGCCCCTTCTGTGGCTCTACAGAAATCACCTCTCAAGTAGCACATGCTGAGTGTCATCCAACACCAAACGACAGCCCAAGTTTAGGGCACTGCTTTGAATTCTCAGGTCACCAGAGCAGAGTTTGCCCTTGCCCTGAAGGCGAGCTCACGGGCTGCACGTAATGACGAATAAAGATTATTGCAGCTAATCTTGCTGGCTGGGATACTCTCCTGGCTTCAGCTCAGGCACAAGAAGTGTTGCTCGTCTCATATATATGGGCAAAGAAAGTAGGGGAAAGGCAAAAAAAAAGCTTCAGGAAGAAGCTTTTAGAAGTTCTATGTGCTGGAGAAAGTGAAGACTCATTTTTGCTTCAGAAAAGAGGAGAATCTGGACCGTACTGGATGTGTGCATACTGCATTTGGAATGCAATGGGGACTCAAGGCTGAACTTTGCACGATGTGAAAACCATCCAAAGCCTCTACTGTATGCAACATACTCAGGAAAATGGCTCTGTTGTACCCAGCTTTCCATACTTGATAAAAAAGGCTGCATTGTCCCCTCCAGGCACAGTCCTAATGCAAATTCATAGATATGGTTGATATGGCTGTCTTGCTTCCACAAGTTTTTTTCTGACAGTCCCTACTTAATAAAATGTTAAGAGCTTAATTGAAATTCCACCTCCAGTGGAACAGTCCTCCATCAGCTGTCCCTGGGAAGACAGAGTGAGCGATGACAGGGGAAGCATTGTGATGAGCTTTTCTATGCTCTCCTGGTGTTTTCTGAAATTTTTCCATTATTCGGGCTAAGAGGTCAGTGCTGCTCTGGAAACTGGGTTGTGCTTTTGCTTCTCTATTATCAAGTAAAACATAACATCATTTAAAACAACTGCCGAGATCAGAAACCAGTCCTTGGATAGCTTGGGAAGGGCCTGTTTTAATAATATTTTTTTTTTCCCAATGATTCTGTGACTCAAGCAGCAGTGAGTTACCATACCCATCTGGCCATATATATTTAGGCATAAATTGTTTTTCACAGAGGAGATCTGCACATAATTTTACAAGATGGGGTGGAAGCTGTCATAGGTTACTTGTCCCCCTCTCTCTCTCTCCTCCTTGTCTCTTTAGATTTAATTATTATCTTTGGTCCTTGTTCCTTTGACTTTTAACCTTTGAAAGAAAGCAAATGCCTTTGGTGCTGCGCTGAGAAAGCTCTCAGCTCACACACCATGGTTCTCTAAACAGAAAGATGTGAGGCTGGACAATAACTTCAGGCATGTCCATGAGAAGGGGTAGGGTAGAAACAGGGTCCCAGGAAGCCTCCTGACATGCTAACTCAGGGCAAGCCACCGGAAACGGGAAAATGGCAGCTAATAGGAAATAGGCAGATGGCAGGAATCTCCCAGATGTGCTGACAGGTAATTCAGGGTCTAATATTTTGCACCCATATGACATCTCATGAAAATAGGAATGCCTGTTGTATTTCCTTCTGAATACGGCAAAGCAGAATCTGCCATAGGATCTACCACGGATCTGGTTATCCTCATATTCTGTCAGTGTCCTTAGGGGACTCATTTGCACCAATAACTAGTTTTCTAAAATTCCTGGTTTTTTAACAGGCACACATTTACACACACACTACTCATATACACATGTAGAAAGACTTTCAGGCAGACTTTGCAGGTTTACAGCCCTCTCTTCTTGTGTCCACTAGTGTTGTTAGGCCATTACTGGCCTTGGTCACCAAGATACCGGCTGGCTTTAACCCCTTCTCGGACCGTGAGACTCCCTCACCATTTGAAGAGATTCACCTCCTCCAGGGCTGACTTTGGTGGAACTGCTCCTGATTTCCACCGTTTGAGGCAGGCAGTGATATTTTATAGTTCTGAAATTGCACAGGAGGAGGAGGAGGAGGAGGAGGAGAGGAAGAAAACACAAAAGCAGAGGGGGAGGAGGTAGGCAATACAGCAGACAATGTGGACTGTTTCCTAGCATCATTTAACGGCTGCTTGGAGTGGCTGAGAAATGACACCAGGAGTTTTACAAAGGCAGAATATGTATTTTAATATGTAATTACATGGTTACAATGTAGTGATATGTATAACTATCACAATTTTAAAAGCCTCTTTCATCCTTAATCCTTCCTTTTTTTTTTAATTTTCTTTATTACAACTATTTCATGGATCATAAAGTATTATCTACTACAGGATTTGGAAATTACTTGCTCTTTTTTTTTTTTTTTTTTTTAATTTTCTATTTTTCATCAATCTCTACAAGTTGTTGCTGTATATCTGTTGCGAACAACTCACTGGCAAATAATACAAGAAAGCCCTACACCAAGTCCTGGTGCATGTAGCAACCTCGAATGCAACTGCAGTCCCAGGATGGGCAAATGCTGGCACACGTGACTAAGGCTGTCAGGATCTGGCCCAGCGCACAACATTTCTTCCAATGAGTGACAGTCTCTCATCTAATCTATGTGGACATTTTATGAAGCAAAGTCCTAAATTTCAAGCCTTGTAACTTGCACATATGTTCCTGCCACCTGCCAGGGACTGGGAAGAGTCCGGTTTGAACAGGCACTCTTGGTTTTGCTTGCCTTGTACTGGGAGGTGTATGAGTGTGCTTGTTTATGTGAGATTTGGGAGAACAAAGGCTAATTAAATCCCGCCCTTCCAATAGGATATATATTTTTTCAACCCTGAAGCAAATGTTCTGTCTGTGTGTTTTGGCTTTTTAACTCAATAACCTGCAGACATCAACCACGTCAGCGAAGAAATGGAAAGCTCATTACTACACCATTAGAAGGTTTAAAACTTAAAACCAGAGGCTGTAACAACAGCAAATGGGATATCAAAGACATGCGCTTCTACTCGAGCCTTTCCCTGAATTCTGGCTGGAGGGATGCTGCGAAGGTTGTTTTACTGTGCTTGTGCACTCTGCAATCATCACAGTATGTTGAGGGTGTAATGGCTTTTTTTGGATATTGTTGTAGAGTCTTATTCAATCAGATAAACAGAACAAAACCTGACAGTGTGTATTCTGCAGCCAAAAAAGTGCTGTTGGGCCATGTGAACGAGCATTCGGTGCCTGCCCAGCCTTGCTTTGAACGGTGTATCTGCAATGACTTGTGCCACATGATTTTCACAGGGCAGTTTATTCAGTTTTACATGCATTTTACTAAAAAAACTCTATTCTAAATTTTGGGCCGTTGGAGGCCATTTAGGCTATTCTTTGTATATGAACTCCTAAAAAAAAGGCTTCCTTCTGCCCTGAGCTTTCTATTCTCTGTTCCTCGCTGGTCCCTCTGGACTGCTACCTTGCTGCTTTGTATTATTTTTTCCACACAAACCCCACCCTTGATGTTTGGAATACTGGAAGCTTTTTCCTACAGACCTTATTTTCTAAACCTTCTATTATTTCTGTGACCTTCTGGGTCACGCTTCAGGAGCATTCTTTGAAAGGCTGAGTCAATACAGAGTGAAACAATCCCAACCTGGTCTTACAGGACATGTGTTTCCACCCTGATACCTTGTTTTTTTAATCCTGCAGTGTCCTTCCCCATGTTCACATGGGTGATGTGTGCAACCTCACTTTGCACCCACGGGAGCATGGTGCTTTCCCAGAGGTTGCGGAGTCAGATGGGCAGTGCTGTTTCTGGATCGGTGAGGATGCTGCCATCAAAAGCAAAATGTCTCTGTCTGCTAGTCAACTGTTTTTACATGAGCAACAGTTTTAAGGCTCTACCTACACGCATATCCTCTGAAGGAAGTCTCCTGTATCCTGCACTGTTGGTTTCTTCAGAGGAAAATATCTGCTTGGAGCAGATCCTTTGGGGGATTCACAGTTCCCTCGAGGAATGTGGCCCTGAGCCAAAAAGATCAGGTGCAGCTGATCCCAGTAAAGCCCAGGGCTTATGAGGGGCTGAGTCGGTCGAGAAGGGTGGAAGGATTTCTGGCTGGAAGCCAAGCCAAGGCGGGCTGGAGGCTTACAGCGCTCTCCTATCTGCACCAACTTCTTTGATGTGTAATGGTTGACAAGGTGTGCGGAGGGTGGTCGGGGGCTTTGCTGGTTAAACACAAACCGCAGGTATAAAGTCTGAGTTGCAGTAGGGAAACATGCTTTTCAGCTGCTGAGCCTGGATATACAGGAACCTCCAACATTTCGTGTGATTTCTGTATGCTCCTGACAAGTATACTGACGCTATCCTTTAAAAGACAAACCCCAGAAAGCGTGAATGGTCGGCGTGGCTCACAAAGCCCTGCCACACGGTCTTTTCTCCTCATAAGTGGAAAACATGGTTGGTGCTTAGGATCCTTCTAGATTAAACATCAGCAAAAGTCCAAGCAGCTTTGATTTTGAGACATGACAGTGGTATTTTAAAATGCCTTAGCTGTGGATCAAGGTATTGTTCCCCAGGGTTTGTTTCTAACCCTGCAGATGTTTTTTAGGAATTGCCCTCCTGAAGTTTCCAGTTTAGGTTTGATGGGGTCAGATGCTGGCTGGTGTCTGAGCCTTCGCAGATTGCTGCACTGTTACAAATGAAACTTGCTGGTACCAAACAGCATAGGGAAATTGCATCATCTCTTAAATACCAGGAATTAATTTGCCTTTCACTTCCACCCCACCACCAAAAGAAACCTGTATCTAAACCTTCAGCCCTTGGCAGTCTTGGTGGGCAAACCCTGTATAATTTGTGCAAAACCAAAGGAGGAGGATGATCATTTCCACTCCCTGTAGGCTGGCAAACACAAAGGTATGGATCACTTTAATGGGCCTTGATGAGACACATGAACAGCATCATTTCATCTGTGCCTGACCGCCTCAGCACAGACACAACATTGAATTGACAGCAAAAGCATGTGGCAGCAATTACTGCCATGAGAGTTGCTCTGGAAGGAAACACAAAACCCCTCATTTACCTCCCTCATTCACCAGTGTAAGTTAATTTGGACATGCTATATTCCCAGCACAGTTATAAATTTTAAAATAAGCACAGCCAGGGCTGTAGCTGAGGAGGGTCTGGCTGGTGCAACTGATCAAAAAGTGCTCCAGAATATACTGGAGGATAGTTTACAAAAAGCTGACTTTTAAATCTTATGCCTACAGTCTATTTCGTTCTGGAACAAAATATGGTGCTTCAGGTCTACAATACGAAGTGAGTCACAGTATTGCCATTCTGCTCCCAGCACATTGGAGCATACCTATGGTATGAAGTGGGAGAAATATTTGGCCAAGAAGAAAGCTCCAGAATTCTTTTATGTACCGTCAAGACATGCTTAATAAATGGAGAGTATTATTTTCATATTGCGTAATTCAGACTTTCCTCATTCTGGGGTCGTTTCAGCAAAGCACGCAAGCGTGAGCTTATCTTCCATTTGTGTTTAAGCCCAGATGTCTGCTATGGGAAGGACTTTCCTCAGGGTTGGGCGTCCTGACACGTATGAAGGGAAACACATTCTTATACCTACATAGGGGCTGAATGAAGTCCTGCAGGTGGATATGGAGCGTGGGCGTTAGTGGCAGAAAGCACATGAGCTCTGTGGTCCTTCATCCTGCATTTCTGCTGTTTCCCTCCGGGCAGATTTCACTGGTCTCCAATATCACTTGCGTGGGCACGGACTGAGCCAGGCTGTGAGAAACAGCCTGAAGGGGAGTAAATGGAAAGCCTGGCTGCCCAGCTGGAAAGGCTTTGGGGCAGAGGATGAAATCCTCACCCTGGCCATGACAACAGGCGTGTTGCCCTCAGCAGATCAGATTTCAATCTGTGTGTATGAACAGACACCGAAACAAAGAGAGAAGCGATCACGATGTATATGGCCGGCTGGGAAGTGTTTTGGCAAAGGAGACAGGGCTTAAACCTTCAAGTCTTCCTGGTGGAAAATAAAGGTAGGAGCAACTTGTGTGCACACAGGATGGCAGGCAGGGCTGCTTGAGGGTAAAGCTTTGGTCCATGACACAGATGGTTTGGCCTTGATTCCTGCCCTGCAGCTGTGTGACCCTCCCCATGCCAGTATTTCCCTCCAAATAAAATGTGAGTACTGACACAAACCTGCTTTTATATAAAACCCATGAGCTCTCACCTATTACTGTGCTTATACTAGAGACTGTTTATGGGTTGAACTTAATGTTTACTTAATATACGCTACTCCTTGATATTAAATACCGTTAATATTAACTGCTGCGATGCCTGCTGCCCGCAGGGCTTTAACGATCAAGATCATCTAAAATAACAGTAGTTCATTTTATTTTTAAGCATTCAATATTGTGCCATGAATTTTTTAACATTAGGCAGTGTATGCATTATTATGCTGACCTCAGATATGAAGTGTGGTTTTTGACCAAACAGCCCAGAAATCTCTTTTGCTCTTGGTAATGAGAGCTCACAGAATCAGAGAGCTGATGAACATTTGAACCCTCCAGAGTGTGAAATAATAATGGCCAGCTGGTGCCGTTCAGTGAGCAAAGCAGTGAGCAAATAGCAAAGATATGAGAATTAAATCTTGTTTATACCACACCACTGAGGACCACTAAGAAACTGGTTTGGATTGGTTTTAAGAGGATTTTGGAACAAAGGAGTTTCTCAAAATCTCTCCCCTTTCAGAACAGCAACATTCCTTGGTACACACAGGATCTTTGGACTTTGAGTTTGGGAGCAGATTCTGGAAAACAGATGGTCATTGCTGAGACCGTCTGGAGAAATTAAGATGAGAAAACCATCAGGAAACTATGCCTAGATACGTCTTCAAACTCCTTTCCTTCTGCTAAAATGCTAAATTGTTACTGCTATGTTCATAAGGCAGCTTGGGGTGTCTGAGCAGACTCCCTGTTATTTAACAGAGAGGTTGGTAAGTCAGAAACCTTGCTGGATATAGCTGGTCAATGACGGATTAATAACCAGAAAGCCAATGCTGAAGTAATATGGGGGCTGGTTATGGAGAAAATATATGTCTTGTAACCTCAGGAAAACACAGGGCACAAGTTCATTTGATCCTATATATCATTTCGTCTTCCTAAGCCTACTATTCCCTTTGTAATTCTTTAACAAGGTGAAACAGTATTTTCAAGAATAGTCTCAGGGCTGTCCTTCAGCCTCTGTTGCCGTGTATGCTTATGTTCACTCACTTTGAAAAAGCTCTTTCTTTACCCGAGGGTATGCAGATTATGGCAAACCACAGTTTTTTCTAGCAAGTTTGCTTTCCTTCATAAACATTTTTCTCTGGAATTTTTCCCACCCTTGTTCCTTCAGACTTATTGATCTTCATAGGCTTACTTCATCCTAGTTTAAGATCTGTTTTCTTTTAAGCCAGCTACATGTCTGGGAAATATACACTCTGGTGTTACACGAGGGCAGAGGGAGATATTTCTAGAAATAGCAAGATGACAAACAAATAGAGAGAAATTCTAGTCTTGGCTACCTTACTACAAACTCACTCCATAGATCTTTTTATTCAGAACTGAGCTTTCCCATCTGTCAATGGGTGGATATATATCCCAGCAGATGTTGAAGAGACATCTGGAGTGTATCCATTGCACTCCCAGTGTCTGTGGTCATCCCCCAGTTACCATATATTTTTGCTGAGCTAAGGGAATTTGTGGTCTTCCCTCCAAATGGGCGATTGCAAAAATTGCGACATGTCTAACATCCTCTTCTACAGTTACTAAGGGTCTCCGATACCAAGACTCCTGCTTAGTGCTTGTGTTTCAATAGCCAAAAGTTTAATGAGCATCTAAACGAGCCATTTTATAAACGAATGGGGTGGATGTTGAGGGATGGGCTTGCTGCCATCCTGCAGAGAAGACCCTAGTGTCTGCGACAGGACTGTTGACCATAGAGGAACTGGGAACCTTCCGCATCTCAGTAAGCTGAGCGATGGGATTTGAACCTCTTGGGAATCAAAATGAGGGGAGGGGATTTTCCAAGGAACTCAAAACCCTTATTTTCAAATTGAATTTGAATTGGGTCCCCAGCTCTACAGGGTGGCTTCAAAAACTCTGAACTAAGTTTTCTTGAGAGAGAGTTTGAGAGAGATTTTCCAGCCTCTCACATCTGGCCACAGTCCAAGGTGCCCAGACAAGAGAGAAGAGTCTTCCAGCCAGCTACATTTTTTCTACCCCAGGAAAGACTCTGTTGCACAGTGTGAATGCCAGGTTCCCTCTGAGCTTTCTACGTTTTTAAAGGTGGTGTTTATCTTGCCTGATCTTTCCTGACTTTCTGGTTCCCACTACTGTTCTTTCCTACTGTTGCTGGTGAACGCTGACCCTTACTGGAATTACGGTGGAGCTGCCTTTTATAGGAGGTATAGGGGAGACTTTCCATTACCGGAGTGCCAGAAGAAAAGCAGGGGCAGCACTTTTTTGCATTTCCATCCCATTCTACCCCTCTTGACTCCCGCTCTGGGCTGTGTTTCATAGGCGGCTGTCCTTGTGCCTGCTGTTGCTCTTTTTGCCCATTATTTCACACTGAGACATGGAGCAGTGAGGCTCCTGCCTGGTGGTGAGATGGTATATGTAGTCCTCTGCTGATCAATGTCTTTTTCTTCTGTACATACTGACAAAAAAACACGAAGAGAAATAAAGCCCATTTACTAGACCCTGTAATTAACAGGGCTTGTGTCTGTGAAATGGTGAGTGGCGTTAGGACTGTTGTCTTTGCTTAGCAAACGGCATCTGTGCAAAAGTTTTGGAGGAAAATTTCCTGAAGTGGAAAATATAGGCACTTCCCTAACTGCTTATATAAATTAATACAGCAAACAAAGAAATTTTTTTGGGAAAAAAACCCCAACCCACTAACATCTGGTTCTCTGTAATCTAGTAAGTCTTTCTTCGACAAAAATGGATCACGCAATTATTAATATATGAACATTTCCTTGAATCTTCTGCAAATATGTAAGGCGAAAATTGGTATTTCCTTCTTGACAAATTATCTGTTGTGTGTCATAAATATCTTCATTCTGATTTCCTGAGAGTTTAGGAGTTTGCACAGAAATGCATTAAGGAAATTTTCTGCTTCTTTCACTTATTAATCTACTTATTGACCTTTTATTATATGCCACACATTCCTTCACTTCAAGGGTTTCCTGGCTTAGATTTGCTTGGCCCCAGCAAAGTGAGCCTTCCAAAACCAGATGAACCCAGCAGTTTGTGTGAGCATAGCTAAACTTCAAAAGGATTGCCTAAAAATCTATTGTTTCTTCTTTTTTCAATATCAAAAGGTATTTACCGTGATTTCCTCACACTGAAGCCCATCAGACTAAAAGCTATGTATTACAGCAATAGGCATAAATATTTACAGCTGAGACTGTATCTAATTTTAGGCACTCACACCCACCATGCTCACTGGGAAATGAAACCAGACTCTTTCAGGTTATGCTTCCAGCTCTTCGAAGGAAGAAAATCCACCAGTAGTGCCTTCTTGTTACCTCTGGTGGCTGTGTTTTTATTCTTGCCTGACAGCTCGCAGCAGGAGCGCATTAAAAAGAGTTGCCCACATCGGAAATCTGAAATTCAGTGGTCCTCAGACAGCCCAAATGAACTTCCTTAGGTCAGATGTAAGTCATACTAAGCCAGGATTTTGAGCCCTGTGTTGAAAAGCTCCTGGGTAGGACAGTCCATTTTAGCTTCTGGCTTATGGAACAATCCTTTCTATCAAATAGCAACAGCTTTGTTCGTTAAAGTGACAGATAACAGAAATGCCGCTATACGTGGGGGATCCTGGAAGTGACCTGACAGTAAATGGTCCCAGAAGCTGGAATATAGATTGAATTTCAAGTTCAAACTAACTGCACACAACTTAATTCCCCTAACCACGATGGTGTCCTTCCTAACTTCATATGGCTTGAGCTCCCAATCAGGTCCTTTACTCTATATTTCCTCCATAATCGACAAGAAGCATCACTAGAATGTCGTCATGGACACCTCCCTCAACATCCACCAGGCATCACAGTTGAAGTCCTTGTCCCAGTGTCACTGACTTCGGGGACCCCTCACTGGAGCAAGATTGTGCCTGGCAAGGGAAGACGTCTTTGAAAACCTTTGAGAGTGCTTGGGCCAACTTCTTTCTGGAAATCAAACCTGTGTGTCTTACTGATTAGAAATGTGGATTTATTAGACAGCAACGTAATGACAAAAGTCATCAAAGGAGAAGAGAAGGAAAAAATCACTCTGCTGGCAGCCCGTACTAGAGAGATTAAAGGTGCAATGGGTGACACTCAGTTCAAAGACTGTTTTCTAAGCTCTTGCCTGGTCCTGCCATTAGGTTTGCCAAGGCTTGCAAGGATCGTCAATCTCTCTGCAATCGTTACAGCTCTTCATATTGAGAGAGCCTAAAACCACACCTGAGCTCATGCTATTTGAAGCATTTTCCTTGGAAATGTTTGTCTTTGTTGCACAAACATTTCTTCTAGGGGAAGTGGGAGTAAGTCTTCCTTTGAATAATAGTGATTACAGTACAGTAACTGTAGAATGTATAATAACAGCAATCAAGTAGAACTGGCCAGAGGGATGATAATTCAGCTTTGCGACAACTTTTGAGGTTTTACAATTTATTTTCATTTTACGATGGAATGAAAACAAAACCTTCAGATATTTTGTTTTCAATTTAGGTCTTGCTTGCTGCACTGTCAGAAATAGCCAGAGGGCCCAGGACCTCAAGAATTTGTCCTTCCAAGTATTTAAAAAATGCTTCAACTTTCATGAATCAGCATTTTCTCCTGGTGGGATAGTTCATCAAAAATGTTCTCGCCAGAACTTTTGCTAACCCCGAAAGTTCAAAATCATGAGTCATATCCCCCAAAACATACTTGTTACAAGTCACTTATCATTTATGGATTGTTTATGGACCATATTCTGTTAAACATACCTTTCCCCTCCATCCTTTAAGCATGTATATTTGTTTCTCACCCTCCTCCAATTCTTCTCTCCTATTTTCTTGGGCTTTTTTTGTTTCTCATGCAGCTGCTTGGCTTTTTTGACCTTCCCTAGCTTACACACAAGAAGCAATGCTGAGGTAATGCTTTTATGGTATGCTGTGGCAGGGATTTTCCAGGAATGGGATGGCTGCTGGATGGTCTCTGCAATGAATAGTGGTCGCTACGGGGTGGTCCCACTACCATCCTGCAAAGCCCTGTCTGGCTGCTTGTTGGTTTTTACTCATCTCAGATGGCATTTTCCATCGGGCAGAGCTGACATCTGTCAGAAGGCAAGAACATCTGCTGTCATGCCCTGGCTGGCTGCAGCTCTCGCCAGCTCGGCAGCGCTTGAGGAAGTCAGAAGAGCCACACGGTAATAATTATCACTCAGTGCTTGTGGGGCAGCTGCTATGTGTGCAATGTCCGTGGTTTGGTTTTGGACCCAGCTGGCTCAGAGATGGCTCTGCAGGACCCATATCTCGTTCTGGCCAGCTCCACGTCCCATGCTGCACCCAGGCATGCCTTGGAAAGACAAACTGTCTTTCTTTTTCTCTAGCATTTCAGGTGGGAAGACCCTATTCTTTGAATAAAAAGCAACGTGAAAAAAATAATGAGAATAGGAAATGCAGCTATTCATTCTGAAAGGTGGAGAGAACTGTGGAAAGGGGATCACCACCTGGAAGGACTTAATGTGATGGAAGGCACAAGATGCTCTCTAGTCAAGTAGTCTTTGTATGGATTGTCACATGCACCTCACCGTAACATAGTGTGAATGCACTCGAACATGGACAAGGTTCCCTCGTGTCCTCAGGCGTTTCCACCCTGTTGGGCATAGTCTCAAAATACTGTTTTCCTTGCAAAATTGTAGCAAGACTCTTTTTTAATCTCTCATGTTCATGCATTTAAATAGAGGGCAGGGGCAGAGAAACTCAGTTGGGAGCACCATATGGAGACAACACAAGTTATTCCTGTTCCACCATTTTCTTGGCATAGACTTCCTCTGTCAAACATGAATTCAGATTGGGGATGCTGTTCTGCACGCACAGTCCCCATTGCTTTTTCCTTCCTTAGAAGCATCAGGGACAGACTTATGGTATTGCTACAAGTAGCAATTTACAGGAAAAGGAATAAATTGGGCAATATGCTGCAAATAATGGAAGAATGAATTATTTCACCCTTTTAGCAGTTTCCCAGGAGGCAGAGGGAGAAAATGCACTTAACACTCTAAAATATTAAAATAACAAGAACCACAGTAACCTCACCCCTCTGGACTTGAACCAAACTGAATGGTTTAGGTAAATTCCCAGCAGATCTCCAAGTGGCACACTTCATCAGAGAATATTACTATGCACAGCAAGGGAAATTCTCCATATTAATGCTATCATGAACCAGCTCAGCTAATTTGGAGCTCTTCCGTAAGGCCTGGGTTCTGGCAGATTACCTGAATATTTTTTGGAATATGAACTCTTTTAATGTTGAGTTTGATCCTGTTTTCATGGACGGTATTCCTGGAAAATTACTTTCTTAAAGCTGTATTTCACATATCTTTTTAATGAGAAATGTTACTCACTGGTATTCCTGGAAAAGGCTTAAAATATTCTGAGCAGTAACTAGAAGGCAAGAGATTAAGGGAATTGTGCTTGATTTTTGAGAGTTACTGGTTGCATACACAGAACAAAGCAAAGCAGCACAGTGGAGGTAAAGGGTCTAAGAGCTGCAATAAGAGCATACAGATACCCTCCTAGATTTTGGTCATGCTTTTGCTGAAAATTTTAAGGACAAGTTTTCAGAGAGCAAACATGAGATTTAATTAGAAAGAAATTACAAACAATTCTGTGGTATCCTTTGTGTTTTGATGTAGCTGAAAAGGTCTATGTGTAGTTAGAACTAAACAAAACTGAAGACGCAATTACAAAATGCAATATCATACGATTACATATCTATATGTAGACAGACCTTTGGCCCTCAGTGAAGTTTATATGCCCATATGGACTCATTTGGGGAGCAGGATCATACAACCTAACCTGTCAACAGCAGCATTCTCATCCAAGCTTGAATGGACAACCTGAAGTCCTGGACATTACTTCCTGAAAGCATTGCCTGAAATACAGCATAAAAATGTCTCAGGAGGCATTTTCTGTGCGAGTTTGTTTCAGACCTGAGATCCTCTGGTGGAAACACCTCACCTTTTGAATGAAAAATCAAGTCTCTGCATTTCTGCTGCTTGTGGACAGGGTCTCAAGCCAGTGGGCCACCAAAATTAGAAAAAGACATTGATGCTATGCTTAGTTATTGGAGGAAAACACACTGAGGTAAGTTAATCAGTTCTGAAATGGAGCTGGGGAGATTGTTCAGAAGACGAGAGTGCCCAAGCCAGGGAGGGTCCGGCCTTTGAGGACAGAGCTGCTCACAGCAGCTGGCTGGCTGCCCACTTTGGAGCTGGAGCATGAGACAGTTTGTGAACTGGAAACACATTTTCCAACCTTATGGGATTTTCCTTATGGTCTGTTCTCAGCAAAGCAGCCTTATTATTGTAAATAGATGCTCTTTTTGTCCCATCTCCCAGGGGACAAAAATTAATGTTATGTTTGAACATGAATGTTTTCCCACTCATTGCTGAAGTTGTTCTTTTCCTTAAGGTCTGCAGAAAGCCGGGCATTAGCAGATACTGTTAATATCATTACTTCAAAGTTATAGCTAGATGTCTGTGCCAAACAGTCTTTAATAAGAGACGTGGCCTCCATCCCTTCAGAATTGCAGAGGTTGGAAAGTAGCTTTAGTGAGTCATCTCAGGCATCCTCCTGCTTTGTGGCAGGACCTGTCTGTCCAGCCCCTCTGCACTGTCCTCTTTAACTCTTGCAGATGTCTAAGTGCTGTCTCCTGTGCTCATCACTCCATTACATCTTGCACACTGTCCTGAAGCAGAAGTGAGGATCCTGGTACAGCACTGTGCTGTTCTTCCCCTCCTGCTCCCAGGCCATCACCCTTCTGCCTGTGCCTCCTGTGCCACTGTGCTTGGGAATATTTTTACAGCTGTCCACGTCTCTCCCTTGGGAGATTTCTTTTTTCTTTTTTCCCAGTGCTTCTCCTGTCAGTGAATGGTTTTTCCAGCCTTTGCTTCCCCTGGGGCTGGTTGGCATGTTTCAGATTTATGGATTCATTGCTGTACCAATCCCTGAGGCAGAAAGGCAGTGCTGGAGCAACCCCACTGCTGGATTTGCTGGTGCCCTGGACCCACACTAAGTCTAGGGAACTGTGCTAGCTGAAGTACCAAGATCTCATGGTCTTTTACGCCTTCCCCTTCCCTGGGATCCCAAACACATGATTTTGGCTATGGGGACTAGATAGGGACACCACTTTCCAGCAAGTGCCACAGGGTGCAGATGGCACTGTGTCCCCCAGGACCCTTCTGAGCCATCCTGGCTACTCTCATATGATGACTTCCCATTCCCACATTTAAGATATCCACTTAAGAAGAGGGTTTTGCTCTTGGTCATAAATCTAGGAATATATTTGCTACAAAACAAATACTAAGGGAAAGCCACCACTGCATAATGAGATCTGCATCAGCCAAGCTTGGATTGTATCATTGGGCCCTCCCTCATGCTACCCTCACCTGGCTATGTCCTCACTGCTGAGAAATGATGGATGGTGCTTGGGATTGCGGCAAGGTGTAATGATTCATTCTCAGATCTGGGAGAGCTTTCCTGTTCACCGATACATGGGAAAGTCATTGGCTGATGAATGGTGCCTGAGCATTTCAGCACATGTAGAAGTTACATGTAAGGGCTAGTCCCTGAATTCAGTAAAGGCTGCTGGTAACACAGCTTGTCTTGGGTGAGACGTTTCTGAGTGTGACTGATGCCTGGCAATAAATAGAGTAAATTCACTTTTAATTATTAGACATTATTTTAGAAACCATTTTCCTTGATCTTATTTGAGGAAAATAGAGAGATGAGTAGCAGTTCATAAATTCAGTCTAGAATTCATTCATTCAGTGCCTCTTGGGATAAAACCTGGGGTGACAATTCATAAAGTTTTCATTCTTTAGTAACTTACTCCCTGCCTTAGCTGGAAGAGCTATAGCTTGGAACAATATATCTGTCAGGAGGCTGGGGAGTGATCATTCTTAAAAGACTAGAAATATAATTTTTTTTTTTCATTGCAAAGATAAATAATAATTTGACAGGAGGTGTCATTACTGTTTAATGACTTTGTCTGCACAGAACAATTGAAGGAAGTATGTTTGCTCTTCCTCATCCCTTGCCGTTTCCATGATGTCATTAGGTCTGGCCATAACAACTGGAAAGTTAGAACATAGGAAAGGCACTGCCTGCAGGGCAAAATAGACAGAGCGATGCATGGTAGCAAAGATGTGTATCACTAGTACAGACATCAAGATAACAAGTGTTATCAAGAGAACAGAAAATGAGAAGGAAGTTTTAGTGGAGGCATTTTGCATTGACTTAATCGGTAACTAAGTCATCGTAATGGTGACTTGGTAAAAACACTGCCACATCCTGCAGAAATGAAGAATTTTTTACATGTCTAGGAATTCTGGTTCTTAAACTTCTGTGCTAAGTTTTTGTTTCCTACATGTGGGTCATCTGCTGTTGAAAAGCATCTGCCAGCCTGTCAACATGTACCTGGTCTGGCACCACCTGTAAGTGGTTTTGCCCACTGGGATGGCTGGCTGGACACATGTATTGAGTCAATTGTTCATTTTAAGATAGTGAATGTGATTGTTAGTTCAAGCTGTAGAGATTGTCCTTCAAGAGCCAGAGGCCACAGTTTCAGTTTTGGTTTCCTCAGCTGATGTCACCTCTTGCAATATTATGCTGATTAGAAGGGGAGGGAAAGACTAAGACTGACTGTCTTGGAGTAGTGGGGAAGAAAAAGGTCATTTTCTCGTTGCTTCCACTGTTAATGCTTTTCGTGCTCCGGACAAATCCCTCTGTGTTTATTTTCAGCAGCCCATTGCTGCATAAGCAAAATGTCAAAATCTGTTTGCCGATCCATGTATCAGAAGAATCATTTCAAAAAGTCTCTTTCTACAGCACTGAGTACAAGAATGCTGGATTGGGCCAAACTCACAGCCCAGGGAGTCAAGTCTTCATCTCTGATGTATCAGTGAGCAGATTTAGGATAATTTGCCATTCACCAGACCAAATTTAAGTCTTCCCTTGGCCTCTAAGAGAAGGTGGTGTCAGCTCATATTTTGTTATCTCTTGCAGAAGTTTTCTTCATTGAGTGCTTACAATAGCACTCAATCTCCCTGATATCTGGTCCAACCTTCTTTTTTGCAAACCTTGTTAGATTTTGTCCTCACTAACTTCTATACAGTGATAAGTTCCTTGGGTTAATCGCATACCATGCAAAGAGATATTTCTTTTTAATCCATTTGACTTTCTCATCTTTCCAACCTGTTCCCTCAGGACTGTGGCTGATCTTAAAAAAACCCCATCATTCTACATCTGAACCACCAATGCACATTCAAATGGTCTAGACCCTTGCTCAGTATTCTTTGTGTCTGTTATTGCCCCCCTAAACACCATATAGCTATTACAAAATAGTACATAGAGAGGTTTAGGCAGAATTTAGGGTGGTTAAGTCTGGATAAAGTAACATGGCGGCTTCATCTAGTCCCCCAGTTCCTGGAACTATCCTTCCTGATGTGTGTTGTAGTTTGCTTATTCTCTACATCTAGTTTTTAGACTATAAATGTTAGTCATGGTGTAGCGTTGTCTCCTGCTGTGCTTGATGCACATGGACATCCATTGACTGCTGATACTGGATGAAGAAATCGGTTCTCTGCATCTGGCTGCAGCAGCTTCTGGCCTGTCAGCTGAGTCCCGGGTCACCAGGAGGATGCTGGTGGGTATGGGAGGGATTGGTGCAGAGCTCCTTTGTGTCTTTGTAGGATAAAGCTTTTGTCGGTGTAAAATCAAACCAGTACAAAGAGAAGTTGTATAACAGAGCCAGAGGCAAAGGTAGGAAGCAGCTCAGGTGCTGCAGGCTCCTCCTCAGCCACAGCTGCATTTCAGCAGTGCCAGGGGACAACATGACTTTGTCACCACAGTGGTCAGAGCACTGCTGCAGAAACCATCTGCCCTGAGTAAATAGGGTTACAAAGCATGCACACACCTCTGTCTCCATGGGCTTCAAGGGGATTGCGCACCCACAGGACAATACAGGGATGTGTGTGAGGAAGAGAGATACGAGCGATCGTTATCTCAAGTCTGCATACTGTAAAACACCTTCAGAAGGAAAAGGTCTTAAGACACTCAGGGGTGTGTATGGTGCCTGTTTCATCTGAGTGTGGAAAAACCATGGTGATTCAGGCAAAAGGACCTTTCTGGTGACTGTCAAGGCTTCCTGGCTGTGAAAAAGCCAGAGGAATACTAGATTTCCTCTGGCTTGTGAGACACAGGGCACAGAATTAAACCATTTGTGGGGAGCCTAAGAATTAGTGCTTCTGTAAAATTTATCTTCAAAAAAGCCAATTATGAAAATCTTTGAATTGCACTGATGGGTTTCTGTTGTGTTGTACCTTGAATGTTTTATTGAGATGCCTGGTTTATTCTGGATGATATCATGAAGATTGTCAGAGAAGTCCTTTTCACTCCTGAGAGGCAAAATGAACATATCTACTCTGTGGCTGCTATTCTACAGAGACAGATCTTAAAAGAGTCAATGCTTTCTTTTCTTAAGGATAAAGTTCAAATCCATATGATCAAAACTGGATGAACATTAAAAGGAAAAAAACCTCACTGCAAACATCCATGCACATAAACATCACAGCTCACTCTCAGTGTTATTTATAGCTCTTTCAGTTTAATGACCCCAAACACTGCATGAAGGGTTTCTCTAATGTGCTACCAAGACTGTTTATAGGAGACAACTGTTTCAAGAATGTAGTAGTGCGAAGATTCCCACAGCAGCACCCATGCAGAAATTGCAAATCTCCTTGGGCAGGCTCTTCCTGTTTAATAATGTTTCAACGGGGGGAAAAAAGCGATAGTATGGGGTTTAAAGCATTGCTTATACACCCTGGCAAGCAGAGATCGGTCGAAACCAGTGTGCATTAGCAATCAGTTAAAAATAACCAGCACATCAAAAGTGTGGACAGATGTGCTCTTGTGCCTGTAGCTGGAGAAATATTGGATGTTACTGCTCTCATCTGGTTTCTGACATGTCTTGGCTGGTGATTCCTCTCTTATGGGGAGAGGCTGCCCTTGGGTGCACCTGCCTGCCCCAGGACTGAGAGTGGCCAGCCATGGGCAGACCCCCTGTCAGTGACAGACCATTTCCAACTGCTCGTTTTCGTGGGAGGAGACAAGGAACAAGGATTTGAGTCAGTGCTGTGGCATATGGGCAGGATATAATAGATTTGTGGATTTGCACAGGTACAAGCTGACTGCTCTGGCCAAGAGCAGTAGTACTGCTCCTGTGATAATAAAAATGCCAGAGCAGAAGACTCTCCCTTCCCACATGGCTTGCCTGGCCAGCAAGTTTGGGATCACTGCTCTGCAAGATTGGTGAGTGCTCCAGCCCACTAACTGCAAAGTTAGACAGATTAAATTGAATCATCACTAAAGAACCAAAAAAAAAAAAAAAAAGTGGCTCCTAACAGTAATTAACATCTGTCTTCTTCTATTTTGCCTTTAATTTACAGAGTTTCAGTCATGGCTGAACTATTCTGTATGCTATTCATTAGCTGGTCACATGCCACTGCTAATTTTTTTCAAATGGATTCTCTATTTATAAATGTTCACCACTTTGTGCCGACACATGAGGGGAGGGAGGGACATATTTACATCATCTACTTTATGTCTTTAGTGCATGTGCTTTGCAGTTCTCCTTTGGAGGAATTTACCTCTCTCTTTCACCAATGATGCAACTTTGGCTCCTAAAGCTATTTATATGACATTCATCTGTGTTCTATGCCTGAACTAGACAACTAAGTCTCACCACTTTCTTATCCTTAGACTTCAACCACCTGATGAGTCCATTTGCCTTTGCAGAGAGGACCAAGTTAGTTGCATGGCATTGGTACTGGTCCTCAGTCACTGATTTTTTTTACATTTTAAAAAAATGCACTGAAGAGGAGAAGAGAAGAGAAGAGAAGAGAAGAGAAGAGAAGAGAAGAGAAGAGAAGAGAAGAGAAGAGAAGAGAAGAGAAGAGAAGAGAAGAGAAGAGAAGAGAAGAGAAGAGAAGAGAAGAGAAGAGAAGAGAAGAGAAGAGAAGAGAAGAGAAGAGAAGAGAAGAGAAGAGAAGAGAAGAGGAGAGGAGAGGAGAGGAGAGGAGAAGAGGAGAGAGAAGAGAAGAGAGAAGAGAAGAGAGAAGAGAACAGGATAGTTCCAGCAGGAAGTGATCTACAGTGATCATCTAATCCAACGGCTTGACCGATTTAGGGCTGATCAAAAGGTAAAGTATATTATTAAGAGCGTTGTCCAAATACCTCTTAAACACTGACAGACTTGGGGCATCAATCACTTCTCTAAGAAGCCTGAATATAAATTTTAGGGTGAATACTTTTCATGCTAAAAATTGCTGGTTTTTTAGGGTGCGTGATTATCAAATGGGATGCTTGGTAGCTGCCTAGGTAACAAATAACACACATCGCCCTTCTGTGTTTCCCCGAGCATGTCAGTTAATTTTGGTACTATTAAACCAACTCTACCAGTTATTGAATTAAATTTTTTTCATGGTACAACCTCAGCCCTAATTAACCATTCATAACCTCACATAGCTAGACACACCCTGGCTGAGAGACCTTTGCTCACGGAAAATCAAAATTTGATCTTCAAAAGACAGAATGGAACCAGCCTGTTAAAGCATCTAGCCACTGTCCAAACAGCCCCTATTGTTACCGTTATTGCCAGTAATATCCTGTTTGTCATTGGGATTGCACTTTGGTTCTCCTGCCCTAGAAATAGCCATTTACCTTGTGGTTAAACCCCTTCAGTGTGGGACTTGGAAATGCACCAAAGGTAAGAAAACCTACTCAGGGCTCTGGCCTCCAGCAAAACCTCTTCAAAATGCCTTGAGAAACAAACTTTTATATATCAAACAAAAGAAACCCTTTTCGTATCCAAGTAACAAATTTGCCTTCTCCATCTGTCTGGCATTGCCTCTGACCTTACTCTACATCCATCCCATTCCAACCCTGGCAACAGGCCCTAAACAAATTCATTTTTGTGGACTGTGGGTGAAATCTGTGGCAGAATATTACTACTGTGGAGCTAATAACCGGTTTGGACTTTTGTACGGTGCAGCTGCATACATGGTGAAACACCAACAGCTTTTCGTCCCAGGCATCACCGTATCTGAGTTGTAAACCCTGTGTGAGTTATCTGCAGGAAGCCTGTTCCTTCCCTGGGTGAAATCCATCTTCTGCCTTTGATTTTCTTAAAGGCAGGTTGGGCCCAAATTTTATAAAGTGTTTTCAAGCCCTTTCATGTGAAAGGCACTGAGTAAGTACTGTACAGATCGAATACTGTTGGATCTCAGCCCTTCGGAATGCTCATTGTTTCCTCTGGACCAACCGTGTTGGTGTGTTCACCTGCTTCACCCGTGCCATGAAAACCTGCCCAGGGAAGGAACTAAAAAGATGCAATGCAACAGGGCAATAAATGTAGCTGGTGCTGTGGGGCTGTTAACGGTTAACGCCTTGGCCACAGCAATGGTGCATCTGGAGCTTTTCCCAATGCTGGGCTGGATAGCATCACTGTCTCTCCCAGTCGCTGGAGTCGTGGCAGTGAGAAACTGCTCTGAGATCACCACTGGAACTCTCAATTTTTAATGCTTCCCTCCCGCCCCTCCCCTTTTTCCATTAGAAAGAAGGAAATTGGTAAATATCCTGGGACTCACAACCAGGCTGTGACCTGGTGAGGCAAGAGAAAGCGCTTGCTAACACACCACTGCTGGTAGTAACGCCTGGGTGAAAAACCTTCAACGGAAAGAGCACCTTTGCAAAAACCTACAGCAATGAATTGCTTTTGAGCATTTTCAGCACACAAGAACTGAATCAAATGGTTGCAGCTTGTTTGGGAAATCTGAAATAGTTGATTTTGGCAGGGGCAAGGGCAGGGTTCCTGGGGTCAATTCAAATGTGATTTTCCAGATCCTGCACCACCCTGCAGGATCCGCTCACGCGTGAAGCCTCCCTGTGGGTTGTGGTGCCTGTAGTATCACCATGCCCATGGTACCACTGTGCCCATGGTACTGCTGTGCCACCTCTCCTCTTGACCATGTGGAATGGGCTGTTGCAACAGGATAACCTGATGGCTGTAAGCTCAGAGGTGGGGCTGCCCCAAGTGAGCTCTTTTCTCTCTCAGTACCCACAGTATTTTAAATAAGTTATGTTGTGCTTTATGCCACATATTATTTTTGTGGTTTATGAGTGGGATTTTTTCCAACACTCTGCTCCAGAATTCTTTTCCACTGCTTAATTCTGTGTGCAGTTTTGTAGTGAAATTGGCTTAATAACTCTAATTCCATTTTTGATCAATGCTAGTTTTCATCACTGCCTCTGGACAGGGTTTGTCTCAGAATAGCATGTTGATATACGCAGCTATTTTTTCCCTTATCTTTCTGAACTTTCTCACTGAAAACATTCTTAGTTTATATTTCTGTGCTGTAATGATTAAGAAGGCAAATAAGAATAGCTGGAGATATTTTAGAGGTCTAAATCTTCTCGCCCTGAAAAGGTAGCTGGCTTTAAAAGTGCTGCATACTGCCTTTACCTGGCACCCTCAGGAAATAAGGATTATGTGGTGATACTCTTCATCTTCCCATCCTTCTCTCAGCCCTTCTCTCCCTCAGTAACGTTTGAGCCTACTGGCAATTTCTACCACTTCTGACAGAGAGGAAATACAATCAAAACAAGTCCCTGCGAGTCACCTGCAGTGGGGTAGGGAAGAGAGACTCAGAGTGGTGTCCCCACCGAGTGCCAGCCTGCCTGGCTGGCATCAGCACACGTGTGTGCCCCCATGCTCACACCAACCCCCCCAGCTGACAGAACGATGCATACATTGTCTGGTACCGGCTATTATATAGTTTTTCCCTATGCAGCGGTATTCGCAGGGCATGGGAGAGAGTGAAGGGCAGTGGGTGCTGGAGCTGGCATATTGCTGGGGAGCGAGGCTGTAAGGGACAGGCACATCTCAGCTTATCATCGGAAAGTGGGTGCTGCTGCAATATAAGACATAAATTCATGCAGCCAGGCTTCCTGAGGGGTTTTGGCTCATGGAAGTACTTATTTCCACCATGCAGTATTCTTATATCTTGTCTGGGTAAAGGTTTTTTTCTAAAATGGTCATTTAATTATCTTGTGGGAAGGGTAGAGGAAAGAGAGTGTTGCTTGCACTAGAGGTGATGCTGCCCACTCTTGTGGAGGGAAAGAGCTTCACATTTCCATGGATCAGATTCTGTAATTACACAGCTTTCTCGTTTGGCCAGTTCATCTGCTAAACCTGACACAAAGCCAGAATGAAAACAGAGATTTTCCCATTACAGAATACCAAATCTATGATAAGTCACGCCATGAAAATTCGTTTTTTAAGGAGGTGGGGAGAGAATAAGGGAAACTCCAACTGCTGCTGCAAGATAAGCAATGAGTTTTGCAGTCCTTCTAGATGTGTTTTTCAGGGATGTCATAAACAACACCAACAACCATAAGCCAAAGGAGCAGTGGGAGAAGAAAAACAACAGAATTTGGGATGGGAAAACTTAGACAGAAGTTTGAGCAACAGTTTTAGCCTATCACACCATCTGCATGATAACTTTGGACACAGCTGGGTAAAGTGATTGCTACAGAAAGAATATTGCACTTAATCTGTGGGTTTGTTTTGCACAGCAGTATAGTGAACATCATCGGTGATCTTGATTATGCTTGTAATTTTTTCTTGTAAGACAAATGCCCTCACTATGAAAGTACTCAAACCAATCACCACTTCTGCTTTCTCTACTGTCAAGTTATAATATTCAAATGTATTAACAGATGGAGTAACAAATGTCTCTGAAAGGAGAGTTCTATTCTGACAGCACTGAAAGACTCTATGCTGGTTTTCTTGAAGGTTACTCCTTAAACAGGATACAAATATTGTAATTTATGCATCATCTACCATGAGGCACAAGATGACTGATAGCATGTATTTTTCTGTATATATACACATACATTCTTCATCATAACTGCAGCCTGTGAAGTTCAAAACTTCAGAGTTTCAGATACAAAGCAAGAATACAAATCGATGGAGGCTGATTTATATGTGTTGTCCCCCAAATCCAGTGGCTTTAATTACATCACTATCACTGCTTATTCACCAAAACCAAAATAAAAATCGGACGCAAACGAGTTCTCTGAATAAATCCTGCATTGCCCCACTTGTATGCGATGCCATCTAAGCTGCCTGGCTGCCATCCAGGCCTGAATCACATTCCTGGACAAGAAATAACCCATTCATCCCCTTTGAACCGTCCTCTCCTCTCCTTGATCTTCCTTTACCTCCCACCTGGCCCTCCTGGAGCTCTCAGTTAAACTTCTTTTAAAGTGCTTTCTTACCTGCGTAATGGTCAAACACGGTGGGGACATACTCCTCTGGGAAGGCATCATTGGCATAACTCATCAGCAAACAGGTTTTCCCAACTGCACCGTCCCCAACCACCACACACTTTAACATCTTCTTCGTGTTATTGCTGCTCCCGTCAGTGCAGTTGTCATCTTCCTTGCAGCTCATTCTTGCTGTTGTTGCCGCTGCTCTTGCTGCTCCCAGGACTTCCAAGTGCACATGAAGGAAAAATGAAGTGCGATTGTATTGACTTTTCCTGAGTTTGGAGGGGAGGGGTGGGGGGGCAGCAAATCTCGAACTCAGGAAATCATACTAATGTTTCCAGGCTGTCACAGCCACTTCTAACAATTACCAGATCAGTCAAGAGAATCATCGAGGTGAATAAATTAAATAGACAGAGAGAAGTATCTTAAAAAGAGCGATCTGTCCCTTCTCGTTCATGCCGGTCAGGAAATCCTCATCCTGCCCCGGAGTTCGCAGTATTTATTGCGACTTAAAAAATATCAGCAGCCTGCAGCTTCGATTTGTGTCTCCCTTCCTCCAGCTTGGCGGCAGGAATCAGGGATTCCTGTTAAATCCACTCCATTTTCCATTTCATTTCTAACATGGAGGAGAGCCTGGACCGTTTTAATGGAGTTTTTCCTTTCTTTCTCCAGCTTGCTGTGTGTCAGGAAATCATGGGTTTCCTGCTGAATTCCATATTAGGATCAGTGGGCTTGTGAAGGGCTGCAAACAATGGGAGCTCTGTGTGTATTTGTACTTTGGAGGAACTCTGCCAGGACGTGCAGAAAGAATAACACTAGAGGTCTCTCTGCAGAATGAACAGTTTAGGCTTCCTGCTCGAACCCGCTCTCCAGCCGCTTTCTGGGCTGCCAGCACCGAGAGCGGAGAGGAGGATTTCGGAGCGGCTGTGAGAGATGTGGGTGTTGGACCTCCATGGCCAGGCGGGGTGTGGGGAGGCTGCAAGCTGTGCCCGTGGCTCAGGGTTGTCTGTTATTCCCAGGCACGGTCTCCTCTGATCGCGGGATAGGTATTTTCTGCTGTTTGGGAGGGGAAAGGGGGGGAGGTGGAAAGGCAGACAGGAGCTGTAGTGGGTAGGTAGAGTTTAATGTCAACTTTCTGTGCCTATAGCTCTTCAAAGAACTTTTTAGAAAGAATAAATAATTGATTTTTTTCAATTCAGGCACTCAGAAAATTTCTCTTGCATTTCCCCTCATCCACAGAAAAAAGGCAAAAGAGGGATTTTTCCCCTCCTAGTGTTAATACGTGAACACAGACAGAGAGAAAAAAGTGGAATTAAGAGTCATGGGAATTTTAAAATAATAATAATAAAAATAAAAACAACACATAGCAGTCTGTGGAAAACCAGCTTTGAACTGTATGGTTCCCACCCCCTTGACTGTTTTGCTCCAGTGTTTCACGTGCCTCCTAAGTCTTCTCTCCATTTAAACAGCAGTCTATACGCACATGAAGGGCCAAACGCCCTGCTCCTTCCACAAGAAAGATTTTGCCATTTCCAGCAGAAACGAGCCAGACATTAACATAAACCCTAGTATATCCTGCTGACTGAATTTCCCCTCCACAAGACTTGAAGGCTTTGAAAGGGGGGAAACAACCCCCTGCTGGGACTCGACAAGGAAGCACACCAGTACTGAATGCTTCTGCTGCCTTGCTCATGACTGGTTAGAAAGAAATGCCCAAAAGCACATGCGGGCTTGGAGCGATGCACACCTGGAAGTGTAAAGACCAACACAGCCTTAAAAAGGAACTGTCTTAGCCCCAAACTGCATGAGTAACGACAAACATAACCTTAATAATGAACCTCCTTCACCCCAAACTCTGTGTCCTTCAATTTTTGCAGTGAAGGGATGCAGCAGACCCACCTGCCATCTACCCTGGATAGGCTAAGCCCTGTGACTCTCACAGTTCTTCAGTGATCTAACTGTATGCTGGATCAGTTCTGGTCATCTTCCCCAAGAGGTGGTAGATGGATAAAACATGTGAACGAGGTGGGGCAAAGTCTATGTGTTTACCCCGAGAGCCCCAGGGAGCTCTATTTGCTGTCCCTTCTCAGGAGTCTTGGCCGTTCAGTAATTTGTGCACCATGCCCCATGTTCTTCATCCTCTTCATGAGGTCCTCCCTCTTGACAACAGGAATCTTAACAGGTGGTGTTAGGCCCAGCATCACACCTGCTGTCACAGGGCATCGCTAAAGGGTTTCCCACAGTTAGGAGTTCAGGTGGCATCCTCTTAGCTTCAAAACTACAGCCCAAGGCTGGGGTTACCCAAGAAAATTTGTGAGCTCTGGGCACCTACCCCCATTCTCTAAGCATTTACTCTACTGATCATTTCCTCCATCAGCAGCACAGCTGGATCAGCCCAAGGCACATCAAGTGTTACACTTATTTATTTAACCTTCTTTCTAGTTGCAATTGAGGTCAAACACCAAGCCTGTGCCTCTGTTTAGGTATTACGGAGCTGAGTAGGTACCAGCACACTGACACCCTCTATGCCTTTGCTTTACCAACCTAGTGACCTTGTTGGCTAAGTTTGCCAAATACATGAGTAAGCGCGTGCTGTTGCAAGGTAACTGCAGAGCCCAAGGAAACAAAAAATTCCGGTAATTCATGGTTCAGTTCCCCAAAGCAATAGCTATCTTGTTTCCCATTTTACACAGGCATCTATCTGCAAGCTTTTTCAACATCAGATATACTGTAGTTAAGGCAAGCTTTAATACTTAGTCCAGATTTAGGCCTACAACAAAATCCCCATGGTTCATTCCTCCATGCTCGGCAGGGCTGTGTCGCTTTGACCATAACACTGAGCACGCTCAGCAGGACTGTGTCCACCTTCATTTTTTTGCAAGCGGTTAAACTCTGAAATTCCCTTGCTGTTTCTCTGGAGGCTTTAAGATGCTTTATTCTCCTCTTCACTTTTCTTTAAAGTGTCTATTAAAATTGCTTAAAGGGGATGGCTTTTGTAATACCCAAAGTATCAAGGGGCTGAACTTGAGGGACATTGCAAGCCCTTCCAATTCTAAGCTCTGATGTATGGGAAGTGTTGTGGGGAATGGGTTTTTTGCTAAGATGCAGCAATAAAAGAACTTATATCTCTTAACACGCATAATGGAAGTGCGGCCATACTGTTAGAGCCCATCTAACGGCTTGCCTGGAAGAGTCCAAAAGGTTGAATTTATCTTGAAGGTGAGGAAGGTTGACATCTTGCAATCACAACTCACATCCTGTGCTACATTTTTGCATCACCTGTATAGATGATAGATACAACTTTAGAGGAGTTATGATAAAGTTACAAAATAAGACCTGTATCTGGACTAAAACCACGTTTTCTTTAATCTCATTACTTTAACTTGGTTCGGCATCATTCAGATCAGCTGGACTAAAACATCTTAAGAGCTGGTTTAATTGCAATGAAGTATAATCACAGAGGGTCATGAAGCACTGGAACGGGCTGTCCAGGGAGGTCCCCATCCCTGGAGGTTTAAAAGCTGTGTAGGAGAGGCGCTGAGGGACATGGTTTAGGGACCCTGGCAGTGCAGGGAGAACGGTTGGACTCGATGATCTTAAAGGTCCCTTCCAAACAGATGATTCTGTGACAATCACATTGCTTCACAATTTTCTCTCAGGAGAGTGAGACATTAACCCCTCTGCTACTCTGGGCTTCTATCTTTTACTCACAAAGTTGGCCCTGAATCTGCTGTGTGGTCTAACAGCCAGTCTTGTCCTCTAGGAATCTAACAAAGTTTGAGACCATCCTGTTACGTTTTACAAAAGATTTCTTAACGTGCAGACTGCAAGTGGAAGCACTTCAGGTTAAGCTGACCCTTCTGCAGTTGTTGTGCAAGTTTCAGCTCCCCTATGACTACTTCTGCACAACGGACCTGCCTGCGAGCCCTGGTGTGGAAGTCACAGGGTTACTGGTAGTGATTAGAAAAGCTCAGAGAGTCTGGTGATTTAATCTGGGTCCAGGGTATTTTTACTCTTTACTTACCAGGTTAGAAATGGTCGGGTTTGCTCACAAGATCTCAGTCATCCCCATCTCACAAATAAGAGAAGGCTGCTTCCAAACCACAAAGTTTGGAAAGACATAGCTGAAGTAAAAAAGTGAACCCAACCAGTCATTATAAATCTTTTTCTCCTCTCCTCTCCACTCCTCTCCTCTCCTCTCTCCTCTCCTTCCCTCCCCTGACAAAAGCTGTTTACCTCTCTCCCTGACAGTGGAGAGAAGTTGGCTTAGGTAAGCATTCAGCCTGGGATTAGCATAGCAGGAAAAGTATCACTGTAGGCAATTTCTTCCTCCCTACCTATGATGTTTTCCATAGAGGCTTGTTTTTTTCTAAATTACATTTATTTTAGGTTGAGTGATACAGCAGGAGGTTAAACAAGGGGGAACCTCATCCACGCCTCTTCTGCATCTTGAAATGCATTTGCCTCTGCAGATGGTGGACTGCTGGGAATGTAAAAGGGCTGCAATCAGGAAATCAAGCTGCACTGAGGACACCAAAATTGTGACCAATTAGCACCGTGCGTGCATGCACTCAGTGAGGTCATTACTGGGACAAATCTATTTTGTTCATCTCTGAGTAATGCTTGGGACATAATCTGCAATTTCTTTAACAGCAGAGAAACTTCCCCAAGTTAGATGTGACCAAACGTAATGTTTCCAATGAGGGGAAGGAGTTCGTGTCTAAAAACATGCCAGTTGGAATCTGTAGGTTTTCAGCTTCCCCCTTTTCAGGCCAAACTGCCAAGCTGGCTTTACCGTTGAAATGAACACACGGCTGATTCATAAAACATTCATGCAGACTTTTTACTCTTGGAAAGAAGGGAGGAGGCTGCTTCCAGGGAGGGAATGTGCTTTTGTGTTTCATGTGATCTTTCTGCCTCTGCTCAAAAATAAGCAGAAGGCTGGCGCTGCCTCCACATTCCAGGAGCAGGCAGATGGGAGAAGAACCAAGGTGGAAAGCAAAGGGATGTCACGGTTTTTCTGCTGTGCCTCTCTGCTGAGCCTATTCTCAGCAAAGCCTTGTGGCAAAGGCACTGCAGTAAGACCTGGAAGCACCGTTTCCAAACCTGCTGCTCAGACTTGCACAAGTGGAGCAGATCATTTAAGCGATGCCCTTATCTCGTGTAAAGCAGGAATGAGGAATGCTTCCTTTTTTCTGTCTATTTATTCTGCTAACCTTCAGGGCAGGGAGCAGCTCCCGCACTGTTCGAAGGGTGTGACGTGTCCATGACAAAGCTAAACCAACTTACTTTCTGTCACCAAGAAAATGCTTGGTCTAACCTCATACTAAGATTGTTGAAGGAGAAAATGCATAGGAAACTGTCCTACTCTTTTTTTATCCCTTTCATGTTGGTTTCTGCTGGCTGAACTCCTCCAACTTGCTATAAGGACATCTTGGCTTCCCACCAGTTACAGTTATGGGAGGAGTGCTGGCAGCAGCAGGTTACTTTGCTCCTTTTGTTGCAGTTGGAGGTTTTATTTGCATTGCCAAATCATCCTCTTGCTTTAAAGGTGTCTGGGTGTGGTGGTAAAACAAATGAGGAATGTGGGCACCCTACCGAAGGCTGCTGAAATGTATGCCCACAATTGCATGAGGTCTAAGGTTAGAGCATCAAGTCAAAGCCTTAGCACCCATGAGTACCTGAACGTGCAATGGAAGGTGGAGGGAGAGGTGGAAGCACAGGCAAAGACTGAATTTTCAGTGTCTGCTGGCTACTCACAGGTAATTTTTGCACCTCCAGCAAATGCAAGGGACTCCTCCTCAGCTCACCACTTGGGGGAAAGAGGGGTCAGAGAGTGTGTATGGATGGGCTGATAACTCAGCTCAGTGGCTGGTAACCTTTCTGCCCCAATGAACTGCACGCCAAGATTTTCTTGTGGTCAGAAGCCCTCAGACACCTATTGAGCGCCTTGCGCTCTGGGACAGGGGTAGATGAGAGCTCCAGGGAGTGGCTGCAGTGATTCTCCAGAGCTCCCTACGGAGAGGACAACCAGATGCCATCACCTTCACCAGGTCCTGGTGGCTCAGTCTCTCTGGAGGCTCATGTTACAAACACAGTAGCACTAGCACAGCCTTGTATCCCTCCTCAGCTGCCTGTGAAGGGTTTACAAATTGCACCTAGCTCTAGGGCCGGAGCCTGGCTTCACTGAGCTTGTGCCATGGAAGCGTGTTCCTGTGCTTTCTGAAGCATACACCCCCGTGCTTTCCAAGAGGTCTATGCAGGCTTTGAGTGCTCCGTAGAACTTTTGCTGCACGTAACACAGCTGTTAAAGTACCTGTGCTGATGTATTTGGTTTGTGTGTGGCACGAGCTGCAGTCACAGCTTCGCAGATGTGACACAGTAGGCGTTCCTGGCTCACTCAGGCTGATCCAGAAACTCTTTCACCCATCTGTGCCTCCTCTTTCTCATCACTGCCTGGCTCATTCCTTCTCTGAGAGGGCACTGACATGTCTCAGTAGGAAACTCTGCTTATGTAGCGGTGGCTGTTTGAGAAACTTAGTCATAGTGTTGTATCACTGGGAGCTGTGACTGTTAAATACTGCACTACGGTGCTCTGCTCTACACTGTGCTGCAATCAGGTCACACAGCCCCGTGAAGCTTTTAAGGGTCAAGGCTCCATTTCCCTGCTTCCCCTTCTCCCGCAGTGGCATTTGTGTAAAATGAGCTTGGCCACACACTTGCCACCATCTCAGAGCTGTCTGGGTTTGCTTCCTGTGTCTGCCGTTAAGTGGCAGGTCTCCCTGTGGGTTGTTTTCCTTATTTCAGAAGCACTTGAGACCATGCTGTCTTCATGAAAGTGTATTTTGCAATGGTGATATCTGAAGAGATTTAGTGAGAAAAACTGACTCCTAAGAATTTCCAATTTTGTTCCACTTCATTGGAGTCAAAGGTCCTGTTATGCATCAGAGAGGATGTGGAATCTCCATTCCTGGAGGTATTCAAAAGTTGTCCAGACTTAGTCGTGGACAACCAGCTCTGGGAGGGCCTGCTTGAGCAGGGAGATTGGACCAGGTGACCTCCAGAGGTCCCTGCCAACCTCAGCTACTCTGATTCTGTGGTCAGACGCACCATGCAGCTTGACCTCTTCCTCTGTCCCAATGACCAATGAAGTGCCATGCATATGTATTTTCTACTCCTCTTCCCACACGCACCTCCGAGGTCCAGCACTGCAGCATATTTCAAGGATGTGTACGGAACCCTCCAGTCACAAAGGAAATAATGACTTTTCTATTATTAGGATCCCATGAATAGCATTATTCCTGTCAAAACAAATGTGATATAGACTACGACCACGGTGAATAATATGGGAATCAGTTCCCAAGGAACTGTTATTGACTGAGCTTGACTCCAGCATAATCTCTTTGCTGTCTTCAGGACATATTTGGTAATAGACAGATACAGGTTGCTGTCTGTAACAGCAAATGTCTAGGAGGAAATCGGGGAGATCCGTTCTCTTTCTTGTCTGATTTGCACCCTGCAGGCATCACACCTGATTATTTGGCTTGTGCTGGGACGGACTCTATATTTTTGGATATGCAGAGAAGCACGTAACTTCTCCATCTCCCCTGTGGAAGTGGTTTTTGGGCAGAGGCCTCCATGTCCTTTCCCCAGAGGGGATCAGCACAGTATGGAGATGAACAGACATCTAGAAACAACTGGGTTTTGCTCACTAGTGACAGGAGCAGAACAGCCCCTATTTACGTGCTGTAACTAATGCGGGTGATCTGGAGACAGAGTCTGCTCTCAGGCATGACCCTACCAAAGACTTTATCTTGGGAAAGCTTTTCCCAAAGCCCTGGGCCCCCCGTGCTCATCCGAGCCCTGTGACCATGGTGTTGCACTGACTTTTGTCAGAGGACCCAGCTGTGAAGCCTTCCTTTTGACACAGTCTGACTTCTTTTTCCTCTCAGGCATCCAAGCAGCCTGAGAGCACACTGCTGCAGGAACCACTCTGTGATCATACCCTCCAGAGCATTTCATCTTCAGTGCTCTGGCCGCCGAGCTTGTGATGACAGTGGAGCACAGCCACGCTCTCACACCCAGTCCTGAGCCCACCAGCCTTCATTGCTGTCAGCTGGGCTGAGAGCCCCAGGTGGCAGGTATAGATTAGGTACATAAGAGCAAAGAAACATGACGGCTTCCAAAAGCATTTCAACCCTTCCTGTCCTCTCTGCTGATCTATCAGCCGTGTCTCAGCCCTACCTGAGAAGAAAAGGTCCTGGAATCCTGGAAGGTGCTGTATTTTACCTGCTGTCACAGGTGAGAGTCTTCTTCTTTGGTGGCAAATGAACATCAGGAATATGATGCTTCATTTCAGCCTGTTACTATTACACTGTTTGAAATGCTCCAGTGATTTTTAATCTGCCCTGTAGATCATCTTCAGAGCTTCATATACTTTAAAAATGGCCACTGAGACCAATTCTGCTGTGTTAGTTACTGGATGAATAACAGAAATAATAATCCCCAGTTAAAGTAGTTCACTAAACATCCGAATAAGGGCATGGTGCTTAAACACATTTCTCCTCTTTCTTAGGTGTCTTGAGCACTGTTATTTTTTTTACCAGAGTGACTTAGATTGCCACCACACATTTCAATACTGCTTTCAATTTCATCTAAAAAAAAAAGGTGAACGAAAGGAAAGAAAATAAAAAGAGGAAACTTTATAGGTCTTCCCAGAGAAGAAGCAGCCAAGATCCTCAGAAAATCAGTCCCCATGAGACTTCTTAACTTTTTTGGCCAGGTTCAGTTATCAGTCCTTTTCCAAGTTTGCACTGAGGTAAGGGGGATTGGAAAACAGTCCACTGGGAAATCATACGAGAGTGGGTTCATGTGACAGATCTTTCTGTGACTTGTCATGCTGTGAATAGCAGAGCAACAGCCTTTCAGCACTCAGCCACGTCCCTGCCTGCCTTGCTTGTGATGGATCTGGGGGGAGTGCATGCTTGTGGAAACCAGGAAAAAGTTAACCAGTGCTTTTTAGCTCCGTAAAGGGTCTGGCTTGTGTTCTCATTCAATGTTTGCATAATATCTTAATTTAATTGCCCTCTTGTGATTGTGGCCTCTGCTCCAGTTGCTCTGTGCTAGCATGTAGGAATTGCATTCAGCAGTGCTTTGAAGGCTGCGGTGGAAACATTCTCCTGTCTCATCAAGCATCATACAAAGGTACAGGGAAACTCAGCAGCCTCAGCCTCACAGCATTTGCAGGTGCAAATGACAGTAGAAGAATGAGAAGGGAGAGGATTGCCCAGCTGACACGTGAGGTAGTGGTATTGCTAGAAATAGCAGCCCATGCCCTTGACTAGTAAATCAGTGGTTATCTCCTGCTGAGTTAAATGCCTTCAAGTCATGTGCTGTGTCTACAGCAGGTTGCTCCTAATGCAGGACCAGGGCCTGACTGTTTATAGAATTCTCCTGCTGTGGGATCTGTCACTCTGCAGTAGTTGGGGAGGACTGAGTGTAAGGTGTTAAATGTCCTTCGTGTGCTACTTAGCTGCAGGGCGGACAACCCACGGGCTCAGGCTGGGAGCCCTCCCAGTCCCTCCATAACAGCAGAGATGTTTGCTTGGAATTGTCATTTGGAAAAATACATCCTCTCTCCCTACCCCACTGTATCAAAGACTGTAAAGACATAAGCAATGAAAATCTGATGACACAGGGGCCTTTCCTTAGTTCAGGTCTTTCATCCTCCCGTCACTGTTGAGACCATCCCTGTTGGCTGGGCTTGAATTTGGATTTGAAGTTGCTGTATCACAAGGCTCACACCAGCTGCAGCTGTTCTGCCCCAAGGGGAGAAGTCCAAGTCTCGACACTTCTCTGTGACCGAATTTCTTTGGCTGACAAGTCCCTTGGCTCCCAACCAACACAAATTGGTTTGGGAGCCGACAGGTTGGTGAAATTTGGGTTTGAGAAAAGTGGATTCAACACAGGCTTGAAACCCAGAATCCCAGAGAACATGCCAGGGTAACCCAACGTAGCTATGAGGTGTTCTCAGGTGCACAACCGCGTCCCACCTCCGGTATTCCAGAGCACAGAGACCACATTTAAATCTGAGCAGGGTGAATGTGATTGGGCAAGTAGCTTCACATAAGCATGAGGTTACCCCTCGCAATTGACAGCTGCTCACAGCTGTTGTTTCCCACTGCGGATACATACATCTTTGTATTTATAATGCGGGGGAAAACTCGGGCTTTCAAATGCTAACAAGCCATTTGCTTTGCCTTCTCTGTCTCTTCACGCAGCTGACCTCTGCATCCAGTCGCAAAGGGATTTTCTGGTTTAAAAGTACCACTGAGCGCAGTGCCAGCAGGTGATATCCCAGCCTTTCCTGCCGCTCTGTAATTAGCAGCCCCAAACATGGAGCAGTGTCTGACCCTTTGACATTTTTTGCTAAGGCTTTTATTAATTTGACCTTAGTTTTCATAGCAACTCACCAGGGAGCTGTTACAAACATTCAGCTGTACCTGACAGAAAACGGTTGGGTTTATCTGCTCAAAAGGTTATACCGAGCGTCAGAGGCCAACTGTGGTTTGAATCCTGGGGAACACTCCAAGCGTTTGATGGAAAAAATGTGGAGAATTAAAGTGGAAACATCACAGTGTAAAAGCAGGATTTGTGTCACCTTGAGCTACTGAGCTCTGTTATCGGGGTCTACCAAAACTCTTACTCTCTTGGGAACAGGCAGGTAGGACACTTTTAACGCCCCTAATGTCACTATTCCTGAGGTGACGCTGCCTTGTCACTTGTAAACTCACTTAAAATGAAAGGCTGTTTCATTCGTTAGCTGATGAAGATTTTTTTTCATCGTCTCAAGTGAGCTTTTCCATTGTTTCCACAAAAGACTCTCAGTGCTCTTGTGATCCCTTTGCTCCTGCTCTGTCCACTTCTGGTGTGAGCATGCTGTTGCTTGGACACCTCAAATTGTCTTTTTTTTTTGGGGCCAGACCCTGTGATGACGGCCACAGCTGGTTTTTTTTGTTCTTATTTGTTCTTTTTTTGTTCTTATTTGTTCTTTTTGGTGCTTATACTTTTGGTTTCTTGCATTTTTTTTTCTTTCAGGGTCCTCTAGCCTAATGCAGTTTGATCGCATTGCTCACCTACCGTGTGCTCTATCTGGACGGGTGATATCCTTTCATCCTTTCCTTGACAAACTTGAAATGCTCTGTCAGAAGATACTTCTTCATTCACAGGGAGTGTCTTGACTTTACCCCAAATTCCAGTCATGATCTGGTTGCTATAATCAAGGACATCATCCTTCCCATAGTGATTCTTCACTCTTCAGTAATTTACAGCCTCTTACATCTTTTCTCTTGTCGTTGCCCCGTTTGCAAACACCTTCTTTCTCTGTTTCCCCTTTGGCGTGGAAGGGCGCGTTATTTAACACAACAGTATCAATCAGTGCTATCTAGTGGCTCAGCATTGTACAGTACAAGCCTCCCCCCAACAGTGTATATTGTGTACCATTAACCAATTTGTTTCATGATCCCTCGCAAGGCTCATTTCTCCCACCCACCTGCTGAAGGTGGCTTTATGGTATCCAATGTACTATCCACATTTTCACCTGCTCTTGGCTCATACATTAGTTCTTCTGCCTAGGAATTTCTCCTCTGGCATAAATGAAAATCTCTAATTCTTTTAGGCTCAGGCCATTGCTCTCTGGTGTTTATCCTCTGAGTCTTGAGTAAAACTTTGATGGTTTCTGAAAAGCTTTGGATGCACTGGACAGTTAGGTGACACTCTGAGTCAGTGATCAGTGTGTGTTTAAGAAGCACTGTAGCTGTGAATGCTGCGTTCCCCCATGCAAACTTAATGGTGGTGGCCCCAAATGTGTACATCCTATATTTTTACTATTGTTGAACAGATAAATCTTCTGTTTAAAATGTCTTGAACACATTTCTGTCTCAGATCCACAGAAGATCTCAATGAATCTTTCATAAAATAGCTTGTGGTTGAGACAGGAGTTCCTTTCTCACACCCTATGGGGACAGCATATATGAGTGTGTGTGCGCCTGTTAACTGCAAGTGGTCTTACAGCGGTCTTCAGCTGGCTAAAACCCACCGCTAATTCTGGTGAGGAGGTAAAGAGGCCCATGCTGCTATTCTTCACTGGTTGCTTCCAGCTGCAGTGAGGTGTGATTTGAGGGACTGTGCCTTGCACTCATTTGCAAAACAAAATCATTCCTATGTATAGGCAAGTTTGGGATGAAGGAAAGGACAAAGAACATCCAGACATCATAAAGCAACAATCTGTGTCCAAAGCATACCCTGATGCAGTTTCACAGCTGCCAGCAGAGAGGGGTAGCCAGCCATGGAGACAACAGCTGCATTACCAAGGAAGAAAATTACAGAGCCAGATGTTCCTCTTGGAAGTATGTTACCCTGAACTTGGCAGATGAGTACAGTAGCTGCCAAGTACATCTCTTATTTTGTCATAGTTAATGATCCCTCTATCAGGGAATGTGGAGGGAAAAGACCACACAAAATATCCTTATGAAAATACTGTAGTTGAAACATTACCTTCTCCTGGACCAAAAAGATTTGGGAGCTCCATGGCAACTTTCACATCTTGTTTGAAGGATGATGTTGTTTACTACCAGGCACAAAGTGAGAAACTTGCAGTAACTGAAGCCAAGTGCTTTCAAGGTATATGTTACTGAAAGGTGACTAAGAGGCTGATATAATTTTTATAGCAACCACAGTTGTTCGTGGGCACTGTTGTAGTTCTCAGCTAAGACTGCAAGCAAGAAGAACTTGTGGTTCTGTCTATAAAGCAAATACCAGGAGTTTGAGTTTCTGAGGATGTTTATCCTGCAGCCATGTTCCCGATGCAGAGACAGACCCAATCTAGCTTTAAACTAGCCAGCTGGGTGTGAGTAGAGACTAGCCACTGCAGTGCAGAGCACCTTCATCACTGTCCGTGTGTCTGTCTACATTGGAAAATTTTGAAGCCTGATGTTGCCTGTATTGCTGTCTAGAGCTAACATTGCTAGGGTCCACAGCACTCTGCAACGGCAGCATGTAGATGCATAGGCACTGATTCATTCCATCTAGTGGCCTGCAATTCATAAAAGTGCCCTGACTTGAGGGTCTGGCTGTGGTATTGCCCATGGAGAATGACTGGTACCTCCTTAGGGAGATCCATCCCTCCAAAGACCCCAGACACCCCATAATTACTTATCTAGAGACAGCTTAGATGACTGAAACTTTGGAAAAAGGTAATATTAGCATCCGGGAGCATGACCATGTCTCCTGCCTCTTCAATCATCTTTCTTAGACTTTCTGAATTTGACCCTTCTTTCCTAGCACTCTCAAGTTGCAAACTCAATTCTTTCTTTAATTACCTTCTATTTAATAACCAAAGAAACTAACAATAGCCCAAAGGCCTCTGTCAAATGAATCTCTCAGTAAGGAACTTACCCCTAAAAATTACTTTAGCTCCACATTTCCCATACATAATAGCAAACGAACTCCTGCACCATCAATAAATTTAAGATCTGATATCTCAGGAATTGCAGCAGAGCTTGGAAAAGCCACAGAACATAAATGAAACTTCCAGACCATACTGAAGGATTTCTTTTTTTCTGGTCACATCTAGTTCATGGCCCCCACCACTCATACGTGGCTGAGAGAGGGAAAAGGTCAGGTTAAAAACTGTGGGTTTGGAGCCAGAAGGCACCGCGCTGCTTACACATTTTCCAGCAACTTGGGGACAATAAGTTTCTCTCCCCATCTAGTGGTCGTTAAGAGACTTCTAACAGAACAGTAGCCTAAGCCAGGGCACTTATCAACGCGCCACGAGTGATGCATTTTTCAATTTTTCCATGCCAGCCCAGGGAGGAGATGGTTGTTCCCTTTGCTGGAGATTATCTAACTGAAAGGCAAGCGGAGAGGAGGATTTCTGGAGGATTCTCTGTTACACTTTTATTCAAAAAATGATGAGGGTAAGAAACTGAACGGATATTAAGAAATGATTGTTAACAAATGATCAGGCAGTGACCACTAATTTTTTGTTCCTCTGTAATCCTCCTTCTGTGGGTTTTGTGGTGAGTGAGAGCAGGTTTGAAATGTGACAGGAACAGAAACATCTTCGTTTCTTGACAGCTTGTTTGGCCTGGCTGTGGTTAATTCTTCCTGCCAACAGCATGACATTGGGTGAGGGAAGAGCAACGTGAAATTAAAATGAATATGGATGTTAAGCAAAGCTGATACCAACTTGTCTAAATTCGAATAGGAGAGCTAGTGTAATAGGAGAGTAAGCATTGAAAGCAAATGGAGTTGTTTGAATTCTTCCCATTCCGGTGCCCTAAGGTGTTATCAGTAACATGGGAAAAATATGTATGAAGCAAAAATGTGGTCATAATATTAACCCAAGACATTCCACTACCTGTCCTGAGACTACTCACACAAACACAGCCTGCAGGTCTGTTAATGGGGAGTGGTCCCTTTTGGGAAAGCAGTGCTTTTTTTGCTAGCCCCCTTTTAGAGTGGGTCATGAAACACAGCAAAGAGAGCAGCAGCCCCTGAGGTCCCTTGTGCTGCCTGGGTTACCCACAGATGCCTCCCTGCCTCAGTGCTAGATGATCTCTCATGTTTTCCAGTGCTTCTTTGTAGTTTTACTATTCTGTAACTGTGAAATGAGGGTAACAATATTTTTCTTTCTGTGAATAAAACTTGGAAAATGAAAGCTGAAAAGTATAATTAAAGACTGCAACACCATCAAAAGTGCTGGCTGAGGCTTATTATTTGCAGGACAGCTTGGATGTCCTTCCTTCCAGGCAGATGCACGCAGGGGAGACCCAGTGAGCTGAGTCCTCCTGTCCTGCATGTGAAGGCAGGGCCAGGGCAGAGGTTCCAGCTCATGCTGCTGCTTTTTTTCCCCCATCACACAACCTTCCCAGAGGACCCTTATATAAAACCCCTGGAGCTTAAGGCTGCACTGAGCTTTTTCTCCCTTTCCTCTGAATGCAGACCCAGGTGACTCAGGCACTGGTTGGAGGAGGGACTCAGAGGCTGCTCGCCTATGGTGCTGCTCCACCACTTCACCCAGAATACTTGTTTCAGCCCTTGCAGATGAGCCTTCCCCTCCTGCACACTAATAGAGCCTTTTAACTGAGATTTGAACTGGTCTGAGGTCTAGCAGACAGGAACAAGCTTCCCTGGAGAGAGACAGACATTTCCCCTCTTAGAAAAGTCCATTGCTGTGGACTTCCCATGGACTGCCTCATCTATCTGAGTTTTTGTTTTTCATCAATCCCTAAAATAGGAAGGGAATCTGAAAGCCCTGTGACACCATGGGAAGGGATGAAATTGTCCTATGGCTCAGGTGAGGAGGAGGAAAAAAGTCTGGCAGAGGCTTTCCATATGTGACACCACCTTGCTGAAAGGTATGGCAGGATGAGTTTGAGATGGAAGAAGTGCAAGTTAAATTTCTTCCTTATCTCAAACTTAGTCATTATTTTCTCCATTTGACTCTACAGAGACCTTTCATGCCGTGCCTTACAGTGGTATAATAGAGCAGATGGAGAGAAATGTGCATCTTCCTTCCAGCTCTCTTATCAATACCTCTGTACTACAGTAAATAACAGGAAAACAGAGTTTGCTTGTCAATGTTACCAGCTGCTGTTGCTTTCTTTAAACATGCAGTCATATACTTATTGCTGACTTCTCTGAAATAAATAACAGCATGGGACAGGGCTGTGGACACATTGTCTTACCTAAGTAGGATCTTAGTGACAGCCAATGTTAGATATCTTGGGTTTTGTTTCATTTATTTTCAGTATTTTTTTTCTTTTCAGATGGTGACAGAGAAGCCAGTCAAAGGCAGACTAGGTCCCTAATTAATCTCAGATTAGGTTGACAGCTAACCCTAATTGACCTTATCTTTATAGGGGTATGTAGCTGATGATGCATCATTGATCTGATTTAGCTCTATAATGATGGTAGAGGTGTGCATCCCCTTTCCCATCAGCATCGCATTTCCTGCCCTCTGCCCAGTCACAGATGGTTCTGGTTTGTCTGTAGCCTCTGCTTGTCCAGACGTCACACTCATGTCCTGCCCTCCTTGGTGGGTACAGCCTTCTCAATTGAGGCCATCTGCACGTTCCTGAAGTTTTACTCTCCATCATTAACACAATTAATGGAAAAACCGAGAAATGTTGAGCAGTGTGGACCACTTCAGGAGCCCAATGGCAACATGTGCTGTCAGCTTGTTGGGACATGTTTTGGCAGGCAGGTGCTCCTGGAAACCATGCTTTCCTAGTTTCCCATGACTGAAATTGAGACATCCAATATCTACCACCTTCTCCTTTCCCAGGGATCCCGTCAAAGAGAGAAGTGAATTTGGATTTGGTACAAGGTGTTCTTGATGCATCCACTTGGGCTTTTTTTAATCACTTTTTTGTTCTCCTGGTGTTTATAAAAAGAATGTTTAATAATTCTCCCTAGTCTCTTTCGAGACTGACAGTTTTACTATTCCCCAGATTCCAATTTTCCACCTTTAAAAGGGAGAGGTACCCCATTTACCCTCCTGGTATGCAATGCAAGTCATTTCATGCAAAGAAGCAGCAAAATGATGTTGCATTATAACAACTTTTCTGAGTCATGCTGAGGATTAATCAGTGATGGGACCTGAGTGTTCAGAGCAATAACAAAGCAGCAGGGAGAGGCCATGCAGGTAGTGTTGTCCCACCCTTGTGGAGCATGTATGGCAGCAGCGGTGGCTTGGTCAGGAGGGGCTGCACAAAGAAAAGCAGCTGTCAGACAAGAATTGCACACACTAGAATGTCTCTGGTATACAAACATTTGGGCATTTGGCTCCTGGTATTTTGATATGTTGGAAGTGCAAAGTGGCACGTGACTGACCATCTCCCAATGTGGCAAAGCCAACATTTCCTTTTCCAGTATGCATTGCTGGCCTGAAAGTACTGAAAGGCCAACATACCACATGTAGCTTTGATCATATCCGCATTAATCCCTGGTGTTCAGAAAGAAGAAAGAACCCCATAGTTTAATAAAAATTGAATTAACTTCCCAAACAGCTTATTTTAAAAATAGATACTTTTTCTCTGGAATTGCTTTATCAACCTATTTTGGTGGATTAGGTACAGGGATATGATGCTTATATAAACTTCCTCAATAAGCTATGTTAGGCACAAACATCCCTTAAGAAAGCTGTTCTGTCCTTGCTGCTGATAACTATATCCTTTCATTATTCGGAACATGAGAGCACAAGGCAAAAGAACAGAGAATCCAGAAGACACCGGTATCATTAATAACTTTAGAATTTCCATTTGCCTGTGTTTGCATTTAAGAAAATGTTCAAATCGAAGTGTACCGTTGCTAGTTTGGATCTGTGTTTATAGCATCTGCTTCTCACAGCTAAGAAAATGAAAGTTCGAGGAAATCCCGTCATTCTCGTGATCATGAATTTCAGTTTCTAACACCTTTGATAGGTAACATCACATGAAATATTTGTTCCTTACACTAAGCAGGAGTTGTGATGGTGTTGAGCTTGTTCTTGAGTTTCTCTCTTCACAGTGTAGGATTGTGGCTCAACCTTAGCCCCTTGCTATGAGATGTAGGTCCTGTGCATGGGTATATAAGTTGACACACTAAAGAAAACAAAGGGATGACTGAATCTCTGAAGGCGAGGGCGTATTTGTTTGCAGGATCAACCCCTTAATTTGACATTATCCTTTAAGAGTAAAACCACTAACATCATAACTACAGTACCCATTGCAGTGTGTTGGGCTGCTGCCTGCACAGTGAAGAAAGCCATTGAAAAGACATCGCTATTTCTAATTATCAGTTTTATCTGTATAGAGACAACCACCACAGAATGAATCTTCTGTCTCATCGTAGAGTCTGGATTCCTTTTTTCATACTTACTGTAACAAACAGGAAGGAGCTAACTGCTTTCATACTAATTCTTTGAAGAGTATAGCAATATTATTTGTTATTCCATGCTGGGTTGCAGCAGAGTTTGACGTGACAGACAGATTTCTTTTTTGGCAGAGCCCCTGCAGAGGCTGTGCACGCTGTGTGTCTGTCATGTCCTTATTGTGAATCTGTCCTCCCATGTCACATTTGGGGCCAGATCCCCACCTAGTTTAAAGTGGTCTGCTGAGCTGGTGTTGTGCTGAAGTTGGTGGATATGGGGTGGTTTATGTAAGCTGAAGACCTGTCTCGCTCCTCACCCACCTGCCTCCCAATAACTGAGCACTTCCATTTCAACGATAGCTAACTCCTGTGCTCCCTCCCCTCAGCCACCTTTCCTGTGTCCATCTTCTCCACAGCCTCTGGCACCTCTTGCTTTGTGCCCGCCGGCACTGCCTGCACCCCACCAGTCCACTTGGGGCTGCTGCTGCTTTGGAGTAATAAGGTAGAAGCAGACACCAGCCACTCCAGGCAGAGCTCCTCTCCTGAGAGCTGCCAGCAAGAGCATTTCAGAGCTTGCTGGGCCCGCTTGCCTGCGCATGTCATTGGAGGTGTTGAACAGACAATAAAGAGTGTAAATCTATGCTGAGGGATGACCAACGTTGCCAAATCAAATCCCTCTTTCAATTCTGCCATGACATTCTTTCCTTCACACCACGAGTTTTAAGGAAGCTTTGCTGATGGAGTGTAGCTTTCTTTTCCCACTGCCTTTCTGTGGTGCTTTTCCATGCTGCAGACAAAAGCATTTTAAAGTAATTATTTTTTCTTAATACTAAAGCAGCTGCATCGTGTTCCCAAGTCAAATATCCTGATTATTTAAAACAGATCTCTTCTTTGTTCCTTCAGTATTTCGTCAGCAGAAATTAAGTCAAGAGAAAAAATGCGATGGTCACAAAGCTCAGCTGCCAAATATTTCCATTACAGAGAGCGCTCAGTCAAGTGTCTGCAGACATAATGAACAGGAGCTGCAGCCAAGTTCATAGCGTATTGGAGACAATATAAGGGAGATTCACAGGAGAGACTGCAGGTCAGTTGTGTAGGTATCCCCCTTTTCTCCCTTATAAAATTACTTAGAAGTGGAAGATTTGACTGTAGGCTCACTAGAAGCATTGAGGAAGGAAAGTCCTTTGGAAAAATCTACGAGTATACTGGTGTGCAATAAATGGTTGGAATTCAGTTGTAAATATATGCACCTTGGTTCTTGGGGAAGCAACCTAAGGGTAAACCCAGAAAAAATAATCCTTTGCTTTAAACGGCAGCAGAGTTACTGGCTTCAGTACTGTTATGTTCTGTTGTTCCTTGGTGCTGGAGATGCGGTGAAGGTCCCCGTGTTAGGAAGGACTATGATCACATATAGCAAGATCTATTTCAACTGTTAACAAAACATAGCCATGAAGACACCTCACAAGACTTATACAGGCACTTTTTTTCTTTCTTTTGTGGCTGGTAAAATGCCCCTGACTGAGCAAAGAACATCTTGCTTACTAAGAATATATCTACATAACAGTGAAGTAAATGCAGACAATAACAGCCACGTTGCCACAGTGGCAGCGGCATGACTTATGAATACCCTGGAGGTGTTGAACAGCCTTCGGTGCAAACAGTCCTCGGTTTTGGCACCTGACCTCACTAATTCAGTGGTGCAACACCTCTAAAAGCACTCTGGAAAGCATCTATCCCTGCTAGTATGAAACTTCATATTAAAAACAAAAATCAGCCATGGAGTGTTACCTGAAGATGATGAATTGACACTGACCACCCAGAAAGAGCAGAGACTGAGCAATCCATGCTTCACGAATGACGTTGTTGAAAAAGCTGGAATATGTGTAATCTTTCCTACACGGGAGAGAATTTCTGCCCAGACCCTAAGCCGATGAAAATAAGGGAAAGGTAAATGTTTATTTCTTTGTTTACCCTATCCCATAGAATTATTTTTTAAAATAAAGCCCAGTTAAGGGATGTTGGTAGTTGAGCAGTCAGACCATCTATAACCCAGGCTGGCAGGCTGAAGGCCCTTTGAAGCTGGTGCAGGAAAGTACACATGGTATACAAGTGGCAATCTACTGAGGAAACAGAAGGGATGTTTCTCTTTGGCTTTGTAGAGGCACAGAAATGCACAGGCCCACAATAATCTACAAAGAACATGAAAGCCTAAGCCTTTGCCTTTGCCAGGAGGTGGAAATCCATCAGCTAGCTCTGAAGGCAGTCAGCAAGCTGTTCGCTGGGACTGAGGCTTTGCTTCATTTTTGCTCCCTTGGAAAAAGGTGGTATCACTGTGGTGACCAAGAGAGTGCTGCATAGGACAAAATTTAAAAGGAAATTCTAGGATATTTTCAAATACTGAAGGGTGGTGTCTGAGCCAGTGTGTATTTTAAAAGGGGGAACAGGAAATATATCAAAGAAAATAAATGAGAAGATTTGAGGGGATAGGACTAAACTGACCCAGGATGTCATTTCACTGGCTTCTTTTGTGTTGCTTCTGGCATGAATTTGGCTCAAATTCTATAAATGTCAAAAACAGGTCAAAAGATAATTGTCTGTGTTATTTGTACAGAGCCTTGCTCACGGTGGTGACTGTTCACAGCTAAGGCTCCTGAGTTGCTTTCTAATACAGCTAATGAAGACTAATAATGCAGGTAAATTGTTTTGCATCTGATGTAGAGGACTGGTTTTTAAAACTGTAATGATGTAACTGGGAAATCTGTGCTCATTTTAAAGTTACAGCTGGTTTTAGAGTTAAGTCTGGTTTTTCCGGGAGAAAAAAAAAAACCCCTGCCTTCAATGCAGCATCTTCAAAATATCTGTGTTTAAGTTGTATCTGCCTTGTCACTAATGATGAACAAGGTATGTAGTTTTCTCTACTCTTCCAGCAAATGTGATTTACTGCTTTATACTGTGCACCAAGAATAGCAAAATGAGAATTAAGTAAGGAAGAGTCAAGCCTGGGTGCTGTGCAGGGATGTGCTCCAGATTTGGTTAATTACGTTAAACAGATCGGAATGACCACTTTAGTAGTGAAATCATTGCCTTGCATGTTATTTGGCAAGTCTCCTAACAACCAGTTCATACGAATGAACTGAACTCTTGACACCGCCTGTCCACCGATGACTGTACAGCGGGATTTTTCCCTCTCAGTCCCTGTTTTCTACACGCACATTGTGTTCTTGGCTGATGCTTGGGATCTTGGTAAGATTCAGGCTGAACTTCCTTTCAGCTTACTGAGTTTGGATAGATAGTTCCCCTGGGAAGTGGGGGGCAGGCATGCAGAAAAGATGAGACTGCAGAGCAACACACCCTCATCTTCATTCCTTCAGGCTTTTTTCAGGGATTTGGTATGGCGATAGGGGACACTCCCATGTTGCCTTTCAAGAACAGGGTTTTTTCAGCACTTTTTGTTTACAGATTCCCATAGTTTTTCTGTGAAAGTGCATTTAAATTCTCTGATGTTTGTCTTACTCTCTTTCTACCATTTATGACCCCTTAAACGTTACTCTATCTGCCCTGGGCAGCAAATTGAAAGCCACCAGCCAGAGTATATCCCACACCACATTTCTTGACACAGCCAACAACGTCTGCAAGCTTGGCACATCCTTCCCACCCCCGAGCACCTTGCAGCAGGACAACAAATAAACCAGCTGTCGCCTGTGTGTAGATTGTGCTCTTGGTCTCTCTCGTGGGTAGGAAAAGTGTGGGCAGCGTGGTGTTTTGTTTAGGTTGGGGTGTGTTGAGCATATGCATGTGAGGTCTTTATGGAAAGCTCTTCCCTGGCAGCCAAGAGTAGGTCTGTGTGCTACACATCCAGGAAAGGACTTGCAACAGATTTCCTGGCGCTCTTGTTCATGGACCCCAAACACCCCAGTCACTGAAAGAAGGGTTCGGTGGGAACTCTGCTTTGCAAAATTCCTGGATGCCTTTTTGCCTTCCTGGTATTAGTTTACAGGAAAGCTTGTCATGGCCCTTGGTAGTGTTAGGAAGTTGTGTTGATTAATGTGAGTTACCTGTGTGTTACTTTTAGTTTAATTTCCACCTCCAGCTGAAAGATGAAACAAATTATTGCAGGGAGACTAGTAAACTCCTGTAGCGTAGCAGAACTGCAAGCAGCAGGTCACAGAGCTTTTAAAGCCAAAATTGAGATTATCAGAAGCTAAAACCTCAGATGGAATAGCAAGAAAAAAATCATGATGGTGTGTGATACCTGGCCTTTGAACTGTCCATGTAAGGAGTGTCAAAAGTCCAGTAAAAAGGGTTGTTTGATCCCGGGCGAGATGAACCTCAGTGAGCAGGCACCAGGGACCATCCGAGTACACGGGGATATAACACGGCTCGTGCCCCTTTCTAGGGTGTCTGATTTTGTTTGTGAACAATGACTCCAGAACATCTTAATCTTTGCTTAATTCCGGTGGTTGTTAAATGATTTCTTCTCTGTCGTTTCTCCAGAGAAATATTAAATTATTCTTTTTTTGCCCATCTGTCTTCTGTGTTTATCTCTTTCTGGAAGAAATCCAGATTTAGTAATTAAGGCACTGGGAACAGTAAGAAGTTTGATCAGTAGATAAAACATAATTATAACAGATCCGTGAGTCTCTCTGCAGTAAATATTTTAACACCTTGGGCCAAATCCGCCATTAACATAAACAGTGATTGGAGATCACACTGTCTTACACCAGCTGCACAGGCAGCTCCACTGTGGTTGTGTGGGGAAAGATGACAACGTGCAATACCCTGGGCCCAACAGGCAGTTTGGATGAATTTTTTTTTTCCACCTCCTGTGCCATATTGTTCTGGATTCAGCTGGAATAAAGTTAATTTTCTTCCTAGTAGCTGGTACAGAGCTATGTTTTGGATTTAGCATGAGGACGATGTTGATAACACACTGATGTTTTAGTTGTTGCTAAGCAGTGTCTATACGAAGTCAAGGACTTTTCAGCTTCTCATACTGCCCTGCCAGTGGGGGCTGGGAGTGCACAAGAAGCTGAGAGGGGACACAGCAAGGACAGCTGACCCAAATGAGCCAAAGGGGTATTCCATACTACATGATGTCATGCCCAGTATATAAAATGGGGGAAGTTGGCCCGGGGACACCATGGCTCATGGATTGGCTGGGCATTTTTCAGTGGGTGGTGAGCAACAGCACTGTGCATCACTTGTTTTATATATTCTATTATTATTATTATTAACATTATTAATATTAGTATTATATTAATATTAGTATAGTACTACTATCCTTTCATTTTCCGTCCTGTTAAACCGTCTTTATCTCAACCCATGAGGTTTAGGGTTTTTTTTCTGATTCTCTCCCCCTTTCCACTGGGGAGGGGGTGGGGATTGAGCAAGCTGCTGTGTGCTGCTTAATTGCCAGCTGGGGCTAAACCACAGCACATATGCTTGCTTGTGGTTTTCCCATGGCTGTTTTCAAATATCCTGAAACAGAATTACGTCTGTTTGGGTAAAATTTTCAAAACTGATCTCTTCAGTTGCAGTGGTGAGTACGTTCTGTCTCCTCTTTGGATTACATATATTAATTAGGCAAGAGATGTAATTTATTCCCTAATTTGGGTGCTTAGGTGAGGGTTTGTGGTACGAAGATTTCACAGAAAAAAAATTATAATAAGATCATTTTGGACAACAGCACCGAATTGGCTGAAAAGTCCCCAAATTTCACCATTTCTGGGTATCTTGTTTACTCTCCTGTTGAAGTCTGGTGCAGGTTTCTATGCCATAGCTAGTGGCAGTGCCCATTTCTGGCCTCCCTGATCTCAGAAAATGCTCTAATGGGACATTGGCCACATTCCCCAAGGTATTCCTCAGCTGTGAGCTCTGGGGAAGCCTGAGGTCAAGTATTATCCACTGAACCCGCAAAGTACCAGATGTTGCCCTGCCGACTCCTCACCTCTGGGGTGGATTGAAGGCTGTGGAGGAACATGTGGGAAAGTTGCCTGCTATAGACATGGAAAGAGAAGGACTTTTGGGTTGAACAGCAATGATGGATGTGATGGAAAAGCTTCTAAGGAGACCGTATGGATGAACCATAACAAAGTTTGAAAAGCTGTCCCCACCCTGGGCTGTGTTGACAGTCGTTTAGCTCCTCAAGACTTACTTCCTAAGGGATTTAAAGGTTTTGCTGCTGAACAAGTAAAGGGAGCTGGTGGGGAGGATGAGCCATGCTGACGTCCCCGTGAGTGGAGTTTGTTGTCCTCCCATGCTGTGTGCTAACCACTGCTGCCAGGTAGAGAGGCTGAAATGTTTCCAACAGAAAGATCTTTGCTAAAGGAAGGAATCTGAGCAATCAGCTTTCTGCCTTGTCACAGATGGCCTTTATGGGGCTCAGGATCATGCTCAGAAGTAGTGATGGCATCTTATACAAAAAAATGACTGTTTAACCCATTGGGGAACATATTTGATTCAGTCATTTCCAGAAATGGCCTCACGAATATTTCGGGGGTTCTCTCCATCTGATTGCACCTCGCTCTGCAGGGATTTTTCAGAAACTCAAAGGCATCAAAAGGAAGACAAAGATGAAAATCAAAAAGGAAGTGAATTTTAAGGCCAAGGAAGCCCAAGGCAATTCCTGTTTGCTGGAAATCATGTGGCACAGGTCCTGCAGGAGGAGTTGTGCAGCAAAGGCAGCAGCAGTTAGCTGGGAACAGACAGCTTACAGCATAATAAAATAAACTTAATTCCTCAACGTGTCTTGCTTCAAAAGCAGAACCAATAACCTAATGTCTTCCAAACAACAACAGCTCGACTAACACAATAGAGAGTTTAAAGAAAGCATTGAATAAGAATGTAACGTTATTAAAATATGAAGAAAAACAGTGTAATTGAAATGTTACGTACTGGCTTGACTCTTTACCAAACAGAGGTTCCAGGGAACTGAAGGCAGAAGTTGAGTCTGTAACTTTTCCTGTATTAAGATATCATACTGTATCACTCATATCATATTGTATCATATCATACCATACAAAAAGGTTAACTTCTATTATCCACAACCAGGGTCTAAGTCTCATCTGGCCCTTCTGGGTGGCCTCTTTCCTTATGTGGAACTGATAAGAAAATTCTTACCTCAAGTTTATGTCTGTACTGTGTGTGTGATCAAAGAGTAAACCACAACGATCTTTAAAGTCATCGGAAAGCTGCTCGTCTATAAAAGAAGTATTTCATTATGTTTCAGAGATGCCAAAAGCATCGTTTCCCTTCAAGGTTTGCCAATTCATTTGAAACAAGACGTAAAGGATGCATCTGTGCAAAGGCTTGGAATTATACAGCTGCAAAAGGGGGAAATCAGTTGTTTATCCCTTCAGAAGCCTTGCACTTGCAGAAGTAAATAATGCAGAGATTGGAAAGGATGCATCCCATAGCGCACAGCACCGTCTGTCTACATCTAGCTGTGAGTGCTTGCAGAGGAAAAGCTGTGGTTGGCTCTGACCATAAGCTTTTGGAAGCAATAATGAAAAAAGTTTGTGGCAGCACCAGCACATCTATAAAACATAGTGATGTTCCTGTAGAAATATGCTACTGTGGTTAAATACAGACCAAGAGAAAATACACCCCGTACAGATTTCTTGATCATATGGTTTCTGGCAGAGGAAAACAATTAGAAGGAGGTATTTCAGGCATAAATTAACTTTGTTTGGGCTAAGCAGCATTTGTGAGGTAAGAAAAGTAGAGCCCAACCATGCCAGATGATCAGCTGTCCTTGGCCAGTTCATTGCATTTCAGTGGTACAGTGGGAGAAGGCAGCAGTTTTGAGTTACCTGGGTTTTGGGAACCCACAGAAAAATTCTTAATTTTGGGAAAACTTGCTTTCCAAACTGTGAAGAAAGATTAAGAAACATGAATTGTCATTATATCTCTTACAACTTTCAGTTCTATGGGACATTTTCATCCTCTGAGACAGAGCTTGGTAGTGCTGATTGAAATGGGATGCTTTTTTTGTTGTGGTTGTTGAAACTAAAAAAAAAAAACAAACCCAAACAACTGTCTTCAATTAGTTGAGGGGTTTTTTGTTGTTGTTGTTGTTGTTGGTTTTTTTTGCCATTAAGCTCCAGGTATCTTATTGGAAATTGCCAGTATGAGCTGTAGAAAAGGGCCTCGTTATTTACACCTTGTTATTTATATGTGTAAGAGCTAGCTCTTTGAGAAATGCTTATTGTTTGGCACAGTTCATTTTGGTTTTGTTTTCCTTGTTTGTATACTTACTTGTTTCAATAATGAGATCTATTATTTTTTTTTTTAATTGTTCTTTCAGAATCAGTCTCGATGGCAGCTGCTGCCCTCAAATTTGCTATTACAAACAAAGAAAACCTTTGGTTCAGATGTTTGGCTCAGTGTTCAAAAAGCAGCTAGACAAACTCATGGAAGAAGAACCTGCCTCTAATTATTAAATGCAAAGAAAACATCTCTGGCTTAGGAAGCTCCTGAATTGCGAAATATCACAGCTTTGGAGAGTAACCTTGGACTATATCTTCATATGACTGCTATGTTCTTGTATTTCTTCCCATACAGCTGTTCTTGGCCAGTGTTGGAAACAGGACAATGGTGCTGTCACCTAAGGTAGTATCTCGGTTTTTTGTCTTCAAATTTTTATTCTGTGTCATAAAAACACAGCAGCTTTGCTGCCTCTAACACATTTCTCAGCAGAAATACTCATGATTTTGTGAGTTACTTTGGCTCCACATCACAACAGAAAATAAACCAGCGTGCTAATACGATAGTCTGCACACCAAATGTTGCCTGTGAAACATGAATGGGGTGCACTGAAACAGAAAGGCGGTGCAGTTAGGTATACCCCCCATGTAACTGTGGAAACTGTCGCATTTTGAAAGTAACCATTAAAAATTAAAAAGTCATGTCATGAAACCTCATGAAAATCCCTTTAAAAGCTTAATACTCGTTCACATATTTCATTAAATAGCAACCAGAGCAGTAAACCACTTGTGGTTGGCTCTGCTCATATGATCTCATTTGTGGTTCGACCTTCTCCTGATGAAATTCCTTGTGAGAGCTGCTCTCAAAGGCAGAAAAACAACGTGTTAGTTTCATATATCTGATTTAATCAGATTGCCCAAATTATCATTTTTCACTGCTGCCTGTGAAAAATGGAATCTGGAATCTGTGAGCCATCCCTGTATCCTTCTCCTCAGTCTCGAGTGTCATTCTGGCACTCACAGATCTTGGACCAGGTGAGCATGAAGAAGCGCATGGTGGCAGCAGTCCTGTGGAAAATTTAAAGAAATGGCTCAGGGTGCTACAGCATTTACGTGGGGTCATCTGGCTACGTAAGTCTTGGGAAACCGCATATGAGAAACACTCAGTGGACCCCCAAGGAGGTCATGACCCCCGGCTGAGGAGACAAGTCAATGCTTCTCCAGCTCTTTGGTACAGGACAGGACAAATACCTGCTCCACTGGAAGTGCTTCAATGGGTGTTCGATTTGGTGTAAGAAGTACCCAGCTGTTTGTTAGGATAGAAAAGACTTCTCTGCAGATGGTTAAATAAATATACTGAGAGGCTCTTACCCTTACCTGACGCTATTTGTATCCGGTTTGTTCACATCGATGGAACCGGAGTGGTGTATTTGCACACTGTCTTATGTTAGCCTGCCTGGAAAACATTCCAGCTGTCTAAATAAACTTATACACCATTCTGTTTTGTTTTGGTTTTTTCTAGATTTTATAGTCGAAATGTCAAGTTTGATAAGTGAAAAACCATTTAATCAAAACGCCTTTCAAAAAAGGAAATTACAACTTAAAAAGACATCTTGTCTTAACAAGTGTCTTAAGTTAGTTTGAACTGGACAGCTGCTTGAGGAATCCCGGAAGGATGTAAAATAAGGCTATGCTTATTTTTCACCAGCACCCTCCAGGCAAGTTTACCATTTTTAACATTATTTGGTAAATTTCTGGCAAAATTTACTTATGCTCCAGATTCATATTAATTCCTCCAAATCTGCCATTTGAGATTCTCCGAGCTAAGAGGACTTGAGGAAATTGAAAACCAGCATAGCCCAGTGTCACCCTTGCACACAAGGTCTGGGCTATTTGGGGCCTCCAGGCTGAAGAGAACTGCTTTCCATCTCCCCGTGAACCTAGTGGAAATGTCTCCGCAATGCAACGCAGCTGTGAAAAGCTAACAGCGGTAAGTAAGCTCTGTTAACAAGGGAATAGGGAATAATACAGAAAGTCCAGGGGCTTGACAAGTTAATCAGAGCTGGGCAGCAGTCTGAGAAACCTCAGAAGGATATAAACCAGAGCTGCTCAAATGATTTCTACCAAGAGCTGCTGGATAGATGTAAATATCACAAGCAGCTGGGTCGTTTCACCTCCCGGATGGCAGGTTATGAGTGATGGGGAAAGGGACTGGAAGTGATTTGCAGCACCAAAAGGAAACAAGGGGTGATGCTCTGGTCCTGTGTATGAAGTAGAGCTCCTGTATGCAGGGGAGGGGGTAGGGAGGGATTAGATCACGTGGGGAGATTTATGGGGCTGAAACGGGATTTGGGAAAATTAAGCAGAGGTGTAGGGATGTCTTTTTATAGAGCAGATAATAGAAAGAAGATGAAGTTTCTGGAGGTATAGGGGGAGCAAGTAGAGGCAGATGTGAAGATAGGCTGGTGGAGGAGAAGGCTGACAGTTGCATTTGAAGACAGAGACAGCAGAGAATACGTTTCACAGTTGGTTCTTCTTTGACAGCAAATAGCATTAGCAGACCTTGCTCCCATCTTGGCAGCTGAGGAAGGGCAATAAGGGAGCATCACAATCGAAACCCTAGCACAGCCTGCCAGCTGCAAAGAAGCATTTTCAGGACTATGGAACAGAGGAGAACGCAAAGTGGGTGGCAGAGAACCAGATCATGAAGCTGCCACGACAAACTCCTTAAGAAATGGGAGCCCCTTCAGATACGAGGTGTTGCGGTGTGGTTATTAGCTCTTATCTCCAAGGGATGTTACACAGGGTCTGGGTTTCTGGGGCTATTGCCATGAATAGGACTTCAGAACATAAGGGTGACTTGGAGCTGCAGGATTTGGGAAATAAATTAGTAGGTGGAGTAGAGGAAAACCTGGTGTGAGCCTGGAGGATGCTAGAGCAGAGGGAGCACCTGTCTTGGGTGAGGGTCAGGACCAGCACTGAGCCTGAAATGCGGGGCTCAGGGAAGCAGCAGAGCCTGTGATGTTAACCATCGTGTGCATTCACTGTCTTCTGCTCAGTTCATGGACTGGGCTTGGCATCAGCTGGAAGACAGCTGAAATCTTGGAAACACTTAAGTGTTAGGAATTGATGAGGACTAAAGATTGGTTTAGAAGAGGCAGACGGTTTTGCATTACAGCATAGATCATTCTGATTATGTTTTCTGGTTTTGCGGGCAAAAACCTCCCAGCAGGAGACAACAAATGGCTTTTAACTTATTGTTTTCTCTAAGGAAAGCATTATTTTTTAAAGATCTCTCCATTAGATCTGCATATACTTGGAGCCTGAAGAAAACAATCTGACTAGGGAGAAGAAATAGAAGAGCTGAAAATCTATTTGCTAATCCTGCAATGGAGAATATATATTTTAACGTGAAACAGTGATGACAGGGGAAGCTTTAGACAGCTTCAAAGCAAAAGCATCCAGGCAGGCAGTCCATCCTGCAGGACTTCAAAACCTTGCATTGAGACAAAGCTTTTTGCATATCAGAGCTTGAAATTCAAACCAAGTGGAGATCAAGCCAAGCCAACTTTGAGCATTCTGCATTTCACCTGATGTCCTTAAAGGCTGCAAGAGTTTCTTTATCATGTGCTTGCATCACATGCCATTTGCAGGGCTGCTTTTCAGGTGTTTGCTCCTTTTCTTCCAGTTTTGTTGAGCAGTTGCACAGATTTGTAGCATATCACATGTGTTTTTTAAAGCTCTTGTTCACTTGGATTCTCCTTCCCTCCCTGTAGCCTCAAAGGCAGATTTACAGGAATCTTTTAGAGATATGGTACTGCATTATTTTAAAAGCTTAGGCCTTCTTATCTCTGTGGTCTTAGGGGTCACAAAGGACTACATATGAGGACAAACATCAGGTTTCCCAGCATGAATAAAGTCAGACTGGATTACACAAAACACTTGAACAGATAAATCCAGATACTCCTCTCAAGTGCCTCCCCTCTCTCCTATCACTGATGAGATTTCTTGTTTTAAAATCACAGGAGGGGGGAGTGCCAAAAAGAGCAAAAAGATCCCCAAACCTCTATCAAAGAACCTGAAATAACATTTTAATTCTATCTTAATAATGCTAATTCAAGAGTGGCTCAATACAGATATTTTTTAATATCAAAACCAGCAAAGGAATATTGTTGGCTAATTAATGATAGGGTTTATATTTTGCTAATGAATGTCTAAAAAGTCATCTATTGTAGGATGCTTTCAGATTAAGGGCAGAGAGGAAACGACATTTGCTTTTGTTGAAGGAACAACTGGATGTTGCAAAATTGGTTCAGTAATGAGGCTTTGCTGGGTTTGATTCAAACAAACACTGAAAGCTTGGTTCTAAGTTGCCCACGTTTTATACCGTAATTTCAGTCATGCAATTTTTCTCCATGTGCTGTTCCAATTAAGGAACCTGTATGTTTCATCACATACAGTTCTGGGGGGCCACTTCCAGCCTGGCAGGAGGTCAACTGGGTGGCTTGAGAAAAGCTGTACCCAGCACAGACGAGTAGTGACTCTGCCAGCCAGGTACGGAGGGTTAAGGCAAGCAGCAAGAAACAGCTCTTCTTTAAGAAGAGTCTTCTTAAGTCCTTTAATCCAAAGATACTGGTTGTGGCTGAGGGAGAGAAGGTTTGTTTGGGTATGTGATTGCTTTCCATTTGGTCGGAAAGGGTGAAGAGGGTGCCCAAGGCCCCCCCCCCCCCCCCCCCCCCCCCCGACATTTGCTCAGCAATAGGCATTTGCTGGGCTACCAGCAGTCACAAAACATCTCCTAGTGTTCCCCCGCATTTCAATGTTCTGTGATTTCATAATCAATTTATTTTGTCCCTCTCAGTCCCAATCCTGATATCCTGGCATGGTTTAAACCTGAAGACAGAGGCGAGGCTATCTCCCAATGAGAGGCAGCTGCTCCAGGAGCTAAGGTAAGGGAACGGAACGGGGTCCTGGCTGTGCTGTGGTTTCACAGAAAACACTGGAAGTCTCTTAGGCTCTGGGCAGCTCAGCCATGTGTGTGGTGGAGATCAGATGTGTCTCCAGGAGGAGGATGTCATTTGCTGATACCCAGCTTTCTGCTTTCTTTGTGCTGAACCTGCAGTCTGTACCATCACAGACACAAAGAAGAGAAGATGGCACAGTGCTCCTCACAAATGAAACTATTTTAATGGCAGCATTTGCAGCAAAATGTGAGAGGATGGTAATTCCTGCTGGGTGTCTCCAATTCTGATGCTATTTCCAGGTCAAGACAAGGGAATGACCTTTGAGTTTGGCTCTGCTGCGTAGGTGTAAGCTATTTATTACTTCCATACTGACTGGTGTCTCTCTGCGGGCTCAGCCAGCTATAGAGGGTTGGTCCAGCACCCCCCTCTGGGGACGTGGCTGCCAGCTAGGAGGAACAGGTAGTGTTCAGCTGTGGGCAGCTGGAGCAATCCTTGCTGAAAGGTACAGAGAGGGGTACAAGTAAACTTACCCGGCTGAAGACGCTGTTAGTTTTCAGTTTGGGTGTCTCCTCTGAAACCTCCGAAATGTATTACGCGAAAGTTAAAAACCCCGAGAAGTTTTTGCTTTGACCCACAATTACATTTTGGCTCATTCTAACAGGTGCGGCAGAGGCCCTGGGCTGTAGGGCTGCTGACGGCAGCGCTTGACCCTGCAGGACAGGGTATTGCAGAGCAGCCCCGGGATCGGGGATAGCTTTGGAGGCACAGAAGCATCACGTGTACCAGGATGTGGCTCCTTGCCTGCAGAGGAGGTGAGAAACACATCCTGGTGAACCTGCAGCATTATCTCTGTGCTCGTGCAAAATCTTCTATGTTCCGTGCAATGTTTTTGAGAGCAGGAGGAGCTGGAGGAATCCCTGTGCATGGGCTCGGCTTTTGGCTGTGTGTAACCAACAGGGGGCATTAGGTTTAAGCTTATTAAATGTGCATTTCTACTCCGAGCAGGGAAAAATCTCTTCGTTGTTTGACTGAAAACAGCAGGATGGAAATCCTGTATCCTACAAAAGATACAGGGTTCTGTTTTTCCAGAAGATTTCGTAACCGTATAAGCCTGTTCTGTTTTCTTTAGGCCTAGCTTGTGTCCATTTCGAGAGGAAGATAAGGGAGATGGATGTAATTAAGAACCAGATGATTTTTATATGATCTGTAGCTCAAAAAGCACTTGAAAAATATAAGTGTTTCTGGCGCAAATTGGTTTGTATTGATGAATTCCTGTTTTCTAACCAGAAATTAAAGTAAGGCTGCAATTATATCTTTCTGATAGAAATTACATTCTGCAGTGCACGGTCAACTGCTGCTCTTCATTACGGAGGAAACCCTGCCCTGAGTTATTTGATTGCTGAATGCAAAGGACTTTAGTGAGGAGCTACAGTGCAAGCACAAATTGAGGTCTTTGAAAATAAAAGTGGTATTTATTACAGAGATAATTATTATGGCTACAACTACTCATACTCCTGTACGTGGGACTATCCATACACACTTTCTGAGGGAGAAATGTTTTTTTTATATTTATAGCACTGACTGTAGAAGCAACTTTTTTCCCTTCACGCATGAGGCTGGAAAATTGTAGCCTGTTCTGCGCTCCTGCCACAGCGAAGCAGCTGGATAATTGTTTAGGTGAAGTGATTTCTACGGTCTTGAGCTGCATTTGGAAATACAGAAATATGTTAAGTAAGTAGAGGTTAAATAATTAGGCAAAACAGCTAAGGAGAACTGCTTTCATAAAGCAATGTCAAAACAAATTGTTGGCTAAAATGTACAGATGCTCTGAGTTTCAAGAAGTCGATTTAATTACCTGCCTTATGTTAAAATGGGTTTTACATAACCTAATAACTTTAATTTCTCCCAAAGTAAAGTAAAAGTTATGATTTCAAAATAAACAAATGAGCAACCTTTAGCAGTTGCAGAGCTTCTGCCTGCCAGTGCATCCGGGATGCTGTGAGCAATTCTTGGTCCCCCAAAGTCAGAGAAGAGAAATTCTAATTGGATTGGTGGCACACGGTATGCGCCTTTCTCTGAGCCCTCTTTATACTCCTGTCATAAAAAAGGCAAGAGGAGGCTGGTTCATCTAGCAAGAAAGAAGGTGAAGAAGATACAGCGGCAAACAGTCAGTCCTGTAGCAGGGTGCTGCAGAGTTTGTAAAGCAAAGCACAACATTTGCCCGAGAAAAATGGGTATAACTTTGTAAACCTGCAGGTGATAAGGGAAGGTATAGTTTTTGGCCTCTTTAGGTGGTGCCTGAAGCCAGGAAGGTTGGATGCTTCCCAAGCGTTTGTCCTGATGGTAAGTGCACTCAGTGTCTTCCCCAGGGCGCCCAACCTCAAACTGCTCTGTTGGAAGTGGGGAAGCCCTGGTGGTGGCATATCTCAAAAGCCTGTGTTGCTCTGATGCACTGGCCCCACTGATCTTCAAAGCAGGGGCTGTACTGCTCTCCCACCGCTCTCCGCTGCAGCAGGACTTGGCTCCGTTTGGGTTCCCTGCATGTGAGTACATGTCAAAGGGGGTTATGGAGTATTTCTCAGCCTCATTGGCTGGAGGACATAACAAGGAGGGTACAAATGCTGAAGTGTCCAATTTGCTTCTGCCTGGTGTTTCTGACCTCCACCTGTGGCCCCTTTTGTGTGCTGGATCTTAAGAGACAGCTTTGCATTATTCCACAGGTTGTGGGAGGCATCTCGGAGCATGGGTTTAGAGACAGTCCCTTTAAATGCCATATCCACATCAGAAGGACAATCCAGACTCCCTTCAACGTGCTCTAAGAAGTGGCTTCGTTTTAATTGCTTCTATCAGATTGTAGGCTTGCCTGCATGAGTAAATGAAACACTTCAACATGTCAAAGTTTAACTTACTAAAAGGTAATTGCTACAATCTTGAATTCTGCTCCTTTTTCTGCAAGTATCTGACTATCTTCTTGATGTTTACCAGTGATTTTTCCAACTAAAGTCCAAATGCTCAGAGGTGAACTTCCCACTGAAGTCTTCAACAGAGAAGCAGCTTGTAATTTGAGAAAGGAGAGTCATTAGCCAGGGTGAGGGTTGGATCAGATTCATCAATAGAAAGAACACTCACATATTCATCTCTTTCCTCATCTCTCTTTTCCCTCCCTGCCATCTGTTTTTTGGATTTATGAACCGAATAACTTACCAGCCATGGAATAAATTTTCTTTTTGCCCTTCCAGGATACCTTTCCAGTAGTTTGTATTGCTCATTTCCTACAGCCTGGTACTCACATCAGTGAGTGGAGGGTGCTAGAATGCAACTTGTCTGTGAAATTCCAAAGCCTGAAAGCTTGCTGTGGGGGTACACTAGTGCATATTAAAGTTCTTGGTAAGGATTTCCAAAGCGTGGATCATGGAGAGCTAATACATGTATCTGACCTGAGTCCGGGGACCAAGTAACAAAATTAAATCCCACTTTGATACTTGCAGACATCTTCCAAAGATGGCCTTGGGTTACTCTGACCCAAGCTCAGGAGCAGTTTCCTGTGCTTATATGTATGTGTTGGTCTTGTTACCTCATTTTGTGCCAAACTCAGAAGCGATTGTCATATCTGTGGCGCAGGTCTTTTGACACTCTTGTGTACTTTTCTAGAGCAGTAAAAAGGTCTTGAGGAATGATTAGAGCATGATAGCATCTGCAGCTGCAGTTTCAGCCCCTGAGTAGTGACGGCTCTGGTCTCCTGAGTGCTGAGATATGTGTCCTGGTCCAGGAGGGATGCTGGTTTTGCTCCAGCTGCAGTGACTTGACTCTGAGGGACACCGTATCTTAAGGCTTCTTCCACAGTCCAAAGGTGCTGCAGGCAGTCCGTGATCTGTTATAAGGCTTCAGGCTGGCCACTCACTATAAAAAGAGAAGTGTGTTTTATCTTACATTGCTTACCTGGCGTGTTTGTAGTCTTAAGAGAAGGAGCCAGATTATCTAGAAAGGTTTTTTTTGAAAGTTGCTTTGTCAATGCCCTAGCACATCCTTTCTTCTCGTAAAGCAGAGTTTAGTGTTCTTCAATATTTAATTCAGTCTGAACTGCATTTGAAGCAGCATCTCATCTGTTGGACCTGCTTGTGTTCGTGAAGAGTTGTGTTACTCTGTGTATCCAATAGAACAGCAAATTAGGGACACCTTTTCCATGCTAATCAATTAGTCATGTAAGATGTTACCACTTCCCAAAGAAGTGCTGGTGTAGCAGCCGTGTTACTTGTTATGAAAGGTCTGTGTGTCAGCAGATTCTGAGTCCATGTTACATTTTCTGCAGAGCCAGCAGCAAATCCTAATAAAACTTAATGTGAGAAAACATTGCCAGCGAGGTGATAGGTTGAGATTAACTGCACTGAAAAGAGGCAATTCCATGCTAAGCTTTTTAACTTCTCTGAAGAGCCACTATTATAAACATACCAATTTAAGGACTTCTCTCTGCTTCTGTGAAAATCAATATGAATACTTGCACAGAATTAATCTAAAGAAGAAAAAGCAGCCAGCCAGCTACTATTCATCCTAAACCTGGACAGCTAAACTGTGCATAGGCCACATTAGCTCTGGGCTCAGTGGAAAACTTCACTGGTGCGAAAATATTTAGCTGAATTAGACGTTTACTGGGGGATCGATGTTGTTATCCTGCAGACCTTTTGCCTTAGTAGTTAGGAAAAGGGACTCTTAACTAGTTCTTTTTTTTTTTCTTCCTACTGCAGTTAGACATAACTTGAGGATAACCTGTATGGAAGAAGCAATGATCAGCTGCCTTCCAGAATGGCATGAATGATCAGTACCTCTGTCGTGTGATGCATCCATAGCTAATTGGCTTTGCCGTACTATACACTGAAAGTAAGGTTTTCACAGAAACACAGAATCATCTGCTTGGAAGAGACCTTTAAGATCATCAAGCCCAACCATTCCCCCTGCACTGCCAGGGTTCCTAAACCATGTCCCTCAGCACCACATCTACATGGTTTTTAAATGCTTCTAGGGATGTGAAACAGATTTCTGTGAAGAGAAAGAGCATGTGAGCAAGGGTTGGTACACACACACGCGTGGTGTCATCCTTCTTTCCATCTGAAAAGGAGTTTGGGGCAGGTGAATGAAGCATCAAGCTGGCAGTAAGAGGATTTAAGCCTGATCGTGGGCTCTACCCTGATATTTTTGCTTGCCCAAATGTTCTGTCTTAGCTTGCTATCTATAAAACAATTTTTTTTTTTTCCTGTCTTTATCTCAAACTGAACCATGTAGGTACATCTACATACGGGTAGAGTCTTTGTTGCTGAAACATTTTGTCTTTCCAGTAAAACAAGTTTTAACAAGAATGTTTAAACTCAAAATTAACCCCCTGCTGAGTTCTAATGACAATTTCTAGAAAAAAAATCGCAGTTGAGCTGAGACCTGGTGTAAGTAATTCCCTTCTCAAAGACATTTTTTATAAACTAGTGTATAAAAATAGGTTTAAAATTGAAAAAAACCCCTTGGTCTTAACTGCATCACTGTTATTACAACATTTTACTCAAAACATATAAAATGCTTACCTTTGCCTACATTAGAAGCAAATGCTGTGTGTAAAACATTTTTCTGATTTTTTAAGTACGTAATTTTCAAGATAACTTAATGTCACCCCTTATGTCGATGCTTCAGCTGCCAAAAAGGCTTGAGATGTTTCTAGTGTACTTGATGCACAATCCTCAGGCTCTCAGAGGCATTTCTATAACAGTAAAATGTGGTAAACACAGTGGACTCCTAGTTCTGGAGGGGTTTTTTTCTGTAGATTTTCCTCATTTCAGAAAAGGGTCCAGAACACAACACGGTTCTTACACAGAGAAGAGTCCAGAAGAGGTGTCAGACATGGGAATAACTTGTAACAGCCCTGAGAAGGAAAATAAAGTGACGGTCTGTCTCAGACTGTCCTGCCGGCCACAGCCTTTGTCATAAGCATCACTGATGGCTGGTTGGTCTGTCCTCCTTCCTCCTAGTGCAGCTTTCCTGGCTGCTTTCCACACGTGCATGATACCAAGTGCGAAAAGAAAAAAGATTCAACCAAAAAACCAAGAACCAAGATCCAGACCTAAAGCCCCAGCTCCTGGAGTCATAGGATTAGAGACTCAGCTTTCATTTCTTTTACAAAGAGAAGTTTCTTCCCTTGGGAGTCCCCCAGAAAGCCTGGAAACATGGTCAGATCATAGCCTATGAAGGGATGGCTTTGAGTCTTCAGGAAGTGAGGGAAACAGCTCTGCTGCAGAAGGCTCCATCCTCCAGTGGGGTGCTTGCTTTCCTCCTGTCCCCACCTGTGACCATGGCTGGAGAAGAGTAGGGAGTATTTGCAGCCATTAATTTCATACTAGGCCAGCTGCCCCCTGGCAGGATTGGGACTTATGGGGGTGTGAGGGGGATATCATGCTGTTTGGAGCCTCCGTTAGACTTAATCCAGACCGTTATCCACTGCTGCCTGAAAAAATAACCCTTTCTGCTGTTAAGATATCATTTATTTCTGAGTTCCTCCTACAGTGTCAAGGATTTATTGCTGGTTCAAGTAGTCCAAAGACCCCTTCAGGCACTGCACCCTGCAGTCAAAAGCAGGTTTTTGTGTATTGTAAACTGGGCCCAGGAAGAACCTGTGAGCCCATGTGGTCCTTCCCTCTGTTATGGATTTCCTCAGATCATGCCTGCAAGGATTTTTTTGGGCTATAAAGACTTTAGGATTAGTCAAAAAGGCTAAGAGAAACAGAAGGTGCTTCCATGAGGTGTTTTTAGCTGGACACTACCTTAAATGCAGAACACTTCTTCTAAGATATAACCATGGCTTGTTTCCTGTTCTCAATCTTTTCTGTGATGGTTCAGCTACTGGCAAAAATAACCTGTAGAGTACGATTTTGAACCACGGGAATACTCTGTAATCCCATCTTCACATGATTGTTATTTCAGGCATTACCTGTTTGTGGGTAGAAATATTTTCCCCTTAAAAAAAAAAAAAAAGACTATGAGGAGAAGGACATCGGTCTGTTTTTCTTGGCTTTCTGTAATTAATCCGGTGATTTATCTCTGTAAAGTCTGACAATAAATTATTGGTTCTTATCACCTATTTCTCAGGAAAAAACCCTGGAAGGGGAAGTTGCCACAGGCTCATTAGAGCTCCCAGTGATTAACCTCAGTGCTGATGTTTGCTGTCCTTATACTGGAATAACGTTTCCTCCCCTCATTCCACACACTCTTTTGACCTACTGAACACCTACGTTTACACCACTGCCTGCTGCGGCTGTGCTCCATCTACCCTTGTCCCAAACCTTGCTGCTTAGGCATCTGTAAGCTGCCATCCTGTGGTCCTGGTCTCACTGGGTTTTTAGGTTAACACTTTCCTCCTCTCTTTTCCAAGTAGGAGTTTGAGGTTCCCACCTCTTCTCTCCTGAAAGTCTCCAAGACATGAAAACTTTCCCTCCTGTCACTGCACGTTTCTTTATCCATAAATACGCTGCAGCATCTGTAATGGTTTCCTTGCAGGGTTAGAAATATGAACCCTGTACCCTTGAAAGGAGGAATTGCCCTTCTTTCCAGGGAGAAAGTCCACAGGAGTCTTGGTTTGGACCTTGCAGCACCTGCCTGGTGCTGTGATAATGGACTTTGAATGTTTTGATGCTGTTAAGTTTGAGGTGTTATTTTAGGTCATTTCAGAAGCTTTAATGGCTCCCTGTGAGTGCTCAGCTGGACTGATGATAACTGAAGCACAGACTTTTCAGGTGAAGGAATACGACAAAACAACATTAATAAAATTATAATATTTTAAAGGCTTTTCCCCCAAATGTCAGATTCTGGCCTAAAGAAAAGCCTGTGGAATAGTACAGTTGGGGTTTCTAAGCCCTACAGAGGGAGTTGATGACTATATGACGGTTGGGTTGCTTCTGCCCTTGTGTCTATCCATTGAACACAGTCTTCAGTTACATTTCCCACAATATTTCATTTATGTGTGTGTAGACACGTTTCCCACACTGGCTTCCAACCTCTGTGCAACTTTGGCCGGTAGCACCTTTGGTGTGCTCGTTAGGGAAAGGAAGGTATGAAGCAATGAGGTGAGGTCTATGAAAAGTCTCATGTTGAACGTGAAAGCAAGCAAGACCTGGAATTGTTAAATATGTTACAGGGTTCTTCCATGAAGTTGTGCAAGTCACTCAAACTTACTGTCTCCCAGTGCCCATTCTTCCTATTATTTTCAGATGCTCATGGAAAATGCTGAGGTTGTGATCTGGAGAAATGCTTTGCTCTCTCAACTATAACTGAAGTCACCAGACACTGAACATGTAATCGTCTACTAAAGCGGCATTCCTCTGCTACAGGATCCTGGATCTCTAGAGTTGGATACTATGAATTGCCAGATGATTTTGACCTTAATCTCACTGTGCCCCAGTTTCCTGTCTGATCCCTGTATGACAAGGTAAAATGCCAAAGACCTTCATTGATGCCTACAAAGCACCAGCAGATTAGTGATGGGCACCATGAAGAAATTAATCATGCCATACGTGAGCAAAGGTTGGCTGGTGTCCCAGGAACATGGCACAGGGCCATGTCGAATGCGAAGTATAAAGGGGAAAGACGTAGCTGTTATCCATTCCCTGAGCACCATCTTGAGTGCATCCTAGGCACACGACACACAGGACGCCCTGTTTCTTCCTAATTCCTGTGTGCTCGACTCAGCAACCTAACTCTTTCTGAATGCTGTTGTCTCACGCGAGTTCTGCATCCCTTTGTTTTGGACTGCCGAAGGGGCTGAGGGACAGGAGATCCATAATCTCCAGATCTAGTTGTCCAGATTTACTTGCACAACACAAAAGAGAACGAAGAATTCTCATTGGTGCCAAATCAGATACCAGCAGGTACTTTGGCTTTGAGGTTTCATCAATATTGTCCATCAATTTTTCTATCAAAAGCAAAAACTTTTGTCAAGTTTTTATTGACTTCCTGTCACTCAAACAGCTTTTTCAAACTTCTAATGGGGGAGGAAGCAAAAGACAAAAAAAATTAGGAAAGAAACTATCATTTATTCTTACTCTCCACCTATTTTTTCCCCCCTAATATTCCTTCTTGTTATTATCAGCTGTTGCTATGAGCACAGGAATTTCCTCCTTTCTGAAGGCTACTGTCCGAATGAAATGAAGAAATGCTGTCACATGTCTAAGCAGATCTGATGGCATCCCCTCAGTATCTTTCAAACTCAAATTTCACCTGCGCGGTGACAGGGACAGCGGGATCAGAGATGCTTGCTTTCTGCAGATTTCTGATAAGCCCCCCCCCACTTCCTGGGTAGTGTTTTGGAGCCAGTAAAAAAGCCTTATAAAAGGATCTTATAGTCCTCCCTGCTGAGAAGAAGAAAGTTGCAGTACGAGCTCACTTGTCCCTCTCCAGTTTCTGACAATAGGTGTACTTTAAGCATGAAGAAAGAGCTATTAAGGACCTCATTCCTCATAGATAGGAGAAAAGCCTCTTTTGCCACATTCTTCTGTGCAAAATCTATAGCCTTTAAGGAGCAAACTCTACCTGATTTGCCTGCAGTTAGCATGCCTCAAACATCTCCTTCTGGCATCTGTTTCCCACTTGAGCCCTCGTTTCAGCCATATACCTCTAAGTCATGAGACACAAACCCACTGGAAATCAAACATTGCTATTTTTGGAGTTCATAGACTGATTTGTACAAATCATGTTGTTTATAACCAAAGCTTGTTGTTGTCTTAATTATGATTTTTAGAATGGAAAAAAAATTCTGTGTGCACCTGGGTTAGAAAACAGCTTTGAGCATTGCCAAGGGTATCCCACCACTCAGTTCTGCTCACAATACTTATAGACCTACATGGGTGGGTCTTGTTGGGTGTCCAAGGTGGTCCTGGCATCCCTGACTCACCTTAGTACATACAAACACTGAAAGCAAAGGCAACGTAGCGAGTCGGTTCAGCAGCTTGTATGATTTAATGACTCCATTGGGGTGGGTCAGTGTCTGACCTGTTCATGCTGGCCTATGCCTCCCTCCTCTTCTAGGAGCCACTTGAGTTGCAGGTGATGATTCTTCAATTCATAAATTCATGGAAGATACATTTAAATCTCTGTGCTATGGATAAGAACCAGTTCTGAAATGGTTAATAGACCCTGAAGTAAAATAACCCTCTCCTGTAAGTTGAGATTCGCAGGGTCAGCTCTTCACCAGCTGCAGCTGAACTTCACAGTGTGCATTGTCTCCACTTGCTGGGGGAGTCCATGTTTCCCCCGTGCTCGGTGGGTAGGGGATAATGTGCCTTTTGTGTAACTACCTGTGAAGAGGGAAATCACCCCGAGCAGGTGTTTCACATTTCAGAACAGAAATGGTGAAGCAGAAGAGGAAGGAATTGTGATAGCACCTTTGCCCTGGTACAGCAATGTGCTCATCCCAGTTTCCTTTAAGGAAAGGAAAGCTGGTTTCTTTGCTTGAGGAAATGAAGGCTGGGAAGAAAGAAGAACCGGGAATCCTCTGATCTTCCATCAGGAGTGTCATTAGAGTTCACTTAGATTGTTATGGTTTTACAACTAATTAAGTCCTAAAATTCAAACTGTGTTGACTTCCCTATTCTGGGATAAAAAAAAAACAACCAAATTCATTTTGAAACACAGTGGATTTTCTGTCACGTTTAAGAACAGCTGGTCAGGACTGGGCTATTTTTGATTTGGAAAGAAACTGCTTAGCTGCCTTTTTCTTACACTGACCTCAAACCTTTCTGCCTGGTGCAGCTTCCTGGATGAGGGCTTGACAGCATTTCCAAGCACAATTTGAAGATCCCCAAAGAAGACAAGAGTCTCTTTGCAGTTCCCAGTTTGCTTTCTTTATCAGATTCTTCTTTTCAAAGTTATCTTTAACATCATCCAGCATTTCAGGGGGAAAAAAAAAAGTGTCCTCTGGGGTTCTTTTGCTACCTTGATGTAGAGGCAAGCATCCCCACCACATGTCCCGCTCTTTCTATCCTACCAGACACCTGTGACATTTAAAGATATGTTTGTGGAGCTTGTCCCTCTCTGTAACATATTGTTTAAGTAGTGCCACTGGAAATATAGCAGCAAAACTTAATAGTGGGACCTGAAGTTGAGGAGATGAGGCAGGGAGGATGGAGTTGCTCTCGGCATGACCACCACAGCAAAACGGAGAAGTTAAGTAGAAAGGCTAAACAAGAAGGAGATGGGTGCATTAATCAAAAGGGATTGGGAGGAGAAGGGGAAGGAGAGGTAAGTAGGCAAATCCAGGTTTCAAAACAAGGATGGGAAATGAGTAGAAGAATTTTAATTGGGTTCAGATTGAGGGAACTGGGGAGCAGAGGCTGTGGCATTAGGGTCTAGACAGATCAGTCACACAGTGTTTGCCTTTGCTCAGATGTTTTTACATGGCCACTGCTCACTTGAAAGAAATGGTGTTGCCACCCACCCGCCAGTTACCAGGAGCCAAGTTTCCCTGTATCTGGGGCGGAGCTCAGCAGGAGCACCTTTTAAATCACACCACTCTAAGGAAAGCCCTGAAGATCTCAGCGCCTGCTGATGGTGCCCCTGCGGGGGGGGGCACCAATAAACGTTTGACAGATAAGGTCTGGTTTACCTCTCAAGCTTGTTTTACATCAGCATTCACAAGCTGATTGTCATGGAGCTCCTCCCGATTTGCATTTTTTTAAATGGGTGCAGCACCAGACCTTTTCCTTTGGGCAGCTGCCCGCGGGCCGGCTGGCAGCGAGGGCGGTCCCGACACCCGGCTTAAAGGGCTGCTCCCGCAACAGCTCCCGGGGGCGCGGGGATTTTACACATGTGCTGAACTTCTAGCAAAGGAGTTCAGGTGACCTCCCTGTGACTTGCTGGACCAAGACCCAAGCACGGGAAGGAGAAGGTGCTGAAAGCAGGCTGGGGAAAAAAACAATATTGATTTTTCCACAGCAGAATAAAGTCCCCTGGGAGAAGCCCTGATGCTTGTGTCAATTACGGGAGGAGTGCGCAGCGCACCGGGATGTGCTCTGCGGGGCACGCTCTGACCTAGACACACAGCGATCTTCCATCTCTCATTTCCTCTGCGATCCTTTCGAGTCTGTAGCGCACGAAATTAGCGGAGGCAGAAACAACAGCGGGAGAAATTCCTTCCACGATTTTACTGGCCATACCTTTAAAAGACACTGTTCGAGTAATGAAAAGGCTGGAGGGAGGAAGGCGGCTGGGTCAAGAGTAGGGAAGAGCTGACACAGAAATCAGCGTGTGGTGCCGCTGCACTGACCCATCGGCTCCTTTGGGGGTCCGGCACAGGAGACACACGGTAGAGCGGGGTGCCCTGCTAGAGGAGAGGGCTCCAGCCCCAGATGTGCCTCTTGGTGCCTGCCCCTCCCAGCTGCGCTCACTGGCAGAGGGAGGAATCCTCCAGAGAAATGGTTGATGGCTTCACGCAAGGCTGGCGTTTTACACGCTACCTTGCCCTTTCCTGTTACCATTTGTGGGCAAAAGGCAGCCACCCTCCCCTATGTCACGCAGCATTTCGGAGTCTGTTTTCCCCCAAATCCAGCCGCCGAGAGCATGGGAACGCTGTCTTAAAAACACATTGTACAGAGGGAAGTGCAGGGGTTTGGTCTTTTTCATTCGTTTGCTTCGCTAAGGGGCGCAGGGCAAAACTTCGAAGGGGTTTCCCGGAGAGCCCGACTCGGGGATAGCGAGGGGACGATGCTCGGCGGGCAGCTGCACGGAGCGCCACCCGCGCCGCCGCCGCCGCGCACCTCCGCGGGGCTCCGCTCCCTTCCGCGGGGCTCCGCCCCCCTCCCTGTCCCGGGGCGGCCCGGCTCCGCGGCGGGGCGGGCGCGCAGGCGCAGGGGGGGGCGGGCGGCGGCGCTCGGCGGCGCCGTGCGCGGCGCGGCCCCAGTCCGCGCTGCAGCCGCCGCGGGGGCGCCACTACCATGAGCGGCCGCGGCCGCCCCTGCGCGACTCACGGGCACCGGGCGCACCAGCCGCCGCCGGCCCCCCCCCCCCCCCCGCCGCCGTCGCCGCCGCCGCTGTCGCCGCTGCCGCGCATCCCCGGCCCCCGAGCCCGGCGCTGCAGGATGCCGGGGGGCAAGAGAGGGCTGGTGGCACCTCAGAACACCTTCCTGGAGAACATTGTCCGGCGCTCGAGCGGTGAGAGATCTTCTCCAGCCATCCGTCCATTCATCCCTCTGTCCGTCCGTCCATCCATCCCTCTGTCCATCCCCGCGGCGGCTCCTCGGGGCGCGGAGCCGCCGCGCCCGCTGCCACGCTGATGGGGCTGTGCCAAAGCGGTGCCTTCAAGGAACAGGCTCTGCCGTGCCCCGCCGGGCTCTGCCGGAGCCTGCCCTCCGCGGTCCTTTACCTGTTCCCCCTCACTTCTTACATCCTTATCAGTACTATGAATTTGTAGGTTGTTTTTGGGGTTTTTTGGGTTTTTTTTTCTTTTGAGCCGGGAGCCGCTTCTGAAAATAAGTAGTCGTCATTTACATTTCTAATATCCTCGCCGCTAGTCGGGTCATTTCCCCCCTTCTTCTTGTTCTTTAGTTCTCTAATAATTGGGCTTGCAAGCGTTTTCGTTCATTGCAAGTCTTTGCAATTCTGTGACACTTTGTGACAAAGGTACCGGGAAAGAGGATGAGGGAGTGACTGTGCTTTGGACGATGGTAATCCTGTGGCTGAGCAAATATGTGACGGACTGTCTGCAGTTTCTCATTATTCCTTGCTGCTGGAGTTATTTTACTCACTCATCCAGTGCAAAGCACTGATGAGGAGTGCTGTGTACAGCTCCATCAGAGTTAAGACCACCGTCTCTAGGGTGTATTGATGTAGGTGCTGCTTTAGGCAAGTCTTGCGCTAGTTAGTTCCTTTTTATGTAGCCTTTGCACAGGTGTGTAACTGCTGACACACGGGAGTGTTTGCATGGATGAAGGCCAGTGAGAGACTTTGCCTTTGCATCTGCTGAGAGGTCTCCTTGGACAACCCAAGTTTATGGTGACCCTGCCATGCCAAAGCACCGCTGTGCCAGTGCGCGTCTGGGGAGGTGAATGGGAAAGGTGGGCAGAGCAGAAGCTTGAGAAAAGTTGCCTCATGTATTAGTAATGGGATTGTGCTGTGAAGTGTTCCCATCCACCTGGTCTGGTGTGCTGGCTTGAAGTTGGTTTTGATGGCAGCTAGGGAATTAGTGTTTCATTAAGTTCCACTGAAGCAGGAGGGGAATGAGGACTTAGAATTTGTTTTAAAATGTTGTATGTTAAAAGGCCAACCTTGTATTAAGCCATCAACCGTTTTCTTGAGGATCTTCCTCCCTCTCGTGTTGCCTGTGTCAGTTCCATGGTCGGCAGCTGACTCCTTGTCAAGCTCTGTACCTGCACAATCACCACAGCTAGTTCCCCGCAATATATTTATTTCCTGCAATATTAAAAACAAGCTTAATTAATAGGGGTTTATGTAGCACTTTCCCTCTGACAATTTCAAAGCGCTGGGTGGAATTTAATTACACCTCACAGCTCCTTCTGGAAGAGAACACTCAGCAGCATTCCCAACCTGTTCTTCAGACTGTAGTGTAAATGGGGGCTTGGGGCACCACAGTTGTCTTCCCAAGGTCATGGGGCAAATTGGTGGCAGAGCTGGGAACACGGTTGGGGATTGCCATGCTTTTCTACCATACTCTAATTAAATCACCTGTCCTCCCTGGTGAAACCTCAGTAAAACTTTGAGGTGTCAAAACCTGGAAAATCTCAGAAGGCTTTTGAACATTATGCTTCAAAAGCCTGCAACCCCTCCAGTTTTTAACCTGGTCTGATTTATGAGCATAAATCATGCTGATCTGGTCATTCATTCTGCTTTTCCTCTGCTGCTGATGGTGCCTAAGCATGACCCTATGGCAGCAAATCTGCCCCGTTGGACAGCAAAGCAAAAAGTGCATTGGTAATTTGTTTTTAACTCACGTAAGTGGTCAGTGTTTGCCCTGAAACATGATTTAGATCTTATTTCTGTCATCCAGGACATCACCTTATTTGTTCTTTATAAAAATAGTAATTTTCATTGGATTCAGCACTGTTTAATCCAAACTTAATGGAATCCAGTTGAGCAAATCTGTTTCAAGTATCTCCTGCCGGTGCTCGGTCGAAGGCAAAGATTTGGCCTGCTGGGTTTTGTTTTTATACGTGGATTCACCAGTTTCCAAGAGATTTTTCGTTGACAAGGAATGGGATGAAGGAAAGACTGATTTTTTTTTTTTTTTTTTTTTTTAAAATACGTCTTCAGCATCCTCAAAGAAATCCCTTCTATCAGCTTTCCTGGTTAAAGCACGCTCTCTTTCTAGATTTCTCACACCTATGCAATCCCATTGCACTTCTTGACCACAAATCTTTTCTTAACAACCAGGAGAAGGTTTGTAGATAGAGGTAATATCTTCTATTAGGCAACGGGTATGGCTGGAAGAATTAGATGGGTATTTTTGCCAGAGAGGCTCTTCTTCAGGTGAAATGGAAGCAATGGTTTCAAAATGAAATGTAGGTAATGACAAATTACTCAGAGTTGCCAGAGACGGGTCTGAATAATAAAACTTATAGTCAAAATTGCAATAATTTTAAAATGTGGAAAGTCAGAACCGGCATGGTGGGAACACAGTGCACAGACTTAGTACGATGGCCAGCCTGGTGTTAAAAGCAATCACGTGTTCAATTTTTGGCACTATTTATGCATTTTCTGTTTAGAGATGTTATCAACCTTTGCTTTTCACCCCAGCTTTGGCTACGAATCAGGTTAAAATTGTGGGAGATCAGGTTAAAATTGCGCTCACAGCAAAGCATGAAAGAGCTGAGCGGAAAGGAACGGGGTGGCCGTGGCTCTTCTGCCCTCCATAGGAAGGGATGGGATTTCTGGGCTGCCCTGCCCGACGTTCCTCTTTGGGCAGGATGGAGCAACTGCCAGAGCGATGGTGGGGGGTGGGTTTCAACAGTGACACTTTTCCCAGGGAACTTCTCTTTTGGAGGTGGTTTTACACCTTGGAGCCTGTGAAGTGTTTTAGGGCAGTGGCATGCTTTGCTTTTTGGACAGCAGCAGGTTGCAGGTGCTTCCCAAAGCATTTGGTGGTGGATGGTAAGCACTAAGCTGCTTTGTGGGTTCTTTGCCCGCACCACAGCTGAGCTCCACTTGAGGAGAGACGAAGTCTGTGAGAAGTGAGGTGTGTTGTTAGACCAACTGCGGCGGTTGCTGAAAAGGGACAAGCCCTCAGGACACACAGACCTGTCTTCAGGGTAATCTCAGTGCACTCTCTGCAATCTTCTTTTATTTTTTTTCCTCCTTTTAAAGCACAGTGAAAATACATTGAGTAAAGGTCTTATCTGAGCCTCACAAAGACTGATACAATCTCGCTACAGCCTTGACTGTGCCCTGGATCTCAGGAACACCAGGTGTTTTGCTGAGCTGAAATAAGGAGTGTTTTGTGAGAGCACGGGGCTAAATCACATAAAGGTGACTGCCTTTTTACTAGCATTAGTATTTTGGATTTTTAATAAGGGCCTTCCTTAGGGCAGTGTTCTCTCCTCAGATGTTCTGAGCAGTCTGTGCCTGTTCTTACTAATATTACTGGTTTCTTCTCCAGCGCATTCAGAGCTCCTGCTGATACTGACCTCGGCTCCTTGCGGAGGTGCAATGGGTACAGAACTGGGCAAGTCTCTAGAGCAGGGCTGGGCTTCATGGACCTGGCCCATGTGCAGAGCGGTCCAGCGAGTGGATCCAAGCACACTGGGGCAGAGAAATGTCTGTCTTGCCTGTCCGTCTTCACCCTTCACATCTGCCAGCAGCAAAAGCATTAAGCTTGAGTTAATGGCACAATTTGCTTTTATGGTAGCGGATGAGTCTGGGAAAAGGTTAACGCTGGGTCTTTGTGGCAACGTGCAATAAAGAGTGCTAACAGTCCGGAAGCGGGGTTTAATTTAGTGAAAGACTATATATAGTCTTATCTATATGGTAAGAGTCATCAATATTGGTTATGGTTTCTGTTGCGATAACTCTGAGAAACTTCTTCAGGAAAATGGGTTTTTCACAAATGTATATTGACAGTTGGGGTGAAATCTTGGCGAATCTTGGGAATTTTACCGTGAGCTTTAATGAAGCTATCATTTAACTCTTGGCCCTTTTCAGCTCTGTGCCGCGCTCCTACACAGCAGTTCCTTCAGACAGAGCTTTATGCCTCGCTGCGTCCCTGTGGCTTTGATGGGTGAAAGGATCAGCGTTGTTTGCAGGTGACTGTTGTCAAGGCAGGTTACCCAGGAAGGGGGAGGGAAATGAGTGTCACAGCTGTAGTGCTAAGACACCTTTTTCATTTTTATTACGCTGGCATTATAGATGAAGTAAGTGTCTATTGTCTCTCCTGTCCTTCTACTAGCCCATATAGCATACCTGATGGCAGGGTGACAAACCATTGTTCTCATGGGAGGCTTCTCTCCCCTAAATTAAAACAAGCTGCATTTTCATCTGATCCAAATTAAGTTACACAAGCTGCAGAGAGAAAGTTCTTTAAAGCAAGTTGCTTTAGGTTTACAGAATGTCTGTCACTGGGGATGCCGCCCCCACACAAAAAAATGGACCTCAGCAGTTCCCTAAATCTCTACGTAAAGACACCATGAACTGTGGGGTGAAAGTTTCCACCCTCCAGGTCACTTGACTGCGGAGGAGTTACTGGAGGGTTGACCAAGGAGCTTCTGTCGTTAGGGCTTTCTTGGGCATGGGAAGACACAGGGCTCCTTCTGCAATTTCAACAGCTGCGGGGGGCCAGCGGATACGTAAATCAATGCAAAGTGGATTTTTACACTGGGAAGCGTTACTAGATGACATTTGTGAGGAGCTTTCAGTTGCAAGCGCCCCGCTTTTCTTACTTTTCACGTTGCTTTGCTGAATGCAGAAAGATGAAGCGTATCTGACTGCTGCTGAAATCGGGGAATTTTACACGGGCTAAAATTTTTTACATGTGTTTCTTTTAAAAAGACCTGGTTATGGCAGCTCTGTACCACTGTGTGAATTTAGAAACCCAAATAGTGCCATATCATAAGCTAAAGGAATAGCTGGGTTTCCTTGAAGTCTGAACAGCTGCTCTGTAAATTGTGGATCTCTTTCTAATCTTTTTTTTTCTTTCTGTGTGTGTTGCTGGAGGTGGGATGGGAGGGTGGGAGAGACCTTCTTTTCTGGGGGAGGCTGGAGCGCTGCTGAGCGCTTGCCACAAGAGGTCACTGCGAGAGCTGTTGGTTCCCAGATTAATGCTGAAATCAGAGAGAAGAGAAAAATTAAATTATTGATTTTTTTTTTTTTAAAGAGTAAACATCGAGGTTTTTTATTGCTGTTGGAAGGAGTATACAGCTAAAGAATAATGTCAGGGAGTTAAGTGAGCTATGGAAATATATTTAATTAGCCTGTTTAATGGGGTACTCTTTGGCAGTTAACTGGGATTTTATGGGAAAGCTATGGGAATAGGATTTCCCGGCTTGATTAAATTAAGTATTAGAAGAAGATTTTGGAGTGAGCACTCTAATAACCTGCTTTTCAGAAGAAAAGTCTGGTACTTGTTTAATCAGCATGCGCGGTGACTGGCTCTTTTAAATGCCAAGCCCCGGGTAACGCAGGTCGCCAGGGCCCGATCCTGCCCCCTCCGATGGCAGCAGCAGGGAGCCCAGCTGCTGGCTTGGGCACAGCCCCCGGGAGACCCGCCTGACGCAGCACCGCGGGACTGGGCTGGGAGCCGTCCGGTTGATGGTTTTGCTTCATCCACTTCTCAAAGAGGGGAGCACAGGAGAGGCAAGTGGTTCTCTGCCAAAACAGGTTTTTTTGAGATACAGCCAGGCTCTGGGAAGCTGCAGCCAGGACTAGCTTCAGGCTGAGTGTTTGCAAGAGGAGCTCCCGCCACGGAACAACTCCTGCTACCACGATTTTCTCATCTGGGCACGTGAAGCAAGCTCCCTTGTTTGTACAAAGCTAGAAGTCTCATTTTTGGTTGCTCACCGAGGGTGCCTGTGTGCCTTGAGCGAGCGCGACAGTGTGCTCCAGTTTAAATTTAGTCTCGCTACATCTATGTTGTGTTCTGCATAATCTTAATAGAGAACACATTCAGCGGTGGCATTTAGGTGATAAGCACGATAGGTGAGGATTAGTTTAACTCTGGGATAAATGAATGTATGGGGGAGAAACTGTGACCAGAATTGTTTGAAATGTCATGTTGCAGGCAGCTCACAGGGACGCTCTTGTCCTTCTTAACTCAAAACTCCACCTGACATCAGTGACGTTGTGTCAGGAAAGGCAGGACACCACGCCGTTTGTGGACTTGCACATTCAGAACGATTAAAGTTAATTTTTTAAGTTTTCAGAGGTAAAATCCAGGCAGACTCTAATCTTTCTTCCTGAGCTCGCTTGCTAAATTGCTGCAAGCTGCTGTGTTCCCAGCTAAGTGACTTACACATGGGTTTAATACTTCAGCCAATGCTGGATTATTTATCTTTTATTTTATTTGAGGAGCACTTATTTGGGGCAGGAAATAGATCATTTTAGCGTAGTCAGTATGGTGGCATCTTGCTCTGGATTTTAGCCCTCTTTGCATTTTCGTGATATGAGTATTAAATAAAAACAACACTGGGACAGAAAGGTGACGTAAAGAGTTAGTCCTTTGAGAGATGTTTTTTCAGGCAAGCAACGCTTAATGTGCTGGATAAATTGGATGACACCGATGTTTTGCATGCTTTAAAGGCACCAGGGAAATAACAGCTTTGTTAGAAAACAGCAATGTGGTTTTATAGTAAGGAGTACAAAGTGCTGGTGGAAGTTGCTGCTTGAAGCAGAGTGGTTTGTTTGCAGCCGACCCTGAAGTTGGAGGGATGTTGGTGCCGGCTGAGGCTTATTTCAGAGGGCAGTGCCCTCCAAAAGGGTTTAGGATTTTCTGTTCTCTTCTGTCTTGAGCATGGGTTTGGAGTCATTGTGAAACACCACTGGAAGAAAAATGTGTTATCAGGGGCAAGACCTGCTCAGGAGGGCTAAAAGAAAATAAAAAATGAGAATTTCTTTAGGACCCCGCTCCCCAACACACTCACAGAAGAGCACCACGAGTTTTCCAAGATGGTCTAAACACGATTGCAGCAATATGCTGACCCTGTGTAGTTACAAGGAGAGTCAGCTGACAGCAGTTTAAGTGGTTTGGGGCTTTTGTAAGACAGCATTAGCAAAAAAGACAAATGCCAGACGTTTCACAGACCCTCTCAGGTCTGGGCTGCATTCGCTCTGCAATGGAAAGGCGGTAATTCTAAAGGACAGCTCTGTGTAAAGTTGCTTGAGTTAAGAGTTTATTCCTAGAGGGAAACAATGCTTTTTTGTTATTATTATAATTACTTGTGTTCTGCTACTGCTTCATTTTTTTTTAAAAAAATATTTTCAATGGTGACTTTTCCTGAAAGATTCATTGCCTGTTTTCTTGGGACGAGATGGAAATCCGAAATGGTGATTTAACAGTTTTGGTGACAAGTGGTACCCAAGCATTCTTAAGAAAAGATGATTAGAGACAACATTTCTCACTTGGCTAAGCATATCTCCTGGAATGATTTAGCTGTTCTTGCTCTCCTGTGATTATGTAACATGAATTTTACACTGCTTTGGGCATTTTGTTGGTTTTAAAAAAAAATGCTTGTGCACGGTGGTCTTTTTTCCTTTTTTTTGTTAAAAAAAGCGAGGGCTCAGTGCTGTGTTGAGTATTAGCTACTGCAAGATAGAGAAGATTAAAGGCTTGCTGCTCTAGAGCGTAGGCTGTCATTATACAAAAGAGCCTTTTTACAAAATAAAAGGGCAGCAACAGCAAATACAGTGCCTTTAACAATTGTTTTCCTGGATTGCGTTTTCCAACCTGAAATTCTGCTAACTGTATGCCTCTAATACCCCAATTCCTTGCCATCAGTATTAAACCTGGTGAATAGGACAGTTATATTAGCTAATAAAAAACCTGCTGACTTCCTAAAAGGAACCTAGCAACTCTGAGACAGGTGAATCTGCTGGGTGAGCCCTGCTTTCCCACTCTTATGGACAGACAATGGTTTTTAGATGTGTCTTGTCAAAGGACTTATACAAGCAACTGATTTGTGATGTAGGCTCTCTGCAATCTATCAGAAAGAGGGAAGGGCAGAGAAAATGATTGATGGGGACAATGACATCAAGACAAGCTTAGAAATAATAAAAATTGACTTTTATCTCTAAGGAAATAGCAAGTGGAAGCACATTTCCAGTGCATTAGAGAAATCCAAGCGAGGATGAAGGCATTACCAGACCTTTCAGGCTAATGGTCGTGCAAGTTTTGAAGTTAGCCGCGTGTTAATGTTTTTAAGAGATATCACCACATGGTAATCTGGATCACAGTTGCCTGGTTTCCTATACTGGATCAGACCATCATATTTACTGTCCTTCTTTCAGCAATGGCCAACGTTGGGCAGACCAGGGGAGAAGTTCCCAGCCTCCATAGTAAAATACTTGTGAGATTGGGTGCTGCTGTACATGGAGAGAGACTTACCTTTCTGGTCCACAGCACAGATATTGCACAAGCTTTAGTTAGCAGTGTCTCACTGCAGAATGCAAGTATTTATAAGTTGCCATCTGTAACTTGGGCTATCCTTGGCAATCCCTGTTGTGATTTCAGTGAAGTTGTGGTGTGCTTAAAAACGGACTAAATTCAGGTGTTCCGGTGTAGACATAGTGGCTGAATTCAGTGTTGTCCAGTTATTAGTAGCTAAACTCTGTTAAGAAGTACTTATCTTTAAGAACACCTCCAATAGAATATATTCTTTAAAAAAAAAAGTAGCTTGCAGAATATAGCTCTTGTGTATGGAACTCAACAGGAGGACAATTGTGGAGATCCTGGTGCTGGTGTCTTTGCCATGCTCATCACTCTGCAATTTGCAAACCTTTTGTTGGCTCCTTTTCTCATTCTTCTGAAGAAGTTGTAAACACCAGTCTTGTCTTTTGAAGACTAGAGCAGGCAAGGAGAGCTTGCCTCTCCCATGAAGGGAGTCTGAGCCTGTGTCTGTCTTGCAGCAGGCGTCTTCCCTGGTGGGGTAGTCCTTAATGTGTGACATTGCAGGTCTCATGCCTATGCTTTAGAAGAGTGGTTGTCTAAGAGTCCTTTGGCTCAGTCCAGAAAAGATCTTTGGTATGAACCAAACAGTGTGGAATGTGGGCCATCAGGGGAAGGGGAGGGTCAGGAGTGAACTAGGGATTTGATGATGGAGGTGCACCCACTGCTGCCTGCAGCAGTGCCGGCAGGGCACGTCACTGGGCTGCCATTGGGTGAATAGCTGTGGTCTGGGTGTCTTTCCTCCCTGATGTGGGCAACGAGTATGGATGTATCTCAGGAAGGAGCAAGTCAGTTGGCAGCCTACAGGCAGGTCTGTAGCATGCTCGTCTTTTGCTATACCTGATCTTCTTGAATGAAGACTTGCGGAACTTTGGCAAAAGATCATCCCGTAAAGAAATCTCTTTCCAAATCTAACCAGAGGATTTGTCATATTGGTTGTTTCCCTGTTAGATGGGAAATTAAGAATTGCTTTCTTTCCCGTCCTCTCCAGCTGCTGGGGTGCGGTGGTGGTAAGGTGGCTGCCATGGGGGGAGCCCCTTGGGTTTGGGGAGCTGGCAGTGTTTCCCGTTTTCCAGACTGGAGAAGATGCAAGGTGTTGGAGGGACATCAATACGATGGATATTTGAGTCCTCGGTGAGGAAAGGGATGTGGAAAGCCAGGGAGATTTTTTGTAATGCTCAGGCTTTGCTCCATGTCTCCTGGTGCTTGTAGCAAGGGCATCTCCCTTCAGGTAGGAAAGGAAATATTTGAAGGTGGCATTTAGGCTTAAGAATATTTGTGATGGATTCAGATAAATTTGAGCTTAAAAGTGTTAGATTTCACAAAGTCTAAACTTCTATTTCTCACATTGCTTGGCCTTTAATTATTTTTAAATCTGCTTTTCTATAAGAAAATCCAATAATCTCCAGATTTTTTTCCCCCAAATTCATGTTTATAAAGAGAAAAGAAATGCTATTTTTTTTCACTACACTTTCCTTGTTCAACAGAATAATGTTTGCATAATGTACAATCCAGTTACAGTTATAAATACTCTGAGGAGGGCGTGTGTAGCTCATGCAAACCAGTGTCGCTTATGTGAAAATGAACGTGTACACCTGAGCATATGTCTGTAAGTAATTGGCATAACCATTCTTTGGCTATTATGAGGAAAATTTCTATAAATCCCTGTAAATTTTTTTCCCCCCAAGAACTGCTGAAAGGAATGTGTCCTATAATTCCTATACAGCAGTGATTGTTAATAGTTATATTTTAATAGCTTTTTAGCATCAGTGAATGGGACCGGTTAGCTCCATAGCTGCAGACAAAATGAAATTGGAAACTAACAGTGAAAATACAGAAATGTCCGTAGAGCATCGCAGACTACAATTTGAGAACCTCTGCTAAGTGAGAATATTGTCTCTGAAACAAAATTTGGAATGTTTGCAGTGTCAATGAACAGAAAATCCCACAACAATGTGTTTAAGCAAAATGGGTATTTCCTTCTTTGGAAACGCCTTGCTAAAAGCAGGGATGAAAGAATCTTTCCAAACTAGTCAATAAAACTATTTTAGGACTAACTCGTAATGTGTTAGTGCCCGTCGTGCCTATAAACTGTAGGCACTGAGGGAAAGAACAGATGACTGAAGCAATATTTAAACCTGAGTTCAGCCTCCTAGAAATACTCCCTGCCCATGTTTTGTATCTGCGGGAATGAAGGCATGTTACTAGGAGGAGCCAAACCCACCTATTGGCATTTTTAATAGCCTGCCACTGAAATTCAATACCTGTTTCATGTTATTTCAACATCTAAGTCCCTTTGGCCCTCATCAGTTCCCCGATCATGCCTAATTTCCATGTGGGTCGCCTAATATCTGCCCTCCTAGGAGTGACGTGGCTTGTGAAGTACCATGAGATGCGGCGGGCACATCTCATCCCTCCCCAGCAGCTCCTGTCCCTCATCCCAGGGGTGCTGGCTGTGTCCAGCACAACAGACTGGGACCTGCCAGGAGGAAAAATTTACTTGTCTGAAGCAAGAGAGTCGTTATCAGCACTGGGCACACATATGGTTCAGTGTTTAAAACTCAGTTTGCCAGTTGATTTAGCATTGATTTCAAGATACATATAAAATGAGAATCAAACATGACACCTTGCCAGATGTTGTGAATAAACGAATCCTTTCTAAATGGTTAAAGCATTGGTGCTTATATCAGTATTTCGGGGTGTAAGAAGCTACTTACGTTACCAGGAGTTACCATGTTTCATCACGATTTCTTTTCTGATGCCCATTTTGATTCCAGTTCACCCTGAAACGTCACAATAGACGTTACCATCATGAACAGTTCTGCATCTGCTGTGTAACACACGGAGGATTTAAATGCCCTTTGCCACTGACAACAGCCCTTTCTCTCTCTCCTCTTTCTCTTTTCAGAATCCAGTTTTCTGTTGGGAAATGCCCAGATTGTGGACTGGCCCGTAGTTTATAGTAATGACGGTTTTTGTAAACTCTCTGGATATCATCGAGCTGACGTCATGCAGAAGAGTAGCACTTGCAGGTACGCTGACCGTCTGTTCGTTGCCACGCACTTTTAAAATTATAATCTGCTGGGAAGAACAATTAGGTTTTGGAAGAAGGATTGATGTAAGAAAAATATTATTTTGCAGAAATTGAAGTACTGAGACAGGCTTTAAATGAATGAAACCAGCAACTTGTCCATAACACGGTAAAGCACTTAACGATGTGCATTCAGTTTAGCACACTGTTGAGTAACTTCCAGGCAAATCTCTGGTTAGTTCCACCAGGATTAACGAACTGCTCAAATGCTTAATGTTAAGTCTTTTGCTAAACGTGGGGTAGCGTTTAGGATCCCGTAAGACTTAATCCTAAATAAAGGAAAGCTAAATTAAAGGTTTTTTTATATTTGTAAAAAATTTTATTTAGAACATCTACAAATTTAATATATTTCACCCAAATTCATTTTGAAAATAAACCAAATCTACCCGGCTTGGAAATTCCTGACATTGCATAAATGCAATGAGCATTGCAGGAATAAAGGCCATTTGATGGAAAAGCTTTTAAAAAGTTTTAACAGTGAATGAGGGTGAACTACAAGTGCTCCCAAAAGAGGGGATAAATATTATGAGGGTTTAGACCTTTCTCTTCTCTCATTTGAAATTTATTCTGGCTAATATCAGTATGAAAGTCCTGTAGCTAGTGATACAATAAAGAGAGTGAGGTTTTACGGAATATATTTCAAAGGCTTTTTTTACTAGATTTTTCTTAATTCTCCTGTTCTCATGCCAGCAGGAGGTGGGCTGTTTGTAGCCCATGTTAGTCCCCGTTATTACAGACACACACAGAGCACAGTAATGTGCAAACTGCATCTTTGTTCCCAAGAGGGTGATTAAGCTGATGATATATTTACTCTGAGTGTTGCAGCTTTATGGCTTTTTCCTTTTGTTGGTGGTCTTTTAGGAGCGGGCAGCTGTGATTTATGGTGAGACATGCATCTGCTTCTTGTCTGCTGCATCCTTTAAAAGGAGATGCTTTGGGGAAAGACTAAATCCCTAATGCGTGTGCGTGTGTGTGTGTGTGTGCATGAGCAAAGTAAACAGGAACAGAGCCAACAAGGAGCGGCTGAGATACAAGTTTGTGTAGGTTTTCCCGTCATGTTCTTTGAACGACCAACTCCAGTGTGCTGGGTGGTGGGGGAGGGAGGGGGGTGGCTGCGTACCTGCAGTGATGATTTTTGGGAGATGGGTGTGCCAAACACTGATAGTTGACTGATGGTCCAGTTGGCAGGAGCAGGGCGGGCAGAGAACCTGTCCTTGGATGTCAGTCATCACTTACTGCAAAAAGCCACAGCTGCTGATTTGTGGTTGCTGCTCTCATCTGCCAGGAAGAGAAGGAAGCCTTGGGGGTCCAGAGGTGCTCTGTGCAGCCAGGTGCCCTCTAATAGACAATGGAGAAGAGACAGGCACATGCTGCTGAAATGAAATATTCATTCACACAGTAGCAAGAGAGTGGATATACTCTGCGAGGCTGAAAGAAACTGCCTTATCGCAGCCGTCCTGGATATACGTGCCCGCTTTCCCTTTGCTCTCTGCTGTCCTGTATATTGAACTGCACAGGTTTGCTGTAAGCCAGCAATTTTACAGTCGGTGCATGTTAAAATAATTACAAACATAGGATGGGATTGTGGGAAAATGTTGGGAAGTGAAGGTTTAGCAATGCCTCTCTGATAATGATTCCCCTCTGCCTCAAATACTGAGAGGACCAAAAAGTTTATTCCAAGTGCCTTTTGTGAATGTGATGGGCTCTGGTTACCATTCGTAAGGATCCTGTTTTGACCACACTCAGGGAGATCATACAGGTGAATCATACAGATGCAAATTCAAGGAGGAATTATTGCGGAAAATGGAATTGGTAGCAGAATTTTTTTTTATCATCATTCTATATGTCTGTCTGTGGACTTTGGAGAGGTCTCTCTACACTCAAAGCATGGCTAGTACTTCTTTTGTGTCTGGGTCTTGGCTGGTGGAATTATATATGCAGCGTGATGTTTCCTGCTCCTTAGGAGCCATTCCAGTCTTTGCGGATTAAAGGAGAGCTGGAAGGTTTTCAGCATGGTCTGACCTGCAGCATGTAGCCATCCAAAGGAAACTCTTTGGAGCTGCTCCCTGATGAAGGGCTGTGCACTTGTATGAAAGGGGAAATAGTCCTGAAGGCCAATGGTGCCTGCTTATGCTCACTCAGTAGAATGTCATTGGAGGTTTTTTGATATCTGGGGCTATTATTTCTCTTATTTTCTGAGTCAGGCTCTCAGTCCAGACTTGCTATGTAATGCCCAGATTATGTTACATTATATGTAAAAATCGCTTAATATATAATGTTAGCTTTACTGTTCTAGGGCGGTGCTCTGGTGCCTCACCTTTTTATGGCAGGTTTTGGGAGGGTCTGTTTTTACAGCTTTTCAGTGCCAAAATTCTGACCACAGAAAATTACGCAGATAGAAGCAACGTAACTCTAGTCCCTGATTTGAGTTATTGTCATTACTGATCAAAAATGTGATAAAGGACAATTTATACACTTTGCAGTATTTGGTCAGTTTGCCCCTGCCTGTGAGCTCTAGTGCCTTCAAACCAGCTTTCCACCCATGCTTTTCTCCTGAGTAGTCCAGCGGGTATTCACTATATCCTCTTTCTCTCTGTCCCACCCCATACCCTACATTGGGGCTGCTCATCTGTCATCATTGTATTCAGTCTTAGGTGGTCTTGGCTGATACCGGTGACAGTGAGGGTGGAGGAACTGAAGGCACTGGAAGTGCAAGTGATTTTTGTTCCAGCTCAGGCAATGAGTTTGTCCTGTGGCAAGCTGGTAATCCCTTTGATTTTGTACTTCTCTCATCTTTTTAAGAGGCAACAAGGTGCCCATTGCCAGGAAAATCACTTCGAAATCCCTCAGTACAAGTGCCAGTCTCCCTAGTTTCATGGGCACTATAGAGAAGGCACAGTGTACATAGGGGTCAGGCTATGTGAATATTGTGTGATGGGAATCAGTGCCTGTTCTTTCCGGGTGCACGTGGCACCCAAAATTGCATGTGTTGCTGGGACTGATATATGGAAGAATTGATATAAGTGAGTGCTAAAATGCACAGGGTTTTTAGGTGGAAGAACTCGTGTGCTGGCGAAGCATTGCTGTGCCAAATGAAAATGAGCTGAGAGTCCAGAAGGAACAGGGCATCTGCAATTGCGACACCTCTAACCTTCAATTAACCATGCAAAATCTCCTGCCTGGAGGTGCACCTATAGATCAAAAAGCATGCAGGGAAAGCACTTGTTTCATGCTCAGTTGCCCACAGTCATGACAATGTATGTCTTCATGAATACACTGAAAGAATAAACAGTTATAAAACCCCATTTTAATGTTGCAAGTACATCAGTGTTTTCTGACTATTGTTGCTTATCAGTTAAGCTCTGTGTTCTCATCAAGCCTTCGGAAGAGCAGGCACCGTTTGAGTGGCCGCTTATTAGACCTACCCTGGCATTTTATGCCTGGCATTTGCTGCAGTCTTTGCCTTGCTTACCCTTCCTTGCACCCAAGAGCCTTGCGCTGGGCTGGGAGTCGTTTTCAAAGAGGAAACCTGTTCTTGGGCTCTGTTTGTGCGCTGCCTTCCAGCTGCATCTGGGGAAGGAGTTGCATCTCCTTGCTGGTGCGGTTGTTTACAGGTAGTGTTTCCACCAAAACAGTTGCAGCACTTCAGTCAGCATCTCTGCTCTTTGTCGTCTTGATTTATTGCCATTACAAGTGGGATTAAAAAAGTCCGTGAGTGAAATCCTGGCTCCAGTGAAGCTAATGGCAAAATTCCCACCGTGTTCAAACAAATAGGATTTTGCAGGGTGGGTACAGTGTGCTGGACTTGAAAACAGTTGGGATGCTACCTCCGTGACCTGATTTTTTTTTTTGTGTGTGTGTGAGAAGGCCCCTTTGTGCTGCCAAAGCTGTCCAGAAACCTTGCTGAGCATGGCAGTGGGATCCAGGGTGCTGCACTGTTTCTCCTTGGAAATGGTGCCTGCTCTTTGGCTTGCAAAGTTTGGAAGCTATTGACATGTGTCTGTATTTGCTGTTCCTCTTGGGTAGATGGAACAGCTCTTCTGTGAAGAAAGGCTGAGAGAGTTGGGGTTGTTCATCCTGGAGAAAAGGAGGCTCCAGGAAGACCTTACTGTGTCCTACAAAAAAGATGGGGACAGTCTTTCTAGCAGGGCCTGTTGCAACAGGACAAGGGGTGATGGTTTTGAACTAAAAGTGAGGAGATTTAGACTAGATACAAGGAAGAAATTTTTTACAGTGAGAGTGGCGAGACCCTGGCACAGGTTGCCCAGAGATGTAGTAGAAGCCCCATCCCTGGAAGCACTCAAGGTTAGGCTCAGAGCAACTTGATCTACTTGAAGTCCCTGCTCCCTGCAGGGGGGTTGAACTAGATGACCTTGAGAGGTCCCTTCCAACCCAAACCGTTCTGTGATTGTGTTTGTGTGTTGTAATTGATGCCTTTTCATCCAACGCTTTTGGATGCACAGAGCTGTAAATCAGATATAGGATCATGTGCCTTCAGGGCTTCAGATGTCCTCTGTCGTGGATAATTCCTCACAAACAGCTGTTAAATACCGCCCTGGCACGTGCTGCAGACCTGGAGCTGTTCTGATGCCGCTGCTCTGGATCCTGACAGAGGACAGAAAAGAGCGATACAAAGCTTCAGATGGTTTGGTTTTGTTTTGTGCCATGGGATGCATTCAAAGAGAGGCAGGAGCGTGGGCATCTTAAATGACAAGTGGTCTGTTTCAGAGATGGGGAAATTATTTAAGATTGTGCCTTTCTCTGAGTATTTCAGTAAGTCTTGTTTCTCTTTGATAGTCTGTTTTCTAGGTAGTAAGATTCCCAGTAGCAGGGTGGTTTTGATATTTATGTCTTGTACAGTTTGCACTGAAGGCGCTCGACAAGCACTAAATAACAAAACACATGAGGCAGAAAAAGACAGAGTGATTGACTGAAGAAGTAGGAGTCCCTTCATGCGTACAAAATAGGACAGACTAAATTAAATTAAACCTGTGATAAGCAAAGATCTTATATAACTTGTACAGCCAATGGCTTTGAGGTTTCTTTGGTGGCGTTAAAAATCTCCTTCTGAAAACTCTTTCTGTTATTCCACAAGCCTTTAAAATGTCACTTTATGTGTGAAAATAGTGTAAGATTTGAGTATTACAGGTTTAGCTGCCTTTGATTTAAAACATAAAGTTGATTGATTGTATTCAGCAGCGCTAACTGCTATCGTCCACCACTCAGAACGCTGAGGACGGTTTGTAATTTTAATGCTAATTAATGATGACTTTCTGTTTATAAGTCATGTAAAGTCAATCACTTTAACAAATTCTTAGTATTTTTCTCTAAGAGAAACATGGTTTTAAATCTGGAGAAAACCACAAAGAGAATTCAACTGCACAACAGGCTGTGTGAAAACTACCAGCTCTTACCTTGTCTTGTAGACCGGCGAGCAATCTGCTTTACCTCAGCAGTGCATTAAAAAAGGCAGAGGTTAAAAAAAAAAAATCCAATCAAACTCTTTTTGTTGTCATCTCACGTATAGGTGTATCAGAGGTTGTCAGCTGAACTCAGAAAGGAAAGGCAGGTCATCTGAACACGAGCAGTAGGCTGTGTTTTGCCTTTCCTAAAGACGGCTGTGTGTGTTAATGGTAAGCAGAACCTTAGTGAAGCCTCGTGCGGTGGTAAAACCATTTCCTGACATCCAGCACCGCAGTGGTGTCTCCCTTACGTGCTGTCCCAAAGGTAACAGTTGTAACATGTCATTTATCAATTGCTCGCCCTGTGTTAACGGTGAAAAGGTGCCTGCAGTGACATACAGATGTGGAGGTCACTCTGATGTCCTGTGTCTGCCTCCATCAGCCCTGCTGGACACCACCTCATTCTGGGAGTAGCCCCGTCATCTCCCTTGATGGGCTGCGTGAAGAAAAGCTGCGTGGTCTGGCCTTCATTGAGTATTTTAATGCTTGCCAAGTCGCTAACCACTGTGCTGTTTTATTGCTTCTTTTAGAACAGTAGACATAAAATAAATGTTTATTGAACCTTTGGAGGTCTGTTGATCAATAAAAGAGAAGCTGCACTGAACCACAGAGGCACTGATAGCTTTTCTTTCCCCTTTCATATTCTCAGGGATGTCTGTTGTAGGTTTCAGCTGAAGCTCACACTGTTTGTGAACAAAGAAAATGGGAAAAAAAATCGTCTGATCAATTAAAAGTATATTCATCCAAGTGTCTGAAAGCTTTTATCCCATGTTCCATTTTCCTGCAGTTCTGTAATTGGGAATTTGCACAGAATGGTCTTCACTTAATTTTAATCCAGGGAAGAATGACAGTGAAAGCCCGGCTGTTTCCTTACAAAGGCTTTCAAAGGAAAGGTCAGAGAGTTGGGTTTGCTTACACCAGCTGAAAGTCTGACCTGGAAAAGAATGCAAAGATGAGATGGTCAAGTGGTAAGAAATAGCAGAGTTAAAATTACATTTTTATATTCTCAGTCTGGAGAGGGATGAGTCTTCAAAAGCATTTTAATGTTTTCTGTATTTTCTCTGAAATATTAAAGAAAGGCAGTATACAATAAGGAAAATGAGGGTGAATTGGGTTATGTTTGGTAGTAGTGCAGATGTAGCTACACTGAGGCAACCATACACTTGCTTTGTGCTGAATTTTCAGACAATTACAGTCATCATTTCTTATTTGTTAAACCCTCCCTCCTTTTGTAATCGGTATTTCGTAAAAGGATTCCAATTGTCTTATTGTCCTTATTGTCCTTATTATGCATCTTGACATGGTTAGATTTGTGGCTGTCGATTCAGCCAACAGCCTTTACCTGTAGTAGCTTTCATTATTCCTCCAGAAGCCATTTCGAGAGGATTGAACAAAATCCGGGAGTTTTAAGAGGTTTCATTCCGTTTTCTGTGTTTTGGCAGCAATATTCTCATGGCCTGCAGCTGTGGCAATAATGGTTTTATAGGCTATCGACTCTTTTTCTAACCGTATAGCCTTAAAGATATGCTCAGAAAAACAGTTAACGGAACACTACAGTAGATGTATTTGTTGTCATTTACAGTAAAAAGGTGGTCATGGTTATTCATGGTTGTAGTTTCCTTGTGGCACTCTAAATATATAAATGAAGTGTAAATCATAATGAAATTTAGCTAAGTGAAAGTCAATAGCATTTCCAGTGCTTATGTCATTTAAGATGACTGTAACAAAGTTGTTACTTGTCTAGATAAAAAATAAAAAACCTTTTTTTCTTTTTCAGTTTTATGTATGGTGAACTGACAGACAAGAAGACCATTGAAAAAGTCAGACAGACTTTCGACAACTATGAGTCAAACTGTTTTGAAATTCTACTCTACAAGAAAAACAGTATGTATATAGTTATGTATGGTGTTGGGAGTGATAAAGCATATTTAAAGTATATAATAGACTAAAATAATTTTAATTTTGACATATGGGTAAATTTGGGGCAAGATTTGGAGAAGAAATGGGTATTTTGGTTGCCACAGCTCAAGAAAAGAGCTCTTTTTTCAGGACAAGTGTTCAGATTGCCAAGAATAGTAGTTGTTCCCTGCTGTCTCTACTCTGACTCCTTCTTTCCAAAATATATTTAGTTTTGAGGATTGTTTCCCTGAAGGGAAACTGCCTGAGTTAAGTGAAAAGAAATCCTGAATGAGGTTCCCCCACATCACTCGGGAAACACCCCCATGTCTCCACAAGTGAGAACCCAGACCCTGATTGCTTTGACTGGAATCTCCCAGCAGTGTTGAGATGCCTCTGTGGTGTGTAAACCAACACGTATGAGCGCTGGTGAGAGTACTAAATTTGGCGTGTAAGCCACGGATTAATTAGAAAACCAGGGTATTTTGTAACTTAATGCGATTTAGGACCTGAGTCCCTTTCTCTTGGTGGCATTGGGTTTACAGGAGGTTGCCAGAACCAGAGACGATTTTCTTCATTATGTCTTGACCGTGAGTCACTCCAGTCACATTTTCTGTCCGTGTATGTGGGTAGTACTGCTTCTGGATTATCACTGTTATAGCACGTGCTAAGCAAAACCCGCACTGTTGGGTGGTCTCACGCTGGGGTTGTGCAGTGTGGACACCTCTCCTGGGCTGATGGTTGAAATTCTTGCTGTGGTCGGTGGAGATGAGCAGCATCCTCCAGTGGCACAGGCCATCTTCCCAAGACAGAAAGCCAAAACTATCAGATGAAATGAGTTCTAGAAAAGCTGGTTCCTCTACCCTAACCAGAATGATTCTAGCTGACCGGGTTGGTGGCCGTGTCAAACACAAGCCAAGAGCAATCTTGATGGAGATGTTTTCTTCAGTTTGGCTTTCATTGCCCAGTACAGGGTGCAGGTCCTGTGGGGCTGGGGAGCTTTCCCCCTGGTTCAGCTGCCTGGAGCCCTGCAGCTGAGGCCGTGCTCCTCCCTGGGTAGACTTTGGTGCTGGCATGGAGGATCTTGTCAGGGTAAGGCTGGAGGTTTGCCCCACATGCTGTGGCTGAAGGAAGGTAACGGTGTGCCTCAGGGGAGAGCTGACTGCCTGACTGTGCCGTTTCACAGCAAACTTGCATAAACCTTTCGTGACATTGAAGAGCACATCCTGGATCCTGAAACAAACTCGCGTGCAATATCCTTTACTTCCACTTTCCCTTTTTAGGCTACATCTTCCTGTATGTTCGCTTAAACAGTAGGAAATATCTTTAGGTTTCTCCGGTTCTGCCTGTTTCAAAGCATTTTAGCCAACACTGTAATTAAGAAGAGAAGCAAGAGCAGCTCTGAAGGCCAGCTGTTTCTGCAGGTGCCTGGGAGAGCCCTCCGAATGACCTCTTTTTGGTTCCTCAGCATAGGGATGTGTCTGTTCTCTAGTTTGTTTTGCTCCTCTGCCCATTTCCTGTGCAGGTCCCCTGGATGCCCCCTCGCATGAGGGAAATTTCCCGGGGCGGATTCATGTTGGGTATCTGTGCAGGTGGTGGTGCCCAGCACCGCCATGCCCTGTGTCCCTGTGATTTCCGAAGAAGATCTCAGAGACTCAGTGCCCTCCCTGACCCTGGTTTCTCTTATTAACTGGACTGGCAGCTCCTGCTCTAGCACGGGCCAGTCCTGAACTAAATTCCTTTCTGTTTTATTTCAGTATAAAAAGGGGAGACTTATCTGTAACAAGACAGTCACTTTTTACTTTGGATTGTGGATTGTCTGCTGGAGCTTGGTGATGCTTCAGAGATTTATTGAGCTGCAGTTGCCTTAATAAAATCTTCACCTTTGCCCAGATCTCCCAGCCTGTACTTTCTATAAGTTATGCAGTATTACAGAAGGACTTTATGGAAAAGTACTCGTATTTCTTTTCAGTCTTGAGTCAGTTCCCATCCATAACATCTGCCAGCTTTCTTCTCCATCACCCAGAGCCCAGAACTTAAACCTCTTGCTAAGGCTAATAGACTCACCTTTTGGCTCCAGTTCAGTTGCTGGTTTGCCGAGGTTTTGCTGCAATTTGTCACACTCTGAGCCTTGAGGAAGATGGTCCTGCAAGAAACTGCCTGCCTATCCTCCAGGCTGAATGTTGGAGCAGATAAAGAAATAAAGAATTAGTTATCTGTTGGTATGAATATTCATCTGCAAAATGTAGACAGGTACTCTGTGGAAGGGCTTGTTTTTATCACCTGCAGAGACTCTACATGGAGCTTGCAATGCTCTCAGCACCTTCCCACCCGCATTTTCAAACTGTAGGTCCAGAGGTGCTGCGTATTTTTGATGATGTGGCACAACCTTCTTTTTCTCACCCCTTCCTTTATGCTTTTGGCAGAGGGAGATTTTGAGATTTTCAGGTTGCTTTTCCATCCTTCTTTCCTTCAACACAGAGATGATCTTCAAGAGTTGATGTTCTCCGGCAGCATCCATATGGCTGCTAACTTCACACGCCCCCGTGGCTTTTTAACCCAGCTTGCAGATTTTGGGTTCAGACCTGAAAGTTTGCTACAACTTTCTTCTGCTTTACTACATTCCCTCACATATAGTCCTTAGCTCTACCTGTCCAAATGTTCAGCCACCATGTTAGGCATGCAGATATATATATATATATGTATATAATGATAGTAACACTAAGGAAACTCCTTTGCCTGCTTTTGTCCAGATTGCTGCTTCTACAGCAGTAGCCACCTTGCCTCTGCCTTTGATTTTTATCAGTGCTGTTGTACAGGTTATTTTGCCTGCCTACTCTCAGAACTTTTCAAAGGGGGCCGACGAGTTGCCAAGTGTAAGCGCAAGTACAGTATTACTCCAGAGAACTGCAGCACTCTGTTTTAGAAGTTATGAAAAGAGTCTTTTATCTTGGGTTAGCAACTGGGAATTGAGATAATCAAGTAATCAGCTTAACGGCTTTGGAATTATCACAAAAAGCAGTCCCCCATCTCTGCCACTTCTCCAGTTTACTGCTAGTGAGTTACTGGTTTAATCCCAGTTCAGCAATGCTGCATTTGGTCATGAACCCTCATGGATTTTAACCTTCTCCACAGCACTCCCAGTCTAAATTGGTTTCTTTGCCCTCTGGGCATCTATCCGGCAGTTCCTGGCACATCTCCCAGATGTGGTGCATTAGAGATCTGGGGAGTGGGGAGGGCATGGGGGCAGTGGTGCCAATGGGAGAACGGTGGGCAAGTGGCTGGTATCAATGTGTCAGCTCTCAGGCTGGCATTCAGGCAGCTGAGGAGAAAAGCCATTATGTCAACTGGCTGAAAGGACATCAAATCCTGAAGGTAATTAGCTGGTTGCAAAAAACGTTTATAGTGCAGCGTGTGTAGGTGCAAGTTTGTAAGGGAGGGGCGGGGAGGACATGGCTGTGGAGCTTTGCTGTATGGGAAGCATCTCTGACATTCACGTCCCTACAGGTGAACAGGGTGTTTCTAAGCAAATTGCTTAAAGTCTTTTAGGATTTTGCCCCTTACACAGCAGACCTGGCCGTACATAGAGGACTGCCATGTGTGTTTCAGCCTAGGAGGAAACAAGACCAGTTTCAGCTCCTGAGCATCTGCAGGAGCCCTGCGTGAACAGGGAGGATTTACCAAAAGCCATGCTAACGACTCCAACACCGCTCTTTATTAGATGAGTTCTAGGATTTGAAAAATACATTTTTTTTTTTTTTTTTTTCAAAAGCTAAGTAGAGAGAACTTCATTGGGAGAGTGCTCTGCTGGGCAGGACAATGAGGAGGTGGAGGCTATGACCTGAAACACAAAAAGGAAATCGAATCTCTTGATTTGTCCTGTTAGGACATTTAAAGTCCATGTCTGGATTAGCTCAGGTCCTCTTAAACAGTGGAGTAGCATCAAATTTGGAGCATTTGACAGTATACTCTCTCAGTTTTGGATTTGATAGTTCCATGTTATGTGAAGAAGGAATCAAAGATACCATCCAGCCATTTTTTCTTGACTTCCTACCTTGCAAACACTAAGTTTGTGAGACGTGCTAGGGAAAAAACAAGAGCAAGTGAGAAAGAATAATGTATTTTATTTCAGAATGGAGATTTTTAAAGCCTCCTGTCTCTGCTTATCGTCTAATTAGATTAATGAAGCTGTAAAAATGGGAGTATGTTGTTTACCTTTGAGGAGGTAAAATTAAAAGATCTGGAAGATGTAGAAGTATTGAGATATGGTCCTAAAGTACACGTGTGTATAATAGCATATAAATAACGAATTATTCTGTATATGGATGGGGAAAGTTTATGCTACACCACAGTCTAATGTCACCTTTTCCTCTGCTTCAGGAACCCCCGTTTGGTTCTACATGCAAATTGCACCTATAAGGAACGAGCATGAAAAAGTGGTTTTGTTCTTGTGCACTTTTAAAGATATCACTTTGTTCAAACAACCAATTGAAGATGATTCAACAAAAGGTAAATATGAAATACTCTATTCCTCTTTGTAAATGATAAAATACATGCTTGAGCTCAGTCCTGTGCCAGCGACCTATCATCCCTGTGATCTGTGTCGTCAGTTCGGAAAATGTTTTGAGACTTGTCAGAGTTTCAATGCCACTGTCCTATATTATTGCTTAAAAATAAAAGAGAAATCAGCACAAGTGGAAATTCCCTAACAACTTTTTGTCAGTCACAAGCCTTCCTTTTTATTTGCAGTTTCACTGCTTCTTCACCACAGCTGGCATTTGCTAAACATTACATAGTTTTGAGTCATTTTAATGCTGTGTTGTTTTCTCCTAAAGTACTGGTATCTTCTTTTCAAAAACATAACAAAAACAAAACTCAAAAAAATTCAGCTCCTCTGTGCTCAGACATTGATTTTTCCTCCCTTTCTCGCTCTTAGAGATGAAATATGAAAGAAACATCCTGTTTATAGCCTTTACTACTGGTCAGCAATGATGACTGCATGGCAATGGACATCGTCCTTGTAACTTGACAGCAGCTGGTGATGGTGTTGAGATGTCCATGCTCTCGTCACCTGAAAACCCATGGTCAGACCCTCAGCCTTGTGCAAGAGAGTTGATGCAGAAAGGTGCAGAGGATCTAGCAGCATCCCCTGCTGTGGTTATAAGACATGGGTCCTGTCAGATTCACAGGCGTATTGCTTTGGGTAACGTTATGCACACTTACATAAAAAAGGGCATTTATGCTACAGCATCCGCATCCCATTTTTGCTTGGAAGTTGTCTTCTGATTATTATTTCTGATGATTAATTGCTATATTTTTCTCTTCACACTTAGAGAAGGCTTGATTTTTCTCACCGAGAGCCATGTGTGCTCTAAGCTGTCTTTAGAATAAACTTGGTGTCATTTGAATGCAAACAGGACTTAAACTCATTTCTTATGATCTCAATTACACTTATATGTGTTTGGATAACTGAAAAGTAGATTTATAAAGGCAGATTTAAAAAAAAAAAGGCTTCTCTTCAGGCTAACACCAAATATGAGATGTTTTTTATCTAGGGATTATCATACATAAAGTTACAAGATCCTGATACAGGAATATCTTCTCAGCCATCATAAGCTTTACTGTCTCTACAATTCAGTTAGTTAGCAATGTGAGAATATTCCTTTATTTCACTCTCAGCTCCATAACATGGAATTCTTCTGCCTGGAAATAGCCTATGTCTTTTAGGATAAGTGCCAGTTACTTGAAAGGACTTTAACAGTAGAGGTCTGAAGGCGTGGGACAGGCTCCTTGCTGCAGTGATTATAATATATAGTGGGAGCTCATAAAGGGAAAAGCCAGTCTTTGCAGGATCCTCTGGTAGGATTTCCTGTTTGATGCTTTCTGGGGGGGTCGAGATGTATCGCACATTGAACCAGTCCCCCCAAACTCCCCCCTTTCACTGGCTCTGCCCCAATTTCTGCACTATGCAGATGCATCGAGGAGTGTGTGGCCGCAGCAGAACAAGGAAAATGTATTGAAGCTGGCACCCAAATGCAGAAATGATGAATGTTGCCTCCTTTGGGTTCTCTGCCTGGAAGATTTGTACTCTCTGCCTTCCCTGGGGAGACAGGGATGTGCTGGGGGGCGGGGGTGGGGTGGGGTGGGGCTGGTTTGAGCTCTCCCCCTTCTTATCTTCTGGCTGAGGAGGAGCAGAATCCACCTGGCATCCATGGTAGGAACAGTATCTGTTCCTGTGGGAAAGAACAATAGCTGTGAAGTGCATAACTTGTGTACCGCTGTTCTCCAGTGAAGGGTACCATTAGTTAAAATGCCAGGTATTATCTATGAACATTGCAAAATATTGTCGTCAGCATCCAGAGAGGTTTGACTGCACGTTTAAAGAGCACTTACTTCTGTCAAAGTCATGTTTAAAAAAAAAAAAATCCCACAAAACACTGTGCAAGACAGTACAGCCACATCTCTCAAGTGCCTTTAAGGCAGATGATCGGAGTCTTAAGAATTTGCTCAGGGTGCTTTGATTAGAGCATTGATTAACATTGATCAATACGTCCAACAAGCTCCATAATTACAAACCATTGACCCGATTTTTCTTCTGCTTTTGAGTAAATCGGAGCTTGTCTTTTATATTCTTCATATAAAAAAAAAAAACATTTTCAAATATTTGCGCCGTTTGACTACAAGGATGGGAAAACAGCACTATCCCGTTACCCTTTGTGTCTCAACTGGGTGGATCTGCAGGATCCCATGGCACTGGGATCACGGTTGTTTTTTCGGTTAGTGCTATGAGGGATGCATAATTCATTGTCCTTGCAGATAACATTACAATGTGCTTAGAAGCTGCCAGGATGCTTTCTTTTTGAATTATGAGCTTGGTAAACATGTACATTACAATTTAGTGGAGTATTTTTAAAGTTTTGTACAAAGCATTTCAGTAAAATGCTGCTGCTGAGTGCTGGGATTTGTCATGGAAAGGGCTATTTTTTCTCTTTTTTTGAAAGGAGGATTTTTCTTCAGAAAGTTGCAGATGAGTTACTGTTTATTACTTATGGGAGCAGTAAATCCGAGATAAAAAATTCAACAGAAATAAAATATTGATGCCATTATGCAATAATCTCTCTATACCAATATATTCTGCACTGTTCAGAGGTATGTTGTTTTGTTGTGAGACTTCAGTATATCACGCTCCTACGAGGTGCAAGAATTTGGTATTTAAATCATGAATATTGGTTTATCTACTCTGCAGGGTGTCTGTGTCCTGGCTCCTGGAAATAAATGGTTGGGTTTGCTCGATCTGCTTGCCGTGGCTGCAGCAGGGTCAGCATCTTGTCATCCCTTGCAAGGGAACAGCAGTTTCAAGGGACTGGGAGCAGCGCCCCGGTGCTGAGGATGCAGAACTGCTCAGAAGTGTTGAGGAGCTTGTTGTATTTGTGAAAACAGGGCATACAAACAAAAGAAAATAGTTGTCTTACTGTAGAGAACATTACAAGGGAGAGATGGGATTTTTTTTCCCAATAGGGACTCAAAAACACGCTCGTTCACAGGCTTAGTACAAAAACTATAGTTGACGTCACAGGGACTAGCCCTGTGCGAACGAGGGCAGTTAGAGAGGTCCGGGGCACTGCAGCAGATGGTGTGTGTCTCTGCTTACCTGTGTGCTCACCGTTTGCTGTGTGTTAATGCTGTCAGAAAGGAGGAGGAGGAGGAGCGGGCTTTGCTTGAAGGAGGGAGTAGAAGCAATGAAAAGTTTTCCTGGGTCACCTGGGAGACTGTGAATTTGTTGCAGCCCAGAAAGCTATTGAAACTTACTGGACTGAAAGCAAGACTGGAGAAAAGGGCTATTTAAAAGCTGCCTTTCTCTAATTAAATACAGTGGCAGAGATCAAAGCCCTTGTTTTCTGAGAGGGTACAGGCTGTTTGACACTAACGATGTGACTGACTTGTTTTCTTGGTACCCATGCTGGCATCTGTTATTGCTGGGTGCCCCAGCTCCAGCGTCGGTGGCTGGATGAGCTGTGGATCGTGGCAGTGTGGAAGAAGAGGCATGAGAAATGGTGATGGTTCAGGAGGTGTCACAGGTGATGATGGCTGCACTTGGTGGTCACTGCGACGATGCCTTATTTTCCAGTGAAGGAGCTGTGCTTTGTTTGTCTGGTCTCTCTTTCTTTCCTTCTCCCGCTCGCTATTGGTAATATGAACATTTGTCTGATCTGGATTTGGTACCAAGCAATACGTCCTGCCTGTAGTGGTGGAGAGCCAGATCTCCAGGTGTCCTGGCCGAATACCTTACACAGCAGAGGTGGAAGGCCATTACAAGCATATGAAAGATGGTATTATGTATTTTCTTCCAGGGACTAAAACCCAAATGTTTTTTTAATATATTTGTACCATTGTAGGATCACAGCTGGATGCTTTTATTGGCTTGCTGGGCTTTTATTCTGTCTTTACCCAGTGGCCTTTTAAAAACATCTGAAGACTTTCAATCTTTCCAAAGACACACAGTGGTAATAATCTTATGTTTATTTGTCTGAAAAAAAATGAAGCCATTTTTCTTGTCCCTAACTATTAGAAGGGAAAATGGGGCCACTCAAAATGTTAATACCATTTGAAGCAGGAGTGCTGTAGATTTTATTGAACTGAAAGTTTAAGGATAGAAAAAAACCGGACATTTTTTGGCTAATAATGGAGTTTCACCTAGTTGTGCAATGGCTTTTTTCCTTTTATTATCATCAATGTAGGAAAAAAGTGACCTCTGGGTAAACTTGGAAGTTTTTTTGGCTTGGATTCTCTCTGGTTATCTTGAGTCTCTTTTGAGTGAAATATCAGGCCAGTCACTTGCTGGAAGTGATTGGGAAATTCGAGAGAACACTGATGGGACGCTGAATTAGAATGCAAAGGTGTGTCAATGAGGCCTCTACCACTGAGGACCCTGTGCTGTTAACAGATGGGGTCAGGTGATGGCACAGCAGTATCCTGAAGTTGGGGGATTTTTGTCTTCACTTAAAAGAGCCAGACTTTGATAATCAAGACTGTCTGGGACAATGCTGTAATGCTTCCAGTGACATAACTCTTTATGGTTATATAACTATATAATGATACAACTCTATCTCGGAGTGTGACAGGGCTATAAAAAGTGTAGTAGTTGCAGAAATACACACTTATGCTTGCTAATCCTTGCTAAGCCTATAATTCTGATCCTTTTTTATCTTTAATAAGTGAAAGTTATTAAGCATATATAACTAGTTGCACATGGGAACTTTTTTCCTTGAGGGGGTATCAATCCTGGTGATAATAGAAGAAGTGGGTGGAGGGATTAGAGCATGAAAATGAGGTTTCTACCATTAGCTGAAGCACAGTGTACCCCGTTGAATACATCACCTTGACAGTAATCTGTAACAGTAATTTAATAGGTCACAATTTGGATATCCTTACCATGTTCTTATTGCACTTCCATGGCTGTAATAGCAAGAGTGTTGGTGCTACAGAGACACACTTGTTCTGGTGCCATTTCCTATTGCTTTGATCTGCAGTTTCACCCTCCAGTGCCCTTGGGCACCGAAGAGATCACCTCCATCTCTCCATTCTCCCCTGGATCTAGAGCGCAGCGTCCAATGACCCCTGAGCCTTGAGAGAGGGTTTTGTGGGGGATCACAAGAGAAGTGGTTATTTGCTAGGACACCAGCTGGGCTTCCAGTGTCAAGAGAAGACAACACAGAGAAATGATGCTAAGATGTGGTGTCTTGGTGTTTGAAATCATGCTTTTTGGATGGGCACAGCTTGCCTGTAACCAGGAAGACCTGTGCTCCTGTTCCTGCAGGACAAGCATCCCCGTTATTGTCTTCAGTGATGTGCTGGTGGCACTTTTAGCGGGCACTGCAAAGGGTGAACAGTCACGAAGAGGTAATTGTTTCCTCAGTTCTAGGGGTGACACTGGGAGGCCTTACTTCTGCCCCCCTCCTCCTGCCTTTTCTTGCTTTGCTGTTGTCAGACCTACCGCGATGAAGAGAGAATTTCCATATCCAGGGCTGTTTAGTTTCCTTCAAGTACTTTTCTGAATCTGGTATTGCCTTTTGAGGCCTTTGTGTGCTCCATCAGCAACCCACAGTGCACATTAACGGTCTGTAAATTTCTAGAAGTTTAATGTGCAATGAAATAGAAATGCCATTGAAATAAAATCCAACCCTGTGAGAGATTGAATTAAACTGAAAGTTGATCTTTAAAGCAGTAACTGTAGATGGATACACTTTCTATGTAGAAAACTGAATGCTTATAAGCCATATATAAAATAATATGTATAAATATGAATAGAGTTAGAAAGATTGAGAGTCTGATTTGTGTATCACAGGGCTTTATATTTCACTAAGTTACTCCTCTGCTGAACCCATGAACTTGTGTGTAACTAAACCATCCCCTCCAAACATCCAGTATTGATTTAAAAGTCTGAAGAGGCTGAGGTTTCACCACATTCCCTCATATCTTTCTTGCTTTTCCATTACACCTTTGGCTTTAAAGAAGTGTCATATTTGAGTTAACCCAGCTTCAGAAGTACGAATTATCCCAAGAGTGCAGTGCATTATCAGGCAGTGGAATGCACAGAATTTCAAATTGGGAAATTAATCATGATATTTTGAATTACATTTGAATAGACTCTGTGGTTCTTCAGTCTGTAAATAGTTTTACTGCATCATGGGAGTGATTGAGTTTTGCTCGACTATTATTCTGTTAATTTAGGAATCCCATTTATCCCTCTCTCTCAAAAACCAGGATGATTAAGTTTTTTGAAGAGACAATGAGCTCTCTCAGCCATACTTTACCTGCAATAAAGTGCAAACAGCCATCTGTTGCAATGATCTTACTGTCTGAGCATATAGAAATATTTGAGATTTGTAGATTCTAACTATTGACGCAAAAGGATGATCCCTGTTATCAACTGAATTCCAAACTGCCTATTTCTGAGCGGTGTTAGCTCTTTGCTTTTGTGGGTAAGTCGTACAGTATATATTATTTAAACATTCTGTATGTTAACTGTTCCGTGCTCCACAGTGAGAGGAGAAGAACAACTTTCCCATGGTCTGGAGGTGTTGCTCGCACTCCTGCAGGCAGGAATCAGCATGAGCATTGCTGTAATTACCCTTTGCATTTGTTTTTTACCCAAACTGCCATTCTTAACCCAAGTGTTTTCTCTGAAGTCTAAGATATTGGATAGCTCCCTGTTACACTGATTTGAAAGCCTTCATTATTTCTGATCTTTTTAAGGTCAGACATACCTTGACAAAAAGGTTAATTACAACCCAGTAGAGCTACACTAATGTTTTATTAGGGGTAACTAGTCATGTAGATTTTTCAGACCAAGTGCATTATAAAGAACATTAACATCTGACCGTCAGATTTTTAAACTCTTCATAAACTCTGATGTATGAATTTAGCTTTAAAAAATCACAGTATGGTTTATGAACTAGAGATTTTTTTTTCCGTGTGGCTTCTAGTTAGGTAGCTAAATCTGTATTTGGACCTGTACACAAATCCAGTCAGAGAGATTTAAGAATTTTCAACTGCTAATGAAGTTACGAGGAGCATTTGAAGGGTTTTCTCCCTTGCAGGTGCTTATATTTGAAAATATTTGCTGTTATCTTTGAAGGCCATGGGCAGGCCTATTGGCTGCTGGGGTTTCTATAGGAAAGGTGGCTTAAGCACTAGCGGAGCAAAAGAGCCGAAGTCTTTTTTGCTCGTCAATCTATGCCCGGGCAGGGTCTACTCCCTGCAGAGGGAACTGGCCAGGTCTGACCCAGCCCCTTGGCAGAAGCGTCCGTGTGCGATGAGCACCAGCACTTGCTCCTTGGTGCATGGGTGAGCACCACCAGGAGGCTCACAGTTTTGGGTGGAGACTAACCAATTCTGTGCCTGCTTTGTGGCCTTGGAAGGAATCAGGGGGATCTAAAGGTTTTGTTTCCAGATTGTCATTAGGAAACAGTGATTCTGTCACATCATTTCCAGCATCACTTCTGCTTGGGGAAGCCTCTCTTGCTGCACTTTCTTTGGAAAGCTTTTACCCTGGTCCTTTTTATGCTCTGCTGTACCCTGCAACAGCATCTTGGACCTGGGTGGCATTTCTGCTTACTTAGAAAAGGCAGCAGAGAAGAGGAGCGGGTGTTGGCGATGGATTAGGTTGTTTGTGTACTGGATCGATCTGCAGGCTGTATTAATGGGAAGGAGGTTGGTGACCAGAATGGCAAGGTGAGAGTTCCCCAAGGCGCCGGAAGAGTGCGGTTTGCAGAAGGTCCCTGAACACAGAGTAAGTGGTGTGTGCGGCGAAGTGGAGCTGTTAGGAGAGCAGCTGCCGCAGAGCTGTTCCCCTCCCAGCTGTCCGGTATAAAACACAATGATTGATTCAGGATCTCAGGAAGAAAGATGTGTGGGCACAATACTGCTCTTGTTGGAGGAGTAGCTGATGGTATGAATCTAGGGAGTGGCTGAGTGAGCATCTTAGACCCATCTGGGAAGCTTTCTCCCCTCTGAGGTGGTGTTTGGGCGCTCTGTCTGCTTCGCTTAACTATTGCCTACCCCGCGTCTGTGCTCCTGCACTCCCTCAGGCATCCTTGCACAACATTAACAGCTGCAACTCATGTCGTAGTATCTAAAGTTGGAAAGAAATACCAATTTATTTTTTTAAAATTAATATAGTACTCCCTTTTCTTTCTCTTCAGAGAAACCTTTGGCTCGGCCATTGTGTGAAGTATACCACCGAGTCATTCTCAGCTCAGTTAGCCCCACAGTCAGAGGGCTGTCAAATTGGCAGAGTCCTAATTAGAGCAAGAGATGTGGAAAATATTTTGTGGATGTAAAATATTTAATTGTTACTAAAATGCATGGAAGAAGCAGCAAGTTGCATGCTTGGAAGGACAGCTTTACAGCTGTACTAAGGCAGAGACTAATTCAGAATCATGGAATGGATCGGGTTGGAAGGGACCCTAAATATCGTCTAGTTCCAGCCCCCTGCCGTGGGCAGGGACACCTTCCACTAGACCAGGCTGCTCAAAGCCCTGTCCAGCTTGCTCTTGAACAACTTCTTGGGACAGCTTGTTCTAGTGTCTCACTACCCTCACAGTGCAGAATTTCTTTCTTACATCTAATCTAAATCTACCCTCTGTCAGTTTAAAACCGTTACCCTTGTCCTGTCACTATGCTCCCTGATAGAGTGTCCCTCCCCAGCTTTCCTGTAGACCTTCTTTAACTACTGAAAGAGCACTATGAGGTCTCTCCAGAGCCTTCTCTTCTCCAGGCTAAACAACCCCAACTCTCTCAGCCTGTCCTCATTTAGTTCATATCTATCAGCATGCTTGTCTGCTTCAGGTCCTATTTTCTTAACTGTATGGAGTTGTTAAACCTGTCTCTTCAATTTGTTGAGAATGCAGGAATTTTAATTTGACTAAAGGGCAGGAGCAGGGAAGTATTTTGCTAGGCTCCTGTTTAAGAATGGATCCTTGTTTTAGATCATGAGAATGAATTGAGGGGTTTTTTTTTAAAGCAGGGGTACAATTTATTCTGGGTTTGTCCGTGAGTCAGAAAGTAATTAGAGAATAAAAAGAGAATGAGGGGAAACAATCATTCTATGTGTATGTTATTCCAGAATTTTCCATTTGAGGTTGTTAACTTCTTCCTTTACCCAGTTTAACTTCTTGTAAGGAGAAGCAGCCGCTGGCCTGATCTGGTGTGTGACCTGATGATGTTGCCTTTGTTCCTGAGAAATTGAGTGCAATGGTGCAAGTTCAGGGTATTATTTTTCCAGTGGTGCTGTGGAAGAAAGACGCAATCCAGCTGAGCTGAAGAGAGCATCAGAAGTTGCTTCTTCTCACAACTAGTTGGGTTTTTTTTTTTCCCTCTTACACCTGCTATTTGTGCTGCTCCTTTACTTCTTCCAGACTTAAAATATCTGTGAGGACAGGCGGTCACTAATACGTGGGATAAAATTACCATTCTTTTCAAGTCTCGGTCTATAGAGGAAAAGAAAGGAGAGAATTATTTGAAGAAACATTGACACCAGCAGGCAGCTATGCAAATTTTGCCTGGTCTATTTAAACATACACATTGGTTTTAAATATAATTCTGAACTTATCTAGTCTACAACAAGGTCAAGAAACAGAGAAATGTACCCTGTGCTGATTATTTCAGACACAAGGCAGTCTGTATACATTTTCACCTTCCCACTCATACCCCAGCATCTTGCTGTTGCTATGCTTTTAATTCTCTTGGGTTGTAAATAGGAAACAAAAGAACTTGGTACTTTTTCACACTGTTGCAGATGGATAGATTGGAGCAGACAGAATAATGCTGGACTTTGTGCTGAAGTAGGAAAAAGTCATGTTAACGTATTCTGTACTTCCAATGTCCAGAATCATGGACTTCATGGGGCTCAAAGAAATGTGAAAATGTCAAATCTCTAAATGAGGTTGGAAGGGTTTCTGCAAAAGGTCTGCTCTAGCACAATGCAAAGCTTTGGTCTTGGTGAAGAAAGGACATGATGAAATGGTTTGCTCTGTGAAAAGAAGAGGTCAGACCGGACAAGCAGAGTGGTAACCCTGAATGCTAAAATGTGTGGATTCTTTCTTTCACATGACACTGATGATCTCACCAAGGTGGAAAAGGGAGTATTTGAAAAAGTCATAGTTCTTCCTTTCTTTTTATTTCTACAGTAAAAGGATTGCTGTTGTTTGGTATGTGTTTTACTCCTCCTGCTTCTTGTGGTACATCTTCCCCAACTTCCCTAGGTTTTCTGTATTTGTGGTTAATGAAGAACTGATGTTTTCCTTACCTACGACAATGATAAGCGGGTTATTACCAGTTGTAGTTTTGTGAGAGGAGAGGCATTTTTAGAACTCATATTTTTGTGAGTGGGATATCTCAGCCTGTAAAGCACCATGGGAAAGGATTTCCAGAGAGTAGATGAAGCCATCTTCTATCATTGCCAGCCTTTAACTCTTCTCCAGATTCTCATCTAATCACTCTATAGATCAATGCTTTAATTGTAATAAAGCATTGTAATAAAATTGTAGTAAAGTAAATCTTGAATCATTAACCATCAGCCATCAGAAAGGTCACGGAATGGTTGACGTTGGAAGAGACCTCTGGAGGTCATCTTGTCCAACCCGCTGCTCAAGCAGAGCCGCTACAACCTGTTGCCCAGGACCATATCCATACAGCTTTTGAATATCTCCAAGGGTGGAGACTCCACAAGATCTCTGGGAAACCTGTGCTAGTGCTTGGTCACCCTCATAGTAAAACAGTGTTTCTTGCTGTTCAGATGGAACCTCTTGTTTTCCATTTTGTACCCATTGGCTCTGGCCCTGTCGCTGGGCACCACTGAAAAGGTCTTGACTTTGTCCTCTTTGCACCCTCTCTTCAGGTATTTATATGCGTTAATAAGATGTGCACACCCCACTCCGCCCTGAGCCTTCTCTTCTCCCGCCTGAACAGTCCCAGCTCTCTCAGCCTTTCCTCAGAGGAGAGGTGCTCCAGTCCCTTAATCGTCTTCGTGGCATGTTGTTGGACTCTCTTCGGTATGTCCATGTCTCTTGTACAGGGGAGCCCAGAATTGGACACAGCACTCCAGGTACTGGCCTCACCAGTGCTGAGTAGATGGAAAGGATCACCTCACTTGACTAGCCGGCAATACTTTGTCTAATGGAGCCAATGATACTATTTGCCTTCTTTGCAACATGGGCACATTGTTGGCTCATGTTCAACCTGGTCCACCAGGACACCTAGCTCCTTTTCTGCCAGGCTGCTTTCCAGCTGGGTGGCCCCCAGCATATACTGGTGCATGGAGTTGTACCTCCTTAGCTACAGGACTTTGTACTTCTTGAAGTGCATGAGGTTCCTGTCAAGAGTTGGAGTAGCTGACAAAGCTGAGATGTGACAAATGTGGGTGTTTGGGACTGAATCCAGCAGTTTGGCTGGGGTGGTTTTGGCTTTGCTGAATGCTTTTCCATCACTCTTGTATCAGCTTTATGGGGCAGGGTGACAAACTAAACATTGGGGACTGGCCCAAATTAATCCCCATGGACCCCAGGGAAGTGTCTTTCCAGGAAAAGAGGTCACTGAGTGTATGCATGTGTGTGTAAGTGCCTGCCCAGGGTCTGGAGGTGGGTGACCACCTTCCCAGAGGAGAGCTGCTCTTCTAATCTGGTTCTTGCAGTGTGCCAAAAGCAGTTGGCTGGATGCGCTGTGGCCTCCAGCAATTGTGAGAGACATCAGGGCAGAGCTGTCATGATGCTGCTACTGTGTTCACTTGCTCTCTGAAATCACCGGCTAGGAAAGATAAAGAACAGTTCTAACTTTTGTTCTTAAAGCTGTCTCCTTGCAACAGTTTTGTAGGCAATTAGGAAGAAGAAAACCACAAGTTTTTTTTCTCGAAACTAATAGTTCATATTTGGATCACTATAGTCTGCCTTGACCTTGTTTAGTGTAGAAAGTGCACGTTCCTAATTGAATATCCCTGTCAGCCTGAGAAGCATGAGGCATATCCAAAGTTCACTTTTAAGGTTTAGATTTTAAAAGTTAATAAAATACTTCTTCTTTTACCTTTTCCCAGTGTGTTTTTGAGGTCACGTGTAAACAGTCAGACACAAATGGTTTGTGCTGTGCTGGTGGTGTGTCATGATAGATCTGTTCTGATTGCTAAACGATGAATAATGGATTTACATTGTGTGAATGTGATATATATGTGGTAAACTGCAAGGCCAAACTTTAAATTTTTTTTTTTCTTAAAGTTTTATTGTCTTGTCTGCTCTCTGCTCTTCATTTTATCTACCCCAGGGCTTCCATTAACTTTCCAAGTCCTGACTCCTATCAGACAACAGGCATTTAAAAATAAGCTAACGTAGAAATGTTGTTTCCTTTCTCAGATGTGCCATTTACCTCAATTTTCACCTACTCAGCATTCAAGTTAAATCAAAAACCTTCTCCTGAACCTGTTTCCTGCCCATAACTTGTTTGATATTTTATACGTGCTTGGGCAGTAAAATACCAGGTTATACCTGGCTAAACTGAACGGTGAGTATTTCCTTCGGTGCTCATAGGGAAGCATTTCCATCCTCCAGATATTTTGGTTTTCAATTGTCCTGGTTAAACACTGAGGTGCTACACTGCTTAAACCCCATGCGTTTTCTTTGCTCCTGCTGATCTACCTCACCCATTGACGTATCCACGCCAGCTGTCACGTTTGGGCATTTTTCCAGCGGGAAAGGCTTGATGACATGTTCCTGGGTCGGTGCTGCTGTCAGTAGCAAACTCTAATCGCTCCTTTCTGAACGTTGCAGAAAAAAATTCCCCGGGGGCTGCCCGGTGTGTGGATCTCAAGCTACCACTAGGGCAGCTGTTTATTATTCGTTCAACAGCTAATTGTATTTCTTAATGAAATGTAAAATCTAGTGCTTAGTTTGCCTTTAAAATCTTAAAGATTTTTTTTTTTTTAGTGTGAAGCATTGGTGTTGATGCAGCCCTGAATTTTGCTGATTTTTTTTTTTTTTTTTTTTAAAGTTTTAGTTTTGTCCCTGAAGACTCGTTGGGGCAAGAAACAGTAAAGACTTAAGGATCAGACTTTTGGGGCTACTCCAGCGGCCCTGAATCAGCAGATTCTGTAGCTAGGGAGGATTTTCCTTCAGCAGGATTTGCAGATTTGGGAAGCTTTTGCATTAACTTCAGTGGCTTAGAATTAGATTTCAGCAGCTGAGTAACTCCCCAGAAGGCTGAAAGCACAATGTGATCCCTCTAACGCAATGTCTCCGAAAGGCAGAAGAAAGAACGAGCCGGAGCGTTTTGATTTTACTCAGATTTACTCGTGGTTGCCTTGAAGCAGCAGTATTTTTCCTCTTCTGCAAGTTCTTTAAGCCTGGAGCTGTTCTGCTCAGGAATTGAGAGGAACTGTTCGAGCCTGTGATTTACGATCAGTGAACGCGAAGGAGATGTACTAGCGATGAATGAGCTCTGAGTGCTTCTGACACCATTTCCTTCTTTCCCGCAGGTTGGACAAAGTTTGCTCGGTTGACACGGGCGCTGACGAACAGCCGGAGCGTACTGCAGCAGCTAACGCCGATGAACAAGGCCGAGGTGGTGCACAAACACTCCCGGTTAGCCGAAGTAAGTGGGACAGACACCAGCCTGCTCCCGTCGTAAGGCAGGAAGAGATGCAGGGAAAAAACTAATTCCCGTTAATAAATAATATTTGTAGAGGAAAATATTTCCTAACTCTGAGATTTTCAATCTCTCCTCTGCTCACCCTAAAGCAGCACTATGTGCCAAGCCCACCTTTCTGGGACAGGTCCTGCTCTTTGCCACATGAAAACGGTCTCCGTAGGTCCCTTTTGCTTACATGGCCCTATTTCTGTGCATGCAATTCTGTTTGCTGGTTGGTGCTTAACTTGGGGTGCACAGTGTGCTCCTCTGCGTGCTGTCTCACAGTGACATGGAACCACATTTGATGTCCTTGAGCCCAGTGGATAGTTGCTTGCTCCGCCAGGGAAATGGGATTGTTTGAGAAACCTCTTTGGAAGCATCCCTGTCTGGGTCCCTGGGGTTGTCGGTCACACTGGCCACATACATACCTTAATCTTGACTTTCTGGCAAAGTCATACCTGCAGTATTTTGGTTATCATTTTTTTTTCTCCAGAACTGATGAAATGAACTCTTTGGCAGGTTGCAAACATCTCCTTAACAGTGCAGATGGTGCAACAAGTGAATACCTTCAGGTTAACTGATGAAACAGAGGTACTGCTTTCATCTTCATGTCTGTTGGTAACGAAAAATATACGGGTCAAAAATATATGGTGAAAATGTAGTAGCTACTGAAAATTACAGCCCTAGCCACCTTATGCCAGAGAGCTTGTCCAGGGTTTGATGCTAAGAACTGGTAGCAGCTTTGAATGTTTTTTCTTCGTTCCTTTTCTGGTTTTAGTGGACTTCAATAATAAAAACTTCATTTGAATTAAAATCAGATGGTAAGCCACAGTTGTCAAGGGCTGTCAGCGTGATGGTTTCCCTTGAATTATCCCATACCAACAGCTTGGATGTCAACTGAGTTACTCTCACATCTTGCTTTTCTATTTCATGATACTTCAGTATTCTCTAAGTCCAGTTATATCCATTATTGGTTTAGACTAGAGAACGGGAGACTGGAGAAGATGTGGTAGCAATATTCAAGTAAGTCTAAACCAGTGGCATAGAATGAGGGGGGAAATTTGTTCACTGGGACCGCTTTATCTACAGAAAAAGTAATGGCATTAAGTGACAGCAAGAATGATTTATATCAGGCAGTTAGGAAAAGCTTAGAAAAGGGAGAAGGTCGTACTTGGCAATAGGTGGGAGAAGGTGGTACCGAAGCACAGGTTGCTTGGACGGTGTGCAGTCTCCTCCTTTACAAGTTGTTTAGAGCTGCAAAGAGCTTTGTAGGCAAAGTGCTGTGAGGGATGCAGACTGAATTGAAGTACACCATCACTGTACAGGCCCCATTTTCCATATTTCTGAGAAGGTCTGAGGAGGAGCGTTATCATCACAGCTCATCCCTTGCAGAGCGTATGCCCACCTTTATCAGCTATTTTCTATTATTCTATGATTCTATTCTATTATGCTATGATTCTGTGATTTTCATTAGTTGTACACAAGAATAATTCAGAGAGTCTATGATGAATGCAGCTGACTAACAAGATATTAGGTATTCTTCAGTGGTTTAAAATTAAAAATTCATGCTGCATGAAGGAAATAATCATTATAGTTCAGTGGTCTCCGCAGCCACTTGCCACCCACTCACCATGTCAAGCTCAGCATGGTATTATGTTAAGAATAATAATTATGCTTTTACAGTATCATGGGAGCTCCTATGCACTCCACCACCAGAGGCATAGGGAACTATCAACCATATGTTCATCGCATTCGGCTTGAGCCGTGAATAGCTTATTATTCCAGCTATAATGAGGCTGTTTCCAGCTCCTGCCCCAGTGAACAATGCAGGGAACAAACAGGTCTGGAGAAACCAAGGCAAGAAGTCCCAGTCCTGATATATCATGACAGTAAAGGGTTGACCACAGATGAGTCCAAAGAGATAACTGGAGATAACGACCATATTATGAGTCAAAGCCAAAACGGTGTGTTAAATGCAGGGGACAGTTATGACACTGAAAAGAAGTTGCACAGATTTGCACAAAGTCCACTGTGAAAAAATGGCTGTATTGATCCTTGGTTTTATTCCAGGGAAAGACCCATGGATCTACCAGCAAGTTCAGTGTTCCACAGTGGCCAGATGAACCTTGCCCATTGGGTGGAGCATTGTTAATGAGTCTTGTCCTAGTCACATTAGGGCAGATTAGGTGTCTTGAGAAGCCGCATCCTCCAATACAGAGTAGAGTGAAGGAGGCTGCTGTGGTCCCTTAGTGATTTCTGATGAACAGATTTTCAGTAGAGCCAAACTTTTACTGTCTGATCGCAGTAACAGCTTTCTCATCTTAAAAATAAGACTGCAAAGAATTAATGAAGAATCGGTACTGTGGTACACGAGTTCTTATTCCTTGTTGTTGTGCTGTTTATTTAGAGCCATTTGCTCCTCTTCATCGAGGAAGCATGCTGTGTTTGATCATTTTTACCATACTGCTATTTGCAATCCAACTGTCCCTGCCAACACAGTACATCAGCTCAGTACATGGGACCGGGGCAGGTCTGAAATGAGGTTTAAAGTTGCTGGAATTATTTATTTTATCCCATACAGACTTGAGATCCTCAAGTCTCAAGGTAAAAGATGTTATTAGTTCCGAAATACACATGAGTCTTTGAGTTGTCGGTGCAATATATTGCCACGTTGTGCGTTCCTTTGTGCTTTTGGTTCTTGTGTTGCACCGAGATAAGAGGTAATTATATTAGCTGGGAGGAACGGCTTAAGTGAATTTGGCTTGGTTCCTTTGCAATGTTTCCAGTTCCACATTTTAAAAAAAGGGCACGTGCAGGAGATGATAGTCATATGCAAAAAAGAAAAGTAATTACCAGAAATAAAATATAAGATATTGAACTTGTAAGAGCAACTACTTTTTGAAGGAAGTGAGAAGGAAGCGTGATATTGCTGGGGTGCTAGGGCAAAAATTGTGCATGCAATGCTGCATTTTAGAAGAAGGTCAGCCAGCAAGGCTGAATCTGGTTTACCTTTGATGAAATATTGTTCTGGCTCAACAGCAGTTTAAAGAAAGAGGTCGGGTGCAAAGGATTAGTCTTGTAACGCTTCCAAATATGACTGAATGCTCTTGTTCATAACTGCAGAGCAGAATGTGGTGTGGCAGTACCCACAACCTCTTTATGGAACCCCTCTGCCCTTCCTATTAGCATGTCCCCAGTCCATCTGCAAAGACCTCCCTTTTTGCAAGAATATCCTTACATGTTGTGCTGCTCCCATTCATCGAGTGATACCTGCCTCCACACATTCTTAATAAATCAGATAATTTAGAACCTGTGCGTTGACTTGCCATGTCCAATGAAGAGAGTCCCATCTTTGTGCTGCTCCTTACAGAAGTCCGTAAGACCCCTTATTGGATCATATTAATTGAAAACAATAACATTTGCTTTTCTGTCTTTTACAGGTTCTCCAGCTAGGATCGGATATTCTTCCTCAGTACAAGCAAGAAGCTCCAAAGACTCCACCACACATTATACTACACTATTGTGCTTTTAAGACCACTTGGGACTGGGTCATCTTAATTCTAACCTTCTACACAGCAATTATGGTTCCATATAATGTCTCCTTCAAGACAAAGCAGAACAACATTGCCTGGCTTGTGCTGGACAGTGTCGTGGACGTTATTTTTCTGGTTGACATTGTTTTGAACTTTCATACGACCTTTGTTGGCCCTGGTGGAGAGGTTATATCTGATCCCAAACTCATAAGGATGAACTACCTGAAAACATGGTTTGTGATTGATCTTCTGTCCTGTTTACCATATGACATCATCAATGCCTTTGAGAATGTGGATGAGGTAAGCGATTCTAGTCTGCCTCTAAAGGATGTTTTAATTAGGAATTAAATTTAAGAGCATGCTCCCAGGCATCTGACAGCAATAAGAGGCAACTGGAGCTCTGTGCAAATGTGCAGGAGTGGCCTTATACTGCTGGACTTTACCAGCTGGGATGTCCCCCTGCCACAGCCTCCCTTTTCCGCTCATACCCAGTGATTGCCTTTAAGTGGCCCTAATCTGTGGCAGGGCAGACTAATATGGCTCGATGTAAATAATCAAAACTCTGTATCAGCTCTGGCTGAAACTGGTCGCAAATTTGCCACTGACTTACATGGAAGTACAGAATGCCTCTGAATGGGCATTTCACAATCCTGCCCTAGGATTACTTTTCGAACCATATTATAATGTTCTTTTTTGTGATGTCTTTTTAAATGTCTGACTAAGAGGGAGATTTATCTCCCTTTTTTTAAGCAGTTCTTGAACTACTGCTGGAATTTTAGAAACTGAGGACAGAAAACATGAATATCTTAAACGGATGCTGAATTAAAGCTTTCTAACTGCTAAATGTATTAACATTTACAAAATCGAGCTTGAAGGCTAAGATAATACAGAAAACAAGCAATAACTATGACAAATAATGCATGCACAAGTCAGTGTAGAGAAAATTAATTATTAAAATGAAACTATAATGGCATTAGGACATGTTTTAATTCTTTTGAAAGAGCCTTTTATCTTTAGGGCCATAAACAGATTAAAAAGCCTCCACTCATTTTTTAACATTTTAACAGGTTTTTCTTAGAATGCTGTTGAGTGGGTTTTTTGTTTTGGTGTTTTGTTTTGTTTTAAATTCTCAAATTCTGCAGTTATATATCCTCACTGTATAAAATCTACATTCTTACTTTTTAATGCAGACTTTGGTGCAGATTTTGTAGAGCTCCTTTAAAATTCCACCCCTGTCTCTGTGCCGAGTACCATCTTTTGACATTGTTCCATTTTATTTATAGCAAATATGACAGAAGCGATAATACTTGCAGCTTAAATTCAAGATCATATGAGGGCTGCCCGTCTGGAAGCAGGTTGTACAGTCAGGCTGTGTAAGGAGGTGGTATTATCAAGGTTGTAAATATAATACAGCTTTTGAAGATAAGCAATTTCAGACTAAGAGGATCCTGATTTTTATAAAAATTCAGTTTTATCCATATTTTTGTGCTTTAATACATAAAACAAACAGAAAATTTCTGTGCCCAAGCAATACAGATCTAAATGATGAACTTAACCTCTTTCTCTAACATGCAGATGGGAAATGAACCATTTGTAATGACTGTGGCAGTGAAGAGAATCTTTGGCATAGTGTATTATAATTGAGGCACACCTGAAATGGCAAACTTTAACCAAAATATAACAACAACAGCAAGGTATCACGAGATCCAGTGATCCTAAAGCTGCTATCATTTACCTTCAAACAAATGAAATATCAACTCCTTTTTAATAAGAGAACCAACAGTAACATTTCTTTCTCATGAAATGGTGTTACGGCCCTGGAGCCTCCATCCAACACTAGAGTCTGACTGCTTATGTACTTGATTGCAAACTCCTCCAACTCCAGTTTTCTCTAGTGCCTCAAAAGAATTGAAGTGATTTTGAGAACAGGTATGTAAACAGTCAGTCTTTCCTTCTTGGGTCTACATTTTCCCTTTTCTCTGTCTTCCAGGGGAGATATTTATTATTTTTTTTATGGTATGTCTTCACTTGTGACATTTAAGTCTTTTGAGCTGGTTGGTGTGTTCTGGGTGGTTGTAGTTATTAATGCTCTTCATCTTCATTTGTCTCTTAACATTTATTTTAACTGGTGCTTCTTTTCTGAGATTTACCTTTTTGGCCTACTAGCAGCTATGTGTTCAAACACTCTTCATAGGTAAAGAATAAGTAGATCAATAAGCTTAATTTGAAAGAAATATTCTCATTGATTAAAAGGAAAGCATTTCTCATTAGAAGGTGAGTGTTTCCTCCTTAAGGCAGGCAGGAGAGAGAAGAGTTCTTTCAGCTCTTGATTCTGGTAGGTTTTATCTCTTTATCTTGCCCCTGGCTGTTGGATAAGGGCATTTTTCTTTAGCATTAAAGTTGGTGGTTGTGGCATTTCAGAAGTTGTTAACAGAAAATTGGAGATTAATGGTAAAGATCTTGGGGGCAGGTCCTGGTGCTCTTTGAGTTCTTGGTATGGCAGAGAACGATGGACCCAAATCAAAGTGAATAGCCCTAAAAGCCAGCGGAGTGAAAGATGACTTTCCAAATTTCCCTTGTGTGTCCTACCTCATCCTTCCTTTTTCCACAGAAAGCATCAAATGCACTTTTTTTAGTTGTTGAAGGACAAGGTGAGTAGGGGGACACACCACTGCTGGCAGTTTCTTTTCCCACCTATGGGCAGGTCTCTCGTGTGAAGAAGGATATGGCCAAGGAAGTTTACATCTGTATCTCTCTATTGTAGATGTAGATATATGTGATATAGGTGCTTGAAGGCTCTCGTGCAAAGGTTGCTGAGTCCTTGTATAAGATGCCTTATGCACTTGAGTGCTATTTTATAGAAGAATTAAGGAGATGGATTGGAAGATTGAAAAAAAGGAAATGTGGGTTTTCTTACTGAGAGTTAAGAGTCCTCCTTCAAATGCAGTCAGTCTTGGCTGGAGTAGGAACAGTGTCATTTCCATCATGGACAACATTAGGCCAAGGCTGGAGTCTTGTAAAATTCCCACCTGAGGCAAACATGACTGCAAATCAAAGTGATTTTATTGTTGAGTAGATGTAGAGCCTTGGTAGAAGGATATGTTATGACACACGAATTGAGAATTGGGGGGAGATTAAGATGATTTGAGACAGAATTAAGAGGTGTAGGTTTCCATGCCTGGTGTTACAGAGCCAGGCTGTTACAGTCTGCTCAGGGGCATTTGGGTGTATGACAAAGAGGGGAAAAGGTAAGATAATGAGAGAGAGAGATACCTTGCACAGCACAGAGTGGTCTAAATTGATGTGATGGATGAGGAATTAAGTGGCTAAGTGGTATTGAAAGGATAGGAAAACAAGGTAAAATAGGCTGGAGAAAAATGACCTGAGAGGAATGTGGAATCTGCAGAGGGATATGTATTTTATTTAAGAAAATTGGTAAGATGATAGTCCTAGAAATCAGAAAAATGCATGTCGTCTTTTCTAATTGGGAAATATTACTTGTACCAAAATACATCCTGGCTATACGGAAAACCTTTCACATATAGATGTGTGAGAAGGGGTGCTATAAAACATGCTGAGGAAACCAGCCAGTTTTCAAGATACAAACCAGAACGGGGGGTGTGTGCTCACAGTCTCTGAAACTAGGCTGATTTTTTCTTTTTTTCTTTTTTAAGTAAAATAGTTCCCTGAAACTTCAGATTTAATGCAAAAGTGCATGTTTGTCTGTCTCTTCTTTTAAATAAAAACAAAGAAAAAAAAGTTTGGAGTAATGGGGGATATGGTGTTTGGATTCAAAGATTTTGGTCACATGAAGTTCTTACTAGGCTGTGAAGTATATAATGACTGGAACTTTGCTTTTTGTCTCTCATCTCTGAGATCTCAGAAACATGCCCCTAAAATGACATGGCACGTATTGCAGAGAATGAAACCAGGTGTCAGGATGGTACATGCAGATAGCCGAATAGATGGTTTTCAAATGAGTTGTATAAAAGATCATCCTTTCTGCAAAAATTAGTTTTCAGGAGCCGGTGGATGGAAGTCAAAGCAGACAAATTTAAATGACCTGGAACGCTGAAGTTCTGTGTCTATTGTTTAATAATGTAAGACGACATGACCCAATGGCCTTTAAAATTTAGCGGTCGGTGCAGGACATATTAAGGGCGTGGAATCCGTGTAACTCTAATCTTTTTTTAGATTACTATTATCAATCTATTTCAGGGGTGGCAGGAACTTCTTTGCATCACTGCAGTTAATAGCAACTAAAATACCAACGTCTGTAAATTGAAAGCAAACAAAAGCTGATACAACTAGTTTAGCCATAGTCACATCTGCAGTGCTTTCCCATACACATTCTGTTTTAGGGAGCTATTTGAAAAGGATTTATGGACCCCAGTCTGAGTGGCATATGCAAGCTGAAGATAAATCGGTGTGTTTCAAGAATGCGGCTTTGGCTCTGAAAGTCTATGCCTAGCTACCTTTCTTAAATCTAGGTGGCTGACATGTAGAAAACAATTCCCAGAATTAAATCCCTGCTGCAGCCAAGTGTTAAACTAAGATGAAAAATCCTAGCAAGATAACGACAGATGCACTAAGCCTGGGACCTGGCATTTTCCCCTTTATTATGCAGTTGGAAGGCAATTAAATATGAGGAATACTGTCATCCTGCTGAAGTGCGCAGAAAACCGCAATATAATCGTACAACGGCTTGGTTATGATGTCCAAATATAAATGTATCCATCTTAATGCATGTATTATGTAGATGGTAAACCACGTTCACTCCTGTCGCTTATTCACCCCTATTGCACTTAGTTGCAGAATTGCACCTTGTCTCTTTAGCTTTTATTCAAACTAAGGTTGTATTCAAATCCTGCCCCTGTTTAATTACTAGCTTTTTTAATGCTATACAAGGTCTGGGATATTTTTGCAGGTTCCCCCGTGGAGACCCAAGAATGCCTTCTTGATGTGAGGGGCAGCTTGTGAAGGGAAGGGCCTGAACTGGAGTTGTTGCAGGGGCTGCTGGGAGGGGAGGCAGGGTTGTCCCATGAGATGGATGTGACCTGGTAGCCTCGTGCTGCACCAGTCTGGTGTGGATTATGACATACTGAACTTTGGTTATATGTCTCAGTGGCGGTTTGTTGTTTTCTTTTTTTTTAAAATGAATTGTAGATGTTACTGTGCAGCAGATGTTGGGTACAAGCCATTTAAATCAAATCTGCAGTCAGAGCCGTATTAAGTGATGTAGAGTCCAACTGGGGCAAACGGTGTGTGGAGTACTTTCAAGCGAAGCTTTGAGTCCTGCAGGATCCCTTCACTAGCAAAGGAGGGACAGGCTTATAAAGGAGATGAGGCAAATGAAATAATCCTGTCAGATACTCCCTGAAATAATGCTGATGGGAGTAGCACAAATCCACATGACTGAGATTGCTGTACACAGCCACCGATGGGAGGAAAAGAGTCACGGGCTTAGGGATGGGCGATTGCTCTGCGCAAAACGGAGCCAAGGTACAGCCTTGGAGAAACTAACTGCGTGGCTAATACCAGAATTAGCAAAGTTTTACTGGTAAGGCAGCCTTGTAACTTGGCGTGAGTCTTTGTTTCGTTCAGAACTAGGCTGGTGTTATGTCTACCCCTTGGTGTCAGGGATAGTTGTAATTCTTGCAGAAACATTGCAGCTCGGGTTACCCTCTTCAGATATTTCTTCTCTTTTTACTTGTATACTGACATAGTTTAATGCAAGCAACAAACTATGAATTTCCTATCAGCTAGGTTCAGTATCCTGGTCAGGAACTGTCCCAACCACTGTGATACACCTTCTTCTCCCTCCCATTTCATTCTCTGTCCACATTCTCCAAGTGAAAATTATCAAATTTTATTATATCATACTCTTTTTTTCCCCCCGTTGGGCACACTGATGCACTAACAAATAAATAGTGCAAGATGCCGCATCCCCCTTCACTTGAATCTAGAAGAAATATCTTGAAGTTGCCTTTCTTTTTATAACCTCATTCACTGTTTGAAATGTATTGCATTGTATAGTTGTGCCATAAACAATTCACGAGGAGTTTATTTATAATGTTAAAGCTTATTGACATTTGTGTTATGGGGAAAAAAAAAAAAAAGAAAAGCTTCCCCATCCTCCTGGAATAAAAAAAAGATAAATCTCAAGTAATAAATTTAGAGGTGCTTTTAGAGACTGCATGAGAAAATGTACTTGCTTTCATTTTGCTGTAAGGTCTCAGTTTGGTACTCGCTGCAGTCACTGCTCCCATTGCTACCAGTAGTGCAGGGTCAGGTATTAAACGGGCGCTGCCTGTATCTGGACCCAGGATGTAGATAGCTTGGGCAGAAGCAAAGGCCCTTACTCCTGCGTGGTTTTATGTAATGGAATGCAACCCTAAATTCAGTTCTTAAAAGCGGTGATAAATCAGAAATATTGCCTTTTTTTTTTTCATTTTTCTCTTTCCAGCATTTTGATTTGTAACTAACTGTGCAACTTTATTCTGTTAATTGTTTACCTAAAAAGAAGGGTTTTGGAGATATTTTGGAAGATTTATTTTAACATGAACTCCAGTAAAGAAGCATTAAGGAGCTAACCAGGGATTTCAGAGCTAAGCTCTATTTAAGTAGCTAAGCTTGAAAATTTCTTTTGGGAATGATTTGCTAGTTAAATTTCAAAGAGCCTGTACGTCCTCCTGGATGCTCCTCCTGCACTGCACAGTCGTACCTTCTGGATACGTGCCTGCAGGCTCACCCGTTCATGCTGGCAACGCTCACAGTTTCAGTTGTTCCCAAAATCTGTAGGCACTTTGTTTTCTTTTAAATTGTGTGCTACTACATCATGTAACTCCTGCTGGGTGAAGATTGCCAAGGTTTACAAAAATGGTGCCTTTATCACTGCTTCAGTACCAAATGCTGAGCTATACCTTGACTTGACAGAATGAGCAAAGTGATTTGTTGTGGTGATTTTTTTTTTTTTGTGTATAATTACGTCTGGTGAGGAAAAGGTAATGAAGGTTTTGCCCATGCTTCTTTAAAGTATTTGGACTGTATTTCAAAATGTACTAAGCATGGCTTTCATCTGATGAAACACAGGGCCAGACATAGTCCACAAGGAGATACAGGCACGTTGGGGCTGTGGCTCCTCACGTTCTAAGACGCATCTCCAGTATAGGTCTGAGGAACCACCCTGCCCTAAAATGCTCATTTCTCACCATTGACTGTAACGGCACGCCCGTGTGACTAGCTCAGATGCAGACCCCTGCACGGTATGGTTTTGGCCGAGATGAGGTGCACACTCCCCTTGAGACTGCATTTGCCTCACTTCAACTTTTCAAAGGACAAAAACAGAAGCAGAAAAAAACAGTGGGGTAAAACTCCCAGGGACCTTTTGAGTCACTGAGTCACTGGCTTCATCATATCGCCCTTCCCATAAACTGGTCAAAATCCGTCTTAATTTCCGGTCTGCACATTTGTCCCTGTGACAACCTTCTTGGTTAAATATTTCTTTTTCTTCCCTCATGTTTATCTCCTCAACGTGCTTAGAAAGGACAGTCATCCCCTCGCCTCCCGCGGCATTAGCATGCCTATTTTCCTTTCCTTAATCTAAGCAAACTGATCTTGCCTAGAAGCCTCATTTATGAAATTTTATGAACATTTTCTTGGCCATTCCAACTGCCTCTCTGTACATGGAGTTGTTTGAATACATCTCTTTAGGGCAGAGCTGTATGTATGCATTACTCCAGGAGGAGATTTCATCTTTGCTTTGTAATTGGGGTTTGGTTTTTCCTTTCGATGGTGGAAACACTCAACTGATCCGTCCTGGAACTGGATTAACCTCTTCTGTGAGGGTAACCCACCGATTGTTCTGAGTCACTGTGCGATTAACCCGTATACTCAAATATTTAATTTCCTCAGTAATCTTCAGCTAAAGATCTTTGTAGTTGTAGAAATTTTTGTTAATTTGCCCTGTAATTAATGCCTCAAGGCTCTGAATTGTTAAACTTTATCACATTCCCCTTTATTCCCACCTGGTTATTCTTCGCACCGACAGCGTGTTCCAAACATGTGCCATCAGCAAATTTTGTGACCGTATAATATTTCTGCTTACTTCACTAAGAAACCAACAAAATCACCGAGAGTTTCCACTTGTAACCCTTGCTAGAGTTCCTTTTAAAGCTTTCCATTTTGCCATCCTTTTCACAAGTTCTTCAGTGGTCTTACAATCCCAGCTGTGGTCCCCATTTTCTCTGTGTTTCCTAGTAATTTCACCCCTTGTGTTACTGAAATACTACACTTTTATGTAGAAAATGGGGTGTATTATCAGAGAAAGCTGCCAGGAAAACTTGGCTGGATCCCAGCTAACCTAAGCTTAGCAAACCTATTGTTGCACTGATTGCATTTTTATTTATCTCAATGTTTCTAATTACTCTTTCCCTTAACATCGTTTCAGGTGATGTATCTGTTTATTTCCTTCTTGATGTATTAGTTGTTCTGGAAAACATCAGCATCAGCTTTGAAAACTAAAGCCACGAATTAATTTAATTTTTAGCCCCAGCCTGGTTTATTTTTACTTCATTGCAGCTCGATCACTTTTGTTGTTCTTTGTTCATTTATGAATGTGAAGGATCTGTGGGTATTTGTTTTACCCACAGAAAAAGTTAAACCTGACATTTGGCGGTTCTCACTTTATCCCTATTCTTTTTACCCTCTTAAGGTGTAGCTTCTTGTTGATTAGTTTTTATTTCTTATTTATTGTCAGTTCTCTTTTTCTTCCGTTGGGTGATTATTTACACATTTATAACGAATGCCCAGCTTTAGAAGTTTTCCCCCTTCTTTGAGATACAACCTCTGGATATTTTGTACCTGTTGATGGAAGGACATTCCAGGTGTCCTCTGCTGCCAGGTGTCTGACTCTCCTGTCCCTCACAGTCCAGTTGTCTTCACTTATTATTGTCTATGGTTCAATACTATCATTTATAGTTTATCAGCCCTTGCCCTTTTGAAATCGAGAACCCCAGTCCAGTTTACTTTGTGATTGTTCATTTTTTTAATGAACTGATTCAGTTCCTTCTTCAAGCCAATGGGCACTTCTGAAAAGTCCCATCAATACTAAATGTAGTGTGGCATCACTTTCTGTGGAGTAATTGGCTATTCACTGAAGAAATAAGCATGCTGTTGCGTCTGTAGAACATCTCAGCCTGCTGTTATTAATAGCATTTATTCTCCAAGTTCATATCGAGAAAGATAAGTCTCACGTTGTGAGGCAGTGTTCCGTAATATCTGTGTCTGTAATAACATAATACAGGTTTGAATGCTGCCCAGATCTGGGCTATCCAGATTTCTAAGGATGGGTTTAATTTCTCCTCCCATAAGCTCTGTAAGTGATAGGCTTCAGCTTTGTATTCGGTGGGAGTGGGCAGACAGCTCCAGGAGGTGATTCACCGCATCCCCGGCTGTCTGAGATGGATTGGGTGAATCACTCTTCTGACATGCCTCCTTCACGCACCAGGAAGGAAAGCTGGACAATTCAGATAGTCTGGATGGTCAGCCAGAAGTTTGCAGCATTATGTGAGATGAATCCCACCCCGGGAGGGTGGTTCGAACTCAGTCATGGTGGGGCTGTGGCTTGTGCAGGTGTGCTCGAGCTCAACGTACAAGAATCCGTTTTGCTCTTGTGTGGAGATAAAGAGCTCAGCGTGGGCTGCAAACTCCTCAGAGGATTTGATCCCTTTAATGGCTAGTTTTGCTGAATGCAAGGTGCTGTAATTGCTTACGTCTAGCAACTCTAAGCCTATTAGCTTACACTTAGCTTGAGAAGGTCTGTACGTACTGCAGTCACACCTTTGACTGCGGTGGCAACATGCCCTACAGCATTTCATAGAAAGGTTCCCAGTTCTGGTTCGTGGCCACTCCATAAATTCTTCAAAACCACAAATGTGCTGAACATCAAAACATAATGAAAAGCTCTTCTTTTTTTTTCTCTGACCTTTCCCGAGACAGTGTTTTCTGTTAAATGATGCACTACTGATCCCCATTTTCAGAGCCGGGAGGATTTCAGTTTTAGAACACCTTTAAAATGAACACATTTCAGTTTTAGAACACATTTAAAATGAACACATTTCAGTTTTAGAACACATTTAAAATGCATGTTTCTTTTTTTTTTGTTGCTGTTGCATATGTGCCAGCAGCTAACAACAAATAAATAAAAAATCATGGAGTGAAATGTAGTTGAAAATGCGCCTAGAGGTAAAAACACATTGTTCTGTAATAGGAAAAAAAAAGAAATTAGGCAAAAATTTACCATTTCAGCATTCTGGGATTTAATGTTGAGGTTTAAGCAAATTTTAGTATATTTAGATGGTAGACACTAATGGCTATTCTTGTTTTTATTTTACTTTTTAAAACATTTATGGAATAATTTCCTACTGTAGAAGAGACTTATTAGATTAGCAAGTAACCAGCTGATGAAATCTGTTAAATCTTATACAGAGATGCAGCTCTGCCGCTCTGTTACTCCTTTAGTGCCGAACAGACTCTACTCTCTCTTTCCTGGTCTAGGATGACGTCTCTGGCACTCACACTAACTCGAACGATTTCCTGCACTTGTTAACCTTCATTTTCCTTTGGTGACAATGTTCTCTTCATCCTCTTGCATGTTTGGCTCTCGACCCCTGTATAACATGACTTTGACAGCTTCATCCTTCCTATAGCCTGGCTTATCAGGGCTTGATTGAGTGCAAGAGAACTTAGCTCCCTGTTCTTGCTGGAGGCGCAGAGGTCCGTTCCCACAGCGTGAATCGCAATTGCAGGAAATGTCTCTCTCAGCCGTGTGGTCAGAAACGTTTAGCCAGGTGTAGACACACAGCTTAGACACTTCTTTCATCCTGGAAGACTGAAGTTTGCCAATGTGGTAGCGTATAGGATTTGAAATGGCAAGGTTCAGGTAATTGTAATGGAAGGATTAAATAGGATTTAAGAGGAAGGAGTGGCTCCTCTGCATTTCAGGCTGAGTGCTGTTGTCACCTGTGCCTCCACTGTCAAACTGAATTTTCTTTCTCAGTGTATCAAGAGAAATTGAGAACACAGATTTTCAAGGTGCTTATGTCAGTAAATTTCGGCTTCGTTTAATCATGAGTATCTAATTTAATTCCAAAGTCGAACATCCATTCCTCAAAAATGTCCTTCTGGGTAAATTTGACTTTGTCCACATCATTTGTGGTGGCTTCAGCTGTCTGTTAAACAGAAATGGTGGTAAAATAGAGCTGGTTCACAGCTACTGCTTGTGTCTTCTCCGGATCTAATGGCATTAGAAGTCACTGGGAAAGTCCCTGTGACTCAGACTTGTAATGCTTAAGTCGATGGCGTGTGTCAGATAGAAATTTGGTCCCAAACTTAACACACACAATGCAATTCTGGAGTAGGTGGTTTTTCAGTTAAAAGATTCTATGGCTGAGATGATTGAAGATGAGCCAGCTGAATGTCCTCATCTGATTAAGACTTGATCAGACTTGTTAGTCAAAACCTCAAGGGGCAGGATTGGATGGTTAACAAAGTACTTTCAGTCAGAGAACACAAACCAGCAGGTATTTCCAACAATTGGCCCAATTTACTAAATACCTCAGTGGGGTGGCAAATGCTCCTCCCAGAAGGCTGAATGCTTGTTATTTACCTGATGCTAGTGCCAAACGAGATTACATGCTCTGTTCAAGGCTTCTAATCCCCTCTCAGTTCCTTGAGTGCTGAGTTTACTTCAGTTAGAGCAGATGCTCATCCTTTAGTAGGAGAGTTTCCAAAATACTCATTATGGAGCATAAATGCAGTTAAAAGGAAAATGAAATTAAAGGCAGCCAGCAATCAGCAGAGTTTAGAACACTGCATTTCTTAACAGCCCAAACATAATTCAAGGCAGTTAGTCTTTCACATAATTCCCACCAAAGAGATCATTGCTGAATCTTCAGCAGAGCTTTGTGTATTAACAATTGTGCATTTATTGTTGGGTGATTTGTTAAGTATAAAGGGAACAGCTTGACCCAACCCAGTACTTAAACAGTGAGATGCATTGCATGTGCGTTTAGTATGGGCTTAATTGCTCTTTCTTAGGTAGTGTTCTTTGGAATAGGCTTTTAAAGCTTCCAGTATTGTCTTTATATTTTGAAAGATTAGACTTCAAATGTGAATGCTCAATAAATATATCTCTGATATTTTGGCCTTAAAATAGTGGGTCAGTAAGTTTAAGACTTTAAGGGAAACTTTCTTGTATGCATTGCTCTTTGGAAAGAATACATTTCAATGTCTGCTAAAATGAAACATTTCTCTTTGTTTTATACATAAGAGGTATGATTGTTACCTGTGCTTAGGAAAAAAAAAAATAATCACAGCACGAACTTTCTCCCAGACTTTGAAATAAATGCTGTAGTTGTGCAACTGTTAAACTGTCCACCAACTTAGAGATGATGTAATGTGGATGGAGGATGGAGTGTCAGGCTGAACTTTCCTGTCAGGGGTTGACTCTTGGTTTGGGCTTTGCAGTAGGAAATGCAGTGTAAGCCTTGCCACTGGGATGAACTTAGACTACTGTGTGCAAGAAGGGGAATTCCAAGTTCAGATTCCAGGTCTGTAACTGCTTCCCTAGCCTTAATCTTGTAGTGAACAGTGACTCTTTAGTAAAATGGAAATACTGTCCATGTCCTTGACCAAGGCAATAGGATCTGATCCTACAAAAGACCCCCACCCTGCTGTTTTCTCAGCTCTGATTTCACAGCACGTTGTAAACTCGGAATCAGGGTTAATTCACTGAAACACACTGCAGGGTAATGTAATGAAATACACTATTTACTCTGTAGTTTTCTTTTTTAATGTAGATATTGTTTCTGTGGGGAGGGACCTTCATTCAGTAGCCCATTGGCCCCGATCCATTGTGTAATGAACGTTGTAAGGGACTTCCAGTTTTGTGGACAAGGTGGCCTCACAAGCAAAGCAAATAACTGGATATATGTTTAGATGAAAAAAAGAGTCATAAACTAGATCTGTGTCTTCTGTAAATGAAAAATACAGAAATCAAAATGGGAAAATTCCACTTCCCTCCATGGTATTAGTCATCATGAGAGCTCGAATGCAAATATAGAACTTCAATTTATTAGGGATTTGGGGACCTGAAACAAATTCCAACAGGATTTTAAAAGCATACAAGAACTTTGTTGAACAGATTACACCTCGAAATACCAGATGTATGTTACCCTTCAAACGTTAGTTGTGAAGAGAAACAGAGGTACAAAAGAGACTAATGTTTTTCTGGTATGGAAAACTCCAGAAACTCTAGTATTTTACTGTTTGATAATATAATTAGCCGGTGTTTTGACTAGACTGATTTGATAATGATGCATAGAAAAGGGCAATTTAATCTTGGCACAGTAGCTAGGAATGTTTCCCCCATTGCTTTCTATGTCTTAATTTCTACTTTAAATTAAATGTCTTCAGCTTCTGAATGTTTTATATTAGAAGCCTTCCTTTACAAACCTCCTATTTTGAGCCACTAATTAATTTAATGCACAAGTTAGGTATGTCATGGGATTGCAATAGATCAGGAACAAATTTTTCTTCTCTTTCTGCATCTACAAACTCTATTAAAATACACTGCAAACAATTTGTGCATCGAGGAGGATATACACATTTCTTGTTCCCTCTCGGTTGTTTCTATTAACTTTTTGATGGTCCCTGTGCTTCTATTCCCTAAATATTTGTACTTCATTTATCTTGCGTGAAAAAAACACTGCACAAAACTTGCTTTAGGAAAACATCTGCAATGTCTTTTGATTAGAAGGGACATTAACCCTATATGCAAAGGCATGCAGTTTTCTTGCCAGTGCCTTGTGGTCTGTACTACCCTCACCTGGGTGAGGGAACTGGTGATGTGCCCACAGTTGTTAGTTCCATGTTCAGTCAGTGAGACGTATAAAAACCAAAATATCCAGAGTTATATAAGCTGCAGAGAAGGATAGCATGAGGTGGAGACTGTTGGACTAGGGGAAGTTACACACCTACTCTCTGGTGGATGAGGGGAACAATGGGCAGATTGCTCTGTGGTTACCCACGACAATTACTTTCTGATGTTTCTCTTGAGCATCTGTTAATGCTGAGGGATGTTGAAGTAGGTGGACTCTTGTTTTTTTTCAGGCTGCTTGGGAAGTAGTGGTGGGGGTCACCATCCCTGGAGCTATTTTAAAAGACATGTAGAGGTGGCGCTTAGGAACATGGTTTAGTGGTGACCTAGCAGTGCCAGGTTTATGGTTGAACTTGATGATCCTAAAGGTCTCTTTAACCAAAACGATTCTGTGATTCTGTTTTGCCCAGAATAGCAATCCTCTGCTTGGATTTAATAGAATACTGTTCTCTGAGGAGCTTCGAGAAGTCTCCACTTGGATGGTGTAGTTCCATTTGTGACTGCTCTTCCACCTCTTTGAGGTCAAAGCAGAGTCTCCTGTGTACTTCAAACTGGCAAAGTATTGAGTCACCCCTTTTTATAGTAAACATACCTTTTCTCACTTTGCATTCCACAGAACTCTTTTGTTACTTGGACAGACTGAGCTTGAACCAAGTAATTTATCCATCTAATGAGTGCCAAACTTGATTCACCCTGATGAGGACAAAAGTACTGGAAGGGAGGGAGGGTTTGTTCTTGTATTCTGTCATCTGGGGCATGAAAAAAATGTATAGAAAGATTTAAAAAAGGAGATTTAAAGCAGATGCAGGAATCACTGTACAGCCTTCCGTTTTAACCAGCAGGATATTTCACGTGAAATAATGATTTTTATTCTTTTCTAGGGGATCAGTAGCCTCTTCAGTTCCTTAAAAGTGGTGCGTCTTCTACGACTTGGTCGAGTTGCCAGAAAGTTGGACCATTATCTGGAATATGGTGCTGCTGTACTGGTACTGTTGGTGTGTGTATTTGGACTGGTGGCCCACTGGCTAGCCTGCATATGGTACAGCATTGGGGACTACGAAGTTATAGATGAAGTCACTAATACAATCAAAACGGATAGCTGGCTCTACCAGTTGGCACTGAGTATCGGGACACCGTATCGATACAACACCACTGGCTCAGGGCAGTGGGAAGGAGGACCCAGTAAAGACTCTTTGTACATATCCTCTCTCTACTTTACCATGACAAGCCTTACAACGATAGGATTTGGAAACATAGCACCAACTACTGATGGAGAGAAGATTTTTTCGGTGGCCATGATGATGGTTGGCTGTAAGTAGAATTTGATTTTATCATGTTTAAGCAAAATGTCTTTGTATAACTAGTATGATGGTCGCATAGCACAGTTGCTGTAAGCTTTTTTGGCATCCTAAAAAATCTGAAGTACCTGTAAATAATCATGAAATGAGCTTTGAATTATGGAGAACAGGAGTTGAAATGGTGTGGTCGTTGTAGCTTTTAAATCGTTTGCGAGACTAAGTGTACTATGTACGTAAGTGTGCCCAGTGACAATTCCATATTCAGTTCACAGCTGCTTCTTTACGCTATAAAGCTGTCTTTGATCCTGTTTGAAAGGTTTTGGCTGGAATTTGGTTGGAAGTTACAACGGGTGTTCGAATTCACGTAGTCTGACTGAGTTTTGCTTATAAACTTGCACAAGTTTGGAAATGTTTGAAGTGGTTTTTAGCCAATTCCTGAAACATTTAGGGATTCCAAAAAGTACTTTATGGCACCAGTTTGACTTACAACAAGTTCTGATTTTATCTCCTGAATGTGGTGACCTTTGTCACCAGCAAAGCTAGCAGCGAAGGAAATCTTAAGACACTATATTGCACCTTTCCTCTGCTCCCTGCTGTTTCACAGCTCTGCTGAAATGGTCGAAAGACAACAGGGGTAAGGCACGTTTCTCGTTTCATGTGCTGCCAAGGTTGGATCACTGAGCAGCTCTCCAGGTTAACAGAAATCTCAAAAATACAGGAAAGACTGCTGAAAATGTTAATATCATTTGGGAGAATTATTTTTCTGTTAAAAAATTCTTGGTATTTCTCGGATGCTTTCTATTTTGTGAGCGCCATAAAGACAGTAAGCAATTATGTAACTAGAGAGCAAACAAAACCTTTTGAAAATAAGATCTGCATAATCTCTCTGATAATTATCTCAGCTAACACTTTGAGCTCATCTCAGAGAAATACTGAACTATATAAAGGAAGTTTTCTTGCTACAGTCGCTCTAGATGTTTAGAAGATTAAAGCCATTTGTTTGGGGATTTTGAATGCTTTTTAGAAAGGGATGTTGCAGTTTTAGGACTCCTCTTGCAGAGTGGTGCAATGAAATTTCTGCTGAACAGCATCTTTACATGATGGGTTGATGTGTTTCAAAACATTTCAAAGTCCATAAAAACAAATCCCCAAGCTAGAGCATTAATGAGCTATTGCAGCTAGGCCATAGAAAACCTATAGGTGCTAATTAGCCATTTGCTGGAACTGCTTTGTGGTGTTTACAGAAGGCTGGGGATTTGGGGAATAAATTGGATATAGAACATCTTAAATATTGTATTACTTCCCTTGTGTTTTGTGGGGACTTCTGTTGCCTGTGCAGATGAGGGTCCCACAGGAGGAAGTAAACAGCTGTGGTGAATAATTTAGGGTAGGGTGAGAGCCATAAAACATGAATAATAATAATAATAGTAAAAACAAAATAGATACATGGCCTCAGTAAGCGAAAAGGAAGTGGAGCTTGTAACCTGCTTTATATTTGTTTTAGGTGGATTGTATTCTTGCTTTTCCATCTCTGAAACACGTGTTAAAGATGGGGAATACACATTGCAGTGTCAAAGCTGACATTTACAGCAACCTAGGTATATCCCACTGGCTTATTTTAATAGTTTTCATAAGCGTTACCTACAAAATTATTAAATGTATGTATATGTCAAATGTGTAAGTGGTACCTGTAATCTTAGTATTTGGAAAACCATGAGTACATTCATTGGCTTTTGGGAAAAGTCAAAAATAGAATCTAAAATTGAAGCAGCATGGCAAAAGAGCAGTGAAGTTGCTCACTGCATAAAAACAATGCCATCAAAATAAACGTGGCTACTCCTGTGAGTGGAATGAAGAGCACTGTGGCATGCAGGAAGGCTACAGACAGAAGGAACCTTCTTTTTAGATTATTTGAAAGTGTAAAAATGCTCAGTTGAGATCAAATGGTTGAATCTTTTGCAAACATAGCAATGAAGATGTGAAGATTTTCCATTCATGCGCATCAGCATGATGACTCCTCCTGGAATCTCTAAAAGAGTTGCTTGGTTGGGTGAATACTGGTCAGAAAATATGGCAACTTCCAAGTAGATGCTGGCCATGGGCTTTACACTTGCAGTACTTCTGCCAAGAGATCAGACCTGCAGGATTGTATAAGCATGCTTTGCAGTGCCAGGTGCTGAAAACGCAACAGTCTGACCACCAACGTGGGACAGGAACGCGCCACAAATAGCCAAGGGAAAATGCAGTTTCTCTGGCAATCAAAGTGGCCAGTGAGCTTGGAAAAAGTATTTGGCCAAAAGAAAAGGTGTAACTAAGGACTGAAAATTATTTGAATCATTTTCAATACAAGATGTTTCAGTTTTTCTTTTGCAAGTGTTTTGAGGTAAACATTCGGCAAAATTCAATTACAGTTCAATCAATAAAAAACTGGTCCCTGAACCAACTCCTGTTAAAAGCAGAGAGACTGGGATACCTTTGGTAGTTTTCCTGAAGAAGTTTGCTAATACCAATAGTTGATATTGGCAGCGTCATTTCTAACAGACCGTGCCAAATAAATGTCTTAAAGTTCGCACTGGAATCGGAGATAGTAATTCATCACCGTCCCAGCTGCCTCCTCATGCACACTGCAGATACGAAAGAAAATCTTCCCTGCGTTGTCAGCTAGCGGCGGCTTGTTCGGCAAGCCTGAAGCTTCCTATTCACGCTGGCAGCGTTATCAGGGCCTGGGGTTCTGGTGGGCAGGATTGCAAAATGGTGTGCTTGGTAAAAATAGGCACATTAAGATTCTGTAGCTGCTGATAAAGCGTTGCTCAGCGCGGGGCAGTGGTGGGGGAACCCAGGTGAATGGGGATGCTTTGCAGTTTGATTGGCAGTTTGTCACTTGGTTCTTCACTCAGGACAGAATCGAGTGGGATCTTCAGGCTGAAGTACGTCACCTGTCTTGCAGGAAAGAGAGCTCAAAATAACTTAGCCTCATCTTGTGAAGCTTACTGCAGATTTCTTTTTGCCTCACTTGCTTTTTCTTGGTGTCCAGTGCTGATCAGCAATATTTTTTTTGTTACTTCTTGACACTTGAAAAGCTAAAAATAGCAAACATAGACCATCCTACGACAAGGGAGCAAGGTTTTTACATGGGTTTTTGTTTAAATACCTATTCTGCATTTGCTGCCCAGCGCTGCTGAATAGGCTGATTTTTCTAGCTCCTTTTGTGTTGATACAGGTCATTTTGTCCCCTCCTTGCACAGAGCAGAACAAGTAGGCAGGTCCGTCAGATCCTGTGAATGGATCAGGAGTCGGTTTATTATTCAGGAAGGACCTTTCTCGTAAACATCCCAGCACCTAGTGTAAGCTCACGGCCTCTAGCGAGAAACTCAGTCTCTGCTGCTGATACGTGTCACTCGAGCTCAGTCCACAGGCAGGTTTTAAGCTTCTGCAGCACAGCCATAGCTGTAAAACTAACTGGGTTTGTGCCCCCAAAAAGGAACGTAGTAAGAAATAAGCCAGAAAGATGCTTTTGGTTTGTACATGACTACTATCTTGCAACTCAGCACAGCCAGAACTTCAGTGAGCAAAATGTCTGTCAAAGGGAAAAGGTGTTTTGGGGAAGGTGGCAATGTGGCAGGGTGAAACCGCTTGCGGAATTAAGGAGAGATGGGGTTTCCTGAAGAAAGAAGTGTGAATCTTTAAACACGAGTTTGTGTACTGCCATATGCCCTCTTCCCTCCCCTGCTTCCCCTGGAAGAAAAGTGGTCAGCTTCCCAGCTTGCAGCCCCAAAGGTCTCTGGTACACTTCTGCATGCTTCTTGTGTAACCTGGAGCGCTCAGTTTGCACCATCCAGTGCGTTCATCATCTAAACAATAACAGGAGTCCAGTATATTCCTCTGGTCTCTGAAATGATCCTTGCTGCAAGGACAGGTCAGAACAAGATACCGAAGGCAGGAGTGTCGATGAATGTTGAATACTTCCCTGTTTCTCAGGATGAAGAATCTTAGTCATCCATCAATCTCCCGAAGACCTGAGAAAGGGTGCTTTGTTCTTGTTTTAGGGAGATACTTATATCTCATATATGTAGCTTGCTTTGGCTTCTATTTACTTCCAGATTTATAGGAAGGAGGTTGTGGGGGAGATACTATTTTCCAATGACTGGTTTTAAATTATGGTGAAGACAGACTTGTTAATTCAAATTGGTTTTGTGTATGAGCAGAAGAATTTGTTGGGAGTGATTGTACAGGATACCTTCTCTGGAGAAATGGTCATTTCTGCTAGCTGTTGGAGCAATTTCTAGAGGATTCTTTCCAAAACTCAGTTTCTAATTTCATGGCTTGAAATGCTGATTTCTTGTTTGCATCTTAAAAATACCGAGGGTGATGATTTGCAGGTTGGAAAAGAAAACAGATGTGATTGCTGTCACTTTGACCCCAAGTTGATGTTGTTCAGGGAAGAGTGTGCGTGCATTCCGTTTGATGCCCTGCTTTGCCTTTAATTTTACTAAACAGAGAGGATAGGACATGCTCTTTCCTACTGAGATCAGATGAGATGCTCTTATCCAAACCACCTCTGGTTCTGAAACCTCCCATGTTGAGCAATGGGCGAACAATGCTGAAAAGCTGCTGGTTGCTCGTGCCACCCTCCCTTGCTGTTCCTCAGCTCTTGATTTGGAGTTGTGACATGGACTGCCACAGGCTGTCAGTCATCTCTCCATTGATCTGCCAAAACCTAATTCATTATTCAAGTTGGTTCTTTCATTGTTCAAGTAACATTAGTCAGTTCCCTGCCAGTGTATGGTAGTTAGCCACTTGAGTGCTGTTTGTATGAATCATGGAGGTTTATCTAGTAAATTTGTTAAGCAGTGGCTAAGCCCACGCACTGACACAACAGTGTGTAATTGCAGGAAAGCGCTTGTCTGGCAGACTTCCAGACAAGCAATCCCAAGAGTCCATAGGATTTAATTTTTGATCCTGAGGAAAATGTATGTGTAAGATAGCACCTTCTAGCAAAAATCGCTATCAGTAAGGTAGATTAAATCATATTTTTTACAGCAACAGATAGTAATGTGAGAAGGCTTTACATTTGTAGGAATTTAAAGGCTTGAGTGTTTTGCTATGGCTGAAATCCAGCCCTTCTCTAAGAGTGTTCTGCAACAGTCAGTCCTGTACTGACTTTTCCTGCAGGAATTTGGGATACGGGTGAGACGCAGCTCTGCGCCACCTCTCCAGGAGTCACAGAAGGGTTTGACCTTGATCCGCAGTAGCGGATTTATGCCAGTTTTTGAGCTGCTCCTTACAGTTTCTTAAAATGTGGGGCTTGTTCAAATCTTCTGCTAGTGAGCTCTTAATTGCTTCCCTACATAGGGATGTAACCCTCAAACTGCAGTTGGCAGGTGGGGAGCAGGATGCTTCCAGAGCAGTCAGTGTGAAGTGGCTGGAGAGCTGGGTGACAACCTTTACTCCCTGGAAGGAACACTTACACCTTTTTACCAGGTGGGACTTGGCAAAGTTTTGAATGTCCTGCAGAATTTGGACCAGTGAAGGAGGGATGAAGCAGCTTCTCACATCTTCATGGTGTTCGTATTGTACGATGTGAATCTACTAAAAGTTTGGAAAAACTACCCTGATCAAGGCTACCGAGAGGAAGGCACAAGGATGCTTCCAAACTAGGAGCACTCTGTGTGCAGCTCCTTCCCTCCTCCTCCTCTGCACAAGCATGCATCCACCCAGAAAGGCTGAAAACTCAGCTGTGCAATAGTAACTACGTCTCAAAGACAGAATATTTTATTTAGGGGAGGTGGAGATTGCTTGGAGGAAAACATTATTTTCTATTGGCCTTCGAAGAGATGTAAGGCTAACAGAGGAGGAGGTGTTGATGTGGGGACTCCCTTACAGTAAAGAACTGCTTGACTCAGAGCGGTTACAAACATTGAGACAGGATGCCAAAGATTTTCCCAGAAGGGCTGATTTGGGTCTGTTTCTAGCTGTCTTGTTCTGGGCAGGTTGGCATTTGGCCTTGTCACCAATATCCCGCTGGACGAAATACCAGAATTAAAGCTGTGCATCACCCCTACCCCTTGTCTTTGAGCGTACCTTGATATTTCAGAGCTTGAAGAAAGGTTTTCAGAAGGCTGCAAAGCACCTGGAAGACCAGGATTGCTACGCGACTAACTCAGTGATACAAGTTATAAGTGAAACTGAGGATAAATTTATTAGTTTAGTATTTCAGATGAGGCAATGAGAAAGGTGGTAAAAATTCTTTAACATCCAAATCACAAGAGTAAACTGTTCATTCACGTGTACCCACCAGCGCACAGAGAAGGAGGTGACACAGAAGGTTACATGAATTTGCTTTCCAGTGGAAATTTTCCCTTTTGAGTGCCATTGGAAAAGCATTTAGACACTTTGGGACTGCTGGACCATAGTCCGAGTGCTATCAGATCTACAAAGCAAGATTATCAAGATTTTTCTGTGATAGCTTTTAATTATTAGCAATCTCAGTTATGTCTCACAGCTGGAACAGATGAAGTGTTTCCAGGCAGGGTGTTGGTCTCAGTGCAGTGGCCAAACTCAGCAATTTTAATGTTCTCTGCACAACTGCATGGAAAAGGCTTGGAGTGTGAATGTATCAGTAGCCTAGAGGAAAAACCAAATTACTCTTAGGGAGTAAAAGATCGAGCATCATCCACTTTTTCATGAAACTTCAGTCTAAGAGTGAGATTGGGGTGGATACAACAAGGGTAATTAGAAGAAACACTGTGGGGGGCATATGAGCCTTGTTTGGAATAACTCTGGCATGGCAGTAGATTTTTAGATATTCAGGTTCTAGTTTGTAGCAAAAACGTGTGTCTTTACATAAGAGCTTTAAAACTGTAGAACAATCTCCTTGGGAAGCTTTATGGGATTTTTTTGTTTTTTGCAAGGTTATTGCTAGTGTATGTTTATGTAAGCTTTGTTTTATTATCATTGGCTTGATATGTTTAAATGAATTTATGGTATCAAGAGAGATGGGGCAGTGAGTGGGAGAGGTAAGAATGAAGAAAGAAATGCTATTTCATGTTATTGAGCTATGTTATTTAAAACAACTGAAAATTGCTATTAAATAAATGATACATAAATGAGGAAAATCAACATTTACACAGTGCTCTTGCTCACACACTGCAGGCAACCACCTGAGATAGTCCCAGAGGGATTATCAAATTGTCCTGGATTACTCATAATATCTATATCTCTCAGGAAGCAAAAAGTTTTAATTAATCCAACTAGATCAGCAAATATATTTGACTAGCTCACAACACAGCACAGCTTTATAGCATATTGTGCTGGAGGGATAAACAAATCTGAGATAAAAGATAACCCCCAAGTTGTTATACCGCTTGGGTGGAAGGCGCTGGGGAGATTGTTCATGTTTTTCTGTCCTGAGGTTTCAGAAAGCCAAGTGAGTGATCTAGACCTGTGTCTGCACAGACATCCTTGGAAATCTGCAGGGCTTAATTTTGTCTACTCACAAGATAATACCTGTGTGTGGCTGGCATTCAAAAGGGAGAGTTACCCGAGTAAGTCAGGACAGTTACCCAGGTAGATCCTGCCTGGTTTCAGTGGAACCGTGCTCCTCGGTGGGCAAACCAGGTATTTTCTGTTAAATCTTCTTAATATTGGCCTGGCTTTACTTGCAGACAAGTGCTATCGTTTATCAACCAGAGTGTACGTAAAGTTATTAGGATGGGCAGTGGAGAGAGGGACAAGTTGTTTTAGGAAGTGTCCCATTGCAGAAAAATTGAATCATACCAGTGAATCAGGTCTTAAAATATTATTTTTTTCTGGTCAATCACAAGATTTCCTTGCCTAAATTTTGTTAGATTGAATTTCAGAGCTTAAAAACTGTGTGACGTCATTGCACATCCAGAGAGGCTGATAGAGTTCGGGTTTTTGTGGTGTTTTTGTAAAAGAAATATAAAGCCAAAATCTCTGGGAGCTTTCCTTGTTGCACTAATGCCGGTGGCACTGTAACATGTTTGGTGGGTAAGATATATCAGGTAATTGGGTAAAAAAATGACAGCTACTAGTTCTGGGTTTTTCATTGCTTCATTTCTGTAAGTCTGAAGTAGTACAATATCATGTACCTCTCAAAAAAATACTGAGAGCACTGAGGACTGAGCCTGCTCCTCTCTCATCTTCATTCAACTTTCCTGCAGCTTTTGCTGCGAGAACCTTTGGCAGAATCAGGAAAAATTTTCCTCTGGTGGAAGCATACCTTACATGGGAGTATGACTGCAGGTTCCTTCTTAAAGAGCTTTACTCCTTTCCCTTCAATTTGGAGGAAGGACAGGAAAGCATCCAAAGTGGCATCTCTCCCCTGGGTACCTGCTGTGCATCCCCGCCAGTGCTGAGTCAAAAAAAAAAAAATCCAGTTGTACTTCAGTAGGAATATTTTGGTCATGAATGATTAAAACTAGTTTTCTTCCACTGGCCAGCAGCCAGCATGGATTTGTCAAGATGAGCTCATGGCAAATTAATCTGATTTCTTTCCTTGACAAGATAACTGCCTGGTGAATAAAGGGAATTTAGTAGATATGATATATCTGAACTTTTTAAAAGGCTTCTGACACTTTGCTACATAGTGGTCTCATAGCAAACGAGTGAAAGATGATCTCGACACAGTCATAACAAAGTCGGCAATAACTGATTGAGAAATCTATCTCGAAAAGTAATCAAGGGCTTCGCTGTCAAATCTGCAGGGAATTGTCAGGGAAGTTTTTGCCCCGCGTGTGATTTTATTCAACACTTTCATTAGCAGAGTTGAGTGACAGAACAGAGGAAGTACATCGGGAGAGTTGTGGGAAGGGTTGCAAGCGGTTTAGATGACAGCATCGGAATCCATAATGATCCCGATAAATTTGAAAGGCAGCCCAAAGTCAGCAAGGTGAATGTCAATAAAGGCAAGTGCAATGCACCACGTGTAAAGAGGGCAAATCACATGCGTAAGCGCAGTACAGGGGATAACTGACTGCTGCAGTGAGGCCGGAGGGGATCTCGGGGGAAAATGGAGGGCAACAGTGACAGACAACTGCAGACAGAATGTAACACAACAGTGGGCTAAACCCTGTAAATCTCGCTCTGGAAACTATCAGGAGCAATGTCATAGACAAGCTGAAGAAGGCATTTGTTCTGCTGGAATTAGGGCTGGTGAGAGTTTTGGGGGGTTTTTCTGGTGGTTGTTTTTTTGTTTTTAAATGCAAGGCTTCAAGAAAGGTGTAGATTAGCTGGAGAGAGAGCAGATCAATAAAAATCTGTTACAAGACAGGATCTGAGGGGAACAGTTGGAGGAACTGACCTTGGTTTAAGCTGGTGGAAGCTGAAAGGAAACATGGAGATTGACTTCTACCACAGAAAGAGTGTGCATGAAAGGGAAAAAATATATTGGTACTCTGTGTTTTCTGAAGGGCAATCGGGTCAGTTAGGAGGGAATGAAAGACTGATGGGTTTCCAACATCAGTTAACCAAAGCTTTTCAGCTGGGGTGGATTCAGACCATGGACAAAGCCATGACCAGATTTGGAAGACTCCACTTCATCAATGAGTATCTGTCAGCTTTGCTCCAGGTATCCTTGCTCCTGCCTTAATGATAAGCTTTTATCTTACTTTGTCTACATTTTTGTTGCATAACAACATGAAGGATTTTCTAATAGAGCAGTATATTTAATTTCTTCTAAAGTATGTAATGAAAATTAAAGCACATTTCAAAGCTCTATTGTGAAGAGTAATCAGAATCGAAAAAGGATGAAGTTGATGGAAAAGGGGTTATAAATATCTGCAGCTGATGTCTACATGGCGATGTGACAATTAGAGATGGCTTGGAGGCCAAAGTCCTCTGTGGGAAAAAGCCCTGCTCCATAGAAATGGCATCGTGTTGAGTTCTGTGTCAGTTTTTCCTCAGAGAAAGATGGTAAGTTTTGAGGTAAAAGCCCCTTAAACTGAATCTTTCCTGAAACTGTAACACTGGGAGTAGCAGTCAGATTGGATATGTCCCTTCAAAATTTGAGTTTGTGTGTGCACATGCCAATAACAGTGGTAACAGCTAGGAAAAAAATGTAATTCTTACAATGTATTGGCAAGGTTGAACAGCCTGAAAGCACCATCAGTCATCACACAGGCAAACGTTATCTACCTTTGAATGGAGTGATGCGTCCTTTAAGTCTTATCTCTCTTGCCTCAGGTGATCGCGTGACCTTAGGCTAAAGGCTAGGAGGGCAGAGCGAGGTCTGATGAATTTTTACCGATTTTTTTTTTTTTTAAAAGCATTTAATCAGGTCCTTCGGTCCTTCCTGAACTGGGACGTTAAACACACACGATGTGTTTTAAGCACTTGAATAGTCCCACTGACCTCATTGTTGCTTAATGTGAGCTTACCTTTAAGCGTTTTTCTGGCCGCAAGCCATGATGAAAGGAACATTTCTGACGTTTAAGGTTTATGGGTAGATCTTCCAAATATAGTCAAGGGAATTAGGAGGGTAAGTCCCATTCAAAGGTTGCTAAGACTCATGCCTAAAATTCATGTAGGTGTATTGTAAAACTCCATGCATTTCAGTGAGGTGCCTTGTACGGGAATTATTTTTTTACGTGATCTATTTGAATGATCACCTGTTTGGTAAAGACATGGGAACAAACAAAATGATAATTCCTTTGTATGGTGAAAAGACTGGCTTCATTTGCCTTTCTTCTTCCTCCTTGACCAGAAATGTTTTATAGCACAAAAATCTGATGGATGCTTCCATTCCATTATTTTTGAATAGGAAATTGAGGCATAAAGGTTACTATAGTGCCTCATTAATGCACACATTTCCTGCTCAAACTGATAATCCAACTTACCTAAAGGAAATGTAACTTTCTAGTTAATCAAATACAATCTTTCTACGTTAGCACTTGAAAGAAAAAAAAAACCAAGACAAGTCAGTAAGGTAAGAAGAAAGTTCAGAAAAAAGCTGTTGGCATCAGTGACGAATCAGAAAATATTGGAAGGGCTGGAGGATGTGAGTCTGAAATAATTAAATGTGGGTGAAGATTGGTCATGCAAGAAGGAGCTTGTAATCAAATCTCCTTGTCTGGAGATGAATGAAGTGAAGGGTAACCGAAAGGGAAAACAAGTGTGTGAGCTGCCTACACAGCCCTTGGAGGTCCTTGGCCAACCTTCTCTTTCCCCATGCACAAGGTCATTTTAGCAGAGAGGTTTAGTGATGTGCAAGACTCTGTGTGTGAGTTCTTGCATGTAAGTGACTGAAACCAGCGGCTGAAAGCTGGTTCTGCTGAGGAGCAAAACACAGGTGAGCCTGCGGGTGTCTCATGGGACCTTGCGGGCGCGGATGTGGTGGATACCACTGAGCACCTTGTCTCCTTCCTGTTCCTTGGGTAGGAGCAGGCAGATGCCCATGGTTGTACTCTGCTGAGGTTGCTCTGCTGCCTCAGTTGGGAAGTCGGGAAGTATCGTTCACTGTTAAATGGGGTTTTAAAAGGCACAATGAGAGAGATTTATCTGAAGCATTAGTCTTCATTTCAAAGTAATATATCTTCATTGGCAGAACTTCCTTAATATTTTTCAGGAATGATAGCAGATGCACAGTATTTGTGTTGTGTTGATGGGCTTTGGAGCAGGATTGCAATTTTAGAAGGCTAATGACTTCACAGATCCCCCAGCCTGCTTTGGACATTTTTGAAAAAAAATATTTTTGCCAAGCTTCAGAGTGGGGTCCAGCACTGCAGCTGTTTTACGTATTCTACCAGCTGCCAAAGGAGCAATTCGGGAAAGCACAGGCTTAAATCCTGTTTCTATGTAACCTGTTAAAAATCCCCAAACAAACCCAGGAATATTAGCAAGTGTTAATGAATTAAATCCTAAAGTGCGTTGCTGAATGGAGAACCTAATGATAAATATTGGGGCCCTCCCAAGTAAGCTACTCTCCTGCTCTCTTAGGGGCAGGTGAGATTTAAACTACTCTGCATTGCAGACAGAATAGCGAGAAGTTATTCACGTGGTTTAAAAATGTGTGTCTGTTTAAATGCGTCCTGTAAGCAGGAGAAGCCATTAAATACTTGTAAATGTTTGCAATATTGGAAGGGCTGACTAGATGCTCTGTAAGGAGTTTCACAGAAACTGCATCAGTGTTGAACAACCACATGAACACGAAGAATAGGAGGGACAGGGAGCTGAGCTGAGCAGATTTGATCTAGCCTAATTAGTCAGATAGTTGTTGTTGTTTTTACAGTCTATTATTGATATACAAACACGCTGTTGAAGAATTAGTAATCTGAAACGTAGCAGTTCATTAGAGTTTTTAGTGGTGCTCTAATAGCTACGCTCCATCTGGATGATAATAAGAAATAATGAGCCTTAGAGAAGTTATGCATCCTCACCTGATAATCCATTTTCAGCCAGCTGAGAAAGCAATAAAGAGGATGTTTGCTGAAATATATCATTTTGCGATTATAAATTCAGAGGGAACAAACAGAGTCCTGTGTTCTTTATCTCCGCACCGGATATTTATTCCTTCTTCCTTTGTGTGCCGCACAGATATTTCTAACCGAATTTATACTGTGGATAAAGGCACGCCATCGTGTCAATATGACACAGCCGTCTCTGCAGTGGCATGACATTTTTAACGGTTTTTATGTTACTACAATAAGAATGTCAGAATGAATCAGGCGTTCCCACAGTTTATTATCTGTCAGGTTATAGTTGCAGCAACAAAGCCTCTTCACGTATAATGGCAACACATGGAGGTTGTTAACTCCTGTGTCTTCATGTGTGCATGAAAAGGAGGAGTCAGCTGTGGTCTCTCTTAATTGGTAGCATTTAACAGAGGAACATTAGTTATTGGTTAGAGATGGCTAAAGGTTAAGGCTCTCATCTAGCAATGCGAAACCTTTAATTTGATTTCCAGATCTGCCATTTGGTAGAATCGTGATCTTTGGCACTTCATAAAATCTTGTGGTTCTTTTTTCCTTCCCAAACCTATGCCTGATTTATTGGTTTAAATGTCAAATGGTCAGTGGCAGGAACTCCACGTTTTTTGTACAGTGCCTACCAAAGTTCCAAGTTAAGGGAGTGCACAAACACAAATTAAAGTGTTCCAGGAATCACAAGAAAGGTGGCTGACTGCACTGAATTAGTCTGAAAGTCTGTAGTAGACTCCACGTAGCTGGTTGAGACCTCAGGTTAAATTCAAAGAGTGCAGGAGACATTTAATTTTTGTAGTTTACAGTTTAAAAGCTCAGGTGACGGCAAACAGAAATGGGGGATACTGTCCCTTGCTCTGGCTGATCCAATAGCCTGCCATCAGAGTATTTCATGATAGCCAAAAGTTCCTGCGGGACTGAGTCACAGCATTTGTGGGAAGAAATCAGATGAACCTTGTAGTCCATCCTAATTTAAAAAAAAAAAAAAAAAAAAAAAAATTGTATTATTTTGCTTCAGGGAATGCAGCCTACCAAACAGGACTGGAGGCAATTCTTTCTACCATGAGCAGTATGCTCAATGGTAAATTCTTCCAGGATTAATATAGCCAGAGTACGTGGCAACAGTACAGATTTGGGCTGAAATTAGTCCCTATCTCTTGCTTCTCATAAGAATGTGATGAGCATGTATAGGCATGAATGCAACGGTCCGATATATCCTGATCTTTTAAACAGATGTATTAGCATGTTTAAGACAGAGCCAATATTATTTGATAGAATAGCAAGATATATTGTCTGATGTGACAAAGCCACAACTGGTATCTGCTGTAAATCTACACAAGCTTTGGAAGTCCCATCATAGACGCTGGAAATGTGAATTGTTTAGGATTTTAGGCAACATTTCAAAACACTGGTACAGCTTTGAGGAGTTGATATCCTATTCATCTTCAGAGAGTTCTTGGCTTTTATATCATGTTTCCTTTTTTCTGGAAACCTTTCCCATTGCAACAAACACGGACCATTTTAAACTACTTTAGGATCTGCTCCTTGCTCCCTTTTTACACCCCACCCCTCCGCCCCAAAACAACATAGACATATTAGTTATGAAAAGGAAATATGAGATAACAGCTACTAAACAGACATGATTAAGATAAACCATCAAGCCATTACTCTGAGGTCCCTGACCTCTGAGCACTAGGTCTTGTGGGTGCTAAGCCTTAATAGTAAATTAATATTAGACACATTTTTTTCCCCCATAAAGAACAAGAAACCAGTTTACAATCTCATTGTTTTCAGTGTTTAAATTATGGTGATTTGTCACTGGTTTGTACTTTTTGCATGAGATTTCCTTGGTTTCTTGGTCTTGCAACCTGTTTCTGTCTGAAAAATTTTGGAGTTAAAAAAAAAAGCATAATAAATTCAATTCTGTAAATGAACAGTCTTGTTATTTTTGAATGCTTTCAATATTGGAATGATATTTTCAAAGTTCTTATGTATATTTTATCCTAATGGGATTGATAATTGCATCAAACTTCGTAATTCTGCCTATAGCTACTGTTACTCTTAACATGTACTTTCAAAAAAGAATGAAAAAGACCGTAGTTTTCTTGTAGAGCTGAAATGAAAACCAGCCAAACTAATTTTCCCTCAAATTTCCTAAAAACATTCACCTTGACACTGGAAAATAACAAGCCAAAACAAATTAGCCTGACGAAAGGAAGGAGATTGAGAGCAGGAGGCGAAACTCTGTCTCAGCTGGGGAACGCACTGTTCACTCTGCAGACAACAGTTTAACTCCCTTTCTTACTCCAAACTAAATATCCTTATTTTGGTAAAAAACATTTAATATTCATTTGTGAGACATAATATTACCTTACTTCCTTTTCCTGCCCCAAATAAAATTTGACCATCAGCTTTATATTTGCAATATTCTCTTTCCTTCATTTTGTCATCGTTTCATCTTCAAGACACCTCACTTATTTTTAGTTAATATACCAGTCAGATGATTTGGTTGGAAAAGTGCCACAAAATGTGGACAAAGTTAATTTTTGACAAATCCATTGCTTCGTTTTTAATCCTATTACTTCATTATAGAACCCAGTATAAACCAATGGATTTTACTTCATTCTGTTTGGGCAGTCTGGGTATCTCAGATGTCAGACAGAGATGTTTTGACAATTGTCCCATTGATATCCTCAGGGACCCTATATGCTGTTTTTCTTGAAATGTGTCTGTGGAGACAGTAATTAGCTTTTTCCCTAATCTTTGCCCCCAAAATTGCTGATGTGGCACAGCTGTTGACCCAGCCTGCAGCTGGGTAGTTACGTACAGCTGTAACTGGAATAAGGCCATCTATGCTGTCCCAGGGTAAAATCTTGACATAGGTTTTCTGCTTATTTCCATGCAACCAGAATGTTACCTCTTGTTTCGGCAATGAGGGGAGACCTACAGGATTCATAGGCTCAACTGTGCAACAACACGTCTTGCTGATACTGATTTCACCTCACCTTTCGTGACAAAGTAGAGCATGGAACATGTTATCTTGGAGGCTGATATACGTGGCATCTTCCCATTGAAACAGGGGCAATCTTCAGTACCTGTTTCTTTTGTCTCTCTTTTGTCTCTTGACTATCTTTTGTCTCCCTCTCTCACTCCTTTGTCCCTCTTCCCCTCTCCCCCTTCCCCTTTCCCAGTGAAAGCCAAGCTGGCTTTAGTCGGGATGTACTTACAATGTTGAGATGTGAAAGTGAGTACCTGTCGGAGTTATTTTTTGTAGCTGTTCGTAGCGTCTATTTCTACAGGTAGAAAGTGAAGCCTATGTTGTACATGACATTAGAATATAGGATTGTAAGAAAAAAAATATGCTTTTTCTCTGTTGTTATGAAATTATCCATGCCATCCCATAATGTAGTGGGAATAGCGTGTGAAATAATTGCTGCTAATTAAACCTTCCTGATGTAAAACCATTTCCATAATCTAATTAGGCTAAGTATGTAGCTGAGTGTTGTATCGGATAGTTAATGAAAATATTTATAAGCATGGATCGTGGTGAAATTAGAAAAGGTTGAAATTAATTACGGTCAGGAATTTTTCTTCCTCATTTCCCACCCTGAGTATATAAATGAACTGGGATGTGAGGACTGGCAGTGAGTTTTGTTCCCTGTGTTCCTTTGTGCTACTAAAGGAGAGATTTTCTGCTGTCGTCTGAAACATTTATTACAGCAACAGGCGTAAGTATTTTCCTTCCTTTGGGAGGTTAGTGCTCTGTGTTCTTTATGCAGGATAAATAAGCTTTTTCACAGAATTATGTTGTCAAAGACTCTAAGTACAGAATATTGGAGACATTTAAAAATATATTAAAAAAAGGCACTTTGGGCCCTTTTCATAGCAGCCATTCTGTTTGCTTTGGCTTTAATCTTGCCCATTTTTCACCGGAAAATTTGATGCACACTTTTCCCACAAAAAGAACAAACTCCCACCTCTTCATAATCAGTACATACCGAGCTGTCCGTTAATCAAGCCCTTAGCAGAGAGTGCAGCAAACTTACTTAAAAAAGCAAGGTGTCCCACTTGACAGACCTCTGAAGATTAGGAAATACAAGAAGTACCAAATAGCTGTGCTGAATTCTTGGAGGAGGAGGATTCAGCTTGCCTTTTCCTTCCAGTGGCTGCATTGGCAGAGCTCATTTCTGTGTGCTTTGTGTGGATCCTGGAGATTTCATCTCTGCATAGGATGAGCAGAACCAAAGGCAGAGATGGTCCAAGGGAAAAATGACACACAAGTGTGGTTTTCCTCATCCAGACCTTATGGAGGAAGACGGATGCGGATTTTGGAGTGTCGGTAGTAACCTGGGTTCATGTTAACACCTGGGGTGAAACTGGAACGGTCATTCAGTGCAAAGGACTTTTTCAGTGGAAATGACTTCGTGGAAAGGACAGTACACTCTTTTATTTTAGGTCTTGGAAAATGGCTGTAAGTGAAAGGACCAATTTAGTCAGATTGAAATGTTATATCTGGAGCTTTTATTCTGTCAGTTCCTTTATTATCCCGAAAAAAGAATAGGGTGGGGAAAAAAGGAAAGAAAGGAACAGAGTCCTCTGCTTGAAGCATGCAGGAGGGGAGTTTCAAGGCACTTTCTCCTTCTCCTCGAGAAGTAAGTTCCTTGACCTCATGGTTCTAATTCTGTCACAAATTTTATTCCTTGACCTCATGGTTTTAATACCTTTGCTAATTCCACTCCAGAGCTCTGGGTTGCGTGGGATTTTGTGTAAGCACATCTTTAAATCTGTTACTGTGCCGCCTTAGCTTGTTTCTGGGTAAAGGCTGAAATGGTGCGAAGAGAATTAAATGTTTTTATGCACATACTCAAAGATATTCCAAGGGAGAGCCAATGGTTTCTGGGCCAGAAGTTATTGTGAGACATTTAGGGCAGGAAATGTAGGCAAGCAGTTGCAAGTTACCTTAACAGGGGTATCATTTACTTAGATGAACATTAAACTACACTTAAGTTGAGTCTTGTGAACTTGATTATCATAATATTGCAGTTAAGTCCTCTGGGAAGATTTGAGTTAGGAAGATTTGCAAAAGAGTTGGATGTTCAGGCTTAGAGAGTAAGAGGAAGGTTTGGATTTGAGTGTGCTTCGCCTGTATTTGACCCATCAAGGATTGCAGCTTTACTGACCAGCACATAGCCTCCAAGGATGAAGCGATGAAAGACTCTGAATCCTGTCATTTTTCTTCTTTTGAGCTATTCAGTTTCCCACGGTGCATCAATTTTTAAACTGAGACTTTAACCTACAACATTTTAGCCCATTTTGTGAAGGGATTTTTTTTCTTTACTTTTCCCTTTTTGCCAGTTACGTAAAACCATCTGCTGTTTACATTTCATCAGTTTGAGTGCTCACTCCCTTTCTTTATTCTTGTTCCCTTCTGTCTGTCACTCTATGGAAATACAAAAATGTTACTTGGGAAGTTCGTTTGTAAGTTGCTCGTTCTCGTCTGTGGTGAGTCCTTCTGCTGGCAGCCACAAAGGCATGTAGATACTATTATGTCCTTGTGTGCTTGACATTAAAACTTGCTTTACGACGGGCAGAGTGGAGTGCAGGCAGCTGGGAATGGTACTGGCTCCCAACATCCACCTTAGCAATCTTGCAGGGATGTGCTGAGGTGCAGCTGCGGCTTAGAGAAGGTTTTCAGGATAGCCTGTAGCTCAGGGTGTTGCAGTAACTTGTTTTCTGGGCTCTGTTGCGGTCCGGTTTGTGTTCCACCTTCTGGGTAAGATGTGGAGGAAAAGGCTGCTCTCAGTAAATGTGGGATTTGATGCTCAGCTACTGCTGAGCGATTATTCCTGCAGTCAGCAGGAAGGCACTTTTCAAATGCTGATTTATTTTTTTTACTCTCACTTTGCCAGAAAAACTGTAGATAATTGCTTTACAGCTTTTCTGTTTGCTTATCCCAGCTTTTGATTGGCTATAGAGCTACATGGTAAAAATGACAGAATGTTCATCAGGGGTATTGGACAAAAAAGAGGAGGAATCACATTGTCAAAATTGTTCCTGAACACCTTCTGCTTCCTTTCCATCCAAACCTCTCTGTTCCCTAGAATCTAACTCACCTGACCTGGGGTAAAATCCATCAGTGCAAATTATCGTTATGATTATTATTTAAATATCGCCTTTTAATTAAAAAGAAAGTTCTGTCTACTATGCCTCCACCTCTCCTTTTTTTCTCCTCGCTTTTAAAAATTAAATATCAACTTTGTATCCACTCAACAGTCTCAGCAATTCAAATATTAAATACCTGACACTACATTGACTTTCAAAGATGATACATCAGAACAGCTGTAATGCAAAAAACCTGGGAAAAACTAGCCAAAACCAGGGATGTCAGTGCTTCCTTCATTTCACTTTGTGTCTTAGTTGTGTTTCATTTGTTAAATGCAAAAGCAGAAGTGATGTCAGAGACAACGGAAGCACAGACCAGGTGTCAGAGGTCTCATCTGCTGTTAAAACTGTCCACTGTGTTTCTGGTGTTACTGGAAGTGTCGTGAACTCCAGGATGAAGCCCCACGCTCATCCGTGCTGAGCAAACACTGATGGCTCAGCTGGGTCATAACCAAGGCTTGGCAACGTTCCACCACGTGGATGCTCGATTCGTTTGGCCGTTTTGAAATTGCCAGGAGGAAAAGGCTCAAGCAGGAAAAAAGCATTATGTATATTGGAAGAGCGGTTATGAAGAAACTGAGGTCAGGGGAGGCTTTATGTGTATGCAAAGGCTGAAACAGGACGAACAATGTTTAGCAGATGATTGAGGTTCATGAGTTGCTTCGGCTGTGTGTATGTCCCAGTGCTGAAACTGTGGCTATCCTGGGTTGAAGACAGCTGTGTGACCCGGCTTGTGGGAGGCGGGCTGACCTGTCCTTCTTGGTAGGCAAGGACATACATATGACACTACACATAGTGTGTACACAGACCTTCTCCATGCGTGGCTGGCTCTTTAACCATGTTTCCTGTCCACTGTGAAAAGCTAAGGGACCATTTAACCTCTTCCCTAAAATGGTGTGATAGAAAATGGAAGGACTGCGTCTCGAGCACAGGAATATTACCGTGAAAGGAAGAGAGCGCTCTGATATGATGACAAAACCATAAATGCTGCATAGCCTGATGTCAGAGTAGCTTAGATAATTTCTTAAGATGAATTGAAACGGACTGTTTCTGCAGTCTGATGGAAGTCATAGCTTTAGGTGTGCTGGAGATCTTGTTTTAACTCCAGTTCTCCGGGGTTTTTCTCAGCCCAGAGTTTTCTTTACGCTTTATCTTGTGGCAGATGCTTTATAGGCATTTCAGTCATTCAAGCTGCTAGATTTAATACATGTATTACTGTTAACACAGAAGGTGTTAATATCCAGAATGATGTTTGCTTTGAAAAAGCCAGCAGCATTTATTCTTCCTCTTTAATGTGATTGTCAAGATTTTGCTATGCTGGGGAAAGAAATTATGACATTCAAGCCACCTCAGAGTAGTAATTTCATTAGAACACTTTCCAATTCCTTAGGTATGGCCTTGGCCTCTTTAATTAGCAGACAAATCTAATAGGGATATACTAGTGAGAGGAAACCAGCTTTGGAGTGTTAGCTGAAGACAGAAAATAAATACCTACTTGTCTGTTACAATGTGAGTAAACATGGACAGCTGAACTGGATCCACAAGGCCTTCTCCGAAGGTTTGCTTTGGATGGTGAACACCAGAGGTTACAAAAATGCCACACCACAACAAATCTTCAAAGCAGTGGCTGAAGCTACAAACCCCCTTAAAAATTCTAGTTGCCTTTTACCTGCTTCCTGGATGGGAGCGTGGGAAAGGAGCAATATGGAAGTGGCCAGATGAGTTGGCCATTGTCTAGTGGGTTTCTTGCTGAACACAGTGGGTATCCAAATGTTGGAAATCCCGTGAACGGAAGCTTATAAGGCAGGGTGGCTCCCAGGATCCTCTGCCTGTCTGAGACTCACCAGCAGAATTGTAGTTGGAGTCAGTAGTTATTCTTTGAAAGGAGCCAACAGTTCACCACGGCAGGGTCACTGCCCTCACCTGTGTATTTGAGGAGAAACTGGTCATCAGAATATTTTCCTAGGACCTGGACAACCATCCTTGGTCTGAGGGATTTAAATTCTGCATCTTTTATCGTCTAGAGGTCCCAGGTCACCTTTCTAACTTATCCTTCTTATTGCACCCTGCTCTGGGCTCCTGCCTGTCTCTATCCCAGATGTGCTCTCCCAGATGAACTCATTCATCTCCTGTGACTGAGCCTGGCCTTTCTTCTTAACTCTTTCCCATATCCTCCTAGTTTCAGCAGCCTCCATGGTTTGCAGGTACCTCTGCTTGGTCCCTCCATATCCTTGCCAAGTCTGTGCTCTCTGCAGAAAAGCAGCGTTGAAGGTGACTCAGGAGTATTTAGATTAAAAAAAGCAGCAGATGATGATTATGAGTAATTCCAGGGTTAGTCCTCATTGCAACACAATGATGCAGGCATCTGAATTAACCTTTGCTTAACCTTTGCTTTCTGCTTGTGCTGCTTCTTTGGATCTGTTCCATGATGTCCAAAGAACCTAACAATGTTTTCACTTTGCAAGGCATTCATCCAAGTGAAATTCTCCGTTCCTAATGTTTGTGCTGAAATAATTTGGCATCGGGACGAAGCTGTGTGTACAGACCAGTTTCATCTGCAGTACCCTGTCCTGCATTCTTTTCTTCAAAAATTTCAGTGACTAAGAGCATTTAATACAATTACATAATCACATTATGAGAAAAAGTAAATTTTAAAATGGAATACTTCTTCCAAAATTGGTATTTTTGAAGATATCTTGTTTCTTGAAAAATCAAATTATCAAAATTGTGGGTTTTGTGCAAATGCCTACTACTTTTGAAGGGTTTTTTTTCAACTTCTGCAAAAACTGTTGAGTACATTAATGTGTAATTATAAAACACCTGAAAATGCTGTAGCCATTTTATACTCCTTACAAAGAAGGGAGAAAATGATGAGAACTTGTTGTATTTACAAAAGATATACTTTTTAGCAGAAGTAATAAGCTTTTATTTCTCAAATGGCTTTCACTATATGTTTACTGCTATTTGTGGGAAAAGCAGCAGCTCTAATATCTTGAGAAGAGAAGCTGAAAGCACACAGCTGAAAATAACCACAGTCAGGTGGTTATTTGGGATATGGACTTAGAGAAGAAGGTTGCACCTGCATTTAGCATCCCCGTGCAGCTGACTGCTTAAAATCTTCGATCACCCCGTTTTTCATTTATTTTCTCAGTCAAAAATAGTGCTAAGGTAACCAAAGAAAGCAGTACTTAAATTCTTTCACCTTTCACTGTCATTCCGTCTGTACTTCTACTGCTGCTAAAATCAATACATATCTCCCAAATATGACTCCGAAGTTGCTTGGGGCAAAGGAATCAGCCTGCAGGTTTGCTGTCAGAACAGTGTTAATTCAGCACCTCCAATAATGCGGATAATGTGAAACTGTCTGGATTTAGACAGTTTTTGGTTTCCCAAAACAGATAGCAGCTTTTCTGTATTGATTTCATAAAATGTCCATGTAATGAAGGTAGAGGGATTCTACAACCCTTTTTACTAAAAACTGGGAAAAATTATTTCGTATTGCCAATGAAATCTCCATCCTTATTCCTCATCTTTTGTCCACCTTTCCTTCCCTATCCTTCTTAACAACAGACCGCTCTGTCAGCTTATAGGGAAGGGCTGTTGCAGTCCTTGGAGCTTGATTCTTCTAATGCCAGATTTATGTAACTTAAGTCTCCAGAACTTCTATTGTCACTTTTCCCTAAATAGAAGACATTACACCTAACATATATTCTTTGTATCTTTTTGTCATTTAAATATATTACCCATAAATTTAGAACCTGTTAAAAATTATTTTTAGTTAGGAAAAGAAAGTGCTGGGTAATGTTCTTTTTTTCCCGTTTCTCTCCCTATGAAGATAACATTTTCTCAACTAACTTTTTTTAAAGGCTTTTCTATTGCAAATTACTTGAAGTGCATATTAACAGACTAATTAAAATTCTTACAGGTCTACTTTTGCTCTTAGCTTGTGACCGTGCTGTAGGCTTACGGGCAAGTTAATCCTAAAAGCCTCATTGTGTTCTGAAATAATGAAAAATACAGTTGGGGTATACAGCTGTGTACAGTTGCGCACAAATACAGTTGACATATTTGCATGGAAAGCATTTTGTATTCTTGCAGAACAGATCTTTATTTCCTAACTGCTGATGAGTCCCACCTTCCCTGGCTAGCAGAAACTGCAAAAAGTACCTGGCGCATCCTGAACCTCCCTTCCACATTCCCACAGCCTGCTCTATCCTGAAGAAAACTGTCCAAACCAGTGACCTGACCAACTGCTGGTTACGAAGTCGAAGACCTGATGAACAGCCTACGCAGCCACTAGTTCATCAGCAACAGTAAAGTATTAAGTCACATTTTGGATCCGGGCAGAGGGCTAAGACGCTGCTTCTCCGTGGATGCGGTATACTGCCCTTGTCATGATTTTAACAAAAAGAATTTTGAATTATTCAGTTTCTATTTGAAAGAAAAGGTGAAACGTAGTGAGAAATAGACATGCTTCTGGAGGACTGCGGTATGTGTTTTCAGTAGTTAATACTGAGAAATACTATTTTTCATTTTTCTCTGAAGGAAAATGAAAGATACACGTGGAAGTCTGGTGATGGCAAATGTGTTTCAATAGCCTTTGCCAGATGTCATCTCAGCCTATGTGAGCATCATGAGATCAAAAAGAAAAAGTTTTTTTTGCTTCCAGTAATTAAGAAAAATTGACACTAGATGAGAAGTTACTTTCAAACTGCTCGTAATAATTCAGTACTAGGTTGGGCCACAATGGTAACTCGTCTGAATGTCCTCATGAGTTTAAGTACAAAGATATTCAATGTGGCCCTTATAAGTCTGAATGTCCTGAATGCAAATGCCATTTGAGTGTTGCAGAAATCCCTTACTAGCAAATAAATTGGCATATTGTTAAAGCTAGTTAAAATTTTTGAGGGAGAATATTATTTCAGTAGAAGAATCTAATTTTTCGAAGAAAATGTATAACTGATCTTGCCAAAAGGATCTTCTAAAAGCTTGTCAGCAGTCTGTGTCCTCTTCTTCCCATATGTTCTGATAAATTTAATATGGGACAAACTGACCTATCAATTTTGTCACGAAGCATCCTTTACTTTGAATTTTTACTCTTTAGTGTTACCTAGTGGAATATGAAATAGTGCAAAATGATTTAATTTTAATTCCTATTACCATAACCCACACCCACGCTCCCCCAATGTTTAAATCTAAAAATTATTCTTTCTTTCCACTTTGGTCTCAAAATGAGAGTTTCCTGAGAGAGAGAAAATCTGAGGTATTAAAAAAAAAAAAAAAAAGGGTTGAATTCTAAATTTCTAACTGTCCCTCGAAGAGACAATGGCAAAATGTCTCATTCCAGTAAGAGCTGGAAATGGTAGAGTAGAAGAGCCTGGCCCCTGGCTCAGAAATGGGACCAAACCTACAGCTTTAGCAGTCAGAGGTCATCAGAGAGCTGTAGGTAAAGAAAACATATTTGCTCTACTGCATTTGTTGGCTCATTTTTCCAGTGAGTGTATGGCTTGAGAACCGATTTGTCTTTGGCAACTTTTTTTTCCATTGAGGTGATTCCTCGTGGCCATGCTGCATGGTTTTCTGCAGCCTGTTGTCTTCAATGTACGAGTACATGGTACCCGTTAATTGCGGGGGGGAGCTTAAGGGGCTGTGCTCTGCCAGATGTGCCGCACACTGCCTCTACTCAGTGACACTGATTGCTTTGGTCTTGTCCAGTTATGGAGCAATTAATGGCTCTATGTCTGCACAAGGCAGAAGGAGATTTGCGAAGTTGGCACAGAGTTGTTTAAATTGCCTGTGGGTTCCGTGCAGGGTTGAAAGGGTTATTTCTCATCCTCTGCTCAGTCCCTCTCAGTATGTTCTTTAAAGTGTTTACTGTTTGCTGAGTGCTTGTGGAGGATGAACCTGGAAATGGACTGTTACGTTCATTTTGGGTAAATGAGATGGGCAAGCTCTAACTAATTATAATCAGTAAATGGTAGCTTTTGAGAACTTTGTTGTTATTTTGGTTAGAGTACTCAGAAATGTCTTTCATAAATGAAACTAAATACATTAGGTAAATAAATCAGCCTTTGAATCTGCCGTAAATCTGCCCAAAATAATAAGTAAAAAATTGAAATTTAGTAATAGCTTTATGCCTCTGAAGTGTGGAATGGAGATAACATCAAGAACTTCAGAGGCAGTTTTGTTATATCTGACTTGTTAAGATTTCATTAGCTTCTGCCACAATTTTTATCCTGGCCTTATGGATGATTCATCAACCACAATAAAAGCAGGGTTTACTCAGCAAGTTTGTTGTTAATAATGTAAAAATGAAAATAAATGAATATTTTCTCACCACAAAAAGCCCTTAGTTATTCTCAGTCTGTATCAGTTCTGCAATATTAAATACATTGTTTTGAAGAGCGGAATCAGAGCTCTAGCGGTGTGTATAAATAAAAATAATGTATATAGCTAATACTCTGTTTCGCTAGCAACTTTCACAAAGACAAATACACTGTAAGGATTGTCCATTCTGTGTATTTCAGACTGCCTTAGGTACGAATTGTGGTCATCTAAAGTGTACGGAATTCCCCAGGGTACTGCAATAAAAGCAGTGGGATCACTGTCTAAATCAAACCAGTCCAAAATGGACTGTAGACATTGAGCAGTTAGTACTGCTTGGTGTATTCTTCACGTGCTTTGGCTTCATGTCATGTTTTCAAATGAATGTTCTGATTGGAAAGGTCTGGGCCATGAGGTAAGGAAGGTTGTGAAGAGAGTGGGATTGAGGTTTGGGGTGATTCAGGGGCCAGGCAGGAGGGGTTAGGGTTGCCAAAGGTGAGTGGGGACTTCTAGCAAGGACTGCTGTCCTGAGAGGGATCGCAGATTCCTCTGCAGCTCCTTACTATGTCCCTACCTCTGAGCAGCTTCTTGTACCTCTACCTTAAGCAGCCACTTACATTTTTAGGTAAGTACCATCTTCCGCGTTGTTCTTCATGTTGTGAAGGAGGAGGTTTACACGTGGTCACAAAGATACTAGAAAGATACCTGGAAACTTCCCTTCTTCGTGAGTGCCTTCAAAACATATCATTAGGGAGGAAGTTGTCCATAGGTTGATCATTGCTGTTCCATTGATGACTCGTGATTTGCTGTCTGGAAACTTGTGGAGGAAGAATGCCTCTGCCTGGCGGTGCCCAGCCTTCTAAGTTGTAGCGCAGGATAGTTGGGGCCAGCATTTGGGCAGTCGTTGTTGTGCCATGGGAGCAGCCCATCCTGCACAAGTGAACGTGTGGTGGCACATGGAAGGTGACAGCGGATGCAGAAAGGTGCATTCTGTGCCTCTGCTTCGTCTGTCTCTGCATGGGCTAGCACCTGGACACTCTGTGGGTGATGACGTGTCCTGTGTGTTAGTCCAAAGCCAAATGGTAGAGCTCCATGCAGTGGGCAGGTTAGAGAAACCAGACAGACTTTCGTCCTTCAGCAGCCCTGAGTCTTTGGTATCCCTGGTGACTCTAGTAGGAGCCACAGGGGAGAAGCTGATGAGGCTGTTAACCATAGTTACCTCAGTAAAACAAGTCCCCTGTAATAAGAGCTTGCCAACTGGCAGCTGGACTAACAGCGCTTCATGTGACAAAGGTGTGCGGTGCTACAGCAGAGTGCTAAGGTTGGGGGATCCTGGTCAGTGTTAGCAGAAGGAGAAAACTTCATGAAAAAAAATTTAGCCCTATTATTCTGATAAAGCCTGTCTACAAGGGTTAGATCATTAAATATTTTCCATGGATGTGTGCGAAGCTGGGGAGTTGGTGAAAGCAAGATGTTCTGTGAAGATTCTTCAGAAAGATCCAGGGGTGGAGAATTACAGAGTCATTTCTTACAGTGTCCTGGTGACCAGCTCTACCTAGAGGAGGCATCTTATCAATTAGGGTAAATAATTAGGAATAACATGGAGGAAAATGAAGAACAACAGCTTAGAGCGATGTCGGGTGGGAGGCAGCTCAGCTTCTAAACAAAATAAAAAATACGCGAGATCACTTCTGGAAGACTTCAGCAGAGGCTGAGAGGAGATGTGGAGGAGAGGAGGAAATGGAGGGAATTAATGAAATAGTGAAAAAAAAAGTGATAGAAACTTATTCAGATAATATGAAAAGTAGTTAGACAAACCCTTAGTTTTGTGGAATTTTTTTTATTGAAAATCGTGTACTTTGAAGGAAAGAATTAATATACACAAGATATTTTTTACTTCCCAACTAATATGTCCCTGTTTTCAAGATAACAGAAAAGTTCTCTCTTGCTCATTCTCTTACTGTGCTTTTCAGATTTTTTTTTCACTAGAAAGAAACTGGAGAAAAATCTTTCCTTTTGTTTTCTGCTGGAAAGGTTTTAAAAACTAAGAAATATTATTTTGGTTTTGAAAAACTTTTCACTTTGATGGTAAAAAAAGTAGATCATAGTACAGAAATAAGAACACTGGGTTTCTACTTTCACTTGAGAAGATCTTCTATATCCACAAATTCAGATTAAGAAAACCCACAGGTGTTACTTTCTCTCTTTTTTTTTTTTTTGCTAAACTTTACCCTATTTCACTAGAAGAAAAAATGGCTAAATAATAAAATAGGCAATAGCAATTTTTAAAAGCAGAATGTGTCAATTTTATAAAGTATTTAATTCAGAATTTTTCAATGGAAACTAGAACGGGAACAAGGGACGTAAAGGACAGGTATGGAACACAATCAAATACTTTATCTTTTTTTAAAAACTGTATGTATAAATGTCAAATACAGAATGGCTGTGATTTTGTTGTTATTATTATTGCTATTAATAATAATTCTTACTATGAATAGACATGAAGAAAACTAAAATAGTTTCTTATAGGCCTTTTGCCCTTCCTTTGGGAAATTTCCCATACAGATTCTCAAAGGAAAAGACAAACATACCTGTTTATTGCCGACCCTAAAACTCACTAACATCAGCAGCTGCTTTTCATTGACCTCAGTGGATCACAAGCTCTCTGGGAAAAATGAGTTCTCATTAATATCATTAAGAACCAAAGCAGGTTAGATTGCAAATTTGGTTCCAAGCGGTTTTATTTAGGTTAAGTAAATGTGTTTTAAAGTTATGCTTACTGATACGTGTTTGGAGGAATAAACATTTGCATAAAATGAGAAATCTGTGAAAGGCTGTTCCTCTCAAACCATCAGTAGAGGAGATGAAGAGGCTCTGCTCCGTAGATAATAAATCTGAATGCCTGAAAAGATTAAAGGAAATATTTGCAATTTGATCAAACAAACTGTGGGGAATGAAATGAACTCCACTGGGATTGGGTTTGCAAAACTGAATAAAAAATGTAAAGAAAACAGCTTTGCAAAGTCAACTACAATTAACAGTTCAGTATAAAATTAATGTACCATTCTGCAGAGGCTTGGGAACAAGCGGGCTGGAAGGCCTGAGAAGATGTGCTAAGGAACGGGTTGTTGAATTTCGTTTTCATTGGGTTTGAAGGCTTTATCCTACAGGGATAAAGAAGATGTAGTCAGTGGTAGGAACAACTAAATGTGAATGATACCTGCAGGTACGAGATAAGCAGGGGGGAGAGGCCCTCAAGTAAAAAATATTTCCTTCAGCTCTCAGCGTATGAACAAAACCATTGAAGGCATCAATATCATTTAAATTAACCTATGGCACTCACAGCTGATCCCACTGTTACTTGAATAAAGGCTCTTCAGCATTGTTAATGGCACATGCAATGGTGTGACACTGGGACGGTGGCCTGTCCAGTTGGTGGCTGGTCACAGGCGGTGTTCCCCAGGGCTCAGTGTTGGGGCCTGTCCTCTTTAGTAGCTCTATCAATGATCTGGATGAGGGAATTGAGTGCGCCCTCAGTCAGTTTGCAGACACCACCAAGCTGGGTGGGTGAGTCAATATGCTGGAGGGTTGGGAGGCACTAGAGAGGGATCTGGACAGGCTGGATCTATGGGCTGAGGCCAGTGGTATGAGGTTCCACAAGGCCAAGTGCCAGGTCCTGCACTTGGGTCACAACAACCCCCTGCAGTGTTACAGGCTTGGGGAAGAGTGGCTGGAAACTGCCCGGTGGGAAAGGACCTGGGGGTGTTGGTCAACAGCGGCTGAAGATGAGGCAGCAGTGTGCCCAGGTGGCCAAGAAAGCCAACAGCACCCTGGCTTGTATCAGCAAGTGTGGACAGCAGGAGCAGGGATCGTCCTCTTATACTCGGCACTGGTGAGGCTGCACCTCGAGTACTGTGTCCAGTTTTGGGTCCCTCACTCCAAGAAGGACATTGAGGTGCTGGAGCGTGTCCAGAGAAGGGCAACAAAGCTGGTGAAGAGTCTAGAGCACAATTTCTATGAGGAGCGGCTGAGGGAACTGGGGTTGTTTAGCCTGGAGAAAAGGAGGCTCAGGAGTGACCTCTCTACAACTCCTTGAAAGGAGGTTGGAGTGAGGTGGGGGTCAGTCTGTTCTCCCCTGTAACAATCAATATGACAAGAGGAAGTGGCCCTAAGTTGTGCCAGGGGTGGTTTAGGCTGGATGTTAGGAAAAAATTCTTCACCAAAAGGGTTGTAAAGCATTGGAACAGGCTGCCCAGGGCAGTGTTGGAGTCCCCATCCCTGGAGGTATTTAAAGGACATAGAGTTGTTGTGCTGAGGGACATGGTTTAGTGGTGACCTGGCAGTCCTGAGTTAACAGTTGGACCTGATGATCTTAAGGTTCTCTTCCAACCAAAATGATTCTGTAATTCTGACTGCCAAACTGGAGGGTTAAACATGTACTTTAGAAATTAATGCTTGCTCTTGCTGCTGAAGAGTTAGTGTTCAAGAGACATCCCATAACTGTTAAAAGTGTTGGGTCACATCTTGACATTTTTATTCTGTCAAATCTCTCATTATTTTTGCTGGACTTTTAGGGCTGGCTTAGTCACTCTTGGACAAAACCCAAGAAAGAACAGCTTTGCCTACATTTGCCCTGCTCTGGGATATAGTCAGTCCTGCTTGTAGTAGAGAGATGACAAAATCTCCCCAATTACTGGGCCCTAAGCCATGATACTAGCATAAACCTAAAAAAAATTAAGAAACGATTTAATTTTGCCCGGATTTTTTTTACTGTTTGCCTCATAGTTATATCTAAGCGCAGCTTTTCTCTCTTGTGCTGCAGGTCTTTATTCTGCTTAACCCTGAAACTGGGGGTTTTGGATTGATGTCAAAATCCCACTACAGAAGCCGCTGTGAAAAGGGCAGATGAAATTCAGTGTCAGTGCATGCAAATTAACACACGTAGGCAAAAAATAGCTAACTATACCTATACCATAATGGTTTCTAAATTAGCAGTTACCACTCAGGAAAGACATCTGACTGTTATTGCAGATAGTTCCTTGGAAATATCAGTACAGTCAAAAAAAGGCAAGTAGGGTTTCTAGGCAAGTGATTGAAATTAGCGTCGCTGCGTCATGCTGCACGAGATTTTGTTAAGATTAAAAAGGGTATCTAAGAGGTGACAAGAATGAAGCATGGAATGACTTTCTCAGGCAAGGGGTCTTCACAACTGAGAAAACACAGTGGAGGACAGTGTACGAAAATCAAGAGTGGTGCACAGGAGGTGAAGAGGAGCAATTACTTTCTCGGCAGGGGAGGTGGGGGTGGCTGATGTAAAGGCTGGGGCAGCCAGACTTGCAGAAGAGCGTGACAAAATACTTACTGTCACATAATGTCTTGGTGAGAAAAAGCAGAAATGGATTTGTGGAAAAGAATTGGATATTCCTCGGTGAAGATGTCTGGTCGGTGGTTAATACGTATCGTGGTCTGGATGCAGTGGGCAGTGTAGAAAGTTCCTAGGCGATGGGTTTGTGGAAATGTGCAAGGAGTAGCCCAGGGCTACTGTGCACCATCTTTCTTCTACTCTTACCATAAGTATCAGGAAGGGGCAACAGTCAGATGAAGGATTTTGGCTTAGACTGGCAATTGGTGCGATGCTGTCTGTCACTTCTGTCCCTGTGCACATCTCTGTGGACCATGTGCATGCCAGGCATCTTCCAGATAGTGTCTGGAGCTTTAGAGCAAGAACACCATCGTCCCAAAGAGAGTAACTTCATTGCAGCATTCAAGAGCAGAATTAGTAAATTTTAGTGAAATGGGGTGTTTAACAATGCTATGAAACAACCACAAAAAAGTCAAGGGAAAGTGATAAAATACACTCAATTATTCTCCTCAGATATCCTCCAGACGTCAGTGTAATTTCATTGACTTCAGTGAAATTAGCGTTAATGTAGGAATGGAAATGCAGAAAATTTAATTCCAGCATCTCCTTCCTGGAATAGTGAGCAAGAAAACAGAGAGGTAATCAGATAGAAACAAGTGCTGATCAGGAGTTGGACAGGGGGCAGGAGAGCTCCAGGAGCTGCTACCAGGAAATAAAGACACTTTTCCAGTCTCACATAGTCATGGAGAGTTCAGCAGTACATGCAGAGAGGCTGAAATGAAAAGCCAGCCTGTTACTGTTTGGTTTGGTTTGCCAGTGTATGCAATCTTTTGTTGTTCTGTGGAATATTCTCAAACCCCTGCTACTGGGATAGCATCAATGGCTGGTAGTATTTTCAGCAATGTTTTATTCTTGGTATTATGGAGAACGGAGAGATGGAGAGCTGAGGGACAGGTGGGAAGAGGTGGAGGTAATGTGCTCATATAGTATTTGGACAGCTCTTGTTTAATCTGAAAACAGTTCTGTTTGTAACCTTTGGAGCGCTGATGTCCAGTTCTACAATTATATTATTGTCTGGCTTTGTGATCCTCTGATAGACAATCCAAAAATATATTTAGGGTGTTGCTTGCCATTTTGTCATGCCATCGTTCTTGAGCAGAACAGTTTGTGGCACTTGCCAAGGTCAATGTGGAGAACATCTTCCTAGGACCATAGATCTTCTTTCAAGTGCCATAAAAACTACCCAAATATACTGGGGTTCAAATTGACAGTGGGTAGGAGTTGAAACTCTCTCACCAAGCACATTCACACTAATACCTTCCTCAAAGACCCTTCTCCACGGGTGAGAAGTGGCTACGTAGTGGTGGTGAATGACAGCAAAGCCAGAGACTTGTAACTGAAACATGGTCCCACTGATGTGTCAGGGCTGGGGCAGATGTGTGTGCATGGATGTACTTTGAATACATAAAGAGTTAATTGCTAATGCTGAATACTAAATTAAGACTTTTTTCTTCCCGCTCCTCCTGGAAGGATGCAGTAGAGTAGCACACTTAATTTCATGGAGTATAGAAGTGGGAAATGTGCTCATTTTTGCCGTTAGGTTTCACTTGGCTATTGGCTGCTCTACAAGACAGCCACTGAGGAAGCTCTGAAGGAGCTGTCAGGCTCGGTGACAGCTCAGCATCTGCCGTGGCTAAATCAATACTGTGATGAAGGACAGGTTCCCAAAGTGGATAATCAAAGCAGAGTAAAGTTAATTCACCTTGAAAGCCTGAAAATACTAGTGTGAAATTTTTTAGACAAAACCAGCATCATTCCAGCAAAACATGAGCGGTGTGGAGGTCCAGCCCCGAGCATCAGTCTGCCCAAGCGTTGCTTTTAGGGGGAGTGGGGAGCTGGCTTCACACCCGCCATGTGCACGAAAGCTCTCGTAAAATGGAAACCTGGTGCTAATAAATCAGGCAAAAAGGGGTTCACGTTGGCCCTGATTGCTAGCAATGTGCTAGGAGCTCATGGTTTGGTTTTGTGGAAAATATTTGATTATAATATAAATTCGGTGGTGTGCATGAAGATAATGACTCTTCCATTTTTTTCTTAGGCTGTTAAGACATTTTTGCATCAAAATGGGATTTTCTTCCATTGTTCAAGTTTCAAAGCTGTAGAATAAAAGGTCTGGAGGAAAAATGTTTTGCTATGAATTATTTTAGCTTTATAAAAGCAGGAGGTGAATTGTTTCAACTTTTTGAACTCTATTTTTTTTTTTCCCTTTGGTTTTAGTGCAAACACTTCAGGGAAGGCAAATCTAATTTGAGATAGACTGTCAGCATCACACAGAAAATTCTGGATACAAAATTTTGCTCAGTTCTGTCTAGAGATGCTGAATTTGCAGGACTGAGAATTACCAAAGCACTGAGGGTGTTTCTGTAGATGACTTAGATGAGTAAGAAACATTATTGTTCAGTTCAGTGAAGCCAGTTTTGTGGTCGTTTTACAAAGCAGAGAATTATTCTGAAAATAATGGGATGCAGACATCCTCTCCAAATTTGAGGCAGTTTATTATTAACAGTTTACATTAACAAATATTAGCAGTTAACTTTATTTTGTTCCTTTTGTTCCTAAAAATATCCTGTAATTGCATACAGAAATCTATCCTCACACAGAGTTCAGGCTGATGAATTAAAATAGAGAAGGAAGGAGCTGCCGACTAGACGCAGTATTGCTTGACCTGCGCTCTGTCTCATTAATATTTTCAGGCAGGTATTGTATAAGCATGCGCTGTTTTGTTTACCACGTCTCAAGGCTATGCGTGCCCTGTGTTTTATAGCTGGAATCATTTGTCTAATTGTCCCCAATCCGTTCTTATTAACTGTGCCGAGATAGAATTGAACATTTAATTAAATGAATAAGCAAAGTTAGATTTGAAAGAAATAGAAAGAATGATCAAATTAGAAGAGCGAAAGGAAAATTAGCAGCTGCAGATGGTCTGAGCCCACTCGTATCGTATGTTTGCCTTTACTCTTACATATAAGTGTCTCTCTGTGCACATACGTGTCCGTATATGTATGAGTACCTAAAACACACCGACACGTAAATTTATACCGTATCAGCTTTTACACTGGTATACAGAGAAAAAAAAGCACCTAGGAGTGGAGAGCTAAAACCATCTTCTAGTACAGCCCAGTGCTTTGAAGATCTGTTTACACATTTTCTATTATATTTTAACAAGACAGGCAATTTAGGTGGTGTTCCTCAGTGCGCAAGTGATGTTCTGGCATCCTGCCTCTGGCAACGTTGCTGTCCTCGGTTCATCTTAATGTGACAAGAACTCGGTGTCCCATTAAAAAATTCCCTTAAAAATATTAAAGAAAAAAAAATCAACAGCAGAAAAAACCTTTGCAGCTCAAATCCAGCGTCAAGCTGTCAAGTGGTTTCACACAGTAATACTGGCGGCTGCCGACTTTGCTCAGAGAACTTTTTTCTGGAGATGATCCCTTTGGTTCCTGTGCTTGTATTGAATAGTGCTGGAGACCCTTGGTGTCCTGTGCTTGTTACTGGTGACAGTTTCGACGCAGTGAGGAAGGCACATGGCATGGTTTTCATCCAGAGGTGTCAGCGCCGGCCAGTAATAACATTAACAACAGCACTCTGGGAAAGCATCTTCTCTACTTCTTTGATGGAGAAAGGAGAGAGAAAGATTTATGTGATGGGTAGATGATTGATTGACAGACACAATTCGGCTTTTTTCAAAATATTGGAGATATTTCAATGGAATTGAGGCAATGTTAAAGATAATATTCAAAATGGAGAAAATGGTAAATAAGGGATGGAGCAAAGTACTAGAGACATGGGGTTGCTGGCATTTGTGGTGAACATAATTCTTATGAATTTTGGTAATCTTCTGCCCCTCTACTTTCCTGTACCCACTGCAATTACTTTTGGGAAGCGATTGCATTGTAATTAACGTTTTCCCTTGCACAGGACTTCGTGCAGCACGTGAAATGCTAAATGTGCCATTCTGTAGGGAGGTGATGGATTTCTGAGGAAACAGGAATGATGAAGCTTTAGTGTAAGAAATGGTTTACCTCATTTCACTAGTTAATTATTCTCTGTGTTTATGTCATACCATTCCTATAAATGGAAACTTAAATATTCCTCCCCCAGCTGTCACCACCAAAAGCTGTGACCCATTAGACCCAACTTCCATGGCGTATGAGATATGTAGGAAAAGCCCTCTCAGCCTCTTCCTCCAGAGCTCTTAGGGAAAAAGTTTCCAGAATTAAGGCCCTTCACTACAAGGTATGGATTTTTCAGGCAAAGTGAGTTAACCCAGGGTAATGCTATTTGCCCTGCTGCCTGTTCTGGTGTAATTGAAACCATTTTTCAGACTGTGCCTTCCCATACGACGTTTAACACCCTTGAATAATATGATGAGGGAGAAGCAGACTCTAGCAGACCCAAGACATGTGAAGCTTTCCAGTTGAAAGAAAATGCAGGAAATTGCATCCCAATGCCAAGAGAAGACCACTGAACCTGTGTGGGGCTGTATTTCTGATGGCTCGCACCGTTTCTCAGGTGAATGAACAAAGCGATCCAATAACCTGGGGGGTTGTGGTAGGGGGCGTTGAGCAGGGAAGATGTTGTGTGTGAACTGTGATTCCAAGCTGCTCAGCATCTACATTGTCAGACCCCGGCAGCCCTTGGCCCCTCATCCTCAGGGTGGGTGGGTGGGGGGGCAATGTGTAATTTTGTTGTCTATGCCACTGAGTAACCAACTTCAGCTGATGCCCATGGCTTCCTCAGGGCTAGTAGGCAAACACACTGATAGCCATGAACAATGGTAGCCTTGGTTTGAGACAGTGGTATGCAGTACCAATTCAACCAGTCTTGGATTGCAACTGTGTGCAAAAATATAGCTAGTCAGCTCGTCGCATTGGCATGGTGGAGAGGCGTTGGAGCTTTAAAATACATATTTTCCATTACCTAAGTGCTTTCATGAAAAAAAGCTCCCAGTTTTACCTTAAAAATTAGTGACTGTACAAGTGGAGTTGAAAGCCCTTATTTTTATAAGAATTTATGCATAAATTATGCAAAACACCTAACTGCCTCCAAAGCAGCTATTCCACTTCACTGTGCAAAGTATCCCCTGTAAGGGGAAGACCAGTGAATGTGAGTTCCTGCAGTTTGCTGCAGATGATCCTCTTAATTACATAATTATTTAGTTCTCGTCAAATAAATCTCTCATCAGTGTTAGCAGGGATATTACAGACCTATCTTCACTATTGTTATCCTCTTAATTTAGAGCTTGCATTGCTATAGTATCAGGGTCAGGAAAACAGAGTGAATGTCAGCTGGACCCGTGGAGGAGCTGTGCGTCTTATGTGAGTGCAGCATGGGATATAGGAACGCATGGATGGCCACCACCTCCTTGCGTTAGCAATATGGGACATACATCTGGGTGCAGGCACTGTATGGAGAGTGTATAGGCCGTGGTGATGGTGGAATCAGACTGGCTGTGGTGTGCATTTGCCTAGATGAAATTTTGTCCAACTCCCCCCCGACTTCAGCAGTCAGATAATTTTGGTGAGGTGTTCAGAGCTGAAGTTCACTGCTGAATCCAGACCTTTGCCCAGTAGTTTTTCCTCTGCCAAGTGAGTGTAGCAATGCGTTGTTGCGGCTTATGGGTGGATAAATATATTGGATTATGTGGCATGGTATAGTACAGTGACATGACTGCAGGGGTAATTGGAGGAAAGATTTCCTTTTACTTGGGATACTTTTGGAAGCAAAATTCGAAAGCTAGTGTGCTCCGGTGTAGATATCTTCTCCTTGTAAATGGGGAGTAATTGTGTTGAGAACACTGAACGCTGATGTAAAACTGGTGTCAGCATTGCTGGAATGAGGGAGTGTACTTTAACAGCACAATATTTATTAAAGATTATTTATTTATTTATAAAGATTATTTATATTATTTATTAAGATCAAAATTGGCCTTTCGAAGACGTGTAAAACCAGGGGGCTGTGTTGGTGCTTTCACTAGCACAGCTAGCAGACACTGCGGAGTGGAGGTGGGAGGCAGGACGGGGCAGGCATCAAAAAATGCTATAAACAGTGATAAGTGAGGAGGCTTAGGAGGATTATTTTCTTCCAAGCAATATGCTTCGTTGAATGATGGTGATGGATTTGAAGAAAGCTGCTTATTGTGACAGCATCTCCGTGAGGCTGTTGAACTCAGGAGATGGACACTGCACTGTGCTGCCAGATGTAGCACCCAACAGTGCCTGCGAACGTTTTGCAATATAATCAGATGTATTAAGGTGAGGTGGAAAGAAATAACAGAAAACTGCTCCGTTTTTAAAATATTAAATGGGATATTTGGATATTGGGCTTATATATATTTATATCCAGTATCTATATATTGGAGTTTGAATCTAATCTTTCCTGAATGATTTAGCTTTAATAATACTAACCTAATAATCTTAGAGGAATACCTAATTACAAAAATTCATTTAATAAGTTGCAGCTAACCTCAGCATGCAAAAATTAATATCTGTATTTTTCCAGGATCAAGGCTTCATCATCTTCTGTACAATTACAGTTTAGAGGCATATTATATATGCTTAGATTAATAATACTCTAACAAAGAGCAGACCATAGAGAAAATTGGAGCTCTCAGTCAAGCCTTCAGTTCCTAAGAACAGATGTTCCTATCTGGACATATTTAGCATACAGTCAGGATAATAAGAGATCTGGAATGCATTGGAATAATTTAGGTAACTCTGAGTCTTTTAAAGTTCCTTGTTTTTAAACAGGCAAAAAGATTTATGTAACACTATTGCTAAATCATTCACAAATGTTTTATGTATGTACAAATACAGTTACACATATTTTATAGATATAAATGTATAAAACTTAGATCCTTGTATATGATTTAGGGGAGATTTTTCAACATTGAAGAGTAAAAATAGAAATTAAAATAACGGTTGAACTACCTATCTCACCTTTAGGACTGAGAAATATTATTTCTGCATCATTATATCAAATTGATCTCTATGAAATCTTGTGAAGACTGTTCCAGATTTACACACATAGGACAGTTAAGTAAATGAGTATTGCATGACTGTAGGAACATAACAGGAACCATCTGGAGAAATGCAAGTCATTAAAGAGAAGGTGAATAAATGCAGTTTACCTGACCAGTCATTTTAAGAAATTGGGTAAAGTAATTTCACCTTCAACCTCCGTAGCATCATCTCTCCTTTTTCTTGTAAATGGAGGGATTAAATTAGAACTATTGAAGCATATACTGAAGTATTGAAGTATACCTTTGGAGATTTCTTTAGAGGTTGTTTAAATTCTCTTACTATCAAGAGAGGCACAGTATTGTATTTTGATCAGAGCCTTTTGAAAATGATCTTTACTGCTAGTTTCACCTGCCAAAAGTAATTAAAACACAGCAAAAGTGAAATGCCCTCAGTAGCGCTCCTCTGCCATTGTTTTTTAAAGGTAAGGGGTGAGGTTCACACTTGGCACTTCAGTATTTGCTCATTAAATAGGGATGCTCTGAGAAATCTTCGTTTGCTAATTGCAGGCGCTAAGGATCATTGATGGAGAGCCTTAAACCTTAAAGGCTTTAAAAGCAGTGTTAGAGCTCGCCAGCATGTCCACACGTGTGCACGAGCCTGCACGTGTGCGTCTGTGCACAGGGGATCCAACATGCTCCAGAGGTGGTCGGCTCCCTGAGCTGAGGCATTTCTGCCAACTAGTTTGGTGATCCAGCTCACCTCTCTGTTCTGTCCCATCTCTGTTATACTAGCAGCTGATGCTGTAAAGTTGGGTGGGGAAGAGCAGACAGGTAACTTGTATTTTTAAGGCAGACTAACCTCTTGTTAGACCCTTTCCCTGTAGAGGAGTGTCACAGCAGGGGTAGCAAATGCAATGTGAAATATTTTATTTATATATTTATTGTTTCCTTATCAGCACAAACGTGTTTTGTTGTGTACCAAGACTTGCAAAACAATGCTATTATTTTTTTGTAAGATGACCTCCTTTTCTAGGTGTCATATTGAGAACAGGGATGGGGAGCTGATTTACAGACAGAGGTGGATTTTCCATGCCAAATTATAAAAAATGTGCTCTCCCCCCCAAAAAAAAGCAAACCAGATCCAGCAGCTACTGGTGTTGGAGTAGGGAAGCACCACAAGTGAGGAGAGTCTTTGAGACACAGCTTCAAAGGTGGGAAGATCTAAGTAGCTTCCCTTTAAACGTTTGCCAAAGGCTCCCCATGCAGTAACCTGTGAGAGAAGTGCAATATTAGATGAAATTGGCCGTGTGTCTTTACCATTTCCAATAGGAGGGAAAGGAAGGCTTTGATTTCCAACAGAGGTGTAGTGCTGGTTTTGTCTGTGCAGACTCTACAATGTGGAGGCTCGTGAATTCTGGCTTAGTGAGGTATTTTGATCCAATGATTTATTCTGTCCTTAATTTCTTGAACAAACATACTCTTTAAGAACAGCTTTGCAGGACCTTATATTAGGAGACACAGGACTAGAATTTCTCTTCTGGCTATTTTCTATAAATTGTCTCTGCCAAAGAGTCTTTTTTTTTGCAGAGGAGGTAATATGTGCCAGTTGCTTCAGACAAGCTGTTTTCACCATGGCATTCTTAGCTGTTTCCAACCTGGCATGTGTCAAGAGTTGAAACTTCTTTGCCCCAACCTTACAGGGCACCGTGTCACATTTTCAGTCAGCCTGTGTCTTCTGTGTAGGTTTGCATGGCCAGTTGGGTTGTGTGCATTTAATTGCATATGCAGTCTAGCCATAGTTACAGCCTTGCATAAATTTTGCTTATGCAGAAAGGTAGCATTTTGGGGACAATTATGGCTTCTCTTTATAGTAATTTGCAGGTGCATCTAACATCAGAGGGCGAGATGAGATACTGTACACTCACCTGATGAGCTGAGTTCATAATAAATCAGCAACTGTTCTTCAGAAGGATGAGGCATGTTGCACTTCGAAGTGACACTTCAACAAGTTTGTCCTACTACAAATGTCCAAAAGAGCAGAGAAAGCTGAAAAAATAAGAAAGAAAATATTCAAGTGGCATTCATGCATCCAGACTTTTTTATAATCCACATACTCTTATTCTCTGAGTGAGTGTTGATATATATCTGAATGGATACAGAGGTATAGAAAAACTTTCAGTAGCTAGCAGCTACAATACAACAATCAGTGAAGCAAGGAAAAAACCCTACCTTGCAAAGAGCTTTATTTCTGGAGATCACACAGAGTATTATTCTGCTGTGTTTTCTAAAACTGAACCCCCGTGTTCATCTTTGCCTCATTTGGTGTGACCTTGTTTGATACGATCTTCTGTGTTGAGATGAAAAATCCCAAGTATTTGATGAAACAATGAACATCGTATTTCCGATGAATTTCAGCATCTAATCTTTGCATGGACATAGTGAAAAGCGCCGTGAGAAATGGAAGTACAATTTTTCTATTAGACGGGTTTTAGGAAAGCACCGTGTTTCTTTAAAAATGCCATCTCTCAAATAGGGGTGATGAACAATACTAAAATAGTACGAAACAAAGTGAGTTTTCTGGAATGAGGTAAAAGTGTATTGTGTAGAGGAAGGACATTATGTGCTGAGAGATAGAAGGCATTTTTTCCTTTCACAGTGGGTTATTTCTTGCTATTTGAAGGCTGCAGTTGTTTTTCAGAAAAGCAATATGGAAATGCATAGCTGCATTCTGCTGTAAAGTACCTTCGAGCAAAGATTATTAACAATGACAGGCACATTTCTCTGTATTTGATAATGTCAAGAGCAGAAGTAGTGCCGCACATTGGTGTTATGAGATATCAGAATAATTCTCTTTTCTGCAGAATCTGTAAAGCCTAATAGAAGAATGTCATTTTGGGCTTCCTTGCAAGGGTAGTTACGTTGTGACTCAATAAGGCACCTCAAACTTGCTTGACTTTAACAGTGTCTTTCAAACCACCGCTGTTCAAGACAGCACTAGTAAAAGTGTGCATTTAAGTCTTTGCTTAAACGCTTTGCTGGATTTAGGCTTCAGAAATTAGCTGTTCTCCATCAAATAGTGTTCACTGCATCACACTTGTAGTAGTATGCTGAGGGCGATGCCTTTTCAGTTAGACAGGCTTGATTGAAAGATGTGATTTTCTTGAATACGGCATGTCATTCTTTCATGTCGCGCAACACAACTGGCTGAACTTGACAGTAAAGGTGGCGTGTTTGGAAAGGGCAGAATCAAACCAGAAGAGAAGGTGACTCCAAGAGTGGGTCTGAGGTGGTGCTTCCTCCTCTACCATGCTCTCCTCTGGCCCTAGTCGTATGCCCTCAGTAGGGTTCTCATGTCTCTTTAGTCTTCATTCCATTTCCTCTTGGGGGCCGAGGCCATTCTCTACTCACAGCACATCCTAGCTGAGCCGATCTTACAGGAGATCCACGTGATTCTTTGGATAGTGGCGTCAAGGTTTACTGTACAGGTACGTTTGAAAATTAGTTTGGATTAGTATAGGAGATAGAGGTAAAATGCACCGGCTGTTTTTAAATAACTCCATGTGTGGACGTTATCTGTATGGCTGATTTTGTAAGTTAATGCACCCTAAGTGGCTGTATAAGCTGTATGGGTAAATTCAATAACTAACTCTACATGTACGTGTGTGAGTGTGTGCATAAATATTTTCATTTTACACCTATGTATTTGCAGTAATTTGTAACCATATATAAAATCTTTGACGTTATCCTTGAATTATAAGTAGCGCTTACTGAAGCACACATATTTATTTTTAATTACCTTTGGTTTTTTTCAGCTCTTCTTTATGCAACTATTTTTGGAAACGTCACCACCATTTTCCAGCAAATGTATGCCAACACCAACCGATACCATGAGATGCTGAACAACGTGAGGGATTTCCTAAAATTATATCAGGTCCCGAAAGGCCTTAGTGAAAGAGTCATGGATTATATTGTCTCAACCTGGTCCATGTCTAAAGGAATTGACACAGAGAAGGTATGAGTGCATGAGGTAACAATTTAGCTAGCAAGAGTTTGTGTCCATCGTGTACTTTCTTAGAAACAGGACTGTATAACAGCGTTTACTTAAGTAAGCATAACTTACTAACGAATTCTTAACTACATGCTACTCCGTTATCATGTTTGTGTTTGGATCAAAAACTGGATGTTTTAAAAAAGAACTCTTTTGCTGCTTTGGAAGTATGCCTTTATTTTTCATTATGGTAAATGTTTTCTGCTTTCCAGTCTTACTTTACCTAAATGCTAAATAATTTTAATGTACTTAACTATGGAAATCAATGGAAAATTGGTCTTCAAATTAGTCCGAGAGCAAAACTTGGTGTCTATCCTACATCATGATTATTCTGAAAAGTATTGGCATCTGTGAGTTGCAATGAAATGAGTTTGATTGGCTTGGACCTTTTGCTGATGCCCAGGACATTGATATATCCATCAGCATAATTAGGGTAGTATTTAATGGTGGTAGAGATTGAGCTCCTTGAGCTGAAATCTCTCGGCTAGAACTTAAGGCCTTTGGTAGGGAGATACAGAAAAAGTGTCACTGCTGGCAGCCATGTGGGGTAGAAGACCTACAGGACTTTAGACCTCAGAAAGGACGGGTCATTTAGGTTTCTTCAAAAGCTCATTAAAGAAGAAGGTCATCTTTGGAGAGTGATTCATCACGTGCCAGGACAGACCAAGTGAATTGTCCTCAGGGCCCCTCATTCACCATACGTGCAGTGAGTCTGTCTAGAGTCTGTGTAGCCTTGGATGTTTTAGAGAGCTGAAGTCAGATAGGAGGGTTTCCACCTGCAATACCTTGACTGTAGGCAAGACGTAACAGTTTTTGGTCTAATTTTTGGTCAGTGGAGATTGGCAATGCTCCTGTGGCCTCTGTGGACCAGATACACATCAGCTGAAATTAGGCATTCCAGCTCCAGTTTCCATGAAGATTTCCCTCCTAAGAACTTAAAAGACAAGTGTCTGAGGAAGAGTATAGAAGTGTCATGGCAAATAAATATCTTAAAATGTCTAGTGCTTGGAGAGCTTTGAAGTTCTTGCTTCAGTTAAATCTGTTGCGTAATACAGGATGATGATGATGCAGCTTCTTCAGCTATGCCAAGGTGAAGTCACTACACTTGAAAATTTAGTTTTCAGTCATGCTGGTTCAACAGCAGTTATCTTACTAATCATCTGCTGTGAAATGCAGTTTGCCATCACAAATACAACTATTTTAAGTAACAAGGGGTTTGATTTCTTTGATTCTTATGCTTCAATGTGCCACATGCTGTAGTATTTTAACTTCCTATACGCTAATACCCTAACTTCCCAGTGCTGATTCATACAGTGTTAAAAGCGAGCTTTTCTATCATGAACTACTGCAAATGCATTCAGTCCTATTGTATAAACTCAAAACCATGTGAAAATTCACCTTTCGTTTGCATTTATCTTCCTGCAATTAAGACAGAATACTGTATTATTCCACTACAGTTTCATTAGATTTTAATGATGCTTTGCAGTTAATTAGGAGAACCTATGCTTTAATTACTGAAATTTCCTTCCATAGTTTCCGCATGTCCGGTTTTATAGATTATAAAAATGCAGTTAGAGCCATAATCTTCAGCTCATGGTAAGCAGTGTCCTCTGGTCTGTAAGACAGCAGCGGCTGCTTAGCCAGGTAATTAATATGGCTGTAAAATCTGTGACTTAGGTTTTTAACAATTTTCCCTTGGTAAAGACTTGCCTATACTTAGGCCTGGATCCAAAACCTATTTAAGACGGTGAAAGGATTTCAGGACATCAGTACGGATGCATCTAATCGAACTTCCCAGAAAAGCCAATGTTACGGAAGAACAGAGGCAAGTTAAACGTAATGTCAGGACTTGAGCACCGGTTTGACTAGTTTGGTGTTTTGTATCCCTTACAGCCTGCAAGTCTGCAAAAGCAACAGCACCAGCGGCTTGTGGTGCCTGCACTGAGCATCCCTGGGTCTGTACGAGGATCAGGCAGTTTGCTTTCTGCTGCAGGACGTTAGCCAAAGTCAGGATTTGTTTCAGCAAAAGCGTGCGAAGCTGTGCATAGCCAGGCAGCCTTCCTACCTTTATGTCCAGTCAGGAAGGCGTTGTGATGTGCTTCGCCAAAACAAATGAGAAAATGTAAATCTCAGCTGAAAAATGACAGACACAGTGGTACAGAGACTAATTCTGTAGGGTGGATAGTTCCTTCATTACCCGCACAAGCCCTGTCAGAAGACCCTCTGCATTTAAATCGGATTCCTCTGTATGGAACCTCGAGCAGCAGTGGATGGGAGTGCACTGTAGGGACCTCCAAGGTACACAGAGTCAGGTCAGATTTATTACCGTAACCACAGCAGGGCTAATGGGACTACATTGCACCTGCAGCTAAGCTGATAAATCCGGGTAGTGCTCCAGTGTAGGCTGGAATAGGGAATTACTGCCCCGGGTCTTGAATTGCTTCTCTACACTGCTTTGTCTGACAGCCTGGATGTGACTTTAGGGGTTTCTTCCAGTCTAGTTTTCAAAGCTCCAATAATGCCATTCTGACCAGGGTGTTGTCTGGATATCTCTGCATCACGCAATTTCCCATTCTCCTTAATTTTTATGAACTTTTCAGTAAGCTTCTTACTATCTTGCAGAACACGTGTGCTCATGACACATGATAATTAGGGAGGAATTTCTCTACTTTTCAGTTTCCATCAGACAACTCAGACAGTTTCCATCATTCAAGGATGTTTTTCAACCTAACATACAGTATTACATCCTAAACTGTTCCAAATATATCTGCATTGTCACACTGGAATGTGTTTTGTAACATCGTTTGCCACAAATTTATAATACATTTCATTCAGTCACTCAGCATGTCGAAATGGCTTTGTTTTGAAATCCAAATTCAAAGAACAAGAAGGTTAATGTACTAACAATGAAATTTCTTATATGAGTGTTACAGTAGGTTCCTAGGGTGATGAACAATCTTAGCAATTTGATGGAGTAAAAATAAACACGTGCATGTGTTTGATAACTAAAGATTTTAAATTAATATGCCTGAAATTAAAACATAAGTTAATAACATGATTGGAATTACTACCACTTAATGTGTGTAGATTTGTTGAGTGAGGTGTCAAGTATCTGTCCTTGAATGACACATTCAGTGTGTAGTCCCCCCAAAAAAACCTGTTAAGGATGAGTCCTTAGTTGGGAACTGAAGGCAAAGTGGAAGTTACCATGGAGGAAGTTAAATGAAGATCAAGTCCTTGCTGCTTGTGAGAGCAAGCTGTCCCAAAGCGAACTTTGTCTTAAAGCCCCAGTCTGTTGTCCGTGTATGCAGAAGAGGATGTCGCTGAAGTGACGGTGCTTTAAGCACACAGTTTTGGCTTCCCTGTTCTCCCTGCGAATAGCTCATCTTCAGATCCTGTCTTCAAACCACAGCGCTTCAGCCTGTCTCTGCATGTTCACAAATAAGGAATTAACAGTGACACTAAAAGCATTAGCATATTTGTTATTAGTGCTTAAGGGGAAGCAAGTGGCCTCTGGTCCATAATCTTAAATCACTTAAACATGGGAGCCCTTCTCTGGCAGCTGGGATGATATATGTAATACATGCACATGGACTCTTATCTCCTGGTGTAACACTACGTCAGACAAGATGGATTTTTTTTTTTTTTTATGTTTAATGCTACAGGTTTTGGGGTTATTCATCCAATAATGAGCAGAACTAAAAACATGACGAAACTCAGAAGCCTTTATATGCTAAACAGTTTCTCTCATCCAGCAAAACCTGATTTTTTTTTTTTTTTTTTGGAGAGGTAAAAAAGACCTAGTACATTCTCTGCATATGAGCACTTTTAAGCAGCTGAAAAAAGTCTTAGCAGTAGCAATTTGATATATGAAACACACACTGAATTAAAATCTCTTAGTTTTTATTGAAATCTCTAGGCAGCAGATGAAAAATTTATAGCTATTAGCTCTTGTATAAGAAATAGGTCATTATACATGAAAGCAGAGCAACCATTAACTAACATGCAGATATCTCAAGGTCTCATCTAATGATAATGTTCTGAAATGTCAATGAAACCCAGAGATTTTCACTTCTTGACCCCTATGCTGTTGTACAGCTAGGATTTGCTCAGAAAGCAATTAAATAAATGTCTATCATGTTTTAACAGTCGATTCCTTCAAGAAAGCCATGGATTGAAAGAGAAAAATGGTGTCTAATGTCAATCTAAGCATCAATGGTGATTTGAATAATGGAGAGCAAATTCCACATTGCAATGACTGAAATGGAAATCATGGGAAAATAACACAGTACTGACACTGTTCACTGCTGGCCCGCTGAGCTTTTATACAGGAGAGATGGGTTTCTGGTAAATAGACAGAGGTTGTAACTTTATTAAATATAAATCTACAGAAGGACAGTGCAGTTTAGTCATGTTTGCTCTTAATAAGGTCTTCAAAAGCTCTAGTAATAATCAGTGATACCTGAGAAGAATAGGGGAATTAGGCTGCCATTCCTATGGCGTCCCATCACATAGAGGTGTCTAACTCCTGGCTGGATGACCATAGTAGAAGGCTTCCAAGCTTCGTAGCCAAAGAGAACTTCTACAAAATTAGGTGTGACAGCTGTACAATTCTCTGCTGAAGAGGGAAGGTAAAAATCATTTGGACAAGTATTTTTGTTTCGTTATAGAGGTGGGGTTGTAGATCGTTCCTTGCTGATTGGGAGTAGGTGAACAAGAAGTCTTCCCTAACCTCACAGAGCTGAGCTAGGACCAGGTACAGCTGCAATCCACAGTTCTTTGGAGAGTGGGATGCAGGAGAGCCAGTCAGGGTTTCACTGCTCTTCACACAGGTCCTAGAGTGGGGCCTGTGCACCAGTGGGGATTTCTGTTTCACCTTTATGGATGGTTTGGATTATTTACCTCCTGTATGCACTGTGCAGAGCCAAGAAAGATTATCCACGATTATCTCTTTCCCTTGGATGTGTTCAGTTTGGGATTGATGCAGGTTAAACGAAACTGGGAACCTGTCATGCTTGAGGAAGTGTCAGGGCTATGGAGTAGGGGGTGTAAGTATCTGAGTGGATGGGTCAGGCATTTTCCTGAGCACTGCCACCAAGAGGATGGAGCTCACAGAGGGGCTGTTAGTTCCAGAGACCACAACTAGGGAAGGGTCTTCTCCAAATCTGTGTTCTTAATGCTTTCACCCTTGAATGTCTTTACGTAATACTGCATGTTAGAAAATAAAGTCACCTCTGGAAGAAGCACAAAATAAAATAATGCGTTGATTGGCTTCGTTCTTCCGAGGGTGACCTTGTGCCAGAAGTTGTCACTCCAAAAAATGTGATTTGAGAGATTCTTTGATGTATGCCATATGCTCTCTGAAGATCTCTTTATTTGATTTTTAATGTTAGAATTTCCTGTAGGCTGCTATCTTTTGCCCCACTAGAAGGTCATGTAATGATTGTACTTGGGGTAGATATTAGTGCAAAACTGAAAACAGTAAAACCTTTAACTGTACAACCCGTAGGTAACCTGGGATCTGCTCCTTTGGATCGACAGTGAATGTTACTAGTGTGCCACGCTTTTCAGTGCATTAGACAGGCCCTGTGCTGGTGAACCACTTGATTCCTTAAAACACGTGGTGATGCCTCTCACCTTCCCCTGTTTTTCAGACCCTTGGACAAATTCTATCTGTGTTGACAATACTGAATTTAATGTAATCTACAGCCAATTTCTAGGGATTTTTGAATGTCTCTGACACTTGTTACTCAGTTGAAAAACAGGCAATTTTTTACTATACCACTAAATCTATCCGTTTTGATCACTGGTTCAGCTCATGTATTGTTGCTAAGAAAACGAGCCAAACTAACTTATTAGACTTGATTTTCAGATCTCAGTTTCTGAGCATTTAAATCCAAGTGACTTTGCATTTAGTGCAATTAAAACAGAGCACTCCATTGCTGCTGAGATTCAATTCATAGGGCCAACATACTCATGATGTATTAAAGATTACTCTAATACATGCAGGGTTAATAACTGCTCGATTCCATACATCACCTTTGATTGATTTACAAAATTAACTGATTATTACAAGAAAATGCTCTGTGATTTGCCAGTCAGCTGTTTTCTTACCTTTGTCTCTTTGGCTTCCATCCAGTGCCAAACGTAACGCTTTTAGCCAGGTCTGCCCAAGAATTCAACGCTCAAATGAGCCAAATACTTCTAAAAATCTAGAGCATCTGTGGCCTGTAGCTGGTTAGAAGTTGTTTATTGTATTCATTGTCAAAGCTGACATTTTTTAGTGTCTTCGATATTTGTTACTGTTATTCATTTAGGAAATGGTCCTTGTTACTCTACCGCTAAGACTGTCTAAGCTCTTCACTGGAATATGAGTCAATAGATCCCCAAGCTACAGCCCCAAGAAAGTGAGAATCTGGTGTGCTGAAGGAGAATTTCAAACGTATTGTTATCATTCACTGGCCTCTGCCTGTTTTTTTAACGAGGCTTAAGAGATTCTGTAATATTTGCTAAGCCATCCTGTAGTGTTTTCCAGCTGGGGAAGATGTTTTTAAAATACTTACACCCATCCTAAAAGATACTGTTTGGACACACTCTTATTCTGTACAGGTTTTGGTTTGATGCATTTGTGTTTCTTTGAGATCTTTATAATCTCGGCTCCCCGTGGAGTTCTTCGAGCTGTTCAAGGGGCTTAAACTGCCTGAACATGCTGAGGAAACACATGGAAAAGGAAAAAAAAATCAGATGGAACCTCCTTGGGAATTTTATTCCCCCTTACAGATCTCAAACTGAGAAGATAGTAAGACGTTTTGTGCCAGTTCCCTGTGAGACCTCCAGAGCTGGTTACTGCCTCTTCTGATTTCTAGCAACAACCATGAGCTTTTCACTCACTGCCAGCATTCCGTGTATGCCGTGGGGCGCTCTAGAATGGCAGCGGTGTTGACTCTCTGCGCTGGGTGTCGTTGTGTTGGGGTATGTATGAACTGGGTGCTGGGAGATGATGGCAGAGTTCAGCAGTTGTCTTATGCTGACTTTGAGGAGGTTTAATTTTCTGTGCAGAGAAGGGAAGCGGCAAATGTAATTCTGTGCTTTATTTTCCATTCTCTCAGCTTTGTAGTGGTTCAGGTCTTTGTGGATACATGTGTACTGTTGTGGGGCATGGAGTCTTGCTCCTTTTCTGCTAGAAACACAGCTTGTGCAGCCAGCAAAGATTTTCCTCCGGGTAGAATTTTACTTTCTCCTCTGATTTTGCATTGAAGTGTGGCAGGTTCTGTTCTTTCATGCTGCTTGGATGCATATGGGAAAGCTGACTGCGAAGTCTGTGGCTACAGATTTATTACGGAACAACTTCTGTAGCAGCACAAGCATCTGGTCCCTGCAGACTGCCTGCTACAAGCCATGTGCTCCAAACCCATCAGTTAGAAAAGCATTGCAGTCAGAAACCTTAATATCCTGCCTTGCTTATAAACTACAGGTTTCACTGAGAAAGGTCTTGAAATCTCTAAGGAAGTTTCAGAAATTTGTCCTGGTGGTTTTTGATAGGCTGCTAAAAGAATACACAGGCTGGAGCAAATGCCCAGCTGAGCTGGTTCTACTGACATGAAGTGTTGGAGACATTTCCCTAACAGTGAAACCATAGATGGAGCATTACAGGATATCGTCTCCCTTAAATGTAATTTCTCTTTTACACCCATGTGTGTGCGTGTGTACACCATATGGGATTGAGTACAACCATGTTGCTACTAGTTTGTATCTTTTTAGTTGTGTGCTGCCTTAAAAATCGATCTCACTAAGAGCATTTCACAAGAAGAATGTTGAAGTCTTGTATTATCAATACGGGATCCTTTTCAGTAGAATATTTATCTGAATTTGAAGTGCTTATTTTCTCATTTTCTTCTCTTAGGATCTTTGGACTGTTTATCATTAGTTTCCAAATGCTTCTGTGTGATCCTATATCACATTATGTGTCTTCTTCGGAAGCAAGAAAATTACTACATAATGTAATCTGTGTCAGCAACAGCCTCTTTTCACAGTACAACTAATAGAGAGGCTGGTGACATCTGTAAGACTCTTTCTGAATTCATGATGATGGTATTTCTAAACAGAGAAGTAAAAAGAAGTGCTGCAAAGTCAGGCTGGAGCTTATGAAGTCCTGCGCTTGGAGCATCCATTAAACACGTTGTTGAATATTGAGATTGTCTATTTTTGCTCTTTTTTCCCCGATGTGTATCTACAGTTATCTTTATCAGTCAAAGCTCCTTTGCAAAATCTTTTAAGTGCTTCTTTTAGTTGCCATCTGTTTTATTCTCTGTTCTCAGTACTTGCAGCATAGCAGACAAGAAAACTGAAATAAAGAATAATAGTTCCTGGCTAACTCTTGGGTCATTACTCATTTACTGCTGTACTAGTTGATAAGTGGCATCTCCATACAGTAATACATCATCAGGAGAATCACTTTATCATGACATCGGAAAATTCCTGGATTACACTTTCTAAGACTGGCTTTTTCTGTGCAATGGATTTTTTCCTGCCTCTTCATATGTGTAATGATAGATGCTCGTTGTGTCTATAAAAAGAGTAATACTTTGAATGGTCACTTTTAATATTCTATATTTAACTGTATTTGTGAGGAAGGAATATGCTGCTTTGCATCCAAGTGGCTTTTATTCTTGAGGGACACAATTAATTTACACTTCAAAACCACAAAGGGTCCCAGAACATCTCCGAATTTTACAGTAGCAACCTCTGCAATAGTTCAACCAATTTTACCTAAAGTTTGAAACCTTAAAAGATAAAATTGGGAAATCAGTCATGTATGAATACACACGTTTTTCTTAAGAGCAGTGTTAGAGGACTCGTGGCTCATGGCCTTGTTAAGTCAAAAGCACTTACATTACTGAAGGTATTAAAGGGATTTAAAAAACTTCTAACCATGATTTAGGTCCAAGAGTAGACAAAAATGTTAAAAATCATCAATCATGATACAAAAGAAAGCAGAATTTTTCATTCAATTACTACTGAGAAGAAAAAAGATGGCATGTTTCTATTTTGTTATAATGAAGACAAGCTTTCAGTTTGGTCCAGAAGTAGGGCTGAGCTGAAACAGTCACTCCCAAAAGTAGTCTTTGGTTTCTTTACTGGAAAAACTAAGGTGTGCCCATATTTCTAATGGTAAATGAAATGACTCAGGTAAGTGTAAGTTTATAAAATTGACATTTGCTCCTAATAACATTATGGAAATGTGATACGGGGTATGGTCAACGGTGACTCAGACGACACATTATTACTAATGCAAATGATGATTTATGGAGAATGTCTTGTCAGATGTGTTTGTTAGTAATTTTAATGATAAAACAGACTTATGCAGGGTATTTTAATGTGTTCTGTACAACAGTTTGTTACAGAAAAATAGCATTAAGCCAAACTTATTCTATGTCAAATCAAACCCAGTTATCTGGTAGATCTGGGAAGGTAGTTGTAAGTGAGAAAATCTCGTGCTATGGGGAAGTTTCCGAAGAGATACTGTGCTTCGCAGCATTAGGCACAAGAAGCATCGTCTCTCTTGTTTATTAAAGACAAGAGCGAGAAATGACCTGGTCATATTCTGTAAACACCTACATGTGGAAGAGATTTCTGATGATTGCAGGTCTTTTATCTGAGCAACACGATGAGATCCACTTGCTGTCGGCTGAAAATTAAAAAAAAAAAAAAAAAAAAATTACCAGTTCAGAAGCAGCATGTTTTAAAAGAGAGAGTAGCTGTCCATAGGATCAACTACCCTGTATCATTTGAAAACATTAAATCAAAGCTTTCTAGGCTATAATTTTACCAGGTCTTCTGGGATTGATATGAAACTTATAAGTGCAAAAAGTTAGTGCACATGGTTTCAGTAGCCCCGTCTATCCTCAGACTGTTGTAGTACAGAGCACAGGAGAATAACTTCTGCTTCACCTTTTGGCTTTCGTTATATATCTGACTACAAAGGAACTTTGAACCACTGAAATAAGAAAGGGACTAAATGTTGTTATTATACTGGAAATTGTTTACTGTTTTCCCATTCTATGCTTTAAGACCTGTAGTAATACTTTACAGTAATATTTTTTTAATACATCTTCTGCGTTAAACAGAAATGAAAATCGTGGCTTTACTTCAATATTAACACGACCATTTGCCTCAAAGCTTAGTCAGGGTTACCAGAGTCTCCCTTTGTTTGCTAATATTCAATGGTAGTCAGCACATCGACCCAGTGTCCCTGTCTCTCACACTGCCTGCAGAGCAAGCTGCCAGATTAATTCCCTACAATGAGAAATTAATCAGTGCTATTGATCTGCAGTCGTCTTTATATGAGACTTCCAAAGTGCTCTCGATCTCATGCTCTTGTCTATTAATTATCCCAGAAAAACTTTAAAAGGTTTTATAAGTTTCTCAGTGCAATTAGCTACCCTGCATTTCAGGGTTGTAAGAAAGTTAGTGTGTTTAGGATGATGTGCAAATATTAAACAGATAGTTTACAAACCTAACAAGACCCACAGGTTTTCACTCCCTCCAGCTGTATTTGTGTCACTATTTCAGTAGGGAAAGCTGTTTAAGATAAGACATTAATTGAAGGTCTTATTTAATCGATCCACTATGAAGACATCCTCAAGTTCACAGGACAGTTTTCCTCTCACCTTTACTTTTCACGAGGTTTCATAATACTTTCTTTTTGCTCTAATCTCAAACTCTTTGGATTTTCTAGTCTGTAAGCCCTCCGGGGCAGGTTACTGGCAGGTCTCTACAGCACTGAAACTAAACCCTCAGTGTGTTTCAATATGTGTCGGTAAGTGGTCATCTACTTGAAGACTTTAGAAGACTAGGTTTTCTGGTTGTGAGCAAAATGTATTTCCTGTTGTGAATGGCCCATATTTGCATGTCTTCAAGTTCCTTCAGCTCTGAGCATCCGTTCTGTGCTCCTGCAGGGATTGAGTGTAGCAGCGGGTGGATAGTCTGGGCACCAAGTCTGGAGGGATATCCACAAACAGGACATAGCAGTGCCACCTGCAATTCTAGAAAACAAGTGCAAAAATTCTTAGGAATGAGAAGAGTGTAACAGAATAGTCCCTTCTTCCTCATCACCCTTTCAGCTGCAGTGAAAGCAGCAGATGGGTGGGAAAAGACCACCCTGGTTCAAGATAAAACTCCTACAAGAGGCTTTTGAAATAACTGGCTGAATGGATCTACCCATTCAGTTATTTCAGAAAGCACGTGCTGGTCTGGTGTCGTATTCCCAGCTGATTATTTTTCATCTTTTCTTTTATTCAGGTTCTCTCAATTTGCCCAAAGGATATGAGAGCAGATATTTGTGTGCACCTAAATCGGAAAGTTTTTAACGAGCACCCTGCCTTCCGGCTGGCTAGCGACGGCTGCCTACGAGCCCTGGCTGTGGAGTTTCAGACGATCCATTGTGCCCCAGGGGACCTCATCTATCATGCTGGGGAAAGTGTTGATGCTCTTTGCTTCGTGGTCTCGGGATCCCTAGAAGTCATCCAGGACGACGAGGTGGTGGCTATTTTAGGTACTGTGATCTCTATTAAGATGCTAGTTATTTGCATATATTTGCCTTTTGCTTAGCTTCAAATATTAACTAGTCTTGCCTAAGATCAGCTGGGACTACAGGAGGCTAGTGGTTGTCATAAGATGGAGATGTCGTGTCTCCAGAGATACTACTCTAGAAGCAAACCCTTCATCTTTTGTGCCATTGGGAATGCTCTTTCTGCTCAGTATGGCTCACTGGTCGCAGTTACAGTGTCTCTGAGCAGAAGAGAATGGCATCTGTGTGCTTGACATCTTTTAAATAGCCTGACAGAGGAAATGCACTTTGTTCTATAGTAGTCTCTCAGGAGGATTACCTTCACACTGGGGTTTTCATTTGGCTGTATTCTATCCCAGAATAACACCGGCACACAGTCTCTACAAGGGAGCAAAACTTGCTTGTAGTGAACTGGCTTTACAGAAAATGAAAAGCCTGATCTAACTACGCAAAGAGATAGGGATGCTCCATCTATCCAGCCACAGTCGTGACAAGTCCTGAGTAATGGAGGAGCTCCCAATTAATCACCCCGTCACCCCACTGTGGTGTCTGTTTTGCCAGCAGTGGGTGGGAAAGAGCCTAATGCAGACTCCTTACTGGCTTGTAGGGCATTGGGAAAGGTGTAGCAGGAGGTGGGACTAAGTGGTCAGCACTAGAACTGAGGCAGAAATCATCCTCAGAGGCAGAAGAAGAACTGGTAGCTCTGCATGAAAACCATCCAAAGTCTGTCTTGCCTTTTAAAATAGACCCATTTATTGTAGAACTCATCTCCTGTTGAGTATTAGCTGTATACCTTCTCTTACACTGGAGCTGTGGCTCCCTGAGGGCAAATCCAGTGGATGAACTTGCCCTGGGGGACATCTCACACCCCACTGAATCTCTGTACTGCTTCTTCCCTGTAAGGGCAGCTTCAGAGAGCTCCATGGGTCCTTCTTGTATCTATCTCATGAGGACAATTGCTGGGAGATGAGGGTTACACTTGGGAGTTGCCCTGGCAACTGTCCTGGGAAGAGGACAGACATGGGGAGTCAATACGGGTCATGAATCAAAGCTTCAGCTCCTTCGAGCTGGCAGCAAGGGGGAGGAGAAGAGAAACGAGGACAGGCATGTAGCTGAAGAGTCTTGATGTGTTGCTGTACAAGCCTGTGCAGGTGTGTCATGCACTAGGGTGGGACTGGACAGCGTGCAGGTGCATGGATGGGTTTGCAAGGGGATGGCTCCCTGGGGGCATAACCTGGGTCCTCCCAGCGGAGAGGATGAACTCAGAAAAATGCACATCTATGTGCTTTTGTCCCAAGTAACAAGTGACAAGATGAGAGGAAATGGCCTCAAGTTGCACCAGGGGAGGTTTAGGCTGCATATTAGGAAAAATTTGTTTACAGAAATGGTTGTAAAGTGTTGGAACAGGCTGCCCATGGCAGTGGTGGAGTCTCCATCCCTGGAGGTATTTAAAAGACATGTAGATGTGCTGTTTAGGAACATGGCTAAGTGGTGACCTGGTAGTGCTGGGTGAACGGTTGGACTTGCTGATCTTAAAGGTCTTTTCCAGCCAAAGCGATTCTGTGATTCTTTTGAAATACCTGCTGCACCTTTCTGTATTTTAGTATATATTAAGGTTTTTCAAAAGAGTGATTTAATGTAAGAATGAATCTGTTTCCATATTCAGGTGTGAAGTCATTATGGTGAAACCTCCTAAATCTGCAATTTCTGTAGTGAAACATTCCTTGTATTTCAGTTCACTCGACCATTTCATTCTTTTTTATTCATCTCAGCTTACAGCTATTTAAAACCCAAAAGCTTTAAGAGTAAGTAGCAGCATTTAAACAAATGTTTGGGTTTCTGGTTATTAGAATGAAAACAATTAAGTATGTAATTTACTGAACTAGAAGCCATCACTAAATGGATTACATGCAAAACTTCATTGCGTTTAGTAATTAATATTGTGTGTTTGGAATGACAGAAAGAACCTTTTGTTTCTACCTTGTAGATACGCTAAATCTACTATGTTAGTCTCCGTTTGGCTGGAGAGACCTTTAACCATATCTCGTTAAAGTGAATTACCTTTAATTACCAAAAGAGCCTTCGATTCTGCTGTGGCTGCTGATAGGCAATCCTGTGACTCAGAGCTGTGTTTGCTGTGTACCACGGGGATTGGCAGAAGGTGTACATGTAATTCAAAGCAAGATAAACTGCTTCCTCTAGTCATAGAGCACACTGAAGAGCTTTTTCATGCTCTGACAGATTATGTAATATAATAGTGAACTGAGTAATTATGAGATGTCGTATCCTAAAATTTCACTTGTGGAAGAAAATCTCTCCCAGATGTAGTTTCAAAGACATTTGTAGTGGTAGCTGTGGCACCTGAAATAGCAACTGCAGATCAGATGGTGAAGAACATAGTTTTTATCAATTTGCTCTGCCTTAAGGAGTTCAAGCACAAGGAAAGTGAATCTGCCTAAAGGGGAGAGCCGGTTTTAAAACCTCTGCCTAACACGAAAACCTCTGTAGCCTGCTTTGAGTACTCCAAGCATCTGCCGTCGCACTGGCTTTCCCTGGGAAAGTCAACTCATGGGGTTGTACTACCAGTCTGTCCACCTTCTCCATCCCCCAGTGGTAACCTAGAGAGGAAATGTGATAAGTATCATTTGGAAACTTGTCCTCATTAGATTCCTCTGTGGGAGCAGGAGTGTGGCAGGACATGACGTGCTGCCTGCCAGTCTCCGCTTCTTGCAGAGCTATCCATTTCCTAAGTTTGCTTTGGAACTGGTACTTTGCAGTTAAGATTTTAATAGTGTAGTGTTACTTAATATGGTAGTGTTATTTGCCTCACTTAAAGAGAGCGAGAGAGAAGGTGTGTCTTTTGTTCGTGGGTTTTTTTTTTTTAACCATGCTCATGGAAGTTTTGGTGTATTCTTAAAAGTGAAATATATCCTATAAAAGTGAATCAGGTAGGGACATCAAAACAGGCTAAGAACACACATCTTCCGCCTCTTATGTTCATGCTTCCATCCGAAGTGCAGGTCTTCATCCTCCCTTGCGTCCCAGCATGAATCACTTCATGATGTTGCTGCCTTTTCCCCTTTCTCCAGCTTCCCTTATCGTGTTCCCTTCTCTCACAGCCATGGTGAGTGGCACATCTGGTCCCCCTGCCTGCTGAGATGGTGTCCTCAGGAGACTTGGCATCCCGACCAGGTGCTCTCTGCAGGCTCCACTGTGGAGACAACTGTCCTTTTGTTCAGCAGCAGTTTTCCTGGCTCAAGGGTCCCAACTTCGGCATTTCTTCTGCTTGAAAGCAGATGAAACCCAGTGATTGACAGGGCAACTTGCAGCGCTGCGACATTTTGTTCTCCCCTGGTTTGGTTTTGTTCTCATTTGTGCGTCATTAAATGCCCAGCTGCTGCAGTAATCAGCATTACAGAAATCAGTACAGTAAGAAAAGGAATCCAATTGTAGATCCGCAGTTTACAGGACTCGTTAATGAGGGTACCCAGGTGCCCTGTTATGTTCCCATCATTATTTATCTCCATTCCTCGAGGACAGTCTCCCACCTTTTGCTGCTGTAGCACCACATGCAGAGCTGCTGTGACAGGGTGCTGTTTTGCTCAAGAAAACAACATCCAGTCTTTTTAACATAACTTATCTGCAGTTGCCAGGATAATGGAGAAGGGCAAACAGCCTTGTCTCTAATTATCAAAACTTTACTGGCAAGTGAGGTGATGCTGGGAAGGCACATCTGCAATTTTCCACCGTCGCAAGCAGGAGTGAACAATTCAACTGCCGCTGCTCTGCATGGGGAGGTCTTGTCAGTGGAGAAGTCTCAGGAAGGACCAGGGGTTTGAAGTCCCTCAGGCTAATGAAACGAGGCATCTGCTAGCAGAGGGGACCTAACGATTCACCCTGCCACAATTAACCCGAATTTGCTCCTGGCAAGGAGTTTCACGTAAGTGGCAATGCCAACCAAATGTCTCCGGAAGCTGCTTTCCAGCCCCCGCTCTTTGCACAGCTGACTCTGTAAGTTATACAGTAACTTAAACCATGCAGATTGATTAACAAGGTCTAAAGAAGTAGTTTTGCCAACAGAAAAATAATGACCCGCCACGTTCAAATGTCCGCTTAGGAACTGATCAAAAATACTGCTGAGACTGCTTAGCGATAAAAATATACTGAGCAGCAAAATCCTAGCGGGGGCTGCCACTGAATGAATTCAATTTTGATAGTCAAGCCAGAATGAATATAGATTTAATAGCTCATGTTTCAGCCATGCTTAGGGTCCTGATCCCATATTATTCAATTAAGCTGTTATTTACCTTTATGTGTGCGTGTTAATTCTCAGCATGTTCTGTGTATAGTCCCAGACCAACCTGCTGTCTGTTGGATTTACTGTTTTTAGGCAAGCCAAAGTTTCACTTCTTAAAGTATTTCCAAATGTTTGATCTGGGAAGGGGATATTACACATATCAGAGGAGTTAAGGAAAGCAAGAGCACAAGTGGAATGAATTTGTGAATGTGGTATGACAGCTGAAAATAGGGATGAGTCTTTTTCTGCTCTTAACCTTATGTGTGTTGGAGGTTAAAAGATTAAGTCTCCTACCAAACCACACAGAGGAAAGTTCTTTAGAGGTCGAGCAAGTAGCAGCTCCCATTTAGCTGAGCAGAAGACCCAGGCGCTCCATAGCTGTCATCTGGACATTAGTAATTTGGTGTTTGGGATCCGCGCATCAACACTTTGAATTTCATTGATGTTAGGCAGCTGGGCATGTGCTTTGTGCAGACAAGATTGACTATGCGTGACACATTGTGTAACTTGAAAAACTCTCAATCCGAGTCCATCTCATAGTATTAGTAGCTAATGCTGTGATTTTAATTAGTTTAGTTGCAGCTTGGGTTTCTCCTCAGGTGGAATTAAAGTGGCAGAATTTGTCTCTATGTCAAACCAGCTCTTGATATTTTATACTGAACTTTATTTTGTTTTTCATATGAAGTAAAACAAGGCAGACTAATTGTGAGAGTTTCCCCAGGTTAGTAATGTGCACATGGCAGCAATTTACGGAACAGGCTGTGTCCTATTTCATCTGTAGGAAAAGTCTCTTTTATTCTGAGCTAAAGCTCTAAATTAACTAAGAGGAAAATGATTCATAATGGGAAGGATTTTTTTTTTTTTTTCACTAGCAGGACTGCAATAAATAGTGTGATGCAGGTTATTTTTTAAATGCCAAATCTCAAAAGTATTTTGCAAAATACTTGAAGGATTACTCATCTGAGCACCGATGTGATGTGATGCTCTGCACTGGGCTTCTTAAGCATGTGCCTTGGGATACGTCATATCTTGCAGGTCTGGGTTGGCATTCGTAGTACCATGTAAATGTATTGATGCTTGTTCAAAAGCGTTATTAGTTCTTACTGACGGAGTTGAAAGGAACGCTCAATTTTCTACATTATTTTGTAAATTTAAAATATTTTTGTCTATATCTGCATGATAGTTAACTATAACAAGAAGTGTCAATCTTAATTTAGTGCCAGCCAGTGTGTTACAGACGTGATCTGCAGCCTCCAACGTCAAAAAGATTCCTTTCACTGAATTGAAATGTTTTTGAATTAGAGCTGCACACCTCACTACCCTGCCCAGGAACTCAAAAGTCTTGTCAGTGCAAGAAAAGGAAAATTATTTTTAAATTGTATGATATATTTCTTCTAAATCAGACTAACCGCTTGAGGCAATCTGATTTGCCTTATGAGTTTTGAAGATGGTGGGAATGGGCATGTTTTCAAGTTTATTTCTTCAGTCAGGAAGGATAGAAACTTATTTCTGTACAAAATGGAGATATCCTGTCTCCAGGAGCTGGGGCTTCTAGAAAAAAATGAAGTACTAGGAGACTTGCAGTAAAACTGAGAGAGGTGAGGGGAAAATATCTATACAGACCTTTTGGTCTTCTTGCAGCTGTCCTGAATGCTGTAAGAAAGGTGTGCAGATGGAGAAAGTCGCACTGTGTTAAATAGTGCAAAGTACCTTTGCCAGCTTGGTCTTGGATCTTTGGCAGAGTCCGTTGTTATTATTTCTTTACTGACTATTATGACAATTTTTCAAATGCTAGAACTGCTGGTTTCTCCATTCATTCCGCCCAATCACATGTCAATGCGCAGTCCTGTAGAGCTGGATTTCTGACTGCTCAGTGCTCAGCTCTGATCTGATTTTCAAGGGAGTTCTGGCCCTTCTAGGCACCCCAGAAAAGGCTGAAGTTTTGGCTAAAACATTCACAGAGGCAAGGAGACCTCTCTCACAGTCTAGTAGTCACCTCTGCACATCACAGGCTGTGCTTACAGGAAGCAATGATGTCCCAGATGGCAGCTGATGAATATGCACCTCTACATCACCCCCATCTTCTCCATATCCCCTCTTCAGACATAAACAGCTGTACCAGCTAAGACCACAAATCCAGTCAATCCAGTACCCTGTCTCCAAAACTGACCAATAGCAGATGTGCAGGAGAGAGTAAGAAGGTGAAGTAAGCAGCGATAGTTCCCCAGAATATTCTCCAACCCTCCACTGAATTGTATTTCCAGGTCTTCCTCACCCAGAGGAAATTTTTTTGTGTTTAGTAGCCACAGATGGATTTTATTCCATAAATACATCACATAATTTTGTAAACCTATGCAACCAGCCCCAATGCGTCATGACAAGATGCTGCAGAGCTTATCTGCTGGCTGAACCATCAGAGAGCTGTGTTGTGCTTTGGGTAACAGGAGCTGATTCGCTCCTTGCTCATTGGATTTCTACATCCGTTTGAGATTTGTGGGTCCTGCAGCCAGAGGTTTCACCTCAGATGTATAGACACAGGCAGATGTGTTTTTATAAATACATGTACCAATATACATAATTATGGCTGCAAGGACTTGATACTTGGTTGTTGACCTCCTCTTCTGTGCACGCTGCCATCGCTTCCTGGCTATTGGTGCCTGAGCTGCTTAGATGAATGTTTTTCTGTACGTGATGCAGTTTTACCGATTCTGCAACAAAACCAGCCTTTGCTTTTCATAAGCTACAGAAGATCTGGGCATGTCATGATGGAAAGCCTACATTATTCATCACATCTGGCTTTTCCTAGTGTGACTGATGGAACTTTGGAGAGGTTTTAAAATGGGCAGAAGGGTTGCAGCCAAGGCTGCACAGCACAGAAAAACACCTTATCACCTTAAAGAAGTCTGGTCCCTTTTATGAGTTTTTCCTCAGTGCTGTTTTCCACCAAGAATTTATTCTTTCACTGCCTGCCCAAACTTTCTTCCGAAGGCCCCATCAAGTTCTCATGTCTAGTAGGATATTTCTTGGCTCAATTTCTGTCCCCATCTGGAGAAGGATAAATTTTGCCTTATATGGGTTCTGAGACATTGTTCAGCAAAAGTCTTTCCTCTCTGAGTCCAAGGACTTTTTCATTCCCTTTGCAAGCTTCTGGGGAGTTTCATAAGGCCCTTAAGAATTTTTTTTCTGCCTGAAAGGTCCAGGCACAAGCTGCTGGCTCACAAATTGGCAAGTCAATCCATGGTGCAAGGTTGCAGAGAACAGCTGCCCCTTCACTTCTGTATGAGAGAGTTATCATAATATAGACGATAGAATAGTGTATAGAAATACTGATATCTATTATGTAGCTGCATACCATATCGTTGTCTCTAAATATATATACAAGCATGCATGAATATGTATTTATATTTTATGAACAGGCCTATGTCCATGATACACCAGCACATTTCTGTCCATATTTAGGATGATTATGCCTGTCACCAGCACCTTGCAAATGTCCTGATGGTTTCTGTGGTTCTTTCAGTCCTCAGATCCTTACACCCATGTTTCTGCCAGCTTTAATCCAACGGTATCCAAATCCTGACTCTCATCTTCCTTTTCCTCATTCCAAGTGCAAAATGTATGTAAGCGTTTCCCACTCTAATTAACAGTGTTCCTTTTTTCAGCACTGCTTTGGGCACTATGAGAGCAGGAGCAGGATGACTTCCCAGAGCTTCACCTCCATTCAGGAGGGGTATTAAGACTGCTCAGAACTCAGGGCAGTGCAGATTTGGGAGGTAACATGTGGGGGGCCCTCAAGAAATCTCTAGAGAGAGGCTTTGAAAAGTCTGTAGGCTGCATCAGTCCCAAGCGCCTCTGTATTCCCAGCCCAGCCTTGGGCTTTCCCTGGGTGTGAGCACGTCATGCAAGTGTACAACATATATGTGCCTCCTGAGTAGCTGGTGTTCAGATGTACCGCTTAAATTTTCTGTTGCAACTCTGAAAGGGTTTTTTCATTTAGTTGCACTGTATAAAATTAAACTTGAATGAATAATTATCACTCTCTACTCAGTGAACTACAGTTAAAAGGGATGAAGTATAGTACATTAATCTGTATTTATGAGAAAAGACACGTTGTTTTAGAGAATCCGGTTGGTTTTGTTTTCATTCAGTACATTCCTTAGCACATTTATAACAGGCAAATGAGACTTGAAAGTGTGTGTGGGAAATGTCAAATTCAAGAACCCTTAAACGCTTCCAAGATTTTATACTTCCTGAAGAGAATAAACCGGAGTGTAAGAGGAGCTTATAGCTTCACCAGTCAAAACCAGTGACTGATGGCTCACTGAAGAGTGAATAGGTTCAGTTCATCGTGTCCCAGCCTTTCTGAGGGACCTAGGGCAGTTCCCTTCCTCACTGAACTGAAGACAATGAGATCTTCTCAAGTTTATGAAGGATGATTTCATTTATCACGGTTTGGGTCACTTCTGTAACACACCATCGTGCAGGTTCAGAGTGAGCATCCGCTGCTTTCAGCCTCTTGGCTTAAATTAACTATGTTAACTTTTTCAAATTGACTTTAATTTAACTGCACTCTTCAGCCGCTGAAAGCAGGACTTAGTCCTGTCTTGTGTCCATCTCAGAGCAAGTCCATTAAGCAATTTTGTGCATTTCAGAAGTGGCCTGGTTCCTATAAATTATGTAACTGTGCTAAGTATGTCTGTAAATTTGAGCGTATCTGTAAAGTGATAGAGGAGCCAATGCTGGACCTTGTTCTCACCAACAAGGAGGAGCTGGTGGGGAATGTCAAGCTCCAGGGCAGCCTTGGCTGCAGTGACCATGAAATGGTGGGAGTTCAAGATCCTTAGGGAGAAGGGCACACAACAAGCTCACTGCCCTGGACTTCAGGAGAGCAGAGTTTGGCCTCTTCAGGGATCTGCTTGGTAGAGTACCATGGGATAAAGCCCTGGAGGGAAGGGGGGCCCAAGAAAGCTGATTGATATTGAAGGATCGCCTCTTCCAAGCTCAGCAGTGATGCATCCCAACAAAGAGGAGGTCAGGGAAAAAGGTCAGGAGGCCTGCATGGATGAACAAGGAGCTCCTGCACAAACTCAAACACAAAAAAGCCTACAGAGGGTGGAAGCAAGGACAGGCAGCCTGGGACAAATACACAGAAATTGTCTTAGCAGCCAGGAATCGGGTTAGCCAAAGATAAAGCTCTGATAGAATTAAATCTGGCCAGGGACATCAAGGGCAACAAGAAAAGCTTCTATAGGTACATCAGTGATAAAAGGAAGACTAGGGAAAATGTGGGCCCGCTCCAGAAGGAAACGTGAGACCTGATTATCTGGGACGTGAAAAAAGCTGAGGTACTCAATGACTTTTTTGCCTCAGTCTTCACTGGCAAGTGCTTCAGCCACACTGCCTGAGTCACAGAAGGCAAAGGCAGGGACTGGGAGAATGAAGAACAGCCCACCATAGGAAAAGATGAGGTCTGAGACTATCTAAAGCATCTGAAGGTGCATAAGTCATGGGACCTGATGATATCCATCCACGGGTCCTGAGGGAACTGGCAGATGAAGTTGCTAAGCCACTATCCATCACATTTGAGAAGTTGTGGCAGTCTGGTGAAGTTGCCACTGACTGGAAAAGGGGAAACATAACCCCCATTTTTAAAAAGGAAGACTCAGAAACTATGGGCGGGTCATTCTCACCTCTGTGCCCAGCAAGATCATGGAGCAGATCTTCCTGAAAAGTATGCTAATGTACATGGAAAATAAGGAAGTGATTGGTGACAGCCCACAAGACTTCACTAAGGGCAAATTGCCCCTGACAAATCTGGTGGCTTTTATGACAGGGTTACAGAGATGATGGATAAGGGAAGAGCAACTGACATCATCTACTTGGACTTGTGCAAAGCATGTCCCACATGACATCCTTGTCCCTAAATTGAAGAAACATGGGTTTGACAGACAAACCACTCAGTGGATAAGGAATTGTCTGGATGGTTGCTCGCAAAGTGTTGCAGTCAATGGTTCGATGTCCAAGTGGAGAGCAGTGATGAGTGGCATTCCTCAGGGGTTGATATTGGGCCCAGTGCTGTTTAACATCTTTGTTGGTGACATGGACAGTGGGATCGAGTGCACCCTCAGCAAGTTTGCTGATGACACCAAGCTGTGTGGTGCAGTCAACACGCTGGAGGGAAGGGATACCATCCAGAAGGACCTGGACATGCTTGAGAGGTGGTCCCATACAAAACTCATGAAGTTCAGCAAGGTCAAGTGCAAAGTTCTGCACATAGGTCAGGGCAGTCCCAAGAGCAAATACAGGCAGGGCAATGAGTGGACTGAGAGCAGCCCTGCAGAGAAGGCCTTGGGGGTGTTGGTTGACGAGAAGCTCAATATGAGCTGGCAGTGTGCACTTGCAGCCCAGAAGGCCAACTGGCCTGGGCTGCATCAAAACAAGCGTGCCCAGCAGGTTGAGGGAGGTGATTCTCCCCCTCTACTCTGTTCTCATGAGATCCCACCTGCAGTACTGCATTTAGCTGTTGGGGCTCCCATGAGAAGGATATGGACCTATCCAGAGGATGGCCACAAAAATAATGAAAGGGCTGGAGCACCTCTCCTATGAAGGTGGTCTGGGAGAGTTGAGGTTGTTCAGCCTGGAGAAGAGAAAGCTCTTGGGAGACCTTATAGTGGCCTTTCAGTACTTAAAGGAGGCTTACCGGAAAGATGGGAGAGACTTTTTACAAGGGCAGGTAGCAATAGGACAAGGGGTGATGGCTTTAAATGGAAAGAGGGTAGATTGAGATTAGATGTAAGGAAGAAGTTCACTGCGAGGAAGGTGAGGCACTTGAACAGGTTGCCCAGAGAAGCTGTGGATGCCCCCTCCCCGGAAGTGTTTAAGGCCAGATTGAATGGAGCTTTGAGCAAACTGGTCTAGAGGAAGATGTCCCTGCTCATGGCAGAGAGGTTGGAATTAGATGTTCTTTAAAGTCCCTTCCAACCCAAACCATTCTATGATTCTGTGAAACCAGATTTTGAAGTGTGGGTATAGAAGGACAATTAACTGCAAAGGGTAATTTCAGAACAGTACATTGGAGAGATGATATGTTATGAGGGAATGCTTTGTGATAAAGACAGCATTTTAAAGTAACTTGGTCTATAAATTATACTGGCTATGTTATGTATTGTAGTTAATTTTAATTACCTCAAAATGTGTAGAATTAAAAGCAGTTCAATGAAAATGCAGTTATAACCTTTATAAGGGATGATGCTGCTATATAGGCTTCTGTTAGAAAGTAAACACAAGGAAATGAAGGCAAGAACTTGCCCATTTTATTTTAGTCTGCATGAGAAATGTTAGAGATGTTTTCCTGGATACAATACCTACAGCAGCAATGGAAATAGAGAAATAGAGCCCCTGCCTCCAAAAACTAATAAGATTGGATAAATTATTACTCTGGTCTGCCTTCCCAAAATAGGGTTGAGTGACATGTTACAAGTTCTTAAAAGGAAATATTAAAATGTATTACCTTTGTTATCCTGAGACTCTGAAATCACTAACCTCCACCAAGGGGCTGCTTGAGGTACCTGAAATCAATAGCGATACCACCACTGACTGACTGATTTGGGTTTCCTGTTAATAATTGCTAAAATAAAGAGCTTGGATATCATTGGGCTCTGAAACAAAACAATACCCTTTGTACCGTGGTTTCTGCTTCAGGATTGGGGTTGTCAGCCACAAACCGCACACCTTGCCCAGCCTGTGGCTGGCCAGCAGCCAGGCAGCAAGAGGCAGCTTTTGGATGCTTCAGTGTGTTTTCTGTTGCTGCCGCTACTTCTTCTCAGATCAGCCATAGGGTCCAAATCTTAAAGCGTATCTCCAGTCTGCGTCCATCCTGGTGTTTTGGTTGAGTCAGGAGTGTGGTTTTGAATCTGATGCTCCCGACTTGTCCTGCTTCAGTGTCTAGCACGGCTCTCTGGGGCTGTGGATTCCTTGCAGAGGAAAGGAAGCTGGGATGTGTCAGACCACATCTCATGCACTTTCACCTCTTGGTGACTGGAGTACAGCTAGTCCTAAGTCCTCAAACTGTGCAGGTCCTCAGCATCAGCTGTTCTGCTACAGTACATGTCAATGTAGAAATAGCCTTCAGGTGTGATTTTTCATATCTGACTTGAAGTTATTTATACGTGCAGGTGTCTAAGGTGTCAAACCCTTTCTTACTCAGCATACATTTAAATACAGACTTAAGAGTAAGCCTCTACTTAAGTGAATGTGTTTGGGTTTAGAACTAGACTTCTCGTTGTATTTAAAATTTAGAGCTGGTTATTCAGACGTTTTTCAGGGAGGTTTTTGATGGGTTTTTCAGAAGGAGTGTTGCTACTCACACTGAATTAAATGTTTAAACATCCTTTAAAATGTGGTCCTCGTGCCCTGAAAGCTGGCTCTTGCACCACACTGCAAAGCCATGGTGATGTTGGAACCTAGATGTCATAAGCTTTTTGGTGAGAGTGGGGGTCTTAAGTCACCTAGGAACAGACCTTCAGAAATATTCAATCACCTGAACATGAGGTAAGTGCTTATTGTATTCAGGAGCTTTTGAAAAATCCACTACCTGCATCTTCAGCTACAAGGAGACTTTTACAATCAAGCTTTTATGCTTTGTGACGCTTCACTGAGCAATCTATAAGTACCTTTAAAAATCTGGGGCCACTGCTAAGGATACTCAAGTACCTCAAATACTTTAAAATATTTACCCGTATTAGTTTTCACAGTTGGGCACTTACGTTAGAGTAATTGGAAGCATGAGACAGCTTGGGAAGGCGTCGTTTGTGTGCCGGAGAACAGTGGATAAGCATTACCTTTTAACGAATTTGTCCTGCTGTTTTTCAGGTAAAGGTGATGTGTTTGGTGATATCTTCTGGAAGGAAACCAGTCTGGCCCACGCATGTGCCAACGTACGGGCTCTGACATACTGCGATTTACATATTATTAAACGAGAAGCCTTGCTTAAAGTGTTGGACTTCTATACTGCTTTTGCAAACTCATTCTCAAGGAATCTCACGCTCACCTGCAATTTGAGGAAACGGGTAAGGCGTCAGCTCTTGTTTTCCCCTTTTTCTCACCGAGAGATTGTACGCTCTTGCGGACTGTTTTGCGGTGTTTCTCAACCCCCAGTTGTCCCTTGGTGTTTTCAGGTCGTTGCAGATTAACTGGCCTTTCACTAAATGTTGTAGCTGTTTGTTAATGATGGCTCAGTGTAAGTTACACGTAGATTTGCCGCTCTAAGCACTCCTAGCAGGGTGACAGATGAATTACATTTCCTTTTCTTCACAGTTGCTGGGTTTGCGCTTTTCTTCCCCATTGCATAAAGTTATATTGTACAAAGTTATATTTTATAGTCTGATAGAATTCTGGATTCCTTAGAGGTGAGGTGTTTAGGCTCTCACCTGCTAAGGTCACAGCACACTCTGACAGATCTGCATGGCATGGACCAACTAGGAGAAATTTATTGATGTTAAAGAAATGAAATGTAGTCAGCGAAAGTATTGTATTAACACCTGCTTCTCTCACTTGCATAGTTTAGAATTTTAATACGACAAGGTTAATAAAGCCTGGTAGCGGTTTTACATTCACAGCTCTACTTCTTAAATGCTCCTGCTCATTTTATAATCAATCAGCAATGCTCACTATCCATTAGTCCTTTCAAAGAACACTCCATCTAAAAATTAATTAGCTATAAGGACGTATCTTGAAAACAGGTTAAAGGATTCTTTAATTCACATTGCTGCTGCAAAATTTAATCTTTATGGGTTTTTTTTTTAAGATTGATGGCGGTTATATAAATTTCATTTGCATAGAGAAATCTCGTAACAATGATTTATAGATTATTGAGCATTAACTGTGATCCTCTAACTGCTGAAATACATTTTTCTGCACTTGTACCTTGGACATCTCACCTGATAATGTACCACAGCTCCCTCAGTATTTCACAAGACAATTTCAACCTCTGCAGTAATGGGAGTTCAACACTAGAATTTTACTTTTCTGAATCTAGTTTCTCTCTAGCCACTAGAGCATCTTACAAATGCTTCTTTCAAAGGAGGTTTAATTTGTAGTGCATTCCTTGTGCTCATTACTATACCAATATGGCAAAAAATACCCATGGCAAAAAGCAGATGCAATGGGATTTCAGTCCCCCTCTGTCTGTGCTGCAGTCTGAAAGAGCTGAATTATAATCAGGTTTGGTTCCAGCTTGTCACCTTACTTCTGACTTGGAGGCTGTTAGCTCTGCTTCAGACCTGAAGGGCTTTGGGGTTTGAAAACTGGTTTGGGCTTTCTAGCTTATCACTTCTCTGTTGATAAGACATCCTCCAAGCCTTGACTTCAGCACCCTCCCCTTGCCATCTCACCTACCTGCAATATGCCACCTACAGTCCCACGATGACAATTCTGCTCAAGCGTTGCTGACGGTGATTTCATGGGACAAGATGTCATGCCAAAATGTATTCTTTCCTTCTTAAAACTGTGAACCTGTCACTTTGGATAGCTTCCTGGGACTCCCCTTCCCCCATTAGCCGTGACAAGGTTGTGTACAGCAAAAACACGTACATATCTTTTCCTGACAGGGCAGTGTGCTGGAGTTCAACTCTGTAGTCCAGGGATGCATATGGAGAATAGCCTCCTGACTGGGTTTTCATGTGTTTTCTTCTCACTTATGCATCTTTTTTAAGGAAAAATGGTTCTCCTGCAGGGCATAGGGAGTCACCCAGGTGAAAACATTCATGGAGCTCAGGTCTGCAGTACAGATACCAGCTCTGTAGCTCAGTGTTAGGTACATGGACTTTGCCATAGGGACAGTGACTCAATGCGAGAAGGAACAGCACTTCTAATGAAACGTTAGGTTTTGCAGAAGGGAAGAAAGTGCTGGTTGGGGGAATGTGTGGGCATTACATGAGAGTGGATGGAGAGTCAAAGAAATGCCACATCAATGTGGAACATGCAAGGTGGAGATCATGGCACTAAAAGTTGGGTGATGATGTCTGAGCTAGTCATGGGTCGCCTTTATAGCCCATGAGGAATAGTTCCTCCAGAAGAGAATCATCTGGCACCTCTTCACTGCCCAGTTTGGGATGGGAAAGCCATCCCCCTTCTGTTGACATTTGAGAGAGCCCATGATCACTAACTTTTAAATACCTAGAGCACATCAGATAAACTCTACCTATGATGTCTTCCTCAGTTTTTCTCAAGAACTATTTTGGGAAGAGTCTTACTTCTAGTATTGCAGTGAGATGTGCTGAGCCAGAGCCTGCTTTGCCGAAATTCTGTGTATTGTTCCTAGGCACAAAATAGATCGTGCTACTTTCAACACCAGGGACACAATCTAAGTCCTGTTACATAAAGTTATTCAGGAGATCGTTTCAAACCTCCTATCTGCTGGAAGTATACATGGTTCCCTGTTTGACAGTGAGTTCATCTCGTAGGAAAAGCAGCGCCATCCAGGACAGTTTCACCAAGTGAACAGAAAGAGGTTGTTCAGGCAGTGAGACCGGGTTGGCAGAGCTGCACTGTACTGCTGCAGTTTGTGCTGGAGTCATGTAGTCTAAATGGAAAGAAAATCCTTGTCTCCTTTAATTGATTGCAATAGAAGTATGCTTAGCACTTTTTCTACGTAGTCATCACTCATAAGGTTTGACATTTAATTATAGCAAAAATACACTCCTTGTGGTGCTGTGCTCGAGAAAATGGCTGTTCTCACTGTCAAAAATACAGAGATAAGATGATTTTTCATCAGGTCTGCTCTTCGAAATAGGCACACATGCGTGTGGGTGCACACACACACGTGTTTGTGCTGCACCATCCCTCAGCCAGCCCTTAGGTGTAGTCCGTAGGCTGCAAACCAATTTAAACGTTCAAAAGACTAATAAATTAATAATAGTACTGAGCAGAAGAGGTTAGTTCTGCATGACAGGGAAGAGAAGGTCTCACTGAAGTGGGAAAATAATGTTTTCTCACTCCCAAATAACATTTAGAGGCCTGGCATGTTGACTGACCTACTCAAGGCATCTGCCCAGCATGCTATTATCAACTCTGGATTTTTATTGTCTTTTTTGTGTTAGGTAGCTCTGCCATCACGCTGCATTTTTGAGCCCATAAAGTGAGTGTCCCTGCTAGCTTTTCAACCTGCAGTCGCTCACCTCTCCTGCCCAGGGTGGTGAGGTGACTTTTCGTCTGTAATTACAACGTATTGCAGCGTATCATGTTTCATGCTCTGAAATCCTTATGGCACATCTAACGTCACTAATGCACACTCCAAGGCAGAACCAGGACTTTGAACAACTTTTTTTTTTTTTTTTTAATCCAAACAGAGAAAATAATTAATCTGGAAAGATATTTAAAATCACAATGAGATTACAGAGCTGCCTCTGAGGACTGAAAGGTATAAAGCAGTGTTTGGGATGAGTCTTCAAAGAGTTAATTACTGCCTTCTGATGTTGGAAGAGAATATTAATAATGTCTAATTCATTAAGTGCCTTCAAGACTTCACACAGCTGGAGGACGGTCTCTCTGCATGCTTGAGCCACGGAGCTTGGCCTGAGGAGCGGGGCAAGACAGATCTCTAGAAGGGGCAAACACGTATAAATGAATTTAGATTTTATTGATGGTCAAAATTAAAGAAGAAAGGCCTTCATCAAACTACCAAATGTGTTCCCACAGAAAACAAGTGTTCAGCTGCAATATTTTTATAGTTTTTTTCCTTTTCTCATCATTGCTTCCATTTGCACCGGCGAATGCACCACCTCCACCTAACTGCTAGACCAATGCAGTCTGTGCAAGTGCGGGGAAAAATCGAACTGAAATGTTGGCCCTCCTGAAATCACAAAATTCTCCTGTGCTTCAGTAAAGCAAAGATCTCCCCCACAGCTTTTAAGGTACACGGTCACGTACTGCTGTTTTCTACCAGGAGCAAAATGAGCTGGGTTAAAGAAATGAGTCAGGAGCAGCCAGGGAACAGGACAATTGTCCGTATAGGACCTCTGGTGCGTTCGCTTCTGGAAGATGTGGTGGAAAATGAGCCAAGGAGATAAGAGGAGAAACAAGTGCCTTTAAGACAGTGACATATCATCCAGAGAGGCTCCGTTCTTTTTCCTGTGACACTCTTAAAGCCAGGGACAACGCTGCGAGCGACTGACGTTATCGAGTTCCTCCAGCACACTGAGTCTCTGAGGCTTTTTAGCAGGTGAGGCCATGAGACTGTCTTAACACACACGTCCTGCTTTTCCTTCTATTTCAGATTAGAATAATTTCTTTTTAAATTGGCTTTCTGTTTTTCTTGAGGTTTTAATGAATCGCATGTGGTTTCTTGACTGAATCACTTGTCATTTCTGTGTCACATAGTTTTTAGAAAAGCTTCATTTTAATTTGAATTCTGCGTTCATGTCTCCTAAAAGAGAAGGTTGTACCAAGATTCATTCATGTTCCCCCTTCTTTTTCATTTTTAAGTCTCCATGCTATATTAGCAAGCGTCCTGATGCAGAAGCAATGTCAGAGGCAGAAAGCATTGCTCTGCGTATTGGCCCTTGCGCGTAAAGGTTGCACACATTCTGGTGAACCTGAGGACTTTCACAGGTTTTGACCTCTGAAAGCCATTCACAATTATGGCAGCTTAATTCCGAGCTGTTTGCACTTTGCCAGCTGGTGCTCACACTCAGTCCTGATCAGCTGCAAAGAGTGACTTGCTTACACAGAAGGGATCAGAGCGTCAGCCTTGGGTAACTCTGGCAAACAAAGCTGTGGGGTAACTGTGGAGCAGGGTGTGCTGAGCACCTCCTCTGTCCAGTGGTCCATCTGCATTGGCAGGTCCATCATCAATTTTCACCTTTTTTGGGTCTATTATTGGAAACATTCTCCATGTGAGACAGCAATGATGGCAAAACCTTGGTCTGTAAAAAACCAAGTTTTTTCCATCATTATTAATGAAGAGAAGCAATGGAGTAAAACATGCTGCTACTAATAATGTAGATCAGCCAGTGGTAGCTTCAGTGGGGTCCTGGACTCCTGTCCTGTGGTAGGGAACGTGCCCACTCCCAGGCTGGTACTCGGTCCTCATGCACCTCTCACTCCTGGTACTTTCCTTTTGCATGTGCAGCTTATTCCTCTGCTGGTTTGAGCCAGTGTTGAGGGTCTCAGGGAGTGCAGGATCAAGCCTCTGGAAGGGCAGATCCAACAGATCAATTTCTATTATAGCTTACATGGCCAGCAAACTCTTGGCGTGACTTAACTCAGAGTTTGATTGTAGCTCAATGACTTGCTCAAGCTATTGAAAATTAATTTGATCAGCTCCTTGATGGAAACGTGTATGGCATGTTTCCTTTCCCTGTCTGTATCTTTTCAGGGACTCAAAGCATCTGCAGGCTAATACATCCTGCTGCTTGCTGACCCTATCCGAGGCAAGGGGACACAGAGGGGTTCCTCAGCCAGGCATGGCGATACCCTTCTTCACTTCTCCAGGGCAAAACACAGAGTGACGTTAGACACAGGCCATAGCTGTGCTGCCCATGATGTCATGTTTGGGCGTTTACAGCTCTTGCTTCATTACTGCAGTAACAGTCAACTTTCTTGTGACCATGGCAAAGGACACCCTTCTCAGCTGTGTAAGCCAAAGGTCTCACCTTTTACTTTTCCACCTCACTCTCTCTTCACCTGTAACTCCAACAAAAATAACACACCTCACTCCCTCTTTTCCTGCCCTTTTTTTTTTTTTTTTTTAGCAATAAAGTCAGTTAAGTTTGGGCATAAAGGGTGTATTTATGCCCCATGTGTTTATGCCTCCTCATGATCTCTTTATAGAGTTCACAGTCTAGACTTGCTTTTAATTTCACCAAATTCCTTTCTCCATCTCCATGTGAGGACAGAAAGATTGTTTTACCTTGTCTCAGGATGCTCCTGCCCTTTCCTGTCCCTCCCTGGTCTTTAGTTGTCTGAATTTTTACTTCTTTTATATGAACATGTTGTCCCAAAAAACGAAGCTATCATTTATCTATAGTGACTGTTTAATGTGATTACAGAGCAAATCATTTATACCCTGAAAAATCAATTTGGCTTTATTTTGTTCACATCTTGGCAGACTCTGCAGCCTCCATTATGCTTGAAGAAGCTTTCACTTAAGACAAATTTTTAAAAAAAATTATAGTTTGGCTTCATTGCATTCATAGCTATCTCCAGATACGTTAATACTCCATTGCAATATTTCCTAAAGGACTGTTTCACCGATTTAGATCGAGTACCACCTCTGATGGTGTCTAGACTTGTACAGTGAATGGGCACGGGACAGAAGAGCCCACTTCAAACATTCAAACAATGTGACCTCATCCAAACTGCCAATTGACGGTCCCTGGCTGGTCCATGCCCAGGAATTTCTTGAGAAACCGCTAATGGGTCTGGGCCAAACTCATGTGAGGAATTTATCAGTATGGAGGATTGAGTAATTCGTTGTGTATATGTAGCTGTGTGGTTACAGACAACCCAGCACAGACCGTGCTACACCTTCTGCCATTGAGAGACGCGTGCAATTCCTTCTGAGTGAGGATTGCAGATCTGGGGCTAGAGGTTTTTTCTGCAGCTCTTCCTTCCCATCGCCTGCTCCCCTGAGCAATTCCTTGTGTCTTTACTCTTCTTCAGGGACATGGGGATTTGAGTTTAAGGCAGTCAAGGCAAGGAAGTTAGTCCTTGGAGGACCACGCATGACTTTGTTAGGTAGAAGAGCAGCATAAAAATTCAAAGAGAAAGCTGCGGTAGCATTAACTTCACCCCTCTGTGCCTCTCTGCCAGACAGCATGGGACAGCTGTCTGAGCGGAGCGATTGTTGTAAAAGCTGTCAGTGGGTTTGCTTTCTCACTTTCTTTTTTTAATAGCTGTGAGCCTGACTTTTTTCTGCATGCCTCACTCCCTTCCCTCTCCTTTTTGCCACTTCATCGTCTCCCTTACGGTGGTCTCTTCTGAGCACACTTTGTGTCATACAGACCGTGGAAAATCAGGGATACGGGAGCAGTTGCACCTCTGAATCTCTCCCTGGAGGCACAGAGGGAGTACGGTGGTTTTCTCTGACAAGCACATTGTGCTGTCTTGGCTGTGACCGTGTCTGTGGATGGCTGCAGAAGTGGGTGGTAAATCTGAAATCTCTTGAATGCTTCCAGAGGAGGGCAACACAGCTGGTGAAAGGGCTGGAAGGAATGTCCTGTGAGGAGTGGCTAAGGACTTTGGGCTTGTCTAGTTTGCAGAAAAGGAGGCTGAGGGGCAACCTCATTGCTCTCTGTAGCTTCCTGAGGAACGGAAGTGGAGAGGAAGATGCTGAACTCTTCTACCTGGGATCCAGTGACGGGATGCGTGGGAGTGGTTCAAACCTGTACCAGGGGAGGTTCAGACTGGACATTAGGGAACTTCTTTACGGAGAGGATGGTCAAACACTGGAACAGGCTTCCTAGAGAAGTGGTCAATGACCCAAGCCCATCAGTTTTTAAGAAGCATTTGGACAACATCCTTAATAATATGCTTTAACTTTTGGTCAGCCCTGGCTTGGTCAGGCAGTTGGGCTAGATGATCGTTGTAGATCCCTTTCAACTGAAAAATCCCCTCTCCCTCTCCACCTCAAGGACTGGGGTATCAGGGCAGATGCAGATATTAACCAACGCACTATCATCTCTAATAGTGTTTCAGAGCCATGTTAATCCCAAAGGGTACCAGCAGGCCCCTATACTATTCTGAATATAATCTCTAAATTAAATACCTTCCTCAAATGTCCTAACCATGCTGCTGTAGAGTGAGAGGCAAAGCACCACCAACTCTGTTTGAGCCCAATTCTGATAATCCTTTGGCATTACAGAGGTAGACTTATTTTTTCCTGGACATGTAGCTTCCCTGTCTAAATCTAAATCAAAAGTGCATTTGATCTTGTTTGTCATACTGCTGGTTTTTTGCTGAGAAATGCAAGGCAATTCAGCATACTTTTCATTCAAGGATCTTTGAACAGCATGGTATGCCTACAGAAAAAAAATCATGGGTGCTGATGTGCTGCTTTCTGCATGCAGGGGCTCAGCAGCTGTTATAAAAGTCACTCTGCTGATTTACCCCAGTGAAAAGTATGAGCATCTTTTCTTCAGGCAGTCAATGCAAACTGAGTAATTTATTTGAGTGTGGAAAGATCATTAAACAGGAAATGTCAGGGATGGGCAACATCCATAGGAAAACAAAAATATAAACTGTCTGTGTTAGAATGAAGAATCAGACTGACGACGATTTGCTATTGTACTTTTTATGAATTAATACCATTTTCTTGTTTAGAAAGCTGTCATAATTAAGAGACTCTCCGTAGCTGACTCAGAAAGCCTTCTGCAGGCTGTCAGCTAATACCAATTCAGGGCAGTATTGCTTGCACAGGACTTGAACGATGATAAAAAAAGTAAATCAAAGGTTTACTGTTTTTAATCTCGTAAATATTAAAAAATAAACGTTTTGTGTAACCCCCCCTTCATTGATTAAAATTGAGGCTTTTAATCTCTTCCAGCTGCTAGGGAAGTGGAGGGAACGTGCATGGTGAAATGGGAAGCAACACTGCCATTTCATTTTTGATTGCCAGTTAAAGGTTTTTATCATCAGCCTCCCCTGTGTTTTGATGTTGTGATGAACCCGTATGAGCACTGGCAGCTCAGACAGCAGCAGAGCTGAGCAGATCCCTGTCCCTGTCCCTGAGCTTCCTTTGTGGGCTTTTACTTTAGCAGACTTAGCTCTGTGGTAGGTTCTCTTTCGGGCAGGCGTCCTAACGAAGCTGATTTCCCCATGGCTTTGTGAGACCCTTCTGGTGCCTAATAAGCTGTGGGAGAGTTACAAATGCATTTGTGTTACTGCTGAGAGTAGACAATTTATTTTGTGATGCCCTCAGTGTGCCCAGTGGCTGCTGCTGATGCAGGTGGATCCCTGCTTGTAGATCACCTCCATTACATAGAACTGCACCTAATGCTGAGGCCACCAGCATCCTAGCAGGTAGGATTTGCACAGAAAGTGGGGAAAGAGGTCTGTTGCATTATCTCACACCCCTCCAATTAGCCCAGACCAATGGATTTCTTCTTGTATGGTCTGCTGAGCTGAATTATTATGTAGAGCTACAACTTTTCCAACACGACAACTGCAAAAAAGGGGCAAATGTTACAAACCTGAGGCGATTAATTCAAAGTGCTCTGGTTGCTTCGCTCATTGCTTCCTGGAGCAGAACGCCAGATGTTTTTGTAACACAGCACAACATGACTTACAGGTATAAAAATGAGTTTCTACACCAGACCTCCCACTGCCCAAACTTTACTTACTGCAAAACTGAGAATGCCAGAAAGAGAACTTCTGCCTGGTCCTTGGGAACATATGAATGGATCTCCATAGGCTTCACAAGGAGCAGACAGCTTTAGCATTCACCCAAGTGCGAGTGTTCTGGTTCTGCCCAAAATGAGAGCCATTTTGACCAAGCTAGAAATGATCGGTAACAGTTTCACAGCTGTTTTGCACTGGAGAGGGCACTGATTTTATTCTTGCCTCTTCGGCTCCGAGCAGGTTTTTCCCATTTCTTGCACAGAAGGGCTCCTCACCAGTTACATGCTCTAAGCCCGTAAAATGCTAAATAAACCTCCCTGCATTCTTTCTGTGCAAGTATAAATCCACCCACCTATTGCTTTGCAGCGCACACTTCACAGGTACAATAATACTCAAACGTGCTGATTCAGCATGATAATCATTACAGCTGTACAACTCCTAGATTTACCTTACTTTGAATGTTATTTTTGGGCTGCCTTCTACAGCAAAGAATCAGTGAATGTAGGAAAGTATTAAATAGTACATAAAGTGCAAGAGAAACTTTGTGGGGAACTTTGCATGAATCCCACTAGTTTTAGTTAAAAATAAAACCCAGCCTGTCACTTCCAACCTAATGATGGCTGGTGTACTGTGCCTTTTTTAATTGTCATCCCATTCTGTGATTAGCAAGCTGCCTCAGTTTAGGACCCATGCAAAGGAAGTCTGGAGGAGCAGCTTTGAGAGTAGCTGGTTTACATATATGCCAGAGGAGGGCATAGCTGTCAGAAGGGACAGGAGGGTTCTTGAAACACCTGAAATAAGCTGAGTCTCCTATTATTGCACTTTTGAGCATCTTGCTGAAAGGTAAAAATCTTCCGTGTGATTAGGAAGGTATATATATTATTAATCCATGTTTTTTCCTTATATTTTTGCTTCTTATTTTTCACAGCCCCTAGTCTTAATTTGTTTCCCTTCCTAAAGATATCAAAAACATAATATAGATTGAGATGTAAGTTACTGGTAAAAAAAAAGGCATGTATGTAAGCAGTTATAAAAATCTCTGATTCTCTTAACTCCATTATTTAAACTGTCAGTGGTCTTTTGAATTTTAGGACCCCCTCTTGGACTTCTAGGTGAATTTTAGATTGTTTTGTTAGTACTCCACAAAGCTGTCTCAGCTGCCAAAAAGATTCTGTATAGTGCTTCTGTCAGTCACTGTACCTCCAGAGCTGCGGCACCTGCCTCTCTGTGCTCTGTGAGTACATATCCCTGTTGCAAACATTCCCTTGTCCTGTTTTTTGTGACAGACAGCACTCCTGTTACCACAGGAACAGGTTTTGGCTTTTTCTAAGAGCCTAAAACACTTTGTGCTCCCATAAAAATGTGAAAATGGGGACCCAAGCAACCAGCAGCTGACAGCAGCGAAGAACAGCTGTTTCTAAGCAGGGTATTTCTACCAGTCAGCTGAAGTGTAGTGTTTTTATTAAGATTAGCTTTGCTTTTCCATTCGTGCTCATCCCTTGCCCCTCAGTGCACAGACATCCAGTTTTCCTTCTCCGTGTCCCTGACCTTCTCAGAGCATCTTGGCATTTCAACACTTAATTTCTGTGTCTAGCCTCACTATTTTCACCAATTCCACCTTCCTGGACTGCCTGCCATTGTAATGAATTTCCATCTCTATCATGTGTGTAAGGCAAATCCATTTTTAAATGAACAGATGTTGGTAGTTCAGAGCAGCTCAATTATGAATGACCCCCATCCTTCTCCCAGGCTGTATTAGCCCTCTTGCCAAAGAAAGCTACAGCAGAAAAGTAAACAGATTAACTGAATCATGCATGTTTTTCATGTGTTATTAATTGTCCCTGTTTCCATTTATTAAAGGACTTAGCCAATAACCTCAAGATGTTCTACAAAAGTACATGAATAATAATTTACAAGCTCAGCACAATCATGCATTAATATACCAAACAGATGCCATGAACCATCAACCATAACTTAAAGCATTTATCTAAAAGTTTGAGGCAAGGCTGTTTTCCCTGTGGTCCATCAGTAACACATCCCATGAAGAGCTTCCTCCCAGACCAGTTATGTCAAATTCAGTCCAACATGTCAGGTAGCTGCTAACAGGGTAGGTAAGGACTCTGCTGGGACAGAGGCTGGCCTTGCAAAATCCCTTTAGCCTTGCCAGTCATCTTGTGGGCAGATGCTCTTGCTTCATGGATCAGCCCTGCCCCGTGGCTGGAACATCTGGCACAGTTACATCTGTAGGCATCCTCTAGTGTCTAGGGTGGGTGCCGGACCCACTGAGAAGAGTCAGCCTGCTAGAAGTGCCTGGAAAAGGCCTTCCTGGGAGAAGGTGACGGAAGAACTGCTGTCTCGTGTGGGAGGCTTAGGGTTAGCTGGATTGCTCAGATGCCAGAAAAAAAATCAAAGCAGAGAAAACCAGAGAGGATGCTTTAGACAAAGTCTCAGAGGTCAAAAGGACTTCTGGGAAGCAAACACAGCACCTGAAATGAAAAGTCGCAGAGCCAGGGGTAGAGATCTGTACTTCTGTCTGGTGTCTTTCTGCATCCTTGCAACAGCATTTGTCCTGTACCAGCTGTTGTTTTGTTAATTTTGTGTGCACAGGGAGTGGTAGAAAGGATACAAACAGTGTGTAAATAGGGTGCAGCCTAATCACAAATGGGGAAATACAGAATCATCAATGTTATTGATTGTAGAGACCTGTTATTTGTGTAGGTACAGGGTTTTCTTCCTAGCCCCAGACAGGAAGAGAGGACAAATCAACAGGACTGGCTCCAGTGTTACACGAGGAGGTCATTTCTGATCGCTTTTAAAGCCAGATTTGCCAAAGTATACAATACTGAGGATTACAAACTAATTTGTTTGGGTCTGGAGCAATGAGATAAGCTAAGGCTGCAAAAACAGCAGGTTCAGCCCCTAAGGAGCATCCTGTGTCAGTGCCTGAACACATGGATAGGAACGTAAAACAGTGCTGCTGGTGAGCTTTACAGAGATCCACATCTAGAAAAGAGGTGATGGCTGTGATAGAGGTGTAGGGAAAATCACCAAGAATCACATGAAAAAAAACCGAAGGACTTTTTCCTGGAGAATAGAGTAAATGCTGGAACACAATAGAATGATAGGCACAACTAGGATATAGCCAGATCATTAAAATCTTTCCCAGCAGAGCTTTAGCTTATTGCCATGAAAGCCCAGGGATTGATTTAATGCAGTCAGCATGTAGATGGGAAGGAAATGGCTCTTCACCACACCATCTGTTTATCCCATCCCTGTAACCCCACTAGTTAACTCTTTTGTGCTGCCTCTTCCTCTTGCTGATCCCCTTCAGAAATAAATACAAGGCTCTGCAGAGTCACCACTTGCCGAGTCCCTTAGTTACATCTTCTGAGGTTAGAAAAAACATCTAATGATCCCTTTGGGGACAGGCAGAGCACTGTGTCCTCCCTGGGTGATTGTCACATAGGCAACCCATTGGTTTTGCCTGCAAGAAGCTCTGGTAGAACTATCATTAGCAACTTAATTTCTGCACAAGTAACCTTCAGGGAACAGCACGCTTCTCTTTCTGGTGAAGTTTCACGTGGCTGTTGCAGTATTTCCATGCTGCCGTAGGAAGCTCACTAGTAGGTGGATAGCTCTTCTCCAAGCTCTTCTGGCTATGAGTGATGTTCCTTGACTTTCTGCTCTAGAAAGGAGAACTCTTCACTGTTGCAAATTCAGGTATGAGGAAGCATTAGCAACGTCATTGAAATGGGATCTTTGCTCTCTAAAAACTTTTCATTTGATTATGCCACAAATAGAAGGCCCCTGCTCTGCTGACAGTTGGAGATGCCTCTGAAAAATTGTAATTCCTTCAATCTCTCAAACTAAAGCACTCTCAATGGCAGCTCTACACCGACCACTTTTGCCTAAAGGGAGATGCTTAGGTGAATGTAGCACATCCTTTTCAGAGCATATTTCTCCTTGACTGGATACTCTTCAATGTTTGAGTGCTTAGGTCTTGGGTCTTTTTTTCTATTCAAGGTGTTCCTCCCCACTGAAGCACTGATCATATTAAAGGCAATTACAGTATGTTTCAATAGCCAGCACTCCTTACTCACACACTGCCAGCTGAGAGCTCTCAAATGGGAAAATTTTAGTTCTTGCTGGGTTAAATGTTTCACTTAAAGAATCCCAGAGATAATTCTTAAGGTTATTTCACAGAGCTTTCTACAGTTAAATGAAGTAGATATTAAACATTTGCATAACCTTTTGGTCTTTTTTCCTGTTAAATTTGGATTTCTCAATGACTTAACTGAGTTATTTTGTGTCTATTACACAGTGGGCTGACTTTGTCTTTCAGTCAGTGAATGATCTGCCAGAAGTGTTCATCTCTTCCAAGTCTTCAATTTAAAAGAATTGCTAGGTCACACTGCCAGTGGGTTTTGTTCTAGCATCTCTGATCTGAGAAGCAGAGATGTGAGTTGCTGAATTGCCCCAGGTCATTCTCCCTTGCAGCATTCCTGTGGCTTCATTTGCAGGGCATTCCATGGGGAAGGTAGGCATGGGGATATGTTCAGCGGTCATTTGAGCTTGGGTTTCATCAAAAAGATCTGTAGAAGGGGAGTGAGCACTGGCAGCACTTCCCTGAATTTGGTCCAGGCAGGTTCAGTCTTCCCTGATAAGGCAAGAGGCTGTATCTGTGAGTCAACAAGGAAAAAAGTAACTCTGAGGTAATTTTGGCATGGCTGGCTGGCAGGAAGCAGAACCATGGTGCAGTGTGAGCTTTGGGCTTGAAAGCAGCAGAGCCAGGCTAGAGCAGTTCTGACCTGAGCCTAATTAATCCCACCTTTCAGTGGAGGACTGCTACTAAGCTACAGCAGGGGTCCTTGTGCCCTTCTCTGTGGTGTGACATAGGCATGCCCTCAGTTTCAGCCCCATGAGCATTTAAAAGCTCAGGTCCTTGAGCAAATAGGAAACAAGCAAATGACTGCCCAGCCAGCAGCCTAAATCTGCTCCAGTGAGGAATACTACCATGTTTGTGAATTAGCTTGAATCTGGAGTCAGTGGCTCTCCCCACCAAACTAGTCTCCACTAATAGACTTGGTTCGGGTGAGGAACGTCTGACAGCGACAGAGCAGCATGTTTTACCTCTCTGTTTTGTCACATGGAAAGATACAACAAGGTTTGATGCTTTGGCTCGTTGAGGTACGGAGGCTGCCCATTTTTGGGTCTATTGTTCATAGGTTCTGCCCTTTAAAATTATTTCATAATTGCTGACTCATCACTTCCAAACAAAACCGATGGTGTTCTACATTGCGTGGCACTGGAAGTGCATTGTTTTAATTGAAGCTGCTGTTATAAAAGCTTTTCAATAAATTAACAAAACCTTGAAAATGACGAAGTGAACAAATGTAGTAGCTGGTAGCACGTTCCATATAAACCCAAAGTTTTTGAATGCCAGGTAGAATGTCCTCGATGTCAAAAGCAAGGCTGATAGCAAGAGGTGTTATCTTTTGTTAGACCAGTGGATATAGCTGGAAAAAATGAACAAGCTTTCAATTGCAAAACACTTTTTCAGGTCTGAAGGCTTCAAATTAAATTTCAGGCACTTTATAGTCTGGTATGGTAATATTTAAAGAAAAAAAAACCCACGATGATTTCAATTCATTTAAATTTCTACTTAGAGAGGAGAGAATAGTTCATTTGGGGAACGATTTGCAGTTCTTTTGCTGATGTATTTCTTTGTAAATGGAGAGTCTCTCTTAGGCATTTATTGAGACCATTTGGTCTTCAGGCAGAAACCCATAAGAGGCAAAAGCAGAGAACAAAACATGAATTCTGCAAATCCTCTGGGCCCATGTTCTGCGTGGCTTTGCGCTGGGGATATGCAGGAATACTGGGTCTGTCACAAGCAGGGCTGGCCAGAAGCCAAATGTGAAGATTTTGACAATTTTCATTGGAATAAAAGCAAGACCTCTGAAAATTCTCATTAAATGAACAGAGAGAGGGCTGCCCACCTCCCTACCCCTTTTCCAACACAGACCTGAACAGCAGTAAAGTTGTGCTGGACTGGATTTAATTTCTAGAACAGCTGAGCCCTTCTAACTCTTTCAAATCCAGAACTGTATTTCTCAGACTGGACAGTAGTGAAAAGAAAGCATAGTATTCTATTTATAATTTTATTTTACTTTAATAAATATCTTATGTGTTTTATCTTTCTGCAGTATGGCTTTTCCTACTATGGGGGCTCTGGGCTGGAAACCTTGGTTCCAGCCCCCTCGCTCATCCACTAGGCAGCTCAGTGACCCAGGGCCAGTAACATATGACCTCTCTGTGCCCTGGTTTCGGCATCTGGCAAGAGAGGCAGCAATATGAATCCTCCTTTCTCCAATAGAGGGAAAGAGGAGTGGTAGATTAATACTGCATATCGTTACTGTTGATTGATTTTCTGTTCCAAGTTAAATCAGGCTGAAGAGCAGCTTGAAAAGTCTTTTGGCACTTTTCATCATTCCAGAGAGCACCATTGCTGCAGTCTGCTCCAAGCTCAAACCACCTCGCTGGCATCTGGAGTCTTTGAACCGTCTTTTCCCTATTTATGCTCAGAAGCGTATCACGCTTAGGAGATACTGCAGTGGGCAAAGCCAAGGCTGCTTTCTTTGAGGGGTTTCTTTTTTTTTAATCATCTGTAGTAAAATGAACAGACCATCCCTCATCTGCACCACAGCAAAGCTGAATCGATTGACACTGCTGCTTACTGACATTTCATTAGGCCAGTGCCAATAGCAGATATTGATCCAATGGCTGATAAAAATTTGGAAGGACCAGGCCTGCCTAATCTGGTTGGAAACTGTCCTGTTGAAGGGGCACTGTCTTGCAGTGACCACACCACCAAGAAGCTGGGCCAGGATGCAACGGGAGGCTCCCTTCAACTCTTGAGCCCTAGGGTTGTGATGTGCTGGCAGGATTGGTGGTGGCGACATGGTTTTAGTGCACCCCTTGGTGGAATATGTCACCAGCTATTTACATTCATGGGGAGTTCTAGAAGTCATGGGATGGTTTTGTTGTGGTGAGTAGAGGCCATCTTTGCTGGGATTCTCCTCCACATCCAGTGAAAGATCTTGAGTCTGTTGAGCTTGGGTTTTTTAGCCTTCTGCAGGGCTCTTCTTTCCCAGGGGCTGGAAATCCACCATGGTTCCTCTCAGTATCTCAGCTTCCCATCTTGCAGGAGCTCTGTGATGTACAAAGCAAGAAGCGTCTGCAAGATGGAAGGAAAGAAACTCCAGGAAGCGTGTTAGAAATCTGGTCTTCTGTCTGCCTTAGTGCCAGGCAAAGTAGTAGGAGAAACATCTCCCCCGCCCTTTGCTCCCTCTAATAATTCCTTCAGTAAGGAAGAGAAAGGGAAGGGGAAAGGCAAGGGCAAGGGGAGCAGGAAGAGAAAGGGGAGATGAGTACATGATACTATCCACCAAGAGCTCGTCTGGAAGAAGGAGAGATTGGTAGAAGGAGGCAGAGAGCAGGAGGAACCATTTCATTTGTTCACCCACCAAATGACCAATCCAGACTTGTTTACATGAGAGAGTTGTTATGGAGTAAAGGAAGGTGTGAGTTTAAATCCCAGAGTGGATAAACCTAACCAGAGAGAGGGGACACGGGTCCTCATGAGACAATACTCAGTAACAATTACATGCAACAGTTATCCCAAAATTGCTCTCTGCTCAATTTCCCCATACTTAACTGTCTGTGTTGTATACAGAAAACAAATTAGACCCTGATTCAACGAAGTCTTTCAGATCCCCAGTCCAATTTAGTCTTTGTATTGAGTTCAGTGTAGGATTTAGGGTCCTGAAAAGGAAGTAGGAGGCTACAGCTGGGATTCATTGCCCCCAGTTGTGACAGGAGCCCCATAGCAGGGACCATGTCTCTTTGGATCACGGTCACAGTTCAGTCTCTTCTGAGGGCACACAGATTAATACTCCCCTCTGCAATGGACTGATCCTAAACTAGGCCAACCAGCAATAGTCCCTGGTTGAAAAATACCATAAATTCAGAAATGAAGTAGCCTTTCTTGTTTTGGTTTTTTTTTTTTTAAGTAATTTTGTATGTGGAAGGTGCATTTTGCTGTCTTTGCTCGTATTGGAGAAATAGGTCTGAATCTGGCTGTTCTGCAACATGCTAAGGCATCTGCTTTTTGGTTAAAGCAAAGAAAACAGAAAATACTGAGGGCAAAGCAGCAAAAGAAGTTTTCAGCTTCAATTCCAGAGTCTTATTTGAAAACCATGTCAAAGCCCCCCGCTTCCCAAGGTGCACAGTGCCCTTCTTCAGCATCCCTTTCCAAGCAGAAACACAGAGCCCAGCAGGCAGCAGATAGGACAGCTGAGCCTGCAGCAGTGGTAAATCCACGCACTTTTTCCACTGGGGTGCAAAGAGAAGGAGACCTCTGTAACTGCCAAATATACAGGCAGAAGGTGCTCGGCTCTGGACAGCTGGAAGAACAGAAGAGTTCCTGATCCAGGTGACTGAGCTGCTCTCAAAAATTGCTCTTCTGTTGCTGTAAATGTGTGCAGTGGTGCAAATGGAGTAAGAGGCTTTGGCATTTCTTCTGGAAATCTGACTCCTTAGCTCAGCACTGCTTAGTTAAACGTGTAATCACACCGTTTGAAGAATCAATGCCCATCACTCCAGCTGACCGATCCTTCCTTGCAAAGTAGGTATCAGTGCTACCCTTAATCAAGGTTTCAGTGTTGCATCAGGGCATCAGGAAAGGACTTCATGTGGCGTTATACATCCATTGCGCCATGTCCTAGATGTCTCAGTGCACCAGTGCCTTGGGCACTTAATCTTGAGTTTAAATCCTGGAACACCTATGTGTATTTTTTAATGGCTGTCTTTTTTAATGAACAGTCTCAGTTTTGGCGACAGGCCAAACCAGTGGCCTCTCTCTGCTATCAAGCCATAGATCCAAGTCTCTTGGTTATAAATAGTTAGTAATGATGGAGGGATTTCCAGACAGTTGGAGGAATTAGGGCAGTGCTTTTATCCTCTCTTGCACTGGGAGAGATGGAGACGTGAAGAGACAGTGTGATTTGCACAAGACCTCCCACTTGGCCAAAGGTCAGGCCAGCAGAATAATCCATTCTCCTGAATCCCAGCCTGGTGCTGTATGTATTGGGCCATGAAGCTCTGGGGATGTGGCAAATGTGACTTGGATCTCTGCCTGCTTCTCTTCTCTTTCTTCTTCAATCCAGATATGTTTTAAAGTAAACCAGGATGATTTCAGATCCATACCAAGTATGAAGTAGATGGGGCAAACTCTCAACCACTCTCTTCTTAATATGCATGCTTGTTTGCAAATGCAGATGAGCCTAATTGGCTGCCAGCACGCACAGATGTCTCTCTGCAAGAGTAGTCGGGTGCTGTGTGAATTGATTGCAAACACAAAATGGAACCAGATTAAAATTTGACCTACAGTAACCAATTTCTAAAACACAGGGCAAACAGTAATGAGATGATGGAAGTTCTGAGCTCTGGGAGATCAGTTAGTGGCTGTTGTTGCGTTCTTCTAAAGGGTCTCTCCCTCCCTACATGCCCCCGCTTTTTCTTTAGGTGAGCAGCTTGGGGGACACAGATCTTTATTAAATCATGATGAAAGGTTTAACCCCTTTCTTGCACATAAATCTCCCTTAAAAGGGCTTTCTCAGCATCTTGGAAATAATTCTCCTTTCCTTGAAGTGATACCACTGTGTCTTGGATTGGAAATCTTCACATCTCTTACAAGTCAATTCTATAGTCATTTAGGAGGAAACTACATTAATGCGGTTTCTCCAAAGTAAAATGGAAATGAGCTTGGTAGCAAGCTTTTGCTTTTGCATGCTACTGTGTCTGTGAAGTCAGGATCAATGGAAATTTGCAGAAAGGCTATTATTTACTGTTTCTTTCAAGCAGCCAGCAGACTAAACTACAAAAATCTTCTTTTCCTCCAAAATCCATCATGAAAGACTGTTTAGTGAAACATTCCTATCCCGGAGATTAACTAATTGCTCAGCAGTCAGTCATTTTCACTGCACAGCCAAGGACAATGATTTCTTTCCCACACGCAGACGGAGCAGTAGTTTAACACAGAACTGTTCCTGGGACAGGAGGATTAAGGAGAATTTACAGGAGAGCAATTAAAACAGTTGTTAGAGCAATTTGTTTTTGAGGCTGAATTTCACGTCAAAGTAAAGCTAGCTGAGAAGCGTACAGAGCAGAAGAACAATAAAGCCATCATTTCAGGTCATCTATCCTGCATCCTCAGAGTGCAGATTCATGAAGTGAGTAAAGAGGACATGGAGATTTACAGGAGTAAATTAGGTGAAGCAGCCTAAATGCAGTTTGCATTTGGAAAGAGCCACCCTGGCTTCAGTCTCTGTTGGCTCTTGCTTTTTGTGGCTTCAGCTCCCTTCCATTTCTGCCAGGTTTTCTGTTGCTGTCCTGTTCGGCAGAGGGCTTCTGACCGTGCTTCTTGGTTGCAGGGATTCCTGCCAGCACAGGACACCATGGTCAGAGGCTGCTGTCATGCATGAGCCACACCGAAAAGCTGTCAATGGAAGCTGGGTCAGAGCCAGTGCTCCTTGCTGGCCCTTTGCTGGTGTTGCTGGTCTTGCAGGCTTGGTCTTCCCATCCTAGCTGTCTGCTCCTTCCTCCTTGCCATGCCCTGACCTAAGAGGAGGGCTTACTCCAAAATCTCCCTTGGGGTCAAGAGCTGGAAGTGCATCTTGTGGGCAATGCTGCCATTGCCCTCTCTGTTTTGGTAGGGCAGTAAACATTCCATGAAACAGGTTTTCAAGGCAAGGAACCAGATCAGACACAGTGAGTCCCTCCGCAGTGCATGGCAGCAGCTTCTGACATCCATCCCAAAGGAAGGTTTGCATTAACACCGGCTGTTCAGGTTTCTCCAGCTCTCCATGCGGCTCATAGGTAGGATTTTCAGATGAAGGACAAGTACAGATGGCCCATGATTCTTCTGTCAGGCTGAACTGAATTTCACAGCTCTGCTAGCCCAGGCCACAGGACTCCAGTTTCTGCCTAATTGCAAACAGAAGGGCTTGTGTGAGATAATTTCCTGTTCATTAATTTCTGTCCATTTTTTCAATAGTTTAACTTTTTAAATTTAAGCACATTTTAATCTATGCAAATTAAAAAGAAGATTTGTTAATATCTTAGAAGTTAATTAAAACAAAGTATTTAATGTCTGGAAAAAAAATTATTTAAAACATTTTAACATACAAGTATTAATAGCAAATCATGTTCTTGTGACCTGCCTAGGTTTGAAAAACACTTCATTTTTGGACCAAGCCCGTTTACCAAAGGTTACATGTGAGAAATTGATCTTGACTGGCCTAATCTTCAGAATATCAAAGAGCATCCCAGATATGCCCTGTTTTTACAACTGAGGGCTCCTAGAGAAGGCTGGTCCTCAAGGGCTGAGGGGTGAATCATCCTAGACTCACCTGAGCACATCGAAGCAATGGCCTGTGAAGGGTTTGCTGGTGATGACAGCCCTGAGCAGTGCCGACGGCTGGAGAGATCTGAGCAGGATCTGTCCTGCAACATCTGGGGGTGGGGTGAGATTTGCAAGGCAAAGGGGAGGTTGTACAGGAGCAGCCACAGCCATCCCAGGTGGGCTCCAGTTTCCTAGGAGCTTCCCCACCAACCGCTGGGGGGGTTTTCCTGGGGAGCAGGGTAAGAACAGGGCGACTTTGCCTTCTCTGTTAGTGGATTGTCTCATTGCTCCATGCAAACAAAAAGTCTGTTTTTTCACAAGGTCTCGCTTAGACCCACCGATCTGGCATGGTCTTCCGCGCAGTCATCGCTCGTCCTCCCCCTGCAGTTTTTAAAATAATAGTGTTTATCTGGAAGGAGTGGCTGGTCTCTCAGGCTGGGTGGGGAACGCATCCCAGCCAGGAACTGGCAAGATGCCAGCATGCTGTGGGGAATAAAAATAGCATCAGATGAAGGGAATAATACACAGAGAGAGAGAGAAAAGCTTTACAGGAAGGTTTTATACAGGATCTTCACCAAACCCTGACATATGCACTGCTAGAGGCAGGGTTTTGGATACTCCTTACCCACCATCACATGGAGGATGTCTGCACCCAAATGACATGCAGAAAGCTCCCAGTATAGACACGGGAGACAAACAGGCGTTTCTAGGTACAGCTTGTCTGACCTGTTTTAACATCTGGCTGCAGGTGAAATGACTCACGCCTCCAAGTGCCTCGCTCGCTCTCTGGACTGTGCGGGGCTCCTGGAGGGTGAGTTGCGATGCAGACACAGGCTTCGTAGGTGAACCCTGTTCTGAGTGTCTGTGCTCTGGAAATTGAGTGTATTTTGTAGTTTGTGCTTAGAAGCAGGAAAACAGCGCACTCGTCTGAGCACCTCACGGGTTGGGATATCCTGTGTCTAAATTCTGCATCTGACACCAATTTGCCTCCCTCATAAGCATGCGAAATGTGGCAATTACTTTTCTACGATGCACTCTAAGGTGTGAAAATTAATAGTATTTTTTGCAAAGGTTTGGTTAATTCAGCCTAGGCATGAATTAAGCTTTCCTTATTTTTTTCAGTTGTATTTGTTGGGGTTTTTTTTAGCATTGTTTCCAAAGAAAATGAGGTATGTGTGATTTCAGAATTAGTCTGATACTGGTTATATCATCAAAAGCTTTAAAATCCATTTGCCAGCTTCAGCTAAGCTTGTGTAAAGGACTCGCCTTGAATCATTTCAGGCCAAGGAGGCAATGGAAGACACCTCTCCTATTTCCAAAGAGGGCCTATATAAGAGGTTGCCAAGACTAACACACCTTGTGAGAACACCGACCCTTTTTATGGGAATTAGACACTCCCGTAGGATGTGGACCAAATCAAATCCCTGTGGTGGGATCTGAAAGCTGGTAAAGGAGCTGCTCTGTGGGTCTTGTCCAGCTGCAAGCGAGCCAGGAGCTGCTAGCACTTCAGTGTGGTCCAAGGGAGGGTGCATTTCCCTAATGCACTGCCTCCATCGCTAAAGCCTGCTTGGAAAGTACCCACTTGCTCCATCCACTCATCCCACTATCTCCATCTGCAGTGTTTTCCAGTCCACCTGTGGGTCTGTGCTGTCAGATGGGTCACTGGCATGGTCCAGGTTAAAAAGAACCCTATTTATTTCTTCAAATTTGTTAACCCAGATCATTTCACTGATCTCATTGTCAGTGCTGGGGAGGGGAACAGTGAGTGGTTGTCTTCAAGGACACGATATTGAATTAAAGTGCCTTCTAGTATGTTCCTGTATTAAGTGGGAACTAAAATACAAGGATCTGGACAAATACATTGGATTGTGAGTAGCTAGATGTGAGGGAGTTGGGGCTTCTACAAGACATTAATACAGACAAGATAGTTACCCCAGGAACAAATTTTTGAGAGGTGACCACCACCCACAGCAGCCTTGTCTGTGCATTAATGACTTCTCGGTTACTGATTGCAGCCCCTATCAAGCCTCATGGCAGAGCTCCTCCTTCTGCTCTACATAGATGTATGTAGCTGTGGGGACTGAAATGTTGTGTTTGTTTCCTGGTCCAGCTTTTGGTGCTGCAGAAATGCCCAATATACTGTCAACCAGTTCTCCCAGGACAGGGTCTCCCCTTGCCGCAGGATTCCAGCATCTCTTGCCCATCAGCCACGTCTGTAGGATGCCACAGCTTGGGCACCCAGAGTTTATTAGTCACTGTGAAAATCTTTACATGGATGGCTTTTTGTGGCTTTCCCTCTCTCTCACTCGGTGCACACCCGCTGTATTCATCGCCATGACAACTGTGTGCCCTTTTGCTGTACCATTATACTTTTCTGTGAATTTCTGTGATGAGGGGCAGGCACGTATTGAATGCCACTAACAATAGTGTGGGATGTTCTAGGAATGGACAGGATGAACTGTGGTCAAATATTTGCCACTTTTATGAACTTACTGTAGTTTTCCAAGACTTTTACCAGTTCTTTAATCCATTCACATACCTTCCTTGGAGTCACTTATTAAGGGATCCTTGTGAATGGAACAAGGTCAATGGAAGGATGATTTTTGCAGTAGTGGTACAAAAAGAAAGACAGCAGACAAGGGCTGCATTTCAAAGCATTTGGAAAGCCCACAGATTCACTGATTAATTCAGCAGTAGATGAGAGAACTTGTGTGTGTGTCTCAGCCTTGAGCTGGCTCCCTGACCTCTCTTCGCTACTGCCCTCATCTGCACTTGGCTTTGGGTTTGGTTATACCAGCTGGCACCTCACAGGATCTGCTCCAGCAGTAATGTACATTGCCGGTACCTTTGGTAAGGTCCCTCTTTGGAAGTGGTGATGGGCTGACTTCACAGTCACATGAGTTACGTCTCGGTATGGAGTGAAGGGAAAGGAGGTTGGAGTTAAGATGAAATGGAGGATCTCAAGTTGCTTTTGTCTCCTCTGTGCCTGCCTTGTAGATAACCCAAATACTTCCATTCCCAGGGCTGGCCATCAGTTAACTTCTACTTAACCTTTGCCAGCTCAATAATTAACGTCACATCCATTCCTTCTCCTTCCCCAAATAAATATATTTTAAGCAAGAAAAACAGCAACCTGGTCTCATGAGACAGGATTTGTGTTGCGCGGGCCAGTATTTCACAGACCCATCTGTAAAGGAAATTAAGTCCCACACTGAATCTCCATCACATTAATGAATTTAGCACTTGCTGTGAGACAGGGGTATGGCTCTTTACTTCTTGAGATGTGCTATACACACAGTTAATTCAGTTCCTTCTAATTAACTCCTTTGGGGTTTGGGACTATTCCTGGGACATACATTTGGACAGACCTATGTGTAACCTCTCTGAAAAGGGTCAGGGACAACTGAAATAGCTCATCCAATTTAAGGTTTCAAAATAAGCTTCTCCCAATTTGCTGAGGAATGTCAGATTGCATGAGGTGTTTTTCTGTTCTTATTTGTAGAGAAAAATAGCCAGTAATAGTTATTAGACATTAATCGAATTAAGTCTCCATGTAAACACATTTAATCCTATTCTGACTTAGGTTAAACCACTGTAGAAGTGGATTAAATCCAACCACATGAAGAAATTCCTAATATGGAAAAATTCGGTAATGAGAAACAACTATTACTGCTAGAATTCATGTTCCACACACACCCCCCCCCGCCCCGGTTCTTTGTCTGTATAAGAGGATCTTTCTTTTCTTTTACTTCTACATACTCTGATCGTACTGAGTAGTCCTGACCATGACTAGATCCCTGCTGTGCTAGGCATAGTGCTCTCTCGGTTGAGGGTGGACAGCCTGAAGAGGGGACAGTCTCCATGGGGTGACACAGGAATGAAACGGTTTCCTTATGGTGACAGAGGAGTTCAATTGATGAACCGTGGAGGTCGTTGGAGGACCGTGACCCTGGTCTCCAAAGTGCCGTGATGTCACAGTGTCAGCTGGGATGTGAGGGTCTGCTTGGTTGTGCATTTCAGAGTGAAAAAGAAAACAGCAAACACCTGTGAACACATGCAGGTTTCATGAGAAAGCCGAGGGGAGGGTGGGCACAGGGCTGTACATCAGCCCACCTTTGCTCCCTTGGAAATAACGGCTCCACCAAGGTAGATCAGTCCTGAATTCTTGACTCACAGCTAACCCCTGGATTTCCAAGTCCCTGGACGTTTTCTGTCCTAATTCAGAGTGCAGCAGGCTTGCTTCTTCAAAGTTGCTGCCCATAATCATTCCGGGGTGTAACACTTTCTGTCCCAAGCAGAGAAAAAGCTCTGCCAGGCTCCCGCCTGCGTCCTACAAGAGGCTGAAGGAACATCTCGTCCTGTGGAGGTGACAGCAGGAGTGTGTCTTCTCCACTGCATGGGCATAAAGTAGTGGCATAAAGGGAGGTGAGGGTAGTTTTCAGTGCAGTGCAAGTGTTTGAAGAGGAATCAAAAAACTGGTGCTGTGGTCTTTGTTGTTGTTCTGGTCTTTATAAACAGCTGGCAGGACAGAAGTTGTCAAAATTACCTCGTGCCTCTCTTGACGCTGCACTGGACACGGGAGCGCTGCGAGCCCCTGCCAGGCTGCAGGCAGCTGCCTGCCGTGCAGCATCCCCAGCTGCTGCCGGCCACCACCTGCCAGGCACAAGCTGGCAGGGGGAGAAGAGGGTGCTCGAGCTGTGAAATGGAGTCATGGCCAGAGAGCAGGGCAGTGTGGGGTAGGGGATGTTTTACCCACCCCAGGTGTTTTCAGGGACCCAACGCCCCTGGCCTGGCACAGCACTGGCCAGAGCAGCACAGCTGGACAGGGAGACCAGTGGAGGGACCAGCCATCTTCCCTGCGACACAGCTTGGGGACGCATCCGTGCAGCTGGTTGCGTTTAGCATTCTGTCATCTGCCAGAGGTGCCACGCTGCCCTCCAGGGAAAGAAAGGCACAAACAAGACAACACAACCCACCTTCCAAATTTTCATTTAGAAAGTGTGGCTTCAATTAAATGCGATTACTTAATTTTTAATCAAGGGCAACTTCTCTTGCATTTATTTGCCATCCCTAGTTGCTTGTCTGAGAGGGTGGCTCCGTGAGGGTAGGTGCTAATGGAGTTTCCAAATGAGTGTGTGTGTTGCCGCATCTAGGTCAGAGGAGCCAGATGAAAGTATCTTCCATGTTTCTCTCTTGGTTTTGTTTTTTAAACTGGGCTTCTTAATAAACATGTTAACTTTCCAAATTATTATGAGCAGCTGCATCTAACAGCAACACATGAGGATATATTCACTGTGCTTGAAAGCTATCTAATGAAGCTTTGAAGTCCAGCTCATCCCAGATTCATGCAGGGAAGGAGCTGTAGCCATCGTGACACTCCTCTGCTGACTTCTGAAGATGTGAGACTTGAAAGCAACTATTTCTTTGCAAATATGGGCAGATGTGAGAAGCCTTTTTATAAAAAGTCAATAGATAACGAAACGTGGATACACAAACCTACATCTGACTGTTACAGAGTTTTGTTTGTGTGTTGCAGGGGCTTTCTTTTACTTTTCCTACCAACACTATCCCTACGCAGTCCATATTTGCATTTCATCATGTGCTGCTTTTCACTTCAGTATCGTCATCCAGAGAACCAGAGTTTCCCTATCCTGCCTTAGTCCAGCATTCAAGATAACTGGATGAATCTAAAAAAAAAAAAAAATTTCACATGAGTAACATGCATAAAAATCAACAGAAAGGTTTTTACTCTGTGGATCCTTCCACAGCTGGAGGCTCAGATTGCTTTTGCTATCAATGCCTGAGATGCTGCAGGCTGAAATAACTGCAGCGTTGAATGGCATGGCACCACGGAAGAGAGGATATTGCTGGGTTTTATAATCACACCCCCCCGTTACAGTGCTTTTCCATGGTGCTCCCAGTACACCCACACATATTAGACATACAAACTCTTCAGGCAACACTTGTGTTGCTGTGTGAAGCCTCACAACATGGCACATGGGGAATCTAATTGCACCCTCCTACAAAACTAGCACTAAGTAAAGCTAGAAAGGATTGAGCGCATTTGGATTTTCCAGTCTCTGAAAGGGTATGTACGTTGAATTAAACTTTCAGCTGCATGGTCCTCACTGAATTACTGTTTTGTTTTGATCTGTACTAAAGATAGTGACAGAGCAGGTATGAGTGTGAGTAATGGGTAGGTAGGTATCACGGTATTTGGGTTCTTGCTCACTTGCTTTCTTCTCTTTATTCCGTTTCTTTCTTTCTCTTGCTGCCCAGATATTTTTAGTTCTTCAAGTCTCTATCTTCTGCCTCAAAAGTAAAAGTGAAACCCACTTTTAATCTAGACTTTTAAGAAAGTGTGCATGTGTATGTATATGTGTTCTATCTATGCAGTAGCATATATCTGAGGTTACTGTGTCTTGATCGGCTCCATTTGAATTAAGAAATTAAGATAGAAAGGAAGGAGACATGGCTATTCTCTCCATACTGTTTCTCCATCTTCCAGTAACGTTTGCCGTATGCGATGTCCTTTGGGTATTGACTCTGTTGTGGATTTATCCCCTATAGATCATCTTCCGGAAGATCAGCGATGTCAAGAAGGAAGAAGAGGAGCGCCTGCGCCAGAAGAATGAGGTGACGCTGAGCATCCCTGTGGACCATCCTGTGCGGAAACTCTTCCAGAAATTCAAACAGCAAAAGGAAATGCGTAATCAAGGCTCAACCCACATTGACCCAGAAAGGAACCAGCTTCAGGTGGAAAGCCGGAGTGTGCAGAATGGGGCCTCCATTACGGGCACCAGTGTAGTCACCGTGTCTCAGATCACCCCCATCCAGACGTCCCTGGCTTACATGAAGACCAGTGAGGCCGTGAAGCAGAACAACAGGGATGCGATGGAGCTCAAGCCAAATGGAAACGGAGACCAGAAATGTCTCAAAGTAACCAGTCCCATGCGGATGAAAAACGGGAATGGGAAAGGGTGGCTTCGACTGAAGAATACGATGGGGAACCACGAGGAGAAGAAGGAGGACTGGAACAACGTCACAAAGGCTGAGTCCATGGGGTTGCTGTCTGAGGACCCCAAGTGCAATGACTCAGAGAATGGTGTAAATAAAAACCCACTGAGGAAAACAGACTCCTGTGACAGTGGAATAACGAAAAGTGACCTTCGCTTGGATAAAGCTGGTGAGGCTCGCAGCCCCCTGGAGCACAGCCCCATTCAGGCTGATGCTAGGCATCCTTTCTACCCTATTCCTGAGCAGGCCTTACAAACCACGCTGCAGGAAGTCAAGCACGAACTCAAAGAAGATATCCAGCTGCTAAGCAGTAGGATGGCTGCCCTTGAGAAACAGGTGGCAGAGATTTTAAAAATATTGTCTGAAAAGAACGTACCCCAGATCTCTTCCCCCAAGTCTCATTTATCACCCCAGCGGCCCCCCCAGATACCCTGTCAGGATATTTTTAGTGTTTCAAGGCCTGCATCACCTGAATCCGATAAAGATGAAATCCACTTTTAGCATATACCTATGTGTATATATGTATACAGTATATATGCAGAGCTGTATATATACCTTTATACATATATATGTGTGTGTGTATACGGTAAATATATATACATATATATTTTCACTTGCATCCAATATGACTTGAACACACCAAGGATTTTGATATGTAAATATTGCATGTCCAGCTGGATTCTGGCCTGCCAAAGAAAACAATTATTAACATAGATATTGCTTGTATAATATGCAGTTGACTGCATGCACACTTTACATTTATTTATAATCTCTATTATGTAATAAAAGAATGACTTTTGTTTAACAAAGGCAATGTACTATTTAAAGAATCAGGGTCTAACCTGCCAATATTGCCATGACAGTTTTGATCTCAGGCTGGGTGAATTGAGCTTTTATTTCCTTACTGTCTTTTCTGCCGAGTTAAGCAGTAGATTAACATGACGTGGAGGACGCGTTCAGACTCCAATTTCAGTTTCCTGGTATCATTCCATTACAATATACTGTACGTTTGGTGATAAATTCCCCTACTCCTCCTAACGGAAGGGCTCAGCTCAGTGACCAGGGAAGGGCACCGTGTCCGATGCTGGGATGGATCGCTGGAATTTATTTGTGTGGGTATTGTGCATGCACGGCCTTTTATTTCAAGTGTCCTCCTGCTCTTTTAACATCGTAAGTAAGAAATAATAATGGCGATTTATGTAACAAAATGGAACTAACAGAAACTCTCTCAGCTTCACTCCCTGAGTGTTTGGCAGTAACTTCTTTCTTGAAAGCCTCCTTTTACTGATGCCATTTTTACTGAACTGTTAGAGCAACATTATGTAGATTCTCTTTGCAGCACTCAGCGACTGCGTCTGGTTCTGTCAGTATCTTCATTAGGATGTCCCGTTTTTGCAGGATTGAGGTTGCTGTCCCCACCATTGCCCCTGGCAGAAAGACTTTGCACAAGGTCTGAGCAAGAGAGAGAACAATCATAGTTCAGCTCCCTGGGAGCCATGTGAGCAGGTTTGAAATTCTGAAGTTAAAAGGTTGCAGCTAATCCCCCTCCACTCTTTTTTCTGAGGATATTTATCAGTCTGCAACTGCCTTTGAGAAAGAGAGAAAATACCTGGTCAGGATGAAATTCCCCTTAGTCCAGGTACTTGGATGATAATGTTTGGATGGGAGAGTGGTGTATGTGGAGAGGAGATGAAGTCCTCCCTAGGGAGCTGCCTGCTGCTCTTGCTTTGGACTCATGCAAGGTTTCAGTGCATGGGACGGGCATGCTTCAAGAGGAGGCTTGCAGTGCCCACACAGCCAGTCGTCATGCATACTAAGTCCCTTAGGTCTGCGTCAGATGCTCTGACCCTCCTCTTAGCTGGCTCCCATCAGCATCTCCCAGCCTTGAACCATGCTCAGACCCATCTCCACCTCCTAGGCTGGAACATCGCCCTCCGTGCGGCACTGCTGGCTTCACAGGGCTGCAGCAGGGCAGGCTCTTGCACTGGATCCTGTTCGTTCTCCTGTTTGGAGCTGAGGGTTTGGACTCTGTCAGGATCTGCACCTGAGTGTGGTGGGGGTTTTTGCCTCTCCATTTGCACTGGTTTTGAATCCAGATACACGTGATGCACAGCAGAAATGGCCATCAACAGCTTCAGAGCTGTTAGCGGGTACAGCTTGAGGCCAGCAGAGTGCAATGGCTCCCTCGGATAAGGATTTCCCCTCCACACTTAAATGGCCTGTAGCATCAAGATCCCATGTTTTCAAAAGTGCCTGAAGTAAAACTTACGTGTACCACAAGGCATCGCTATCAATCAGGTAAATAAAAGACACACTTGTAATTAGTGGGCATCCTTACCAGATGCTAATACCACATCCACTACTTAACATCGGGAAAATAAACTAAACTGAATCACTTCCTGAAAATCTGAAAAAAAAAAAAAACCAAAACCCAAAACAGACCATTATTTGCAGTGGTGGCAGTTAGGAACCTGCATCTTAGGGTGAACACATCTCCTACTGTGAAATCCAAACCCATAAACCCCCACTAGTTTATAGGAAAGCCAAAGAAGTCATTGCTTCTGTGTGTCAACTCATGGGGTCTTTTGGGGAGATGATGGTCTTTCTCATTTACTGTTCATTTCTGTCCTGTTCCTGCCCCTACTCCAGTTCCATTCTTTAGGAAATTATAGACAGGGGAAAAAAAACGGAAAAAAAAAAGAAGACTAAAAAGCCACCAACAGGGGCAGCTCTCCCCAAAGCCTGGTGGTTAGGCTGCCTGCTCATTCTAGTTTTGCACAGCTGCAGCTGCCGCTGTCGGACCTTCCAGCTCTATTTTGCAACTGCTGCTCTGACACAAGTGCAAATCTGTAACTCTGCAACCACGCTTTGGTCTGCAAGGACAAACTGCACTTGCGAGACAGCAGGACCTTCCAGGTCCAACGCTAAATCCTACTCTGGGACTCTGACAGAATCGAGGATTTCAGAGTTAGGGAGTTACAGGGTAGCTGCAGGCTGCTGGAGTATGTACCGCCCTTGTGAGTACAATTTAAGTGCCAAGCTTTGAAGATTTGAATGTTCTCGCCTGACTCGGGTTGCTGGTTCAGCCAGACACGCAGCAACTGCCCAGTGAATTGCCGAGTCACACAGGCTGTCTGGGGGCCAGGTTTTGGTGAAGTTCCTTGAATGCATGAGGTCTGCTGCAACGTGATGCTGCAGAAGAGCCAGCGGGGTCGTGGGGGTGACTTTGTTAGAAAGCTTCAGCCTTAATGGCATTCCTCTGCCTTTGTGAAGGACTTTCTTTCTTTCTCTGTAACTGATATTAATTCTAGGTAGAAGTGCATGGCATGCAAAGGGATCTCTGTTTAGGTTTATCTTGCAATTCAAGTGTAACTTTGTGCCACTTCGCAATGAGAGAATGTGTAACAGGGTTGATCTGACCTTGAAAATTCTTTGAGCCCGGAATGTCTATTGCACAACTGGTTAAAACGTGTAGTGGCTAAAAGCTATAAATAGTGTAAAATACCAAGTTCAAGAAACAATACAGTGTTTCCAGGTCCAATTCTGGTGCTGCTTTGACTCTGATATTCCAGTATTGTCCATTACAAGTTCGGGGGAACCAGCTTGTACGAGGCAGCAGTGCGGTGGGTGTCTTGCAAACACGGTAAATACAGCCTGCCGATGGGCTGTCCAAGCGTGCTGGAGGAGCAGCCGGAGGCTCAGTTTGCAGGACTGACTCTGCTAGCTATTGCTCTGAAATTTTGGCTCGCACAATTCTGAAGCGCTTTGCCTCCATAATGTCATGATTGGAGCATTACATGTTATGTGGTGGAGTTGTTATCGGGGCGCTGGTTCAGCTTTCCCGTCCCCTCGCAGATGCGCATGATGCGATCGAGCGTGCTGCCGACTGGGGCATCCCTTTTCTGTTGAAGAAGCATGAGCCATAGTCTCGTAGTTCAGGCTCGACTGTAAGCAACCACCTATAGTCAGTAAGTGCAATAAGGACACAAACGTGTCTCTTCCACCTAAGCTGGTGCTTAAGCAGCTACGTGCCGCATGGAGGGAGCTCTGGGCTGCATGCTCTCCTTTCGTTGAAGAGCCGAATACCTGTACAAATCTTCCTGCCACGTGCTAGTAACAGTGTTCTTAGCACTTACCTTGTGCTTTGTGTGTTCAAAGCATTTTACCTGCACACGAGTGGATTTTATCTTTCTGGACTTTGGAATAGAAATCAAATGTGTACAGAAAAGTAGACATTTTCCAAAGCAAACGAACTAGAGCACCTTTAGTAGCTTTTTGTGTAATGTTACATATACGAGATAGAACAGCACTTCAGGATAATAACTGAAAAAAAATTAATTGTTGTAGTGAAGATTCAGTTGTTCTGATTTTGTATTTGTAAATCCTTTTTTCCATCTTTCTCTCTTTGCCAGGGAACAGGGCTTAGAGCAGAGCTGACTCTGGAAGTGACAAACTTAAGCTTTGCCTGTTTTTCTTTTCCCTGTTCTGCAGAAGTAGCACAACTATAGGGACTTGATGCTGCTGGCACCAAAGGCTGGGCTCATTGCTAGATTCTAATTCAGTCTGCATTTACCACCACGTGGAAAGCAACTCTGTTACACAGGTGTGGACTGAAGGTTGAATCTGATGATCATAGTGGACCTTAAAGTGTGTTTTGGATTCCAGGACAATTTTAGAGAACTGGCAGCTGCAGAAATAACGTTGTGCTATTTGCAAGCTGTGAGCAGTTGCTGTGGAAGCAACTGAGACTGTTATACAGATGTCATTGTTTGCATGGGTCAGAAAACAGATGTCCTGCTCATGAAATAGCTTGGAGGCTTTCTGGGGAAAAAGATGTTCTGAACTGGAAGGGTAAATAAAAAGCCTAAGGTTTAATATGGAATGTGGTAGTGAGGAAGTGGAGGGATGTATTATAATGAATCGACTCTTTTTTACTTGGATTTTTGAGCATTTAGAAAACCCAAACCTATCTTTTTGGATGTCAGAATTGGACAGATGATAGTTTGTTAAAATAAAGTTGTCTTTTCTAAGTAAGTGAGGTGGCATCAAAGCGATACCTGTTTTTTAAAACAAGTGTTCAAATACCATTTTCCTACAGATGAGGGTTTTAACAAGTTTTGTTACCATTGTTTATAGTAGGCTGTATCTAAAGGCTTTTCTTCCATTTTTTTCTTTTGTATCAGAAGCTCCTGTGTTAACACATATCTTCAGGTCTACAGGATCTATAATGCTTTATAGTCTTGCTGCTACCATAATCGTTAGAGAAGCTTTGAGAGGTGGGATTCCTTTGCAGAAAGGCATCTCTCTGAGGCAGCTCGAGCTCTGCGACTCTCAGGTCCTGAGCTGCAGTGAGAACTGTGAGCACTCAACAGCTGTAGTTTTCATTTTTCTGGGCACTTCTGGATATCCTTCAGGGCATTTAAGGAGGGAAATAGAAAAGTTGACACTTTTCCTGGATGGCCCAGTCCTTCAAATATCTCTGTGCTGCCAGAGCAGCGCTTTCCCATGGAGCCTACAGGGAGGAAAAGTTCAATACAGCTAGACTTCCACATCTGGGAATAGTTTTTATAACTTTCCCCTTATTTTTTTTGGTACGAGCAGATAACATGGTCTCCACGTGTTTTGTTGGTTTTAATATGTTATAGTGCATTTCAAAATTAAATACATTCTTAAAGCAAAGTGCTGAATGGAGCTAAAATAGACAAGAAGTCCATATCGCTTCGGGCAGAAAACCAGTAAATTTTCTTACTGACATAAAGAATATTGTGAAAAGATCAGCTTTGTGATATATAATAAATGACAAACAAAAAAAAATCATCCTTTACTGAGGGTGTGTTTAGTCATACAGAAAATTGACCTTGTGTTGTGCAGTGGGACAAGAAGGCATATATTGATTTTGAATACTCAAATGATAGAAGCATTGAAAAAGGGCTTGATCACGCCATGATAAATAAATTATGTTAATTTATTATGTTATGTTAATCAGCCTCCTGATGCAAGGCAGGTGGAACCAGGCATCTGGGGCAATATTCTCACAAACCTTTTTATCTATTGTCTATAAAGCAGATAAGTGCATTTCTTCGTTATTTCCTGCTTGGAGATGTAAGCTTGCTTGGCCCACAGTCTGAGACTGTTGGTGTGCACCTCCTCTCTGTCTGGCTGTTTGCCACAAATACATCAATTAGCCTTAATTAAAAGCCCTATAAAGAGGATTTTATGTTAGCTTGGGCTCAGCCCCTCCCTGTCCCCTGGCTCCCAGTGACATGACTGTGTGTTTTCTGGTTCAGAGCGGATTCCGTTTAGATGGACCAATGGCAGAGTGTATTTCTGCCTGCCTACAAAGGGCGTACAGACAAACCATATGTCTATATATCTACCTATTTGGAATAGAGACTCAGATCTGACCCGTGTAAGATAGGTGTTTCAGACAGGTGGGATAAATGGTGCTCTGAAGGTGCCAGTCTCTCATCATTTTCTGTAGAGTAATGACTTCAGATTAGATACTTGATTTGTAGACCGCTAGAGGGTAAATGAAGTGAATCCAACCCATAACTCAGGCTCCCAGCCTGATCTTGTCTGTATAAAAAGGTGCCTCTAAAAGGGACCACTTAACATCTTTCCAGCACAGAAGCACTTTCATATAGATGTGACTACAGCGAATGCTGAAATGTCTCAGCAGCCAGAAACAAAGTGTTCAGCTCCTCAACTGCTAATGAGAGCTCCATGAAGACACTCAAATACTCAGTTCAGGTTTTTAACTTTTTACCTCAATGCCATGACAGGATAGTCTAGAGAACCCCATTTGCACAGGTATATAGCAGTTTGAGGTGCTCTTTATCACAATGCACAATGCCAAGACGAAGAGTGGAATCACTAATAAATTTTTGGACAGTGACAGACTGCCACCAATTTGGGATCTTGGGCTGCTCTTGTGTTTTGAGGATACTAGGAGGTTTTTTCGCTGAGATGTGTCATGCAGTGGAAAGAGGACAAGGCTTGGAAATGTCCAACAAGGGGGTAAATTCTAGTGAAGATCTTCCAAGGTAGACAGAGAGTGACCAACTATCAGGTGATTTCCCAGACCACAGCAGAGCCCTGGCTCTGTGCCAGGGAGTGGGGAGAGAGAGAGGGGAGAGGGAGAAGAAATGATGTAAAGAATGGGGTTCAAAAAGGGTGACAATATTGCACTGAGGCCAGTACTTGTAGTCTCTGCATAGTGGCTGTGTCTTCATAATTTATTTATTTGGAGTTTGGCAGACTCCTCTTTCCTTCAGGTGGCATTTAAGGGTGAGGCTGGCAGCCCTTTCTGGGGTGGAACAGGGAAGGGCTGTTAGAAGACACTCAAATATAGATGCCTTAGGACAAAACATGAGCTTCAGCATAGACAAAGCTTTTCCAGCTTGCCAAAGACCTGTCTGAAGGGGGCATATAGTATCAACCTATGTAGCATCAGTGTATGGACTCTATGTTTGGAGCTGACCCTGCTTTGAGCAGGGGCTTTGGGCCAAAGGATTTCCAAAAGGTCCCTTCCAAACTAATTTGGTGATTCTGTAGATTTTAATGGCATAAATAGAGAGGAGGTAGAATTTGAAGGTTCTTAGTTACGTTCCATTGTTTTCTCGTTTTCAGTTTAAATACCATACTGAGGAATGTGGTGCAAATTTTGAAGATAATGAATATTTCTAAGTGCTGATGCTCATCAAGTAGACACCAGAGAAATTTGGCATATTCTAAAACTACGGCATGTCAATAAATTAAGTCCTTCTCTGGGCATCGGCTAACATCCACACGATGCCAAACACCGAGAAAAACGTCTCAGTGATCATGCAATTTCTGGAAGCAGTGGGCTAATATGGATGCATGAGCAACACCCACTTCTTCTTCCAACCTCTTCCCCAGCCCCGTGAAAGGTGATTACAGTATCTGAAAATGCCATCAAAAAATCAATAGCGTTTGAGCTGTTTTTCACTGTTGCACTGGTAGACATGCACATCCAAGGCTATAGGAAGCGTGTGAAGGGCAGTCGTAAGTAGGTTTCTCATTAGAGACTGGATTTGGAGGTGATTCTCTCCCCTCTGGATTCAGTCTAGTTCTCTCACTGTCAGCGTGTTGACACCATTACTGAAATGGCCTGGGCTTGTCCAGAGGGTGTGGGTATATCCATGGGGTCCATGCACATTCCTAGAGTCTGCCCCAGCTCCATTCCCAGGCTTATTTCCTCCTTTTCTAGACACATTCCAAGGTTTACACCTGGCCCCATTAGATTTAACTGAAAAGCTATTTTTCCAGGCTCTGTAACCTCCTCCATACCCATGATGCTTTACCAGGTTATTCCAAAAATCCTTTCCGGTCTGTGGTATAGCAGCAAGTCTCCAAATTAAACAGGAATAATAAGGCAAGCCTTCTGCCATTCTCAGAGCATTCTTTTATTACACAAACCCTCGATTTTTCTTTTATTTATGGACCTTTTGTATGATCTTGAACAGTACAGTGTTCTGTAGAATAGCAGGGATTGGAGTGTTTGTGGGTTTTAGTGAGCCACTTTGAGAGGGGAACTAAAGTGAGACACCAGCATCACACTCAGTCCGGCATCTGCCATGTGTTCTTCTGGTTTCCTCCTCTGGTTATACCTTAGGTGAACCTCGGCCCTGGCAGCACTTTGAACTGGTGCATGTAAAGCTGGAAAAAATCCTCTTCATTTCCTTGGGCAGATCCTGAGGCTCTGCTCAACATTGCCACGTGTGCTATGCCAGAACAAGCAGGCGCTTTCCTGTCCTGGACTTGGTTTCAGAAGAATTTCCTGAGCTGTTGCAGCTCTTTTCTCTGTTACCACTTTGCTTGCCTAGAAAAAACCCCTTCTGTGCTGGTGTCCACCTCCTCCAGCTGGTGAGGCAGGAAAGGACATGTACGGTCATGGCAAGCAGGTGAGGAGTGGTGAGGTACACTGTGGTTTATGGCTGTTTGACCGGGAATCCATTTTCATCCAGGGCTGCTGCCAAGACCATTAGTCAGAGCTCACAGTTCAGTTTGTAAATTGGGTGTCTTACTTGAGCTCTCATGGAAAAAGTGGGGTTTTTTCTAAAGCAAAACAAAATTTCTCCTCTGCTTCTAATTAGTCCTCTGTTGTCCCTGCAGGATTAATTACTGCCGCCTTCATTTGTATCATCAAATGCTGTTTGGCAACAGCTTCTTTTTTTTATTATTTTAGGTATAATTAGGAGTTCCGGTGTTACAAACAAGCTCAGTCAGGTGGTACTTAAAAATTACAGAGCTGAAATGTCACCTAAACTAGTAGTTCTAACCTAACGTTTGAATACCAACAACCCCATTGCACTCACCGCGTGTTTAGAGCTCATCGCTTTGAGGTCGTCACTATATCAGTGTGGCCATCCTTCTCCTGAAATCAATAAGAGAAGGGTTTTTGGTCTGCAGGGTCCTGCCACAACGTGGCTCTTAGAAAAGGACTCTAGGTGCAAGGTTGCAATGGCACCTCCCAACTCTTCCTGCTGCCCATTGATGCTCTGTAGATTCCCAGCCACATTTTATTTTTTAACTTAAAGAAAGGGCTGAGTGCCACCAACTGCATAATTCTGTCAAGTGGTAAATTAAATTTATTGAGTGGGAGAGGCAGTAGCTAGCAATAAGGCAGGATTTGGGTTTTAAAAATCTGCCTTGTGAGAATTGGGCAAGCTACCAGAAAGACAATAAAGAATTTATCTGGCTATGAATGCCAAAGGAATGCTAAACATGTGAGCGGGAGAATTTATCGACACCAGTGAAGAAGCTCATTAGCGTTAATGTGCAAAGCTACTTGTAAACACACCTTTCAACTATCCCAGTAAAATCCCCGTACTCAGACAAGGGGAACTAAGGCTTGTTTCTGTGAAGTACGGAACTGGCTCATCCGCTTTCTCAGAAAACTTGCACTCAAAACCTGTTCCCTCAAATGTAGTAGTTAACACTATTTTACTGGCATGGGCCAATTTCAAAACTAGCCTCAATATATTTCCCCTGCCACTAGTTTCACAGTGATTCAAAGAGCCTCCTAAAGCTGGTACTGCAGTATTTCTCATAGGGCAGGTTTATTCCCTTCCGTGCTTGTCACTATTGTCGATTATTTGCCCTTTGAGAGAGCTGTGGCCCTGTAGGGGATGTGGGAAACCACAATAAACCTGCAGCTTGCGGGAATACGGTGGAGATAAAGGCTCACCATATTTTTTCCAGAAGACATCCCAGTAGAAAAAATACACTTGTTAACTGTCTAAAGCTCCAATGCCTTATCAGCACAGTTTATGTAACGAAATCCCATTAGTACTGCAAACCATTCTCACATGAATTAGGACATGATGTGCTTCATAAACTTTACATAGCTACTTACTGTTGTTGTGCAACCAGCACTTGGCTGGGGCTTTTACAGGCAGGTGTAGCTGCCTGTCTTGTGTTAATTTCTGTGTGTTTTGAAAGCTACGTAATATGAAGCAGAATAGTTTCCACAATGAAAAACAATGGTTTTCTTCCTTGTTTGTTTGTTGATTTCTTCCTTTCCCCTTCCCTTCCCTTCCCTTCCCTTCCCTTCCCTTCCCTTCCCTTCCCTTCCCTTCCCTTCCCTTCCCTTCCCTTCCCTTCCCTTCCCTTCCCTTCCCTTCCCTTCCCTTCCCTTCCCTTCCCTTCCCTTCCCTTCCCTTCCCTTCCCTTCCCTTCCCTTCCCTTCCCTTCCCTTCCCTTCCCTTCCCTTCCCTTCCCTTCCCTTCCCTTCCCTTCCCTTCCCTTCCCTTCCCTTCCCTTCTTTCCTTTCCCTTTTCCTTCCTTCTTTGACTTCTTTTTTGCCTTGCCTAGATTATTAGGCTACCAACTTGTAGAAACAGGAAGGTTGATTAAGCAATATTGCATCAGAAGATTTAATGAGGTAATGCTTTGTTTTGCTGTTTGTGTTCACAAGAAATAATATGCTAATAGGATTTGTAGTTAGGGTTAGTCCTTCTTGAATATCAGCCAGTGACCAAGTGGCTCAGTGAAGTGGCCTCAGCAGATCTTCTAAATTGTGGTCTTCATTTTGGAGGTAAATATTTTCAGACTTCGAGCACTTTGTGTAAATGGTCCATGGAAATCTTTCCCTTAATTTCTCTTAACTCTAACCCAGTTCTTGCAGGGCCACCAGGACAGTGAGTTCCAGCGTGGGCTGAGCTTTCTCAAAACTGAGAACTGTGGATACTAGAATTTTAATTTCAGGCCCTTGTCTAATGCAAATGGGCCCGAGATTTCATGCTCTACAAAACGCTGCATGCTGAATGCAAATGTAGAGGATGTGTTGAAGATTGGGACAGCAAGGTGAATTGCTATAACAACCAGCTGAACCGATCAGGGAAAGAGACTTTTTAATTAATACATATTTGAATTCAGATAACTTATTCTCAATGTCTGAGCTGTCAGTAATTTCCATCCAAAGTAACTGCTCAAAATTCATGACTGTCTAGAATATCCTTGTACAAGCCAGATATGTACATAAGCTGTGCAAACTCTCTCTGGGGAGAAGCACAGTTAGAAATAAATTTATTATTGCTACCACAGAGAGAGATGATGACAGTCAAGACAAGAGGTTGTGCACCAGGTGCTGTGAGACTCTGAATCCTGCCCTGCAGCCCTGTATCCAAGCATTGCTGATTCAAATACGGGCTGATGTGCTCGACTTTTGAGCCCTTTCTTTTTCCTCATGTTTCTGTTTCCTCATGTCCTTCCACACCTGGAGTGGAGCAAAGCATCGTGCAAGGGAGGAGCACCCTGTGTAGAATGTCAAGTGTAGCCCTCATCCCAGACCAGGCTTCAAAAAGTGAAGTCTTGGCTCCATGAGGGCTACAGAAGTTTTGACATGGACTTTAGGATTCCTTCCCTGCCTCCCCCATCCCTTTGAAATGCTTATGAGTTCCCACTTACGTTTAGGCAACTAGTCTTCCTAGGTTCTTAAATGAAGAATAATCTGGGGAATATATACTGGTAAGAAAGAGGGACGAGGGGTGGACATGACCTTGCATATGTCTCAGTGCACCCCCAGTTCTCCAGTGGTGACTGGTGAAGTATCCTCATAACAGCATGCCTACAGTGTTCTCACAATTAGTGGCAGGGGCAGATTTTTGTAAACAAATTTTTGTCATCACAGAGGATCTCCTTACAGTCAAAACATTGTATGGTTTTTCTAGCTTTTTTTCTTAGGCTTCCTCCCTCACCCCAAATGACAACTGAAAACTAAACTGAGCAGGAGCTGCCATACAAGCCTGCACAGAAGAGGCTGACATTAAACACCACCCCAGCCCACCCTCGCGAGGTACCCACACGGTCTGTGCTGAGCACCTGTCCTGGGCATAACCCCCTTTCTCTTCCTTTTTCTCTGCTGAAATGCGGCTGCATGGCCAATACTGTTGTGTGGGGTTTTTTTCCCTTTCTCTGGGAGCCGGCAGCCTTGTGTCGCCAGCCCAGTGCTTGCTGACCCACACTTGTGCTGTGACATCTCGCTCTGCGCCCCTGAGCACCTAAGAGGGACGATCCCGCAAGGCTGATCCCTGGGTTTTGGGAATTGTTCCACTAACATTTGCAGGACTTTCTTCCCACGCAAAGCAGAATGGGCTTTAAAGCCTCCTTTTTTACCCTGAGGTCCTTAGTTTTGCTTTCAAATTTCAAGGTGTCCCATTAGCTGAAAAAGCACCAGCTGGTATCATCAGGTTTCTGCAACCCTCATGGAGAAGTTGGACAAAACCACAGGTTTTAAAAGCTCATGTTGGAAGAACTGATTTACAGAGTAACTGCAGCTTTTGAATGTATGCGATTCACAGACACTGGACTGCGGGGAGGAAAAATATTTTGAGAAAACTCTTTTTTGCAAGGGAGAAATTGGGGGAAAGGGTTATTGCTTGGATAACGTTTCTTTTGTTACTACTTGCTGCTCTTTGTACACTAGCCAATGCAAATGACGTTCATGTTGCTGACGATATTTTTGAACAGCCCAGCTATCTTTTTTGCTGTTGTTAATATACTGAGGATTTGGGGGGATTTTAAATGCCTCTGCCTTTCAGGATTATTTCTACAAAAGCAATTGAGAACTGTATTTTGACAGCAGGAAGCTTACAAAAACCTAGAGAAAAAAAAAAGCATTTGAAACTGAACAGGTATAAAAGGAATGCACCTCTGCTACCATATCTGAAATCGGCAAAGTGATCATGAGTGACACCAAGGAAGGACCATCTTCCAACTGAAAATCACCCATCAGTTCATACAGAGTGGATGCTCTCTTGACCACACGCGTGACCGCCGAGGAGGAACGCTTCAGTTACACGTGACTACCCTGTCACTTCTGGACGTTGCTATGAGTGGTCGATTGAAATTGGTTAACCTGTAGCAAGCTTCTCGTCGCACTTTTCTGTTTGCTAAAATTCAACAACAACGGAAATGTGGGTCACTTTAAAGCATTGGCAGACAACTGTTTCTAACCCAAAGGATTATGGGTTTTAGCACAATGAACTGTACTTCTTCAGGGAGGATCAACGTTGATTATCTTTTTTTTTCCACACGTCTTTATTTACATGTGGCTATATTTTCATTGATACAGAATAAAAAGTGCATTTTATTGACTTCGCATGTTTATGTTGTTACTTTGCTCGAGCCCTGGCAGCATAAAAGCAATAGCTCTTGTTTCCTGGCCAAAGCCGTTTTTTGAGATTAATGAGCAAAACATAATCTTATTTTTAGGAGGCTTGGGGATGGGGGAGACGCATAAATCTATTGTTAGAACTGAGCTTGTATACAGAACAATCGGAACAATGCTTGGCCTCCCTCCTCACTAGCCTGAAGACAATAGGAAATAAATCAGGCTGAGCTGGGGACAGGTATCACATCCATAAAACTTCCGTAGCCTCTAATTCCATCTCCCAAGCAAATCAGGCTGAGGAGGGTATTTTCTAAGTGGATATTAAGTATTTGCTTATAACCTTTTGTTCATTAAAAAATCTGCATGTTAATTACATTTTAAATGAAAAATGAAGATTTGGAGGGTGGGGTAGAGGCAGAAGTGTTTCACTTGGAAATGTAAATATTTTTTAAGACATTTCATCCCTTTGCTTCTTACATCATTAGCTTTGTCACAAGGCATTTCTCAAAGAATCACAGAATCACAGAGTCATCTGGTTGGAAGAGACCTTTAAGATCATCGAGTCCAACCGTTCACCCTGCACTGCCAGAGACCCTAAACTATGTCCCTCAGCACCACATCTACATGGCTTTTTCTCACATAAACATACACAACATTGCTGGCATGTTCTTGAAACCATGGTTGCTCTGACACCCCTGCAGCTCAGAAATGAAAGCACATGGAAATTGGTGGATTTTTTTCTACTCCCTTGCAGGTGGCTTTGATGCAGATCCTAACCTCTTTGTCCCAGCCAGAGATGGTATCAGGATGTGGAGGGGTAATTACAGCTGTGACAGACGGAGGCGAACTACTTCAGTTTGAGGGTGAAACATCCAAATCCAGCTATCCACAGATAGGTATTGCTGTCTGTAAGGTCAGGTCCTCCGGGGAGAAAACGTCCGCTATTTATGGTGAAATATATCCATTGCTGACCTTTTCATTTTTGACTCACTGAGCGCATACTCTCAGCAATCTCAGCTGTGGTGAGGAGACCCCGGGCTCAGCACAGGAGGGAGGACAGCTTAAAGCCTTCATGGCAGGCACTTCTAGAACAGGCCATAATTTCCATCGCTGAAAACCCAGTGGCAGAGACTGCTCCTGCTGCTCGTCTTTTGTAATTAGAGTTGCCTTTTGCCGGTTGGGAAGCTGGCAGCATCAGCACAGCAGATTTTTCCAACTGGGTGTTTGGGACTGTGTCAAGGCCGTGCATCCCAGGCCTGGGAGCCACGCCGGAAAGGGAGCTGACAGGCATGATGGAGGGAGGCTGAAGGATGAAGGAAGAGTGGATTTATTTGGATGAGCTAATTTGTTACTGCCTGTCAGCACTGGTTTGTGCGCCTGAGAAAGATGGCAACTTCCGTCATTATCCATGGGACTGGTCCTCACCAGCATCCCGATCTCCTTCTGCACCCTCAGACAGGGTTTGACCTGTACCTCTGCAAGCAGCAAGGATGCTGGCCAAGATGTGGGGTCAGTCCTCAAGATTGCTGAGGCCATGAAGACAAAGCGCCCGTTTCACTTTGCAGATTGCTTTACCTCTGCGTATTACCTCTGCCTAAACAGGCCGTGAAAGCCACGGAAACAAGTTAATATAAATGCACATCTCAATCCTTTTATGAGAGCACCATCCAACACAGCGGGCTGAAGATTTATTCTCCAGGGCTGATGCTCCCACTGATTTAGGATCCAGCTGTAAACAACGTGTATAAGCTAACACAGGCCAGGAGCGCAGGGCAGAGACAGAGGCTTAGTTCAGACCAGCTCCTTCCTCACATCAGAGCACCCTTTCCAGTCAACCTCTTACAAAACCTTTTTTCCTAATTGTCCGCAGAGATGTTATTTGGCAGAGAACGAGGGTAAAATGACCGTCTTATACTTCTGATTAGGCAAAATAATGCAGATGGAGTGAGCAAGTTCTTTAATGTTGAAATTCTTTGGTGGTTAACTTTGCTACATAGAAATAAAAAAGCTTCTTGCTTCAGAGGTCAAATTGAGCCAGGCATTGAAAGCTACTTGAACATTTTTAGTGCGCAACTCAGAAAATGGATAAAGAGAGATATGCCGCTGATGTCAGCTATTTTTGGGGCCACCCTGACCACCTCCCTCTCCTGGCCAATGATTTACATCTAGCCAGGTCTGCCTGAGTATAGTTTCTTGCTCACCTGGCTGTGCCTAAGTTCATAAACCATTACCTCAGGCATGAGCAGGCTGGTCCTGCAAGCCTGGGGGTGGAGTGTTTGAATTGTTTGCACAGCGTGGGGCAGATATTGGAAGAGCTATGCTGTGCTCACATGCAGCAACACATCTCTGCAAACACATTTGTGGCAGCACTGCTGAGTGCTTTTGACTGCCAGTACCAGCAGCTGCTCAGCAATCACTGCCCCAACTTTTTGGAGATGGTTTTCTGCCCTGAAGGACAGAAAAAACATGTCATGATTGCTCATCTCAGATGTGGGAAGTGGAGGTTTGCCTTGCAAACCATTTGTCAATGACTTTTCCTGTTCATAACCACTTCTCTTCAAAGGCTGCCAAAGAAAGAAATACAAATATATCAAGTATTTATAGAATTAAATATAAGCAAATGTGATGTATAAAGAAATGGTAGAGACACTAGTGAAGTACTCACCTTAATTTCTCTGCTGTCACAAATGGACACGCAGAGCCTCAAAGTCTGCTGATGTTCACCAAGAGAAAGACCCTATCTGAACAATTGCTTTCCTATCCTACTCCTTATGGGCTATGTTCATCTCATGTAAAATTTGGGCAACTAATTGAGGTGCTCAAACTGGAACCTGATTCTGCTAAAGATCCCCCATGACAGGCAAAACACAGGGCACCTCCAACTCCCTGAAACCCTTTGGATGAGTTAATCTGTCCTCATTAACCAGATGGGGGAGCTAAAGTGACAAGACCCAGATGTCATTAATGTCCTGGGCTGATGGTTATAAATTGCCATTGTGCTGTACAAACACAGGCATGGAAACATTGGCTCCTGCACCTTTGAAAATACATATTCTGCAGGTGAAAGGCAGTATTTAGAGTCATCACACAAGTCTTCAAGAGCAACACGTACAGTACATCAAGACCATTCTTGCTGAAGAGCCCATTTGCAAAAGACTTGAAGAAATTTGTTTTTAGAGGAGCTGCCAAAATCTTTCTGTGAACATGTTATGAGGGGCTAGCTAAATTTTTATTACAATGCAGGTGATGAAGGAAAAATTTGGTTACTGCTAATATCTACTGTTCTCCTGCCCATATGAAATGTGGTTCAGGAAGAGAAGGAAGCATCTGTCAAGAAAGGATGTAGGGGTTTTTTATTGCCACAAATGGAGCTACGCTGTGAAGGAAGGTGTGTTTCTGCCCAGGCTTTTTGTAAACACTTACATGTGCAGAGGACAGCCAATGGGCTGGTCATCCCCTTGTGAATGACAAGTTGCTCTGCTTGGACATGCCCAATGACTAAAGCAGCAAGAAGGCACAAATCTGTGCGACAGCTCCTGACTCTACGAGCTCCCCAGCCCAGGTCTGCCAGGCACTGCACCCATTGCTGCCTGTTGTCACTTCATTTCGCTCCATGACTGTGAGCCGGTTGCTGCTGCCCAGCTCTCGCACGCTTTGCTGCCTCTGAGGAGCTTCTGCCACTGCCAGCAGTGCCTGTTGCTCCCATGGCAGGTAAGCAAGACAGGCACAGAGCTGAGCACTCGTGTACATCCTGTTCAGGGCAAAGTTTTAAAGCCAGCCCGTGATTCTGGATGGTAGAGACAGATAGTTAAAGAGATCCCAAACCTGAATTTTTTCTACAAATTTGGTTGCTCCATTTTGATTTTTAGAGATGCTAAAAAGAGGATCAGAGTACATAAAATCAGAAGAGGCAGGTTGCTGCTTCTGGAAGGCTTGTCCCTGGCTCCCAGGATGGAAAAGCAATCTGAGAGCTTGAGCAAGACACCATTCGGGACAGTCCAACAACTTCTGCAGCAGGTCATGGAAATCCACAACCAATCCCACTTTAAAATGACACGCGTGCTCAAGTCAGAGCAGAAGTTGGCCACATTAGCCCAGTGCTGTTCTGGCCAACTTACTTTACCAACTTATACAGACCGCATGAAGGGGTTGTTTCTCATTAGACCAGCGCGACTTAAAATGTTATTTTAAACTAGGCTCTCACTGAAAGGAGTAGAAATCAAAAAAGTCTAGGGCAGGTTAAATATTGTAGCAAAGGGTCTGAATCCCTATCTCTGTATTTGTATCTTATCCTAGTGGCGTGAAGGAGAGCTGCATCATCTGGAACCTGCCCACTGAGGCATTGAGATGACCTTCCTGATAAATAACGCAGTATGCCACCCCAGAGGTGATTTCTGGCTTAACAAGTGCTGCTGCCAGGATTAGTGCTACTCAACACCTCCTTTAACAAACGGGAGGAAGGTCTTCTGAGTATGCTTGTGCTGCTTGCAAATGGGAATAAATCAGGAGGAACGGTGACCGGCTGGGAGTGCAGAGCACAGGTGCAGGACGCGTGGCCAGCTAAGTGCTCCTGACATGGGATGGTGCCGGCTGTGAAGAACCCTCAAGGGCAGGCGCCAGCAGCACATCACAAGGCACTTTGAAAACATTGCTGGAGCAGAGCCAACAGTGTGCACTGTTGGGAACTGCCATGGATTGGCAGAAAGATGGACCGACCAATTTAATAAACCTCTTCCATCTCTCTACTCTGTAATTCTGTGACATTTTCTCCAGGAAAGTAACATACTTCCAAATTAATGTGATTGATTGCAGTGAAGCGGACTGTCATCAGCCCCTGGAGAGAGCCAAGTGGTGTGATGGTCCATCTCAGCTGAAAGCAGGTGAGACCACTGCCCCCATGGCATAGGGCAGAGGGTCACCCTTCGACAGGCTGCCAAGTCTATTTACTAATAATTAGCAGGGAAAAAAGGAAAGGCTGGGTTAGGAGATAGACTGAACCAATGTATTGCCTGCTAGGTAAATAAAACACAGGCACAAAAAAACCTGAGATGAGAAATAGATGGACGGACAGATTTGATGGATTAATCAGTCTTGCCATCTACTTACATGTAGGCATCAGGACAATGTTATATAGACACTACTCAAAGAACAGTACATTGGTGTGCAAGATCCACAGACTGCGGAACAGGCACTATTCAACAAGGGAGGAGAATTTTGACATATTTAGCTATTTTTCATATATATGTGTGTTGTAACATTCAAAAGCTCCAGCTTCTCTATGCCACAACTTGGCAGTACCCTGCAGCGGAGGCAGAAGGTACCAGTGGAACGAGGTGTGGGGAGCTGGATGGACGCAGCTCCACCACCTGACTGTCTTTCTCATATTTTATTCCAGTCATTAGCCTGAGCAGTGCCTGAGCGAGGGCTAGGTAGTGTGGGCATGGGAAATCGTGTCTCTCACTCAACAGGCAGCAAGGGAAAAGGCAAATCCATGATCATGCAGCCCATGAACAAAGAGAAGTCACATTCAGGGATTCAAAAATGGTGGCAAGATTTTGCATTTGTTGAGATGGAAAGAAAAGAGGCAAGAGGATTGGAGAAGTGTAATTCTGTCCCTGATGCTCCTCTTCTTCTCCAGTTTCTTGCATTCTTCCATTCAGATGCAAGAAATTATGGGCTTCTTTGGAAGTGTAGAAGATAGGCATTAGAAACAATTTTCCACTGAAACTGAACAGTGAAAACTGACATCCCTGGTTTCATGGGTGGGGGAAAGTCAAAGTGTCTGGAAATATCCACAGCCTTTCAGAAGCTGCTCAGCCTGTTATTATTTTCTAAACTTTCTCAGAAGGGTTCCGCTTGGGACATCTTCTCCAGCAGCAGCTTTTTAATAGAAAAAACCCTGGACCAATGGGTGTTAGCAGACCCTTTAAATACCACTTGTCATTCACAATCTGACAACACAAACCATGTTATTTCTCTAAAATGCTCTTATCCTCCTTATTTGCTATTTACTTTGTGAAGCAGGGCTAGGATCTGCAGAGATTTCCTCTAGCCAACAGATCACCCACACTTTGTCTTTCTCCTTCCTTCTAGAGATTAAAAAATGCTACCTCAGTCTTTTGCAGCATAATTTTTTAATTGTTTGTGCAATCAACTTTCCTTACCGAAAAATGAAAAGTGATGAACAATAGTTGCTCAGACATGTGCAGATTTCTGCGTTCCTGGAAGAGGAAAGGCCTCGCCCAACTAAGACTTATTTCTAACAAACCTACAGCTTCAAAAGATTGGGAAACTTCATCCTGGGCTCCTATGACAGTGTAACAGCTCCACAAAAGACTCAGTTTTCCTTTAGTATGTTGATGTCTCTTTTCCTTCTCCTTCTCCTTTTCCTTTTCCTTTTCTTTCCTTATATTTTTTCTTTTTTCTTTCCCTCTTTTCCTCTTCTTGATCTTTTTTGAGCTCCATCAAGAAATGCAGACTTTTGTTCTGGCCAGTTTGACCTGCAGTTTTGAGGTTGGCTTTTTATTCTTGCCAGACAACTTTCTAACTGTAGCAGGGAAAGAAGAGTAACAGAAGGAATCCAAGACATCAATTGTGACAGTGGATGTACGTGGTAGTCTAGCACACTCTATATTTCCAGATAAGCTTGCTTGAAACAAAGACAACTAAAGAAAACAGACAAAAACCCCCAACCTGTTAGAACGTGACAGAACTAACCCCTCACCATATGATATTTGCTAATGAACTGCATGCGGCGAAAAATGTGCGAGAATCCTTCCTGCGGCTCTTTGGGGAGGGTGGTGAATTATATTCAACTAATGTAATAAGCAAGTATGAAAATGGATTGTGGTGGGTGGTTGCTTTTTTTGTTCCCCCTGCTAAATCATGCCATAAATGTTTCCCTCAGTAGATGCAGACGCACATAGTTTCTTGCGGGATTTTATAACCATGACAACCAATTTTAAAGGAACATTTTCAGTTTCCATAGTTTGAATTAGAAGTGTATCCAAAAAAAGGTTGTAAAATGAGCAGAAGTAGGCTACTATTTCCACATCTTCCTAAGAACAATGGATTGTTACATTTTTGCTTTTCTTATTATATACAAATACAATACAAAGTAAAATAAAGCTTCTATACCAACTTTTACTTTAAAAATAAATTTAAAAGCAAAGTTTATTCCCTGACCTAAAAGCCTTCATTTTAAAGATAGTGAAATAAATCTTTCTCATTTTAACTCGTGTTAGATTTAATGATATTGTAATTTATAATGAGTAAAGCGTGTTGACATTTAATGCATATGACTCCTTTGAAGTTACATCCTTTTAGTAGAGATGAATTTTGATGAGTTTTTCCAAAGGGGTTGAAAGAGTTTAGGTAAGCCAAAAATAACTCAGGAGCGAGTTTAATCTGGGTTAGACACCGTTCCTTTTATTTTACATCGAAACCTCATTAGCAGCAAGGTGCAGAGAACCTTTCAGTGCCTTCAAATACTTTAAAAATTGATGCCAGTATTTGGACTGGAATCACGAAGAAGGACCGGTACCCAAGACCAGCATGCTGCCAGTGCTAGTGCCCTGATGGCCCGCTGAGCTGGGGCCTCACCCCAAAAGGCTCCTCTGGGCTCTAGTTTCTGTTTTAGGCTATGTCCAGCTCCATCCAGGGCTCATCAGCCCTGACCTGCACATGCTCACCCAAAGCCCAGCACTGCTCATTAATGCTAGTGTTGCCCATTTGAACACCTGCAGGACCAGAGCAATAGGGAAAAAAATGTGTGCATCACCCATAGAAAGAGAGAAGATGGTGCTGTCCCAAAATTCCCTTTTCTCTTGTCCCATGAAAGAATTAGAATAACCCTTCCTAGTTCCTCAAAAGAGAGGGCTGGAAGGCTGCTTGGATGCAAGCAAAGCGCTGAGCAGTGCCATGCAGGGAGAAGCTGTTCCCTCCCAGGTACGTGCTTCTGTCAGCACCATGCAATGTAGCGTTCATTACAGGTTCATCTGTTCAGCCTTCGGTGCCTGACCTATAGCTGCTTGCAGCTCAGCTAATCACCCAGGAACAGAAAAAGACAGAGGAAGTGTGTGTCTGCGTGTGCATGTGTGCTTATGTGTGTGCAGGCACGCAATAGCGTGGCCAAGCAGAAATTTCTTGCTCAAAAATATCTGATGAACAGATGAACAGTGCTTTATGACCATCTCTTCCTCTGTTGGTTTAAATCAGGAACCTTAGAACCTCACTGAGAAGCAGGTGCCTGCCTTTGCATGGAGACTCTGATCTGGCAAAACATGCCCCTGTAATCAGCAGGTAACTGTGAACTGATGGTCCCCAGGCTGGCAGAGAGCGCAGCAGTGCTCCCAGCCCCTGGTTACAGCAGCCTGGTGACCACATTCATTGTTTCTCTTGGTTCAATTCCATGTTTTGGCTACAAGAACCTTTATTACTCAGATTAATCATTTTAACCTTCGGTGGGCTCACCTGCTTAATGACAAATGTGTGTTTAAACTGGGTGATCAGCAGGGCTTTTTCGGCTCTGGTGCTTTGTGAATATCTCTTTCCCTTGTCAAGTTTCACATGATCCCTGGTTTGTAATTTCCAGGCCATATTTCTAACCCATCTTGAAGCAGTTTCCATAATGTCTCTATGGAGTTACTTTTGTCTGCCATGTTGCCAAAACACCGTGTCAGCCTGGCCGGGTGATGCAGCCCCCTTCCTCTCCCAGGGTAAAACCCATCTACAAAGTCCTAGACAATCCCTGGGTTCAAGTGATACATATGAAAATGTGCTTTCAAAACAGTCAGCATATGACATTCCGTTGATCCTTTCTGCATAAAATCAGCATTACTTTGGCATTTCTAAGAATCACAGCATCAAGTTGTTCTGTGCTCACGTATAACGAACAGCAAACTCTTCACCCTTGGGACTGGGGATCCACCTGAGGATCCACCAAAGGAAGACGAGCTTGTTGGGTTGTTTATTAGAAAATCATTGAGGACTCAAGAGTTGTGTAATTTCTCCTTAGGGATGACTAAGGTGACTTGGTCATTCCTTGCCTTCAGTGGGGGTCTCCAGCCTTATTCTGAGAAGGTAAATTCAGCCTGCAACATAGTCCAGGTTTCTGATCTGAGGTTCTCCATTGCTAGAGGGGCTTCTTTCATACACACAGTTACACACCACTGCTGGCACTGCTAATTTATTGTCCGCTCAAGCTGCCTCCAAAGCTGGACACGGCTCTTGGGCATCATACAGACTCTTTTTCAGAAACACCTCAGTGGTCCCTGTGCAGTGCTCCCCTGTGAATATTTAGACCTGTGCCTCACTTCCTCTGGGTTGCAGTTGTATGTTCAACTTGAACCCTGATGTCAAGCCAAACCAAGCTGCTGGTACAGGGCTACAATAATTAGTTCATGTTTCCATTAGCTAATCACATCTCTTCACGCTGAGCAATAAAATCTCAAATGAATGAATCAAAATCTCATGTTAAAACAAGTGTGGCAGACAATTGCAACCAAGAACCAATCATCCAGAGAGCAGTAAACCAGGAATTAATGGAGGGTGACCTCAAAAACTGTCAAAAGAAGGGAACTCAATATTGCTAGCATGAAATTACCAGGAATTCGGCTCCCAAAGCACCATGAATTCTTGGGGCTTTTAATCTGAAAATATATTTCTCATATCTGATCTTGGTTTGCTGGTCCCATAGTTCTGAAAGCAGTAGTGGGCTCGTCTCATCTGAAGATCTATTTGAGGGTTTTGTGTTAGGATAAAACTCCCCAAGGTGTCTCTCGTGATGAGATGAGAAATTATTGCTCTCACTTATTCTGCTTCCTGAGAGCAGAAGCAAGTTATGGCTTTTGGGGTGACAAACCTTTATCCCCTTCTGGACTTGCTGTTACAGAATTAAGGATGATAATGGAAGATTTTAAATGTAATTTTCATACCTTGGAAGAAGCATGTGACACACAAGTATACAGAGGAGCGTTGGGGTTTAATCTAACACAAAGATCTGCTTAGGCTGAGACTTACAGAAACTAATAATTTTATATTTTTATTACTACTATTACGTAAAATTTCTTGACACCTGGCAGCTGTAAAAGCTTTAGACCCTACAGCCATGTGAACACACCAGAGCCATCGCTCACCAACCCTTGAGAATAACATGCAAACTTGCCCATGAAGTTATGATCCCGAACCCCTGCATGCACTGCCTCTATGTCTGCAAGATCTCTGGGGGCAAACGGGCTCATGGTTGCTGACTGTGCAGGGCTCACGGTGCTGTCTGCTGAGGAGTGACACCAAACCTGGTGCTCTAAAAGCACCTCAGAGTTCTTTCCTTTTTAAACATTAATTTAATCTGATACGTATGCGCACGTGAGAGAGACTCTGCACAACTATACTTCATAGCGATATAGACTTCTTTCTCAGAGCCCAGTTGAGTTTTGATTTCACTGCTGAGACCTCTCTGCCCTCCAGCACTGCTGTACCCTCTCACCTGCTGTTGGAGCTGTGCTCAGGGTGCAGCATCGGATGTGCAACACGGTTCAAACAGCCAGGAGAAGCAGTTGCTCCTTTTATAAGTGGAACTAAATGCAACAAAGGTAAACAGACCCATTTCCTTCCCTTTTAAGAGCAGGGCAGTGATGCAATGTCTCTAATCAGCACTCATGCTTGGCCGTAGCTGAATTGCTGGGAAATATTTGGTGGCCTGAAGGTATTTTGCCATCCTCCCCTTTCATCAATGGTTACTTTCAATCACAAATGCTTCTGCCATTACTTGAGCTGAAAAGCCAGCTGCTACGGTCTGGTCTTTGGTCAGGGACAGAGGATTTTTGTTCCCTGAGTGAAGTGAACAAAAAAGTGGGCAGAACACAAAGAGCAGATTTCACAGATGTGTCTAACCTTTGTGAAATGGGGAAGGAAAAATAGCCTTGAGTTAGAGGGCAGTTTAAATTCCTTCCCACTGTTACCTAGATCTGAGCTAATAAGAACTAAGAAAATGCTGGATGTTATTTTCAAGCAGGAGTGAATGTATATGACATTTACCGTTTAGAACAGAGCCCTTCGTCTGTAAGAGATAGTAGTAACATGCTTTCAATTCAAATCACAATGTACAGACACCCCTATATAAAAACATACGTGCATACACATGGAGATACACACACAGAGGGACATATTCCTATGTGTATGGAAATAAAGTTATTAAAGAGATGGACTGAAGACAGAAGAAAATAAGTAAAGAGAGCAAGATTTCACCCACTGGAGCAAAAGCCCTTCATAGAGTGACTGCCAAGGAGATGACGGTGTAAAGCAGTAATATTCCCACTGCCTCTCTTCCCCCCACCCCAGCTACTGCTGCTGCCTCCTTTCTGCCTTCTGCAAAATAAACTAAGCTTAAGGAAACGCTTCGCAACAGCAGTGACGCAGGACTCCTCCAGGCCCTGCTCCTGCTTTGTTTGTGAGGAAGGGTCTTTTCTACCATGAGCAAGACTATGATGTGAAGGGCAAGTATTAAATCTAAGACAGCAAAGCCCATTGCAGTGCTGTGATTTGCGGTCCCATGGGAGGGAAGGCACAGCTTATCGCAGCACTATGTGCTGGCTGAAGAAATTACAGTGTGGTCTCATCCCTGACAAAGAGCACAAATACTTTTGCTCGCTAGTACTGCACAACTGAATATCATTTGACTCTATGAATGACCCTTCTCAGAAAGACAAAAACTCTTATAAAAATAGAAAATTCTGCAGGTTTTTTTTAGGGATCATCCTTTCAAATCAGCTATGACACACCTAGTAAACATGTGAGGCTTGATAGGGCTCAGTAGTATATTAGACTCTCTTCCCAGAGCTCCGATCTTAATTTTATCACAGCTCTCAGGAAATTAAATGCACTTTGTATCGCTCCTTCGTTTGTGATGTACCTGACCTTGGTCTAGATTTAGATTTTTCCAGCTGGATCATATTGGACAGTCATAATCCTTCCTTTCTGCTGTTGCTGAATCTGAAATATTTGAATTAATGAGGTCTCTTGTTTCGCTATCACATGATCTAAGCTGCCAAAGTATTTACTTTCTCTCCAAGTGATGTACCAAAGAATGAAAATTTAAATCACCTACGTGCTCCTTCAAACGCTCCCTTACATATAAACCACTAACCTATCTGCCTTTTACTTTCCAAGCTCTATGCTGCAACACACAAAGAATGCTCAAACTCTGTCAAATTTAAGCACAAGTATAAAGATAATCCCACTCATGAAGTGCCTTAGACCCACTTAAACCGCAAAAATCAGCTTAGCCAAACTATCTGCTTATACTGTATCTTTGGACTAAGTCCCTCAAACAGATGATAGCTCCCAGCTCGCAGGATAAACCAAAAGATACATTATGAACTCCAATGAAACCATAAAGATTAGGGATAGCTAAGACTTTAATGTTCTTCTAATATTTATTTGAAAGTGCAACCTTTCTCTAACAGCAAAGGAGAGATGAAAACCTAATAAAAAACCTTGTACTTTATGCTGCGTCTAATGAATGATCCTGTAACAAACAGTAATAGTCAAATAAAGCAAAAACCATTAAAGTGCTGTTGCTCCAGCCCTGCTGTTGGTTGGCGTAACTCCATATCCTCAAAGCAGCAAAAGCCAGTTTAACAGCAGCAGCAGAAGACCGTGTTGGAAAAGAAGCAGGTGAGCATCTCATCAGTATGATGCAAGAGGCTTTCCTTTGCATTGTCTGTGTAATTCCAGCATAGGGATGGCTGAAGCAACTTTCCACCTTTCAACTTGCAACTGGGTGGTAGGAGACAAATGCCCATTTGTTGGCTGTGGCAGTCAAGAGGCAGGCAGCAGAAACGATAGGAGCTCTGACTGTGCATGTATCTAAGTGTTTCTGTGAACTAGCTGTATACCCTAACTTCTGATAAATCTGTATTTAAGAAGAGAAATACTGTTGCTTCCTTCCTGGTCTGTAGGAAATACTTTGTATTCTGGGATAAGATAATTAGGTGCATGTAAAGAATTTACTGGGGTCAAATCGAGGAGGTGCCTTGTATTTAGCACAAAATAGACAAAACAGGATTTTTCTCTCTTGATTGTTCTCTTCAGTCCAAAGGGATCTTGAGAAACTTAACTGAGACAGTAGAAACCTCATGGAGTTCAACAAAGACATGTGCAAATTTCTGCATCTGGTATTAACCCCATTCCCTTGTGCAGGCTGGGATCTGCCTCAATGAACAGCGGTCCTGCTGAAGAGGAGCAGGGGATTATGGTGAACACCAGGTTCAATGCAAGTTAGGAGAGCACAAGACCTACAAATGAGATGGAGGGAACTACACATGTTCAATCCAGCAGGAAGGAGATGAAGGCATGATCAGGTGGCTTGAAGGGTAGTTCAACTACTTTAAGGGTAATTAATTACCAAGATTACAAAGGCAGACCCAGTAGGGGCAGAGAACATAACAAGGTAAAACACTCATCAATTGCCATTTTGGAGGTTCAGGAGACACTTTTTCATCAGGAGGGTGATGCAGTGCTAGACCAAGCTGCACAGGGAGCTGCTATAATGTCCACTCTTGGAGGTTTTCAAAACACAGCCAGACAAAATCATCTGACCCATAAATTGGACCATAGAGCTCCAACCAACCCTGTTATGCCTGTGATTTCTGTAACAGATAGCCCACAGTGACCCACCTTCCTCTGCAGCAATACCTGTATTATCTCAGATTAATGGAGCTTTTATGGTATGTCACAGAATTCTGACAAAGCACAGGTGCCTTTGAACCTCAAAGGAAATCTTTGGTCAGAAATCTGTTTTCTTTGGGACAATCTGCTTTACAGCTTTGGTTTTTTCTTTGTACCCTCAAAGTACTGGAAAGCAAAGAAAGATTCCAAATATCACTACGATAAAAAAAAATAAAAATGAACTAATAGTAAAGGTATCTTCTGCTTTCAGCTGCAGTAACTTTGTCTCATTTGAAAGAGGAGTTCTAGGTACAGAGCCAAAAATAATGTATTATGACTAGGGCTACCAACAGACCTTTGCTTGCATGAATCTAAATGGAGGATGGGCCACAGGCTCAGCTGGTGCAAGTTCAGTATCTAACAGTCAGTGCAAATATTGTGATTTACACCAGCTGAGATATGGCTCTCTGTTTCTATTCTAATAAATCAGCTGTAAGAATAAATATCTCCTTACTTGCCTGGTATGGTTCTGTTGATGTTTAACCACACTAACACAACGACTATGTTTTCAGTGCAAACCACAAATGAAACATCCTTTGTGCCGCATAAAACACATCTTCTAGCCCAGATTGATTTTAGAGGTGCTAATTATATTATACAGTGTTGCAGGAACTACAGTAATTCAGTTCTAAAATCCATTTAATTTCTTTTTAATTACCCATGTTTACCCATTCCTTTAGATTCAGAGAAGGCTCAAAATTGCAGCTAGCAAAGGAGGCTTGTAGTGGAATGATTAAGAACATCTGGCACATACATAATTATACCAGCCAATTTATTCTGTCTTTATCGTTTTGCTATAGCCGTGGTAATGAGGTAGAGCTGGATTCTATCACTTTTCTGAACATTTAAAAGTACCCAACTGCACAGAGAGTTTTACTGAAATAACCAGCAATAATTAAAGTATATAACACCAAACCTCGGCAGAAAGGGTGGCAGATTCTTTCCCATACTAAGTAAAGCTGCCACCCCCAGATGTGTGGTCAGCTTTGTCTGGATTGAGTGAATTCAGGCAAGTCTGAGTTTATCTGAAAGACTACCTGAATGTAACAAACTATAGCAAACACCATGGGTTGCTTGTAATAGCTTAATAAAAGTATAAATCTGTATTAAAATCATGTTGATTCTGCCAATATTTTATCTTTGGAAGAAAGCAGAAATAAAGAAAAAAGCAGGAAATGTCACACCATACGATTTCGAGGATTTTTTAAGTTAAACATTTCATTCTTGCTTGAAAAAGTTGCATGTTATATGAACATAAAGGAAAAATGAACTAAAGCATTTTACTTCCAAGACACATTCTTCTTAACTTTCCTTTGTGGCAAATATAAAAGATTTAGGTTCCTTGCAATTTGTGCCAGGCCAGATTTCCAAAGCTTACTGCATAAGAACTTTTTTTGAGACAACACGTGTGGTGACTCCACTCATGGTTGGTTTGCTGCTGCTGGGCAGGGGGATCTTCAAATGAGTTCAGACAAGATAAATGAAGGGCCTTTGATATTTGTACATCAACAGCCTTGTTTTGTACATCAGCCCCTCATAGGGGTGAGAACGAGAAGCAGGGCAGCACCCGGACAGGGAAGAGGGTGCTGTCTGGACTCTGCCCCTGCATCTCAACAATAATTGCCAGTTTTGTTATGCAACCCATACATTTGCATGACATAGGTACAGTCAGGGAGAATTCAGTGCCATCTATTGAGTTAAACCAAGAGAGAGTTACAAAGATCACGGTCAAGGTCATGATGGAGGAAAAGTCCCAGTTACTAAGTGATGACATTGCTTGTGATAGTCATTACAAAAGCCAGTGTGCAGGCCACCGGACCAGTTCACACGAGAGAAGAGAGAGCACTGTTGTTGCACTGACAATGACTGGCTTCCTAATCTTTTGGCTGGCAAGAGGTGGGTTCACTATCCCTTGGTGTATTAAAGTGCACCCAGAACCTCATTTAAAAGGATTTAAAGCGACTCCAAGAGGAGCTATGAGCTTCATACACAAATTGCTGCCTGAATCAGGCTTTCATTACACAAGTGGTGAGACTGGCTGATCAGGATACACCTTCTGGCCAAGAACGTGTTAATCTTATTCCCTACCTACCATCTTTTTTGGATCTCTTTATTCTTAGCCGTCATTGACCAGGCACAATCCAGACTCATATCCTGGGAAGTGCCACTAGCCACAGCATTATCAACAGCTTCCATTCCCATGGCGCTGTGAAAACCTGGAAGACATCTCCTGGGAGCATTCCAGGGTGATGTCATCAGTGTCGGGAATAACTATCAGACCCAGATGACTGCAGAAAGCCTGACTCCTTCTATATGAGTTCTTAAAATAGAAAATTATTAAAAAAAAAAGAAAAAAGAAAAAGATATTGGTGAAATATAGGGTTCTTTCTCTGCAACGCTTCACAAGGAAAGTATTGCCATCGCATTAATTTAGAGTCTCAACAGTCCAGTTTGAAAACCAATAGCACTGCTTCTGAAAATTCTGCTTTATGAATTTCCGTAAGATATCTAAAGGAAAAATCTAGCCCTACTATATAGTCAGAAAAGTTTCAGATGGAAGCAGCCAGGGATGAATAATGAAATAGAGCAGGGATTACACTATGTTTTAAAGTTTTGAAGTGCTCAGTCTGTTAAGCACCACCACAATTTAGGGCCACCACAGCTCACCAGCTGATGGAGGGAAAAGCTCACCTTCTCCACCTGGACTGGTCAGTTGAAGGAACACTCCATGTTTATGCATCAGCTAGGACTCAAAGGAGGTGGACTAGTGTATCTTCACAAACACCAGGAATAGCTACTTATCTTGCTGTGAAATTAATTGCAAAGAGTGATGCACCAGGCCACCAGCTGCCCAGCTTTGTTTCTAAGGATGGCAGGATACACTACACTGCTCCCCATGTACTGCAAGTAAGCAAACCGATAGGTAAGGCGTATTCTCCAGTGTCCATTTCCTTGGGCCATTTCTTCAATTTCTTAGCCCAGGACCTTCTTTCTTTTGCTGTCTCCTGTCCTTATCATTCATTTGTTATTGGCTGCTAGCTGCCATGTGGATCTGATTTCCATTTTCATGCAGGGGATCTGTCAAGTTGCCCACAGAAGTGACCCGTATTTGTGTTTTCTTGTGCTTTCGACTGTCTCTTGCTCCATCTTCCTGTTTGTTCTTTCGTGCAGTTTCAAAGTACTGTACTCTGATCTATAATACTCTTGTGAATACAAGTGACAATTTTATTGAAGATTCAGCTTTTCTTCCTTGTTCTCTGTCTGCCAAATATTGAACCAAGTTATTTTGGAGACTACTGTTCAAATCCAGGCACCGAAAATGCATATGCTTACTCCTATTTTAACCAGACAGATTTTATAGGCTGCAGTCCAAACTTGATCTGAGTTGGCCCAGGAGCTTCCTTTACACAGCAACATTAGCATTTCCCTACATAAACTAGGTCTTAGAAAATTCATTGAACTATGTCTTATTCTGAAAAAAAAGCAATCCCAAACAAAACAAAAACCCCACTATTTTTATAGGACTGGTCTATGTTCCCATCTCAAATTCAGATATCTTCATATATATCTTGCCTGGGCATACTTTCAAATTTCTGCACAGGAATTTATTTCAAGCTCATTCAAAGACTGAACTGAAAGATTTTTTAATTATTATTCTAGTGGCTGTTGCTTTCATTTGAAATATTTTATTGGCATATTTGCATATTTCTTGCCATATGAAAATTCTGCATCTATGGCCAGGTCACTATCCGATTCCTCCTTACAGAGCCAAAGTAACCTCTTTGCATTTTAGTTATGCAACCCCTTATTTAAATCTCTTTAATTGAGATGATACTCTGCACAGCTCTAGTGACAAGATTGTGCACTGATAAAAGCAGCACCTTAACTCTTCCTTCCTGAAAACCTCCTTTTGGTCACCAGTTCTCAATCCATTGAGACAACCAAGATAATTTTCAGGATATGTCTGATGAAGATGCTCAAGCACAGATCTCTGTTAGTTATCTTGATCACTGGGGTTTTTTTGAAAACAGTATTTACTCGGATACTTCTGTCTATGGCATCAGTCCACTTAGAGGAAGTTTTTCATGAAGATGGGTTTATCAGACTACCTTATTTTTTTGGAACTACAGTGTTGCTGTGAATAGCACAAGATGAAGGACAAGAGAAAAAAAAGTAAGAGAAGAAAAAATTAATTGAACTAAGTGGCAAATATGGAAACTTACAAATTAGCTGGTTTGAAGATTTTATTTCTGTTAAGTGCTTGTTTTATATATACCCTCAGGTAGCCATTTCTTATCCTGTTTAAGTACAAATGTGCCACTACTGTTCACTCCAGACAGAATGAAAGCTTTAGCCCTCAACAAAGACAATTCCCATCCCTTCATCAAATTTAAATTTAACCTTTATGATGGTATAAATCAATGTTAACGTTGAACATTGTTGAGGGTACATATGGCTTTTGTCTTTTGAATTAAATTAATGGTATGCATTTCTTAACACCAGGTTCTGTTGTTTAATGAGGAGGAAGATCACTTACTGAAAGCAAGATGGTCTCTGTTCCGTTTCAGAGTATGTATGTGCATGCATGCAATGTCTGATAAGTGCAATACCTCCTTTAAGAGAACTTGTTTTCAGTTGCCTATGGTTTTCCCATAGTGTCATCAGAATTTTACACTCTGAGAATTCATGTAAGGCAGGGGTTGCTTAGGCTTTTTGTTTTGTTTTTGGATATTGTGGGTTTTTTTCTCTTTTCTTTTTTGGTGAAAACCAGTTGAGAACAAAGTTTAAATATTCAAAACAAGAATAAAATAGAACAGGAAACATATTTTCCTTTGCTGTCTAAAATAATACTGGCAAGCCTTTTTGTTTTGTTTTGCTTTGCTTAGTTTCATTAGAAACCATGAGCATAGGAGAATTTAGTGCAGGTGTGATCCTTGAGGTCACAGCTCTCTCTTTTCCTGCTGCTGAGGAAATTCACTAAATCGTAAGGCTCAATTATTGTATTTTTCTGACTTTGTTGATATTTTTGAAGGTGGCAGCTTCAGTTCAGAAGATTGCACATCTCTGAGATGTGTGATCCCTCTTATATGCAACTGCCCATGGCCCCATGGGGCATCATGTGCGGCAGCACTTTCTTCAGTTACTACTGCGTAGCACTGTGTAGCACTTCACTGGGTAAACAGAAAGGCTGTATGAGGACAGCTAGATGACATGTAGCCAAGATGAAGGGCATGAAGAATACCCAAAACACAAAGCACTAATTGCTCAGGGATTGAGGCAAAGAAAGGAGAAGACGAGAGTTTGGGACGAGGATCGAGCAAAGCAACAGAATGGAGGAGAAAGAATAAAGAGGCAAGATAGGGTAGAAACCTTGGAGAAAAGGATAAGACAGGATCGAAGTGCACAACAGGGAAAAGAGACAAAAAAGAAACCCCAGCAGCTTGGGGGGGTAGAGATGAAGAGCTCAGGCTTCTAAATGGAAGAGCAGAAGGATCTGTTTGGAATTTCCAGGAAGAAACGATGCTTTGGGCATTTCCATTATTCTCTGAGCATCTTCAGACACACAAAAATCTGCTTATGTTACTACAGTGATAAAACCCAGTTAGTGAGGAACAATATACTGGTGCTGATAGCAGCAGTAGAAAAGGCTTGCAACTACACTTTGTCCAGTGAAGAGAGGTGAGTGATGTCCACTAAGGTAATGAAGAAGACAGGAGGATTGGATGGCAATAGGTCAACTAAAGACTGTGTCATAAAAAGTCCACAAAAAAGCACCTTGCACAAGCTCTTTAAATCTGGCAGTTAACTTCTGAGTGCATAACTCTGCACTTGATAACGTTCCTGGAAAATCACAGTTTTCTCCATAACAAGTGATCTTCTAAGGCAACACTTTTGAAGCGCTTGGTGGTGGTTGCTTTCCATTGACTGTAAGGGAGCCCGATACCAACCTGTTCTAAAAGTCTCACCCATAAAGTTTTCCTAAGGGCAGAAATGCTTCCCCAGGTACGGAAAAGCAGGAGTACCAACCAGACCACATTGAGTAGGAAATAAAAAACCCCAGAAAACCTGCTACTTTTTTTCCCTAAAAAAGTGCAATACAGAGTTACATCCCTCTGGGACCCACAGAGTATCTTAAATCCATCTCAAACTGCACTTGAACTTGTCCCCTTTAAGGAACAACTGATAATACTCTTTTGTTTCTGCCTTTCCTGTGAGCTGATGGATATAGACAAGGAAGTTTTTATCAGAAAATAATAAAGCAATAATTTTTAACAATTTCAATTTATCTGTTGAAATAAATAATGAAACAATTATTTTTTCCTTAATATCTCTGCAGAAAATCAGCACACCCTGTCTCTGAAACATAATATATGTAGCTCATAGGCTTTTACTTCTAGTCATAACAAAAAAAGCCCTTGCTTCACTCGCTACCATTGATACCGTTTGCAGAGATTGTAAATGTTTAAACTCCAGTAACTGATAAGCTCATGTCAGCCTACCAAGTCAGAACAATTACTATTCACCTGTACTGTTGCAGATGGCACAGCTTTTTTTTTAATCCTTAAATTCTTCCTAGAATTAATATACTTTCTGCCTTCTTCCTTTGCACTGGTCAGATACTGTCTGCTAGTACCCAAACTGCAAGCAGCCAGACTGATGAAAGAGGGCACTGTGCAATGGACCCGCTCAGCAGAGCTCAATTATGCAGCACAGCACATTTCAAACATACAATCAGTCATGTTAAGAGTGTCATTTTTGGAGGGTTGGGGTAAATATAAGCATGCTATTAAATTCAGCTGACTTGATATTGCTGAATCAAATAATAAAACTAAAGAAGCTCTTCAAGCTATTGATTTCTGCAATGCATTGTATGCATTTACGTAAATCCAATTAAAACACTGTGCATAACCCAATTACGAGCTATTCCCTTACAGCAAGTTTTATATTTATCTAAGCCAGGCTGTGCCAGTCATGAGGCATAACCCTGGATTTACAAATAGCTGTTGTGTAACAGCTGGATTGGCCAGATAAATACGCCGAGTATTTTGTCTTTCTGAGCATATACTTGTGTAGCAGGACCATTTTTTGCCATATTAGTTTACCAAGTTTTATTTCATTGACGTGTTTCTGCTAACAGGTTGCTCAGGAGATAAGTTAAAGGTACAACTTAAAAAGCAAGCAGTTGAGAGTTCGAGTGACAACAGAAGACCCTCACTTTGTATTCTGCGAGTAAGTGAAGAGGTAGATCTGAAGACGTAGTGTTACCACCCTGAATTGCTCCTTAGGGGAGGCAGTCCCCTGCCACTGGGAATATAGTGGCACTGGCCTTCGACTCCAAGGGTCTAATGCTAGGTGTTCTGAACAACCTTATTCCAGCCTTGAGGTTGAACAGAGCACCAGTATTTAGATTTTGATGGGGATTTAACCAATGTTCATCAGAATTTCCCTGACACCCCATAAATGCAGCTTCATCACCTGAGTAAGAGCGGCAAAAGATGCAGCAGGGACCAGCTTATGTAGACTCAACTTTGCTTTCTAGGAGTAGGGCCAGCCCTAAACCTCCTTTTCCCCTCCACAAACACTTTGAAGATGCGCCTTCATTCAAGGCTCAAATCTATGCTCTCCAGTTTTTTTGATGAAGAGCTAATACAGAAGAGTCCTCCCTAAGGCTGGGAAAAGGGACAAGTATAAACCTGGTGAACTATGTAAGAGAAGGAGTGGCGGAGTAGGAAAGCCTCGTTAGGTATATGCAGAGGCAGAGAGAGGAAAAGAGGAAAGGGGAAGACAGGGAGGCAGAGCATTGGTGAGAGTGATACAGAGCGAAAAGGACTGTGAGCTGACCATGAATGGGAGAGCATGGAGTAACAGTGTGAAGACAAAACACAAGACTTCCTCCAGTGAGCCACTCACTATTTCATCCCTCTAAGGCAGGAATTAATACTGTTGGGTGGAAAGCCCAGCCAGGTCCTCTCCTATGAAACTCAATAAATTACTTTTCCTTTCCTATCTCTGCTTTCTCAGAGGGCTCATAGGGGCCACTTAGCTGGCCAGTAGCTTAGTATCTATCTCTACTCGAGTAGCACTTTCCCAAGCAATGCTTCAGCTTCCAGCACAGTGACTGCAGAGGCAAAGCTGCTGGCTGCAGAGCAGCATGACGAGTAGCAGTCTCTCCTCATGCGACCTTTAAGCATAGGCTTAGGACAGTGCTACAAGCATTCCCTGGGGCAAGTGAGATTGATGTGGCACCTGAGCACATGGATTACCCAACTCTGGGATTTCAAACTACATACCACTTCCTTCCAGTTGGAGGCAAGTTTATGAGCTTGAGCAGGCAATAAAAGCTTCTCTCCATGCTAATGAAATGTCCAAGTCCTAATGGATTAGTAGTTTTCATATCAAATTAAATAAGCATTTTTGCTTATGAAGACACAAAAGTCACTTTTAATAGTCTTTCAGATTTCGTTAGCAGAAATACATCTCAACAGAGCACAGCGCCTATGGGATACGAACAGGACAGAAAAGGCACTAACACAATACGACGGACTGCTCAAAAACTCTGCTCTCTTCCAACTGGCCAGAACACAGTCAGAAGGCTATTGCTGATGTAGAGAAATCCTGTGGGCACTTTCCTAGAAGGCCATGCACAGCCAGCCCACGTCTGGTCTCTGCAGCAGTTCCCAGAGCTGTTCTGCCGCCATGGTCAGATACGGGGCCCCTGGAACCAGGGGAAATTCGGCCCCTGGAACCAGGGGAAGTTCTACTCCTCCTTTCAAAGATTTCAGGTCCTTTTGATACTAGAAGCTACTCCACATGTCTCCTTATGAAGTCTCTGAATGAACAGAGAGCCCACACTCAATGCCTCACCGGTAATTTTCCACCCTAAAGAACTGCAAGCATTATTTTGGGGTACAACACTAACCAGACAATTCCTGCAGAAAGCTGCTTAGGCCATGCCTGTGCTGCTAGAGGAAACACCCTCAGACACCAACAGCAAGTAGAACCAGCTGTCCCATATCTACGCTGCTTAGAGCCTACCCTTTCTGTCCTGAACTTGTCTAGAAATGAGTTGGAGAGGTCCACAACAGAGTTGGAGAGTGAGTTATCAGTTAAGCAATGTGGACAATAGAGGTCCAGCACTTAAGCTGGCTTCCTGTCTTTCATTCAGCAGCACAGTTATTCCCTAGAAGCCTGACAAAGGGCAGGGCATTGCTGTATGGTTGGATTACTGAAAAAAAAGAGAGCGATTCTGTGATGCTGGAGAGAGCAAAGCCTATGCTCAGGGCAGCGGCATAATGTAAAGCCACTACAGGACTCCCCTTGCAGGCATGAATTCCTGGTGGTGGATCCTCTGCCTGCAGTGCTCCATAAGTGCCCACATGCTGAATCTCAGAGCCTGGATCTCCTGTCTCAGCTATCTCACCGTTCCCGTGCAGCAGTGCTTTGTTGTGCGTCCCATTGTGCTTTACAAGTATGTTTAAGTCCCTGCACATGCCAACCCTTTTGGTGACTCTTCTAAGGAAATGGTTTAGCATATGGGAAAAAATTGACTTAACTGAGGAGTACTTTGCTGACATTTTGTACACATGGCTATTTTTTATTATTTTATTATTATTTTTCATCTTTCAGAAACTTTTCCATTTGTTATTTTAGACCTTAATAGAGTGATGCTGTTTTCCATTTCAAACAGTGCTCCGGCTTGCTCCCCTACTTCCATTTCTGACTGAGTCTAAGATAACTTTTACAAAGGAAGGAAAAGAGATAGATGAATTATGGCACTTGAAGTCAGAGAAAAAATTCTGAAAGGAAATGTAATTGAGAAATAAATTGAAAAATGGAAGCACCTGTGATACAGTGGCCAGAAATGATTATTTTAGGGGAGAAACAGGGAGCTTAATTCCATTTCATTCTGTTGCTCTCAGGATTTGTACTGTTTGTTCATTTATTTGGATAAAACATAAACCTCTTCTACTTGCATTGTTAAATGTAATGAGTACTATTTTGCATTTAATTAAAATACAGACACATTCCCACTGATGGAAAAGTTTCCATCACTTTTCAGAAAGCACTAGGTCATTTGATTTATAGGACATAGTTACTAACTGCTTGGCAAATACCTGGAATGGAAACAGTTTTACCTGTTTGGAAAAGCACTACCACTCCTGTAAAAACAAAGGTTTTAAAGAGACTGAAAAGTCTGGAAGAAATTTAAGATGGGAAGGGAAAATATGCAGGAGGGTGACTGAATAATGGTAAAGTGACGTTTTGAGTGTTTGATCAATGTCTGACACAACTATAATTTTACATGGAAATGTGAGTACACCAGGACCTTCATAATGTTTGGATTCAGTAGCTGGTTACCCAGGTTGAAGTGGGATGAGTTGCAGTAAAATTACTGACATCTGAAAACCAGCACTGACGGACTGAGCCAAAGCTTCCCACAGTCTGAATTTTCATGGTATAAAGGAGAGCCTTTTCTTAAGTGAGCCTGCTACTTTCCTTGCAGCATTTAAGGTTGCTTCATTGCTACGGTAGAGGGTGAGCGGAACAGGAGACAAATCTGAAATTGACCCGAAGTCCAGAATTACAGGTCAGAAAAGTTCTCCTTGACAGCAACCCTGTGCTGTCAACCTCTTCCAGCTACCTCCTGACATTTCTTCTTTTGCCCAACACCAAAACTACTCTTCCCCATACTGGACTTCTCATTCCTACCAAAGACTGGTTAGGCATCTAGAAATCAGGTGGGGTGATGATTCTCTCTGGAAATGCCTGCTCTGTTCAGAGCTACACCTAATAAACTTACAGAATAAGGCCCTTACAGAATGAGACCTGTCTTCTCTTTCTTTTTTTTCTGGAACAAGACAGGAACTGGAGAACTGCCATAGCTATCACTGTGCTACAAAGGAGGGAACTGGTCCCCCATCTCTTGATGGTCTTGGTCATCACTATATGATGACACCATTAAGGAGGTACCTTGATATGATGGGAACAAACTCTGTCCTGGGATACTACATGAGCATTAGAGCTTGTTTCTAGCACCTCACAATTGCAGGTCCCTCTCACAGGGCCTGGAAGCAAGGTCCCATAGAAGATCTTGTCTAGTTACATGGAAATACATTTCTCAGATGGGCCTGGAGCCAACCCACCACCACAGAGTATTGAACCCTGTCACTATTTTTTCCAAAGTTGCAGGAAACTTCTGTCCTCTTTTCTTTTAGATTATCAGACACACAAGGAATCTTTGGTAGAAATGAACATCATGGAGTAAGAAACGCTGCCTGAATGTGTCAATATTCCTACTTTCTAGACGAGCTAGCTCTCTTTGGGTTTTTTTTAAACCTCTAAAGATAGAGGGATGTGTCATGTTTAATAGTTACACCTCAATTGAAATGCTGAGGAAAAACAAGCCACTTCTGAAGACATCAGGAATACAACAGGTGCTATAAGCAATCTCGATTAAAAACTTAACAGCACTTTTAGTACGCTGTTCACTTCTGTGCTATTACATATTTATCAATTCAACCTTAACAGCTGAAAAAAGATTGAAGCTGGATAAACCCATCAGAGCATCACAATGGAAGCCAGAGATGAGGTGACAATAATCTAGTTACTAGGTTTATTAAATGTAAAGTACTTGTTAAAAGTAGAGATGAAAGTTTTAAAATTGCTTCAATTAATGGTCATCAGAACTCTCAGACTTTGAGACAACAACCTGTATAAAGAATAACTGAGCTGAATTTTTAGCATTTCTGTTGTCTTCAGCCTCCCTGAAAAACATGTACAGAATCTAGTTAGCAATACATCAGCCCTGGTAGGAATTCAGAACTGGTCTACACACAAGGTTTCAAGTACTGGTGCCTCTGCCTCCAGATCCAGGCAGATTATTATGGATTTGGAAATTTTTCACATAGCAGCCCTGGGAACTACAGCAGTTGAAAGTTTTGTGAAAGACTGATTTTGCACTAGAAAGTGACATTCTAGCAGACCAGAACCTTACTGTGAGGACAGGGATGTTCTGGGGGAAAAACAAACCCAACAAACCAACATGCAAAAGTGCTTTCAAAAGAAGTATTTCAATATTGTTGCAACCAAACAGAATTACATGCTCACAGAATGGATGAGGCTGGAAGAGATCCACGGAGATCATCTAGTCTCACACCCACGCTCAAGCAGAGTCTCCCAGAGGAGGTTGCTCGGGGCTGCTCATCTACCAAGCCTGTTGTTTCACCTGCTCTCCTAGAACACGCCCAACCTTCATTTTACCAAAGTTCTCAGATGCTTGTGAAATGAACATTGATGATCAGGACCATCATGGATTTGTTAAGGTTAGAGTACAAAATGTATTGAAATAAGCTCTGTTTCAATCTCTTCAGGAATGTATTGGCCGATACCAACAGCTATAGCTGAATAAGGATGTAGAGAAACCCTGGGTAATTTCAAGAATCTGTTTCCAAAATGTTTGGCTCAGTGGAATCATGGGAAGGCTATAGTCTTTTACCGGTTATGCAAAGTACATACACAGAGTGGACACATTTATGTATGGGGTTTTTTTTTTCATATAGTAGCATCCATGAGTACTGAGCTCTGACTACAGTTCTGTGCATCTCAGCCTTTGGGGGTCTGCAGAGCAGTCCAAGGCCACTTCTCTGAAGGAAAGACACAAATGATTTCTTCAAATGACCACTTGATGTCACTTGATACCATGCTAATAAACTTGATGAAGCCCAATTCTGGGCAATAAACAAAGTTTCTCAGAATAAAGTGTCTGAAAATGGGAAAGCAATGTGATTAAAAAGTACTATAAAAAGATCATATTTATTTGTTATAGGTTTGTCTACTGTTTGTGTTAACCAGTGTTGACAGCTGCTAAATTACTTACAAATACACAATCTTTCTTGTCCGGAGAAGTATTGGTACCCACTTTCTCTTCCAGAGGGAGTCTAGAACTAATCACTAAGCCTAAGACTTACTGAGTTAGGATGTGTTCCTCACTTCTTGGGTGCCCAGTTTTGAAGAGACATCAAAGAGACATTGATGTTTCTAGATCACCTCTCCAAAAACAAGATTCCATTAGCAATCCAGTGTCACTAGTTTGAAACTTTTGGCTAAGCCTCAGATTTTCTCTCCCCTACAGTTTCATTCCTTACTGACATGGTGAATTTCACATTTCCCATGCATATGAAATACCTGCTCTGAAAACTAAGGCAAGATGCCGTATTTCCTAATCTATCCAGTCCAAAATAAAGTAAATTATTGTTCCCCAACAGCATTTTTCATACAACAGCATGACCTGAATTCTAATAAATTCACATGATCACAACCTTACAGTCTCCCCTCTCCCACTTTCCATTTATGTACTGCTGGGACACTGATTTATTTGTGACAGAAACCTTTATCCTGAGACTTGCATAAGTTGGTTTCATCCCCTGGTATTCACCAGCCAGGTGGTCTTACCAGGAAATAGATCTGACTGTCTGTAAAATAAATGTTAACCTGGGATGTTTTCAATCCCAGAGCTGGCTGAAGTGTCTTAGCCAGAAGAGATTTTCCTTGCAGTTTCATTAAAAATAAAATTCTTGTTTGGATACTGTTTTCAAACTATTATTAGGTAGGAAAAAGTAAATGACTTATTGAGGTTGTCTCATTTTATTTTGAAAATGTCACTAGAGATTTGTTCTTACTTTAATCAAAGCAAAATGAATGAGTCGTATCGAGCTATATTTATTTTAAAAAATTCATATCAGTTTGATGTTTTTTTAGCATTTGGGTGGTTCCAAATTTAAACAGTTTGGAACCTATATTACCCAAAATTTTGAAGAATGGAATAGGTTCTGCTTCTTCTTTGCCTTTCAGCATTGGCATTTATCACAGAAAGAAAATGGCCAGTCCAGTCACATAAATGTTAGGCTCTTGCTCTTGTTTCTGAAGTGTTTTACTTGGAGACTATACAGTCTTAGCCAGGTAATCAACTTTTCCTTGTCAAGGTAGTCTAAATTAATACCAATAGGCCAGTTGCACTCCTCATTCAGCATATGCCAACTGAAGACTGCAAAAACTCAATCCTTATGCTCAAGGACTGTCTAAAACCCCTCTAGGTATCTCTTTTATGATTTGTTGTGCCTTTCAGCTATCACTCTTCCTGTTCTGCCCCTTGAATCTTGTCTAGCGCTAGAAGAAGCCATGGAGGATCCTTCTATAAGGACTTATTCAAGAAATGTGGGGGAGATGTGGAACCTTTCCAAAAACCCTCAAGGATACTGAAGTGATGCATTTAGTCTTAACAACTGTCTGTAACAAATTTACCTCTCCTCACTAGCTGAGCTCCCACTTTCTTTAGTGCATGTCAAGCCAAAAATACCCCAAAAGTTGGATGTCCGTATACACACCAGAAAGTTTTCTGCAGAGCAGGTCATCTGCTGTATAGAGCCACAGCTGAGTCAGCACCCACAAATAAGCGTTGCTGCAATATTGAGTATTGCCATGTTTATATCTGGGACAAGGTGAGGAGGGGCAGAAAGAGGGTCAAGACTGCATGTTTCTGCATCCCACACCAAGCAATCCAAACTAAATTTGTTGCACAGTGAACCTGGCTGTAAATTTGGGCTAGCTGTGACTCCTTCAATAGGACAGAGAGCATAAAAAGAGCTTTATAGAGCAGACATAAACACATGTTGTATATTTTAACCTTTAACACCTTTTTGCACATTTGACCTTTAGATGTCCCCTTCAACCCAAAATATTCTATGATTCTATGATTTTATGATTTTAACCTCCCTTGCTTTCCACATGAACCAAAAACTGGAATATGTTTAAAGATCAAGATCCAAATGTTCCTGAGATAGATAGGTATGAAAATTATCCTCCATGCTCTTCTCTCTGGAAAGTGATGCCTCAAATACTACAGGTTTTATAATTGGGGGGCCATTTCTAGATTTGTCTGCCTATACCACTGCTCAGAGCCATATCCAAAGTTCTGATCCCCAAAGAAACAAAAAAAAAAAAAAGAAAAAAAAGAATATTATTATCATAATTAACTATCCTCCTTAGGGAGGTCACTTCAGAGACAAACTACTTTCTAGCTGCATCTTTTCTAGCTGCTAGTGCTTGCAGGTCTCCAGTGCTTTACAATTTTTGTTTCCACAAACATGGAGCAGATATTGGTGATTTATTCCTGTAATTATTGTGCTCTTGAAGTTGTACCAAGTGGAGTGTACAGTTCTGTGATAAACATTGCAAGTTAAATCCCACTGTTCAGAAAGGAGAAAAAACCTAAACCGTTGAAGTCTACCTAAAGCACATTTCAGTCCTTGCTTGATGGTCCATCAAACAAGATGGTCTACAAAGACGGCAGAAGGAAGCACATGCAATTCATCTTCTTTTAGTGTGGGCAGTACATGCAAGTTATTTATGTAGCACTTTAAATTGCGTCCCTTGGCCCATTGCTTTAAAATGAGAGCTGACAAGAATTTCTAGGCACAGGAAATTTTGCTATTTCATTGCAAATCAGAATGAAAACCATATGTATTTTAAGAAATTATGATAATAATTGGTAAAGCCACTTTCTCTTTTTTGCAGTCACAGAGTTGGTTTCTAATGCACCCAGAGATGTGATAATGGTGAAAACTGACATAAAGCAAAAGCTTAAGTAAAACAAGAGAGACAGAGATAATGACTGTATCCTACTAAAACTAAACATTCCACAGAAGCAGAAATGATGGAACCATCTGTTCTCATAGAAAAGCATATTTGCAGAAATTTTTTTAAAGTAGATGTGATAGTATATTTATTTGCTTAATTTGGGACTCCTGACCTCATGGTTTTGGTGCCAGCTCACTGTAATCTTAATAAACGATGAAAAGCAGAAATCACCCAAGCAGAGAATTGTTGGAGCCAGCGTCTTCAGAGCCGTGTTTTCTTTTTCCCATCAGGTTTGCAACCTGAAAGGAAGTGGGGTGCCCTTGCCTGGCAAGTTTTTCATGACCCTGAATGAAAATGAGACCACAAAAGGAGAAACTAGTTTCCAGGACCTCAGCTTAGCAAAGTGATTCTGCACAAGCTCAGCTTCAGGCGTAGCACATGGCGTATTTGCACTTGGACATAAATTCAAATGTCGTTATTTTAGCTCAGCCACGTTGTGTGTCGAATCACCAGTTACCTGTAGTTACTCCTCTCATTAGCAACCATTACACTGTGTTTTCCTTTCCATTTTCTTTTATTCAGCTATGCATTAAGTCAAGAAACTATTACGACTAAATCTGATCTTGGAGAGTTGTAAATCAGGCAGCATCGTAAATCAGGTGTCCACACTGGTGTAACAGCCACGTAAGTGAGATTGAAGGAGACTTGCAATTTCACTCTATGAAAAGAAAGCTCTTTGCTTTTTCAGCAAGTTAACTTAGCCTTCCTCCTGAGAGATGACCCGACTTAAATATGAATCTGGGAGGAAGTGGAATGAGCCCAAGCAGCATGTGGCCAGCCCTGAATGTCAAACAGCAACAAGCAGTTCTCTCAGCAAGCTGTAATCCTGAAGAGTTGCACTAGCAATAATTAACATTCAAACCCAGAAAGGGTGGTGGGATGTGGTACTCCCTTACTAAACTCTTCTTATAATCAAGAATTTTGGACCAGAAATCTCTGCAATCTGTGAGAAACAGAGGCTGGAAGCGGCACCCAGAAACCACCCCTGAAGGGAGGTAGCTTTCAGGAGGAGCAGTTCGGAAATGGTGGTTTCCATTTTCACTTGTCAGAATCAGATTTCTTTGTTGAGTATGTGTTTGACACAAAGATAGATTTCAGTAATTAATATCTTGTGTCAAGCTCATCTTACGTTGCTGAAAGAAATAATTCAGAAGTGTCACTGTGATTCATTTAAACTATTGAACTCTGTATTAGTTTCAGAAAGAAAATGCAGGATGACTGTATTTACAGAGCAGAACACACTGAAAACCACATATTTAGTTTCCTGAGAGTTTTCCTAGGGCACACATCAGCACGGATTCCACTTACAAAGGGTGTTTGAAAGCCAGAATACCACAGTGAAGTAAAGTACTATGGACATAGCAGAACTGCTACTCTTTAAGAGGAATACATATTTTTCCTGGTCCCTCTGGACACTCTGCACCCGCTTTTCTCCTCACCCTTCCAAGTCCAAGTCCTCAACTTGGACTCCAAGTACTGCTCAGATTTCCTTGCCCTTGCTTAACACAGACAGGACTAGATGTGGACTACATATTTGTCCTTCAAACCATTTGACTTTGCATCTCTTCATCCCTTTAATGGGCTGCAACATCTGCAGTGCAAGGACGGTAAAGGTAGTAAGAAACTGTAAAGAGGGAACAGAGGGCAGTGGGCACCACTGACTGAAAATTCAGGCATCACGCCCTTCATAAGTCATAGAAAATGGGGATAAAAACAATGGGGCAGAAGAGATCCTTAACCGAGAAACTCACCGTTTTCCTGCCTCCTTGCTCTTTGTTGGTCAGTAAAGCTCAGCAGGGTGAGTTCTGTCCACAGCATGCCCATTTTCAGCCAGACACAAAGAGGATTTTCTTACTTTAACATACTTCACTTTAACATAACTTTCTATTGGCTGGATCTGTCTCTCATTGGCTGCAGTAGTTTCATTATTATTTTATGTTTCTTAGGTCTTGGTACAATCATTTCTGAACATTTGATGTATTTGCCACACGAGGCATCCATCCCCAAATTCTCAGAAGCAAAGTGAGATTTCCAGACAATCTCTTTCCATGCCTCAGCAGAAGGCATTTGCTCCTGAAGCGGATGGAGATGGATGGGGAGCACACTTCTTTAGTCCCCTCTATCAGATCTTGCAGGTGAATATCCAGGCAGCCTAGATTCTGCTCAAGTCCCGGTACTGATGCAGCTTGTCTGGTCTTCAGCACTGCTTAATCCTTGAATCTCTGCAGTGTCCTCTGAAGTGGCCAGAACGTTCATTGAGTGTCCGCAAGAAAAGCAATACTTTCTTGGCAAAACTATCATGTTTTGGCCTCCAAATCCTCAGACTTTTATGCTCAGTGAAAGACACAGTCAGTAGGGCAGTTGCCACCTTCCTTATAACAGCCAACAGACAGAGGACTTGGCCTGAAACAACCTCAACTGTAGGTCTTTGCTTGAAGGGGTCTCAATCCATCTCAGCTGCCTGTGTAAGAGTAGCAGAGCCACATGGCTACTGTGGGATGGGGTAGCTGGGTGGGGGACAGTGGGATTGCTGCCTTTCCTGGGACTTTATTTTCCAGGAGCACAGGAATTACAGGGCTGTGGGAGAGCACCTTAGAGAGGAAGCAATAGTAACTCCCTAGTTTGGACGTTTGGTTTGGACCTGTGTCTTGTCTGGAGCTGATCAGGTTGGATCTTCTCCTGGCTGCACTTAACCCAGCCCATGAGGGCCTCATGTCAGATGCTGGCAACTGAACAACATCAGTGGCTGATGCAAAGCCAAACTTCACCACTGTTCAGGAAAGCTGAGCTCATTGAACCAGCTGAGAGAAAAACAGATGTACGAACCTGACACTTTTCAGAAAATATTTTAGTATGTAAGCTACATTTCTTCAGTTTAGTTCTGACTAATGATTTGCTTTCATGCACGCAGAAATGGGGCAGCAATCAGACAGGTAGAAATTAGCACAATGAAATCGGTTTAGTGTCCTCCACAGCATTGGAATAAAATTTGAACAGAGTGCAAAAGGAACTGCAGATACTACATTTATATTGAAGTGGAAAAAAGAAAATTCTTCACTCATCAGAGGTGTCCTAAAATAAGCACAGCTATATCGAAGCCAATTAAGGAGACAGTGATGTAACTCAAAGACGTAATAAGCAGTCTTCTGTGATGTGGTTTATGAACAATTTATCACCACACAAGAATAATCCAACAAGAATATAGTCCAATGAGCTACTGGCTTCAACTTACCTTTAGATCTCTGTAACTGACTGATATTGATAGGGCCGGGACTTGACAGTGGTGCTAATATGAACTATTTCTAATTATTCAAATTCAGCAAAGGTTTTTCTAACAAACACATCAAATATATTAAACGGAATTAATTTTCATTTATGGATTCCCAGTATTACTAAAATCAGTGAATCAGTGGAGCGAAAAAAAGTCCAGAAAAAAAAAGTCTGTGTGATGGAGTGACAGCATAAACAAATAACCAGATACAAATGTGAAAATAATTTATGCTCCTTTTGAACCCTCCTGGGTTATTTTTCAGCTCAAGTATTGCTAATGTGCCTCATGATCTGTGCAGGGCTGTGGATGATCTGGGAATCATGATAAGAGGGAAGGGGAGGGGATTTGTGAGAGCTGACAGCATGCAGTGATGGATAGAGATGCTGGAGGAGACCCAGATCAGAGGCTTGATGAGAGCTGTAGATGATAGACACAGTCAAAAGCCAAAGTGGCGCTGAAAAGAAGATCCTCTCTCAGGCGTGGAGCACTAGGGTTCATTACTGGGGGTCAGACTCCCCTGTGTCTAGAGTTTGTCACCAGGTAAAGGGTCAGAAATGATTTTCACTGCTGCAGTCATGGGCACAGGGCTGCACCATGGAGAGATGATGGCTTGGAGCTGCATTGACACAGCATCATTTCCCTGCCAGTGAGACCTGGTTTATGAAGCATCGTCCTGATGTGACTAAACCATTTCCAGCTCCACTAACTCTTAGGGAAGCAAGTCGGGTACCTATGACCCGCAGCAGCATGGGATGGGAGCTCATTGAGATAAAACAGAGAGAGGATATCCAACACCAGAGGCAGGAAGGGAGCATGTACATTGTGCACTATTTGCCTAGTGCACTAAATTAACACAAAAGCCATGTTTAATCTAAAAGATCATTTTAGCAGTAGAGGAATTTGAAAAGCCTTTTCCAGACAAGAGAACCCAGGGTGAGTGTGCTGGAAATACACAAACACATCAAGTATGGAATGTATGGACACTTGAGAAAGTCTTTGTCAAGGAATAAACAGACAAGTGCACACAAAATTTCCCTTCCCTCCTACAAATCAAGAAGATATGCAGCAGAGATGACAAGCCTGGGCCTGCTTTCCAGTGAGCCAGAAGCCCAAGTGAGCCCAAAGCCCAAGTGAGCCCATGGGTTTGTTTTGTTTCTGATTCCAGATTCACATTTCTGGTTTTGTAGGAATGAGGCTTCTTCAGGGAGGCATTTAAGAGCACGGCACATCAGCTGGACAAGATGTTTCTCCCTCCAGGATTACAGAAGGTGAATCAACAATGAAATGGAATTGCATTAAAGTAAAATAACTTTTTCCCATTACAAAGATGTTTTGAGGGTTCAGACTCTTTGATATGACTGGTGGGAAAACCAACAAACAGGTGGTCCCAAACTATCATCCAGTGATTTTGATACCAGCCCATCAAGTCCCTGCTTCCCACCAAAATTTTTCCCCTGATTGACCCTGAGCACTAACAACAGGCTAAGGTCACTTTGAGCCAGGCAATCCCATCAGGGCAGCTATGTTTCATATATCCTGAACTTTGTGAGTCATGAGGGAGGGAAATACTTTGCTTGACATCAAACAACCTTTAGCTTCCTAGTGTGAATGACCACACCATATGGTGCAAAACCTAACCGACTGTCCCTGCTCTGTAACAAGTCACCTTCAGTATTCTGCAACTTAGCCAGAGGGGTTCTGCAATTACAACTCACAAAGCAATTCCCGCTCCAATGACACAGAGAAGAAATATAGACACTGATTTCCACCATACAAACTGGAAGAGAAACACTGGAGGTTGTTGATTGAGCTACACCACACAAGGAGCTGCAGTCTCTAACCAGCACAGGAGAAGCTCTTAAGTAGTACCATGAGGACGACCAGGTTTGATAGTACCTCTGCTGCAGACCATTGCTGCATATGCAGCCAGTCTAGCCCCCCCACTGCTCTACATAGTTTGGCTCTGTCACAAGAGAAATGAGTCTGAAGCATCAACCTTCCCTTGTATGTAGAGTTTCTGTAGGGTGTGCGGACAGAAACAGGAAGAGTATCTTCTGTTGCATGATGAGCAACGTGTTACATGATGGACACAAGGACTCCAGTTTGTGTGATAGGAACAAATCCCTGCACAATTTGCCTAATGGGGACAAATTCCTTACACCATGATAAATGAAGAAAGCAAACACTTGTTGGCTTAAAACCTCCAGCATCTCCCCTTGCTCACAAGATCCTCAGCTTCTGTGTTCATGTTTCCTTTTGTTGAACTGTTCAACTTCTCCATCCCTTCTTTTTTAGGAAGACTGGTTCTTTTGTCACATATGCTCCTGGTTATAAACTGAACTAACAGTAACTAAACTTTCTGGCAGATAGCATACTCATTATTTTTAGTTTCTTAGTCCCAGAGCCGCCACAAAAAAACAAAGTTGAAGAACTAATAATTTTAGTTACATCAGCAAAGTGAAGGACTGATACATTCCCTATTGAGCAACAAATTAAAACAAGCCTAAAGCAATGACCAATTTCTGCATTTTCCATGTGTGTTTTTATTTCGATGTCTCTGATGGCTACCTACAAGGAGGAGTATGTCAAAAGCTTACCTTAACTCTGAATTTCAAGTCTGAATGAAACTATTAATGTCAGCAGAAGCACCTCCATGCTTATTTAGCTCATGCAGCATGGATCCTGCCTGCCGGGCTGCCTGGGCTGCCTGCTGGAACCTGGACAGGAGAGCCTTCTTTATGAGGAACCCTGTGGAAACTGGGAAGTTCTTGGTCAGCATGATGGGGTTCAACCTCAGCCATGTGGGGGTGTTTGAAAATAAAAACCTAGCTGCTGCAGTCCCTTCTGAGGACATACTACCAGGTATCACACCTCCTGTATCTCCTACTTCCTTTCCCATCACAGTCTATGGCATTTCCGAGAGAACGTTGATGCATCAAATTTTCCCTGGGCATTTAAGATAAACTAAGGGAATTAACTGAGACAGTCTTCAAGGAATGAAGAGTAATCAGGAAGGATGGGAAGACATACAGACAATGCCATGGCACTTCCCCACTGCCACGAACCTTGGGTCATTGATGTCAACAGGACATTCAGTCCTGTCTTCCCAAAAGTGTTTGGCAGCCCACAGCTGCAGAGCAGCTGCAAATTTCTCCTTACACTCCCACCTGCCTGCAAGCCTGCGAGTAAATCCTGCTCTTCGCTTTGACGGAGAAACTGTTCATATCACAGTCATCTTCCTGCTACTATACAGACAGTCAAACACGAACATCCATAGCGCTCAGCTAGCAGTAATCAAAGCCACCTTTCTTTGCTACTTCACTCCTCCATCACAGCCCCAGCGAGGCTCATTCTCCACTCCTGTGAGTCAAAAAAGGACAAAGAGCACAAGTTCAACTCAGGAAATGTTTCTCATGTAAGTTCTGCTTTGTAACCATTTGATTCCTGCTTGACTTTGTTCACTGCTATCTGAACTGCCTGAAAAGAATTCAAATGCAGCCTTTCCTAGAAACAGGGTATTAGAAGAGGATCGAACTTAAAATACCTGCAGTACCTAAAAATGGAGTATGGTACTGACTACAGTCAGTCAGTTAAACCTAAATTCCTAAAATTAGAGCCTAAAATTCTAGGCTTTAAAGGAATTGTTTTCCACTTGAAGACTTTTAGATGTTAATTGAGGGTCACGCTTGTCTTATGAAGAAAGTTGTGCTGCTCACCCAACTCTTCTTCTAGGGGCTCCAGTTGAATTTGCATGACATCTCTACCTTGCACTGCCTTTCTGTGTACAGTGACTCCATTGTAAATGCCAAATGTTTTTTCTCCAGCAGTAGAAAAATATTCTATGAGGGTAAGATGTTTTAGATTAGCAATAGTTAAACTTTTCTAAACTTTGCCCAAGTCTCCAGAAACAATTGCACCATCTCTTTTTGCAGGTTCAGAAAAGTCTAACAACCTCCTTTTTAAATTATCGTTAATATTTCTAAACATTTTCTGTGTTCAGCCTTCACCAGGAGTGCTGAGACTACAGATGCTTCTTGGCATCTGTAGATAGTAATATCCCTCATTCTCTGATGGCAATGTGCTTTTCAAGCCTCATATTCATAAATCTTCTAAATGCCTGGGAGATAACTAAGTACTACAGTGTACCATTATGGTAACCTAAGGCATAAAAAGGTTAAGAAAATTTTCACGCATTACTGATTGAGTCAGAGCTGGGTATTGAACCTCCAAGTCCTGATCCCTCATTCTTCTTCCAATCACTTACCAACCATCCTTCTCCCAGTAACTGAGCAGTTTGGTAATTACAGCAAGATTTCCAAACTTTATCTGCTGATTCTTTTTCTTCCCTTCAGCAAAATCATTAACTTTAAAGATTTAGTCCATTACTTATGTAAATGGAAAAGACATTTAAAAATCTTAGCACAGAGGACTTGGAAATTAAGGAAAAATCACTTCTCAGCGAGAGGGGGATGGGTCTGATTTCTGCACCAGTCGGCTGCTGTCTTCCCTTCTAAGGATCCACCTTGCAAGCAAACACCTGATCCAGCAACCCCTCTGCTGCCTTGCAGCCACATTTGGATACTCAGCCTAATGCCAGGTGCACATTATGACACCAGTGAGACAGCGGGAGGAGGTGAGGTTTTACAGCAAGGTACAGGGAAAGATGAGAAGAAAGATGAGAAGGCAGTGGAGTAGGAGCACCACCAAAAGGCTATATCTCCTCAGACGAAAGTGGTTTGAAGGTCCCTGGTGCAGCATCTTCCTGCATGTCCCTTTCAAGCTGTCTTGCACAAATGAGGAGGACAGGCGGTTTATATTGTTTTGGCTCACTGCCTGTGTTGGGCACACAGTCAGGCTGGATACTGATGAATTCGGCCAGAGGTCTCTAAACTGAATTCATGCCCTTTCCACAGCAATTTTTATAAGGTGACACTATCAGGTGTATTTTTCATTTTAAAACAAGAAGGCTGTTTTAACAGGGATTAATCCTAGTCTGGAAGAATAAAATCCTAAGACCAAGTTTTAGGTATTAAATTTTTCAACTTTTTAAATCAAGGTGTGTAAAGTTTACCATCCACTGCATCTCCTTATGCCATGCCCCACTGCTTCAGCCACTCAGCCTTGTTTCACCTCAAGTGTGGCTCACTTTCTCACACTTTTATCATAGTCCAGTGCTGTGGTTAAAACTAAGGCACACCAAAGTCTTAACCCTTGGGGCTATCTAATACATGGCCCAAAAGGCAGGGTACACATGAGCTGTCTCCTCAGCTGAAGCCGCCTCCAGAGTCCAACCCAGGCTTTCCTGGGATGGATATCTGAGGACAAGCCAATTTAGTGAGGAGCTGCTTTACCTTGCTAAATAAATAACTGCACAACACCCCCAGCAGGGAGGTGGCAGGAAAGAGGGTCCTGAACACCTTTAACTTCTGTTTGAAGCCTCCATGAGTCCAATAGCTGCTCTGGTAAGAGTGGTCCTCACCCTGTCATCGGTAGTCTCTGAAACAGGAAGAGCTAAGGCCACATCAATGGGATGATCTCTCCCCATTTTAGCTCCTTTCTTACAGGCAAAACTGGCAGAAGCAGCGCCATTCTTTACAGGTCACAGCAGCAGGGGCTACTGCAGGGAAAAGAGAAGATGGGTGTTGAGGAAGCCTCCTTGAGAAATCACCTATGAGTCTGTTGAGAGGCTCAAGTTATCCAACACAGATCACAGGAAGAGATGAAGTACTGGAGACACAAGCCTCTGACAAGTTCCTTATCTGTAAATGATGCCATTTGATCACTTCTTGCCCTGTACCCTCCAAAGCAGACCTTATTTGAAGGAAATACTAGTGATCTCAGATGTCCCAAACAAACAAGTTATCCGTAGCTGTCTATCAAAAGTGGATTCAAGCGGGTTTTTCACAGATGGGAAGACTAGAAGGAAGCGAGCATTATTGGTATCTATCCCCCAATCCAAGGACCAGCTGATACGGTACCTGCCAAACTATCTGCAAATTTGGAAGCCAGGCAGAAGCACTCCCAGCTCTGCCTGAAGTCTACTGACAGAAGCTGGTAAAGGAGCAGGTGCTTTGTACAGACCTCGTTATCAAAGAGGTTAAAAGATGACAGCTCTGCGGCATGGTTATTGAAGGAGTGGTAGAACATGGCTTAGAAAGAAGCCTTGTTGCAATTTTTTTACTCAGGTGTGAAAGGAAAATTGTATATCCAGGGAACATACACTGCAGCGCTGCTTTTCCCATTTAACCTTGCTCTTCCTTTTTTGTACGGGATGGAGAAGTGCTGCTTGCAGTGCAGCTGAAGGGAGTCCTCTCCAGTGAGGCTGCCTGACTAGGCTTTTGCAGTGTTTGGTGGCCGAGGCTGTCAATGCAGGTTCAAAACCCCATTCTAGGATTAAAATTAACTCTAAGGAGGTACCCGAAGACTCCCACTCCTGCTGAGGGCATTTTTGCAGAAGTTGTGGCTGACCATTATCCATATTCTACTAATTATTTTTAGAAAGAATAGGTCCAGCAGACAAATGGTTTGAATTTGCAGCAAAAGCCCATCCCAATTCCTGTTAAAGGAAGAAAGTACAAAACAGCCTAAAAATATCTAGACAATCCTGGTCAGGCAGCAGAACAACTACATAATTACAGATGCACTGAGGTACTTATAGTCTTGGCAAAATTAAAAACAATTACAATTACAATTGCCTAACTGCCTTAACAGAAAGGGAAACCAGCAGTGATTTGCAGCGTGGTTGAAATACTAACCAGAATATCTCTGCCTTACACCACCCTAAGACACCACCTCATGCTCTATTTTCATCATCCTGGATCGACCCTGAGAATAAAGCATTTTGTCTGATTTGTTAGTATATCCAAGCACGTTTGTAAGGAGAGAAGGCGACTGGTGGCTTCTTTCTTAGCTTTGTAGCCGCAGGATACAAGTATCAAACTTCAGGGCTGTTACTGCTTGCATGCAATGGACTGTAAGAATTGCACATTTCTTCCTTATCTGGCTGCGGAATTTGATTTCTGGCTGCTTGCTTTTTTTCTGCTTTCTCTGGGCACCAAAGACCAGCCAAATTTTAACACGAGATGGAGGCTGCTTTTCTGGGACTCCTAATGACATTCTGCTCTCTGAAGTGTACAGCGGTTGCACCCCAGGTTTGGGATTAGGAGGGAATTTTCCCTCCAAGTAAGATTGGCAGGAAAATTTGAGGCATTTCTGGCTTGCCTCTGTCCTATGCCTTATCTCTCTATCATAAACTTAATGGAAATCTGTTTATCAAGTGCTCTAGTATCACAGGGATGTAGGACATTGGCGATTCCCTCAAACTCCTCTCTCCTCTTTGTGTCACACGCCTACGGCTTTTGTTCACCTGCTAAAAGTCTTACATTGACCACAAATGGGGCAGGTTTTACAGTGCTTGCTGGTATGAGGAGTAGCCTGTGGACTTTTCTCAACTAGGTGCCTGCTGCTTCATGTACTGCTCTTGCAAAGGACTGCATTCAATGCCCTGGGGGACCTCTTCCAAGCCAATGTTTTTGAATTTCATTTATCTGTCATTAAATTCAAGAAACCAACAACTCACGACAAGACAAGACACTACCAGACCGCTAAGATTATACTACAGCTATACAAGAATCTGTCAATTCTAGTGACAATCTACTTAAAAACTGGGTTCTATGCGTTACAAAAATGCCCCATCGTATCTATGCTTTTCCTGCAATCATTCTATTCTGACAGTGGCATGAAACCAATTCTCAAGGGTTTGAAAAAGGAGGAGAAGAGCCACATTTTTTTGCTGAAAATGTCCAGATGTTGCTTACTTCAGGGTAGGCTAGCAACATTCAGTTTCCCATAGTACCAGAGCAATTTAATACAGTATTTTAACCATGAGGTTAAATTGACCTCTCTTGTAGGAGCCGCAGTCATCTATGAGGACTTTGTTTCCCACTTATCCTGATTACCACCTCCCCCTTTGCAGATTCCCTAGAGCAATGGCTAAGTTATGATGCCAGTTTACGTAGCGTGGTTTACAGGCAATTCAATTTCATCCTCTGAAAGCAACAAGTATTGCATGGAAAAACATCTCTGTTGTGGTTTTTTTACTGCACCAACAGTAGAACGCAGCTGTCCGCTTCAGAGTAAAACTCTGTATTTCAAACACTACGGACTCAGGCGAGAGTGTAGCATTAGTGATTTGAGGCAAATTCTCTCATATGGTTGATTAATCCAGATTGACACTAAAAAACTGAGAGCCCAAGAGCCATGGAATGTCTTTATAATGCTAATTTAATTATGATCAGCTTTGTTGTCTTAAAATACTTGTTGTGTAATTCTATATAATAGCAATATGTAAATTCGCAATCTCCCAAGATACAAGCAGCAAAATAAAGCCTCATTACTAGTGGTTAGAGACACAAACAGAAGATCTGCTGTCTAGTTTCAGGTCTGCTGCTGACCTGCTGACTAACGCAGGACTTGCCTCTCTCACAGTTGCCTGCTGCACAAGGGCAGCCAGCCCTCCTCTGTGCAGCACTGTCAAAGCCCCATACCTGTATTGTGAAGGGTAGAAAACAGGAATGAAAATAGATTTAACTGAAGACTTGACTAAAGAGTTTGGATGTGAGATGAATTTCTCCTGAGGTGTCTAATGATTTGTCATGAGAATGACTACCATACCTCCACCTAGCTAACCTCTTCCGAAGTTAATACCTGCAGACAAATTACAAACTTTCTTTTCATGTATTTGCGCATTTCCTGAACTATCTTTTCACTTCCAGCACTTTCCATTTCTGGTCACGGTGTTTAATTCCATCACTAAAGTCATTGAGTCATTTCTTTATTCACTTCCTTTCACGTTAACCTAGATGACACATCAAACCACCCCGCTAACTCCCCCTCCCCAGCTTGGTGTGGCACCTCTCAGAGATGAGAAGTTCCTGCAGAACTCTCACTCAAGCATTTCTGATTTAGCACATTTAGGGAATTCAACTACTGGCTTGTGCAACAAAAGCAAATAAAATGCCTTGACATAAACAAATTTAGAGGCCATACAGGCGTTTTGGAGGTACTGTCCAGCAGATAGTTTAACGATAAGTGTCACAAAAGCACAAATAATTGTTGGCTGTGGAGCTTGTGTTACGATATCCCTATAGGGCATGTGAAACGTGGGTGCATGGCATCCTAAGCAAGTGACTCCCACTGGGAGAGTGAGTGTCTGCTTTTGAAAACATGACTTTCTATTTCAGTTTGAGAACAGCTTTGCCGGTTTTTGTTGTTGTTGTTATAGCTGACTGATCCTATACTCTGGTGATATATTAGTCTCCCTTGCCTGCCTTCACCAATCACTGTACGTCTGTCAAAAGTGTTAGAATCAGTTGGCACAGTCGCATCATGAGTGGGAACAAGCCAGGTCTCTTGGAAATCCTATGAATTTTCATAGCGTGAGCAAGTTCGCTACAGAACCCGGCTGAAATTTTAGTGCTCTTCAAGACATTGAAAAAATCAGTCAGCACTTAACAGGTCTGAATTATTGAGGCTGGAGGTAAAAAAACCCACCCAATAACAAAAAAGCAGTCAGTCACAGAGGACAATTGTGAATTCTGCAAAAGCAATTGCAACATTTAATAGACTTTTTAAAAGCCTCGAACGAAGCCATGAAGTCCTCAGACATTGAATTAAAATATCCACAATAGTCTGTTCCGAAATGGAACCTGGGGTATTTTAGAAGTTGAATAAATGGCAGACTTCATACTCAGTGCCAAGACTTCAGTTCCAACTTTTAGTTGCTTCGCTTCAATATTGTCTAAACTTACTTCTTTTCTATGTGTAGAGATTTAGAAATGATACTGCTGTGCTGGCAAGAACTGTTATTAGGTGCTGAAAAATTCAATCATGCAGAAACGGGCGCGGGGAAATGTATGCCGGGTTATTTATCATCTCTCTATAGGACCCCTGTATTTTGTCAAGGCAGCATCCTAAGGAAAATTGTGTTGCAGTTATAAAGACAAGATGACAATGGAAAATCCAGTTAAAAATTTGGAAATTCTGATAGCAGCTCTGTATTCAGTCTAGTTTAGTTCAGCTGCATATCTTCAATATATGCCAATCTAATTGAGAACTGGTGAACAGCTATTAATAGAAATGAATCTTGGATGCTAATAATGTGGGCTATATGCCCCTGCCTACCAAAGCTGATATGTTAGAAGTAATAGGAGTATTAGTGTTAGAGAGCTGCCACACTTGCGAAGGCGGGTGAATAACTCCATGTGGGTAGGATCTTCCTATCCAAGAGCCCCTGTAAGCATTAACGGTGCCCCTCTGCCTACATGCTGCAAAGGATTATCATTTATAGTTCCCAAGTGGTTCAGAGGACAAGTGGTCTTCAAAAAAGACAGATAGGAAGGAGTTTATCCAGAAAGAGAAGTAGTTGGTGATATAGCATCTATTAGCTATCATCTCCTCCACTCCTACACGTGACCCTACCTAGCTGTTACAGCCTTTTGTGCTCCGTTCTAAAAGAAATAAAGTCACAGGCTCTATCAGAGAAAACTGAGCAGAGACTAAGCACATGGCAGAGCGGGACTGGAGGCACCCTGTGCAGTGACAGATCCTAAGGTACTGTCAAAAGTGTTGACTGCAGCAGAAGTGGCTACCAGTCCAGTAAGGATGGAGAAAGAATGTCTTTTCAGATCTGGTACCACAGCCTGGCGCTGCAGGAACTCAGCAACTTTCATGTTAGAAGGAAGAAGAGAAGGGAGATGGTCATCACAAAGCTTTAATGGATTTTCGTGTCGTCAAGTGCTAGACTTACATCTCCATGATTGGACAGATACCCTGGAGGGAGGAAGGGAACTTAGTGAGACTAAATTATTAGGCCAACTGAACAGAATATCAGACACAACACAGACCAAAACCCCCATGATTCCTTTCTCCATGTAAGTTCTCTAAATCTAAGACATCCAAATCTGCTTTTCTGTTCTTTGGCTTTGATTTTTTTGGATGTTTTTACACAAAATATTGCAAAAGACAATGAATTAAAAACAAGTCCAAAAGGCTGCTTGTTCAAGTTTTACAATAATAAGTGCTTTTTTTAACAAAATCAGGAAATTTTTCAGGAAGGTGTCAAAGTCCATTAGCGCTTTCACCAGGAAATTACATTTCGTTGTGATATATTCAAATCACCTTATTTCAATAGAATAATTTTAGGAATTATTATGACGAGCAGAAATAAGAGCAAAATGTTCTAAATTACCATTGCAAAGCATTTCAAGAAAGTAATTTCAATATCTCGGGAACAAGATATTTCCCAAACTTCAACATATGTTTAATTTTGACTTCTAGTGCTGGTTTGAAAATAAAATGGTAAGTTTCCTGCAGAATGAAAATTCCATTTTCTGTCCAGCCACCTTCAGAAGCAGCATTTCAAATATAATTCAGAGGAATACAATGGGCTTATTTTCACACACTGCTATGGGGCACTGCTCCAGTGGTCTCTTGGCCTGTTACCTTATCAGAACCTCCTCGTCTTCTCGCAAGGCAAGCACCAAGAAATATTTCATGGGCAAGAGCAGTGAGCTGCACACATCAGCCCGCGATAAAAACCAGGAGAAGTCTTGGTCACTTTAAAATGTTACACAGTCCGGTTGTGACAAATCTAATAAACCGAAGAAAAGGAAATCTATTTCAGAGAGCATTAGAAGGGAAGAAAAGGGAAAGAAATCGAGTTAAGGGAACCATTTACCCATTGCATGCTTCAGTGGGTCTCACACAAAAATTGCAAAGACAGAATGGGTCACAAATGTTTTGTCCCTTATAATAACTAATAACTCAGTCTCATACCTTCCACTGATTTACTTTTTTATTAAAATTATTTGTATCTGAGAAAGACGGGAGGGAGACACCCCTAGGAATTTCAGTTTGTGTGCAGAGTCACCCTGTTTACACATGTATTTGGTACACATTTCCTTTCTAGGCAGACCCCGCTTTTCTGGGAGGGTGAATGCCTTGTGGGAAGGCACTTTGGAAAGGTTTTTCCTGTAGAGACCAGACAGGTATTTCTGTGGTCCCTTCTAGCCTGCACAAGGTCACCACCCCCACCTGGGCAGTGGGAGCAATGGAAATGAAGCACCCTGAGGGATTCATAGGAAAAGATTTACTTGAAGAATTGCTTCCCCTCCAACATGCTCAAAGCCTTGCACAGTTTGAGGGCATTTAGATGTTCTCTTTTCTTCCTGTACTGACAAATTTCACATCTCAAAATAGTACTTCCTCCGCTGGGGGATAACATGGAGGGTTCCAGAGATGAGCAATGCATGCTGCAGAAGTCTTGAGCGAATTTGCCCAAGAGAAAAGGGAGGAGGCAGCATGCATCCGCAGAGGCTGCGAGGCACAGCTCTGCAGTGGAGCAGTGCCAAGTCGTATTGTTCCACCCCAGTCATTGGCTATCATGGGAAAACCAACTTGGATTCAAATGAGCTGGGACCCAAACTGGTCCTCTTGGTGCCACATACAGCCTTGTGCAGGGAGAGATGTGCAACAGTGAGGTCTAGTCTGTTCCTCTACTTTCTCTGCTAGACCACATTATAAAAGCCAAAAAGTGCTAGCTGATGACTTTTGACACCTCCAGAGAGACCCCAACCTGTTGCCTGGCCTCTCAAATGGGCTGCATGCCATGAAGTCAAAATGATACCTTTTGGGGGTACCAGAGAAATTGTTAGTAGCTAAGAAGTGGCTAATGTGACCTTTAGCAGCACACAGCGTCCTTCTGTCCCTATCCTGCCTCCATATCAAACCACCCCTTCCATGCAACAAGGAGCAATGTCCTTCAGCCTGACCCTCTGGAGATACTTGCTCTGGCAACAAAATCTGTGGGGTTGTCTAAGGCATCACAAGTTTCCTGTGCATTCTGTCTCCTCACTGAGGAGACATGTCAGTTAAAATGGGTAGGAAATTGGGAGAGTAAAGTTAAAGCATCAACCTGGGCATAGCAGAAAAGAACAAGCGGCCAAATGCCTTTTTGGAGAGATTACAGAGACGGCTGCACTACACCAAATACTGCTTTCAGTGGAGGGGCACACTGCCAGGATGTGACCAGGACATGCATCTGAGCGATTCTGAGTCCTGTCTGTGCCTTTCCTGGTGTGAAAGACATACTCCTTCTGCAGGCTGTGCAATGGGGATGGATTTCATTTGCTTTTCATAGGCATCTGTCCCCAGTATCAGCCAGAATGCAGAGATATGACGTTGACAAGCCAGCCATCAGCAGGATTTTATTTCCTAGCTTCTCTTTAATTGCGGTGTTGTCAAATACCACAATATTGCTTTCCCATGACCTTTGCTGTTAACCAGAGACTCCAGGGCAGGTTGGATCGCTTCTCATGTTTAGCAGCAGCTGTAGGGAGCAGCCAATTGCATTAGGCAATCTGCAACCAGAGGGACCAACTCAAAAGCATGAACTGAAGTGTGAAATTTGCCTTTCCCCCTCCTCTTGATCAGCTCCTCACATTTAAAACCCCTGTATCTACTTCGATGCCAACATGCAGTGGGGGTGGGGGGGTGGGAGAGATGAGTGAATACAAATTATCACGTATTCATTAATTATGAATATTCATTAAGTGGGCTAGCTAGTGCTAATGTGCTCCTTTTTGGGAGGGTCTCAGCAGCATGACAGAAGGCTCTTTAAAAAGCAGCGCTATTTTTAGGAGACCGAGTATCTGGGAGAAAGGAACAGTTGTCTGAAAGGCCAGAACATGTTATACACAACCAGATCCTGCTGGGAGATTTTCTTCCAGGGGGTATGTGTAGCTTCCACATCCATTAGGTCATGCTCTGGTCTGTTTGTATTCTCTGCTGATGCTCCATGTCTTAAGCATGCAAGCACACATAAACTAATGATGTTTCAGGTCATGCAAGGGTGTTGATTCAAATTAAACCTCTTCTGTAGTCATATGACAACTCTGCTGGCTTTTGTGTGCGTTCCTGTCCTGACGAGGGGAGAGGGGTGTCTAGTTCACAAAATGAAAAGATCATCCCAAAGAAACTTTAAATTTTCCACCTAAGCCACAGTCAAAAATCCCTTTGAAATTATTTTAATTACTTATCCAACATTACTGATATGCCCTTTTATCTCACACTACACAAGAAAAAATCCACACACTCGGCATATTAACAATGCCAGACAGTAAAAATGTAGAAAAACCCCCAGAGAAATTAATGGCTTCTAACCTTCAAAAGGGCTTCAGCCCTTCCGAAACAGTTTCTCTTGAGAGATGAATGTGGCTGCCCTCTTCACACATGCCTCAAGGAGAGGCTGCTAGAGCCAGACATAGCCTGTATCTGCTATACCACCCTTTGTCATCTCACTCCAACCTTGAGCTTCATCTCCAGCATAGAAGAAAATAGTCACATTTTGCACAATTATCATGAAATACTCTGAGTCCAGAGCACTTCGCAAGCAAACCGCTAGGTATTACCTACATTGCATTAATAGGGCAATACAGACAGAAAAGCAGGGCTTCATGCTGAAAGTAACGTAGTAAGCTGGTGGTGGCACTGGAGAAAGACATCCATCCACAACCCTCCAAGCCTATCCTGCCACCAGCCTTCCAGGGCCAACGTCGCTAGACTGTTCCTGCAATGGGCGCACAGGGAAGTGCTGACTTGTGTTGCTTGGTCCTGATTTCCTTTCCAGGCTCTGGACCAGCACACAAAGGAGAAATATAGCCAAGCCAAGCCAAACTCTTGGCAGAAGCACAGTGATTATCCTTTTATCAATAACAAGTTGCAACATTTTAAAAATATTTCTATTGGAGGCTTTTCGTACGCTGTGAGCAGTGTTGCCTGTTGGAGGTCTGGGGTTTATTTTGGGGCAGGATACATTTCTTTTAAAAAAGCAAGAGGCAGGTAAAGAACTACAATGGTGGTGGAAACATGACATCTGTCTTCTAGTTACACCAGGATACATACAGCAAAACACCTGGTATCATTATACCACTTCATCTTTAAAGTATATCAATGTCTTTTAGGCAGTTCAAACCCTGGCACTGTTCGTTCAGCAGTTCAGAATTCCCAAATACAGAAGAAGAATACTAAGAGTTTTACCACCTTCAGTCCTTCAGATGAGAGCTGAATCCTACTTGCGCTGCATGGTCATTCAGGGGTTCACAGAACATCTCGTCCTCAGGACACGATTTCCCTCATCCTTTGGTTACTTATCTTTGCACCCACAGCTACCTTCCTAAAAGTGGTGGCATTTCAATGGTGTAGGGTATTTATAGCTTTGGAGATGCCTCTAGATCCTTCAGCACAAAAGGTAGAAGAATCTGAGGCTTCTGACTTCATTGCTATTTGAACCAGCTTCTGCACAGTTAGCAAACACAGAGTTATCTTCAAATATTTCAGTCTCAGAGCCACACAGTGGGATAACTTTGTGCAACAAGATTTGTAGAACATACCCAACTGTTCTGAAAACTTTGGCTCAATTAGAGGGAAGTGAACTCTCCCAATTCAGTTTTTGATAAAAAGCAGGCTCCTTTATAACCTTCCCTGAATGTTATGATAATCAACACCACAGCTCAGCTGTTAGTCTGTGATCAGGAGCTCTTTGGGATAGGAACAGCAGAGGATGCTTTGTGCCAAGGGATCAACACATCTACCTGGGGCAGTTGCAATACAGCCTACCAGTCCTATGTCTAGCTCATATCCATGCTACTCATCCTTTGCTCTTGTAAGAGCTGAGCTCCATCTGCAAGCTTAAAAAAAGGAAAAAACAAGCAAATTTTTTTTCTGCCTTCATCAAATTTGGTCTAAATGGACAGCTTTCAAAAGGTTCAATGTTTTCTGAGTTGCAGGTTCTCTTTATGTTTCTCACAAAGTGGTTGCCCACAGTCATCAGGTCTGTTTGAAAAGCTTTGCCTTCACCACTAGGATATTAGATGGACAATTGCATTTCCCCAGGGTTTCAGAATACCCTCCCTGTCTCACAAAACTGAGCGTGAAAGACGCAGGTTTGTGTGAGAATTGCAGACAAATAAATGGTGGCTCACAGTGTGAGGAGTTGTTTATTTAGCAAAGACTCAGAATGAAAAAGGGAGACTTGAAAGGAAAGGGCAAATGTGACCCTTATTTTGTCCACCACACGGAACTTCTTTTCTTAATCCTTCAGCCATTTGAATATGACTGCTCCTGAAGGCTGCCAAGATCAGAGAGACGAAAGGGCAATCCTTCATGTAAGCACCAGCCCTCCGCTTTAAAAGCTCCCTGTGTACTCTTTCAACTTATGCCCCCAATTATTTTTCTTTAACATCTGAAAATGCTTTAGATCAGCAGGCATCTATCTCATGTGTAGTTCGCACGTCATAGCCTGCATTCCCTGTGCCATCCTCTCTCTCCCACTTAAAAACCTTTCTATAAAGATCTCTCCCAAAAGGGGAAAATGTTGGAAGACAGAGGAGGTGCAGTTCTCAGGTATACGCTAGCTATATCTGGCCTGACCTGTGACAGGTCTGTGTCCTGAGGTACTTGGTCTAAATACAACACTTCTGCTACAGGAGAAGCAGTCAAGGTGGATGCACACCTGTATCAGGGGCTGTGTACTGCAAACCACTGGTCCCTCACCACTGAGGCTCTGCTGGCTGCAGCCTGAGCTGAAAGCTGCTGCTGGGCTTGATGACTTGAGCTCCAGGTGGAGCTGGAAGAGCTGGAGGGAGGAGGCAGCAAGCGCCACCAAGCCCTCAAGTGACTGTGATTGGGTGATTGAAGATAGGCATTGAATCTCATCTGGAAGGATGAAGGGATGGTAGAAGACTGTGCAGGGTAGTTTGATTGCTTGGTTTTTTCAGGGTGGGAACACATGAAGCCATATTCTTCCGATATAAAATGTGTGGATAGCTGGTGCAGGCAGCCTGGCTTCCAAACTGCTCTGAAGACACTGTGAGGTCCGTGCCACCTGTCAAGGAAACCCCTTGACTTGAGTGACGAATCCCACCCAAGGTGATTCCTGGAGCTACAACAAATTCGGACAACAGATTAGCTTTCAGCTGCCTCTATTGTATTTTGCACTCATAAAAACTCAGCTGAAGGTTCATCTAGTACCATCCTCCTTGCTATTTGAGGATGAAGGTACTAAGCCAGGCCTACCATAATGGCCAGCTGACATCTTCTGATGAAGGCTAGATAGCTCACAAAAGATCCAGGGAGTGAGCTTCTGTACCTTCGGTTACCCAGTACTGTAGGATGTGTAGGAAACCAGAAGGTAATAAAGGCACACCATTTAAAAATTCCTATCCACATTATGAGTCCTGTAACTGCTTTCTTCACCCAGAATGAGACAGGCCCATATGACTGGGGGAAACATTGAAAGCAATGAGAAGACACTGTTTCTGCCAAGTTGCTCACATAGACATTAACACTGCAGAGAGAGTTTGCAAATCATCATGTCCCATTGCAGAGCAGCTTGCAGAGCACAGTGCATTCCACGGGCTGCTGTCTTGGTCGTCGGTATTAAAAAATGAATAATGTACAGAAAGGAGCAGCTTTGTGCTGCTCCGTAACGGCTCCTGATTAAGCACACTGCTGCTTTTAATGACCCTCAAATCTGGCATTGTAATGCCTGGTAGGGATGTGGTGCTCTGATTTTACGGTATCAAGGGCACATGAGAAACAGATTCAGATTATTAAGTTTATCAATATAACCTTCTGTTTCTCGTTTCTTTGTAGAAAACTGAAGGGTTTCAGGCACAGAGAAGAGACAAAACTACCCTGCTATGACATCTTTACTTCTTGCCTCATCACAGATCTTATGCTCATGGCCAAATCACAGTCAACGACAGATAGTGACTACCAAGTCACAACCAGTGACTCATATTTACCTGTGGATGGAGCCTGGGAAGGACTAATGAGAACATTGAGAAGTGGCAAGGAGAAAGTTTAGTGCCTGTACCATTCCCTTAGCCTTTGTTTCTCCATTGCTACCTGGTAGGACTTGTGCTGGTCCATCCTGACTAGCTACCTGCTAGAAACCCCAAAGTGGGAAGATGTAAACCTTGTTGCTTTCAATGCTGACTCTCCTGACACCTGAACAAAATGCCAGGAATAACCTTCATCTGGACACGAGGCAAGAGAGTGTAAGATCTTGTGTTGCTCATCCCCCTTCACCTACAAGAGCACTCAGCTAAGCCTTCAGGAGGTACAGCTGTAGGATGCCCTTAGAAAACCTTATCACCCAGTGGGGCCTTTTGAGGGACATGGGAAGAGAAGAAGAAATGCATAGGGCATTTCTGTAGAAGGACAGCAGCAATAAAGCTAAAGGGAATGCTCTCTGAATGCAAATTCATAGCAGCAAAAACGTCTTAATTCCCACTGCCTTTCCTCTCTGGTGGTACAACCTTACCATGTGGTACACAATGGATCTTCAGACTACAAGGTCTGGAGGAAATAGTGCTATTATCTAGTCTGACTTTCTGTGTAATGCAGAACTGAGAAATTGCTGGGATTTCTCCCCATTTCAAGCACAGTTACATTTTGAAAAATATCTAATCTCATCTTAAGAGATGCTGGCAACAGACAGCTGACAAGAATGCTTCGCATTTGCTCCAGTGATTACTTGCCATCACCATGAAAAACACAGTCTGTTTCTAGTCTGGTTTTGGCTTGGCTTGAATTTTCAGTGCCTGCACACAAGACTATGAAATGGGAGTGTAAGTTTAACAAAGATGCACATATCGTGATTGCCTTTATGAACATCTACAGCACCAGGAAAAGCTCTTTCACTGGGCTCGTAACCCATTTTTCTCAAAGACATTGTGTACCAGCCCTTCAGAGTGAATTCACCAAGAAGTTACACTCAGGTGGCATTTTCTACTCTCTATTTAGGTCACTGTCACTGTAGTAAAGACACCCTTTAAAGACCTGGTTCACAGAGGTTATTGCAGACGTCTGAACTTCAAATACCCTGACCTACCCATTAAAATTATAACCTCAGAGTATGTTCCACAAGGGCTAACAGTGCTTTGAGTTTAGTGAAGTCCCTGAGTTTTATCACATTTTAAAAAACCTAACTTGTTCACATTCTACTTTTCTTAATTTCAAACTAACTTGTTTTAGATAAGAATATTAAAAATAGAGCTTCGTGATACTTTTCTCTCACCTTCCAACCCGTGTTAGCAACTCAGGTTGCAGTGAACCCGAAGTGTCAGCTTTGGACTGTCTCGAAAGATGGAGTAGATGCAATTACTTGCATTCTTTAAAACATGATAGATCAAATGCTGTCACAGGAGAACTCATGCCGGATTTTGATGGCACAGACTCTGCTGAAGTGAACCTAAAGTGTCACTCTGTGACTAAGATACATAACGAAAGGCAGAATAATTTTTTTTGAGCTTAGGTCAAAGATCCCTGATGCCTCACGGAAAATTCTGAAACATGTTTGGAGATGATTTTGCTGACATAACATTTTCTATATTTTCCTGTCTATTTTAAGCACAATCCTGTGCTCTCTTTGCCATCGATAGCCTACATACTTATGCAATAACCAGGGTTATGCATCCTGATACTTGGATGAACGGAGGAGCTTTCAAAGACTCAGACCTCATCTGCACTGAATGTTTAACCAGATTTGAGATCTTTTGCTAGACATCTAATTAGGAGACCCGCCTGGAAATTTTGGGGAGAGAGATAAAATTACTTCTATTGTTCATTAAAAACTAACCAAAACCGATTCTTTCACGGAAATATGATGGCCTTTGTCAGGCAAGGTTTATTAACACCAGTGCGGAATTAATGGTTCAAATGGGACACAAAGATTCACCCAACCCAAACAGGAAAGGGGCTGTTAACAAGATTATTCTTATTATTCTTCCTCAATATGAGTGTGCCAGTTACAGGTGTAAAAGGTATCAGTAAAGACTGTGAACCCAAATCTCCTACAGTCTAGGCAAATGTCCTTACAGCCAAGCACTTGGCTAGTCGTGACAGTCTTTTCTACATTTTTCCTGTTGGAGCTGTTCCCTTCTGCATTGGAAATAAAAAGCAGTGGGAATAGCAGCCATTCTGCAGACTCGGATTTAGGACACTCACTCGCCAAGAATAGGAAAGAGTTTATATGTCGAGTTTATACGTCAAGTTTATATGTCAGCAAAACAGCAGACGTTTAAAAGAAACCAGCAACCACGCTGCAGTAACCATTTGTCACTTAGAAACTGGATAAATTAATCTGAGGAATAAAACTAGAGGGAGAAATACATTCTGAAACTAGAAACTCACTTGGACTGAATCTCTTCTCATGGACATGGCTTTATCCTGAGTATCCTGAGTCCTTTCCCTTTGATCAGATGCTTTCTGGTTACCATCTGCAGCTGCATATCAGAAGGTTCTGATCTCCTAAAGAACATTGCGTTCCCACAAGGTACACATCAGTCCTGTCTGGGGTGAAAACCAGCAGGGAACAAAGACCACAGACCAAGTAGGGCGGCATAGTCCTACCCTTCAGACCCTGGTCCTGAGTTATAAATACAAAAATAAAAGAAAACAGACAATCAAAAGAAATTTTAACCACCAAAGAAAGTTTTCCCACCGAAGATGCTGAAGTAACACCTGTGTATATGGCAAGTATGGCTGTGGAGCCTCATATGACATCAGAACCAGCATGAGAACAGAGGGACGCTTGATGGGCAGACCACAGCAATGTGGCACGCATCTCAGCTTCCCAGAGTCTATGTGTATGACAGAAGGATGAAGAACGCTTCAATACTGCTCATAGTGCATTGTCCCCATCTTCCCTCGTGTCCACATGTCCACGTGTTAAGTTAACCCATTCCCACTAGGCTCTTCATCCTCAAGAGAGGCTTATCAGTGAGTTAGCAATGAATAAATGCAATCCTGAACAGTTTTAGAAGGGAGTCATCACTAAAGCCAGACCAATAGAAAAGAAAGTGTACAATATTTGGAGAAGAAATTATCTGGGACCGAGTTCTCAGGAGCTCTGTGCTGAGTGAACAGACTGACCTCTGTGGGTTTATACCAGTGCTGACAATCAGCTGTGCATCGAACAATAAGGATGAAAAACACATGTAAAAGTATGCAGATATAAAGAATACACAGATGTCTACAATTTGTAAAAGAAATTAGAATTGTTTATGAAGTAGTAATTTGGTTCCCAAGCATATCATGTTATGAAGCTGAAGGTAACAAGTAGTTGTGAGGCCGTTTATTGGCTAATAAAATCACCAACGATGGAAACACTAAACTGCACTTATTAAAAATAGATTAATATTGCATTTGGCAGAGTAAGTGGCAGAAAGATTCAAAGTAAGGTGGCATGGCAAGTCTAATCAAGTCAAACTATGCACAGCAATGACATGAGTAGTCAGGAAATGTCTCCCTTAGCAACTTGTTAGTCTAATTGACCAAGAAAATAAGGAAAGCTATTGGAAAGGAAGCTGATGTAAAAAAATCAAATAAGAGGAACAAAATATAAAGCCAAGATACATGTAAGACCTCCTAAAATATCCTTGAATATATTTATAAAGGGTTGTCATACACTCCGTTTATGTCTCCTCCACATATGAAATGATAAACTCACTGAGGCAACATCCACACTTCTAAAACAATGTTGGGAAATTGCATTATCTTAGAGAGGTATCTTGAGAGAAAAGAGAAGGAGTCCAGGCTAACCAGAAATTTTCCAGCAGCATGATCTCACATCCAAAATTATCTTTTCCTAAGAAAAGTTTTCAACACATAATTGTCTCTTTAAATGAAATTTGTCTTAAAACCACACAGACTTGACATTCTTGTCATATCATTTGCATCATATCAAAACATTGCAGTTTGATGCTACTCCAACAGGTTACCTGTGCTTTCCTATACAGTTTAATTGAAGATATGCTCTCTGACCCAATTAATGTAAATACCACAATCCATTATCTTCTGTGGAACAGAACTTCTGATTTCCATTTATGCTATTTTCTTTATCAGAAAGGAACATAAGATGTGATTTAAATGAAAGTGAGAGACTGGAAACAGGCCCCTTGAAAAAACACTTTAAAATAGCAAATGTAACAATTTCCCATCCTGGGAGGTTTACATCTGCAAAGCCCAAATACAAAATAAGACATCTTGAACAGTGACAATAACTAAGCACTGGAGCAGAATGCTTTACAATAGTATAGTATCCCATCATCTGACCTTTATAGTGAAGATCAGATGTTTTATTAAAATGTATACTCCCATTCCATCACAAAGAACCTGGCTCCAAGAATATATAAACTACTCTGTGCAGGATACCAAACCAAGTAATTACCGTGGCGTCAACTCAAAGAAATGTGATAGCAGGATATGCGTGTTGCCGGGATATGTATGCTACCTGTTGATGGTAGCATCTCTTTGCTGGACCATTTTTGCATACTGGAGCAGATGAGAATTCTATCTGGGTGAAGAAGTGAATGAATTTGGTACTGTGAGCGGAATTTTGCTTCTGGTTTAACAAATGAGTATTAAAAGTTTTGGAAGGTTTGCTTTGAACCAGACTCACTACAAAGTTCAGAGGTTGCTCTAAGACTTGTACGCCATGGCACTATCACAAAGCAGCTTAGAAATCCAACAAAAGTGGTTTTGCAGCTGGAACAGCACCTTTTCTCTCTCACCACGCAGCTGTGCTGGGTATGTGTCATCCCGGCTCAGTGGGCACTGTGAAGGGGAGGTTTGCAGTGTTATTTGATCAAACTGTGGTTTTGAGGAGCTTTTTGGGGGAGGCTCATTACGCTGTAAAAAAAATGGAGATACATGCTGGCTTATAGGAGTGACAGAGGCTCTGGCAACCCTCACGTCATGGTTTGTAAATACTTCAGGTACTATAATGCAGCTCTGGATTATCACAATAAAAAAACTTTTGCCCTGATATCTCTGTCACTAGAGACTTCTTAACTGTGAAATGGAGTCTGTGCCCTCATCAGGACTGACAAGAGCTAATATGTTTCCACACAGAGTTTGTCAGGCATGTGCTCTGTAACCAGGTACAACACCTGGCTGTACTGGAAAAGCGGCTAAATATTAAAAAAAAAAAAGAAAAAAAGGACAAAAATCTAAAAGGATTTGGGCTGCAATCGCCGTCACCGTCACAGTTTAAACTACTAAGCAGATACTGCAGATCTTCTGGTATAATCTCAGATCCTATTCTTGTCCCAGAAGCTTTTCAACTGTGATCACATTAGCAATCTCGTGGGGCACATGTTAATTTGGCGTGAGCAATTCCCAGAAGCGAGGTCAGAAGTTAATAAAGTTAACTCAAGTGGAAACATACTTGCAGGTACTGACATCATATTCCCTGGTGCCGTCCTGCCTGTGCTGCAGACAGTCCTCTTCTGTCAAGGGGACACAACTCTGCCCTCACTCACAGCAAACAGCTTCGAATGACCACACAGCAGAGTTTGTGATGAAGCTCCAGCCACAGGTATGAAATACAGCAATGTTTCCGCTACTAAGAATGTGATAATGTCTCCAAAAGAACAATGACCCTGGTTTCTCTGGCTCTGAATGACACGTTTGTGCAGAAAATTCCTTCTACCTCTACTCTTCTGTCTGCTTACATAGCTCAAGCACTACTGAGGTTTTGCACCTGCTTTGTGCCACAGTTCCATGGAGCTCAGACCTTCAGCCCTCAGACAGAAAGAGGTCTGAGATTTATTTCATTGCTGAATACCCTGGGGAATACAGGACATCCCTATTCTGTACAGCCACGCAGTGTATTTTGAGAAAAGTATCCAGGGAATAAGTTTTCTCAAATTTTTGAGGCACCCACCGTTTGCTGGACACTTGGCCTCCAAATGGCTGCTATGGATGCACAAGTATCTCTCAGGACTCGGTCCCACACATCCAGCCCTCATGAACCACGTGGCTGACCTGCACAAAGAGCACCATCACATTTGGGTGATAATGGACCCCTGATCTGCACAAGGCTCACAAAATCTTTCTAACAGGACCCCTCGGCTAAATGGCTTCTTAGGGCACTCCTTCACCCAGCTACATTTTTCTTGCTGCTTCTCGGGACACTGATGAATTACTGCCTTCTCAACCTCACACTGCTTCCCTTGAAGGTGGGGGGAGTTTCAGTACCCAAAGGTTCAGAGTTTACCAAGGTTACCTTGATAACGGAGGGCACCTGCTAATCACGGTTACTCATTTGGAGATCCCAAAATCTCTCTGGACTTTGCTTTGAGGGAAGCAGAGAAGTGAAATTATTGAATCTGAAATGGGAACTGGTTGGTGTGGCCTGGGCTGAGCACATTCATACCTGGCACAGCCTGAAGGATACTCCATGGCTGAGCAGACAGACCTGGGAAGACAGTATTAGCATTTCAGCTCACTTCTGTTGACTATCTGCAAATTTCAGAGCAATCAGCAAATTTGCCTGCACAGCCAAAGCCTCACCCAGATCTCAGGCTGCGTTTAGGAGGAAACGGATATCAAAACAGCATTTTACAAGCTACTGGCAAAAAAAAGGAATCCCATGCTGCTGGTAAAAAAGATGCAGAAAAAAGCATTGGATTTATCAACAAATGCATAGGCAATGAGTGCTGCAAGATAGGGCCGTCCATCATGATTTTGTCTTTTGGGGTTGGGGGAATTTATTGCCCAACTGGCATCTGCATAATAGCTGGCTTGGGGGTTACCAAAGGAGATTAAAATAATAAATGTGATTAATTAACAGCATCAACACCAGTCACATATTTGCATTACCAGAAAAGCTAATGGCTATAAGAATAATCTGAAGATAGTGGAGCAATAAGTTACAGCATTTATCTATCCAGAGGAAAAGGTGAAATGAAACGGACTTATAGTGCCTGCCAGGACTGCTTCTGACCTCAAGTCACCTTTTTCCAAATGAAGATTTTTAAGATTAAGCTCCTAATATTTATCAAATCTATTTCAAAAAATATTTCAATAAAGAGTTTAAAGTCCCAGCTTATCCAGGAATAGTCTGGGGCCTATTCTCCCACTCAGGGGCTCGGTTACATTAAAAAGATTACCAAGGGAAGCAGCAAATTCTGCACCTCATAGTGTTGTTAAAACATGAATAAATCCCTGTGTTTGTGAGGTCTGTTCTAGCTCAAATAGAGACTGGGGTGCAACGCGCAAGGCAGGAATTGTTGGGAGGAATTCTCTGGCTTGTGTTAGTTGCTGAGAATGGAGCATTAAAAATTTCTGGATTTAAATTATGGCTTTCTGGTCCATCGCTTTCTGGTCCAGGGAAGTACAAACCTCATTTCCCTGAGCATGTGAGGACTCTCAAGGGATGCAGACCCTGGGGAGGAGGACTCACAGGATTTGACCCTTTACCCTGCTCTCTGGTGTTCTGCTGGATCCACAGCTCCAGCCCACAGTCAGATAAGCATTAAATAAACTTCCTCAAGAGCGCTGCTTTCACACACTATCCTGGTTATTACTCCTGTTTGTGTCTCTGTGCAACAGCAAAAGCCCTGGACAAGAAAGAAATGTTGGCGTTCCGTTCCATTGCAACCTGCCTGGAGAGCATCTACCTCAAGCCTTAATGTCTCAGAACCTAACGGGACACAGATGGTGGATGCTGAACTCCAGGTTCAACATATATAAAACTGACAGACAGATATAGGTGAACCGCAACTACAGGTGAAACCAAAAAGGTATTTCAGAGAGAAGAAAGGGACACTTGCATCGCACAGCAAGAAAAAGGAGAATGGAGGTATGTTTGATACTAGGGGAAGCTAATTTCCTGGGAAGAACATCTGCACTGTGTGCTGGTTTACAGTCTGGTACGTCATTGGTACGTGAATTCAAGCTTCAGGCAGGCTGGATCTCACCAGTGTTCCCCACTCTCATCTATGCCTCTAACATCTGCTTGGAGCTTGTCTGTAGTGTTGTGGTAAATCCCTCAAATTCTGCCTAAGAGGATGCAGTACTGTCTCTGGAGACCACAATGTGCAGAGATGCTCATATCAACAGGAGCAATGGGGGTGTGAGCAATGCACACAATTAGTGCTCAGTTCACTGCCGTTTCCATCACTGCCTCACCTCTTGGGCCATCTGTAAACCTCTAATAGCATATGGATATAGTTTATCAGCAGTGTGGCCTTGCAGCAAAAAAGACCAACTGAGTATAGCCAACAAGTTAAGGGGAGTCACCCTGTTCGGTGCCTGTGAGACTGCATCTGGAGTACTGTGCCTGTTTTGGACTAAAAGACCTCCAGAGGTCCCTTCCAACCCAAATTACTGAATGATTACCAAAGTACCACTATACCTAACCCCATGTATTGCCTGTTTCATCACACACAGATAACAGCGCTCTCCTCCAGAGCCTCACAATATATTTCATTAGGGAAGGGGGCACCAAGCAGGAGAGAGTGGAACATGCCCTAGAAATGACATTAGGACCATGCTCAGCCACTAGCAATGCACACAAAAGAATGAGAGGGGGAAAAAAGAACAATTCAGGCTAACGCTGACTGCTGCAAAGAGGGAAAAAACCAGATATTGAGAAAAGTTGTAAAAGCTTCTGACGTGGGGCTGATATGGAGAAGAGTTTTTAAAAGAAATTCCCATTACTGTGGGCTGCAAAATCACAACAACCTATTTTCAAGAATTTTCTAATATGCCCTCAGTTAGGGCAAAATGTACTGCCATGTGACATTTTGATTTTAAGATGGGCAAGGAAAAGGAGCAGTTAATAAGGACAACCGCAAATAGATGGAGACGTAAAGAGGTCTCACACCTTTTGCAAATCCAGAAAACATGCTAAGCTGAAAGTCTAGAGCAGTGGATACAGAAGCTGCAGAAATCCTTCCATTCCTGCATCAAAACCACTCCTCCGCAGAAACAAGCAGGGGCACTAAGCGTGCAGTTACAGTTCAATTTAGGTGTTGCCTGGAACAGATGATATTACACGCAGCTTGACTTTGTCTAAGATATTTTTAAATCAAATGCTAGACAGAATTACTTAAGAACAGTCACAAAGCAAATGTCCATGAGATCTGATTCAAGATGGAAAATGAGACAGTGAGATTCTGTCTTGTACTTCTTGGCCCATGGGCTTGGTCTGTGATAGAAAAAGGGTGATAAAAACAGGATGTCAAGCGTGATAAAATATATCAGGAGCCACACTCCATGCAGATGCTGAGCACACGGTTGTCTCTTGGCAGATTTAAGTGGGTTTGACTTAAAACAAGCATTTACGAAGGTATTTGCTGGGGACAGAGCTGTCAGATACGAGAGTTCGTTGCCTGGACTGTGTCTGATTTCTCCACGTAGTATGAGGGAGTCTGAGTGCACGCTGAGGCTTTTCCCTCAAATAAATCTCATGATGCCTGACTGATGCCTACAAGGGGGTCCTGGGCCACAAGCTCAACCCTAGGAAAGGGCCTGGACCTGCACTTTGCAACATGAGCACAGTCTGCTCAGAGACATTGAATGCTCAAAATGTCCACAGGAACAGGGCAAGACCTGGGAACACAACTGGGAAGAGGAGTCAAGTATAAATGCAAGAAGTAACACAGCCTGTACAAGACTATTCCCTCAGCCGGGGCAGTTTTATTTAGCTAACGGAGCTGTGCCTCAGCATGAAATGCCTGCCATGGGTAATATTTTCATACTGGCTAGGGAAAAACACCTTTTGTAATCCATAAAAAAAAAAAACCACACCACAGTTCAATCTGCTCTTCCATTCATTTAGCTCTGTTCACCATTATTAGCTCCTCTTTTTTTGGATCCAAAAACTGCAGGAATGTTTTTAAATGGTAGAAATTACAATCTCAGACAGAATCTTTCTTTCTTAATATTTATATTCCTTCTTCAAAAGCAGCTGAGCTAAAACTTTCTTACTTCAGTCCGGTAATCCAGGCAAAAATATAGAGACAAAACCTCAGAGGATATTCAAGGATCTTTAAAAAAGGAAATCATGTATCAGGAAAATCAATTTCAAAAAGTCTTTCACAGGCAAATCTTCTTACACAGGAAACTACTAGCAAAATGACTTCGTTTTATTTATCCCAAGTGAGGTTTCTCCTGTGAGGAATTTGAGCTAGACAGAAGGTGGCTGCATGAAAGGGGAGAACTGGCGATTCCTGATTCCTCCAATGCACAAACACTAGTAAAAAGCTACACCAAGTACTGAGGAGGGATTTTTAAAATGTGTTTATTCTGACCCATGGAAATTTTGGGAACACTGAAATGTTCCCATCATACTTTGTGAGGAAACTAAGGCTAATGTTTTTTAATAGGGCAAAGAAAAGAGATCGTGGCTAATTGCATGACCGATGCTCATCTGGACTCCGGCAAGATGAGAGACAGGCACTGCTCTGCCAGCTCAGGCTGAGGAGTTAATCCTGGCTGTTCTATCATCTCTAATTGCTTTGAGGACCAAGGTGCCAGACTCTCTCCCTCTTGGAGTAGATGTTCCACTTTTTAATCAGACTTTGGGCAGAAGAGACAGGCAGGCTGATCCTCAGGGCTGGTTAGGTCATGGACCTGCAAAGCAGTACGTAGCACTCCACTGCCTCCTAAGTATTTCACAGCCAGTTAAAGAGCAGAAGAGCTACAGTTCACCACTTTCTGTAGGGTCAGCTTACGCAGCTGGTCACAGTGCTCTGTCTCAGTGAGGATGCTGATCCAAGTTTATTAATTCTGGTTTCATTTGTCCAGGGGGAATCTGGGCAGCCACAGCAAGACCTTACTTACATAGGGAGAATGTGTTCCTTTAAAGGATCATGTTCTGCGTAGTCCCTAAATATAGGGCAAGGTATGTTATTCACATTGCATCTTCTGACAAAAACTGTGCTATATATTGGGGCCAATACAGTTGCTGCTTCTTGTTTCCAGTGCAACTAAGAACACTCTAAAAATAGAAACCAGTCAGAGGACCAAAACTCAACAGCAGCCTGCGTCATTGCTGTATATCTTCAAACCATAGCAATATGAGATGATAAATAAAAGAGAGAGAAAACCTCCAGGCCATAAAAACAAAGAAAAGGAATAAGTTTCTAAGGGGGAAAAAAAATCTCTCTCAAAGACTGCAATTTTAAATGAAAAACAATATAATATTAAGATTAGCATTTTATTCATTCCAAGACACAGAGAAACACCGCAAGCACGTAAAGAAAAAATACTGCGGTCAACAAAGTCTTCAGTCTAAAGACATATAGAGAATTGTTTAGAGCCTTGTACCATCTTACAGCTTGTGGACAAAAGATCCCCCTTCCCAAAACCAGCATCAAACCCCCTGTTTCCTTGAAGCTCTTACCCATGTTTTAGAAGGCTGTGCAGTCAATCTAGGGTTGTGATGATCCCATAGATCTCCTCATAAACAGTTTCATCAGAGAAGTGTCCTTATTGTCAAAATCGTGCTCTTTGTTTACAGCATGACTCTGTCTGAATTTCCTGTTCCGTTTTGATCACATTCTGTCTTTGGTAATTTGAAGACCACTCCCCTACTCTCAGAGGCCACCCATCTACAGAATGGGTAAACTGAAGTCGCCTTCAAACCCGGTTTCTCCAGGGCACATTCTCAGGTCTAGAGCCATTTCTATAGCTCTTTTCCAAGTTTTCCAGTCTTGGTTTTCAGGATGACCACCAGACTGAAAGTGTTATTCCAGCAATGGCCTCACTAATGCCACCTCTCCTCACCTCCTAACCAACAGCATCTGGTCTGTAATACCCTAAGGTCACACCTGCCCTCATGCCTCACCGAGGTCTCCACAGCAACCTCTCTGGACTGCCTGTCTCCACACACCCAGCTGCCTATTCCTGCCCTAATGCTACCCTGTCCCACTTCTACCTGCCCAAGGTGGCTGCCCAGCCCTCTGGGAAGGCACATGATAAAGTGGGCTGATAAACCAATGAGACAGGATAAAGACTGTGAAAGGTGAGACCCCAGCTTTTGGCAGCAATGGAGGCTTCAATCAGCTTACAAAATCATGTTTTCAGAGCATTTCAGTGCCTCACCACAAAGCCACGTCTTTTCTCTGAACAGAGGCAGACCAAAACACAATCAGGTACTCAGTGGTACACAGGCCACTCAAACCTGGTGAGGAAGACAGCATTCAGGCAATGGGAATGGGCTAGCTGGAGAGCAGAGCAGGCAGAGCTTCCTCTTGAAATAAGGTCCCCATTGACCTAGGATGGATAACACTGGAGTAGACGAATTCCCTGGACAGCTGCTGAGTGTGTCTTTGATGGCACTGAAAGGAAGCATGGACTACATGCGCTGCCCAAATCTTGATTCCCAGACTGGCCTCCTTGTTCCTCAATAGAAAAATAGTGAGTATTTATTCTGCATGTGTTCAGTGATACTTGCACTCTCAGAGGATGAGTGTGAATGTCTCCTCCCTCTTCCACCCTTGCTGTCTATCACACTCAGGCAGTCAGCAGTGTTGCTGCCCCAGCCAGCACAGGCTGATTATTTTTCTCCCCTTTTATGCTAACCTAACTGCTTAAAATAATGAACACATTAGTTCACCAATATTTATTTAACAGTGAGGGGGCAAGCAGGGAGGTGTTTTCATTTGCAGTCATGACTATCTTTCTGGACACTGTTTACACTGCTATGAGCAGAATCCTTATTGCCTTCAGCCCTGCATGGAAATGGGAAGCTTTGCTGCACAGGGGCAACTCTCTCTTTGTTCTGCAATATGAATGCTAGATTTAAATGTCATTAAAATTACATCATGGAGCCTGAAGCTTACTAAACAAAGCTGGTTAGATTGCATCCCAGAAGAAGCAGCTGCTGAAGGATAGTATTTACTTATTCACCTTCTTTTTAATAGCATTGTGCACTTAACTCTTCAGAAAAGAGTTTTAAGAAAGATAAAGACTGATCACAGGTCCTTATTTATTCTTCTTCATTTTTTCCTGCATTTTACATCTATGTTAAGAACATGACTTTTTTGCCAGGCAATTTAAATACAAAATACAAGTGGTTGTGTTTGGTAAGTTCTATCAAGTCCTGTAAATTAAAATTTCTTCTCAACTCTCTGTACTATTGCTAAGCTGCTACAAGATACCAAAAAATCCTTTGTGGCTGAAAATAAATCAGTGAAATTTCTGTTGTCCAAGCTGAAACAAGTGCAAAAGCAGAATTAGTGGTAAAAATCACTGGAAGTCAGTAACATATTAAAAAGCCTTCCTGGGTGAATTAGATGAAAGCGAAAATATCAAGACCTTTCACGCAACTTTCTCACCTAGAACTTCAGTAATTCTACAGAAAGTGGGAACTCAATCTGGTCGATCATTCTTTCAGCTTTGTGGAAACGACAGTACTGTCTCCTTGGCTCACCTCTCACTGTCATGATTTTGACTGTCTCAGCTTTAGCGTCAAACAAAATACAGGAGGGGATTTTTTACCTAAATCGCTTTAAGAGCAAAAGCCTCAAGTCTTCAGTATCAGCTGTACCCAAGACACCAAGCTGATTTTGAAAGTCATAGAGTGCATGCCTATGTTTTTTATGATCTCGGTGTCTGAGAAGAAAGTAGCTTGCTCAGTTTGCCAATGACCACTTCTAAGGCCTCTCTTAGGCTTGTAAATGGAATTACTGAGATTTTCAAATGTTAGCACAGATTCACCACCAAAAGTTAAGTTCACACTTCTCTTTGATAACTGTGTATGAGATAAAAGGAAAGCAAAATTAAAACTCAAAGAACAGCTATACCTGCTGGTGCCACAACACTGAGGAATGCAGCATGAATGTACCTCTCTGCGTCCATGGGCATGCTTTCAATGTACTGGTGAATATCTATTTACGTGATAACATATAGGTATATATAGTATGATGACAAATTATAACAGCCTTTTCCTTGATTTCTTATGCTCCCTTACCTTGGGTTGTGTCTTCTTACATATATAATACCACGCACAGGGAATCCTCAAAGAGTTTCTAAAAGTACTTCTTTAGCATCCTGTGCCGTGCTACCACTATCCTATTGACAGAGCTTCCACATCGAGGTATCAAAAAGGTAAGGAAAATCAGAGGTGTTTCTCAAACAGGCCCTCTCCGTTATCACTAAGCCAAACACAACCGAGAAACCACATCACTGTAAGACTGGGGAACGCAAACTGTATTAAATGAACTAGGGATCAACGGAGAGAAAGGACAAGATGTCACCAACAGATCACTGAAAGCCCAAAGGGAGCCCAGTGGGAGGCACTGGATTTAGCATAGCTTATAAATACGAGTTTAAGGGCAGAGGCAGCCCCAATTTGTTCCCTGAACTAGAAAGGTACGTGTCTAACTTCAAATTTGGAGGTACTTTATAGGAAGATATTTCATCAAAGATATATTATGATCCTGATTATAAATTCCCTAGGCTTTCCCAGGGCTGATTGACAAACATTTATGTGCAAGCCTGATGATGAGAGATGAGAATATGACGTTCTTTAAGGTGCAAAGAGAACTTGAGCAGAGTACTATGATTGGATGACTACAGTAGTAGCAAAGACAAAAAAACCTATTGAGTTTGGAGCCAGCAGATCTTAGATGTCTCAAGAAAAATCACATTTTATGGTTATCTTACAAACTGCAGCAAACAGCTTATTACTGAAGTTGATCAAAACATTTTCAACAGAAATTGAGGGAATGAGGGTTTCTTGGTGGTTTTTGTTTGTGGTGTGGGTTTTTTGGTTCTTTTTCCGTAAAAAGAGGGATTTTGCTTTTCTTGAAAATCTTCAACTTCCTAGAGATTATAGAAAACCAAAGCACTTGCATTCTGAAAAGTTCTCAGATTTCAGCCAAAAAAATGATGTCTGACTGGCATGGTGTTGAAATGCCACATGCTCTCTCTATCTCTCGGGGCTAGGTTTCCTATGGGAAGCACGGAGACAGGATTCAGGAGGCTAGGCTTGGTGCTTTGGGAGGAGGGGGGGTCAGGAAGACTCAGGAGAGAATGGGTGCACAAGACGTTGAACTAGAGCTCCCATGTTGTGCTTCAGCAGCATTTCTAGACAGACTAGGAGGAGGAAGTGAGGGTGTGCTTGCATTTTTTTTTGGCCAGGAAGAAATAAATAGCCAAAAAACCTGTCAGTTCCTAGTTTTATTGGATGAAAAGTCAAAAATCTTCCACAGGGAAGCCTTCCACACCCTCTCTGATCTTTGACCACGTTTGTTTGACCAGGTTTCCTGGGTGCTAGCATGCTGGTGCAGTGTTCCTTTTTAGGGAAAAAGAAGAGACTGTAGTCTGTCATATCTGAGGGAACTGGGTTAGAGACAAGAGACAGATGACAAGGGTGGTTGGGCATGGTGTTGGCAGGGTGTCAAGGGGCGCTGAGAGGGGGTGGGAACCATCTGCCTGGAGAAGGAGGTTGCTGAGATGGAGTTAAACGGGGTGGCGGTAGAACAATTTTGTACTGCATTTCAGAAATACTTTTGGTTTAAGTTCGAGAGTGGGGTAAATGTGGACCCATTTGTAACGCACACATAGGGAAGTTATTAATGATGCTCAATATGAGCCTATTTTCATTGAACAAAAAGTGGGTGAACTCATACTCAAGAAGATAACATTTACCTTGTCTCATAAGGCTATGGCAATATTGAATCAGGTAGCAGGGAATTGAATTTCAAATACAAAAAACTTAAAGTAGATGACTCATGCTCCTTCCAGGTGTACATGCCAGAGGGGTTAATCGTAGCAATCTGAATGGCAACCAGATTCCTTCCCAGGTTTAAGTTATCCTTTCCCTGCATGCATTTTTCACCCAGTAGAAGCAGCTTCAGAGAGAACCACATCAGATGTGTCTGTATCTATAACCCTAAATGGGAAGGCTCGTAGAAATCAGGTCTTTGCAAGTTTTCTAGCCTTAGAGAGTAGTAGGTATGCTCATGAAAAAAAGGCGTGCATTCCTAGTTCATACCAGCCTAGGTAAATGCTAAGCAAGGACCACCAGCTGGGCAGTGCTCAGAGAATACCAGCCATAACATAAGCTTGAGGAAAGCAGAGACATTGGCCATGGGGGAACAAGAGCAGGGTGAAGAGGAAACCAAACTCACAGAAATAATTGATAAGGGAAGTGGCATTTTCTATGACTGTTCAAAATATTCACCTAAACAATAGTTTTCTAATATGAAACAGAGAAATTAGTGTCAGGCAAAATAATAAAACATGACGGAGCTGCAGGTTACTCAGCACTGTCATAAAATGACAACTCTTGGTCAGGAGCTTAGTAGTATTGTGAGATGAACCAGGTGAACTAGAGCTCTCAGATGGGTTTGCAAGAGCTTTTCCTATCTGGTGAAAAAAAGGAAAAACTCAAAAATGACAAGTTTTATAAGAATTTGAAGAAGAATATTTCATTTCTTACTAAAAGAATAATTGAAAATCACCAAGAAAGCTAGAAAAGTAGAAGACAAATAAAAGGGGCTTATCAGCTGTCTTCTCTCTACATCTTGGCGGAGCTGGTTCCATCCTTCAGGATTTGCTTCAGCCAGGTCAAGGACTTTCTCAGTCACAAAAAGTCTGTGAATCTCTCTAATTCCACAGAAGCTTTTTGTCTTCATCCTCTATGAGATTTGTCTCATGCCCCCGCGCTTCTCATACTCTCTGCTGTAATGCTTATGCTGTCATTCTCCTCTTAACCTGCACCCTGGAAATAGCTCTCTTTGACCAGGCTCCACCGTCCCCCGAGAGTGAAGCGATCTCCTTCCCTCCAAAAATGTCACTTCAGAAAATGGTTCAGAGGGACATAATATACAGACCAAAACCAGTCCCATCAGACACTGCTCCTTGTGTGCTTGGGAATACAGCTGCCTTTAAATTAGCGATTTCTGGGCTCCCCTCTTTCTATATCCAAACCCTGAGGTAGAAATATGCGTTCATGAGGCAAGAAATACCTATGGACACATCTACTGCCCAGGCACTTCTCAAAGCCTCTAAGACTGGACCTGGTTTGGAAGTTGTGTCACTTATCTCCATGGATAAAGAACACCGATAAAGACAGGTCTTCAGGGAAATTTTCTGAGTGGAAGTGTAGTCAAGGAAATACAGATTTGCTTATTTATCCTTCTCAGGATGAATGGATGGGGAGGATGGGAAAGGTTGAGGGTCATCACTCTGAGTCTGCCTGTTTCACAGCCAAGCTCCTCTCATCAGAGGTCTCTGACACAGGCAGTGCACAGACCTGAGGAGTTGTCTCCTGCAAGCCCAGCCAGAGTCCTAATTACTGGTAGTGGAGGCTCAGTCCGTCCTCCCCTTTTTACCTCTCTAAGGAAAATGTCATAAACAACCCACCCCTATGGCAAGCTGTAGTAGTGAATGCACTGCTTCATTAAAATGTTCAAACTTAACTGTATTTGTGAACTTGAAATCATCATAACATTAAAGTAAATGCTGAAATCCTATTGAGGTCAAACTATTCAGTACAGCCTACTCTGCTGCATTGTCTTAAGTATTTGCATTAAATAAAGTTAGATTAAGGGTGACAATCTTGCATACATGGCAGCTCATTTCTCCTACTTCTGAAATCCATTAAACTCCTCCCCATTCAGAATTCAGGATTGATTCTTTAAAACAGATTTGACTGTTTCACTTTCAGCTCAAGAGAAAGACCAAGCAAGAAAGATACAAGTGCTGGATGACAACATCTTTCCTTATTCATAGTGTTAATTTTCATATGGTATGAGTTCAAATGTATGGATTTATTTTCATATACACTAAATCAAGTAACAAACATTTTGGTTATCTCATTATTAAAAGAATAAACCTCGTTCTACTTTTATCAGAATCTCAAAATATTGACGGGGAGAAAAAAAATGGAAATTTTATCAACACCCCCCCCCCCCCCAAAATCAAATAAATCTGAGAGAAAATCCATGAAAAATTGTCTTTGCTCTGCTGAGCACTCAGTGATTCCAGGACACCTGGTAGATAAAACTGTGTTGGATGGGAGGTCTATTTGGAAAAGAGAAGCTAGTTGCTGTCACAATACAAAATTTCATAATGGGGATGAATCCAAGTACCCAGTATGCAACCAACCCTCCTGCAGTCAGGCTGAGTGGAAAATGACAGTATCCATGTCTGATGTCCTGAAAATATTTTAACATACTGTAGCACAATGGCCTGTTTCAGCCACCAGCAGTAAAGCCACTGAAGAGCAAGTGATGCCTGAGAATCCCAGCCCTGCCTGGAGCTCCTGCTCACCCACGGGGCCACCTTCTCCTCGTTTGGTCTGTTAATTGTTCAATACAGAGGGCTCCCACATGAGTCCCAGGGGACACAAGGGCACATCTGTGAGTGACGTGAGGTCTCCAGAAACGGAAACGTGTTCAGGTAAATCATTTGAACAACACTTGCAGAAATGAACGCTTCCTCTACTATAAAGGGAAGCAATTAAAAAGGAAAAGATGAAATTTGTCATTTGTGATTTGTTCTCGATGATTAATTCAACTAACTATTATTTAATCTTCCCATGTCCCACTAATCTGAACCTGTTTCCCCCACCTTACAAGAAATATTGTGCAAAAAAGCAGAGGAATGATTAATTTTTTTAGCATGCCACAGGCTGACCTTGTACTCCTTTAAGCAGAGTGTTTCCATAGTTTCCATCTAATTTGTCATGGATGAGTTCACCTATATACCAAACTCTTTACATATTATCAGATTTGCAAGGAAAATAAAATCTGAATTGCTTCTGTTTAGTGAAATTATAAAACCCAAAGCGAACCTTCAAAAAACAATCATTCATATTGTCTGTAGGAGGCCAAAACCCGCTGTATTTTTAGACTTTGTGAGCTTGCAAGACTTTTCTTCAAACGAACAGACACTGCAGCACTCTTACATTTCTGAAGATGTGAGTAAAGCAAAAACACCTTAGGACGAAACCTGGATCCACTGAAATCAACATTATTTGGGCCATTGATTTCAAAGGATCGTAAGGCTTCATAACAACTTGTTAGAATTTAGTTTCAGACCTTTAATTAAAGGCTTAGTAGCGGAGGTCCTATTGCTCAGGGCAGACATTAAAGGTTGTCCCTCGCCTAAGGACTCACAATCTAGTTTGCAGTTCTCCTTTCTGTTGCAGGGAGGGCAAAGGCTCTCCTGATAATGCCAGAAGAGCATATACAGACAGCTAGGCGAGGTCCGACATCCCATCCCGCTGAGACACATCAGATGGTTGGGGCAAACCAACAGAGGAATGGAGCAAAAGAAAAGGTAGTGGCCACATATGTTTGCTCCAGTGAGGCGATTCATGCAGCTGGGGTGCTTGCTGCGGTTGGGTTTGCTTTGGGAGTAGGGACGAGTGATCTGATAGGCTGTGGTACACTGCACTTGCCAGCATCGGCTGGCTGCAGTCCAGGGGTGTAGCAGGAGGATTAGGGAATGGCTTTGGAATGAGGTGTTTTTTTCCCCTCAGCTAAGTGCACATGAGAGAGGCTGGCAAAAGGGATAAAACTTTAACTCAAAAAGTTTTCACTCTCTTTGCCACTAGAAAGGATTAATACAGTTTCCTGAAAAGGTTTTTTCTAAATCAGCCAAAGGACTTAGCTGTGAGAAAATAAAGAAGAGAAATGTTTTGATTTAAAACCTCCACACTTAAAGAGGAATGTTAGGTTTTTCTCCCCTAAATTTGCTGAAGGAGGTTAGCTCATGGTGAAATATAGCTAAACATCAACAGAAGCAGAAAAAAGTTTCTTTGCGACCGGTTTCACATATCCAGGTGTGCTCTTCCACATCTCCGTGTATAAAACACATGAATGACCTTGCTTGAGCAAATTCTCAGAAAGTACCCAGGAACACTGAGCACACTTGGACTCCCAAATTTGGGACTTTCAAAGACGAGATTGGATCCTTTTATAAAGATAACAAGAACAGATTGTTCCACTCTTTCTTAATGTACTGGTAGTTAATTCAATAGATAAAGGTATACTGCAGTCTTCAAACTCACCTCCAAGCTAGATGAAAATGCCACTGAAACTAGTAGGGCTGATAGAAAAGGAAGTATTTCTACATTAGGACAGTACCTCAGGCAATCTAAAACATCTTTGTTCCATTGATTTCAAAAGGACAACATCAATTTAACCAGACAAAGATTGGTACAGGGAATAATGCTTCAGGACCCCCAGGCAGGTTCTTGGTTGGAATTGCCCAACCAGGGAGTCAACACCATTTGAAAAAGTGATAAATAAGAAATTTCTATTGCTATGATTGGGAAAGAATAAGTGTGACTTCTTTCTTCTCCCAAACCTGATCATCTGTGGGGACAAGCAGTACCTAATTTTCTGATGTCCTTGAGAAATCAGCACTTCCTGTACTAATTCATAGACAAAAGGCACTGCAACATAGATGTTTATCAGCATTCTTAGGGAAAAAAATCAAAACAACATAAAACCAACACGAAACTATCTGTAAAGAGCTAACTGTACAAAGTTGTATTAATGTGAAGAAAATTTCCCCCACCTGCAAACTGTAAAATCACCCATTTTGATGTGATTATGTTACATTGGCGAAATAAATCTGCAGTGCGAGCATGTGCACGTGTGCACCTTTATATTTTATTGTGGTTTTAGGTACTGCATACCACGGTGGGGAAATGATTAATATCGGAGATGGTAACTCAATTCTACATCAGCATAGAGCCATCAGTCCTCTGGCACTCTCAAAGAAAGCCTGAATAATGTTCTATTGTTCTAATGTTCAATTGATGTAGAGCTTCTGCTTTCTGATGTTATGTATTACTGCTGCAGCTTCTCCCAAAATTGTAAAGATTTTTATTTTTTACAAAGTGAATTATGCTTTCATATCTTTTGCCTTACTGTTTTCCCAATTGCTTAGCAACAAGTCTTCACAAAGAAAAGAATCAGAGCACTCTTTCTTTCATGTTGTACATCAGTAGCATCTCTGGTACAACAGTGACCTCAGACAGCTTAACACCCAGGATGCATTTGGTCCATTAGATTAATCCTGATGTACTGTAAAGCGTTTATATATGTTAATATTTAAACATTGCCTTTTTGGATCTGTAGCTGTTCTAGTCCTGGGGCTACAGCTTTATTAACACCATCTTCCACATTCAACATTTCTAAAACTGCTACTCATTTCCAGCTTTTCCTTTTCAAGAAAAATCAGCCCAATTCCAGAACTTCAGGTAGGTTGTCTAGGTTGGAAAAAACCTATAGATACTGATCCAACAAGTCAATATGTGCAACATTGGAAACAGACTACTGAAGCTGTAACCAATATAGAGTATCTACAAAATCAGCATTACTGTTGTTATTTTAGGCTCAAACTACCACAGTGATGGCCACAACACACGAAAATTTATTTGTACCTTGATAGCTGCTACATCCCCTTTGTTTGGCTTAGAGTGAGTCCAATACCCTAAACTGAGTACTGTTATATGCAAGATGGAAGACCAGTAGGTATAAAACCCTTCTATGTAGGTATTCTGTGCTCCCAGAAGTATCTGAATGGAGACAGACTGGGTGATGACAACATAGAAGTAGTATCAGGAGAAATTAGGGAAAGGATCCCAATACCATGTGAAAATAAAATATATCTTCCCACAAAGGGTCAAACTGGAATATCAAGGAGGTGCCAGCCCTACACCGCCAAAGGAAACATGCTGCGTTTTCTATCTTTACTTCTAATGAACATCAAGCTGCTATATTCAACAAAATGCCTTCCCAAATGGGAAGGTTAAGTAGGTTAACAGACTTATATTGGTTTTAGAGTGCACTGAGTCAGATGATTTCCAACAGAGGCTAGTGCAGCTCAATCAATCTTTAAGATAATTCAGGAGATAGATACAAACAAATACAGAGTGTACACCCACAGGCCAGCACACCTATGCACTGGTTTCACGATATTGCTAGTGGCTGGATGTTATAACAGTATCCTGCTATGATGCTCTGGCTTAGAGGAGGACTTTTGCTATTTAGGCGACAAAGAATCTAAGTTTCATACTGAAAATCCTGCCCCTACTGCCCTGACTCCTTGGTGTCTACATGCAACGCTGTTTCAGTAGAACACCCTCCACTAGATAAAATCCTAAGTGGAGTTCCACTGTTGTGGAGAAATGAAGATATTTCATTGAAAACCTATAACCACGTTCAAAGCAGAAGTCATAGAAGGTTGTGTATGTTACTAAGTAGCCTGCATTTCCAGTTTATAAAGCTCTTTGATTTAGGATTTGGGTGACAGCTATCCCATCCCTGCTAAATTAGCATGGTGGTGCCTTTCCAGCATCTGACAGGCAGCATTTAAAAGGGTTTTGAGAGCAAGTGCATTTTCCAGATGAACAGTTACTGGCTTCCTTTGTCCATTTCCACAGCTCACATTTTACATTTCCAGGTGCATTTAATTTGTTCATCTAAAGCAGAACTTGCCAAGAGAAAGGCAATGCCAAAATGTGCTGATGGAGTTGGGCATCTTTACAGGGAGGTCTGAATATTGTATGTGCAGGATGGATATTGAAGACCTAGAATGATAAAGTTCTTTAAAGCAAGGGAAGATTTTCAGACCCCTTGGGGCTTATTCTAAAGACCAGAATCTATATTTCTTTACCTTGAAATCTAAGCAAATATCCTCTGAGCTTATTCAACGCACTTGGTGCTTTCAGAGCACAACAGATGCATTGCGCCACAGTGTAAAAGGTAGGTGAGCAATAATTGTAAGGGGTTCTGGTAAACACAAGACGTACATCAAGATTCCAGGACATAATTAATTGCCAATATTCAGCCCTACTAACATTGCTTCAGTGCAGGGTCTGAGATTTTCCTCTCCTGCCTTTACGATGAGTGTTATTAGTCATATGCACAGGGTAACTTATGCTTCAATTTTGCTAAGTGAGACAGCTATCAAGAAGTAACCATGCTATTCCACACAGTTCAACTCCAGGACATTTGATAAAAGGTTGGGCAGGAGTAGCTCTGGAATATCATGCGATTTGGTCACAAGCCCTGTGTAAGAAGAACCCTCAGGTTCCATCCCTTCAGAAATGGGACAGAAAACACATTGCTCCTGGGAGACATCACCTGACTCAAAGCTTTCCCCTTGTTCATGTACAGAACATCACTGATTGCCACATTGAGAAAGAGGAGCGAAGAATCCGGAAGAATCTAGACAGACTTGAAACCACCTCTCAAGCGAACCTCATGAAGATCAACAAGGCCAAGTGCAAGGTCCTGCACCTGAGTTGGGGCAATCCCAAGCTCAAATACAGGCTGGGCAATGAGTGGATTGAGGGCAGCCCTGCAGAGAAGGACTTGGAGTTGTTGGTTAATGAGAAGGTCAACACAACCCAGCAATGTGCACTTGCAACCCAGAAAGCCAACCGTATCCTGAGCTGCATCAAAAGAACCATGGCCAGCAGGTGGAGGGGGTCAATTCTGCCCCTCTGCTCTCATGAGATCCCACCTGCAGTACTACATTCAGCTCTAGGAGCCCCAGCATAAGGAGGATGTGGACCTGTTAGAGCAAGTCCAGAAGAGGACCGCAGAGATGATCAAAGTGCTGGAACACCTCTCCTATGAGACAGATGGAGAGAGTTGGGGTTGTTCTGCCTGGAGAGAGAAGGCTCTAGGGAGACCTTATAGCAGCCTTTCGGTACCTAAGTGGGGCCTACAAGAAAGCTGGAGAGGGACTTTTTACAAGGGCATGTAGTGATAGGTCAAAGGGTTTTAAACTGCGAGATAGCAGACTTATATTAGATGTAAGGAAGAAGCTCTGCACTGTGAGGGTGGTGAGACATTGGGCCACAGGTTGCCCAGAGAGGCTCTGGATGCCACATCCGTGGAAGTGATGATTGTATGATTGAGAACAAAGTCTATGATTCTATGAAGAATTCAACTGTCTCTGCTCAAGGCTCTTTTGTTTAAAAGCAGGGAGAGCAGAGAACAGAGATAGCAGATAGAAACTGTGCTCTATACCCCTAAAGCCAAAGACCATGCAGACCTGGAAATGGATGTGAGTAGTCCAGAATAAGAATCTTCAGCATGGTAGCTCTGTTCTCTGCATAAAAAAAGGCTCCTGACAAGAACTGTGAAAGACCTTCATTTGTGTCAAGAGAACCAGACTCTGCTGGAGACTCTAGTTCAAACCACAGTTCAGCTGTGTATGGGATGGACGACCTCACATAAATAACCTGGATCTGACAGGGATCTCAGCTTCCCTGGCTGTAAATGGCAATAATAACTTCTCTTCCTTGCAGAACTTAGCAGGGCTGAAGTCCAATGAGGATGACAAGGTGCTGCCAGGCAAATGAGGACCACATTAGCCTCTAGACAGATGGACCTCTTAAACACCTTACACAGCAAGCAGGAGTATTTATGAGTACACACACTGCAGCTCACCTCTGTCCATTCTGCCCATTCTTGTGACTAGAAAAGTGCCTACATGTTTATGGAAAGATACATGACTCTCAAGGATACCTTCCAGAGGCAGAGCAGATGGTGTACAAAATAGCTCTATCCAATAGCAAAGGCATTTCTAAATGAAAACAAAGACCTGCACACCTCATGTACAAGGTAAAAGAGCATCCTAGGCAAACAATTCATGCTCTTCAACTTTTTCCCCACACTTGCCAGTGCAGGTAAAGACCAGAAGGATTTATTCCAACAGTTTATTTCAGGGCTGTAACAGTCTTTCAGACCAAAAGCCGAAAAAACCGCTGCCCAGGCACGGAATACACGGCAGCACTTAAGCAGCAATGAGAAAGCCAATATCCTTATTTGCAAAGCAATCACAGCTAAGGAAAGTATACCTGAAGGGTAAGGGCAAGGCAATATGAGAAGATGAATTATTCCCCAAGGGAACCTTGCATTGCACGCGTATTACCTTTACACAGAGCTGATTACTTTCAGTATTGTGCAAGGAGGCTGGTGAGGAGTACTTCAATGACTGTTATTAGTGCTGATTTACAAGAAATCTAAAGTAATTTTTTAAGTATTGCTGGTTGGAAGAAGGCATTAAAGTGCAACAATCTGCACACAAAGGTAGACTTAAAAAAACCACGTTGAGTTCCTAGCTGCAGCTTCCCCCTTGAATTGATTTTCCCGATAAACAACTTGCATTCTGCTGCCTCCAAGAACTCTGTCCTGCTTTCACTCACTTCTCTGTGTTGCCTGTGTTGATTCCTTACAGACAAACTGATCAGCTATTGCACGTGTACTACGATAGGGTCATGTGCAGTCCTTTCTTCAGCACAAGGAGTCTTCAGCAGTACTGTCCTAGCAGTACTTTGGATAGTTTCTATTTTAGCCCGGGGTGAGGCAAGGAGGAAGGAATTTCAGTTATTGTCCTGATTCGTTGCTGCTGACCGTACACTACTGAAAGTACTGCGGCTGGGTGAGCCATTCAGAAAAAATCAGTAATTTGACATTGTTTACCCATTTCCGTTTCACAAATCACTTCCAACATGAAGCTGGTTTTTTTGGAAGGTTTCTGTTGGTCGTTTTATTTTATTTTTTTTTAACATTTACTATTCTGAAACAAACTTTCTCAACTTCTATCAGGGTGAAGGCTGCTCATGAATTATTTATTGTTCAGTACATACAGCGTACTGATCTGTTACCAGATCTAGAATGTGATGTGAGGGTTCATGGTTCATCTACAAAACGAAAAGCAAGTCAAATTTATTTTGAAAATATAGTCACATGAGACTCTCAGATACTTTACTGCTTTCCTTAAAAATGCTTTTAACCAAAATATTCAGATCACCAGTAAATGTAGAAAATTATTTTAAAAATTGTAGAAGTGACCAGAGCAGGCTTTATGAAATATAGATTTGTACATTGCTGAAATACACCTTTGTGTAGATTTCTATTCTGCATGTGATTAGTGGTCCTTGTCAATCAGCATTTTTTATATATTCTCAGAAATAAAAATGCCTGCCAATAATTTTACATCTAATTTTGTAATATTTGTATCCAAGCTGTCCAGGTAATTTGCCAACACTACTGAAAATATATACATCTCACAAGTCTCTATTCTTTATAACCTGTAAAGGCTACAGCCATCAATTTCAACACTTATTTGGTACATTACTTCTTTGCCATGTTGCTATTATAATGTTAAAATGTGATTGATGTAGCTTCATCCACTGTGTCTTTTAGACAGGTTTATTGGCTAAACTACAAATGCTCAAGCTCAAAGACTACATTCCTTTTACAAAGGGGTATTTTCTCAACAAACATTTCAAAATGAAAAATCTATTGCAATTGCATTTCTAATCTGAATATGGCTTGAGAATTAGCCTTCAGACAAAGCTTCTACAGCAGTGTGTAAGTAACATATGCTAAGTGTCACATCTCAAGCTTGTTTCATAGTTATCCCTTCTAAGAATCTATGATCTAAGTGATTATTTATTTATTTATTACAGCTCTGCTAAGAACTCAGGAATAATCTTTCACAAACTGTTATTTTCTTTACTGTTGGCAAGACAATACATCACGTACTCAGCTTTTATTGCATATGTAAATATAACTGTACGAGATAATTTGCAGATTCAGGGCAGAACGGCAAATAATTATGATGATAAAATAATGTTGGGAACGGAATTTATCAAAGCCAGTTTATTGCTCAAATTATCAGCAAGCAATTTGAATTTGGGCTAAAGCAATAGTAGTCTCGCTGTTTATGCTAATAGTTATGCCTGATTTTATTGCCATTCATGTAAATGGCAAAGTTTCCACAGAGAGCAGCTGGGGGAAGAACTAAACCTGACCTTAGTTTCCAAAAGCGTGGGTCTCACCATGTACAGAATATTACCAACTGAAAACTGCAAAAGTATAAAGGTTGGGTTTGGTTTGGGGTTCTTTTTCCCCTGAGAAGAACAGGAGTTGATTTCAATTAACTAGATGAAAATCTGAAATTATCCTTTCCCTTCTTGCAGAGGTAACAATGAATGTCCCCAGTGTCTTTGCGTTGAATGTTGATAAAGTCAAGGCTGACACGTAGCAAATCAACACTGTACAATTTACAAATGATCTTTTTTTTCACTTTCAGAAAAGCCGGTGTGAAGTTTAGCATGAAATTAGCCCAAGTACAATTCCAGTTTAGAGTAATCACCAGTGTCAGTCTGCAGACTGAGAAGGTCAGCTCTCTTTGATCCAGTTCGGCTGGGAGATGAGCTGGAGCAGCAGAACCCACGGTGCCAGGAAGAAAATGATCTTGTGATGTGATGGGGGCATGAGAATTCCAGCAGGAATGAAGGAAGGAATTTTCCCTGGGACAGAACTAGGAGAAAAAGCTAAAGCAGCACTGTGTGGACTGACAGGAGCAACACTTCTGAAGCGCAAGGGGGACTGGAAAAGAGTAGTACTTCATCTGTGATGTCATGAGGCTGGGATCAAAAATGCACAATCCCAAATTCTCTATTTTAAACCACTGGCAAACTCCCCAGAAAGCATGAGACATCTGGGTGTTAAAACTTCCGTGTGACTGAATTAGCCCTATTCCTAAACAAGGATCATCTGTGCACCAGAAAAGGCCAGGGTTGCCACAGGGATCACGGGAACACTTCCCTTTTTCACTCTAGCTGGGAGTCTGAACACCAGTGCCTATTAGTATATGCCAAAGAAAACCAACCTAGTCTGCTGATCAAAGCTTTAGAGGCTTGAGCTCAATTTTAATTACATCTTCATAGTTTGAGTGGCCAATAAGTGATACCGAAAGGATCAGAAGAGGCCAGAGGAGGATTAACAACCGATTATTAAATTAGAGAGAATACTCAATACATTCCAGTCTCTCGAGTTAATGCTGAGCAGAAGCATGTGGGCAAATGCACATTGTTCATTAAAACCAAGTGCTCTGCACCGAAGTGAAGCTTGATCTATTATTCAACCAATGCTCTTTTGAAGCAAATGGTCATTTTACATCAAACACTTCTTTTCTTTTTTTCTTTTCAATACCATGTCTACTGAGGGGGTGGGGGGGACAAAATATCCCTGGACAGCATTCATCCAGCTGCAGTGAGAAAGCAGGGAAAGGAAAGGAATAGTCTGTTTATAAAGCTATGGAAGACACATAGTGAAGCTTCTGCACTTTCGGTGGGTGCAGACAGATAAAAGGGCTTTGTCTATATTTATTTTTTGGATGAGAAAGTTATTTTTGGTTCTGGCCACACTGGAAGTCCATTTTTGCTGACAATAGAAGCTTCACAGGTGGATCTGCCTGCACATTTATGCAAGGAGAGGGGAAAAACTGCAGGAAGTAAACAGAGCCAGAGACCCTGCCAGTGCAGGGACTGAGCAGGGAGAGCTGGCATGACACATAAATAAAGAGTTTGCAGGTGTCTGTAAGAAAAAGACTGCTGCAAAATAAGTCTTTGTTGGAAAGAAAAGCATATGGCACATGGTTATGTATTAAAAGGAATAGTCTGGCAATAGTGTAAACTGGAAGTCTGTCCTTTGAAACTAAAAGGCAAAGAGCTCTCAGGGCACTGCCCATGATGGTGAAGACGGTGGAGTGGGATGGAAAAGCAAAGCAGCTGGAAGTGGGAGAAGAGCATCAGTGAGAGACGCATGTGATCAAAGGCAGGAAAGCAGGAGACAAAACAGAAGGCAGCTTTGCAAAAATAGCTGCCAGTCAGAGACGATGGACTGGCAGGGAAGTGTGTGTGTGTGTACGTGTGTGCACACATGCGGTGGGGGGCTGCAAGGAGTGACAGCATAGCAGTAGTTTCTGCAGACAAATCATTTTGGAGAGTAATTAATGCATGTATCCCAAATAGTACCACCAGCTGTCTCAAAACTGAGGAGTTTCAGGTTCTTCCTTTAGAGAGACCAAGAACAGCAGTTTACATCTGCCCCTGTCCTAGAATAGTCCAGGCAGCAGCATGAGACTCACAGTCATTAATCAGGAAAATGCCTTCCATTTACAATCCAGAGATACCACCAGCAGAGAACAAAGCTAGATTAGGAGCTATCTGCCAAAATCAGTGGGGAGCACAGGGACTTCAGCTGGCTTTGAATCAGGCATTTATAAAACACAGCAAGTTACTGGAAAGCAGAACACAGGATTCAACAGTGCTAGTTAAAGCACAGACACAGAAGTATCTTGGGGAAAAATAAGATGCTTAATACACACAATTTTGCAGTTAATCTGTGCAGGTGGTGTTTGGCTCACTCCACCTGTCCTCATCCACAGGGTATCAGAATGGTTACAGCACACAGAGCAGACTGGCCATTCCCCATCTGGGAAAGTTTCTGATCACAGAACGGCTGAGGTGGGAAGGGACCTCCTGAGATGGTCTAGTTAAAGCTCCCCACTCAAAGCATGGCCAGGGAGACCAGGTTGCTCATGTCTGTGTCCAGTCAGGTTTTGACTAGCTCTAAGGACAGAGACTTCACAACCTCTGTGGGCAACCTGTTTCACTCTTTGACCATGGTCACAGTAAAAAAGTTTTTTCATATGATTAAACAGAGTTTCCTGCCCAATTGTGCCCATAATGTGAGGTCTAAAAATATATTCACATAAGAATGGCCCATCTTGGCCCACGCTACACTGATCCTTTTCCTCAGGATTGCAGAAAGAACAGTTAGACAAATGCAAATCCATGTGTTCCCATTAGGAAAGGCTTAATACTCAGCTAGGAGAATGTTCTTGTGGCCAACACTGTTGATTTTGCAAATGACATAGAACAAGACCTCTATCCATCTCTCTAGGGAAGATCAGCTGTCCACAGCCATCTCTGAGCAACTGTCCCTTATCTTCTGTCACGAGGGGTGGTAACCATTGTGCTTTGTAGAAAACACATCCCATTCAAGGCTTAGCTCATGGGGGAGGACCAGGCTACTGCACTACATGCCACATACTTAATTATAGCAGCATTTGCAGATTCTTTTGACTGTCCAGGTTTCCAGGGGAAAAGAGTGAGGGGGCAGGGTTAGAGAACAAAAAAACAAAAAAAAGAAAAAAACTGAGTCAGTCTTTTGGGGGGCTTATTTTCCCACATTGATCAGATGTTGTTGCTCTATGCTGCAGCTATTCTATATTCAGAAACACCGCTGAAGTCTCCGAGTTCAGAGAAACCATGAAGACTCTCCAGGATAGCTTTCCTTGTCTCCACATCCATTTTGGTCTGGGTTCCTGTAGTCAAATGACTAGCCACATGTATTTATTCATTTATTTTGGAGAGCTGTAACATTCGCAGAAAGCTGACATTTTAAAGCTTGCAGCATTAGGCCCCGCCAGAAAGCATTTTTATTCAAGCCTGCCCCATTCCGCATGTGTATGTGGGACAAGGACACGAAGAAGAGAAGGGAAAGATTTGCAAAACTGCTGAAACCAGAGTACTAAAGACAATCCACCCAAAGAAAGAACTGTAGCATTTTCTCACATGCTGTGAACACCTCTTACCAGTCTGCTCCAACTTGTTCCAGATACATAAGCAAGCTGATAAACAGCCCTTGCTGATTTTATTCCCCGAACTTTAATAATGTTTTAATATAGCATTGTCAAGCTTGTGCCTAGTAATTATTTAGAAGCTGCCTCATGGTCAGGTTTTGTAGCTTATTGTTGCTGTCTACAGTTGAAAAAGGGCTAATATTAAAATACCTCATCTAAAGACTCTCCTCTTATTGTGCATGGTGATATAAAAAGAACTGGGAAAAAATATTTCATTGCATATTTATGCCTTTCAAATTCTCAGGTTATTGAAGAAGAGGAATGGAGGAACTTAATAGCATCCTCATTGCGCTGGTTCCTTTTATCATCTGAATGTTCAAATCTGACAGTGAGATGCATACATACATCTCTTTTTCTAATAAATGGTTGCTCGTTGTGTTTTACCACATTACGTAGTGTCTGCTTTAGAAGACTGGCATTTTGTACCTATTGTAACATTACTGGGGGCAAGATTTCAGAGTTTAGTTCATGAGTGGAACAGAGAAGCAACGAGATTCAAGGACTGGAAACTGAAGTGGGAATATATTAAGACGAAGAGAAAGAAGCAAAATGAGAGGTGTGTATAACCACAGCTCAAGGTAGAGTATGCCAGGTGTTACCCTCTTTCAATCGAGGTCTTTCAGTCAAGATTGGGTATCTTTTACAAAATACCTTTTTCTTTAGAGCTTTAGCAGAAAAATGAAGAATAACATTTTAGAGAGAACCGGAGTCACATTTTGAAAAGCCTCGGAAGTGTCCTAGCTGAACTCAAGCATTGCACCACCAGCCAGAGCACTAGCATTTTGAGGCCAGAATCCAAAAGGACACAGGCATGATGTCAAGGACTTCAGCATGTAAAAAACAACTGTTCAAAGAATAAAATTGACACTTCTTAGTTACACACTGCACAAGGATTCACACTTCAGTATGCTGAATAATCGATACTTAAAACCCATGGCTGAAGTAAAGAGGACATGTATCAAACTGCCACACTCTTGGACACACGTCTGTGTCTTGGGATTGCAGAAGAGAACATTAGGGAAATCAAAGTTCAGGTTGAAGCCTTCTGAACTTAGCTGCTGACATGCCCGTCCTGATTTCCGTCTTCTGTACAATGGTACACGAATTAAAAACCAAAGCCTTTCTGTAGCCAAGAACCTAAGAGTTGTAAGGTCAGAAGAAGAGCAAAGAGGACAAAGACTCATTTGTTCTAAGTCAGGGAGTCAACAGACAACAGGCAGATCTGCATACCAATTTCGGCCTCTTGGAGGAATGTTATTACTTCAAAGATATGTCAGACTGAAGAGGAGACATAGTTCAGTGTTTTTCTCAGTGTTTTCTCGAACAAGTTTCACAAAGAATGTTCTTTTGTATTCAGTGCTCTCCTGTATTATGGCTTAAAGATGGAAACATGAGTGTTTGACATCTTGCGCTAAAGTCCAGCCTCCTTATAGGTTAATTCTTTTTCATAATTTGACTAATATGCCATTTTTCTCCTTTAGAATACTTTCTCATTGACAAAACACCAAGAGCAAAAAAACCTCACTAACACTTGACATGTCTCTTCACTAGTTCTTAATGTTCTGTGTAAAATTTCCTGTTCTCCTGCAGTTTTCCCAGCTCAAAACTGCTTTGATATTTCTACTCCCTCTTTTTAGGATGTTTCCCCCCAGAACTCTCTGCCCTTCAGTTGGAGTCTGTTTCCCCTTACTGCTTTTTCCTTTATTGGAGTTCATTGGTGCTTTCTGGTACTACAGCAAGTAACCTGAACAACATTGTCAATAGTTTATTCTCACCTCTTCCTCTCAGGAAAGATATATGATTCAAGGAACATCTTAAATAAACAACAACAAAAACCCCTTGCTCTTGGAATAGAAGTAGCATTAAAGATGAAAAGAACTTTGGCAACATTTTGGCTGGCAGCAACGTTCCTATTGCTGCTCTCTGGTCTCCAGCCTCAACAGTGGTGGTGGTCATCCTCCACATCTATTCTTCATTGTGTTCCCACAGCCTAGAGAGCAGCTTTACATTCCCTGTGTCATTTCAGGAAATGCACAACTCTGTTTTGCAGATACTTTTCCACTGGAAATGTACCACCCGTTACAAGAATTGATACCAAGCGCTGCAATGGTTTATCATCATTTATTTTGGAAGCCAAATTATCCTCCTTGATCTCTGATTCTTATTTGTCTTACAAACCCCAGATTTAGCATTAAAATCCCCCATTGCAAAACAGAATGGAGAGTGACTCTTTCTCATTGAAATATACAAGTAACACTACTGCATGCCCCAAAAGTTATGCTTCATTTTTCCTTCTAAACCACTTTTTGTCAGCAATAAGCCATTACCGCCCCCTTTCTCCAAGGAGTTCAAGCTTATAATCAGCATATTTAGCACCTGCACAGCTTTTGTTGCTGCAGCAAACCCTTTTCTCTCATTCCCCACCCCATACTTACTTTAATCACAAGTTTTACTAATTAACACAGGCTTCTCTCGCAGTTATGTCTCAGATATCAAAGTCTTTCACCATAACCCACCACTTCCATTCATTACAGACTTTACCACCTCAGTACTGTACAGGCCCAAGAAAGCATTGGCCAAAATTCAGATCTGGAAAGCCAAGTGGCTACAGCACATGGAACAAAGGAAGGAAGAAAGGTGTTCTTATGCTCATGTTTGAGAGCCTCGTGAATGTTCATAGAGGTTTTAATAGGAATGCAGGTGAGCTGGAATGGGGAAGTGATAACTTAAACACACAAAAAATGAAGAATTTCTGTTTGTAATCAATAAATACAGACAGTAATTCTTATTTGCACCTCTTGTTAGCCTGATCTCCACACACTGCCACGTATAGAATGCATTACTTCTACCTACTGGTCCCATTGGGCCAGATCACAGACATGCATCGGAAGTCAAAGTTGGTGAGGAGGAATCCTGTTCACTCACCAGATGGAATCTGTGAACACACAGTCCTAGTATGCTCCCAGTCAGAACCACAGTTTTTGTGAGGGCCTAGAGGTAAGCTCTGACCTACAAAAACCTACATGAAGAAAGATCTGCATACTTGAGAGATTGCTTCGTTCCCCTAGCACAGCAGAGCTGGATGGATTTGCCCTGCCAAAACCAGCATATTGCTGGCAAGAGTCTCTGAAGAGCCCCACAACTTTACAAGCCTTCCTTCCCTGGTGTCAGAAACAGGTCCTGCACCAAGTCTAACTGCCTGCAGCAAGCAAAGCCAACCTTTTCAAGAAGGCGTTCACTCAAGCATGGAGCCTGACATTTCTTTGGGGAAACAAAGATCTGAGAAGTTTTTGCGGTAACACAAATGTGTCAAATAGCTCCCTAACACGGGAGAGCAGACGCTGCTATTTCTGTCTTGTAGCCTTAGACAGTAGACAAGATTTTTCCAGGGGGTTTGGGATGCCTCTGTTTTAGAAGACTTCTTAAAGAACTGCAATCTTAGGAAAGGAAGTCATAAGCACTCCTTCACAGTGGAGCATCAACATTTCTCTCAATGCACCTGGGAGGGATTCCGGGAGCAAGGGCACTTTGATCTGTATTTGAAATGGTACTGACAGATGACAAAATTTTATAGATCCTTACCTTGAATGAAAATATTCTAAGAACATAATTCCACCTTTCAATCATTTAAAGTGTTATCTTTCTAGGAAGACTGCTGATACATTTGATAGAAAATGACAATTACTTCACAATAATTTACTGATCTTTCATGAGGTGTATGCCTTCAGTTAGCCCAACTGCTCCAGATACAAGCATAACTGCAAGGAAGATTTGCTCAATTATTAATTGAATACTTCATATAGCACATTACTGTATTAGACATCCCTCATGTTTTTTGAGCATATATTCAGAGATGCGTAGTCTAGAAGAGTACAATTAGCTTAATGAGATTTAAATTACACGAATGAACCTCATCAGAGAAAAAGGTTATAAAGTCTTCAGCAGTATTTGAAGGTTCGTGTTAACATAAGGAGACAAGGCTCCCAAGCTTCCTCTATATTCAGTGAAGAGAAATAAGTTCCTATAGAGAGCAAGAGTCAGTCCAGGAACCTGATTCAGATGTCCTGATTCAGCCTCAGAGGATCATGTCGCTCACCATCAGCTCTGAATGAAGCCTAAAGGGGCCACCTTCCCAGAAAGAGAATAGCCTTTGTGGTTGTCCACAACCGCCCCCTCCCAGCTACTTATATATTTTAGTATCTTCCCTATTATTTCAAAAACTGGTGTGGAAAGAGACATTGTGATGAACTGGATGAAATCCGTCATAATACTCATTTTTCACAGAACAGTAGTGACCAAAGCAATTAAAAATGTCATTTCCCATATTTCATAAGTAGACTATGAGCCTTGTGAGATCCAGTAATGGATCTCCTGGTAAAACAAAAGACTGAGTCTTGAGCCAGATGATTGTTTCTTGACTCTATTTGGATAAATTATAAAGTGAGCGCATTATACCCAGTCGATAACATGATTAGCAAAAGTAAGGCAGAGAACAGGAATCACAAAACTGAACAATACTGAGTTATTTTAAGGTAAAGATTTCTTTTCTATTTTCTCCTCTTTATAGACATTATAGAACATTTCAGAAGTGAGTAGGGAATTATTTTAACGCTTGAAAGGTTTGATAAGCTGTTCTACAATGAGAAATTTACTACTATATAAAGAACAAATCATGACAAAGCTTGCAAATGGGTGCAGTTTGGCATGTAGAGCACTAACATCATATGATTATATATCTATCAGCACTTCAAGTCTCCTGAATTCACACAGAATATAGTTCCTTATGGCTATAAATATCAGCTTTGAAGGATTAAACATTACCCTGTTTCTTTCTCAATGGTTGCTTTTTACCCCCACCTCTGAACTCCATACAATGACCAAGAGCACCCTGTGGATCAGGTACCACTGTTTTATCCCCCACCTCCCCGCTTTTGGCTTGCAGCATTTTGGGGATCTTTTTCCACATTGTTTGTGCATTTGGTTTTTTATTTCCCCATGGACTGACTTGCAGTCTGCTGGCTTCTACTAAGGCAAAGACAAAACCCCTCAGAAACATGTCATCTGTCATTCAGCGGAAGAATTCAAAAAGCCTCATTGCTACATTGATAATCTTTTCTTCTGCACAGCCCTTCTTCTGACCATTGAGTTGTTAACGAGGACTTGCCAGCAATTGGCCAATATCCCATTGTAAAGGCCAATATCGCCCTTCTCCATTTATCAACAAGAATATTGCTATCACTTCTTTGGTACTGCTTAGATCTTTACAAGCCATTTGTTCTCAGCTCTCATTACACCAAGAAGGCCAGGAAACTTCCCGTCCTCTCCTCCACTGGTAGTGCTGCCTCTAAACTTTCCTATGGTACCCTCCCAGCTGAATGTCCTCTTATGAACTTGGCATACCCAAATCCAGTACAAACGCACATGTCTTTCTGCTGCTATTCCAGTAGTTTGTGTGTTTGCCCAATTAGTCCATACTTTCTTCCTTGCCTTCCAACACCAGACCTAGTTCCTAAAAATGATGAGCTTAAACAGCTTAGTTTCTGAAGGGAGCTGTCATAACCCCAAAATCTTTTTTTTTTTTTTTTAACAACACACCAGTATTCTGTTGGGATTGATGTTTAGGATCCCACTAAAAGCTTTATCAGACCTTATATCACGGTTAAAATGTTGCCACAGTAAGGATTGACTATCGATGAAAAAACAAGGCTTATACTGGTTTTTGTTTGTTTGGGTTTTTCGTTGTTTGTTGGTTTAGTTTTGAATTTTTTTTTATTATTATTAGATGAAAAAATCTAATTGGAAAAAGAGACAAGCTTCTTGGCATTCTTAGTATCAGAGGACATGACCCTGCCATCTGTCTGCTTAGTAAGATCTAATTATTTCTTCAGTTTATTAGCTTATTTCTCAGACTGATAACCCCTCGACTGTTAAGAAGAACCGAAGTTGTAACAGAGAATTGTGTTCGCATAAACCAAACAAATTGAGTTAATCATCATCGCAAGAATGTTTAAACTCACTCCAGCCTAAACCCCAGTGTGTTAGAAACAAGATTAGCAGCAGGCAAGATGCCACATTATCTTCAGAAACAGCTCCACAAAGCTTTTTCATCTCCACCTACACTTATTGACTATGTATTGTGCACATAAGCTGACAAGTACGGAGTAGTTAATTGGTTTAGGTAAGTGCATTAGTTTGTAATGTTAAATTACGTTTATTTATTTACAGCAATATTCTATAATTTAAAAATATTGCACAATATCTTGTATATTACCAAGTTCCTTCATCTAGTCAAAAAGGACCCCAGTTGAAACAAGCTGGTCTTTTGGAAGTTATTTGCATTCCAGACCTGTCAGTCACTTCATAGTCTCTCTTATTCTAGTCCATAATTAATAAATCAGACATTAATTATTTAATCAGATGTTAGCCACATCAAGGACAACTTATTTTTGCCCTGTATTCCATGTCATACCAATATTAAGCCTCTGCTTTTCTTTACCTTGTAAAGATATTTGGTTAAAATCAGGAAGCTATGAATAACTTCTTGATTCTCCCCTCTAAATTCCTCAGAGAAACAGTAATAATTTTTTCAAATATTTTGCCAGTTTTCAGTTACATATCCCAACCTCCAGCGAGTAAGATTAGCCTTATGAAAATTGAAGAAACCTTCCTTTCTTCATGTATTTCCCCACATCACCCTGAAGCTACAGCTATAAGATTAGCCTTTGATTTCTTCCCGATAAGAAAAGCTACACGCACCGGAGTTTCAATACTTCAGGGCAGAGAGTGTGCCAGAGATGTCCAATTAAAAGAAACAGGAAGGGACTTTAATTGAAGATGGCCTGGAAAGGCTGACTTTAGTCCATCTCTAGAGCACAGATCTAAAACTTCAGTAGGAGGCAAGAAACCTTTGCAGCACTTGCAGAGTGTGTTTGGCAAAGCTGGCCATGACAATGGGGTATTACTATGCATACAAAGTCAATTAAAGGAACACAGAAAATGCAGAAGTAAGAACAGAAGTGAAACAAAATGTGCGTGGGACCCAAAAAGCACCACCTGAAAAACTTTCCTTTTTTCCAGGTTTAAAAACTGAAGATTTATAGAACAGACGATCATTTACAATAGAAATGGAAATACCATTTCAACTGAAGAAATGCAAGTTTCCAAAATGCTATTTCTGGCTCAAATCACTACCTTTTTACTGGCAACACTTTGAAGCTATAAAACAGGAAGAATTTTACCAATGTCAGAATTTGCACAAGTATGAAGAATAAAAACATCCAGCCCTCTTCGAGCTTGGAGTGACACAATAGCTTAGTCAAGAGATTCCACATAAGCAGAAAAGATAACAGCCCTGAGTCCCAAAATGCATCACGTCATCGGGAAATTTACCAAGATGTTGACCAAGAAGTCAGCAAACAGATGTGAATTGTCCCAGGAAATCAGCTGTCATTTTTCAAATGGATTGCAAAGGACGTGCAAGAATCAGGTATTTGAGAACAGAAACGTGAGAGATTTGGGTTTTTTCAGTGACAGCTCTGAACCTTCAACCAAACACATCCTGAATGAAGACATTAGTTAGCCTGAGAGCCACTGCTGAAGGAGTTAACATTTCCACAGTGGATGTAATACTTTAAGCATGCTTTATTTTGTAGTTACTTGGAGGATGAGCTGTTCTTCAATCAGATCCAAGTCCTACTGATAACTCTGAGACAGAGACTTTTTGTCTATATGGCACCAAGCAGAAAGAGGGTCCCAGAAGGACTAAATCCAGCTAAGCACTGAAGAGTACAATCTCAACAGAGCACCTGCGCACAGGTGAAACCATCCTCATTAGGGGTTTGTTTGAACAGGTTGAATAGACAACTTCAGAAAACGGTTTGAGCGGAGTTAATTGTCCAGAAGGTCTTTACAGCTCTAGAGTTTCAATTCATTGAGTGTGAAGTCAGTGTGAAACTGCTGTTGTCAGCTTGTTTGTTCTTTTCCAAAGGTCATAAAAGCAATTTGTCAACCAATGCCTGTTTTCCTCTACTGTGCTAGAGATCAGAAGACTTCTTTCTAAAACAGAGCCAAGCCTAGGAAGGGTGGACTGCAATATGAGAGTCAGAGGTGGCTCCAAGCATACAGGGTCAGGCAGTAGAGATAAGGTAGGAGAGATGGCAGAGGGAAAGTTATTTTCACATGAAATGAGACCCAAGACAAGGACATGGCACTTTGGCTGCTCAGCTTGAGAGAACTCTTCCCTGATTGTCTTTCAGCACTAAGATAGTTCCTGGAATGTCCCTGGAATATGACGACTTTTTGGCTAACCAAGATAGCAATCGAATGCAAACATTCACATTACGGAGCGTAAGTGACAGAGCTGCTAACTGGCAGTTCCCCGTAGCTTGTTATGCTAACAGGAGTTCAGCTATTGCTATAACAAGGATAGCATTACTGACAGATCCACCCCCCACAGGATACGAAATCTTGACCCCTGTGAAGTCGGTGGGTGTCTGTCATTAAGTTAAGTGGGGACGTGACTCCGTCAGAACGCGCTAATGTTTCTTTTTTTATTCCCCACACGCATGCATATGCACCCCTTCCTTCAGAAATACTCAAGTCTCAACAAAACCGTCTTTTTCTAGATCAGTCATGCGCAGAGTACCAAGAGCAAGAGTATCCTTCAGCAACCCGCTTTCTATGTAGGGCTTGTAGAAGTAGGGCAGCCCAGTCTCTTCAGATAGCAGGACATACTTCCCCAAGGTTTGTTGAAGGGCTTTCAGGTGGCCGAAGAAAACTCCTAAGCAAGCTGCAGCCTCCTCTGCCAGCTGGGGCAGGTAACGAGCACAGAGACAAAGTAGGACTCCAGCATGCCAAGTGAACGACAGGACTGGGCCATCTTGCAGAAGAAAGTTCTCTGTGTCAGGCTCTGTTAATCCAAAGTTCCTGTCCATGGTGTATCGTCTCTGCTGGTAGTATCACTCTCCCTAACTCTCAAAACATGCATACCAGCTCAAGGGACGATAATCACACACGATTGCCAATGGGAAGAAGAGAAGCTGTAATGCCAGGCCACAAATCCACAAGACATAAAGCTGACACAGGGAATGCAGGGTATCTATTCGACTAGAGAGTTAAGCTTGTGGCCTGACAGGTCTCCTTGGTTGCTCTAAGCAGCGCCCAATTTCATTGCTCCTTTCCCCTCCCCTGCAGTCACCTACGAATTGTCTCTCCCTACCAGGGCTTCGGCTTGCTCCAGGGACTGCTGCTCCTCCCGCTAACAGCTGGCATGCCTTTAGCACCACCAGTGCTGGCTTTCTCAGGAGACGCTCTGGGCAGGACCACAACACAGACAGCAAAGCAAAGCTCACCGCATGTGCTGAAACATCGGTGTTTTCCGCTGTTGGCTCTGTCAGGAATGCTACTAGGAACCAGTTAAACAAGACACGGAAGTACCTGTCACCACAGCAGAGAAACATGGGTAAACTTGTGCTCTTTGTACCCGTGTGAGCTACTCTCTGCTCTTTGTGCTTTTAATCTAAACCTTACATAGAAGGAACATGCAGACAAAATGCCTACTGTTCAGGCTGTGCTGCAGTCAGCAGTTCCGAAGCGTTTGAAATCGGTGCGGGGAAAAAAAGGGATGTTTTTATTTCTGTCATTCCCATGCTGAGGGGTGCCAGAAAGGCCATTCCAGAACTGTAGTCAACTCAAGCACCCCAAAGCTGAGCTGGAGATAGCAGCCCTCTAAAACTACTTTTCAGATGTCCAAACCATCATTTATACCATAAGAAGTTACTGTAAAAAAGCATAACTTTCTTTTTTTTGGCAGATTCCCAGAGAAGCCTTTATTATTGAAGCAGTGGCCATTATTACAGAAACCATATAGAGAAATGGCTTAAATATTACACAATTCCAACAGTAAGGAAATGAGTGATCTGAAGAGCCTGTTGAGAGCTCAGATCAGATGATGAGCAGCTCTCTGGTAAAGCACTAATCTTCAATTTTGAAAACTGAATTTAAGCCCAGATCCTCCCATGCTCAGGCAACATAATAGGAGAATCAATTTTTCTTCCCACCCCTGCAAGATACGTGTTTGTAGAGTATTGTATTTGTCACTAAATCTGATCCTTTGCCTTTTGAAGTCAAAGGGAAGCTTTCTGCTACTTACAGACTCTGTATCATATCAGTTCTAATAAAGAAGAGCAGAACCAAGCAACTGAATATCTGATTTTATCATTCTGCACCTACCCAACAATATGACACAGACAGCATAGCTCTAGAGGTTATCACCAAACATGTCAGATAACATGAGGGGATGAATCTCTGACTGTAATCTTATTACATCTCTAAATGCAAGGCACAAATATTTTTATACATCAACATGTTTCCAATTAAAAAAAATAGATCCTTTTCTCTTTGCTTGCCAGAAAATCAATCTAAGAACACAGCAGTACCTGATCTGCTTGTGAGCAGACCAGGATCCTGTGCTGTTCCTTCTCTGATCTCAAAGAGTTTTTTATCATCCACAGAACACATCCTGTAAAGGAGTTCAATCCGTTTATAATAGACTGGCTTTATTAATACAAACCAGGGATTCACAAAAACTGCTGATTTTTTTCTAGACAAGGTCCCAAAGCATACGTTCTTGACAGCAATATCTTCTCCAGCAGTGATTTAATTTTCCTGTTTCAAATTCAAACCTCATCAGTCATTCAATCTCTTTTGGAAGACAAACATTTCTCTGTCACCATTGACCATTTTTGCCTTCATTTCCAAAAATTAAATGTACACAACAGATGTCACTTGGCATCATGTGTACATACATAACTCGCCCAAAAGTTTTGAACCCTGTGGTCTATTTGTCACAGGAGCAAGGTGTCTCAAAAAATACTAAGGTTCCTACAGTTTCAATAACGACATATTTCAGTAACAAAGAAATATCTCCAAACAGTGCTGCCTTAATATGAGCTGCCTTCTTATTAGCACCAGGAAACGGAGAGAGACACTCTGATTTTGGGGGAATATTAGAAATATTTCCTAAACCATGAAAAACTTCACGTGATATTTCTGTCATGTTAGCCAACCAAAGTACTCTGCACAGAACAACACGCTTTAAGATGTAGTCACAAAGAGTGAGGGGGAAGCTGCCCATTTATCCATTGGAAGTCAATTCCTTCCTTTCATTTCTATTGTGCTTCTTTACCTGTAATACTTTGTCCACACCAGAAACGCACTGAGAGTACAATTGATAATATCACTGTGCATTCATTGGAATCATCACTGTACTTGGAGATCAGCATAGGAAGAAAATTCAGCTTCTGGAAGACAGAAGTATTATCATCACTGTCTGCATGTAGCCAGCCTCTGCCCAGCTGGGTTTAGTCTTTCCACAGGGCTGTCCTAAAATCCAGAGCTGCTCCACTGCTTGATTACAACCTAAATGAAGAGAAAAATGCTTCTCTGTCTGCTGTGGATCTCTGACGTTTCGTCAGTTCTGACACCACACAGAAGGCGAAGTGTGCAGGCAAAGTAACCTGTGTAAGATAAAACCTGACATTAACTGGGGCACAGACCCAAATCCAGAGATCTTCCTTGGCCCCACTGGTACACAGATTTTCCTCTGAAACCACCAGATAATTTGGGACTTGGCCAATTGATATTTTATTCTTCTGCAGAAATGGGGCCAATTTCACCATAAGCCAGTAAGATGTCTAACTCAAAATAGCCCTTCAGCTCGGTATTTCCCGTTCACACCATTTTGAAGAAACAAGCCCAAGTTTCTCTTTGGCAGAAGGCATGAAGACAGCAAAGCTGAGCACCTTCTGGACACTAGCTCTGATTACAGACCTATTTGAAAAGGTCTGCTGCTATCAGTGCATCTACAGGTACAGAAGGAAAATGCTTTTGCTCCTACTGACGTCTACACCACACTCAATATTTTGACACCTGAGCAGAGACTGGCATCTATTTGCAACTCAGAGGAAACCCCCAACCTTCCTGAGAGCAGCAAGGTGTCTGCAGACAGGAAACACTTAAGGAGGGTGATGTGCTTTGCTTCAGACCACACTCTGTGTCACTACAAGCAGCACAGGGAAGGCAAGCACTGCTCACCAACGCTCTCAATCCAAGAGTAAAATGTCATCAGATGAACCTTGCTGGCATCAGGCTCTAAAGCAAACAAACAGAAGCAGTTCTCAGAACAGCTTAAAATCAACCTGTCTGATACCCTGCCACTGGGGCTACAGACATCGAAGGGATGCAGAGTTCAAAAAGCTGCTAGAAAACTTCATGGAAGAAAAACCCACTCTGCACTGTTAGAGATGAAGACATCACTGGCAGCTAAGGGGCAGGAAGGACCCAGGACAACTTTCCCCTGAGCACCTGCTACCAGAGGCAGACTAGTGAGCTAGACGGGCCTCTGGTCCAGCACAGCCACCCTCCCCTTCTTTCCTTGGCTTTTCATTTTTAAGTTTCTGACTCCTTTCCTAGTTGGATATGGAGGATGTGAGAATACGTGCTCAGGTGCCTGCCTCAGCTGCTGACTAGGCAACAAGACACCCAAGGTTAGCGATCACATTGATGACCTCAGGCTCTTCAAGGCTGAGTTTTAAAGGTGTCCCCTACAAGCAATCAGAAGGTGAAACACCCAACTACCTTTCCACACACTGGTCTCAGCCACTGATTTTGCTACTTGCTGGTAATGTTTGCGAACCACAGTGATCTCCTCTAACACAAGCAAGTAGCTTGGTGGTGCCTTTTGTCAAGGAAAAGTATTTTGGGTCCGTCTAGGCTCATCAGTTGCTCTACACTATTCAATCAGCAGCCTGAATGAAAATTAAAATTGCTCCTATCTCCCACTGGATTAATTGGTACCCTGGCCAGAAGTCAGAGAAATAGAATGTCAGAGCTGAAATGTGCTCTTTTCACAGCTACAACAGGCAGGCAGGAGTGGGGAAAGGCAGTGAATTTATCTTGACAAAGCAACAAAAGACCACAGAAACTGCCAGGACAGAGAGAGACAGGCTGCCTGGCTACAACACTGTCGAGGACGGCTGTGACACTCAAGCCCCACTTCCTCCCCATTGCAGCACAAATATGAAGACACAGCCAAAATATTCACTGGAAGGCACCAGTTCCCAGAGGATGCTCTACTACATCTTCATGTCATGTTGGGTGTAACGCGTTGCTATGGGTATGTACACAGCAGAGGTCCTACAGGGGTTAACTCACATCCAAGTTTTGACATGAGGCAGGATGCTTCTTTTGTAGGGCCAAACTATGTTTTATCATGGCCTAAGAGGACACGAGGATTCTCACTGTTAACAGTTTCAGCATGAAGTACTGCCTTACTTTCTCTGTCGTAACCTGCTGGCTTTTCCAATAAACAGTCTCCCCTTCTCAGTAGCTGGAATTAACCTGCCAAGACAGAGCCTAAACAGGAATAAAGGTAAAAAATGAAATGTCTTGTGATTTCAGGTATTGTCTGTCAATCTGATCCAGACACTAAAATTCACTGGATGAACTAGTACCTCTCCTCTACATGGTCAAGCTCAGGTCTCAAAAGTATAATTGGAAAACAGAGGCTTCTGCAAAGGGCAAAAATAATACCAAATGGAGAGCTACAAATGACTTCAGTGGGCTTAAAAACATGATACCTAAAACTCAAAACAAAAACTTTACATCCAGTTCCTGCCAAATGTTTCCATACCCAGTCACTGGACTGGACAGACCATGCATAAGGACTGTGTTACTTAGGGAAGTCCCAACATCTGGCTTCCCCCTCTTGCAGATGCCCATTTCTCCACAAACCACAAGACAGAACACGGAAGGGCATCTAGAGGGGAGAAACCACCTAATGGGTGTCTGTGTTCAAAAGCATGGTTTTTGTAGTGCTGCTTAACAGAATATCCCAGAGTAAATACCTCCAGCACTGAGCTTTGTCTGACACCAGTCCATAGTCATTGGATACGGATCTGGTTTATTTTTCTAAAAAGCTACACAGCTACAACAGTGCTTCTTTGCTCTTCTGTCTGATCTTACGCAAATATTTATAACATTCCTGAGCAAAAATACATACCAATTGTATATGCTATTTAGATTTCCACAGTGACAAGAGAAGACACTTCCTGCATCTGACATTCTCTATCTAGGGCCTTTTCACGCCCTTTAATACAAACACAGTATCTTCAAGTCCTCTCCCTTAATAAAGCTTATTATTATGTAATAATAATTCAGGCTGAATGTGAAATAAATTGTTTCATTGTACTTTTACTTTAGTATTACATCTAAATGTCCAAAACCTGAACTAGTTAAGAATGCTCTTGGCAGATAAATTTTTATGCTATTATGAAATAAAAGCAAATTGATCTAGGATTACGGTACTGGCCTACCTTTCTTTCAAAGTTTTAATTATGAATCCATTGATTTTTCTACAATGATGTAGAACTGTACAATAAAAAGGTTTTGCAAGCAATACACTCCTGTATTTGCAGAACCAAAAAGAAATGCAGTTGTGATGTGTGCTCTATTATGCTAAGTGGAAATTAATATACGAGGTTTTTTTGACATAAAACATTTAAAATAAAGGTAAGTGAGAGATTGGAAGGAGCAAAAAAGATCATTATGCCCATTTTATGAGCAAAACCTGACCCAAAAAGTTTAGACCCAGGTCATCTCCTGTATCTCACCAAATCTAAATCATCTGTTCTCAGTTTCAAAGACACCTACATTGTTACTCTCCTTATTATCTCTCAGATTAGTCAAAAGTCCAGAACTCCCAAGGAGACAGTCTGCAGGGGTTATGACTTCAAATCCCAGCACCTCTTGCATCCTCCACCATGCTCCCTCCCACACTACTAACTGAAGCTCACTGCAGTCTTTCAGAGAACCACTTCAGGCCCCTCCTCTCCAAGCTGCGTCACCTGGGGAGGGTTACAGAAAACAACCGCAAGAGAGACAGAGACTTCACGGAGACTTTGAGGCAGGAATGTTCGGTTTTGCTCCATGTCATGAGTTTAGCGTCTATCCAAGTCTGGTATTGAGCCTTTCGCACCCCCACCCCCCTCACTATGCAGTAAAGCATCACAAAAGAAGTTTATACTTGCAGACAAAAGCTCCTTCTCTAATTTGCAGCGTGTTTAGTGAAAGAGGATAGATATGCATTCTCTCTTTCTTCTCCTCTTTCATGGGCACCCCCTTGCCGTGGGGAAAGAGCTTGCGTGCCCTTGCGAAGTTGAGAGCTATGCTGGTGGTGGCATATGCCTCCGGTAGGGTCTCCCAAGCCTGACAGGTCTCAACTGAAGGGTCAGACAAAGTGTGTCCACGGGCAGGATGGGCTCACTAGCCTTCGGGCAACCATCCTAGGAGAAGGACAACTCTAACTCCAAACCCGGGCAGATGGAGCTCGTTTAGCCCTGTAAGGCCATCCATCTAAGAGAAGGATACTCTAACCAAACCTACGACCTGAGGACTTCGCTGTCACCGTCCAAGCTCGCTAGGCCCTGGCAGATGAACCTCAGATGTAAAGGGTGGGGCCAGTCTTGCGCACGCTGCGCCTCACCTAAAAAATCCACCGCGCAGGCTTGAAGGGTGTACTTTCTTCTCCATACACCAAATGATGACTCAGCCTGGCAGTCCCACAAAAAAAACCATCTCACACTAAAAGCTAATGCTCTAGCAGAGAGCATTGGCAATTTATACTATTTATGACACAAACTTGCCAAAGTTCTGTCTTTCAGGGAGTCTCCAGGTGTATGTTCACATTCATGTGAGTCAATATTGGGTCCCTCACAGAAGAATGTTTTTTCACCCACCAAACAAGAAGTGGCTCATATGGGCTGCAGGTGCTTTTGTTGCTCTTTACGTTTTCCAAGCCTAGCACCTAGCTTATCAAGCTTTGTGTTTTTGAAAGAGTAAAATTTGCTCAACCTCTTACATGCAGAATTGAGATAGGTTTTGGGGTGACCTCACATGTGCTGAGGATTTTTTAGCAGCATATAGGAATATTTATTCCTAGTGCATCTTCTGTGTCACAAGTATTAAACATAGTCTATACAGTGAGCAGCTGAAAAGAAGACAGGCAAAGTCTTGAGGATTCATATAGAACAGAACAGAAATCTGAAACAAACCAAGATCCAAGGGATGCTGTTGAATATACAAACCAAATAAACCTCTAGGTTTCATTTCCAGCTTTTTATCACATCTCGAACCTAGGCAAGCAGCGACTGTAAAAGAGACAGAGGAGCTCTTTGATATCTTAATATATGGAGGCAAGCTCATTGGCTCCCACCATCCTGAAATTCTTGTGCTGTTTGAAAATAGTAAGAAGTTGTCCCTTGGGGAAACCATCACATTGAGCATGCTCTCCCCTCAATCAATTTGGAGAATATACATATTATGGCAAACAGCTCTTTTGCTGGAGATACTAGTTTATTCTTCTTTTGGTCACAGTGCAAGCAGCATTAATCACTGCTCTTCTAGCAACCACAGTACTGCAACCCTTGAACCAGGCTCAGCTAAACTTTTTCCCAAATTTGCATTCAACCCAAACCCAGTCACAATCCAGAGAGACAGAGCTAGTGGAGGAAAGAGGTGAAGTCAGGAGAGGAGGAGGAAGCAGCAGGCACGAGCTGATGGAGAAGTGTTTGAGAATAGCCGCTATGGAGGATCTGGGATGGCTTCAGGCAGTGAGAAGCAAGAGCAGAAAGGAATTGTCCAACAGGCTATGTTTCCAAACCTTGCACACTGGGAACTGGGCAAAAATTACAAACTAATGAACAAAAAACAAGTCACCCCAGCACAGAAGAAAGAAATAATCCAGTACCAAAGAATGACCTAGGCAAATGTCCCCACCTCTACAGACTGGCATAGCCAGGACAGACGTCAGGCAGTCTCAGCACACAGTCAGTAGCACTCCACAACACAAGGGCATGAATCACTCAACCCACACGTTGGCAGGCTGCACCCTGCCAAAGTTTCTGGCAACTGCCAGAGAATATGGTAGTGTCTAGACATTGAGTTGATGCCAGGAGAGGTGAATACCTGGGTCTGTAATGCTTCCAAGTAGATATCAAGTGAGTCCTATCATGTCTCCTAACTGCTATGGGAACATCGAAATTACATATGGAATCACGTACTTGGTTGAATATACACTGTTGATCTGGATACCAACAAGAGCATGTTATATGCACGGTCCACGGAGGATGTGAGGTTGGCATCAGTCCATTACTGTGTAACCACAGCCCACTAGAGAGACTCACAGCAGACACAAAGGTGCTCAATTCCTGAACAGCTTTATTTCTGCCTCCCACATCAGCTTCTGCAAGACTTCTGCCTTAATTCCTGGCAATTCCCTATTTGGCAGTAGGGGGGTAATAAATCTCCTAGTTCTCATCAACACTGGCACCCCTGTGATAGCCTCAGGTTTGGAAACCCTCCTGCCATTAGGAGATGAACCCTTCATGAAATATTAATGTGCTTGTTTACTACATGCACAGTCCTCCCATACAAAGTAAAAGTGCCTTCACCACTCATATCTCAGTACCACTCAAAGCAACATATTCAGAGAAAAAACAGAGTGCCACGGCTGAACATATACTCGGCTTCATTTGGGCTGTAGAAACTCCTGTCACATCAGTAGAAACTAATTTAGGACAGAGTGCTTCAGTCTCACCTTTTCAAGGACAATTAGTCTTACAGAGAGGGAATGAATGAGCTAAGAGAGGAGGGTACAAGTCGGACTGCTGTCTCCTGAGCTTTGCGTAGAGAAAGGTGGTCTCTTCAGCCACCAGTCAGTGGACACTAGTACATATCGTGGGGCAGGCACACCCCTAGCGCTGACCAGCATCTTGCTAATCGCTCCACGAAATGAACCACCTCTCACCAGCACACAGCTCCCAGCTGTACGTGGCTGCAGGTCAGTTTAAATTGGCGGCTGCACCAGAGTGAACATCTGAGCTCTATTGCTTTTGCCAGAATAAGCACATAATTTAAGGCTGCATTTTTCTTCTTTTGCCCATGAGCAGCAGAGAAGCACAGCCAGCTCTAAGACGTTGGCTGCACCACTGTGCTCTGCTCCCCCCAGGACAAGATGGTGAGACTGCAACCTTTAGGTGCTGGGGCTGTTCACAGAGCAAGAACATTCTCTCACACGAGGGCACATGCAGCCCAGCTATTTATTTACATTTCTATTTAGAAGTTTCCATCCTGAGCATAATAATTATAACCAGAAAGACACATTCAACAAACAGCACTTAAAAAAAAAAAAAAAAAGGAGGTGTGTAAACTGCAGATACCCTCAGAGCATCTGATGTGGGCACAGAGCCTTTGGTCATGCAGGTGAGATCTGTGCCACGGTTGGGTCAACACATTTCTCGCTTCTTCAGCTGGAAACTGACAGCTATGCCTTGGAAAATGTTACCTCTAGGGCAGAAAATTTAAACAAAAACCTGATAGCTTTTGTCTAGGAAACTATAGTTGAGCTCTTCCCCTCCATGCCTTGTGGGAAGTGCATTTCAGACCCTACATAACCCTGACTCACATTCCTACATGGACTGGACTCCTCAAATACATGCTCAAAATACATAAGCTACAGTGTCTTGTGACTTGCAGTTTTTTGACTCAGTGGTATTTCTGCAAATGCCAGATCACAATCTCCGGACAAGTAATTGAATTTTTTTTTTCTTTTATTAAAATAAAGGGGAGTGTGGAGGGCAGCTTTCTACAGAAAAAGCTTTTTTTAATATAAAATGAGTTTTCTGTCAAAACAAGTTTTTATGGAAATATTTTAACAGGTTTTAGAGTAGCAAAATGTACCTCTTGCTAGCAACCTTCTAACTTTGTATTTATAGCAGTGCTTTGTCTCTGCTCCAATACAGACCATGTCTTCAGCTTTGAATCCTTGAAGTCCAAGACTTAAGGACATTTTGCAGTGTAGCCATTTTGTGAAGATTTCTGTAGCTTTTACTTCCACGGTGGCTAATTTCTAACAGTTATATCCACATTCTGCACAAAAATAATGTTAGAGGTCAAGTCAGATTAAAAATAACTCCTGTTCCTTCCTTTACTAGAAAGACATTTTTTACCTGGACCATTTCTGTAAAAAGCACATCTCCAAAATAGGATAGCGGTACAGCTGAGGGAGTAAGAAGCAGCAACATGGGAGAGAGACAAGAATGTCTTAAGCTGGCTTCAGTCTTCGCAAGACCTAAAGAATCTCCATTTAGAATTTTCACTTGAGAGATAAATTATTTCTAGCAACTTGAGTCCTCACAGGAAGAAGCAGAGTGAAAAAAAATAAAAATGTGTTGAACTTCCATAAGCATCCTCCACCCATAGTCCTGTTTGACAGGAGAACAATATTTCTGTTTACAACCATTAAAAATCAATCTGAATACATTTAGTGTTAAAGATCACTTCTAAATATTACTTTGAGCCATCAGGCAATTTTTACCCCCACGCATAAGCCAAACAGAGTTACTTTCCCAGTGCTCAGAATTCTCACTGGACAGCTAATTGGCATCTTCACCATGATACAGTTAATGTCAGCAAGCTGAAAAGCCAAATACATCATGCCTGTATATAAGCACTAAGATAATCCTTCTCAAGATTGTAACTGAGTCGTATAATCAATTTCTGCTGACAGAAGTGCATGACGTGAGATATCTGGCATCTCACGGCTAGTGCTGGGAAGCACAGCTTTGAATAAAGGTCCAGGAGGTAGAAAAGAACCATCCATGCATAGTGGGGTTGTAAAATTGGCTGAAATGTAAATCTAAAGCCTCTAAAAAGAAATGCAGTTATGTTGACACTATATGGGAACAAGAGACCAATGGACAACACTATGGTGCTCAAATATCAGAGCTCAAGGGGAAGGGAAAGCCTGCCGAGCTTACCAAAGGGGGGTGGGAGGTGCATGAGGGGAGGGGAAAGAGAAGAAAAAATAAGATTTTATGGTTTGACTGAGTTCCTGCAAAAAGCAGGAAGGACACCACATCTCAGTGCCCTGCACTATCCTCCACAGAGGAGACCTGAAGGCAAGAGGGAAGCTGAAACCTTATTCTTTGGCTCCTATTTTTGCTTGTAGCTGAGGAGAACCCCCCTGTTTTTCAGGGTGTCACTTGCAATAGGCTTTAAAGGGGAAAAAAGAAAAACTCACACAAAACATCTGGCTGTTGCATCTTCTCCCCTTCTACTAAGAGCAGAGACTACCCATTCTCCCTACTTGTTCTAACCTTTCCTTGGACTCCAAGGCAGGGCTATAACAAAGAATGAGTCACTGATTTTTCATGGACTTTCTAATTTTTATCTCAAATGGTGTTAAATTATCGTGTGACACGTTTGATTAAATGGTCTTCAATACTCCACACACACCCCCCCTATTAAGTACTTTACAGAGCTGCAGATTTCAACTACTATGTGTGGTGTGGGCAGTGGGAAATGTCTCTTGCCTGCAGGTGGCTATCCAATGCCATTTTGCACAGCACCATAGGCAGTGGAGATGGAGAAGTACAAAAATGCACGAGGCTTGAAGAAAGAGCTAAATTGAGACTGCCAGATAGAGAGAAAGACAGCAGACATTCACTGAAGGATGTGAAGCTCAATTATCCATCATGGCAAGGCTTAGAGAATATTTTCCCTCTGCACGTTCACCCTACTTAATGCAATGAACACGTGGCACGTTCTCCAGATAGCATAGATTCACATGCTGAGCTATGTGCCAAAACTGACTGGAGATTGTCAGATGGAAGAGATTTCTGTCAGAAAAATGCTCCTACAGAAGGATCAAGAGTGTTGCACAGGGGTGTGTTGATGCCACCAAAGCTTTGACGGGCAGCAGGCAGCTTCCTTAAAAGCTCCACCTAGCCAGAAGCTCTCCCGCAGGCACGGCTGGCCCAGGCCACCCACCATGAACACTGCTGGTGCCCAGGGCAGCCAAACATCTCAAAGTTTCTGAAACCATTTGTTTCTGGAGGAAGCAAGAAGTTTTGAGAAGTGAGTGGATCTTTGTATTTGATTTTTTTTTTTTTTTTTTTTTTTTTGGTGAGAAAAGACACACTCCATTTCGTACCAAACTCTAAAGCTAGCCATAGGCTGAGATTTTCCAAAGTCTCTTAAAGTATTTGGTCAGTTAATTCCCACAGCAGCCTCAAGGGGCTTTTAGGGGCTCAGCTGATCCATGCAAATATTCACAGGCAAGCCGATGTGTCTGTATCACCAGAAAATTAAAAGCAGTTCACTCAGAGCAGGAATCTGTGCCTAGCAAATTTTGTCCCGAAAGCAACAAGCGGGGAGCAGCTTATCCATTGTTAGGTGTTAGCCTCCTTTGAACAAAACATTTCTTAGAGGAATAAGAATATAGATTTCAAGATTTGGATTCAACTGAGCAAAACTTAGATAAACAAAGAAAAAGTTAGTTGTCCAGAATCCTTTCTGGTGAATGAAGAAATAGAAACTTCTAAGGTTCAATACATGTGACTGATTTTGGATAGCTGTCATGGTATGCAATAGATCACTCCTTGAAAATATCCATATGTCTCCATCAACTTTGAAGGGAGTCTCGACAACAAGTCAGATCAGCTGCTTGCAGTGCAGATATCTACCAGTTGAAGTTGATGAATCCCAGCTCAACACGTCATCCCAACCCCAGGCATCGCTCTGTATTACTGGAGGTGAAAACCATACTAATAAAGATGGGAGAGCATTTGTTACACTTGCAGCCTGCAGACAAAGGAAGCTTCCTGTCAGCTGTAGTTGTAATTTCTAGTAACAAAGCAGGAAAAGCAATCTCTGGGTTGGCAGCCTTTTTTTTTTTTTTTTTTTTTAAAGCTTGGGAGTTGTGGGTTTGCAGACAAGATATAGGATAAGGTGAACTTTTACTCAGCTTCAACACTGTTAATGTTTCATTCTCTGAAGACACATATCTTTACTGCTGCTTTCAGAAGAACCCTATGATTTATTCAAGCCTTCTAGGGTGGCAAAATCATTCCACGTGCCCAGGAAGACCCCACACAATGGAGATGCTGTTCATGGTATGCATATGGCATTGTCCTGGCAAACCAGGACAATAAGCGGCACCATAAAACCCATCAAGGGGCAGCTGTTATTAGTCTGCTGCCAACTCAAGCAAGGATGTTAGAGACAGTTGAGGGAAAAGATCCCCACTTAGCCGAATGTATCATGTGGCCTAAAACAGCAGTGCTCAGACTGGATGCTCAAAGACACACAAGCCTTGAAGCCACTGTCTCATGCTGCTTGCATGGCCAGCAAAATTCTCAAAACCTCTGTCTTTTGCAGAAGGGCTTCCTGACGATCCCAGGCATCCTACCCAAGCCCCAGTCTTCTGACTCTTCTCTCACATTCACTACCATACTTCACTCCTTATACACTTGCAGCAGTAGACCCACAGTCCTCTGGGAAGAGCAGGTGGACCAAGTAAAGGGTGTTGCGTGGGAGCCCATGGAGGAGTATTCCCCAGCAAGAAGTCATTCTCAGGAAGCCCCACTGATTATGAGCCCAGAAGCATGAGTCCCCCTGCAGCTGTGTGGCAGCCCAGCAGTTGTGTGGCACCCTTTCCCATCAGGGGTCCAAGTGCAGCCCTTAGGTGGCCTGCTGAGTGATTGACAGGCATGCACATGACCAGCTAAAGCCCATCTTCCTTCCTACCCCATACAAAGGCTTCACAAGGTCAACAAGCCTCAAGAGATTAGTACAAAATCAGTCCATGGGAAGAAAGTCTCTGTCAGTCCCATGAACCAGGGGAGAATTAGACAAGTCTCAGGTTATAATCAGAGAAATCTATTACATACCCAGCACCAAGGCAGTGAAATCTAAGTTTTCTGCTTCACGTATTAACTCCAGGAAATTAAAACCAGCTATGCAGTGGTTGCTTTCAGATTTTTGTTCCTTAACACTACATTTTCAATGCAAAATATAAAAGCTGAAAGGTTGCAAGAATTACCCCGGCAATGGCCTCGTTGAAAGAAAGCGATATGCTTAAAACACTATTGATTTAACCACTGAGGGAGCTGTGCATCAAAGACAGCTGACACTCCCAACTCACTGCCAAATTGAAATGAAACTCAGCAAGCCACGTAATGTAGAAGGACAAGGGCAATAAACTCCAGAGGAGCTCCTTAGCCTCTAGGAGAGTCCAAATCTCCATAAGACACATCCCTGGAAAGAAAACCTCAAAGGGTGCCCACCCATTAAACAAATAAATATCAATACTTAAATCTGAAGACTTATGCATTTGCTTGTTTGATTTTCCTCATTGCCCAAAGATAAAGCACATACTGGGGGTGCATATCAACTGAAGTTCTGATGCTTCAGCAGTTACCCCAAAAAAAGTCACACTGACATACAGTTAAGGTTCATCAAAATAAATAAACAGAAGTTTTCTGCCTGAATACAATTTAAAGCCATCAAGAGGAACACATTCACTGCCTGTTGTGTTTAAGCACCACAGGGAAGTGTAGCCAGATCTAAGGGCTCTGAGCACCATGTTCCCAGCAAGATACAGGTGTACAGATTTCTCCAAAGCATTCACTTTTACGCAAATGTTTTCGAAAAGGGATGATTAGAAGAAAAATCTCACTTTGAACAGGTATTTACTATACCCACTGGATAGTCACTGAACAGATGGTAAGTACACAACAGTAACATTATCAGCAGCAGAAATATAGAAGCAATTATCAGCCCTGATAGTTCAAGGCCCTGTCCAGGAAATTACACGGTCAATTTTTTAAATAATATATTAACCATACAGACTCACAAATGTTCCCAACAACTTACATGCTTCAATCCTTTGTCTGGATTTTTTTTTTTTTTTTAATCAAAGTTACTATTGGATCTTGGGATGTGCATTCTAATTGCTATAAATAAATCATGAATGATCGGCTCAATGTATTTTTCCATGGCAACTCCTGCGTCACACACAGCGTTACATTTTTGAAAGAGAGCTGTGCTCTTTGAGGGAGAGGCAAAGATTTGCACTTAGGATGGGCCTCAGATCAATTTACACTTTCTGATTGAGTAAAATATATATTAGCAATGAAACAGAACAATTTTAAAGTAATTGCAAATTACTGAGGCACCAAAGCCTATATAGTGCCCTCCACCAGTGCAGAGAGCTTCATGGCAAATTCCCATACAAAACACAAGGCTTCTTGATTCTTTGTGCACAGATCCTCTGTGACTTCCTCAAATATGCAGCATCACACACCAGCATAATCCTGTTCCATTTCTGTCTCACATTCGAGTCCTAAGAAACCTACCTCCTGAAGCTGCCAGCAAGGAAGGGGAAGAAATTACTTTCCTGAGGTCTATGATCTGGGCTAAAACAGAAAATTGAGTTCTGCGCATAATAGGTTGGGCCAAGAGAAACATAAGGAGCTCTTTGCAACACAGGATTTGGCCCCAGTAAGATAAAAGAAGGAAAATATGAGTTGTGGGATGTATTTCTCCTCCTCCAAAAAAAGAGGGTGATTCTACATTACTTTAAGTCACTCATCTGAATCAGAAAGGAAAACTCACAAAGTGCAGATTTCCCACTGTTTTCTGAAAGAAGCACATGAAATATTTAGTAATTCACAGAACCACATCGATTTTACACGTATGAGGTAAGATTTGTACACCAGTTTAGAAGTTTTGGTATCCAAAGCCCAGAAACTTTCCACTATTAACTAAAAGAAATCAAGTTTAAAGACTCAGCTTTTCTAAAACTTTCGAAAGCCTTCCAGAAATCTCCTTTATAGCATAAAACAAGTTCTATAGCTCAGACAATACAATTCAGATGCACCTCCTGAGAGAAAAAAGCAAGTAGTTTTCATGAGCACACTTGATCCCAGACATTCTTCCACTTTTTAAGCTTCAGCCAGAGCTTCCCAAGCATCTAAGTTTTCAACCTGACTCTAAACCAAAGTGTAGTTTGGCCTTAGTTTCAACTTAAGCAGATTCACATTCTGGTATCTTAAAGCATCACTAAAAGCTTACATTAAATAGAACCCAGAAAAACCTATTTTGAAAATTAATTGGCAAGTTTCTCTCAATCAAGAAGCTCAAGCTCCTTCTATAACACCACCTTCTTTCCATTTGCCTCTGAACAAAGGTTTTCACATCAGTTATTTACTCTGCATTTTCTAAGCAGTGTATATTTCTGACACCCTCTCCCTATATTACACAGTTTGATTTCCATTTATTCAGCAGTGTTTGTGCTTACATTCGGTACCCTGCATGACACAACACATACCTCTGTTAAACAGCCATGTGTGGAGTAAAACAGGCTCTCTTATTTCCAGTCCATGGTGAGCATCAGGAGAGCAGAGTGAGTTATCCATGCTGGGTAAAAGTTCTCCCTCAACTTTTTCCTAGGGGGAAGCTGAGTTTTTACTCATATGAACAAAGTTTATTGTCTGTCTTCCAGAGAAAATGTTGCGCTATTTTGGAATATTTTAGTCAAAACTTTCATTTTAAAGTTTCCCACTTGTTCAGTGAAGAAATCTGTACTTTCTATGCACATGCGTTTTCATCAGCGGTTTCCAGAAGGAAAAAGCAAAGATAAATATACACCTCTGAAAAACTACACTGGACAGTAATGCACATCAGTTCCATGGTGTTACCAAAAAAAAAAAAACCAAAAAAAAGAAAAAAAAGGATTCCATTTAACAGGAGAGATTTTTTCGTTGTAATAACCTATGTGGTTTCAAGAACTGACAGGCTGGAATCTATCAACTATTCAGTCTAAACTATGCCCAACTAACCATGTGGTTCCAGAGATGGGTCAATGTGAGATCTTGCCTGGATTACATAAATAATTACAAATTATTGTTAATGGCAACAAAGCTATCTGAATTATAACAATATCTGGCTCATATTAATTATTACAGCGCTCCTGCTAGGGGACCTTACTGTGTCAGAGCTTCTAGACCTAAGGCCAAATGAGAATGGCTTGTACTTCATCATACCGGTAAATCGAAATCGCTTTAATTATTCTCCAGTGGAACTCCAAAGACTTCAAGTCAGCATGGCATGAGCCATATGTTTCTTTCTGTTTGGGCAACTCTGCTAATTAGTAAAGTTGGGGAAATCCTATTTCAAAGTGATAAAGTACAAACATCAGCATATGCTTACCTGATGAGAAGAAGTAATTTTAATTGCAATGAGTACATTTACTGCTGTATTAACAGGGAGGCTTCAAGGTTAAAGTATGAAACGACTTGGTTACATTCTCAGCTGGTGCAAGTCAATGTTACTTCACAAAGCAGCTGTCAAATGAGACCACTCCAGGCTGCAACTGGTTTTGTTGCTCAACATTAAGTGCTTAAAACCACATGAAAACCTCAGGATCTAACATGCTCCCTCACATGGGACAGCCTGACAAAAGCCATTGCAAGAGGAAGAGTGTCACCTTTCAAGGCCTGAAGATGTTTGCATTCTTTGACTTGGAGATTCCCTTCTTTTGAAGGCAAAAGGAAATGTTTTATAAGTCAGAATCTTCCTGTGATGAGCAATAGAGAAAGGGTCATTTTCCACATCAAACTTAGGACAAAATTTGTTGCCAGCCAGGGGACTGAAGGTGGCTCCAGGAGGGCTAGGAAGCAAATTGTTGATGTCAAAGCTTCTAACTTCCTACTAGTTTAAACAGTGTTGAACCTTCTCAGATACCCTCATCTTGTGATTAGTACGACTTCAACCAATAAGGAGATAAATCTATTTCAAGTAAACTGTGTCTGGATTTTTCTAGCCAGTTGCAACACAGTGAACAAACTCCTTAATAAATTCAGTTTCAAGATTGCATTTGGAGAACACCAAGAGAATGGATGAACCCCACTAAAGCTGTCCAGCCGAATGTGAAGACTGCAAATCAGAACCAACACCACATCATTCATTCATGCTACTGCACAAAACAAAGGGAAAACAAGTACGAAACCCACCAGCAGCTGAAGAAACCTGACACTCTCTTGCCTGGTTTATTTTCTTAATTTCAACCTCATGGCTCAGCTACCACAATAGGGGCTTTAAAATTTCTACCTAAAAACAAAAAACAGAACAGATAAAATGAATGGGGGTAAAAAAAAAATGGAAAGAAGAAAAAAAAAAAACTTTGCTAATAGCATTGTTGCTTCAGCAACTTGAGAAAAAAAGGGGATACTGATGAAAGAAAGCTACTGATGTTTGCAATCAGTAACACTTGCCAGAGTGACCTCTTTAATTTCTTATCTTTGCAGTCAGTGCATCCAAATATACACACTTTCCCACACAGCTGCCATTTCTCTGCGTTAAGCTCCCTCTGACATGCCCCTGTGGAGAATTTTTCACGTCCAGACTTCCTTGAGACATTGCCAAGTATGTACCTCATGTCCCACAACTTCCCCAGAATTTGGCTGCGAATGTCCCCTTTTTGTCAAGCTTCATTTACATATTAACGGAAAAGGAGGAGAAAGTGATTTTAGAGGAAGAAAGAAAGAAAATCCTTCAGCTGTTTCAAGACACTAATTACCAGTTAGAATGTGCATTTTGAGTTCAGCAGGTCTAGATAATGCAGTTATGAACATTACATTAGCTTGAATAATATCTTACACTAAGAGTACACTGAAATTACATACCAGTATATAGTGGATATTGTACATAGGGCACCCTCTTACTCACAAGGACTTTTAAAGTTATCATCAGTTTAAAATCGGAATGCTTTAATTTTGGAAAACACTGAATTATTTGACAAACCACAGAATGACCCATCTGGATATAGAATAAAAATCTGATGTCTCAGCAGCCAATGTTGGAGGAAGTGAACATGCATTTTAAAGGATGGTTTTCCATCTGCATTTTATCTTGGCTTTGTTAACAAAGCAGCACAGAACAATTCTATATCTATAGGCATTCACAGGGCATTAATTTCTCTAAGTTGTTTGGGGTATAACACAACTCTGATATGAGCTTCGGGAATTTACTGGGGAAGAGAAATAAATGAAGCAGAAGCTGCCACTACCACTACTACCTGGTGATGGCCAGATTTCTAGGTGTTTCCATACATAAAATTACAGGTAACCTCTAGGAGGGGATACATTCCTCACTGCAAAAATATTCAGAAATTAAAACACCTTGTACAGTTACTAGCGAGATTTAGAGCCAGATTTTCTTGGAGTTACATAGTGATAGGACAAGAAAAAATGGACACATTAATTCCAATTAGATGTTGAGGACAAAAGCCACCCATACACACACAACCCCTCCTCAATTAACCAAAAAAAAAAAAAAATCTCTGTCACTTCAGGGAAACTCTGAAATGAGTTGGCCAAGCGGGAGTCTCAAAACTTGGAGGTATTCAGAACTGGATTTGACAGGGCCCTGAGCAACCTGAGGTAACATATCCTTGATTAGAGGAGGGCGTTGGACCTCCACAAGTCCTTTCCAGCCTAAATCACAAATCAGCCTCTGATATATTTCATGAAGCACCTACAGGTTCCAATGATCATTAAAATCTGGTCTAAGGTTCTTTTGAAATCCACCCCACACCCCCCAAATAACGTTTGGCACAACAAGATCAAGAAAGAAGTTAAATAGACTGCAACATGCAGTGAGGATATACACCCCTTCAGACACCTTTGGAGAAGACATTGTTACAGGCATGGCGATAAAAATAAAAATTGAAGCACTCTTAATGAAACCACATTGTGGCAAACACCAAAATCAAAGAAGAAACAATAAAAAAACCCCTCAACTAAACAAAAACCAAAACAGCACAAAGAAAAGTAGAAAAGGAGACAAGATGCTTCAAGAACCCCCAAACTATAACTGTACCTCATTTGCACTGCGCATGGTCGAAGATGTGATGTAAGCCTTTGTAGTAAGCGGGCAAATCTTCGGCATAGTATAAAAGCATTTTCCACATACTCAGAAGATGGTGCGAATTGAACGTGTAATCATTTTCCCAGGGTCCTTGCAGCCTACTCCAAACAAGTGAAAGGAAAATTCATGAGTTCCCCACCCCTTTGTTTCTAAGACTCCTCTAGCACGTATTGTTGTAGCAAACATATTTTGACCTGCATTTAAATATGCAGTAACCAATCTACATAACATCCCTTTTCAGCATTTTTGTCAGAGCACTATCAGAAAAATTTTTTTAAAGTGATTTTATGGACTGTATGTAGAATTTTCTCTTTTTCTCAGTCTTTGAAGTCACTTTTTGTGTCTGTGCTTAATCTCCATGTTTAGTAACCCTCCCAATCTCTTTATAAGCCTTGCTTTCCTTCATAATTTGCATGCATAATTTCTTCAGTAGGCTCAGTCATTCCAGCCCCTCTAAATATCTATTTCCAGAAAGAACAGGTTTTGCTGAGCCATTATTGGTTGCAGTCTTACCTTCATGCTAACCTCCCTGCCTCCACCATGACCCTACAGTAACAACATCCAATTACATCTGCCCATCAATTCCACCATTCTGGGGAAATTGAGTCTTTTAAATTCAGCAGCCTAGCTCCTTCCTTCACCTCCACAGCTTAATATAGAAGGTCAAATCTAACAGTTATGCAATTTCTGTTCCCAAAAGCCTATGGTCTTTACTAGTTCTTTTCCCCAGGACCTGCTATCTCCAGGATTGCCTCACATCCAATTGTTTCTATTGTAACTTTCATTCAAATTCTAGCATCCCAAATTTGTAGAAATACTCCATTTTCTACCCAATTATAATCTGACAAAGGAAGATACCAAGTTTCTTAATTTCTTTACTGCTTCAAGAAAAGCATGTGTGTAAGTACCTTGCTTAAAAGGGGTATATTTCAGGATAAATGAAATCCCTTCTAATTCACTAATTAGTTGAATAGTCTCATTCAGGTCAAGATAAAGAGCACCAAAAAGATGCTGCTCTTCCCAGCTCATCAGTCTCACTTCAGATAAACAAGCTGCAGCGAGAACCACAGCTGGAGCCTATTGTTGCTGTAACTTAGCCTCCCACATACACACACAAGCTCAGGACAGACAGGTAGGGATGAGCGCAATGCTTCCCTGGTAGCTATTTACATGCGTTGCCACGTTTCCGACGATGCACAGAGAAATAGGTAATGTGTTGTTGCCAATTTTCTCAAATGGTATTTTCAAATACACGCACAAGAAAAATAATCACCAGTGGTCAGCCAGCCGACTCTCCAGATAATGGACTTTTTATGCTTTCAGACTCTGAACTACCATAGCCATTGCTGAAAGGTCAGCATTTAAACAGCTACAATGATGTTATTTAAAGGTGCTATTTTGTACTTCGAAGAGTAATTAATTATCATAATGTTGGTTGTTAGCTGCCACCATCAGAGACCACCTGATTTATTGCTTTACCAGCAGAGCTTTGCTCTTAGTAGAATACTCTCCAATTCTTTCATAAGTCTCAGATTTATACATCACAAGAAGTCACAGAGCCTGGCTTGGAACGGCAGGATACCTGTCTCCTGTTCCCAGCTCTCTTCTTGATCTCCTCTGTGACTTGAGACAAGTTGCTTCACTCTGTACTGGTTCTGTCTTCTCTATTTATAACCAGGGCATAGATCACATCCCTGGGAGGTGTCTACGCAGTGCCTACCACAAACAAGGCTTTAAGTCTTAGTATCCATAAAAGTAGGTGACAAAACGGTATGACATCTCAAATGAAGTGTCATATACCCCTATTTTGTAGAGTATAAAAACTTCCACCATCTACTATAAGGGAAAATAATGACAATCATTAAAAAATAGAGTAAATCTTTCTCCTGCAGAATTAGCGTTAACAGTATATTATAAATGTGCAGTAGTTATTATATTTAGAATTTTTTTTAAAATTGTGTAAGAAATGCATCTTTACATTAGTTACAGATACCAACAAGATGAGAATATATATTTGTTTTCAGCAAGGAAGACTATAATCCAGTTCTGGGCAAACCACGACACATTCAGTATGGGCATCAGACCCAGACCAAACAAAATAGCACATGTTGATTTTTAGTCTCCATAAACAAGACAACTGAATACCGACTTCAGCATTTTAGAGCAATGAAAAGGAGTAGCTACATTTTTCTATAGAAATATAATATTTGAAGAACTTTAATATTTTTGGCATTTATATTCAGTCTGCAATACACCCACATCAATCACCACCCACGCATGCTTTGAAGGCTGAAAGTAGATAGTAAGTCTAGCAGAACTTCATGGTGGGAGTTGCGGGTTTTTTTTCTATTGAATCTTAAAAGTAGGCTTGTAAAAGGTAACTTCAAAAACCTGGTTAAATCCAAAGGATGTTAAAATTTGGGACCAACTACTTATCTCCCAAGCCTTAAATCAACGGATTCACCATTTAAGTAGCTCTTAACTAAAGATTGGATTATTTAATTTTATTTTTTTAAAATAATGGTTTCATTTAGTTCATGTAAGTATTTAGATTGGGAAGTGTTATTGACTTTACTGTGGAGGAGGTCAATAATTCTCCTTTCTGGCCCTGCAGATTTACAAACCACTGGAGCAGGGCGATAGATTAAAAAAATGGTTCTCATTAGACCTTGGAGAAATCCCCGCACAAAGCAAAGATTGACCTTTCAGCCTAGTCTAGATTCTAACTACCTGGGTGACACTTCATAAAGGTTCAACCCCGTCATTCACATGATAAACACAAGGCTTCTGCTTGACCCAACAAACAGCTTTCAGGAAAATATCCAACCCTGATGCTTCATCTTCAAATGATAGACAATGCAACTTGTGCCGTCACTGGTTTTGTTCATTTGCACCTGGGTAGAAAGTAGCCGTAAGAGAAGTTAATCCTGCAAGTTCTCTCAATAGAGCTGAGGAAAAACAAAACAGCAAGGGCTTTGTTTTGATCGATCTGAACTTTAGAGCAAGATGAAAATCAGTTCCTTTTCTGCATGGACCAGTGCACTAATACAAAATACAAAAGTTTATATGGCTAAAAAATCTTAGGTCCTATCTAAATTGTCTCTGCATGTATACCCTTGGGGCAGGCAGAGATGCAAGATGGGCACTTCTGTAGGCATATCTGAGCAACCACGCCTAAAGAGAGGGCTTTTAGCAACTGACTCGATAGCCATCTACTCAGTATTCTCATTTCTCTTGCATAGTTCCTTCTCAGAGCAACATTGCAATACTCTTCTCCCTGGGCACTGACTTAAACAGAACTAAGCACAGCCAGCTCCCTTGTGAAGGAGTTCGAGACAATAAATTCACCCACATTAATGCAACCTGACCCCATGACTGCTAGACTACAGCAAAAGCTCACAGCTACACCCCCACAGCAGTGGGGAATCTTTTTTTCTTTTCCTTATGGAGCTCTTCTTGGGAACACCTTTAAAGATTCTCCGTGTTCAGTTGGTGGTTAGCCCCTGCCAAAGAGCAAATAAGTATAATCCCCAAAGTTGGTGAGTTGGAGGGCCAGAAATTGAGCAATGCCCTCTATCTTGAAACAACTCTGCAACTGAAATGTCCCGCCAGCCCCTCGGCCTTCGCCTTGTGTCTGTCAAGCACACTTGAATGCTGGTCTGCAGATTCGCCATGAATGGCTGTTACAGTTGATGTGGTCACTGCTCGCTCTTTCCCCAACTCACAGGGTCCCTACAAATGACACAGAGGGTGCAAGAGCAGGTCCTGTGACCACACGGCACCGTGGATTACCAGCTTGGGGCTTGTGCATGTGGTAGCATCACCTAATAATAATTCTACCTGTAGATATGAGTCAAAGGCCAGGAGATTTTTAGAAGACATACTAGAGTGGTACTCTGCGGCAGCAAGGGCCATGCCATATAACTTGCTGCAATACCTGTTGACAGACCAGTACTGCAGGACGGGAGCTCCTGCAGAACCTAAGAGGGACCCCTCTGAGATGCTCTAAGTATCCTGAGCTTGTTCCCAGCCTTCCCAGGGGAAGCAACTGGGAGGGTATGCCAAACAATTCATGACAAGACAGCCTGAGATCTTAGTTTTTAGGACACAGATGGGCATTTGTGACAGAACAGCATGAACACAACCAGCAAGCGTGTAGAAACTTGCTTGGGCTACGCATCTAACTGCTACATTCTCAGGGCTTTTAAAAGCACAGAATATTGAAGAAGAATGTTTTCACTATTTCTAGTGTAAGTCCTTCCCCTAGCGTCAAGCACACTGGTGCAGTGGCAGATACTCAGAGCACTCCAGTCTATTCCATTCGACATGTTCTTCAGCTCTGCACAGGTGGAGGTGACTGCTCAAAGGGACTTCACTCTCACGCTTCTCTCCAAGCCTCTTCCCAGCACTGGCCCTGCAGATAATTTAGCTTAGACTTAACAAGTGCCTGAAGTTTTAGATTCTGTTTTCAGTTCTTGGCTTTTGTTTTTATTGGGATTTTGGTTTCAAAGTGCGTATATATACACACACACAGAAATACTGCCAGGGTATCGTCATAATAATATTATGGGAAATAATGCTTCAGAAACTCGAAGGTATTCTTCTTACACTCCCACATGCTCTGCTTTTAAAAGACAAAGGAAGATAGAAGCAAACAAAATACCAGCCACATTCTCTGTTGGGGATAAATTGTATAGAAGAAGTTACAAACTGAACTGAATAAAATGACTGGTTATAAACTGTTTCTTTTTGAGAAGTTTATAATAAAAAACTTGAACTAGTCCTTCCGATTGTTGAATTGACCCGTTTTGTCTTCAAACAAATTAAATTAATCCAATGTGATGAGGTTTTGCTTAGTTTTTACCAGTTTATGACCCGCAGAGTGTGTAAGAGTATATTCCTGCCTTCTGCAGGCTTTGCTTTTTTTTTCCTTTTCCAAACTCCAATATATTTCTGGATATATCTGAAACTGGAGACGCACTGAATCATCAAGCTTTGTGTTTGTTTGCAGGGAGTAACAACAAAAAAAATTCCAGCACTGGAAACTTTGCAGTGCTTTCCTTGTACTTCCAGTGTTTCTGAACTCTATAGTGTTAATCTACCTCACTGATTCCCAATGGAATTGACAGGCAACATTCTTAGACCTAAATTACTCGCTTATCCTAAATATGCAAGAGTGCTAGAAGCAGGAGCAAGCAAGACAAGCTGCTTCTCATCTCTGATATTAGAACGTGAGGGAACAACTCTGCTCCAACCCAACCCCCCCAAAAAAAGTTTTCATCAGCCTGGGAATGGCTCCAGTTCCAATCCTGAGCTAGGCAGCTCGCTGACAAGTGCAAGATAGCAATAAAAATAATCAACAACCTTCCAGAGTGTGTATCACATCCAGTAATGATGTTTAAAGAACCGAGATGAAATACCAGTAAAATATAGAGTGGAGCCTTGACTAGGTGGGAACAAGAGGAGCAGTGGGGTGAGGAAATCATACCAAAGAACATTAAAAAAAAAAAAAAAAAAAAAAGAAAGAGTTAATTTCTGTCTTTAAAACCTCAGTCTAACAGAATATTTCACAATGGAAGAAACTTTCTATAGCTGTCATACCGCAAGAGGAAAGCCTGTGCACCACACTAAAACCCCAACAGGTATTAAAAGCTGTGAAGTTTATTCACTACAGAACAGAAGGACAAAGACAAGGTCATTCACTGTGTGCAAGTGAAAGAACAAGGCTCCAAAATCCCCAAGCAAACAGGGGCAGAAAATAATCTCCTTGGCAAAGTTTTGCAGTATTTGAGCATCAGGAGAAAGTCAGAAGCAGTATTATTGACCAACCAAGCTGACATTTGGCTACCAAAGTATTTAATTCTTATAGTTCCTACTAGACGAAAGGACACTACGTCCATCTTCAAGCGATGACTTGGCACAGTCAACCAGACTGTACAGAATATCAGCATTTTTTTCTAAGTGGGTTGAGAAAGAGAGGATTGTCCTAAAAGTTTCTTATTTGTCAGTTGCCCTTTATCTTGCTTGACTAGATGAGTTTCAGCAGCACTTGAGGTCAAGTTCTGCTAATCAGCCATTCCCATCTTCCTGCAGTCTTTCTTGTGGGGAGGTTGGTGCAGAGAAGGAGTCCCAGGAGGACATGAGTGATGAATCCTACCACCAGTGCTGCCCGCGACTGGGTCAAGCCACAGCATCCGCACAGGAAGAACTGGTAAGACAGAAAAGAGGAAACGAGCATGCATAGCACAGTGTATCAAGCAGGAGGCTGCAATGGCGGCTGAACACAACCTGGAAGGTGGTATAACCATCCCCAGCAAGTGTCCAAGTCGGACCAGGTCTTCTGATCTGAAATGAAATGATGCAACACGTTCAATCTCATGGCAGGAGCTGCTGAGAGAACAGCAGACAAGTGTGAACCCCTTATAGAGAGGTAACACAGATCGCCTGGCACCTAATAATTGCAGGATGTCTTTGTTGACATGATCAAGGTCCAAAGACTAAGTATCTAAATAATCATATCAGTTTTCTGAGAAAGCTCCAGCTGGGCAGCAACCTGTGCTCAGCTATCTGTATTTTATTGGCAAAACTGCAGCAGTCCTTTGTAATGTTCAGCCACAGATAACATACTCCATCCCAGTGGATATTTTGTAGTAAACTGGTCAAGCCATTCTCCACCCTGCTGCTCTTCTTGTTTGCAAGTTACCTGCAAGCAGAGTACGGATGTTTTTCCATTTTACTCAGAGGGTGTTTGCTAGGATTTCCATGCACAGCCCTTGATCTGTGGATTGCTGCACATATTTGAAGTTCAAAATTTCATCTGCATTGATTGCTGAGAGGGGAATTTCAGCCATAGGTCTAAAAATGCAACTCTCAGGATCAGATTTATGGTGCAAATATTGGAAGTGTAGTATACATTTAAGAAACAGTAATAACTTTGGAAAATTGTGGCATAAAAGTCCCTAGGTTTACCCTGTGGACTCAGTTATCAAGGATCAGTGACTTAGGTGGGAGAATTCATTCCAGTTATCTCTTTTTTTTTATTCATTAGCTTTCTGCTCCACTTTGCACCTCCCAGTTTTTTTAAATTAAGGAAATAGAAAATCTTGATCAATTTTCTTATGACTTACCACTTCATGCCTCCTTGCCCTGTTCTTTTTTCTTAAAAAACCTCTCTTCTCTGCGATTAACATCCTCCCTCCAGGCCACTTCCCCCACAAGAAGCTTCCTTGCCTGTAAATTACATTCATTGCCCTGCACTGAACCCCTCCTAATTTCCCTTAATTCATCATTTGTTCTGATCCATGCTTTGGAAGGGGACTGCATTGTTCACGGGCAGCCTTAGTCCATCTGCTTGCGGATGGGCATCCGCATTAAAACTCATGCCGACCATTTCCCAGGTGAGTGCCCAGGGTGCTGGTATGATGCTCAAAACCGTCTTGTCCAGGTGATGACTCAGGTGGTGGGGGAGAGGACCGGTACACAGCAGCCAGCCACATCCCCAGTGGTCCTCTGCACTCACCGGACTGCGGTCCCTGGACTGTCGGGCTCAGCACCTTTCAGGAAAACTATATTTACACCCACACACTTCCTTCCTCCCTTCCTCTAGACATTATTAAAAAAGCTTCGCTCCCTGATGATTCACCAGCACCTGGGAGCAAGTTCTGCTTTTGGTTCATTTTGGATTAAAATCTTTTCCTCCCCTTAGCAACCGAATGGCAAGCCTTCAAGATTTAAAACAAATGAGAACGAGTGTGTAAGTGTACGTTCGTTTCCTTGGGAGTGCGTGAAAGGCTAATTACAGAAATTAAATGCTAATTTCTCAGGATGAATATAGGCAAGCATAAGGCTTTTGCATTGTTTGCATAAAAGGCTACTTCAAAAGCTTTCCTCCTTTTGCTCCTCGCCTGTAATTTCTACCCTTCCTCTCTGTGCCAGGTCACTCCAGGTCAGGTTTGCAGTCGGTGCTCATTAGCCAAGCTGTGGGTGCTCCTCTCTGCTCAGTCCCTTTGCCCACAGGCGACTGCTGGCTCCATCTCTCTAGTGCTAGGAAGAGGAAAGCAGACCAACCTCCCAGCAACAGTGGTACTTCGAGCTTTGTCACCAGTGGCTTTCCTGACACCCTGTGGAGAAGTTCACAGGGGAACAAAATATGTACAACAGCAAAATTTTGCAGGCCAACTCCTTTGTCCACCAAGAAGATGCAAAACCCCTGATGCATGTGTCCTGTAATCTGCATTATTTTGTTGTGCTTATTAACGGGAACTGACTTCTACCCTTTATTGTCATCTTTGACCATGCTCAGAACACTCTAGTTCAATATATCCCATAAGCTGTCCCTTAGAGCATAGCACTGCAAATACCTCCATAAGCTGAGTCTAATATATATTTATACCTACATATATATTTATATGTTTTGTCATATAAAAGCTTTCTCCAACACCACGGAGGGACTTGGCATATCACACTCTGATTACAGGTCAGACTGATGAACACGTGTAAACGAATGTAACTTACACTGTCAATCTCAAGCACAAAAACCGTAACTGAAAATACTTTATTTCCCTTTGATTCTCCAAGGCGGCTTTCAGCAGTGACTCACTGCAACCTATTGTCTAACCGTGCTGACCAGGGCTCCCTAGCAGGAACGAGGACCCGATCAAAAGCAGCAAGCCCACATCACGGCGCAAAATCTCTCTTGAGCAAGAACAGAGATGCCGCAAACACATCAGGGCCCCACTCCATCTTGTGCCAATGGGGAAACAAGAGGTGGGATGAATGCAGAATGTGTGCTGTGCCTTTCCTAAAGCACCTTGGTTTTGTTGCATCAATCAGGAAAGTCAGTGTTAGGTTTATGCTGATGGTCCTCACCCAGTAAGAGCCTCACAGCTACTTCCTTGAGCTTCACCAGAGAAATAACAGAACTGCCCTTGTTCAAGAGCTATAATAAGGTAAGGAAAGAAAAGGAAGTCATTTGCTATACCTACGTGCACATATTCATTAAAGAGAGCAAGAATAATTATAGGCTTGGGAAAGGCAAAGACAGGTCCTCAGAATATCCAGAGGCCTATAAAAATTCTGGAGAAAGGCACCAAAACCTAAATAAAAAGGGGTGCAATTACTGCCCACCACGCACCTCTGCTGAGTGTGGGAAGGGACAAGAATCACAAGCAAGAGAAAGTCACAGATGGGTAACAGGGACAACAACCGAGAAACGCCCTGGAAGGTCTCCTCAATAGACAAGAGCTGAACTGAGAGGATCCAGCCACAGCATTCACTCGAGGGGCTCAGACAAAGTTAAGGGGAATTTCACATCTCTCCCTTAGCAGTGGGAAACGAACAGGCAGCTCTTGAAAAATAGTTGGAAAAGGTTAAGGTGAGCAAAAACTGGAACAGGCTTTTAGAACATCGGTGATGTTCGCATTTCACCTCTTTCAAGATCAGAACATGAAAATAGAGAACCCCCTACACTCCCCACCTTGTTAAAAAGCACGACACCTCTTCCCTGCAATATTTCTGCAGCGGTCATCATGTTTGAGCTAGGCATCAGAACAGGAAAATAAGATATCATTTACAGTAAGAAGATTGCCTGCAAACATCTTTTGCCTCCAGCATAAATACGTGAAACTAAGTAGACCCTAGCAACAGAGCACGGATAGGGTTACTGAGCTGATATCCTACATACGCCTCTATGTTACTGGACGTTAATTGTCCAGTAACTGCAGCAGGCTCCATAGGCATGGTGAGAAAGCTGGCATCATTAAGAAGGGAGAAAAAAAGAGGCTTGTTGAGCACCAGGTATAGAAACATTTCAGCAGTAATTTTAAACTCAACCAGATGCTTACTTCAGGTTTAACCCATAAATAACACACACTGGTATAAAAATAGAAGTCCCTAATTTGATGCAAACAGTGCACATCTGCTCAAAGCGTTTCACAGAGCAAGGAGAGTTGGCACAGCTCGATGCGAGAATCTCCGGGACTCCCGTTGTTGCAGAGCAGACAATATACTGCAGTGGTTTTAAAGCACGATGCCTTGAGCAATTTAAGCTCTTGCTAAGCTGAACATCCACTCTTACACAGTTACACCTGTGATGTGAGCAAAAGGTGACCATCGCTTAGGATATGAACCTCGGATGTCACATCACTGTAATCGAATTTCAGAATCTTAATTGCATTAATCCTTGGTGTAAAATCTATACACAAGGAGTAATAATGCAATGCCATTTTAGTCTAGCTAAAATACCAGAATATGGTTTATAAATCCTGGTTTAATTGAAGAATTGCCTAAACCAAACCTCATTTCCCCGGAGGGTTGCAGAGAAAGTCTAAATCCAGAATGAAGGCTGCTAGCTCTAACAACAAAAAGGCATCAGTATATGTTTCTGCTCTTAGTCAATCTCCAGTTAGTAACCAAGAGAGTTCCACTGCAGCCTTTGGATTATACTAACAGGAAGAACAGAGAAAAAAATCCACAGATGACAGGGCCTTGGCAGGATAGGTACAGGTCAGCTGGAGGATTCTGAATAACGTCTTTGCTCTTGTTGAAAAGACTCATGGACTAAGCTAGCACACCACTAAAGGTTCCCTCACTTATCAAGCTTTCTGTTCAGAGTTTTCTTGTGTTATGCCTAAGTATCTGTTAAATATTGCTACAGACGTTATGCATAGAGCTTTATCAGATCCAATAAGCATCTGACTGAAGCTATGGCTCAATTGCCACTTTACTAAGAGATGATGAATGATAATAAACATCTTAAGAAATTTCAGGTGAAGGGCACCATACTGTCATGCTATCCTTTCACATGAGAGAGAGTAAACCAAATTCTTTTTGAATGATAATATTTGCATGCTTGTTCTGCCATCCAACAGAAGATGCATGATATAATTGTGTAACAAAGGGGCATTGTTCAAACAAATCACGCCAGAGGATTCTCTCACTCAACAGGTCTCTGGGTGGCATCAGCCACAGATACTTCCAACCAGCTGAACAACACTCAGGGAACTAAATTCTGTGTTAAAAAGTACATACTCGATCTCCTTGGTTTCCACAGGACCTATTTCAAAACAAAGGGCGGAATATGATACTGATGTCTGATTGCTCAGAGACTGCGAAAAACATGAGAGTTCTGGAAAGGTTTTTTGCCAGATCACTGAATTGCTTTGCTTTAGATAGTAACTTAGAATCCTTTTTGGCAGCAATTATACAGCATAACATACAGATGAGATGTGGCACATATTCCACCATATGGGTTAGAAAAAAGCAGATGTCTAGGGAATAGCTTCAACTAAAAATATTGTGTCTTATCTGACTAAGAGAATTGTAAATATTTTAAATGGTAGTCAGAATATTTAATTGCACTCTTTGAAGTACTGGCATTTACTTGCAAAATAAACTGACAATTAGATAGGACACCCTGAAAATGTACTTTCCAGCCCTTTTCTGTTATTTCATTAAAATAAAGATATATTCAATGTGTAAAAAAAAGAGCAGAGATCTTCTGGACAACCTTCTATCTTCTTCCAAGAAAGACTTTTGTTGTCTTCTAGAAGACAATGAGAAAGATCTGATGACCCAGAAGACCTCTTCCCAGACTTCACCAGTATCTGAGATAAAATTAGTTTCCCTGGGAAGCCAGCTGCAGAATATTTGATATTACATGACTTAACACACATCACCCATATGCTAATTTAGCAGACAAGAAAGATTGTCATGGAAGATATCAGAGTGAGTCAACTAGAAACTAAAAATCACTTTCTACGTGATAGTGCCTCACAGAAACTGATTTCTGCCCCTTCAGAGCCTGGGGAGACACAGCTCAGTGTACAACATCTCTAAACTTCTCACATGCCAAATGGTATTTGTGCAAACAAGAGAATTAGGAATCTTAGTCATTATTTGGTCAGGCAATGATCTGATTTGCATGAGAAAGACAATGCTTGTAGATAAAGGCATAGGACCAAAGATAAAGCAAAAGCAATTGTAAATATTTGTATTATTTCAACAACTAAGGTGGTTGAAAGGGACGTTAAGAAACAAATCAAAATTCAGCACGAACTGAACACAACGCCCCCAGATCCCTGCCCTTCCTTTGTAAAGTGATACTGGATTTGTTTCAACTAGAGATTAAATAAAATTATCCCGGCTGTCCCACGGTGGGATGAACACGGGAGGGAAGGGGATGCTGTGTTGTCAGAGGGCTGCAGCAGTACAAGCCAGCATACCACAACTCTTTACATACTCTGGAGAGAGGAGATGCTGCTCCATGTACCTTGTGCATCAGCCTCCCTTCTCTCCAGTGAATCACCACAGGCAAACACACCTATAAATTCTTATTTGAGATTTTTTCAGTTTGCGGTAGTAGTCTTAATGGCATTTATCACTTTTGGGTTCAGAAGTGCCAACACTACTCCCCTCATCTGTATTTTATTCTCTGCACAGCTGGGCACAGGAAAACAGAAATGACTGGCTTTGAGATCCCGCTGTGTTTGCAGACATGACCTTCTGATACTTTGCTGTGCATCCTGCAGCTGAGAGAGTCACTGTTGTCTGCCTCCCTGCAGCCGAGTCCCCCTGTCCACTGGAGTCTTGGCTTCAGTACCTCTGCTTCACATCTGCAGAACAACTGTAAGGCCGCAGTGACAGCTTTCTGTAGGAACAGATACACTCCTGGTGAATCAAAGCACCCCAGTACCAAAGGATCCAGATCCCAGCCACACTACACTGTGAGTTTATGGATGCAGCAATACAATTCCTAGCAATGGGGATGTAATTAATCACCACAAACCCTTAGTATATACAGTCAGCAGTCTGCAGACCTGTGTTCTCCATCCCAAACTCACGTGTCCATGGCTCAGAAGGTGCTCGGAGGAAACAGTTTGGCAGAGGCACTTTGTGCAACAGTTACTGCTTGCTCAATATATGGCTCCTTTACCAGCGGAAGGAGCCAGATGGAGAGTCTTTTCCATGGTATTATTTTAGCCAGATGACTTTGTCCATGTGGAACCCCCTATTGAATGGCTCGTTGTTGAATATCTTCTACCTGGCTCAGATATATCCATGTTGAGAAGAATCTTCCAGTCTCACTTCACCTTTCTTCAAAGCAGGATCCTCAGCAGGGCATCTCAACCACCAGTTTCATCTTTCTGAGCTCAGAAGTTTCCGACAGGTGAAACTACTGCTTCAGCATGTTTTAAAAATACTCTACAAAATGAAAAAAGTATGTCTGCTAGAAGAATTTAACAGCTTTTAACTGCAGTTTAAGAAACGTTGTCATAAAAACGCAGTGGCAGTGCAAAATTTTAAATTAGTGGCACAACTTCAGGACAGTAAAAGCCAGGATTTAGTACGAAACTCACCCTCTCATTAGAAAGAGAGAGAGATTCCTGCATCAGCTATGCTTTCTGCCAATCCACCGGAATTCCTCTGGTTTGACTAAGGAAACAGAGACAAAATTTAACTTTGTGCTGTTGTTAAGCTGGTACTTACCCCTTCTTGAAACCTAATAGGTTCAGCTGGTCAAGCTTTAACTGGGCACTTTGTGAACAATATTCTTCCCCTCTTCCTCACCCTCAAACACAATCATTTACCCCACTGGGCAAACACAAAATCTGGGGGGAACAAAACCACCTTTTTCTTCCTAAATTTTATGGAAAGGTGTGCAGATCACCACCAGAAAGAGTGAAGCATAAGTCACAGGAAAGTTATTTTAGTCCCTCTCACTCTCCTCTGCATTACATGATAAAGGAGTTGGTGAACACTCATATTTTCTTCACTAAAATACACAGAAATGCACACTTCAACATTTAGAGATGACCCCATAATTTCATCTTAAAATGCAGAGCAAGCTGGCAAGGCTGTCCAGAGACAGCTCAACCCAGACATCGCTGTAGGAACTTAGAAAATGCATCACTATCATTAACCCATCCCAAAAAAAGGAAACCCTGAGAGTCAGCAGCGTCTGCTCCTGCATAAAGTGAAGCAAGCTTTCATCACAGCTGTGGACCTGCTTCTGCACCTAATTGGCCAGGGCTGCTTGGGAATGGAGAATGGGATAACATCCGCAAGAAAAGCAATCGTGCAACCCCCTTGGTGCTCTAAACCATGATGCACTTTGCTGGTGTGATAGGCACCTTATCAGTGGCAGACTAGATTATTTTATCAGGGATGCCATCCCATCTGGTCAATAATGCCAGTAAATCCAAGACCAATGCTCAGCAATTGAATATTTAAACCTAATGGCTGGCGTACAAACTGCGGTGACTCCTAGTGATACTGTTTAACAGGCAGGCACAGGTGAAAAACGAATTCGCTGAAAGAAAAAAATCATAATTAGGAAATTTCTTTCCATCCTGATCTGTGGAGCATAGAACACTTCTAAAGAAAGAGGGGGAATTGTAAGTACAGTTTTGGTTCAAAACCCTTTGAGCCTTTCCATCAAGTTTAAGAGGACAGGAACAAAAACAAGCAAACAAAATATTGAAGAACAAAAGCATAAGATGGAAACTACAGGAAACTAAAAGGAATAATAAATCAACTCCAGAAAAATACTCTCTGAAATACAAATGAAATAGATGCCAAAACTTAGGAGTCTGGAGGGGGAACATGAAATCAATGTGATTTCATGAAGTAGTCTGGTTTTCATTGTAACACTTCTTACTTTAAAAAGCTTTGCTATTAAAAAAAAAAAGGCTGTTCCAGAGGAGGTTTTTCAGCCACTAAGATTACGACTGGACCTCTCTGTACCTCATACACAGTAGTTTCACTGTGTGGAACATGGAACTGAGGAGGTACCTCGAACCTATTTCTGTATTGTGTGATGCAACAAGTGATGTCATCGTGTACAGCAAAAAAGGGAATTTAATCTCTTTCGATTTCCCCTGCAGATCACTGAGTCATTACCGTTCTGCTATGTTTTCAGAACAGTAAATTAATACAGGTTAAAGCCATTATATATAAAGTTCACGAAAACAAGTCTGCTGCCTATGTCATTTCTTACTGTGTTGAAAAACCTCCAAAGGAAAGTGAATGAAAGCTCAAAGTGAAAAAAAAGAAAATAGACCACATTTCTTGAAGCATTAGGTTTCTGCTAAGCCCTGCTTCTGAGTTTTCTGCGGCTTTTCCATATTTATGATGGATGCAGGAGGTGTAATGCGCTGCGTAGCTCAGGTCCGCTGCTGTTACGGAACCACAGGATCAGAGAGGCATGAGGCTGGCAGGCACCTCTGGAGAATACCTCATCCAATGCCCCTGCTCAAGCAGGGCTAGCTCAAGTGGTTTGCCCTGTTCATGTGCTCTTTGTAATTTTAACAGGTCCCTACACCCGTCTTAAACATATACAATAATTGTTCTAGAATAACTAAGAGATCTTAGCACAGGACTCTTAATTCTTGCTATCCCCACTTGAGATTCAGATACGCAGTGTTTCAACACTGGTCACTGCTATGGGACTTCTCTTTGCTTTCACAAGGTCTGTTCTGAGGCTGGAGTCCAGGAGTGCTGCAGAGCCAAGCTCTTTCTGCAACAGTAGGTGCCCTTGTCACTGCACACCTATCTTGGTTTGAAGAAAATGCGATTTTGGAGCATCACTGGTGCTGGCCTTCCTCAACTGCAGGAGGATAAGCTTTAGCATCTGCAAATTTTCATCCAGGAGAAAGAATAATATTTATTCTGGGACAAGCTATGCTCATATTTTACTGGTTTTCCTGAAACTCTCAGCTTCTCTTTGTGAGGTAAAATAAGAGCCTCACACTGACTTATTACTTTCGTAGTAACTGCTGATTTAAAAAAAAAAAATAAAGTACATTAACTCTCATGGAAATGGATTCAGCAGATCTTGAACAAATTGCGAACACTCTTCAAGAAACCCTTTACTTGGTCAGAAGCCAAACACCCTCAGTCAGAAGCATCTTTACCTAAACTTCTTTTTCCACCAAACAAGGAGTGATACACACCATTAGCTTTCATTTCAATTATTTGGCAAACAGAAACCTTCCTTTAAAATCCACTTGCTCAGGAAGTTCCTAACAGAACTGCAGCACTGTATATGAATAATAAAGGAGTGACTGAAAATGATGGAGCTGAAGGATGCTATCATACTGTCAGGCTATCCCTGTTCCTCTGTACTGCTCCACGTAACCCACACAGCATTTATGTGCTGGCCATTAGCGAAGTGAAAAATCACCACAGGTCTGTCTGCCACAAGCAATCTGAGCTTTCATGATTGCAGATCTGGCTTCTCTTCCCAGCATGCTGGGTCATAGAATTAGACCAAAAATCTGCACCCAGATTTGAGACACTGCAGATCTTTTCAGAGCTGGCAGTCAGCTTCTCCTCGCTGCACAGGTAGGAGCCATTTCTCAAATGCAGAAGAGTCAACGTATGCCAGAGTCTGACTTTTAAGTATAGCTGAAGCTTGAAGGTGCTCGTAGCCAAAACAATGACTTTATTTGTAGGTGAACTGTTAGCCCGGCATTTGTGAAGATCTGATCGATGGAGTAAGGCACGCACAGGTGGTCACTTTCTGCTGGTTGCAAGTTGTGGTTTACTGACACCACTTTTCCATGCATGACGCGTTAGAGATGTAAGCATGAAGGATGTTGCCACTGGGCTAGAGAGAAAGAGGCTTTGATCGCTTTACCATTGAGTTATCCTCCTTCAACTGGGCAACTTGTTTCAAAATTCCTAATGGGAATCAGGCAAGGAAAGTTCTGAATCCTTCCCCATTCCTAAGTCACCAGGTCCCTTAGGCAAAGTGTATGAAGTCTTGCCCTTCCCATCTGTTATGCAAAAGCTGTGTTACACAATCACAGCTACCACTTCTCCAGGGCTTTGCTACCAACTGTATTCTGCAAACCAGTGTAGATTTGGCCCAAACCCTGGTCCCAGCACAGTACAAACTAGGGCTGGGGGCAGGACAGGAGGGCTGAGGAGTTCTCATTTTTCCACGGTCATCTATTTTTTCCTGCAGTTCTCATTGCAGCAAGAAAGGTATCAAGAGCTTTAATCACTACATCTGAAAACACAAAATTTAGTACTTTTCTGTGCTTCCACACAGTAGATTAGTGCAGCCTGGCTGCCAAACATGATCAATAACTCTGCAAGGGCCTTTGTACTGTATGCACTATTTGCCAAAAATGGCAGAAATCAGAAAGGAGGGGGGTGCACTGCAATGACAGATATTTCAGAACCAGACGACTGGGAGTGGGTTTTTTGTGATGAAAGAACAAACCAAATTACTCAAAGAAAACTCAGTGACATAAGCTCTCCTCTAGTTCCCTCCTCCCCAGGCCCCATCACCCCTCCTTCTTTAAAGAGTTCTTTGGCATTCCTGAGATTAATTTCAGGGCTCTAAACTAAACACTTCCAAAAAGAGTAAGAGGAAACGGTAATCTTGCAAAGTAGAGTTTGTTAAATTATTTCCCAGAAACCAGAAGCCCTGTCTGCTTGAAACCCTTAGTGCTCTGCACAGCAAGTCATGAGAAGATAAACGACTTTCTGTATCAGTAAAGACCAAACATGCTGTTGCCCTGGTGCAGAGGCTCAGGCTTCAGTGGATGTGAAAAGCAAGTGAGTAACACAGGGCTTGGGGGGCTGGGGCAAACCCAACACAGAAGACAATCTCGAGTCTACCAAACCCCAGTTCTGCTTGATGAGCAGCTTGCCTGCTACAAGCCTAATCTATTCCTTAGAGCCACAGATGGTCTCAGAGCTATAGGTGTTCCTGTCAGCATCAGCAACCACTTCACTAGAAACGTCTCCAAAAGCCTTTTATCTTAGTCTGCAAACACCAGTAATGCAGGTCAATACCCTCCATAGTCACTCGCACGTCCTCATTCCCTACCACTTTTGACTATTTAAACTCTGCCCCTCCCTATAGTCATGATCCTAGCAGTGCCTGTCACCCCCCGTATGAGTTCATTATGTCTAATGGGGGAAAAGGACTTGACCTGTGATGCCAGTCACTCCATCATCCAGGATACCCAGCAACGAAGCAGCAATCACTGCAACAAAGGTGAAGGGTGATGTTGGAAAATGGATGGTGACACGCCCTGGTAGAAGAGCAGCTTCCTGACTCCTCTAGGCAGCTGCAGCAGCCACTGTCCACTAAAAAATTATTTCAATCAGAATAATGGTAAAAAAAAAAAAAGAAAAGAAAAAAGAAAAAAAGAAAAAAGAAAAAAAGAAAAAAAGAAAAAAGAAAAAAAGAAAAAAAGAAAAAAAGAAGGCAAGGGATCCTCCAGGCTGTAATTACTAAATTGTCATGTTTCTGTCTCAAAATACACACACAGCAGAGCTCAGATAAACTGGGATGATATTTGATAATCATCTGATTTTTTGGGATGAGGGTTGATATTTTTGTCTGAAGTCTAAATAACTGTACAATTAATTCTCCATCTCGTTTTGAGGCAGTAGAGAGGGCGTTCTGTCAATGGAGCATCCCCACCTACTGTTGGAGAGTGGAAAGGGAGCAGCACATCCCCCACTAAGTGGCAAACTGCAGAAGAGAAACCTGCCACCCAGCAGAATTGTCAGGAGCCCTGTCAAAAGGGTGGACAAGCAAGTGCAACTTACAGAGGAACCTTGCTTCCTAGCTCTGCTGTGGCCTCCACCAGAGCTCTATTCCAGAATCGACTGTGAAAATAAGTTTCTAGATGCCATCATTTAAAAAAGAAAAATTTTAGAGAACTCACTTGCACGTAAGCCAAGAAAAAGCATCGCTTTCCTGATCTTGCAAACAGCCTCAAATAATTACCTAAGGAAATTTGAAGTCTAAGGGGATAGATGATGATGAGAGTTCAGATGGTAACTTACATTTAAATCTTTCACTGCTGCTGCTGACATGAAACCTGCAATAACCAATAAATTTCAGCTAATTTTTTTACAATACTTATCAAGTTTCAGACATTTCTAAAATTGAAAAAGAAAAACAAACCTCTTATTACTTAAGTTCCAAAGGGATTCCAGGGTGTATCTAAATGGAGATTTTAACCTTTTCAGGGTGCTGAAGTTTACTGAATTCACACTGTTATCTTTGGTCATCTCCTAACTGACAAGGAGAGCTTAAAAAACTATCAGTACCGCATGGCAAGGCAAGGATTTAGCAAGGGGGCATCACAAAACTGAAATTAAGGCATTAATAAACCTGCCTGTCAGAGAAGATGTGGAATGACTCCAGACTAAAAACTTCAACACAGCTTTCTAATTACAGATTATTCTTCATCACTGCAGCACGATGAAAACAATCTTGATTAAGTTACCTATTCATCAGTTACTGTCATTTCCCCATCATAATAATCCTGCCTCTTACATAGAAAACAAGAGCTCAATATCTACCACTGGTGCAGAAATGAACAGCTCCAAAAACTTGAGGGATATATTCTGAGAAAGCAGGCTATCGTCACTTTTCTATGGCCCGTTTTTTCTGTACATGTGAAGTGGGCTAAAAATTAATGACACAAGACTACTCCCATGCTGCAGAAGTCAAGCACCTACTTTAAACGGTGTACAAAAAACCCCCAGAATTAATTGCACACTTTAAAAGAACTTGCTGAATTCAAGCTTTTGGAGCTATGGCTGAAACCACCCCCAGAAGACATCATAGTTTCATGATTGATTTAATTTGGAAAAGAATATGTTTGTCTCCAAAGTGATACTGAGGTTGCATTAGCTGTGCGTTTGTGCACAGCCACAGCTTGCGAAGGAAGGAGGAGAAATCCAAACACTAATTTACTGTACTGTGAGACAGCACTTAACTTGTTCCAAAGCTGTGTTTGGAGGTCTGTGTTTGGAAAGCATTAGCATTTTCTTTCTCCTTATCATGCACTCCCTCCTAAAAAGGAAGGGGGGAAAAAAAAAAAAAAAAGGGAAAGCAGACCTACATACTTATCCCAAGGCGAGAAGGTGGTAAAGACACACGGGCCAGATTCATCACTCATTGCTTCCATGTCTCAAGGAGGGAGGGTTTAACTAACTCCCTCCAAGTGATCAAAGACCTTGGTTGTCACTCCTGTAGTAAACCACGAAAAACTGGGATCTCCTTCCCTGTGTAAAATGGGGAAACAATTACTTTTTAGCTCTCTCAAGCAAAAGCACTGCATCACAGTTTGGTTTGGGGTTAAAAAGAACAGGCGCCTTCTACCCAGAGCCTGCTCTGGTCTCTCTACTCTTGAATTCAGGGTTTCAGTGGAGGGAGATGAGTCCTTGCAAATGGTCCATGGGTCATCCTGTGCCGACATTCAAGTTCAGGCATTATAAGCTCTTCCTCATCACAAGCCCTTCACCCCTCCTGGTTCATCCTTTGCAACTGATACTTCTCTCTTTTAGGAATCCTCCTTGCTGCAGGGCGCTTCCCTAGGCCTTGACAGAGAGCCTCAGACTCACCTATACCTGGTTTCTTCTGCTCCAGGAACTCTTCACCTTCTCCAGGTCCAAATTCCTATCTTCATGCCAAGGATCAGCCTCACGCTCCCCCAGAGAATGGGAACGACTCTGCTGCACACAATATCTGTGAAGTATCACGGACTGAGCAGGAGTTTCCCACAGCAGACTCCCTGCACTTCCTCCTACCATTGTGATTTATTGACCAGTAACTTGGGACAGCAGGAGCGCAACTTGGAGCCCCATGTTCCTAGGTGGTCACCTAAAGAGCTAACACACCCACCGCTGCGCCTCAGGGAACACAAGACAGATGTCTTCAGATCTCTGCCCTGTAGCACACTTCAAACAGGGTCTCTCCTTAAAGACGTTACTATAACACCTCGTAGCAGAGAGGATTTGCGTGAAAGGAAGGACACGGCATCAGAAAGCTGCTTAAGGCTTTGATTCCTCAAAAGCTTATGCAGAGACAGTCCCAGTGAAATTAATTTGTAAAACTAAACACATGCATAAACTCTTGCAGAATTCAGGCCTAAGAGACAGCAAGCGCTCACATAGCCTGGGAGAAGCATATCCTACTTTTGAATCAAAATAGGTTTCAATAAACTTCCCAACTCCATATAAACATTCTTACAAGACCATATCCGTTTACTGCTGGAAAGATATAAAAGGAGTAAAACAGAATTGAAAATTATTATTATATCCTTATGCCTTAGAAGTCATTGTTAAGGGAATTCAAGAAGTTGAGAAAATATTAAGCTATAAGTTTTATTAAACCCTGAGGGAAAGTCAGAAAAGACCAGAACAACTGCACAGAGGCAATGACAAATTCCTAGAAACACGGAGGCTGGAAATCCAAATGAGTATGTGTCAGGCTAAAAGAATCTAAGAATCTCTCTCCGGTGACAAGTAACAAGGGGCAGGGGGAGAATTTTCAAGGTTTCCTGAAAGATAAAACCTTTTTCTCCTTTCTTTTGGGGGGGTGGAAACAAACGATTAACAGTTTTGCTCGATGGGGAAAATGAGACTTTGCTACGGAAATGGCAAACCTCCGGCTGTGGCAAACTAAGAAAACTAACACAGATGGTGAAACATCTGAAACTTCTCACACAAAAAGGGAAGAGAGGATCCTGAACTTAGAGCGGGCAAAAATCACCAAGAGCTGATCATCTAAGATGCTGCAGGGGGACTCCAAAACCCCAGAGCCTATCCCAGCACGCTCAGGCCAGTGCAGCTCTGACAAGCAGACAGCATCACTTCGGCAGGAGATGGGCCATAGTGAACGTGGGCAGCAGAGAGAAGGGCCCGAGGCATAAGGATGCCTACAGGGGTGTTATGAAGAACATCATTAAAACCAGACAACAGATGCTTCTAGCACCACAGGAGGTGCCTTATGCAGCACAAAAGTCTCAGCAAGGAGGAGCTGCCTCACTCACTTACAAACTCTGCACAAACCAAAGCCCTGAGCTCTTAACTATTAACCACGATCAGATGCGCTTGCTTTGTGTAAGCGCATGAGCAGTAAAGCAGAAAGGAGACTGTTCTTTGAAGAAACCTACCTCACAGACCATTTAAAGCCTAAAGTATCAGCAGAGAACCCGAAGCAGCTGGTTTGCAATTACCTCCAGATTACTGCAGGAAACTGCAGGCGTCGATCGGGTGACGATCTCCTTATGCAGCAGTTCAGCAGCTTGTGTAACCAAGAGTGCTGCTGCGATAACTTTGCACATTAATCCCAACCAGAAACACTTTCTGAATCTAAGCAGTTTTGCTAATGAATAATTAATTAATTTTCATCTCATTCTGAATATTCTTAGGGGGAACTCTTAATAAATCTGTAATTTATCAGGCACACACTGCATTTCTTGATGAGCAACTCAGTCTCTCAAGGAAAATATGACGGTCCTACTCTCCCTTAAGCCTCGTTCCGATCGTGAACTACACCCACCCATGCCCACTCTCATCCCAACTAATCCACATGTGGATTACAGTCTGGGGCACAGGTAACAGAATTTCCTTCATTCCAGCAGCGGCCTCATTTGGAAAAATCTACCACTTAGATGAAAGTAATTTCATCATGGATGAGGATACTTTACTGTGTTAGATACGCTTCTCCTATCTTCTAAAAGGTAGAGAAGGACAGGCAGAGCAATCAGAAGTATGGACATGTCAGCAGGAATGAAGTCACCATCAATAACACTTGTCATGTTTGTCTTCTTATACATTTTCATGTAATTTGAAGAGTGCTTCTCCCCTAAAGAAGGGAGCTACCACTACAGAAAGCTCACATATGAAAATAATGGCCAAAATGGAGCACATTTTTATTTCTGAGTAGAGAGTGCTTTTAGGACTGAAAGAAAATTGTATCAAAACTAGCAGATTATTTTTTCCAGCATCCTGTCACTACCAACAGCAGGTACCAGCTGGTTCAATAGATGACACAACGGTACTAAAGTCATAGAACAACCTACCTACAGGAAAAAAAAAAAAAAATTACTGTTTGAGGTATAAACAAATTCTATTCTATTGTATTTTTGCCCTGTCCACTGTAATTCTGGTGGTCTCTACCGACGATGTAGATGTCCAGCATGACTCAGAAAAAGATTAAGAAATTATCTTGTCTGCATCCAGGGATATGTGGAGTTGATATATTTGGTGCACTGTGTAATATAACCAGTGTTCTCAAAAACTACAGTATTGTGTCAAACATGATTTCTCTGTAGGTAATGAAAACCTTGAAAACCACCAGCTACAGTGGCAGAGCAAGATTGTTTTTCTAAATTACCAGAAAGAAAAGGCTTCGGATTGTTAAGGATTCTGGGGAGTAATTCACCTTTAGGGAGCTCTGCTGGGCACATTAAAATTCACAAACCAAACTTGTGGCATTAGAAATATTAATATTTACTGCTGCAAGAGCAGTAGCAACACTCATATTTAATACAGTGATAGTGACTACTGTGAGCTCTAACAACTTCCACTGACGTTAATGGGAGTTGGGGCTTTTCTTCTCCACATAGAGATAAGACCAATACAGATATTTCCATTATTTTTTGGGGGAAAGACTTTTATCAGTCATGATATGGGCAACGGGGAGTGGAAGTTAGAACAAGACCTAGACAGGTCCCTACTCATGTTGACATTAAGTATTCTAATATTAAGCTCTTTAAAACGAACACTAAAAGAAAGGCACATAATGGTTTCAGCCATGCAAGGCAGCAGGGGATAGAAATCACTTTCCCCTTTCAACGTGAAATACCTCTCCTATCAAGCAGGAGAGCTGGGGGAACGGGGCAGGCTTTGTGGATCTTTTTGGTCACCATCAAGGCTGGGGATGTGGCATTTAAGCCACAACATTAATCTGCAAGCAACATCCCCTTCTTCCTTCTCCACCCAGCCCTTCACACGGGCCACAGCAGTGTTCGTGGTAGGTGCGACAGTTGCGGTGTGCTTAATGGAGGAAGCCATCCGGAAAGGGACGTGGGCTCCTGTTAACCGCAGTACTTCTGGTTGCGAAGGTGTTTCAGCAGCCTTTAGAAGAACAAGTTTACAGTGCACAGCAGCTCCGTTCAGAATAGTTTGTTCACTTCGTGTGTTTTCAGTAAGGCATCAAAACACAGTCACAGCACCAACACATTTTTCACCCCAGCTGATTAATGCTTTTTTCTCTTGTCTAATCAGATCATTTTCCTTTTTTAAAGAACATTGCTCCTCAGTAGTGAAGGGACCACTCCAGCAATCCTTTCTTTGTCCCTTGCATATACATCTTGCTTTTCCAAGACCGCAAATCATCCCCAGTAATGTTTTGAGGAGCCTGTAGGCATGCTCCAACAAAACTGTGCTCAGTCCAACTTGTACTACTCAGAGGTTTCAAAATAAAATTTCACCTCTCAGGTGAAATTCACCCAACAAAAAAAGAAACCCTGCATTTGAAGACACAGTAACATGAATGCAAGGTTAGCAAACGTTCCTTAAACCCACTGGGGTTGATGTCACTTAATATCAGCTGAGGAACTGACACACTTCACCTACAAACCTGACCTCAAATCCGAACTATTATTTTGTTTCTTTCATTCAGGAATCTTAATGCATACTTGAAGTCTGAGTTCACTCCGAGTGAGGCACTTTCCATTAGCAGACCACAGCTCACACGTGCAACTGAACTTCCATTTTCAACTGCTAGCATATACCACCAGCCTGATAGGGGCTGATGTTCAGGTCACCCAATATTATTTCACTGCAGGCTCCCCTGAACAAACTACATCCATCCAAATCCATCTCTACAGTACACAAATGCTCGATGACGCTTCACTGGGTGGCACTGCGCTGCATTGCAGTATCTAAATATAGGACTCATATTTTAGCTCAGCTAGTGGTTTCCAGGGGTCAGTCTCTCATCACCAGATAAACTCACTTCTGCAAGGGCCCTGAGAGCATCTCCCACTGGGACATTATCCACTACCCTGCCACCATGCTGTTAACGCTGAGCCCTGGTGTCCCTTCCCTTGCTGCAGTCAGTCCCAGCAATTTCTATCTCTGGGACAGTGCAGAGATGATATACTCATCTTTACAAACCGATAAGTGTTGTTAATAATGCAGCCTTTTAAGGCACGTACTTATATCTACAGGTAACACTGAAATCTCATGAGTATTCACATCCATGCGAACATACTGAGATGGAGTTGATTTTAGCGCTCTCTTCTCTAGATTCTACTTAGAATTTTGGGATTTCCATTCACTACTTAAAATGTCTTGCAAAATAAAAACACCCCCCAGCTTGTTTTCATTAGCTCTGTTTCACCAGTTTATTATCCAGTATGAGCAAATACAACTGATCTTGCGCTGTTATAATACTCACATGCAGGAACAACCTCTGGACAGTTTTTTTCCCAGTGCCCATCAATAACTACATGTGAATAGTGGGCCAGCTTGAAAATGTTTTTGAGAAGTCATGTGTTTGACCAATAGAAGTATTTTCCTTGCATGTGCTCCCCTACATGGCACTTGAAGCTACATTTTCACTGTAGTCAGCAAAAAAATTGGGGGGTAAATTTTGCAGGAATAAGGATAAGAAGAAAAGTCAAATTTGCAAGTACTCAATAAGTTGCTTGGTGGGGTAGAGTTTCTGGGTGAGCTTAACACAGAGGCTGCCATTCAAGCAGTCATGAATTGCTGCTAGAATGGGATGTCCCTCGTTACATACCCTACATTTCCCTGCCCTTCATCTTCCTGGTTGGATCATGGTCCTTCTCCTCAGTTCTGGTGTATGCCATTGCTGTCTGACGTGGTAATTTGGGGTCTAATGAACAATGACACGTAAAGAGGGAAAAACTTCAGAGAAATGTTGCATGATCAAAATGATTGATACATGCCTTATACTTAGGCAAACAGCTTCTCCAGAGAGAGCATGAGGAACGCAGGCTGCCAGCAGTTCCCCTTAAAACACTTGGCCTTACTTCAAAGATATAGGAATGAAGAATTCATGAAGTTAGAGATGGTCTGACAACCAAATACGTTTCCTTTACAAGCCAATTTCTGAATGTTTCACTGTGTCTTTGTTCCTCGTACTAAGCAGAAGGCTATGGTGAAAGACAATATAGGATGCAAAAGAGGTATGTCTGCACGTGCGCATCCATAAAACTCAGGATCGTAATTGGTGAAAAGTCTCAGATCTGTTTATAACCATTCCCACCGCATTTAGAAACTGTGCTGTCACTAAGTGGACATTCAGTGGATAGTAGTGGTGGTAATATAGTTATTAGTGCATAGTACAACCCATTTGTATACTTGAGAATTTTTATGTGGTAAATGCTGCAACAACAAAGTGTTTATAAGTGTCAGGTTTAGGTTTTGCTTCACTTTCAGTTCCTAGAAAATTAAGAACACATTTTTTTCTGCTTGGGTAGGTTATTATTTTCTTTGGAGACTAATAAAAAACAATCCTCATTTGGTTGTATCTACTACACTTTTCTTCATCCAACAAGGTCAGTTCAGTTCTCGCTGAAGATGTAATAATAGTTTGAGAAACTGGAACACTAGATGGGGTCCCATCAACTTCAAATTTTTCACTGCCTGTTGTCTCTTTAGGTGATAAGCTTTCCTGTGCTTTCTGCACTATGCGCTCTTCCACTCCTGCAGACACATCCTTTTCAACACTTTTCACTTGAATTCTATTTCAGGATCTATTCCAGCACTTTTCACATCCATTTTTGCTCCTGAAACTTCTACCACTCTATCTTCCATCTTAGCTGCAACTTAAGCAGCATCTTTGATCCCTTTCTTGTAGCCCATTCACACCTAGGCCTATTTAATCAATTTGCTTGCCTATCTTCTCCTATAATTTTCTTTCTGCTCATGAACTTTCCTGTTTTAATTGCTGTCTCTTGACTTTAAATGTCCAGCTCCTCCTTTGGAAGATAAACATCTATTTTTTTTTTTAACACCTGCATTAATTTCAGCTGATGATACTTTAAATTCTACTCTGAATTGTCTAGCTCAGTAGAGTTTTCTGCTTTGGGGATCTCTATATCCAGTGATCTGATTTTGTGCTCAAAGTGTCAGAGCATATCGGGAACTTTTTTGGTAAATTACTTTTTCTTTGTGGTCAATTTTTAAAGCACTGTTTTCAACCATTCTGCTGAAGACACAGTGAATTCTGAAGTATGCTTTTTTGTTCTTCAGTACCGTGCTTAGCTATGTCTGCACATGTCTGGGTTTGGAATATTTGCTCTAATGCCTGTTCTTTTTACAGGTAATTAAATATCTTCTCCCACCTCTGGCAAGCTGCCAGAACTCTTCACACAGTCTCTTAATTTTGGAATCTCTCCCTTACCAACTGTAATTTTGGTGGGTGCTTAGGGAAGGCATTTTCAAGAATGCTTATTTCAATTTGTATCTTGGCAGAGGGAATGCCTACTTGAGGCTTTTCCAGATGTCTTTCAACATCAGCCTCATCCCTTTTTTTTTTTCTCCTTTCCTTTAAGGATGTCCAGTCTAATGCAGATATTCTGTATTTTAGCATTTAAAAACATTCCTGGTGTTCCTTGGTCTCAACTTCTTAAGCTTTTATCTCGTGTTCTCCTTTTAAATTGATTCCCTTCTCCTCAGGCTGTCGACAGCTCCCTCACTCCTCCAGGATCTGACATATCAAATTTAAGTTCTGATGCTGGAACTTGTGCAGAAGTGTCAGCAATTTCTGGTGTCATTTTTAGATGGGTTAGCTCCACTTCTGGTTTTGGATAGCTGATCTCAGGTTCTGTCCCCTTCCCTTTTCTTAGGGAGATTTCAAGCTTAGGGTCCTGGAATTTGAGCATTTTAATTTTCCTTTGGAGTCCTTCCAATTTCTTCTTTCTTCCATCCACAAAAGATGATCCTTTATTCCTATTTCAAGGTCCCTCAGTTCAACTGCAGCTTCTTCTCTAGGTAATTTAATACCTGTTTTTTGAATGATATCTTCCTAGGGGAAAAAACCCTCAAGTTCTTCTGATGAAGTTTCAGTTTCTACTTTAGAACCAATGACACTTTCTGACAGTTTTCCCTTAGAGCAAGAAATTCTAAATTTTAGGTTTCAAGTTTTATATATTTTAACAGTAAATTTTGTGTCAGCCACAGATATTTCAGTCGCTGGTGTTTTCCCTCCTGGCTTCATGCTTTTTTGCTCTGAAGAACCATCTTCATTTAAAATTTCAAAATCTGTTGCAGAAAGATTCTTATCAGCGGGAGATGACATTTTTTATTCATTTGGAACGTTCATTTGATATTTAGTAAGAGTTGCATCCCCTTTTTGGCAATGCAAAATGCTGTTCAATTTCAGAAGAACCAATATCAACTTTGGACAAACCCAAACCAGAAATTCTAAATGTGGTATTTGTAGAGGATCTACCTCCCTTGCAGACAGAAAGAATTTCAGATCCAACATTCCTTGAAAAAGTATCAGAAACTTCCTCTGTTTCTTCATAAGAAAAATACTCTGACTGACAAACTTCACTTCCCTGCCTACTTTCAGCCTTCTTGGGAAGAGACGTGAAACGATGTTTGGGCAATTTACAACGCGCAGTGTTTTCAGTTTTCTTAGCAGAGCCGTTATCTGATAGGTAAGCAGGTTTCATATCTTCTGGAGTTTCCCCTAAAGATTCCTTCCTAACTTTTCATAGTTCCACAGACTTTGACCCCACCCCAAATATCCCCGATTTCGTTTTCTGAATTACTAGCACTTGTGTGTTATCTGCGGCTTGTTTTTCTCTTATTTCCAGTGTGTCAGACGTTGTGTGTGTAATTCTGCTTTAGCAGTGCCGTTTCCAGACCTTCTACCTGTACGGATCCTCATGCTGTGTGATCCATTACACCTATCTGAATTCCACCTTCTCCTTCGCTTTTGCCTGTTGCTCATTTCTGTTTCTTTTTTCAGGCTTTTGATGAGCCTGGGGGGTTTGTTTAGCTGGGCTCTCTTTTGAATCAGGTGTTTCTAAACTGGGCTTTGATATCTGAGTTGTTACAGTTGGCACTTCTGGTGCAGTAAACTTTGATGTTGATTCCTCATCTTTGTTTTTTAATGCTTATTTCAACTTCAGGGTGTCTTTTTGCATGGGTTAGAATGCCATTTTCCATTTCTTTCAAGTCTTTTGTTAAAGTTTCAGAACACTGCTTGGACTGCTAAAGCATTTCCTTTCCAGTGCAGTACTTCAAAGCTAATTACAGCACTGATCCCTGGTGGCTGGCACTAATTTTGCAACTGGAAAAGAAAGAAGTAGTAATTACCTGGAAGGAGTCTTGGGTTGGTTCACTGCTGTTTTTCTTGTTTTGCTCTGGTGTAACTTCAGCATAATTGTCTAGATCGGGAGCAATGCAAGTGTGGGATGCTCCGTTCTCAGGACACGAACAGTCCTGCCTAGTTTGTTCAGTTGACTCATCTCATCATCCAGTGGGACACATCCTTTGAGCATAGAATACTGCAACTATCCTACATGTTGTAAGAGAGATAAAAATTTTTAAACCAGATGCTTTAGAATCTTTAGTTGGCCAACACCTTTGAAATATTCCCGACAGTAAGACTGGACAACTCAAAACAACTGAGGGAATCAGGCACTCCTCCACTTCACACAGTGAGACCTGAAGACTTATTTTCCATTGGGATGACCTTGTAAAACAGCAAATGAGACTGCCCAGTCTCATTCAGTGTGGATGTGCAAAGGTAGACCTGGGGCAGAGGACCATGATTTACAAGTCATTCTCTTACTCCAAATAGTACTGATGCCAACATTTCATGTTTTTTTTATAAAGACCAGACAATCAATTCTTCATTCAAAGCATTTTCATGAACAAGATGGAGTTTGCACCAGTGACTAATTCTAATAGTCACTGGACTGTCTTTAGAGCAAGAAAATTTTTTGAAACAGGCAGTAGGAGTTATTCAGAATGGAGTATTTCCATTTCATAAGACTGAAGGTTCTATGTGCTTTTTTTAGATGCAATTGATTTGATTATTTTACCTTCAATCTAGCAACCCAACTAGTCTGATTTTGATAGAACTACAAAAACGTAAAACTATCTAATTGTTCTAGCATTCACATTTGGGTAACAGTCTCTAAAACGTATTTGAGACATCACGTATCAATTTAAAGTATGACAGTGTCATCTAATTCAAGTCAATTGTTCTTAACTGAATTAGAAACCTACCTTTAATTGAGGCATTGGCGTACAAATTTACCATAATCTGGATGCTTCAAAATCACACTAAGAACAAAACAGAGAATGCGAATGTTGGAGAGGTTTTTTTTAAAAAGTAACACTAAGCTCTTTTGTTAGTCATTCTGTCTCACTTGCTTACAGATTATATTCTTTTTCTCTGCAATTCTTATGTTTGGGCTTTTGGCCTTCTAGGATTCAACACTGAAGATGCTTATGAAGGTAGGCAGTTTAAGTAGCCTGCTCTTGTTTTTAAGGATATAAATTTTCATTCCATTAACTTCTTAGGTGTTATCTTTCCTGCTAAAAAGTGGCTTTGTTTTATTTTATTTTATTTTGTTTCATTTTTTGTGAGAGAGAACTAAAATGCTGCTGTTGTCTTGCTGTCCTTAGGACTTTGATGTAGATCGGTTTAAATCAACAAGAGTAGCAATGGTAACACTGCACATATTTTTGACAAAGATGCAAGTTAAACAGAGATCATTCTTAGGCAGAGGGAACCTCTTCTCACCAGAAGAGGTTTCCTCTTGCCGTGTTCTGGCTGGCATGAACCATCTAACTTCACTTCAGCAAACAGTTTCTCTTAAAAGACAGAAAATTGAACTCTGATAAATCTGTGTGAAAACTTGTGTGCTTTGCTCACTCATTTATTATTGTTGGTAATAATATGAAGGTGGCAAACTGTACCTTTGCGCTACTAGGTTTTGGTGTTTGCTACTTGCCTTTTCTTAGCTATGATGAGAAACAGTCAGCCCTGTTTGTTCAGTATGGGTCGCCTTGCAGAAATCAGTAGCTTTGAGTTCATAGCCAGTTTGAGGACCTGTGCCTAGGCATGTGGGCAAGGCTGGGACATCTCTAGAGCAGGTCTTCTCTGGCTGCAAAGTGCGCACTGGGCAGCTAATATGATTTGATTACAAGTGAGGAGTAAGTAACTGTAAGACAATTAAAAATATTTTAATATCACTGTCATTGTTGGCATCGTGTTTGACATGGCAAATAACAGATTTCTACATGCAGGTCAGCAGTTTTCATTGGCCTCCCTCATGTGCTTAGTCTTATGCATATATCTTAAAGATGGGTGTGCATCACTGCCATCAGGGAGAGCTTCAGCTGACTTGATGAAGCTGTGGTATAGATGAGGAAAGGGTGAAGTCAGCCCTCATGTAGCCCAGAGTGAGCCTGACCTCAGGAGCTTCTAACTGAAAAATAAGTTCTTTAACACTTCTACACCTGCTAAATCTGCTGAGTAAAGTAGATACACATGTGGAAGAGCTTTACCAGAACATCTGCCCTGCGTACAGACGGAAAGATGGGAAAGGGAGAAACTAATACAGGTCAAGTTTAGTAGGAGATTATTTCATACAGTTGTGAACCATTAAGAATGGAGTATGACAACTCTGAGTGCACAGCCCGTGACAAGCACCATAGGAATTTTACAGTCTGTGTGCTCAGAATGGTGCAGTGACAGCTAATGCTCTAGCAGATAAAATTATTGTTCATTAAAAAAATAAACTGCTGGGAGGAATTAATTCCACGCACTGTTTGTTGAACATGGCTCTAGGAATGGAGTAGCATTCGCTGCTCCGTTCCTGACAGTCACGGTGACATTTATTTTTCAGTCACGCATTAGGATACCTCAGAAAAGGGAACATGAAAGGGGTCTGCCATTTCAGGCGGCTTATACCCCAAGCAGAGCAAACCAGCAAATAGCCCCACCTTCCAGCCAGCTGAGAACTTGCAATTTCAAGGGTCTTTAAAAGAATTTGTTTCTCACCGAGTTGCCTTTGGAAGATAGATCAGCAGATTACTTCTTTTCACGCTTAAGCACCTTCTTAAGTACAGCAAATTTTTCCAGCTAAGGGAAGCACCAGGAGAAATGCTAAATGGTAAAATGTGTCTTTTTTTTTGCCACAGTGTCCAGTGTTCTGAATGGTGGTGGCTTTGGAGAGAGCCCCAGATGATTCCCAGGTTTGACTGAGAAAGCTGATTAAAAGCATGCTAGACCCCCCAGGATTCGTTCATCAAGGATCTGATTTCACCTCTTATTTTCCTTTAACAAGTCCTTCTCTGAAACTCATTTGCTGTTATTCCTTTGCTTCTGATGGTATACAATCTGCCTGAGATTTTTTTTTTTTACTGGTAGCATGCTGTGCCACAGAGAATTAAGTACACTAAAGGATTTTTCTTTCTTTTTCTAAATGCAGAAACCCATACCAAATACTGAGTTTTACCCCTCTTAACATTCAAATCCTGAACTCTATTCCTTTCTTTACAATGAGCATCACGCATCTCTGCCACAGGCTCTGTGGATTCAGACTTTTATGAATGTTCAGGGTGCAGCTAACCGTGACTTGCCTAAGCTGGATGTCTTAAGTTAAGAAAGAAGTGACCTGATTTTTGCTGCACCATCGTCTGTAATAGATTCGAAGTCAAACAGTAAATCAGCAAAGCTGAGTGATTGGTACTAAGCAAGTATGCAGATCAAACACTGGAAAATGAAGGTTTTCTAATCAGCTGCTTTGCCATCGCAAGGGACTTGCAATTGGTCAGAAGATTATTTCATTTGAACATCACGTGTGGGACAAATCTAACAGAATTCAACCAACCTGCAAATAAGTCAACTGCCTATCCAGGAACAATTTAAAAAAACCTTTCTGAGCAAGACTAGAACCCCAAATATTACATAAATGTGGAAGATGAGTACGGACGGAAAGACTAACTGGGGAAATAGATTCTAAAGTGAATTGAAATATATATTTAAAATAAAAATAAAAGTATATTTTAATTTTGTTCCCTGTGCAAAACAAGGAACTTTTTCTTCTTTATGTCTTTGTCAGAGAAATCACTTCCTCACCGTGTCCACACTCCCTGATGATGTGAGAACTCAGAGTGGAGTCTGCCTGCAAAATCCTCAGTGTGTGACATTTACCTGCTGTGTGATTACCCCTCCCATAGCTAATGAAATGTTTACAGTGGTACAGGTCAATTTGTCTGGTATTAAAATCAAAAGGGAAGATGTGATCAGATCTTAATACATTAAAAAAGCAGAACTCCAGCCCCAGCACAGTCATGTCGTGTCTGCACCTGCCCATGACCCTGCTGATCCTGCACCCACGTACTCTTGTGGGCTGATGTCTAGTCCTTGTCCCGTCATTCCTGTCCACACCAAGGTCCCCAACAACCCGGCTGGGGTTGCCCTGCTCCCTGGCCGGGATGGTGGGACTGGTCCTGACTGTGATGCCCTGTTCTGCCATCCTGGGGAGTGCCCAGCCCTCACTGTGCCCCGATGATTGCAACATTAAGCAGCAAGTCGGTTTAAACAACCCGAAGTGTTTTGGTCGAGGTCAAATCTAAGCTGAAACTAAGCGATTTGTTTATATCCCCCACCAGAAGAAACAGAAATAAACCTGTAGCCTGACAAGCACTTTGCTGTTTGATGGCAAGTTTGTTTTCCTTTGAAGAAAAAAAGCTTGGAGAAAAATCTTGTGACCAGCTTTCTTCCAATGCGGCTAAATTCATATAAATGAATGCTAAACTGAAAGTTCGCACTTAATCTTTTTTACTGGTTTGTTTTTTTTTTAAAGTCCCTGTTTACAAGAGTATACAGACCTGTCCCAAGCTCCCTCTGCCCCATCAAGAATTTAAAATGACTGTTAATTGCTGAAACTCTGTCATTTACAATTATGTTCACTTCAGACCTTCTTTACTTTGACAACAAACTTAGAGTGACATTTGAGAAGCTGGGAATTTGACCCACCGTATCTTGCTGTTTTATGCCACATTTTCTACAGAAATCTGTTACAGAGGAGCCATCCTACAATCTCCCAGGTTATGTTTCTGCAAAAGTCAGCAGAACAAATTATAACAAAAAACTTGGCAACTCTTTCATTTATAAATTGCATCTTTGCCAAGTGCTTCCCTGCTGCATAAAGCAGATTGCCACTTCTCACTTCAGTTCCTTGTGCTTTGTCCCACAGCTTGACAAGCATTTTTGCAAGAGTTACAAGATGAGATCTTATCCCTTCAGACAGGCAGACACCTCTTTCATGTGCAGAGAGGACGTGAAATGGAGAACTCTCCACTGAGGGGGCTTCCAGACCAAAAACACGTTGAGTGAAATCTGGGGTTTCAGATACCGCGAGAAACCACAAGCATCCTCAGACCCTTGCCCAGTACACAAAAACTGGGATCAGAGGGAGAAGACACTGAGTTATCCAACTTCATGCTTCTTGCTGCTGCCACCACCACAGCATCCCAAAGTTTTCCATGTGCTCAGAACTAGACAGTCAAACTCCTGCACGATTTGTGTGGGTCCCTTGTTTCTTTTTCCTTTATCCCTGGCAATGTTTTCAGTGCCTAAAAAGGGTGCTTGCTTGCGACACCATTCAAGCAGAACAGCTTTAAATCAAAGGTTTTGCAGCTTCTCTCGTGGTTATTTTATCACTGCCTCAGCTGCTCTCTTCTCGAAGCTGGTTCCACGGGCAAACCCAGGAGTGCTTCTATCCCTCTCTCTTCTGCTCCTCTTTGAATCCTGTCTCGGAAAGCATCGTTGTATTTGCACAGTCCCACTGAAATAGGATAATTCCCCAAAGAGGTCTCACCTTGAACACGCCCGCCCCCCGTGCACAATCTCACTTCTCTGTTATTGTCAGTGCCAGGTGGTTGTTGGTTTGGTTTTTTTTTCCCCTGCAGCAGGAGAGTTTTCTTTCTAGTTTTCTGCTTTAAACAGGTAAAGGCTGAAAAACTACCTTCTAAAGTGTCCAGAGCAAAGTCCTGGGATTTGCATGGTGATGGGGAAGAGATTGGAACAAAAGAGTCACAGGTTTTGAATTCTGAAAGGAAAAAACTGTTCGTAAGCTTATAGAAATGTCACAGGAATTAATGGATTTGCCCAACGACAGAGCAGCTAAGAACAGAAATACCTCAGTGCTTGTCTGTAGGGGCTCAGCCCATCCTGCTTTTTGCATTTTACTGATCTCAGCTTCATTATTGCTCAAGCTTCAGTGCCAGGGAAAACAGATGCTCGCACCACGCACAGACTGACACTACAAAGTCAGGATCGGACCAACATTTCCCCAGGCTAAAAAGCTGTTCCTGTTGCCACTTTCCACGACACGGAGAATTTTGAGTCAAGGCTAACGAGTGTGTGTTTTAAAAGGTACCTTCTACTTCAGTATCTGAAACTCCCTGGCACAGCAAGTCCCTGGGACTGTTTTTGGTACTTTGATAAAAAAAAATTAAAAATCATTCCATAAAGTTTCCAGTCCCTAACAAAGGAATCTACTGACTTATCAGGTGGAAAGGAAGAGAATGCCAGAAATTAAAGGATAATCCAGCACTTCACTAGTAAATATTACCGTGAGCATCTTTAACACAGATTAGCAAGACTGACAGTATTGGTCAAGGTATAAACCACACCAGGTAAACTCTGTAGCTCCAGCCCAAGATTCATCTACCAGCTGTGCAAAATTGGCTCTTATTTCCTGGAAAACTGTGGGTGAGCTGCAATAGTCTCTATGCTAATACCATGCAAGGAAAGGAGAAGAGGGGGACAGAGAGGTGAAGTTGCTGAGTTAACAACAATAACTCAAGCACACAAAAAAAAAATACTGACAGGAGAAGGTATAAAACCCTTAAGGACCACATCAGAAGATGGAAGTTGAGCAAGCTCAGGGATCTGCTGTTCCAAAAAGCAGTACATCCCCACCTGACTGTCAGTTTGCCTGGCCAGCAGAGACCCATTGGGCATCTGCACATCTCTCTAGCATGCCATGGATATCCTGCCTGCAGAGTAAACAGCCGTTTCACAGCACGGACACGACCAGTGAGGCTTCTGGAGTGCCCAAGAGCAATGCTGATGAGGAAACTTGAGTCAGGAGGGGCTGCAGGATGGGTAGAATGAAACAATTTCTCAAGGAAAGAGAAGTGAAAAATTTTAGGACACCAATGAAGAGAAAGAATATTTCATTTTCTGATCCTGAAGAGCTACTTTCTCCCCTGCAACAACTCAAGCTTTGTAAAGCCCCTCTTCTGCAGAACTGCAGACCTGCTACAGCACAGAACTCTCTGCAGGGTTGTCATGTCCCATTCAAGGAATACTGCTTCCCAAAACGAAGTCATACAGCTGCTAGTGACTCCAAACCACTGCACCCCCAGACCAAAAGGTAGTACAGCGTCGTACTGAAATGCCTGACTCACCAGCAAACACTTGCTGTGGAGACATAAAGCCTTGGGCTCGTCCATCTGCATTCATTCCAGAGTGAGCGCCCTTCTCCCTTTTCTGAACTCTCAACACAGTGTTACTGGATTTCGTCTAGGAAGTGTCATCTGGGAGCTTTTTTGTATTTGTATGACATTGGTGATCCCAGATTTTGACAAAGGACTACTACTGCCTCTTCCAGCTGCACGAAGCTCAGTTGTCACTGTGTCTCCATATATTAGGGGTAGTACAGAGAAGAAATAGCCCTTGCCACTAAGGAAATACAATGACAAAAGCTCCCTTTTGCCCTTTTCTCTGAAGGATAAAGATTACTGTCCTCACCTTGATGTACTAATGTGTATTAGAATGTTACCCAAGGTAACAAAGGAAGACCATAGCAAAATCAAGAACAAGATCCAAGTCTCCTCCATTTAGTGTAAGATAATTTTATCCCACTCCTTATAAGGGAAGGTTTAGACACTGGTTGACAAAAATCAAATGAAAACTCCGGAATTTACCGTTTCATTCTAAAGAAATAAACCATTTGCTCCATTGAAGGCTGTCATTTCAGAGCACGACCCCACCTAAATAAGTATGACTTGAGGAAGTACAAGGTAGCAAAGCTGAATCCCACCCTTAAAGAGGAGAGGAAAAACAGATATAAGTAACTTGTTGCTCCCCTACCAGCCCCCAGCAAAAAATATGGCTGGGGAAAAAAAAAAATCAATCCCACTCTGCCTGAGCCATCCTGATTTTGTTTGAAAAATTTAAGGACAGGTTGAATAACAGAGGCTCCACCTCCTATTCCAGTTTTTTGCTATTCTTAGAGCCAAAATTCTTATGCTAATTTAAACCTCCCTTGTTTTAATTTAAATTCATTATTACTGATTCTACCCACCATGTACTTCAACAGATTATTCCCCCGCTCTTTGAAGCCACTTACACACTTAACACAATTGAGGACTGTTTTCCTTCTTCTTTGATTTTCTCTTTTTTCAGGAGACCCCATTCTTTCCATCTCCCCATATAAAAAGTCCACTTTCTAGGTTCAGTGGCAGCACCACACTTCTCACCTAGACCATGTCTCACTGATCACATTCCTCTTGAATGGCAGTGCCCCCCAGGTCAGTAGGGTTTCCCAGCTTCCTAGCTGCTTTCCCTCCCTTACATTCATGTAGCTGAAGGCTCCTGACCTGAGCCTTTAACTTGGATCCTCTCCTTCCTGCTGCATCTGTTCTGCTGATGAACGCCACAGGCCATCAGCACTGCGTTGGTAACGGCTATATTTCCCACCACGCCAACACACCTTGCCAGCCCTGACAGATCTGTTATGTTCTTCAGTGACGCACACCTGGGCACCACCAGCGCTGCTGTGACTCCTTTACATGTTAACTGAGAGAGTGACAAGTGAAGTTACATGTCCCCTTCAGTCCCTGCGCCAGCTCAGACGGGTGACATCCCCAGGGAAGGAGATGTTAACTTTCCAGACTCTGGATTGCTGCTTTGGGTAAAACTGGTTTTAATTTCAAAACCTTGGCATGTGGGGGGGGATGCTGCTAGCGCTCTCCAAGTGTCAGAGCTTTGGCACGGGCACTGCTTGGCTTTTGGTGCCAATCTGTCTTTAGACATCACAGCCTGTAAACCTGCAGATGGAGTTTTCCACAAGCAGAAGCTGACATGTCAGGAGCTTGACTGTAGGATCCACTGGGCACGATCCAGCAGCAGTGTACCTCCCTCTCTGTGGGATGTGGGTTGAGTGAACAGGCAGCTAAAGCTACCTTCTTTGAGCACTGGGCATGCCCCATCAATCCCTTGTTCCCTCTTCTCCAAGAGAGGACGCGTAACAGGCTCTTCGCAGGGGAGCTAAGAGCAGAGGGGTGTTTACTGGCATATGTTTCTTGGTGCCGTATGCAAGCAGCCACCAAGCTAGTCTCAAGACTCATTCCAATCTGGTTTTTCACTACACTAGCTAGTAAAACCATGCCCGGTGGGTTTGTGTTTATTTTGGTGGGAGTTTTTTAATTAACTTTATACAAGTTTGTCCTTAATGCCTTCTGTATCAGTGCTTCACTGCTCAGATCAGGAGCTATCACATCAGGTGCTGCACATAGCTCGTGCTTTCCTGGGAGCAATCAGATCATGGTGTAAGGGTCTCTTCGCTGCTAAAACCACAAATGCACGAAATGAACATTTGTGAAATGTGGAGTCTGCTCTGTGACCCAGCTGTGCTGATATCCAGCACTGCACAGGCTAGACATGAAACCTGCTATAGAAAAGAAGTATATACAAGAGCCTGGAATGAAAGCAGCCTAGAAAAGCCAAGATATTGAGACCTATCCTAAAAACTGGTAACGGGACAGTGACAGAGAAGCACATTTACCTCTTCTCTCCCAGACTACCTAGTGCCAAAGCCAAGCTTAGTATAGACCAAGCTGTAAAAGGGATGGTGAGGGATATATCAATGTTCTTCCAGCCTGCAAGAAAATTAGTTTAGCAAATGTTTACAACCATTTTTAAAAGAGTATCTTATGCAATTTGGTTTTGAAAATAATTCAGATACTTTAAAATTACTGCATTGCAGCCAACAAATAAAAACACCTAATAAGCATCACTACATTAATAGCATTTTAGAACATTCATTTATATCTGTTCTTTCTAGATACCAAATATACTCTCCTGTCTAAATATTCAACCGATAATTTGATGTTTCTGGATGTGACATTACGAACAATATTGCTCTCAAAGTGGTGGGAATACATTATGACTCACACATGACATCTACCTTAAAGCCTAAGGAGTAATTTAAACTAGAGTATTTTATCAGGGGATTATTAATTTTGGAACCTAAATTAATGAGCATTAACCTGAGTGAATATCTAGAACATATTGCAAATGGGTGGGAGGGGAGAAAACCTACCCAATGACTCAGAACAGAGTTTAAAATATCATTTATGGGGTATAACGAGTACAGTAAAAATAATAAGAAAAAAAGGCTGCTCATGAAAAATTGAGTCCGATTATGTCTGCAGTAAAAGTCTACTAAGGGTAACATCAGTGCCCCCCATCACTGCTACAGGCCTTGTACCACATCACCACAAGCAAGAAACAAAATCACCTATTTTCCACCAGCCCAAGTTTGTGATGATCTGAATTGGAGATTGCCACAATACAAAAACTTTAAGGACATATAAGCACTGACTTTGAGAGCTTGAGTCAATAAAAATTACTTCTCAGACTAGAAGACATCGCTTCCAACCATAAAAGAAATTCAAGTCGATTGTATCTCACTGAAGCAAACACTATACTGGGATCCACAGACAGGAACACTGTGGGTAGGGTGCAAAATATTTCTTCAACTCCATTCACCAGTGACAAGACCAAGCTGGTATTTTCACACTACAGTACAGTCAGGATGTCGACTAGATGAAGAGAGGCTGGAGGAGACCATGAGATGCAGATATCTAGAAAATATGACCTCGGAAGAAACACAGAGGAACTTTAGCCTAGAAAAGAGAAACCTAGTAGGACACAGAGTCATGTTCACCCATATAAAGGCAGCTAAAACGACAGTGGAAATAAACTCTTCTCCACATCCAGGGTGGAGACGGCAAGGAGTAGGAAATTTAAATTGCAACATATGAAAATTCAGGCTGGCATAGCTTCAACATTTATAACACTCAGCAAAGAAGCTGATGGGATGAGGAGGAGGTACTGGGGTCTCCCTAAAGAAGAAGTTTAAGCATAGTTTAAAGCATTTGGTGTGTCAGGAATGGCAAAAGTAGAATGGATTATGTCTTGGGGGAGTATAATGCCCTAGATAGCCATTTGCTAATCATGGGAGATAAGGACTTTGAGCAGCCATTTCCTATGATTAGGAAATGGGCAGAATTCTGTTGCTACTTATACCAAAACTATTTCATTTGGCAGCATGAAGGGACCTAAAAGAGGACCCGGGATTAATAATCAAACCTACAGCTTGGCAGGTGGTAATAGGTAGCAAGCATTTCCCACTGTCTTCAGAGAATTTATGCAGTACAGCAAACATATGGGAATATGTCTAATTAGAAACGGTTTTTTCCATGTTACAGTCAGAATAGCCCACCCAGGGCTCAAAGCATAGGCACCATCTGACAAGCTTTTAATGGAAACCCAGCAAGCCCTCAGTTGTTTGGAAGCATGATTACTAAACTGAATTTCCAGACTATATTTCTTGTCCTTTATGAAAAAATAATGAAGTCTTTCTCTGTAAGTATTTATAGTACTTCATGAATTTAGAATGAGTACTAGTAAACAGTTTAAGAGCCAGCAAAACAATAGTAAATAAAAGCATAAAGACTTGGACTTAAACTTTTGATGCAATGGTTTCTCCTCCCTTGACTCTAATTAGCAACGGGCAGCTCATGGGCCAAGCCTTGAAATGTGTGGTCTTTTACAAAACACAGCTATTAACTTTTCAAGCACTCGAAGGGAGCTCCCACTTAGCTTCTTGCCTGCCTTGATAATCGCTGATTTATAAAGCATTAGCGACTAGGTTGGTCATCCCATCTGACCTTCTACTTAATGTATCTGGCACTAGAACCCCCAAAACACAGAGGTGGTGGGGAGCACTAGTGCTTACAGACCACGAGGACGCTAATAAGGGTATTAACTCAAGGGATTTCAGCTTTGTTCAGTCAAGTGAGAACTGTGGTGGAAGTGCTCACGAAACTAGTCCACAGCTCCTGGGCTCCCATTTAAAACAACCCGAACTCCATCAACAACCTGTACACAAACCCACAGCATTGATTAGGATCGTTTGGTCTAAAATAAGCATAAGATGAGACTAAGTCGATGGAAGGATGACAAGCCCGGTCAGAGGGATGAGCAATTAAATACACCAGGTGATTTAAGTCTGTAAAAGAGGAAAGTGAAAGAGAAAGGAAAATGTATGTTGGATCTACAGAAGTTTCAGGAATACCTCCTCTGTGCCCATCAGTGAGTAATTGTTTCCCATCTTTTCTAACATAATAGAGGATACCAAAACAGAAAATTGCTGGGAAGCCACTTACACAAATTCATGGATGGAAAGATCGGTCTCTTGGAGATGGTGTATTTACCTCCTACCTGGAGCGTCTGGTGGAAACCTTTTGTATGGTGCATGTGTAGGGTATATGTTGTGTTGTCTGCCTGTGGGATGGAGAGAAGGTTCTGCTCTCTGCTGTATTTATCAGGAACCAGCAAATGCAATCATACAGTAAGAAAAGTCAACTCAGGTCTCTGGCAAAGAAAACCTCATTTTAATTCCTCCAGCACCTAAACAATTCTTTCACCCCTGTCAGAAAGATATGGGGGAAGACGCATCTTCATCTAATCCAAAGGCACTCATCTTAGTTTCTTGCTCTCTGCTATCCAAGTCATGGTTTTGGCAAAAATATTCAAGAAAAGAAAGTACATTTCTACATAATTCCTGGAGGAACTATATAAGTTCTTTTTGGGACATAAGACAATGAAGGAAGTGTTTGCTCTGGTACCCACCTTCCTCCTCCCACACCTCTCCTGAGAATCAGAATTGCTGCGTATTGAGCGTAAACCAAATGGCTGGAGAGCATAAAGCCTCAGCAGTGCTTTCTTTCATTCTTGTGCTGCAGAGCAGGAAACTGGTACAAGCCTATAAGGGACATGTTTTGCACTCACTATTGCTTCAGTGTCGCTACCCCAGAGCACAGTTCAGCAGGTCAGCCAAAAAGATGATGCTGGCAGGCACAAGTGGGGGTCATTGCAATTTTCTCCCATAAGGAGTTACAGTGATGGGGAGATGTGCTGAGGAATGTGTTCTCACCCTTGTCCAGTCCTTTCTCAGTAGCATCATCTTGAATTCCTCCATGGAAGGAGGACAGCAGCCCTGAAATAAACAGCATATGAGCCTGATCTGAACAACCCCAGTCCAAATGCTATCCAGAACTCCAGTGTGAAGAACATCACCTGCAGGACTCCTTTGTATAAACGCTTTGAGGAATGAAATTCAGAGCTCCAGCCACAGTGTGCAAGAGGGTTTTAGACTCCGAAATAGCCCATCTTAGGTAGGAGCAGACACAGGTGGTGCTTGCTGTGCACTGTCCTCCTGAGTGCCTTCTTTTTTGGCACAGAAACATCAGCAGTTATTTGGTTATTATAAACAAGATTTGTTTGCAATATCAATGGTGATGCTCAGCTTCCACACAGTCTGGTTTCATCTATGAAAAAATATTGTTTTGATTTGGTTTTATGATTTTGTTCTTGTGAGTCATGTATTCAGGGCATGAGCAGCAGCAAAGTTCTCTTAAAGCAAGAAGAGAATAGCAACTGAAGCACGGGGCTGTGGACTGGAGGCAATTTTGATATGATGCTTTGTTGAATGCAATTATGGAACGTTACCTCTTTTTTTTAAGAAAACAAATGCCTAAGGAAACGTATTTTTTAGAAAATAATATGCAAGCACTTTCATGACAGGAGCAATAAGTGCACGAAGCCAAAACATGAACAAACATCTCTCTCACACACTCATGAGTATGTCAGAGCTCCCAGGGGGAAACTGTTACTGATCCAGAGACCTTCCTGCAGAAACACCCAAAGTTCTTTGCACTATGACAGTGTGATCATTAAAACGGGGGTGAGGACAGGCTCCTCGATACCACCTGTTATTCAAGGCTAAATGCTCAAACCCCATTTTGTAGATCAGCTTGCCTAGCTGGGAAGAGGAGGATCAACTTTCTGAGCCATGAGCCTTTCTCCAGAACAAGAAGCGGGAAGAACTGTCCACATGCCCGGGACATCACCGTTTGCCCTTCTTCACTGAACAGTAAAACCCAAGATGGAGCATTTTCCCTTTAGCATAACACAAAGTAACTTTAGCCAGGTTAAGTGACAAACAAGTTTAGGCAAGAAGCATTTTGCATCCAGCATTCTCTTCACAGATGCTTCCCAAAGGACAAAATCACAAGTCTGCTGTACAACTAGAGATTAGTAATAGCCACAAGATCAACTAACAAGCACTGCTGGTATCTTGCCAGCCTTGGTGCCTCCTCCCCAACCTGTGGGCATGTTAACAGCCACTCTCTGATTTTAAAATGCTGGTGGTGGCAGGAAGCACAGCTGGCAGAGCTTTTCCTTGGTGAGAAAGGTTGGGTGTTGGTAAAGCTCTAACTCTCCTCTTTGCATAGCCATGGTTGGATGCTTTTATTGATAATTTTCAAGCACTCATTAATATTTTATATAAAAGCTGTACAGCAACCTTTTCTTAGTATGCAAGCAGGCATTTGACAGCTTGTAAAATAGCAGATGAGTGTGCAAGACGAGCTGAGCACCAAGCGCTGCAGCGAGCTGGCTGGCAATGCCCTCAACTTCCCTGGCAAGTGCAAGGAGCCAGAGAAACCTCAGGAGGAGGCTGTGGAAATCCTACGGCCAGGTCAAGTGTGTTTTCATGGCTTACAGAAATAAGAAAACTCTTGCCTCTCCATGTCAACCTGAGAGCAATCGAATTATCAGGGCCTGAATTTGGAGGATTTATCATACAGACAGATCCTGAGAGTCTTGACAGAAAACACATGAAGGCTTAACACAACAGCTCCAGTGTGGGCTCAGTATGAATTATAAGCACACACCCCCTCTTAGCTTGTCTAGTCCTGACTAATTTCTGAAAACTGAGGAGTTTAGGTAGTAGAGGGAGCGGGGAAAAAATTATGTGCCGCTAGTCTGCCGCAGCCAAGTGCCATTACTTTAAAGGAACAGTCCAGGCAAAACAAGACAAGCAAAGCAAAGCAAACGGAGGTGGCAGTGCTGCTGACAGAGGCAGGTGAATCCCAGCACTGTCAGCACAACACTGTGCTGCAGTCCTTGTTCCAACAGCCACTGCTAAGCTTGCACCAATTTTTACACTTTATTTTCCTTTCTCTTTCCTCACTTGGCATAATTTGTTAAGTAGTATCCTGCCCAGAATGAAGGGGAATTAATGAGATTTCAGTTTTTCAGGAGTCGTTTTCTGAGACCGTCTAAATCGCAAAGCTCAGCTGATGTCCTCCATCCCACCCACGTCTCCCCTTGCCCAGCTGACCGGGCTTAAGAAAGCAGTCTCCTGCCTTCAGCCATTACGCTGTTAAAAGCCTGAGACTAACACTATAAATACCCAGTACTTAAACACTATCGCTGAGCTCCCAGAGAATAAACTACCTTGATTGAAGAATGGGCTCATTAAGGTAACAGAGTGACAGCTTTGAGCAAGCTCGCTTTGCAGTTTCTAAATGCATCTGCTCTATTGGGATTAAAGATCTGACTGGGAGGAAAGAATGGCCTTAATGTCAGGTCTGCCTCTGGCTACATCATTAAGCAGTAAGACATGACAGGCAGTACACTTCCAGGGGACTTTTTGCATACTTAGGTATGCAGTGAGGTATAATGGTCAGAGCAAAGCAATCTTAGCCCCCAAGAGCTGTGATCATTGCACCACACACCTCTCAGCCAGCCAAACCCCGTGTACTTCCCATGCGACAATCCTAGGAACCAATCAGCGAGCACCATTTTTTGCATCCCAAACCATTTTGGGTGAAATTCATCCCTTCTGCCTAAAGCCCAAGTAATCAGGCTTTAGATTAAACACACAAAAGTCTCTGTATCTATTAAAAAGGATTTGTGAACAATCAGCGGTTTAGAACTGCTAACAACAGGCCAAATCCTGGAGAACTCCCCGAGCAAGCGCCGTGCCAAAATATTCACAGATGGACGTAGAGAGCCAGCTCTGATCCCACAGGTTTTTGAGACGTCACTGAGTGCAACTGCAGCAAACCAAGCTGTATCCCCTCGTGCGTGACTTTAAAAGTTCTGGAAGAGTGGTATGTACATTGAGAGGTGACTTTACGTCATCTACTGCCAGCTTGATGCAGGTTCGCTCTCAGCTTACACCTCTTCTGTGTAAGATCTCTCATCACCGAAGCAAATAAAATCGTGTTAGAACAGTTCACCTTCTACTACTGGATACACAGGGGAAAAACATTCATTTTGACCATGCAGGAGGTACGAGTGCCCTGTCTAGTGACTCCTGAGGGTAGTAAGCAACCCTTACATCCAGGGGGGACCTACATCTGACATAGCCATGATGGCCAAATAGAGGAAGACAGATCTTGATGAATGGCTAGAGTGTGATAAACCACTCTTAAAAAGAGCAGGGTGGTCTTGCACCTCTCAGATCCCAAATGACGGTGGAGGCAGGGCCCACTTGTTTCTGCTTCCAGTGTGGCTGTCCTTTTCCATACACCTGGCCTTGTAGCTCTGCTTGCCTCTGGCCTCGGAATTGCTGAAGTCAGTACTCACTGCGGTTGCCTGAATTTACGCATATACTGTAGCTTACAGAAATAAATTTTTCAGAGCAGAAATTCTTCAAAAAGCTCTCAAGCCAGACACCTAAAAATGAAGATGCTGAAAATACCTTCAGGATGCTTTCCAAAAACATACACTCTTTCTTTTGGACTGCTATTAATGCAAAATACAGGCTACATATTTCATATCTCCACAAACCAAAAAGCAAGTCTGTTCTATATGCAGTTTGGATGTGTGATTTATACGCACTCTGCAGGCAATTTAGAAAAGAAAAACTACACAAAGAGGCAGTCAGTGTGGAAATTATTCCTTGGCTCACAAAAGGCTAATCATATGATCGAACATCATACATCGGCAGAGCCAAGTGCTCACAACTGTTAACATAATCTGACCGCTGCAAATGGTCTGCATCAAGCAAGCATCCTTACTTCACATTCTAAGGGTCTATACCATCCCAGCAAAGCTATGAACTATGCAGGGTTTCTCTTACAAATCCAGGATTTTGTATAAGTTGCTTAAATGAAAGAATGTGAATGGGCTTAGGGCTGGCCAGCTCAGCACAAGTAGCAATTGGCAGCTTTAGGCTCATTTAATACAGCTAGAGGCCACCTCCCTTATCTGGGAGCTTAGCACTCCATTCCTGAGACAGGCTTAGCCAGTAAAACAAATGTTATTTCTCTGCTTTTTTGAGATATCTAACCAAAGGGTTCCCTATCAAATAAGATATCACATAAAAGTGGAAAGGAAGACAAATATGACCCATTATCCCTTTTTTTTAGATTGAGCAAATAAAGGGGCTCAGATCGTTACCATCATCTGGGCTGGTGAACTCCCTAGCAAACCACCTCCCCTATTTCTCCTGTATGTTTTTATCAATTACTGAGATTGGTCTTGAAACTCCCAGCCTGTAGTGCGGCCACAGCCTCCTCACATTAAAGCATGAACATTTAAACTCATCATGTTTTGCCCTATTTACAAATCAGTGAAAGTAATGCAACCAAATAGCCATTGTCTAGGGCTGAGAAATGTTCCTGACCTGGGATGCTTTCCACCAGCAAATCTGTTCCCGTCTTTTATTTACAGAAATTTAGGAGAATTCATCAGTCATAGAACAATCTGTGTTTTAAGATAGGTGAGAGTCACACAAGTGTACTGTACCCGCTATCTCCCCAAAACAGTATGTGCAAGAAACCTTGCAACTAACACTACTGCAGAGGGTCCCACTCAGGCTGTGCTACACAAACCTCTGTCAAGAGGAAGGTGGCCTGGTGTAGAGCCAGGAGCTAGCCTTGCAAAGGAATCTGCTGCTGCACCATCATCCTTTGAAAACTTTGACAGTCCCTTCTGACTACGTATTTCCTACTGGCCTTTTCCCAGAATGTACAGCCTGGCAGGGGAACCACCTTGCTCAGTTAATATCTGTCCAACTTTTTCAAGTTTACGCAATACTGGATTATCTTGCAGCTTTAACTGGAGGTGGATTTTTAAAAAGCTGTTTAAATTCTATGCCGCACAAATCCTTTTTATACATTTGCCACAATGTTCCTAGAAACAGAAGGGCCATATTGCAAGAATATTCCCACTTCTTTTATTCACAGGTAGCTTTGTGTTACAGGTTCCTTTGGCAAGAAATATCAGTAATATGCTGGGATAGATTCTCTACCACTAAATGGACAGAGGATTTCCTTGGTAGCCATCACAACTCATCCCACCATCATCCTATCGGTAAGTATGTACCCTTGGAACCAGGCAACGGAGCGAACCTGACTCATCTCACAGGCTAAGTACCTTCCTGCAAATTACCTTACTTCTCTGGATGTCAGTTTTCTGTTAGATAGGATGAAGTACTCCTTGGGAAGAGGATGCTGATGAAGAGAGCTACATAAGAAGTTAAGTAATTGTGTATTGACTAATAGTGTATGATTATTCTAAGATGATCCTCTTGTCCAAGAATTTTCAATAATATGAAGTTGAGAAATACTCAAAGCTCTCCAGTTAGAGAAAACAAGGGATTCATACCATTTGAAATAATAATTTTTAACAAGGTCATTTGTAAGTGGAGAATATACCAACAAAGCAGAAGATGGGAACTCAGGAAACGTCCTTAACTTCAATTGACTTAAGATTCTTTTCCAGAGTTACCAAGTCTACTCTTCTTCCTCCTTGCCTCCTTCAGCCTTTCTTCCTCTGTCTCATGTTACCCCCCACTCCATGTCTCTTGCCCAGAGGACTTCTCAGAACCAGCTCAAGAGCCTAATGTGCCTATATGGCACATGGCACAGTGAGTCCTGTCCTTGATTCACACATAGATTTTACTGGAAGGAAATAAAAGGTAGCATCCTTGTTAACATATGAGTTATTCCTGGAAGCTCAAATTTTTTCCCATCAAGTGGGGATTGTTTTGTTTTCAAAGGCCTCAGAAATGTTCTTCTGCCAGCTTTTCCCCAGCCCAAACATAATTTATTAAATGAGACTGCAAATTTACTTTAATCACTGTTACTTCCCCTCATGTCCCCCTCCTTACGAGGTTTCAGAAGAATCATAAATTTGCTTTATTCCTGTCTAAAAGCTTAATGCTGTTCTCTTCTTTCCTGAGGACAGAAATCCAGGCAAGCACGGTTAGACTTCTGGTTATCTGAGAGGGACACAACTCTCTTGGGTCATCTTGAGCCTGTAGAGAACAGTGTAGAGACACTGCCTGTGTAGGATCAGAAATACCCTCGGTGTACAGCCTACATGTCCTTGGCATGATAATCTGAACAGGTGCCAAGTACTATCCTCCGGCTACACCTTTACGAACATATTACCTGTCAAGGGGGTGCCTCGAAGGCCCTGTGATATGGAACATAGCTGGCTGAAACCTGCCTTCAAATAAAAATCAGTCCTGCAATAGGGTGAATGCAGGCCATAGTTCTGTAGAGAGTCTGATAATAGGACGAGGAAAACAGTATCTTACAAGATTGAATACTTCACTTATTCTAAGAATATCTGGCAGTTGTGAGTAAAGCAGCAGTTCTGGAAGTCTGGGGAAGTGTTGTCATCGTTGCCTACCTTACTGTTTCTAGACTTTCTGCCAGAATGCGATCTAGTCACATCTGATGTGAGTGGACATCCAAGCACACAGCTGCTTGTGACTGTTACTAGCATTACATCAGGGACATATCGGAGTCCAAATCAGGCCAGAAATTTCAGAAGATGAGACTATTTTGACTCGCAATGTGTCTGGACTGTGCTAGAAGACAGTCTTCTCTCTTCTCTCCTATGTGTGCTGGGGAACCTCCTCGTGAAGGTCTTGCTCCATCTTTGGATTTCCTGTGCTCTAGGAAAATTCAGGCTTTCTGCAGCTGGAGCTGGGCTGGAGTTCCATTGGCTCCAGCCAAGGTAGTCAGTTTTGGCCAGTGCCACTGGACTTGAATTCGCACACAGAGAGAGAAAGCCAAATTCTGGCACTCACACAAGTTTGCAGTACAGATGACTGGCAAATCTGGACTTGAAAACACTCATGGTTAATTAAAAATGGAGACAAGTTCCTGAGCCAAACTGAGGTGGGGAGACATTTTTATTGGCTGTTTTATCCCTTTCTCCACCCAAAAGTTTTCCATCACATTGTTTGTAAAAGAAAAAAAAAAATCCCTTTTCTCTCAGTTTACAATTTGTTCACAAGACAGTGAGAGAAGGATACTCTATGTGAAGCTAAAATGCTTGCAGATCACTGTGAGTTCAAAGGATGCAGCATGTAAATATACATTGGAGAATTACTATTTCCCATCAGCTGGATAATAGCAGGCAATCCACCTGAAGGTTGGAACACAATATCCGGAAGAAGCTATTGCTTTTACATATCTTTATAGTCTGACATGAAAGATCTGAAACTTCTCCTGCATGTGACTCCAACATGAATAAAGATCATAACAAAATGTATTAGAAGAAAATGAGAAATTCGTGGCTGATACAGAGGTACCTGCATTGTGACTAGATTATATTATTATATTATATGGCTCACTTGTTCATTCCTCTGGACGGTTGCTGACCATGTTCTAGAGGATCTTAACTTTGTTGCAGACCCCTTGACTGTACTGACTTTTAATCATGTATCAGGGAGACTTGAAATAAATCAGGCAGTGCTGTTGGCTAATAATGAAAAAGCAGAAAATACAAGCATCATCTACAAATTGTTGTGTATATACACAGAGAGTTGTACTCCCTATCCATGGTACAGGTAATTCATCCGCAGAGATAAGAGCTTTGACTGCTTAAACCAAATTTCCCAGGAACTCTCACAACTTGGTCTGCATGGGAATTCTTCTGGCAACCAAACCAGCAGTACCATGAGCAGACAGTTGCTTTGTCAAACTCGTCATAACAAAGGACCACAAACTGAACTTACTTAAGAAGAAGAGTTAGAAAGTATTTCCTCCTCACGTCAAGCCCTCATGTCTTATAGTTCCGGTCCAAAAGTCCCTAATCATACACATATTTGCTGGAATCCTTTGAAACAATTCTGGCGCTCATCTGAGCTTTGCATGCTTCCCACTTTAAGCACGTGTAAGGAGTCTCTTCATGTTAAAGATCTCTTTGCTCAGACCCAATCTCTGAGCACAGAACTCCTCTTGGAGTTCAATGTGTCTAGGGGTCAAAAAGCCAGGCGATGGAGGAGGGCCTAGAAGAACTCTATCTCACTGCCTGATGTCATGCTAAATCTGGGGTGGCAAAGGTCAGAAAATCATCTCAGAGATGCTGACCAGGAATCCAGAGATTTCAAGAAATGTGTATCCAACAAAACTGTACTAGAATAGATTTAAACCCTCTGACATCATCCCTACTCTTTACTCTTCAGCATGCATTACTTGTAATTGGTGCAGATCCTTCCCATCAGCAGTTTCTTAGCCAAGAAATGCAACTAAAGATACCAACTGCCACCATGCTGTGGGAGAATAGCACAGCCTTGGGCACTAAAAGCTTCCCAAGAACATCCCCTAGCAGATAGCATAAACTTAGTGAACCATGGGTGGGAAAGGGAATTCCCCGAGAGATGCTGTGACAGCACAAACACTGCAAAGTAGACATTATTTCTATGTCCTCACAATTTCCATACAGCTCTAGACTTTTCTCCCCATAGTATTCAAGACTTGAGCACCCTTAATGAATCTCATTTCTCCAAGACATGGATGAATAAGGGAGGAATAAATAGCACTTCCTAATTTTGCAGAGAGATCACTGAGACAAAAAGGGCCTATCCCTACCATGTGGGATGTGAGATGAACGGAGCTACCTCCAGATCAGCTTGTAGATGCACCAGAACTATTATATTAGCAGCTGCAAATAAATACCTTAGCAGACTTTTGCTGTCTCCAGGCCTCAATTGTTTCCTTGTCCAGCTCCAAGCTGTGCAACAGAGATGTATCAGCTATCTCTGAAATTCCCTGGGTGCTGCACTAAGGGCTGAGACACCTCAAGTAACAGTCATAAAGTACATCTCGATTACAAGATCATAAAGCAGGATCACAGCCATGTAAGGAAAAAGGTTTCTGGGCCCAGGAAACAACATGTGGACTACATCAAACAGACTAGCTACCTTTGCATACATTTGCAGCCCCTTTTCTCAAAGCCACCTTCTCAGACCTCCACAGCCATGGGCACAAAAAGCCTCAGAACATGAAATATGCAAGTCACCAGTGGGACTGCAGAGCTGGGCTGGCTCCAGCCACTTCAGGGGCTCCACAGTTCTGCCCATCTTGCCAATTCACACAGCAAAAACACACGACAGGTTATCACATAACATACCTAGTCAGATGTGACAAAGGAGAAGGCAATCTAAGAAAACAGTACAGGTCGCAGGATCAAGAGAAGGAGTCCTTTCTCATGTTAGAAATGCCTGTGGTTTGGTTACCTGAGAAGCTTGGTGAGTGATGCCTTTAAGGAGGCTTTCACTGTAATCAGATGCTTAAGCACCCCACAGCATCAATAACCCCATCCAAAGTGAGACCTGGATAAATGAGCAAAAAACTGCTGACATTAAAAAGGAAACACTGCAGTGAGTTGCTCAATTACCAACCTTTGTGCAATGTTTAGTAGACAGAGAAGGGCTGTCCTATCTGGTAAGTGACTCACAACATGAAAGAACATAATACCGTAGCGATCAATCACAAAGGTGAATAAGCAGCAGCAGTTTTGTCCAGAGGCTGAGTAACATACGCAGCTACACATCAATATGATCCATGCTGCTGCTTCTTTCCACTTACTTAAATGAGTGCTACTGAGCCTAAGCCAATTGTATCATGTGGTGACTTATCTGAAGGGTGGAGATCAAAGAGCATCAGAGGGTTTCAGACGCTCCACACAGCTTTACTATTGCCAAACCTCTATTGCAACAGTTGTCTGAGTCCAGATAACTGCTCAGATCATCACAGGAAAGTAATTGTACAAATTCTACCTGAACAGAAGCTACGATCTACTGGGAAAACCAACAAAATCTAATTTTAATCCAAGGTAGTAGTTTCTACTATCTTTTCCAGAGATAAAGCTTATCCTTTCTCCTACCCCCGGATGCTCAATCCTACTCCCAAAGCTTATCATTCCCTCAATTGTGTTGAAATGTGGTTGAAACGTTCATCATGCAGAGACTTTCTCAGTTCGGGGATCCAGTCAGAGTCCAGCTTCCTTTCCTCCCCATCCCAGCTGCACTAGCAGGGTAACTGTGTGACCAACAGCAGGACCAAGTCAATTTTGCCACCATACAAAATTAACATGCTCTGTTGGGAAAGGACTCTGCTTTTACCTGTTTCAAAGTGGATGGGAAAGATGCAGTCAAAATTGAAATTACAATAAATAAAATGGAGTGATTGTGGACATTAGCAAGCACAGCAGGTGAAGCATAGTCAAGAAGTCAACACTGATGGACACCCTGCAAAGGAACCCATTGTTTGGATCCCCACAAGCCACACTCCTGGCTGCCCTGGTACCTGCTCTGTGGACAGCCTTCCTCCACCCCTTGCAGTCCCCGCAGGCAAGTAGCAGCAGGCAGAGGCAGGACACAAGAGCAGAAGGTCTGTTTCATCATCAGTCTCATGTTCCCCTCCCAAGCACAGATCCTTTAGGAACCGGTCTGACCTCCCACAGCACCCAGCTGACCTCCCAGAGACAAGTCTTGACGATGGCACAAACTTCTTTCAGGTAAGAAATAAGACCTGTAATTTTTAACAGTAAGAGTTGGTTCTAATAAGTTAATAGCCTGGGGAACGTGACCTGCAGTAGAGCAAGGGGTGTCCATGGACTCAACAACTCAGCCTGCCTCTCCTAATACCTGCTCACAGAGTCTGAGTGAGAGTCAGGGGCCTTTCCCTCACTTTCACTGCAAATTGCAGACAACAGGTTTGTAGAGAGAGCAAAGTAAATGGGTTGCTTGGAACCAGTGCTGGGAGAGTGTGAGCCAGGAAATCTACTGAGAGGGCAAGCATGGGTGAAATAGGGTGGCTACATATCACAGGGAGGATGTCAAAAGGAGATGAGCTTACAGGGTATGTACAGGAAGGATTGGGGGTTTTTCCTCCCCTGGAGCGCAATCTTGAGTTCCCCTGTCTTTCCCATCCACAGACATGAGAATATACGAGGGGGCAGCTGAGAAGGTAAGGCTCATCTCCTTCCAGACTTTGCCCACAACTGAGTGACAACCTGCCCCTGCTACCACTTACTGTAACTCAAGAATTGAGCAGCAACATGAACTTCAGAACAGCATAATCATGGTGAGTAGTGAAGGTAGCAGAGATTTCTCATTTAAAAAGAGAAAGCTGTCACACACCCTTCCACACTGCCATTTTCTCAGTGGTCCCGAAAGCTGAGGACAGCTGGTGGCTATTTAGGAAGAGCTGGGTTTGCACAGCATCAGATAGGAATTCACCAGACAGATGGAAAGTCCGTGCCAGCAAGCCACCCTCCAGCTGCGTTAAGCCATGAAATTATCCTCTTTGTGAAGAGCAGAAATGCTTTGAGGAACACACAGCATAACTGGGAAGGACAGAGCTGCCTTGGCAGACGGGCACTGCTTTGAGTAGATACAAGCTCCTTTCACGGTGCTCATATACAAGTGTTTGATGGCTCCATGCAACATAGGAAGACTCACCCACAGAAGAGACACAGAGTCAGTGTAACATTACCCAATCTCCTTGCTCTCTTCTCAAAGGAAAACTCATCATTTCATACCACAGGCAAGCAACAACAACAAAAACGCAGAACCCAAAGCCAAATTCTTTAGCACTGAATGTTTGACTCTACAACCTTGGTAGCTTTTTTTCCTCCTTTTAAGACATGCAAATATAGATAAAAATACTGTAATGATGCTTATAAAACCTTTACAATGCCGTGTCTGGGGTGATCACATTATTCATAGGTTAGCCAACCTTACATGAATAGTGCAGCTCATTCAGTTGATTTCTTATTCAGCTATTATACAGCAGTACATAACGGCACAGCGCGTCATAAACCCTCTAAAACACTCTTTTAATGTCTTCCCAAGTATTTCTAACTTAGCATTACAACAGTTCCTCTCAACTCCAGAGAAAAATTTCTTTGGAATGCATGAATGCAAATGGACAGAACTCAGAAATAGCCTCCAGATAACCTAAGAAGCAAGAAAAAGCCTTTTGCACACTTAAAGACTTTGTATTCACTAAGAATTTCCAAGGATAATGGTGTTTTTCCCCCTTCAACAGAACACAAGGGCCAGATCCATCTGCAGAGATGGTAAAAACTAAAACAGCTGATGTTGCAGTGGGGTGTTCTGGGAGATACACCTCGAGGTTTCTTTTCCACTCCCCCCTCCCCATCCTGTAAATCCATTCTGGTGTGCAGACGCAAGATAAGGGCTTATTATTTTTCACCAACACTAGAGGCAAGAGAGAGTCTGTAATCCCATCATTTCATTATTTTCTCATACAGCAGTATATTAGTTTGGAAGTTAGCCCAAGTTCTTCCACTCCACATCAGTGCCTTCAATCTGTTAATTAGATAGGAAGACCCTTAACTACTCTCCTTTACCCAGACAAGCTCTCACTTTGACAGATTTCTAACTTTAAAGAGTTGCACAAAAGACTGTTCCAAGTGAGGCTTCCTATCAATCTCAAGAGCAGTCCCCAGCCCGTGCTCCAGACATCATCTCAGTCAAATACATGGGCAAAAGGCTGAATTTCAAAAGAACTACCATGACCCAGTTTTACTCCAACATTCAAGAAACCTCAACGTATACGTTATTTCTACATTTTTACTTAATTAAGAGAAATCCAACACTACCTTTCCAACTCAAGCTTAGAGGCCAGGGCAGTTCTGGGTTACAGCCTCACCCTTAGAGGGTACTACGATATAATCATCTCCCTATCAAGTGATGAGCTGAGTTCAAAAGACATTAACTTTAAAGCAATCTTTCCTTTGGCTGAGTGCAGAAGGAATCACATCTAAAATACTACAAACTCTCTTGAGCCTGTTCTGCTCAAACCCAGATTACATTCAGTCTTTGGAACCATCAAGTTATCTTCTAACTTTTCTCAACATAGTGGAATCAAGCCCCAGAGGTTTTCAGCAGACCACGCCGGGAGAACAACCGTGTCAGATTAGGATCTCCAGATCAAATGTTTTGTCACTAGCAACATGTCAGCTCTTCATCACAAAACACAAGAGTGCCATTCAGTCCATTACTTGAAGATAATACAGTTAACAGGCAGTATATGTAAGCAGATCATGCTCAGATAGGAACAGTTGCACTGCAGTCAGTTTTTGTTGGCAAAAGCAACCCTTTGTAGAGTTACGAAGCACTCCCTTCCAAATCTTTCTGTTAGAAACACGATCATTTGGATGCTGAATGCCATTAGTCTGAGCAGTAACAATCCCAGAAGAGCTCAAAACGAGTATAATACTTGTGAAACAAAAGTCAGACCTATAATATATCAACTACTCATTCAGCATGAGACTAAAGTATTTGGGTCTTTAATGCTTCGGTTATGTTAATTCTGCCTTCAAAAGATCATTAAGCTACAAGGAAGAACACAGAATACTCAGGCTTAATGCTGTAGCTTGAATCTTTTCATTTCTTATTTAACACAGGCAACATAATCACCAAAATGCAGTGCCATGTTAAAAAAAAAAAATGTTTTAGAGAAAAACCTTGCCAGAAAATGTTAGTGACCTCAGCACAAGCATATACAATTTTTAGGAAAAGCTTTGATTAAGGATTTTTTTTGCTAGGCCAGTACCAAAATATCTCAGGTTTACAGCCACATCTACTTAAACAACCATGTAGGTCCTTATACCTCAGATCTAACAATAAATTTTCATAACCACCTTTCCTTCTTTAAAGAATTAAATAGAGAAAATAAGCATCAAAGCCTGAAGACTGGTCTGAGTGTATTTTAGCAGTTAAACACATGCTAAAAAGGCTCAAATACAGAGAGGACCATGAGTTTGCGCATCTCAAAAATAACCTGCCCATTTACAAGCCATCATTACCTTGGCCACAGACGTCAAAGGGACTTTGGGGGGTTTCACCGTATTTTGAATTCTTGCTTTGCCCATGTTCATTAGTTGGAATGAGATCTCCAAGTCAGCTAAGAAAGAGAGAAAGAAAATGTGAGTTTCAGCTCTGTGCAAATCTGATTGCTGAAGATTTTCAGCTGATCGCATTACCCCCTGGCCTAAGCCGACTAATTACTTTGACTCAATTGAACAGTAATTGGATTGTTCCCTATAGCTGTGGATCAATGCCACAGCATTGTGCTATTGATAATACAGTAAAAGCCTATTAAATCCATGGCCTTGTTGCAGACAACAGTGGCTTTAAAACAGATATTTCCTTCTATTATGAATATTAAGGCTAGTTTTCTTCTTACTTAAATCATTGTAAGGGCATTAAAAATATTTACCAAGATGCAGCAGAGTGAAAGATCAGAAACTGGGCAATGGTTTCCTTCCAGGCAAAAATTTAGAAGACACTTTTCTAAGGTTTATCCATTGAGGAGTTTCAAAAACATATTTTAGATCCTTTGCCTGGAAAATTTGTATTTAAGGAATTGCATTGCAAAATTTTTCCAGTTTCTTAAGGCAACAGTCAAAATTACAAAAGTCAGAACAGGTGTTCACAGCTTTAACTCCATCTTTCTGTTGGTTATCAAGAAAACAGGGGTTTCCCTGAGTGCCCTGCAGCATGCAGCCACATCTACAGACTAAACTATGTTCCAGGTGAACATTGCTGTTGGAGAGCTTTCTATGATGAAGAAGGAGAAACTGACCTTCTCAAATGACAGGGACTGTTGACCTTGCTGTGGCCAGCAGCTGCAGAACTCAATTGCGCTGCTGAACATTGTCCTCATCAGGATATGATGAGTAGGAGTGGTCTCTGCTCGCGTGGGTGAGGGTGGAGCACACCTTGAGAAGAGGAGCTGTAGCTCAAGTTGAAGAGCCTCAAATCTGGGTGACACTTCACAGTCCGCATTCAGCGGACAAGCCAGTGGAGAAATCACTCGTGGCCTTTCCGTCCATAACCCTGCATCTTCTCCTTAGCAAGATGCAGAAGTGCTCAAAAATGAGACTGAAGCACATGTTCAGCTCACAGCTGTACTTGGTCCTGAGAAGGCAAAGTTAATTCTGGCAAAAGAGTTTTCAAATACAGATAAATTTGAATCAGAAAGATTTACAGATATCTGTAACACTGCAGGTGGCCTGCCAGAGACTTTGTCATAAAGTTTTGTGTAAATTAACCTCAAAAAAAGGCTCCGATATTTTATCATTTTCAGGAATCATCTCAAGGCAAATGTGTCTAGGTTCATTTTATGGTTGAGAAGAGATTGCCTCTGTAATAAATGAGAACATCAACCCTTCCTCAACCACCTGAGATGAAAACTACCTCCTCTCCGAACTTATCTTGACTACTGTCAGCCTGCTGTGGCAGCACTGTGCGCAGATGATGGGAAACCAGGATTTATCCCTCCGGGTACTGCCTCCCTCTCCACACAGGGCAGCAACACAAAGCATGGGGAAAATGCTTTATTCCCAGCTCGCTCATGGTGATAGGTTTTGCGCTTCCCAGTGCCATAAGACACAAGGTCTGAGCAGACACATCTGGAGTCGGCAGTGAACTATATAATGAAACTTCGGCATAGCTTGTTTAAACCTTACACCTTTTCTGAGAGTAGGGATTGAAGGTCTCTAAACCTCCTGCCTGAGGTGATTAATTAGACGATTATTCACACACAATGCTTAATCCCAAACCCATGGAGACCTGTGGGAGCATACTGACTAACGACCTGCAAGTTGCAACCCAGAGACTCCCCAAAGATTAATTATGTGCCAGACCTGCTCAGATTATAGGCCTGATTTACAACACCATTTGGTATTAAACTTGCCCAGCTCTTTCTATTATTCAGTTTAACATCAAGTGTTTGTGCAGAAGTGCTCATGTAGTTGCTTCAGGGAGCACTTTTGGAGCACATTTAAAATCAAACAGGTTAGTGGCTTCCAAGGGAAAAAAGAAAAAAGAAAAAGAATAAAAATAAAAATAAAATAAAAATATTGGCTCGGTCCTTGGTGCCAGGGAAAGGGCAAGAAGAGAGGAAAAGGTAAGAGTAAGTTTTATTTGAAAACCTCTAGCACACCCATGATGTGGGATACCAGCAAGTAGAAAGGGGCTTGCATTCACCAACAGCCTGTTCTATCCTTCACCACACGAAGATTCGTGTTAGTGATTTTTGGTATTTCAACTTCTAAAGTATCCAAGGACCCTGTTCTCAGCACCCGCAGAAGAAGAGACTTTCCCTGTCATTTCAACTGGCCATCAGTGTGGGCAGCTCCAGGTCTGGATGAAAGCAATGGACCTTTCATTGCTAACATGTCCTCCTGGTCCTTGGCATGCTGGAGGAAGCAGCAGCACCTTGTCCTCTATCAAATACAGAAGTGACAAGTGGTAGGTGGGAAACAGTGAGGGATTAACGTGTAAACGGACAAGTTTCAGATAGGAATAAAAACTGGTTAAGAAATAGCAAGACTGAAACCAGGAGGCAGGGAAGATGAGGAATGAACTGGAGAGAGATGTGGGAAATCAGGCGGTGATATGAGGGAATTGTATTTGACATCTTTAAAGCAAGAACCCAGAAATCCAAATATGTCCCACCATTTTGCTGTTTGGTATTATATATGAATATGCAAAAGAGTTAGCTTCAATATTTGTATTGCCATCCCTTCTTCCAATCTCTCTATTCAGAAAAAAGTCTTATTTTGTCAGCTGCTGTGCTCTTCCACCTGCAGAAGAATAGTGAGGTTCTTCAACAGAAGACAGACAAGCAGAAGGTTCATGCTTGTATCCATGTCCTACATCGGTGCTGTCCTGCCTACATGGTGTGGCAGGAAAGGGGGTAAAGTTGCTTATGAAAACTAAGGTAATCCATCAGGTCAATGCCACCCCGTGTCACACAGATGTGGAAGGAATGAACGTAGGGAGATGAACTGGATCAGTGAGCCTTTTCTACATGAGTTAGCTTCTGAGTGTATTAACCACTGGAAGAGCCCTCTTTAGTGACTTTTTGAGAGAGTTTAACTTCCTGACTAGCCTTAATTGGGTCAATACACTCAGGAGTAGGATCAAGGCGTTTGCTGGTTTGTAATGGGTATTCTGGGGGATCTAGATTTCACTGAGCCTGTGCTTGCACTCTTTAACCACAGCTTCCTCTCCAAAGAGCTAAGGGAGGTGGGGGGAGGTCATCCAGGAGGCAGACCCACATCTTATTCCCAGCCAAGTCATCATCCATCTATGGTGCAGGGCAGAGGTAAAAATCTTCCTATAGAAGAACATTCAGTCTGTGAACAGGAATCCTTCAGCTGTACAGGGTGGTCGTATTGAGTCTACATCCCGCCACCAGCCCCAAAAGGCACAAGCCAAAGTCCTGAAATTAATAAACAGAGATGTTAGAGCTGTGGTTATTCCTGCAGTCCGCATCAGATACAGCAGGCAAATATAAGGACCCTGAATTCCTGTAATCTCCAGCCCGAACGGATCACAACTCCTTTGGTCAGGAAAGACTGTTTTCCCGAAATACACTACAGCAACACTCACTCAAGTGTTTTTTTCATTTTCTGATGTCATTTTTGACCTCTGTCAAAGGGAGGTCACAGGACTGCACAGACTGTCCTCATCCCACAGCAGGATCCTGCATGGGCATCAAGTCAGCAAATTAGAAATTGGATTGAGGAAAAACTGGCTCTGCTGGGTTGTCTTGTTGATAATCTCCCTGACTTCAAAGCTCACATCTGTCTCGTGAGGTGGGGGACGGTTTCTAACTTTAGTTGACCCAAATTACTTCCAGCCTTCCTCTGCAGCACACAGCAACACTGAATCTTGGTATTGTGCCTTGATCATTGCATCTCTGAAATAAACTGTCCTGCACATCTCTGCAAAGAAAGCTTGATAGGGAAAGGCATTTAGATGAAGCCCATTGGTGGTTCAGCTGTCCTTAACACCATTATTTTCTGATTTGGAGTAGCAGCAGGGGAGAACCTGAGCACAGAACAGGCTTCATTTGCAAGGTGCTGAGTATTTTGCAAACTCCTATCATATCTAAGAGCAGTTCCTCACCTAATAGGAAGAGTCATGCTCTGTTTTTCCATAAGGTGGTCCTGTAGGCAGCAGAAACAAGTTTTCCTGAAGTTTTAGTTAAGAAAAAAAAATGATGCAAAGCTCTATAGCTTGCCTCAGCCTGACCTACCTTTAGCTTCATCAGAGATGGGTCATTCTTCTTTTGTATCCTAAAATCTTGTCTCAACCCCTCAGCAAACACGCACGTTCTGTAAATGCAAATTAACTGAAAGGTACATATGAAAAAGATTATTAGAATTAATGACAGGATTTTAATTACTCATATTTTTCTCTCAAATTAATTTCTAGCATATACTGCAGTTGTATTCCTGCTGGGGAGGGTGAACGTACATCTTGCCCTTCAGTACTGGGGTGATTTTTGGTCATCATCTCTAATTACAACTCCACTGACTTAGCTGCAATGATAGGAAAATAACTGTAAAATTCTCAGAGAGATTTGGAACTTTCACTTCTGTTATTTCAAAAAAAAACCCCGAAACTCAAGCAAAAAAATATAGCACCTCAGAAAAGGGTAAGGCCATTTTTAAACACCACAAATTAGCAGAATATAGCAAAAACCCAGGTTTTCACCTATTCATAGATGCGACCCTTCTAAAAAGTGAGAAAAGGGAGAAAAGGGGTTTTTCATTTAAAAAAAATTAAAAACCCTTAAACAGCAGGATATTATGTACCTGCTATTAAACTCCATCTGGCACTAACTGCAGGCAAGTAACAAGCCAAGACAACCTTTTTTGGGGGAAAGAAAAAAAAAAAGACTGATTTTAGGAGAAGCTGTAGAAACAAAAATTTTTTTGAACAGTTTCTATGCATCTTTTCAGCATGCACTTGCAATTTTTAAAGCTAAATGTATTAAATATGTTAAATAGGTCACGCTCTGTGTCCAGCACAGAGATAAGAGGCTCTTTAGAACTCCAACTGCAGAACTTTGGCTTTTGAGCTCAACTGGTAACCGCTTACATGGCAGGTCCCCAGTGCTTGCCCCGAAGGCAAATGTTACACTCAGAGAAAATAAATAAATCTGACTGCTCTCACGTTTAGTCTTGCTCCAGCACACCCATACTTCTATATATGGCACCCCTGGAGCTCTGGTACACAGACATCACAGAGGAGCGCATGCGTTGGAGAAGCAGTCCAAAAAAGTTAAAGGGGGCAAACTGGATGGTTTTGCAAGAATAAGCTGAGAGAAAATAGGTGACATTTCTGTCAAAGAGAACTTGGGTCCTGCAACTGCTTGCAGAAGTGACGCACAGTGACACGGTTTGACTCAAAAGGAAAAGCTACAGGAAGGGTCTACAGGAGAGAGAGACATGAAGTAATGTCATCATTGATCCACCCCTGCCTAAGCCAGGACAATACTGAAGATGAGCTATGCGACATAGCATGGGTTTATATTGGGGTAGGCACAGCCTTGGTATCCACCAAGGAAAATATTCTGGCCTATGCATGTGATGGGGGAGTGCAAGCAAACATCACCTGAGTCAGCCATCTCTTTTCCTGGAAGAAAGGGACCTCCATGGTTGGTGTCACAGCCTCGCTTGGAGCATGGTAAAGATTTCAGGTGTTCCAAGGTTCCAGGATTTTTTGTTTTCTTTATGGTTTCTTAACATAGAGGAGGGAGAAAGACAAAACGTGTTCTGAACAGCAGGACAGCTGCACCATGGCTCCTCGGGGGGCCGTGGGAAATCACAACGGGAGCTGCAGGAAGAAAGCATAAGGAATTGGATATCTACCTGTAGGCCACAAGGGACTGCTCCAGGGTGGATCAGTCTACCCAAGTGTGAGAAAGCCAGGAGGTAAAAACCCACCCCTAAACAATGGGCAACGTGCCCAGTCTGATCTGTCCAGGCACCCATATGCCTCTGCAGTGTCCCCACAAGCAGCAGCACCACCAGAGCAGAGACGGCTAGAGCTTTAGCACCCTGTTGAGATGCCAAAACGTAGTGCTGGAGCTCTCCAGTGCAAGTGTACTTCAATCCAATTAAAAGTAGGTAAATGCCAGTTAGCCTGCATTTTCCCTGCGGCTCTACATGAGCCAGGGAGAGCAAAGGACACCTTTCCGAGAGCGGTGGCCAGCCTGCTCGGAAAGATTTTTACAGCTGCATTTTCTGCAGTCTAAAGAGGGTAAGAAGGGACGGCGAGGGAAGAGGCTGCCAACATGTAAGTGATAATACATTAAAAAAGGTCATAAAACTCTTCTATCTACTGAGGATGGACCAATAATTTTAAAATGCATCAAGGTCTTAACTGAGATCTCCCCTAAGGACATCTTTCAAATGCTGGATAGAATGAAATGCCGGAAGACACCACCTGGAGAAGGCGATGAAGCTTCCATCTTCTGCAGACCACCATAGGCAAGGACTCAAGTGTGTCAAACCTAGGATAAAAGATTAAATTAGTTATGTAGAGTTCCATACAGACTTTTCAAGAGCCATATTTCACAAAAGCCCACAGCCACATTTCAGCAGTGTCTACTATTCTGCGTAAGTGCTTTTACATCCCATTGGGACCGCTTCTATCTCTAAATTGTACTAAAGCTTCAAGAACACTGTGACTGAGACCTGTAAAGAGAGGATTATAGAACAAGGACTTTGCTTTCTCTCCCCTTGTGTCTCCAGAGGCACTATTTAAAACCAGAGTCCTAAGTTCAGATCTGGCCATGAAAATCCATGACTCCCAAGGCTTTGTTGTAGAAGGTACCATTTTACAGTAGACCAGTAGCGCGTCAGCCCATCTGTGGACTACGCTGCACTTGTTTGCCATTCAAGAGGTAATTCTTCAGTGGGGTGTATCGCAGGAAGGGTTTAGACACCGCTCTGATTGCACAGGAATTAGCTAAACCACTACCTACCTCCTTAGTGGGCCAGTTTTACCCAGGGGAAGGAAGGAGTCTAGGAAGTTGTGTTGCACCAAAGCTCTGAAAGCAATGTGCTGTTTGGGCCAGAAATATCTTGGTTTATGAATAAATGCTCTTAGAGTCATGCTAGTTATCAGAGAGCATGGACAGACACAGAAACTGAAAAGTTCCAGCTGATGGCTGAAATAAGCTTCTGGAGACGTGTTTTGGAGAAGCAGGACAGCAAAGTATATGGTGACTAAGTAGGAACAAGGAATTAGATCAATAAATCCTCTCATCCTATGCAGCCCTGCATGGCATAAAAATATTACCAAAAAAACAAAAGTAAGGCCTGTGGGTGGTGAATGCTGTTCTTGGTCTTCACACTTCTGCCCTTTTGTTCCTGATTTTGGGCACAGCAAGAGAAGTGTGGGGAAAAAAAAAAAAAAATCAAGAATCAGTCATACACAGGAGGAACAAAATCTCAGACAGCAGCTAACGGGAAGCAGAACATATGTTTACTGTCATCTTCTTCCCCATATTTGAAACACCACCTTACTTCCAAGCGGGAGAAAAATCCTTTTGCAAGTCTCTTGGAAGAGAAGAGAGCACCTCATCAGCTGCGTGCTGGCTCAGCTCTCAGTGGTGGTTCATTTTCCTTCATCTGTGTCACCCTCCCCAGTGCACTGATGGAGCCTGTGATTAATTCAGCTCTTTACTCGAGTTTAATGCTGTTCCACAGATATTTTGTGGAAGTTGTTTCTCTCCCATGACAGGAAGCATCCCATTTTGCATGTGCGTCTCTAAATTGTTGCTTCTGACTGATGGCTCAGGCTGCTGCCACTCAAAGAACCATCCTTCCACGATCCACACCCTGCCACCAGTCAGGGGGCAGCTCAGTCCCCATCGTACAGAAGGGCCAAGAGCCCGTCAGAGGGATGGGACTGGCCCAGCATGGTGCGGGGATGTGGGGCAGCCCTGAACCCAGACCATGCCAACCGCAGCATGGCTTGAAAATCCAAACCAACCTGCACATTGCTGCCTGGGGAGAGAGAGGGCAACAAAAGGAGGGATAAAGAGTAACACACTTTGCTTCTGACACTCCCGTTTAAGCACGAAGATGGCTATGTAAGCTCTTTATTCGTGCCACTAGTTCATTTGTGCAACTGGGAGACTGTCGGGTTGTTCATATCTGGAACTGGATTCATTACAGGCTGCAGGACAAGGAGGATTAAAACTGGGCTGTGCACGAACTGTGAGCAAATCACAAATTGCCGTTCTAGCGCTCCTGCGTATAACACAGCACTAGACACGCATCCCAAAGCAAGGAGCACTTTTATGCACTTAATTCCTTCACCAGAAATATAATAAACAGACCCTGGAGGTTTCTACCACTTGATTCTCTGGTTTGTTTCATTTTTTCCCAAAAAGGTCACTTGTCCCCAAGCCATGGGGGACAGCAGCACTGACAAACAGAAGTGTAGAGCCATAAAGTGCATCAAAAATAGGCAAGCATTAAATAATTTTAAAAAGGAACCAACTAGCAATATTGTATACTAAGATGACGGTCACCCTGTTCACTGTCACACTCCACTCACCCTGGAGAAGAATTTACTCCCATGAATGACAGAGGCCAATCTTTTCTAAAGGTACTCCCCCTATGTTTTCTCCTGTCTGCTCCAAAGAGGATGAAGGTTTCACTTTTCAGATGAGTAGTTTTTACTTCACGTCCTGGATATTGTTGGCTCCTGGACAGTCCCACTTAGCAGCTCCACAGCACTGCCACAGTCATGTCCGTGTGAGATCAGAGCAGAAAGTACCAGGAGCATTTGGCATCATCAAGATAAAACAAACTTTTGCACCTGGAAATTTACCTCCAGTTTCAGCTGGGATATGTGTAGTGGTCATCCAGTCGTCCTTTCGCTGTTGCAGGAAGATTTCATGACACAACTTTCTGACAAAGTTTTTTTTTTTTTTTTTTACAGGCTGAGATTGGACGGGTAGTTAGAATATTCTCAGAGAGAGCAAGAATATAAAACTAAAATTAAAAAAAAGCCTTGAGCTGAAAAATTAATGAGAATGTATGAGACAGAAAAAAAAAATGCTTAATGAGTTGTTAAGGGACATTCTGTTTTGCAAAACATTCACGGCCACGTGCTAGCCATGACATGTCACAGCCAGCACATTTGCTTGTTAGGAATGTTTGACTTCGGATGCTCACAAGGAAGATGCAGGGTACTCTCATTAGAAGGACTGTCACTGGGAAATCAAAACTTGCTAATTAATATAACTCACCAAAACAGACAATGAATATGTAGTTACAGTGATATTTATACATTTATTTCTGAAGTGCTCTCTTTCGTCTCATGATTTGTATTTGTTCTATGATCTCGAGAAAGAAAACTCTCTATTCTATAGATCCTTTCATAGAGGTGAAGCATACCTGACCGCCTGCTACCGAATCTGCAACCGTACATGCTTCAACCATACACGCTTCCTTTGCCCTCCAAAAACAAACACTGGCCAGACCCACAGCTCTACCCTTGGCTTCATTTGCAGTCTTCATATTTCTGGGATTTGCTATTCATCCCTTGACCTCTCCTTAATTTGGACCTTGACAATTAAGCTGGCAGACACGGATTGTCTGATGGCTTTTCTCTTCTACACAAGGGAAGTTTGGAAGTTTATCTTTTTTTTTTTTTTTTCCAGTGGAAGGCAGGGGAGATACTAGGAAAAAGAGAGTTTTTGCCTGTTATGTTCTTGAAACAATTATTAAAAATCTTGGAGCTTTATTCTTACGAAGTTCGATAAAAGATAAACAGGAATATAAAGTAGTAACTAACCAGGATGAAAAAGAAACTATTGGTAATGAGGTCCGTGATATACTTGCTTGCACTCCTAGATACTGTCAAGAGAATAAATAGACATACACCACATGTGTGTGTTTGTTAGGTACCACCATAATTCTTACTGCACAGGGCAGTATTTTAGTTTTGCTTCCTTCCTGCATGTCTCCTTCATCCTCAGGAAGGAATCAGCCAGTACCAAAGCTGTCTGCACAGACTCACCCGTGTGACAAGCCACCATTAAACCAATCTCTGGTCTTCACTTGCTCCTGCATTCCCCACCACCAGTCACAATGCCCACCCCACCACACACACTAAGTCTGTACTGTATCAGTGGACGTTTGAGTCAAAGAAAGGAGCAAACACACCTCACTGGCCTCTCGAAGTCATCTGAGTTTTACACACAGGAGGTTTTTAACATGGGGATTTTATAATGCAGTGTGTTCTGGACAGCAGTAGTGTAACACAAGGCATTCCGCAGGGAGCAGATCCAGATCCTGCCAGGGGGATCGGGATAGATTTTAAGTATCAGTGTGAAGGCAGATTGTCTCCTCATCGGTCATAGCACTGTAAGTATTAACTCAATGTTGATCTAACAGGCATTTCTCCTGTTCTTGCTCTGCAACAGCAGCTTCTAGCATTGACAACAGAAGCTCTCAGAGTTTCTGAAGTTCGTATTACAGAGACAGAATAGGATCTCCCAAGCTTGGGATTTCCCGATTAACACTGATCCCTCACACCTCGGCTGTCTCGGATGGCCCTGCGCTGGCTGTGAAAACTGAGGCATTTGGGACTTGCGTGATCCACTGAGCTCCAGCACGCTCCTCTCAAGAGGCAGGGGCTTGGATTACAGACTGCAGCACGAGCAGCACTCAGGGAGACATGCAGGCAATTTTTCCTGCTTGTTTTCTTTCCTGAGTTGTCCACCTCTTTTTCTCTTTTTTCTTTTTTTCTTCTAATATGCAGGGGTTTTTTATATCATTGGGGTAGAGAGAAAAACAAATATCTTACCTGCGGAGAATTTCGTGTCAGAGGTCAAGATACTGTTTTCCTAGAACAGGTAAGGCAATGAGAAACCATTACTCTCCCCAACAGGGGATGAATATAACCTTTGTCTAATACCCCCTGTCCTATAGCTGTCACACGGGCACTTGGAGCAGACAGGCTGAGCATTAGGCTGTCCTGAATTCAAAGCTCCTGTCTCCCTGGCCCCTGCCAGCAGGCATGTCTGTCTTCATCTTCTTTCTCCAGTGTGACCTGAAATTAATGAGAACAGTTAATATTCTGGTCTTGACGAAGGCATCTGCACCCCTAGCCAACAGAGCTGTCTCCTGGCGTTGTGAGGTGATATATCCAGAATCAATTTTGCATCTTCGTGTCCAAAACACTGAAACAAACATAAAAAGGCAAGAGTCAATAAACTGGATAAAAAAGACTTCACTCTGTATTGGCCAAAAATTCCTTAATGCTTCATGTCATGCTTTAGAAAATCACTTTAGCCTAAGAATCACTTAGTGATTACAGTCCTATTTCAGGCCCAGATACCCAAGTGAAGCTCTGATGGAAGGTTTAGAAAAGGCCTTTTAGCCACAGACAGGAAGATCAATCTGTTTAGTCTCAAAAGGGAGAGAGTGGGAGGCAACCTGATTACACTGTCTTCACTTGGGGAAGATAACGGAAACTTAGAAGGGATTCTAAATCTAGGAGAGAGGCTTAACAAAACGCTCGTGGCTAGAAGCTGAGTCCAAACCAGTTGCAATTAGAAAGGAGACACTTAAAACAAGGTATTTTTTTAAAAAGCCACTTATTTAAGTGGATGTGACCACTGGGACAGTCTACTTGGAAAGGACAGAGTCTCCACATGAAGACTGGATGTTTTTTGAGAGGTGTCCTGCAGTCACCGCTTATGGAGCCCAAGAGAGAAATCCATCTGGAATTTACCAAAATCTCACCTACCAGCTCCTTCTGAGCTCAGGTAAGACCCCAAAATAGCTCCATAAAAAAGGTGAAATATCCCTTCCTAGCAATGGCAACGCAGTGCTATTTTAGTCCACATCCACCTGGGCTTTAGCAGAGTTTGTGCCTTGAACATGAAGAGACCACCCAAACCAGCCAGTCTAACGCCTGTTTCACTGCCTTAATACCTTATCCCAGCTGGGTCTTTCTGCTGTCATCCTTTTACACCTGTGTTTGAACTGGAACAGAAGCTGCCTCGCGTAGAAAAACAATACATTTACAGACATCTATAGTACAGCCTTCCGTAACACTCTTCTGCAGCCTTTGACCAGACACCATGGACTAGAAGCATGCACAGTATTTCACTCCGTTTATGCACATTCACTCCCACTGTACTGAATAAGCGAGAACTGCTGGCCTTCCCCATACCAGCGTCCATCATCAATCAGCAGAGAGAGAGATGCTACCACCAGTTAAATGTCTATAAAAGCTCTAGATGATCTAGAAGTGGTTCAACAGGAATCAACAGGGCTGCATGGATGTTTCTCCCGGCACATTTGTACCCAACTTCTGCATACCAACAAGAAAATAATACCATGAGTTCCCAGGAAAATGAAGTGTCTCACTCCAAATACATAAATGCCAGGAGCACACAAGATAAATAATACAACTAGTTCCCTTTCTGCAAGGTTTCCAGAGGAAACTGTTCACTGACCAGCCTCAGATCCCATTAGTGATTCTGAAGCACAATGCTGTTTGATTTATTTATCAAAGCTGGTATTTTCAAAAGAGTTTAAAGAAAACATAGGCATCTGAGAGGGAAGGGAGAGAGACACAGAGAGATGCAACACAAAAAGCTCTCATCTAGAATGGCCTTTTCAAAAATTTGATGTTCCATGAAAGATTTGAGACATCCCCAAAAAACTTATTGAAACAGTTACACACTTCCCTACTCAACACCTAGCAAGGAGCTCCAAACACACAGGTGCAGAGGGGTCTGTATGCACATGAAACCCTTTGCGAGTGATGCAGAAGAATTTATCTATGGAGAACATGCCTGTGGTTTTAACCTCACAGCCCTTCCTCGTTCCTCTGTCTTTTCAGGAAAGAGCATATACTATGCAGGGGAAAACAAAACAAAACAAAACAAAACTTTAAATATCACACTGTAGCCTGGAAAAGACAAAGCACCATTTTCCATCCCAGGTACATGAGCTGGCAAACAAATGCATTTCCTCAGGATTTGGTGGAGAAGACCAACATGCTACACCAGGCACCAGCAGTGAGCAAGGCGGACCTGCCTGCTCTGCCCACGCTGGCTGGCACTTGGTCCTTGCACTGGAGCCCCGTTCTTCTTCTCAGCTGCAGAGAACTTCCCCAACATAGCTGCAGCTGCTAAAATTAGCGTGGGATAAAGTCTGCTGTATTCTGAACAATTTGCTGCCCTCTATAGTCCAAGCAGAGCTTTATTCAATCCACAGCAGGAACATTACTGCTGAATCCCTCCACCGACCCTTAGGAGTGCAGGCCCAAGACAGCACAAAAAAAAGGCAGTGATGACAGGCAGATCCAACTCAGCAAGTCACTAAGTCACCCTGCCAAGTATGTGACAACTCTAGGGAGTCATCCCAAGGGTTTTCTGTTGCCAAGGAAGTGATCCCCAAGAGTCAATCATAAAACTTCACAGGAACCATCCTGCAGCTAAAAAGAGGACAAACATGGCTTGGGGCAATACCTGGCTTGCTGCGCATGTTTCTCGCAGCTCTGCTGTGTCTGTAAGCTATAGGAATTCAAAGCTGGAATAGAAACCTGCAAAGTCTGTGTGAAGCTGAAAAGAAACCACAACAGCCTGAGCAGAGACCCCCAGAGAGGCACAAATCTTCAGCATACTTTAACGTACCTGCAGATAAGGCATTTCCTTTGTCAAACTTGAGCTGCTGACTTCCCAAGTTTGTCTCCAGGAATTAACCAGAAAAAGGGAGCTAAGCCCATCAGCTGCGCTCTGTGGAACCTGCCAAGACCACACGGGCCAAGAAGGGCTGAGGTTTGGAGACCGGAGCGGCTGAGCCGCAGGGTCCCACCGTTCAGCTTGGGCACAACACATAAATGACTGACAGTGCGTTCAGGAGATCAAGGACTTATTGCCTCCGATGGCACATGGCCCCGGTACTTAATTTATGAAAGAGGGAACACAGTTCAAAGCAGACTAAAGCTCCTACTTCCACAGCCCCACTATCCCAAAGCAATTTCCCCTTACCTACCGTCTTTATGAAAACTTACCATAAAGCTTCCAACAGGGAAAAAAGCACTTTCACTGCAAACCATTGAAGTTTACAGCCAGGTTTTTCCCCAAAGAAAACAGTTTCTGCTTTTCAGCCTTCCCCGATTATGTCGGTGCAACACATTGCTCAAGGTGGCAGGTGCTCTGGGTTTCATCGAATCTAGACAAAGCCTGCAGGTAGATGTAGCCCTCCAGTGGTGAAAAGAAAGACGCTCAGCTGTGCATTGTCTGTCTGTTTATAGGAGACAGAATTACCATAATGCAACAATTGCTTCTTCTCCTCTCTGTTAACTGTATTTGAGGGTGCCAATGGACAGAAGACATTAAATCCAGCCCTGCCTCCAAGTGGGCACATGGGCTCCATCTCGCAAGGACCGCAGTTCAGAGGCTGAGGACGGGCAGCAGTAGCACAAAGCTGAGCCGTGGAAAGCTTTCAGAGTCTTCTTCAAGCACAGCCTCACCTGACCCAGCTGGTCATCCTTCTGTGATGGAGCCCCTCAAACCAGATGGGAAGTGTGCCACACCCTGGCAGTCAGGGCACCCTCTCATCCTAATTCAGGGCCCATCCTGCCTGCTCAGATGGGGCCAAATTAATGGCCAAAACCACCAAGCTCAGATTGGCCACTGCCTTTGGGCTACCTCATGCTCAGTCCCGATCCCTAGAGGACATCACTACCATTTCACATACCATAGCTGCAGTCAGTCTCCCATGACCTTTGCGTTGAAACTGAGTCAATAGTGATACTGAGACAGCAGAGCTGGGAGATCTTGGTCAGCCAGCGGCATTTCCAACACCGTATGGGCTAACTCTTATCTGCACAGTGTAGGGATTATTTGCTGCTACTTCAAGGTCATCAAGAAGTGAAAGGAGAAGGAGCAGGACACGGGTCCAGAACAGAAAACTTCATTCACACCTTGTGGCTCTGGCCACCACTGTTTTACTGGATGTGAGCACCTGGGCAGAAGCCTGGATCACACTCCCATCCGCCCTCTTGCCACCAGGACAAGGGGGTCTCCTGTGAATAAATCGGAGCAGCTCTTTGCACTTTGCTATGCTCGTGTGACACCTCTGCAGAGCTCACCAAACTAGCAACATTTGGACACTGCCTGGCTCCAAACGCTGAGGAAAAACTCAGAATTATGTTGCCAGCCAGGTCTAGAGTGACTCGCGGTTTGGGGGCTGCCTGTCCTTGCAGAACGGGGTCCTTCAGGGCGCGATGCAGACCGCACCCAGCGCTGCGCCCACACCCGCGCCCAGCTCAGCAGCTCTCCCCACCTGCCGTAGGCGCGGCTCCAGCGCGGCGGTTTTCCAGCAATCCTTCGATATCGCAGTGCCACCTTCAGGCGGAGAGCCTGCCCCGCAGCCTCTGCGGGGGAGGGACCTGCCAGGGAGCCAGGGCAGTGCTGCAGGGCACGCTCATCCAGAGAAGTCAGCATTTAACTGAGTGTTTCCCCATGATAGCTGCAGCTTGCCCTCTCTTTCCAGCTGACCCCCAGCTTTGAGAACTGCCCGTGTGAACTTTTTTAGCCTTGTGACAGGTCTCCTTCCCAACACTCACAGCACTGATTTTTTTGTCTGAAGCGGAACCAGATAAGACACCACCAAGATGGCCCATCAGCCCCCAGTCACTACTTCACTCAGACCCATGTCCCAAGACACAATTTACCAGGTAAAACAATCATATGTGAAGGGTATCTACTTGGTAGCCCAGTGCAAGGCTCCTGCGAGCTGAGACCTTCCACGTCTTCCAACCCAAGTTTTTGACCTAATTCAGGTACCCCCACAAAAGCCTTTCCATTCTGCAGCCCATGTGTCTGAGCAGCAACCAGAGACAGGCTCTGGCTCTCCTCCAGAGTGGGAACGTCTTCACCTCAGCTACCTGCATGCAGACTTGTGCCCCCAAAGGGTACTGAGATGCCCATCACCCTTAGACACAAAATTTAGCAGAAAAAATAGCTATTTACACTGATGTTGTAAGCAAGGGGCCCATGTCATTGGGATCATCAGTAATGGCACTCTGATTCCATGACGCAAAGGCTGCAGATGGGGGGGATATCACCTGCTAGACCTGGCCATGCAGGACTTGGATTAATACATGCCAGCCCAACACAGGATGCCTAAGTCCTTATGGCACTGCCATATTTGCACAGTCCCGCCCTGTGGCTCCATGCACCTACCAAATTCCGAAGTTTCGCTGGATGACAACTCCTCGAGCTGCAAGCTCTGCCTGTGCTGCAGAGCTCCGTAAGAGACCCTGTCTTCCTGGGGCAGATTGCAACCAGCCTTTGGGAACACTCCCTGACTGTGGGACCAGTGATCCCAGCTGTGTATGGGGACATGGTCCCCCCGGCATCTCAGCAAGGGCCACAGGCTCGCTGGATGCCCAGACCATGCTGCAAGCACTGGGCATTCACGTTGGAGGGCACCATAGGAAGTGGTGTAATGGGATGGTCTCAGCACAGACGAAACCTCTGCATGGTCCTGAGCCTCAAAAGATAATGTGGGAGAGCAACATCAGCTCCCCACTATGAACAGGAGATTCTGGTACCTTACAAGAAGACAGACCTTTACCTTCCTGGCCATCCTTCCTCTTCTCTGACACCAGCTGTTACAGACAACCCCTCTCACTGCAAATTGACAACCATTTCCACTAAGCAGTTTGTTTCTGGAAAAGCCGCCCCTAGTAAGAGCTACAATTTGGCACCATTCAGCCCAGCTGGGGATAATTCACCCTCAGCGGCACATCAGCCTGCGGGCAGCAAGGCCAAGCAGACTGTCCCGCTGTGCTAGAAAAGCCAGCAGGCCACAATGCTCTGCAGCACGCTCCAGCCGGGAGCTCAAAGCATCACCTTGTTCGGCAAACAGTGCTGCTTATCATAGGGCCTGAATTAATTAAGCCTTGAAATGCATGGAGTGTGGGACACAACGGTGAATTACAGCTTTCAGCTGGATTCCCTGGGTCCTGCACCAGCTGCTCCACGAGTCTGGGCTGGCAGTGCTGAGGTAGGGCAGCCCAGCAGCTGCCTCCATTCAAACTGGCTGCAAACGGCCATAAAGAGCAGAAAAGAAAACACAGCCGAGAGCAAAGCAAGTCCACGGTGGCTTTCATCACCTCCTTCAGCAGCAGAGGAATTGGCACAGAGGACCCCGCCTTCAGCCTGCAGCAGAATTTGGCTTATGGCAGGATGATTTGAAAATATCCGTGTCAGGGAAGTGTTGGCATGGGTTGGACATCATAGTGTGACTGTGCCGGGAAGGTGGGAAGCCATTACACTGCCTTTATTTCCACACTAAAGCACTTGTCTCCACAACTGGACCAAGGCCAAGGCTCAACATCTCATACCAGTGAGGTGTATCCTCAGAGGTAGCAGCTCCCACCCAGGCTCTAGGAGGAATTTTGGCCATCTGAATACATCTCTGTGTGCCAGGCATATGCCACCCCAGAGGCCCTTGGCCGTTCCCACGTAGCACGGGGAGCAAACAGGCCAAACCTGCAGATACACAGACTACCTCTTTTAAGCAGCCCATTCCTCTAAGTCATGCACTCACCCATGCCAAGGTCTAGGTATCGCTTTTTGGTTAGAAAGAGGGGTGGCTCAGAGACAGGTGAAGGGCTGTGGCTGATGAAGAACATCTCAGGATTTGGGTGGTGGCTGCTTAATCCCGGTAACATCACGTTCAAACAAAGTATGTGGGGAACTCGGGATGGGGTTCACAACAGGCAGCTGCTCTCTCCTAATGCAGCACCGTCAGATGAGGCGACTGATTTACTGCCGTGCCCACAGCAGCTGGTTACGATGCTCAGGTCTCTAAAAAAAGCTGGGCCTGCAGCCCCCTGATGGTACCTGAGTCCTGGCTGGAGGTGGGTGCTGAAGTATCCAGTTCTGGAAGGTATTTTCCTGGGGCTGCTTTGAGATGCTCCTGCCCGCAGAGGCAACTTCACACTTTTGTAAATAGTTCTTTTCAATATCCCTAAAATGTTTTCAGTGTTTTGTTTCAGTTTCCACAGAAAAAAGAATCCCAAAGAAAAACCCTGAGGATGGGGGACACATTTCCATTCTAACCAGAATTTTAGGTAAAAATTCTCATTTTCCTGGACCAGTCCAGTAACTACCTATGTTATCTTTCACCCTTCTGCAGCATCTGGAAGGTGCTCTGCAGAATGTCATCAATTAAAAATCTGCAGGAAATCATTTTCCTAAAGTAAATGATCAAGGAAAAAGAGGAAGGGTCTCGCAGCCCATAGGCACGTTGGGGTGCAAACGATGGGATCAGGGCAGGACAAGTGCATGCCAGCGTTTGCACAGCATCCAGAGGAGCTGCACCAGCTCTGCGCGTCAGATATGTCAGATGGATCAAGGTTCACTCCCAGGATCCAGGTCCCTCAAAGAATCTGTGGTTTGTAAATTTTTCAGGGGCTTGATGGTGTTAGAAACCCTTCTTTAGTAACATTACAAGTAGACTTGTAAACCAAACAACATATGTTCAATGAGAGTCCATCTGGTTCAATAGAAATAGATCTTTATTAATAACATGCACATCATATGTATATTTAAAATACATATACATTTTTCTACTATTCACTTTAGAAAACAATTTCATAAAAACCTTTAATCAGGTCCCAAGTAATTTTAAACATTAAAAAGCCATTTTTTATTACAGAACCGGTAGGTATTATTCCAATTTAGTGGTGTATAATCACCATGTATTGAACATAATGCAGGCTCATGCATTTCCATAGAAATAGGTGTTCCCTTTTCTGCTTTGTTAATCATGTCAAATATATGATGATATACCTGACAACATTTGCCGCAGTTGTTAGATGCGATTGTGATTCCCTGCTGAGAGCGCGCTGTACAGATGGCATTTAAAAGCTGGAGACAACTTTTTTACAACTTTCTGAGTTCCTGTGAGGGGTGCCTGGCATTGTAGGAAACCCAGAACCCAGCTATGACAGAAACCCGAAAAACACAATTTCGTGAACGGCAAAGAGGAAAGCAATCTAAAAAAAGAAGAGAAGAGGGAATTGCCATGTCCCCTCTGCGTTCATGGCAAACCGAGGTCAGGGTCGTGTTTCCCGAGGCCCTGCCGAGTACCGAACGAGATCTGTATAGAGTGCACGGAGTTACCAGCTATAGACGGTTCGCAGATTTACAGAACATATACAAAGGCTCAGATGAGGATGGGACTTTAAGGCACGATAGTCCATATACTCAACACATTCATTGAAAACAAATGTTCAATTTACAGTGCAATATAAATGTGTTCAAGAACTCAAGGGGCAGCTCGATAATCACTTCCACCGATAATCAGGCAATGGAGGAGCGCTTCTGCCGTGCACAGCAGCCCCAGCCCTGCACACACTCACACACGTACTGAGTGTCAAAGACCCCAGAAGCCTCTCTGGCTTCAGCGAGAGGATCTCAGCAAAGAAACTTAGATGGTAACCGAAGTGTTCAGGGGATCAGGGCCCCAATAAGCTGGAGCGTCTGCCGCAGGTCGTATAGGCAGAGATGCAGCCCCGCAGAGCCAGGCTGCCTCTGGCGTGTGAACCCCTCTGGCCTGCAGCCCCAGCTCCTGCAGCGCCAGAAGGTAACCCCACGCACCCACCCACCCTAGCACCCACGCTGTGCCTCCTACAGAGCCACCACCACCTCTTCTGCGTCCAGGATCGGGCCCGACATTTACAGTCCGTTAGGGAAAAGCGGTACAAAGAAAACTTAACTCATTGAAACGCTAATTACAGTCGAGTGTGCTGCTGTTCCAAGAGGACAATTAATTGTCCTAAGCCAGTCATTTTCAAAATGATCAGCTGCCATTACCAAGTCTGTCCTCATCACCCAACTCATCTATATTCTCTCTGATGAATATACTGTCTCCAAGGCAACTGAGTCAAAGGGAAGGAAGGACTTGCTTTACATCCAGTGCAAACATAGCCCATATGTGGGAGTTCCTAATGCAGTCATAATAGAACATATATATCTCTATCACTGAAAGCTGACCACCTACAGGCAGATTCACACATCAGAAACCAGAAGAGCTGAATTGTAGCTATAAACATAAAGAAAGAAAAATCACTGTATGTAGCTGTATTAAAATGCTGGTACCCAGTAACTTGGCAACTAAATGTTAAAATCAGTATATAATTCAGAAAATGCCAAGTTAAATATTTCAGAGTAACTTGCAATGTTATTGCACCGTTGTACTTCTTTATCACCCCATAAACTATGTTTTTTAAGCACTAAAGTACAATATTTCAGACCCACTTTTCAACAGCACAAATCACTGTGCAAAGTGGAAGGCAGTAAAAACTTGAGCAGACTTAAAATGTTTAGAATTGCGGACCTTTGATTCAATTTCATATCAAAAAGTCAACCACAAAAAACCAATTTGTTTTCTAGAAAGAAGTAATCCATTTTAACAGCTCCTAGAGTAAGCAGAAATAATAAAAAAAAATCAGACGATGCTTTTTGTTCAAGAAAACAACATATGAGAAACACATGAGTAAAATACTGTCCTCTTGCACAGGTAGCCCAAGGAGTTTCATTATCTGATTCAGATTTTTGTCTGTTATATCTGTTCCATTATCATAACACCTCATCAGAGAAGCTTTCAGTGGGCAAGAAAGCATCTGCCTTTTCCAGGCAGGCGAAGCAGGCAAAGAAATTACTCTTCAAAGATAAATCTGACACGGGCAATGAGGTTTTTTAGGTGAGGCTAAAGGCTCTAATCCTAGTGAGTTTTTTCATTCCATTTGAACATTATTAATTTTACATTAAATTTTTCGTTTATTCACTATATATACCCTATGAATATAATAAAGAAGGTCAGTGAGAGGGGAAAAAATGCATTTTTAGCATTTCATGTAGCTACTAGATCATTCTGAATTCAGGTGAAAACGGACACGAAGAAAACGATGTGCGTAAATCAGATCACTGCAGAGTGGAGAATTACATAGTTTAAAAAATCAGAAGACAGAGGTAATTTTCCTTTACCAACTAGCATTCTTCTAATGTCCCTGCCCCAAGCCCCCATGTCTACAGGAGGTGTGCAAGGTGCCAGCCGAGGCTGGAGAGTTCTTCAGGGGATAACGGCACCTCTCACCACAGCCATCGTGTTACCAACCCACAGCCCACCCCGCAGGTGGGGTTTGCTGCCAGCTTTTACGGGCACTGTCAGGGCTGATCCACACCTGACAATCAGCCTGGCCTTCCTCAGGCAGCCCCTGTCGAGATGGGCACGGCCACTTTTAGCTGCAGATTTCTCAAACTACGCCAAATGTGAGCGTAATCGTTCACATGAGTTGGGGCTGGTGCAAGCCCAGGGACAGCAGGAATATAACCACTCATGGCCAAGCAGCTCTGACACCGAATTACGCTGACCGAGGGTTTAAAGACACCCTGTTGTAAGAGACAAGTAAATACGCCTTGTCTCAAAATAAAAACAAACCCCTGAATATTCCTCATGACTAATAGCACCTCCCAAACAGCACTGCCCTGTTTTTCCAGTCTTCCCACAATATCTGTGCTGTTTATGTTCTCCGGTTTGCAGGTTATCCTTGTTTTGAATTAGACTGCTGCCTTTTTTTTCTTTATTTATTTAAAAAAAAAAAAAAAAATCTGGATTTCACTGTTTCCTTCAGTCTCCTAAACCTGTACTGGCTTCTAAATACTCATACCAGAGTAACCTTTGCTCTTCACACCTCTTGCTTATGCCCTTCTGTCTTTTCTCCTGCACTAACATGTGCCTGAGAGCTGTGATGATACGGGCAACGCACACGACTAGGATGCTCTAAGCAGGGTTATGGGGGGAATCCTACATGAAGCACGTCCCTGGCAAGCAATGGTATTTGTTCATACTGAATAATGCTTCGGAAATAGCATCAGCCACATCTGCGTGAGCAAAGCCTTTCAAAATAAAGATTTAGGTTCTTAGATCCGTATCTGCCTCCAGCTGAGTGTGCACTATTAGTTACTTTGCTTTAAAGCTTTACAGGGGTGAGAGCCAGCGAGGCAAAGCCGGCTTCTTCACTGTACTCCAACAGACCTGTAGGACTTTGACAGGCTTGGGATCATCTCATGTCGTTGTTCAGCAATTCTGCGATGCGAGCCACCCGCAGGTGAACTGCAGGGGTATCAGCAGCGGCTAGTTTACAGGCTCGTTAATCACACTTCCCCACGTTATAGTGCAATCTTTGCTTTTGACCCCATTGCTGGAGCATCACCTTTTCCCTTATATTACTCTTTGGTATTTTCATGATATAGCTTTGGCAGCTATAAAACTTTCCACTTGTAGTCACCAATTTGCTGAACGTCTCCCATGTCATAGCTTGTGAAATACATATTTACATATTCCCAGATGGAGATCAGACATTTCACTTAACCTGAAACACTACTACTAACGCTGAGCAGTTTCATCAGGAGAACCTCTGAGGTTTTACTAGCAACTGTCAGACACATTCACTCTCTATCTATGAGAGTTATCATTGTTTTTTTGCCTTTTACATTCCACACAAAGAGAAATGACCGTCTATTCCCAATGTGAACCTCTGGCCAAATAGCAAATTAGCATGCAAAGAACTATCAGGGAAACAGCGAGGGAAAGAAATGAAGTTAAGGAAACACTGATGAAGGGCTGAAGAAACAATCTTTCCTGTGAGTCATCCTGGTTTGTATTAAAATAGCAAAGTAGCTACCAGCTAAGAGATAATATAAGTAAATGGTGAATGCAATTATTTAAAAAAAAAAAAAACCGCGAACCCTTGCAAATCTCAGTATAGAGCGTCTTGTAAGTAGCAAGCGAGCCGAGTCTCTGAAAATCCTAAGCAAAAGGCTGTTTCCTTTGGCACTAACTCCTTCATGGTCAAAGCATTTCTCAAAGAAACTTTCTATCTATACCTTTACAGTAAATAACTCGCATTTTACTCCTCACTGGCAGACTACTCCACTGCTTTGGGGGCTCCCCTTCCACTGGGGATGGCATAATTCAACTGCAAAGTGATTTTGAGTTCTATCTACACACAGATAACTTAAACGCAGCTTTGTTTCTACAAAACACATTGTGCGCAGTCTCTGTGGATAAGGACCTCCGTACCGCACCAGCTCTGTGTGTATGTCAAGGTAATTCATAACCAGGGGGTTAACAGCGGGGGCTGCAGAGCATGATTCAAAGTACCTTCCACTCAGCTCTGAACGCATCCGCCTTTGATCACAAGTACATCTGCAATTAGTGCCTCATCTTAACATCTCGATAAGCAGTTCAAGCATTCAGAAACAAACATCAGTGGGTCTAACAGCTACTTTAATTCATTTTATAAATAAGCAATTGAGAATTTTGCTCCAAGTGGCTGCTCGTGTAGCCCATTCCATAAACGGCATTCTCTGCAGAGTAAGGCACGATGCGATACGAGTGCAGCTCTTCATAATAGAGCGACTGGGAACAGCACTCTTGTACCATAAACTTCAGCCGTTTTCGTGCGTCAGAGTAAGCAGTCCTATAACACGGAGCCTCCTTAAAGTATTCATAGCTCTCCCTCTCTGTCTCTAGGTGAATCTTCCTCAACAGATTGTTAATTAATACAGACCTACGGAGATAGGCTTCAGGGTCATCCAGGAATCGGAGCTTCTGGAGAGAAAGTTTTAGAATACAAGTCCGGTCCTCAGGTAGTATCAGGTGCTGGGGAGTAAAGAGCAAGCGAATGGGTCTTTAGCATCGAGGAATGAAAACAGGGGAGGATGGGCTTTGGGATGAGAGAGGTACTCACTTTTGGACAATACTCATGGTAATCTTGATGTAAATGTTCTTCTTCTGCATATTTCCTCTTAAAGTAGGCTACTTTCGACGTCGTTAATGTCTTTGGTAGGCCCCGATCAGATCAGCTCTGCACAAAACAAGAAGAAAAAGAGGCTCAATAACACTTGCCACCATGGTGACTGTAACATCACAGTCCTGGGTGCGTAGGGGAAGAAGGAGGTGGGAGGCAGCCAGGACAACACTCAGCCTTGACCTGCAGCCCTCAACCTGCTAGAAAAATAATTGAGAGGCTGGCAGATGTGAAGGCATTTCTGAGTTGCCACCCTGAGCCTTGCCAGCACAGCAAGCCCGCTCTGTAGTGAGAGCCACAGCACTGCTGGGCAGGGTCTCCAGGTCCTACAGCTGAGCAAGGTAGCCCTGGCCAGCCACAGCCTCGCAGAGCAGGGCGAGAGAGATGCCCAAGCCAGGAAGGTCTCCATGCACTGCAGGAGGGACCAGGATGGGGCCACCCACCTGCAGAACATGTGTCCCTGCACCATGCTGGGGTGTGTGGGGGACAAGGAGTGGGTATTAATTTCCACACACCACTCGCAGAGCTCCGTGGCTTCCATGGAAAACCAATACAGACCGTATTCACTAGATGGTAGTGTCGTCCCAGAGAAGCAGGAAAGCCCCATCTTGGCGAGAGGATGACAGAGCTGGTTTGGTTTCTGTGTTGTTTCAGTTTTTCAGGGAGCAGAGGACAGAGGATCAGAATTTGGGCTAAAAGAAAGGACTACTCGGCTTTTGCCCTGCGACAAGAGCCCAGCAGAGGTCTGCTCTCCCCCCAGTGCAGAGCCCTGTAGCCAGGCCTGGCTGGCTGCTCCGAGATCGCTTATCTCTATGGAGAGGTGACATGGTACTAATTCAGCATCTTAACAAGATCCGTAATTTCGGTGGTATTCAGCCTGGTGAACAGCAGGTTCCTGTGAGAGCCAGGACTGAGTTTTACTTTTCTATTCTCTAGACTATACAAAGAGGCATGGGCTTTTGCAGGTAGAATCATCACCTCCCAAACCCTCTCTTTTCTAAGAAATTTCCATTGTTTGCTTTTAAATGCACAGGGTTTTTTTTTAAACTTATTATACTGATGCTTAAAGGCAGTCAAGGAAAAAGAAAGTACCCTGAGCCACTTTTTAGAATAACTCAAAGTCAGGTCCTACGGGACATGTTTTCTTCCCCAAATTAAGATCTCCTTACAGGGGCATTTGAAACTCAGATTTTCTGAGGAAATAAAGGACTTGGTTCTGGACTGCTTATTTGCCATGGTAGAAAAGCCAAAAGGGGTTGACAGCCAAAACACAGACCTCATGTCACTGGAAGGATCCTGCCATGGGGCACTGGAGGGCTCCTTGAGCTTTAGCTGCAGGTGGGAGTTAAAAGATACCCATGTGACTATTTCAGAGACTGGTGGCATCTCTCCTTCACCGGCAGGAAGGAGTAATGTGCTCTTCTTTCCTTCCTCTACATCAAAAACACAAGAAAGAGCTGAAGAAGGAATCCCCTCGTAAGAGAATCTTCTTGTGTTTTCTCCCCAAATTTCAAGGATGGAGGTTTCCCATAAAGGATGTTACAAATCTGGGCAGATTATTAATCTGGTGGATTAACACCTCATTTGGAACCAAGACACCCAGCCCTGCTCTGGAACCTGGCCCAACACGGATTGCACAAAACAGCAGCATTTCCCAGGAGAGGGACCATTGCTCTTGCAGTGGGACAATGCTATGATGTAGTCAGCCTGGACCACTGCCACACACCAAAGATGTTCCCTGCACTGACCTCAGCTCTCAAGGCTGCTGTTTTCACCGCTCTGTTAGCACTGAGTAGCTGCAAACACTGGTTTAAATACATATGTAGCAACCTTCCCTGCTTGCCTGGACAGCCTGGACGTTTAATTACTCTGATACCAGGTTCTTCTAGGTGAAAACCCCACCAATGTGTCACCTGAGCACAATCACAAATGCATTTATGCTCCCAGTGCTGTGGAATGGGAGAACGTTCTCCTTACCCTACTCTGAGGAATACAAAGGTACAGAAAGATGAAGTGACATTCCTGTGGTCACCCAGTCTGTCAGGGCTTGGAAAGCAGCCAAACCTGGTGCACAGGTTGATGAGCCAGCCATGGGTCCATCCTTCCTCTTTAAACCAAGACTCTAAATGCTAAAACTCACTCTGTGGTGGTTTTCAGAGAAAAGGCTGGGAGCACAGGGCTAGTACTGCCTGTGTGCAGCGCAAGCAGAAAATCACCCCACATGCAGGGGCGAGACAGACATTCACATCGTGCAGAACGTCACAGCTCAGTCCTCCAGCTCCGCCAGCTCTGTGCAAACCTCTCGTTTGCTGCTCCTGGCCACAGGAATGCCTCTCCCTGTCCCAGGGATGGAGGGTGACAGTGGGACATTCAGCGCCTCTTGAACACAGGTGGTCCTGGAGCCATCAGCAAACAGCATGGAGCCAGGACAAGGCAAGGAGCCGCTGGCCCTGGGAGGGAAGGAAGGAGAAGGGAGGGCTGAGTTTTAGCACATGCTGTGGGCTGGTGCTGGCTGGCAGAAGCAGTCGGAAAGACTTGTATTTTGCAGAGGGACACAGATGACCGTCCTGGCAGTGGGTTCACTGAGCATCATCTGGCATCCCCTTTCTGGGGTTACGTTCAGCACCAGCCTGGTATATAACCCTTGGGTGCAAGGTCATTGGCTGTATTTAAAATTCCTGAAGACTTCACAACGTCAGACAAAGCAGCACAGTTACAACAACCTCTGTGACTTGGTTTAGTAGCAAGGAGGGAAACAACAAGCAGATGAACAGCGAGAGCACCTCTGGGCTGTAAGGCTGGTTTTAAATATGTTCCCACTCGTAAGTGGAAGGCTACACTATCAGAGCAAAGTAACCACAAGCTGCTCAGCACCATGCTAGCTGTTAGCAAATTCCAGCAATTCCAAATCTGAAAGCCCAGGGCACCCGTTTCCCCAGCCCAGCAGCTCCCATGGGATGTCACGGAAGGCTAAACTTTGATCCCCTCGCTCTGGGAGGGAAGGGGTGCTGCCTGCAGCAACGGGATGAGAAAGCAAACCGAAGGCAAGCGAGTCCCATCCCAGGCTGCTCCACAGAAGCCCAAGGTCTGCTCTTGTTCTCAATGTTGCTGCCATCCCACTAGCAGCTGTCTTGTCACCATCATTTTTTGTGGCTGCTGCTGATGTCCACACGTCTGTCTGCCAGTGCAGGGGAATGAGAGCACAACCCGTGCCCTTGCACTGTGCCGTGGACACCACACTGATGCTAAAGCCCATGAGGGGCACCTCTCCCTGCAGGAGGCTTGCAAGGACCAAGCCTTTCCCTAACATTTAACTTGAAAGTCAGAGCAGACTGGCCCTGTGTGTGCGTACGGGCTGCTTGGCCAGGGTTACAGGCATGCCAGGCTGTAGTAATGCCGCAGTGAATCAGACCCTTAGTGTTTTGCTTAAATATAAACATATTGAATCGGTGCTTTTTGTGTAGAAGGCTATTCCCGTGAGCCAAGTGTTTTGACAGTTAGAGCGAGCTGGTCTGAGTCACTGCCTCTGCCTCAGCCAAGCTCAGAGACAGATACATCTTAATCACATTACGGGTTTTTTTCAGCACTACGCCACAAGTCAAGGCACGGGGCCAAATTTCCCCACGGGGACTAACCAGCATAGCGCTGAGTCCTGAGTGTGAGGTTTGTCCTTCCAGCCTGGATGAACCTTGGAAAAGCGCATTCAGCATCCCGCCAGCGTTCGGCTGCAAGCCCTCCGCTAGTCACCAAGGACTCGGTAAAACCCGCACCAGCGGGCAGTGCTGCCGGGGCTCGGGAGCCGCAGGGCAGGCGCTGCCTGCTCACGCTGGCCGGTGTTTACACCCTGCCGGTGTGTGTCTGCTCTGAATGCTCGGCACATCGGAGCATGGCGGCTGTAGCTGCCATTAACGCTAATGGAAGTTTGAAACATAAATCCCACACGCGGCAGTGAGGGAATAGACGCGTCTCAAGCCCGGATGTCTCACACACAGCTTTGCAAGGGCTTTAATTGTACTTTCAAAAGAGCGAAATGTGCCTGTTCCTATTTATTTCTGCAGGAATAATTACAGCGCTCTACGCCGTGGTACCCAGAGAGTTATTAGGCGTGTTTGGACAGAAGGTTATCTTATCTAAATTGGATTGGAAACAGATTTATAACACAGCAACTTCACAGTTGAACTGCAAATTGCACGAAATTCTTTTCATCTGGCCCCTGCACTTCCGCATCACCCCAGCGACAGGAGCCCCTCTGAAGAGCACGCATTAGTGCCGGGAGATTTCCACAGGGCTGCAAGCTAGCCCAGACAGGAGGCAGGGCAGGGTTTAACAAATGATTGAACAGCCAGGTAAAAAAAAAGTCATGTCAAGCAACCAAGAGGGATCTCCAAGCCCCAGGTCTGCACAGCAGCTCTGCCCCAGAGCTCGAAGCTGAGACCTTGGGAGCGTTCCCACATCTGCCTGAGCCTCCACCTCTCCTACCTTTCCTCAGGAAGAAAATTCATCCCTGCCTGCTACCTTCACCGGTGCTGCAGTGAAAGGGGTTGTACAAGCAGGTACCATTGGCTTGTTGCTGCAGACGTCTGCAGGGTATAAGCATAGAGGATTGCTGTCCAAGGCAGACCGGTGACACCGGGCGCAAAGCGGGGTGGGTCAATGTGCCGGTGCCTTGCAGGGTTTCCTCTCACAGTGTAAGGGAGGATAATCAATATGCAAGCTAAAGCTGGCTGAGACAGAAACCATTTCTGAGCTTCTCTTGCATGCACAAATAGAAAACCTGACGCTTCTGAGCCCACAGAAATTGGCATTTATTATCAGCAGCAGACGTGACTTTGACATGGTAGGAAATATCATCATGTCCTCGCGACTGCTGGCAAACTGCAGTGATAAATTCCCCCATCTCTAACCTTAGCAGCGCTCGCAATTAGGGAGTGCTCAGCTGAAACCTTCCTCTGGTTTCACATGCTATGCTGCTGCATTTCCCCTCTTCAGGGGCAGGAAAAGCAGCTAGTGCCACCGTGGGATTCCCAGTTCAGAAAGCAAAGATACCAGACCACAGGTAGATGAATCTGTGAATCGAAAACACATGCCAGCCCCAGGATTTCACACAGACTGCCGATCGATTGCAGTCCTTCTGAAGTATTGAGTCGCATTCCTCGCTCAGGCAGAGAGAGCCCGCTTTAATTGACCCACGGAACGGTGGGGACCCACGGCCGTGCTGTGGTCTGCTGGCTGGAGCTGCTGCCTTTGCACTTTAAAACTGCCTTTCTCTTCGTTTGCTAACTGCATCGCAGGTCTCTCTAATTGCAGATTCTCCCTGGGCACATGGGTGTGCAAAGCACAAGCATCTCAGTAGCTCTCACAAGTGCATGAAGACACAAGACTTAATGACTGAGTGACTATTCCTGTCTCCCTCCTTGTAGTCCCCCCACTTTTATCAATAGAATAAAATGGTATTTCCAGCTTCACCCCCTTTCAACGCTAACCCAAGTAATTTCCCTCACTCTGAAGACAAGTCTAACCAGCCGAAGTCTACAAACTTGTTAGTTACCTGCGGATGCGGAGTCAATCTGCAAAGGGTCTCTCTGGGATAATCTCAGCAGTTCTGGTAAGATTTCCTCCTCGCACGGGCTCAGCGAGCATTTCTGGCAGCACAGCACTGCTGAATGGGTACCTGCCGCGGTGGATCAAGGAGAAACACAAATGGTTCAGGTGGCAAAGTCAGGAGACACACTGCAAGTAGCTGGACCGCAAGAGAGGAAAGTGCTATTTCAGCAGCCCCACAGGGCTTAAAAAGAGGAAAAATAAGAGTTCTGATGCCACATCCAATTCTCTAACTTCAGCCTTGCTTCCTGGACTCCCTTTTAAACATTAGGAAAGTAAAATAAAGCATTAAGAAAAATAATTTCAGTCTCTCAGTGGTACAGCTTTAATCCTCTTGGAGCAAAAATCCAGCTTGCTCCTCTAAATGTCCGGAAGTTTCCTGAGCTAGAATATGATTACTGCCCTAAACAGCACCTCTTAAAATGGCACATTATATTCTCCATTAATTCTTGTCAGCCTCAGAAGAAAGCTAAGGGGCTACTATTAAAACCACACCATTATTTTGAGTAGTAGCAATAATTTCCTACCACGCACGCACACCCCCACACTGCCTGCAGAGTAGTATAGGTCTGAGGAAAGTCAGATTCCCATTTTTATTTCACAGAATTATTGCAGCAAGCATGTTTCAGTATTTGCCTTACATACAGTACAGTTTTTAGGCTGCAAGTAGATGCAGTAGCATCCGGCTGATGCCTTGCCTTCTGCAGGGAGTATTTGGCATGCTGTAGTAAGAGTATTTCCCACTCCGGGGGAAAAACAATCACAGATATTCATCTGCACACCCAAACTCTGGACTTTTACATGTGTGTGCAGAGACGCTTACACTTTTTATGTACATGAATGAAAATAAACAGGTCTAAATCCTGCAAGAGAGAAAGAAAAAGAGAGCGTGTGTGTGTGTGTGTATCCATGTCTTGCAGCTATAAGACATCTATATTTAGATAGTTGTCTCATCACAGAGGACGATACTTCGCTACCAGGCAATGGAAGAGTAGCTATGGTTACTTTTCAGAGTTTGTCTTCGACCGTAAAATGGTGAGTCTGGTTAAAATGACCTTTCATAAAGCAGGACAAAGTCCAGCAGAGCCGCAGGCACCCCTGCCACAGCTCGTAGCACTGTGGGACGAGTGGTGAGTCTCCCTCTTAGCTCGTCACCCCTTTGCACCACGCAGGAAAGCCGAGAGCTCACAAACAAACACAAAACTTACTCCACACCAACAGCCACCTGCTAAAGCCACTTGGGCAGATCCCACCAGCAAAGCCCCACTCCAGCCCACTGCCACCAAAACCCCCATGGCTCGCTGTCCCCGGCCACCGCCAGCTCAAAGGCACTCACCCAGCAAGCCCCGGCTCCAGAGGGAGGGCTGCTCCCCGTCTTTCCCTCGCTGTCCAGAGCCTCCTGCTGCTCCTGGATGAGGTGGTGGCGGTGGAGGTGGTGGAGGTGGAGGTGGCAGTGGAGGTGGTGGTGGTGGTGGTGGCAGCTCCTGCGGGTCCCTGCAGCCACTGAGGAGCGCATCACCTCCCGGCCGCAGCCCGCGGAGGTGGGTGCCCAGATGTTCCCGGCGCGGATTGGTCCAGCGGGAGCAGATGTTGCCCGGTTGCTAGGAGCGTTGCTAGGAGCGTTGCTAGGAGACGGTGACGCTCTCTCCATCACTGGTTCGACTCGAGGCCGTGGGGAGGGAAGGAAGGAGGGAGAGGGAGGTCTCGCCACCGGGATGCTCTGAGGCGGGATGGGACGGGACGGGGCGGGCGGGTCGTCGGGCTGCCCAGTGAGCCGGAGGATGGAGCAGATGTCGCGGCTCAGAGCTGGAAAGGCGGTGAGGAGCTGCCTGGGGCGCCGCGGCAGGGGATGGGGATGTGAAACGCCCGAGCTGGGGGTGTGTGGGGGGAAGCCCTGCTTCGAGCCTCGGGCTGGGGCGGTGGGGGCTGGTGGGGCATGAACCCTTCCATCAGGGCTGGCTGAAGGATGTACGGAGCAGAGCGGCAGCTGCAGGGGAAGAGCCGAGGAGTACCGGGTGTCTGCTTCAGGATGAGACTGGGAAACATTACCCGGTGTCTGGAACAACAGGAGGGAGAACGAGTCCAATTTGGGACTGCTGGCAGCAAGCGCTGATAGCTGAGCTCTCCTGCTGTCTCCGGGTCTCGCTTCTCCTCCCTCTCGAGTTATGTCGCTCCCTCCTTCCCCCATGCCCACCACATCTCAGTACAGTGCTTTTTCCCTGCGTTTTTGGGATGCTCCACCATGGTGCCCTGGGCCTCACCTTGGCACATACACGCGGGAACCCAAAGCGGCACCACAGTGCTCTGAAATCCCATGGGAAGAAATGGGGATGGCTGCAGGAATAGAAGCCATGCAGCAGAACAACCCAAACCTCCTCTTCTAAATAAAACAGCAGGTCGCTGGGAAGTGGGGCAGCTCCAGCATTGCAGACAGGCAGGGGGGGTTACTGCTGAGCACCCTCTTATGGTAATGGGTGGGATATCAGACTCATCCTACCCCATTGACCAAGGGTCCAGCCAGCACATCTCAGAAAAAGTTCAAGAGGAGTAAGTGAAATCTTACCTGTCTAAGGCATTGTGCACAAAGAGGGAGAATCCCCTTTCCAAAGATCCTAACTCTATAGGTAGATACTGAAAAAACAAAACCAAAGCCCAAAATGAGTTGTTTTTTTAAACCAGTTTCTGCAGCCAGCTATGTGTAGGGGTATTCCCTGGAAGAAGTGTGGCACTCCCAGGCTCAGGAAAAGGGTTTGTGCAAGAGGAGCTTTTCTGGAAAGCCAGACTGGTGTCAATGGCCACACTGAAGTTACAGGCATAACACTGGCTTAGATCAGTCCCAGCACCCAGCCTGGACTTTGCTCAGCACCTTTCTCCAAGAGAAAACCTACTCAGACAATAAATTCTGTGCCTCCCAGATGTGTCTGTGGCCACACAGCTACTACAGATGACATTGTGGCTCCTGAGAGCCAAGCTATGGGTCAAGCCATAGCCACCTCTATCTGAGCAGTTATTTTCTCCAGCCCATGCCCCTCCCTTCTACTAAAGGTGACTCAAAGGCTCAGCCAGTGCCAAAACTAAGGCAAGGTGCTATGGGAACACATTCATTTTGGCAGCATCTGAAGCTCCTGGGCAATCCCCTGTGATCTGAAAGATAGGTGTCTCACACATGTCATATCTGGGCATGTCACAGCTGGTAGAACATAGGGAGGTACTCTCTGTCTGGGTGCTCCAGGGCCTCCATGAAAGGTCCTGCAGAGAAGCATGCACAAGGCTTAGTTCTCTTCCCTCTTACATGGTGGGAATGGAGGCACATCTCATTTCGCATTCACCTGAACAACATCTCATCTGAATTTTAACAAACCGAACCTCGTCAGGCCCAAAACCCAGCTACCATACGTCAAAATAGCAGCCTCAAACCAGTCACTCCATTGACTTTGAGTGTCTGGTTGTATTTGGTACTCAGGATGCACTGACATGCACGTGCACACATACAGCTTCTCTGGTCTTTGCAGTTCGAGAAAAGATCAGTCACGGCCATATACTTATTTCAAATTATCTCAGAAGCTCTGCCTCTTTTACTGAGGAGTCAAATGAACTCAAACTAATTTCAAATTTGAATTTTCTAGGACAATAGGAAGGCACTGGAATTTAATTGATTTTGATTACCTGCCTTATTATTATGCTGCCAGTAGCGATAGTTCAGGTTGGTGTAATTTTAAATTTACTGTGAGATGAATCTGACATTTCTCTGCTGCTGAATAGAGGACTTGAGCAATTCTTCAGCTCTTCACAAAGATGTCATAATTAATTCAGTAATATCACTTCTGTAAGCAGAGATAGAAAAGGAAGACACAGAAGCACCTACTCTGCATCTAAGCGCTGAATGAACGACAGTCTTACTTAGTCCCATCTTCCTGAAATTGATGGTATTTTTTTTTAACATTCAACACAGTTTCTGCTGTAAAGACACATCTTCTCGTCTCCTGTCAGCACACAAGCAGGACTTACTCGCTGGCAACAATTTACAGCCAAGAGATCAGCTAATCTTTCCTCTGCTGACACCAAGAAGAATTTCCATCCCCGATCAGCCTGGAGCAAATTCTTCTGCAATCCAAGTCTAGCTGCTTTTCTTTGTCCCTTCTCTGAGGGGGCAGAGAGCACAGGGAGATTCATCCCCTGCCAGTATAAACCAGCAGTGCTCTGCTGGCTGAAAGGGACCTCCATCAAGAGGAACAGCAGATGCCCCATTCCACCTCATCCCACCCCACCCTCTTCCTCTTGCCGTGGGAGCACAAGAGATCATCTCCCCAGCTCATCTGAAGAGGAGCTTTCCCCTCTGCCAGAGACGCCTGGTCGGGAATCGCTGCCCAGCCGAAGTGCACGATGTTTTAATGCAATGGAAATTAAACAGAACGGGGAACCGGGACCAAAGTCTCTATTGACAGTGATATTATTTGAAAAGATAAGACTTTAAATGTGTACTGCACCAGATAAATCCTGGACAGGCAGACAATAGAAGAGTAGTTGGTTTTTTTTTCAGTCTTTTGAAAGCAAGATTGTCTACCATAGTCAGTGCTGTAAAAAAATATATGTTTTTAAATGGTTTAGAGCAATTGGGAATATAAAACCCTAGAACATTAGCATTTACTTAACTGCCTCACAGAATTAGAGAAAAACAGTTCCTTCATTTCAAACCAGTTACATCTCCTCAAGCCAACTGTTAAAAGAAAAATGAATTAAATTAATGTGCCCTTTTGAATTTAAGCACCAAACGTTCAGCAGAGGTGTGCATAAAAGTCCTCCCAGGCAGCCTATACCTACACACGTGCTGTATTTCTAAGCCCAGCATGCAGAAGGTATTTTCGGAAGATAAAAAGTACCTGTGGAGTTTAGCATTTGCACCTGAAACGCTGAGTTGTTTCAGGGACAAGGAGTTAAATTCTGTACCAATTTTTACCCCTGGCCTGGCCCACTCAGCTGCCTCTGACAGACAAAGAACCTCAGAGGTTTTCCCAGCTGCTGGCTTGTCACAGCAAATGGAGACAAGCAGGTCCAGTTTCTGGACCCTGTTCATGCCTCCCAACGGTTGGCCAACCTCAGAGGCACCAGGTGACTTGGGAGGTTTATCCTGCTTGCATCTAAACTGCAGCCTTTGCGTATCATCCTAAAAGACCAGCTCTTTCTCTTTTTCCTGTACTAGAACTCTGTTTTTCTGCTTTATCTTCCAATTCATTGCACATCCCTTTGGACACCTCCAGCTTAAACAGAGACAGCACAAGAGGCAGCACACACTGTCGCTGGTCTGGAGCTGCACACCATTGTGACGGACCAGCTTGACCGACCCTTGGCCATCAAACCTTCTTCTTTCTGCTTCTCTGTAAATGATCCTCTGCCAGGTGACAGAATTTGTAGAAGCATAATTGTCTTGGAGACAGTTACCCTTCTTTCAAATGTGATTGAAATTGGCCAACCTGTTCAAATATGGTGATGGTGGAAGAGAGACTGGCGAGGAGACAGATGGCAGACAGCTCGGCTTCTTTAGCCTCAACCGAGCTGATTGAGAAGTGGGAATGCTTTCACCCTCTCATGACAAATGATATCACCCTTCCGCTGCAATTCAAAACTTAGTTTCCCGACATTAAAAATGTGACTTTTCCAACTGGGCAAAATTAGGATGACATCAGGGATGTCTTGGCAAAACAATACTTGGTGCTTTGCCAAGGAATGAAGCAGCTCTGAGCAAGGAATTAAAATGCAGCTGGAGGCAGAAGAGGATAATCAGAACAATAAAACAAAACACAGCCCAGAACCCCCGGGGAGGCCAGCAAAACCCACACGTGCTCGTGCTGAACAGCAGGCAGCCCAGCAGAAGTGGGAACAAGTGGATTGCTAAGCCCACTGTCGTATTTGCACAGCGGTGCTGTATACCAGGCACATAAAGCCCAAGTATTTTACCACCAATTTTATAGGCGGCCTCATTCAGGCCAAGCTGCTCAAATCTTGGCATCAAAACATATGGCCCATTCCCCACTCTCCCTGAGCTCAGTGTAAGCTTCACCGTAGCGTGTGCTGAGCTTGCACAGGAACACAGACAAGTCTGTCCGGAGGAGTGAAACAAGGCACTCTGGTTAGCCCTGTGCTCATGATCAGTCTGAGAAAACCCACCCACTGTGACAATACCACCAGCTCCTTTGTCATCACACAGTGGCTGAGGACATCCGCACAAGGACGTTGTGAGGCTGTGGGCACAGCAAAGCGTGTTGTCCCCAGGGGTGCCCAAGTCCTTTAAAGTAATTGTCAGTATCCCGTGGTGTTGGGTTTACATGGGAGAAATAGGATAGCGTTGGTGGGGGAACTGAGTCCAGTTGATGAACAGGGTGAATTTTAAGTGGTTTTCAGAAAAATGTATGGGGTGATAACAGTGTTATGAACAATCAGGCCAAAAAAGCGCTGCCCTGGAACCTCCCTCGGCCATGCCACTGCCTCAGCAGCAGTGCCCAGCCAAGCCCCCAAATCCCAAAGCAACCTGCAGATGGTGTCTGGTTCTGCAGGTCTCCCTCAGTGCCAGGAAGAGCTGCCGGGGTGCTGACTGCAGCCCAGAGCAAGCGCCCAGCCCCTGCTCTGCAGCCAACCCTGCTGCCGAGGTCCCCGAAAATGTGAAACTTCATCAGCACTTTCCCACCCCTACCCGTCTCAATTGAGCCTGGTCATCCCACCAATGTTAGTCTTAGCAAAACACATATTTCATCAGCAATTTGCACCAAGGAAGGGAACTCGTGTCTCTCTGAGCCTTTCCCCACCATCTTTTCAGATTAAGGGCTCTGGGCTGGGTTTTCCAGTACCCTAATGCGGCTCATACCAGCCACCAATGCTGAGGCTTCCAGGGACTGAAGCTACTGTCACCATAAAAAGAAACTCTATTTCTGGGCTGGTCCTGGAAAGCCAGCCCTGGAGATGCCAGCAGGAATTCAGAAATCGTGGTTTCTCATGTCTCCCTCAAAGACAGCACTGCTATTCTGAGAGGAACAAACGACCCCCAGTTCAAAATCACCAATTTAGATATTTTCTTAGCTTCTGTCTGTCTTAACGTAGGTATAGATTGCAACTGTGACCTGGCAGAAGTATACCACACACAAATACATCATGACCAAAGGGACATGCAAGCAGAAGTACTCACCAGATAAAGACATACCTCTCACTGCTGTGGTGAGGGCAGCCCTCTCTGGAGCGCAGACTTTGGCCTGTTTAGGAGACTGGTTGACAGAGTCCCTTGGGAGGCAGTCCTGAAGGGCAACGGAGTCCAGGCAGGCTGAACATTCTTTAAAAGCAAAATCTTTCAGGTGCAAGAACAAGCCATCCCAGTGTGCATAAGAAGAGCCAGTGGAGTAGAAAACCAGCCTGGCTAAACAGAGAGCTTTGGCTGGACCTCAGGAAGAAAAGGAAAGTCTATGACCTGTCGAAGAAGGGGCAGGCCACTCAAGAAGGCTGTAAGGATTTTGCAAGGCTGTGCAGGGAGAAAATTAGAAAGGCTAAAGCCCAGCTGGAACTTAATCTGGCCACTGTCATGAAAGACAATAAAAATATGTTTCTATAAATACTTTAACAGCAAAAGGAGGATCAAGGAGAATCTCCATCCTCTACTGGATGCAGGGGGAAACATAGTAACCAAGGATGAGGAAAAGGCTGAGGTGCTAACTACCTTCTTTGCCTCAGTCTTTAATAGTGAGACCAGTTGTTCTCTGAGTGCCCAGGCTCTTGAGCTGGATGACAGGAAAGGGGAGCAGAATGAAGCCCCCATAATCCAAGGGAAATGGTCAGTGATCTGCTACGTCACTTAGACACACACAAGTCTATGGTGCCCGATGGGATCCACCCAAGGGTACCGAGGGAGCTGGCAGAAGTGCTCTCCCAGCCACTTTCCATCATTTATCAGCAGTCCTGGCTCACCGCAGAGGTCCCAGTTGACTGAAGCTTAGCCAATGTGACGCCCATCTACAAGAAGGGCCGTAAGGAGGATCCAGGAAACTACAGGCTTGTCAGTCTGGCCTCAGTGCCCAGGAAGGTTATGGAGCAGACCATCCTGAGTGCCATCATGCGGCACAAACACGACAACTAGGTGATTAAGCCCAGTCAGCACGGGTTGATGAAAGGCAAGTCCTGCTTGACTAACCTGATCTCCTTCTATGACAAGGTGACTTGTTCAGTGGATGCGGGACAGTCTGTGGATGTTGTCTACCTAGACTTCAGTAAAGCCTTTGACACCATTTCCCACAGCATTCTCCTGGAGAAACTGGCTGCTCCTGGCTTGGATGAGTCTACTCTTCGCTGGATAGAAACCTGGCTGGATGTCCGGGCCCAAAGAGTGGTAGTGAACGGAGTTCAACCCAGTTGGCGACCAGTCACAAGTGGTGTTCCCCAGGGCTCAGGTTCAACAAGGCCAAGTATTGGGTCACAACAACCCCCTGCAATGCTACAGGCTTGGGGAGGAGGGGCTGGAAACTTCCCGGCAGAAAAGGACCTGGGGGTGCTGGTCAACAGCAGACTGAATATGAGCCAGCAGTGTGTCCAGGTGGCCAAGAAGGCAAACAGCATCCTGGCTTGTATCAGCACTAGTGTGGAGAGCAGGAGGAGGGAAGTGATTGTCCCCCTTACTCAGCACTGGTGAGGTCACGCCTCAAATATTGTGTCAAGTTTTGGGCCCCTCACTCCAAGAAGGACATTGAGGTGCTGGAGCGTGTCCAGAGAAGGGCAAAGAATCTGGTGAAGGGTTTAGAGCACAAGTCTTATGAGGAGTGGCTGAGGGAACTGGGGTTGTTCAGCCTGGAGAAAGGGAGGCTGAAAGGAGGTTGTAGTGAGGTGAGGGTCAGTCTGTTCTACTAATAAGAAGTGACAGGATGAGAGGAAAAGGCCTCAAGTTGCACCCAGGGAGATCTAGGTTAGATATTAGGAAGAACTTCTTTACAGAGAGGGTGATAAAGCATTGGAACAGGCTTCCCAGGGCAGTGGTGGAGTCCCCATCCCTGGAGGTATTTAAAAGACATATAGATGCGGTGCTGAGGGACATGGTTTAGTGGTGATGTGGCAGTGCTGAGTTAACAGTTGGACCTGATGATCTTAAAGGTCTTTTCCAACCAAAATGATTCTGTGATGGGCCTGGCCTCGTGTCAGCCCAATTTCAGCTTTCCAGTCCAACACTTGAGCTCTTACGTCTGTTTCCAAATGAAGACACATCCACCCAGAGGCCACCTCAGCCGCTACAGAGGCATCCCTCAGTGTGCCATACACATGGCCAGGACGTCAACAAAGCTTCACACAGGAGATACAGTGGTGACACTGCCCCCTACATGCCCTGGTGCAGGTACCAACACATCCATGGGTGTATAGGAGAAACAGCGGCTGGGTGACCACCACAGAGGTGGCGCGATGGGCTGCTCCTTCAACTTCTGCCAGAGGCTGGCTGAGAGACAGGGGAAGAGCAGGCACTGAACACATAGCCAGCGTTTTTCCTTCCCCATGCAGAGCTGGCTGAAAGGCAGTACCCAGGGGGAGGCAGAGACATGGTGGGGCATGGGAATCTCCTCAGTCCCCCAAAGCCCCCTGGTAGCCTTCACCTGCTGCCACAGGGCCCCTCTGTCCATACACACGAACCAGGGGACCAAGATGGGGGGGATATTTCCCATTCCTCCCAATTATGCATTATGCACCAGACACCTGCACCTTTGTTCTGAACAAAACACGTCCACCTCTCCTAGATGCATATTCACCGGTTCTGCCACAATACGAACAAAAAGGAAGATACGCTGGTTTTGCATGTCTACATGAGCCATCTGCTTCTATTTTATTGATAAAAACCTGTAACAACAGCATTCACCATAACAAAATACGACTGTTTCTAAGGTGTGGATGGTTGTATGTGCGCGCGTATCATTTCAGCCCAGAATTCTGCAGAAGCTGGGTTTAATGCTTTTTTTTCTTTTCCAGTCAGATATCATCTAGACATTAGTATTCCTAACACAGCATATAATTAGCGAGAGGCAATATATTGTATGATCATGCACGTTAGCACTTAAGTAGAATAAAAATGTTTCATTGTCAAGTACATGAAAAGCTAAGAATAAACCCGTACCACTCTTCCTGTTGAATACCCAAACATCTTTTCATCGTATTTTTCATCCTTTTTTATCACAGTTTTGCACTTCAGATATCTCTTTCAATCACACACAGAGCAACTGAAATGACGCTCATACCATTCCGGTGGCCTCACCAGTCAATACCAGCCATTTATTAACTGGATTGAAGGTATAATTTTCAGTGCAAATCTTTGAACTTTACAAAAGAGAAAAGAGTATATGAATTTGTTTCTTATAACCTTCACAGTATGAACAAGTCTCCTTTTATAGATGTATTTATCATAAAAATAATTCAGCAATGAATTCAAGCTCCAGAAGACTTGCTTTTGCACTGACAGAAGTTAGACACCTGACATTTTTATTAATTTGTCTGTAACATTATTATTTAAAAAGTGATCGATTTACAGATAAATTTTGTGCTTGTGCATCTCAAGCTGGGAAAGGAGAGGTGAGATCTCTGTTACTCTTGGTGCACCCTCAGCCACAGGGCTGAATTACGCAGAACTCCAACCGGCTCGCTACCTGCCCATGGTCTGTGCTGAGGATGTGACAGCAATGAAAGGAAAAACCTTGAAGGCGGATTATCCTGCTCAATGCCAGGAGGGAGCAAGAGACGGACACACACCTCAGCAACTGCATCACCAGTGTCCAGCTGTGAGGGCAGCAGGGAGACAACAAACACTCCTACCTGCCAGCAATGCTATATCGTTCTCATAGAGAAAGAAGCCAATACAGACTAAAAATAACTCATTATATACAGTATATTTATATCAACAGTCAAATATACATTGAGATGTGCTTCTTGCAAATGCCGGGGGGCACCACAAAAACATTTATATATATACACACGTATAAATGCCATGCAGTATTTAAATTCTAAGTCTGCCAAATGATTACTTCATTTACTCTTCTTGACAGACAAAACCTGCTGGGAAAAAGTCAATAAGAATTCAGCCCAGCAAGACGAAAACCACAGCAATGAGAGCAGCGGACTACGGGAGAGATGTGGTACAGGTTTAATTGGAAGTTTGTGCTTGAGGTGCCACGTAGTGACAGCAAGAGTTTGGAGGATAGGTTTTATCCTGAGCACCATGACCATAAAATATTGCTACCAAGCACGGACCTGACTTGGAGCAGACCTCTACAGATATTAATGGGAGGATGAGAGATGCAATGATGGAGATAGCATGGAGGAAAAGCACCTGGACAGTGTTAACAAGACACAACATGGATGAGGAAAGCTGGCAAAATTATGATTTTTTCCAGCTGCTAACGAAGAGACAAATTTGCAATGTTCTCCTAAGTCTGAGAAATGAAGGGAGAGGGAAGTATCCGGCACAATAAAATGCCTTTCCTGGAGTTCAAGGCTAATTAATGGTTGTAGGACTCAGGAAAGTATTTAGCTTTGGTCTGAATCTTGAACCCTTCCCATTCTTCACCCATGGCCAAGATCAGCTTTTTGTCTCCTGTTACTCAATGAGATCAGCCCACGCTGGATATGATGTTACAGGGGATAGATACCTCCAGAGTATCTGGTATCTATTTGATGCTCACCCATTACAGCTGGGAGGAAATGCAAGAGCCAGGAAGTAATGTCCTCACTTCCTCACACCTGCAGCTGCCCAAGGAGCTGCGATTTCTGCTAAACCAATTTTTCTAAGCAAAATCCAACAATTTGGTTTCCAATTTTCTAAAGAGATGAACAACCCACAGGTCTGAATGGACTTTCATAGCTCTCATCTGGCTTTTGGGTCTCTTCAACTTTTTCCAACTTCAGCTGCCTAATGCTCACTGGATGCAACACGGTGACTGTACAGGGTTTTTTTTGTTGTGCAAGATCACACGGACTACACAGCCCACCCGCATCACTGCCAGCAGACTTCCTTCTGCTTCATTGTGGTACCTTGTAGGATTCACCCTTGTGATGGGCAATACCTAAATCTCATGCAGGTTCCCAATTTGGGATCAAAAATTCTCAACATTGAACTTTTATCTGCCTTCTACAAGCATTGGCTTTTCCCTCCTCTGAAGATCTGTCTAGTGCAGAGCTTTGCTCAGGGTTTTTGGCTCTGCAGCAATCTCAAAACTCATCCTCCCATGACAAACTCAGAAGCAGAGGGGGGAAAAAAAAATCTCACCTTCAGCCTTCTATTTTGGTGGAGCAGCACAGGAGGAGCCCAGCCCACAGCTCTCCTTTTACACCCTCATTTGTACAGATGGCTTGTGTGGAGAAGAGAGAGATTGTAATGCTAGAAGAAATGAACGGTATCTACCAAGTTCTTTATCCAGGCTTCAGTACTGACCTATATCTGCTTCATAAAGGTGAAAAAACATGGATAGCTGTACGGGTTGAGCAGGAACATCTTCCTGCTGCCAGCTGGCAAACAGCTTGGGGATTACAGCATGAGGATTAATAGCCTTTGTCATTTGTAAGTGCAGATGCTAACCTTACTCACATGACAGACTGATCTTCTTTGGATTCTGTGCCTGTTTGCTGTTCCAGAAAGATGACCTTGGGCTGCTGTGAGAGACAAAATATTTACACATTCATTTCTTATGGCCTACAGCGTAGGCTGAAGGAAGACACGAGCTCACTCTGCACTAGGAAAAAGAAAAAAAAAAACAGTTGTCTGCCTTCAGCCGATCTGCTGCTCAGGAATCATGCAGAGAAACTGGGTTTCAGCTCAGGCTTGATGCCACTGCAGCCCGACTGTGCTGCTTTCTGGAGCACAGAGCGAGCAAGCTCCCAGCTCTTCAGCAGCACAAGCATACCGAGAGCCTTCCCACCCCACCACCTTCCTGGCCACAGCTTGGGGTTTTCATTTCTTACACAACAGCTTGTTAAATCTGCACCAGATTCCAAATAAACACCCAAACCAGCTATGTTGAATTATCCTGCATGTCTTTCCAAGCTTTAGGATCTGTCAGCTTCTGGCTGCTTTTATCACAGAAGCAGATCAGCTGGGAGCCAGCATCACTGCCTGGGGTATGCGAATGTACTTACTGGGATAGCACACACTGAAGGGAAAAACTTGCCTCATTCAAAGTGTGAGCTCTGCTACAAACCCTGCTGCTGGTTTTTTTTTTCTTTTCTTCCCCTCAAACCATAGTTGCAAACATCACTCAGTACATTTTAAATGGAAAGCGGATGCTCCTGCATACTAATTCCTTCAGGCCCTGTTGTCCTTTTACAGATCACGATGCTTACGAAAAAAAGAAGAAAGCAAATACAGAAGAGGTTGTTTCCTCTGTCATTACCTCAGTCCACATTGAGGTGAGGGGGTGTCACTTCTTCGTAATTATTAACGTATCACAGCCCAAACAACAAGCTTCAAACTTCACAAGCAGACTAGAGAGCAGGGAGGCAAGGTCTTCGTAATGAGCATCATAACTTTAAGACGATCCCTCCAGGAGTCAGCTCCCCTTGATCCCAGGGATGATGTGACAGGGAAGGCCATATTCTTTGCTCAGCCTTTCTGACCACCTTTTGTGCTGAAGGGCAGAAGGCAGCTGAGAGGCAAAGAGATGAAGTGCAGTGATCATACAGATTAAAGATGACAATAAATATGGGAGTGGAAAAAAAGCTCTGCAGGCGCACTAGCTCCAAGGTCATCGCCAGCTTCAGCTGAAGGAGAAAATGAACTGCCACCAGAGGAAATGCCTGCTCCTCTGCCAAGCTGCCACCCTAGGCTTTATGCTGGAGAAATGATCAATAGCAGCTGGCAGCCTTTGGTTCTGTGTGTCCAAGAACATCTAAAGACATTAATGACTGAAGATCAGTCGACTATGTAAAGCACCAAATAACTTCTTGGGATCTGCAGCCGCTAAAAATACACCCAAGTATTGTCTGTGTGCCCCAGGAGCGGCACAATCCACGTTACCCTGCAAGGGACATGCAGACAAGCCAGAGCGACAGGAGCGAGCAGGGCCCAGCAGGGTCCAGGTAATTAAAGACACGGGTAAAAAGGAAACCCAAACAAATCAAACGATGTGGCAGAGCTTCCAGATAAAGCCTTCACAAACGGGCACTTCAGTAAGCTGTAGCTCAGTGGGCTAAAAGAAGTACTCATCTCTGTGGGCATCAGCTGAAAGTCACCCATATTACAGGGAATATAAACGTGGTGACACCATTCTGTCCTCTTGTCCATACACAAATCAAAATAAAATAACAGCAGAGAGCCTAGCAGGACAGGGGCATGCTGGCTGGAGAGAGACCAAGGAAGGAACAGACTGCAACTAGCTGAACAACGCTGTTTGAGATACGGAGATGCATCCAGAGCACTTACCCACAATGTTCTGGGCTTATGCCAGTGCAGTTATTTCCTTCCCACAGAATGGTTTTGTGGGCTTTCAGGCTTTTTGCTTTTTTTTTTTTCCAAGAGAAGAAAATCCACGTAAGCTATAAGGGGATTCCAGACAGTGGTGTCAAAAGGGGATAATTATCTTAGAAAACATGAGTGCATTAGGAAACCTCCACAACCTGGACTTGCAAGAGCCCAAGCACTCCCAGAACCAGGTCAGCCATTCCTTTCCTGCTTGCTGAAACCCATATGGGCCTCCCACAGCTCTTCTCCCTACTTGGAGCCCCACAGAAGCAGAGATCAGGCATCAGCACCTGTGTGGATGGAGGCTGGTGGAACACAGGGCCCGGACTCCACCAACTGTCGGCAACTGCGAGCTAAGTGCAAGTTGAGATTCCCAAGGAATGGAAATCTTTCTGGAAATTCAGTCTTGTCAGCTACTTCCAAAGGAAACAAGGGGTTAAAGCAGTGACTGAAAGGGCAGTGGTATTTACATAAGAAAGACCACGAGCACAAGCCCAGCCTGTATCAATATTAGCAATGACTAATTCAATCTGTCAACGGGAAGAATTACAGGAGCTCTGGAATATGGGGGAGCTGCTGCAAAGCCTTCACCTCACAGACAGCCAATACTGAAGAGAAAAATAAACCACAAAAGCAACAAAAATCGCAAAACACAGCTAGCAAGCATAAGCACCCCCAGCACTGCGTTCATCCCAAGACTCTTAAATTCCCCTGTTGCTTCAGTAGGAACTTAACGCACCCCACAAATGCACTGCTCGGGGCACAGATGTGCCAACAGGTTTAGCAGCAGCTCCAAAAGCCCAGTGCTTCCCTTGCCTCATCCCTTTTCCCTTCCATCCAAATTTTTCTGGTCAGGCCAAAATGTTATTGTAAGGACACAGCAACCTGCTTCCATCAGAGAGCAAAGTTTTAATAGGTGCTCAGATATTAACTTACTCTGAGTAAGCTATTTTCACTTGCTTTCCTCTGACTCCCAATACTCTACACTGAAATTATATATTAAAACACAATTCCCTTAATGCTGTATCTTCAGAAAAGATCTTCATGTGAAAACAGCATGGAAGTCCAAAACCAGTTTACTTCATTGCTTTTGAAAATTATCTTTTCCAAGAATTTTTTTTTAATTACAAATCTGGGTTATCTCCAGTTCACTGCCGAAACATATTATCAACTTACACTTTTCCCTTAGCTAATCATGAAGCATAAGCAACACTTTGCAGGTTCAAGAAGTTATAAAGAGAATCTCAGTAAGTTTATTACACATACACATCCCAGATAAATAAAATTACTTATAAACACTTGTATATACATTTTGCGCGGTTCATGATAAAAGATGCAGAAATTGGAAAACAACCGAAATCAGCAAATGCACCTTTTGAATTGGGCAGTTTCCTCTATTTTTTTTTTTTCCCAGAAGAAAAGTACATGATAAAAAAACATTTCTATTCTGCTGGTTACCACTCAAATGCACATTTTCTCTCGTGTTGGTAATACATCAGCATTAACAGTGCAGTCAAAAATGTATTTGTTGCTGACCTGTATTTGGGTTAGATCCTGCTTTGTGATATAAAGCCCTAGCAGTGCAGAGCAGATACAATGCCAGCTTATCTGGGCAGCGGAAGACAACCCTCCTGCATAGGATACCGACGACTTTCACCAGAAAAATTATGTTCAGGCAGGTAACTGATAAGAACATATAAATCCATGGCCTGTAGAATAATTTGTATCACCTAGACCAGAAGTCCGTCTACACCAGATTATTCTGTCTGCCTCATAAGGACAGGCAAAGCCTGTGTTATGACACCAAGGGATAACCTGTGTGTATCTCACCGCTGCCCTGCAGATCTGGATGTGACGCAAACCAGCGCCGAGGCTCAATTTTGGTCAAACAGCCAGTGCCAATAATTTGCACCAGTTAGATTTGCACAGCACCATTGAAGGGAAGGCGATGACTGCGGTGCAGTGGGAGGCAGAATTTGGTGCCAGGTCTCAGAAAGTAATAAAAATAAACCATGAAGTGATTCAGTACAGACAAACCTTTTCAGCAAAGTATTGCCTGTGTCTTGCTACCATCAGCAAGGATGGAGGAATGCCCGTCCTCTCCTAGAGAGCACAGAGAACAGGAGATGGGGCAGCTGATAGTATTGGAAGATCTTAGCACCTTACTGCCTGCATGCCATCCCTACACTAGATGATGAACATCCTCTGCTGTGTCGCACACAGCATCACAACAGCTTACAAACACTGAACTTTCAATAATCAAGTAGCAGACTAAGACATGTCCCCCATCCATCATCTCCACGACTTTAGCTTGCAGAGGCAGGAAACAAGATTAAAATGGAAAATGACAGCATAGTCTGAACAGTAACTGTATAAAAGTGTCCGCACCTCATCTAGCAAGCCCGCTCTCCTTGTTTGTTTTCAGTCAGGGGCAGGAAGTGTAATACTTCTCCCCGGTGCCAGTTCAGCAGAGCCAGCAGCCCCTCTAGAGGAGTCCCCCGGATCCTATTCTTTTCCTGGAGAAGAGCTCACCCTAAAGATGAGGTGACATGGTCTGGCATCCTCTACTGCTCAGCGTGCCAAAACCAGTCCCCCTTCAGATCCTGAAAAGATATTACAGGATAGCACATTTGAAGAAGAGCCTTTGGCAAACTGAGTTGTGCTCAACTGAATCGCAGGGAAACCATGGATCCAAAGCCTTCCTGTGCAATGCTCACAGAAACGCATCTCTGAATGAATCTCACTTTCAAAAACAAAGTCACACATGGGCAAAAGAATGACGCAGAAAAGAGTACTTCAGGCACAAAGGTGGATGTGCAGCTTGTTCTGGTCTTTTTTGGTATTTGCGATGATGACAGAAGCCATGAGCTTCACGTAAGCATCTAAACATGCATTGTGTAACTGCAATAGAAAACAGGTGCTAGTTGTCTCTTGTGCAAACCTATGGCAATGCAGGGTAACAAGTGCCCAGGATGCCTAATTAAAAATACTGGTAGTAATAAGTCCTAGTATCAATTGTTAGTACAGAAGAACAGTAGTAATGTCTAGGCACTTAAAAGTTGACAGAGAATTCAGGAGTGCTTTCCCATGCTGCCTGAAAAATATATCATCTGGTCTACAGTGGTATCAAATGCTTATTTCTACGACTTAGAAACACAGTAATAAAAGGGAGAGAATGTGATCTGCATGCAGGTTAGCCTTTCTGTGAGCTATCTGCGTGTCAAGAATATTTGCAGACTTCATTAATACAAATAAGGGGAGGGAGGAAAGAGAGAGTTTACCCCAGAAGAAAACAGCATCAAAATCAGTCTGTGATGATTAAGCTTATGACAAAATGTGCAAAACAACGACCAAGGAAAGGATTTTGAAGGTCTTCCCATTGCTTCTCTCCCCGGTCAATTATTCGGATGTAGAAAACGCAGGACAGCCTGGAAAGACAAGAACTAAACTTGTTTCCCAGGCCTTGCCACCTTTAATACCTGTGACTGCTGACACTGAGAAGACAGGTTAAAGTGAACGTGACCTGTCAGAGCACGGGGCTTGTCATGGGATAGCTGTTTTCTGCTGACTGAGAACCAGGGAAGACAGCCCATAGTCCCAGGTCCCGCAGGCTGCCCTGGTAACCACTAGGACTCCAGTAGCGTGTGCCACCTGCAAACCTGCGTCCCCTTTGATTCCTTCATTTCCTGCCAATGACTTTGCTCTTCCTCTCCGCTGCTGTTCTGACCCATAGAAATCCAGCCAATCATCTCTTTGCGCTTCATGCTGCGTCTGTTGTATATGGAGATCATTAGCGTGACATCAGAGAGCTGGAAGAGGGCAACCTGGAAGATGAAAGTTTCCTTGTAGACAGGGTTGGGCTGTCCTCGACGGACGGAGGTCTTGCAGCGAGACATTTCCTGACCCACAGAGTTGAGTAGGCAGAGCTTTCCGTAGGTGTCTAGGAGAAAAAAGAGGAAATAATATGTTTGGCACAGGTGACAGACTAAATGAAAGCTCCAAGCTGTCAAAAAAACTACACAAGAATCTCCAATTAGAGCAGCTTTTTCTGTAGTGAATAACATATGAGGGCTGGACTGCTCTCCTTAGTAAAATCTGTAGATGAGAAACAGCAGGTGAAAGGCATCCCTTATATTTCCTCATATTCAGCTGTTTCAGCCCTACTCTCTTGGAAAGAGCAGCAAATCTGCTTCCCATGCCTGGCAAATCTGTCTAAGGCTAACCAAAACTATGAACATCTCTACGGATTCCCTGCATCAAGTGGTGTGTCTCCACCTTCCCCTCTTCTCCCTCAAAATCAAGCTTTGTTGGGGCTGTCTCACCAGAGCCTCCCTGGCTGCACTTGCCTCCCCTCCACTCTCCTTTGGAAGATCGTCTCTATGACCTATGATTTGAGATAGCAAACTTAAAGGATCCTGAAAAAGAGGGAAAGGAAACCTGCATACACAGTGAAATGATTTGATGTCACATGAGTTTCAACGCTTTTTTCACATTCTCATCTTTTTTGGTGGACTCAAGATCAATTTTATTCACTATTTAAGTCAATACAAGGAGTAAAAACACTTAGTTGATACAGGGAAAAGATGGTCCAAGTCAGCATTCCTGTAAATCCACCCTTAAAACTCTTGCTGCCTCTGGTATTAATTAGTTCACCTCTGTTACGTGGTTGCTAATTCTGTGCTCTCAGGCAGAGCTCTGTGGTCCCAACGTGCCACAGACCCAGCTCAGTCTAGGCTTTCATCTGGCTCTGCACATGATGTTAACAGATCACTTGGCTAGACAAGCCCCCTCCTAACCCCTTCATAATCTGTGCCCGGGTTTCTGCAAGTGAGGATTATTTCGGAGTGTGCTGAGGATAGGAAATAAATAACAAGCTTCAGTTTCTTGTCTACAGCATGTCTACCCTCTTCTGTTCCCGTTTGATGTGCTATTTTACGCACTTATCTACTGAGCCACGCAAGGTGTGAAATTACACTTCAGGTGTGAAAACACTTCTGTGTCTCCAAAGCAGGGCTTTCTGCTCCTCTCAAACTGTTCCACTGAAAAAGCTGTCAGGAGACTGACAATTGAGGAGCAAATCGTGAGCCTGCACAGCTGCACAGCTCTCAAGTTACTGTGGGGAAAGTTCAGCCCAGTCATTAGCTGGGGGTGCCAGCCTGGCTCCTGGCGTAACACTGGAGATGAAGTAGATCTTGCCACAAAGACCTACTCGTTAGACAGAAAAGCAGAGCTCTGACATGAAATAGTTTCCTGATTGTATCTGGGAAGGAAAGAACTGCTTTATCAACTGCTTTATCCTTTATTAGTTTAGGTGAACTAATTCCCACAGTAATATTCAATGTTGGTAGTGCTGAGGGACTGAAATGTGTAACAACGTCAGACCTGTCAGAAACAAAGCCCAAGAGAAGACTCTCTTCTAGCTCGACTCAACGTGAAACCACACAAGGTAACTAACTACAAGACACAATCTTTTGCAGTACTCGTAGAGATGTCGCTTTGCTTCACACTGACAAACCGTAAGGTGCACTGAAGCATCCCTCACATGGAAGTCCCAGTTGCTGGTCTGAGGCTGTGGGGAACTCCCTGGAAATAGAGATAATTGGGGAATAGGGGTTTTATGGATTTTTAAAATGTATTCACACACACCCCTTTTTCTTTTTTTAAGTAGAGGACTTCAAAATAGTGAAAAATCTCCACCAGGCTGATTTTTAAATACAATCAGCAGCTAATTAGAACAATTCTCTGTTTGAATTTCAAATTTTTTTTCCTTCAGACTGAAAGCCTGCATTTTCTATATAATTTCAGTGCATTTTCCAAACAAATCCCATTTCCAGGCAAAAAACTGAAGGAGTTCGTTTCTGCTGACATGCAGGAGAAGAGTGCCGAGATCTAGGAATTCATGGAGTTGGAGACTCTATTTGCTCCTGGTCCAATACCTCCATTTTTCTCTAGGGATGCCCTTGATGTCATACCTCTTTCCCCACTACCCTCTGAGAACTGCTTTGCTGAGGGTGAGAGCATTTGACTGGCACCATAGCAGGGGCTGGGAATGGGCTGCAAGGGCAGAGCTGGGGCGTGGAGCAGCACTGGTAAAGGTTCTGCCCCTGGACCCCTCAGCAGCTCCTGGGAGGGCTTCCCCGACTGCGCAGGGACGGGGGTGGGCAGAGCGGAGAAGCAGTCCTCAGCCAAGCACTGCTACAAACACCCTCACTGCCACCCCACCTGAGCACGGCAATGCGCAACACAACTAACAGCAGACGAAGGACTTTTTTAGCTTATCTTCCCATGCTACTCGAGGGAAAGGTCACCCACACATGCCTGTATCTCATTTTTCTGAGAAGACAGGAAAAGGACAGAGGTTAAGATTTTCCTCTCAGTAAACTTTCTATCATCCTTCCTTCTGACTGCCACTGGTATTGACAGCTCAGGGGGGATTCATCACACCTAACTGCAGGCACAGTCATTTGAGCGGTCCCCAAAGCAGTCAACCAAATTATAATCAATACCACCAAAGAAGCATATGGTATAATTCAGCAGCAATCTAGTTGACAATGCTACCATTACAAATGATTGAGATCTTAATACTAAGGCAAGAGCCACAGCTAAAACACCTCATAGGATGCTGTTTGAGGATGTCCCAGTTAATTTTCCAGGCAATGAATGGATGAGTTTCTTGCAGTCATAAACTCTAGGATGTCACATCACTGACTGAGGCCTCGACTTTTGCAAGTGAGGAGTAATGTAGTTGGCTTTAAAGAAAACAGAGCATCACATGACCAGTGACTTAAACCCAACAGAGATCAAAGTCAGAAAACTAGGCTTTTTCTTTAATACACATCAGATCTGCTACATAGTTCTGCACCAAGGCCCTGTCTATAGAGTACCAAGGTCAATGGGGATGCTGCACGTATCATCTGGATCAGGTGAGAACATGCAGACTGGAAGAAAACTGCGCTCAGGGCAGAGGTACTCATGCCCATGTAAACACAGGCACAAAAGCAGTGCAAGTGACAACTAAATCAGGCTGCTAATTCTCAAATTTCTTCCACTTGGTGTATTTTACCAGCCAAAAGAACCAAGCTTGCCTGAACAGAAATTAGAGTAGGTGTAGATAGTATATTTAGCATCTGAAATTTGCTTTCCAGAGCTTGTATGTGTGAGGCTGAGCTGTTATTCTGCTTCAGTAACTACATTTTAAGATTGTGGTTTGCCCTCACCGCATTGTATTCCTTGCAGCAGCTTTTTAGGATCTTGCAGGATCTTTAGGATCATGAAGCACTTCCTAGTTCTCCTTGTGGTCCTGTCTGGTCCTCTGAGATGGAAAGCTCTCCCTTCCAGTTGGCTTTACCAAAGCAAATCCATTGCTGGATGCACGGTGAAATTAGTGGAACCACAGCAAGGACAAGCTTGAACCTTTACTGAGGAACGTATGTGAGAGCACATCTATTCGTTATGAAGGCAAACATTTTCCATCTAATTACATGCTCTGGTTCAGTAATAGCCTCATTACTGTGCTATCTCAGCACTCTACGCTCTTCAGTGTATTTACTTTCATGCCACCTCTGTCAAGCACAGAAGAAGAGAAATTAAGGCTTACATTCTTTAAAATGCCTAAGTGCTCACCTTCCATTTAGGCACCTATCTCACTGACATGAAGAAGAGCAAGATTTCTTAATCTCTGGGAGTGTCTGAGTCTGCAGCTTGCCCATGGTTACACAAAAGCCTGTGAAGAAGCAAGAACAGAGTCTAATTTTTCCAAGACCAATTTTAGCCCCGCAGCCAGCAGGCTCTCCTTTCCATATAGCCTTTGAAGCAGAAGTTTTTGCTACAGATGTTTTCTCTCTAAACTCCTGTTTCATCTCTGGTATGAGTGGATTGAACAATGTTCACGTATACATAAAATATCAACACCTCTGCATTTAATAGGGGAGTGAAAAGCACTAAATCAAGGAATGCTGCAAGAAGCCAGACACATTTTGGGCTGACGCTGCATAATCTTACTCCGGAGGTTTGGCCAAACCTCTCCTCGGGACAACTGCTCTGTCTCCATCGATACTGCCCCAACCATAAAACACCTCTTGAGAGCTCATCTGCAAAGGCAATCAGTTTATCCACGATTCTTCTAATGACCCATTTCTGTCATCATCCTTCTAAAGGAGCTAACTGATAATGACAACTCAGGGGAATAATCAACTATAATTTATACGTTCCTGTTTTTGGAGCAGGGACCATAGCGTGCGTTCTGCTTTCATTTACCCTGAGCTCCACCATTATTAATAACGCTGACCCATGAACAAAACCACTGCAAATACAAGCGTCTAACCCCCTGCTTGAATATATATTTAGAAAGGAAATAAACAACCAAAGACTCCTGACCCCTCAGGTCTGTGGACTGCAGGGTACAACACGGTGCCGTATGGACATTCCCACCCACGCTCCAGGCAGGCTAGCTCTTTTCCAAAAGCAGTGTAACCATGTCAGCATCCTGCGATCCAGACTAATAACAGCCGCAGTAAAATAAAGCATTGGGCCTAGAGCTTAATTTCTCCCAGCCGGCATGCCCCCGCTCCAAGCCAATGTAATAAATGGCAGCATTGTGTGGCGAAGCAGCCCCAGAGCTCAACTCAGTGCTACTCTGTACAGTGCAGCTCAAAGCGAGGTCTCGGTTTGAGACCCAGCAGGCTGTTGCTCCATTAGCCATGGCTTTACCTCCCCATTAAACCAGCAGTGGGGCAGAAATACTCTGAACCCGTCTCACTGCAGCTGGATTGGGAAAAGAGCGAGGAGGAGAATTGGGGCCAAGCTTTTGTTCCCAACCCCACATCATGCAAGTCTGGATTAGGCCAGAGGCAGCTTGTGGCTTACTCTATAAATCGTACAAGAGCTGATTGCTGCCTACTCTGTTGCTGAGGAGCCAACTTTTCTTCCCCTCTTCCACCAAGTCTCTGCTACTCAGGTTCCCTCTCCCATGGCTGGCAGCTCTCACTCAAGGGAGAGGCTGGGATCTGGCAACCTTCATGACACCTGAGTCATCGAGAGAACAGAGCAGCAACGCCTTGAACCTAAAACGCAGCAGAAAGCAGGGTACTGCTCCCTGGAACCACTGCTTGGCCTGAGGGGAGGGAACTGCCAGCATCAGTGACTTGTTCCGTACAAGGAGACAGGCTGCAGAGGGGCAGCAGACAAGGGCTCCCTGGAAGCAATGCTCAGGTCTCTCGGGAAGGAAAGCTGCTTCCAGAGAGCCTCTGAGCTCAGTTCCTTGGTGACCCTCTTCTGCTGCCAAAACACCCCATGTCCACTGCATTTCACAGTGCCAGCCCTCACCTGGGACACCCAGCATCGCACCTCCCCACACTCTCCAGCCCTGAGGAGGTGCAGCTTTAGTCAGGCTTACACAGACAGAACTCAGACACCTCTCCAGATGCACAAAATGATTCTCCTCTAATAAGGGCATTTCAATGCTTTCTACAATGTAAGTTGGGCTTTATTGCATTGCTGCTGCCTCAGAGAGGGGGTGGGAACTTGAATCGAGAGTGTATCAGAAAGCATGAATGCACACCTTCTCAGCAACAGCAACGGGAGCAGCATGAGGTAAGGATGCTTAAGCCTGGCTTTTCTCACCTCCAGCAGCGGTGCCTACAGGCATGGCTTTGTTACACAGTCTGTCATTAGATCTGCAAACACTGCTTGATAGTAACTGCAGATTTGCACTCAGCATTTACCTCCAAGTGAAATTTGGAATTGGGAGAGTTCTACCCTGGAAGTGGCGGCTTAGCCTTATGCTTGTTTTGGGACGGGGAAAAAAAAAAAAAAGGTAATGTTTTTTCTTATTCACAACTACAAGAATGGTAGAAGCATCACAGTACATTCCACTTCAAATGCACTCCTTTGCTTCAGAGATACCTTTGTTTTTATACCCAGCAAGTGTAACATGGATTATACTTTTCAGAGACCTTTTAGAAATAGAAAACTATTGAAAACATTAGTGGATAACCACATGGCGTCACTGGATGTCTAATTATCATGGAACATCCCCCACAAAAACTGCTCCTTAAAAGTTCACTTTTCTGAGCCTTATTGGTCCCAGGTCTCACATGCGGTGGGAAGAGCTGTACCAGGCCAGTCCATCCACCCAAGAGTATCCAATAGCACATGACTCAGTAAGTCTACAAAAATATGGCAAATATGACCTGTGTTGATTCTCTCACAAGCACTCTCCCAGTCCCCAGTAACGAAGTTCAGCAAGGTCCTGTACATGGGTCAGGGCAATCCTAAGCACAAATTCAGGGTGGGTGGAGAATGGATTGAGAGCAGCCCTGAGGAGAAGGACTTGAGGGTGTTGGTTGATGAGAAGCTCAACGTAAGCCAGCAATGTGCACTTGCAGCCCAGAAGGCCAACCGTATCCTGGGCTGCATCAAAAGTAACATGGCCAGAAGGCTGAGAGAGCAGATTCTCCCCCTTTACTCTGCTCTCATGAGACCCCACCTGAAAAACTGCATCCAGCTCTGGGGGCCCCAACAGGAGGAGGACATGGACCTGCTGGAGCAAGTCCAGAGGAGGGCCACGAGGATGATCGGAGGGCTGGAACCCCTCTGCTGTGAGGACAGGCTGAGAGAGTTGGGGATGTTCAGCCTGGAGAAGAGAAGGCTCCGGAAAGACCTTATAGCAGCCTTCCAGTACCTAAAGGGTGCCTACAAGAAAGCTGGAGAGGGACTTTTTACAAGGGCATGTAGTGGTAGGACAAGGGGTGATGGCTTTAAATGGAAAGAGGGTAGATTCGGATTAGATGTAAGGAAGAAGTTCTGCACTGTGAGGGTGATGAGGTACTGGAACAGGTTGCCCAGAGAAGATGTGGACGCCCCCTCCCTGGAAGTGCTAAAGGCCAGGTTGGATGGGGCTTTGAGCAATCTGGTCTAGCGGAAGGTGTCCCTGCCCACGGCAGGGGGCTGGAACTAGATGATCTTTAAGGTCCCTTCCAACCCAAACTATTCTGTGATTCCATGATTTGTGAATCAAGAACTTCCTCAGTCAGAGGCAGTGTCTTCACATTTAATGTTCCTCAGTGAATCTTTCTTCATGAACTTTTTCTGTGCTGAACCAAACCCAAGTGGACTTCCAGCATCCATGACGTCCTGCCGTGAGGAGCTCAATAGCTTCAGAGAATAGTTGTCTCCTGTTCAGGACCTGCTACTCCCTCAACTTCATTTGATGATCCTTTCATTTTGTATCAGAAGAGACAACAAACAACTGTTGCCAATTCACTTTCTCAATGACACTTATGATTTCATAGACCATGAAATCTCGACCCGTCTCCCTTTGCCATAGCATTGTAGGAGATGCAACGTATTCAGCTGCAGCTCGCTGAAAGCTGTTCCCATAACCTTGACTGTCTGCAACACTCCTCACAACACCTTTCCAGTTCTGTCATATTCTATTTGAAGAGAGGGAGCCAGAATTATACACGTATTCATTACACCAGTGACTGTATATTTACAGTCAAATATCAATTTTTAATTTTGTTCTCTGCATACTTCTAACCTTTAATTTGTTTTTCTCATTACCCCTACCGACCCTTCAGTGGATGTTTTCCTGGAGCTATTTACTATAAGCCTAATATTTCACTCCCAAGTGGCTCTGAGTCCATCCTGATTAAGTTTGAATTCCAGCCCTACCCCCCATACAATATCTCATATTCATCCATACTTCATCTTGCACCTCACTGCCCAGCTGTTCATTACTGAGACATCCTTCTGGGGCTCCTTGCAGCTGGCCTCATCTTTACCACCCTGAATAAAACTTCCTCGGCTGATCTTATTGTAAGTTTATTCACGCTATATTCAAGGACAGGCAACGCAAAGGTGCAGTAGGAGAGGTGGTCTTGTACAAGCTTACTGTGACCAGCTGGCACGTACCTGGCAGCAAATAGCTGCCCAGCACCTCTACTGCTCTCTGGAGATCTGACTCTGCCCCAGCTCACCCTGGTACAGATCGCTCTTCTATTATTGATGAGATGGAAGCGTGGATTACAAAGCTTTAGGAGCTCAAGCAAGTTCCCTGTTAGACCAAGATATGTACGTTAAAAGTTAATTTTTTTAATTCAGTTTCCTGGTCTGATTGGGAGTAATTAAAGAAATTAATCTGTGCCTTAGTTCTCCAGGAATAAAACAGGAATAATAACTTTCCTGCCCTCACAAACAAGTTGATAAAATAAAATCCACTGATGGCATTCAAGCACTCTGATACCAGAACAAATACCGTGTAAGGATCCTAGATTTTCTACGGGAGCATCTTCCATACTTCTTGGCAGTGTTATCTGTGGCTCAGGTTTTCAGACAAGTCTTTAGTCCAGGGTTTTCTCCTGTTCCCAATAGAAATCCTGATAGCTTGTTCTCTCCCTCCTCCCTTTCCCAGCATTAATGCTATTGTATTTGTTTAATGGGGTTAATATGCTGCTGGTATAATAATGATCATGTACGGATGTAATTATTATGTGTGATTAATTCTGCAGCTGCTGAAAAGCCTGGAGGACTTTCCTCAGGCAAGGGAATATCTTTACAATAGTCCTTCTCAAATTGTATTACACACAGACATAAACTCCCATAGAAATGCAGAAGGGGAAGGAACGAAGGCTGGATTAGAGGAGAGAGAGCTGCACCCAAGCAGAGCAGCTGATGAAAGTTAAACATCATGCGGGCAGAGACCATCTCTCTGTTGCATGTTTATAGCCTGTCTAGCACAAATGGATCTTGGTCCATCACTACAATCCCAGGGTACTACTGCCATGCACATAGTACGTAACTGGTTATAAATTTTTAAAGACATATCTGCCACCGGTGTAGGCTCCTCACGTCCCTTTTTTTATAGTAACGATCCATTGAACGAGCACGCTGGGTTTTGTTCTAAGAAGATACAATACCACAGACCAAAATATGAATCCCTAGCACAGGTTAATGATTTTTACACGAACCAAAGAGAATGAGGTGCACAGCACACAACCCATTAGCACTCAAATACCTAGGGTGTCCACATCTGACAAAATCGTAGATGTTTTTCTGCGTAAGGCTTTTTGGCACACACTGATAATTTACAATCTGATGATGCAGCCACACTCTTGAGTGCTCCTAAGTGCTTTGAGTGATAATGGATCTATTTGTGTGATCAGGGATTGTAGACTCAGGCCTATAACTCAGCATGTTCCCCAGAACAATACCCAGACGCTTAGCCTTGACCAAACTATCCCTAAATCCCACATACGTGACCTGAAGAGAAGACATTGCCTGCAAGATTTAAGTCTCTGTAAGCTGTCCAGCTGCTTCCTAACCCAGTTATTACCCATGTAAGCACCCATGACTTTGATATTTACCTGACTCAGTTTAACTCTCTGCATCCCATTTAAAGGTTTAAATGAAGGACAAGATGTGCCCAGGAAAAAGGAGATGTGCACAATCTCCTTTCATTCTCCAGAAAACCATCTGTTTTAGCTAACTCTGCAGTCTTTAACAGCCAAAATCATCAATGCCCCAGTCCAGTTCCTTCTGCGCACAGTGAAATCTCTGTGCAAGGTCACCAAGGAGGGAGCACATGCGCTGCAGGAGATGCTGAGCTCACCTGTGCAGGACCGCAGGTGGCAGAGAAGAGGGTCAAGGTGGGCAAAAAGCACAGCTGGAGAGTTTGCTGCCGTACAAGATGGTCCTGTCATTCCCCATAGCTGCAGCTACCAGCAGCAGCCAGTACAAACGGCTCTGGGCTGTGACAGGACCACATGAGAATACTGTATAGGCTCTACACGTGCAGGGCTGGCAATGGAGATGGATTCTGCCCGTTGACTTCTCTCAGTCTTACCATAAATGGTTGCCCTGAATAGCAGTTTGGCCTTGGAATGCAAGTGTCCCAAAGAGCTATTATATCTGAAATCCCCACGATAATTTAAAGAAATAAACCACTCCCTCTGAGCCTCAAACAACAGCACCGCAAATAGGACGTACGTGAGAAAACACAAGGGCTATTTGCTCACCCTCCAGAAAGGGAGGCAGCTGTCGGAGAACGATAATGACGGACTGCACGCACTTTATGAAAGTGATAACTCAGACCATTATTTAGTGCCACAGCAAGCCTTATATACCCTCTGTCTCTCAAGCAGTGATTTTCCACTAAAGCAGTAACTTCCCATTATCTTATCAGTTCAGCCTCTACTCCCTGTATTTCCCAGCGCTTGTCTGCTATTTCCCAGCGCTTGCCTGCTATTTTTTAACTGGCGGTTTTCTTTCTCCCATGTCTTCTGCAGCTGCTCACTGATCCCACGGCTTCTTGCACGATGTTCTTTCTCCCGTGTCTTCAGCCATCGTTCATCATGTCTGTACTTGTCCGTTCATGTCCATCCTTGTTTACAAATCTGACAGCAACAAGTCCTGCTGCTCCTTAAAGTCTCCCACAGGCAGCAGCTTTGGTTTTCACCTAGCGGAAGGCTTATCGAGCACCTCATTCAGCCACCAGCATGTTTCAGGCAGTAACGATCAGAGTTCACAGCACTCCTCCGCAGTGCCTGCAGGAGTTATCAGTGAAATGCTACCCCAGTATCTGAAACAAGCACTGGGTTTTTTTTCCTTCTTTTTAACTTCTTTCAGTTTCTGCTTCACTGGATTTTCCATTTCTCACCACGCTACTAGGAACTTTATAGGCACAGAAAAACAATGCGGAATAAAGAAGAAATTATGTGACTTGGAATAAAAGAAGATTGTGATAGGTTCGGAATTTGCCCGTAATCATTTCTGAATTTCCGTGTTTCACCTAATAACTGATCTAACACTGAGAGATACTGGTCTGACAATGCTAAAGTTGATCTGGATACAGAAAGGATGTGAAGAAACAACTCAAGATAGCCTTAACAGCAAAGATGGAAGAACAGTTACGGAACACTGTCAGGACTATTAGTTCAGGTGGCAGAAGACTTTGGTTAGTTTATCAACTCGGTTTAACTAGGTTCATCTGAAGCTCTACAAACACTGAAATGGCAAATTCAGGCAGAATCTAAAATGAAAGCTCCCTAAAGGAACTCCTTTTTTTTCTCATCCTGTTCCTATTCTGGCCTCATCAACAAACACAAAATGCTTCTCAAGTTTAAAGATGCTGCCAACCAAGCTACTGCACTCCTGTGCACCCGCCAGCTAAGAAGATGAATGGGACAAGATGAATCAAGGCAGCTAAACTTCCCCATGCTGAAAGCTAACCTGTTCACACATGGCTAATCCGCCAAACCCCATCCCACCAGAGGACCGGGACAGGCACAACTCCCTGGCACTCACAGATGATGGGTTATAGGGTTGATCATCTTACTGCCACACACGGAGCTAGACAACTCGAACTCAGAAAGACATTTGTTAGAAGAATACTAAAAAATGTCAGTGATTTGGTCATGATACTGCAGGTAGGAAGCTCGAAGGCAATTACTTGATTTCTATGCTGTGAACACCTTTCATTTATGGGAAAAGAGTGGACATTAAGGTGCCTGACCTAGCCACATTCAAGACAACTTGTGCAGCACCTGATTTGAGAACAGAAGTGCTGCATAATCACATCTTCAGGCAGCTAAGAGACAAAACTCCAATACCACAGGTAGATACATGAAAATGTGCCAGAAAAAACTGCAGCACATTAACTTGGACCTCTCTTGGGACTACTTTAATTTCATTTCTGAGAATAAAACTTTAGGGTGTATTACACTGCCACATATATAAACACAGGCAAGCTTGCTTGCTAGAGCACATGGTAAGACCCTTGTCTTAGTCTACCTTTGCCTTAAATTACTAAAAAGGTCCGAACTTGAAACCTTTTAATAAATCATATATATGCAAACAAGAAAATGTGTTTAAGTAACTCACATGTTATGTTGCCACAGATAATACAAAACTAGCTGGGGCTACCCACACTGGGGTCATGTGTTTTACTGTTGCACAGACTTGCCCTTAATTCTCAAGGGACTGATTGATGACACTAGATTATTTCTGTAATATACTGAAGAATGGTTTAGAGGAAACTTAAGATTTCATGTCCATATACTGAAATATTACATAAATATTTTGCTAGCTCTGGGCCAAAAAGCACAGCATCTTGCAAAAGCAATCACAGCATTTTGCAGGCTGGAGATAGTATGTCAAATCTAGTGAATGTGAGGAACTGTAAAAGGTTATTACCTTTGACAGGCAGGCAACCACATCACAAAAAGCAAACACACCAACAAACAAAACCTCCATTATTTCACATTGCCATGAGCTGCTGGTTTCAGACAGGAGGCAAAAGGACGACACGAGGTGAATACAGCGCTGCCATTCAGCCCCTGAATGAGGCACCACAGCAGCAAAGCAGATAACACCACGAACTACGGCTGCATGACCCCATCTATATCGTGGACATTAGCACCATCCATCCACTATTCTGCTCGAGGAATACAAGCACTACAGCTCAAGCACTAACTAAACCTATGGTAAGGCAATTTCCATTTTTTCCTTTAGGTACTGCAGGAAGGGAACTCAACTGTTGTGACCCAGAAGAACAACTTTCAAACCTTCTTCCTGCAGAAGGTTTTCTTGTGTGGCAGCAGAGAATTCCCAGCAGCAGGATCCCCAAAGGGCCCAAAGCACCAGGTCACCTAGCACTCAGCAGCAGAGCAAGGGGACTAAACAAAGTATAGCACTGGGAAACACTAAATGGCACTATGCAGGGCCTCTGTAGGGCACGTGGTAACATATAATCACTTGAAAAGTGCTTCTTCCTTTTTATGAATCTGCTGAGAGTTACGCTGTGCTTTGGGGATAAAAGAACTTTTGCCATAATCAGATGTTGCAAAGATACATGCAATAAAAGAGACATTCAGGTATTACTGTCCCATCAGCTGTGTCTTCGTATGATTGCCTCCAATTACACTGTAAAATTTACCAGCACACATATTTGAAATAATGCTTTTAATTTTCAATCAGATACTCTGCAAGGAAACCCAGCTCAGAAACGGCATAATTGAATATCTTGAGGAAGAAAATAAAAAGCAAATTTTGACTCAATGGTGTTATTTAATAGCAGTGAAAGTACTTACCAGGTGGCCTATTAATTGCAAGGTTTCGGAAATGACTGCCTTTGATCATCTCCACTGACAGCCGCCCCGTTGTGGCATTGTACGACAATCCCACGAGCAGCTCTGGCACCCCTCCATGCGACAGGGACTGTGTTGAAGAAGCGCTATCACTGTGAGAGATTGCTGACAGACTAAGCTGAGAGTCGGCACTCTGCAGGGAAAGAGCACTGAAAGTCTCATCAGGACATTCACCACCACCCTCCCTTAATTTATACCTTGTAGCCTTGTTTAGTAAGATCTCTCTTAAGCAATAACAATGACTAAGAACGAATTATGATGGGGCACCAGAAGAATCAGAGCATCACTTTTACAAAAACACATCTCTGAACTTTCTCTTTAAAGATTAGGAACTCTACGTAATGTGTTATCACTAGTGTAAATCAAAGCCTCTGAGATAAGCATACATCCTACTACATCAAGTGCACAGTAAATCGCCTTGGCAATGACTTTTGGATGGAATGCATTTTGCACTTTGGCTTTTTTTTTTGGGGTCATGTACAGTGTATTATCTTACATTCCTTCTTTGCTACCATGATGTTCTCTCTACCCCCTCTTCAGCCGGAGTATGAATTTTTAATCATCTCATGTGCACAACCTCTCACTGAGCTTTCTGTAGACAATGAATCATGACAGAACTCATCTACACAAATTGATTGGCATAGCCAGAGCTGGCTACAACTGTGATACGTGTGGAAGACTATGAAGCAGCACAGCCAGTTCCTCCTCACAAGACCCATCTCTCCACTTCCATCTGTCATGAAAAGGAACATTACTAACATGGAAACATGGTAACATGGAAGCTGCACAACACAAAGACCCACAAGCTAGTAGCTAGTGCCAAATGAGGGAGCTCTTGCATTGGCAGTAGTACAGGTCCACCAACATAACGGTGCGCAAGAGCTACTGTCCTTGTTGAAATTAAGATGTAATTTGCCTCAGTGGTTCCAGGACCAACCTCTTATTTCTGCACGGCACAGCATTTGATGATTTGCGTAGATGTAGTATATCCACAAGATTTTGTCTAAGCTTGCGAGCTGAGCCATTGCAGCACAGCTTGGTGGAGGGAAGACATGTCCTGTGTTTCCCCTTACTGAAAACTTTTAAAGTAATAATAGGACAGATCCACCCGCTGCATCCTAACCGCCCTGACTGAAAGACACCAGGTACATCTGGACCCCATTCACCAGGTGAACAATTTTATGGACTCCATATTTCTTTCATCAAACTTACACTCAAGTTACTCCTTGGCTCCAAGACCAATGTCACCTTCGTTTCCTCTTCCTGGCTGATGTTGCTCAGGTAGAACAACTGCTCTCCCATCATTCTCTCTCCAATCATCTTGTGCACCGCATAGAGGCGGAAACGAATGGCGTGGCTGCTTAACTCCTCTGGCTCCAGCTTACTGAAGGTAGTTTTATCCTTGAACACAGGGATAGGTCCTCTCTGAACACTTGTCTTACCCCTCTGTTTCTTGCTAGGCATCAGGACTGTGTGCACTTGCCAGGTGTTCACACCACTGCGGTCTTTGTCTGGGATATCCCTTGCCTCCAAGATAGTAACTACTAGTTTTTGACTTGAGGCTTTATAGTTGAAGATGACATCCAGATCACCACATTTACAGATAGGCTCATGAGCACCATGATGAGCTGGTACACTGTCCACTTCATTATGTCCCTGCAAAGAGAAGGAAGAAGCAAAACCTCCATTGGAGTTCAACTGCCTCTGTGATCCCAACTCTATTTAAAAAAAATTGTTCTCCTCACTTCTGCTGGCAAGTGTAGGCAGTTGCTCTGCAAAACAAGGATCCCACTGTTTCTTGAAAGGCCAGTGATAGTTAATTGCCTGATTCTGTGTAATATTCCCCATACAATCTAGTAAGCAACAGCCCTTGTGAAATATTTCCAACAAAAAGTTTCAACAACTTTTAAATGTCTTGCAAGAAACTGTTAATTTAGCAAAAAAATCTACATAGGGAGAAACTAAACAAAGTGGTTTTTTTTAAAATTTCATCCTGTCAATTTTAAGGCATTAATAAAATTTTTTTGTTTCATTAGGTTAAAAAAAACCAACTTGATGTATTACTTTGAACATACAGTGGATTTTTTTCAAAATGGACCTTTTCTTATGTTACCAAAATCAAACAGTTCAGTCAAACTTAACTTTTTGGATGTTTTGATCTACTGGAAATTAAAAGAATTAAGCACTGTGTTTAGTTTGATGGGTGGGGAAATCACCATGTCAGAATTTCTCGCGGAATGGAAATTCAGTTTCTAGACGCTACCCTATAATTTAATACTCTTCCTACAGCTAAAGCAATGATAATCGAGAAAAACAGTCTAATTAAATACATATTGATTCTTTATTCTCTTTTTAAATCTCCCAAGAGAAGCATCTGTTCCTTCTGTTCGCTTTGGATACTAATGCATTCAGAATAAAAATTCAAAATAAACAATCAAACCATGCGCAGACCAGTTCACATACAATCTTTTACCTACTTTTAAAACAAGAATCATCTTGATAAAACAAGATAAAACGCATGGATGTTCACCTTACCTTTTGATGAGTGGGCGTGTGCACTTTTGTTCAAAAGTGTTTTTTTATCTTAGAGCTAGAATGTGCTTCATGTGATAAAGGGGTTGCTATAGTGATCAATGATTTGTATTTAAACATGAGTATACACTGTACTAGGGAAAGATTTTCAGTTAATAGCCAGAAGGTGAATTAAGGCCTGTCACTAGCAGTCTGAGTCACCCTCCTCCTCAAACATTTATCTTCTTTCGCATTTCAAGTAACACTTCTTTTCAACATAGCGATCTCATTGTTTGGAGTACAGATGGTGGGCCATAGGACTTCTGATGTAATTCCCTTCAGAAGTGTCTAGGGTGGTATGTGTTTCAAGTGAGACCTTGGACAAACCTCAAAATTTATATCTACTTCTTCTCAATTGACTTTCAAGTGCTCAAATTCACCTGCCATGACATGCAAAGCTCCATCTTTCCGTATTTTCGTAGGTGTTTAAGATTGATGCATGTGAATACAAAAGTCCATGTGTGCATGTGAGCGATAGAGTCCTACTGTCAGATGTCCTGCAGAAGTCATGTCAAAGAGAAAAATCGCCACTTGGACAGCACACGGCATGACTTGGTTGCCCACAAAAATGCCCTTCTGTATGAACAGGCTGCAAAGACAAAAACCCAAGGCAGACCAGGTTGCCTGGAGGAAACTTGATGTTATGCAAATGTTAAGTGCTGCTGTGTAGCTGTCAAGTTATTTGTCTGGTTGATGAGATAATATTTAAGGAGAAAACCATGTTGGGTTGGTTTGGCGGGGTTTTGGTAGTGGGGGGAGGAGGCTGCTGGCTTGTGTTTGGCGCAGTTTCGGTAGTGGAGGATGGGGCTGCTGGCACAGCCCCTGTAAGAAGCTTCAGGAAAAGCTGAATTTGGAAAAGCTCCGACTTGGCCCCGCCTCTGGCAACGCTGAGCCAATCAGCGCCTCTGTGAATAAACATATTTAAGAAGGGAAACTGGTTTGGCAGGGGCCTTTGTTTTGGAAGGACTTTTTTTGTTTTGGGGGTGTAGGACAGGGAGAGAGAGACAACCCAGGTTAGTGAGGAAGGAGTCGGAGAGGCACTCCAGAGCAGCCGTTTCCCTTTGGCCCATGGCAAGAGGGCAGGCTGAGCCCCTGCAGCCCTTAGAGAACTCCCATGCATCATCATAAATCCACAGGTATGAAGATCAGGGCGAGTACCTCATCTTCTGGCAGCATGTCAGGGCAGGCTGAAGGTCAGCTACGTGGTTTTTGACAGAACAGCTAGAAAGGATCTGGGTTTCAGGAACTCTCAGATTGTGCTACTATAGCTGTGGACGCATCCACTGCAGAGAAAATTGCAAGAACTGGAGACAGAGAGGAAAGAAAAATGCCAAACTCCATGGAAAAGACCTTTCCGTGGGCAGCCAAGCTTTAGAAACCTTAAGAGCTGGCCCTTTCAGAGAGCACAACCTGGGACTCATCCCTGTACAGGTTTTCAGCACCCAAAGCTTATGGACTCAAACTTCTTTCTATGGAAGTCATTGCCAGAATTCCCCTCAGCTTTCGGAGCTCAGCTGGGGCTGTGAGCCCTTTGTGAACAAATTGGTTATACAGACACTTAAACTGGAATCCAAGGAAAGCGTGGGGGTTAGATACTTCACCTGAATTTCTTTCTTTCCCTCTTCCCAGCACAGTTGTTGAGAGGTCAAGCCAAGCATACTGATTGATACTGTATGTCTAACCCAGTCATTCAGGACAGCCAATATGCACTTCACTAGGTAAAACAAGGCCACTTCTGCCCGAGAAACCTGAAAGAGCAGCTAATTATGGACAAGGCTTGAAATGGTACTTGTGGTTCCACTGCAGGGGCATAAAATTATCATTTTTGTCTCTAAAGAGCGGTCCTTTGAGTGGAGCATAATAGCGCTTGGACATTTCTGGCATGTCAGAACATTTAGTTCCTGCAATAAAAAGTCTTTCATTAGTCCACACAATACCTCTGAATGAGAAGCTGCTTGTAGTAGGTAAGCTGGGACCTGGGCATATCTGCCCCCTGATGCTATAACCATTCTTTGCAATTTTTAAAATGTAGCCACCAGGAGCAAAACGAGAGCTGTATTCCACAGAAATATAAGAGGACATTGGAGACATTGCAGCACATGTGAACCACGACAACATACATCAGGTGTGGAAAAGGAGAAACGAGCCTCAGACAGGCAGACAAACAGCACGTGCCAGAGGCACACAGCACAGAGAGGACAGGGCTGCTGCCGTGCAGAGTTCCCATGCGTTGTGTAGTATTTTGTGGGGCTGGATTCTGCAGCAAACCAAAATGCTGTTCAAAACATCCCTCAGGATTGGAGCACATGCACCGAGGAGCTGCCTTCCACCTCTTTAACTGACTGCGAGCAGAATGCTCTGAGGAAAGGAACCCTTCCCTCAAAGCCTCGTGGCTCAGAGTGTGATGGCAGTATTAATTTCCACAGATGAAGAACAGCCTCTCTTAACACAGGCAGAAGACAAGACCTTTGTGCTGTTCTCTTAATATGTCTGATGCAGGCTGCTATTTTTTTCAGAAATTTAATCTTGTGGTACAATAATAATGAAAACCAACCCATAATGCAGAAAGATTATGAGACAAAAAGGGGATGTGAAGTCATCAGGTGCCTTAACACCTGCAATGCTTTCTTGAGGCCTCAAAATAAAGGCACAGGACTAAGGAAAAGCAGAAGAGCTCTCAGGCTCTCTCCTTCCCTGGAAAGATGCCTGGTATCAATGGGGGACCAGAATGATGGTCACTTGGTCAAGTCACGGGCCACCTCCATCCAGCTGCCTCCAGCTTTCCAGATGCTTCCCATTTTCTAAGCCATAGAAACCACCTGGAAAAAGAGGCACCGATCTGACCCAGCGACCACACACCCTGTCTCCAGACACACACCCTGTGCACGCAGCCCGTAACAAAGCCCTGGGCCTCCGCAAAGTGCTCTTTGCTAAATGATAGTAAATGCTGTCAGGCAGCTAATGGCTCCAATTTCAGTTCAGAGATCGCAGTCAGAAATCAAGCAATAAAACAGCTTCTCTGAACGAGTGTGAATAGCAAGAGGTAAAATACCAGAGAAAGGGGAAACACATAGGGAGGGGTGTTATGTTCATGCACACACGCACACAGGAGCACCATTATCCTGTGCTGATCGATTTTTCACTTCATTTCTCCTCTAACGTTTTTTGGCCCGCAGTATCCTTCAAAAGCTTACACCGGCTGTAATAAATGACAATTCACCATACCTCAGGGCTCCAAGCCGATGAGCTGTCAGTAGCATCATTTACTTCAAATCCCTGGTTGGTAAATGCTGCCTCCACATCCAAACGTCCTTCCGTGGCTTGTTGGCTAACGCCATCGGCAACGCCAGACTCCATCCTAGGCCCTTTGTGCTGCCCAGCGCCCCTACTCTCAGTTGTTGTTCTTGAATCAACAGATACACGGTCATCTTCACGATAGGATAGGTTGTCTTGGTAACTCAGTTGGCTTAGTCCATCCAGATCTAACAATTTTCAGCAAGAAAATAATTTCAGAGGGATTAGAAAAAATTCTCCCCCTCCACCTCCCAAAATGTGCCTTTCTCTCCTTTCTTTTCTTTTTTTTTCCCCACTCATCTCCAGTGTGTGCAACATACAGTTTCTCCTTCTGAATACTGCAGCACTGAACCTATAAAATAAGAAATCCTGTACAAATCAGCATTTGATGGGGTGGACGTGGCTGTTTCTCACCCCACCCTGAACTGAGAAACCAGTTGCGTTTACTTGAAGAAGTTAAACCACCAAATGCAATTATCAGTGGAGTGTCTGGGATATTCAAGTACCTTGGGGCTGCTTTGTGTCCCCAAAGCAATCGCTTCCATGATAACCCAGGTCAGACAAATTACAGATAAGCACAGCATAGGCCTGATGAACAGCTATCAGCAATTTCCTTCTACACAGGAGAAGAAGAAGGAGGAACGAACAGGAGTTAGCATTGCCCTCAAGGGGCTGGTGCTGGTGAGGAAAGGAGTTTCACAGAGATGACAGAGTGCCACCATGACCGTATCACCCATCCCTGAGAGCTTGGGTGTGCATGATCAGCCCCGCAGGCCAACTAGGAATCTTCAAATCCCCTGTTTGGGCTAAACTGGCCCAAGGGCAACTGAGAGGAGATGTGCTCCCTAATTTCCTGCCTGCTTTTATTAGTTTTAAATCATCTGATCCTACACACTTACTCCATGGGCTAAAAATAAGGTTCGCTAATGAAAATTAAATAATCTTCTCTGATTCAGACCACAGATTCCTTCTGTGCACCATTGAAATGTCTATTTTGAACACAGAGCACTTTTCTCTACTTGAAGGCATCAGTGAGAGCTCTCTGGGCGGAGCAACACAGATAATTACATGTGCAGGGACAGCGATGAAAATAACATCATGATTTGGCCTTGAATGTGTTCTGCAAGTACTTTCAGAAGAAAAACAGGGACCTTCCTCCTCCTAACGCATCTCATGCCAGGCCCTGCTTTAGGAACACAAAGAGCTAGATTCTGCCTCTGCCTCTTTCAAGTAAGCAAGGAGCAGTTACAGTGAAAGAAAACAAGCTGTGCTTCCAGACAGCAGATGACAGTAATGAAAACAGAAAGACTTCCTTTGCAAACACAGCTTTTTGGGGTTTAAAGGTTTCACAGAATGGTTGAGGTTAGAAGGGACCTCTGAAAGTCATCTTGTCCACCCACCCTGCCCAAGCAAGGCCACCTGATTTTTTGTTCTCAAACTTGCAGGTTTGTTCTCAATAAGGTCATTACTGTAGAACGATTTTTTTTTTTTTTTTCAAATTTGGTCCCCAACTCAAGTCTTTAAAAAACAGTATTAAGGACCATGCTTAATAAAAAACTATTAGTTTGCTTTGGTTTAGATGAATCGATGTTTTCATTGCATGCCCAATAAAACGTGACAGAGAACCTGGTGACAATTGACACGGAGAAGGCCAAGGTACCCAACAACTTTTTTGCCTCAGTTTTCACTGGCAATTGCTTGTCCCACATTTCTCGAGTCCCTGAATCTCAAGGCAGGGATCTGGGGAATGAAGTCTCACTCATTGTAGGAGATCAGGTTGGAAGGGACCCTCTGAGGGACCTGAAAACACACAAGTCTATTGGACCTGATGAGATGCAGCCCAGAGGCCTGAGGAAACTGGCTGATATAGTTGCTAAGTTGCTCTCCATCATACTTGAAAAGTCATGGCACTCAGGCAAAGCCCCCAGTGACCAGAAACAGGGGAACTTCACACCGTTCTTTAAAAGGGTAAAAAAGGAGGACCCTGGGAACTACCAATCAGTCAGCTTCACCTCTGTGCCCAGTAAGATCACGGAGCAGATCTTCCTGGAATATGTCAAGGCATATGGGTGACAGGAAGATGATTAGGCACAGTCAATACGGATTCACAAAGGGCAAACCCTGCCTGACTAATCTGGTGGCCACCTACAATGGAGTGACTGCAGTGGTGGATAAGGGAAGAGCAACAGATGTCATCTAACTTGACTTCTGTAAGGCCTTTGACATGGCCCCACACAACATCCTTACCTCTAAATTAGAGTTATGGATTTGATGGATGGACTGTCTGATGGATAAGGACTTGGCTGCAAGGGCTCAGACAAAGAGTTGCAATCAATGGCTCAATGTCCAAATGGAGACCAGTTACAAATGGCAACCCTCAGGGGTCTGTATTGAGACCGATACTGTTCAATACTAATGTCTCAGACAGCACGATCGAGTGCACGCTCAGCAAGTTCGCAGACATCACCAAGCTGAGTGGTGCAGTTGATACACTTGAGGGATGGGATGCCATCCAGAGCGACCTGGACAAGCTGGAGAAGTGGGCCCACGTGAACTTCATGAAGTTCAACAAGGACAAGTGCAAGGTCCTGCATCTGGGTCAGGGCAATCCCCAGCATGAGTACAGACTGGGGAATGAAGAGATCGAGAGCAGCCCTGAGGAGAAGGAGTTAGGGGTACTGGTGGATGAAAAATCGGATATAAGTCAGCAATGTGCACTTGCAGCCCAGAAGGCCAACCGTATCCTGGGCTGCATCAAAAGCAGCGTGGCCAGGAGGTCGAGGGAGGGGATTCTGTCACTCTGCTCTGGTGAGACCTCACCTGCAGTGCTGGGTCCAGCTCTGAGTTCTCAGCACGGGAGAGACATGGACCTGTTGGAGCGGGTCTGGGGGAGGGACAGGAAAATGATCTGAGGGCTGGAACCCCTCTGCTGAGAAGACAGGCTGAGAGAGTTGGGGTTGTTCAGCCTGGGGAAGAGGAGGCTCTGGGGAGACTTTATTGCTGCCTTTTAAATACTTAAAAGGGGACTATAAGAAAGCTGGGGACAGACTTTTTAGCAGGGCCTGTTGTGACAGGACAAGGGGTGATGGTTTTAAACTGAAAGAGGGCAGACTAAGACTAGAAAGAAATTCTTTACCATGAGGTGGTGAGACACTGGAACAGGTTGCTCTTGTGGATGCCCCCATTACTGGAAGTGTTCAAAGACAGGTTGCATGGGGCTTTAAGCAACCTTATCATGGGAGGCAGGGGGTGGGGAGGAAGGGGGGTCGGGTGTGTGGTTTGGTCTAGAACACCTTTAGAGGTCCCTTCCAACCAAAACCATTCCACAATTCTCTAGATATCCCTCTGTCTAGAACAAAAAGCCCAAATCTTTCTGAGTAGAAGAAATTCTGTGTTTGGCCTTAGCAGCAAATAGGCTGTTCTGATTCATACCTGCTCCAGAAAGATAAAGAACAAAAAGAGAGGGAGGGGAAGAGAGAGGGAGGGGAAGAGAGAGGGAGGGAAGGAGAGAGGGAGGGAAGGAGAGAGGGAGGGAAGGAGAGAGGGAGGGAAGGAGAGAGGGAGGGAAGGAGAGAGGGAGGGAAGGAGAGAGGGAGGGAAGGAGAGAGGGAGGGAAGGAGAGAGGGAGGGAAGGAGAGAGGGAGGGAAGGAGAGAGGGAGGGAAGGAGAGAGGGAGGGAAAGAGAGAGGGAGGGAAAGAGAGAGGGAGGGAAAGAGAAGAATCCAACAAGGGGAATGGGGATTATACTCGGGAAGCATTTCCTGGAGGTGTGCAGAAGTCCCTGCCACTCTCTTTGGCTTCTCTTTGAATTTAACAGCTCAGAGTTTAGAAGAATAACTTTATCCCCTTTCTTCAACTACGAATGGTCTCACATTCTCCCTCCCAGTAAAACGCTTCAGACACAGACACTTCAACAGAGAAGTCTGAGAATACCTCACAGCTTTGCCATTACGGTCCTCTTCTGAGACGTGGGAGATGGTCCTTCAGGAGGAAAGAGGGATCCAAATTCAGATCTCTCAGATTTCAAGTAAGTGCTCTTCTCACTCCCTTCTGAAACGCAAACCTCACCTTTGCTCCTCATCATCCCATCTGACAGACCTAGTCCTGAAACTGAGAGCCCTCATTATCCAACCTCAGTTTTAGCCCTGAGCTGAAACTCTTGAGTGAGGGTAGAAAGTAATTTGATTTCTTGCCATTACTCCCATTTTCCTCCACAAAGCTAGAAGACAGAAAGAAGTAAACATAAGAACGTAAGCAAGAAATAAAATGAAAGAAATTCCACAAATTTACTGAGACTGAATGGGTACAGGCACTCCTTAAGGCATTTAATTAGCAAGCCAATGTCTAACACACATTTTAAACAGTGGGTCATCCATCAAAGCACACACCACACAGCAGGCTTTCAGAATAAAATGCTACTGCAGAAAGAAATTATCTTCACACAATTGCCTTGTGGTTTTGACTCCTGCTGGGATAATATCTAGATCAATAATAGAGGAATTTTCAAAAACTACATTAAAGCCGAAACGGGCTATTCATAACAAGAGAACTCCAGAAATATATTAATAGAGCAAGCCATCTCCCTGAGACTCAGGCACAAATGAATGTGTTAGGAGTGCAAATGTAGTATTCGGGGAAAGGAAGGGAAAAGGTGATTCACCAAAACCATTCAGGGAAACAGTCTGCCTTTTTCTTTAAATTTGAAATAGATTGGTAAAAGATAACAACTTATAAATACCAGTATCAGAGGATCATTATAGGTAATAGCCCAACTATACAGACTAGAACAACTACACTTCTCCAATTACATCCGTTCTAACATTATAGTCACAAAAAAAAAAGGTGAAAACAGAAGTTCTTCACGTAAAGGAAAAGGTCAGAGCAGTAAAATGCCTGTAATTTACTTCAGAGATCTTTAAGGAATAAAATGTCAACTGTCTTATGAATACCTGACATGAATAAACAGTGCAGCAGCAGGGATATACGTGGAGATAGCATTATCTAACTATCTGAACTTTAATTAGCTGAGAATCCCCACAGAGCAATAGCAGCCAATTCTAAAATTATCACTGTACACTAGGAGAATGTGATTTCATTTTTTAATCCTGCCCCCAAAACTTGCCCTGTTGTGTCACATGTGTCCACAAGCCAGCAAGGAGGCAAGGGGAATACTGGGGGACAGAAATCACCAATAAATCAGGAAAGTCTGTATTCAAGGTTAGAGAACTGGCTATGATGAAACCGTGACTTTTGTCAGATGACGGGATGAGCATTACCTCCAAATAGAACTCTAAGAGACACTGGGATATGGAAGCATCTCTCCAAAGATACAGCACATCAAACACAGAAAATCAGGCTGGAAAATACGGTGAAGCCCCACTTACATCGGCAGGTAAATGGCCTGGTTACCTTACAGCACCTTTCCTCTTTATCAATGATACACAATCTCTCACTTCGATGAAGCATTACAATGTGCCAAAGAAATGTCTTGAGAGGTCTCATCACTTCTTAAAACACACTGCCAGAGCTGAAAGATGGAGCCTAGTAGACCTTGCTAAATGAACACCACATAGTTCACTGACCAGCAAGAAACACTGAGATTAAGAGTTTAATGTGTGCCTGTTACCTGTGCTGACTGAGGCGATGTTGGCTCTGTGGACTGCAGTGAACTGCTGTGCTTTCACGAGAAAAAGCATGTCTCGTCTTTGTGGTTTTCCAAAATGAAAGCGATTTGATCCCTTCTCCTAGGCTCTATATAAACACATGCTGAAACTTAAGAACTTGTTTAAATATGGTCCAGAGGAAGAGGGGATATCAGTATGGATGCACGTACTTCTGGACTTGAAAACCTCCTAGCTACTAGCTGTGATTTTCAAACTCTTCCTGAAAGGCAGTAACAGCAGCAGAGATACAAGTTAGTGGGACTGAGGCATATTTGTCCTCAAACAGCAGTAATCCTCTTGCCTGGCCCTTGCTCCAGCCCCAGTTCCAAATCACTCTGCAGTACCCCAGCACCACGTGCTCCTTCACACGGAGCCAAACCAGATACAGGGAGCTTGAGCAGTGCTCCTGCCCCTGGTTGTTTTGAGATTAGCCGTCAAAAAGTGCCAAAAAACTTCTTAGAAGAGCCTCAAAGGAGCAGAATCATTATCTAATTACAATAAATCTAAACAAAAATGGCCTGTAAATTTTTGGGGTTAAAGAGGAAAAGGATCTTAAATTTCAAGTGACATTATGCAATCAGGCCAAGATTGTTTAATTTACCACATGCTGGGTAATAGCCTGAGAAGACTCCATGTTTCCAGAACTAAAATAGGCTCTTTATTAACAGAGTGATTTGCAGAGAGGCTGTGGGCAGAGCTGGCATTCAAGCCATTCAGCTCCCCAGAGCATCCTCCAAACACTTCCTTCCTGCGGTGCGCACTCCTCTTTCCAAGCTCTATTGAGGTTACTACAAAGTAAGATTTTTAACAGGTGAAAAGTTAATGAGTCCGAAGTGCAGACTGTCGTGACATTGACAGCAGAAACAGAGGGTCAAGGAAAATCTCGTGTAAGAACATGAAGTGAGAAAACTTTGCCGTGTGTCAAGGCTGAGTGGGAGAGGGGCTCTCCGAGATGCTCAGCTTTGCTGTATGCCTGAGTTTGTTACAGATTTCTGATTCTGTGAGAAGAGAAAACTCCTAGCTATACGAGTACAAGGTCTGTTAAGAGAACACAAGGAGAAGGGGAGTCTCGGGCAGAGTCTAAAGAAGGTCTGAAACTGCTATGATTCCAATCTGGACTCAGCATTTTCAAAAGACCCTTCATCCCTCCCACCTAGAAAGGCCCAGAGGATCTGCTGTGCTGAAACGGTGTTTGATACACCCTTGGGGCACAATGATGGCTTTACATCTACAAACCTTTCTGTGTTTTGTGATCATGGCACCAGCCAGGGGCCAAAATAGACTCACACACATGGAGTTCTCAGACCAGCAACTGTGAGGCAGCAGAGTGTGGGGTTATCTGGATTTCCCCCAGCCACTCAGCTCTTTTCCCAAATAAACCTCTCCTATCGGGAGTTGTGGTTGTGTGCAACTATCTCTGTTCATCCAGTAACCGCAGCTCTACATGCCTCAGAAGCCTCTCTGGGTTTGAAGGAGACTTGAGATACCCAAGGATTAGTTTTGTAGGCATTTGTTCGTAACGAAGGGTCTAATCTTGAGCTTAGTGAGGAATGGGGTAGAGAACCAGATGTCGTAGTGAAAGCATGCTTCAACATCTGGTTTCATCTAGATTCTGACTGGCTATTTAAACAATATTACCTCTGAGAAGAAAAGTAAGAGCAACTCTGCACCATGTTGTGCCAGAAGAAGAGTTCGATGAAGAGCCGTATCTTGAATGATCGCTCTAATCAGAGGGTGCATTAAAATCAAGCAATTATATTTCAAAATTAAAGCATCTATGGAACTAAAACCAAAGGGCACTTTCACAGCTCTTCCCTCTAATGAACTTCTCCAGATTTTAGAATGTGTTCAGGCCAATTTTCTAAGTAGCTACGTTTTTTAATGCATTTCATTTCTGTTTGTATAAAAGAGTCATTACATTAGTCCATAGAAGATCATAAAATTCTTCCCTTCAGTGCCATAAATTTCTAGTTTCTGTCATTGCCTGACATTTGGCGTATGCGCTGGCAAATGATACAGCATAATTCATTCACTGTTCACCTTGTGTTTGCAAAGCTGTTACAAAAGGAGACATTGAACTTCTGCTAAAAGGCTTGCTAAAGAAATGACTTAAGTGGCACAGATCAAAAATAATTAGAACGAAGTCCTGCAGCCTTTACTCTGGCAAATTTGGAAATAAAATTCATGAAAAACCCTGTGGATTAGGAGCCAAAATTGAAAAGCTGTATACAGTTAATGGAAAGATGTTCAGGGATTTCAGGATCCAGGATCTTCCCTCTAAGTATTTTAGAAATGAGCTGCAGCTAACCAATAAGGAATCCAAGTTTAGTAAGAGAAAGCAAGATTCAGGACTTGTTCTCCACAACAAAAGCACCTCTCCATGTTGAGGCTACAGACCTTAGACTGCAACTTCTTTAACCTTACTTCCTGCATCAGCACCTTTGCATTCAGGTAACTCTGTATCGTACTCCTCATGGCTGGAGAGCAAAGAGCTGAATTTGGGTTTACGCTCCATGCCTGCTGCTGTTGCTTTTTCAGATACTCCTGATCAAAAACTTTGTGAGCATAGCACAGACATCTCAAACTGCTTAATCACCTCATTGTCACTGCCTGAAGGTGCTGTCTGTTCTTCACCCTCCCTGTAACTGTTTATTGGGAGAAAAACACAAGTCGGGCTTTAGCCAGTCTAGTGCCCTTGGCCAAGAACCCAGATGACACAGCACGCTTCTAGCTCTCAGATGGACTTTCTGGGGAGAAAAAGGGAACCAAGGGTTTAGGGAGGACTGGGGAATGAACTTGAGAATCACCTGTTTCTTTAAACCTCTGGAAAGCCTGTGAATGCCATATTTTATCAGCAACATTTACATATTATTAGACCTTGCCCAACTCTGCACGTTATGCTATTTTTTTTTAATGAAGGTATTTAACAGAGCAGAACACAAAATATGACATAACACACATAGAGAACCATTTGTAAAATCATCAGCATGTGCAAAGACAAAGTAGTAAGCAAAGGACTTGAAAACTTTTTCTTGCTTTCATTTCCCTGCAGCTCCTGCTAAGGTGGAGAGGGAACTTCTTTTGTGCAGAAAATGCAACTCAAACATAACCTGTTCTGGGTGATACTATGAACACATAAATATGGCACGTGGCTAACAGGCACTGCTGACTCCATCTGCCAGCAGCGGAGGAACTCAGGAGATCAATGTAAATTATAACCTTTAAAAGTGAAGATACGCATTTAAGCACGTCCCAGTGAGTGCCCTTCCTCTCCTGCTACCAACATGTGCTTTGAATATGAGATGACTGCATCCTCATTAGCAGTAAATACCTGCCAGATGGGGGAAGGAGGGTTCAATACATACTACACATACTTGGCCTTGCTTTGTTGGGATGAAAACGCAGCAGCGTTTTGCCGACCTCCCTGCTATCAGCATCAAGGAAGCACAACAGCAGCACGTTTTGACCCACTGACACACACAGAGAAGGAAGCGGTGGGGACGACGGGCAGTCGGCATGTACGTGCATGTTTGCATACACGCATGTGAACAAGCCAGCTGTCAAGTGTGGCCAGTCCGCTGCTTGCTCTTGAGCATGAAGTACACAATATCGTTGCCAAGACTCGCCTTGATAAATCACCGTGGCAAACCTCAGCAGCTGAACAAATGGGCATTGAGGACAAACGGGTGGAGGGCGGCTTCCCCAGGGACACTACCTGGTTTGGGAGGGAAAGCACCTTTTTCCACCTCAAATCTCACATCAATCATGCAGCTACAGGTGGGGAAACAAGATCCTGGTTTTACACACTGTGCTAGGTCTATTAAGAATGTGCAGTATAAACTTCATGACAACTGCTATGGCTGCTCCATAAATTTACCTCCTGCTGCGCAGAAGACGGCTCTCAACAACTCGAGCAGAGAGGGGAGAGCAAGGAAGCCGGCAGTACCGAAACAAACTGCTCCCACCACCAGCTCAGCAGAAGCCGGCTTCCTTCATGCCGCCACGCTGGCAGATTTGACCCTCTGGTCTGATTTACCACAGTTTGACCACAAGTCTGCTGTTCCCTCCAGAAAATTGCTCTCAATTGGAGGAAAAAGCTAAGTGTTGCTATTCTGATAAAAATGGGAAAGGTTTTAGACATTAGTCTGTAAATGGTCAGTGACCAGCTATCATAAAAATTGATTATTTTTATGTAAGCTGTTAAAAATAAGTTTCTTTGAATTTTTTTTTAAAGAAGCTGTAACAACCCTACGGCCTAAATGTGCTATGACCTATTCAAATAATTGGAACACATAAAACTAAATGTTCCTTTTTAGCCTACTGTGTGGTCAATTCACTACCTGCAGCTCATGCAACATCTACAAAATTAATTTAAATGCTTGGCAAATGCTGGTAAGTTCTATTTATATGTGTATATATTTGGGGTATTTAAGATAAAAAAATAAAAATTATTCCAGTTTAAACAACAGTCATGTTTTCACTCAGCTTGCCAAGGTAATACATCATCTTTAGTAACTAAGCCACATCTTCCACCATTTTCTAAAACAACTGTGACATTAAAATCCTGGGTCCATGGGCATGAAGCTGTATACTTAAATAAGCATTCACACAGTGTGCAATTCTGGTTATTACGAGGAATTTCACAAAGGTCACGTGGATGCAGCACTCCTGGACCTCTCCTGTTAGGGCACTCCCTGGGTGACCCGCATGCAACTCCCTGCAAAACAGAGCAGGGCTCTATTCTAAGACAGAAGGGGAAGGGTGAAGGGATGGAGGGCAGGAGTTCGGCCCGCTTGGGTATATTACTGGCCACTTGACTTTGACTCGAACTTTACCAACCCCCGAAGCATGACTGCATCACTTGTTATGACACTGGATGCTATTTCTCACCACCATTTGGAAGCACACAGGCTAATTAAACGGTGGCACTGGGAAATCTGTAGCAAATGCTTGATACGTCTGCCGCTGAATCTCTGCCTGAGCGGCAAACAGCTCCGTGCCAACTTACTATCCCTGTATTAATAAAACTAACTTTACTCAGGGGAGAGAAAAACGTTCACCATTCAAATATACAAGTGTCCTGATTAGGAAAGGACAAGGGGGAAACATTTTCTGTGTCACCATGGAAACTTAAATAAAGGACCCATAATTACAATCTAAATTCTGGAAAGATAATGAATACATCTTGAAATCTGCAGATGTTTTGAGCATATACGTATTTCTAGCAACTTCAACTCAATCACTTCTATGCAGCATCTGTTTTACAAATCAACTTCCCAGCACTCATAAGGAGGCTTGTGGGATTTTTTTTTTTCCCCCCCCAGAGGAGATGGTGGGGGAGGAGAGAGGGTGACCTCTTTTTCTGGCAAGGTATTCCAAACCACCACTATTTATTCAGAAATTTCAAACACCCAATCAGTAACAAAGTTAGCTTACAGGCATCCAAATACACTAAGCTAAAATGCATGAAATAAATAATTCAAGAATTCTCTGCAGTGTTACCAAGTATAAAGAATAACATCATTTGCTCATAGCTTTTCCAAGAAAAAAAATTAACGAATAAAATACATAGTGTAGGTGTAAAATATAGATGCACTGTGTGCATCCTGTCTGCCTGCAGGTTAAAAAACAACAGACGAGTCATTTTGGCTGAACAATGAGAAGTTTGCAAATGTCAGATTTCTGCTCTCCTATACATTCAATGCTGCCCTTGCGTGCCACCTCTTAAAGATTTTGATTCTGCTTTACGGAAGTCAGTGAGAGTTTCACTGGGAGCATCACCAAGCCCTGAAGGAAGCAGAAGTACTATGCAAAAAAAAAAATTTATTTGATCATATAACCAAAGACAATATCAGTACATCTATGCATAATGCATATATTTGGAGGGTCCCAGGAAAGCTCTGTGCCATGTTCTTTGCTATTACAGAAGCAGTCACACAGGCCTGGCCTTAAAATTTTCATGATCAGAATGACATAGAGAAACACTGATCTGCAACGGCTCCTAACTCAGCAAAACCCCAAACTGCACACAGAAAGAAAAGGGCTTTTCTTTTGGAAAACTGGAAAGGTCTGCTGCAAACAGGGTATTTGTTATAGCTTCTCAGAAAAAAGGCAGAACAATTTGTAAAGGGAAGATGCAGCAACACACGAGGAGTTGCTATGACCCATTCCTACACAACCACAGCTCTGATTTGCACTGTCTTCAATCTGGAGTAATCTTCTTGCTCTTGCTGTCAACCGGTTGAACTGGGGGTTCAAACAGAGGTGCAAAGTAACACAACTACCTGATTTACAGGCTTGACTAAGGAGGAGAGCATCCCACATCTTCATTTATGCTCAAAATTATTTGGAGATACAATCTGAACACCAAAAAGCTTTCTTCTATAAAACAGAAACAAAATTCAAAACACCTACCTAGACCTCAAATGTATTTAACACTAATGGAGAACATGCTGTGACACAGTAAATCCAAGCTTCTACACATGCCATTACAGACAAGAAGATCGCCTACAAGTGACCGTGCGCTATAGACTAACAATGACTGGTCATTTACTAATGAATGGAAGGCAGCCTTCAGCTGGGCTTTCTCCTTGCACCCAGACCTATGTGGTTTTGTCCCCTTCTGATAGGCAAACCAACCAGGGAACCATTCAGTGCCCAGTGTTAAAGGTAAGGTCCACGCCTCTCTGCCAAATGTCAAGTGACAGTGTCATGCTTTTGCAACATGTCAATCCCTACCTTTTCATCGGTCCTCACCCCATGACCAAACCAACTGGGAAGCTCTCCAAGGAGAACACATTTGGGTGCTTCCACGCAACGCAGGCAGAGAGAATCACAACTTGTCAGCTTTCACACCAGGGGACATTTCCAACAAAAAGTAAAAAAAGCAGACAAAGTCAGAGAGCAATCAGAAACAAGACATTATTTGGCTCTGACCATCAAGCACCTCTATAGCCAAACAACACAGCAGTCAGAGCAATAAACTCCAATTCTGCACACTGCTGTGCAAAGAAATGGAGAACTGCCCACAGAAAACAGCATGAAAATCAAGATATCTTCCTGTTGCTTTTTTCCCTACTCCCAATTTAGATTTTAAAAATAGGAACATGGGATTCAGCTTCAGACTGACTCGCATCCAAGGTTCTTCCATAGCTAAAGGAAATGGCAGCCAAGAAGCAGAAGCACAATCATCCCTGATTTTCCCAATCACCTACTTTACATTTTATGTGTGGATTCAACATGAGTCAGGCTTAATTTATGCTACTGGGTTTTATTAGTACAGGCCCAGGATTTGTGAAGAAGGGGAAGGAAAAAAAAGAGATTATACACTGTAGGAGCCACTGCTAAGCCAGGAAAACCCCTGGTGCGGATGCAGTTACACCCATGAGTCAGCCTACCCCCCTTTGCCAGCCCAGGTTAGGCTGCTTGAAGAAAACATGCAGCTGCAGAAGAAGAGGAGCACCTTCTGTCAGCAGACACTGGGTCTATGCTGGGGACACTGCAGGGCACAGGTGTAGCTGTGTATGCTCTGGGCTGTGGGGCTGAAAATGCTCATGGACTCGGAAGCTAAACAAACTGCTGGATCCCACTGGCCAACATGTTAGAAAACACGCTCCTTTCTTTCTAACAAAAAAATAACTGTACAAGCATTATTTTTATGACAGTTTTCCTGGTAGCTTTCACACCACAATGGGTTCCATTCCTTCAGGTTCCCCATCAGTCTCCTCTTCTCCTTGTTTGCTTGGCATGGCTACACACTTCTCCTTCTAATGCAAGGGAGTCACTCTGTAATCTCCCTCCACTACGTTTAAGGAAGTTTCTCTGAATTGGCACTAGCCTCTTCCAGAAAATAGCCTTCCACCTAGCAGAAATCGAACTGGCCAAGGAAATGCTCAGGAAAACCCAGGACACTGACTCTTGCTCCTCTTTAAGGCGGTTTCACTATGCCACTCTCACAACCGTTGAGACCCAGCGTACGCATGCCAATTCCATACCATTCGTAGCACCCAGCGCTGTAATCATTAGCCTCACTCCGACAAGTCCTTCTTTGCTGATTAACAGGGTGGAAATCAACTTCCTCACAAAGGTATTTGTTTGGGGTTGCTACGGAAAACAACTGCATTGCAACAAGGCACATATTTATTTTCCCACTGATTTTTCTAACTGAAACTTGCTGTTTGCTACCAGAGGGTTGATTCACCACAGCCTCCCTTTACCACCGCTGTAACTCCACTGTTTCCATGGCACTCCTGGGAAAATCACAGACTTGAGCAGCAGCAGTGGGTGAGGATGTGGTGCAACAAGACTCACACGTGTTCAGGATCAAAGCTGTCTCCCACAAGGGACAATCATGTCTGCTAACCTTCCCCTCTTCCCCTTGTTTCAGTTTTAGCAATCATGTCGCCAACTCACCTGACTCAAAAGTAAGAGGGAAGGGGCTGGCAACTCTCAGCTGGAGCAACAAGCTGGTCCAGTTCACCACACAGCAGCATGGGAGGCCAGACATGGGAAGCAGCACAACTGTGCTATCGGGAAGGGACAACATATCTCAGCTGCAGCTTTGCACCAGTTACTGACAATTGCAAAACTGCGCCCTCAGGCCCAAGGGTTTTATAGCTACATTATTTATGGCAATAAGTCTAGACCCCAAAACTGACCCTGAGACACAGAGCTCCAGCAAACCTCAGAGCTCTCATTAATCCAAATTCAGGGCTTTCTCTCCAGCACCACTCTCATACTATTTGATGGAAAATACTCCCACACAGATTATGCTGCTTCGTATAGACCGTATGGGCTTGAATCTCTCTCAGCCTGAGGAGAGAAAAGCCTCCAAACGCCCAGCTTGTGTGGGCAAGCACTCACACCCCATGCAATGAGTCCCTCCAGGGATGCTTCATCTCACATGGATACTGAGCTCTCTAGAAAGGGGAGCACCCACCTGAACATCAGGGAACTTTTAAGTAGGGTGATGAAGCCGTCAAAGTATCAGTTATTTTAATGGTCATTAGAAGGGATTTTCTACAGATTTTGCTATGGACTGGTTTAAAATTCAGCATAAGTCATTCATGTTGGTCTACAAACAGGTACTGATGAAGCATCCTTAATTCAATCTGAGAAAACTGCATGAGAATCACACAAACAGCTCAACCACACCTTCCTTGTTACCTGGGAGATCCACACAGCCCAATCATGCCATGCACTGTCTATAAAACTGCACATTTTTCCTTCCATGACTGCAGATTTTTTTTCTTCCCTCTTTTCTCTCATTGGTGTCTTTCCCCTCGGTTACTAAAACTGTTTCAGGAATCTCCGAGGCCACTCCAAATGATGGCTGCAGCCAGCAGGTCATTACAACAGCCAAAAATTAACTGGGCACAAGGAAGTCATATCCATACCCGTCTGGCAAGAGGTGAGGATCAACACCAGCTCACCTTTTGGCAGAGTGATCCAATCTCATAGAAGCTTACATTAGTGTTTTTGGAGCTGTTAAGCAGTGCAAAGAGGCCAGGATGGATTATCCATGCTTCCAAAAGTCCTAATGGTTATTTCCTTCTGTAAGCATTTGCCTGCCCCCGTGGGTTTGCATGAGCAGCCTTCTACAGAGTGGGCCAAGCTAGCAATAACCACAACTGAAAAACAAAAAACAAACAAAAAAAAAAGAGAAAAAAAGCGCTACTGTTGGTATCAGCACACAGAAATACCACGTTCCAGCTCTGCACAGAGTGCTGCTCGTATGCCTAACCTCCACCACAACGCAATGAGATCATTCACACCTGCCTCGCCTGTAGTAGGAGATGGAAGGTGAGGAGGCAGGGTTTCTAGAAGAGAGGCAGCACTTCCCAGATGCTGCCAAGATGCTGTTTATTGGTAAATGAAGCCTCTTGAGTCCTAAACAATATTCCTAGAGGAAGACAGAGTCGCAACTGCCATATGGGAGTGGGACGTGGATGCCACTTAGCAAAAGTGGATCAAAAAATACATGCACAAACACACACGCTCACACACACAATTTGTTCTGTAACTGCACTGAATGGCAAAATCCATTTCTTCCTCTCAAATACATCCTTCTCCATACAACTTATGCAATCTTCTGGATGGCAAGAGCAGACGACAAGTACTCCTGAACGGAGCACCCTTCGTCATGCCCCTTAGGGAGCTAGGCACAAGGAAGCTCTGCCCACCAGACAAGGAACTTGGTGAAAACCGAAACCACTGACCACAGTGGACTTACAAAGATATTGTGTTTAAAATTACCAAATGAGGACGAAGAGCAATGTTGACAGATCTAAGGCAGAGCCTGCTGTGGAAGCCCCTTTGAAAACTTGTGCTTTGCATCGCTTTCTGTTTTCATTCTGCCAGCTGTAAAGCTGACATACCACAATCCATCCTTCATTCACAGCTATTGCATACTCTCATCACCACTTACTTTTGGCACCATGGATGAACACCCCTTATAATTTGAAGCTTTGAAAAGACAGAACTGCAAAGGAGTACTTCAGCCATAAAAAGGAACATGGTACCACCTTCGCAAGGACAGAAGTCTGTGCACAAACACTTTCTGAGTGGTTCTGAATTTCCCAAAGACAACACATTCAATGCAAACTCACGTCTGCATTTCATTTCAGGAAGCTGCGGACTCACACCACATTCTTCAGAGACTAGATGCATATCCCCAGTCATGTTAGTTCTTTTTCCCATTTGAGCAGCCAGGAGTATTTTCTGTGAAGTGCTTTTGCCCACTGTCTTTGCCTTCCTTCCCTCAGTCCTAGAGGTGCTGTTGATTCAGTGTAGCCTCTTTAAATGCCCTGCTTTTGAGTACAGGCATCGGTTTTTATAGGGTTACATTCTGGCTGGAGCACTGGCTGGCTCCAGAGCCAGACAGGTGATAAAATTCATAAACACTTCGGATCTTTACATGGAAACTGGCCATCTATCTATTTTAGTCTTGGGTTCAAGCAGAAGTTTTATTTATCACACAAGCAGCATCTTTTTCTCACAGGTATATTTTGCTATACGGGTTTATAGGACCTAATGAAACCTCACTTTTTGCCTAGGAATTCCTGGCGGAATGAAGGGTCATTTACTGAGGTCAGGAGTGCTCGTATATAGCAGAAAGAATAATTTTCTCTGCTATAGCAATTACTGGCAAAAATCAATGACCCCTGTTGAGCTGGAGGCCAAGGTAAGTAAATGCAATAGTTCTTTCTAGTTTTAAAACCTCTCAGCGCCTCAGCTGCGTGCCTCCCCTTACACACACATTGAGGATAACTCTCTGGTCATCTAGACAAGATTCCTATCAGGTCCTCAAACTTCCTAGCACTCCAAGGTCAAAAAAAATTTATTTTAGTGCAACTGAAATGCAAACTTTAGCTAGCATGAGATTGCCTCATTGATGGGGAAAAAAAATCTCCAAAGACTTCATGGAGCGTAAGACTAGCTTTCGCCTATCTGTTACTCCAGAACACAGTGTCAGACAGCGCAGGAGACTCCTCAATCAGAACTCACTGTGCAAAACCAGTTCAGCTGTGATTCAGAAGACTCAGCTCTGCTGGTGTGCCTGTCCAGTGCCTTTTCAGAGCAAAGGCTGCTGAAACTGCTAACTGAATGGTCACTTTGACTTTTTGTTTGCAAAGCACACAGGCCCTGAGGAAGAAGTGGGCTAAAGCCATGGCATTCCCAGCACAACTATTGCTGCTCTTCACCTTTTTTGTTATTAACTATTTTTTTCTATAGATTTAGGCTGAGAAGCAGATGGACTGGCCGGCTCTATGTCTCTGCTTGCACTGCACTACTTTTAGGAGGTGGCTTATTGCTCCAGTGCGTTTTTTCAATTCTTAAACCAAACGTGCAGTGACGGATTTGGCAGCCACACTCTCACCAGTCACCCCCAGTCAGCTGAGAGCAGTATCTGAGCTGTGGGGGGATGCCAAGGCTGCTCGCTCCCCCTTCTGTGAGGAGAGGCAGTTTCTCTATCAAAAACACTGAGGTCAGACCACAAAGGAGGGTCTCACGGAAGGTGCAAGAGCAAGTTCATCTGTATTTGCAAAATCTACAACTTTTTGCAAATGGTGGCAGGGATCTGCACGTGGGGAAGGCTCTGCCTTCCCATCGTCACCCTCTCATAGCAAACACTTGGCCTTGCAGTATTTCCTGCTGAACTACCTCCTCATTTTTAAACTGAGGATCAAAAGCATCCGAAGTGAACAAATTTTCCCTGTGTTTGTTTGACACCTTGGCACAACATTCCTGTCATCATTTCAGCACAGACCAGGACCAGGCAGCAGCCAAACCTGCACCTTGCTGATTAGCATGCCTCACAATATCTAACAGACTTAAGAGCCCAAGAATTTCATTGCTCAAATACTTTATTAGATCTCTAAGCCTAAAAACAGTTTTCAATAATGTGTGTGTTGCTTTGGGACCTCAGAAAAGCTACTTTGGGAGCTAGGAAACATTTCCTAGGAGGCAAAAATGTGATCAAAACCATATTTGATAAAAAGGAGAAGGGGTAATGATGCGTTTTAACCACAATTTTATTTTATTTCATCTCAGAAACATGCTCTAAGTTTAAGAGAGGGGAACAACTATTGGATTTTCTTTTGCATCTTTTTTAAAATAAAATTATTCTCATCCAGGGTTGGTGGGGTTTTTTCCCCAGTAAACCCAATAAACTACAATATTGGAATGACCTTGTAACTGGTTTCTGTGGCTCTTTAATCACCAGTGGCTGCTAAATGAAGCATATCTATTTTCTCTGTTACATTACTATTGGCAACCCGATCTTCAGCAAGTGCCCAGAAATATTTCCATGGCAACAAAAAGCATTCAGCATTGCTACTGTTTTGTGCCAATTTAGCTTTAAAATATTCTATTGTGGAGAGAAATATGGTACATTAAGTGAAATAAAGTCAAGATGCAATGTTCTGAAAAGAATACAAGGATAAACAGGAAACATGTATTTTGTAGAAATGGGGGAAAAAATACCAAATGGAAGGAAAAATGTTCAAAGCTAATATTGATGCTACTGAATGCCTTTGCTGAATGTCAGCAAGTCCATATGCTCTCTTACACTGTCATTTAGGGTTAGGTAGCAAAGCTAACAGAAATAAGGATACCTCAAACATCTTCTCTTGATCATATTAATCCATGACTGAAATTTTAAGTTGCCAGGGTATTACAGCCTCTCTGCATGTCTAGGTTACCATCAGAAGAGTTCATACTCTTGATGTTAGAGAATAAATCTAAAGGAAAGAGAGGAAATAAAGAGTTGAAAAATGAAATACAAAGAGCATGTGTGTGTTTTGGAAGTGAAGGGTCACTTAGGAGAGCAAAACGAGTTCTTCCACATCAAAGATCTTGCGGAAGATATTTTCAAATCACAGTTCAGCACTTTCTCTCCTATTATACAACTTAGATAGTTCTGAGCGGAAAAAAAGGCATCAGCTCCCAGCCCTCCAGCTCTCAGCCAATTCCATGACTATAAAGTCTTGAGACCATTGGATGGCCCTTTGTGCAGTGCATTGCAGACACAAAAAGTTAAAAGGCTATTTGAGGGCGTTTGGAGTGACATTCCTTCTGGTATAAAAAGCTATGCAATGCCCTCTAAAGTACTTTGTGTGGAAGCAGAGAGCTCTAGGCAGGAGCAATGCAGGTGCTGGGGAGCTCTGTAAGGCCAGACTTCCAGTTCACATTGGCTCCAGACAGCTTACTGAGAAGAAAAGCCAATAAATATTGAGAGTCCAATAGCAACTTGATCAGTTCCTGCTCTCAGCTCAAAGAGAGGCTCAGAGTGACACTCTCCTTGAGTTGCAGTGATGGGTTACTCTGGCATCTGACTGTCACTCTGTCTCTCACCAGGATAATTCATCTAGTCCACCACAAGTTCCTAAGGACCCTCTTTCTCACATGTCCCTGAAGACAAGACTGCAGGTGAGAAACTGCTCTAACAGTGACAGCAGCCCATTCCTGGCCCCCATTTCCCCAAAAGCTCACCAACTTTTCTTCCATCCGCTGTCAGAAAGAGTGTAATCCAGAGACAGGACAAAGATCTGGAGGTCACCATTGGAATAATGCATTCAGCACGTGGCTGCTCTCCAACCTACTCTGAAAAGCCCCAGGATTTGTCACAGATCACTCTAACAAGCCCTCTTGGGGATACAGGCTCTGCAGGAGACAAGGTTGCACCCTGGACAGCTCTTGTCCAGGAGGATCCATGGCCCCAGCACTTCCTGGGAGGACATTACATGCCCGGCTCCATGGTGTCTGTGCACACACTGGACACATAATCCAAGTACACACAGTAAATCCAGCCCTGCAGCATTGACTTGGTGCCTATGAACAAGCCCTGTGGGCAGGATATCAGACAGGCAATGTACAGGGGTACCAGGAGGTAAGGGATCTGTACAGGTTAAAAGTTGGGCTCCAAGAGATACAGCTCTGAGGTGCTTAACCTGACAATTGGCAATCATTCATCTGGAATATGAAACAAGCTATCCCAGTTTGGGAGACAGAACAGCTAGACCAAAAGCTCTTTTTAATTATTTATTCCCTGGCCATAACAGTGTGAGGAATAGTAATAAAGAAAAGAGCTAATTTTAACATTCATTAAAGAACACCGTGAAGGTTTATACCCTCTCAGTCTGATATTCCTATTAAATACGAAAACAAACAGGCTGATCTTCTGCAGTCTGCACAGAAATGGCTAAATATGTAAGACTTCCCTAGAAGCCAAGAGTGATGAAAAGCTCTTGGACATTATAAACCAAACATTTTCAAGAGCATTTACTGCCTGTTTCAAAAAAAGGAATTGAGATATTTGAAGCCAAATTCTGAAGAACCTCAGTGAATCTCAAGTTCTTCATCAGCTCCATGTTGTAGATTCACCCCCTCCCCTTTCCTCCCTTAACCCCCTTCCTAGGATCTTTGTAAAGAGCAGCTTTAACCCAGCAAGACCCAAGGATGGTGTCAGCTTCCCTGCTTCTGGTTGGGACATATGCCTCTGTGTCCCAGGTAACTTCCAGCCACATTTATGGCAATATTTAGTGAGCACAGGTCACACGGCTGAAATGCAGACACAATTGCCTGCAAAGCTGTTCGTGTCACTTAACGATCAGAAGTCACAGTTAGGCCTATTTAAAACCGAAAATATCAAATTCAGTTCTCCTTCCCATAATCTCCTGCCTGCTGTCCTCTTCAGTCTTATTTGAAAAGCCTGCGGGGGTGGTGGGAGGGGAGGAAAGAGATTTGGGAGCCTTTCATCCATAAAATCATGAGATATGGCTGGCTTTTTAGTACAGCATTTCACAGCACATGGCACAGTAACATCTTGAGATTCCTGGCACAAAGAAACAAGGTTTGAGATTATATATATCTTTAATAGCAATGACGCAAAGGCAGATGGTTCTCAAAGCAAAGGCTTAAGGCTAAACACTTCCTTTGAAGGGCCCTGCTACCAGAAACAAAACATGGGGGGAGCAAAATACTCCTTGCTACAGCAGCAGGGCCCGACTGCCTCCTCATACACAGCATCTCACCCTGGAGATTTCCACTTATTTCAGTGAGATTAGTCTCACGAACGAGAGCAGAATTGGAAACAGGAGAGGAAAGGTTAGATTTTACTTTGGGATTTGGGGAGTTTTATTTTAGCTGTGGGAAACAAAGACAACACAGAACATAATGAGCAGATTAGCAACTAAGTCAAATCAATAGCAGAAAAGAGAGATCTGGATAATACTGTCAGGGGGCATGCTGGCCGCTTACCTGCAAAACTTGCCTTGCCATCATTACTTTTTAAGGAGCCACCCAAGCTGAGGTTGAGCTCATGACCTGCCATCCTCACAGAGGGCTCACCTTCTTCCTCAGTGACGGGAGGAAGCTGATCAAGTGGCTGCAGATCTTCATTCACCCAGCAGGATCCATCAGCTGCCAAAGACCTGGTGCTCTCAACACACTGCTCTGGTAAGCTGCTGGTATTTTTAACCCATTTTTGCCTCTGCGGACTGACGTCAGAACCGTGAGGGATATCTTGTGAAGCAAGATCAGGACAGCTAATATGACCATCTTCTCTAGGATACAAGTATTCTGCATCCCAGAGGTCCAGGTGTTGTTCATCATCTGATTCCTCAGAATAATCCTCATAAACTCCTCCATTATTCTCCAAGTCCTGGTTCCTCTCTTCTGACTTATGACCTGCTCCACTCAAATTCAGCAGTGAAGCAGATATAGAGTCTCCTGCTTGTTGGATAGCTTCGTATATTTGAGACATCCAAGAAGACAGTGGCTGAAGGAAATTCTGAGCAGCCTCAGAAGCCATGTTTAACACTATGCCAGTATCTGGTGATCAGTTGTTCAAGCTTTGCCAGCATGTCACTTATAATTCAGGGAGCTACAGAATAAGCACCATAAGAGATTACTGTAAATTGCTTGTCCATCAACACCTGTCGACACACGTTCTACGTAAAATGTCTAGAACTGAGAGGAGGAATGGAAAAACACTTCTACCCATTGAGAATACATCTAGAAATCCAGAAATGATGGACAAATTACACATATTCCAGCAGAGATCCGGAAAGCTTTCATTCATGCTAAACCTTACACAAAAATAAAAACATAGAACATGGGAACAGAAATACCTTTTCTGAAGCTCACACATTCTGGTTACAGCTGTCAACAGACCTGGTAAAAAAAAGTACAAAACAACCTGCAGTCAAAAATCTCAAATAATCTCTGCCGCATCTTTAGGATTAGCATGTCCAGATGGGAAGACTGAAGGGTGGAGAATTTGGGGAGAATTATGTTCAGATTGATGAAAGCAACAGGCCTGAAGTGGCAGACAACTATCTTGAATGCTTTGCTCCAGAAGGACTCTGAAGAAGCCCTCTCTGCCCACAGAGTAACACAATCCAGAGTTGGTTTACCATTCACAGAAATAAAATTAAAAAAAAAAAAAAAAACACCACCAGAGGAAGTAGAATATTATAGGTATGAAATTACTGGGAACAGAAGCAAGTTAACAAAAGCGCTGGTATCATGTTGATTTTTTCCCAAAACTCACCTAAACCCTAAATAAAAACATAACTTACAGAAAGTTAAGGTGCCTTTTTGCCCGACGTACATCCTTCCACATTATTACAAGGTAGGTATTCTTTTAGGAGCTCTGAGAAGAAGGAGAAACCTACAAATAGGATGATAAGTTTAGAGAAAAAGAATTAAATAGTTGCAGATTTTAGGCTAAAATACAACTAAAATGCTTCAAAAATTAATACCAGGGTCTTGGTGAATTTAGGGGTCTAGGAGAAAACTATAAAAGGGTAAATACAGTATAAGCAGCAAGAAAATAAGCTCAGCAGCAATGTATATTACTTTGTGTAATGGTCTCCAGAGAAATGTGGTGGGAATCCAGTGTTTTGGGTTTTTAAATGGAGCATGGACTAAGGAGATCCCACCGTGCTTGGTGAGTGGCTTTTTTACAGATGACATCAGTGACTTAAGAAGTCTTTACCTTTAGAAAGACCTGTGCCAAATAATTTTATTCAGGTTATTAAAGCCATTTTAAAAGCTGATGGCTGATGGCTGCCACGGGCTTGGGGCACACACGTTCCAGTACCCACCTGTCAAATGCTAGCCTTTGGCTCAGCTGCTGGTACCCAGGTAACAGTCCCTACCCCACATTAAATCTTTGGCAAAGAACAGACAATGTCACAGCGTAACCTCCCAGGTTACTCCTCTTTCCAACCCTGCCCTTGGCAAAGCCTCTCTGCTTTGTGCAACTTATTTTTACATAGACCTGAAGTGATTGCACACTCCAACCACCACATTTTCAGCATAATGCAGACTTGCTACTGGTAAGTCACAACACCAACGAAGTCTCTGCAAGGAGATGGCACTTGTCACAGTGGGGTTCTCCCAGGCGTAGGAGATAAATTTGGGTGGGTAAGTACTGGATACTGGATACATTTTTAACCTGTCATTTCTTTACAGGCAACAGCAAATGAATCTCTGGTTTCTGATGAAAGGAGAGCTTCATAACGCCCAGCCTCCATCTGAGCAGCAAGATACACGACAGAAGTAGCCCTTGGAGGGATTCAGGCATCCAGGAGTGATAGCTAACCAACGCAGATAAAACATATGGGTGCTAAAATGAAGTGCTGATCTGTTCTAAAAATCAACAGAACATAGACTTGTGATATTTGCATAGGGAATAATTAGCTCCTCTTGTTACTGGATTTCAGAGCTAACACCCATTTGGTCCAACAGCGCCATCCCACTTCTCCCGACGCTGTGTCTGACTGCACCTCGGCTCAGGCAAACACCGTGGACCTGCACAAGCATTAGAGAGGTTGGTATCACAACCAGAAAGATGGAAAGAGTTTTCAAGGCAAGATCTTACTTTAGTCATGGAATTAAAGCGATGATCTACAGTCACCTCCTGGGCTTGGATGTGGTCCCCCAGTCATCCAAAGAGGCATATAAGACTTGGACATGCATCTTCCACATAGCAAGTAGTCACCCCCATCATCTTGCTGTAAAGTAGGCTGGGGGGAAACATGACACACATGCATGTACATACACATCCACAATTCTACACAAACCCTGGAAATCTGTCTGGATTTAAGCCGGAGAACTCAACAAATGGTTTGACTTCAGTTTCTAGACAATGGATTGACACTGAAATACATTTCACCCAAAAAATCTGAAGTGCTTTGCAGTAACACCTGTAAGAACTCACAATCCAGTGCCTATGTAATTCCTATATGCAAAAGCAATGCGATTTCCAGGGTGCCTGACTCTGTTTAGCCTTTGCTTTGCTCTGTTTAGCCCCCTTGCAGCGTTACAGGCTTGGGGAAGAGTGGCTGGAAAGCTGACCAGCTGAAAAGGACCTGGGGGTGCTGGTCGACAGCAGACTGAATACGACCCAGCAGTGTGCCCAGGTGGCCAAGAAGGCAAACAGCATCCTGGCTTGTATCAGCACTAGTGTGGTCAGCAGGACCAGGACAGTGATTGTCCCCCTGTACTCAGTACTGATGAGGCCACATCTGTGTTCAGTTTTGGGTCCCTCACTTCAAGAAGGACATTGAGGCGCTGGAGAGTGTCCAGAGAAGGGCAACCAAGCTGGTGAAGGGTCTAGAGCACAAGTCTTATGAGGAGCTGCTGAAGGACCTGGGGTTGTTTAGCCTGGAGAAAGGGAGGCTCAGGGCAGACCTTATTGCTCTCTACAACTACCTGAAAGGAGGTTGTAGTGAGGTGGGGGTTGGTCTCTTCTCCCATGAGACAAGTGACAGGTCGAGAGGAAATGGCCTTAAGTTGCGTCAGGGTGGATCTAGGTTAGATATCAGGAAGAAATTCTTCACCGAAAGGGTTGTGAAGCATTGGAACAGGCTGCCCAGGGCAGTGGTGGAGTTCCCATCCCTGGAAGTATTTAACAGACATGTAAATGTGGTGCTGAGAGCCACGGTTCAGGGTTTCTGGCAGTGCGGGGTGAATGGTTGGATTCGATGATCTTAAAGGTCTCTTCCAACCAGAGGATTCTACGATTCTATGCTTAGCTTTTCTTCCCATCCTCTCCTTCTTACCAAAGACTCCATAGTCAGTGATACGCTGAACAACTGGAGTTCAACTGAATTATAAATTGCTTATTTTGGTCTCACAGCAGATGGATAAAATGTGTAACAAGCTGCAGACAAGTTTAGATGGGCAAAATTTTTATAAACTGAACAGAGGATCAAAGGGGGCTGAGCTCTGCAATAGGCCTGCTGTTTTCCAGGAGCTCTCTCCCTTAATTAGCAGGCACTGCTCTAACGGGTGTTTTTATGATATATTTCACAACATGGCCTTTTTAACATAACGGATTTTTAGTTTCGAATTCTCTAACAATTTTAACTTGCATTAGAAAAAAAAGTAACTAAGAGCATTTAAAATGTGTGGGAAAGAAAAGTCCATTTCTTTTTAAAAGCACTTATCAAAAAAAGAGGAAGAGGAAAAAAAACCAGTTTAGCAAACTCACTTCAAATTCCATCTTCTAAAACTAACCGCAAGAATTTTCACACTGAATCGCCTGCTTAACTCAAAGTTGTTTTTATTTTTTGCCTCTTGGAAAATCAGATCGCTAAAAGAATCAATGCTAAGCCTCTCACAGAAACCTTTATAACCTTTACTACAATCTATATTCCCTTGCCTTGGTAGGCTCATTAATCCTGAGCAGCGTTCCCATTGAGAGGGGCAATTACTGTATGGCTAAAAAAAGAACACTATTAGCAGAATTTCAAACACTACCACAATGCAGAGGTTTGTAATAGTAGCAAAGCGCCTTTCAACCTTCTTGATATTCAGGCTCCTAAAAAACTGCCATCAGATGTGCATTTCTTACAATGATTTCCAAGCTGTTGTAGAGAGCAGGCACGAACTTCCCTTCCTTCAGTCACTTTTTTTTTGGCCCTTGCAAAAGTTTGCTACCAAACCCCTCCCTTGTAGGGGGACTTGTAGACCACAGGTTGAAAACAGTGTTCCAGCATATAATAACTGAACAATTTTCAAGTGAGGGCTTATTTCTGAAACACTAGATGAGGAAGAAATCCACAGCCTCACCTCCCTGCCTGGGAATAAAACAAGAGGAGGAAATCAGCCCCCAGCTTCCAAAGATCAGAAGACATTTTGTCATGTCACTGTTTTAGAAAGACACGGTTCCTTTGCCACTGCCAAGAAAATTGTACCAAGAAGCTTTTCTTACAATTTGGGAAAGTTGCTGAATCCATCTGTCCTCATTGGAAACTCTGAGCACTGTGCTGGGACACCAGTTTAGGCAGCCACACTACATGTACCCAGAGGAACGATTCCTGCCTTCCTCACTTCTCAGAAATTTTAATTAAGGCATTGATAATGATTTACCTTTAGTTCCTGATCTCATACAGAGAACATCAGCCCCTCATGCCTCCCGGTAATCCCTCGGATCATATCCATGGCCAGGAGCTTTATGTGTGGACACCTAAGAAAAGCAGTGTTACAGACCCACCATGAAGCCCTGCTCCAAGCTTAGGAGGAAAGACCTAGAACAGGGTGTGAATCTAAGCTGATGCTCAGAACATCGAGGGTCTGCACAAAAGGCAAGGTCATTTCACTGTTCATGAAAGGAGGAAGGCAGGGAGGCTTGGAGCGATAAGATGATTTAATAACTCTTTTTAAGCTATTGAAAACTATAATGAGCCTGATCCTCCTTCTGGACTGGAGCCCAGTTAGCACACATGTAAAATAGCAGAGGGGAGATTAGAAATGTACTCTGCTGAAGGCAGGCAGCAGTAGCACTGGGCCAAGAAATCCTCTAGCCTAGTTCTGGGAGCAATCTGGACTCTTCGCTCCTCCTGTAGTTGCCAGAATCGTGTTTAACAAGATGCTATCAAAGCCCTTCCATCCTCACAGTGAAGGAAAACCAAACATTGCTACGACAAAACTGTACTTCCAGTTAAAAATTGTCACAGTGCCAAAACCAGCCACTGCGCTTGGAGCTGTTTTCGAGCCTCTTGCAGAAGCGTTATGAGGAAAGTTCACAGACAGTGCCCAAGGTGAGCGTCACTGCTGACCAAGTTTCCCTAAGGTAAAACAAAACAGAAACACAGAACCTCTTGGTACCTTGCTGGCCTATGTGCTATAAAAGTGCTATTTATGTAGCTGGATTTAACGAAGAAAAGAATTTAAAAAAAAACCAATAAGACAGAGGCACTTTCCAAGCGATTATGTGCTCTGTAATAATAGTTTTCAGATGGTGATTCAGAAACTCCAGGGCATTCAAGGAAGATCTAATGGCTTATGCCAATAAATTATACACATCTCATTGGAAACGTTCATGGGTTACAAATCAACACGGCAATAAACCTACTGCTGCAGCACACTGGTCCTGCAAGCCCCAAAAGGGTGAAGCAAAAACAAGGATGAGATCAGATAGACAGCAAAGCACCCTGCTGCACAGGGTTTAGCCTACGCAGAGGAAGCCTGCAGACTTATTCCTCACTCCCAAATCATCTCAAGTCTTTGCAGGCAGCTTGATCCTACTGAAGCTGTGCCAAATTAGTTGTAAAAATTGATACCCAAATGACAGAAGTGGTTTTGATCAGGATATTTAGCCCCACAGTGTCTCTTCCTTTCTTCCCATTCCTTTGTTGTATGCTCTCCTTTTGTCAAAAATAATGGCAATTACAGATCCTCAGTTTCAATAGAATGGGGAGAAGAGGAAAAGGACAGAAGAAAAAGCAAATTATGCAAATGTGACATTAATTGTTCAAAACTGTGGAGCCTTTTTCAAAAAATCCAGGACTCTCCACCTTATAGAGTATACTGTGATAAATTCAGGCAAAAAATTGCTCCTGGAAGACCAGCACACAAAACAAATATTACGCGCAGAAGCTCTACCAAGCAATGGGGCTGAGGAGCTGGTGGCGATTTCCTATGCTGATCACTTCACACCTTTGTTTTTGCTTAGACTGTAAGACCTTCTAAACTCAGAAGCGTGTTCATTTCATGTAAGTCCAGCGCACTCACAAAACAGGGAATCTGTGACTGCACAGATAGATGCTATTGCCACCAGAACAGTAATATAAAACTTGGGGGAATTTTCAGGAGAAAATGGAAACACCTTCCTTGACCATAATATTTGGCCAGGATATACCAGAGAGCCAGATTCTGCCATGGCACCAGTGTTAAGTCCAGACTCACTCCACTGAAGCCAGTCACATCCTCCAAATCAAAATAATTTGCATTTAAAGAGCCACTTGCCACCACAGGCACAAAACACTAACAGGTCTGAGCCGAGCAGTAGTTCAAAAACCAACAACAAATAACTTTATTTATATGTCTCAAACTGAGGGTTACAAAAAGCGCAGGAAGAAAGTCACAGATCATTGGAGCATTAGAAAAGTGGTGGTAGCAGTGGCAACTGCGCTTTTTCAAGGTAAAGGAGTGAGAAACGTATGTAATTACTGGATTAGGGGAATGAAAGAAGAAACCTGCAGTCAGAAGTTACAGCAGATTCTGTAATTGAGATGCTGTCGTTCTTTGGCTTGCAGGAAGAAAGAGCCAAAAGGAAATCACAAGTTCAAAAGGCTGGAGAAACACTGATCTACACCACCACTTGAACCCACCCACTTGTGCTGTCAAGTTGTTGCGTAGAGCAGACCCAATAGACCGAGTCTGCACCCCACCTGCAATCACGCTCCCAGCCTGCCACAACTGAACATGCCCGGGTCAATCAGAGCAACTACTTGCATGGCAATCAGCAGTGGGAGAGTATGTCTGGCTGTTTAACACAGCGAAGATATTTTAGAAACACCCAGTTACTGCTACTCCTTCTTCCTCCACTGAGACTCCACCGTTACAGAGCCTGTGGAAGTGGCTCCGTAGGGACCACCACAAGCAGTGCAGACAGTGCTGCTTGGTAACCACAGCCCCGAGAGGAGAATTATCCGTTCCTGGTCACCCACCTCTGTGTGCGCACATGACTAAGCCTGTAGCTCCCACCTCCTTTCACTTCTGCTAAGTCAACTGCCAGTCCAGCCAGACATGCTGGGAGGCCAACGGGTCACTGGGAAAACCAGATCTAGTTTCAAATGGTTTAAAAGAATTCAGAGCCACAGATCAGAGTAGGCAGTTGTCCCTACCAACTTAGAAACTGCTCCCTCAGCTACTCTTATCCTTTGTTTAATTCAGCCTTGTTACAAACCAGGCTCTCTAACACCTAGGGTGGGCATCAGCAGCAAGTCACACAGTCCCATGCCCAGCCACTCTTCCTACAAGTCGCTATAGAAGCAATTAAGACAAAAAGAAATTTAGAAGAGCAGCTTCATATGGCACTGAGAAACTTCCCTTTCAAGAGCTCCTCTCCCTCCAGCCACCATCTGGTCAAGGAACCTAACACTGACTGAGTCCTCTATCTCAGCTAGGGGACACAAATAACTTCAGACTCATTCTCACTCTGCACCTTGCTGAGGACTCAGCATCAGGGTTACAAAGATCAACCACAATTGTCTTTCTCTGGAGGACAGTCCAGGGTTTTCCACGACTTACCACACTGCTGGAGGAAGCCAGCCTACTGCATACGCCAGACCAGTACTGTCACGGTCACCCACATTACTTCTTTCTAAACATGAAGCTAAGCCTCTGCTAGCAAATGACGGTCCCACGCGCTGCATGAGACGGGTCTCCAAGTGCCTGGCTGGGCCCAGGGCTGCACTGACAAAGCAAGGTCAACATCCAGGCAGCGCTACTATCATTCCTGCCTTTGTAGAGTGTTACAGGTGTCGATGTTTTCCTTAAAGCCTCAGCTACAGGAGATGAGTGGTTTATATAAGAACTGCATCCCCGTTTATTTGTTTTAAGTGTGCTGCTAGCCCCAGAGGCTACAGCAGTGGCTGTGCAGAACAGCTTGAGAACATGAACTGAGAATGCTCTCGAGGCTGAAAAGACAGAAGGGAAGAATGGAAAAAAATGTTATTTCAAATCTGACAATGTTTAAGATGATTTCACCTATCAGGAGTATGTCCTTAACATCATGACGAGTGTTTGAGGCAAGGCACAAATGGAATATTTTTGTATAAAACACAGTCAGGAAACTACAATTTCTTTCCCAGTCTCGGGTCACACCATTATAAAGAAGATTATGGCATAGAACAAAGAAGGCCCTTTTCTTTTTCAAGTCATGGCACTGAAGCACACAGCTAGATACAGCTCTTTACAGCTCTCTTCTCTTTCTGTGAAGTTCATGTCACCAATGAACTTTGGAAGCAAAGGGCTCAGCACCACTATGAACACTGTACATAAGAACACCATCACCACCTCTCGGTCCTGAAATCCACACTACGGGGAAGGACACCAACCATCGCAGCATCAAAAGGTCTCACACAAGATCCCTCTGACATCTGTTTGAGGGAAGGCCCTCCTTCCTTGCATGGGGAGATGCTCCAAGGGGAAAATTCACCCCGCAAACACTGAAAGATTACCAGTGCTGTGAGGAACCACTCCAGCTGACTCCATTAAAGCCAAAGTGCGGTGTTTAATCTTACCCTTGCTAAGGAATTCTGCACACGACCTACATCAAGGCTCTACATTGCTCCAGTCAGATCAGGACTGCTTACCACCACCAATTCCTTCTGCACATGCTTGGGCATAGCCAAGTAAACTTGATATGTGTGAAGTTAGCTCTGTGCTACCCTCCTCTTGGTTATGTGTTTACCAGCTTCTCTATCAAGCTTTGCAGCCTGCTCTGAGCTCTCCCTTGCAGTGCCAAGTCCATCCTAACTACGGGCTGGCTGTGTCCAGATGAGCTCCAGCTCCTGCAGGAAACGGACTCCTGCAGTTGAGTGAGAGGCAATCAGGGCAGCACGTCCTTGCTCAAGAGATAGGCTCATCACTAAGGTCAATGAAGCAGGTCAAGACTAGGGTCCACAAAAGCCTCCAGTACCAAAAACGTTATCCGTTGTGTCCCAGTAATTAAGAGGCTTTGTTCTGGAGTCTCCTGAAAGGTTTTCAATTAATTCTTCATTTTCACAAAGATCTTTCCCTTATCTTGTTCCTTTCATAAGGACACAAACTATGCAATTAAAATTAAATTAGGAACAAACCAGCCAGATGTATCCTAGAGCCACAACAATGGAAATACCTATTTCATTCTGTGACTTCCTTTGTTCTGAGGTCAGGCTGCATACAGAAAAGCAAAAACAACAAAAAAAAAAAAAGACTTTGACACTTCACAGTACATTTTCTGAATGTCATCCTGTGCACCTGCAAAGTGCGAAGTAGACAGATTTGCTTATGATTCTACATAGACTCTCTTTTTTCATCGGTAGATAACTCAAAACTCAACTAGATCCAAGGACAAGAGGAACATCTCATGCACTGAACCCATACGCACCTTCTCAGGCTACAGCCTTCATTTACCTATTGCTGTTGCAAGTTGGACCTTATCCTATTACAGATGTTATAGTCGTGCCAGAGGGATTCAAAGGCAAAATGCCTTCTCTCCTATTTAGGCAGTTATAAAGCTGATAGTCATAGCAGACAGATATCTTCTAACCACTCTTAATTCCGGATGTGGAGAAGCAAAAAAATTTCCCCAACGTGAGAGCTTAGAACTGGGAAGAACAATCGTTTTTGGGTTACATGTTAAAGAGCAGCGGAGCCTTTTGAGTCAGGATCTCCTTATAACAAGCACAGCTCACCAGAAGAAGTTGAGAAAAGTGAATACTAACCAACAAGTTACACGATACAAACACTTCCATTCTGCTTCTTTCTACCCAGCAAAGTCAGATTCTGAACTTGAAACAACCTCTTGATTGTCCACACTCCTCTTGGGAGAGCTCCCTCACCAGGCACCTCCATGCTAGAAACAGCCTTCGTGGCTTCTCAGCCCAAGCTCAGGCTCCAGGGTTCTACATTTGCCATATGACACACTATATTAGCCTGGGTTTAATCCATTCTCTCATGCTGCTGTCCTTTAAAAGCATTAGCATTTCCTACACGCACATTCCATATTGGCCTTACAAGTATCAAAACGCTATGGTGAAATTTAAACTAAATATAGAGACGATATTTTTAAATAGCTCTTAGCTCCAGCTCACCAAGCTGATTTTGTTTGAACGGAAAAAGCAGGGTCCAACTTTAAGCTTCTATTGTAATTAATGATTACAACACATTGCTCTGCCGTATCAGATTTAGCACCTCATTAATGTGTGTGGTATTTTGCTTGTACGGCACAGCTGTAGTTAAAGTTGAATTAGTGTTTCCATTATAAACCCATGTTTTCAAAGTTTATTACTCAGACACGTAAGATTTAGTCTGAAGTGGAAATTGCCATCGTGTCAGCTGGGAAGCAGTTTTTTGTCCTTCAAAATTTGGAAGGAACAAAACACACAAAAAAGCAAGCCACTCTGTTTATTAATAATTCACATTCGAAAAAGCATTGCAAATACATGTTTACATGATAGCCTGTGACAGCTCCATGGAATGTCAACGCCCACACGCTCCTGGGAGATGTGTCATCTTAAAAACCGAAATAAAAGCCACATTTTTACACCACTTGATGGGAGGCGAAGAAAAGGGAAGAAGGACTTAAAAATAATATCGATGAAGGAAACTTATTAAAAAAACCCCATAGTCTTCATTTAGAAACATTAAAGTTATGACTTTTAGTAGAGGGGAGGGTGGGTAGGAATAATGTCAAGTACCGTTTATACTTTTAACGTTTTGGTGCCTGTCCCTGGCTCACTAACACATTTAGCAAGAAGCAGCCAGTCTCACTGACTTATCACACGTGGCATCCAAGCCTTCGACTGCCCATAAATCCTGGACTTCTAAGGTATGACTAGATCATGCCCTTTGCAAAGTCATGCTCAACTCAGTGTACAAGGCAAAATGTACCTCAAAAAAAAACCTTCACGGGCTCCGTGCTTTGTGATTGTGTCCTTCTACAACTAAGACTGAACCACTGAGAAGTAGACCTTTTAACTGGGAGGCTTCTGAGGCCTCATCTCGGCTGATTATTTCCATGATTATAAATTTATGACGGGCAAATTTACAAACGAATGTATGATGCAATTACCAATTTCTCAATTACCACCATCAACAGAATGGATGTATTTCTGATGGCTGAGAAACATTAAAATATTATTCTTGTAACACAGTAAAATTCCCAGTTAGACTCCAGTACTCGTGGGTTTACCCAAGACATAATGTTTCCAGACAAGAAAAAAATGCATGAAAGAGCATGTAATAGCTACTACAAGAAAACCAGGACAGGCATATCCTTCATGAGCAGAAAAGCAGTGTCATTACTCAGAATTGTTCACACTCTGCTATTCACTGGATTAACAAAACACTCCCACAACAGACAGAGAGTGGAGAGTGAGCTTTTTCCCCAACATTGTCCTCCATTTTTCAAAAGATTACTCCAGACAACAGAGATAATGGGAGCATGATAGCAACTGCATATCCATTTAACCACGTTTTGGAGGTTACTACAGTCTATCCATAACCCTGCTGTTTTCCAGACAAATAACCCAAGACACAGCAAATGAGTCTATCTCTGTCCTCCTAGCAATCACAGCCTCAAGACGATTCTGAACATCAGAGGCAGTATAATACCATGATACCTACCAAGGTCTTTGTGAACTCTGGACTTTTCTTTGTAGTGTTTTCCTCTCCCTTGTTGTTCAGGGCATGGAAGCCCACCTCTCTTTTCAAAGCAGAGCTTCTTGTTGATGAAGTGGAAGACGACCACAGGGAGAAGAATGAAGACTTCAATTGCAGTCAAAAACTCGGTGGCCTCAGGACTAACTAGGAGCAGAAAGTCAGAAAAAAACCCATCAGTGCAAGTGGGAAAAACTGCCCAGAGAAGGATGTGATTTAACCACATCTGTATCCATGGGCTTGCGTTAACTGGATACAACATCCACACTGGGCCAGCCTAGTGAGGACACTAACAGGACACATTACACACCGAACTTGGTTCCGATTACAGTCTTCATTTCTGTCAAATTATGAACTCCAACACAGGAAAGACTGATTTTAATAAACTTTTGTATCAACGCAGAATTCCACCAGCTTCAAGAGAGACACTCTCAATCTACAGGGCAACAAGGATCCAGCCAAGAAAGGGCAGTTAGTTGGTCATAAACCATTTCTGCACAGCTTGCAGTAAATTCTCGGGGAAGGCTGCAGGGAGGATTAGCTCGGAGGGCGAGAGGCCCCAACACCTCCTTTGCAACTTGTGTATTTTCTCTAAAACCATTATATTACACCATAACAGTACTCAGTAACTTCATTACATTTACTAAGAACCAGGTTAATGTACAGCCTATGATCCTCATTCAGTTGTTACTTTACCCTTAAGTAAGAAGTATATTACTGTACTACATAATTACCATTCTTTGCTGCAAAAGACCAGCCTCCAACTCAGGTAATTCTGCTGAGGTCCCTTGGTGTCAGCTTTGGTGACATGCAACAAGAACAATAGTTTTGCATCAGCTGATGACTTAGTCCTACACACCAACATCCCTATGTTAAACTGTAGAAAACCAGACTTATTTCAATTTATCACGTTCTGCCTGTACCATTGGGTCTGCAACAAACTGCAGGCGCCAGCAGAAAGCTTTTAAAGCCATTTCACCTCTCTCACACATATCAAAATGCCAAAACAAGGGACAAATGCTACATACATCATCCGATGTGGATGGCAAGGGCACACACATCAAAAACTGTAAGTGCCATCGGCAACAACAACAACAACAACAAAAAAGATTGTCTTGTTATTCTGGTAATTACTTCACCAGGAAGGGTTGAAGTTCAGTTGTTCACTTCAAATCAAAGATCTCATAAAAATGAAACATCAGCAGCGTCAGTGGCACACCAGGGACGCCTGTGATTGCAAAGCTGCTGCTCACAGATGAGCAGGAGGAGAGGATGTAAACAGAGCCAGCCCTGCCTGTGAAACATCCCACTGGGAGTTTACAAGACTTGACTCAGCGAAAGACTTAGGCTAGAAGAGCTACGTTGTCTCCAGTTACAGCCTTGATAGTGCACAGTAGGACAATGATCTAGAGGATCAAAAAACCCTAAATTAATACAAGTCAATGTGTCTCCATTGGAAACAAAAATATCAATGCATAGCAACAGCCCACATGCAAATACACGAGTGTTTGGGAGCGAACCCTGAAGAATACGGGTTACACAAACTCCAGAGGTGGTGGCTCTGACCTTGCTCACTCCAGCCTAAGGAGGGAGCAGAAATACACACTAAATTACAGCAGCTTAAATGACAACAAGATCAAGTGTAAATATCCATTGCTCTCTTTTGCATGGGCACAGCCACTTCACCGGTGATTTCTTCGGTGTCCCCCTTGAGCCACACCAGCACTCAGCAGGGTCCATGAAGACAGTGGGTCTCCCTGCTAGCACTGTAATTTGGCGCCACGGCTTCCCTGGATAATTTGGCAGGCACATACCAGCCCTATCTTCCCCTCACAACTCAACCCAGGGAGCAGGGCTGGGCACGTGAGAGTGGTTGAGCGATACATCTACTCTGGCTAATTTCAGCTGCTGAAGTCACCATTAACTGGCTGCTGGAGCCAAGTATAAATCAAAGGAGCTGAGTTTAAATCAAAGCAGCCATAACCCCAGGATATACATGACAGCCTGGCTGGGTCCCATCACTGACGACTCCTTTTCTTGAGCATAGCATAGGCGGGAAGAAGGATTATGCTCTACCTTACAAATAAAACACTTGGGATCACCACATCTCAGCACACGTGTGCATCTGTGTTTATACACGTGCATGTGTGGGTCCAGGAGCTCACATGCATGCGTGTGTACATGTGTTGCAGGTATGTAGCAAACTGACAATTGTGTTTTGAAGGCTCTAAGGTGAGTGATTTCATTGCAGAGGGTGTGATGTAGAGGGGTGGCAGGGACACCACTGGTACAATTTATTAAGCCCTTTTATAAAATGTCAGCTCTGAGCCAAAGGATATGCCACGGGTTTCCCCTTCTCAGACAGGCCACAAGCCAGCCAGCAATATTTTTAAATACAAATTGTCCAACCCATGCTTCAATATGTTACATGACCCCCAGCTGCAGAAATCCTCAAAGTGCCCTTTTCTCCAATAGACCTGCATGGTACCTTGCAAAAAATCCCAGACGAAAAGGCAGCCCCTTGACTAGACCAGGCATCCTGAAAGAAAGTTTGGAGTCAAATTATCAGCTGCTATCCACTTGCTCTAAGGGATCTCAGACTGGCACAGGAGCATTATTGCCTGTCTATTCTTGTTTCCTGGTCAGCTAGAGAGAACAAGAATGTAGTAGGGCAGTGGTGCGGGACTTGGGACAACCCTTCAAGGCTTCTGCTACTCCTTGGGGCAGAGATGTAAAAGGCATCTCCTGTCAGAGCTCACAGAAGGTCCAGCAGCAACTTCCAGGAGCAAGCTTTCAAAGCCAAACTCAAGCTGTGTCCACACAGAGACAGAGGTTTTGGGAGCACAGGTGAAAAACAACTGCATAGATCCCTTCCCACACATCCTGAACAGCGATGACTATCAGCCAGCTACCAACAAGGGCTGAGACCCCTGCACCACCCCTCCCTTCACTGTAGGCACCAAGCAAAGAGGAAAGGTGCCCCAGAAGGGAACCACTCTGCACAGCTCCAGCAGGTACTGACACTTCCTGCACAGATGGCTCCCGCAGCAAACCACGGAGTCCCTCTCCTAAAGAGGGTCTTCCCAACTGCAAGGAGGTGGCTGGCACTTCTTCAGCACAAGCCAAAGGAGCTCGTGCATCTTGACCCACAGCTTTAAGCAGAAGTTTCCTCTCCTCTCCCCCACATTATCCGTGCCAGATACTAAAGGTTTGTGTCACAGTGACTCTGAGGGAGGGCTGTGATTTTGCACCCGAGCACTATCTCTCATACACGGGTAGAAATGTTACAGTCTGTGCACCTGGCTCCAGCTGGAAGCTCCTACCCCGCTGCGATGGGAGGCACGCTGGCGCTCTGCTCCTCCAGCAAGAGGAAAACATGCTGCACCTGCATATGGTCCTGACCACAGAGCCCAGCTCTCCTCTCAACCGTCAGCTGAAGGGCATTCTCTGCAGACTTGAAACTTCAGGCTAAGACTACACCTGGGAAATTATTGTAAAACTGGTTTGGAGTGATCCTCTGTCCTGGCTTGTGGTGGGATGCCTGGGCCTGGGAGAGTTGAGGAGGAAGAGCAGCAGAAACACACACGTCACTTGTGTTACAGCATTGCTGGAGTGCGTCAGATTCTCTCACACGAGTAAAACGTCCAGCCTTACAGCAACAGATGACAGACTGTACCCAAGGGCAAGTGAGGCATGTTGGTTCAAACCCTGGGCACCCAAGTCCAGGCAAGGAGCTGGCCACCATGAGCTTTGGGACATGAACAGTCCATTCAGCCAGGACTCCCTCCCACTCACCCATTTTTAAGCTAAGAAATCAATGCCATAGACACCTTTGCGCAATGCCGCACTGGGTCCACACATTCTGTTGCCCCAGGAGAGAGTGTAAGCCAAGAAACAGTGTTTGTGCTCCTGGCAAGCTGAGGGATGCATAACTGCACACGCTTCTTTGAGTACACTGCTCTTGAACAAACAAAAGGTGCAGCGTGAAGGGCCTGAAGCCAGGAAAAACGAGATCAGAGATGAAAGTGAGGTCATCAGAAGACAACTGACAGAGGACAAAGGGAGCACAAGACATTACAACGTTGTTGCTTCTCCAACCTCTCCCCCAAAGCTACCTCCACACTACCAGATGACTTCAGGGGAGAGTCTGCCTGGAGGAGCAGGAGGGACGTATTGGCTGCGCTGTTATATGCATTGAATCTGGCTAAGTATTTGGCTTGTAGCAGGTTTCACGGCAATTCTGCTAGCAGACTTGGCCCCTCCAGAGAGAGAACAAATGGAAGAAGTGCCACAAAAGATTCACTTGGAGAGCCTGCAACTAACAAAACCTTGATCCATTCAGCTTTGCAAGGGTTAAATTTTACATAAAATCCTATTCCAGACAATAGCTCTTTAATTCCATTTGATCCCAAGCTTCCTGCAAAAGGAATGTTTACTGGTACTTTTTAATTACGAAAAAACCCATAAATTGTCTGTTTTACTGTCTGCACTAATTACATTTCATTATATATCTGGAGTAAGCTATGATTTTCCTGCTGGTTCCCATGACATTTTTCATTATCAACCACTAATTGTCTAGCATGCACACTGCATTGTGAACCAAGTAGGCTGATGTGTGGGCAGAAGTTCTAGCAAAAGCTGCAAGGCAGTAGAAGTGCACATTATTATTACTATTATGATGTATTAGAAAGTTTCCACCTACTTGCATACCTCATCCCTATCGGCAGTGTCACAGAGCAGCAAAGCACAGGAGACCGTCTGTTAACAAGGCTCGTGCTTAGCAATGCTCAGCCTCTACTGAAGGAAACTTATGTGGAGTGGAACAACGACAGCAGCCCCACTGCAGGGACAAGTTCCCGGCTGGGTGCCATGGAAGCATCAAGAAGGTGTCTCAGTCACTTGCTCTAGTCAAGCATGTGGGTATCAGGATCTTGTCACTCTGCCCACTCACAAGACGAGGCCAAGGTTGTAAAGGAAAATAGTGCCATATGTGGATACCGAGAGGAAGAGGATAACTAATGGCATCTTTCTGAGAGCAAGACGGAAAAAAGGTAAAGGGTTTTCATGAGCCACAGTCAACACAGTTTCTGTTGCAGCAAAAGGTCTAACGAATCCACATCTACGAAAGCTCAGAAAGTGCCACAAAGGAGAAAGCAACTCCTTGCATGCAGCATTTCATAAATTCAGACCATGGGAAGCTGTATGCGCCGATTCTTCGAACAGCAAACTGCTAGAAAAAGAAGCGCATGACCACTGCTCCCCAGATCGTCGTTATCAGCCTCGGACAGGTGGCAATTCTATTCATGTGTGTGCACCACACACAATACACAAACACTTCAGAAATAAATGTGTGTTTTCACAGCATTGCAGCTCTCTCCTGATATCTATTTCAAAGGAGACAAAGCCCAACCCTTCCTAACAGCACTGATGGAACAGTTGTATAACTCCTCCTCTTCTCCTCAAGGTGATCCACAAATACATTATCAGAAACGCAATCAGACCACATTCAGCACTGCAGCAGAAGGGTGAAATTCCCACCCAAAGCAGAAGGACTCACCCTGCATCGAGGTTCCGTTTCACACACTTTATTTTTAAGTACTGATTTACAGATAGCAAGAACGAGGAAGTTCTCCAGTCCTTTTATATAAGGAATATGAAGGACCGAAAGGCACTTTTGACCTGACTTGACTTCTATAAACTTTGACTGCAAAATTTGATTGATCAAAGGGGTGGAAGAAAGGGCCTATTTGTAACTGCTGATGATGTATTTGCAGGTCACCTTTAAAGATTTAAGCTGCCCTTATGGCCTATCACATAGACATGCAATTTCAAAGGTCTCAGAGACAGTACAGCAACTTCATCTCCCTTTCTTCTACAACCCACATAACCACAGCACCCAAACACCTTGCCGGCTTCAATGCATTTATCCCCCCAGCAACTCTGTGAAGCAGGGAAACACTAACACAACTGCTCCACAAAAGGCCATGGCACAGACGCAACCCAAAGTGGTGGAAGTTAGACCCAAAAGAAAATCAAGAACAATCCCATGCACCTACACAGGCACTTCAGTGTCTAGAAATACTTCACTTCTCACCTCAGAGCTAAGGCTCCCAAATAGAACATCTACAGCACCTTCCTAGTGGTGACACCACGGGCCTCCAGGCAGCTCCTCCGTCACCTTGGGTTCCCTGAAAGCCATATGACTGGCATTTCTTCCCCTAAAGCCTGATTCTTCTTAGGGACACAATCTAGTAGAGGTCCCTAACACTTCTGGCAACACCGAGTTCAAGGGAAAGCGCATCAGGCACAGCAGGGCACATGGAGGCGAAAGCATTTAGCGTGGACACTCACCTAAGAAATGGAAGGCCTGAGACAAATTCTCCCTTAAACAACACATTTTCCTTTTCCCAGTACCATTCCCAGGTGAACAAGTAGAGGAGGGCACCCTCTGCCCCTTAGGCTGAGCTTGGCTCACTGTGCAGCCCATTCTGGGTCCAGCAGTAAGGCCAGCAGCAGTACACCCGACTTTTTGAACCGGTTCACTGAAATTCAAAAAGGGCAGACCCAGATCTGAGTTCTCAGGACATAGTCTGGACTTCACTGAGAACCTGCTGGAGATAAATGACCAAGACATAAAAACTGGGAGGGCAAATCTCAGTGCATCCAGCAGTCTACCTTGTGAAAGCCATAAGCCAGCAATGTAGTGCCCGAAGTTCAAGAAAGTTTTTCCTGAGGCCAGATTTTCCACCTTACAAAGGCTGCTCTACATCTTGCTATATATGAACCTGAGGCAGCACTGTTTTCCCAGCAGCAGAAACCCCAGCAGAAGCCCCACCCTGGCCTTGAACAATGCTCGCGATGGCATTTGCAGCCAAGCAGATGCGGTTCTCTGAAATATTCTGCCTTCAACAAAAAGCATTTTCCAATTAAAAAAGATTAAGTATTAGTTTTGCTGGATGTGTTTCAAATGACTGTGGAGCACTTGTTCAAGTCAGCAGCAAGTACGTGGTGTTTGCAAACAATGATGCCCGATGTTCTGCATCCAGAAGAGTCCTGGCTCTCACCCTGTTCCTCTGTCTGTAAGCGTGCACCCCACAAACACAGATGGAACAAGGGAACAGAAGTGTGTCCTAACAGACAGGGGAGCGTTCACGCTGTCTAACCGAGGGGACTCAAGTAACAACCCAGGCTTCTAAAGGGTGATTCAGAGACTCACTGTCAATCTTTGTAATAATCTCAGAAAAGTCTCCAGTTGAGCATGGTATTTAAAATTCATTGAAGTTAACAGGGCCAGGGAGACTGAACATTCGAGCAGCACAGCACTTGAATTGTCATTCATGAACTAAAAGTTGGTCCCCTCCATGTCGGGGCTGAAGAGCATTCAACAATTGGGACAGCACGAGGAACCTCGTGGTACCCATCCAGGCCTTGGCTCTCCTGTACCACCACTGGTCCCTGCCAGGATTGTTCTCAGAGTTGGGCCAAGAGCCGAGATAATCCAAGCGAAAACCCCAGCCTTCACTAGTGTTTGTCTCAGTCCTTCTCCAGACCAATGAAGAAAAATTAGAACTGGGCAGAAGATTACTTTCCTAGTCCGCCATCTAGGAGAAACCCTTACAATCAAGTCTTTGCTCTGTCATTCCTTCTCTATCTCAATAATCACCCTAATCTCTGAGCTACGCTCAAATTCCCAGTTCTGCGTGCTGGAACTATTTTCTTTTGTAAAAACAACCATCGCACAAAGGAGTGAGGGGACTAACTTGGTGGTGAAAGCTTTCACCTAAGATGTAGGGAAGTAAGAAAAAGGCTGTAGTGATAACTATACAACCTGGAGTGGATCAAATGACAGAAAGCAGGTGGCCCTAAAAGCCAATCTCCTGCTGCTTAGGGCTCTTGTGCTCAAGATGGGACTCAAATGCAAGTCCGAATCAAGCAGGACAGAGACTTGAATTTGCACCTTCCACGTGTCCTTTGACTGCTTGACCTCCAGAAAACCTACCGCAGTGGCAAGAACAGCTGGTTTCTCTTACCATCACCACGCTGTGCTCAGAGAGGAATTCCATCCTGAATGAGGACACAACTTGGGTCCAGGGAAGTTTTTTCAAGATGATGTATTTCTTAGAAAAAGTTATAATCTAAACAGAATTTAATTGTCCGATAAGAGCACGTTTTCTCAGAGGATTCTCAGCTCGCTCTCACTGTAGTAGGTTTGTCTTTGATCATGTCCCAGCTTGTTTGCAGTCACAGTACAACACAGAGTTCATAAGCGGACACGTTTTGTCAAAGCTGACACCACCACTGCCTTACTGGTAGAAAGGGAAGACTAGGGCTGTCAGTCTGCCACCTTCCTTGAACACTGAAGTCACGCTTTTTTTTTTTTTTTTTTTTTGCCTTTTCCTGAAAGACAACTTCTTTGTTGCCATGGTATCACTAATGCAGTATTTCAGATGGGGAAAGAAGATAACCGTGCATCATCACAGTGACACATCAACTGCCTTCCTCTCAAAAACAGTAAATAAGTAAGGATGCCAATGTAGACTTTTAAAGGCTCCTCTGCCCTTTTTAATTTTTTCCTCTCACATACAAATTGCTGTCTAAAAAGGCCATGCCTTGGTTTTACGACTGAGGTCAGAGTTTGTCTCTCAGCAAGCAGTGTCTAGGTTTATTTCTTAATTCCTTCTCTTTTCCCCATGCTACATGACACCAGCTGAGGTACCCACTCCCAAGAGAACAGAAGCACTTTTATGTTCAGAAAATGCCAGCCTGGCTCCCCACGTTAAACCATGCGGTGACTGCTTTGTAATTCTTGCTTGTGCAATGATTTCTTCCTGAACTAACAAGGAATCTACTGCTGAGCATCACCCACATTATCTCAGCAATAAGTGAAACAAGAAAGAGCACTCTGACGCTGTCTCCCATATACCACCTTCAACGCACCAGGCATGGTCTTGTTAGCCTTGTAGCATGCCAGAATTAAAAAACCTTTACTAAACTAACTTAGCAAGTTAAGGCCTTGCACTCAGCCTGATGGTATTTCCCTCCTTGATTGTGCATATGAAAACTTTGCACCAAGTCCCTTCCAAAATTGCAGGGAAAGCTCCGCACACCACTGGCAAAATCTTGTTGTCTCAGTAAAACCAGGGAACAGTGAGAGATGCCCACGTCCCAACACACTCCCTGACTTTGAGTCCAGATCAATGAACAGGCAACCACAGACACGATGACTTTCAGCACACCACCACTGCTGCAGTGGCACTCAAAGTGGTGACCATGATGAGCTTTTCATCTCCCAGGTGGGGCAAAAGGAGGAATAATGTAATGAAATGAAAACTTTTATAAGCTGAATTTTCCAAGGCTTCTGCAACAGAAGAGGGAGTGGAGAGAAACAAGCAAAGTAGTGACAGAAGTTCAAACTGCAAGGATCCCTGGTACAGGTCAAGAATTCATCAGTGAGCACAGAGTCCTCTACCAAACAAAACCAAGTATTTTACATGTGGGAGAAAGAGGAAAGGGGAGAAATGGGAGCGGAAAGGAGGATCTCAGTTGCTGCTTCTCTCTTATTTGGGGGCATAACAAAGAATAAGTTGTCTCCACTCAGAACTGAAGTGCTCTTACCTCTTCAAAGAGGAATCTAATTGGGATCTTTATGCTCTCATACTTATTTTTCTCATCCACAAAACCTTGTTCTTAGTTCCACTTATTTGACCGAAGGCAGAATGACTCACCACAGCAAAAGGCCGGACAGCAGCTTTTTTTCCAAAGACCTAAATAAACCCTACTCCATCAATTGACCAAGGACGATGCAGCAGTAAACCTCTCGCTGAAGGCTGTGCGTTGCCTTGGCAACCTGACTGATCTCCATTGCTCCAGGGACTGGAAATGTGCTGCCAACACGAGATTTCAGCTAATCAAACCAAATCTCTTAATCCTTAGACGATTTCCCATCTGCAGAGAGCAGGCCATGTGCCCACCAAAAGCAGGGCACCCTCCAAACACAGCCCTGGCTCCTCCTTGACCTGTTACTTGTTGGCTCCTTGTAGGCCAGAGACATCTTCTGACAGCTATCAAAGGAGATGAGGGGGTGGCCAGAGGCCACAACGTGCTCTCTATCTCTACGGCAGCTCCACACCTGCACTCAGCACATGCCTGGCAGGCTGCAGAGAGGATAGGCAGTGAGGAGACCGGCTGCCCACTATGAGCTGCCTGCAGGCAGCACGACCCTTACAGGGTGCATGCCTCAACCCCTGACCTTTGAAAGAAAAATAAATCTTCCAATATTGATAACATACATTCCCTGCAAGCCTGGTGCCACACGTTTTGAGCCTTCTCAATCCACCCTGTGCCTTTTTCAACTCCCATTAAACACATCCAGGTAACAATAAAGAAATTCTGGGACAACCAGGTATCTCTCAACCTTCCTAGACCCAAGATTGCCGTCAAGCTGCAGTGCAGAACAGCTGCTTTATTCTAAGACTTCTAACTGGCAATACTAAAAGGGCAGCTTTGGTGGTTAATTTTGCCTTGAAAGCACAACTAGCAATTGATTTTTTTTTTTTTTTTAAAGTAGATACAAGACCAGCCTTTCTACAGCTCCACTAAAAGTTTCCGGGCCCTGCATTTAAGCCCAGTCACAAAGAGAGACCAGGCTAACATTTAGCATAGCCAAGGGACCACAAAAAGAGGCAGGAACAGTAGATGAGAGAGGAATTTTCTACAGTTGTGCTGCTGCAGAGACAAGAAATTCTGTTTGCTGGTGATGAGATTCATGTCTGTGAAAAGCCACCAACTACCATCTAACAACCCTCAGCACTACATCACCTAAGACAGCCCTGACTATGACCTGTCCAGGCAACTGCCAAAGGGAATCGGGGTGTTGGAAGAGTAGACCCAACCCTGGCACTCAGGCTCTCCTTCCCTTTCTTAGTCATTCTTTTCTCTGAGTACACTTAAGCCACCACTTCCTGAACCTAAGCACCACAGGCCCTGCACTGAGTTTCATTCCACACACATTGTTTACTATCAGATTAACTCACGGTATTGCCACGATTGGTGAGGATGACCCTTAGATGTTTTTTGTGCTGCTATGGAGAACATCTGCACAGGAGATGCTGTCCCACCACACAGCTCCCTGGGACCTGGACTAGCTACAAAGCTCAGGCTCCAGCTCTTGAGGAACAGGCTGGAGGAATTGTTGGTATTTAAAAGGGAGCCCTGAAGCCAAAGACAGCTGCTCATAAAGCAGGGTGTGGTTTCAAAGAAGGAGCATATTGTGGAAGATTTCTAGGCCTCTGGTATCGACCAAGTGACCTACGCCCTAGGAAAATATGTTCTAACAATAATGAAAGCCATTAAAACAAATGCTTGGGGAAAGAAGTGCCAGCATTTTCTAGAATCATGTATTTAAGAGAGTGAAGAACTTAGCAAGTACTGCCACCTTCTACCACATCACCGTGAACATTTCTCTATCCACATTAGTATAACAAACCAGTTAACTTGTTACTAGGGCTGCACAGGGAAGGGCATGAGCTGAAGTCATTGCTCAGCTAGCCAAGGGCTCTGTGATAAGGGTAAGGCAATGAAGTCCCACAGGCATAAGACAGTGGGAACCAGAGCTGGTTTCAATGGCCAGAAGAACAGCTGGCTCCCTACATGTGCTTTCCCACCTAATTCTTTTCTATATCACGTCTTCTTTCTATTCCAGGCACTCCTCAGCCTTGTTTAATCTCTGTTCAGCAGACTGAATCAAAGATGGACCCTGGGACTTCTGCCCAAAATATCTGGCTCTACAGGGCATGGAAAATCAAAAGCACGGAAATCAAAAGCAGAGTTGTCACTGATCTAGTGGGGAGCAGGAATGATCTCAGAGAAAACAAATGTTGATGATGCAAGACACCATCCATAATTCCTTTGAAAAGGAAATGCAGGGCAGGATCCCAGCACTACCAAACCTGTGAGAAGGGCCCCCTCCAGATAAAAGTGACCACAACGCTGCCTCAGAGGATTCATTTGCGTTAGCAAGTTTCAAAGCATCCACCCGGAGTTTCTTGCAAGCAAAAGTTGTGACATCGGACAGTTCTCAGGGATATATGGAGAGCCATGCCATTGCAGAGCCAGAAGAACAGTGAGAAGGGGGGAGGCAGATAGAGGTGACTGTTAGCCAAAACAGATGTGATGGAGACAGACTAAAGTAGACTCCACATATTTCAAGGGCTTCTGCAGTTCTGACACTCCAGTCGAGCCCATGTGAGCAAACATCCACACATACATTTTGCAAAACATTTGACATAAAGGACCACAAGAATGAAGTGCAGCATGTTCCTCAGCTGTTTTCAGGCACACTGAGTCAAGCTATGTAGTCTACTTACTTCTTTATTTGGATCTCCTCAGCTGTTTTCTCCCACAGCCATCATGCTACAGTTAGGTCCTTTTTTTGACCTATCTCAGTCACAGATACCTGCGAGTATCCACGACTTCCCTTGCACAGTGATCAGATGTGATCTCTGCTTAACAGGGCTGCAAATACTCTGCACTTGTGTTATGAGTAACATAATGTTACTTATTATGGATCTAGAATTATGGTCTTACTACTGCTTTCCAGTAAAATCTGAAATGACATCAGGAAACAGCACGATGTCAAAGCAGAATACAGAAGAAAAGGCTAACTTCTACATCATTATCTGCTGTTTCCAAGATCTTTGTATTTCAAGAAAACCAAAGGAGCACGCAAATCCAAAGTAACAGGTGTTGGTAACACAGGATTTGCTTTTCAAACTGTAATTCTCACCCAAGTAACAAACTAGGAAAGTTATCTTCTCACCAAGAAATAGCCATACGTCATTCAAAACATGAGACTTACCCAATTGCACTCACATAAAGCAGCAAAACAAGTCAAACCAGCAATGAAATTTCCCAAGAACACTTCTCACAATTAACGCATTTCAAAGTTTTCTTCCTGGGACAGATTGCTAAATCCTCAGGATCTGCGGTGTTCACACAAACTGGGCAAAGCTGAAGAGAAGCACAGCCCTGAGTTTCAAAACCAGGAGTGGTGCTCGTGCTCTTGCTCTTTTCTCTGCCTGTGCGTGTTGGTTTAATGTCCCAAGGAAGAAGGAAGGCTGTTGGTCGGTAAACATGTGACAGCCACCAAAGGAATGCTGGCCGGAGCAATAAGATAAAGCAGCCTATGCTGCTTCCAATAGGGTTTAAGAACTACTGCCTCACCTGTAGATTTCCTACTGCCCTCACTTTATGAGTGCTAGGTCTTGACTTGAACAATTATCTTGCCAATAAATTTGCCTCATAAAAATTTGCCATTCATTTATCATGAAATTTTAAGTGATTGTTCTCTCAGGTACAGAAATATAATTTATTACTCAGCTTAAATTCATAATCTGGTCATAAATATTTTGGATCTACTTTAGAAATGTACCTTTTCCATCCTGGATTCACACAGATTTGCAGTGAAAAAGTAAAGCAAGGATCACAGCAGGCACTCAATCTAAAATGAAGTGTTTCCTCTCCAGGGAGCAGCTTACCTCTTGTGCTTGCCGCGCCTCAGCCTGTCATTACACCCCTGAACGGATCTGTCCACCCTCCGGGCTGGCCCTGACCCACTGCCGTGGGCTCCCGGCTGGAAGAGCAAAGCTGCGCCAGCACCTCTGTGCTTGCTGATGGATGGGGTTTGTGTGCACAGAGGTAAAAACTGTTGCTAGAGCAAAAGGTGTCAGCACAGCACCGACCTCAATGCATACCAGGTCATATACCTACTACACAGCCATGAACGGCTGAAAATTTCACCCAGCAGTGACTTCTAAGTGTCACATTTCATTGCAAAAAATAAATAAATAAATAAAGGTAGAGAATGGACTTCAACTCCTGTTTTTTCTCTTTTTTTCTTTTATCCTTAACATATATTTTAAGGAAGGCTCTGTGATACTCACTGTGAGATCACATCCTGTTTTCACTATCCATACTACTGCTGCTTTCAATGTGAATTTTGGACATAGACTTGATTCCCAGTAGAAGAAGGGTTATTATTCCCCAGCATCAGGGTAACCATCCCCATTGCAAAAGGTCTCTCTGCAGTGAAACTGGGGCTTTTCCCAGTAATTTATTAATTAGTGCAAAATTTTGTTTCCAGCTTCTGGAATATTGGGTTCTCCTCAAAAACAGCATGGAAAGGCTGTAAAATAAAATCACACATCTGTACCCAACTACTCACAATGATCAAAACATGAGAGAGCATGGGGAAGGTGGACAGCAAATGGGGGGAAGGAGGGGAGTACAATCCCCACTCAGCTGGGGCACACAGACCTGGCTGCTCACAACCAAAAGGGCTTCTGGCCTCACTGCCTGCAGCAATTTGGAAGTTGGCTCTCATCAGCTCTCAGCAGTATCTTGCCTCTCTACAGTAAACTGCTCCTTGAGGCAATTTTCTGCAGGTGTTCCTCATGCAACTCTTTTTTTTCCCCAAAAAAAGGCATTCTGATCATGTTTATAAAAGCTGTTGCCTGGCAGATCCTTGAAGAGTAGTCCAGACTGGCATCTTCAAAATAAAAGCTACTTAGAAAAAGCTCATGAGGAGGAAAAAAGTCCTTACTGAGCAGATGTCAAGCCCCTTCTTATACCAGATTCCCCATGGACCAGACAACTGAAGAGAGTGTCTGGTTCCCTGGGCTGTGTGATGGCTGCAGGCAAAAGGCACAGGATGGGCAGAGCCCTGGTCAAAGGCCACTGTCTGAGAACACGTGCCTTCCAACAGGGCTCTCTCCAGACTCACAGCCTCCCCCCTGTCCCCATGATGCCAGCATCAGGCATGGCTGAGTGATTTGTTGATCATGTTGATCAGCGGTATGAGGTCCCAGAGCAGGAGATGGCAGCCGTGGCACTGTGTTAAAAATACGCAAGGGCGCAGCAGAGCAACAAGGGAAACACAAAGTCTGGTTATGTCAGACTAGTCACTGAAGCCAACTGATTGAGCAAGTTTCACCCACGGCCCAGAAGACTTGCCTTGTCTGTTAAGCCAGTGGGAAATTTCCCTGCTAATTTAGAAGCAAACACCAATTCCTTGAAGATTTGTGGAGATGGGCCACCAGGAAGGGGCTGGGGCAGTTCAGCACACAGGTCTGTGGGTGCCTCATTCCCTGTACATACACTTAGCTCCAATGCTGCCTGATAGAAATAAATGACCGAGTAGCAGCTCCAGAAGGGAGGAAGTAAAATGAGTTGTCCAAGAGAGAGGAAGGTCTCAGGTTCAACACAACTTACCCAGCACCCAGGAAAACCATCCTCCACCGGTGTCACTGCTGCTCAGTTACTGTTGCACCAGAGAAGTCGCTTACTCCAAACTTCTCCCCATTGATTATTCTCCTACTCCTTTACTTTTGAACTCTTCCCTTCATATCTTTCACTGTAGCCCCTAACATCTTTCCCGTGGTAATATGCTTATTCACTTTTATTCAAATTTCTCCATAATTCATCAGGACTGTCATATTTATGAAGGAAAATGGGAGACCATTTAAGTCTTCCACTCTGATTCCCACATACTCAGCTGCTATCCTTGCGCTCCCACAATACGCTCTTACTCTAAACTTTACTCTTTAATTCATCATTTATAAAGTTGCAACGGACAAAGTAATCCAGATATAATGCCACAATAATGTTAGGAGAAAAAACTCGCGTCCTTGTCAACTCAACACTGCCCTTTTTCTGCCTTTTTTTTTTCAGAACAGTTATGCTAAAAGAGCTAGAGCACAACTGGCAGAAATTCAAATGCATTTCAGATGTAGCTAGTTTTTATTATTATTTGTCAACCACCGGCTGAGCTGTAGAAATATCCCCTTTATCTCCCGCTAAATGTCAAGTTGATATTTTTAAAACCCAGACATTGTATTTCACATAAACCTTTACACCACTATTTTAAAGATCAAACATCCTTTCAGGTGGAAGCCACGGCGTGGCCGGTTCCCCCAGCAACACAATGTGCTTCCAGCTTGGTCAAGCAGCGAGATCCCTTTCAGGCGTCCGCCGCCGAACCGGCGCCTGGCCAGCCACGCTCTCCTTCAAAGCTCCACTGAAAGCCTTTTGCCAAGACGCCTCTGAGAGAATACCTCATAATTTGATTTCTAATTCTTCTTTTTCAAGGTGCACCAAGGCGGGGGGGAAGGGTATTTCATCTGAGCTTTTTCACTGATCTGAATTTGCCTTTTTAGTTTAAAGCCACACAAAGTCCTTGATGCTTTTGCACACTGTGCTCTTCCTTCCCACAGGCAGCAGCTCACCAGGTTGAGCCGAACCGAACCAAATGTCATTCAGACCCTCATCACCCTGATGAAGATACTTAGGCACATCTTCCCATGACCTGGAGTAAAAATGAGGTCAGCAATTCCCTGTAGTCACCTTCCAGAGCCAGGGAATGTTACCTCTCTCTCTAATTAATTAATTAATTTGGCTCACTATGGGCAAAGTTACCCCACAGAGCAACAAGTACGCTGACCTAGACCCATTATCACATGGATGAGGAAGGGGAGAGAGGAGGCTTTGCAAACCCTGGGAGGAGAGAGAGGGAGCCAGGGGGTACCCCAGGACTCCAGCAGCCTCCTGAGAGCCCCGCTCCTGTCACTGATGCCTCTGCTGCCCTCACAGCCCCTCACCCACCCCCAGACCCCACATCCCTGCATGCTTTGCTGGAAAGCAAAGGACTCACGGAGACCCCAACAGTGTGAGCACCCTGGGCCCCAGCGAGAGATCAACCCTGGCACAGCCAAGTTCTGCAAAGAAAAAGAGACTTTACACCAGTGTGGCTGATTTCATTCCTTCACAGAGCAGCCGCCATGGGATACCTGCCATAACACTCCACCAGTATTTAACATGCACCACTATCCCTTTAGATCCTTTGCAAAACAGCTATCACTGCACATAGCATTTGTTAGAGGTAAACTTGGTTGAACGAAGCCATTGATGTGCAGGAAAAGCAGGATAGCAATAAAACTGCACCAAGCAGCAATGACTCCCACTACATTAAGCCTCTTCAACATCCTCTAGACTTCCAAAAACAAACACATCTCCCACTTCTTGGGCTCAAAGTAAAATTGCTCTTCTCACTCTGCCCCAAGCCTTATTCAATATAAGACAAAAGAGAGAACTGTGTATAACAGAGCCAGGGCTCTGAATCAAGAGTCCTGAAACTGGAGAACCTTATGAAACAGACTTCAGGTCAGTGACTTCTCACTCCTCTTACCAAAGTATGAACATAGAGTGAAATACCTCTGACATGTCTCGCTGAACTCACCCAGCGTCTGCCCGGTACTCCACTTCTCTGAGCTAATGGAGTGCAGCAGCAGACTATACTGGAAGGAAGATGCCTGTGTTAGATAAGCGTGAAGTCAGAAATACTTACACCACACGTTTCTGCCTAAGTCATATTCACCTGCTGTTTGCTAACAGGTAGAGATGACAAGGTCCCGAACTCAAGAGGAGGAAACTGTCTTAGCAGAATGTTCCAATTAAACACGTGTCTTGACTCCACAGCATTCCCTCACAAAAATTTCTAAGAAGCGGCCTCATTTGCCTGAAACCACACTCAAAAACCAGCTGAAAAGAGGCCATAAGCCATTACCCGCAATCAAAAAGGTTCGCTTCACCTATAGTCCGAGATATCAACAAAATTCATGCGTCCACTAAGACTGTAGTAGAGAAATCTGACCTAAGTATGATTAAGTCAGCAGTAATTTGATCAAATAGTTTCCCAGTGGCTATTCCAGTAGGTGCTGCTTGACGGGCAGGCTCGCTACAATCCTGAGTGCCTGCACACTTCACAGATGGGTTTTTGGATCCAGTTCTGACTTCCACCCCCAAGCTTGGGCTCAAGGGCTCCCTTGTTCCAGTGAAAAAGTTTCCCACTAATTTTATAGTATCTGAAGTGGATCTGAGCAGTCCAGTTCACAGAAATCTGCAGAAGTTTCAGGGGAACCACAGAGTTTCTGGTCTCTGTCAGAACCCATATTTCTCCTACTGTGACAGTGAAGGTCGCAGGAAGGAAAGCCTGAAGCAGCACCCAGTCTAGTGGGATGTCCAGCAAAGACAAGCTGGCAGGCAATTCCACCCCTTGAAACAAAGCAAGCAGTCAGGCCAAGTCAAGCTCCTCAAGAGCAGCAGACCTAAATCTCCAAAAATGCAAGCAGAGAGCTGCAGGCGATGGCTCTGTCCAGGGGAGGAACCAGAACAAGAATGCTAACACCAAGTCAGCACAAAGGCTAAAGCAGTGTAGCTGGACAGAGGAGACAAAAAGACCTGGAACACAGGCAATAGCAACCACTCTCCTTGGTGATACGAGACCCTATCAGCCATCTTGACAGAGATGAGGGAGGCAGAACCAAATACCCTAGGAAGAAAAAACAAAACCCAGCAAACAGCAACACATGCACTGATTGAGAACACTGCCAAAGAAGAGGAATATGCCTCCAGAGTGGCTTTAGCTAATTCAAACACTCGCCATGTACAAACACGACGACACTGATAAGCAGCAGTGTTGGACTCAAGGGACCAGCTGCTTGTGATACTACCATTGTGATAAAACCATTCAGAGCTGCATGAGCAAATACAGGCGGCCAATAAGAAGCCCAAAACACCAGGAATGTTATCACAAAACCTTCACAGTACCTGGACATGCGCAAGCACTGTCATCTGTCCAAGTTCAGCTCATGTGAATGACAGCCAGGGATCTGCCCGGAGTGCACCACCGCAAGGAGGAGAAAGGAGGACGCCAGGGCTGCACTGCCAACCCAGCCCAGCTCCAGCCATGCTCTGAAACAAAGATTTGTCTGAATGCCGATAGGAACTGGGAAAAAACTAATACTTTTAGCCACAGATATGAAAACAGTGGTCCTCAAAAACTTTACGTAACTCTGAAGAGAAACTCAAATGCACTGGGAAATGCTCGTGCCCCAGGGAATCCTCACTTTAAACAGATCAACTATGCTACCACAGCTTGTGCAGCTCCACTTGAATGCAACCTAGTTATCTACCAGCCATGAAAAGAAAATCAAATATAGCTGTGAGACTAATACTGCAGGTAAAATGTACAGGGGGGATTCACCAAGAGTAAAGGCATGGTTGCAAGGGTAGTCTGGCCCGGGATTTGACTGGAGGGCAAAAAAAAAAGATTGTGCTTTCAGTGATAAGCAACATGCTTTAGGTCACAAAAGCGACAAAAAGGACACACTAAGAGAAAACCAATTGAAGCCGGCAGCTTCTACAATATAGGCACCAAGAAACATAACCAATATAGCAGAGATGTGTCTGGGCTCCACTTGTCACTCTGTTGTGGGAAGCAATAGAAAAAGTCAGAGGAGGACCCCCAGGGTTCAGGGTGGTGAGAAGATGAACCAAAAGAAAGTTGTGGTACATTAAGAGAGCCTACGTAACTGCCTGTGGCAATTTAGTTTATTTAATTAAGAGTATTAATGCTGGTAAATCAGAGATTCGAACGTTACCGGAAAGGGAATAGATGTGATTTGCTGGACTGTCATAGCAAAACTCAGCATCAACAAAACAAGCACAGTACAGTCTGCTTACCCTCTTCCTGCAGAAAAACGAAGTCAGAAGGGGGCTCAGAGGACCTCCTGGGAGCTCATACATAGACCTGGCTGGGAGAGGAAAGAAAAAAAAAAAAAAAAAAAAAAAACACCCCTCATGTCACTCTTGGCAAAAAAGTCAGCAGTGACTTGCTCCCCTTGGGACAGTGCCATGGGCTACAACCAGACCCCTTCGCTGCCCTTTGCTTCAGCCCTGACGCAGATCACACTAACATAAAGGAGTTTGGCTGTGCGGGAAGATAAAGTGTTTGTACACATTTGTTCTTTGTTTATCTTATTTCACAGTGCATCTTCAATTTAAAACTCCTAATAGCTGGCAGCTAACATCACTGAGTGATTATTAACTACTGCAGCTTGGTCAATGAGAACCTTAGCTCAAAAGTCAAGTTCCAGATCTCAGCAGTGTCCAAAGCTAACTTAGGCAGTTACCTAGATGAAAATTAAGACCTTTGAATAAACTTCCTTTAAACCCTAAAGAATAGGTTTAGACTCTATTGCTCAGCCAGCCAGTTTTCAAGGCATCTCATTTCAGGGAGAGATGACAGATTTCAGCTGAATTTTAATAGTGCAGTAAAACTACAGAATGTAATTAGTTAAAGCATCTACAGAACTTAGTTTTTAAATTCCCACTTCAGGCAGCTAAGTAAAGTAACTTTTATTACGTTTCACAGCTTACAATAATTAAAGTTTACAGTAAATCCACAGACTTCAATAGAAATAACTGGCTATAAATTGCCAAACTGGTTTGTGAAGGTAACGCAGAAGTGATTCCCAGCCTTTCTGCAAGGAACCAGCCATTGAGAGAGCTGATTAGCCAGCCTTTGATTAATTGCCTGCTGTGTAAGAGCCAGGGTCAATCCACTCAATTAGGTGAAGGTCTAGTGGAGATCAGAGATGTAAATCAAAACCTACAGCAAAAGTTTCAGTGCAAGAGGAGAACATACCAGCAGCCTTTCTTCCCTGCAAGCACCCCTCTCTCCCAGGCAACCTGCTCTCCAACCACAGTCATAAGTGGATGCCCAGGAAAGAGCAAGAGCAAGACACCCACACGTGCCTTTTCCCCACCTCCAACCATGTTCCTTTCTAAGGATTTTTTGAGCCAGGCATGGTTTGTTTTCTTCCAGGTACTTAACCAGCCTCACATTGAACCCAGATAAACGTTTTGCACTCAACAAATCCTTCAGCAGAGATGTCTGCAGATCTACCACCCACCACATGAAGGACCAGGTCCTTCTGTTTCTCCTGAAGTCAGCTCCCTTTGGTACTCCTCAGGCTTTGGGAGGCAGTGAGCAAGCACTCCCTGCCTACCTCTCCATTACTATTCACATAAGTCCACATATCTGATGAGCCCCCAAAGGTAATCCCTTTCCCCAGTTTATGAGTCTCTGTCAATCAGTCATGCTCAGTACCTGAAATGTCCACACTGTTGACCTGGCTGCCTATCCAGGACCTCTTCCAATTCTGCTATATCCTTTTGGAAATGAGGAGGCCGAAACTGTGCTCAGTGCTCAAGGTAAACTCTTGGTTTACACAACAATGCAGAGGTGTTTCCTACAATAAAGGATGGCTTGATTACAAGATTAGGCAATTTCCCATCTTTAGAGACAAAAAAAGTGCTGTGCCAGGAGTGGAGAGACACGGGCTGCATCCACCATGGGCCCACCTCCAACAGGCAAGTCCTGTGCTGCTGCAGGAAAAGAGGGACTCGCATAAGGGAACACAGCAAGATAAGGCTCAGGGGAAGACAAAACCCAGTGGGAACTGCAAATCCCCAAATAAGAGAAGCAGGAGAACATCAGAGCAAGCAAGGCCAGCGAGGAAATGGTGTGATGCGTTAAAAAAGCACAGATTAAGATTAGTTTAATGCCAACTAGGTTATTACACTGTCCACGGGGCTATAGGAGACTGGGTATGTAGACAGAAAACAGGAATGACTTGAAACTACAGTTACCCCACAGAGACTGGGAAACTGTCTTGACAGGGTGATGAAAACACTGTAATTTTAGACATTGTAAATTACTAGTTAAAATCCTGTAATAGAAAAGCAGCTAGTCCACAGTCACACATGAGAATGGCCATTCTTCAACACCCTACAGAAGAAAAAAAGCCCACAGAAACCTAAGTAATAAACTTGCATCTGAAAAACTACATAAAAATCAGTGTAGCCGTAAAATGAAATAGCTGGAAGGTGGAAATACTTCCAGGAGACCATGTACAGGTACTACAGGAAAACATCGGGGTATTTATATCATCAATTCAAAATGCTTTCAAAGGACCAAAAAAATCAATTTGTTGTTTGGGGTTGAACCGCAGATTAAGGCAATTACTGGCAGTAAAGGCAAAAAAGTTAAAAATAATATCCTTCTAAATGCGAATATCATGTTCAGGAGAGGAAAAGAAAAGATCGTGAACTTCTGGCAAGTTAAATGTGGAATCATAGGAGGGCAGACCAAAAACAACTGCCATAAGCAACTTCCAACGGCATAAAAATTTAATTACAGCTCTTTTCAAGTGTTGCAGAAATAGGACGCCTTCCTGAGAGCTAGTGGGGTCAGAGATGATGAAGGTGTACAAGGAACACTCATGATGATAGGCCTTTGCACGAGTGTTACCTGCAGAGAAGCTGAAGGACATAATTTAGCTATTTTCACTCAGAAAGGAATTTCAGTGACTGTCCAAATAGTTCTTTGAAAATAGCTCAGTGTTCAGGAACAAGGAAAAGGAAGAAATGTTATGAAAACTAGTGAATAAGACCACAAAAACAGTATTGCCACTAGAAAACCACACTGCTCCCCCTTTCCTTACTGCAGTGCAGAAGTCTTGGAAAGGTTATAATAGAACCACACTGAGATAGGCAACTTGGATAATGAGGGGTCTGAGATAGCTTCTACTCAAGGAAAAAACTTTATTTATTCAGATGAAGAGGTAATTACGGGATCAGGGCAGGGGTGGAGGGGTAATAAAATGGTAAGTGGTATGGAGGTGGAGAATAAGTAACTACTCCTTTCTACAAAACAACTAGAGGGCACACAACAAAATGAGTAGGTATCAGGTACAAACCACAATGTTTTATAATAATCATGTTTAATGCAACAAAAGACTAGGAAACTCACTGCTGCAGGACGTTGCAGGGGCTGGAAGCATAAATGGGTTCAAAAAGCAAACAGATAAACGGAGCATGGGTTCATCAGGGGCTATCAAACATAAAAGCCACACTGAAACCTCTGGGTTAGAAAGTCCCCAAATTGCTGATTGTCAGAAGCTGGGAACACATAGACAAACTCCGTTCTTAAACATTCTCCCCAGGTACTTGTTACCAGCCAGCACCGGGGATCTTTGCTTTGACACAGCACAATCACTCTTCTGTCAGTGCACCACAGATAGCTTTTATTGTTTAACTTTTAAAGTTATTTTAAAATTTAAACCCATAAGATTGCAAGCTCTTAACAAAAGATGAAAATTAACCGCTTGGTTTGCAGCTTACACTGAGTAGATCAAACAAATAACCTGCTCCAGTAGCTTTACCTGTCAAATAAACCTTTCTGATCATTTACTTTAAGCCCAGGGGCAGCAGTCCCAGCAGAAATGGTATCTGAAAGCTAGTTCACACTGCTAATCACCCGGCAACTAACAGCATACCATGTCAGCCCAACTGACACCAGTCAATACCAGTCCCCTGGCCCTGCAACTCAATTGTTCAAAACATCACAGATATTGCATAATCCCAGCACTCCCCTAAACTAGGGTGAGGCATTAATCTGGAGCCTTATCTTTATTCATGTTCATTTTGTTAGGGTGCTTTCAATTCATGCCATGCAGCGCAGGGAAAGGTCATTGCTCTGGTAATGAATCCTCCACCAGGCCATGATCTCCTCCAGCCTGGGGTCTCCTCCACCACAAGGTTAAACACTTACAAGCAGTAGTTCTCTCGGCCAGGTACCGTCATCCTGGCAACACCAAACAGCATCCTTTCTTCTAGTCTCAGCCATGCACATGTTAACCCGTGGGATACACAAGAGACACAGATAGGTTCATGGACAGGCTTTGCTGCCTGCTGGAAAGGTCTGGTACCAGTGCACAGAGCACCAGCCCAACTCTGCCCCACTGGCTGTTACTTGCCCTAAAGAGCAAGGGAACCAGAGAAGCCTTAGCCCATCTGAGGCAGAAACCAGTCCAAGAATAACCATTACTTTTGAAGGAAATGGAGATTGAAAAACATCCAATTCTTTTTTGAATGAAAGACACTCAGAGTGGAAGTCTTCACACCAGCCCAGATTTCCTTGACCTTTCTGGCAGTTTTGACATACCCAAGTAGGAAAAAAGAGATGGGAAGGGGGAATGGAGATGGGAGGAAGAAGGGAGAGAAGATAAAGTAGAAAAGGAAAAAGCAATCAGAAAGGTTACCCTCCCAACTAGGTGACAACAGTTCAGCTTCTGAGATAAAATGATAATTTCTCCCAGAAAAGGGGCAGTATCTTTGTATTTATCTTTTTCTTTGATGCTGCCAAGCTTGGCTGCCAGGAAAATAAGTTTTGAATAAAAATGTTTTGACCAGCTTTGCCTGAAACACTCAATTAGTGGTGAAGGGCAGAGCAGAAATGGGGGAAAAAAAGACAAGAGGCCAGCAGCTGGGCAGCAAACAAAGCCAGCCTGACAGAGAGAGAAGCTGGAGGCACCCAGACCACGGAGCACCTGACAAATCTGTGTTGAAGTGAACACATCCAGCCCTTTGTCTCAAGCAAGGCTTATCCTTTGAAGCATGACCTGTATCATCTTCCCCAGAGAAGCCCACCAAGCTCCTAGGTCTCTCTGAACCTGCCAGCAACCCTGGCGAGGTCTGCAGGGCTCATAGGTGCCTGGACCCAACAATGGGAATGGCTGGTGCTGAAAATAAATCAGTCACCATAATGACAGTCACCAAGCTGAGTTCACATGAATCCAGCCATGCTTCCTGCACCCAGCCGCTCAGATATACCTGGTGGGCCAGACTCCTTTCAGTGTTCAGATTCGTGCTCTTCCCTTCCTTTCCTATTCTCTCTCTTATTAACATAGTACATCTCTCAGGCATCTCTAACTTAACACTCTGTTTGTCGGCTGGCTGACAGGTCTCAAAAAAGCATGTTTTTCCACTTCCAGCGCAATTCTGTTTAATCTTGTATGAAGAACATGTATCACTTAAGTAACTTTTTCTACTCCCCTTTTTCTGCAGGAAAAAGGAAAGAAGTTTGAAAAAAGAATGACAGCGATGTTTTACCCTAAACGGGAGCAATTTGCATGCAAATCAGATTTTTCAGGTGCCAAGGAAGATGTGGGGGCCCTGCCAATCTGGAGGGAAGAAATAAAAAGCAGGGTGAATTTGACACAAACACTGTCAAGCGATGAACCCACAACTTCTAGTTACTCCCCTAGCGCAAAACGTCCTGGAGAGAGAGTCTCTTCTACGCTACCTACGTATTTATTTTCATTCTCATTAACACTATCATTGTAAGACAAAGAACCTGTTTCTTCTTTCATTTATATGCCTTCTCAAAGCCCCCTGCCAGCAAGTCCTACAAATGTAGTCAATAAGTGAGTAGGTGCAGCTGGATGTAAACCCAAATGGCAAGTGGTTTCCTTACCGAACTTGATGAGAAAATGAGTTATACAATCGATAAAGTAGCACCAGACTGTAGAGGAAGAGAGAATCATATGATCACTAAACAGCACCCAGACATTACCACCAACAAATCACGGTACTACGGGAGTCAGCAGAGGCACAACAGGAGTGCTAAAGCTGCTGAGAAGAGTGGAGCTGCAGGGAGGGCAGCACTCTGCCATCCACGCTTCAGGTGAACAGACAAGAGGAAATGGCCTTAAGTTGCGTCAGGGGAAATTTAGGTCGGATATCAGGAAAAATTTCTTTACACAGAGGGTCATTAAGCATTGGAACAGGCTGCCCAGGGAGGTAGTGGAGTACCCATCCCTGGAGGTGTTTCAAAGACTGTAGATGTGGTGCTGAGGGACATGATTTAGAGACCCTGGCAGCGCAGGGTGAATGGTTGGACTCAATGATCTTAAAGGTCTCTTCCAACCAGATGATTCTGTGATTCTGTGAACAGTTAGCATTTGTTACATGTGGGGAAAAATCTTTACACTCCAGAGCTAGTGCTTCTTGTTGTAAGAAGAGTTATTTGCACCTCTCAGAGAAAGACCTTTCAGATAATTATTCCCGTGGACATTTATGTTCTTCCGGCAGCACTGAAGTAATCTTTTTGGGAACCTGAACAGGCCAAGCCCTGTGGCAGTGGATGCTGCAGCACTCAAAGCTGAGGACCACTGCACCACGCCACAGACCAACCATCCAAACCAGATCCACGGCGCTGCCATACACAGGCAGACACCACTTTCACAAGAGCCTCAGCATCAAAGTGATCAGTTTTATCTTATACTTGAAAACACAGAGAGCGCAACCAGAGGAAAACAACCTGCCTTTGCCTTCCCACGGATTCTGCACAACAGACTGCCCTACCAGAAGACACTTTCCAGCAACAAGCTGGACAAGCTACAGCTGCCTTTTAGTAACACAAACACACACCCAGTCTTGGAAAACGTGCATTGAGCACAAGTTTTGCAAGCTTTTGCTTTTCCACTTTCTACTTCGACATTCCCGGTACGCTAGTACAATTTACCACCACTGTTCTTACAAAAGTGTTACACCCTTTCTAAAATAAAACAGGGCTATGTGACAGATCTAAAACAGTGAAATGCATCAGAGCAATTAGCGGCTCTGCTGCTTTTATGGCTCTGATTGGAATTCTGATCTCAAGCGAAAAGCCGGTTCTCCAGTGAGAAAACACGGTGGCTCTGCATACGGGCTCCATCTGCCGGCACTCTGCTCTCCCGGCTCTGCTCGGTATGTAGTAAACTGAAACAAAACCTACACAGCCATCAATTACATTTTTCTTCTCGCAGCCTATGAATTTCAATAAATACACCATCTGTTCATCTTCTGTGTGGGAGTTCAGTCATCTTCTTGGCAGTAATATTATTCTAGAGCAATTACCTGTGTCTTTATCACCTATCATTGTGCTTCATCATCTTTTCATCATGTGTAAAAACCAACCACTTTATTACTACAATTTCTGTAGGCAGCCCGGTCCTCTTAGTTACCATGGAGATGATCTGTCAAAAGAAGTCTACATTTAAAGAAGTAAAAGCTGAGAAAAGGAGGAGGAGAGAAACACAAAGAGCCTGAAGTGAACTTGTTTCTCCAAGTCAGAGTTTAAACACAAAAGGCACATCTCGGGCAGCAATGCTGAGATGCCACTAAGAGCCTAGTTAGGAATCCATCAACCTGCCAATACAGAGGATGAGTCAATGACTCACGAGCATTACGATATGCTCAGAGGTCAGAGACTCGGCTTTAATCCCTCACCCAAGTCCCACAACTTGCTCTTAGGAAGGCCAATTTCATATTACTGTAAATCAAAAGATGAAATAGGGGGAGGGAAGACAGGCTGGAACAGCAGGCAGGTGGCAACAGCAATTTCCCCCTCCCTGGTCGTCACTAGCAAGACAGTGCATTTTACACCAGCTGTACCATAGTTAATACCCAGTCCTGAAAAGCTCTTTATTCTCTTTCTTCCCCCAACTTCACTCTGTCTGTGCTCCACTTTCTCTCACCCCTTCCATGGACTCCTGCCTAGCTCTGCTCTATTGCTCCTTCCCTCACAAGCTGCACATTGCTCTCCTCTTTCCACAAAACATCCACATGCAGCTGTTCTACTTCCCTCTTTCCAAACTCCTATATATTTTAAAAGCCACTCTCAGTGCCAACTGTTTACAGATGCACGCTCCCTCACCCACCCACATACACCCCCTGCCTTCACTTCATGAAATCCTGTTTTCCCCTTAAAATTTTTTCACCTCCTCCAGCCTTCCAGCTCCCATCCTTCCAAGCTGTAATTGCGCTCATGTTACTGCAGGAAAAATATTAGCAAAGTACAAAGGACTTGCTGATGCTCTGTGTTTCTGGGATGCGTCATCAGCAGCCTTGCGCTGAAACACACCGGGCTGCGAACTGCTTTGGTTCAATTTATCCTTGTATCTCTGGAAGAAATAAGCAATCTCAGCGCTATCCAATTTGTTTAATATCAAGTACACATGCACTGAGTTTTAATGTTGTGGATTGTCCTTCTGAATTGCAAGAGTACATAAAATGACCACCTATTCACTATGTTCACAGCTACCTTCCATAGCAGAATTCCCCTAGTCTTGCAAATCATAAAAAGACAGCGAGGGAGGGAGGAAACATTTTCCAAATGTTCTCAAGACTTAAAAGCACTTTAATTTCTGTCTGTCGACCTTGAGACACAAGATACTCAATTTTCATAAGTGCTAAGTGCCCATACTTTCCATGGGTTTCTGCTTGCAGAGAACTTTCTGCATTGGGAAGCTGAGTCTAAAGAGCATCAAATATAGGTACTGCAAATGAGACAGATGTCTAGAAATCTGGGACTAAGCAACTACCAGGGCATTAAAAAAAGGCACCATAGCAGAAATAATGCTTGGGTTCGGCAATGAAAAATTCCAGAGCTTAACTTCTTAAGAAGGAAGGAGGGGACATAAAATAGGAGGGGGGATTACAATAAAACAATAGGCAGGAAAGAAGATAGAGTGATGACAATTAAAAAATAAACGCTGCAAGGACATACCAGGAATGCACTGCCATCAACATTCAAAGCAGAAATCTCATGGACAAAACCGAAACCACCAAATCTGAAAAAAATCAGCATTTGCTGAGAAAATATGAACTAAACAAGAAAAAAAAAAAAATCACATTCTGATCTCAAATCTGTTCTCCCCTGAAAGTTTATTATGGTGCAACTTTTGACAGTTGGACATTTTTCCAACTGTCCCCTTGGCAGAAGTACTACTGAAGAGACACTGAAACCACAGATAGATCAGACTCAGCAAGAGCTTCAGTTGCTGAGGAAATGGCACCCACACACTCTTCTTTAAAGGTGTGGGCCCTGTGGTTCCTCTCTCTCTTTAGATACCTTTTGCAGTCAGGTTGAGCCATCAGCTTCCATATGGTGCTTTACCTTCTGCAAGACAGGCCCAGGAAGAGTCACTTCCCTGCTCTTTAGCATGGCTGGTTGCTGCACAGATTGGATGTAGATGGAGAAGTGCCCAGGCTGAAAAGTGGTTTCCAGCATGCTGGGCCAACTTGAGCTGCTGCTTGGTAGGCATGCTGTAGAAACTTCTGCTAACCTCATTTCCTCCAGCCAAGCCTTCCAGACAGACTCAGTGGATGCTGACTCCCTGCACAGGATCTCTGTGCCATTCCAAGGCAGATGCCCTCAACCAGCTACATCTGTGCTGCCTCTGCCCTTGGCAGGTGCTGCCGACTACCAGGGCAGACCCTGGTTCTGCTTGCCTCCTCCCCTTCCCACCAACAGGTCTGCAAAGAGAGCCAGAAGAGCTGCCCCGAGAGGGAACACTGCCTGTCCTGCCCGCTGCTGCTGCTGGAGCTGCTCAGCATGGGGTGGCAACACACGGCAGCAGGACACCTCAATGCCTGCTGCCACACACAGTCCACCACTAGGACTTGGACAGCAAGGTCCTCTCCACTTGTCTCCACTCTCATTTTCCCAAACCCTCAGCACCTTTGCAAAAATTCCTACTTCTGCTTATTCTGTGGCTTGAACAGGTGTTCCCAGTCACCACTGTGTTCTCACCCAGCAATCCGCCCTCTCCAGGGCTCTTACAAGGGCACACAGGAGGGGCAGAAGGGAAACCACGATGGGTCTTGTGGTTTGTCCCAGCCTGGACACCTATAGCTTGCAAAAGACAGGAGTGAGCGGCAGGTGATGACAGCCAGGCAAGAATAAAAATGGAGTACAGGATAAAGAAAGATTTCTCCTTCTCTTCAGAGGAAATCAAACACATACAAGCCAACCCAATGTAAACAGCCAAAGCATCCACCAGGAACAGGCCTTCCAGATCCCTTGGAGGGCAGAGAGGGGGAACCAGTATGTCCCCTCTTGCTCTCCTCCAGAGAACCAAAAGCACGTTTCCCCACTGGCACCCAGCAGCTGCTGCAGCAGCCACACACCAGATTACTGATCAGATCAGGTATGAATTGCTCCCTGGGCGAGGGTGGCACTACACGGGCAGGCTTGCCAAGGGGAAACAGTGGCACATACAACAACTCCGCTATTGTCAGCAGGCCTATACCTTCCCAGAGCAGTCTGTCACAGACAGGAGCACTGCAGAGCCCACACTACTCCTCCTGCTGAGGATCTGTGCCTGGGTGGCTGGCAGAAGGTATCTGCTCATCCCTCGGCAGCATCACACATCTACAGGTTTTCTAATAGTCAATATGACCTTGTAGCTGTGTGCACAGCCATCACCTTCCCAGTCTTGAACTGGCTGGGATGGAAGTAGAGAGAACATGGGGTCTAGCGGCTTCCAGAAGACACCTGCAACCCCTCTCCTTCATGTCTTGTAAGATCATCCCTTGGCATAATAACTAACAGCACAGATATTCATGAGCTGGGCTGGCATTTGTCAATCCAAGTGTAAAACAAAGCAACGGCTGGACAGAGCAGCCTGGGATAACACGTGGCATACCAGATGCTCATTCAGCACAAGGTCACTATTGCCTGATTTTACTTCACAAGTGGCAACCACGTGGTCAGACCACCTAAACTGTGCTTCCAACTGCCATGCATTTATTCCACCCAGCGATCCGGCATCACTCTTCATCAAACCACAAGGTCAGGAGAGCAATGGGAAGGGCACAAGAAGAGGAGCAGCACTAAGGGGGAAGAAAAACAGATTTAATCACTTATCAGAAGGCATCATCAACTCTTTGTTCAGAATTGCTTTTGCCAAGAACCAAAAAGAAGACAACCTTGCAGCTTTCATGGTTTTGCAGGTATAAACAAGTCAACACAGTTAATCCAGTCATCCTGTCTGCAGGAGTAATCCAGAAACCCAGAGCTCCCACGACAGCACAGGCAGCCGTCGGTGAGAAACAGGTAGCAAAACTGCCAGAGCCCCTTGCAGGCACAGAGAAGGCAGCCTGTCTTCTCAGGACAGAGTTGCTTCATTATCTGGAGTTCTGTGACAAATTAATGTGAATTCATTGGGCGTTGGACTACATGACCTTTAAAGGTCCTTTCCAACCCCAACCATTCTATGATACTAAGATGAATACTTTAATAAACCCGATTTTGATAAAACGATGACTTGAAGCTTTCAAGATGTCAACAAGAGTGGGACACTGCAGTTCAGGGTGCTATATGGAGCGTCCGTACAGTACTTTCCTCTGCCTGTGCGCAGGGGAGCTTGCGGGCACAACGGTGAAGGGGTAAAACACAGACCAACACCAACATTGGTGGCAGGGACAGAAACTACCTAATACTCTAGGACCTAATACCTAAAATGCCAATTTGAAGGATTAGGTTAACGAAGAGGTGTCATTAACACCTTTCACTCTTTCCTGTAACCCTGTAATACTTATACAGCCATACACAAAGCAATCCATTTATTATTTCAGTTCATAGCATGTTTGTATCCTCAGTTCAGCAGTAGCCTTGACTTGTTCCTTAAAAACCTAGCAATAAAAGTATTCCTGGACTCACCCCAGGGCAGCAGCTTACTGGCAGTGCTAGATAAAGTGCACAGTCAGCACCACCCACACCAGTCTGCCTGGCAGAGGAGCTGGACTGGACTGGATTCAAAGGCATCTCACAGTTGGGGAGATGGTGAGACGCAAATCATCAACTCTGACAACAGCCAGGTGGAAAACCAGCAGCTCCCTCAGGGCTTTGGGGGAAAAAAGGTCAGAAGACTTCAGATCACATCCCCTGCTGTTCTCATGTCACTTCGGGAACGTACATGTTTTTTTTATTTTTCCATGTATATTACTGACTTACTGGTTGTTCCAGAGGCTTTTTACAGCTTTTTCATTAACAGCAATTAAAGCAGGCAGCCACAGTCAGACTAGACCTGTGAGGTGAAGAGACAGAAAGTCCGGAGCAAACAGTTTTTCCTGCCCCAGTATAGGTTTGAGGAAGACAGAAGGAGACACTAGAACTTTCTACCTTGTGTCTGCAGTTAGCTGCAATCGTAGTGCCAATTCCTGAAAACACCATTGACAATTCCCCTCCTGTCCTTGTTACTTACATATACTTCAAGAACAGAGTAAAGCTCTGTGCTGTCTCTGTTAATATTGATGCACAATGCCAGCAGAAGACTTCAGGGACATCCTGCTTTGTACCCCTCACATAAATGTAAGCACACAGTTCCTTACTTTCAGCTAAATGAACCAGCAGCCTACTTGCATACTTCATCGCATGGGCTCCTGCACCAGCCAAATCTGGACTCCTTCCATCCCTAAGCTGTCAATTTTTCTTCTACTTTAAAGCCCAAACTCAAGTTGAAATTCTCAGACAAGGGGTTGCACGTCCTCAGGAAACTCAGAGCATTTATCGTCTCCAGGGAACAGCTCATCACACAAGTTGCTGCCATCAATGAAAGGCAGTTAGGATTTGTTAATTAATATAAAATAGTGTAAAAATACTTCCAGCAAAAACCATTACAATTGTGTCTCATTCTCCAGCCCTAGAGGAATCAAAACTCTCTCACATGAAAAGATGGTGGAAGTGAAAGGATCACCAAAAAAACACAGATGAGGCCCAAGATGATCATACTTGCAAAAAGTTTGGGAACCTCTTGTCTAAAGTGAACACATAGTCATGGGGCACTACTGGGAATCAAACATTCTTCTCAGTGAAAGCCTTCAGCTGCGGCAGAGCCCTAGCAGGCACCCATGGCCTGACATGGACCCATCTCTGCAAAACAGCTCAAGAGATTTGCTTGCTGGCTGTTTGCTTCGCATGTGGTGTTGCATTAGATGATGTAGTGGAGATTTCAGCTGGCTTCAAGCTAGTTTGCACAAGTAGTGGAGACAGTCTAACCCCGGCAGAAATGCAGAGCTAATTAATCTGGCCAAGGATTAGTTTGCAGGACAGACACAGAGAAGCATGTAATCTTCTCTGGGATCTAATCCTTTCATCTGTGAAGAGTCTCCTACAACTACAGTGCACTTTCAGCCAAGAGACACCTGTGCCTTGTCCAGCTGAAACCTCTGGGCTGCACCTTCTCACCCTTCCCTGATGTGAAATTTTACACAGGAGCATCCCATATGGTCGGTTGCCTTTGATAGTATGGAGCTGTGACCATCGCTGTGTGAGGCACTAGAAGCAGTTCTTCCTCTCCTCTCAGTACTGCTGCATACTGCATCCAGGGTCTGGTGGCATACTGGGGGTAAAGAAAAGGACAATTAAAATGCCTCATAAAAAAAAATACAAAAAATAAAGATTGTGGAAAACAGGATACACAAGAAGATATAAGGAAAGGGGGATCATTTAGGGTGAAAAGAGGAGAGAGGGGAAATAAAAAAAACCCTATGGATAGAAGGAGTATTATTTGATCTCTGTGTCTGATTCAGTGCTCACACTGCAGCAAGGAAAACCTGTCAGGAGTGAGTTAGACACAGTCCATCTAGATGTGGAGCAAGGGAATGGACCTGTGGTCCTTTCCAGCTTATTTCTTATGATTGTCTGTGCTCCTCAGCACTCATGGGTCAAGACACTCTCCTGCTGATTAATGTACAAAGCCAGACAAAACAGGACTTGGTTCCCATTTTGTTTCAAGCTAGAGAGTTTCCTCACAGAACAATGAATGTCTCCATTTAGCCTCAGGTCCTAAACATCCAGAAAAAAAGAGTAAAAAATCACTACAAACAGTGAAAAAAAGAGTAATTCTACAAAAGGAAAGTCAGTATTAAAATCCATTAGGCAGAGAAACACAGACTCTATTAAATTTATTGCTTGGTTTCAGGACTTGGGAAGAGTCTCTTCATTTCCTGTACCTCTCGAGTATTTACTATGTCCCCTATGAGCTAAGTCTTCCAGAGTCATTTTAATGCCATGTTCTAAGCACTTCTGCATTATAAATCATCGATTTTTATCTCCTTCTCCCAATCAATGCAAAGATATTTATGCTGAACACATAAAAGCTCTTGACACTATAGAAAAACCAATTACACCCTGCAAGACGTTTGCTTTTGGTCGTTGACATCATGGAATTATCCATTACACTTTGCACACGCCTGCCATTTACAGGAAAGAAGTGTGACCTTGCCTGCCTGCAGTTTGCATCTCTGCAACCCGGTAAAGCCAAGGCAGGGGGAGTTTGCAGCACCAATAGCCATCCCTGGCTCAGGATGTTCCTCAACTGCAAATTATGAAAGCTGGGAGAAATCATGAAAGCAGAGTATCATGCTCCCACCAGACATCGCTTGCAATCAGAAACAAGAGGCTGGCCAGATAGATCTTTCTTCTAACCACTGCAGTCATGCTGCTCTCCACAGCCCCAGGGGCAGACTGGAAAAAGTCATTATCTCTCCATGTTTGCCAGTGCTTCAAGGATGGGCCCTGCATCCACGCTCTGTCAGTGTGCCAGGCTGGTCCTTCTGTCTCTTCCCACGCCTACACACTGGGCTAGCAATGAGTATATTTAAACTCCACGGCAGGACACACACTGAAGCACCTGCAAGCTGTTGTTATAGCAATGGTCTAAAGGCGCACCATGATCCCTTTTCTCTTGGCCACCCTAGTTTCCTTCTCTTGAATAATGCTGTACCCTTCCTGGATGCAATCAGGATACTGGGCACAAAAACAGAGAGTACGCTTGGATGGCTCCCCCACTCCGTGCTACTGGCAAGACAGATTCACGAGATGAGCCAGGAACCAGCCCTTTTATCCTGGCAAAACTGCCACAGACTTGTCAAGTCTCTGAGTGGTTTACGTTCATGACGCCCACAGTCCCTGTCTTGCACTTTCTTCTTCTAGCAGTAGCCAATTCACACCTTCATAGCAAAGCACAGATGAGCTTCTTCTCCTGGAAAAGACCCGCCATCAAAGGACCCACCAGGAGGTGCAGTCTCCCCAGCCTCAGCATCACACTCTCTCTCTTCCATGTCACCAGCTCAGCAATGAAAAGGAGGCTTCCTGCCATGCTATGACTGACACAAGGATGCGTCCCACCATCACATGACTTGATGCTTTCTCAGTCTTAAGACAGAAAAGCGTTTTCACTCAGCACTAAACCTGGCAGCGGTATTGAGGAACAAGTGTGCTGAACAAGTCCACACAAGAGAGTACCTTCCCCAGCACTGCTGTCAACTTAGCCTTCCCATTTCAGGTGTTCGGCCAGATTTTATCTGAAGCTGACACATGCCTTTAGCCCCAGCAGGTGAGGAACAGCCCTCACAACCAGCTCAAGAGAACTGCATTTCATTTTAAACCTTGGTAAGATCTTCCTAATGTAGAAGGCTAATTCTAGCGAAGTTAGGGAGCTGTGATTATTACATCAGATCCCGCCTGTAAGACATGTAACTGGTGATAAGAGTACATAAGAGAGAGACTATTAAACACCCAATGGTCATCGTTCTCTCTGCTGGTTGACGAAGTAAGGATTACAAAAGCAGTGACACTAGTAGAAGCTTTAGGGCCCAGAGCCATCATGCTTCATTCTCGAAGATCCCGACTGGCCCAGCCGAGCGAGGCAGAAGTATCTCTCATTAGCAGAACAATTACTTTTTGTGTGTCCAGTAGATACAAGTTCCAGGCACTGCGTGGGAGATTTATTCATTCATAGCCAAACTGCTTATACAGAATTTAAGTTTTTGAACTTTTCCTGAGAGGGAGTTGGAGTTTTTATCTCTTCGTGTCCAACAAGGCAGAACTCAGCCAAGTTCACTGCAGATCATTCCCATTAATAGGAGATCAAATTACTCAGGGAAAAAGGGTAATAAAAGTCCACTGTGTTTAAAAACTGATAAGTGCACTTTGACCCTCAAATTTAAGGAAAGAAATATTTTTCCCCATTATTTATCCGCTTCCAAACACTTGGAGCATCAGGCAGTCAAAGGAACAGTGTGGGAATGCCAAGCAGATACTGAGAGTAGAAGTGGGAGTAGAGAAGAGGTCCCTTATTTTAAAGGGGTTGACAGAGACGTGCTGTCCTGTTTTCAGCTGGATGGACTTAATTTTCTTCCTAGTAGCTGGTACAGAGCTATGTTTTGGATTTAGCATAAGGACAATGTTTGATAACACACTGATGTTTTAGTTGTTGCTAAGCAGTGTCTCTACGAAGTCAAGGACTTTTCAGCTTCTCATACTGCCCTGCCAGTGAGAAGGCTAGAGGGGCATAAGAAGTTGGGAGGGGGCGCAGCCAGGACAGCTGACCCAAACTGGCCAATTTCCATACCATATGATGTCATGGCCAGTATATAAACTAGGGGGAAAGCTAGCTGGGGGGTGCTGCTCAGGAAACTAACGAGGCATCGTTCAGTGGGTGGTGAGCAATTGCATTGTGCATCACTTGTTTTGTGCATTCTAATTCTCTTTTTTTTATTATAATTTTACTACTATTATTATTATTATTTCTTCCATTCCTGTCCTATTAAACTGTCTTTATCTCAACCCATGAGTTTTACTTTTTTTCCCTGATTTTCTCCCCCATCCCACTCTGGGGGAGTGAGCAAGCGGCTGTGTAGTGCTTAATTGCCAGCTGGGGTTAAACCATGACACAGGCACACAAAAGAATTGCTCAAGATAAGAACTTGCAGCTTATCAGTTCAATGGCATTAAGCCCTTCAGCTATCTCTCTTCTTCAAAAATCAAAGCAGTCTGAACTAATAACAGTATAAAATTAAGCTGATTTCATACTCTAACCTAAATCAAGTGAGACTACACATGTGGCTCAGTTTTAAAGCACAGAGGAAATAACAACCTTCATTCAGAAGGAGACAGTGTAGACGGGGCTTTGACATCATTCTGTTAATCCGCTTTACTGTCACACCTTAGTTAATTAGAAAACATAAAGGGATATTAATTGGCAAAAACATAAATTAACAGTGATGTCTACGTTGTAATACCTGTGCAACATTCATCAGGCAGCAGTCAATCAGATTTCAAAGACTCTTGCCAACAGGTCTCCTCCTCCTTGACAATGCCACATTTCGGTGTCTGAAATGCTGTTCCAATTCACCTGGCCAGCTGGACAAACCAAAGCCACCGCCAGCCCTGAAAAACACTCCACACTTCCTGGGGCGGGGGGGAATCAATCAGACTGATGCATACCTGTTCTGCCCAATACCTGCCCTGACTTCAGACTTGGGCAGACCTGGACCCTAACGAGGAAAAGTCTGCTGGGCTCTGAGAAGGCAAGGACAACAACTGAGAGGAAGAAAATGAAAGAAGGCAGTGCATTTGCAGTGGTCTGGAAGAGATCATATCAAGCAAAAATGTAACCCTATTGCATGTACACTGACAAAGTGCCGGTACCTTCATCATGCTCTCTGCAGCACAACACATCTGTGGTATTGCTGCGCTGCTCAATCACCGGTCTGCAGCCCCCTCCCAACTGCAGCAGCACACTCCTGCACTCCACAGCCAGGAGCTGAGGGACTGAGCCACATTGTGCAGTGGCTGGAGCCAAGTCTTCTGCTCTGGCCGCTCACTGTTGACACAGCATGGCCCTGTGCAGGGCAGAGAAGCAGCCTGTGATCCCTCCACTGCAACAAGATGTCATTTCCAGCCTTAGGCCACCAGTTGCTTCCAAAGACTGGAGAGAGGGCAGATAGGTATTGCTGCAACAAGATAAATAAGACATGGCAGATGTGGCAGTTATACATCTGAGACACCTTTTATTTGAGGGCAGAAGTGAAGAAAACAAAGAAAGCAGATAGAAGTGACAGGGAAAACACTACTTTAATTATTATTCTGGAAGTATGTACCAAGCAAACTTCCTTCACTCAGGCTGAAATGGGAGCACATTGCATCTTACTTTTCAGCTCAGTCACATGAGTCCTGTCTCCGTACCCACAGCTCTCCTTTTCCTCTCATCACGTCTAATTTGCACAGATGAACAAGGTGCATTCTAATTAGAAAACAAACAAACAAATACGTATCGCTAAAGTATCGAAGAGAGTTAAAAACACTTTGCACGGGGATGTACACTATCCTGTATGTATCCTGGATGTACACTATATGATTTCCATATCATATCATATATCATATATATTTTCCATATCATATATAATTCAAGATTATTCATACATTATTCAAGAAAGAGTCCCTAAAGAGAAATGATGTATAGCAAGGGAGAGTGGGTTGTTTCATGCTGAGTCCACACAGATTTTTGCATGCACCTGGAGCAACTGTTTGGGGTAATCTGCTCTTTACCGCTGTGAAAGGCAGTCAATTTTAATTTGGAAGGAGCATTGTTGCTGTGAAAGTTAATAGAAATCTATTGTCCACTGACTTACAGAGCGATGTTGGTAGCACAATCCTTGCCCAAGCACCCGTCTGTTGGATTTCAGCACTGATTCCTACTGAAGGTACCTGCAACATGAACGACGTCCTGACTCCATGCACATCCCCAGTACATGCACCCGTGTGAGCAGCATGCTGCACATGCCTCCAGTGAGAGGCAGCCCATGGTACCTCCGGAAGGACAGTGAAGACAACACAACCCTTGCTGAGGGCTGTAAAACAACAGATGTTACTGTATGTGCTTATTATTTGCTTCAGGGCTATCAGGGGAAGAAAGCCATGTAAGCCAAGCACGCCCTCCAAAATACCCTTCGAGATAAGTGTGTGCACACGCAGACGTGCACCCTTCCAAAGAGAATTGGAGGCATCTGATCATGACACCCCAATTTAACTCGCAGCAAGCAAGTACTCAGAGCAGAACGGGCTCTGCAGGTCTCGTGTGCTGCAAGATCTGGCTTTCGGTTCACTTTGCAGAAACATAAGGTCACAGGCTAGAGATGTGAACTCTCAAAGCAAAAATCCACGCCAAACGCTTATTAGATAATCAGCCAGCTGCATGCAAACTATTTATTGGGTAGCAAGTTGCTTATGACCTCTCCTGACAGCGTAAGCAGCCTCTAGGTTGTGGCTCAACATCCTTAAGAGCAGCTTGACATACTGAATCAACACCCTGTCACTTTGAATGCAGCCTTGTGACACTATCTAGACATGTGTGTATGGTACATCTGAGCTCCTACCTAAAATTAATCCAAAACCATCCAGCACATGGAAGTTTGGCTTCAAGCTTTGCTCTGCTGACACAATGATGTATGGATTTATCTTTCTACCAGAAAAAGAGCACCTCCAGTCAAAGGATGTATTACATTATGAGATCGTCCTGGAGGAGGGGGGAAGCAATGCGAAAACAAAGAGCTCTTTTGGGGACTTCGCCAGATGCACAGGAAGGATGAGTTTTGGTTTGTTTGTTTGTTTCCTTAAATCATACACAAATATCCTACAAGTCTTTTCAAGAGATTAAAACCTTTTCAACATGAGCACAGCCAGTCTAATGCTCAAAGTTCTAAAAAGAGGGTCGAGTCTTCTTGGTACAAAAATTGTCATTAATCAAAACTTTCTGTGAAATAACAAAAACTTTTACTTAATCCTATATTATTTTTAGCTATTTTAAGCTATCATCCTGCAGAGTAGGATTGCTATGAAAACCCTCTGGAGATACTCACAGCCCAGGGAGGCTGCACTGCCCTCTAGAGACCTTGGCACTTTCTCATTCCAGCATCTATAGACTCAGATTCTTACAAAATGGGCTCTGAAGACATCACAGAGGGGAGGGCCGTCTACCAGATATGAAGTACGGCCAGTAAGTAAGACAAGGATTCAGATTCAGACTCTTCAAGTGGTTCTTGGCATTATTTTGGACAATATCTTCCTCCACCTGCTGCCTCTCTTTAGACAGGCCTATCTATAAAATCAGGCATTGCATTTTAGGAAGGACTTTCAGTATCAGTATCTCTCTATCCTACACAAATAAAGACACTAACAAAGGTAAAAACAAATATTATATTTTCTCCTACTTTCTCCCTTCCCAAAAGCTACAGCTACTCCTGTAACTCAGATCACAGGATGAAGAATCTACCTGGTTCCTTCCAAGACAGAAAATTGCTGCAGCCAGACCTGCTGTGTTCAAACTCTGTGCAGTGCTACGGAAAGACGGATATTGCTCCTGTGAGTGCTTTGGTTTGATTTTAGATTAGTTCCAGTCCCTTTCTCTCAAATTCATAATGAAAGATTCCCCAGCAGAGCTCACTGCTATACATACCCACCTGCATGCAGATAACCACCATCAATTTTCCCCATTCATAAGCTGGCAAGGAGAGGACAAGACACATCTTAACTGTGGCATATCAGAACTGCATCGAGTATCCCCTGCTGATACCACGTGGTCCTAACAACCACGTGCATGTTTGCACCGCACTTATGGCAGGAGGTGGTCTAGATACATTCCATCCTTCTGCACTGGGATTGCTAGAGCATCTTCTACACACCATTGCAGATCTCTTGCTTCACCCCTACCAGCTATGCAGCTGAGCAGCCCATATACTGTCCCAACAGGTGACATCTGCCTTTCTGCTTTGAAATACACAAATATATTCTTCATACTTGAACAGTGCTCAAAGGCTGTAGCTGATTTCAGGATTCCCTGCGAAGCTCCCAATAAGAGATGGTTTATACCCTAAAAATCCCTTGGAGTCTAAAGCAACAAAAAAGGGATGAAATAAGGACAGAATCCATTTTGTTTGATTTGTCACTGTCCACATCAAACTACACAAATGCTGAGGGACATGATTCATTTCAAATATGTAATAAATACATGCCTGAAGGTACACACATACAAAGTACCCTTGAAAGAAGAGAGGCATGGCTAAGCCAGCCTCCTGCTGTCCATTATCAGTGGACCTGCTGACCTTCTCAGCAACACAGCAGTACTAGTGAGTTCAGCTCCAGAGAAGGTCTCAGACTCATGAATCAGATGGAAGAAAGGGAGCAGAAGTAAGGAGCTCTGGGAGATAAAAAAAGACTGCCCAGTTGCTAAAAGACATGCTGTGAATTACAAAATCAGGACTGTCAGGACCCCTCTCAAAGAGCTTGGAGTTTACATTAAGTCTTATGCAGCCATGGGAAAGGAAGCATCACTAGAAGATGGTTCTAGACACTGCCCAGCCCAGCTGCTGGGTGGCAGTGAGAACATCGAGGACTGCATTGCGTGCGTGACATTTTGAGGCAGAGACGATATGGGCACAGAACACAGCTCTTAGTTTCTTTGGCTACATGCCAGCATCTGGAAGAGGACTAAGGTCTCCAGGAGACATCATGATCCCTTAGCATCCAGCAAACATCATGAAAGAGTCAAGAGGTTGGGGTTTTAGGGTTGTTCCCTGAAGTTTGCCTGTTTTCCCAAGCTCCACATCATCTCTGCTGTACCTGTGCCATGAGACTCGAGCTTGCATGGAAATTACAGCACATTAAACTCACTCCATGGCCAAACTAAAGCACCTTGTGTGACAACTGGGGCTGTCCAAGAGATCTTCTATCACCTTTTCTATTAAAGTCAGAAAAGATGGCTCATCTGCTACAAGGCACACTATCCTGGATATCACAAACGCAACCTTGGAGTCTTTAGCTTAGCAAGGCTCAGTGTAACCAAAATCCTGCTCCATCTCACAACACAGCAACTTCCCAAAGGCATATGCACTCTACAATTTACTCTCTCTGCCTCTCTGCTCCCAGTTGGGTCCCCACGACTGCCTTTAGCTCTCTCTTGGTTTGGGTTTGAACTCGGCTCATTCTTCTGAAGCCTCTCAGATGGAAATGGGAAGGAGTTTGCTGTTCAGTGATGATGGCAAACACCTCTCTCTCAGGACCAGGATGTGAATGAACCACCATGTCCTGGTGTTTTAAATGCTTCCTTCTGAAAGTGTTACATTTTTTTGGCTTATCCATCTTCACCTACACTCTCTTTCCAGTCCCAGTGTCCTCAGGTGTATCTGGATCGCTGAATTTTGTTCTTTCCAACAGCAGTACCTTGGAGCTAGAGGCCAGTGGCTAGAGGCATCTGCCACATGGATGTTACAGCAAGTATAAGACACCAAAACCCATTCACCTGTAGTAGGTGTGTACTGGGCATCCCAGCTCCTATTACAGTTAGTGGATCACCACTCAGTACAGCCCAGGGAGCTCAGAGAGCCGCTGAGCTGAGCACTCACCATTGAGTCTACTTCAGTGAATCACTCTCCAGCTTCATGGGTTGTCCCAATCACATCTCCATTAACTGCAATGGGAGCTCAGATGCCTACCACACACGTTTGTGTTGCTTTAATCTCACACTGAATCTCATCTCTGTTCTCAGACCCATCACAGTGCCATACAGGTATGTGCTCTTTGGGAAGACACACTCCTGGCTTTACATGTTGCATATGCAAAATTACCACAAAAAGGGGGGGGAGGTTCTGGTTTTGGATTGGTTAATTTTATTACAAAACACTGTATTCTCTCCACTAATCAGTAGTGACCCCTCAATGTTGTGTTACTCCTTAGGCAATGTTTTTGGAAACTACTCAGCAAACTGTAAACACTGAGATACCGTTACCTCCGTCCAAGACAAAGTGGGAAAGCTTTTAAGTTGGCCAAATGTACATCGCATTGAATCACACTCAATTAACCTAATCAAGTATTTCTCTAATGAAAACATACGTTTCTGAGCTGGCAGTTTCTGACTCAACCACAATTCATTCAATGTTAAGGAAAATCCATTAGAAAAACCATCTGTTCTCTTTATATAGAGAAGCTATTTTTGCCTTCATAATGAGCCCAAGTAATTACAAAATAAGTGGAGAAGGTTTCAAAGAGAAGAATAAAAAGAGAGGGCAAGACAGCTGCTACTTTGTGATTATCACAGTACAAACATGCTGCTTGCCATGTGCAGTTGAGGCCTCACTCCTCACCCTGTTGTGCATCATGTAATTGATTTTCATCCCATGAGCTGAAGCTACACAGTACATGTCACAGGGAGGCACAGGGGTTAGGGCACAGAAGAGTAGGATTTGGTGACTGAATATTTACGTATTAGAATTGAACACCAACAGAATCCCAGAGTTAAAGTTCTCAGAAAAGGGTTGATTCTCAAAGGAAATCAGTGACAATGTCCCACACAATTGCTTTTTATAGGCTCTAAATTCAAACCCGCAGTCCTCAAGATCATCAGTCAGATGACGCCTAATCCTAGGGGATCTGACATTTTTTTGCATTAAAATTCCCCAGGCACCCACCTGCTCGCAGAAACTGTGACGGCAGTAACCAAATCAGCAGAACTCCCTCATATCTCAACCTTCCCAGAACCTGAAGCACAGAAACTTCTGCCTACGTTTCCTGATGAACTTATCTGTTATCAAAGAGATGAAGCACCGCCTAAGAAGAAGTGTGCAGCACCTTCCCTCCAGCAGTTGGAAGGCTACGGCTACAAGACAGGACACCCTGAGTGAAAGTCCTGGGTTCAGCTAGAAGGATCTGAACCCAAACATTCATACTGTTCTAGCCTGTGGAGTCCTCCTGGAGCACAGTAACTCCCAGTAAAAACCTGCTGAAGCTGCTCCATTTAAATGCTCAATGGACCAAAACAGAAACACCAAAGAAGCGCAATTGCATTGTGCACTAGTGAGTTACCTGACCCAGGGCAATCTTGATTTCTTGCTCATGTTGCAGTGGCTGCTTCTCAGAAAGGGGCACATCTCCACACTATGCTGCTCAGTGTTTCATATTGACTGATTTGAAATGATTCACACTCAGGCTGCTGGCTGTAGGGTTTCCCATGGAGGCACCTGGATGATCACTGGATCTGTGTGACTATTCTGTTTATGGTCTGACAAGAGCTCATCATGGATCTTGCTGCAGCGCCTAGGAAGGAAACACTCCTCCAGCGTCTCCAACTCATGAGCGAGTACTCCAAGCACAACCCCTAATATCCCACTGCCTTAAGTCTGGAACCATCTAGTCATGGATTTAATGCTCCAAATAAACTCCAGGATCACAGAATCATAGAACGGCTTGGGTTGGAAGGAACCTTAAAGATCACCTAGTTCCAATCCCCCTGCCATGGGCAGGGACACCTTCCACTACACCAGGTTCCTCAAAGCCCCATCCAACCTGGCCTTCAACACTTCCAGGGAGGGCACATCTACAGCCTCTCTGGGCAACCTGTTCCAGGGCCTCATCACTTCTTCCTTACATCTAATCTAAATCTACCCTCTTTCAGTTTAAAGCCCCTTGCCCTATCGTCACATGCTCTTGTAAAAAGTCCCTCTCCAGCTTTCTTGTAGGCCCGCTTTAAATAATGGAAGGCTGCTATAAGGTTTTCCTGGAGCCTTCTCTCCTCCAGGCTCAACAACCCCAACTCTCTCAGCCTGTCTTCAGAGGAGAGGTGCTCCAGCCCTCTGAGTGTATCTTCATGGCCCTCCCCTGGACTGCTCCATGTCCTTCTTATGTTGGGGGCCCCAGAGCTGAACACAGTTCTCCAGGTGGGGTCTCACAAAAGCAGAGTAGAGGGAATCCCCTCCCTCGACCTGCGGGTCATGCTGCTTTTGCTGCAGCCCAGGACTGCCTATGACTCCTCTACCGTTTTCAGCAAGGGACACTTAGAAATGGCTCTCCGTGACTCCCAGCAGGCAAGGGCTGCTGAGCAATGTCAAACAAGCAAGTGCTCCTTCCCCTTCTTAAGAAGCCAGCTCTACACAACTCTCCTTCCCCTGATCTCAAGGAGAACCAAAACACAAACCAAGGCAACAGCAGAAGCTCTGATGGTGTCCCTCTGAGGCAGGAGACGGGAAAGTTTGGAGGGGAGTAACGAACTGAAACTGGTAAGAAGAAAGCAGCATGGCAATGCAAATGAGGAGAAGAAGAATAGCTCTGGGGTCTGTTTTATGCATTCAGCAAGTAAATAACATGACTACGTGTCCTGTGAGTTGTTGCTGAGGAAGCACTGAACACAATTGCGCTTGCAAGAATCACCCTTCCCCTTGAGACTCCCTATGGGAAAACCTTTAATCCACTTTCTTTTCCTCTAAAAGTGGGACCTGCAGCTCTCTTGGCAGAGCTGCTATCAGATTTAAGTTACTTGGTGCTTTTCTTACACTCTGTAGCACTTGGAACGTGTAATCGCAAAAGAAGAAACTCAACTTGTTTTATATTTTTTTATTCCTAGCTCACATGCTTGCAGAGAAATACTGAAAACCAGAGGTAGGCAGACTAAAGGTCAAAGAGTCAGTCAGGACGTGCTCTTTTGAGACTTGAACTACTCATTTTTCAAGATTAGCTTATAGGTCTTTTTGGAGCATTTCGTCATTTTGGACCGACCAGGTCGCATAGCCAGCATAGCATTCCTGGGTAATCAAAAGGTGGAGGTTTGCCAGTAATTTAGGCTCAAAATGAAAGGATCATCAGATAGAGTCAAGACTCTCTAACTGAGCAGGATCACTGTATTTTCCCACCATGAAGTGTCTCTTACTATGGCTCTCCAGGACATGAAGTGCATCCATCATATGGTTTTCAGTTGCAGAAAACGTGTCACATGGCTCTTGGAGCCAGGCAGGATGTCACTCTTGATATACAGCATCATAAATAGCATGGATAGAAAAGCTCTGCAAGCTGTCAGATCCCTCATCGGGGACTGCTGTAAGAAACATGGCAGAACTTCCCAACATAAATTATGCATAGGAATACATCTTGATTTGTTTACAGGCTGTCTTCCGACTTCAGCATCATGAAATGCCTCTGCTCCCATTGAAAAGCTTATGATACTCCAGATACAACCATATAACGTCCAAGTGAAGGAGGGAATGCTTATTAATTTATACTGAAATGCAGGTAACACACAATTGAAACGGCCAGAACAAAAACACAAAGCACTGCTGCAAAACGCAGGAGCATTTGTACATCTCATCTATTACAGCTTCAGTAAACCTTGACAAGCAAGTGCAAGCAAAGAAACCGGACTCATTTCTCAGCAGGGCTCCCCGCACAGCTCTATCACCCCGTGAGGACCGTCGAACATAATTACAGGGTCAAAGGTATAGAACTTCTAAGTATTTTTGCACTGAAAAATAAATAACTTGTAACTGTACTCACGCTTCATGCAGCATGCACCGTTTTTTAAATGACTGTTGAAACGCAGCGCTACCACAACTTCACCAACTACAATCTAAGCCTTCCTTGAACAATAATAGATATTTTACATAAACGTGTGTATCCTGAAGAAAATGATGAGGTGAGAATCTCAGCTGTGATAACAAATAACTTCCCAGTCCTTGTGGCAATGAAAAAATTGCCTTCTTTCCTTTCATCTGCTATGCTAGAAAGAAAGTCAGAGGATTTTCAAGTGCTGCAAAACAAGAAAGAGGACAAAAACCTCCCACACATTCAACATTTTTGTGTGCGACTTTTATGGTGATTGCATTGTTCTTCAGGGTTGACTCAAAGTTTTAAGCATAAAGCGTAACCATAGCATGTTATGCAAAACAGGCTTCAACAGCAAAGCTTCTTAAGTATTTTCAATGAAAGCTATTGAAGAAATGTCAGTTCCAAGAGTCACTAAGAACCAAGAGAGAAGAATATCCACAGTATAAGAGACAGCGTTTCATCCCCACAGGTATTGTCTATCTGATAAAGTGTTTTAGGCTCATTTTGTCAGGTACAAAAGAGTATCAAAAAACTCACCCAAACAACGAAGTAAACAAAACCCCCAGCCTCAATGTAGGAAAACCACTAAATCTTCTCAGAAATTCACTGGAAACTCCTGAATTCCAGATACTCTAACCCCACGTTCTGATACATGCCAAAAAATATTCCAGCTAGTGCTTGTCATAGAAAGACAAGCCTCCTTCAGGCAGAAGTCCTGCACAAACATCTCCCAAACTGACTTGAGCCGTGGCTTTTGCTGCTGATTGCAGATTTCTGAACTTTCCTGGATGCCACAGAATCCCACTCTCCCATTTTAAGGCTTGCCCTGTCCTCAGGATGAAAAGTCTCATGACTGCAAGTCCTTTGAACAATTCTCAGAGACTGCGCAAGGTGATTTTTTCATTTATTTACTACAACTCAAACATTAAACTACACAGTTACTTGGTTTGGAGATGCATGTAAAGAGATTGTAGAAAACCACATTTATAACCACACTTCTCTTACTCCAGCCTATAGGTGGGAACTTCACCCTAATTTCACTGAAGGAGATCTTTCCTGGCAGAAACATTGTTGTCTTCTCCAAAGGCCTCTGTTCAGCTCAGTGTCTGTCCTCTCCCTCCACCACCACCCACTCCTTCCCATGCTTTTCTCCAATTTATAACCTCAGAACTTGAGAAACCACACTGTAATACTTTCCCAGAGGGGAACTCTCCACCCGCACTTAGTTCTATCAAAACCTCTGTTTCTGAACATGTCCAGCCAGCTTCTTCTACCAATGACTGTCCTGGCTTTTAGTTACTGATAGTTTGTTAAATAAAAAAAAAAAAACCCTTTCCCCTCCACCCATGAGGCCAAAGCACCCTTCTCTAAACGCCATGCACAAGCAGCAATTTACACCAACAGCTAAGAGAGGCTGCGTGTAGTTCACTGTTAGCTTGAGGAGAGGGTAAACACAACCCTGACCAAGTAACTTCAGGGACAACTCCCTGCAAAACCACTACAGCACTTGGTCTAAAACCACTAAAGCACCACTAAAGTCTTTGAGACGCAGGTTTAAGGAAGCAGGTACGTTGTATCTGCAGCCAACCCTCAGACAACACAGACCAATAAGGCATCTTAGTCACGCTTTGATTCTTAAATAGTCCATTAAAAAAGAAGGGTCATCATATCTTAGCAAAACACAGACCCTGCAAAGCTCCAGCGATCTTGGTATCAGCACTGCAATTCCACCTGAAATCACAAAACACAGAGGTGAAGAACAAACACTGCAAAATCCCTTTGGATGCTGTCACCTTTCAGCCAGCCGTATGACAGTCAGAGCACAGCAGGACACTGGCTCTCTTTCTGCTTCCCAGGCGAGCCACAGACCTCTGGCCGGTGTACAAATACCTGAGCCACATGTGCGTCTGTCCACGAAGCAGCGCTGTGGTTAATTAGTTCATTAATGATTCACTTTAGCAGTTCAAACAGTACAAACTATTGGAACAGCCTGCAATGAGCAAAACCAGGCAATCGCTGCAGAAAGGGCGTGCAAGGAGCCAGCCCACAGAGCTTTGTGTGCTACCTCCTCCCAGGTCTGTGCTTCTTGGCAGGGCTCGTGGCCTTCAACCAGCCGCTCTCAGATTTACTCTTTCCTTGTCTCTCTCAGAGCAAAATTAAATACTATGAAAAGAAAAAAAACTATACAAATTGCTGCAGATGACAACTGCAAGATCCAAATAATTACCTTGGAACGGTGGCTCAAAGTGCTTGTCTCTGACCAAATTCACAACACCAGCAGGACTCAGCAGTGTTGCAGATGCCCTCTACCTGCAGAATCCCCTCCCACATTTGAAGAACTAGCGCTTAGGAAAGAGAAAATACCACACCAAAGAGCAGTACATTCTTTTATAAAGCTTTCTTCTTCCAGTCACAGTGAGACAGAGCTGAGTAGATCTGCATAAAAAATTACTGGGGTTTGGTTCAGTCACCAAAATTTTGTTGGAACTGCACAGGACTTGGCTCTCAGGTGACGTGATGGGAGGTATTCCAGGGATTTTTAAAAATTTATATATATTATCCAAATACGCTCTCCAGCCACTTGTGAGATGTAAACCACATTCTGATTTTCCACATTTTCATGCTTAAATATTTCAAACTGCTTTTTTGACCAAAATAAGTCAATTTGGTATCTACAAAACTGTATTCTTTAGAAGAATGCCATCTGAAAACACATCTGCCAGCCAGAGAATAAGCACTGTCTGCAGTTCCCAGAATGCCTTTCAAACCCTGTCAAAGCCAATAAAGGCTAATTGAGGCCACCCACACACACTCCTTGGAGGCCACCCAGTATCTTGTACATTTGAGTCACAAAAGCTCAATAACAATAATAATAAAGGTAATACCTAGCTTTTATATAACACATTTCATTACAGAGCACTATAGAAACAGCAAAGGGAAATAGGTGGCAGGGATGGGAAGCAAAATGCCACGGGATTGAGAAGTCAGCAGCAGAGCAAGGGACTGCTGCTCACAAGTCCCAGACCGTTCTCCTCTGCATGGAGCCAACGGGAGGGGTCAGAATGGTGAGAGGAACCATAAGAAGAAATAAACCAGCCCCAGTCCATCTTCGCCCTTCCCACTGCGGCTCGGATCCCTTGCACTTCTTTCACTAGGAGCTTTCACCAGGGACACAACCTGAGCAACCTGCTCTAGGTGAACTGCTTTAGCAGGGTGGTTCGACTAGGTGATCTCCAGAGGTCCCTTCCAACCCTACCACGATTCTCTGGAGCATCATACAATTTATTCCAAGCCAGAAACCGGACTGTGTGAATGACCAGATGCCGTGCAGCTGTTCCCAATGCACAAAATGCAGCTGTGATGCACAAGCAGAGGAAAGAATAAATGCAATTTTGAGTTGCATGTGGAGAGCGGGCTCCGTGATACCCTATCCCATACCTCTTCTTTGGCCAGGACTGTCTACAACCTCCTCAACCTGTCAGTTGCTTCTGATGCAATCATACACTTGGTTCTTGAAATCATATCCTCTCTCAGCTTATGTAACCTTCTTTCACACCTCAGCTGTTCCTTGCATGATCTTCCCATCCTCCTCTACAGCCTCTCCATCTCCTGGAGCGTTCCAGGAGACCAATTCTTTCTTTTCCTCCTTCCATCTTACTTCCAGTCTCAGCCTGTATTTTTTGTTCACGATCCACAGCTTTGCCTCCACCCTAGGCTTATCTTTCCATCCACACTAGATCTTGGCATGTCTTTCCAGAGCTCTGCTGTACATCTTGTGAATCAGCTGAAACTTCAACATGACCAAGTTTGTTGGTCAAAATCAGGACATCATCTTGTCTCAGAACTTCCTCTGGGGTTTCACACAGAGGAAGCATCTTCATTTTTGTACAATGTCCGTACCATTACGCTCTTTGCAATCTACCCACGCTCCTTCAACTCCCTTCCTAGTCTTTTCCATTTTGATTCCTGCAGCTGCTTTTCTCGGGACTTCACAAATGGCACCTTGTCTTCCTCGTACCCACCAAGAAGGCTGCCACAAAAGTCACTTTTCATTGCTTTAACCAAGTCCTGCAGCTGGTCACACTGCTGATGGATAACATTGCTGTTAGCCATTGTAAGTGATTGTTTACCCCACTCATTTAACCCTTCAGACAGATTTTGTACTATCTTACCCATAAGAAGATATCCAAGAAGTCCATTCCAGATAGCACTGCTAACAGTATCCACGACTGATTAAAACATGTCTAACTGATTTGTTCACAGCCACTGTAATAGTTGAGTACATACATATCAGATGAATGGTTGGTAACTATATTCTCCTCTGACTGGGAATTCATCTCTCAAAACTATGTGAAGAACAGTCAGCGCGAAGTCTGAGTGCCCAGATAGCAACTAACTGCACCAGTTTGTAGAGTCAGAGTCTTCCCAGCCCCAAGACAGATTAGACTCAAGCCCTCGTTGAATAATTGATCAAACTTTCAGTGCACAATCAGAGCAATCAGCAATAGATCACACAAATGGAAAGTGAACACAAGGTCTCCTTAATGACTACTTAATCCCACCAATCATGACGTCAACCTATCTAAGGCACATAAGAGGCTGCTTTTCAAAATAAAGCTGCCTGATGTTTTTCGATAACCTCCCCTGATAATTGTGACTACTTCTATTTACATAAGGGTTGGTCCTCTACAGCTGAGCAGCACCATGGAAGGACTTCACCACGCCAGATGGTACATGCTCGTTGTGCACAGCACCAAAAGAACACTTCAAGAAAGTAAACACGCAATAAACCTTACAGACTACTGCAGATGTGTCCCGCAGGAAGTGCTAGCATCATTACTTAGCAGCAAGGCAAGCCACAGCGCTTCATTTACAAACCCTGACACAGCTCACAGTGCTCTCGCTGCTGCAGTGCTTCTCGCACAGAGCCTCGGCGCATCCACAGACACACCACCACACTCACAAGACTTCCTCCTTAATTTCCCTCTGCACTGAATGGAACCCATTTCACAGTGATCTAAGCACACTAAATCAGTGCTACAGCCATTATCAGCAAGCTCTGGGGACAGATTTTGATTGAGGTGTCCTACATGCTCTAAATGTTTGGTTTGGTACCCTCACTTGTGTCTTCAAACCTCTAAAAATATTTTTTTAAAAGCCTGGCTCTAGGGTCCACAAGCCCAGAGGCCCTTTGGCTTTTATTCTTGTCAAAGAAGGAACACTGCCTACACCTCTGCAACTGCAACCCAGCTCTTCAGCTCAGGTACTCCACATCCTCCCCTCCCAGGCACATAAAGTTGCTTATCTTGGTAAATAATAGTGCCCAAAAGAAACTCTCCTCAGAGGCAGAGTCCCTGGAGAATACCTCCCGCAACTTGAATCAAAACAGGAAGGAAACAGATTTAAAGTGTTCTCCAATTTATTTTGCAAGCTGTTTTGAAGTCTGAGTACATATTTGAATGTTTTCTCATAGGGACAGGTGCATAAGCACAACTATGCGCTCTTTACAAAACTAGCTGTATTTCACAGATTTAGAAAAGAACATACAGTTGCCATCAGTATTTTCCACAAAGCCAGCAGTTTTCAGATTTGTTTTCAACACAGCCAGATATGATGCTCATCTATTACTAGCAAGAGTTGATGCTATACTACATTAAAATGAAACAAGAGAAGTAACACCAATAATAATAATAATAATAAAATCTCACAGCTCTGATTATTTCCAGTAGCAGGTTTTTCATATGCACCAGCGTGGCAGTACTCCAGAAAGCCCTCCACAGTATGTGCAATTTTACAGTCCAGGCATCAAGCAGGTAGGTTGCAGGAGGTAATTTCCCAGGGCAACACCCGAGCTCAGAAGGGCAGCCCTCAGCCTGAGGTGAGAGATCCCAACTATCACAACTTACTGTTCAGAACTAACTCCCCCAGGCTCCTTCCTCCCCGAGCAGCTCAGGACCACACATGACAGGGGACAGAGCTTACCCTGTTATGGTGCCCTGAGAACACACAGTACCGAGGGATCATCCTTGCCACAGAATGGAGTGTTACTGCATCTGAGCTGCAATACGTACGGAGCTTCCCAGACTGCATGTCAGGCGTGCTAACTCCTAACACCACCATAAAAATTCAAGACCCACATCTTCACACCATCCAGAAAGACATGGGAAGCTAATCAGCCAGACTCTGGATTGTGCTTAGCAGTTTATTCACTTCTTTCTTCAAAGAAGCATATACTAGTCTTGTCTGTATTTTCTTATTAACAAGGATCTTAAGAGCCAAGAGACCAAGAGTATACCCTCTGGATGGCCAGACCAGATCCGCATTCCCTTTCTAGCATCTTCTTTAAGGGGAATAATTCACTCAGGGTTCAGGTTACTGCTCTGGGATCTTACTACTGCACTAATAAGTACTAGTGCCACGTTTATGTCACTGTGATACCCACATACATGAAGTGACTACAACGCACAGGTACAGAGTATTTAATTAAGAGCTTGCTCAAATGACCAACAGACCTTAAGCAGAGCGAAGTTGCCTTTGGGTACAGTACAGCGAGCACACTCATCCACACCACGGACAGGGTTACTGATGTGAAATGCGGTTCAGCCCCAATGCCACAGACCTCTGGTAGAGAACTTGGTCATCCTGACAGCAGTGCTGGCTTCTCTATACATCCTAAGCCAGATCAAAAAAAACCCCAGATACAATGACATGAACTTTCAAGTGAAATCCAATGTATTTCCAGTATTTAAAAACTACTCTGAACAGTCACATGTATATCCCCTCTTTTAAATATATTCTTTTAGGAGGTTTTTAATTTTAAAATGTACAAAATGTACTTAATACCATAAGGATACCACAGAATCACAGAATTTTTTAGGTTGGAAAAGACCTTTAAGATCATCACGTCCAACCATTAATCCAGCACTGCTGAGTCCACAATTAAATCAAGTCCCTCAGCACCACATCAACATGTCTTTAAATACCTCCAGGGATGGGGACTCCAACACTGCCCTGGGCAGCCTGTTCCAACGCTTTACCACCCTCTCTGTAAACAAATTTTTCCTAATATCCAGCCTAAACCTCCCCTGGTGCAACTTAGGGCCATTTCCTCTCATCCTGTCACTTGTTACTTGGGAGAGGAGACTGACTCCCATCTCCCTAGAACCTCCTTTCAGGGAGTTGTAGAGAGCAATAAGGTCTCCCTGAGCCTCCTTTTCTCCAGCTAAACAAACCCAGTTCCCTCAGCCGCTCCTCGTAAGACTTGCTCTCTAAACCACCTTCCACCAGCTTGTTGTCCTCCTTTGGACATGCTCCAGCACCTCAATGTCCTTCCTTGAAGTGAGAGGCCCTAAACTGAACACAGTACTTGAGATGTGGCCTCACAGTGCCGGTACAGGGGAACAATCACTTCCCTACTCCTGCTGGCCACACTTGCTGATACAAGCCAGGGTGCTGTTGGCCTTCTGGCCACCTGGGCACACTGCTGGCTCCTGTTCAGCCTCTGTTGACCAACACCCCCAGGTCCTTTACCACCGGGCAGTTCCAGCCACTCTTCCCCAAGCCTTAACATTGCAGGGTGTTGTTGTGACCCAAACGCAGGACCCGGCAATTGGCGTTGTTGTATCTCATACCATGGGCCTTAGCCCATTGATCCAGCCTGTCCAGATCCCTCTCTAGAGCCTCTTGACCCTCCAGCAGATCAATGCTCCCACCCAACTTGGTGTTGTCTGTCAGCTTACTGAAGGTGCACTCGAGCCCCTCTTCCAATCGTTGATACAGATATTAAAGAGGACAGGTCCCAATACTGAGTCCTGGGGAACACCACTTGTACTGGCCACAGAACTGGATTTAACTCCATTCACCATCACTCTTGGCCCAGACATCCAGCCAGGTTTTTATCCAGCGAAGAGTCCACTCACCAAGCCAGGAGCAGCCAGTTTCTCCAGGAGAATGCTGTGGGAAATGGTGTCAAAGGCTTTACTGAAGTTTAGTAGACAATGTCCACAGACTGTCCCGCATCCACGAACAAGTCACCTTGTCATAGAAGGAGATCAGGTTAGTCAAGCAGGACTTACCTTTCATCAACCTGTGCTGACTGGGCCTGATCACCTGGTTGTCCTGTACATGCCATGTGATGGCACTCAGGATGGTCTGCTCCATAACCTTCCTGGGCACTGAGGCCAGACTGACAGCCTGTAGTTTCCTGGATCCTCCTTACGGCCCTTCTTGTAGATGGGCGTCACATTGGCTAAGCTTCAGTCAACTGGGACCTATCTGCGGTGAGCCAGGACTGCTGATAAATGATGGAAAGTGGCTGGGAGAGCACTTCTGCCAGCTCCCTCGGTACCCTTGGGTGGATCCCATCTGGCACCATAGACTTGTGTGTGTCTAAGTGACGTAGCAGATCACTGACCATTTCCCTTGGATTATGGGGGCTTCATTCTGCTCCCCTTTCCTGTCATCCAGCTCAAGAGCCTGGGCACTCAGAGAACAACTGGTCTCACTATTAAAGACTGAGGCAAAGAAGGTAGTTAGCACCTCAGCCTTTTCCTCATCCTTGGTTACTATGTTCCCCTGCATCCAGTAGAGGGTGGAGATACATCTTAGCCCTCCTGTTGCTGTAAAGTATTATAGAAATATTTTCATAGTCTTTTACTGAAGTAGCCAAATTAAGTTCCAGTTGAGCTTTGTCCATTCTAATTTTCTCCCTGAATAACCTCACACGTTCTTGTAGTCATCTTGAGTTGCTTTCCAAAGGTCATAAACCCTCTGTTTTTCCCCTCAGTTCCAGATAAGCTTTCTGTTCAGCCAGGCTGATCTTCTTCCCCACCAGCTTGTCTTTCAGGACAGTCTGCTCCTGCGCCTTTAATACCATTAGAAGGGTATTCAAATGATCCACATTTGAATCTCTTCAGTGCTGACCTGAACTGTGTCCAAGCTGTACTCCTTTCAAATTGAGTTGAAGCCAAAGTTGCTAGAGACCAAACTTCCCTCACTTCCAATCCTTCAGCCAGCAGGAACAATGAATCATTTAACAATAAAAATCAGAGCTGACTGCTGTAACACCTATCTCTGATCACCTCAAGTCATCACCACCACCTCTTCTGGCAGCCCAGAATCACAGAGCTAAAAAGATCCTTTGGCTATCATTCCCCTTCCTGAGGAACAGCTCTGACACAAGGACAGAAGTCAACACTATCTGAGCTATCAGGACACCCCTGCTACTCCCCAAAGCTCCCCAATCAAGAAGAACCCCCAGTTCTGCCAATGGTGCTGCTGCTCCATGCAACTACAGGCAGAGTTGGCACCTGCTGAGGTGTCTGTTGGACATAAACCAAAACAGAACAATCCAGATTTGCCCACTTCTATAAAAATCATAGTTCATATCTGAGTGGGAATTCAATACAAGTACACCAACTCCAAGAAATGCCAGCTTATTCATTTTAATATTATCCTCCCCTCCAGTCAATTTTACTTCAGGTTACTAATTGCCTCAATCAAAACATTAGTAGTTTTCAAACAGATGATAAATTAACTGTTAGGATGTGCTTACCAAGATTAGATATGTGCAAGCTACCAAATAACTTACTGAACACAAAGCACGTGGGTAGCTTTGAAAGCAAGATACCCCAGAACAAGTACCTCAGCTCTACAAGACAAGATGACTAACCTGAGATACAGCGCGAGGCAGAAAAAAAGAAGTTTTTCCGACTTGACTGACTGGCACACAGAACATGGACCATCCAAGACACTCCAATGGCTCGGACCAAGTCAGATGATGTTTAGCAGGTTTATTAGCTTGGGTCTCACTGCGGCCCCAGGACAGCAAACACCTGGAAGGAACCACAGGGAGCAGCAACAATTAAGCACAAGTATTTCCAACTTCTTCAAGCAAAGCTCAGCTAAAAGCAGTTTAGGAAATGATGATCCACAAGCAAAGCTTCAGCAGCTGAATCGTAAGACAAATGCATAGGTCTCCAGGCTGCCTCCTACACTTCACCATTGCAGTGATCAACGCCACCAGTCATACTCATGGTGAATCCCACCTTTGTATTGTTAGGCTGATGAGGAGTTAACTTACAGCATCGTAAGTAACTGCTTAATGTTCTGTTTGCTGCTCTCTTAGTTCAATCTCCTCGTACTTACAGTAGAAGAAAAAGAGTGTAAGTTAAAATTCTAGAAAACATTCCTCAAATTCCCTTCACCAGAAAGAACATCAACATGCTGTGTGTCCAGGTCAGATCTCAGAGTTATAACCTATGAAAGCCTGTCCACATGGCTGATCCAAGTGGCCTTCAAGGCCACTCTGAAGCACTGAACAACTCCACATCAGCCTGGTCCTTGCCTGAGAAGGACTCTTCCTTAGGGACACAGCCTCGAAAGAAAACAAGGAGCAGCAAACATACGTGAACATCACCAAATGACAACAGGAAGGGAGAAACTAGACTCAATTCATTACATTCAATCTTTTTGAAAAGCTTAAGCCTGGGATTTTGTTCCTGAGAGCTTATAAACTGCTATGTGCCATCCTGACATCTCCTAAAGGCTTACACAATTATTTTTCCCCAACCTCACAAAAGATACAGCAACATCAGCCTAGCAATCCGCAGTAAGCCTTGGTGTTGGTGTTTCTGCAGTGAATCAGGAGGAGACTGCCAGGACCGTGGCTAACAGTAGCAATTCAGGTTTTATCTTGCCAGTGCTGTGATCCCAAATATTAAGAGAAATACTTGCCCTCCGTGCAGCAGCACCACCAGTGTGGCCAACACCGAAGCCAGGGTGGTACGTGCCATCGGGCAACAACCTAATCAATCAGGAAACAGAAGGCAATCATCTGTAAAATCATTTGTCTTTTAGCATGGTCAGAAAACCCAGCAACTCCGAGTCTCTCGGACACAGACAAGTCCCCCCATAACGACACCACCACCTGTGCTTCGTTAACATCTTCAAAGCAGGTTTTCCTATCCCTTTATTCTCCCTAAAATTCGTGTCCGTGTGCACCCCCCATCCCCTGTGAGACCCCGGCGGCTGGAGGAGGGGGCACCGCCCGCAGCCGGCCCGGGCGGGGCAGACGGGCCGCTTTACGAAGGAGGAGACACGCCGCAAAGACCCTCTTCCCGCCCAGCCGGGACCCGCAGCCCCGGCCCCCGCTGCGGAGGGTCCCCGCCGCTCCAGGAGCGAGGCCGCCGGCGCGGAGTCCGGTTCCACTCCGCCGTGCTCGCTCCCCTTCCGCCCGGCCCGGCAAAGGACAAGCCTCTCACCCCTCAACGCCCGCCAGGGAAGGGCGCGGCCGGAGGCAGGTGCCTTCACTCCCTCCCTGGGGAGGCCGCCCCCGCCCCGGGCACCGCCCCGGGCACCGCCCGCACTCACCGTCCCGTCGCCATGGCCGCGGCGGCGGCCCAGCCTCCCGCGCTCGCCGCTCGATGGCGGCAGCGGAGCCCCGCGCGGGGCCGCGGCGAGGCGGGGGAGGCGGCCCGGGCCCGCCACCGCCGCCAGTGGGAAGGGGGCGCGCTGGCCTGCACGGCGCCTCCCCGCCCTAGGCGCGGGGGTACTCCGGGGCTGCGGCAAGGAGCAGCGTTGCCTCCCCCCGCGGCGGTGCCGCCTCCGGGGCAGCACCGGGCGCAGGAAGCGCTGCCCGTGGCGGGTTGGGCGCGGGGGCTGCGGCCTGCGGGGCAGGCGGGGGGAGGGCGTGAGAGGCGGCACCCCACGGCTGCAGCCGCATCGCCCCCCTGCCCCGGGCGCATCAGCGGGGGTTGTGCACAGCACGGGCGGGACTCCGTGCCATTTCGCTGAAAAATCCGACTTGGGAGGGTATGAAGCTTCACCCCGTCTTCCAAAATTTAGTGCCATCTCTTTCCACGAGTCCTCAGGACTGCCTTGACCTGTTAGCACGAGTGAAATACGACAGCTCTCACTCAGATGGGCTTTGTCAACACGCAGCCCTGTGTCAAAAACTAATCTGGAGACGCAGCAGGTTGCACTGAACCCATCTCTAAGATTTAACTGCTACTGCACTTTTCATCACACATAGAAAACTCTTCTAAAGAAACAAGTTATTGCTCATGTCTGATAACCCTTAATAGGTGATGACTGGCCCTTGTGTCCACCTCTATTTTCCATGTCCAGCTTTACATTCCTATGACTGAAGAGGAAGCAGTTCAGAGTCTGTTTCAGAAAGCTCAAGCTGTTGCAACATAATTTTGTTTTGCATATTTCTATTGAAGCCAAACTACAGCATAGTGTAGGTAAGACCGACTCAAGCCCTGAAGTGCCCGGAGCAAGGCAGACTTTAGCACATTTCTCAACCCCTTGTAGCTCATGAAGTTCTTGCAGTCCCATTTCCAAGCATTGGGTTGCAGACAGGTGGAGAAGGAAGGTATTCCATTACCAGGCTTAATCAGATTTGAGGACAGAGACAAAAATGGGGTGAGGAAGTTAGGCCCATGCAGCAAACTTTCTAAGATGCAAATGGGGAACTCCAGAAGTAGAATGAACTTCAAAATGAAACATTCCAGAAGGGATAGAGTATCTGTGTCATTTGAAGAACTTGATGTGCATGTGTGTTTACGTGACACTCTCTGCATAGGGTCGTGTCACGTAAAACATCGAGGTATCCTCTTGTCCATCTCCTGTCTCCAAAGCAGGATTAGTTCTACCTCAGACAACCACAACTAATGTTCTTCCAACATCATTTTGAACTCATACAGTGAAAGCGATTCTTTCTGAAAGTTTACTGAACTGCAAAAATCTCCTACTAAGCAAATCCATGTTGCTGCAAATTGTGTAGCTCCACCTCAGTGAACATGAAGAACAACTAATCACAATTTGCATAAACACGTATCACAAAGCTGTAAGGACCATTACCAGGAAGACTGTTCCAGTCACTCTCAAGCCCTTTCTTCTCCAGACTACACTCTTTTGCAGTCTGTTTTGGTTTTGTTGCCTCTTTTTTTTTTTTTGAGAATTAATTATTCCGGAGGAGATGTCCACATCCTCCCCAAACTGCATGCACCACAGATCACAGCTGCCATCCACGGCTGCCAGGCATGGCAATCAGTGGTTTTCATGTTACGCCCATATTGCCGACGCGCCTTTGGTTTGAGGGCTGCAAAAACCCCCGGCCTGAGAACAGCTGCTCACACAAGTGGGTGATGAACGCGGTTCTTCGGTCAGTTGTACACCCGTCTTAGACAGGTTTCGGCTGAACCGTATTTCTCCAATTTATTTACAAAAACAATAACACCATCCAGATACATACTGTCATGTTGCCTCACTCCTACCTACCAGGTCAGCTCAAAGTCAGATCAGTGTTCCAGAGATGGAGTTTCCTTGTGGCCTTGGAGTTTCCTTCCTAGCTGAGGTTATAACCAGGAGAGAAGTTAGATAATAGAAAATAATATTCTTGGAAGTCTAAATTGACTGTTGTTGGTAGGGGGGTGGGTTTTATTTTTTTTTAATGACAGCTGCTCACTTCAGTGAAGCATTTTAGGAAGTCCCTCTCCTGTTTTTAAAAGCCTGTAATTGCTCATCAGACTGCAGCAAGGGATTGTGAAACTTTGAAACAACCAGCATTATGAAACTTTGCTTACAGCTGCCTCTAAATTCTCAGGATTACCATTTTGAAATATTACCACTGCATACAGTCAGCAGTTCTAAGTCTACCCTGTTTTACATTTACGTCATTTTACAAACAAATTAAAGAACTCTTATTTTCATAATTACGATATTAAAATAACTGCTAGTTGGATGCACCCGTCTTTGTGCCTGGTCAAGCCTTTGCATGTTTCCATCAGTGATTTGCAAATCATTTTCAGAAGTGTCTGCAGGGAAGACTCATGTCACTGGATATCAAAAATTCTGAGCAGTTTTCCTACTCAGCTCTTGGGATGGTTCAGAGATACAAGCACAGGCAAACCAGATGGTGATGTTGTGGAAAAGGGCCTCTGCAGAGAACAGTAGTGAACATACTCCTTAATTATGTTAAAATAATCTTGTGCCATATATATATATGGAATAATAATAATTTAGCTGAAAAGAGCCTGTCAAGAAAATGAAAATAAGCTTTTGTAGCTGTGTTTAATCTGTAGCTTCCTTGAGAAAGACACCTGCAAGTTGGAGGGAAACAGAAAAAGTAAGTCACTTTCAGGTTTCCCTTCAAGGGAAGAACCCAATACCCTGTGGCTGGAAGACCTGCCTTAACCTTGGTGCCTAGAAACCACAGAAGAGGATTGGTGCTGCGGAGTTCATCCTTCAGCAACTTCCTAAGTGAAGAAACTCGTAAGAAATGACAAATTTGAAGCTGAAAGAACTCTCCCTCTTCACCTGTATCTTTCTCAGCCATCCAAGGGCTTCCAGAGAAGAGGTTCAAGTACTCCACTGCACCTCATCTCCCAACTGCTCCCTCATTACACTTACGCTGCTATCCATCCCCTGCAATGTGAGGATACCAAGAAGCTTCTCTGTCAGCCTGCACACCCTCATCAAAAGCAGCAGCTGGAATTAACAGATCTGATAAATGCAGTATTACCAGCAGGATCCTAACTGCATTACGATGAGCAGGAAATAGTGACCCAAAAAGCCTGGTGAAGTTTTCCTTAAGAGGTGTGTTTATGTCTCTTGTATCTGCTCATCAAAAATGAGGAGCAGAAATGCACAGAGGCAGAATGAGTTTGTGCTGGTAACAGAAAACCACAAGAATCATTATTGTCAGAAAACCCAAACTGTTCAAAATGTACAGAAATACCTCCAAAACCTTTGTAACTACAGATGACTCGTTTTAAACAGCTGGCATCTATAGCATGTTCTATCCACAGATAAAGCCCAACAACTTTAAGACCAGAAATGTAGTGGAAGAGTGAATGTTAAACCAGGAAAAAAGGGGTAGAAACTAAGTGCATGTAGATAAATTTCACTATATTATTACCACCATTGAGATTTCTTCCTCTATGGAACACATTTAATACAGGCCCCTTTCACAGTCAAATCATTTATATGTGTATTTCCACTTAGCTAAATAAAAAAAAAAAAACCCACTAAGGGCAGTTCAAGTCTTCTGGCCTTTGAGAGCCAAACTACCAAACTAATTTACTCAGTTTAGGTACCTTTTATATTCAAAATCTTTCAAATTTTGATTTTACATTTCTTTTTGTAGGAGAGGACACCTCAGTCCTTTATATGATCAGCTGGAGAACACACCAAGAAGAACAACTATCCACCTTCTTCTTGAACTGCTGTGGTCAGACAGGTGTATTTAAGGCTACAGCCTTTCAGGGATGAATGACATGAATCCTAGTGCTTGTTACTGTTTACACAAAATACTGCAGCCTACGACTCTCAGTCTGTTCGCTTTTTCTGCAGTACCATCGCCTAGCAATCATTTCCCCATCCTGTACCTGCTCTCAGTATTGAGCTTCAATGTTTATGTCTGCACCCACTTCTACCACTCCTCTCCAATTTTTAAAGACCATTTTGAATTCCAGTCCTCCCCCTGTACAGCTCAGGGTTATCTGCAGGATTAATGAACGCACTTTACATTTCTTCATTCAAATATACAATGATTCCATATCTGCTGGAGTCAAGAGTACAATAAAAGGCTCATCACCAAGTTCACTGCTCATACCTGTGGGATCAAACCATGATAAACATTGCTGAAGTCACAAGCTATAAAATGGAGTAAGCAAAGTGTGAAAAATAATTTATTGTACTAATTTTCCAGCAGTCAGTAACCTTAATTTTATGTTCACAGATAAAAGATTACAAACATGTCTCATATGGGCAAATATTTTATGACTTGTTGCTTTAAATCTCAGCTAAAACTGTCATTGCAGAACATGAGTTCCCAGTGATAACTCACATTGTATAAGCTAAATACACCAGCCAACTATCTTCTCTTTCCACCTCAAACACAACACAGCAACTTTGTCTCCCACAAGAAGAATTCACTAGGTGAATAAAGGCACTAGGTGCTCCATGAGACAGCTAAGGTACACCAGTCACTGCCAGAACTCCAGCATCACCTGTAGTTCTTGTTCCAGACACTACTTGTTGTATCTTCAAACGCATCCAAAACAAGCTCTTCGTGTTACCTCTGACATTTAAATTTTGTCATTAAAATTAGCATTAGTGCTCCTTCAAAGGGATCCTCTAACATCTTCTTTTCCTCTTGGGGAGAGATGCTTCTGAAAGGAAATAAAGAGATTTTTCTGACAAGCTTTTCAATCTATCTTCCCTCATGGGAATGAATAAAGTAGAATTAACTCTGCCTAGCAAAGCAAATGAATTAGATGAGCTCTTGAGATCCTGCTCAATCCCTCTCCCCATGGTTTTATATATAAAAAAAAAAACCTTCCCAGATTGAATGATAGTGTGCTGTACAAAGTATCAATTAAAATTCCATTGATGAACAAAATACTGTACTTCAAAACGTATTCAATCTTGAGAGCTTTCTGCTCCTTGTGCACACTTTTAAGATTTCATTTGGAAATGATATCTTGTGACAAATGGAATACTCACAAATTAAACACAAAATATCTGAAGAGATTACCTAGCAGTATTTTTAATGCTTTGGAATTTGCTGGCAAATTCTGAGAAATTAATAATGTTCCTGATTTCAAAAGAAACATTTTGTCAACAACCTGAAGGAAAAGTAAGTAAAGGACAATATTAAATGCACCACTGTGCCTCTAATCTGACCATTTAAAATGGAATGAATTCACATGGTCCATAACTAAGGTAATCAGAGAACGTAATCACATTTCAGTACTACAAGATGCGTTTTGCTTTGAAAACGAGCAAATATAAATGTGTTACCTCACCACAAATGTATTTTAATAGTTACTATGCTCCTTTGTATGAAATACCCTTCCATCACATACAATTTTGGATAGTAAATTAACTCCAAAAGATACACTCCTCACATTCATCTATGTCATTAAAGCTTTCCAGAAATTGTACCTAATCCTTTGCTCTCCCTTTAAGCAACCTAATTAAATCCTTCTCTTTCAGGTTAAGAAACAGTACCTGTGGTCAATCAAGTTTGCCTTTCACTAAGTAAGCCAGGACTATCACTCAGAGACTAGCTAGAACTGCCAGTGGAAATCACACCTTTAGCTGGCCAGCTCCTCTGCTGGGAACACTACCCATGTTTGGGACACAGCAGCAGGGCAGTACTCTGGGATCTTCCCAGAGCACAGCTAAAGAGGTACCTCAAGATAAACAGGGTGCAAAGTACTGTGTCTGTTCCGTGGTGCTTGTGTTCTCCTCAAGCAACTCCATCTGAGGTGCAGAGCAGTTCAAGATCATCTAACTTCTCAATTTGTTCTACATGCATTGGATGCTTCTGTAGAGCAATTCCACCAAAAGCTTTGAGAAACCTGCTTTGCCATTGCTTCCAAATACAAATTGCTATCGCTCCTATGGTAATAATGTAAAGTCATCCACTCTTCTGCTGCAGTTCCCAGAATCCTGCCCTAGCTGTGTCAGACAACTTCCAATACCACAGAGGATGCTGTTACTGAGCATCTATACTGGAACTCAACCCTTGGGGCACTGCCCAGTTGAAACTAAGGCCATAGGGGAAACTTCTACGCCCCTTCACTTCCACAGAGGTAAAGGCAGCAAGGGACATCAAGCACAGTTACATAAGTTCCCAGAGATACTGGAACAAGTATCTTCTGTAAACAGGAAACTGACCAAAAACAAACAAAATCACTTTTCCCTACACATCAGAATTCTTCAAGCCAGTTTGTATTACAGAAGAGTAAGACTCCTTTTAACTGGACCAGTTTTAACTCACTATAATGAAATCTACGTAGAAAAACCTGACTCACGGGATTTTGCCACTGCAGGTATGGTTGTAACAAAGTCTCAAATTAAAGGTTCAATTTTTGTGCAAGAATTTATGGCCTAAAAACTAGTCTAGGTTTAGCAAGGCAGCTAAAAGGTCCAAAGGCAGCTACATATGGTCCAAAATACCAGGTTTAGTTTCAGAAAAACACAGCACAGTAGAGGGCTATCAAAAACAAATCACTGGTTTGTTAGAATTTCAGTCATTGTACCTTCTTCGTCTGAGTTTTCTTCTGTGATTACAGGCATCCCGATATGCTGAGTAACAGTTTCCTTTGCCGCTTGCATTCCACCTGCAGATAGATTTTTTTTAGGAAAAATTGTCAGTTTTTTTTTTTGCTGCTGCCTCTCAGATCCAGCAGTTCAGAGATTGTTGACTTGTTGCTCCCTTCACTTTCCATTCAAAGGCTTTAGAGAAACACCTACATTTCACAGTACCTTCATATGGCTCACTAACAAAACCTTCAATAACAAGTAATTAATGCTGCAAAATTAAAGCTCATTAATCACCAACTCAGATAGAACTCAAAATGCCCTTATTCCTCTTCAACACTTCATCTACTGTTTTAAAAGTGAAGCAAAGGCAACATTGCCTAATGCTCACCTCTGAAGAGGGATGAATTTTCTCAGTAACTTTTTTTTTGTAGGAGAAGTTAAGCTTTGAAATGAAATTAATCCCTGTCTTCAAAATAAACTTTTGGTGTTCAACTGCATTTAACCTTTAATAAATAAAAAGCAAATTGAAAACTTAAATGGCAGAGTAACTTCTATCAGTTTAAAAGTGGGATACCAGAAAGACAATTTCCTTAAAAAAAAGTAATTTCTCATGTTTTCAGAACTGGGAGACAAGGAGATCTAAAGAAACTCTTGGAAGACAAAAAAAAAAAATAAATGCAAAATGTGCAAATACCTACAAAGTAAAATTGCACCATATGATGCAACTGATGATATAAATGCTGTGACTGTAAAATAACAAAATCAATCACTGGTTAGTTCAGATATGCCAAAGATCAGCAACACCAGATAGGATCTGTCCAACAGAGACCTGAAAGGGACAGCTGATCTCCCTCTCCTTCCTCACCTCCTCATTTGACCTAGCAAAGTACCTTCACACCAGGTCTTGTACCTATCTCACATCAAAATGAGTCAGTCCTCAAGGTCTGAGACTTGGTCTCCTTCAGAATAGATTAACATAAATGACAACACCATACAACAAGAATCCACATAAACAGCTAAACCTTTAAGTGGTTGGTTTCAGCATCACAATTCCAACAAACTCCACAAATAATAAAAAGTATATTAACGTAGCAGCTTTGGGTCAGGTAAGTCAATTAAAAAAAAAAAAAACCAAAACCAAACCCAAACTTCTGGTCTAAGGCAGAAAGGAGTTCTCAGTCCAACATTCTTCTAAAAATGTTCATCACATCCTTGCTCACTCCGTTAACATTGTCTGTGCTTATTCTCTCACTCAGCATTTTTGGTCTGTGGGCAGCCATTCTTGTCACCCATAAAGTTCTATCCTCTACACAGCATTCAAGGGGAGATTACAGGCAATTGCGTTTAATAATCCATAATATTTCCTGTTAAAGTTTGAAGTCTTTCTGGCTGCATTAAGCAAGGGCCTTCACTGAGCACATACAAGGACATCCCAATGCTTCTTACATCAGTATAAACCAGAATGATATCAAATACAAGCAGTTAAAAGTATTGCCTTCTAGGGTGCACTTCAAAGTAAGAAAAAAGGTCCTAAAGACTGGATCTAAGTACTCCGTGTCTCTTTAAAAAAAGTTTGCTCCTTAAAATTGTTTTTATTCCTAGCTAAAATTAGAATGCTCAGGAGAAATAACATAGGATTACAGAACAGAAGCACAAAAAGCAAATTGCAGGTGTATAAAAAACCCTCCTGGCAAGAAGGGAAAAGCTGTAAGTTGAACAGATCTAGAACTGTTTTAATGTAATAATTGCAATGCTGAGATTTGAAACAATTTGAAAAGAGTTTTGAAGCTGCATCATTTGTTGACAAAAGATTTGTATTCACATGGAAGTACTAAACATTTCAGCAACAAAACCCCCAAAATAAATTACAAGTATTAGGCGGAAGGAGAACGATGTGATAGTGCAGGTACTGGTCTTACAAAGCAATCATCGTCATTAATACATCAGTACCATCTTCTCTTCAGAAATACTAGAGGATATTCCTTCAAAAGCTCAGGAACAGAATAGAAACAGGCAAGGTATTCTTTGGATTTCATGAAGATAGTGTGAACTCTCAAAATTAGGCTGATTTTCATCAAAAAGCTTCAAAAGTAGAAGTTATCTGTCAGAAGAAGAAACAGAGACACCTATCTTCATCTCCAGTATGTTCGTTATGTGGCAGTGGGAAAAATTAAGACACTGCCACACAGGACATGCTTTTCCAAGGTCCTGCCTTTCCAGAGAAAAATTAGCAGGATTATGTATGAGACTTCAGATTAACAATAAACCGCAAGCCCTCATGTTGTCCTTCTACCTGACCAGACTGCAGAAAACAGACAAAAAGGTTCAACTATGATACCGGTATCATAAAACGTTTTTTCAATCTTCTACATGCGCTGAACAACAGTAAAATTTAACCCAGCTGCCTCAGCCAGCAAAGCAATGGATAACTTTTGCAGTCTCTCCAGTTTCAACAATGCAATGGAGAAATACCTTTTATTTCCAAAGAATCTCTTCCTCTTTCTTGCTGTGGTCTCCTACTGGTTTTTTTACTTCGGCTTGGAGATTTCCCAGAATTCAATCCTGATTCAGAAGATTCTAATTTTACTTGACGGTGCCTTCTGGATTTGGAAGCCTAGAACCCAACATACAAATGATACAAGAAAGCTACACTTCTACAGCCAGATATTACTGTATGTCACCCAGTATTTTACAAATCAGCAAGGGCCAAACCATCAACTTCCACATCAGGGTGAAGAAGGGATGGAAGGGGAGGGAGGAGGAAGGGAGGATTCCCACTAGTTACTGTTCTTCAGTTTTAACAGGACAATGCCCTCCTATGATTTAATGGGTGCATCACTTAAAATTCAGGTAATGAAACATTTATTTTCAAACCACGCTCCACTGGTATCAACCAACACCATGTTACACACAACTGCATGCAGGAAAAAGGAACGCTTCCAATGCTGCTGCCCCGTAAAGCCTCCTTACTGTCCTATTTCACTTAGGTGCTTAGCAAACATTATCACTGCGTATTCACAAGTCTGGACCGTTATGCATTCCAGAGCTCTGTTTCATTTAATAATGCATTTTCCAATATCAGATTTTAACAAACAAGGAAAGTTCTCCTGTTTCTCATAGGCCTGCTACAGAAAAAGACAAATCAACAATATTTTTTAAGTAGCAGTTATTGAAACAATGTTTCCAAGAACTTCTAACTGACTTTAAACCCCCAAGTTCCATTTTCACAAGCTTCTTCAGAGATTCCAGTGTCTAAGCTTCAAGGAATTAACTCATCTACTTTAAATTCCATCTACTTAAATGGAGTGTAAACACCAAGACACCTTGTAAATTAAAATCCCCCAAGCATAGACCATATCTGCATCATTTCCATAAATCTAACAAGAATAATTAAGAGCTTTGGGTTTCCCCAACATGTTACAAAACCTAGAACATCTGAAGTAGAGAGTGCAATTTTAACTCATTCCTTTCTGACCCTACATTTACATTAAAACTGGCACTTAAAACTGTTCTTTAAAAATAAATACAACCCCATCATCAAATTTTATACCCACCTCAACAACCGCAGAGTAAGACTTATATTTGATTCTAGCCAATGCATTCGCTCTTTCAGAACCCTGCAAAGAAACAAGATCAGTCAGAAAAAGCTTTCATACTATTTCATATTCTATTATAGCAGTATTGAAATGAAGTATCACATCAGACAATCACTTGAGCAATATCTCACTACAGCTGTAATTCTTTAATTAGTTCTATATAATTAGAATATAATCACATCTTGCTCAAATTCGAAGTTGAAATAAGCAGATAAGTACAACATGAGATAATTTTGTAGCATAAAAAATTGACATCGCATTTAGTTGAAACTCCAAGAAAAACCATGAAGGAGTCTGGCCAAGAAAACACAGCTCTTTCCCCTCCTTACCTGAAAGAGACTTATGAGCATCTAAGAGCTCTCACAGCAGCGAATGCTCACAGCTTAACAGAAAACCATGCAATTTGAAAATGAAACCACACAAACACACAAGAAAAAGCAACCAGCCCCACTGGCTGCTCCTGGAACTCACTCTGATGCTATCAAGCCTTGACATACACTGTTTAGCCTGTGATCCAAAGTCACAAAACTAACAGACTTGGCCTGCACAATGTAGCAAACAAATCAAATTTTCTTACCTCTGATTTTAGCAAAGTCTCTTCTTCCTTTTTCTTTGATATTTCATCAGTTTCTTCAGCATTTAGGAATAATTTCTGGAAAAATACCGATTTTCAAACATCTGTTATACACAAGACAGCTAAAATCCAAGAATTGCGAAAAACAAACAAAAAAAAGTATTTACACACACATGCTCATTTTCTCCCTCAATCTTACTCTATGGGCTTCCCCTGACCCAAGAATAACTGTTACAGAGGTATTTCAAACAGCCATCCTAACGCTGCCCATAAGACACATCTTCCAGGGCTCACCTCTCAGCAACCGTTTCTGTTATCATAGAGGCAATACCACATACAAGTCCACGTCCTTCCCCTATACCGTGACTCTGCCTAGGGTTTTACTCACTCCATGTCTTCAGTGTTACAGTTCCTTCTGTTTAAGGCTGAGATTTACAAAGTATTTTCAGAGGTAATTACTCTTAAGAAGGACAGTTCTTACACGTTCACACAATCGGTTAAGTTGCCACAGCACGATGTTTGGTATCACCTACCATTCTGTTCTGCTGCCATTCCTGGTGTTCCAAGGTTATGTCTTTAAGAGTAACTACAAATTCATCTTTTATCAAGCTCAGCGCCTTGTCTGGCTGGGATTTGTCAGCTGAAATGACACACTTCATTTTCTGATAGTGTTCATGAATATTCATCAGTTCCTAAAATAAAAAAAATACTCTTTTTAGGGGGGGAAAAAAAAAAAAAAAGATTCCAGCAGTAAAGCAGTATTAGTCCTCAATGGACAAAACCAGGGTTATACAAACCATTCTAAGGAGACCATGGAACTGGCAGGAATGCTGGAAACAGATTCTGTTTAGATCAGCTCAGGTTTAGGGAGCCTGGCAACACTGCTACCTAGCGCTGTCCCATCAGGCCACCAAACAAGCAAAAGAAGAGTATCTTGCACTATTTAAGCTAAGAGAGAAGCCTCTGTGATACTCAGGATCAGTGGTCATAGAGGCCTCATGCTGATATGGTGGTCTGTTTTCACCTCCTTGGAGAAGGCATTTTACTTCCTCCTTTTGAGGAAGCACATCTTCTCACCCTGCCGTTTCACAGATGACTGATTTTTGTACCACTGTAGTCAACCTTACTGATGATACATACTTGCTAGCAGTGAAAAAAAAATCTGCAAACAAAAATGTTACTGAGTCATAGTGAACAATATAACAACCTCTACCCAGCTTGAATTACTCCATATTAAAAAAAAAGTGTATTATATATTCAAAAACCCAAGTTTTAAAAAGAGAAAACAAAGGTTAGAGAAGGCTATAAACTTGCAGATAATTAAATTCCTATTACTACAAGTATCAAACCTCCAGCTGCAACCTGCAGACATAGCAAAACAAACATGCTTCCCCTCACCCACCATTTTTTATTTTTCTCTGCCTAGAAGACAATTAACCATTTACACTCTTCCCCTTTTACATGTTACTGAGTCAAAACCACCAAACATTAGAGGATATTTCAGTATTGAAAAATGTACCACAATTCTTCCAAAACAAAAGCTGTGTTTCTGAGTGTTTGGTAAAATTGCTGGCACAGACTATGACTCTAGTCTGCTTTCTGTAAGACGACTTACAAAGGATGAGACTCTGCTGATTAGGCAAGTTGTAGCCCTTGCACAACAGAAGAAAACCAAACCAAAACAAAACGTGATTAATCTGTAGTTTAAAAGTTACTGTACCTCCAATACATCGTTAGTGATGAGACTGTTCACTCTGTTACTTGGGTCCTTAAATTCTTCTTTAAATTCATTTTCCTGAATCTTCTTCTTAGTTCGGTAGTTTAGCTAAAGCAAGAGACAACCCTTTGTAACCTGAAAGCAAACTTAAAATAGCAGCACCTCTTGAAAATTCTTACTGCAAATGCAGCCACCAAGGGATGCTGAAAGGCACAAAACCATCTCATCAACAACAGCATCCGGCTTTACGGTCAAGTGCTCGGAGTCAGCACTTTCAAAAATTATCCCCAGTCAAGAATTGAAACCCAGATTCAAGAGTTTGACATTTCCACAAATTATAAGAACATGTTGAACCTGTTAAGAACACTAGATACTGAAAAAATATTTTCAGGTCAGTCACACACTACATTCAAACGTCCTCCAAGCTTTATGTCACATATTTAGCTACCTAAAGGAAGACATACTCCATTTCAACACAGCCTCAAAGCTAAACTACATACACGAGTGCTGTTGAATTGTCGGCCACTGGAAGCTGGAGATACTTTATTAAAAATGTTAACTCATTAACATAATAACTCACTAGCTTTGGCATTGCTGTGAAATGGAATGCTCTGGCGAGTCGCAGTGTCCTAAAGATGTATGCTGCGTCATAATGCTGGGAGTCCAGCAGATCCTGTTGAAATCTCTGGATTTCAGGCCAATCCTTGAGTGCAATTCTGATCTGCAACAAAACAGTTGTACATTGTCATACTGACCTGGGTACTTCAACAAATAAAAATGAATTCAGCCGACTGCTGTGATCAAGTTATACTCTGCGCAGTACCGGGATATCTGGGGTGTAACATATTGCATGATCTCAGAACCACAGAGAGGATCCCACTGTAACATTTGTTACTACTGTCACATTCTCTATCTGCATTTTGAAAGCTTATCTGCTTCATTTTTGAACAGAGAAGAGCTTCCTATCTGGCAAACAAGATTTCTGAGATCACAGCTACAATTTAGGAGGCATATACAATATTTTAGTCACCACCATGTGAGTTCTCAAGCACAAAGGTGTTCGAAAGGCTACCTTTTCCATGGGGACTGTCTAGTTCTATGTATTTTGACTTTAAGAAAATGAGAGAAAATGCCCTGCCCACTTAGGAGGACAAAGCAGACAGTTATAACCTATATCTTACATCTTGTAAAACTTCAAGAACAATTACCTTTTGTTTTGGCTGGCAAAGCTGTGTACTATAGAGCCCATACAAAAGGTACAGAGCACCAACGCGGATCTGGAAGGCGTACGGAGGCAAGAAGTACTGCTGTGCTAGTTCTAAAGTCTTCTTTGTGAGCTTATTCCTCTCCAAAGCTCTTATTCTACCACTAAACAAAAAGAAAGCACATTAAAGCAATGAAAAACGAAATACCCTCCAATCATATTTTTAATCTCTTATCATGAGCATTGCAAGAACTCTCTCTGAAGCATCAGTGTTCAAATCACATGCTTTGCTAATGAACAGAATAAACTGAACTCGTTGTTTTTCAGTATTACACAGGGAACGCTGCTTCCCTGCCATTTACCGACACACCAGCCTGGCAAACCTTTGCCAAGGGAGCGGGGAACACACCCACCAACATCCCCCTTTAAGGTCTCCCGCACCACCAAGGGGCAAGCTGTGGGAGAGGGGAACACTGGGGTCCCCTGAGGCGAGGCACGGGCAAAGGGGCGCGAAAGGGCGGCCGGACTCGGTGCCTTTCGGGCCGGTGCCGCTCAGGGCGGCTGGCAGCGGGCAGGCCGCGGCGGCAGCGGCCCGCACCCAGCGGCGGGTGGGCCGGCCGGGGCTCCTCACTCACTAGAAGATGGTGTGGAAACGGCGCTCCCGCCACAGCTCGGCGAAGCGCTCGAAGCGGACGGTGTCGGCCTCCTGGAAGGCGCCGAGCAGCTCCTCGCAGTCGGCCTGCAACCCCGGTACCGAGCTCATGCCGCTCCGCGCTGCCGCCTCTTACACGGCTGAGGAACCCGCGCATGCGCGCCGCCCGCAGCGGCGTAGCGTGGCCTCAGCCGCGAGGGGGCGGGGCCGCCCGGACCTCCCGGCGGGGACGCGGGAGCTGTCACTGCCGTGGCCAGGCTCGTTCTGTCTGCCCCGGGGGCCGCCGTCCCTCCTGCCCCACACCCTGGAGGGCGAGCCTGGTCCGCAGGCACAGAGACCCCTTCGACCAGCGCGCCCCTCGGCCACCCCGGAGGGCGGTCGGGGAGCAACCCGCGGGGAGGAAGGGGTTTTGGTGGGAAGGGGCGGCCGGCGGGTTCGGCCAGGCAGCCGCCACCGTACGACAGACCCAGGGAGCCGGGGGATGCCGGTGGGGTGTGGGGCTTCGGCGTTCCCCGCGCCGGTCCCCGCGGAAGCACGGCTGTAGCCCGGCAGGCCCGCTAACGGCGGGGTCTTCTGAAGGAAAGAGGGGCTCGGCAGCGCCGCGCCGCGCCGGCGCTTCGCCGCCATGGAGACGTGACGCCCCGCCACGCTCCCGGCCAGACGGACCCCGCGGAGCGCTTCTGCGCTGCCCGCGGCTCCGGCGCCGTGCACCCCGCTGCCGAGGGCAGGCTCGGCGGCTGCCCCCCTGCCGGAGCAGGGCCGGCCCACGGGGCTCGGCGGCTGCGGGAAGCCCTGTTTCCGCCTGAGTAAGCGTGGCGGGCAGGGGATCAGGCGGCGGCCGCCCTCTCTGAGCTCAGGGGCGGCGTGTCGCCCGATCCCCGCATGCACGGCCACACGTAGGCGACCGGGGCGAAGCCGGGCGGGCGGGGAGGGGGCCGCGGCTGCCGAACCGCACGTAGAGGGTGGGTGGGCGCGGCCTCGCCGGCGGCGCGGAACCGGGCGGCGGGGGCTCTCCTGCTCCGCGCACGTAGGGGCGAGCAGCTAACCGAGGCGGCTGGGGAGAGGAGCGCTGGCGGCGGAGAGCCCCCGCGCCCCGGGTGAGTACGGACCTGCGGCACCGGGGGAGGCGGGCGAGCAGCGAGCACCGACTCGGGGCGAGGTGTTTTCTGGGGAAGTCGGGTTTGGTGCTGTCTTCCCCGAGAAGCCCCGCAGCTCTCTGGCCGTTCCCAGGAGGATTTAGGGACGGGGCTCCAGGTTTAGGACGTCGTTCCTGTGATCGGCGACCGCGGGCGGGTTCGCCCCCGCGGGCAGGGCTTGGCTGCGGCCGGGCTGCGGGCAGCCTGCGGGCTGGCGGGAGCGGGGCTGGGCGGAGGCAGCACCTGCGCTGGGGAGCGGGTCCCCGGGCTCGGCGGGAGAGTGCCCCGGTGCTGCCGCGTCCCTGGGGGAGAGGGGGCTGCGAGCTCGGCGCTGGGGGAACCCTAACGGGTGGAAAACGGCACGTAGGAAAAGTGGCGAGTACGGGTGGGATGGTTCGTTGCGTTCTGCCTTTAGGGTACTTAAACCTGCAGGAGTTCCGCGCTGTGACCCGGCTAAAAATTCACCTTTTGCTTTCTCAAATAATCATGCACTGCAAAATGAATTTTAAATTCTGCTGGCTCTGGTACCGTCATGTTCTACAAATTAACCATTAGCATCAACTAATGGATCCAAGGGTCTCTCCTCAAAGCCAGGGCTCTCCAAGCTATCAGCTCCTACAGTGACAGCAGCTTCCACAACGCTTCAGGCACAAAAGCATCTTTCCGTATTTCCCAAAAGGTTGCTGGAATCCAACCTTTAGCAGCCTTTATCGATGGGTAGGAAATGAGTGTCCATCAGCTGAACAGCTGTTGCCTTTAAGCACCACCGGTTGCCACCGTCCTTGATGATAGGAAGAAGCGTTAGCAGAGCTGTTAGGTATGAAATGGTCAGGTTTTAGCAGCTGCAGGGGTAGAGCTGCACCTGCTGGGGTTTGGTTTGGCTTTTTTTCTGAAAAGACATTTTTATCTATCGTTTGGATTCATGATTAGAGACACAGGGCAGTGGACCGCGTTCATCCAGTGCGTGACTCTGTCTTCAACAAAATATGCTGGTTTTGGAACAGAATGTCAACGCTGTTGGGAAAACAGTTATAATATGCTTCCCCCCCAAAGGACTGAAGGATTCAAAGCACAAGCAAGTTAATAATTGACACATCACGGAGCGAGTTTGTCATTACTTACAGGTCAAGCCAAGCCCTACTTAGTTACAGGAGTTATCCCTGAATTTAAAAGGAGCGGAGGAGCTTGGCGCGCCGGTGATGCCAGATTTGTAAAGCTTGAGTGTGTTTTCTGATTTTTGCATTGTAAGCATGCAGTGACTGTTGTGATTTCTCAGAGATGGTGTTTCAGGAAACATTAGATGGGAAATTCTTTTCTTCTAAGGCAGATGGGGCTGCCTGGGATGGGACTTTCATTGTGTAAGCTGACTGGAGATGTAGTGAGGATGAGGCTGTTGTGCCCAGATGTTAACGTGTGCGAAGTCTTTCCTTGCAGAAAGTTTGGCTACAGTGTAAAGAATAAAAATGCAGAGGAATAAAAAAAAGCAATAGGGTCTCTTAGTAGAATTCCCCTTACTCTGGTGTACACAATGAAATACAGTGCAATTTTTAGGGTAATTGATAATCGTGTTGACAAATTGTGCGTTTTCATCTAGTGTTCCTTCAGATTTTTCATTAGTACAATTTAATAATTAGACTGCCTTCCAAACTGAAAAAAAAAATTTAAAAATAATTAGATGAGGTAAGGAAGAGTGTGCTGGTTACTCTATCTTCTTTGTAGGATGAAGACCTGTTTGCCCTATTAATTCCTAGCTGATAAGTTACGACTTAAAAAGCCATTTGTCCTGCATAGACATAAATACGGGAGTTCTTGAGTCACACACAGTGCAAGACAACTCCTTTTTTTGTATTAGAACACATTTTCAAATTGAAAACATGAAAATAAATAATTTTAAATAGATTTTCATTAAAATAAGCCATGGATATAGTTTATTAAATCGCATACTCAAACTTCTGTATGTACAAACCTATCGCTAATACCAAATACCAGGATCATACTCTACTGTGACAGCACTTGCACATGCCTTCAGCTTTCAGACTTCCCAGCCAAGCAAAAATGTTGTGGAAGATTTTTAATCCGTGCAGTAGGAAGCGATATTGATTTAACAAGACAGCGGGAGTCACAAGTTCTTGTTATTTGCATGTTCAGAGAGCAACTGAAATCACCTGGAGACGTCACCCTGGATTCACCCTAGTTTGTTTTGTTACTAAGGGCGTTCTCGTGATTACTCAAAGGGGTATCATAAACGTTCTCTGTCCCTCTGGCTCCGTATCCGTTGCCCTCTTCTCTCTTTAGCTTCCCACAGAAAAATCTACACTGTCCCTACTGTCCAACTTGTTAAATCATTTGCCTGACCTCTTAAGTTCAAGCATGCAGTGCACTTAATTCTGGTGAGATAACCCTTGGGTCTGGGGTGAAGGGGCTTCAGCTCTAAGGGCAGGACAGAATTTACAAACGCTTCTGGAAAACAAACCATGTGTACACTCAAGTGTCAAAATTTCTGAGTTCAGTAGTAGGTAAATCAGACCTCAAACATGCAAGGGAGTTCTAGTTATGCTGCGTAGTGGTTATTTAGTTCACTTCTAGAAGTTTTGCCATCTGCCACCTCCATCTTTTAGAACAGGGATAAGGGGTGAACAGAAAGATCACAGATGCCACGAGTTAGAAACAAACCCTCTCTTTTATTGAATTTTGTACTGTTACACAATCAAAAAGAAATACAGTCACAAGTGTCAAAATGTTTCAAGAGAAATATCAATTGCAATACGTTGTACTTGGTTCCAAAAAAGAATTCCATTAAAATAGACCACTTCTCCATGAAAGAATACTGCTATTATTCACAAAATCTACCATACTGTATAAATCCAGTAGCAAACTCTTTAACTTTTTGGTAACTTGGCAAGCCTTGCTCAAGGTAAACAGGGAAGCAGAAAGAAAATGACAACTCAGTTCTTGAATTTGGATCAAAAATCACCATTCTCCAGAATGGAGCCTTCCAGGGAGTGAAGTGCCTAACGGCTAATGGTATTTTGAATGAAAGCTGGATACCCAGCTTGCATGAGTTCCTATGAAACTGGTCTTCCTACAAAGTACTCCTGGCCTGTGAAGTGTTTATTTTCATGCTAGACAGTTACAGTTTGAGTATCTTGTGTAAGTCCAGTGACATTTGAGTGAGATGTGCATTCTGTTCAGCAGCAGCTGATCAGTGGGGACAGGAACAGAAGGTTGATCTCAGGCACGGCCAGCCTGGTTGACAGTGGTCAGGCACTCATGGGCTCACAACTCCCAACTTCCAGAGCACTGTGCATCAAAGGAATCAGTTCATTCAGCAGTGTAACGGGGGAGAAAGCTGGCCAGCGCATAGTGGTGGAACAGCCCATGTTTCTACCTTTAGCTACCATTGTTTAGCTGTTTAATTAAACAGCTCTTGAAAGAACAAAAAATTGCTATTAAATATGCTGTAGTTTAATCTGTAATCATCAGACTTCTTTGAGCCTACAGCTGTACTTCATTGGAAGCAGAGCTGATCAATTCATCCAAAGTAAGCTCTGAACTCTTTAAATTGTCACCAGTGTTATATGTAAAGTTGTAAAGGGTCTTTCTGGCCTTAATCTGTGATTCTTTGATTCAGTTATTACTCAGGGAGAGTTTAATGAGTGTACGCAGACACACAGGAAAGGAAACTTAGTAGTGAATTGCTTCGGTTTCACCTGAAGATTATAAAGGTCACCACAGTTGAAGCCGAACTCACTCCAGGGGAGGAAGATATGCTAGAAAGGTTGTACTTTGGACTCCAGGCTACCTTAATTTACTCAGTATATTACACCTCAAGATCAAGTTTCTGGAGAACAGGCTTCAGTGACTTCTTGGGAGCTACAGCTGTAGTTCTTTATAACTACTTTCAGGTAGTCATGATTTACAATGTCATCATAAATACTAGTTTAAAGATTCCTTTACCCTTTAAGAAAACCATCACTGTTGTTGATAAAAACATCAATTAGAATCAATATATAAAAATAATAATTGTTTTACTTGACTACTGCTGTAGTCACAATAACCTTCTGGAAGGTAACTGTTATTCTCCTCAGTTTATCATTTCCACATGATCCAGCACGTTTCACATGCAGAAAGAGGTAACTGGAGTTTCTTCTTTACTAGTGAGGAATAAATGCTCCAATGTAGCACCTCAACATTTTAAAAGGTAGCAAGTCAGCAAAGAAATTATTGAAAACCATTAAGAAAACATTTAGAAAGTAATGTATTCTAGATGCTTGTCCTCTAAAGTAGGTTTGGAATCACCGTGTATTCCCAGAGTCCAAGGGGAAAAAAAAAAAACCACAACACAAAAAATGCAGCTAAAAGGTGCACTTCTAAATTTTGCAAACTCACAACTGCATGTAGCAAAGCTCGTACAAGGCCATAGCAATTACTGTTATTTTTCGATGCATTCTTCTCTAGGAGGTTTGGTATGGGGTTTTTTTTGCTGTTTTTTTCCCTAAACCAATAGAGCTACTGCAGTTCATTCGATTAATTGCTTGTTTCAGTCACTTTTACCAGGACAGTAACAAAATGCTATGCCTTGTTATTGGGTACAATTAAAAAATGTGAGAAGGGGGAAGATTCTTTGATGAAATGTCGCTCATTTACATCCCCAGCTGCAGTCATTAAGAGCAGAGATGATTGCAGGGGGTCATAACCACAAGTCATGTGGGTCACTTATGTTTTCCTTCTCTTTCCAACATGGATTTTTCTCTGAAAATTCACTGCCCTCTTGAAGTACATTGAAGAGGAACTGACAGATCCAAACAGGTCAGGCTCCTCCTAAATGAGATCAAGGGAGCAGCAGCACATCATCAGGCAGGATGGTGGGAAGTTTCTCTTGGGAGATGGGAAAGGATAACCCACCCAGCCAGCTCAAAGCTCGCTGGGGCAGTAAGAAAAGCAGAACCCCCTTGTGTCTTTCACATGTCTGCAGGACTCTCCTCACTATCTCATAGAAAAATCACATTAATGAAACAGTAACAGTAATCTTAGAAAACAGGTTAAGCTTATGTACCATTGTATTGATTTCTAAGGAGTCAAGAGTCCAATGAAACCAAAGTTTCCAAAATAAAACCAAAATAATTGTGACACTCCACATTAGAAAAAAATTCTCAGTGTAAGAAATCTAAAATAGTTTGAAGAATGCACAGAGTGTCTTGGCCATATTTACACGTTGCAAGGGTGTATCAGTAGCATCGTGGTTTAAGACAGTAAAATGAAAAAAGTCACCTAGTCAAAGTTACTGAGTCAACAGCACAAGAACATAGAATAAGCTTTACCATCCAGTACTAGCTTAATTTTCTAAGCGTGCAGTTTTGAGATAAAAATCCATCTTTAACTGATCACTCCTGTGAATTTTACTTTTTCCTGCTTTCCAGTGTTACCTTGATCAAGCTTCCAGAGACAAGCCTTTAGCTGTTCATAAGGAAGAATCTTTCCACTCTGAAGTCACACAAATATGCTGTCTCCTCACTTTCAAGTTTGCTAACTGGTGCGATAACAGATTGAGAAGTTTAACATCTTTGGCGAGCGGTAGTACAACACTGTCTAGGAGACTTCAGTACTGAATAGGCTCAAATAATTAATGCAGAGATGTTACAATCAAAGTAAGGAAGCAGTGATTTCCAATCAACTCTAAGTTAAAAAGGGAACACGGATGAACAATAACCACTAACAAAAATATAAATTATCTCATTTCTCTCAGATAACACACTCCCCAAGGGGGCCTGGTCCACATATAGTTTATTGATGTAAGAAAACAATACAGTTAGTGTTAGATCCAACCACAAAGAGCAGAAGAATGAGCGAATGAAGGTTTTGTACAGTACATATAGGAAAATAAGATGTTTGTGACAACTATATATTTCTAAATAAAAAGGCTTCTAAGTATATTCAAGTTATTGAAATCTACATGAAAACATATGGATGTTAATAGCAACAAGGTGCATAAAACCAAAACATCAAAATATTGAGCAACTCAATGATGTACTAGATAAAACTTTGCTAACAATGCAAGATGTTTTACAATCTGCTTGAAATATCACCTATACCACACAGGGTAAGCTGAACATTTAGATTTAAGATCATACACAATATTAGCATTAACTTCAACAACTACAGGCAGGAATTTTTTTTTTAAGCTGGCAAAGTGACTACTTTAAGAACATCAAACTCTCTCTAAATTGAGAACGTATCCAAATAAAACACTGCTAGCCCTTTCCAGATAAAGCCTTTCCTTTGACTAACCATACTCCTTGAAGTCAAAAGCATAAGACAGCATTTGAGAACAATTTATATTACAGTGTGATTAAAATAATGACATAATCCAGAGTTTAAACATGATTTCATAGGCAAACAAAAGAGGATTCTTCTTAAAAACTAGTTTTTATAAATGCATACTATATTGCATGAGGAACTGCTGGTATTTTTTAAGAAAATATATTGTGCGATTGTGGCTACAATGCACTGCTGCGAAGCATTGTTGTTTCTTATAAAAACTATTAAAATAAAAAACATTTGAACGTAAAGAGTAAGAGAGCACAAGTCTTCCAACTACCTATGAAGAACAGGATGGAAGTATTGCCAGTTTTTCCTGTGTTGACATTTTACTAATAATAAGTTTTGGTGACCAACTCCCCAGCCAAAAAATAAATACTTTTTTTTTTTTAAAATCAGGTGCATATTTCAAAGCTGCTATTGCAAGTGTGTTTTAAATGTAATGGACTTAAAAGTGTATGTACCAAAGAATTATAAAAATGCACTATAGTTTGAGTTACTGTTACATAAAGAACATATTAAAAAGACTGTCAAAATAAGTAGAAAGGGGATCAAAACTGAACTAACTGAATTAGTGCAGTACTGTAGCCAGGCTTCTAAAATCAGATATAGAAAATATAAATAGACTGCTTTAGGTGATGATTCACCAGTGTCCAAAAAAGGAACAAGTATTGTGAAAGCTCAGTTAACTTGATCCAGAGCTCTGAGCAGTTCTTCACCCTGTAGCAGGTTTCTGTTGCCTTGTATGGGAGCGTTTACTTCGCAATCGTAACTCGTGAGCTGGGGTAGTCCGCTTTCGTCCATCGACTGCCCTAGAAGTTTACTTGCTATGTCTATAGAGGGAGGGGAAGGAGAAAAAGCGCACTTTATTCACCATGCTTAACCTTTCCTCCCAAACTGTTCTTAAAGGAGGGAAGTTTGGGTTTGCTTTTGTCACTTGGCTCTCTTTCACACAGCCCCTCTCCACCCCGCTCTCCCCATTAGAAGGAGATACCAACCAGTTGATAGTAGAATGATTGTCTTTTGCTCCACACCATTATGACCATTTGTTTTGCATCCCTTTACACGTTTCCAAGCAAGCGATGCATTGCCTCCACGGTCACCTGTCTGCTGGCATAAAGACCCCTAGAAAGAAATAAAATAAATCTTCTGTATTGAATACTGTATCTTTCTGGCCCTCCTCCTCCCTCTTCCAAACAGTTCCTGTCACTCAGTACTAATGTAGGCATCGTTAGAATTTAAAGTGGACTTCATTCAGAACTTGAGGATCAAGATATTTCCAAGTACACTGGCCTTGAAAATTATTTAAGAGAAAACTGAATCAGTTGGAGACCTTACTTCCCTTACAGAAAACAATTACTAAGTGCTGGTTATCATCAGTTACCATGGCTCAAAATGAGCATGTACATGTACACATACACACCCAGTTAATTACTACTGCTCTTGTGTGAGTAAGCATCAGGTTTTCACTGGAGTCTTTAATGGTTTTCTGCACTGGAATTAACAGTGTAGACAGGAGACTGAGGGACCTCGGTAGGTCGATTCGATCTAAATTTAAGATGTAAATTCTGCTTGCACTCCAGTTAATGCCACCAAGCCATCTGACCCAAGTCTTGTGTGGAACGCAGTCCTAAGCCATTCTGTTGCGGACGTGGCTCCTTAGCATATTGTTTTGACAGCAGCATGGACGATCTGGAGATTAGAAAGCTTTTAAGGGCTCCATATAATTAGGGTAAGTAGGAAGAAGCTGCTACTGAAACAGATGGGATGGAAGGAAAAAGCTCCATCTTAGTATCAAGTTTGCTAGAAAAAGTAGTCGAATCTGCAAAGTTTTGTCTTGTTAGTAGTACTGACTGCTGCAAAAGAGGAAAAGGCATTTCAGAACACTGCCATTACCCTGAACACTTAATATAGTAAAGAACATATGTTTTCAGGTTCTAAAACATCTACGGAAGTCAAAAGGACAGTTGTGTAGTAGAACAACTCAGATTTAGAAGCTGCATTTCATAGTAAGGTCAGTCACCTACACCATTGCTGGTCTAGTTTTTTACTGTGAATGCAATACAGCCCTAAGGAAGATGCAGCCCCTGATTTCTCCATGTAACGATTTGGATAATTATTTCATAATCACTATAACACATATTGCCCTTGTCTAATTCTCCTGTTTTCTAGAAAACTGAAGTAGGATTTTACTTTGGTCTTCACTTATTTTCACTCTTTGAAAAATAAGTCCTGCTTCCTTACAGCTAAGATGTTGTGGCAAGTTTTTGCAGTCCCAGAACACCACATATTCTAAGCTTGGGTTTAACATCATTTTTCTTCTGTGCATGTGCAAGGCCTAGTTCATTCTCTCTGAAATCCACTGTGGATGAAAAAAGCCAAGGAACAAAAGCACTTGCTTGAAATAACATCAGTAAGACCCAGCTATATGGAAAATTCAGCTTCTGACTGTGCAGAAGCCAGCAAAATATTTGTAACACTTCTGTCAGATACAGCAAAAAGAAAAAGGTTTAGCAAAGGATGATGTGTTGAAGCATTAAAAAGGCACTGAGCATAGAAGCCTGAACAGTATTACAGCAGTTAATACAGAACTGCTTGTGTTCTGTGTATTTAATGACATCCCTTGCTATTCGGAGTATTTTACCAGCAACACTATCTGACAGCTGTAGCACCATCACATGAGAAAGACAACGGAAGGCAGTAACATTTCCTGCAGAGCTGTGAATTCTTACAGGGTTACTAGAAGCAACAGAACAACATGCATGAAAATGCAAAGCATTTAGCAAATGAAAACAATGGCATAGTTATGATTTTTTTTTAATAAAGTCTGCTTGTCTCATAGAAAAAAATAGACATATAAAAGCTCTCAGCTCTTCTAGAGGAGAGCACTGATAAAGACAGTCTACAGTGATTTGTCTCATGCCTAAACCAGAATGTGAATACAGGAATAATTCACAGTTCAGAAGAAAAATAAACTTGCACTCTAAGATATGATGGATGACTTCACCTAGGAGATGAACCACTAGAGAAATAAAGAATCTCAAAGGCTACATTGCAGTAGAGGAACTAACTGTGCAAAACTTAAGAAGTGGGAATTTGCAATGAAAGAAAGAGAGAGAACATAAACAGAGAGAGATAAGAATAGGGAATGGCAAAGCTTGAGATTTCAAACTCGTAAGAACTGACAGTAAAAGATGAAGATTATGGAGCCAAACTACCCTTGCAGAAAATAACAAGCTGGACAGCCCCAATTAAGTGACACAAATCTAAGAATACCTAAGAAGTTTCTTTTGACTATCGAGGACAGACGATGAGGATCTACTCACAATCGCACACACTAATACTAAAGAAAGTGTGCATGAAATTAAAATGGTAGTAATATACATTTGCTACACTATATGACTTCTACTCCCTTATAGTTCAGATGGCCTTGTTATCTGACGAACTAAAGGAATCTCAGACTCTATGAAAAAATGAAAGCAGAGAGAGAAGCACAAGAACACTATCCCCAGTACTGAAAAATATGAAAATCGAGTTTGAATTCAGGTGAAATAAATATGGCAATTATAAATTCAAAGGTGATGTCTCACATTTGTGCATACTCTACTGAAGAACATCTATGTTCACAAAAGAGTATCTTCTACCTAATCAAGAAATGTGCTTGGCTACAAAGGGCACTTCTGAAACAGCTGGCAGTAAAAAAGAACTAAAACAGAGTATCTGCATATACGTGGGAGTTACCTCTCATCCCAAGGTTCCACTGCAAACCAACAGCTCAACTCAGGAGTCTGCACTGATGCCTCGTTTCAGAAATTGCAAGGTTAAAAGTGAATATGTTAAAATGGTAAAACAAAACTCACAATTCCAACTGCCTGAAAAAGTGAACCATCATGTTCCATTTTTCGTTTTCTCTGAGCATTATGCAAAGCTAGCATCTTTGGATTTAGTTCTTCATCCATTGCAGTAGATCTAAGAAAAATTGATTCAGGCTGTTAAGACGTTTCTACTATCCTCAAGCCATTCTTTTTTTGTGGACACATATACAATATCACAGAACTGAATTTACGAACTATACTATTTTTCTTTCATGATCAAGTCATTTCAACAGTCATCGTCTGTGAGCATGGCAAATGTTAGCGTTTACTCTTGCTGTGAAGCTCAGAATAAGTTAAAAATTTTAAAGTCTGCAGAAAAACAGCATAAAAGTTCAGCAATTTGCTTTCAACAGAAGGGAGGGAAGGGTTACGAAAAGTCTGTTCTGAGTATCTCCATGTACAGATAAATTTTGTATGTATCGAGAGTCTGATGTTTGACTTTGTAGAGTTTTCTATCATGATATATTTCTACTACATATGCCACACTCCATCGTTATGAGATACAGCGCGTTTTAAAAGCAGTAATTGTAGTAGACAGACTGTAGTGGTCTCTTACCTCATAAAGTGGACAAGAAATGCACTAGAAATATTGCGAGGGCGTAACTACTTGTGAATTGCCTACTGCCTTCTTTTAAGAAGGCCGCATGTCAGGTACAAGCGCAGAAGAAAATGATGAACACAGCTTGTGAACAGTAGCTGCCTATTACATAAGGTGTTTACGTAACAGCTACTGCAAAACTAACCTTAGGGAAGCTTACTATAAAAAACCAAAACAAGCTTGTTTGAAACGTCCAAATTTAAACGTATGGATTTCTACTTCGGAGCAGAATGACAAAGATGACAGCGGCAGTATTTATAAGTGTGTTATATCTAATTTCCTAAACAGGTACTAGGGCTTAAGCTTCACTTTTAAAATACCTTTTATTCAGAGTGACTGTTAGCACACTGGGCACTCCTGGACAAGGTTTTTCCGTCTGATCCAACGTTCCTTTTCCCGCCCTGATGGGAGACGCCGTTCGACTCCTGTTGCCACTGTACGGTGATGCTGGGGCACTACTCGTTTCATTGATTATGTGGACAGGAGAGGAAGGAACAATTAGCGTCTTCACGTCATCCACACGTTCTGTCACTGGTTTTACTTCATCAGCAGTACTGGATGGTGTCTGTGTCTGCTGAAATATGGTAATGGTGGCTGCGTTTTGAGAGCCAGAAGAACCGCTTTCCAGTGGAGATAGCTGATCAAAGGATCGCAACTGGAAGTCATCATCCATTGGGATGTAAGGAGCCAACATCTCCAAATCTAAATCAGTTTCCTAGAAGAGACGAGAGGTAAAAGCTGTGAATAGGTAAGAACTTCTCAGCTATGGCTTCATTAAGGCTCTTCCTTTTACCAAATCCTTACAATATTCTTTTGCAATTTATTTTTATAAAAATATTACATAAAAGAGGAAGGAGACTCCTGAAGACATTCTAAGAGAAAGAGAAACACATTTAGAATATGTATCAAGATGATAGAGAGTTTTAAGTTAATGTACATTACCTGGGTAGAGAATGGATTTTTTGCTTCTGTATCTATTGCAAAGAGTTTCTCCACTAATTCCAGTTTGAATTCATTAGCCATATCATTATCCACATGAAAGCAGTAGTCGTTGGGACTACTGGGCTGTGAAAACATTTCGAGCGCAGTTTTAACTTTCTGCCATGACATCATTTTGCATTGTATCTACAGATTTGCTGAAAAATGTTCTAATGCAAAAACTAACTCCAAGCTATAGTTAACACAAAATTAAGATGGGAAAGGAAAACCCGTTTATCGGTACACATTCAAATCTACCTCACTTGGGAAGCACACGATCAGTTGAACCTGCAAGCAGCCTCTACAGTAATGTACTGCAACTAATTTGCTGTTTAGAGGAGTTGTCTCTGAACCATTCTTTTCTAGAAGGACCAATCCCAAGCTCTTATTTCTATCAGGTGCTATTGCATGCATTTGCAAGACTCACTTTAATGAAAAGATAATTCTCAGTATTAAAATTTATCTTTTTCCTCAGATCGTGGCATGAATTTACGTCATAACATAGAAATAATTTCCAGTTCCTGTCTTGGCTGCATCCTTCACCAGATTCGCTCCAAGCACATACAGTTTAATGACAGCACATCCAAATTACGTAACTAACCTCAGGTGAACTTTGGCTGGTACTGGCATCAGAAGGGCTGGTTGGTTGCTCTTGCACCTGAGGCATGGTAAAAGAAAGTTCGAGTGGCTCTGTGTTTGGCTCCAGCTTTAATACAACTTCTCTATTGAGTGCGGGATCAGCATTGCTACGAAGTGGCTTTGTGGTTTCAGAAGCAGGCAGTGGGGACATTGCCATATTTATATTCTGCAATTTCTCACTGGATGAGGGGAGCATTACATCGTTATACAAAGGAACTTCATCACATTGTTGTTCATCAGACTCTATAAAAATTAAAAGAAACCATCAACCTAAGTAACAATACTGTGTGTGTCTATGGACCTCATTAAATTTAAACAGCAGCTAAAGTACCACTAGGGAAGTGATACTAGGAGGTTATTTTTCAAGATTTACGTAAAATACTAACTTCACTAATTAGCATGCTCTCTGATTTAAAGGCACACCCACCATTACTGCTGAAATCTAGAGAGATAATTGTGTCTCCAGCAGCTGGGGCCAGCACAGTTAAAGCATCTGGTTCCTGTTTCAGTTTTTCAAATAGGCTGTTGGTATCATCCAGATCATCTTTGCTGAATAGTTTGGTCATTTTCATATCAGGAGACTCCACTGGTTTCAGCATACACTCAGTTTGTCCCAGGGAAAAAATCAAGTCCTTCTGAACAATTCCACTGTCAGAAAGAGAAGAGGATGTCTGTTAAAGAACAGCTAAACAGGAATAAATTCAGGCGTAACAGTTTTGTAAGTTGAAAAAAAACCAAAACCAACCAAAAAACCAAACACCACTACCCCCAATCCCCCGCCAAAAGAAAACCATCCCCACACACCACACCACAAAATTACCAGGATAGGAACTTTAAGGATTTTTAGTTCTTACTTTTTCTTCAAATGTAACGGACAAAGCAAGTGCTAATTGTGGTGCCATCAAAAAAAGTAACAAAAATAAATATGCTTTTCTGAAAGCATTGAGAAAGTAAAAAGAAAAAAGTTAGATATTGCCTAAAATACTTTTCTTTGTTTTAAATGAATGTGCAATACGTTGGCAGATTGATACTCATCCATTCACTAAAGTTTTGAAAAACTATTTTAGGACTATTATACAGTTGCAGAAAAACAGTCAAGACGACTGCCTGCAGTTGAAGCTTTCCATTAAAAGAGGAATTCTAAGGAAGAAAGATAAATGGGATTAGTTCCTGCTAATTAGAGTTCCTACTGTCTCTAGGACTCTGATTAGAGTTCCTACTGACATCACTACATTTAAAAAGTGCTTTGTTTTCAAATACAGTTCCTAATCCTAGGACTGGCAGTATTCTATGCAAAATTTCATTGGTAGGAAATACCAACACCATAGTCAACATCCTAGGAACAGAGTCAACAGGGGATCACATTCTCAGCAAGTCGAGAAAAAGACGTAGTGCCATCAGAATCTGACTTTGTCTTCAGTAACAACGACAGAGACCAGTGATGTCCACTCAACTTACCTCAACACGTAGTTCACGCACACTATGCACTGGGGCTGAGAATTCTTAGTGTTGTATATAACAGTTGCTTGAGTTTCAACCCAGACATAGCCACCTTGTTTAGCCAGCATTCTGTACTGTCCTGTTGTCACCTGCCCTTTTGTGAACACTAAAAGCAGAAAAGGACACCAGCTTTAATTACAGACAGGAAAAAATGAAACCATTTAAGTATTCACTGCAGATTCCTATCTGCAATTAAAAGAAAGCCTTTGTTGTTCCGCTGTTTTCCCCCGGTGCTGTATCTCATCTCTTGTAGTTGGAGGCTTTAAATGCATCTTTTCACTTACTGTCATGGTGTGTTTTGGTCAGATGGTCAGAATCCAGTGCATGATAGTACTCATAGATGGAGCGACCCAGGAGTTCCTCTGGCTCATATCCCATCAACTCTGTAATTCTTTAAAACAAGGGGAAAAAAAGCTAAGTAAAAGCAGACATGGACTAGCACAAATACTAGAGCATTTGGATGCTTGCACATCTAGGAAAATCCTAAGAGTCACTTCCATACACATTAACAGCAATTTTGGTTTACTGGGAGTTTTCATTTTGAAATAAACTACTATTTTTTTTAATGCTTCTTTAAAAGAGATATTCCAGCAGGCATAGGATTTTACTTCTCACTGAATATTTATAAATCATGTCCCGTGGTGGACAGGATTAAGTAAATCCCTGCTTTCTAGACATTTTCTTCTTTTGCTTAAAGGCAGACCAGCGACTCACGGATTAGCATATCCAGCTTACGCAAATACAAGAATTTAATAAAGTAACAAAGACATGCTTCAACAGTTTGAAACCTGTAACTAAGAGAAAGTAGGAATCAGATTTATTCTTCCCACTCAACCTTTTTAAAGAAAACAGTATTTTCTCCAGCCCTTAGAGGGCAGTGCTAACCAGGGGAACACGTTTATTTTGCCCTATTCTACATGCAGAATGTGACCAAATAAATACCTTTTATGTGACACCACCAGTCCTAGAAAGGTAGTTACTGCAGAGGACAGAAAATGACCTGCACTAGCATCCCTTTGCACCTAACTGCAGCAACTGATTAGACGTTCGGTTTTCTTATTAAAAAAAGGAAACAGGCAGTAACAAATAATAAGAAATTAAAAACACAAAAAACCCCGAACAAAACCAACCCAAACTGAAAACCCTCAGGCCAATGGTTTCTCTCACTTCTGTTTTTCAAATTTGTCAAGCTGATTTTCCAGAGGAGAATAAGAGCAGTCTTACATATTTGACTGCATCGGTGGTTTGTACCAGAACACAAAATCTCATTCTCAACAGCAGGTGTATTGCATTAAAAGTACAGCTGAACTTTTGGGGGTTTTTGGACTGGAGGAAGCAGACACTCATCTCCTGAGCAATGAAGGGACAGGGGGAGAAGTGATAGCAATAAAATGCAGCTGACAAGTCTTACACACACACACTCTTTTCAATCACCAAAATGTACCACCATCTTCCACAAACCTAAAATCCTTCCTGTTTTTTCAGTGCCTGGAAGAATTTTCTCCTTTCACTTTAATTGTTGCTACTACACTAAGACCACTTTGAACAGGCAGTTAACTGCAAAGGATTTATTCCAAAGCAATAACCCTGTACCCTCCTTCAATTTAAAAATCTGGCTTTAAAGTAAGACATCCCAATCCGTTAGCAAAAGCCAAAGTATCCTACCGATGGTTCCGCTGCACAGACGAAACAAGTTAATGAGTTATACTACACAAATGTTTAAGGCCAATCCTGCAAATCCTTCAGCTGAAGTATCTTCTAAAGTAGAACATATACTTTACCTTTCATCACAGTAGGAAAATTTCATATCAAGACTGTGACGACTGAGGAATGTTTTACTGTCCAAGGGGACCTCAATGTTTGATGGATGAGGAATAGGTTCACAGATCAACACCAGACATGTCATGGGAGGCTTTTTGTAGCCGCAGTGAGTTTGATTACCGCATGTGTCATACACGCGAATGTGTCCGGTGCAGTGCAGTACCTATGGGAAAGCTGTAGTTTAAAAAGAGACCAGGTTCTCGTCTGTCAGACAACACAGTCGTATTTCCATTGGCACACCCAGAGCAAAGTCCTTCTCCTCCCCACTCCTTGACATAGAAGCAACAACAGGAAGGCAGTAGTGCTTTCCAATGGATGGCCAAAGGAGAGCAGCAGCTCTCCTCCTCATGCCATGCAAACTGCGATGAGTACGCAAGGCTGCCAACTCCTCTCAGGCGCTGGCCGAATCACTGCTAGACAGTTCTGCATTCCTGTGAACTGTTCTTCTTTGAAAGTTACATTAATGGTGACACTGACAACCAATTGCCTCAGCAAAAAGTATCTTACTATTTACATGTGATAGTTATGGTAACGGTAGCAACCTCTATTTTAGATCTTCTGCAGAAGTGATGTTAGAGGTCAAATATATTCTTCAAGAGACAAGAAGTTTTGCATTTTGTGGTGTGGTTTTTTTAACCATTCTGAAGCAGAAATTGTTCACAGACAGCAGCAAAGAACAACAAAGTTGTTTGATCCAGAATAACTAAACCTAAGTTATAAAGAGAATTGTGAGCCATAATACCACTCGATACGGTAAAAGGTTACTTTTTTGTCCAGCGGAGAAAATGCATTCACTGCAGAAAGTTATCAGGCTGGGCTCTTTTTGTTCCAACTGTTACAAAAGAGACAGCCAGCAGCTTCAGAAAGAATGGTATTGAAGTCCTTCAGAGAGACCTCGACTGTCATGTTTACAATGTCAGTTCAAAAGAAATCAGATATCAGCATAAGTGGCATCAAGTATTTTTTTCTCAGAGGAAAAGGCTCTATGCAAACATATTTAGTCATTATAATTTCTGGTAAGTAAATGACCTCTAATTTAAAATGGGAGAATTCATTAAAAGTGTTTTGAAAAACTAATTTTAAAACATTGTTTCCGTAACCTCTGATGTATTCAGCATTAAAATTCAGCACATTGAAGCACAATCATTAGTGAAACTCAAGCTCGTTACAGGAGGTAAAAATGTTGAAATACAGTGTTATGACACCTCAAGAGGAAGCTGCCAAACAACACAGATATTCTTTTGCATTAGGTACCTTCCATGTAGCAGACTTTATATTCACTGTTCTTCCCCTGCTAGTCAGCGTACACTTCATTCTGAGGAAAAAGCTGCGCTCTGTGTTTTGCTCTTTGCCCTTTTTCACAGGACCTAGCAAAAGTAAATAGGAAAGCAGTTCTGAGCTCTCAGATCATCTTCCAAAGGCATAAAAAAACCCCAAGCATGTTATAGACCTCTACGAGAATTTAATTTAAAATAAATGGAAAATATTTATAAGCCTAACAGCACTTTTGATAGAAACAGCTTTCAGAATGAGTGTTACTGTGAAGTCAGCAAAAACGTGAAGTTTCAAAGTTTTAAGATCAGTATCGTATTTTGTAGCCAACTCCACACTCCCAGATTTCAGGAAAAAGGGGAGAGGAGAAAGAGAAAATTTAATGTATTTTAGAATGTGACAGAGGGCAAAAAAATCTGTGCAGAATGAGAAGTACTGTTGAGTTGGTTTCAATTGAAATACATCAGTAACTCTCAAATCAAATCAAATTTGTTCTGGGCCTGTAGCTCTTCAGGACGGCAGTATTTTAAGTTTTTCAATTCAGAATTAAGAACTCTGCTGTTTACACTTACCCTAATATTCCACAGCAGGCTTTACGTTAGCTTTTTGCCTTTAGAGGGGAGAACCTTTTGGAGTCTATTACTAGCTATGCTATTCTGGGCAAAGAAAATGCAAACTGATCCTATCAGAAGGGCTGCAAGCAGCTCACTGTGCGTGGAAGGAGGAAATAAAGCACCTAGGACAAGGAGCAGTGGAAGAGCGAGTTTGCCGAGGTGTGCTAAGGAGTGAGGACCAAATCATGGCAGAGGGTTGAAGCTCAGAACATGTGAGCTTACTTTTGATACAAGTTAGTAGCTATGAAGTTCTTCCTGGTGGCTTGCACTGCAGCTCCTAGTTTGACAAAATTCCTTAGAAATTCCTCCCTATGCTCCATGGTCTGTTGTTTCTAGCAGAGTAATGGGGACAAGCCGACTTCATGCCACATCAAAATACCCTCAATAAAAGGGGCGGGGGGCAGCAGACTTCAGAGAAGAGGCCAAAACTTCTTTAATTTACCATGGTTTTGAAAGCGTTAAACCAGTCTAGAAATTCATAGTTGAAGATCACACCATGTTATTGTTACAAGTCCTGATGCTTAAGGCTCTGCTTTAAGAAGCAATTGTAAAGGATGGAGCAACATTCTCAAGTCTGATTCAGCATTAGACATTATTTTTAAAATCACCAGCTTTGAAAGTTTAAAAAGCAACCTCATAAAATCCAAATGCAGTTCAGTTTCTGCCAATCATTTACATTCATTTGCACCTCTACAGTCCCAAAGGGGAGTATTTAATACTCAATTCAAAACCAAAATAATTCCACTGATGTAAGAGGTGCAGTAGAAAGCAACCTGGGAATACTAATAAATATAAAAATGTACTATTATTACTTTAATTTAGACTTTCGTCTGCCAAATTAATTTGTGAAACTGATTTGGTAATAATGCTTTCCAGACATTTTATTTCAGTGTGGTCAAGTGAGACACTCTAGATGGGTTGGCATGAAACTCAGTAATATAACATTTTTAAGAATAAACTTTTGCAACAAAGACCAGGGGGTATTTTTGGGTTTTTTGGTTGTTTTTGTTTGTTTGGTTGTTGTTTGGTTTTTTTGGTTTTTTTTTTTTTACACAGCTTTAGGAAGTTGTTTGCATTACTGTCTTCCAAAAACGGGGTGGGAAAAGTCTAACCTAGCCTGAGGAACATACTTCAATACTAAGGGCAGACAAGTTTAGAAAATGCTTACAAAATCAAAGTCGGGGCCTTTAAAGCTGTGATATCACTGAATTAAACAGAATGACAACATAGAAGACTTCTGATTTACAGTGCTCCACAAAAGCAGAGGTCAGGCTAGGTGATTTGTCGCTATCTGGACTCAGAGTCCATATAACCCTTGTCTGATGAACTGGGAATTAGAGAGGTTGGATTTTAGACTTCTAACAACTGAGAAAAGCAGATTTGTTTGGAGGCATTCAGGCTGCCAAGTCTTTATAGTCATTAACAAACCTTTAAGAGACATAAAAGCAGTAATTCATGGGCATTTGCTAAATTGGAAAGCATACAGAATATGTGAACATGGTGTTCTGGTCCCTCAGACAGGGAAAAGGAGAGTTAGAAATCTGTGAAAAGATACCAATTTCACGCACCAACTAAAAGGTGCAGAGAAGCATCAATACCAAAGCCCTCGTTAGGGCTGTCCAGGTATTCCCCAGTTAGGTTTTCAGTGTCTTAAATATAGTATCTTTTCAGTGTCTTAAGTATATCACCACCACAGATTTCTGGAAGAAAACATTTGCTTTTAAGTAGCCCTCTAAAGGCAAACCCAGCCCAAGACAAGTGCACCAATTTAAGTTCTCCATATCCTTGTACAGCCATGGCTTAAGATCATTCTCACTCAGCGCCTAGCTCTAATTTTATTCCTATAGGCACCCTCAGTAACTCCGATTTAGTCATTAATTTTGTTTTAAAGAGCACTAATGAAATCTCATCTCTCCAACAATTAGGATATTGCCAAAACATTCTGGTTATTTCTGTTGTTAGTATTTCTGAACACAGTTTATTTTGAGATTTAAGCAGCCAAACACACTAGTTTGTTCTCTCAACACCTTTTTCTGGCAGATACCCAACTGTACTAAAGCCAGAAGGAACTATCCATATGTAAATTAAACCGATTTGTTCTTTCTTCTCACCATTTCTGTGTGTAAGCATTTCTCTCAGTTCTTCATGGTCACATGGATGAGTGAAATCAAAGACACTGTGCCCCGTCAACTCAAACTGCAAAAAAATAAGAGGTACACGGGTGTCTAACTTTACACATACAAACATGTAACAACTTTTGCAGTTCAAAACAGTCTTAGGAAATGTCCATATTTCACCTGAGTGAGTCCCATACACTTGTTCACGTTTTCAGACGTGTAAATCATGTCCCCATCTTCGGACAGAACCATGACAAATCCATCAAGAGCTTTCAAGTAGAAACAGTTCAGTTCCTTCTCCATTTTGGCTTCTGTCTCCAGCTCACCTACAAGCAGCCACACATTTTCATTTAAGTAAACATCAGCCATTCTTCTCTTACCATTGGGAATGACTTCTGGCACCAGTCTGCAAGGAGTCAATCTTGCAGGACTGTTCAAACCTGGTATAATTCACTTAGATAAGTGATTGATTAAATTCTTCAAGCTCTTAGTAATGGTATTACAAATCACACACAGTCTGGGTGAGGTTAACCCTCTGTGCTTTTACGCATAAAACAATAAACCTTCCACCTTAAGGAAAAAGTCTACGTGGCAAAAATATTACCATTTATCTCAAAAAGGCATCACAAACTTTTCTCAGGGGCTTCCTAGGAGACGTTTCAGAGCATGGCTACCAAAGTTCCTCCTCCCTTCGGTATAGGTAGGCTTGCCTGAGTACAAATAGCCAGAACAGCCTCCACGGTGCATTATACAGATAATGGTTCATAAGCTAACTCAGATACTCCTGTAGTTACACGATAGGTGACTCTGCAGAGACAGAAGTATTCTCAGCTAACTTCAGCTTCAGTGGGGTACGAAGTACAAAAACCATCCTTGCAGTTTATATTAAGCCAGCCTTGCACCAATCACCTACAGTTTAGTAAAGCACAGCTGTAGCAACCAGCTCTAGGGGAAAAATGAAGGTTACGTGAAATAAATTAACTTTGGGAGAAGGGTCGAATATCTGAGACCAAAAATGGCACTATGGCTGTGATGAGCCGACCAGGATCATCAGAACAGAAAGGGAAAAGAAAGCCCATTAAACAGTGGCTATACTTTTCCTGTGTCATTGCCAATAACCTATTTCTAGTGTAAGGTCTTCCACTTTTCCATAGAAAGGATGCAACTATTGATATATTTAACTGCTGATAGGCTTAAGAAATAGCTTCTTCCTCAACAAACCTCCAGCCCCTTTTCCAGGTTCTGCTAGGTTGTTCACTTACCAGCATCTAGCAGCTTTCTCATCCGCAGGTAGCTGATGGTCAGTCTCATAATGGACGCCTTGTCCAGGTGTGCGCTCACGGTGTGGGGCAGGGGTAGCTGGTGAGCAAGCTCGTAGAACACTTCTGATTCCTTGCTCCTTCGGCACCGGGCTGCATCTCTTGACTTCTCTTTCCTGCGTTCAGAGCTAATCCTATATAAACAAAGTTTGGGGTTAATACAGGAAACAGAGTTCTCTGTGCAAGTTAAATTTGAAACTAAGCTGCCCACTAGCCAATTAACCAGTTATCAAAGTTGAATAATTTAAAACCCCAGTTTAAAAGTGTAAATGTAATTCTGTGTATAGAATTCTGCTGCAGTTGGGCTCTGCCAAAACTAAATTCAAACCCAGAGTCTTCCAACAAGATCAGTTCTTCAGATACCTATGTACTCAGACCCATTCCTGAAGTGCTCATCTCATACCATTACTGCAGCCTCTCTAGCCTCCAAATCCTGTTTCTTTTCTCTCTCCTAACCCCTTAAGTCCATTCAAAATACTACAGCATAAGTTATTTCCAGCTCAATGCTCCAGTAGTATTGTGTACAGTCTCCAGGTTCTTCCCTTTTTAGCATCCTCACAAAGCCCACCCAACAGGTCAGATAAGCGAAGATACTGGTTTAGCATGGGGTGTCCTGCTTTTCAAGTGATCCAAAACATCCCTTTCCCAGTTCTTTCTCCAGTATAGCCCCCCTCCCATAGTCTCCCCTATACTGGAAAACTCCAGCTGTTAAGCTGCCTCAATTCTCCTTCTATTGCCTCTGTTAGACTCGCCTTCCCCAGGACACACGAAGTAAAGGACAGCTCACTAAGAGCAAGCACCAAAACAACCGAGACTCCCCATCAGTTGGTAACACACACAATTCTCCCTTGTCCTGGTACCCACACCAGGTCACGTTTGTTTCATGCATCTGTCACATGAGTTTAACTAAGCATTTGGAGACAGCAGCTCCAAATTTGTCTCACATTTGAACAAGAACTCAATGCTACTGTGGTCCCCAAAGAAATTATGCCACTGCAGTTAAATGTGCTTTTATTTTTAAAGAGACAATACAAAACTGTCCAGTTTTCTTTTCATACATTGATGGTTTCTGAAGGTACCCCTCTTCAGTTTGCATACACCTGATATACAAAAGGCAGTTGCACTAAGCTGTGGGATCCCCTTTTCCCCACTGACTTACATGAAAGTTGTAAGACAAACATATGCCTATAAATCCCACTTTTATAATTCAAAGCTGCACGTTTTTAATGTTACTATAAAGAGATTAAGTGTCCCTAGTTGAAAAAGATAGAAAATAATCCACTTCACTACTTACTACCAACAGTTTAGGAATTCTTTCAAATTTCACTTAAGTGACATACTACCCCTGCCAAATTCACATCGCTAAGGCTGCAGATCTCTGCAAAAGTACTTTTTAAGCATCACACAACTGGTGAGAGGTACCACAAATGACAGAGGATAGTAGTTCACAAGCTGATATTGCCTGGGAAATAATGAACCGGATTCAATGTAAGCAAAAAACATACCCAAAAGAACACATTTTCAGTCCTTTACCTGACGTGCTACCCACAATAGCCAAAAACCTGCTTAGTTTGTGTACAAACATGCAAGCGACAGTACTATTAAGACTGACGCTGGAAGCATAAATGACTTGAAACACAGAAGAATTTTAATAAGCTGTGATAAAGACAAAGTAAGCCATCAGAATCTCTTCAATGATTCCCTTCGTTTTTGCCAAGTTCAAACTGTACGGCATCCCCACCCATCCCCAACCCCACCACCCTCTCCTCCTACCCGCTGCCACCGCCAGCAGAAGGAAGCACTAGAAGCTTGATTTTCAGAATTTTAAGTTTTATAAGAGCTAAGAACAGAATTTTCTCCTTTAGTAGCAAAAATCAGGCTGCTACATCACAGAAATAATATTTCTATGTAATAAGAATCATTCATAAATCAACAGAATAGCAGTGGAGACCTTGGGAAAACTAACTTACGGGTATTACAGTGGTACAAAACTCCAGACATACAGTAGTTCTATCGGTTTCTGTGAATATAATCTCATGTTCCTCAGAATGGCACCCTAAAATATCTGGTAATATTTCCCATCTTGCAGATTTCTTCACATTCAATTTCCCTGTGACAACAGATGTTCCTGCTCTAGTCATGGATATCCTGATCCGAGAAGCTTGACGCTCCTGACAAACAGGTACATCCAGAAACAGCCATTATGAGAAGTCTGACCTTTAACAATATTGAAAAAATATTTTAGTTATATAACCTGATTAATTAAACATTTCTTACTGAAGATAGGCCTAAAGTACCTTTTGTCTTGGTGGAAAACTAAGGGTGAAGCTGAATAAGCATCTGGATTCTCCTTGTCTTCTTTCTTGGACCATGGATTTCACTGACAAAGGTAACACAAGTAATTATTCTGCCTTAGACAGGGTCACCTTTATACCTTTGATTTTTGTTAGCTACTCACTCAAGGTCTCTTCTCCCATATAACAACAGGGTGGGAGGAAATGGTCTCAAGTTGTGCCAGGGGAGATCTAGGTTAGGTATCAGGAAAAACTTCTTTACGGAGAGGGTTGTGAAGCATTGGAACAGGCTGCCCAGGGAGGTGGTGGAGTCCCCTTCCCTGGAGGTGTTTAAAAGCCGTGTAGATGTGGTGCTGAGGGACATGGTTTAGGGACCCTGGCAGTGCAGGGTGAAAGGCTGGACTCGATCTTAAAGGTCTCTTCCAACCAGGTGATTCTGTGATTCTGTAATAGAAACGCAAGGGAGAATCACTGGAAGTAATTCCTTTCCCTCTGCCTACTGCCTGCAGTTCTGCCACAGCTTCCTTTTCAGTTGCAGACACTTTTAAGTTAAAAAAACCATGCTTTGGCAATAATGCCGTGCACTTCATCCTACAAGTTTGTCAGGCTTGCGTGAATCACAAAGCACATGTAGAGACGGACAATGCAAGAGATGAAAATAGATGCTAACCTCACAAGTTGTCATTTCAGCCCTTTCCCTTGTATTTCCTTTCTGAAAGCTTCACGTTCTTGAAAGTATTTCTGCCGGTTTCTAGATTTTTGCCTGGTTTTAACAGCAGTCCTCAACATAGAATCATAGAATTGTTTAGGTAAGATCATGGAGTCCAACTCTTAAGCATGAACAGCCAAAACTTCTCACAACCATTGAATTATTAATTACCAACTGAAATGCTGCTCAAATTGAGCTCATAGTGCTTCTGTTTGTCTTAATCTGGGATTAATTTTTATCAAGTGCTGCCTGCTGGAGCGCTGCCTGACTTCGTGATGGGCAAAACTCAAGGAAAAGCGCAGTGTTGGTACCAACGAGCACTGTCCAAGGAGCACACCCTCTCCCTCCTACCAGGTATTTCCTTTCTAGAAAGGCTGCTACTATAGATAGATATTTAAACTGTACAGCACAACAGTTGGCTATTTTTAGCTGCTGTTTAAAACTAAGCTGTAACCAATCTGAGTAAAACCCAGCAATTTAAGTAGGAAGATTAACTACCAGCTTCAAAGAGCGTTTCTTTAATGGATCAAATTAATAGGGAAAAGGTCTTTCACAAACGAGGTTTAATTACGAAGTGAAGTCAGGAGTTGCCTCAGCATGGGATGCCACCAAATTAAAAAAAGGCTAAAATAAAATAAAATCCTTTACTGTTGCAACTACTCTAAGCTTTGTTACTTAGTTGCATAAAGTAAAAGAAAAAAACCACACGATCAGCCTGTGTAGCTGCCCACAAATTTCTGTGTAGCCTATTAAAGGATGTTCATTCCTATAAAGAAAATATATTTCCCAAGTGAGCTCTGTCTCAACCAGGGAAAAAAAGGGGAGCTCAGGAACTTTAAACAGCGAGATGTGGATTGGCACAGAATCAGCTTAAATAGATTGTATCATTTAAGAGAGATTTTCAGAATTAGCCGCGTGTAAAACTCATGGTCTTCACAACAGAAGTACCATTCTGTAGAGACAACAGGAACCCGAGCTCCATTTGAAACAAACCCCAAACTTAAGAGCTGTATTGTGACCTTCTGCACAGAAGACAAACACCCGGAGACTCAGAAGAAAATCTCAGCTGAAGAGTGGATTCTACATGCAATGAAGTTATCAGAAATGCTGAAGCTAGACAGGAAATTGCCTGCGTTTTCAGGTATGATATTTCCTGCACAATTTCAGTGCCAGATGTTAATTTCCATTTTCTATTTCTGCCACCAGAATACAGAAGCAGAGAGCGATCCAAAGCAGGTTACACATCATAGCTCACAGAAAGCAGAGTTTCACCGACAGCTTTAAACCCAGTACGAGGCACTTTTTATATGTACGAGATGTTTACATGCAATAGCTGAATAAACATCTGAGTTCCAAAAGATATTCCAGTTAGAGACAGACAGCAAAAAGATATTTAGCTGTAAGGATTCATTGCAGCTGAACCAAGAGCTCAGCTGAAGGATATTACCCAGGCTGCCACCCACTGCCTCAAACCAAAAAGGCTTTAAAATACAGCAAGGTGAATATAACCAAAGTTCATATTCAAGCAAGAATTGGCCCAACAGCCTTCAGAACGAAGCACACCAGCAGCAATCCCACGTGCACCGGTTTCAGATGTTAACACGGCCTCTCTACTCGCATGTGCCACTCCTGCCACTATGGTCATGTGAACCACTTGGGCCAGAACATCTCTCAATCAATCTGTTGTTCTTCACACCATGCCAGAGAACACCCTGCCCACCACTGTGTATCGTACAAGTGATTCCCCAATTGTCTAAATGCAGCTCACAGTTTTCATTTCCTTGAGTGTAAAACTAATCAATGGCTTTTAAAGCTGACTTGTTCCTGCTTATTTACCACCAACTAAGACCAAAAAGAACCCTGGAAAACACCATCAATAACTGATAAATTTCAATTAAAAATAAGTAGATTAAAAATGGTCAGTGAACAGATCTTAAAACATGTAGGATGTCAACTTGGTCTCCTTCTAGCTTTTTAAATCACCACCAGTGTTACATTAAAATTTTACGTTGTGTACACAATATTACTTTAATACAATAAATAGTGGGCTTTCCTGTGTATTGCTTTACTGCTGTGATCATTTTCTAGCCATTCTCCCATTACTGCTTCTCTAATCAGGTAGATTTTGCCTTATACATGTTTTCAATTGCTATGTAAAATAGCCATTGTGCAAGTATTAATTAATCCAGGCTCATCTTTCTTGATCTGGGTTTTGAGGACATTCTAAAAAAAAACCAAAAAGTATCTTCTGATACCAATTCACATTTTTCTCTTTAGAACTGTTTTCTACAATCGAGTGGCTTTGTATTTATCATGGTATGTGTTCTCTAAACAGTTTCATAGAAGTTTCACCATGTGGAAACGATATAATCCAAATGAATAATGTGCCTCAAATCTGGTAACATCTCATTATTGAACTTTAACTAGTTCAGTTCTGCCATTAATTCCTATAATTTGCCAAAACAAGGTTGACACTCAATACTTCAATGTTAGATACAACCTCTCCTCAGGCTGTAAAACTAGTATAGGAGATACCTGGCTTAGAAATGGAGTCACAAGGAGCAAATCCACCATAACACAGCCTCAATTTTTCTTCATTAAGCAAAAAGAGAGGCAGCTATTTCGATGCAATAATACACTAACAGTGTCTGTCATCATGATGGTATTGGAACTTAGAAAGTTCGTTCAGAACTTGGTCATCTTTTCATGCCTAGCCCAAACCAGGCACTTCTGCCGGCACAGCTGTATGGGACAGAGCATGCAAGACTCCCCATTTGTAGCCATATCCCAGCAGAACAACATAACGCTGGTATCATGACACCAGCATAACTTGCTGTGTTCATGTGGACTGTCTGAAGAGCTCAAGCCTGGGCACATCCATGCTGACCACTCTCACCTACAGCACAACAGCACACCAGGAAAATACCAGCCAGGTACAAGCTCACTGAAAAGGCGCAGGCTGCCAAAGAGTGTGTTACAACAGAGCTCTACTCTTCTGTGCTGAATACACAGCCATTCGTTTCTCTTCACTGTTTGTCAGATCTTTATTTTGTCCAGAGCTACTAGCCACAATACTTACTGAATTATCCTTCCAGGTAAAGAAGTCCCAGGAAAGCCCGTGCTTAGCACAGAGAAACTACAACAGCGTAACTCAACTTCCCTAAAGATAACTTCATAAGAAAAATGGGTTTATACTGTAAGGCAACACTGTTCAAATCCAGTTATTTAAATATACAGTGAGCTAACAATGCACATATTCTTCCAAAGAAAAACAAAAACAAAACAACCCACCTAAAAACCAAAAGCCCCTCATCTTCCACCTGGCATAGATGGAGAACATACCACTTACCCCCTTATCCCCTTAAAAATACCTTTTAATTGAAGTTGATCAACTTCAACTAGGGGCAACAGAGCTATAGTGTTAACATTATCAAGTCTTGTTGAACACGCATTGCCCAGAGCCACAGGTGGCCCCCGAAGCCCCATTCCCTCTCTCCTCCCTGCCCACCAGTAACATACTCATCTGGCCTGCCCAGCAGCCAGACTGACCATCGCTCAGCAGGTAAACAATAAACCAGGTTACAGGTGGGGGCAACTGGGTCCACTACAGTCGGTCTTGCGAGGGAACCCCAATCTTTGCTGTTTAAAGATGAGAAAACCCTGGGGCTTCTACCAGTTCAGAATGCACTCGGTTACAGCTTTGCCTCTTCTTGCTTTGACATGATTTTCTTTTTAAATATTATTGCTTTCATCATTATGGCCAATTTTATTTACCAATTCTCCTTATTTTACAGCCTGTTTAGAGAGTTCTTGTGAGGAATATGCCAACCAAACAAAAAACCCCACACCCGAATCTCATGTGTAATCATAAGCATGTGATTTTCTAGAAGAAAGCCTTGCTCATTATGAATTAATGAACATCACAGTCCAGTAATCTGTCAGGAAAATAAATCAGAAATTCCTTACATACAGCAAGAAAGATTTAAAAGAGATTTCACTGCAGAAACTAGCATAATATCCAAGCAGAGACAACATCTCTGTAAACTATTAAACCTCATTCCTTGGCATATCACCTTCTAACATAGCAATTAAAACCATTTTCTTTACATGAAGGTAGTTACATGCATTTACCATAACTTGACTACCACCAAAAAAAAAAAAAACCCTAACTAAAAAAACCCTGACAAACTGGAGAGCAAGCAGGCAGTTCAGACTGAATTAGCTGCAGCAGCACAAACGTTCTGAGTGAACGCCGAAACCCACTGCCATCTGCAAAACCATAGTGGGGAGAGGCAGTAAGAAAGCTACAGGTGAACTCACCAAGTAAAGTTTTACTATCAAAACCATGAAGTCTACATAAACAGCCATTTTACAGACAGGGGAATTATGGCACGTAGGAGCCTGCAGCCGAACCTGAAACTCCTGAAGCCAGCGCAGGACCACACTGCCAAGATTATCCATCACCTGGATTTGGCCTTGAACTGACCTGAAACCCCAACTACCTCCCCGCTTAGAAAGTGTGAGTAAGAAGGTAAAACCTTCCAAAATTAGTATTTCTAATTCAGAATGTGATGAAGTGATTCTGCTGTGTCTTACTACACAATGTAACCCACTGATATTTTGCCTTTGCATAGTAATTTACTGTTTTAAAATAACTACATGGCATACAGTGGTTGTTTTTAAGAAAATTCTAATTTTTTTCCACTAAGTTACTTGGCTTTTTCCTAGAATACAGCATTATATTTTCTTCTTTTAATTAGCTATATTCTGCCCTTCAGGATGAAAGATACATGGTAGTTAAATTGTGTTTATTATTACAGAAAAACCACAGCTACTCAAAAGAGGTATCTGGACACAGGCTTGACAGAACTAGCCACTAAGTGCTCCCCTCCCTTCAGCCCTTCTGCTTTTGCTTCTACCAAGCTCATAAAAAAGATGGAAAACATATTCCCGAGGTATCTGTCAGGCTCTCTGTTAACAATGTTTTACCTACAAACTGCTCTATCTTCAGACAGATGCAGACTCTTGATAAAGTAACTAATTTTAGTCTAAATTATGGCTTTAAAATATATAATTTATGTCATTGCATTCAGGTTTTCCAGACTGGAGGCTGGAAATTTTCCCTCACTGCTTCTATCCAAGTTCTCATCCCTTCATCTCTTGTTCCTCAGCTGCTTTCAGTTAATAGGGTATTTCATGATCAAAGGTTTTAAGAACTAAAAAAAAAAAAAAAAAAACCACACCCAGAAGAAAGAGATATAACATTTTATTTTTCTGTATGAATAAAAAACAAACAGATCCACTAAGCAGTCAAGAAAAACACTTACAACAGTAGCTAGGACAAAGAGCCTGCAGCAATGTCAGCTCAACATCCAGTAGATTCAATAGGGTGCAAGGAAAAAGTCCTTTCTGAAGGACTGAGCACCAAATACTCCCATCCCCAGCTAAACTACATAGAGCTTCTCATGTCTTTAGCTTAGCTAGCAGAGGCTGCAGCCTTTGTATTGGATGTGGATTACTTCGAGTCTCCTGTTCCTTGGAGCATATTCCCATCCCATCCACAGATGTGAGCAGGGGGCAAACGTAAGGAGGTAAGTCTCTAGTAACTCCCTTTCCAGCATAACAGTCCATTTACTATTCTCACGTGCGAGCAGCATGAAGTAACTTCACAAAAACAGGAGCCTTGGCCTCAAATTCTTCTGCTCCTTGAAACACAGGGATTTTCATAAAGTAACACCAATCTGGTTTTGCCTTAGGATTGACAGTGAAACGACTCATTCCGGTAAACGGAATGGGTCGCCTTTTCCAGGTAACACTTGCAGGATTATTACAAATTGAGTTGAAAAGGTTATTTAATAAGTTACTTGGTACAATAGCACAGTTCAGCGCTTCTGGTTTAGTTTCCTCAATTCTTCACTTGTACCTCAGGCTATATTTTAATGTAGTGAGTTACATGATCTGTTCTAACATTTTTCCTCAAAATGCTTAACAAGCATTCATTCACATCACACCAAATCAAACAGAAACTGCACAGTGTCTCTCCTAACATACACAAACTTTATTATGTATTGAGTTATCTTTAAGGAAGGGCTAATGGATCATCTTGAAGCACCAGTTCTTCAGTGCCAGCCGAGCCATTTCAAATGTCTTGGTACTAAAATATCTCAACATTTTAAAAGGCTACATTTTTTTTTTTTTTTTTTACAAGTCCCAGTATTATCAGGCTGGAATAGAAAGAAATGACAGATTATGCATACAATGAAACTCCTCTTTATCGATGCACTTACTCTGAGATCTTGGACCAAACCCCCAGGCTGGTATGAAAAGGCGTAGCTTCAACTGAGGCTATGGCTCCACATCAAAGAACCCTAAAGTGTTCGTCACCTACATAAACTGTATTTAAAAAATATATATAAGCTGGCATGTATTCACTTGATTTCGTGGTTATGATTCTAATAATTTCAGAACTTAATTTTCATAGACACTTTTATTCTAAGCTAAGTAGCAGAGATCTCAGTAGAGAAAAAACTTAATAGTCTTCATATCCAATGGTAATTTGGATACCTTTCTCTCTCCTGAATTTTCAGTCACTGGTTAAAAGGCTTACCTTCTCTCCTGGGCTATTTTTGTAGTTCCCACTGTCATTAAACCCCCAAGCGTCTCCCATTTCAGAGCAGTACTCAGTGCAACACTCATATTCTCCTGCATGCTCTCCTGCCTGCTCTAATACAAAGGAGGCTTCTCCAGAGAGGTTCAAAATGCTCAAACTTTCTCGAATTCAAAAGAAAAAGGGCTGTTATAACATGAAAAGATGATTAAGGTCCAAGTTCTTCCCATGCATTGCCTAGGTGGTTTTTTTGAGGCATGTAAACACCTGCCTATATAACTGTGTATGTGAAGATAAAAGGAGCATTTGAGACGACTTGTAATCTGGAACATTCCTTCCTTTTGGACATCAGCTTGCTAGAAAGGGGTTACAGCACCTTCTTGCCAAGGTTCTTCCAAGATCTGTTTTTGTTTTGAAGCTTCTTGTTTTTAAAGAAGATACCTTGTAATCGGATCAGTATTTGCATCTCCTTGAAAAAGCAGTATATCATCAGGAATATCTAGATGCTCTCGTATACCACCACTGAACGATGCGGTACTTCCCTCCTGGGTTCACTTAACAATGCACACTCTACACTCATGTAAGAATTACTTTGTCGGCATATCAAAACACCAAGCTCTTCAGGAGTAAATTGAGATAATACTGCCAAATTCTCTTCTGCAGTACAAAAAAAAAAAAAAAAACCACTCAAAAATCAGCAGTTCGTCATTCAACATGAGATGTTTGGTATTAAAGGGGACAAGAGCGTACTTGAAATCCGGCCTTCTAACACAAATTAGTGCAATATTACTATTGAATGCGAACATGCTCAAGAATTCAATCCCTTGTGTTACATCGGTTCAGCAGGAGTCTTCAAAGCTTTCAGGTCAGAAGCACACCAAAGCGAACACGCACACTCTTAAGAGCCTCAGAAGGGTTTGGGCTGACACCACAATGCTGCTGACATTTACTAGTGTTTTTAGTATTTACTGACTTTTTTCCACTTCACCATCAGCAATCAGAGTCTTGGAAACAGCCTTATAAAATCCACACATTATATTTCAAGGATAGGGAGGAACAAAGGTCTACGGTTGCTTTCACAATGTGCAGAGGAGGAAGCAAGCACCTCCAAGTAAATGCATGCTGTTACACTGCCGACTGAAGTCTTACACATGAGAGCAGGATGGTCTTCTCTGGCATCTCTTCTGGTTGCAGGGGAAACAGCGTGCAAGTATATTTCTCAGCTTCTCAAGGCTTACAAAGGACATAGTTTAGGATGACCTTAGCCTAACCTAATAAGCCCTTGATGGACATTTCTGAAAAAAAGACAAACCAACCAAAAAGTAGAGATGGCAATTAGAGGGAGTAAATGAATTACCCACTTCACACCTCCACCTTCAAACCAATAGTTGATTTAATTGCCAGACTTAAGCTGCTGATAACAGAATGCAGCTACATTTGTTCCTGCCCCTCCAAAATACTGGTCCAGGATGTGCCTCCAGAGACACCAGAAAGAAAGAGTATTACTACAGAAGGCAGAGTTGCTAAAAAAGCTTGAAATAAAAGCCTCTTACCATCCCATCACCCTGTTACAGATCACCTGACAACCTGGACCATCTGATCACATCTACAACTAGACCTCTCTGCTAAGTGTGGACTGGTTGTTGGTATTTCAGGCATGAGAGACCCAGACTGCAGACTGGAGACATGATGTTTAAAAGGGCAAAGCAAGCATGACTGTAAGCAAAAACCAGAAAACCCTCCCGCTGCTTCCATCAACACACTGCCAAATACTCAGACTTCCACTGATAAAAGGAAGCCAAAGCAACAACAGAGCAAAATTATGAAAAATCTCTGCAGCTACTCCACAGCTATTCTTCCCTGATTTTCAGTGCCTTGATAAGCAGGAGGAAGGGTGGTAGTGCTATGCTGTTGCCTTCATCTTTAGTGGGCACTGGAAAGTAATTTCTGATCACTTTTATTGGAGGAATTCAAAACCGTTTCATGTTTGAGGAAATGGCAAAGCACAGACAACACAGGCACTGCCTCCAGGTAAGCACTATGGCAAAGCAAACAATCCAGAAAAATGCGAAAAGTAGTAAAACCACCATTCTGTGAGCCAGAAACCACTCTGCCCTCCCTGTACCTGCAGGGAGACTCTACAGGAGATTTACTGAAAGATTTCTCCTCTTCTTACAACACGCAGAGGGGTACAGTTAGAGTATGTACAAAAGGTTTTTGTATTCGCTTTTGACTCTAGCAATGGTGGCTCAGGTCAACCAGCACTGAAAGAAATTAACAGACAAAAACCAATGGCACATACGATCCTCAAGACCTCACACAGGTTTGAGAAACACCAGCAGTAGCCACAACCTCTCAGAGCCAGGAGCACAGGACCCAGGCTTCTCTGACAGATGGTGGAGCTGGACCTCAGTGGCAGAGATCCTGCAGCAAAACCCTGGGCTTTCAGATCATCCCCTTAGACACTACATGTTAAGTTTCCCAACTCTGAGAAACTGAAAAGTTTTTCTGCAAGGCACTCGAGTTGGGATGTTGAATTTCATTGTTTTGTAACATCTTCTGACTCAGAATGAGCACTCAAGAAACCACTTTATCTCCTTCTGCATCTCATTTTTATTTAGTACCCATAGCATTAAAATGCTACAAGTAAAGTCTTTAAACAATCCAAGATTCATTTTTCTAGAGTATCTACCAGCTGCAAGCCACTGCTAAAGCAACCAGGAATCCTAAATGGCTCATTTACTTAAAATGATGCAAGAATTACTCTGCTGATAGTGAAGTGTCAAACCACAGACCTGGGGAAAAGCTCTTCATAGCATCATCCATCTGCACACTGGAGTTTGTTAAAAGAGTACTGAGAGCACGCGTAGAATCAGTCTCGAGGAGAAAAGACAGCGCAGGAAGAACCGTGCCTCGACTATACCACCCAAGGAGACCCTCTGGTGTGCTCTTTGCAACCGGTCTTGCCTATCCCACACTGGCCTTTTCAGCCATCAACGCGCTTGCAATAAGCGTGGGCAAAGCCCTTCCCAAATCTTCGTCCGCGAAGCCAAGCCATGACTGAGAAAAAATCAGCATACTTCAAGAAAAGCCTTGAATTTGCATCAAATGAGAGCCGATAAGCAAATGAAGCTCCCAACAATGCTGTTTTACCCACTCCATGCACCGAGGTAAAATTGCTTCTTGTAGCACAAGGAAAACCCAGGGAAAACCCAGGAGCACATGAAAGTGATACAACTGCTGAAGAATAGCTAAACCCCCAATAACTCGATACCTAATCACGTTGCTGATACTTGGTTTCTGAAGGAATCTTGACTCCTGTATGTACGTGAGAAGCTTGGGACTATATCAAAGAATGGAGTCAAACAACCAGTAAATGAATCTACGCTTCCAGTTACTACTATGACTAAATTTCACTTCTGTAAGACTGAGACACACACTTGGTCAAATTCTATAATTTCTGCATCTCACAGCACACAATTAAGCAAACAACAAGCGTCACTTTAGCTAACAAGAGCTAAACACTATCCAAATACCAGCACAGGGAGAGACAAGGGATAAAAGGATCTTAACACATGCCAAAATTGAGGTGTACTATACATCCAATCAGCCAAAGTTTTATCATGGGAGAACAGGACGGGAAGGTCTTCTGAACATGGACACCATCAAACCCAAACCCTTCTAAAACAACCCGGGTTCTTGAAAAATGCTGTAGATTCTCAGTAAGTTCTTTGCTGAGCTCACATCCTTCCTTTTTTTGCTTAGCCATCTTTGCTCAACTGCACATTCTCAGCCGCCAGGATGAGCGCACCACAGACAGAGCTTTATGTTTTCAATTAAAACCCTGCAACAGAAGTCATCTGAATATTCCTTACTGTTTTATAAGAAACATTCCCAACTTTGAACTCTGTCTGCAGGAAACAGAAACCAACAAATTCTCTTTCTTAAGCCCTGCCTTTAGGAAGGAAGGATAAGCTTTGCATACTGATTCTTACAGTCGGAAGAAAGCAGATTACATCCAGGATAAGGAAATTGCAAAAAAAAAAAGTACCCAAGTGGGACAGAATGCTAAGTAAAAAATAACAAATGCTTAAGGGCAAAAAAACCCCAAACAACCCCAAAACAAAAACCAGCAACAGAGAACTACTTAAGTCTCAAAGCCCCTTTCTAGACCTGCTACTACATTAGGGCAGCAAATCACAGAATATTCCTCTCTGTTGCAACATTTTCTCCCAGGCTTCTCAATAGCCATTAGCTTTGAGTAGAAAAAACAAAGGTTACAGGCTCGGTGCCACCCCCAGGTGCCCCACAGTACAGATTTCATTAGACCAAAATCTGCTTCTCCTCCATCCCACCCCCTGCACCGCCGAAATGACTCCGAATTATCACCGAGAAGATCCTGTCCTGGAGGTGAAGCGCTCCCAAGCTCCAGCTCCCAGCTCAGCACAAAGCTCACCATCCATTTTAAAAGCCAGCCGCTCTCCTTTCCAACACAACTTACACGCGTTAACACTCATTGCGTTTAACCCGCTCAGATGACCCTTTGATACAAGGGCAGAGAAAACCCATATTTAAAAGAAAAAAAGAAAAAAGGTATGGATATCAATATAAACAAACGGCGTCTTCTACAGATGGCGATTCTGGCAATTAATCCCTCCACAAAGCGCGCCGGTGCAGCACCCGAGCAGAGATCTGGTCACCCAAACACCCGAACCCCTTAACTTCACCGTCTAACAAAGGCTTTTAAGGCTTTCATTTCCCCCTCCTAATTTGAGCTAACAATCCTTGGTGAATTATTCATACTCCTCAACTCACGTTGTCCAGCCGCCATCCTCCCCCCACCCCCACGCCGTGGATTTGGGGGATTTTTTTTTTTTTTTTTTTTTAAAGCTTAATATTTCCAGATTCCAAACCGGCCCTTTGCTGCACAAAACCAGAGCACCACGGGCTCGGTGGCCGCCTGGCATAAAGCACCATCCATTCCTACCCGCTCATTTTCAGAAGCAAACGAAGCCCCCGGGTCGCACCCGGGCACCGCTGCAGCTCGGCCGAAGCCAGGCATTTCCCCCTCCCCGGCTCCCCTCACGACCTCCGCGGACACCCCTCGGCCCCGCCGCCAGCCCCTCGCCCGGCCCGCTTGTCCCGCTTTCGGCGCGCAGGCCGCCCGGGCGCGACGGGCTGAGGGAGCGGGGAGCGGAGCGGGGCCCATGCACGCCCCACGGCCGCGCTCTCCCAACCGCGGCCCCGACCGCCCCGCCAGGCCCGGCCGGCGGGACAGCTCCCGCCGCGGGAGAGGCGCCGCACTACAGGCAGCCCCCCCGGCGGCAGAGCCCCGGCCCGCTCCCCCCGTCGACAAAATGGCGACGTGGACGGCGAGGAGGAGGAGAAATGAAAGAGCGAAGCGCTCCGCGGGCTGGGGGAGCGCGGGGAGGGAAGGGGGGGGGGGACGGAGGACGGGGAGGGGGCGGCGGTAACAAAGCAGGGGACGACGGGGAGCCCGGGGGACGGCGCCGGCAGCACCGGGAGGTGGGGAGTGGTGGGGGGGAAGCGGCCCCCCAGACGGACGGCGAGCAGGGGGCGGGCAGCGAGCTGCCGGCGCGGGCCAAGCCCCGGCGCCGCGGACGGGCAGCTCGGGAGGCCGCGGTGTCGGCCGGCGGTACCTCTTCTTGTCGGGGACGCCGCCGGGGCTCTCCATGGCGGCGGGCTGGCTGCTTCTCCCGCCGGGTCCTTGGATGCGAGGCGGGCGGCTCCAATGGCCGCCGCGGGGCGCGGAGAGATGGCGGCGCGGCCGGGAAGGGGCCGGGTCTGGGGCCGCGCGGGCTCAGAGCATCGGGGCAGGCTGCGGGGAGGTGCGGGCGGCGAAAGGCGCAGCGGCGGCGGCGGCGGTGGGCGGCGCGGGGCTGGGCGCGGAGGAGGAGGCGGGGGCGGGCGCGGTCGGCCCGGGCCCCGCGCAGCGCCAGTGAGGAGCGGCGGCGCGGCCCGGCCCCTCGGCCGGCGGGGTCAGCTGAGCGCTCAGCTGGGAGGGAGGGGGCCGGCGCCTCACGTGTGCCGCTGTGTGCGGGGCGGGACCGCCGCCGGCACCGGGCCGAGCAGCCCCCGAGCCCCGGTGAGCGGCCGGCGGCGGCGGGCTCCCCCGAGCCCAGGGTCCCCGGGTTTCACTGCAAGCACCGCCGGTGCGGATCGTTAAAAAAATCGCCAAAAATGAGACCGCCGCTCCCGAGAGCCCGCCGCCGCGGATGCTCAGTTACGGGCATTTCGCGTATTTTTATTATTATTATTATTATTGTAAGAAACATTTTTCAGTGCTTGAATCCTCGCCCGTTCCCAAAGGTTTCGAAGTCGTAAACCCAGGACATCTGCAGTTAAAACGTTCAAAACCTCACATTAATTAAAGGGAATAGATAAGTACATCGCCGGGCGGGCCAGGACGGTACACACGGATAATTAAGCACATTTCGAGCGAGTTTTACAACTTCAAAAATCCCGACACCCACAGGCAGAGCCGGGGGGGATGGACGGGGGCTGCGTGGAGGCACCCAGCCCCCGCTGCCTTCCCTGCCATCCAGGCAGGCCCTGCACCGGTTCAGGCTCGTGGAACGCGGGGCTCCCCGCCCGCAGCATCGCCGTCTCCGCCGGAGCGCGGAGATGGGAGAGTCCCGGTCCCTGGCAGTGCCCCGGGGGGAGGCGGGCGGGCGGGCGGCTCTAGGACCAGCGCGGCCCCCGCGGCGGGATTGCCCCGCTCTGCCCCTGCTCCACCCGCGGCCGCTGGGGGGCGCCAGAGCAGCCGCGCGACGGGGGCGGGCCGTGGGGCCGCGGTCCTCACAGCGACGGACGGCGGGGCCGGGCCTCGGCCCACAGCCCCCGATAGCCCCCGGCAGCCCCCGACAGCCCCCGGCAGCCCCCTACAGCCCCCGATAGCCCCCTACAGCCCCCGGCAGCCCCGGGAGCGCGGCGCTGGCACCGCTCACTCACACTGGTGGCTGGACATGAGCTGGCAGTGTATGCTCGCAGCCCAGAAGCCAACCGTAGGCCGGCAGGTCGAGGGAGAGGATCCTGCCCCTCTGCTCTGCCCTGGTGAGACCCCCTTGCAGTGCTGGGTCCAGCTGTGGGGTCCTCAGCACAAGGACATGGACCTGTTGGAGCAGGTCCAGAGGAGGCCACGAAAATGACCCGAGTGCTGGAGCCCCTCTGCTGTGAGGACAGAGCAGAGAGTTGGGGTTGTTCAGCCTGGAGAAGAGAAGGCTCCAGGAGACCTTAGTGTGGCCTTTCAGTGCTTCAAGGGGGCTGTAAGAAAGATGGGGAGGGGCTTTTCAGTAGGGCCTTTTGTGACAGGAGAAGGGGTGATGGTTTAAACTAAAAGAGGTGAGATTCAGACCGGATACAAGGAAGGCATTTTCTACACTGAGGGTGGTGAGAGCTTGGCCCAGGTTGCCCAGGGGGTGGTAGACGCCCCATCCCTGGCACCATTCGAGGTCAGGTTGGACCTTGGGGCTCTGAGCAACCTGCTCTAGTTGCAGATGTTCCTGCTCCCTGCAGGGGGATTGGGCTAGATGACCTTGAAAAGTCCCTTCCAACCCAAACCAGTCTGCGATTCTGTGATTCTATGTTAAGGGCTCTGAGGTCTCCTGCAACCTTGGCTGGCCCTCGGAGGCTCATCACAGGCGGCTGTACAGGGGACAGGGCCTGCGCCAGCCCAGGCCTTTCCAGGAGGCCTGGCATTGACATGGCCACACAGATATTCAGAAGTGGCCCCTCAGATCGGGAGCCAGGCTACAGCTGTGGGGGCACAGAGAGAGGAAAACTGAGGCCAGAGCCCACAAACTTAAAATTAAAGGCTCCACAGTGCCTTAGCTATGTACCCTTAGTCATATATGTCCAAGTGCTGTGGGGAGGCGGAAAAGGTAGAGTTCCAGGCGGAGGGACTCCACAGAGCTCAGAAGTTCTTTTACATCTTGTAGGCTTCCTCCAGCAATATGACTTTAAGTGATCATGTGGAACTAAACCTTACAAGACCACTTGGTCTGCAGCTCAGGGGTAATGATACCTTTAAGAAAAGCAGCTTTGACAGGCATAAGTAACATCCTTGTGCTGCTGTGTGCACATGTGATGTGGTACAAAACACCTGCAGGGCAAAGTGATGCTGTTTCAGTACTGCACCTTCCTAACACTTGTGCGGTGGGTTTCAAACTGCCAGGTAATGAGCAGTCATTTTTGCATATGACTGTGAGTGGTTTGTATTGGGTTTCTTTTTTTTCATTCTTTCTTTTGAAGAAAAAGCAGTGACCGTGACATTTAATAGAAATCATGAGGAGTTTCTGTATGAAATTAATTGCTTCTGCCCGCAGCAGTCAGATAATACACAAGAGGCACAGGTGTTATAGACTCCTTTTATTCCTTTAAGGTTTCACATCCGAACCCTGACACAGCCCAGCTTTACTGAGCTTATGAGATGTGACAACACGATAGCCCATGGCAGTGTGGCTGTGGACTACTGATATTTCTGTTATTCTGCCCTCACTGGAGCCTTGAGAAGAGAAATAATCAAAGCAAGACTCAAACTCAGGACTCTTGCGTAAGTACCAAGAAGCCAGAAGCCACACACAAGAGATCGTGGACAACTTCATCTTTCAAAATGAAATATGGGTGGTTTAAACATAGGAAGAGATTCACTCATGTGCAGCAACCACGCACTGTTTTAGTACAGTCACAGGGTCACTGTAACAGCCCCTAAGGAATTTCCATGGTTAACTGGAGGATCTAGCAGGTGCAGAAATGACTTACCCAGCTTGGTGCCACCTTCCCCATCAGAGCACGTGCTGTGGGGAACACATTGGGGGAGTTTTGGTAGTGAAGTAGTGCTACCAGAGGTACTTCCCGTGTCTTAGAGGAGGTTGGTGCCACTCGGAGCAGCCATTGCAGCTTCTCTGATCTGAGTATGAGGATGAAGTGGTTCCTGGTGAGCCCCATGCTCAGAAAGCCTCTTTTCTGCTTTGACTGGTTTAGGGACCCTAGCAGTGAATGGTTGGACTTGATAATCTTCAAGGTCTCTTGCAACCAGATGATTCTATGATTCTATGACTGCAATCTCAGAGCTCACACTACTTTCAAAGACCAAGTAGCACTGATGCAGTCCAGACCGGGACTGCCTAGCTGTAATGCTACAGAACCTGGCTTATCCTACCCACTAAACTCTTCTTTCCAGTCCTACAGCTGTCACTCCTTTGAAAGACAATACTGTCACCCATAAGCATGGATGTCTTAGGATCCACTCTGTTACCATTATCCAAACTCACATACTGTGCAGTACATCAAGAGGGTTCCTCGCTGAGTATTCTCACACTATGTTCTGGTCATTTTAATTCATTCAGGCACAAAGGCTCAAGATGCGTTAGTGATCCCTGAGCAAAAGACTGCAGAACCATCTCAGTCTACAGATTACTAACACTGCTCAAGTTGGTTGTTCAAAATGTCAGACTTCCCAGCATGAACTGGCTGAGGAGCTGTGAGTAAGCGTTGTGGTCTCCTTACTAGACACATTTCTTTCATGCCAAACATGCTCCAAGCTCATAATAAAGAATACTGCTTCAAAACCCAACTGTGTCTCAGGAGGATGTTAGTGGAAACTTGTTCTGCAATTAAGCATTTCATACCGTAGCAGCTCTAGGGAGGTGTTAAGCAAACGCTCTCCCCCACACATCCTCCCCCTTATTAAACTTTTGCGTCACTCCACTAAAATTCTGCCTAAACATTTTCTTCCCTGCTTTGCCAGTGGCTGATAACAGAAACTTATTACTGTGTGTAATGCCTTAGTCACTTTTCTTAACCTTTAGTGCTGTGCTAAGTTCATGCTCCAGCTTAGGTTAAGAGAACTTCCTGAATAAAATAGTGTTTGCATATGACTAATTAGGGCAAATGCACAAGCTGATGAGTCAGCAAACGGCTTGGGGAGGACAGTGGCAGGGATTCAGCAGCAGAACAAATCAATGAGCAGATGTGAGATATGCTCCTCCTGTGGCTTCAGATCTGCCTGCTGATGGACTGGATCTCACCGTGATGCGCTCTGTATGCAGTGACTCTCAGAACCCAAACGCATCCCCATCTATAACGACTGGCAAAACTTCTGCTGACATCAGTGGGGAGAAGAACAGGGGCTTAATTCTCTCAGGCCCCTTCCCTCCCAAGAACACTACCATTTCTGAGCACGGACTTACCAGGTGGAGGGTGTTAAAGAGAAGTAAAGACTCCCTCTATTTACCTCCCTTGAGCTGGCAGCGCACATCACACGGGATGTGACTGTAACCACCCACCCGCAGCACTGGCTAAGCACGGTGCTGCAATGAAGGATACATACTAGTCTATTGATATTTGACCGCAAAACCTGCCTTACCCTCAGCACCCTGGTGGGAGCGTTTGCTTGAAAGAGAAGTGCTCAAGGTCTCTAACGCTGTGCAGACCTGTGGCTCTGCAACACAGGCTGCCAATGATCTAATGCTTGTTACTACCACTTACTGTGCTTAACAACACAAGAACTTGAGATCTCTGGTAGCCAACTCATTTCACGATAGAAAGGCAAATAGAAATTTTAATCAAATTCAAACCAAAACATTGGTAATGGAAGCCTAATGCTGCTGTTTCTCAAATATGAAATGTCTGAAACAGAGTACGTGATGGGAGACACAATCTCTCTTTGTCAGCTGTTCTTTCATCTGGTCTTTTCTAACCTTAGCACTTCCCCTCTCCTTCTTGTGCCAGGATCTTCTTAATTTTACTTTTTTGCGTTTGCATAATCCACATTTTTTAAACTATGACCATCTCTTAAAGCCTGCTTGACTCAGTGCACATTTAGGCATGTGGAAAGACTCTCTTGACTGATTTCTTTGCGGAAACCTACACCAATGTGGTAGCAAATTCTGCAGTATAATAAAAGCACTATGTCCAATTCAGTGTAATTAGATTTGGGGGAAGGATTTTCTACCCATGAAAGGAATTTACCAGACGAAAGCATAAGGCAAGCAGGCACTCAGCAGGCTACGCTGTACTGTTTCACCAGTTGGCTGCATCCTGCCAACCCCAGGCCACTCCTGAGCAGATAGTGCCAATTGTACAGTGGTTTTCCTGATGTGGACAAAAGGCAGGATGGAATTTTAAAATTATCCTTACAGAAGAGACAGGTTTGTGGTCAAAGCCCTGAACGAAGACTCAGGGAGCCAAGGTTTGGTTCCAGGCTTCCTGTGGGACGTTACACAAATCACTTAGAGAAAGGCTTTTGGATTTCACTGCTGCAATCCTTTGCCGCAGAGCTGAGAAAAGGAGTTCACTGCGTGCCGGGAGTGGAGTCCAGCTCCCCATGCAGCACACCAGGAAATCTGGGGACTTGAGCAGGATCCTCAGAAACCAGCTGAGGAGGCAGCAACCGCGATGGAAACACTGAAAAAAGGAGTGCTGCTTGGACCCATGGCCTTGCCAAAGCCACATCCAGTCTTTGGCCTTCAAGGTATTTCTCTGTGCTCAGGATCCTCAGCTGGTAACTCTGCCCTGCAGCCAGGCACAGCGATGGGACTTGGAAAGAGTAGCCAAAGTCTGGGCATTAAAGTGTTCTCTTGGAAGTCAGAGATGCTTGTTCAACCTCTCTCCTGCCCAGCTCAGATGAGGGTTTGGCACCCACCTGGACAAAGCTTCATTTCTTCTCTCCTCTGGGAGCTGTTTCACTTTAGCCTCTTAAATGCTGTTTACAGAGAGACACCTGGGGATATGAAGGAGCTGGGTTAATTCTTCTCTCCAAACCAGGCAAAAGAGAGATTTGGGCACAGGTTTGCCCCACTCGGCTTTTGGAGGGTGCAGGAATGCCTAACCTGTGGGTTTGGTGCTCCTTGTCTCAGTCCTGACTACTCTTGGACATACCAGGTGCTGTTTTCCTGGACTTCAGTCTTACTCTGTGAGATCGAAACAGAAACACTTCCTTTTCCTCCCCCTTGCCTCTGCTCACACACTCAGAGCACAACTTTCTCGTGAGGCCATGGTCACCAGCGCAGCACGGTCTGTCGTCACACCGGCAAGCAGGCCACCGGCTGGTTTTCCTTGTGACCAACAAAGTGTTCTTAACCTACATCTCTGGAGCCAGCAAGACACTCCCAATATGCCAATCAGCCCATAACACCTCATACCTACCAGGCTAGTTTTACTTTCTTCTTTGCTCAGCTTCCCTTTTGAAGGTACTATAAACACAAGTGAAATGCTTTGAGGACGCACAAGGGAAACCAGACGAGCAGTCAGCAGATGCAGCACGAACTGCGCGACAGTCTTTGCATAACTTATAACCTAGAGCAGAGGGAAAACGCGCTTCTCAGAAGTAGACACGGTTTCAATCTCATGCAGATTTCTGACTCCTACAGCTAGTTACGATCTGCAGGAGTGTTCTGAAAGAGGTTTCTTTTTCCTTTTTCTGATCCTTTTCATCTCTCCTCCAAGCCCTTTGTTATTTTACAGCCTGGACCGCAAGTTTCTCACGTAGAACAAGGAAGAGTCCAAAATAAATAGAAAGATGAAATTAAATGGGCTTTACTTGTAATTAAAATGTAAAGGAGACCAAACTATTTTACCTAAATTGAGAATTGTTTCAAATTCTGGGGTTTTTTTTCCTGTTCTGACTTTCTTTCCAGTGATACAGTTTCTTAAGTGTTTCTACTTAACATTTTCCCAACTTGGATCTGGCTAAAACACAAAGGGCTTGAGATTTTATTTGTTTGTTTGTTTGTTTTCCCACAACACATTAGAAAATGCAGCGCAAGCTTTAATGACTATGTCTGTTTTAACATGCCTTTTGGAGGACTGTAGGCATTTATGGGGGAATGAGGTAATTAATATATAACTTAGGCATGCAAAGACACGTTGGAAGCAGCTGTCTTTCTTCTCTTGATATGGCAACACAATCGTTAAACCAATGGCTTCTTATATCTTTTTTCCTCTCTGTGTTCACAGACCACTGAAGTTGCTTGTTTAATTTAAAGCTTTAAGAGATCACTATATTTTAATATGGAAATATGTGAAAATATTTTCACCATAATTTCTCTCTCAAACATGCTGTTCTCTCTTACTTATTTGAAATAGCAAAATGAAAATCAATATCACAGTCCCTTTAAGGAAATGTTGGTACTCAAGAAAACTCCAGAGCTCTCCTATTCTCATTTCAGCCTCTAAAAAATTACTTTTACAGTAGATCTGTTTCTCTTCGATACTCAGTATTTCCATCTATCAAGCTAGAACCACAGCCTTCACAGACGTGGTGAAAAGATGGGAGTTCAGCTGAGCCAGCCAGCTGTGAGAAGTGTCAGGTACCCCAGAGCCTGGGACTCGCCAGCAGATGAAGGAAGAAGGATCAGGTCGCTTTGCTTCCTGCCTTGCAGAAAGCCAGGTGGGTAGGTGAGGGGGATGCCTAAACCAGTGTTTCTAAATTTCAGGGTCAAGGAAATAATCATTGCTCTAGGCAGAAATAAGCACTTTGCCAGCTTGATAACAACAGAGCTGAGACACAGATTACAGTTCCTTTAATTTTCTTCCAGTTAATTAAATGATCAATTGCAGCATTGGCTTTCAGCCATGGCAGTGCCATGGAATGAGCTCTCCAATTTATGAGAGGCAAATCAATAGGCATCATTCACAGCAGTTATATGAGGTTTTATTTTAAAGCAAATTATCAAAATGCAGAGGCAAAATACTGCTGTTATTCACAGCAAATTGAGAACTTCTCCTGCCCCCAATGAAGGGAAGAATGGCACAAGTAGTTACAGCTGAAGCTTGGGTTGTGTTTTCACTTCTCCTGCTTACCATAGACTTCCTGCATGACCACAGACAAAACACTTAAGTCCAGATACACAAAGATATTCAGGCAACTGAGATAAAAATCAGTTGGACTTAGATACATAAATAGTTTGTGGATCTGGTCCTTTGGAAGGAGACTGAGTTCTCCACTTACGAATAGGATAATAGGTACTTTCCAGAAGAACTGCAACAACTCCAGACACGGAAGACAAAGGCCAAGTAAGAGCTGAGGAAAGGCAGCAACTGAAGAGCTGAACAACCACAAAGCAGCATCTGAGCACTCTGCCTGGTGTCTTCTCCTTAGTGCTACCCACCTCAACCAGCAGTAACAGAGACTGATGTCCCCTTTGATCACTTTCCAGCTGTTTCTTGGTTCAGACTCTTCATTCCCAAGGACTTTAGCTGGAGACACTGTGGAATGCAGGAAGAGTGAAGTTCGGGGCGGTGAAAAAAGGACCACCAGTGCTGGGTTATCAGGCCACTTTAGCAGGCAGGAAAATAAAAAAAAAAAAAAAAGCAAAATAGTTTAGGCACAGAATGGGCTGGGGCATTCCTGTATTAATGAAGAATTCAACAATCCTGGCAGGTTGTGATAGGAGCTAATAATTTCAGAGAGCAGGAAAACCCTGGGTTCGTATGTCAAAAGATGTCAACAAAGGATGGAAGGAGTTCACCAAGGAACTGAGTAAGCAAAATTCAGAACCATAATGATAAAGTTGGTGCATCAAACCTCTCTTTGCTATCTGAGATCACATGTTAAGTAATGAAACTGCTTATCAATAAGAGGCAACTCATGAACGTGGGAAACAAAGATCTCATAGGAGCTGGATCCAGATAAGAATGACCACAGACCTCACCATTTTCAGAAGCAAATGAAAATTTGTTTATGCTGCCAGCTTTTGCTCAGTGCAAGCCTTTAGTACATGTAGGTATTCATACACCCAACACAGAGAGACACACACAAGCTCATCAAGTTCTCTTTTTCCTGTTGTCTTGGAAGGAGAAAAAAAGTTAGTTCATGGATGTAATTTTCCTTTTTAGACAGTTGAGAATCCCTCAGTTCATCATGAACAAAATACCTCACCAAAAAACTGGACAGCAAAGTCAGAAGCCAGTTAAATTTCATCACTATTTCATGGCTGCTTCCTTTATTAAAAAAAAAATAATGCAAGAGGACTATAGCAATAGCATCTGTGCTACTCATTTATATCACTAGAACTGTTACGCAAAACTGAGAGAAGAGAGTACTGGCCGCAATCTCCCCCAGGTAAAAGCAAGCGGAGGCCTGAGTACAGCAGCTCTTGGATTATTGATAGGACTAGCAGCTGAACATGAAACTGTCTGCTCCCAAAGCAGCAGCAAAAGAAATCTAATTGACAGAGTAGGGCATAGTTTATGGAGAAGGAAGAATCCATTCTGGTGTAGCAGGAACACTTTTGCATTGATTTAAGCTTGAAAACAAATAAACAAAATTCAACCCCTTAGGCACCAAGATCCGTAGGAGACTTCATCAAGGTGAACTGGGCCAGGAATTCACAGGCCAAAGAGTCTCAGTAGCTGTTAGAGGTGTATGTATCACTATACCTCATATATTAGGCAGGAGCTCACAGTCAGGCATGTCTGGAGCACCGCACCCTCACCCATCCGCCAAGCATCCCCAAGGCTCAGACAGAAAAAGGCCTAAAAGTGGTAGAGTCAGGGGGAAAGAAACACCTCAGTGTCATCTCAAGCTCCTCGAGAGCCAGCATCGCTGACTGAGCAATGCCTCTTATGTTGCATCTTGGTGTGTTCTTGCTTCCCTGCAGGTACATGCAGAGGAGGGGACAGAGAAGACCCCGTGCGAGGTGCTCCCAGCGCATCAGGCTGCAGGAAAGGCAGCAGTCAGGCTGCTCCGACTGCATGGCTTCTCAGTGGAAAATTGGAAACACAGAACCATAGAACAGTAGCCACAATAATAAAACCCAACAGAAGACACTGCCTTCTCCCTCAAAACACAGACACACAGGCTTGGCTTAACCCAAAGGTCAGCTCATTGCCAGTCCATTGACTTCTTCAGGGTCACGTAGGCAGCCAGTCAGCTTCTCAGAGATACATCCCAAGTTTCCAAATTCACAGATCTGTGCGGTAACCACTAATCTTCCCGGCAGGGATTTTTTACAGACAAAAAGTCCCTCACATGTTTTTACCCCACCAAGAAAAGACAAGTAGCTTGCATCATACAATTTTAAAAATTTTTCTCTGCAAAGCAAACTCATCTTTAAAAAACAGACTGAAATTACTTAAACGAGCTGAAAACTACCCAGGAACAATGTCTATTTTGCAAAACACAGTTATCTCATGTCCAAAAGCCCTTATTAATTTGAAAAGTTTCTGCATGACCTCAGAGTTTCTGTAGCTTGTGCGTGCGTCCTGCAGCCTCTGCTGCATACGATGGTAAAGAAATTTCCAACCCATGGAAAGAGTAATAAAGTTCTGTCTATCATGTCTGAGACAACCAGTTTAATTTTTAAAATAAGTTATAAAACTGCATATCTCAGTGCAAGTGCTTAATTGGTGCATATGCACGCTCACCTAAAAAGAGCTGCTAAGCAGAGGTAGGTCACACGCTGCTGGTCACAGGGTTATGGCCTGTGTCAGACACAGGTTTGCTTCCCGAGATTGGCTGTGGCCAGCTTTGAAGTGCTGGGTGTCAGTGAAATCAGGCCAAGCTCTTGCAGGCTCATAGGAGGGGTATGAGGAAAATATAATTTCCTGGAATTAGCTAAGACATCTGACCAGAGAAAGTCCATCATCTCATTGATTAGTATCTCTTCGTGTGTTGGCCCTCTCTAATCTCTCTCACCTGGGCAGCTCCTCCCAAACGTCTCATTGCTAAATAGCAATTAAAGCACACATTAGCAACTCTGTATTACAAACTCGCTCAGAAGCCACGCAGTGCTGCCAAGCCTGGCCATGACAGTGGGACTCTGCCTCATCGCTGGCTGCCTTCCCGTGCCAGGAATATTGATCAGTCACTCTGAAATGATGTCAGAATTTACATCCCGTTATAACACAATTTTGACCTTTACGAAGTGACTGCAGCCTCTGCGGGGCAGGCAGTGTTAAACGTGGCCAGGTTCAGGTCACTGTCCCTCTTCCCTGCTCCCAGGCAGCTCCTGCCCCACCAACCGCTTCCTGCTCTGCTTGACCGGGCCAGAAATCGTCTTTTCTTCTTTCAGATGACGGGAAGCATTTGTAGCCGTCATACGTGCGATGGCATCTTGCAGCTCCCCAGTTAGCGCTCACTGCAGCACCCGTGCAGACCCTTGGTGTGCTGCCCACAGAGCCTGATGGGGCAGGGAAACCCAGGGCTTTCCCCTTCAGTATGCAGCTTATCTCCAGCAATGTAGAAACCGACCCTGGAAACCTGTGTCTGTGCTTACCTTGCTGGGTATGCAGCAGTTTGGAGTGGGGGGTTTGTGAAGCTGAGGCAAAGGGGGTTTGATGGGAAACCATTGTCTGTGGTGCCAGGTGTGATAACCCCTGCAGAACGGGGGGTCTGTTGCTGCCCAGTTGAGGGGACGTGCATGGAAGAGAGAAGGATGGGCAGCGAGAAGGTGCTGACTCTGTAATCCCTCCTGTACACAAATAATCGCTGCTCTGCCGGGTCACCTCAGTGATGTTTTGCTGTGGCGGGTTGTAAGCAGCAGTTCCTCAGGTGTGAGAGGACATTTCTCCAAGGCACGTTGAGTTCAACTCAGTTCACCAGTGCTGCTGAGTGCACGAGCTTCCAAGCAAGCCATTCCCCCTTTGCTGCTCCATTTCTTCTGCATATCAGCAAGTTCATTTGCCCTACAGTGAAACAGGGAGATAAAGGGTTATTTTAAAGTCCTGGAGACTTGGTTGAGGGCAGGGTAAGGGCCTCTTCTCTTGTTTACACTCCATTTTGGTGGAAAAGCAAAGAGGCGAGCCTGGGAAGAGGGAGGCTTTTCCAGGGCATCCTGCTGAGCTGTCCTTGGAGGTCCCTGAGCTCCTAAACCGCACAGGGGATGGCGAAAAGGATGGAGGTTGCCAGAAAGCACAGGGGTGGTAAACACATGACTCAGATGTGAAGTGGTTTCAGCAGAGGGATGGTAATGCACAAGCAATAAAGTGGGAGCTACCAGCACATCATTTCCTGTTAACTGCGTACCAGCCTCGCTCGGCTTTCCAAGGAGAAGACACCAGGGAGAGGAAGGAGGGATCTGCAGAGGAGCTATGGCTCAGTCTACGTTACTCTAGATGTAAAAGATGAGAAACTGGGTACACACGAGAGCTGCAGAAAGCAATAAAAAATACATCAGGGGAAGAAACAGAGGCAGGGCTGGAGAGAGACGGGTGAAAGCCTGCAGCCTGGCAGAGGTCTGGGCAGTGCTGGGGAAGCGACCCGCCAGTCCTGCTCAGAGCCCGAGTGTGAGCTGGGGCTTTCCTGGGTGGGCTCTGCTTGTTTTCCCTCTCTAGAAAAGAGAATTCGCGTTGGGGCGGGTATGCAGAGCCGCTCGCTGTGCACTGCTGGTTCTGGAGCAGCACTGCCTTCACTGCCGTCAGGAAAGCCAGCGTTGCGGGTTGCTTTAATAAATGCTTTCTGCGAGCAGCCTTTTAATGGGATCTTTTGCCTCTGGAGGATGTGACGTGTGGTAAAAGTCTGTCTGCAGAAATACTTGGCTGTCTGTCTGCAGAAATAGGACAAACACAGAGTTTTCTCCCTATTCACACCAAAAAAGAGGTGTTTTTTTAATGCAAAACTCGTGTGCTTTTGCAGCGCGTGGACACGCCACTGTCTGCTACTGGGGGAGAGTTTCTCTCTCCGTCACACACAGCAGGATCCGCTGCCAGGCTGCCATATAGTAGCTGCTCTGAGTGCCTCTGTTTATACTCGTGAAATACATTTTATGCTTCCCAACGCCTGGATTTACTGAATTCCGGCACTTACAGAAAGCCAGCGGATATTAAAAAAAAGGCACTAGAGCTAAAACTGTAAAAATGTACAATATTAATAGCAGCACTGATTTTTAACAGAGTTAACGTATGTAGAAAATATAGCTGACCGCATTTCAGAACTGTTTAAAGGATGAATGGCATTTTGTGGCAAAATACTGCTCTCTGTGACAGGTGGGGAGGGAGCATCTGGGGCAGAGGGACTCAATGACATAAATTTGTCTTCTTGTGTATTTTGGAACATGATTTATTTGTGTTCATTGAAATGACAGCTTTTCTGGTCATTTCTTCCTTTCCCAGCAAAGAAGCCTTAATCTTCTTACTGGAAATTGTACTATTTATGCAGAAAATCCTGTGTCTGAGATTGCTTGAGATCACGAGTTATGTAACCCAAACAGATGGAGCTGGAACTTTTTTTTTTTAATGTCAATTCATATTATAATCCCAACAGGCTGCAATCATTTATCAGTTCATTTGTAGCATAGAAAAAATAGACCTAGAATTTTAAATATACGTGTTATATACACTTACATAGGAACATTTATGCCAGAGACAATAAAAATGCTTATTAAGGACTTTCCTCATTGTTATGAACAGAAGCACTCTGTATGATACATACTGATATGTCCATGATATTATGACCATCAGCCTGCAAAGACATGTGTGTGGTTGTATTCACACGTTGGATAGAGGTGGTTATCTGCAGCCTGGTATGAAGTTAAATCTGAGAGTACCTGGGAGAGCAAACTGGTGAATAAGTGGGAAGGAGGAGTTAGAGGAGAGCTGGAGAGAAGCAGGCCAGGACAGGAATCAGTGTGAAGAACCTGATTAATGCTGCCCTGTTCAACTCTTTAGCAATATTAAGTCTTGCAATGATGAATCATCCATCCAGCTCCCAGCGATCACGTGCACACACTGTAGAAGCCAATATATAATATACAATATCTAGTTTTAAAATTCACATTAACTTAATAGTCCTTCTGCCAACACGATGAGGCAGATAAATCCCTAAAAGGCTCAATTACGCTTGCAGAGATTTTATCCCTTTTTTTTGTTACTGATGTGGCTGTTCTTATTTCATGTGAGTTTAAACCGAAGTGAATCAAGGCCATAGGAAAAAGAGGATGAAAAGGGATGAGAGGGAAAGGTACCAAGCAACAGTTATTCCAAGATAAAATGAATATAAATGGAGCATCTAGTTGTTCTTAAAACTGAAGAGGGTTTAATTGGATGAATTTGGGAGGAAGAAGACAAAGAAAGAACAGTTTGAACCCAAATCTAATTTTCTATCAAGACAAAGTTCAACCAGTGCTAAAAAAAAGCGAACAACTTTCAAAATGGTCTTAGTCCAACTACATTGTATACTTTTATTCCATTCTGCAGGAATTCCCCATGTGACACACTTGCATATTTGGACCCAAACTGTAATCTAAGGTTCAAACCATGGCAAGGAGCTTTGCTAGAGGAGGACTTTCCAGAAAACCCTGGAAAGCCAAAGCAAAGCTCCTGGTAGGACGCAGAACCTTCTGCACAAAAAAAAACCAAACCAGAGGCACGACATGGCTGCTGAGGCTCATTCGGGGATCTGTACGCAGAGCTTGACCTCCGTGGACCCAGCTCTGTGCTGTGTTTAGCTCTTATTGCAGAACCCCCACATCGTGCCAGCACGCTGCCTTATTACACTGGGGTTTGCCAGCGAGGGCTGGAAGGGGGCTGCAAGGGGCTCTGGCCCAGGAAACGTAACAGAGACCCCAAGATCTGGTCTGCTCCAGCACTCTCTGCTACCCTTCCACACATTCATGGTGGCAGTTGTGCCTCCTTTTTGGGTCCTCGTGGTGCTTGCCTGCTGCGTTGTCATTCCCACAGGCACACCTGAGTGGGATGCTGTGACTGAGAGCTCACCTCTGTGCTGCAACCAGGATGACAGCAACAGCCCCAGCCCCGGTGCAAGACAAACCCTTTTGTTTTGATCCCATCTTTCATTTTGCTCGAACCTGATCCGTTCCTCTTTCAAACACTTTCAGGGAACCAACCTAGAAAATTGAACCTGACAGCAGCTTGCAGCCAAGCGCTGCACCATCAGCCGTTTGTTTTCCGGTCTCACCACCGCAACAGATCTTCCACTAAGAATATTTCTACGTGGGACAATAAAAACAAAGAGCTAAGCGGTTCAATGCAGTTGTGGTTATGGCCTCTAAATTCCCTCATCCTCTCAAAGTTGAATTTTTTTCCTCTCATATATTTAAGACTGCAAAGAGAACAAAAGATTTTAACGAGGCATCAAGTGATGGAAGTTGTTACAAGGATGGTCTGACAGTAGAAGCAATGCAACACTTCAAAGACAGCCCAAATTTTAGCCGGGGACTTGCCTTTTCTTATACATAACACTACGCAACGCCTCGACCTCCTTTCTTCTGGACTGGAGACTTTACCTACTTGGACTACTAACATGAGAAAAGTTATAATGGGTGTTTAATTCAATCTGGATCTTGGCCAGTGATTAATTTAGTCCAAAGCTTTTCTATTAGCCAAAATTTCAAAGGTCCTGGGTTTTTTTGTTTGTTGTTTTTTTTTTTTCACAAAGAAAGAAAGAAGCTTCTGCTCCTGCTTGTAAATATATGTAAATGTTTAACTGAGCAGGATTTTGCTCGAGCTTATAAAGTGTGCTTTCTTTAGAATAGCTTTTCCCTGGATGATGTAATTTACTTGACTGGGTATTTTCTACTCTTGCACAACTGTGTTAGTCGATCTAAGCAGATTAACCTAAGCACCAACCTGGCGCTCCCTTTGCCAAACAGTTATTCAGTGCCCTGCAGAAAAGGACTGTTATTTTAGGGAGGCAAAAAGATCGCTTCTCTGCCTGAGATGACTTTCAGATGGATGTTAGTCTGTTTGTGTGTAAATAGGTCTAAAAGCCCCAAGGACCAACTGGCTGGAGGAGGCAGACACTGTATTAGCAGTTACGTAACAGAAGCAGCACTAAGAGGAGAAGAAAACGCTGGGTTTTTTCCCCCTATTGTTACAATGACAGTCCAGAGTCAGATGATTTAAAGCATATAGAGATGATTTTAAAGGGAACATCCACAGCGCTGGCTATTCTTCCTGAATCTTCAGCCCCACAGAGCTCTCGATGTGACAGCCTGGGTTTGAGGGGACAGGGGAAAAAAGAGGGAGAGAAGAAATAAGGAGGTTTATTTTTAGTAGAAATGATTCTCAGACAGGGGAAGGGCGACAGACTGATAGCTTTCAGAAAACATTTTTCTAAAAACCTAACGCGCAGGCTGCGGGAAGCAGATTCAAGTCATCTCCTAACACACCAAAATGCTTCAACATCACCCGGTCAGTCTGCCCTTAAGGGTGAGGTAATTATGGCTGTGCTGTCTGAATGAGGGATTTTTGGTTCACTGATCAAAAATGTATTTTAAATCAACTTAAAGTGAAAATTTGAGTCCTTGTTTTATTAGGGTTTTGGGGAAGTTGACATTTTCCCTGTTTTCACTCCAAATTATTAATTCAGGCAATATTTAAGAAAACACAATTTTTCATTAGGACTAAGGAGATTTTAGAGAAAAAAATTAATCATGAATAATTTTGCTGTTGTAAAAGTACTTCCTAAATTCCGCTCAGGTACTTGGTCACTCCAAAACTGCAGGCTCCTGTGGTGAAATTTTTTCCCAGGCTTCTAGTGATCTCTGAATTAATATTCAATGCCTTGATATTCCTGACTATTAAAGACATAGATTTGGTACATCCAATCACATCTCCCTCTTGTGGCTACTTCCCAGGACTAAAACAACCTGCTATTTACTCGGCATTAAATGGGATTATAGATGTTGCTGCTTCTACCAGCACTTCGTTTTCCAGCCTGAAGCCCTGCTGATGACAGTACATGGCTGTTCAAGAGGCTTCACCACCGTTTCTTGCCTTGTGCTTCCCAACAAGATGCCACCAACTGCACCTCTGGGCTTGGGGACACCAATGTCAAACTCAAGGGTCCTGCCAGCCCCACGCCAACTGTCCTTTAGACAAGCCAAGAGATGTCAGCGAAGAAAATGCTTATGTATCTGCAGGATGGACAGCTGAATATAACCCCCCTAACTCGATAATCTAGCCGAAACAGGGGCTTTATAAGAAGTTTTGCCTTCCAGAGCTCTTGTGGAGGTTTCCCCCCTAAATTACAGCATTTCGCTGCTCCCTACTTGGGCTTTACTAATGGCTGCTTTTATAACTACATTCATCCTTCTGCTAACGGTTTCACAGCAAATGATATTTCATTTTGATGAGAAAGGTTTTGAGCAGAAGCCAAATCGCTCCAGGCAAAGCAGATTTTGTTTTTCTACAGTTTAATCAGTAGGAAATTAAGAGGCCAATATTGTGCTGCCACAGACATGGAGGCGAGCAGCCTCCTTTGCTCAAGTGAATTTTTCCTCTCCCTCACTGCCCGGGACATAACGGGCAGCTGAAGTCACGCTGTCCAACATAAATCTGACAGTCTCAGTCCTCAGACCACGTAAATCAGCATCGCTCCATCAGAAGCAGATTTACAGCCTTCAGCAGTCAGCAGGTACACAGCATCCATCCCAGAACAGTCCATGAGCAGCCAACCTCTCTAACTCATTAAAAAGTCCTTTTTTACCTTTTAAGAGGAAATTGAGGACTTAATACAAACTCCTGCTCGTGTCCTTGCCTCAAGAGGAAGGCAGCTCCTAAGTGGCTTCTGGCAGCTGCTCAGGCAGTATGACAAGCCACTGAACTCATATATATATATCTCTGTCCATGCTGTCAGAAAGGGTCAAGGCTGGCTGCTCCAAGGGAAGGTGTTTCTAGACAAACATTAATGTGACGTTCTGTTTGCAAGGGGTGACTCAGCCACAGAAATATGTGTCTTTTCTCACACATTTCTAACTGTTAAAAAACAAGTTTAGGGGACTTCAGTCTCCTTATTCCACGGTGGAATTCAGCTCAGATTCTCCATCCAAAAGATGTTGATCTCACAGGTTTTAGCTAATGTCAAACTGCACAGACTAAATGCTTTCCAAGGGGTATGCATTTCATGTAGGAAATACAATACCTGTGTTGCTTTATAAAGGACCCAGCATCATTATCTAGGTGATGGTTTTCCAGCATGTGCCTGAAAGATGACGAGGGACCGGTAAATCCTGCAAAACCTTGTCCCTGTAAAGCCTCACTATATCAAAAGACTTATTATACATCCAGTGCTCCATCCTTGGGAGTGAAAGCTCCTCACTGGGATGCCAGACTCTTTCCAGAGGAGTTTTATGCAGGTGAGTACAGAGGAACACTGCCAGCAGCTGCTGGTCCTTGCAGCTGCAGGGCTTTAGTACTCAGAACTTTACATGGGGTCATCTGAGGTTAAGAGCAACGGGGGCTGCATTGGCTCAGGCTCCTCCTGTCCTCTTCTAATCAGGATCAAAACAAAACTCATTTCAGTGCTGGACCTTCCCCCCCACCACTTCAGCCCACGGTGGGAAAATTTCCTACCCACTTCACTGGGTTTTTAAGGGGACACATCTGCAAACTCCAGCTCTCGCCCTGGGTCTCCATGCAGAGTATGTTCGTGTTTGAGCAGGCTCAGCCTGCTGAGACCTGGCAGGCTGGAGCCAGGAGGGAGAAGAGCAGCCTGGAGACGCCCGTCCTGGCCAGGCACAGGTCAGATGCGAATGAACCCAGCTGAGATGAAGGGGCCAGGCTGCTCCACTAAGCAAACCCAGCTGAGCTGCCTCTGACCCCAAACAGGTCAGCCCTGTGCTGCCAACAGTCCCCTCAGCAGCACGACATGGTTTAGTGGTGACCTGGCAGTGCTGGGTTATCGGTTGAACTCGACGAGCTTAAAGGTCTTTTCCAACCAAATGATTCCGTGATTCTGTCCAGAGCCCGTGGGGGGATGATCAGTGCACTTGATAGGGAAGGAGCATCTTGCAGCACTTCCTCGGCGTTAAGCGGCTCTCCTGGGAAGGCAGCTGCCAGTAGCTGGTATTAGAAGAGGAAAGGGGAGGGTGGTGGCGTGGAAAACCCTGTCACCTTTCTCCAGGTTTCCTCATCTCGAGTCAGCGCTTTATCATATTGCTGGTGGAAACTTAATTAGTGTGTGGTCTCAGGCAGTTCCTGTGCTGGCTGCTCGATGGGTTTGGGTGATACCAGCAGGGTTCGTTCTGTCAGGTGGAAAAAGTTTTCATGTAAACCACAGCAAACCCGTGTGTTTGCCTGGCTAGCAGGCAGGCTGTGGAGGTGGTGAGTGGAGGTGAGAGGGGGCAGCTATGTCAGATAGCATTTGCTTGTGCAATGTCCTGATAGGAAGAGACAGGCTCTAGACGAGCTGGATTTCAGCAGGTCTCACCTCTGAAGCACTTCTCAACGCCCAGTGCCCTGTGCCACAGAGGATGGGAATTGCTGCTCAGAGAAAAGTCGCTCAGCATCTGTAACAACCATTCTGTGTTGTGCCCACCACATCCTGCCCTGTAGCTCACAGCCAGCGGAGCTGGGGTTTTCCTTGGGTTTTTTTACCTCAAGTCTCACAAAAGCCTTTTTTTGTAGGACCCCTCTCATCCTGAGCTGTGCCTCAGCTACCACAACAGCAGCAGCTCCACCTCACCCCCCTGTCTGCACCAAGGCTTCCAGCCACGGGAGTTGAAAAAGGAACTTTCATCCATTTCATGGCAATAGTGGAGATCGAGTTAAAGCTTTTAATCACTTGCTAAAATTATTGTTAGATTAGGTAGTTAACTCAGCTGTTTACTGAGCTGAGAAACCTGCTTTCCGCTGGGACACTTAGCTGCTTGCCCCCGTGTTTGGGCCAAACCCCAAGCAAATCCAAGCTACGGTTTCTGACTTAGAAGGGGATCCAAAACCAGAGGCTCGGGGACTTTTCCTTGCTGCCCTCCTCCTCAGGGCTGTGCCCCCTATTCCTTATTCAACTCCCCCTCCACCACTGACATTTGCTCACACCTCTGCAGGGATGGCTCCCAGAGCTGGCTGATCCTGCCTGTCGCAGGGCTCCCACCTCCTGCCTCTCCTCGCCCCCAGCACACCTCCCTCCCACTCCCCCCAAATCCCTCCACTGCCACGAATATGTATCGTGCAGCTTGGGGCTCTTCCTTATGCACAGGGGTGCCCCTGAATATACATCTGCGCCTGCTGTAACACATAAAAAGTATGTGCACACGTGTGAATATTGGTCATATATTATAGGGAAAGGTTTCTCCCACAAGTGACCAGAAAAGAGCGATGTGGGACTGCCTGTTGCTGATTTTTCACATCTTTACTCCTACGCTTGCAAGGGAGGCTTTCACAGGCAATAATAACTGGAAATAGATTTCTGAAGAAGTTTAAATTAAGAATATTTTCCTCTGCTTAGGCAGGCATTTGACAGCGTAATTCTTAAATACACTTTATTTCTGTTATATTTAATACCCGTGAAGGATTACATATCTGCTTCATTGCAAGTCTGGCAGGATTAGTAGAGTAGTGTCTGCTTAGTGTTTTTAAAACTTCAAACACTAACAAAGCCTTGAGCAAGAAGCCTTTTCTAGGGGCTGCAAAATGCCAAGGGTCTGGGGAATTGCACCATGCCAGGAATCTGATGGCGTGCCCTTTGAGGAGCTCCGCGTTTCAGCTGCCGAAGCACGTGGTGACAGAGCCACAGCCGCTGCAGAAATCCTCTCTGCACCCAGATACTCCTAATTGTGCTCCCTGGCAGCGTAAAACCGCTGGCTTCAACCCAGGCAGCCGTCTGGGAGAGCGGGAGCTCTCATCCCTTCTCCACGGGATGAAGAATTCTAGGATTTGGCATTTAAATAGTATTTTCAATATTCCCATTGCGAGTAATTGTTCGTGGTGATCTCCCTCTTTCTCAGTTATACACACATGGAATGAAAGTCAGTTCCCCCAGTCCTGAAACTACGGATTTGTAGCAGGGATGTTAACAGCTCCTTAGAGCAGGAGGGGCAGCCCGGGACAGCATGAGCCGCAGCCCGGGACAGCATGAGCCGGGCTGGCTCGGACCCTCCTGGCCTGGCGAGGAGATTGGCACGAGGTCCTTTGAAGGATCTATCTCTTTAAAATAATCCTCAGTTTCTTAAAAGAGGCTGAAAGTCAATATTGTTTGCTCTAATTAATGGCTTCTCCAGCTCAGGCACCAGCCTTAGGCAAATCCGCCCCAAAAATCCCCTGGAATAAACACCACCACTTTGATGATAGCGTATGAGGTGACTTGCCTTACGTTACAGTAAATTGGCATGTGGGTAGAGCAAACCAGCCTCACTGCTTCCCCGCTCCCTCCGGAAAGCTCCTGCGCAGGCACGGCATCCTCCACCCTCCGTATCCCCTGTGCCCTGTGAGTCGCAGCCAGTCATTGCCAGGGCTGAAGTGCCCATAAGCACCACGTGTATGTACAACGCAGGGGCAGGGGAGCGCATTTTTGATTCAGCTGCTATTAGGATGACTCCGGCGTCTATGAAGATGAATTAGCACCGGATATTTCCAGGTGTAAGGGTTTGGCACTGAAACCCGTAGAAAAAAACCCTTGAGCTCAGCAATGGTATTTTTTTTAATATTAATATTAATATTATTATTGTGTTTTTCTTTTTACAGCTAATGAGTATTTGCCCCTGGGGAAGGGAGCATGCGTGGTAGGACGGGTGCAGGCACTGGAGGCACCTTCACAGGCAAAGCTGGTCTGCAGAACATGCATGACAATGAAGCAGCACCTCCTGATAGCTACCAACCGGACACAGGGGGGATTCACCCTTCTCTGGCAAGACATGATGGCCAGGAATCCCCAGAGAGCTCATTTTCTGCTACAAAGGGGGAAGAAGAGATTGCAAAACAAAGATTACTCCAAGAGTTGCCTTCAAAATTCCAGCACCAGATTTAAATGTAATCTCCAATTACTTCTTCACCTCCACAGCTCAGCCCAAATTCCTCCTGTTTCCTTTACATCAAAGACACAGAAACTTGAAATAAAAATAATAATCAAAGCAGCAAACAAATCATGAAGCGCAAAGGGCTTCTTAAAGCAGCGAGTGAGCATTTGCCTAAGGAAAGCCCAAAGACAGAGCCTTGCAGCTTACTAAAAGATGGGGTCACACAGGAAGGCTCTTGGCTAAATCCTCCACCCCAAAACCCACAGCTAGGCTCAGGCAAGCCTGGTTTAAAGCCATGCTTCCAAACCAAGCTGCTTGCACTGAGAAAGGGCTGGGAGCACAGGAGTAACCCTGGCCAGCCCCTGAGGCAGCCGGGCAGAGCATTCGCCAGGGGCTGGGAAAGGGACCTGCCAGGGGCTCCCAGTGGCCGAACCTCTGCCACAATTACCCAGCCCTAATTAGCCTGATGGGAAACATGACTTTTCATGAACAGAGTCCAGGGCGGGGTGTTCACCCTGTCCCAGCTTCAGTGATACCTGTTCGAATCATCAGCTCGAAATGAGATAGCAGCATCAGCCAAGAATAAGTATTTCCATCCTCGGCTCAGATTTGTTGTCATCAGAGGCTGATGTGAGCGTGGAAGGACCTACAGGCACCTGATATGGGGCACAGCAGCTTTTCACAGATGGCCTGGTGGGAAGGAGACCTCTGAGCTCCACTCGGCACTGGTGGGTAATTCATTATGCAGCCGGCAGTAGTAGATGCTGGACAGTGCATAGGCACCCAAAGCAAGACTGATTGCTCTGGCAGCGACCGGGTGCACTCCTGGGAAGTTTCCTTTGAATTAAGTGCTTCTGACACTAATGTTGGTGCTTAAGCAAACACATTAGGATGACTAAAACAGCCGGGCTGCTGGGAATGGCAGAGCCCATATGCTGGAAACGCACCGGCAGACCCAGAGGAAGAGAAAAGCAACATGCTTTTTTATTTTTAAGGCTAGCCCGTGGTCTCTCCTGCCTGTGCACGGTTGTAAGTTGGGGTTTGGTAAGGTGCCTGTGGGTGAGCCGATACTTCCTCACGACACTTCATTGCTATTTATGAAGCAGACCTAAATATTCTGCATTAAAAAGCCGCGTGCGTGGATTATGCTCTTGTGAAGAGTAATTGGATTTGATTGTGCTCTTTCCACATATGGGAAGTGAATCCACAGCCTGCACTCAGTAAAATTACAATGTTGTAAGGACAGCTGAAATGAGAAGAAATTCAGGTTCGTTGCACAGCACTAAAGGTTTTGTTGCACAGATCTGCAGCCCAGATATTCCCCTGTGGAAGAACTTGAGATTCAGGGGATTGTAAAGAATGCGTGGGAGTATTAGGCAGTTCTCCATGCTGGAGATGAAACAGACTCTCATAGAAATGTTTAATGGCCTTTGAAACAAGAATAAAGCACGCAGGATATTTTTAGAAGCCCGCCTGCACTCGTCAACACCTGCATCTGCTGATGGCAGAGGCTCCCAAGTGTCGACACCCAGCACCTCTTGCTGCCACAGTGCTCCGGAAATTTATACAAGATTATCTGCTGCAGCCAGAAGAAAAGCTTGGCTGAAGGAAGGAGCATGCCCCAACTGAAGCACCTCTGAAAAGCCATCTCCGAAAAACTTCAAGGACCTCATTTCCCCTTCTGCAAACTGAGAACCTATTCGTGCTTTGAAGATGCCAGCCTGGAGCACGAGGGGCTGCGTGGTGGGAATATCCCACAGGGCATGAGAAGGACCGAGGTGGGACTTGCTCAGCGAGACTTTGACAGCTTCCTCCTTTGCCCATCTCTTCTTTTGGTTAAGGACATGGTATTCCAACTAGGTCATCTGTTTTCGACTCCTTTCTGGAAAGACAAATGGTGGCTGCTGCCCAAAGACACCGGCACTAGTCAGTTATGGAAATGCTGAAGTGATGCGAGCTAATATTTCTTTGGAACCCATGCTTCAAAGCAGCATAAAACTACAGAGCAGTTCAGTGTTTTGCATGTTTACCTACCACTCCAAAGAATGGTTAGAAGCAGGTTGATAAGTGTAATTATCCTGAGTGGTTTTCCTTTCACCCCATTTACCATTAGTTCCCTTGAAAACAGATGCACATCCTGGAATGAAGCATTTTCCCATGAAAGACTACCAATGCCAGGCTGTGTAAGTTCTTAAGAAATTACTTGTTATTACTTGTTTGGGTTTTGATATGAAAAATCTGTAGTGGCTGAATTTTCCAGCAAGAGAAAATTAATCTTATTGTACAAGAATTATCCCAGGCCAGTAATAACATTTCTGAAGGAATAAGTCATGGAAAACACGTTTTTCAGAACTGTTCTCAGGACAAGAAATTTCCTAGGAAAATTTAAAACTCAAAAAAAAAAAAAAAAAGGAAAATTGAAACCAAGGGGCTCAGGATAGAGCTGGAACTGCTGTGCAAGAGTGGTACGTGGGAATTTTACCTGTTGCTGCTGCTAATAAGAGGGTTTTCCTCCTTCACTAGGACACATAACTTTTGTGCCTTAGATTTCACAGGGCAATCTTATGTGGGAATAACAGGAAAACTATCAGTTTATGGGGGTTGTGCCATAGAAATCCACATGGCACTATCCATCACCCTTTGGGGTGAAAGTCCAGGATGGGCTTCTCTTTCTGTGGTCTCCTCTCCAGTCCTGAGTGGGGCTTTGGAAGAGAAGCCACCTCTCCATCCCAGTGCCTTCTGCTCCATCCGGGTGGTCAGAGGTGGCCCTGCCAGCAGGCCCACAGCAGAGGCACCTCTCCAGGAAGCTAATGGGACCTGTCATCAGCTTAGCCCTTAGGGGTGCTCTGGTTTTACGGGTACAGCCAGGCATCTCCCTCAACATCCAGCCCCTGTGTAGGCTGTTTGCTCCTGCTGAGGGGGCCGTGTCCCCAGGACCTCTCCTTGCTTGCTAAGCAGAGCTGCAGGGACGGGCTCTTTTCCTACCCACCGCCATACATGGAAAATATATTTTGCTGACAGTGTCACATCTGTCAGTTCTCCTATTAAAAGAGGAGACATGAGTTTTGTCTCTGCTAAGGCTTGTATGTGCAGTAAAAGCCCTTCTATCAACAGAGGCACGAAGGAAACAAGCCGGCTAAAAAACAGCTAAACTGTACAAGATCCTATCTACCATCTCTCAGCCTGCTGGATTATTGCCTGCTTGAGCTGAGGGCATCCAGCTGGAGCAGGATCTGGGATGGGGGTCAGGGAAGAAGGGAGCCACACCACCCTGAGCCGCCTTCTGGGATAGCCTTTGCATCTCCCATCTTGCCAAGCTCGGTACTCACTGGCAGGAGGGAGGGCACCCCTCCTGTCTCTCAGGGCATCCTCACTCTGCACCCTGAAGCTCCAGAGAAAGTTTGGAAAAAGGCTAGACAGGAATGAGAAAAAGAAAGAAAAAGAGGATATTTCAGCCCTACCAGGGACTGTAAAGAGCAGCATCAACTTGACAAATGCTATTTGTTATGATCTGTTTGGAAAACAGATTAATTTGCAGCCAGCCTGACACAGTTCTTTCTTTTCCCCTGTATTATTGTTACCACTCAGAGTATTTCGCTGTGATCTAAGGGCGTGTTGCAGAGCTGAGCACTGCAGTAAGTGTGGTAGTCTTGGATTATTCACTTACCAAGCCAATGGGGAGGATCTTTGTAACAGGAGGCCAAGGGCAACTCCAATCTCATTCTGAAAAGCCACATTTCATTCGGGCATCCTTTGAGGATCAGAGTTTCTCCATCATTTGAGGCTATTGCCTCAGTCTAAATTGTTGGTTCAATTGCTTTCCACGAATTTAGCACTGAAAGGCAAAAAAGCTCTAATTCTCCTTCTGACCTTTTAACATCATCAAATGAAAGTTGGGTCACCAGCAAAGGGGTTTTAAGTCAAGAGTTGTTCTGTAGTGACTGTATGTTTGTGAGCCAAACGCTGCCCCTGCCCTAATCCTCGCTCCCTATATGAAGAAGTGTCATCTGCCGTCGTCTTCTGGGTTTGGCTTTACATCGGCCTCGCCAACAGTACAGAACTTGCAAGCAGGGCAAGAGAGCAGCAGTGCAAATAAAAACCAGAGAGGAGGCTGCTCCTCTTGAGCCCCAGCAAGAGAACTAAATGGGCTGTTGCTGAAATCCTGACCTTGTTTGCTCTTGGGCTGCCCGAGCTGCTGCCTACCCTCTAGCCAAGATTAATTAATTATTGTATTGATGTGTCGAGCAACTGCCAGGAAATCATAAAACAAGCAGAAAGCTGTCAGCATCCTGTAAAATTTGAGGAGGAGTCAGGGAACCAACACGTAGGGATTTACAGCACGGCGTTCCAAGCAAGGACAGCTATAATCTCAGGTTGTGTTGCCTAAAATGAGGCAGCTCAGGTACCTCGTTCTGCTCTGTGTTACCCTGGCAGAAGTTAATGGACTCACACAGGCATAAAGCATGTGCAAGTGAAGGGACAGTAACCAAGGAGGCCCCATCCTTATTCCTTTGACATTTCTGCTCTCACACCAGGCAAGAAGCTGGACTGTGAAGTCTGCATTTTGCAGACAGGTTTAGCTACAGTGTTGAGTTGTAGGTTTAGATTTCCTTTCAGCCTTCCGAACTCACCTTTGTCTCCTCCCTGGTCCTGTGTTGGCTCCGCTCGCTGTCACTTCAAACAGATGCGATGACACTGCTGGAGTTAGAAAACCTATTTTAGAGGTGTGGTTCATGCTCATGTTGAGGATGGAAAGGAAAGCTAAGCAGTTGTGCAAGCCCTTAGTGGTTGCAACAAACACCAAGGCTGGAAGGAGAGCTGGAAGGAGGTGTAAGCAGTGGCAGGAGCCTCTCATCACCATCCCCTCAAAGGAGAAGGTCCATGGGTCCCTTGGGCAGCACACAGTGGTGCTGGGGGGCCTGTGGGGTTGTAGTAGATGGCTCATGCCACAGTGGGTCTATGGGGCTGGAATGAGGACCCGGATCCAGGGCAGCATCGCTTTGCAGCAGGCTGCACACAAGGCCAACTCCTTTCTGTCTTTTCAGGTCTTTTAGACGCTGCCTCCTTGGGAAGGAACCGTCTCTTGCAACATCTCTGCATTTTCTAGCACAATGAGCTCCTGTCAGGAGCCTTCACTTGTTCCAGTATCAAAGTACAGGGGAACCACAAACAAGAACTGGAGCATTGCAACACCATTGTGCTGTCACAAGCCACCTCAGATAAAAATAAACTGCTGGAATAGACTGGCCTAAACAAGCTTCAGGCTTTCTTTCACCAAATGTCGAAAGAAAGTCACCCATCGAGAGCACTAACTCAGGGCACAAATATCTTCAAATACTCCTGCTCCTTTGTCCTGAGCAAGTAGCCTAGAGCCCTTGGGATTTCTCCAGAAGCTCTTCAGTTTGAAATTTTTTTCCCTGCTCTCCTCACTTCAGGATATTCATGTAGCCCCCAGGAGGGTAAATCCCTGTGTGGGGACAGGAACAACCCTCACCTTCGCTTTAAGTCAAGCTCAAGTGACCTGTGAGCTCTGGTTCTTAGCTCACCGTGCATGTTCTGTGGTGGTAAGCAAGTTTTGCACAGCTTCACAGGGAGCAGGGGAACCAGCCTTGCGGAAAACCACCCGCAGGCAGACAAAAGCTGCCAACAAAGCCCAGCGAGCTGTTTTGTCTGAGCTGGGACAGCTCCATCTCCAGCTTTTGCTGGGACTGGCAGCAGTCAAAAGCTAGGCTAGTTTTCTCAGCTGATCTTTCTTTAGTCTTACCAGGTTATCTGAAGTTCAGATCTCCCCCCCTGCCCCTGTGTGAGCTGAACAGAGTGTGATACCTGCCCTGAATCTCAGCCACACCAGGGTGCCCACAGCTCACCGTCCTGTTGCCTGTGAAGAGCAGGACTAGCAGGTTCCTATCAGCTCCTCGCCTTTTAAAATGAGCTGGAGAAAGTATAGTTGTCCCGTGAAGCTCCCGAGGACACTTTTGCAAAGTTGCCTGGTGTGCATCAGACCCGGTCCTGATGCAGCAGCAGCTTCCCACAAGGTTGAGATAACAGCTTCCAGCTTTGGAAGCCACAGGATGTGTCGCACTTGTATATAAGATTTTCCTTCCCTCTGCCCTACACTTTCTTTTCAGTGTGTTCCAGCCCTGTGACAGAGCCAAAGAGGCTGGAAACAGAAAGCTGGCTCTTTTTCCCTCCCTCTCCCCCAAATGCAGAGCTGCGGTGCAGCCTTGCAAAACCCACCAGCTTCTCCACAAAGCTGCCACTGGGCTCAGTGGGAGCCCTATGATCCACCTTTGATACCTCCACGGCCCTGCTGTCCTACAGAGCTGCATAAGACACCGGGATACAATCTGGAAAGTTTTTGGATTCCACCAGTCTAAAAGTGCTGAGGGGGGCAGCACAGACCCTGTGTCAACCCCAGCTCCAGTGCGTTCCCATGAACTCCACTGATGGCAGCAGACATCCCCAGTGCCCCTGGCTGGGGCCAGGCATACGTGGCCGTGTCACCAAGAGGAACCATCCCTTTATCGCTCCCTCTGTCTGCTTCGTGTCCAAAATAGCCACACTCAGGTGCTCAACCCACAGCGTCACCAAGCTGTGCCCAGGAGGAAATCCCCCACCCGTTATCCTCCTGCTCTGCCTTTTGGCCTTTTGAAAAACCTTGGACCAAGTAAGGGGACAGGATGCTGGCATGCGGAGATAAGAGCAGGCTGCAGGTGGCAAGGGAAAATACTTTTTTCCTCTAGCATCAAGCAGACACAAAGCTGGCGGGGCAGGTCAGGTCAGGCTGCCATCCTGTGCCTCCCGGACAGTCCTGGGCATGTTCCAACCCCAGCCAGACCCTGTGGCAGGCGCTGCAGATGCCTTGTCCTCAAGGCTGGCTGCAAAATTACGGGCTGGCTTGTGCTGATACGGCACGCTGGGAGCTGGAAGGGAAAATGCACACTGTCTCCTCATCTGCCCTCATGCAGCGTGTCTCCTTTACCAGTACAGAGCAGCAGTGGGAGATGCCCATGGTTCAGCATGGGTGCCCAGTTGTTAGGAAAATTTACACAATGTGCCCAGTTTCAAGTGGGCCCAAGTTATGGACAGGTTTTGATTCAGAGATGCCAAACCACTTCCAAGTCAAAGCAAATGTATCTTTCATGCTTCCTCATCCAAGGGTTAAATCTTTAGCTTGGCTCAGCATGGCTCCTCACTCGGACACAACCGAGTGAAGGCTAATTGGGTTTTGGTGCACAGATCTCTTTGCTGCAGGGCTTTGGAGCTGCAGGTGGGATCACTTGCAGCTTTGCTGAAACAGTTCATCACCAGACTCCTTCTGGGGACTGCTTGGCAGGAGGCAGTGCTGGGGCAGGGAGCGTGGGGTGCAGAGGATGGGGGCAAACCACCTCCGAACACTGGTCTCACCCCATTCACAGTTGGAGCAGGCACAGGCACAAGCTGAGCCAAAGTTAACCAGAAAAAAAAGAGTTTTGACTGGGGACTAGTGAACAATGAGAGATGTGCTTTCAGCTCCTTGTAACAACCCATTTCAGCTTCAGCCCCATGGAGAAGTTTGCTCTTGCAAAAATTGCTGAAGAAACCAAGGCACAGAAATTCATGGGCAGGTCCATCTGTGACCAGCGTGCTTTGAGTCTCATTTCTTCCAGTTATGAGCAGATACAATGAGAATATTGAAAACACCTCAGTCCTGTGGGGGATTGGGAGCGAAGCCGTGCCCTGGCTGGATCAGACCCTGTGAAAGGCCGAGGTGGGGAGGGTGGAGGAGCAGGCTCCCATCTCCCTGTGCATGGCTGCTGAGCTGCAGCCAGCCCGAAAGGCAGAGCGGAAAACATAAAGCTCCACGCAGCTGATTATGCTTTTCACTCGCCTTCATTTGCTGATTGCAAGGTGGGGAAGGAGGGAAGCAGACAGTACAATTAAAGCAGCTACAGGTTGTTGTCAGAGATGCAAAGCAGAGATGCAGTTCCCCAACCTCCCGGCTGGGCTATAACACCGCATCCTCTGAGACAGACTGAAAACCACCGGCTGACAGTGCCGGGCAGCATCGAGTCCTTGGTCAGTGAGATAACAGAGACCAGGATGTGTCCTTTGCAATGATCCTGGAAGAAAACAAAGCAATAGCTGGAGCTGGAGCTGCAGTCCCCTGCCACGGGAGGAGTTCTGCCTTGCTAGAGAAGGGGTGATGCTCACAGGGTGTTAATTCACAGTAACTGGAGTTTGGCCCCGTGTGTTTGAAGCCTGGGTACAAAATACCTCACCGCTGGCTGCAGATGTAGCGGCAGTGCCTCTGCACCGAGGGGTGAAGCAGGGTCCTGGCCTGGGGCAAAGCTCCCAGTCAGCACCTCCCAGACTGCCTATAGAAACACCTACTGCAAACGCTCCGTGGGATTTTGTAGTTTTCCAATCAGCAAACATCTCTGCCTGACTTTCCCTGTTTCTGCAAAAACACTTAAAATTCTCCTGAAATGGCCTTCTAAATTTTCCATTTTAAATACAATCTGGAGGATGAAAGAGGAAAAAAAAAAAGCTGCGTGTAGCCCAGATGGGCCATATTGGCTGGCTATAGGATTTATGCTGCATCACTGTTATATTTGGCTCTTCCTAATGTGCAGCTTTTAAGGCTGCATTAAAAAGATAAAAAAGGAACCAGACAAGGACGGTTCAGGCCAAAGTTTGGTACCGTTGAAATGGTTGAATATACAAAGCAGCTGCTTTAAAGCCCAGAATCAATATTTTCACATCGGACCGCTGCACAAAACACAAACCAGAGAAATTGGGGAGGTTTTGACAGGATTTTCTTTGTAAAGTCCTGGCTGAGCTGGGGTGGCCCTGGAGGCTGGGCTGGCAAGGAGTCAAGGCTGCAGGAAGCCTTTACAGGAGCTTGGTGCAAGGAAACATCCAAGTGTTTTACAGCTCCGCAGCTGTATGGGCCAAAGTGGAATTTGCTGGGCTGCAACCATTTTCCACTGGATCAACTGGGAGCTGTAGCTGCTACACTGGGATAAATTTGGTCCTGTGGTGACTTGAATTTCCTCACATGAAGAAAAACAGTTCTCTGCTACTTCATGTGTCCTAAAACACACCAAGAAGGGGCAAGTCATGCCAGATGGTGCATAGCAGATAGTAACCCCCTCACCTGCACCCCACATTATCCTTCCAGCTGAGTGTGCTGCCGAATAAACGGTGCTGCGGGGGCGACAAGTTGTGATGCTGCTGCTTGAAGAGTAAATTACAGCTTTGTGAGCAAAAGCAGCAAAGTTAGTTTGTCAGATATAACTTGTTTCTGTTAGGAAGGAAAAGCTCAAGCCAAGGAGCTTCTCTCTACAAAAGCAAAATTTGTAAAGTAGTTCACGCCAGCAAGTTATTACTTTTCTGATCAAAGCGCGTTTAAGATTAATAGAGGATCCCTCTGCGTACAGCATGTATATGCAAATGAATACCATGTCTCAACCACCGTCTAGCTCCAGGAGATAGGAAGGTGGGGCAGCAGTAAGAAGAGCTGGGTTCATGCAGGTGGAAGCCAGCACAGCACACAGACAGCTGACTTCTGAGGAGAAAAGAAAGAAAAATCCAAACAAAACCAATATCAAAAAGAAGAAAAGCCCTGAGATGTGAGAGGCATGCTCAGTGCCCCGGTGCTGGGCTGGGTTCGCCTTTCCTTCTTTAGAGATCATCCTTTATTAGTTCACTATTGCAATTTGAGAAAACATCCTTGAAAATAAAAGTGGAGTGAACTCTTAAACACTAAGAGCAAAGCCCACTTGGCCATGGTTTTCCAGCATCCGCTTTTTCCAGGACACCTGCATGACGAGGGCCAGGCTCTCCAGCGGCTTCAAGTGTCCTTGCCAGGGAGGGAAGACACCGCTAAGTCAGCGACACGGAAAATCCCTCAAGTCCAGTGCTGACCACCATGAACAACTACTGGAAATCACCATCTCATGAAGGTGACCTAGCGGCTCAGGCTGGCTACGAGGCGGTGTGAGAAAGGGAGATGAGAGTCCTGAATACACCCCCAGATACTCTTCGAAGCGGTTGAGTATCTCCTCTCTCCAGCCTGCGACACACCAGCACCTCCTATTTATACACCCTGCACTCTGTAATTGCCTCACTCGGAGCTCTCATCAGCTGCAGCATAAACACACGGGCGCAGTACACTGATGCGGGCAGCGAAGCAGCCTCACCTTGCTCAGGCTCCCTGAGGGCAGGGCAGAGAAAAAGGAGCTGTGTAGGGTAGCCACCACTATGGTGTGGGGCAGAGGGAGAAGAGTTGCAACCCCCACCTCAGACCCAGGCCCTGATGGCAGCTCTTGGATGCTGCAGGGGTGCAATCGTGGCTCTCAAAACACCTGCTCTGCATGCCAGCCTTGCCGGTGTACGGCAATGGCTGTACCCACCCGCCACCCCCGAGGGCAGCTGGAAACTCCCCATGTGGTTTCACCTGGGATAGGGCCATATCCGACATTCAGGCACGCTCCTGCTGGGATGGCCTGTGAACCAGCTGAGGCCCTCCATCCCGAGGAGGGCAGTCACGAACCGTGCTCCTGAGGACCCCATCCCTCTTGCCCTGCGGAGGGGAGAAAAATGAGACAGCGAGCATGTCCGTGTGCGTGGTGTTTGGGCCCATGTCCCGGTGGGCTGAGCCTGCGGGATACTCTCACCTCACAGCTCAGACACATTTTGCTAGCAGAGCACGCGGGTGCAGAGATGTCCCAGGAGATGTTTAACTGGGGAAAATGTATATTCTGCAGCCTCCTGTTCACACCCATCCTTGGCTTCCTGGGCAACTCTAGTTGCTTGGTTTGCCCCATTCCTGTTCCAAAGTGGCGGGGAGTGATTTGCCAGTCCAGGCTGATGGGTGCTGAAGGGGCCGGGCTGACTCAGCGGGCGCAGAGGGTGGATTACGCCCGAGCCCTTGCCGCCTTCCCGCTGCCATGCCAAAGGCTCTGCCTCCATGACGGGTAGCTGCCGCTCGGCTGCCAGCCTCCCCATTGGCAAGGGATGCCATTGGGATCAGTGGTGTTTTGATCTAACAACCTGGATCTGCAACCGGGGTGGGAAGGAGCAGAGCGCCACGGGAGCAACAGTGCCAGCACGCAGGGTGGGTGGGCAGGTGGCAAAACCATGCTGGGTGCTGCAGCTAAATCCCCCTGGGATGGTAAGGCAAGGCAGAGCCCTTAGTGAGCTCTGACGTGCTCCTAGGGAGAGTGGTGGGGATGCCGAGCCTGCCCGGCTAACAGGGCAGCGGCGGAAAACCGCCATGGTTTGCATCAGAGCTGGGAAACACCCAGTGGGTCAGGAGATGAACCATGGAGGGGCAGAGTAGTAAAAAGCCCTGGTAAGAAAGGCCTTGTAATCAGAACAAATATTGAGTGATTCAGCAGCAGCTGATCAAGGAAGGAGTAAAGTTTACTCCTGGCAGTGTTTGATTTGTGGGCTGCAATGGAGCAACAGCCTCCGACGAAGCAAAGCAGCAAACGCAGCAAGCAGGCGGCTCCCCCCATCACTGTGACACCTGCTCAGCTTCTGTAGCGGGGACCCCAAAAACCGGCCTCTGGGCTTCCTTCAGCTGAAAAGATGCCTCCTTCTGTGCAAGCGCGGGTCTGCATCCCGCAGGGATGGCAGCAGCACTTGGCACCAGCCGCTGGGCAGGAGGCCAGGACAAACAGCTGGATTGTTTGCTGTGTGTCGCGGTAGACAAATACTGCTGGCAACCCGCGTTACCTCACCAGGGGATGTTGCAAGAAATGCAATCCCCTCCTAGCCAAGCCTTGTAACAGGGACAAACAGCCAAGTGGCAACTAGATGTTCCGACAGCCAGTGATATTTGCTCACACAGAGCTGGTCTACTTTAGCCCTCATTTCACAGTGCCGGAATGCGATCCCCATGATGCTCACACCACCTCGGGTCGGGGCTCAGTGGCTAGGTCAGTGCCCAGCATGGCTATCACCTTTTATTTCCCCCTAAATCCCTGAAGCAGGTAGTTAGGAGAGTTTTTGCTCACTCTCCTCTTAAGGAGGCACTGGGAGGTGTCACGTAATGTTCCACATAGGGCTTTGAAAAGCCAACACTGCCTCAGGACATGGGTGGACTTTTCATCGCCATCATCATACAGGTTTGGAGTCCAGGCTAAGCAGCCCCCTTCAGAAATTCAGACCTCTTGATTGAGACCTGGTGCTGCAATGGAAGAAAGCAAACAGGAAAAAAACCAACCCAACCCCAGCACCTCCCAAAATCATGACCCAAAGTTTACTTCTGAAAATCCAGACTCTCACCCCCATAAGAACACTTCCTGCTGGCTCCACCCTCTCGCTCACCATACAGCCATCATTTCACAATAGCCGGCTGGCAAAGAAATCTTCAACTTTCTTAGCAATAACAGATGCCATCTGGGGGTCTCCAATATGCGGGACCCCCACACATTCAGCCTCTTGGCTCTTGGCTATGACAGATAGGCCGTGGCTTGGAGGAAGGCTGGCAGGACACATCTGATGCCTGCTGAAAACCAGCAAAGTTCAGGGGGGAAAACCAGCCAAATGGCACGAAAAAAAAGGGTGGTGGATCATATGGATTCCCACAACATGACATGGTGGAGATTGAGCGGGTTCCTTGATTGCACAGGACTCAGCACACTCCCTGCGCCTTTCCCACCCATTGTGCCAGCGCGGCTGGCTGGCAGAGCCCAGCGGAGAGGTGCTGTGGCAAGGCTGGGCTGTGTGTACAACCGGGATGCTGGAGCAACCCAGGGCAGAGGGGGAATAACCCCCTGTGCTGAGAGCGCCTGTCTCCTTTCATGGGAAAAGTGAGCATCTCTGGCCCCACTACAGTGCTGAGTGAGGGGCAGCACCTGCCCTCCCCGCTGCTGGTGGAGGGGGATCCCAGCCATGCCGTCACCAGACTGGCATTTCAAAACCATAGGCACACTCTGCTCACACACACGGTCCACAGTGGACACATCACTACCCAGATGGGCAGAGCCATGATTGTTTACGCCAGCTTCAAGTGCTGACCGAGCACAGGAGTACCTTGGCGAGCTGGGTAAATGAACAACAAACACCGCCCCCCTCCAACAAAACACATGCATCAACTTTTCAGAGATCGTGTTTATACTTTCTCCTTGGTACAACGCTGCTCCTCCCCAAACAGGAGCTGAAATGCCAGAGATGGGCAAAAGCACAAAAAAGAGAGGGAGGAGGATGCATGAGACAATATGAAGACCGTGTAGGTACCAAGTGAGGCATGTCCATGGGCTGGCATGACTTAACGTGGATTTGCAAAGACCTGTCCAGTGACTGACCAACCTGTGAGTGCCCAGATGCAGCTGGACCTGACCTGCCAACCAGATTAGTGGGAAATGGAAAGTCCATACAAAACCTGTGGTCACTGGCTGAGAAGTAGGGGGAAAAAATCAAGCAGAGGATTTTACGCACCTGGAGAGCCCAGCTCATGGGACAAAAATGCACGGCTTCACTGCTGCCCAACTGTTTGAGCTTCCCCCTCAGCGTAAGTCAAATATCATCCGGGTTATGGCAGCCACCACCAACTGCAGTCCCTGCTACTGGTGATGCACGGTGCTGCTTTGTGGCTGGGGTCCATCACTGCTGCTCCAGCCACACGCTTCCCACTCCACCATACCTCCCCAGCCGCCTTCAGCGGCTTTGCCAGTGAAAAGGAAGAGCAATAAGCGGCAGGTTGTGCGACTCCGGGAACATGTTACCAACGCACTGGTCTGCACATGGGGAAAACACGGAATGTTTGTCATGGGCTTCCTGCCACAGGCGCTTGCTGCTAAATTGACATTACCTCAGATTTTGTGTTCCATCTACAGAGTCCCTTGCCCACGGGAAGACAGGCAGCAAAACACCGAGGACCTGCCAAGAAAGCCAATAGCTCTGGCAGCCCCTCCAGAGCCCTGTGAAAAGCTGCTGCCATGCTGTGCTCCTTCCCAAGACCGCCCAGCGCCTGCTCTGGCCATCACAGCCACTTTCCCTGCCCACGCCCTGGCCTCAACCGTCCGCCCAGGCTCCTCGGCGGTGCAAGAGCCACGGCCCATTGCATCATCCTCACTCCACCCCCTGGGGCAGGTCTCCATCAGCCCCAAACCTGGCAGCTTCCCCTGGGGGAACTTCACCGGCTGGCCCCAGCCAGCCCAGAGGAGACAGGGTGACACTTGCCCTGTGTCCTGGAAAGTACCCAACTTTTGAATCGTTTCCTGGTCCCAAGCCATGCCAAAGCCAAGACTTTTCCCAGTTCCTGGTGAGCAGCACCAGTTCCTGGTGTTCTCCTGAGACAGAGAATGTGCAAGACCTTTGTGCCAGCTCCTGCCTGCTTGCAAAGGCTTGCCCCAGAGGCACGGGGCTGATGGGTTTTCAAGTGCCTGGAAAGGGTTGTTATGGGCACATATTCAGCTTTACCCTTTGCAAGCGAGATGATTTTACTCAGATTCCTGGGAGACCAGAAATGAAGGCAGAAGTGAAGCAATTAGCCTGTGAGGAAAGGATGGAGAGGTGAAGGTTTAAGGGCAGGGCGGCTGTTTCTCAGCAAAGCGGGGCCCGGCTGCTGCTGGGAATGCCTCCGAAATACTGTGAGAGAGAAGTTGGTCCAAAAAGTAGCTCCCCTTGGGCTGGAGAGCACCCAGAGATGCTGCACCTCCTTCTCCACAGCCACCCACTGCCCCTCTTCTGGACTGGGAGGCATTGCAAAGCTCTCCTGGCCACCTGCAGCGGGGTAGCCCGTGGCTCTGCCACCAGCCCGGCACAGCAGTGCCTAAAAGCAGGTGCAAACCCCTTTATTTTTGTATGAAATTCGTGAAGAGCTTTTGGCCTGAGGGAGTCCACGAACTCCTGTGGCGAACAGGACAGTACCAGCGTCAGCTGAGGACCTCGGGGTGCCCAGCTATGTCTCAGGGCTTGCAGAGAGAGGTAGCAAAGCCATCGCTGGGCATCACACCCACAATTTTTTAGGCCTGCCTTTGTGGGCTTTTCTATTTTTGCCCTTCTGTCTAATCAGATAAGCCGCTTTCCAGAGTAACTACGGCATCTGCAGCTTTCATTGACTGCCTCCGAAAATGGGAGCGAGGATTGCCAGGAGGGAGACGCCAGAGCCGCACTCGCTTTATTCACCTGGATGGTCCACGGGCTTCAAATAACACCAGGCAGGCGACCGGGCGAGCGAAGGGCTGGCATCTGCCACCATTCACTCTGCTGGGGACTAAGCAGCAAAAGATCTGCTAAAGAAGGAGAGCTGTTTGTTTACAACTCTCTCCACGCAGCAGAGGCTGAACTAGGAAGCCGAATCACTCTCCACTCCACAATAAACAGTGGGTGTTGGGTTTTAAAGAGCATCTCACAGTGACCTCAATGGCCCATTTTATGCGTGGTGGCATGGAAGGGAGCCCAAAGGTGAAAAGGCTTAATTAGTAATACTTCAAGCTGATTACTACGGCCCATATATAGGATGACCTGCATCTACTATCACTTAGCATGGTAATGACTAAGTACAGCATGTGGTTTAAATATCTTCCTAATGCTCAAGCTAAATGCATCTATAGCCCTAACCCTCTAATTGACTGATTCTAAATATGATAGATTAGCTTTCCATCTCATTATATGTATCTAATCAGGGGATGAGGGCATGTATACCCTTGGACACATGGTTTTTCATTTCTACTGTCCTACAACAACAATTAAAAGAAAAGTACATGTCTACTCGGGTTTGTGGCAGGCTTATCTTGTACCCTATCTCAGAAAGCCGATGGATTCACTCTATGATGGTAACAAAAATAAGCTGCAGAATCCTAGAACTGTACGTGTTGCCTGTGTGACCTCTGCCTGATGACCCTAAATCGGCGTGGTGCTCTTGCTGCCTGTGGTCGTTGTCCCGTAAACAACCAGCTCACAGGCAGCAGTGCCCAGCGGGAGAGGCTGGGAGCAGGGAGCAGGAGGAGGTCTTGGCACAAACAGCAGCTCAGGCTTCAATTGCCCATTCTCAACTAGGATGCTCGTTTAGATATTGTCTAAAAGAAGTTTCCTGATGCCAGCAATCAGCTGTACAAGGTGCCTTTTCCTGTGGCCATCAAGCCCAGCTGCAAGGTCCTGCACATCAGGCAGCCTCTACTCCCCTAGGAGCTGCTCACCATGGCCCCAGCCTGAGGACACAGGTGGGTGGAGTACTAAGGCAAAGTCCCCGAGTGACCTCATGTCACCTGGGCATCTTCCAGCCCAGCTGAGCACTAATAAGCTTGCTGCATTTAGGCTTTCACTCCAGGTCTGGCTAGCTCCAGGCACCTCCTTGCTCGTGCCTTAGCTCTGCCTAGCAACCAGTCTCCAAAGCAGGATGCTGTGGGCCAGCTGCCTGGTGTTGAGCTCCAGTCACTGCTGGGGGCTCCTAGGCCATTTCTAAGTGCTCAGAAGTCCCCGGCATACACTTGCGCTCCACCAAAACCAACAGACACCTACAGGAGGTCACCCTCAAAATCTGGCCACCACCACCAGACCTCCCTCTGACCCTGGAGGCATGTTGCTGCCTGCTGGGAGGAGAGAACATCCCAGCCCCTCTGCCTGGGCCTGCGTAAATGGCAGACGAGAAGATCGCTGGCTTTTTGCCCAAGGTGCTTTCAGAGGAACTGATGATCACCCACGTTAACATGGCCATGGGTGCTTCACTTCCTCTGCGTTTAACCCGATATAGAGGCTATGGAACCACGATAAAGGCTGAGATACCTTTATGGTCACGCTGGCTGGTCCAGACCAATGCCGACAGGTCTATATGTAGGCACAGAGTAATTCACCACGGGGAGATGAGCCACGTTACAGTTTTGTCATTTTCCACTCAAGAGTCCCAGGCACTGATTGCAGTGTGGGGATTTTCCATCTCAGACAAATTACCGGGCTCCACCAAAAGAGCTGAAAGACAACTCCATTTTGGATTACAACATCTTCACCAGATCAGCACCAGCAGAGCTCCCCTCTGCGTGCGCCAGGGAAATGCCTGCTGTGGGCAGCACACTTGGGGCCATGGTAAATTGTTGCAGTGCAAGGAATGAAAGGAGTCAGGGTACCAGATTAGAGCAGGCATCCCGAGATGGCAGGGGAAACTCTTGCTCATTAGAAGAAAAAACAAAAGGCAGCCTTCAATCACCAGGGTGTAATTTAGATGCAGGCTCTACGTGGCAATTTTCATGGGTCTGCAGGGAGCCCCGGTGAAACTTGCTGATGAAGGTTCCCACATGTGGAAGGATTTTGCTAAAGTCCAGGCCTAGCTGATCAGGGTTAAAGGTCACGCTTGCCTTTTTTCCTCCAGTTAAAACTGAGTTTTAAGCTACTGAGATTAGCATTTGAAAGGGAACGTTATGCTGTGACACAGGCTCATCGGACCACTTTCCGTTGGCAGCTGGAGGCAGGTTTTCTCCACTGCCCAGGGGAGTGGCAGAAGCACCGAGCCCAACAAAACCACCACCCTGCCTTCCCCTTGGAGAAAGGGTTAGTGACGAACGAGAATAAAGGGCCTGAGAAGTGGCAAACAGAAAGGTTGCCCCAAGGAGAGCAACATGTTCAGATACGTCGATCAGGTAACAGCACTTCAGCTCAAGCCCCAGAGAGTGTTCACAGAGCTTAAAAATAATGGTGACTCAGCTCTAGGTGAAATACTTACTCACCTGTAACACTGCCCTCCTGCCTCAAGTCAGAAGGCTTGAGTTACTGATGGTCTGGCCTTCACTCCAATTTTGGGAGACTCCAACAACCCAGAAGCTAGAGGAGACATTGCCCAGAGTCTCGTTGGCGTTTGCAAACCAAACGGCCCAGTTCTCAGGGTGAACATGACACTGTGTCTCAGTTCAGAGAAAATCTGTGGTTAGCACCAGACTTTAATAAAGGTTCGCAACACTCTCTTTCTTCTAGACTCTGTGTTTGGGAAGAGAACAAAAGACTTTTATGCAGAAGGTATCTCTGGGCAGTAGACAGGCATGTAATGACTAGGAGGCCTGGAACTGCTTCCTATCTGAGTCTAGAGGCAGATAAGATGAAGACGTACCAAATTGTCTCTCACTCCTGGTCCAACCGCAGCACACCTTGGCTAGTTTCCAAAAATGACAACTCTTGCTATGTTCTTCTATCTTGGCATATGTGGTGGCTGTGGTGGTGGTGTTGCTGTTGTTGCAGGGGTTTGAAGATCTTAAGATCTTGTTCCTGGAATCAAATGAAATGAAGGTGAAACAGGTTTCATTTAAGAAGAAACCATTTTAGTTCTCACTGTTGTAGAAAAACTGAGGCTCAGACCCAGGTCCACATTAAACGAATGGAAATGAGAAACCAGGTGATGAATAAACCTCTCACTTGAAGGAGGGGGGAAGGAAGCACTGGAGGAACTGAGTCATTAGTTTTGAGCAATTCTGAACTCACTGCTAAAATCTCTCTTCTCCACTTTTATAAGACCTGTTGCCAACAACAGTCATGGGAGCTCAGAGCTGGAGCAGGACAGCTGACACCACAGGCAAGTTAAAACTGTTGCAGGGCTAACACCTTCACACTGACGTTACCAGACAGAGGCAGTGAATCCTCTGTCTCTGTCTGATCCCAGCTTGATTCAAACTTCCTTCTATCGTTGAAAGGGTTTAGGGATGTTCCTTGGCAATTCTGCGTGGCAGCCTTTTGCCACAATGGCTTCTAAATCCCACCATCCCTGAGACCTGTGGTCTGCAAGTCTCCTCAGTCAAATTGCCCTCATCAAGGCAAAGGCATCTGCCTCCCCCAGTGTGGATGGGGGCAGAGGTGAAAGGGTGTCTTTCTCACATCTCTTCACTAGTTGCCTACAAGTGTCTTTAGGCATTTCTACAATATACCCCGCCCTCTAGGTCATAGCCCAGAGGTGTGACCCCATTTCTCAGAGAACACTCTCCTGTCTCCTCCCTTTTCTACCTTCTAATACGAGACATGAGACTGGAGATAGCCTGGCCTTCTCCCACAACTTCCAGTCATATATGGACACAGCACTGGGACATTGGCTTATATCAGAGTTCCCACCACCTCACTCAGGACCAGGAGACGCCCAGGTAGCCAATCACCAACACAACTTATCGTTCTTCCACACTTTTTGACCTCCTGTGTTTCCTACAGGCTTGGCTCCATCAGTGGGACACTTCCAGACATCAAGGGCCGAGGGGTGCTGCAGAGTGCTGTGCCCAGGGGAAGGCAGGACGGGCAGCGGGGTGGGTGGGGAACTGCAGAAGGCAAAAGGTGACAAGCTTGTGCAAGGACTGATGCACAAGTTCAGAAATGCTGCTGTGCAAGCCCTACGCACAGCGACTATAGGGCATGTAAGCACCTTCCCCAGCCTTCTCCTCCTCTTTCTTCACTCCTGTGCCTCCTGTACGCTGCACACCCTGTTAGGTGGGTTTTGAGACAGGGAGGCAAGGGACTGCACCGTGGTGACTATACAGAATGAATAGGAAGAGGTGGAAAAATACCTAAAAACCGTGGCCTCTGTTCTTACAGTTTTATCACCCATCTCTTGGCGCTTGGCATTCTCCTCCCAGCTCCAATGCCTGGCTTCACATCAATTCATGGACCCCAGCTTTCATCTAAAAAAATTATAATTACACGACATTCCAGTGACTATTGATGTGGAGAAGAAGTGCAAGTCAGAATACGAAATATTCACAATCCAGATGTTAAAAAAAAAAACACACCAAAACCTAAACTAAAAAGACTTTGAGGTTTATTATTTTGGAAAGCTCTTGATTTCTGAGTGAGCCGTGATTCTCAGACAACCTGACTCATCATTTCTGAACGCTTCGGTTTGGCAGCCCTCTATACATTTAGTAATACAGACTCTGACTTGCAGCTTCCAATGAGAGCCCTAACGACATGATAAGACAGATTTTCATCTCATTCGCTTCATTTCCAAATATCAGGAAATGTATTTAACGGCAAAAGCAGTAAAAGCCGTGCAACGTTCTCCCTGGGGAGGAGCAGAAACCTCCTGACTACACACTTGAACAGCTGAGCAAACCACCAGAGAGCAGGCAGCAGCGAACGGCTCTCTGTTTTCTGGCCAAGGGACACAGCAGATGATCCCAGACACGTTTCCCTCTTCATTTCCCCTAGCTCTGGGCACTGCTAATCAAGTCCTCATACCACGAACCTCTCTCATATCCAACTGGAGAAACAGCAGCTTCTGCAGGAGGAGCTCGCAGCTTCAAGGGAAAATCCTGTTGCGAACCACTTAGGACTTCACAAGGAGTGAGGAACCTGCGCCAGTCTTTGAGATGCATTCAAAGCATCTTCACCCAGCAGTTAGAACTGCATTTTTTTACGTTAAAATCCCTTAGGCACTTGGAGCCCGTGAGATTTTTTTTTTTCCACTGCCTATCAAGCAGTGGTATTAAAAATGATGTCTTTGGCAGCCCAGCCAGCCTGAGTAGATGTGAGATGATTTTCATCTATCCATTCGAGACCAACCGCTTCTTACCCTCAACTTTCAAAGGCCTTGAAAGAGATGTAGGCTGCCGAATTTTATAGCTAAATTTCACGAACCTCTTTGAAAATGAAAAGATCGCAGAGAACACAAATTTAGAGACATCAAAGGGACCTTCCCTTTCATTCCAGCACTAAACACAGGGCAAAGGGAACTAATTAAACTCTGCTCTACTGCCAGTTTTCACACGGGGGCAAACACAAGCATTTTATGCTTTCAACCTTACGAACCCATGCTAAGCTGCCAGCTGAACATACTCCTAAAGCTAGGACCAAATTAATAGACTAAACCCTCCCTGCATCCACACAGGCAAGTACTATTTTCTTGTATCCCTGCTTTGTTTTTTTTTAACCCCCCCACATCACTATTTCTTTACACATTCAATGGCAGTATAAACACTTAATTCAGCTTTTTCAAAAGCAAAGCTATTGCACAGATACTTTTTAATGAGCTGATCTTCATCCACGCTGCTGACAGTCTGGAGGGAATATGATCGAAATGGCAGCTCCTCGTGAAAAGTATGGGAGAGTTCAGGGATCTCGGCCAAACGTGGCTGAGTCAAGATCTGCTGACTCGAGTGGCTGAAATCATTACACAGGCCTGTGAGTTCCAGGCAGGCAATGGAGGGTAAGAATTGCCCTAAATTATGAAGCAAGATCCAGGTGAAATTGTGAAAACCAAGGAAATTACTTTATAGTAGAACATCAGCTCCGAGTCCAAACAGGGATCTGCACACACGCTTTGCAATGAGGGTGATGGTAGGGTGGAGTGACCCCGACGCCACGTGAAATCAATGAAAAGTGAAGCTGGGGAAGAATCTCTCTTTGATATTTGATCCTTGCCCCATCAAGCCAACAAGTCCTGGGCCAAAGCAGGTACTGGCTGGCCAGGACAAGAGCTTTTCCTGCTCCCCAGAGTAGCCTTAGACACCATTTTATATCTTCCAGAGATAACCTTTCCGATTTACAGCTTGAAAAATCCTAACAAAGCACCTACAGAGGTGTCTTAGTTTCCATTCCCCAAGCTTTCAGGACCCAGCTTGGAGGGTATTGCTACACTATAAAGGCCTCCAAAGGTGACTATTGCACGTTCTTCATACTGTTGGTGGTGTAACCAAAGCTGCTTGGATCCTAGGGCCATGGAGACAGGATCACATGGTGATGAAGGCATCACTGTGGCACTAGCTTCTCCAGCAGGAATGATTCCAGAAGGTCTCCAGAGCCCCAAGGAATAACACAACCAATGAAACGCTGGGATGGTACCAACAGGCTGGCAAAAAAGTGTATCACTTACTGTTCTCCTGCTCAGATCTCCAAGGAAGAAGTTGATTGTTGTTCATAATCCTCGACAGTGGGAGAGTCGAAAAGCTGTCAACACAAAATTCATAGACAGTTTTGGTGCTCCCACTCTCGGTGGCCATCTTAGCTGCACTTGCCCCTTGCCAAGTGAGCACTGCTGCAGTCATAATGGTGGGAAACTGGGGGGAAACTGTGTGAGGAGTTGCCTAGGGTCATGCCTGCACCAGACAGGTGAACACGATGTTTAATTCACATGCAAACAAGATGGCACAGTGTCCCCTTCATGCAAATACATTCATCCCTGTCCTGTTTCTGCCTTTATGGGAAAGCAATTCAAGCCAGCCTGCATGACTGGTTCTTGGATCATTTTTCTGGATATCCACTCTTCCTTCTCCCACTTCCATTACACAATCTGTCTTTCCTCCTCTCCTGCCCCGCTTTAAAGGAGCTGGGTATCTATAGACTAGCGAAGAGAGGCTAACTGGCTGCCATGTGGCCAGAAGATGTCCGTGGAAGGGAGAGAAGACCACAGAATGAAGCCGTGCTTACTTGAAAGAGGAGATGTAGGAAGGAAAGGGGGAGAACTGGTATAATACACAAGCACAAAACCAAGAAGAGTCCAAGGGTAACTGAACCTGTGCTCCTCCTGTCAAACAGTTCAGCAGATGGTTTAGGGGTGGAAGTAAATGGGACTCAGTCAAGTAGAGTGGGCTTGGGTGGGAAGGGGTATCACTCGTATGCAGATCTCAGCTTTGATATCTTATCTTTATCTTGGTCTCGCAGAAGGTGAGCACAAACATACTCCTGGGTCTCTGCTGTAATGGGGGTTGGGCCTGTGGAATTTCCTTGACAAAGGCTTATACTCCTCAGCGTCACCTCCACACTTACAGCGGTGCAAGGTCTGTGCAGACGTGACCCTCTCTGTGGCACCTCACCCCTCTCTCAAGTTAAAGCATGTGACTAGCACTATACAAACATCATCAGTTTTGCAAGAGGCTGGAAATCCTTCTCCAGGAATTCCTATCTGCCCAAAGCAGAGGCTATAATCCTGACATACGGCTTCAAGAGTAGCACAGAGTGCAAAGGTGTGCCGTGGAGCCACAGAAAAATCATCCGACTTCCAGAAGAGCAGAGACAGCACAAAACCATCTCCAAGAGTGTCTGGTTTCTACAAACTGCACTGAAAAATTGTCTCAGTGTACCTGTAGCAGAGGATTGAGGCTGCAACTGCTAAGACGTGCCCTGTGAATAATAAGCCCTTAATTCCAAACCAAACCAAGTCGCCCTGTTTCTCAGATAAGGTTTGTTGTTCTCATGGGAAAAAGCTGCCCTGTTGTGTTACCTGTTGGCCAGTAACTCTGCTTTCAAGCAGTGTGCCATCTCTGTGGCTCCCATCACAATAATGCTACAAATAATTCCAGCGCCACCACTTTGGATCAACACTTTAATGAGGCACCAAACCCACAAAAGGGGCTCTGTATAGCATAATTAAATAGAACGGGCCTAAACAAACAGTAAGGTTTTACAAGTTCCAATATAGTTCATAACAGCTGTGAGGCAAAGAAAGGAGCATTGAAGATGCATGATGTAAAAAGGCATTTCACAGAATGCAAACACTAAAACTTTTCATATCGCACAAACGGTAAAACACTACGAGCACGTGACTTCCCTCTGATTTGGAAGAATCTGTGTGGGGCACAGGGCATTTGGTTTTTTCCTTCTGCTAGTCAGCACAATGAAATATTTCACATGGAAACCCAAACAGCGGCAAAGACAGCCATTTGTCCTTCAGAAAGAAATAAATACTGCAGAAACGGGTAAAGTCAGTAGGAACATCTGGTTCAGTCAGGCCATGGGATGCTGGATCACGGCTCAAAAATGCCGGGCAGTGTTGGGACTCCTCAAAACAGTCTTGCAAACAATCAGAATTGTAATAAGTCTGTTTGGCTCAGAGCTGCAAGACACTTGTTTCATGCTCACACCGACTCCTCGAATCCACTGCAAGCGGTGACACTCAGGCTGAGCCAACTCGCTCAGCGTTCAATTCTCTGTCTGCATCAGCTATTTACAGTATCACGGTTGTTCCACCCCTGTCAATATTTGATCCAAGAGCTGATAAATCCTACAAACACAGGAAGGTTTCGATTTCACATTAAGGTAACGTTGACAGTGGTGCTGCTGTATCGCGTGAAGTCAGTGCACTGTTACTCCTTGAGAATGAAATTTCTGGTAAACTTGGTTTTCATTTTGTTTTCCCCTAGTCCTCTCGGCAGCCTTTCCCCAGAGCCGTGGCTATTGCTGCAGTTCCGGGCTTGTGAATGAGAAGTTTCTAAATTCATCTTGGTTTATCATCGGAAGGATTCCTTCTTCAATGGGAGTCAGAATGGGCTCCTCTTTTATAAAATCTGGATCAAAGTTGCTCACGTCATCTTTGGATTTCTGTCAAATGGAAAAGACAAAGCAAAGAGATGTCAAAAGTATGTAGCATCTTTAGTCCAGTCTGGAGGGCAATGAACCGTCACCTCCACAACCCAGGCTGAGCTTACTGAGAGCTTTTTCTGGGGCTGAACTAGGAGCAGTTGAGTGCCCCCACAGAGCCCCTTACAAAGGAAACCCTTTTAGAGCCTCTGCAGGCTTCTGACAGGCAAACCCCTCTCTGATTTAACTGACACCACCTCTGATGGGCTGCCTGCTCAGACACGGCAGGGCAGGGCACATAAAACAGCTCCTTTCCTCAAATGGCAGCACAGACCCAGCCGTTTGAAGCAGTTATCAGCAGAGTTTCCAATTAGCTGACTCCACACAGTCCCTCCTTATCTGCAGAGTGTCTCAGCTGGGTTTTGGCAGGGGGGTGGGGTGGGGGGAACGTGCGCTCCTCTCTGTGCGAGCCATTAAACTTGCACAATAATGAATTGCTGGGCCAGGAAGATAAATGGCTTGCCTCCAGGTGCTGGATTCCTTGCTGCGCGCCGCGAAGTGGGACTGTTCACAATGCACACACACAAACGGGGTCTGTGGCACAGTTTGACAAGGCGTGTGTGTTTCCTGCATCCAGAACAAGATGTTTTATTGACACTGAAGTCTAGTGTTCCCAGTTTCTGTCCAGCTCATGGGGGCTGAAGAGGCTAAGGAGCCTTTGATTCAGGTCAAGAAAATCAAGAGCCTGATCTTGAGCTGTCACAGCTCCTGCAAATGCCCGATCCTGCACCCAGCAAGCATAACGGAGCAGGACTGGGTTGACCACTGCCACTATGAGTTTGCAGAGTGACCATAGCATGAGACAAAGCCACTCCAAGTGACAATTTCACAGGCAAGGAAGGCACAGAGACAACCTTGGCAAGGCTCGCTGTGGAGAGCATCCTCTGGGCTGTGTAGGACCACGGGGAAAAGGGGTAACACTGTCCACTCTGCAGCCTGTCTGCCGTTTGAACCACTCGGCTGACAGCGGGCTGAGCAGGGAACACTGTGCTGAGTGCTGGACAGAGAGAGACAAAAGAGAGACAGCCCCATCGTGGAGAGGTGGGTGGAGCGCTCAGAATGGGGATTATATACCTGTTTATATTTGGGGCAAGGCAAAGGGTAGTGAGGCGCCTAGTCTGCTACAGCTGCTTTTACAAACCTGCATCTTTTGGCTGAGCTGCCCTTGGAAACCCAGCATGGAGTCAAAAAGTGGCCTGTACAACATTAGGTGGCCATCCAGCAGCCAAACCGAGACCAGAGACCTCACCTCCTGGCTCCTGGTCTTTCATGTCAAGGTTGCCCTTTCCTTACACCTTCTTTCCCGTCTCATAGGAATAAATCTGCTTAAAGAGCCCAGAAGAGAAAAAAACCAGGATCCCTTCCCCCCACCCTCCTTCCCACGTACAATTCGGGGCCTGAATGGTGGCTCCATCTGACGCTGGTTGAGCAGGTCCCAGTCCAGGTCTTTGAAGTAGGGGTGCCGCAGAATCGCACTCTCGCCACCCAGCCCCAGGCTGCCCAGCCGCATGTTGGGGTTCTTCGTCATGAACTGCAAAACAAAAAGGGCTGTTTGTTTCCTCCCATCCGGCAGGGCCACGGAACAGGGACCTATTAGCAGTCACACAAAAGCTTGTCCTCAGCTTTCCTGTTGAACCCAGTTGCTGGCCAGACTTCTCCATTTCATTGTACTGGAACCGCATGCAAGGAACTTGACTCATTCTCTAGAGGAAGAAGTTGGGGTGTATTTCTCCTTGGTCCTTTTTCTTTTGGTCAAATCCTTGGTTACCACAATAAAAAAAGAAAGTTGAATTGCATAATTTGCAACATTACAAATGTTGCACAGTTGGTTTGGTGGTTATTTGTTTCTGTATAAATTTCTCAGGAATACAAGCTCGCTCCCAAACGCTGCTCACCAGCCAGCCAGGCTTTGGACTGGAGTCAGTCCCAAGCTGTGCCTTTTTCCTAAACCTCAGCAAGCTGAAGCGCAGCCAGAAGCCTACACTTTCCTTCCTGTCATCTCAGGAAACAGAGGAAAATGAGCAAGGCATTGGCATTTAGAGCCTCCCAAAGCCTGAGCAGATGAGAGCAGACAGGTAACCATCTCCTCTCTCGACGGTGAAAACCTAGAAGAGGATTTCTTTTTGTAACAATTTTATTCTGCAACCAGTGAAATCTTGAACCTAAAGAAATGTCAAAGCTCAGCCAAAGTGTCCTGATTTGCCAGGGAGCACTGAGAAAAGCTGTACATCATGGACATGGGTCGAGAGGGCCCTGGGGGGTGCATTTTAGGTCCAGACAAGAATGATGAAGTGTGAGTGCTGCGGATATTTCTTAAAGGGAAGAGAAATATTGGGGGAGGAGGATGATCCTTTCCACAGGCAGGAAAAGAGCGAGGTGGCTTGTTAAGGATCTTTTTTTAGGATTATAGTTCTTAAAAATTCAGTAGAAGCCAATCTTTCCCCTCCCCTCAAATATTTCTATTCCATTAGAGAAATCAGGTTATGTTTAAACTGGGAAAATAGCTGCCTTTATTTGCCTATTGAAACAGCAGCATAAAGCAAGCTCCACTCCGGTGGAGGTGTCCAGACGATTTCCTCGAAGATGAAAGAGCATTATGTTTAGCAAATAGCTGAACCAGCCAAACCAGACAATCGGTCACTGTTTCAGGAACGACCAAGTCTGCTGCATCTCGCAATGGGGAAATGAAAAGAAGGGGAGGTGCAGCGAGAGACCAACTTCATTCTGACTGTAGGAGCTTTTCAGAAGGTACAAATTCTCCTAGGATGAGCGGATAAAAGACCTAGTCATTCCCCAACTAGAGAGAAGACAGGGAGAAGAAAGACGACTGCCAGATTTATTTTAGAAGTCTTCCCAGTACCCCATCCTGAGGGTGCTTCAGGACCTTGCAGGACCCCAGACTGCTGACATTAGCACAAAAACCACAGCTCAAGCCTGACCTCGTGAGCCCTTCAAGGATGCATGTTGCCATGGGGTTCCCTATGGCAGAACTGTTTTCCACCATTCCACCCAAAACATCAGTCAAAAGAGCTGCTGACTGCATCCAGGTTTGTAAGAGCGGTCACCAGGAGAGGAGCAAAGCCGACATGGCTCTCTGGAGCTGGGGTCTTCCCATGCTTCTCTGGGGTCTTCAGCCCTCAGTTATGTAACATTTCCAGGGTCAGGCCCAAGGACAAGCACACCTTCTCTGTCTCCCCAACCCTTTCAACTTGTTCTCCTTTTCTACTAGCAGAACCCAAACACAATCTTTTCCCCACAAGACTCTGCCCCAACATTTCTGTGGGATTCTGATCCCCAGAGAACAGCTTGGTTTCCAAACAAGAAATGGGTCAAGCCAAAATTTCTCAGAGACCTGGTTCAGGCAAGCCTTTGCAAGTCTTAAACTAAATTTCTTTGTTTTTCAAAACAGGCCAGAATTCTCCTGGCAGCCCTGTCTTTCTCTAGAAATTCCCTGCCCAGCTTCTTTGTCCCCACAGATGGATATCTGCACCTCACTAGCTCTCATTTGCATTGCTGGAACACCTAGAAAGCTCAAACAAGATCAGAGCTCACTGGTGCTGGGAGTGGTATAGACCAAAACAGGCCCAAAAAGCAAGTCAAAAAGGAGAGAATTGCTGGGAATAAGTCCCATGTCTCCTGACCTATCACCACCTCCATTACAGCAGGAAGCTTCTGCTAAATGTGGAGTGGGAAAAAAAATCATGAAAGCAAATAATGTCTGAAACGAGCTGGTAACATGCTTTTCTTGGGTTCCCATTCATGTTCAACCATATAAGACCAAAAGCTAAACTAGACCGCCCACTCCCAGACCAGTTCAGAGCCCTGGGATACAAAAGTGTGTTTACATTCCTGTTTGCTTGCTTTCTTCCACATGATGCCAAAATTGCACCAAGCGAAGGCATCCAATGCAACAAGCTGAGAGCCAAGGTAAATGCATTCCTGGCTGCTTAAAACACCCTTTTTGTTAGGACAATGAGGATTAGGCGAGGGCCATCCCCTGAGGTGGGCTGTTTGGAGCTCTGAAGAAACAAAACATAACATTCCAAACAAAATGACTGTTCAAATTCAACCCACCAGCTCCAACCGGATGGTAGAACCCGCAAGTTGAGAAACCCCAGTTGGGTAACTCTAGGCACTGTCTGTCCCACACTGGGTGCCCAAAGGAGGCAGAAGGAAAGTGAAGGTTTCGGACTGACCCACTGCTGGAACACGTTCCCCTGGCTGGCTGCTGAGACCGATGCCGGGCTGCCACAAAGCCCCTCTGAATTAATCCTTGCCTCTGAAAGGAGTGAGCTGACCTACGCGACACCCGATCAAATAGCACCTTCCCGGCTGTCAGGCATGAGCTCAGGGATGCTGCCTCCCTTGCTCTGTAAAAACAGAGCTTCGAAGCACAAGAGTTTCAAGGGCTCCCTTTCACGGCAGTCAAACTCACACTCGCCTGCTTCAGCAAAAGGGTGGGATAACATTTCAAAGAATGGTTGGTCTCTTTATCGTTAACGTACAGCTCTGATAGCGTATTGCACACTGCGCTGAGACCCCTCAGCTGTATCTGCGCATGGGAACTGGCACTGGAAATGTTCCCTTTGAACGTCGTCATGCCGTACGTGAAACACGGCCCCGTATTCTGGGCAGCCGCAGCATCCTGGCAAGCTAGGCAGCCCGTGGGTGTACACGTGGCTTCGCACCCGTGGGCTGCCACAGAAAACAAGAGATTGGCCATTGCTGCTCCTTCCTTACATAAAATCTGGTGAGTTTTGGAGGTGGTGGATCCATCACTGCCTGGTGAAGGTGGGGTGTTTTCTCTGGGAAGTGACTCCAGTCTTTATTTGGCAATTGGGCTGAAAAGCAAGTGTGTAAATGCTGACTCCAACAGAGACAGTACTGGTGTTTTGCACTGGAACAGAGTTATCTCCCTTACTGTAGGGGATATATAAAGTTGAAAGTGAAATTTCTGAAGCCAGTTTCCACTGAAATGAATAACTGACCCCCTCAAACACTATTTGTATTCACCAGAAGTTATTGCCCTGACAGAGAAATGGATCAAGTTTCATTTTGTGTTGTCTAGTATGTCAGGGAAAACCAAACTACTACAATGACCTGTCCAAGGCTCAAAAGCCCATGAAAGCTTCACTTTCTCTGCCTGAGGCAGTACTGACATTTCCCTGCTGCAATAGGGTAGCATCTGACATCATGCTGCCTCTGCTATCTGATGGCACTTCCAGCAAAACGAACAAAGAACTTGGGATTTTTGAGGAACTTCATTATAAGATCAGCCTTCATCTATAAAATAAATAGCTGGAGCCTATACCCGTGTCTCTGACCATCTAAGAGGTACTTCTGCAGCTGGAGAGGTACAGCTGAGTGCCCAGAGCACACACACACGCAGGCTGCGCAGGTGAACGGTTTTTGGAAGTGCAGCTCATCTTCACCTGATCCCTTCGGCTGCATTCAGAAACAGCTGGAAAATATCTTACAAAGTGTAGGCTGTTCCTGGCATCCACGGGAAGGCCAGAGTTTGACTCTTGCTTCGCAGGTCAGAGAGCCCTAAATGTCCTTCCAAGTACAACCCTCCAATGTTTTTGCAGGTGATGACAGATGTTCAACAGAAAGTTTTTCATGGCAAAATTTCATCTCCTGATTTTTATTAAGTATCTCTAATTTTGCATGATAATTGGGAATCCAGCATGAATCTCAGCCTCTGGCACACAGAGCTCAGTGAAGAAACACAGAGAAGAAAATTCAACAGTAACAACAACAAGGCAAACCAGAGATGTTCCTGAGCAAAAAGAAACCGGCAATCGCCTAAATCCAAGGTGCCTCCCAGCAAAAACAATAGCCAGACTATCAGTCTCAAACCTGAACCCGGCTGTCAAGCCCTCACTGCATGATTCAGATCCAACCATGTCGCATTATCCCATTCCTAGAGCCTCTTGGGAGCGTCCTCAAACCGGGTCCTTTTGGGGTACACCAGTTTGCCAAGCAGCAAACTTGAGCGAGGCTCTCACTGGCCTCAGCTAACCCTCTCGGCAGCATTGCAGCCAAAACCAGCAGCTGGAATGAGCCAAAAACATGACTTCACAAGATCGTTTGAAAACATGTACTGAAAGAAAATGCAGCAAGCCGTGACAAGAAATTAAAAGCTGGAGATTAGTCCACGGAGGGCCCGTGAAGTTACAAGGAAAAAATGCAGACATAGCAGTGCCAACCATTGGGAAAAACCTGCGTCAGCCCTGGGAGCTCAGCCCGCCAGCAGGTGAGGGAGAGCAGGGGACCCGCCGGCCCCTTCCTTCATCCACTACATGGCTCAGACCACGCTGGGAAGGGCTGCAAATCTCCCAGTCTGCTGGGCAAGGCTGTACTGGACTTCTCCAGTGCTGCTCACACACAGCGTTGCATCTTCTGTCTCAAGAGGCTGAGTTTGCAAATCAATCTAATGGCCTGGAAGTCAGCAAAAGGATGTTTGTACAAAATAGATGTTTCCAAGCATTAATTTCCTTGAATTTACAAGTTCCCTTTCTCAGTACTGGAATCCCCAATAGGCTTTACGTAACTCATGTATGTGCTATTTGCATCAGGATAATTAGTGTCATAGGTAATTCCACAGTGACTAGATTACGTGAAAATGCGTCTCATTCTGGGAAATCACTAAACAAGCCCAGACCCTTTCACAGAAGTAACGCACTTCAGGAAGATGAACACAACTTTCTGCTCAGACATTATCGGCCATCTGGATGAGGAAAACCTAATTATTTCTTGTATTAAAGAAAGTCTTGGATGCGCCAGCTCCCATCAGGACTCTCCTGACCTGGGCAGGGCACATTTAACTTGTAAGAGAAAGCCTGCGCCCCTGAGCAGCCCATCTTTCAAATGCAAGCAGAGATGGAGGATCTCCCCCATCTTACAGGCAGAGAACAGAGACCCAGAGAAATTCATCACTTTATTTTGCCAGGAGCCCAAGGGCACCCTGTCACAGAAGAGGGCAGACCTACAGTCTCACCTCCTCTCCATCACACCCTGGGCCTCAGAGGACCCCTATCCAGGATTGTGACAATGCAATAGTCAGGCTCAAACTGTTAAAGGAAAGCAAGATTTCCCTGTTCGTGGTATTAACATTTCCTGCTTGGTGTCACTCCTAGGTTGCTACCAAAGCGAAAAGCAGCAGCAGCACAGGAGATTAATGCCCCACAGTCTCCCCTCCAGTAATGAGGGAGGAGAGCAGGGAGATGGGGAGATACCCGATGTGCTCATCTTCATTAAGATTCATGAGCTAAACTAACAGGACAGAAATTAACTCGAAAGGAAATAAGATTTCTCAAAGATCTATTTGATCTCAGACAAAAGGGAATCGTTATATAAATAGAGCAATTACTGTAATTAAGGCTTCCCTCCATGAATCTCTCCACCGAAAGCTGCAGTTGCTGAAAACAGTTTGACCACCTATTATGTAAGGCAAACAAACCCACAGTCCGGGGTTTCATTAGCCTTCATCCACCCCTAAACAGAGAAGAAGATGGCTCTATGGCTCTGTCTGTTAATGTCGGTATTATTTTTAATGTCTGGAATCCAGGAAGCAGTAAAATAGCAGAGAGACTGTTTAGCTTTTTTTTTTTTTAAATAAAAAGCTGCTCATTTTGAGCCAGTCTTGTCCCTTGCTCTCTTGGGCAAAGCTCCCACCCCGCTCCATCACAGTCCTGCCGGGGCAATGCTCACAAGCGTGCCTCGAGAGCAATCCAGGGCTCAGACACACCAGTGGGGCATGGGGGGAGAGGGAGTCAGCACAGCCCGGTTTCCCTCAACGGTGTCAGCTGAAGCTCCTTGGCCCTGGGAGCAGGGTGGTCGCAGAGCTCTCCTACGGAAGTCCTCGTAGGTACGGCAGCTCAGCTGGTGCCTGGTAAGTTAAACTGCAGTGATTCAGCGGTGGGGTGAGCCAGGCGCTGGGAAGCCCGAGTCCTACTGACCTTCAGTGAGGATTGTGCTGCTCAGAATAGGACTTGGAGTCATTGCGGCGCTCTCAGATGCTACCTCTGTTTTATCCTGGGGATTTGCTCTGATTACAGCCATTAGAGGCCACGGGGCCTTTCGGTTTCCTACCCTGCATGCAACAGGACTGGTTGCTAAAAGCCCCGATTCGTACCAGCGCAATTCATCGCGGTGCTGAGCCAGAACATGATCCGCACATGCACAGGGTGCTTCTGCCCCCATGCTGGGGTCCTGGCCAGAGAAAACTGTGAGCAGGTGAAATCCCTCAGTGCTGAGAAGGTTCAGTGAGTGCAGAGCCAGGGCTCAGAAGTACAAGATTGCCCTGAAAGCATTTAAAGGAGGTGGGGAGGACAAGAGAGAGTGTGAGATCTCTGCTATTTCCTTTTCCAGATAAAAAAAGGAATGGGAAGGGAGGTAAAAACCAGTCTTCAGCCCTGCTCCTAAGAGCCAGAAGACTGTAACAATAAGCACGACAGCAGTCACATGTTTAATGTGCCAGCCGCAGGGAATAAGGACAAAATGTCAGTGCAGTGGGTACTAAGCAGATAAATTTGATCTCGCTTTCCCCTAGTGCTGAAATGGCTGCTCGATGCTGGCCAGTAAAGCTCAAGGGAACACGAAGGATTAACTGTATTGCAAACTGTGCTGAGTGAGAGAGACCAGCAAAAGAAACCAGGGTAGATAGAGCAACTTCCGTGTGGGACAGACACATCTGGCTCCAAACCTGCTGGTGGTGTAAACTGATGCAACTTTGCTATCTCCAGGAGAGACCTTGGCCCAAAATATGGGAATCACATGTTGTCTGAACAGCTATAAAACTTCCTTGCTGTGCTGAAATCTACCTGTTTCCCTGCCTCTCCCCACTCATCAACAAATAACTCATCAGCACTAACGCAGAATGAAAAGGCCACAAGTATCAAATGCATCTTGGCCCCAGACGACAGCTAGTGATTTTCAACACTTCTGCCTTTGGTGCTCCTGTAATAACTAATAATGAACAGAAATTAACTTGGTAGCTATGTAGAATATTTAACGTAGGTTTTGGTCAAGATGGCACTCCAGAAATCGGTGTTTTCAGAGCTAATGAGTCAAGCCCAGTTCCCACGTGGGTCACCAGCTGCACAGGCTGCTCAGACGGTATCTGGCTGCTGTTTTTAAATTTCCCCAGTTGGACTACAGGTCCAACATGGGGATATGCAGGTCAATTACTAAATCAATACATCAGAGTAACACAAACATGGAGGGAGAATGAGCATCATACTTATTAGCAGACTGGGGGCATGATCCCGCTCTTGTTTTAAGCAGTGTTAAAATCTCCCCAGGGTTGCACGGGAAAACAATTAATCCTTTTCTGATAGCCTTGTCAAGAGGAACTGGGAATCTATTACACAACCCTGGGTGGCCTATTTACATAGGGTCAAGTACAAAGGGGTCTAAAGCGACCCAGACAAAACCTGTAAAGGCCAGTTTAGGAAAAAAAAAAACCCTACAGTCGGACTGAGACCTCCCAGTTAGATGGGCAGCCCCTCGGCTGGGGGCTGCCCAGCAAGAGCTGGTCCCATCACTCAGCGATCGCTCCCACCTCCGGGTCAGATCCAGCTTCTCAAGGGAATCCTCAGGCCTTCCCCCAAGACTGGATGGTAATGGAGTTCACCAAAACGCCTTTGAGGTGTTTCGTTTAACTGTGGCAGAGCTGAGAAGGGAGCCCAGGCCACGAGCTGTAGGCTTGGCCACGGGAATCACTTCTTCCCAAGCGCCGAGAAGCAAGTGGAAAAAGAAGAGGGGGAGGACAAAGTCGGCACAATGAATGCTCCTTCACCTGCTTTCCCATCCCTGGCAGGAAAGAGGCGGATGAGCCACACCTGACATTACAACAGGCTGGGTTAGGAGCTTTTGTTACGAAGCAAATCTGAGCCTGCACATGATGGACTTAAACAAGAAGCTAATTTCAGCCTGTTGAATGGGAAAGGTAAAAGACCTAATGACTACTTCAAGATGAATCTGGCCTTGGCAAGCTATGTAGAGATGGCTTCAGGTTTCTTTCACAGTGAGTTATTCAGAAGCATGGGACTGTTATTGTGGGCAAGAGGAGCCCTTCAGAAAGGGTGTAATTGATCCACAGAAGAGATTAAAATCACTGGGGAAAGTTGTTTGCTGTTTGAAAGTTAGGAGGCAAAGAGTAAGAGGCAGCAAGTTACAGAGATGGATATGCAAGCTCAGGTAAAAGAGGTAAGAAGGCAGTCTGTGGAGGAGCACAGCCTTGTCACTCCACCACAGCCTGGGTTTATAGCAAAAATGGCCCAGGTGAGAGATCACTTAAAACTGCAAGACCTTCCCAGTTGGGAAATGGTAGGCTCCAGGGTCCTGCTTTTGCTGCAGAGTCTTCAGAGCCAACCAGGAAATGCAAGATAAAAGCATTTCTACAACACAAAATAAAGAAAGAAAATGTTTACACAGATCCAGCATAGTTTCACAGAGAGATTCAAATATTGGCCTGACTCTGACAGCCGAAGCTTAATCAAACTGTGCAAGAGGATTTACAGAGCCTGCCAACTCTGAAGAGATGCCAAAGAGAATAATTTATTGGCATATTTGAAGGCATTTTTAATATCTGCCTTTGTTAGCAGGCTCCTCAGCTCTGAGGAGAAAGCAATGAGCTCATCTAGTTCCCTCTTTCATTTCAGTGGGTCCACCATTGTGTTGTTCCTTTTGCTTTTAATCTTTGTCTAAAAAGCACTCCCGGCATCTGGTTCATTCAGAAACAAGTTCATTCTGGCTATTCCAGCACTGCATGTGAAACAGATCATCTGCTTTTTTCTAACTGTTGGAAAGAAAGAGCCTGGCCCAGATCTGTAGGATGCAAGTGCAAAGGAGAGACACGAGCCTTGCGCAGAGTGAAGTAAAGGAAATGGAGGCAACCTTGTGCCACCAGCATCTGGCTGCCTCGTTTCGCACCCCCTAAGTGTTCAGGAGAGGACTGGAGAGCACAAACATGGGGGTCTGGTGTAGCCCACACAGTGGCCAAACTGAGTGCCCAGGGCTTAGGGGAAAGGTGAGGCACAAAGGCGCTTGGATATGCCAAGCAAAGCACAGCCCAGGTATTTTGAGTCATATCTTGCTTGCTGTAGCGTGCAGGGAGGATGCAGGCAGCTACCGTGGTGACTGTTAAGTTCTGACCTCCCAGTGCCCAGGGCTGTTGGACCCCAGGCAAGTGCAGCCTATGAAAAGAATAAACTTTTCCAATGTGGAGAAGACCTCACCCTCTGTGCTGATGTTAGGGGCGAGCAGCTGAAAAGCCCCAGTTTCTGGGTTTCAGTCTGTAACATGGGCTCACAGGAATGGGAGAAGAGCCCTTTCCTTTCTCGACCAGGGGTTTTTTGACTTCTTGAACAGGCTTCAAGGCTGTCTGAAGGCAAAGGGGTTGGATTTAAACTGCGGCATGTTTAACCATTCCCCCTCCTGCTGCTCCCAAAAGCCATGCAAGCTCCCTCTTGGCTGCTGGCAGAAGCTGGGAAGGAAATCTCAACTCCCTCATGTTGTGCCAAAACAAGTCCATATGAGTCCATAAAGCATAGGTCGTCAGAGCAGGACCTGGCTCTTGCTGATGCACAGAGCATCACTATTGCTGCGGCTGAGTTTGAAGCACTAACTCCCAGACACAACAGCCTCTTGATGTTAATGCGACAGAGCAAAGGGGATTTTAAGCAAGACTGCAAGAGCAAACTCTAAAGGAGGATGGGGAAGTGGTGGGTAGGGTGTGTGTGCTAGACTTCAGTGGTGGTATTGGATTGCATCAAGGTGTCTGGAGGTAGGAAGTGAACTTGGTGACAGAAGCAGCAGAGTTCACTAAACCAGAGTATTTGCCTTTTGAGTCAGCATTACTTTCAGGCTATTGTTCTCTAGAAAAACAGATCAACTTCAAGTTTTTCTTTTGCATCCTTAGCACTGTATCGCTGATGTCATTTTTGGCTGAGATACAGGTCATGTTTGCTCTTAGTTGAGCTCCCTCACCTTTCAATCCCTCTCACTCCTCACACTAATCCACCAGCACATAGATTCCCCTGTGCTGTTCCACCTGCACAGGCTGCTAAAACCACAGCCAATTTCCTCTTTGTTTTCTTCAAAACGGATTTTTAACCAGCTGGACGGAGAACAGACTTTATTCTCATTTTTGTCCCCAAAATATACAGCTAGAGGCAAGGCTGCCCAACCTTTACTTTTGGAAGGCGCATTTCAGCGAGGCCAGAAGTGTTTCAGAGCTCACATTAAGATTGGACGCTGGCACACAAACACCAAGAGACCCCCTCAGCTGCAGCACACTCAGCTGTGACAGGGCTTCAGAAAGCCAGGGTGCAGAAGGCCAGGCAATGCTAACACTTCCCTGGGGAGATGCTGCTTTCTAGCTCCTGCTGTCACCTGACTCAGAGTGAAAACCTCTAAGCTGCAATTGCCCATCCAAGTTTCCAAGCCTTTGGGCCAACCATTGCTACTTCAGATCATCAGTCCATGGAGAAACTCAATAGGCTTAGCCCTTCTCCCTTCATCTGAAACCAGACTTGGAAAGGAAAATCCCTCCAGCTTTTCCTGTGAATTTGCTTCCCATTACGCCATCGACTTTTGAGACCCGGTTTTCACTGTGTCCCTTCATTCTCCCCTCCAACTAAGCCTGACTGTGAGCAAGACAGCGTGACTGAATTGCGTTTGAGAAAGTCATACGTGAAGCGAGTGAAACATGCTGCCAAAATACCACTCCACTTATGGGAAACGAGAGGATTGTATTTCATTTTGCAGTTCGCTCAGCTGAATCCCAAAGGTGCTGGCTGCCTGGAAAGCCACCCTCTTTGCTCAAGCACTTCTTGCTAGTGACAATTTATGAATTCAGAGCATCGACATGCTGTGACAAAGCAAACTCCAGCTGCACTCTCACCATAAAAGACACGGTGCGGCAGTCTCTGCTCTCTGCGTACTCACAAAGTTTCTCTTTCACAGTCTCTTCATCATCAGACACTGGTGACCTTTCCATCAGCTGGTGGCAAAGAGTATTTGAAAGAATTTCTTTTACAGGCACAAACCGAATAGCTCCTCTGGCTCCTTGTGACTGCATTCAGGTAGGACTATGGAGAAACCTTTTTTTTGGGGGGGCAATCAAAATCAAAGCAAAACTTACTTTTATAATGAGCTGAAGTGGTCTGAATCCATTCAGCAGCAATTCTCCTTTTCTGCACTTTTTTTTACTTCCATAAGCAAACCCATGCCCAGTTCAACTTACTCACACAAGCAGGGGAGACCTCGGTTTGAGTCCTCTCCACCTTCCTTGAACCATCAATTCCCAGTGACACACTCAGACAGGGTAGGGATCACAAGAGAGATTTTCTACTTCCCTCCTCTGGGAGTATCGACTCCAACAAAATCCTGCTGATTTACACTGGCATAGCTCTGCTCTATTCATTCCCCAGCTCTTGAGAGAAAGTATCAAAGGCAAAAGGGAAATAGATAAAATTGTCTTCTTCTAGAGCAAGAACATTTCTGCTTTCAATTCTAAGCGAGGTCCCAGGGCACTGAGTTTGGTTTTGTTTTCCTTGGTTCCAGTGCTCAAAATCATGGCAGGAACACCCAGTGACCTAAAGGAGGTCCTAAGAATTCTGGTTATTTGGTTACCAGGAAGCTGTGAAGATGAACAGGATGCAACCTTCAGAAATCAGGTGGTTTCTAATGAGGGGAAATTGGTGAAGTACAATTATGGTAAATGAAAGCAAAATGAAATAACAGCATCGTGGAATGGGTCCTAAAACCTATTATCCTTGTTTACAATGACGCTCTTCATGAAGGCAAATGGATCAAGTGCTTTCTAGACCTGTATATATCCATTTGTAGAGCATCTCTAAGCACGTACATCTAACTGCATCTTCCTGGCAGAAGAATTTGATTTTCGTTTCAGAGCTTTGTGCCACTCAAGACTAGGCAAATTCTCACAAATTGCACCACTCAAGACTAAGTGAATTCTCACTAGTTCTGTTCAAGGCTAGAGGCCAGAACTTTTAGTGAGGGGATAATCCAGTTATTAAGGTCTTAGCCTGCAAGAGACCCCAGCCTTAATTCCCAGGTCTTCCACAGGCTTCCCATGCCATGTAATTATTTGTAATCATTTATGTCACTATAGTAGTTGAGTGCTCTGATTTTCCAGAGCTCTTAATATCATGGGTTAGAACGCACTGTCACAGCGGTAAATCAGGGAGCTCGAGTTCACTTTTTGCTGGAGGTAAACACAGCAGCGATTGAAAGATGCTCACATAGTAATAATGTTGTATCTAAGAGAAATAATATTAGCATCAAAAGTCTGTGAGAAAAAGCCCTACATATTTAGCAGCTAGAAAATCTAATGTCTTTCTTCATAAAACAGCCACAAAGGAATAAAAAAGGCAGGTGCACCACTTCGTGTTATACCGACACATAAAAATATTGACCAAACCTTATAAGTACACTGCAAGTACAATACCTCAGCAGCGGTCACATTTGTTATCATTCAAAAGAAATCAAAGTGTGTGGGGTTTTTTCCGTTTTAATCTAGAGCCTCAGACAATCTCATGACAGGATGTTTCCTTCCCGTTAAAGCCAACATGCTTTGATGCCTCTAAAAACTCAGCATGAGCAAGGGAGGAGGAAATGAGGAGCTCTTCTAGTGAACAGCTCTTGATCCCAAAAGCAGCTAGGGTGAAGTTGCAGAAATTCAGACTGCAGCCAACTACCATCAGTGCTGCAAAATAAGGTGCAAAAGTCACCTCCAGGTAGCAGCCATCCAGGGAACAGAAACACTGAAGAACTGAAGGAGCAGTAAAAATTTCAGCTGCAACTTCCCACTAGTTAATCACAAGGCTCCTGGTTAATGCCCTAATTTTCAGCCTTTTCCCCAAAGCAGACAGCATAGTGCTTCTCTCGAGCAACGTGCGTGCATTTCAGAGAGGCAGTTTTGCTTTCATTTGGGTTTCACCAGCAACACGTGATACAGCAGACAAGCAGTGTGGCTGGGGAGGAGACCTTTTTCAGGCAAGTAACCAGCAATTGCTAAGTTGACCGTGCAGTTTTGGAGACTCTCGGTTCACCCCTGTCTAAATTCTTTGCTCCCTCCTCAGTTCTGGCCCTCTTTCTCCAGTGCCTCTCATCATGCTGCTTGCCTGTTAATCACAGAAGAGTCCTGCTGTTAAAACTTGGGCTCTGAACGTGGGCTAGAGCAGCCTGGGGTGACTGCAGCTTGTGCTGGCTGTTTCTGTGAGGTTCCTATCAGAACTAGGAAAATTATTTCATCAAGAGGCTAAGACACAACTCATATTTTATTATAACCTGAAATTCCTGTTATGATGAGCATCTCTCTCACCACATTTTACCTCCGTCTCATACTTATGCAAGATACCTGCCACAAATCCACTCTGCTATTACTTGTCCCTGCAGAAGAGGAACTGGCTCAGGCATTCCTGAGTCCCAATACAACATGAATGCTGCTCCAGAAGCTGCAATTAGTCTGAACTTCACATTTTTTTTTTTTTAGTTTTAAATAGGTTATACGCTATTTCCAAAACCCAAGAGGGCCTTCAGCATGACAAAGGATGGCTCCTGTGCACAACCTTTGATTTCAAAACACAACCCTTTGCCTCCTCAAGTGGATTTTATTCTCAGTTGATTTCTGAATTTCTTAGATGGATTTTCACCTACAGAAAGTAGTTGCTCAGTTCATACACAACAGAAACCTTTCAGGGAAAATTTCCAGATTCCCGCTACTAAAGATCTGATGAAAACAAGCTCTCCTCTTTCCTTCAAATGGTCCCATCATTCATTATCCCATTTCCTTAGTCGGTGCTCCACAAGTTATTATGAATTACTATCTTATCCAACTATCTTAGATCCTCTATTACCTCAGTACTTAGCAGTATCCGTCTTAAATGCATCTTTGTTCACAGAGCTTTTGCAAGGAAAGGGAATACTCTAAGCCCTCTCTCTCCAAAGGGTGCTTAGAGATATTAAATGATCTGATCACAGGCAGGAAAGAGTCAGTAGTGGACCAACTGGGTTAGGTCTCCAGTCTGTAGGTTAACGCCTTTCACTACGGCAGAGCCAGGCAGTTCCAGTGCACTAGGCACTGTTTGTACAGGCACAGCCTGAAATCTTCAAAAGCTTCATTCCCCTGTGACAGGCAAAGACGTGAGGCACACGAAGAAGGGAGCTCCTGAGAAAATGCAGGAATACATGGTAGAACAAGGACAAAGTGTAGCCAGCAACAGCTCTCCTCAAGCTGTTTGCTGCACAGACCCATTTTTTTCCTTCCGAACACACAAAAATCAAACCCCTGTCTTTGCATGCAGGTAGACAGCACTCTCTGGGTGATGGCTGGTATTACCAAGTCAGAACAAAGGATTCTCATGAAGACTTCACTACCTCACCACTCCAGTCACATGGAAATCATTTGGTCACTACTGATTAAATACTATGTATACCTGCTGCTGCTGTTCTGGAAGATGACCATATGTTGTAAATCATTAAGTCAGCAGGGGAATGCCCAGACACACACACATGCACATGCCTTGCTTGCCAAGTTGGCTGCTGAACCGTGTAAGGGAGACATAACTATGTAAACACACCTAAGTGTGGTAGGATTATTTATTTTGTTTGTTTACCCTTCAATCTAAGATAAGAAAAGGGTCAGGGTCATGGTAACCGCTATTTCTGAGTGCCCATTCCCCAGCTCTGTTTTCTTTTGCTAGATTTAGGCTGAAGAAAGCCAGGACCGAGAGCACCCAAACAGCCAAAGGAACTCACTGCTTTGAGGATTGCCACTGCGTCCTGCTGGAGCCACGTTGGGTAGACAACTTCATCGTTCAGAATGGCCTCGAAGAGGTCATCCTCGTTCTCTGCCTCGAAGGGTGCGTGGCCACACAGCATCTCGTACAGCAGCACACCCATAGCCCACCAGTCTACATCAGGGCCATACAGCATCTCCTGCAGGATCTGAAGATATGGGAAAGAAATATCAACCTGAAGCTTCTTAAACTGAGCAGTGGAGGAAAAAGAATTTGGAAACATTAACACAGAAGTTCTCGCTACATCCTAACAGTACTCTCTAGTAGGCTGGCTGTATGTCCAGGTGTTCTCAAGCTGGGAACACCCAGATCAGCATCAGGTGCATCAGATGCATTAAACAAGGACTGAACTAGCTTGGCTGCTCACAGAGTCACCTGGGAAACAAGCCCTTAGAAATGATGCTAGGGCTTAGCAGGAGGAGAAGGGGCATTTCAGCAAAACTGGCTGAGCCTCAGAAGCAGCAGAGCAGCCATGTGAGTGGGTTGACATTGCCTTTTCCTTGTCCCTACAAAGGACGTGCTTACCTGGCCCCAACAGCAAAGCTTTCAGCTAGAGAGGGGAAGGAGTGTGAGTGAGAAAGGCACAAACACCAACCTCAGACAAAAATTCAATTGTGTTGAAGGAGGATCTGAAACCCTGTCAGAACATCTAGCAGCATCTGGAGAGCAGCTGTTCCTTAAAGAGGTGTTTTTAATTTTGTAGTGAAATAGGGGAATAACAGGGAATGAGAGGAGGTAGAAAAAGGAACTGGGAAATGAGGGAGAATTCAGTCCCCTTTCAAATCAAACTGGGCCAGTATCTGTATGTGCCTCTTAAGATTTCTGCAGCTGTGCCTCTAATTTTTCACGTTGTGTTTCCTAAAGAAACATATAGGCTTACCTTGGTGCCTACAGCAGCCTGAAGGTTACTCATGCTTTACTTGCACAAGGGACTGATAATACAAGCACACATCTAGGAGCAAACCTTGTACCCAGCAGTCAAATACAGCGTAGCTGAAGACAGCACCTGCTGTTACAAAGCTAATCTATGCTTTTCATATTGTAACCAAGTTTTCCCAGCCAAAGAAAGGTTTCCTCTACCTCTGGAGCGATGTAGTCTGGTGTACCACAGAAGGTGGCTGTAGTGATGCCATCGTGAATGCCCTCTTTGCACATTCCGAAGTCTGCCAGCTTGCAGTGACCCTCGTAGTCCAGCAGCACGTTGTCCAGCTTCAAGTCCCTGCAACGAGAATCATTCACCGAATTGTTACATGCTTGGAGCAGCCCCAGCACAAACGGAGGCAGCATCCTAGGCATCAGAAGCTTAACCTGTAAACTGGACAAGCCTCATCTATCACAAAAAAATAAACAGAGGTCATGCAGGAGGGGTTTTCTTTTGTTTCATCTCTTACAAAAGGGAGGGAGGAACAAACATCCTTCTGCCAAACTACATTTAATATGGGCAGGTGCTATATGAGTTTGCCCACATGGCTTTCCAAACACACCACAAGCCTGGCTGGCAGAGCTCCTGCTCGCTTAGCTCTGGGACTCACTGGAGCAGAGGTTGCCAGAGCTGTCAAATTGCGTAACGATGTTATGATGCAGCAAAACACATTGCACGGGACATGCTCTGATTCAGCAAAGTGCCACACCGGGAGCACACAGCCGAAGCCAGTAAGGCATGTGAAGCCTCGTTAGAGGGGAACAGATTCCCTATTCTCCTGAGGCGTGAGGAGTTAAAGTCTCAGACTTCCCTGTATCAGGGCAATTCTGATTGACAAACCCCAGCTGGAGTGTTATCCAAGCTGAGAAGTAAGGAACTCCCTGCCAACTCCATGCCATGTGGGACGGGTGAATCTTCAGCCAACATGAAATGCCTCCACCATAAGGCAAAGTCTTAAAGTCCTCCCAGGTGTATCGATTCCAGCAGGACTGCACTAATGTCAGAAGTGAATGTCCCCCATAGTGCTCAATGGGGTGGGGACCTCCTTGCCACTGTCCCAAGAGACCTGCAGTTGAACACAACCTGCAGAAAGGCGCATTTTCCAATATGTCACCTCTAACAGCCAGGGAGCTCCTTATCAAAAGCAGTGCTGCCAAAATGGCAAGAGCCCTAACTAAGCTTATCAGTTTGCCTGACCTTGAGATTGCCTCAGGGAATAGCCTACAGTCAGCAGCGCAGCCAGGAACATGACCAGAAAGCATGGGGTCATCTGCACACTTAGGCAATGTCTTTTTAAAAATACACACCAGCTTGTAGCACCTCTGCTTTTTAGCCACCAGAGAAGCTTTAGGCACCAGCACAGATGGAGGAAAAGAGCTAAGATGGGAGCTCTGTACAGTACAAATAGGTCACAGTTCATTTTTTGAACCATCTCAGATACTGGTCCAAGAGTTGCACAGAGCCTTCACAGCAGCTCTGAGGCAGGGAAGTGTTACCATCACCATTTTACTGAGATGGAGGACACCTTATTGGCCTAGACAAAGCCACTTTCAAAGTCATTCAGATGCCCAGCTAAGGATCAAGTAACTAAATATGTGAGGGTCTCATGGCCCCTTCATGACATCTGTGCTGGAACTTGATCCATTTTGCTCTCTGGTTGGACATCTATTTCCCTGGGAAAGGGGAGCAATGGGGAGGGTGCTAACATAGGTGGTGGCATCTCTATATGAAAACCTAGGGGTGAGTAGAAATCTGAATCCAGCTTGATCCTGTTCATCCTCCATCTATCCTCCACCCAAAAGTGAAAATCAGTTGGTCGATTGCTCTGTTGTGGCATTTCCACAGCCCACTCCATCACCTCTTGGAGCTTCAGACAGCTCTCCCACAACTTCACTGTTGCAGTGGAAAGATCAATAATGCACTGTGCTAGACAATCAGAGCCACAGCCTGTCCTATAGAGGTAATAAAAAGTATCATTAGGCTCTTTTGAATGGATGGCAAAGCGAGGGGTAGAGGTTTGCCCATGTGCCCCGGAGCCAAGACTGAACACCACCTTCCTGAATTCCAGCTCTGGATCTTAACTGCAAGATCAAACTCTCTCCAACTTCCACATGGCATGGCAACACAAGCCAGCAAAGAGCCCTCTGCAGTGATGCTGCCCTTCCCAGCAGGTCCACCAGCTATCCGGTGGCCAGTGACATTCGGATGCCGAGGACAGTGCCCAGGCCTGTCTTATGCCACAGTGTTTGCTCTGGGTGGGATGCTCAGCAGAAGACACTTGTTTTTTAATCCTCCTGATAATTAAAAGTGGCTGCTAAGGCATGTGGGCAAAGGCTCGTCCTGGAAAGGCTTTGGGTGAGCACAGTGAGTGGTATTGTACGTGCTCGCCTGTGACAGTGCGCCTTCAGCAGCAGTTCACAGCCAAGGCTCCTGTTGCTCTTCCCTGTGGCTCCTGGCAGAGCCGGGAAGCCCTCCGAGCACAAAGGCACGCCTTGTTTCCAGGAATCCGCAACGATGTGGGTGAAACGCGCAGTTTATTCTGGGCTCGGATTGAAGTGCAGCAAACGCCTCTTCGGCCCTGGGCAGGGCTAACTGTTGGGGGGTGCTGCTGAAGGTGCAACTGGAAGGGGAGTTTTGAGGAACTTGCCTGTAGATCCCCCTTGCAAACCTCCTGCCACTCCCCAGAACATCCGCCACATCCAGGCATGCTTTGGCAATACCTCAAAATACACCTTCCTTACACGCGAGCCAGCAGAGAGAGTCGTGTACGCTGAGCGAGCCGGTTACAGCCCCTCACGGAGAGCCTGAGGAGCAGACACAGCCACGAGGCAGGGCCAGCTCTGCAGACCAGACCACCAGGCGCTCTGCCCTTGCCAGGCTGCAGGAGGCTGGCAGTCCCTGCTGGCTCTATAACGCACCATGCTCATTACAGTGCCAAGATGGCAGGAGCTTCTGCAAGAGCAAGAGCACTCTGCGCTTGCTGCGTCCTCCCAGAGAGCCTCTGTATGTGTAACTGCCATTAAATTTAAACCGTCTGCCTCTCGCTGAGCGAGTGCAGCTTTAACCACACAAGGCAAACCTCCAGCTCTTTGGCTTCTCTATACTGCACATTAAACCCATTACGAGCGCCTGTTGTCTCCTCTTGCAGTTGGGATATTGGCTTCTCCTGACTCCTTTCCAGCAACGTGAAATTCAAAACTTACATTTTCTATTTTCGCATATCCTGTAACGTGACATTAATCTGCTCGCACTTGCTCAGGCGCTCTGACTACGTGCGAATCGTTTTAGAGGAGAACCTCCCATGACCAAAGAAGACTTTTCAATGCTCTTCTCTCAGCAAGGCCACGGAAGGTGGCCCTATATGTCCCTCCTGAAGCAGATCTCGTGGGCCAGCACAGTGGCAGGCTCAGCCACACGGCTCCTCTGGAGCTTGCTCTGACTGCCCTGTAAGATAATTCTCTGGGAAAGTTGTGGTTTGGTCTCGTGTTTGAGCATTTGTCTCAAGCGATCCCAGCAGTCATAAGCTCTCTATTTGCTGCTCAGTGTTGACAAGTCTCCCCACGCGTCGTACCCTGTGAACCAGCACAGCCACATGAGAGGAAAAACACTGACAGGTTTCTGAGATTTACAAGGAGCTCTTCATTTTCGCAGCAAGGATTCCGGGAAGCTGATGAAACTGGAAGTCATCCAGCTCAGACAGCCCACATCTACCTCATTTCCTTAATACTTGCATTTTCCATTCAATATTTTTAGCAGTTCCATGAAGCAGTAAGAGCAGAGAGGTTTTCTGAGGGGAAGGCTGCGTTTCTAAGGTCCGGCTGAGGTTCTGCCTTTCACTGGCAAAGCTCCACTGGAAAACAGGCTTCATCCCGACTCAGAAAGACAGCCTTTGTCCTTGCGGGCAGCTACGGCACATGGACTTAACGGCCTTGGTTTAGTCTAGACCCAGAAGAAATGACAAAATGAGCTGCTTCAGCCTCACTCGCTGGAAGACGTGTTCTCTACACATCTGCCGCTTGAGTTTAACATTTGTTAAACAACCCAAAATTACAATCGCAGGTGCTCCAGTCCTTTCCTGAAGCATCTGCCCAATACAATTTCCCTGCAGCAGGGAGTTTTGCCAGTGAATAGGTGTTATCCACGTACCTGCCACTCGATCTAGGAACTATATTTGAAAGGATTAATTTTGCATTGTTCTTCATCTCTTTTAGTTTCCCCACCCTGTGTTGTGAGGGCTGTACGTGTACGAAGGACCTTCTCAGGAGCAGGGATGGCAGAAGCTGGCTTCCTTCCTTGGTTCTGCCTCGGTTCAAGTTCTCCCAGTTTGGTAATCCCAAACGTCCAGTTTAAAGCTCATAAAGGCTTGGTGTTCCTATCTCGATGCAAATCATTTAGTCATGAAAGACGTAGGTACAGAGCAGTGGGAGCTGGCCACAAAGGGAGATGTGACTAATGTAAAACTCCAGCTGAATGTTTTTAAAATAAATACACAATTGAAAATAAATTCCCCAAATCTGGAATTAGCTAAATGAGTACCTTTGGCATTTCTGAAAGGGAAAATTTTTTCTTTTTCAAGTCTTCAGCATGCAAGGACATTTAGACGCTCCTTGGAAACACCTTTGGGTGAGCAAACGTGCACTGATTTTTTCCCCACCTCTTCTGCTGAAGTCATTTTACTTCACAGAAATACTGAAACCTCCATCACGATGGAGAAAAATGTGTTTCTATTGCCTGCTCTGGTAGCCAAAGCAATACACATTTCCAACTCCTGCCCCAGTGAAACTGTAATTATTTTTTTGCAAAACGAAGCAACTTCAGCTGGGGAGAATGAAAGATGTAGAACCTGCAGAATAACACAGTTGGTAAGATACTTATCGAAGAGGCAGGAATTTTCAATTTGAAGTCCCGGCTCCAGATACAGTGGACAACAGATTTAAGCCAATATTTGAATTAAATAAGGAGAAGAACAGATGGAGGTCTCAGTTTTATGTGTAGCCCTAAATACTTATGTGAAGCTAATATCATTTCCCATTTGCCTTTGCATTCATTAATAACATCCAAACAAAAAGATTTTATTTTACTTGAAACTAACACTCGTTTGAGTTGCAAAAAAGTCCTGTTGCTTGAAAAAAGCCCTAACAATTATTTTGGGCCCACAAAACCTGAAACAATTTTCTATCTTTCTTTCCATGCCAAACCTTGGAGACTCAGTTACCAAACTCAAAGCAAATAATTATTTTCACAATTCCATTCCCACCAGCTCTGGACTAGGGACCTCCGTGTTTGTTCCTGAGATTTCATACCACTTTGGGAATTAAGGCTAGTTGCAATCCCATGAGCCTTGAGGAGTAGAGAACTCACAAATTCCTTCACAGAAAATGGTTCACATCTCCCATACTTTTCTGCTAACAACCAAACATGTTTTATTATTATAGTCCTGTAAGTTTTTACGACCAGAAATGCATATTCTCATAGCATCAAAGAGTTAAGCAAATCTCCTAAGCAGTGGTAGAGCTGAGTGAGGGCTGGCAGCAGTAAATCCAGGCTAAAGAAGACACCTGCAATATATTCTACCAGAGCTAAGACATAAAAACCCAGGCTGGGCTGCTGCTATTTGCTTAAGTCACTGCCACAGCTTTAGAGAAGGGGGAAATACTGAACTCACAAATGAAAAAAACAGGTTACTGGCCTTCGAAAAAGGAAGTCACAAAGCAGAGATCAGAAAAAGATCGAGCTGCACCGAGCTGGAGGAAAACAGTTTGAAATCCTGAGTTTTGCTGCCACATAAAAGGACAAGCTGTTGCTCCCTTCCAGCCTCAGAGGCTTCCTCTAATTCCACTCCTGCCATATGTTAAAGGGGGAAATTGCGATAGCTGGAGTTTACAGAGGGCTCGCTCTTGGGTGCAGAACCAAGCGAAGAACCAGAGGTAAGACTCGGTGCTGACAGACAGCACCTAACCAGTGCGTAGCCACCAACTGACCCCACGTGGGGCTGACATGCTGAGGTGGAAAGTGTTGCCTTATGCGCCCACAGCTTCACAACGCAATCCCGACACCCTGCAGGATTTGGTCCATGTGCTCTGTCCTTATGAGCAGCACATGATGTAACAGCGTGGGGACTGTAAAACAGAACTTCCACTCCTGGATTTCTTGAAAAACATTCTAACATTCTTTCTAGCTTCCAATCAACTTCTGAGGTGCAAACCTGTTCAGACCACCAGCCTGCACCCAGTACTGCACCTCACAGTGCAATGTAATGGGACAGAAATGAAAGGAAGATCTCTCCAGGTATTTGTAATTCAAAATTACCAGAAATAGGAATGACACATAGCAAGGTGCCTTTCTGCACTGTCCTACCAACCAGAAGTTGTTTTCAAAAGCTGACCGCGTGTCAGTATTTGGGGACTGTAAATACAGCCGCAACGGCTCCAGGCTGAAATTCTGCATTTCCCAGAAACAAAGCAAAAGCAGAAATGTGACATAATGATTCAAGAATCCAACTCAGACCCAGGATAAGTGGTAACAGCGAGTGGAACTCCACTGCAAATTAACACTCGTTGCCAGGCCATATAACAGGAGACAGCCGCCTGTCCTGGCCAGCTGCTTTGTGCAGCCATGGGAGGCAAAGGAGGCTCATGGAGAAGGTCGATCCCTCAGGCATCTCAGCACCTGTGCAGTTCTCCAGCCAGGAACCCAGCATCATTCCTGGGGATTTTATGGCCTCATCCCAACACAGCACATCCTACAGACTCCTCAGAGAGCTGTAGAGGGGGAACGTGGCAGAACACAGCAGAGCTTCACGGCTTTTTTCTGCTTCAGCTAACCCACCCATGCTGACACGCGGAACACAAGCCTTTTGAAATCCTCGGTGTGTTAGGATAAAAGCATGGTGGATTATGGCCATGCAGCCGCCAAAGCAGGCCCCACCTCTCTTGCAGACACCAGGATGGTAGAGAGTGATGCAATATGCACTCGTGTCTGGGGTCAAATACAAAGCCAGAATGCATGGCTGAACATCTCTGAAAACTTGTGCCAGAGCACAGGGCCAAGGACCGCTCTGGAGGGCAAGGTGGGTGTTGAATTTGCGCAAGGCAGAGGGAGATCCTCATACCCACCTGCATCTCTGCTCTTCAGTATGTCCAAAAGCACTCTGTATCAGCCCTACACACTCACAGGGCTAAGTCTGATTAAGGTTTAAAACACACTCCTGCCCTGTTGCTTGGGCTTCAGACTAAACTCTGATTGGCAAGCACTTGTTTCAAGAAGAGCTCTGTTATGACATTTTAGTCTTTACGTCAAGCAGCCCTTCAAGCTTAAGGGCAAGTTTCTGCAAGCCATCTGCCCGGGTTAAGGCAGCACCATGGGTTTTTGGTGGAGGTGGGTGGGAACCCAGCGCTGCTGGCTCCCCATCTGCCTGAACCCTTCCTGCTGCAGGGTCTCTCTGGAAGCCAGTTCCCCAGACCACGACTGGAGCACCAGTCACCTTCTGGCACTCCCTGGGCTGCTGCTCTGAAGATGAGGCAGTGCCCAAGGCGTTGACTTCTCCTATGGCACAGGAGCTGGCATTACTCGTGATCCAAGACCTCGCTGATGGTTTGAAGTGCCTGCCAGTACAAGACCCTCTGGGCACTTCAGAAAAGTTTCTGTGGAAGCGAACACAATTACTGACATGATTTCATTGCTATTGAGATCAACGGGACTGATTCATCCTCCGGTTAAATCAGAGTGGTAGGCTAAAGTATACAGGCATGGACTAAAAAAACCCTTGGCATACCACAAGAGATAATCACAAAGCTTCCACCACGTTACTGGGTCTGAATCCGAGTGGTACAGATCCAGTGGGACCCCAAAGGTGCCCTGAGTCCCTTTAGGGTCAGGCACACCTATAAGCTTCCCCTTTATTATATGCATGGCAGCTGTAAGACAGCTAATGACAATTTCAAAAGGCAGCTTTACAAGGCACAACGATGCTCTTGTGAAATGGGGCAGCCAAGAGCCGGAGCCATTACTGCTGAAACACAGACGCGCTGGAGATTGTTGGAGTAATCCCAAAGATGGCGCAATCCACATGTATTTATATGCCCACATTTGTATGCGTACATTTTTTTATATATGTGCAGATGTAATATATGTATTATTTGCTGCACTTTTCTGTGGGACTCGAGTCAGGAAACAGGAATTAAACTTGACGTATTTCCCCGAATCCCAGAGCAAACTTACTGCGGGAAGGGGAGAGGTGGATAGAGAAAGGCTTCATGTCCAGCTCTTGGTATGCATGCCACGCGCTCCCTCTCTGCATGAGCCGCCAGCCTAGTCCTGTGATAGACTCCTTGGTCCCACTGGGCAGCAACACTGGAATTTGCTGGCCCTGAAACATCACTTGCTGAATTGCTCCCAACAGAGCTCCTATTTTACCCTTGCCAGAAAAAGAGGGAAAGAGAAAAAAAATAACCCAAACCACAACGCTTCTTTCTGTCAGTCCCCACGTCTGAAGTCTTCAGAGGAGGCGTACGACACTCGAGACACGAACAAGAACCACGTGTGGACTAATGACTGACAGTGCCAAGAGAAGTTAAAAAGCACAAGCCTGTTATGTCACCTTGACAAAAATAGACCAACACCAATTCAAAGCCCGATACAGAAATTAAAATGAAATCAGGCTTGTGCCCACAGTACAACATGGTCTCAATGCTTTAAGATGGAGTGAAAGAGTTACCCAAGATTAACCATTACCAACTGCCCACAGCTCCCTGTAGAGATGCTTGAAGGCCCTGTCTCAGCTCCAAGCTGTCCTGGGAGGATCAGGGTTGGACTGTGTTGCTGAAAAGGCTCCTCTTTCCACCAGCACAGAGCGGCAAGACCCATTTCACCACCACACCACTAAGCCTGCCCTGGGGGAATTCGAGAGCAGCTCACACCAAAGCCACTCTCCTGCCATCCCACCGCTAATCTCACAGCTGCCGTGAAATGCACCCTCCCCACACTCGGAGTCTTAGGAGGAAGGTTTCACTCTGGGAAACACCAAAGGAAAAAAAATATAAAAAATAAAGGTGGCCCTACCCATCACGATCAGGTGTGCAGACAGCCTGCCTCTGGCAGGGCTTGGGCACCAAACCGACCTGTGCGAGCACTGGTAACGCCAGCAGGGCTTCGTGGGGAAGACACTCCTGCCTTGAACCTGCGTGTCTAGTCAAGCAGACTTCTCCACGTTCCCCGGGTGTGGGGAAGAGTCACTTTACTCTGAACCTGATCCTGAGTCCGGGGAAAATCAGTGGAAAAAAGTCTTGTCAGATTCAGTCAGTTTTAGATTAGGCCCTTAGGAAAAAAAATATTTAACCTTATTAATGTTCTGAATTACAGATCCAGATTTATAAAGCTAAGGCTATAGGCGCTCATCTCCTTTCTGTAACGGAATGAACAAAGCTGAAGGCAGAAGTACCGTATTTTTAGACCCGCTTTTTAAAAGCACTTTGCTTTGGCCCATAGATTTCCACTGCCAAATCTGCCATTAACTTCTGAGGGAGCAACACTGGGCCAGCTTTTGAAAATCTCACCATCTGCACTGAATTTTTATGCACACGGTGAAAGAGCAGGCTCCGAGCGAGTGACACATTGTGGGCACAAGGCACACAGGCAGCCCAGCTCTGCACAGGAGGGGGTACTGCCTACCCCGCCTTGGAACAAAGTTTAGATATTTTTCCTAGGAGACGCTGTCTTGAGAGCTGTTACTTAAAATTACTGAAACCGTCACTGGTATCATTGAGCCTCTTTTTTCTAAGACTCCAGCAAACCTGCGGGCAAACAAAGTGCTTTCCTGACTACTCTGATCTCCCCGCTTTTCACCACAACAATCACTTAAATAGCAGCAGTGAAATGAGATGAAAGATGCATTTATAGGAGCCTAGCAAATGGGTCATTATCCCAAGATTTCGTTCCTCGTTTCAGTCGGATTACTGTTGCTATTCACTCATTACAGGTGATTCACCCAGGGCTGTGTGAAGCCCAAGTATCCTGGATAAGCAGGACAAAGACAGGTGAAGTTCTTGGCTGGGCATGCTGTGCTCTCTGCTATCCCACTCCCAATTCCGGGGACTCCTCCCAAGCTGCCTGCGTGCAGGAACCAGCGACACTGAGTTTTGTGCCAGGCCACCAGGAACAGACTAGATCGCACGTGTCACCCCAAATGCCGCACAGGCAGCAAACAGACCCCAAGCTGCCCCGTGAACAATGCTGGCTGGTATTGTCCCCAGGTCACATCAAGTACTTAACCCATGAGTCGGGTTGGGGCTCCCTCTCCAGCTAACACAGGGAGACGTGCTTTCCCAAGGCAGTTCAGCGCCTCTAACATTTGACTCACCAGCTGCCAAGGCTATCTAAGGTCCCAGATTAGGTGCCTTAGATGGTTGCCCAATGGCAAATAAAGCAGAAGTAACTTAGAGCAGGAGTCAATCAGTGCTCAGCTGACACGGCGACTGTGCACAAAAAGCTGCCAATTCCCTTGTTCCTGTAATATACGAAACGAATGAACCCAAAAATTAAAACAAGCACTGTCCTAACTGACCCCATCTAGAAAAGGGATAGAAGTGGGATCTGAATGAGGAAAGACTGTCTTTACACTGCTCGCCTCTTGCCAAGCCCCTGCACGAGCGTCATGCAACCCAACCGGCCTCTCCCCAGTGCAGGAGGGCGCTTTGGCCTCTGCAAAGAGTGACGATGGAGGAGGGTACCCAGCGGTACTGCGTGTCTGTGTCTTCTCTGGGAATATGTCTCCTGGCATGACTCAGCTTTCTGTGGCACCCCACTAAAAGATTGCTTTCCAGACCAAATCTTACAGTCCTTCCCCTGGTAAACAAGCCAATCCCTCCACGGGCATCTACAGTCAGATACTTGCAACGTGAAGAATCAGCATCCCTTTCCTTCCACCACCCTACACAAGGAGTATCATCTCCAGGGGGCGAACTGCAAAGTGCGTGCAAAGGAAGCACGTGGGGCATTTTCAGGGCAGGAATGGCAATAATGACTAACACCAGCATGCAGCAAGCTCTAGCTAAGATGGAAATTTGGGAGTGAATCCCACGAGTAGCATGTGCCTTTCAGATGGCTGATTCAGAGTCAGTTCCTGCTGTGACTGTGTGTTCACTCTTCTTTCCAGGACCAGGACACCTCGCTTACTGGAAGGTACCTGTGACAACTGTTTTTACCTCAGCCTTTTTCAAGCCAACACCGCAGACTACACGACCCTTGTATTTTACTGTTTTAACCAGGGAAGATCCGAAGCTGACAGGTCCCTCTTGCTTACACAGACCTTGACTATACGCTTGAGTGTCTTGATTATAAATCCCTTTTTACAGGAAGATGACACCACAAATCCTCTCTGAAACTTATTTCTGATCTAGGGAGACAAGAAACAGCAGGCAAACCCAACAGAAAGCTTTGCTGAGAGGTGCGATGGCACCACACCACATCAAAAGTCAAGATTAAAGATTTTGTATCTAAACCTTCTGTGTTTACACAGGCCAGAATTGCACAACAATACACATTTTCTATCACAATACAACAGTTAGACAACTTGAAGGCAAGATGTTTTTCAAAAAACTCTTTGTCTGTGCTTGCTAAAGGTACACCCAGGTGACATCTAAAGTGCATTGGTTTTCAGCTCATGTCCTCATCAAAGTTTAGCACACTCCACCTACAAGGCTGTATTTTCGTTTTGTGGCAGGAAAGCTGTTTTTAATGTTATTGACAATTCCAGTGGGTTCAGTCATCAAGTACCTCAATCTCATCTACACAGTCAAGTGCCGCTACTCTCAGACTGGGCTGCTGTTTTCAGATACTCTCCACATAAATAAATGATTGATTGAGGACTAATGGAAGACCATAGAGGCTCAGGGAAGGCAGAATGACTCTTAACTGCCCTGAGAAAAAGGAACAAAAAGTGAACTATTTTAACATGCTGAAATGCATCACCCACAAACAATACATTAAAGCCGATGAATTCCTGGAACTGTTCTAGACAGGCTATGCAGACAAGGAGCTGTAGATGACCTGTGTCGTCTCTGCACTTTGGGGTCACCATACTTGTGTGGTTTACCTGTCCCCCACTTCTGTTCTCCAGCAAAATTCTCAGTGCTTTACCTTACAAATGGTTTGCAAACGTCTTCGTGATTTTGCATGAGAAATGATTTCACGGTAGGGTTGTGAGAGCAGAGAACGCTGTGTGGGAGACCGTGGTGCAGGTGCCACAGTGTATTTTGTGCTAGACTGTAACAGGAAAGCAACCACACTATAACACAGCAGCCACTTCCATGTCAAGATTACGTCCACGTGCACTGGGAATCAACTTTTAAACACAAGGTTACTTTCGCTTCCCACCTCGCATTGTCCCTGCGGTGACTTGGGAAGCACCACAGTAATACGAATGCAAACCCAGTTTGCTTCCTTTCCAGCCAATTCCTTTATTTTGTGCTACTGGTTTGAATCTCTGCATTTCCTCTGTGCATCCCTGTGTCTCCACAGCCACCCCTGCTACCTGGAACTCAACCCCTGGGCATTTGGTTCACTGCCCCCAGACCAAGGGCTTGCTGTCACTCCTGACACCGCCGTCAACCTTCACCACAGCTGAAATGACTCAAAACAGAAAATGCTCAACAAGAAGACAACCCTTATCAACAGCCTTTCATTTCCCCCTGCAGCAACCAAAGCTAGCTCCCAGGGTGGCTCTGCCCAGGCATGGAGCAGGTGCAGCTGACACCCAGTATGATGTCTGGATGCAGGGCTCTGCCCCAGACCTAATCCAGACTTCAGGGAACAGGCAGAAACACCTCCCACCATGCATCCCCAGATAAGCCTGTATGGCAGATTTCTTCGCCAGGTGCTTCTCCACCCCAGCTTCCTATCTCGAGGCAAAGTGCTCCACAGTCCAATGGCTCTGGTGCCCACATGGCACCTTCATACCACAAACATCAGAGCTCCGGCACTAGTGACACATTACTCAAACGCGCAGTGACTTGCTGTTAAAACCAGCAGCCAAGCAAGCAGAGCTCCCGTTTGTCCTCGGTTGCCCTGGGCAGCTGGAGCTTTTTCTGGCACCTGACCAGCAACCCTGTGGCTTTTACCTCACATGCAGAAATGAGACAGAACATGGATTCAGGCTTACCTTCTTCTCACATCTATAAAGGAAAGTGTTCGCGTTTAGGACTGGCCAGCCACTAAGATGCCGTCAGGGCTGCTTTTTAGAAGCTAAAGACAGCAAGGTCCCTTTTTTTAAGCTGTCTCCTCCAGCAGTGTGGCCACGCCGCTTTCCTACCTGAACCTGCCCTTCCATGCCCTGTCCCACCCATGATTTTTGTGTGTGCCAGGTAGGCACGGTGCGCTGCAGGGAGATGCAGCGATGGAGGGGGAACCCAGTGCTTCCCCACGTGCTACAACCAACCTCAGCAGCAAGAGGAAGGTCCTGTGTGTGGCACAGCTGCAGCCTTCACCCTTGGCAAAGGACAGCAGCACTTCACCTTACTCGTGTTGCAAGCAGTTATAGGAACTGAGAGATTTCCCGGGTTGCTCTAGCCAGGCTGTGCCATGGCTCTCTGTGCTGCTACCAAGACTTCAGCTGGCCCCTGTCCTCCCTGTTGCATCCCCTGCTTTCTGCCAAACTCCAATGCATTTGCTTGCATCACACAGTCCCCTGCTCCGCAGCACTGTCCCCTTACGCAGGCTGAGCCGTTCCTAGGATCAAGTACCACTCGGATGAGCAAGATTGGAAAAATCTTCCCCCACTCTGCGCGAGTCCTACATTGGCCTGTTGTTGGTATAAACCACAGATTACTTCATGACTTTCTGGCACCCACAATCTACATCATCAGCCAGTGAGTGGGATGGGTCACAGACGCATGAGAGCGCCTGGGTGAAACCACAGAAGGGTTAACCCTGCAGCGGGCTGAGAGAAAACCCACACAGAGAGCTCTGAGAGGAGCCAGAGGCTGTGACTCACGGGGAGGGGCTGCACAGAAACAGCGCTCTCTGAGGCCCACAGGAATTTCTGGAGGGAGATTCTCCCCCCGGATAGGCAGGGAAGGCGCCTCACCTTTCCCAGCACCGAGCGGATCAGTGACTGTCCTGCCAGGAGGGGAATCGCTATTGTCCGGCCGATTGTTTCCAGTCTGGCTAAAAACCGGATGACAGGAGACTAATTGCTTCACTGGAAAAAAAAACAAAACAGTCTGGAATGACTGAATTATTTTGTAGACTGTTGTTGTTTGGGTTTGTTTCCATCCTGGCTTAACAAGCATTAATGACTTCAGTTACAGGAGGCTGGGGGGAGAGAAGCCATTAGGGTGAGAACATGATCCTCGCAGACCCCTCTCGCCGAGCACACACTTCTGCCCCAGACAATCTCTACAGCCCTGCTGGCAGCACCTTGGGTCCATCCACCCATCCCTCCCTCCTCTAGCCCTTCAGAATGAGGAAGGTGGCTAACAGCAAAGGGAAATGTTAAGTTTTCCTTTTTAATCTGTCTGACTGGAAGTGCCAGCCTTCCTGCAGTTCAAATGCTTTATTTTAGCATGTTAGCCGTGCTTGGCAGCATCTCCAGAACAGCTTCCATCCCTTCTCAGTGGCAGGGAAACAAAGGGAAAATGTCCCAAAAGAGCGGATGCTCCAGGAGAAAGCAGCAGAGCCCAAAGTCTGTAAAATAAAGTTTGTTTGTTTTGTTTGCAGAAGCCACATTGAAACCTCTGAGACTACTTCTGGTGTCCAGAGAGACAGAATTAAACCTAAAACCAAGACCTGTAATTAATGTCGAAATGCTTCCTTACATAACAGTGTCTGGGATGCAGCCACTCACTTGGCCAATGCTGTGAACAGTCCTGCCAACACAGGCCAAGGAAGAGCCTGCAAGTGGGCGAGCTGTGCCTGCGTCATACCCAGTGGCTACAGGCATCCTCACCTGCTCAGTGTGGGCTTCAGGGAATTAGGGATCGGGAGCCTATGGGAATTCTCACATCTATTAGCCAGCTCTGTTGAGGGACAGCCAGTTTCTGACTGCATTCATCCCCCCGGAAACAGGAGAACAGCTTGAACCACTCCAAATCACAGCAAAGTCTCAAGGAAGATACAGGCAGAGCAAAGACTTGGAAATTTTAGGAGCTTCCCTGGAAAAGAAGGTGAAAATTTGAGCATGACTCTGGTTGTAAGAAAGCGAAGAGAAAGTAAGGAAGGCTCTTGGTCAGTCAAACAATAACTTCAGTTAAACTGTCCTAGACATGACAGACCACGGAGATACCTGATGCTCCACGCCACATTTAACTCATGCAGAGGTAACAGCTAGGCCTCTGGAAACAGTCATTTGACATCCCCTCCTTTTCACACGTCCCCAGACCAATACCAGCTTACTGGTTCATGGCAATAGTTGGAATTTGCTGCCTTACTTCCCAGCCAGTAGGGATCCAGAGAAACCACCAGCTGATACTGAGGAGCAGCACCCAACAGCTCTGGCAGGAACTTCCCCTGACTGTCCTGTGGCTTGGGGTAAGCCATCAGTCCTGAGGGACCCCAAAGGCAGTGTGAGACTGGAGGTGGTGAGGTACAGTAAATACAGCAGGCTGCAAGACATTTTTCCATTAATTTTATCACAAAATACCCGTCTTTCCTGCTAGGGCTATCCCTGCCAGAGTAGTCACCAATTTGAGCATCAGTGAGCAGAGCCATTTCACCAGATCAAGAGTGTGGGGGGACACGCAACACAGAGACTCTCCACTCATGAATCAGACCTCCGCCCACTCGAGCCACAGACATCTTGTGGCTTTAGAGATTCGAAAGCTGAGCTCACTTGCTCCTTTCCAAAACATCATGATTTCCAACAAGAAGCACAGGTTAGTATCACCTTTCAGAAAGCAGACAGGAAAGTATGTTTCCAAGTGGCTCACGCACAAATAAAAGGTATCTATTTAACAGATGCAGTGCAATAAAGGCTTATTTGGGCATTTTCTCTCTGTGCAGGGGTACAAAAAAAATCATGAGTTCAGGTACGAGTTACACTAGTCCCACCTCAAACCTACCACCAGCAGATTGGCTGCCATCAGTCAGCCATCACAATTCTGCAATTAACTCTGTAGTTCGAGGCACGAGTTGGACTATCTGAAGTTGCACTGGCTTGCTCCATCTCAAGCAGGACAGATGAGATGGAGAGCGGTAACTCTCCTGTGGGGTTTGGCCCTGGCTCCCAAAGAGACCCGAGCAGGAGCAGCACTGGCATGGTCAGCTCTTGCTCCACGCTCCAGGCAGTGCTGCGCTCTGACCTTCATGGTGGGTGGGCTGTCTCTTTGGGAGCTTGGCCAGCTGGCATGAGGCAGAGAAGCTCCTTGACTTTCTCATTTATCAAGGCTGGGCAGAGAAGCGAGAAGCAAGAGCCAGCTGCCAAGGTCTTTGCTCCCTTCTGTGCTTAACAGTGGCTGAGGGTAGAAATTCTGGCTGTAAAGCTGCTGTTTAGGCATCAGGTTACAAACTAGTGATATGAGAAGTACTGGAATGGGGAGCTCCAGCTAGGAAGAATGGTTATAAAAGAAGAGGGAAAATTTAAGAGACGGTGCATGCAATGGCAAAGGCTACATTAGCTTGATAAGATTGTGTCAAAATCCCCAAGACATAGATGAGCCATACGGCTCCTCAGCTTATGGTCAAGAGGTACTGGCAAACAGAAATACAAAGCACACTAATTCAGCTTTTAGGCACATGTCAACAAGGACACTGGATCTTGCTACGTTTTGATACTCAGGTAAATGTCAAAAGGAAGGTAACCAGATCCAGAGAAGGGAGGAGAAATCCCGAAGCCTGCACGTTAAATGTCACGCACCAGCTTGGACTCCACCACAGGTGCCACAGAGCCTGCACACTGAAACGTGCTGCAGCCTCACTACAACAGCACACACAAGCTTATCTGAAAGCCCATGAAGACTTTGAAAGGATCACTTCCTACCGCTCCTTCTACCACACAGGTTTGCACACGGAATAATTTCCCCCTACTACCCTGCACAGCTAACCCTGCTTTTCCCCATTCCACCCCATCCCTTCCTCCAGCCCCCTTCCTTTTCCAACACAATAATCAAAGCAGCCATAACCCACTTTGGCAAGGCACCATGACACTGCCACCCTCCCCAAAACAGCGTAGATCAGAAATGGTTCAGACACAAACATTCACATCCTTATGGGATGGACTTTGCCACGGCAGTATGCCTGGATCAGAGACTTTGCTGGTAAATAACCTCTCCTAGCTGGAAGTAATTTTCCTGATTCAGAAGCACTTCCCTACTACGCTGCAAAGAGATTTGTGAAAGCGGCTCTAGATGTAATAATAAATTGTGCTTGTGAAACTTTAATTGATTCCGAAGAAAGCAGCTCAGAGCGTGGAGGATCTCTGTGATTTTGGATATATCATACCTTGTACACAGTTGAGACTTGAAGGCTTGCTCCCGTTTCCATTGTTGTCAGCTGGAAAATTGCCACCTGCTTCAGTGGGATAATAACCAGGTAATACAATTCTGAGACTAAATTGTGCCTTTAGGCACAGCCTCATAAAAGGGGAGGTTCTCGATCCTGTTAACAGCAAAGGCGTTATGACTCAGAGGCCAAATGATGAGTAACGCTTTCCCCTTGCTCCACGGGAAAAGGCTTCGCAATCAGCATCCAGCCCGCACCAGCAGCTAACTACCAGCTCCAGGATCAGCGTGCAGAAGGCAAAAGGAAAGCTGTGCCCACCATCCTGCCCAGGGTACTGCTGGCAGAAGATGGAATCTTCTCCCATGGAAATTCTGAATTGTAAACCAGATGACTGTTACTGTGGCGTTGCCATGTAACAGTCAAAATTTTCTGCTGTGTTTTTTTTTTAGTTTATTTCTGTACCATTACAGGCAGCTGATGACCCTGAACTAGAACCTAAAGACAAGGTCTTACAAAGGTATCAGGTGTGGGACCTGACAAGGTGCATCCCAAAGTCCTGAGGGAAGTGGCTGATGCAGTTGGCAAGCCACTCTTCCATGATATTTGAAAAGTCCTGGCAGTCAGGTGAAGTCTCTGGTGACTGGAAAAAGGGAAACATTGCACCCAATTTTAAGAAGGGTAAAAGGAGGACCCTGGGAACTACCGACCTGTCAGCCTCACCTCTGCTAGGGAAGATCATGGTACAGATCCTCCTAGAAGTTCTGCTAAGGCACATGGGGGACAAGCAGGTGATTCGAGAGAGCCAGCATGACTCCACCAAGGGCAAGTCTTGCCCGACCAACCTAGTGGTCTTCTACGACGAAGTGACTACATCTGTGGACAAGGGAAGAACTATGGATGTCATTTGTCAGGACTTCCGTGAAGCCTTTGATACTGCCACCCCCATCCTTCTCTCTGAATTGGAGAGATATGGATTTGATGGGTGGACTGTTTGATGAATAACAAATTGGTTGAGTAGTCCAGAGGTTAGTGGTCAAAGGCTCTATGTCCAGATGGAGATCAGTGACCCTCAGGGGTCCATACTGGGACCAGTGCTGTTTAATATCTTCATCAATGACATACACAGAGGGGTCAAGTGCACCCTCAGCAAGTTTGCAGACATCACCAAGCTGAGTGGTGCACTTGACATGCTTGAAGGACAGGATCACATCCAGAGGGACCTAGACAAGCTGGAGAAGTGGGCCTGTGTGAACCTCATGAGATTCAACAAGGACAAGTGCAAGGTCCTGCACCGGGGTCAGGGCAACACCCAGTATCAACACAGTCTGGGGGATGCAGGGATTGAGAGCAGCCCTGAGGAGAAGGACATGGGGGTGCTGGTGGATGAAAAGCTGGACATGAGCTGACACTGTGCGCTCACAGCCCAGAAGGCCAACTGTGTCCTGGGCTGCATCCCCAGCAGCATGGCCAGCAGGTCGAGGGAAGGAATCCTGCCCCTCTGCTCCATTCTGGTGAGACCACTCTGCAGTGCTGGGTCCAGCTCTGGAGTCCTCAGCACAAGGACATGGACCTGTTGGAGCAGGTCCAGAGGGGGCCACAAAAATGATCAGAGGGCTGGAGCCCCTCTGCTGTGAGGACAGGGGAGAGTTGGGGTTCAGCCTGGAGAAGAGAAGGCTCCAGGACACCTTATTGTTGCTTTAAAATACTTAAAGGGGGCCTATAAGAAAGATGGAGACAGGCTTTTTAGCAGGGGCTGTTATGATAGGACAAGGGGTGATGGTTTTAAACTAAAAGAGGAAAGATTTAGACTAGATAAAAGGAAGAAATTTTTTACAATGAGGGTGATGAGACACTGGCAGAAGTTGCCCAGAGACGTGGGAGAAGCCCCATCCCTGGAAACATTCCAGGTCAGGCTAGTCGGGGCTCTGAGCAACCTGCTCACTGCAGGGGGAGGGGTTAGACCAGACGACCTTAAAAGTTCCTTTCCAACCCAAACCATTCTGTGATTCATCTATGAAAGATGTACCACTGATATTACAAGTTGCTGGGTGACTTTACAAAATTCCTCTACTTGCATAAAACCAGAGCACCTACACGCTCACTGGCATAAAGAACAAAATCTAAACATTTGGATTATTGACCAAGGAATCATCAGGCGTGGATCCTGCTACACCTAAAGGAATAATTCAAGTTTTCCCTGGATAGCTGTGGCAGTTGCTACAGGCCAAGTATGTCAACAACACTGATTTTCTCATTGTGTCCTGTACATATATAGTAGCTTCAACCACTGCAACACATCAAATTCCAAGAAATCTTCCATTTCAGCAAGTCAGAGGGAGCAGATGCAACAGCATTGTTGGCATAATCTTTGTTTCAAAAAAAATTGCACGAAACATTTATTAAGGCTGACAGAGATATTTTCCTCAGCTACTTGTATCAGCCTCCTTGATACTCAGGGGTCGGATTCTCTGACATTAATATTGAAACCTTCCTCAATTTGAGGTGGGTATGAAGATCAATAAAATGATTGGATTAATGCGGTGCAATTCTGGAGGTGTCAGAGCAAAAGCTTTCAAAATTCGGTTCCTAAAATCAGAGGCCTGACTGCCCTCAACATCAGGGAACAGGTTAAAAGTCAGATGAGCAACTCCGGCTTAAAACGTAGCAAGAACATTTAGGGGCAGTTTTTTTAAAAAAAAATTCATGTAAAATCTAAAAATTTATTTCAATTTTTATTTTTTCTCTTTCTCATGAGCTTCACACCTTTAAAAAACAATGAAGAGGACAGGAAAGGCAGAGAAGTGGTCTTTTTGTAGGAAAGTTTCTTAGTTCAGAAGTTCTAAACTAAATATTCCCAGGTGCTCTGGGACTTCAGATTGACTCCAATTCTGGGCTCCTTTCCTTAACAACTTGTCTGTAATTACTACATGCAGCTATTACTTAAATTGTACCCGCATGCTTTTTAATTGTGAAATGCCTTCATAAGAATGTATTAGTCATGAAAAGAACGATAGAACACAAGTCATGTCTAATCGCTCATCCCTCCATGGATAAGCAGTAGTGATTATTTTTATTGCACCAGCACCAGAATTCCCAACTAACCCCGAGCTCTCACTTCAGACATTCAGTACATGAGACCTAGTGCCATAGAAGTGCGCAGTGCACCAGTTATTACATGCAGATGTAACAGCTACACCAGAAGAGAAGAGGAGTGAAAGTACCAGAGACTTGCAGTTAGGTAAAGGTTATCCAGCCTTGGGGCAGGTGGATGAACTACAAAAACTCTTGAGGCCCCTTCGAGCTCTGGTTTTTAATGATTTATTCAAGCTCATCATGTGCAGGGCTTGCAGGTTTTGAATCAATCCCTTTAAATAACCATAAAGGAGAAGTAGACACTAGCAGAGCCAATAACTTCTGTAGGCTATTCAGTAGTCCTTAGTCATGTGGAAAGTTGCATTAAAGTTCACAGACTACATACAGTGGAGTCAATGGGGCACAGAGATCTGATATGTGGATCTCAAAACAGGACTGCTCTTCGTAAGCATAACTGTAAATCAGGACTAAACTGTCCCGCACAGTGACTGATTAAACATGACATGGAAACGTGAGAGGCTGGGTTTTTTATCCTGCACTAGCCATTTGATCAAGTGCAGAGAAACAACACTTTAAACACCGCATGCCAGAGGCTGTAAAAAGAGCCCAGCTTGCAAGCATGCAACAGCCACATCTGAGCGGAAAACAATGTGCAAGATGAACTGTCTAGAAGCACAGATCAGTCTACGCGAGCTGCTGACTGTCAGATAAGATAGCCACAGACATTACTACACTCCTGACCCTAAGAGACATTCCTTTGTATTTTCTAAAGCTGAATGAAGCAGCTCCAGAGACTCCAGAATGAAAATTTATCTCCTGCACTAAGCAGTTGTTGGAGGGACGGCGCTGTTGGTATGCTATTCTGTGCCAGTTTGCAGCTTTTAGCTGATTTGCTTCACTCATTCACCATAAAATCAGCTTATATTTCATTCTTACCACTGTTTTCGTAACACAGCACATCCTTCGTTTTGTTCTGCTTACATATATCTACTCTTGTCTTCAGGGCCCCAACTCAGGACAGCGCCGAGTCTAGGCGCTCTCCTGAATTGAGGTCTCAAAGCGATAGGGACCAGATCCCACAGCTGAGATTACGGTGCTCCACAGAGCGGAGACTCACACCCCTTTTGGCAGTGGCTGAGCTGTTTCCCACCCTTTCCTCTCGGATGCAAACAACATGCCTCTACCTGCATGTAGCCGAATCAGAGTGGCAAAGAGGGAAGCACCAAACACAGCACAGACTACCTGCAGATGCACCTTCTGTAGCACATTCAAGCAAAAACTTTCAGAAAAGCTTAAAAGCACCTCATAAAATATTTATCTTCTTTTGCTAAGAAAACAAAGCTATGCACAGCACCTAGGCAAACCAGTGGCAATCCCTGGATAGCCCCCCCAGCCAGCCAGTTTGCCTGGCAGGGTACTGCTAGTATCAGTCACAGATCTAGTTCAACTGCTAATTTACCTCCCTGGGGAAAGCCCCTTGACTTCAGGGGAAACAAGATCTGGCTCCAGATGTCAAAAAGGGCATGAGGTGAGAATAAACAAAATCACCAGTTGCCACCCCACCCTCCTGAAAACAACAGAGGGAACACGAGTGAACCCGTGTCTACCATGTCTTGACCCATGGAAAAAGCAAACAGCGCACTAATCAGAGTTGCTCTGTTAACAGTGGCTGTATGTAATTAGGAGAGGCATTCAGCTTCTGTTTTCAGCATGTAATTTTTAATTGATTCTGCTGAAAGAAACTTCAGTGTTGCTTCAGTTAATAAGAGTCTTTCCAGCAAAACTGGTTGCCGTAAAAGGCTTATGTAAACCTTCGTTCAAGTGCCACAGGCTGATTGTTTGAATTGGCAGGGAATTAACCTGTTGCAGAAACCTCATTTCCTATAAAAGCCAACAGCCATGAGACACTCAGCTGCAGCCCTGATGGGTCCCCTACACTAAGGAGAGGTGATGACTTCAGAGACCTGGCCCGTATCCAGCGATCTTTCCAGACCCCAGAGGAGACGGAGCTTTCCCGTCAGAAGGAGTACCACACACATGAAGGTGATGCTTTCAGGTAACACACAGAAAAGTAAACACTTCCGGTTAATAAGCCTATCTTATTTTCCCCAGGAGCTGGTGTTCAGCCCCGAGGCAAGACCATGTCCTCATCTGGATAACTGTATAATTAACCTTTGCCTTCCAAAGGGACCCCACATCCTATTAAACACAGTCATGGGACATACTTAATGGTGGCTGGTGCCATGTCAGAGCATGGGGACTCTGTGCACACCATCCGATGCTCAGAGGCGTGATGGAGCACAAGCAGACCCTGAGTGTCTCTAGAAGGGCTAGTCACATTAGAAAGATCAATATAGACACAAAGGCAGTGGAATAAGCTAACTAGCACGAGCCTTCAGGATAAAACCAAGGTTCTTCAGCCAGCCAACAACCAGTCCTTCTCTCATGCTCTCTAACCCAGCCCTTTAGCTCCTCTGGCTCTTGCTCAGCGACATTATCTACATGCTACACTACCTATACCCTAGCGATGTATCTGCCACTACGCTGTGGCAAGTGGTGAGCTGGGGCAAGTAGGTGTCTCTACTATCCAACCCCATACCTAGGGCTGGCAAAACCAGCATGGAAGTGCAGGGTGCAAAGGTGACACTGCCTCTGCTCCCAGTCATACTTCAGGTATGTCACCATGCTGTACCACCTCTGCAGGTAGAGGAGACGTGTTCTGAGAAGTGACCATCTCAGCCCATGCATCCTACCAGGGAAACACATTTGTAGGAGGAGAGAAAGAATGTCATAAAAATCAAGACCATGCTACTAGGTTGATTGCTCTACGTTGCCTGTAAAAAGGTCATTATCTTTCTGAAATTTAAAAAGTCAGCAGGGCAAACCCATAAGTCCCCTCCTCCAAAAAAAAAAAAACCAACCCACAAGAATCAAATTTAAGAAAACATTTGCATTTGCCTTCAAGACACAGGTTTGATGCCTCTATTGAGGGACACCACGTAGGTCCACCAAATGGACCCATCCACTAGCAAAGCTGTACATCAAAGGTTTGAATTTGAGGGCAGCAGAGCAGAGCAGCCATTCTTACAGTGATGCTACACGGAAGGAAACGCCTTGCTTTTAAAATAAACCCTTACAATCATTCACTATCTCTTTGCTTTTTAGGAGACTATGAGAGGACTAACTCACTTGCATTGAGTAAGTCACCACATAATCTCACACTGCTCAGATGTGCCTGCTGTTTTGTTTCTGGCAGGCACAGAAGCCAAAATGCTTCCTCTACCCTGGGAACTGCTGAACTGGAAAGTGAAAGTCGGGAAGAACTGCCTCAAGAAAAACACCACATACAGTCTTTAGATAAAAATCACAAACCAACCTACCTCCCTGCCAACAGGACCCAGCATACTGTTTTCCTTTAGAAGTAAGCGTAAAGAAAGCAGTAGTGCAAGAACACTGCCCTGCAAGCAAAGATTTTATCTACAATAGCCTTGATTATCGCCTAACCTTTCCCTGGCAATACCCAGCATGAGCTGATCCTGAGCATGTCCTTGTCCTAATCCCCTGTGATTAGGGGTGCACAATATGCTATGATGTGACATTGAAAAGCTTGCTTTTCATGGCTGGATGCTTTCTAGTCCTATTCCCTGTATGATGGGAAAGGAACAACATGGTACTTGTTGACTTTTTTCAGGAGGCAACTATAAATAGGTGCTGTCAAGTTGACAGCTAAACCTCAGCTTAGGGCAAGACAGAGATGTTTCTTGACGAGGCCAGAAAGCCATCTCTCCTTTGCGGTGTTGCAAATGAAGAAAGAACCAAAACCAAAAAACCCAATACAAAACTGTGAAACTGAAAGTTCTCTTTTAAAAAAACCCAAATACACACACGTTCATTTATGGGACTTTTGTTCTGGTCAGGGCTTAGTAACAAAAAGCAGTTTCCTCAAAGAGAGGAGCAAACTCACTGAAAATTTCGGTTGTGTCATGAAAACCACCCTAGGAGAGCACTAATCCAGCAGTAACCCCGGGTTTAATGGTAAAGTCATATATAACCAAAATACACCATCTGCCCGAGGAATTCCATTCTCACAGGCTCACTGCAGCAATTGCAGAAATACCGCACTATGTCTACTTCAAATCGCATGTGTGTGTGGCCGGAAAAGGAATCAGCAGACACCCAATTTTAGCTGTTACCAGCATTGTCGTCCCAGGCCAAAGCGACACATTTCAGCTACTTCTCGATGAACTTTCAATGCTGGCTTCGCAAGCCTCTCTGGCATTTCAAAGGAGAGCAGCTTTTGGCAGCACTTGTGGCTAAAGCAACTTGACTGACTGGGAGAACAGTCATGGTGTTGGTAAATGCAGACTCTCTCCTGAACTGCTTAGTCTTGAAGGGGGGCAGGAAAAATGCAGTATTATTATCTTTAAATTGAGACCTGAAGAAAAATAAGTGACCCGGAGTATTCTAGGCCAGCAACTCTCTTACTCCATTGACCCTGGCAATCCAGGAAGAAGAGGTGCATTGAACAAAACACTTTCTGGTCAGGCTCTTCCTGGTGTCTCTTTCCCCTGCTCCCAGCTTCCTAAGCAAGCACTCACATTCTGATCATAAAATCTCCAAACTCTCTTACACACATGCAGCAATTCCCTTCTGAGTATCTCCATCCAGCAGACTCCCTCCTGGAGCCTGGTGTTCATGACCCGACAGAAGAACCTCAGCTCAGTACAGCCACAGCCGGCAGCATTCTCCTCTTACATCTTCCAGAATGTGGTCACCCCAACCAATTTTAAAAAACCATGTCATCTTCCTGCAAATCTGCCCCATGCGGGCTGAAGCTACCTGACTCCACAGCACAATCAGTTAGTCAACAAGATCAAAGCCCATGCAGTTGTTCAAGGAGCTTTTCAATTACTCCTCCAGTTTCAATCATGAATTACGGCAGCACTTGAGGAGTGCCAAAACCCAGAGGGATCGATTACTCCTGCCCTATGACAGGCAGCAGGCTGGGGGGGACAGGACAAGCTGTAGGCACGGTGACATTACATTATACACAGACACAGTTTTGCTGCTGAATGATTGACAATAGCTACTGGATGTCACTATTTTAAGGATAATGTCATTTGTGTAATTATCTGGCAGAGTCTCTGTTCAGCGGCTGGCATTATTCACAAGGGAAGAATTAGACTGAAATCTAGCTGTAGTGTAAGTAGATTTGTTATTCTATGCAATCCCTCTGCTTTAGAAGCTCAATACATATGGTATATATCACTAGTAACTTCCATACTCTCAGGACCCAGAGAATATTAAAATGACAGTCCTTCTATATTTCAGTGTGCCATATATATCACATGAGTTCATACTTAAAAATAATTTAAGATTCTCTGTCCTCACCTCACCTGTTTCTTACTGGAACTCAAGCTACTAAGAGAAAGAGAAATTGTTTTACTTGACCTACCTACCATCTCACCATCAGATAGGAAATTGTCCCCCCCACAGGCTCCGGCCCTCTGGCCACTTTAGCTCTCAGTTATTCCGGTTTTGGTGTGTTCAAATTTGGGTTTATCTAATACAGGAGGACGCACCTCTAAACACAGGACTCCATCTCTTGGGTTAAACTGTGCAAAGCCCCAAACCAAACAGCCTTTGGCCCCACCCACAGTCTGAAATGGTACTAACAGAGCCTGACCGGGATTGGAACTGGTGCTGCCCTGGACCCAGCTGTGGGTCCCAGCTGTACAACTGTAACCACGCAGCAAAAAGAGAGAGCTGATGTTATTCTTTGCAGTGTTGGCATGACACAAGCGCGACTGAGCAGAGCTACAGCAGACCATAACCAAATATGCATGCTTTGCTGCTGGAGCCCAGCTGACAGTACTCCAAAGAAAACGACTGGCTGTTCCTCCTTTCCCAGTGCTCTGGGCAAGAGGATGCCAGAGATGTTCTGCAACACGTCAAAGAAACCTTTCTGTATAACCAGACTGTCCAAGTGCTGACATCTTCCCGCTCTAGCTGTCCTGTTCCACACCAGAAAAGGCTTGCTCTGCCCCAGCCTATCTGGGATTCTGCTGGTTAAATGGTCAACTTGGCCAGAGAGGGCTCTGCAAAGCAGACTGGCTGGTTGATCCATGCTGGCTGGTCCGCACCTTGACGCTTGAGCTGATAGGGAAGCTTTGGCAGCATGGAAGAGAAAAAAAATATAGCCAAGCTGCCCCCCTGAGTACAGAATAATGACAAATAAAAAGAGCTCCATATGGGAAATAGCTTCCTGAGAAAAGCCTTGAGACCTGGGAGCAGGGGCTGATGCAGGGAGGCAATGATGTTCCAAACCTGTTGCAAAAAAAAGGATGCCACAGGAAAGGAAAAACTCCTGCTGTGGGTCCACAGCAGGAATGAAAAGACTTTTAGCGGCTGACCTAAGTGGCATTGGATAAGTATGTCGAATAGGGTTTAAACACAGGCTTGTAGCTAATACAGGGATACAAAGAGGCTTGGGTGAAACCAGCCCCTATTAGCCTTTAAATAACAGCTTCTTGCATTTACCTCCCAGAAAATCCAGGGAGTTTTCACTGAATGCCTCTCCCTTTGTCATCAGTTTGACAGGGGCTCTCCAGCAGCAGGTCAGGGCCAGAGCAGCACAGAGGAGGCTTCTGTCGGTCAGCAGCTAACGTCCAGCAGCCACTCAGGCCCCTGGGGTGCAGACAAGGGGCAGTTCTAGGGCTGACATAAACCAGCTATGTGAGTTGATGCCAACACAAAATCTAGCCCCTGTGCCTCGGAAGGAGAACCTGTTTTTCTACGTGTTTGCACACACGTCATAGGAAGACCCTCCCTGTAGTCAATGTTGCAGCCACAAATTTCACTCCTTCCTGGAAGGTGGTGCACCTTGGACAACGTGCAGGGGGAAAGTAGAGGTTACTGTTATTCCAGCTGACAACTTGTTCCTGGTGGGTAGCAAGCGACAGCTATTTATTCAAGCAGAAAACTCAAGCTATCATCTCAGCCGTGGGATTCAGACAAAGAGAATGAACGAATGAATGCAGAGCTCACCGATAAATGATGCCTCTTTCATGGAGAAACATAAGGGCTGAAATAATTTCTGCAGCATAGAACCGGGCACGATCTTCATCGAAGCGACGTGACTTCTGAATATGGAACATCAAGTCCCCTCCATTTACGAACTCCATCACAAAGAACAGGCGATCCTTCACACATGCAAACACAACAAATAGGAACAGCATTAATCATATCCTCTGTCAGGCTTAGAAAATTCTAAGTAAAACTATTCTCTCCCAAACAAAAACAGATTAAGCACCATGAGACACTGGGGTGGAAAAAAAAGAAATCCTGATTTTTTCAGGAAAGATTAAATGGGTATGAAGAAGACCTGTTAGTACTTCCGTGCCCTGCACTCCCCCCCGCCAAATTTTACCCCTAGTAATAAAATGAATTCCTGTTCATATGTGGATTAGGTGCATCAGTAGGTGTGTGCTCATCCTAACCATCTCCTGGAGGTATAGCCTGCATCAGCAGAGGATGATACTCTCAAGCAATCACAAAAAAAAAAAAAAAAAAAATCTGTAAAGAGCCAGTTGCTCCATACTAAACACCACAGCTCTTCAAGGAAAGACCCTCCCCTGTGTAATGTGCAAAACCAGACTGCAGCTTCACCAAGGCAGTGCAAGGGCTCAGGAACAGCAATGCTGACGCTGTCTTGAGGGTATCCCCACACCACTTCTGGGGAATGTCTGTTGTTTTTCAGAACAGGATTTCCTGCCTGGCAGCTGCCTTTTGAGCCCTTAGATTTCACCTTTCCTCTGATTACTCTGCAGAGACCTCTGGGTGATGAAGAACTGACATGGATAAAGCAAAAAACAAAGTTTCTGCTGGACAGAAAAGCAACCAATAAAGTTCAGCTCATTCACCACAGCTGCTGGTCTCTGAGGTTTCTTTTTTATTTTGTTCTGTTTTGTTTGGGGTTTTTTTTAATAGTCTATAGATAGGGAGGCACTTGCTTAAGCTGTATGCTCCACAGTCTGGGTACGGTTTAATGCATGCAAAAGCAGTGCTCGCTTAATTGTCAGAGGAAGGACATGTGGTGATTTGTCGCAAAACTAAACCCTTCAAAAATTTCCCTTAGGAACTGTTTCAGGACATACAGTACCAATTCTTTCAGTTTTACTTTGAATATCAGGAACAAACAGACTGGAAAAGAGGCAAACAATTCAGTTCAGACCAGTCAGCCTTTCAATGGTACTATTTGTACTTCTTCCCCCACAAGCCCCTTCCCAGGTCTGATGTTAATCATCTACAAGCCAGTTTTAAACCCCCTCTAAGTTTAAGAAGATAAGCATTGTTATGCTCTACTTTCTGGCAGGCAGCCAGCCTGAAATGACTACTGGTATTAACATCTTGAGATGCACACAGCGTAAGAAAAGCAGCCAGGAATCCTTTCATTACTCTCTGGACACAAGCAGGAAAGCAAATGGCTCGTGACAGATGAGGACAGCTTGCTTTTTGTCATCATGCTGGGGTCTGCTCAACAGCTCCTCCTGGGCTCCTTCCAGAAGCTAAGAGAGATGCATTGCCAGCAATCTCACAATACTACTGAGTGTAGCACCAAGGCCACGTGTGAATTGCTCTCTCCTGTCCACACAAACAACAATTCTTCATTGGTTCATTCTGCCTTCATTGCAGGGCAGCTGAAAGACACCCAAGCTGCCTTGTCTATGGCAGCAGTCTAAGCCAGAGCAGCACAAACTGCAAACCCACCAGCAACCTGAGCTCTTCAGCCCACATCAGATCTTCGCTGCAGTTGGTTAAACTGGGCCTGGCTATGCTGTGCCTACCTGTTCAGCAACCCTTCCTCCACCTGCAGCACAGATATCTCCTCTGCCTTGCCAGTCGGGTCAGCTTTTACATCTCCTTGTTATTCTTCCCCGCCTCCTTCCTCGCTGATCTCTCCACATGACACATGCTTATCTAGCCCAGCTTGCCCAGGCATCTCTTCAAGCCCATACTTAAAAAAGAAATCCCTCTTGCCAGATCTCCAACAGGAAGTAATTTAATTTACCAGCAACCTGACAAGAGATGTGTGTGTATTTATGTAATACACATGCTTGTATAAACACGCATACAGTTAGGCGAACATGCATATATTTTCTACTCTTTCCTTAAAGGTGAGCTTCAGGGAAGCACAGTTAACTCTTCGTATCTTAAAACATACACATCCTGCTTCTCCAGTGCTGGCAAAACTCCACAGCCCATCTCAGACTTCTGGATGCACTTGTCTGTACTATGATACTTCAAGAAAGATGTTACTGCTTCTTTCTCAAGCGTTCAGATGAACACAGAAACAGCCCGTTTTAAACGTCACATCACTGCTGATATGGAAGCAGGTTTTTGTTACAAACAGCTCTTGCCTCACACTAACTGCACACCTGAGCACGTGTTGTTGCATGCGTTACACAGTGCTGACAAGTGTAACAGCTAACGCCTCACCTCCACCCGTGGTCTCATTTCACAGATCAAGCATAAATGTGGATTATTTCATTACTGAAGCTCTCCCATTTAGGAAGAATTTCTTTACAGAGGGTTGTGAAGCATTGGAACAGGCTGCCCAGGGAGGTGGTGGAGTCCCCATCTCTGGAGGTGTTTAAAAGCCGTGTGGATGTGGTGCTGAGGGACATGGTTTAGGGACCCTGGCAGTGCCGGGTGAACAGTTGGAGTCAATGACCTTAAAAGTCTCTTCCAACCAGATGATTCTGTGATTTAGGACTTACAGAACTTTGGACTACCACATCTTCACTTTTTTTAAAAACAAAGAGGTCCAGCTAATTGTCTGTCTAACATTTAGAAATCCCGTGGGGTTGCTGAAGAAAAGAGCAGGGTGGGTAATACAATTTGTTTATAATCAGCATTTGTGCACTGGCCTGCTACATACCTGGCCACAACGATTAGAAATATCAGCACTAATGACTACCCTTTGGGGGCCAGATCTAAAATGTCAAGCAAGGTCTTTCATTTTTACTCTTAAGCAAGGCCACCTGCTTGCCAAACTGCAAAGATCAACCACCCTTCCAGGAATCACAAAGAAGTGAAATAAATAGTGGTATTTTATAGAAAAAAAAAAGGGGGGGGAGGAGGGGCAGGGTGTGATTTGCAGCAGGCAGAGTAAGAGTGAACAGACAGCTTAAAAAGGAGCCAGGAAAAATACATGTTGAAACAGCAGATGGTTCAGATACTTGCAAATCTGACCCAACTTAGACTTATGTGCCTCCTTTCTTGGGGACTAACAGCAGGAATCAGCAGCAGTTGGAAGCTGGAGCATTTTTTTTTGACAGGGCTTAATGCTGAAATCCTGGCATTTCTGTTTGCATTGCTCAGAAGTCTTCCTCGATCTGCTATCTCTGACGTTGGCAAAAGCAAGAAAGAGCATTTGAGTCAACAGGAAACAGTGACGCAAAAGCCTTCGCTGCAGCGGCAGCCAACATGAGGAAATCGCGTTGCACCATTTCTGGACTGAGATCCAGACGAATAAAGCCGCAGAGCAATTGTTACTGTAAATTAAAGAAACATTGGAGGAAACAAAGTCCCTGGGATCAGGTGGACTCGTTTCAAGGCTGGCCTACATCTAGAGATCAGCCCTGCCAACTTCAGTGCAAGGGCACTAACTGCACGGGGGATTTGTATTTGTTTGCACTTCAGTTTGCCATCTGTATTTGTTCACCTATAGTAGCAGGGCAGGGGCTGTTGGAAGCACATACTGTGTCCTAAAGACAGCGATTACATACACCCGCTTTATTTGTTTGTTGTCTTAGTGGGGTGTTGGTGAGGTTTGAAGAGAGTGCTTGATTGCAATAGCCACTGGGTGGGACAATGCACATACTGGTTACTGCCCCTTGCAAACACAAGCACCCACTGAAACCCAGCTCAAACATCAGTTTAGCCCTTTGCCCTTACCAGCTCTAAAAGCAAGCTCTTCTGAGCCCTCATATCTTTCCTCTTCTTCATGATCATGGCGGGGGGGGAAGAGATATCCAGATTTTTTTAAAAAAAACATCCTTTCCCTCCACATTCCCAAAAAAGGCCAGTGAGATGGCTAACTTCCACCCGTTGCAGTTAAGAGTCATAGCTGGTGTCCATATGCAACCCACACAAGACCAAAGACCTCTGAAGACAGCTTGGGAGAGAGCTGCATCTCTGATGACAGGCTTTCACACTAAGTAAACGGGACAGGGCAGCACCACTGCCCCGGTTCAGGCACCGTGGAGGGAGATGAGGAAAGACAAGCTTTCCTACATGCAGACGTGGAAGAAGGTCATAACAAAGCTGCCTCCCCTACCTGTTGCCCTACATGAGCTGCCATGCCCAGAGCAGTGTGGAGGCCAAAGAGGACTTCTCTCAAGAGAGTTAACACTGAAGGTTCAGAAGACCTGCTTAAAAACACCAATGGGACCTCTCGAGCCTCCAGAGCCACCAGGAATAGGCTTGGACAAGTTCTGCACATCCCCGTCAGAGCTCTCCCAGACACTGCTTCAGGCCACACTGATTCCTCCGCAGGACAAGGGGCTGAGCTGCCCCACCAAGGACACATCCCAGCAGAAATTTCGCCCAAGCCTCCCCTTTAGCTGACACAGCTGCCATGTAAGGCAGCATCCAGAGGATATGGAGACCTTATTAAATGTGGTTTAGAGCAACGGTCCAACTTTTCCCTCCCAGAAAAAAACCTGGCCTGGCTCAGGAATTCTAAGTTTGTATTTCATCTTCTTGGAAATAATTTGTGCACATGACGCCTTAGAAAAATCAGCTTTGGGCTCAATGTGAGTTCACTGAAGCCAAAGGGTTTCCCCAAGAAACAGTCTTTTTTCACTCTTTTGGCAGTTTATGCTTTGCGGAGCAGAAGACAGGCTTTCAAAATTATCTCTATACAGAGGCAGCTGTGTCACTGCTTCCCAGCGCAAGTTTATTGTTTCCAAAAAGAGCAGCAGGGCTTAGGGAGCTTGCAAGCAAATTATTACAAGATAATTACAAGAGCTGGCAGGCTCCCTCAGCGCTCCCAACGTTCCTGTTCTCTCTTCGTGGTCCACAACCCCCACACAAAGCAATCTGCCTCAGGTCTCGCTGGGAGCGTGCAAATAAATTGTGCTGTCTCTGTATCGGGCTTCGGGAAGCCACATGTCCAACTCCCCCAGCAGCGCGAGTGGCCATCCATATCTGGGTCAAGGCACGCCACAGCACAGGACCCAGAGGAGGAATAATAAATACTGAGAAATAAACCTCTTTATCTTCATAGGAGTAACAAAACCAGGAATCACGCTTAGACGCTGCTCTGTGTTGAAATGCTTTGCCTCCATACCCAGCCCTTTGACAAGGCAGCGCCACATCCTCGTGACCTGCCTGCTGCTCCCAGCCAAGAGGTTTGCAGGAGGGCAAGTTGTTTGGGGGCTTATACGAGGCGGTTTTTCAAAACCAGAGAAGATTGCAGGTATAAGAACCGGCTCACCGAGAAAGAGTCACTGAAACAACCTATGCAAACACATACGCACGTATGCACAAGACCCGAAGCAGATGTAATGAGCTCAGCCCCAAATTTCCAGACAGTGGCAAAGCCACGCTCACCTGACTGCGATGGAGCAAGACACCGACTTACGCTAGGTGAAGATGTGGTCCTTTGATTTCAAATCAGAATAACTACACCAAGCAGAGGAGAAGAAACACCCCACGCCACGCTTACTCAGCTGGAATGACATGCACGTGTTAGTGATGCTTCTTAAACACAGCCACAGCAATGAGTGCCACGGCACCTGCCACCGCTCTGCTCGCCGCCACGGCCCAAGACTCCCAGATGAACAAGGCGGCTGCAGAAAGGTGGCAGGTTTTACAGCCATCTGCTAGCTGATTTTTGGTGCTGTTAGCCCTTCCACCTCTCTGGTTCAGCGACTGCAGAAGTAGGTGCCAGCCTCAGGAACCACTTCTGCCTAGGAAAAATCAAGCCACGGCAAGTGTGCGTGCCACAGATGGCACATACAGCCTTGCGGCTATCAAGACAGGGGAGATCACTGTGTGTGGTGCTACATCCGAATGTCTGAGAATGGGAAGGTTTCTTTCTTTCACGGGTTTTGGAGTGGTTTTTAGCTGGAAGGGGGTGCAGTGAATATTCACAGAATCATCTGGTTGGAAGAGACCTTTAAGTTCATCAAGCCCAACTGTTCACCCTGCACTGCCAGAGTCCCTAAACCACGTCCCTCAGCACCACATCTACATGGCTTTTAAACACTTCCAGGGATGGGGACTCCACCACCTCCCTGGGCAGCCTGTTCCAATGCTTCACAACCCTCTCTGTAAAGAAATTCTTCCTGACATCCAACCTAAATCTCCCCTGGTGCAACTTGAGACCATTTCCTCTTGACCTGTCACTTGTCACATGGGAGAAGAGACCAACTCCCACCTCACTACAACCTCCTTTCAGGTAGTTGTAGAGAGCAATAAGGTCTGCCCTGAGCCTCCTTTTCTTCAGGCTAAACAACCAGCTAACTCAGAAAGGGTGTGAGGTGCATGCGGTGTCTCCTCCAGGCTGGGCAGGTGCTGAACACGCTTCTGAGAAACGCAGGTCACTTCCCCACACAGGGCTCAGTTTTAGCTCCTTAACAAAGAGCGGGTGGTGTCATTGTCACAGCTACAGGAATGGGGGTAGTTATCACCAGTTATCAGTCACAACTGCGCCCTGCTATCTGACGCTGCTGATAGCGGGCACAATGCAGGCTTTCCTGCGTTGCGGCAGCGAGGCACACAAACATCGCCTAGAGAATAATAAATTGGCTCTTGCCATTTGCATAAATAAACTCTGTGGGGTCCCTCGGGGTAAAGGCTGCCTCCTGTGCGCATGTGTGCACAACAAGTATTAACACTGAGCTCATTCCAGAAGACGTGAACAACGACAACTCCAGCCTAGGGAGAGCTGATGGGAGGTGTGGGTTCCCACCTGCCCCAGGGGAAAAAAAAAAAAAAAAAAAAAAATCACAGATCTAACTAAACTCTCCAAATTTCTGCCCATTTTCTTAACAGCACAGTTGAAATGTCAAGCTGGTCAGTTTTTGTAACACACAATTCAGTCGTTCCTCTGGAACAATGCATCCTTTGAGACACGCGAGTGAACATATACCCATCCTTCCCCCTCACCCCCTCCCCTCAAAACAGTCTAGTTCACAGCAGGATTACATGATTAGCTCATCTTATGACCAGAAACTTTTACTCAACATACTCGCAAGACGATGATTTTTATCACTCTTCTTCATTTGTACCTCCTCCATTAGAAAGAAAACAAAAACCCCAACTAAAAAAAAATAAATCAATCTCAGGTACTAGGTCAACCAATTAAATCACGTACAACAGATGTTTATATCATCCCAAGCAATAGACATCACCCGTTAAAGATTTATAGGACATCTGCACCCTTTGGTTGGCTGCTGGTATCATGGTGTCTCAGAAGAAAGTAGCTCTGCAAAGATCATGCTCTTTCTACAGCCCTCAGTTCAGAAAAAAGCTCCTGGTATTGCTGCTTCCAGTTTGGAGTGACCAGCTTGAGATAGCTTTGGCCTGTTTTTAAAAATGCTGAACTCTACAATATCTGCTGGCCTCAGACTGTGCCGGGGAAAGCTAGAGACCTCTACAAACTCAGCCAAAGGCCACTCGGAAATGGCTTGGTACGAGGGCTTTGTGGATCCATCTTCTCACCTTAAACATCACCTGGAAAGCAATACAGATTCAAAGAGACTGAAACCTAGAGCACTGCTGGGTCACACCTCAGCTAATAACCTCTCCTCTGAGCTTTGTCTTCCCCCCCCTCCAGCCCCTCCTCAGTAGGGACTGGAACCTGCTCCATCAGCCTGTTTGTGACTTGGCTCCACTTTGAACCACAAATTCCTCAATTTTAATTCCAAATTAAAATATTAGTTTCCCATACTGTGGCTAACCATAAGCAACAGCATCTCCTTCAGCCACCCTTGCACTAAGCTCGATAATTTTGTCTAAAAGTTACAGTCTCTCTCATAAGCCTCTGCAGATGAAGACAGGCATTTTCTCAGCTTCATAAAAATGCAAGTATCCAAAGTCCCTCAACAACCAGGGTGGGAAAGTCATACTCCAGGGCTGCAACACGATGTTGGCAGCTAACCCTTCGGTTCATATTTTCACTTCAGCTCATATCACCACAGTGAGCAGCCTAAGCGTGGACACCCAGCAAAGTTCACAGATAAAATCAGAAATGTCAGTCTGATCTTGTTTCATCTTCTGCAAGTAAAACCACTCTGCCTACAAAAAAACACCCAGCCTCATATGTTCCTGCAACAAAGAGACCACAGCAAGGTGTTACTGTGGACGTCAGAGAAAGTTGAGCTTTTCAGTCTGGGCTTTGGAGGCGTCACACATCTGGTTTACTGGCAACTTGGGCCAGCGTGCCAAAGATGTCATGGGGTTTTGGTGGATGTGAACATTGTAAAACCACAGAAAGACACAGTTTTCACCAGTCTGCATTTATGTGGAGCTAGACAGGACAGGAGTCGGAGAAGGGCAGAAACCTACTGCCCATCCTGTGGTTGCAAAACCAAGGCGAGGGCACTGCGGCACACACAGCTGCAGAAGTTGCACCAAAGAGCGAAGGTGGAGAGGAGAAACTCCTCTGTACCTCCCTGTCCGACAGCCTCCCATAAAACCTAACTCAGCCCCTGCCCCAGGGTCCCAGGTAAAGCACAACTCAAGCTCCTTCAAGCCTGCCTTCAGCGGGACTCTGCAGCAGGCCCTGTGTTTATGGCCAGAAGGTATGCCAAGCTGCACCAAGCATTTTGGAAAATGCCAGGCCTAGGAACAGGATGTCCCCATCAACTCCGTGGCTTGATTTGGACTGGCAGCAACGAAACTGAAGCGTGTGCTGGTCTTCAAGCACAGTGGCTTGGGGCTAGCAACAGTCTCAATGCTGGAGAACAGGGGAAAAAGACTCCATGCTTGCAGGAAAGCATCCAAGACATGCACTTAGCTGTCAGGTGTATGTGTGTACGGAGTTGTGCCTCCCGGACATGCCAGAGAGGGAAGGCCAGGGGTTTAGAGCCTGGGGCTTGATCAAAGCTGTCCTCTCTGCTCCCAAAGGGCTCCCTCTCAGTGCCTTTCAAAGAGAACATCAAAGAGGACTCATCACTTCCTTACTGCTCACCAGCACAATCCAAGGCCTGTGTCAGGATGTTTGTTCATCTAAATAGAGCCCCAGGAAGGCTGCTGCTGTCTTCCCAGCCTTCCTCACCTCCACCGTACTGGACTCTGCCCCAGGGCTGCTCTGTGCTCTACCCATTTGGTGACAGTGGAGTGGCTGGTGGACAAGCAGGCTGATGCTGGAGATCCCCTGAAAGAACCATGACTGAGGGACTTCACTGGCCATACAAGGGCACCTAGACCTCTCTTGTGGCATCTGGGGACCAATGGCTGAATGAGCAGCCAGCCAGCTGCTGCTGCTCAGTTCCACCACTTTGGCTGGTGGGTCCTCACTTGAGAATTATGCCCCCGTGAAAGGCTCCAGGTTAGCTCTAACACATCTAGGAGGTGAAAGACAGGCTCATCTCTCTAAACACCAGGGTGATCCACGACATGACACTGCAAGAACTGCTTGAGTGCCCTAAGGGCCAGCAAAGATGTGGAGAAACCTTCCCCTTTCCATGTCAAGAGCATGACAGCAGCCTGCAGCTTGTAAAAGGAGTGGGAAGCTGCGTGCTGGACAGCAGGCTGCCCTTGTAAAATGGGACCAGTTCAATGATTATGCTGCCCTGGAGTCCCTGGGCCAGTTCCTATTGGCTTCAATAGCATCCCTGCTAGCTATTATCTCAGAAGGACGCTCGTTATAAAAAACCACATCCCTTTGCCAAGTTCTCGTGTCTCACTATTTTTGGAACAACATGAACAGGCTCCATGCCTCAGCAACTGTCACAGCAGGGCCACATGGAAAGCAAATCCATATAACGATCAGGTTAGCAGGAACAGTGCTGGAAACAGCATCGCCTGGGGGACAGTCCCCTGCAGTCATGAGAAAAGGGATAAGGGCAATAAACATAAAACCCAGAAGCTGTTTGACACTATTTGCCTGGGAAGCCGATCTCCCCCAGCCCTTTTCATTCTCATGCATATGAGTGGAGACAAAGGGATTCAAAAGCAAACCACCTGTGCAGGAAGGATGGTTCCTAAAGCCCAAAGAAGATGGGACCTACTTACTGCAAACTCATTTTAATTAAAACATTCCAGGATTCACATTCCCCAGGATTAAATTACTGACTTAGCTCTTTATACATATGGCCTCTTTCGCCCTTTCCAGGGCAGTATTGTTGAGGTGTTGGCTGACACCAGTGTCAGGGAAACAAGCATTTTTTTGGTGCTTGTGACCCCTAACGCAGGATCCACGATTATCTGCAGGTCAGCCCCAGCACCTGTCAGCAACTCACAGATTACTGGAGCAGAGCATAATCCTCTCTGGCACTAAAGGATGATTCTAAGGCCCTAGAAAAAGCAGAGGTAGATGACTTAGATGAAGTGGAAAGTTCCCAAGAAAAGGCTTTCGATTAGAAAAAAAATTAAGGCAACAGAGATGTGGTGAGCAAAGAAGACCTCACACAGATGCAGCTGGAGCAGGACTTAAACTGTTCCCCACTGCAAGGGAGCAGCAGGACTTCTTCCTTGCCTTTCACAGGAAAGGAATCTGGAGGTGCAAGTCCACAACTGCCCAGCCCAGCACCGGGCATGCACAGAGCCATGTCCAGCTTTTGCCAGCCTGTGTGCCTGCTAGTATTTCCCCTTTAGGCTCTGAAAACTGTGCCCCATACCAGACAGAGACAACCCTTGCAGCTCCTACCATCTAGTGGCAGCAATATTTCTCTGCCACAGAGCAAGGAGGCTGGAGGTCAGGCAGCCTCTGCCCAACCTGGGCAACTAAAGCAGCCCTTCCTTGCTAGTGAGTATCACTTATGCTGCAGCTGAAACTAAATTAGGACCACAAACGGGCAGCCCAACAGAACAGAAAACCTTTCTGAAAACCATCAGTGGCTAATGTAAGCACAGAAGACACCTCAGCAAGCAGAAGTAGCAGCCATCTAGAGAGATGAACTCAGGTACTGCACTGCTCTTTCTGGTACTCGTGGCAGCTCAGCTAATGCTGGATCACCAGCCCCACACGACATGCCACCGTGAGGCACAGACATGCCCCAGGATGTTTAAGTTTCCCCCGGGCTGCTTAAGTCAGTGGAAGAGTTTGCTGGTTTGGGTAGAATATTATACAAGGGTCAGAATTCAAATGGCTCTTGATCCAGCCAAACCCTCAAACCCTTTAAGTGCTCTGTCCTCAAACTGTTTCAGCATTTCAGATGCTTCCAAGGTCCTTCCTTTCCGTTTCCACAATTTCCTCTTGAACTTGGAGGGGGACAATGGCACCATAACTGGACACCCTTATTCAAGGTGCAGCCTCACCCGTGCCAAGCAGAGGGGACAATGACTTCCCCTGAGTGCCTGAAGCAGCCCAGTACATAATTTAACTTATGGGCAATGAGACTGCACTGCTGGCTCATTCTGAACTTGGCATCTACTGTGAGCCTCAGGTACCTTCCAGCTGGGCTACTACGCTGCCAGTTAGTCCCAGCCTGTCTTGAAGCATCTTATGGGATCAGGCTCCGACTTTGCTTTGACAAATGGTAAGAAGCCTCAAAATGGCCAGTTCTTGAGAAATTCCTACAGGCAGGCCCAGCAGCTCATTATTAATCCAGGAGCTCCATGGCAGACAGGAGGTTTTTTTTTTTTAATAACACAAACCATTAATACCAAGTTTTCAGAGTTCAGGCTGTAAGTGTGATACATGTGATGTGGTTTCCACGTAATTGCAAGTGAAATTAGGTATTGTTTTGTGTAACCTTGCCCTCAACTCCAAACCTAAGTCACATTTTCAAATAGAGCTTCAGGCTGACATTTTGAGTAAGTGGTTATTCTTCTTTTTGTATCCATATACATAGATATGCTTTTCTGCCAAGTTGATGTTAATGGAGGGGATAACCCAATGCCAATAAAGAGCGAACAGAATCCCTAAGCACTGTATAAGCCTGGCTAAGCCCTCCTGGAAAGACTCTGTCCAGTGAATACCTTCTTGTTGCAGTCATTTCTCTACGACAGCATAGGGATTTAATTACTCTTTTATAAGCAATTTAAATCAGGTTATTCTGGATTGAAGCGGGTGTCACTGAGTGCAGAACATGGGCAAAAGACGCAATGAACCACATCAGTACGAAATCTACTTTTTCTTTGCTAAACACTTGCCTTTTTGGTTTTGTTTATTATTGGAGGGCAGTGGCATTCTGTTTCTGACAATCCTGATAAGGAAGAAAACCAGGACTCAAGTAAAAGAGGATCCTGGGAAAGACTGGCAATAAGCAGGGTCCTGCTCTGGCAAGCACCACTCCCTTGGCAGCCTTTCAGAGACTGACCAGCTCTGCGTTGAGGGCAGCAAGGGCTGAGGGGTTCTTCCCTCTGCTTCTCTGATGACAAGCTGGTCCAGAAATTCCTGTTCCAGGCTGCTCTACTGTTTAGCAACCTCCTTTTTATTTCCAGTCTAACTGTATCTGTGGCCAGTCTAGACTCATTTAATCTTAGCCAGCATCTTGCAGCTTTGTTTCCTTCCTCAGCATTCAGCATCTGCAGACAATCAGATCCTCTTTTTGCTTTCAATTTGCTCGTCTAAACAGGCTGAGTTCTTCCCTTTTTTCCCCCCTTTGCAAAAGACTCTGCAACTACTTCATCAGCCCGGAAGACCTTGTCTGCACCCATAGCAGGTGGCATTCATTTTTTGAACATGATGGACAGTACTAGCCCAGTGACCTTAAATCTTCCCTAAGTTCCTGGTAAATACTTTACACAGCCCAGGGGCACACTTGCTCTTTTCACATCCACATTGCAATTCAGTAAGCAAAGAGCACAGCAACAAGTGGCAAACACCTCTGCTACCCCGCACCTGACCTCAAAGCACCGCACATCAATATTGGACATTTCTGGTACTTTACATGAGAACTTCAGGAAAGCCATTAAAATTTGGGCCCTGTGTCTTCAGGTTTTGACATAAAAGAGGAGTTTCCTTGGCTACTAGTGACAACAGTGAGCTTTAAGTTTTGTTTCTGCTACACAGCACAGCTGCTCTGTGAGCCATGTAAGCTGTATATATATAAAAAAACCCAAGCAAACCACCTCATTTCTATTATGTGAGTCTACCCAAAGGCTCCACCCTAAATGAGCACAACTCTTAACTCCGTAGCTGGCTGTTGCATCACCCCAGTGAGAAGAGAAATGGGTGGGTGGCACGAGGCATTTGTCTGCCTTTTTGGTTTGGTGTTTTGGGTTTTTTTAGTATTTTGGGTTTATGTAAGAGGAGTGAAGCCACAATTAAAAAGGCAAGTTTCTCCTGCTTCTTCTAAGAGGAAAAGAAGCTCTATTACCATTTAACAATGGACAAAAAGCAACTGGAAAGGAGCCCAGGCAGTTTGAAAGAGCTACACTGCAGAAAACACTTTAGTCCTAATAAGAGCTTCATTCAGGGACTCCCAGACTTACCTTGCTGGGACAAGGCTGCAGCCACTGCCTCCATCACAGCCACTCCTCCCTTCACCACCCACATCAGCGACAAGCTCCCACCCACAAGCACACACCGGAGGAGGCTCTAAGCTGGGCAGGCAGCACATGTGCAGTGCTTCTCTGAGGTACACATACCACAAGTGACAGCAATGCTGTCGTTTGTCTTACCTACACAAGGAAAAATACCAACTGCATACGGACGATTCAGTGTCCACATGTCAGTAAGATCCTTTCCAGTAACCCCTGAAGGATCTTTCACTCAATTCTGAGCATCAAACAAAGCCTGCTAGAGACAGAAGGCCCCTCCTGCTTTCAAGTACAACTCATTGAGTTTGCAGATAATTCAATGCAAACACAGTCCTGTTAAAATTCAGGTAGCAAGACAGCAGAGCCTGAGATCCCACAGCAACCAGAGGACACTGCAGGTCTGCAGACATTTGAACATTTGGAAACATTCAGAGAGATGTTTCTAGGGAAGGCACAAAGAAAGGCTTCCCTGTTACTACTATTTTGTTAAGGAGCTTAGGACAAGCCAGGATTCTTGGTTGCCAAATGCCCAGCCGATGCTAGAGGTGGATTATAGCAGAGTGCTCCATTCACCCTTGAGCAGATTTGTTTCTTCTGGGTCTAAGGCAGACATTCATAACAGGCTGAGAACCAATTACACAGGAGAGTGCCTCTGTTCTGAACATGCCAGCCAGTGAATATATGCCTGGGCTATACTTACAGGAGTCTGGAAGCAACAGTAAAGCTTGGTGAGGAATGGGTGGTTCCTTGCTAAGGATAGGATGCGTTTCTCTGTCATGGTGCATTCAACATCATCATCTTGGAGAATGACGTCCTTCTTCAACACCTTCACTGCATAGAGCTGCCCACTCTCTTTCATCTTGGCGAGCATCACCTAAACCAAAGATGAGCATGAAGTGCAAGGGCTGAGCCCTCAGTCTCTATGAGCAATGCTGAGCCTCTTGCACCTTCTCACACTAGACAAGTCAGTTATCTCATGACCAGGCTTGTGGATGCAAGTGAGTCAGCCTGCTAGTATGGGCATCAGTGTACAACCCATGGCACACATGCTACTGTCTGCAGCAGGCTCCTCTGGATGGAAATAGCCACACACATTGCTCCAATGTCTGGCACAGGGCTAGCTGGCTGAAGATCATTCACTGTGCCAGGGCAAACCTCCTGAGCAGTGCCATCCACCCCACTTCTCTCCTCAGTTATCAAATCCACGTGCTCCATTTCACATTGGCTTTGTGGCAAAGCAGAGAAATGAGACGCCCATCTCACTGCATTTGAAACCGCTGCCTTGTCTCCTTTAAAGGAAAAGCCTTTACATGCTCCAAGAAACGCCGTCCAAACGAGTGCTAATGCACACACTTCGTTTCTGGTATGGGCCCTGGCATGCAGCTGCTCCTTTAGTTGCTAGCACTTTTATTTTGTGATACCCAACTCTTCTCTTTGCTGTCAGCTTGCTTTCTCATCCCTCTTCTCCCTGCTCTCCATAACCAGCCTTGTTGCACAAAGCAAACTCCACTGGACAGCCGGTGTGCCACATTGTGAAATAGCTTCATCTATCTTGGAGCTTCTTAAATAAGGAATGTGGTTTCCCCTGAAAGAGTCACGAGTAACTCTCACCTTTCCAAAACTGCCCTTTCCCAATACACGAAGGAAGGTTAAGTCTTTGATCCCAAGTTTGCTCGCTGAACTTTCGCTAACGTTGTTGCCATCTTTCAGGCTGCCTTTTCCTTGATGTCTCAAAGTAGATCTTGAAACTAGTTTCTGTGGAAAAAAGTAAGGATCAGTCTGCATAGAAATTGTACTTTTGCCTCAGAGGTGCTCTCAGGTAGTCAACCTACCAACCCGAACATTTAGTGCCTTTTCAGATGCACTCTAGGGCCACTGAAACAGAAAACACATTGGTACCACCACCCTACATAGCTGTTACGTGTGACCGGCCAACCTCAGCACTGTGAGAAGCTGCGCTGAGGTGTCATCACTGGTTCCTGACCTGGGCATTTTAAGTTGTAAACCCACTGCCCAGCAGATCTAAGAGGCAAGCCTGCCTCTCTCCATCCTCACTCCTCAGAAAAATAAGGCAATGCGTGTGGAAAACCAAGTCTCGTGTCTAACATCAGAGCGAGGAGAACTGCATAATTTCTGCAATATGCAAGGTGCTCGTGAGATCTAGAACCTGAGCAGATTTCATCTGATTCTCTAAGGTTTCTACCTGATTTTAAGACTAACTCAAAGCCCATTTCAGTGGGATCCTAAGTTCAGAATATTTTTCTTTCCCACAGCTGGGCTGCTGGCTTTCTCCACTGCTGTAGATTCAATGGAAGGCTGTTCATTCCCACGCCAGCAGTGAGGTGTCTGCATTTTCAGGAATTGCACCAGTATCAGCACCTATTCCTAGAGCTTCTGTTTTTGCAGTATACAAAGATTAAGTCAACCTCAAGTGCCCTCTGTTCACAGCTCACCAGGTATGAGTATGCCTATAAACCACGGTACTTTAAGTCAGTTTATTAGCCCAAACAAAGTCACACAGACTTCTTGAGCTCCACCTTGTGACCACTTTTGTGTAAAGCAAAATTCTTCGGGAACAGAAGACCTGGCAACGTCAGCCATGGGGAAAGAACCCAGAGCATTCTGGACAGCACCCAGCAAAACTCCCAACATATTTAAGCTCACAGCAGTCTGAACACCTACCTAGAGCCTTTAGCTCACAAATAGCGAGAAGAGACTGTTAAACACCAAGTACAGATTTTTATTTTCCTGGTTACATCTCCTTTTGATGTGCAGATTATGCAGACAGCAAGTGCTAACAAGTCCTGATTTTTACAGAACTGACTGTAGGAACTTGTGTTTCTCTGTAATTCCCAGGATTACTGTCCCCCTGAACTACTAGAGCACGAAGAGTAAAGATTAGAAAGTCTCATTTTGCTGCAAACCAACCGAAACCAAGAGGGGCAGCACAGCCTAAAGGAGCAGGCTAGGCTGGTCCAGCATCATGTGGTCAACCAGTATAACTGAACTAACTGCATGACAAGACTTACCAGGTCTGGCAAGTATGTTTTGGGGTTTAATATTTTCTTTTTGGTCAAATAAAAATAAATAGACCAACATTGTGGTTTCAAGGAAACTCACTTTTCAAAACTGCTCCCAAAGGAAATGTGATGAAAACTTGTTATCAATTGACAGCTCTGATTTCCATTACCCTTTATGAGCATTTTCACTCAAGCCTTTACTGGGTGTTTTAGCTCTCTCAGATATACAACAGCTGGATTTTTAGGATGCCTTAAGCACTGACAAGCAGAAATTATTGTACACATATGCCCCAACCCTGGCAACAAGCCACCAGGACTCTGGCTTGGACAGCAAAGATCAGAGATGATGTGTTGACAGGGACCAATGACGAGTGAAACAGTTTCTCCAAAATTACTCGGAAAAACAGTGACAAAGTGGGGAAGAGAACATAGGCCTCTTGCTGAGCTCTTCTAATGCTCTAGTCCAAGCCACTTAGACAAACAGTGCCTTTGTGTTTGTGGGAAAAGTAGAAGAAGGTATGGCATGAATTCTATTGACCGTTAGTTTGGGGTCTTATTCTCCTCTCATTGATGCCAAACTGATAAAAGAGTCCATAGAGTCACACCACTGTGAAACATCAGCAGACAACAACGTAACACCTATAGACTAAAGCTTCCATCAGGGTAAACCCATATATAAGACATCCAATTTCCAGGTGGAGTCTTTGCCACAGCCACAGAGAGTAACAGCCTATTCAGGCAGTCCACCATCCAATGGCATCTGCCATAACTAAAGTCTCTGACTTCTCCTGTACCCATATAAAGACTCAGTTGTAAATGTTTTAAATAGAGGAGGAAAGAAAAAGACTCACCGAATTTGGCGAAATGCTTCCTGGTTGCAAACCCATGCATGCCAAGGTTTTAGCAAGCTCTGCTGAGTTCACCCCGCAGTTTGGTGCAACGTTTGCTTGGCATCGGATGTGGACGTTCATTTTACAGACTGACGGGGTGATGGTAGAGATGGAAAGTAAAAGCAAAGGAACAATTAAAACAACTTTGAGAGATTTCTTGCTGAGAAATAATTTGGCAATTCTGCTTCAGGAAATACACCCATCTGGAACTACTCTGTGTCTTTAAACTAAAGGGATTATTTAGACTGATCTCAGCAGAAACAAAATTCGGACTCTCATTAGAGAATAAACTCCTGAAAATAAGGAATATACCTCAAACTCTCCAAGGGGGATGTCACTTTGCCTGAAGCAATAAGCACATGTTTGTCAGATATCTAAATACCACAGCAGCTATGCCGGCAGATAAAATTAGTATTTATAATGCCACAGAATTCACAGCAAACTTCCCCTGCATTTGCAGGTTCCTAATGTTAGAGACATACTGTTCAGTGGGAAACCAAAATCTTTCTTGCTCTGACTCACGGACGCACATACTCCCTCTTGTGGGAGATGAAGACAAAGGGAGACTGTTACAGTTTTACAGTCTGGATCATTGGAAAAAAACCCACACCACCAGGACATGCTTTGTCAGCATCACAGGGTAGTCAACCTAAAACAATGACCTTTTTTCCCCCCCTCGGATGCCCTGCCTCATTAGCTGAGGAAAAACCTTCAGGCAAAGGGAAAAATGAATGCAGGAAGCAGGAAGCAGGAAGCAGTGATGGCCAAGAATATTTTCAATAATGCAAGTTAAATAAAGCTGTGCTGGGAGTGCAGAGCAGAGATTAAAAAGTAGATCAGCATTTTTAACTATTGCAAAGATGAATATTCATTGCTCGGCTTTCCCCTGAAGGTTGCACAAATGCAGCCCACACAGTGTATCAAGAGACTAAAAATATCTGTGTTTTGTGCAAAGGCTACAGGAAGAAGCTGCTCACTTTTACACTGTAGGCCCTGTCGCATGATTCCCCAGAGCAAGGAGCCGCAGTGGTCACAGAAAGTCGGGACTTTGTAGTTGTGGACGCTGAACTTATGAGGAATGTTGATTCCAAACCTCTGTTCAGTCACCTGAGGCACCAAAAGAAAAGCACAGATTTAAAATTCAAATACATATATATAAGCTGATGTTCATTTACACACAGGCATTTAAATGTAAAACTATGAAAATTATTCCAACTGAGAAAACGTCCCAGTCCATCACCTCACTGGCATTTACTGCAAGTGACCACCAAGTGACAGCCTCACCTGCTGTGGGCCCGCTCTGGTTTCCTTTCCTCTCTTGGCAGGCTGGACCACCTGACAAAGCAGATTTAAAAAAAAAAAAAAAAAAAAAAAAGGCTGCCTGGCCAATTTTAAGTTCCTAAAACCAAGTTAGAACTGTGGCTTACCTCATCAGAAGCCTATCGCACTGAAGTGCCACAGATAAATTATGTGAGCTACAGCATTTTGTAACTAAACGGTTTTCGAATAATGAACTTCCATGCTCTGTGCAAAGGTCAAACTGTTGATTTTATTAAATTTAATATAGAATAGTTTTCCCAGCTCCTCCTAAAATTCTTATTCTTCTTCTCATCCTCCTTGTTATTAAAAGTCTTTCATTTCAGGCCCAGATTTCACTTTATCGCTTGCTCTCATCCCCTTTTTAACCTTGTTCTTTTCCAGCTGTGAATCACGCAGCTCTCAAAGACACCTCAGCTGAAGAAACCCATCCCCGCTGAACCTCTTCATTACTTTCCATCTTGTGTCTCAACACGCAGATCCTGGAAGACTGAGAGGGAACCCACCACTTCACAAAGAAAAGTCAGAGGTACCACTGAAACAATGAGTTTAAAGTGAGTGGTGCCTCCTCACCTTTGTCGTCTTTTAAAGTAGCTTAGAGGTGTTATAAACCCTTCACCGTCCTAAAAGAGGGGTGAGGAAACTCGCCATTTATATATACATTCATATTCACCATTCAGTGCTCAACTTGTATTTTAGGCTTAAGAATTTTAACTTATTTTCATCTGGTTTAGCAAGGGGTCGTTTTATCAGGTCTGGCTCAGCAGTTTGGAGGCAAGAAATAATGAGCAAAGGCAATTGCTTATCTGCGCTGGAAAGAAGGTTTCTGCACGGCACACCATTCAGACCTACCACCCAATTAAAACTATTTCAAGTGAATTTTCCTTACACAATTATTAAATAATTTCCAGTTACAGAAATGAGACACGCAAGGCCCAGGGCAGTTTTAGATGGGGTTGCTACTCCCATCAAATACAGCCAAAACTAGCAAGAAAGAAAACCTTCAGAAGCGCCAGTTATGCAAGGGTTCTTTATTACAACACCAATAATTTCGTAGAGTAAAGGTGTGCAGCAATGACTAAATGGGCACTTTAAGTTACCAGAAGAGGAAAAAAAAGGCATGACAAAGACCAGTGGTTGGATTTTAAAGACAGAAATCCACATTAAGAACCAGGCACCGAATTTGAATGACAACACAGTGAATCACACAAGAAAATTACCAAGGAAGACAGTGGATTTGCTATTTCTTGATGTCTTCCAATGAAGATACCCTGCCTTCCTAAACTATGTGCTAGTCCAACCAGTTATTGGTATTAACAGAAGAACAGCCAGATGATATTGCATGGCCTCTATGCGTGTCCTTATCATTATTAATAATAAAGACAACATAGAGTAAATTCTGCTATACAACTCCCAGCAACCCAGACAACCCTGAAGATTCACAAACTCTGACGACCCCAAATAACCAACATGACTTTACCTTGAGATCGGTCTTGTTAGTATTGTTTTGGCACGTGCAAGCTGTAACAATTAGATGATGGCAGCGCTTGTGTACAACGCAGGTGCATACTAGGAAATAAAAGAGGCATGCTGAGAAGAGCCCTTGAAAGACTTGGAACACATCAACCCACCCACTGGGTTCTTTAAGGCACAGCTGTATCATCAGGACATAGTAAAGATGTGAAAAATAAACGGTGGCTTGGCATTTCCAAAATCTCGTAACCAATCTGGAGATGCCTCTCCAACCCGTTGCAACAGAAATTCTGCACCGGATCATTCACACAGCCTAGAAAACAGCTGCCTGTGCAAAATATGGGTGATGCACAACACCCACTGTTGACGAAACAACAGTGTAACTTCTCAAACTGAAGAAAATGCTATTGAAATAATTATCCAGTGGAGAGTATTTCACACAACATGCACAAACAACATTGAAGAACACAGGTCTGAGATACCCAAAGTCATCCCTACATCTCAGTGTCATAGAGCTTCTTACTGGATATCCAAGTGAGTCCTGCCCAGGTTAGTTTGTCACTGAGGCTCAGCGCAATTCTTGGGTCTGGGAAGCTGGATAACTGCCGCAGAATTGCGCTTTGACTAGGTTAATTAGCTAGTCCCCATCAAGAGGGCTAATCTCTCCAGGTCTGAAGCTGGCTTGGCTGGAATGAACTTGGATTCCTCCACTCCATAACCCAGCGTGCACTGTAGACACCACTAAGGGCTGTAGCTACTGTCTTTGTAAGGAGATTTTTGTAATGGAAACTGCAAGTTGCAGTTATGTTGCAGGGTCCCACACTATTATTTTTCTTGCTGTTTCGAGTTTGCGTTCATGAAGGTCTGTCAATAACATTCACTTTCACCCAGAAATTTCACGCAGCATAGCCATTTTGTCTACACGCAGCTTCCTTTCACATGAGGACACCAGTGCCCTATTACAACGCACAAAACCAGGCTGCCTTAGAAGGCTATACTGAATGACCATGCACTTGTGAAGCAAGTAATTCTGTCATCTTACCACAGAAAAAGGGAAAGACGGAACAATAATTAACTGCAAACAAGCTCCACATACATCTCCACAGCCATTCAGCCAAGACATGCATTCAGACAGAAGTGCTGCCCCAGCCCACAAGGCTGCCCTTTGAAGTCACGTCCCTAATTTCACTTTGTTGAACTTCATAGAGAGAGAAAAGAAGAGAGTGGCCATTCCAGTAAGGTACTTTGTGTCCCAGTAACAGCTAAACACTGTCCTGAACGTCTCAAACCTCACTGGGCGTTGCATGTACTCAGTAACTCAGTGGATCTGCACAGGATGACGTACAGCAACTGGACCCCTGGGTGTTTCTAAGAATGCTGGTGATTGCTCCTGCATCATAAAAGCCATCAGCCTGACAAGTGCTTAAATGCACAATTTTGGCTGGCTGAGGAGGAAGAGCAGAGGTAACTTCAGAGACGCTTGTAACCACAGGATGTTCAAGAAAGCACTCCCAAAACAGCATATCCCCCTGCCACACAGACTGTGCAGAAGCGGAGCACCTTACCTTGGCACTGGTATCCCTGCTTCCCAAACACGCCCCTGTTCAAAGCAAAACAGGAACATAATTTAACATCAGAAAGCCAGTTGTCTTACAAATCATTTACGGAAGAGAGGCCAAAATGCAAGAGGATCCCAAATGACCAGATCCCTGGGGCAAAACTGCCCAGCATTAATGGTGCAATTCAGCACGGGGGTGTGAGAGCGTAACAAAGCACTGCAAGGGCTGCAGCTTACAGGACAGGCTGTCAACACCCCTGTTATCCCCCATATTCCCCCTCACTCTAGTTTCTGAAATACCTCACTTTATTACAACACACACCACACTTATTAAACTGATCCCAGCAGCCCACACCCTGTTATTATCTCTCCCACTCTAAGGCTCTTTTGAGACACATCTAAGTTTTTCTCCCTGCTCTGCCTACTCCCCCACACGTATCACCCCACACCTCACACCTCTGATGGCTTTTCAGTTCTCAGGCATTTTCTCTAGTCTTTCAAGCAACTGTTTTTCCTCAGTGTAACCTCAAAGTTCCACTCAAGTTAACATCCGGGGTCTTTCTTCAGACTGCTTGGGTTACTTTTTTTCCCCCTGAAATAACATCTGCGCTTACAAGTGAGGAACACTGCCTCATCCCCATACCCTCCTAGTTTGTTTCCAGCATCCAAGATACACATCACCTCTGGCCTCTCTGCAGTAGACTCTAGTTTGCAGCATACAAGTACCCTGCTAAACCTGATGGCCAACAGGAATCGTATTGGTGGCCCTTGGCACAGTGCTCAGTGACCGACCCAAGATCGGAGGTGGCATGTCAGTCCCTAGAACAGGAAGGGATGGGAAGCTCCACACTGTTCTTACCAGATGAACTCCCTGCAGTGTGAGCAGTATGTTGGCTGTCGCAGGTAGGTAGCCATGAATTTGTGCCCGTTCACCTGATGCACTCGCCTTCGCATCGCCCGTTGGCGTTTCCGAGTGAGGTTCTTAAAAATCCGATCCCTCTGGAGGGTCCCTGTGCAGGGGGCAGGAAAAGAAGAAAAGCAACAAAATATTAACATTATCATGCACAGTTATTACTCCTGGTTTTGCTATGGCACAAAATGCTTTCAAAGGCCACAATTACACCCCTGGTTTAGAAGTCAGGGGACCATGGTCTAGAAGGAGGATAGCATCTAAGACAAGGCAAGGAAGATAATTGCAAAGGCCCCTTTAGCTCAAAATTACATTTATCTAGAAATAACTATCTCTTCCCATCCTCCTCTCGCTCCTCTCCCATGTTGAGACACGTCACTAACCCATTAATTCACAAGCTGTAAACAGATCAGAAGCTTGAGGCTAATGAGTTGCTATAACTCACAGCTTTTTGGGCAGTAACCAACTGACCAGCACCTCTGGTCAGCACTTGCTGAGCTCGGTGACCAGTGTTTATCCACTTTCTTATTCTCACACTACGCTTCTGTGTCACCTTTCGCAGCAATTCTGTTCCCTGTATCAGATAAAAAGGAATAGCCTAATTTTTCAAGGGCTGAGTTGTTTGGTATGTGCCACTCTCAGCTTTCTTTAAGGAGCTCATTTTCCAAAGGGTGGATAATATTTTAAAGGTCTGGGAAGCCAGGACCCAGGAACTGCTGGCATTCCAATTTGACTAGTCTCATAATTTAGTTTTTTTTTTTTTTTTTCCACTGGGTTTAGTAACCAGTGCCATGTAACAATTTCCTAGCAAAGCTCCATTCACACAAAACAAGTCACTCTTAGAAGGCAGAACTGAGCTCAAGAAAGCCAGTCCCATATAGCAGCAGCCATCTGACCTGCAAACCCCAGCCAGCAGGTCTCTGGGATCCTTGTGCAGACCAGGTCAGACTCAGCTGAGCTTCCCAGATCAAAGCCTCATCTGGGGCACCCTCACCTCAGAAGAAATTGAATTTGCAGTTTTCAAGTTAGTTGATTTGCAAAGTAAAGGCCCCACTAACAAACTCACTTTGGGGACAGATCCTGGAGTCTGACAGAGGTGACTGCGCTTCAGCATCTGTACTCAGAACTCTTGAGCACGCACTGGACACAGGACAGACGCTGCTATTGCCAAACCCTCTGCACAGATGTAATGACACAGGAAGGGACACGCAGTCTGTAAACTTCCCACCCACCTGATCATCCCGGAGCAGTGGATGGGCAGCAGTCCCCAAACACAGCTGTTACCACCCAGCTTCATCTACCCATAAAGAGTGGGCAGAGCATCTCCCTGCTTTCAACTAGCTTTGTTGATTAACCTCCGGGGGGAAGAAAAAGGGGAAAAAGCTGTCAGCCTGATCAGGGATGGAAATGTAAGTGTCCCACATCACAGGCGTATTTCCTGGTTCTCTTTGTAGGAGTGGAGATAAGGGAAGCCGTCCTGTCAGTACTGACTCCAGCCACTTCAAAGGGCCGCAAGCCACACGATGTATTCCTCTAGGTACTCTTGCAACACAGGTCTAGAAGCCAAGCCAGCCATAAAGCCCAATGGGCTTTTTATTCTGCTGTGTTCTCCCAGCCATTTGTGCGTGCATCCCCTCCACAGGCACTAATGGAAACCTTCTACCTGATGGCATAACTGCAACATGGAGCACAGCTTCACTTGCAGACAGCTTGCATTTATTTTTAAAATGGAAGCACATGCTATAAATTAGGATTTGCCCATTAAAACCCCAAAAAAGGATGTGGTAGGGATGATCCAAACACTTAACAGAAACCTGTTTTCTTCACTGCAGAGCTTCAAGCAGCTGGGCAGAGAGATGAGGCAGAAGCGCCTCCCTTTCTTCTGAAGAGAAGTGCTTCAACATGTGTTTAATTCTCACTGAAGTCAACAGGGCTCTGGGGACAACAGGAATTGCCAGACTGAATCAGAACATCAGTCCATTCCATTCAGCATCCTGCCTCTGTCAGTGGGCTACCAGAAACACATGACAGCAAGATGGAGGAAACATGCAGCTGGGAGATTAATTTGCCTCTTTCCCACACACAAGATGTCATTTTGATCTCCCGAAATTAGAGCTCATTTGCGGAGGTTTAATATCCCTTCCAAACATTCAATCATCATTGCACTATTTCAATAACTTTGTTATCCACCACAGGAATCATGGCCAAGAAAAACGTCAAGAGGTCAACCAGTTCATGCCTCTTCCACAAGAGAAAGATCAAGAGCCAGATGCTTCACTGAGCCCAAGCCTCCTGCAACTTCACATAAGAATTAATAAATAAATAACTAAAAAATAAATAACTAAATCCTTACAGCATTACAGAATTTGCCCACCTTTAAATTCAAGAGAATAGCTCCTTGATCTAAGTCTAAGCATACGCTAAGTGTTTCCCTGGATCAGGGCCAAACACCTCAACCAGCAAAGTATCTTGTCTTCGTGTTCAGTATGTACAGGAGAAATTCCAGGGAAGTTCCCTTCCACGGCAAGGGAAGAGCAGGGTTTGTGAGTGGGTGGTGAGCACATAAATCACCTAAAGAAGCGATCCAGTTACCAGTTTGCTTCACACCAGCTGTTCCATTAGAAGCCCAACAGTTGATGCCCTTTAAGTTCATGCACTCATATTTACCAGAGTTTAAGAGAATATGTTCCCAATTTAGCTCCCTTAGTTTCTGGTTTTGTTACAGTTCCCCTCAAGGATCAGCATAGGGTAATCTCCTCCCTGGTGCCCTCCCATGGAGCGAGAAGCCCACACAGTTGAAGGTGACCTGCAAAGCCACCAAGTGGGACACTGCTGTGCATCCTTGTGGTTTGCCTGGCTTCAGAGAGACTGCAATTTTGAAAGGGTTCAGGAAGACGAAAAAATGACAGGCACTCAATTTTTCATGGGCAGCAGCAAAAGTCTCCACACTGCTTGCACTGGTGGATCACATCCATGGGCAGTCTCAAGCCTTCTCCTTTGAGCTGTACTTGGCCTCCCTCTCCTGTTCTCCAGCCACCAACATCTCATGCAGCACAACATTTTCCATCTTACAGACCCACTTTTCACTAAAAGACAGGCCACAGGTTAGTTGTCTTTTTTTTTTTCCTAAAAGCATAATTCATATATAAAACATCACTCAAATTTCACGTTTTCCCACATTACTTGGCTGCATTACCCTGCTAACTTTCTCCAGATGTTGCACATCTTCCAGGGGATCCTCACCCATGCTTACATTCACCTCACATTACATTATTACATTAGAAATCTAAGGGTTACTAAGCAGGAGACTGACTTCAGCAAGGCCTGGATTCCTTTGCAAGTGTAATCATCTCTTTTGGGCACTGATCTTCCCATTTCCTGATGCTGTCTCGAGCGAACAGCAGAATTTCAGCCACACCTTGGGCCCAGGCATAGCTGCAGGAGACCATCCTTCACATGACCTAGTGGATCTACATGCACAACCACATCCTACAGAATAAATCCCTCTTTCAGGGGCTTGGGCACTCACTCATCCCACCCAGCACACCATGGAGGAGATAGTTCACAAGTGATTTGGAAATGGTGGAACATACTGGTACCAACACCACCTTCCTCCCAGCCACCAAGATGGCAGTTCCTCAGCTCACACCTATCACATCTTCCCAACGGCTCCCAGGGCTGCTGGGCAAGAGGTTGTGTGCAGAAACCACCAACACAGCGCTGAAGTCTGCTAGTGGACAGGGCGGTCAACGCAGCAGCCCCTTGCGCCTCTCATCTTTACTGTCAGAGGATGTAAAGTCATCATAGACATTTTCCCCACTCATGTTCTGCATTCTGGCCGGCTTCCTATAGAATAAAGGAACATACATTCCTTCTGCATGTGGAGAGCATTTTACAGAACAAAGCAGCTCTAGATCACTTTAGGAGACCCAGACTGTTAAAAGCTTCTAATCTCTGGTAAAGCACCAACCACCATGAACGGTTCAAATGTCCAAATACTGCTATAAAAACAGGCAAGTAATTGCTCGGTGAAGGGAGTTGTCTGCAACCGTGGTTAAATTCGGATCTCTGTAACTATGGGGTATTTACTGTGCCTGGCTATGTGCAAAAGTAACTACCGAGTTAAATACTAAAAAGCCTCTTCCCCTTTTCCCCCTCTCCACTCATGCCTAGCACGTGTTTATGGCTGTGGAAATTATGCACGTGGAGGGAGAGAGCAGATAACCTACCAAGTCATCTGAGGACATCTGCACGCACTGGGACACAGCTCATTCACTCCTCACACTGCCCTACCTGTCCCCTGAGCATACCCAATCCTGCCCTTCCCAGCCAGAAAAGGGCTCTTCCCCCCTCTCTCTTTCCTCCATTTTTTTTTCCGGGGGTAATTTCAGTTAGTCCTTACAGTGGTGGTATAACTACAGCAGTAAGACAAGAGCTGCAGGACAGTGTTGTGTGTGTCACTGTTCGCCTCAGTAAGTTAAGGCCTTTTGGGTCTCATCTAATGGAAATCAATCTCGCTGTCGTGTTATCAACGGTGGCTGGGACGCCAGCACAGCAAAGGTCGTTCGGTCATCCTGATGCATGACGTTTTCTAGTGTGATATGCCTGAACACATCGATAGGATTTTCCTTTGAAAGAAAAAAAGATATTCAAAAAAGCGATGTGAAAAGCCTTAAAGCAATAATGCTAATAGATTGAAACTTAATTAAGCCTTTTTTATTAGCACCAGTTACAATATACACATTATCCTATGCTGCCCTGGGAGCACTGCAAGCACGGTCCCATTGCACTGGGAGATAGATGAGCATGGAAAAGAGACCAACCACTGAACTGAGGAGACTGTAAAAAGCAAGATAGTGGTTGACGACCCCTCGCCTCTTGCAAGCACAGCAGCACTGAACGACAATTTCAAATCAGGCTAAATGCTCCTCTAGCCCATGCCCTAACAGTGAGTAGTACTGGCTGTTCTAGGAAAAGAATATTAAAAAAAGCAAACGGGGGGGTGGGGGGGATGAATACACCCACCCATCCCCTCCAGCTATCAGTAGGTAGGTGTTCTCTCAATATTTACCTAACAGCAGGCTTCCTCACATCTACTGAATATAAACATCTTGGTTTAGCCTCTGTTTATTTTCCAAGCTGGAAAACAACTATGTTATGACAAAAATCCCTTACAAAGGCTGGGTATCTTTTAACTAGAAGTTTTATCACCATAATACCACAGATGGACAAAACCACGGGAAGTCTTGCTAATTAAAACATTACAAACACAACACTGCACTGAAAGAGAGGCTGACAGCCTGACTCTGCAAAGGGAAAGGGATTGACAGGCTACGACCCAATGGTATTTCCATTGTTGACTCTTCTGCTTCCCTAGTATTAGTGCTGTGGGGTGAAAGCCTCGCCTTTCCTAATCACTGCAAAGTTTTTTCTTCAATTCCTCTCAAAAGTCACTTGGAAGCATGAATCGGCCAACTGGAAAACAGCCACAACTGCAGAGATCGTGTTAACCACATGGGATTTCTCTCCCACTTCATGGCCAACAAAGTTTCTGTCCTTCTGCAGCTTTTGCCAGTCTGCGTATGAAACCAGATTGGTTCAGATAGCAGGAGAGGCTCATTGCAAAGTAAACATGTGGCACATCAAACACTGGCTAAGACTCAAGTTTGATCCAGCTGCCACTTTCCCCTCTGGAAACTGCATGAAGTTCTGTAGAAGACCAGAGGAAGAGCCAGCTAGTGCTGGCAGCACTAGGTTGTCTTCTAGGACTTCACAGAAAACCCACGTTAACGGGCAGTTCATCTTTTAAGATAGTCTGAAAGAAGGAACAGTGACCTGAATCTACAAAAATAAAGAGTTTTCCCACTCAGGAGCATGAAACAGGACTATCAGCAGTCTTGGAAATGCAAAAACATGCAATCATCCCTGCATCGTATCACACAGGACTTTGCACTCGAGGCAAGGTCTCTGTTTCTCATCCAAGTGCTGAAGTAGGGCAGATCCATCTTCCTTGTTTTCTTGCCAGGTCTAGGACATAACTTCATGCCAGGTCTCACCCTCCACTCTCAGGGATTAGCAGCATTTGAGTATTGAGGCTGAACGAGGACATTTGAGTGTGGCAGCAGTGGGAACAGGATCAGTGAAGTTCACGCAGCGGTATTAGTGAGCACGACAGTGCTCAGCTGTTGCTACAAAAGCCCATCACAGGCTTATTTCTAGAACTACACAATGGCACCAAAGCTCTGGTGGCACCAGTAGGTGAGGTAGCAAAGCTGATAGGACCCATCTGTGTTTCCTTGGCTTATCAGCTACAGCTCCACTCCATCCATCACTGTTATCCTCACCAATGTGGAACTGTGGTTCAGGACCTTTTTTGGGGGTTCAGTTTTCTTCACCAACAGACTCTTGCACTTGGATGTAGCAGTGCTAGGGACAGTGGGACAGCTCTGCAGAGCTGGAGTGGCCAGTATATGGCTGCTGAGAGCCATCCACACATGCAGGAGGGCAGAAGGTTGCAAAGCAGAGGGTAGAGCCTAGTGCTGGGGACGAAGGAGGAACAGGTACTTTGTATCTGTATGCATAAGGTCTGTGAGAACACAAGAGAGGAGGAAGAAGGAGGCTTGAGAAACTCTTAAAACAAGTATTCTGCTGCCACTTCGAGTCTACCAACCAGTTATGAATACCATCCTGGTTATTTTGCATAGAGTTTTAATCCTGACTGCCACACCAGTTTTCAGACATCCACAGGACAACTCAAAAATATTCTTCTCCACAACTGCTTTTACAAATTATTTCTGGGAAAATTTTTTTAGATATCTGCTTGGAGATGTTGACAGCTGTGAAGCAAGGCACTGCAGCACGTTGCGCAAGGCTGAAAAATATGAATGGAAAAGCCTTTCCATTCACTTCTGTAGTGAGTAACAGTGCATTGAGCAAACAGTGTACTGAGGATAACAAAAGATTTCAGCAAACACAAACAACCCCATGCCATAAGAGACCAGGTTCTCAAACAGAGAGCGTTGCATGCTGCCCATTTGTGCTTTCCAAGACACAGGCTGCTGGCTGCCAAGGAGGATGTGTTTGAAGGCAGCAGCCGCTTCCCTCTCCCTCCTCTTTACAGCCACACAACTGTGAGAGAAGGAAGGGGACTACCCCATTCTTCACCCAGTGCTTGTTTCTCTGCCGAGAGCAAGAAAGGTTTTACCTGCGCTCCATTTTATCGTTCCATCTCTGCAAGTTTTTGCATTCGTTTGGAGATGGTAACCACATGATACTTCTGTTTGCATGAGAAACCAGGCTGGGGTGATAATGGCAGAGAATTGTCTCAGCTTGCACAAAGACAAGATGCCAGGACAGAATTATTTTATTTAAAATAAGAGGAGGGGCTTGAGAGAGACAGCAGAAACCTGAGCACTGAACTAAGCCGTTCAGAGTCGCAGACTGGCACTGTAACTAGAAGGCCACCTTCTATCTGTCCCATACCCAGCAGCAGACAGATGATACCCATGCAAGTTTGGAAAAGCAAGATGAATTAGTCAGGTCATATCCAGTGGAATAGCAGACAGGTGCTTCCCTCCAGCTGTAGTTGAATATGGTCTTCCAGCAGCAGTAGAGGTCCAAAAAGTCAATCCAGCCCCACTGCTTCCTCCTCACGATGGAGTCCTCTCACTACCATCTCAGACCTGCTGACATGACTCCATCTGCACCTGCTCCATCACCCACTCCTGTCACATCGAGCTGTGGTAAGAACAGGCAAAAAAAAAAACCCCAAAAAACTCAGAAAAATCCTACTATAAAAATTTAAGTTGACCCACACAAACAGTGAGAAATGGGCAGTAATAATCACCTCCCCTCCTCAGCTGTAGGCAGAACGGCACATCTGCTTGCAGTCTCAATTTTATCATAAGATGAGGACAATGCTCCTCCTTACTTTAAGATAAGCAAATAATACTAGTGCCTCTTACTTCTTACTGCATTCCTCATTAAAGTCCTAACGAACTGATTCCTCTCCCTCCTCCCCTCACCAATTGTAATCATTATTATTTCCTTGTGCTTAGGCAAGTGAATTTCCATCATAAAACCTCCTGTTAGTCCTTCCCACCTATTAAACTCAGAAAAATGTTGAGATGTGATTTACTAGGGAAGGAAACCATTTAAATACATTATTCATTAAAAACAGGAAAATAAAACTAACAAAGCAACTTTGATCTTCCCCATGATTAATTCATGCGCCAGAAGCCCTCTGCACCGTAAGTTTTAGATTTCAAACTACACTGGCTACAGAGCAGAAGTAGCACTAACAGAGCAACAGCATTTATAGGTCAAAGTTACCAGCATTTGTGCAAAATCCTTGAGAAAAGCAGAATTGGGAGACTGGGCAAACAGCAGGGAGATCCTGAACCCTCCCCTGCTCCTGGCACCTCAGGGCTCATGCATGTTGTAACCATCAGCAACTCACACGCTCGTAGGTGGCTCCGTAGCAGGTATCACAACATGCTATTAGGAGACCCAACCCACACAGGGAAGCATGAGCTTCAAGTTAAACCTATTTTTAACCAGATGCAGTATAAAGCTATTTTTAAGTAGATGCTCTGGGGACATCCTTCTTTTGGGCTATGTGGCCAGCTTCAGAATGAAAATTGGCCACTTCAGTATTGAAAAAAATGTCCACACAAAGTTTTACACTCGACTAAATCTGCTTAAAACTCACACCTGTATGTCTAGTCAGAGCAGTTTTCCAGAGACATGGGTTTAACATCTGTCTCAAAGAAGGAGGACCAGGAAAATATTCTTTATGTAACAGGAGACAAAACACACAAAGAAACCAGAATGAACAGAAAGCCAGTTGAAATGGGAGTGTCCAGAGGGACCCAAAGTTTTGCAGCAATTCCACAAATGGCAACCACATTCCTCAACACGGCAGCCATCCCTAGGACAAAGCCTCAGGTCTTCCCAGCAGGGCCACGTGAGAAAGCAAAGGGTAACCCAAAGCACAGCTGGAATCCAGTCAGGAACAAGTTAATTGGGAGAGCTAATTAAGCAGGACCAGTTAAACACACCCCTTTTTCTGCCATCAGGGCCTCTGACTGCTCTTGCGTGATGCCTCAGCCCTTCCCTAGCCCCTGGAGTTGCATTGGCCTTGTGCTCACCAGGGAGGATGACCAACACCTGAATCACCACCTGCAACGCCTCAGTTCTCCTGGTCGACTGGTCACCCAACACTTGCACAGTCCCAGCCCAAGTGGTCCGACCACATACTCAGCTCTGATTAAATATCCGATCCCCTGGACTAGAGATTTCCACGCAGCAGCTTCCTAATAGCTCCTTTAATTGCCACAGCCTTAAAAAGCAGGTTGTTTACCATGTCGCTCATCCACGCAGATTCCCACACACCATGGGCTGAGCAAGACTCTGCCGCAGCAAAGCATCTGTCAAAAAAAATAAATTCAGCCTCATGTATTCCAAGCTTATCGCTACCAGGAAGGTATCTGCCAAAGAGCAGCACCTCTTCTCATCGAGACAGTCCCCACCATGGTAACGCAGCAAGGAAACACTCAGTGCTCAAGTGCTCACTTGGCTTCATTGCACAGCCCGTCCTCAAACGCTTCCGCTGCTGGCACAGACCACTACTGCTCTGCCAGGCACCACACCCCTCCTCATGCCAGCAGATTATTTCCCAGAGGGATTTCCCAAGGGCTGCAGGCCAAGAGGAGCAGCATTTCAGAAAACACAGCTATCCCCAACAGCTTTCCATGCAGCCAACACAGCTAGACCTGATCTATCCCCCTTCCCCACCTGCTTCCCAACAGGGTTTTCACCCTGCAATGCACATTTCTCCAGTTCTGAGACATTTCTGAGACTTCAAAAGTAGATGTCCCAAATCCACACAAATACAGCTTTAAAAAACACTGGGTGTCACATGGAGAGGGTGTTGCTTGCCTTGGCTCAGGATCTCTTCATATGTAGAGAGAGGGAAGGACCCCACCAGTTTCACCAGCTCTGTAACGGCCACCAGCGCTACCCGTCAATTTTATTCTCATGAATGGGTGGCCCATTCCAGCAGGTGTAAGAGAAGCAGTAATAAGTACATATTCTCCCTCCCCGCAGGCTCTCCCATCTCACTCCTCCCAACTAACGAACAAGCAGAGGTGGGCGAGCAGGAAGAAAGTCACTTTCTCCAACAGCTTGAGAGACATCTAAAACCTGCACCTCTTTTCATCTTTTCTCCCAGTCCTTCAATGGGGAAGGAACACATGGGAGGGAGTTTGTCAGGCTCCAATGAGAGGGGATGAAAGCCAGCCTGCGGTTTGATGCTCACAAGAGCCCTAACACAGATTTAAGTGTTTCTCCCCGCTTCCAGCACCCTGCCTCCCCCTTCCAGCACTCCTTCCACATAGTCACTGTCCAGCTGGATCAGTTCCCAAATCTGGTTTGCCATGCACCCCACAGACAGCTGCACTGGCACAATGTGGGGTGTGAAAGCAATCTGGGGGGAAAAAAATCAGCCAGACTTCGCTGTGCCTTCTACTGGGTCCGTGCCCCCAGCATCCAGGCTCTGTGCTCCTCCTTAAGTACGGCCCTAGACTGCGTGTGCTGCTGGACTCAGCCCTGCATGCCCACCACATGCACCAGGATGCCTCTATAGCTAAGGTGTGCAGTGGCCCTCATGGGCAAGTTATCATCAGCACCTTTGGATGCATCACTGGAGCCTTTCTCTGAAGGACTTGGGTTTTTTGCCTTACCTCACATTCACAAGTGAAATAGAGGACCATAGACAATGCAGGTGACAACGGGCATAGGACCAGAGTGTGGCCCCAGATTTCTCACCCACCACTTAAGTACTCTGAGCTGGGCAGGCTGGAGAAGAGATGTCTTTTTGCCTTTGTTCTTGCTGATCCACAAGTGTGATCTGCAAGTCTAATTCATGAACATATAGGAAGGACAAATTTTAGACAAAAATTCAGCATTTCCTGGAGAGTTTGATTTTCTAACATTAATGATACCCTTCAAAGGATGAGGTCTCTGCTTTTAAGAAAATTTCCTAAAGTTTTCCAAACAAAAGTATCATTGGAAATAAGTTCATCCACTGGGACCAGAGCAGTCTTCCCCCTCCAGGGTCCTGGTTCATCAGCACAGCTGTGGTCACAGACACACAGGTCCAGGGAGAGAGGGTGGCACTGACAGGGGAGCACTTCAGAAAAAGACCACACTCTGCTGGGCAGAGCCAGTACTAGCAACAGATGGACACACTCGCTCAACAAGTCTGACAGCTAGACGGCAGAAAAGAGCTGAGATTCTGGGATTAAAAACTTGGTTCCAGATTCTAGCAGGAAACGGGCTTTGCTGGTCACAACTCTTCTGCTGCAGCCTTTCCTCATCCTCTGCAGCTCCTCTACCATCCATCTGTCCATATTCTCCCCTTCCCACCTTCTTTAACCCTTTGAGCTTCTTTAAGCTACTTCATCCTTACAGCTCCTGCCCACACTCACCCATCACCACACCCCAGCCCAGTCTCCCACTTCTTTCTCTCTCTCCTTACATTCTTTCTCTGTCCTTCTTCCAAACTCTCATTCTGGGGGTTGGACTAGATGAGGCCCCTTCCAGCCCCATGCATTCTATGATTTTATGATTCTACTCCTTCTTGAAGTGATTTTTCTCAGTGTTTCCACCATTCACCCTGTGTCCCAGCAGACAGGGCATGGAGAGCAGCACATGTGTTTGGCCAGACCTCCTGCCCCGCCGCAGCACCCCACACTGAGCTCAACCAGGGGATGGATTTGGCCCAGTCCAGCCAGCCAGTGCAGAACTGGCCTGGTGCCAAGCCAGCCCAAGGGAAACCCGAGAGCATCCTTTTCAGACAGACAGATTTACCCTCAATTATGAAACCACCTCAGTCCCATATCTGCAATGGCCAGCAGCGTTGGCATTGCCTGGAGGAACAGTCACCAAGGTGAGAACCTGCTCAGTGCAGGTGGTGTCCACAGCCCTCAAAGCCATGCTGATCTCATGCAGCTTCTCCCAGAAGATCACAAATGGGTAGGTTTTCCCAAAGTCGGCAGAAGGCAGATGGAGTCAGCAGAGGCTTTCATCCCTCCCGCCCTCTCCTCTGACAAGCTTGAGGTCGCCCTGGTAAAACAACATGAAGATCTCTTTGCTCAAAGCTGTATTTTAATTCAGCATCTCATTCTGGAAAACAACTGAATGATTTCAGCTGGAGCACTCCAGAAAACAAAAACTTTCTCAGCTGGCACTGAAGAGCAGGAAAGAGCATTTTATACTGGGCATGCTCAGGAACAACCCAAAACAGGGAGGTATAAACTGAGAGCATGTGGATTTGCCTCTGAAAGCACCACTAGAAGACAACTCTGTGCCAGCTCACCTAAGGCTGAAGACTCCATTCTGCTTGGCTGTCAGTGAGATCTTGCCCCACTCCAGTGAGGTGCAGAAATCAATGCCACAACATCCACACCACACAGCAGACCCATGCTCCTGGTCCCTTGCAAGCACTAGTGACTCATGAATATCTTCCAGGAATATTGAGGTAATTAAGCACAGAGGCACAACAGCATCTTGTTACCTCACGCAGCCCCTCATGCTGACAGGCCCAGCAGATCCATTCATGCACCAAGTCCAGCATTGCCCCGTACAGCAGCCAGGTGACAGGGGCTTCTGGCCACCTGACAAAATGGGCTGCCAGACACTCAGACACAAGGAAAACCTTTGCCTGTGGTGGTACAACCAGCATTAGAAGTCTCCTCCAGCAGCCAGAGTTGACAGACCTGGCTATTACATGGCACACAGTCTAATTCGATCATCGGTGGAAAAAAATTCCAACCTAGAAACACTGTGGGTTTGTTGGTATTTTTTTCTCTCTAGTTTCTGCGACAGCTTTACAGGGTGACCCTGGATAAACCACTTGAGCTTTTGGATGGCTGTTCACCTATTTCATCACTCAGGTACCTCACAAATTGTGGCCTAGGGAAATTCAGGTGCAGCCATGAGGTGTGCTGGTGCATGGGGCATCCCTCCCTTCATCCCAGACCAGGGCATCATCCAGGTGCACTTGACCACAATGGGTGCAAAGGGAGAAGGCCATGAAACAGCACCCCTCACAGCATGGGGCGCAGCAGCTGGGGACAGGATCACGGTCCCCACCTCCAATGGCTTTGTGCTGTGCTTCTTCCAGCCCACAATTACCACCCTGCTTTGCTGCAGCACAAACGCCCAACTCCAGCGCAGCGCTATCCTCCAAGGCCAAGGAGATAAATTTAAGCTCCTCTGGGAACCATCGCCACTTCTTCCAGGAATCACATTAAAATAAAGCAAAAAATCTCTGTTCCTCATTACAGCCAGGAACACTGAAACCCCAGAACAGATTGCAAGCTTGTATATTTATATCGAGGTTTCAGAGCCCAGACAAAACACAGCCCACTAAGAAAGTAAAGTTAACCCTGAAATTGCTGTTTGTTGCATTTTTACAGTGTCTGGCTATCTAAGCAGTTGGCAGATCTTGGCATGTCATGAATTACTGCCAAAAACCTCTCAGTATTAGACATACCGCAATAGCTGTGGAGCTCAAATGGATTATTTTCAAAGAAATAAAGGTAGTCCTGTGGATATGCAGTGGGCTGAAGTGCTGTTCACCTCCTGACTCTGCACTGAAGTCCCTCCATAACACTGAGCACATCACTTCATTTCCCAGGACACAGGTTGTCCAGCCATCATAGAATTGCAGAATTCTGGTTTGGGTTGGAAGAGACCTTCAAAGGCCATCCAGTCCAACCCACCTGCAGGGACATCTGCAGCTACAGCAGGTTGCTCAGAGCCCCAAGGTCCAACCTGAACTGGAATGTTTCCAGGGATGGGGCTTCTCCCACCTCTCCGGGCAACCTGGGCCAGGGTCTCACCACCCTCACATTGACAAACTTATTCCTGACATCTAGCCTAAATCTCCCCTCTTTTACTTTAAAACCATCACCCCTTCTCCAGGCTGAACAACCTCAAGTCTCTCAGCCTGTCCTCATAGCAGAGGGGCTCCAGTCCTCTGATCATTTTTGTGGCCCCCTCTGGAACCTCTCCAGCAGTTCCACGTCTCTGCTGTGCTGAGGACCCCAGAGCTAGACCCAGCACTGCAGTTGGGGTCCCACCAGAGTGGAGTAAAACAGCAGGATCCCCTCCCTGGACCTGCTGGCCATGCTGCTGGGGATGCAGCCCAGGATACAGTTGGCCTTCTGGGCTGTGAGCGCACAGTGTCAGCTCATGTCCAGCTTTTCATCCACCAGCACCCCCAAGTCTTTCTCCTCAGGGCTGCTCTCAATCTCTTCATCCCCCAGCTTGTGTTCATACAAGGGTTGCCCTGACCCAGGTGCAGGACCATGCACTTGTCCTTGATGAACCTCAGATCCACTTCTCCAGCTTGTCCAGCTTTATTCCATCAGGAATAAACAGGTTTTTTTGCTTGTCTGTCTTACCCTGTTTAACTCCTTTTTTCCTATGAAAATTCAGAATTTAACAAACTTGCCTTTTTTTTTTTTAATAGAAGAGGCATACATGAGATATAGGAGTGCCAGGGTGCAAAAATCCTTGGGACATACTTCGGTTCTCCCTGCAATATTTAAATGTGTAATGCAATATGTAAATTTGGAAGGCTTCACTTTAAAAAAAAAATTGCTCACACTATCCTCCCACCGTAAACAGTAATAATTATTCATTATCCCCAAGTCCATCCACTTTGTCTGTCTTCCAAGGTGGGGCTGTCTCATTACAGTGAGCCCTTCTCATGCCACTGTGAGCTTGAACAGGGCAAGTGAAAGGCAGCACTCGGGAAAATGTGATACAGCCCCTTCTCCTAATGGCAACTCGTAGCCCAAAGGGCATTTCTTGGAATGCTGACAGGCATGCCCCGTGAAAAGGATTTCCAAGAGGTTCTTCATGGTCTCTCTGAAGTTCTCTCCTGAAATCTTCAGTGTTGCTGAGAAGCTTTAACATGTTTGTCCTTAACTCACAGAGGCTTCATAACAAGGATAGTGCTGCTCTTGTTCGCATCGGCTTGGCTGACACATCTCCGTTGGGGTACAGGGTTGCAGAGTCTGACCTCCAGAAGAGCAACACCTGCTCAGGACTTCAAGATCAGCCTCTGGAACTGCCTTTTACTTTTTAACCTGATTGACATCTCCCAGCACAGTTGGGGATCCCGTGAAGTTTACCTGCCTCCCATGCAGAGATGCACAGCATCTGCGGACAATACTCCTGGTCTCTGCAAGGACTCAATCTTCTCCAGGGTGCATTTGGTGTGTGTTTTCTCCCTGATGGAGCTCTACATTGTTCTGACCTATTTCCATCTGGAAATGCAGAGCTGAACCAACATGGAGTGCATCTGGAAATCCCTTGCCCGCAGCATGCACATACATGACAAGTGTCAAGCACTGGAAAAAGTGTAGGCATTAGGAAAAAATACAAGAATACAGAAAAACATGTATCCTGCTGCTCTCTGCCACACAAGATGTCAGGCTAGACATTACAGACTTCCACGTTCTCAGGCTGTGAACAAAAGATAGCAGAGCTTTTTTTATCCTCTCCTGCATTGACATTGGCTACTCAGATCAAGAGATTCTCTGGATGGTGTCTACTAGATGCCTTAAAATTCTCCTGCTTGGGCTAGCAACCCAAAAGAGAAGAGTGGCCCGACTAGCCAGGGGATGAGAACAGGGCATTTTTTATTCCTGGTTCCTACTTTCCAGTAATTATTCCCTTCACTATAAAAACCAGGCTGAAAATATTCATTATTGGAGTTTACAGGGGACTGATAAACATCTTTTTTCTCCCTCTTGTGCAAGAACCTAATAACGTATCTGCAAATTGAAGTTTGTGGGGCTGTACATTACAGTACAGAACAAGGATCTTTTCAGCACAAAGCCTGTATATCACGTGAGACTTCAAGGCTGCAGATCTTTACTGGTGCCTGTCTTGAGGAAATGCGATTTAAGACAAAACCCACTTCACGTTAGAAAAATGTATTCTAAGAAAAACAACAGCAAAAGACTAAGAGTCTTCATCCCTGAGGACAAACCTTCCCAAACACACGTGACAGTAGCAAAATAAAGAAGCATTTCCTGCTCTAGAGGCAGGTTCAGAGTTTCTTCCTGCTGAAAAGCTTACCAACATTAAATATTTAGCAATGGGTGCTATACCTGCTCTACCAAGTCACTTGGCTTTTCAATATTCTCGTTCTATTTCTTGCCCAGAACTCAAATTTGTCTTTGTCTTTACTGACACTGAAAGAAAAGAAACAATCATTACTTCCCTCACAATGATGAAATTAAAATTGAACTTCAAGCCAGAATTATCACTTTGAGTGACAATGTAAAAAAAAAATTAAAAATAAAAAGGCAAATTGCAAGAGTTTGAAGCACTAAAATAGAAGCACTTAATTTTCTACAGGTATTGCTTCATTCATTAATTCAGCCAAATCATTAATTTGTATTAATTTCATTAGCTTTTCTCAAAGTTAAAAAGGGCAAATAGCAAGAGAGGTAGCACACTTGAGGGCACAGCAACACTCCTTGCGGGCAAAGCTGCAAGGGGACTCAGCTTGCCCTGGGACTCCAGTGATGCAAGGGAGAGAGAGGTTCATGCTGTCCTTCAGGCACACACCTGGGGCCTCTCATTGTCCAGTCTGTCCTCACTGCAGTGAAACACCCTGACCCATGCATGATTGCCTGCTCTTGAGTATCTCTGCTAACTTCTCAGAGGTGTCCAGCAGCACCAACACTCATTGCAAGGCTTTTTATTCCAAACCAATCACCTCTGACCAAGAAGAAAGTAATTCATGGCTTGCCCTTGCACAGTTGAAACCTGTATTCACCAGCAAAGAGAGACAAGTAGTGGAGGGCAGGTCTGAATTCATGCTGCCAACTGTGCAACACCCACTGGGACACCCTAATAGCATCAGTCACTTGCTATCAACAACACAAGCCCCAAAGATGGAGTCTCCTCAGAGGCACCAGGTCACCTTCAAGCAGAGCCAGGGGATCTAGATGACACCCTGGGAGGGCACAGAGAAATAGTACTCCGGCACGGTGTGCCTAAGTAGCACAACAGCCCCCAGTCCATGGTGTCTTCCTGCCAGTGTGCTCCCAAGTACTCTCCATGAGCGGAGAGGAAGATGTCCCTACTTAGAAGTTGTCTACCTGGAAATAGTTATGGCCAAGTTTAGGAGAAGAAGAATGACTTTAGGGAACTTTATACCCTATACAGCACTTCCTGTTTTAGAGAGCAATAAAGCAGAACTTTTCCTTTAAAGGAGGCTTAAAACAGAGTTGAGACATTGTGGACTATCTCACAGATCCTGGCACACACATGGGTCATCACAGGGAGGGAGGGAGGCAGGACACTAATGGTTCAGCTAAACCACAGCAGAGCTGAACTGCCTTCCGATAGCTACAGCTTCACCTGGACCCGCACACAGCACACTGTGTCCACTCCCATCCCCAGGTCCTCAGCTGACAACATGCCTCACATCCATGGATGAGGCATGTCCACGGCAAAGACAGACCTCTCAGAGAAGCCACTTTTGATATTTTAAAAGGAGAAAGGGCCAAGGAGATGCAAAGAGAGAGATGTAAAAAATGCTGAAGGTACGTTGGCAGGAAAAAAGAAGAATCATATTAATATCCAGAGCAAAAAGAATATGGAAATTTAAAGAAGAAATCATAATTTTGATGCCTTGAAAAAAATCCCATTGTCAGGCAGGTTAAATAAATAAACCCCAGGAAAAATTACATTAAATTCTTAGAGAGAGGGAAGTTGGGGAGGGAGGGGTGGAAAGATCAATTCCTAAGCAATGCCTGAAGTTTGGGAGGCAGTTTGGGAGTCAGTCCTCACCTTCTCTATAAAACAGCCTGGAGTGAAACAGGTCTTGGGTCAGTGAGGGAGGTGGCTGGAGGAGAGGGTGCTTCCCTCTACCCCAGCCGGGTGCTGGGGCCACTGGGACCCAGCACTGCTGGCAGAGACACGGTTGTGCGTGGAGAGGTAATCTCCTCCCCAGGTAAGGAGATTTTCATTTTAATTTTGCACTGGTCGTTTTACACGGGAAATGTCAGCTGAGGGAGGGGAGTTAATCTAAGCAGATGTAGCTTAGCACAGCCACAAAATCATCCAGCAGAGAAAATAAAGACAGCCAGGGATAATATCACTGGACCTCTCTCACTTCTTATTGCCCCATTCCTTTCTCTTCCTGAAAAGTCACACATAATTTTTAACATGTGAAACAGGCGTATTACCCGCCTCAAAACAGCAGGTTAACACTGATGGAGAGAAGCACCATATGGGAACCTACAAAGGACTAACCTCTTTCCAGCTGTACGTTTTCTATACTACCCTCATCCTGACAGTACATGAATGCTTCTGTTGGAGAGGACAGGCTGTACCCCTCACTGTAGTGCCCCCCTTTGCCCCCATCCCCACCGTCAGTACACAGAACCAAATTAAACTTTTGGTCAAAAGAACTTTTGCGCAAACAAAAAGAACAAGCACTCCTGAAGCTAAAGAACGTACAAGCCACCAACACCACCAGGGCTGTATTTTGGGTAAGCTTTCTAGGACAACCAAATAACACAAGACTCAGGTGGACCCAACATCCCTGTCTTGTGTGTTTGCTTGGTTGTTGGGTTTTTTTTTTTTTTTCCTTTTTGTCCCTCCTCTCTTTAGCCACTTTTTGGGCTTTTCCTGTACTGGAGTTCAATGATGGTGGCTGAGACACTATGAATTTGGCTATTCATAAACAAAACCACCAGCTTGGTATAAAACCTCTCTGAGATGAATGACGTGTTGGCAGCGTGAAGACTGGCAGTAGGCACTGACCATCCAACTTTGCTCAGTGGAGGTCTCAGAAGCTTTTTAAAGGAAGATGCTCCCCATGGTTCAGACTGAATCCATTACATTACCCTTCTGTCCCCCATGGTCTACTGAAAGCTGTGAGGCAAGAGCTGCTAAAAAAACCCATGTGGGTGGCTTGAAGAGTCAATCTACAGACACTGCCATGTTGATCTTTTCACCTGCTGCTGGAGTCTGGCTTTTTTTGCAGCACCACATCACCATTGCTGGATCCTTTTCAGAGCAGCAAATGCACTGGAGTCACACACTTAACCATTCATAAGTCACAAGAAAATGATCAAAAGTCCTAAACATCATACTGCTTGAAACTCCACAGGGGTCTACATGCTGCCCTGATAAGGTCTAGTGGGAACTAATCCTTCGGTTCTCTGTGTACCCATAGACACACATAGCCTTCAAGCATTTGCCACCGCATCAGCCATAACTAGCAGAGAAGATGTGGTAGCAGCTGCCCTCTAGATTAGGGCAAACAAGTGGGAAGCCCCTTTTTGTACTTTCAAATAGTTAGTTATTCTCAGACTTCTTCCCAAAACCCCTCAAACTTCAAACATAATTCTGAGCCTCCACAATTCCAGCAAAAAAAAGAGAGAAAAATAGAATGAAACATGATATTATGAAAGAGACCTCACTGTTTTTCAGAAGGAAACACCTCCCTGATTGATGACTCCAGTATCTAACGGCAGGGAGAAGTCAGTATCTGCAATCAGGCTTGCCCTGGGTTATGTCTGTCCTTGGAAACTCTAAATGCAACCACACATGGGACTAAACAGTCAAGGGAAACCCCAAGAGCTGTCTTTGTTTTTCCTGTTCTGTAAGTCTACACATCCTCAGTAAGAACAGAGGAAAGAGAAGTAAACTATTTCCAACATTTCCCATTTTCCTCGGAAAGCAGTAGCAGTACAAACATTTGAGTTCTCCATCTCTTCTCTTTGAGACCTTGTTAGTAACATGCCTTAACAGCTCAGCCACCAGCACAAGTTTGCAGCACACTGAGTTTATGCTCAAGCCCATCATCCCTGCTCAACCGTGCTTTAAATGGCCAAGCATGACACACTTGCACGTGGATATAACTGGGATGCAGGTCAGTAAAAGCCCTCTAGTTTTTTCCCCTCTTTCCATCATCGGCTCTATCATAGGCAATTAAAGACAATTTCTAACATCCTTTTCAACCCTATGAGCCATGGCCTCTGGACCTCCAAAAAAGTCCTCCAGACCTCTTCAGCACACCTTTGCACTCTTCCTGTTCTCTGGTTATAAACAGAAAGCTTTTCCCAAATTGGCTGGCCAAAAAGGCCAATAGCATCCTGGCTTGCATCAGAAATAGTGTGGCCAGCAGCAGCAGGAAAGTGACTGTCCTCCCCGTACTGGGCACTGGTGAGTCCGCACCTTGAATATTGTGTCCAGTTTTGGGTCCCTCACTACAAGAAGGCCATTGAGGTGCTGGAGCATGTCCAGAGAAGGGGGTGAAGGGTCTAGAGAACAAGTCCTATGAGGAGCAGATGATGGAACTGGAGGTGTTTAGCCTGGAGAAAAGGAGACTCGGGGGAGACCTCCTCACTCTCGACAACTACCTGAAAGGAAGTTGTAGCAAGGTGGAGGTCAGTGTGTTCTCCCAAGTAAAAAGGAAGAGAAGAAATGGCCTCAAGTTGCACCAGGGGAGGTTTAGGTTATTAGGAAAAATTTCTTCACCGAAAGGTTTGTCAAGCCCTAGAACAGGCTGCCCAGGGCAGTGGTGGAGGTAGTTAAAAGACATGTAGAAGTGGTGCTGAGGAGCACGACTTAATGGTGACCTGGCAGTGCTGGGTTATTGGCTGGACTTGATAACCTTATAGAATTGTTTTGGTTGGAAGAAACCTTTAACTTGAAAAAGTAATCATCATGTTTCCCTGTCAAAGCACAGGTGCAGGGAGCATCTCCCCAGAGAATAAAGGGTAAACGACCTGTTAACATTTTATGCACTGATAAATGCAAGAGCAGTTTCCAGATCCCAGAGTTGACACCCGGGCAGAGAAAGACATGCATTGCTACCCGACAGATAAAGAACTCAAAGGTGTTGTGATGCTCTGTGGCCTGCCCAGCTTTACATGGTAAATGAACTTCACTGAGAAAGGGAATTCTGGTCCTCTCTGCCCTGCTGCAGTACCAGGGTGTGATAGTCCTTGCCTTTTCCATCACTCCAAGACTACACATTTCCTTAGGAGTCAGTCGGGCTTTCTCTTCATTTCTCCCTCCTAACATACCTTCTCTAAGTGGGATTACACCCTGCCCACAGCTCCTAGGAGCAAGAGCAGCCCCTTCTGCACACAGAGAAGGATGTCTGCAAACCCTGCCACCACGTCCACACCACAGGGCTCGGGGTACTGCTGTGGGGGAGGACACCATCTCCCTGAAAACCTTTGCTGGGCTCTCAGGCGTGGCTCAGCTGACCATGTCTGTAACCCGCTCAAATGCTTTAAAAGGCCACAGTCACCCTGTCAGGAGCAGAGCACTCTGGCTGCAAACCACCCAAAGAAAACCAAAAGCTTCACCAGCTCCTCTGGTGTAGCAGCTCCTCATCAGGCAGCTGCCCAAGCCCCAGCACACATCAGGCTGCTGGCTCAGCAAGAGTGAGACAGCTCCCCAAAAGCATCCAAGTAAAACACAAGCTTCTATTCAAACCTGCATTTGGAAAACAAAGGCAGGCCACTGACAAGCCTGGGACCTGGCACAAGGTGGGAGCTAAGAGAGCTTCTAGGCAGGAGAGCAGAGCTCCCCCAGAACCCTTGGAGCAAGCACCCCTCCAGTTAGCACCCTCCTCACAGCCAAGACGGAGCACAGCAGGGCAAGCTGCCCATGCCACAGCCCCCAGCACAGCCTTCATGACAAGCAGTCACTGTCTGGGGCAGAACAAGAGAAAGCATTAAAAATCCAGCTCCTCCAGGCTGCAGGTAACAGATAGCAGAGCAGATCCTGCCTCAATTCTTGGCTTCTGTACAGAAAATACCCTCCAAAAAATACAGTTTAAGGCTGAAGCTAGTACAAATAAGAACCATGGAGTAGGTCTGAAGAAAATAAGCTTTTTCTGTGCCCCATCCCAGATTTCTTGGGTTCCTCCCGCACAGCTCACATCCATGCTCATAGCTGGTATCACAACAAACAACAGGGAAATTGAAAACATTACACTATAAAAGATAGTTACAGAAGAAAAGTCTGCCCAGATGCTTTTTCAGGGCAGCTGTCACACTGAAAAGTTCTAAGTTTCCTAAGCAAAGTGAACTCGGGCAACAGAAATGCACGTGAAGTAGATGGGAATCATTATGAAACAAAAACCATCCAGATGCATTAAACATGTTCTATTTTAAACATGCTCTACATGCTTCTTAGCTTGCCCTTCAAGAGGCACCCAGGTGAAAAGTCCAAGTGACAAAAACAATCCATTTGAAGGACAGTTTCAGATAAATAAACCAGATCAAGCACGAATCAGCTCCCTGGGTCTGAGATCAGAGCAGCAGCAGAGCAGAGGGCACGCACAGCGTGAGCCGTTACGAACAGCCCCTTCCAGATTTCCCCATCGCTCAAGAAATCTCCAGCATGCAACAGCACGTGGCCTGCATGAAGAATGTCATCTGCTTATATACTGCTTGGTAACTGATGGCAAGAACATACACCAGAGTCCAACTCTCAATGGAAACAAGCCAAAATAATTCCCTTACCTTCCGTGAAGCTGCCTGTAAGAGTTATGACGACAAACACTTTGCCTTCTGGCTCCAAATCCACCTGAAAAAGTAAAGGAAATGTTAGAATATTGTTTTTCAAGGCAGGATTTTGCATGATAAATCCTGCTGACATTTAAGAATATATATATTCTCATGCACTCCCTTGTTTTTACAAAAATATCAAGCATCCGTGGCTCAAATTGTTCAGCACTTCTAGGAAAAAGAAAGAATCAAGTTCCTTATTTTTTCTGGAGCCCTGAATGTTGAACAATCTCAACCTTGCTAGAGGAAATAAAGATTCAAGGGGAGAAAAAGAAAAAAAGAGGAGTAATGTTAACCATGTACAGATCCATGCACATCTGTTTGGTGATTTATATGCATATTTTCCCTGTTATTTCTTATCCCATTGAAATTGTTTCAGTCTCTCAAAATACCACCAGTGATGGGGTAAACTCTGACTTCTTACATAAATCACCTCTTGGCCTTAAGCCACAGAAAAGAAGAAACTGTTAGTGCTGTTACCTAAGGACTTGCTGTTGTTTAATCTAAATTCGATGGAGATACAGAACATAATTTTAGGGATCAGAGATTCAATCCCAGCATCGGTCAACCTGTCCTTGAAAGAAGGTATTTATTTTTCATTTTTAGATATCTTTTTAATTAAGGTTTTGCTTTTGGGAGTTTTTTTTGTTCACCAGCTAGTTTTTAGCAAAAAATCACAGCTAAGGATCCCTGAAGATTGAGTCAGAAATCTCACTTTAAAAACAACAAACAAGGAACGCCCCCATACACCCCCAAACTGCCAGGTTAACACTAGCAAAGAGGATCTTCACACCTTGTGGATATCGATACTTTGCGCAGAACAGAAATTCTGAAAATAGAGCTCTCTGAAGGAATGACTAAACACGATCATTCAAACCCACTCTGCTCTTGTACAGCCACCCTTCCTGGGCCTGGCAGAAACAGAAGCAAGTCTTCCTCATCAGCAGCACCAAGTTTCATCACAGAGGTGCCTAGGATTTAGTACACCTTGGTGTGCACACTGTGGAGTGGAAAAAATATTTCCCAGTCCTGTGAGAAAGAATGATGAGCCCGGCTCCTTTTTTCTTGGGTAACACACGACATTTCCTGCCAACACTTGGATTCCTGTCCAGCGTTAACACATACCACATCATTCAAATAAACGTCGAACCATAAGCCAAAGTTCCCAGAGCAATGATGTAGGGACCACCACTAAAGCAGGCACTTGGCCGGGGCACGCAAAACCCTGCCACGCACCAACTGGTCCTTTTAGGGGAATAACATTAAGGTATAGGTAGAAAAGAAAGTTGATCTCTATATATCTAATGGAGGCGTCAAATAATCACGTCACAAACGGATAGGAAGTACCTGCACAGCTGTATGTGAGGGAAGGAGGTGTCTGAGCCAGGCTGACTCTGCAGCGTTAAGGTACAGCAGCGCTTTCTGCTGGCACCTCCGCTCCTAGGGATGTTAACCGCAAATTCACCAACACCAGCCGAGAGAAAACAGTCTTCTGGGGTAAGTGAGGGGGATGCAGAGACAGCATACACCATTAACACTATGTTTCCCTAGTCTACAATCTCTTGCAGAAGTAGAGAAATTGGTTTCTTACCATATTGGGAATTTGTAGGATGAGCAGAGCAAGTATTTTCAGAGAAAGGATGAGAGAACAGCCCTTTCACATGACTAGCTACAGTCCAGAAGTGACACACTTCTATCAATGGGATACAAAACAGGGAAGCTAGAAATGCTTGGGAAAATCCTATCAAAATGTTAATTTTATGGACACTATATTTTCCACTATAAAAGCCAACCAAAAAAACACCAAATCAATCTCACAGGGAAAATTTAAATTAAATATTTAGCTTTGACTCAATATTAATTTTCATGTTTGCTTGGGCTGCTTCCTACACTGGTTTTAGGAAGCTGTGTTTGAATAGCCCTCTGTCTCCATTAACATGGAACACACTCCCCAAGTAAACTTCAACTCCAGTAATACCATGCATCGTTTCTGCCTAAATTTCAGTTCACTGCATAGATCACAGCTTTGCAAAGAAATGATTCTTCCAAAAATACATAATAGCTATATTATACCTACATATACAGTCACCCAAACTGATTTATGGGATATCAGGAACTCAGATTTTATGGGAGAATCCTTACTTACTTAGGTTTCCACAATCATTCTTCAGTGCTTATCATTTTTCTGCCATTCTCCATACACAGCGATACATTAGGCTCCTGCCTTCACATTCATAAAGAGGATCCTTCCTCCCTTCTGGTTTCCAGTGGGATATGGAGCAAATCCTGCACTCTTTGTTTAGTCTTAAGAGCAAAGGCTTATCAAGACAGGAGCAGCTGGGCTGAGATCAGGAGATGCAACAAAAGCATCACCCACCTTTGACGAACAAAAATTGGTCCAAACTCTGGGACACACCTCGCTCTCCCCATCACTGCAAATGGGATTCCTCAGCCCAGGGTAGCACAGTCTTACAAAACAGAACCAAAGTAATTCTGCAAGTAATAGCAGGAGAGTTAGGAGAGTTATAAAACAATCTCTCTCCCCTCCAGACTCTAAGATTAAAGACCAGTCAAAACCCCTACACCAACTAAGCAGCTGGACTCACGTTATACCACAGTTCAAGGGCACTCAATAAAGAGGATCTGCCTACACTCACAATCTTCTCAGGGCGCACATAAGCAGGACCTAATGAAAAATTACAGCTGAAAGGCTCCAAAACGAGGACTGAAGTCCCAGCATACCAGAGGCTGCTGAAACTCTGGCACACCAGCACCCTGACAGATGCAGGACCAATAGTGAAGTCTTGTCCGACATGAGAGGCTAAACTAGACCAAAATTTCTCTAGTCTTAAACTGATAGCAACCACAAAAGATAAACTATGAAATTAAATAATTAAAAATAATAGACCACTGGTAAAAGTCTGGCTCTCGGACCTGCTGTGATCTCTTTAAAGGTGAAATTTGACCGGTAAGCAGCAGCCAATGCAATACCTGAGATCAACTCCCAGATAAGGGGAACGTGTCTGAAACAGAAAATAATCTCTGACCTAGAAAACTGAAAGGAAAATGTCTGACTGCAGACCTGCCCTCCCACGAACCTGCCTGAGATCAGACAACTGAGCAGCTCTGGGACAGCAACACACATCTGACAGAGCATGGTTTCTCTTGCCATCACACAGACCCCCTGTCCCACGGCCACACAACGTGGAAGGGCCTCATGCAGGCGGCAGTTACCTCCCGTGAGCTCCTCACGCTTGCCAGCCCACAACCCCATGCCCGTACAGCCAGACGGATGCTCATATGCTGAGCCAGCATTCACAGCTGGTGGCTTGCTAAGCCTGGGCCCCAGGGCTAACCTCAGCCATCCTTGTAGCTCAGTTCCATCACGTTCCTGCCCCTGTTTTACGCCATCATTACTGCCCTTGTGCTTTGCGGCACAGCTACAGAACTAGCACGTGCTTCAGGATAGCTTTACTGACCCAGCAAGCAACTGCAGCTGCATTTGGGCACACAGAAACATGCTCGTAACCATCTGAAAGCAGATGCCCACAAATGAGGACTGTGGTACCCTCCTTCTCCCTCAAAAGGAGGAACTCCTAAGACAAGCCCTCCTTCAATCTCCTCAGTCACTAAAGAAGTATCACTAGCACCTACTTTCACAGACTGAGAGGACTTCTCACCATGCTGTGTTATTTAATAAGATTTGACCACCTCAGAAGGAAGCAGCTGCCAAAGGACTGGTCCTCTAGCCGGTGATGGCTGGCTGGTTCCAGCAATGCCAGTACCTCTCAGCATCAGCAAACACCCTCGGGATGCAGCCTCACACCAGCAGTGCAGGTAACACAAGTACCGTGCACACACTAAGTTTTGCTTCTCACTTGTTTTCTTTCCTCCCAGCATTGACCGTGGCTGCTTAACGGGAAAAAACTAGCAGGGGCCACAGTATTATTCTTGATAGAATTATTAAAGCCCAAAGCAGACCAACAATAGAGCTGATGCTGATTTTCTTTCTCAAGCAGGAGAGGCTCAGAGAAACTCAACAGCCTGAAGGCAGCACATATGATGCAAAGGGGAAGCTCCTGTATCATAATATAGGAGCTAAGTGATACAGGAATCTGTATGTATTTGACAACAATATTCAAAGAGTAGTAAGTACAGTGAAAAGTTTCCCAGTGCCAAGATCTGTGTGACACAGAATAACTTCTTTTAGGGAATCACAGAATTCTGCCTGGAAGGTTTAGCATCAGAGCAGGCGATGCACCACAGTGGGTTGAAAGTCCTGTTGTATTGGGAGAAGCACAGGAGAAGTCTGAATTTTTATGTGTGTGTGGTATTGTGAATGCTATGAAGTACACTGACCTCTGAGTAAATCAAACTAAACTGGTGGTGTTCAGCATCACACCACTGGCACACATAGCTGTAAATAGTAACCGCCCTCCCCTCTCCGCGGTGCTTTCATCCTCAGCCTGGTCCCCCAGAGAACAACTGGGAGAAAAAACACCGACTTTCTGGCTAGTTTAGAGGTAACTTGGCCAAGTTTTAGCTAACTGGGAGAGGAAAGTGTGCTTATCAGTGTAGTACAGCCTTTAATCGCCACTCTCTTCAAGTTCAAGGAAATGGAAGACAGCACGTGCCTCTGCAGCACAAAGGGTGGATAAGATCAGCTGCTGGAGCTCAGGAACCCCCTTTGTATCTGCAAGAACAACACAGGATTTTGGCCCAGAGCTAAGCATACACTTTAACTTCTGTTGAACTTCACAGCCGTACCCAAGAGAAAACAAACACTGGGGGATTTTGCCAAGTGAGCTGGAAATGAGCAGGTATGGACTGATGAGTTCAGCTGCGGTGTCGTTACGCTTCCAGTGTGAGACGCGACACTTTGGCAGCGAGGCTGAACACAGGACCAAGGAGGACTTCACTCCGAGTTCAAACCACTCACTCGATGCCCCATGCCTGAACTTGCTGAGATCGAGCAGCTCCGCATGACTTCAAAGGGAGCTGCAAGGGACCGGTTTCTCAGAAGGAGGGGCCCCAGTCAACCATCTCACACACCTTCTTCAGAAAAGGACTGTACTAACATCGTTCCCGATGACTAGGCAGGTGTTATTTACTTCCCTTCTCTGCATTACAAAAAAAAAAAAAAGGCACTTTGGGAGTGAACGAGGGAACAGATACAGGAGACTGAAACAAGGCTCCTTAATCATACGCATTCACGCATATAATAAAAACTGGTCGCGTGTGATTCATCAATGGAAGAGGTTTGGAAAACAAATTCAGAAGGAGGGTAATCTCTCAGGCAACATATCAACACCCAACTGAAGCATCCACTGAACTCGAAGAGCAGGTATAGTCAGTCGGCCTCTGAGAGAGGCTGGCATGCCTCCGTGAAAAGCTTGCTGCAGATGGGAAGAGGCAGATCTGAAGGGTGGCTGCCTGCTTGCGAGTCACTCGCTCTCCAAACTGGAGACAAAGTGGACCTCCAGGATGAGGTGCATCTGGCACCAGCATTAATTCTTGCAAAAACAAGTTTAGAAGATTTTTTCCTCCCTTGCCCAAAACAGATATTCCAGCCCAGGAAGCCTGATCTGAAGTACACTGAAATATTTTTATTGGGGAACCTTTTTATTGACTTTGGATAGGGCACAACAGATGACTGCCTTTACCCTGGAGCCCAGGACATCCTCCTGACATTACTGCTCCGTCCTCTCCTCCCCACAGGCACCATCAGTAAGCACCCTAGAAGTACAGCCTTTTTCTGAGCCATGTCAATGCTGACGTGGCCTCAAAAACAGAACAAGCCAGACACTTGCAGTGAATAAAGCAAATATAAAAGCTACCTGGGGACTTAATTAGCTTAATTAAACAAGTAGCTATACCTTTTGACTTCCTACACAATTTTTAAATTTAATTAACAGAACTGCATATATAATCAGTCATTTGCAGAGGCAATTCCCAAGGCTCTGTTCAGTTGAAGAGCTGAAAAGTCTGGGTTAGGCTAAAGCTGGTTTTTCACATGCCTCTAGTTATTTCTTTTAATTTTTCTTGTTTAAGCTCCTAACAGATCACGCTTATGGAATGTCAGATCTTTCTGTATTTTAATAAGGTAGCACCTCCACCTGAGCATGCCTTTGTTGGACAGGTCAAATAGCAACTTTTTCAGCTGAACACATGGTGTCTGGATTAATCAGTCCCTCTTGCTCATTTTGAGGCCGACAGACACCTGCCTATCAAGTCAAGCACCTCTGAAAAATCCTTAGGGCTCTCTAGTACAAAGGCATTTTTGCATTTCCAGACAACAGATTAAAGTATTTTTCCTCCAAACGCACAGCATGCAATTTTTAAGATTCAAATCAGTGTGCCTAAAAAAAAAAAAAAAAAAAAAAAAAAATGGTTGCCAAGTATCTTCTCATTCCTGCAAAGGCTGGCAAGTGCAGGTGCCTAGGGCAGATGTGGGCAGTTTCTCAGAATCCACGGCAAGCTCAATGCATAGGAGGTCCTAGGAGATGTCACCTGGTGAACAGCAGCGACCCCAGCTCCTCCTCCATCCGAGCTTTGAATCTGGTGCTGCCAAGCAGCAGCATCTCCCTGCTCCCACCAAGACTTAGTTTTGATGCCAGGTCTCAAAACAAAGAGCGAGCACAGGGTGACACAGTGCTGCAGAAAGGCTGCCAGTCCCACCTCCAGCTGGTAGGTCCATGCACCATGCTGAATTCACAGAGCATCAAAGCCCTCACAGCTCACTGATTCCAGTAGATGCATGATTAGACCTAGAGACAAAACCTGGTCCCTTAGGGTCAGCCTGGCCATCCCCTCGTAGGGGACAAAGTTGACATTTCTGCCTCTGGTGACGGTAACTGCCAAAGTTTCGGGGGAAAAAGAAACCTTTCCAACAACTATTACTGCCATGTGTTTAACACTCTGGAGGTAAACCCACAAACGGGTGGAAAGTTAGTCTCTCCTAACCCCTATAACCAGTTAGTCCAGCTATTATTGTAATATTGTCATTCTAATTTTTTGTTCCAGGACAGCTGCTTAAAATATTACTTTTGTTTTCAGTCAAGCTGCATAATTATAAGCTGTGCCCCAGCCATGAACAATCATGCATAACTAATGACTCTTAGCCAATCCTAGACTCTTTAATCAATTTTAGCCTGGTTTCATCCAAGAGATTACCCCTCTCAACTGGAGATTTGCTCAGGCAGGAAGAGCGAGGGCTGCAACCAGATCTATCTATCCCGTGAAAATTACTGCCAAGAAAACCTTCTTGAAGGGCTACAAATAAAACATAGATTAAAAAAGGAAGTTTCAAATCTTAAAAAAAAAAAAAATTTTTTCAAAAGCACGAGCCAAAGCCTGCTCGTACTGGAGTGACACCAACTTATACTGCTTTGGAGAAATACCTCTCACACCACACAATGGATGACTTATGAGTAAGAGTTGCAGGTGGCTGCTCTGAAGTATTTGAAAAAAACTGTAGGGTTATGAAGAGAGATACAGACACACGATTGGTTCAGGGACTATGAGATCTTTGTTCTCATAAAGAAAAACAGCAACTACACTCTGGAGAGATTTCTGATCTCTTTTTCCTGAGTTGGCTGGCACAGGGAGAGAATCCAATTGCCTGTTTATCAGTCCCACACTGCTGAAGCATCTCGAAGATCAGCCACTGACCCCAACAGTACCATCGCTGAGCAAGAACCTGTTCCTTCAGAAATTGCAGTGAAACTCCAAGTGAAACGGGGGACGGGGGGATTCTAAAAGTTCCATGCACACACCGCACTCCACAGCAGAGGAGGTCTTTCACCCACAGCCCCAAGACAAGTGTGCGGCTAGAAATGGCCAGGGTGGTAAACAGGCTGAGAAGAAAACAGGGAAGATGACCAGACTCTAGCAGCACGAGTCCATGCTCTGAGGGCACAGAACATGCCGAGCGTGGGACAACTCTGCAAACTGCCCACAAACCGCAAAGCAGCTGAAACTCCCACCTCAGAGCCTTCCCCTCCCGGTTCAGCGGGGTACTTTGTGGCTGACCCTCCCCAGCCGGGCCCGTGGGTTGGACAGGAAGGTGGTCTCACATGCTGCTGACAGCTGCTCTCAAAGCCGTGTGGGCGGCCTGAGCTCACCACAGGCAGCTCTGCCATCACCAGGGAACCGCTGCGCCGCAGCCTGCGGCTTCCTGCCCTGTGCAGCTCCTGCAGCGAGCTGCTGCTGCCAGAGAGCTCCTGCACGGCGAGGTGGGGTCAGCTGGTGGAGCAGCACTACTGCGAGACAGAGCCCTGCAAGGACAAAGTCTTCCCTTTTGGGCGATGCCTGGAAGAACGGATAGAAGCCAGGTGGCAAAAAGCCTGCTCTGAACCAACCTCAAACCTGGGAGACATCAAGTCAAAGGGGACTGCGCTCCTCTTTCCCACTGGCTGATGAACGGCATCTCATTTGTGGCTGAAATGCACGTGGCAGCCTGGGCAGACGTCCGGCAGGGAGCAGAGGCTGCTCCGCGCCCCCCTGAACCGCCTCTGCAGCCCAGAGAGCAGCGGCAGGACTCCACTGCCCGGGGGGCCACTCAACACCTTCATGCCGTCTCCCTCCCACAGCCTGTATCGCCATAGCCCACGTAACACCAAAACCGCGCGGGCAGGACGTGTCCTGCCTTTCCCTGACGCGCACGTACAGGCAGAGCTTTAGCTCTGCTGCAAACAAATCGTTAACTATACACGCTGCTTTGTAACACCATGACAAACACCACTGTGTCCAGTCCACCACGGGGTTTTCTTCCCAACTCCTCTTCCCTTCCTCCAAGAGTTATTTTTTGAAATTTATTTAAAGGGGGGAGGAGGGGGGATGTCACAGATTACTTTCATTTCCCAATAGGCAGATACTGACATCGATGCAGGACCACTAAATTAAAGGACAGCAAAGGCAGGGCTTAATTTTCAGCTGTTCAGACATGATTACAGCAAATACACTCATGCACACCCTGGATGCCTGGTATCAGGCTACCGAGCTTGCACATGCAGTGTATGAAAACCTGTCTGCAAACACCTATATATGTAACTGCAGGTAGAAGAGGCTGAAAGCAGGACAGGACCTCTGCTCTGGAGAGGACTGAGGGGCTTTGACAAGCAAACAAACAAAAATCTTCTATTTCCATTCAATGAACAGGTCAATAAACCTCAACAACCAATTATTACCAAAAAACCCCAAAAAAAATCTTTCGACAGCTATAGAGCCCCGAGACACTATTTTAGCTAGTACGCTCTGGGCACAGGAGCTGAAGGGATGATGCCGACAGCTCACATTTTAGGTCTCTCAATGAGTACACAATGCAGTAAACGCTGTTTTCTACCTCCAAGCCCTGGAAATGATCAAACTTATTTTCCGTCACATATATTCACAACTCAGTAGAATCTGGCAGAAAACCCAGGAAGTTGTGCCAGTTTTGCTGTTGATAGTCAAAGAAATAAATCACTGAGGGATGCCAGGCAGGCACGTTGGTGGCACTTCCCGTTTGGAAATGCTCCAAGGGCCAGAGCAATGACTCGGTGAGCAGAGTTTCCTCAAAGTAAAACACTGGCACAGCTTGAGCTTATCACTGATGCAACGTCCCCTGACAAAGAAAGGGGAGGGAGTGCTAAGCGAGGGAGGGAGCCCAGGTAGCCCATGCACCAGCCAGCGCACACCAGAGACCTGGGTTTTCACTGGAGAGGAACAGGACAGGCACCAGGTGGAAAGACAGGAGAAACAAAAAGATTGGGCAGAGAAGCAATAACGATGTTCTCGGTTTTGAGGGGGATTATTCTGAGACATGGCATTCTCCTGCAGTTTTAATTAACAACTCTAGACAGGCTTACGAATCGTTCTCAACTTCACATTACGCAGCAAATGTGCATCATGGTTGTGTGTTCAAGGCACTCTTGTTGGTCACCCAAGGGTCACCACCGCACAGCTACAGCGGGAGAGCGCTGCGTAACTTCGTGGATAGCCAGCAGGTTGTACAACGGCAGACAGGGCCCTCAACATCTCGTGTACGGATCCAGCCCAAGGAACTGTGGACTGCTAAACCAGCCGCAATACACTGCAAAGAACCTCTCCGCAGTCGTCTCCCCAGCACCTTTCCCATTTACAGCCTTGAGTTGTCCTCCAGCATTCAGTGCTGGAAAATATTTTCTTGTTATTCATAGGTTTTATTGCACAAGATGACGCTTCTGTGAAATTCTTCTCATTTGAGCCTCCATTAGGTGCGTCTCTATTTCTAAAATATCTTCCTACTACATATCATTCATTTGGTGAACCGCTGCTTTTTCCATTTTTGTCCGATAGTTTTCTTCTTTCTAAAACCAGGCCACAGCTGATGAGATCATGAGCCATTAAAATCCATCAGTCCTCCAGATATCCAATTTCTCAACACTCCAAGCAGACCGGGGAAACGTCACAACTTTCTGCCGCTCCAGTCATTTCTGTCAGACGCTCACTTGTGAAGAGCCAAACCCCATCTTTTTTGTGACAGTTAAAAAGTCCTGGTAGCATAGCAAAAGGTGGTCTGCTGGAAGAGTCCAGCTATTTATGGTGCTTGATCACTACTATCGAGATCATACACAATCTCCACCTTTTCAAACAAAGACTGCAAAGCCCCCTGGGGTGCCAACGAAACCTTACACCATCGATTCTACCAACAAGAAAAGCAACTTACGGGGATGGCAGGAGCAGAGTTAGAAACAACGTGGTCTTGGGAGCACACAGCTCTACCACCTGTCAGTATCACAATGAATCAATTCATGGGCAAAATCAGGTTATCAGCAATGTTTCTAACAAAACATAAGGTTTCAAATGACATGTCTCAGTGGCATGCCAGTCTTTAGAACTGCAGCTCCCATCATGGATATCCCCATTAAAAGCCTTAACTGCATTAATCGTCCTTAGTAAGGACACAAAAAGGAGGGAATAATTCCAGCAACTTTTGAAACCCAGATCCTGGCATGGGCTGTAACACCATGGAGAAGCCTAAGCACATATGTTCTGACCATTATTCCCAAATCTTGGATTAATCTCAGTGACCTCTTTTTTCTTCCTCTCACTTCCTCACCTGGCAGTTCCTTAACACTGAAACCATTAAGGACTAATATTTATGTCCAGACAGTATTAATCCACCACATCTCCTCTCACACACCACATTGCAAGACGATCTGACAAATCATTTGAGATGGAAGGATGAAAAGTAAACTATCAAATATAGGTGGTGTCTCACAGGAGAGAATCCACTTGGGACACCAAGAAAGATGTGGAGGAAGGTTAAAAGTACTTTAGCCCACACACTAACCTATCTTCCATTCCCTGCCAGCAGCTTATGGGATTGTTTAACACCCCTAGTACACACAAGCCAGAACATCGCGCAAAAGCAGTAGCAGTTTCTGGCCAAACAGCCAATTAGATGTTTCTAAAGGTACCAAAAAAAAAAAAAAAAAAAAAAAGGAGTGCCACAGCATGCACTCCCCCAGCATTCCTGAAGGTATGATGCTTGCTCCTGGTGTCCAGATGTTACTGCTCATGTCTCCGCTTTAATCTCATGAGGTCCAGTGCTGGGAGTCACAGTCAAGTCTTCATGAAGCAAAAAGAATGTAGGTTGGGATCCAGTATGCAGCTGACAACACCCAGAAACGACATGCCATTGCCAACATTTGCTTTGCCAAGTTAGATCATATCCTACTTGTACAGTGGGTTTTGTTTATGGGTTTGTTCTTCTGTTTGGGGTTTTTTGGTGGAGAGAAGTGGGAAGAGTACAATAAAAATATTTCTGTAAAACAACAGTTTGAAAAGGATGCATAGATGAGGTTCTTCATAGCTAAGGACCCTGTGTTGTATATTTATACAGAAAGGATTAGAAAAAAAAAAAGTCCTGAAATCCCGAAGCCAAGCACTTCAATAAGAGACAGACTGTCCAAGATCAAGTAATTTTTAGTCCTGTCAAGTCTGTGATTACAGTTTCCCTCATCTACCTCATGAGAGATGATCTCACTAACCCCTTGTGACCATAAAGTCATAGCTGTGACTCCAGCAATTGAGTTGAGATGGGAAGGAGCTGGAAAGCACAGGTCTCCAGCCTTCTCCAGGTCACCGGGTGGGTGATGAGGTGCCGTGTCACTGTTCAGCTGACCCAGCCATCTGCCTCCATCTGAAGGAGGTGGCACTTCTGAGCTTTGCCTGCAACTGCAAGCTGACAGGCAGCTTGCTGGCATCTACCAACAGTATGTTGTCTCTTATTTCCCCTTCTCAGGATTTCTTTTTCCCTTTACAAAGTGAGGTTTCAAGACGAGGATGCACTTCTCAACCAGCGTGATCAAGATGTACATTGGATTAAAAAAGGACAAGAGGTGGGAAGAACCCAGAAAGGGTCTGTAGAGGAAAAAGTCAGAATGTGGTTGGAGTGGTTTTGCTCACACGTCAGTTGAGAACATAACCTTATGCTGACCACTTTTCCCATGCAAAGCTCAACATCAACTGCAAAGCTGCAGATAAATGTTCTTCTCTTCAAACACAGCTTTTGCTGGGCATCACTGCAAATCCAAGCACACAGCAATCCTAGGTAAGTCAAGAGCAGGACAGGTTCTGTTACAAGGCCATCGTATTTAGGACAACTGCTGTCATGTTCCCTCTTTGATAAATACTTAGTTTTTGTGAAAGGAAGGCCTGGCATTTTATCTGTGCCGCAGCCAGTGTTGTATATGCTTTATATTACAAAAACACATGCTTTTAACTCCAGTCCACTAGCTAACATGTTTACAAGTATAAACTCCCTTCTAGAGAAAAGTACCTCCCTACCTGGGTGGCACTGCTAACACAGACCTTATGCTTCTCTTCTCATTGACAAACAGCCCTTGCTGAGGGGGTACATGCTACCTTCATTCCCAACGCAAAATCTTATTTACTCCAGGAAAAGTCACATCAATTTTATCCTTACAACTTTAACCAGAGTGCTTTCACCAGCTGAGGACAGAAATCCCCTGAACAGCATTTCTCTTCTTTCAAAATCAAATCAAATAACTTCCCTCCTTGAAGGTTTACCAAGCCCTGTAATATAAAGCTGAGAAGCCAGTCAAACAGTTCCTCCGAACGAGCAGGACACTTGGTAACCACCTTGGGGGGAAGAAAATGAAAGAGATACAGTCCCTCTAACGACTGCCACCCATCCAATGAAGTGAACCATTACGCAGTCCCCTAAGAAAGATAATAAAACACCTCAGGCTGTTCAACTCCTAACACGCATGATATTGAAAGAGTCCTAAATAGGACTACAGAAGTGGTGAGGAATTAGATCCTGAGCTGCTGACTAGAGCCTTACCACCGCTGCACCAGGAGTTTTGGCTTTTTATGAATCTGAAAGGTTCCTCTTGCAGCCCAGCGGCACTTGAAAGGCTTCTGGGAGATTACCACACACAGCACCACAACAGCATCGGGGTGGTGTCAGATACTGAGATAGAAAGTCTGAACAAGTACTGACCCACCGGAAAATTCACAGCAAGAGATGGAAAGATCTGGTGCCCTTCGAACACCTACACGTTCCTACTGTGGCTTTGAAACAAGCCACAACATTGGCTATTGTAAAGGGCACCGTTCCTGTGGAAACAGTTGCTTAATATTGTTAGAGATGGAGTAAGAATAAATATATAGGTGTACAGAATTTTGTAACTACCCCTTTACTGGCTAAATATATATATATTTAAAAGAAAAAAACTCCTGTTCTTATTGTTGACAGTAACATAGATTATCAGGCACATATAAAGTCTATTTTTGTGCAGTTGAAATAATAAAAAAAAAAACAACCCACATTTGTCTGCAAATAACATTTCATATGCCCAGGACTACTAACCTAAGGAGACTGTTTAGTCAACCTAGAAGTGAACCATAAAACTCATACTGAGAAAATGTTGATGAGCTTTTGCGAGGTCAGGAAGATTCTGAAAAATTGTTCTGAAAGGAGCGAAGCACAGGGGCACCGAAGGTTGTTTAAAACCAGCAAGCCCCACTTACCCTTTTCTCGCCTAACGTTCATGCTCAAAACAGGAACAGGCGCTTCCAAAATGTTACTAAAATAAGAAGTGGCATTGCTTAAAAACAATGAGCACCAAGTATCCATTGCTGAGGAAAGTCTCTCTGCAACAAGCTTATTTATATCTAGCAATAAATCCGCTGACCTCATATTAATCACAAACATTCCTTTCTCTATGACAAAGGGAAATGACAAACTTACAAGGACACATTAGAAACCTTCTGAGACAGCATCCACATAAGCCAAAACATGTGACAACTTGAGTAATCATTGCTTCTCTTCAAAGAAATCTACCACCCAGACTCTACAATTTTATTCTTGACAAAATCAGAAGAGTGCAGTTCTAAATTGAACAACCCAGTGATTTAGGATATAGCTTCAATTCTCCATTCTCAGGTTCTTCTAAAATTCTGGAGTTCTCAAGTTCTTAATTCCAAGAGTTTTATCCAAGAAAGCGGTAACCAGAGGGTACACAATCAGTCGAAGGGTTTTCTCCTCATTACACACAGCACTAAGTGACAACTGAAATGAGCGTGCGTTGTGTCCTGCCTGCCCCGCAACACGCACGAGTTCACAGGCGTTTTGACACCGCAAGCATTAACATTCTTCACTCCTGCAGATGTGCAGCCACACAACTGCTCACCTAAGACAAACTAAAAGACACAGCTTCGAACACCCCTTTGGTAGAGCTTCGGTAACATCTGAGCACGGTTTTGTACATAGAATCACTGAATGGTTTGGGTTGGAAGGGACCTTTAAAGGCCATCCAGTCCAACCCCCCTGCAGGGAGCAGGGACAGCTTCAACTAGAACAGGTTGCTCAGAGCCCCGTCCAATCCAACCTGGAGTATTTCCAGGGATGGGGTTTCTCCCACCTCTCTGTGCAACCTGGGCCAGGGTCTCACCACCCTCATTGTAAAATATTTCTTCCTTATTTCCTGTTCTCTTAGTCTAAAATCAGCACCCCTTGTTTTGTCACAACAGACCCTCGTAAAAAAGATTGTTCCCATCTTCTTATAGGCACCCTTTAAGTATTGAAAGGCCGCACTAAGGTCTCCCCGAAGTCTTGTCTTGCCCAGGCTGAACAACCTCAACTCTCTCAGCCTTTCTTCACAGGAGAAGCATTCCATCCCTCTGGTTATTTTTGTGGCCCCCATGTCCAACAGGAGTTGTCATTAACTGCTGGGAAGAGCATAAGGTTGATTATGAACTGATAAATCATTAACCAAGTTCTTCAGTAGATACAAAATAAAGGGAAAAGCCCTCTTGGGATCAAGCTCTGCTCAAAAGAAGATCACTATCCCCAACCCCTCAAAGGTCCCCCCTGCTTTTCTTCCACTCGTCACCACTCCTCTACAAAGGCAGCAGACAGAAGCTGCTTTTGCTTGACTCCAAAACCACCGTTCACAGCCCACCACATTAACTCTTCTGACCTTTGACGTTTTATTTAGCAAGCTTGGCTGTGAAATGGGGTAGGCGAGAAGCAGAGACATGAGCAGGAAGCACTCCAGCTCTCCTGCTGCACGCAGACTGCCCATGGGGCAAACAAGGACAAAAACCCGCTGGGTATTCTCCTAGATCTGCCCTGTACAAGCTGCCAGAGCTCACAAGTTCCAAGCCTGCCCAAAAGGTGTTTCATCATGATTAAACACAAAACCCCATTCTTAGTCTGAATGATTCTGTAAGCATTCACCCAAATAAAAGGGGTTTTATCCTTCACTAGAACATCAACTTATTTTGACTTCAAGGGACTGAAAACCATTCTGTGAGGATGTACAGCATAGTCCAAATCTGTGACGCCTGAGTCTGCCAGACACTCCAGAACTCAAGAGTTTGCTCTCCATTTCAACAGTGTCACTCCAAGAGGTAGACAAGTCCCAAGGATTTGAACACAGCGAGTCCTGACCTGAAGAGACAGCACTGTAACAGTAAATGCAGGGGTCCCGCTGACCTTCAGCTAGAGAAGCTAGCCTCAACTTTTGCAGATCTGAAACGTGCAAGAGAAACCATACCTGCTCCTGTAACATCGCTGCCCATTTCTTTGTCTGTATCATACCCCTCTTTTGTCCTTCAAAGGGAAAGGAGAAAGCCCTACTGCCTGGGTCCCTAGTGCGGCTCTAAAACCTGCTTGTTTCTTGGACATGAGCCCAATGAACTTGATGCTCTTCTAGGTCCACACCAAAAAACATTCAGCAAGATTTTGCAAAGGAAAGTGAAACATGTTCCTTCCTAGAATCAAGGAGATGGGGAAAAACTTTATCATCTTTATTAGCAAGACAGGCTAAAACTTACTTGACTAATTATTTGAAAATGTGGTCAAAATTAATTACTATCATTAAGTACTGATGGGGTTATTTTAATAGGGGCTCATTTTTGAGAGGAAGATGGCTTACCCTAGCACAGCTGGGTTTCTACCCAGTTTTGCTCCACACACTTGCATGCGTAGTAACTACTAAACCACCACAATTATGTCCCAGTACATTAAGGAAGACTTAAACCAGCATTTTTTCTTAGCATAGGTCTGTAAGCTGCCACATCAGGAGTCCCTTGCAGAAACAAGAGGCCGAAACTTCTAAGAGACGAAACTGACTGTAGGGTCATTTCCAACAATTTCCAATGAGTTGCCCTCCCTCACCAGCCAGTCTTGTGAACAATTCTTGTGGAAGTACCCAAAGCTCCTACACTGGAGGCTTTACTGTTAGTAGGTAAACAAATAATGAGGTGATAGGTGTGGGGCTCCATCTTGCAAACGGATTATGAACAGCAACAGTCCCACAAAGCCCTATCAGGAGATGGAAGACCACCCCACACATCTGACACGACTGTAGCTTTTGTATTAAATAGTATGTTCCAACTGAGTAGCTTTGACAAGAAATCCCTGCATGGATAGAGACCGCACATGAACATTTTCCTCATATGGTTATATTTTCTTCCAGGCTCAGGAGCAAAGTGCCTTACAGAATAAATTTTCATTGAATATATTAACATTAGATGCCTCAGTCTGTGAATGACCTAGATAATAAACTTATTGCACGGAAGCCAATTCCTTCCTCTTTCTCAGAGCTCCATGAGCACTCACTGTGCTCAATAAATAATGTATAACCCAGCCATCATTATAATCCCTTCTTGCATGCAAGAAGGAGGAAAGAAATGTGTCCAGTTGTACTGCCAATTAGACCGGTGCAAAGCTGGCAGCGTAACTCCATTGACGGCATTGGGAATCCACCAGCGTAAACCTGGCAAGCAAATGCAGAGGCAAGCATCAGCCGCACATTCTGCCGAAATCTCATAGAAGACGCAGACAAACTTTTTAGAGAGTGATATTTTACAAGTAAGAAAGGAGGAAGATGACTTCTATGTCAATGCTATTAAAAAATATGCCAGAAAGAAGTGAGGTACGGAGATCAGCTTCTTATGGAGTGCGCCGGAGTTTACATGTGAGGGAAGGTTAAGAATTGGGCCCCACCACATGAGAGGTTTCTCCCTCTCTTCTTTGGATATAAAGTATTTAAATTTTAAAAGAATTAAAGGATACGAGATAGAAGAAAACATTCAGTGAACCAATCCCCAGATTTCACCACTTAGAACAACAAATTTTTTCCTCTGCTCTTCAATCCTGAGGAAAGAAAAAAAAAAATGACAAGCTACACAGCCTTGTTTACCAAGGAAGATAAATGCAGGACAAAGTAGGAATTCAAACTAGTCTTTCATTACTTGTTCTTGATCTAGAAGACCTTCGTTATCCTGAAGGAACTTGGCCCAGAATTGAATACATTTAGTACAGGATGAGCACACTGACCCGTCTAGGTGGAGAGAATCAGTCTTTAACTCTCACGTAGACAAGCCAGCTCCAATGCTATCAGAGACAGCATTTATTTGCAACTATTTTGTCAGATAAAAGCATGCAGGAGTACAGACATCCCATGCTGATTTTTACCGTCATAGCAAACCTGTCGGTCTCTTTCCTATCCAGACCGTAGAGCCAGCCAGCTCCAGCAAACTGACACAACCCTAAATGATCTGACAGTGCACGTCTCTGACTCGTACCTACAGCATTCACCATAGTTATGACTGTTCCCTGCTTCAGTCTGCTACAGGATCTATAAAACTATGAACGATGGCAAGTGTTTTCTATCCAAAAGCAAAAAAAAAAAGGATTCCCAAGCTAAGACCCCATTGATGTGGTAGGAGGTTTAAGATAATAAAGCAAGTAGAGGTGCACGTGACAACTTTCATTTACAAGGGATGTCTCGCTTACATGACGCAGTAAAATTAAATTTACCCAAGGAAAAACACAAAGTACAGTACTTAGCTAAAATGGAGACTAATGACAAAGACCTGGGGAGGGGGGGGGAAAAAAAACCAAGCAAAGGAAATACAGAAACCACAGAGCAGGCCAGAGAGAGGGCTACAATCCACAAGTGCTGTAGGGAGGTACGAGCTGTTTTTTCAGACCAAATCAGATCAGCTGACAAGTCAAAATCCTGCCTCTGAGGATGGCTGATACAAGATAAAGGCAGGAAAAACATCTCAGTGTTCAGATATGTAACCACCAGCCCAAACCTCTCCTCAGCCCCTAGATGCACATTGCACATGCCGGTATAATTCTTACTATTAGGTGTAATGTCCTGGGACAGCACAGATACCCAGCCTGTTTCTCACGTCCTCTCCCTCACTTGCCACCATATGAGAGGTTACAGGGCTCTGCTGATCTGTCCAGCGATTTCACACTGCAAATGATTCTATCATTTTTTTAAAAAAAGCACAGCAGACACGTAATAGTCACACACCGAATCAGACATTTAGAAATAAGTCTTGGATGTATTTTCCTCCTCTCTTCCTTTTGACAGAAATACCTGTATTGCAATAAAAAGTTTAAAAAAGTAAAAAAATTCCACTAAAAGCTACACAGCATTGTCATAAATTGGTTAAAAAAATAGAATAAATACTCTATGGCCCACCTCACAAACTCAAGCCAGCCACCAAACTGCCAAACTTTGGTTTCATCTCCTGTCTGTTCAACAGCAAAGAGACCTCTCCTGGAAGGAGCCTGGAGAGCTGCCACCGTGTCACTGATACAAACACAATCAACTCACTCATGAAACTCAATACTTACGAAACTTGGCAGATGAACACCAAGAGTGTCTTTATGTAATGTTATCTACAGGTTCACACTCCCCTCCCTCCTACCCTGCCAAAATTTTTTTGTATTGGCAATGCTTGTGGGTAAATAGTCATAGCAGCACGCTCTTACTCCAGTGCAAGCTGTGCCGACCCAAAGGGCAGGTCTACACCAACTAACGGAGCACAGAAATTCCCATCCAGCAACAAGCAGGGCCAGCGGACAAACTGAAATCTTATCCCAGACTTGAAGTCCCAAACGCCCTGTGTTTGTGCAGCCCAGGGCTGCTCTCCTTCCCAGGCTGGGCTTCACTGGTTTGCAAGGTGGTGCTCAAAGGAGACAACCCTGGATGCCATCTGTCACCCAAGACACAGGCATCCCCTGCCTGCGGTGAATGAACCTCTCCATCTCGAGGGTTCCATCCCTCCATCAGGGCAATGGATCACCAGTTGGCTAGAGAGCACGAGGCTTTCTGGAGATGCAGAGTGCCCCACAAGGAAGACAGTGACCAAAAACAAGCTAGTGGCTGTCAGAGCAACTCTTCTGCCTGCAGCCTAGCCCCCGCCCCACATCTGAGGAGCCCCAGGAAAGAGCAAAGCAGGGAGCGAGCTGTCAGCCGGTAAAACTGCTCTGGCAGGCACATAGATCTGGTCATTGATTAGATGCCTCTGGTCTAGTGTAACAAAGGCACAAGGGCACACAAGGTCTTGCAGGGGCAGTGAAAAAGCAATTTTTCCCACCACATTGGGCCCAGTGCAGACACAGATTTTAGCAATGAATATCGGTAGCACCAGAATTGCTGAGGAACACTTGCTCTCACACAGCATCGCGCTAACACAACGAAACCCGGCTTACATCTGTTCATGGTGCTGGCTTTCAAAATAAAGCAAGATGGTTTCCTCAGCAATTGACTTCTCTGAGCAATGAGAAGATCTCATGATATCAAAGAATAAAAAAAAAGTCATTGGCATTGCAGAAATTGAAGTCATTTGTCTGGCTTACCCTAAGTAGCTTAGCAACATTAATTGGATGCTTCAGGATGCACTTTATTTTAGACATACATTTGCTATCTTTGATATAATTATAAAGCAATTCTTTCCCTCACAGCCAACCAGGGCTTCTTGTACCATCACAAGCAAGGGCATGGCTCGGGAGAGGAACAACTGCCTGGTGAGCTCTACCAGGACCTGACGCCAGGTTAGTTATCCAGGGCTCCAGCCTGGTTCACTGCCCGGCCCCACAAACAACACAGGGGCAGAATAAGCAATCAGGACAAAGATTCCTCACTGTCTCCAGAAGAAATTAAGTCTGCGGCATGGTTTGACATGTTATATTAACTGTGTGCCTAAACAGGCTGAGATTTGGGAGGCAAAAAGGTATGATGCCCGATCCAGCGTCCTTTACAAAAGCCGCCAGCAACTTGTTTCACTTGGTAACCTTCTGTTCATCTTTTCATGAACTTCCGTTCATCTTTTTCTCCACAGTTACACAAAAGGTCCCCAATTTCTTGATTGTGTTAGCAAAGCACAATAGCTACAATCAAGCCTAAAATGTCAAAGGAGCCTTAATAGTTTGCAAAGAAAGGGTGGGAGTCTTATTCACTCCAGTAAGGGATATGCGTTCCTATTGAATTACACTGTAAATCAGTAGACTTTCTAACGGCATTTCAAGAGCTTAAACAGCCCCCTTGACAACCTTTTCTGCAGGGTTTATTGCCTATATGCTCAAAACGGCCAGAAACCAAATCATTACTCGGAAAATACTCCCAACAGAGAACCTGGGACAGCCTGGATGAAATGCATTTCTACAGAAAGACCCGGGGTAAAAGGTGAACAGTGAGGCGAGGCCCACGGAGTGCAGCGAGCGGGGCTGGGGACAGAACTTCCTGGGGTGCTGGGCTCACTGGTGCTGCGGTCACCCCGCTGGCCACCTCCTCCTCCTCTGCACACAGCCACTCTGAAAGGAGCAACCCCAGGGCTGGGGGTGCAGGTCTGCAAACACCCTCAAGAGCTGCGTCTGCCATGATTCATGCTGCTGAAGGAGACACGGGCATGAGCCGTTGGCCTGCTCCCGCTCCCTCTAACTGGAGCTTGCAGGTAATCGGGTGGCCATATCACCAGCTCGGCAATAGCCAGCAGCAGAAACAGAAAGCTAACTCCTGCACCCCGGCAACCCCATTAGCAGTGTGCTAACACAGACAGCTCTAGTCATCTCACCTGCCTTGATCAGTAAAACTATTTGCATCACATGCCCCAGGATTATTTAATACCTGACAAATAACAACAATTTTTCCTTTATCTGTTACAGCCTTTGACTTAGTCTGCAGCGTACTCTGGGGTAGCCTTGGCGCACGGGACTCTGCTGGTATTTTGAAGGGTTTGTTCGTAGGGCCAAAGCACAGCTGTGTGCTAAAGGAAAGAAACAGAAACCCAAATTCTGGAAGCTTTCAAAAACCATCCTACCTTCTCCAGTGTATGTTTCTCTCCACTACTCCCATTCTACATAATAACTGCATACCAGTAATAATAATCACAGAAACAACTTAAAACTTCTCAAGAAATAGGGAAGGAGCTTAGTTTACTGGAGCCTAGTTTGCCATTAACGCGCAGCGTGACTTTCACACAGATCAGGGATCTGCACCCTGTACGTGGCTGTCGTGCATGGAAACAGAAACCATGTGGACAGATCGCTATCGCTCTGTCTCAGTCTGCTGCTGACCTGTGGAAGGAGACACCATTTATTCCTACTCCACAAGCTGCAGTCTGTCTGCACAGGTGGGCACAGGTTGAGGCAGACACCAAATGCTGCATCACAACATCCTCTGTCACCAGCTTCCTGATGCAAGTTTTGCCCACCTGGAAAACACTCTACAGCGAAGCAGGAGTCAAAACAAGAAGCAACTGTATCATACCTGACCTGCAGCACCCTGGGTCTCTGCCAAGGTCATGATGCTCTGGGGAAGACATTGCATTCTTCCTTAACTTTTCGATTTAATGTTCAATAAATACAACTGCATATAAACATGGGTAAAACAACTCTTTTTGCCTTAAGAAAAAAAAAAATCATAGGAAAGGATGCAGGTGAAAGAGTTCAGGTTAAGGAATGCGTGAGAATTATTTGTCTCAATCTCTTCCTGCACACATGAGCAAATGGTAACAAACTCATCAGGAAGCTGCGATTGGCTCATTAGTCTTACAGTCCATCTGTTATCTAATTTCCTTTGGTATACTCTGATAACTTGCTTAAACATCAAGGTTTAATTTTAACTTCTTGTTAAAGTCCTAGAAAATATGACATCTCTACCCAGGGACTAATAATTTTTTTACAGTCCTCGTTAAGTAATTCCCTAGTAAAAAATGCAATTGAGTATCTGTAAATAGCGTGTCCCCAAGCTTAAAAATTACCTCAGCTACCACATAAAACTCATAGGAATAATCCTCTGTATTGTAAACCTCTCCTCTTTCAGCTACAACTCGGTACTCCACAGTATTTATGTTTTACAGACCTACGGCTACTTCCTGTACTGCACTCGGAGACAGTTAAAGAGGAGATACTACCTTTTAAAATGTACATGCCAAGTAAAAAGATCTTAGCACAGACCAGTGCAAAAGTAAATGCTTTAAAAGACAAGTTTCAACCCTGATGTAACTCATACCTTAAGAGCTTTGGGGCAGCAGCCAGCTAAATTCTCTGCTGCCTTGCACCTGGCAGAGTCATGTGCACCAGAGTAAAATGCTACCATTCAGGTTCGCACCATTTCACACCCACACAGGAAAATGCCTACCAGAAAGAACATGGTACTGGAGCCATCGCTCCCCGGTTTAACTACGTTAAAGCATGCTGAAGGCAAGATGGCATTTAATTGACAATATTAATAAAATCTACTGCTCTGCAACCTGACAAGGAAATATAAGAAACGGGAAACAGAGAGATGGATCATGAAGTTAATAAGCTCTTGCAGATTTGACCTGTGTAGAATTAGTCAAATGTGTTTAAGAACCAATACATTACTTAAAAAATAGCCAGACTGTGATAATGTGTTTACTAGAAAGACTTCAGAAAGCTATCAAAATGGTTAGAAGAAAAAGGGTCGGTTTTAAATTGTCTCTGGAACATGGATTTTAATGCAAGCCATGAACAGAGAACTCTGTCCCAGTGCCCAGTGGGATGACTCAGGAGGATAAGCATTACTGATGAGACAGTTCATGTCCATACACTCACACATCTGCATCAGTGTTTGGGGTCATAATTGCAGTGATGTACCTGCAAGTCACCTGGTAAGCACCAACGCTTACACACCAACTGCTCCTACTTGCCTCTCGCTGACACTTCCCACAGTTCTCACAACAGGTGGTGACCAATGTCACAATTAAACACCTTTTTTTTTTTTCCACATTTATGAACAGAGCAGTGTGAACCTGACAGCTCACTCTGAAACTTTCAGGCCAGCACGTGAGCTGAGGGACTGTCCCAGGGAATCCCTGGCACCTTGGCTCTCTGGAGCAGCGCTCGGGGAGCCAAGGCAGCCAGCTGCCCTGCCCTGTTTGGCTGTTATCAGCCCAAGGAGTTCACTGATAAATTTTTGCCCCTGGCTCTGAAAAATGAACATAAAAATTCTAATTCAAATCAAAATGAAAAATTGTGCACAGCTGAGTTAAGTGTAACCCACGTTAAACTTTGAGGATTCACCGAGTCTCCCCTCACTTCACTCACTCCTTCCCTGCCTGCGTGGGCTTTTGCTTTGGGGATGGAAAAAGGGCAGTATGAAGGATTTCAGAGCAGAGGTGTTGCAAATCATCTGCTAATCTCTTGTGGTGCCTTGTATCATGCCAGCATTTCCTATGGTTCTGGTTACACAAAACCCCATGACAGCCTCACTGGATTTATCGAGATATATTAAATTACCAGAACAAGATGCTGTTCCCTGTCATCATGTGATCCTGGCCGCACACTACATGAGATGCTAATGAAGCAAGTCAGAAGGGAGGAGAGAGAAGAAAGGGAACAGAATGTGAATGCTTGCTCACTTCCCACTAAATCCACCCCAGCTCTAAGTTTTAGACATTAACTGAAAGGGAGAGCAGTGGCTCGCAGCCTCTGTCTACAGGACCAGATATAACAACAGTTTATATCAGTCTAGTTAAAAAAACTCACTGATTTCCCTCCATATTGCATCCATCACCTCACAGGAACAAGAGCTCATAAAGCGCATCCCTGTCCAGCAGGGACAAGAAACCTTTCCCTCACCAAAGGCCAGATGAGTACTTCAGGCCACAGACTGCATCTGTCCTGCAGGACATCTGCATCTGCAGGACGGATGAAATGCAATAAACAGCGGGTCCTTGGACACACAGGCATCCCCTCCGGAGGCAATATTATTACACATATTTTAGTGATGTAAATAAGGCCACCACCTGGGCAACAGAGCCGTCCAATCCCACGTGTAGCCAGGTTCGGTGCTACCAGGACTCCAGTGTCCCAAGAGGATCGGCCCCTTCTCAGCGGCACAGAGGAAACAACCGCAGCAAATCAAACTCAACGAAAACCCTCAGACACACAGCTCTCTATAGTGAGCTCACTCACAGGGGCCCGTTCCACATTTAAAACTGTTTTAGCACAAGTCCCAGGAGCAGTCTCTCCCCAGTGCCACAGGCAGCCTGGGAAGCCGAGTACACACCCACCAAGGAAGCCCCCCGTGAACACTGTTCTGGCTGTGCTGTCAGCAGAAATACCTGAGCTAACTTGTTTGAGGCTGGCTTGGACCCCTCTGCCCAACACAAAATCACATCACTGACTGTCTCAGAGAGACCACCTTGAGTGCAGGAAGCTCAAGCCTATCCATACAGTACCTAAGTACACCATAAGAAGAAAAAAAAATAGCCCAAAATATACACCTATTAAACAATCTTGCAACTGGTATTTCCCTGTAATGACCTCAGAGGTGCAGCATCACACCTCTGTAACAGACAACGGCTGAGAACAGACAGCACCCGTGTTCTTCCCAGTGATACAACCAAGATGCCTATCTGTTCTCGATGCTGTCAGCTCTCTTTCCTCCACGTCTGATTTTATTGTGGTGGTTACCTGACCACACGTGCTGAACTTCCTGGCCACAAAAAGTTAATACCTACCTTAACCTCAGAAGCTGTCAGCTCTTCTGCACCTTCTCTACCTAAAAGAAATGCCTTTTTTTTTTTTAAGCTAACACTTACAAGTAAACTACTCTCTGGATCAATAGTCACTTCTCCTCCTTTACAGTACTGGAAGCAAAGGCACAGTTTAGACCCTGTACTATTCCTTTCAATTACCATTAGGACTAAAACATAAAAGAGGTTCTCTGGGCCGGATGCAAGTAACATCTACTTGGAAATAACCTAGAATTAGCTGTAAGTGAAACTTCAACCAGCACACCGCTGTATATAACAGACGGAAGACTAGTCCCGCCATTCTGTTAATAAGTCAAAGAAATTCACATGCACACATCAAACGATTGTGCAAGCAGGTGTAGATTTGAGCAGAAATACATCCAACCCCAGGTATTCAAGTTTCCAAGCACACCTCTGTGTGCTAAGCAAAAGAAGGAAGGTATGAGATGGTCGAAGTCTGCCGGTGTACTTTGCCAGTTACGTATTACCAGCCTTCCCTCTGCTAGACTACGGAGGGGAGACTCCACACCCCTCAGCTACGGGGTCCAGACCCTCAAACTACAACAGCTGAGACCTTTTGTCCTTAGAGTCCCAGAACGCAGCAGCTGGAATAGCAACCTAAGCAAATCTTCAGCACAGGAGCACAAACAGATGCACGAAGGTACGTACACCTGCGTGAACGCAGACACACACGCCGGGCTGCGTGCATCTGCAGCACAGGCGTGCAACGACAAGCCCCGGCTCTGCAAGTACCCTTGGAGCGCCGTCATTCATTCAGAGAGGAGCCCGGCGCCAGCTTCTCCTTGAAGCTGGGCTACTCACCCAGCCTTCGAAGCTGTCGCTGGGGCCCGCCGAGCGCAGCAGGTCCTGGAAGTGCAAGGTGCAGTTGGCCACGAAGTCATCGTAGCCGATGGGGGTGTCGTGGAAGACGGACAGCTCGATCTGATGGCCGTCGGTAACCGTGGCGGAGAACTCCTCGTTGTAGGTGGGTTTGTTGGTCTTCTGCTTGGTGCTGGTCTGCCCAACGCGCACCTGGTCCACGCTGACGGTGACATAAGGGTCCAGGAGCTGGTAGCCCTTGCGGAAGAGCGAGTGCCGGAGGGACCAGCGGGTGGGCTGCAGGCCCACCGCCTCCCCAATCCGCACCTTCAGGTACCCGTTGAACTTCATGGCTCCGGACATGGCCGCCCCCGTGGGGCGCCCGGGAGCCCGGCGGAGAGCCAGTCCCCTCTCCCACGGAGCCGGACCGGCAGCCAGCCCCGCCGCGCCTCTTCAGGGGGCTGGGCGGCGGCGGCGCGCCCGCCCCCGGGCCATGCCGGGGCCCCGGAACTGCCGCCCCTCCGCCCCCGCGCAACCGCCCAGCTCCCGCGGCAGCGGGCAGCCGCCCCGCCGCCCAGCTCCGCGCCGCCGCAAGCGCCCGGCCCGAACCTCTCCTGCCTAGTGCGAGCGGAGCGACTCGGGGCGGCGCGGCGCGGCAGGGGACACCTGGGGCGTGGGATGGCGCCGGGCGGGGAGGAGCCGCGAACCCGCGCCGCGGGGGCGGGCCCGGGGTGGAGAGCGGGCGGGACGGGCGCTTGCACGGCTCGTCGTGGCCCGGCGGCGCTGGGCGGCGCCCGCCGACGTTAGCACAGGTGCGGCCGGCAGCAGCCCGGAGCCCCGCCGAGAAGCGGAGACGGGGCCGCCTTTCCCCGCTCCACCTGGACGGGCCCCCTCGGGTCTCCCCAACACCGCCCGCCCCGGCTGCCGCAGCCCCTCCCCTCGCCGTTCCACACCTCCTGGGGAAGGGCTGGGGCTGCCCCTGGTCACACCTGCGCTGCAGCGGTGGTACCGCTGCGTGGGGAGGGCAGTTGAACAGCGCAGCGCTTTGTGCCGAGTCTTCCGCAGCCGCGATGTGCAGTTCCTACCGCGGGAGCGGCGCGTTCAGCGGGGAGAACACAAGGATGTGTTGATGTTGCTATCGAAAAGTTCGTTGTTACAGCTCTGCCGCTTGCCGTTAATCGCGTGTCATTAACGTTCTTGGCACTCGGCGGGCAGGGGTGGTGTTGGGGTGGGTTTCTTACGGGTTTCTCATTGCACGTAATAAAGCCGGAATTTAAATACTTTTACTTACTTTCCAAAGTTCACAGTGAAATGGTGGGGACTGGGTAGGGCAGCAGTGAAATCCTGCTTTCCTGGTGATAGTTCGGCAGATGTTGTCTGAATTAGGCTGCAATCCCCGCAGCGGAAGGAGATGTGGTCATGTGAAGGTCCCCACCACCGCTGGATGATGCCAAGGCTGGCTGAGAGCATGCAGCCTCTTTTTTTTTTTGTGTGTGTGTTCCTTTCAATTTTCTTTTCTTTTACTTTTCCAGCCTATTCCTCTCCTCTTGACCCTTTATCTGTCACATTCTACCCATTCGCTGGCAAACTGCCTCTGGTTTCCCACCCCCTTTCCTCTTTGCTATTCTCTCTGCTCCCTTTTTTCCACATTTTGCAGGAGCACCAAGCCAAGGCTCCTTCCAGCCTCAAAGCAGGGCTCCAGTTGCCTCCTGAGGAGAAAGCAGGTGGAACAGGTTCAGTAATGGGATCATTCCTCACGTGGAAGAAACAGTTCTGCAAGAAAAACTTGTAGACCCTTAGATAGACTTTTGACAGGTCTCCTTGAGAGCTTTTAAGTTCCTTGATCTGTCACTATTAGCTGTAGCAAAGAAACATTTAAGAATTTTTTGAGCTTGGCCAGGACAGTTCATGCTGGGAAGGAATGCAGGCTTCATCTTAGAAACTGCTAAACTGCACGAAATCCAGCCACCACAGAGTCTGGATCTTGTCTCCAGGAATGACCAGCTCCAGGTCCTTTAACAGAAGATATGGCCACACAAACACATAGTCTGTTCCCACAAAAGATTTAGGAATTTTTTTTGTTAGGTTGATGTTCCTTCTGAAATGCTTTTTAGCATTAGCTATGATCATTCTGGGTAGTTTTCCTGACACATATCCCGTTTTTAATCTTTCTACTTTCTTGGATTCCTCCATCACACAGCAGTGAGCGGGTCAGAATTAAACATTTCTTTTTACCAACTGTATATCTGCTATCGCTTTAATTTCTTGATTCACTACTGTTCTTCTTTCTTGGCACCATAAAATAAAAAAACCCCTTGCTTACCTTCTCAAGAGCATGATTATTTGTCATTTTGCACTTTCATCACGTCTACCCGTCCTTGTCTTGAGCTGGCACTTGGAATCCATGAGCCAGGACAGAATCCATACTGACCATGATGGGCAAACACAGTTTTTCCAAGACTTCAACGGGACTCTCTGTAATGGCTGCAGACTTAAAGACAGCCTGAACTGTAGAGCACCCAGCATGAGTGGCCACAGGATGAGGCTGAAGGCCTTATAAAGGCTGGAGTGCTCCCTCTCTAAACTCCACATCATCAAACATAGATTTTATTTTGCTTAGAGGCCATCAGAGAGCTCAGCACAATAGCAATAAAGAATGTTGGTTTTAAAAGAACAAATTTTGGCTTAGTGCAGCATGTCCAGTTTGCCTCTAAGTTTCTTGTGCTGGATTTATTTGCCTTATAGAAATTAAAACCTCTGTAGTCTCCTCTAACCATGCAGGTAAACCCTTCTTAGAAGTCTGAATATCAGCTTTGATTCACAAGAGCTCTTGGAGGTTGGAAACTATAGTTAATAGATAAACATGAATTACAATCACAAACAGCTATAATACTGTCAAAATTTTTCTCTTTACCTTTTCCTCAGTTTTCTGAGGAAGGAGAGATGAAACCCTTCCCGAGCAACTCGTTTGAAGTAATGACTGGCTCACAGATTTACTGACACAAACAGGGAGAAGACCAAAATCTGCTGGTTAAAGGTTCAGACGGTCCCATTTCCTCAGCTTAATCACACGAGGTGAGGTACTTTGCTGCGCTGTACTTTCATAAATAATAACAGTAGGAAAGGGGGCATAACGAACTTTTCCTATCCATCAATTCATTGGAGTCTCATGTGATAACATAATTCCAGTACCTGGGCCTTTAAAATAAAAACAGCAAGTATTGTAAAACTTATGGAAAAAACATGTGAGCTAGAATATTGCTGCTGAGCAGCAGTACCCGTTGCTAGCCGGTTTTCCATTGGAGGAAAAAAATCAATCCTGTGGACTCATATGATGTGAATCCAATTAATTTTGTTTATCCACTTGAACCAGTCTGGAACAGATCATTTCAAACAGCATCTGAACACGCCCCTATTCTGAACTCGCAGCTGAAGCCAAGATGACCCGCTCTCAAAGAGAACTGAGTAGTGACATGAAGTCAGAACATACCCTGCCTACTCTCCAGACATCCAAGCAGCAGAAAAACAAGCCCAGTTCAGTATCTTCTCCCAAGAATCAAAACATCCCTGCGCACAATGACCTTGCAAGGCTGAATGCAGCAGCACCATCTGGTGATGGCTGCATCGAACCTCCTTACACAGCAGGCAGGTCTCCGAGGCTTCTCTTCTCTTCCTCAGCAGGAGCTTGGAGACTGGGCTCCAGACATGGCAAGTTGATTCATTACGTGCCCTCAAGTGTTCAGGGAGGCTGAGCTCTTCCCAGTGCTTCCTGCCAAGGTGCACGGTTTCCTGAGCAGTTGGCCGATGACACAGAGTTGTTCAAGAAACTGACTGAGAAGAGTGATCAGATCTCCTGATGTTGTGCCCGAGCAGCAGCCTGGTGGATGGCACTCAATGGAGACAATACAAAACAAAGCACATGAAGCAATACAGCCTGAATTATAGGTAAATGACCGGATAAAAACCAGGTAATAAGCAATCTTACTAACCTCCTACCGCTCTAGGAGAACATTCTAGTGTAGTGGTGGAGAACCCCCTGGAAAAAAACAACTTAGTGCTCAATGACTGTCAAAAAGACAAATAGACTATTAGTAATTAGTAGAAACAGAACTGAGAGCAAAGCCAAAACTGTCACTCAAGCACCGTATAAATGACGCACCCATACCATTTATATCATGTACAAGTCTGCTTCTCCCTCCACCTCCAAAAATGCACCGTAGAGCTAGAAAAGGCACAGAAAAAGATGACGAAGGTGATCAAAGGCCATGAAACAGGGTTGTGAAGGGAGAGAAGCTACCTAGCTTAAGATTTGGGGTCTGGGAAAGCATGACTGATGGGGAAAGTGTGAAGGAGATCTGTACAATCATAAACCATACGAGCTGGATGAACGGGAAAGGATTTTTTATTCTTTCCCAGAAAAGAGCTAAGGGGAACTCGCTGAAATTATGAGGTAGCGGGTGGAAACCATACAGAAGCAAACACCCTTTCACACAGTGCTTAGATGCGATATAGAATCTCTTGCCAAAAATGGAGGCCAGAAATATGAACAGCCTCAGAAAGGGGCTAGAGATTAATGGAGGATGGGCTTGCTAGGAGCTACTGACCATGAGATAAACCCTGGCTCAGGACCTTCTTAAACCACAGATTGCCAGCTGGGAGGATTAAACAGAGGAAGGACCACTCTGTGTTTCTCTTATGTCTTACCCTTTTCTGCTTAAGCGTTTTACTTCTTACTCTGAAGCCTCGGTTACTGGCCACTGTCTGGAACAGCATGGCTGAGGTACGATGAATGAGGGACCCAGTGTGCCTGTTATGTGCCTCTGGATTGTAATTTCCATACCCAAGTGAGAAAATTCAGGAATGACACCTCTTGAGACTGGCTAAGCCACTGTTCCCTGCAGATGAGTGAATGGCCAAAGACGAGAACAACTCTCTGGTTTACTCTTGCATTCTTCCTTCAGGTCACATTAACCTTAAGGCTAAGTTTATGCAAGTTCACTCTTACGTTTTTGTAGTCTATCTGTAAAACTTGGAATTCGGCTCCACAAACAAAGCCAAAGAGTTTGGCTAGGACCTGGAGTAAGTTTATGATTTAAACCTGGCCTCATCTTACACTAGTGCTATACACAAATTAGAGCCCATTAATGCACCATGTAAAGCCTCGACTTCTTTTTCCTACCAAAGTGGGCATTATTCCCTTCACCAGCAACCTATAATTCTGTAATAATTTAGTATCTTCCCTATTTGGCAAATGAAGGGCAAATGCTTAAATGGCTCCACTTTAAATTTCTACCAAACAGTGGCTACATTCAGAAGTTTGTAAAGTGATGGAAAAACTTTGGCGTTCACAACTACCCTTGCAAAAATGCTACTGACATTTCTTGTAAATGGAACTGCAGTTAAATACGCTTTAAAAATACAGAAATTCAAAGAGCTGGAGAGGCCAGTGAAGCAGAACTAACTCTATTTGGTTCCTCTATTAATTGTAGTCTATTTATACAACTTCCCTTTTATAGTTAGTTCTGTAAGAGTGCTTGTTAAGCCTCTAAATAGCGACAGCTGCTAAAAACTGAATATCCCATGTGTGGAATCATTTGTGGTTTGGGGGGTGGGGGGGAATCAAATTCCTCCCTAATGATAATAATTATGGGATCAATCCAGAACTCACTGAAGTCTAAAGCAAAGCTGCCACTGATTTAAACTATACAAGAACCAGCCCTGGTTTGTGTGTTTACTGTTGCTTCTGATTTATTCCAGTGCAAACTAGAAGAAGAGATTTAGCCTAATACCAACTTTTCCTAGTTCACATGCATACTTATTTTCCACTACTAAATTGGAGCTCACCTGATCCTTATTATTTTTTATTTTTCGGAAAACACCGGGTCATTTTATAAAGTGCTGGTATTATAAACTGCAGAATATAGTTTATAAGAGCACTAACTCCTACGAGCCAACCATTAATACAACTAATGGCCTGTTTGTTGTATTAAACTGCTCTCATTTGTCTGGGTCCATTAACAAATGCAGTGGTCATTAACTGTTAACAGCAACTCAGTTATTAGGTTTTATTACTTGTACAGGAAACACTGGAGAACAAAATGATTGTTTTGGTTTACTGGGGTTTATTTCTTTCCCAGCAGTCCTGCCCTGTTATTTATAATTTGGCTTCTCACTTATTCCCAAACATGACTGACACACTCAGAAATGGGTTCAAGCCATCCATGTAGACAGTCAGTTAGCATGTCAGCCCCTCCTGCCAGCCCCACCTAGCCCAACTAACCTCTCCTGTAACAAAAGGAGAGCTCTGAGGTACCGGGTGGCTGGAGCAGCCTCTGCTTTTCTGACTTTTCTGTATTTTTTGGCGGGGGCAGCAGCTCTTGTCCATATATGTAATAATGGGATTTAAGTAAAAGAGACATTAATGTGTATCTAGGAGGCTGTAAAACCTTCTGCTTCGTTCATGGTTCTCTCTCTCTAGTTCACTGAAATCCAACAATCACATTTAAAAATATCTTTTACTTCCTCTTCATTGGGACTGATGAGTCAAGTAAGGGTGATCTCTTTCTGCCTTGCACAGACATTTAGTCCAGATTACTGTAGACATCTCTTCTGGTCTTGTGGTTTACGAATAAGCTTAGAGCCACAATCTTGCAAACGCTTGTATGTGACGAATATCACCCAGTACTGTCAAGATTTGAAAAACCTTCCACTTCCTGTGTGCTGAAGACCCCTGATGCACACCTCACTTGCTCTGCTTTCTTCACCCTGATTCAGTTCAAAGCAAGGGAAAAACAACACCAGCATCAAATTGTCACGAAGGACTGTCAACAGCTTGTCATGAAAGTGGATCTCATCATGCAGTCCAAGCAGTTTTCTTCAACCCGCAGCGCTGTGATACACAGATGAGGGAGGAGACACCCAGAACTGTGGTGTCAGTGCTCTCTGGAAACAGGATCTTCCGGACTCTCACCAGTTGGTGTTAGACCTGGCTGGTGTTGCAAGACAGCTATCAGTACTTCAGAGGTGGAGATAATGTGAAGTGACTGTGGTTTACCCTCTGCGCAGATGGGTATGTTTAGTGAGATTGAAATAACTTCATTTCTGAGCCAGTGGTCTTTTTCTGCTGCACTGCAGTTCTGAGTTGTACGTATGGCTGTAAGTTCTTCTCTCCTCTGACAAAGGCACAAGGGTCCAGCCAGTAGAAATGATCCTACCTGTTCACTGAAGGCTTGGGTCAATCAGAAAGACAGGCCCACAACCAGCACAGTGGCCCAGCGCATCAGAGGCACACGTGGTGCTTAACTGAAGAAGAAAGGGCGCACCCCTCCAGATAAAGTGATTCACAATGCAGTATCTGAACACATGGCATTGGAGATGCCCCGCCAATCCTCTTCTCGTTTGGCTTGTGGAATAGGGTCTTAGCATGCTTTGATTACACACAAAGTGGTCAGAGGATGGTCATGGAGTGCAAATTTGGCCAAATTACATCAGTCCAATGCTATCTGCAGGTGCATTTGGATGCTACAGCAGCCAATGGATCCAACGCATCATGGAGAGGAAAAGGGTGAGAGACTTTGCTAAGAACAGGTCCAGACACTGCTAGTTTGTAGGACCAGCACAAGTGATTAGGAAGTGCTTGTATTGTCCCTGGGGCAGAGGTTAAAGCCTCTTCTGTATGCCCATGCCTGTGTCTCACGTGGTGTGTGCATGGGGATGCGTAATGTTGTGGTGCTGGGGACTGAAAGGCATGAGTCAGCTTGTCTGCTCCTGCCTATAAACGAGGGACTTCTGATACAACTTCCCTCCTATCAGCTTTTGATAACAACTTCCTTCCTGCCCTCTTTCCCAAGCTAGCACGTGCTAACATATCATGCAACAAAACCAGCTGGACGAGAAATTTAGGAGTATTTAAGAAGCCCAAGGATGTGCACATTATGCCATTAAGAAGCTGACGTCATGGGAGGCTTGCTAGGAATGTCCCCAGATCATCAAGTGTGTATGCGTTCTCCTTACCTTGCAGTAACAGGGTGGAATAAAAAGAGCATCTCTGCCTCTTTCAGCTGCTGGTAAAGCTCAGAACATAATAAATCCCAGGATTTTCCATGAACAGCAGGACTATTCAAACACAGAGGAGACCCCGCAGTCTTTGCTTTACGTACAGAAAGTAGGTGCCATAGCTGTGACCCAGACCCTTGTTAGAAAAAGGCTGAACATCCCATTCCCCACTCTTGCATGAGATACTGAGCCATTGTACCAACCTCCCTCTCCTGTTTCTTCTCCTTCTGCCTCAAGCTCCTCTTGCAGAAATGAATCTTCTCAATAAAATCACTATGCACTTCATGCAGCAAGTTATTCCTTCTTTTTGCTCCCACTGGATCATGTTTTCTTCCTCCAAGGTGTCAGTTCAGCAAAGGAAGGGACCCTGCCACAGCAACTGAAGAGGACATTATGATTGTGGTGCAGCTGACACACCTGAGGGATGGGATGGCATCCAGTAGGACTTGGACAAGCTGGAGAAGTGGGTCTGTGTGAAACTCATGAAGTTTAACAAGGCTAAGTGCAAGGTCCTGCACTTGGATCAGGACAATCCCTGGTATGGACACAGTCTGGGGGATGAAGGGATTGAGAGCAGCCCTGAGGAGAAGGACATGGGGGTGCTGGTGGATGAAAAGCTGGACATGAGCTGACAATGTGCGCTCACAGCCCAGAAGGCCAACTGTGTCCTGGGCTGCATCAAAACCAGCATGACCAGCAGGTCCAGGGAGGGGATCCTGCCCTTCTGCTCCACTCTGGTGAGACCCCTCTGCAGTGGGTCCAGCTCTGGGGTCCTCAGAACAGTCAGGAGAGACATGTTGGAGCAGGCCCAGAGAAGGCCACAGAAATGACCTGAGTGCTGGTGCCTCCTCTGCTGTGAGGACAGAGGAGAGAGTTGGAGTGGTTCAGCCTGGAGAAGAGAAGGCTCCAGAGAGACCATATTGTGGCCTTCCAGTACTTAAAGGTGGCTTATGAGAAAGATGGGGACAAACTTTTCAGCAGGAACCTGTTGCTATAGGACAAGGGATGATGGTTTAAACTAAAAGAGGGAGATTCAGACTAGAGAGAAGGAAGAAATTTTTTACACTGAGGGTGGTGAGAGCCTGGCCCAGGTTGCCCAGAGACGTGGGAAAAGCCCCATCCCTGGCACCATGGCAGGTCAGGTTGGCCCTTGGGGCTCTGAGCACCCTGCTCTAGTTAAAGATGTCCCTGCAACCCAAACTATGCTATGATTCTATACTTTGCCAGTGCCCGCAGCCACAGCATGCTGACAGGCTGATCCTTCCGTTGGTGACATACCTTTGTTTGTACTCTCCATATCACTCTGGTCAGGAGCTGCTGCCTAAGCCAAGGTAATAAGCCCTAGATGCATGTGGTGAGAGCTTCACATTCTGCTCATTTTAAAAGGTGAATTAGGAAAATACGTTAAGCTTCAGAGGGGACAGTCAGGCCAGGGCCTGTCACTGCAACAGTGTGTAGCTTTATTTGAGATCAAGGAGGCTTAGCCCCAGTGTTCCCAATCAGAGAAGCAAGATTTTAGTGAGGATGAGCACTCAGCTTTCAAACGTGTGGTTCCCTTATCTCTCAGCACACACCCTTTCAGGTGCAGATGCCCATCTCTGAGGTAAAAGATGCCCAGGTATCCTGGAGGAAAGATAGTTTCTGGAAGCAAGTACATGCCACAGCCAAATAAAGCTTGTGTGCTTCTGGATCAACAGGACAGACACCGAGGTGCAATAGACCTTGCGCAGGTGTCAAAACGATGTCTCTGGGAGAGGAACTCTGCTGGCTATGAAGAGCTGGGGTCTGTTGCTGAGGAGTTTCAGAGAAGTTTGGCAGGCAGCTCCAAGGGCTGCCATGCTCTGGTCCTGAGGAGACAAAGCACCACCACTGTCTGCTGGCATTGAGTGAGGAATAATCTCTGAGAAAGGAGCGGCACTGTGCCCACCTGCCTGGTCCTCATGGGAGAGCTGAAACTGAAATGGGTGAAGCAGCAAATGATGGAGAGCTTGGTAAACAAAACCACGGCAGTGGTTGCCAGAGATCTGCTTAAGAACTAGCACGGTAAATGTTCCCCAGGAATGTCTAGCTAATATGAATATTATTCCCTGAGAAGTAGAAGGTTGTTCTTTTCCTGAGTAGTTTAACTTTGCATTTTTTTAAGTCCTCAAAACTGAACTGTGACCTGCACTAAAACCATGGTAAATATTGTTTAACAGTAAGTAGGCTAAAGAGGAGAGACAAAGAAGTGCATTAACGTTATGGGACTGTTATGACTACCTGTTGCAGATTCATTATGTGAGCTAATAATACCTAACTGAGCTGACTCCTTTAACACTGGCCAAGGATCTTTTCTTGGTCAAGGCTTAGCCTGATCTTTCAGTTTCCAGTCATGTCTCTCATTAAATTCCTTTTTGTTATTAAGAAGAAGTCCCATCTGCTGAGAACTGCACATTCTTTTCTTCATCCCAAGCACTAAACTCTGTTCCTCTGAAATGCTGAAGTTCACCAGTAATCTCCACTTATCTGTCCATTTTCTAGTAACCACAAGAGCTATCATGTATAATACCGATAGAGCAGATGGAAGTTGAAAAGGCAGCAGGAAATGAATGGAGTTAAAAGTACTGAGGTGAGCGTCCTGTAGAGAATATCTTGATGATGATCTCAGAGGGAGAAGGGAACAATTACCTGGATGAGGTGTCTAGAAGAAAAAGAAACACATAAGAGGTATTGGGCATTATTAACCTTTAAATTCTACATAAGGAATATTGATTTTTATTCTTCAGTGCATTGCGAAGAACTCTCCTCTTGGTTCAGAAGCACAGCCCAAAGCATCCCCCAGCACACACAGCGCTGTGGCAGGCTGCGCCCTGGATATGCCGTGCAGATGTATGTCTGTGTTTCTGCTTTAGACATTGCTGAGAGGAGGAAAACCTGCTGTGTATGCACTTCTACGAGATCTTTAAAATCTCAGTAAGTCACAAGAACTCTGTGATACCAAGATGCCATCCCAAGGACTCATTGAGGTAAACTGTTGGATTCCTAATAACGTCAAACAACACCTTTGTTGGTGCACACCTAAGAAAAGTTACCACAAAAGTTACCTGCATGTCCCCATCCCTGCTCTGTGGTGGTTACCACAGTGATACTCTCCCCTTCTTTTGAATCAGTGTAGGCTCAGACACTAAATACCAGCGGAGGCTCGAGCGCAGTCCTCTCTCACAGATCACACTGAGAAATTCTGGGATGTCCATGAAGAAACAGGGAGAAACAATGGTCAGTACTCCCCCATCCATCCCATTTCTGCCCCAAACTCTGCACACACGGAGCAAACTGTACGCATATGGATTCTCTTGCTGAGCTGAACTCACTCTGAATAATAAGCAGAGGAAAAAGGAATATCTCAGGATTGCTCTAAAACTTCAAAGCCCTGCTCCAAAATCTTAGGACTTGTAAAACATTTAGAAACAGAAGGTATAGCCACACTGCACAAGAGAGGGCATCCCCAAGTGCACGACGCTGCATCGGGCAGAAAGTCTTTAAGTGCAGAGCTATGAAAACCAGTTTTCTTCTCTTACCAAAGACCTCTAGATGGAGCTACCTCTTTTATTTTCAAACCAAGCAACTGCTGGCGAAGTAGTGCCAGCCCTAAGTCAAGGCAAGAGAAATAGAATGCTGCGTGAGGAGAGGAAGCGTAGGCGTTTGCGGCACCATACACGGGAGCCTCGTTTTGCGTGCATATTCCAAACTTTTCCATAATCCTTCGAGAAACCAGCTGTGTTGCCAAGGCCCTCGTATTGCTTAAAAAAGTCACCCCTTCCAGAAGGGTAATGTTTGAGAGGGAAAAGGGAGTCAAATTAAGTTATCTCAGTGTTGTGGCACTGATATACCGAAGCCTGGGAGCTGAGCTCAGTGCTGGACCAGGTCCCTATGAAGAGGGGGAAATGGCAAAAATTAGGACACCAAAGAACTCCTTTGCCTCCCATGATGGGGGGCTTCTTTTCTGGAAGGTTTACCCCTTCCAGGGACAGCAGTAGCAGTTTTCCCAGCAAGGCCAGCCAGTCTGAAGAGAATTGACTGCAAAGAGAATTGTCATGCTCAGCCTGCGTGATCCCGTAAGCCTGAAGAACAATCCTTGAAGGAACCAGCGTGCCAGCACTATGGACAGGAGAAAATACTGACGATGCTGTGTCCCTCTTCGCACTGCCCTATTCCCAACCAGGGCTGAGAACTGCAAAGCTCTGATTTTGGAAGGATTAAGGCAGCTCGTATCTCCCTTTAAACAAGACCCCAAATCCCACCTTCACCCTGTCACCATTGCACAGGTTGAAGAGCACAGATGGGCAGGGTCCAGAGTCAGCACTTCATTTCCCCCCATTTCTCATCTGCTCCAAGAAAGTCAATGGGAAGACAGGGCATCCCTCTGCAGCTCCCTCAGCAGCTCCCTCGGCAGCCACTGTGTTTCACTGCTGCTGGTGCCTGTTCCGCTAGAGGGTCCCCGCACCCCGCCGTGGTGCTGCTCCTCATGAAACCTGAAGGCCAGGCCCTGGAAAGTAAAAATCAAACTTTACAGAAAAGTATGCTGTAATTTTATGATGCCCTTTGATTTGATTCTGTTTGGTTAGAGCAGCCCCCTGGGCCGGCTGGGACCGCACCGTGCAGCGTATGGCTGTGATTTCAACTAACAGCTCCAGCCTCTTCCAAGCACGTAAATGTTAAAGCCTCCGGTGCAATCAAAGCTGATTTCATTTACTCTGGGGAGTAAATGAAAAAAAAACAGGAGGCCCACAGGAGCTCACATTTAAAATACATTATTTGATCTTATTAAAGGGATAAGAGGAAAAATGATCAGATCTCTAATATTATTTGCATTATAACAGTGCCTGAAGGCAGTTAAATAAGTGTAGGACTGCCCTGTGCTAGGAACTGGATGAACACCTTGTAAGGACACATGGCTTGTCACACACAACCTGCAATCAAAACCGACAAGACACAAGAGAAGAAGGAAAACAGACCAAAGAGGAGAAAAGTGCTGGCCTGAGACTAGGACTAGGACCTAGGTCACCCGGTTCCCCTTCCTTGGCTCACACTATCTCAAATGCTGGATGTTCACAGCATGCACTGGTTTTGCTGGTGTTTATTTTTTCCACCTAGGTTATAAACGTGGATGCACAGCTCCGCTGAATGCCAGGTCTCCTGCAGTCCGGTTTCAGCTAAACTAAAGCAGGTCACAGGAAGGACCTAGTGTGAGTAAACATTAGCCTAAACTGTGACCTAGCAAAAAGAACCAAATATTTGGAAGTGCCACCTATTTTCCTGACGATGGAAAATACACCCAGTGCTTCAAGCTCTGCCTGTTCCAGTACCTCCCATATCCCTGGAGACTGGTGGAGGAGGCTCTATGTGCCAGGTTCTAAGGGAAGCTCAGAAGGACTCAGTGAGCGGTTTGGCTCACATAAATGGCTATGCCAAAGGGCAATTTTTCATCCAGATTAGGGATATTATCCTGGAATTCCTGCAACTCCATCTCAATTCCATGGGAAGTGACAACTCTTGGCTATAGCCAGCGAACTCCCTGCCCCCGTCCTGCTCCAGACTGGTGCAAGACCTGGTTTGCTTTCTGCTGAACTGGGATCTTTCAACAGCCCCAAACCAATGAAAATGGTAGTTTATGTGATTATTTGGAGTGGCTGCAGGGGTGTCACTGATGTCATGGCATCAAATTATGAAGGAAATGTTGAGATACGTAACAGCCTGAGGTCCCTCGCAGCAAACACAGTAGAGGAATCATTAGCTGGTGGGGCAGAAGAGAACTGTTGAGCAAAACAGATTGAAATGTCCCCTGGAACAAAGCCCATTGATGGGAAAGGTGCTGGTTTCCACCCAGATTCCAGAGGGAAAGTCAGCTCAGCCTGGGATGGGATTTTGGTCAGCGTTAGAGATGGCTCAACAGACAAGGCACTCTCATGGGATGTGGCGCACCAAGGTGTAAATCCTATGATTGCAAAAGGGCTTTAACCTGGGTCTTCAGCATCTCTAGGGATTGCCCCAACCGCAGGGCTCTTGGCTATTTTGGTACCAGCTCTCTTACGCAGCATTTTTGCGGTAGAAGGAGAAAAGAAAAAAAACCTCTGAGTTAATAACAGAAAAAATTTTCTTCATAGGGCTGAAAAATTATTTGCTTCTCCATACTAATTACTTAGCATCTACCTTACATGCCTGAAACTGTCACTGATGTCTAAAAAGCACATTGAGCGGAAGGGATTTTTGTGAGCTGAATGCTACTGGACTTGATTTGAGAGCTGGGAAAACCTGTATGCAGGTACTTACAGCAGAAATTATTGAAACCCCATTGACATTGCTGGGGAACTTTCCTGTCTGAAAAAGGGATACAAGGATCTGTCCGGCAACATTAAATGTGACTGTTATAAGACTTGTCCTGATAGAGTTGGTGGTTTATTTTTCATTCAAAACTTTTTTTCCCCCTCTTTTGGGAGGTGTAGGGGAAGGGGGAATCAACCATGACAGGTTTCTCACATAAAATTATATGGTGTGGTTTTGACTAATACGAACATTTTTGATGTATGTGTCTATACAGCTCTGCCTGTAAAACATTTTAGGAGCCTTGCGCTCAAGATTTGTTCTAATATAGGCGGGTTATACATGAACAAGCAGTGCAATGAATGCACAGTCGCATGCTCCCCCAAACCCCTGTGGGTTGGTAGGTATCAAAACCAGAACCCGAAATTCCCTTTTGGAAGCCTTACATACGTGCTTGGAGCATTTTCCCTGCATTCGATTGACTGAATTACAAAATGAATAGCAGATGCAGGGCTGTCATTTCCCCGATGGCTTTGACAGCGGCTGCACCCTCGTGGCAATCGCTGTGTTCTAATGGAAAACACCACGTATTTCAACGGGGGTGCTTAGCTATATTTTGGCATTCTGTTTATGACAGAGAATTATTTGTTATTGAATCCCCAGTGGTCCAGAGCATCAACTTCATTCTAATTTCCAAGGAAGCCAAGGAATAGTTTTCTCCATTTACAGATACTTGTAGGACTATAAGCAGAAAGCAAGCCATGAGTGCCTAGGCCAGTAAACACTGCAGCTTGCTGACTAGTGTTTGTTTTATAACCCTTGGCACGTCTTGATATGTACATAATAATAGTTCTTAACCCATAAATAATATTTTACAGAGGTCACACTATAGTTATTTAAGTTCAGAGGTTTATTTCCCAGAACACTAAGTAGCTGTGAATGAATTATGTTTAGTCTGATCTGCCACAGAAGGGTCATAAACTTATAAGTTGTAGCAAACCATGGAATATTACTCCTGTATGTCAGGCAAACTGTACATGTAAAAGAATAATGCTTGATAAGGGGAAAGTCTTTTTGTTTTGTTAAAGTAATATATGTTCCTAGGGAAAGACTATAAAAATTCAGGTTAAGTGACAATTTGGGCAATCTCTCCACATACAGCTTGTGAATTCTGCTTGCTCCAGGGGACTCTCTCTGTGTCTGAGAGGCTACAAACTCCACTCTGATCAGGCAATCTTTTTCTTTCTTGGCTCCCTTTGGCTTACAGAGTCCCAGAATCCACAGGAGGTGATGAGAGAAACCTTTGTGCCTTTGCATAGGGCTAACAAAAAAAAAAGAGGGTCATTAAACACTGCCAATAGCCTGTTCAACTGCAACAGCCTTGAACGAAGAGAAGACTACTACCTCATTCATTGACTCTGATGGACGCATAAGAGACAGGGAGGGAAGAGAACTAAGCTGCTGATCATCTGGTAGGGACTTTGATCACTTTGGAGGCTACTCAGGGTCACCTGAAAGGGGAGGGTATAGCAGAAAGCAGTGACGGGGAATTGAAAATGAAGAGACCGAAGGGGCTGTACGTTCAGGGAAAGATGCCTTGTGCAGGAAACAAGAGATGGGAGCATGCTTTTATAACAGAAGGTATTTGTTGATTACAAGACCAGCTGAGATAAAGAAATCCAGCCAAAATCGAGTGGAAAAGGCTCCCAAGTCCTGAAGAGAAGAGTTAGGCTGATAGACTGAGAGCCAGACCTGCAAGAACTCTGCCTTGATCCCGAGGTGCACACAAAAACGAGGAAGGCAGGAAAATGCGTCTGAGTCCGTATGCTTTTTGGTGTTGATTATAGCAGTGACCTCAAAGCAATAATTAAATTGAGAACCTGCTGCAAATCCTGAGTTTCTGTCTGCTTCCACCATCCCTTGTCCCCAAAGCAGTGAACTGCAAGGTTAGAGTTAGGAAAGGGTGGTTTTAGGCAAGCAGGAAGAAAAACACTGGTCCTGAGGCTGTTCAGCTGCTGTAGCAGTAACCCTCAGGTCCATGTCACACTTCCCTTCCCAGGACCTGCCCTGTCTTGCCGTTGGCAGGTTCAGCACTGTGCTGTCCCCAGCGTTTTGTTAACAGGTGAACGGGGGAAAGCCGAGAGCTCTTAAAAACCTGAAAAGTTCCATGGGTGACCTTTAAACGATGTGGTACTGAGGTGGTGGCAACTCCCCAAAACAGAAATAAAGTATCTTCAATAATGAAGATCGGATCATTGTGGTTCTCCAAAATTATCCAACTCTAACCAGCTATTTGCTCCCTCTGTCTGCTGAGGGCCTCGCTGTGAAATCCTAGCTGGCCTGAAGGCTTTTAAGAAGAGGAGATAAATAAAAAATCAATCAAAAAGTCTCCAACTCCATTTTTGATGTTCGCATTCCTAGTGCTAGTTGCCTAAATCCAGAACTAGCTTGTTGTGAGAGTGCTGTAGCATGGTGAGGCAGGACCTAGTTCACCACCCAGCTGAGCCCTCTGTCATATCCAAGTTGTGTTAATGTTCTGGCACGTCCTTCTACACAAAAGCAGTCCTCGATGAATACTTGCATACCGGTGGGGGAGATTTTGAAAGTAAAAATATGACAGTGAATAGCTGAGTTCCCTACTGAAAGCCAGCAGGACATGCATTTGCCTTGAAAAATTCTCACGAATATTATTTTGAAATTCATTAACTATTAAAAAGAAAATAAAATTTGGGTGATTTTTCTTGACTTTAAGCAATTAAAGACCAAATTATTTCTTCCCTGTGTAACCTTTGAGGGAACTTTGTGGAACTCCTAAAAACAAGCCTTTTAAACAAAATAAAACCAGTCTTAAGTGTCCTGACTGTACTCTAAGTATTCCAATTCATAGACCCTTTCTTATCACGCCGAATTCAAACTGAGATGTGATTTCTGGGAGTGGGCCAAGGGGTTCTGTGAACTGCGTGACTTGTGAAAGCTGGTTTCCTGTGGCGGTGTTTCATGCTTGGGTCATTCTGTTTCTAATCCAGCCTGAGCTGCAGCAGAGGCTTCTCCTCTTCTCAGGCTCCTCAGTATGGCTGTTTCTGCTGGGTGTCCCATTTCTGTAACTACAGCAGAGGCTGTGCTGCAGCCTTTCTCTCAGGGCGGGTCATCATTCATTTGCATCTTTCCCTTTGACACAGACATCTGTTTCCATAAAACCTGTAGGAATCCTCTGTGAATCCTTGCTTGGAATCTTCTTCCTGTTTGCCTGATTTGGTTGAAAATCCCTGAAAATTTTGCAACTTTTCTAGGGTGAATGGAAGCTAAAAATACAGGTGTGAGAAATGTGATGTATTAGGTAATTTTGTTTGTTTCCTTATCCATAACCATAAGGATAATATCAGATATATTTTATCGCTGAGTTTATTTATTGTGAATTTTCCATTCAAAATAATGGGAGAATAAAATAAATTGACTCATCATAACATCTCCTGTGTCCAGAGAAGTTTAATGGACAGAGACATTTCACTCCCTGGCGATCCAAACAAGTGACGTGTCACCAATCTCCTGGCTGTGCTCTGTGACCACCCATTTCAGAGATACCAGCATGAGGTCATGTTGTGCTTTTTATTATCTGTATTTTAATTTTAGCATTTGAGATTACAGCAAATAACATCACTGTTATATAAAGCATAATAATTGCTCCGTCCTTTACTTGCCACCCTCAGCCACCAGACACCAGTGGGATATAAAAAAGTTCATAAAGATTTCCTAGGTAGTGAAACCTCATGAAACAATATGGTATAAACACTACTGGATTTCAAGGCCACTTTATAGATATAGATAGATATAGATATATAGATATATAGATATAGATATATAGATGTAGATATAGATATGGATATATAGATATAGATATAGATATAGATATAGATATAGATATAGATATATAGATATAGATATAGATATAGATATAGATATAGATATAGATATAGATATAGATATAGATATAGATATAGATATAGATATAGATATAGATATAGATGATATATGTGCCACTGCCCTGGACTGGACCGAAGATGCATAGTGACACTCCTAAATTGTTAAGGCTTGTAGAGCGAATCAGACTGCGATTTTAATGCATTAAGGTCTTGTGCTTGATTTCTGAGTGCAATATATTTTATTTCATTCTGGTAAAGAGGACATTTACGAAACAAGGTGTTTTAAAACCTGACATAATTGTCTGATCAGAAGGAAACATCAGCTGATTACTTACAGCATACATTGTATTTATTCAATGCTTTGAATAAACAGATGATGCCCTCAAGGAAGCCATTGTGCCAAGCAAAGTGCAAGTGAAGAATGAGAAATGGTCGTCTTCTCCCGGGAGGTCTCATGCCCCTGCCTATTTCTGTTAAATGTATGGGAAGTTTGGTATCTGGGCCCATAGGGGCACAATTGTGACCATCAGTTCCTTGTTGCCTACGCCTACCTGTTATAAACATAGCGGCTCTGTGTTGTTCACAGGAGACGTCACTGTAAGCTGCAGTTTTCCACGCCTGCGCTTTTTGGTGAACGGAAAACCTACCCTGGTGTCACTGGAATTTCTCAGGGAAGCTTGGTCAAGCAAGCAAAGTCAGTGGTTGCCTCAATAAAACTGGAAATGTCCTTTTGAAAATCCTAGCCTTGGAGTTTTAGGCACCAGAAATAAAAAAATGAGACTTTTTCTGCTGCTATTACTAAAGACAATGCAAGGTAATTCGTTTAAGACTCTGTATTTATCCTTTCTAGACATGAATCATTTCCTAGCATCACTCAAGCACCATTCTTTGCTCCCTGTAATTTACAGTGTAGTCAGCCTTGACTAATCATCCTAATGATGTCTGGTACTTAGACTGCAGCACCCCTCCTCCCCCTTCCCCCCAAATACACACACCCAAGATGAGCGATACTTTGAACGTATCGGGTTTTCTTCCCAGCTTTCAAAGGTGATGTTTCTAAATGACTACGAGATCGTTATTTATTAATTACAACAGAACACAGATGGAAAGAGATGTAAAAGCCCCGTAGATGAAAGGCCCAGAGACACAGTCGCGTCACGGCGGTTTAAGTTACCGCAGGTCAACGGAACTGTAGTTCCTGAGCATGAGCATGTTCTTAATCTTCGCAGATAAAACGTAAAACGCGTTAACCCAAACCTCCCTTATCGAGACGCAAGGGAACGCGTTGTCCCTTGGTTTTGTTGCACGGCCCCAGTGAAGAAGTTCTGCTTAGCCGTGGTGCTGAGCCCGGGTTCCTCACGGGGGCACCTGCGCCCCGTGGCACTGCCTGTGTCCCCCCGGGCGAGGGAGCAGCCATCCCTGGGACCATGGGTACGCGGGGTACCACAAAGCACAAGACCAAACGCATGAGCTTCCTACTACCCTCTGCACGAGGGCAGAGTAATGGATGATTCACATGGATTGACTCGTCTCGTGGTGCTTCTCGAATGTGTTTTGCGTTATGTTTTTGTAACAGTTGGCTTGCAAGCCGTGACCTGCGAGGGTTAGGCTGAATACCTGCACAGCTGGAGCCTTCGGTGGCCAATCGCAAGCCCGCTCTCATCATTTCCCGGGTTTATAAAAGTAAATATTGGAGGTCTTGTTTAAACCGTCAGAACCTAAACATGTCATCACTATTAGTAACATATGTTATAAGACACCGCATGCTGGCAAAATAACCTGCAGTAAATGACACCGAAGATATCGAAAAGCTTAGCATAAAACTGAAACCCCTTAACGGTGCACTGTGCAGTTTGGCATCCAGCGAGAGACAAGAATTCCGCACAATGGGACTGTGTGAGTGCTAACAGCAGGCTCCCACAAGATAAAATAAACTTGTTTTATGGACATGAGGAATTGATTTTTAATGAGATTCTGCTCGGCCATAACATCATCCTGGGAGGGTGAGCTGGTTTTCCCCTTGCCTCTGGTACGAAATTACAGCTCACAGAATAAAGACGCGTTTAAATTAGGTCTATGGATTTGCACCTTCAGCATATTAAGTGAAAAGTAGGTGTTATCCCAGGTCTGAGTATGAAATGGTTGTTAAAATGCCTACAAAGAAGATCTCCTTTTCCCCCCATTACCCATCTGTACCTTCTGGAATCAGGAGGTCAGCCTACAAGCAGAACACGCGCTCCTCGACTTCTTTAGGAGATAAATTATCTTGCAAGCTTATTTCCTGAGGACAGAAGATTAGTAAAAAAGGGATAAATCTCTCTCCTTAGCTGAGTACAGGCATTTGAATTTGTCTCTTCACATCCAGGTCTCAACTGCCTGTTAAGAAGCCATTAAAATGTAAAGAGGTTATCCAACATAGAGTTTGATGTCGAATCACTGACACATTCAGTCACAGCAAGAAAGGACTGTCCGCTTGCTGCCTACTCACATTTGATTATCTTCGTATTCATTCCATCAATTAAACCAACACTAAACCTCCTCTTTGAACCCCGTAAAGAAAACCAGAGTCAGACAGAAAGTGCCTTGTAACCAGGCAGCGCTTGCAGAAAAACAGAATACAAGAGCAAGAACAACTATGGAGCCTCTTCAGCTTCAAACTCAAAACATTTTCTTTACAAAAAAAAATCACATCATTCCTTCCCAAATCAACGTCACTTGGCCCTGGACAAGCTGAGCTGCACAGCGTTGTTGCTTTTCTTTCCTCTCTGCTGTTACGGTTTGCGCTGTTTGTGTGCAATCATTGGCTTTTAATTGCCTTCTATTGCCTATTTCATTTGTCAATAAATAGAGAGCGCAGACCTATCACCAAAGGCCTTACATCTGTTTCTCATACATCTTAGCCACCCATGGTGCCTTAGCTAAAGCTATCCCCCACTGCTAACCAGGCTACCAGTTTATTAGGGTTTTTTTCCCTGCCCTTTTAAAAAGATGAAAGTTCCTAAAAGCTTTTTTTGTGCAAGCGGTGGTTGAAGTTAATGAAGTAAGCATCTGTTAGGTGAGAGAAGGTCACCCTGGGGTTGGGCACCTCCCAGTGGTGGAACTGGCATTAACCCAGCGATTAGTATGTGATGACAACACCTTAAAGATAATTAGTTGACAATGAGTTGGGAGCCTGTTAACCCCTTTAACACCTTATAGTTTATGATTATAATGAAACACTTTGGGACAAAACAAAATAGATCTAGTTTTCCTTGAGTGATTTACCATTTTTTTGGGTGTTGTGCTTATCATTTTTGTGATGTTCTTCTAGAGGGAAAAACAGCTGCCAGCAGCTGGAGCATGTTTCTTTATCTTCATCAACCAGATTTCTGTCCATTCTTCTCCACTAGCTATGAGGTTAAAGACTCTTTGGCCTGGGGTAGGAGCCACTGCTGGGGTAGACGCATGAGAACAGATACGTGTAAATTAATGGCATTTCTCATGTGTCTGAAAGCCAAAATGTTGAGCTGAATTTTTTTTAGGTGGTTTTTCGCACTGATGAGGACATACCCCTGGAATTTTAATGGAGGCCACTGATTTGACTCATCCGAGTGTTACAGCTGGGCTCACTTCAGCTTCGCCCAGAAACAAGGGCTACTTGGCACAACAAGGGAGAGGCTTGTAGAAACTAAGTGGTGAGAAAGGCAGGACCAGGCCACATCTCCATCTGAGTGAAGCAAACAGGGAACAGCACTGACCATGGGTATGGGGAGATGAGGAGGAGGAAGCAAATGGAGAACAACTGGCACTCTGCTGTGATTTATATAGCATTTCCCATCTTCGTTCGTTCACTCAACATGTTTAATCATGACGTGACGGCTCAAATGAATTGTGACTGGCAGTTACTCAAGAAATTTGGCAATAGCAAAGCAAAACAAATCTGTGCGCAGCGTTCAAGAAAAGCCTGTCTTGAGGTTAAAAATGAAATTCCACTTAATTTAGAAAGATTCATTTCTTGCTTCGCTCTTCCTTTGCATTTTCTAGTTCAATGTGATAAAGGCAGTCCTGGAGAGAAAATTTGGTGTCCTTGCACCGGTTTTTAACACAGACACAGAACAAGGACTGGTCTTGCTTTTCACTAGGTCAGCACAGAACTTCTCTTGATTTCAGCAGGAACAGGCTTGATGTTTGGTATGTACCAAAATAAGCAGCTGCCTAAGCCGCTCTGTGATCTTTCTGAAATGTGCCCACCATTAAGTCACCAGGGTACTAGGATGCACAACAGTTCCACACAATTCTCATTTCTCCCGTGCCTCCCATTTCAGTCCTTTAAAGTGCTTTAAAAACACCAGTGAATTAAGTTCCGTTGTGGCAAATCTTCCCTGGGGAGATTTTTATTCCCAGGTGACAGGCAAGGCAAGGCTTGCAGAGGATCCCCACAGCAGTTACGACCCAGACCTCCTGGCTCCCAGCCTTGTGCTTTACTGCTAATTAAATACATCTAGATTAATGCAGAAAATGTAAAGGGGTTTGTTATTCTTTTTAGATTTAAAGGCAATATATGAATTCAGCACTGTATCGAATGTCCATAAACCCAAAAATAAAGTATTTCCAGCAGTTTCTAAGCCCTTTATTAACTAGCTTGTACTGCTGGGTAGTATCAAGCTTAGGGAAAACTTGCTATCACTTATCTTAACAGAATTCTAGGAATAAAAAGACTGTCCTTCTCCAAAAGTCGAGAGTATTATCCAAAACTGAGTCGCCTGTCTGATGTTATGACCATTGGTTCTTCTAGCAGTGAAAAGAACTCATAACGTCATCTTAAAAACAGTTAGCAAACATAATTAGCTATTGTAGGTAGATGGGTTATAAAATCGTAATTCCTGGAACACATCATTGATTGTTTGAGTCTCAATTATTAAATGTGATTCAGGATTAGTTAATCAATCCACTCCATGATACAGCAGAAAAATATGCTGAAAATGCCATACAGAATCAGATTCTCTTGCCTGAGGGGTATTGCTCTTACGTTGGTCTTTAGATTTTCTGGTCCCTCTTCCAGCAACCCTTAAATGCATGATTAGTCACAATGTTAAGTGCAGATTTATTTGTCTGACAATTAATTTCAAAAACACGGTTCATTATTAATGATGGAATTAAATGAACAACTTTATGGGCTGAAACACCGGCTAGGAGAAAAAGGCTTCAGCAGAGCCATAGACATTTATGCCAGCTGAGGATCAGTCCTCATTTCTACAAAATATTTTTAGCCAGTTACCTTCTTTATCCATTTCAAAACTACTTTAGAACACTGCTCTGGGGAACCCATCTAAAACATCTGTTTATAATGGCATTCTGTGTCAAGCTGCACAATCCTGTTGAATTCAGCTCTTACCTGCCTTTCTTGATACCTCATAAAAGATTATGAAAACTTCTTGAAAAAAATGTCATAGAACCATCATCATAGAATCGTCTGGTTGGGAGAGACCTTTAAGATCATCAAGTCCAAAACTCATGCTGCTTTCAGTGAACATGAATCCAGAAAACATGCAACTGGGACAGGCTTGTTGGAAATGGGAGCTATGCACAAGTCAGGAGAACAGCTGGAGGTGGAATAAGTGGGATTATCAAGGAGCTCTTTTTTTTTTGTACAATTCGCAATTTCTTTCAGAGATGCTGGCAGCAGAGTTACCACCACCCTGCTCTGTTATGGGCTGCTGCCTCCTTGGGGGGTGGGGGGTTGGGGGGTCAATCCAGCTGACTTTCCAGCTGGATTTGCATTATCCCAGCGAAATAGGAACAGCTGGTTTGGTTTTGTTGATCATAAAATATTTCCTTCGGAATTTTCAAGCTGTAGAGTAAGGTGTCCAGACATGTTCAGCTCTCAGTGAGAAAAATTTGTCAATATATAAGGATTTGCGTATTAGGCATTTCACCCCAGCATCTAATCTGACAGACAGGCCAAACCAAAGCATACAGGCTGTATAGGTTAGGTGTTTCGATGGAGCAACAGTGTGTTACCCACACCTCATAACCAGGAAGGAATAGTATGAGCTGGACATTTTGACAGACAGTATTATTACACAGTGTTGTTCTACAGAGGTGTGACCACAGCCAAAAGGCAAAGCCATGCCATGGCTAATCTCACCAGCAGCTGCTGTGGCAGCACTCTTACTAACCAGCAAAACGCTCCCAGACTGGAGAGGAGCAAGAACAGGATGGACACGCACATCCTGTTGTTCAGTCATGAAAGCCACTCAACTGGCTGCTCAGCAAAATGGTCACTGCTTAAGCAAAAGCCTTCAACTGAAGAGGTTGCCAGCTTAAAGTCATTTGAAAAAAAGAAGATCTCTGATGAGCAGCACTGCAGATGGAGAAACTTTCCATTGGTATAGAACTAAATAAATATTCCTCTCTCAATGTCAGCAAAATGCCTCCACCAGCACAGCCAAGAAAAAGAAGGAAACCAGCGTGGGAGCCAGCACACAACCTTGTTTGGGGCTGCTTGAGACAGGAACGGAGTCTGATACGTTGCCATTTTCCATGTGCTGGCCATCACAGAAAAATAATGTGACAGAAATAAACTTTGAGGGACTTCAGAAAGATGAACAACGTTTTCCAGACCCCTCACGATTTTACAGTGTTAAAAACTATTGCTCGATCAACCAACAAATTTGCTTCCAAGCCCTTTTCCTGAAGTTGACAGAGACCCTATGTATGGAGCGTGACCAGACCTAACACCACTCAATCTTAGGCAAATGTTGAGGCCATGTGAGGGTCTTTTCGGTAACGGAGGCTAGGGAAATGCCAGGAGAATTGTCATAGTTTGCTTTGTCACCTTTATGTTTAGAGAAGGTTAACACAAGTTGCAAGCCTGTGTCATTGACTTTTGGGTTCAGATAATGCTGAAGATTTAAGCAAGCTTCCTTCTAGAAGGGTAACCATATGCCTCCAAAGGTCACTTGTCCTTACATTTATTTAACAGCAGCCCATGTTTGTCATGTCCCGTACCACGTAGTTGTCTGTGGCCTGTTTTTCAGGCCAGCAATGTCACTGCAACTCCACCATGTCTTACTAGTACTGCTGCTGCTCTGCCCAGGAATGCCAGCTTTGAGAGGTTATACAGCAGCTGGTATCTTTTCTGAAGGCTCTTCCAGTATCCACAGCTCTCAGGCACACTCAGTAGCAAGTAACACCCATCTTGTTGTTTTCTCTGACCAAGTTGTCTAATTTATTCTAATTTATTCTAAATTATAAAGGTAAGTTATTTAAAAGCCATAATAAAGAAGCATCACATCTTGACAATCCTCTTTTCATATGAAAGTTTCCACGGATGGAGTCTGCTTCTGCCCAGGCCAGACTAACTTTATAGAGTTTGAATTCAAGGGCAAGAAGGGACTGATGCAGCGTGTTGCTTCGTGGGGGACCTTGGCCATTTGTCCACGGGCCACCCTGCATGGGAGGCTGGAAGTTATAACAAGAACCTCTTTACCAGCCCTTTTAGGGAGGGACCGTTACTGACTTCATTTTCTGGAGGAGAAGACAAGGGGATTTATCACAGAATTAGAAGGCTCTGAGTGAAGAGCATGTGTGAGAGGTGAGGAAACTTAAAAGAGCAAATATGCAAGAAGCGTTTCTTTTTTAAAAACTGTACATTTCTCTCAGAAGTTGATGTAGCTGATGTACCATTATTAACTAATAAAATTAGAAAACTTGATTCATCATTGTCTGTGTTTTGGCCATTACGTGCCTCGGAAAATATGATCTCTAAGACTAGGGAACGCAGAAGCTTGGAGTTCTGCAGAGGGCATTGGTACTAGCTGGAGTATCTTTGAGGCTTGTGGAGATTTCAAGTGATAACAAAGTCCATTTTTTGCAAAAGAGAACAGAGAAAAAGCACCTTAGGAAGCATGCCAGACAGAGGAGGACTGGGGTCGTGTTATGCCCCATGCGTACCAAAGGAAGGTTAAGGATAAGCAGGACTTGTGTGGTGAGACCCACACACAGGAGCCAGTTGTGTGTCTGGCTGGAGAAACTCTTCTGGGGCCTCGTGACGTGAAACGTTCAGTTTTTGTTAACGTCTGTGTGGTCTAATTTTCTATTACTGTCAGCAAGTTATTTCTAGGAGTGCCAGGTTATTTTGTCCATAAACATTGTCCCCATCACACATTTCTAATTTTAACCCTATTTGTCTCCAGTTGATTTACATTTGGCCAGAAGCAAATTACCTATTGGAAGCATTTATTGAAAATTAATTAGGTGGCTAAAATACCTCCAGCAGATTCTGTTAACAGTGTCTGTTCCTTGTGGCTCTCCAGAATTCAGCATTTTCCAGTTAAAACACCTAGCAATTAAAAAAAATCCATAAAGTAAATGATATAATTAGTTCCAGAATGGAACTTGGTCTCTTTGAAATCAGATGCTTTCTTCTAAGGCTGCACTGCCCTACAACAGCAAGGGGTTTGTAGTGCCAGGGGAGCTTTGATAGGGGAGAGAGTAAGCACGCACGATAGCTAAGTCACCGCGTGAAGGAAAGTGCGGGTGTCCTTGCTAGGATAACTGTGTGAATCCCAAAGCGGGGAACCGGAGAGAAGACAAGATGCATGAAGCGAGAGTAGAAGGAAAAATAGAGGATTAACTCAGCGGCGATCGCAGCACCCAAGAACATGGAAAACCACACTGCATCCCTCCCAAGAAAAGCCAGGATGTTAACATGATTTACTGCAAAGAGTTCCACAACATTAAAATGAGTTTTTATTTTCTGTGTGTGCTGCTTCAAAGAACAACTCTGTGGGCTCATAAAAATGCAGAGAACAAATAGGGGCCTCTAAGACCAATTTATATGCCATGCCCACTGTGCGCTGAGACACATATAATCTGTAAAATGTCAGCTTCAAAGTTCCACAGAGATTGGTGTTAACCCCGACCCCTGACCCTGCCGGCTCTAGCTGGGCTCTCGTGCTCTCTTCACCAGCTGTTTCGGATAAATGCGCTCCGTTCTTAAAGAGATTGTCTCAGAGTTTTACGTGAATAGTAGTAATATTATTAACTCTCGCTGGAAAAACCACCTTAACCGAGAGTCTTTACAGACGGGCCAATCACAAGGCTGACCCCATGCAGAGAGTGGGGGGTTAATAAATATGTCATTGGACTGAAAATATTTAAACAGCACCGGGAGAAAAGAGCAAGGCATACGACAAAAGGAAAGCGTATTAGTACTGTTTCCTGTCAAAATACACAGAGGAAGCACTTTACTTTGACCGTTTTCCTCATAAAGAGACACGGTAGGCCAAAACAAACAAAGCGAAGGAATCTGGTTTATCCCACTGCTGGATACCGAGGGCTATCAGCTCGAGTGAAGTAAGGTTGAGTGACCCAAACCAGGTTCTCCTCGACAAGACTGTTAATTGAACGTATCGGCAAAGGTAACCGCACAGACCGCGGCCCCGTACATCAGTACTTCCCTTTCGTAAGACCTTCTCTATGTTTTTCGTATTTTCCTCCCTGTGCCTCTCCAAAGGAAGGTGGGGGATCAGCCGCTCACGGTCTGTCGGAAGTCCAAAAGTATGATGCAGCCCGCTGGTTTGGCAAACCATGGACAAAGTCTAAATCATCCTCTTGGAAGGAAAAAGTCGAAGTTCAAGGGCAGACGGTATATTTTACACAACAAAGAAGCAGCTGGTGTCCACTCGTAATAAATAAAAATAAGTTGGGGTCAGAAATACAAGTCAACTGGCTCCCCATTCCCTGAGCGTGAGCCAAAGACAACTGGAGTCAAAGGGAAAGCTCAGAGCGATTTCACGAGGTTTTGAGTCAGACCCCTGTGAATCCAGACCCGCTTCTCATGTCGATGGGGTGAGAATATACCCACAGGTTTCCGTGGTCTGACTCTTCAGTATTGCATTCAGAAACCACCAGCCCTTCTTTTTTTTTGCTACTGGTATGTTCAGAAACTTTCTGAATAGGTAAAAGTATAAAATGTAACTCCTTATAAGCCACAACGAACATAAAAATACTGAATGTAGGTTAAAAAACCCTAAAATATTTAGAAATACTCCTGTTCTTTAATAAATACAGTATTTCAATTCAAGCCGGTATTGCAGCCAAATTGTTTTCACAGTGTTCACTTCCAGGAACCACCGTACAAACCAATCTTCTCGCTGCGCTTCTAAACCCTCGTTATAGTCTGTCTGGGTGAGCAGACAACCATGATGTTGAGAAATCAAACACACAGCTCTCAGAACATGGGAAGTTAGAAGTGAAAGCTCAGCTTCTGCGCTTCCCTTCGGTACCTCACGACTCAGAGGAGAAAACCTCCGTTTCGTTCCCAGCTGTTTGGTTGTTGCTGTGATAGAGACAAGGACTTTATTCACTCCCTTTCACAGCACCCCGCCTGCAAAATTGACTCCGTTTTAAGCACCAAAATGAGACTGACAAGAAAGGGGAGTTTGAAGAATAACTCACGGTCATCCACGCTTTAGCATAGTTCAACATTTGCTTTCTCAGCTGTCTTTACAGTTTGAAATTTTCCAAATTCTTTGACAGTGCAAATAAATTAGGTTTGAAAGTTGTTTTGCACATTATTGGAGTCATGATTTCTAAACAGAGCGTAACCTCCCACCAGAAAATTGAAAACACGCACACACGCACTGGTGCGAGAAGTTGGCAGGGACACGGCGAACAAAAAGGGAGAGAAACAAGCAGAGGCTTCAATAGATGTAATAAATACACATTAAAACCCCCCAAATAAACACAAACAATATAGTAAACACAAACCTGGAACTATTTAATAATAACTATTGCGTTTATATAATATTTAATTTAATATTTAACGTAATATAAAAACTAAAAATAGTTTCCAACAGAGGAAACATTAGGAAGTCTGAGGAGAGGAGACACAGAAACCCTTTAAGCGGGACTGATCTGTGGCTGCTTTGCTTTTGTCAGCCTTTTTTATACAGAAACTGGCTCCCAAGGAACTCTAGTTGGGTTTGAAACGTCATCTCCTTAAATGGCATGGGAGAGACAGTTTATTTAAACTACGGGCAAAACAATTTTGTGAAGGCAAACATTTTGTTTTCTAAATCCCCAGAATAGGTTAATAGTTGAGTTCTGAACTTGAGGAGTTTTGCCTTTTGCCACATGAAATATTTACTTCCCGTTCCCCCTTGTGTCAACAGAAATCCTGTGGACTCACAGGGAAGCAAAAAAGGACATGAACACATGCACCATCCTAAATAAGAAACATGTTTCTCAACGCTTGTTTATGGTAAAAATCCAGTTACGGTTCCTCAGGATGTCTGAACAGCATGACAAAGCCCTTGGGAAGTCACAGATTGGCTCGATTTCAATTATAGCTCTTTCGAGGAATAAGAAGCTGTTCATCCTTGAAGCTGGTCCATTTTTTCAAACCAAATATTGCTTCTGCTAGAACCCTGAACCCAGCTTTGCCTCTCATTAGGATGCTATGAACTCGGTGTGGAAATCCAACAGGAAGCACATCACGGAGCAGCAGTAACCCTGTTTGTTTGCAAACCCCCCATGGATTTGTGAATCGAACACCACATTTCTTTCGGCACCACCTCTGTAATTTGCACATCCATTGCAGGGCTTTGACCTCCCCCTCTCTCCTGGTTTTTGAGTTAGAACAGAACTCACTCTGTGCAGTGATTTTACTTTTCAGCTCAGTCTCTGCTCAGTGACGGCACTTTCTGAAGTTAATGGCATGTTTTTGCAGACAGTCTCTGCTTCTAGCAGTGATAATGCTTGATGTTTGCAGTCACTGCCAGGGATTGGGATGCAGGAAGGCTCTTGCTTAGACTTGCTCCTGTGGAGACCAAGGTCTCAGCTAAATCCTGTGCACCACGTTGGGGGTGCAGTAAATTAGAGGCAGCACCTGCAGGGAGGAGCGGACAGGACAGGGGACCCTACACTGACCAACAAGGTGTTCCATCCCATAGACGTCATATTCGGTGTAAAGCTGAGGGACCACGAGGGTCAAGCTCTCTTCTTCAATGGCTGGTGTTCTGCCTTTGATCCCAGTCTGTGCATTCCCGAATCCAGTTCTGGAATCCAGCTCCTGCATCCGGTTCCCATCTGTGCTGAGTCCAGTCTGGGACTTGTCGAGTGCCTGCCCACAGCATCAGTGGGGACCATGACGTGGTTGCCATCAGGGCAGTTGGGTTCAGTATTCATATTGTATATATTTGTGCATATATATGTATATATATATAAAATTATTATTATTTCCATAAAAGCACTTTTAGTTTTCCAATCCAGAAGTCTCTCTCTTAATTCCGTTTCTCTTCCCCTTTGAGAAGGCAGAGGGGTTAATAGGGCGCATCTGCCATTCGTCTAGTGGCCGGCCCAGCCCTAACCCTTGACACCCTCCCCCCGCCTTGGCACAGCTTACTTGTTGGTAGCACTGCCATGTTTCTGGCTTGCTTTTAAGACTCCCTGTGGGTCGAAAAGCTTCTCTTGCTCACCCTTAATCTGGTCACCCTCTCTCTTGTGCTAACAGAGACATCACAGCCCTCTGGTTAAGGGACTGGCCTCCTATTTGTCAAACTGGGGCTCGCATCCTTTCTCTACCAAGGACATCCTGCGTGGCCTTGAATGAATCATGGAAGGCTTAATCATAAAGCATCTTGAGGTGCCCAACTCACAGCACAGATCTTCAGCACCCCGATGCAGTACTACTTGAGCCTATACGTCTAGCTTACGACCCTCACAGTCTCTTGTTGCTGGGCAAGTGTACGACCACTCCAACGCTGAGCACATGTACAACCACTCCAACTGTTCAGCCACAAGGAAACATTTAGCAGATCCCACGCAGTGCAAAACATCAAGAAGAGAGAGATGTTGCTTTTATATATCCAGTATAGAGGTGGTGGGAACTTCCCCCACAGATGTGCTAAGATCCATATTTTTTCCTGCCCAATTCAAGACTCTCACCTTCGTAGAGATTTTCCTGATTACTGCACTGTAGGATATTCGGAGGTAGGACTTTTTCAGTCTCTCTCATTTGTACAAAATAATTAAATGCTTTTTGGAGCAACCGCTGTTGCCTGAGTGGTTGTGCTAACCACCAAGTTAGAGTAATTCACCCTCTGACCCTTCACACATATAAGCGTTTAGAAAAATTACTCCTTGTAACATTCAGAGCTGCAGTTTTCAACAGTTTTCAATTTACAAGCCCCCTAATTTTTTTTTCCAAAAGAAGTATTTATCCCTGTATAGAGAATTGAAACCAACTGACAATAGCTTGCTTCTGCTAGTTGTATTTCATGGACCAGTTTGAGGATTCTGCAGACTCCCAGAGGTGCACAGACCACAGGCTGAAAAACACTGTTGCAAAGGAAAGAAAAAACACAGGTTTAATAACATTGGTTCACTCTCCTGAGGCCTTGAGACTGCTGCCTCAATAATGCATGTTCTGCGGACCTTGGCTCTGAGAAGACGGAATATGAGACACAATCTAGATGTTCACCTGCCAAGTGAGGAAAATCCTTTCCCTTCCCAGTGAGACAGCAGTATTGGCACAGAAGGTCACTAAAACCGAGTGTTTGCTGTTGTGGTGGTGTGGGTTCGAAAAAGACAGATGTGTGTGAAACAAGATCCTCCATCCCATAAGATCCCACCGTACTGCAAGAAAGTCATACGGGAACTCTGACACCAGTGGAGACTGTTAAGTTTCGAATTGCAAAAGACATGGTTTGATTCCCCTTTCCCCTCCCTGCCAACAAAAAGGGAGGGAAAGAGACGTGTCCCTACCTGACATTGATGGAAAGCACATTTCAGCTAATCTGGAGGCATTTCTGAGCCACGGCTCATGGTAATAATGTCACAGCTGCAGTACCGGACTCTTATAATCACCCTAAGAGATTCATGACGAGCAGGAGCTCAGCCTGAACATGGTGACAAACATGCAATAATGAAATCAGCAAAGTTGCAGACATTCTGACGTCTAATTTCTCTAAGGAGTTAGAGAGGGTTTTGCACTAAAGCCCCGTTTTGTAATCACTTTATGCTCCTTTTAATCACTAGAGAATGAAGATGAACTAGACCACTTTCAGGTCTAGTTCATCTGAATTGCTTCAACATCTTCAGTGAGATAAATCACACCACGCGCCTCTCTCTCCGTGGACTATAAAGAAACACAGAATATTAGCTCAGTGCAGAGGACTACAGCGTAGGCACTTCCGCGTGGGCAGATGAAAGCCACGCCTCATGTTTAAATGGTGCTGCTTCAAACTTTCTGGGGGAAGAGCAAAAATGCAATGTCTTCAGCAAAGTAAACATCCACGTCTGTAATCAACTGTGCAGCCACATTTTTGTTTTCCTTCTGGGAGCCTGGGACATTTACCCGTGGTCAATACACATTTCTGCACACATGACACCAAAAGAGGGGCTGCAGGCCAAGGACTTCCAGGACCTGTAGGTTGCGATGCGTAGCTGGACTGTTTCCTCTGATGGACTCTGGCAGTTTTGGCAACCAGGAGAGATAAGTACAGCTAGTACTTATCTGGAGCTGGAATAAACTCCTGTAATGTGGGCTTGCGTAGGAAGGGGATTGGGATGAAAATGCTGAAGAGCTGGAAGCCCGATGGATGAGGAGCAGAGACTGGCTTCTTCAGAAAGCAACCCTCGTGGCAGCAAGCGGGGAACCGAGGCAGCTCAAGAGTCCAGTGACAGTGCTATAATCAAAACGAAACCCTGCTTCACATCAGTTACCGACATATTTTGCTTCAAAGTCACAGGCATTGTAACCAATTCCGGTGTATTTCTGCAGCACATAGACTACAGGGGAGTAATTAAGACCATAATGAAATTTTCCGTAAAAGGCTAAAGCAGGAATATGAGGAATAATATGGACATTGTGTTGCTGTGTGTTTCATTGCAGTGCTCATGGCAGTTGTTTGTCAGCTGGCACCAAGCAGAACAGTGCTAATAGTCAGATGATTTCCAGCCATGGTTGGGTTTCCTGATTTCTAACTCCAGAACTGCTTGCCCCAAACTAATCCCAGTTATACTATCTACGGAAGGGGAAGTCTGTGAGTTCATTGTTTGTCCTTTTTTTTCTGCCTGAGGTAACAGTTCTTCCCAAAACAGTATTTTGAGCGTAAGTTCTTCCTTAGGTACATCCCATAGCATAGCGCAGAGTCAGGAGAATGAAAGCATGAACATGAATATAACATAGACTGGAAACAACCAGTTCTTTGGGGTAAAGAGCTTGTCCTCCTCTTCTGGGTTTGTGCAGCTTCAGCAATGGCAGGAATAGGGACAGTTAACAGCCAGTAACAGAGATATAGTGAACCAGAAATAACAGCAAGGACTTAAAGATCTTCCTGCCCATTCCAGACACCAGTCCTGAAACTCTGCAGCGGCCCAGAAACATGACATCCGAACTAGAATCAGAGGGTCTTTGATGCCAGCTGTGGATCTTGAAAACATTCAGTTGGAACCAGTCTAGTTGCCAGAACAGTTACTGGACTTGTTACCAGTCCATCACAACAGAAGCAGGAACCAAAGCTTTTCTCAATACCAAATAGAAAAAAACACGTACAAAATACATCTGAAACCCAAAAACTTTCCAGCACTTAGAAACCAGGTCTCAAAAGAGCCCCATTTCAACAATAACCTGTTTTATCAGTAGCCAAAGACCAGCAGTGATACATTAACAGATTTTTAGGCCATAAGGAATCATCATGACAAGCAAATTAGATCTCCTGCATAACACAGGCACAGAACTTTTCCCTGACACCCCCATATCCAAAACAATGCCACGCAGTTCACCTCGGACTCGGGTGTAGTTTCAGTAATGTTCCTCTGCCACGTTGAAAAGCGGGAAGGGCACACACATCTAATGAAAAGGAAGCTGTTAACTGTTCTTAGGAACACTACCTCTCCCGCAGAGCAGTATCCAGTCCCGACTTTAAGAGTCCAAGTGATGGAGATTGAAGCGTCCTTAAGCGATGCTGTTGGTGTGCTTATCTCCTCAGGATTATTGTGTTCTTTGCCATGACTTCCCCACTGCTATTCTTTACACGGTAATTTGAATTGTTGTTAAAACTCTCATGCCTGGCTCTACATTTGAGAGCTTGATGTAGTTGCAAACCCTCTTTGCTCTGTTGCCCCCTTTGTTACTCTTGCAAAAAGAAATATCTCTTTGTGTAAGTTGGGGTAGCTGGAAAAACAAATCTTCGTGTTTTGACCATTGGTTTAAATTTATTTTTCCTTTGATAGGTGTCAAACCCACCACTTTTTTAATTGATAATTTTAGCCTTGTTTCTTTAAGAAAGAAGGGTTATGCTCTCATAGTGTCTGCGGCTGTAGTTCAGTGTGCATTTGAAGTAGATGCTGCCAGTGCAAAGAAAAGTACTTGCACCTCCTTACCCCACTCCTCCTGACCACCCACTCCTGCCTCTGCAGGAAGTGTTTGTGCAGCCTTGCAGCAAATTGGGTGAGGGAACGGTGCTGGCTGAAAAAAAGATATGCCATGCAGTCTTACTAACCCAAACCTAATATCCAAACCCATAGTAAAGGGTCATCAAGCTGCTCCATGGGTGCATGTGTGTGTGAGTACATGTGTTCATCAGGCTTTGCTATTCCCTCTCTCTCCCTATATAGCTCTTAAATCTTCTGGCAATATCTCCACCAAACCTTACAGCAGGGCTGAAGACTCAAATACATCAAGTTCTACTTCTTACACAGACATCGGAAAAGGGGTGAGATCTAAGACAAAAACTCCTCAGAGGAGAAAAACCACAGTGTGAGCTCACCTCTTATCAGCCATCAGAGAACCCACATGTGCAACCACTTCAGAGACACTGACGTTACTAGACACCAGAGCATCCACACTGGAGAGGCACAGGAAGCCTGGCTTCACAAGTTCCACTGCTCACTGAGCAGCTTGTTAGATTTACTAGCTTTCATTCAACCGTTTGGGGATCTCCAAAGAGTCTGCAGTGCTGACTGTACGAGAACGACTGGCTCTGGCACTGGCAAGTAATTAGAAGGAAAAGAACCAGAACAGCCATTAAAACAGTCAAGGCAACTTTTTGATCCAGGACCCTTAAAAAAAGAAAAAAAAAAAATAAAGTGAGAGAGAGAAGGTAAAATACTTAAACTAAGTTTCAGCGTGTAGGAGGTGAAACACTTCCCCATCTGCCACACACAGTCCCCCTGTCCCCCATCTCAGGCTTGGTCCTAGGGGGCTTGGAAAAACATTAACACTGTTAGGCTGCGTTTCACCATTGTGTGACCCTTCAAATCCACAGCAGAGCGCGGCCCGTCCTAGGGCCCGACAACTGCTTTGCAAAGAGCTTTCCACTCTGTGTCAAGCTGGTGGCAAGAGTTTATTACCCTTCACAACCGTTCTGTCTGCATCAGTGGGAGCAAACGAAACCCTCTTGGAGGAGGGCAGGAGCTCACCCCCAAAATTTCACGTAACCCTTTCTATAAACATACCCCATGAGTCTGACTCAAGAAAATAGGGAAAGAGGAAAGGCTTTCTCCAAAAGATGGGAGAACACTTTTTATTGCTACTGCTACAAGCCAGCTCCAGTCAGTCTCGTTTTCTTAGACTTGTTTAGCGTTTGTCCTGCAGAGGTCGGTCTTGCCTGCAACACTCCGTGAAGCACCAAACCCTCTTGCTCTGCAACCAGCAGGTCTACATGACTCTCCTAAAACACCTCAGGGATTAGGAGAGGGAGTTTTGGGAAGGTTTCATCCCCCAAAAAAAGCTTTGTTGGAGTTTCTCTGTATAACAGAGCTACATTGTTTTTAGAAGAATTTGTTAAAAAAAGTTACGCACCTCCTAAATTATACCATGTATACCAAGAAAAGCAAAGAGCAGAGGATAAATCTTATTTCTCCCAAAACTCTGGTAACTGGAGGACAAACTAGCCACAGCTGATGAGTTTTGATATAAATATTCCGAATCAAGGTCTCTACTGCCTTTTGCAGCCCAGCGTTTCCACTTGCACTAACCACGATCTCTGGACATAAGATACGAAGCGGAGCAAACCCCTTCTGCGATCAGCTTTCCTTCCCTCGTAAGGAACACGCACGTTCCCCACGTCGGGATGCAGCCTTGCTCCTGAAGCGGTACCAGACGCAATCTCAGAGACCACCGCATGGTCTACCTGCTCAGCTCTCAAATGTATGACCGTAGACATCTTCCCCTGACATCGCGCCCCTTGGGCGTACTGCACAGACAGACCGTCACCCTTCAGGAGGAGAAAAAACCGTCCCGGTTCCACAGCAATGAAGCACTGCAATTGTGCTTATTTACCCCGAGCAAGATTTGATGTATCAAGTCCTAAAAGCTCCCTGCCTCTGCGCTGTGAGGGGGGTTCTTACCTCCTCTGTGCCACTGAAACATGAGCTGAGGGGCAGCTTTCTGCTAAGCTGGCTTCGAAGGCGATTTCACTAACACTCTCCAAACCAGTTCAACTTTCCCACCATCTCAGGACTGATCCCAGCTAGAAGTATTTAGTGTGGCAGCTGCTTCCTGAGACATTTGGCCTCCTGAATGCATTCCTTTGGGACTAGGAGCAGGATTTGGAGGAAGCTGGAGGTAGTTCACTTTTCAGCATTTTGTGGTCAGCCTCTTCTCATCTGCAGCCCTGGCAGGAGGGAACCTCAGGTTAGAAGGAAAGAGAAATCCCCATCAGTTTAAGTAACCTGGGAAGAAGCAGAGGCTCAGAACAGAGACAGATCTTCAGCTCAGCTTGCATTTGTGTGAGGGCAAAGTAAGTCAGGAAACTTGTTTAAGCCCTAATTGCCGTCCGGGAGAGGACATCATCTTTGAATTTTAGTAGGAAGATTAAGACTACATGAGTAGGAATGAAGGCAAAAGTTCACCTGAGGAAAAAGGTCTGGAAGGTGACGGGGTCCTTTATTTAGACTTTATCCTGCTTTGTGCATTCCTGTCCATTGCTTCATATTGCCGTGTGCCGGTTTGGGCGAGCAGCTAAGAGCAGCTGGCCTGATTTAACCGACAGCCTGAGATTACCTTCAAACCAAGCAGCAGAGATTTGTGCTACTGCAGAGGCAGATGCAGATGCAGACGACCTGACTCCTACCTGTGCCTTCTATTATAACCCCTCCATACTTTCCAGGTGAAATCACCGAATCCCTGCTGGGGATTACATATAGGATGGATCACAGAGAGGTAGATTTTTGTCCGTAGTTATTATGGCTCATTATTCTTGTCTGGCAAATGTACACTCTCACCCTTATTTGTCACCTTTCTTGCTCTTACACTTGTAAATGCTCCCCACAAGTTAAAAACATTTCTGAAGTGACTAGTCAAATATATAAAACAGATGCACAATTGCATCTTGGGATGAATTAATTCTGTCTGTGTGTGAGCAAGAGAATAAAAGTGAGGGCAGATCAGGGAATACATAGGACTAAGTACACCAGCTGATTTTTAAATCTCTAGATCTTGACGACTGTTTCTTTGTGTCTGGTTTTCTCCCCTCTTACGCAGAGGAATCAAGCAAGGACATTTTAAGAGGTAATCCCATGTCAAGTATCACATTTTAATTTAAATCAAACTACCTTAGATAAGGCCAAAAATGTATCCAACACTTTTAATTTCGTTTTTTCTCTCATTTGAAGTATAACTTAAAAGCAGCCAAGTTGGCAGGAATTTTCCTCTCAACAGCAAGGCAGGGAGCCAGCTCTGTAGACCTTACTTCAGATCAGTTCCTGTAACCCTCCCTCCCTATCAGCAGGCAGTACAAATACCTACTGGGATTTGTAGGTGTAAATTAGGCTACCACATCCACTGTGGCGGACAATCACATGTGGAGATGCAGGTTCCCTCGGTGTATTTTGAACAACTGCTCTTTGTCTGAGAGTTTGACAGCCTGGCCCTGTGTCTCAAGTGTCAGGGCTACAGCAAGTTTTACGGCCGGGCTCAGATCTTCTCAATTACATATATCATCCTGTATTGAGAGAGACAGTTGGACATTGCTCTTTTGAGACGGCAAGCAACACTCGTGTAATTAAATCCTCACCTCTGAAAATCTGCATTACATATTCACATCCTCCAAAGAGAGTTCTTCGTGACAGAAATTTTAACGTAGCAACCAACAGAGCTGTAATTAATGGCAACAGGTATGGCTAGTGAAGGAGGTTCTGCGTAGCCCTATGGCCATCGAGGAACCTGGATGAGGCATTTGGATCACTGTATCTAATTTGAGGTACCATAAGCAAACATGTCACCACACTAAAAGCCACATGCCCAGGACAACAGCCACTAGCCACTTGAACTAACTACGGAGCATGGCTTGCTCTCGCATCATCTGCTTTGTTACCTTCAGCAGGACGAGTGCTTAAATGAATAATGGTTTGTGTGCTTGGTACTGCTTTGACCCTCAAGAGAACTCGATGCATTACCTGTTACCTTCCCATACAGCCTCGGCTTGGGAAGGCCGGGTCCATCCCATACAGTTAGTTAGTCCGTTATGTCGAAGGAAATTGTGCACTGAACCATTTTGAGGTGATTCAGGTTTTCAGGTTTGGGTGATTCAGTTTTCAACCCATAAAATTCCCTGTCTGTTTATTAACTATGGTCTGTTTCATGGGAAGATTACGAGGACATCTGTGTGTTTTGACCTATTTTATGTACGTAGATTTGCTCACGTGTTACACTGATGAGGACAGACAAACATCGAGAAAAGTCACAACAGCCATATTGAACAGGCGAGACTTTGTCCTCTTTGTTTATGCTGTTTCTTCTGCGTCCTGTGTTAGAAAGGAGATGTGATGGGGCCAAATCCAGTTTATTTTCTCACACGCTTGCTCTATAGTTGTGTGTAAATATCCAGACTCATGCAATCTAAAATAATGCATTAATGACCTTGTAAAAATTCAGCCCTTCTACTTTTCTAAGGAGCCTGCTGAAAGAAACAGCTACAGGGTCAATCTCAGGTATAACAGATTTTTCTTTTAGGCTTCAACAATAAAATAGTTGGTGGTCTCTAATGCTACTGCCTTTAAAACATTCCTGGGTTTTATTAGGATAACCCATAAGTCTGGAAAGTCCCACCCTAAGAGCAGCAGCAGCTTTTGTTCAGAGAACACAAGTTTCTTCTTGTACAATGTTGGGCTCAAGGGTGTCTGAACTATGAATGGGTGGCTAAGGGCGTAATAGGCAACAGGTTTCAGACTTTTACGAGGGAGGGAGAAAGGCAGCCCTGCATTACAGTGCTAATGTGTAACACTACCTGAAACATGAAAGGACTTCATCCAGCTCCTGTTATACGTGGTCAGATCCTCCACAGGTACAGCATAATGAAGCTCCATTGATCTCCAGGGAGCTGTGCTCATTTACATTCCCGGGTCTGGCCGTGTATCTACACACCATATGCTGTCCTTAAGCAAGCAGAGAATGCACAGATTTCTTCTCCAGCAAACTTTTCTCTGAAACCACATGCAAATGAATGTGGTTTATGAAGTGCATGAAACCTACCTGTGCAGAGCTGAAAGACAATTTCTGAGATAAAGTCATTTGTTCCACTGCAAGTGACCAAGTCATTCCTTTTCTTTCTAAAATGCCTGGAAAATAATGCCATGGCTCACCGCTTCTATGAAACTGCGTTTCTTCTTGGTATATTATTGCTGACTGACCTCATGAGCTAACTCTTCGGAGGAGCACATGTGAATTTATTTACATACGTGCCAATTATATTAATAGAAGTTGCAATGACTCATCACTGCACATTGCTGAAAATCCTCCCGCATCTCAAATTCACAGTGAGATTTCAGTTCCACGTGAATTTCCTCAGTTTACCTTGCTAGAAGTTCAGACATCCTTACTCTCCTGGGAAGAAAAGCTCAGTTTTCTTTCCGAGCCTACCAGCCCAGCGAACAGACCTGCAGCACCTTGACTTGGTTGCAAGGGCTACTGTAAACTCTAACCCTCTTTGGGCTTCAGGTCCCAGCTCTCTTCCTGGCAGAGAACGGCTGCTCGCTCTGCTCTCTCTTGGTCTTAGTTCAGAGATGCTTTAAGACGGCACACAAGCAATAAGAACATATCATTGCAATTTGAAACCCTTCTGCAGTATCATAATATTTCTACAAGCTCAGGTATATCTCATAAGGCTGGAGATGGATGGACTGCTACATACTTCATATAGATAATATTTGCTAATTAACAGATTTTCCTCTGTCCTTCTTTTGCTCTTTCACATAGCTCCCATTTCTTTGGTTTTTTCCCATCTCCTGCCTTCCTTTTTCTCAACTCCACTTGATTTTTTTCCCCTCTTCTTTCCTCTTATGGCCGCACCTTTACAAAATACAAATCCTTACGAAAGTTCACAAAACTGCTCTGCGTTGGCCCAGCACAGCTTCCAAACAGGGGTTTTGAAAACCCCACTGCCATATTTGAAACTTCTGATCTAAAGTTCAGAAACAATACCTAAAGAATTCTGTGTTTCTTGAAAAACTAAGCGATGGTGGTGGTTTATAGGCCAGAGTCCAGAGAGGGGGTTCTTCTTCATGAGGGCTATGAACATGTTGACAATTTTGATGGTCAGTCTGACTGAGTGAAAGCAGAACTGGAAGAGCTGAGGAGCTTTGCATAAAATTGTCTTGACAGTCATATTTTAGATATGCAGCATGGGCAGCTGCGTCAGTGTCATCTTTTTGGTTAAGTATCTGCAGGTAGCTTTAGAGGGTAAGAGCAGTATTTCAAGTGAGTTTCGGCAAGAATTCCTTGATTAGAGCTAATGTTAACTGCGTGGTACATCAACAGTCAGATTTGCTGATGGAGCTGCCCTTAACAGAACATTTCAATTCACTTTCTTGTGGAAAGGAATCAAATGGAAAAGTGGTCCCTGCCCCAAAGAACTGGCATTCATGTCAGACCAAAATAACAACCATTTCCACTTTGTAGTGATGCAAAGGGGCAGAGAAAGGTGTGAGTTCTTAGCAGAAAAACAAAGGAGCACAGCCATGGAACATGACAAAGAGTAAGCAACTTCCCCCAAGATCTCACCGGTCACCTCACAGACCTGAGCTGAACTGAACTAAACCCAAGTCTGTCAAGTCCCAAGGCAGTGCTTTAACCATCCTTCCACTTAGGCGGCTTTACCCAGGTAGCCTCAGAGGTCCAAATTCCGCCCCGGGGTACGTGTTGCTCTCATTAACTTACCTAAATAAGAGCTGCGAGCAAACTTCACCCGCAGCAAGCAAGATTTATGGACTGAAAATGCAGCATACTTCGCTTTTTACTCAGTGAGAGGGAAAAAAAAGCTTGAAACAAGCCGAGCAAAGTAAATTAATCAAGACTGCATATTTTTCATTCTGCAGACAAGAAAATACATACATGTGAACATAAAAAACACAGGTGCCCAAATACTGCAGTCGCTTCCTAAATCTGCTATAAAGCACCGATGGCTGTGTTATACCTGTCTCCAGACAGATACATAAATTACCTTTTTTTTTTTTGGAGGGGGAAAAATCATCTTAAAAAAGCTTTTTTTTTTTTTCTGCATCTTTTCCTCTAAGGCTCTGTGGACCTTGTACTTGAATTAGGTGCGTGTAGGTGCCGTGCTTTTTGAACATAAACCACACAACAGTTTATTCTCAACAGGAAAAGGTTATGCTGCATTCCTAATATTTTTTGCAGTTTATGGAGAACTCCCATAAACAGAGCACAACACAGTAATCTTTCTCTGCTAATATGCTGTCTAGACTGCTTAAAATATGAGTTCTCCTTGCCTTCCATGTATCATGGCTTAAACTTTTGACCTTGTTTCTTTTCCCTTTGACCAATTCATAGGCTTTGACCCTTTTCAATATTTAATACCCAAATGGCATGTCACCCAAGCTGCTGGGGATATACGAGCAAGAATTCTTAAAACCTCTCCTTTATGGAGAAGTCGAGAAAACTGACTGCAATCTAACATAAAAAGTTAGAAACTCTCTTCCACCTTCATAAAGCCTCCAACATATGGCACCTTCCCAGGCCGGGTGACATTGATGCATTATAGAAGTGACAGCAGACTGCTCTCTACCACCATCACATACGTGCTAGAAGGGGCAGAGGGTTCGTCGTGGAACCGTACAAACACTGGGGCATTGCTAATGCATGCCTTTGATTTCTGTTTATGGCCCCCAAGTTGAGTGATCTGTCTTGTTGGCACCAACCTGACTATTTTTAAATGATGTAGCAGCTGGCTGAACACATACTTCAAAGATTTATGTTCATGTCTCAAAGCCTTCTTACTGAAAGGGAAACTCTGGAGTAGCTTCTACTAGCTTACCCCATACAGACTACCTACTTTATTTCAAGCCATCACAACATATATTTTAACTACAGGAAGGCAGTGAGAAGTGTAAGGGAAGGCAAATATGGAACAACAAAGATAAGGGTGAAACATTTGAGGTCTTACAAACCTTGAAGTCCTCATGCTGCAGAGTCAGACAAACTCTTGATGGGCATTAAGTGCAAGGAATTGGCCCTTCCTAAGAAATTAAATACAGAAATGGAGTTAATTCCCGCACTTGCAGAAGCACACGGAGAGACCCACACCCACTTACATGTTCTTGTACTGCAGTAACAGAGAAAACCAGCCACACTGGAGGTCACTGTGCAGATTATTATAATCAGGTATCATGGAGGATATCTAGGGATATCGAGGCTCAGGGGAGGCCTCATTGCTCTTTACAACTCCCTGAAAGGAGGTTGCGGTGAGGTGAGGGTCGGTCTCTTCTCCCAAGTAACAAGTGATAGGACAAGAGGAAACGGACTCAAGTTGCCAGGCGAGATTTAGGTTGGACTTTAGGAAAACTTCCTTCATCAAGCATCGGAACAGGCTGCCCACGGAAGTGGTTGAGGCCCCATCCCTGGAGGTATTTAAAAGATGTGTCAGTGTGGTGCTGAGGGTCATGGTTTAGCGGTGACCTGACAGTGCTGGGTGGACAGTTGGACTCAATGACCTTTAAGATCTTTTCCATCCTAAATAATTCTATGATTCTATGATCTAGCAACACCCATGTCTGGTGGAGAACCACAGAATATTTCAGCTGAGCTTTTCACATGCTAGCACTAACAATTACTAAAGACGGTCTTTTGCATAGAGGCACTTAATATGATACTTGGCCTACAATGCCTCTCCATTACAAACAGTCTGAGCAAAATCCTGTGGTTAACGGTCGTTCCAGAAGTGGATGATCACCCTTGCCTTCACAGAGGTCTAGAAATCCAAGGGTCCATAAGGGAATATTTTTCACTACTGGCTAGAAAAATATGCATAACTCCTGGTACTGTTTTGCTAGCTAATTCAAGGTGGGCACTTGTATGAACCGGAGATCTGCAAACGCGTTAACAGTGTCCCTACACGGGACGCCTCTCCAGTACAATCTGTATATTTAGGCCTGTTGTGGTGGGACAAGCACTTGTGAAGCAACCTTGAGTTGTGCATCCCATCGTAAGAGACCCGTGTGGATGGCGGGGGGCAGGGGCTGTGCTGCAGTTCACTGTCACTAATTGCCCTGAGTTTATTGCCGCTCCACACTACAAGGGAGAACCTCCCTGCTCCAAAAACCTGAAGGAAGACAAACAATGATCCCATCTGACTTGTGTATGAGTTAGCTTCGATTCAGCTGTGTCTGTTAAAAGTCAATTTTAACATAGGGTGACAAAACAAGGGTACCTTTATTTGAGAGCAAAAATTAAGTGATTGAATGAAATCACCACAACCTGACCCCTTCCCCCACACTACTACACACCTCAACTTGTCATGATGACTTCAAGAAAGCTGCACAGACCATGATGCAAATTCCTGAGCTCAAGAGAGTTTAAGCGAGCCTGAAGTGTGATGTACAGTCTCTCACCCCATTTCAGAATCCCCCCAGAAGGTTCACACAAGGCAATAAGCTCTCCACCCAGTTCACTGTGAGGACATTTCAGACCTTTAGAGCCCAGCATCGTGCTGCCTCCTATCCTACCCTCCCAATCTGTCTTTCGTACCCACACACCTCGGTACACCCCAATCCCTATCAGTTTTGCCCATCCATGCAGCAGCCTCAGCTCACACCTCTGAGCTCTGCCCCTGAGCCCACCTGGGCAGCACAGAGGGCAGCGGAGGAGACCAGGGGCTGAGTGCTGTGGCAGAGGCAGCGGGGACCCCTGCTCTCCTTCTCGCCAGCTTGGATTGGCTGCTCTGAACCCCTGGAGCTGTTCCTTGCTTTTCCTCCTCCTCAGCATGGGTGGGCTCTTCTCATGGTGGGCATCGCTGGGTCAGGCTGTGCTGTGAGGCAGGCAGCTCCCCCAGCACCAGGGGCTGACAAGATGGTGTCAGGAGGTTGTGACTTTGCACATCCCTTTAAGTCATGCGATGGATGAAGAGCTGCCTTTGGAAGAACCAGCAAGACCCGCAGAGGAGAAGAAATAAATTTCCAGAACTCTCCTCAAGGGAGAGTCTCCTCTTTGCCCCTGAAGTCCATCCTCTCCCAAACCCCAAGCTAGACAAGCTGTAGGTGACAATATAATAGCCCTTTTCCTCCCTTACCATCTCCATGTCATTAACCTCTCATTAACTGAGAGAGGCTGAAAGCAGAGGGGGAAGCTCCATCCATGCCATGATGGGGGCATCCGGAATTCAGAAATTCCTTCTGCAGAGTCCCAACGTGGAGGCAGCATTATAACTGCATCTCATTTTGGCCCTTCAGCTCCTCTCTAGCCGTTTCCTGTGCTGTCTGGTTCACCATCCTAAAATAAATTACTTCTAAAAGAGATATTTCATAAAAATGTCCAAAATCAACTGATGTTCAAACACCTGGATTATGGAAAAATTTTAACAGCATAGAAATTGAAACCACGGGGAATATACAGTAGGAGATTTGTCCTCCCTCTCTCATTTTATTATAAGGTTGGTGTCCGACCCATTTGGACCTTGTGGTGAATTTCTCACCCAGTGATCACAGCTCAGCGTTACTGGGCGGTGTGTACCTGGAGGGTAACCAGACCCAGCTGTACTCTCCTGCCAGCCTCCTCTCCTGCTCCAAAAGCATTTTGGTTTCTCACAGGAGGTTTCTGTTAGCAGGGCTAACGCTGAGAGATTCCTTCATTCATTAGCCGAGCCCTCCGTCTGCCAGTCAGCCGTAGCTTTCTCTCCTTCATTAGTGCCTCATTAATGCGTTTCTTCTGCATGCTGTTCAAATCTCACAGTCTCACTAAGTTTTAACTTGTGATCTTTGACAATAAAAGCAAATTAGATTCTGCTCTTCCCTTGCAGGGTTTGTGCCAGGCGTTTACTGCGATGGGAAGGGAAATCAGCTCCCCTCCTTTCTCCTTTCATTTTTCAGAACTTTTATATCCTATACAGGGACTTTTTTTCCCCTTTACAGTTTCAGAAGGTTCCACATCTAAGACGACAAACAAGCTCCAGGTCCTTATGCTAGTCCCAGCAGTTCAGGCAGCGTTCCTCGTCCCTGCCTAAATGGGCATTTAGCTCCTTCTCGGCAGCGCAGGGTCCAGAAGCACCCCTAGCCCGTCACCCCTACTCAGGGCTGGCCACTTGTGGGGCTGGAGCATGCGCCTCCCTGGCTTCGGGACAAGAGAGTAATTCCATAAAACCCATGCTAAACTTAACTTACACACACATATATATACACACACACGCTTTTATTATCTATACATCTGTCTCAGCTTTATTCAGGCCTAAGCAAAAATCCTTCTAAACTGTATCAGGAACTGTGGCTGTCACCCCCGTGATATTTCAGAGCTCCACTGCCTCTATTATTTTTTAGCGAGTATTAGGAAATATCAGCCAAAAGCCTTTGAGAACAATAGGAATCTTTCTGTCAGCCCCCTTGGGTTTCAGATCAGGACCCGAATTCCTGGTCTAAGCCAAAACCTGTATGTTGTCCTCTCTCTCTCCACTCTGATTTTCCCATGTCTGCCACAGTTCCCTGTCTTTCTTACAACATCTGGTAGAGTTTTTTATGCATCTATATCTGAGGGCTGAATTAGACACATGACTTTTAAATTGCTTAAAATATCTTTACATCTTCCAACTTACTCCTAAGTCCTACAGATGGGTCAAATTATCTGCTAAGATCGGCTCAGTGGGTCTCACTCTGGTGTTTTCTTGTTCCTAAATGTGCAAAACAATTATGTGAAAATGAAAAAAGCTTGGATTATAATTAAATTATAATTAAAGCTTGAATTTATGGTGCTGAGCTGAGGAGATAAGTTTGGCTAAACATTTTGTCAGCATGTAGCAAACCAAATGTGAATAAGGAATTGATATTCTCTGTACGTCTTCTCGGTGTTCTCGTGTGCATTTCTACTTGTACATCTCAAGAGATAACATTGTGGTGCTACAGATTTCAGGCATGTATTGAATATGCGCACACCATAATATTGATACATTTATAATGGTCTTCATATGGAAAATTCTAGCCAGTTGAAATGATTCACTAAGATTTTGTTTAGGTATTCATGTCTGAACCAGAAACTCTCCAGAGGGTCATTTGCTTGTTTGATAAATCAGAAAAGAACACATTTTTATATAAGTAGTTTAATACAGGAAATATGAGTCTAGGCAGTATCTTTCCAAATACATGTGTCTGAGTGGTTTTTGATGTGAAATGCTGCTTAATGTCTTTTAAAGTACTATTTAAACAGCTTCACATGAGCAACTACCAATCAATATGTCTCCCATTTTCTAACAATGGAAGACCTATGCTAAATAAATGCGTTTCAGAATCACGTATAATGAATAAAACAGAAAGAAAGTCGGAGAGGAAGAAAACAGCACCAAGGCATTATCTAGAATATGTATTACCCCAAAAATGTAAACGGTCCCCCCTAGTTTGGCTCTCTAATGGAAAAGAAATAGCATGAAACTGGGCAATCACAGACCTTTCGCTGAGGTATGGCTCAGCCCGCTGCATTTTGTGCGGGCTGGCAGGAGTGGCACTGGGAGTCCTGAGCAGTGTCCAGGCAGGCCAGAAGTGATTGATTTATGTCCTAAAGAAGGGTGTAGCCAGAGAATAACTCCTAACAAAGGCATCTAAAAATGAGCTGTAAAGAAATGATGGATTGATAGCAAAGAGCAGGCCCCCAGGATGTGCTGGGCTTTGAAAACGGCTGTTTCACTCTGGTTTAATTCTGTTTTGAGTGGAACCAGCAGAGGGAGAGGAGGCTTTTCCCAGAAACCGTATTTTTACATTGTAAAGTGTAGAGCAATTCAGACAAAGGGTCCCAAGCATCTCAACAGAGGAAATGGAAGACAAAGCTTCTTGCCAAACATGCACTAGCGACGTCTGCAGAGCTTTCCGTTCAGAAAAACAAGCTCTAAGCCTTTCGGTAGCATGGCTTATCAGAAGGATTTCCGAACAAGCATCCATATGGGGGGTGGGAAGCGTGGTCTGTAAGGCAGTAAGCCACATGAACGGGAGCAGTCACTCAATGCTTCGGATGTTGGATTTTCATGCGCTGAAAAAGCTGATCAAAAGCTGGAGAAAATGATGGTTAGACACTTAGACAGCTCGGAGCGTTTTGCTCATCAAAACCAAACAGAGCAAGAAGTGACTTAAGGACAGTGTATAAATGTCTCCATCAAAGTACTGGAGGCTCTGTCAAAAGGAACGGCGTCACAAAAATCCATAGGTGGAAGAAAGGGGTTTAGCTCTTGGAAGGAAATATTGAACAGCTAGTTAGTTGCAAGGACTCATCACCAAGGAAAGTGAGAGGCTTTCTGTGTGTTCACATGTTCAGATCAGCACACGATGCCTTTCTGGAAAAGAGGTTTCAGCCAAACCCAGTTTAGTTTTGTGCCAGGCTCAAATTACTGGTCTCAAAAGAGAGTTACCCTTAGTAACTGGATTATTCTTTGCTAAACTAGACTAGATAATCTAATGGTCCACTCTGACCCTAAATTATCTCAGCCTTTAAGTCTTTATCTACCCACTTCAATGAGTGTGGATACAAACGGTAATGTTAAATTAACATTCCTGTTGAGATTTGTATTAGCGTATGATTTCTGGGTTGGAAAAGCTTCAATCCTGTTTAAGGGCATATATTAAAGTTCCACTGAATCCACCAGGTCCCAATCTCATGCCATAATGTGCATTCCTGAAGCACACTGTAGAAAATCCAGATATCCCTGTAAAGTGAAATACATAACGCTCGGGAGCATAGCATCCATGTCTTCCACTTTTCTTTTCCAGTGTTCTTAGTGCATACGCTTGTTGTTTGAAAACTTCTCTCTTTCCAAATACAGGTAGTTCCAAAATAAGGAAAAAAATGGCATAATAGTGTTGATGCTAATTGAGGTACACGTGGGACCAGTTGCACTGGGTTTTATTAGAATTGCTCAGCTTTCTGATTGCTTGTAATTTATGAAAATGCAATTACATGCACTGAGATTTCTCATGTGTACCAGAAGCCTCAGGTTGAATGTTTGGGACTTTCAAAAAGATGTATTTATTCAAAACAAAGGACTTGTCTCTTTCAAAGAAATAGGGCTGGGAGAAACATACTGTTGTATCTATGTTAAAACAATTCTACTGCTTTTTCTATGAATAGCTGTTGTGCTTCTTACCATCTGAGTAAAGAACTCAAGGGCTGGTAAGTTGCTGGAAGGTAACTCTTGCTGTGCTTCTGAAAATGTCCCCATACAGCACAAGCAAGAAGCTGCTGAAAAATTCACAATTCCCACATGCTTAGAAAACACTTCCTACCAAAAAAAAAAAAAAAAAAAAAGACAAACACCACTTTTACTGAGCACGGTCAAATACCTTACAGCTCCTAGTGCTGTTCAGACTGGACTGGGACCTCCCCACAGGGCACTTGTAGGTGCCGGTGGGGACTCAGGACTGTCTCTGTCAATATTGCTCTGTCATTTGGGTATGAGGACATGGGCACTGAGGAGAGGTCCTTGTCTCTTCTGCAGCTTCTCCCCTGGTGTTCAACCAGCACAAAGGAGACAGCAGACTTATTCAAATGTAGAAGGGATAAAAGCTGCTCTGGGCAAGGGCAGAGGAAGCGAGATCTGTGGGTTAATTTAGTGAAAAGGATGTACTGGAGTAATTAGACTGTAAAGAACAATAGGGGCGAATTAAGATTGCACAGGCAGCCCTGGTCTGAGACGTTCCTGAGTTTTGCATCTAGGAAGATGTTCCTCCACTTTATTTTTACATGGGATGTGTAATTGTCACGGGTTAGGGCTGGGCAGGCCACTAGGCAAATGACAGAGGCTCTCTATTAAGCCCACTGCCTTCCCAAAGGGAAAGAGAAAGGGGAAAATGGGGAGAGACTTATGGATTTGGAAAAGAAAACTGAAACTGCTTTAATGAAACAATAGTAATAACAAAATGAAATATATACAAATATGTACAAAACTAATACCGAACCCAACCCCCCTGATGACAATTAAATCACCACTGATGCTGTGGGCAGGCACTGGACAAGTCCCAGACTGGACTCGGCATGAATGGGAACCAGATGCAGGAGCTGAATCCCAGAACTGGATTTGGGAATGCAAAGATTGGGATGGAAGGCAGAACGGACAGAGTCCTCCTCAGACACTGGCCATTGAAGAAGAGATCTTGAACCTCGTGATCCCTCAGCTTTTATGACGTCTATGGGATGGAACACCTTGTTGGTCAGTGTAGGGTCCCCTGTCCTGTCCGCTCCTCCCTGCAGGTGCTGCCTCTAATTTACTGCACCCCCAACGTGGTGCACAGGATTTAGCTGAGACCTTGGTCTCCACAGGAGCAAGTCTAAGCAAGAGCCTTCCTGCATCCCAATCCCTGGCAGTGACTGCAAACATCAAGCATTATCACTGCTAGAAGCAGAGACTGTCTGCAAAAACATGCCATTAACTTCAGAAAGTGCCGTCACTGAGCAGAGACTGAGCTGAGAAGTAAAATCACTGCACAGAGTGAGTTCTGTTCTAACTCAAACCAGGACAGTAATGCACAACTAACCTGCAGTAATGAACCGTCCCAGAGCGGTACCAGTCTGCTATCCCCAGAATATAGCTCGCTCTCCTTGGCAGGCACACAGCAGACCTTACTTCCCTGAGTATTTCTCCCTTCCTGTTTTACTTTAATTTTTTTAAATCTCCAGCGGTTTCCAATCCTTAAGGTCCTCATTCCCACCTGTATGCACCTTTTGTGGCTTTCTCCCCTTTTTCTTCACATCTCCACTGGTCTGTATCCCTGTACCTTCTACACACATTTTACAACCCTTCTTATGCATCTTGCAAGTGTGAGTAGTCCCTTTCCAGACCTGTTCTTCTGTCTCCCAGTGTCTTCTCTCATTTCACTTGGCCTTTTCCCTTGCTGTTCTCTTACTTAGTAGATGCTTTTTATAATCTTTCTAGTTTTCCTTCTCTCTGTCAGTATTTTGTCTAGTTCCTGTCTCCTGATTCCCTAATCTATCAATCTCTTCTAAGTTCTCATCCATTCTCCTCTTGAAGCCACTAAACGTCTTGCATCCATAACATCCTCTGGCAGGATTTCCACAGCCCTGTTACCACCATGTGAAGAAATGCTTCCTGTTGTTTATTTAACCTGGCTCTTACTAACTCCATGTCGTGCCCACTAGTTCTTGTACTGGAAAAGATAATGAGCAGTTGTTGATCCCTGCTCAACCTCTCCTTTCCAGTTGTGGTGCCATAGACCTCTGTCATAACCCCCGCCCCAATCGGTCTTTTCCAGATTCAATCATTTCTCATATGGAAGTCATTCCAAATGTTTGATCATCCTTTTCGCCTTTTTTTGAACCTTTTCCAGTTTACTATATCATTTCTTTCAGATAAAGGGACAGAACAACACACGTTATTTGAGGTGTGGATGAACCATGGCTGTAGAGAGTGATGAAGTGATTTTTGGTTTACTTTCTATTCCTTTCCTAATCATTCCTAACATTTGATATCCTTTTTTTCTGGTGGCTTCTGAGCCCTGAGCTGATGTTTTCATTCAAGGCTCACTTAGTGGTAATAGTCAGCTCAGAGCCCATCATTTTATAATGAATCTAGGATGGTTTTCCTCCACATGCATCTATGTTTATATACCCTGAATTTCATCTGTCACTTTATTGCCCAGTCACTCAGCCCCGTAAGGACCTCCTGCAATTCTTCATCCTTCACAATCCCCACTGTTAAAAACCAACAGGAAGCCCGTGGCTCCTTTTTCTCAGGAAAGGTTAGCAGGCTCTGAGCAATGCAGAGAGACTCGTCTTTGTGCAAAGTCATCTGGATGAGCTGCTGTTACACTTTTCTCAGGACAAACTGAGCACTTTCAAGGAGGCCAGGCAAGAGCACGCAGGCACTCGAGAAGACTACCCAGCACACCTCCACGAAAGTGCTGCCGTCTTCGCCCAACCAGGGTCTGAAAGCACGGGGAGGAGCAAGGCAGGCTTGCCCTGTACAGCTGCACAGGCTGCTTGGGAGCTAGACTGGCTATGGTACAGCCACACGTCTGCTAATGTCAGCTCATAAAAGAAAAAAAAAAAGAAATCGCCTTTGGTTTAAAGTTTGCCCCCTCTGTGCCCCCCTTTTTTTTCCCCCTCTCTGCTTCAAAAGAAAGACAGGTTTGAGTCTGACTCTGAAGCACCCTCTGCTACAGTATGTGCCATTTACTTTAGTAAGGCTGATTAAGTCATGCATTTACAAGTAGACCTTCCATCAGAGCTAATTTAAAGCAGATGTTCTGGGTTCCACAGCCAGGGAGGCATCAATCTGAGAGCTGCAAGGGTCTCTGTAAGAGCACTGTTTGTACTGCACTTTATAGTGCGCTGGGAGGAGGTTAATTGGTGTAAAAGTTTAATTTCAAATAAGGATCCCCTTTTAAAATTGCATATATGCATATACTTTTTATGGAGCGTTATATTACAAAGTCAAAGTGGGGGAGAAAAATCACCCAAAAACATTTCAGGATCAAAGACACCCAACCTGTCAAATGCTAAGATATTTTTATGAGGAAATAGGACTCACATTTTCTCCAGAAGACGCAGAGAGAAGTAAGGAGTGGAAAAATATTTAACTGGATTCCATGGTATATTAGGAGAAGGAGAAGAAAGCCACCCATGCCAATATGTTGGTTTCAGAACCTTCTGGCTTGGCTTCTGCTGTTGAAAATATTGGCAGGAAAATGCTCTGCACTGGGATTATTTATTAGAAAAGCAATAGATTTGCACAGTTTAACAGTAGAGGGAGGATTCAGAATTGTCCATTTGCTCTGTGTTTTAACTTTCAACTACTTTTGTTTTTTATTTGTGAGCCAGAAAAACTCTACTTATCCCTTGAAAGGATCATCAGCACTGGCTTAGCATAATTTTATTATTTGATTAATTGTGTTGCCTATGGAGGGGTTATGGCCGGTTTCTTACACTGCAAACTGCACAGCCTGCTCCCAGATGAGAGACCAGCTTTCTTATGACTCTTAAGTCATTTAGGTTTACATTTTATACTTATTAGAAGTTATCGGATTTTTGCAAAACAAAAGACGATGTCTTTACCTTGAACTTCAGTCTAGTTTTGCAGGTAATACAGACTATGGCAGTATTCAGCTCTAAAAAAGCTCCCCATCCCTCTGTCCTGAGGGAGAATCTCGTTAAATTTTGCTGCTCTTCCTGCTTTGTATTACAGAAGCACCTGTGGACCTCGTCCAAATTTGCTTAGCACATTCCAAACCATGGCCTTGGCAAAGCACCTTCGAGTCTACCAGGGTAAGACCGATAAAGACAGGCCTGCAATCCCTTTCTGCAAATAAGAAATGAGTGATTTACTCAAGGCTGTAGGAAAACTATGCCTGGAGACTTCACACATGCTTCTTACGTCTCACCCTAGAGCCCCAATCACAGCAGGTTCAGCTTCTGTTCCTGGTGAAGGCTTCTCATCAAACAGCAGCAAAACATGACAGCAAAGCTCTCACCTGTTACTTCTCCTTTCCCACCTCTTCAGTGCACAGAGCCACTTCAGACTTGCATGACTGAGGGAGATTTTTGTGGAGTTCATTGTAGAGGGTCCTTTCAGACTTTCTGGGCTGTAACTTATAGATTGATCTCACTCAAGTCTTTTGTGTTGACATAAAACACACAGCCCCAGCCCTATCTCATGCTCTTCTCTTTGGCAAGGACTGTATTTCAGGCATCTGTAGCGTTGTGCTACAGCAAGACCTCCGTGGTGATGTTCCTACTCATGTTTGAATCTGCCGCAGGGAATCCACATCACATTAGCCAAAGTGCCCATTGAGTTCCTCACCTCTGTCCATCTGCCTGTAAGTGGCACTGTCAGCTGCTATGGGGAGGGCACTGTCTGAGCAGTCTGCAGCTCAGGAACAAGGAATATGTGGCACCTGGAAAGGGGAACGGAGGAGTTTGCTTTGGAGAATTCCCAACGTAAGTTGAACACTGGGCAAGCTGGAGGTACGGACATGCTGAACATTTTCCAGAAAGCAGAACAGTGCAGGTGTTGTATACACTGGCTGAACGGGCACTTCTATCATGGGCAACATGGTGAAGGCATTGGCAGGATTTCATTGTTTTTGAAAAATTCTTTTCCCAATATTAAGGGTAGCTGTGTAGAAGAACTCAATCCTCAGAGTTTCCATGACTGGGCAGGGCACACCAAGCCTATCACTAAATATCCTCTTTAAAAGAGACACTCAAAAAGATGTTGACGTGATCAACGAAGTTCCTTTGGATGGCTTGCACCTATGCTTTAGCGCCTAGTGGTACACAGAGACCTGAGCGAGCTTTGTGACCAAGGAAGAATATTATCCCTCAGGGGATATGGAATTAACAAATTCATAATGTACTGGGGCCAAAGCAGGCAGAGCACCCTGGGCCAAATGCATCCTGACTGGAAATCCCGCCATTTCAGAAGGCTGAAACACAGATGAATTTGACCCAGTGTACTTTGATTTTAGAATAGATGCCAAGTAATAACCATAGCCGTGTGAAAATAGCTAACATATCTCTTGGAGACTGGCGTATTCCAAAGTGCATGAACTTAAGGGGTTTTTTTCTTTCCAGGTGAATAATGGAAGAATAAATTAAAAGCAGGAAATCCTGATAAGTGCTACAAGGATGTCCATGCTACAAAAACATCAATCCCCATCTTCTCTGGCTCTCTTTTTCAACACCTTCTTCCTCATTAATCTTACTTCCAGGGTTCTGCAACAAGTTGCTGCCAAGCCTGGTATCTGGGGCCAGGCGAAGCTGTTTATACTACAGCCATTTGGAATATGTATTGCAGCTCTGTTAAAATACAGGGAGACTGCCCAAAAAGCCATTACTACCCTGTTTTTACAAGATGACAGCGGGCTTCAGGTTTTTTACCTTTGCTTTGTCTTTAAAATTCACCTTTGCTGGAGTGCTTCCAAATTCCATGCAGTAATTTTCAGCCGCCCATGAAAACTGTGAGGTCTTCCAGTTAGCAAATACTGAAATTTGGAGCCAGCTTTTGCAAATGGTCTTCTGGAGCACATTTGAGTCCTTCCGACTTTAACGGGGCCTTTTGTTTTAGCCCTTATTGACATCAGTAGGTCCCAAGTAACTTGGGATCTCCTCACCTTTTAAGCCTCAGACTTGCAGTTCTCTGAATCTCTCTTTTCCCGATAAAATATGAATACTCTACCAAGACCTTTGAGAGATTTGGCAGTTGCATCTAAATTGATACTTGAGATCTCTAAACTCCCGTTCATAAACTTTGCACCCTGCAAGTGCCTAGAATCCCTAGTGCCCACCAGCAAAGGTCCCTGGGTACCTGAATTCATGCCTCAGATTAGGTGCCACCTCCTTCTTCCAGATGGAGTTAGACATTATCAGCATCACCGAAAGACCACAATCTGAACTGGGAATGGTAGACAGAGGAAGGTGCTTCTCTGAAACCAGGTTTAGGGACTTAAATATCAAATCAGAGGAGAGATTACTGCTACAACCTCATCTCAGGTTCTCCTGTTGGCCAGTCTATGCAACTTCCAACTTGGTCAACAAATTGCTTTCTACATCTGATTTGTGAGTGCATGTGTTTCCACATAAGATGTCAAGAGAAAAAAGTTAGTAACTAACTTTGCTTTGTGGCTTTTCCTGTGTATTTTCAAGTACTGTAACGTCAACCTAAGCTTTATTGCCTCCCTGAAATGGGGGAGGAAAACTGACAAATGGTGAGCTATCTTTCAAATATTAATACCGTGCTGATAAAGACCAAGGCCTAATTCCTCTGTTAGATACCTTTGATATGGAATTATCCTGCAGAGGGTATAGTCTAGGACAAGCTAAGTACGGTGACTTTCCCAAAAGCATGGAAAACTAAAGCTAGGTGTAAGCCAGATGTCCGCTTCTCTTTATGCTGCAGTGAAGGCTCCAAGTTGCCAAGAGTTGGTCGAATTTGCCCAGCTGGAAGGTTTCACTGTCTGGGATGAAAGATGATGTCTGAAGGCAGCTTTCAGCTACGACATTCACTGCTCATTAGGAACAACTTGGGTTTTTTCCTAATTTTCAGCTGCTCAGGTGTCCATGGGGGACTGAAAACATCTGAACTGCTCATGTCTAAGCCAAAATTTTAAGATCTGAATGCGAGATGGGGCCCAACTCTGTAGGTCTAACATGATCATTTCCATCAGCTACATCTTTTTCCTTTCCTCGTGTACCTGTAACTTGTCTCTAACATCGGAGGGGAACTGCTTGCCTAGAAGTACCAGCATGGGTAGAACTTCACAGACAGGGAGACAATTCTTAAATCACTCAACATTTATAGTGAAACACTCTAAACAATCAGAAAAGCCACCATGCTACAGATGTATGTTTTCATCATGATTTTTCCTTCCTCCATTTCTATATACACAAATCAGTTCGATGTTCATAAAAATGGGAGACAAAATGCAAGACTTGTGTCCTTGGATGCATCTCCGTGGATCCTGGAGTCTGCCTGCTGGTGCCAAATTGACTCTGTGCACAGCACCCCGTTCAGCTCTGCCAACACATTTACTTGCTCCCCACTAACTCATGATGTCACTTGGAGCAAAACTCATCAATATCTTACTTTTATTACGTAACTGTCTTGAGAAACTGAAAATAAAAGCAGCGGTACCCTGGCTTCTCAGCTGGTTTAAAAAGGAGAGCTGCATCAGTTTATGCCAGCTGAGGATGTGGTTCAAGCTCTTTGGGGAGTTGGGTTTTTTTTCCCTGCAAGCTGCTTGCTGTAATCTCAAGGACATTAGAAAAATGTTAACATCAGCCAGTTGGGGGCAGGAGTGAAAAAACCCTGAAAATTTAATATAGTTGCAGAGCCCTTTTTGTTTTTTCCATTAGCTGATATTCTCAGGTTACCAGAAAGGAATTCATTGCACTTCTCCACATTCGCTGCTAGTGAAACAAGAGATTGAAAGATTTTAGAATAAATTGCCAGGCTGAAAACTAGCCGTGCTTGCGCTGGGTTACGGCCTTTACAAACTCAGGGCTGATTAGGCATCTATTTCCTGGTCCTCGGCAATAAGGCTCGGAAGTGCAGGAAGTTCATTGTCTTCAGCTTGCCACTGCTGGCTTGCTCCAATAGCTCTACATCATGAGGGACTGACAAGCTCAAAATGTCCATGTCAATCTGCAGCTGCCTTTAATCATATACAGATTTATGAGACACCCCCCACACCCCCCGTGGAGATCTAGAAACTGTGCTTTGTTTTGACTTGACATACATTTTTCCATCTAAGATTAAGAAGTATGAGCCCTATTAGACTGCATGGCAGCGGCGAAGCAGAAGGGGTAAAGCTGTCTCTGAAATGGAGGAAATGATGATGTAATTTTGAACCGTTAAGGACTGAAGGGATTAAAAGATTTGGAGTAGGATTTGGAAAGTCTCTGGTGTTGCGTACAGTAGGGCTATATCGGCTGCCTCACCATCTGGACAGAGAAGACCTTTTTCCTATTTACTGGTTCGGGGGTTGTTGTTATAGCTGTGCAGCTCATGAGCACCACTGCGCTTAATACTCCGTCATCATTTCCATCATAAACCTTCTTTCCCTTGAGGGACTACAACGTCACAGTAAGTACTTGCTGCAGGGTAGAACTTGCCACTAAGGTCTGGTCTCAGGCCTAAGAACAGCAGGGGCACGAGGCAGGATCAGGCTTGGAAGCTTTCCACCTTATAGCAACGTTACACTTACCTCATTTTCTAAAATGAGCGTTTCTAGCCATTATCAACAACCATGGACCAAAGGCTGATGTTCCTTTTCCATGGGTTTGGACAGCTTGCTGTCCAGTCCGTGCAATGATTTATAACCTGACCAGTTTGGTGGCAGGACATGTGCCCTGGCTGATCCCGGCCAGCCACATCTCTCGTGAGGGGGTATGTAAAACCTCAGCCGGCTCCGCAGCACGCTGGCTCAGCTGCAGGCTGCCTCAGCGGCGCTGGTGACTCCAGGCAGCTGGCTGCTCGCTTCAGGTTTGTGCTTTATGGTGCACCAAGCAGGAGCTGTATGAAGAGGGAAGTGGCTGGTTTTCCTCAGCCTCCCCTCAGCCATTCTGCTCTTTCGAAAGAGGTCCAAGAGAACAGGGGTCAGGTCATCGTGTGCTATAGAAATTACACTATTGTTCTGTGCTGCTGAGGTCCGATAGCTGGTCCTTGCGATGTTATCTACCAGCAGCTCAACAGTACTGGGATCTCACTAGTTGTTTCCATTAACAGAAGAAATTAACTTTATTTTTTAACTCCACAATCAAAACCTCTTTATGAGCTCAAATCTTCTTTATTAACCAAATCTAGTTTCTCTGAGCTGAGCAGGAATCAAACAACACGTGGGGCAACACCTGGTCCTATTGCAAACAACTGCTCACCCATATTCTCCCTCTCTTTCCGTGTTATTTTCTCAAGGTTGGGTTCTAACCACACCTCCAGCTGCAGCTCAGGTCCCTTATGACCCTCTCTGTTTGCTCCCTTGCCCACCCCGCTGCTCCTCTCACATACAGACACGCGATCACCACCAGAGCCGTACACTGACCTGTTGGCATTGTCTGAAGTGCTTTTGTGAAGTTTTTCATGGAAATTTGTATTTTCCAGGTACAGATATGTCCATATCAAGTACACGACATGGATATCAAGAGTAATTTAACAAATATGCAAATAAGTAAAAATCTGATTGAGATAGATACTGCATTGCAAATATATTTTCAAAGCCTGTTCCATAATTGCTCCGCTATATGGAAGTGCAACATGAATGTGTGCTCTGCTCCTATTAGTTTTATTTACAAAGCAAACAAATAAAACCAACCATTTAGACACGCTGAAATAACGTTAAGGGCCTGATAAATTCGCAAGAGCAGAGTTGCAAATCAGAAGTTATTTAAAAATCAGAGTGCATCAGTTTAATTCAGGCAGATTCCAAAGATCTGCTTTCTTATCTGTCTCCAAAGTCAGAAAAAATTGAGTGTACTATGCGCTGATAACAACTTTCACAAATAGAACTTATCTGAATAGAAATAGCACCGGAACTGCCTCACTAAGGTGGCTGTAAATCAAAAAAGAAACAACAGTTTTAGTGGAGCCTCTGAGATTTGTATGAGCTGAAGACTGGGCCATACCATTATAGCATAGAGGCTGGCCATAAAGACAGCATAAAAGAAGCTTAAAAACTTCAAAAGAGACCAAATTTACTTTCAGAAATGGTCAGTGATTTATGGGATTCATATTCCTGTATTATTTTTATTATTAATTTATTACGTGGTTCATCCAGCATCATTTGAGTCTCCAGAGCTCTCCACCCCTGAGCTGTGCCTCTTGCAGTGGCTAATACAAGACCTAATACTGAGGAGGGGAAGACATTTCCAGCTGTCCCATACCTGGGCATGCATTTGTGCTGCGGAATGGGGTGCTGCTTGGTGGGGGAGGGGGTACGGCACCGTGCTGCACCCAGGCGGGTCTGGGGATAACTTCTCTAGAGCACAGCAACCTTCATGGGTTCCACCAGGAGCATTCTGAGGTTGCCCAAAAATAACTGTTTTCAGCAGCGTGAAACATTGGTTCCTGAGATACTACTCTGTGGTAACAGAAAATAATCCTCTGTAAGCTAGAGGACAGCTTGTGGACGTTGTCCCACATTTCTGCTTGGATTCATATGAATCTGGTGATCAACTTAATTCAAAAAAGAACGTCTGGGTGACACAAGTACACACATGGATATGGTATTCTTATTTGGAAAGGCCAGAAAACCATAATTCCCCAGAAGAAAAATATTGGGCTAAGTCCAAAAGTCCTTTTTGCTCTAAAATATTCCGCAAAGACAAAGAGAGTGTCTGTCGAGGGATCACAAGCCATATCCCTTAGCAAAGCTGAAATAATATGGTAAAGTAATTTTATGGGCTGCCCCACTCTATGCAGCAAGGAAAAAGACGTACACAACCCAAACCAATATTGCTTGCCAGTGGCTGAGAACCAGAGAAGATAGAGTTTTGACTCATTTTTTCTTCTCTTTCTCTCTGTGCCATCTTCAGAGTGATTACAGACAGCCATCCAGCAGGATGGAAAACACCCAAGATTTCAGTGCTCAGACTGAGTTCTGCAGCCTTTTTGCAGATCTGTTCTGTTCCTTACGGGTACCAGAAAGAATGGTGGAAGAGTTTCTCAAGATACCTTGTAGTAAGCGATGCTTTCACAGTTACAAGCAGCAGCTGACTGGTAGGCTGAACGCAACATCCCATTTTACCCAAACGATATTTTTGACCCACATTCGTCACCTGCACAGATACACTGCACCATCGGTTAGTCCTTACGCTTGGAAACCGCTTGGTCCCCCCTTCCCTGACAGACAGGAGGATTTTTGCCATCCACCTGGGAGGAAGCTCCCCTTCAATCCCAGATGCGTGAGGTGAAATCTGTAGGTTCTGGTCAGTATTGCCATTGCTGGCTTTCAAAGGGTTGTTTAAAAGGGCTTTTTCCCATTGTTTTTCCAAGGACCTGCCCAAAAATGTTTCCATCCAAACCACCATCACGCAAGACTCCAGCAGAGGAGCAAAGAACAATAGCGCACAAGGTTCCAAGTTCAATAGCAATTTCAAGGATTTCAGCTGTCACAGTTAATTAGTGGCAGTTTCTCTCAGACCCCCTTTGCTTAACCCCTGAAGGACAAGGCTTGGAAACTGCTGGTTGGGAGGGCAAGAGAGGTCAAAAGTCCAGTTTTGTCGCAGCCGGGAATTATTAAGAAAGCAAAATTTAAAAATGGAATGTGTTGTGAAGTGAAAATTCCAGGCAAAATGAGATTCAACTTCTATTTCCACTTTTGCTAACGAAAGAGGCATGAGCCTGGAGGGTGGGGTCCGGAGTCTAGATTTTGGGCAGGGTTATTTTAGAAAGCTGAACACACTCCAACTGTTGTTCTAGGGCAAGCACTTCCCAACTTCGGGGCTTTTTTAAAAAAATCTGGATCCTGATCTGAAATCTGTGGCTTGGGTTTGTTTCTAAACATTTCTTTTTCTTGCAGAAAAGAAAAGGCATCTCATGGTAAACCACTGCAGAAAAACACCGGAGCTCTGCTTCCTTACAGGAAACTACCTTGGCACGCCTGCCCTTCCAAAAGGTGTGGTGCGGTTGCTAGATCCAAGACCAAAAGCCAGAAAAATTGGGAAACCCAATGTTCCCAAACACTGATGCACAAACTACTTGTAAACTGGCACAGCAGCGCGGTTCCGGGCTCCCCTGGGTGAAGACCCCTGAGCAAGCGCCTCCACGCAGACCGTGTCACAGATGCTGTCTGGGTACAGCCTCTTCCCTTGCAACCCAGGAGAGGAGTTCTTCTCCAGCAGCTACCAACCCTCACCAGGAGGACTGCTGGCCTCTTCTGCTCACCACCTCTGAGGAACTAAGGTCCAGGACACAATACGCTTGCCCCAGTCCATGGCAGGTCTCACGGCAAGGGGCAATCCCCACCGTGGGGGCTGACACAGCATCACCTGAGCCAGCGCAGGTCTCGTGAGAGGGCCGTGTCCCCTCGGTTGGAGCAGGTGGTGATGGGCATGCCCCTTACTTCAGGTCTCACCTCACAATGCACATGTCAGGATTAAAACTTCTCCCCTGACCCAGCCAGGGGACTGCGAGAGCTCCCCGGGCTATAGCTTGAGAGAGGGGACAAACGGAGGCAAACGTGCCATGGGGAAAGACACAGGATTTCAACCTGCAAGGTGGGGAAGCCCCTATTTTATGGGCGGTCAGCAGCCCTGCCCGGTGTTGTGTGCTAGGTACAACCCTCTGAGCTAGTTTGATTCTCCTGCAGCAGACAGAGAGATGGGTGAAACCTGCAGGACAGAAAGAGAATCGGAGCAAGAGGCACACAACGAGATGCAGTGCTTCCGTCTCTCCCAACGCTAAATTCAGCTTCTTGCATTGTTTAGTGCCCAGACACGCTGCTAGCCCTGCCCATGGGCTTGTCCAGCCTGCGCAGCAACTGGCAGGACCTGTCCCACAGGAGCCTCCTCCAGCGCTGCCCCCTTCTCCCCACGCTCACACACGCCTCACGGGCAGCAGCCGCAGCTCAGCTCTGCGCAGAGGATCCGTACGATTCTCTGGCACAGCGAGATTGGAGGCCCGAGTCCTAGTTTGTCACCACTCCCCTACCGGAGTGGTCCGAGGTGAGTCCCTTTGCCTGACTAGTGACACAGGGCACCCTGCCGCTGTCTTGCTGTGCAGCACGTTGCATCAGGAATCCATCAATCCCGAGAGCACTGTCTCTCCGAGGGTCTGCCTCAGCTGCTTTAGCATCACAGAATCAGCTGGTTGGAAGAGACCTTTGAGATCATCGAGTCCAACTGTTCACCCTGCTCTGCCAGGGTCCCTAAACCATGTCCCTCAGCGCCACATCTTACACTCCTTTTAAACACCTCCAGGGATGGGGACTCCACCACCTCCCTGGGCAGCCTGTTCCAATGCTTTCATCCTGAGCGCACGTGAAGGCAGGGGCTGTCCCTTATAACATGTTTCTGCCACATTTTTCTGCACCTCACCGGGGTCTCAGGTCTTTGCTGACCCCATACAACATAGCACTTTGCCTCCTCTGCCTCCATTTTAATGCGTTCACATCCTGTGAGCATGAATGGCGTCACAGATGGGAACAGACCAAAATTAGGGGTTGTCCTGCACGACAGAGTAGAAATCAAGGGTCTATTCAGAATATCTGCACTTTGGTGTTACCTGAGACACATCATTCGTAGCTGCTGGTGGTGTTCCTGAGCCTTCTGTCCATCCTGCAAGCAGCAACAGCGGAAGCGTGGGTAAATCCTCCAGCACAAGACAACAAGAGGCCCTCACATTCAAGGAGAATGCTTGTCACAGGCTCTCCGTGCTCGATGGGAATGAGGGGGGAAGCTGAAAGCAGGAGCAGAGCTTTAGGCTAATTACCTTGAATAATTTGCCTGCAGGTGGGGTGCAGGTGGTCTGAGCCCTGAGGCACTGACCTAGGAAAACTGATGGGAATCCTGCATCCTCCACCGCTCTGTCTGAGCTGCAGGGCTGGGATGCTGAAAAAACCCAGATTCCACAGTTTAATCCACAGTTAACAGTTTAGGCTTGCTTCCCTAAATGTTTTGAAAGAGGAGAAAAGAAGTTTGATCCCAAGGAAAAGTTTAGCTCTGTTCACTTTAGTAGTTTGCTCCATGACAGCTTTAAAATAGCCCCAAAGTGGAGAACTTTCATGCAGACTAGAAGAGCCTTCAGCAGCTACACCCAGTAGGCGTTTAAAAACCCATCCAAAACACGCATTCTTTCCCGCGGCTGGCCAGGCAGCAGGCGGGAGTCACACCCTCTGGAACAACCGCCCTCTGATGTTTTCAGATATTCGGGGGTTTTAGTTAGTGACAAACACTCATGAAATATGCTCGAATTCCTCTTCTCCAGACCGCTGACTTGAGGGCTGCTGTGGCTGCCTTAAGGTTTACAGCTATTTAATAGCTCTTTATTTCAGTGAAATTCTCAAGACATATGAACCTTGTGACTCTCAGGGGCTTCTAAGGTGAAGTAGTAGTTTATACCAGTGGATCATCAGAAAAACCTTATTTCTGGAAACAAATAAAAAAGCTACACCACTGTTCTGAGCTTTGACATAGGAGAATATGGCATGAAATAATGTTACTGGTTTATACTTCATGCTCCTTTGGTTTCCAAAATCAGATACAAGTCTGTGATCAAGATAGAGTTCTATCACACTTTTTTGGTTTTTATCCCAAGAAGCAATGATAATCCTTTCCACAGCTGGGGAGCACATCGGTCAAAACTCAGTATATTTGATCCCAGATTGACCAAGAAACTAAAGGCTTCGCTCACGTGCTCAGGGCCAAACTTCTGGGTGGGCGTGGAAAAGGACTTTGTGGGGAGTTCTCAATCAGATTGCAGAAGACTGTCTTAGACTGTCTTAAATTCAGCATTGATGGAGGAAGTTAATACCCCCCCCCCCATGAATTTTAGGGTGAAGAAGTTCAAAGTTTTCAGAGTCTACTTCAAAATTCACTTTTTTTTCACAAGAATAGCTGTCTGGTATCAAAAGCTGAAAAAATGCAACAAGGAGGCACAGAAAAGAATTGAAAGAAATGACTGTTCGAAGGAGAGCAGGAGCGTTGAACCCCAGGGACTGCCGGGCTGTTCAGCATATCTGAAATCCACGTTCCTCCTTTGCAACGGGGAACCTGCCTTGCTCTAAGGAAACCAGTATGGTGGCACCTCTTTGTGATATAAGGGGCACCCTGTGCACCCAGCGGGCTAGATCGGACCCAAGAGGAGATGGATTTTTAAGTTCTGGGGAGAGGAGCTGAAAGCAAACGGGTTTTACTTTTGGTGCAGTTACAGGATGATTCTGCAGCATCTAACTTTTACAATAAATATGTGGAGAACGTAACTGCTAGTGTATGTATGCCGTGGTGTCTTGTCACCTCCCTCGACCTGCATGGTCGCAGCGTCTTTCCATGAGAATTCCTATGCTGAGTTGTAGTCAGATGCCACTTCACTGCTGTTCTGTTTATTTTTAGGAAAGGCAAGCCGATCCCCGTGTGCCAGCGCACGGTGGGACCGGACAGCAGGAGGCGGTGGCTCTGCTCACCCTTCGGCCCCGTGTCGCTACCATGCTGCCCCCGAGCTTTTGTTCCTTGTTCTTTTTCAGGATGCCTGCTATGTTTGCTTTATTCCTTGCTGTTCTTGCCCACTCTGCTCTATCAAATAGCATCAGCCTCCTTATTGTAGGGACCAGAAATGTCCTGGGAATGTCTTCATATCTCTGCCTCTAGCCTCACATCTCATTTTTTAACCATTTGCCCTATGTTCTGCTCTGGTTTTTTCAGCTGCCACTAACAAAGGAGCCGTTTCAGAGGAGAAGGGAAGACAGCAGCCAGCACCACTGACCTGAGACAAACACACTCTTTGGGAGCCTGTTCTCCAGGGGAACAGCGTCCTCCCCTGCCTCTTGCTGGGTCCACACCAAGCAGAGAAAGGACCGTGGACAGATTACAAATGGCACAAGCATGATCAGGCAGCCGCTACTTTTTGTCCTGATGTTTTCACACCACGAGCTCACTCTGAGCTCTCTCCTATACAAACCTCCTGCGGGATTTTTAATCTTCCTGCTTGTTTTTGTTCCATCTGTCTTTTCAGAGAGTCCCTGAGGAATATTTATTCTTTCTTTGAAATCTGCAGTCTCTTTCATAAACTCTTGCTCATTTTTCCTATAAAAACCCATCCAGGACAGAACTCCTTCCAGTTTCCAATTTAGTTTTATTCCCGGGCAGTTTGTACCCCGTTGTTTCCATGCTGTGGTTGTGCCTTAACTTGAGCAGCTCTTTTCTGTCCCTGGTGTTCTCCCCCACAACGCCTGAAAGGTAAATTATTTCTTTTGGGGGCTCCTCACGTTTCTTTTTGTTTCAGGTGGGCTGCCTTGAGCTTATCACAGACCACTTACAAGCAGTTTATGAGCTCCCCTTCAAAGACTTCGGCATGCGCCAGGGTGTCCGCTAGATACAACACAGTGGACGGGAGACACGTACCACACAGCAGCCTCTTTATTGGTGGATGGTGCGTTTTCAAGCTGAAAGCCATCTCTCTAAAGGAGTGCAAGCCTTGCACTAAGGGCAGGGCTTTTCTCTTCCTGTCTTCTGTACCCACCACTATTTTTCCAGATCTAATAAGGAGGGGCTGGCTGGCTGCAGCTGCTACACCATCTCGCCGTGCAAGCAATCGCCATCTTTTTAAACGATTGAATTCCACTTTCCAGTGTTCACTCAGAAACTGATGCTGTCATTTCATAGGAAGAACTGGATGAAGGCTTCAACGATGTTTAGTTAATGCTTTTTCTCAGCAGTGCATAAAGCCTCTTCTCCTTTTGTTGCTGGTGTGTGGTAGAGGAGTTGCTTAATGAGCCTGTTTCTGCCAGTATCTGGACCAGTTTTAACACCTCTACCTCTAGGATGTCTGGAAAATAAATCCTAATTCCTTTTCAGGAAGTGTTTTAGACTGTTGTTTTCCCCATGTAGAGGTACTGCCCTGTGCTGGCGCTAGTCCGAGGACAATTCTGAGAACTCACTTGCTCTCCACTTCTGTCATCAGCCCTTTGCCCCTCCACGCACACACTATGATAGCCGTGTTTCACAGTCATTCCTTGTTCATAATATTCAGCTGTTTATCAGCAATGCTCAGTAGCTGAGCAGGAATCCGAGCTTCCTCCGCAAAATCCCAGATTCCCCAAACCTCTGTGCAGGTCTCAGCTGTGCCTCTCTTGGACTTTTCCTCTCTTGGAAATCTGTCACAGGAGGACGTTGTTACCATCGGCCGTTGCCGTCCCTGGAGGTGAAAAGAGTCATGCATGGCAAATGAGATGCCTGTACCTGCCCTCCCAACCCTGAACCATGCATTAAAAAGGGAATATCCACCAAATTGTTGCAAACACCTTTCCTCACTCTGGCCTGATGAAACTCAGAGTGGTCAGTAATTCCTTTGCTACCCAGGCTAGTCAGTCTTTGGGCTCAGACCCCAGAGATTCAGTTTTTAATCCATGTTTCAGCCCTTTTTGGAGAGATTACCCCATCACTGGCACCAATCGAAGACTCAGTTTTGGATCCCGTGCTCTCTACCTGTTTTCACGTCTATATCCACAGCCTGTGTGTGCTCCCAACGGTTACGTTCGGTTGCCAGCGCATCTCCTCTCCTGCTGTTTGACTGCCATGGCCTAAACCCCCATGAGCTGACTCTGCAGCTTTGCGCCACCTTCTCTAGCCCATCTTGGGAAGAAGCTTGTGTTGGGCACTTCTGAAATTCTGTTTTGGGATTATTTTGTATGGTTAGTGACTTTTGCTGCAGCCAGGATTTTATTGCTTTTTCTCTTACTGCAAAGTGAAAGACTATAACACAACTATTTCTCCTCGTTTTTTTGTGCCAGTGCAATTTTTCATGTTTATCAGGGATTGAACAATGTTTGAAGTCACAGGCCACCAAGTATCCCCTCTCAGTAGCACCACACTCGGAACGATCTTCTTGCATCTTCCTCTGTAAGAGCTGCTGCTGCTTCTAATGAATAGATGCAAAGTCCAAGTCAGGTTCAATAAACCATTTCCACAGCCTCTTGGAGTGGCTTTTTTTCTTTTGCTGACACTGAATATCAAAGCCTGCTTGTGAATTTATAAACAGACCCATTACCAGTTCATCTTGGAGGACTGCATTGTGCCAGGAACACATATTTCCTCTGCTTCTCTACCCTTTCAAGTAGGGCATCTCCCTTCCCTCCACTTCAAGATTTTGGCTCTTCCCAGGACAGATTAGATTGGTGGCTCATGCCAAACTATATACCGAAGACTTGTACAAAGTCTAGACGATTTGGGGTATTTTTCTTTCTTTTTTTTTCAATCCGGCAGTAAATCTTGCAGCAGCATCCAAGCTGGGCTACTCGGGTTCATGCTTACAAACCCATCTGTGTTCATCCTTCCTTCTTGAGGTAAGCTGAAAAACCTTTCAGGAGTCTTCCCCTCCCAGTGCAATTCTGCATTATTTCAGAAAATAAAACCTCCCTTATTCACACTTCTCGGAGTTACTGATGGGTACAGAAAAGTGCTATGAATGTCTTGTTTTAACCAAACTCTCTAGCTGGCCCACTCCCACACCAGGAAAGTTGACTTTCACTGTCCTCTGTGACCCTTCTGTCACCTTAGTCAGGTAATTTTTCAGGTCCCAAAAAGCAATTGCAGAATCAGGAATTAATTTGCTGCATCATCATCTTCTGCATCATCAAGCACTATATGGCTGGAGGAGTATAAGAAAATACATCAGTCTTTTTTTTTTTAGGCTTTTTCAGGTTACATCAATCTATTTTTAGACTAAATAACTAACCTCTTCACTCACCTTCTGCTTTTTAGTCCTGACAGAGGAGGATTGTTGAAAGAGATGTATGTCGTCTGCGTTGCGAAGTGAGAGCCTCTCGTCCTCCATTCCAGCTGCCAGTACTCTTTGTGCCGAAGTTGTGCATGGGGAAAGGGCATAATGGAAAAAGTGTATCTGGCCATAGCAAAGGGAGGAGAGGACCAGCAGCCACCACATCTCCTGCCACATGAAGTTAAAGTCAAAAACATAGCAAATAGTTGAGTTTAAACGTGCGCTGACATTCACTGGTCAAGAAGGTCCCTAGTGCTTCATAAGAAATTCTAGTTCCCGTAATGCAGCATGATCTGAGATAAGAATGAGTTTTGGTTCAAAGTTTGAGTTTGTTTTGGGAAAGAAAATAAAAGTTCTAAAGAAGTCAGTGATGCAGCTTCGTTATATGGTGGAAAATGCCTGAGCAGACGAAGCGATGGTGTATCAAATGGTACTTTAACATAGAAAAAGCCGTAGTGAGAAGCAGGGACCAGACATGAAAGCCCAGCAAATCCACACGAGCAGCTCCGCACAAGTGTTTAGGTGAGGGGCCCTTAATCGCTGGAGCAATCCCCAGAGGGCAGAGGTGGATTGGTTTGTATCTTGTCCTCTCTTCAGATGAAGGGATGGAGCTTGGGGTGGGGGTAGGGGACAGTAACGTGTTAGGCAAACACAACATAGGCTTTAGTCAAATGTAAGCTATTTAACTCAGAAAGGACGTAAAAGAGGATGAAATTTAATATCCAAGATATTAGAGTAGATGCTAAAGTCCCTCTGAACTTCAGCATCTCCTTTCATATATAGACAAGGGGCTACAGCCAGTTTTTCCAGTGGAGCACCTTGCTTGAAAATCTTTGGGGTCTTTCTTTTACTCCTTTGGGACACAACCCAAACACTGCTTATCTGAACTTGCCCATTTCACTCTTTTCTGTTTGAGAACCTGGCAGGGAACATACGACACTGTAAAAGCATTGCAGGGTGCTGGGGCTTTCCCCGTTTCTGTGCACAGATAGCCTATTACATACCACCAAGGAAAAAAAAGTACAAAGGGAGATGAGCACATTATAATTAAGACCCCTTAAATAGTTTTTCTGGCTCCATTTTACAAAATCTGAGTCACCCTGGGTCTAGTTGGGAAGAATCAGTGTTCAGACCTGCAGAGATACTATCTGCCTTTGAAATACTTCAGAAAAGTCTCAGCCTTATTTGGAAACTGTGAAATCTGCCGTGATAACCAAGGTCTTGACCTAGTGGGAGGAGCAAAGGGTCCTAAACACCTTCATGCTCCAGATTAACCCCTGCTCTCACTGTGTGGCACCCTGGGGGGCTGCTGGCACCTCAGACATCTCACACTTGTTTCCAGAGCAGCACACAACGTCCCAGGTGACCTTCCCACAGGCTAAAGCCCTCTTTCCCCTACTAATGCAAGACCTTGTAACGCAAGGTCCTCCATCAGTGATATACACATGGATGCACATCCCTTCTCCATGCCCCTCCTCCAGGACCAGGGCCACAGTGCTGGGTTCAGGCTGAGGAGGCGGGGAACACAGGTATTCCCCTTAGCAGCCATAGGGAATCACTACCCCACAGCCAGCATCCTCTGATGTCCCGGTCTCCAGCACACAGGACAGGGTGGGAGCTGGACTAGCAGGTCACGTCTGAGGACAAAAAGGTCACTTCAGGTCTTATAGCAGGAACAGGGCTAGAGTGGGGAAGCGTGCCTTCTCCTGGGACATGTTCAACCACGGGGGTTTTGTTGGTGGCAGGACCTCATCCTCCCTAGCAGCCTGCTCCACCACCACCTGCATCCCCCCACCACCCTGCTTTTTGCTGGGGACCCCAAACACCAGTGGTCCTCCAGCAGTACGAGGTGCCAGCAGGATTATGGTGCTGAGTTCGTGGGGCAGAATAGTCTCCGAGGCACTGTGCTGTGACAGCAGGAAAGCCACCGTGGGCGGCTGGGGCTGGGAGATGGGAGCTGGCTGTGCTCCGGGGCCTGAGTAATGGTTCTGTATCCAGAAGACCAGCAACATATCTCTTACATTTACACAGTCACCAGTAACACAAGACCTGGCAGCCCCTCAAAGACAAGCAGAGGTTTGGAAATCAGAGACATTTTTCATTCCCAAGCATTCCCACCATGCCCACTGGGTGTCTTTGAGTGTATTCTGCAAGCAGAACAAGTCAACCAGAAGTGTGTAAAAACAGTGGGAAAAAAACACCCTCCTCAATTTGACACAAATTTTTTACCATTTGCTAGAGGATGGCTACACCCTCCTTAAAGTGTGAGTTTCCTTCATCATAGAAATACTTTTTTTTTTCCCTTTAAAAGCCAATGGGATGTGGACAATGAACAATTTCACCTTCGAAGCCAACTTTTCATCAGGGCTTATCCTTCTGATCTGGAAACCGGCTCATTTAAGCTGGAAAATTCTGTGAAATGTCGCAATAAAAGCGGTTCTATTTTTGCATCAAAACATGCACACACACAGAGAAACCCAAGCGATACAAAAGCAAGCAAATAAAGAAGTGCCCAGCCCATAAGCTCTGAGTCGCTTAAAATTTCATATTTCAAGTACAAATGCCACATAGATCCTTGCCATCTCTAGTAATAACGTGAGCTGCCACCCAACAACAGCACAACATTTCCACTGGAGTGTACATGTTTTCCTGCGAAACATAACGTAGCGAATGTGGCTTCAGCTGTTTAAATGTCATCTAAGTCTGTTGCAATCTGCTGTGAACTGTCATACAAGATCCTCGTCCTATGTCACAAACTCACAACGGTTTCTGGGTTTGCCTTAGGGCTAAAAGGTTCCTAGGCAAGAAGAGTTCACTAAGGAGGAAATCCTACCCTCTCTTTTTTGCCCTGATTCCCTAGAAGTAGCTTCTCACTGATTTTTTTCCCCGCTTTCTTGCCTACTTCTGTATATGCCATTCTATTTTATAAAAGATCCATCCCAGTTCTAGCGATCAGAAATTGGAGTATCTTGCTTTTCTGTATTGCAAAACAGAGCGGTAATTACACATAGTGTTTGAGGGGGGGAAAAAAAGGAGAATTCAAGTCCAGGATAGGCTTCTGGCCAAAGCAGCTCAGATTTTCCATTGCGTCTGCCACTGAGACATGAAAAGCGCAGGTTACGACTGGGCAGCAGCCTCCAACAGCAGCAGCCCCATTTCTGGCAGTCTTCTTTCCAAAGTTTGTGCTTGTGGCTCAAGTTATGGGCTTTTAGACCAAATACAGCAAAAATAGGTACGAGGAGGATGCCTTCAGATGCTGAAGCAAAATTTGAGGGAAGAGTAGTTTCTTTAATACTCAGATGAAGCCCACATATACTTGCTGGCAGGTATTTATAGAGCATGACTCTAGGGACTCTGATCTACAGACAAGAAGTGGGATAAGTTACACGAATTCAGTGCTGTCAGTTCAACATAGTTTCCTTTCAACACCATGACCAAATAGCCTTGATTTTCACACCTGTAAAATGGGGATAATACTTATCCCTTTTACAGGGGATAGTGTTAGAAACATAAGTTCAATTATTTGGAGAAGCACCGACTTCATACTGTAAAATGACTTTATCTGTTCTAGCTGGTATTACACAGGAGGAGCTGAAATCTAAACCGGGAAAGTGAGGGAGAAAGGAAGCACAATTTCCTGACGGTATGATGTACTCTGCAAGCGTGACTAAGAATTTAAAACTGAGGGATCTTGTGAGAAAGGGTTTTTTCAGCCTGCTTTCCCCTTTCTCACCAGGTCATGCTCCTGTGGTGTCACAGTCCCCAGTAAAGGCGTTCCTCATTTACGCAGTGTGAGAGGACAGCCCAGCCTTTCCAGCTAAAACCAGTTTTCCGTAGGTTCCAGAGCAGCTGTGGTGCTATGTGCCACCACCTCTCTCCTCTTGTGTGCCCATGCTGTGCGCATTTGTCCCCTCTACTTGCAGAATAAATTAGAGGAGCCACCGCGGTACAGCTGAGGAAGAAATGGAAAATCCAGCCATCCAGGAAGCGTTTTCGTCTGGATTTCTGTAAAGTTCACCGTGTTTGGCAAGCTTTGTAAACTCAGTAGTGGGAACTGAGAAGGAAAAACCATCACGTACGATTTTTCTGTGGTTTGCAAAAGTGACATAAATCAAGAGATAACCCAGCAAGGCATCTGTGAGACAAGGTCTGGTTCATGAATGTTGAAAGCGTTTAATCTCTGTCCCCCTGGCTTCCAATTCTGCTTGCTGGGACTTTATTATTTTACCTCTTTTGTAAGGTGTAATCACTTATATCTCAAGAATTTTCTGGCTGTGTTCCATATCCCCCCTTGCATGACTTGAATAACTCTCCGTAACACTGTCCATCTGCCCCTCTTCTCTGCCTTCTGATTTATCACCTGAGAATTTTCCACATGCCACCAGTGAAGTCCCTGTTGTCACCAGCGGGACCAGTCATGCCACCTTGTTATTTCCACCTCTTTGCTGTCTCATCAGAGCTAGGCCAGGTGTTTCTATCTGAGCCACAGTCACTCTGATCAGGCAGACGGGCACCCCCATGTCCCCCCATCCGAGGGGCAGGCACGAGGTGAGCTTACCGTTGCCACCATGGTCCCATCCATCCAGCCACTGTGCCATAATACATCCACTTTTCCATCTCTTCTCCTGGAATGATGACAAGTAGCATAATTTAGGTTAGCACAGGAGACCTGGGGAGCCAGCAACCCCAGCATGAAGCTGAGACTTTACCAACAGGCCCTGTCCATGGCAGTCTGCCCAGAGGAGACAAGCAAAAGGTGAAAGAGGAGTTGCCAAACAGTCCAGCACATATGGAAAATTGGTGAAAGACCTCTAAACAGACCGTGCTACCTCGCCTTATTCACACCCACATGGACTCCTCTTTTCTCCAAATTCTAGCTGTCACAGGGGTTGTGCAGGTACCCCTGCCCCCAGTAGGTCTTTGTCACACCCGTTGTTAGGTCTTAGCTATGGCTGCTTAATTCTCGTTAAATAGCCAAGTTTCTTTTAATCTTCTTCCAAAACATGGAGTTTAAGCCTTACAACAACTTCTCACTGTCCTTTGGGGAGGCATTTCTTTCTGTTGAAGGGAAGATTTCCCAATAACTCTCTTCTGCTGTCAGGCACTGAGACCAGAGGCAGCGCCGTGCTGCTCCCTCATCATTTCCTAAGGGACTCACACATCCCAGGCTATGCCTTCTACCTTTAGTTTCTCATTCTTGTCCAGCCTGTCTGCTTGAATTCATTCAAAGGTGTAAGAAAGAAAAGCTCTTGGGACAGTCTGTCCCACACTGCACCCACCGCCGTAAAACCTCGGCTGCCGTACTACTGGTTCTTATCAGCCATCACACCTTAAAGTATAGAAGGTGTGTCTAATATTAGCCAGGAAACGTCGGGGTGAAGACCTGGACTTTTTCAGCTAAGCAGTATTAATAACTTCCTATGTTTGAAGACAGCCCATAGGAAATGCAGCCTGACTCATCTACCCTGTAATTAGATGAACTCCTCAAAAAAGTGCAGGTGGCTGCACCACACATTAGCCAAGGTGCAGAATATGCTTCTGACCAAAGGGCAGATAATAGCAGCAATAATTTCCTGCCACTGATATAATAGAAAAAAGAAGTATTTCTGACAGATTTGGCATCTGGCTGAGGCTGGAAACTCAAGCAGTCATTTTCTTTCTCTCTCTTATCTCACTCAAGGGAAATCTGTAACATGCACAAAGCCTTGATTTATTTTTTACACTCCCACAAATAACTGGGAAACAATTACGCAGTGAAATTTCATGAAAAACAGAAGATATTGGGGCCTATTTGCTATAGAGGTTATACCTAGACTGTGATTCTTACCAAAGATATTTGTTTCCTGTGTTCTTTTTTCCTGCCAAGTTCAGCCATATATCACGTTTATGTATCTGAAGGCCACGCTGTAATGCAATATGAAGCTATGAATGGGATAAAGTTACATATTCTCCATTGATTTTCCATTGTATCCATTATCTTTAATGCTGGAATGCAGGTTAGTGCGAGGGCCGGAAGCCTCCGCACCTCCGCGCTGACTGCTGCCTTATGGAAACCATCCCCGGGGGGAGATAAAATCAGCTGCAAGTTGCAGAGAGGAGGCGAGAGTTCCCCAAAGTGTCCAGCTTAATGGGGGAAGTGGGTGGCTCGCCTGTCTGTAGGAAAGAGAGAAAAGAAGGTAGACTCAGGGAGGGGGACATGAGGGGCTGGGAGGAAACCAAAGAAGGGCTGAAAGTGAAGGCAGGGGATGGAGAGGAGAGAGGGAGAGGAAGGGAGCTCGGCAGATCTGCCTCAAGGCTGCTTAGCAGTGGGAAAAATGCCTTTTGCATACGTAGCAAAGGAGGAAAAGAAAGAAGTTTGTAGTTCATGATGCTGCTGTGATGGCGCTGTTCCCTGCTACAACGTCCCCCAGGCAGCACCAGCATCGCTGCCTTGGAGGAACAGCAGGGCAGCAGCCGAGGGTGCTCAAAAGCCATTGCTGCCCAGTCCTGGGTCTTGAGGAAAGCAAGCTGAGGGCTCACTGCCATCGCTGCTCAGCCCCGTGGGTCAGGATGAGCAGGGAGGGCATTTTCAGGCAGCACTGGACCCTGCCACCATGGCAGCTCAAGCCAAAGGCTGAGCGTCGGCTCTTGGGAACGAGGACGATGAGTGGGGTGGGAGGATGCAGCTGCACAGGGAAAGCAGGAGCTCGGGAGGATTGCTGCCCAGATGGGCCCAACTGCGCTGGGACTAGAGGTTAACACTAGCTCTCTGACAAGCTTCTCAAATCGCATTTTTAAGGCCACGTGTTAACAGAAAACAACTGCTCAAATTTAGCAAATTCCAGCACCACTTTCACCCTCATCACATCTGGGCCACAGCAGTAAGAAACACCATTGCCATGAAATGTTTCATTCCTCTCGCCAAGGGGTCGGGCAGTCAGTCGTGTGAGCGGTGGCTTTGGATGATCCCATACGAAAAGCTCCAGCAGGATTTGTCCCTGCGTGACCAACCGCTCCTCCCGGGAGGCCAGAGCCTCCCACCGGGAAGGCAAAGGGCCCCCTGTTTTAGAGGCAGGGCTGTCTGCAATCCCGACTCTGCAGCCACTGCTGCTACCCTGTAGTGTCATTTTAAGATCAAAATTCTCCTGCAGGACAAGTGACCTGTTTGTCTTCGTCTGGCCTTTAGTGCTCTGGCTACTCTTGTGGACATCTGTGACTAATCCGTGATCTATGAAACCAAGCTGTGACCAACACAGAAAATCTTTATTAAAACGCTGCCAGGCTGGTCGCAGGCTTTTCTTGGAAAGGCTGCTCAAGAAGAGCCAGCTCTGAGTAACTCCACGGGACGACATCGCTGGAACGAGCGCCTCCGCCCAGCTTACCTTGAAGCACATCATCTCGCAGCCACGGACGAGCCTCCTTGCTTCCGCTGCCACCCTGGGGACACAGCTTAGGGACCTTCCTGCAAGTTTTCCTTCAGTTGTTTAGCCTGGTAGAGAAGAGGCTCAAGCCGACACAGAGTAAAACCTCTCCATCTAGTGCAAGAAAAATCTGGTACCCGGTTTCGCCGTCTCAGCAGGGTGAGAGCGTGAGCCAGGCTCCTGCCCTCCTGGTGTATGTGTGTGTAGGTGCATGTGCTGCGCAGCAGGACCCCTTTTCTCATTTAAACAGCTAATTAAAGCCTACTTCGGCACTTAGCACATGACATCGACTTGCAGTACTTAAGCTGCCTAGCGCAGTGTGAATTTAATTTGATAAAGGGGGAACTAATAAAGATCTTGGAAGGCTGGTTAAAGTTCATTAAGCCTTTCCTTTCAAGGTAAACTTCCCTCCAGTGCAAAAGCTTGTGTCTTTTTTTTTTTTCTGTAAAAGCTGTGTTATATCCTGCCACCAGAAAAAGGTGCCTGTGTCACATCCCGACAGGGTATATTTAAAGTCTCACTGTCAAAGTCATGTCAGGCCTTGGTGCTGCGCCCAGAAATGTGGAGAAAGAAAAATCAAAGCCCCTTTCCCTGAGTGCAGGGTGAGGAGTGTGACGCAGGTCGGTGCAGGCAGGCTCCTGAGAGGGGAATTGAGCTTCTGTCACACGGAGCTGCATTCATCCTCCATCTCTTGAGCCATCCATAATTCCAGATGGCTTTCATAAACAGATGAGGAAGCTCTTCTGAGTTCACTGGCTTAATGAAGCCCGTATGGCTGACTCATCTAATAAATATTTAATCATGCTGATGAAAATCACTTTAAAAACTTCCACCACACATGGTGCTGTTCCCTGGGCAGCTGTGGAGCTGATAACCCAACATCACAGCCAAGGAACCTCCGTTTTCCAGAGCATCTCCAGGTGCCTACCTAGGCTTTTGTTGAGGGGTTATAAACACGAGCACTCGTTTGTGCATTGCCACCCTCTAACAAGGATCTGTTCATCTTTGAAAATACTCATCAAATCACCTTCAAAAGTGCCACAAAAGGAATTTTTTTTAAGCTCCACATTTTCAGCAGCTGCTTCAGAGGTCACTCAAGGGTTAACACTTCAGTGTTTTTGTCTCCTCTTTAGTTTCTGTTTCAAATGCCCCTACCTTAAAGATTTGCAGAGCTTAAGTGGTCTCCCTTGGTAAACAGAGAAATGCCACAATACCTTGCAAATACTGAGTCATCTCAGGCGGATATTGTTCCTCTTGTCAGCAGAAGTCACTGGCAATGCCATGAAGGACCTGGGCGCTCATAATTTCCAAAGCATGGAACTAAATGAATGTATGGAAGGTCATCATGAGGCAACAAGTAGTCCACACAATTTCAGTACATTTTAAAAAAGGTCAGTCCTCCCCTCCTCCAGAGAAAACCCAGGGCTGATGGTCCCTTCAGAGCAGGCTGCATGCAGAAGGTGGGGGTGACCCTCCCTGGGCAAGGCTGGGGGCCTTAGACCTGTTCTCATGTGCTGTTATCACCCAAATAGTCCTGGGACGACTGCTAGACTCAATGTCAAGATTTGAACTTATTCCTCGTGGGAGAAGATCCATAAATCATTACCTTGGAGGGTCAGGAAGGTCTGGAAAAGTCATTGAGGTCTGAGAACGACAGAGGCCACATTGCACGGGCTGGAGCACTGGGAAAGTTCAAGGTGCTCTGCCAGGTACTGAGTTTGTTTCCGTGAAAGGCTAAAAGAAGAAACATTAAGTCTTGGGCTGGACTCATGAAGCTGTGTTTGTCCTTACCTTTACAACTGGCTCTTCACCCTTCAGCAGGTCCAGTCACTTCTTCTGAGAACTCCGGGAGAAGGAAGACGATGAACCCCCTACTCTTCTGCACAAGTTCTCAGACACAGGCAGAGAGAGGTACCCCTGCTTTTATCTACATGGAATTTTGAGGATCAGCCCAAATTTCAACAGGCAGGTATTTTTTATCACCAGTTGAATTTGATTTAATTGTGAGTGTCGGGGCAAAGGCCACTTGAAGAGCTTTGCTTTGTAAGATTATCTTTTCCGAATTCTAGAAACCCTGAAAGCTGAAGGTGTGTTTGCAGTATGTTACCAGTTACAAGATTGCTAACATCCCAGTGGGGAAAAGGCTTATTTTCTGACATGAGACCAAACAAAATCTCCGCTTTGTGTCATTAACAGTTTCCTTCCATAAGCAATTTATTGTTCAAACCACTGAAATGTAGCGCAGCGTTCTTGGCTTGAGAAACTGGGTTTATTTTAATTTTCCTCACTTGATTTTACATTTTTTCACTTCTAAACATGCACGTATGTTGAAAAGAGACCAGTATAGGCTGAACAGAAAGATGACTGCGATCCTGTCTCATCCACTTATAAACCACGTGTCCAGGCATTACCTCGTGCTTTCTGACTGACTGGCGTGCCCTTTGTCCACGGTAGGTGCTGCTATAAATAGTTGTTCCTTGGTGGTTAGTGTTTAAGGCTGCAGGATTGGGAAAGCTTCTTGTTAACATTGAATCCCATTCCTGAAGCACCTAGACATACGTGGCTCCAAATAACTGGAGCATTGTGGTCTTTAGAGGGTTGGTAATGAAATCCAGAGTTCACTTTGTACAAGTGCTTCCTCCTCCCATTCATGAGCTTATGAATTTTGGAGCTGCAGGAACAACTCTGCAAGCGCAGCAGTTCTGCACCCCTTCTCATATCTCACTTCAGAGCACCTAATTAAGATGTCATCGTGACTTTTCAGAAGAGCACCTTAAATAGAAAAACACTGGAACAGCGGCGAGGCCTCAATTTCCTTGGTTACGACTTCAAACACCGGCGCTAAAGGACACCAAAAAGAGAGCCTAATGCCTGTAAATCTTGCAGTGTGAACTGATTCATGACTCAGACAAAGTGTCCAAGCCCCTAAGAGCCAGGACAACAACCCTTTAAAATACAGTTCGCTACTATCACTGGAAACTTTAAACCTCTGGCTTCACACTCAGAAGGTTTAAGCTGCAAATGGCAGGAGAGGATTTATGTGTTCCTCTGAACAAAATACGTCAGGGTAGGAAAACTTGACCCGACAGTTTTGAGACATGCCTGCCATAAATAACCAATTGATTGGCTGCCTCGCAAAGCCATTAGCAGGCGTGAGGTGCCTGCTGAGATTCAGACACCGCATAAAACGCTGGAGGTGCCAGCAAAATGGACACGGCCATTGACCATGCAGTCGTCTTCCAGCAGACTGCTCAGGAGGGCTCGTGAGGAATGGAGCGGCTTTCATCTCTCTCATTTGATGCCATAGCTCTGGAAGAGGATTGTGCATGGGATCCAGTCTGTCGAGGGCAAAGGAGGAAGAAGAGAGAGATAAAATGACCACCTTGTGCTTGAGCAGTAAATCATTTGGAGGAGTAGAAGTATTTCAAATGAAGTTGGAGATCCTGCCATGACAGTTACAGATGATGAGTATTTTCTGCTGTAAATCACCACAGCTGCCAAGTGGCATTGATAGGGTCTGAGCTAATGGGGCTTTCCACCCCCTGAAAGGTGGCAGCAGCAGTTACAGGAGGGAATTTGATTACTGATCACAGGCTGCCAGGTGAGAGGACCAGAGGTTATGTTTTACTATCAGAGAATGGGCCATCTTTACCCTTGACCTCCATCCCTTTTCCCTCCCAAATAATGTACGTGATACATCCATCTTCACTCTCCCTGCTGCAGCTACAGGTTCTGGACTTGTGCTGAACTTTTTGTACTGTCCCACCCTGATGACAAGGGTAAGAGCAGTGGAAGGCCCCTGGAGCTCTGCCTACCATTCTGGAGAAGAGCAGGCAGTAGGAAGCAGAGCAGACATGATGCTGGTATAAATGAGTGTTATGAGTAGACCAATCTGAGACATATGCACTGTGCAACTGAGTAGGAATCTGGGTGGAAAATGACTACATAAACAGCAGCATAATGATGAACCAGAGCCAGCTCCTCAGGGAGGCTGCGGCTTCAGGCATTAGCCTTGAGCAACCAAACGTGGGGCATTGATCCAGTATCAAACACTAGATGAGAAGTGATGGCTGGGAGATCAAAGGCAGGTAGGACGAATGGGGGTATGTGCAATTACATTCACTCTGATCCTGCTCAGAGTCTCAGGTTCTTTCCACGCTGTTCCTGCTCAAGGAAATATTGGGCCAGCTCCCAAGGACCAGCTCGCTGGGTGGGTATCTCCTCCTGTAGCCAGATTGCCTCTTGTACTGGCTTTCAGAGGAGTGAGAAAGTCCTCAGTCCTGGCACTGCCCCCACTCAAACCTGTTTGCGCTTTTGGAAACAGAGGATTCCTCCACTGTGTAGACCTGGTTCCCCCAGACAGTATTTCATTTTATGGGTTAGATTCAACAGCTTTTGGGGTTTTTTTCCTCCAGGGAGCAGAGACCCCCAGAGGAAGAATTGGCTCCAAATAATTGCATTTACACAGCACACAAATATGCACTGGCCAAGTATTGACATGCTGCTGCCCAGGTGGTTTCATGGTGGCTCCTAAAACATCAGAAATGGTGGGCACCAGCAGAGGCTTCATCTGCTTCCAGGAGTCTCGCCCTATTCCTATAAACTACAAGACTGTACAGGCGTGACTGTGCCTAAAGCCTCACTAGCTAGTATCAGGTTTTATTATAGTACCCTGTTATCCCAGCAACGTCTTTCAAAGAGGCAAAAGTATCTTAATCTCCCCACCCAGCTCTAGTGCCCCCACTTTAATGCCACCAAGACACATACTTGCATGCAGTGCTGTCCGAAGCAGCATCTGCTTGAGCAAACCTTCCAGCAGAGTGATCTGCAGGACAACGAGCATCGCTGGAGCAAAGACCTCATCCATGCTCAAAGCACAGTCCCCAGAACTCGTGGCATCACTTCAGTCAACACGTTCAAACCCGTGAGGGTTGGTATAGCCAGAGACTGGTATTCATAACAACTCTTCACGCTGTTTTGGCCTGTGGTGTCTAAAACTGGAAGCTGAAGTAACAGGTACAGGGGAAAAAATTCAGCTAAATATTTCCCAGCTATGTAATATGGAAAGATGGGGGTTCCCAGGTCAAATGGGGTGTCTCTGCTGTTAAGAAGAGGGAAGAGCAGGACAAGGCAGAGAGAGTTTGTGTCTGGAAAATGCAAAGTAAACTGCTGCTAAATACTTTGAATTTATTCTCCCTCTTTCTGTTGTTCCTTTTCCTGAATGGAAATCAGCTTTAGGCAAGGGATTGGAGGCAAGAAGCTTTTGGGATCTTGCTTCTATTTTGCAGGCAGTAGTTTCTTTGAATTCATGGGCTTTTCATATAAATTAGGGAAATAAGAATGATCATATTTAATAATAACAGGAGATCAGCATCTCATCTCTGACAGGAGTCAGTAATAAAAGCTTTGGAAACAAGCACCAGAAAGGGAAGAGCCGTTGTCCCGCACACAGCCAGCTTCTAGCGCACGCGAGTTTAGGGTCTTCTGAAGACAGATGGTGTATCCACATGGATTCTGCAGGGAACAGGCACTTTTTGCACTGTTTTCCAGGAGTTTGTTTAATCCTACCCTTTGAAAGTTTTAGCCACCACAACATCAGAATCGAAACGTTCTGCAGTGCCACAAAGCCTGTTAGAAAGGTGGTACCTTCTGCTTGCTTTTAGCTTGCTCTTCAGGAATTCCTTTAGGCACCACCTAGTCCTGGCTTCACGGAATAAAGTGAATGACGGGTCCATGTTCACTTCATAACTACCGAGGACTCAATCCATGTTCCCTCCTTGCTAACAACTTCTTTCTAACAAGTGCCTTACTCCCTTTGAACTACCCATTTTTTGGAAACCTAACACTACATTTTGTACAAATATTTTGCTACAGGAGAGAAAATACTTGATTTTGGAAGCGTCATTTTAGCACACACAGTGCAAATGTTTATAAATACATACCTGCACACAGACAGAGCACTTGTCAAAACACATTCAAAGGATACCTAGGTTCTTCCATGTATTACATGCTCGGAGTGAAAATAACCAGCTATATTTAACCCAGATCCAAGCCCAGGCTAAATTATTTTAAAGGTCAATTAAAGAACAGAAAATCTCACTAGCTAAGAGATAAAAAGCTCCCATTCATCTGCCGTTCCAAGAGCTTTAACAGAACTAAAGCACAGGATGAGAAATCGTAATTAAGTACAATTTTATATAAAAATCATTGACAACTCCAAGTTTCTATACCTGCCAAGACCTGAATTCAGATGACTGCATTTGGCCTACAGCAGTTGATGGAAACTCCATCACTCACCGCACTGATGTAGTTGTTTGGAACCCAACGGCTCTTGGCAGAGAAAACACATTTCAGCTTCTGTTGAATGACTGCACATATGATGAGCAGAAGACAAGATAGAGCAATAGCCGGGGTTCAGGTTTGGATTATGTTTCGGCTGGTGCTTAAAGTTCAGATCTGCGGCCAAGTGAAGGCTAGAATTCAGCCTGCAATGTAATCCTGAAATCACATGGACGCTTCTCCTCAGGTATTGGACTCGGTGGCAGAGACCTGGGGGTATTGTCTCCCTTGCGATTGCGAGTCCATCAGTTTGGCAGATGCCTCTGTGCTTGCTGCATTCCTGCTCTCGGGCCCCGTGTGAGTCAGTTCTGGAAAACTCTCACTTGACCACAACTGGAAAAGAAAGAGAGAAAAAAACCCAAGCCATAACCCACAGATCAAATTTGTAGGACGGCTTTGAACCACAGAATTCAGTTTTCTGCCCTGAAAGCCTGTATGATCTCAGCTGAGAGATCCCAGTGCAGCAGCCACAAACAGCCAAAGAAAGTGCTTGCAGAGCTGAGACCCCACTGCAACCACCCAACCCGAGCTGGGCGGGCGAGAGCAGTCCAGCTGGGAGAGCAATGAACACAGCGAGCCAAATCCCTGAAGAAACTCCGGGATTTGTTCTCTCTGGCTGCTTGGAAAAGCTATTTCCAGAACTTAACACCTTCCTTCAACCTCAGAACACCTCCTTGGGTAAACATAATCACCTTCCACGTTTGGGCCTTGCACAGAAAGAGATCAGTCCGCTAGGAATGGTATTTAGCCCAGGTCACAGTTTAAAATGCCATCAAAGATACCTGGAAGGACGTTCATGTTTCAGCTTTGCCATCACCTCTAAGGTGAGGACATCTCAGTGTGTCTGCTCAAGGCGTGGATTTGTGATGTGCACCACAACACTTGTGCAATAAGCCAAAACATCGGCCAGGCTCCGTTTCTTGTGTAGTCTGCAATTTCTTAGCGCGTCCGACACACTGGGAACCCATTTGAAAAGCAGTGATGGAAAACTTGGAAAGCAAATGGAAGTGAAGAAAAGCCCTTGGTGTAATTTTACAGCGTGTGAAAGACTTAAAGCAAGAAACACAACCAGATGCTACAAGGAAACTACTTTCAATTAGTTCTGCTTTGTGTTATACCTACTGATGAAAAATAAAAACAAATTCATTCTGTCAACAGCTCTATCTATAGCATAATCCTTAAATGAACTCATCCGTCAAACAGGTCTCCTCTGGCAAAACACATTACAGTCCCTGTTTCTCAGCTGTGTGAATCAATCATCTCTTTCCCAAACCCATTGGTCAACATCTTAGGAACCCAATATATTTTTATTGCACTAAACAAGCCGGTTGCAGGGCACCAACTTCACCACACCACCCACATACAAAGGGTCCATCCGTTAGCAAACTCCGTGATTTCAGGGGAGCCATTGCCCGGGCAAGGTTACGTGGCAAATGCGCCTGACCTGGATGAGAAGCAAACCTCAACCTTCCTGGCCCAGCAGCATACGTGGGACATGCTGCTGCTCACAGCTGGACGAAGCAAACGCACCATAGAACAAAACAGATTTTTCTCTAGGTGGACGGTTCAGAAAGCGATATCTGTAAGGAGATAGACGTTTTAGGAGATACAGAGGTATATACGTGTGTTTTGAAGACAAAGCTAATGGTTCACATGGAGGTTGCAGCAGCAGAACCCCACCAACAGCACAGACATCGCTGGCAGCCTTCCGTTGCATGTGCTCTATTTCTCAGTGGTGTATGTTCCCCATCCTCGATGTAGGAGGACATTGAAGAGGGGGTCCCTTCCTAGGGCTCTGAAGGCTGCTGTAGCCCCAGAGCTCACCTTCCTTCAAGCAAAGGGATCCTGTGGGAGGGAGAGCTGTTCTCATTCCATGTTTTCGATGGGAATATACAGGCACAGCCATGCTCCACCCTGGATGTAGGTGTGGGAGCTTCCAAGGGTTTCAGTCCTAACCTCCCATGCCAGGCTAAGAGGCAGAACTGGCCATGCTGAGATGACCCGTGCTGTGCTCTGCATGAGCCTTATCAGGATGGAGTGGTCAGGGAACAACTTTAGTCATAGTCACCAAAGGCTGAAACGTGTCTCAAAGTCATCCTAGAAACGCTGTTTCCCACCAAGAGTCAATCGTGCCATGAGCAGAGACTTACACAGCTGGTGCTTCTGGCTTCACAATATTGGCTGGTAGAAAAAACCTACTAAAAGTGTAATGCAAACCTGGATGTTCCTTGCAGATGTCTTAGCTTAGGCAGGCAAATCACAGCAGTGGTTTTACCCGAGGCCACCTCATGAAAGCTCATTGCTTAGTTGAATTTTAACTAATAAAATGACAACTTTAATGAAATTTACCGGGAATCCTCAAAATAATTTACAAGGCAGGTACGAGCTCAGACATCTAAGGAATTTTGAGCAAAGCAGACATATCAAGGACACCCTGGTCTTACCGTCCCTGCAACGGCACCAACTACTCTTGGCATTGCAGTAGCAGCAATATCTGACCAATCATATACTGGTTCAGGATAAACTCCCATCATCTCCCATGGATTTCAGTTACCTGGGAGAGTTGGGAAATTTTTCCTTCTGGGTCTGAAACTTTTTGATGTAAGCCTTTACAAAAAGCCAAAACTTTCAGAAAGATCTGGGAAACATTTCCTCAAATCCTGGGGTGCAGGCAGAACAGCAGAGGACTCTTCCCCACCACCAAGCAGATCCTACAGAGGTCTGTTACGGATCAGCTTAGATCAACATGAAAAGTGCCCAGAGAAGTAGCTGCAAAAACACTGCAAGAACCTCACTGAATGATGAGGCTTTAAAAAAAGCTGGAGAAAAGAAACTTATGTCCACAGTGTGGCAACCTACCTCTTCCAGGATGAAGACTGACCATGGCCAAACTCAAGGGAACTGTGCACCCACTTCAGCAGGTACTGAGTCTCCACTGCAGGTGAACACTGAAGGGGCCTGTTAGTACATACAGATATCAATAAATCCCACTGCAGAAAGTGGCAAATGTGACAGGGTTCATAGTTTGGTGTGGACTTTGACAGCTCAGATGTATCTGCCCAGGGCTACCAGACCCCGCGGGTCTCGGCACTGGGCCTGGCAGCTGGAGGAGGAGGAAGGGAGGAATTTGTCTGAGCTGAAACCAAAGTCAGACTTCCCCAAGGAACAAAGCCATGGCTCCCGGACATGCGTACGCCAGAGGAATCTCAGGGCAGACAGGTGCCTGGCCCCTGCCTGCGTGTGGGGATGGATGGGGAATTTTGTCAGCAAAATGTCTCCAGTACCAATACCCTTGGGAAGAATGAAGAGTTGCCAGCAGAGCTGGCCAGAAAACAAAGCAAACAAGGCATGTATCACTGGAGAGTCGAATAATCCCTGTGCAGCAAGCGAAGTCAAGTTTGAGGAATGAAACCTCGCTGCTCGCCAGGCAGTGGCTGCTGAGGGCATGTGTGCTGTGAAGCCAGCCTCTGAAACTCATCTAGTGTTCATCTTCCCTAAAGCCAAAAATAACCACCACAAATCCCCCAGCATCACCATGGAGAAGCAGCCTCAGCATCTTTCATCTGTCAGAGGAGACACACATCGAGCTCTGCCCCGGAGCTCACTCCCTTCTTTATGGAAGGACCTGCTCTAATTCCCTGCCCTGTGCGGTGGGCTGAGGCCATCCACCTCTCCAGCCCTCACTGGTACATTCAAAAGCTCATCTGTAAACGAATCTAAAAGACGGGCTAAGAGCATTGCCAAACCCAAGCGTTCGCGACCGTGAGTCAGCCCCACGCCCTGCCCACGAACTGGTGTTAAACACCATCAGCTTTTTCACAAGGATGCACCGAGAACGCCTTTGCTGTGCTTTACTATGTCCCAGGTCTGCTCTACAATCACAAACAAAAGGATTTTTCTGCTCAAAGGCTCACGCTGGCATGACCTTAGAGCCTAAAGCCTCTGTACAAGTATCAGGTATTGCTGATTCGTACCAAAGTGGTGGAAGCTGGCGATGTGGCAGAGTTCTGCTGCTTTCCCTGGGCTTCTGAAGTCAGATCTTGGTGCAGTCACAGGATCACTTTAAAAAACCCCAATAAAATCCACCTCAGTGCCATAAATGAAGCATCAAGCAGATACTTGGGTTCTGATGGAGATAAACATAATCTTTTCCATTCAAGGAAAGGTGAAAAATCCCCTAAATTTTCATAGCATTTTCAGAAAGAAAAAAATAATTATGTAGATGAGGCAGACACAAGGACTAACATCAAATCTAGACCCACTTCCCAGAACCTCCAGGAGAAGACAGCAGCTGCCCAGGGGCAGACACGGGCTGGGCTGTGGGGTCGGGGCTGCTTTGGGCTTTTCCCTCCACAGTGATGCTAGGGGCCAGGGCAACGTTTTCCTACCTCAAACCAACCTTCGTTTTACTGAGGTTTTTTGGCATACCCAAAGCAGCACCATCCAAGGGAAACCGGGCAATCCTCAAAAACAGCTTAGATAAACGAGACAGCGGCTGCTCAGCACCTAACGTGGATGGAGGGGTGGGGGCTCGCCCTGGCAGGGTGCGGAGGACTGTGCTGCAGATCTCCTGGCCTTACCATTTGTGCTCCCGGTCCCTGCATCCTGCTGTCCTTGGGGAACTGCCCTGAACACTTGTGCCCTTCACAACCCCAGGATGGCAATCACCCCCCAGGCCCGGCACTGAGACGAGCTATAAATATTCCTCCCAACCTTCCCTCATCACTCAAGCCCCTGGCACCTCGGCAGTGGAGCAGCACCCCGGGCCAGCGCGGGGGCACCACCTGCTTTCCCCTCCCAGCGGGATGCCCGCGGATGCTCAAAGCCCCAGGGGTGACGGGACATCCCGGCCGGCTCTCCCAGAGACAGCAGCAGATTAGCAGCTCTATTTTTCAAGCTGACCCTCTCCCACCCCCTCCAACTTTCATTCAACTTACAAGAATTTAAGACAACTTGGCATGACAAGCAGGATCTATATATAAACCCTGATGGCCATTTCGTCAAACAAATGAGCAAATGGCCTCTGTACCTGGAATGCGGGTTTATGCAAGCGACAGGTCAGCAGAGCAGCTGCCCCCTCTCCTCGTAGCACAATGGGCATAGCAGAGATGCCATCAGCACTATTTTTTTCCTGTCCTGCTGTGCACTGAAAAATTTATTCTAGGAACATTATGGAGCAGGGGGGTAAAAATAGATGTGCAGGTTCAGCAAATGGCTTTCTCCACTCCTTGTGTTCCACCTTACTTTTGCAGAGAATAGAAGCAAAAACTGTTGTGCCACCCTATTAAACTCTGTGTTTGCTCAGCAGCTCCTGATAGTGACACTCGCTGCTTTCTGGGCTCATTTTAAAAAGGCATCCAGCGACCTGGGCATTCCTGCGGTTCCAATTAAATCAGAAAAGACGAGTCTTTAAACAGATCAGCCTGGGTGGTAAGTGACAAAACCTCTGCTGCGATGGCCCCAGTTGAAGCCAAGTTTTGCTTATCACTATCAGCAGCAACTAATGTTAACCACACGGTAAAGAAAGTTAGAAATAAGGTTTACTTTGCTCCAAGACCTCTTGCCTGGGGCTGAACAGCCTGCAGAGCCATCCTAGCTCCGGTGCCAGCCCCTCCTGTTCTCATCTCACGCTGAGGCCGGGTGGGAGGCAGCTCCCGCAGCAACTCGCTGTAGTTTTGGCTCAGTGAAGCTCAATGGAGACCAAACTGGATGGAGCTGCTGGGATGCAGCAACAAACCCTGAGACTGCCATGCCCGTGCAACGCACCCGTTGCAGAGGGCTGTGGTGGCCAACTTTGCCTGGTCCCCCGAGACTCAACAGTAGTGGAGTCGTTCCAGTGAAGCAGCCTGGGAGGTGCCATGCTGGTGCTGGGAGCGTCTCCTGCCCGCTGAACCACTCCCCGTGGCTTTTTTAGATCCTCAGGGACAGGTGAGCGTGTTTATGGCCAGCTCAGAAGGGGCTGAGTGACAGGCTTTGACCTTGGGCTCTCCTCCGGTTTCCTTGAAGGCGGAGGATGAGGCTCCAAGATGGGTCACTGCAATAGGACCATTTCAGGGGGTGAGGGCAGACCAGGAACCCATCAGAGGATGGAGCAGACAGCTGAAGCACAGCGGGTGACAGAGCAGAAGGGCTGCTGTCCTCACCCCGGCTCCACAGATCTCTTGCACACTGGGGCCAGTGCCACAATGTGCTTTCAAGAGGTAACTCAAAAATGCCTTCCTTTCCCTTTGCTCCCTCTTCCACTCCACTCTCAGCCACCTTCCTCCTGACCTGAGGGTGTCCCAGGGCCAGGGAATCCCTTTGCCTTGGTGATGTTTAGCTTTGGCCTCTGCAGCTGGAGCAGCCTACAGCAGTCCCACTGCTGCTCCAGGAGCAGCCCAGTTGTACTGGAGCCCCATCCGGGCAAAGGGAGCCTCTCTTCATGGGCTGGATCCTGAAGATACAGGTTTCATTGAATGCCTCTGGCACTTTGGCTCCTAAACACTTCCCCATCAGCATCCCCCAGCAAGCAACAGAGCGCTCGGCTGGGACCAGTGTGCCCAAGCCAAGCAGTGGGTGAACCCTGGGGAGAGCAGGCTGCAACACCAGACACCGTGCAGAAATGGAGGGCAGGCTCAGCTGCATCCTCCTCCTCCTCCTCCAGAGCTGAGATGGCACGGGACAATGGAGAGTTTTTAAATTCACCAAATTACCAACAAAACCTCACCTGTTTTTACCAGCAACATCCCTCAGACTCTGCTGTTTAGATCTTCCCAGTCAAGTGTGTTCCCTCAGCAGAGCAGAAAGGGACTTCAAACGCCACCCTCCCAAGAGCTCGTCTCACAGTGAGCTGCAGGGACTGGAGGGACAACAAGGAATTTTAATAGAAGGCAAATTAAGCACTTTATAACTCACTTCCAAACTGATTTATATGGCCAAGGCTGTTCCACTGCCCTTCCACAGGGGAAAGACCCCTAAAGCAAACACCTTCAAAGGACTGACCTGACTCTCATCGAAGCCAGGAGAGGCAAACCCTGCAAGTCAGAGCTGAGTCTAAAACGTGCACAAAACCCTCAAACCCCTCAAAATTGCCATCTGAGAGATCGCTGCTGCAGTCCCCCGAACCCGAGGTGCCAGAGCCTGATGGGTGACGCTGAGCTGTCAAAGCACTGAAGTACGCGGCGTTTCCTTACGCCCAGCCACACGCTGTGCTTAGCATCACGTTTTTAAGAGACTCCGTTTCTCAGCATTAAGGTTCATTTCAAAGCAAGGAATTTCACGCAGTCTCTCCCAGGACCCCTAAAGCCCTCATGTTTGTATTCCAGCCCTGCAGAGGGAGGGAGGGGTGGCGGGGAAGTGCTCGAGCCACACATTTCCCCTTTTGCAGCGCACTGGAGAACGTGCGGTGACACCTCTGCTCAAAGGGAAAGGCTTTGTTTAGACAAGACGTGGCAAACACAAGGCCCCTGCCCTGGTGGAACGGCTTCAGTAGCTGGAAGAAGGTCGAATATCGACTTTCAGAATATGTGAGGGGAAAAAAAAAAAGTTGTCCATGGTTTCTACGAATCTCCAGCCTGAGGGTTTGCGTCCCCTGGGGAAATGTCATTCCTTGGCTTCTGACCCACCAAACTGAACTGTCAGATTAAGGAATGGCAAGACAGACGTCTTTGACTAACATTTGGCAGCCAGGTCGAGACAATGTCTCGCCACCATCGTTCGAGTAATCTCCCTTGGAAAAGGACCAGATGAATGTTCCCGTTGCTCAGATGGTTCCAGAAGGAACAACTGGTAAACAGCAGCAGAACCTGTGCCAGCAAATACCAAAAGGAAAACCGTACCATTTCAACAACCATTTTGGAGCTGGCTCCGGCAGCGACACTCTGATGAGCATGAAAAATGACCACAGCCGTGCAGCTCCCAGGATGCATCTTGGACCTCCCAGGACGCACCTCACTGTGTAATGCCGTCCCCCAAGACGTGGTCCGTTCTCCCTAATTCCATCTACTGATCACGTTGTGCAAGAGGCCTGGTTGCCCTTGATGGTGTCATTGCTTGAGTAACAGCCGAGGCTGTTCTTGCTCATCCCCACTTTGAAGCCCTTCTGACCCTTGGGAGGATGTGCTGCAGTAACAACCAAAAAACCCCAAAAAGCCACAGGAATGACTCGGTCTCAGCGTCCACCAAATCTGAAGCACCCAACTCTCATGCTACAGCATTTATGGATAAATATCCATTGATACAACAGGACCATGCAATGACTGGCAATTAAAACAGACCGAGAAGAGAAGGTCAGTATTATTTCAGAAGTTCACCCCAACGCCATACGCACATGGGTGAACAGGTAGCCCCTCAGCACAGCTTCTGCTCAGACTGCGTCTGTGTCCACACCTGGTAACCACCACCATGAAGCTGATTCTGTCTCACTGCTCAGGCTCTTCAAAGCTCAGGCCTGAAGGATCAAACATTGATTTTGATAAAGTGTAGACAATAAAAAGCATGAATTCACTCATTTCTCCCTTTAACAGGGATGGAAGCTGCGCGTCAATATCCCGCGGCAAAACTCTTAAACAAGCATCCCACGAGCTACCCCCAGTGCCAGACCTGTAAGAAGCTGTAAAACACAGAGGCGACTTCAACCCTTCCTTCGGGAGATTCACAGCCACGAGCTGCACAAACCCAGCGGGGGAAACACTACGCTAAAGCCCTGCGACGGACCAACAGACAAACTGGAACAGCAGAGCGTGACTGGAGGAGGACAGAATAAGGCCTGAGATTTTCACAGCCCTCGACTCCAGCCCTATGGGTTCTGCATTGTCGTAACCACATCCCAAATCTTTTATCCATCCCTGTGTGTAGATCCCATTATCAAGCAGAGCTACCTGGGGGCGGGGGTGGAGAGACCAGGCTCCCAGGAACACCGTCCCACTCCTGCTGATGGAGCGGCAAGACCAGGCTCCCGAAAGACACCAGCCTGTAACAGCCACCTGAACTTCCAGGGCTCATTAACTCTCCTCTGGACAGACAGTGAGTTGCTACATGATGCACGGAGCAGTAATTTCCACCCTTGGTCTCCAGAAAAGCAGTTCTGGAACCCAGGCTGATAAGCCACTGCACCAGCCTCCCTGTTCGTCAAATAAATCTAGTGCCTTCGATTACATCATGCCAGAAAACTGAAATGTAAGTCAGATGGTGAAGGCATTAATGGCAGCACTGTAAAGGCTCAACAATGCAAACCTTCCCCAAATGAACTGTCTTGACCTTCGCCGGGCTGACAATAAAAGTGTGACATCATGTGCAAACGAGCTTTAAATTTAAACCAGGTGCAGTGAGCTGCCTGGCGTCGTGCGGCTGCTGTATAAACCACTAACACGCGAGCGGCGACGCTGGAGGCAGGAGAAGTGCCCAGCACGGACAGGACCCACTCAGCAACACAAACAGGTACGAGCAGCTGGTGCGGACCAAGACCAAATTCTGCATTGCACTTGAAAAAACCAGAGTTTGTGCTGTTTGGTACCGGTTCCAGTTGGGGCAAATGTTATTAAGTAAACACCAATTAGCTGATACTCATTTCCATGTGTGTGTGTTCATACAGCTCTGGAATCGAGCCAGCAGCACAACGAGGTTTTTCCATTCTTCACTTCTATTCAGGACTCCCTCAGACCTCGCAAAGCGCTTGGTGCTGGGCTCATGGGTTGTCAGTCACTGCTACTAGAAAACACCGTGATTTACAGCCCAAAAGCACATCCCTGCTCCAAGAACCCTTCCAGGGCAGCCATCATCCCTCTTGCTACTACAAGAAGGAGATGTTCTGCCTTCCCTGGCTGACCCTCACCATGCTGCACAGGGAGGCCCTTCCCAAAGGGGTTTCCACGAGCAGTTTGTCACAGTACGTTGCACTGTCAGGCCAGCTGGGCCCCCACAGTCTGTGGCCCGGAGGCAGTGCTGGCACAGGGTGGTACTGCACAGCTACAGCCTCCGTGATCAATTCTGCTGCCTTATGTTACAGTGGGGAGCAGAAAAGCACAGAGAGGCAGGTTTGCTGTCTATGAAACCAATACCTGAGAGAAGGTCAACTGCAGATCTTGCTGACAAGTTACCTTCTGCATCCTTTGTGTTTTAGAGAGCGTAGTTCAAAGAGTAACGTCAAGCACTGACCAGACAGGTCTAGCAGGAGCAATTGGTAGCAGCTTCCCGGACCGTGTCTCCATTTCAAGCTGGTGCTGCAAGACATCACCTGCAGAACAGAGCTGGGATCACACACAACTACGCAGATGAAGGAGAACACGTGTAAGTGCACAGACCACCGTCAAACCAGGGATGGTTTTTAAGAACAACGCCCTTCCCTTCGGGCTCATGGTAACACCGCTGCACATCAGGAACCAACTGCAGAGATGACCACGCTTGGCTATTTCACTAAGCAGGCACATTGCACACAAAGCAAACATGACAATCGCACAGGTGACACAAGTACTGTTCTTTATTTTCTTTTTTAAGAGGCCCTGGCTGTTCCACGGGGAATCTGAGGGAGGAAGAACTCAAAACAGGAAATCTGTTGTATAACACACAGGTTTGACAGGATCTGGGCAATTTCTACATCCAGGCAATCATCAGTTTAAGAATTCCAACTCCACATGAAGCGTGGTTGGATCACTACTGAAACACAAATACCAAAACCAACACAAACTGTAGAAAACAGGCAGCACTTCTGTAATACTGAAAACTCTCTCCCAGCGGCAGTGATTAGGACGTAGCAGTAAACATGTCCACAGGTTTCTCAGTGTGCAGAGCAACTACAACTAAAGCTTTCAACATGACAGTCAACCGTAAAACAACAATTTCAGGTAAAGTGTTAAATTTTATCTAATTGGGAAAGGGGTTCTGCAACAATCAATGCTACTTTTGATCCTGGACTGATGGGAATTTCAATTAGTTTCTTTAATTAGTGAGTGCAGTAGGATGCCCACCATAGAAATAAGAATATTAATTTCCATCTCCTTAATTAGGGACATTTGGAAACAAGTTGATTCACCTTCAAGACTTTGTAGCGACGCTTTGGCAAATATGTCCCTATGTCTCTATTTTTTATAGAACTATCAGTGTAAGCCACGTGAAGACTCCAAGCTGCTGAACTGGAGGACTCTTAATTCCGAGCCTGCCTTTGGCTCAGCAAGGGCTCGGGAGGTGGCTGGCCACGGAGGCGCAGTAACAGGGACATCGTTGGCATTTCTGTCCAGAACAGGCATCTTTCTGTCCTCACCTATCACACATAATGCTGAATGCGCATCGGCTGATGCTAGTGAGAGTGTTTCATATTCTTCACAAATAACCCTCAAAATTAATTTTAGGAATTTATGTTAAATGAGACTGGCCACGCTGGGTCAGGCAAAACACCCACATAGGTCCCTAACCCTGCTCTGCTCCTGTCCAAAGGAGATGCCTATGGAGCCTCAAAACAGGCAAGTGTGGACTGACGGCTCCCCAGCTTCCTCCCAGCCTCCTGGACTACAGCTGTCAGAGCACTGGCTTCCGGATCCACATCAAAATGACACTGTGCAGCATGAGAAACACAGTAGCAAAGTACAAGCCCGTATTCTCTCTCATGCAAACAACTCACTTATGAGCTGCTCAAGGATTTAACGTTTGCCCTAGCAGCTCTCTCACTGAGATCCCACTGCACCATCATGTTTTCATCCCCACTGGGAGGATTGCAAGAGCAGGAGATGTGGCACCTTGAGTATATTACACGTGACATAAGTGATTGAAGAATTCCAAATTGGCACAGTCTTCCCATGTTGCAAAGTTAAGCTGTCTCCAAGTTTCAAAAAGACAAATTCTTACAAGATCAGACATGACAGGCACACCAAAAGGGTCTGCCCATGTCTGGCACTGACCTTCAGTGACAGGCAGCGGTGGACACTTGGAGAACATCAAGCCTAGAGGGCACAGATGAAGGTGTGCACTCCCTGAGCCAAGCCCTCTGGCCAGGCTGCTCTCCCCGCTAACGATCAGTTGGACTGTTCAGCTAATGGCACATTCCTGCTCAGCGCCATGTAACTGATATTCATCCAAAACTGAAGGGAAGGGGAAGATGAAAGGAGGGACAGTGAGAGGATAGGACAGTTTCACAGCAGCTCAATTTTCACTACACAGGGACACAAGAGAGAATTTTAAACAAACTTATTGCCATGAAAATCAATATATTAAGATAGAAACTGCTTAAAACCGTGGGAATAAAACATGAGCATTTGCCACTCCACACAGGCGGGTTTAGAGCACTGCTGTTCTGCAGCACTCATTCCTACAATGCTGTTTACAAAAGACACTCTCCACACCCAGCTTACCACAGCCCAGCTGAAACCTGAGCAGCCTTCAAATGGAGGGGGAATGGAAATAGGAGAAAGAGAGAAAACAAATCAGAGGTAACAAATTAATTTTCATCTCTTACACTGTTTTCTTGTTCAGCTGGGGAAAGGCAACCTTTCCAAGTGAGTTCAGAAATGCTGCAGGTCCCTTCACTCACTCCTGTCAAGTCTTCACAAAAAGTTGGAAAATGCTAACGACAGGTAATAAAGAAAAAACCACTGAAATGTACAAATCAGAAAATTCAGGGGAAAAAAATCTGTACACAAGAATAAAGAAGAAATCTATTTGGCAACATGTGAGTGAGCAGAGAGTTCTGCACTGGAGTCCTGTTTGGCTCAAAAAATTCATGCCAGTGCACACCTGGAGTGAAACGTTTACACAGACCCAACAAATAGAACAGTCTGTGGGAGAGGCGAAGGACACAGAGTGTCCTTACTCTGCATTTTCACTGTGGGGAACACTCAGGACTTTTCCTAAATTTGGGAATAAAAGTTCTCTCTCTTTCTGCCACCTCTCCCTCTCTCCATAATTTATGTATTACAGATACTAAAGAGTAGCAGTATTTCTCTTTTTCAGAGGAAAGATAAGTCAAATATACGTTCTGGAAGCCTCTGCGCTGCCATCCTTTCTGCACCACGGCCAAAATGTAATAATAGAGCACCAGCAGAGGCGTGAATTTCTTCCACTCATCCTCACTGAGTATTAACTTCCTACACTGGTATTCAGCATTCCAGAGTCTACCTATTAGGATGGTTGGTTAATAGCCAGGCTAGTTAGGAGAATACTCAGGGATTAGAAACAATAACGGAGGGATTTCTGTAGCATTACAGGAGTCAACTGTAAAATTAACACTGTGTTCCAGGTATTTTCTCATTCACATTTTTTAAGTTGATGCACACAAACACAACTGCCTGTGTACAAAGAGAGCGTAACAGTGCAGGGCTAGACTCGGCTGTTTCAGGGGGAGAAGGAGAGAGCAAAAGCTTAGGAACACTTTGACAGCTTTCTGCACCTTCACAGGTAACCTAACTCTTCAGTGTTAAGTCTTGCTGGTTAGAGTTTAAAATAAAGTGACTGCAGTGATGGCAACTAATACTCAATAGTGTGTTACAAGAGTGTATGATAAATAGGGAACAATTTCCATAAAATTTCCGTTAAATATTCCTCCTAAAATCTAGTGTCAAAAAAACCATTACAGTTCACTCTCATGAATGTAAGGTCTCCCATTTTCCTAAAACTTTTTGGTTCAGTCAGATAGAAAAATCACTCCTGATGTACAGCTGTCATTGCTTTCTCAAGTTACCTTGCTTTAATACAGTAAATATTTAGCTTTTTTACACTGCTGCCAGAGACTGCCTGCGTGGCTGCATCCCTGAGTGTAATAAACCTGTGAAACATACCTTTGAGAGGGTGGCCACAGGCTACAGCTGGTTATCAAGAGTTAAACAGCCAGGCAGAACAGCAGAAATAAAGGCAAGATGGGGAGCCTCAGCCATCAATACTCACACAATGCTGAGAAAGCCTGATCGATCCCCTGATCAAAGGAGGCCAGAGACCTCTCAAGTAAGAGGCATCCCCTATGTGCACAAACACACTTCAAACTGCTCAAGCAAAACAGCTGGTCAAAGAGTGAGGTTTTATGAGAAAAACGCGCTGATCTAACGTGTCACGCAGTCACTGGTGAAACATGCTGACCAGGAGCCACTTGCCAGTGCCACAGAAGTAGCTGTGAACTTCTGGCAGAGAGCAGACATGCTGTTTCTGGTACTGACAAACTACTCGATGGCTCACCTTGTATCGTGAAACCTCTGCTGGAAACTTCCTTACAAAAATAACTGCAGTATTTTCCAGGGATCCTTTTCTTCAGGATCCTACCAAAACTTCTGAGTTAGTTCCCAGGCCTCATCACGCACGTCTATCTTTACGGTAAACTCCTAAGTAGAAAAATATTTCTCAGGCAAAAAGGATTCCTGAAGCAGCACCAAGCTGCTCCACTTGGGTGCCTTCAGGCCACCTATCAAAAATTAAAAGTATCCTATGGATCTTGAGAGAGCTGAGTGGCCTGTTGGCATGAGACATCCCAGTCTGACAGCTCAGGAATACAGAAGGTGCTTCCAACTCTGCTATTTGCTGTTCCTCCGTATTAGGCAGGTGAGGATCCATTTGACCAGGGTTATGTTAAAGCTGGCACATCGATCAGCATTTTCTAAATCCAGTGTGACATAACTGAAACGGTTAATAGCACAGACCCTGCTAAGAAGTCAGAAATGCCAGGCTCTGGAGCAGCTCCCCTATCTCAACTGAGAAAACATAAGCGAACATCTTAACAGCACCATCTCAGCAGGACTTTCCAGCAATAGACAACTAGTTTGCTACTGTGCACCTTAAGGACAGAAAAATTCAGTAAAGTATCACTTACTAGCTGCTTTCATATTCCGTAAGAGTATTGCTTTGCTGTGATTCACTCATGTCTTATTCCACCTCTCAGATGTAAAAGTGCTAAAAAGAAAAGATATTTCTTTTGCAAGGGCAAAAAGAAAGAAATTATAAAAGGGTACATGCAAAATTATAGAGAGCTGAGGTAAAATTACCAATCCATAAATGTAAAATTTCCTTTGTCTTCAACACAGGCAGAATTTCACCTTCCAAGCCCAAACCTTCTCTGACACACAACAGTACATAAAATACAGAAACACTCCATTTCAACTATTAAACGCTTGTAAAAATGGGAATAAGAGAGAAAAAGAAAAAAATCTTTCTCTGGGAGGAATACTGAGGTACATTGAATGATATTCAAAAGCAGATATTAACCGCAAAATGTCTATTATGAACTGCAAAATGGAAATACTTCCTAGTGCTACTGAAAGCTATTCTGCTAGATTGGCTAAGCCTTCCTATTTAAAAATTACTTCAGTATGATTCAAGGACACTGAGGTATAAAAACGGTATTTAAAAAAACCAGTTAACAAATATGATCATGACGTGCCCATTAAACTGGGCTAAGGCAGCTGGTTTCTGGATCCATGTTAGGATAAATTAGGGTAAACGTTTGGAATCAGGAAGTTCTTAGTATGAACTGGCTGAAATTTTGGAAATTGCTTGAGCAATTGAAGTCTTTCACAGTTTAGGATAATTATCCTAACTGCGCACATCATGATATGCACATCATGATTGACGCAGTATCGATCCATCTCAGTGTCTTTAGAACAGAAGTTATTTCAAGGTTCTGCTCCTGTTGACCATGTGCACTAAAGCATTTTTGCATTGCAGAAATTCTCAAAGACACCTTGTTACCTGTCATAATTACATCAATTAAAACCCAATATTTTAGAAAGGCAAAGACTAATTGTCCAGTAACTGAAGAGAGTGACTCGAGATTAACGAAGGAACATCACTAAGGTGGTGAGAAAGGGCAGTTTCTTCCACAGACAGCTTTGGTCAGGTTTTCTTGAGGATGCCCAGCATTCACTTCAGTCGTTTTGACACATCTCTGGTTCTTGCTGTCCTTCTGAAGCTCAGTTCAGACAATGACAATAGGCTGTTATTCATCAACCCAATTGAAGATTATTAGAACTAGACTGAGAAGGCCAACACAAATGCCAAAAATAATCAATGCACTTGCCTGTGAAAAAAGGAAAGCAAAAATCAGTGTTTTACTGAAGGAAGCGTTTTACATTTCTAAGGCTTAAAACTAATGATGAAAAATCTGTAAGAACAGGTTTAAAGAGTGTCTTTTAAAATAATCTTCAATGTTTCAAATTACTCAGTCTTCAAACACAAGGTATCTGCTCAGGGGGAGACTAACCCAAGACTGCTCTGGAACAGTTTCATGGGGAACTCTCAGAGCAGTCTAGTTTGCTTGTTTGAACCATCTTTTGCAAAAAGAAAAAAAAAAACTAAAAAAGAAAAAAGAAATCATTTGCCCTTTACAACTCTGAACAAATTAAGAAACTGAATTTGTATTTTACTCAAGATAGAGTTAAAGTTGGAATGGATTCTTTAGATTTCTGAATAGCCAGGTGACAATAAAGCTACAGTCCAAGCGACAGTAGCTTGCTGATTTGTAACGAGGCCTCAGATCTGATGGAATTAGTCAAGTCTTTACACTGTCAGAGAGCATCACTATTAGATTTTCTTTCAGAGTCCCTATTTTGTCAGTACAAAAGCAGCCCTACGAACACTAAGAATGGCAGAAGGATGATGTATAAACAATTTGTCAGCATTTTAACCACTGTCGTGAAGTTGCTCTGCTGAGCAGCGGTTAATATGAAGACACAGTGCAAAGAGCAGGCTGTGGCACCAACTCCAGCTAGAACTTAACCTGCTACACCGCAAGAGAAACCATAAAGAGGAAGAAACAAAACAAAAGGGGCGGGGGGGAAAAGAGATGTTTTTGAGAAGGCTTACATAGAAAACAAGCATAAACACTGTTTCACTTAAATGCAGTTTGGCTTTGTCCCAGCTGCCCAGACAACATCAGAGTAACACGTAAAAACTGAGGAGAAATTGGATTAAAAGTCAACATCTCAAAACTATAGGGAAAAGCACGTATTCAGATCAACGGGCCAACGTACAGACGTGCCACTAGTCGAAAAGCTCTTGTGAAGGATTTTCAGAAGGACTAGAAACTGCTCATGGGTTTTGTGAACTGCAGTTAAAACAAGAACTCTGCCCCTTGGGTTACGTGCTCTACAGTGAATTAAGATGTATCTGAAATGAGCCTGTTTAGATATAATTAGCAGACATGAAAAATAAAGCATACCCCAAGTTTCTGTGGTGATAAAAAGTCCTCTCTGCTAAGTTTAAGATAAAGTAGTCCAGGATATACAAAGAGCAAACATGTTGATGTGGTTGAACCTTTAAAAAACAGAAAGATTTTAGTTAGAGCAAGACTGAAGTATATCAGCTTATCACAATACTGAGTATTTTGAAGTGAAAAAAAAAAACAAACCAAAAATCAACAGCCACAACAACTTACCAACTACTCCAAATACATCTTTCATGTCTGGCACGTACAGCGCCAACAAAACAACAATTGTATTCAGTGTTAAAGTGACAAGGATGTGGCGAATCCACGATGCAGGAAGATGAGAGAAGAACACCATCACCACAGCTTTCCTTGCCTAAAGAGACAGACACAAACATGTATTTTCATCTTATCTCAATTTCTCAAACCTTCCCCTCAAAACTCCAGAATTACATCGTTCCAGCTGTGAGAGAACATTTTAAAAATCAAAATACAAAATATTTACTCCCAGTTAAACGTTTCCTCTTTCTGTAGCATAGAGTTCACTTTAGTATTAAAGCAGTATTTATCAGGTGGCCATTCGACTTAAAGAATGACTCCTTTTTTGCAGGGACAAAAGGTCTAGGGGATAATGCCTCATCTCTTTGAGCATGCTGGGTAGCAAATATCAGCATGTTACAACTGGTACCTACTCTATATGCTATTTCTATATACATAGTTTCACATGCACGTTTTTTTTGGTCCTAATTGAAGGAATTTTCAGTTCTACCATGGTACTGATAAACTAAAGTAGGGTTTTTTTGTGAAATAGGTCAGTATGTGGTTTTAATTTATAATTAAATTGAGTTTTCAAGGATAAGTGTGTTTCTGTGTGGGTGCATGCATGTAGAAAGGAAAAACCAAGTCAGCAAAACTCAATTTAAGATTAAAAAAAAAAAAAAAAAAATCAAACTAAATAAACTTTAGAAGTTCTGAATTCTCTAAATTAAAAACAATGCTGTGGGCTAGTTTTAATCAGAAATCTGTCTCAAGAGCACAAATTAGCTTAGTGGTTCGTTGTTATTTTGGAGCTCTCACGGAACATATGCAAACATGCGGTCTTTGATCAATCACTTGACAAGTGAATAAGATACACAAGACTAGATGTGACTCAAACATTGCAGTCTGCAAAGCATTAGTGGCCCCGTTGCTGATGCCAGCTTCCAAACGTTCAGGAGCACTTACTGGGAAATGGATCAGAGGGACTGTCAAAAGCACGGAGAACAGTATGGCTACTTTAACAGTCATGATGACGGTATCATGAGGCAGGTACCTGCTGTACCCTCGTAGCAATTCAGAGTCCACTTTGTCTGAAAACAGGAAAAATCAATTGGCATTACTGGTACACTAGGATACATAACCATGAGAAAACCAGAAAAAATTCAGGAGGCAAATCTCTGCAGAGCCCCTGCTGAAGCCAAAGCTACCTAAAGAGAAGACATAAGTATGAAGGAGAAAGCATTAAAAAGAAAGATTGATGTGACATGAAGCCAAGTGCACAGTGAAACTTGTTCTCTGTGTCTGAAACAGTCAACACTAGATTCTTTTGGTTGAACTAGAAACCAGAAACAAATTAATTTTGTTCAATTGGCTGAATTGGATTTCCTTTTTTTTTTTCCCCCAGAAACATTATGTGTTACGTCAGATAAAATTCCATGATTTGAAAGAAAAGCTGCAAATCTAATTTAAAGGAAGAAAGAAATCTTCAAAACTACGCTAGGGTATGTGCTTTCCCTAGCTGTATTTAGCAATATATTGCTGGATGGCGTGGAGAAGGAAAACTAGCATCACTTATACTTCTTATTTAAACAACAACAAAAAAAAAAAAGGCAGAAGTGGGGCAAAAAGTGACGAATCAGTGATGAATCTGTCACCTTTGTCTTTTGCCCTTTTAAGGTGAAAATTTTCTCTAGAGTCAACAGCTAAAGTCAGAGCTCTGACAGTGGTCTGCTACGCTGACCGCTGTTTTTGGCATACCTTGACTCTGTGCTTTTTTGGACTTTGGAATGGACCAAGATTTCCACCGAAGTCCAGTCGCTGTATGAAGTTTCAAATTCACAGAAAACAGAACAAACCATTTGAACCACAAATGGTTCAAACCATGTGAACCACAAAGATGAAGCATGTCTCGTTTCAAAGAGGAAACTCTTCTTTTGTTTTCAATTTAAAATGAAATGTTTTACATTTTCTTGGACTGGTGTTTTAGGAACAGGGAACAGATTCTCTCTATTTAAAGAAATAAGTTAATTAAACAAGACAACCAAAAAGTGAAAAAAAGGAGAAGCAGCTTGCAAGGGGGGATTAAAAAAAAATCTCTTGCAGACATCCACTGTTGGTTCCAGCATTTCAGGCTCTTGAGTCTAAGAGTTACTGAAAGAAATCAGGCTTGCAGAAACATTCCCAGTGAAACAGACTAAAAGACTACAGACAAGTCAGGGTCTTGTCCGAAGGAAATCCTGACAGTGAAGGTAACAAGAACTGGGATGGTTTCCACAACTACTACCGGTTTTCTTTCTTCCCCCCTTTTAAAATTTTTTCTCTCTTGCTGACATCCCTTCTGGAGACAGATGGTTGTCCTGCACTGCCTGCTCAATCTCTCAGAGTAGCACCCATAGTTCTATCTTCCTGCAAACCACAGAGAGACAGTCAGGAAACAGTAATAGTAGCCTTTACACTATTAGGGGCTTCAAGACCTCCCACATGATTTTTCAGAGGATTCTGAGTGTCAAGGGAACATTGTCAGACAGTTATGCTCAGACATACACTTATACTTGGGGGAAAAAAGGTGCAAAATTCCCTAGAAATCTGGAATTATTAGCTGCTGAAAGCCAATACTCTTGGTGCTTTGTCAGTCACGATGACGAATAATAAAACACCATGAAAGGGAAGGAAATCCTAATCCAAACACTTTTGTCTTGCTGCCTTACTGTCCCTTGTAAGAATTTTTATTCATTCCAATCAACACTGGTCAGCAGGTGATCACCTCACAAAAAGGGTGTTTTCAGAAGACGCAGAATCACAGAATGTTTTAGGTTGGAGGGGACATTCAACACTCATCCAGTTCAACCCCCCTGCAGGGAGCAGGGACATCTGCAACTACAGCAGGTTGCTCAGAGCCCCAAGGTCCAACCTGACCTGGAATGGTTCCAGAGATCTACCACCTCTCTGGGCAACATTGGAAGAAACCTCACAGATGACTGTGATGCATTTATGTGATGGCATTTGTATGAAACTACTCCAGATGACAGATCCCCACGTTGAGGCGATTCGACAAAGTGTGCTATGTGAGCAAAACATGCCATAACACAAAATTCCAGAAGGACACACGGAGCTGAATGACGCTGCTTAGAAAAGGCATCACACTGTGACGTTACATGACAGGACACAAGAACTGCTGTATGGAACACTCACCCACCTACTTCTGCCAAGGTTACGATGAACCTTTAAAAAAAGGCGACTGTGTAGATAAGAGTTCTGAAAATTCTCTGAGCGCTTGGGAAATGCAAGAATATCAGACAGATGAAGTCATCTATGCTTAAACTCAATTAAAAAACTGTATCCAGAAGTATTCAAAAGCCCAAATGCAGAGTTATTAAATTGGTACTGCAGCACATTGCCCCATAAACTCTGCACCAAATGAAAGATGTCTGCAGAATTCGGTAGGGCAAGTGTCATACCCCACCCACATTTCCATTTGGTAAATAAAACAGTATATTTACTTCTTCACACACTATGTCAACACCACCTCTTAAGAAATGATCATTGCTTGGTTCAGTTCATGTACCAGACAGATACCAGCTCTGGCTCAGGAATTGCATGCAACACAAATTACTGAAGACCAGGAGCATGTGTTAGGAAGCCCAGCTCAAAGATTTTCCTTCTACATTTTTAAATCCTTCCCTAGTCTTTTGTCATTGCCCTCCACTCAAATCAAGACACAAAACTAGATGGGCACTTCCTCTGATTCAGACTAATTTTTCTCTGTTCCTTGTCAATTTTTTTTCCCCAGAGTCCTTTAGTTTGTCTTTACATTACACATAAACAAAGGAATCATGAAGAAGTTGTCACTTTGTGCAACCCTTTAAAATAAAGATTTCCTAAATTGGATGAAATGTTTTTTCCACTTCCAGCAGATTTCCAGTTAAACAGCTGGTGTTAGCTCCAATTAATTTGTAAATATACAAACACAAACCAAAGAAGCCATAAGTGCTTTGTACCCAAGCTGTATGAGACAGGGAAAACGTGCTGCAAACCTTCACACCCACCTAACATTTGGGCTAGCTTGCTCTGGGTCAAATTCTCCTCATAAAAGGCAACGGCCTCAGTGCTACTTACTTAGAAACTACAGATGTGCTGGGAAACCAGAGGGTTAATCAGTGATAAATGCTGCTAGAAGATACAGCCTTAGGACAGACTTTCAAATTTGCTGGACAATCAGACTTTTATCAGATCTTAAAATTTCTCACTAACCATGATAAATTCCTTTCTAGCTTTTAAGTGGAAGTATTATTCAGTCCAATGTACAGTGGCAATCAGTAATTAATTACATCCATTAGAGAACACCAGACCGTCGGTTTAGGGACCAATATAATCTCTGTGTGGCATTTTAGGGCACACACCCCGCAAAGTTCAGCTACATTACATACTGAAAAGCCAACGTGACTCTAATGCTTTGCACTGTTAGGCATATTCTTAAGTCTTCACGGGAACAAGATTTCTGAGGGCTCAGGTATATCCTGAAGTTCTCCAGGCAGAATGCATTTATCATTTAATTATGAGCCTCATTCTAAAGAATATGTTGAGAGTATACTTACCATAAAATGTCAGGTACCCAAACACAGCAGACATAAAGTAAATGACGAAACTCAGACCAATTCCTGTGACAGTTACATACTGCATTCTACTTTTGGATGGACTAAAACACACACAAAAAAAAAATCCAGAAAATTAGTGTCGCTTAACCTGTGCAGTGGACTATTAGGCACAGAACAATCTATACAGCAGCTTGATTTCACAAAGAAGCATTTTCTTCATTTATGGCCACAGAGTATTTGCTGAGGTGTGTGCTGTCAGTAGTATTTGGTATTTTTAAAAGTATTTCTCATCTGGTAATTAAAGGGCACTATTCCTGCGGACAACTAACACTGCCCCCATTTTGTAGAGAATTTAGACATACCAGAGTATCTTTTAAATCAAAATTTTGATTTATACAGGATGATACATATTCAGAGCCAGGAACAGAATCTGGATGAAAAAAACCCACTGAATCAGACGCAGTCAAATGCGGATTCAGTTACAGCAAGAAAAATTAACCAGTAAGTACCTTAGCAAATGACCTTTTTTCTCCAGATTGCCCAGGCCAGGCCAATGTACTGACATTGATGATGGAACCATATTTGCTACTTTTCTCTCCTGTAAGAGAGGAAAAGCCAGTACAGACTAAAACTGTACATTTCCCAAAAACATGAAAGCTAGTTAGTTTGCATTGTTTGATGGCACCGACTTGAAAATAAAAATTATTCAATATTACTTTAGGGAAAGTATTCCAGAAAAACTATCATTACGTTTTAATACTGCATGTGTTTCCATACGTTACCTTCGGAGCTCACAGTAGATGGGTAAGACCGAGGTATGGCAGAGAAAAGAGAAGGCCATAGTTGGTATTGCATAAGCACTCTAAAACAGAAGAAGAAAAACATCTTGTAGGTTGGTTGTTATTACAGACGGTTGGAAAAATATCTGCATGAATTCAGAATTCAGTTCAAGTGTTGGAAGTCAGTGGAAATCTTTCCACATTAATGCTTTGAGATGAATCTCCACGACACAGAACGGTATCTCTGAATCATTCCACAAAAAACGGACCTTTTCAACTAGTAGCACTTCAAGCGGTGGCCATAGCTTACTATTTCATGATCAGGAGAAGTCATGCTGGCTGTAAGCTAACAGCTAAAAGAGTCCTTTTTAGCTATACTGAGGCCAAGTACTTATGTAAAAAGAGTAGGATTTGCCCCAAAGTCAGTGTATCTTTCAGGAAATTTTCCAAGAAGTTTTCTAAATTCTAATATCCAGAGCTACCCGTCAAATTACTGATTCCTTCACCCTGGCTGCAGTGTTTTCTTACTACTCCGTAACAAAAATTGGATACAGCATCCAGAAAACACGCTTTGGCATCTGAAGTTTTAAGGTAGTTAAATAACTGAAGTTGCAACCACACAATTAGTGGTATATTATTCCAAAAACTTATAATAGAAGAGATGAATCATCTGGCATAGTTTACTTCAGCTGCCAAGGGGAATAAGCTGAACTATAACAAACACTTTTGTGCTGACATCATCAGACCCATACCAGTAAAAGTATGCCACTTTCTGTTGATAAAGTTACAATTAAAAAAGAAGTAGAGAAGACTCCCAAGATTCTTCAAAGCACAAAAGGCCAGACAAAAGACCAGAATCTCATGGGAGATGTTTCTGGTCAAAGCAGAATTTCTCCTTTGATCTACAGATAACATTTGCCTCATGTTTGCATTGCCCAAGCTTTTCTTTTTTGCTCTTTTTCTTAGGAGGTGGGGGTGGTTTTTGTTTTTTCAGAAAAATGCAACCGTGTCCTTCCTAAATTCCACTACGCTACAGTCCTATCCCAGATTTATTCTCCCCTTTTCCCCTTCTTCACCCCACAGAAACTAGACTTCTACATGATACTTCCTCCCCTGCAAGCCTTGCTGGGTGGTGACATGATTTAAATGCCACGCTAATTAAGAAATACCAGAGCTGGCATCCAATGAAAGGCACGAGATTGCATTAGGCCTGAAGAATTAGCTTCAGGTAAGAGAAAACTAAGGTTAGGTCGAGGCGGTTTCAGGAAGCCTGTTCCACCTTACCAGGAATTAAGGGTGTGCATACAGCCAAGCAGCACCGACTTCCAGCTGAGGGCATATTAAGTTGGCTTGATCCAACTGCATCATGAAGCTGATTGCTGCTGCATCTGTTATACTTTATACTTTGGTCATATTTGCAAAATGTTTTCATAAATGCTAACTTGGACAGCCAATCTTCATATAAAAAAGAAAGAGTGAGACTGGATAACACTTGGCAGCAGGTATAGGAAATATTTCAGCAGCCTATATATAACTACTTTTACAGAAGAACAGCTTACCCTGCATAAAGTTTAAACCTCAGTGCTTTAGAAAACCACCACCCCCCTTTAAGTTTGAGTATTGTTAATAGAGATTACCTCTTTTGAAAGATGAAAGAGCTTTGCTTTACAATCCCCAGTAGAATTTGAAACCTGTAAGACATACATGCAAAAAAAAATATCGCATAATGAAAGAATAAGCCGAAACCACAGATACGAAACTTTATAGTTTCTGTCATGATTAAGAAAAGAAGGAATTTAAATTACAAGTAACTCTGTTAATGCAACTGTAATGTAAAAGCATTACAGTTACTAATAAAATTAGAAGAACTTCAAAACGGCATGTACTTTACCTGTAAAGTCTCTATGACACTACTTAGAGGCAGAGGACAAGGGATCGACCATTTTTTTATCATGACCTGCAAAGACAGCATATTTCACGTACGAATGATACCCTAAAAATCAGTTTAAATGTAGGTATACGTAGCTAAAACATGAGACTGTCAGTATACAAAGCAGGGAGCTACACCCACAGTAAAATAAGAGGCTTGACTGGTAGATACTCAGGCCACAAGAAGGAGACTTGACAGCAAAACTTGTCAGTGCCATTGCCTACAGCTGCTTTCTCGGCACAGCTGGCAGCCTTATGGTGTGCCTGTCTGGAGGTGGTGTGCTGAAATGAGCTCTGACATTAACTGAAACACAACCAGCGCTCCGCAGTCACTCTGTGCTCCACACTAACCGCCTCCCGTACAGAATAGCTGCTGTGTTAGCGATCCCAGGCTCCTTCCCTAAGTAGACAAGGCCTTAACAGAGATAGAGCAGAGCCTAGGGCTAATCTTAAAAGGCAGAAACATATGGTTTGGACTAGAAAGCAAAGGAAAAACAATAAATGCAATTATTGTCCCTGAATGTCATTGGGGCTTTAGCTACACCCTGCTGGTTTAGGGACTGCCAAGTAACAGGGCTGAAAATCAAAGGGAAATTAAAATAAGAAATGTTACCTCCTTTTGCAGGAGCCTAGTTTAAAGTGATAGTTGCATTGCTCTCCTCCCCCTAATTAATTTCCTATTGTAGTTACCTGGCTTTAGAGATCATAATTCTTTTGAAGCCTAGAGCAAATAATTAAAAACTTAATTAAAGACTCAGATTCATGAGCAGAACAACATAGAAGAAAACACTTCTCCTGGCTCTAAGACCTACTTCTTGCTTGCAGCTAAGTGGTGTTTCCCAGAGGATAAGGATTAAATGCTCCCTCTTGTCACCAGTGCCAGAAGAAGCAAACAAATTCTAACTCCAAACAAAACGTGGGGAAAGGCAACTGCAGGCACACAGCATGCCGAGTCCATCGTGGCAGAAACACACATCTTAAAGCGCACAACTCGGAACAACTCACAGCAACTCAAGGTATGGAACAAGGCAGCAGCTTGCTCAACAGCAGTCTGCAAACTTTGTGAAAGAGGATTGTCAATGGAAATCCTCCAACCACGTTTCTGACACTAAACTGGCACTGGAGATGCCAGGAGATCTGTTCTTACCCACTTATTGATTGGGCAAACTGCCGCTGTCTGTGCAACGTGAACTGCAACCTCATCTGAGGAAGGGTGTAAGAAGGGACAAGAACATGCTCGCAATAATTCAAGGAGTTCACTGAAGAGTGAGCAAGGGAGAAGGAGGAAAGGACCTAACACTAAAATTCATCTTGGGCCAGTATCATACATACTCATGACTCTGTCACACGGGTCACCCCTCTTTCATCTCTTTCTTGTGCAACAAGCAGCAAGAACCTACGAGCTGAGACACAGATGCAGACTGCTGCTGCTCTAGTACCACAACCACGGACACGTGGCTGTGCTACCTCCCCAGGAAGCCCACACTTGTTGGCTAGATGGAGGCATTTATGAGGCTGAGCAAGAAAGCAAAATATTTTTTCAAGGAGATCTCTGCATTTAAAGTCACTCAGAGAGGGGAAATAAAGGAGAGGCTTTGAAGACTCCAGAGGAGAAGGCTTTGTGGGAACTCTGGCTAAGGTTGGAACAGGCTTCCTGAGCAATGAAAAGGGGCATGAAGCTCATGGGGAAGCTTTGGGGAAAGTAAAGTGTGCCTGGCAGTGCTGGGGGCAGGGTCTCCTGCAAGCTAAAGAGCAAAGATGTATACAAGCATTGCAGAGGAGGACAAGCCAAGCCAAGCCTAAGGAGCTGAAGAACACTTTTCTAAAATGAAATTAATACCAATTAAGAACAGATTGAAAGGGAAGTAAAAGGAGACAAAATAAAATGCACCCGTAATTATATTTGCCAACCTGCTTAATTACTCAAATCTGTTTGGGTTCCCAATTGTAGTCTAATGAGGTTCCCCCCAACAGGAAGGGATTTTTAAGTTGGCAGCACAGCCCAGATAGCTGAGCAGTCATGCAGGCAGCACAATCTTCCTCTGGAATTTGAAGCCTATTTCATTTAAACACTGTTGTTTGAGTATGACAGACAAGTAAAAAAACTCTAAAGAGAGATTCTAGTGGAAATAGGGTATTTTAAACTCACGCCGAAACCATTGTTAAACATAAAGTCAGAGGATCAAAATGTTCTAATGCTCTCAGTGATGTTGCTTTTTTGTATCCTGCAGAGGGAAAACAGGAATCCCTTTATTCTAGCAGTAGTGACAGCCCTCAGCAAAGAGGGGCTCTCTGCGCATAACATCACTCATTACATATGGCAGGTTCCCAATCTGCATCACGTTTTGTTCTGGGAACATAAACAAGAGCTTTAGAAGAATACCATCAGGAATCATTAACCCCAGCTACCAAGGGCTGTCTCCACAAAAACGGAAAAATCCGTCTTTACTCTCCACCGATATTCAACGTAGCAAGAGGAGAGGCAACTAAAAATGTGTAACAATCACATTTAATTTCTTTTTGCTCAGGATTCAGGGAATTATTCAACGATCAGAAATAAAAGTGCTCAGGACCTCACAGAATCTGGCTTTGAATTAATAAATAGTTACAGATATTTGTTTTACTCCCAGATCAGCTCATCATTTCCAACCGAGGACTACAACCAGTAAAAAGGAAAAGGTGCTGAAGCATACAGAGGAGGTACGAGACCTGCCGAAGCCCCAGGGCAGAGCACCGAGAACAAAGAGCAGTCTCTAGACCTTTTGCTCACTGCACTCCCTTGACCACGCTGACCAAGACATATGCTGTCTATTGTACCTATCTTTTCTGCAGGACGCCTTAAAACTGTGGCTTGCTGGCAAAAAGCCTAACAGATGGCATGCACTTGAAAATGCACAGAATTATTGTATATGCAAAATATAATTGTATTACTTCCATATGACTAACTCAGTTTTCTTCTGGAACAAATTAAACCGTATCTGCCATGCAGAAATTAACATTGTGCAAACTAAAACGCCACTTCAACAGCACATATCACCCACTTCAAAGCAATTAGATATGAAAACTAGACCATGGTTAATGCCTTTGAGTTTGAGTGCCTAAAGAAGTCAGAGAATATTCTGGGCAGAGTAGTAATTTCCTTTAAATATCTGTAACAGCTTTTAAAAATTTTGACCTCAATTAGATTTATTGTGGTGGCTGCTTTGTCATTTAAAGAGTAAGGACAGAGATTTAACTGTGTACTCCTTCATTAGCATTTTCCACCTATTTTGTTGACAGAGAATCGAACCTAAACCCCAGCTTATATCATCCTGGTTTGACGTGTCTGCACGCAAGTCTTGCTTCCACACTTGCCTCTTCTGAGCCCCAAATTGTTTTCAAATGCATCCACCTATCAGAAAATCTTTACTCAAAGATGCATATACATTCCTACTGAAATCAAGGAACTGAACTTGTTTTAAATACTTCTGTAACTACCTTCAGCCAAAGGCCTATTTCAGCATTATAGGTTAGTGCTTTTTCTTCTTCTTTTTTTTTTTTTTAAGACAACGTTTAGGAGAGGTCAAAAGTTAAGGTAATTTATAAATATTACAAATGAATTTCCATCAGCTCTGGGGAGGCTGTAGCTGCTCCTCAATGCTCAGATTCGGAAGAATACTTCCCAAGGTCCTACAAACACTGCAATTCTCCAGGGGTACCCTAGGGAGATGTTTTGACAGCTTTGAAGTTTGGGTTTACCACATGGTTTAGTTCCTAATGGATTGCCTTGGTCTCCTGGATGGCATGTTTCTTCAACTTCCCTTCAACTCTGTTTATCCCTTTGTAAAGCAGGTATTAAATGCAAGTCAATGCAAGCCAGAATGACACGGGAGAGAGGGAACCTATTTCCAGGCTCCCAAATAAGATTCTTGTTCTATACCTAGATGACAGAGTACAAGTTGCTTGGTTGTACTACATATTACACATGTGCATTTTTTCCCTGTAAAAAGAAAAATAGTGCAACTTAAAGGCACATTTTCCCTCTCAGATCTGCCTAGCAGGTCTCACTTTGGAAACATCTACCTCACAAGGGCCTTGAAAGGGTGAACATCAGAGTCAAAACCCCCTCATGGCCCAGAGAAAAGAACTTTTTCTTTCAACGGGAAAGAAGAATAAGGTCATTGACGTATTAACGAATCTTGTAAACTGCTTTAAAGAAGTTCTAGTTTTCTTTGCCTTTTTTTGAACTCTGTCACTCCATTATACATGTAAACTTAATTTATTTGGAGAATATTAAATTTTCTTCAGCACTAGTTGCAGTAATAGTTAGAAGCTAACAGAATTCCATTCCACTACTAGCAGGGAAACAAAAGTAGACGTGCCAGCTCCCTTCACTGCACCGTCAGCAAAACAAAAATATTGTTACATTTACCAGTCCAAAATATAATTATTTTAAATCTTTTCACATGCTTGAAAATTCATACACATTTCCATGCCTCTGCAAAACAAATGTACATCTGTCCAGGCAAGCACATACTGAACCTAAGGAAAACTCTAAATTTCACCTAAAAAGTTAAGGGGGGAAGGGGAAGACAATTTGTTTCAAAACAGGCTTATGAAAACATTCAAACAATAAGAAAAAAAAATAGATAAGCTGTGCACAGATTAACTTACCACAAGAGCAAAGTACACCATAAAGAAAAATGATAAACTACTTGTGTAGCCAAGAAAGCCTGTAAAATAACAGTAAAAATAAAAGAGAATTTATAAGGAAAGCGATCCTAATGTACAGCTAAAGCTTTACATTTAAGGCGTGTTTTCTATTACAGCGCTTGGTATCTGGGGCTTAGGACTCAGAATAACAACATTCCAACTGCCTGTCACAGATCATTTATGTAGTTTTGTGGGGCAGAATTAGAACTGGCTTACCACTAATGGCACGCTGTAAGTAAATGCAGCTCTTTAATGTTCTGCTGTAAAGATTTTATTTTAGTATTGCAGACAAAATACTACTGCAACCCAAGTAATAGGTTAACTAGGCAGGGCTGGAAGGCAGAACACACTGTAACAACTTAAGTAATCCCCACCATCACCAACCCCCTGCCAGTTAAAATAAATAAATAACCCATTAAGCTTTTAAAGTCTTCAAGTGTAATTGCTACTAAAGTAGAATAATATTCGCTTCTCTCCTTTAATTACTCACCAATTTTAGGAAGAAGCGCAAGAGGAAAAACAATGCAGACTGAAGTCAGCAGCAGCAGCAGTCGCCCATCAAGGTACCAAGACCTGTTGGAATATTTATTTGAGATTTGATACAAAGCTCAAGAGTCCTAAAAAAATATGTTCTACTTTAAAGCTGTGATCTTAGACAAAATAACAACTAGGACAAGAAAAATAAGTCCTTCCCAGTCTCACAAGCTATTTACATGAATTCACATTCCTAGTTTCCGTACTGTGATATAAAATAACAAGGAAGCAGCACACCGTCCTGTAACGAACAAGCATTGCGGGTCATGTTCCAGATGCAAGTGCCTGCATGGATCAGGGTCTGATGTATGTAAAGTTATTTCTCAGCAGCACAATATGCAAATCCCTGCCTTTATTCGAAGCAATGATCAGAGCAAGGGTATTTCATTCTCTGCACAGTGTGCTACATTATCTTGAACTGGCTTACACCGAGTTGCATATTTACACAACTGGAAGAAACAGCAACATTAATTCCCACTTACTGCTGAACCTCCCTCCCAGTTTATTACTCCTACACGACCTTAGCTTCTTACCATTTCCAAGAGGTGTCAAATTGAAAGCTAAGCTACCCAGCCTATTTGTCTGGAAAATCATTCACATTTTCTAAGCATACCAACTTTCTCTTCTGCCCAAGTTTCATTACCCCTATCAGCAGAGCACTCAAGTAATAAAAGAAAACAAGTAAATCACCTTTCATTAAATTTGAAATGATGTTTGCTGTCCAGAGATCATACAAGAACGAACAGCAATAAGAGGAATTTCTTAGCTGTCACTTTGCAGAGTGATCACTCATTCTTTGCATGTATCCACACAAGAATTAAAGGACGAAATGGGTGGAAATTATCATAGTGAAATCTGCTATAATGTTCAAACATAGAACTATACATATAAAAAAGCATTGTAGAGGCATATGGAGTCCTAATGCATTTAAAACCTGATCAAAGAATCAAAATCTCATCTCAAACTGAGGAAAGTACAGATGGGAAAGTTGTTAAGAAACAGAAACATCTTGAGGGTGGCTCCCCCTCACTTGGTAATAACCGTATCCTGTACTGATAAACATCTTGCACATCAGCCTCCGACTTTACTACCTATAAACACCTTGGCCTTTGACCTCCACGTTTATTTAGTCCAGGATATGGTTAGCACCTAATAAACAGGCAGCACCTCAAGTTATCATAAGGGAAGTAGCATAACACCTGTGTTAACAAAAAATTACTATCTACGTATATTAACTACTGTCATACACCGGGGACAACCACTTGTGTCACTCATTTGAACTCATGTAATAAAAACAGAGAAATTGCCAGGTGGAGAGCATCTTCACCATATCAATATCAAAGTAACCTTTAAGTGACAATATACATATTAAAAATCACCCAAAGTACATCATTCCTCAAAAAAATGTATTGCTAGCCTAGGTCTGCTACAGCTACAGCGAAAAGGCAGCTTTGCCAAGATCAGCTCCCTGCCGTAGCATTCGTCACGTTGTTATTGTTCAGAATTCACATGGTTTCAAGCTTTTCCTTTCTTTGTAGTATTGTTAATGCTCAGTTTAGGAGGAACAGTATCACAGCAGCAGGCAAAAGAATAATGAAGGCTGCACAATGTGTACACGTGGGACCTGTGTTTTAAGTCTCCCAATTCGAAGCATGCAACAAATCCAGTTGCCATCGCAGCTCACAAGCTCAGCAGGAGAGAGGAAAAATTATTTTTATTACTTTACGGTAAATGAAAAAAACATTTGGGGGGGAGGAGGAAAAAGAGAGAGGAGAATTGCGATGCAGTGATAGGAAAGTGAAAAATAATTTTGCAAACTGCTTAATTTTGGAATACCAATTCTTTTACTTAGAAAGATCTCAAAAAACTGAATAGTGGACCATTCACTGGTTATCAAAACACGTGTCTATTTTTTCCTTAAAATGCTGTTGTAGAAATACACTTATATTCCAAAGGCAGAATAAATGTTTTGATATTGCCTGTAAAATCAGTTTGATCTGCAAATTTAATCCTATATGATAAAAGTGTTCCAAATATGAAATATGGAATATAAATCCTTGACTCTACCAAAAATGCTTTGGCATGCAGATGTTCCTCCTCCCTCCCCCAGATTTTAACTAAAAGCAGACGTTTATAAATTGCCTTAATTTCATTCCTGAATGCAACAGGACAAGAGATTCATATGTTCTAAATTAGGATCTTACTCTCAGTCCGTATCAATTATCTAACACACAAGCAAGACAACTTAATTGCATCCATCATATCCTCTGACAGGGTCATTAAATGTTAACAGAGGGCTCACAAATTACAACTTTTTAACGCAATCCTCACTTGAAGCTATGTTCATGTCACCAAAACTATGTGGAATTCTTGTTATGCAGAGAGACTGAAACGTCTCAACTTGCAATTAACCAGTGTTCATACTGTATGGGCTTGGTTTTTAAATAAAGACATGTATTACACGCTGGCTCCGAGCCTTTCACACACGCGCACACCTGCTAACCTGCCTCTATAAAAACAATCCAATGTGCAAACCATTCTTCGAACGGCTTTCCCAAATGTATGGCTTGGGAGGGCTTACACATATAAAAGATCTTCAGATAGTTTAACTGACACTTTTGATACATTCTAACTACAGTTAAAGGTAAATTCTGCACCCAAATGAAAGCGTATCAGATGCTATAATGACTTAACGAAACCAGAACAGTTGTGCAACCACATCTGGAAACAAGTGGTCCAGTTAAAGAAGTTGAATCACACCAGTCAATGTTTATGCCCTCTGCATAAGTAAGTTGCTACTTAGGCTTGATATTTGATTCCCTATTTTTGATGAACAATTTCCTACAATCCAAAACCTCTGTTAGTAAAAAAACTACTCTTAGCATCTGTGAAGAAATATGCAGAAACAAAAGATTGTGATCTCCCGTGGTAATTAATACGGCAAAACATATGACACCTAAAGGTGGGCATACACCGAAGGTCAGCTGGCTGCACGTGCCTGGCACCCTGTGTGACCACTGCATCTGAAACATCTGCTTGGGCAAAGGACAGAGGAGTCAAATTGTGCCAAACGAACGTTTATCAGTGGAAGAACTCCCAACACCAGAGGCAGAAACAGGACAAGACCCGGGCTGACAATGAGCTTCCCACCTGAGCACTGGTTACTGTTCCCATAGACAACTTCAGCTCTTTCTAAATGCAAAACTGAACTTCCTTCCCATCCCAAACTGTAATTTCAGCTAAGGAAGGAGTACAGGTGGTGGCAGTGCTGACAGCACACTGAGAATTCCACTGACTCAGATGACTTGTAATCACCAGTTCAACCACGGTAACCTGTCTGTGTGTTGGCATCCCGCAGATCTGCACCAGGAGGACCTTGATAAACAAAGCTGGTGGGAGTGTTATCAAATAGGCACCTTAATGAAGAAGTTATTTATCCTGCCTTGTTTAGCCAGAACAACACTTTGAGCAGTACGCAGGCATGCAGGACCTCCCGACTCTACCTGTGATGAGTTTTCATATGCTGTTCAGAAGCGTGTCTTTTCTGGGCAAAGTCACCTTGCATCAACAGAGCTGACATAAAGTTAAAAGCAGCAGTAAGTGATGTTAAATGCTAAATCTGGGGACAGACTGGAACGCACATGCAGCAGATACAGTCGCAGGCTCAACCCCGCTGTGTATGAAGACTGGAGTTAAAAGTATGATTTTGGTGGAGAAGGTGATAGCACCCCAATGAAAAGCTGATGACTACCACAGCTGCAAGAGTTACATTAGCAGACTAAAAATTACATATATACATAAAACACAACCATTTAAAATTTAAACAAACCAAAAAACCTTACTAAAAGCATAATATTGCAAGGACCAGGAAGGCAGAAAGACAGAAAGCAAAATTACCAGCACACTTCATTTCTCAAAATGTTCGTCAGGAAATGGAAAAATTATAAATGACAAAATAAAAAATGAACTGAAGTGCCTTTTATAAATCTAATTTCAAACTGAAAATTCACCCACGACATTCAGAATAAATACAAGCATCACACAGCCTTGAGACAATTTCACCACATTTCAGTCAGGAGAAAGTTTTGAGCTCAGAACATCTGGAAATAGCCATTTGGAAAACCAGCCATAACACAGTCTACAATATGCTGCTATGAATGACAGCAGCGCTGCGACCGCTCCAGCAAGATGTTTCAGTGCTGAAGCTGCAATATTTGTCTTAGCATGGGCACAGATTTCTTGTGACAGTTCTGATAGACGTCTGAGGGACACACTCCTTACATACAGCTCTACAGCTCAACGGCAAAGAGTCATTTCTTTACTGGGCGCCAAGTTAAGGAATTATAAACCAAGGCTGGAAACCTGGCATTTTTCCCAAGACAAGCTCAATTACTGGAGTAAGACAACAAAATATTTAAATGTAAATGTCTGCCGGCTTTTGTACTGTGGTGTTGAAATATGCAGAGTGATAACATGACAGCAGTTTAAATGTTTCTCCTCCTGTCCCCTCCTGCTTCCCCACTCAGATTGTTACAGAAGGGAGATTTCTGTAGATGGAGTTGTGCCACTGACTATAAGCTCGCTTGGTGGGAAATTGCTGTGAGGAAAGAATCATTCTGCGTGTGTGTGCTGCAGAAGGCTTGCACATGCCAAATACATTTCATATTCCAAGAACTCCTGTAAATAACTGATTTTTTTAGCATGTGAGATCAGAGGGAAGCGTCAGTCCCCATGTCCTTCAGCAGTCCTGAACCACTTTCATCTTCAAGACAAACACAGAATGTATGAAGCATTTTTCCTTACCCACTCTCGTCTCCACTTAAGAACCCTGCGACAGCACCAGGAAGTTCAGACTTAACAATTAGAAGGTAAGATGACATAGCTGCAAAGAGAAGCAGAGCAGATTTAGTAGAGGCATTCCATACCTCTGGTTGTAACAGGCAGCACGGCTTAACCAGAGTGGTTACGATCAGGACGTCTCAGCTAAACATTAGACACCGTGGCTCCAGAATCAGAACTTTCTCACATACTTCCTTTCAAAACAGCTGCAAATCCCCGCGTTATTGCACTGATGTTAGCTAATGCCTCCAAAGAGACTGTTACGATGTGAGTCTTGAAACAAGAAAAACATAATCCAAAGGACTGAAAGGCAAAACAATATAAACTAGAGGCCTGACCTTTTACCTGGGAACAGGGACCTGCAGGCTAGAGGCAGACGACACTGCGGCAGCTCTTCGTCCTCTCTGCTCTTTGTAAGACATTGTTAATGACAAGAGTAAATAGTAAGATTTGTTGCTATCAATACAATGGGTGTTTTTCAAAGACTCAGGTTTTATTGTTGTGCAGTTGCTGTTGCACTAAATAAATATGCATTCAGAAATTTAAAGACAAGAATAGGACTTGAAAGGGTTTTTTGATATATATACACTGCACGGTTTGGCCCGCAGAGGATTATCAGTGTCAGGTCTCCACTTCTCATGCTACACCCACCACCACGAAGATCCCAACAACAAGAAGCACAAAACTCTACAGGAACTGTGAATTGGAAGAGAAATTCTCAGCAACTCTTACAGGAGTGCGCACTTGAAGTTCAGTGTTTGTAATTCTGTTCTGAAGAAAGCAGTGATGGGTACACATAAATTCAAAAGCTGCTTCACCGTATCACTCTCCTCCTTTACTACATAAAATGATCAAAGGCATGAAAGTGTTTTTAAGTCACAACTTGCACTAACTTGATACCTTCGTATACTGTTCATGTCACTTTTTTCTCTTATGTAAGCAAGTATTTATATGAATCAGAAAACAGCAGACAATTACTGAGAAAAATCAAGCTTTATAAAACAGCTTCAACATACAGCAAAGCCTACTTGAAACTAATTTCCATCCTTCAGCAAGTAATTCTACTAACATGCCGACAAAAGCTTGGTTACATTTAAAGCTTGACAAAAAATTCATCTGTTGGGTTCACATTTTACTGTTCTGTATTTAGTAATTCTTCAGAATTTTACTGTGGTGTATTTATTAATGCTTTAAAATTAAAAATAAATTTCAAAAAGGTAAACAGCAAACTTCCATAAGCTGCTTTTTTAATACATTTGTGGGGTTTGTTTTTTTTTTTTTAAGGGAATGTTATGAACCTTAAAAAAGCATGTGGACTCCGACACTGCTGCTCTACAGCAGTTAACGTTAGATTTTGAAGAAAGGTAATGTGGTCTCTATAAAGAAAGCGAATTCTATTAATACAAAGTGACATCTACCTACCGCAAGGTTAAATTAAAACCATTTGGTAGGTCACTAAATAAGGAAATATTCATTTCTTCGTAATTAAAAGCTCTGTTTTCTCCAACATTTGAGTATATTTCCCCGCTGACATGCAGCTGATGATTGTGTCTGGTGAGGTATTTATCTGCTGTCCTGATCTGCTCTCCTATTTGCATGGAACAGAATGTAGATTCCACCACCGAGAACCTTACAGCATGCATATTTCTAAATCACCAGAATTTCTCAGTAAATTAACACAATTTCTCACACTAAGCTAAGGCAGATGCATATTTCACTCTAAGCAAAGACAGATTTTTTAAATTAAGTGGGGGAAGGGGGAGAAGGAAAATTCCTCTAAATTATAATTCAACGTTATTTGTTAGCCTTCTTGTATTATACAGTACCTTATACACGCGCAAGTCAGAATTTCATATATTTATGTCCTTCAGAAAGATTCCAAAATCAGTTCTCTTGCAGCCTCAGCTGCAGAAAGCTTCAAATTAATTTCCAGATCAGATTTCCTCCTAATATGCAATCTGTCACTCTTCCCTCGCAGTCCTATTAGCCTCTGGCTAATCATTTGATCACTTATCCTTTGTTGTGTGCTTACTCTTTGTTTTGAAAAGAGGAGTCCTATTTCACTGAATTCCACTCCTAAGCAGGGAACCAATCATGCACCAAGAAACGTGCACATGCTAAACATTTGTATGCATCTTTCTTCTTTTCTCTGGGCATCTGGGAAACAATCTCACATAGGAGATTTTTTTTTTCCTCCAGTTCATATTCTCTTGTTTGTTCTAGAAGACGAAGGAAATAAATAATGAATTATTTTATTTATATCCTGATGCTTAGAGACATGAATGTCGTACAGAAACCTGAGCAGAACGCCCACACTAAATACAGTTTAAAAAGTCAAATCCGGCTTTTTCTTCACTTACAAACACAGCTGTAATTCTCCTCACAAGCAACAGCTCCTTTCACGCTGAGTAAAGCTACAAGAAGAGACACTAACCACTGTAGAACTCTCTGAAACGCGCTACAAAGTGAGCAAAGAAAGCTGTTTGTTTTTAAAATCTGAAACCAAAACAGCGAAACCATCTTCAAAAAGGACACAGCAACTTGAAAGAATTATCTCGAGGAGGAATACAGTGCATACGGCAAAGTCAGGTAGCCTTTGCTCCAAATAAGAAATTTTACTTAACTTCCCCGACGCCCACCACGGCCGAAGGAGTGTCAAGTTGTATTATAAGAATGAAACGTCCGCTATCCCTGGCACTCTTAATGTGTAACGGAAGGAAGAGATTACGCAGTCACGAGGCTGAACTGTGACACAAGTGAACACAACAAAAAGCGCACCGTGTCCTTTGATTTATTCCACTTGGAAACACTGATTCCCTCTGTCATTCTGCAAAGAGTTCCAATGCTCTAATGGCTAACTTTTATCGCATACAAAAATTACAATACACATACTTCCATCTTTAGAAGTCAAGCGTTAAAAAAACACTAGCAAATGTCAGCAGCAATGCTCCCTTCAGAGTGTACCCCCTCTGCACATACATTGCACGAGAGAACCAAACTTACTGCTCTTGCAACCCAGCCTCAACCCCTACATAAAAAAAAAAAAAAAAAGTTTTGTTTTTCTCAATGTCACCCTCTCTTTGCACCACGAGGCATCTCCCTTCAGCAGAGGATGAGGCGGGTTTCCTGCAGGACGAAGAGTGTACAATGACATAGTCTGAGGCTTTAGCAATATGCAGATGCAACAAGTGCCGGACTACAACTACATGAGCAACCTTCATACACCTCCTTCCTAACTTTCAGGTCTTGATTTTGCACATATTATGTTATTTTAAAATAATTTTCAGTATGCTCTAAAAATATCACTTTGCCATGTTCTGAAAACTCGGAGTTAGCTCTTAGTCAGAAAAAAAAAGATGATTGTTAAAATATAAAATAGGGCACTTGCTTCACACTTCCATTATTATAAGCTGTAGTGCCACCATGAGCAATGGCTCTCTATAAATATACATGCCCTGCATACGTTATTCAGAATGTCCTTTCTGTGCTACAATATTGTTTAACATGGCACATATGTGCCCCTACCTCAAAAACATTAGTTGCTGGAGAAAAGGGAAGCCAATGTTATGTTTTCAAAATAGCCCCCAAAATCCCTATTCTGAGGTAGCCCAGTCTTAAAGTCAAACATGCAAGGGGCTTTTTGGTTACCGGAAAAAGAGGCGTGACTTTTCCTTACTATCCTACCCGAAATGAGATCAGTTGCTGAAGTCCACAGCAGTGATGCAAGAGAGTACGTACATTAAATTGTGTAAACATGTAATTTATACCTTCCTTAGAAAACAGCTGGTGATAAATACCTTGGAGTTGTTTAATTGAAGAGACTGAATCCAACTCTTCTGGTTCGTTTTTCCTAAGCTACCGCTGTAGCTGACCACACTAGAGCTCCGTAAAGATGTCTTACATTATTAAACACAGTGCAAGAGTGGAACTTCACATAGGAGAAGATCAGGGGCTGGGGAAAACCAGACTGTATCTGTACAGCCACACCAGCGCTTCAGCTCCTCCTGAAGACAGAGGGGTGCTGACTTGGGAGTCAGGAGAAACAGACAGAGCAATCTTGATTCTCATCTGGGGTTACACCAGGCAGGACAGATTCCTCATGAATGTCTACAGATAATTAAGATAAAGGAAAATGCTTGCAACACTCATCCTCTGAAGAGTTCAGTCAGTAAGACGCCAACTTTTTTCCCAAAATACTGAAAAGATTAAAGGATGAAAGACAGAAATAGCAGAATAAACCCTACTGGGGTCACTGCACACCCCAGCCCAACCAAGCTCCATGTTTCATAGCAACTGCAGAGGACAAACCCCTTTGGGCTTGTGTCTCCCTGTGCTGGTACGGAGGTCATTTAAAATTGAATCCGTCCTAATCCAAACAATATGACAAAGCCCAAAAGGAAAGCAGGGAAGGATTTCAAGAAAGAAAATCAAACTATAGAGGATTTGGGGCAAGCTGTCCTTTTTCCTGTCAAAGAATTAGAATGGAATAGCAAGCTCAGGAGTACTTCAGCATTGCACTGAGCTCCTCGGAAGTAATTCGAATTGTGGAACGCCAGCAACGATGCAGGGATGCCACTGAAAACCATCAACTATTTTAGCCCTCACGTCGTATGGCCTTAAAAGCACACTATTCTGTTTTCCTTTTGCAATGAACACCACTTATATTCAATTTTAAGAAGTCTCCCAATTACATGATGCCTTGTTCTTAATATTTCCTGCTAGTGGAAGCTTAAAAACAACAAAAAAATTTATTGGGTTCATTTCTTTGTTTTGGGGTTTTTTCGTGTATGTGTGAAAGGAGATACGTAATGCTTGGTCATATGGAAAAGTTACGAGAACTTGGTTGTCAACTTCTTTGCTAGTCTTCACATTACGGAGACTCATTCTGATGAATTTTCACTCCACTGATTCCCCTTCCTTGTAAGTTTAGCTTTTATCTGAATTACTCTGGAACTTATCTATGGCAAGCTTAAAAAAAAAAAATTCCTTCTTATTCCACAGGGAACATGTGGGCAGCAGATTTATTTTGGTAAAACTTCAATAGTTTAATTGTATTTGTGCAGTTATGCTAACAAAACTGAAATGTTTTCTACACAGCTTATCATATATTCCATTCTGAAGCAGAGCTGCAGGTGGGGGATTTTGGTGGATTTTTTTAAATCTTTACAGTATCAAACCTTCCAACAACCATTCACTGCAACACAAAAACACAAGAGCACGGGTCATCAATTGTTAAATTAGTACAGGAGCTGACAAACCTGCCCTTAATTAAGGCAGCTCTGTGCTGGAAATCCTCCCTTTGAATCAGTAAGGATAATTACGCTTCCAGGTCAACAGCAAACCGCACTGTGAAGACAAACAGTCAAGTTTGTTTGAAAACAGAATTACATTTCCCAAACTTAAAGGAAGCTCAGTAGTTTCTTAAGGTATAAACAATGCAGGTCTCAGCAAGTAGTACACTGTATTTTAATCTTCCACGATTTGCAGCATTCATTTATTTTCAAAGTTTGTATTGCACGCTGACTACAAAGTTATTCCCATCCGTCTCCCATTTGCAAAAAATATTTGCTCCTTTTAAATTGGAGACAAATTTTGTAAATACTGTTAAAACTAAATTTCAGATTAGATGAACTCTGAAAAAGTAAAATTTGGAAAAACAAAATGATAAAAAAAACCCCAAAATTTGGAAAAACAAAATGATAAAACAAGGTCTTTGTTTTTAATCCATGCTCAGCATTTGTAAGTCCTGACTCAGAGAGCACAGATATAACAGACACACACACACGGCCGGCAGAGGGGGGTGCGGGCCCGGCGCTGCTCCATGCCACTCGCCTGCCACTGGCCACTACTCACCCACCACTGGCCACCACTTGCCACTCAGTCCCGCGCCCTCCCTATGTACGTTTTTTTCCAGCGGTTGCACCTCTTGATTTACTTCAGGAAGCTTGAAAAATATGAGCTATGGGGATGTAAGTGGACATTTAGCCGGTCTGACGTTCATAGTGGGGTTTCTGCGCATTGTCCGTCACGTCGGCTGCATTAACAGGCCATAAAACCCAGCTGAAGAACTACATCTCCCATCAGAACTAATCCTGTAACCTCTGTTTACTGCCTACAGCATTCAGGCAGACCCGAGGATAAAACAGTGCTCCAGGGATACAGAACAATCTTTATTTCCCCCATTACTTACTCTTAGGAAGAAGGAAAACAGGTATCTTTGAGAACATGATAACCGCAGGATATTGAAACAAAATCCGCAAGCATCAGTGACAGAAATTACACTTAATTAAACCATATTTACACTAGGGAGCAAATAATTCTTTGTAAAATTAAGATAGCTGTCTGGAAAGCAGAGTTCCGAGGAGTGGCTGCAGTGATCACCGGGGCACAAGCCACTTGGTTTCTCACACCAACCAACTGCGCAAGAACTCCCCTGGGTATCACAGCCAATCGAGAGAAATTGGAAAAAATAAAGTCTGTTGCAAAAATCCTCGCACGGACCACCTATGCTACGTGGCTGTACTGCAGGTTCCACTGTGGCGCTTAATCCCACAGCTAATAAATTTTAAATAATTAAACTCATGTTCTCAGCAGTTTCAATTAACGTCTCCCTGTATCACAGCTCCGGGCCGGCGGTACCTCCCAGCAGCAGTGACCTTCGGCTGATACCAGCCCGCAGCCCAGAGCAGTACGCTGTAAAACTCCCCGCATGCTTCCTGCTAGACCTCAATACTGAAGATTTGTTAGTGTTGGCAACAGGCTGCGAGCTGCTCTTGTGCAATGCTTTCTTGTGTTTGTCTCCATTTTTCCACCAGCCTTGCTAAAATAATTCCTTCTCTAACTTCATTACGTATCTTTAAGATTCCTACCGATTTTGTCCTGAACGCAGGGCTGTGGACTGTCCTCCTTTTCAGTCACATCTGCAGAGAGGACAATTCCTGGAGGAGAAATTCCCATCTTCCTTCCCCCTTTGGAAAGGACCTCAGAAGCTCGCAGAACGTCCCTGACAGGAGAGGTGGGGGGAAGGGCTGTGTGACACCGAGCCACAGCTTTGGCCCATTGTGCCTCATCCATCACTTCCTAGAAGCACAACGCTGCTAAAACAATAGCGGGGACTCCATCCAACTCCAGTCGCTCCTGGGAAGGACTGCATCAAGAGCCAGCAGAGCCTTGGAACTTGGGGCTTTTGATAGCAGCCTCCCTCATGCCTCCTACTCCTCCAGGTGTACAACTTCCCCAAGGGCTCTCTCCCACCATAGAGGGCATGTGTCAAGACCCAAAATCCTTCATGATCTTCCGCATGGCAGGCAAGAAATGGACATTTGGACGATCACCCCACTCACAGATGTGGGGTGAAAGGAAAGGGTCAGCAGCAGTGGATGAGCAGAGTGACAGCCGGGTAGAACGCTATTTGACAGTCTCCTTTCTAGAGTCCACACTGCAACCCCACAGATACACCAACAACGCGGCAGTTCACGTGTAACTAACCACTAGTTATTTAGGTTAAAGTGCTGCTGGACTGGGCCAAAAAACTGACGAACAGAACAATATAAAACCGAGCAGCAATGGCCATCCCATTCAACCTTCTGGTTTCACTTCACTAATACCCACGTTGCAAGAACAAGTACATACAGATATAAGGAAATATTCTCTCAGCAAGGGAAATATTCTCAGAGTTTAATCACTCTAAGCTAAAAATTTGTGTATGTTCTAAGAAATCTTTAAGTCCCAGTATTTAAGATTACCTTAATTTACATTTGGATATCACAAAGTTAACACCTCATCCCGACGCATCCTCAGTTAATCCTTGGGACTTAAATGGATTCTACTATTTGATTTGTGTTCCTTGGATTAACATAACACCAAGTGTTCCAAAAGACGATTAAAAATCCACAGGAAAGTTGAGCACTCACGTTAGAGATACATGTTAAAATTCCAAGCAACGTACTTGAAATAAATTTTTTTTTAACCTTTTAAATTCCAAATTTGACCAACCAGTGCTTTCCTGTAGCTGTACAAACAGCTTTTCTTTTTTCTTTTGGTATCCTGCTAGTAGAAAAATCAACTGCCCTATCTACTCAGAGCCCTAAGTGTATGCAATCGGGATGTCAAATTCAAATTTGCACTTTAAGCTTTCTTTTTAAAAAGCGCAGACACATTGGAAAGCATAACTATATTCAAACGATTACCAAAAAGCTCTCTCCACCACAAATGAAGGTAAATCACTGCCACACTTAAATTAGTTTGAGAAGCAATCAGACCAAACCTTTAAAAAGCCCAGACTAGATGCCGACAGTGATGATAACCCTAGTAAAGTTGTTTATTTTAATCACAAGCCGTCGTTCATTGTCTCATGCTCTCCAATCACTTCTGACATAAGATAATGCATAATGCAATGCACACAGGTCTGATGATGGAGGAGGTATCACAAAATAATTTTATTTTTAGCCTTACTCTGCAATTAAAGATGTTAACATAGTCTGGGTGTCTGCCCCACAGGTAGGGTGCTGTTGGTTCCTTCAAACAGACGGAAAACCAACCAAAGTGCACCAAGGGCAGAAGCTAAGTTTTACACTGAATTCCAGCACACCTTCCATTTGGACAGACTACGCTCCACAATTTCACCACTCCCATTTAAAACAGCAGAAGGGCCAGAAAGACAAGAAGATCTCCTCTCTTTCTATGCATTTCTTCAAGAGTCAAGGCTCAGGGAGAGGTGAACTCTTCAGTCCTCCTGTTTTTTTAAGAGCTTGTTAGCCTGCAGTATAGTCGTCTTCAGAGACGATTCCTGACACTGTGCTGCTCTGCTGACTTGGACTGCAGCATCACAGAGCTCTGCCAAAGGCAGTTGTTAAGGAGAGAAATAACACAGCTGGGAGCACTGCTCCCAAACAGACATCTAAATGCTAACCAGAAGCTGTGATAGCTCCTTGCAGCGACATCTTCTGTACAAGAGAAGGTGCCAAGGAGGTCCAAGATGACTATTCCTCACACATCGGGGCGTGTTTAGACACTACCAACACTGATTCGGGGAAGGAAAGAAAGTCAGGGTTCTTTTTTCAGTGCATTTGAAACTAAGTGATCTTTGCACGTAGATGTACTGGATACATGAACCATCTCAATGCAAGTTATTGCTGCTGGTACCAGAAGAACCAAAAGAATTTTGAAAGCTTCCATCAAAATGAGGTCACCAAGAATATTTGAAAGAAGAGTTTCAGCTTGCAAAAACCTACTTTTTAACCAGTTAAACAGAAAACCACTGGTTGGCAAACCAGACCCAACTTGTTGGCAGAGAAGGCCACTGCAGAAGACAGAATAAGTCATTTGATAATATCCAGCATGCCCTAGTTTGCGGCTCTAGAGTTACCGAGCTGAATTTTATTAAAATGACACAGAGAAGGTTATGAACTGCTATGAAGAAGTAAGAGTCATATTTCCTTTGACCACAGAGTCTTGTATGCAACCCGAGAGTCTCCAGAACCTGCACTGTGTATCCTTCCTTCTCTAGTACTGTTTATTTAGAGGTCCACTCAAACAGCAAAGGAAATTAAAAATGTTCAGAACATCCTCTAAAACCTGTATGAATAAATAATCCTTAATCTCAGAATTAAATATGTTCACTCCTGCTTGAAATTAATGCTTGGGGTTTTACAGCCATTTCCATCAGGCAGTTTTTACTATTGGAGCTTTCAGTATAAGAAAAGATTCCTCTTTTAGCATAGAAGAAGTTACTTGGTCTAGTTTTAGGTCTCTGCATAGTGACAAAACCCAGCAATCACTGAATTAGTTGTCTGAACTCGACAGGTAATCCTACAAGAAAGGAGAATAGCACTGGAATGCTGTTTCCTTCTGCCAATGACTGCGAACATGTCTATCTTCCTGGGGGTAGGGGATGGCGATTTCCTCATCTAAAAGAAAGTAATCAAAGCATTCACAGCCAAAAATATTTAACATTGTTCTGTTAAACACTGTCTATTTTCAGACAATTAATTTCTAAGGGCACTACTATTCAGTAACTGTCAAGTATGTGAACATACCTGAGCAAGACTTTAAATGCTTAGGCGATTTTTTTTAAAACAAAGACCGCTAGCGTTAATTTATTGTCGTGCACCAGGAACAACAAAATAAGAATAATGTAACTGGACAGCCCAGCATAGAACAATGTAGGTTATCAACCCACATGGTGAAAGTCAGCAAACTAAACCACGCTCCCAAAACACAGTATGAACTAACCAAAAGAAAAAAAACTACCATTAATGAACACAGGAAACTTCATGGCTAACTAAACATTCAGTTGTTACACGAATCACTAAAGCACATAAGCAAGTTCCAACATCAAAAACAAAACCACACCATACCATAAAACGTAGCTACTAGGTGCAAATGTATGAAACAGCAGAGAGGAGATCCTGCTTCCTCAGCCTCTTCCCCTTAGCGAGGCCAGCTCTAGTGGATGTGCTCCACACCCTGTGAGGCAGGGTCAGGCATACAATCCAACCCCCACCAGTGCCCCCATCTACTCCATGACTGCAGCACTTCCACTTAGTGTGATCACATAAGCCTTTTCTCCAAGTTTTCTGTCCTTTTAATCAGCCTCTTAAGAACATTTTCATTTAATTATTGCCTTTGGTGTTTGGGGAGTTCTGTACTGTAGAGGTTATACTCCACTCGGTTAACGTTGAGCATGTGAAGTTTCTTACCTCCAATATTCTGGATAATTATTGTAGTTGCAACAAGGACCTATAAAAAAAACGTTGATTTCTTTAGAAAGGGTAAGGGTAACTAAAATCATATGTCTATAGCAGTCATAAAACACATACGTATTATCTTAAACAGACCAGGTGTAGAAGCAATAACTAGTACTGAAGGGAAGGACATCTTCTCTTTACTGAAGAGGTTAACACATGGACTGAAGAGGTTAACACATGGAAACCAACACCATCAAAAATGAATATAAAAGCAAAAAATGTCCCTGAAAATACTGCATTTTCATTCTGAGATGACAAACCAAGAGAACTTAGAGTGAAGCCTGTTCTGCAGAAGATGAGGTTTTTAAATCACTGAAAAGATGTAAGTGCATTCGAGTTGACATCAAGAGAGTACAAATGGAAATGATCGCTCACCTCTGAAAAGACAATCAGACAGCAGAGATTTGTACAAGCTACTTCCTCCCTCCAAAAACCTGAGTAATTTTTAACTGTCATGAATGCAATTATTCTTTTAGACTAGATAGACTTTTCTTTAGCATTTGTGATTATTCGTATTGGACTGATATGGAAGTAGAAATGATCACAGGCTATTAAACTACTTGTCTTAATCCCCAGAATTAAATTCCAACAATAAAAAAAAACACCCTAAAAATGTCTAAAGTTTTCCCAGTGTTTTCTTTTCAATTCAGTTCTTAAAATAGTACATTAATCTAGAATAGTTTTTTATTTTTACCTACTGCTCTCTTGATGCAGCAGGACTCTCCTACATGAGTGCTACCATCAAGTCAACTCAGAAAAAAAATCAAGCCACATTTATAAGGAGAAAAACAAATTTGTACTTTTGAATAAAACCTGAAAGCAGAGTTGCCATTTTTCCAATTGATCAGCTGGAAAATAATGTCAGATCTTAAATGAATTCCAAGTCAGTTCAAAAGTCACCAGGGAGAGAAAAGAAAAAAGCACCAAAAAAAAAAAAAAAATGCAGCATGGTATCTTGGAATTTGCCATAGATGGAAACAAATGCTTCATGCCTTTGGAAAGAGCCAGTCAGCAATCTTCCAATAGCAGAAAATCATTCTCACAAAGCTCAGAAAAATAAGTTTGACAGGAACTCACCATAAGGTTGAAGAACTGCTTTACTTCAAGAGCAGTTATCAGTAGTTTACCATCAGCCTAAAAAGGCTCTGTCTGTATCATCAGCAAATGACTTGGGTGAGGGAAAAGTACTTCTTTACAAATAATAACAAAAAAAAAGCCACCTGTGCCTGACTGAAGTGAGGCGCATTTAGGGACAGGATTAGAACTCAGAATGGTTGATTTTTTGACTTCTCTAGTTTACCACAAGAGGGTCAGTTAAAAGCAATGCGTTCAGGAGGCAGATCTCAAATATATGACAGAGTTTTTAGATTGAAAATAGAGAAAACAGTCTAACACAATCAGTAGCACAAAGCACCCACAGAAACAGCAAATCTTGGTTTGGGATGTAGTACCAGCCGTGTTCTGTCTAAAATATAGGTAATAATTACATCTCTTGCCACGGTCAAGTTCTCAGCCAGCATTCTGTTTTGCAGGCAAGTTTTAAGAAATGTATATAAATTATCAAAGATGCTTCAAGAGAGAAAGACAAGTGTTTCAGAAAACATCAGTTCCTCAGAAAAGCTTGGGGAACTTTGGTTGATTATTTTATCAAAGCAACAGCTTCCCAGCCTAGAAATATTCCAGTGCTCTAAAAGACCAGATGATTTCTAGCACAAATTATTTAAACTGAAAATTACGAGAAAGTATGTTAGGAAGTACGAAAAACTTACTGATGTTGACTACATCGGGAAGCTGTGAAATCTCCTTCATTTAAGCTTTTAAATACCAGATTAGATAAACATCAGCCAAGAATGGTTTATGCATGTTTAACCCTGCTTCAGAGCAAAGGCAGACTAAGTCACATTTTAATATCTCCTATGACTTTTGCATCTAATGGCTTGTGTACCAAACAGCAGCTGTAAAAATGATTTTAATTCATACCTTGCTAATATCAAGGTTTGTTATCTCGAGGGTGATCACATCTTAACTTTGACTGATAAATATTAATCTTCAGAGAACACTCATATCTGCTTATTAATGCTAATGGAAGTCTTACAAACACCTAATAGCTCAGATTTAATTCCCAGTTACATGAAAATAGAAGAAATTAGACTCTGGTCTGTTAAGCAGAACTAATTTTTTTTTTTTAAAAAGTGTACATTGTACCATTAAAATCGCACTTCTGTGTAGTAAAATCTGCTTTTAGTATCGTGTAACTGAAACACAGAGCACAGAAGTCAAAACATTAAACGTGCAGTATTCACAGGTAGAATTCCCTGTGCACCCAGTATTACTGGACAAGACTGTCTATCTGGAAAAACAGTTCCGTTACACACCACTAAAAAGGCATGGCTTACATGGTGATTACTCATATCAAAACACACTGGTTTGCCGGTGGGGTTTTTTTTGTTGTGGGGTTTTTTTTAATCATGAGGTAAAACAAGAAGAAATATTCATCTGAAGAGTTTATTAAACAAAAGAAAAAAATTACCATGCATTAAACATACTCTTATATGTTCCTACAGTGGAAACTACATGCAAGGCAAACGTTTATCTTAAACCTCTCTTAAATGCTGGAAGCCCACAGTAAATCTCTTACCTGTCTCTCAGCGGTTCACAGCAGAGGGAGAATGGGGCTGTCACAAACCTGAAAGGGATTGCTGAGCCGCCCTGACAACAATGCCAGTGAGCAGGTATTCGTACAGAGAACTAAAAACCCAACATGCTGACGGGAATGTAGCGCAAAATCCTGCCTTTAAGGAACGTCTGTTTTACAGTTAACTGAAGTTTGGGTTTCCACAGACCAGACTTCGTAAGCGAAACGAAGCAAAAAGCTTCAGGAGCTAGGGGACTTTTCCGTATACCAGATGTCAGTAATTACACTACACATTTCGTTTGTATCTCTTTACTGTGCAAGGAACAATTGTATATCAGAAGCATGAGAGCAAGAAGAAAAATAGACAGGTAAAAAAAAAAAATACTCACCTTTCCAGTTGATCCAAATGCAAACAGGCCAAGGTCTTCGTAAGATGTGACAGCTGTTAGTAAGGAAAACAAAAGCTAAAATGCTTCTAACTTCAAAAATCACTGGAGAGCTCTAGTTTTGCCTTTTTTTCCCCCTTCTTAAATGAATAGGACAGAATTAAAACAGTATTTTATAGTATTTTTTTATTTACAAAGCAGTTTTTATATACCCCTCTACAAAATACAGCTATATGCTCAACCATTCCAGAAACTCAATTTAGTATTAAAAATAGTAATATTTAAATAACAATAACAATAATATATTAATGGAGAATTTTCTTCTCCCAAAGATTTTTGCGAGTGATACTGTAGGTGAAGAATTCTTGTTAGCCTCAATTATTAGATATAAGATATTCCCATATTTTATTTGTTAAAAGGGTACAATTTTTTTTTCTAAATGAAGACAGCAACAGAGGAACCGTTTTCATCTTTCTGTAACTATAAACCCCAATCACCATTCCATCGGCTTTTAAATACTCGGCACTATTTATTTTCAAGAAAGCTGAAGGTAAACACGTTCCTTGCTTGAAATCTATTATTAAAAAACCAAAACACACCAAAGCAAAACCAAAAACAAAAGAAAAAGCTGCCCTTACCTGCACCTGACCTACATAATCACCTTAAAAGAGCCTGTGGTTTCCTGTATGCTTTTGTTGAGTTTCAGCTGAAGCTCGCTTCTAATATTGCTGCTAACTCAAACCAAGCCCTTCTCGGGAAGAAGGAAGTCGTATTAAAGTCTTTCATTGTTGCTCTGTATTTTGTTATTAGAAACTCAAGCGATATCAAAAAGATGAAAGTTTTCTGAGAAATACCACTCACTTTCTTGGTATATAATAAAACGGCCCACAGTTATAAATGCCTCAAGGGGTAAAATGAATCTCAAACCCACACAGTTTTATTGTCACAACATTCGCTTTCCCTTCCTCAGTTTGACTTGGTGCACTACTGCTTCTGCTCCTGGCACATCTTTATCCAGGGCCCAGCCCTGCAGTTTGAGCTGCTGGGGACAGACCTTCACACCTGATGAAGTGCCTCTGAAGGAAATGAAACGAGACATGGGAGACCCAGGCGGTTCCCAGGCATCGGATGATGGGTCTGGAGCCCCAGACTGCCCAGGCTTAGGCGGTTTTGGGTCACTGAAGTTCTGCACAAAATCAGATCAATGCTCCAGAGGAAAAAACAAAACGAAACAAAACACACCCCAAAAACTTCCCTAATTTTCTTGTATGATTTCCTCGAGGGCAGTGTTTCACATTCTGCTCTACTACTGCCACCAATATGCTATGACAAAACAAATGAAATTACAAAATTAAATGAGCTAGGGTCAGCTCTCAGCAAAAACCTGGATTAATCTCTTACATCTGCCATTACACTGATAATTCCTGTTTAATTATATATAACTTGTATATCTAACTAGATTTTACCCTGTGTTTTTCTTAGATTTCTATTTGTAAAGTTGTTGATCACAAGAACAAAAATACAGCATTTTAGAAGCCATCTCCAATGGCATAAAAAAAAAAAAATCAGTAAAATGTTAAACATATTTAGGAAAGAGTTGTTTTTACCACATGGGAACAAGTACACAGCACACACATATGAGGAGTTACCAACAAAGAGAACAAAATTTTCCACACTATTTCACAACAGCAATATGAAACCTTAGAATATTTTCTAAAGTAACTCTGTTTCTGCAGTTGATTTAGTCCCGTGAACACTGGGAAGCACTAATACTTTACTTTTGTTATTTCAATAATACAGGGAACAAAACATTAAGCACAAATGACATAAACAAGCTCTGCCTGATTGATTCGATTTCTGTTATGTAATTAATGCTAAATGGAAATTATCCATTTAAATGCAAAGTGAAATTGCCAAGTATAGAAGGAGCAATAGTCATTACTAACTCATAAAATGAAAAGAAAAAAAAAGCCATGAAAATTCAAAGTACACCCCACTTAAATTCCCAACTCCTCTGCTTACAGAGTAAGCTTAGCCTTTGTCAGCACAAATCCCAAAACAATGCAGGTCGTACCGAATTAACACCAGGAGAAAACATTGACTAAACTAATCCAAATTCCACCCTTGACACTTGGGAGTATTTTTTTTGCTAAGCCTTTTGGTCCACACAGATCATTTGATTCTGTCAAAGTCCAGACCAACATCATTTAAAAACTGAAGACACTTCTTTAAACTACAACCAAAATGCCTGTGCTTAATAAATCCTGGTCTCTGGAATGGAATTAATATTAGAACTTCCTTTTCAGAAGCTATTTTATAGGTTGGCTCTTTCCTAGGATTACTTTTCTGATTTGAATACCTGAATGAATACTTTACAAACACTTTTAAAGGTTTTTCTTCTCTACCCTCTTAATTTTTCTAGCTCCTTTTTAAATATAAAACTACTAAAATTTCTTTCCAATTCCTTGTCATAAATTAAGCTTGATGCTATAACATTGTTCACAAATGCTTGTAGATTTTATAAGGAAAAATGGAAGCAAACACATCTACAGATTTTACTTTGTCAAGGCACAACAGGTCACAAAACTCACTATTAAAGACAAGGCTCCACGGAAAATCTTGGAATGCTATCTAACTTTTAATTAATTCAGTAGTTTACAGGAATTATACCAAATATAAGCTGAGAGAAATCTTCATTTTTAGGGAAAAAAACAATATAGAAACACAGAAGTTTTGCTGTAAATGCAGCAAACTTACCTAGACATAGTTCTGGTGTGAGTATTATCTGTCAACATTAGGTGATAACTGATTATTAACTGTAAAGTGCTAGTTTCTGACAACAGAAATACTTCACCCTGACATTTCAGTGGTGTTCCTTGCCTTCAGTTATGTGCATTTTAAAAACATTTTCTTGAGGTGGAATGTTGCCTTTGGACAATAACTGAGGCTTAATATGTAAGGATGGTTTAAAGTCTCGACGTTAGTAACTTCGAAACTTTTCTTACTTCTAAAAGCTTAAATCCTTAGTTTTCCCCTCTTGACAGTAGTTCTCTTGCAAGGACCTCTTTAATTATTATTTTACCAAACAACATCATACCACTACGTGCCTATGTAATACAGAACTTTTCAGCCTCAAATAAGAGGCAAACAAAGATGATAAAAGATTACCTCGAGTTCCCCCTTTTGTTTTGATTCTAAACTATCTTTCTAGCTATTTTCCTCAGGTTCCGATTCTTTTCTTTTTCTCCTCTCCCAGAGGAGGAAAAAAATTACTAAAGACGTAGTCCCAAATCACCAGGCAGCCAACGATATCAACGATAAAAGGAACCCTACCTCTGAGGAATTTTTTTTAAGTATGTATGAAGAAGATCACTCAACGGGTGAAGACAGGAGCAGCAGATCTAAGAAGAATCAGGAAGCAATCATCTGAGAGACCAAAGCTGGCTATAGAAAATAAAGCCAATAAGGAAGAAACAGAAGCTTTCTCCCACCACCTTTGAAGAGAGGAAGACAGATGAGAGGGAAACAATAACCAGGTGACTGGAAGAGATGGAGACTTCCTGCTATAACATGAACTTAAGAGTATGAGAACTCAAGGAACCAGTCAGTTGTTACAGTAACAATTAAAAGAAGCAAGAATTAAAACATTATCAGATTAGATTGCAGATACTGGTCTCCACTGTTTGAACGTCTCAAAGCAGTGTAATTTCTAAGGACTGCAGTGTGAATTCTCAGTATCAAAAACACTGTAATCCATAAACCCATAAATCTAATAATAATCGATAAATCTAAATGTCTGCATCTATAAAGTGTGCCATGAGAACTATGATAATCCCATATGGTCACAAAAGCTGAAGGGTATCTATCTCAAACCATAAACAAAATATTTATTACAAGCAGCAGAATGAAAGTCTGCTCTTTTATTGCTCTTAAGCTTTCACTGAAAGCAACCACACACTGAAGTAGCACAGTTCAGCCAGCACCAAAGTAATTTCGCTACAGAAATACAGGATCTATCTCTTCAGAAAGATGAGAGGCATTTGGAGAAAAATGAAACTGCAAATCTAGAAACCAGGCGGTTTCTTTTCATAAGAAGTTTCAAAATAGTATTTCTAACTGGCAAATAGGAATTGTTAAAAGCGTTTAATATGTCAAAGTCAGTGAATCAGACACGGCTCTCTGTTACCATGCTGTTAATTATAGTAATTATACTGGGTCATGCCTTTGGGATACAGGTGAGCAAGTATTTCAGAGATCACCATTAGGTACAACCTTTTGACTTACCAGTCTGAGTGCACATACTGAGCAGAAGAAACACCGAGTAAGCAGCAAGGCTGGCAACAAGCAGCAGCAAGATACTAAGAAACACAAAACATTCACAATTACACCATTTTTACAGGGCAATGCACTTTCTATCTTTAAGAATGCTACTTCTGCAAGAAGTAAACTACCACAAGACCAGATTTCCTCATTTTAAGGCTTCTATCTGCTGACTATGGTTCATAAGGTCTGTGACCTCCCCAACACTTGCCAGGTTCCGCTGCTTCTCCTATTGTTCACCAAAGCGTATCACATAGCACACGGGGTAAAGGCCTGATAGCTGAATTACAAAGAGGACATAAACACGGGAGTTCATGCGTATACACATACACAAACATGTATCTTCTAATGAAGTGAATCTAATGTTTAGAAAGTGGTCAAAGTGACAATTCTGATGACTTTGGCCCTGTTACCTACAGGTCAGCATGTACAACAAGCAGAAGTGCAAACAAAAGCACAAGCTGATTCACGTTTTGCAGATGTGCAGCCAGAAGTCCCTTTTCTGGAACTAAAGGAGAGAGCAGCTTTGAAACATAAATATCAATCTATTAGAAGCAATGGCCAAGAAATTGCCACCGTGTGGCAATTTAAAGCAACATCTGGGCAGTACTTACATTAGGCCAGATCTGAATGACTAAACCAAAGAGGGAAGATCTTATTCAACAATGCTGAAAAGCACAAGTTATTTATGTCCTCCTCAGTTTTCCCACAGGAGTCTTAGTAATCACGTTTTATTCCATTTAAAACTACAAGCTGAGTTTAAAAATAAAACCTGAAAACTTACCTAAACCCCATGATCCCTGTGTTGGCCATAGCATAGGATAAGCCAAGGATCCCACTTCCCATGATCGCATTCATCAAATTAAATACTGAGAAACCAAAGGAAGAGCCACGATTTGGAGGATTCTGTAAAAAAGGGCGAACCAAAGTGCAATTAGTGGGAGAAATGTTTTAGTCTTTCACAGCAGGAAATTTAAGGGAGAGGGCAGACAGTCAACTCTTGTTTCCCTAACGTAAATCAGAAAATCCCTTTTCCCGTTTTAAGGGCACGCAAACCCTCGTGCAGATAAGATGTCCCATGAGGATCTCAAGACATCTAAACAGTGGCACTAAAGCAGCAACATTTACGCCTAAATCAGGCTGTCCCTGCGCGCTCGCCGCAGCAGCGCGGGGCTGAGCGAGCGGCAGCGCTTCCAGCTGCCTGTGCAACCAAAGCAGCCCACGTCCGGAGCAGCGCCGGGACCAGGCGCTCAGCTTCACACAGCTGGTGCTGCCCGCTGTTCCCGCCTCCCTGGCCGGCCCTTCCCGCAACCCTCGCCAGGTGTCACCCCCCGGGAGCCGCCCGCACAGCCCCGTCCGCCCGCCGCCTCCTCGCTCCGCCGAGCTGCACCGATCGGCCCGACCTTTGAGCCCGAGAGCCCCCTCCCTCCACCCGCCCGCGCCACACTCCCCGCACTTCTCAACACCACCCGCAGCCTCCCAGCCCAGCCGCGGGGACGGGGACCGCCCTGACAGACAGAGTACCCGGGGAAAGCCAAGCCAAGCCAAGCCAAGCCAAGCCAAGCCGGTGCCCGCCACCCGCCGATGGAGCGGGCCCGGGCAGCCCCCGCGGCCGTAGCCGCCTCAGAGCGCTCCCCTCCCCACCGCCGAGCCGCCCCCTCACACGCACGCTGCCCGCCGGCGGCAGCAGCGGGGCGGACTCCTCGTCCGCCTCCTCCTCTGGCTGCTCGCAGGCGGACAGGTACCAGCCCCGCTCGGCCAGGAGCCGCCCGGCCCCCCGCGGCGGCGGCCCGGCCATGGCAGCCCGCGCCCCGCCGCCTCGTCTCTAAGGGGAGTGCCGGGGCGGGACGGAGGGGCGGGTCCGCCTGGGGGCGGGTCCTCAGCTCCAGCCCCGCCCTCCCCCTCGGCGCGGCCACACGGAGCGGCGCGGAGGTATTGCGTCACGACGGCGGCGGCGATGACGTATGAAGGCAGCGGCGCGCGCGGCCGGGTTCGGCATGAGGTGAGGGCGGGGTGGGAGGGGGCTGGGGGAGCAGTTGCCGTGGCAACGGGGCGGCCCCGGCTGCGGCCTGTGTGCGGGGGCGGCCCACCGGCCGCCCCGGCCCTGGCCTCGCCGCCCCCGGCTGGGCCCGCTCCCCTGCGGCGGGCGGCCCAGGCCGCGGTGGGCCTCAGACGGCGGCTGCCGGTGGGATTCCCCTCAGGGAGGGGTGGGCACGTCAGAGAGGCCCCCGCCCTGCGGCACCCCACGCCCTGGCGAGGGTCCCTTCCCCGGGTGAGGCCTGGCCGGCGCCTCGCCGACCCGCCTGGGGGGTCTCTGTGCTCAGTGCTCGGTGTCGCTGGGGCCGGGCGGGGCGGGTAGCAGCTCTGCAGCAGCACCCCCCCGCCCCCGGGGGTAACCTCAGATTACTCTGGGAGAGGAATGGGGCAAACGGGGTCCTGGTTACGAGGCAAAGGCAGGTCTGTCCATAGACAGTTTGGGAAGGTGTTAGTCCTGTTGCGACAGCATGGCTGCAGGGACCTCAACCAGCCCTAGTGCAGGGCTTTTATCCTGCGGGCTTACCTCATACGGAGGAGCCCATGAGAACCACTTTCCAGTTGCGGAGAAGGGGAATGCCTAAGGAATACTGGGATGCTCTGGCCTCTAGATGAAGGATTTCTCCTCTGTAGCAGACATGAAGAATGTATGTTTATTTTTGAGTCAACAGGGAAAGGAAGTGTGCTTGGCCAAAAACTTGGTTTAGGGAAATGAGCTGGCTGGAAGATGTAGGAAGTCCCAGTGAGGAGATGGGATCTAGGGGTGAGGGAGGGAGGGCCAGCTTTACTAAGGGTTGAGTGCAGCTCCTTTTCTGAAGAGACCGTGGGTCTTGTTACCCAGGGGGAGCAGTTTCCTTTCAGGGCTGGTTTGCTTCTCTCTAATCAACCCCCAATCTCAAAAGAAACTTCCCAAGAAGTCAGGAGAAATGTCAGTCTCACACACTACCTAAATCATTGACTCCTGCCTAGGAGCAGCCAATGCAGAAACAGAAAAGTTGGGCCCCTTTGGACTGCCTCTAGTGGAGGAAACCACTTAAAGAAGCCTAAAGCTACTTTTCAAGTCCCCATCCTATGAATGAACTCTGGAGAGGGGTTCATTCGCTTCAACAGACATCACTAATGCTTCCCTGTACCTTTAGGGAAATTCTGTGTTTAATTCATGGTCTTTCTGGCATGCAAAGACACTATGGAGTGTGTAACCCCTTACCACGGGGGTACAGGAGGCAGAAATCGATGAAGAGCGATGATGACCACTGTTGCTAATACCTGCTTTCTAGCAACCACTGCTTGGTAATGAATTTTATCAGAGACAGGAGGGATCCAGCAGCAGGATCATGACAGTAGAAATTTTTCCATTTGGCTTACTGGGATTAATATCACATTTATTAGAACAAAGGGAGGTCATTGGGTTTTGGCAGGAGTGGATTATCTCACTGCTTCAAGTTAGTTAATGTTTAAAAATACATTTGCAAAAGGACAGAAGTTTGTGGCATATAATTCATAATAAAGAGCTTTACTAAACTGTTGTGGATTGTTTGGTACAGATGGAAATTCTAGTTGAAGAGAACAGCAAATCCGTGTGATTTGCAGCCTTTTTAATGGAATGATTACATAACGTCTATAAAATGAATAATTTCTCTTCTAGGACTTTATGGAGATTTGGATACTCTGCCAGACTACTGAAAACTAATCATTTCAGGACAGCTGCAGCAAATACATCATTTCCAGCAGTTTGGATGCTGTTGGCGCAGTATTCTGGCAGAATACCTGGGCTGGTTGTCACAGTTAAAAAAAACGGGTTTTTTACAATGCCTGAAACTGTGGAGGATAAAGCTAATCTAGAACTGTATTCACCCCATCCTGAAGTGCGTGGGATGACACTGCTCAACAGAGACGCTTTTAAAAGGACAGTTGTTGTTCCAGTTCTTAAAGTCAAGAAAGAAATTGTAAATGCTTTGCTAAAGTCCCTAAAACATACAGTGCTACGGCGTCCTGGTCTGAAGCGAGTGGTTGAGGATCCAGAAGATGAGGACAGTCGACTCGTTATTCTGGATCCGCACAGAACACCAGAATTCTCACTGGGAGAATCGGAGCACGAGGTATTAAAACAGCTCAATGTTTGTCCTGAGGTGTCCAAGTATAACCTGGAGCTGACCTACGAGAATTTCAAGCTGGAGGAGATCCTGCGAGCAGTCCTTCCTGAAGGTCAAGATGTCACCTCTGGGTTTAGCCGCGTTGGTCACATAGCTCATTTGAACCTTAGAGATCATCAGCTGCCTTACAGACACCTGATTGGTAGGTAACACAAGTCGTCCAAAGAAGCAATTCTTTGTATATTCTTGAAAAGATATTTTAACAATTACTCTGTTAATAAATCAATACTCATACAAAGAAAACTTTTGAGCGCTTTTCATGGCCTTCTATTTTGACTTCAAAGACCCTTGTGCTGATGCTGTAGCTGCGCACAGAGGGCAGTTACAATACTCTTACAGTAATTGTGATCTCACTTCACGGAGCACTGGGCCAGGGTAAAGTATGTGCCTCAGAAAGACGTCACACCTCCAACCCTGAATCACTGGAGGAAAGCTTTTCTAATACACACTTGCTTTTTGTTAGCATTAAGAGGCTGTCGGCCCTTAACCAGACTATCTTTTGCCCTCTCTTTCAGGCCAGGTCATAATTGACAAGAATCCAGGAGTTACCTGTGTAGTGAATAAAACCAGTATTATTGACAGCACGTACAGAAATTTCCAAATGGAAGTGCTCGCTGGAGACAGCAACCTGGTAACCAAGGTACGGGTGGTTTTCCTTGTTACTTTAATAACATGCCAAACCCCAAAGGCATCCACTGGAAGGATGTGCTGAAGAGATGCTGTAAAGACCATTCCCTTGCACAGTGCCCTTCCTGACACCTGTTTTAGAGTGTAAGAGTTGGCAGACTCTTCTACATTCGTTTGTCCTGGTCTGCCAGGAGCAAACGCAACTGCAGGGTTCATGAACATACGGATTCTTTCAAGCTCACAGCTGAGATTTAATGATGTGTAAAAGCAGCTGAAGTAAAGATTTCTTAGAGAGATGCTAATTACAGACTCATAGTGGAGGGTGTTTCCTCCTCTAAACCCAAAATACTTAGTGGATTTGACCTAATGCTGTTTCCTATTTTCACCAAACCTTGTGCAGCAGCTGCTGTGGAACATTAAGACTGTGTTCTTAAATCTCACTGGCTTCGCCACTTCTTAGGCAAGATTTTGCCTTTTTCTGCCAGCAGCCAGACAAACCTCATCCCTCCTTGGTTTGTCATTTTTCAGGTGTAAAGCACTATGTAACTGCCAAGTATTCCTCACATAGGGATTCTCGTCTTGAGCTGGAAACTTGGCCACCAGTTCAACCAAAAAATACTTTTCCTACCCATTAGCAGTTTTGTACTTTGCGAGAAGACATTAGATTATCAAATGAAAAAGTTGCATAGCTTGGTAGAACATCCTGTCTGTGCACAGAGAAGCATTTGAATCATTCAAGGAGAAGTGACAGTGAAGTATTGTACAGACGGTGTTGGCTCATGAAGTGCACATCTAGCCCCCCACCAAGCTGCACACCGAGGAGCTTCAGTTTGGTTTGTGCTGGCAAAGCAAACAACGCAGCGGTTTGGATCTGAAGTGGCTTTACTTCGGAGTCACACGATTCAGGTGTGGTGGTGCAAAGGGAGCATGATCCTGAATCCTACTCTCATCTGAATAAATACTGTTTCTTGTTAGGTCTGTTCCTAAGGTAGTGGCCAGCCCAAAGTTTGGGTTTGGATCAGTTTCTAGACTCTGTCACCTGGAGAGGTGAAATACGGTGGTTTTTGAAACTGCACAGTTGGCTCCCAATGGCTTTGCCTTTGGCTGCCTGTTGCCATTCTTGTGCTGTATCATTCTCAGACACTTATTTACTATATGGACTCTGCTGAGGAGGGCTTGAGGCATCTTCCCAAGGTCTGCTTTCAATAAAGGAGTTGTCAGCCAGCCACAAAGCTCTTGAAAAGCCTCAGATTTTTTTTTTTTTTAATGGTCATTTCAAGTTGCTGCTTTATTTCCACCTGGTGATTGAGATGTGCATAAGCCAGCCATCTGGACTGACAGTTGGAACATTCCTCAGGGTTATTTCTGAGGAGTAGATCTGTTTATACACGACTCACATGTACTGCTAATGGGACAAATGTCAATGTACACCCTACCTTTTGATAGAGCACCTTGGTTTTTAGCTGTCTTAATTACTGACAATGCTTGAACATGCCTGGGATTTGAACACGGGGGCTTAAGCAGATGTTTTGGACTTTCAGGTCAAAGAAAATAATATTGCCTATGAATTGGACTTTTCGAAAGTCTACTGGAACCCTCGTCTTTCCACAGAACATGGCCGCATTGTGGAGCTTTTAAAGCCCGGTGATGTCCTTTTCGATGTCTTTGCTGGGATTGGACCTTTTGCTATTCCAGCAGCAAAGAAAAAGTGCCACGTATTTGCCAACGATCTCAATCCTGAATCCTACAGCTGGCTCCTGCACAACTGCAAACTAAACAAAGTAGACAACAAAGTAAAGGCGTTCAACATGGATGGCAGGGACTTCCTCCGGGGACCAGTGAGGGAGGAACTAACCAAAGAGCTCCCACTTCTGAAAGAAGCAGAGAAGACCTCTTTTCATATCGTCATGAATTTGCCAGCTTTGGCTATTGAATTTCTCGATGTTTTCAGACACCTCCTGGCCGCAGAGCCATGCAGCGCTGCCAGCCTACCCACGGTGCACTGCTACGGTTTCTCCAAACACAACGACCCTGCCAAAGATATTCAAGAACGAGCTGAGGCTTCGCTGGGAACCTCCTTGGCTGGACGCTGTTCTACACACCTGGTCAGAAACGTGGCTCCCAACAAGGAGATGCTGTGCATTAGTTTCCAGGTTCCCACGGAGGTGCTGTACAAGAGGCCTTGTCCTGGGGAAGGTAAGGAACACACCTCCTACGTGGCCCTTGGATTTCAGGCTACGCTTTCTGCTGTCCCAGGCTGGTCCCACTTTGTCAGCTCAGTTTCTGTTAGCTAAATACTTAAGAACTGGCACTTCGTTGTCACCCAGGGTAGAGTGGCATTCTTCTCAGTGACTGGTCCCAGTTCTGACCTTTTCCCTCACACTTGCACAGACTCAGTTTAGCTCTGGAGTCACTACAACAGCAGAATCAGGTTCTTTACAATTTGAGCAATAGACTTCCTTAGAGACCTTTGATGTTGATTTTCTTCTGTTTAATCATTGGTCATTTGTTTATTGAAGTACTCACAGAAGCAGGTTGGTTTCAGTGGTCTCGGGCGTTGCACTACACGACACGGGGGGAGAGGAGGGAGGATTTCAGTCAGCATTTACGTGAGCTGGAGGGAAGGAGGTTTTGATAAAGCTTTAATGCCATGAAACTTATTTTTATGCTATTTGGGCTTTTATATTTTATTTATTTGTACTTGGATTTTGTTGGGTAGCACTGAGATCTTTTTGGCATTAGTCCTTTCTGGCATTTCATGAAGATGCCCCCCCCCCCCCCCGTTATTGCTGCAACAGTTTTCAATTGTGACTGTTAATCCAAATTTAAACTCTGATCTCTTCCTGTTAAATCCCTTAGGTGTTACATGGCTTGTGGTTTAGCTCAGTCTGTTTACCGTACATTAAATAACTTACTTTTTCCAACCTTCTTCCAGCAAAACCAGCCTCTAAACGCCTGTGTACCAGCAATGATTTCTCTGAAGAAAAGTTACTGAGCTGACAGCTGGAGTTTCGGTAACTGCCTGAGCAGTCTGCGTACGGTACATGGAGGTGACCTCTGGTTTACCCCTGGTGTTATTTGGAGTGTTACCTGTGTTACCCACCCATGTTACCACCTTCCTTGGTGAGCCCGGCTTCCTCCTTTACCTCTTGTGCTCATCGTGGGATGGAGACGCAGATCGAAATTGTTGTTACTACAAAAAAATAAAACTTGGGCTTTTTTGTAATCAGTGTGTTTTGGTGCTTTTCTGCTCTCTGTTGTTTCATGCCCCGTGATGATTCAGTGACGGAGACTGCGATAGTTTTCTGCCGTGTCATGTTGATAACGTGTGGTTTGTGGCGAAACCAGATTTCTGTTTTGTCGGGTCTTCAAGATGACGTGTGTACCCCTGCACTGGATTCTCTGACAGAGGGTTCTGGTGTTTCAGAATTCTGGATTACTGTTAGCAGATGTACAGAGAGCTCCCATGTAACCAGGATAACCTTTCAAAACCTTAACCCGGGATACAGAAAGGCCCAAAGAGCCATATATCCTTGTTCCTGGGCTTTTGAGTAACAAATGTTCTTCAACACTGAGATTCAGTTAAGGATTAGTTGACTCCTAACTTAGTGTTTGCCCAGCGTTAAAGCAGGAAAGACTCCAACACCATTTGCACATTTGCAGACTCAGTACACACTTGTGTGGGAGCGCTAGACTGAAAACCAGCACCTGGCTGAACCCGCCTCTTGTCTTGAAGCCATGGCCTCCTGTGGCCTTTGTGCCTCTGCCATTTCCCAGCTCTCCCCCACCTCCCTGACTGCTGCTCTACTGCAGCCCCTGATGATGTCTGACTGGTTGCCTGTGTTCTTCAGGGAGTCAAAAAGCCTCTGCCTTTGATTTCCTTTTCATAACCATCCAAACTATTGTTGGGCAACGGCAACCACAAATTTGCATGGAGAACGCGCATCACCCTCTCGGTTTCAGATCTTTTTCTTCAATGCAAGCGCACAGCTTACGCCTAGCAACAGAGTCACCAGATGGCTGTCACCCTCCCTGGCTCTGTCACTGGGTCCTGCAGCCTGATGTTCTCACCCAAACAACCACTAAGGCCCGTGTTTTGCTCATGGGTCCGTGTTACAGCCTTTCCTTGGGCTACACAGCCAGTGTCTTTGAGCAAGCCTTCCCCGCTTGGTTACCGCTGGAGTGCACTTATCAGACCGGAGGAAACAATCACCATGACTCACTGGTACTCTCTTGAGAGCTGCTCTACAGATCCCTTCCCTGGCCTGCCGCTCCAGCCTGAGCATTCCTCCACTGCCCTTTAAAAAGGTATTGCAACAGCTTTAACCTGTTTGTCCTTGCTGTCACTTTACAGGCACATCGTGTCCTCTCCCCGCAGTCACTGCTGCTCTCGCAGTGAGCGCTGGACTCGCCTCCTGCCTGCTCTGCTGTCACTGCTGTCCGTTAGGTTTTCTAACACCACGACATGCCTTCCTACTGCTGCCCCGTGGCCTTCCCATAAACATCTGAGAGCTGCTCTTGTTCTCCAGAGCCCTCCATCAACACTGCTTAGCGATAAGGCTCCACCATTCTGGAATGATGGGGCCACCCTGTGATCTACAGCAACGTGCCTGTACTGCCGGAGACAGCAGGTCACTGTGCGCGTTGCCTCATAGTCCAAATTCAGGGCTGCTTGGCACTACTGCTCTCGCAGACACCTGGCTTTGAGCACCACTTTTGTGTTAAGCAAGTCAACAATGTAACTGATCTTCAGCATGTGACTGAAATATCCGGCACGGAAGGATTTTAGTTCGCTTAAGGATTCAGTGTTGTTACTCTGGCAGCGTAACTTTAGTTTAGATGCAAGGCATAGAATGACAGAATGCTTTGGGTTGGAAGAGATCTTCAAAGATCACCTAGCCCAACCCCCCTGCAGTGAGCAGGGACATCTTTAACTAGAGCAGGGTGCTCAGAGCCCCAGGGTCCAACCTGACCTGGGATGGTGCCAGGGATGGGGCTTCTCCCACCTCTCTGGGCAACCTGGGCCAGGGTCTCACCACACTCAGCAGAAACAATTTCTTCCTTCTCTCTGGTCTGAATCTCCCTCTTTTAGTTTAAACCATCACCCTTGTCCTGTCACAACAGGTCCTGCTGAAAAGGCCCTCCCCATCTCCCTTCTAAGCCCCCTTTAAGTAACAGTGGCTGCTTTGCCGTTTAACCCTCCCTCATGCAATAGCAAATGACAGCCAATGTGCCGGCAAACTGGACGGTGTATTAAACGACACACATAAATGTGCATACACAGTTCTGCATGCATTAGGGCAACGACCTGAGGCTTTACAAACTGAACATAAAGCAGATCAGCAGTGAGGTGTAACTTTACCAGTCTGGGTGAGCTGGTAAAGCACAGATCCAGAACAGCACAGACTCCCCCCACTGCTGCTACTCCCTCCTAGGGTCCCGCATCTCGGACAGAGGAACACACTCCCAGGACTCTGGCTGCTCGGGAAGCGATTAGCTCGGCCCAGCAGCACTAGCAGCAGCCATCTCTCATGAGCAAAGGAACAGATCAATAAAGGCCATGTCAACTTTCAAGCCTTACAGCCAAGAGGAAAGGAGGAAGGACCACAGGCGGACGCAACACCCACCTCAGGGTTAGACCATGCCACACATGGAAGTGTACGGGTGGTCTCTAAGGTGTGTTGCGTGGCCGGGTCCCACAACACCCAGGCACAGGCTTTCTGTCTCAGGCCAGGCAACCAGCCCCTGGGCAGCGAGCAGCACTCCACAGGTGATGTTCTTTTCTACACCTCTGCCTCATGTGGACGTTACCTGAGGCAACTATTCTGGGAAGAGAATTTCAGAGAAAGGGCAATGGGAAATTTGGCACCTCCCTCCTCCTCTTTTATAAAGGAAGCACCCAGTCTGGAGTTGAGCTTATTCTTCTCTTTATTACAACATAGAAAAAATACATTCATTTAGTACCCTCCTCAGAGCAGCATTCAATATCTGCTAACGGACGACCCATAAACCGTGGTCCAGGATCGACTCCAAAGCACTTGCTGTTCTGAGCAGTTCCCAGCCTCCCCCAGCTCATACAGACAGCAAAAACCAGTCCCGCCATTGGAAGCCCATCTCTGTTGCACTTAGATTGCATTCTCCTACAAGGAGAGGTGAAAAAGCAGCAGATCGAGTGGTAAGGGTCATCCCAAAAGCCAGACAAAGGGATGTTCCTGCCACAAGAAGCTCCTGAACAGAAGTTGTGAACGGAGTTAAACAGGAATTGTTTTGACTAATGACCCAACCTTGTACCAAGGCTTCTCCAGCTGCTTCTAGAGGAACTCAGTGGAAAGACTCTCAGCTAAAGATCTGTTTTCCAGACGAAGGTAAGAACCAAGTGACACCAGGCAGGATCCTGCATAAGGGTTGTGTCAGCAGAGTTCCAGGGTTTCTCATCTCATCCAGCTGGCAGGAGGAAAAACCCACTTGTCTGAACTGGGGAAACTAGTTTTATGGGAAGAAAACGTAGGCTTGAATATTGACCCTAAATGTTATAATCAAAATGGCATTTAAACGCTTGTGCAAATAAAACTCTGCACTAAGAGTAAAACCACAAACTTTAATAAAAAAGTCTGGCTTTATTTAAAAAAAATTTACAAGTGTATTTCTTTAAACCTCAAACATACACAGCTGAGTTATTCACATCTTCCATTAGATGTGGCTTATATTGCTTCAGCTTCCCTCAGAAAGTGCCACATGACTAACGAGTTTCCCCCTCCACAAAAATGTATCTGCCTTTTCACAAAGCTCTTGTGCAGACAGGATTTTTTTTCTCCTTTAACACTTAAACACAGCTGGTTTTACCCAGAACAGTGACTGCAGCTTAGCCGTTGTGCAGAGGGCAGCAATTTTACCCCACCTTTGCTGGCTTGATTTGCTTCTCGCTCCGTTCGGCATCCCTCGCTCACAGGCTGTCGCACGCTGGCTAACTGGGGTGCCAGAAAAGACCACTGAAAGCATCCTGTAAGGCTCGGTGACAAGCGAGAGAAGACGTGTAGCCCCCAGCAAGATCCTGCGGAGAGGCGGCTCGTACGTGGTTGAGATACCTAAAACAAAGACGAGCGTTATTTTAGAGTAGAGATAAAGACATCGAACACCTGCGCAGTTCACAGAACAGTGACGTTGAGGCGTTTTGGGAGGAAACCAGGAAAGGCAGCTGCCTCCTGCCAGCCACCCTTGAACGTGTCACTGCGGGATGCCGTTAGTTAAAATGACGGTGACACTGAGGCACCTTCAGAGCAGCCGCCCAAGCAGCGCACGGAGAAGCTGCGGCTCTTTGCAAGAGGTTGCACAGGTTAAGGGCACTCACTGGTTTGTATTTTCTGTGCTCGCTCTGGAGGGAGGGTTGTGTCTTCCCCTCTTTGGTAGTTCCTTCTAAGGGACAACTCAACACCAGCTTTCCTGCGCTCCCACGGGAATCGGTGGGTTTCAGCTCTGTCCAGTTCATGCTGGGCCCTCCCAAGAGCCAGCTGTGCTGGCTGCTCTGATGACAACAGGGCTGAACTTTCTGCTCCCAGGCCTATCTGTATCTGCAGTCAGTCCACTGACACCAGGGAATTAGATCTGGGGGAGGCTGTCATCAGTACTTTGGCTAAAGAAGCCTCTGAACTTCACCGTTAATTAAGCATCGTCACCCGTTTGCAGAGCCATCTAATTTGACACCAAGCCCACCAGACCGATGAGCTGCCATTGAAACTCCCTACCTACACTGGCTCTGCCACAAGCTCTCAGCTCCCCCCAGCTTCTTCTGCCAGCTCAAGCCCAGCCGTGACGCCAAGAGCTCCCACCAAGGGGGTTTGCTCAGGGGGCTTGAATGGTTCCATTCAATGCTGTAACCTGCAGCTCTTGCACCCCACATAAGCCAGATACAAGACCAGATTCTCAGCTAGTTTTGCACCAAAACCCCATCGAATACAGACACGAGCTGTCCCTGAGCATGATCAGCACGATGACTGCCTCACATTCTGATTCAAATGAATCCCATAGATGAGAACTGCTGTTCACAGTGGCCGTGTAAGCCGCGGAGCTTTGGTTTAGCTGTTTTGATTCATCACTTGGTACATGTTGCTCCTGGGAAGGTTGAGTCATTCCACCTCTGGCTTGGCAATTCAAGCATAAACTTGCAAAACGCATACAGCCTTTTATAATGTTATCCCGAGAAACCTAAACCAGCTGCACTTCTGGCAGAAAATACAGGACCACCAGTAAAATATCCAAAACAGTTGCATCTTTTAATTTATGACTGTACACTGTTTCCATAAAGAGTATATAAAACAGGTCAGATTTTATAGGTAAGACATATTAAACAGTCACAGCCATTGATGCCATAAATGTGTGGAAAAAGAGGTTACTTAGAAATTATTAATTACAGTTTTTAAAACTATTTCTTGCACCTAATAACCACAATGCACAGACATTTCTGAGGGACTGCTGGTGAGATGCTGAACTTGTCTCCTGTGGCCGGGTTGAGGTGAGCTCTGCCACTTTGTACCAGCTCGTGGTGGAGTCCAGCCCTTGCTGCCGGACACTGGTTCCCATCAGCACGGGCACAGACGTTGGGGCACAAACCCCTTCACCAGTGCTTAGTCCCCAGGGAAGCTACAAACGCAGCAGCAAAGTTCGTAATTTGTGAGGGAAGTTGGTCTGCAGAGAGCTCCTGTTCTGGGGGACAATGCGTGGAATAGATTTTTCTTTTTTTTTTTAACATTCCTGTTACTTGTCCCTTAATGTTTTAGGAAGGAAATCTCATCCTTTCCAAAGGCCTTTTACAACTGCTGCGGGAAACAGGAGCTCCTTATCCCAGCCAGGAATGATGGAGGGACACTGACAACAAATAACTTCCTTCAAAACGCTGGTGTGAAACTACCTCCACCCTCCAAACCAGAGTCATAAAAATCAATTCCCATCTCAGATTTCACTTCTATCATGTTCATCTCATCGCACAAACTTCATTTTCCGCTCAAGCATGGAACAGTCCAGAGCGAACAGGGGATTGCTTTACATCTTCAGATGAACAAAGGGTGGCTGTGTGGTTTCCATTGCTTTTCTTATCTTTCGTTATTCACACGTCACCAAAAGGAGAGAGGCAGAGTCTATTGTTCCCATTTTTTTAGGTCGTCTGACATTGGGGCATTAATTTCATCGGAGGACTTGGTTTACAGCTACTCCAGCATTAATTGGTATGTGATCTCTGAAGCAACACAAATCATTGCCAAAAAGGCTCAGGCCAACTTTTACTACAGCAACCTGTGTTAATTCTCCCTGCTCCTGTGAAACATGCACAACACGCTGCTGGCTGTCACGTGAGGTCTTTATTTTCTTCTTAAGTATCTAAACTTACTGCTCGTGACCCATTTAATTGCTGTGGTACACCAGGCAAGCGCAAAGAATCTGCCACGCTGAAGCCACACAATGAGAAGAGAATGTTTCGCCAACTTTTCCACACCTATCCCCATCTGGGCTGCCTGGATCTGGCTGTGCCCTTTGCAGGAGAATCTCTCTGAACTGGATTCTTGGGGTTTCTGGCAGAGGTCAGCACATCTTTTCATGGACACCTTTACAACGGCAGCAGGAAGAAGCGCTTGCCAAGTTTTATTTCCAAAAAGTCAAGCTCCGTTAGGTCCTGGGACCTGGAGGTAATTGCTCTCACTAGTTAGCAAATTCCAGCACACTAGGTCTGTTTTTCATAGGTTTATTTTAAGTACCTGTAAATCTTATAAGCAGAAACCAGAAAGAAGAGGTTTGCTTTTTCTGGTGCAGTTTTTTAATGTAACATGTTTTTACTGAGGGCAGACTAAACTCTGAAGTTAAAAAAAGCCTGCACCATGAGCAGGGCTAAAGGGCTGTGTGTTCTCTGCCCCACAGTTCCACACTTCCCTTTCACCCTAATACCTACACTCCGCTTCAGGCTCTGCCCGAACAAGCCCCTTTCCTTAGCTGCAGCCATTGGATGTTGATCTTCCCCATTAACCTTTCACGTCAGTTAAAACACATCGTATTTTGTTCCTCATGAGCCTTCAGGGGGCTCATTCCTGACCTTTAGTTTCTCATCACCATGCGGGGGGGGAAAAAAAAAAAGCCTCCTGTGTTCAAGGCCAGAGGTGTAATTCTGTAATTCACTCTTGGTGCAGAGGCTCACACTCAAGCTGGTCATTCCTGGGGTGGGTTTCCTTCATGTTTTCTCTTTTCCAAAGGCTGTGCCACCAGGAATGACTGGGACCACTGGAGAACTATGCGTGGTAGCTGCCACAACCCACCCTGTGCCTTTCCACCCGCTGCCCAGGCAGCCTCAGCACCACTCGGCATCGCTGTTTCTGAGAGCCAGAGGACCCAACGCCAGCTCATCAGACCCCGGGAAACGTTCCCTCACTGCTCGACAGGACAGTCTTGTTTCAAAGAAATTTAGGAAAGACTTCAGAAACAGAGAGGATGGAGAAACAGCACAATCAAACACGCAAACCAAGCTTAAAGAAAAACAAAACCACCACCAAAATATCCAACCAACAAGCCAAAGAAAACCCCACAGTATTTCCCTCCACCCACCCAACTGAAAGCATCACTGCTTGGGATTATTTCACACCACCTCTCCCAAGAGAAATACCCTCCCACGGGTGTTTCTGCAGATGCCTCGTTGCAGGTACCTGTGGAGTGCTGGGAATTTGGCACACAGCTTTCACTTTTTTTGATCTATTAAGTATTTTATGGGGGCGAAGAAAAGAAAAATCATTCACAAGTTGTTAGACAGAGGGAAAAAAAACCAAGATAATGCAATTCTGTTCCACAGAATAGATTTACTGCTCATCTGATTACCCGCAGTATCCAAGACAGAAAGTAATGGTGCAGACATTAGATCTGGGAAATTTTCCAGATTCATTATTTAAATAATAAATAGTGGTTGCATGAAGGAAAGCAAAACACTCCAGTCTGGAAAACTGAGTAAAGCATTAGAGTAAGGCAGCAGCATATGTTGCCTTCCAGGAGATAATATTTTCACTAGATTTACCAAGTCTGGAAGATGAGCTATTGATACATTATTTGGAGTATCCTAGCAGAGACGGGGTCTTACCAGATGAGAGGGGCACATAAGAAACCACATTTCCTCTGGCCTGTTTTTTGTTGAGGAATGTGGGGCCTGGGTTACTCTCCAGCCCTGAGCAGGTAAAAAGAGCTGCTCCAAGCAACTGTGGTTTTGTTTGAACAGTTCTACCACACAGTCGATCCATGCAGCCAAAGCAGAATTTGCTTATAAAACGAGCTGAGTTCATTGCAGTTCTTCATTAAATAGCCCTGGGAAACCCTTCACTGGGTGTTACTCAGATACAGCGTGGCTCTCCCCTCCTCAGAGGCTGTAACGTCTGAGTCAGGACAAAAACACGACACAGAAAGCTAGTAATCAAAGACGACATCCAGAACAGCAATTCATCCCTCCAGGAACCAGCTGACCCCAGGTCCTCTGAAGTCAAAAACCAGTCTTTCAGCTATTTTAACAGACATTCTTTGGGCACTATCATCATATTCAGATCTTAACAAACAAACCAGCTGTTATCAGTGTTAGAAATTCCTGCTGAACACCAGCCAGCACAGCCTGTTCCACCGGACAATACAACTTTAACAGAATCATGAACTCAGCAAAGGCTCCTCACCAGCCCAACTCAATCCCTTCTACAGGCCTTGCACCACGCTCGAGGTCACACTTCCAGTCCTGATGGCAGAGAGGCACCTACCATCAGCCAACTCATCTCTCCACCCTCCAGGACAACAAGGGCTACATGGGAGAAATCTGTTTAATAGCTGAATGAGGAAAATTGTTCCCTGGAAAGGAATAGGTCCAGGCTGCAACAGGGAACCAAGAATGCCATGTGGTTGACAATACAACATAACGGCTTTAATTAATTTGAATGTGACCAGGAGGTTGACAAAATGGACAATAAATTATTATGGTGTGGGGTTTGCTGCAAGCACTAGCAGATGGGCAGGCAGCTACCCACTGCAAGGGCTTGTTGTTATTTTGGTGGTGGCAGATGTTCTTTAAAGCCTCTGTACGTACAATTCCAGCAATCAGTGGGAACATCAAAAAACTGTGAAGCAGAGTGAGGTTTCAATACGGCAGATAGAGAATATATTTTTAACCTGATTATGTCACCTGTCAGTCTTGCATCAGGACAAGGCCAAATACAGCCCATAGTGCAGGGGTACAAAGAAAAGTCCATCGAAAAGCCACAATACAGTCTTGGCTACAGAAGAATTCTCCCAAAGATGACCAGAGAGCCTGCCATAAGACCACTTTGGAACCCCTGCAACCCCAGCTGTAGACAGCATTTCCACCAGTTCAGATTCAGCTTAGTCAGCCAGTCTATTTTACTATTAATAATGCTGTTCAGCTATGTTAGTTCTCCGAGGGCTTTGTGAGCAGAAATTGCTCACCAAGGTGTCAGGTGAGTGCAGACCCCAGCACAAAGGAAGGGATACTGCAGACACAGCCTTTTCTTTGCCACAGGCTTGCTCAGCCCCTTTCACATGCCCGTGCCCTAAGAGACCGCCGCAGAGCTGTCACTTATCACGATTCGCAGTGCTGTGCCCAGAGTGCCTCTCATTCAAACCAGCATGTGATGGGGTGTAGAAGCTTACAGTGTGCTTGTCAAGCCACCACCCATGCCTCCGAGGCAGGGGACACAGCAGAGATTCTCTTCTTTAAGGGCTGAAGCTGCCAGAACTGCCCACTGAACACACGGGTGGTATTACGAGCAAACCCTCTGGTTCCAACTGACTTTACCTTTGATGGCATTCCCAGGGGCTCGCTTGAATTGCTTGGAAATAAACTGATCTACGCTTAGATGATGATTGAGTATTTTTCCCCCCTTTTACTTCAGAGGGAAATTTCAACTAACTTTGCAAAAAGGAAAAGTTAAAGTCTGCATCTTGCAATAAATTCTTCAAAATCAGGTACCTATTAACTCTAATGAGTCTCTATTTATTACAAAGAAAATGGAAGAAAAAACTACTTAATTGGGAGTTTGAGTTCATGCCTCCTAGAACATTTATTTCTCAATTTTAGGTCTTCTCAGTGAAGAACTCTGTTCTACCATAAATAACTTTTGGTGGAAAAAAAGCTGAAAAAACCCCAACCCACCATATCAATAAAAGAAATCTAGGACCTCTAGTGATTCTTTTTAGCTTCTTCCATCTGCTTTTTCTAAATATCGATTTGTTTCCATCGCTGTCATGAGCATCTCTGGGCAGGAGTACACGTCAAAGGCATATGATGAAACAAGTTCTTTAAAATTAAAACACAACAGGTCTGCCACAGCACACCTCAGCCAAGATGGAATAGCACAGAGGTCTGCTGAAGGAGGATGAAAAAAACCCAGAAAAGTAATATTAGCCATGCAAACAGCTGCCTCTGATAAAGCCAGTTCTGACTCCAAAGGTAGAGATCAGTGATGAGTTATTCCTCTCTCTTTTCCTCCATTCCTCTTCTCCCTTCTCTCAGATGACAAACATCTCAGATCCTGGCAGCCCAAAGCCACATTTGTCCTGCTGCAACAGCAACCCAGCAGCATCTCGGGGCTCACTGCTCCTGCTCCAAAAGCGGCAGCTTTGCTCCGTACCATTTAGCTACTGCAGTGACCAATAAAATAATCTCCAGAGTGTTTAACAGACAAACTAAGGCACTTTTATTTGATGATTCATGTAAACTGTTTCCTCTTTTAATGGTGAAACTCACCCATAAACTGTAAGATGTATCTATTATATCAGAGACTTTATTAGAAATTACCTATGACACTGGTGAATACAGTTGGGAATCTTGTAGTTGAAAAATCTTTAAACACAGAGTCACGAAGGCGAAGAAGCCACCCTTGGTGGAGAAAAGAGAACAGAATCAAATTTTCCCATACTACTTTCCCTGAAAACTTCCATCTAGACTCCAGAGACCAAACATTTCCACTGACCAGCTGATATATTGGGGGATGGAATCACAGAATGCTTTGGGTTGGAAGGGACCTTTAAAGCTCATCCAGTCCAACATCCCTGCAGCAAGCAGGGACATCTGCAACTAGAGCAGGTTGCTCAGAGCCCCAACATCCAACCCGACCTGGAATGGTTCCAGGGATGGGGCTTCTCCCACCACTCTGGGCAACTTCAGCCAGGGTCTCACCACCCTCAGTGGAGAAAATCTCCTCCTCCTCTCTAGTCTGAATTTCCCTCTTTCAGTTTAAAATCATCACGCAACAGGCCCTCCCCACCATTCTTACAGGCCCCTTTAAGTCCTGGAAGGCTGCACTAAGGTCTCCCCGAAGCCCTGTCTTCTCCAGGCTGAACAACCCCAAGTCTCTCCCCTGTCCTCACAGCAGAGGGGCTCCAGCCCTCTGATCATTTTTGTGGCCCCCTCTGGACCCTCTCCAACAGGTCCATGTCCTTGTGCTGAGGACTCCAGTGCTGGGACCAGCTCTGCAGGAGGAGGTCTCACCAGAGCAGAGCAGATAGGCAGGATCCCCTCCCTGGACCTGCTGGCCATGCTGCTGGGGATGCAGCCCAGGACACAGCTGGCCTTCTGGGCTGTGAGTGCACAGTGTCAGCTCATGTCCAGCTTTTCATCCACCAGCACCCCCAAGTCATTCTCCTCAGGGCTGCTCTCAATCCCTTCATCCCCCACCCTGTGTTGATACTGGGAGTTGCCCTGACCCCGGTGCAGGACCTTGCGCTTGTCCTTGTTGAACCTCATGAGGTTCACACAGGCCCACTTCTCCAGCTTGTCTAGGTCCCTCTGGATGTGAGCCTGTCCCTCAGGCATGTCAAGTGCACCACTCAGATTGGTGATGTCTTCAAACTTGCTGAGGGTGCACTCAATCCCGCTATGTCATTGATGAAGGTATTAATCAGTACTGGAGGAGGGAAATTTTCTTGTGACAGCTATCTCAAAATACATCTTCAGTGCTCTTAAGTGAAGCATCACAAAAAAACCCTAACTTTTCTGCTAGTAAAAAAGTTTAAGGATGAGAAGTTTTAGAGAGCACCTGGTTCTCCAGCATCTTCCTAGCACTGCAATTCTACTGCTGCTCTAGTTGTTAAATAGATGTGAGATCAGAATCGGGTACCCATATTTATTTAACACACAGATAAACATTTGCCTTTGGAGTAACTGAGAAGCCAATGCTATTGCCTAAAGGTAAGATGAAAAAGCATGGAGAAATGAAGATCAAAGAACAAGGAGAAACAAATGCCTTCTGCCCCACAGAAACTGTCTGATATAATTATAAAAGTGGGTGTTTTAAAGAGTAAAGACAGGAAACTAATGATGAAAAAGGCTTTATAGAATAAAGGAAGCTTTGTATTACTCTGACCTAAGATGCATTTTCTATGCCACAGGCTGAATGACAGTCCTGGAATCCCACATGCAGGCTGTGCATACAGGTTTCTGCAGGTACTGCCATAACAAGAATTGTCTTGCAACTCCAGTCCCACTGCAGGGTCCTACCCAAGAAGGCACCAGCCTTGACACCATTATTTTGTGCAGAGAAAGACTACAGACTCAAAGTACTGTAGACTTAGAGACTATGCACTTAAAGACTACAGACTCACAGCACTCTGAAAGGGGACATAAATCCCTTAACTGGTGCAAGCTGACCTATACCCATCTTCAAAGGAACTGCAAATCCGATTACACCTACAGACAGTATATTTAAAATGTTAACAAGTTAAATAAACCTCTTTTTTCACTGAGGAATTATGTGAACTAGACATTTACATTCAACAAGAATTCAGGTGTGTAAATGCAGGGTATGCTTGAGAAACATGTTTTGACCCTCACGTGAGGCCAGCATTCACAGCGGGTATCTGCATATTCACTTTAATAATAATCAAATACTACATTTAATAGGATTTTCTTAACATTCGACCAGGCAGCATCACTCCAGATGAGGTGAAACAGTTTCAAACTTCAGAAAAAAGTAAATTCCAGTGCAAGAGAGCAGCCATCCCTGTCTTTGCAGGAGATTCCTGAGCTAAGGCAGGAGGAGATCTTGAATGCACTTTCAAAAGGTAAAGCAATGCAAGAGATCATATTGTTTTGTTGTGGGTTTTTGTTAAAAAAAAAAAAACAAAACCAAAAAGAAAACCCTGAAGCTGCTAGAGTATATCACAACCCCCAACAGTCAAACTTCAGAGAAAGGAGGAATATTCTCAACTGGTCGAAGTCCACATGGCTTATAGATTTCTGGGCTCTTACAGGGCAGATTCAAGACAACGGTTATTTGAAAGTTCTCCTCATTTTAGCAAACAACTGCCTGTTTTAAAATAAAAATGGGAAATGGAAAGCAGAACCTGCAAACACACGAATCCTTTGCAAGCAAAGGAAAACGAAAGGCTACACAATTTCTTTTTGTTCACGTTTCAACTCTATAAAGGATGTTTTATACAATTTCTATGCTGACTTTTCTTTCTTCAGGTGCTGGGGGGCTTCCTCAGGTCCCACTTTCCTCCCAGTAATATATTTAGTCATTTTAATGGCCCTATACATGTCAGTCAAGAACCATCACCAGTTATGCTGTGTAAACAGTTTGCTTCTTGTTGCTCACCGCACATCTCAGCATCACACATTCCTGCCAACGTTCCAGGCGGTGTCTCCAAAATATGCACAACCACTACCACTTGAACTTTTTTTTCCTTCAAACTGAAAGGATTTCTGCTTAAACTTTCCCAAAGACTGCTTGAATTTATTATCCCCGCGTACTTCGCTGGTAACGAAAGGTTAATGTTTATTTCCAGAACCCTTGCTCACAGGAAGCCTTCCTTCAGCACAAGTGACTTCCGTAACTCGCGCCTCTGCGCGCAGAGGGGTTGGGAGCAGTCTTGGATGAGCGGGGGCACCTGGCCCCCCATTTGTCATCTTCCTGAGGTCACTCACCAGCTGTCCCTCCTCTCAACACCCAGCCTCGCCACCGTGGCGAAGGCATTCTCCCTCGCTCAGGTTTCCAGGTCTGAACTTCCAGATACAGTAAATCAATCAGCCATCGCAGAAGCTGCTCAAACAACTGCAAGTAAGCGGTTAAATGCCCTTGAGCAGCCTCGCTTCGTAAGAAGGACACTGCAGTCCCAGCTGGAACCCAGCACAGCACTCGCTCAGCATGACGAGGATAGATTACACTTCGGAGGACTGCAGAACTGCAGCTACATTTAGTCTATGACTACATCAGGCTCCACTCGTACTTGACCCTGAGAAGAATGTCATTGGACACAAGGGCCTTTTCTCAGCTATGATCTCAGGTTTTTTTCTTTTCAATGGCTAAGAAGACCATTAAGCCATCATTCCTGTAATTACAAAGTAGCTCTCTTTTTAACGTGTTGGGGAAATGTTTTGGCATGGCTTGATCTTCAAATTCTTCACCTTTCCCCCTGCCCTCCAACTCCACTATTCCTCCCACATGCTACGTTTAGGACAAAGGTCACCAGAAGAACATGGATATGTTTAAATAATTCTTACGGCTCCAAGGAAGTTAACCAGTGTTTTGTAACTTACTACCCTGAGTTGGGTATGTTTTCATAGGCTTTTTTTTTTTTTTTTTTTTAAAGGCTAGAGCAAGTTCAGTCTTAAAGACATCCCCGTGTCTTTCTTCACAGCTAAGGGAACGGTTCCCTGGGTTCAACTCTGGGAATATAGGACCTCTTCTGCAGGCAAAAAGAAAAACCACGACTTTTATTCTGAAAGATGGTTCTTATGGACACACAAATTCTTCTTTAGGATAAAAATTCCCTACTGCTCCTCACTCTCTGCCTTTTTCTCCGACTTCCGCTCACCCCACCACGTACCATAAATCCCCAGCGCACGGCAAGCAATCCATATTGATGAACTGGGGCTTTGAGCGAGCTACATGAAAGAGATTCCTCCTGGACCAGCTTCCCTGTAAATTATGCAGCTGTAAAGCAAATGGAGCCATTTCTGAACAGAGCGCTCAGCCAGGAACACCTACAGAAAGAGGATGGGGATGCACAGAGACTCTTTTCCCCCTCTTTTCAGTACATTTTGCTTGACGCGCAGTTCTGTGGCTAGAGGCCACAAGGACGGTCACGGTTGTACCACAACTGCAGAATACAGGACAGCCTGCTGCAAGCAGAGAGGAGGTAGTTTTGCCCCAGGAGCTCTGGTAAGGACTTCAACTTTGGGCTCGAGGCTAGAAAATAGACTAGCCAGCACACTATTAAAGTTCTTTTCACACTGAAGGACCGTGTTTTAGTCCTAGCAGGGAGACAGAGCCCCTAGGTGAGCCAGGTGTCAGGCACGGTCACAGCCAGGCTGCAGAGGTCCACAGCCTCCTTCACCCCTACACCCTTGCCCAGTTTGCCTCCTTCATCTACCCGCTCTGTTGCACGGCTCTGCAATGCCACTGCATGGCACTGATCTCAGTGAGAGTGATGAAGCTGGACCTAAGGGGAAAGAAACATCACTTCATCCCCACTCAGAGCATGAAGGACTGAGAGCAGAGAAGTAACACCAGAAATACATTTACCACAGCCACAGGCTTTGCTTCCAAATCGCTTCTGATGGCAGAAACATCATCTGAACAAGGAAAAAGCTGTACTTAACCTTAGCTTTGAAAACACTGTCTCCCCAGGTCAGCTAGCCTGTTCTGTTTTCCCTGTGACACAGCACCCTCTGCTCTGACAGAGTAGCGATGAATTCATGTATGGTAATTCCAGTTTAATAAGACCCAGAAACAAAACAGCACAAGCTGCACAAGAATTTCTAGGGGGTTTTTAACCTCTGACAGTGATCAGATAAGCCATCAAACCTAATTATTATCTTAAATGAGTAACTAGGAGCACAGAGCAAGTTCTTAACTCTGTTTGTGCTCCTAGTTATTCATTTGAGATAATAAGAACGCAAAGTTATTTTCTTTAGGCAGAATTTGAGAAGCATAATTGTCAAAAGCAAAAAGATTGTAGTTTGAACGACACTATTTAAAGATGATGAGACTGTTCAGGTCAGAACAAGGTGAAAAAAACAGCCCGCCTGGAATCGCAGCTGACTAATGCTCTAATGCATTAGACCCTCTGCTTCGCTGCTTCATGTTCGGGTTGCTGCTGATCAGGGTCAACATTTCAGCCTGATGTTAAGGATCAAGTTTGCAGCTCTCAGCCATGCTGGCATTTGCTCCTCAGGAAGGCCTGGAAGAGGAGGGAGAAGAGAGAGGGGGCAGGAGCTAGGAGTGAGGGCTTCTCAAAACCGCAGCTGGCTAAGAGAAGGATCGCCCCAAGTCATGTGGAGCCTTTTGGCTGAGCTTTCAAATACCAAAATGCAAAGGAACCACTTAGCCCCAATCTGTATCTCAGAGCAGTCAGAGACAGCTCACAGAGTTGGAGAGGAGAAGGGGAAAAGGTTGCTCTGTTCTCTTGAAAATATTTTTATAGGAGAAGTAAGGAAGAAAACCCTGCTCCTTCGATCCTAAGAAGTTTCCTCCTATCTATCAACATATGGTAGGAGGTATTATTATCTTGCTTTGATATAAAGTACCATTTTAAGCCTATTTTTCTATTTTAACAGTTTGGCATTTCTATTGTGAAATCTGGGTGTAATTCTCTGGATTTTATTGTCCTCTTCTATTGTGCCCTGGTGGAATTTCTAGAGGGGGAAAAAGCCGTGATGATGAGAGATTTTCACTTTATTCTTCTAAAAAGATGATGAGTTAAGTGTCTAAATGGAGCCACTCTTTATTTTATATAATTTCTGTTGAATTTATTTTTATTCTCTGCTGCTTTTAGTCTAAAACAATTTCCTGAACCAGTGGGAGCACAGATATCAAAGCAGAAGTGTGCCAAGTTAGGCAGAATCGTGCTAACAGAGTTGTTACAGAGGAGTGACATTCACAATCACCGAAATTCTCCACAGATCGTACAACACCTCGACCCACCTTGCAAACTGCATCCTCAGTAAACGGATCCAAAGAAGTTGGACATACTGATTGAAATGATTCTGAGACCCTCTGGTACAGAAACTATTTTAAAGGTTCACAGAGAGTGCCTAGCAATGGGGGGGGAGATTATTAATAAATAATGACATGTAATAAATTATCTGGTGATGCCCTGCTGAGGAGGGAACTCACATTAACACTAGGTGGCAGAAGGCTCTGTCACATTGAAGACACCTGCAAACAGACACACTCATAGACCTGTTCTTGATAGAATTATTAGAATTCGAATTAGAAATGCTAAGGGCAAAACAGTTGAAAGCAAAATAGCTATAAAACATAATTTTCCATCCACCCTACCAGTTCTAATCCTGGCTCTGATATCTTTAGCGTACATCATTTCACAGTTTAAAAGATCATTGGCTATCCCTGAATCTGAATACACCTTCTAAACTTGAACCTTAAATCACCTCTTACTTAATTCAGGTGAAACTTCGTATGTGACAGGTGATAAAAAAGGAATTCACAGTTTAAAGAAATAAATGGCCATGAGGGCAAGTACACAACAACATACACTGTTAGTTACCTTGAGAGATACTTGAAGCCAAGCTGGGAGTGCTACAGCAAGCACGCTTCTGCAGCTGAAAGAAAACCAACAACCTACAAGCAAACTCATTCAACACTGCTCAAGACTCACTGTGGAAGAGGTCTCCTAAAAACGGGAGCGGTTCCTTTCATGAAGATGCATTTTCAGCAGATGCTTTTGTAATTACATAGAAAATTCCATGGTGTCAACTGATTTCTTCTAATTTTACATATTTAACCTTTTAAAAAGTGTTTATGCTTGATTTTTCCTTTATTCTGGCTGCTCTCTTCAACTACTCTAAGCTTCTCTCTCACCTAGTCTAACTTTAATTTCCAGTAAAAAAGACAAGTGAAGAAGTATCAGGAATCACAACTCAAAGGCAGGATACAAAGAGGAATTTGCTGCATGAGCTCTAATAACCTGGATAGAAAAGAAACCAAACACCGATGTCAGATGTAAGGAAGAGCAGCAGAAGACAAGTGACATCTAGATGCTAAAACACAAAAGGGGGTGGGGGGAGAACAATATGCTGTTTCCTTAGACAGGTAAGTAAGAGTTGACAGCAAAGATCTCTTCTAGATCACTGTGGCTCCACTGCTTTTACACTAGCCCACCAGTAAAGTCCCAGATTTACAGCACTTGAGGGTTGGGTTCTACAAGTGTAGCCGGTGCCAACGCAGAGCTCAGTAGCCTTGTGGTGGGTTATTTTGCACCTCTAGACACGGAGGCTCTTTGTGTTTAAATATAGTGTATTTCATCATTCACAGTTGTCAGCAGTGGAAATTGTCATCTAAGCAGTAAAAGATGCTGTTGAAGAAACAGGAGGGATTGGTTAGAAAGTGAAAACTAATTTGGCTTTGACAACTCATCCCACTGCCCATTTCAAGGGTAAGGGATCACACCACCCATTGCAAATTGCTGCCCGAGAGTCAGAAAAATCAATAGTAGGTAGGAAAGTTGACTCGCCAAGGCTACAAGTCACTGCCAGCAGATTATTAATGCATCTGTCTGCATTCTTTAATGTTTCCTAAGAAGCAACTATGTTAACTGAAAAGGTGTGATGTGTCACCAGCCCTTCTCTTCTCTCCTTTTCATTTTCCCTCTATATTAAAACCTTGGCTACCAAAGAAAACAATCATGTTTCACCTCATCTTTTCCCAGCTTTTCTGAAGTTCAGTTCCTGCTCTCTGGCAATATATACAGTCTAAGTACTATCCCTGACAAGCTGTTTGACAACCCCAAGTTGCACATCTATTTTCCTCCCAGAGCTTTGGAGTTGGTAGGGCTGAGATGGGAAATGGAGGCCTACTAAAATAAACACAGACAGTATCAATGAGTTCGTCAGGAACACACAAGACAAGCAAAATGAAACACTACTGACTTTTGCCCGCAGTCAGAATTCAGCCCATCTCGCAAGCTGAATGCTCTGGCTGAGGTCCAGAAAGACACTTAAGCACATGTCTTATTTTAAGCGTGTGAGCAGTCTCATTGATTTTTCCCTCATGCCAGTAAGACTATTCAATGCGCTTAAAGTTAAGCACATTGTTAAGTGCCTTCCTGGACCAAGGCCAGGCTATTTAGCCCTTGCAAGAGTTAGTCTACAGAATATTTACCATTATTTTAACTTCTCAAGACTTTCTTTGAGATAAAGTTTTATGGTGCGCGGAAATATTTCATTCCCCGAGTATCGTACGAGCAGTGACTGCTTCACTGCAGCCTTTGGGGAACGAGTATTCTTCCCCTTGCCCCACCTTTTAGTAGTAACTAGAAGGATTATCAAGATGCATACGCAAATACACCGATAAAGAAAATTACTTTTGAAAGGGAAGCCAGCAGTCTTACTGATCTGGAAAGTAAAACTGGTGCCATAGTGAAGAGCTGGCAGACATATTAATTTCCAGTGAAATCTAATAAAGTAATTTACCAAGATCCCATCCGATAGCAAGCCCTGTACAGCAACTTTGAAAAACAAGCCAATTGTTTACTGAAATGAATTACCACAAACACATACTCGAGTCCATTTCTCCTTCTTCCTTTTATATCGAGCTGAATACAAAATTTAAGGAAAGACCTGTTCGTGCTTCCTCAGGATGATCTCACCACATCCGAGTGCTTTAGAGAGATCACAGGCACAATGCTATTGCTTTTTGCTACAAAGCAGCGAGGGCTGTTGGCTTTGCTACAGAGGACTGGACTCATTATCTGGTTGGCATTATCCAAGTTCAGTATTGTACCCTGAGTAAGAACTAGAGAAAGGTGTTTAACATACGGAATCTGACCAGTGCTCCCTCCACCCCAGCTGTCCCTGGAGCAGAAAAGGGAGCACATGGGATCCTCACCAGGCCATTGAGACCAGCAGGACAATATGACAGTTGCTCCTATTTTAAGAGCAGATGTAGCTTTTCATTTCAGTACTTGTTTCTCTCTAAAATGTTTAAACTCAGTGGTGAAAATGTGCAACTGACGGCATATATGAACAGGAAGACAATTTAAAACTAGATCCCCTCTTTGAAACCTCAGGTTGACTCACAGCCACACTACTCATCCTACCTTACACCAACGCAACTCCACTGATTTCATGTTTACACCCGATGGCAGCTCAAGCACTTTAGACTAAACTGGTGAACTACTCCCATGGACAACCTCTGAGACCTCTGCAAAAAGTAACTAAGATGATAAAGGTAGCCTGCTGACAAACGGACACTTTCTAGTGGATTCTGGATTAGAAGTCGTCAATTTGAAAAAACTACCTTTTTTGATATCTAGAGTTATTTTACGTACCTTGATGCTGAGGTTATTTGATGACTTTTCTCACCCTGCAGAGTCAAAGCAGATGGGCATATAGGCCACAAAGCAGAGAAGTGTTGAGGCTGCAAGGCACATCTGGAGACCATTCAGTGCAGCGCCCCTGCACAAAGCAGGGTCAGCTCAAGCAGGTTGCTCAGGGCCATGTCCAGTCAAGTTTTTAGTACGTCCAAGGAGGAGGACTTCACAAACTTTCTGGACAACCTGTTCCAGTATTTCATCTCCCTCAGAGCCCACCGCCTCTTGCCCTCTCACTGGGTGCCACTAAAGAGTCTGGCTCTGTCCCCATTACTCCCTGCCCTCCATCAGGTATTTACACACAATGAGCCTTTCCTTCTACAGATTAAACAGTTCCAACTCCCTCAATCTTGCCTTACAAGACAGACACCAAGTCCTTACTCCAGTGTGTCCATGTCTCTTGCACTGGGGAGCCCAGAAATGGACCCAACACTCCAGATATGTCTCTCAGCAGTGCTGAGCAAGAGGGTAAGGATCACCTCCCTCAACCTCCTGGTAACACTCAGCCTAATGCAGCCCAGGAGGCTGTTGGCCTTCTTTCCCACAAGGACACATTGCTGGGTCATGGTCAACTTGGTGTGCTCCAAGGCCTTCTGCACAAGGCTGCCTTCCAGCTGATCGGTCCCCAGCCTGTACCGGTGCATGGGGTTATTCCTCCCCAGGTGCAGGACTTGGCATTTCTCTCTGCTGAACTTCATGAGATTGCCGTCAGACCATTTCTCCAGCCTATCGAGATCCCTTTGAAGGGCAGTACAACCATCTGGTGCACAAGCTGCTCCTCTGAACTTTATATCGCCCACAAACTTGCTGAGAGTGCACACTCTCCCATCAGCCAGGCAATAAAGAAGAGGCTAAGCAGTAGCAGTCCTCAATATTGTCCCTGGGGTATACCACCAAGTCCTGTTTTGCGTCGAAATCCTTAATGCACACCAGGTATGTTGATGTCACTAGACTGTATTGGTTTAACTAGTTCCCATTTTTACATCAAGATGGTTAAATGAGCACAATATTTTGATATATGCAAGAAAGGAGTCTGTTTCTGAACAGTTTCTGCTGGTTTAACACATCCTTAAAAGAGAATTTCCTTTAAGAAAAGTTCAAAAATTGTTTACAACTTCAGAGGGAAAGACAGGCTTTTCTTTTTGAACTGATCGAGTATGTAACTAAGCCAAATGGTGGACTTTATTAAGAAATCATTTCTGTGGACAAAATTGCACCATCCCTTGAAGAAACGAGAGCAACAAGAAAGCTGTATTCCAGAACTGGGATTATAGCCAGCTTATGATGGAAAAACATTGAATGCTTATGGCATAATTGTAATGTTACAGCATTTGCTGCCAGAATTACAAAAATTATTCTTCAAATTATGCCCTAAATAGAATGTTTAGTTAAGCTGAAAGCACATTCCAAGAAATGTGAAAAAACAAACTTACCATGGTTCCAAATCGAAATTATGCAAACTAAGGGCTTGTTTTAATAAAACTACATTTAGTGACTGAATAAAGTTTCTCAAAAAATTATTTTCAAGATAATGAATGCCTGATGCCTGAAAGACTGTCACATGAAATTTCATCATTGACTCATGTAAACTAACCTCAAATTTAACCAAATGCAACTGTGATCAATATTGTGTCAATCTGAAAATATCTGGGTTTTAAGGCAACAAAACCAGATGCAAGGATGAGTAAAAGAAGTTGGATTCCACAAATGTAATGGAGTGTTTTGCCACCACTGAAAGGACTGGAACAGTTATACTGACAGGGAGAAGCCATAAGAATGAAAAGTTTTGATAGTATTGCCACATTTAACAAGAAGAGAGTCAAGTGCAGGAGAAATAAAAGGGAGGTAGCTTGTTACTGTTGTGCATTTTTTTTCCTTATTGTTTTCTCTTTTTTTTTCCCTACTTTATTTTTTTCCACTTTTAGGCAGTTTGGGGCATGGACTGTTCCTCCACACACCTCTAAATCACTGTACAGTGTCTAGTACAATGGACTTGTGTTAGATGTTCCTAGGCACTTTTTTAGAGCAAAAAAAAAAGCAATAAATAACAAAAAACCAACCACACAAAATGTAAACGCTGTCAGATTTACTGATGTACTCTTGAAAAAGCTGTAAGAGTTACAGAACAGTAAGACACAAAAAGGCCAGCTACATGTCGTACAGTTGTGCTACAAAAGAAAAAGACACTGGAAACAGATTCTACCTTTGCTGTGGAGAAAAAGACTGAAGATGGGTTGTGATTTCTTTTGTTCCTTTTTTCGCCAAAAAATGCTGATCACTTGCCTTAATTAACAGCAACCACCCTGAGCCTTGATGTCTTACAGGGCTCATCCAGTGAGAAAGAAACCCATCCAGTGGACAGAAACCTAACACTTGGTCTTCCCAGCCTCTAAAAACCAACCCCTGCAATAGTTTTATCTTGCCCTGCTGCACTGTAGTACTTACCGGGGAGGGGGAATGAGGTCTGGTGACCCAGTCTCACTACAAGTGAACTGTAACATCTCACAGAGACATAGACCTTTTTAACGTTCAGACACCCTGCTGGCATGCTAAGTGTTTGTGTAAATGTGTGCACACACAGACACGCGTGTGCGTGCCCTGCTCACCACTGTGCTCCGTCACGCATCACAATTTCGGAAGAAAGTGAAAGAGAATGAAAAGTTGCCTTTTCATTATTTTTTTTGTATAATCTCTTGGCAATAATACTTACGAGTCACAGTTGAAAAACCCATGAACTAAAACCAAAAAACTAAGCTGAGGGAGAAAAAGGTGTCAGAGTGGAGAAAATGGAGTTTTATTCCTCAAGACAATAACCCCTACCATGACAGCCTCACTGGCTCCTTCTCCACTGACAGGAAACTTCTGTAAAAGAATCATGTGGTGCTGGAACACTACACTGCAGTTTCATATATGAGACCAGCTAGAGTCCTGACCAGGGATTAACGAACAAAGCACAAAGCCCAGTCCTCTCCTGTGCCGTCCAAATACTAAAAACTTCAAATGTGACAGAAACCTGTTGACTTTGACAGGATTTAAATTATACCAATATTATGTCAAAGAAGCAGAGCAGCTAAAACTGGCAGAAAAATTAAAAGTCTGGGACTTCATTACTTCACTGAGTCTCCCGAAAGTTTGTATCTTCACTAAACCAGGCAGAAAATCTTAGAAGTCCACAGAAGGGCCATGGATTTCTGAGGGCTGAGAATCCCAAAACTAAGATGCAATTGAGTAGTTGATTTTATTATTGTATCCCTGAAAGCTTAAATAATGAAAACAATAAAAATAAAAGCACAGAAAGCACCCTCTAGAAATGCACTGTGTGTCAGTATTGTCCTTAGGCGTGTTTCCCTCCCCGCCTCTGAAGAGTTGTCTGGCATTTGACATAATTGGGAGGAAGAATTTTCTCCCCTAGCAAAGTCAATTAACTTCACTGTATTTGCATCATCGGTCAGAGCTGAACCTGCTGTCGTCTTCGTGTCTGACACAAGCTTCTACACCTACTTGACAGATCAAATGTGTTTTAAAGGAATTACTGTGCTTTAAAGGAAGTTCCATGGCTACATCAAGTCAAAAAGGTGCAAGACAAGAGGTGAGCAATTATCGTAGCAGTAGGTGACACACTCCCCTAAAATACCAAAACACAGCATGTCTTTGTACTGCAGTTTAACGTCTTTCATCCAATTTGCTATTTCATTATGAAACCCTTTTGGTCTTCAATCATCATAAGCATCTGTAGAAAACTAAAGGTGGCAATTTTCTTGAACTGCTTAATTTCTCATATTAAGATATAAAAACTCCTTGCTATAACAAGACATTTAAGAAAGTGTGGGCCATTGCTTTAACGTACAGCCACGAACAGGTTTGTGCACAAACATGCACTGAATGTTACAACCAAGTTTTTTCTTTTAAGACTGTGTAAAACATCAGGGCTTTATGCAACACCATACAATGTGATGTCACTAGATTACATGCCATGCCACTCTTTGGCACCAATAAACCATGTATCAGATCTCATCACATTTTATAGTCCCTATAACTCAAGTCCAAACTCATTTCCCATTAGCCCCAATTTAATGTTTGTGTTTGTTGCACATCAATGTATAAACCTCCTATTTAAAGGCAGCAAAGATAACGCATATAATGTGCTTAATAAAAAATGCATATAATGTGCTGGATGAAAAACTGGCTGGATGGCTGGGCCCAGAGAGTAGTGGTGAATGGAATCAAATCTAGTCAGCAGCTGGTCACCAGCGGTGAACCCCAGGGCTCAGTATTAGGGCTTGTCCTCTTCATCTTTATCAATGATCTGGATGAGGGGATCGAGTGCACCCTCAGTAAATTTGCAGATGACGCCAAGTTGGGTGGGTGTGTCGATCTGTTTGAAGGTCAGGAGGTGCCACAGAGGGATCTGGACAGGTTGGATCAACGGGCTGAGGCCAATAGCATGAAGACTAAGTGCCGGGTCCTGCACTTGGGCCACAACAACCCCCCGCAAAGCAACAGGCTTGGGGAAGAGTGGCTGGAAAGCTGCCCAGCAGAAAAGGACCTGGGGGTGCTGGTCAACAGTTGATTGAATATGAGCCAGCAGTGTGCCCAGGTGGTCAAGAAGGCCAATGGCATTCTGGCTTGTATCAGCAATAGCATTCTGGCTTGTATCAGCAATAGCATGGCCAGCAGGAGCAGGGAAGTGATTGTTCCCCTGTACTTGGCACTGATGAGGCCACACCTTGAGTACTGTGTCCAGTTTTGGGTCCTTCACTTCAGGAAGGACGCTGAGGTCCTTGAGCATGTCCAGAGAAGGGCAACAAAGCCGGTGAAGGGTCTGGAGAGCAAGTCTTATGAGGAGCCACTGAGAAAACTGGGGTTGTTTAGCCTGGAGGAGACTCAGGGGAGACCTTATTGCTCTCTACAACTCCCTGAAAGGAGGTTGTAGAGAGGTGGGCGTTGGACTCTTCTCCCACGTGACAAGACTAGAGGAAACGGCCTCAAGTTTCTCCACAGGAGGTTTAGGTTAGATATTAGGAAAAATGTCTTCCCCAAAAGGGCTATGAAGCATTGGAACAGGCTGCCCAGTTTGGTGGTGGAGTCCCCATCCCTGGTAGTGTTTAAAAGGTGTGCAGATGTGGTGCTGACGGACTTGGTCTAGGGACCCTGGCAGTGCAGGGTGTATGGTTGGACTTGATGATCTTAAATGTCTCTTCCAACCAGATTCTGTGATTCTGTAATGCAGTTCTTCAGCTGAAATGTAAATGAATACATAGCAGCATGGTGGGTAATGCAGGTTTGGAAAAAACTCCTCCATCGAAATGCACTTCCTCGTAATCTATCATTAAAAGCAACTGGACCAGTAGTCCAGCTCTTCCAGATGGCAGCCAGGAACTGGGAGCACTCACTAGATGCATAATTGGGAAAGAAGGTCAGGGTCTCTAAGGATCTATACTTCTCAGTTTTTAAGTCCCTGAGCAGCACAGAAGAACATATCACAGAAGAAAAAGTCACCTTTATTTGGGCATGGATCTATTCTGAAGTAAAAAGCTACATGCCACTCACAGCAAAGGCACCGACACTGGTGAGAAAGAGGGGTTGGTCAAATAAAATCCCTTTACTAACAAAATAAAGCTAGTAATTTCTATTGAGTTGGTGGAGAGCAGCGCATCACGTGTGACAGGCTGCTGATGTGATTTAAGGGAAGAGAGCAAAGGACCATATTGATCTCCCATCAGCAGGGCAAGCACTCTACTAAGCTGACTTTAAAGTAGCTACATAGAAGTATTGTATTATCTGCCACAGAAGTGCTACAGAGGCTTTCAAAGATTTAAATCATATTTTGGCACATCAATCTGCTATGGGCTAGTGTGATGCCCTTCGTGACTGAGAACATCTTGTACTACAAAGATTCTATCAGCTGGAGCCACACAAAAGCAAAAACCACAGGAGGAGCAGAGCCGGCTCTTTCCAGACCGCCTCTGTGCTATTCCGACAGACACTGGAGCACACACAAGTCCAAGCTGCCCTAGAAGCCATCTCAAACGTACACACACTTTACCAGGAGTGCAGCTTTACACAATTGCCCTATAATTCTGTACGAGGGTTAAAGCTGTATCAATGCAAATTCCTCACTTTTTGTACAAAAACTACATTCCATTTTTTCAACGAAGAAAAGATTTGGTAAACTTCCCCAGGAGTGCGATGGGTCTGCTGACCGAGTTAGTCACCTTTTTGCATCAGACTTATCGTTTAATCCCACTAGAGTGCAAGAGCCCCCACTCTATGTTCTGCCCATTTAATGCACTGCTGCTGAATATATTCCACACCATCCTGGGGATTTGCTAACACTGGTCTCAAATTTCTTTACCCCGAGAGCTAACATAGCCCTTAGTGACTCAGCTCAGTGAAAAGGAAAGATCAAGCTCACCTTTGGTTTTGTAACAAAACCAGGCAGTAATTTTTTTCCTTAAAGTACCACATTCAAATTAGTTTCATAGGTACTTCACCAAAAAATATTTTAAAACAATTTACACTGATAGATCTCAAGAACTAAGTGTAAATGGGGATTCATCATCCAATGAGGTATTTTCCCTGCAGAGATCTCATTCAAAAACTTTCATCTACTATTTAAAAGAAAAAATAGTCAATCCTTATAAAATACACAGCTGTCAAAAAATCTGAGGGGGCTGGGAAAATAGATAAATTATTCAGGCTAATCTGTAACACTTAGAAAACGGGCTTCTAACTGAGACAGCTTAATAGCAAAGGTCACACAGCTAGGAGCAAAGAACACAGGTCACTCAAGACACAGCACTACACAAATTAATACTGGAAACAACATAAAAATAACAGTGGCCAACTTACAAAACGTGAGCTCTGGTTAGTTCTGCAGCAAAGGAGATGGATACACACACAAAGTAGTATCAAGCTAGGGAGCGGAGAGGAAAAAATATGAAGGACTTACATATGGACTGAAGCCAAACTCCAGCAGTATTTTGGTGCTTAACTACCCTTGAGGATTTTAGTCTACCTGATTTAACAAAGGCTATAATAGAGGAATCTGCAACAGGATCAGATTTGATCCATCTCTCTGCACCGTCAGTCTCTTCCTCTGCAGCTCTGCAAGCAGCACACACTGCCCCACGCACTGATATAGGGCCTTTTATACCAATGCCACGTTCCCAACACCTTTCCTTCTCCAGCCTGAGTATCCTGAGCTAGTATGTGGTTTTAATCAATTCAGAGCCCACAGCTCATCAAAACTAGCAAGACAGACTCTTCATTCAACTAGCTGCTCTAGAAAATGTTACCTTTGCCTATTCGGTATCCAACCTGTTTTCATGCAGCACGTTCTCTGAGCATTAGCTTCTCTCTTCTGGGGAAAAACACCCATCGTCAGCTGTAGTTGCTAAAACAACCAGTGCACTGACATGCCTACAGAAGCACCTAATAATACAACAGCAATAACACCAAGGACTTACTACACTGTAAATGTAAAATGATATATAACAATATATACATATACATGTATGCACATACACACAAATATATCAATAAAATCATTCCAGCAGAAAGCACAGCTTTTCTGAGTGCACAGAGCATGCCCTCTAAGCAGTTATTCTTGATGCCCTAAGTCCTAGCCTCTTCTAATGGTACCACTGCAGTTTCTTCACCACTTTGCAAGTAGAGAGTTTGGGGGAGCACTCATTGCCCCCTACATTTACCCCCATTATGTGGCAGCTTTTCTTCTGGGAGCTTCCAAACCTTTTAGCAGAGGAAAAGCAAAATTATTGGAAAAAGCTCATTGAGAGAAAATGTCATCAATGAGGTTTTGTGGGTTGGAGAAAAGGGGGAGGAAAGAAGGTGAACGGAATCAAGGAACACACATGCTTATTCAGATATCATTTTCCTATTACTTCAAGAAATTTTACTACATTTAGCACATCTGTTGAACCTTTTTCATTTGGTTTGATTTTTTTTTTTAAACATCAGAAGCATTTTAAACCCTCTCCTTTATTTGTATTTCTTGCTTTTTGTATTGTTCTTTAATTGTTTTTGCTTTCTTAAGGAAACTGGCAGCTGAAATGCTGTTCTAAAAACAAGTTACAAACATTTAGCAGTGTTGCCATTTCAAACACTAGACTCAGCTCAAACTGCCGTGTGGCAAGACAATGCTGTTTCAGCTGCTGGAGCCCTCAGAAAGGGCAAAAAAATGCTGAATAAAACCAAAATATAAGTCATGAGTCAACAAAAACTCTGGGTTTTGTTGCAAATAACCATCCTTCAAAGCAGCCAAAAATAGAAGATGCACTATTCTTTGAAAACAGCAGTAGCCTGAACTATCTCCTCCACCCAGCCATTCCAGCTGATGTGGTCCTCTCTACTGTAAGCAGCAAGTACTTCCCAGAGCCTAATGCTGATATTTCAAAGCAGAAATTCCCGTTTTGCAGGTAATGAAAAAAAGCAAAAAGGAAAAAAGGCAGGCTCTTAAGGAGCTTAGACGCGTAACTACCAGATATCAGAAATTTAACCTTACTAGGGTTCCCCAGCTCACCCAAGGACAAGCAATGGGGTGGTGAAACCAGCTTCCTCACTGGAGGTCTAGACTAGAGCCCCTCCTGTGCTTATCTGCCATCCCTCAGCAGGGCTGCTGGGCCCATGCTGACTTTTACAGTAAACTTCATCACTGCTCCACTACTCCCACGGACAGAAGAAGTGCACAAGTGCGTGAGGAAGGCATGAAACGGACCCATAGATGAGTACTGAAATCTCATGGATTTGCTAGCCCCATTCACAAAGTATGTTTCTAAGGGGATAAAAATAGCATTAAAAGACATTGATTGTCTTTTCTTTTCTGATCTTAAATTCCCAGGGCAGACAGCCTGTAAAACCTGCTACCGCGGTACATGTGGCAGTTGATCTCAGCAGATAGCTCCAGTTTCTCAGCATTGCTGTTTTGAAATAGAGGAAAGTCAGCTAGCAGCCAACAGCTCCCAGTAAAGCCAAGTGGCTGCTAACTCGGCCAAGCTGTCACCCTGGTGAGCAGCCTGCAGCACTAGTGCTGCTTCACCACCGCGGCTTTCTGTCATACAGGTAGATGCATTCCTTTGCTCTGTCTGCAAACATCCCTGAGCCGTGTCCAGCACACTCCTCAGTTCGGTGAAAGTGCCCATGAGCACACACAGCTCATCCACTGGGTGGTGAAAGGAAGCAGTATCCACACATACTGCCCAAGGGTAGGAACACTAAAGGCACTTCCACAGGCCTAATCCTGTCTCCTCTGAAGCCAGTACAAATCCCCTCTGCCAGGGCCAGGAGCAGATCTGGACCTGTGCTGGGTTTTTATTTATTTTTAACCCTGCCACCCTTCGCACTCAAGCGAGTCCAATGGGAATTTTTTCAGGATTGCGTTTTGACATTAGAGCCAAAAACAAGACAGGGAACGTGGAATCCTCTTACAGCTCTTAGGAGAAGGCAGGGAAGGAGTCTGGCAGCATTAGCTGCGTGAAAATGGTGAGGAGGGTGGTGGCACTGAATTATCATTGCTGTCATCTCCAGGGTCAGTGCCAGCTGATAGAAGACCACCAATTGCTCAGATGTTTGCAGAACTGGACAACACCAGTTTTAGATGTTCTTCTGCTGGTCTGTGCTTTTCCAAGCACATTGAAGGGCTGGATAAATGGAGTGAATGCAGCAGATCTACGAAGTCTATAGATCACTTCTGCGCGAGCAAGAACAAGACAGCAGTTTCACAGAAACAGTAACTTCAGTGACTGCTCCTAGACAACAGCCAAAAGATGAAGGAGGAGGATGCTATGGCCTGGGCTGCTCCAGGCAGAGTACTGCTCATTCACAGCAGACTCCTGAAAGCAAACTCCCCTACCATACACTTGCACCTTCCCAACAACAATTGCTGCTTTACTAGTGAGAAAAAAAAGCAGCATGCACCCTTATCATGGAATAAGGAAAAAAGATAAGATTTTCTTTCCATATTTCAGATTGCTTGCAGACTCTCTATCTGTGGGACTTTTCATTCCAAGATTAACTGTCTGCTGAAGAGAGTCTGGAACAGCACAGCCTTTATGCTTCCAAGTTTTGAGATGGCCTCAGAGCACAGATCTCCTCTTCTCTCCCATTTCTCGAATACTTTTTGACAATTATCAGAATCAACGAGCGCAGAGCAAGAAGTCTGCCCAATCCATCAGGGCCTAAATGTGAAAAGAGGAGGAAGAGAGAGGCAACCTTGTAACGACAGGAAGGGGAGAAGAGGTGTAGATTTTTTTTGGCTTTATTCATGAGCATTTCCTCATGAATTCTGGAAGAGAGTCCGGAAACAAAGATAGCAGCCAGAGCTCACCTTCTGCATCTTTTTAAGGGGGAACTAGAGAAATGCAGCAGTAGCAAATAAAGGCAATACACAAGTAACTTTCTCTATGCAAGGCAGCTGCTGCCCCAGCACAGAGAGTTAGCATAAAGCCAAGGTGTGGAGGCTGTCTGGGAAACTCTCAATGAATATTAAAAACTCAAGTATGCTGCTATCTGTACTTTTTTCAAAGTTGATGGACAAATTAAAGCATTAGTTGACGCTCCTGTGAATAGAAGTCAGCAGGATTCCCAGGTTGAGGGCAAAGAACAAAGAGGTGGAGAAACTACCTGTTATCTTGACTCTCCATGTCCGCAGCCTCCAGAGCAGAGTGCCTGCATTGGAGGCAGGACCACAGCACCTTTTCTATCTTTCCAGAAAGGATTTCCCAACTTTTTGAAATGAGACAGCAGAGGCACCTGTAGTCTTGTGTAGTGGACTAATGCCAGCAAAACACAACACATGGGGCTCCTCTTTCTACAGGGTTCACCCTCTTCTCCTGGTATTAGTTGAGCGTTAAGAGCATATAGAATATGTTCACCTTATACAGCATCTTAGAAGAACCACCACCTCTACATCAGGACCCCTAAGCAAAAAAACAATCCCTGCAACAAATCTGGATTGATGGGTCATTAAAAGCAGTAACTAAAATTGACTTTTAAAAAAAAAAAATGTAAAATATAGAAAAACACAGCCACTTCCAGTACAAAAGTAATCAAGTATGTAGCAAGAGTATTACATCAACTTAAATCATAAATCTGAACTGCTAATACTTTCAACACTGTACTTTGTTCTCGCATGCTTTTGAATTACTCTAACACTATTTTTAAACAAATTCTTTCACTGAAGAAAACATCAATATATCAAAACTATTTTTTATACTAATGAGTTTCCTCTTTTGCAAAGCAATTATTTTAAGTACCGAAAACGTTTCCCTGGCACCCTTCCCTTCCAAATGACAAATATCGGCAATAGCTGGATTTAAACAAACAAACTGAAACCCCCAAATCAGCAGCATTTGACTCGAAGAAAAACATTAAATATATTCAAGCAGAAAAACTGAAAAACTTATTCGTACTGAAAGAAAAAAGTATGTACGCACACCTGCTGCTCTATCAATCTAAGCAGGAAACCATTTCACTGCTGCATCATAAGTAGAAGAAAAGTGCTTATTAAAACATTAATCACAGTCCATTATATTCTGACTCCATGCCAGAAGTTCCCATTACATCACTGAAAATATCTATTAACCAAAACCTGATTCTGACAAGTTACAGAAGCGCAGTGTTTAGGGTTTAGTAATGTAAAAGTCAGTCTTAGAAGAACAGTTACACAATTGATTTTGCAGTGGCAAGCAAGTATAATTAATTGTTTTTGTGACATTTATTACTGCAATGGGGTTGATTTAACTGGTGTTTCTACTGTAAAATTATTCAAAAATTATTTCAAACTTCATCTACTTTTATTAAACACGTTTATTGTGAAGGTATTCAATACCCAGGGCTGGCTAAACAATTTAAAAATGTGCTGGATATACCAGTACCTGTAGAACTGCGTTGTCCTGTGTAAATATGGGCCTTGTTTAGAACCACGTTTCACAGGAAATTATGCCAAATGAAAACCATCTCCTCTTCTCCTCTCCCACTGACGAGGATTTATGTCTTTACTTTTAATAAAAGTAATGTAAAGAAACAAAAATATGGAGGCATTACCTTCAAGTCTGAGCAATAGTTCATCTGCAAAGCCCAGTTATATTCAAACCCTTGTTTTGTTACTAGAAATGTGACCTAACTCCAATGCCTCGATTTGGAAGAGAGAGAAGTGAACAACTCAATTCTTGCTGGACACTACATGGCACTACATGTGTAGTGTACCTAGGTACACATGGCTTGAGTACCTAGAACAGTTTTCAGCTAACTACTAAAATCATATTATTACATTAACTTTAAGATCAAAGCCATGAAAATCAGTTCCTAAATTTTTATATATACCCTCCAGCCAACCAACTTAAGTGCAGGTACTTTCATCAACCCCCTGTAAGTAGCTTCACTAATAAAAAAGATGTAAAAAATAAATCAAAGCTATAGAGCATGATGGGAAACACATTATGTCCCTAACTCAAGGAGGGGGCGGGGAATGACATATTTTTTAAAAAGCTAATTAATAATTGTCTCTGCAGCTGTAATTTAGTGCCAGCAATCTTCACAAAACCACTGTCCATTCAGGGGTCAGTCCTGCCTTTCCCAGCTCAAGGGGGGTGCTGCCACATGCTCTGTGTGTGTCGATGGACCAGTTTACTGGTCTTTGCTGTGGGTGTACTGGCTGAGGCAAAGCACCACAAACCAGCTTCAGTGTCACTAGCGACCTTACTGTGGGTGCCAAGCAAGCAGGCAACGTCTCAATCATTCGATACAGAGGCTGATTTGAAATAAATGCCGTGAACGCTTATAAATGACTAGTATTTAGAGGAGTCCTTGATTACACCCCCATGCTGCAAATACTGGCATTTAAGAGACTAAATCAAAAGCAACTCATGCCATTAGTGTTTGTGGTGAATAAAAAGGTTAAGAACAAAAGCTAAGAAGAGCTGTGCTTTTAGGGGTTTAGTTTCTTTGTAAAGGCTTGGGTTCCTCTTCTGCCCCCTTGACCCAGCACACGTGGTCTCTAACTACAAAAGACATCTTTTACCTGTCCTTGGACATCTTCCAACTTCAAAGATCCAAAGAGCCTCAGTCTTCCTCTCCTTTCTTTGAGTAGTGCCACGACACCAGAACTAATGCAGTCTGACTTTCTACAGCTTGGTGTTGCAGGTGCTTACAAGCTCCAACTGAAGCTTTTCTCGAGCAGTTAGGACATCTATGAGGCGCTTCACTCCATGCAGCTTCTCTGAGGGCTTGTAAGTTATAAGCTTACCAGGCAGCATTGTTGTCAGTCAAGGCACTTTTAGGGTCCCTCTCCACACCCAACTGCTCCTTTTCATGTGGCAGCAAGGGTCTTAGTTATCTCTAAAACTTCTGCCACTCCACAAAGCGTGACTGCAATCAGTGAACAGATGCACAAGCTGCTGGAACGGAAGGAGCTATGAACTCCAATTCTCATGGGTGTGTAGGACTTGGATATTCAGGGTTTTTTAAAGGAAACTATGAAAAATAAGAACAGGTGATCAGACACCATTAACTCTAAGCAAAGTTCTCCAGGTCCACTTTCCAAAAAGCAACTCCAGTGTGGAGGACATCCAGGTCATTATCAAAATAAGAAAACAGTGACTACCAGCCCAACCCTTAAAAGTCTTGCTATCCATCAAATCAGGTGTGAGATCAGTTACGTACATAGAACCAAATTTATTAATGGAATTACTGGTTTTGGCAAATGGCATGGTCCTCCAAGAAGACATCCCTTCTCCTATCTCTCAGCACTCTTCAGAGAAGCTTTAAGCATTGGCTCCTCATCACCATGAGAAATACTACTCATCAAAAATAAGGCTGCAACAAAGCTATCTGAAGGGGGTTACAGAATCATGAGCAACAGCTTGAAAAGCTGCATAACGCTTCAAGCAAGACACTCCCGTGCTTCTCCCTGCCATTTTAGGAAACTTGTAATTCACCTTTTTCAGCCATCTGATACCTGAACAAACAACTTTCATTTAGATGGCTGCTTTGCAACTATGTTTATCAGTGTCAGAGTCCAGAAGATGCATCATTTCCGGCTTTGTTTTCCTCTTTAAGGGTCCATTTTGCTGGCTGTCTCACCCAGTCTAAATAATTTCATAATACATAACTCCCCCTTCTTGAAACAACAGCGTTGGAGGCTCTAGGAAGCCTCTTCTCTCTCTCTCTCCCTCTTTTCAGCCTTCTTGCGTTTTTATTACAACAGATTTTTACAAATGCCTTAGAGGGCAAATTCAAAACAGGATGTTCCTCTCCTTTCTACTTCAACTATATCTAAGACTAAGCAACTAATTCAAGAGATTAGTCCATCCTAACCAACCCTTCAAAAAACCATGATAGCATTTGCCTAGACTGCCCCAGACCAACTCCTTGTCATGACATCTCTCTGTCGTTCCCTACAGCCAAGAACAAAGCACGGGTGATGCTCAGCTATTGATCAAGAGGAGGAGCTCTTCCTCTCAGCAGTGGTCCTCAATGAGCTCCCATATTCTCCATGACCACCATCAGACAGAGTTTGCTCCTCATCACTAAGATGGTCCTGTCTTTGTAGTCCAACGCTGGGCTGAAAAAAGCATTTTGGAGTTCTGTCCCAGGAAGAACTGCAGAAGCTGAGGACACTGAGGCCCTTCTGTCACTGAAGTGAGAGAGAAGTAGAAAAGATCCCTCCCACAACTGCAAAATGTATTGGTTTTTTTGTGGCAACTGGTTGAGGAGTCAGAGGAAGACTCAAAAAGGGCAATGATGGGGTGCAGGAGAAGCAAGGAAGGAAAAACGTAAAGAAAACCAAAACACCGAGCACAAAAGATTCTGACCTCAAACTTACCACATAATTTCAGAGAAGCTACAGAAGATCTAAAACTTCTACAAAACCCATGTTTTTCTAATGGAGGACAACTAAGGAGTAAAGCCTGCAGACATCTGAAGTCATAGAACCGTTTATCAACAGTGATACCAATGCACGGGATGAAGGGAAGGATGAAAGCAAAGAAGGGCTTTCAATAACAGAAAATCAGGTATTTTTAAGTGGCTAGTAGTATCAAAGCTTTGATTTGGTGAGACACAAAGAGTGCAGAAAAACAAGCACTTGGCCCACACAGTTGCTGGATGCCTCCTGCCACATTAGAACCCATCAGCAGACAGCTCTGCCTGACACTGTTTCAGCTGCCTACTTAGCAGCATTGCCTCTACACCTGCAGAGACAGTTTTCAACAATAAAGCCAATATTGTCATCCTGATTTTCTGAAGCAATTTTAAATATTTACTGGCTAATCCTGTAGTGCAGTTTGCCAGACAATTCTCCATTCCTTATGTTAATGCTCTGGATTTTTTTCATTATATGTATTTTAATAAATGCATGATTTAGTATTCTGCAAACCCACTCTACAAAAAGACTATTCTGGAATAAATGGTATAATTACATTTCCTACAGCGACCTTGTAATCTCTTGAGTATTTATTCTAGACTAAACAGCCTTACTCAGCTGCCCTGTGTCTGATTGTCGATGAAAGAAGCTTGTTTGACAACTGCTTCGAGCAGAAACATATTTTTTCCATGATTGCATGAAAAAGTAAAAAAACATTACCAGAACAGTATTCTGAGTACAGAGACTCATGTTAGATCGATGAGTTAATTTTGAAGCTAAATGCCAACAAAAACAATTACTATGGACATTCTGCTGTCACGGCCAGCTTTTGAGGTTAATTTAGTGGCACATATATGTAAAGTTGGCTGTAGTTGTAGAAGAAACTACATGGTGTATGCAGGCTTCCTCCTTTATTTCTTTATATATTTTCCATATTCTTTGCTTTTATAACCCTCCCGAGACCTTTTACAGTTACAGAACCCACACTATACCCACAGGTGGGCGGGCAGGAAGCAAAACTCTCCATTTCATAAGCAGTCCACTTTAATATATTCAGTTGCTAATGACCTTGACAGAAGAGCTCCATGCAAAACACCATATTCTACAGGGTGTCGTTTGAAACATTCATAGACAATTTTGCCAGAAAGCTGATTTCTTCAACAGTCAAGATTTCAGACTTACTGGAGGCTGTGCTCCTTTCCTCGACTTCTATTCAGCTGGAGAAATTGGTGCTAATCTACCTCCTCTAGATTCAATTTGCATCCTTCCAAAATCCTGTGATGAAACCTGTAGGATTTCTGCAGACCACTGAAGCAATGCAAGACAGTTTCTACACCCAACCAAATGAAGATGGTTTACGCACAGTTCTGTTACCTTGTTCCACCCTCTCTTGAAAGAGACACCTGACCATATTTACTACGCCCAGAAAGCGCACCCACCTAGTACTGCTATTGTCATTCATAGGGTTTTATTCAATTATTCATGACAAAATGAACAGAAAATGCATCATTTTAAAAGGCTGTATGCAGATGTAGCTCTGTCTTTAAAGCAATAATCACTTCTTACTTGCCAATTCCCATTCATGAGATGCCTGACTCAAAACGCGTTACGGCCAACAGAAATCTTTCTACTGAAGATCAGGACCTGCAACAGGAGACACTGGGAAATTCAGACCATATGCCTTGGTAGCCAAGAGAATTCCTACAAGGAGTGCAGCCCTCTACATGCTCTCCAACGCACGACAAGCTTTCCTTGCTCTTACTCAACCTTTTGACTCTGACTACCAAGCTTATTGAGAAACTATATTCTATTCAACGGAGCAGAATGAATTCAGTGTTCAAAATCAATGGGCCGAAGCAGATCAAATAAGCCCTTCAATTTGCAGCTTTTCTCCTTTTCCAAGATTCAAGAAATATCTGCATACCCCAATGACAAGGAGAGCAGATGTGAAAAATCACCTGCTACAACTTTTAAAGCCCAGCGGTCCTGTCACCCATTCAAAATCAATTCTCCGTTATTTCACTGTCTTGAACCCAACACGGACTCTTGACAGGGTTTTAGCAAAATATAATCCAGCCAAAGACCAGATCAACTATGGTTTAAGAATAGTTTGGAGAGCATCCTTACTATCGCCTCACTTTAAAAAAAAAAAAAAAAAAACACTATGACTGACAGCAAAGAAGTTATACAAGTCATTCCTAGATTAAGTGCCAGAACTCTACATGTGTTTCCAATTACACTACAACACTGTACAACAAAGAAATATGCAGAAATTTTCCACTTGAAATGAAGGTTAAAAATTAGAAGTTAACAAAGCTCTAAAAGATATGAAATCCAACCTCCTCATTTTAATTTGAAATTTAAAATGACTGAGGTGTCCTAAACTAGGGGAAAAAAAAGGAACAAATCAATCCTGTTAGTTACAAAAAGCGCAGTGGGCTAGAAGACGTTCGTTCTACGTACAGACTGCCACAGCACTCTAATTTTGCTTCAGTGCTTACCCGCAACTCTTAAAATGACCATTTGCTTAGATTTAACTTTTAAATTAAAGTATCTTACCTATGCTCGTTGGTGTTCACCAATGAACTTTATTTTTGTATTGTATTTAAAAAAGCTCACTAACTGGAGTGCTCCTAATAATGTGGTTATACATGAAAACGAGTTGATGGATCAAAGGGAAGTCACATTTTTTCCCTAAAGAACAGCCAAGTTTGGGGGAGCAAGCTCGGTTTTTCATATACAGTGTGTATATGTTCAGGATGTACCTCTCCAGACAAAGTTAAGTAGGCAAATGTAATTTGATTTTAAGCAGCCCAGGCTTGACTTGAGTACAAGGACTGCACAAAAGCTCTCCGTTAAAGCAAAGCATTTAATCTTTTAAACAGAAATTTTTAATCTTGCCTGTAAACTACCTCTATTTTGTGAGAATTGGACTGGCACTATGTTAAGGGTACAATCCACTTTGGATTACAAGAGACTGTTTCTAAACTTTGAGACATGAAGTTCACACATCTTTACCTAAAACGTTCATCACATAAGCAGATTTTGGATTTATAGCCACTTTTTAAGTAGCCTGTGTATGGCTCTTGCACAGCTGTAAAATACTTGGTGTGAGAACACTGTGTGGCTGCTCCCGCTCTCTGTACATACTTAGATTTAATGCCAAGAATGTCTTTACACCTTTCAGGACCTCAAACAGTCATCATTTTGATCCTCAGGGTTTTTTTTGTTTTGGTTTGGTTTTTGTTTGGTTTTTTTTTCCCCCCAAACTACATCACAAACATACATTTTTTTAAATCAACAAACTAATTTCCATCCCCAGTCTGTTTTGGTCTTTCACTACTTGACATGTCAGAGTTTTTTATATTTTTCACTTCTTTTGGTTTTTCTGCCGTAAGGTAAATGCAGACCTTCAACCAAAGTCAATGTGTTCAGCTAAAACACTAGCAAAAAAAAAAAAGAAAGAAAGAAAAGAAAACCCCAGGCCTTTTTTACCCCTCTTAGAAAAGCCAGAAATAAAGCAATGGCAGTGATTACCCGAGCATCCAGGTGCTCATGGTCTCTCTCTCAATCACACACCCCCTCTCCCCAAAAGCCATGGTAGATCACTCAGGTTTGCAAAGACTTTGGCAGTTCAACAGATTAGGACCAATTTGAACCAAAAAGACAATACACCCCACTTCACTCAAACTGCACCAAACTAACCATTTGTGGTGACAACAGGAGTGAAACAGTAGGGCCTTTGGTAAGACAGGGTTCTTTAAATATGACTCCTACCAGCAGGTTGCCTTCAATCCCACCCAGACACCAACAGTTTCCCAATGTACATGACTTCAGTAATTTAAAGCAGTGGCCAAGTCACATGGAGCCAGGACTATTAGTCATCACAGAGGGACAGGCAGCTGTAGAGCCTGCCTCCAGGACAGGTATGTCACAGTGATCCAAGCGCCACTTTTCTCCGCGGACAGCAGCACAGGTTTGGAGATGCTCTCATACATGTCTTCTCTCCTTCTTCAAGTCACACTTCCATTTGATAGCTGAGACAGGCATGAGCTGGTCCTCACAGCCTGAACACCCAAAGTGACCTTTACCACCCAGATCAAACCATCCCCAAACTGCCATGTTCAGTGTGTACTCACGGGACCATCAGCTACTCAGACTTCCTTGCAGTAACGCCACGGACGTGTAGTCAAGGGAAACTCTACCAGAGGCTGGCTCTGAGAAAGCTTCACTCCCTCTGCCTTAACATTAAATATTGCCTACAAGTTAGCATAACTGACAGACCCAGGAGAAACTGAAAACAACGTTCAAACTGTTCTTAGAAATTTAATTTCCTTTTTTGAAAAATGTGTAAAATCCACACAGAAGAGCAGTGGGAAGATGCAGAATCCAATTTACTGGACTGCACACAAAGTTTTTTGTAAAGCCTAATAAGCAAGTAATACAAGAAGTCATCTTAAAAAGCAGGGGGTTTTTATAATTATAAAAGACCTCTAACAAATGTTCTAAATTATCCCTTAAGGATTCATCCTTCTTACTCTTTGCTAGAAATCTGCCAGCTGCCTCCTTCATTACAGCAGTTTATTAAGAAAGAAAAGCAACACTTGATGCTGCAACCCGAAGTGAGTCTTGCAGAAGGTAAGAGGTTAAGATGAAATATTCAAAAAGCCCATTCTACTGAGTGTTTTGAAGATAATAAACTATCTTTTTAAGTCAATAAATTATGCTACTAGACATGAATTCAAAGTCTCCAGGTTGGCAATGTCTTTGCAATAACTCTGGCTCCAGAAACTCAGATGATAACAATCTGCACGAGAGAACTATTTAACTGCCATAAATAGCCAGACTGCAAAATTATTAACAAGAACATGAAAAGAGGGAGAAACAAACAAAAAAATCAGTTTAGGTTTAACCTGTCCTTAGAGGAGTGCAAATGAAAAGGAAACTAAAACTCTTTAGTAGGAGTGATTAACATTGTGCCCAGCTCTTCTGCCTCACCCAGGCAGCTGTTTGCAGCTGCCTGGAAACCCCCAAGCAGGGACAGAGACACATGAGTTAAGCATTCATCATCAACAGGAAATGCGCATGAGTTCGTATAAACACAGAAACACAAATATATAAACCAACTGCCTTGCATGGTTTAAGGTATTTCAGACACCCCATGGAATAGGGTTAGAGTTGTACTGGCTGGGAACCCACAGCACAGATATATTTGTTTTGGAAGGGCAAACAGCCTCAGGACTCAGCAGAACTCTTCTGGTGGGCACCACCTACCCGCCCACGAACCTCCTCTGTGCTACCACAGCCGCCCAGCACCCCTGACGCTCTTAACTCTTTCATCGCCCCCAGAGCCAAGCCAAACAACCCTGGCTGTTCAGGCTCGGAGGAGTAACATGACATGCATGTCAAAGTGTCTCCAAGAAAAGACTGCGAGCATTGTTTGCAAACCCCGCTCCAAATACACTCGCACACAGATGCTGCAACACAGCTGCAGTATTTAAAGGATTTTGTTTCGCAAGGTGTTGGGCTGCCTTTGAACTGGTGTTGCAGGCAATTAGATGGTATGGATATGGCTCACGCAGAGTTCCTGCTGGATCTGGACACCAGCACTCACCTTATGGGGGAGCAGATGAAGGGACAGGGACTGGGGATCCTCCCTGCACAAGTCCTCTTTCTTCGCTCCAGGCATTTCCATTTGTGATGAGGCTTAGGGCTGAGAGGACCTCAAAGCTCCTTCAAACTGAAGGTTCCTCACAGCTGTGCTCCATCCAAACAGGTGCTGAAGGCTGAGTCTGACTCTGCCCAAGTTTCAAGTAACTAATATTTGGTCTCAGAAGCTTGATATCAGATAATAAAAATTATGAGGCATCAGGAGGACATAGAAACAATTAAAATGGAGACAACCTCACTTCCAGACAGTCTTGAACTTTCTGAAGCACCGTTAGGCTGCTTATTTACTTTAAAAAGTCTATCTACCTCTACCATTTTCTGTACGCAATATGATTTCTCCTGTGCCAGTAAACTAGATGGGATTCCTGTTTGGATTGCAGTGGTCTCTGAATCTGCATACTAAAGTGTCTTGACTTTGTTCAGTACTTTGTGGCTTCAGTTTTCCCATATTGCAGAGTCAAACATAAACTGTTGTTTTTTAAACTCCTTATTGCCTTGCCAGTCTGCACATTTATTCTGCCACATAATTTCCCAGCCACTGTAAATGCCGTTTGACCTTGAAAAGTTAGACCGCGACAAGCTGGGCGATGCTCACTATCCCAGTAGCTACACATTTTCAGGCGGCATTTCAGCTACAAACTTCTCTAGAGAGAAGACGTGTCACTTTTGGACTTCCCAGCCTCCATTACCCGGGCACAGCAGGCTCCCAAACTCCCCTCCAAACATGGCTCCACACCACGATGCTGCCAAGCTGCTGGACCAGCCCTGTATTATATTTTTTGACAAAGTTAAGCTCTGTGCTTCATTTCTCACAAACGCAGTTTGACTGTAGACAGCAGTCGACAAGTAAATCTACCCTTTTCCGTGGCAAACAGCCCAACTTTAATATTTTTACTGGCTTACAGCTGGGTAAATTAAGCCCCAGATTTTTATTTATTTATTTTTTAATACCGTGCAACTGAAAATGAACAGCTACTTCACTACAACTGCCAAGGACAACCTTAAAAACACTAATGCAATCCAGTCCAGCTCTCAATAGATCTATAAAGGCTAGAGAACCAAAAATTTCAGCTTATCCACCCAAACAAAATGTTGGTTGAGCAGGAAGTCTAATATTTCTTTAAGATCCTTAAAAAAAAAGAAAGAAAGAAAAAAAGCCCCTGCATGCTGGCAAAGCGAAGATGGTAACAGTCCCAGCTATAATGCCATGAAATGGGAATTAAAACTTGCTGTGTTACTTACCCCAGCCTTCCCAGCATTTCAAGCTCTGGAACTTGTGGTCCATATGTCTCCACTTGTAGAGGCTGATACTCATACAAAGCTTCCTCTAGCATCTGCACAGGAGCTAGTGAAATATGCTGACCCTGGTGGAAACAAACAAAAAAAAAAAGTAAAAAATTTCTACATATCAGGTCACAGTTTTGTTTCAACATTTTTTAAATGCAATGCAGGAACAAGCTTATATCGTTAACCTGGTCCGAACAAAGACTATCCTGCTAAGAACTTACTGTCTACTACATCACTCATTTCTTCATGATTTAAGCTTTTGACTGGGATCTACAGTTTGGAAGTAATGTTTCATTAGCTAGAGCTGTTTGGAGAAGGTAGGAGGAAAGGGAGAAGTTTTATTGAAGGCAGGTTTACCATTAGTGAGCGCAGCTGCTTCCAGTGTCACCAGTAATATCATTGTTGGGGAAAATTGTTTATCAGAAGTAATATCAAACAAATGTCTCTGAGAAACCAAATTGATTCTGTAATCAACGATTTCCTGAAAGCCCTAATTAGAAAGGGAAGCCACTTTCATTCCCCTCTGCAGGCTTTGTAAGCTCCCTCACATAACGGCTCTCAAGATAGACTTTTACAGTGCAATACAATTAATTCATTCAGCAAATTCCCATTTGTTTCATAACTAAAAATATAGAAACACACAAACATAAAACTTCCATTCCAGATGGTACTTTTGCAAGCCCTTCAGACCACTGAGAATCAGCAAGACATTTCCCCCCCTCCAAGTCCCTATCACCCGGAGCTCTCGCAAAACAGGAGACTTGTGGCTGGAAAGGAGGGGTCAGGAGGATGTGAGATAGAGCCAAAGTTAACAGATGTTGCTGCGTGACATTCTACACTGATTTGTTGATCTTTCACACAGTTTCAATTTTCTACTGTATTCTACGGTGCTCACAAAAATTAGCAGCAGCAGCAAAAAGTCAGAGCGCTATGAGCTCCCCCAAAACAGCCTGGTTTCCCCGGCAGAAATCGAGCTTCACATCTGCAGAACACAGGAATTTAAGAAAGTAGTAGTCCTGTTTTTGTAGACATTTTGTCTGCAACCAGCGATCAGAAGCTTTCCACGGTGTAATGCTGTGTGTAACCCCCTCTCCCACTGGTGATCACTTACTGAGTTTCACTTCCCTGGAGTCACTCATGAAGCATCTACTCCCTCGAGTAGAAACTAAAAGCTCTTCACATGGGTCACTGCATTAAAATTAACTAAGGAGAGAAAAAAAGCCAGTAGAAGGGGAAAGCTATTAATTAAATTTGTGGTTGAGGACAGTGACCTTTCTGAATTTGGAGCATGGATATTTTTGTTTAGAGAGATGCAGAAAATAGCTAAGAAAATTGAAGACATAAGTTCTTGAGAAGTACTATCGTGGATTTAGGCTGCTCTCTATGGAAATATCAGCAGCTCAAGTTTTCTGCTGAAACTGCTTTGTGTGTGTGATGAGGACAGAGAGTTCTGGCCTTTTTCTGCACTGCCCAGGAGCCTGGTGGGGCTGCTGCTAACACAGTAACAGTGACAGTCTCCTGGAAGTAAAACGTGGTGAAGAAAGTTCTCAAGTCAGCCATGAGTCACTCCAGCTTTCGCAGTTAGCATACTGTTATTTCTGGGCCACACACTACTGCTGCAACATGAAAAGCAGGCAACCACACATTTGAAAAAAAAAAAAAAAGTAGGAAAAGAAAGGTTAAAAATTCAGCTCTAATGCTACTTCGTGGTATTTTAAGATACAAATGCAGGGTCTTTTTATATTGCTAGAAGTTGTCAGTTTACAAACTATTCTAATTCATTAAAATACTACACTTCGTAACTACACTGAAGTGGGCATGTCAGACCCTTTTTAGGAGATGAACGTTTAAGTACGACTTTTAGATTTAAAGTTTAATCAATATGTGTGTCTCTAACCAAACTGAAGGGAAAGACATATCAACATTTTACAGGTGTACACCCTCATCTGGCGAGTGAAAAGTCTCAATCTTTCCAAATCCTGAGCAATGTCATTCCAGCCACAGGAAAGAAATTTCAGTTTCAGGCAAAGATCAAAACCATGATAAATATTTTGGGAAATTACTTGTGTGTGGAAAAAAGCAGCAGATCAAATTGCAAGAGCCACATCTCTGGAGGGCATCACCAGAACAGCTGCTTGCTGTTACTGGAGTTGCCACTGGTGCATTCCTAACACTTTTTTAACAAGAGCGACTTCTGCCAATATTGGCCAAGAGACAGGGGAAGGTTCCTGACAAATGGGCCAGGCTCATCACAAGCCTCTCTTCCTAACATCATTTATGCTGCTATAGATGCCCTATAGGGCATCCTATCCTATAGGATAGGATGAAAATGCTTCGTTTGTCTTCCTCTCTTTGTGGGGTGCCCAAGGTGCCAGAGGTCAGAAGGGATCACGATAGCCATTTAGTCTCAGATGGTCAACTGGCAACTGCAAGGGAGCTATGCCTAGGGGAGGCTGACTGGTCAGCATGCCAGATGTACATTAGGCACTGGTGTATGTGTCATGGGAAGCCACCAAGCCATGCCAGAACCTGTCTGTGAAGTGCAGTATTGCAAAAACAACGCACTGTGGTGGCCCAGAAAACAGAAGCAGAACACTGGAAGAGAAACACCACATAGAGACTATCTACCCTTGAGCCTGTGTCCAGCACAGGCCAGGATATTTTCTGTTCCCATACAAAGCCCAAGGACTGACAGTTCAGCCAAAGCACCTTCATTTGAAAGGTGTTCAATGGAGACTTAAAGATTTCAGATCATAAAGGTCCAGGCACATCCCCTAGGTAAGTCCTTTCAGTAGTTAATTATCTTCACCATTAAATGCTGGCAGCTCATTTCTGGTTCATCAAGATCAGTTTTAAAGCACTGACTCTCTCCTACGTCTTCTTCACCTATATACTAGGACAAGGCACAAACGTTAGGAACCAGTACATACTTTTGCATAGTTTGTGTCCAGCCAGCAGATCTGTACCTCAAGGAGACTGTGCAGCTGTATGACAGCTCATTTGTTTTCATTTCCTAAAATCACAACTTTAGCTGATGGGCTACATGGATTACATTCCACTTAACAACAGGGAAAAAATAAAACAAAAAACCCATGACCGGCTGTTGTTCCAGCCCTATAGCTGTCTGGCCTTTAGGTAAAGGCTTTTTCCTATAAGCTGGATTTTAGTCTGCCTGGATTTGGGAAAGGGTTGGATGGAAGCCTAAGAGTTACAAGATACATTCCCACCCGAAAGAAGCTGAAGACTGGTCAAGCCCAGCAACCACATCAGCTCCGTAGGCTACACCTACACTGCTGACTCCAATGCAAGCACAGGGACGTGAGCACACAGGCTCCTGAGCTCACGGGCTCCCAACTTGTTCAGCCCCGCACAGATCACACTGCAGTCACAATGCTGGGTCTGGCACCGAAACCTGTGAAAACTCACCAGTGAGAAGTTTTGCCTTTTCCCTTTTCACTGACTTTGTGATAAGGTATGCTTACCAAAAAATTGAGCTTAAAAGGCTCAATTTGACCAATATTACCTCAGTTGAAAGATCTTTTTTGTGCCCTGGGTGGTCCCTAGCCGTTTCATAGAAGACTAGTAAGAAAGGAAAGCTGTTGTTTAAGTTCAGAGACATCAGAGAGACAATAACTGTTATTTAGAACTTACACAGCACTTTTACAGACCCACAAACCATTTCACATCTATGAGGTAAGATTTTTAAATTCCCTGTATTCCACCTAGACAGCCAGCCTTACCTCTTTCCAGCATCAGGAGGCATTTATCAGCACGCTAAAACCAAAACGAAAGCAGCGGGTCCAAGCTCCTGCTTTTGCATTGCTTTCTCCTGACAAACCTAAGATCTGATGTTGTGGTCATGGGTAAGTATTTCTAATTCCCCTTGGATGCTGTAATGTTTGTGTAAAAGAAGCTGACAGCATCCAAACAGAGATAGAAAAGGCTTCCAAGAACACAGACAACAGACTTTCCTGCCTCCTCTCCCTCCCACCCCTATCTTCAGGGCACACAAGCTTTCTCCCGGGGATTATTTTAGGCACACTAGCTGTCTATTACATTTTGGAATGTATGGAACCACAAAACACACTGCTAATTAGAAGGAAGGCATTTGCTTATCCTTATGGCTTTGTTTATGTAAAGGACTGCACAGCAATGGATTTGTGAGCAACTGACTTTCCATTCATGTCTTGTATGGTTTGTGAGGAGACAAGTACAGGATTAAATTGGGAGGGGGGCTTAAATGATGTCTTTGTGTTACAAATAAAACTGACTGGCTGATTTACTTTTCACTATCCTAGACACAGTGTTTGAGATATCTCTCAGTTTGAATAATAAGAAACAACAGCAGTACCCAATTTTTGTTTCTGACTGTGATATAACATGGCATTAAGAAAAAAAAACCCATGGATTATATACAGACAAGAGCCACCCTTGCAGTGACAAGGAGCTTATTTTAAACAAAACCCAGTGTCCTTTTAGGAGAATTCACAGCTATCAGAGCATCAAAATTACACTGTATCAGTGTACCCTTCACACCGGGGTTTGGGGAGGAACTCTTGCCAAATGCCAGGCGTATCAGTATTTGCCTGCTAGCAGAAAGAGGTTATTTTAGCACATAGAGTCCAGAAATACCAGCTCAAGGTGCAGCGTTCACACTTCTTCCCATCCTGCCATCTCTCCCTTTCCCTGTCTCCAAAATGACATTGCCTTCCTTTACCTCCTTCCCTCGGCAGCACAAAGAAATAACAACCGACAGTCTTCTCAGAGATCTCTCAAGTGCCAAGGAGGAGGAGAAACGAGACTGACAGCAAAAATGCACTAGTAGGGAAAAGAGGAGAAACAGCTATGCCACAAAAACATCCCCAGGCAAGAGACAGAAGCCAGAGACTGGGGTCAGTAAAACTTGTCCAGACAAAGTGCGTTTCTGCACTAGAAGCGGCTGGACTAGATGATGTAGTCAGCCTTTCTGATTTTTAAATTTCTCTCAGCTTCGGAACTTACTCAGGTCTGCTATCACCACACCACCAGAACACAGCACAAGTCAGGTAACAGAAATTATAAGTTATACTTATGTTCTACATCCCATTAAGTCAGTTTGCAGCGATGTTATTTGTATCTAACTCTTTCCACAGCCTGGCCTAAGGAGCACGTGGCTAGTCAAAAAGAAACCGAGCACTGTGGGACACACGAGACGCTGCTCAAACACATCCTGAGCATCGCTCCCATTGTATGTGGCACAAGGGAAGGGTTAACAAAGCCCCTTTTTGATACACCATCATCTGAGAGTGTAATCATCCAAATGCTTTCAAGTGAATGTTAAAACAAAACTATAAATTCCCTGAATTATTCAGCATGAGCAGTCTTAGGAAACTATTTTACTGTTAAGCTCGCAAAAGAATTCAGGTTTTTGAAAGATTTCATGTTAGTAGGATTTCTTACAGAACAATATTACTGCAAATATCTTGGGCAGTGTGGTCTGAGCCAAAAGCTGGGCTGGTTTTGGTTTTGTTTTGTTTTTTCTCCAGTTTCAACCCTCCCAATTCACTACTGACAAATCTATGTCAGCAATGCTAATATGGCTTTCTGATTCTGATTAACTACTTACTTTGACTACAGTAATACTCAGGAAAAGGAGAATGAAACTGATAGATTTAGAGGGCTCAGTTAATATTATTTTAACCTTTATCCTCCCTGACTTCCACAGCTTTTTTAAATAAACAAGAAGAATGTCAAACTAAAATGCATAATTCTATTCCTTAGCCTAAAATTCCTGTGCCAGTGAGGCTTTTCCAAAGACTGAATCCAACTGCTCTTTCTTGTGTTCTAGAAAGCCAACAATAAATCTGATTTTACTCAGTTATGAAAAGTGCTATGGGGGTATTCCAGCAGCGAAACAAGAAGATGAAATGATCAGACAGAAACCAACAAAATCAACTTAAGTTTTCCTGTTGATCTAAAAAACAGAATCTGAAGACTCGTGGCAGGACAAGGGACATAAGATCGTAACCCCTCCCCTTCTCGCTGAGGCAGACGATTTCAGATGCCTAGTAACAACCTAGCTACATTTAGATTTTTTTTTTTCTCCACAGTAATTTAATTTCGTTTTTGAATGCCAAAGCAGATTTAAAAATGTGCTGTCTTTAGGAATGGCAGAAACAAAGCAAGAGGTCACCAGCACCACAGAAGCTCTTAACAAAGACAGTCGGTCACCACTCTGTGATTTGTTACAGACAGGTACCGGGGAAATGAACCACACCCTGACAGGGGCTCAATCACACCATCAGTTCTACTTGCCTCCAAAATTTTCCTTTACAGCTTTCTGACACAAGCAATTACCCGACCAGACTTATCTTTAAGCTCCTGCCAAAAAGCCCCACTGCTCTAATCTCTAGAAGAAAGCTCGTGTCCATCTAACATGCCGCAACACAGTTCTTCTGGGTCAGCGCCAGCACCAGGATTTAGCGACTACTCTCTTCGCAGAAAGGTCTGGTGCCCTTTCTTCACATCAATGGATTGCAGCGCCCCTTTGGTGCTGTCCTCGCCAGTGGTGACTGCCGGAGACCAGTTAGGATTCAGGGGATAGTCTGGATGCTTGCTGCAGCGAGTCACTCGCTTGTTTTCAGCGGAGACTCCAGAGTTCTGGCAGGAACTGCCAAGCTTTCCTCAAAATCTCCAGCACTGTTCAAAGGACAGCCCAGTACACAGCACAGCATCATTTTTGGAGAGAGAGCAAAGAATTAAAACACAACAGCATTTTCATGTAACTAATCAGCCTACAGGCCACCCTCCTGGTTTTCACCACTTGTTTCTCAAGCTTGCTCCCCACTCCGTCTCGGCTGCTAAGCGCTCGCTCGCTTCTGTGCAATCCACTGCACTGTACACAGAAGTTCAGCTGCTTCTGCACTTTTTGCTCTGGTGCCCAGGACCCCACCCTGCATGTGGTATCTGTTTGGCTACTTTCAGCTAGACTGAAGAGCCACGCCACGAACTGCCTGCTGTGTGGTATTCAGACAGCCTAGGAGTGCGTTTGCAAACCCTGCTATCAGCTCTCACATTCTTTTTCCCGCTGTGGTTCTCACAGGGCTTGACATGGCCCTTCTCAGGGTACAACTGCAGGTTCTCCTCATTTTTCAGAGACAGCATTTCACTATAGGTGACTCGAAGTCAGTGGTCTGCTCAGTTTGTTCTGAACACCAATTCCCAACATGCTATGTTAGTAAACAGCATTAAGCAGACTTAAGCAAACTTTTGCTGCATCCCTACCACCGGACTCCTGGAGCCTCGATCATCTTGATTTGGCTATTGACAAAGCACAAGCTCTGCAGTGGCCAGTTTAATTACAGATTAAAGGCTTTACTAGAATATTCTTTTAAATACCCAGTTAAGCACCTAATTTTTCAAGAGATGTGAAGTAAAAAAATCAACTTAACAAATGCCATTTTGTGTATCATGATATAATAAGATTAAGAGAGGGACAGACACCAGCGGAGGTCAGAGCACAGCAATAGCTGCACATCACTCACCAATCAGCGACAACAGTTTGAGTCTTGGTACAGCTAAATCTACTGGTGTGCCTATTTTCTTGCAGTAAAGCTGAGTATTACGCTGATAAGATCCCTCCATTATGCAAGAAAATTATTTAGGATTTCCTGGAGAACAGTGGAATATTAGCAGGGGAAACAAAACCTGCAAATATTAGCTGCTTTATTAGTAGAACAGAAGCCCACGAAGAATGATACATTGCTGTACATCACCACCGGCTCTTTCCTGGGACCCTCTAAAGCAGCTTCTTCCCCCCACTCCCCCTACCCCACCCCACCCCACCCCCCCCCCAGCTCTACAGTCTCGTTTTTAAGGAACATAGAGTCTGATGGATGAATTAAAAAGAAAGACTCCTTAAAATAACAAAACCGAACAGAAAGCTGACCTCAGTCAGCAGATGAAAAACTGCATATGTGTGTGTGTAGAAGTCAGAGACATATTCCCTGTTCTACTGAGCATACAGCCTAGACCCAGATAAGTGTTGATAAAGATGCAGAACACCACATTCAGCATGGCTTATGTCTGCCTGATAAAGAGAAGAAATAAAGTGAGATTCCTTGAATAGCTAGATTTTAAGGAGGGACTGATAAAGGTTGATAACTGGCAGAAGAAAGCAGGGAAGTTTTTATAGCAACAAGGACACAAAAAGGAATAAAATATGAAAAAAAAGACAACAAAGGCAAATGAAAGGAAAAGTATGAATAGAATAGGAAAAACAGGAAGAAAGAACAGCAGAGTGAATTATTAGAAACAGACAAAAAGGAAGAATTTAGAAAAACTGAAGTCTAAAGTAAAAAAATTGAGACAGTGTCATCAGACATTAGCAGTATGTGATATGTCTTCACAGTATTTGTGGACTATGTTTACTCCAAATATTAAACAGGAACTGAAACCTGTTAGCAATATATATATATATACACACACACTTAGAAATTAGTATGTTTAACACAAAGTAGAAAGGAGTTTCTCCCCAGCCTTTTTTCCTCATTTGGATGCAGAGCACACCAGTAGACATTAGCCGGTTATTCTGGGGTCCGGAAGAGACACACTGCAAACGTAACACACAGCTCACAGCGCTCCTTTGAAAACGCTCAGTGATTTTGTCAAACTAAACAAAAAAACTCCCTGAGGCAGAAGCAGCCGTATTTTTAAATCTGCACAAAACATACTCTTTTGTCCTTCCAGAGAGAGGTTTAGTTTCTTTCCGTGCAAGTCTCTATCTGTGTTTTAAGAAGCTGAACCACAGACACATGACAGCTTTTAAAGTCGTGTATAATTCCAATGGCACCTGAATTTTAGCAGTACTTGGGACAGGCAGAACAGGATCAGAAAGTCTATTTGTAAGCTCTGGCTGATCGTGAGAGCATTGTAGGAAGTCCCTCCATGTACCCAAGAACTACCATGGCCCTTGAAGCACAATAACCAGAAACACCTAAGACATCCTTAGCACAAAAAAAAAAAAGGAATGGTTCCTGCCATGAAAAATCTACAGTCTCACTCAGAGAAAAGAGAAGCTGGCAGCAAAAGAGCAATACAATCACATGGTAATTTTACTTAGTCCCAAGAAAAGTCCTATTTATAAAATAAAGACACGCCTCATCTGCTTTATCTTGTTCACTGGCTCCTTTGTGAAGCCTTTTGCTAAAACACTTGTTTTCAGATAAAAAAGAAAAAGCAAGTGTCACCACAGATCCTGAAAGAGGAGACTGCTGCGAAAGCAACTGCAGCACAAATATCAGGCTTTGAGCAGAGAGGCTGCCTGAGTATTTCCTGCTATAGGCTTAGAACAAGACAGTTTTGCTTTAAAAAACCCACTTCCATGGTAGAAAGGACGATTATGCTCTGACGTAAGTACTGTATGAACACACATCAGCAGAATGCCCTGAAATTTAATACACAACATAGGGAAAGAAATCACTCAAATGCAGAGTGCTGAAGATCTGGGCTTATACTGACAGCACACCCCACAGCTACTTACTGCTTCTTGGGAAACAACGCAAATGAGCTGCAACCCAAGAAAAAGGAAGCCCCAAGAACAAGTATTAAGAACATTTGTTAATCAAAGGGCTAAAGCTATAGGAAGGTTTTCATTTTTTTGACTTTTATATAGTATTTCCATACAGTAAAATACGTACTAAGCTCTCCATAGAGGATGCAAATGGCTTACCCTGGTTCAGGGCAGCTGCTGCTCTGAGAAACAAACCCAAATGAGCTGATCATTTGAATTCCCTTAAAACTCAAAATACTGGACCAAATAAAGCAAAGTAGAGCTTACTACGCAGTTTAACAAGCCATGCTTAACATCTTTGGGCACTAAGAAATTATAATTCAATTAACTTGACCTGTGAGCTTGGGGGGGAGCGTGAGGGAGGGAAAAAAGTAAAGTAAAATACAAACTCATTTTCTCCTCAACTCTGAAAATAGTTCAGGGTCCAAATCCCTATACAAAAATTAATAAAAAATAGTTTGGTTTCTGGTAGCAATAACAAAAATGAGGGCAAGATTAACTCTTACACATTTATGGCAAACAATCTAAAGCAGATGTTTGAGAATAAAAGCAAGATGTCAAAATAGTTAATAAGTGCTTCTCAAAACCAAACACAACAAGACAACTTTCAGTTTTAAGTGCTTATATAAAACTCTAAATCATCTTGGTCAGCTTCCACCCTTCACCCTCCTCTATTGCATGAAGCTTCACTATTACCAAAAAACATTATGTTTGAGTTTAAACCACCACAGATCAGTGTCTCCTGAACAGAAGCACATGCAAGTGAGCTTTGCTGATCAGAGTTCAGCTGCTGAATCTGGGCCCTTATGAACACAAACATGTTTCTTTCCATGGTTTGACTACCCAGGATCTCCGGAATAAAGTCCTTGTCTTCAAGAGCAGAGCATATTTTTAAAATATCTAAAAAAGTTCAGACTGTATTTACATTTCCGCTAGAATACTGCAGGTTTGAGACAGAGATCAAACCTCGCATTATAAGGTCAAAACCAACACAAGCATTCCTTAGAATCAGACTTCAAATAGATATTTGAAGTTATCCACACTTTCTTGTTTGCGAGTTCAAAGAATTGCTGATCATGAAGCAAACTTGAAGATATTAAATCTAAGTACAAATTTCACAAAAGACGATGCGTGCACGCAGGGGAATTGAGTCCTTCCACGTTTAATATGGCAAAAGTTTGTGGCAGGTAACCGTAAGCACACCCTTTTCAAATGAAACTAGCTTTTATTGTGAACACGAAAGACACCGTGTTAACTTAAAACACCACTTACTCAGATGTGCTTTCCAAAAGGCCTTAAGCAGGACTATATTGATTTAAATAATGAGGCAAGTTTTTGCACTCGAGCTTCCCACACAAACAGGATTTGCCAAGCCTTTTGTGTCTAATCAGTGGTACAATCATTTATATGTATAAAAGAGCCTCACTCAGCGCGCACACGCACACTTCTAGACTCACCAGCAAGAGCTGATTTTTGGCTGACCACAGTGAATTGCCTCTTAAACCGGTCAGCCCAAGTCTCCATCTACCTGGAAAACACCCATCCAGCAACACTGGGCTACTGTGCATCTGCCTCGCCGTTCCACTTCATTACGTGAAACACAAACCCGTGGCTACAGGCATCGGAGTAACTGATACTGTATTGCTCAAGTCAATGGGAGCAAATCAGAAACTCTAGAGAACATATGAATAACAACAGGTTTTTGTGTTTCCTTTCCCACGTGCTGACAGTTTGGAGGGGTATCCCCCCCAACCCCCCATCGCTGGACTATAATCACGTTCATTTCCTTGTGCCAAGGCAAGATGTTCAAGAAGCTTTCACAGCACATTTGGCTTAATAATCCAGGGTGGGTTTTGGGGGTTTTGTTTTGAACTGTCCAAGATTTGACAAGAAAAAGAAAATGAAGGTAAGATGGGTAACTCTCAGGAAATATAAGTTTTCAGCAAAAGATGGCAAAGCCATATCTAAAAGCTTTAACAACCAACCAAACCCTTTAAATCACCAGCAGCCTAAATAATTTTGCCTTAGCTCCAGAGATAAACATTTATAAACCAGTTACATACTAAGAAAACTATGTCTTTTCCTTCGATTTCACGTTAATCTTGGGTCACAGTTAAAACACGACACTGCAGCAACTTTCTTCTCCCCCATCTCCTTTTCACAGCCGTTGTGGCAGCTGAAACGCTGCCAGGACTGAGAATTGATAGCCAGTGGTCTAAGAGACCTACAAGGAAAAAAGCCTGCCAGAACCAAAAAGCAGCTCACCATCGGGAATAACCCAACCTCCAGCCTCAGCTACCCCAGCAGCTCCACCAGTCCACTCCAAGGTGTTAACAAAAGGAGAGGGTTGCAGTCACTGCTTGCTGCTATCAAGTCAAGGAAATTCAGACTTTTTTCTAATCTTTTATATCTTAGATTTAGACCAGTACTAAAAGGCAACCCACATGTGCTACAGAGAGCACGAATTCATACCAGCAGCTGAGACACAGCAGCCCAGCCAGGATAATGCGTCGCTGAATGTACCTCCATTTGTTTCTGTCAAGGGCTACAATTTGCTTTTAATTATTCATCATGCTTTGTAATGTACTTGGATGTGTATATTGTGCATACAAACAGATTTAGTTTTTAAAAAATAACCAAGTGTGGGTAATTAGAGAGCTGACTGCAGTGCTAGATACTGCATTTTTAAATTAGATGCTTTTTGTGTGCACGGGTATCCTGGTTTAAGTTACAACAGAACTAATTCTGCTCAGAGATTTTACTTTTCAGTACATGCAGACACACATACACAAATAATTAAAGGGCATGAGTTAAGCAGTTTAACAAATACTATCACTGAACACCGTGCAAGACCCTGTAATGCCCCAATCCCATGCAGGTCTACGCACAATTCGTTTAAAGCTGTGTCAAGCTAACAAATCTATTTGCTATCAGGAAATTTTACCACACAGTTACTTGGGGCTCAGACCCAGATTCAGCAATGCTGATTCAGCTTTAAGCACACAAAGAGCCTCGCAAAGTGAAAGCAGCAGTCGCATACCGATGACTCTGAATAACAGCCTACAAGTCCAATGCAACAACGCCAAGCAAGCCTAAACCTGACTGCATAAGCTGAGCCCATCCGCTTTGCTGCAATTACCTATGGCATAAACACAATAAACACCACGGTCTAGGAAGCAGAGGCTTGCAGAAACAGGCCTCCAGAGAAAAAACCAACACCCTGACGGCTCTGGTCTCCACTCCTCATCCTTCTGTAGACTATTCCAGCAGCTCAGCAGACGAGCAGCTCACAACCAGCTATTGCCTGGTCCACAGATCTGCCACAGTAGCTCGATGGGCCCTGGGGCCTGAAGTGCAATGAGGACACAGTAACAGAGCTGAGAGTTAAGCCAGGAGGAATACGTGCCTGATTAATTTTAAAGCTCATGCTTAAGGGCTTTCTGCGTCAAAGCCAGATGATCCATATCTTGAGATCAAGACCCTCCGCCAGTTTTAGATCAAAAATTTTAGTTGACTGTTTCAGTGATGCCATTAACTAGTCCACAAGGGCAGCCTTTTGCTCAGTACTCAGGATCCGTACAGTAAGGTGAATTTTACCAAGTTGCATGGGCCATTTCTGAAGCAAAGACCCACTGGTATTGGTGTGAGTTCTCTTGCTGATTTAAATGGATGCTTCACCATGCCTCTCTAACCGAAGGCAGGCATCAAGAGACTAATGGAGTAATACTAAGCGGGATTTTAAGAAGTGTATAGGGCTTCCAGGAAATTTCTCAAGAGTAATTATTTATTACATAAATCATCTTAATTTTATCATCTGGGCCCCAATCCCATGGCCTACACAAATTGAGAAAACAGTCCCACTAGGAACCACACGTAACAGGGTCCATTACTCATACCAAATAGATCAAACATCCTTAGAAAGCTAATTCACAGAGAAAGTTTCCAAATTTCTCTAATCATGTATTTAAAACCTTGAAGGGAAGACAGTAAGTAATTATAACTCAGGCGAACACACATACTCAGTAATCCATATAATTTTTAAAGCTGTCTAGAATTCTAAGAAATGGCTTACTGCACTAGCTACTCAATCATATTTACTTCAGTGTCTTTTTCAAATAATTCATATCTCCACATTCAACAGGACCATTGACATTTGTCTTCCTAGCTAAAAAAATGGCAAAATGCCCTGCAGACCAACCACAATCCTCTGTAAAGTGATGTACAAGGGTGTCACTGGTTGGGGTGCACCCAATCACATCAAAACAAAAAAGAAAACTTGCTTTCTCTCCAAATGCACATCAGATTTCTTTAATCTGTGCATTTACTAAACTGCATAAATAGCAAACGGATGGTTTGATGCAATCAGCACAGTGCCATTTAAAGCACAGCACATCACAGCACTCTTAAGTCTTTTTGGAAATACCTCTGCTGCTCAGCAGCACTAGCTTTCCACCAGTTGCTGCTCCACATGCTATTGCCAATCAGCTGCATTTGCTGTAGCGCATTCCAAAGTTTACTAATTAATCTCTGCACTAAACCCCACCGATGGCTGGTTGCCATTTGAAATGATCATCATCTTTTATTTAAAGACATAGTGACCCTATGGTCAAACTCAGACCTTATTTGCAAAAAAAAAAAGTGTGCCAAACTTCAGGTCATTAAATCCACTTCACTATCAATGAGAGGTTTTTTTAAACTGGCCAGAGGCAATCATTAACAGTTGGAGGGTGTTTATATTAGACACACTAAGTTATTTCAAAGTTAATTGTCAGGAATGGAGCAAACTCTTCCATTTTGACTAGGAGCTATGTTCAGCAGAGGGTATGAGACGCAAACTTCTAGAAAAGAGACCATTCATTCCTTGCAAAACAGCATACGTGCTTTCAAGTCATGTGTTTTAACGATTCCAGCTTATTGCTACATTTCACATGAGATTTTAAATATTGATTTCACCCAGTCCAACCTCTCACACCATTGTTACAGGCTGCTCTCATTCAGCGGAGCACACTGGCTCCGTGACCTTCACAATGACCTCTGCAAAAGCAGTTGTGCATTTTACTGTGGTGTAAATCCTCACAGACAAGTCGAACCTGTTCTTTTTGGCATCCAGCCCTTTAGATGAATACTCTGCGGAGATTTATTATGCAAGGGGAATGAAGGGGCATTATTGCACAACATTCATCCCTCACATACAGCTAAGTTCCATCTCTTACAACTTCTGAAGGCTTTTAAATAAACAGATCTTCTTAAATCACACAAATCATTCTTGCTTCTCACCCACCTTCTGTAATTAAAATTCAATCTTGTTTACAAAAAGGCACACATGCCCAGAAAAAAAAGCATGTGTGCAAAGGTGTTTTATATTATTATTAATAAGTAATATTCATACTTCCTGTTACTATACACGAGGGATTAGTGTTTCCTAGCACTCCATTCACTTACAACACTGCAGTATTATTCCACATTGTAGCAATTCGCACTGCCCTAAAAGGGCCCGTTAATTATTTTTGTAATGCCATGAAGTTGCTGCAGGATATTAGACTGTCTCCATGAGAAATACACTCCTATGGTAAAACGATGAATTATGGAGTTTGCAGGGTTTTAATTAGATTTCAGAACTAAAGAAAGTATCTAGAAAGTTATTTTCCATGGCCTTAGCTTGATACTTTGTGTGCCCTTATGCAAGTAATAAAAAAATTCCAGATTAATTGAATCAAAAAATACAAAAGCATAAAAGAATTGTGAAAGGTGCAGATTTTATAAATTCAATGAATCTGCCAAAGTGGTGAGACTAGTAACCCTATCGTTCACATTATCCACATTCCTCTGCATTTTCTAATTGATCCTTCAAGCAAAACACACCTGGTTAGGGAAAGTGGGGAAATGAAAACAAAAATACACCCAAAGTTGCCTTGATACTCCAGTTAAAAAGTCATGTTCAAACTGGCTTCATCTGATAGTCGCTTGGAATTAACCAGAAATGAAGCATTTTGATTGAAGCAGATATTCCCTGATCTAAATCTCTGCACTCCCCTCAAAACCTCCCTCCCCCAGCGTCAGCTGTCACGGACAATTGACAATGCACACACACATACCTCCGACTGCAAAATAAAGAACTGCTATGCGTGTCTCTCCCTGTCACCCACGGGAGATGGCAGGTACAGTTTTCTCTCCCCTTCCTAAAAGTCTCGACTGGCCATTCCTTAGCTTTCCTGCTCCTCCTTTTCTGCCAGCAAAACCAAAGACAACAGAACACACAACAGCGAAACCTGCCCCATACAAAAATATTAGAAAACACCCTCTCTGCTCCCACCCTTCCCAGGTACTTCCACAGCTCCAGAGCTGCGGACTGAGGTTCCCCCAAACAGCATACGCAACAGTGGTTTTTACTGTCTGTATTCACTTCCCACCTGTAGGTCCAGCTTTGCTACCTCCAGCACAGCCCACTCCCTCATTTTTAAATCTGATGCTACCACTGAGATGGAGCAGAGATGGGCTGAAGATAATAAATAGTAGGTAAACCAGCATGGTCATGTAGCGTTGTATTTAACAACAAAGATAAAGAATCCTGAGTTCTAAAGTAAGTTTATTCCTGCAGAAGAAATTTCACATTTTGAAAAGTTGCAGTTGCTGTGTACTTTGCCTCTTTATAAACAAACTAAATAAAAATTAATTTAAAATACAGCCACATTTACACTTTGTTCTTCATCACAAACAAAATAACCCAGGTACAACCAATATTTTATTCAGGGCCCTTTTTATTTTTTTTTTATAACAAATTCCAAAGATTTTCAATTCAATGATAAACAGACTTAATGCCAAAGTTACACCTGGCACCTCAGCTACAGCTGAAGCTGGTTACACTGAGTTTAAAAGCAACCAACAGTTAAATGGGTACAGCACTCTTCAAGAATATTTCTGTCACTTTAGAAGTGACACATTTAATTTTGTATTTCAGATTCACTTAACTAGCCAGACACAAAACAGCTTAAAAATCAGCATAAAGCAGATGCTGTACACAACACTATCAATGAAACTAAACTGGTACAACATTAAGCTTTAGTATAAACAGCACCTTAAGGGTTTTGGGTTTTTACCCCTTATTCCAAACAGATTTTAGAATTGCCTGATTCAAGATAAATCCTTGGCCTAATTCCTTCTAGGCTTCAGATCCTACATAAGTTAACATGGGAATTCAAGCTCAAGGCATCATCCCACAAGGAGGCTGATTAAGGTAACTGAAAACTGTCTGGGTGCAGATGTAGGAAGCATGAAGCTTCCACTGCAATCCCCTCTACATCCTCCCATCAGCTCTCAAGCCAAGCCCTCTTCCTCTCCCTCCACAACAAAAGAAAGCCCTAATCATCTTTTACTGGGAATAACCACACTCCTTGGTGTGCAGGCATGGCCAACATAGTGCCAACAGACCGTAAGCACCGGGATCTAGATGTCAAACATCTACGAAATGAGCTCCTCTGTCAAGCAGACAACACTGAAGCCCTCCAACTCTGCCCAGATCAGAGTTCGTGTGTGGCTGGTGGAAAATCTAACAATAAAATTCCACAGGTTATCCCTTTCCTGAACTTGTAGTCATGATCTGGCTCAAATCCCACTCCAAATGAAAGGGGAAGAGATGCTGCCACTCCCAGTGTCACCACCATCATGCTCTCACAGAAACTGCCACCTTTTTGGAAAGGCAGAAATTTCTTCAAATATTTCCTCTTCAATTATTCAAACTCTGTTTGACTCGAAGGGCCAATCTCAGGGAAGCACTACAAGCTGGCCGTCTTTATACAGAGACTTGGATGTTTGTGGCTTCTTTTTTATGCCAGCCACATACACATGCACACAGGTACACAACACAGTCCTCACCCTGCTGCCAAAGGCTGCCTAACGATGGTGTGGATCACACGCCTAGATTGATCCTTTTTGGATCTGTCAGCACGTCTACACAGCACAGACAAGCTGCTTGTTCTCTTGAGCGCTGCCTCTGACAGTCTTGCAGAGGATCCCATTTCTGTGATGCTATGATTTGGTGCTCTATTTATTTATGCCTCTCTTTCAAAAGATGAAACAGGAGAATAAATCTCAGACCTAAAAACATATGCCACTTTCCTCCTGCGCACAACCCTCAGTTTTAAACTGTTGCCCCCTCCAACCTTCTTACCTTTCCACTACCTTCCAATTCCACATGCACCTCCTTTAAAGGTACGGCCTGTCTCCTGCAGGATCTACCTCACTGTCCCAGAATAATACAAGAATCACTATTCTTACACAAAGCAATCACTTCATTTGCTACTAATCACTGCAAGTGTTGCAAGTTCCAGTTTCCTGGCCCCCATCCAGCTCATTTAGATAGATGGTTCCACATGTGCTCTCTGTCCTTCCATTTCCTGCCCGTACCACTACACGCATTTGCCTAAGTGAGACAAAGCAGGTTTCTCTGTAGTCACAAGATTCTTACGTGGTTTATATCTTTTAAAAAGAGCCCACATAGAACACAACCCATTACCATGCTATTATCCGGTCTGCAAGAGGCAGAGGATTTTACTGCTCTGCCACACATTCTGCTGAACTATTAACACACATCAAAACTACACCTGAGCCTCCCATTGCCCCAAAATACAAGAGTTACCTGGGTAGCAACTATGTTCAGGCAAAGCAGAATAAACTAAAGTAGTCAATTCTCCACTTTAATATACTCCATTATCCAGGTTTTTCCTCTTTACCCAAAAAAAAAAAAAGAGGAACAAAGATAAACCAAACTTTCCGAGACGAAGGCACTTCTTCATGAGGAGAATTTCTCTTTCACCAGTAGCAGCCAATGCTGTCACTATTCCTTTCCAGTGACCCCTTTACTAACGCACCGAGTCCAGACTAGGTATATATGGGGAAATTCACCTTTTGATGTCCGATGCCCATTGCCTGAAACAATACTCCTTTCTTCTCACCTTCCTCTACACTTGAACAAATATTCTTGAGGAAAATTACCTTTGAAGTCCCCTTGGTACAAAACATTGTCTCTTTGATCCAAAACACCTTTTGTCTAAGTACCCTATAGCACAATACAGGGGCATCTTGGATGAGCACTGACTGTTGAAAACTAAGACTTCCAACAGCTCCTCTGAAATACATCTTTATTTTTATATGTATTTTTAATTTACAAATGTGCTATTTTAAAGCTCACAAGTTGACTCCCCTGAGACCCCGTAGCAAACATTCATTTACCTGCTGTGTTCACTTAGGCACGAGTTAAGGTGCAGAAAGGTGGTACAGGCACATACACAGCATGGCCTCAATCAACACACCGAAGATATTTTCCTTGTAGGGAATTAATGTATTAGTAAGGCTGGTGTGCCCTGCAACAGAGACTAACGCAAAACAGAAGACGCTGTGGGAAACACAAGTCCTGCATGCACACCCCTGCCTACAGCCAGAGCCCTTGTTAACAAGTGTGGGTGGGGAATGTCACATTTGAAGCCACCCAAGTGTGCACACACCATCTCCTGCTGCCCTTGAAGACCAGACTTCTTACACAGGAGCTGATCCAGACAGATGAGCACCAGAACAAACCCGATTCCCCAAATCCTTCTGTCCCAGAGCTCTCCTATAATTCCCAATCCTATGCAGAAGTCCCTCAGCCTAAAAACTCCCCTGCCCCACTCCCCTTTCTGCCAAACTCTGCCCCAAATCTGCCCCTCAGAGTGATGACCTCATGTGTCTCCATGTTCTCTCCAAAGCAGCTCACCTCCTCTTCCATCCATCTCAGCTGCTGCTCTACGCTTCCCCACCCCACAACCCTCCCATGCTCCACCGTGACACTGCTGCTAGCACTTGATTCTGGCTGCACATGCCCCATTTCTTCCAGCCACTACCTCCCACTACAACCATCCCTCTTGTCCTTCCCTTGCATGACTTTTTACATCTAGCCAGAATTTCAGAAGAATCAGATATAAGTTGTGCTTACTTTGTCAGAAGAAAGCCCTGAGAAGAGGCAAGGAACAAAATACAGGTGTATGGGAGATGTTATAACTGTGCTGCAAGGTCAAAAAACTCTACAACATCAGCAAATAGATTCCAGTTCGAGAAATAGAATAACCAGGCATAAAACTCGGCTGTGAGAACTCCACACACACGTGCTTAACAGGCAAGTCTCTCAAAACCAGACAAACAGACACAACCCAACTGATTGCTGACTCAGACGAATCTACGAAGCCATTAACCCAGCTCTGCCATTCCAGGTCACCAGCTCTCCTCCAGGTAAACAATAGAGAAGATGAAAGAACGATACAAAACCACTTGAACCAGCAGCAACAGAAGAAAGGATTAGAAGAAAACATGTAGTGTTCTCACAAATGCAGACAAGTGCTAAGAAAGAGATCACAGCAGAAGAAGCACGCATTCTTCTATGCACATACAAAAATTTACTCCTTTAGCTTGCCTGAACGGCTTCAAATCCTTCACTGCTCTTACTACAATTAAGAGTTCTTACTGCTCTCTCTAACAATTCTCCTCTCTAAGGAGTCCTCAGTTGATGAATGCCATTTCACATCTAACCTGTAGAGTGGAGACATCTGCAAAAATGCTTTTTATTAAATAACAAGACATCTAAACTATTTTTAAGATCTAAACTATTCAGTTCTGTGAAGTCATCTTTACAAAGTCACCTTCAAGTACACAGAAAGTTCCTACAAGAGGCAGAGAACAACCTGATTTTGGCACCTAGCTAAACAGAAAATGAACTTTTATTGAGTCAAGGAAATGCACAGTTAAATTTTCCCCTAAAATGTAAAAACAAGGGCACTAAGTGCTACCAGAGGCTGCCTGAGAGGCTGCAGGGTCTCCATCTCCAGAGGTCTTTAAGAACAGGTTAGACAGGTACCTGTCATAGAGCACCTCCGACTCTGCCTCACAGCGGGGAGAAGGACCCCATGACCTCTCGAGCCCCCCACCCAGAACTATGATTATACAATTCCACAAACACCCACTGCAATCTTGGCATCAAAGCTTTTCATTTTATTAATTTTTCTTCCCTGACTTAAAATTCCACCCTTACAGAGGAACTTTTTGTCTGCTCTCATTTTTTTACATCATCTCTATCAGGACATAATGGGACCGCTTATACGCACACTTTCAGACAGGCTATTTATTTCTGCTTCACCCCAGCACTACTTTCTGGTATGTTTACTTTTAAACAGTGCATCAAGCAGCACTATTTAACAACTTCTTGCATTAAAAATGTGGTTCAATAACGTTGAACTGCTCACTAAGCACAAACTCCAATATTTAACATTTATGATGTTTGCAACTCTTGGCCAAAGCAGAGCATCAAAAGAGCATATATGCACTAAATTGTATCTTGTTAAAAAGAACAGCAGCACTGAAAAAAGTTATATTGGAACAATCTATAAATGTGTTTACATTATATGAATGATTTGCTGTTCCTTCACAAGGCATGTAGGAAGTCAGCACTTCTCAAATGTGTAAAGTATTTCCATGTGCTTAAAGCATGATCTTTCCAAAACAAACAATGATTGAGAAATTTTTTATTATTCTTTATTTCCCTGCCAGCTGTTTTTTTGGCCTCTCCTCTCAGTCACCTTCTTTCTTTCAGCCAGATCTCTCCTTATTGCTCACAGTAACACCTACTCAAGCAATATATATTTGGAGCTATAAGACTCAGAAATAGGAAGATCTCAGGCTGATTTACATGGCATTTTCCTTAGATCACTTTACAAAGTGTCTTTGTGCTATTGTAGCTAGTGGCAGGTCTGGCTATTGCTTAGGATGGATTTTGGGCATCCTACCTTAGGACCTAAAGCCTAATTCCTGCTGCTCTGTCCTAGTGCTTGCTCCCATATGGCAGGGGAGCAGATAACACCCTGGCTGAACCCTTCCGGCAGCCTTCTCCCTACAAGCCTCGTCCTACGCAGCATCTTTTCATGGGACCAAAACAACACACTGTGTGACACAGACGTACTTCTGAAATTTGATGGTAAAGAGTCAGGCAAAGCAGCTCTTGAGCAACTCCACACATCAAACAGGAGATTAAAAAACCCAAACAGATAAACATTTTAAATTAAAAACAAACAAAAAAAGAACACCCACCAAAACCCTAACAGCAGTTCCACTCCAAAAAGTGACAGGTAAAGAGTAGATCTGCTCCACTGCTGGCTACAGCCTCTTTACTAAGAAGCACATTGGTCTTGCTGTTCGCTCCTGTACAATTAACAGTGTTGGCACTATTTCATTTACTAAATTCCAGTCATTACAGCTGTGCAAACTTACGGGTCTAATTTGTATTTATACTAATATGTGTATATAAACATGTGCTGCTTTAGCCATGCGAAGGAGCCTTAAAGTAAATGAGCAAATATTTATTCTAACAGAGCTGTATAAGAGAGCCCAACCATAAAACAGAATCACGTCAAGCAGTTCCGATTATGTCTGTCCACCAAACTGTTTAATTTTGACTATGGCATCTTTCCTAAAGCATTCCAGACAGAAATCCTGCAAAGAGACACCGGGAGGTGTAGAACTGCATTTTAAAATGCAGTCTCCTTTTCCAAGACCAGCATTGTGTAAATGAGGGGAAGGAAAATAACAAATACTATCATTTACTCTGCTTTTTTTGTCCCAGAAAATATTTCTTGCTTACATTAGGAAATAAATTTATTGTCAACTTAACATGCTTAATGTTTGCACACTTTGATATAATAGTAATTACTTAGTAAGGCCAGAACCCAATTAAATGTTTTAGACTTCAGTCTGTGGGCTGGAACATGCAGGAAGCATTCTGATAATAGATCACTTGAAGTTTATCTGGCAAACACTTCAAAACCAGAGTTCAAAAACTTTAAGCGCAGTTCTGCGTGCATGTGCTTGACTCTAACAAAACATCTTTATTTAAATGAGAGATTTAGTATGACAAATATATATACTACTGCTAATGATTCTCAATCACGCTACTGGGAAGTTACAGGCATACTGTATAAATAATCCTATGAGATTTAAGTGAGCCGTAGTGGGTCTCAGGACTCTAGATTGCTGTTTAAAAATCGAGCACGTTAGCCCTAACCTGAATTCTACCATTCAGCAGTTTTGGTGTTCCTTAGTTCACATATTTGAAGTCTGTATTCATGTAGTATTGGAGATGGTGGAGGTCCAGCAGCTGCAATTTCTTTTCCCATTTTTTCTTTTCCAAAATAGGTATCCTCAGAGGATCAAAGCAATGCTCATTGTTAAAAATGAGATACTGTTATTGACAACAAAAATCCAAAGCTAAACCAACAGGCAATATATATTCTTACTAAGAATGGTGAGAAGGTGCTTAGCGACTGCAGAATCCCACCAGCAGAGTTGGTGTTACAGGGCTACGAGCACCTGCTCTCCAAACACGCAACCCCCGTAAATCTCTGCACCAGGGAATCTGCTTGGCCAGAAAGCTGGTTCTCTGAGCATATCCACCCAGAGACCTGCTGGAAAGCGCCGAGGCTCCCCTCTCACCGGCACATTGGGGTTTCCTCTGCAACAGGACTCTGCTTCACGGGACTGACACCCAGTCCAGGGTGTCTGAGCGCTGAGCTGGGATGCAGCCATCACGCACACAGACACCAAGGCTGCAAGGGCAATTCAGCAGCCACCTAGTATAGTTTCAGCCAGACTCCTGCTGGAGGTCTAGATAATGCTCAGCGGTACTGAAAATTTTACCTTTACATGCATGCTCTCTAAAACAACTACATCTATTCTGAGAGGGTCTATATGCCTAAACATGCTGCTTCCTCTTAAAAATAAGTGTTGTGATTTTGTTGCAATTCTAATCTACGAAGTGTTGTGAAAAGAGAAATATTCCACCCCGCTGCAAAAAAGAAATGTATGTAGTATGAGCCAAATGAAGACTAAAACCAAAACACCAATCTCAAAGAAATCAATTCCATGTGAAGTGTTCCAGCATGAAGATAAACCAGCTGAGCTAACAGTGAAGGAAGGAAATAGGCTTAATTTATTTATTTATCAACTTTAGGCAAATACTAAAAGCACTTAAAAAAATCCCTACCAAACAAAACTCACACACACCAAAACACACCACACCAAAAGAACAAACAAATCGAACCAGAGCAGTAAGAACTGGCAAAGCAAGGCTGGAAGGCTGAAAGAGTTCCCAGTCACACGGGCGCAGTGGCAAAGCACTCTTGGGAGCTGCAGAAAAGTTGTAGTCTAAACCGTAGTGCGACAGGCACTTCACTTACCTCAGAGTACCTGGCATATGTCTAAGCTACTTCGAAGGAGCACAGTTGATTAAAAAGGTATTTTGACAGACTTTTTTGCATTTGGAACAGGATTTTGGATAATTGCTCCACAAGCTATAAAAGAAACAGACTGAAAACAGGAGTAGCTGCTGAGCAGTTGTTTGCACAGGAAGCAATATTGTAGGAAAAGGCAGTAATGAAGAACAGTTAATTTGACCTGAGCTGATGAGGTCAATGTTTTAAAAGAAATAGCTCCACATAAAGCTAAATAAGAACGTTATTTCCCATTAGAATAATACTGCAAGTGTAACGCTGCACAAAATCTAGTCCCTAACACTTGTTACGCTCAGCTTCATGGCAACGTGCATTCCTGAGGTGTCCTAGACATCCTGTCTGACACAGATCCATTCCTCTGAAATATTGATTCAACTGCTTCCTCCTGCAAGCTGCGGCTGCTTCAGATTGCACATTGTTCTGCCTACAGTCAGCTACTAATAGCCCAACACTAGAAGAACTGGAATAAAATCCTAGTAATACTCAGACTCACAGAAAGCTAAATGTAACATCGCTGCTGTGATTTGGACTGGGAAGCAGAAGCTGAAGCAGATATTTCACTCTTAATTTGCTGCCATTCAGGGGTGCTGTTGACAGGAGATGTAGCTCAGCTCAGCGGAAGAGAGACAAGGTTAGGAATTTAGTCACGCTGGATCCTATTCCTCCTTCCGCTGCTGCTCTGCTGTCTAATCCTGGGCAAGTACATCCCCTCCAGGCATCTGGTTCCCCTCCCTCCCTGACACATCTATTTAAACTGCAAATTCAGAGGGGTAGGACCATCTTGGTAATGACGAAGCACATACAACATTCTGCACTAATATTTCTGTTAATAAATATTCCCATTGCTATTAAGTAACAAAACAAAAACCATGACAGCAATTGAACAGTCAATGATGCACGATATTAGTTTTGAGGTGTTTCGGCAAACTCTCCCAAGTGGTAGCAGGCCAGAAGAGTTTCCCTGCATATTTGGACAATCCAATTAAGGGTAATTAAGTTTTTAACTACATGAAATTACTTCAAGAATACCATAACTAGAAGCTAAGTCTCCTGGGAGACTGGAGGAAGAGAGCAAAGAAACATCATAAAACTGGAAGGAACAGAAAAGGGACAGAGCATGCAGCCTGAACCATGCTGAAGAGAGCATGCAGCTGAGCCAGTCTCAGGCATTCCTATTTTTTTTACAAACATGTAAATAGCTGGGCCACAGACTCAAAGGTTTGCATGGTCCCAGTTCAATGAATTAAAGTGGAGTTAAATACATCCGCACTTCTATGCGTTTTTAACTGCAATGATAAAGCACAGATCTACATGCACCAAAAGCACAGATCTACATGCACCAAAAGGCTCCTACACTCCTGTGAACACCAGAGTCATGAAAAGAAAACTAATTTACTGTAGCGAAATTAATTCCTGCTGCATTTGCAAACTGCCATTTGTGTACAAGGCATATGAGCACCACTTTTACATGTTAAAATTAGCTTCACCTTAAAGCCACCTCCCAGCCAGAAACAGTCACTATATTCACCAAGAAACAGAACTGTTCTATTGCCAGATCTCAGATTTGGTTTTCACACCCTGATAAGCTCTAGAAATGCTAGAAACATAGTTCATTTCCAACCACCTTTAGATTTTAGTAGCCATCAAAAAAAACAAAGAACAAGCATTGAGAGGAACTAGTATTTTTAGCAGTATTGCAACAGTTCAGATTGCCACAGTTTCTTTTGTAGCTTTACCCTGATATGAGATTAGATTTAGTAAGACCGTTTAAAATACTCAGATATGCTGAAAGCATATTTCTTAATACGACGAGCATGATAAGCAGGAAACTCTGAAGCACTTTCTCCCCCCACTTACAGAGGTGAATCAAACTGATTCATAGGAAGATATGCTTTGTGCACAGAAGGTAGCATTTACTGAAATAAAATGTAAAAGTTAATAAGCAGATTGCAAAGAAAAAACAGTTTCCACTTGAATGGAACAAAAAAAGCCCCAGTTCACAAAAGGAAAAATGAAGGAGCCCCTATCCCCAAGAGCTAATTGTCTGCCTTGTGCTATAGGGGATGCTCTTGCTTAGCTTACAAGGGACAGACACTCCTCCCTCCCCCTGCAAGCACAGGAACTCCACAGCACTAATGTGACACCTTAAATGAGCCAACTTCCTTGAGCACTGCCCTGGAGACTAGAACGGGCATGCCTCTTAAGTCAGAAAACCGAGAAACATGTCCAATTATCAGTCAGGCTGAAGAACATCTCTGACCAAGACCATCCCAGGAAAACCACTCATGTTCAAGCTGAAAAAAAAACCATGGATTGCCACGACTGGCATATTTTTATAGCCTTTGTGTAAACACAAGCTCCGGATTAGCCAGCATCTCAGCTAGCTCTATCTGGATTCCTTTCTTTTGAAACAAAGTTAAGGAAAACACCCACCACAAAAGGTCAGTGGGCAAACTATCAGGAAAAAGTAAAAGCACAGAGGAAGAACATACATATCAATTCACTAAATGTGTGCTGCTGAAACTCTTAACAGCAAGAACACCACAGGCTTCTCACAGAAAATAGACTTGATTTGCAGAACTGTTGAGCCAAACAGAGCATTTAATTAGAACTGTATTTTTTAAGGAATTCTCAGTATTGCTCTAGAGCTGCCCCCACCTCTTGAAGTGGAGTGAACCCCATGGCTTAGAGAGGAACAAAGCTAAAGGAACTCTAAAGTGTGCTGCCCTTGAAGGGCAGCACAACAGCTCTACCTGTTTCTAGTGCACACCTACGCAAAACAAACGGACTGCACAGCCCGTGTGTTCAGAAAAACACTCAACCTGGAAAATAAGCGTGTCGTAAAGTGAGTGCCCAGGTGGGAATTCACCTTACGCTGTCACTAGAACACACGGTCACGGATCATCAAGCACACCACATCACGTACAATGAGCAGGATTGCTTTTTACAGAGCTACCTCCATTCTGAGCGGAACAATTTCCATTTGACTACAGTAACTTTCCAAAACGCATCCCAGTTCTAATCTGAAAACATCAAGAATTAAGAGATTTCATCGCATTCCAGAGACAATTTTAACAGTGAGGCCAATTAACCAGTGGAACACTGTGAACTTCAGACCTGATTTGTTCCTTCAGTTCCTATTTAGGTCCTATTTGTTTAACTCAGGTTCCTGCTACGTTTACTGTTGCACTCTTCAGATTTGGCATGTTCTGCGTTAAGGAGGTACATACTGTAAATTGAGTCATATCTCAACCTTCTCTTAAGCTAGAGGCAGAGCGCAGGACAAAGTCTATCTTCCTGCCTTCGAACGGTCCTTTGGATGTGGCTCCTCTTTGCATTCTTTGATTTTTGCACTCAAAATGCAGCTGACAGAACTCTTCAGCCCAGAATTCCTCCCAACACTGCATTCAGAAGGAGAAGTCCTCTCCTGTTTATCAGTGAACTATTCACGTTCCAAGGCCCCCAGCACACACACATGTTGTGCCTAAGGGTCACACCAGTTTACTTGCTCAGCTGAACTTCCAAATCCCCCCTCACAGTGCCTGTTATTTAGTCTTCTACTTATAATTTTGCATTTAGCCGTACTAAAACACATTTCATGCAAACGAGGCCAGCTTGTCAAAGTGGCCCTGCAAACTGCCAACTTGCTCGTCATCCATAGAAATTCAACATCTGCTTCCACACACTGAACTGTGTCCTAGCAGAACACCCACATGTGCACCCATGCTGTGGTAACACCCAACAACTGCTTTAGAAATTCCAAGTTAGCCAGCTAATTTATTTATTGTGCAGAATCTCAATATTGTTATTACATAATGTAATTTCTTCTAAAAATCAATGTCATGTAATAACTAAATCAAGCACCTTATGAAGAAAATATGGAAGCATTCAACTTTCTCATTAAAAACTAATTTTATTGGTGTAAAGTCTGTTTTGCTTGATGTAATTCAATTTCCATAAACAGTAGTCATCAACTTCAAATATTCCCATCTTTAACTTTATTAACTGTATTTATTTCTATTTTTTCTTTTCTAAGTTGTTGGTTTTTTAATCTAGGACTAAGGTCAGTCAGGGTGAGGTTTGTTGCTTCTTTGGGATGGAACAAATCAATTTAGTCATCTACTCTCATGTTCTGAACACTGATAAAGTAACAATCAGTTATCTGGAGTATCCCCTATTATTCCAAACGTTAAGATTTAAATGTCATGATGCTAGAAATCTCCTCATCCCAGTCTTTAATCATTCCTGGATGAAGTTTACTTAGGGCTGTGGATTTGAGATGTCCACTACCACATACTGCATTTAATACCCATTTACAAATGCAATACAAAGAATTTCCATCGTCCTCATCATGTAGGATAAGCTTAGCTTCTTCCTTTTGCCAGAAGAAAGGCCAACACCTTTAAGAAATTCTGACATTTTAACAGCAAGAGAAAGTACAGGCATTCACTTACAATACCTTTTAAACAGAACAATGAATATTTGCTGTCCACTAGATTTTCTACACAAACAGGAAACACCTCATGAAGCAGATCAATCTCCTCCAGACTCTTAGATTTTAAAAGAAAAAGGAAGATGATACAGATTATACTACAGGAAAACAAGAATATCTGCACAACTTTGCAAAAGCTGACACTACCTTTGGAAAATAAGCTGCAGATGCTTCTACACTGTGAACTCTTTGGGGGATAATGAGCACGGCACCGATATCCCTGACAGAATGAATTGATTAATCGGTGGGAGACTCATTTCATGCAAAGGTTTTTGCTTTGCTGACTTCTTGGTTTGTTGAGGAGGGCAGAGAGTGTCAGTTAAGACATTATTTACCATTACCAATTTTAGAACACAAAGTCTAAAAAGAGTGCAGAGTTTTATAACAAAACAAAATAGAAAACCAGTAAGGTGCAAAAAAGATCAGTAACTCATGTTCCTACCCCTGAACCTCTCCCCCCCAAAAAAACTTTACACACAGGTCGATGTGCACTTGCAACATGTCATGATAACAAACAGGAATGCCGGCAGATCTTTAGCAGTCACCACAGCAGTAACACCTTTGCAAAAATATTTGTTGCTGCCTAGAGTCCATAACAATTAAATTAGTGTCCTTAACCACTCAGCATCATTTTCTGAATTGCCTGTCTCATATTCAGACTATTCTGGTACTTAAAGCAAATGTGAAGAACATGCAGCATTTCCTGAACTTGCAGAATTTCAGTTTCTAGAATTTGTAAACAAATGAGACAAAAATAATTCAAGGACACCACAACTTTGCAGGGAAATGGGTATTGCTTAGTTGTCAAAACCAAAGCTATGAAAATATTTAATATATTCCAAGCAGCAGATGATTAAATTCTTCAATTAATTCTCTATTACTTAATTGGAAGAGAACAGTCTATTTCATATAATATGCAACTCAGGTACAAATAACCTCTAAATAACAGATGAGAAAATCCTTAGTCTTTTGAAAGACTTAAAAAGAAACAAGCAAGTCTTACCATTTTGATGCCAGTGGAAAACGTGACTGGTTTGACAGGTTTGGGTTTTTCCAGTTGCATTTCTAGCTGAGTAGATCTGTCCTTATGCTGAGCTAAAAGCAGTGAAGCAGGAAGATTGGAGCTCTCCTGTAAACATGAGGAACAGATTTGAGTGCTAAACCAAAATAAATATTAATTAACACTTTTTATTCTTCAAAACTGCAAGCCGTGTCTGCAAGGCCATCACTAGCAGAGCAGCGCAATGCTAAGGAACCTCTCTACAAGAAACAGTTTATAGAAAACGATTATTTTCAGTAATAAGAAAAAGCTGCAGCAGCCCCATAAATCAGATTAACCTGCAAACAACCATTTTTATAGAATCCACATTAAAGACAATATAACAGGCTCCTTATTCCAACTGGCCAAAGCAACTGTATTTATTAAAATTAAAAAAAAAATTAGAACTTAATCAGAGAAGGAATAATACGAAGTAGTATAACTTGGATCAGATGTTTATCTAAGACACATTCTTTCTACCAATGAACTCAGACCAGTTTGAAATTGTTTCCCATTAGATTTCACCTGAGGCCGTTTGGAAACGATCCTTGCTCTGCTTTGCACAATGGCACTATTGTGAGTGCAACCAACAGCATATTTATTTTCTCCTTCACCAACTTATTTTTAGGGAAGTCAGCCAATTTAAAAAAAATTTATATATAAAGTAGTAAAATGAATAGTTAAGCAAATGAACTACTTAAACTCTCAGAACAGAACAATTATTAACATACATATATGTAACTGCATTCTTCAGAGAGTCAGAAAGTTATTGGGCAAGTGATTTTCTAATAAACTAATGCGACTGTCCAAACGCACACTGAAATCCTGGCGACTTCCTAGCTAGAATGGCCATGAAGTGGAGAGCAGGGAAGAAGTTCAGACGGACTCTTCCTGAACTGCTCTAGCATAGCATTTTATTCCTAAGGCCCTCAAACATCACTTACACTTTTGTTTCACAGAACCCAGCAAATACTGAACTATGAACCATATTTCTTACTCATAAAACCAAACAAACTTTAATAAACTGGACTGTGATTTTTGATTTATTCAGTTCAGGGTAAGAAGCTGGAAGTTTGTAATGCCATGGTTTGTTTTCCCCTCTCACGTTCCTTAAACATTCACTGCATTTCTAATACAATAACTAAAGGAAGCCAATTTTTGTACCAACTTCTCAAGAGTTCGCACAATGACCAGTAACCAGATTACACAACTGTGGGAAACCCATGGTGTGCCAGCAAGCCATCACTCCTGTGATTGTTTGTCCTTTGAATAGGCACAGAGCCCTTCTGTTAACTATTAACACACCTGAAGGGTTCGATCCTGTCAACCTTTAGCCATACTCACAGCTTTCCGTATGGGAAAACAAACTAGCAGTACAAAGCTTGTTATATGCAAAATTTTCTGAAAGACTTGTCTCAAAAACCCTGAGGTTCTGGTGAAATTGGGGACGCTTGATCTCTTTAAGCACCTTGTCCTTTGCTTGACTCCAAGCTATGCCGCAGCCCAGGGAAAACCTGCCTCTTTACCATGTGCTGCAATGCCGTTCTGCTCGTGCCTGGCCAGTATGGGCTCTTGACCACAGAAGACATCTAAGAGCAGATCTACAATCCTCTGCATACAGGTGAGAGAGTTTGTACAGTAGATAAAGGAAGTGCTTTAATATTTTACTGAGCCCAAATTATCCAAGTCCAGAAGGTTTAAAAAAAACCCAACCCAAAACAAAACACACAGACAACTCTTCCAATAACATGTAAAATGCATTGGAGTCTACAAGTCTAAATTACAACAAGGTGGTGTGCTTTAAAAGTGAGAGGTTTTATTGTGAAAAAGGTCACTTATGAAAAAAATATAAAATCTGCCTAATTTAGCACTGGGAGACAAAACAGGCAACAGCCCAGGCAAAGCACCTGATTGCTCCTCCAGTAGTCTTCAGAGCCTGAGTCCCAGCTCGTCTCCAGCAAGTGACACTGGCATTCCCCTCCTTGCTCTCAGAAGAGGACGGGTTGAAGGCACCTTGGCCCCAGGACCAGTCCTTTCTGCATGAGCCGCTGCGCTCCCCAGGCTGACCAGGAACCAGAGCGTGCTGCACCACATCTTAAATACCAAACATTTCTGTGCCTTTTACCCTACCCCTGAACTATCTAAACTATATCTAAGGTCTTTGAAGATGGGACAGTATTCTCATACACTTTTGTAAACAACCGAGACTTTTACTCAATATGGCAATCCCATAAATAATACATCTAAGAAACTATGAACCTCGTCATTTAAGCATCAAAAGGTAAAATTCTTTTCGTGGAAAAGATCCAACACCTCTACCTGCACCACACAAAAAATTTATCTTAAATTTTCTCTTGCTGCCCAATATGGGGAAGAATCTTGGAAAAAATAACCCAGGTCACATGGACTGCAGGTTCCCAACGCCAGGTGATGCATCCGACAGAGACAATTCAAAACCAATGGGTGAAATGTCGGCTTCCCATTTCCCCCCAATTCTGCCGAGTCAGTAGTTTTGCCACTGGTATCGCTGTAGCCAGAACTTAATCCTTCTTGTTTCAGCACAGTACCAGCAACCATAGATAAAATTTTTTTTTCTTTAATGTAATTCTTTACACTGCTACTGCTTATGCTTGGCTTTTGCTGCATTTCTCAATTACATTTTACTTATGATCAGCTTAATTTTCAGATTTGCAGCACAGCATTGAAGGGATTTCAGAGACCCTAGGAAATGTTTATTTGTTTAACAACTGCTGTTTTTTCAGAGACTTTGTAAGTCACTATACAAACACTTCAGTGCTGGTTTTATAAACCTTTAACATTACAAAACAAGTTTTGGCTCAAATTTATGTTGACAGTGCCCCTTCGTAAACAGAGACACAACTTAAAACTGCCCAGTTTCCTCCCTCAGCCTTTAAAATCACCTTTGTGCTGTTTTTAGAATATTAAGGTATGTTTTAATAGCAATACATATGCAATCACAGTTAAAACTACCTAATTCGGTCATGTTTTAAGGATTATTTATAACCATTCTTTCCATAAGCCATCTGGTGAAGTAGGTGTCCAGTAAAACCAACTGCTGGGTGAAAAAAAAAAAAAACCACAACACACACACCCCACCACCACTAGTCTCTAGTAAGTTGAGTGTGTTCTAGAACTGGATTGAAATAAATCACAAACCAGTTCAAAATCCCTCTTCTGAACCATTAAATTGACAAAACTCAAGGTCATAGTCAAGTTTTTATGACTAGATCCACTACTCAAACTATTCCTACTTGTGTGGATTGTAACCACTTCTACCTCCAAAGTGAAAAGAGACAGCTGGATGCAAAGGTACAGACTTGAGGGATTTTCCAGGAACCATTCTTTTACCTATGAAAAACGAAACACCAGCTCCTTTCAGCAAAACCAATGACAGGCTGCCAGGACTTCTGGCTTTGAAAAAGGTAGCTCTTCAGGAGGCTTTGAAACTCCTAAATTGCACATTGATGCTCTCTCCATGTCAGTGCCTTCTGCACTGGTTCAAGGAAGAACTCTACTTTTCCAGGAAAAGTAGAAAAGCATCTGTATCTTGAATAAGAACTTAGAATACAAAACAGGAATTAATGCTATATTAATATGAGATAAACTGAAAGAGAAACTTAAACCTGCCAAGTAGCTTTAAACCACCCTGACAGAGCTGCACACACGTATGCATGTACACAGCTGTCTTTCTTCTGATTTCCTTCAAGGTTACACACCGACTGTTCTCAAGGGTGCTAGAGCATGTGAACATGTGTGCATGCATGTCTGTGCACACTCATGTATTGAAAAAATTGAGATGTGAATCTTCTTTAAGTAACACATTCATTAAGCTTCTCTATGCCCACACATCATCATTGCATTTCAGATGCAGAATCAGTAGTAAATTCAGACAGAGACAAGATTAACACCATTTCCAGAAGCAGCCTGAGCTCTTCTGCAGTTGTCTATACACCCCTCAAATGAATCCAAGCCTCGGTCACTTCAGAAGGAGCAACTCCTACACAAAAAGTTTGCAGTAAGAGAACATAACAGACTCAAGGCAAGAAATCTTTTTCTTTTGATAGTTTTGAATACAAAAGAACCACCTATCATTTAGGTACTCTGACTCAAAGAGGGTTGACTAATGCTCAAATAACTCACGAGGCTACTGTCCCCTGTCCTCCACAATGTCACTCTTGCAGAGGTGGCTGAGCTCACAAAGTAGCTGCTGATTTCCATTTTGCTTCAACCCACACACCAGTTATCAACCACTATTCAGGACTGCTGAACAAGCCAACGGTGGTAAGACTTCACATTATGGCAGAACCAACTTAGGCAGATGCTCGCCACCCACCTCACAAATTCCCTGATCAACCGTGCACCAACTGGCAGCAGCTGAAGGCAAAACGAGCAGACAGTTACACGGCCTCAGCCACAACAGAACCTCACCCATCATACATCAGGTCAAGGCGGAGTAGCCACCACAGCAGTTAACGCAAGCCATCCTTGATCACAGGCAAAGCCTGTGACTTTCCTATTGTCAGTGAATTAAATCAAGACTTTTATACTGGCTCTTCTTCAGACACGCAGTCAAATGTCAGCTAATAAGCAAACTGGCAGAGTGACTGGACTCACTAAAGTGATTTCTGACAGACACCTCCACATGTCAATTAGCAACAGGAAAAGACTTTCAGTTGAAGCTCACTAGGAAAATGAACAAAAAAAAAAAAAATTCTACACAGGTAGAATGAGGAAAAGAGCCTTCTTCAAATATCCACAAAACCTTCTGCATTTTTCTTTGCTAGAATCTTACCCAGGGCTAATTTTGAGTTGAACCAGCCAAAGATGTTTTCCTAGAATTAATTTCTAACCAGTACTGAGTCCAATTAAGTCCATGAATCCCAGAAGTACTGTTCTTCCAGTCCTTAGCTTACCAAACCCAGACATTTGAAATGAATAATGGGTGAGAGGACAGTAACACAAAACACATAAGACAGGGAAAAGCAGAGGGATGGATGTGTTAATTCCCCACACTTAACTGTGGTAGAGATGAATGTCAATGTACTTGGTGTTTGCTCTGCCACTGAGCATTCAAAGCCTCTGGTTTAGTTACTCACCAGATCATCCAGCAGTGCCTGCTTATTCTTCCTTTTTAACATCTGTTGTAGTTGTTCTTCTTTCTGGATGAGCAGTCTCCTTTGTTCACTCTCCTGTCGTTCTACTTCTAAAGCCTCCTCTAGCTCTTCCTGCTCCCGTGTCTGAAATGGAAATCAGAAATCAACTCACAGCAATCTTTCTCCTGGGGTGGACAGAGCTCACTCACAACTCTACTTCCCACCAAAGAAACTAGGACAGACCAAGCCATAGCAAAGCAGCCAAATTCTACCTTTTAATGGAGGATTTTAGGTAGAATTTTAAGGTGATTAAGGATGACGATTCCACTTCCTTCTGTCCAGTGCAAAGTTACGATTTTTTTCCTTGCTGCTCTCTGCAGTAGGAAGTAACCACCTGGATCCTGACTCTAAATGTTAGAGGATGACAATGGGTTTTCCTTACACCTTCACTCTAAAAAGAACCCCTCTTTGCTCCCACACATCCTACTTCTGAAGGGGTTAAGTGGAGTAACTGAAAATATAATCCCACAATACTGTTCCTGATCACCCCCTCGACCAGCTGCATCTTCTGTGCTAAGTACACTGTTCGCCTGTCAGTGGTGTAGAAGATAAAGAAAAAAATACAAATCTGAGTATTTTAATAGTTTAAGCTAAAACATGTTTAAGCATGTACTGTAAAAAAGTCACATTCCCAGAAAATGAGGAATTTTTCCTATAACTTGGATTGCAGTTGTGTGACACGAGATGAAAAGAGATTACTAGTACAAAGTGATGGTTTTGTTCTCAGATTTACTTCTTGAGAAGTCTTTTTTACCTGCAAACTATTAAGCAATTTGTATTTAAATATCACAGTAAAAATTGAAGAAAAAGGAGGGCTCAGAGGCAGGGGAAAACAAAAGGATTAAACAAAGAGGGAGTCAAAAGAACTTCAGTTCGGTTGTAAGAAGATACAGGACAAAACATACAGGAAATATTTTCCAAGTCTTCCCCATGCAAAGTACTAAAGCAAAGGGAGATTCAGTAAAAACATCAGAGAAATATAATTTTATAAAACTTTAATGGATGATTTTATGAAGCAGTTTCAGCAAAACATCATTGTGGCCCAGAGCTTAGTAAAATTTGTTCTTATCATAAAGTTACATCATAAAGCATAGCTCTGATACAGGCCAGAATACGCTGAAAAACACACCTTTCCCAAATCAAGCCACGAGTCCCAGTGAGGCCCAGTTACTCCTGGATGCAAGGGCTGACAAATATCATCACCTGCCACTGAGCCAACAGAAGCTGCTTTCATTTGTAACTGGTAAAAGCTGGTTACCAACCAGTAACCACCTGAAACTGAATTATCTTTGTATTTAATGGAAACAAATAAATAAGAACATGCCCAAGTTATTAATTACAGTTATTTCTGAGAATTAAGGGATCTATAGTTAGTTCGTCAGTCAAGAGAACTGAAGAACGCAGGGTCTTTGAGACATTCTAAGTCTCTTCAACATTTATATCTAAAGACTGCCTGGAATTTGTACTGAAGGAGAAGTAAACTTCTAGGGAAGTGCTGATAGACCTAGTCCAAAGAACCAGTCCAGAAAAATTATAGTCAGAAATAAGTAAACTGATACACAAGCCTAAACCAGATCAGACTACAGGAAAAAGGAAGAATTATCACAAGTCAGGTCAAATTCTTTCTGAAAGGAAGACCAAAGGAAACAGTAAAATGGAAGAGAGGCAAGTTCAATGGGCAGTGAAGGTTCTCTCAAGCTTAAAGATAATCTAGACACAGACCCAGCATCTGAAGAAATAAATACGATTATGGTGAAGCCTGGAGTAAAAACTCAAGAAGAAATGTAGAAAAAGTAAATAGAAAGTGTAATAATGTCTCGCCACATTCAAGAAAGGACAATCAAGAAAATTTAAGTGCACCTCACAGCCCAGAGAGCCAACCATATACTGGGCTGCATCAAAAGCAGCATGGCCAGCAGGTCAAGGGAGGGGATTCTGTCACTCTACTTCACTCTCCTGAGACCCTACCTGCAGTGCTGGGTCCAGCTCTGAAGTCCTCAGAACAGTCAGGAGAGACATGGACCTGTTGGAGTGGAGCCAGGAGGCCACAAAAGTGATCTGAGGGCTGGAACCCCTCTGCTGTGAGGACAGGGGAGAGAGTTGGGGTTATTCAGCCTGAAGAAGACAGGGCTCCAGGGAGACCTTAGTGTGGCCTTTCAGTACTTGAAGGGGCCTGTCAGAAAGGTGGGGACAGGCTTTTTTTAGTAAGCCCTGCTGCGACAGGACAAGGGGTGATGGTTTTAAACTAAAAGAGGGAGATTCAGATGAGAGAGAAGGAAGAAGTCTTTTATGCTGAGGGTGGTAAGACCCTGGTCCAGGTTGCTCAGAGAGCTGGTAGAAGGCCCATCCCTGGAAACATTCCAGATCACGTTGGACAGGGCTCTGAGCAACCTGATCTAGTTGATGTCCCTGCTCCCTGCAGGGGGGTTGGACTGGATGAGCTTTAAAGTTCCCTTCCCACCCATATCATTCTGTCATCCTATGATATTCACATTACAGAGTTCAGACAAGTTCAAGACTGAACAAAGCAGCAAGTGACATTAAAACATCTAGTGATGGTCACCCTATGACTGGAGAATAGCAGATATTTAAGGAAGAAGGCATGTTGGGAAAACTGTAGCCCACTCAATGGACTACAGTGCAAGGCTTTATATATATTAAAAGTATATACAAATATATATATAAAAACCCCTTCTCCAAGAGTTCTTCACTTTTTTGTCCAAACCTGTCTGATTAAACTTTTTCTTTACACAGTCCTGCATCAAATCCACAGTTCTAACAGATGGGTTAGTACATAAGTAGCAAGGTCATTAGGAACAGGCTACAAAGATGAAATAACATGGCTTGTACTGACAAGAACAAGCAGTTATTCAAATCCTGAGGTGACTGGGTCAGTAACTTAGTATTTTGATTTGTAAGAATGACATACTCACGAGGACAGAAGTAGCAGAAGTGAGATCAAAATAACTTACAAGGCCACAGATTTGGAGACACTAATTCATCAGTTAGAAACTAAAGAGGAGAAAACATGATGCGCTACTTGACCACTGCTGATTTTGAACCTCCCATATGCCAGTGCTACAAGAGAAGAACAGTTTTAGGATCACACCAACGTATTTCCAGAAGAGATGGGAAAACAGTATTCTTTTATAATAGGCTGTTAAAGATCTCAGCTATAACACTGTGTTCAATTCCGGTCTCTTCTGGTTGCCAAACAAATTCAGATTGGAACAGGCAAAGGGTAACAAAAACATGAACAGGGACAGAGAATATCTATATTCCTCAGGAGCAAACTATTACAGTGAACAGAAAAAATATGTCAGTCCAAGAATGAAGGGACGACAACTGGCCCTAAGAAGTTCAGGTGAGGAATTAAGACACCTTTTACCATTTATGGAGTAAAGACAATCCAAAACCTGCCATAAAAAAGCTAGAGAGGGAAAGTACCCTTTTAGCTTTTCGGAGAGGGTAAATTTATGGCCAAGATCATGCAGTTTTTGTAATAGCAACTACGTCAAATCTATTATTGTGTCTCAATTGTTGAAAAAGAAATGTTGAGTGTTTTAAATGTTGAAAGAGAAATAAAAAAAAGGAATGTCTCCAGATCTCCAGTAAGTCTGGATTCATGCAGGCTTGCCTGGCTTCCACCAGTCAGCCTCCAGCACAGCAAGACCGTGGAGTACAGAAAACAGAAGGCCCAGGGCACTTGGGTGGATACAGACCATTACTGTGCCGCTTGATATGGACACACAACTAGTGCACAGGCTGTCTGCAAGTCACGTACAGGAACGGGAGGTGGGCTCCAGGCAAAGCACACCATCCTAACGGTGACCCCAGAGGTTGCACCTACACTGTAAAAAAGGACGCGTAGCCAAAGATTGGGCAGGTCTCTTCAAGCTCTGAAGCACAGGATATTGCAGAGTGTCAGAGACAGGATAACAGATCAGAGATGGACCCCTAGGGAAATTTCCTTGCCTTTAAAAGGAAGAGGTTCAAACAAACATTTTTCAGATTCCAATCTCCTCCTGTGAAATCCTAGAGCTAAAGAAATCACTGGGAGTTTTGCCACAGACTTCATGGGAGTGAGGATTTCACCCCTACCGATTTGAAAGCAAATCCTTAGTGCAACTGGAATACAAACACAAAACCTTGTTATGTCACACTCTGGGCAGACATTTTCCTTCAAGAACCGATAACAATGTGTATTTTTATACTGAAAAAATATTTAACAGATTAAACTTTTCTTACGGAAAGAAATGCTTGCAAGTTTATTTTTAAAGAACAAAATTATATCAGAGCCATATTTTAATGAATGAATCTTCAAAGAACCATGTGCTCTGCATACAGATCATGTATACAATACTCCTGATGTTATTGTTATCAGCTCTTGAACAAAGGTTTTAATGTTTGTTTCAAGATCTTTCATTTTCAATTTTGCATAAACCAGACCTGTGCTTTCCCTCAACTCTACAACTCTCTCCTGGGAGCTTCATAATGTCTGTGTCTGGATTCCTTTTTTCCTTCAGATGAGAAAGGAACGATTGTCCTGGTATAGGAATGAACTTGGTCTCTCCTGGATATTGTCTAACAACAGTGCCAGCACACATATAGTGGTAATGTATTAGATGCAGACTTTACTGCCTGTCCCTCTCCTCAAACCCCCCCAAAACAAAGCATAACTACATTCCAACTATCTATTTAATCTCTTTACAGAGCACTAAAGATCAGTATCAAAGGACTTGAGCCTGTTACACTTTTTGAATACAACGTGAAATCTACATAGTGCTTTCAACTTTGACTTGTTTTTAAGACATTACAGAAAGCATTCCATTTCAAAATCCTTTAATTCTTTAACTAATGAATAAAAATTGTAGGGGAGAGAAGTAAACTAACCAGTTTTATCTTATTTTTCTGAATTACTTCTTTGTTATCCTTCTGGTACAGCTCCATTTTCCTTTTGGTGTTCTCCAAATCCACATTGTTGGTCAAGTTAAATACTGCATAAATAATCAAAAGACAGAAAGCAAAAGTATTAGGGCGACATGCATGACTGACAAAGAAATACTGCTCTTTTGTTCTCTATCCCTTCTAGCACTAGATATAAACACCACAATAACAGAATTTATTTAAATATGCCCTGTAAAGCAAGACACAATCTGCTAAATCACTGCAAACTTCAACACAAGCCAGTAGAGTTCCCTTAGGTTTATACATCTGCAGGAGATAAAAATTGAGTCTTGCATCCTATTTTATGATACACATGAATAATCATAATATTATTCATAAAACATTGACCTTTTCAAGTAGCAGTTACAGCTAACAATACAGCGATACCTGTAAAATTAGACTAAACACACACATATTAGGACAAGGTTAGAAATGAAGTCATTCCACTTCCTAAGATTATTTAATGCATAAAGGCTACAGAGACTGACTGAATTCTCAGGCACACAAATTTTCACATCACTTGATAAATGCACCAATGTACAATTACCTTTGAGGAATCTGCAGATGCATCCTTATTAATAGCTTAAATGACATTCTTTTGATGTCTCTCGATAGTGACAGACTATCTCACATAACTATGAACAAGCAGGATCAGCCAGCAAGCTCCATAGTTTAGCACAACATTCCCAATTATCTACACGTGGTGCAGAAGATACCTCAAGAAATTGAACAGTTTCTATAATCAACAGCTTGAAAGATATAGGTGGTTTGGATGATGAGCAATTTGACACAATGCCTGAGCCTTTCACCTCTAGGTCATTGGTTCAGTTGTGGGCCAAGCAAATTCCAACTGAAAGCCATTATCACTAGGAAGTTCCTTGGTGATCAGAGTGGATGTGGGGCTCATGTCCATGGCCTTAAAGTTATTGATGACTGCCAAACTACAGCACTCAATGCCTCAAAGAGCTTTATCACCCACCTACAGTAAATTTACAAGCACAGCAGAGAAATCTGCACTGCCATTGGTAAATCCTTCACATGAAAACAACAGCGCAGCAACTGCGCTAAGTCAAACCCTGAGGAAGGGAAGGAGGTTCTAGTGGAAATGCCAGCAAGAAACTTGGAAGGTCTCGGTTTAGTTCTCTCTTCCAGGGTTCTCAAGTGGTTGGGCCAAACAAACCCTAGGCACACACACCACTGCCAAGACATCTGCATAAGGGCTGCTACAGAGAAATGGGAGGAAGCATGAAGCCCGTGTTGATACTCCGCAGAACAGCACACATCTCGGTTTGGTAAAGATGATATCCTTCCTTTCACCCTCTCCACAGGTAACAGGGCAGAAATGAGCTTTTAGGAGGGTTCTAGGCAAACCAAACTATGACTAGTCTAGACTGGCAAACCAGTTGAGAGCAGCAATGGAAACAGCAGGAAACCAAAGAAGGGAGCAAATGGGGGCAGAGGGAGAAAACAGGGAAGGTCCTAAGCACTGGAGTTGTGGGATACAGCCGAGTTCTACAAACCTCGCTAATACAGCGGCTCACTACGGCCAAAAAGGGGCAGTCCTGCTCTTAACTCCCTCTTCCCTGCTCTGACTCCAGGAATCCCTGGATGCTTTACAGTGTCAACAGAAACCCTCCAGTAACCTGAACTGCCCCAGCAAAGGCGTCAGGCAAGTGCCAGAGACAGTGCAAGGGAAGTAACAGAAATTTACAGATAGGAATATTCTCTTGCCAGGAGTACTGAACCACCACACCATCTTATTCTGATCAAAAGTATTCAGTCCTTCCTTGAACTGCAGCCAAAAAGGGACAGGCAAGATACAGCTGAAGAAACTTCTAACCTTAAGCAAACAAAATGTTCCATTTATTTTTTTCCTCTTTTCCAAATAATAATCAATAACAAGAAGATTGATATTTTAATTCAGCTGAACTCTTCTACACCCTGATCCCATCATTCTAATGTCAGAAGTGCTCCGAGATCACAGTTTTGTGGTTTAAGTATTTGACTGGGAACCAAAACCTAGGTTCAACTTCCAGCTTTGCCACTGATCCTGGGCAGATTGCTGGCCCTCTGTAGTGGAGATCTCCCACCAGTAAGGACCAGGAGCAAGGAAATAAAGCTTCCTTTCTTATACACATAGTCTCCTGCATCTCCTTACTATAGCTACATGCAGCACCTATTCCTGTAGTGTTGAACTCACCTCAGGTGTAACTTCTGGACACTGCTATAACCCTTCAAAGTTAACCACTCGGTTAATTGGAAGTGAGTTACCCTTTTCAAATGCGCTGCATTTTTTTCTCTCCAAAAGGCATAACCACATTTTCCAATTTCATATTGCAACATACATATACTTCCGGTCACAGCAGCATTTCCTTAATAAAACACATGATTTTAGTCTATTTTTAGTATTTCAATAGTGACTTGACCTCCAGCTTCCCAGCCTACAGTTCCCTGATGACAAGCAGCTTAACACTTGAGTATTACAGCAGAGAAGAACTGTCATGTGAAAACGCTGGCATACAATGAGACCTGGGCTCTGCAATGACAGCAGCTGCACGGGAATGTCAGCACTTCCTACAACTTAAATCCACACACCAGCTCTCTAAACTCTTCAGTGATGACACAAGAAAGAAATAGCATATGAGACATGCTGTGCTAGCAGGATGCCCAGATGCCACCTTCAGGTGCAAGAGGTGGAGCAAGATTAGATGCCAAATGCCTTTGGGCTCCTGAATATCTTGTCTATTTCTCTAAAAATAATCCAGCAATAAGCTGATGATCTAGGTTTTGCAACTATTGCTGCTTGAAACATTCAGGGTTTTTTTCCTCCTATCTCAGTTATCTTTAACAGGTTCAACTAGCCACAACCTAGGTTTGTATAACAAAAACTACAATATTCAAAACTCGTAGTGGGGAAAGTAGGCAACTTTTTGACACATGCAGATGCCTGCCTTTACTTAGAACTACTTACAGAAGTGGGTTTATTTTGCTACTTGGTATGAAGTAACATTTCCATGTAAGAGATGTTTCTGCACCAATGTTTAATAAATCTTCAATGCCCACCCGCACAGCCATCTTAAACGCCCACTGCTCTGTTCACAGCAAGGTGAAAGGTAGTTTATTTCCCCTTCTGTTTGCCTGCTGTGGCTGGAACCAAATCACAGGTAAAACCCTCTCAATGGTCAGATCTGCTCATACCATCCTGATTCTGCTCTGTCAGTCTTGCTCTACTCTGACACTTGGATATGGAAGGACACTAGCAATCAGAAAAATCCATGCTTCCAGCATCCTCAAAAGCCAGAGCAGATTTCTCCCATTGAATATTGACTCATAGTCATTAAAGAGGAACATTATCCTGGTCCTAAGCATCTGCTCCTCAACATTAAGTTGTCCACATCTCCAGACTTAAAATACTGAAGAGCTAAATTTTATTGCACAGTGTTAAGACCTGGATGTCTCTATATTGACATCAGTGTTAGCAGTTGTCCTTTCATAAATTAAGGGTATCTTCCCTCCCATTAAAAAAAACACTCCAGGAGCAAAATAAACTATGCTCTTTGACACTGCATGGTTATTAGTGGTCAAAGAGCCAGCCAAAACATCTTCCAACACAATTTCTAACATATTTTTCAAGAGCTTCAAACCTCTTTTCATCAATATTCAGAGAATACAAATTCCTGTCATTATATCCCTGCAATTACAGCTGACAAGTCCATTTTGTGAGGGGCATTAGGCCACAAAAAAATAATTATGAGGGTTTTTTTCTCCTCTCCCTTTCCCCTCTGCAAGTTATCTGGCATTTACAAGCCAACAAGTTTCAAATCAAAGAACATAGTCACTAATACTCAACATCTCACCCTTTACAGAGCTAGGACTGTGCAGGATTTTTTTTTTAATTTGGTTTGGTTTTGGTTTTGCCATAAATTTACTTTAAATGTAGTTCTTCCGAACATTCTCTTAAAAAAAAAAAACCACAAAACAATAAAACTATAAGAACCACAAAGAGTTAAAAAACTCTAACTGATATGCTACACCTACCCTGAAAAAATATTGGTGTAGATCTGAATATGACTGGCAAAGCAGATGGCTAGTTTGAAAAGGTTTCAAAGAGAAGCCAGACTTATTTTTGTCCATGTTGAAATATAGCATAAGCCGATATAAGAGGCCTGAAACCCTTCAGGGAAAAGAAACAGAAGCTGGTTTGTATGCAACAATTATTTATCTACTTATCCATCTCACATTGGTTGGTTTATAAAATGACTTGCCCTGAGACATCTGTTGAAGTGTAACAGGAAGACTATTGTGTTTTTCTGAAACATTTCATTCTCTTTAGGTAAAACTCCTTACTTCTGAAATTCAGCCCCTCTCTCAGGGAGACTTTTGCAGCTTTTCAAAACACAACATTCATTATGCAACTCTACAATAAATGGAAAAATATTTTCCTAGTTATAACAGGAAAAAAAGGACGATAAAAATTTTAATTATATATGGCACAACAATTTGCCCAAAGACACACAAGTCTGAATGATATCCCTCCAGTGCGGGGCTTTGAGTTCATAAAAATCTCCCTGTTTTAGTGTAAGACATTGCAAATCCTCTGAGCCTCCTCCTCCTCCTAGTTCCTTAAGAGACAGTAACGCTACCACGTAAAACCTATTTAAGCGAGGAATACTCTGCTGACAGTGTTTCAGCTGGCTCATACCAGCAAAGCAGATCAAAATTTAAAAAGTTAGTAGTGTTAGTTTGTTATAAACAATACTCCTCCCACCCTCCTAAAAACAACTCCTTAATTACTACCTTCATAAATCACCAGCTAGAGATCGGGAATAGCAGAAGAGCAACTGCTTTGGGCAGAGGGCTCTGAAAGGAGACACAACCACAATCTCTGTCTGCCCAGGGAGTCCAAACCTACTGGGGCACCTTCTGATGGTGCTTTCGATGCCTGATCCCTGTACTTGTAAGAGGGGTAGGACAGTGGTGAAGGGGAGAAAAGATGGAACAAATTTTAACAAGTCCCTTCCAAACAACATTTCTGGTTTTATAACAAAATAATTAACAGAAACAAAAGAAAACTCATAGCTGAGCCAGAAAAAAGCTAGTTAGGTATTAATAATTATTTCTGTTTATCTTCAGTTGCCTTTAATTGGGTCAATAATTTTCCAGAAAAATACCTTAGCATAGTAATAAATGGATTAAAATCACTCAGCCCCATCGGTCTACGAAAGACCATTTTGGCTGGAACAGGGTGGTACTGAACTCTTTGTTCAGATGAGATGACTGCAATGGATCTTTGATAAAGCTGCCTGGTTTCCAGTTGGGTTATTTCCACTATAAGGACAAGCAATACCATCCTCATCCACACACACACAGAGGAAAAAAAAAAAAAAACCATCCCACAAAATAAACACCACAACCCACCAGTGATGATAGATACCAAAATCCTTTCTATCCAAGGATCACTTGTGAGCAAGATAAGTGTTCTGAGCAAGACAAATCACTAAGCAGCTGGTAGCATAAAGTCTTAGAGGAGTAATGAGATACAGGAATCCAAAGGGCACAAATACAGCAGCCTCCTTTCAAGCTGAATGTACTGAATGTTTTTAAAGAGCAGTAATTACTACTAACAATTGTGCTGTGGTAATGCCCAGAGGCCTCATTCAGGTGTCAGGAGAATGGTGCCAGGCAGTGTGTAGACACATGGGAGGAGGCGGGTCCTGCTCTGGAGAGCTTACAGACCAGGTTTTGAAAAACTGGATATGGAGATACTCTGGGGAAGAAAAAAAACAACAACCTTGGAGGGAGGAAAAAAAAACCACCACTTGTAGAAAGAGCACGCAAAATTTGCATGATGTCCAGAGACTGCAATTTGCAGCAACACTCTAAAGTTTAACTTTGCCCTGCTCATCCTACAGGCACAGACCTGACTTATTCCAAAAGATGCTGTCCACACCTTTCCCAAAGGCAGGTTTTAACCCCTTCACTTTATTTTCCTTCCCGGTGTTAATGACAACAAACCGTGTTTACAGGGTTCTCAAATTGTCCAACCGATTTTTCTTCTGGGGAAAACTTGTTTTAAAATGTGGTTTCTATTTAAAGCCTTGTATAACACATTTTAGCCCAAAGCATTATTTAGTGGCTACATTCTAAACCACTTCAAAAAGATTTCTGTTATAAAAAACACATTAAGAGGTGACTACCCTAACGTTTGTTTGACCTTCCCCTCTCATGCTTTTGCTATACCACCCAACTCTTCTTTAAATAGGAAAAGTCTGTTGGTATAACAATCCTGATATGAAGGGGGGAAAATATGTTTCAAGTGAGGTCATACATCACAGTGCAATCACTGCAAGTGTTGGAGCTGACCCACCTGAAACATTGGGAAAATCTATCAGAATTGTGCCAGGGTCACATGAAGTGCATCTATACAGGATGTTTACATTTTGTCTCTGCCAAGCAACTACTTCATTTAATCCTCCACAACAACTTAGGAAACAGAACTTACCAGCAAAAGAAAACAGGGTAAAGCTGCACTTTGACCCTCCCGCAGAAAAACTGATAGTTTGGGGCAAGGCAGGGGAGAAAGGGGAAATCCATTTCTCTGATCCCTGGCTTCCCAACCTGGCAGCTCCAACCACCACCACCATCTACTGCCGACCTGCTGTACCTTGGCTCCACGAGGCACAACTTTGCACTGCAGGACTACACCCTTTCTTTCCTGTCTTGTGCCCTCTTCTTTCACATGCACAAGCAAGCAGGGAATTCACATACACTCAAAAAATGAATAAAAAATACTCTCAGCAGTAAAATAACTAACACAGAGTCAAAGACACATTTAACACATGGTTCAGTCATGCCACGCACAACACGCTCAGCAAAAACACTGTAAGAAGCCGCACTACTGCTATGTCCCAGACAACTGTCAGATGGAGAATTCTGCCCAGGAGCACGGGCAGGGAAGGGCTTAGGGAGAGCAAGATGTGCCCAATGAGCTTTGTCACCAGGGAAAGGGTAACAGGGCTCGATTCTTACCCAAGGGGGTATTCTTGAATCTGACCTGTGCTCCAGCTTCTGAATCTGCCTGCAGTTAGTAGATCATAAATGACCCATTTGATGGTGAAAATTAAGAGCATTCTGACTGCACCCCTCTGTCCTCTCATCACCCTGGCTGATAGATGACAAAACTAAGAGGTAGTCGGACTTCCTATTCCTTTTAGTGTTTAGGTGTCCCTTTCAGGCAAGCTAACTCCAATTCATAACAACTCCATCTATCAAGCTTCTTGACAAATGCATTCTTCTTCACAAGGCTACAAAAACCAGCCATGATTTCTGCTGCTTCTAAATCAAGTTACCAGTGCAGGCTCTGGAACCATTTGAAATGTAACAATCTAATTCCAAGAGCTGGAGAATCACAAAATTCTGCACAAATCAATGAGGTTAAGGCACTTACAGGTAAAACTTCAACTCCCTTGTTGCAGGTGCTGAAAACCTGAGCTCAATCCCAGCCAAACCCAGGACACCCCTGCAACAGCAGTAAGGAGGAAACCTGTATTCAATGCTACATAAATAAAAAGTTTTCCTTTCCATGAGCACATAGATTCTTCCAGGATCCGCTGGCTAAGATGCAACCATTCTTTCTAATCACTCCCTCCTTCCCCCGCACCATCCAAAAAATTATACAAACAGAACTACACCCACATCATCTCCTCCAGATATTTGGACCCATATGTGTGTGCCTGGTATTTCCCAGCCACACGATCAGCTCTCCAGCCTCAGCTTTCTGATGCCAACAAAAACATGATACATTACTCACAGCAATAAGCGTATCGGATAAATTTAGAGAAAACACCACAGTGCAAAGAGGAATGATGGCTCCTTTGAGAAACCAGAGGGCAGTGGCATCTCCATGTTTTCCTTGAAACCAAGTTCACTGCCTCTCTTCACATATTCTAAGCCACCTCTTCTTTCTCCAGGACAAAAGAACCCTAAAGCTTCAGAAGCTCGTAAAACCCAAGAAAAAAGCTATTTAGGAGTCACTCCTTTGAACACATCCTTGTTTTTCTAAGCAAAATCCATCATGCCACCATAAATCACAAGTCACCCCAACTATGAAGAAAATAAACTCCATTGATAACATAGTCTCTTCCCCAAAGGGCAAAGTTCTGCTTCAACTAATCCAAGGAGAAAGAAATCAATGCCTGTTCCTAAACCTTCTCCTTCTGCACAGCAACATAAAATGCTACCACAGTGGTATGAAAGGTCATCATCTTCAAAGCAGCTTCAACTACTGTACTCACAGAAGCAAAAATGATGAAAGACACCATATGGCTTCTGTCATGGTAGATAAAGCTAATGGAGGCATATAATGAAAATTTCAATTTCTCCTTTCTTTGTTTAATCTTTGCCAGTGCAGCACCGACGGTCCCCTGCATGCCTTTCCTTTCCAGCTAATAAAGCACTACTTACTCCGTGAATCATGGTTTTTTTTCTTTGACAGATAAAATGTTCTAATTAACAATGTCCTACAGTTCAGCAAATGTGATTTAAAAAGGTACAGAAAAAAGTAATTAGATAAACATCTGATAGTATGATAGATTTTATTACAGAAACTCAACTTAGACTTTCTCACAGGCAGCTGGGTCAGAAGATAAAAGCCTATGGTCTCACAGCACAGCACTTCAAAAATGCAAGCACTAATACTTACCAATTTCTTCTATTTCTTCCAGGAAATCATTATATTCACTTAGACTGGAAAAGTCTTCCTCTCTTTTATTGTATCTTTCAAAGAAGAGAAACAAGTATTTATGTGACACAGAAAGATGCAATTTCAATCCAACAAGGCTCCTGGTGCAAGCATATTAAATATTGATCTAGTTTTATCAACTCCATACTTCGTGGCTCCCACAACTGGCCAACGTACAGAATCTTATAAAGGAGAAAGACATGCTTGTTTCAAAGGAAAGGAGACAGCCTGGCATAAATCGGTGCTATTTTTGCCTACTGTTCGCCGATTCCTTTTCCAGGGTTACAGGTAAACAGGAGCACAGAGACTAGAATACACTAACTCCAAGCCAGCCTTTCAGCACGACAAACCTGTTAACAAAGGCAGCAACAACACCCACAAGAAAAGTTTTTCTGGAAGGATCAGAAAAGGGAGTTTGGCTTTGTGCCAACACCAGAAACCATACGTTAGCAGCAAACTGAAAATCCTACACAATTCTCTTATTTCGTATCAATAGATCATACCAGAACTCATTTATCCAACTCCTGACAGACAGAAAAAGTAAAAAGATGAAGGGACAACCAGCCAGAACACAGACAGCCTCTGAAAGTCAAGACACACAGGCTTTCTTCCCAAGAAATCATAAAACAGAGATTCTGCCTGCTCTGTGGACCAAGATATATGACACCCAGGAGTATAAACATCTAATCCCAAGAACTCAGGCCAAATTCCAATTTGGGGACATTTTTTCTGCCTACTAAAAAGTAATCTGGCAAATCCAAGCGGGGCAAGAATTTTACAACATTTTCTGTTCTAACTACACTTCATTCCGTCTTTATGACTTCATTCCAGTTTGACTTTTGTTTAACTTCAGGAGATTTTATAATGAAACATCAAAATTATTATTGCTTTCCACATCAGCATCCTGGTATTCAACAACGCAATTTCCCCACATCTCAGCAACATCATGCGATTCATTTGTGTACCTAAAGGCTGCCAAGCTTACGATTTACCTGTACATTCAATTTTGCACACAGGTTTGTTACATTCCACCCCAGCCTATTCTACCAAGACATCAACTGGCTGGTTTATTTTCCTTACAAAATGTTGTTTCTTGGCCACAAGGAGTGAGATGCAATTTTAGACCTCATTTATCTCAATTCCAAGAGTTCTCAAATCCGCCTGACAGACTCGTAACACAAGGCTTGTAAGGATGCATTTCCACTAACAATTGCTGTGTGAAACACAAAACAATGTGAACATAACTTCTCTTTTATCCATTTTCATTTTGAAGGGAACTGGCCTTCAACTCTCAGAACAAGTCCCCAGGGAGTGAAACAATCAAGTCCTGTTCCTTGCTCCACTCTCATGTTCCCCTCAAAGGGAAAGCAGCCATAGTTCTCAATATCTAATCATCTCCATTTAGGAGGCAACTCTTTGCCAAAGGAGGCAAAGAGAAACACCCGACATTTTCTAATGCTAAGCAGGAATCCCCTCAAGGCTAAATTAAGAATTCAGCCCTCAGTTGTTGCACAAAATCAGACTCTCTGGAATCCCTCCACGTTAAATGTAGACAAGTTTTATGGGTTGTCAACTTTATAAAAAAAAAAATTATCTCCTCTGTATTACTGGATGAGTAAGTCATTTGTTTAAAATGATGATTCATGAAATACATCCACCTTCTGCTCTATTAAGTGGTGGCACTCACATTTTCAGCACTTTCTTCCGAATTTCCACTTCCTTGTCGACAGCAGGATCCTCAAAGAGCTGTACTCTGAAGTTACTCTTCCGCAGGGGAGTGTCACACTCCTGGCAATTCCCAGCTCCTCTCACAAACAGCAGTTCCACGCAGTTCTCACATCTGTGGGAGAAAAGAAGGGGTATAAAGGCAGATCCATGTTAAACAGTAAAACACAGGATTGTCTCCCTTTTTTGTCGTTTACACACACACTGTAAGTACAGGGCACATCTCCCCTTGATTTCACTACCTCTTCAGCACCCAGCAGCGACAGGGAGGCAAGGGCTGTCCTCCATGGCCCAAAGGAAACAACCTCAGCAGCTCTAATGCATTTGTTCTCCCTGCCCAAACAACTCGGCCTCTTTGCTGAGACTAAAAGTTAATCCAAACACAATGATGGGTTTTGCCTCAAGGGAAGCTTGTTTATCGACACCATCGAACTCATTTCACATGGACCAGGCTGCAATATCCTTATTCACTCTGAGTACCATCTTCCTGCACAAAAAGCTCTGTTTATTTTCTTGATGCCATTCACAGCGCAGGTACTACTCAGCGCAAGCAGGGATACAAATCTTGCTCACATTTCCAAGCATCTACCAGTACTACCACGGAGGAACTGCTATAACAAACCTGAGCTAAACGCATACCATATTAAACCAGCGATCAGCATTATGCAGCTCTCCTGTGCCTTCTGCTAGTACTTTTAAAATTGCATATAAAATATAATTTACACAGAGACTGCACAGAAATAAACCACAAATACCTTTCTGGGCTTATTTCTTTTGTCAGATTTCAGATTTTAACAAGATGCTTGCTGTCCAGTCAGTTGGCATCTAATAAAGGAAGAACACACAACGAGAAAGCCAATTTTTTAACAAGTACTTGGGTACTAATACCATGTGAATTTCTAGCAGAGGACAGCACCTGCTGCAGTCACTTCCTACTGTGGGGAGGCAACAGGGTCTCTATTTATAGCTTTGCTACATTGAAGCCAAAACAGTTGTACACGAAAGGCTACGCTGTATTGTACCTTCACAAACCCTGCACAAAAGCTAAACCAGTTAAGAGAAACAATACTGACATGCTTGTGAGGGAGCTTAAATAAAAACTTTCGCTCTGCTGACCTACCCCCAACTAAACTGGTTCCAGTACTCTACAGAGGCAGAGCTAGCTAGAGCCAAGCAGTTTTACCCAGCTTCTGTACACAATTGTACCCTATAATTAAAAAAAAAAATAGAGCTTTTTTTTTTCCTGTTAACACAAGTAGAACTACTGTTTCAAAACGCATCTTGCGCAGCAGCTGCCAACGTTAAAGAGCAAACCTTGAATTTACTTGGACACTTTCCTGCTCCAGAATTCCTTCAATTAGAAAACCAAGCACAATTAAACACAATTTATCTGGGAAGGGAAAGAGCAAACTTTTTAGTACACTAGGTCTGAAATTCAGAAGGTGCAGGGACATCTGCTCGAGAAGCATGCTGCTTTATAAGAATGATTTAGCTCACCGCCATGGGCGAAGCAATATCAAATGGAAGAGAAAGGGAAGGCAGGGAAAGGGTTTTCACCTTCCTCCCCCTACCTGTCTGTGTATGCACAGCCCGGTACATAAGGACAGTTTCGCTGTCTCCATTTTGGCAGCTCATACTGTTTATGTCTCTCAACACAAGCAGCCAAAGCACAGCGTAAAAAAACCTGCCTCCTCTTTCCTATTTTTAAAGCTCTAGAAAATGGAGCATAAAGCTACAGAACTTGGCAGGTGGATCCAGGTGTCTGTATTTTTTCGTCAAGGTACTGCCTAAGGACCAACAGAACAGGGTCTCCATGTGCAAGACATTACACACAGACAGGAGCACCTGAAACTACTTCACCACCATCCCCCCACTTCCCTAAATCAAAGACATTTCAAGTTTACACAGGACTCAACCATGGAAAAAAATTCCCTCCTTCGAAAACGACTTTGTACAAGTGCTTCTGTGCCTTCCCAAACCAGAGCCAGTGTTTCTAAGGCTGGAAAATAGCTTTCCCTACAAAAAGAGATGACTCAACATCTCACTGTGGGAATCCCACATCAGGTGATCACATTCTCACTCACTTATGGACATCCACCCTTGTATTTATTCATGGATAATTCCTTCTGAATTCAAAAGGGGTCACACGGGACAAGTCAAGGGCAGACCTGGACTCTGACCAAAGCCTTCCTCCTCCCCATCTCCAGACAGATTTCATGTACACAGTTAGATCCCAACCTCACTTCCTAGCAGGTCTGCCATTCTCACCCCCACAAACCGCGGCTGGTTTCCCAGCAATGGCAGGCATGTTTGGTCACACATTTCCACCTGAGCCTTCGCGAAGGAAAAAAGCCATCTCTTGAATCCCTCTCAAACAAGTTTGTTTTGGTTTCGCTGAAGACCACTAAAGTCAGAGGGTATGCAAATACTGGGAAGGCAGATTTCAGTAAAGGATTCAATAAATTATTTCATGTCTTGAAACAAAAATTTCAAAACACGACTTGAAAAAATTTCTCTCTCAATGTAAAATTTAAAGATACAGCATGACTTTTGTTTTAAAGAGATGCAGCTATTTATTTGACTTCACCAAAGGTACCCAACCCACAATAGAGCCAGACACCCCAGACAGCACATGGAGATACCCCAGCACCACGGCTGGCATTACAGAGCTCTGTCCTGGCACATAGACCACATCAGTTCAGGTGATCCTTCCATGCCTCTGCAAGTCCAACTCTTCCCCACTTGCCTTAGCGTACGGACAGTCTGACTATGGAAGCCAGACATCATTCAGTGCATCTTTTATTGGCCAACACATCATGCATGGCCTTCCCCTACTGAGCTAAGCACTGAAACTCCTACTTAACTCCCCTTTGCACCAAGGCCAAAACAGATGGCCACGTGTTTTCTTAAATTCGGAGACTTAAATCAGTGATTTTTAATATGCATATATGTCTTTTGTATGCGTACATGCTACATAGATAAACTAAATGCTCATGCTTAAAAATCAGGTCTACATTTGTTCAAAACCGAGTATGTCTGAAGACAATAGCTCCACAGGAGGTCTAAACAAATACTCAGGGTGCAATATTGCTGATTCTCCTCTTCACACTGAGGTTTTATGGCCCCTGTGATCTGTATTCTATTTCACACATTCACTAAAATCTTTCATTACCTTTTAGATTTAAGTTTGTATCCTGAGAATATGTAATCTGGATGAAGATACCCATAGAAAACAGCCAGGGAGTTACAAGCGAGCGGATGATGGGAAGACTCTTAGTAATGTCACCAGCAAAAGCAATCACAACACCTCTGGGAACAATAAAGTTTCCTGGGTTTCCACCCCAGGATAATAAACATCAGTATGCTCATTTTCATTTCCATGGACACTGGTTTGATCTCTCTTGTTCTTCTCTCTCATCTCCATGAAATATTAAACAAACGGCTCAGTCTCTAAGCAGCCTAGAACGACACCACATTTTTGAGGAAAGCAAATAAAGCATCTAGATGGTTTGGCACATCAATGCACAAATAGCACTACATCCCCTCGTGTCAGTGTTCAAGGACTTCAAGATCAGGACTGTACTAAAAACACTTTTGGTATACTGCAGAAAGGCAGCCGAGGTTCCTCTCCAGAAAAACTTAGATATTTATCAGGTAAATTACACTTACTAGAACTGAGTGTTTGTTTTGGACAAAGTGTCTTCAAAGGGTACAAGATTTGTGCCCAATCCTGCATTCCCCACAGGCACATACATACTTCATGGAGGGATGATGGCAGATAAGGAATCACAACATTAGCACAGCTTGATGGTGCCACTTAGTTTTGTAGCTTGGCTGGTAGGAGAGCAAAGAAAACAGAATAAAGGAAGAGCTATTTTCAAATAGGAGTGCAAGATAGTCTTTAAAATGTTAGATTCTGCTGAGTATAGCAAAAATTTGCAGGACTTCAGATATGCAGCCAGGAGTCATTTCAGAAAAAAAACATCTTTATGGCTTTTGCTGTTGACTAGGAATAGTAGGGAATGAGTTACTCTCCTCCTTCACAAAGGCTATTTTAGTAGATATGCTTATTAAATAGCATCAAACATTTAGAATCTCTAAGCCCCTCTTCTTCAGCTTTTATAACCAAGATGTTTCTGTTATTTAAAGTAACACGCAAAACAAATGATCCTCTCTACTACAGAAAAAACAGTTTAGATTTAAAAGTAATAATACAGCCTTCAACATACAGCCAAGTTCTGAACCACAGACAAATAGAATGGAAAGAATCAGAAAAAAAAAAAGATGTGTTTTCACATGTTCAAGTCAGAAGGAAATTTACTTACAGAAATTGAATGACTCTTGACTTATGGCGAGGGAACATTAAAACCCAACAGAAAAGACACCCACATTAGAAAGCTTACAGAAAGACATCCAGATTTTTAAATCAAAGATGCTTCTAGAAACATTCACAGGCTTTTTGCTTCGCTTGGGTTAGACAATTTTGTGTTCTTGTACAGAAATTCTTGAACTGAGAGAAGAATGGCCCAGTTTGGAGCAAGCAGCTGTCAAACCTGTTTATTTCGCAACCTTCAGTACATTTAGCAAGTCCTTATAACCCACAGCGGTTTGTGCTATGTAGCCAAGAGTTCATCTGCTATTTGCAGTTGGCCACTGCAGGTTGATTTTCTAGGCTGATGGACTAATAAGCCCAGCTAGATGGCAGGTTCTTCCTGGAGTCTGCAGCAACGATCAACTCTGTGATCCAAAATGGGAATTGAACAAAAGCCATTTTTTCCCCCATGTTACAAGTTAGGGATCAAAATCTGAGGAAAGAGAAAGCAGCGTGACTGCAATGACACCAAATGTTTCTGAAAGCCTCGGAACAAAGAAGCTTGTGGGATCAGCAGCTCCCAGACAATCAGGGAGTTGGGGAAAAAAAATAAGTCTTTTCCCTTTCACACGTCAGCTTCAGGAACTCAGAAATCCTTATTCAAGTACTTGCAGAAGCAGCTGTCTGTGTGTTTTGGGCCAAATACAAAGAGAGAGGTGGGAGACAAAGATACCAGTTACTCATTCCCTCTTCCTCTGTCCAGATCCTGTCAAGTCCTACCAATATGACTTTGCTGGTCTCACCTTGTATGGACACAACAGAATGCTCCCAAAACCTTATCTGGCCAAAAAACCTATGATGGTTCTGCCTTCAACTAGTAAATAAACAGGTCTCACAAGCAGCCCGCACGCCACATAGAGATTACAGCTCATTACAGCAATAAGGCACATCTTGGCTTCCAGAAGAAATCACAACTCCATCAATCAGCAGATGAGAATTCTGTGGTTTTAAGCACAGTTGATAAGCTATCTCCAGTTGTCTGCAGCAGTAGACAACTCTGCAGTAGAGGGGATGCACTGCAAGACAAAATCTCAGAGATTACTTTGCTGGCATTTAATTTGTTTTCAAAAGTATCGGGACTCCAGAGAGCTAATCTTAACCCCTTCTTTAAATAACAAAGCAAAACCAAAAACCAGACTCTGGTACTCTGCCTATATCTGTACTATGTCAATTCTCAGCATCATCTGCCAAGACGCTGAGTGTACAACCATTCTTTTAGACTCTTTGTATCTTTTGGGAAATGGATGCACACACACTTCTGTTTCGATTTTGTTCTGTCAGACAAGTTCTGCACAGGAAGGAGGATGTAAAATGAGCACAGACATCTCAAAAATTTAGAGATACTTAGCCACAGTTAATCCTATTTTTCAAGCACCCATATACACACCCTGGTATAGAGACGAGCTCATCTCAACTGCACTCACCAGAAAGAAAGCAGATCAGGTAGTGGTTGAACTACAGCCTTGAGTGACTGGTATTTTAGGCAAAGACAGACATACTGAGTCAATTAATAATAAACAGAAACATTTCCACCACCCGCTGTGTTTCAACATCTCCATTACAAAACCATTTCAAGTGGCTTGGACCTGACAAAAGAGTCTGCAGCAAACTGAAACTTAACTCACATTTATCCAGTACAGATGAGCCTTTTTCTCTAGAAAAAAAAAATCAGAGAAGAATCTTTTAAGGTATTAACCCTGGATAGTACAGAGAAAATATTCTATAGGTATTTAAATAAAAGGGGTTCTTTAGGAGATACTGCTGCCTAGCCAATGCCTAGCACATGATCATAAAAAACATGTCTTACAGTACAATTATGTCACTTTGGTCAAACAACAGGCCAATACCTGACAGGCCAACTCTTGACACTTCAAGAGCAGCTGTGTGGCATTGAGAAATAAGTGTTTTCACAACGACAAGGCATACCAAAACCGACTGAGAATTTACCCAGTGTACCAGAACAACTACTTCAAATCCATTACAGTCTACTGGGCAAACACATGCACTAAAATAATAATTCAACTATGTCAATAACCCTTTTATTATGCTTCATTCTCTTTGAATAAGAACCTTTGCAGGTTTTCAGGGTTCTTGACAAACATCAGATTGGGCAGCTATTGGGATTAGCAGCTGCCCACAGCACGTGAATTTAAGACACAATTACAAAACTTTCCATGCCTGTCCAAAATGCAGAAACTGCACTTTTTTAAACATGATCCAGCTCAACATTGCCCATTGTCTCACAAGACAAACATACTTATCAGTAACAAGTTTAAGATCTCACACCGAGCTCCGTACAAGACATGTTGCTCCCTTCTCCTTCTGCATCCACTTGTTACCTCATGTGAAAGTCCTACGCCGTGGCATGGGTTGAACTGCCCCCGGAGCTGACAGGTCTTACTAACTCAAGTAGTTTGAGCATTCACTTTCTCAGTCTTACGAAACACCTGCATAATCCAGAAGTCAGACTGGAAACAACTAAAACACAGGCAACAGAAAATAAACTCTTCAGGGACCTAAAATAGTCACAACAGACCTTTTATTTGATCTGAAACAAAGCTTCTACCTTCCACTCTGTTCTTATAACACAGTTTGAAGTGCAACAACAGCGTGTGGAAGCAAGACAAGGAAATACAGCTATACGGTAAAAGAAGAAAAACATTTCAAAGGCATTTGTGGCATGATGGGATATGCTGACCACATTACTGACAGCTTGTCACAAGACACTCCCATATTTCACGTCTAACCTCAGAAAGTAAGAAGATAAAGATAAGACACACATCTGTAAGAGAACCAGACATGACCAAAGTTTTCCCTAAAAACAACAGTGGTTTGGGATCTCAATGGGAAATGCAAATGTTTAAAACTTTCTCAAAATCCAAAACCTTTCCCTGCAAATGACCTTCACCTGCTGAATGATCTGCATATGTTGGTTCATCTCTCCCAGCTTTTGGGAGGAACTAAGTTTCTGCCAAGAGCATAGGCTTGTATGTCACTGGAAGCAGAAGTACACTGTCCAGTTTCCTTAAGCTATTCATACACAGAGAGACAGTGTGGGTGTATGTGCGCTCAATTTAAAATGATTGAAAAAAACAGCCTGTTGGAGCACTATCTGCATTGTTCCTATTCCGGAGAGCTCTGAAAACACTGTCAGTGCTCAAAAACCAATGGGTGCTGCAGAGCTGTCCTCTCCTCCTCTAAGCTTGCTTGGTTTGAAAAGACCGAAGGAACAATCTGCCATGACTTAAGTGCTACGTGGGAGCTCCTGCATAAATCTTGTTTTATGACACAACAAAATCAACTATTTCTTTTTACATAACTTGTCAGAAACGAGTGACCAAACTCAAAGGTTAAAACGTCAACTCCCATTCTCATGAGCAGTAAAAGTCCGAACAACCTTGAGTTTATATGAGCAGCCTAGGACCACCAAAATTGTATTTCTACACATTAGGACAGCACCAACACCAAAGAAGCTGCTGTAATCTGCCTTCACACTGTTCACACTGTTCTTCCCCTGCTGTCCTCTCCCACAGGCCAGAAAAACATTTGTGCAGCCACATAGTTATTTGCTGGGTTATTTTTCAGCCAAATGAACTCTCCCATTTGGTTCACCACACAGTTCATAAATGCTTGTACCAGCTCATAGCAACAGGCAAACTGACAGTAGGAATGATCAACCAAGGGGAGAAAGCTGAAGCATATCACACCACTGCCATGAAAGTCTTGAAAGCCAGACATGTTTAAGACCATTCATTAGGGAAGCTGAAGCATTAAGAAGGACTGTGTTAGTACTGGACAATGTGGTTAGGTGCCCAGCAGCATGAGCAGGCACTTTTGTAAACACCACTACATACCTACACAGCTTTGCAGATCCGTTCTCAAAGCGGAACTACGAGAACCCTCAAGTGAACTCCAGGTCGCAACAAGTTGTGCAGCCAAACTTCCTGTAGATTTCAGGCAGGTTAGGGCATCCCACAAACAATGCTCCCATTCAGGCAGCTTCCACCAGTGTGACAAAGGGAGATACCCCCAATGCCAACATGCCCGTGACATGAGCTCTAGGCACCAGCACAGCTGGGCTGCAAAGCAAGGGAAGAGTACACCACCACAGCAGGCAACCTCTGAACAGCTTATGATGATGCAGGATCACATCCTTAAAAACACTGGCAATAAAGGACTCTCCCCAGCATGCAGCACACTCTGCAAACAGTGTAATAACATCTGAGGCAGGACAACTCAACCCCAGGAAAAATACTTCCCCTAGAAGAAGGCTCCTCACTGGTGCCGATGGAAGTAACCACAATAAACCCGTGGAGATGCCCAGCATGGTCACAGACCCCAGAAAGGTCCTTTCAATCTTAACAAGACCACAGAACTAATTTACTAAGGACAGCCACTGAGTGAAAGAGCATAAAAATCTGTTCCTTTCTCCGCAGGCTATAAATTCAACAGCACCCAATGCTGTTGATCAAAATTTGTCCTTCCCTTCCCTCTTAGAAAGCTCTTACGGCATACCCAGCTATTTTAGTTTGAACCAAAAGTATAAGGAGCGAGAACACAACCCAACAAAGTGTCCATTGTTATTTCAGGGTACCCTAAAAGCTGCTTGAACAACGCACTTCCAGAAAGACAAGGCGAAGTACAGTCACAATACAAGCAATGCAAGAACAGGTGAGGTAGCAGACAGAGGATAAGAAGTATTTTTCAGAATTGCTAAAGAGAGCCAAAAAGTATGACATATTATTTCAGAATACTTTAAACAGAGCATACGAGGTTACTTTAGAGGCAAGTCCTTCCACAATAGAAACAGAAGGCAACACAACTGAGCAAAACACATTGATGCATTTGAAACAAGTCACAAAGTCACCGAGATTTCATCACCTAAAGAGCACCAACGAAGGGAAAAGATAGCCCTATACCAATTAAGTAGTAGCATGGCCCCCCCCGTGATGTGATGCAGTCACAAAAAGGCACATGCAACCCAAGGACGTATCAGAAAAGCTGCTGCTGTCAGAAAGACAGAATCACCAGCAGGACCTAGGGAGACTTCACCTGAAATGACCCACGCAGTTCTGGTCACTCACATTTAGAACAGATGAGCTCACTCCATAAATACAGAAAAGGGCAACTAGGATGATCACAAGATTGGGAACACTGGATTATCAGAGGAGAAACGGCAGAAAAAGCTACTTAAAACTAAAACACTACTGGTCCAACCAGTAGTTTGATTGTCTTCAACAGGTAATGAGGTTTGATAACCAAGAAGGTGCCTCAAGTCCTAGCTATGTGCTCTAAATTCTGAAACCCTGAGACAACAACTCAGGAAGAAAAATAAAAAGGAGAGAGGAAAGCTAATTCTGGTAAAGAAGGTGAAATATTACCTGCATCTTTGAATACCGATTTTTTTTTTTTTTTAAGGGACTCCACACATGGCATCTGCTTCTTCTGCTCATAACAGAAAACTCCTAACCATCAGCCTAAAGCAGTCTTTCATAAATTACCCAGATTCATATTCTTTTATCAATAATCAATTAATTTATCTTATGTGGCATAAACCATAATATGAATGTGTCTCAGAGATCCAAACTTGACTCACTTGGATCAATGTTTTTACCTTCTGGAAAAAGAGAAGGCAAGATCATACCATTCTGCTTGTCTTTAATAGCTAATACAATAGCTCAAACAAAAACTAGAGAGTAAGTAAGTGTTCTCAGCAGGTCTTATTTCAGACAGTACGTGTAGTTTAATATGTAATTTAATACGGATACATATTCTACTAGCATGTAAAAACTTTTCTGGTCGCAAGTACCTATTAGCTGATGCGTAACTCTGTACCCTTGTTCTATGCCATGCCTCAGCTCACAAGTGTAGATGAACAACTCCTGTGCAGAAAAAGGTGGTGGCCATGACTCAACACATCATCATTCCCACCTCTTCATCGGTCCAATATGGCCTTAGGGAACAAACTGCTTCTCAAAACCGCTGCGTTTTCAGTGAGACAGACCAAAAGCACCAGCAGTTTTTGAATACTACAGACTCAGTAGTATTTCTGTGGAGAGCACACAGGTTTCCCAGACCACTGTAGGAAATTTTACATCATTCCCAATTCCCTACTGGAATTTCAATTGATTAGGGTATTATCCATTTCCTGCCCTAAAGTACCTTTTAGAATGACTTGCTAAATCTCTGTTGCCTTTACTAATACAATTTGAGTAGCTGGATGTCAGAGAAGGAAGATTGATCTCCACACCTTACAGAGCAGGGTCTAAATTATTCTTAACGTTAAGTTGCAGAAAATCTCATCAAAAGAAAGAAAAACAAGCAAAAACCCAAGTCAGTAACATTTTATTGCCATCTTTCATCCAAACAGAGACTTAATCCTTAAGGAAACAACCCTGGGCAAGTATCTCTTAAAAAGAAAGACTGGCACTTAAAAAAAAAGAAGAATCCACTTGCAAAGGGTGAAAGGGTTGTGTATTTCTATTTTTGAAAACATAGGAAAAAAATATATATTATTTTTGCCATGTAAGACACATAATTAAAGAAAACATAACAAACCATTCAGGGCCTGCTGAACAAGTTGACTTCAATGTAATCACACACAGAAACAGGGGTGTAAGGGACCCCCAGGGTCCTTCCGTGCATTTCTCCAGGGCCATGCATTGGACTGTCCAGAGAAATCTGCAGAACGTTTGCCCATGAACACGCCACAGGCCACACAGAGCTCTGCAACCCAGCACTAAGGTTTTGACAAATCTCCTTATTTTGTAACCTAAACAAGTTAAAAACTGAACCCAAAACCAAGTAAGGCATCTCTAGCTGCAATGCATCACATCTTTAGGAGTGCTGGTGCTCGCCTTGTGCCTGAAGCTCATTTGTGCAGCCTCACTTCCCAGAGCTGGCACCTTTGATCCAAGGATGATCTTCAGCATCACAGGTACCTTACCGTGCTCTGTGGCAGTAAGCTCTGAAACTGCAGCATTAATAAAGGCAAGTTACTAGAGTTAAGGTTTAGTTTTAGTTTCTGCAAACTGACAGATTTTTACTCTTGAAAAGTTTCTTTATCTCACCAATCTTTATTTTCACCAGTGTAGGCGCAAAGGAGATTCATTAGAAAATCCCAACAGCAGCAATTCAAACAGCTTCTCCGCCTCCCTAGTCTCATTTGGGAATATCCTATTTCCTACCGATTTTTAAGGGTCATTCCTCACTCCATTTTCACATAATCCCGAAACAACCATTATCACATCTTTTCTCAGCATGACATAAAATATAGACTGTGCTTCATAAACAGTGGAGACCTTAAGATTACATTCTTGGTGGGACACAGCATGATAAATATTTCAGGGATGTCTTGAAATACCCTATGATATACAACACGTGGACAGTGAAACAATTTCAAAACCAAATACATTTTGGCTTATTAAAAAGAGGAAGGAAAACACCACCAAAACCACCACCCCTGTCCCCATGCTGGCCACTGAACAGGTCAGATTGTAATTTCTTTTCTAAGAGTGACAGAGATCCTTACGCAGTTTTTTCCATTGTAAATTTAATTATAAAAAAACCCAAACTGCTTTTTCCTCAAGTTTAAAAATAAATGGCAATTGCTATTTTAGTACCAGCTAGTGAACATCACGCAAACTTTTTGAAGTTAAATTGCAAGGTCACATTCAATACACCTACTTTTAGAAGAAGGTATTAAACAAAAATAAGAAGGACATGTGTCAGACCTTCACTAGCTATGCTGGCATCTCAACCATTTCCTACAGATTGTAGGGAAATAAAGCCCAGCCCAATTTCAGTGAAGTTGGAGGTAGCTTCACAGGTTATCAAACAGGACTCTAGGTAAGCAAATACATTAGTCACCACACCAAAGACAGAACACAAACTGTTCTCTCCAAGTTGCAGCACATTTTGAATAATTTTATCACGATGAAAATTTGTGAGGCATATTCATTCTTTTCATATTTTTGGTAGGAGGGATAACGAGAAGAATCAGTTGCACAATGTGGGAACAGGAAACAAGACAACATGTATTAGTGGAAGAACAAAAAGACAAAAGAAAAAATAATTTTATTTTATCAAAATAAATTCTATTCTTGTTTATATTTATATCAATACTTGCTACACCATAAACCACACAAAACAGAACACTCCAGTGTAGTTACTCAGCAGTGGATGCAGACACCAGGACAAGAGACTGCAGAGGATATAGGGAGGATGACACACAGTTGTCCCCCGACATGGGTAAGCCGATCACCATCAAATTGTTGTCAAACAATTTGAAGTCAGATAAATATCCACAAATGTGTTCTTCATTATGTGGAGTTCCTCCCATGTATAAACAGTAAACTTGGAGCACAGATTTGTTGAACACTTGTGTGTGGCTCGTTGTTTCTGTGTGGAAATAGCTTGGAAGAAGTATTTTTTAATGTGTTTTAGTATAAACCACAGCTACCCACCCTCTGTAGGTTTGGGCCAATTTACTTGTTTTGCAGAAAAGTTACATTTGTTCCCATCTCCGCATAACGTTAAGTGAAAAAAGTCTCAAAATTTCCATTCACTACTTCAGCTGCGAATATCATGCAGACAATGAAAACCCACCGCTATCATCAGCTATCTATGGCATCACAGCCCACCAGTCCCACTGATCAAGCAAAGAGCCATTGAAAACAAGTGAGGAAATGGAAATCTGACCCAAGATTCAAATGATCAGTTCCAGATAATATTTGGCCTTATCTGTTTTATCCAAACATCAGCTGAGAAGCATTCAACAATGCTGCAAGTTCTCTCATAAACACCACACTGCCCCCTAATTACCCGGAATCTGTGCACGTATTCAAAAGCGGCATTTATTTAGGTTCACAACAGCTGTACTAAAGCCATGTATAAAGAACACTGTTCCTGGGCTGAGAAACAGTGACCAGTGTTTTCCCTGGTCATATAAATCACACATAAATGCTTGATATTATCTAATGCCACCAAAGCAGTCAAATTAAATCAAATCAGGAGAGTATGCCTTTGAGCACATATTTATAGGAAGCTTGAAAGCCTCTGAATACAGAATGTTACCCCTTTTTGTAAGCTGCCAGTCTCATACAAATAATAAGCTTATGCATCATCATTCTTATGATGACAGGATTTCTTCTTGAAACCCTCCCTAACCAAAGTATCTATTTTACAAGTGAATTTTTGATTCTGCAGACTCTCCAAGAAAGCAATAGCCACTAAAAAGCTCCTGGATGACCCACAGATTGGGGGACAGAGTAAAGAAACCCAAGAAAGCAAAGGATCAATCTTTCAGGAAACGGAGACCCCCTCCAATTCCTGACATTCTGGAGGTGCCCAACATCAACCAAAGCAAACTACATATGCACAAACGATACTCAAAAATGAATCTCTAATGCGATTCCAGACTGCGAATTATATACTCTCATCATTTTACAGAATTATGTATTACTATGAATTATTTGGTTCAATCCTGCAAGACTAATGCACAAACTGTCCTCGATGTCCAACAGGGATAACCTAGGCAAAAAAGGCTCCTTCCACCAGAGTTTAGGGACTAGTTTTCAAAACAGCTGTGTGAAGTCTGAATTTTTCAGATTTGAAAGCAGGATCTCAACACTTTGGCACACACTGGGGTGGGTGGTTACTTGTGTGTTGACTTATGGTTAACGGTCTACTTCATTTAAATCACCTCTCCTGCTATTTATAATACAATTTTAGTAAGTTCTCTAAAGATTTCAGATTCCCATGAATTTAAGTCACCTTCCTTAACTTTGCAACTTCTACCTAAAGGGCAATCCAAGCTGCTTCCACCCTCTAAAACCACACGCAACATTTTGGATAGTAGTAAATGGTGTTCTACTGTTTACCATCATTTACTCCAGGAAACACTATGATGCTACAGACAAGTGATCACCTTACCTCTTTTACAAAGGACATAAGCCAAGTTTACTATTCAAAAATTAAAAAAAGGGATTCCAAAGATAAGGAGGAGATGGGCTGTTTGTAGAATCTGAAGATTGCACCCTGGCTACCACAGCTATCACGCCCTCAATAATTAAACCCTGAAAAGAATCCAGTTACCAGCACAGGCTCTTGTTCCTGACCGATGGTGCCATTGCGCAACCAAAGAATTTGAAAAGTAACTACAGCCTTTTGCATTTACAGCCTATCAGCTTACCCAGTGCACAGAACTCCATACTGGGTGCTTTCTTTGGAAAACCCTGTAAAACAAGTCTGGTGACACCCACTGCAGCACGACTTGAATCCAGTGTGCAAAGATAACCAGTCTAACAAAATTCCCCAGTAAAAAAAATGCTATGGTTGGTTATAAAAATCACAAAGGTCAGGCCACATTCCCGAAACGACTGAACCCATTATAGAAAGAAACACACCTCTGTCTGAACTGGTGAAGCATAACCTGCTGCCCTACCATTACCACCTTCCCTCAGCAATCTAGTTAACTGGAGCAGGAGTGGATGTCAGCCCCAAAACTAGAACCGTCACTCTACCCTATGAGCTTCCCAAGAGGGTTGACAGGGTCAACAGAAATAAATAAACGTGGACATTAACTCAGTGATCCTAGGGATGTACATAAGATTCTCCCTTCTTTTCCCTCCTTTTAGGAGGCCTTCACATGTCACCTTATGCTTTGTGCCATATCACCACCACCTCCATGCTGAGTCTTCAAAACCATTTTGTATTAAAAAAAATACATGACTCTGATGTTTACTCAAAAAAAATAATCCACCCCAAAATATCACCTCTAATAGCAATTTATATTACAGTTTCCAGAACTGCCAAGTACTTGCCTGCAAAACTTTCAAGTGATGGGACTGCAGCACCTGTGAAATACTAGTTTTTTATTAAGAACTGCAGAAATCAGCATTATTTGCAAGGGAACTTCCTTGCTGATCGGCCCTTATGTAAATATAATGCAACCAAATATCAAGATGATCAATTTTCACCTTTTATCTGAAAGTGCTCACATGGAAGAAAGACTCTCTCCCCTACAAAGGGGTATTTCCTGCTGGTCATTTCCTCTTATCTGGTTGCTGAAGACCTTGACAATACAGATTCCCACACTTTCACTTCAAGGCAACCGCCCTCAACCACACAGATAAAAATCACCCTCAACTGCTGCCCAGACTGTATACGTGGAATTAAATCTCAGTCAAATTTTCAAAGGCTTTCAATGATAAAGTGTTAAAATCGTGGGAACGTGTACAGTAGAGGCAGCTTAAATGTAATGCTGTTTAATTGCCTAAAGATGTGAATGCACTAATAAGATAATAGTATGTTTTGGTTCTAACTAGGCAGCAATTGTCACTCCGGGCACAAAGTCAAACAGTTCAAACTGTCACCAGCACCTGCATCCTACCCTCACCTACACAGCAAACCGCTGACAGTGAAAGACAAACCCGTGTGTTTCTGCTCAGCAGCTTTTAGCAAAACCAGATCCAAGTGAAGCTAAATGGTCCATTAAATGGCTGTGCCAAAAGAAGTTCTTTGGTTTTGACAATATACAATTAAGTCACTTTTTCCATCCCCAAGACACCCATTTAAGAGGCATGTTAAAACTCAATACTTCGTCATAGGTAAGTTTAAAATGTGTGTATAAACTGTAAACTGTTGCTTAGCCATTCTCAGACATAACATGTCAAAATGTGAATATGTTCAGATCTTTTTCACTATGAAAAAAATCTGGCCTCATCCTTCAGGCAGCTACTACTGTGCAGAAGCAACCTGGTTTCATGGCCCTCTGGGAATAGAGGTCTCATGGAAGGAGAGAAAACAACCTCAATATCTGGTGGGCTTCAAGGAGGTCTTGGATTCAGCTCCATATACTTATCTGAACACCATCAGTAAACAAAAACTCTGTTCATCACTGTTTGCACAATCAGGCCCCTCAAGACAACAGCCTACTAAAAGCAAACAAACAAAAAACCACTACACAGAAAGGAGAAAAGAAAAACAAAAAGACAGATCCTGACACTTGAGAAAATGCTTATTATATGCATTGGATAATTCCCATATAACTGGAGTTTTTGCTTTCCCTAGCACCACAGCGTGGATCTAGGACTGCCCCACGTTCCCTTCTGCATGCAGCCCTAGCAGCAAGGCCAAACTTACACCAAATATTGTGGGAAACTCATCAGGAGCTAATTTTCACTTGTTCTTTGCTACAGACAAATACATTTGAGTCTTTCTTCAAATACAAACACTATAAAGGAGCAATACCTTAAAGGGAAACTTGAATGCTCTTTCAGAAAAGTGAGAGCCTACACTTGACACAGAACTCGGCACAAGAGACTACAACCCTGCTCTGCTCCATTCAGCAATACCAGCAACGATCTTTCCACCACTAAAAAAAGTTCCCTTTTTCCTGATCTGCAGGAATGACTTGTCAACCATCACGTTCACATACAGCAGAAAAACACAGACAAGAACTGTATTGCCCAAAGGACTGGTCCAAAACATGGAGCTTGTCATTCCCTGTTCTGGAGTCAAAAGTGTCCATGTTTGGGCAAAGCACCAAAGACACTCACTCTTGGTTGTCCTTCCTGAAGATCACTCTGCTGTAAAGGTCACGCAGCAGAAATGCTTCCTCTGTATTTCACAGGCTGCTGATGCCACCTGGCCAAAATGCGTCAAGCCAGTCACTCCCAGCGCATTAAGGCAAACCGGTTACAAGACAAAAGCCTTCCTCAACTTTGAGGAGTGTTTACAAATGTGATGAATGCCAGTGTGTCCTAGCATGCCAGCCTGAAAATAAGTCAAGCACCTGGACCTCAGCACAAAAGGCTGACTCACCTGTATGGCAGCTATTACTCTTTGAAAAGACCCCAAGTCTTTATCACTACGGGGAGACGAAGTACTTTCAGGAGGCTAAATGGGAGCATGACTTTTCCTTGTCCTTCTCTCCACCTGCACATACCACAGATCAAAGTTGTGGGATGGCTTCCCAAGCCAGGGGACAAAGATGATTTGCATATATGCAATCACTCTGATATGGCACAAACACCTCCTGACACCAGCCCACCTACTCCACTCCAAGAGGGAAAAGAAAAACAGCATACAAATATGATCACCCATTACTTAAACCTACAACCCGTGAAGTTCTAACATCAGTGTTACTTTCCACGCCATCCTGCAGCTCCACTGAAAAATAATACATAAAACTGAGCATGCAGTGATCACCCAAGTATTATCTTGTACCAGCTTTTCATTCACACTGGTGACAATGCCAGAAAGCCACTGTAACCCAAACCCCCTGCCCAAGCTCTGAAAGGACTATGAAAACACCTGAATGAGGTCTGAAAAGTACCCCCAATTCAAGGAGAAAGTTGTACTCTCCCCAGCAGAGTTCTTTTCAAATTGCAACATCTCCAGTAATCCGCAAGCGATCCTTTTATTCTCAGGAACATAAACTTTACATAACATGAAGAGAGGGTTCCTTGCAATTTGTTTAAGCTAAATCCAAATCCAAGCTATACGGTGTTTGAGCAAAAGAAAAATGGAGCCTCTGCATGCTCAGGCTGTCAACTAAAACAAACATCTTAACTCCCAGAGAACGTATCGGGGAAATTGCATGGGATCATCTGAGCTCAAAGTGGTTTTCTGCACGGCTGCCACATGCCTACGTGGCCACTTTATGCTGTAGGAACGCTACCAAGACAGCGCTCTCCTGGCACAGCACTGAACCTATCAGAGACACATACAACAACGTCATACACAGATTTATTTATTTTTGCTGGCATCACATACAGCTACTACAAGTACAAGGTAGAATCTAGTCCTACAACAGCTTATCCTACTTTCAGATCTAGGCTACCATAGTTTCCCACCCCACATTCAAGTCCCAGTACCTGTACAACAGCGCACATGCAGGGGAGCAGTACAAGGAACTAGTTCAGTTGATAACAAGTCTAAAACCCTGAGATGGATCGCCTCCCTGAACTGGTTCACCAGCCAGTGGCAACAAAAGGGGCGGGAACACAAAGATGGGACAGGTATGTGACACTGGGAACATCTCGACTTCAGTTAGCTGGAGGGACCATGGAGACTCAAAAGCAAGTCAACAGACACGTAGCTGGGGGGGGGTTTTGTTTGGTTTTTTTTAAACCACGTTTAAACCACTGTTCATCCTTTCTTCCTGTCACCTTTATACACAGACCAGTGATGTCCGATGTCTTCATATACATAGCACAAAAATATTTTACCTCAAGGCCAGTCACAAAGCTCAGATGTGCTAGAAGCAGAGTGCGGGATGAGTCACAATGTTTTGAGAGCAAGTCGTAACAGTATCACCAAAAGGGCACCATCACAGATGCTTGGCAAAGAACAACCTTTCTGTTTGTGAGTGAGCTTAAAAATGCATAGACAAAAGCTGCACGTAAAGGCGTATGGCTGCCGAAGCATCTCGGAAAACAGAGGACCCACAGAAGAGACACACAGAGGGGTAGCTGCACAATAGGTTTTCTCCGGTGGCAAAACAGGCCTTGTTGCTGCGTATCCCCATCACACCCTGTACCTGCACTGGCATCACAGCTTGCTGCCCCCCAGATGCACCGATCTAATGGTATGTGAGGCTGGAAAATAAAGCATAACACAAAAATTAATGAAGGGGGGGAAAAAAAACCCAAACAGTCAAGTTTCTAATAACCCCACCCACTGCTTTTGAAACTCTTTCTTCTTATACTCAGATTCCTCTCCCCCAGGACCAAAACTTTAGTTTTAACTCTGCTCACTAGTACTGAGATGATCCAGGGGATTACCTGCCTAAAAACTGCGAGCTGCACAAATCAGCAGTCTATGAGCTCCATGTTGTAACACAAAATAAAACCTCTAAAAAGCTCCAGAACTACACTGCAGAGCAAAGCTGAAATACAATTACCTTAAGTAATGCAAATGCCGTTTTCTGGAACGTCCAACAGGTATTCATAGGATTGGCATAGTCTAAGTTCAACACTTCTCACTGAGGTTCTCAAAAGGCTATTTTGTGATTGCTGTAGAAGCAGGTTAAAGGGTAAACAGAAAAGAAGTGTTAACGTTCCCCTTACAGCACACTTCAAAACTTGGAGAGATTCCTGTAAAATCATGATGATTTTTCTCATCACTAACACAGAGGCAGCAATGTTATTATATCACAGGAGAAATACATCAGCATAAAAAGTTTTATACACAGAGACACTGAGCACTACAGAAAAAGAAAAAAAAAAATCTATGATCCTCTCTAGTCAGAGAATGTTTTAATCAGTTATTTTCTGGACATTATCAAGCACATCCAATAAATAAGGTACAAATAGCATTCTATATCAATAATAGTATGCTACCATATATACAGAGGAGCCAAGCTAAGATTGAACAAGGAATCCTTTTTTTTGGCATTTAACTTCTCGCTGCTAAAGTCCAAGACAAAGCTTGGAGTGAAGCTTTTATGTGCTATTTATACACACCTCGAGACTCCAGGTAAAAACATTTTAATTATCTTTAAAGAAACTAAAAAAAAAAAATCTGCAGAAATTAGGAGAGGAAAATAAACAGTTTTATTAAAGTAGTCCCTCCAAACCTGCACAAAAAAACCCCACTCACTCATCATGAAATGATTTTGGACTGGTCTATTTATTACAATCCCTAGTCAAAGGCTGAATGAGGCAAAAGAGGTCAGTGCTTAAGATTAGCAAGTAAATGATCTGATGCCACTCGGGAGAAGATGAGGGACAGCCATTTAAGACCTTTGAACTGGTAATATTTAAAGAAAGAAAGAAAGAAACCCACAAACATACCTCTCCCTCATATTTCAACCACCTTCAGCTTCTACTGTAAATAGCCCAAATATGCCAAATAAGCCAAATATGAAAACTGACTGCATTAGGACAAACTCCAAATCTACTGCTATCAACTTATCTTAAATAAACTGTTTGTGTTAAGTAAACTATTTGACAGAAAAACTACCGTCAGAAAAACTGATGTACATTTTTTAGAAATCAAAATAAATAGTATGGTTTTGACCCTAAAAATAATCATCGCATGAAGCGCCTCCCTGTTTCTGTGGGCTACCTGCTTGAGTGAGGCTACACTGGCATTCCAGCACCTGATGAACTGAGTTGGTCTTCTGAACTAACGCTCTTGTTCTTTCAACTGTTCCGCTGTTGTATTGCTCTGCATCCAAACGGCTAGCAAACATTAGAAATGTGTACTTTTCAATTAGCTGTCACAAATTCACTACAGAAAGCTGTGCACAGTAGCAGTGTCTATACTGATACATATCTGACACTGCCCAGCACGAAATGCCAAGAACAGACTGGTACAGCAAATGAACTCATTTTCCTATTTCAGGAGATGTCAGATCTACTTGCCCACACCAGATCTTTTCGGGTAAGGCAAGAGTCTCCGAAAGCCGTAACAATCAGGTAGGGAAGAATTCCAAAGGTAAAAAAGCAGTGTTCTTGCAGGGACATGTACTAGGGGCCGGGGAACCATCAGGACCAGGGCTTACAACCCAGTCTGCCAAAGGAATCGCAGGCTGCACTGCATTAGCTACAGCTTTCTCCAGGCAAAGGCTCAAATCACAGCAGGCCAGAGCTGTCTGAGGAGACAAAAGGCAGATCCCTCCTGCCCCATCCTATCTGGCTGCCTACCAGAGACTCCCCACAAGCCTGTGCCGGTGGCACTGGAGGGCTGCACACTGACAGTCCCAAGGATGCGGGCTCCAGAGCTGCACCACCTCCCACGAGATGCCTGTGTGGCTTCTCTTGGTCTGCTCTGAGAGCAACCATGAAGATCAAGTGTTAAGCCTTGCTAAAGAGTGAATAAAATTCTGGGGCTTCTGAAACAGTACGAGTACCCCTAATAGGCTCAGCATACAGTGTTCCATTTGTGAGGCTGCTAAAAGGTGCATAAAAAGTTGGATTTAAAAAAATATGCGGGAAAACATCCTGATGAGCCTTGCTAGTGTAATGCTCCAAGTAAATTAAGAAAATAAGAACAGTCAAAAGCAATTAGGATACTAACAAGTGTGGCTTTCTCTTAATACTATTTTAAAATTTCTTTTTAAAAACTTCTTACTAGATGAAATACAAAACTGCATACTGCCAAGAAAGGGGGTATATAGAGAATACCATTCTCTACAGTGTCATTTGTATTATTACAAAGACAATACTATGTGTAGTAGAGAATGTTTCTGGTTATTAAATTTTATGTTTCTATATCCAACGGCATCACATTATATATGGCCCTTTTCCGCAATTAACCTCCAAAACACAAATTAAATATTAATAGATAAATGTCAATTATGATTATGAGAAACAATAAAAGGACCATAAATTAAATAATGCAGATAGAACAATAAAGTATTTCACATGGTCAAAACAATGTTTCAGTGTTAATCTTTTCTTATTCTAATTGAAAATGTAATTATGCAGGTGGTGCTATTGCATAAAATTTGGTAAGCAATTACGATTCACTCCAGTAAGAAAGAGAAAAACAAGCCTTGTTGCTCCTTACAGCCAAGCCCAGCAGTGCAACATTATTCGATTCTTCACAGAAATCTTCAGTCTGAGACTGTCCAGAGTGCAGTAGGATATTTTCACAGTTACTCCTAGACTATTTCCATTCTCTGTAATTAATTATACACAATTCTATATTTTGTTCAGGTTACCAGCTCTCCCATACATCCAAAATATTTTCCCACTATTGTGCTTTTTAACTAAGGAACTAACCTTAGGCTTGCTTAGAGTTGAGGAAAAAACCCAACCGCAAAACAGAAATATTCAAACATGACACTCAGACAGCAACCTTCATTGCTTTAGGGTCATTGATTCTGTTTTCTGAGGCTGAATTTTATGGAAAAAAGAGAATAAAAATAAAGGTCTGAGACAAAACATTTTTAACAAACTACCAAAAGCAGTCAAAAGTTGATTTAAATAGCAGCTGCTGGATGCTCAGATGTACAACTCTTCCTGAGCTTTACCACGCTGGTCATCAATGACTACTTTACAAATTGTAAATGACATGGGACATGCTGTTCACAAACAAAGCAGATTTATGGTTATATTCAGTTGTTCCTGCTACCTGAAATTAGAATTAGAAGCTCATTAAATATGAATACGTTTCAGAGAATGTAGAGGCACAGCATTATATTGATGAAAGCTTCATTAAATTTTCAATGATATAGCTGTTTCTATATTTGTGAAGGAAGGACACAGAGTAGAAGAGTTGAGGCAATTCTCCTTCGGGCAACTTTGCATCTTTCTACAATCCCTAAAAAAAAAATATGGATTTTAAAATAAAACATTGGACTAATTAGGTGTAAGAGAAAGTGTTTGTGGTCCATTATTCTCAGTGAATGATTACATTCAGATCAGCACGTCTTGTTTACATTTGCCAATTACGCAACTGCTGTTCAAGAAGAGGAGAAATGGTAGAAAGCTAGAAATCAGGTTCAAAAGATCTATAAAATACAGACTCTGTACGGGTTCTGAACTCACTTAACGGCACAGGAATCTTTTTAAAATATCCAGTTAAAGACATAACAAGAGTATTGGAAATGAAGTCTTACCTAGGAAACAATAAGACATAACTTCTTGTGCAAGTAGAAATGTAACACCATCGAAGTCATGCAGTAACACAGCCTTATTCTTACTGCAGAGACTGAAACCAAGAAAAAGACCTGTGACAAAAAAACTAGACACAAACCCACTATTGAACTAGATCTCTAGTAGTAGTATTGGCAAGTCGGACAGATAAAATCTCCATATGCAAAACATCCATAACCACGCTACATGAAAGACCACAGAACCAAAAACGCAAAGTGAAAATTCCGGTGGTCTGATCCCTCTTGTGGTCACGCACTACGATATGAATTTACTGTATCTCCACACTACATTAGCCTGGTTTCCTTTGGAAAAAAGGCTTATGCAACCAGGCTGTCACTCAGCTCCTCCCCACCCACTCCCCTCCATACCCATTGCCTCATGCTAACTAAGGCAGGCAGCAGGGTAGAGGCCTCACTGTCCTGTTACTCCTCTAACGAGCCTACACAATATATGGCCTGGGCACTACATGTTCTCTTTACAGTTAATGTGCAAGGCCTGCCAGGAACCCAGATGAAGGGTTGTTAGGACCACCACCTCCTCCTGCCCTCTGGATAGGCAACGCTCAACTAACATCCATGTAGACAATACCAGTTTCTCCTCAGACATTATTTCCTCTGCCCTGTTCAAATGTTGCTTCAACATATTTACGTTCTTTCCCCCCTCCCCTCCAGCTTTCTTTGGCATGCATAGTCAGCATTAAATAACTGACCTTCTCAAAACCACCGTGAGGTAGCGTTATCCCCACAGTACCAGATAAGGAAATTAAGCCACTATAATTAACACTTGAAGCATGCCCAAATTTCACATTGCTGATTTGAGAGCGATTAGCATTAGCGCTACACAGGATTTCCTCTGCTCAAAGCCCAGCTCCTGGGGAGCGCAAGAGCTGTTCCACTCAGCCTGCACTCCTGCAGGAAAGTCCGATGAGCACAGCCAGAGACCCTGTGAAACGCTGGGCTCCACAAACTTGGCCAAACATCTCAAAGGCTCTGCATCTCAAAGGTCCTGGGTGCTGCTCCAGCCCAACAAGGGAAGGCAAGATACCAGAGTGCTGACCCCTTCTGCATCCTTCCTTCTTCCCTGACCAAGACTTTTGGATCCAGGTACAGACTCCTTGCTCATCTAATTTCCATTTAGACACCTACACTCCTTCACTACAAGCGCAAGCACACACAGAGACACTCACTAACCCTAGCTCTGATCTTCCCACAGCCATTGGCTCCCCATGCATTCATCCACCCAGAACCCCACACCTATTTTTTCCTCAGTCTTCCCAGATAGTCCTTGATGCTTCCCTCACCCAGTCATCACTCCTCCTCTCAAGTCCTCATGTAGTCTCATCCCTTTTTCCAAGCAAGTCCATCTCATGATCTTTGCTGCTTCATTTATTATCACACAATAAGGCAACCTCCCCTTTCAACTCCACTACTGCACTTCAGAGTTTCCCCAGAGCCACAAGGTGTTCCCCAGTCGCATGTACCTTGGAAAAGAGAGGGCTCCTTCCCAAAAATCGGTCAGCTGGCAGCAAAGGTTCCCACACAGACCCCATGCAATTTGAGCTCCCTAGCCTCACCCCAAAGAACAAACCTACAAGGGGTTGTTCCACTCATATATCCCTGAGATACAAACCACACAGACAGAGCTAATTCTGGCCACATCCACTGTTCTGTCCTGTGTTACCTTTCCACAAAACCAGGTACAAAGAATAGAAATCAAGGATTTGTTTAGCAAAATTTTAGGCCAGGCTTTGTTGCAAGCATAAAACCAAAAAGGTTCAAACAACTGAAGTAATTCTAGACTGAATTCAGACAACCAGGTCCTAATTCCTCCAAGCCTGCTCAGCTGACAACATTCACAGCAACATCACAACATCCTGGTGTTGCCCTCAGTCCTGTTGATCTCCCTCTCCCCCTTTACAGAATTCAGCCATATCCCAAAATTAAAGATAACTTTTCATTTTTTTCCTGGAACAAGGAGATCTTGGGGCTTTAAAGGCAGCCTCCCACATCCAGTTCACAGCATATCAGTCACAGGCTTATCAAGCCACACAACTGCCACCAACAGTCCTTCCTGACGCCATCCAGGGTGTGTAAGGACTAATTTTCTCAGTCTTTTTCAGCCTGCAGACAGCTACTCCCAGACAAATCTGAACTCTTCTATTTACACAAGGCTATTTGTATACTCACACAAAAGATTACTTACTCATTAGTTACACCTACAGATAGTTCAGCTCCTAATTCCCACAAAGGTATCAAGTTTTTGCTTCATTTTTTTTCTGTTTTGCTTTACAGAAAACACATAACACATTGCAAGTAAAGATGACAAAGACATATAATGTTTGTCTGCCTGTACTCATCTGGGACCAGAGGTCTTTCTTCTTCACCCCACCTCTGCCAGCATCTCTTGCAATACATCTAATCCCAGTGCCAAACTTTCCTGCCCAATTAGACCTAACACTTCCCATGCTGGCTCAGCAACATTAGCCAAACCACTCCCTTGCCTTTTGCTGTCTAGGAACATCAGTCCTTCTTTGGCACCCTAACAGAGAGACTGACAGCCTGGCCACATTGCTTGGCATTTATAAATGCAGAACATTCTTAGGACTTGGGAACTTGTACCTCAACAGTGCTCCTTAAAAAAAAAAAAACAAACAAACAACCACACACACAACACCCAAACCCCATTCCTCACTCTGCCCTACCCCACTATTTCCTAACTCTCAGCTTATCACTTATCCTCGTCTATAATGTTAAAGAGGTTGTCATGCTCACATTGAGCCCAGGATTCTGCAAATGCTCAGACACATAATTTAAACTTAGAGCCAATGATGGAGGTGAGACTGTGGCAATAGCAAAAATCATTATCTACATGTTTGCCAATTCGGAGCCAAAATATTTATCAGACCAGATGACTTACTCATTGTTCTTTTGTGGCAAAGGCATCTTGTTCTCACTTCTCTGAACTTACCTGCATTCCACAAGAAAACACCTGCAAGAATTTCCTAATACATTCTCTCCCATGTGTGCTATATTCAAAGGAAGAACAACTTAATCTCATTTTCAGAGCATAAAAAAAACATTCTTAGCTAGGACAATTAAAGCCTAATTTTGGAACATATAGCAGCAGTTCCTGATAATTTCTTTCCTCAGATCTGGTCTTGTCAAATATAATTCTTGCAAAACATTTTTTTAAAAAGAAAAACCAAGTAGATGTCATTACAAAATTCAGTTCACTCTTAGGATGACTATGTTTAACTCTCAGTACAGCCAGAGTGGCCTTTCTGTGAAGAAACATCCAGTGTTTCCTTCATATCATTAAACCAAAGAGGGAACCAGCCACAAGAAACTCAAGTGTCCATGACACAAGCTCAGCACCCTGCCTGTCCCATATCCTGTTACTAACAGGGAATATTTTTTTATTTTCTAATTTCCTAACCAGATCTGAACACTGGGGTACTCAATTCCATTTCCAAAATGCTGACCTAGCTTTTCTTCAAACTTCACCTTCAGTTGTCCTGGGGAAAAAAATTAAATAAACAACAAAAAAAAAACCAACACCCCAGAGAGCAAACACATGAATGCAACTACTGAGTACTCCAAAAGGGCACTTCCAGATCTGCTCCGTTGTGATTTTACAGTTACCGAGATGCACTTTTTAAAATTACTCAGGAATATATTTGCTTTATTTCATAAATATTAAACCTATGCGTATTGCTTATTAACACTTAGCAGCTAATGCAACCACAGAGAAGCAAGTCAAATGTTCTTCCTCAGGAACCCACAGAATTATTGGCTTGAATTATAATGCAGCAGTTGCAATTAAAAAATGAAAAACCCACCTAATATCAAATTGTTTAAAAGGTTATTGTGTTTGCCTTCTTTTGGAGAAGCACTTATTTTAACCATAGAGATTTACCAAACCCATGCTGGACATTACCATTTACCATGGTAAGCATTTACCCAACAACAATGGTGGAGCACACTTGAAGACTCCTTGAGCTGGGCACCTAAACCACGAGCCATTTTCAGGATCCCAGGCTGCAGATTTTAGCCAGACTGAATCTTCAGAACCAAGGAAAAAGACTTTACTTTTCAGTTCACTGACTGGAGATCCAGGATCTAAACAACAGGTTTCCATTTGCCAGGGCTACATCTCAGAGCAGAACCACAACTTAAATTTCTGAAAAGTCCTTACGAGGAATGGAGACTTGAGGTCTGCAAGCTTTGCTAAGCAGGCAAGGAGTACTACTGGGCAGACATGCCAATCGATCACTCAGAGAAAAGCGAAGATTTTCTAAATATGTCAGTTTTAAAACAACAGAATAATATAATTGAGGCATTAATACCACTTCATCAGAAGTATTAAGATCATGATTCAGAGCCAAATTTAAAAGCAAATATTCACTGTCAAAACTGGATGGCAGAAGGAAATAATCTCTTGGGGATTTCAGCAATGATTTAATCACCTCCCATGACTAACTTAGAGAGTCTTTGGAAGAGTAATGGGTGGAACAGAGCTCAAAGAGCATCTAATTCTAATTAATAAAAACAGGAATAACTCCAAAAAGACCAAGAAAAAAGATGACCTAGATTTTTATTCCCTAAGTAGTCAGGAAAAAGCTTTGAGGGAATACATTCCACTTTAAGAAAAAAAAAAGCCATTTTGCTTCTTCCTTTGAAGGTTATGAGGCTATGATTGTGCAACTATTCCAAATAAGCACTGCCCACGGTAGATCTGACAACCACGAGTAAAAACATCCCTGATGTGACTCCCAACTCACCCTGAAAATACGAAGAGAATTCTTTCAGAGATGTAAATCGTTGGGAATTGAGTATGTTACATAGTTTTCATTACTCCTCTCCCCAAAGCCAAGTAGGCATTTTTAGGACCACACAAAGTTCCTGTTCTGGTTGCGATTTTTAGCCCTATGTAGTCCCAATCTGCTTTAGTTCACCAAGACTACTTAAGCTTTTCATGCAAGGATCTACCACCCAGGAATCTGGGACATGATACGGCAAAAGCAGCAAGAAAACAAGCCTCAGAGGCAAAACAGAGCACTTGCTCTCCCAGATAAGCCAGCTTTTTCAGCATGCAGCTTCAGAAAATGGTGCAAGGTAAATTAACATTGTGCCATGGGAAGGTCCTTCCTTCAACTCCATTCCTACGTTACTTGTGGATGCACATTTCTACAGGCTATCTTGCACCACCTCTGATGCCTGTCTAACTGTTCACAAGCCACTTCAGCTCACTAGTCCCGTACAAACTAGTCAACCAATCAAAAAAGCTTCTCATTTTCTGTCAGGTCAGAAAACTGGATCAGCTCCTGCAAGGGTCCACCAAGCACCAGAGTCTGGTGGCTCTTTTCCTTGTGCCTGACGCCTGTTCGCATGTCTGTGGTTCAACCAGCGCTACCCTAACCATTTGCACTCATGAGCCCACATCCCACTTTTCTACTAACAGAAATCTAGTGGCCTAAAAAAATCATAAACTTCACAGTCAACCTTTGCAATACAAATGACAGCCCTGAATACAGTATCATTGTTCTTTCTTGCATTTCAGGTATTTTCTTCAGGAGAAAATGTCACTGAATAGAATTCAAATACGTATTTAAGCACCTAATTTCCACATGCTCGAGTTATAGGTCTGACAGATCCTCACCACCTACCTCTAGCTAGACTTCTTCACTCAAGCTCACTTGGCTGAAATGCAGTTTTATGTTATTTTCCACAATCTCCAGGGCTTCCCCCCATCTTAGAAGAAAGGCATTTTCTTGAACCACACTGCAGAGAAGAATGCAGCAGGAAGCCAAGCGATCCTTTCACTTGGAAGGAGTTTAAACAAGAAGATTGCAAACTTTTTTCCAGTGACTCCGGCTCCACGTGCTGTCATGAGACCCCACTCCCTCGAATTCACCAGGGATGTTCCTACTTCCAACTCCTGGGGAATTTGACAGCCGCAAAACTCCAAATGCTCCTAACATTAAAATAAATACGCAAATAATGAAATCTCTGTTTCTTCATCTTAGCAGCAGTTAGCACGCAATTAGAGTTCTCGGAGGATGCACTTACCCCCTAATGAATCCCTGGAACAGCCATAACAGGGTGCAGGGCAAATTACAGAATCCCCACAACACAACTCGGTGAGTTGATGTCTCCCCTGAGCCACACAAAGCTGGGCCTAGAGATAGTAAGCGTTTTTATGCTGTCTTAATTTTGAAGCCTTATTAACAAATTAAATAAGAAATAAACACAACTCCTCTGGGAAAAGGATCAAAAAAAAACCCTGATGTTTTAATAAGTAGCCTAGACACCTTTCTGTACATCTCCTGTGGACAGGAGAAAGACACCAGAAAAGCTTACAATAGAGCAGGTTCATTAACTACCACCCAAGATTGCAGCAGGACACAAACCAACCCAGAAACACTGCACAAGCTGCAGCTGAAAACAAGCCTTTCAGTTTTCTGTGGAGGCTGCGCTGGTACCTGTGTCCCAGAGGCGTCAAGCATGGTAAAGACGCTTCACAGAGACAGCACAATGGATGGTGTGACGCTGGGAAGGAACAGGAGTTTCTTTGCTTTTGCTGGTCTGCAGATATCCCTAGTTCACCTCTCTACAAGTCAGGACCAGTCACAGGTAGCTGGAGCAGCAGGACTGACTCCTAGGAGAGAGATTCATGTACCAGTTTCCCTCCTCCTCCCTGTAGCAGGCAGTGGGACAACAAAGCTGAACCAGTAGCCTCAATTAACTACCTTTTTTACCCAAGACTTTCGTGTCCGATTGTTGGAGACCATATGGTCAAATTTACTGCCAACAGTAAATTTCCTTACCCAGTCCTGTCCACAGTAACAACCTTAACATTCTTTTAGCGCAGTTTTCAGTGGATGCACTTCCTTTCCTCTAAGTACATCAGGGGGATAGGTTTAACCAGCCTCCTAAACCTCAACACAGGCCATGAAATCCAAGCAGGCAGAGTAAAAGATAATTCACGATCTCAAGCGAAGCCAGGTGGATTATAACTCCATCAGCAAGCACGCACCCAGCATCTGTACGCTCAGAAAAGACATCAGGAATTGTCTGAACAATCAAACATTGTCATGCACGCACAAAGGCTTTTGAATATAATTCTTAAGGGTGAATTTTCAAAAGCAGGCAAAGCCATCATGGCACCTTAAAAACTAATGCATTGCAGAACTTTAACCAAGGATTGCTCCATAATTAGACACACCTTCCCCTGCACAAAACCATCTTTAAAGCCAAGTATGTGATGCCTTGAACCTCTGTTATACTTTAGAAAAATAAACCTAAAAAGACATTCATTATTCTTGAACTAAGCACTTCCATACTAAGTCCCATCCTAGAACAACTTTTAACTGCTAATTTATCATCCTCCCTCCTGGTGACAGGGAAGATTTATAGTGGAAAAGGCTTATTTAACATTACTGTAACACCAAACACACATGGTATTACACTTTTGGTGATACCAGTCAAGAAGCAATAACCAAGGAGAAGAAAAAACTAAGAAATAACACCCCAAAAAAACACTTCCCATAATGGTAAGGCTTGGCATGGTTCCACTGGAATAAACTGCAATGGAAGCCCAACTTGAAGGATGTTTACAGCCAAGACCCAATGCCCAATTTCATCCTCTCACACTCATCTGCCTATACCTTATCTCCACCGCAGCACTGCTGTGCTTAACAGCATCCTGACCCTTGCTCTGCCACAAGCAGACATGAACACATTCTGAAGCCCTACTGGCCACAGGGGAACTGAACATGGCAAACATGCAGCATTAGGAGAAAGCCACTGAGAGTTCTTCTAACATAGGGTGAAGCATGCTGACACAGGGAGATATGCAAAGGACAAGGGAGGAGAAATGCTATCTGCATATGTTTGTGCTAAGATCCAGAATGCTTTTGTTGGCAGGATCAAGGTCACAGTACAAGAAAGATGGGAGGCCAATACCAGTACTCTAACACATAATATCTACTCCAGATGAGAGAGATTTTAATTAATGAAGCGGGGAAGAGGAGAAGAACAAGCAGCCAAATCTCCAAAGCACAGGACTTCATAGTAAGAGGAACCTTCACTGAAGGCATCTGTCAAAAAAGGAACAAAGAGGACACATACTGCCCAACGAGTTCTCAAATACTTTGAGATTAACTTTGTTTATATAGGAGGTGAGAAGGAAAAAAAAAGAAAAGCCATGATAAAAGGAAAGCTCTTCTAGTTTCATTCTAACCAAAGGGGAAGAACTGGCTAATAATGTGAAAGTGGAAACAACTTGGCTGACAGAAGGCATAAGAAGGCAACTCTCACCACAAGCTCTCTGAAACCTAGAAAAAAAATCTGAAGCTGAAAAATCTGACAAATCATCTCAGCTAAGTATAGGCTCTTAATCTCTTAATTCAAGAGATTGCACACAAGTACAAATCAAATCACTGAAGGTCCCTTTATTAAGTGAACAGCACAGTTAACAAATTAATAAAGGTGAAAGCATTAGGAAAGAAATGACTGGGAGGCATCACTGAAGGTAACATGAAAATATTCCTCAGAACATCTGCAGTGAAAGAGTCGTTAAAGTAGGAGCATGTTAACCCACCATTCAACAGGAAGGAAAATCTCTAACAGATGATGCCAAAGCACTTGCGGCATTTTCTGCATCGATCTTCATTCACTAAGACAGATTAACTGGCTAATGTAACTCATATTGCAGCAAAAGGAGCAAGAGCACAAGCTAGAACCAGGAAACGCATTAGAGCAATTGCTCCAAACCTCTGGAGCCAACAAAGTGAAGACTCTGAATTTCCCCTGCATATTAATCACAAACTTCAAGCAGAAAGTATGATAAAGGCAATACGCTTCTGCAGCCAACTTAATAAGCTTCCACAACCCTATGGACTATATTCAGGGGTTAGAGCACCAAGAGAGTACTTCAAAGTTTTGAACTCCTAGACATAATGTTTACCCTTTGAAAACTGATAAAGGCAGTTATCAAAGATCTTCTCTGTTCTCTGCTCCATCAGCCTGAAGAAGGCCAAAAGCACCTGCCTCCAAAGAGCAGGAAACTGAATACACGGGGAAACACAGACCTGTCAGTGTTACTGTCAGTCCCTGGGAAGACGCTTAAATAAATAATCAGATGAATGACCTATCGCCTGCGTATTTCGGATAACAAAACAGATAAGATCCAACACACAATTTGTTAGGAGCAAATCATATCGAATGAATAGAATTTCCTCCAATGCCGCAGTAACAATGTAGGTAGCGAAGCAGCAACTAGAGGCAACATAGTTTTGGTTTAACTGGACTTTTGACACTCTTAAATTGACAGTCATATCATCTAAACAAATACGGTACATACTGAAGTACTAAGAGGTGATTAGAAACCCATATCCAGAGAAAAACTACCATTGTTTCAGTCAGACAGAAAATAGGTAGCAAGCCCATTCACATGGCTCTAATCTTTTAGCGTTCTCCACTGTCATAGAAGGTAACTTGCGGGAAGGGAAAGGCAGGCAACTCTGTCTTGTGCTCTGCCTCAGTTTGATTTCTCATAGCCACAAGCAACAACTTCAAAGATCTCCCAGACAACATCATATCCATAACTTCAGGATACAACAGTCATTTCCTTAAGTTAACAGAGGATAGTCTGGGACAAGTACAAGCACTTGGATGGTGGGACTCAGAAACTAAAGCCATTTGACAGAGCACAAAACTCACCTGAAGCAACATGTCATTTGACAGAGCAAAGAGGTAAGAGTAACCAGCTGCATAACTCAACCTGAAAGACAAGGGTAAATACTGTCCTGCCCAGAGATATGTTGAACAGTAAAGTGCTAAAGAATCTGGGGTTTGTGCTGAACATACATTCACACATATCACTGCAAAAAATAAAAGATGCGTGAAGACTCATCGTCCTGCTGAGATGGGTGAAATTCAGGTATCGTATGAAAAGCTCAAGAAATATTTTTGACTCTGCCTGTTGTACTAAGGAGCATCATGTCCAGTCCCAGTGTTGCAGAAAAACTCAAACCAAGTGGAAAAAGCCTCAAGAAAAGCAGTGAGAATAGCCCACAAAGGAAGGAATGGGGTTTAAGTGTGGGAAGCACCAAAGAGAAAGCCTCCAAAACACGTGACACATTCCTGCAGAAAAGGTGTAATAAAAGTTTTCACAAGGTGTATAAAATGCATGTCAGAATTCTTAAATACTTCAGTTATAGCAAATAAATTTAGATTAGAAATTAGGAGAAGAATTTTCAATGGTAAGAACAGCAGACTATCAGAATAAACTGCCTAAGAAGGGTAAATCTCCATCAGAAACTTCTGTTAGCTCATTGAGAACCAGTTAAACATTCCTTCTTCATGCCTGAAACGTGGTGAATTTATGAAAGAACAAATGTCAACTACCTCCCCTTTTCCCCTCATACTTCATTCACAGGTGCCTCATTTGAGCTTCCAGCTTCCACAACAGTTATTACGAGAATTTATTGACCATTACTAAGAAATAACTTCCAGCATGAAGACTTTGTAACATCATATGGAAATAATAATAAAAACACAACCTTAAAGGAGTTATTGGAAGGATATTACAGAGAAAAAGTGACCGACTTGAACCACATCAAAATGGAAAGTCCTTAATCACAACAAAAACAAAGAAAACCAGAGATCCTACATACACAGTGACTTCAACATGACCCTCATACACACATGCTTTAAAGCAGTGATACCCAGCTGCACAGACACCTTTTGCTGGAAAGGGAAAGGAGGGACTAACAGACCTTGCTGGGTCCAGATAAGGTCGGTCTGGGTAAGTCCACATAGCCCTCTTCCAACAAGCAGCCTGCGGAGATACCCAGCTGGCTCAACCCAGAGCCTCACAGATCCAGACCACTGATCTGGTCTTGGATAGAACACTTGCCAAATGCAAAAGTGCAAACAACAACAGCTGGGGGGAGGAGAGACACCCCTCATGCAGCTGGGAAGAAACGAGCAAAACAAGACAAGGACATCAACCCCAAATGTGCTGTCAGCAGCTGGACTCAGTAAAGCACAAAACATGACTAATTTTTTCAAGCGAAGATCAGCTATAAAAAAAACAATGCTGAGAACCAAAGCAGGAGATCAAACTGAAACATGCTGTCCTCTGCTGGAAGCAGCTCTGGAAGAGCTGGAAAGCAGAAGATTATCAAGATCACTAGTCCTTTAATCTTCACTGGAATACAAGAAAGAAGCATCACTTTAAAGCTGCACAGCCTTGCCTAAATGTGTCCATCACCTTTTGAATTCCAGCTAACGCTGTACTTCTACACAGGCAGCATCACCATCACCCAAGGGGCGTTCCTGAGGCCTCCCTCTCCTACACCACCACTATCAGGAGACCACGGGCTGCTCTCCCATGCACCTTCCCTCATGGCAAAAGAAGCATTTGCACAGCCGCAGAGAACAGAAGCAGGGAACCAAATAAAAGCTAATGCTTTTTTCTAAGAAAATAACATAAATCCTATGTTGCAACCCTATTCCTTCATCCTGTTCACTTGCAACACTACACCAAGTTAAGTAAAGCTTTCAGGCTGTGTCTTTCCAATGTAATTCAGGTGTATTTTAAAACTATAAACAGCTCAGTATACACATCTCAGGAAAGATAAAAAGACACAAAAGCCACAAAAGCCCAGGGAGGGCTGCTACTGCAGTAGGAGGCTTCTAGCATGTGTATCTACAAAGAATTTACAGCAGAGCCTTTAAAACTTGCACACTAAGGAAAACCCCCAGATCTGAAAGTGAATGAGTGCAGACTATGTGTGACCCAAACCAGCTAAAGCCAGTGGTGGGAACCTAGAGCATTCACCTTTGGGGGAAAAAGGAAAAAAAGTCATGAAAATTGTTGCAGAAAAATACCAAAAGAGCAAACACCACCATCAGCACAGGTTTGCAAGTGGATTTTCCAACATTTAAAATAAGACCAAACCTTCAGACAAACCACTCCTCATTCAGGAGAATTAACACGAAAAAAAAGGTAAAACAAATCACCTGTTTTTTTCCTTCATTATTCAAGCACAGTATTAAATACAAATGAGTGCTTCAGTTCATGAGAAATGTATTTTTCTCCACGTTCCCCGCTCCATATCCCGAAGCCTCCCAGCCCTCGGTACCGAACACGCCGAGTCCCGCGTGTTCCCCCCGCCCCCACCCGAGCATTTCACTGCAGAGGAGCAGCCGGCAGCAGCGCTTCAGCCCCACGCCGCGATCTAGCCCTTGGCCTCAAACGGAACCGCTGGATGCAGCGCTGCCGCCGGGAGAGGCGAACGGGGACACGAAGGGGCCCGAAGCCGCCTCGCAAACCCCCGCACTGGTCTGGCAGTGCCCCGTGGGGACGGGACGGACTGGCCGGCCGGGGTCGCCCCCAGCCCTGGACCAGCCGGGGTCGAGGCCGTTACCCTCAGGCCCCACCACTCGGTCTCCCCACACCCGGGGCGTCTCTCCCCTCACCGCGACCGTTCCCGCCACCCTACACACACACCCTCCCCCGGCCCCCCTCAGGGGAGGGCGGCGGCCCCACTCACAGCGTGTGCCCGCAGACGTTGACCATCAGCTTCAAGGAGGGGTTGCGGTACTTGGTGGTCTTGCATCGCGGACAGCCCTGGTCATCCATGGCCGCTGCCGCCTCCCCCTCCCTCTCTCTCGTTCCCTCCTCCCTCTCCCTCCCTCCGCGCCTTCCGCCTTCCGCCGCGCGGTGCCTCGGCCAAAGCGGCCCGACGGCGTCGCCCGCCGCCCCGCGCGTTCCGCCCGCCGCGGAGCCCCGTCCCGTCCCGGCTCAGCTCGGGTTGCTCCCTCCGCACTGCTCCCGGCGCCGACCACCGTCAGGCAGAGCCAGCCGGCGGCTGTGAGGGACGGGGCGGCTGGGCCGAACAGGTACGAGCCGCCCAGGGCAACACCTGCCCGGCGTCGGGGCGGGGGCAGGCTGTCCCGGCCCGAGAGCTCCGGTTGTAACGGGGCGGGGGGGGGCACTGCCGCTTAATGAATAATCAACAGGAGGCCGCTGCGGGGCGGTTCCCCTCGCCCTGCCGAGGTGTCGTACCTCACCCCGGGTAACTAAACCACCTTGAGAGTTTTAATTCTGCCCTCCCCACCAGCGGAAAGGGGCTTGGCGCAGGTGAGAGGAAGCCGCCGCCGCCGCCTCCCTCCCGCCGCCCGCGGGGGCGTCCCTGTGGCGGGGCCGAGCTCCAGGTGGAGGTGGGGAGGGAGAGGAGGAGGGGGAGAGGGAGAGGAGCGGGGCCGCTTGATTGACGGTTGCCCTGGAGACGCGGGAGCCCCCGCCCCCCCAGCGCAGCGCAGCCAATGGGCGGGCGCGGCCGGGCCAGCAGGCTACGGTGCCATATAGTATTGCAGCGGGGCTGGGAGTCACGTTGGGGGGAGCCGCGGAGAGGAGCCCGTTTACACTACTTTGCTATAGCAGCTATCTTTAATGGTTATTGCGTGGCCGGGAGGAAACCTGATCGGCTAGAGCCGGCCGAGAGCAGGAGGAGGAGTGGACTTTTCAGAGAGATAGGAAGGGGGGAGAGGAGGAGAAGGGGACGGGGGGAAGGAAAAAAAAAAAAGAAAAAAAAAAGGAAAACAAACCGAAACATGTCTTCTGCCTCCCCCACGGACGAGATCACGAGCGCGGTGGAGATCAAGCAGGAAAATGTGATGGAAATCCTCTCTGAAGCCAGCAAGGTGCCCCCCGATGGGGCCGCGGCGGGAGCCCTCAACCCCGCGCCGCCGCCCCCTCCCGCCGCGGCCCCGTTCCCCATGGAGCACACAGGCTCCGCCGCCGCCGGGGAGGAGGGAGCCGCGGACCAGGTACTGCTCCACACCGAACTCCTGGCCAGGAATCACCATGTTGCCTCCTCTCCCTCCTCCTCGTCCTCGTCGTCTTCTTCGTCCTCCTCCTCCTCGCAGACCCCCCTGGCTTTCTCCCCGGACCACGTCGCCTGCGTCTGCGAGGCGCTGCAGCAAGGTGGGAACCTGGACCGCCTGGCCAGGTTCCTGTGGTCTTTGCCCCCGAGCGATCTGCTACGTGGCAACGAGAGCCTGATGAAAGCCCGGGCGCTGGTGGCTTTCCACCAGGGCATCTATGCCGAGCTCTACAGCATCCTGGAGAGCCACAACTTCGACTCCTCCAACCACCCGCTGCTGCAGGAGCTCTGGTACAAGGCTCGCTACACCGAGGCGGAGCGAGCCCGAGGCAGACCCTTGGGGGCGGTGGACAAGTACAGGCTGCGGAGGAAATATCCTCTGCCCAGGACGATCTGGGACGGCGAGGAGACGGTCTACTGCTTCAAGGAGAAGTCCCGCAACGCGCTGAAGGAGTTCTACAAGCTGAACCGGTACCCCTCGCCGGCCGCGAAGCGCAACCTGGCCAAGATCACCGGGCTGTCCCTCACCCAGGTCAGCAACTGGTTCAAGAACCGCAGGCAGCGGGACCGCAACCCTTCCGAGACCCAGTCCAAAAGGTGAGGGCAAACTTTCCTCCCCGCCCCCTCTCCCGCCTGCCTGCCTTTCCTCTCCCGGCTCTTTCTTCCCTTGCAAACATGGCGCTTACCTTCGGTGCGCCTCGTCCTCCCCTCCTTCCCCCTCCCCGCTCCCTCGCTCCCAACACACCCACCCGGCCCGGGCACGCAGGCATGCGAGCCGCGCCGAGGCAGCGCGGGGAAACTTCCCGGCCCCCGCCGTTCCCTTCCACCTCCCCGCGCTCCCTCCCCTCTCCCGCCGCCACTTCTTGTCCTCGGGCCCTGGGAGCCGCCGGGCGCTCCGCGGACAAGGGCGGCGCGGCGGGCTCCAGGGAAGGGATGGGACGGGAGACGGCGGGGGGGGGGTGTTTCCCCCGCCTTATTTTTATTTAATTGTCGCGCCTGACAGAGTTAATCATTGACGGCGGCCGGAGGACGCGCGGGGGTGTGGGGTCCCGCCGCTCGCTCTTGTTTTGAAACCTGACTCGGGAGCGGGCCGGGCTCGGGTTTCAGCGGGGGAGCGGGGCCGGCCGGGCCGGGCCGGGCCTCAGCGGCGGCCCCGCCGGGCTCGGCCCGCCGCAGGCCTCCGCCTCCAGCCCCGCGGCCGTCTGCTCTCCGCGGGGCGGGAGAGCCTCCCCCGCCCGGCCCTGCTCCGCCTGCGCCCGGCTCGGGGCTCTGCCTCGGCTCCCCCCTCCCCGCGGGCGGAGGGGCCGCGGCGGGGGCTCGGCGCCGCGAGGCGGGCAGGTGGAGGTGACCTCCCCGCTCCCGCCCCCCTCCTTCCTCCTGGGGCAAGGACGGAAAGGGAGGGAGAGACGACAGGGGGAGTGAAGGAGAAGGGAGGAAAGGAGGGGAAAAAAGCGGCAGCCGGCGGAGGGCCCCAAGGCATTTCTCAACCAAGGGCGCGATTGTGCCGCCGCGGCCCCCTCTCCGCGGGACACATCAAAGGGCGAGCGGCCGAGGGAGGGAGGGGGCGAGCGAGCAACCGAAAAATGCAGTCGAGGGCGGACCAGTCAGCAAAAAAACCCGGCGCAGCTCCGGCCGGAGGGGCTCGTCGGGACCGGGGCGGCAGCGGCCCAGGGCGGTCCCGCGGGGCGCGGCACAAAGGCCGCCCCCTCCCCTCCGCTCGGCGTCCGCCGAGCACAGCCTGAGGTATCTCCGCCGGCACCTGGGGGCAGCGCCGGTCCGGCCCCCGGCGGGGCCTCCCCCCCGTTCCGCCGGGCCGGGGGTGGCGGCAGGCAGAGGCCGGGAGGGTCGGGCGGCGCTTCCCGGCCTGCTCTCACCTCCCGCAGCTGCCGCCCAGCGTTTTACCAAATGGCTGCGGCCGGTCTCACACGTGTGGGCACGCTGGGACGGCGGAGGGGGGCCCAGGCAGCCCCTTCAGTCGCCAGGGTCGGATGAGGGGGGGGTTATTTACAAGCCCATACCCAGTCTGTAAAGTTTCTTCTTGGCAAGCGTTTGATGTGATGTGTCCTTTTGTAAGAAGCCTGCCCCTTGACTCGAAATTCGTTTAAAGTGCCTTGTAAAGGCAAAATACAAAAAAAGAAAATAGTTGAGAAAACTCTCACAAACTGTGACAAAGCAAGGAGTCCCCCTTGGTGCAGAGCTCGCTGGCTCGCCATGGTAATGCAATGTCATCTCTCTGCCTTTTCCCATAGTGAATCAGATGGCAACCCTAGCACAGAAGATGAATCCAGTAAGGGGCAAGAGGATTTATCTCCCCATCCACTCTCCAGCTCAACCGATGGTGTTACCAGCCTCAGCCTTCCTGGCCACACGGAGCCCATCTACATGCAGCAGCTCGGAAACACTAAAATAGCTTTGAGCTCATCTGGTGTCTTGTTGAATGGAAACCTCGTGCCTGCCAGTACCTCTCCCGTCTTTCTCAATGGTGGCTCTTTTCTTCAGGGACCCAATGGTGTCATTCTTAATGGACTCAGCGTGGGGGCTTCACAGACAGTTACCTTAAATTCTCCCAAAACCACATCAAGCATTGTGAGCAACGGGGTGTCCATTACTGACATACTGTCATCTTCATCAGAAGATGCTAAGGATTTCAAACTCCTTCAGGCTTCGGTCCCCAACACCGCAGCAGCCACCTTCAGCCCCAGCAACATCCCGGTCTCGTTCCCGGGATTGATACCGAGCTCGGAGGTGAAAAGGGAAGGTGTACAAACTGCTGCTTCCCAAGATGGAGGCTCTGTAGTTACTTTTACTGCTCCTGTCCAAATAAACCAGTATAACATTGTCCAGATCCCCAATTCAGGAACAAATGGCCAGCTGCTGAACGGAAGCATCGGTTTTTCTTCTCTGCAGCTGCCTCCCGTTTCTGTGGCAGCTTCACAAGGTAAAAGTTTTGTCTCTTACAGTAAGAAGTATGAGAAAAAGTTGTAATTTGGCACACTTGGCATTTGAGATGCTGGGGTCCTTTTCCTCCAAGGTACCAGGATTGTTTCTCAGCCGTGGCCACGCACAGTGCATCGAGTAATACCTTTTGCCTTCCTTTGTAGTGGGTTATGCTCATGAGCCCTGTTGCATGAGGCTGAGCTCCACTACTAAGAGCAGAGAAGGAGGTCTGGTATTTTACGCCCCTTTCATCTCATGCTGTTCTCAGAAGCCTGTGATACCAGCCTTCACAAACATCTGCAAATTTTACAAGTTTCAGTAGTTCAAAATATTCCCCGTTTGCCATTGAATTCTTTTAATGAGAAGGTTCACAAAAATGAAAATTGTGGCAGCTGGAAATTGTTACCGTTGTTGTTCTTGTGGTGGTTGTTTTGGTTTTTTAACCAAAGCATTTAATAAAAATAAAATTTAACTTACTATAGACACAACAAGACCAAGCAGTTACCCTTGTACATTTTCTGTCCTGTAGTTAAGAAAGATTAAACTGCAAGGAAACAATAGAAGTAGGAAATAGCTCGTAGATATAAAATGCGAGGGTATTTGGATAAAATTGCCCTCAGTCCAAGGGAAATATGTCATCGCAGGTTCACGTGCCAAGTGTGCAGGCTCCTCCCCAAGTTTGCTTTAGAGTTTGTCTTAACATACCATGGACTGAAACTTGGGGCTGACCAGGGAGAATCCCAGGGAGCACAGGCCTAGGACTGGATTCTTGTGCAGAAGCAGGTCAGTTAAAAAGCACAACTGACCACCTTCAGTCATCCTTAGCTGCTCTATCTTTGGTTATGAAAACAATTCACCTTGAATGAATCTCTCTAGTTTCAGGAGCTGTGAGTACTACAGTGAAAATCAAACTCTGCTCCTTAGCTTATTTGAATTAAATGTGTATAGAGTGTGCGTTGTTCTTGCCGTAATACGGGGAGGAATGCTGAAGCTGTACAAACACATTTTAAATGCGTGCACAATTATAAGTTCCTAAAATGTGGCACTCGCAGTCACTGAGAGTTATTGGTATGTGGTTTAACCAAGATGAAAAAGAGCAGACGTGTAGTCTGAACACCACCTGTAATTATAAAAGCCATTTAATCCACATGCTCCAAGGCATAAACTGACAGCCAGCAGAGGTGAGAAAGAAAGTTCTGTCCCTGAAGTCATGTGGGGCTATTGTATTTGAAAGTACTCGGATTCACAATAAGCTCCTCTCTGAACATTTTCCCCATTGTTAAAAATACCAATTCCCCCTGGAGAGTGGTCTGGTGCAGAGAAAAGTCAAGATCTGTATTTGCTGCTTTGATTTTTTTTTTCCATTTTGTTTTTCTAAAGACGAGGCGGGTGGATAGCTGGCTGCCTGCTCCAAGCGAAGTGTGCTCAGGCTATTTTAAGTAAGCTACAGTAAATGATATCTTATTGCCGGGTAACTTCAAGTTGCCTCACTTTAGTCTTCAAGTTTACGCGTATGAATTAACATCTTCTAAAAAATCATCGATTAGCAGAATTTAATAGGGAGCTAAAATATTCTCCGGGTAAGAAATTCATCTTCAGTGCTGTCCTAAAAAATTCAGGTGTCTCCAACTGTAGCTTCTTAAGACTATAGTTCAACTGCTTTTGAGAAAGAGAGGTGTTTACAGGGGGACCCCATCCCGAGAGCCAGGGTGTCTTATTTTAGGAATTATCATAATGACAACTTGCATGGCATGTCCAGTAAAGCCAGCTGCAGGTTGTCTCTGGCAACCTCTTCTCACTTCGGCTAGCTACCACATCACTTGAGCAGTGCCATGGCTGTCAGCAAGGGTAGGCAGTCGCTTGGTGACTTTAGACGGCATGATGGCTGTGGTAGGGTTCGACTTTTAGACATACGTGATAAATCAAGGCAAAAGGCAATAAATACATCCGAGAGCTTGACGGACTGCCCGGTTAACCCGATGGAGTTACAGGGGTTTGGTCTTTGCAGGTTGACTCAGGTGGGTTCTGCCCAGCAGTAGTGGATTTCATGTGATGTGTCTCCAGTTCCCACACACACAAGCTGTAGTCTGTCACCGAACTATCTTTAATAGCTTTTCATGCTTCTATTCTTAGAAATCAAGTGGTGGCAACTAGCGAAGGCCAAAGCACATTCACTTTAATCACATGGCTGGGGACTGTTTGCCCCTTAAGGACAGTCTGAAAGATACCTAATATACCAGAACCTTTTTTCTCTCTAGAAGCAGTTTCTATCAACAGCTTTTATTTCTTCGTACCAAATCTCCTCACCTGTTACAAACCACACTTCTGTGTGTTGCATGAAATATTAGCATATGTGTGTGCTGCAGAGATAAAAAGGACCAAAGCGTCTTAACAAAGTGCCTGCACAACTCTGCCAACTGTAATCTGCTTTCCTTTCTTTTGGTTCCCTTTCTCTAGGTAATGTTTCAGTAAATCCCAGCACATCTGATGGAGAAACTTTTACGACTGAATCTTCAACAGTGCAGCAAGGCAAGGTTTTCTTCAGCCCCCTGGCTCCAAGTGCAGTCGTTTATACGGTTCCCAATTCAGGCCAGGCAGTAGGCTCTGTCAAGCAAGAAGGACTGGAAAGAAGCCTCGTGTTTTCTCAGTTGATGCCAGTCAGTCAGAACACGCAACTGAATGTAAACATGTCTTCTGAAAATATATCCAGCGGAGGACTCCAGTCCCTGGCCTCCTCGTTAGTGAATGTAACGCCCTCACATAATTTTTCCCTTGCACCATCAACTCTTTTAAATGCTGCAGAACTGAGCTCTGGTATCTCGGAGAACCAGTCCATGTCATCACCCGTCACCAGTACCTCTACCGTGATATCTATCAGCAACGCTAACTATGCAACCCTTCAGAATTGTTCCCTCATTACCAGTCAAGATCTGTTGTCCATTTCTACAGCACAGCCCGTGCTTGGAGAAATAGTTTCTACAAGCGGAGAACGTGTCAGCCACCCGTCTGCACCAGTGCATCAAGATTTTGTCAGAGAGCACAGGTTAGTTCTGCAAGCCGTACCTGACGTTAAAGAGAATTTCTTACCGAATTCTGAGAGTAAGTCAACTGGCAATTTAATGATGCTGGATTCGAAATCCAAGTATGTTATGAGTAACATGGTTGACACGGTTTGTGAAGAACTAGAAACGGACAAAAAAGAACTTGCCAAACTGCAGACAGTTCAGATGGATGAAGATATGCAAGACTTGTAACTTTTTTTTGTTCCTTTCTGTTTTACTATATGAGTCTCCTGTTGAGGCCCTAACAAGCACCAAGTGGGTTTGGTTGTTGGTTTTTTTTTGGTGGGTTTTTTTTTTCACTTAAAGAAAGTAGAAGAACATTTAGGTGGTCTGAATCGATGTACAGAGGAATCTGCAGCGATGGAATTAGCTTTCCACACTTGGTTTGCATGCAGTACTCTCTTTTAAGCAGATTAAAGGAGAAAGGAAATGCCAGGGCAAGTACCGAGCGAATGCGTACAGGTTTGGCTAAGAGTTACTACTCTGATAATTTAAGTAGACTCTCCATAGTACAACATGCTCTCAACAGTAAGTATACACTCCTAACTTTAGATAGAAAACAAGAATGTCGCTCCGAAAAGGTAGAAACAATGCAGTCATTTTTGCTGTTTACTTCTAGTCCGTGGGCATTGAGATATTTTTAAGGAACTCTAGACGATACCTCACCGGCTACTTTTAAGTTGTTTGAGGTTAAGAAACAAAACAAAATCCCAAATAATATTGTTACTGGTGTGTTTGGTTTTTTCCAGCAGACTTGCATTCAAACCAAAAATCTCGCATCAAACGGTTACAGGTTTCTAAATGCTACAGCTAGCGTTTTGTCAGTGCACCAGGAAAAGCATCATCTGAAACTCTAATTATGCAACTCGGAAGCTTTTTCTCCAGTATGAATGTAAATATTGTTTCAGTTCTTTTAAAGGAGACTTTTTAAAATTAGTACAATGGATTTTATTTATGGTTTATGTTCCCTTTCGCCTTAGACACAGTGCATTGAAAAGGAAAACATTTTCTGGCTGTTTAATTTATTTTTATTGTTTGAGCAGGAAGTAAACGTAGTTATTTCTGACAAGGTTTTACTTTTTTGTAGTTTTTCAAGCAATAGACTGTAAAATTAAAATGTTAATCACACTGAATCTAGAAAATGAACTCCCAGTCTCACAAACCAGGAGGTCCCTGTCTCTACCCGCTCTGTCTTTGTGTTCAGGGGTTTATTTTTTGTTTGTTTTGTTAGTAATTTGCGAATTAGTTGAACTTTTTTGTGTATTTTTTACAGAATTCCACGTGCCTTTCTTCCTAGTGGCCTTATCTTTGTTACTAAAGCACAGTGGCAGGAGGAATATAAACACTGATTTGCAAATATCCGTCCTCAGGGCCAAATCCTGATGCCTTACTTCTGCAAGTAGACCCGATGGCTTCAGTGCCCCTGCTTGCATGAGTAAGAAGACTTTTAAGTCTGCTGGTCATCGTGGGCGACATTTACTAGCAGTGCAGAGAGCCAAAGATAGGTCCTTCCACACCACGTCAGCAGGGCAGGAGGAGACCAGAGAGGGACCATGGGCAAAGCCGTTGTGCTGAGGGAAAGGTCTTGGCTCCAGCCTCAGGCAGATGAGCAGGAAAGGTTGGATGGGCAAGCCACGGAAGGGAGCCCCATGTTTACATGGACCCACTGGCTAAATAGCCCGCGTGGGAGGGCTTCAGCTGCTGTTCAAGCGAGCAGGCCCCCATCCAGGAGTGCACTTAAACGTGTATTTATATATCCTTACAGAATAAGCAGCGTGGGGGCTGGTGGTGGGAACTGCAGCTGCCCAAAGAGCTGTGGGAGCAGCTGTGGTCTCTGCCTGTCTGGGGATGGATCTCCTCTCCCCTCACCCCTTTGCGCCGTGCCAGGGACAGCAGCAGCAGGCAGGCTCTGGGCAGGTGGAACAGATCTTACCTTTCTTCCAGAGGAGTTTTTGTAGCATGAAAAAGCACATCCTTAAGCTTTAAAATAATAATAAGAATGCAGATGCATAAAAATGACATGCTGTTAATCTTTGTGGTTTTGTTATTTTTTATTCTAATGTGAATATATACAGTAACTAAAGCATGTGTTCATCCTCATCAGAGGCCTCGTCCGAAGCCTTTGGAAGGCGATGGGAAATGTTTTCGTAAGCTTCTGTGGGCTCCGAATCAGGCTCAGGACAAAACAAGATCACTTGTAAAGGACAAAAAACAGGAAAGGAAAGAGAATAGAGGTAGCACATCCGAGTTTGTTTCTGCCTTGGTTGTTAGCTGGTTCTGTGGAAAGCCCTTGAGGAATGCAGGTTTTCTCTGTGCACCGAGAGCATGGCATAGGCATCCTCGCTATTGTTTTGCACTATATTGAATACAGCGTGTTTTGCAAAGTATTTTGTGGAGCCTCAAGGCTGAGCTCTCTTGGTAAGCACTGGAGTCCACGCTGTTCCCCGCAGTCTCTTGAGCTACAGGGAAAAGTGCAGGGAAAGGTAAGAGCAAGTGCGCAAGGCGTGCGCTTTGCAGCTGTACCGAGTCTCTAATGCTCGGCAGACAGAAGCAGCCTGTAAGCAGTTGGCTGTCCCCATGTGCTCCCAAGCAAAAAGGGTGTTTAAGGCAAGCGCTTTAAAGTGGAGATTATCACAGGCAGAACGTGGAGCTATATGTTCCCCTGGCACAACTTCCTTTGACATTCAGAGGATCTTCGCGCGAGCGGGGAATCGGATAGTCTAGAGTTCTTCTGCCTGCTCTGCTTGTTTATCTGTTTGCTGGGCTCCAGCATGAGCAATCTGCTTCCCTCCTCTTCTTCGCCCATAAAACCAAGATGGTTATGATGATAATAGTAGCTTTGCATGAATTTATTCAACTTTTGGAAAATTAGAAGGACCCTGTATCATTGTCAGATTAATGGAGAATGTGTGCACGTCTCTGAAGGAGTTGTTTGGGGCTTTACATTTCATCTGTGAAGCTCAGACTATATTTGGAGGCAAACTAGGGAGTATTTCAGAGCACTCTCAGTTGTTGATGCGATCAGGTCTCATAACTGAAAAGAATGTGGTGTTACACCAGTACCTGTTACTTTTTTATTATTATTATTCCTCCTTTGCATTTGTTGTGTTACTGAGGCTCTGAATTCCATGGTTTTGCAGCACAGTCGATGTGAAAACTCTGTATGTTGTCACAGTGGCACCTATCTTGGAGTGTCTGGTACTTCTAATAGGAGACCTACCACTCTCCAGTGGGAACGGAGAATGTACATAAGAGCAGTGGTTTGGGACAAAGTAAGATTAATCTATTCTAGTCTTCCAGATATCAAGTAACTTATTTTATTATTATGTTTTATTCTTTCTTTCTCCCATTGAAAATAAGTGTCATTCCCTCCAGATAACGTAGTTATAACCTCATGTTTTCTGCAGGTACATATGCACAATATAAAGACTCATTGCACGGTACAATGTTTTTTAAATAGATATTTAAATAGTAGTTTTACTCCTACTGTAAAATAAGGGTCGTTTTTTATTACGTGGCCCTCAAGCAAGCAGGCTGACTGCTCTAAATAGACAGTACACAAAGTCCCGAAAAGCATCTGGGGCCGGATCTTCGGCTGCTGTAAAGAAGGCATTGCTCCACTTATTCCCAAACTGAGGATTTTACACGGTGTTCAGGGGATGTGGATGCTCATGTCCCACACACGTGAATGGCAGTGAGTGTCCAAGCCCCACAGACTGTCTTTATTATCACATTCTCTTGTTGAAATGGAAGGTATGTTTATCTGGCATACGCGTTCCTTCTCCCTTCCTCTCTGCGTGGATGAGAATAAAGAATCATTTTAACTTCACAGATGTTTGTAACATGTAAGTCCACTGGAAATCTTACAGGAAACATTGCCAAATTCTACTACTTTTCTGGTCCCAGACTCAGCTTTGAAAAATACGCTTAAAGTTTAAACAATTCCTACAAGGTATGGTGTTAAAAAGCCTTTGTTCTTTACTAGTTTTAATTAAAGCTGCCTCTGTTTCACCCAGAGCTCTGTAGAGAACCAGAAATACACTAAACGGAACGCTCTGTCTGGACTATTTGCAGCATTATTCCTGTGGTCTTACCTAAAAGGACATTTCAGCCACATAAATGACAGACACCTATCGGCCAGGTCTCGGCTGGGCTGGACTAGCACAGTTCCATTGACTTCAGTGTCCTTTCGCACCAGCTGAGAATATGGTCCATTCATTTCACTGGAGTTGGGTCAGGGACGGATTTGGCCCAGTATACGGTGGGGTGCACAAGGCTGACACTCAGGCAGTTACAACGGAATGGTCACAGTCTATCGAAGCATATACCTCTTCCCATTTACGGCTTTACCCTACCTGTGGATTCAGGAAGACACATTCAGAGAGCTGCTTTACTCAAAAGTAAGGCTGGGATGGTCTTTATTCGAGATTAATAACAATAATGGACAGATTCTGACTTCAAATCCTGCAAAGTCACCTCAATAACTATTTTCAGTTAAATTAAACAGAGCAGAATTTGGCCCTGGGTGCACGGGAGCTTTTCCCGTATGTAGATCTCCAGTGCCTGTGCACTTCTGGTAGCAGGGGCAGATGAACAACCAAGAGGGTGCGTCCCTTGAGTTTCTTATGAAATATGTGTGCAGGACTCCCGGGGGCAGGAATTACCCAGTGCTTGTGGTTGAGAAACATCTCAAATCATAAAAGGAATAGTAATTTTATAACTCTGGAAACAAAAGTAATGACATTTTTCAGGCAAGGAGACCTAAAGTCTTCCTGTATCTTCTAGCAGTTACTATCTTGAAGGATATTTTATACCTAACTTGTATGTTTCATATAATTTAAAACTAGCTTGTTAAACTTCTGAACTCAAGGAGAGGGTGAATCTTCTGACCTTCAGGATTCACATTCAGAGGATGTTTGTTCTTTTGCTGCATGTACTGTTTGTCTAGAACTAACCAGTTATTTCTGCGTATGGGTTTATTGTGCCTTACCACAAATACAAAACTTAAGCGGAATGTACGCATTAGAGGAGGGAATAATCAGAGGACTTTACTGCACTGTTAGGTGATGCCGCCCCAGAGTGTATCATCAAACCTATCTGTGCTTAATCACCCAACCAAAGAGATCTAAAGTATGTATGTTTGTTGTACTGTAATAGGGGTTTGTGCCTGGACAATTAAGTGTTTTATTTGTATTCTGAGATGATGTGAACTTATTTTTCTAAACACTATACTGAATAAACTTTATATTTATACACATCTTGTGTAAATATTTCTATTTGAGTATAATGTAAGGGCTTGGAGTTTTGTGGTGGAAAAGCAATCTAAAGCAGAAACTCGGCTTTTAATGACTCATTGTGAAGGTGATCACCAGGGAATTGATCTAAAGCCTATGAGCTAGAATGAGACTTTCTGTTGACTTGTGGGTTTTGTCAGACCCTAACTTTGCTTCTAAAATACTAAATTAAAAACCATAAATCTTCTGTTTCATTGTGAACCTAGCTATTAAATTGGTGTCTCAAACCAAATTTATACCATAATTAGATAGATACTATTGAAATATATTTCCACTTACTAGTCAGGGCTAGTCAGTATTTACTCACGGCTCCAGGATGGTTTCTATGTCAGGGTTTCTTTTTGGGTAGGGAAATTGCTATGTGCTAAATTTGTGTGTGTTAAATTATTTTCTTTACAATATCACACTTGGTATCGGACCCGGTTTTGGCAGACTTTTGAGAACAGCCTGAAGTTTATGTTCCCTTGATATTAAAGGATTTAAACACATGACCTTATTACTTCAGGTCTGTGCTCCACGTACCAGGATTGCCTAGTTACGGTTTTGATGCCAAAATTAATGTCAGGAAGTTCAAGGAGACTAACCTGTCCAGATGAAACAGTTTCCCTCACTGAAGTTATATATACATTAGTGATACTTAACAGGCCAGCAGGAAAACACCCTTTCACCCTTTTAATTGTATTTAGGCCACAGGAAGCAAGATTGAGGTCTGTGAGGTTATTTTTTTGAATTCGTCAGATCCAGTTTTATATACTTACTATAATGACTAAGGTGTTACCTTTCCTTACCATTATTCACTTTTCCTCCATCTTTCCCGTTTACTGCAGCCATGACCACTCACTCCACACACTGCTGCTGACACTGGTCCCGGTGGCAAAGTGCAGTGAACTGCCTCCTGGCCCCTGAGAGCATCTCTTCCCTGCGCTGCCTGGGGTGGCCAACCTCACACTCTACAGCTGCCAAAGTAAATCCAGTTACCCAGGAGCAGCCCTAAGGTAGAGAGAGACAGTTGCCTTGTTGCCCAACTCCTTCCCTGAAGCAGCATGCGTGACTCAGTCCTCCTGTTCGCAGCGCTTCCCTTTGCCATGCGTTGGTTTTGCCTGAGCAGTGGGACTGCAACCATATTTTCCTGCCCTGCAGATACCAAATTGCTGATTGATCCCTGGAGGGCAGCTCTGTCCCAGCTTTGCTTGGAACAGGGGGTGATGGTCTAAAGCCGCCCCTCAACCTGGCTGCAAGCAGCTCCTCCCCTCATTTTGGCCCCATGGCGCAGCCCAAGGGGAGAACCACCACTGCTGGCTTGGTCCCAGCTCAGGGAGATCCCCTCTGGGAGGGGGTTTCTGGCTGTGCAGCCCCTGCGTGCTCGACCAGACGAAGTACAGGGGTTCGAGGGCAGCAGAGAAGCGGAAAGTCTCGGCGTATGCAAATGTCAGAATTCTCCCTGAGCAGCCACCCATGCGGTATGCAGGATGAATCATGTCCTAACGGAGCGCATTCCTGCTACTTTGGAGGGCTTTGCAGATGTGTTCCAGGTCACCCTGGGCAAGAAAACCACACACAGCCATGGTTACTCCTTCCTTGGTAGCTTGTGCGCAGATGGAGTAAAGGGGGACAGCACCTTCGAAAGGGTGGGCAGCTGGCTCCCAGAGCCCTGGCCTTTCACACAGGGCCTGGGCATGCTGGAGGGAGGACCAGGAGCTGCCAAGGCAGTAGCTGGGATAAAGCCGGTAGTAGGGAGCCTCAGCAAGGCGGGCTGTTGCTCTTGATCTAGCAGGGAGACAAGCTGGGAAGGGAGACAGCGATGGAAAACAGCACTTTTTATCCTCTGTTTCTGGCTGGGTTTTCCCAAGTGCCAGATCAGAAGGGAACTTTCCTGCTCCAAGAGGCAGAGGTTGGGTCGGTAAAACAAGATCTTAATATAAATGCTTATGGCTTGGAAAGCGGAGATCTCCTTCCAGGGCTGCGTCCCCCGTTGTGCTGATCTCTGGCTGCAGAAATCTTTGGGCTGGAGTCTAAGGACAGTATATCTTAGTTATGGATACAGATCACATTTTTAATATAAAAATACATTTTATAAGGAAAATGATTCCCAGAAATAGGAATTCATCTGCCAAACAATGTGCGCATAACTGACTTTACACTTAGAGGTGCCAGAAAGTTCAGGAATGAGACCAACAATAAAAAACCAACGCACGTGTGAAAAATCTACTGCATTAAAGCCAGATTCAATAAAAATAGCACCTAGTTTATATACTGCAGAAGCTGGCACACGCCTGCGAAAGCCGAAGGAAAAAGATAGAATGTTGAGGAGCTGCAGGCAGTCCAGAGGAACTGAGCAGCGCTGGAGCAGAATGATGGTTCCTTAACTCATGTACGATATTCTCATGCGTAAGTGCTTTCATTCTTCATCCTGCTACTTCTCGGGCAGAAAGACCCAATTTGGAATGCTTCGGGCTCATCAATAAGCTTTGTTGTTGCAGCCAAAGTGCTTTGAAATAGATCTTACATTGCGCAAAAGGGCTCCAGAATGTTACACTGCACCGTCGTCTTTTCGGCTCTGCAAACCGACAGCCAATTATTCCAGTGTTAGTGGTGCCCCTAATACCGCCTGCAGCTGTAAAACGCAGCCCCTCCCCGGAGGAGCTTAGGGAGTGCAGAAATAAAAGCCATCCAAGCTGGGAGGGCAGCACAGCGGGAAGAGGTGACGTGCCCGGGGTGATGCTGGCCGTGGGTGGCAGAGGCAGGTTGCAAAGCCAGGTCTCTGACTCCCCCTGTTGCTGTACCCACTGGCTCACGCCACCTCCCCCAGGAGCCGGATCCAACACAATGCCCCCTGACAGCAGCAGGAGGACTTGCTGCTTGCACCAAAGCTCAGTTTGCTTTATTCATTTATTTACTCTGCTACAGCCACCTTCTGATGCCGACCGATAGCAACATGAGCCTCTCTCAATAAATACGCTGGCCCTGGACTGGGGTCACTGAGCCTGCGAGCACTCCGGCTCCAGGAAAACCCCTCCTGCATGGATCGCCCCATCAGGGTGATGCACACACAGGCTCTGAAGGTCGCCAAAGCCACCCGCTTCCAGATCAAGGCAATTTGAGAAAGGTTTGACTCATCTACCCCCAGGTCTGAGGAGCTGAGGGAGAGAGATGCTCACAGGAGGTAAGGATGGGTTAGCCCAGAGTCTGAGCTGTGCGTGCTCTTGCAAGTCCTAAGCCAGCGGTTTCTTAAAATAATAAATCTAGAACAAATGACAACTAAGAGCCTACCCATGTCCTAGGAAGATGCTGGTGGTTTTGCTCTTTACTGCTGCCTAAGCAAACAAGGGCAGGCCAGGGGACCAGAAGGTAGTTCTGGAAGGCAACACTTTCTATACCAACCCAAGGACATTTTTCACAGACATACAAATATACAGGTTGTCTGTGTTTAAAAAAGTTACCTGTTGTATGTGGAAGTGAGCTCTGACCAGGTGAAGACTCTCAAAAAAACCCATTATTTTGAGGTTCACTCTGAAGCTGCAGAAGCAGCAGCCTCTGCCCCCTCTTGCAGGCAACAGAGCCTGGTCCCAAAACTCAATGAGTGAACCAGGCTGAGGCTCAAGACCCCCAGACAGGTGCAGATTCCTGGCCTGATTCCTGGCCTGCTGCTAAACAGCGCAAGAACATGTTGTCCCCTTGCTCAGAGCTTGTGGCAGAAGAGCAGCAGGGGTTAACCGCCCTACTAGGGCCATGCTTGGAGCAGAAGCGTGCTCAAGCAGTATCAGTAAGAGAGCTGCAAACTCTAGAGGCGTGATACCATCTGCACGTGGAGAGATTTACGCACATAACACCCTTATGTAGGGAATGACATTAGCTTCCTGAAGGTTACTGTAGCCTTTCTCCTCCTCTTGCCTGTAAATGTAATAATGTTCTCCACAGAGCTTGGAAACATTGTTCGTGGTGTTTCTCCTTCTTGCATCACCCGCAGGGCTTGGTCTCCCCCAGATTTGCCAAGAAGGCAGCCAACACCAGGTCAGAGAAGTACAGCACACGAGGACAAGGGCTGGGTAATGGACCACAGCAGGTCCATGGTCCAGGTCAGCAAGCGCTGAGGTGCTTAAGCTGAGCCCCCACAGCTGCTTATGCTTGGGACCCCTCAGGACCCTCCAGATAAATTCCCAGGTGAGTGTTTAGGGGCTGCTCTCATTTTTCATCTTCCCCATAGCCCCTCAACCCCACGGACCTCCGCGATAGGAGGGAGGTGGGACTCAGGACTCCCCAAAACAACAGTACCTGGAAGCGGGCTGGTGACAGCAGCCCGTTTCCAGGTATTGCTTTATCAAGAAGAGCCCAGCCTGCCTGGAAGCGCTCCCGGGAGCACGGGACATGCTGCACATACCGGTCACAGTCGCCTTGCACTGGCCAGCAGCGCAGCAGGACACCTGGTCCCAGGACAGAGATCAGGCCATGCCAGCCAGGCCTCCCAGGGAGGGCAACACTGACAATATACTGGTCTGGTAGAGCGGTGCCGGGCAGACGTTTGGCACCTCCTGCCACACAGAGCAGTGGGGCCAGCAGTAAACCCCTTCTGCCCTTAGCTTCTACAAATAGCCTTAAAGAGCTACTGAGGGGATTTTTGTGCTAACCAAAGGCAGAGCTAGCCCGGCTATCAAGCCCAGACAGCTTCATGCCATTCCTTTGGAAACGTCAGTCCCGGCAAATGAGACTACTTGACCAGTTGCTCTTGGTTTTTGTTTGATACCCAGTTAATGACAGCATGTATTGCTAGCACATCCATGGCTCAGAGGTGCTCCTGTTCCTTCCAAACTGCCCAGCAAAGGTCTGAATCTTTACAGTTTGGGTTACAAGAGCAAGACTTGTTCAGGTGCATGACGCTCACATCAAACAAGGAATAGTCATTTGCCGATGGATTGGAGGACTATCCCCTCAGATTAAAGTACAGTGTAGAGCCAATTTCTGTTCTTTTCTTAACTATTCTCAATTCTTAGGGTCTTTTTACAAGCCATAATAAATTAAATATCCCTGTGAAATAAGCAGCTGCTATTGACATAGACTCACAAGGCTGGAAGGCAATAGGAGAGCCATACCTAAACCCAAAACCAGACAACACTCCCCCTTAGGTTTTATCAGAGCCAACTGCAGTAGAAGAAATGCCTTCTACCTTGCAAGCTCTACTTCCATTATAGGCAGCACAGCCCATGTTTCAGGACCCAGGTCTCCATGCTGTGAAACTCAAGCAGAATCACTGGCTTGTCTTCCAGTTTTTCTCCACTAGGTGTAACTTCTGTATTTAATAAGCACGCCCTCTTTCAACATCCAGGACAGTCCTGAAAATACTGACTTGCACCATGCTGAGTAGAAACCCTTGCTCAAGAGCCCGTGGTATTTTGACCTGGAACCACAAGATAATCACTGTTTCAGAACAATTTCCCACCCATCCTACAGAGGCTTTGCCCAGATCGCATTTCCTCAGTTCATCAGGGCATGGAACAGCATCAAAAGGCTGACGGATGCCAAGCCGTGTCACATCTAATGGCTCTTCCCTTTCCAAGTGGCGTATCATGTCATCAAAGGCAACTAGGCTGGCATGACATAATTTGAGAATCCCACTTTATAGCTGGTAGAAACTGAATCCCAGCAAGTCTGTCAGTAATGATATATTCCAGGTGATACAGCATTGAAATCTCCTGGCCCCGGGTCTCAGTCTTGAACTTATGCAATGTTCTGATTTGCCAACTTTCACAGTTTATGTGCTTTGCAATACTCAGTAGCTGGCAAGGGAGAAGTAGGCAGGTGAGGTTGTAGCCACAGCTTCCTGCTCAACTTAATTCTTAAGTTCCTGGTTTTAAAATAAATAAATTTAGAGGTTCTGAAGGTCTCCAAACCAGAACACATATAAATATATCACATTTGTTTATCTAACTGTATATGAGCATTTAATCACAAAACTGGCATCACCTCCTGCTCTTCAAACCTTAGGGTCTGATAACACTGTGTGCAGCAAGGCACTTGAAGAAAATAAACCAAAGTATCAAAAACATATCATTTTAGAAATAACATTAATAAATTACCTACAAATTCAGGAGAATATTTGTCAAAGCTGCCTTTGAAGCCACATTTCCATAACTTAGACTTCTAGGTTAATTCACTGGACTATTGCAGTCTACTTAGTAAAGGTAACAGCTGATTTTTAAAAACCTCCGTATAACTCAAGCTAATGAAACTTTTTGCTGACCTAAAAACAATCCCCCCATAAATAGCATACGAATGCATTTCTTAAGATCAGCACCAATAAGACCAGTTTTGTTTTTAAGGAATTCAAGAAAATTCATTCTACACCACTGCGTAACTCAAGCAAGATTTTTCAGAGCAGCATGTTGTGCCCAGCAGCTCCCACCAAGACTGCACAAGCAGCCCCATACCACATTACTCAAGAGCCCCATTCAACACCACACCTAAATACACATCTGCATACAAACCTGCATCACAGTATAGCCATAATTATCACAAGCAAATGGCTCCCAGTTGTAACAAATGGCCATCAGCTGAGTTATCTCTGATAGTGAAGACAAGACAAACCTGAGCCTCAAGGGCTGTGGGAAAGGAGGCAGGCAGAGAGAAAAACCTTCATCACACGCTTTGTATTAGCTACCACCTTCAACCCTGGTCCAGGAGAAGTTTGAAGCATTTGTTCTCCCAGACAAGCCAAATCGACTTTGAGATTTTTATTTGCTGCAACATAACAAGATGCTGCAAGAAGAAAAAATCGCTGGAATGTTCAGCTCACTCTGAGTTTTGAAGCTGGTGCCCTAAAGCAGTAATTTGAAAGGGTAATGATGTTTTTTCCGCTGGTCCCAGCTATAATGGGGGTTGATACATTCCAAATACATGTATTTTTTGCAAAATAAGAGAGAACACACAAAAAAAGATGGGTTATACTTTGTTTTTCAAGCCTGACTCAGAGGCAACCTGAACTGTAACTATCTCCCAAGATTAGCTGATGTTAACCACTGGGAACTAAAAGTCCAGTTCCTAAACAACTGGATTTCCATCTGCCCATCAGTACAACGGCAGTAAGAGCACTTCCCTCCCTCCTGGGCAGAGGTACAGCCAGGCTGAGATTCACCCAGATGGGAAGGCACGGTCAAAATGCTGAGGCTAGACCCTACTGATGGAACAGATAATATATATAAAATATATCTATTATATATGTTATATATATCATGTGTTGCTAGGAAACTATTAAACTTAACCCTTACACAGATGAGTTCACCTGGGTGCTCAGTGCCTCCATAAGCTGTTCTAACACCACCCACCTCCCCATTCCTGCCCACCCGCTGTATGCTGGCACCAGGAGGAGCGTAAGCAAGGCACGGCAATAACACTTCCCCTTTGAAGAGGCCTTTTCCTTCTCCCTTCAATTATATTTGCCCAGTTCTGCTCCTCTCCAGGCCACGTACAGGGAAAGGAAAGTTATTTGTGAGCCTTTCTTCTTCACACCTCTCTCCCCTATTCATCTTAGCTGAATCAGAAGGATCATTCTGCGCCCCGTGGTGATGGAGACAAGCCTGGATGCTGCTTTACCTCCTGGTAGCACATTTTAAGAGCCATTGCTTAAACAGACTGCAGTGCTGCTTCTGTTGTTGTCTGTCTCCCAAATCCACCAGGACAGCTCCGCACCCTAGAACACGCTCTCCCCTCCTGGGTTCCCAGTGGGTGTTGCTGACCCACCTGATGGAGCTGCCGCAAGTTTCCTGAGTAGCCACTTCTACCAGCAAATAGATCACACTCACAAATCACTGCCTGGAAAGTCTGCATGGTATGTGGCTTAATTTTCTTTTCCATAATATGAAATCCAATCTGAAATGCACAGATTAGTTTACTAATCTGTGTAAATCCTATTAATAGCACTTACGCTGCTGCGCTCCCATTCACGTTCTAACAAATCTGTTTAGACTGGCTTGGTTTTCCCTCATCTCCTGCAAGATCTTTGCACCTGGTTGTGGTCATGTCTTCACAAAATAGCTGGCCATGAATGGAAACTTGTGCTTTACAGTCATCTCTCATACTTTAATTCATGTCCCATAGTCCAACATGTTCTGGATCAAAGCATTAGTGCTGTAAATCACCACGGTGCCATCGAAGCTCAAGGGATTATAGAAAGGGTCGCACAGCGTCAGTGGGGAAGGACAGAGCCCATACCCCTCCTCTCCCCAGCATCGCTGGCTTCTGCGCCTGCTCCTGCTGCAATGTGCCCCACACAGCTCCTGCCACACCACAGCCATGGGCACCTTGCTTAAAACTGAGCCCAAACACTAGCAAAGGATCTGCTTGCAGGAAGGAGGTGATGGTCAGTCTCTGGACCGCTGGACGTGTTCACACCAGCCCCATAAACATCCCCCTTGTCACTGGGGGATTTAAGGTAGGGCACCTGGCACCAGGGCTTGCGACTATCAGAAGGAGCAGCACCACTGGCAGCTGTGTGGGCTACAGTCCCCCCAAGCTCAGTGTGGGCTCTCAAAGAGATGACACCCTCTGTTCTGCTATAGAATAAATCATTCTCTATGATGGACTCCAGTGGCTTCCTACATCGCAGTCACAGTGAGAGGGGTCAGCACCAGGAACAGGAGAGGACAGCAAGGCTTGCATGCCTGGCTCCGACTTCCTAATCAAGCTGTGCGTTAATTAGCAAATCCCCCTCCACACTGCTGTCCCCAAGAACTTCATTACACCACCGCCCCGGAGTCCTTGTAACTGAGTGCCTTTTAGCATGGCTGTGGTGCAGCCTCCGCCCCTCCATACCAAGGCATCTTCACACAGCCAGGACCATGCTGTTCCCTTGGGGTGAGGAGTCCTCCGTGCCCTTGGGCCAGGCTTGTCTTTGCCACAACCAGCCCTTGGGAAGAGCTCTGTGCTGCAGTCACTCCCCTGGGAGGCTTCCAGCACCTGCTAATGCACCCCACACCATGTGCCAGGCAGGAGAGGATGGATACAGGAGGAAAAGACTTTCCTCCAGGCCAGCAGCTACCTAGACTTAACAGCTGGAAAGCTTTAACAGAGAATGGGGGAACTGTGGAGTATGGAGTACTCTGAATGGAATAATATGTTCAGCTCTGGAGTCCTCAGTACAGCAGAGATGTGGACCCTCTGGAGCAGGTCCAGAGGAGGCCACAAAAATGATCAGAGGACTGGAACCCCTCTGCTGTGAGGACAGGCTGAGAGAGTTGGGGTTGTTCAGCCTGGAGAAGAGAAGGTTCTGGGGAGACCTTATTGGGAGGCCTTACTGAGTCCTTCCAGGACTTGAAAGGGACCTACAGGAAAGATGGGGTGAGACTCTTTATCAGGGAGTGTAGTGGTAGGATGAGAGGTAACGGTTTTAAACTGAAAGAGGACAGATTTAGATTAGATATTGGGGAGAAATATTGTACAGTGAGAGTGGTAAGACACTGGAACATGCTGCCCAGAGAGGTTGTAGATGTCCCATCCGTGGAAGTGTTTAAGGTCAGGCTGGATGGGGCTTTGGGCAACCTGATCTAGTGGAAGGTGTCCCTGCCCATGGCAGAGGGGTTGGAACTACATGATCTTTAAGGACCCTTCTAACCCAAACTATTCTGTGATTCTATGATACTGTGAAAATGGGAACCACACTCCCCCCAAAAATCCTCTCAGGTGAGAGAGGGAAAAAAATCTACACTAAATCACTGAAAGGAAGGGGGTTGAGTTAAAACTTCATTTACAAAAGTCCACAGTAGAACCACCGAACTCCTGACCTCCCTGCTAAGGGATCCCTGCTCCTTGCACAAGTGCTGGCTTTGCAGTCCCGACCATCCAGCCCCAACCATCCAGCTCTTCCCTCTTCCCAGGGCCAAGAAAGGCTCTGATGAGCTTTCACAAAGCTCGATAAAAAAGCTGGGCCTGTGGTGCTGAGCCAGATCCACCACAGCCCTGACTACATCTCCAATGGCTTTTCTACCAGAAGGTTGAACAAATGAATAGCGTAAAGGATTTGGAGCTCCTCTCTTTCCTTCCCCATAGCTGAGCTGCATCCGCTCCCCATCCAAAAGCATATGAATTTTCTCTCATTACTGTAGAAACTTTTCAAGATCAATACAGCTTCATGGTCTCCTAGTTTGTTCTAAAATGGTTTTAAGTCTTTAATTATCTGAATAATTCCTGCTGGTTTGTATGAGTGTTAGCTCAGGAATTGTGTGTAATTCCTCAGCGATATGGAAGAAATGTTTTTAAACTGTTACCCACACTCAAGGAATTCTCCTCAGATTCTCTTTCACAAGGAGTTCTCACTTGTCACCTGTGTTAAAGCCTGCCTATGAAACAGCTGTTTGTTTTTAGACCTTTAATGTCTTCGTAAATGTGCCTGTTGTGGATATTAAAATGCCACAGGAAAAAAAAAAAGGCATGAGAAAAAGCAAAATGCTTAGAGAAAGACAACCAGCCAAATACAACATGTGGCCAGACAGAATCAGAAGCGCTGGCTGCAGAACAAACCCAAGAGGCATCAGACAAACTGCCCGAGCCACAGCGGTAATGGTTCACCAGAAAAAGGAATGAAGAAAACAAAATGGGGAGAAGTTTCCCCCTTCACCCTCTGCCTTCCCCCCCAAAAGACTATCTGACATGGCTGATGCCTCTGGTACGTGAGACTGTGCCCGTTCTGGAAGAGCGAATAAGGACTCGCTGGCCAGGAAGTTCTGCCCTGGGCAGGCAGACCTCATGAAAACTGATGCTCAAATACTAAGGATTAGAGCAGGGGAACTCCCCATCTCAGCCCTTTCAGACGCGCTGAGCTCCTTCATAAAATTAGTCTGATTTCTGTCACCCTTGCTGCAAAGCACCACGTGCTGATGGCTGGAGACCTTGTTCCAACGTCCAGCTCCTACATGCTCACAGGCAGCCTCTGCTCCTCTGTCCTGCGCCCCCTGAAATAGTTCTTTCATCTCAGATGTGTTTATAGGGGACAGTCACATTCCCCTCTTTTGCTTCTGCCTTTACCAGGCTGCCTAACCAAGGTGTCAGAGGTTGTCTTGCAAAGAATTCCTAGTCCTGATGTCAAAACCTATATCACATCCCACCATGAGCTGAGATGTAGCGTATGCGTAGCATAGACTGGATATTAGGAAAAAGTTCTTCACCAGGGTTGTCAAGCATTGGAACAGGCTGCCCAAGGCGGTGGCAGAGTCGCTATCCCTGAAGGTATTTAAAAGACATGTAGATGTGGTGCTGAGGAACATGTTTTAGTGGTGGACTTGGCAGTGCTGGGTTGGTGCTGGACTTGATGGTCTTAAAGGTCTTTTCCAACCTAAATGATTCTATGATTCTGTACCCTGGAAGAGCTCTGCTGGTTTTGTACACCCTGCTACCCAAGGAGCTCTTAAGCCACCTTCTTCCTGTCGCTCACAGTCCTTGATGCAGGAGAGTTCAGCTCACCGTCTGCCAGGAGGGTACGGCTAAAAGCTGAACTTACCTCATAGCTGTTCTTCAAACCCTGCCCAAGGACAGACACACAAGCTCCGGCTGCTCGTGCTGGGGCAGTGTCAGCTCACTGCCCCTGCCTGTCCCCAGACTGGAGGCTGCTGCCCTGCTAAGGTCTTGGCAGAAGTAGCGGTGTGTCCCCTCCATGGTCATCCCAAATACAACCTACTGCACTGATCTACTCTGCAGTAGCTGATGATTTCAGCTAGTAAATTGGGTTACAGATGCAGTTGCTAGATTTCATTCTCATGCTTTTGCTATGGGGGACAAAGATCTTCTGGAATGATAAGGCGGACAGGCAAGAGAAGTCACCTCTTACACCTCACAAATGCTAGTAGTGGGGGTTTAAAAGCCTAGGCCACAAAGAATTTTCTGGTGTGGCTCATCCCAGCATTTGGCTTCAGAAATTCAGGATTCAGTTTCTGCTACAAATTTGGTGTTGCTTCCTGCAATTCACTGCAGCATCTCATGCTTCCACCTGGCACTTGCCAGGGAGGTGCAGTGGTGCTTCACAGTGCAGGGGCACAGCTTCTGGGAGGTGGACGTGACGCAGGGAATATCAGCATTTCCTGGTGTAGGTGTGCTCTCGGGTGAGTGGCAGAGGAATTACAATACAATTTTTTCCACACCAGCCCTGCAAAACCCTTTTTCACCTCCCTGGAGTGTAAGCTTTCTCTCATGGAACAGCCTCTCCTCTATCTTCCATGCCAAGTTGCACAGGACCCCCTCTTTAGGAGAGCCTCCGTGTGCCACAGGGATAAAACTCACTTTCAAATGACTTTTAGTCAAAGAATTTAAAATGGGCTGCCGCGTAGAGGACCGCAAGTCCTGGCCCTTGGTCACTGCATGCCGAAGCAGAGGTAAGCTGCCAACGTGCTCTTCAAACGCCGCCTGCAGCCCCAGTGGTCCTGCTGAGGTTTGCATGCTTGGGAGGAAGGTATAAGGGTGCCAGCAGTGGCCGTGACCGTGTTGTCTTTAAAGCGCAGGGATGCTTTGGAAAGTGATCATGGACATAAGTAATAATATTTTAAAACTAATTTTTCATGCCATCCTCATGCTTATCCAAACAGCTTCTCCAGGCAGCCATCTACCACATCTAGTAATACAGGTGAGTTTCTACTATCGTGACCTTACCTCAAGAAGTGTAACCCCAAGCCGGCTCACAGATGCACTTTGGGAGTAAATGGAATCACTGAAAAGCTCCCAGAATTGAAGGTACTTCAGCTGGTATGAAAAGAACTAAAGAAAAGGGGAGGGGAGAAAAATACAGCTGGTAGATGAGACGTGGTGATCTGATCCACTCGAGGCACAAAGGACATTGAAGAGAACTGAAACTCAAATTTAATGAAACCGGGAGACAGCGAACCTATGTGCAATTGGCCTGCAAGATTCACTGCCACAAAATGTCACGGAGGCCAAGAGCTTGTCACCGAAACTGTGGAAATACAGACATATACCCACACATATGTGTACACCTACACACAGGCCCTTGTGTGTATGCATATACCTACGGTCTCTCAGGGCTGGAAAGAACTTGACACCACCATTCAGTCTTTTCCCCAGCTCCAAGACAGGATCAAATACACGTCGGTATTTTCTGACGGATGTTTGTCTAGACCTGCTTTTAACAGAGAATCTCCCACCTCCCCAGGCAATTTATTCCAACGTTTCCGTCTCTTCTTCAGCTTTATACACACGTGTTTATCTCAGAAGGTGAGCGGAGCAGTCTCTGATGACTTGCACATCAAAAGGCTTGTTAAGTCATTTCTCATGGCAACATCTTTATTGCAAACGATGTACGAGCCCAAAACATCCCAACCTGACCTGAGATGACAGGCTGAGCTTGGGGGACCTGCAGAAGGGGTAAGAGGGGCAGGTGGGAAAGGAGGGGGAAATTCATTCCTTTCCTTATTAACCCATCAGATTTGGTCTGCTGATAACAGAGAGAGCGACCCCTTTGTATACGCCATTTTTAGGCTCAAACATTAAGTTCCTCTGGTTTTGGTAAAATAAACACACTCTTGGCTTCCTCAGCAGCCACCTTGGAAGAGATGCTGTCCTGTCAAACTTCGGTAAGGTAATGGAGGGGATGAGGAACCAGGCCGTGCAGCTGGAATATGCAAATGGCAGGATGGAGAGTAGCACTTTTCCAGCCACCCAGGATATCTATTACCTCCACTTTTGGACTGACAATGCACCAAATGTTTCACTGCCTGGGGCCTTACAAAGCCGACTGGCTTTTTCAGCTGAAAGCACTAATGTAGAAAGGCAATTGGGAATTAATTATTTATTGTGTTTCTCATTGGTAGCAAGCTTCCACCCCTCCTGCATCTCTGCTGCCATTATACATATGTTGCTTTCTCCAGACTACAGTGATTAGACAGCAGCGGAAAATTATGGCTAAATTCCGTTCCCACTTGCAATGAACTCCATTTAAACGGCCAGATTTGCACTCGTAACTGAGAGCGCAGTTTAGCCCCACGCTAGGAAAACATTGTTTGTGACCAAAACCATAGTCAGATCTCAGCTCTCCATTTCTGAAAACAAGCCGTCTCATACCTCCGCTCCCAACCTCTCTCTTTGACAGGCAGCAGAAGACTATTCCTATTTAAAAATTAAAACCCACACAAGTAGCCCTCTTAACAGAAAATCAGGAAGAGCTCCCGTTAATGGGGCTGTTCGGATGCTTCGCTGGAGCAGGCAGAAAGGTGTATCCTGAGTCCTCACTGTGTGTTTGTTCAGCTCCAGCTTCTCTGGGATCCTCAGGATAAGCCTGTATTTTGTTTAGAGCCTTTTTAGTGATGACCTGTGTAGAAGCAAATGTCCTTTTGAAGAGGTCTCTGCAACAGCTGCATGCCAGAAACTCCCATCCAAGTTACTTTTATGAGCTTAAGAATCAGGCCCCACATATTTAAAAAATAAAGTTTGCAAAATAAGATTCTGCAGCAGGGCTGAGAAGGGGCATGAACTTACACTGTCAATTGTCATACATGGGAAAACGGTAAATTTTCCCGGTAGTCGCCACCTCCGGAACCATTCCAGGTGAAGCCTCGACAGGATCCGACCGAAATTCAACCAGGAATTACTACCAAAATTACACCAGGAATTAATTTAACATAATGGATCATACACTTCCTAACACAAAATAGGTTGAGTTTCCTTTTCTTTTTTGGCTCTTCAGCTGAAAGAAATACGACTGTACAGATGTGCTTTTCTAAGATCCAGTGGCATGAAACCTGAAATACCCCAGGAAGATTCAGGAGTGAGAAGTTTTAATCACCATGGAAGCACGACACTTTTGAAGGTCTATGAAATTATACACCAGGTCTGAGAAAGGGTAAACTTATCCGTCTGGGCAGATCGGCTGATAAAGAGAGACAACTCATTTTCTCCTGGAAAGCTGCATTATATGTTGTTTGAAAAAATAATCAGTCATTAGAGACAGGTTTATGCTGGGAAGAGAAAAAAGAAGAAAAAAAAAACGATTCTGGGAGAGACTTTCTGTAAGAGAGAATGAAAGGCAGTGTGAAAGTATTCCCTTCGTTTAAGCGATTCCCTGCAAATTCAGGAGGCAGAAGAAACGGCGGGCTGAGCATCTCTCCGGACCAGACAGCACGAGGCTGGCGACAATGGAGGCATATGGAGACCCACCCAGGGCGCAGACAGAGCGGAGGACCCCCAGACCTCGGCTTACGCAAGGTGACCTTTCCCCTCTCTAAAATTTCAAAGCTGGCGTTGCCGGCGCTGAACAGACTGTGTGCCATATGTAACATGACCTCAGCTCCGCTCTGCCAAGCCACTGATGGCATCACTAATGAGAGGTGAAAGGTCCCTTTCTTGACACTCGCTCAGAAATCCACCGAGGCGGCAGGCGTGGGATGGGGCCCCAACCTCTTATCCCTGCAGGCACCCAACCGCTGCCCCACCGCAGGGCCCAGCCACCCTTCCAAAATCACACGCGCCCCCACCCAAGGGGTTGACAGTGTCCCTTCCCTTGGCCCAACTGCAGCTGGCACAGTCCCCCAGCAATGAAAATATTTGTTCAGTGCCCAAATGCAAAGCGCGTAGGCAAACAGAGCCCTGTATGCAAATCCTGCCTCCAGTCCCCGCTGCTGCCCGACCAACCCCTCCAGATCAACCACCCCACTCCCCTCTCTTTTTTTTTTTTTGTCTTAAATAGAGGGTTCAGGAGTTATTCTGCAGTTTTCCTGGTGTCCAGCACCCCCCTGCCCCAGCCATCACCTGAAGAAGGGATGGCAGGGACCCACTCACACACCGCTCCTGAACACCCAGCTTCCAGCCCTGGACACGCGTGGGGGAGCGCCGTGTGTGTGCGGGTGGGTGTCAGTGATGTGGGTGGGTGGTGCACACGTGGGTGGGATGTGGGTATCTGTGTGGGTATGTGGACACCAGACTATGGGAGCGCTCACACGGCTCACTGTGCGCGTGCACGAGTGTGTGTTCACCCGTGAGCGGGTGTGTGGATGGGTGTACGCCCACGCGTGAGTGAGTGCGTGCACATGGGGATGGGCGTGTGCACACGGGTGTGCAGACAGGGATGTGTGCATATGTGAGGGACTGCGCACACGAGTGTCTGTGCACACACGGGAACGGGTGCATACATTCATGGACAAGTGTGCACACACTCATGGATGCCCGTGAGTGGGTGTTGGAGTGTCAGCGCAGGGGAGTGGGTGTGCAAGGGGGCGGCTGGGTGCCTACCAGGGCGTGCACACGGGTAGCTGTCGCAGTGTGTGCATGGTGTGGATGCGAGCGGGGGCTGCAGTGTCTCTGTACTCCCGGTTCCCCGGTGCCGCTGCCCCGGGGCTCCATCGTCTGCCCCAAGGCTCCCAGCTGCGAGCACCGCGCAGGCTTCCGCGGGCGGCCCCTCCGCGCCTGCGCTGTGTCCCGCGGGGTCTGCCCGGTGTCCGGCGGTCGGCTCACGCCGTGCCGGAGGTGGTCCCGGGGAGGGACGGGCTCCACCGGCCGCGCTGGACCCTCCACCGCGGGCGCGGAGCGGCCGCGCACCAGCGCCCAGGGGCAGCCTCGCCCCGGCGCACCGCGGGGAGAGGGCGTCCGTGCTCGTCTCGGTGTGGGGATTGAGTCACTTATGGCAATATGTGGCACTGCGGAGGTATGGCGAGGACCCACCCAGCCGGGCAGTACATCCATCCCACCCGCGGCCGTGCTCCTGCCTTCCCACGCAGGACCAAACCCCACGGGAGAAGGGGCTGCCTTTAATCCTCGTTGCTTTCCTGCTGGGGATTACATTTTACAGCGCATCCCGGCGCAGAGAAATTAAATTATTCGTTTCAAATATTTTTTTTCCGCCCCCTCCGGCACACCTCCATTTCCGAGGAGCGCAGAGGAAGCTGCCCACGCGTGTCGGGTTGCGCTGGGGCGTATTCCGAGTGGCTGCAAAGGGGCAGCCGGGGCGTGTTTTTCTCCCACGGAGGAGACGCACCTCGGGGGAAGCTCCCGGTGCGGGGAAGTAGCGATCGATCCCACGCCAGCCCAGCGCCCTGTTTATCCGCAGCCTAATTCGAGCTGCATTATCTTATTTCTAAAAAAATAAATAAAAGAACAAATTGCAGTTATCCTTGTCTCGGGTTACGGCAAATGCCATTATGCTGAGAAGTGGGGAGGAAAACAATGACGCGAAAATGCGAATCGCCTTGTAAATAACGCGCTGCTGATGCGCGGACACTGCGCGCCCGCTGCGGGCTCCCCCCGCCGACCCCCGGCGTGGGGCAGAGCCCGCGGCGCGGGTGGGTGCGGATCCGCCCGCCAGTACTGGAGGGTTTGAGGATGTGTGAGCGGCTGGGGATGGAGGGTGGGGGTCCCCCTGCGCGGGGGGGGACTCGACCGCAGCTGCTGGGGGGAGCTGCGCGCTGCGGAAGCGTGTGGGTACCCGGGGGGTCGCGTCGCGCACACGGACACGAACGCGCAGGGGAGATGGAGCGTAGCGGGCGGCGGCTGGAAGGCGAGGCGGCAGGCTGCCGTGCAGAAAAGGAGTTAAACCCCGCCGTTGTCCTTTGATTTAGGAAACGGCTCATCCAATTCGGTTCCAGATTATTCAGGGGCAGGCTGCCTCGCTCGCTCCCTCTCTCCCCACACCAGCCCAAACATCTTGAAGTAATCAGCAGCTGAGAACGGAGACGTCCCCCTGGCATCTCAGGTTAAAGAAGGAGGTCCAGGAAAATGTGGTAGAGCCATTACAAGAAACCTGAGATGCATTCATCAGAGACTCCAATTGCCATCGCATTAGGATTGATTAGAGACCAGCAGTACCGTAATGACCCGGAAAGAGGGGCATACGGGGATTATTAATATCAGACTTCTTAAAAAAGAAAAAAAAGAGAGAGAGAGAGGGAGAAAGAAGGAAGGAGGAGGGAAAATTTAAAAAAACAAAAGCGCATCGCGGGGCTGCTGCGCTTTTGCAGACTTACCTGAGGAGCACAGGCACCGGCGAGCCGCACAGACCATAATTTATCTAACTTCTGGAGAAGAAAAAGCAAACAAACACGGGGAAAAAGCATCTCTGGCCCCCCTGAATGCTCCCGCTCCCAGGCGCGGCTCGCACTGAACCTTCCCAGCGCCGCGGCCCCGGGGCTGAGCGAAGGGCGGCTCGGGGAGGGGGGGCGCACCGGGGCGCTGCCCGAAGGGAGCTGGTCCCCGGGCCGGCGACAGCAAGGACAAGTTAAGGAGCCTCCAAGGAAGAGCGGGGAAACCTCGGTGGCTCGTCTCCTTCTCAGTTGCCTGCGCCAAAACAAATCAGCCCCTCCTGGTCTCGGTTTAAATGTAGCTCACTGGATAATTAACTCCATCTTTCCAGCCCTGCTTTAACTGTTTATTTAGTGTCACCCCGTATTACCATCACTAGCACTTTCCTCTGAACAGGAGGAGCTGGAGGGTTTCACCTCCCAAAAGGAAATTCTTCGTAGCTTAAAAGAATCAGCGTCCTGGAGGTGCATTAGCGAGCAGGGCAGGGGGGAGGACGGGGGTGGGGGGTGTTCCCCGGCTCTTGCCGGGGAAAATAAAGGGGTGGGGGGACAGGGACAGAAAGACTTGTCGGCCCTCGGAGAGGAAAAAACAACGCGTGATCACCTCTAATCCTTTGAAAAATGTCCCGGTAAGTGGGCGAATAAAGAGCCCTTTGTGCCCTGGGGATGGCCGGGAAGGCCTGATGCTGCCCCGCGCACCGCCCGGCCCGGCCCGGCCCGGCCCGGCCCGGCCCGGCCCTCCTCTCCTCTCCTCTCCTCCGGCAGCCCCGGGCCGGCCGGACCCCGCTTGGTGCGGGGGGACCCGGGCGCGGGGTCGTGGGGCGTGGAACGGGGACCGGGCAGGGACACGGCCCCCGCCCCGCGGACACCGGCTTTGTTTTTACAGGTGTCTGGAGGGCGATTGACTAACAAGTAATTAAAGGTTGCGCCGGTTTGGAGGCGCGTCGGGCCGAGGGCTGCTGCAGGAGAAGAGAGATGCATGTGAAGAAGGGTTTGTCCTTCCTCGTTAAAAAAATAGAATAATACAGGAGGGGAAAAAGAGGGAGAGAAAGCAAATACAGATCCTGTATTGTTTAGGAATAAGCTGGCTGTCTCCCCTGCGCCTCGCGTTCGGCGGGGAAGGCAGCGCGGATCCGGTATCACGTTGCAGATCCTCACTGGAGATAACGAAACGCGATCTATTTTTCAGAACAGCAAGTGGATGGGAAAGGAGCCCTCTACAACACAAACCTCATTGACTTAATGGGTCGGTTTTGGATTTCGCCTTCGAAAGGTTCGGAAAGCGGCAGCGTTGTGTTACCTTCCCGCCGGCTCCCAGCCTCCAGCCCCGGTTATCACCGCGCCGAGACGGGGCTCCGGAAAAAAAAAAAAAAACAGAAAAGAAAAGCTTCTAATTCTATTTTGTCGCACTATTTGTTTCCTCTAGACCCTCACAATTAAAGAAAAACAATGTAAATTAATTTTCGATTGGGAAGGAGCTTTATTTCTGTGGTCAGAGGGGAGATGGGAGTCGTGTTCGGGTTCTTATTTTTGTTTTGGTTTGGTTTTCTGTCGAAATCGAGGAAAACCCGCCGAGCGTTGCGTGGGATCCGCCTTCATCCCCGCTTTGCATTCGATAACGCTGCATCGAATGAATAAGCGAATAAATTAATTACCCGCACAAACTGAGCCCGTCGGTGCCCGGCGAGCGGTGCGAGGCGCGGAGGCCCCCGCGGCCGCGCACCGGCCCCTCGGCCGGCCGCCTCCCCTCCGCGGGCGCGGAGATGCCAGGCCCCGGCGGCGGGGAGGACCCCGCGGGGTTCTGCCCGGGGTGAGAAGCGAGTGAGCCCGCCGGGCTGCTCCTTCTCTGCCGAAAAATCAACCCCCGAGGAGCGGCCGGCGGCAGCTCCGCGCCGTTCGGTCGTTATTTAGATGTTTGCATCTCCTTTATTTTTATTTTTTGAAGCGTCTCGAAACCATTTTGTTTCTGGGTGATTTTCGAGGGCTACTTGGGATGGGACGGTTTAGGAATTCATTTACCTCTTTCCGGGGTCTCAAGTGAAAGGTTCCCGGTTTTTTAGGAAAACCAGCGCCGGGCACTAATTACCGTCGGTGCGGAGCGCTCCTCGCCGGCAGTGCGGAACTCCCAGGTACAGTCTGCCGGCCAGTCTGCCCCCGGGTTGTGGGAAATCTGGTGACACGGAAGAATAAAGCCCCGCTCGGAAATCGCGGGGCAGGCTCGGCTCAGACCTCGCCCGTCCTTGTCAGCTCCGCGCCGGGATAATTTGCTTATTCCCAGCAAGAGCGGTGTTTGTTTTGGTCGGCCTTTTACAGGCAAAATGAAAGAGAAGAAATGTGAGGGCAGGAGAAAACCGCTCTCGTTCAAATGGCCAGGAGCTTCCCCAGCCCCATTTTGCATTTCTCTCCTCCTCGTCCTGAAGGTGTAAGCCGACAGGTCCGTGCTTTTCCCGAACTGAACACCTTGTTAGAAAGAAAAAAAAAAAAATATTAAAAATTCAGAACAATAAGTAGGAGGGATGGGGAGCCCAGCTCCCGGGCTGGGCAGGACGCTGCTCCTCCAGGACGCTGCCGCGGGCGGCTGCGAGCCCATGCGTTATAATTCTGCGCACTTGCTCCAGACTTTAGGGTATTAGTTGATTTTAGAGCCGGGTTTAAGGCTCCGTTCCGGTCCCCACACAGCTGCCTTGTCAATAAGGATCTGTTCCAAGCAGACATTCCTTCTGGGAGGACATTGCAGCTCTTTAAGACTTCATCTGCAACATCATAAGTACTAAAATAAAATGGCAAGGGAAAATTACCAGACACATGGTCATGGGATCCCGGAGCGCCCTGACTCCAGCGCACATAGTAAAGCCACTGCACAGACTGGGTGGCAGGGGCTTATTTTAAACAGCCCCGAGACGCGAAGTTACATGGGGGACAAACAACAATCCGGATTTAGGAAAGTATCGGGACCGGCCTTTCCCGTATCGTGTGGCGGGCAGGGAGCGGGCAGCGCCGGCGGCCCCGGCTCGGAGCCCTGCTCCGCCTCGGCCACAGACGGGCTGCTCTTACCGCTGAGCGTTTAAAGTCAAATAAATCCGAATGTCTTTAGTGAAGACAAACAGGTTTTAAAGAGCCCCGCGATGGTTATTAGCACCCGCGGAGCCAACTCGTTCTTGATTCAAAAGCGTTCTGGAGTGCGCTTAAAACCCTGGTTTCGGCTTATCTAATCAAAGATAAATACAGTCATAAAGACACCCTCTTCCCACCGCTCCCCTGCCCTTATCTCACCGCATTGTCCTCACCTCCCAGCCCGTCCTCGCTACTGACAATAGATTATCTTTGCTTAGGGAGCCTAATTGTTTTCTAATTTTTTTAATAGTTGCTTTTGAGCGAAGGGTGCAAACGAGGATTAGGCTAATGAAAGTGCCGCCGCTCCGTGAAGTTTTGCTGCCCGCCGCCTCCACGGCTTCCTCGGGGGCTCCCCCCGACCTGCCGGAGTCACACACTCAGCCCCCCCCCCGGTGGCCAAGCCGGGGGCGAGGGGCCGCAGAGGGTGAGGAGGGAGCGCACGGGCCCCGCGTATTATTTAGCTATTCACTAAAGCATCATTTATTCATCCCCAGCATTAAAGTAATTAAATACGGGCTGGCTTGGCAGGGGACGGCGGGGGGAGGAAGGCGGAGGGGCAGGATTTTGGACGGGATAAGAGTGGAAGAAAGACAGACAAAGTCCTCCGGGAGCGGCTTCCCCAGGGATGCGCCCGGCGGGTGCAGGGCGGCGGGGCTCCCCCGCTGCCGCCGCCGGCGGGGCCGCACCCGCGCAGCCGCGGCGGCAGAGGCCGAGGCCGGGGCCGGGTCCCCGCCGTCAGGCCCCGCCCGCCCGTGCCGAGGCTCTGCCCGCCGGGCCGGGCTGGGCTGGGCTGGGCCGGGCCGGGCCGGGCCCGCCGCGGCGGGGGCCGAGCCGCGGGCGCCCAATCAGCGCGGCGCGGGGGCTCGGGCGCTTTAAGCGCGGCGGCGGCGGAGCGGGGACAAAGTCCCCCCCGGCTCCGCGACGAGCATCCCCGCTCGCCCGCCCGCCCGCCCTGCCTGATCGATCGCCCCCGGCTGCCACCGCTCCTCCCCGCTCTGGGGCCGGGACCGGGACCAGCACCGGGACCGGGACCGGCGGGCGGCTCGCCCCCGCCCCTCCGCCGCCGCGCTCCCGCGGGGTGCCCACAGCCGTCGCCGCCTCCTCCTCCTCCTCCTCCTCCTCCTGCCGCCGCCGGCGCCGCGCTCGGCCATGTCGATGCTACCGTCGTTTGGCTTCACGCAGGAGCAGGTCGCCTGCGTCTGCGAGGTGCTGCAGCAAGGGGGGAACCTGGAGAGGTTGGGCCGGTTCCTCTGGTCGCTGCCGGCCTGCGACCACCTGCACAAGAACGAGAGCGTCCTGAAGGCCAAGGCGGTGGTGGCCTTCCACCGCGGCAACTTCCGCGAGCTCTACAAGATCCTGGAGAGCCACCAGTTCTCCCCCCACAACCACCCCAAGCTGCAGCAGCTCTGGCTGAAGGCTCACTACGTGGAAGCCGAGAAACTGCGGGGCAGACCCTTGGGCGCCGTCGGCAAATACCGCGTCCGCCGAAAATTCCCTTTGCCCCGCACCATCTGGGACGGCGAGGAAACCAGTTACTGCTTCAAGGAGAAATCCCGGGGCGTGCTGCGGGAATGGTACGCCCACAACCCCTACCCGTCCCCCCGGGAGAAGCGGGAGCTGGCGGAAGCCACCGGGCTCACCACCACCCAGGTCAGCAACTGGTTCAAGAACCGGAGGCAGCGGGACCGAGCGGCGGAGGCGAAGGAAAGGTACGCGCCAACATCCCCATCCTGTCCGTCCCCCCCTTTTTCTCCCTGTTCCCCCGTGCGCGGGGCGACCGGGAGCCCCGGGAACGCGGCGAGCACTCGGCGGCGGGTGCGGAGAGAGCAGCCAAAATACTTCGCTCTCTCCAAATCCCTTTTTTTCCCTAAACAGCGTTGCGTTTTGCCCGAGTGGGTTTTCCGCCCGAGATTCACCGGACCCCGCCGCCCGACCCCCACCTGCCCGGGGGAGGGAGGGGAGGGAACAGCGAGCCCCTCACCGGCCTCTCCAGGCCGTTTCGCCGCCTTTGTTTGCTGCCTGCTGCCCCGAGTTAAACCGGGAGCGGTACGGTCCCGGAGCCTCCGGGGAAGCGGTCGGGATGCCGAGTCGGGTGTTGCCGGGAATCGGGCAGGGTAGCTCCAAAGTCCGGAGGAGGAGAGAGATGCAGTCCTGGGACGGGAAGGGTAGGAACCGGACTGAGACCGGGATGGGGACGCGATGGCCGGGCCGAGCCGCCGCCGCGTACCGAGGCCACCCCGGGAGGCGCCGCCCGGGGTGGCCTCGGTACGGGGCGGCGGCTCGGCCCGAAGAAGGAGGCAGCCTCGGAAGGCATCGCCTCACTTTTTATCTCCTTCAGCAACCACCCCAACGAGCCTCCTAGAAAAAATCCCGCACCCTGTTCGTCCCCGGGCCGCGCTTTCATTTCCGATTGAAAAGAGAAAAATGGCCTCAAAAATACTCCCCCTTTGCTCCGACTTTTCCTCCTCGCCTAAATTAGCGGGCTGTGCCTTGTACACCGCTTTATAGGAGGGTAAAAAGAAATGAGGACGATCCGTTATGAAAATATTAGAGGTTTATTTATTTCCGTGGTGGGGTTTTTTTGTTTTTTGGGGTTTGGGTTTTTTTTTCTTTACGGGGAGAGGCATCTGCTCCCACGATGAAATAACTCGCAAGGGATTTACCGGGGGCATTAGCCCAATGCCCATCCCCGGCTCCTCTCGCCCGCCATAACATCCCCGTTGTGGGGTTTTTCTTTCTCTTTCTTTCTTTCTTTTTTTTTTTTTCTGCCTTTTCCGCAGGGAGAACACGGAAAACAACAACGCGGCCACCAACAAACCGAACCAACTGTCGCCTCTGGATGGGAGCAAACCCCTCATGTCCAGCTCCGAGGAAGAATTTTCTCCTCCCCAAAGCCCGGATCAGAACTCGGTCCTGCTCTTGCAGGGAAACCTCAGCCACGCCAGGAGCTCCGGCTACTCCCTGAGCGGCTTAGCCGCATCCCAGACCCCTCACAGCCTTCAAGGCCACCAGCTCCAGGACTCGCTGCTGGGACCCCTCACGTCCAGCCTGGTGGATCTGGGATCCTAAAGGTCCGCGGCGGGCGGCCGGAGGATCGGGAGAGGAGGTGCTGCTCGTGGACAGAGGCTCTGGGTTGTACATAGAGGATAGCACCCGGGTTTACAGCTCACCCGCTGATTCTTGACGGGACTCTCGGCTCGTTCCACACAACCCTCACATCGGCTCCTGGTCCAGTTCTCCCCCAGCGACTCCCACTATCACCATTTTTTTTTTCCACGTAGCCAAACGCAGAAAGCGGCAGAAACCCTCAGACCTTCGAGTTCAAAGGAGCTGGTTCCAACGGGAATTACAAAAGAAAAAAAAAAAAAAAAGAAAAAAAGAAAAAAGAAAAATAAAACAAACCAAGCAACCCCAGATGGATCCGATTCCACCCAAACAAGTCCCAGCCCCGCAGGCGCGGAGGGGCAGAGGCGGCCGGCGCATCCCTGCTGCTACCCGGCCGGGTCCCCGCGGGGCCGGCGAGGAGCTGGGACGGAGGCTGCGGGAGTGAACCGCTGTACCGAGCCCGGTGCTGGAGCGGGAGGAGGGCGGGGAGGTTACGTTTACATTTTTCATATTTAGCCTTACCAGAAAGATTTCGATGTAGTTTAAATTAAAAAAGAAAAAAAAAAAGAAAAAAAAAAGGAAAAAAGGCAGAAAAAAGGCAAAAGCTGCAGTATTAGAGTTTAACAAGTGCCTATGTCTTAACGTGCTGTGCGAGGCGGTTAGTGAGTGAGCTCCCGTGGGCCCGCGCCCCACGGCTTCCTTCTCCTCGGTGGTGAAATGCATCGATGTAACTCAAAATTAGGAGAATAATAATAATAATAATAATAATAATAATGACAGTTCGACGGCCGTTTTCTTCTGGACGAGTGTTGCTCAGGCTGCCCCGCCAGCTCCACGTTGTTTTCTCCCGTCCATCCCTGCTCACCGCCTTCCTCCTGCGGCTTGCAGAGAGCCCGCGGACGACGCTTTCTGTCTCGAGTATTTGTTACCAAAAACCGCATGTGCTTTCAGGTTTATTTTCTATTGTACCGAAACAGTCTAAATTAAACAACGCTGATGGCAGAACAACCAGGCTGCGCTTTTCTTTGCAGGAGCGAGCCCGTGTCCCTCTGCCCACCCTCGCCCCCCACCCGACAGGCTGCATCGGAGGCGTGTCGGGGGAAGCCAGTGCCTTCGTCACCGAGGAAGGAAGGAAGGAAGGAAGGAAGGGGAGAGGGGACCCACCGGAGCGGATTGCGTGGGATGGCCCCGTGGGAGCCGGGCACCCGGCCGGGAAGGAGCGGCTCGTCCCCCGCCGCTCGCCCCGTCGGGGTCTCGCTGGTGCCGGTGCCCCCTGTTAGGGTTTTGCATCATTAAGTGCGTGTTTATTTAAGTCGCTGCCGTGTTTGTTCTCGGGGTCTTGGGCCATGGAGAAATGTCACCCTCTGCAGGAGGGTCTTGACGGGCCGGTTCACTCCGTGTCCTTCTCGTTCGCTCCTCAACAGTGCTCGCCACCCCCGGCAGCCGGACGCGCTCCCGAGGCCCCCGCGGACACCCCATTCGCGACGTGACGAGGCGGCGGATCCGTGTCCCCCCTCGCCCTCCTCGGCTCAGGCTACGGGGGAGCCGGTGGCCCGCTGCCCGGGCTGCTGAAGCGGTTTCTCTCCGCCCTGCGGCCTGGCACCGGCCGCCCCCTCGGGGCGCTCTGCCCAGATCCCGCTGGGCTTCCCGCCCCTCTGACACCTGGGGGAGTTCATGGCCGGGGCAGTGGGGGACCCCTCGCCCTCCGGGCGGTACTCAACGCGGCTCCGTGGGAGCAGCGCGGAGGGCCCAAAAATCACGCGTTTGGGCGCGCAAGCCGCGGGGGTGGGCGCGCATCTGCGTGTCTGCGCGCACCCGCGACGGCGGGTGGAGCCGGGGCAAAACCGGACGTGGTGGCGGGGAGAGCCCGAAGCCTCCCTCTGTTCTCAGCGACCCCCTGCCCCGGCAGAGGGCCTGGAGCCACGCTCCACTGCGCGCCCCGCGGGGACCAGGGGGACGGGACGGGGTGGTCCGCGTCACCCCCACCCACTCCAGCCGCGCCCTGTGCCCCACCCGGGGACCCTCAGCGCCCTTCCCGGGGGACTCATCCAGCCCCACCGTGATCCGCCACGAAGCCACGCAGCCCCTCGGGCTGAAAGGGGGGAACCCCCAGGGAAGTGAAGGAGGTTTTCTGGGTAAGCAGCCGCGTTCGCTGCGCCCCGAGGGTGGGTAAGCTCCAGCTCTGTTTTGTTTTTCCAAGCCACGGGCTCGGTGAAGAGGAAGGGTAAAAATTGCTCGGGGCTCCAGCCCTGCGCGGCGGGAAAGCCAGGCAGGGACTCGCAAACGAGGGGTTATTTTCAAAGCGAACAGCGCACAGACGCTTCCTGCGCGCAGGCAGCAGCAAGGGCTGACTGTCGGGGCGGGGGAGGGAGCTGCCAGGGGGTGACCCTCTCGCTCAACCCCCTCCTCCCCAGCGCAGACCTGCGGGCCGGGGCTGCTGTCAGGCTCGACGGCTGCGGAGCGGGACCTCGCAGGGCCGCGCACGTTGCGCCCCCCCGCCACCTCCCTACCCCGCCCCCGGCCGCAGAGCCCTGCCCACGCTCCGACCCTCCATTTCCATAACAGGGAAAGGGAAGAGGTTGTCGACAGATGGTGGTAAGGAGGGATGGGAGATGCTGAGGGAACACCCCTGGAAGTAACCCCCGGGCTGGGGAAGGGCCGGCGGGCAGGTAGGACCCGGGAGACCCCGAAGCTGAGCCAGACGCAGGTTGCTGAACTCTCCTCGATTAGGCTTGACCTCGCAGCAAGCTTTTCACAGCAAAGTCAGCCTGGGGAGGCAGCCCGGGGCCGTTTCTCACCTCACTCTGCTTTGTATTCCCACCGGCAGGAAGGAGTTAATTCGTCCCTTCCCCCCCCCCCCCCACCCCCCTTGCTCCCACTCACCCCCCAGGACAGATTTCACACTGTGTCCAGGTCAGCCAAAAAAAAAAGGGGAGGAAATGGAGAACAGCAGAATGATTAATTCTACCTGCTTTTCCCATGAGTGATCACCTGCTTTCAGGGTCATGAATAGCAGGTAGCTCTCTCCATCTCCACCTCTGAGAGGCTCATTTGTTCGGTGACAGCTGAGTGACAAGACCTGAAATCCGAGACCTCAACTTTGCCTGATGTGTGGATAAAACCCTGGATGTTCCCTCAAACATTTCAGGAAATGAAAGTTGTAACGCGATCCCTTGTGCGCCCACATCTCCCCCAGCAACACACAAAAGCTCAAAGGAACCTTCTCGGATTAAATTCAGCCTGGAGAGGATGGAAGGAAAATGGAGAGCAGGCTGAGAAAGCTGGAACTGGCAGGCTTTTCTTCAGCATTTATTGGAAATGTCTGTCCAAAGCAGGGATTTATAAAGGTCGCCTCTACCGTAAGCACCTCTTCCTCCGGCAGAGTCATGCGGGCAGCCGGCTTCTCCCCAGCCTACCTCCACGCTGGGGGAAGCTGGAGGGGGAGGATTATGTGTAGAGTCCCTGAGCAGGAAATTCAGTGTCTAAAAACAAACGCCCAAGGAGAAAGCCAGCCCACCCTCCTCTCTCCTCGTTTCATTTCCCGGGTCATGTTGAACTGGCGTTGTCCCGTGCATGAGCCGCACGCCTGCTCTGCCTCTGCCCTGCTGCCAGCCCCTGCCTGGCTCCCCTTCCTGCTGCCCCCGGCCCACAGAGGGGCAGGTACGGTCTGTTCTCACCACCACAACCTGGGCCATGTGCTGGCAAATCCTCCCCAGAGGCCGGCGGTGAGGAGCAGGTCCTCGCTGGTGGATTTAAACGTGACATTTCCAGGCCCGGCTCCCTAAAGCTCAGGCATTCCCCAGTGGCAACGCCAGGAGCCCAGAGCCACGATGTGGTCAGCAGACCTTTGTGCTGTCTTTGCAAACCAGGCCTGCTCAGCTAGACGTCAGTACAGGCAGGATCGGGCTAAGGCATCCGGCCTCCCTTCCCCGCTCCCCGGTAGACGGTTTTATCAAGCTGCCCGTCACTCGGCAGCCACCGCCTGCTTGCACTGTAGATAAAGTACTATTTAACAATTGTTTAACTATTGCTGAAGTGCTTCAAACTCTGCAGACCTGTAAAGAAAACAGCACATGCCCCGAGATAACTCTTCACCTCTAAGCTTCTCCCTTTCTCCTGCTTTTCTACTGAGAGCGGCTCATGGACATTGCATGGGCAGAGGTGGAAAACTCCATCTGCCCACCCAGTACGCTTCGCCATCAGTAATTGTGCATCCAAGGAAGAGCTCACTATGAGGTGACACTGCTGGCGGCTGGGTATCTGAATTCGCTGCCTTCGGAGGCGGGTGCTGCCCGATGCACGCTGATGTCCTTGACAGAAGCAGTAAAGGTACAGCCCACACAGCCTGGCTGCGGCGATCCATCTTCAGGGGTGGATTTTGCTGTTCCTGCTGAGGCTGAAGCCATCAGGTTTTCTGAGGGCACCAGCTGCTGTGTGGGAAGAGCAGAGGTGGCAGAGGCCGGATCTACTGGAGCTCAAGCATACAAAGTAACCTGAGATGCTGTCATTTTTCCCAACTGAATGTGGACACAATTTTAAATATGGAAACGGAAGAAAATTTGCTTTCATCTTCAGGCAGAGAGAGCAAATTACCAGGCTCCCCAGGGATTATCAGCACCCACCCCAACAGCAGCCTGATGCTGTCTGGACAGAGGGCACCGGGCTGAAACCCCATCTTGTGCCACCCCATCTTTCCTTCCAGCTGGACTTGTCACCAAGTCCAAGGACAGTTCCTCTCTCCCTATGGTTCCTAGCATTTGCTCCCCCTCCCCAAGTTTTAAACAAAAGTTGTACTTTCTCTGAAGCATATAATCCCAATCCTAATAATGAGGTTAAAGAGGCAGATTTAGTTCCGTTACGATTTCCTGTTTCCACTTGACCAGTGCTTTTGGAAAATGCCCCCGTGGGCAGAGCAGCTCCTTCCCATCTCTGCCCTAGCTCCTCACCCACAGCCTAGCTCTGCAGGGATCAGGGTTGCTGAGACTCCGAAGGCTTCAGCCATGGTAGAAAAGATATGAAAGATCCCCACGCCTGCTGCTCAGGATGGAAGAAAGGGGGAAAACTCATCTTTTTCTGACTTAAGGATGGAAAAGCTTCTAAACTAATAGCTGGAGCATGTATAGGCCCTGTGTTGCACATGGGGAAACTGAGGCCCGGGGAGATGACAGACCTGCTGACCACCAGAGCACGGGCAGAGGATGAGGGTGGCTGGCCCGCACTGGCGGCTGCTGCTCTGCCCATCCATGCTGCCTCCCTTTATATTCCCCATAATAAGTCGCCGCGGCTTATCATTATGTAAGACAATATTCTAATAATACGAGACAAAACCAATTGACTAAAAAACAATGCCAGATGAGGCTTGTGGCTAACACTCCCTGAAGAAATTGTCTCTTTTCTAGAACTGAAAATAAACCCCAAGCAAATTAGAAACAATTGAAAAATGAAATCACATCTGCAAACCATCAGGGTGCTTCTCCTGAGCCCCAAAGGACGCCTGTGCCCCACTGCTGCTCCTGCTGCCCGGTACCGGGGGTGGGTGTCACAAGGACCCACAGTGCTGCCCGTGCGGACACTGGAGGGATTTGGAGGTGGTGTCAGGGCACGGCCTCGGTGTGTGCTTCATTCAACAGAAGGGCCATGACACGCTAGAACAAACCAGAGATGAGTTTAGGCAATTACAATCTTTGTACGCCTGATCTCCCGGAGCTGGAGGCGAAGCAGGGACAGAAAGAGTACAAGAGGGAGGGAGCACCAGCTTAAAAACTGCTGTTCCCTTCCTGGGAGCCTCTCCCTGGGCAGAGGCGCTGGCATGAAGAAACCGCAGAACTTGCCCAAGCGCTTGGCCACAGGCTGCTTGGTTCCCCATAGGCAGAGGCTGCTTTCTGCCCTCCTCGGCAGGGCTTCACCCGCATCACTCCTCTGCAGGAGCAGAACCAAAGCGATCAAGAGCTGGGAACGGTGTGTGGGCTCAGTGGCGCTCAGCTGCAGGGGACTCTTCTGTCCCCCAACATGGTGGCTTCCAACCCACACAGAACCGTTGGCAATTTGTGCCAGACGCCCTTTGAGCGGAGCTGAGCTGGGGATGCCCCACTCTTCTCCATGCTTTCCTGGGTGTTTGGCAGCTGTTGGGTGCACGGTGGGGGAAAGCACATGGTGGTTTTACGCTGATGGGACAGTTCAGGCTGGGACACACATCACTGCTGCCACCGTGGGAGGGGAAGATGCTGAGGCTTGACCTGGGAGGAACCGCTGTTGGTAGAAGTGCCCCTCGAGCCATCATCCCCAAAGGGTCAGGAGGTGCTTGATGTGGAGGTGGGATTATTTATTTGAGGACAGAGCACAGGCAAAGGAAGTGGGGACATTGAAGCTATGCTGTCCCCGGGAGACACAGTGCCCAATGAAGCGGACAGACACGCTCAGTGCAACATGTTGGCCAAGCAGCTGTACCAGCCCCATCTTTTAACTTCACGTGCAGAATCTGCTTCTGAGGCCTCCAGGTCCGAAGGGTAACTTGGTTGAGGGTCAAAGCCCCCATGGGGGCAAAGGCAAAGCAGGGCATGGGGAGGAGGAACTGCAGGCATTTTGCTCAGAGACCCCCAACCCTGCTCTGTCTCTGAACTCCCCACCTACGGGCAGGGCTGGGGCTGGAGGAGACCTTCAGCAAACGGGCTTTGTGGCTCTGCTGCTGGCCTTGACTGTCACCAGCCTGTTGGAACTCAGTGCCGAGGTGGAGTGGGACAGTGGTGTGGCCAAAGTCTGTGACAGCAGATGATGATCATGGTGAGGATGGTCAGTGGCTGGTCACACCCCCTACCCCACTCTGCCCTGCACCCACTCATGGCCTAATTCAAGCCTAAAAGGGAGGTGTGCGTTCTAGCAGGGTGGAGAACCAACCCCCTACATTGTGATGACTTTCTGGGAGACGTTTAGGAGGCTTGATCGGGGCTCACAGCACACCAGACACCCAACCAGCTCGTCACATTGGTCCCTTCTGGTTTATGGATGTGTCAAATCTGGTAATCTACCCTAGAGAAGGAAAGAAGTGGTGTTGCACGATCCGAAGGCATCGGTACAAGGGAGATTTCTTAAAATTCTCTAAATCAGGAGGAAAAGAGACAAAAGGAGAGCTGGCACTGAAAGCTGTGAATAGGACCAGGACATAAGGTTTTCTCGCAGCTAAGGTTATTCGACATCTAGAGAGTTCAATGTGCACACAATGGCTCCCACTCCCACTGCAGGGTTAAATTCAAACCTAAAACATGTTCAGGAGGACATACTCTGATTTGCACAGTGACTTTTTGTGTCAGGTCCCAGTCAAGTCCCAGAGACCCAGAGCAGGTCACATGGGTGCATCCAGTCCCTGCTGTCCTGTCTCACAAAGCGACCGCCCTGGAAGAGGAGCATCATAGGGGTGGGATGGGACCCTGTGTCAGCACCAGCTGCAGCATGTGCTGTCCTCGGGTGCCCAAGTCTCTGAGTCCCCACCCCCCCGTGCTCCTCTGGGTGATGTTTTGGGGGGTTTGCTTTGCTCAGGATGCCTCTCTGTCCTCACCCCCAGCTTCTGCCAGGGTTACGTAGCCACAGCTATTTGCTGATGGCCTCTGCGGAAACCGTATATCCTGCCTTTGCAATCGGAGACAAGGTGCCCACGCAGTTGCCAGATTTGAAAGAGGAGCTGGCAGGAGGGGAAGTGGCCAAAACGGGTGTGCCAAGGGAGGGGGGAATCGCATCCATCCCAAATTGGGTCCCATCCCATCCTCGCCCAGAAAAGAACCATAGTGGGATGGAGGAAAAAAAGCCCTATTTGTAAGAAATCTCTCAAGGCAACATGCAAGCGGCTGAGGGCTGAGGGCGGATTTAAACTGAACCTCCTGCCCAGTGATCCATGAGGAAGGCTCGGCTGCTCAAACAATGCTTGGGGAAAGAAGGCTGAAATGATGGTCACCAGGAGAACCTGAAACCCGCGGTGGGGAAAACAAATAAATAGGGCGAGGGAGCCTTCCCCATCCCAGCTGAGGCAATCTGTGCTTGTGCAACCCTACCCCGAGGCTTCCTATCTCTGTGTACAATCTAGGCTGATAAGATTGTTCTCCCCTGAAAATCAAAACCACAGGGATTCCAGGCGGCTCAGCCGGAGTCAGATTGTCCACCTGAACACCGGGGCACTTTCATGTGGAAAAATAATCGTTTGGTTATTTTGCTGGAATAAGGAGAGAGGGAGAGGGGGCCCTTGGCTGGTTTGGAGGAGAGCACTGCCCCAGCGCCGGATGCACGCAGCATGGCAGGGATACCAGCAACGGGCACCATCCCAAGGGTGAGATGTCCCCATGGGGTGACCAATGCTACCTGAATCTCTGCTGTAGAAAAGCAATGGGGTCTTGCCCAAAGCTGACTGGTTTTTAGTGAAAACTCCTTCTTTTAGCGCCCAGGGACTTGCATTTGGCAGCTCTGGTACAACAAGCCCACAAACCAGAGTCGGGTGAGTGAAGGTGGAAGCAGTCATCGCCGGCAAGACACAGGCCACTCTTAACACTGTCTGGGTGGAACAGCATATGATTAAATATCTTCACTGAATGGAAGCAGAGTACATAAACATATCATATACATATACATGCATATATACAGATAAATACACTTGATAGAGCCACTCTGCAGAGCAACTCGCCTGATAAGCCATTCCCATGAGCAAGACGTACAGCAGTAAATCCATGCCTGCAGTTAAAAAGTAGACCTTTTTTTGTCACTATTGTAGTTCAAAAAGCTGTGGTTTTGGGCAGCGCCTCAGCTTACTGGCCAGAAAAAGTTGTTATTTGGGAAAAAATATCAGTAAGGGGCTGTTTACTGATGCTAGAGGAAGAACCTCTTTCCGCTGAGATGGGAATGGGATGGTCAGATCCCGTGCCCTGCAGCAGAGGAGGGAGTGTAAACACCTACCTGAAACAGCATTTGCATTTAGCACCAGGTACTGCCTGTTTTAAATGAGTTTTAAATTCAGCTGAGGGAATATGTAGAGTGGAAATGTCTGCTGGGGTATTAGATGAGACAGGCTGGGGAGCTGGGGTCTGAATCCCCTGCCAGGTCCCTAAAACAGGGACAAAGACAGACCCTAGTGAAAAGCAGTTTTGAGCCCTACGGCTACTCCTACAGCTCTTGCTCAGTTGTTGTGGCTTCACAACTCGCATTTGCCTGGGGAATTTGTGGCTGGTTTTCTGTCTCTCTTTGCTGCAGGAAAAACCATGTGAGTGAGAAAGGGATTAGCTCAAGTGGGGTTCAATGGCCTGGGCAGGCTGGTCTGGCCATGTGCTGGTGTCACTTCAGCAGGTCGGCTTGGTTAAAAATGAACAAGAAGAGCGTTCCCTCTGCTGTAACATCCCTCTGCACCCCTCAGGTCCCTCCAGTTATAGCAATCTTGTTACCACTTGTGATAATGCCAGATTAGAAAAAGAAATCTGAGTAAAACTGTGCTTGCAGATGGAATATATCCCTGTAACCTTGCAGAGGAACAGTGTCCCCACAGCCACCGCTGGCCCATGGACCTCTGGGCAGGCAGCGCTGTGTTTGCGCACACACGTGCAGATGCACACAGAGACACACAGAGTTATTTGGGAGACTGTGACGAGGAACGAAGTCCTGCCCATAGGCGATGCATCCCGCAGTGGCCGTCCTTCTCCAGGGCTTGGTGTTCCTGGCACAGCTTATGTGGAATGAAACTGCCTGTAATTTTCTAAAATTCCTTAATCCTGCTTATTTTATCCCTTTCCCCGAGAGATCGGAAGCCACAGTGGTCTCTTCAAGCCCACCCGCTAATTACAAGACATGAGCTCAACCAACTGCCAGCCAGAAACAACATCACGGGACCAAGCACCACTAATCAACACCGCTCTTATTTTTGACTGAACGCTCACAGCAAACTGCTTGAGAGCGAAGTCACAAAGAGCTTGGCAGTAATACACCAGCCAAATCAAAGAAAAAGAAGGAAAACATCCCTTTTTCCTTCCTCCTGCAGCAATGCCGACTTCCCCCTGGGCCACCGACCAGCTTCTCTGATGTCTGAGTCCTGCTTGTCTGTCTCACCCCTGGATGCTCTTTTAGGTTTCTCTCCTCTCTATTCAGCTGCCAATTTTTTCCAAATTTGACCCAATTATCTTTCAAACTTGCTTGAAAAGGTCAACCCCTTCAGCAGTGCTGGGGAGAATGGGAGTTCCTAGCAGGAGGGTGGCATTTAGCAGAAAAAAATCTTCTCTCTGGAGAAATCAGATCAGACGGAGCCCTGAGGAAGCCAGGCTAAAAATAAAGCCTGAACCCGCAGGGCAGTTACAGGATGGGAACAGACACTATGGTGCATCCCCGGTTATATTCTTAGCAGGCACAACTGGGGAGATTGGTAGGAATTTACTGGCATAAATCAGTGTCGTTCATGGAAGGATTTGGGTATTTTTTTTGCAAATCTACGTTCACATCCATGGCTTTACAGCAACTCAGGTTTCTTCCCTAACCCCCCCGGTCTGCAGTGGCTGGTGGTTGCACTTTGTCTGGGTTACCTAGGTTCCTTGGGCTGCTTGCCTCCTCCTCCTCCTCCGAAAAGGGAGCAGCAACTCCCTCTGCCCCCGAACTGAGGAGCGAGCTGCTCCGCTCCAAACCCTCCCCGAGCACAGGGTGTTCCCCACGAGTCCTGCTGGTCTGGGTGAGGAGCAGCGGGCGCGTTTCTGGGGCTGCAGTGCCACCTGCTGTCACCGCCACCATGTGCTGGGGACCCCGCGCTGGCTCCGTGGGCGCATACGGGGGGGGACACGCCAGGGAGGAATCCCTGTCTCTGCCTCCCTCCCCGGTCCCAGGGATCCCCGCAGAACTGCTTGGAATAAATCAAGTTAAGCAAGAAAAAGCCAGCGGGAAAAAAGCAGTGATGGGGCAAAGGGATGGAGTGAGATGTGCCCATGGGACTGGGCTCCTTGGGCTTGGGGATGTCCCCACACTGTCACAGCACTTCAGGTGGACCCAAGCACCCTCCAGGCTTCATCCCTTATCTCCCTCTGGACAGCCAGATGTGGTCTCTCCCTTCCTCCTGTGGTTAAGTGCATCCTTCAGCCAGTGTTACCCCAAATTATCACTGCTCTTAAATAGCTCTGTGAAAAAAAAGCTGGATTTTTTCCTCCATGTCTGTGTGCTGATGTGGCCCAGAGCCTCTTGCCCTGTCCCACTTTCCTGAGTCAAGCTCCTCTCACCCTAAAAAAGCCAAGTGTCCCGTACTGGGTCACCCATCATTAACTTCTCAGCAAGTAGGAGAGTTTGTGCCCTGCAGAAAAGCCCAAAGGAGATGCCATCACCTCCATTTATGTTGAAAAAAGAATGGAAACCTAAATAATAAGTAACAAAAAAAAAAAAAAGAAAAGATCAGGATGATCCTAGCTGCTGACAATTAAGTGTTAGGGGGAAAAAATGCTCGTGAAAGCCAGATCCAGACCAGCCGGGCAGCTTTCAGAAACAACAACAAAGTTTGGAGGAAACCAGATACTCGCCATGAAAATTTGCAATTCTTTGTTGAACAAATGTTTCCATGGAAAAGCTCTGTTTACCCGTCACTCATCCTGTCATCTCGCTGGGATGCTGCGCAGCTGGGCAGGCAATGCCCAGAGGAGACAAGGGGAGGGGATGCAGCCCCAGCAAATCTGGACATGGCCAGGAGGCCTTGGGAGAGAGCGGTGAGCCCGTGTCTGCCTTTCAATCTTCTGCGTGTGTGGGTTAGTGTATGGAACACATTAATTTCTCACAGGCAACCTGCTTTTGGGAAGGAGGGCCGCAAAGGGCCTGATCCTGAGCTGGTTGCAGGGCAAAGGGTGCAGCTACAGCAGTGTATGACCAGGCGATCAGGGTGCACAGGGGTTGGTGGAGGAGCCTGTCAGGGTTCTTAGGAGAAACTTGTTGGAAAAGTTCAGCAGGTCCATCCGTGGTGTGGCCACTCATCCAGAAGTGTGTGGACAGAAACAAGGGTCTTTGGGGAGCAAAAAACCCCATCTTTGAAAGCTCAGACTCATGTGTTGAACAACCTGATTTCTTTTTTCCCCAGCAGACATGGGAAATAGCGATACATTTCCATCAGTTCTCTGCGAGCCCATCCCAGGACCCAGCCGGGGCCCTGCCGGGCACAGCTTTCAGAGCCAGGGAGGTGCTGGCTGCCTCCAACTTCACATTTTCTTACAGTGCCGCTGGGACTGGCGGGGGAGAACCGCAAAAGGAAAAGACTGGATTTGAAACCCACCACTTGGACTCAGACAAAATGAAATGGCGAAAGTAAAAACAAGGGGAAACTTGGCTGCGGCTGCTCCTTTCACAGGCTCCTTGCATTGGGTCATAAGAAACCAGCCCACGGAGAGGCGGGCATGTTACTGTCTGCTGTGCCGTGTCCTGGGGAGCCAGGGAACGGGGCCAAGGAGAGACCGGATCCTGGAAAGCAGCCCGTGCTGCCTGCCAGCACGCACTGCCAGAGGTGGGAAGTGGGGAAAGTCATGGATGGCCTCCCCACCTTCTCCGCCGCTGGCATGGGGCAGCCTGGGAGGAGCCTGCGGGCTACTGCCCAGCCGGGGTGCAGCGTGCACGAGGGCGTCTGCCTGCCCTGCACCCCTATTTTGGCACCCAGTGCTGATTTGGGTGTTTTGTTCCTGTGCAAGGCAAAGGTGTCTGGAGCCTTCACTGTCCTTTGAACCTCTGACTCTTAGGGTTGGTGCCTCATATGCTGCTCTTGGCCACAACAATCTCTTCCTTGCCCCATTGCCGTGTGCTTCCTGGCTCACTGGGAGACCTTTCCCGCTGCTCTACAGCCCAGTGCTCTCAACACACTTGGTGGGGACTGTCTCTTGCTCTGTGTATCTCCAGCTCTGGTTTTGGTGGAAGCCCGTCTGCAGCAGCTACAGCATCATCGAATCACAGAATCATCTGGTTGGAAGGGACCTTTAAGATCACTGAGTCATTGTCATCTATGAGGCTGTGCAGGCAAACGCCAGTCAAGTCCCTGGTGGGGACATGTCTTGATCCTCTCCCATCACCCATCTCCATGCTTGAGTGCATATTTGGAATTAAGCCGTCATTCGGGATCTCTCTAGTCCTCATCCCTGGCCCCTTCCCCAGCTCTCCTTTCCCCCCAAAGATGGTAAGTGCCTCCTCAGTGTGCCCCGCTCCAGCATCTCATCTCAACAGGCCAAGCATTCACTCTGTGCCAAACTGGCAGGCGAATTGCTTTCCTGGCACGTGGCCTCCTTGGCTCTCCATCCAGACTGATTTCTTTTATTTTTATTGTTTTATTTTCCCCCAACTTTAAAATTTGCCATTGGTTTTAATTAGGTGGCCATGGACTTGCAGCCCTGGTGAGACTGGAGGGTTTCCAAGAGCTGAAAAGGAGAGGTCTGGTGTGGTGCGTCTAGTGACAGCAGTGCCGCAAACCAGCTCAGGGTGACCCAGCTCATCTTGCTTTTGAGAGAGGGGCACTGCTCTGAGTCAAGGGCCAAGAGGTGGCCAAAGTGTTTTCTCTTATTACAGAGAGCTCCTGGACTCCCTGCAGCTCCTGGAGTCCCACCATAGAAATGCCACCTCGAGGACCTAGCGCTGATGTTTGGGGGAGGGGAGCATTGGTGGCAGAGAAAGATGATGGGGGCAAGATCCCAGCCCCGAGTAACAGCTGAAAAATGGGGAAAACCCCAATAAAAAGCAGATGTCCCATGTAGGGCCTCTGTCTTGGAGGTGTTTGGACCCTCCTTGGAGAGAAGGTGCTTATGCAGGTGAGCCCTGTGGTCAGCTTGGAGAAAGTGAAGGCAAGTGCCAGCCCTGCTGCGGCTTCCTGGGTGGAGGTTTAAGTCCATCTCTGAATGGCCCCATGCTAATCTCCAGAATGGCCTTCCCAGAGGATTTGTGCACCCCACGTTTCCTACCTGTATGGGCCAGCTGGGTAAAGAATCTGTCCTGCACAGCCTTCCATTGTCAGCTGAGTTAAGTCCTTGGAGAAAAAAATAAATCATTTCCTTTCTCCTATTGATTCCTTATGATCTAGGGCTGAAGGGCTGAAGTGCTTCAGGGAATCTGAACCAACAAAGAATGTTTCAGGGGTTTGATTTTCAGTGGTTTCATCTCTGGATATAAATGTTGGAGGAAGTGAATGGCTCCGGATTGACAGGATTAGTAATGCCATCCTGGGACACTTCCCAGGATAACCAGAGTTTGGCTCCAGCCAGGACATCACTGACTTGGGGTGTATGGGAGACACGTTTTCCCTGCAGACTTGACTTGAGCAGATGTGGTCCCTGCCTCGCCGAGCCCTGTGGGCCAGCGCACAGGTGGGTTGGAGGGATGAGCAACCTCCAGAAGGAGCTGAGAAGGGGTTTGGACAGGGCATCTGCTTCCCAGACAGCATCTGCATCCTGCTCCTTGGGAGCAAACACATTTGGCTCCAGGGGATATGTGGCAGGGGAGGGCAGCAAGTGGCAGGTTGCTGTCATTGCTACCACCCAAACAGCCCCTGGTAGTTGCAGTCTACTCCCTCCATCCTCCCCAACATCTGGGAGAGAAGGCAGTGAAGGGAGAGGTCAGCTCTGTCCCAGGGCTGAGCCCCACAACTGTGAGACTCAGCCCTGAAAGCCCTCCATGCCTTGCCAGTCGCCTGAAATACCTCAGTCCCTCCACCCTGCTGTTGTTCTTTCATTTTATTTTTAGATCTGCTGCTCCCGTTAGCTCTTTTCTATTTGTTTTCTGTTCTTATTATTCCTGGCTTCTCCCAGTGTTTTGGTTTCCCTCCTCAGCCCTCATCCGGATGTTTATTCTCGCTGCTTGTTTTTATACGTTCCCAAGGTGCCTCCTGGTTGTAGCTGGGCAGAGGTCTGTGTTTGGATTGGGCAAGAGCCGTCGCATAGCTGAGCCAGGACAAGCTGCTAGACCATCACCTGGAGAAACTGAGCTGGTCCAGGAGAGGAGAAGACTTGGGCACTATCGCTGCTTTTCTGCCTGCTCTTTCTCAGCTGCTTGCCAAGGATGAGCAAAGTGCTCACCCCACTTCAGAGCGTGGCTGGTGTATGAACGCAGTGATTGCTTTAATGGAAGAGCTAGCAGCAAGGTAAAGAAGAGGGGAAAAAAAGGAGAAACTCAAAGGCACAAACAGTGATTTACCCAAGGTCATGAGGAGGATGTCTAGCAGCTCTGGAAGCTGCTTTTCCCATGTCTCCGTTTGACATGGTTGTAAGTATGGTTGTGCCTTGGGGTATCTTGAAAATCAGCCATGGTTGTCCAGTGCCCACCTACTAAAACTTGAAATGTTTTCTTTTTGCCTCATTTTAAGATAAATACTCGCAAGCCTGGCTCTGTTCCTTCCATGCTCATTGCTCTTCCATGCATGTTGTGCTTGAATATCTCTGTGCATCTTCTTCTACCTGCTCATCCAGAAATGTTTCTCAAGCTGTTTTGGGGCTCCAGCTAAGACACTTCCCCATGGAGCAGACAGAGCGAGCTGTCACGTTGCTTCGTGGACCTACAGGCTAAGAGCACATCCATGACTGAGGTCTATCACTGCCCCCACTTCTGGAGGCAGGGACTGTAATGTGCATTTGGGCAGACCGCTCTGCGGTAGATGGGTAGATGGGTGCTAACTGTGCGCTCATGTGTGGCAACGAGGCTTTGCCATGAGGGTTACAATAATCACACCCCCTTGCCCCTGGGTTTTCCTCTGTTTCCTGCCTAATTGGGAGTCAAAATGAGGCAGCATGAAAAAGGTCCTGCATTATCTCATGTTAGAGAGCTGTGGTGGCTCTGGGTATTTTATTGTACCTGTACTCATCTCTCATCCCCCACCACAGCTGCTAAATTTCAGAAAAACATAAGCACACGCCTGTATTTGCAGCAAGAATTGTCCCAGCTTCCCTTGTTAAATTATTTATTCCAGTGCAAGGGCACAGATTTGTATTTATTTTATTGTTTTGGCATTCATCTGTGTTCCTTTTCCATCCTACAGCCTTTTTGCTGGTGAGGTGTCCAGAGCCACGTGGCCCTGTGGCTGCATTGGGGATGAGGGAGCCCCTGGCAAGGAGATGCTCGTACCGCACGGATGGGATGTTCTCTGGTCCATGGGTATCTATTTGAAGAACCACTCACTCATGAGAGCGATGCAATAGTCTGGAGTGGCATTCCACTTTTTTGGTATGGTTATAGTCAGATTTGTGTTTGAGACTTTAAAGGGCTGGCAGGGAGCTCTGTGCCTGGATATTTTTATTGCTCTACTTCAAAGAGGTTCAATAACGGGAGCGAGCATTCAGGTAGGGAAAAGCCCTTTCTTCTTTCCACGTGCAAAAGCGTGCCAGGGGATACAAAGGCATCGCCACACACACAGAGTTTCAGGGCTCTGGGGAGAGTTAAAGCAGAGCAGGCTGAGGATTTTGCATCAAAAATATTATTATTTCTGGATGAAAAAGTCAGCTGACACAACAGCCCAAGCTGTCAGGATCCTTTAGGTTTAGGAAGAGGAAAGTCAAAATGAAAAGCACTTCAGTTTGCTGAAAAGAACCAAAACATTGCAATTTTTGTCAATTTGAGGCCAAAGTCCAGCTGTCTGAAGGTTTTCATGAAGGCTGGGGTGCAGGTGCTGGGAACATCATCTCCTTGTGTGAGTTGGACCCAACACCATGTGTCTGTAGGCACATGACACCTGCTCTTGGACTATGCACAGGGCCAGGGAGCCCCATCCAAGGGCTGATGAGGGCAGGGTGTTCCTCGGTGGGTCTGTCCCCAGGGGCTGGGGGTCCCGAGTGTCACATTACAGTCTGAATTTGATTCAGCAGAAGAAATGTAAACATTCCACTTCACAGGCACCAAGTCATGTCCCTGCTGCTTGAAAACTTGGCAATAAATCTGAGTTTTCTGTGTGCGTGTTTTTCACAGAGTTCTATTCCACAGGCAGGGCTGGTATTTTGTAGCTTGCTCACTGCTTGGGATGAAAGCGAGTGTTGGAAAATCACGGGAAAAATTCGTTCATGTTTTAATGTGGAGAAATTTGGGTCATTTGCCTTCAGCCATAGAGCTCAGACTCCTCAAGGAAATCCCACACAGTGCAGGACATCTCCTGCAACGTGCTCACAGGCATCCTTCCCTGTCCTTCCTCATGGCAAAAAAGGGCCCTTTGTCTGATTCCCTAGTTTCTCTGCTGTCCCTTTGGACCCCCTTGCATATGGGCACACATGCATATCCATCCATACGTACCGGGGGGGTGACTTTGTCCTTATCCCTGAGTAGGAAAACATTGATTGCCATCATTTGTATCAGCTGAGGGATGCAAATGTATGACCATATGTGCGCAAGGGCATCTCTCAGATGTCTTATGTTCTTGGCCCTAATCTCTTCCTTAGCTGATTTCCAGCCCATCACTGTGGGGTACTGGACCAAAAGGGCATCCCTGCACACCAGCTGCATGGACACAGCTCACTTTGCTCTAAACGGGCTGGATCTCCCCAAGGTTCAAACAAATCTGGCTTTTCTGTAGAAAGCTGATGGTGTCCTGAGTGGACCATGACCTGATGTGCAAGCCGAGGTGAGGTTCATCCCCAGGTACCCACCATGCTCCTGGGGATGTTGCTCACCTGTGCCCTGGTGCCTCCATGCACTTACAGATCCAGCAGCATCTCTGCTCCTGGCCAGCATCTCTGCTCCTGGCCAGCGAGGACACTGGGTCCCCTCCAGTACCTTTGAATGTTACTGTTAAATTATTTTAAAGAAAAATCTCCAGGAGAGGCTGGCATTGGCTGGGGAAGGCAACTGCCTTCTCTCTCTGCACTGCTCCATCCTTCACCACAGCCCCCTCTGTAACTGTTTCCCACCCACAACTGAGACCCACAGATGTTTCATGTGAGAACTCACTGATCCTGCAGATGTTTAATGCTGTTCCTTCCTGTACCTGGGAGAGCGAGCCAGGGCAGAGCTGAGGGCAAGGTATCTGCTACTCTGCAGTCAGCTGCTCTTCTCCCAGGTTGTTTCATTAAATGGAAATAAACCAAATAAATTCTCAGAGCCCTGTGTCAGCCGTGTTTGCAGTGACAGGGGAAGCGACGGGACAGGGATTGCAGGGGCTCTGCTCTGGCAGGGAGCATCAAGGCAATGCCAGCCTCCTCTGAAAAAATGTAAATAAAGTCTCTAAGAGGAGTGATAGTGCCGGAAGGGGGCTTGGTAGCCCATCCCATGTGTGATATAGGTGGGATGGATGGTGCTACACCCATGCTCGTCTCCACACTTTCCTTTTGACTTCTCTTAATCGTAAAAAAAAGGTGGGGAATTTATTACTCCTTATCACCCCTCCCATCTCAAGGCTAATGCTTTCCCTGTGCCTTTTGACAGTCCTCCATTTCTTCTTCCATCAGCAGCTGTTTGCTGAGATCCCGGGCTCGTTCAGACCCCATCACTCTGGTTTTACCTGGATAACCCTCCCTGCAAACCTGGGACTGCAGCTGATTGATTTACTGCTGCCAAATTGCTGCAACTCTGCAGTAAATCGAGGCCAAACCGTGGGCTCAGGCTCTGCTCTGGGTCCAAACCAGTGTTAACCCCCCCCGCCACCCTGCCTGAGCTCCGTGTCTTCTCCAGCCCAGGGATGAAAAGCTGGACAACCCTTATCTTGGGAGTGACGTTGCGGGGATGACAGTGGCTTTCCCAGAAGTGGATGGACAATAGCCCTTCCCCAACCAGCTCTTTTTGGAGGGGAAGCAGTTGCCAGCCAGTGCGGTCACTTCTGTGGGTGTCCGGGCCGTTTCACTGCTGCATTTCGTAGGCAGCCCCTCTGCCCCGGGGGGCTCAGCCTGCAGCACTCCCCTACCCCTGAGTCAGCTCCTGGCCGCCGGCGCTTGGAACCGCAGCGTCCTTTGCTGACTGCAGGGAAATGATTTTAATTACTGGGGGTTTTGGCAGGCCTGGGAGGCAACAGTGGCCCTGCTGGTCTACCTCCGGGCCGGAGCATGTGCTTTGGGCATTTCCTTAGGCTGGGAGGTGTCTGAAGGGTTTCTGGGACCTGTTCCCAGTGCAGGCCATGGATACAAATGTGCAGGACGGGACTGGTGGCTGGGAGCTGTCTGGGGCGAGCAATGCAGTTGAGGTCAGACATCCCAGGACACAGTCTGAAATGCTCCCGCTGCAGCTTTCTGGGCAGGAGATCCCATGCTGGTGCCGAGGGCTGCGCCTCAGAGAGAGGGGGGCTCTGCTGACAGCACAAGGACGGGCATGTGCTGGCGGGGCTGGATGGGGCCTGGCTGATGCTGCAGTGCTGACCAGGTGCCAGGGGTGCAGAAGTTACACCCAAACCTGGGGTTTTCACCTTCAGACCAGACCCTCGGAGAGACTTTCCAGTAGATGTTGGTAGCAGTTGGACTCTATGATCTTAAAGGTCATTTCCAGCCTAAACAATTCTATGATTCTAAGTTGTTTCAAGAAACTTCTCACCATTTTCTGTAGTTACAAACTTTTTTTTTTTTAAGCCTTTTTTTCCCAGGCTAGAATGATGCTCAGGTTAAAGAGAGAGGAGTCTCATGGTCAGTCAATGCTGAGCTGGCCATAGTCATACCTGATGGCACCTAAACCTTGGGGTGATAGCTTTACCTGCAGCATGTTTGCAAACCCAGCAGCAGCCACAGCACCAGTTGATACACAAACTTTCTCCCATGTTCTCTCCTTCTTGTTGGCCTGCCAAGGCTTAGAGCAGCAGGTCTGTGCGCTGGGTTGGAATGGTGAGGACTGGTGTGGCATCACAGACCAATCTGAGGAGCATCACCTAAAAGGGAGCTGTACAGGACACACTGGAGAGGTACCAGTCGCCCTTTAATTCCACTTCAGGGGAATTTTTCCACCCTCAGGGGACAGCCACCACCTTCCAGCAGCTACGGAGGGAATGGCTGCTCTTATTTTGCCACTGCCCAAATGAGACGGGAGGAAGAAAATACAATTTCCCATATCTCCTACAAATCCTTCTTCGACAGATGAGCTCTGACCTACTTCGCAGTGGAGCCAGATGTTTAAATTTATGAACGGGGAAGTGTTTCCATCAGACCTGAGAAGGAATGTTATATTACCTGTCTATGTGGTCTCTCTGGCAGAGGAGATGGATTTCATGTGAAAATACCATTTGTTGTTCAATCCTAGAGGTTTTAAAAGGAAAGGCAAACATGAGAGCATGCCATGCCTTTTCAGATATGATCCCAACAGTACAAACCAGGCGATGTTCAAGTGATGTTATTTGTATGAAGCTGCTAATAAAGAAATCCTAGCTGAACTTTTCAGAGGGTCACATTTTCACAGCTTTTGGCTTGGCATTGGTTATGTCTTCTTCCATGGGATTTCACATTTGTTGGTATCCAACATGTCACAGGTTCATGGTACGGGACAGAATTTACCAGATATTTCCTCATTCTCTCAATAAATCCCCTTTTCAACCATGAAAATGGCAGAGCAGGATTCCTGAGACTCGCCTCCCAAAGCAGCGATCGTGCTGCTGGGTTTCCATTCGGCATCTGGAAAACAAGGTCTATTTTTCTCCTGACCTCTTGTGTGGGTTTTACTCCACCAAAGTACTCCAGGTGGTATTATGAGTTTGCAAGAGTACCTTGAAAGACCTGATATCCTGAAATACAGCTTGGATGTAAATCAGCCAGGTCCCACTGACTGCATTTGATGTGGGCACCTGATTAATGGTAATTTAATTTGCAGCTTTTGCTGATCTTGAAGTTAGTGTGGTTTCTAAACTGCAAGCCAGACCATGTCGGCATAAGGGAAGGTTAAAGTTAAATACAGGAAAACAAACAAAAATACACAATCTTCCTATTTACTTTCATATTTTAAAGCTACTTGTTCGTTGCCCATACTTTCCAAATTGAAAATGACGTAAAGATGCTTGTATTGGCTATCAGAAGATACTGACATGAGCTGAAATACTGAGCTGCACGTCACCACGGTCTAGAGGCTTAAAGCAAGATATTCAGAGAGACTGAAGGCACAGACTGTGCAAATTTTGTAATCTGGGGGATGTCTGATGCTGTGTGATGGCTGGGAAAAGCTCTGCCTGTCTTTCAGAGAAGTGCCGCTCAGGCACTAACTGGTCTGGCGGGTTAGCCAAAATCTTTGCATACGGGAGACAGTAAAACATGAGCCTGGTGAACCAACAGTATAGGAAAATTCTTGACTTTGCTGTTGTCCAGGTTCAACAGGAGGGAGGATGTTTCCCTCCTATCCTCCAATAAATCCAGTATCCTGCAGCTTGTAGCCTGCTGGCAGGGATGCTCTCCTGGGAGGAATACATTTGAAGTTCATAGGGCTGTAGTGGATGGGGGTACATGCAGCTTCTCCTCTTTTTTGGGGCTAGCTTTTATGAACAGAGAGCACTTGTGATTGCATTTCATGAGGGCCTTGACCCTGTTGTTAATATTAAAATGCCAAGGGTGCTTCTGGTGACATAGTCCCACAGTGAATTACCTGGTCACACATCTCCACGTGAGCAGACTTGGCCAGCGAGCTCCTGCTCGCCCCAGGCCAGTGCAGGCACACACAGCAGCGCAAGCATGGAGGAGTTCCTGTGCCAAGCAGCGTGGGCAGCTGGCTGGCTGCCGAGATTACAAGGGTTTGCACTGCAGTTTTGGATTTACATGTCTAAAGCCTGTTCAAGGCTCGCTCCAGGTCCCTCCGTTCTTCTGAGAACAGCTGCTTTTCTTGCCGCACCACTTGCCACAAGAGGACTGAGGAGTACAAGGAGCACAAGCCAGAGCACTTACATGCCCGACAGCTGATCTGTTTATCCCCGAGTGTATCATTTGATCTGACATAAGGCTCACGATCCTCATGTCATCTCTCGCGATTGCCACTATGACAACACAAATAATGCCAACTGCCAGTGGACCATCCTGTGCTCCCCTCGCCTGGCTGCTGGCTGCGATGATCCTCATCCCTCCAGAGCAGCTTTTCTGTGCACAGCCGAGCCTAAATGAGATCAGCTGCACCCAGCCTCATCCCAAAATATTCCCCAGCCATCAGCACTCCAATGTGCTGCCCACAACCCTGTCCCCAAGGTGACATTGGCACTGGTGATGGCAGGATAACAAGGTTTCCACAAGGTGGCATCAAAAGACCTGGGCTTCCCTTCCCAGAGCTCAGACCCCACAGGACTTAGGGCTTTCCTGGCGTGGTTTCAGCATCAGCTGCAGCCAGAGATATCTCTGCGGAGAGGGAAGAGTGAAGCCTGTGTGATGTGATTTTTGTCAGGGATTTGGCCTGGAAGGGTCAGCCCTCAACACTGACACCCACCACTGCCTTCCTGGGGGCTGCAGGGGCAGTTGGCCACCAGATGTCATCGGGGAAGGACAGCCACAGAGAGCAAACACCCACAGAGATCACTAAGGATATAATCTGCTCTTCTCCCTGCAAACAACTGCAGCAAGGGCATCTGGGGTGGCGGGGGAGTGGGTGGATGGGACAGGACGGGGGGAGATGGGCCACAGATACCAGGAACACTAGGAAGAAATAACCTCATAGCTTGACCCAGGACTGATGTACCCAGGTGAGGCAGGTTTGCCTTTCACAGGGCAGCAAAGCCAAAGAGAAACCCCAGAGAGTGAGAAACAACAAACACAACTGATCTGGCTCCAGAGGTCCATCTATCCTATGGTTCTAGCACTGCCCGATGGTTTTATTCACCAGGCTGGGAAACAAGATTTGCCAGCCCTTACCCCACAAACATCATCCCTGGGGCGTGCCCAGAGCTGGTCCCACCCCAGCAGGAGCAGTGGCCTCCAACGCTGCCCCGTCCCAGCCGTCAGCGGGAGCGATACCCCAACATGGCACAGGCACGGCTGCACGTGCTCCAGCTGGAGCATTTGCCTGCTGACACCAGCATTTGTCCAAGCTCCTGCTAAGCTTTGTGGATGTGAAACCCTGTCCTACAATGCTCTGAGGCTGCCCTGGGTGCGTGCTGCCATGCTTGGCACCGAGCTGAGAAGTCTGTCACAAGGATGGGATCGGACACAGTAAGCGTATTTGAGCGAGCCCAAAATATGGCCTTGTGGTTTGTTGTGTTTGGACTGGTTTGGCAAGAGGCGACTCCAGCGGGACTCTTGAACGATTGCAGCCCTTGGAGAAACTGCAAGTCAAACAAACAAAAAAAAAAGACAAATCTGTGACCTTGTGGCCTGGTTTCTCTGGGGTAGAGCCACAGGCCAGCCATGCAGGCTGTTCCGAGTCAGCCAGGTGCTTCAGCTGGGAGCGGCAAAAGCCAGGGCAGCTGCCCCGAGCTGGCTGCCAGATGTAGCCCATACCATAAACACCAGGCTCATTGTAAAGGGGGAAGTTTGCTGAGGATGGGGGCTCCTGCTCCTCCTTCTTCTCAAGGGTCACCATTGCTGGAGGGGTTTGCTTATCATTCTGCTCCTGAGGACTGCTTTTGTGCTTATTGTGACCGCTGTACATTCACTGGGCTGAGTATAACTTCGTATACTTTATACTGGCATTAATATTAGCTTTGCTGTTTCATTGACTCCATTTTCATTTCAACCCCTGGGTCTCCTCTCCTTTTCCTGATCCCCCTACTCGGCTGGGGAGGGGTCATTGGGTGACAGAACAACTGCTATAGTCTACGTTTAGCCAGTGTCCCAAGCTGAACACCTCGTCCTTTTGGCAGAAGTGGACAATGTTAGTCTGTGAGATTCTGTGTCCCTCGGCAAGTGTTCAAACGTGGGGTAAAACCAGACGACCAAGCCCACGCGGAGTCACTGCAGGCTCTCCATCATCATCATGGCTTGGCTTCGCGGACGAAGATTTGGGAAGGGCTTTAAACGTGAGTACACCCTTCAAGCCCGCACGGTGGATTTTTTAGGTGAGGCGCAGCGTGCGCGAGACTGGCCCCACCCTTTACACCTGAGGTTCATCTGCCAGGGCCTAGCGAGCTTGGACGGTGACAGCGAAGTCCTCAGGGCGTAGGTTTGGTTAGAGTATCCTTCTCTTAGATGGATGGCCTTACAGGGCTAAACGAGCTCCATCTGCCCGGGTTTGGAGTTAGAGTTGTCCTTCTCCTAGGATGGTTGCCCGAAGGCTAGTGAGCCCATCCTGCCCGTGGACACACTTTGTCTGACCCTTCAGTTGAGACCTGTCAGGCTTGGGAGACCCTACCGGAGGCATATGCCACCACCAGCATAGCTCTCAACTTCACAAGGGCACGCAAGCTCTTTCCCCACGGCAAGGGGGTGCCCATGAAAGAGACTGCAGGCTCTAACCAGGCTCTAACCAGGCGCTGTCCAGTCCTGCGATAACGAATGTACCCATCCTCGAGAGTCGGGTAAGAGGATGCCCTTGGAAATGGTGGGCGGTTCTTGCGTTTGCTTTTTAATTTTTTTTAACTAAAAAAAATTAAAAACTAAGTAGTACATAAAGGCATAAACGTGCCTAACGGGAGCTGAGCCTGGCCGGTGTCCTGAGGCTCTCCGGCGCTCCCGTCTCTGCGCACGGTGGAGCTGTTGCTCCGTGCCGGGGCCGGGGCTGCCGCGGGGGCTCCGCCGGCACCACCGGCCGCTCCGCCCGGCCCCGGCCAGACCCCGGACAGGCTTCTTTGCTCCTGAGCGGGGCCAGGGGTCAAAAGGTTGAGTCAAGAGCAGCTTTAATCAGGTAGAGGAAGGTTGAAGTGGAAACTGGAGCCCAGATCCATACCCAGAACTCTGCTTCAGGTATACCTGTCTGGGAGAAACTAAAATTTAAAAAGCCCCGACAGCTGCAGCTCCTCCTGCCCTCGCCCCGGCCATGGGATCCCCTGCAGAGATCCCTGCCTGAGCACAGGGACCCGCTGCTATGGCTGTGTCCTTGCTGCCACCTCGTTCATCCCCCGCCCTGGCGCAGCTCGACACGGGTAAGGAGGGTATTTGTGTGGCTGATCCATGCAGTCACCGCTGTGTTGTTAGAGGTGACGCTTGGTGCCAGCTGGATGAGGCCTGAGCCTAGTGAGTCTCCGTCTTGTGGCCAATGCCACCACGTCCATCTTCAGTCCTCGCTCGCATGTTCCTGCTTTCCTGGAATCAGGCTGTCCTGGACTCCATTTCTCCCTGTCGTCCTCAGCAGCTCTGAGGTCTCACTCGGTTTTAGCTGAGGAGACTCATAGGTGCAGAGAGTAGGCTGGAGATCAACGGCACCTTTAAATAGCCCGACCCAAAGCCTCTCTGAACAGCTTTGTCGAGCACCAATAAAACTCCTGGCTGTAAGCTTTGCTACCCAAACCTTTAACATTAACATTACCAGATAAACTCTTCCTTTCCAAAGCGAAGGAAGAAGGCAATACCCATCTCGTGAGGAAGGCATCACCACCATCCACCTGTGTGGCAGCTTTCATGTGAGAGGGTCATGGCAGCCCTGGCACCGTGGTCCTGGCTTCTGCGCACCCTGAGCTGATGCTGAGCGTTGGTACACACTGAAGTCTTCAGGCGCTGATGGAGAGGCTGCCCTAGGAAGCCAATTGGGCATAAGACTGTGCTTAAGTGCTTTCCTGGCTTGGGGCTTGTAATTATTAATAATCGTAGTTAATCTCTGCCTCATACAAGTCAGCCTGTACACCACATCTTGTTTAAGCTATTTAAGATACGCTGTTATTTACTGCAACCATCTCTGGGCCATCGTATTATCACAAACGGCCTATGAATTATCAGTTACTTGTTATTAATTTTGCATGGCAACGTTCAGTGACAAAGAAGCATCGTAAACCTACTGGTCTTCAAAGGAAAACCTCAAATAACCCCGTGCCAAATCCAAGTGTTTTCAGCCTGCTGCCAAGGCCATGAATATTGCAGTTATTACATATCTTTGTACGGTATGTGTTAAATATTTAAGATCAGAGAAGGCATTTTAGCCTAAATGGCTGCTTCAAATTGCAGCATTAGAGACTTGCAAAACTATTGCTGGAATCCACAAACACAGGTTTTCTTTTGGATCCAGGCTTCTAATATTTGGTATCAGGTCAGGCAACCATTTCCCACAGACTAAATACAGATTACAGCTCATCCTACCTGGAGCTGTAAAGAGACAGAGGAAGGAAGGGCTGGAGTGGACAGAAAGGAGTCCTCTCTAGAGCCAATGAAACCCAAGGACTTCACCAAGTACTCTTGGGCATCGTCTTAAGTGAATTTTTACATTGTGCAGAAGGTGGTTATAGACTGGGGTTTTTTGGTTGTTTTTTGAGATACCCTCAGGATTCACTGAGTTGATATAGAGAAAACTTGATTTTCACTTATCCCACAGACCAAATTCATTGCCTTCCTCTCCCACGCCTCTTGCTGTCTCTCTGGCCTTGGTCTTTCCTGCAAAAGCAAGGCAAGAGCTGCCCAATTCCAGCAGCATCCTGGAGAAAATCTGCAGGATGGTCCTAAGCCTAGGCTGAGCCTGTGTATGCAGGTTTTCATAGAATCAATGAATGCTTTGGGATGGAAGGGACCTTTAAAACTCATCCAGTCCAAGCCCCCTGCAGTGAGCAGGGACATCTTCAAACAGAGCAGGTTGCTCAGAACCCTGTCCAACTCGACCTGGAATGTTTCCAGGGATGGGGCTTCTACCACTTCTCAGGGCAACCTGGGCCAGAGTCTCACCACTCTCAGTGTAAAAAAATGTCTTCCTTCTATCTAGTCTAAATCTCTCCTCTTTAGTTTAAACCCATCACTCCTTGTCCTGTCACAACAGCCCCTGCTGAAAAGTCTGTCTCCATCAATATTTGCTGTGTTATATTCAACAGGGGCTGCAGCCTCATCCTTTGATGCGTTATACTGAGACATCTCACCGGTGGGGTGTGTTTGCAGCCTGGCGTTGGGGTTTCAGGTGTGAGGGTTTCTGCCAGCACTCGGGAGATTTTCACACGTGCTCGGGAGCAGCCAGGAAAAATAAATTCTCTCTGTCAACTCCGTATGGTTTTGTCTTTCCCATCAGCCGCCTCCTGGGGAAGTGGCTTTGTCCTCTCGTGCCTGCAGGCTGCTGGGAGGGCAAAGGTGACTTCAAGTCACTCCAAACGCTGGTGCAGGGCCAAAACCCAGCTCAGACCGATGCCCACTGGTGCTGCAGCCCCTCTGAGCAGTGGGGAAGGGGAGGAACCCCCCAGGCACAGTGACACCCTCAACCCTCCATGCTGCTGCCAGCCAGGCACGGGCTGTTTTCTTCCTGCAGTCACCTTTGGGCTCTGGCAGTAATCTCGAAGCATCTGCTCCAAATCATGCAGGATTACAGGAATTAAAAAAAAAAAACCACCCAATTAGAGGCCCAGGGTCCTGCATGCACAAATCCGTTTAACCCTAATCCAGGCTGCTGCCCCTTCCCAAAAGGCAAAGGGACAGTCCCCGCTGGCAGGTTTTTGTGTGCCCCAGCACCACCTCCTCTCCTCAGCCTGCATTTACCCATTTCTGACCCAGAGGTAATAGCAGGGGACCTGCTCATGCTACTGGAGAAATGGTACCCTTGACCTTGGGGTCTGAAATCAGCTGCACAGACACCTCTGCCTCCACGCACGCTCAGAGGGGCTTCCAGAGGACTGTGGATGCCAACGGGGGTGCAAATAAATCTGAATGTGTTATAGTGCCCATCAGGGTCTGTAGACCAGGCACTGGCTCCTCTGCTTCTTGCTCTCCATCACGTCTAGCCCTCTGCCCACCAAGACCACTTTAAGGGCTTCAGTAGGCTTTGCACTCAACATGGACACTCTTTGTCCGCCACTTTGCTGGCAATTCGACATGGAAATGCTTCTTTCAGATACAGCACAGAAATCAGAGTATTTCTTTAGAGTGAGGGTAGAGACTGAAAATCCATTAGGAGAATCTCTCCTTTCCTGGTTCTTTCAGTGCTATTAGGCTCTTCTCCAGGCAGCTAAATCTTTCACCTGCAGCCCAAATCCCCTAAAAAGCCCTAAAATTAAAATGCATTATCCATGGAGTGTGGCTGGTGTGAGTTACAAATTCTGCAGATAATGCATTTTAATCAACACGGGATCCCTCCCATATGTGACGGCCTTTATATTTGGCAGTATGTTTTGCATCAAGAAGACATCCACACTGCAAATGATCAGTGTCAATAATTGAGAAGGGAAAATCTTGAATTAACATTCAAGCATTCATGGGTTTATATGATTCTAAGAGATGGGTGATTATTGCAGCAGGAGATAAACAATGCTTTGTTTGTTTGTTTTCCTCTTTTCCATGATGCAAAAAAGAAAAAGGCCATCACAGCAGAGCTTCCAGACAGGTGATGCTGTGACAGCTATCACAGCTCAGCCCCTTAGGATGTAATCATTTGTTGTGGTCACAGACACCTGTTGGAGTGTCTGTGAGTTAGACAAGAACTCGTGCTGGATGTGAGCACCATGTTCAGGTATGCTGGGACACGAGATGCTGCGGCTGCTAAAAGTTTCCACCGTTTAAAGGGAGGTTTGTGGGAAAGAAATCCTTTTCTGGCTCAGAAAGTCCCAGGCTGAGGGGAAGCCTCACAGGACCGTGATGTTCTGCTCTCTCCTGGCATCTCCTGCTGCTGCTGCTGTCAGGTCATGCTGACCTCCAGGATCGGTACGGGGAAGGTAGGCAGGGGTGTTAGCAGAGGGGTCTGTGGCTGGGCAGCAGCTGCTGTGGCAGCAGCACGCTGTTGCCAGGTCTTTTTGTGAGCATGGAGGAGAGTAGGTAAGCTCCAGGCAGATATGGGTAGAGGGGCTCTCAGTGGGAGAGGGCTGGGGAAGAGGAAGAGCAGAATGGAGAGGACCGTGGGGGCTGAAATGATGCTAAAGCAAAGAGCACATGGACAAAGCAGGGTCTGTCATGAACAAATGGGCAGTCACTGCAGGACAGAGGATCCACCACAAAAACACCAACGCGCTTCTCTCAAGTGCCCCAGACTTGCCCCAATTCTGTCGGCTTTGAGGTCTGGCACCTCTAATGTCTCAGTGCTGCAGAGATCCCCGTGACCTGGGATGGGTGGCAAAGGCCACTGGGACACAGTTTGAGCTGGGGCCCTGGCAGGGACACAGCCACTCTGTAAGTGTGTGTGGTGCTGGGCCGTCTGTGGCTTCGTCCTCGTTGGACATAAAAGCCATGTTTAAGGCATCATGTCAATATAGCCGCCAGTTTACAGACTTCTGCATTTGCTGACTCTTACTAAGAGCTTGGTTAATCTGGTGTATCCCTGACTTAGAGGTCCACCAACTTCCTTGGAACCTGGAGCTTTCATCCTGGGGTATTAGGAGGTGCCAGCTGGGTACGATCGGCCCTGACTTGTATAAACAGCACCCATTTAAGGACTCTCCTTGTGAACAAACTTCTGCAGGATAAAAAAAATCGGGTAGCTTGTTTTTCTGTGACCAGTTCCTAAAACTTCTCTGTGGCAAAAATGAGAGGCGGGAATATGATCACATAACACCCACAAGTGTTCTTCCATCATTCATGATGCTGCCAATTTAAAATGTTCCCAAATTTCCTTGTGATTGCTAACTTTCATTTGACTTACATACCACTCAGACTGAGAAATCTGGGTCAACATCTATTCTTTTTGTCATGGCTAAAGTCCTATCCATTTTGATAGTCATTATGAGCCAGTTTTCTTTTACCTGTGGTCGGAAAGCTCCGAGACAGTGAGGTGCTCTCTGGATTATCTTAATGTCCGGCAGCGCAGCCTCTTCTGGAGTCATGATGCAGAATTGCGAGTCTGGAAAGAGATTTCTCTTAGGCTCTGTTGTGCAGCTTGTTACAAAATTTTTAAGGTCCAGTTAATTAAATCCCTGAAAATTGCATTTTCATGTTGTCGTATCAGTACCTGATCTAATGGCCACTGAAGTCAACAGAAACCTGTCTGCTAATCTTAAGACATCTTTGGCTCTAGCATGAATTGACAGCGAGGTGCAATGTAGAGCTTAGCAACTGCCTGAGGTTGGAAAGGCTTTACAGAGGGATCTGAACAGGCTGGTTTGATGGGCTGAAGCTGATTGTTTGAGGTTCAACAAGGCAAAGTGCCGGGTCCTGCACTTCGGTCACAACCCCTTGCAATGCTACAGGCTTGGGGAAGAGTGGCTGGAAAATGCCCGGCAGAAAAGGACCTGGGGGTGTTGGTGGACAGTGGCTGAACCTGAGCCAGCAGTGTGCCCAGGTGGCCGAGAAGGCAAATGGCACCCTGGCTTGAATCAACAATAGGGTGGCCAGCAGGAGCAGGGAATTGAATACTGTGTCCAGTTTTGGGCCCCTCACTCCAAGGACACTGAGATGCTGAACCGTGTCCAGAGAAGGGCAACAAAGCTGGTGAAGGGTCTAGAGCACAGTCTTACCAGAAACAGTGCTAGGTTATTGGTTGGACTCCGATCTTAAAGATCTTTTCCAACCTAAACATTTCTATGATTCTAACTAATGCTGAAGGAAAGAGTGTTCGTTTGTGCAACAAATAATTAATAGCATTCTATTAAAGAAATGAAGGGAGCATTTCACCAGCGACACCTACACAATGTAATGAAGGAGTCAGTCTGCTCCATTGCTCTTTGTGTCTCTGACAGTTTGCTGATGCTCCCAGGCATTTCATGTCTTTGCTGAGCCTTCCCCCATTGCTTGAATAAATATATGCAATAACTGCAAAGGATGCCAGCGTGAGCGGCTGGGCCAAGGCCCTGGGCCAAGGCACTGTACTCTCCCACGTTTGTACTTGGAAGGTGAAACTTAGAAACCTCGTAATGGATGAGTCAGTCTAGTAACACAAACAAACCTGAACAGCCAAAACATACACCTACATCTGCAAGGATGTACAGTGACATATAGAGGTGACATGTGAACAGCAAGTTCTAATGCCTGGAAGGCCATGAGAGCCTCAGCAAGGTGACTTATTCCTAACAAAGCACAGGAAATTGTTAAAAGTAACAAAGACAACCAAAGAAAATCATGCTGCAGCACCGTTAAGAACAGCCTTTCTTCTGTCCCCCTGTCTCACACAATGCAGATGTGACCCTGCAGCCCCTTCATGCCTCTTGGCACAAATACTCCATTGACTTCAGTGGGACCAGGGGGGAGGCTGGGGACTGCTGCTCTTGAAGGTGACAGTTTGCAGGATCGGGGTAGCATATGGTGACGGCTCAGTCCTGCTTCCACGGTGTGAGAAGCAGAAAGAAAAAAAAAAAGGATTTTTGATGGAATAGTTGAAGCGGTGGGGATTTACTGAACCCGTGTTACGCTGTCCATGCAGCTTGCTCAGTTTGCTGTTGCTAGCAGTTCAGATATTGTCCAAGCTGTCCTGCTCATCAGTGCATGAACTCTGAAAACACTTAGCCACTACCAGCTCTGTGCATTATTTCAGCTGGAAGAACCATGGTAGGTAAAGTAACAATGATGGATCTAAACGATAATAAAGTCTCCCTGTTGAAAATTTAAAGTGCTATACAACTATTTTTAGTGACCTCTCCAGCTGAGATAATGCAGAAAGCTAACTAGATGTGAACATCCATCTTAGCTGAATTGATTCTTACAGTTTGCAAACCAAGGTGAATTGTAGGAGGTTAATGTTCATGCTCCAATACAAGAGGTATCAGCTATATAAAAAGATGTATACTGTACATGTAAAGAAATACCCTATTAAACTTCTAATGTGGATGCAATATTTTTTTCTTTTCTTTGAGCACATTTTCTTCCGTAATGGACATTTAGTTTAGACAGAACACTAAGAGCTCCCTCTCTCGTATCTTCCTCCCTCCCTCGTATCTTCCTCCCTCCCTGTGTGTCTATATATGTAGGCACAAGAGAGGGAGAAGACTCTTGTCTTTGATTCAGGAAAGCAAACATTTCCTTACTGGGGTGTTCTGATCCCACACTGAGACAAAGTCTTTATATGTGATTTTCCAGAATCAAAGACATTTAAAAAAATGTTTTCAAAGGGATTTTTTTTCTCCCTTCAAGCATGCCCCAAACCTGAGTTCCTGGGCCAGCATTTTCAAATTCAGGACTCTAAAACAACCATTTTTTGTGGCTTCCTAAATACAAGAGCTGAGCACCAGCAACACTCTCTCTGCACAGAGACGCAGAGCACTGGGTACCTTTGCAAAACGTGGCATGTACTCCAGGACTGCTACAGCAAATTCTTTACTTCTCAGAGCTCATTTATCTCAGAAGAGCTCCACATCAGCAATGCAGTCTGCTTCCCCTCCCATCCAAGCCCTCAGATGGCAATTAACAACATCAATAAGTAATAGAACAAATACTTGCCTCTAAAAAAACAAGCCACAGAGAGAGCAGCTCATTCACTTTACTCTGAGGCTGCATTACAAACCTTAATTTTTTATATTTCATCTGTTTAAAGCCCCAGTCCTACAAACACTTAGTTTTGAGATGAGACACTTGATGACTGAAAGGCAAGACCTGAGCTACAGGGGCCTGAGGTGAAGAACCACCTCTGCCAAGTCCCGCGCACACCAAGGATGCCACCGTAAGGAAGATTTTTAGCTGAGTTCCTGCATCTCAGCTCTTCAGTGAAGAGCTGTGGGAACAGAGAAACGAGTCTGTTGACCTCCCAGCTTCCTGGAGTTTCCAGCAGAAGCAAAGCCAAAAGAAAACGGCGGAGACCAGCTAATATGCTGTAATAGGAATGTTCATTAGCATCACATAGTGATAAAACGAAAAAGTTAGTGGGAAAAACAACTTTAAAGAGTTGGAAATGGGTGAGCAGATCCACCAAAAAGCCATGAACTATGTGCTCATAAGTACCAATGTGACTCTTGTATTGCTTCAACAGCCATTCCCCACAGGAGGCATCCCACCCCTGAAGCACTTCTGACTCTCCAGTGACCCACCAAACAAGTCTGCTGGAAAATATTCCAGCAGTTTAAGCTTAACAACCAAATTGGTTAGCATTGCTCCTTCAGTGCTTGGGGATGTCAAGGGATAAAAGGGATCACGGTCTGAGTGGGAGCAATACTCACAGAAACTCAGCTTTGGCCTCAGGAGTCTCATCCACCTCCGCGGTCAATAGGCAGAGACAAGCTTTCGCAGACGGTGAACTTGATTAGGGAGTTGATCTTGGTTAAAACTGCCTAGATCTTCTTGCTGCTAAGGATGGAGGGGGAGGAGGGTGGAACCATCTCCCTGGGCGACAGAGCCAGATTGACAGTGCTGGATTACTACGCGGGCATAACTAGAGTGGGATTAGGGGCTCTGAGTCACCTACCTGAGAACTTCTCTCTCTCACTGACTGTGCTGGCAACCTATGGAGATCAACCTCCTTCATGTCAGTTTTGGGAATGTCATCCCCACAGCAGGTCCAGGGACCAGCTGCCATCCTGCATGGAAGCAGGCACACGAGAAAGTGATTGCAAGCCAAGGCAGTTTTGAAGAACAATCCACAAAGCCTTCAAACTGACTTAAGAAACAACCTGGCCTGAAGAGCAGTTTCCAATATAAATGTCCTGATTGATAGACATGTTTATGAAAAGGCTTTTTTTTTTTTTTTTCCTGTTTATAGACACCGCAATTTGCTCCCTGAAGAACAGTTGCATGTCCTTGTGTTTATTTGAAGTTCCTGGAAAACACCAGACCCATGTGTTCCTATGTGTGGCTGTCTTCACTGCACATTCAATGGAGAATTATCCTACAATAAGAGGTTCCAGAAGAAGAACTGTCATTCTGTCCTCAGCTGCTTTAGTATGACAGCTATGGGGTATGAAAGTATCTCAAGAATTGCTCCTGAAGAAGAAACACTTATATTTCAGTAGGTGAAATTGGGAGGAATGAGGTGTCTTTGTTCTGAACAGAGCTTCTGATGGTCATTGAAAGAAGATTCAACACAGCAAAAGTCTTCCAGTTGGAAAAATCATGTCCTGCTCTCCTGTTGTAGAGATCTCCATTGAACTCAACCGGTCTTGAAAAAGAGAAGGTAGTGCTAGAGTAAATCTCCCTGCTTGTCCTGTTGAAGCCCCAAACAGTGTGTCAGTGCAGGTTACTATGGCGTTAGCGAATAAAGGCCGAGCAGCTTGTTCTGCTGATCAATACCTGTGTGTGTGGATGCAGACGCAGGTCTCAGCAGTGGCTGTGTATCTCCTGGAGGGTCCCCTCCGAAACCTGCATTCAGGTTTTGTGAAGTTTTCTGACAAATTGAACTTCTGAGACAAGTGCAAATAAGGAATGGGTGCTCGGGACAAACGGATGCTCCTGTTCTAGTTTATTATAACCTCTCTTTTCACATCTTTGCTTTATATCAGACTGCTAATAAATAACAATGAAAAAAAAATGTATCAGGAAGAACAGCTTTAAATGGAAATAAAGAGATGTGTCTAAATCCTTTAGGCTGTTTGGGATGTCTCAAGTGATTTAGTCCAGCTGTATCTGTACATTAAAGCATTCGAGGGCACTGAGGTTCATCACTTATCCTATTAAAACGTTAGAAGAGTCCCTGGTGCAGGGTTGCCTCAGACCAGGCAGTGCTGTCCCACATGGTCCCTGGGGAGCAGCTCAATAGCAAGCACAGCATGCAGAGCTTTTCCCATGGGCAGTATGGGCACAGCCACCCTGTTTTGGAGGGTGAGAGGGCCGAAAAGCATGGAGCAGACCCCCCCACCAGCAGGCAGCACTGCCAGGACACGCCATTTAATAGTGTTGACATGGCAAGGTGACTGTCTGCTCCATCACAAATCTCTACAGTGACAATAAAGAGCTAAAACCCTGCCAGATGTTTTCCAGTCAGGAGTCTGTGCTGGATGAAGGCATCTTGTGGGGATGAGACCCCCCTGTTAGCCTGGTCACCATGTGGACACCTTCCCGACAAGGCAGTCCTGGTTGTCTGAGGGTGAGATGCAAATCCAAATTTTGGGGACACCATCTCCATCTTTATTCAGCCATGGGATAGGCATGGTGAGGAGGGAGTCATGGAGGTCCCACCAAGACCTTCCTTGGGCATCACTGGAGAGGCGGTGCTTTTTCCCAGCCATAAGCGGGTAGGGTTCAGGTCCCACCCCACCCATGCTATATGCATGCATCGTGGTGGGGAAGACCACAGGGATGGGTTTAGCTCAGCACTATGAGGAAATCCCAAAATGCAAGAAAAGCCCCTTGGGTTTTACTTTATACGGTGTGAGAAGAGCCTGCAAGGGGGGGCACTGGGTGATTGGCACCATTTTTAGGCTTTCTGGGACAGAAATAGTGGAAGCAGTGGAGCGGGTTGATGCCCTCAGGCTGACTCCAGGTACTGCTCTGCTAACTGTAAGAAGACAACTACAACTAACAAAGTTTGGAGGGTTGTGGGGCCACGGTGCCTCTCCCTCACCTCTGGGAAGAGGCGGAGGGGACAAATATGTGAACTCACTTTGCTTTTAGAAGGTTCAGAAACTTTCATCCAAACTGTATTTCTTGTGGGGAAGGTGCAAGAGGAGAAGGCGAGAGGGGAAGGAGAGGTCTGTGCCACAGATGAGAAGGCAGCAGGGTTAAAATGGGCTCTCTGGGGAGTTTCTGCATTTTTGGAGGACTTAGACTGAACACAGCAGTGATGAAGGGAGGGGAGGCATTTCCTGGCCTTTTGCTGGGGCTGTCGCAGGCTGTCCTGAAACAGAATGGAGTAGAGATCCAAGGGCTTTATCCATCACCCTGATGCCGAGAATAAATGCCAATAGAGTGTGAAGTGCTGTAACCCCCAGGGGATCTAACATGACATGTTCCTTCCCTTGATTCCCAGCTAGGTCTCACCCTCCAGGCCTCCCTCGGGGGGAGCACACCAAGGTCAGCCCAGCGTTCAGGCTTTGTTGTGGGTGCTGGGGCTGAGGGGTCGCCTTGCAGATGGGACAGGTCAAAGTTTGGCAGCTTCTGCACCCCAAAGTGCCCTTTCCCTTTGGCCGCCCACACCTCCATCCTCCCCTCCTGCAAACACATTTGGATCTTCACCTGGAAAAGAAAGAAATAACACAAATATAAAAAAGCCAGTGTCCAACGCTGCTGAGAGCCAGGTAGAGACATGGCTGGGGAGTATTACAGTCTCTCTCATGGTATTACCCCTGCATCGGCCAGGGGTAACTGGATCTGCGATAGAGTCTGATCCTCCCGAGCCTTTAATTGGATGCATGAAAGGTCCAAAATGGAGCATGAGCTCACTCTCATGCTTCCCCCAGCTATGAGATACCTGGTCTTCTTGTTACACAGGGGCACTTCCCGATGAACCCAGCCTCCTTTCTAACCTCCCCGGCTCCCAGGCCAGCAAGCCAAAGCAGACCCCTGTAAAGGAGCCCTCCCAGCCAAGCAGGCTGCTGGTGGAGGTGAAATGTTCAGTAGCTTAACAGACACCCACCCTTTTTCTGTTCTGCAAAGAAAACGCCATGGTTAGATGGGGGGGCAAAAGGCTGTGGCAGAACAATTAGGGAACAGTCACACCATTCTGTGGGATCGGGCTGCGGGACAGGACTGAGACAAGCGTTCCGTGAGGCTGGTGCAAACTGGAGCGTGAAGATCAGCATGCGGGGAGCACCTGCGTGTGCCAGGCAGCAGCTGGGGCAGCGCTCCCGGCCTGCAAAGGCCGCTGTGGCTTTTCCAAGGCTCCTGTATCCCCCAGCCCACCCCTCCATGCCGGTTTCCGCTGCAAACAGCCGCAGCCCTCCTCTGCAGCACAGGGGCTGGGACAATGCGCCCCGGATAAGTGGGCCTTCTGTCCCCAGCTGCACCGGGGCCAGGCTCTCCCCAACCTGCAAGCCTTTTGCTCTCCTTCTTTTCTTTTTTTTTTCTTTTGCTCTTGCAAAATCAATTTGCGGACAGCTCACTCATTTTTCCCCCTTGCAAACTTATTAGCTATTCAGCCCCGGCGAGCACTCGTAAGCATCCTTTGTCCCAGGGAGGGCTGGAGACCCCTTCATTAGCAGTGATTACTCTGAGCAGTTTGACAGCCTCCCAGCCCGCTTACAAGACTCTCCCATTCAGCCCTGCCGGGGGCTGCCCCGCTTCTCAAAAGAAACGGAAATATTCAAACATTTCTTCCCCCCCGCCCCGCCCCGCCACCAGCTGAAGAGAGGAAAAGCTGTTTCTCTTCTCCGCCCTCCCCATTCACTTCACTTTTGATACAATATTTTCCTTCTTTGTTAAACTGGAGAGAGAGGGGTCAAGACAGACTTTTGAGCGACCCTTTTCTGAGCGTTTTGTTTAATGTAAATACAAGCTCCCCCCCTTCCCCGATTATTATTATTATTTTTAAAACAGCCAAAGGCTCGGGAGGGCGATGGCTTGGGCTGATCTTTAGGAAAAAAAATGCTGAAAATGCCGGGGGAAGGGCATTCCCTTTCAATGCGAGAAAGGAAAGGACAGAGGGGGGAAAAGAACAGGGAGGACACCACGTTTTTCTTCCATGGGTCTTATCGGTTCAGCCAAAGGCAACCGGCGCAGCCCCGCGGAGCTCCGGCGGGGAGTTAGCGGGGCTGGGAGATGCTCAGCTCTCCTGATCCTCCCGGACCAAGCGAGCCCGGGGACCAGGGCTGCTCTTCCCAAGGTGGCTCCGTGCTCCGCTCCTCACCCCGGCCGCTGGTTGGGAAGGGGTTGGTGTGTGCCCTCGTTCCATAGCCCATTCGGGAGATCAGGCATCCTTTATACCACTTAAACCCTGTGTCGAAATACGGAATATTCACGCCGCTGCCTATTGTCCAAATTCCAGCTTTTTCAGTTGGAAAGAAATCCCGCCTTATCAGAGGCTGAGCCTACGTGCTCATCTAATTCTCTACCTTTCTATCTGTCTTTTCGAAACCTCGAATTCCCCCGAAGAAGCGCTAGCTACTCTGCCCGCAGAAAATTGCAATCCGCTTCACCGATTCCCGGGGAAGGGAAGAAAGAGCACGGTGTGTTTCAACCGATTCCGTTTTGAGGGTGAAAACCGCTTTTGCTCCCCCAAAAAACCCCTCCTCGTGGGTGGGAAGCGCTGCCCGCCGGTGAACCAACCCCAAGGCAAAACCCCACCTCGTTTGAGGTCTGAGCAGCAAAGTCGGGCTTTGTCAGGGACAAACCCTGTGGGGTTTAAGAGGTAACAAACCTGGCGCAGGGTTGGGGTGCGAGGTGGCTGCTCCCGCCAGTGGGTCCCCCCCAAAGCGAGCTGGAAACGCCGCGCTGGCCCCGCTTCCCGCACCTGCCATCCGCTGCTCCCGCAACTGCAAACCCCAGGTGATTTGCCTCTCCTGACACCCTGAACTACGCCCCACCAGAGAAATAGTTGATTGTAAATGGACTGAAAAAACCCAGCTAATAAATACCTGCTACCTGCCCCGTCCCTGTGTCGGTCTTTAAGGAAAACCAAGGCACATGCATTGGGAGTGAAGCGCAGATTTAGACATTTGCGGTGCCAACGCCTTTTAAATGCAAACTTGGGCAGAGAAGGATAAGCCACTGCCGAGACGAGAATATACCTCCCGATAAAAGGCAGCACGACTGAATTAATCTGCCACGGAGCTGCAATGGCCCCTGTGCCCTCCCCGTGCCTTTGCAGGGAGCCGGAGCCGAGCGGGAGCCGGGGCGTTCCACGCCGCCGCCGCGGGTTAGCTCTGCCCGGCTTCCCCCGACGCGAGGCTTCGCCTGCTAAATAAAACGAGCCGAGCAATCAGCTTACCGGGGAGGCATCCCTCTGAGGACAGGGCAGTAAACGCGATGAGACCGAGCAGACAAAAAAAGCACAGCTCAGGCGATTTAAAGATCAATGTCAAATTGTATAATATAAAATCCTTCTGCTGGGGGAAAAAGCTTAGCAGGCTCCTTAGACCTGGCGTTTGGTCTCCTCCAGCGAAACCGCCCCAAAACAAAGCGAGGGAGGCGGATGGTTGGGGACAGCGCCTGGCACATCGCAGGGGCCGGGATTTGGGGATATTTCACCCCTGATCCGGCCCTTCTCGAGCGTAGAGGGTTGTTAATTCTCCATCTCTCCTTGCATTTGCCAGGTGAGGGAGGAAGGCTGGCTTCCCCGGCTGGGCTGTTCCCAGACCATTTTTCTCCCTTCAAATTTTTTTTTTCCTTCCTTTTTCGTCGTCCCTGACCGAAAATTCGCCGCCAATAATCCCCCAAAGCCTCAGCCCTTGGGAGAGGAGAAGCTGCGGACATGCCTTCTCCTTCCCTTCCCCGGGCAGCCGCATCCTCCGCCAGCCCCAGCCCCGCTCCCCCCGCCTCATCCCGGCTCCCCGCCTTGCAGAGACATCACCCCCGATCTTGGGGACCCGACTATTTCGATTTCTGCCGAGCTGCTGCTGAAATACCCGTGGCCTCGGAGATCTGCTCTGCGTAAACCGGCTTGAGACCGACACCGTCATTTCAAAGCAGATGCGAGGGTCGTTCACCAAATATTTTATTATGGTTTTAGGCTGCTTCATACAGTTTCGTCCTGCACATGCTCTACAAGTCACCTGTGCACATAGAGAACAAGCCAAAAATAATAATAATTAATAATAATAATAATAGAAAAAATCTACCATAGCAATCCCTTAAATAAGTAAATAAACATTATATATATATTTATAAAAACCCCTTTAAAGTAAAGCAAAATCCAACCAACAGAACAGCGTCTTTTCAACATTAAACACCCCCGCGGGATAAGGGCAGGCGCTCAGACATTTTGCAACTTGGCATTCGGGTTTTTTATCTTTCTTTTTTTTTTTTTTTTCCTTTTTTTAACGTTTTGTGGGCTTTTTTTTAGGTTTGTTTTTTTTTCAGGCATCAATTCTGCAAATCCTTCCGAATAAAGGCGACAACGAATTTTATCACGGTTTTTAATGCAGTCTGCTGCGGGGCTGGGAGGGAGGCGCGGGTGGGCGGCGTGTGGCTGGGGAGCGCCCCGTACCTCGGGTTTGGCGACCGCGGCCGGGCGATTAAAAGCCCCGCTGCTCCGGTGTCGGCAGGCACCGGGTAGCTGGACCTCCCGCTGCCCCCGGTTAGTCATGGCGGTAGTGTCAGATGTCACATTCACTGTCGCTGGATGTGATGGAGATGGCGGAGGTGGCCGCTTTGCTGGAGAGGCTGGCTGCGGGGCTGGAGGCGGCCCCCCCCGCCTCCCCGCCGCTCTCCTCCTCCGCTTGCAGCGACCGCACCGAGCCCTGCGTTAGGACCTGCTGCTGTAGCCTGCAAGGAACCGGCACACACAGCATCACCGCCCGGCCCTCCGCGCCCCGGGGACCCGCCGACAGCCCTCTGCTTCCCCTCCCAAGAGACTCTCCCGACGGGCACTCCCTCTTCCAGCTCACACCAGTTAGCCCAATCTGGTGGCTCTGGATGCCACCCCAGGGCCAGCCCTTCTCCTCGGCCGGCACATCTAGAGGGGGGCGGCTCTTCCCCCCCCACCGCATCCTGTCCCCAAACCGGGACCGGTTCGAGGCGTCGGTGATTCCCCGCAGCATCTCCCGGGCGGGGTTCCCCTCCAGCAGGCCTTACATCTGCCCTCGCAGCCCGTGAAAAGGGGCAGTGGGTGACAGCACCCTTCCCACGACGTGCGGCTGCCTGGCTGCGGGGTGACGAGTGGAACCCACACCCTGGGCTCCTGGAGGAGAGATAACGGGGGGGGGGGGGGGCGGAGCGGCGGGATTCTGCTCCCTTCCCCGCTTCCCGGGGCGTCTGCTTGTGCCGCTAGCGTCGGGGTAACTCCGCACCCTCAGAGCCGCGATTTCGTTCTTTAAGATTAAAAACAAAACCCAAAACGGCGGGGTGAGGAGGGGAAAAGAAACATGAAAATTATCCTAATTACCCCAAGAAACGTTCCTGGCGGAGGTTTAGGGCAGGGTGGCTCCGCAAAGGAGCAGGGCCCGCAGAGGGACATTGCCGGCTCTGCTCCAGATGGACATGTCTGGAAGAGGTGTATCTGTACGGCCGGGCAAAACTTTGAAGTGGGGTTTCTCTGCGCTCAGCCGCTGAGCACGGCCCTTCAGCCGCCAGGTCCTGCCGGGGTCACGGCAGCTTCGCCAGCCGCGGTGCCCGGCCGGTCCCTCCCCAATCCCCGCTCCCCCAAGAGCGGCCAAGGGGCAGCCCGGGCGGGGACCCCTTCCCGATTAAAAATAAACGAAGAAACAAACAGACAAATAAATAAATAAGCCGTCGGTTTTTCCCGCTGCTCCCACTTTATCTCGCTGCATTTGCCGGGGAGAAACTTCCCGGCCTCCTCTCCCCGTCCCTCGAGGCGGGGCTGGCCGCAGCGCCGGGGCCGCGCTGCCTCTGCCCGGCCTCCTCGCACCCACCCCCGCAGCCCCCCGGCCTCGGCGTGCGGGGACGAAGCCTCCCTAAGGTGTGTGTGAGGGGGGGTGGCTGTGCCCCGACGGGACGGGCAGCACCTTACCTGTTCTTAGCGGCTGCTGCCCTGTCCCTTTGCCTCCGGTTTTTGAACCAGTTGCCCACTTGCGTGGGGGTAAGTCCCGTGGCCTGAGCCAGTTCCCTTTTCTTGCTGGGGTTGGGGTAAGGGTCCTGCAGGTACCACTCCCGCAGCAAATGCCTCGTCCGCTCCTTGAAGCAATGTGTCTTCTGCTCGCCGTCCCAGATGGTGCGGGGCAGCGGGAACTTCTTCCTCACCCGGTACTTGTCCACCGGCCCCAGGGGTCGGCCCCGCAGCTTCTCCGCCTCCTGGTAATGCGCTTCCAGCCAGAGGGCTTGCAGTTTGGCGTGGGACTCCTTGGTGAACTTGTGGTTCTCCAGGATGTGGTAGAGCTCCCGGTAGTTCCCCGTGTGAAAGGCCACGATGGCCCGGGCTCTCAGCACCGACTCGTTCTTGTTGAGGGCCTCGCAGGCCGCGGGGGCCACGGGCAGGGACCAGAGGAAGCGCCCCAGGCGCTCGATGTCCCCGCTCTCCTCCAGGGTCTCGCATACCCCGGCCACCTGCTGCGGGCTGAAATTGAGGATGGGCAGCTGGAACATGGAGGCGGCGCCGGGCTCCGCTCCGCGCTCCGCGCACCCCCGGCGATGCCCGCCGCCGCCGCGCACACCCCCGCGGCGGGGAAGCGGGCAGCGGCCCCGGCGGCCGCCCCTCGCTCCGCTTCTGCCTCCTCCGGTGCTGGCGGAGCTGCCGCGGGAGGGACGGTGGAGGGCGGAGAGACGATGGGGAGCGCTCGGCGGCTCCGGCGACTGGGGGCGGTGGGCAGGGGCGAGGCGGAGGAGGATGGAGCAGGGGGGAGGGCGGGCGTCGGGGGAGGGAGGGAAGCGGGGGGTGGGGGGAAAAAAGAAAAAAGGGAAAAAAAAAGGGAAAAAAGAAACGGCACAAGCCCAGCTCCGCGCCGCCGCCGCGCTGCTGCGGGAGCGGCTGATTTGCTGCCGGGCTCTGCAGATTGGCTCCCGGGTTTCCATGGCGGGGCTGCCACTCACTGTCAGCCGCTGCCAATCACGGCGGCAGGCTCCGCACCGCCGGCCGGCAGCACCTCCCCGCCCCGGCTCCCCGTCCCGCTCCTCGGGGCGCCCCGGCCCGTTCCCCAGGGGACTGCAACCCCGCCGCTCTGCCCCTCCGTTCCGGGCAGGACTGGAGCAGCTCACCCGCCCCGGGGGCGGCAGGGAACGGGGATAGCCAGCACTTGCTGCGGTTTGCTGCCAGAAAGTTGGAGGGAGCGATGGACTGGACGGTCGGGACACCCTACACCCTGCCCAGTAAAGCTGTGAGGTCCTGCTCGGTGCTGCGGGCACAGAGCTCGGCGCACTCGGGGTCGGAGAGGTGGATGAAAGCAGGGCTGAGAAATCAGATAACAAACTGGCTGCATAACAGTGACAGCGATGCTAGGCGTGTCAGTGACAAGGGACCGCAAGAAGAGGCGAGATTTAGGGAAAAACTCTCCCCCTTCTCCCTACAGGTGACTTCCCATTTCTGTTAAGACGAGGAATTACCTGCAAAGAGCCCAGCGCCCTTCTCCGTTCAACTAAAGCTTTATAATTTATATTTTTTTAACATTTAAAACCGTATTGTTTTCGGCTGAATGGCCCCGAATAGACGCCGAAAACAGTCGCGCGGAGTGAGAAGTCATTTGTAGGTCAGGACAGCGACTTAAAGCAGATTTCAGGAACCTTTTGAAATATTGATCACCTGGAAGTAATCGTTCCGCGCATCTTTCCCCCCCCACCCCCCGCCCACACCTCGAGTGACCGACCGCGGGGCTGGGGGCGAGCTGGGCGCCCGGCCACCTCTTTGGAGGAGCGGGGCAATCTCCAGCCGTCTCGGGGCAGGGATGGAATCAGTTTCTGAGCTGTGAGGATACGGTTTCTTTTCTGGAGAGAAGGAGGGGTTGGAAAAATCAGGAAGACGCTCTTTATTTTATATGTAGCTGCTCAGTGGCAATTTCTTCCCGGGAACATTAGGAACCATGCTCGGAAAGGCAGCATATATTTTGAATTAAGCTCAATATGTTCTCTCCGCTGTTCTTTGAGATGCCTTTTTTTTTTTTCGTAGCATGCTTGTCAAAGAAATCCCTCTTTAATTTGATATCTTGTTATTGTCTCTTTCCCCTTTCTCTTTTCTTCTTTGTTTTCTCTTTTCTTTTTTTTTTTTTGTTTTCCTTTCTTCCCTTCTTTAAGAAAGCTCCTTCGCTAGTTGCCCGTAGACTGAAATTAAACAGATTTACATTTTCTCCAATCATTGCCCCGCAGAAATGGAGCTGGACTGGGGCTCTCCGTCTTTTCTTTAGTATCAAGTACAATTTGTCTTTTGCTTGTGAAGATTTGGTAAATCAGAAGGCAGATAGATAGCGCAGATGGTCGGAGGTGTCGGGTCAGATTATGGTACGCCTCAGTACAGTGCTAAGCTCATTCTGACGGAAAACCCTGATATTATTTTCACAGATCTACACAGTTCACTTGAAAAAAACCCTTCGAGCCATTTACATCATTTATGTGAGGCTCACAGCTAGCGGGATGGAAAAGCTTTCAATACTGCTCATTTTCATAAAACCCGACAGAGCTGGGGAGACATAAAAGCACAGACAAAACTCACGAGTTCAGAGACACTCCACAGAAACTTTAAAAATGAAAAGGGAGTGTCTCCGGCTTCACTTTACAGACCCAGGTTAGATTTGCCAATCCGCTTAGGGGAAAAGGGGGAGAAGAAAAAAAATCAGAGAAGAGGAAAGCATCATCTGTAAATATTGCTGGGGGAGAGTCCCTCTTCACCCCACCCTTGTCCTCTCCGCCAGGGAAAAACAGTAATTTGAGCAGCTCAATGAAAGGTCCCAAATAACCTCTTGGGACAGGTTATTTGTCCCAAAATACTTCCTCGATGTGAGCATCGGGCTTCCCCAGGGAGAGGGTGAGAAGGCGGCGACCCCGCGGGCAGGGGAGCCGCTGCCCCGCTGCCCCACAACCTGCCCCGCCGGAGTCCCGCTCGGGGGGTCCCGCAGCCCCCTAAAGCATCCCGGGATAGGGGCAGATGGAGAACAACCTCTGCTCTGAGAGAGGTGGAAGGGTGGGAAGCCTGTGTTAATAGGTAGCTAATTTAGATCGGCCAGATGATGATGATGACGCTTACTAATATTACTGAAGGTCTGTCTTTTTCTTTCTCTCTTTCTCTCTTTCTTTCTTTCTTTCTTTCTCTCTTTCTCTCTTTCTCTCTCTCTTTCTTTCTTTCCTTTTCTTTTCTTTTCTTTTTCTTTTTTTTTAAGCATACACATGATCTGGCGAGGGAGTTACTGGGCTGCAGTCTAATGACCATGAACAGAGAGAGGCAGGCTCCATAATGAAAGCCAGGACTGTAGGCTAAAGAAATGAATCCTCATTAAGAGCAGCGAGAGCAGCTCGCAGGGGCGAGGGGCTGTCCCCGGGTCCCCAGCCTTTGTTCCCCAGAAACCGGCCCGGATGGGGAGATGGTGGTAGCTCTTCTGGGAGGGGAGAGGAAGAGAAAGAAAAGGCAACACCAAAATCAGGAACCCTGTGTTAACTATTTCAAGGGTGACCCGAGGGGGGAGAATCAGCCCAGCCTGAGCAGCCCTGCGCTCTCTCCAGCTGTGAACGCTGCGCTCTGTGTTTGGGAAGTGCCACAGTCCTGGGGGAACGGGCTTGTCCCTGGCTGGGGAAGGACCTAGGGGCTCCTTTCTCTGTGCCACCAGCGCCGAGAGAGAAGGATCAGCTCCAAAGGGGGCCGTCCCTTTCCCACCCCTCGGGAGTTTTATCCGTGGCCGGGATAGGACCCCGGCAGGTTTCTCCCGTCCCCGTCGCTCCGGAGGAGCTCTTCCGCCGGGCCGAGCCGGGCTTTGCCAGAGCAGAGCGACCCCCAGGAGCGATCCCCAACCCCGCAGGTGCCAGTGCCGCGTTCAGGAGAGGCTCCTCGGGAAAACCCTGGGGTGCCCAGGCTCCTGGCTCAGTCCCTGTCTCATCAGAGCTGCCTGCCAGCCTGGGTGGGTGCTCGGGCGTGTCCGCTTCTTTTCTGCTCCCTCCTACCCCCCCCCACTCCCCGTTTTTTTCCCTTCTCTTTCCCCTCCCCGTATAGCAGGGACACTACTCGTCACTTTAACAGCCAGCAGTGAGAACTACTGCAATTTAGGTCACGGATCTGACCCTTGCTGCAGGCAGAGTGAGGAGTTATCCCTGCGGAGATGAATCCACTGGAGAACGAGGAATAAACCAGCACATTAAAAAAGGTTAAGCCAAAATGCTGCCAGCAATCCACGTCGGCCTGCATCGACACGGCATGCTGGCTGGCCTGCGGACAGGGCATCCCTCCCCAGAGCCTTAAAGCGAAAATATGCTGAGCAACATGTCTATACACCTTCCTGCCAGCAGTAACCAGCCTCCTCGGGCCCCAGAATCGCAGTCCCCGGGGATTATTTATCTAGGCGGAGCTCCCAAACGCAGCAGAGGTGCGAATACATCTTTTAAACCTTTGATTAGCATGGAGTATTGCATTTAAAAAAAAAAAATACCCCCGGGAACGAGAAGCCCCAGTTTAAAGGTCTGGGTAGGATTGCCGGAGATGTGGGAGTTCATTAAGTGATGCTAACGGAGTCTGCAGTGCTGGCTGAGAGCGCCGCAGGACAGGCAGGCAGCCCCTCGGGCGGGTACCTGCGAGAGCAGCTGACATTTTTCTGGCCTTGGATCGGTATCGGCAGGACCAGCTCCAGGTCGGGCAGGGTTGGAGCGGGCACTGGGGAGCGGCGGGGCTCCCGGCCCTCACCCCGGCTCCCCCAGCTGGTCCCAGGGATGCTCAGAAGGAGGGGAGTGCCCGCTCTGGCTTGTGGAAAATGTTACTGAAAATGTCAGCCCCTCCGGGGGTCGGCTGCGGGGCTTTCGGCAGCGTGTTCCTCAGAGCCACCCGGGAGCGGTGGCGGGGGATGCGACCCGTGTCTCGATGTGTTTCGCGTGCCTGCCGCTTTTATTTGAAGGAGTGCCATAATTGTTGAAATAGCAGCTATCAATCGCTCCAATTCTTCCTAAAGGGAGTTATGGTTAAAGTGGTGATCTGCTTAATATTAGGGAGCGAGAGTGCAGGCTGGGTCCTCAGTTTACTGATAACCGTCGAAAGCACCGAAGTGTCCCTAAAATGCTGTCAGACCTACGGAGGTGTTCACCCACCTTCCGCTCTCAGACCGTGTATTCACTAAATCTTTGTCCTTCCTCGTATTATTTAGGTAATAAAGTATCAGCCTATGGCTGATATATTTGATGTTAGAATAAAAAAGTTCTGAAAATTCAAAAAACTGAATTATTTTGAGACTGGTAAGGAAAGACCTTCCTTGCACAGGGCCCTGGTCAAGGCCAGTGCCACAGACAGAATCTACCGCCCAAGATTTATCTTTAGTTTTTCTTTAAGGTGTAGCCACGGGCCTGGTTTTAAAGTCCCTGATCCATGGGGATTTGTTTGGCAGCTGCCGTTACCTGCAAGTAAACACACACACTGCCACATCTCCTTTTAGACTGAGGTGTAATCACGTTAAATCTTCTCTCTGCTTAAAATCCCCGCTTTTCATCAGGGTTTTCACTGAGAATTCCAACAAAAGCAATCAAACAAAACTTCCAAGGATTCAAATAAATCTAGAAGATTTTGACCATTCAGGTGTTTTTTCTTCCAACAAGTCTTGTCTTGTCTTGTCTTGTCTTGTCCTTTTCTTTTCTTTTCTTTTCTTTTCTTTTCTTTTCTTTCTTTTCTTTTCTTTTCTTTTCTTTTCTTTTCTTTTCTTTTCTTTTCTTTTCTTTTCTTTCTTTTCTTTTCTTTTCTTTTCTTTTCTTTTCTTTTCTTTTCTTTTCTTTTCTTCTCTTTTCTTCTCTTTTCTTCTCTTTTCTTTTCTCTTTTCTTTTCTTTTCTTTTCTTTTCTTTTCTTTTCTTTTCTTTTCTTTCTTTTCTTTTTCTTTTCTTTTCTTTTCTTTTCTTTCTTTTCTTTTCTTTTCTTTTCTTTTCTTTTCTTTTCTTTTCTTTTCTTTTCTTTTCTTTTCTTTTCTTTTCTTTTCTTTTCTCTCTTTTCTTTTCTTTCTTCTCTTTTCTTCTCTTTTCTTCTCTTTTCTTCTCTTTTCTTTTCTTTTCTTTTCTTTTCTTTTCTTTTCTTTTCTTTTCTTTTCTTTTCTTTTCTTTTCTTTTCTTTTCTTTTCTTTTCTTTTCTTTTCTTTTCTTTTCTTTTCTTTTCTTTTCTTTTCTTTTTTCTTTTCTTTTCTTTTTTCTGCTTTGCTCTTCTTTTTATAACCTTCTTTTTTTTTTTCCATGGGCAGTGGTCCTTTGAGAAAACGACTTCTTGCGGCTCCCTTGCTGTGGAAGGCAGGGAACTGAGTCGTAGGGAAAACTATTTCGTGTTTATGGAAATGAAAAAAAATCCTTCAAATATTACCTCTTCTCGCAGGATGGAGACGAGAGCTGTCACTAAACCACTGATTTAGCAGAAAGCAGGAATGGGGACAATTCACATGTTTGGCGGAGGGTAAAGAACCAGGTTTAGACACCCCGAGTTAGTGTAGTTCCTTAAATGCTTCTGGGACTGAACGTACGGGGCTGAGTCCGGAAGAAGCCCCGTGCCACTGGGCACTGGCACTGAGCTGGACTCCGGCACTCACCGGAGGTTGCTCTCTGCAGGTGAAGGCTGCTGAGGAATTGGGCTCCCTCTTTTCTTGTGAAAGAACTCCTTCGCAGCTTTGGGTGCCCTGTGGGAGTCATGTCTCTCAGGCCAGTCCAGCACCTGGTCCAGCTCTCTGGCACCACCCCGGTCTTGGAGACAGGACTGGGGCCACTGCTGAAGGTGGGTATCTGCCTGCGCTCTGGCACTCGCTGTGCTGCTTCAAGGAGCAAGTTCCTCCCAGAGCAGCCACATGAGGACGGGAATCGTCCATCCCTCACCCTGAGAAATTGCCACACCTCTTTTTAAAGTTATTATTTTTTTTTTGCCAAAGGTAACAGGTAGGAGGTCCCTGAACCTTGCCGAGTTCTCAGCCAGTCCTCCAGCCTCTCCGCGTTACCGGCTCATCGCCTTTCTGAGCTAGTTATTCAGGCTGAGAAGAAAGTCACTTGTTTGGGACACGTTTACCCTGTCCCTGTCGCTCTCCAGCCGTGACTGCTGCCCCCGCCCCGTGTCTCCAAAACACTGCAGGGACCCTGCTTCTCGCCGGTCGTTACACCTCCAACCTGTTCCTCTGCCGGAGGGCAGCCAGGGGAGGCTCAAGGAGCACAGGACAAGGGTGCTTCCCCGCTTTCTCTGGGGCGATTTGGGGGGTGTCCCTAGAGATCTTCCCAAACCTGGTCAGAGGTGCTGTTGGGAGCACTGGGTGCCCTGTCCTCTCTGTGGGGAAGGTCCGGTGTTTCTTTGCCCTCCCCATCAGCTGCAGATGGAGGGGCTGAGGGGAGCCCCCCAAAACCAGAGGAAAGGGGCATGGGTACAGCAGAGCCCCCCAAAAGGGCTCTTCGCTAATGGAGTGATGGGTCTGGGGGTCTGCCAGCATGGGGGGAGCGGGTTTGGGAGCCCGAATTGACCATATTTCATCTCAGAGGAATGCAACCCATTCAGCATTGATTAGAGATGATACTATGAAAGCATCCTTCCAGCCTGCTGGCTGGTAGAAAACAGTGGTTTATGACTTTGGGGGTATGTTTGATTTTTAGAGGGATGCTACTGGGAAGCAAAGCAAAACAAACAGGGCGGAATCCGTGAGACAAAGCCCTCCTTTCTGCAGCCACAGAAGCCGGTTTTTGGTGGGTGCCACAGCGATAAGCTCGGGTCAGGAGTCCTTATAGTAAATAGATGGGCTAAAGGAGCTCCCGGGCCCTGGAAAGCCCCCGTGGGGACCAGCTCTTGACAGTCCTGGGAAGGATTTAATGGGGAAGTCCCCGCTGGCTTTATCCAAAGCCTGTTGGAGCGACTGACAACCTTCCGGGTGAGCTCGAGTCCCCGAGCTGCGGGAACCTCAGCCTCCCTTGACACCGCTCCTCAAACTATCGGGACATCGGGAGGTGTTAGTGAGCATCACTGAACTTACCTGCTACTCTGCTGTTAAACGTCTGTCTCTAGAAGTTTGGGGGGTCTTTAAGAGAGTTGCTTAAGGCAGGACAAAGCTTTGAAGCGATTTCTCTTTGGGTTTTACTGAATGATTTGGGAAGAGTGGTTGCACATCAGCAATTGCAGAGGCTCTAGGAATTAAAGTGTCCCTGGGGAGCTGAGCAGAGAGGCAGCTTTCACCCCCCTGGACAAACGGGGGGGTGAGGTGGGTGGTGGGAGCAGCACGGAGGGGCTATAGGGAAGGATGGAGCCTCACTGCAAGCGGGGGGCACAGAGCAGAGGTCCCAGGCACGGGGCTTCCAAAAGAACATGCCGTCTTCCACTTGTGCCTTGCTCTTTTCTTTCCCCTCCTTCATCTCTGACCTGAAGCCAGGTAGGTCAGCTATTTCTCTTTGAAGCCACATTCCTTGTTGGGTGAAGCGACTCTTCTGAAAGCAGCATCGCAACTGACTGACGCTGTGCTGCGGGTGGAAAAAATAGTTTTCTGTTTGTCTCTTCAGTTCTGTTTCTGTTTTCCCCATCCTTTCCTCTTTCATCAGACATGCTGATGTCTTTTTTTCCCCCTCCACCCTGTTCTTTCCATCTCATTTATTTTTCTCTGCTTATTGATAGTCTTAAATCCATCTTCTGCCTCAGTAATCTCAATAGGGAGGAAAAAACCAACCCCGCTGCTCCCACAGTTTGGAGGGAAGTACCATGTTCTACTTTCTGCCGTGCCCGGGCTATGCGTTTTTGCCCTGTGAAGCTGCACATCACTAAATAAATAAACGCACACGATTTTGTTAGTGCAACTGGTGCTGAGGCGAGCGGCGAGGCTGCCCTGAGCATCAGAGCTGCCGGGGCTGGAGACATTCCCTAGCACCTTCAATGTAAAGCACCGTTCCAGGATGTGTAGCGTGATACTTTAGTGCGTTTTTAAACAGCCAGAGGGCTGGGCCGCCCCTTTAGACGTGAGTTACGGAGGGAAGGAGGCTTTACGCTATCCCTAAACCTGGGTCAGCAACACGCGTGGGACCCGGAGGGTGGATAGAGCAATTTACACGCTGCAGCTTCTTCTTTTTGTGTTACATCCCGGTGCGTGTGTGTGTGTATTTAAGCCCCCAGCACGTTTCCAGGAGATACTCCGGTTCGGCGGCGCTGTCTTCGCTGCCCGCGGCCGCCCGGCTCCCGCCTGCGCGCTCTCCCCGGTAGATGGAGCATCCTCATCGCTTTTCACCCACGGCCGGCGCCGCCGGCTCGGCCATCCGCCCCGAAGCCCTCGGAAATGTTGATCTTTCCCTCACAGCTCTCACCGTGAAGGCAAACGGGTGGGTTTTCGGGAGACACGCACTCCGCTCATGCGCTCCCCGAGGGAGCGAGGGCTGCGGCCCCTGGCCATGGGAGGCGGGTTCCGCCGGCTGCTGCTTCTTGAGCTGTCCGCAAAAGGGCCTCAGCCCCTTCTCCCGGCAGGGGAAGCTGCTGCGGGTTTCTCAGCGGGAAACCCGACGGCTGGCAGCTGCCACCCTCGCCCCCAGCCACCCTCGGCAAGGAGGGCGGCGAGGCGGCGGCGGGGAGGCGGCACATGCCGCCCTCTCCGCACCATTTGACGGGGCTGAGCTGTCCGTTCCGGCGCGCAGGAGGCCGTTTCTCCAGCCCGGCTCCGCAGCCTCCTGCCGGCTCCCCGCCGCCTCTCCCCTCGGCCCGCCCAGGGGAGCGGAACGCCGCCGGCCGTTTTCCCGCCATTCTGCGGCGCGGCGGATGCGGCTCGCGGCCGGCCGTGAGGGAGAGCGCTGAGGCGGTGCTCGGCGCCCGCAGCGGCCGGAGCGGACCCTTCGCCGGGGCGCGGGGCTCCTCCCGGGTAGGTTGACGGAGGCTCTGGGCTGCCCCTGTTCTCCTTTGGGACGGCGGGGACGAAGCTGAGGGAGCGGGACGGTGGCCATGCTTCGGCCCCCTCCACCTGACGGCCCGGGCGGCATTCACGGCTCTCCTCGCCCTTCCCTCTCTGGCAGCGCCTCAGACGGTGCAGGGCCACCACGGCCTGGGTCACTTTGCCGGTGCTGGTGGCCTCCCAAAATGCAGAGGGGCCACTTGGCCGCCCCATCCCCGTCCCCCCTCCCCGCCGGGAGGGACTCGCTCCCCTTTCCTGGCGCCGCCATGTTGTGGTGCTCCTCCTCAGCCCTGTGGTGTCCCCCGGGATGGGCACTTCCCCGACCAGTGCGACACAAATCAGTTCAGTTTTTAGATTCCAGGAACTCAGGGAACAATCTGCAGCAGCATCCTTTTGTCTGGTATGTGCCCGACTATGTACAATGTGGCAATCCAGTAGGGGTTTGAGTTTCTGAGGGCTTTGGGCAGACGCGGTGGTAGCTGATAACGAAGGGACGGTACATAACGCAGGGTGACGATGCGCCATAAAACCTGTTGGGAAGAGGGTCTTTGCAAAAGAAGACCCCTACCATTATGTTAACTAAGATGTAACAACTAGAATTGTCACCAGTCAGGAAATGGCATCGGTTTTGTTAGAAACAGTGAAGCCAGCAGGTTTCAAAGAAGATGGCACGTCCTCACCTGGAATGCAGGGTTCAAGCCTCCTTGCAGGGTTCCTAAAGCAGTGGTGCAGAAGAGGGTTGCAGGAACATAAATGGTGTGATGAAAACCACATTTATTTATTTTTTTTTAGCAGAGATAAAAAGTTAGAAATGTAAACTCTACTGAATTTCAAGAATAATCAAATAACCAGTCACTTCAGAGGGTGTTCAACAGTAATGAATAGCACAGAAGAAATACGGCTTGCTCTCTAAAGAGCCCTGCTGGAATTGGAATGAGAATTATTTATATAAAACCACTAGAAATTCATACTGTCGCACAGCTGACAGTGGGTAGAATTGAGCGCTTGATTTTAAGGAAGAAAATTTACCTCCTAGATTATGGGTATGTTTCACCTTTTAATGAAGAACCAAGACATGGCCGTTGTCAGATGGGATATGAAGCTGCTGCTGTAACTCTGCTATGAGAAGTGGCATTAATGTCAGCGGTATGATAACGGGTAGAGACTCCAGCAGGCAGTTTGTTTGTGGTTTCTGCCCTCAGTGCAATACATGAAACTTTATTGCCACAACTTAATTCTACATAATTACATTAACGCGGTACAAAAATGCAAGATGCATAATATTTTCCTTTTGGCAGTGTTCTGAGTAGCACCATTAGAAATAATATATGCAGTTTGAAGCTGTTTTACCCAGTGCTGTGTATCACATATTTCTCTTTAACAAAACTAACAGCCCCGTATGAGAACATCCCCTGAATTTGTCATCCAGAGTTGGCTAATGGTTTGATGCTACTCTTCTCCAGTAGGTCCAAGAGTCAGTCTTTGCTGCAGTCATATCCTGGAAGTCATCAACTGTCCAAAATTTCTTTTGTTTCAGGCTGGTGTTAGCTACTGTTTTTAAAATCTACAAGCATCCTATAGATCACCAGTGCAACTGAATCTCTCAGTCCTTTCTACCAGTGACACATCTATCCTCGTATTTCACAACTCAAAAGAGCATTTGTCACTTGCAGTTATGTTACTTCATTTTAACAATATCCAGAATAGCAGGTATTTTACATAGGCATGCTGTCAGAAGCACTGTAATTTTCTGCAACTTCACCCATTACATAAATTGTATTGTAAAATCACAGAAAAAAAAAATTTAAACACTTCCATTGTTTCTCTCCTCTACAAAAAAAACCAGTCAAAAAATAAAATTAATTGTAGCTGTCTTAGTGACTAGATGATAGAATAGTATGCATCTGTCAGGAAATGAACAGTATGAACTGTCAGGGAAACAACTAACAAATATTGTTAAACGCTTTCTAGAAAACAAACTAATTTTTGCATCTGAAGGAATTACTTAGGATTTTCTTTCACATCATGTAGAAGCAAAAATATTGACCTGTGGCTTGTGGTAATATTTCTTAGTACTTTCAGTAAATGTTTTGATTACCATCTGAAGTGTTTCCAGGCGGCAGGAACTGGGGTTCCAAGCTTTTAAACATATTTGTTAAAGCTATTATCTCTTTCTCAGAGTTTTTATCACAGCCTATACTAATCCAGTCACTTGGATTAGGTGTTCTGATCCTCACTTAACTATTAGGCAAATTCATTTCTGCCAAACATCCAGCATTTTAAATGCTTCCCCCACCCCCTCTTGTCTCCACAGTCTCAGTGCTACAGGATGTAGCCTTAATGCCACTTAAGTTAAATTCTGCAGTTGTTTTCTATTCCACTTTATCCTGGATTAGGTTCTCATCCTCATCACCAATTTGTTGTGGCTTTACTTTTTATGCAGTTCTAAGGGTATGGAGAAGCTGTTGTGGACAGTTAAGTATCAGATAGCTTCACTTAATATGAAGTATATCTGAGCTAACTGACTGTATTCAGCATGTTCTGATAAAATGGTGACTGCATCCCTTTTGTAAGACTGCATGGCTCCCAACCCTTGTAAAAACCCCTCACTGAATTTCTGCACGAAGCAGTGCTGTACAAACAGCTGAATGGATTTGTAATAATCTGCTCTCTGTTGTATATGAGTTCTGTCCTTAATCACATTTTTGCATACACAGTCATAGAGTCATTTAGGTTGGAAAAGACCTTTAAGATCATCGGGTCCAACCATAAAATATACTTTCTGATTTAAATGTACTTTGCAGTTACTACGAGAAGGCTGTACAGCATGGACAAGTTTTCTGTTACCAGCATTGCAGTCGATATAAGCAGATATAAGTCGATAAAGCAGCTGGAGTAGAGGCTGCATGTTTTGTACACAAGCATCTTGCATTCCTCATGCCTTCTAAGAACATTAAGCCTCTCAGAGGTAGAACTGCTCCAGCGACGCAGATTTACCTAAACGATATACCTCCTTATTTCCTAACCGTGTTTTAGACCTTCAATGAGTCCATTACCACTATCAGTGAGAAATTTGGTTCCACTGAAGTGGTTTAGATACTCATTCAAATTCAGTTAAAACTTTTTTCCCCCCCTTTTTTCTTAACGTGTGTTATTGGCTTGCAATTTTGGTTTGTTTATTGTATCCGTAAAGCCTTTGACTGTGTAAATCCTTGAACTGCATTTTTCTTTTGTAGTTTACACAATGAGTGACAGGCTCTTGAGCAACTTAGAAAAACTTCTGCTTGAGTTTGGTAGGTCATTATATAATTTTAAATTCATTATTACTAATGCAGTACATATAGGGATGTTTTCTGCTTCAAACAGTTCTATTAACTTCAAACAAATTTATAATGTTACGGTTTTGATGTTTGCCTATGTAATGTTTTGTTAACTGTGGGATGATGGAGAGGGGTACTAACAGCTATTTAACAGTAAAATTGCTATTTAGATAATATGTTAAAATCTTTGTTCATCAGCGTTTGTGCAATTAATGTGGCACGACATTCATTTGTTTCACAGCTCTGCTCACATATATATGTGTATATATATGGAAAAGTGTTTATTTTCTTCTTAGTTTTCCAGCTAGAACAAACTTCTTATGCTAAGGAACATGCGAATCAACAGATAAATTGTGAGTAGTGATAAATTATCATTTTATTAAACATTGAACACACTGCTTTTGTTTCATCAGTCCTGGTACATGTTCTGTGTTTCAGGGGCGGAAGCAAGCCTCATAATGAGAGCTGTCCCATGTCCTGCTCTCACCCTACCTCATCTTTTGCCATCAATACTTGCTCATTTTCCCGAGCAGACTTTGCTTTTGCTTGTGACTTTTAGCTGATGCTGTTCAGCTGTCTCATGGACAGCCAGTTTCATGCTGCGCCATTTCCTGCTCTTACTCTGTAGCTCCTCACAGTCACTGGCAGTTCTTTGATTCAGCTGTGCTTGCTCAATACATCTGCCACTTGCCTCCCTTTCTTTCTTCATGTTTTTTGTTCTTTCCAGATTTGGACCTCTGCCTCACCGCTTCTCTCTCTTTCTGTTTTCTTAAAATAATGAAACTTCTCTCAGTTGCTGCTACCTACTCAAGCCTGGATCTTCCTTTTTGCAATCAAGCAGCTGGTGATTTTATTTGAAATTCAAAACAGTAAACCCAATGAGAAAGTCTTGCTCCACATCAAATTCTTTTCCCCCAGGATTTACAGACAGCATAATATGGTCTCAGGTCTAGACTGATTTTTTTTTTACTATGCTGCTACGTGGAATCACTCACTCATGAGAATGGTTGTGGTAGAGAAACTAATCTTTAGACAATGTGAGGACATCTGTGCTCACTCCTGCTACTTCATAGGTAGATATTGAAGCTCATAACCTTCAGGAAAAAGAACAAGAGATAATTCTGGTCTAATTGGTGTTCCTCTTGATGGCAACACTTCAAATAATCTTGACTGATAAGTCCAAACAAGTACTTACTCATTAAGAAGATTATCAATATTAAATTGAAGCATCTTAGAGGTTAAAACATCTGTAATGCTAAATCTGGTGCACCTAGAATTCTGTTGTAACTCTTCAGTCACATAATTGATTCTTAGAGTTGAGGGTTTTCTAAACATTTGTGCAAGCTGACGGTAAATGAGCACGCTTTCAGGAAAAATCCAAAGGCTGCGTAGTAACGTGGCATAGCTATTTCTGTGTTCAGTTCAGAGCTATCCAAGTATCTATGAACCCACAAGCAACAGCCAAACTTTTAAAAGTTTGGGTTAAGTCTTTCCAAAACGTACCCAGAAATAATTCCACTGATTTCATTTTGTCTCTGTGTGAGTATTGCTTGGCAGAGGAACAGTTGTAGCATTCAGCCTCAGACTTTTAGTGTGAGCTTCATCAGGGTTTTTGGCTGGAGTCCCTTTATAACCAGTGGAGGGAAATAGGCACTTTTAGGGTGTGATTTGTCTTACCCTGAAGAAAGAGTTTAAAGTAGGTTAGATGAAGTAAGCATTAAAAGATGTCTGCTTGTCCCCGCTGAGTGTAGCTGCAGCCATGGGTGTCTGGTTCTGAAGTAGGTGCCTGCACTGTAAAGTTGGGTGAGATGGGTCTCCTCCACGAGGTCCTTGCGAAAGCAAAGGGAGTAGAACAAGTCACGCTTGTCACACAAGCGCTCATCTATAGACAGTACTAAATGAAATGTTAAGCGTATAGCTTTGCTACAGTTATGTTACTCCTTGGTGATTCCCAAAATGTCACCTACAAGATACTTCCGAATGCCCCTGCTTTTTTTACAGAAATCAAGCTTATGTCAGTTGTCCAATAGTTATGCTTCATGCTAAATAAAGACAAGTTATTGACTTAAGATATTGAAAATATTAAGATATTGAAGGTGTTCAAGATAACTCAAGATATTAAAACACGTTGAGAATATTTTGCTTTTCAGTACCGAGGTTTCTCTCTGAGATGTGGTTTTTTCTGGTGTAAATGAAACTGGCACTGAAAAAGAATATAAAGCAAATAGTGCAAAACCAGACCCGAACGTCAGGATGACCTGAAGTTCTAAAGCAAACAACTAGAGCATTCAAACAACTCGAGACACATCTTGCATAACTCAGATGTCCTTCCTGGTTAAGTAGATGAGAGGGGCAGCACCTCTGGAATTGACTTCTGTTTGTGGCCACCAGCTTTGGCATATAGTGCATCAGGGCGGCAGTGATGGCAAGGAATGTTTTGGCACTAATAAACCTGAAACCTTGTACGAAAAAATAAGACATAAACATCACAGAGAAAAAAGCAAGTGCACTTGGTTGTGCTTATTGCGGTGCAACGTGAGCACGCATGGTAGCTCTCGCAGCTGTTACTTGTGACAGAGAACACCGATCGTGTTCAACAACGTGGTTTCTCTACTAACCGCTCATTCAGAAAATGTTGTCAGCTGTTAGAAAAGGCAATGTTAAGAATCTGCCTTAAGAATCTCGGCAAATATCATAGTGCTTGAGGATTTGTTGTTATAATGCATTTTTTTCATGAATTAAGCTGTCTCCTGTATTAATTTATTATACATTACACATTCCCACCTTAAGTAAATTCCCTTTTTATTTCCTCTGTTTCTGTTTCTAGAAATAATTTGCTTATATGCCTTTAGTGATGTTTGTAATTTTCACTTCTTGTAGTCAGCTTTCCCATTCAAAACATGTGTTTTTCATAATTCTGAATGTAGGCTTTTTATTTCATGGCTATGTTGAAAATATGCATGCTTACTTTTTTATTCATTTTTAATTGCAGTGTATACTGCAAAAATCACAGAAAAAAAGAATGAAATCGCTAGGTTGGAGGAAAATATAAATAATATCAATGATGCAATTGCTGATCTGCACAAGCAGAATGAGAGTAGTAAGGAGAGCTGTGATGCGTAAGTATAATATAGCCTGAACTTTGAGTTACGGATGGCATTAACAAGTTCAGTGAGGCAGTAGTATAAAAATGTGTGTATGTGTGTTCTGACAGCAGAGATCTTAAACAAAACCTTAGTATTCCTCTATTTTTTTCAAGCTGCAAATAAGCAGGTACAAAAATTGCAGTATTATTCCTCCCCTGCAAAAGTGAATTACAGAAAACCAGACTGCATTTAAGTTTGTTTTAGTTTTTGATTAGAATCAACAGGTTTCAGAGTTCACAGATACTGTCTTTGCAGCATGCTAAAGTATTAAAGTAGTAAAGTAATAGAAACATGATTTTTCTGTACTTGGATGCAACTGAATTTGGTTAAATCTGAAAATTATTAAGAATACCATTCAGAAAAGTTCGGGGTTTTTTTAACAAACAAAAGCTGATAACTATTAATGACAATAAGGCTCCATTATGTTCGTTGTTTAATTCTGAATTTGGCTTCCTGAAATTGAATCTTTCTGTTCTTTGATCACAACATGTTTCACGTCACTTTTTGTTCTGTACATATTTTCTCCTAAGGTGTGTCGTAACACCCCCAACATACAGATATGTGCGTACATCTCCGAGCAGATTTTAGTATAACTTTTACTGCAGACTGCAAAAGTGTTCTGCCAGGGACGCTGTTCTGATGAGTGCAACGGGCTGCAGTTCAGAGTTTATTGATACTTTCCTATCAGAGAATTAGTACAAGTGTCAAATGCAGGTCATTTTTGCATCTTAGTAATTAGAAGTTTCTCAAGCAATAATTTGGCTTCAAGGAGTCTTTTCTTACTCATGTGGAATGTCTAATTTTTAAAAATGACAATCTCACGTGTTTGCAAAGGTAGCTAAAATGGCAAATCTGTATTTGACGATACAGAGAGTTTGGTCCAGATGATACGATCCCGTCTTTTCACTGCAGCCCTCATCTCCCCGCAATCTGTCTAGGTCCTTGGCAGTTGAAGTGATGATTTGTTAGCAAATTCTTCCCGTTTTGTTTTTTTCCTTTCCCTTGCAATTCCATCCCTAAGGATAAGTATTTGAATAAAAATGTCTATAACATATATTTGAAATTTATTTTTTTAGGATGTGAAGGGAGAATGGGGGTATTTCTAAGAATAAAAAGAGAAGAAAAGATAGCATCAGGTTCTTTTCTAGGTTTCTTCTGAACTCTCTGAAAACAGAAGAAAGAATGGAGTCATTAGTGAATGAAGTGGGTACAATGGCTGGCTGTTGGAATCCATTGCCACACCAAACTGATTTGTAGTTTTATCATAAAAAGAGTTAGGAAAAGATTTAACCTTGACAGGAAAATTCCAATTTCCCTTTACATTACATTCTTGCCTCCAACGCGGTATAAAGCGAAGAATTTTGTAAGTTTCTGAAACCATTCACACAACTTCTTTAGATACCTTTTGAAGTTGCAAGTCTGTTTGCAAATTGCAAACTGTTAAGTGATGCAAATAAAGAAATACAAAATTAAGAGTAGAAGTAAGGATCTGATCTAAATTTTAATCGTTGAATTCAATGGGATTTGGCTCAGGTCCTACAAAGAATAATTAATGGCATTAGTGTAGAGAGACTGAAAATGAGAAGTGACTCATTAATGAATACATGTATTCATAGAAGGACAATGCTTGCAGAAGAGTAGAGACTTTGTGTCTTAAATTATTGAAAATGTCATTTAACGACATGCTGAAAACTGTGATAAACAAGCCCTAGCTATAAGATCAGACAATTAGAGCACTTATGTAGTAGAATCATCTTAAACTTCTAAAATTTATTCTAGTTGATACTCCAAATATACTGGACCTGATTCTAATGCTGATTTTGTAAATTAAATACTGCTTTGGAGTCACACTCATCCTCATAGCTGACTAATTGTTGGTAACGCTCAGTAGAGCTCTCAGAGCAACAACTTTTCGTCTGGATTACTAGACATTGTAAGTACATGGAAGTGGGTTTGAAGACTTTGAACGAAATACGGGATCCTTATATTCAAGAAGTCTACAGAAAATATGATATATGAGATGTGTATTGGGATACTACTGTGTTTTCTAAAGAAATCCATATTGGTCTATGTAAGAAAGATCTGATGGCACAAAATGACCAAAATGAAATATATATTTGTAGGCAAGTGATGACATTTTTCTATAATTAGTTTCCTAAATGATTCAAACTAGATATCTTGATCCCAGAACAATAAGAAGTGGTGAAATACTGCTGATAGAACCTATTCCTATTTTACTGTTTCTCTTCTATTTTTTGAATTTGGGTTCAAGGATGGTGAGAATTCCTGGAAACAGATGAACTCAGAATTTCACTAATTTGTAAAAGAAATTGTTGTGTTCTCCCAACAGCTAAACTACATTGCTTAAACTACTTTATTGCTTTATTGCTTTCAGATTTGTGTGGATAAATGTTTTTTATATTCTAGCTGATGAAAGGAAGGACAAATTAATGTGATATCTACCAAGAACCTCCGTGAAACAGTGATGCATTTAGCACACTAGTAGATGAGTTATGTGACCTCTGTGTACCTTGTTGTGTTTACAAAACAGTGTTCTTGTACTCTGTGGTTTTTGTGTGTTTGCAGAAGAGATGTGAACACAAGATGTAACACACAACATGGTTTCTACTTTGATTAGTAAAAGCTCTATGACGTTTTCATTGCGGGTTTGGGTTTTTTTTTCCTCCAAAGGAAGGCATGGAATTTTCAGAATAAAGGAAGTTCACTGTTTCTGTGCCAGTACATTTTTATGTAAGTTAGATGGCTTCTCCTTTTTAAAAAATCTGACCCTTTAAAAATGCAGCTTTCTGCTGAATTTGCAGTGGAAATGGTGAAGTAGCATTTTGTGTTTGCATTTTTAATCACCAGTGGTGTCAACAATTTGTGCCAATAGTGCTGAATTTCCAGGTTGGACAGTTCAATTTCTCATTCAGCCTTTTTGTTGACAAACTTTACTGCTGTTATAAATGTTGATTATATGCTGTGTTGTCTCACCACCTGGAGTACATTATATTTTGTTCAAGGTTATTGGACATCAGATCAGCAAATTAATTGTCAGGTCTTTGTTTTTTATTTATTTCCTTGATGGAAATTGCGCTGTTATCTGTTACTGAAGCCTCTATTTTATTCCACCTTTGGAGTGCTTGTCCAAATGCACAGTCATACTTTGTGTGATTGCATGCTACAACCCCTCCAGTTTTGAACCGTGGGGCAAACTCACATCCAAACCCACCCCTTACTTACCCTGCTCATGAACATGCAGTGCAAAGTGAACCATACCTCCTCAGTTGCTCTCACCTGTCCAGTAATGAATTATTTACTTTGTCTAGTTGCAGCCGTGGTCTATTGCCATTTCTCCTCTCCTTCTTGTTGATGTAACTCTTGAGATGTAACTGTCTCTGCTGTTCCAGATTCACTTAGTCTCTTCAATCTTTACAGATTTTTCTGTCTAGTTCTTCAGTGTTTAGCTTTGATAGTATGTGTGTGTTACTACAATTGGGATCTGTGTGTACATCTAGGACAGATTGTTCCACTCAGACAAACTTCACCGTAGGAGTCTGTGTTGCCTTAGGGTAGCTTGTATTCTGGACAGAAGCTGAATTTATAGATCACTTTAAGCCCTGACTAGAGAGAGGGTGTGTTAATTTTTTCTGTAGAAGATTCCCTTGGAGGGAGCATTTGATTTTTTTTCATCAGAAATGGGATCTCTGTTCTACTCCAGCCCAGTCAGTTCAGATGATGCGGCCATCACCTGAATCTCGGCTCCCAGCATCTCAGAAGGTGACTGTTGACAGCTTGTCCTTGCAGAGGTTATTCTCGCTGAAGGAGCAGAGTGTTTGTCATTAGCACATACACCTTTCTAGCTCAGCAGACTTCAGTAATTTTTCTGTTCTTTTCCTCACACAACACTTTGGTGTCTGTTAAGTCTTATTAAGGTGTTACTCACTGTTTGGAGGCTCCATGCACCAGAGGTTTCTGAATTTGTTTCTTACCATGTTTAACTCTGCAACATCCTGTCTGCATGTTCAGTTACAGCTTTCTCTGAAAATGTCTTTTCTCATAGTGCTTACCTCAGCTGGGAAGCTAGGAGACATCCCGGCCTGGATGGCTCATGCTCCTTACACCATCTTTTTTCAGGCAGGATGCTTTCTTTTTGAAGACCTGTTATATGCCTCTCCTAAATATTGAATCTGAGCTTCACTTGAATCAGAAAGTTTATTTGCCTGTTTTTCTAGGGTTCCCACATCCAGGGAAGAGTCATCTCTAATACCTGGATGTTGTGAAAGTGCTATTAGTTTACTAGTAGTAAGTTCTTCATGTACTCCCTGACGTTGCTGTGCTTTCGGTGCAATCCTGCTGTAAGAAAATCACTTTGGAGGGCTGCAGCATAGCTCTAACATTACAGGAGGCTCCTGAAATGAGAAGTACAAAAAAATGGATTAATTGTGTTTCAGGGCTGTAGGGGAGCCACATGAGAGGAGACCCAAGCTAAGCACTGCAGAACCTGGACCCACCAGTTTGCTCTAGAGGAATCTAGTTATGAGCTGGGCATGACCCACTCCGCATCTCTTGTCTGGAGGCCGGTTTCTGGAATGGGTCCATTTAGCAACCAAGACATCCTCTATAGCCGGGTACCAACTGCATGAAATATAAAAATATATGTGAAGGGTGACTTAGAGGTGGAAAAGAGTGTTGCTCAACAGCAGCTGAAGTTCAGTTCTCGTCTGCCATTAATTTATTATTATTAGCTGGTCTGTTTTCCTGTAGGGGCATAATCCGAGGTCCAACCTAGCCAGTAAGAGGTGACCTGTGGACCCCTGACTCCAAACTGCCTGGTCAGCACTCCTGGTGTCTGGGCTACTGTACTGAAAGACAGCATCTCTTTCTGGCTGTTTTCTGAGCAGCACTTCCTTAGAAAATGGAGGAAACGTTGAGTTTATGACTGCTGCTTGCACTTAGGTGTGAGACAGGTGCTGGTGGTATTGGTGAGAACGGAGCTGTGTGCATCCCCAACAAGAAGATTGTGCATATCTGAAGGATTTACTGATGGTGCTGTTCTGAGTACCTAATGTGTGTGTTTAGATGCCTAATTGCTTAGTATTAGGCTCAAAAAATTTGTGAAGCTCACTCTATTTATTCTTTAAAAAGCGCTTTATAACCTTTATTAATTCTATATATATATTCTTGAAATTGCAGCTTTAAAATGTTAAGAAAATAAATGTATGCATGAAAAAGCTTTCTGTACTAAACCCATTTATATTTGACTTTCAAAACATTAAGTAAATTATTTGTCCTAGCAAGGTAACTAAAGTAACTTGATGTCTTAATTTCTGAACGGCTTTTTATTAGGAAAGACCACTTACGTGCTTGCTTTTTATCACCTTCTCCACAGCTGGAAGCCCACCTATGCAATTCTTAGCAAGCATGAGGAATACCTGAAAAATGATCTTGAAGCTTTACAAGAAGCTACAGAAAAAGAGAGGTATCTGTGATCATGGGAGATGAGGCTTCTAGCAGTAGTACTCAGTAACCTGTCTCAGCTGATCATTAAAGATAGTGCAGTCTGCGTCAAAAAGTTTTGGTAAACTTTTCAGGATAATATTCATAACTGAGTAATTGAAGGTATTTTGGTTTGCAATATTATGAAGTCATATGTTACTTTGTAGTTACCGATGGAATAGGATAAAGTACGGCTCCTTCAAATTCAATTGCTTCCCAAATGCCGATTCTGAGTTTTCAGAACATTGTTCAGTTGCCTGCAATTTCAAGAAAACACCAAGAAATAAAGTCAATGAATGTTTCAGCTTTGACAGAAATATGAAATATCCGCATATTTACAAAAGCACACATAAATATTATCTATGAATGATTTTTTGCCATTATTATGACATGTCCTCACGTACGCTGAAATTTCAGTAATTTTAGATTCAGGCTTGAGAAGACTTTTTTGAAAACACATAGGTTTTATGTTTTTTCCAGAAGCATCCTTTAATTGAACCTAAGCCTTCAACTTCATATATGGACTAAGCAAGATAACAATTAGAAGCATTCAGATAATTTTATACTTTATTTGTGAATATGAATTGCATATGATTATTAGAATATACAAATCAAGTTTTTGTATACCGCTCTATATTATTCAAACTAACCACAAAGCAAATTCAATACTACATCCTGAAAAATGGGGTGAGTGGCTCAGGAAAGCAGTTCTAAAACCATTTTAAGATCAGTTATGGTTAAGATTCTAGTCAGTATTAACTGTAAATTCAGTTCTGTTCATTAAGTGCCATTTCAGTTGTTCCATCTTCATTAATTAGATTCTGGGTTTAAAGGCAATGATTAGTTGTGCAGTGTAGGTGTCTAAATTCAGTGGAATAAAGAACAGACCCTGAAGATGTTCACTGAAATGTTCAAAATGAGGTGTGCCAAGTGAACCCTCTGAAGTTCTATTTAACACTCAGGTAAATCTTCATTTCAGAGAGGTTGCTCACCTTTGCTGCTCTGCTTGTGAAGGGGAAGGGGCTGGGCAGCCCTGTGGTGAGGAAATACCCATCTAGAGACAGAAATACCAATTTATTTAGAGATGTAACTTCAGGTGATTTAAAATGTTGGCTTTGATTCTTTTGTAAGTGTTCTTTTTGCCAGTTGTCTAAGGCAGCAGAAATAGGGTGCCTGATAGCCTTTAATTAACTCAGTGGCTTATCTGTCTTCTTCCTGTTCAGAGCTCTATACTTGGTGAAAAATAAGGTTAAATTGGCTTTCTATGAGTATATGATTAAGCCATTTTGGCTTTCACTAATTTGAGCTGACAAGCCAAAAAAGCATTACTTTTAAATTGCTTCTTTAGATAACTAGTTTTGGTTCCAACATGAAAATGTTTGATCTGTTTTCCTGAGCTTAATTATAAGACATCAGGACTATAAATAATAAAATAAATGTAAGTCATGTATTTTACAAAAGTGGTCTCACAAATACAGTCCTTCTGTACCGAAGCACTTGATGATATATTCAAACCAGAAAGATGTGCATTCAGGGAATTCTCAATATTTAAATTAGGAAGCAAATCAAGTGCATTTAGAACTATATATGCTTTTCAGCCTGGCATTTGGGGGCACTGAGGACATAGTGCTTTAGATGGGAAGATGTTTTGAAAAGATGGGCAGATCAGTTTGCATTTAATTAGGCACTTATTATGGAGGTTTTAAAAATGTTCCACATTTTTTTGTTATTATTGGTTTCAAGAACATATAAGAACATTTGTATGAACAGGAAAGGAAGTTCATCCTCGATATCAGTGATGTGAAGAAGGAAAGAGGAATAAACAGTTATCCGCATACTGTTCAGGGGTTTTGTAGGTGCTGTCCTTTTCCCATTGTCATTAGTGTAAAACTTCTTCTAATGACTTTAATGTGAACAGTACTGAATTCTAAACAGCCTCTGTTTACCTGTGTGAACAGGAGGATGGGAATCACTTAGGAAAAAATACTAAAAACAGTGACAATTTCTCAAGATTCCTCTCCTCTCCTCTCCTCTCCTCTCCTCTCCTCTCCTCTCCTCTCCTCTCCTCTCCTCTCCTCTCCTCTCCTCTCCTCTCCTCTCCTCTCCTCTCCTCTCCTCTCCTCTCCTCTCCTCTCCTCTCCTCTCCTCTCCTCTCCTCTCCTCTCCTCTCCTCGGCCATAAATATTAATCTGTGGAAAATATATTTTGGGAAAAGGATATAAAGTTTGAGGATTATTTTCAGCAGTACCTGCTACAGCAAGTTATTTTACTTATTTATATTTTTTAAATGTACTTGTAATGCATTCTTAGTTGTATATCATCAAATTTCTTTGTTGCTCAGTTATTGAGTGTAGCATCTATTAAATTAAATAGAACTGGATATTTTCCATCTTCATACCTGGGAAATTTTGCACAAATACTCAGTAAATCAAGAATCTTAGATTCCTGAGACCACCCATATAGAAAAGCAAATAGATTAAGGTGATTTTCTACATGAAATTTGGGAAGTGTCAATTCTTTGGTTTCACAGCACTGATCTACAACTTCTTTCCCCTAAACGGGTGTATTGAACTTTAGTCAATTTAACAGGACCCAGTGCCTGGAGTGTGGTAGTTTTATTTGAAAATTAAGATCTTTTTTCTTTCCTGTGACTTTTCCTTTTGTAAGAACAAAAGCTTCTACTACTGAATTTGGACACAAGTTTTTCTCCCTTCCATTGCTTGGACTAGCCAGTGGGCAGCCAGGAGTGTCTGCCTCTCAATCACACTGCATTTAAATGATTAATAGCAGTTCGGGATAAAACGTGTTCTTTAAGGAGGAGTACTGTTCGCCTCACAAGCAGGGAGAGCTGCTCCTTAATGTAGGCTCATTCATGGTACAGGTAAACAGGGAGGACTTTTTAGTTGCTATTATGCACCATAATTGGTTTCATAGAGGAATTTCTGGCTAATCTACAAGTGCACTAATAACTTAATATTACAAAATTTGCCTCTTTCTATTGTTCACATAACCTTTTTCCTAGAGGATGACATTTCCTTCACCTTCTGGGATTTTGTATTGACATATTCTAATATCAAGCAACTCGGTGTAATATTTCTTCCTCAGTTAAAGGACTAGTCTGCATATATACCTGATGTCTGTCTGTAGCTGTGATAGCTCTTTATAAACCTGTGCTATCTGCATTAACATTCATGACCAAACTCCAATTGTGTATTTTGCATATGCCTAAATTTATCTTATTTTTAAGGAATTAGGGGCATAGAATATCACCATACAAAAAACCTGACATCTTTTAATTTCATTTATTAAGCTTTTGCTTTCAAATGCAGAGAGAAATATAGTTACTGGGTGCTGGTTGTTATTATTAATAATTTTAAAAACTAGTAGATAACTCTTGTCTGTGTGGGAAATCCAGACTTCCTGCAGGACTATACTTAGCTTACCTGTGTGTGACCTCAAGAACCAGGAGCAGTTCCTTGATTGCATTGTTAATTATACAGCTTTCCCAAAAGATACTACCATTGTACTGGAAATTCCCTGTAATAAAAGTTATGCCTAGCAACATTATTGGTGTGATAAAGGCTCATCCTAATGAGACAGGTGAACGTTTGAGCTGTCGTTAATCTATCCTGTAAATTCCTTGCCTGAGAGAGAAAACCTGAAAAAAAAGGAAGTAGTTTTGAATGTGGTCACTGTCATTGATTTAACACCAGGGTGGCTGTTCTGTGCAACAGCACTTTTCTTTCTCTCCTTTCCAAACATAATATTGATCAATTTTCAGCTTTTTGTGATGAGTTACATCCCATGACTTGTTGTGGTATTTGTTTGATTGTATACTACCTGTTTTTTCAAAAGCTGATTTGAGGTTTTTAAAATGTCCTGAACATTAATTGATGCTGCCTGCTGTAATAATTTGTAGCCAGGTACTCACATGACGTCAGTGAAGTGATATTAGTGTTACATTAATTTAGATGGCAGTTCTACAAGAAACTGAGCATTCTGGCTCTTTGCCAGTTGAACATTTGAGTGTTTGCTTAACCTTAAGCCTGAATAGTCCTCTTGTTTTAGTGTGACTGATGTGTGTGTGTGTGTATGTGTTCAAGGCTTCCCTGAGTCAGACGCAGATTACTCAGCATCTCCTTGGAGGCAGCTCTTAGTCCAGTGATGCATCAGGCTGCTCTAAAATGGGATGCAGAGCCAAATTCTCTTCTCCTGTAAGTTTGATACAGCTCCACCAACACTGGTGGGGTTGTGCTGATGATATACCCGAGCAGAGACTTTGGCCTCAGTGAGTTTCATGATAACTACACAGGGAAAAACTGTTTGTCACCTGCCAGGCTGCCTTTGAACATGGAATGGTCTACATGCCTTTCAGAACAATGAGGTTGGACTGTTCTTTACATCATGAGTGTATTCTTTGTTACACACAGCATCGTCATCCTTGAAAAAGCTGCAAGATAAAAACCAGAGCCAAATAGTGGCATATTAAATATAATCTGACTTTTTTCCAAAACAGCAGCAAGTCTAATTGAGCTGATGCCAGAAGTTGATATTTTTTTCTTTAAAAACAAAGGCTTCATGTGAAAAAACTAAATTACATCTATTTTTATAGGAAAATGTATCAGGATTACATAACCCAGTATAAAGAGGTTTTGAAGCAACACTGTGAAAAATATGCAGAAAGTGCTCTCGCACAGGAGTATTACAAAAAAAAGAAAGAGGTTGAAGAAATCTGGAACAGAGTTTTGAAACAGTCTGAAAAATATAAATTGAAGGAAGATGCTTGTGTGGATGTTATAGGTACTACTATTATCAGTACTTTTACAGTTGGGCCTATTGTTAGTGCACTGCATGTTAAAAGTGCTGTACAGAAATCCTCTAATTAATTTTCCGCAGTTTCTCTTAAGCTAATAAAAACGTGTTCTTTTTCTTACACCTTTTTTAGGAAAAAATTCTGTAGCAAACTGAGACTTTGACCAAGAATTTAGAATATACATGCTAATATTCATTCCTCCAACTCATGAATGTAATGGGGAGAGGTTTGTCATTTGGCTTCTTGAGGTAAAAAAGTCCTAAAATTACTTCAGAAGAAGCCTCTCAAAATTTTAGATTTATTTTTCATGTATTTTTGGTGCTGTTTTTAATGGCATTACTATTTGTTATACTGTGATTTCTGTTATGCATACTGAGTAAAGATAAGTGCTTCTGATCTATTAATTTGTCTTGTATTCGTAAAGAAAATTAGGTTTGTGAATTAGTGATCTGAAATCAAATTTTCTTTCTGCAGATCCTGTTCCTTTCAATTCCCTAAATGACTGGGCTCTACAGATGTATCCTTGGATTGTAGTGTTTATGCAGTTGTCAAGGAAGAAAGGTTATATTTACCTTCCACAACTTTCAATGAGGAAGTATAGTTATTACTTACATATATTTATGTTTAGAGAAGCAGCATTAGCATTGCTCTGTGAGGAAAGTGAAGGTGAAACAACTCTCTTCAGTTTAAATTTGTGGGTGCATTTTGAGGAAATTAAATAAAATTTCACTTGAGGACATATCTGTCAAAATGCTTCATTAAGGAGGAGAAGCCTAACTGAGGTTAGATTTTAAGATTTGTGTAGGGAATGTCAGACCTTTCTGCACCTCTCACATTTGAGCTTATGGCATAGAGGCGTCAAGGATCTGATAGTATCCCTTGCTTGAAAAAAGTAATGTTGTAATCTATATTCCATAACACAACAGTGCTTCTTCAAGGCAAAAAACACAGGAAATGTTAAAGCTTGCTGCAACTGCTAAGCAAGAATCCATTGAACTAGAAAAAGAAACAGAGGAATTAGAAATGAAAATTAATTATTTTAAAAAGGTAACTGTATTTTAATTTTATTTTATATAAATACATTTCACATATGTAGTTATGTCTACCACTATTACATTTTCTAAAACATTAAAAAGTAATATATTTTCCAGCACACAGACCAACAAGATGATTCCAGAATTAGTAGTTATGTTTCTATAGCATCACATACGTTTTCTTAGAGAAGAGGGGTCCATGAATGTGAAGGCTCTTAAAGTTGGCTTTCTGTCGACCTCAGTTACACCAGAACTTCCATCAAGGCACTGTGTCACGGTGACTTTTGTGCTAGCTCAGGAGGGCCAGAGAATACACTTCAAAGTAGAGCAGGGCCATTCCTCAGTGAGCCCCAGGGCTTGAGGATACAGCTTTCACAGCTCCTACTGGTTTTAAAGCTTTGGTTAATACGAATGGGTTTAACTAAATATGCTTTACAATAAGAATCATGTAAATTCCCCTCCCCCCCGCCTGCTGCCAATAAATGTGTGGGTGAATAACACTCAGAGGTCAAACCGGCTGAGTTGAGACAGGAGATCCATATAGTTCCACTGACTAGAAGAGCACTGATTCCAAAAGGATGGTGTTCCAAGAAAGTTTGACACTCATAGACTGAAGTTCCTCCTGTGGTGTGTGTCATGTAAACATACAGTAGGAAGGGATGTGGTATATTTATTTAAAAACCACAAAGGAGACTATGTAAGGAGCCCCTTCTAAGTAGATGTGTTGAGTCTGTGCTCAAAAACTGCAGTGTTTAGTCCTGTTGTTACAGTTGGTGCAAGAAAAAAAAAAGCCTCTCATTAACCTTGTTCTGCTTATTTCCTCAGACTGTCTTGGCTACAAAAACTCTAGTACTAATTCATCAGGTTTAGAAAACATTTGCAGTGTGTAGCTATAATATTTCAAGTTTTTTAAATTTTTATTCGTTCTTTAACTTTTAAGACACTTGAACAGACTGCAGAAGATAAAAATAATTCTGAAATAACTGAAGGAAAAAACCAGAAGGGTCTAGAGAAGCCAAAGGAGTTTAAAGAAAGGTACACTTAAAAATGATTTCTTCCCCTTGCTTTCATCCAGAGTACTGTGTCAGCATTTACACAAGGACTGCCATGAAACCCAAATTGTTGTTAAATAATGACTGGCAAGCATCTGTAACCCTGGTCATGTGATTTAATTATGTAATTTTGGAAGTTTTCTATTTCTTGGGGTTAAGGTAGTGGGAAATTTTGATTCTTGGAAGCTAAATATATCTGGAAACATGCTATTCAAATGTATTTTGTAGAAACCTTTGCTCCTCACAGCTCCTGCTGATCCACTCTGTGTGAATAGTTTTACCAGTTTTGAACTGTGCAGTCAGAGTTATAATACATTAATTCTACTAAACTCATATTTGAGGGAAAAGAGTCAGGATTCCACATCATTTGTCTTCAGCTCTGAAATACTTAAGAAATTTAACTCTTCATTTAATTCTTAAAAACAAGCATGAGTGAAAGTCATAGACAGGATTAATGGCTTAGTAAATTAGTCAGTTGTCATTTACAACTGAGACTCACTTTAGTTTGAGCTCAATTACAATGACTGAAAATCCCCATCATGACTACCTTGTACTTATCTGGAGTCCTTGTGAATTTTGAAACATCACCCTTAGAACTGACATTTTTAGACCAAAATCCATTTTAAATTGAAAATAGGTCCAAAAGACTGTCCAAGTGATTTTAAGTTATGGTATGCTTGAAAAAGAAGCTTTTTAGGGCTTTAAATAAGGATTCAGTGGACTATATCTATAGAAATGTGTCATTTTAATCAACCTTAAGATCCTTTCCGCAGGGCTTTTAGTATCTTCTTACAGACCTATGAATTACTTGGGTGATTATGTTTTTGTGGTGTAAGCCTTTACCCCCGTTCTACCTCCTTATGTAAGCTTTTGTAATTGGTGAGGCCTCAGAAATGTGGGAAAGCAAGAAATCCACTTAGTTTTAAGACTAGGTAAAAAAAAAATATCCCTATTTGGCATTAGTGTATTAAAAAAAAGTCTTCACTAGAAAGCATAGAAGTGTCTGATTAAGTAACTACTGATGTTAAAAATAGGTGCATCATGAATCTGTGATTATAAACACTGTGAAAAAAACACAACCAGAAAATGTGCTAAGGTAATGAGTCACATGAATTAAAACCTTCGTAGACTCAAGGCAGTGTACAAGAATATAACCGTGGAATATGGGTGCCAAAGGCAGTAGTCTCTTGTGAGCTGTTCTGCAGTCACTACAAGGTTACTACCGAGCAGAGAGAGCTTTCTGAAGATTTTCTGTGCCTCAAAAGATGAAGAAGAAAAAAAAGGAGTTGTACTGCGAATCTCTATGAACTGATACAGTCAAGCATGAAGAGAAACCAGCAGCATCAAGGGAAAGAACTAACCTGAGCAATGAAAGCACCGAGCAGAACAATATACGAATTAATACCTGTGAAATGCTTTAGAGCACTACAAGACGGGAAACCAACTTGCAAGTGAATTAAAAGTGCTGATATAGATGTTAGTCTTTGGGCAGGAGGATGGCAGTGATGACTGTTCTTTTAAAAGGCTTGGGACGTTTCAGTTCGAATCACTCATTGCTAGCCAGTGAGTCGTTGAGTAGGTTGACTGCAAAACACTGGTTCCTCTTCTCACATCAGCTCTTTTCTCTGCTTGGTGGCCTTGCCTAGTTCACCAGTTACACAGAGAAGCATCGTAGTTAGAATTTCCAAATCAAGGGTTCTCATCAGTCACCAAACAGGACAACTCTTTTGAAGCCCTGGTCTTGATTTCTCAGTTAGAGATTATACTTATTACATAGAAAGGCTGATATCCTGAACTGTGCTTTGGCATATATCATGTTCATTCTCCCCGCTTTTGTAAAATGTTTGGGAGAGCTTTAATTACATTATTCTGTAATCCTGGGTGGTTTTTTTTTTCAATTTGATTAGGTGTTAATTCCATCACTGAATACCTAAAATATCTTTTTCCAAGAGAGATGTTTTTGCTAAAGCTTCTTGTAAAGGATATTGCTTGGCAGATTATTGCAGTTCTTTCAGTGTCTTTCAGTGCAGTACATGGGATGAGCTTTTACTGATCAATGAAAAATCTTTGTAATAGAATTATTGGGAAAACACTTCTTAAGTCTTTTTCTGGACTTCTAAACATGCATAAAGAGTCAGCCCTGTGCTGACCACAACCTCATAGGTAGGTATTAGTTACTAGTTACTACGGCAGTTAGTTATTAAAAGTTCTCCTTCCAAAAATACTTCCTAGCCTGCGTCTGATCAGTGAACATGGCTTGGGTAGGAAGTCCTGGTAAATGCCACAGTAGCAAGTGTGATTCTTCATGTGTTTGATAAAATACCCTCGATTCCTAGAGTGAAGATAAAGTCATACTAATCTTCAAGCTTCATTATGCTACAAAGAATAAACTACTGCTAAGGAAATGGGATTTTATTTTGACTTAAGTATATCTATTTTTTTCTTTCCACTTTAGTAAAAAAAAATGTTATCTATTTCGCAGCATGGATCAAGATAAAGATTTTTTATCTGCTTGGATGTCTATTAACGAATCAGAGAAAGGAGACAAATGATCTCTCTTGTTGTCACTGCAATTTAGACTATTTTGACCTGCAGTATGCAGTTTGATTTTTCTTTCAATGGTTATTAATTATGTCAGAGAAGATGCACATGGTTTTTTTCAGTAGTATTTTTGGGGAGGGAAAGGAGCAGATGTATTGCATATGCATAAAATTTAACTGCAGGCTCTTATGGAAGGTTCTGCTACTTAAAAAACACCTATCTTAGGAGCTGCTGAGTCCAGTTTGTAACTCTGCCATCGATACATTCTTCCCAATAGATGTGCTTTGTAAAAGAATGCTTTATGGTGTGGAGAGTGAGTTTGAGAAATACAGAGTGGTCTGTGAGGCTCTACAGAAGCACATGGAAACTGACTCAGGAACTTTTGTGAACACAATTTGGCATCCTAAGTTCTGTAAAAAAAATGGTTTATGGCAATTTAATTCATGGCCTCAGCAGCAGCAGCAGCGGCTTTGTTCAGTTCATTTTTGAATGATGATGGTGGCAAAGTGGCCAAATAAGCTGTTTTGAACAAAGTGAAACAGTTTTAGCCAGGGTTCTGTGCTTAGCTCTGTTTTTATGGCTCCTTGGTTTTGTGCTCTCTGCATCTGAATTTAAAGATACACCAGCCATACACACAACTCCTTTCCCGCAGTGCTCAGTCTCAACACAGGCGATATCTATAACTGCTGTAACTTTTAATCTTTTATTATTCCTGGTTTCCTTGATGGTTGTATTAGGTGGTTTATGGTTTCTAGAGTTTGTTAGCATTCAGTCCAGCACAGGACTAGGTGCATATATAACTTTGCAGGTGAAGATAGTCCTTTTCATTGATGTTATTTGACTGAGGTGCATTCATGGTTTTATGTGATCACGGTTGTGCATGTATAATAGTTCAATGTGTTCTTAGGTCCATATATTTTAAACAGTGCTTCTAGTTTGGCATTTTTTTAGTAGTGTTGCTAATTTTACTCCACATCTGACATTTTATCTTATATTTATTTATGGAAAATATAATGAACAAAAAGACTGACTTGATTCTTCATTTGTTCCGAATAGCATTGTTTAGTCAGCTATAAACCAGATGTTGTAGCTAGAAGCACAGAAGGGCTAAGCAGGAATGCCAGAGAGAAAATAAAATAGAACTCATTATTTTAAAAAATGGTAAATGATCCTGTGCCAAATAGCCACTTTACCCTGCATTGTTCTGCTAACGTTTGTCTTTCTGTACTGTAAAAGGCTATTTACCCCACAAGTGAAAACACTTGCTGCAGTTTTCTCTTTTGTGTATGTGTAGTGTGAGTATTCCAGACAATCTCAGAGAGAGAAAAAGGGTTTGTAAGTGTGAAAATGTGATTTCAGAACAACAAAAATGAAGTACTTTGAGTAAAGGGTAAAACCCCAAACCACTGATACTTTTCTTTGACACTGATAAGATTTAAGTCAGCAATGTTCTTATGATTGGCTTATTATTACTTTGTCTTCTTCTTTCTGTAATATTCTCTGTCTGATATTATTTAGAGAAAAATTCAATTTTTATCAGCTGCTGGAGCTGAAAGATGTAGAACTTTCCTGGCAGCATGCATCTCCCTTGAGAGCTCCACTTATCGAAGCAGTTATGTTTTCCTTTCTTTTGCAACTGTTAACATTTTTTAAAAATTTTGCATATTTTTTTTAGAATATTTGAAGAGAGCGAACACCCATCTTTGCTAAAAGACAAACATCAACTGTATAAACCATTACGTGTCCCATGCATTCCTCGGAAATTAGTCCAGTCCGTACAGAATATCAGATTCTCAGTGCAACAAACAGAGACAGGTGCAGTGTGTTTAATGATCTTTCTGTGGATTATTTTTGTGTAAATGAGTGGAAACCATGATAACCAACCTAGGGAGCAGCTCCTGCTGTGGTGGTTGAAGCCAGGCTGTCAATGGAAGTTGGGTACTTACCTGTCTGTATGTTCTGAAAATCTTCTATGTCTGATTCCTCTCTTATTGGTGTGATGAGTAAAGTGACAGGACAGATATACCTGATGCAGAAAAATCTGAAACATACCTTTAGCACTGTTTGCACAAATATAGGAAATATTGACTGATACTATTTGCAGTAAATTGATTTATACTTTCATATTCTGTGACAATTTTCTTTTAGCTCTCTATTAACAGGAAAATTTATGAGCTTTGTTCCCAAGATCAGTTTGACAATGCCATGCTTTGGGCCATGCTTTGGATACTTCATCCTCTTGACACTATTAAGTAATATTTGTTAATTTAGGGAGAGAAGAAAAAGAAAAACCTATGGAACTTTCAGTGGCCACTAGCAGTTCCTCCAGCCTTACAGAAAATTCGTCACAGGTATGCAGCTCTCCCACTGGTAAAAACGTGAGATTGTGTCATCTGCTTTATGTGGATGTTAAAATTCAAAACACTTCAGGTATACCTAGAGCTATTACATCTTACATAAAACTTGTAAACACTGTAATCAGGATGCTAATCTTGGTAATCTGCTGTTACTTGGTAATCATAAGAGAAATCTTTTTTCAGTGCCATTTCTAATTCAGCTGAAAATACAGATGTTCTTACAAAGTGCAGCTGGGAATCAGAGTAAGCGTTTGAATGTCAAACTTGAGGTGGACCATCTATCCAATTAATTTTGTAAAATAGTTCTAGAAATTTAGAATAACCTTCAGATTCACTTAGATTCACTTGGTTCTATGAAGCAAATTTTTTGAATTCTAAAGGAGGAACATCATGTTCTATACTGATTAATCATCAGCCATCTACTCCATAATAAAGGATTTCATAAAAGACAAAATGTGCAGGTGTATACGTGACTGCCTACTGTTAACAGCTCAGATCTGAGGTTTAACCAGAAGCAAAAATCTGGGCTGAGAGTAATAAAACTGTGAGTAGCATTGCTTTGTGCACTGGAGGAGTCCACAACTATATTTTCCGTCTCTCACTTATAAACAAATAGTTCCTACTGCACCTTTTGAAAAGGTGAAGTGTATTGCAGCTTAATACCTTAAATATACAAACACAATAAACCAATCCAGAAACAAGGTGAAGGAACAACTTGCACAGTTACAAAAACCACTGATAAAATCTCATTAAGTGCAAGACCATTCATAGGACCAACAGAGTGTTAAAGTATAAAAGGAGTACTCAGATAAGATAAGGCTTTAGGAGATAAAATAAATAGTTTGCAACTGTGTTCGCTGTGCAGAAGCTTGGGGAAGATCCTGTACCAAAACCTTTCTTTATAAGGAACACCTGACTGGATCTATTTAAAATAAAATTTTAATGAACCACAGAAATCATCAAGTAAAAACCTGACAGAACCAACTGTGATTTTCTTAAGAATGTCAATGGAACTGAAGGGTGAAGTGAGTGAATCACTAAATGGTTTAGAGTGGCGCCTGTGGTAGAAGAAGCAGCCTTCACAAGATAAGACAACGTGAAAGACAATAGCTAGACCGAGTGGAACGAGACCAGAAGAAACTTCAAGCAATTCTGATTTGTGACTGGCAGAAGAGTTGGACATGATGAGGATGATGCAAGGGCTGTTGCCAGGGTAATCGAGAGATGAGAACATGAATCTGGGACCTACAACGGCACTTACAGAATAGCAGGAAGCAGTAAGTCAAGGTTAAGGAAACTTTAAGAAAGGGTGATGGCCACAGGGAAAAGAAGATGGAGTCTGAGGAAAAATAAAATGACTGGAAGAAAGAAGGTCGCTGTGCTTCAGAAAAGGTGTGCTGTGAACTACAGGAGTTGAGTGGCAGACAGACCCTGCATAGCCAGCCCTTGTGTGTCCCCCTCAACTGAATTCAGTTTGATACATTTTGAAAATTAAAACCAAACCAGAACTAGCAGCTCCCTGTGAAATAATGCGTTATGTGATGCTGAGGCATGGATTCCTAATGCCACTCTGCCCTTAAGGCACAAATACTTGCTACATAAAAGAGTTCGGGCTTCTGATCTGATGAAAATCTGTGATACGGGAATGTTTCCATGTTTTCTGCAGTTTTTTACTCTGCACAGGAGACATGCTCACTGATGTGTATACTCACTTTGGCCTTTGGAGGTGGAGACAGCCTGGCTTCTGCCGTTCCTGTGTGGTCAAGCAGGAGCAACCTGGCCGCAGTAGTAGAAAACCTGGATAAAGTTTGTAGATATGCAATGTTATTTATGTGACAGTCAAGTTCACTATTCACATCCAGATACCGGTGCTGGGAATGAGATTTTATAAAAAAATACAGAAGGGGTTTTGGGTACCATGCACTTAAAATGTAGGTAAAGCAGAGATTGGCAAAAAGGTTTTATGTTGCCTGACCCCTAAAGAGAGGTTAAAAGGAGGGATTTCCACAGTCTAAGGAGAAACCAGAGTGGTATTGTTGAAGTGACAATTTCGTATGCTGCCTCATTCAAATTTTTTTCTGTTTTAGATGGGTATTGACACTGCAGGGACTAATAACCCACAAATTGCCCAAGTTCCGTCAATAGCAAGCTTACAAAACCAAATGCAATTCAGGTAACTTCTCTTTAATAAAGTAGTTTTCATTCTTGACATCGAGGTTTATGGAAGTAATCCATATTTAGACAAACAGTAATTTTTGTCTTTCAGACTGATAATTCCTCCAAAGCAGACCACTTCCAATCAACAGTTTGGGAGCAAAGATGCAGTAACAGGTAAAGTACCACTGTCATTTCTTTGGAAGGCTGTGCTGTTACTGTATGCTGCATGACAGAATTATAAAAGAGAAAATTCTAGGGGCCTAATTTTCATTCTGCTATTAAGTGGGCCACCATTTGTGTTCCTTTCCCATATTGATTATCTAGTTCAAGCTTTGAGTGTAGCAGACAGGCAGTGTCCCAATTTAACTGACTGGACTGCTCAGTAATGTGGGGTTCATTCTGCATTGACCATTGCTACTGAAGGAACCTTCCAGCATCTCTTGGAAATCTATGCCCTAGTCTCAAATTACTTGGGTAAAATGAAATCCAGTCTGAAAATTTGCCCAGACGGCATGAGAAAATGCACAGAAAAGGGATATAATAAACTCAGTAATTTAGGAATCTTGAAGCATCAGATTAAGATTATTAAAGATGAAAATCAACTTGAGAAATACATACAGAATGCTTACAGAAACAGATCAGGGTAGGTACAAATACACCTATAGTCTTTGAAATCACAAGGCACTGAGCTTCAGTTTAAATATATTTTTTCTAATTTTCAAAAATTATAGTCTCTTTTTTTAATAAATAAAATCCTAATTATGTGTCCTGAAATGTGGGACCTTAATGTGAAATGTTGCACAGTCTGAAGCTTAGAGCAGAAAGTCTGGTAACATTCTTCTCATTTCCCATCCTGGCTTTTGCCCACTTCTCTAAGATACACTGCTGCAGTGTCATATGGATGTGCTTTTTATCGTGCTTCCACCTGGTTTCTATTGACTGGTGTTAGCACTCTCAGAGGGCAGTGGCTGGATTCGACATCCATAGCATTCTCAGGGAACAATAGGTAGGTTTGAAGAACATTCCAAAGCGTATGAAGCAGCCTAAACATTGCTTTCATGATAGCGAGTAAGTGGCAGGATGAGAGGTAACTGTTAGGGTGGGTTATTATGAAAACTACAGTCAACACTTCCTTACCAATAGCAATGCCAAGTTAGTAAACCTTTCTCAAGGACTCTTTCCTGCAATGTAATTTTTATTTATCCATTTAAAATGCTGTTATAATACAAGCAGTGCTGTCTTTTTTTGTATAGCAAACCCAGAGGCCAAATGTGGTGATAAAGAAGCAGAAGATGAGCCAAAAGATTCTTCATACGTGCCTCAAGTAAGCAAAGCATTTCTTATGTTGTAACTAACTATTTTATTTAGAATAGTCAAAGTATCTTTACATAACTGAATCTATTGGCAAGAGGTAAGCGTCAGCAAAGTGACTTGTGATAAAGCACCCAGCAGCTGAGGAGCCAATCAATTCTTCTGATTACTGATATACTGATCGCTGCTTTTGATCACGTCAGTGTTCTGTGGCAGCACGTTGTGTGAGCTCTGTTCAGCAGTAACTACAACATCCCTGTGTTACCACCGCTGCTCTCATCACAAATCCAAAATATGGCACCAGACAAGCTATGAACTCTCAGCCAAAACCAGTAACACAAGGCCAAACTTGAGATACTCCTCGTGTTCTGGTTGGCTCACTACAGGCTGATACCTACAGGCATCACAGTTGCTCCACAGAATCCAAGTGTACATTCTCACTTAACATTTTCTGAGGAAGAGGAAATATCTCAGTCAACTGAAATATATTCTGATGGTGATGTTGCTTTATTTCACTAGGGTGTATCGAGAGGATTCCAGTGTGAATTGAAGCTTAACCCTAATACACACTTTAGAGGGAAATAGTTCTTTTATTCAAAACCAGCATTTTCAGTCAGTTCACAAGTATCATTATTTTTTGGATGAAGATTTTCATATATAGCTTAATTCACAAGAAAACCATTTTAAATTAGATAAATTAAGGTTACAGTTTGAAGTATGGTGAATATGTCACTGTAAGCATTTTATTAAAACCCTTTTATTTTTCAAGAATAAAGATAAATAAGCCTAAAATGTACAGTGAATATATTTATATTAAACAGACTAATGATATTTTGGGAAATTTCATATGCCATAAACATTATTGTGTATTTCTTTTTAATAGGATGTACACCCATGTTTTAAGTCAACTGAAGATAATACTGACACAGCAGAAGAAAGTGCAGAACATTTTTTAGGAGCACCTGAAACACCTGAGTTTGTAGGAATGCCTGACTCAAAGGGGAAGAAACACCAGTTGTCTAAAACACCTCCATTTGACTTGTATGATCTCAGCTTTTATTTTGATTTCTAGCAAAGTTGGTTTGATGGTTATTGTGTAAGCATTTCTGCTCTTTTTTGAAAGATACTGTAGAAAGAGTTCACTAAAAAGTTCTGAAAATATTCAAGTGTTGTTCTGAGTGAAGCTAGGTAATTTATTTGATTTTCTTCTTACAGTATCATTTGAAGCTGTTTTGAAAGAGGGGGACTCTGCTTTGAAATATATAAGACACAGGTTCTTGGTAGCTCCTTTGCTAAAATTGTTGTCTCTTCCTGCAGTAATATTTGTTACACAAATTTCTATCTTTAAACAGGTTGTGGTTTTTTTTGGTGAAGGGTTAGGGAATTGGTAAGAACACCACCTTGTTTGCTTTAAGGAGTTGTGTTACTGGTTCTGTGTTGCAAGAAGCAATTATTGATGGAAGCTATGAGAATCTAAAAAAGTGACAAAACAGAAAAAGAAAAAATAGAACAAAAAAGGCATCTATGCTACTTTTAAAAATTATTAATGTTGTTTCCTCCTTCTGTCTTTACAGCATTCACAGTTTAGGTTGTGAAGAAGGAACATCAAAATCTCCTGCTTTCTTCTCTCTCATGAACTTCTCTCAGAAGTCACCTGGCTTTAATTTATTTGATTCTTCTGTGTTTGGGGCAGAAAATTCATCTGATGAGGTAAAAATGAGTACTTAAGTTTCCACAAAGCAAAACACACTAAGAAAAGAGCATTGACAGTGAATGAGGTTTTTCAGACTGGTTATCTTTGTAGTAAATAATTTTTTTACTAGCTTACTTAACTTTACATTTGATATCCTTTGAAAATACTTCTCCCTTTTCCTGGCAATACCCCTGTGGTGATTTCTGATCAAGTACAACTCTTTCCCACGTGGGCAAGATTGGGTCTTGTGCAAATATACAGATGACTAGATTCACAAAAAGGTTCTTGTTCAGCATTGCAACTCAAACCTTTAGGTACCCTGGCAGAATTCATGACTCACGTGCCTGCCCTGTGTGGTTTTGTTTTGTTGAAGTGAGGAATCAGGTACTTAAAACTTTATTTTTTACCCTTCCTTTTTCACTAAATGCAGAGCGCTGAGTAAAGGAAGAGGGGGCTATCTGTCAGGAATATTGAAGAACAAACATGGCTTAGCTGTACTTAAATGGAGGTGATAGGTAGGCAACCAAGTGGAGTGCAGGTCTGTCTTTTCCTCTGCAGGTTCCCTAACTACAGTGCTCTAGAATAGTTTTTACTCTCCTGGGCTAATAGGTAGATAATTGGATATTCAGGGCAGACATGTGTCAGTGGTCAGGCATCACTGCTGGCAATGCAGATCCAACCCTTGTTATGCAAATAAGGGATCTGAAACCAGCTATCTCCTGTTTCAGTAGGTGTGCTCAGTCTTGCGTGTGCTAGATAAAAGCTGAAGGAGGGAAGAGGGAAAGCACCATTTTCTTTTGTGATTGGTGAGGTATATGGTGCTGCTATCTCCTAGCATCAGCTGTGTGTAGGAGAGCGTGCACGGGTGACTAGCTTGTGAATTGCTTAAGAGTGAGGTAGGTATAAAGTCACCTAGTGCTGTCAGAATGCTGCCTGCTCAGCACCAGAAACCAAGAACTTGCCAGCCTGTAGCAGTCATGTAGTAGGAGTAGGTAGATGGGAGTTTTGAAGCATTTAAGTATCTATTGTAAATCCAGTATAAGAACTCTTCTCAGAGTGATGCATGGTTATTCTGCTACTCATTCTGGCAATATCAGGTCTCAGTCAGGATGCAGTAATTACATTGTTGCTTAAAGGTTTTCTAAAATGTCACAGAATTAAATAATTTTGAATCTTTTCAGTTTAAAAAAACAGCAGTGAGTCAGATCAGACTTTGGTCTATTCTCAGTCTGATGTTTTTTCAAAAGAACGGAGGGAGTGTGTTGGCAGATGTTAGCAAGTGTCATGAAACCTCTCTCATTGAAGAGGTTACCTTGCAGCTTTAGGGACTGAAGTATGCATTTACATACAGATTGTGTGAAGGCTGCTAACATTCACTGGGACAGTGTCTTTCTCCCCAAAAGCAAATGAACCCATTACGTATTAGCATTAGAGCTTGATCTTTTGTTGTTCTCACTTGTTTAATAAAATGGCTGTTTACGTTTCAGACAGAGGAAAGCTATTCTGTGGGAAACCTGAACCCTCTGTCCCCACACAAAGATATTGGTAAGCGTGAAACTCGGGGGTACCTGTGTATACCAGCTGTCTTGTGCTTATGTGACTGACAAGCTTGTGATCCTGCTTAATGAGGCACCTTTGGCTATCTAAAAGGATGTTCAGTTGTGATACTGGAGTTCAGTGATTTATTGTGTTCATGTGTGTTTCAACTGCTTTAAATTTTTCTCTGCATGTTTGGCTTCAAACGTATGAGAAGCCATGAAAAAAGAGGTATGAGAAAGAAAGAAACAGGGATAGTGTTAGGTGGATTTGAAGCAAACTGAGAGGAGTTGCAGGGGAGAAGAACAATTATAAGTGTCAAAGCTTTTACACTGGCAAAAAGAACAGTGTTTTTTTTAATGTGAAAAGCTATCGTACTTGCTAAATAGTACTGTTTAACTTACAAATACCAGCTTAGCGTCAGAAAGATTACATCTGTTAGGCCTTTTTCCTCCCTCTACTAAGATGAAAATAAGTTTTCCATTTGATTAAAGAAATCTCAGTATTAAACTGACTTTCATCAGTATAAACCGTTGGAGGTAACCCATGTAAAACTAGCACAGGTGAGAGAGAGGAGAATCAGACTGAACAGTGTCTTCCACTCACACTGAGCGAGCCGCACACGTTTACCCATTCTGTGTGAAATCCTGGCCTGACTGAAATGAAAGGCTGATTTTTTTTTTTTTTTTGTAATATCAGTAGGAACAAATCTTACTCTTGATTGATCACACTGAAGTGAGTTGTAATCTACTGTTTGTTTTGAGGTGCTGCAAGCGCAAAGCTACTTTATCGAAGTGGATCTCTGTAAGGTTGTTTGCATCTATAGCTGTCACAGAGAAGTGTGTGTGGCCTTTGTGTTACTAAATGTGAAACGTGATTGTTTTTCTGTCTGTAGCTTTGTTTCTCAGTGGTTGATTGCATTGTTCTCTAGAGAAGAGAGAATCTGCAAAAATCTATCAGTTTGCAAAGACCTGGGTGGCTTAGTACCCAAAATATTTCACCCAGTGTATCATGCAGAAGCATTTTGTTGTTCTAAATCATTCAAGTACTTGATGCTTCATTCTATGTAGATTCTAGTAACGCCCTCCTGGAAGTACCAGTTCTAGTGCAGAAATGAACACACAACTGAGGGTGACATGCAGCAGGATGTTAGGAGCACAATGTTATTAAAGAAGAGTTTTATGCTGAATACAATACTCTTTCAGCAAGATTTTAATCTAATAATTAATATGTATTCCATATAGGAAGCTTGTTTGGGAAATCAGAAAGTGAGGATGCATTTGCCTTTCCCTTCCCCTCGGAATCGACTTCTCATGCATTTGGAGATGGAAAAGATGACTTCAGTTTTTCATTTGCATTTGGACAGGATCAGAGATCATCACAGTCTCCTTCTGTGAAAGGCTTTCATTCTTCCTTGCAGAACACAAAGCCATTTACATTCTTTTGAATACCTTGGACTTCCTTTTAAATTCTTTTCCTACTTAGCCTTGACAAAGGTTTTCAGTTTCTCAAGTTAAAGTACAAAGCGTTTAATCTTCTTTCGTTTCATGTAAGAATACATTACTGCAATTGCTGCAAGAGCGTGCGTATGTTCATCAGGCACTTGTGCTTTGAGATGCAGCTTTTATTGTTCTTATTCACTTTCTAAATATGATGTTTTCAGAAAATGTTATGATATGCTCTTGCTAATATGGCACTTACAAGCAGCAGAAATATCATTGTACAGTAGTGCGTCAAGTTAATTAAATATCTGTGAGAGAGCATCTAAAGTTCTAGATGAGTCCTTTCAGCCTCTGTTATAAACTAAATAACTTGTGTTAGCAAGAGTGACTGTTTATTGTAACAGTAAAAGCTGAATTTGAGTTAGACACTGTTCTTAAATCAGCTGGTTTTGCAATAAACATTTTTGTTAATTTTATTTGAAGTTTTGTAGGTATTTCATAGAATCATCTGGTTGGAAGAGATCTTTAAGATAATCGAGTCCAACCGTTCACCCTGCACTGCCAGGGTCCCTAAACCATGTCCCTCAGCACCACATCCACACGGCTTTTAAATACTACTTCCAGGGATGGGGACTCCACCACCTTCTTTCTTAATATCTGAAGTGAAATAATGTTGCAGTTATAATACTTAACATTCAACTTCTGTCTTCCTAACTTGAAATGCTGAAAGCAAGTTCCTTCCTGTTATCTTTCAAAATGGGATACAAAAGCAGATGTTCCCAAGTCGAACTGTAGTCAGTACAAGTTTATTCACCAGTTCTCCACCAATGACTTTCCTTCTGGAACGGCTGGCTGTGAGGACACTCTCAGGATTCCTCAGCAAGGAATGCTGACAGTTCTGAGCTGCCTCAGCACTGCGCCCTGTGCATCCCTCAGAACCATCTTCTCTAGGACCAGCAGTGTCACATTTATGGTCTTTGAAGGAAATATCAGATCACTTTTGTGTCACTTTTTTCTTTTCATATGAAACATAGGTTACTAATTTTTGAAACCCCTTATGAATTTATAAGGGAAGTTGGGTTTCTCAGTCACTATGAAGTAAACAACCTGCCTGACAGCAGACAAACAAAATGTTGAAATGGAAACAAAGCAAATAGACCACATCATTCAGCAAACAACACGGAAGATGTTGTAAGTGCATGAACTAGGCAGAAGGGCACATGGACTGAGAGGAGCAAGTTGACAAAATGCCTCCTCCCAGTCTAGTCTGCACAGTCTGCCAAGGAAATGTCAACAAAGCCCAAGGGGGAGCAGAGTCCCTGTCCCTCTGGTGACCTGCAAAGTCCTAAATGAACAAAAGCTTGGTTATCTCTGCCACTGCTGCTTTTCTGCCAAACTCCTGAATGTCTTAGGACTACTTTTGTGTGGCCCAGCTTCTCCTTAAGTACTTGTGCCTAGAGATGGGTGAAAGTTGGGTATTTTTTGCTGTAGAGAAAAGTTTTATTGAAGTGCTGCTGAGATCCAGCTATTAAGAAGCGAGACACATGGATTTGGTGTCATTTATACTCTCCAGATGTGGGTTTCCATGTTAGTCTGTTTCAAACAGCTTTTCTCATCTACTGCATACCTCAACCTGAAAAACACGAGCTGAGGGCAGTTTGAGAGGCTGTCTACGTTACTTGGGGTAGTGTTTTAGGGTGCACTGCTGGCAGGTACTCTGAGATCATTTAGAAAGCTGGAAAGCACAATTTTGCTTGCTCAGTTATTCCCTAACTGCACCTTGCTGTCCTGTCTTCTGATGAGTTCTGTCATCCGTGTCTTTGCTGTTAAAGTCGGTGAGTCAAGGCTGCTGGCTGAGGTGGGAGAAACCATAGATCTAGTTCTTGCTGGATGTTCACTTACTCAAATTGGACAGGCTGATTACTAACATGAAAGTGAAAGCTCTTTCCGAAAGGCAGCCACTCAGTGTTCGGGATACTGTTCTAAGAGCAGACTGCTTATAAACGTGCACTGAGATTTTTCATTACTATCTGTCCAAACCTGCCTAAAAAGGATCCGTTGTGATTATGCCTACAGAATCAAGAGCTGTTCCTGTTGCTGGATTGCTGAGACTAGCGTGTGTCTCATTGACCAGTGTCATTTTGGTTTGTCCTTTACACACCCACCTGGCCCCACCCACCTCTGGTCTGGAAGTGTGGATAGAGATCCTCTTGTCACTGTAGCAGGGTGCTATTTGCTCCTTGCCACTCGTTGCTGGCTGTCCTTGCCCCTGCGGCGCAGATCCAGTAGACTGTACTCTGGCTCCTCCTTCCTCACTGCAGAGCTGGTAAGTTTAATCTGGATCACTGCTGCAAGTGTGGAAAGCTAACTGAGCTGGCTCTGGACTCCAGTGGGTGAGGAACAGCTACTGCACACATGGCTACAACTTAACTGGAGACCAGTAAGCTCCAGCAGCAGGACAGCAGTGGCAGCTGGGAGCTGTAATCTCTTAAAAGCAGTGCAGCTGTCTGCAAAGCAGTAATGCAGTTATACCGTGTGCTTCCAGCGTGAGTCCTTGGAGGCTGGGGCTACCTTTCTCCTGTCCTTGTGTTCCACCTTGTAAAATAGAGTTCAGGTTCACAACAGCCTGAAGGCAATAACAATAAAAAGCTTTGCTTAAATAAGCAGAGCAGGGATTTGACTTTGAATGTTAGATGAGTATCCTAAGCAGAAGGAAAATGTTTCCTTAGGGCCATGATATCTTTGCTGTTCCATTTAAGTTTTAAATGACGTTTTTGACAGAAAACTATTTAACTTGACAATTCCTTGTAAAAGCCAGGGTATCACCCAGCATTAGGTCAGGGCTGGTTAAACACGTTATGTCACCAAAAAGGGTAGGAAATACCACAACATTTGACCCAATACATTTTTGAATTTGTTGAGTACAATTTTTGAACAGCGAAGAATAAAATTTACACTCTTACCTGCTGTTGCCAGGAGGAAGACGCTGATGCCCAAGTTTTCTTTCTTGCACAGAAATAACGCCTATATGGCGATGTCATTTTTCTGAGCAGAAATAACACAAAGTGCATTTCCCCATGTTTGCCTTGGTGTGCAAAGTGGCTTTCCAGTAAAAAAAAAATCATTATAGTTTGTAAGGTGGTACAACACTTTGGAGCCACATCTACTCTTTTACTGTTAATTTTACTGATGCATAAATGTAAAACATGCTTATAAACTGTCTGGGATATTTGGCCAGCAAATACGCAACAGCTGGATTGGCTTGATGCTAAAAACTCCATTTAGAAACTTGGAGGTAAAGACTAATGGGATGACCTCCAATGGCTGTGGGATATAGCATTTATTTTAACGTAATGCTGTTTTATGGCTTCACATGCCATCTTTGATAGAAAATGAGATGTTTGACAAACTGTTTTCACTCAAAAATCGTGTTTCCAGTTAAGAGCAATCTATTCATTGTCTGTAACTTCAGTCTAAGTCTATCAATATAAAGCATATAAGCACAGTACAATGTTCTGTAGGACAAATTTCACTGTGCTGCTGTTGCATAATGCTTAAGGTGATAAAACCGCAGGAGTTCCTTAATTTTGTGTCAGAAAAACTGTTCAGTGTTCAAGTATGAATATGGCAAACCTGCAATGATACCATTGTGTAAAGACTTTGAGGGATAAAAACGTATATAGCTCCACACTGCAGCCTCATCCCAGAGAACCAGTCGTTCATTTGATGTGTAATACAGCAAGAGCAACTGGAATTCTGGCTTGGAAAAACTGTGGAGATACAAGTGGTACAAAACTGAGTTACAGCCCGCGGTGTTGATGGGAGAATGGGAAAGGTAAATAGTGGCTCTGCTTCTAGCTACCTGTTAAGGTTAATAATAGGGTGCAAAACATATCACCTGGATCTTTAAACATCAAACAATGAAATCCCTGGTTTCAGTTGAGGCTGTTGGCAGTCGGAGTTGCAGTCTTTCCATACCATGCCAGCAAAGTATGGCACTGAACGCCACGGCAATTCTGTACTACCTGGTTGCCTGCCCAGTTCGGGCCCTATACAACGAAAACTTTTCTATTTCATTTTTCGTTTCAAGGCTATGGACATAATTAAAACTTAATGGTGGAAGTAAAGGGGGATCACCACATGCGTGTGGTAAATGCAGACTTTGAGGGCCGGGGTAGCAGAATCAGTGCATGGCAAGAAAACAATCTTACACTATAGCATTAATATGCTTAAGCATTTCAAGGAAATAAGCTTTAAGTGCTACTTATTGTAACAGATTGGAATGTGTAGACTTACAGTATTAGATGGTCGTAATCTCCCCAGTGCAGGGCTGATTGCGTGGGTAGCAAGAGTTGGCTAATCCTTCCTGGCCAATGGCATAAAACAAGGATTAGTTTTTCATTTACTGCAACTGAGTGGGTCATTAGGGTCCAAAGGCACTAATGAGCCTGAACAGGCAATTGGATTCTGGTTTCAAAGGTATGGGAGAGTTTAAAAGGAGATGGTTGTGTATTTTAATGATTTAAATCATGATGTTTCCGTGAGCTTTTTTCTTGAACAAAAAAAATGACTGAAGGATATAATCATAGAACACAAACCTGGAATGTTGACTTTTTCTCCTGGAATTGGAGTTTTTGCCAGATCCGTTGCCTTAGAGGCTGAATGGCTCATTTAGAAATCTCTCTGTTGCCTTGCTCTCATGTTCTGCTCTTGATGTCTCTGGAGTTGACACAAGTCACATGCAATCAAGTCTATATTCCTGGTGGACAGGCCCTGTCCTAATATTCTCTGACTCACACCCAGGTTGTTTGCAGCTCAGCAGTTCTGCTTCCAGACACATCACTTTGTGTTCTGATGCTAACATCTTGTTGAGAAATTGCCTCTTGGCACGTTGTTTCCTGAATCGTGCACCTTGCTTGATTTGATGTGAAGATGATGCTCATTTTAGCACTTGCAACACGTTATCTTTGGAAAGGTAAGTTTTTCCCCCTCCTTCCTACACCTCAGATTTTCTTCTTTTCAGTAATCCCTTGAATGCAGCCACAGTGGGTGTTTGGTTTCATTCAAATCGAAAGATGCTGCCAAAAGGGTATAAAAGAAAATATCAAAAGATGGACGTTTCCATGTTAATAGAATGTGTTTAAACATATACAAAAGGCAAATACTTTGACTGTTATGATTCCCCAGGAGAAATAACGTCAAATGTTTTAATAACATGAACTTAATTTTCCGTATTGTACCACAGTCCGCAAAGCAGCCACAGAATGATTTCACACAGCACAGAACTTACTCCATAATCCTTTGAGGCCTGGATTGGGGAAAATCAGGGAAAGAAGTACAGGGCTAAGTGAAACAAATTCTTGCTACTGGGGATCCAGCTGCTATGACTGGTGGGAAGCTGATAGATGACAGTCCGTAGTGAAACTTGGTTTGGAGCTTGCAGTTCCTGCCTGCTCCCTTCTGCTGGAGCAGGACTGCCTTGAGCTAAGCGTGGGCTTTCGCTGCTTTTTTCTTTTTCTTGAGGCACGTTTTTGGCTGGTTTTACTATTTCCACAGAATGCATGACGCTGTGATCGATGATGTTGCTCACTGGCACAGCTGCAGAGAGCTCATGTCCAGCAGCTGTGGTATCAGAAGTGGGTAAGAATATTTCTGAACAATTATCCACAAAATCCTTTGTACGGAATGTTTCCATCACACATCAGGTTGGTGCCAAGCCTTTGAAGCGCTCCAGCTCTTACCCAGGCAGGACTGGTGTGCGCCACAATTGCAAATCATGCCACATGGGTTGACAAATGCCACCAGATATGATATATACCTCAAGGTGATTTTTTTTGCCTTGGGAATGTTGCCCTGAGCACTTGACCAGTCATGTTTCTCACTGCTGCATGTATTGAAGAAGTTATCATATGCAGCTGCCTATCTACTTTTCTTCCTCACAACTGGAAGAGGCTCCCAGAAACATGCCAGTTACCAATGTGATCTGAGAGGTGAGATGTTAAACCAAGGCCCTGACCACCTGCGTTCATTGCAGACCCATTACTTGCCACTGCTGTTGTTTTCCTAAGAAGAGTGATGCAGAACATGGCTTCTTAGATCGTTTTTGTTTTCCATCTCGAGCTAATACTTGTGACTCAGCATCAGAGGCCAAAGAGCAGGAGAGTTTTGATAAAAAAAGATGTAAATCACGGATTGTGTGGAAACCAACACCAAACTCCAGAGGTGCTTTTAAACCCAGGCTGGCCATCCATCCAGAGCACCTCAAACAAGCTGGTTCTTTGAAGTAGGTATTGACTTCATGAAACTTCCGCTTTACCTTGGATTGTGCTCGTTCCAGGTTTCAAACAAACAGACAGGTTTTTTTGGTAGCGCAGGAGCACCATTCTGATGACAAAACCATGCAATAACTGCTGGATAGTTTCTTCTGCTTTAGGCTCACCTCGTAGACCTGTGAGCTGTGAGAGTGGCTCTGCATGGTGGCCTTTGGGGGGATTGATGTTGGTGCTGCATAAGCTTGTAATTCTTGTTTGCCAAATTAGAGTAGTGACTAAAAATGATAATCTGCTAAGTGCATGGTGCCACTTAGGGTAAGGATGTTGCGTTATTGTCACTTGTGGACAGACTTGTATCAAAATTCCCAATTGCAATCACAAATTTTTGAAGAATTGTTAAAAAAAGCCAATAATCTGATGGACAGAAGAGATTAATCATCCAGACCACGCTTTTAAATAGTCCCAAGGTATTCTTGGTGCTTATCAATAGGACACTTGGATTGCTCATCTTGTCTTGCATTGAAGCTATAGCTCTGCTTTAGGTGATGTTATTGCCACATTACCACAGTCACTGGGCATCTCGCAATCCCCAGGAACATCATGAGGAACTGAGTTGGGGGTTAGATTGCTGAGGCACATTGGATGGTTGTAAACTTCCCACAGGTCTACAGGCAGGATCACAAGCAAGAACGTTAGCTTGGATCTTTGGAAACTGTTGCTGCTGCCTAAATGAACTGCTGGACCATCTGTGGGTGTGTAAAGGACATTTATCTCTGTGGCTGTCAAGAGTCCTATTTGATACAGCTGCACATTCTCATCAAAGAATTAAAAATATTAATGGCAGGCAAGAGATTTTTGTGCTAGCCTCAAGAGTTTCTTTCCTTGAGGAATCAGAAATATTGCGTCAGGATGATGAGGTACAGATCGGCTCCCCTTGTACGTAAAGCATCTGTGGGCTTGACGTGGTCTGTGCCCTCCCTGTGTCATTACGCTGAGCAGGGTGTGCTGGGGTACGGGAGATCCACATATACCGTCTGCTCGTGTCCCTGTGCTGGTTTTGGAGGAGGAGGAAGGCACAGATGATCTAAACCAGAAGAATTCCTGTGTCACCAAAATTGCTTTAGCGTTTCTTTTGGCATCTCTGTGATACCCAGCAAAAGCAAAGGGCTGAGGTGTGAGTCTTCGTCCATATGTAAAGCACACATTCGCAGCAGCGTAAGGCTATTTATCACGGAGTGCAGCACCAACGTTTTAACACAGGACATTTTACATCACAAAAATAAAAAAAAAAAAAGAGATGCTCCAGTGGGTACCGTATGTATTTCAGTTCCCTATGTTGAGTTTTATCTAAGCTGACACTGCTGGAATAAAGTAGATTGTCAGGGGCTGGGCAGAGTGCTTTTATCGTTTGCAAGTATTGGCATAAAGTAAAATAATGATTTGAATTTCTGTTTGCTGTCTTTCATGGCTTACGTTGTCAGTTATGGTGATGTTTTTGACAAGGGAGTGCTGCTGGGTTAGTGATTTCTTGCAGAGCTTCAGAAATAGTTAAGTTATCTGTTATCAGCATCATATCAGGACTGACAGTTGATGGTCAGCGCATAGATATTGTCTTTGTAAATTACCAAATGAAATTAGGAGCAGCAAATGCATCTCTCCGCTTTTATAAGGTTAATCCCATGGGATTATTTGTAACGTGCTTATATTCAGACTTGGTAAAATTCTCAGTACTTGCTGTGCAGAACAACTTCAGAAAACAGGGGTTTTTTTTTCATTAATAAAGTAGGGAGGATGCGAATGCTCTGCGGAGTATGTCTCTTGAAAACTCGTGGTGTTTGGGGAATATTGAGGTCCCTGCAAGCTCTGAGTGGAAGCTGTTATTAGAGCAGAGGTGTGCTGCTACCAGCTGCTGTTGTCGTGTGTTACAGCACAGCGACTCGAACGCTGTTTAGTTTTATAACCTAATGATCTACACAGATATCATTTAACTATGTGATAAATTTCCCTAGCTGCAGCACTGGACTTGTAATTAGAAAGTTCTGTCATTTAGGGCTGTAATATGAATACAAATTAATTAATGTGCCAGGATATTAAGAAAAACCCACAGACAACAGCAAAGTTTAAATCTTGAAGTCATAATTATTTCTTCACTCACAGACTAAATGATACCGAGACATATAGCTGCGTTGTGCTGTAGTGTAGATTTGTGGAATTGTAATTTATAACCTGTGTGACTATGGAACTGGCCAAAGAAAACAACAGTCCCTGCTAAATCATTGTGATAAATATGGCTGAGAGTTCGGAAGCTGTGTAATAAATCAACTAATAAAACTGAGTTTTATGCAACCAGCTACTCCTAAATGAAAAATAGGTCGGCTTTCTCACTCGCTTTGTGTGAGAACTGGATAAACGTTGTGTAAATATTCCTAGTTGGGAAAACATCACTGCTGTTACAGCTCGAAAGGCTGATTTGGGAACAATTCCTTCCTGTTCTTCCTCATCCGTGAAAGCAAGCACGTGTCTGAACGACCTCAGAGTTATAGCTGGGAGACCTGTGCAGCGATCGTCACTTCTACTACGGGAGTGCCCACAGGGCACAGCTTCATTTAGGGCCACATTATGTTATGTGCAATGAGAGTCCAAACCTTAAACGTTTTACAGTTTAAAAAGACTGAGTGAACAACAATGGGCTGGGTCATAAAATGCTGAGCGCTTCCTGCAAGAGCTGAGCACTGGTTTCCAGTGAAGCCGATGGGAGATAGGGTGGCTTAGCACCTCTAGTGCCAGTCAGTCTGCTCCGTCAAGCCCGTAGGACTCATTGAAAAGAAAAGATCAACTAAAATAATAGAGAATAAACAATTCCCACTAGTTTCATAGCATTTGCAGAGGGGAAAAAGCCTTAAAATAAACACCAGGTGTTTGGAAAATGTGGTAGTTGGAAATAAACCGGAATTCCTCTCATTGGCCGGGTTTTGTTAGGATGTCTTAGGAAGGCATTGCGGACCAAATTCAAACCGGGCTGTTTCCACCATATCAATGTTACTGACAGGCCGTGCCCTGGGCAGAGTTGTCATCAAGAACTTAAGCTGGGGGAAATTTATAAAATCTGAAAAACGGCAGCTTCCAAAGTGTCGAATGTCCTTTCAAGTGCATGTCAGTCTAGAAGGATGATGGAAGAGCAAATGTGATGAGGGAAAGAGAGACAAATAGCAAGAAGGAAAAAGTCTCAGGGAAAAAAAGACAGACTGAGAATTAGTGCCAGAGATGTTTATTCCTTCTCACCCCCAGAATGCAGTAAGACCCTAGGTAAGGTTAATCGATGTCTGCCTGCTCTGGTGCTTTGAGAGCTGTGTTCAAGCAGAATAAGGTAGATCTGTGCCTCAGGTGAGCGTAGCCCAGCATTTATCATGTTCCTTTACATCACAGCAGCACGGCAGTAGCCCGTGTGCCGGCCAGCATCAGCCAGCACAAAGGTGCTGCAGTCATCGGCGATACGCCAGGGAGGTGGCCTGGGAAGCTGGCCTCGTTTTCCCTATGATAAATACTGTCTCTGTTGGGGTTAATTGTATTGTCATCGCTACGGTCAGCAGTACAGCTTCTGGCAGCTGTTTTGGGAGGCGAGAAGAGTGTCCATATGGCATACGCATCATGTCAAAGGTGTCTTGGGTTGGGGAATATTCTTACAAATGTCATCGGTGGGTCATTTAAGGCCTGATTTTGTTTCAGCAAAGTCAATGGGGATTGTGGCGTTTATTAGTAGGAGGAGAAACAAAACCTTAATCCCTGGTAATTCTGTTTCTATTACATTATGCACAGGGAGTCACAGATGTGCACAGTATATGGTCATATGCTGCTGTCACCTGCTCTCCTGCAGCCGTGGGTCCGAAGCCAGAGTGGACCGGCAGGGAAGCAGGCTTGGGCCACTGTTTCAGGCCACCAATTTAACTTTTTTTTCATCCTCTGTGAGAGAAAATACATTTTTGCGTAGTAGGTGTGATTCACCAAACTTGCTTATGCCGCCTCCAGTCTCACTGCTGGTGAACTCTCAAGACGGTGAGAGTGTCACCTGGCCTGATGCAATGTTAGTTACCGCACGTGTCAGAAGAGCTGGAGCAGAATGACAGACCCTTACAAACAAAGGGAAAGGGAGCCTTTAAACAGGGGTTGAGGCAGGGGAGGACAAGCAAGAAAACAGAAAATAAGCAAGAAGCAGGATATCAGAAAAAGAACAGGATCACAAAATGTGAAGAAGGAACACTGGGTGGGAAAATAGATCCCAAAATGGGTCCTGTTACTTCTGGTCGAGTCGCCTTTCTTTGACCCAAATGCTTTATCTCCTCAGTGTCTCCTCCCTGCTGTGCGCTGGCACCCGCAAGCGCTGGGCACTACTCTGAAGACGTGGTTGACTACTGCTAGGCAGGGACCTCTGCTTTCTTACTGCTTTTACAGCTTATTTTTGGGACCTCAGTGGCCGATTACATCAGCTTAGATGGGCTGTGGTCTGAGGAGATGCTGACTTAAAGACATAGCTAGGAAAACCATTGCTGAGATGGACAGTAGCAAAAAAATCAGGAAATCCTGATGCAGAAAAGCTGAAGTCTCTGTGTGCTTCCACTTACGTAACTCCCCCGCTGTACCAAGTGCCAGCCCTGGCACTCAACGCTGCCACACCGGCCTGGTTTGACCATGGCATAGAGTTCCTCTTCATTTGGTGTTTGCTTACAATGTGCCTCATTGTTCTGCAGGGCTGACCTGAACATGCCAAAGCAGCCGCTCTTCGTTTGTGAAGTGGGCTGCACTTAATCCAGGCACTGCTCCAGCCCAACAGGCTCTGCTGACCTTGGATTCTGCATCTGAGCTGCCTGCACGCTGCTAGAACAGGACTCGTGTCTCGCCAGCTTCTTGGATATACTGTCAGGAATTCGAGGACACTCAAAGCGTTACAGATGGATGATGCCTGTGTCAGTGGGGTGCGGTTTTTGTGATGGATGGAGCCAATCCCCTGAACTCAGAGCTCACTTCCTTCTCCATCTCCTTGTGGCAGCTGGAGGTACCAGCTGATCTCAACAAATCAGTGTGTTGACAGAGTTATCCAGCAGTGGCAATATTTATCATAGGATAAATTTGTTTCATAAGATGAGTTTGTTTAATCAGAAGCCAAGTGTTAACTGAGTCTGGTTACATTCCTGATGCTTTCTCAGAGCCTTGGAAAATAGAGCAAGGACAAAGCGCATGTTCCTCTTCAGCTTTGTTCCTCTTGCCAGCACTTACAGCACGGTGTCAGTACCACTCATGCACTCTATGGCTGGCAGATCTGGCTGGTCATGATCAGCAGGAACATTGTCTCCATAACCCGAGTATATGCTCGCAGAGGCACACACATCCCACCAAACAGCAGCATGGTCTCTGTTCACACGCACTTTGTTGCCAGCCTCTTACTTCCTGAAGCATGTGTGGATATAGGCAGGTGTGGAACTAGTGCAGGGTCTAAATAAACTGCTGAATGAATGTAAAGCCACTGAGATCCTTCTGTATTAGTGCCATTAAATAAATTTCTAGTTGGAACAGTGATTAAATGCGGTGTCACCATTTCTGGGGCCAGTCCTATTTTATTGAGGTCAATGGCCAAGCTCCAAATTTATTTGTTTCATTTAGCCTCTGGAGAGCTGGATCTGCCTCTGAGCCAGTCACTAGTCTTTCTGTTTCCTTGTTCTCAATTGGTAAAAATTAATATGTTAATGATGGCTTTTTCATCATCATTATTTTTATGTGCTACAAGGTCTCTAAGAAGTGATAATGTCTCTTATTAGACTGATCTTAGTAATACACAAGCACCACTAATCTCAGAATTCCCAGTGAAAGCAGACCCATGCGCCACTGCTCTGTTTCTCCACTGGTGCGTCCAGCCTGTCTTGTTGACTTTGCCTCGTCCCATTCCCGTTCCCTCTTTTCACACATTGGCAGTTTCCCCCACTTCTTCACAAAAGCTGAACATGTAATTTGCAAAATTGATTCCTGTGCCCCGCATCAGGGCGAGGTGTTGTAAATGTCTCTGCACATTTTTTTTCCAAGGTCTTATCTGAAAACATCTCCTCTCCCCATGATTAGTATCTGCTGTGCTGCAGTGCTGTCTGCCAGGATTGTTCAAACTGACTCTAAGGCGGAAAAGTCTGGGGTTGCAGCGCTGGAGGGGAGCACCCAGGGCACTGACTCCACTGCTGCCACCTAAGCCTGTGATCAAAGCTGGGCAGGAGATGGAAGGTTTTATGACAGGTTTTGACACTGTGAAATATTACTCTGCTTCTGCATTGCAGTAGAAGAGTAGTTTTACGCAAGAGAAATGGTTTATGGATGTCTGGGGTCAGTTGAAACATTTTTATTTCAAGTACTTAGAGTGTACAAAATAGAAAAGCTGAAATGACAATCTGAAAACTAAGTTCTGTGACTCTGACCAGATCTGGTAAACCTTTCGGTGTTGATGGAGAACAAAATATATCCAGCTGATGTTGACTCTACTCATATCTTGCTGATCAGCTTTTCTTGCAAAGCATTGTGAGAAATATTTACATTTCTTACCAGAACTGAGATGTGATAGAAGTGTCTATACCCTTAGGCCAGCACAAAGCTTGCTCTGAGCTGTCTGTTCTGGGTCCTGCGCCCATTTGCTCTCCAGGAGATGAGCAATGTCCTCTGACGATAGCTGAGTATTTGCTGCAGAGGTAGAATCACAGAATAGTTTGGGTTGGAAGGGACCTTTAAAGTTCATCCAGTCCAACCTCTCTGCAGGGAGCAGGGACGTCTGCAACTAGAGCAGATTGCTCAGAGCCCCAAGGTCCAACCTGACCTGGAACGTTTCCAAAGATGAGGCTTCTACCACCTCTCTGGATGACCTGTGCCAGTGTTTCATCACCCTTGTAAAAACATTTCTTCCTTCTCTCTAGTCTGAATCTCTCTCTTTTAGTTTAACCCATCACCCCTTGTCCTATCGCAACAGCCCCTGCTAAAAAGTTTGTCCCCATCTTTCTGACAGGCCCCTTTAAGTACTGAAAGGACGCACTAAAGTCTCCCTGGAGCCTTCTCTTCCCCAGGCTGAACAACCCCAACTCTCTCCCCTGTCCTCACAGCAGAGGGGTTCCAGCCCTCGGGTCATTTTTTGTGGCCTCCTCTGGACCCGCTCCAATGGGTAGGGAGCAGAGGAACAACTGTTCTTGGCTGGGGAAAAGGAGATCCCTGTCAGTGTAGATAATTTTAAAATTATTTATGACAACAAATGCTTCTTATTGCCAGTATTGGGTTGTTATGCCTAGGATGTGTCTTGTTACAGAGCTGAAGAACACGTTTTTCCACACCTGAAACATAACAGACATTCACAGGACATTTATTGGGAATAAAAATAGCAAAGTTGTCCTGAGCTTTTAGCTCCAAGAACTTGAGGTGGAAACCTGGAGAAAGCAATTGTGAGCTTTAGCTGAGAAAATTCTTTGGGTTTTTTTATTCACCAGGGACATAGTCTTTCTTTCCCAGGGAGAGCCATGGTCTTTCTAAAGCTATTGGCAGGAAAAGCAGTCCTGTTCAGCTGGGTGTTTAACCAAAGGCGGATGTTCATGCTGGAGCCCTAACCTTCCTGAGCACAACTGTTACCTCTCCCATGCTGTGGGTACCGCGGGCATGAGCCTGGTCACATCAGCCTTTCTTTCTGGCACCAGACTAGCAGAAAGGGTCCCTCTCTGCCTAACAAAGTTAAATGAATTCTTATATAGAGAATACACTGAAGATGTAGTTATTAGATCATCCCTCTGTGTCTTTATTTACTCCTTTATTTGATCAGAGGAGGTATTCCGCTAGCACTGGGGGTGTACTTCATCGACTTGCCTTTCTATACAGCAGTGGAAGGGCTGATCACCCAGCATTCAAACCTCAGCCAGGGCAAGGAGAAAAGAAAAACAGTACCAGCACCTCCACCAATCAAGATACAACATTTATTGACTATTTCCTCCTATATCACAACAATCTTCTCTTCTGCCAGAACATCTCTGAGGCCGATCTTTTCTCAGACCACATACATCAACCACTGACGTCATTTCCAAGGTGGGCTCACCTCATACATGTGCAAAACAAACCAGATTTTGATCTACTTTCATCATGTTTTGTTGAGTGTGCACAAGACACAATTTAAATAAGCTTATCCTACTCAGGAAGAAAAAAACATTCCTACCACGGTTTAGGTAAACCAAGCAATTATTCTGTTACTAAGTGTAATTAATGCCTAATGATTTGCTCTGATTAATAGGACAATCGGCATCTGCTCCTAGAAAGAGGGATTAGTAACACAAGCCGTCTCTAATGTTAGAAGGTAGGGGGTTCTTTTGTACAAAAATCTTTTTTTCCATGTTCTTCTCAAAGCAGAAAAGCCCCGCGCTATATTCTAAAAGCAGACTAACAGGAAGGTAGCGTATTTTTGAGAGAATATAGAGAAAACTTCATAATGTCTCCATGAATGTGTGGGTTTGAGTGAAATCTGTGCATCTCCACCCTTTAAGAAAGAAACGAGTTTCATCTAATTCTCTGACAATTTTTACAGCCAAAGCATTTATGATTTTGCATTTTCCAGGCAGTAAAGGCATCTCCTGGAACAACGAGTTGAACTAAATAAGGATCTACAATTGATATTTCTGTGTTGGTGATTACTGCTCAGTATTCCCTCAGTTTAGGAGACAATGGAATGGCATTTTTTAGAGGTAATAGTAATTTTTCTAAATGTCCTGATTAGTTTCTCAATTTTTTTTTTGCTCTGTGGCTGGAGAATTACAACATACAATGAAGCTGTGAGGCTAATCGTTCTTTATCATCTTCTATTGATCCTAAAGATAGAGGTGGAGTGCGGTTAGATGCAAACACTAATCCAATCGTATAACAGACATCCCCATATGGTTAGTCACCGGCTTTGCCTTAAGCCAATCAATAATCACTTTGAGGAAGAAGAATAAATTTGGATTTTTTTGTCACAAGGTTGGTGGTCAGTCATTTGGGCTCTGAATGCTGCATCTACCAAGTGATACCCAGGAGTTAACGGACTTCTCAGCCACTTCAGCGCCCATTCAACCATAGTGCTTGCAACGGCTGGCAGGGAGACGGTTCTCATTACTGGGATTACTGCAGAGCCAAGGGCAGAATTAACTTGAGCGACACATCTTGCTTCAAAAAGCCTTTAAAAGAGACTAAACACCTCATAAATGAGTTGGGCTTTCATTGTAACGCGAACAGAACGTGTCCCTGAAGAAACAATGTCAGTGTGAGCCATTGAACGCAGGAGGTGTGTGATGTAGGCTCACCTGGAGGCTTTTATTGTCCAGTCTGTGGTGGAACATGACAAGAATGGAGAGTAAGTCCCTAGCAGGCACCTGGTAAACACTTGGTTTATTCTGGTCATGGATGCTTTCACAGAAACATCCATCTGCTGTGATGTGTGCAGTGCTAAATAAGTGAAGAGGCATCGTAAAGGCTGACATTCCACCTGGCTCTACTTCAGCTCCTCCCTGAGTTTGTCTGGTTGAGGGCTGACTCCTGTGTTTGGTCTCTGGCCATGCGTATGTCCACGGTGCAAGATCTTCTGCGGCCAGACACTGTATTTAAAATTCTCTGGCACAGGAATTCATGCTGCAATTGCAGAGGGACTCCGACAGGTCAGGACTGAGGGTGAAGGAGGAAGACTCATGATTGTTTAATTAACTGTGTGTTCAGTTTAATTCGGTGGATAATTCTCTGACACCAAATACTCAATATTCACAGTGAACTGCCTTTGACCAGATGGGAGCTGAAACAAAACCACTGCAATAGACTTTAAAAATAACATCAAATACCTGAACACACGAAGGAAGTAAGACATGCTGTGAGATGCCACACTTACGGTGAATTAAATACATTTAAGGTGTATTAATTAAATACTCAATTAATTAAATACTGAAAATTATCCCTTCCCTTGGCTTTATTTCCTCTCAGCTTGTACCTTTACTCAGATGGACTGTCCGCTTTCATAAACCTGCATCGGTTACAAACTTAAGATTTCCAATTACCTTCACACCCTTTCCTTTTTCCCTCCTGTCTAACGTGGCTTTACCATGCCTTTTGGATGTGCCTTCCCTCCTGCTGCTTATCGTGGTGCTGAGAGTCAGGGTTTTATTTCGTCTCCTGGAATCACAGCTTCCTTGTCATCTTCTCTTGTCCTTATGGAGGCTCGGAGACACAGTGAGGGAAGCAGGACATTTATTCTCGCAGCCTCCATTGGAACCAAGTTCTGTCTTCATGCTCTGTCTGTAATATTTTAAAACTAACTGGTGAGTAACCAGATCCTCTTTGCTGCTGTGCAAATCCCAGCTTGAAGCGCTACTCATTATAACGTACATTGCGGACATATCTAGGAACCTCCAGCAGGATGAAGCAGGAGCTGTGCAAGCACAGTCCCTGCACTAAGGACTGTGGCCAGGTCTGCTTGCTCTCAGTCTACTTCCCATGAGTTCCGTTACAATACACGGTCAGCTCTGAACTGGCTTGTGTGAAGGTACTTGGACAGACTCAGAAAGAGTAGGGCGGCATTTCTGTGTCTCAGCACTAGACCTTCTCCATCTCTATTGCTTGCACAGCGCCCATGTGCAGAAGTGATTTACCTGCAGGCTGGATAATCTGCCAGGGGATAATGGCAAAGAAAGCAAGAATGCTCAGAGTACGTAATGACACACCAGCGTTTATAGGTACTTTCCCCCAGCAGGTCTTTAAAATAGAGAATCTAAACACTCGCAGGTATCAAGCACACAAGATGCCAGAATTTTTTGGTGGAAGTTATTTGTAAGTCAGTATATGTACTGCACATGGATTAGGAACCCAGCAGAAATAACCTGCCTAAAAGATGCTCAAAATCCAGTTTCTGGGCCAAGTATTTCCCAGTTTGTGTTCTCTAGCTGGAGGATAAAGACCATTTTGATATATGTTCTCTGATAGGCCCCTGCATTCCTCATGGCACCGTGGTGCATCTTTTTACCTTTGCTTGTAATTAGAGGTGCCTTTTGATTGGTCTTGGCAGCAGTTCGAAGTGGGTTTTTTGTTCAGAAATGTTGCCAGGAAGGATATTAATGGAGAGGTGCCAGAGGTATTAAGAGCTGCGGCGTCCCAAGTTACAATGGAGATATATTCTTGGGTATATTCCAGTGCAATCTTTGCAGTATAAAGGCAGAGACAAAACACCTCCTGTGTTTCTTTCCTCCCTTGAATTCCATCTTTCACCACCCCATTCCCTTTGCAGATTGGTGAGCAGCAGTTGCTAAATATATGCATAATAGTGAAAACCACTCCATAATATGCTGCCTTGAAAAAGAGTCCTGCCAGGCTTCTAGGTCAAGGGAAGGAATATCTCTTTCTTTCCTCGTTAGCTTGTCTTCCCATTTGTCGCCTTTCTCTTTATGAAAGAGCTGATGGGGAAGGTCTCCAGCTGAAGGAGCTATTCAGAAAAAGACCTGACCTTTTGAACCAAAATTCATGCTACCTCCAAACGTCGTGTCCCCAGCGCTATTAAACAATAATCAAAGTATAATGAAATTCATATTTGCTCTGAAAACAAAAACGCATACAGGTATTTGATTTGAGAAACGCCAGATAATTGCCTTAGAAAAGAAATCTGTAGCAAATGGGTGGGGAATGGATAATTTAGGTAGAGTGTGAAAATCTCGAGAGCTTGAATCTATGGGAAGAGGAGACGAGCCAACAGCAGGCAGAAGCACCAATGTTTGCATTCTTATTCTATAGAGGAATGCGTAGATGCGTGGGGACAAAGGCTTGGAAAGGGCCCCCCATTTCTCCAAAGTCCACCCCTGGCATCATCACCACTTTGGTGGTAGATATCTCAGAGACTCACAGCGCAGCCACACATGCTGGTCCCTGCGTGCCGTCGTGACATGTCCCTGCGTGCCTCTCTGAGATCAATAACAATTTTAACACCTCCAGTGTGTTAAATTAACACTTTCAGTGTGTTTAACACCTTTATTTTGTGTCAGTGAGAACCTGGGTGACACTGGGGAGATTTTACCCTGTGCTATGGGTAAAAGCAAAAAATTGTAGCCCTAAACCAATGGCACATGTCTGTGATTTATGGCACAGATTCCTTCTGGACCCCAAAGCCTGTTATCAGTTTAACCCCGACTTTGTGATAAAGCACTGACTACTTGAGAGGTTTCTTGGCATCAGCAGAAGCACCAACTTAATTCATAGGAAAATCCGTCCTCAGAGGAGGCTGAAGAAAAGCAACACAACCCCCAAACTTGGCATTAAGGGTTAAAAAAAAACCCCTCTCAGAGTCTTGCAAATGGTCAGAATTAGCCTCGAAGAGCGTTCAAAACAGAGAAGAGCTTTGGTATTTGGATGAGGGTTCTAAAACTAAGCTGTTGAAGACCCTACATAGCAGAGTGCCCCTGCCCCTTGCAGGCAAACCCTCGTCTATCTCAGGCTCCAGAGAGGGGTACGAGGCAGATCAAGAAGAGCAAGGACTTGGGTGCTCAAGTACAAACCTGTGTTTGTGGCTTTTGGACCTGCCAATGAAGTGGTTTCGTCTGACTTCCTGATTTCATCACCTCCCTCAGACATCCCGTAGTCCTGGTGTGGACTCTGCTGCCGTGGATGTTGTCACAGACCACGCTCTGTCCCGCTCCCCCGACGCTGTGGATAGAGTATCTGAGTAACGTCTCTTTCTGGGTGACTACTCTGTCACTGTTTCTTAAAGCTGCTCTTTGTGAGATGATGCCTGAGCTGTAAAACGATCCCGTTGCAGCCGCCAGGTAGGAATTACTGGCGTATGCTCAGGATTCCCAGGGAACTGTGTCAGGTTGTGGCATTGCTTACCCTGTCAGTCACAGGAGTGTAATCACAGAGGATAATGAAAGAGCGTAAAACCAAGCAGGTGGAAAAGGGTTTTGTACGTGCTGTTTTTCGCCCTTTAATCTGTCCGTAAAGAGACAGACCCGCTGCAGTTATTAGGACCGCTACTGCAGTGAGCTGGAACACAATTGCTGTGAGGAGAGGTTGAGAGAACTGGGGGTGTTCAGCCTGGAGAAGAGGAGGCTCAGGGGAGACCTTCTCATTCTCTACAACTACCTGAAAGGAGGTTGTAGTGAGGTAGAGGTTGGTCTCTTCTCCCAAGTAACAAGCTACAGGACAAGAGGAAATGACCTCAAGTCGTGCCAGAGAAGGTTTAGGTTGGACATGAGGAAAAATTTCTTCACCAAAAGGGTTGTCAAGCCCTGCAATAGGAAGTGCTGGCCAAGGAAGTGGTGGAGTTCCCATCCCTGGAGAGGTTTAAAAGATGTGTCGATGTGGCGCTTGCGGACATGGTTTAGTGGTGTCTTGGCAGTGCTGGGGGAACGGTTGGACTCCATGATCTTAAAGGTCTTTTCCAGCCTAAATGATTCTGTGATTCTATGATTCTGTCTCCAAGCAGAGTGATTCAGCAATGGTGACAGTGACCAAGGATAGAGCAGCTGTGAGATGCTTCCTGGCCCACCACCTAACAGCGTCCCTAAGACTTTTGAGCACTGCAGCAGGGTTACTCCAAAGGGAATTATTGCCACATATATGAGATCTCCAGACTGTTGCTGAGTCAGGTGAGTCCCACATCAGTGGCCACTTGTGTGTGACCAGCATGGATTCTGCAGGATGCTGATGATCTACCAGATTTCTACTCTTAAAATCCTCATGTAAGCGTTTTCTGAGTAGCCCAATCCAAAGGCTGTATTCTGCTCTCAGGGATATGTACGCACAGCTCCCACCAACACCCGCTCACGCTGAACACATCTGCCTGTTGCCTGACGCTGGGACAACCCAAGGTGGTAGAGCACTGCAGGAAGGTTCACGTTCTTCAGAGGCTGGATTAGAAATGTCACTGAGCTAAAGAAAATATCAGCATTGCTAGAACTACCCTGTGTGCTTCACGACAGATCTGACTCCATCAGTTCTTGCCCCTGCCCTCCCTTCCCTGCATCCCACTTTAAAAATCCCCGGTGATACATGCTATCTTCAAAGCTTCCAGGGACAAAACTTTCCTCTGCAGCCTTCATTGCGTCTCTCCGTCTCTTATTCACAAGCACAGAATTCATTGTATAATCCACACCCACTCAGCACAAAGATCATTCTTGACACCAGAGGAAAAGTTAATGTACGAAGAAATAAAAGAATATGTAATTGAGATTTCCCCAGAGCAGAAAGAAGTGGAGAGATCTGCCACCGCACATCAAGTATCTCACTAACAGATACATATTCATTCTGCTTAAATGTATTCTGGTAGTTCTTATGTGTTCCTTGTATTTCCTAACAATTATATCTGATCTCTTTGTTAGGGACAGAAATTGTAGACTTAATAAGATGTCAACAGACAAGGAGTATAAAGTAATTGCCCATTACGCTATAAATGTGTTATAATCATTTGCCAGAGGGAAAAAAAGTCTAATTGAATGAAAACTCTTGATGGTTTCATTATGCTCCTGTTAAGAGGCAGTCAGCCCTCCTGATCCACACACAGGGCTTGATGCTTCTTACATTTACATCCACAGAAAATTTGAGGCAACTGCAATGTTATCGACAGATTTGCACTGGCGCAGAGCTGGAGTAAGAGAGATCAGAGTGAGTCCTGAGCATTTCTGAGCCAGGATGAAATGAAAACATTTACCATGCATGTGTCTGAGGGAGAAAAATTCAATACAAATGAAAGCAAAGCCAAATAAAATGGCAGTGCTCTTCTGAGCACTGGCAGGAATCGAAGCCTGTGTGCAGGGAGAGAGCAAAGTAAAGGGCTAAATCCTGCCTTTCAAATTGCACCGCTAAAAATCCAGGCTAATTACTTGCTTATTAGTTATCAAAGAATACTTCCATTTCTCCATCCTCCCCGCCACCCAGCCAGAGCACAGCTGCTGAAATCCCTTCCTGTCTTTGCCAAGATCAGCCCAGCCTTTTTCAATCACTCACTATCTCCCCCTCTCTCTACTGCATCTTGTTCAAGCTCCTTGTCCTTGCCTTTGTGCCCTGAATAATTCCAGCTCTCCCCCACTTCACGTGCTACCCTCCGCGCATCCTCCATGCCCTACGTACCAACTTCAGCATCTCATGCATCTGCTTCTCTGCAAATCTCTTGGCATTTTCCCCTCACAGCCTTCCCGAGATGCTTCACAAAGTCATCCCCTTCACCTACTTTCAATACTTTTTGAAGAAGCCTTTCTTCCATGACCTTAAATAAACACAACTCCTGGTGGCTTCATCCTCTTGCCACATGACAATTGGGACTGTTGCTCCTCCTCTGCATTAGCCTCGCTGAATATGTAGCTTCAGTGCAGATGCATTAGCCCATGATTCCCGAGCCTGCCCATCTTGGTGGCTGCTGTGAAACTCTTTGTGAGCATCGTGGGACAGGAACAGCGAGTTGCTGTGGGGTCCCACATGTGCCGTGAGGAATGGCACATAGATTTGGGGGCCTTCAGAGGGTGCCTCTGACTCTGGCTGTGGCTCCTTCAGCAGGCATGTGGAGTGTGAGAGGTGGTGGGGCTAGGAAAGGGAGGGAAATAGCTGGGGTGGCAGGACAGGTGATGGTTTAAACTAAAAGAGGAAAGATTCAGACTAGATACAAGAAAGAAATTTTTTACACTGAGGGTGGTGAGAACCTGGCCCAGGTTGCCCAGAGAGGTGGGAGAAACCTCATCCCTGAAGCCATTCCAGGTCATGTTGGACCTTGGGGCTCTGAGCAACCTGCTGTAGCTGCAGATGTCCCTGCTCCCTGCAGGGGGTTGGACCAGATGAGCTTTACGGGTCCCTTCCCACCCAAACCGTTCTGTGATTCTGTGATAGGCTCAACGACTTCTCTCTGTTTGGAAAGCCGCTTGCTTGTGGTGGCTGGTGCAAAGTTGTCTTGTACTTGTTGCAGAGATTTACCTTCACTGACACCTGTCTCCTGAGCTTATAATAAGAAGATATTTTGAAATATTTGCTTTTGAAATATTTACTGATAAACAACCCTTTATCTCGGATTGTTGTTGAGAGTCACACTTCTGTGTGCGCTCCTTGACTTTAGCAATAAATGGTTCTGTCGTGCATCAGATTCAGACTCAGAGAGGAAAACTGCTGGTGGAGCCGTATCTGCAAGTGGAAATGTTTCCCTTCAGACAGCGCCTGGTCCAAAGCCACCTGGAATTAATGGCATTTTTTCCCCTAAGGTTTCCTGACACTGTGGCTTAAATACAAATGTGATGAGCTGGTTTATAAGTAGGTGAATCTTCTCTATTTTCAGATAGCCTTTCCCTGAGCAGACGAGTGGTATTGATAATAAATGTACAGTTCCTCATACATAGCAGTGAGATGATTTGTATTTCTGCTGTTTTGTCTAAATATAGACAGTATATTCAGAAAAACCCAGTGGAAGAAATGCAGCTAAAATGCTGAGTTGCGTGCAGCTGCTTTATTTTACACTATTTGGGGTAAAAATCAAATAGGATGAGATGATAAACAGAAACTGATGTAAAAGATAAACAAGGATCACTCAACCCAGGTTGTTTAAAGGTTAAGTATCACTGTTGGTTTTAACATTACAAAACCAAGTCAGTTCCAAAATACCAGAACAACTACTTCATCACTTTTGGCCTGTATCTAAAATCCAATAGTTTTAACATTGTCTTTTGGTGTAATATAGATGAAGCAAAGGATATAAAGGTGTTAGTTTAAATTAGGAGTAATTCTGATGGAATCCTTAGACAAAATTTTCAGCCTTGACATGGGAAAATAGGATTTTTTTTATATATATATCTGAATTTTAGTGAAAATTGAACCATTATCTTTCTTGCTTTTGCAAATCCCCTTCAAATTCATCGTTACACTCTGACTTCAAAAGCATCTTGTATTTTAAACACACTTCTCCAACCCTCTTGAAATTATAGTTGTTCTGAGAGGAGAAAATGCAACTACTTTTTGGAGGCATATCAAAGTATAGATTTAGCAGACTAATTTTAGGCACCCAGACTTGAAGCTTTGACCGATGGGATTACATCGGTATAAACAACAGCAAAGCCCCAAATCTGGGAAAAAATAACAAAGGAGAAAGATCTTCTCAAAGAAGGACAATCCAACCCTCGCAGAAGCTGCCAAGGATTACTGTAAGGCAATAATTAAGGACCATTGCTGCTGGGTCTCTAACTGATGCAGGGGGAATATTGATATAATCCTATTAGTGTGTTGCTCTCATTAATGTACTTATGTCAATTAGCTGAGCATTTTAGCAGAAAGGTGAATTTATGAAATATTTTTTTTTCTCCATCCAACATAGATTTCCAGTGCAAAAATCAATTTTGAACAATCACCAAAGATCAAGGTCCATTAATGAATCTTATCTGACACTAATGTTTTCTAATTACATTAAAATGTCACAACTAATTTAATGGCATCAGAGCTCCCTGCTTCATGAACAAACACAAGTTTGGTTACATTTCTCAAGAGTTTAATTTTCAAACAGGAAAAAGATGAATGGAAATTCAGTTTGGATCATTTTCTACATTTCTGTCATTCCAAAGTGTTTTGAAATAAAGAGTAAGAAAAACCTGGGCTCAACAGAACATTCACCAACCTCTCACCAGCCAAAAAAACCAGAGCTTTGGGAACCATTTAGAAGAATTTAATTATCTTTGCCCTTTCCCTTCATTAAATATTAAGAAAACCCTAGAAAATTGGTCAAAGCAGCCTGAGCTGTTCTCTGTGAACCTACTTCTGCTTGTGTCTCGGGGCAGTCGCTTGGGTGCAAAGCCCAAGTCGAATGATGCCATCGTGACTTAAGCACTGGCCATCCTTGTGTGTGTTTGTGTGGCTGGTGCTCACTCCAGGGCTCACCCTCATCGATGCTCCGTGACCCAGCTCTCTGTTTTGCCTCGGCACCCATGTGCAGTGATGTGGGAGAAGGGGTGCAGGAGGGGATAAAACTGGGTGATTCACAGTCCCCAGCTTGTGAGTCTGGTTGTAAATGGGTGAAAAAGAAGAGGGACCGGAGACTGCAGTGAAGACATAGCGAGGGTTTTCATCACTCCAACACACCTGAGCCTTGAAAATGAGTTAAAAGAAGACACTGAAGCAACAGCTCCTCAAATGACCGATATCTGGGGCAAAGAGAGGAGATCTTAACCTAATTCCCACTGGGTTTTCTCCTTCAACAAAATAAAACAGCAGACTCTTTCACAGTTGCCAGAGCTGGAGCCTCAGTGAGAGATTATGAGGGATGCAGCCAGGGACTAAGCTCAGATACAAAAGCATGTCTGATTGGTTTCCCGCGAGATGAAATTCTGTTATAAAACCTGCTACTCATTTTCCATTGAAAGAGCAATTTGGGAAACTGTCTCTTTTTGTGCTCTAACTAGGCAGCAGATGGCTCCAGATAAGTTTTACTTGGTCCTATTGATTTCATTGAAAGGATTTAATTTTATTTCTCAGCAGAGCAGATTAAAATATGAGAGATGCTTTAGAGGCTTCTGAAATGGCAGAAACCCACCCCAAAGGAGCTCCAGCATCAGTCCGTCACCAGGAGCACTTATTCACCTTGTGTCAGCTCAGAGACATCCGCATCCTCACCACGGTCTCCTGTAGCATTGTTTGGGTCCAGGGAATGGTGTTGGCAGATGCAGTGCAAAACACAGACAACAAGCAGACAAAGGAGAAACGAGTGACTCTGAGGAAAAAGATGTGTGATGTGATTTTTTTTTAAAAGCCTGTCCCCAGTGTGTGCTTAATAAATAATTAATTGCTGTTATTTCCAAGCTCAGATCCATTTTCACACAAATGCACTTTCAATTCCTGCGGTAAAAAAAAGAGGGGATGCTTTTTTGTTGATGCTTCTTCAGTGCAGCCCTGAAGCAATAAACCAAATTGAGTGCTAAATTTAGACAAGAATGCAGTCTGGCCGAGTCATCTTAGAGTCCATAAATTTATTAATAAGGGAGATCAAGACAAGTCAGGAAAGAATCCCTGAGATGCAGAGCTGCTTCTCCTTTTAGCGGGTCAAGGATAGTTTGTGATATGAAGCACATACGGTATTCTCCAATTTACATGTCTAAGACTAGGTTTATTCTCTCAGGTATGAAAAAAGACCCCTGCACTGAGCAAAAGCAACTGGCTGGACAGCCCTGAGCAGGACTTCCCCATGCTGAGGGGCTGCTTGTGCCAGCCCCGTGACTCCACTCTTCTTCCTTTACCCTTAGGATTCCTGTTTTTTTCAGCAATGGGTGGGTAACATGCTCTTTTGTAAGTAGTATTTTATAGAATCGTAGAATTGGTTAGGTTGGAAAAGACCTTTGAGATCATGAAGTCCAACCATTAACCTAACACTGCCAAGTCCACCACTAAACCACGTCCCGCAGCACCACATCTACATGTCTTTTAAATACCTCCAGGAACGAGGACTCAGGCCCTTCCCTGGGCAGCCTGTGCCAAGGCTTGACAACCCTTTTGGTGAAGAAATGTTCCCTAATGTCCAACCTAAACCTCCCCTGGCACAACTTGAGGCCGTTTCCTCTCGTCCTGCCGTTTGTTACTTAAGAGGACACCCACCTTGCTACAACCTCCTTTCAGGTAGTTGTAGAGAGCAAGAAGATCTCCTCTGAGCCTCCTTTTCTCCAGACTAAACACCCTCAGTTCTCTCAGCCCCTCCTCTGTGATCTGTCTCCAGTGCTGCACAAATGAGGATACAACCAAGTACAGCCACGTAGAAGATCCATTGCCCGGCAGGGTAGGAAAAGAAAGAGGTGGGATAGGAATTGGGAATTGGTTCCCTTTGTTGGAGAAAGGGTCTGAATCTCATCTTTCCTGAGGAGGAGAACAGGCAGAGTAGTTGCTAGCATAGGATGTCTTACTGCCCTTCTTCATGTCATTGTACTTCACAGGCATGTCAAGGCATGGCAAGAACATCTCTCCTGAAGAAGCCTGGAAGACTCTCCAGGTACTTGACACTAGAACTGGCCTTGAGAAACTTGTCTTCCATTTCTTTCATGATCTTCCTGCCCTATACAACGCAATTTTTCTGCAAGGACAACACAGATGCATCCAGCAGTGTCATAGTTTATCATAGTTTTATGTGTTAGCACTTGGGAAAAGAGCCCAGTATGAGATAGAACTTTTGTCCAGAAACTGGTCAATGTTGAATGAGGGACCAAGACATTTGCTTAGAGCTACCTCTGTCTGTCATCTTCTCCTCTCGTTTATGCTGTCTCCATCTCTCCCACCATCTCCTTTAATTTTCCCTTCTCTTCTCCCATTCGTGCCTGGGGATCGGTGTCTGAAAAGGGCTCACTCGATTTTGCAGCAGCCGATTCAGAGACCAGCCCTGAGGAGAAGGACTTGGGGACCCCCAACATAAGAAGGACAGGGACCTGTTGGAGTGAGTCCAGAGGAGGGTCGTGAAGATAATCAGAGGGCTGGAGCACCTTTGCTATGAAGACAGGCTGAGAGAGTTGGATTTGTTCAGCTGGAGAAGAGAAGGTTCTGGGGAGACTTTATTGTGGCCTTCCAGTACCTAAAGGGAGCCTGCAGGAAAGATGGGGAGGGACTCTTTACCAGGGAGTGTAGTGATAGGACGAGGGGTAACAGTTCCTAACTGAAAGAGGTTAGATTTAGACTAGATGTAAGGAAGAAGTTTTTCACTGTGGGGGGTGGCGACACACTGGAACATGCTGCCCAGAGAGGTTGCGGATGCCCCATCCCTGGAAGCGTTCAAGGCCAGGCTGGATGGAGCTTTGAGCAACCTGGTCTAGTTGAAGCTGTCCCTGCCCAAGGCAGGGGGACTGGAAGTAAATTATCTTTACTGTCTCTTACAAACTCGAGCAATTCTATGATTCTGCAATTCTGGCACCAGCACATCTACAACAAGGAGTATATTAAAATCTGGAAAAGCTAAGAGGGAGCTTGGAAGCCAAGGCTGTGGGGGAGGAAAGGTGTCGGATGAGAATCGAGATGGTCTGTACTCCCTTTTCTTGCTGGAGAGCCTGTTTTCCTGCAGTAACGCAATTCTGCAGGAGCTGGTGAAGGCAGCCATGAATGGGTTGTGTAATGCTGCAATTGCTTTTTCTGGGGTTAGAGCTTGCACTCAGGAAAATTACAGCCTTTTAGTTATTTAGCAGGAAGATCCCACTTTCATCTACTTTGCCATAACGCTTATGTGTCCATCACCCTTGCGAGTCCAGGAGAGAAAGACAAGAACTTGCTTCTGTACTTAGAGCCCGAGCCCACGGCTGGGGACTGCCGTGAGCTTGATCCTGTCACTAATAGCATATAATTTAATTGTCAAGTGTTCAATAACGAGCAATGATTATGAAGATTACAACTCAGACTAACTATTGCAACCTTTTGACTTCATAGGCAGTCCCCCAAGTAGCAGCACGAATCCAACTCACCTTCTCCAGGAGGATTCAGAGACTATTTACCTGAGAAAAGGGAGCAGAACTTGATCCACAGCGTTGCACAAAAGGATCGGTGTTTGCTCTCCTTGGCCCAAATTCCCTGCAAAATGAGCCAGCACAAATGTGGGTGACATACCACTGTGAAGAAATTAGGACATGCTGAAGATCACTCTGACAAAACCCCGTTACCACAACTCACTCTACCTCCCCTTTAGACCCTGCAGCCCACCCCAGCCCGCCCCAGACGTGCCTGTCCCAGCGCACGTTAACCTTCAGAGGCTGAAGAGCAAACTCTGGTCTTGGAGCAGTCAGAAAAGCCTGAGGCGAAACTGCTTTACTGAACCCCGGTGCTGGCTTCCTCGCGCGCCAAAAAGGGTGAAATTGTTGCAGTTCAATTCCAGGCTTATGCCTTAAGTCATAAGGTCTTCTGCTCCCTTTTCTGGCTCCCAGGAAGCTGATGAGAGTGTGACTAGATTTGTACCTTGTTTGGGTTGGGAAGCCTCAGCTGAACAGGTTGATCATTTACGGGTACTCAGTGCTCTTGATCAGCCCACACAGGTTTCTCGTACCCCATATTTCAAGAAGTGGATGCCAACATAGCCCCATGCTGGTGTCTTCTCACTGCTTGCCCTCTCCTGGCCCTCCCTGTTCCTGTGTGTGCTGCTCCTCTGGACACTGCAATTTTTGCTTCTCCTCCGGAGTGAAGCTGGGTTTCCCCATGCAGGATTTTGCCCTTGGCTAAGGGGAAGGAGAAAACACCACCACGGCTGTGGGTGACAGTCCCTCCACTCACGTTCCCGGGCTACAAACCTGAAGTCAGAGATCATGGACATTAATAACATCACGCTCATTATCTTCCCTGCTCCCGGTGACCGCATCCGCCCTCAGTGGACCTGTTTTACAGAAGCTGATAGAGAGTGATAACATTTTCAGCTCCTGGTGTCAGTACAGCCTGTTGCACTGCTGAGGAAAGAGTTTCCTGCTTAGAAACAGCTACTTGACAGTCTTTGGGATTTTTTTTCCTTTTAATTACCCAAGTTCATCACTCTACTGAGCAAAGAGGGGACAGTCCCCTCGATGCAATGACTGCCACCTATCTTCACCAGCAGCGCTGCTCACTTCTACTTGACCATTCTTCTTACACTGCCATCTAATTGTCAGTATAAAGAGTGTCCAAGATGTGCACCTTCCCCGACTGCAGCTTTGGTACAAACCTGCAAGAAAAAATAAGAGCTTTCATTGTTGTTTTAATTCTTTTGATCTTCTGGATTCAGCTTCCCCAAAATACATGCACATACAATGCAGGAAAAAAAAAGCTATTTTAAAGAGTGCCCACAATCAAGGCTGACTTATATTTTCTTCTCATTTTCTAATAAAAACCCAAGGAAATAATCACATTCTTGCAATTAAGACATTCACTAAATAGTATGTATTTTGGATCAGCTGTTGGAATAAAAATTAAAACTAAAATAAACACATTTCCTAAGGGGCTGATGGGTGTAAACCAGGGATGTAAGTCTTGAACGCAGATCCATCGTCGGACCAACTCAGGGCTTCACCAAAGTGACTAGTGGTTGGTCTGCGCAGGAAAAATAAGAGTACAAATAAGCGGGGAAACCACTGTTGTTTAATTGACTTCTGCCACTGCAAATCTAGGCCAGATGCAGCCCTGGATTTCCAGTCATTGAAGAAAGAGCCTCATACAAAGAAAATCTATTTTGCAAAATACACAAGTGAAAGAGCTTGGAAGGTCACCAAAGCGAAACAGTTAAAAGCAATCGCGTTTCAATTAAGTTGAAGGGAAACAAACAGGCTTTAGAAAGAACGGTAAACACAGAAATGTTTCACTGAGCATTAAGATGAACAAAGAGCATATCTCCTCAGAAATGCCTCTTACGAGCCGTCTCATCCCTGCACAGACATGAGACGCTGTGCTGCGTAAAACTCCCAACTTCTCCCCACCAAGCGAAGCACAGAAATTAAATAGTTTTTCCTCTCCGTTTGAGATTAAATAATGGCAAGACAGCCATCAGAGGCAAAAGGGGAAGAAATGGCTGCACGGTATTAAGAGAGTTAATTATAGATGCAGATTAAAAGGCAAGACGGGGTGGTGGAAGAAAAAGGGAAGAGTAACCTCCGGCGCAGAGATACGGACATGCAGCAGTTGTCAGTCACCTAGCAACAAGTTTCCTATCCCTGCTGTGCTCTTTAATTCAGCAAATCTGCTCAGGATGTTGGGCTGTTCTCCTGACAAAACGCATTATGTAGTAGACTAAAGGATACAAAAATCCACTGTACACAACACTCTGCTCCCTATTGACCACTGATCCTTTCTCTCAACCCACAAAAGAGGCTTGCATAATGCTCTGAAAAGAGAAAAGTCTCAACAGAGAAAACATTTGCTTGTAATTGAGATTGACTACATAATGAAAATGATGTTCTTTTTTAAATTCAGCTTGTTGAGGCCATGCTTTTTGTCTCCTGGCTCTCAAAACCCATCCCTGCTGGGAAAAGGGGCAAACATTGTACAAACTCGAACCTGTGGGTTTTTTCCCTTCTTTTCACTGGAAGCACACACACGCACGCACGCACGCACGCACATGCATTTTGTGGCTAAATGGGCAGGACCGGCTCCTAAAGACTTAAACAAGTTTGAAAAAAGAGAGGCCAAATAAGAAAATCGTGGTGTGCTTCTGCACCGGAGGGAAGCTGCCGTTCTTCTGAAGGAAAGCTGGGGTGTGGAGGGCAGAATGTATTTTATAATTGTTTTGGCTAAATGAGAAGTACCCCGGTCTGAGAAGAAGAGTCATTTTATTACTGAATCCACGCGATGTTATAAGCAAACCCACATATGACCTGTGCATCCACAGACACACACCTCTACCTCTGCACTGAAATCAGGACTGGGCTCTGAGGTAACTGTTGTCTAAACAGGAATAATAAACCTGGACGTGAGTTTGAAAGACGCAGGTCTTGACACAGTGAACGCTGATGTAGTCCATGGTTAAAGTTTGGGTGAGTGCTCCTCACAGAGCAGTGTCACTGCTGCCACCACCAGGATAGCTGAGGGTGCTGGACCAGGAGTGCTGGGCATCTTCATAGGACTTATTGTTAGGTCTTGTCTTGAGCCCAGAAGCTAGTAGAAGGAGAGAAGAAATGGGAGAGAAACTACAGCCCCATTCAGCTCACGTGGATTCCCACAGCAACCTCAGCAGAAGAAAGCAAGCCCTCTGAAGAGGGGTTTGAGTTCAGTTGACACAGCTCTTTGGAATGGAAGTGGTTTGTTTGTCTTGTTTGTAGAGCACCTAACACAGTGGGGGATCAGCATCCTGGGAGCTCCACAAGTGCAGCTAATGGCAATAACACAACAAGTTTCTCTGTCCACCTCAAGCAGCTGGCTCTGTGACTGTGCAACTCCAGATAAACCAGTGGTAACACCCAAAATTATCTGGAGTGGAATAAGACAAATAAGGCACATCAGTGTGGAGCGCATCATTACATCCAAAACTGAGACTGCAGAGGAGAGGACATTGGTCCCACCGCGTTCCAGAGCACAGAGCATTTAGGGAACCTCATGAAAACCCAGCTTCCTTGGATAACGAAATAGGATCCCAGCTGCACTGGCAGAAGACCCATCACTTCACTGTCTAAAGCACTGGTGGTGCAGGTAGAACAGCACTGTCCTCTCTGGATGTCAGAACTGCTCCACAGTATAAAAAAGGTCATGTGCCTGTGCAGAAGGAAATGCAGCAGAGAGATTTCTCTGCCCAAACACTACACAAAAGACTGAAAAACACCTTGGGGCCCCAACTAAGAGAAGATGAGAGGGGTGACAGTATAATTTATAATCAGATGCTCACAGAACAGCATCTCTTGGAGACTGTGGTAGGCCAGGATAAGGCTGATGGGTACAATACTTCAACCCATCAAAATAAATCCTACTTGGATTTCACTCAAGTTCAGTTGTTTCCATGCTCTGCTCTCTTAGAGAGAGAAGGGATGAAAAGCCATTGTTTACCCAGTGGGTATTTCCAGAGGTGATAAAACACATTCCCCCAGAAGCCCATTCCTGCCCAAATGCCCCCTTCCCTTTGCGGGGCTGAGCACCACCAGGCACTTGCTGGCCATGTTGCCACCACTGTTGCCTGGGAAACTTTGTTCTGCCCAGCTGACCAGCTACTCCTCTGCTGACTTCATCCACAGAGACCCGCTTGTTGTACGGGGCTGCCCTGAGCAGTTACGAGTTGGGGGAAAAAATTGCCCGCAGGTGTATCTCAGTCGATAACTTACACCCAGATCTTGGGTTTTTGATCTCAGCAAGGCAGAGCCTTTGGGATCATCTCAAGAATAAGGATAATAGTGGAATAATGTTTTGCTAATAGGAGACGGGTAATGCTGAGTTTATTCTCTGGCTTATTGAAACATCTTTAACGATTTCTCTTCCATATCAATGCTTTTGCCAGTCTTTTGCATTGTTTTGTGTCTCAAATAACAAGCTGGGTTCTTTGTTTCCTTTATTTTAATAGCTATGGCTCTGAAGACAAGGAGGGTTAATGTAGGCAGTATTCGCTCCAATGGGAAGATAATGCAGCCTGTTAAAAAATAAAGGATTGGGAAAGGCTGCCATGAACGTGTTGTGCGCCCACAACAAAGAAAAAGTAGACTTTTATTTTTCAAGGGTTGTTCCTTTGAAAACAATCAATTTGCTTTCAAATTTTTTCTTCCCCTTTTTAAAGAAAACCAACAATTCTTTTCAGTCAGAAAACAAAAATTGTGCAAAAGTTGCAAAGATTATAAATATGAATTATACCATAATTATAAACATAAATATGAACTTAAGGCAGAGCTTAATGAAGCTGGGAACGATCAGAAGATAATCTGTGACAGTAGAAAAGTGGCTTATGTGAACCCCCTGAAAGAGATGCTAAAAAACTGAAATAGTAGAAGGTTTAGGGGAATGTGATGGAAAAAAAGAACCCAACAGAAGGGGTGAATAATTGTGGTGCTGGTGAAATGCATCTGGCTACCTCCAGAAGCAGTGTAGTGTTGTTTACTATAGAATTTAAGACCCTCTGTCACTCAGAGAGTGCCGATGTATTTCATAGGAGTTACAAAGAAAATTCCCTGTGAGGGAGTTGGATCAACCATAGAATACGCAAGAGTCCAAACTGCTAAAAAAAGAAAAAAAGAAAAAAGAAAACCAAGCAGTAACTCCTAGTACTATAGAATGAAAAGAACAAATAAAAGTATTTACACCCATTTCTGGAGCTTTGTAAATATGGTCAGCAGGGACAGTTGTTTAACTGTACCTACAGGAAGAAGCTGTGTAAATCCTGCCCTAGCTTCACTCCGTGCAGCTCCTCTCTGCTGAGCCAGTGGACACCAGCCGCAGAAGAGACCTTGGCTTCTAAAAGCAGAATTTCTCCTAAGCAGGATATTAATTTTCAGGTAGGGTTTTTAGAAAAGTTTTATCTCAGGAAAGATAAAATTAAAGTGGACACTGGTGTCCACACGGAATAGTTGGATCACATCCCACCAACACTAGGAATGGCGAGGGATTCTCCTGTTGATATTTTAAACTTCTGCTCCTGCAAGTTTTAATCAATTAAAATGCATTATCTACCCTCTTAACTTTCTCAGAGAGGATTATCTGACATTTACTATTCACCAGTTTTGCTGAAAAGGTTAATAGTTCACAGGCTGAAGTTAGAAGTAAACAGAATTGATCATTCCTAATGCTTTGGCTGAAACGGAGGGGCTTTGTGTTGACAGGCTAGGAGATGTAATGAGCCTCTAGTACATTCTTAAGGCTTGTTTCATTTGCTCTGTGAATGGGGAAAGTAAAATTATAGTCTATAGGTGTTTTCCACGGTTCTTTCATAAGCAGCCCTCCTGACACCAATTAAAGAGATTATGTCATCAACTGAAAAGAAAGCTATAACCTTGTATGTTAATGCCGTGATTACTTAAGACAGGGTCAGTGGACCCCATAGAACAGTGGATGACCTTGGTGAAATTAACTTCGGAGCTCAATTCCTAATTAACTGTTTTCAATGAAAGAATGTGCGATTTCAGGCTATTGGTCAAAATATTCACTTTTTTCTGTACAAGGGCTTTGCCACCAGAAGTTAGTCTCCAGCAGCATGAAAAAAACAGGACTAAGATTAGGAAATGGCAAACAGCATGTCCAGAGCTTTGTGAAAGCAGATATTGTGCCCTGGGTATTTTGCCTGAAAAACCTTGTTCTTTTGAGGCTTCTTTGCCCGCAGTGCAGAAATTACTATACTCAGGAGGAAACGACACATTTGAACACACATCCAGGACAGATGAAATTGAAAAAAATAGCATCAAAATACTAAAAAGTAGCTATGTATAAAATATAAGCATATATTTATGAATTTTATAATTATATAATTTTTAAAGAGGAATTGCAGCATATAAAAAAAAAAATCTGGTCAGGGAAGCTGTGTTCTGTAATGTTGGAGGGATGTGAAGAAAGACAGGGAAGCCTCTGCATTCTCTCTCATGTGAGGGTATGATGCTCCAAAGCGAGGGTAGCTTGCCAGAGCACCCCTCGACTTTGTCCGCCTTGTATCACGGGCTGATCACTACCGGAGATGCACACGCTCAGTCCGAATGCTGTAATATTGGTAGGGGCTGTGAAGCCTGAGCTCGACACTGAACCTATCTTGGATCGCTCATCAGTTATGCTAAAGTCACGCTGATACATGCTTTGCTTTACCAGGAAGAAATGCACGTCTGAGAACATTTTCAACACTAATGAAGAAGTCAGTTCAACCTGTCAAGTCCTTTTCTACTTTCTTAAAAACTGTGGTCCACGGCGTATACAAACCAGGAGTGCAAGTCGTGAGGATGTTGCTAATCCAATACTCCAGCAAACAGCAAATTCCCCTTCAAAATTGTTACAAATTTAATAGCAACTGCTTCATGTGTAGAAAGACTTCAGACCTGAGCCACCCATGTGAACACCTCTGCTTCCACGGGGCCGAGTTTACAGGGTCAATCATTACGCCTGGGCCACCTCTGAGTATGGTGGAGGTTTCTTCCACTGTAGGCTATGAGCAAGACAAGGATGGTGGCTATCAGGGGTGGTATAGTGTCCCCAAACTTGGGCAAGCTGTGGGGCTCTGGATCTGCCGCTACTGAACTGTGAGATGGAGCTGATTCTTCTCTTGTGGCTGCTGTGGTGGGCTGAAGATTGCAGTAGGTCAAGAAGGGGAAGCAGAAATCTCTCCCATCTGCACACGTCTAATTCTGCAAGAAGTGATTGGGCAAAATGTCACAGAGAAAGCCAAGGGTACCTGGTGCTTAGAGACAGTGGAGGTATCTATGAGCGATGGGCAAAACCCCAAAGGGAGCCTGTAGCAAAGCCAAGGAGTGAGGCAGCTTCCTGAAACCCCATCTCTGTTCACAAAACACGTCTGTGCCAACCATAGAGTGTCGCTGGTTGACCACCAGGCCAGCTGCTTCTCTCCTCACGTAGAACGAAAATCTGCCTGGGCTTGGACACAGACATTCACTGTTCATGGGTACGCTCCGAATGTCAGAGCGCAAAAAAGTCTTTTCCCACGGTCGCCAGGTTGAAATGCAACGTGCTTAAATGGGGATCCAGCTCTAGGGGACAGCTAAAGAGACTGAAGGAGATTCACTGCAAATTACTCTGGTGTGCTCTGGATAACATCACTGATAGCTGCCTGGAGATACGGCAGGCGGATGGGAAGGCATTAATTAAACACCAAGATCTGTGAACCTGTGGCCATGTAATACAGGCAACACAAAACATGAAACTCACTTCAAATACAACCAAATGTGGGCAGCTGCCTTCTCTAAGAACTGAGAAAACAAAACATCTCGCTTTCTGGCTTTCTTTTTATTGCAGGGCAAAAATTTACCTCTTAGACCGGGCACAAATGTAACCAAACAAGCCTCAGGGTTGGATATGGCCAACCTCAGCACGAGCTCAGCCTCCCAGAGCACTCTTCAGATAACCACCTTCACACTCCAGCCCCTGGCTAATAAATGGCAAAGGAGCAGTTCGTAAATCTGCTGAAAGGTGCAATTAAAAGAGTTAGGGACATTCTGCCCGCTGAAAGCCGTGTATTCTTTACTGATTGCTTGTGGAGAAGGAAAAAGAAAAGGAAAAGATTTCTCCCTTCACTGTGGACCACCCATGAAATGTGTTGTCTCCTGACACCAGAAAGACCAGAGATACTTGCTGCTTACAGCGACGCCTCGAGCTCTAATGTGCATTTCTGCCCATACAGTCTGGCTTTGGGAAGCCAATGGCATTAACGTGTTGCCCCAGTCAAAACAGCTGTTGCAACACCTGCATTTTCTAAAGCTGAGTTTCATTAAGAACCTGCATTTTTGGAGGGTCGGAGCATGTGGGTTATACGGAGGGGATACTTAAGGGACTGGGGCTGCACAGAACAATTACCCCGGGAAGATTAACTTGTGCCATGAAACCCTGCAAATTGCTGACAACCAGAGCTCAACCCTGGGCAGCACCGAGCTCTCTGCGGGAATGCGGCATGGCAGTGATTTTCAGAGAGTGCCAGTGAAGTCATTTGTCCGATTAACCTTTTGGTCCATGCTTTAGCCTTCGCCTGGACCCACGGACAGTGCGTAGCACTCTAACAGAACGCAACTCCTTAGATAAGGCCTCTGAGCCTGCAGAACCGAAGCCAGCAGGCTCTTTGCCGCCACCTCCATTCAAAAGCCAGGTTAGCGTGAAGGAGGTAGCTTTGAGTGAGTAAATGTTATGGTTGTGAAGAACATGACAACACCAACACCAAGGCTGGAAAGCCTCCCGGCGCTGAGAATTTTCTAGGAAGAGGGAGCAGCTTACGGGCTGCAAGGGCTGAAGTGGAAGATCTGCTTGCTCACATGAGTAAGGGCTACTAGCAGTAGGAAGGATTGCAAGATTAAGCTCTTAAGGAATGAAGTGCTAACGGGTCTGATGGTGAAGTGGCTCTACAGTTGCTTACACAGTTGAGGATACGGCCTGTGACATGACACGCTCAGCCAGGCAAGCTTCACGTGCGCATGTCCATGTCATACTACCGGGAACTTGCTAAGTGCACGTAATCCCTCCCACCAGAGACAGGAGAGTTACCTCCTTGTAAAAAGCACGTTAAAGTCCTGAGAAAACACACTGCCTTGTGCCAACACTCATTCATACACTGAATCATGTAAGGGGGGATACGTCCCGGGTGAGACACCCTCACTTCAGCAAGAGCCCTTTCCACCACTTGACCGTGTTTGCGAGCGTATTAAAGGATCAGAGCAGCCGGGAGAAGTTTCAAAAGCTCTGTCAAATGCAGCGGGGACAGCAGAAGGAGTCAGAGCACCTCCTCTTCAGGGACAAATTCTGGTGCTGAGGATGAACAGAGACCTTAAGGAGGCAAACCACTGAACAGAGCGGGGTGATGACTACGATGACTTAGAGAGCTCGTTCAAATACAAGGGGAAGAGGGACTTTCCTCACGCTGCCGGTCCAGGGTTGAGACCATTCAGAAAGTCTTTAAAATACAATCTTTTTATGAGCACTGTGAGCTTCGGCGCGGCCCAGGAACGATTCCTTTTGAGTACTGTGGCCATATTTCATCCGGTGCTTCAAAATAAGAATTGGTACTTAATTCTGTTAGGCATTTTTAGTGTCATTATTATTAGTCTCATTATTATTACTAGCCTCATTACTCACATCCAGCCTGATCACCCTCTCATGGTCTGTACATAAAGTACTGCATGGTTTCATTCCAGCTTTCAGCCCAATCAAACCTGTTGCTGAAACTTGCCAGCTGCCAGCGGCTGTGGAGAGAAGTGCATTATTTTTTTCCTCCGCATCCCTCCCGGATGCGATAACTTGCCTATCTGGAATGCAGTCCTTCTGCGGGGTGCCTTTTCCCCAGGACACACACGTTGCTAGTATCAGTCAAAGTACCCGGTTCAGAAGCTTTATAGCACAAATAATCAGTGTCAGACTCTAAATGTCTTCCTCAGAAAGCAGATGTGCCTTGTAATGATGCTGGAATAACATTTTCCAAAGCAGAAATGAGAGATGAGCAGCAGAAGTGACTGATATCCGTTTCCTTCCTTGCGTCATGGGCTATTTTCAGATATGATTGGCAGCGTTTTTCCTACTTCCTTCCTCTGAAGCCGACTTGTTTTCCAGCAAATCATTATTAGCAAGTGCACAGACCCTGGAGAGCAACTACTTTCTGTGCTTACAAAGATGGCAGTGCACTTGCACAACTATTTTTCACTGGAGCAGCCTTCCCAGAGCAGCCCGAGGAAAAGGACGCAGATCCGGAGAGTCGGCTGGGGCAGAGCAGGTGCCAGCATGGTCAGCTCTTCCCAGAAGACGTTCCAGCAACAATTTCCACCCATGCTAACTGTAAAACACTGCTCTTAGGCAGCATTCTTCTCGCCAGCAGATCTCAAAGCACTTTACAATGGCAGCACTGCTATCTCCTTTCCACAGGCAGAAACAATGAGTTCTCTGGTTATGTAGGAGGTCATCGTGCAACCAAGAATGGAAGAAAAGATAGTTGAGGTCCCCAGCCATGGCTCCAGCCCTGGGCCACACTACTCCCTCTCCCCAGCAACAACTAGGAAACATAGTAAAGCGACTTTTATAGTTTGCTGATGGAAAGTCAAGCCTATATTATAGTAACCTTGATATTCAGATTTAGGATGCCGCTGATTTAAGTCCTTGTTTTCCAGGTCTTCTCCTTCACCTTGTGAAGCCATCTGAAGAGGGCAGCGCTTGGGAAACTCAGGAGGTTGTGAGTTTGCAGCTGCAGGATTGTTTGAGGAAAATGCTGTGGCAGCACAGCTTGCTGAGACGACCTGCCCTCAGATGATGTGGGACGCTGTGTCTTCCCGAGCTGAGAGCCTGGCGCCAGGGAGCCTTGAAGCCACCTGCTCTCCCCGTCACGGACAAGGGCGAACAGCAGCGCATGCCCACGTCCTGCTCGGTTCAGAGCTGGTGTCTGAGGAGGAGGCGAGGACCGAGTCAGGGTGCAGATTGCAAGAGCCGTCAGGGTGAACGTCCCCTGACCCGTCCCTCACCTGGCGCTGTCTGAGCCCAACACCTCAGGCTGTCCCACACCACACATATTCATTCACTTTCACAGGCACGTTCACGCTGCGATTATTCCAGGTTTTTCTGCTCCCATCGCCTGGGGAAGGGCGAGTCAGGCACAGAGCAGAGCTCTTCTGCCGGCAGTTCGCGCTGCTCTTCGTCACCCCGCTCCAACACTACACCAGGAGGGACCTGCTCCTCTCGGTCTTGCCGTGCTCTTCTCATCAGCGGAGATTCTTTTTCCTGTCGAAAGGAACTGGAGCCCTCTTGTGTTGAGTTTTGAAGCTTGCAACAGTCCCTCTAGAAATCTCTTCAGATTAAGCCATCCCAGCTTCTCCGGGATGCTGTGGACCAGCTACTATTAGTAGGAACCTGTCTGCACTGCTTGTCTGTGCTTTAGTAGCTGCATTATGTACAATGATACTCCAGAATAGATTTCTTCTTCAAAAGCCACAGACTTAATCGTAAAAAGATAAATTAAAAAAATCTTATGATATAAAACTAGCCTACTCTAACCTCAGGTACTGAAAATGGTGGCTTTTTAGTCACTGGAGTTTAATTAGTAGAGTATAATGTATGCCAACTACACAGGAAGCCTATATTAGAAAGAGCAATGATCACAGAATCGTAGACTGGTTTGGGTTGGAAGGGACATTAAACATCATCTAGTTCCAATCCCCTTCATGGGCAGGGACACCTTCCTCTAGACCAGGTTGTTCAAAGCCCCATCCAACCTGGCCTTGGACACTTCCAGGCAGGAAACATCCACAGCCTCTCTGGGCAGCATGTTCCAGTGTCTCACCACCCTCACAGTGAAGAAATATCTAATCTAAATCCACCCTCTTTCGGTTTAAAGCCATCACCCCTCGTGCTGTCACTACACTCCTTGGAAAACAGTCCCTCCCCACCTTTCCTGTAGGCCCCCTTTAAGTACTGGGTGGATGCTAGAAGGCGTCCCCAGAGCCTCAATCTCCAGCGCCATCACGCCCTGGAATAATGACTATAGGATTTGCAACGTCACTTGACTTTCAAAGGTCTGTGGAATAACTTGACCTCTGTTCACACCTGCGACAGAGCTCTACAAACCGACTGATTTCCACCGAGCGGAGCCTCTGGGTTTCCCTACAGCTGAGATCTTTCAGCGCGTGGCTATGGTAGAACACCAGACACACTTTGGAAGAGGCAGCACCTTAATCGCTGAGAATTCCTGTGATTATTTGAAACTGAGGTAAATTTGATGCTATTTTTCATTAATTTGATTAATAAACTATGCTTTTCTGCCTCTTTTAGCAATATCAGCTTGACAATGAAAGCTGGTGTTGAAACCACTTTAAATACAAGAATCAATATTTTATTTTGAGAAACTATTACTGATGCAACCACAATCATGTCAGTTCTTCAAAGATGGGGAAAACTTTGCCCTAGATTTGTATGTGGGGAGAGATTTTTATTTGTTGCAATCCCCTTCTGATAAAAATTGCTATAAAACAACCTATTCAAAGATATTTTAAATGGTTTCTATTGCAGACTCATTTAAGACATCCTAAAAAATTTGTTACCTGTGCTCTAAAGTCCTATATACAGGCTTCCGACTGCAGGGATCTGAATTCTATACTGTGCCTTTCAAGGCTGTTTCATTAGAAATTGCTGTTATTTTTATTTTATTGTTGTTGCTGTTTGCTGCACGTTGCAATGGGATTTACAGACTCGTGAGGTGACAAGGACCTTGCCCTGTAGCGCTCACTCTCCAGCTCAGAGGCACGTGATCTAAGGAATAACGTCACGCAGTCCGTGGCCTTGTAGAGTCACACTCCGTAGGAAAGCCAGCCTTAAAAGGTCCCACAAAGGAAGCAGTTTCTAAAGGGGGTTTTGAAGGTGGGCAAAAAGACAGGTCACGTTACTAGTATGAGTTGAGCCCTCTGTGCCACCAGCGCAACGCTTGGGAGACTGAGACCCACAGCAAGGGACTCAGTAGCAAAGAAGTAGACGCAAATGTGCCTTTCACTGCTTTCACTGCACGCTGCCATCTCCCCTGTCTCCAAGTCCAGTCCAAGACCATGTATTTCCTGTGTGGAAGACAGAACCTAAGCTCTGGACCAAGATTCTCTGCAGCAGCTAGAACTTCCCAAGCTCCCAGCTTGTAAGACAATACAGGGACACGGCTTTATATGAGCTACTGAGACACTCTCTCAAAATTCAGGCTTTTTAAAGAGGCTTCCATTTCTTTTCTTAGGGAAAAAAAAAAAGTATTAATGAAAATGCCCCAAAGCGTTAATCACTTAAAAAAATCTGTCGACATTTGGTTGGCAATACAGATATATTCAGTACAGGTGAAGGTCATGTTTGACCTTTCTCCACTTTGCTGCCTGGTTCTCACCGTGTGTCAAAGATCACGATTATAATCTGACACAAAAGCGTCTCCAGCAAGTGACGCATTTCCTCTGCCTGTGGTTAAATACGACGCCCACAGACAAAATGACATTTTACGGTTCAAGCCTGCAGTACCAACAACTGGAGGAGATAGCTCACAGGTATCTCATCTTTCACCGTCTGGACTGCAGAGCGCGTCAGGGGTTGAACCACAGCGCGCAGTTGCTGCAACTCTCACCACGGCACCGCTGAGATGGAAATAATTGATGCTGAAAGTACCTTTCACGGCGAGAGAGATCCTCATCCCTCATGCAAACAGCAGCTGAGTGTCGGAGAGACGCGGCGGCTAACGAAGCAGAGGAGCGAGGCTCTGACAGAAGACATTACGGTAACGTTCTGTAATGGGACTTGCTGATTTGAATAAAGCAGCGAGTTAAACACTCCACAGTCTCTCTGCTGTGAGCCATGGCCCTATTTACAACTCTATATGTAAGATATTTGCACTCAATGCAATCGCAGACAAGCCAGCATGCCCAGATGACACTATTCTTCCATTCGCTTTACTTTTTAAAATTTAAAAAGGGTACATAGAAACTTCGTCCCTTGGTGGAAACCTGACAGCTGTGAACAAGCTTTGCGGCAGCATTCGCATTGTTTACCTCTCGGATGCATCTTTTGGAACGAAGCATTTGTCCCGTGCCCAAAGTCAGCACAAAGTCACCTGTCACTTGTAGGAATGCTGCTGGCCTCAGAAAACAGCCAGCGCTCGGCTTTGTAGTCATCGGAGCGACACGCACGCTTTAGTACCCACTCGTAACGAAACCCAAGCAAACATTAATAAAGCACCTATTCATAGCTGCAGAGCACCGCAGCCCATGCGGTGCGCGCGGCGGCGTGCCTCAGTGCACGCGTGTTCCTCCCAACAGGGTCAAGCACGCGCTGTAATAAAAACGGGCGATGGATGCGACGTTAACGGAGGCTGTTAAACGATGACAGTCGACTTCTCACTTGACCTCTGCAGCACTGTGCTCTTCAGCCATCATTTGCAATCCAGCCTCTCCTTCTACATCCAGATGAGAGCATCCATTGTTCCTTCTGCTGCCACACACCCTCTCCCAGAGTACGTCCCTCCACCACCTTCACCTTCTCAAACGTGGCTGGTGTCAGCCATGGAGTCACTCATGGGCCAGGGGCTGCTGGCAGGGGCTGGGCGCTGTAGATGGCTGCCCTGCGGGAAGCTGATGGGGCTACTCCTGCTCACTCCCCTGAGCTGCTGGTCTGGGCCAAGGGCAGAATTAGACCTTGAGGGCCCGATCCTCTTCCCATCTTGTGTCCATTGAGATTGCAGCTTGCATTTGTAAAGCGAGTTATGGTTTATTTAAGCTACAAATTGCTTTTGTAGTTTTAATTAAATCTTATGGTTAACTTGAAATGCAAACCTTTACTTTCTTCAAAGTTCCTTGACATAAATTTTCTTAAAATTAAGGAAAGTTAAAGTGAAAAGTTCTCACGTAAATCAAAACGATAAATTTTGTTCATGGCAAAGTGGCTTTTTATGAACAGCTTAATTAAATCTGTGCTATTCACAACTCTCTGAAATAGCTGAATCAGCGATTATTTGTTTATTTAGTTGATCTTTGTCTTGGCTGAGAGATTTTGCAGCTAAATCTTTCTCCCTGTTTTAGTTAGGGACCCTGCTGTGCTCTGGGGCGCAGCGGCGTGTCCCGTGTGGTGCTCTTAAAGCATCTCTTGCATTCACAGAACCACAGAAGCACCTGGTTGGAAGAGACCTTTAAGATCACCGAGTCCAACCGTTCACCCTGCTCTGCCAAGGTCTCTGGCAGTCTCCCTGCTCCTCAGACACTGCTTTGCCTATGCAGGCGGCTTCTGCTCCTCAACTATTTGACCTTGTTTTGCCTGGTATGCTCTGTTTATCACACCAGGGACCCAAGTGTGCCACCGCTAGTGGAGTGCTTCTGCCTACATATTTAACATCTTCCTTATAGTCCCGAGATCCCCTAAAATCCTCCAGTGGAGATGGGGATTTGGTTTGCCCCCAAGAATTTGATGGCTGAGGGTTCTCTCTGGTGCCTGTAAATTGCTTAAGAAGATGTCACTGAAGAACACGGTGCTGAAAGCTACTGACCACAGCAAAGTAAGAGGAGCTTTGTGTGCGATTTTGCTGCCCCTCTTGAAGTGTGAAGACAATCGTGAGCTGACGTCATCCATCACAGCATACCACGCCACGTGATATGAAGCTGAAGAGGAGGGCCGTGAAGCCATGACTTGGGCAGGACCATCAGGACCACACAGGAACCTGCGGTGTGGCAGTCCCCAGCTGCTCACAGCTTTTCTGCCGTGCAAGGAACCCTCCGTGACGCGCATCGTGGAATAGGATGGCCAGCAGCATCTGGCATGGGGGTGGGCAGCAGCCTTGAAGTCAAGGAGAGCTGTGACACTGCGCTGCAATGGCATGAGCTGCTACTGCTCGTAGGGCCGTGGAGACTTCATGAGAATTGACAGTGAGGTCAGGGAGATAATATGAAGGAGCTAAAGTGGCTGGAAACCTGGAGAGAAAATGACAAGTTCTTTTGCACTTTCTGAAGCTGAATCTTATTTACGTCTGGGGACAGATGGTTTGAAGAACTGATAGAAACTAGCCTGTAAGTTAGAAATTCTGGGAAACTAAGAAAAACATGTGGGTAAGGAGTAGCAGAGGAAAAACAGGCAAGGATAATTTTGCATCTACTAGAATTTTTCGTTTGATTTAAGGAAATACGCAGAAGATATCTCACTGGTAAAAGACAACAACAATAGCACCAAATGTATTCATGCGTGACTAAATCTGAAGAGCAATCCTCTCAATGACACGATGGTCACCCTGGGTTTTTTTTAGCATATATGGGGGAGGAGGGAGACAGCAGTCAGACAGCATCTCCCCTGACACGGCAAATCTTTCATCTTGCATAAACCTAACGTAACTCTCTTCTTGCCACGGGAAGCGTGATGCAGGCACTGAATTCCTGGTTTGTAGCACTCGGAGAGCGGGTGTTAGAGGGCAGGAAGTGCTCGGCACAGGTTGGGTTCAAGGGAGAGACAATTTGTCGAGCGTCCCAAGTTTAAGTGCATCGTGGTTTAAGTTCTGTAAGCGCAGGAATGCAAACTGGCCAACAGACTTTTGTGAATTGGACCACGAGTCATGATTAATTTATCAAACTGTTCTAAATACATCAACTAAAATAATGGAAATACAAACAAAGGTTATGTAATTCCTCCTTGTCTGTGCTTGGGCCCTGCTCGTGATGGCAGAAATATAAACTGAACCAGGGCGTATAAAAAGAGTTCCGAGAAAAAGTCTTTGTTTAATGTTTCCTATGCATCAGATATTCCACTTGCCTCCAGACGCACATATTCCAAATCGTGCTTTTGCTGTCCACAGAAAATTCCTCCATCTATTTATACTTTCAAATCTATGATCTTCTACACTAATAAATAGTAATGAAGTCCTGAAGTAAATACCAACGTTTTACTGGAGATCTCGCTGACATTTATAAATATCTGCAACTTTCATGGTTCAGGACACTGGCAGATCTCACAGATTCTGTTAAACTTTGTCACGTGATGGTACATATGGTCTCTCTTTTGAAAGTCTAATGCATGGGGTTTATGGAACATTTCTGTTAGGCAGCACTGCACGTGTTTGCTTGTTTTTTCAGAAAACCCTGTTTCTGTGTGGGCGTATCTCAGCTGACCTACTAAACCCACCATTTCTCATCTCAGCTGGCACCGAACAGCACACACGGTCTGGACTTTCCCAAGCCATGGAAATGGTGCCGTCTCGTGCTTACTCACTCTGAACTTGTCATCCATTTCTATATCTGTCCACTTATACGCTAGGAGATAATCCAACAAGACTAATAGCCATGTCTCTTCTTGCATATGCCTTTGTCAATGGGATTACACAACTTGGTTCCCCACAGTGGAAAGTTTAGCTCGGTGACCCAGGAATACTTTCCAACTGAACTCTGATGTTGCCCTGCTCCATAAGGTAAGAGAGAGGAATTTCACAATACAGCCTGGAACTGAACCTGGTGTGGGAAAATCCTGGGCCAGGGATTTTGCAGTTGAAGAGCTGAAGAGCATCAGGAGCAAGTTTGAGTCCAGCTTCTCCCAGAGACGTTTAAGTGACCAAAAGCAAAGGTCTTGGGATGGAAATTCATTTCAGTCTCAGATTCAGGAGTGGTACGGTGTTCTCTGAGACCGTTTCTGGCTGAAAGCTCCTAATCATGCAATACTGCCTAACTGTGCAAAAAGACAAATGCCATAACATACACTTCTTCAATAGACAGAGCCCCAAGAATCCAGTACCTGGCAGTTATACCAAAAGATGGGGAAGCAGGAGGCAATTCTCCACTCCAGAGATACCAAAAGATGGGGAAGCAGGAGGGAATTCTCCACTCCGGAGAACTCTGTCAAAGTATGCCTCTGCTCCTGGTACAGCAGGGAAGATCCTCACCATCCTTGGTCTCCCAAAGGTCCTCCCATCCAAGTAGGAATCAAGAAGACGCAGTCCCCGATCTCTGCTAAAGTTGGTAGGAAATCAGTAATTTACCCTTCCAGGTAAATAATGGTTAAAGCTCCCTTTTTATGTGTTAAATGTTCACACTCCAAGGGAGTCCCATGCTCAGTCATCCCCCATCTGACATAAGATTTGATGTTGGCCTTGGGACAGTCAGAATGAGGGAACTATTCAGACAAATCTTCCTTGGTTTGTGTGCCAAAGTTGTCATGCAGGTACAGATGCTCCCAGGAACTCTGCCCTGCCTGCCCAGGGTGACGAAAGGAACTTCTGTCACTTGCTAAACGGACTCTGCCAGCGCTTCCAAAGCCCTAACACTTCTCAGAAGTTAAAGGAAGTTAAAAGTATTACGTGTTATCTTTTGGGGAAATATTTTACAGATGGACCTCGGGGAACAGCCACCTTAATCCCCTGTCTGGTCACTAGAGACAGGAGACCTGTGATTGCCCCTGCTACTGCTGGGGATGAGACCTTGAAGAAAACAGCCAAGGCAGGCGAGATGGACTACTGCTGAGGTGGATCCTAGCTCTAAGAAACGGGTGGGATTTCACTTGCAGGCTGCGGGATGGCAGCTCCGAGCACACAGTGTAAAACCAGCTTTTTAAGAGAAGGCACGAAGGTCATTTAGACTCTCTTCTCTCCAGATTTCTGGAGATGTATTTATACTGGCCTAAAATGACTGTAACAGAGGAAGGGAGAACGGCTTGCTGCATATGCCACAATACAGACCAAGTCAAGCGAAAAAGCCAGTGTTGGTGGCACATGAAAAATTAGCTCCCTGAAGCAAAGTAGGCAACGACTTATTTATGCTGGCTGGAAAAACTGACTGTTCTATACATCTGTTTTTCTCCTACCTATAGCTCTTCCTAAGTGAGGCTAACTAGCCTGGTGACTTCCCATATCAGACACAACAATGTCTGAGGGTGCTGGCCAATGTAACATCTGCGTGTTCAAGCATTCAGCAGTGAATCACTGGTTAAGACATGCAACTCCAGCCACAATTACCCTCATTCTGATAAAGGCAGAAAAAGCAGTGATGAAATAATTGTGTATCTAAGCATAGGTCATAAGGTCACGTTCTGATCCATGTTTAGCAGCGTTAAATTGCAAAATAGCACAATGAAGCCTGCTTATATCCAGCAGAAAACCAGAGATATGTGTTTGCCCTAATGTCCATCCTCAGGGATCTGAGAAGGGTTGTACAAAAGGAGACAAAAAAGTTGGTTCTTGTGTCTGTACCAAGACTAACAGCTGACCCAGCAGTGAGTTGAGACAGGGATTAAAACAGCCAAACTGCTTCCAGCATCCCCAGTGAGTCTGTTAGGACCCTGCCACTGCCTCTGCATTGCCTTCTCCATGGCTGAAGACTTTGTGCAACAGGCAGACATGTCTGTGACCCCCACTGAATGCTTTGTCACACCACGGTACGCCAAGTCCCCATCCGAGAGCCAAGGGCTCTGCAGAGGCAGGCGTGGTCCTTGCAGCAAAGCCCAACTGGTTGATTTGGAACCTGCAGAAAAGAAGTGTAGGGTAACGGGAGCAGGAGGGGAGGGCGAGCACAGCTGGATGTGCGATCTCTGCGTGCCACTAAGGGAATGGTAGCTGAATATTGCTAAAAATCACAGCTGGAAAAAATGAAATGGAAACTGCTCTATGTGCGCTCACTAAATGAGTGCACTCTTTGCCACACTGGCTGGAACATCTCACCACTAACCCTATCATTTCCTGAGCTTTCTATGTGCTATCGTGTATAATAACTCCAAGTTCAGATAAGCCCAAAGGTAATAAAATAACATCCTCTCCACATTTTTTTTTAATTCCAATTCTCCACAGACGAGGTCTTTTAAAGGTCATATCTTGACAGAATTCCCCTTTTACCCCCTTGTTGTGCTAAACCGGATCAGCGTTATTGACCTTGACAACAATGCCTGAACGGTTTAGTGACAATCTAGTCCGTATCAATGAGCACATAAAACTGCTTTTATGGGCTGGGGGGCTCTCCGTGCGTTTGATAGCAGGCAGATCGGCTTTTCTTGACAAGGCATCGAGTAAAAAGATTTAATGTATCCATCTCAAAGGGAATTGGATCGTACCCTCCTGACATGAGATCCCCAGCCCCGGGGAGAGCCGCGCTCGGCGCTGTGTGGCTGCATTAGTCACTCGTAATGGCCACATGAAGAAACAGAGCATGACAAGAGCTAAATAACATTGTGAGCGGGGAAATGTCTGGGGTTCCCCAGCCTCTCTGCTTCCCCAGACTTTTTAAACAGGAAAAGCAATAAAATGCTTTTGAAGGGGGCTTATTTTTCCTTTAATCCACTCTTTTTAGCAGCATGCTTTGTAAAGGTGGAGCTTGCACGACGAGGGCGGCAGCCACAGGTCCTGTTAAGGCTCAGACAAGAACTCTGTGTTGGCTCTTTCATGTGGCTTCAGCTTTGGGGTGGTAAAGCAGCTGATGCACTAACATTTAACTGCTCTCCTGCTGCTGACTCCGGTTTCAAAGGGGCCCGTCCTCAGCCTGCACATGCCCTTACACCTGCTCTGGGGCAATACGTGCCTCATAACTGAATTTTTCTTTTCCTCCGAATTCTTGACTTCACTGATGCTCACTTCAAAATAATCAACGGAAAGAGAGTTAAAACTCTGTGTGTGGTGAAACTGGCCCAAACGAAGGCAACACAAAAGTGCCAGTGATGTCAGTGGGGGCAGGACTTCACTTGTTTAGTTAGAAACAGGTTTTGCCAGAATCCTAACTCTTTTCCCTTGAGTTACGGTGATTACTGGGGAGAGGGGAAGGGGGAAGGGAGAGGGGAAAACTATAGTAGATAAGTAGATGCATAAAAAAATCACACGGTGGGAAAATGTGCGATGACTATTGCTATTCTGGTGGTTTATATTAAAATTTGGAAAACACGGCACAAGAAGAAAAAAGACAAGATGCAAATTAAGAGCTTTGTTTCAGAATTACATTTCTCTGGTTTTAGGGGTTATAAATAATCCTTCCTAATAGGCTGAGTTACCTCCCATTGTTAGCTTTATCTCCACAATGCCTGTTCTATCATGTTCTTCATTCCACGGTCAAGAAATTCACCTGGAAGAGCAGCCACGTGCAGCAGATTTCCCTGAACCCAAGCAGGGAAACTCTTTAACCAGCCCTTTCACTGCTCCACCACTGGGGAGTTGACCAAAGCTTTGTGCATTTGGCCTCAGGGTGTCTGCCCCTGTGTTACTGTGTCTAGATGTGGCATGGAAGCATCCTAACGACTCTTCATGATCTCTTCTGGAGATGCAGGATTGTTATCCAAGGAGCAACAGCTTCTGTATCAGCCCAAAGGCAACTGGAACAATTGAAAACATCATTTGGAAAGCAAAGGTGTAGCTCACTGCAGCACAACCCCCAGGGCCGGAGAAACAGTGAGTACAGGTACACCTTTCTTCCCACCTGTGTGGGGGCAAGCGATGGAACTGGGGTGACTGTTTGCCTGTGTGTACACACATTACTGAGCACCAGGGCTGAGACAAATCCCATCCTCCTTCCCTTCTCCAAAGAAGGAGTACAGTGTTCCTCTCCCAAGAAAGGATGTTCCTGTATTTCCTATTTCGCCCATACGAGCTTGTTTGATTCCTGCAGTGGCAGAGGGCACAAGAGAATTGCCAAATAAGAGCTTTGATCATGGTAAGCTCAGCCGCATCACACATCTCTGTGCAGGTCAAGGACCACCACCATTGCTTCCAACCTTAGTTTAGCACAGCATACTTGCTGCAGGTCTAAGAAATCCAGCTCAGATGGCTGGTAAAGCAGCTCCTGCTTCAGTCATTTAAAGGGTAGTTTGCAGATCAAAGGGGTCTTGCAAAATCCTGAAGACCCAGGTTATTTGAAATACAGTCTTGGTTGGAATAAGTCACCATGGGGTTCCTTCCCTAAGACGGCCCCTTCCTCCAGGTGTTGCTCTGGGAACAAGAACAAAAGGGGGAGGTAGTGGAGGATGAACAAACCCCCCCAAAATTCAAAGAAAGAATGAGGAGGAAAAGAGAAAAGATGAATTATTCCATCCCCAGCAGACTCCTGAGCAGGGCATTTGTTCTTCCCGCAGGAAAAGTCCTTCCTTTGCCATCCAAAACAATCACCTGGCATTTAGCTTGCCTTCAGCCCTTTCCCCCCAGTTCAAGTGTGTAATTACTGACACCAGGTGCATTGCTTCATCCCATCTCTCCTGACGTCCCCATTCACCAGTAAAGGACTGCAATTTGCCAGCCTTCGCTCAAGTTTCTTTGTACAGGTCTCCTGCCCTGGGTGTAATGTTACCTTGACAAGCGGCAAGGCACAGTGGAAAGGGAAATAGAATTTACCTGGAGAACAAAGGGTATTAGGGCTCCCTGCCTCTAACCCCACGTGACTGCGCAGAGCTGACTGCGGGGGCTCTGGTGACAGAGGCTTGGGTCACAGAAAACCCGTGAGCGTGGCGGCAGTGCAGGCAGACAGCTACAACTGCAGCAGCCCACGGCCACGTGCAACCACGCCGCTTGGTGCTGTTACTTCAGGTAGACGCTGCTGGTCCTGTTCAAAGGTTAAACTAATGACAGATTTTAGCTGGCAGGGTCCTCGGTGCTGATGGAGGGTATTCAGCTCAAGCGTTCACTCACTGCCTCCCCACCCTCGACAGAAGATTGCCCCATCGCTGCGTGAGTCAGCCTGGTCCAGCCTTTTGTGCACAGAGTTGCCCCGAACGTTGCTGATGGCTGTGTTCAGGTGCGGTAACGGAAATGCTGTAAACACCCAGGTCTTGCGGCACCCACGAGGCTGCCTCTTTGTTTCACTGAAGCTCCTGGAATTTGCCTGTTGCACCCACGGGGGCAGGACCTGGTCCTTTGCGTGTGGCCAGGAACCCTCCCCGGCCATCTGACCCATGACAGATGCCCCTGGGCTCTGCTCTAAAACCAATAAACAGTGACAACAATAACGTGGGGAAAGTGAGAAGTGGGGTCATTTTGGTTTGCAGCTCCTGTCCTTTGATCTGGTTGAATGTGGCAAGTCCAGGCATGGATAAACAGGGGGATGAACGGAGTCGGAGTGCTCCCTCCTTAGTCCTGGCTATGGACCACACGTGCGAGGCTGCTGGCAAGCACAATCCCTTTTCACCCATCTAAACCAAAGGTGTCTCCTGTCCCTCCCTCCCAGAAAAAACCCAAGGTCACGAACCACACAGAGATGCAAATAAAACTACTGAGACAATGCTGCCAGATGAACACTGTCTGTCCATCACTTCTCATTGCTTCTCTTCCCTGAAAAGCGTGTGCAATAAGTTAAATGAGCCCTGGATGCTAGAGGGGAGAAATTTCTGCTTGTTCAACTCCAGCTTACATCCCTCAGCCTCTGTTGTCTCATCTAGACTTAGAGTGGAGGCAGTGGGAGCCCTGGTCGCTTCTTTTCAGAAGTAATTCTGGTTCCCGATGAATATGCAGTATACTCTGGCCATGTTTTCTTGTGATTAAGCCCCAAATTTGCCCTTTAAAAAATGTTAGTCCACTGCTTCCAGTCTGGCCTCCAACCAGAAGCCGGCGAAAGGTGCACCGGAGAAGGGTCACCACACCAAGACTCACACGTGACACCTGGAAAAGTGGTGTACCCCAGGGGTCGATACAGGGGCCAATACTGTTTAACCTCTTCCTTACCAGCCTGGGTGACAAGAAAGAGCGCACCCTGCGCAGGTTTGGACATGGTGCAAGATTTGGAGGAGTGGTTCATACACCAGATGTGCTGCCGTTCAGAGGGAACCTTGACAGGACGGAGAAGCAGGTCAACAGCAGCGGCATGAAGTTCAACAAAGGGAAATGCAAAGTCCTGCACAGGAGAGAAATACTCCTGTGCATCAGCCAGGGGCTGACCAGGGGAAAGCAGCTTTGCACAGAAGTACCTGTGAGTCCTGCGGGACACCAGGTTGACCACGGAACGAGTCCTCGTGGCACAGAAAGCCAGCAGCCCCATAAGAGTAGCGGGGAATCTGTCTGAGACAAGCAGGCTTTGCAGCAGCGGTGGCCCTGCCTCAGCAGGGTGCTCTCAGCTCTACGGCCACACACGCTGCACAGACGCTTGAAGATTTCCAGTCCCACCACAAAACCTCAGCCCTGCTGAGAGCCGCCACGGGAACTCCCCACTGCACAGCCACTCCAGGAGAGGTCCCCAGCGGGGAAAGGAAGGGCCGGGTGTGCTCTTGCACACACAAAAATGCTTTTGTAATGATTTCCCCATTTATTTCACTTTCTAGTCCGTTGCCGAACGCGCAAAGACAATTCGGAGGAGGGCAGCAAGCACAGAACTCGCTTCCTCTGAATATCCCTACAGCAGCAGCTTACAATAGGCTTGGAGAACTGCGTGCTGCTGGCTGCACCGGGAGGCAGTTCTGCTGAATTCGGCACAACCGCCTGCTAAAGCCCCTTCTGCTGCCTGACCTGCCCCTGCCAGAGCACTGCTCCTTCTGACACCAGCCCGTTGCGTGGGTTACTGAGGCACCTTTCTGCTCTCCCTGCAAATGCTTCTGACTCATGCTGATCGAACAAAGATTAGGGAATCCGGCTTTTGATGTGCTCTGAAACATGTGCTTTAAAAGAAAATAAAGTAATTGAAGCAACATTGGTCCATGCCCTATCAAGGCAGAAATCAGGCAGAGGCAGGAGGAATGTCCTTGAGCTTTTTTTTCATGGCGTCCTCTGACCCGCAGGCTGAAGGAGAAAGTGGGCAGATGTTTCAAATGGAGACATTACATCACTGGGTTTTTATATCCTCCATCTGTATGAACTGTAAGACATAAGTGAGGCCAAGCATAATTATTCCTGAAGAAATTAAGTTATGAGCAAGGCACGTGCACAGCCCCAGGGTGTAGCTTGCAATATGGGAGAAGTTTGATTGCCCTCTGGGGCAAACGAAGATCTGCCCCTCCTTCCTATCACCTCCACCTTCTCCCCATAAACCTGCAGTTGTCTCTAGAGCTCCCAGGACACCTGGCCATGTCCAGGACCATCTGTGCCCTCACTGAGACTGGTGTTACTGAGTCAAACCCAGGAGCACCAGAAAATACTTTTCTTGAGGGACACTTCTAGGGCATTTCAGATACCAGCCTCACCCTTGCTATTTGATGCAGTAGGTATTTCTCCCATGGACAGTTATTTTTAACTGGAAAGGAATGTTATAAAAAATTAATAAAACCTGCCCATCTCCAAATTGGACTCGAGCCCAAGCACTGCAGGAACCAGGCCCACCAGTGGGATGAGGACTTTCTTCAGTATAGAAGCCATCACCAGGCTTACGCCTGCCTGTTTCTCTGTGTTCTCCCCAGGTCACCCCACAACCACCTTCAGAGGTTTTCCTCAGCTGCTGAGAGGAAGAGCACAGAAACTGCTAAGCGGCTGCACTGCAGCATTCTCAGAGTTTCCGTGTTCACATGGGTCCCAGACATGACAACAGCACGTCTGGTTGTTGTTCCACCCCAGCACCTCCCACTGCCTTAACCCTCCAGAAGAAGCAGCACTGTTTTACAGCTGAAGAGCAGAGCTAGAGACATCCGCCCTTGGGAAGGCTTTGTCATCCCTCCGTGAAGGCTTTTGCTCACGACGGAGCATTGCAGACCGCAGGTGTAGGTTAACCATATCGCAACTTCCTGACTTCTGGAGGGCACTGCAAATGCAAATTTCTTAGCAGAGAATATTTGGCCTGTAGATAAATAGGAGACCACCAGCTTTTGATCTTCTATTATTTTTCTATTTATTCTATTTGATTTTTCGATAAACGTTCTATTAATTTTTGTATTTTAATTTTCTCTTCTGTTTCCTCTGCTATTTTTTCATCATTCTGCATTATAATCAACTGAGATGAAGAGACAGTTCTGGCCTTTTCCTATTCATGACACGGGATTTTTTTTTTTCATTAACTTGTTTCTCCCTTTGCTGCTTTTTGTTCTGGAAAGCATACCCTGCCTGCAAAGAGAAAGAGAAGTCAAGTGCAGCATTTTGACCACCCAATTCTTGTCCAGAGTTCTGCTGCTGAGATGTCTGGACCTTCTCTTCATGCCGGCCGCACTTTCTACTGCTCTGTTCTGCACAGCCAGACTTAGTGGCAACAGCCCAGATCCAGCATTCACCCCTAACCAGGAGAAAGAGGCCATCCTATTCTAGGACACCTCCCTGTGAACAGACAGACACTTGTTGGAAGCACAGGAGGAAAAAGGGTGAGAAAACCTCAGTAGTGACAGCCTGTTTTACAAGCATTTACAAGTCTCATTCATGAAAAGCAGATTATTGCAGGAAGGTTGCTGGAAAAAATCCCTCAAATATAGTTTCATTTGTCTCTCCTTTCTGCAACAGTTAGGACTCAGTCTGAAATTCAAATTAACTTTCATACCCAGCCTACAATTCCATTTTGTGCCCCAAAGCAAAATTTCCTGCATAATTGTGTGTATTTAGGTCAGTTCTCCATTGTTCGCTTCTGCAAAGAAAATAGCTCGTCTGCTGGTGGAGAAAATTCCTAATACCGTTTTCAAAAGCACTTTTGCAATTAGAGGTTGTGCTCCTAAATGAGACTGGAACGCCGGCGTGTATCTGCTTGGGTAATGTCTTCAGACTTCTTCTGTCTGTTTTTGACAGCAGGGTGCCTCCACTTCCACACAGACCATACCGGGCAGCTATACAGGAGTAGGCTGGTTTGCCAGACTATATTTAAAAAGTACTTGTCCTATTTTCACGCTTCTATCAAATATTAACCACAAGCGTGCAGTATGTGCAAATATTAACCTAATTATCATTTAATTTAGAGAAATAACACTTATCATCTCTTCTTGTGCTAAGGTTCTTTTCACTGCAAGTTTTCCGTACGTTTAATTTGTGTGAATTTCTCTTGTTTCTAGATTTCTGCTGCGACGAGTTCTCCGTTAGCATCTTCTGTTTATGTTTGGCTGTAAAGCACCAGCCATATGCGTGGGCAGATCCGCAGAAACATTTTAACTCACGCGGGTATCAAATGAAAACAAAACATTCTGAGCCACATGTAATGAATAAAAGCTCTGAGTGCTCAGTTAATTGGCTTGGACCGGGGATCTACGCAAAGCGATGCCTTTATCTCTGTATCTTGCAGTGAAGCAAGGAGCATGACTCAAAAAGTGCATTTTCTCAACATCTTGGAGAGCCATGGTCTGGTCTTGCGGCTTCATGAATATTTTTATGAATGTCCTGCCAGAACAGGTCCAAACGGTGTGAACACATCATGCAAAGGCCCCCTCAGAGCTGTAATTCAGGGCAATGACACCAGAGGCTGGGCAGCGCAAAGCCAAAAGCTGCTGCTACATGGAGATTTCTAGGCATTAATTAAAAAATCAAACCTCTGCCACCCCACCCCCCCAGACGCTTGTGAGGGACAACAAAGCGTGGCAGATCTACCTCAGGATGCTGCGAGAGAGGGGAGAAAAGAATCAGGTCAAAGCACACAATATACAAATCCTTGGGATGCCGGAGGGCACAGTACGCAACGACCTCAGACTGTTTTGAAAATCGATTACAGAAGGCCTTCAGCTGAATGGAGTCAATGACCCTAGCCATGCATGGCAAAAGCAGAACAGCTACATCTTCTCTGAGCTAATACGTATGAGGGTTCCTGGCCCAAGGTCCTCACGGTGGCTAGCAAAGGAGGACCTATGGAAACAGTCCCTCCCAGCTATTCTTCTGCAGAACAGGAGAGGAAGACACTGGCTTTCTTTTTATAAGGATTCGATTTCCACGAGATCAAGATAGAGGAACCCCAGTTTTCCTCCTCCCCTTTAAAAAACATCACCAGCTGTGCTAGGGGTCACGATGTAATAGACAAAGGACAGGCGTAATTCAGGAACTACAACTGCCTAATGAAATATCTGTCAAAAGAGACAGCTGGCCTGAAGGCTTGGGCTGCCCAGTGCCTTTGTCTTAAGGTTTTCTCTAGCTAGGAGTACAGGAGAAATAGGACTGGTGAAATGGGGTGAGGTTTTTTTGGCACATCCAATTGCCAGTGTCTCCTATTTTGCACCCTTCAGGATTTGTAACTATTGCCCAGTTAAAGCTGTCCTGCTTTGACAGCGTATGCCATAACCACCTCATGAGAACGAAGGGTTTCGTTCCTGGCGAGCAGAGCATTCAAACAGGAGAGAATGTTGAGAGCGATTTGGGTAGCAAAGAAGCAGCAACATTAAGGTTTATGATGCTCCGGCAGACATGGTAGAATGAGTCTATTGCGTCACTACTTGGGAGAGACTCTGCTTCTGACAGCTGTTTTCATCACCCTCGTTAAAGCAGGAGAACTAGTAAAGTTCTTGGTTCACCAACATACAGCAAGTCTGACTTAGCGATGATTTGGCAGTGCCAGGTTCATGGTTGGACTTGATGATCTTAAAGGTCTCTTCCAACCAAAACGATTCTGTGATTCTATGCTCTTTCCATCAGTGCTTGGAGCATAAAAGGTACTCATGCTAACCATGTAAAACATTTTTAAACGGATAAAGATGAAGGAATTGTATCAGCACTAGTGTGGCCGGCAGGACCAGGACAGTGATCATCCCCCTGTACTCAGCACTGGTGAGGCCACACCTTGGACACTGTGTCCAGTTTTGGGCTCTCACTACAAGAAGGTCATTGAGGTGCTGGAGTGTTTGGTCAGTGAAGGACAGTGAAACTGGTGCCCGGTCTGGAACACAAGTGCAGGGAGGAGCGGCTGAGGGAACTGGGGTTGTTTAGCCTGGAGAAAAGGAGGCTCAGGGGAGACCTTATTGCTCTCTACAACTCCCTGAAAGGAGGTTCTAGGGAGGTGGGAGTCAGTCTCCTCTCCCAAGTAACAAGCGACAGGATGAGAGCAAATGGCCTCACGTTGCACCAGGGAAGGTTTAGGCTGAATGTTCAGTGTATGCTGCAGGGCTCTGCCAACACGGGACCTACCGAGTGGAAATGGACTAAATGTCTACGCGTGGTCAGATAAGCTGAGACAAGATACTCACACTACAGCATGAATTAGCTGCCTGTGGACACGGTAGGAAGAGTTCTGCTTTTTAAGAGATCACCTAAGAGCCTCAGATCCTGTTGGACCAGGTGGTGTAGAAAGCAAGGGTGCACTATTCCTGACAGGAGAAAATGTAGAAAATGCACGTGGAGGAGGCAAGAGGGGATCTAACAACTCCTAAAGGATTTGCAGACTTCTACGGAATAGTCTGGCGGCCTCAGGCCAGAAAGAGAGGATTAAGGAAGGAAAATCAAAGAGATCGGGTGTATGCGAGAGGTGGCAGAAGGAATGCGCTTCACTGCACGCGAAGCAAGAACCAACCACAGAACAAGACCCAACTGATTTGTGTACAGAGGGAATATAAAAATTAGGCTGAAGGTTAGAGTCGACCTAGAAACAAGGTGATAAGTTGAGCACAGCCCTTATCGAATTTTACCATGAAAGGTTTGTATTAGCTACTAGATAATAACGGCTGGGTGGTGGCCGCTTTCTCCTAGCACTGAACTCATGCCCATGCTGAGGTTGTCAGACGAAGGTAAATTGAGACCCTCACCCTCAGCTTAACATCTGAAACTGGGACAAGAATTCAGCCCTCTTAGGCTGGGCACCTATTAATGTTTTCTAACAGAAAAATAACGGGTTCATATTGGAACTCCTCTCAGATTAAAGAGTGTAAAAGCATTAAGCTAATATACTTCTGTAATTAAATATTTACATTAGATTATTTCGATCCATTCTGTGCATTTCATTGCTAATATTCAGTAAGAGCCTTCTAAAAATCAGCCTTCTCTATTGTCTTTTCCTGAAACCGATTCCTGATATCCTGCCAGTCTCCGGTTCATTAACGGAGACACCAACCAGCTGGAGGGTGACCTCACTTGCTTTCCGATTCCAATGGTACATAGTCTTCTAAGATAGCTGAAGGTGCGAATAAAAATCCCTCAAATAAACAAAACATTGCAACAACGGGGAAGAAGTCCCAAAACACCCTGACATGCACACTTGGGGATACTTATAATATGAAGTAAACCAGGGTGAAGACCAATGTAAGTTGATCGTGTCAATTCATATTCTTCAAGTAACAAACTGCCACTATATCCATGACAGGGGTGAGCACCAGAAAAACAACAAAAGACTCTTCGAGAGGAATACTTCAAAGGCTTCTGGCCTTTTGGAAGACATAATTTGGATAAGTAGGAAATGCAGGGGGAAAAAGCACAGCTACAAAAGAGTGGAGAATCCGCAGGATGCTGGGCAGTGTCACAGACACTTCTGTTACGAGGGAGTAGAGGTAAAGACAAGAAAACACGCAGCTCGTTGTATTGACTTCATATCCGCTCTACAAACAAACTCCCCGGTTAAACATCTATTCAGCAAACTTTAAATTCGGGACAAGTCAAAGTGGTAGGTTACAGCAAAGTCCTCTGTCCTGTTCCATAGGATTAAAAATCTGGGTAGCAAATATTTTCTGAAAGCAGAGGAAGAAAACCAAAACCAGTTGCTAATTGGGATAAGAAAATAAAGCTTTCTCACAGTTGTGGCTCAGAAGTAGCATCTTTGAAAGACTGTAGGTAATTTTTAGCTCTATCACTTTCAGTAAAAATATTGGCAAGTTTGCACTAAAATTGGTCAGTAAAAGTTAACTTAATCAAGATCTGAATTCTCATTATATTGATGAACTTCCAGTCCCGCAAGCTCACAACTGAGACCCTACGCCAAGCTCACCCAACTCAGAGCCTCGCCTTAGCATCTGTTTTAAGGGATCGTTGTCTCAGTCACGTCTCTTACTGAGCGTAAACACCTCTTGCTACTCTTTTGCCAAACTCACCGTCTTTCCTTCAGAATATCACATTAGAATAAACACTTATATTCTAAAAAATTGCTGAAATCTGAAATTGAAATCAGGTAAATGATTTAACTGGGCTTCAGGGTTCTACCTCTTTTAAATGAGCCCAAGTAAATGCCATCTCAACAAATTCAGCCATGGGGATTAAGTCAGCTTAACATTTTTAACAGCTCCGATGACATTCAAATTTATTATTACATGTCAAGATAATAAAATACCCATTTAAATTAACCAATGATGCTATTCAGAGGTATATTATTCTTTGGCTTTGAGAAAAAATACCCTGAAATGTACATTTGCAATTAGATGGGATAAAATATTCTTTTTGTAAACTTTGAGCTACAGAACAAAGGGTTATACTTCGCCTCCCATGTTTGCTCCATTAATGTGAATCAAGGCTGAGTCAATCGTATCGCAGCAATTTCAGCTTTTTGATCCACAGAAAACATTCCCTCACTTTGCTGGACAACCCAGTAGTTCTGATTTTAATCCTTAAAGGGATGGGGATGAATCTTCCAAAAAGAAACGAGTTTGCTCCAGGTCACAGGTGACGGCAGAACATCCTCCCGCCCCCTCCCTGGCTCAGGCTGCACAGCCCATGTCAGAACCCTACCAGCACTCTGACTATAAAGGTTTCCAGGGAACATAAAAGTGAAGCAGTAACGTTATCAGCTCATTTTTCCTCCAAATCACACAGGCTAAGACCAGTGTAAAGATTTATTTTAGCCTTTAGCACCCTTAATTTCTTAGAAATTATCTTACAAAAGTCTATCCTGTATTTTACAGCACGCGATCGGGACAAAGATACAAATACATCTTGCTCCCATGTGACTCGGTTTCCCAAAAGTTGGGCATCCTTAACCAATCCTGAGCTCTCTTGAAAACTCCAGACCAGGGGTGGTCCCTGGGGAACACCGTGGCTGGAGCCAAGCGCCCACTGCTTTATCTCGGGCTCCCAACGCGTAAGGGGAAAACAGTGGGAAGGGGGACTTTTACTACCGTAACTAAAAGTGACCTGAACAAGCACTCGATAATCCATTTAAACAGAACTAGTTCGGATCAGAAATCGGGCGGAGCCCTGGTAAGTTTGTAAACCAGTGACAGTAAGAGATGTGAAACCGGTTCCGAGCGCACCACTCAAATACTCACACACCGTGTCATCGCCTGTTTTATTTAGTGGAATCAATTTTGTGGATTAGAAGTATTTCCAATTCCCACGTACTCCAGCGCAAGCCTCCACCATCGACAGGCAGAACGCAGTTTGTTCAACTGATTGCAAACCCCCCCAAAAAAAGAAAGGTACAATCTCCAAAGTTAAGTTAGAAACTAAGTTCACACGTTTCCTTTGGGACCAGGAATCTGTACATAGTACAAAATATACATTTATTGAACTTTCTGTAAACACACAGTTTGAATTGTGTAAAACTGTAAATAGCGGGTGAACTACGTGGAGAATAATTTATTATATATTGTGTTACATTCTACTTCAGGAAAATAGGTACGCTCTCGTAGATTACTCTGTTAAATTTATAAATTCCATAACGAAGCTGTGTCATCGGCAAACATGCTTTTTCAAGCTTCAATCTCGCCACTCGTAACACACATTTATACAGGTCATCAATGAAAAAATTACACTTTCCACAAAATAGATATAAAGAGCTCATGAGTTTTCTAAAAAGACAGGCACAGCATGTCACTACAAACGAGACTCTTATGATAGGACGCGGAGTCAATTCTGTGAGAAGACAGGTGAAAACTCTCTAATTCAGCATGTTTGTACGTGGTCTTAGTCACAAGACAGATGCTAGAAACCAAAATCTCTGCTCTGAAAGACTTGTGAAGCAGCCAGTCTGCAAACCAAACCTCACGATTCCCAAACACCCAGAGCCCCCTGGCCAGGAGAATTTCGCTCTTCTCTCGAACCAACCCTGCATCGCTAGAGTTTTTTTTTCCTAGTAGTGAACTACTCAGCACGAGTTGCCAAAAACTTTTGCCTAATTCAGCACTTACCCCAAAACCTAGATTCCTGGCACCAAAGAGTTAGATCCGGTTAATAAACACAACTTAACTCTCGGTACTCGTGGCCATTGCGAATCACACCATCAGCAATGAAACGTACGCCAGGAAATCCCAACTTCCAGCATCCAACGGTTGCAGGGCATTAGCCCCACGGGACTGCGGACACACGCGGGGGCTCTCTTGGGTAATGCTCGATTTCCAGCTGAAGAGTCTGGAAATTTCCAACCGCAGCAGACCTGCCAGTCTGCCATCAAACACTCAGCAAGAATAAAAAGTTCCCTGAAAAACACTGACAAAGATCCTTTCAATAGGACCCTCCCTGGACACGGAAATAATGCTATGCAAATTCAGCACATCTTATTCCTAGAATTTTAGGGTCTCGCTGTTTTACCATCCCAGGTAACTCATTTTATAGAGTTGTTACAGCTAAAAGCACGGCATCAAAGACTGAACCTCTTAAATTGTGCCCTTCTGGTGTTGTAGAAGGAAAAAATGATGACCCACACATTTAAAGAATGATGAAATTGTTATCTCCAATTAATCTAAATTTTGCTTTAACACCACCGACTTCTTCCCTTTGGTTTTGAAAAGCTTCTCCAAAACCAAAACTGATAAAGATTACATTTCTTTTTCACTCCCAGAAAAGGGGGGGCAGTTGAGGCTCCAACAAGACATGTGCAAACTTTATACATTGTGAGCGAAGAAGCTCCACCAGTGTCAGCAGGGCATAAAGTTAAGAACCTGATTTTCCCAAGACTGTCTTTAATTCAGTCTTCCCCTGGAGTTGGACCAGAAATACTGTGCTTCAGTCTGAAATCCCAGCAGTGAAAACAAAACCGGTCCCTCGCCACTTCCACCGCTCAGACTGGGTTGAACTCAGTAACACAAGTGAAATTAAACTCTGGTCCTTGGTCAACAGGCAGTGATAGAAGATGTGATGCTTTATGACCCACCGGTCTGTTTTCCCATTTTACTTCTCAAAGATGTTCTCAAAAGAAACACCACCACCACGTCCTTAACTCTGGACCCTTCCTCACCATACGTATGGAGAGTCCTGAATGTTTTAGCTGTAAAAACCCCACGCTCCTACCAGCTCTTCAGAGCCACGCAGTTAATGGAAGCAAAAAATGAATTCCAGCCTGGGCTCACTGTTTCTGGATACACAGATGTGGAAAATGCTGCTGTCTGATGCAGCACTCAACCCTGCACATGAATGGCTGCTTATCCTGCAATAAGGACTATTAGTTTTGTTTTTCCCTTTTTGCAAAACAAAAAAAGAAAAGAAAAAAGCAGATGTTTAGTGATATTTTAAAAAGCATTTTGGCAGCAATCAGTGCAAGTGTAAAAATCTGGCCAGGCATAAAACAATACACTCTCTAGAAATCTGACCTCTCACACCACCTCTGCCGAAGTTTTGCCTCTTTCAGAACGATTTCATTAATTCTATAAAGGGCATTTTTAAAGCCAAGCCCGCTTTCCCAAATGTTGTGGTTGCAAAGCTCAGGGGGGTTGTTGTTGTTGCATTTAAAGCCAGCCTCCCCCCAAACCCTGCCCTAAGCCACCGTTACCACTCCTGTTCTCTTAGGAGCAAAGGCTTTAGAACTAGAGTGTCTACATTGGGGGGGTGGTGGAGAAGGAATATCTGCTTTACAACTCAAAAGGAACATCAAATAAAAACCACAGATAAAGCAAGGAGTACGCACAGAGCCAAGGTCACTATCGGCCAACAGCTCTGACACAACCAGGAGATTACGGCTCCAGACGTGTTTTTCACGTATCAAGTAAACAGTAGGAATATTTGTAATTTTTCTGGTAGCAAGTTTTCAGTGGGAGATAATGTAAAGTCAGCTTTTAGCATGTTGTATATTTTTTTCCACTTGAAAGCATTTTGGGGTCCATGAGAATAAAGCCAAGCTTTAAGTTTTCCAACAGATTCCTGAACTTCTGTGAACAAATGCCACGGCCTTGATGACTGCTGCCTCCTTCGCAAAGCACCATTACTAAGCAAAGTAAGGCTACGGAGCGCTTCAGAAAGTGCACGCCGGGGGCTGCAGAGACCTGCAGCCCCTGCAAGCACTGCACAGAGAGAGAGCTCGGAAGGAGCTCCCCAGAAGATCAGATTCTCTGATCAATATTCCACAGCTCAGTCAAAAGCACTTAGACCCAGATTGTTACTTCTACATTTTGCTGCATTTTTAAAGCTTACAGCAGGAATCACATTCATTTTGTGCATTGCAGCATCCTAGAATTCACGTGTGGAGCTTCTTTGTACCACTTACAGAGTTAAAAAACCCTTCCAGCCAAGCAGAGACTTTACACCCGGTGTTGGTATATAAAGGCTCAGGTTATGGTCACCTCAGACACGAGTAGTGGTAGGAACGAGGAGCTACACTAGGTATAGAGACATTATTTCCACACCTCATGAAGGACCAATCCCGTTTTCGACAGAAAAATGTCAGGTACAGCTCTACAGTTTTGCTGTTTCTGAACCTAGGCAAGGTACATCGGGTTTGGATTAAAACGCTGTATTTGCCAAACGATGAGGAAAAGGGTAACATTTTACTAAAGGTTAGCCCGCTTCAGACACGGCCAAGTTTAAATATCAAGAAATTCAGGTATAGTCATTTAGGCATAAAAGCAATTTCAAGAAGGTGCAGGTAGAGATGAAGGCGAACATCTCAGCATGATGCAATCCTGATGTACGCCGAGATAAGGTGAACCGTAACAACTGTATCATGAACCTGATCGTGGCAGCCATGCTGTCTGTTCCATAGGACAGAGCTACACACGGCCAGAGAAAGCCAACAGAAAGTTTGTCAGCATGGAACTCGTACACAAGACAACACTAAACCCAAAGTCTCATGATAACAGTTTTCAGAAAAACGATACCAAAGTGAAACGTTCATCTTCAGTACAGAGTGGAGAAAGATCTGCAAAGGCTTTGACTTTCCCTACACAGGTCAATCACTGATCTATGTTTTGGGTGTGGTTTCCTAAGCTGTGGCAGAAGGGGTGGTGCAACCGCTCCTTTGCTCTCAGTCCTGCCTCCCCACTCTGCACCTTGTCCCAGTCCCGGCATCCCATCGCTGGATTATCAATTCACCCAGCTGAAGAGAACAGACTTTTGCTTTCTCCTAACCGCACAACCATGAGCGCTTGTACAAAAAAGGCAGTAGGGGCAAACTTACAGCAATACTTTAGTTGTAAATAGATCATAAAACCACCTCCTTAGTTCATACATTACTGAAAAATGAAGGGCAGTAGATCTCTACCCTATGTCAGGGAATCAGATTAAGGTGGGATGCGTATCAGGGAGTCAGCTGAAGTGGAAACTCTTCCCTGATTTTGTTAAACCACCTTTTAAGGTTTCCAATTCTGGAACCGAGCAAAATGGCTCAGATTTTAACCTAGAGCTGAGACAGCACCAGTTCTGCAATAAACAACTTAATGGGCGCCGCAGTGAGTTTGTCCTAAGTACACATTAAATGACCAGCTTTGGCACCTGCACAAGCCATGTGAGGTAAGTGCTGCCATTACTCATCTGCTCCTTAATATTCATCAGGCACCTTGCTAGCACGGCACCACCCGGGAGCACTGCGATTCAGCACCCTTCAGTGACAGGCAGGTGAAAGTTCTCTCAACGATTCTGACCTGTGCCACCCATCAAGGTCTCTGGGGTGCTGCTCCCTAGGGAGGAGCGAGCCAGCTGGGAGGCACCGCTTCACAGATTTCTGCCCCTCCACACGTACTGGGGACTCTGCTGAGAGCACAGATTTACAAAGCCTTGCAAATTTAGGACCTTACTTAACGTACTTGCATTTAGTTAGTCCAACATTGGTTTTAAAACAGGTTTTAGAAGCCTCTGTCTTGAACATATTTCGATGCTGAATTAGCGAGAATTATTTGAGCGGTTGTCTATAAAGCAGTACAGGTATTGTCCCAGAACCACCAGGGAAATGTTTAATCTGACTGTAACAAATCTCACAGAAACTGAAGCCAGTGAAGCTGTCAAACGTAGAAGGAAAACAAAGTTGCATGGCATACGAAGCAAAGTAGCTTTACAAATGTCATTTCCTTTTAAAAACAAGCAAATTGGGACCATCCTATTTGAACATGTATTTAAAAATACATCTTTTTACATCACACAGTTTTCATTTTTGTCACACAGGAAACTTTTTCCAAGAGGGAAATAAATAGCACACAATACTTAAAAAAAAAAAAAAAGATAAATTGCTGCCTTGCCCCTGAGGTGCTAATGTTTTTAGCGTTTATAAAAAAAAGTTTCTGGTGCAAGAAGGAGATGCACAAAGGTGCAAAAGTGCCTTTTTTCTTTTCGGAGCAGTGAAAAGTACAGCTCACCTCTTTTCTAGGATGCTTTACACACTTAATTTGTATGTTTTGTAATCAAAATCTCTATCTAAAATGGCAGTGTTTATGCATATGTCATAGATTCAGTGCTCTGACCTCATCAAAACGCTGAACGTAGGCGGGAGAGAGAAAGGCCTGAAACGGGCTTTCTTCCGCTCCCCTCAAAGCTGGTTACGTCGCCTGCAGCAATAGCAGAATTATCTTCTTCCTAACCTTTAGGAGACCTCGTTAAGAAGAGGCTTCAAATACGTCACTGAGACAGTTTAAGCGATTCTGGTTTGCAGTATGGCTTTTCACACCACAGTTTTGCTTCTGATCTTTAAAGTTTAAAAGTCAAAGGTTCCACAGTCCAGTTCAAGGTTTTGCAGTTTCCAAAACTAAACTTTAGTCTCTACGAAAAAGGACAGAACTTTCTCTGCCCAGTCCTAAGTTTAGCTTTTTGCACTAATACACCATGTATTATTATTATTACATACGCTTGTTAATTAGGTGCCTGTGAAGCTATAACTTAACATTATTATAGTTTTGCACTCTACAACAAAATTAGACATTTTAAGCATTTATTCATAGGTAGGGAAGGAACTGGTTCTTTAAGCAAAAATTGCTATAAATTTATAAATACAAATAGTGCTTATGTTTTCTTCATTCATGCTTGAACAGATTACAAACTGAATACAATGAAGTTACGGTTAAGCACCCCACACAGACAAGAGGGATAAAAGAAAAGTTTGCTGGTATATACTATACTTAGTTCAAAGACACTATAAGTTACTTTTTCACTGTTCAGTGTTCCCTAACTCTGCATTAGGTTTAAGGCTATATATACAAATATGTATATTTCAAAGTTAGGGAAAGACAAATAGAGCAAAATGCATTGTACTACATCTTCCTATCAAAAAGTAATTATACACCAAGTTCTGATTCTGTTTAACTGCAGTAAATATTACAATCTACTTGTTTTACCGGTTTTCCTTTTGGGGAATCTGCCTACTAAATGAGTAAACTACATATTAAATACAATAGTCTCAACCAAAAGGACAATACAAGGTGCACAAAACAGCAGTTTTGCAAACACAAGTGACTTGGAAAAAAACCTCAATTTTTGTATGCTCGATGGGAGAAAGCTAAGCTTAAATCAAATTAGTTTATTACCTTATAAAGTTTCAAATTAGGATTTTAAACAACGAACAGTTAAATATTGTCAACATGCTATATCTCAAATCACAAGTACTGTTTAACCACTAGTCTCTCATTCTAAGGAAGTGGGTCAATTAAAAACACACCATAAAATGTTAAAGATTGTCAGGCTTTGACAAATGTGTTTTTATCAAACAGTAGGCAAATTCAAACCAATGCACATCTTCAGGGGGGAGGGGAAAAAAAAAAAAAAACACACCACCAAAAAGCCTGAAAAACCCCACACGTGTTAAAAAAAGGGCAATGGATTAATTCCATGTCATCCTCTAGCATATGGCTATGTCTTGGGCAATAATCAAAATCCATCCCATTTTAAAAATGGGCTACCAATTCATAAAAATATTCTTCCACAAGTAAAATATCATTTACAATGGCACTGACATTTTCAAAGGCAGGAAAAAAAAAAGGAATTACACATTTATGGATAAATCTCTTGTTTGTTAAATCAAGCTTTATTGATAAAATGGAATTCAAAGTATTTGACTTGGAACAGCAGCAGACCCAGCCAATCAGGATTGTAAAAATGCTGCAGACTCCTACTGTGTGTAGAAAGCTGCCTGTTCATGCTCAGTGATTAGTAGTTTCAGGTAAGGGTTAATGAAAAAAGAGGTGCAAAGAATCAAAGCATTCTAATCCCACGCTTCGTACGCATATGAACATGATACTGTTAATAGGGCACGATTTAACTCCTGCTGCAGTCAAGATCAGAACTCCCTGTAACTCAAGGTGAGAGCAGGAGTGAGTCCAAGAGAACAATACAGGTTGGCTGAAAAAATGTGCACTGCTCGCCGTTATTCTTCCATTGCCAAGTAAATCATACCATGCAATTCCTGGGAAGTCGCCCATGAGTTCAGCTTTCGTATAAAACAAAGTCATCTTTACAGTTTTGTGCACCTCTTGAGCACCTAGCTGGCTAGGCTGCTGCTCCTTGCAATCCAAAACCACAACATGAATTGAAAGGGATATATATTGTTGCATCACACAAGCCAAACATTTCTCCTAACCTTTATAGTGATTTAAAGCAGTTCATAATTAAATATGAGCATTTTGTACAAAGACAATTGCACTTTACAAAAACAAAATCATACAACGTAAATTGCTGGAGTCTGATTTACAACATGAATTATGGGTTGAAATCACGTTTACAGAAGTCTGTTTTACAAAAAAAGATCAGTTCCTGGGCTAGATGTCGTACTGCTGCAGTCACTCTCACCAACACATCGTATTCCCTTCTTTAATTAAGGTTGAAGATGGATGTTAAGAAGGGTCACTGAGGTTGGGCCGCACTTTCATTTGAAGGATGAAACGTGAACTCCACAGCTAGATGAGCAGTTTTTACCACATATCATCAGTTGAGGCAGCATCCTTAAAGAAAAAAAAAAGGAACCCTTTAAAGTCTGGAGTGCCCAGAGCTACAGCAGTCTCTGGATAATTCAGACTGAAAAGGGTAAAGACTCAAATCACTTTAGGAGTCTTGTTTCCTCTCCCCTTTTAGAAAAAGCATTTAACAAGTATCTAAAAAAAAAAAAAAAAAAAAAAAAATCACATACGCTTAATTAATGAAGCATTAGTACCAAGACATATCAAAACCTGACCAAGTGTTGTAAAAGCCTTGTCAATCCTCAAGATAATATCCTAGGAACATTATTCAAAAACATTCCCAGAGTGGTTAGAAATAGCATAAAACGGATACGCTCTCTACACGGGTGCGTTCAAAGAGCAGGATGTGCCTCACGCCCTTTGTTACCATCACTACCACCTTCTGTGTTCTCAGCCCTCCCTCGCTGCATAGGAAGATACAGTCATCACCTAACACTCTGTTATAATTCAGATCAATTTTACCACTTATAATTTAAGGCTGGAGATGTGTAGTTTGGGCAGCGGCAGGAAACCCTAATTTTGGATGGAAATAAAATCACAAGGAGCAAAAAGGAATATCTAAGAAAAGAACTGGAAGCAGAGACATGCCGTGCTCTAAATCATAACCATATGGCCACCCTACTTGACTTTACAACTGGGCATCCAATACCTCAGTATCCCTAAAACTTGATCCACTTCGGCCCAGAGGCAACAGTGGATTTTCTGCAACTATCACATCCCTGAAAAACGTTTAACCGATTCCTGCTATCAGCTAAAAAAAATCTTGCTGCAAATTGAGTATTTAATTCTAGTGGGTTTTAATCCATTCGCCTCTGTGTCATTCATGTCTGTTTCCTTTTCCCTTACTTAGGTTCGTCTACAGCCAGCTCTGCCTAACTGCCTCATCAGTTGGGTTCCGGGGGTAACACCACAACTGGGAAGTGGGACCACAGCTAGGCAGCTCAAGCACCAGCTAAGTCAGCAGCACAGGCGTCAGAGCAAACTGCTTCTGTACAGCAATCTTTGGTCCTTGCAGTGTTACCTGCTCCTTCCCCCAAGTAATTAAGGGCCATGATGGGCTTTAGCAAGAGTGTATGCTAGTGCTTCCACAGCTACGCTTCCCTACCATTACGACGACTCAAAATAATGCTCCTTCTTAAAAGCACTGCCTTACCGATTCCTGTGAGCAAAAAGGGGCTAATTAAGTCTCTAGCAATACCATATATGACAATTTCTTAGCACTGAAGTTCTGCACCCTTCATTCAAACTTGTACACAGAATTCATTACAAACCATAAAGAAGAACAGTTGGCACGGAGGTGTAGTAAAAAAAAAAACCCCTCACAAAAATCACTCAAATTACCCTTTGCCAAAGTACCACCTCCAGTTTTTCCTTTAAGACCAGAAGTAGTAAAGGAGAGCAATTATATGAAAGACCAAAATGGTTGTTTGTTTCAAGTGCAAGGATGAAGGATAAAAGCAGTAGTGAGTAAAAACGCAGGAGCTGCATGCCAACTGCTCAGCATGCAAATTTCTGTATCCTAATCGGCAACATCATCACAAAACAAAGGCGTTTGTGTGCTGTACATTTGTAGAGCAGGGACATACTAGAGAAGGTATTCTGCAGGTAAAGCCTTCTCTTTCAGCCACTGTTTAGGAATTTTTATGCCAAGATATAACAAGAACTGCCAAATAAACTACCTCTCAGTTGTAAAGCCGAGGCTGTACGTCTGGATGCACTTCATTTATGTCACATCTGAGCATGGAAGTCATTTTTGCTGATAGGAAAGGAACAATTTGACTACTTTATGAAGTACAGCTCTTTCGGTGACAAAACGTTGTTTCCAGTGATCTAACTGCAACTGGGGTATTTTAGAGTGGGTTTTTTTTCCCCACTGATGCCAGGCTCTAAACTGTACACTTGCTGCAAGATGTTCTACGCTTAAGAATAAAAGCGCTTGCACAGCCCATTTTGAAAATTAATATATCCTTAAAGCTGACAGTTACAAATCTGTGTGACCTGCAAGTAGAGCCTTTTTCTTCTTGCTATTTGGGAAAAACATCTCCCATAAGAGAGGAAAAAAAAAAATTGTACATGACTCTCTGCACCGTTTGGCAGGAAAGCGTTTGGAAACTCAGGCAGGATTCAGATAGGGACATTCCAGAGGACAAAAAAATCAACCATATCAGAGTTTTGAGACTACAGTCAGCAGAAAACAATTACAAAACATAGCCAAAAAGAGCACAACATTGCTGTGGCTTCTTTGAAGGAGTCTTTTAACGAGAACTAGCGATACAGTTCTTTAAAAACCAGCTAAAATAATTGGGGTGGGGGGAAGATAATGTAAGAGAAAGGATACTTACAGTATCATCATTCCTGTAGGGGTTCAGTCTGTTATAAACGGCTTCAATCACACTCCGTCTAGAGAAAAAAAAACCCACAAGAATTTAAGGATGTGTCTTTTTAAGTCAAATTCCCTAAGTACAATTTTAATTTAAAATGCAAACTTTAAAAGGTTTTAAATTCAGAGAACCAAGTTTACCACAAATAAGCACTAAGTGTCACTAAACATTGAACACAGCCACCATATCCTTCAAAACCTTTAGGGTCAAGAAAACCAAGGATCAACACCAGAGGCGAGCACAACCTGATGTTCAGGTGAGGCCGGGAGCCTGCTTGGGGCTATGTCTCTCCACTTGGAGAAGGGGTGTCAGAACACTGGGTGGATGTTGACTGCCCCCGATGAACTCTGCAGAAAAACTTCACATATGATAGCTCTTTCGTAGGGGATATAGTGAGTTTTTTATTTTCTGGATGGACAAAAATTGCATTCTGAAGTACATTTTTGGTCATGTTACATTCTGAAATGTATTTCCTATGTGGATACCTAGAAAAATTATTTCTGAAGCAATACTCTTTTACAATAACATGTCCAATAATCTCTTGCAAGTTTCTCAAAAAAAGAAATCTAAACTGCGAATAGCAGTTCTACGAATCGGACCTTCAGATTGAGTAGAATTTTGACTGGTAAAAAGTATTTAAAAAATTAATTCAAGCATCTTGACAGAAAAAATATTTAAGTATATTTAAGATGGACTTTCTTCTATGGGATTCTCAGCTTTTCTAATATTGATAGAAATATTTATAGGAAATATATTAACAAAACATTAATAGAAAAATTGCAAACAACATGTAAATAAGCAACTTCTTATATTGTTTTTTTACAGAGGGTGAAAAGGTTTTCTCCTCACCCAACGTGAGGCTGAAGGAAGAGGAAGCCTTTGCCTTACCCAGCATATAAGGAAACAACTTTGGAGGGGGAGCAGGAAGGAAAGAGGGGAGTGAAAGACAGGAATTATAGATTGGTCTTTAAAAGCAACTGTCTTCCAGATCCCCTTCTGCAGAACCAAGTATGACGAAGTAGCAGACTACATCTGCCATACAAAACAAACTTCAAAGAACAACCTTTTAACTTCTCATGAATGCATGCAGAGCAATCACAAAGGAGTGCATCAGAAATAAAAAAAAGCAGAAGATAGGCTTTATAATCATCCCGTAACGCTGAAAAGTCGGGAACTCCCATGCAGCAGCATAAACACCACAGTGAATCTAGTGAATGACTATAGGGCATGGAAGAGGAGGCTGAGTTTAAAGCAATAAAACCAAGCAATTACACACATACACTGCATGTACGAATTGGAAAGTTTTCCTTATCTTTCAAGAAATAGGTATCTTTGCTTCTGAATACAGGCAGGTTTCTTGAAAAGCATTATTTTCCTTCCAAATTGGCTGTAGTGCTTGGAGTTGCACTAACATCCAATTAAATCCATACTTCTATCAATCCCTATGCAAACTAGCATCACAGACAGACAAAGTCCCACGAGGTCAGTCACTTCAGTGCTTCCTCACACCCATGATGCTACTGCAGGCCAACGGAGGTTGAGAAAAATCCATTTGTATGCCATATTTCATGTGCAGCTGACCCATCGATACTTCAAGACTACAGCAACACATCCTAAATAGATGCTGCTATTATATATAAAATTGCCATCTCTACTTTTCCTTGTAAAACAGTTCACATAAGAACAATTTTGTTTTGTAGAAGTCATCATTACAGTTCAGTTATTTATACAGTCCTACAGTCTTCATGTTTTGGTATAACTGTAAAAATCAGACTCTGAAGGGTTAAAAATACAGCCCGTACCATATGTGCCCAATCCATTTAAGACAGCACAGGCTCAAGAATGATCTTTTGAACCAAAAAGCACTTGGTTTGGTGTGCAAACAAGCCAAGCGCATTGCTTCCTTAAAGATTGAACACTGATTTGAGAAGCCACAGAGGGTCAGCACGCAACTCTTCAAGGACAAGGCCAGCCTGCATAGAGCTGTAAATTGAATTCTCCACTTTTTTTTGAGAGACTTTATCTAGGTTTCAGATTTGTCACAGGCAGAGAGATACAAAAGCAGTTTGAAGTAATTACATTGCTTTAGCTATAGACAAGAAAAGAAAGCTGCCAAGCAAAACATCCTATGCACATCGCTTCTCGTCCCAGTGCATAACCACATATCCAAGTAACTACTAAAGTCAGTGCATTGTTTTGCGTCTTCAAACGGAACCTCCCACCCAGAAACCCCAGTTAATTACAAAAAACAGACACATTCAGGCCACCCTTAAAAAAATCCTCAGCCCTTCCCAAGGCTGCAGTTTGACATTTTGTTTTAGTCATGATTCATAGTTTTCTCTGTTCTTATGCTTGTCCTTTTCATTCAGAACAACCCAGTAATAAAAATTGGAGAACAGATCATCACCTTTTGTCCTGTACCCTTCTTCCCTCCCCCCACTTTTAAGAGTGGCCTTACAGTTAAGTTTTGATTTCAATCAAAAACCACATTGACACCGAGGTGAACTCACTTGCTTGCCAATTCACCCCCCGGCGGGAGGTTTGGGATGCTCTCAGTTGCTAACGTACGCATCACGTGGACTAAGTCTGGGACTCCTTCACCCTGCTTCTTTATGATCTCTGGGAATCAGAAGTACTTTTTTTGTAAGTGCAGTCCAAATTAAAAAGATTGAAACACTCAGTTTTATAAAAAGGCAGCTTAACTTCTGTTTATAAATTTATATATTAAAAAAAAAAAGATTGGCAGACCATATTCAACATGGTAATTGTTAACTTTGGTTCCATAAGAAGAAGAACCTGTAAGATTTGACACCGATACACCGCTGTTATCACGCACACTGGTTTATAAATACACAGCTACCTAATATAAGTGGGGAAAAAATAAAATTCTTCAATGGCTTTCCTGCTACACATTAGATATAATAGACTATGCAGTATTTTCCCAACAAAATGTCCTGGGCACAAGGCAGATACTAACATCAGCTTTATCACTGGAACAGAAGATAAAAGATTATCGTCATCACAGAAAACATAGTATTTTCAAGAAACAAAAGGTTAGACATATTAAAAACAACTCTCACAGCTGTATTTCTATTAGCCAATAGTGGTACCTCACTGCATGACAGCAACATGCACATTTTAAGAACTATTACATACAAATTAAAAGCCAGGGACATCACATCTAAGAGACAGTTCCATCCTAAACTCACTGAGGGGATATGTGAATATTGGGCAGTTATTTAAAGCTGATCCACTCCAGCGTCTGTTGAAGCGAATCTGCACTGTAGCCACAGTCACACTAAGAAATTCATTCTTTAACTTTATTTTTAGACCTGTTTGTCCTGCAGTCATCATCGCACAATTTTATTCGAACTCAAGAGATCTCACACCACACCACCCCTGAAGAGTCGCTCTTTAAATAGAGATTCTATGAAATTTAAGGAACAAGCAGCCTTTTAAAAATGCATCTCATGGGTTTCTCTGTAAACAGGAGCTCTTAGAAATTATGAGAGATGAATTATTAGGAGCTGGCGCTGTTGACCTTCAGGTGAGTACTGCAGCACACACACAATGACGTGCACATACGTGTATATATACACACGCATGTATGTACACATGCACTACTACATTCATGTAATAAAGCATTTACAACGTGAAGAGTAGCTGGAATTAATCAGTAGCACTTCTGAAAAATACTTCAGCACTCAGTTTTTGCCCTCAATGATAATTCCAGAAGAGCATACCAAGTTTAAATTTTGCAATTTAATTACTGAGATAAGGCACATTAAAAGCTTTTAAAACCAACGTGTATCCCATCCTTTTTAGCTAAAAAATTAAAAACAACAATTGTGAATAATTTTTTGTCCATGTAATAGTTTTTCAGGGCTGTGTGTGTTTACAAAAAGTGTCTATTCTGCAGTCAGGCTGTGTAAATTATTTGCAAGGTACAGTGGAAACACTGCCTAGCCCTCAACCAGCGTCAAACTCTGCAACACAAAGCTTTAAGCTGTTGACTTCAAAACCTACATTTAAATACATGACACCGCACACCACAGACACCTCAAAAACTTGCCATTTCCTCAAAATCTAAAGCCAAAATTCATTTTACAGACTAGTATTTAGTAAATAAATAATCTAACACTCTTAAATCTGAATAAGAAGCAAAGATCTCAGATTTGGTTTGCCAAGTTCCTTTATTGTGCAATTTTGAACATCTAGTATATTCTACATTGTGCTAGTGCTAAAATCTGCTGTACAAAAATAAGGAATTTATAGTATACCTATACTACACAGTTTCACAACCTGTAACTGCAGTACATTTAACATACAGTCTCCACTAAATGAATACATTTATATTTTGATAAAACTAGAGAGATACAGACTGAATGAACACTGAAGACACAACGAATGGAGTCGGTCTGCTGGCTGTGTTTAATTTATTGGAATTATCTTCTTTCGATACATCTCACAACCCTCCCCCCAACCCTTAGATTACTTTTAAACCTTCTACACATTTTCATGGTATCAAGTACTGGAAAAATGTACTTACAACCCTAAAATAAAGGATTCAAAACATATCTGCTTTTTCATATTCCGAATGGGAATTCCACACAAAATTTTAAGAAAAAGCCAGAGCTTTGATTTTGTGAAAATATGGGAAGGAACATATAACAGCTAACTTAAAATTATTTATCTCTATAGAGGTATAAATATTGCAAGGATTATCTATTATGGAATGTTTTTAGGTAAAAAATTGAGAACAGAAATAAAAGCTTAGACAAATTTCCTTTTAGAGTCAACACATCAATAACACATATTAGTGCAAATAATAGCAACACATTTTGGAATGACTGATCACTTCTACCATGAAGTTTACATGATATTTTAGGAGTAACACTGATTTATTGCAAGTAACAGCACAAAGATGCTTCTCCACACTTGCTTCTTCCAATAATATTTATTGCAGCTATGAATCTGGACCACAAAACCATCAGAATTAGTAAAAGGAGAGTCCTAGGTGGTTTGGTAAGCAGAAAACATTAAGTTTTTTAAAATCTGAATCACCTCTCCTTGTTCAAGATGACCATCAGTACTAAGTCCTATTCACTTTTAGAATTTGCACTACAACTTAAGAGAATAAAGATATATTCTGGGCTGTGGCAACGGAAGTACAACCGGTAAAAATGCACACTAGTAAGCATCAAATCTCTTGCTGGACTACACTGAGTACTGAAGTGCATAAAAATACACAATAGGCATTTTCACCAAGTTTCCATTTTAATGAATTTTAACTTTAATTTATATTATTAGATTAGTAAGATCATTCTAAAAGTATTCTTGAAATTTTCTAGTTCCTTCAGCTTTTAAAGTTATGCACTGCCATTCTTAAAGTACCCTGGGATAGCAGCAAGATTATCCTCTGTAGTGTTCCAAGTTTCAGATGCTGTAGCAGTCCTACCTTTCTAGCCAATACCACATTATCCATTTACACCAGGAAATAATTTATCGCCACAAGAATTAAGTTAAATGTAATATAGTTACAACTCCTGTTCTTAAAGTTCTGCTTTAGTTCAGCCTCTCAACTTCCATCATGAGCAAGACCTAAAAGGCCAAATCCTGCACACAGCCGATACGTATCGCTGCTGGGTTGAGTAGTGTTTAATACATATTCATTGATTTAAATAATATCATTGTGCAACAATAGACAAAAGATTGAGGACAACTCTAAAAAAGAAGCAAAGCCTTCGAGGGGAAGTACAACGTATTTCCTCAAGTTTTTCAGACATCATCCCATTAAATTAGTATTAAAGTGCTTGATAACTACATACAGAATCCTCCTGCCTCTATGCAAGAATCATGCTTTGTTCATTCCTGAAATTTTGTATTTGTGTAAAGGCAAAGTACTGGCAGCCAAATTCATTGTATGTACCATAATCACATGTAGTTCCAGTGTTTATTCTTCATTTAGAAAATGAAGCGTGTGTACAAGAATGTCAGCTTTCCTCATCATAACATTCCTGGAGTATAACGAGGCCAGCTGAAGATGCAGCCTTAATGTAAAACTATTTTCACACTCACAGGTTTGTCTGAACTCAGACAAAATATCTAAGATTCGAAGGTAATACTTGCCCAAATTAGGAGAGTTAGCATGCTGTAAGTTAATGTATGAATCTACAGCATACTTGTTCATCACCAGTTCTGTGAGTGGGCACACATAGTAAGCGCTTCAAATGCTTGGTGCAAAACTGCTCCCTGCTTTGGAATGGAGAAAGCCATCTGACACGTAACTCATGCAGCGTTACCATGCACTTGGATATTCCTGCTGCGCTGTCAAAAAGATTCACACCATCACTTACTGTGTGCCAACTTTTCCCATTAGGCAAGTGTTAGATCAAAACCCACAGAAATGTCTGTCTGGACATTTGTTCAGGGGCAGAACAGATGTAGTTTGCCAAGACCCTGCGAACGAGGCCTTTGACAGAGGGGACACCTTCTGAAGGATCACCTAAACAGGGAGTAGGTCCTTTAAAACTGCACTTTAATTTGTTTGAACCCAGAATTCCCATGTAGACAAGTTCTCTGTGAAATTTCTGAAGCTGCACTGTGTTGCCTTCATGCAAGTTAAGGGAAGAAAGTGCACAATATATTCCTCTAACTTACTGATCACCGATACCATAGTTGTGAAGAACTCCCTGTGTGCTATTAAGAATTCTTGGAGTACATACACATAACTAGACTGGAACATATAGGTCTAGAGGAGTCCACTTCAAAAACAGATTTAATCTATGCGAATAATGGATACAGCGTGTCTTCTGTTTCAGAAACAAACTCCAAGCTGCAGTCATTTTTAAATATCAAAAGGCACTATAAATCCTGTTTCAGTGAGAAATCTGGTAAATCAAATTGATTTCAAATATCAATTTTAGCTAGGTGACCCAAAATGCCTCAGACTTGCAGTTTCAGCTTAAAGTTTAAGAACTCCTGAAATTGAAATTTCAAACAAAATGTTGAAGTTCTTGTCAGAGTAAGATGAGCTCCCAACTTTTGTTCATCATGAATGCTTAAAGATTAGCTTTGACAAATTTCTGACATACTTTCAAATGAGTAAATATGTTAGCAGGTGCCCTAAAGGTGACAGTAATCAAGCTGTAACCCTGCCATAACTGGATAATAAAATATTATGGCTAATTGGCACACAACTATATGGAAGAATGGCACTCAAATTACCATCTTCACAGACATTTTGCAAGACATTCTGATTAGTTCATTTAACTCCATATTACAGGAACCAGGATTTACTGGTCAGAAGTTAGCGCTGTCAGACTCATGAAGAACGCGGAGCACAAATAAATTATTTCTCTGCCATCCTGAATAATTTTCAGGGCTACAGGCTGCTGCGTTTTCCTAGCAGACTTTTTTCAGAACTATATGAGTGCCTTTTCCAGATGTACACTAGATGGTCAGTGGCACTTGAAGGTCTGTGAAAAAGCCTGTATGTGTTAAGAGTTTAGTTGCTGGAAGGGGAAGGGGGCCAGGGGGTTCTGTTTAGAAACAAAGTTACTTATTTTTTTTTAAATGATCCACCTTCTACTCTGCTTTCCAGGTACTTGTCCAACTCTGCCTCTCTTTTCACCGCCTCTGGTGATACCTTTGGTGCATTCGGAAAACAGATCAATATCACACTCATGTTGTCTCGACTTCCCTGGTGGAAAAGAAAAAATTATTTGAGTATGTATACACACCAGGCTAAATACACATCAAAGCATTTTACACACCAAAATTCACAAACTGTACAGTATTAGAATACAACTTCTACTACTACGGATTAATGTTATCATTAGCCTTAATTTCCCCCCACCCCCTCAGAGAATTCCAGAAGTCTGCCTGTTCATTCAGTACAACTTTTAAGTTACTGTGTTCTTTCCTCTTTCATGGTCTGAAGACTACACGCAGCCAATTACAGACAGCCCAATGTGTTTTAAAGACAGATATTATGGATGAGTGATGTGCAATTACACAGTTGTGTTCCATCTTGTTTCCAGGACTATCCAACAGCTAAGTATTAGATGGGTGAACAAAACCACTACTGCTTAAAAGCACTAAGTAGGGAGGTGTTGACTTCAGACAGTGCTTCCACCTAAAACCTCAGCTATTAGAGATTTCTTTTTCCCTTTTTTTTTTTTTTTAAAACAAGAAAAGCTGCAAGTGAGAGAATCTGTTAAAAGACTAGCTGGAAGGGGCCCAGGCCTTTACAAAAGCATCCTTTGAAATGGAAAAATTTAAAACTCAAACTAAACAGAACCCCAATACTTGAAAACATTGAAATACAAACACATGCTGTTTATGAAAAGTAACTGTTTAGTTTACTTTCAATACCCCTGGGCTCTGGTCTACAAACACGCATCCATATGCTTAACTTCAAACAGCAATTAAATCCACTGAAGTCAGCGAGATCAAGAACATGCCAGTGTTTTAAACAGGAGTATATGGGTGTATGGGGAGGTGCTGACAGCTGGCTACTGCAAAGCCTACAGCATCCCCAATCCACCACTCCTCCCCTGATATTTGTTCTCAGGATTACCAGACAAAAATTATAAGCAAAAATACAGCATTATCAATCTGCTGAAGAGTTGGAAAACAATTACGTGTTTCCAAAAGGGAAACAATGACCTTGTCCGCCATGTGGCCAAGAGCAGAGATGCTGCCTTGTCTCTTTAGCATTAAAAACATTGGCTTTTTTATGTTATGACTTATAGCTTGCCTTTGGAAAATTAAGCATCAAGCTAAAAAACTCAATACTTCAAATCTCTTCTGTAACTGCACCATCCTGCAACTCAATACAACGTTACTGTAGACAAAATTGCACAGATTTGTTAAACAAAACAGTCCCATCTTCTTCTACGTGAGCTAAGTTCAGAGCCGTATGGCATAACAATGAAATACAGTAATTAAAAGAGAAGAAAAACGAACTCAGGAAGACTGATCTTCACAGAGTCAAGAAGAAATTTTAAACTGCAAAATACAAAGTCAAGGTTCATTCATGCTATATTTATCCTGGTGTAATGATGATAGTAATGTTACTACATGTCCAAGAAAGGAGGGGAAGATTAGGAAGGGAAAGAATATTCTCTAGCCTGATTAGATCTTAATAGTAAAGGTTTTGTAAACTACATTATGAACAGAAAAGGGCAGTTATCGTCCTTAGCTTGCCCATAAATTCCCATCAGCAATCTAGTTTCCCAGTGGTCACAACATATCGCAACTTGATTTTAAACTCTTCATTAACCCTAACCATCCAGAAAGCCACACTGCTTCTGTTGTGTGGTCATCCCCCCTCTATCACCATTTTTGCAGGAATCATGGTAGTTACTGTCCAAGTCATGATAACATAAACCTTTGGATACTTATAGACTGGAAGCAAAACTTATTCTTAACTTGTTCATAAACTTCTAGCAGTGAAAACTTCTTCTCTCAAGTCTGGCTACCTTGTACAAGCAGGTGTCAACTATCTCATTGCAAACTTTCTCAAGGTCATCAGTGACTTCAAGTCTGGATCTTACAAAGTCACACAGCTCTTCATTTCCCATAACATCCCAGATACCGTCGCAAGCCAGTATGATGAACTGATCGTCTTCTTCTGATCTCTCAATTTCATAAACTTCAGGCTCAGGTGAAACTAGCTGTTCTGTAGGACCTTTCCCATGGACACATTTGTAATCAAAGTCCCCGAGTGCCCTTGAAACAGCAAGCGAGCCATTCACACGCTGAATCATTACAGAGCCACCTGCATTCTGTATACGCTCTTTCTCCAGTGGATTACTTGGTTTGTGATCCTGTGTGAAGAAGTGAACCTTCCTGTTTCTACAAAGCAAACCTCTCGAGTCTCCACAGTTGATGAAGTATGTATGTTGGGGAGAAATCATGACACCCACAGCTGTTGACCCACTTCTGTCTGCACCATGTTTCTTCTCGGAGATGACTCTCATGTGTTCATCAATTTGCAGAAAACCTGTTCTGATGCCACTCTTTACACTTTCCACAGATGGTGGCCCATCTGGCCCTTTAAAATCCTGGTTGCTCGTGATGTGATCTAATAAATGCTCACAGCAGTACTTGGCAACCTGTGATCCAGCGTGCCCATCGTACACAGCAAAAAATGACCATCCATCAAGTCCATTTGGCAAACCAATCACAGCTGTATGTGCATCCTCCATTTCAACTCGCCAGCCTTGCATACTACTCAGACCGTAACGAAGCCCATTCCCTTGCCCCTGGGCATTATGCTTCTCCATCTTTGGCTTGTCTAAAAATGCTCCCATGATGACTTTCCTTCAGTTCTAAAAAGAAAAAAAAGGAGTATTAAGATATTTCTCAAACATATCTTGTTTAAACAGCCTATTGGAAACTATTAAATAGCCCAATTAATGTTCAGATGACAAAAATACACTGATAAAAGCTGACTTTTCTGTTTCTCAAGTCAAATCTGCATTGCTTTCATCTAACTTAAAACAAAGGCACTGTTACTAGCTGAACTGCACTTTTCCTATTTTTGTAAGTATTTTCAGCTGTTTTACTTGAAGAACTTCTATTCCACTACTACTCATGGTTCTGACAAAAACCTCTAGCATAAGTATGTATGAAATTAGTTTGAAAGAGGACTTGTCAGCTGGCACACATTTGTATAGTCACGTACCCTGCGATTACTGAGCCAGTGATAGATGTCAACATTTCCAGGACAGTGGTGTTCCCTAGACCCCTACCTGCTGGCCACAAAGTCCTGCTCTGCTTTTCTGATGGTGATGGGGAAATGAAAGCAAACTGATTAAGTGTTCCTCTGAGGAAGAAGGTTTGGGCTTTGATTGGTTGGTGGTTTTTTGTTTTGTTTTGTTTTTTTAAATGGATAAAGTCATCTGAATGACCAAGATGCTGCCAGAGTCTGTATAAAGGAAGAGGCAACACTGGGTAACTGGGAGCAGGACTGAGAAGGAACAGAGCAGCTGTCCCTTTAGGCAGCAGTGAGCCCTTAGTTTGGCTCAGCCATCTTGTGAAAGCTCATCCTTAGATTTTCAGTTAAATTACGCAGCAAGCTTCTCCAATGTCTGCGCTGCAGACTTACTTAAAACCTTAATGTATTCATGCTTCACCGAAAGACAATCGCCCCTGACAAGTCTAAGGAAATCTGTTTGGAAATAAAACCACACATACTGTAAATTCGTGCTTCCTTACTTAAGCCAGACCAATAAACTGCATAGCCGATCCTCCCTCCACCTCCTGTCATTGGGATGTGATGCAGCAAGTATTTATGCTTAAGAAAATAAGAATTATATTTGCTGGAAGTGTAAACTGACTGGTTTATCTTCATGGCTTTCACACCCTAACCAGCCAACCCACCCTTCTAATCCACATCAGTTTATTTGTGCATTCATTATTTAAAAAAAAAAAAAAAAAAAAAAAAAAATCACACAAAATAGGTCACACATTTTACATACTTGCAAATTCTGCCCTGGGAAGCATCAGAGAGTGTGCAAATCACTGTTATACAATACAAGGTAGTGGAACAAGATTACAAGCTCTCCTATTTAAAGACAACGGACAAAAATTAACTGTGAGAAGAGTCTCTGAAACACATTTTACTCGAGATCCAACTAGCAGCTGCACTAGCAGAAAAGTTAGTGCACTAGGGGTTTTAGAAGGCTTTAACTGAAATGTGAAAGAAATTTTACCAGTTTCCTAAGTGATAACACCACTTTTGATAACACACTTTTCACTGCAATACAGCTCCTGCTATAAGTGACACCATATATCCAACAAAGCTTTTCACATTGTCCTTCCAGCCACTATCTGCCTTTCTAAAACATCCTATGTGTTAGAATAAACAGTCAAGAAATGTTTATATTTGAGCTCACCACAACAGTGAGTCAAATGCGAGGCACAGGGGCTGGATATAGGTTCTTTGGCTTGCACACTTTGTTAACAAAAACAAAAGCCGCACATACTTCAGCTGTATGGAGAGAGATGTCAGCAGCAGTACACCTCTGCTTCCTCTCACCCCAACTCCTGCAAGAGCTTAAGTTCTGTCTCTTCTCAAGTGAATGCAAAATACTGATGCCCACGCAAGCTGTAACTAGCCAACAAAATACAGTGTACACGGTCTCGTATCCTAAGCACATGCATGAGGTTCACATTACTGCAGTTGCTAGGAAAGAAAAAAATATTACTTAAGACTTTTTTTTTATCTTCACGTGCAACTCTAGTGAAGTCAGAGTGATCAAAATAATTACAGAATGCTGCCATAAATCAAATGGGGAATTATTTTGCAGAATAATAGACTTTTTATTCATTCCACAATAGCAGCGGAGTTTATTTTAAATGTCTAACACTTTCTTATTGTCGAACAGATCATAAAACAGAATGCAGATACTCAATTATTTCACCTTAATTTAGAGCTCAAAAAGCAGAAACTGCCCCAGCAAACACCACATTTCTGTGCAGGCTTTTATATTATCATGAGTTTAAAACAAAAAAAACCAGAGAAGCATTAAGAACAGGATACAGTTAAACTGACCACAAGCGCTGTCAAATTTGGACTAAAAAAAAAGAGAGAGGTTTCCTATCTCTCACACTAAGTACACAATATTCAGAGCCATGCTTTGTAAGCTGTTTGTCCCTCTCAGTAGTTTGTCATGTAAATCACAATTAAAAATACAGACAGGTCGTATGCAGTTCTAGCAACGCATACAGAACTGCTAGCACACTTCAAAATTAACAAATCCACTCTCCATTTAAAATCAAGTTGCTTTATCCCTCCCAGAAGGTAAACAGAAAGCTGTTGCTATTCTAAATTAAGCCTTGTAGGTGAGATGCTGACGTGTGATTCTTCAAGGGTGCGAGCTACCCACTACAGATGCGAATTCAACCAGACAGAAGGAGAACCACAATGTGGTCACGTAACTTCTACTTAGGAAATTATCCACCTTCTGCAAAGTGCAGTAACAGACTGCAGTTGCCTTCCTGCAACGTTCCACCTAATGGTACTTCCACCAGAACACCAGTCTAAACCCACAGGTGAGTAGGCCAGGTTTTCAACATCCTGAAGTGAAAGCACAGTTTACTCATAGATAGGATGAAAACACCAAGCCTTTGGTTTCTCCAGAATTTTAATTCTTGTCCAGAAAAAAATTAGTTTAGTATGGCCAATCTGTAAGTTCTTATGAATTAGAGGCTACCTGCTACTTCTCCCCACACACCCTGAGGCTAAAACCAGCAGATTTTAAATAGTCTCAGTTACAGAAAAAATTAATCTTAGCTTTAAAAAAAGGGACAGGCACACATAAAAAGGCTGACATAAGAAAGCTGTGCCTCCTTCCTACGAAAGACATCTTTTAGACCTGTTTTTGAGTCCATATCTACAGAAACCTCTTTCACATATCAGTGTCTACCTGAATCACCAGTACGTCCTTCATTCTTTCATGTGTTTGTGCACTACACTGATTAAGCTGGAATGACACCTTTAGCTAAGCATGTAACTCTGTACACAAATCAGATTAACCTATAGCAGTGCAAGCTCCCAAGTTACGGCATAATTTGGTTATGTAAAAACACTCCAGAGAAAAGTCCGACCCAGAATGGTCTGCCCGCACAATGTACAATAAAGCAATGGATTCTGAACATGGTTTAACTTAGCCCTCTCCTAGATTTCTTCAGTCATCTTCCTAAAGAGAAGCCCTCACCTTATGACCCTTATTCTCCAAATAATTTTACTACCCTTCCTCTTGCCCTTCTTAACCATACATCTCTGCAATCACATTAGAAAAGTGCAGTCTCCCAACAGGAGACAAAACCAGTCCTCTACTCTGGAAGTCTCAACTTTCAGAATGCTTGAACGATGCACAGACGTACTAAAGGAGACAGACATTCTTCCTGTTCCTATTAAAGCCAAAGACAAAGAAAATGCACTTTAATCACATAGTGGCAAATGTGCACCACCCACTGTTTGGTTTTTTTTTCCTTAAAGACAATTCTGAACAGTACTACAGCAGCAGTGCCCTGTGGAAAAAAAAGAAAAACAAAACAGAGCTGCAGTATTTTCTTCAGAAACGGTAACTCTAAAACATCATCTAGCATTTCAACTGCCACAATGATCAGTCAAGCAAACTTCAACTTTAACCTAAGATGATTCTTGGTTAACCACCTCCATGATCAGTAAATTCCATTAGTTTCTCTTAAAAGAAAAGAGCTTTTGGCACTCAGAGTTCCTGGGTTTTGGATCTGAAGAATGGAAAGACTTTGGAACAAAACTGAAAGTAAAAATAGACTCCTCTGCATATAAACAAATATACGGGGGACGCATCTATTAATATAAACCAATATGCAGGGACACATCGATGCATTTCAACCATGACTTCTGCAATGCTGACTTGTGGAGGACAAACTGAAGGACAGCCTCTACAGCAAGTGCACAAAACACTCAAGTTGCCATTTGCAGATAGAAAAGCAAGAATACTGTACAGGGCCCAGAGAAATCAAGACAAGTAACAACTTGGATAAGAGTGCCAAAATTCAAAGGGCTGCAGCATTAGAAACAAAACTGAAATAATGAATGGAACATGCCAAAGAGTCAGAGCTAAACTCCTTGAAAATAGACACAACTGGAGAACAGAGTGGCAAAGAAAAGGAGGGTAATTAGTATACCAGATCACGGACAACCATGGACAACCACAGATACATCACTGGAATGCATGAAGTCTCCTTGCCCCTTCATTTGTTCCTCAAATTGTACTGTCCAGACAGTACAACTATAATGCCTTCTGATACACACAAAAATAAATTCTAGTGTTTTGCCAGTCGCTTATTTATTTGCTTGAATGTTCAAATAAAGAGAGGTCTTAAATTGTTCACAAAGGACAGTTAATGTAACTCTATGTATCCCTGTAAAAAGAAAATTTATTTTTCCAGGGAATTCAGACAAGGATTTGATGACCTTGTCCAAGAAAACCAACCACCCCCATCTGAAACTTGCACTTTAACAATATGTAATAATCCTTTTTAAACAATGTTCGGGTTGTACTCCTTCCACTGGATAAGCTGCTTATATAAACAACACTGAAGTCATAGGCACTTGTTCAAACTAAGCTGAGGAATGTCCTCATACTCCACTTGCCTGGAACAATTCTCCAAGTGACATTACACCCTGCGTGTTGCAATGAGCACCATAAAGAAAGATTACAACCTTTACTTGAACTACAGGACACAGAGCCAGTCACCAAATTATGCAGACTGCTACTGAATAGAACAAGGGCATTTGATCACTTCGACTCCAATCTGATCCCTGGTACTTTCCCCCCTGCTTTAAGCAGGCTGGATGCAGTAACCAGTCAGCATGGAATCACGCAAATGTGGAAACCTCTTCAGAAGTTAGCGCCTCTTGAGAGAAAAACTGAGAGCACATACTGAATGCCCCAAATCAATTAATGTTCACAAACAACGTGTCAGAGATCATCCCAGGGATCGGAAGAATGACTAAAATAAAACTGAACACGCAGATGAGGAGACATAATTACAGCACAGTCATGGGCTGAATGAAGTCATGAAAAAGCTTCTTGCCAATGAAACTATTTAAAAACTATTGGAGGCTATATGACTGAGTTCTGGCACTCATGGTTCAACAACATCAATGAAGCACAGAAAATTACAGTGGATGTTTCTGAATGTGTACTTTCAGGCACATGAATACTTGGCCAGCCAGGAGACAAAGACTAGGAAAACAGAAAATAGAGAAATGGGACTATTTTAATAAACATAGACTAACCCACAATTTCCCTGCCAATTACCCTGCTTCTTGGAGATGCAACTGTCATCTGCATTAAATTTCATTAGGAGAATCACAAATTGAAGCATGTAACAAGGTGGTACCCATAGGGTAAGCAAGTTTGTAAAAAACATTAACCATTTTTTGGTTTAGGGCAGATGTAGTAGCTATGGCCTGTGGCAGACAAAGGGAACAGCAAAAGGGAGACAGATGGAAACATTAGTTTAAATAAAGTAAAAAAGAAATATCAAAGCTCTCAGAAACAGGCCTTCAGACAGGCAAGAATGCCTATACATGGATGCAAGTGAGAGATGGGGCAAAAAACCCCATTAAGTAAGCAAGTTAACGACTCTCTGTGTACAAGGGAAAGTACTTTTCCCCAGCTGCCCTCCCTCTCTCCCACTAATTAATATGCAACAGTGACTGTAACTACAACTTCATATCACAGCAGAAAACATTAAATCACTACACCTCTGATACAGACACCTATGAGTTCTGACCTCTTGAGAGCTGGTCCACAGGCACTGCCATTTTACTGAGATCGGTTGTTTTGTGAATTGTTTTGTTTTTCAAACATAACTTCTCTCCTGCTTAAAATCCTTTCTTCTTGTCAGCAGCTGACAGCCTTTCTGAATGCCTCCCCGTACTAAGCAGCAAAACATTTTATCCCACTTGTTTTCCTATGCCAATTTATTTTTCATGAGTGTGTACAGTGAGGTAGGTAGGATTTAGGAGAAAATTGCTAAAGCCTCTGAAAGTCTTCTGGAGCACAAGGTAACCATTTCTAAGTTAACACCCTCCAACAATGTTGCAGCTTTTTCTTAAACACCTTTTTCTGCTCCTACCTACCATTCCTGCAGACAACTAAACCTGTTCCAAGGTTAAAATAGGAGCTGCTCTTCTCCATGTGAACATACGTTGGCTGAGCTTCAAACTCTCTCCAAAGAGATGTAATCTGATTTTTGAAAAAGAAAGCCCTGAACATTAAAAAAGATAATTCACCTAAGAATTTGTTCCTGCAGAAATATGAAAGATAGTGATGTAGTTTCAAGATGTCTTTATGGACTTGTTTTCATTTTGCTCTGTGGTCAGTTACTGAAGAAAATAACTTCTTTCCAGAGTCACTAGGACCACTGCTGCAAACAGAAAAATCACTACATTGATTTTGAAAGGAGATACAACTTGCATCCACAAGTATCAGTCACTCATCGGGATCCTAGTGTGACTGGTACCCTCACAACACAATTAAGGCCCAGACAGAATTCTTTCTAAATATTTGTACTACAAATTAGAGGTGGGAAAGTATAAGGAAAGAAAAAAAAAAACAAACCCCAACACACACCAGGCAGCAGTATGAAAGTATGAGCAGCCCAATCACTATGAAAAAACTGTGTAGACAACCAAACTGGCATTAACAAGTACTATGAAAATCAATGAGGTGGCTCTGCATAAATTCATATGCTGCTGTCTGAACAGTATGAGAACGGAAAAACCAAGGTCCTGCTTGAAAGCATTAATAAACAGAAAACATGCCCATGCAGTTCAGCACCTTTCTGGTTATACTTCATTTTCCAAAGATTTCCTACTTAAAAGTGTTGGAAGATAAACAAAAGACACTCATTTCAGACACAGAGATTAGACAACCACTTTGTTAACAGCACACAAACTCCTGCAGACTCCAGCCAAAATTCAAAGCCTCATTGAAGCGAGCACTGTAAAAAGGAACTGGAAGATCCAAAGAAGCTGCAGTCTACGTAGGCAGAAGTCAGGAGAAAGAAAGGCCTTGCTTCATTTTAGATTTCAATGACATGCAGTAAGATTCAGAGTTTTTGAAAGAGCAAGGCAAGCAAGTGAAAATAAGAATTTCAGCCAAACTGCTCATGTCAGAAAGTATACAGTGCTGTGCAGCTACTCCAACAGAGCTATGCACAGCATTACAGTTTCACCAGGAAGAAAATACGGGCAAAAAGGAACAGAAAAAGGCAACATAGAAGACTGGAATTACAGTAAGTCATAGAAGATGGATTACAATTATTCCCAGTATTTGTAATACCAAGAGCACTCTGCCATTGTCATCTACCATGATAACAGATGACCCCACTCCTGGACACCATGGGCCTAACTGACAAGTCTTACTTGAGTACAACCTGGAAGTCCAAAAATTGAACAGATCTGAACGTATCAAATGCTTCAAGTAATAGCTAACTCCTCCTTGTTCTTTAAAATTCATTTTTTGATCTCTTATTTACAGCTTGAAGCCTCAGCATCTTCATTCACTGCCAGTATTATCAATCAAACGGTATCTGCCATAAAAAAAACAGTTGAAGATTCACAGAGGAATGCTTTCTTTAGTGGAAGGACCACACTATTCCACTGCTATTTCCATGTCAGGAAGAAAAAAGTCCAACCAAACAAACCCAAAACAAAAAGCATTTGCTTTTTTTTATCAAGTTCAGCTAAACCCATTCAGAAAAATCAAGACAGATTTGGAGTCCTAACCCATCCTGCCACTGCCCAAAAGAGGAAAGTGAAGCTACTGGGTAAAAAGGCTCTAGACCAGAATGACTTATTGGATAACCAGGACTGTTCAGGTTGTTCTAAAGCCACCGGAGTGAAGTCAAGGTTCTGCCAATTTGTCTTTGGCAGTGTTTTAGCTGCAGTGTTAAAATAAACTAGGAAGAAGATGCTATAAGGAAAAAGGCCCCAGTGGGATTCTTCACTGAGACTTCAAAAACAAAGGGAGGCCTGAATAACAATTTAAAAACCAACAGAACACCAAGTGCATTAACTGAACTATTTCTGAAATACTGAAAGAAAAATGCACTCTCTCACTCTCTCATCTCTGGTGATGAAGTCCAGGAAACTGCCACTTTTTTAGAGTGAACATAATTTGGTATTGTCACCTGTGGTACTGTGCACAAATTCTTAAGAGAATCCCATCACCCTCTGTCATCCTGTTTCGCTTATAACCTCACCACAAACATCTTAAAGTCTAACTTAATACAGTCCTATATACCTTAAAGAAAATTGAGCACAAGGAATCATCACACTATCTCCTCTTTAATTTTTAGTCTTTGTGTCTCCAGTTGCTTATCAAGGTCACTGCTCTTTTTAAAAAATAATTATTTAAAGCTTTCAAACTTCAGATCTTCCTAACTTCAATGTTAAGCATCACACACCTCCTTCTGATTTGTCTTATGAGTAATTTATCAATGTAGAATAATAAAACCCAAGTGAAAACAAAGTTTATACAGATGGTGCTTGGGAGTAAAATAAAAATAAACTATTTAGAGAAAACACAACAAGTACATATGCACCCAATGAGTAGAAGATGTTTGCATGAAGGCCCCAAAATTTAAAGTAAGATGCATAAGCAATTTCCCAGACCCTTCACTTCACATGAAAATATTCGTGAAAAGCAGCACAGAGAAGACTTAAAACCTGATGACTACACATGTATAAAATGGGCAGTGTTCTGAAGTGCAGCTGTAACATGGCTTTGCCGGCAAGGAAATGACATAAAAACTGTGCCAGAAGCCTGGAAGTCAAATCCTCAAAGCTTAGGAAAAGCTGAAGTTTGTTCATTTGTACACAGACAGAGCTTTTATTTACAAAGCTATTTTGCCCTCACATCCCCAGCATTCCTATCTCATTAAAAGAGCAAGGATAGAGGATAACTGCTGCAATGAAGTAGATTTCTTCCCCCAAAATACATAAAAATATAAAAAGAGAAACCAAGGGAAAAACCCTATTGCCTTTTATGCAGACAATAACTTCCAGGACAGAAGGCTTTCCTCTGAGTGTCACAGATGACCAAGTTCACTTCTATCACTATCAGTGCAGAGCTGACAGATTTGTCTCTGAGGAACGAGGCAGTAAGGTGCTCTCCCAAGCCCAGACTTGAGTTCATTGCAGCTCTAAATATTCCGGTCACCGAATGAGGACATTGTTGAATTCACCTGTTCTTCAAAAACATAAGCAGTGCTAACACCAGCATTTCCTAAGCTTACAGGGCCTCATTCTGCAGCCTCAGAATGGTTCTTCACAGAGAGAAGCAGTGCTAAAGTTTTAAGAAGGTTCTGTCCATAAACCTCCTATAATTGACTGGGGGAACCAGAAAATTGTTTACTGATAGAAACTGATTCTCTGTGAACTGTTCCTACAGTTTAACACTAACCACTTACCTGCCCCCATTCTTCTGCAGATTGGGTTTTCCTTAACTTCGTGGACAGCTGAGAATTCCTTAAACTCATCTCCAAACACAAAGAGCTTAGGCACAGTTTAGACAGTTCTCATGGCTACTGCATTTTAGGGTATTTCATAAGTAAAAAACACAACAGAATTTTATGCACAAATAGCTGTGATATACGCAGACTACCATTCAAATTCCAGATCAAAAGTACAGCTGGCAGTTTAAAATTAAATGTACGCATAGGTACAGGAAATCCTTCACGCTGCAGCTGAGACCCAAACATGAAAACAGGTTTCATCTCTAGGTCACAATCCAGCAAGGCATTTAAGCATGAGAGCAACATCATACATCCGAGTAGTCCCACATAATTCAGCTGCACGTGGTGTACCAGCGTAAGCACACAAGTGCTTTGCTTTATTTAAACTGTGGCCAGCAGAACACAAGCCATCTTATACTTGAGTGTCTTGGGTTTGTAAACTATTATCTGAGAAGACTTTACAGAATTTTATCTATTAAAATATTCCTACCTGAACTGAGAACTAAGATGTTCGCAACAGAGACTCATGTACTTTTCCCTCTGTGTGTGAGCTGCGAACATTTCTCTACATTTCAATACTGAAACTCAATTAGCCAGTTGTGGTTTTTTCCCTTTGTATCACTCTTAGATGCTCTTTGCCTAGCGTACTGCTCTACAGGTTACACTCCAAACAGTAACAGTGTGCTTCACTGGAACTATCTGTAGATTAAGGCAGTTTTTATTCTGTTGTTTTAGTCACATAAAAACACCTTTTTAAAAGAGCTGTTAAAAAACATCAGAGCAACTGTCTCACATATTTATAAACGCACTCTCTTTTGCAGACTTAAGTAGCAGGCTGAAACATTCATTAGTTAATTTTACCAGTATGTGAAAATAAAAAAATTAAAACGAACACCTGGTAAACAAAGGCTTGTTCAGTTTAAACACAAACAGAAATGAAAAAAAAAAAATAGAGACTTGACAGACCTCTGTTAACTTAGCTTGTGGTTTAACACAGAGCAGAGTTTACCACCTAGAAATACAGAAAAGCAGATCTCACAGTACTAGTTTAACACCAGTAACACTCAGTCGGATGCTACCTCTATCCAGGAATATAAATCAGTCTACTCACTCCCATGGTATTACATGTGCTTTCTTCTCCTGCCCCAATTACAATTTCCTTGGTCTAAACATTCTTCCTAGTCTTAAGAGTGAAAGGATTTACTCCAGCAGTATTAAATCTTAATAAATGCTAAACTGTTCCTTCACAGACAGAGAGCAACAGGAATAACACAAAGAAGCTACAAGGAGATAATACCGTGTCCATTGTGATCCACGCCACACCATGCCTCAAATACATGAATCCTTCTTAAACAACACGTTATGCATTGGCTAATGGAATGTACATAAAATGCCATTTAAAAAAAAAAAAAAAATCACACTTTATGTACATTACCTGGATCTTCTAAATATCCTAAGAACACCGGCATTTTTTCAGGGATTATATTTTTACACAGACTTTATACTTTGCAATTTGCCATTCTTTCAGTGAAGAGCACTGTAGTTAAGCATATTTAAATTTTATCGAAGTTTATTTCTCACCCTAATATTTTCAACTGAAATTTGGATTATGTGACTAAACCAACGTACATCAGTAAGAATTTAGCAACAACGTAGCATCCAAAAAGAGCTTAACTTTCAAAGGAATAAAGGATGCTACATTTAAAAACAGTTACAGATGATACACCAATGTTTCAAATACTGTGAAAGGGAGGTATGATTTATGAGGAAAGAGGAGCAAATATTACAAGAATAAATGTTGTTCAGCTCAGGGGTAGTGATGATAAGCCACTACTGTCTTGATCTCAAACGTAGTTACTTTAAAATAAGTTGCAGGTTTGCAGAGACAAAATGAATACAATTATTTTACAGTTCTTCCCATTCCAAAACATGCTTGTTTAATAGCACAACCTGCATTGTTCATCACTTAATTGCAATGCAGTTCTGCTTAGCCAATTACATAAAAAACATATTTTTACATCAGAAGACTTGAACATGTAAAAGTTAAGTCAATAGTAATGTTGATACTTCAGTAGGAAATACATTATTGTTAAATGACTTATATTTAGGTCATCTTGTGAAAGCAGCTGCTTTATATTCCCTAGTTCCACCAAAAAGGAAAAGTGCGGTAAGATCTCTCATTGACAGCTGCATTCAAAAACATACCAGTTACATAAGTTTGCAAATTGCATGGTGCCAGAGTTAAACATCTAAGCATTTTAATGACAGTTCTTAAAATGCTATCTCAGCAAGAATGACTCAACTTCGCTGCATAAGCCGCACTCCAGATAAGAAGCAACTAGGTGGATTTTATAGAAAAAACTTTTTTGTGTTGTGCTTTAATTCAAATTGCGCTAAGTGAATTCTGCTTGTTGAGACCTGCAAGCTTCACCAGTCAGTTGGCATCTCCATCTCTCCTCCTTGGTTTCAACAAAAGGATCTCAAGCTCACCCATAGACAGTTAAGTAAATACTTGGAAAACAGGTACGGTTTTCTACTGTTCCTCAAGGGGAGAGATTTACCAACCACCAACCGAAGGTCTAAACCTACAAACCAGAGCCAGGCCTTGTCTGTATACAGGAAAAACATGGCTATGCCAGAAGAGCGTGAGGGTACAGACCAGCTCTCTCCAGTATAAGCTACCTTTATCAGAGGGTTCTATCAGGTATCTGTGTCTGTGAGGAAAACATTAATAGTGGCATGGTGCATCAGCAAGTCTCTTACTCTTAGCCCAGTCTCATATACAGAAGGTAGACTCTGAAACGCCTTGAAAAGTTTAGGAGCAGCTGTCCCTACCCCAGAGAAAAATACTGGTACACCGATCACAACCACTTTCCTTCACACCTTTCCTTTGACTGCTATGTCAATTGGGTAGGTAAAACATAAAACTTCCCTGACTCATGTTTTTTTTCCCCCATCCCCTCTCTCTGATGCTATTCATAGAAAACCTATGAATAGTAACAGGAGGGAAGCTATCAGAGAAGAAATGTGGGTAGAACTTGCACAATTCTTGGTTGTTTGGCAATTCACACAGGGACCTGAGTAACAGCAGCCGTCTTGCTTTAATTTCACTAGTACTTCACAACCCTGCTTCAGCCACCTGACTACTGACACAGGGCCTGCAAAAGCTCAGGGAAGTGCTACACGGGCTTGTATTTGAAAGGCATTTCCCAGAACCACAGGAGTTAGAACTACTTTACAAAATGATTCTACTTACTCTGATGTTAAAACATCGCAATCTAGGAAAAACTTATCACCTACCTGCAAATCTACTGTTCTCAGGATTGAAAACTGCCTTCTGCTTAAAAAAAAAACCTAAAAATTCCTTTGCATGTCATACAGGACCTTAAACCTTCAGGTTATCACACAGGCCTTCTCATTTGACAAAAGGTACAACTCAAACAAAAAAAAATTAGTTCCTCAGAAGTACTATCGTAAACTTAAACGTTAAGTTTTGCAACACCACAATTTTGCCATACACATGGCAGCACTGAAATCCTTAATTGTACTAAATAAACACAAATACATATCAAACACACATCTACAAAATCAGTTCTGAACGTATCAACCTGCAGCCAGTCTTAAAGCTCATATCTACTATAATACAAGCTAATACAAAGAAAAGGTTAGTGGTATGCTCAGAACCTCTGGCATTTAAACATGCAAGGCCAATCCAGCACATCACTGGACAACTTTCTAATTGAAGAGAGCGTTTTCTTCTACCTACTTTTAACATGCACGCTATGACAGATCACAGATCATCAGCGTAACCTTTGCTCACGACATTGCTTTCAAAGGCAGCGAAATCTCAAACTTTAAATGCCTGAAAGGCGTTGGCAAGGGAAAACCATCCCCTGCATAATAATGTCACTCTTTGGGGAGTGCTTGATGCTCCGACCCTCACTAGGGTGGGGTGCTTTATAAATAGATGCGTTTTTTTCCCCCAGTGCCATGTCCCAAGCGTTTGGGTGGCGATAGGAGAGGAGGCTGTTTATAGCCATTATTAAATGAACTCTGAATTGGTCAGGAAAATGGGGGGGGGGCGGGGGGGAAGGAAAGCTGCTGCTACCTGAGCCAGGCCCAAAACCGTCTGCTCACCCTTCTCCTCCCTTTCTTTCCCCATGCCCAGCCCCAAGGGGCTGCCGTGCCACCCCCTACCCTTTTGCGAAGGCGCCTGCAATGCAGGGGCTGCGCAGCGGAGCCCCGTGGCCAGGCCACCGGGGGAGGGGGTGCTCCTGGCAGCAGCATCCCAACCAAGCTCGCACCCTTCCCATTTCTCTCCCTCTCACCACCCCGACCTAGTACCAGCTGCTGCTGCCGGTGATGGCGCCTCGTTCCTCGCCCGGGCTACAAGCGGAACGACCCTGCCCGCCGCCCGCCTCCCCCCGGGCCCTCCCCTCTCCCGCAGAGCCGAGATGGAGAACAACACCCGCGCAGGCCACCCCCGCTTGTTTACAAGCCCCGGGGCCCAGGCGGCGGGAGCCGCGGCCCTCCAACGCCCCGGCGTAGCCCGGCCCCGCCGCCACCCCCTCACCCTGGCCCGCCAGAGGCTCCCGCACTGCGCAGCGCCACTTACCCAGCCCGGCCGCGGCGGACGGTGCCGGTTGTGGCGGGCAGGGCCGCGCTCCCGAAGGTGCGTGGGGGCAGGGAGGCCGGGGACAGGCGGGGACGTCCGCGGTGGGACCGGCGGCGGGCGGGCGGGCCGGGGGAGAAGGGGAAGGAGGGGGAGAAGGAGGAGGGGGGCACCCGGCTGGCGGCCTCGCCTCAGTTCATTCACAGGCTGCGGCTGTCGAGGGCGGCTCTCTGCCCAGGGGGAGCCCAGTGCTCATCTCGCCTCCGCTCCTCGCTCGGCCGCCGCCGGCCCCCGCTCCCCGGCCCCCTCCCTCCCGCCCTCCCGAGCTCCGCGCCCACTCGCGCAGCTCCGCGGAGCGCCGTCCGCGCCCCCCCCCCCCCCCACCTCCCTCACGCAGACACACACACACGCACTGCGCCGCCGCCGCCTCCTCCTCTGTGCGCAGGCGCGCCGGGCGCTGTCGCCGCCGCGCGCGCCTGCCTGCCGCCGCTCCCCTCCCCCGCCGCGGCCACACAGCGCGCGCGCGCGCGCCGCAGGGCGGGGGGAGGAAGGAAGGGGAGGGGTGTGGGGGGGAAGCGCGCGCGCGGCGGCCGCCCCTCCCGTGAAAAAAAACCAAAACAAAGAACCCCAAAACGCGACAAACGCCGCTTTTCGGGGCAGAACTCGGCCCGCGGCGTAGCGGGCAGAATCCCCGGATGTTGGGGCTGGGAGGGCTGCAACGGCGGCAGTGGCGGCGCGGGGAGGAGGGCGGGACACAGGAGGAGGCGCGAGGCCGTTAAAGGTATTACATCACCCTCCGTCCCCGGTCCCGGCCGCACTGAGCATGTGCGGAGCGCGTGGGAGAGGCACGAGCTCGGGAAGGGTGGGGTGGGCGAAGACGTCATCGGCACCGCCCCTATCTCGGAGGGGAGGGGCGGGGCCGCGCTGAGTGCCGGCGGCTTCGGCGGCGGGTCCCCGTCCCCGTCCCGTGGCGGCAGCGGCGGCTCAAGGTCGCTGTTCGCCTGAGGGAGCGGGCAGCGGGGCCCAGGCCGAGGCCCCAGCGGGGTCAGCCGCAGCTGCGCGCCTCGTTTCCCTGAGGAGGCAGCGGGCGCCGGGAGCAGCGGCTCTTGCTCCGCGGCGGGGACGGGCGGAGGAGAAGCCACCCGGCTCGCGTCCCGTCCCCAGAGCCGCGGGACACGCTGGGCTATCCTCTTACCCGCCTAAACCGGAGCCCCGCAGGCTTCCCCGCTGAAAGCCCAACTGCTGGCAAACCAGCAGCGGATTACCAGTAATGAACGCGTAATGGGTTTAATAATCCCACAATTTCCAGATGCCCTTTGATAAAGGCTGGCCTGGTGACAAAAGGGACCGGAGAACGTTCAGGGAGCGGCTCCCCCCGCCAGTCTGCAGGGAACGCAATGAGAGGACAAACCCGCTCTGTCTAATAGGGGGAGGCGAATGCTGGGGGGTTGCTCAGGGAAGGCTGCGGTGGAGAGAGGTGGCTGGGGGAACGCTCCTGCGGCTAATTCCAGCAAGCCAGGATTAAATCACGGGGCTGGGGCTTTTTGAGGTGGAGTGGGTGCGAGAAGGAGTGTTTCCAAGGGGAGGGTTAGGCTTGCATAGGAGTTTTCAGGCTGTGAAGAAGGACTTGACTACAGGGGTAGAGATGCTGAAGAGGGCTGGGGAAAGGTGAAGTGGATGCTTAGCAGCAAGGCTGTCTAGATAGTTTCCATTTTTAATAGCAATCAGAGCAAGCTGCCATATGTTAAGGTTTCCCTAAATGGAATGTTTGGAAAGTCCTAAAATTGCTGGTTATTTTCTGTGTACCATTGCAGGTAACAATCGGTGCGGCTTCATCCCGAGTGTGCCAGTGTCTGAAGGCAGTTAATGGAGGGCACTGGTCCAGGTAAGATCTACCAAACCAGCAAAGCCCAACCCAGAGATAACTCAAAAAGCTGTAACAAATAAAACCTCACTGTTGTAGGGCTTTCCTATAATAGGTAAACTGACTGTTCCAGTGTGATTACAAAGTCTCCAGTGTCCATCGCTGGCTGGGGCTGAATGGAATGTTCAGACCTGATCTTACTGTATTCACCCTAACCGCGATTGTTAGCGTGATACCGATCTCCCCTCAGTAGTGCCCAACTTTGTGTTCACTGCTTCAGGCCTTTGGATTGTTGTTAAATGCAGCAAAATTTGTTCCACAGCGAAAGGGTGATTTTGGAAGTCCATGGAGTACTTTCCATAATCTTCATGAATGCAGTTTTGAATTTCCTCTTGGTATCCAAAGACAGTTGGTTACAATTTTGATGCAGTTCAGATTTTAAAAACTGCGTTTCATTCCCCCCCCAAGCTTCTACAATGTACAGACAAGGTGGAGGTTTTGCAGAGCTGTTTCTGCAGGCACGTGCCATGCTCCTTTAACCTCCACTTTTAAACAGGAATCTGATTTTTCACCCTCCTTATCCACTTTAATAAATCTCACCTAACACTTTGAATTACATAGAATTGTGCATTTCCTTTAGGTTCTCTTACGTACAGCTGCGGGCTTGTGTGTTTTGTTTTGGTTTTGGTTTGGTTTTTTTTTTTTAATAAAAGGGAGGGAAAACATGACCCAGCTTTTTAGATGATGCCCTAGTTTTAAGCTGCAGGAATGTAATGACAGCAGAGAGTTTGCTGCTGTCATTTTCTATTTATATGTTTTTCTTGGGAAACTGGATAGAGTCAAATTACCACAATATTTTCTTGAAGTGTAACTTTTATTTAGTTTGCTAGTTTTGCCTGGGCTGTTGTACTGACAATGGTAATAAATATTTGCACAAAATTCAAACACACATTCAATTAGGGTAAAAGAGCTGTGGGAAACCTATGCCTCCACTATGTGTATTAGTTGCTGGTGAGACTACAACTCCCAGCAGTCAACTCTTTATTTTCTCTTTAGCTTCAGATGAAGGTGGTATGCAGCTGACTGGGACCTGTAGTCACTAGAGTCATTAGCTCCACAGTCAAGGAGGCAGTAAAGAGATCCAGTGCAAACCTCTTCCAACACTGCATCATAAACCATAACTGAATTATTGAGAAGAATCATATTTCACTGTTTGGAACAAGAAATTACTATCAGCATAATCAGGCTTATTTAAAATGACGTGCTGTTCCACAGTATATTTTTAGAGAATATTGTTTTTACAGAATTTTTTTTTTTTTGCTTCCTGTTACAGCTTTTAAAAAGTCTTTAGATGGAGGGTATTTGCCAAGAGTATTTCTAAAAAAAAAAATGTATCTAAATAAATAGGTATTTACCACCTGTGCACACTTGGTTATTGCAGGCAGAAGGATGATTTTGTCCAAAGCATTCATTAAAACTGTCCTTTTAGAAAATTCCACACTTTTGCATTTGTTCCCAATGACATCATTTCGCATAAAAAGAGAATGTGGGACTGCAGTTGCTACTGGGGTCACGTGGCAATTTAAAGTTTCCATTGTAATGGCCATATTCTGTATGAGTCTGCTGTAATTTCTGCGTGTTTTTATTGCACAATGCTCCTCTTGCTCCCTCAGTTTTAATACCAGTTGGTTCAAGTTCTTTTATTATAAGGCGTATCATGAGGCATTGGAATTTTGTCAGTATGTTCCTGAAGCAGGGGACATTTAGGACCAATATGAATGGTTGTGTTGCATGATTTAGATTTCTCGATCCCTAGGTGAAAGAGCTGTACTTCTCTCCATGTCTCACATGCAGTTTATTCACAAGGTCAGTAAAGCAGAGCCTTTTGGTTTCTGCCTCCCTTACTCAGGGACAATGTCCGCCGTCGTCCCATGTTTGCCATGAATGTCTGGTGTCAGTGGGGAATAATATATTTGAAGTTACTCTGCAACTTTAAAAGTTGGTAGACTGTGGGCTTTTGGTTTCTTGGAATGGGATTTGTATCACTAATAATACTCATCTAAATATTAGACGTCTAATCGAGCTGTTCTCCAGGCTGTCCTGGTTCAGTGGCAGAAAACAGGCACCTTCAGATGACCGATACTCCCAAGCTTACACTGGTGTCTAAAGCAGGTTGGGTGAGTTGCCTTCTGAAGGTGACTTTTTCTCTCTTGTAGTTTCTGTGACCACAGAAGAAGCTGAGATGACCACCAAGACTAAACCCTTGATTTTTACATGGCTAAAATGAATTAATTACCTGTGGTAATTAATTTCTAATAGAAATCTTCATATTAATGATATGTGTGGCCTGGAACAGTGCGATCAGGAACTTGCCAGAGCTTTATACTTGGCTGGCAAAGTACTGATGCCCTGCCCCATTGCTTCTCCAGTGGGCTGTACCTATTTTTGGCATCTAAAAGCCAGCTGGATGACTCTGCTACAGGCTTTGCACCTTCTTGGCACTATTCCTGCAACACCCTGGTGTGATGACATCTGTAGGTATCTGCTACGGCAACTGTGCCATTGGGAACTCCATAAAATGCCAGTGCTGCAGCTATGATTAATAATCACTTGATGTTTAAACCATCAAATGCACACACCTAGGGTGTATCCTGTATCCAGAGTGAATTTATCTGAAAGATATCATAAAGACTTTGGTCTTTTTGAAGAACATCTTACGCAAATGTCCCGCATCCTTGAAACGCGGCAATTCTGATATAACTCACTTTCTGCTGGAAAAGTGCTCCACAAACTGCCACACTGCAGCCCCTCTGAGGTGAGATTTATGCTCTCCTGTTAGCTTTTTAAAACAACATCCAAACAGTCAGGACATGTGTTAAAAAACAAATACTGGTAATTTCCAATTTACAAAATGAGGTACAATATCATCAGGGCATCACGATGTGGTTTTCTTATTCTAGCTGTAAGAGAAAGCCAGCAGTGCTGAGTCATGAGTTTTATTTTTCCAGCGAGAATTTGCTGATGGAAGGAACCTGCAATTCAGGAAAATCAGCAAAAGCAAAGTCCAGTAAAGACCAAAATACCAATAGAGGGAAAATCCTTTTATGCTGGAAATTAACATAAAGCTGTATTCTAGAATATCATTATCATCTTTGTCCCTCCGTTTTCCTCCTGCTTTTTTGTATGTACCATACAGGAAATGCATGGCACCTCCCAATTTCTGCAAAAGTCCAAAGTAAGATGACAAAAATGCAGGCAGCTCAGGAAGATAAATGCAGTTTGTCAAGGTTTTCAAAGCTCATCTGCAAATCACCTCCATTTCACACGGTTCCTTCTGTCTGTAGATAAATGTCACTGAAGACATGGTGGCCAGGAAAATTAGCTTTTCAAGTGAAATGGGGAAACGAAAAAAGAATGTCAGTATAACCTATAAGCATTTTAAAGAAAATGAAAAGTGAGGAAAAAGAGAGAACCATTTAAATATTCTTTTTATTTTTTTCCTCTTCCCCTCTCAGCAGTCTCAGTAGTTGAAATGGAAAATTCTTGCCAGAAAGCCTGGATGTCCTGAATCTGTTATAAAAAGGGATGAAATACCCATGTCTTGACATGCCAGGGTATTCCAATTCATTTTGGCCCCTGTGCTGTCTACCAGATTCACAATGCTATGATATAAATGGTCTTATTGGGACCACCTGCATCACTCTTCAACACAGAAACCATGAATCAGCTTAAAGCAACATTAGTAGAGAACTAAGCTGAAGGATTCGGAAGGCTGGGTGAAACTCCCCTGGGACAGGACTGCAGCACAGACACCCTTCTGCAGTTCTTTCCATCCTCAGGGGATACACTTTACTGAACCTTCATCTGCCAGCAGCGAATCCTTACAGAGTCTTTGTGTTCCATGCTGAAAGGTTAATTTTCTCGACGAGATCTTCTCTTGCTCTAAGAGAAGCTGTGAAGTAGAGAACAACCAGAATCTTTTATCTGCTGGACTTTAGCCTATTCCCTTCATTAGATGGCCCCTCTGTTTTTAGAACGCGAGGGTCTATGTAAGTTGCTGTTCTCATTTGCTATTAGTAGTCTGTGCATGAAGGCCTGTATCCTCCGAGGAGCGGTGACAAAGCTTCCATTGACCTCAGTGCTGCAGGATCGAACCCGTAGTCATTAGCATGTTGTAAAAACGCTGTTATCCCAGCCAGTTTTAATGGGCCAGCCTACAACTGTCAGTTGTTTAACCGAAAAATTAGCTTAGCCATCACAGCTAAAATTACATGTCAGACTGTTGATGCATAAGAATACTTCAAACTGAGTCATCAAGTCTTATGATGCTCTTAGGGTTTTATAAGTATTAATATTCTAGCAAGAGATCCTGAAATTGGATAGACTGGAATTTCCAGATGTGAAGGAGATGAGTTCTGATGAGGGGATAAGATTTATATTCTGTGAAACTCTTTTTTTTTTTGTTGTTGTTGTTTGTTTGTTTGTTTTTTGTTTTTGGTGTTACTAGTCCTTTTCTTCTTTAAATAGCCAGATAATAGGTGACAAGATAGTTGCCTTCTTTGTACAATCAAACATAACTTACTGTTTTTGCTACATTCAGTCATAAAAATCTGGTGATTCAGCTGTCTCTTTTAACAAGCCTATCAGCTGGGACACAGCTGAGGAGAGCATTTTTGTACGTGCCAATTAAACGTTAAATTAAGCTAAAAAGCAGCATGTCAGAATCAAATAGCCAAGGTGTGGAGGTATTTGAAATCTGAACATTGCTTAGCATCTTGCAAAATAGGTTTTCCACGGTACCACGGACTCTGGAGAGTCTGGGGTTTAAAGGATAGACCTGTTCTGGAGCTGGATGTTGCCACCTGCGCCTTTTTTAGTTGACAATGTAACTGAAGTTTAAATTTAGTTTCATTACCTAGGTGCTGGTGTGGTATGGCTGTCAGAAGACAACGTTTCGTGTTTGCTGGCATAAGGGGCGTGATAAAAATGGACATGAGATCACAAGCTATATGTGGTGGTTTTCTTAGGAGAGCAAAACAAGTAGTAATTCGAATTTTTAAGACTTTTATGACAACCCTCCCTGCCCGCCTCCCTGCCCTAATGTTTCTTTGGGGATAGTACGGAACAAAATCTTAGCAAAGCAATAAGGGCCATTATGAGAAGAAACTGCTGTTGTGCAGTTCAGGCTCAGAGTTTCAGGAGGAGGAACCTATCAGGAAAGGAAAAAAAGGAAAATCTCATATTGCAGGTCACACCAGCACGAGTTCTTTTGTAGAACAGTTAAGTGTGTGTAATGTGGCGCAGCTTAATATCGGAGTATTACTCAAAGCATGGATGCTACCTGGAGAAAATCCAAGTCTCCACCCTATACAGAAAGGTATCCTTCCTCCTCAGGAAATTTCAGTTAATCCAGCGGATTAGGAGACATTTGAGAATGTGATTTCGTTTAAGGATTTGAAGTGTGTTTGTTTTCATTCATTGTAGTCTATCACTCATATTTATTAAGATACATCCATGTGTCTGTTATATTTTTGTGTTTAAAGGCATGTATTATATTTTTACAAACACTTCTTTTATGCATTTGTTAACCTTTATAGGAGCAATCAAACAATTGGCTTTTATAATTTATCATGTCGAATGCTAATTACTCCCTTGTGTTGTTTTACTCTGATTTATGTTCAAAATAAATACTATAATCCATTGTAAGAGACAAAGTGAGGAAGAGGAACAAAAGCTTGTTTTACAAGTTGAGAAAAATGATGAGGTGAAAAAGGGACAGCACTGGCGATGTTAATTCACAGCAGTCTGTTGAAAACAGGATTGGAATCATTAGCTCTCTCTACAGAGGTCACAAGATTGCCGTTCTATGACATAAATTTCAATTAATATAGACAGTGTCTCAACATGAAAGTAGCAGTTGACCTGAGCTGAACCCAAGTGAGATGAGATGCTCATTACCAATAACAATTAGCAAATATTAATCTTCCTGCAACTGCGAACTGAAAAGCAAAGTTACAGACTTCCAGAGCACTGAGCAAACTCTTCATTCTGCTGCTAACTCTCTAGGTGGGATTCGTGAATACTCAAAGACAGCGGTTGTGGAATGCTTCGTTCTCATCTTGCTGCGAAAGCAACTGCCTGGGAAACCCGCAGTAAAAACCACCACCATCCTGATGCAATTTCTAGTGTTGTCTACAAAGATAAAGTTTAGGATCTTTTCTGAACATGAACCCTAAAAGTGTTGAAGTTGATCCAATGCCTTTCAAGTTAAACTCAAGATTCCCACTGACTTCAGCGAGTCTGGATTAGGTTTAAATTTCTTATTTGCTCGGGGAAGCATTAGTACTGTCAAAAGGACTTTCATCAGTTTAAGCTGGATTAAAGATACCGTAGTCATTTGTTATAAAATCATAGAATAATTTTGGCTGGAAGGGACTTCTGGAGGTCATCTAGTTCAATCCTTGGCTCAAAGCAGGTCCGAATGAGATGGGTTTGCTCAAGTGTTTGTCCAGCTCACTTTTGAATGCCTTTGAGAATGGCAATTCCACCTCTGGGCACCTGTTTCTGTGTTTCAGAATTTTCTGTGTTGTGATTTGCGTCCATTGTCATATAATTATGTCCCTCTGAAAAGAGTCTGCAAGACTGAAGACAGCAATAACATCTCCCCTTATCCTTCTCTTCTTACAGCTGAACAAAGGCGGTTCTCTGTCTCTCTTCATCTTGCTGGCCCTCCACTGCACTTTCTCCGGTATGTTGAAGAATTTACATACCCAGGAAAGGTAATAGGAGGCTGCTTACCTAGCTTTGATTTGAATACTTGTGGCTAGTATCCTGCCTGTTGCTGTCACATATTAAATACTTTTTAACATCATTTAAAAACTCAGCTATGCAAAATAAAACGTTACTGTCTTTTGTGACTCTCCTGAACCTCTCTGCACACCTGTGCTACCATACACAGAAAGCTGATGGATCCTCAACAAGCACGTGGTTGCTTTCACTGAGGCTTAATGTCAAGTAAAAGTTGACTTCAGAAAGTGGAACAGGTGAAACGCTCATCAAATCACGTACACTTCTTGGATTTGGGTGCCTTTAGATTTTAAACACGTCTTCTTGCAGCATACCATGCTATACACCTCGAGGAGGAACAGGGGCCACCTTCCTGAGAGACCCCCATCTACCTGATCCTGGGCAGTGTAGAAAACTGTTTTAGATGTTGGTAGTAGTTAGAGTGGTCTTAGAGCTACTTTTTCTTCATTTTGGTTACGAGAAAGGGACTGGTGGAGTACCAGGTGCACCAAACTCACCCTCTCCCGATGCCAGCATGTCCTATCTGTCAGCTGATTAAGAAAGCACTGTGCTCTAATTTGCTTCTGTGGCATCCTGGGATTTTCCCAGATGAATAATCAGATCAGCTCTCTGTTGTGTTGCTGGAATGGAAGCTAATATTTAGCCACTGTATCTTCTTACTTCTTTACCTCCTTCAAACATGCACTACCTAAGCAGGATTTCTGCCCGAGACTGTTGTTCATGGAGATGCGAAGAAAAGCCCCATCCCCAGCAGCGCAGGCTCCTAGAGCTCCTTACATAACATCTTCATTAAAATGCCAGTCACAGGGTTCTGCTAAGAGCCAGGTCAGACTCTGATCAGATTTTAGGCCATGTTCACTTCTGGACTTTTTGCCTGAGGAATTCCACAGGTTCACATGCTTGATTATGCAATTATTTTATTAAATTAATTTAAAAAGTCCCTCCATGCACAGTTTACAGCCCCAAAACTGATCTTCCTCATAATTTAGGTTATGATAGTGAAAGGTTTAGAAGCAGAAATCTGGATTTTTCTTTTAAAAATGTTGGTTGGTAATGAAAATTCTCTGGTATTTTGTGTTCTGCTTTGGAAACACCAGCAGAGGGTGCCTGAAATCGAGACCAAACCCTGTCCCAGATATGTGCTGGAATTGTTAACAATATGAGTGTGAAAAAATAAATAAACTTCAATTTAGTTCCCCATTAAAACCAAAGAGGAATACAAGAATGAAAATGAAGGGAAACTAACTGCCTTAGAAATATTGCACTATTAAGAGGCTGACAAAAAAAAGGTAGTACTATTAACTATGGAAAAGAAAATAATTTGGTGATTAAGAAAGGAAAGTTAGTTACCTGATTCTGTCATTGACTAACAGCTGCTAAAGGACTGGTTCCCTGAAGGATCTTTTCGTGGGTTTGGGGAGACATTCCCTCCATAAGCTACTCCATAAGCTACCTCTGCATAAGGAGATGGAGGAAGAGAAAATTTTTCAGTGTGGGATTTAGCGTAGGTTCCTAATTTATGTTGCCTGGCCACCTCCGCAATGGAGTTTGTTTCTGCTGACTGTAGCGGGTGCTCAGGGAGATGGAGCTCTGCAGAATGAGCCTTTTGGTCGCCACCACCTTTTCCTCCTCCTGCCCCTCATGTAATGTTAAATGATGCAAGAGAGAAAGCATTCACTCGTTCCCTGCGTGAGTAGTCTTTGCAGTACTAGTGCAATGAGAGAGCCCACACAGAAAGAAACCTTTCTAGATTCATCACAGCAGATTTAAACGGAATAAATATTGGTTTATGTATCTATATATGTATCTGGAAAATTCCAGATATGGAAAGGGGGCGCCAATCTTTCCATTGATTTTGGTGACATTCAAACCCAGCCCAGGATGATAGATGCAGAGCAGGGATCTAAGAATCAGAATGTCACTATCAGTGATAATGTCTGCCTCTTCTCCACCATCAGAAGAGGTGTCAAGAAAGCACTTCTTCTACATCAAGAAAGCAAGAAAGCTTTTTTAAAAAGAAAAACATTGAATACTTGCTTTACCTCACTTTTCCAGGTACAGTATATTCATATGACATGGTATGTTCAGATATGTTCTAGCCTTACCTCTAGCTGTTCCTCTGAGGAAAAGTCCTTCATATATTTGTATCTTGACTTCTAACATTTCCTTTGAATAAACATGAAGAATGATGTAGAAGCCACACAAGCAAAATGGCAGTATCATCAAATGGAGTTTTGGTCAACTCACCTGAACACATCCTGTATTTTTGTTATTTATCTAAACTCAGGGAATTTAGTCACAGCCCTTAATATAAACTTATGAAAGGGAGATGGACAATACGACTCAAGACCTCTGAGTTCCATCACTGTCCGGTCACACTAAACAAATCTTCATGTAAATGGCCCATCTCCTGCAGGAAAGGTTGGAGTTTTTCTTTTTTTCTTTTTTTGTCCCTTTTTAACTACTTCTCTGAGTAAATGTGCTTTGAATGTCAATAAACAGGAGGAGAAGTCAAAGTGGCGTGGTCTGGAGGAACAAGCAGAGCGCAGGCAGGGTGATCAAATTCACCCTCCTATGAAGGACACATCTGGAATGCTTAAATCATGTTCAAGTATCCCATTAGGTCCATGAGAGAGGCTTCACGTGCAGGAGCTCTTTGTCTGGAGGCAGACTTTGTCCTGTAAAAAGTAACATCCCCTTTTTAAACCAATACAGCTAATGCAGGTGTCACTAAAAGCACACTGGGCATTCTGCAATGAACAGCGAAGCCAAGAGAAATCTAATTGAAAAGTCATGGATGTGAAATTTGGAAGAAGGGCAGGGCCAAGTGTAGCTGCAGTTCGTGGCGTCACTGCAGTTTTACAGCTTCAAACACAAGTGTCACACTGGGCAGAGGGTCGAAAATGGCTCTCGCTTCTTCTACAGAGGAAATCCTTCCCAGATGATGTCACAAAAAGTCACTGACTAACAATCAGGAGTTGTCTACTTCTGTGCCTGAAGATGCTTTGTATATTTGTCCTGCTGTCTGAATAAGAATTGTCTTGCCACTGTGTATCTTTAGATTACTACCTTGTATTTTTCTGTGATGCTCTGTTGTTATCAGATGCTTTTCTATGTTGTTTGGTTTTTTTTTTTTCTGAGGGAGGAAACAGTGAGGTGTAGGGAGAAGAGAGGAGAAAAGAATGATTTACTCACATTTACACCACTTTAACTTAGAGTTGGCTTAACTAAACTGTTGCAAAGGCTTGACTAACCATCTTTGCTATGTCTTTGCTGGTAGTAAACAATCTGTGGACTTTCTAGTCCTGAGACCAACTGGCCTGACCTGGCTGGCTTGTGTCTGTAGCTGATGCCCCTCAGACATACCCCACATTCCTTGGGACAGCGTGTGTGGGCCAAGCCATACCATGAACCATGGTAATCGTTTAAAAGTATGGATGATCAGGTGCCAGTGCATGACTCCACGCCTTGGCCCTGTTTGACTTACTGGTGTAGACGATGCAATTTCTCTGGTTTACCTTCTATTGCTTGGGAACAGGTTGTACTAAACTGTACTGCAGTGGCCGGGAAGGCAGGACCAACAGTTTTATTTACTGTTTGAAAAATGGATAGAAGACACAGTGGTTCAACTTGCCCTAATTAGAACTAGTCTCCCAAGTTCTAAACTGATGTGAGCTCACACACAAAACCTTGAATAAACAGACTGAAATGAAATGGATTCAAGGTGTAAGTACAATTAAGGGGAGGTTTGATGGAAGAAGAGGTGGAAATTATTTCCTTCAAGTTTCTCTTGAAGTGGCCTGAGTAAGGAGGCAGGCAGAAGGGGCTACGCGTGAAAAAACCACAAAGATGGAACAAGATGGCAAGAGATGAAATGCAAAGAGGTAAGGGTGGCTAGGAATGCAGAGACTTAAGTGCACAAAAACTCAGCAAGTGGAACTCCAGAAGGTGATTCTGATACAGAAAGCAGACAGCTTGTGCTCTTTGTAAGCAATAGGAAGAATTTCATGGATATTGCGACAGAATTGTACCTCAAATCAGCTTCGGATCAAAATGATTCCTATATTTAAAATGCTCGAATGGATGTCCCTTACCTAGGATAGATTTTTATGTTTTCAGTAAGTTATTACAAAAGAGACAACACTTTTTTAAAAATAGTAATTTGTGGTTAAACCAGATATGAAATAAAAACTATAGAAAGAATGAATATATCTGCTGTCTGAGCAAACAGATTTATCTAAGAAGCATTTTTAGCACTCCATTACGTTTACATGGGACTGTCTTTGCCTGGATGTGTGTGTTTGTCTCTCCTTCTAGCAGCACTAACCCATATGGTACAGGAAACACCCTGAAGCAGATAGCATGGAGTCAAAACTGGCATCACTGCACCTGTGCGCATTTTATGACCAATTTTCCTTATAATTTTCTTTTCCTAAACAAAAAACAGAAAGAGTTTTTCTCCTTAGAAGCTGTTTTGTTTTGCTTACAGTGGAAGAGAAAATACCAGAAAAGGGAATATTGCGCTGCCTTAATTGCTGTTCGTTTTAATGTTATTGTACCTGCATAAATAATTCAGTGAAGTAAGAGCATTTTTCAAATCTGTTTTACACAGACACTGAAATAATCTCAGATAATTGCACTGGAGCTTTATTTACTCTAACATGGATCAACAAAATTGCATCACAGTGCTGTGAAAAATGTTCACACCCATGCTCTCACAGTGCTATTACCAGGGCTGCAATCAAATCGTCTGAGGCCCCCTTGTGAACAGTCAGAGAGGAAGCGCTTCACCCATAAATCTGTGAAAACTTACTCATTTTATAGAACAACAGAATCACAGAATGGTTTGGGTTTGAACATCATCTGTCCCATGGGCAGGGACTCTTTTCTACCAGACCAGGTTGCTTAGAGCCCCATCCAACCTGGCCTTGAACACTTCCAGGGATGGGGCATCCAGAACTTCTCTGGGCAACCTGTTCCAGTGCCTCACCACTTTCATTGTAAAAAATTTCTTCCTTAAATCTAGTCTAAATCTACCCTCTTTGTAAGTTTAAAACCATCACCCCTTGTCCTATCACTACATGCCCTCCCCAGCTTTCCTGTAGCCCCCTTGAAGCACTGAAAGGCCACACTAAGGTCTCCTGGAGCCTTCTCTTCTCCAGGCTGAACAACCCCGACTCTCTCCCCTGTCCTCACAGCAGAGGGGCTCCAGCCCTCTGATCATTTTTGTGGCCCCCTGTGGCCCCACTTCAACAGGCCCATGTCCTTGTGCTGAGGACCCCAGAGCTGGACCCAGCACTGCAGAGGGGGGCTCACCAGAGCAGAGCAGAGGAGCCGAGGTCTGCAAATGCCCATTGCTGACTCATGTCCAATTATTCATCCACCAGTATCCCCAAGTCCTCTGCAGGACAGCTCTCATCCCTTCATCCCCCAGTTCCACTGTGCTCTTTTGCACAAAGTCTTCTCAATAGTGTACAACTGGCGAGAAAAAAAAAATATATAGAACAACAATCTATTTCTATCCTATTGCTTTGGAGACAGAAGGCAGCTTATTTTGCTTTTATTTAATTATAAATATACTATGTGTAACTCTTAGGAATGAGGCACGTTATCGTGTTATGTGCTGTTAAAGTTCAATTGATCTGTTATCTGCTGCCACAGAGCCAACCCAGGGAACCTCAGCAAGGTTCACAGCAGGGTGTGAAGCAAGACTGTGACGTCCCACATGGGTAACTATTGCTCATTTTGTTTTCAGAGCCTTGTACTTCAGCTTTACATTGGCTCTTGCACTTCACAACCGCAGTTAAGTACTTTGTATAGATGCCAGAATATGTTTACTGAACTCCAAAGTGCTGCCTGCATCAAACACAGGACAAAGTGCAGCAGATCTGTTATTCACTCTGTTGATGTTCAGGTTGACTTTGGTTGACTTGTAAAGACTGTCAGCAGCAATGGCCTCTTCAGAAAGTGAAAATGATCTTCTCGTGGAAAATTCAGGCATTAGAAGGAGAAATATTTTTGGTTTTTCTTGGAATTCAGATGTCGGTCAAATCCAAGGGCTTCCTTATGATGTGATCCTTTAAGAGATGTTTCGTTTTGGTACTTTGTCAAACAGCTCTTCGCTAAGCAGTTGCTGGCTCTGAAGCAACAGAAGGAGCGTATGTTACTGTCAGCACTCGAAGCTGTACTTCCAGCAGGGAGAGTCAGAGCAGTGCTGGCCATCAAGGTTAGACTGGAAGCAGCAGTGCTGGACTCCCATCAATATTTTGCCGATTGCTTTGGGGTTGAGAAGAAATCTCACAGACTGGCAGGATTTGGGTGTTTTACAGCAGCTGTGTGTTAAACGTCTACGACCTGGGGTAGCTTTATTGTGCTTTACCTGGTGGGGATCTCGAACCCTTTTTAATAGAGTCGGGTGTGTATAATTAAGATAATTCCTTAAGTATATTTATCTATCATTAAGATAATACTAATGAGATGAGCGTATTTACTTTTCATAAGTTGGAAAACAGCAAGAATGGACATTACCTTGTAAAGGACCTCGTAACTTTTCCCAACGCTCTCCTTCCCGCGCACAGTCCAACACCGAGCACGCCTTCATGTGCCGAGCAGGCACTCCATGTCTGTCTTTGTAACCTTGGGACCAGGCAGTAAATCCCCACTGAGGGCGACTGTGCGGGTGTACAAATGCACAAGAACTCCGTAAATGAACTTTTTTTTTTTTTTTAACAGGAGAAATCTGTTCTGCTCAGTTTTGGTGTAAAAGAAGGGCTGAAGCAGAGTTTCAGGACAAGTTCTTGCCACTCACCCATCGCAGGGTGCTGGAACCTCCTGAGCTTCTCCTACGCATCCTTTCCATGCTCAGCCCGAGCCGCTGAGTGTCTCTCTTTGGGGATAGCTGTGAAAATCCCCACAGGGAATATCTTAGCACAAGGAGGAAATAAGACCCAGAAAATTTTTTTACCAGGGCTTATAAAGATCTGGCGGGGATGGATGGCTGAATTTTGCAACCAGAAAATTTGTTCATCGTGTCCTAATTTTCCACTGAAAATACTTTAAATGACTTGCTATTTATTTGTATTATTTATGTCTTACGTGGAGCTGGTACAGACCAGGCAGCTGTGTGCAGTAAACATGGCCATCCTGTGGGGAGTCTTCTGCTAGCTCGGGAGCCTCAGCCCGTGAGATTTTGGGAACAGCCTGTGTCCCTTTCTGAACAGTTACGTGGCCTGTCCTACACAGGCTGTGCTTGTGTCGAGTGCCTGGCAAGGAGGCAGGAATTATTACGGGTTCCCCTTTTATAGCTGTGCCTCCTGCTGTGAAAGACTTGGAAACATCCAGGTAGTAAGAAGTTTTTCACTCCTGCACACAAGCACCAGTGAATCTATGGTGAAGAGCCATAGATGAGAGTGATGTGGTGTCCAGAAACGCTGCAGTTCCTGCATTTCTATCACTCGTGGGGATCCAGGACCATGGATTTCAGAGCTCAGAGTTTAAACGTTGGCCAGAGTGGGTATATGTGAGAAATGGGTTTTCCTTGGCAGCCAGAGGCATGGCCAAGGGCAGCATCTCTGCTGGGACCCGGCTGCAGAAGGACTTCACACTGCGAACCAAAGAACTGCTTCCTGCAGAAGGGCTGCGGTATGGTCTGTGACAGGGGCCGTGGGTGGCTGCAGTTGGGCTGGGGGCTGCCGGGCAGCTCCAGGGGGGAGAGCAATGGCCGGTGTCCCCAAGGAACAGCCGTGAGAGTCTCCTTAGGAAGATGGGCACGTTTTTGACCTCTGAACACCCAAGCCAAACAGCCCGGAACACCCGCTCGCTGTCTGAGGACGTGCAGCGGCCAGCCTTGTTTACGAGCAGGCAAAGGTCGGGCAGCCGCCCTCTCCTCTCCCCTCGGGGGCACGTCGAGGAGGGAAAATATGAGGGACGCGCTCCGCACACCGACCTTCACCCGCCGTCACGTGCATGGCCTCTGTCCTACAAACGCAGCGCTTATCGCCGCAGCCTTGACTGCGCCAGCCCCGGGGGCCGCGCTCCCCACCAGCCCCCGGCCGCCGCGGGGATCCCGCCGGGGCCGCCTCGGGGCCGGGGATAGCGGGGCAGGCCGCAGCGGGGCGGCGTGGGGAGCGGTGCGAAGGGCAGCTGCCCGCCCCTGCCCGGCGGGGAGAGGGGGTGGAAGGGGCGGCGGGAGGCGGGGAGGAGGCCGGCGCTGCGCTGCTCTGGGGCAGGCGCTGGCTTCAGGCAAAGCAGGGGCGGCTCCCGCTGCGTCGCGGTCCTGATAAAGGGGAGCGGCAGGCGGCGGGCGGCGGCGGTCGTCGGTCATGGCGTGGGGCTGCGCGCTGTGCCTGGCGCTGGCGGGCGGAGCCCTCCTGGCTCTGCTGGCGCAGCTGATCCGCTGGCTGCGGGCCGACGGCGACCTCACGCTGCTGTGGGCCGAGTGGCAGGGGAAGAAGCCAGGTAAAGCCGCCCGCCAGCAGCCGCCGCCCGGCGGGAGGGTGGTGGCGGGGTCCCCGGGCGGGGAGCGGTTTGGCTGGGGACGCTCCGTGAGGGGAAGGGGGATGGCGGAGTGTGGGGAGGAGAAGGGTCTCCAGGGACCGGGCTGAAGTCGCCTCAGCTCCTTGGAACCAACCCGCGGCAGCTGCCCCACGGGTCGTCCACAAGAAAAACAAAACAAAAGCATAATTTTCCAGCCTTTTCCTAGCGAGGCGTGTGATGCCCCTCATGCCAGTCAAGCAGATCTCTAAAAGCAACTTCGCAGCAACAGTGAGCTCCAGCAGATCTGTGGTGAGGGCTGCCTCGTTTGGCCCAAACATGGTTGTTTTGCACTGTTACTGGGCAGTAACCCGGTCCTGGCACCGGGAGGAGAGTAACCGAGGCGGCCCGGGGAGCAGCATCGGCGGAAGGGAGGGTGAGGAAAGGGGATGCTGGGCACGTGTGCCCAGCATGAGCTGCTTCCTAGTCTGTTCAGTTTCCATTTCGGTTTGTTCTGGTATCTTCAAGCAGTCTCAGTTTCACAGTGAGTGCTGAACGTAAACATGAATATTAAGGTTTGGATTAAACGTGTTTCCTCTTCTGAGACTTGTGCCCTGAGAAGCACAGGGGAACAGCACGGACACAGTGGCTGTGGGTGGCTTTACACCTCTTCTCTGTAAGATGCTGCTTTTGCCACCTGTGGGTACAGAGGTTCAATAAAATGCCATCGGACGGCTATCTTCAATTCTTGCAGCTGTTGATCTTTTTAATCTAGCTGTAATTCTGCAACTTCTGGAGAAAGATCTTCAAAAATCATGGGGTTTTTTTGCTTAATAGAGGCTTTTGATCAGAGAGGCCACAGATTTCTGAATATTCCCCTCAGCTTAGCCAGCGGTGAGAGCTGTATGAGATGTGGGTGGTTGAGGTGAAAGTGGGGAGCTCTTCTTGCACCTCACCAGTCAGGGGAGGAATCTGATCCGAAAGAAGATGGGGCAAGGGACACTATAACCCTGTCGCAAGTGGGAGATGAAACTAGATGCTGGGTTGAGATAGGGAGATGGCCCTGCATTGACTGAAGATGGGTCATGAATGTGAGACTGGTGGGAATGGTGGAGTAAGGGTTTGAGACCATGATTTGGTAAGGGATTTTGGTGTGGATGAAGGTTGATACTAGGAAGGGATTGAGAGAACAGTAGGACAAACTTGTGGAGACATCTGTGTCTTCTGCTTTCAGTAGAAGCTTAATGCAAAAGTGCTAGTCAATGTAATGAAGAAGAGATAAGCATGTGCAAGTAATAAAGCTCTAAAATACCAAATTTAAAGCTATGTGAACCATCTTCTGTAACTCTTGGGATATGCAGCCCAAAGTTTTACAGTAACTCCATCAGGTAGTTCCCTTAGTATAAGAAAACTACAAAAAAGGTTTGTGCGTGACTTTGCAAAGGTCACGGAAAGACTCAGGGCAGAGAAACAAATCTTCAGTACTACAAAGAGAATTGAAGCTTTGACCTGAGGGATCTATGTGCAACGCACATCAAGATGTGGGAGCTCTCGTGTAGATGTAGTGTTATTTGAATGTAGCTGTCAGTCTTATTGGAAGCCTGGAAACCTGTAACTAGTCAAAAAGTTCCCATGTAAAGAGCAATGTCATTTTCTGATGTGGTTATTTCAACACCTAAGAAGAACTGGGCAGAATTTTGTCAACATAAGCTGCTTTGCTCTGTGGTGATGCCACAGGTTTGATCCTAACAGTTCAGGTAGGAAAGCAGAAGGGACAAGCACTAGAAAAGACATTTCTTTAAATATGTTCTCCCTTTTCTCTTCTTCCTCCCCGTATTGCATACGTAATGTAGCATGCCTAGGTAACGTGTGGATCCCATGGGAAAAACCCTTGATTTTTATTTAAAGCTGTTAGGAGAGCTGTCACTCTTGCTGTCATTATATTGTGTTATCACTTCTAGAGCATTGTTGTGGATGTCAAAGTTTTTGGAGACAAAAACCCTTAGAGAAAGCAGACTTATGTTTCTTGAGCTGTAAACTGTAATTACAAAGAAGGGCCTTAATACAGGTAAGACTGGTTCAATTTCAGTTATGTAGTTCTATAGGGAGAATTAACTTCTGGAGTTTGTCATCGGCAGGTGCTGGATTGCTTCCCATCTTCTAAATAATTGTCTGGTCAGGAGACAAGGGTTACTGGGTGCTGGATGATGCTCCTTACGGGTTGTGTTTCACTAGCTGAAGAGCAGTCACTCTAACCAGTGTGCTTTTCACCGGTAGAGTCATGTTATCAAGCTAAGGAGGATCGTTTAAGTATGAAAGCCTACTCTTAAAGTGGGAATAATGGTAGGAATCTTCTGGGCTGTGGGGAGGATGTTCTGCTTTAAAACTGCCCACTCCAGATTTTTTTCATGAATGAAATGACATGGCAACCATGTGCTGCGGGAGCTATAAAATGTTGTAAAACCCCCTAAACAGAGCTACAAAAGCCCTTCTTGGTTTACTTGCCATACTGCTCTGTTCAACCTCGCGTTTGTTATGCCTCATAATGGTTAGCTTTTATTTTTTAATTTGTCGTGGTTGATTTTTAAACTTATTTCCAGTAAGAACAGGACATTTATTCTAGAGCAAGCTGGGGGTTTGATACTTGTTCTACAACAGCGTTTGAGCTAGCTTAACCCCAGTAGCTCGGTGCTTGGTAACTGTCAGCACTGGGGAATCCGTAGAAAACTTCCTTATATCAGTTAATTATTCTGTTCACAGAACAAGATCCTGAATAACTGCAGTGAAGCTGCCCAAGACAGGTTGGGAACAGGGAAACTGAGTGGTAGGAGGAAGCGGATTTGTTTTCAGTAGCAAGAGGAGATGAGTGTGGTAAGCAGGGTTGGAAGTATGTCCATGTGTTGTTTTGTTCATGTAGTGCTTGTCTACGTGAGTTTTCTGCCAAAAAAAAAAAAAAGTAATAGGAGATATGAACCCCTGTGTTGTGGTTAATTCAATGAATTGGTGATGTGTTGGAATAAAACTGCAGGAAAAGAGTATAAATAATGTTTACAGATAGCAGCCATTTGGTATAATGGTTAATGCAGGGGTTATTCCTACAACTTCAGCATCACCTCTCTGCACCTCCCAAGCTCATAACCTTAGAATACATCTCTCCTTTGGAAAGTGACTGTTGTTGCTCTTGTTATTGTTTTTAAAAGCAAACAAAAAATGCTAAACAACCCCAAACCACCAGAGCTTGATTTTAGGAGGGATTTTTCTTTGGTCTAAACACAGTCAGCTTAAAGAAAGACAAATAATACTCACTGTCAGATCCACAAACTCAGGCTGAGCTCTGATAGTCAGTCTGGAGTGCTCTCTGCTCTTGTCAGAAGGGTAGAAGGTTTTGGAGCTGGTCTCTTCATGGGATTTGCCACTAAAGCTCTGAAAGGAGAAATTTGAAACACAATGTGATGTAGAGAGAACCAGGAATTGATAAATGAATTAAGCAGGAAGTAAAAGCAGTCTGAGGCACTGGCTGCAGTGAAAAAGAGGTACTTTTGCTAAATTAAACGAGTGGGTACGTTTCAGTGAGCTGAAAAATGCTATTCTGGCCTTTTTCAGAATAGGGCTGGCTTTAAGTCTCAGGAACTGCATTTGGCTCTGCTATTTGAGTTATGCCAATAATAACTGTTTTGAAATCTTTCTTGGCTGCCTAGTTGTTGTTGGAATACTCTTCTGTACAAGCTTCAGAAATAGAACGAAGAGCCTCTGTCAGCATCGCTCTGAGTACTCGAGTCAGGTTTTCACTCAGACTAATATTCACTAAGACTAATCTTGATGAACAAGTGCCAGGCAATGATATGTTCTGGAAGTGCCCTGATATCAATGATCATTCATCCTTAAGTCGTGTTCTAGAATTACATGGGTGATTTTCATCCATCTGTTGGAACAGGTGTAGAAGCAGAGGAGTAAAAGGTGTAAGGTACTATAATTTTTACTACAGGCTAAAAAAGCATGCCTAGGCAGGAGCTGTGAGTACACAGGAAATTCACACGTGAGCTCCAACCTTGGGAGCTCTGTGTACTGCACGCCAGCCAATTAACCTGCACCAGATACAAGGGTGGATGAACACCCATTTGGTTTGTTAATGATAAGCTGTCTTTGTTCAGAGAATTTTCTCTGGCGACAATTACTTAGGAACATTTTTGAGGTAACACATTATTGGGAAAGGTTTGCTTAGGTTTTTGTTTGCATTTGCAATGCAGTGATTGTTTCCTGTCGTTTCCAAGCATTCTCTTCTCCCTTTTCCTCTGAAGCTCTCTTTGATGAGGTTAGTGGAAAGAAATGCTGTGAGTGGATGGCATGCAGAAATGCAATCAAATTTCTTCCATCACGTAGACAGTCAGTGTTTATTCAGATTAGCCTTGGAACAAAGGTCAAGTGGCAACAGAACAGCTATGAATGATTTCACAACTGCGTGTGCCCCAAAAATGAAGAAGTCAGGATTTTGTAATGTCCAAAAAGATTGAACAGTGGCTTAAATGCTTATCCTAACATTGGCAATGTATGAACTACCGTCTTGATTCTTTTGATAGAAAATGAACTGCGTGGCAAGGTTGTCTGGGTGACAGGAGCTTCAAGTGGAATCGGAGAAGAATTGACTTACCAGCTATCAAAGATAGGAGCCTTTCTTGCCATCTCAGCAAGAAGAGAGGATGAGCTGGAAAGAGTGAAAAAGAAATGCCTTCGTAAGTACAACTTGCTACTTCATGCAAGCAGTTCTGCTCTTTCTGTGATGGAGTTGCCATGTCACAGGAATAAATTTAATGGTGAAAGTAAAGTTTATACATAGCTCCACTGTATGTTTGAAGCCGGTATTCTCTCCTTGTGAGTGAGAAACCTTTGTATAGACTTGCATTGTGAGTTCCTTCACAAGCCAATGTTACCTAAAAATTTAATCATCAATTGCAAGTGGTCTTGTAAGATTAAGAAAAGGAATAAATACTGTGGGGAATGGAGGAAACAGTCTGAGGGGTATCATGAACCAAACCATGCAGCCACATGCTGTTAAGAAGTCTTCTTCCTTCAGGCTGATGCATGTTACAGGTAGACTGACAACTGGCTTTCCTCTTTAGAAAAGGAATGAATAGAAATGTTCAGAAAAAGTTGTTCTGAGCAAGTGCAAGAAAGACAATCTGTTGTAGATCGAGAGGAGCAAACGTGAAGCGGAATGTTTAACCATTCAAGTTATCTTTCATGTGCCTGCTGAAACAGTAGTGTGGCTTCATTCCTCCTGTTTCTCTTGCTTTCCTGTTTTCTGGCTTGACGGCAAGTGGGATAGATGGTTAATTCATGTTGATAAATAGAAGGTTTCAACATGACTAACATTGTCTTTTCCAGACTCTATATCTTCTGTAGCTTCTGAGTAGATTATGACACTGATAGTTCGCTCCTGGTAATGTTGACAGAATGTCCAGTTTACTTGGAAAGGGTGCTGGTGAAGAATGAAATGTTTGCCTTGGGTTAGCACCTAAACATTTCTAGAAATCTGAAAGTTTAAGCAGGCTACTATGAAAATCTGTCAAGGAGCTTCAGAAATGCACAACTCCTTATTTCTATTTTCTGATGCTTCAGAAAAGCAGTCACTTTAATAGGTGTCTTCAAAAGCAAGCAAGGGACATCAGATGACAGTGTGGTGAAGTGGTGATCATGGCAAAATTCCAGCGCTGTATGACGCAATGTTTAGCAGCCAGTAAAAGTACGCAACTGCATTTGCGTCTGTGGCCGTTAGTTATCATTGCAAAACTGGCAACACCAGAGAGGCTGGCAGGAGCTGTGATTCTGGATATCCAATTTCATGGAGCACTCGTATGAGGGTGCAATGTGCTAAGGAATACTCAGAAAGATTATTTCCATTGATGTGAACCAAGAGTCCAGATTTATGTAAGGTAGTATCTGCCTCTGCCAACTTGAAGTAGCCCTAGGAATGTCATAGGTGTGGTATATATTAGCTTTAAAGTCTTACATATCTGTTTTGCAGATACATGCTACTGAACTCAAAATATTTTAACTATAGGTCAGATCAGTCAGAAACTCTTTGGGAAACTCTTTGGGAAACTCTTTGGGAAACTCTTTGGGAAACTCTTTGGGAAACTCTTTGGGAAACTCTTTGGGAAACTCTTTGGGAAACTCTTTGGGAAACTCTTTGGGAAACTCTTTGGGAAACTCTGTAGGAACATGGTTACTCCGTATTTTCTACAGCCAGCTTTTTAGTAGTGGAAAATAGTAATTGGGCCTTCTTCCCCTCTTGTTCTTCTTTTCCAAGGCTATATAAACCCAGCTTTCCAAACCTTTCCTTGATTATCATGGGTGTTAGACTCCCTAACCATATTGGTGGACCTATGCTACACTATCTCCAGTTTATCAGTATTTGTCTTGAACAGAATTGGACACAGTATTCTAGGTGCAGTTTTTAAGTGCAGGAACCTAAAAGTCACTTCCCTCAGTCTTCTCTTTCAAGTGCAGCCCACTAGCGTTTGTCATTGCCAGAACTCATTGCTGACTTAAGTTCAACTTGCTGTTGTTCTTCCATCAGGACCTTAGCTCCTGTTTCGAGAGCAGATACATAGCCATTTGGACATTGGCCAGCAGTACTGCGTGGCGTGGTTTTGTCCCAGGTGTGAAATTTTGCCTTTGACTTTGTTGAGCTTAATGAGTTTTGTCAGGCTGTTCTTACCGCTTGTTAAGATGCCTCTGAATGGCAGTCCTCCTCTGCAGCATAGCAACTGCTCTTTTGAAATGGACGTTAACTTCAAATGTGCTGAAAACCTCTGTTTTGTCCCATCATCTGGGCCATTAATGAAGATATTAAAAGATACTGATCATGGAGGGATACCACTGATAACTGGCCACCAGTTAGACTTTGAATGGTTGGTTGTATTCTTCGGGCTTAGTGATTCAGCCTGTTTCTCACTTGTGTTGTAATCCACTCATCTAGACCTCTCACACTTCCCCAACATAGCTTCAAGGATGCTACAGTAGACAGCACTGAAAGCTACATAGTCAAGGTAAACAACATCCACTGCTCTCCTCTTGTCCAAAGAGTCAGTCATCCCATCACAAAAAGCAGTTATGTTGGTCAGGCAGCGTATGTCCATGCTAAATCTAGGCTGGCTTTTCCCAGTCAGCACTTTGTCCTTCATGTGCTTGGAAGTTGCTTTCAGGAGGAATTGCCATGTTATCTTCCCAAGGACTGAGGTCAGGCTGGGTGACATTTGGTTTTCTCCAGTCACCGGGGAGCTACTTCACTTATCAAGTACTTTCCAAAGATGAGTGACATTGGTCAGCTCTTGTGAATCTTGCATGTATGTATTGCCCTGCTTACACGTGCAGTTTGTCCCTAACTTGGTCTTCCTCTGATGCTGATAGTATTTCTTTCCCCCAGAGTCTAGCCTCAGGAGTGTAGGATACCTGAGAGGAGATATTGCCAGTGAAGACTAAGGCAAAGAAGGCAACTAGTACCTCATGTTTTTCTGTGCCCTTCACCACTTCCTCACCATCCCTGTTCAGCAGTGAGCTCACTCTGTCTTTGGTCTTCCTTTTGTTGGTGCTCTACCTGTGAAGCCCTTGTTGCCCTTCACATTCCTCACCAGTTTTAACTCGGTCTGAGCATTGATCTTCCTGATTCCATCCCTGCATGCTTGGGCAGTGGGTCCTGGGAGGCTTGTCCCTGCTGTCACCTGCATGTTTTCTTGTTGCTGTCAAGTTCTGTAAGGTTTGAGTAGTGTGGGATGGGTTAAGATTGAGCTGCAACATGAAACATCAACTTGACTGTGGCTGAATTATGTAGTATAATTGGAGCTAACAGGCTTTACTGTGCCAGCTATAGACTGTAGTTGCCAGCAGCAACTCAACTAGATAATTTTCTTATTAATGTCAGAGCAAGCACATTTGTCTTGTTCGAAATTCAGAGACACCACCCTATGATACACGTTTATGCATTCTACACTTCTTAACAGCTGAAGGAAAGAGAAGGAAAGTACTGTAAAAGCTATGGCAATAACCTGTTGAGTCATGCATATGCCAGCGCAACACTTCTCTGGAGGAGGGAGGGAAAACAACTTGTATAACTTACATAGTTTCTGCAAGTGGCTTCTCTATTTCCCCCAACCACTCTGCAACATGAGTTGAATTTCACCAGTAATTCTGGAGGTTGTTTTCTCTCAAAAGCCCTAAAAAGAAAAAAAAAAAGTAGATGGGGGATGTTTCTTGATTTGACAAAGCTCAAATATGATTTAAATACAGATAGTCTGAATTAATGGAAGATAATCTATAAATTATAGAACTGTACAGCAACTGAGGTTGGAATGGACCTCAGGAGGTCATGTTCAGCCTCTGCTGAAAGCTCATGTTCTGTTGAAGGGCATTATACAAGATAGAGATAGAGGAAGTACTGAAGGGCTGGGAAATAAAGGGTCTACGCTGAGTAATAGTGTTTATTGTGTTACCAGAAAGTGCTGTCTTGGATTATTGTGTGTATTGAAGAGCTGTTGATCTGAAGTCCTTGGGGGGATCCTGGGGGAAGGAGGTGTACCCCTGATGTCGTAACAAAATATTCTAAGTCAGCATTATTACCTGTTAATGATCATCCACGTGTATGGCGATGAAGCCACAACCCATAGTCCAAGAGTGATCAAAAGAGACTTCAGGGCCTTGGGATGGTTGGTGAGGGGAATCTGGGGCACAAGTTATTTTTTCCTCTCGCCTTCCAGTTGTGGGCAGTGACATGGGAAGAAAGAGACAGATCCAGTCTATTAATACATGGCTCCGTGGCTGGTGTCACCACCACAGTTTTGGTTTGGTTTTTTTTTTTTTTTTTGATGGCCTACATGGCAGCAGGGCTGCCAGCATCAGATGGGATTCACCTTTATCAAAGGGGGAAGAGGGTCTTTGCTCAGGAACTTGTGGGGCTCATTGGCTTTAAACTAGACATGGAGGAGAAGTGGGCTAATACTAATTTTAATAATTTACTAATAATTTTAAGAAAGCAAAATTCCAGCTGTATGAGGAGTTAGTCAATAGGACTGCCTGGGAAATGGCCCTCAGGGACAAGGGAGCAGAACAGAGCTGGCAGATCTTCAAGGACTCTTTCCATAGAGTGCAAGAGCTCGATCCCCAGGTGTAAGAATTCAGGCAAGGAGGGGAAGAGACCAGCATGGCTGGGTTGAGAGCTGCTGGTCAAACTAAATGGCAAGAAGGAAGTGCACAGGCTGTGGAAGCAGGGATAGGTGTCCTGGGGGTAGTACAGAGGCACTGCCCAGTTGTGTAGGAATAAGGTCAGGAAGGCCAAGGCACAGCTGGAGCTGAACTTGACAAGGGATGCAAAGAATAAGAAGGCCTTCTACAGGTACGTCAGCCAGAAAAGGAGGTCAAAGAAAGTGTACCCCTCCAATGGGCAAGACTGGCAAACTGGTAACAATGAACGAGGAGAAGGCTGAGGTACTCAACAACTATTCTGCCTCAGTCTTCACTGTCAGCTTCTCTTCCCACACCTCCCAAGTCGGTGGACGGCCACACAAGGACCAGGGGAACAAAATCCCTCCCACTCTAAGAGAAGATGAGGTTCGTGACCACCTGAGGAACCTGAACATACATAAGTCTATGGGACCTGACGAGGTACATCCCAGAGTCCTGAGGGAATTGCCTGATGCAGTTGGCAAGCCACTCTTCCATGATATTTGAAAAGTCCTGGCAGTCAGGTGAAGTCTCTGGTGACTGGAAAAAGGGAAACATTGCACCTAATTTTAAGAAGGGAAGAAAGGAGGACCCTGGGAACTACCGACCTGTCAGCCTCACCTCTGCTAGGGAAGATCATGGTACAGATCCTCCTAGAAGCTCTGCTAAGGCACATGGGGGACAGGGAGGTGATTCGAGAGAGCCGCATGACTTCACCAAGGGCAAGTCCTGCCCAACCAACCTAGTAGCCTTGTGTGATGGAGTGACTACATTAGTGGACAAGAGAAGAGCTATGGATGTCATCTGTTGGGACTTCTGTAACACCTTTGACACGGCTCCCTACAGCATCCTTCTCTCTAAATTGGAGAGAGATGGATTTGATGGGTGGACTGTTTGGTGGATAACAAATTGGTTGGATACTCCTATTCAGAGGGTAGTGGTCAAAGGCTTGATGTTCAGATGGAGATCAGTGACAAGTGGTGTCCTTCATGGGTCCATACTGGGACCAGTGCTGTTTAATGTCTTCATCAATTACATACACAGCGGGGTCGAGTGCACCCTCAGCAAGTCTGCAGACATCGCCAAGCTGAGTGGTGCGCTTGACATGCTTGAGGGACAGGGTCACATCCAGGGGTCCTAGACAAGCTGGAGAAGTGGGCCCATGTGAACCTCATGAGGTTCAACAAGGCCAAGTGCAATATCCTGCACCGGGGTCAGGGCAACTTCCAGTATCAACACAGTCTGGGGGATGAAGGGATTGAGAGCAGCCCTGAGAAGAAGGACTTGGGGGTGCTGGTGGATGAAAAGCTGTACATGAGCTGACACTGTGCACTCACAGCCCAGAAGGCCAACTGTGTCCTGGGCTGCATCAAAAGCAGCGTGGGCAGCAGGTCGAGGGAGGGGATCCTGCCCTCTGCTCTGCTCTGGTGAGCCCCCCCTGCAGTGCTGGGTCCAGCTCTGGAGTCCTTAGCACAGCAGAGACATGGACCTGCTGGAGTGGGGCCAGAGGTGGCCACAGGAATGACCCAAGGGTGGAACCGCTCTGCTGGGAGGAGAGGGGAGAGAGTTGGGGGTGTTCAGCCTGGAGCAGAGAAGGCTCCGGGGAGACCTTTACTGCAGGTTTCCAGGACTCAAAAGGTAAGAAAGCTGGGGACAGGCTTTTCAGCAGGGGCTGTTGCAACAGGACAAGGGGTGATGGGTTCAACTGAAAGAGGGAAATTCAGACTGGATATGAGGAAGAAGTTTGTCACTGTGAGGGTGGGGAAACACTGGCCCAGGTTTCCCAGAGAGGTGGTAGATGCCCCATCTGTGGAAACGGGGCTCTGAGCAACCTGCTGTAGTTGCAGATGTCCCTGATTCCTGCAGGGGGGTTGGACTGGATGAGCTTGAAAGGTCCCTTCCAACCCAAACCGTTCTGTGATTCTGTGATACTTAAGCATCTGTCTTTTAAAAAACAAGTTGGCTTTGGGTGATTTTAACCACGTTTTAGTTAAAAAGTAACTAGAACTTAATGAACCATCAACAGGGAAGAGGCAACCCATGATTGCTTGATAGGAAAATGTCAGTCAGAAGACCTGCTGCGTCGTGATTGGGCAGCATGATCCTGACCAGAAGCCATGCAATGTAAAGCTGCCATGTAAGGAGGCTTTGAAGGACCTCCAGAAAACACGGTCCACTAGAAATGCGCCGTTTCACTGAGAAAGGTGTCAGCTAAGTAAGGAAGCTGATAGAGATGCACGGTCTGAGTGCTTGCGGGGTAGAAATCAAACTGGACTACAGATTGCTCCAAGACAAGAACTAGGCCTCTGGTTTGGTATTTCCTGAAGTGACAAGTTTCTAACATCATATAAAAGAGCTCTTCTTTCCTTGTCAGCGGTCTGTGTCTCTTCTGCTTTTTTTTTCTTTCCCTGCCAAGAAGCTTTCTTGGCTGCATCAACTGTGTGGTCTTGTTCATCCATGGCAGAAACACTCCACATCCCAGTAGGTTTCAACTGTGCAAATCTGCTTGAGGGAGCATGAGGTAGAGGTGTGTGTCCGTCAAACTGCCCCAATTTTACTGCTGTGCTTCTGGAAGAAATGGAGGGGAAAATGCACACGGAGGGAGCAGTAAATGGCAATTCTGGTAGCTTTAAACCAGACAGATGGGTTTATTCTAACCAGTAGCCTGAACTTCGAACAGAGGCAACTTCTGGATTTAAGTAACCTCCTTAGTTGTACCCCACTGTAAAGACAAAGTTCAACCTTACCTGTATATGCAAAAAGTACTAGTTACAAAATCAGAGCTTTAGGCTGTCTAGAGAGAGCAGCTAGTTAAAGGGGAGCAGGTTCTCTTAGCTGTGGCCAGGAATCAATTTAGAAACAAAAATAGCACTATCAAACGAGTATAAATAAAGTTAAAAAAAAGCAAGTAGTTAAGAAAACCTGAAAAGATGAGTATTGAGGATTTTATTTTTGTGCATCGTCTGCCCCAAAACCCCAGGGTAACAAATCACTACTCAGGAAAGACTTTCTTTGGAAAAGGTCACTTCTGAAGAGGCATTGGTAGAAACATTCGACGTGAAGGGTTGATCTCGATGACAGCTGACTTTTGCTTCAGGAGATGGATATCTTAAAAGCTGTCAGTTGAACAAAAACCTTCTCCTTCTACCTCCTCCAGTAACCTGGCACCTCTGGACTTTGCCTCATAGCTACTCACGTATGTAGGTTGTGGTTTGGGTCTCAGTTCTGCCAGTCCCATTGTCAGGAATAAACGTGCTTGACCAGTTACCGTACCAGCAAAGTGTCGAGGCTGCCAGTCGCTGCAGAGATCAAAATGACAACAAACCAAGCATCTTATTTCCAACTTAATGTTTCTTGGTGTCGTCTTTGTGAAAATGTGGTGTCCAAAACCAGAGTACAATTCCCACAGCTCTCTCAGCAGTCTTACTGGTTCCTGTTCACTTTATGGTTTGATTTTAGAGATTAGCAACTTGAGTGAAAAAGATATCCTTGTTCTGCGTCTTGACTTGACTGACAGAAGCTCTCATGAAGCTGCAACCAACAGTGTTCTCAAGCATTTTGGCAAGGTAAGGTGTGCTTCTGGGGTTAAACTCCTTCTCTATCTCCTGTCCCTGCATTTATGTTTTTATTTCACTTTTACTCTATCATATGGTAAATTCAGTGTCTGCACCTTTCTTATGTTTCAGTATTAAAGTGGCTAAAAAATACCTGAATTTTTATCCCTTCTGTTGCTTGTTTCTGGGTTTCACCAGGCTGTGCAGAGATGCAGCAATGAACAAATAATAACAGGTCATTACCAAGAACTAAAAACTCACTTGATGTCACTGAATTTCTAGACCAACCAAAACAATCCTCACCTCTGTATTTAGGGCTTAGAATTGTGTATTGAAAGTCAGAGCCTTTATTTTGTAGTTTCAGTAGCGCATGTCATTTGGGTTCAGAGCCGTGTGGGACAAAACTGGACACCAGGCACAGTTGTTTTCCTTGGTTTGTGCCTTGTTTTCTGGGTTGCTAGTCCAGAGTACGGAGTTAAGAAAATAGCAGTCAGGTGTAACTAACGTTGTGTACAACATGCAAAGCTTCATGTCTAAACCTTTAGTCCATTGATATTTTGGTTTCCCCGTGAAATTATTGTTAACAGGTTTGTTTCTTCTGTTCTTCATGCTAGTTGTTTTCTGGTTTTGCACAAAACGTATTTTCACCTGAGCATTAAGTGTTATTTGCTACAGCACAATAGGGTTAAAAAATGTGTGGAAAACAACTTTGCAGCTGCCAGTGTTCCTGTACTAGGAGTTAACCTTGTTTGGCATCAAACACTGTGTTCCTGTTCAGTTGACTCAGCTCAAAATTAGCCAGCCCTCAGTTCAAAGGGAAGGTCTAGTAGGGGAGAGCAACTGCTGAAACTTCCTCAGCAGCTGATACACCTTCCTTGTGTATGGCAGAGACGATGCTACAGGGAGGAGAACAGTCACTTAATTGCCTGAGGAAGTGCAACTATGTGTGTCGTATGAGTTTATCATTGTCTCTTTCCTCAGATTGATGTTCTGATCAACAACGGTGGACGTTCCCAGCGCTCTCTGTTCGTGGATACAAACCTAGATGTCTACAGTGCCATAATAGAGCTCAACTACCTAGGTACCATCTCTCTAACAAAACATGTCCTGAACCACATGATCCAAAGGAAGAGAGGAAGGATTGTTACTGTGAGCAGTGTGATGGGTATCATGGGAGCTCCTCTTGCCACTGGGTACTGTGCCAGCAAGCATGCCCTGCAGGTAAGTCCAGTTTCTGAGATTAATTAAGTCTTGGAGTGTAATAGTCCAGCATCAGGTAGTGCTGTAGCGGAGGACTTGATTCTGTGCAGAAAACACAAGTCCCTCCTGAAACTGCACATAGCATATATAGCTTCCTCAGGTTAAAACTGTAAATGCACGGCCAGTGTTTTTACAGAACCTAACTACGACAGCCGTGTGCAATCTATAAACTCGAGTTAGTCACCAGCAACAGGGAAATTAGAGCCCACGTTCTTGGTTAGAGGTAGCTCATTGCCTTGCTTCTGCAGAGTGCCCCAGCTCACCAGCCCTGTGCCATCCCAGGAGCAGCTCTGGGTGGTTTTAGCCCTCTGTGTGATGTAGTGAAGAGCTCTGCCAGAAGCTGGGTGGAAATACAAATCACAAATTTTTACTGCAGTGGCAGAAGTTTATCAGCCTGTGCTCACTTTGTCCCTGTTGTGACACGAAATGATGTGTTAGAATAAACACAGGGAACTGTTGTTAACCAGGTCAAAGACGAGGCACGATGCCATGGTTGCTAAATCATAGCTCCACAGTGCTTGACCAGCAGCTTTGGTAGGAAGCACCTTCCTGAACTGGTTGTGTTGCCCGTAGAGTTCCTGTCTAAATGTGAAGTGCTACAGAGATGAAGAAAACTTGTATCCTGCTAGTTTAAAGAAACTAAATACTTGCAGCTTTTATAATTGTAGCTTAACTGAGATGCGCTGGTAGCATGTTCCTGAGCTCAAGGAAGATCCATGTCGTATGTGGCTGCGGATTTCAAACTCTGCAGTGAATTCAGGGGTGCAGAACTAACCCCTAAAAGATCAGAGTGCACCTTTGACTTAATATGCCGACAAGTTTTCCTCCTTCTCTTACATAAAAACAGTGCCACTTCCTCAACAGAAACAATTTAAAATCTCTAACCACACCAGCAAAAGGTCATTTCCACGATACTGCAGTTCTTGTGATGGGTGGCACCTCCACTACCAAAACAGGGAGGATCGTCCTGAGCGCGGGACGGCAGAATCTGGCTGTAGCGGAGAGAAGTTATTGTGTATTTGAGAAGTCAAGGATAGATTCCTCAGACATTTATGTATCAATGTCTATAACTGCAGATAAAATGTTAAGTTTGCCATTGAGTGTGAGTTCTAAGAAAATACGGGGTCAGTTAAACCTCACTACATGTGGAAACATGGCAAAGGAAGCTGACACGATAGTCTTGTCTTCTAGGGTTTTTTTAATTCTCTTCGGACTGAGCTGACTGACTACCCCGAGATCAGTATCATCAACATCTGCCCAGGCCCTGTACAGTCCAAGATCATACAAAATGTCTTTACGGAGAATCTCGCAAAGGTGAGGACTCAATTCTATTCTGAAAAATCCAACTTTGGCTGCAGGGTCAACGATCCTTCTGTGCTTTTCTTTTTCTTCTCCTAGCAAACGCTAACCTCACCTTCTTACCAAGAAATGCTTTGACTGGTGCAGAACTATGTTTTGTCTTGTAATTCTTTGTGCCATCAAGCCTGTATCAAATGGAAATAAAGTTTGAGACTTGTTACTCCTTCTCTTCCAACATGCACAAGCCAAGCCTAGTAAAATTCCCTGGACAGCCACTGCTGCAGCTCTGGGGTAACAGCCAGGACTTTCTGGACACGGTTCTGTGTGCAGAACACTGTCCTTTCTGCACAGGTAGCTTTTTGTTTGTCCTAGTCACGCTGTCCCCTGTTCAGTTGATGCTGTTGCTGGCAGAGCCGCTGCTGTCAGCTGACATGAGGCACACATGCTTTTCCTGTTAGCGATTGTTCAAGGAGAAAAAGCAAAACCTTCCAACGGCACAATGGCTTTTAATAAAGGCTGTCTAACAAAGTAGCTGCCAAAATTGCTGCTGTGACACATCAAACTGTAATCTGTCCTAAATTCAAGCAACTGAAAGCTCAGGGGAACCCACCAGTGGCGGCAGGGAACCTTCCACTGTTGAATCAAGTTCTGAAAGGATTTTTGGCTTGTAAAACTTCATACTTGTAAAAGAAAAGATGTACTTTTTAAGCAATCTGGACAGCTTGCAAAACAAATTCCTCAGATTTCAGCGTGGCAAGAGATGGAGGAGGAAGACTGAATCTTGACCAGAGCTGCTTTTGCTCTGGGAAGTAGAGGAACAGATTGATTGAGCAGTCTGCTACTGCTGGAGGGAAATATGTATGAATTCACAGGGCTGTGGCTTCTGTTCACTGAGTGGTACACGTGGGCAGGATTTCAAGCCAGACATCCCTGCCGCTGGAGAGGGCTGTTGCTTTTCCCTTGTTTGAGATGGCTGCCCACAGAGCAGAGCTGGCAGGGGTATTTACCTTAATGGGGAAGGTGGCCTCATCTGCTCACTTGGTTACTGAGTACCTTGTGGCATGTACTGGGGTAGGCAGCTGGGGACAGGGACGACCCCATTTCTCAGAGCCCTCAGCTGCAGAATGGGTAACCTGTTTCATGATGAAGCAGAAGCCATGCTGAAGCAGGACAGAGTTTGGAGACCCTTTTTTTTTTTTTTTTAACCTTCTTTGACCCATCAATCGAGGCATTAATTAAAAGGGTGCTTTGTTTGAGCTTGTGCGCTACGGGAAGGTGGTAAGTGTTCCCACACTGAAAACTAGAGGGTAGCAAGGGGTGGGTTCCCCAGTCTCTGTGGTCCTGGCTGGGTTATTCTACTTGGGCACAGTGGAGTAACTGGGAGGAGTACACTTATTGCACACATTTCCAGTTCTAATCCCTCTCTCCCCTTCAGTCCCTAGAGAGCAGCGGTGACCAGTCCCACAAGATGCCGACAGACCGCTGTGCCCGGCTCACTCTGGTGAGCACAGCCAACGACCTGAAGGAGGCCTGGATCAGTGACCACCCCTACTTGGCCGTCTGCTACCTCTGGCAGTACGCGCCCACTTGGGCTTGGTGGCTGATGAACAGGATGGGCAAGAGGAGGATACAGAACTTCAAGAGCGGAGTGGTAAATCTGTTCCCCTCTCCTCTGCTTGCTCTTTACTCTGCTGACAGGCTCTTTACACCAGAATGTTGGGGTGGCATTTTGGATCCATTTCCTTTTTGCCTCCTCACATCTCCAGCAGCTGATGCCAGGCCAGGCTCCAGTGCCGTGTGCCTGGTAGTGTAGAATTACTGCAGCATGGCCACAGCACGGCGCAGTGAGGTCAGGGCATTGTGTGGTGCGAAAGGACTTGGTCTGATCTTCATCACACTGGCTGCAGGTTCAGATCTCACCTTTAGTGCAGAGCTGAGCTAGAAGTCCGGAATGTGAATTATTTAATGCAGCTTGGAATTAAGACCGTTAGAAACATCTCCCTTGGTTGTGCCTAGTTTTTTATATAGGACACAGCAGTACATCAAGCAACGCCACTCTCTGTCAGGGCTCTGCCCTCCCATTTCCCGCCCTGAAGACAGACATGCCCTGGTCTGTTTGTGCAGTACTGTTTGGTAGATGGTCTTGCTGTGTTTTTGTTGAATTTGGTACAAAAATAACCATGTCAAAGTGCTCCAAAAGCAGGAAATGCAGAAGTAAGAGTAGCACATGGAGCTTAGAACTTCCTCCTTCCACACTGTAACTGTCCCCTGTCACAAGCAGTTTCAAGCAAAATAAACACTGTGGGTGAAGGACTTAAATAAGGGGGGGAAATACTGATTTAATGTACTCTCACCCCAGGATGCTGATGCCTCTTACTCGAGAAAGAAGAAATAAGGAGAAACGTGTACAAAATCCTGCTTGTGCGAAGGCTGAGAAACTTTTTTTCATATTATGACTGCGAACAAAAGCTTTTTTTATCTATTGTACCTTTGTCATCATGTAACTTGACAAGTCTATCAAGCCGTATACACACTTGATTAAGTAAAAACCGCTTTCTCAACATACCTGTTCCATGTCAGACTCCCAGAGGCTGAATTTTACGCTTACAGGAATTGAGACAGAAGAGGCCAGGCGGCAGCATTTTGTTTTTCTGCTGCTATGACACTGGCAAATACTTGGTGAGCAGGCTAAAAATTACTTCCCCGAAGGATCCTGTTTCCCTCACTTTGATTCCTAAGGGACCTTGAGCAAAATAAACCTGCAAGTAGAAGCTTGTGATATAAAGGGTGAGGATGTGTAGTGTTTGTGGAGCATTCTTTTGGGAAAAGGAGACCGTACTTCATCTCTGCCATGAGCCCCAAGGCTGCTGTACAGGGGATCTGAGAACAAAATGTCTTACCATCATCATGTGTTCTTAGGGCTAAATCCAGGACCTTCTGGCACAACATTTAGAAGTACTTCACCTTTAGGTTTCTTAGCAGCACCTCAGTCTTCGGGTGGTTTTGTAAGGGCTGAGGATTGGGCAGCGTAGAGAGACGCAGTGGGGAAGGGAGGGAGCAACGGTGTAACTGCAGCCCCTGAAACAGGCAGTATTGAGCCCTGCTCTGAACCTGGTACCTGTTAAATCTAGAGCAGCAGGAGAGAGGAGCAGGGGAATGTTCCTGCAAGCAGATTAGCCTCTACCTACAAGACAGGGCAGGGATTGACAAGAAATCCATTTCACAGCAGATTGCTCACAGCCCAGATGCCAGTGCCAGAGCTGAATTAGAGCGGACATCCCATTACAGGCAATTTCGGCATGAAACAGAATTCAGGTTCCCTGCTTGGTCAGAAATAGGCCAGTCCCAACAGTAGCAGACTGGACAGCAGCTGCCCTGAGGAACTGGAGATGGGCGTTGTTAAAACAGTTACCATCCCAATGACACCCCATTCAACCATTAGATGGAAGTACCTCTGTAGTGGTAACTTGTCTGTACTTGCAAGCCTGGTGACCTTCCTGCTGTTCATAGAGGCCTCAGAAATCTTCAGATGTACCTCAGGACACACACTATGCAGGTAAGAAAATATCTTACTTACATCATTGATAATAAAAGAGGAACAACCCATTTATAAATGACTGAAACCTTCCAACCATAACAAAGAATAAACCGAGAGTGACTTTTTACCATGACATTTTACAAGGATGGAAATTACTGTCTAGGAAAATAAGAAAAAAAGGGACTTATCAAGTGGAAAGACAAGCGCCTCATCTCGTGCTGTCTGCAGGAACATTTCATTTGGGAACACGCCAGTTCCCATCCTGTGGTTTGTGAAACGTGCTGGAGAGGCAGCAGTGAGCCTGTGTGACAAAACACAGCAACTCTCCATAAAGCACACATGCAGGTGATGTTCACAGGGTGCTTTAGCTCCCACCCTCCAATCCACAGAAGATGGGGCAGTATTGCACTCGTGTAACAGGTTTACATACAGGTTTCTCTGCTTTTTCTCTACCAAAAAAGCATAAACCTTTGTGTTCAAAGAGTAGTTCACCTCTCCTGCTTGAGTGGAGGACACTTGCTGCTGGACACGTAAACACAGACCCACCTGCATGGGCTATGCCATTGCCACCACCAGCATGAGAAAGACCAGCATGGAAGGAGTGACAGTAGAGATGACAGGGCCCAGGTGGTGACGGAACTACTTCTTTCAGAGAGGCAGCTGATGTTCACGGAAAATGCTGAAAGCAGAAACTTTCCCAAAAGGACAAAGCATTTGCCATTTGAAAACATCACTTCCCTAATGCTTCATTCCGTTAAAGCGATTCCTGTTGCTTTACAGTACAAGAAGGGGACAGGGGCAGACTCCAGGAGTTCATGTTTTTTGGTAAAGGCTCAAAAAGGAGGTGAAAATCCTTTAGTAAGGATTTAAAACTGATCTCGTTAAATAAAGGCCACAGTGAAGATGTCATACACTTACCTTCCTGTGATGAACATCGCCATCTGTAAGGCAAGTAGGTGCTGACAAGAATTAAGTAAAGCTGATGCTCATACCAGGTTAGGAAACACAGAGCAGTTCTCAGTGGTCACACAGGAAAGGCATGGGTGGCCTGTCATAAGCTCAGTCCTGGATGTTCATCCAGTACTAGTATCCCATCAGTAATCCCAACAGCAGCATATAGTACAGGATTACGAGTCCCGCAGTGGGGACCAGGCTTGAATGTGCTCTAAATTCCTGACAGATGAGAGAAATGCTCCAAACCAAACAGGACACAGTTCAAAAGCACGCAAACAAAACACAATGCTGAACAGGGACACTCAGCTGCATGAATCTGTGGTGTAGAACAAGAGGCTGGAACTTATGTTTCTGTCAAAAAATAATCTAAAGAGAAAAATCTAAAGAAAATCGTTAACGTGAATTGGGATCACACTGTTGCAAGATACACCGGAATGTGCAAAGTGGCTCAGCGTATGAAGGAGTAAGGGGCTGCAGGACACGCTGCCTGTGACAGCAGGGGACAGGATGTTCCAGCGCATTTGTTCCTGTGCTCAAACAGGAATTCTGCAGATTGCCAGTTCTGTTCCTGCATCTGGTACCCAATGGGATCTCTGCTGGGACACCAAGGCCCATTACCAGCCACGCTCTGCAAGAAGGCTGGTACTGGACAGAGAGGACCAGAGAACAGCAAGAGAACAGGATCACGGCTCTCTTCAGTTACATCTCAACTGGTTTATTCAGTTTACAGAAGACAAAGAATGAGGGCAGAAATTACAGCCATCTTCAAATAAAAGACTGCTGCTGCTGCAAGAAAAAGGTAATTAAATTTCTGTGACCATAGAGAAGACAAGAGGCTTATGATGAGGCTGGAAGGTTTACTTAGATTTGGGAAACAACCCCAACTTTCCAACTGGTGCAAGAAAAGCAAAGAACTGGAGCCACCTACTTGACGAGTCCGTGATACTCCTGGTACTGAATGTTTTAAATCAGATCCAACAGTAGTTCCTTTTGAGAGGGAGCTGAAACAGGTGCTCTCTGAAAGCCCTTCGGATCTGTTCCTGCAGTTCTGTACTTCCAGATGCAGTTCATGGCCAGAACAGGTGATTTAGGTTATCAGCACTTTGTTATTTATGCTGCTGCACATCAACCAACCACCTTCTAAAGGCTGCTTCCATTAATGTTCTGCATGAATTCAATCCTGTGTGTTAAAGTGTCACACCACGGAGTTTGAGGGGTGTTTCTTACCACTGCTGAATTCTACTACGCAGCTCGCGGGGTTTTTTTTTAATATCACTTATGGTCACCGATCAAAAGGAATGGCCAAGTGCAGTCCTTGGCTATTGCACACATTTTATCTGATACAAAAAGGTCTTAAAGGTGAGGAGAAAAGTAATAAACACTCTCCAAATTACACAACGCTGGCTGCTCTAAACCAGTGCTAACACAGTTGTGGAGTAGATCTCATTTAAATTGATGCTACAGGTTACGGACAGACAAGGACTTACCCCCTGCTCAGCACCTGCCAGCAATAACCACACAGTAATTGCTCATCTCCAGATAAACACAGTTAGGTGCTAATGACTGCGGGTAACCAACAGGGTAAACAGGCCACTGGGGAGATGACCCAGGCCTGCAGTATTACAAACCAATTGCCCAGTTCTGTTCTAACCTGTGTAAGGTTAAAACAAAACAACAAACCAAATTACTGGTGGCACAGACAGCTGGATTTCCACCCCCCATCACCAAGCTCTCACTGTGTTTGTGGAAGACTGGTTAGTGATGTGGACAGAGGTTGCAAACAACAACATATATATATACATCTATATAAAACCTATGGATACTGGAAGGAGAGAAAATTAATCCATTTGGACTTAAATTCCTTCTCCCCTAGTTACATGTTTACTTCTTTCATCAGCAGGTCACACAGGTTATTAACGTGTCAGAACACACCGTTTTATAGAAACACTCTTTGCCCCCAAAACAAGGACTTTGGTAAAAATCATCCCTTACAACTGACTTCAACGCATAGCTGAGAATTAACTGCAAGTAAGGAAGATCAGCGAAAGTCATAACAAATGCTAAACCTGAACTCAGTCCCATACAAAAAGGCCAGAATAAAAAAAAAAGAATCATATAAATAGTCCTGTGTACAGTTTGGATACCAACTCTGCGGCTGCCGGTACTAGAGGGAGCTGTAACCTGTCAGTGCAAGTCACCTGTCCAAGGGAAAAAAAAAAATATAATGCACCAAAAATAGTTAATGATCAGAATTTTGCTGCTCTCCTCTAAACTGGAGAAGGGAATTTCAGCATGTCCTGGCTTGTCAGTCATGCAGGCAACAGCGTCTCGCATATTCTAGCAGCGAGGAAACAGTTCAAGCCTTCCTGCCTGCTGAAGGTTCTGGCTGGCACCATTTCTGTGCAAATTATGGACTGTGCTGGCTTGGCACTGCCACCCAATGCAATTTTGAAAGTAAAATCTTACTGGTAGCGTATAAATGTAGCACGAACATTTGATTCCCAACAAGCAGATGGGGAATTCAAAATAACGGTTAAAAAATGCTACTGACGTTCTAGAGCAACGGCAGATGCAGAAGCTCAGACGAATAAACGGGGTAACCAAGAGGCGGGTCCGCAGCTTGCACAGTGAGGTTTCGCAGGAGGACGGGGTGTGCCTGGATGCTGTAGCGCTCTTCATCATCATTTGTGGCGTACAGCAGCTCCCAGGAGAGATTGGCCCACTGACCTCGGACAGCTTCGTCATTAAGTTTTCCCACTTGTACCAACAATTCCTGAAGAGTGAGGACTCGCCCCGTGTAAATTCCCTTCAAGAACAAACAGATCAACAGGTTCAGTACGTTCTCTGAGAAGATGCACAAGTATTTAAGTTACAAAGCACTAAATGAAGCTTTGGGGCTACATATGATGAGTATCATCCCTTTAAAAAAGGCGAAGTGCATGTACCAGTCTCTTCAGTTCAATTCTTCTGTCTAGGAAGATAATCAGGAAATCCTGCTGCATCTCAAGAGCAGTGTGGGGTGATTTCCAACAACAGTTGAAACAGAGAACAAACCTAAGCATTGTGTGCAGAGCCTTCATGTTGTGGAACACAATTGAAAAGAAAAAGCAGAGTAAAAGAAAACCAAACTTTGACCTTGCTTAGAATCACAGAATCATTTAGGTTGCAAGAGACCTTTAAGCTCATCGAGTCCAACCGTTCCCCCAGCACAGCAAAGTCACCAGTAAACCATGTCCCTCAGCACCACATTGACATGTCTTTTAAACCCCTCCAGGGCTGAGGACTCCACCACTGTCCTGGGCAGCCTGGGCCAGCACTTAACAACCCTTTTGGTGAAGAAATTTTTCCTCATGTCCTACATAAATTACTTACTAGTCCTTTTTCTTCTTACCATGTTTGGGTCATGCCCCAGTGCAAAAAGGTATGGCTTCTCCTGGAGAACTGCTTGCTGCCACTCCAGATCTGACACCAGTCCAATGTACCAATCGTTCTCATACTCTTCCAGGTAGCTGACCAGCTCTTTGAAGTTCTCAACTGGACCCAGGCTTGCTTTGTCAACCATAAGTTTAAAGGTGTATCTGAAAGGTACAGAAAGGCAGACAGTGAGCAGGGCAGCAAAAGAGGACGAAAGCCTCTGAAGGTGGAGAGACACCATCAGATGTTATCAGGCACCAGGAACTCCATAAGTTACTGCTCATCAGCCCAGTCACTGCATGTTAGTTGGGGTGTGCTTTTAGCTCAGCCACATGTAAAACACAGTAGCTTAAACATCCTTCATTCACCTCAAACACTGTTCCCTCTGCCTGGGGATGGAAAGCGCCAAATATCCAACTCCATCCCAGCTCCCTTTGATTATGGGGACAAAGAAAAGGGGTTGGATTTTTTCTCCACAGCGCATTTCCAGTGCTGGAGGCAGCTGCTGTGAGGAAGGGAAGAAGGAAGGAGTCGCCCTGTCAGAGTCTTCACCTCCTGGGGTTACAGGGGTAGGAAGAAGCTACAAATCTGTTTAAATGGTACGGATTTAATATAAACTATTCTTAGCAGAGTGATACTTTCAAAGCACAGAGCTCTCAATATAATTTTTATAATCTGAGGGAATGTTTTGCTTTTACCTGAACGCTTTTAATGCCAGCTGGAATAGCTCCGGTTTGTCAGTTAGCCAGTCCAAGCCAACGGACCATGGAATACCCCCGGAGTACGCTCTGAACACATGGCTCGGGGCAGGTACGGTGTTATCCAGCCCAAACAGACCAAAACAACACGACAATACTCCGTGGATGTATAAGTCTTTCAATGCTTTATCTTGCATAAGGTCTTCAAGTAAATTGGAAGGCTTTTCTTTCAGATGAAAAAAGTCCAGTTGACTCAAAATGAAGTGGTACCATTCTTCTGGAAACCTTTGCCTCATTTCATTGACTTTGGAAGACGGCACCGGGGCTGTTCTCCATTCTTCAGGGATGCTCAACAGCTCCGAGTAAGAGCAAGTAAATTCAACTTGAGGTAAAACTTCTTGACGCTTCCCTTTGTCTACAGCAGGGAGCCCAAGCACAACAGTCCTGTACAATTTATCTTCTGGTGACATTTCTTGGCTCTGTGTTTCTACAGATCCTGGAATCGACAGATGTACTTTCAGTGTTGTTCCCAGCTGCCCAGGTCCTTTTCTATCTTTCATTCTGCCACTGGGTTCAGGATCAAAAATGTCACTGTCATCAGTCCAGTCCTCAATTGTATCAACACTAAAGCTATCGTCTGCCCTCAGAGGCTGGGGACTGTCTGCTGCACCACTCTGCTCATTTTCTGGAAATGATCCTTTTTTGTTCTTGTCAGCGCTGCCTGAGCTTTCCCATGTTTTTGATTTTTTGTAACAATACCGGACAAGCATCCAGATAAGCACTTTAATGAAGTCGTCTTTCAGATGCTTTAAATTCTCATGAGAGTCAATTATTCCAGATAACACATTTCTGGCATCGGAATACAGCCGCACAGGTAGAACAGTACAAGGAGTCAAAATGTGTCCAAAATGGTGATTAGGAGAGAGAATCTTTGCATGCTCCTGATGTTCGAAGGCCATTTCAAAAATTTCATCAACTCTGTGAGCTTCGGCAGCATGACAGGATGTTTCCTGCAATTCCAGCCCCTAAAGTGGAAATGAAAACACTTGGGGTTTACTCTTCACCAGGACATACCCTTAAATGCCGGCGAGCTGTTTCCTCGTGACAAAATTTTCTGAACAAATAAAGATAATGCAGTTACCTTAATGTTAACACCACAGTAAGTGAAGCCTTTTTCTAGCACCAATATCCACATCAGCCTATCCTGAAAGCGGCACAAGTAATGGGATCCCGGTAGAGAAAGACCTGGACAAGAAAAAACAAACCAAAGCCAAACCTGTGGTGTTTCCACTGTATTACATTGATGAAAACCTTTTCTACATGTCAGCTGAGAAATTCAACTGCAAACACAAAATATTTCTGCATCAACATCAGAATCAGTTAAAACTGGGTAACTAGTACACCCTGGAATCTCTGAATCTTGAAAAGGCTGTGGAGAACTGGGAAACCCTCATGCAACTGCAGGACTACAATATTCATACTGGACGAGGGTTAAGCAACCCCACCCTCAGTGCCCCTTGTAGAGATGACTTTCATGATTAAAGATCACCTTTGGCTGCATTTCCAACTACAGAGATCCCACTGATGTCACGTGGAGAGCTAAAATTCTTATGACTGCCAAACACATTCAAGAATCATCATCTAGCACACACGTACCTTAATTGCTGTGGAGTAGAAAGTTTATTGTTATGGGAGAAATAAAAATGTAACTCAACAGGATTTGTTACCTACACTACCAGTTCCTAAACTGACTTGTCTGTATTCCAGAACAATTAGAAACTATCCCTTAGGATGTGGAATCCAGAGTATAAATTATTCTGCTCAAGCGTCAGCTTACCAGTGACATAATATCACACCCATCTGACAGATACAAAAATAGAGGCAGAGCACGAACACCTGCTTGTCTTTAAAGACACACTGCACACTAACAGCAGACACGGTGGAAATCATCTGTAGCCTTTCTGAAATACCTCTGTGGGTACATGGGGGGAATAATTCTAAGCCCACTGTATTAAGTTTGACATCACCAAAAATGCGGCCACACAAACTAAACCTGAATTTGAAAATCAAGTCCCGACTGAACAACTTTGGATCACAGATGAAGGTAATTAGCACTCAAAAATCCCACAACCTGGCTCTCACTGTAAAAATTAGATGACGCTTATGGCAACAACAAAAAAGGTACTTTTTGTCTCTTCTACCTATTTCAATAAAAAGTGCAACACCCAACTTCCTAGCAACGGCTGGTTATACTGTATTGCTTTGAAGTTACAGCCTACGGTCAACTTCTCCAGTACAACAGTGCTGTTCTGAAGCACGACGTTTGCTGCTGGTTTATGACCTGCTTCTGCTGTCACTCACATGCAAATGACCATTCACTGGCATAGAGAATTTTAGTTTTTGACTGTTGTAAGATGAAATCAGTGAAACCAACCATTAAGCTGTAGTTAAAATTTAAGTAATCTTTTCTATCCCACTGAGCTAATGAAGTGCATTTTCTTGCTAACATTTTGCAAAGATTTTAATTCTTTTCTTGCCAGCTGTTAAAGCTACTAAAAACTCCTTTACACAGAAAAAAGTATGGTTTTAAATTAAAATAGAGACACACAAAGTGGTACCTCTTCCTTTTGAACTCAGCTGAGAACACCAGATTTTTTCTTGCTTGAAGACATTCATTCACAGATTTTCCCATTAAAAGAGGAGAGTTTTTTCTCCCTCAAGACAAGTGTTTTAAATTATTTAATCAGAGGCATACATGCCACCAGAGTCATGATGGCAATCAGGAAATTTATATAAAATACATATAAAATGGATAGATGTAACAAATATATTTGTATCTATTATATATATAAAACATACATAGGCTGATGCAGTAGACAAACTGAAGTGTTTCTCTTCTTTAAAGGAAAAAAGGTTCCTTGTTTTATTTTAATACCTCTCTCTAAACTAGTACTAAAAGTGCAGCCAATGTTTCCTTGTAAAGCACTTGCAATCAGTCTTCAGAAAAGCATGATTAAGGTTAACTACCACTGTCTTTAAATATTAGCCCATTTCTTCTGGTCACAAGCCATTTTCTAAGAGGCTTACGTAAATATTTGCTTCTTGTCTAAGGGCAATCATCTTTTGATTATTTTGGTTGCACAAAGACCGTTTCTCAAGAAAACGAACTTGCAATTTTAACAGTTGTTCTGTCTCTACATGGGAAGAAGACTCAGCATTTCTTCACCTCTTGTTTAGGTAATTCTGTGACATACCCCCGTGATGTCTGTCATGGGTTTTCAGACCAGAAGTGCTGTTACAGCGCTGCCCTCACGCCCTGCACAAGATATGATATTAAGTCCTATCAGTGCTTCTGTTCTCAGTGGTTTACTGCTAGTTAGGCTACATCACGTATTTTACAAATATCCAGCCCATATCCACCAAACCTCATTAACAGAGCCAAATTAGCAAAGGCATCTTCTGGATCCTGAGTAATGGGACTGATGCAGAGAAAGACAAACATACAGAGCCTCAAAGAACAGTTTGACACAACTCCTGCTCCTCACTGACTGTCAAGAGAACTCCTCAATTTATTGCCTCTGATTAGCTGGGATAAATGCACTCACTCTTTTATGTTCAGTATAAAAAGATTAGCATTGATACTGTTTCATCACAATCTAGTTTCTGCTTAAAGGTAACAAACCAGAATTATTTTCTTACAAGAATGTAACAAGCAGAGATGAATGAGAAGGATAAAAGAAATCACTTTTTCCTCAACTGAACAATCTCTGAATATCGGATTTAATCTCTGTCATGAAACGTGGTTTAAATCAAGACACTATGATTCTCCTGTTCTCCAGCAAAATCACATTTCCTGCAATATGTAGCTACACTCCTTCACGGTGTTGCTAACACACCTACCTAGGCTACCGGCTGCCAGAGCAGACTGCAGAGCCACAGCCAGGCTCGGAACCATCTGCTGGTAGTACACCGTATCGGAGCAAACACATGCTGCGGCACCCACAGGTCCTGGCCAGCTTCGCACGGGCCTGGGAAACCCAACCAAAAATACTGGCAGCGTGAAGAGTGGCAGCAAGGGCGAGGAAAGGAGCGCAGAGATGGCCACGAAGGTCAGCAGGATTGGGAAGAAAATGACATTGAGTGTGATTAAGGTGGCAGTAGATTTACGACGCTGTTTTTTCTCTGTCCACGACGTCAGAAGAATAGCTATGGCAAACTGCAGCTTTGAGACAAACTGGAGCAGTCGATCCCGCAGGATACCAACCTGCAAGACACATACAAGAACGTTTATCTGTATCCTGTATCACATCATATTCAGCGCTGCCAAAGCTGCCTTATCTACCATAACCTTAAGAAAATGAAGCGTGATTATCACTGACTGGTATTAGAGAGTGTATCTTAGTACGCTTATATCTGTTTAGTTTCTATTTGCTAGGTCCTGGTCTCTGTAATTCTCTTACGAGGGAGGGCAAGGAAACAAAGACTGTAAACTATCTGCTTGAATTTACTTTATAACAATTACCAGCAAGAGTCTGATTCCTGTATCAAGGCTCCTGTTCCACCAGAGGTCTGGATTAAACACCAACATTTGTGCTATTGACACAACCACTATGTCCAGGAGGGCATTTTCTGTGTTCTGCCAGACCTAAAATGGAGATAGGTCAAACACAGGTTTAAAAATGTAGTTATCTGCCTCCGCTTTCATGACCTGGAATATTTCTTCCAGATCACCTTAATGTTTAGATCATGTAAAAGAGAATTTCTTAGGCTAACATATTTAAAATTCAAATTACCATCCTAAATATTCTTGTGAATCCGATGCAAACAGACACAGAATGAAGATTTTGCAGCGAACGATCCAGTGACAGGAATGCTATCATAGCAAACGGAGACACTGTAATTGAAATACAAGAATCACTGATTTCCTTTCAAAACCACAATTAAAGTCTACAGAGGTAAGCAGACTTATTGCAGAATGGAAATCTTGGGATAAAAAGGGAACTCTTCCCTCCCATATTACAAACTCCTCTTCACATTCCACTTCCAAGAGATCAAACAGCGTATTTGCACTCATGGCCCAAGATGGCAAACATTTATGTTGATGTGTAGTTGTTACTTGCTCTGACTTTGTTGTTTGTTTCCCCCAGAGAATGGGAATACTTAAGTAAAAACAAACATGGGAACAGCATTCATCAATCCCCCTCCTCAAACTGATGCTTCTCTATAAAATTAAATTATTTAGATCAAATTTTGGTTCCCTCAAAGCAGAGGCATTTGTTTCTAACCTATCAGAAAGGAGACTGTTCCCTTTACTAGCAAGTTGTAAGAACCAAATATTTAGTCAGCTTGAAGACTCTCAACTCATTTTTCTTTCTGAGTACCTTTTAAAAATATCTACCAGAGCCATTTTTCCAAAGTGAGTACGATGTTATAACTAAAACCCTTTAAAAGGCCTTGCTTTTCCAGCTGGACTTCTTAAAAGCTCAACTTTTTAGGTCTACCCTTAAATAAAGAAATAAATAAAATTGCTACTCACTTTCAAATATTCTGAACCGGTAATTTTGACCTCAGTGCACAATTTAGCAAAACATAACAAGTATTTCCAGCCACTTGGTTTTTCTCAGTTCATTCACAGAATCTTGCACATACAGTAACTCTAGTGTTGTTTCAATCTGCCTACAAAGCATCATCTAACAAACAACAGACAGTGCATGTTCCTACCTAGTGTTAGTAAAATCCTCCTGACAACACCAACTTTCATTAGCCTTCTTTGCTTCTCCATGAACACAGTCACAGTCCTGACATCCTTTGGGTAAAAGGGGTTTCGGAAGACTCCAAACAAGTACACTCTCTGAATCTCTCTAAGAATCCACACAACTGTAAGCAGTATGATCAGAACGTAACTGGCTATCGCCTGAGGACTGCCTGTGGAAAATGACGAGAAGCCTGCCAATCGATGTAGCAGGCTAGCTTCTATGAGAGCAAACGTCAACACAGTCGCATAAAAAATGAATTCCCTCCACCCAAACTGTACTCTAAGACCTCTGTGCATATTTTTAGATTTGCTGGAGGCCAAATGGCTGATCATGGTGTGTTTGAAGGCAAAACCAATCTCGCTTAGGTTAAGACTCAGTATGAACCCAAATCCAGTCATGAAGAGGATCACACCGAGAGTGCTGGGAATGAAATACGATGCTATTGCTGTTCCAGCAGAAATGAGAAACATTACTAATAACCTGTGAAGGAGAAAATAAAAAAGATTTGCTTGAAAAGAAAAAGGTTATAAACAACATTGATATATTTCACAATTATAGAAACATTTACTTTGTGTTACTTGACATAGGTGAACCTCCTAGTCCAAACTCCAACAGTTGCTCCATTCCCCAGAGAAAAAGTGCGTCAAGTGGGGGCAGAATTCCCATTGCCCATAAGAATGGCAGGAAGAGAAATATGATGTGCAAAATCTGGTTTGTCTGTTCTAGCATGGGTGTGTTGACAGCAAACCTGGATAACAGAATAAATTATAAATTTATATATATATATAAATATTTGACTTCTGTGAAGGACAAGATAACTGATGAGTGGGAAGACGTTTTGTTTAACTACTACAGCAAATCCAGAAGTATAAACATTACATATTTGAACTACAAAACTGCAACTAGTATCTTTTAAAATGAAAAATAAGGACATAGATTTATGCTTGGGGCAGTATTACACTAATCAGAACATGAGAACACTGGCTAAATTTTCATTCAAAAGATTTGAAGCCTTCAGATTACGCAGCTGAGTCAAGTGATGTAAGTACCATAACTGTTTTGATACTGTTGTGGTAATACACTCGAGAAATACTCATGCAAAAAGAAAAGTCCACCGGCTCTAAGATCTCTACTGTTTAACAAAAAAATGCTCAGTATTTTTTCAGAATTACAAAAGTGAAACTTTACACAAGTCCACAACCTTAGCGTTAACACTGCAGGAATTGGCATGTTGCCTGCACACCAAGAGATAAACTCTCTTTAAGTATATAAAACGTTATTTTCTACAGAAAGTGTTAAAATCTTCCTGCAGAAATATAAAGATTGGTATTAGAAATCTGCATAAATTCCAAGTCATACGTAGTTCACCAGCTAGCTAACTGAGTTAAAGGTGGATTGCTAAGATATTTGTTTCCCTTCTACTTCTTACCAAATAAGTAAACAAGCCTGAAAGGAATTTTGTCATGAATTTAAAGAATACCTGACTTTTCTCTTCAGGTAATTAGATAGAAGCATTTGGAGTCCAAGACCATGTGTATAATTCTCATATCATAACTGAAGAGGAAACTAGGGCAAATTGTTAACAAAGACATCGCCAAGTACAAAACTAGTAAAATCAAACATGGGGTTTTTTTAACGCCTCTGAAGTACCCCAACCATAAAACATGTACGTGGCACAGTGATGTAAATATCCCCTGGCAGGGAGAATGAATGCATGGAGTAAATCTAAAAGCATCTTGCTTTAAGAGATTCTACAAATCCTGTAGCTAAGACACTCATCTGAAGAGTCGAAATATAAAAGTCTCCTATTTGTAGACTGACATAGTTCTTTTGTATTACAAAAGCATTTAAAAATCCAAGTTCAACTCAGCAATGTTCGCATTTGTTTATCCATTCTTTAAAACGAAGTTCAAGGTCTTTTCTCACCTCTAATTTAAAACCCTCTGCAATCACTTTGCAGAGATTAAATTAGAAAACATTCCAGGACGAAATCTGGGTATAAACCCAGATGCTCCTGAAGAACCAGTGCTCCTGACGGCTGCTGCGTTTAGATCTATGATTCCAGGTCAGGCACATGCTTTTTGAAAACATCCTTTAAATGGATGTTGATGCCAATGCTCTTGTACAAAAATAAGGAAACTGACACGGCAGAAGATAATTTTAGCTGTCCCCTACTTAGAATCTGCTCCTCCTAATTCCCGAGGAATGCTATAAAAATTTAAGAACAACCTTCTATGCACAGCATAGAGCCTCAATTTTTACTATATACTCTTCTAGCTTATTTCTTTGGAGTTCCTGCAGTGTATAAAAATCTTAAAATAAGTTCTCCTCAGAAGAATCATTTCCTCTTTCTCACTAAAAATATATAGAAAAAACATTACTTTAATTAGCAAAATACTCTATTTTGTTTACCTTTGTGCAAGATCCACTGCAATAAACACAAAAATATAGAAAGGTCTCATCAGAGCAGTGATTTCGTAAGTATCCAGTGCTTGGAATGTAGCTGTTTCTGTAGCTGTGTTTATGATTAACGAATACTCTCCTATACATATAGTCACCCATCCAAACACAAAGATTATAACAGTTCCTCCAATGTTGCTGTACAGCGAGGTTATTCTGTTTGGCAGCAAATACCAAGTTCCCAACCCACACAATACCCCTGCCAGAAGGGAATGAAATACAGTGTTGATTATATACTTCTTGCCAGGAATAATAAATTTTACTGTCTCTGAACCTACACAGCTGGAAAATTCAAACTCATCTTCATCTGTTAGAGTACTGTGAATTTGCATTCTTTCTACCGTCACCGTTTTCTGCTTTGCATATAGATTTGCCACCTGAAGAATAAGGGCAGTAACAAACATCAGTCCTCCTGAAAGCGCTGCGGTATAGTAGTCTCTCATAACACCTAACTGGTACAAGAGTGTTCCTACTCCTCCCAAAACCCATGGCATCAGGAAAAGAATAATCTGGTTCACGTATATGTACGGAGGGGCACAATAGCCTAATTTAAACCGGGGCCCTCCCAGCACAGTCTGTGGAAAGCGCTTCAAGAAGAACTCCTGTTTGTAATCGTTCAGCAGAGGTACATCTGGACCCATCCTTGTTACTCAGGAATGCTGGATGAAAATCATTTTTCCTGGAAGAGACCAGAAAGAAAGGCAGAAACATTACTGAATCTGGAACGCAGAACTTAACCAGGGAATTCTTTTGCCCTATTTTCATTTACCAAGTTATTCTGGAATTGTGACATTAGTCTTAGTAGGCATCATCCTAAAGCACCCACAGAATCCACTAGAATACAACTACTAAGCAAACACCTAATGTGGAAAATTATTATTTTAAAATAAGAATGCCTTCATGAGCTGATGCTTTAAGCAACAAATAAAACATATAATCTGTTCATGGAAAATGATAAAACTAATTCATCTCCATACCAAAACACCTTCCTAAAACTGAATTTTGTTTCTCATCTGGTCCGATCCCAATCACATCTTGCCACAGGATTAATCCCAAATAATCCTGTTAAGTATGTCCACGTACAAACAGAAGAGTCAGTGATTTCAGTGAATAGCCACAAAAATGCAAGCATAGTCACACCAAGGGTCCGGTAAAAATCAAAGCCCTTATGAAATAAACTGTAAACAAAAATATTAATAGAAGCATTACAAATTGTTTTCCACATCAGCATTTTCAGTCCTCCCTACACAGCCCAGCTGCATAACAGGATCTTACTGTACTAAGCACTATAGAAGACATAAAATAAACAGTTCACTTTCTGCCTCCTAAAACATATCAAATGAAAAAAAATAAAACCAATACTTGTGAGCTGTAGCAGAATTGGCACTTATTCTTCTGTCTGTCAATGGAGAAAGCTGAAAAAAGGAAAAAAAGATACTGTAAACATTTACAGTGAATCATCAAATGGAAATCAGGACTGGGTACTCATTCAGCGAGGACCAGGCAATGCAGAAATAATGAAAGTAAGATGGTGACTGTGATATTAAAATATAATTTTATGCTACTAGTCACAAAAGCAGGAATGACAGGTAGAAATACTCAAGCTAAGAAACAGGGTGAAATAACAGCACCAAAATGCAGTGTGAACACACTTCATTAATAATAATTCTAAAAAGGGAGATGTTGGTGTGCTTTAGGAGATGTGCAAATACGGAAATCCTGACTTTCTATAATCTGATGAAAAGCTATTAGCCACCATTGCTAATATATTAAAAATCAAACACCTGGCTGCCTTGGAGATTCCAAACCACCGTGATCCTGTCTTTATACAATACCAAACACTCTCAGGCGCTTCCAGAACAATTTACTCCTTGCATTTAAACAGATATGAATCACTTGGCTGTAGGTAGATACTGGTTATCCGAGACTAAGTTAGAAGCAGGGCAAATGAGAGAGATTAAAGGCCACTCGTGCATTACTGTGACTGGAAATTTGCATTCAGGGTTCACTAAGTCAATACACTCCCCAATGAAAAGCAGGACCCCACAGGCTCTGTAACTACTCTTCAAGTAAGCTGTGGACTTTTTTATTATAATAATTTTTTTTTTTAACCAAAAATTTCAAATTGGAAAATTCCAAATTGGAATTTTTACATACAAAATGTTGAACATGGAATATTGAAAACATTGAGGGGTTTTGGTAATACTAGTTCAAGCTGTTGAAAGCTTCCTAAGGAAAGGAGAAGGCAGCAGTCAGTCTTAATGGAAAAGACACATGCTGACAATGGAGAATTCATCTCAGTCAGCCCAAGAATTTGAAAATGTAACAAAGACACACCCAACTAAAAACAAATTTTAAATGTAATTAAAAAAAACCCAAACCAACACCAAACCACAATTCAGCCCATCTCGTTTAGAAGAAGAAACACTGCTTAGAGGGCTCCATGAAACTAAGCTGCTGTGAAAGTTACATGCAGGAGATTTATATGCACACAAATGATAGAAGCCGAGTTTTGAAAGAAATGGAGGTGCATAGTTTTCCTTGGAAAACAGTTTTTGGGCAGCTGTGTTTTTCTGCCTAAGAAAGGCTATTTTTGTTTCAAGTTCTAGTCTGCATTTGTGTTTGTCAGTTGATGCTGCTAACAAAATGTTAACAAAACATTCCTCTTACAGTTTCTGTGTAAACAATAGACATCTTTGTGTGAGACACAAACATCTACACACATAAACAATATAGTTCTACTTGGCTTTACTCCAAAACAAGCCATAAAAAGATGTGAATTTATTTATAAATGAAAATCCCCAGCCTGAAGCTCATGAACTATGGAAACGATACCCTTGACTGCCCTCCTGGCTTCCAAATAGCCAGGTAGCACATTAGACCTTCAAAGAGGCACTCACTCACCGCTCCGTAGTTCTGTGCGAAGCCCTAGCAACAAGACTCCACACATCAGTGAGTGTTTACAGGACCTGGCTTCAATATACATTCCTAACATACAGACCTGACCTGACTTTGACAATTTGCCTGGTTACCCAAACAATCTGCACCACAACAGTCTGTGGTGACCAGCAGGGATCCATGCGACTTCGATACTATCATAACAAGGATGGTGAAAGGTCTTTAACACCATAAACCAATTTAACAAGTTCCCCGCTGCAGTATCCCCTCCATGTTCTTATTACAAAAGGAAACAAAGCAATTCCTGCTCAAATTCAGGCAGAAAGCAACAGGAGGGTATGAATTTTTGTCTAAACGAACATCATCCTTCACGTCCACTGACGAATTGGCTCAGTGCAGTTTGGTTTTACTTCAAGCAGATTACAGAACACATGTACAGCTCTCAGCCACCTAAGCCACTGCAGCACATAAGGCTTAAATATACTTACCTCAGTGGTCTTCCAGGTCTTTTCATGCGAGACTAATGGTTATAAACCACCTGCTAGCACAGGAGGGAGGAACGGCAGCCTGGGAGGTGCAGGGGGAGCTGCAGGCAGCCCCTGTCCAGCAAATCCAGACACAGCCCATGGCCACCTGTGTGCCCTGACACCTGTACCCCTGCTCCATGGTTTGAGATTCAGCTGTGCCTGCTGCCTACCCAGGAGCCAGGCGGAGAAGGCTAGAGGCCTCTGCTCAACAGCCATCCTCGACGCCATCCCCCAGCGAGAGCAGGGACATCATTTTAGGCCAACATGCTCCATCCAGTATGGGAAGAGCATCCCAGGACCACCTCAGGGAAGGGCTGCAGCCCAGCTCCTTCCCGAGGCACCTCTGCACCCGACCAGAAGGGGTCCCATCGGAGCCACCGCGCTTCGTACCCAGCCACCTACGCAGCCTCCCTCTCTGAGGGAGACTCAGATCTTCTGCAGGAACAGCAATTAGAATTATCAACCAAACGACCGAAAAATAAAGCCTCTGCTGTTTTCATCTCCGGAGGGGAAGGGAAGCCAGGCAGCCACCAGGCCCAGCGAGTCATGGCCAGTGGGCAAACACCGGGGAGGGCCACAGCGGTCAGGCAGAGCCAGACGGGACTGGGTGCCTGCCTTGACCGACCCCCGGCCCCCTCCGCTTCGGAGAGGCCCTAGAGCCTCCGCCTGCTCCAATAAAGGGCGCCGCGGCGCCCGGGGGGGCGGAAGCGGGCAGGTGGGTGCCTGCACCCCTGCAGCGAACGGCCGGGGCTGGCGGTAAAAAGCCTCTGCGAGGCGGGCACCTACCTCTGGCCCGGACTCGGAGCAGGTCAAAGGCTTTGCGGGGCGGGGGGAGAAGGGGAACGGGGCTGAGCCTGCAGCGGAAAGAGGAGGGGGGATGGCGGAGCGCTGCCCCCACCCCCCCCGCCCCAAGGCTGTCCTGAGGGAGCGTGGACGGCGCAGGCCGCGGCCGAGCGCTCCTCCTGCCGGCGCTGCCCCTCCGTCCCGGCTCTGCTGCTGCTGTTGAGGACGGCGGGGAGAGGGAAGGCGGAGACGCTGCCTAACGGCAGTGGTGAGGCCCGGCCTCCTCCACTACCACCCCCTCTTCCCTCCCCTCGGCCACCGCCGCCATTTTGACCGCCTGAGGCAGCCTGCGGCCGCCGAACGCCGCGGGGCCCGCGCGGCCTGTGGGAAATGGCCCCGGCCCGCGGCGCGGTGGCGGGGTCGGTGCAAGAGCTGCGAGGGGCCAGTCGTCTTCCCGCTGTCCTGCAGCGGGGATTGTCCCACGGCAGGGTGGTACCCCGAGCCTGGCGGTCCCTCGCTGCCCTGCCGGCCCGTGCTTCCTGCAGCGGGGCGGGTTTTCACAGCTCTGCTTTCCACACGTAACCACCGTCCTGCTGCTGTCACACCAGCCGTGAGGCAGCTCTCGTTGTGGCCTGCCAGCAGCTTCCCGTGAAGAAGGAAGGAGAAGGGTAAAGTCAGTCCCTGGGTCTGCAGAGTTGCTGTGGAAAGGCAGGCAGGGGCTACCTGCGGCTGCCATCGTCAGCCATGGGCCGGCCTTGGGCCTCCTGGGGCTCCTCTGTCCACGTCGGTCCGTGTCCCCCCTCCAGCAGCGCAGCCTTTCGAGGCTGGTCCCTCTTCGGCTGATGAATTGTCACCCGGATGGCTTTGGTTTCCTCAAGGTTCTTTCTCGCCCTCTGAGAGCTGGCATGGAAATGTCAGAGGCTGGTTTTTCATGGTTTTTCAGTTGTTTCCATGGTTGTCCCACATTAACAAAAGCTCAAAACCAAACAAGTTAGTCTGTTTGTTTAATTACATTTAACATTGACATTCAATACACAACATTCTAGTATTAAAACATTTAGCATAAGTACTCAACCCACAGCATTCTGACATGACATTAAAATACTCTGAATTAATAGTTTCCTTGAATGTTAATGGTCTTTCTGAGCTTATGTATAACTAATTCAAGGTGAGAACACTGGTCTAGCCTCAGGTAGAGGAAAATGCATTCTCAGTTTTCTTTTAGGTTAAATAAACTTGAGCATTCACTGGCAAATTGAAACGCAAATCCAAATATTGCAATGCTGCTTACCACTTCCAATTGCACGCATTAAACATTGACAATATTTAATAGAGTGAGCATGCTTAATATAATTTAATAATACTAAAATGTGTAACTCGTATTCATTAGAGCACCAGGGCATGCATATGCTTACCTTAATATGCATAATATTTTACATAGAGTAAAAGAATTACTGTAATCAATTCTTATCAGGAGCATCAGAACCTTTTTGTAGGTCTGTTAATCCTTGTTCTTCAGAGAGAATAGAAAGGCTGCTAGACACTGGGGTATCCAGTGTAAAACCTTGGAAATGCTACCAGAGAAAAATGCTCATTTGCCTTTACTGAATGTCTTTTAAATGAGGTTCAATGGTACGAATGATGCTCAAGTCCAGCCTGATAGAAGAGGAATACAAGTACCTCAAACAAACTGTCTGTTATTTTCAGGATTGTTGACTTTCTTCACCCTGTCCTTCAAATGGGTCCGCTACAATCCTGTTAAAATTAAGATCTGCTGCAATCCTGTTAAAATTAAGTATTCACCTGCCTCATCGATATTCCAAGGTAAGTAGCATCTCCCTACAGTTCACTAAAGGTCTGTAGCAGGTATTGTTCACAAGTTTCTTTCTGTTACCAGTTCACCAATTCAGTTACGATGTTGCAAAGAGGATAATTCTGTTCTGGGATATGTAAATCCTAAACAGCAATTGCTGAGGGGAAGCAGACTTTAGATTTATTTCTTTGCAAGCTCTGCTGCTTGTGTTTCAAAACTCAGAGGCGGCTTCTTGCCTGTCCTCACTTCCTGTGATTTCTCCCTTGCTCACAAGAATATATCAGAATTTCAGCCTGTGCAAGCTCAAAGGTGTGTACTGGAGAAGGCAGTGTGCTAATTTATTTCTCTTAAGAGTTCTAAGAATATTCTTGGTCAGATAAAACCTGCTAGTGGAGTACACAGCTTTAGGAAAATTCTGCCAACCTTTGGCTGTCTTTTGCAGATTATCGCATGACGGCAAGCGCGTGAACTGTGCCACTGAAATTAATAGACTCCTCGTCTGTTTAAAATGAAGATACACATAAACTGTTTGCAGACTTGGCACTTGGGTTTTGGCTCATTTATTTCTATTTTGTGAAAGGGCTCTTAGTGCCAACTCCAAAATAATCATGGTGCCTATTTCCATATTTTTAATGTTTACTTTGTTTAGAATGATGTACGCAGGAGCAAATATTTTTCCTGCCAACCTTTCTCGTCTTTAAAGATAAACGAAAAAAGTGATTTTTGTTTTGGAATGCATCTTTATATACAGCTATAAGAGTAGGAGAAGCAGATGCTTTATTGAATTTACTGATTATTAAGGAAGACAGAGCTTGTAGGAAATTATTCTTTTAAAGAGAATTAGTGCTGGGTAAAACAAATGGTTACTTTCAAATCAGATCTCAGAGCTTATTTACTCTCTTTTTCCTGAAGCCCAGAGTTAATTGTTGGTACCTGGAGATCTGTAGGCTGGCGTTCCCAAACAGAAGATGCCCGAGTGTAACCTGACTCCTGGTTCTACTCAATCTTTTTGTTCTGCAGCCCACAGGGGATCCATCTTGAGTTTCTCTGTGTGGCTGCCTGGAAAGCTGCATGTGCTGGGTGTGTGTTATCCATGAGGACGTTTCTATGGCTCCTGTGGAAGTAATGCCTTTCGACACCACGGCCTTCGGCTGGCAGAAAAACATGACACACTGGGGAGCTTGCTTCTTTCTGGGTGACTTTATCCCTTTAAAATAAACTTTATGAAAATACCCCATTCCTACATGTGAAAGACACCTATGTGCTCCTGAAGGCACAGGCTTTTGATGACAGTTCTGAGCTATCGTGGGTTCAAGGGTACAATCATCCATGTCACGAGTTTCATCAACTGAAGTATCAACTCCCATTCAGCTGCCCTTCCTGACTGGCAGCTCAGCATATACTTCAAGTCACTTCAGAGTTGATACCTGGCTATATATTATGACATTAAAACAATATAAAAATATTTCTGATCAGTTTGGTTTCGTGTGTAATACCGTTTGGATTTGATGAGAATTGGATTCTTCCAATATCGCTGACAGAGATGGATAAAACGGTTTGAGTTTGCAGATTTCCTTTTAGTTTGTGTAAGATATTCTGAAATCCAGGAGCTGTGAGCTCAATTCTTATTGTTGTTTAACAAAGCAAAGATTTCCTTTTTTTCCCCCCTCCTTGCATTTAATGCTGAAAACATCTTGATTATGGAAGCACTGTGGTTGAATATTTTATGTTTTGGGAAAGACTCACTTGCTTTGGAAGTCTCTTTCAATTGCTGCGTTTTAAGAATCTATCACTGATCTGAGGAGAAAGGGACAGAGAAAGAATTACAAATTGCAGATTTCTGTACTGCTAGAATTGTAAGTGACAACCCAGGATTGACTGTGGGATGTTCTGCATCTGCAGTTTGACAGGGCGCAACAGTCCCCTGGCCATGCAGACTTCACAGTTGTCATTTATACCGCAGTCCGTGGCCCCACAGATGTGGTTATAAATGGAGACAGATTGTGTGCCAGACGCTCCGCCCCAGCGACACACAACCTTTCACTGCCGGAGCTTAAGGATGGTTTGTAGCTGCAGCAGCAGCATTAAAGTTTGCATCACCTACACACGAGGGATCCTTGAGCACTTCACCCAGTACAGACTGGTCATATTCACATGTGCTAGTTGATAAAGACTAGGTTCAGATCGCCACCATCCAGCATCTGATTTTGTAACAACTTAAAAAATTATTCTTGACCCAAAAAATTAATTCAGGGATCTAAGACAGACATTTGGGCTTTGTGCAAGATCAAGAACAGAGCGATGTGGGTGTCTCTGGGGGATAGTTTGGTGCTCACTAACTGGAGAGCTGCTGACGTTAGCCATTAGCAAACATCACTCCAGCAGCAGGTCTGAGCTGCTGTCTTAGCATATCTCATTTGTCGTTATGCATGACGTGCCTCGATCCATGCGGAGCAGTGATGCCCCTGGCAGAGCTGGTACCTGCTTAAGAAGGACTAAAAGGCAGTGGGGTGGTGCCAGCAGCTACCCTTTGTGAAGCAGGCTAATGGCTGCCTAGCCAAGAGGAAGGAGGCCAAGGACATTCCTAGCCTGAAAGAGTCCAACACACTGTGCCGCTCCGTGAAAGATGTCCTAACCATGAGGCTACAGCCAAGGCTGTGGAAGAGCCACTGTCTGCTATTCTAGTAAAGTCATGCTAGGGGGAGCCTGATCCCATCACCCAAAGACGAGCACATCCTTGTGTGCCTGCCTTGAAGTGTTAACTAGTCCTCACCGGTGCTTCTAATTATGTTTTCAAAAAGGCAGACCAGCAAGGGAAGGTCTCAGTGTGAAGATTCTCACATGAAATTCCCACAATACTGAGGAGTCTTGGGGTACACTAGGATCACCACTTGCTCCTACAACTGATGAAGAGATTCACTGCCAGGCATTGGAACGCCCTCAGGAGCAGAGCTGGCCCTGCAGAGCAGTTTTGGGTGTCAGTACTGAACAGGGTGCTTTGGCAGCAGAGGGACAGTTTGGGTGAGCTGGTTGCTCTCGAAGAGACCTTGTGAGCATGCTTCTGTGTAAGCCTCTCCAGGGCCATCCTAAGTAGTAAAACTATATATAGACACGAATGGTAAAGTCCGTTCTGTGCTGGTGTCAGCACACTACAGTACTGGCAATTAAGCTTTGGGAGTTTGATGTCCAGTTTTTCTGACATGGGTTTTGATCTAATCTTGCAGAATTCTAAAAATCTGCCTTTTGTCCTTTTATATGCAAGTATATTAAAAAAAAAAGATTTTCATAATTTCTTTGTGTCCAGCTTCTCTAATAAGGTTGGACAGATTCTCACAGTTTCTGTTGCTAATATGATTCCTGGCAAATAGAGCAGAAGGTTCAGGAGAACAAAAGGAATGATCTAATTTTAGTAATGTTGCAGCCTGAGCCTGTCCTTTTCCTCTCTCTTTTATCCTCCCACCCTTTCTGAATGTCAGAACCTCTCCAGCACTGCCTCTTTTCAGTTTGAATTGAATTCTTGTTCTTCGTCAAGGACTGGGCATGATGAGTTTTTAGATACTCCTCTGAACAGAAGCTGGAGTATTCAAGAGGGTGAAATTCGATCTTGTCACAGGTCATTTGCTAAGAGTGAACCACTTCCAGTGGAGCTGTTTTTGCAAATTAGAAAACCGAATATGTGAAATTTCACTTAACCTGTGTCATACTCCTATTATCCATTTTAAATCTTAAATTGAAGGTTGAGTCCATTGCAGTGTAAAGACAATAAAGGAATTTAGTTTCTGAAAGGCAAAGAGGGCTGCATTTAATGTAGTGGGTCTCCTCAGCTTGCAAGGTGCTCAGACCTCTATCCAGTGAAGTTCTTTAGCTTGTGCAGCATTGAAGGACAAGAATTCCTATAGAAGCCTTAATATAAAATGTTTTCTTTCAAAGGCAATGGAAAAACTAACATGTTTTAAACTAAATACGTGCTTACCAACCTCTCTAGGTTTGGATCTAGTGAACCACCATTATTCTTGTCTTAGTCAACCTTTATTCTCATTCCTGAGCTCCTGTTTTGGGTGTGAGAAATAAACAGGCTGTGTTTGCAGTTTGCAGGAGGGCAGTTACAGACACCTGATGTGCAGGACCGGACAAGAAAGCAAAGTGTAAAGAACAACATGATTTGAAGTGAAAATCACTTGAGCAGTAACAAGATGCAGAGGACACCCTTTCTCAGCTGTTAATTTACTGAGTGTGCAACAAAAGCTCCGGTATGGTTAGAAAGAAATTACAGTTCTACATTGAGAGACATAATATATTACAAAATGAAAAATAAAGGCAGCCTGAAGACTAATTTTGTTCCTGAACAGGTCTACTTAAATAGCCATGTCAAACTTGATTAAAAATGTGCAATCATTTTTCAAAACAAGTCATTCCTTTGTACCTGGCTCCAGTTTGTTTCATTTCATGTCAACCCTATAGAAGGGGGCAGGCAAGCATTGCAAATAAATCTATACAACCTACAGCCATATTCACATTGAAATAACGTCCTGTGATTGATGAAACAGACCACACTATTAGGCCTAAAATTGGGCTTTGGAATACACTTGATGTACTTTAGAATAGTATTTTAATCTGTAAATGCTCAGTAAATAATTAGGCAGACAGAATCACAGAATCACAGACTGGTGGGAGTTGGAAGGGCCCTCTGGGGATCATCTAGTCCAACCCTCCTGCTAAAGCAGGGTCACCCAGAACAGGACCCGTGTCCAGGAGGGTTTGGAATCTCTCCAGAGCAGGAGACCACAACCTCTCTGGGCAGCCTGTGCCAGGGCTCTGCCACCCTCAAAGCAAAGAAGTTTTTCCTCATGTTTAGATGGAACTTGCCAGGTTCCAGTTTGTGCCCATTGCCCCTTCTCCTGTCACTGGGCACCACTGAGAAGAGTCTGGCCCCATCCTCCTGACACCTGCCCTTTAGATATTGACAAGCATTGATCACATCCCCTCTCAGCCTGCTCTTCTCCAGGCTGAACAGCTCCAGGTCTCTCAGCCTTTCCTCATAAGAGTGATGCTCCATTTCCCTCATGATCTTCATAGCCAGGCTCTCTCTAGTACTTCCCTGTTTCTCTTGAGCTGGAGAGCCCAGAACTGGACACTGGACACTGGACACAGTAATCAGACCTGCTCCCCTAACTTACGTGAGGGACTTATAAACCAGGCTGAACAATTTGGGGGTGGGAGGAGTATTGCTTCTCAGCTTCATGTCTTTAGGAATTACATTTAACCAGGAAATGGGAGGGAAGGACCATTCTCTCTCCATTCCAGTTTTCCATGTGTGAAGAAGTTTGGGTGGTTCCACACCAAGGCTCAGCTGAATGCAGCATTCAGGCTGCGACAGCGTCCTGTACCCCTTCATCCTCTCACTCTCCTGTCACATGGCTGCCAGCCCACCCCTTCCCAGCAGTGTTCAGTCTGGTTTACCCCTCATCTCTTTCTGCTCTGGTGCCTGGCCAATGCTCCCACTCCACCCACAGCCACGGAGCAGCACAGCGTTTCTGTTTAAATGAATGTTCATGAAATGCTTCTCATCCCAGGGCTGGGCAGAAGGCTAGAAATGGGCAGGAGGATCTGGGGGTTGTTGATGGTTTTTCTCAGGACACAGGGAGGTCAGTTCTCCCAGGCCTCTCTGATGGGTGCTCTGTAACCATCTTCATAGTTCTTTCCTGTGTCTGGCACAGGTTTGTCACAGGATGATTTTCTGGTGGGCCAAGGCATCCACCTTTTGGTGCAGCAGAGTCTGCGGCACAGGCTCAATCACCATTGCAGGCAGCTTCTCCCACTGCCATCACATGCAGCTCTTATCAAGGTGCTAATACTGTCGCTAACAATGTCTGTGTTCTTGAGGGACTTAAGAAACCTGGCAGATAGCCCACTGCTAGAGCTCCACTGCAACAATAATGTTTATGTTGGCAGGGCCTTGGAACAGAAACTTCCATTCACTCCAGCTGGCCGGTGTGATTCCAGCAATTAATTCAGCTTTTCCAGTGGCAAGTGTTTGTTGATACAGCTTGTTGCTCTTCCTGTTGCAAAACACATCAATAACTTGGAAAAAACCCTGGCTAGGCAGTCACAGAATCACAGAAACGTTGAAGTTGGAAGGGAGCTTTGGAGGATGTCTAGTCCAAGCTCTGCTCGGAGCAGGGTCAAGTATAGCAGGTTGCTCAGGCCTGCGTCATGTTGGATTTTGAGTATCTCCAAAGATGGAGACCCCACAACCTCTCTGGGCAACCTCTTCCAGTGTTTGACCTCCCTCCCAGTAAAACCTTTTTGTGTTTAAATGGAGTTTCCTGTAATTCAGTGCATGTCCATTGCCTCTTGTCCTCTCAGTGGGCACCACCGATAAGAGTCTCGCTCTATCTTCTCACTCCTTCACATCAGGTGTTTATATACATTGATAAGATTCTCCCAAGCTTCTCCAGTCTGAACAGTTCCAGCTCCTTCAGTCTCCTCATATGACAGATTCTCCCTTAACCATCATCGTGGCCCTTTGCTCAACTCGTTCCAGTATGTCTATGTCTCTTTTGTACTGGAGAGCCCAGGACTGGACGCAGCAATGCTGAAGAGAGCAGAAGGATCACTTGCCTTGATCTGCCGTAGATGCTTTTCCTAATGCAGCCCTCGAGGCTGTTGGCCACCTTTACTGCAAGGTCACCTTGCTGGCTCATGGTCAGCTTGTTGTCCACCAGGACCCCAAGGGCCTTTCCTGCTAAGCTGCTTTCCAACCAGTTGGCCTCAAGGTGTGCTGGTACCTGCAGTTATTCACCTCTGGGTGCAGGACTTTGGTTGAACTTGATGTGATTGCTGTTTGCCTGTTCTAAGTCTTTATAAAGAACCACTTGGGATAGAGCTGGAGGGGTGGAGATTGAAGTATCTGAGGCTCCCACAAAATCCACCCATTGTTAGTCATCTAATTTTTTAAGTCATGGCTCTCACATCCCTAAGACCATGTCATTATCCTGAGCTCTGGAGGCTGTCAGAAATCTGAAACAAGGACAAAAGCAATCTGTACAATAATTATCTTTGTAAGTCTACACAGAAAAGAGGAACTGTGGGTATTTAGTTCTTCATGGTGTAATTCGAGCCCTAAAATTTAGTATTTATAGCATTTCTGTTTTAATGACAGCAATCCTGCCCCAAAATAAATGTAAGTGGAATCCTCTTGGTTATGAATGAACAATTTATTTTCTGTATATTTTTATAACTGCATTTCATAGTTTCCTTTGTATACTATGATTTTTCCACAAGGTTGTTCTCTCCAACAAGGCCTCACCGCCTCTGCCCTCAGCTCACCTGTGCTGAGGAAGCAGAGTGTCCACGTTGTTTCCCGAGTATACACAATACAGTGAAATGCTAGCTGTGAAATGTCACCGACTGGAGTCGCCATCAGATTGCCAAATGTCCTGAATATGCCCAGTTTTTTCTTTGCCTTTACCATGTTGCCTGTTATTTTGGGGGTAGAAGGGACCTAGAGCCACATGGAGCAGACTGGTAGAGCTCCTGGTTTTTTTCTTTACCTTTGCCATGCACATTGGACAGTCACGACATCGATTTACACCCAACTCTGACGATTTGTTACCTGGGCCCTGCCTTCAATCCAGACTTTCCAGTCTATAATAATCCTTGTTTCTGGTGAGTCAGTGGTGAATTTGTGCTTTGTGTTGGAGGCAGCATGTATTTTCAACCCATCTGGAGGTCAGGAGTACCCAGGCTGATTCTTTCATCCACACTGGGAAATTAAAACATGCTCAAAACCCTTTAGCTATCTTTCTTTATCCAAACTTACTGAGTCATTTTTAACAGATACACATCGTTCACTTACTTTTAAAATTTACTTCTTTGGTTTGAAATTTCTTTGGTTTCCTTCAGGTTTTATGCTGCAAATTTATCAATAGCACCAAAGATTAGATTCGTCAAGATGTGCAACCAGAAAAACAACATTATAAAGTGGATGTAGCAAAGAAAGGGAGTAGAAATGTTGCTAAAATTCATTTAGGATATTTACAATTAATGTGCTCACTCATAACTTCACTGTTAGAGTGGGTCAGGGCATAGGGTCTTCATGGCGTGGTAGTATGGATCCTGTGGGGTTCACAGAGGTCTGGGCTGCAGGTATTAACCCCTCAGCTCCATTACTTTTCTGGCTGGACTTAGCCCAGCATCTTGCCTGGGACTGTCTTGCTGCCTGCAATGCAGTGCCCTGTGCCTCCCCGCTGGGACACTTCGATTCAGAGGGTGGAAGAATGGCCTTGTGTTTGTTACTGGATTGAGATGCTTCCAGGCTACAAAAGGGAAAAATTGTTTTCTTTAAACAAATGTGTTTTCATCTGACCTTCAGTAAATCTACTACCTTCAGCTTTCCCCCTGCAAATCAGGTACTGCAAGGCCAAGTTGGTTGGATACTGGGTGGTAGAAAGAAAAACATAATTATTTAAAAACCCCACGAATCCTGCTTCATAGACAGAGCTCATCTCTTGTAAGTAGGTCAGAGCTGTTGCAGAAAAGGTAGCGGTAGCCATGCTAACGATGAGCACCCGTTTGTTCCATAGGTCCTGTTAACATTTAAGACCTTTTCCCCCTTTCAAAATTTCCATTTTGAAGTCACACGATTCATGATAATACATTTTTTGTTTGGCAGTTAACAGTTTGTATCTTGGCAGCAGCACTGGGAAGCTGTGGTGGTGAATCCAGATCCTCGGGACTCTGAAGGAAGCACCCATGAGCAGGCCCCTGGGATTAAGGAGGAAGTGGCCGTTTAATGAAGCAGACTCCATTCTTTGGAGGGGTGAAGGGAGGTGAGGGAAGCTTCTGTTGCTTATGTGATTATTGCTAATTACTGTAATTGAACATCCTCATGACAGGAATATTTGGTGTCTGAGGTAAAGCTTGTTTGCTTTCATTGCTTTTTTCGACTGTCTTGTGGTGCCCTCTCGAGGTAGAAGACCAGCTGTTTTACTCGCTATTTTAGGGCGGCTGGAACACAAACTGGAAACACAGACCCTGGTGAAGAAGCTGAGAAATTGCTGTTTGCTTTGAAAAACAAATTTGCTATAACTTGATGCAAAGTCAGTGTTTTTTGGATTCACATTTAAAAATCCACACCAAGCCCTTTGCCTTCAGCTTTTCCACTAGAAAGGACACAAAAAGCACAGGGGATACTGCTTCACAGTGCCCTGAGGCCACAAAGGTGCATTTCCCCAGATTTCGAGCCAGCGGATCATTGCAAGGTTAAAGGCCAGCTGTTTCCATGCAGGAAGGGAACACATTTCCCACAGCATGCTTTTGTGCCTTTGAATTTTAGCACAAAATGCATCAGGAAGTGCTGACACTTTGGATACTGAAGTGGATGAGGAAACCTTGACAAATTAGGAAGAACGGCCTCTGGGCTCAAGGCAAATGGAGGGTGTTGTGCTGGAGGGGAAGGTCTGTGCTTGAGGTGCCTGTCCCTCCTGGCTGGGGGGAAGCCAAACGCCTTGAGATGTGATCACCACCGTACTGTGAAGGACTGCAAGCTGGAGGTTTATCTTTAAAAGTGACTATTAAATGCTTGGTCTTGAAATATCTCTTGCCAGGTGCAAGCAGATTGTCCTTCCAAAAATGTCTCATTTTATATCCAGCAAGGAGCAAGGATTGACAATATGGTGGGTCCTTAGGAGTCAGTGAATTAATCACTTTTGTTTTGAAGATGAGTAGGGTAGATGCTGAGTGTTGGGGGCAAGGACGGTCTGTCTGAGAGATGAGTGCGCTCTGGGTGCCCGCGGATTTGTTAGTCTCTCTCACAGCCAAGTACGATGTATTTAACCTCCCTGTGCCATCACCTTTTCACTGACTCGCTCCAGGCTGTTTCTATCTGATCCCATTCAGTGGGGTCTCAGGGGAACAGGCATAGGAGCCAACTGCTGGCCATACCCTGTTAAAATCAGAGTCCTTTCAGACATCCTGCCCCTTCTAGGTGTCCTAACAGCAGCAGTCACTGTCCATTTGACCAAGCCTCTGTTTCTTGGTTTCTGATACACCCTTCAGACGAGGTGAGCACAGAGGGCTTGGTACAGGCTTAGGTTCAGAGCAGGAGCAGCAGAGGCTGTGGCATGCCACGGAGGTGGCTGCACCCACGAGGCCAACCGACGTGGTGGGGTGATGAACATGACTCGTGGTTGTCTTAGCAAACCGCATGACACCTTCTTTTCTGATAACATGACAACTGGTTTTCTGGGGCATCTGAACCAGCAGGCACCTGGGGAGCAGGATTTTCTCAAGGAAAGGTTTCTTTCTCTCATTTTCCTCTGCTGCTGTTACAGACTGTGGGCTGCATGAACTACAGCCCCTCCTCCATTCCACCTTTCACATGCAGCTGGCTTTTGGAGTTGGAAGGCTTTTTGTGTGTTGATTTTGTGCCCATACTGGGTACATTTTTAAAATAGTTCTTTTTTTAGATGTCTTTGCTTCTTCTCAATGACTTCGGATGGGGACAATTGGAAATAAATGTAAACAAATGCTGAACACCATGCTGAATCTGAAAGCATAAATCCTCTCCACAGAGCTGCAAACTGAAGACTCGGAGCTCCTGTTTTGTTCAAAAGAGGGACTCTTGGGCCCAGCACAAGGTGAGATGTTAATAAAACCTTTGTTCACTGTTACAGTAGGGAACAGCTAAGTTGGGGATTTCTGCCAAGTTAACCCTGACTTATTCCCATTGTCATAAGTACTGCTAAGAAACCCCTTAATATGTTATTAAAAACAAAAAACAATTAATACATTTCATTTTGAATGCTGTAGTTAAGGCAAAAGCTTTCATTTTAAAAACATCCCCTTGAACATATGCTAACCTGCCTTCTCCCCTGAGGTCTGTTGGGCTCTGCCCATCCATGGTCTCTTGCTCCGTTGCTGTTAGCTCCTTGGGGCAGGAACCAGGTGCAGCACATTTGGATCCATAACCGGACAGATTGCTTTGATAATGTGAATAATAACAACAAAAAGCTGTGGAAAAATAAGATGACATTCAATCAGCATTTCAACTTTTTATTTCTTCAGTGAAGAAAGGCAGAAGAGGGGCAGCTTCTCTCTACAGTCCTGCCTTTCACTTGCACCTGCGGTGTTGGGGAATCACTCAATACGTGGTCCTGGAAACCCTTTGGATGAGTATCAGGTTGCCAGAGGCATTTTAGGTGCCTCTCCATGAGAAGCTGATAGTGCTGTGATGACAAATAGTATTACCTTGACAACTGGGGAAGAGATGAAGGAGAGAGGTGGCAGATGTACCTGGTTGCTCTCTGGTCAGGTCAGGATGTCTTGAGCATCAGGGCCACAGAGGTCCACTGGTGTCCTGTTTAAAAGCAGGCTGGTGGAACACGCCACAGTGATAGTCACATTTCCTCCAGCCCCCTTACCCTCCTCTGTGCTCCTCTGTGTCACCCACTCATCTGAGGAAAGGTGGCATCTTCATTCTGGTAGAATTAACTAATCAAAATACGCTGTTGGTGATTTCAATTATAAATGTTCTTTCTCATTCTTAAAATGTTTCCACTTGTTTTCTTGGCAGGACCTAGAGGATCTCTCTGGAGAGCTCCTTTCACATAGATATGCACAGAATGAATAGTTTATCTCCAGCTCCTGCTGACTTTCATGAATAATTTCATGTAAAAAGCTAAGTTGGACTTGTGCTGTGTCGGATAACTTGGGAGTACCAGCTTCTAATATTCCAGCCACAGACCAAAACAGACTTTCTTGGTTTAGAGACCAAAGCGGCTTCTCTGGCTTCCACTCACCAGCAACCTTTCTTGGAAATTTCCAATACTTTACCTTTCCCTGCTTTAACTACCTGGCTGCTTTGTGCTCTCAAAAACGAGAGGCTCCAGGGCTTCCAGCTGGCAGAACATCTCTTGTGAATGAAATCTATTTATTTAAAAAAGACTTGGTGGGACATATGACTGTGATTTTTACTGTTTCTTGTTCACCTCCCCAGAAAATACTGTGGTCACTCCTGGAGGCAAGCAGCTTCTTTTGCGGGGTGTATTCATCTGCCTGGTCTCACCGAAGGTAACCAGAGCTGCTTATCTGAGTAATGTCACACACATGCCTAAATGATTGCGAGAGACTGAAAGGAGTTTGGAGTAGAAATAATGGCACTACTTCATCTCTCACAGAGCAGTGCCAACAAAATAATGAAGCCATGTGAATAAAGAACCAACACAATAATCAAGCTCTAACCATTTTTGGAAAATTAGCACTTCTTCCATAACAGTGACGGCTGCTGGGAAAATGGTACCAAATATTAACTGTCAGGTTAAGCGCACCTTAATCAATGCGCGCCAAGTGCCTCTGATGTGTCCTCAAACCTGTTACTTAAGTACATGTTAAGGCCAATTAAATAAACAAAATTTTAAAGCCTAATAGCATAAACCACATAAATAACATAAAAGAGCCACATGGGTGGGTGTTCAACCGTTCTTGATTTAAAACAGCGCAGGGGAAAATGTTGGAGCCCTTGAAGGTGATTTTGAAGACGAGGAAGTGACTGTGCTACACAAACAGCAATCAGAGACAATTAAGAGAATTGGGACAAGTGCCTCATTCTCCCTGCAGACTGCATGGGAAATTGCACTGTACATCACAGCCTTGTTGCATTTCAAATAAGGCCCCCAGCTATGTCATTTTCCAAGTCCAACTCGAATCAAAAGATACTGCTTAAAATCTTCCCATTACTCTAGAAGTGAAAGGAATGATTGTCTATGCTGATGAGCCTGGAAGATTGTCCTGGGAAGAATATGTCAGTGTTGTCTCCCGGTCCCATTACGATGTTATTACTGGCCCTGAAGTGGACTGACAGAGCCTGAATGCCAGCGTGAGTACAGGGGTAGTTTAGGAGGGTTCTCTGCTGCTGCTGCAGATTTCATTTTGTTTCTCTGCACAGCAGAGAAACTATGCGCTATGTTGAGCACGTTTTCTTTGATGAAGACTCTTAGAGAGACTGTAGAGTAACAAAAGGGCAGAAAACACAAGCAAGCTAAAAAAGCCCCATAAAAATGGAAAGAACGGAAATAGAGAAATTTGGAAATAATTATCCATGTCTAATTATACCTCTATCCTGCTGCAGAGCGCACAGCCCACAAGGGATGCTTTTTCAAGCACTTTCTGGTAAGCGTGGAAAGGTTTCAGTACATGATTCAGGAATTTCCTGATGTGCAGAAGTGGCCTCACTTTTGCAGCCTTCTTCGCAAAGCCAGGAGTACAATGAGCTCTCAGAGCTCTTATAGCTGTTTTGGTTGGTTATAATGTACTGTGGTGCCTATAAACGGGCACCTTAGTTCTGAAATGTGATTAAATACCCAAGTGACCAAGCTTCCCCTGGTGCAAACGCTCGTCTGCATGTCCTTTGTGTGATACAGTAACTTCTGCTGGTGTTTATCCTCTTAGTTATGAATAAGAAGTAATTGGGAAGTCAGATGAACACTCTGAATAAAGTTCCTTAGTAGAACACGGGTGCTTTCTCATGTGATGTGTACACAAGACAGACTGTTTACTTCAAAAAAACCCAACAACAAAACAGGGGGGCTGGAGGAGGGGTTGAGAGTGGGACGTAGGCTGGAGGTCCTGCCCAGCTCTGCCCTCTTAGCAGCAGTGCTCAGCGACATGCCTGCATCTGTGTTTCCTCCATGCTGCAGCCTGCGAGAGCCTGAACCCTGAGGAAGCCCACCCCAAGCGCCACTTGCTTCCCCCGGCCTCCCTGGAGCTGCTCTGCCTTCAGCCCTGGCTGCCTGCTGGGGAGCCAACGGTGGCCCAGCCGCTGCCATTGCCCTGGCACACCCTGGAGTGCAGAGGGATGCGGCGGGACTGTGAACTTCAGCTGACTGCCCGTGTGGTGCCCAGTAAACCTGCCCTTCACCAGCCCCGGCTTCTCCACTCACCCACATCAAAGCTGTAAGGCGGGGGCTGTGTTGTGTATGTAGAAGTGATGCAGGCTTTGCCTTTCAACAATTATCCCAAGGAAATATCAATGTCAATGTCATGTTACTGTTTTCTTTGCATAAGGCACATCTTTTTTTAAAAGATTTTTTTTTAAATGAGAAAGGCTTTAAATGTAAGTGTTCAATTACAATGTAATTGATAGAAAATTCATGTAAGATCTCTCCACTCAGCTCCATTCAGGTCTGCATGAACCAGGTCACCTTAGAAAACAAGGCCCTAAATCAATTATTTCCAGATTAAAGATTTAAACTTTTACTTTTCACAGTATAACAATTGACTGAGAGAGAATTTACGGTTACAGCAACAACCTGGTACTTGCCCCTCTCGCCAGTACATGAGCTACCCAGATCCCTGAGAAGAAAACCAATGCCTTGTTGATTTGTTGATGGGCTGCAGAGCAAATACGTCCACTGACATTAAGAGGAATTTGTATGGGAAACAGGTGGCTACTGAGCCATGGATTGTAGAAGACATTTACCTGTTGTGATGACTCCAACAAGAAGACTCTCCCAAGGTGGTGCCAGAAAGCAAGTCCAGCCAGATCATTCGCACCTGAACTACACAAAAGAAAGGAAAATACTGAAAAGCCACACTCATTGCTCTCAGAACCTCACCCTGGTACCAGAGTCGCGATGGATCACGTCTCCAGCAGAAATGTCATTTATTTCAGTGGGGTTTCCTTGGAGCATGGCACTACTCAACTATTGACGGCAAAGTTGGGTCCCAATCTGTTTGTTTTAAAACAGCTTTAGCAAATTTAATTTATTTAAATATTTAGGGGCAAATTCTTGTCACAATAAGACCAATGTGACAGTTTCTGTATTATACAATTAACTTTTCTTACATTTTCATGTACCTCAAATCTGTAACTCCTAACTAGAAGGAACACATTTATGTACATAAAATGATGGATATAAAAATGCAATGTTTATTGTTTTGTGTTCACTCATAACTCTATGGCTCTGCATTATTATCTCTCTGTCGTTTTCTGAAACAGAGCCGAAAGGCCAACAGGAGCGCAATACCAACGTGAGATAGCAGTCTAGCATGAGAAGCAATGCTGTCACTGCAGAGGGACTTCTAGCAGAAGTGGTGACACTTGCACTTACTAGGACTGTCAGTCCAAACCCGTATTGCTTTGGTACCCCGGATAAAGATCAGGCCAACTTCAGAGCTGGTGACACGCCACGCAGACAGATGGGCAGATGGGTGAGCAACACAGAGACCGTGCAGGAGCATCAAGCAGGTTTTGAAGGCAGCGTTTTAAAATTAATTTCTGTTTGAGGAAATGGCGCAGTTTGGTTCTAGGTGACATAATTTACTGAACAAAGCAGAGACAGGAAGGTGTGTTGCTATTTACTCTTGGTAGAGTTGGCTCGAGCTGTGCATAGAAAAAGTGAAGGGGCCTTCTCTTTGAGCCCTGGAGAGAGCAAGGACAAGAAACGGTCATAGAATTTCCCTGTGCTTTTCTGCGGTGAGGCAAACCTGATCCCCCACGCTGCTGGGCAGAGCAGCAGAGGAAATGCCAAAGCTGTGTCTTAGCCACGGTGAGGAGAAATCTCACCTTGGATTCCAAAGCTGGAATTCATCATACACTCCCACTGCTCTCCACGGAGGATCAGCATCGGGGTATGCGGACCGTGGGACAGCTCCTCTCCTGGGACAGGATGGACTTGGACTCTTAGTACAAGCTGGAAAACTGAAATCCAGAGGAGAAAATCTGGTGCCAGCGCATTTTGTTTTTGAAGAGAGTAGATTAAAAGAAGGTATCTGAATTTAAATACTTAGCTTTAAGCTCCTGGCACCCCAAACTTTAGACAGCTGAATTAAATGATTTCACCCTAAGTGAAAATGGGGCTGCTGTGTAAGAATTTGAATGATTGGGCCTCACGTGCATCAGCATCCCTTTGACTTTCTGTATTTCATCCCTTCTGTTTGCCAGGTGGGTAGGGTTTTCACAGGCCACGCTGTATCCAGACTGTACTAGATTCTGTCTTCTAATAAGCAGTCCAAGCTGCATTTCAAACACCTCTTCTACTCCATTTTCTGCATTTCATTCATTATTTCCTTCAAATCCCTGGGTTACTCCATGTCTTTTGCCAGTGCTGATGCATTTTGAGCAGTCAGGTCTAGAGTCGTTCCAGGTTGTTCTTGTTTGTGTTACTCTTTTTGTGAACTCAAATTTAACCTGGGAGTAACAGACACGAAAGGCCAACAACAAGGAAAAAAAAAGAGAGAGAGAATGGGTCCAGTGCAGTCACTATCATGTCCAGTCACAAACAGGTTAGAAAGGGACAGGGTGAGTGAAGGGACTGAGAGAGGGCACAAGTTTTGAGTTTTTGGAACTGGTTTAGATTTGCTAAATCAAAACTGTTACCAACTAAGAGGTCTGATTTACTGCTGGGCTCATCTCTCTGGGTGCACTCAAGGGTTGACAGGAGACGTGACACCAGCAGACACTCCTGTTGCTGCTCTGTGCAGAAGAACGGAGCATATTTACTTACCTGAAACTTCTGTTCTCACACATACACAGGATCAGATGGATGTGGTGTGATCTGAGTGGGGCTGGGCCAGTGGCAATTACAAAACAACACACTGGGAGCGTATTTTCATGGCGAAGAAAAAAATTAAAGCAGCACCTTTAATGGATACCAGCATATTACATAACTTTTTAAAATTAATGAAAGAAGAAATGGGTTTCCATTAATGCACTTGCCTAAGACCTTTACTCTTCTATCAGAGACAAACAGTTCCTGTTGGCTTTGCAGTGAGGTGGGCAGGCAGCTGCGCTGTTCGGCTTTCTACAGATTACGCTTACGAGCTTAACATCAATCACATGCCTACAGTGCATTACATAAAAGAAATACATTGAAGGAACATAAAGGGTATGAAGATGCTAGGAAAACAATGGAGTTGTTTATACTTTAGGGTGAAATCCTAATCTGAGGACTTCAACAGTGCATCTAAACCATCTGACCCAGGAATGCTTCTAGTGCCATCTCAGGACAAGACTGTGGGACGTTCCTTCATTTCCCATGGCCGCTATAGTTCCTTCCCACAGGTAACATGCACAAAGGCTGGATGGCGGTTGAGTGGTATTCAAGAGGGCTCCGATTTGGGTCTGTCAGAGACCACAGCTGTCAGCATAGACATCATCTAACTGTTGGCCCTACCTTGGCTTGCAAAGATCCTGTGCAGAACATTGTGCACCACCCGCTGAGAGGAAGAAAACTTTACTGGGACCCCAGCTGTACGTCAGTGATGTTACAAAGGGGTGAACCTGGATTTAAGTCCGCCTCGGCTTTTTTAAGGTCATGATTCTCTCTAAAAAAACAAAACAACACACAAACCCACACATAGTAATTAAAAGAATTAACACGGGACTTATTTGTGTTGCAAATCAAGATTCTTGTTAAGTGGAAGTTTGCCATATGCTCTCCAACACCAGACACAAAGAAGAGCCATTTTACTAACTAAAACCTCAGTTTTGGAACGCCCATTGCTGTCAGTTGGCTTGTCTGGTTTAGAGCATTAATGCTTATTTTGGGGACTGTATATCCAGGTTACTTGGAAATTTTGGGGAACTCTTTCTCTCAGGCTGCTGAGCTTTTATTTTGAGGAGAAAGTAACACAAATAATAAAATGCAGAGGTGCCAGTGGGCTTAGTGTAAAGAAGACTTGGAGGTTTATATGTCTTCCTTTTTTTTCTTTAAACATCCAGTTATGTGCTATGTAGCAGCAACTGGGCTAACAACAGCCATGAGATGGAATAGCGTGTAATCCGGTTGTGGGTCTAGCTCCATGAGACAGACTCCAAGGAGATGAGTTTTAAATCTCCTTAGAATTAAGAAGGGTTTGGCAACCAAATTAATTGTTTTGGAAAAATCCTGCTTTATGGCTCATGAAGAGGATAAAAAGGGAAAAAACATGTCATCTGTAGTGGTTAGTCAGATGTTCTTTTGGAGTTACAACGATTTCCTCTCTAATTCCTGTTCTTGTTGACATTCCCGTTAAAAGAATAATGAGTACTATGTTCATTGCCTTCGTGCTACTCATCTCTGTGTACATTACGAACTCTTTGCATTAAGTGACCCCAGCGGATTAAATTGTATCGTGAGGCAGACATTGAAAACAATCGCACTTAGCTGTAAGCACGGATAAAGGCCGAGTATAAACCAACATGCGATGATACAAGCGCTAATAACGGCTGGTACCTGTACCGTAGTTTTGTTTCAAAGCGGTGGTGGGGCCCAGACAACTGAGACCATCAGCCTGGTGTGGCAGGACTGAATTATTTTAATCTTTGGATTTTTAATATTTACATAGTTACTTTTTAACTTTTAACTTATGGAAAAATATGTTATCTGTGTCATTAATGCCATGTTTAAATAATTGGAGACCATTAAACAATGCCTGGGTAATTGTTTCGCAGGTGTGCTCCTAATGTATGCATTTTGTAGATATATAATGCATTCTCACAGAGGTGACGTTACTGAATTACCCAACGCTTTTAAAGTATTTTGGTAAAAATAGGTGTGCAAAAAAAGGTATTATTATTTCACAGGTGGCTTAATAGCGGCTTCATAAAGGAGGCTGGTACTAATAGTCCTTTAATACAGAAAGGCAGGAGATGGTTTTGCACGTGGTACATTAAACACTGAAAGATGCCAATTTCAACTTGATTTCGCTGCTGCTAAACTACCCCACATTCATTTGCTTCAGTTTTAAGCCCTTCCATTCTCGTATTCTCTAGCCCCAGTTACAGAATTGCAGCTCGCTTTTCACCTATCTTCTAACAGTTTAACATAGATGTCTGGGTCCAGTCCATTGTTCCAATTGTATATACTTTAAAAAGCTCTGCAGTATTTTACTCTTTCCATTATATCTTGGCTTCCCCGAGCGCTCTGCTCACCGCATTTTGCTTGTTCTGGCTCTGTTTTCTAAACCCATTTATGGCTTTTTTTTCTGTACACACTTGTTCATTGGGGAGCTTAAATTGACTTCTCTCCATTCTGTTTCCTTAACTAAAAATGCACCATTAAGGTTGATTGAAGTCTTTTGAAAACACTTCATAAAAAATGAAAGGCCATAAGAAATGAGGCTACCAGTGTTTGCAAATACCTGTTTTCAGCCAAATTGATGGGAAGGAATAAGAACTGAAATTTAAAAACGCTACCGATATATATTTGTTTGCTGCTTATTTTTATAAGAATAGAAAAAGCATGTGTAAAACATTTGGAGGAATAAAATACTGAGGCATTAACAAAATGTGCCGTGCAGCGGCTTTTTGTTGCAGAAAGCCTTTTCCCCAAAGAACATCAGGCTCATTTCTGAGGAGAGAAAAAGGCAGAATGAACAGGAGTATCTGGATCAGCTATTTTCATGATTTTCTGCTTAAAAAAAATACGGTTTTTATTCTCAAATATTTCTTTTCAGAGAGTACTGAAAAACATTTCTTTGTAAGAGTAACATTTGAACCATGGAATAATATTTATCAGGAATAGGAAGAGCTCTTAATAAATTGCTTTATAAATAAGAGCAAAAGAAAGGTTAATTAAATCAGTGAAACTTTGAGTGTCCTTTCAGCACAAGAACATCTGTGCAGGGGTTGAGGATATTAAGTATGTTTACATTATGTACAGGGACTCTTAATAAACAAAGTGGCCTCGTTCCACCAATCGCCTGACAGGAGGAAGGGAAGTCTTTCTGGACAGCAGGCTGGATTGTCAGGGAAACTTTTATGGACATATGGAAATGCATCTGCTTTAAAAAGAGAGATATCAGGAGGGATTTGCTCAAAGTTAAAAGCAAAGCAAGTGCTTTAGAATCAGAAGTGATTACAGGGGAAATGGCAGCTCACTTGTCAGAGCAGCTGAGACAGCTCCTCGCCAAAAAAAATACTGACCGTTCCAGCTGTTTCCAGGCTCTCCTAATACTGCTTATCATTAAAAATATATACCTTAGAAATGGGGAAAGCTCTAAATGAAAAATTATTGTAGTTTAGTTTACATTGAGGTATTTTTTCAGACAACTGCCAAACATATTTTATTTACAAGAGACATGAATTCTATGGCTTTTTCTTTTCTGAGAAATATAGATATTCATTCTGACAGCCATCTCACCAAGTGAAGATATCTCAAATGCAGGAGACTTTCAGTATAACGCTTCTGTTAGAGAACAGTAGCAAAAAATCTGTGAGTTTTACAATTTTAATAGACTTTTTCCAACAACAAAAAAAGTCTTAATATGGCAAAAAACCCCACTAGCCCCAAGATCAAACTGAGGTTTGAATTCAAGATTGAATTAACTTGTAAATGAAAGCTGTGCCCAGACTTTACCTTTAATAATCTCATCCATTTAAGATTTCTGTTCCTTTTTATTTTATAAAAGCGGTAGAAGAAGCCCGCCAGACCTCAGACACAGTCACATACGTGAACACAAATTGTCACATGCTGTATCGCTTCCTTTAAGAATCCTCCCGTTAATGGAGGAAAAGAGCAGCGAGATCAACAAGCAAAGTAGCTAAGTACAAGGAGGTCATGCAGCAGCGCCGAGTTCTGGAGCAGCGGTACAAGGAAAAGCTGTCAGGTTCCATCCCATTAAACGAGCTCTGAGCTATGTGGTGGACTCGCTGGGAGTACCAGCAAACTCCAACCAAGCTGTATGCTAGCTCTTGCTCACATCCTCGATCAATTATTCAGTTCCTTTTATGCAAATAATGTTTCATGGACACAACAGAGATCCATAATGGGAAGGAGAGTAACATCCATTTAGAAGAATTAAATGGTAGATGAAAAGTGTGACACTTTGCAGGCAAAAGCTATCGAAGTGGTACAGTACCAGTACCTTTTAAATATCTGCGTGCGCACACAGCTGGGGAGATTCAAAGTTTGACTTGCTTTTCTGTTGACATCAACTTTATGCAAAATTAAATAAGGTGGCAATAGACAAAGACTCCTGCATTCATGGCTCTGCCCAGGGGACAGTCACAGAAGTGAGGCCTTGTAGCAGATCTATCTGCGTTCTCCAGGCTCTAAGCTTTCATTTTGTATTTACAGGCACTGCGTGCAGCGAGCCTCGATGCAAACGGGGTTTATACTAAAGAGAGGCTTCACTGCTCCGTAGAGGCAGGAGATGGAAAAAACCTAAGGGCCACTCCTGCATCCTTTTGTTAGGCAAAACATCCCTTTAATTTCATATGGGAGCAAAACTTCTCTGCTGAGCACCACTGCAGTTCACTGGGCCAAATTCAGTGATGGAGTACGCAGAGCAGTTCCGTTCCTGCCTGTGGCAGTAAGCCTGTTGAGGGTGAGTCAACAAAGACACTCCAAGAAGGGTGGCTTTCATCTGAGATTCTTCCTACAGAAGAGATTGATCAGTAAATGCAGACAATCCTGGGTGCATCCAGCCAGAGAACTGATCACGTCTCTGTTGCGAGCCTCTAAATCCTTGTCTGGGATTTTACTTGAAGGTTTATCCCTTTCCTTGTCAGTGAACTAATTACAGTCTTCCTGCTGAACTGTCTGTGGGCTGTTTGACCATTTATGTCTGGGTCTGCACTGCAAGTTTGGGAGTGGTGATACCCCACCAATGCCTCTCCGCTGCAATGGCTGTGGTGGAGCTGCTTGTAATGAACATTAACAGGTCAGTGGGGGTGAGAAGACCTCCATCATCCTGTGAGCTCCAACAACAATTACAGGATCTCATAAAAACCTTGAATTTTATATAATTTTATAATGAGGCAGAAGCACAGAAATAGGACCACAGACTCAAGACTCTGTGCTGCTGCAGCCCCTTTGCCACACTTTGCTAGTGCTACCCTGTGTGTGCAAGGAGTGTGAATCAAAAGCAAACAAGATGTTATTAAATCTTTCAACTTAATTTTGGGAGACAACATCTAAATGCTAAGAAACTTCTCATGGCTTGAATCTGTATTTCCTGGAACTCATATACGTACTCCAGAGTTGTAACTATGTCTTCTGGAAATGAAGGCATCTCTTCTAAACGCATTGTGATGTGAGTGCCCTGTATATTTACAGTGCTTCTGCATTTAAATATCTTTAATTATAGTGTGATTCACAAAGGAAATTTTTTGCTCAACCAGGAGAGACTGAAAGCGTGAATATGCTTCCATTATAAGATTCTACACTTAAAAAAGCCCTGGCAATAGGCAAAGGTGGAATTTAAAACCCCTGAAAGAGATGGAAATTTGAAAGAATATTACACACAAGCTTAGATAAGTTCAGAGAATTAAAAAGAAGCAAAGCTCTAGGGGCACACACATATTTCTAGTTTCACGTTTACCGCGTTGTGCTTTTACAGCCTACAGAACTGAAAGCTGTTCACCTGTCACAGGCTGGCAGAGCAACGTGCTCTATCTCAGGTGGATGAACAAGCCACAGAGGCTCCAAGTCCTTTAGGAAACTTTGGCTGCTTTAAGGTACCGGGTATTTCTACTGTGGATTACACAAGGGGCTTTCTGTAGGGTTCAGAATGACATGGAGATCACAAGAGCAAAAAGCTGCCCTGAGCAGTCTCTGCAGAGAGCTGTCAGAGCTCACTCCCATCCCTTTCTGCTCCCCTTAGCCCTAGTTAAGGCCAATTGTTAAGTCTTGCCTTAAATTTTAGTTGTTATCGGTGAAGGGCTGGGACTGACCTTGTACAGAGATCAGAACACAAGGCCAGGAGTACCATGTGCTGCATGAGCAGTCCCACTCTTCTTTTCCCTCTACGTACTACTTTTACAACCAGTTCACTCATAAGGGGCAATATTCGGTTGTGTGTGGTTCCTCTGCCTCCATCAGGTACCCATGTACTTCTCTCTCCATTGGGCTCACCTTAGAGGCACAAACTATTTTCCCTGACACTGCTGTGTGGTTGTTCAGGTCCCTCTAGGTCTCCTGCAATGAACAAACTGGACTGTGGGCAGGTGACAGCCAGGCAGTGACCTTCAGAGGCAATGTGATCCAAGTTGTCCGTACAAAAGCCAAACCAGTCATTCAGATTCATTTCCCAAGAAGTCAGGGCTCCAGGTTCATCAGAAAGCAAAACAAATCCAACCCAAAGGCTGTGCTACCCTCACAGATGCCCGTTCAGCTCTGCAAGTGGTCTTGCCTTGCCTTGAAATATCAAGAATGGGATCTAAATCTTTGATTTATCCTGGTGGAAATCTGCCACAAGCCAGCTGAAGGGAGGGGAGTCTCTGCTACCCAACGTACTCACGGCATGTCCTGGTAGCGCCGATGTAGGACATCAGCGGTACAACAAAGACACCTCGTGGCTGTCCTGCAAACAGCACGCCAAAGGACTTCCAGCCAGAAAGGAGGACTGACCACAGCCTGAGCCTCTGTGCTCTGGTGACACTTCACACTTACTGCTTGCTGGTGAGTATAATTAATACCAACCCCTCTTTCAAATCACCTAGGAGAAACAAACAATGTATGAGTATAACCACCTCTTAACTGTAAAAAATATCATTCATAGAAATTTGATAATAGCTTCCAAATTAGGCACAGAAACTCAAATGATTAAATTTAAGAGCTCAATAACTCTACTAGTAATTTACTTTGACTTGATACATGAAGTGAATGCTCTGAAAAATTTATTGAGACTGGAAGTAAGTTCTTAGAGATTGTACTCTAAAATCTTCTGAGAACTTTAATTTTGTAGTAACACGGTAAGTTGGTAAGTTATCAACATTTACTTTTAAAATACTTTTATTAGACATATAACAGCAAAACAAAATCTTGCACAGTGAATTTGCCAGCATAAAGCCCTGATCTGATACGTACCAATGCTTTTCTTTCTTCCTCACCCTGGCATGAAAATTCATTATACTATAATCCATGGTATTTTCTCAGTTTAGTGAAAAGAAAGAGTAATTAATTCTGATCATAAAGTTCTTGGAAAAAAGATCAACATACTATGTCGTGAAGGTGGAGAGATCAGATTCCGCCCTCCACTTTTCCAGTGCAAATCTGAAGAAATCATATTGAATTCAGACTTATTGTCAACTCAGTTCTGAGATTTTATTGCTGATTCCTACCAGGGTGAGTGAAAACAGAACAAGTCAAAGGGATCTCTTTGAGTCCCACAGGATCCAGATACTCTGCATGTGCATAAACCTCTGCTTCACTGAATTCAATAATTTCACTACATAATTGATATTTCATCACTTTTATTAAAATGTAACTACAAATGGCCAAATTCTCCCTTTGGTAACACCACTTGAGTCTGTGGAGCAATCCTCAGGAAGGATTTTTTCCCAGAATTTCTCTCATTTTTGTATTCTTTTGATTCCTGTGGTTGATTTAGTGTGGGGACACTAGAAAGAATTCCACGTCAAACCACAGAGATGTGTTTTTTTAAAAAATCCATTAATTTAGAGAGGTATAACCATAATAATACACCTTTAATGCATTAATAACATGATATTCAGTCCTATCATGCACTCTCTGGCATATGCCCCTCATGGATGAAATCAGGAATTTGCTTAAGTAACTCAGAGACCTATCGCTAATACAGTCGAGCCAAGATTTCACCACGTACTGCAGTACATCCTTTCAGAAGCATTTTTTAGAACGTTGCTTTATGGAGAAGAGACTATTTACAAAGGAGATGAAATGACAGTACGAGAGGAAATGGCCTTAAGCTGTGTCAGGGGAAATTTAGGTCAGATATCAGGAAAAACTTCTTTACACAGAGGGTCATTAAGCATTGGAACAAGTTGCCCAGGGAGGTGGTGGAGTCCACATCTCTGGAAGTGTTTAACAGATGTGTGGATGTGGTGCTGAGGAACACAGTTTAGGGTCTCTGGCAGTGCAGGGTGAACGGTTGGACTCAATGATCTTAAAGGTCTCTTCCAACCAGATGATTCTGTGATAAACAACCTGTTGCATCTTTTAACTCCCATCCAACTTGTTGATTGCTCTGTGTAAGGAGAAAGCATTTAACCCTGTTCCAGTTGTGATAACGTGAGAACGGTACCAACCTCCCACAAGGGAGCGTGTGTCCCAGAACGTGACCTGAAAGAACCCATAAGATAATAACGTATTATCTCATTATCCCTCTGTTCTGCAAGCAGCTGATGGATGGAATGACCACCTACGGCTTTGTGCCCTCAAAGGACAAAAAGCCAACACTCTCAGAACACAGTTGTTTCCTTTCGAGTTTGAATTATCTTTTTAAATCATCTCTTCTCAGTAGAATTTGCCTTCTATTGAAATACAGTTTTTAAGTACTGAACAAAATGAAGCCTGGAAGATGTTACTATGCAGAAAGGCAAACAAATGGGATGTTTGGTTTTCAGCAGGGACTGCAGTGGAGACTCCAGCGGTAAAGCAAAGTTGATTTACACATTAAGCAGGGATTCAGACTCCTTTTGTACATTAACCAACATGTGCCTTTGTACATCAAACAGTGCATTACCAGCTCTCTAATAGAAAAGTCAAGCAAATCCCTTTGTTACTTTTTGAAATAAAATGAGGTGAAACTCTGGTTTTTTGCCTTCCTGTGGGGGTCATTTCTCCTCCTGATTATAGCAAAGGAAAAACACATATGCTTTAAACTTTCATGGGAAATATATATATTTTACATATGCTGCACTTAAAAAAATTAGTCGGCAGTAAGTTTAAGTTACTAATAAAAGCCATACAAGAGTGTTATGATTAACTAGGTCACACCCAAACCTAGGACAAAAATCCAGTTACCTCCAAAGGATAACTGTCTTAATACATGTCCAGGCTCACCCTGTGGCCTCCACTGCTGATTTTCATACAATGACTCCACAGGTTGTAGTGGCTCAGTAGCATAGAACTGTCAGTTGAATGTTCGCTTGAGTACTGATTAAAACAGAACCTGTAAATGGAAATAACGAAAAGTATTGACTAACAGCATTCTTGTTTCATTTTTACTTCAGGGTTGTGTGTGGAATTTCTCATTATTAATAGAATAGAATTAAAAAAGAAATTAATAAGCAAATATCTGTAACAACTGTAAAATGCCAAGAGATGCTACAAGTGTCATCTAAGTTAAGAAATTTAGGGAAGATACTATTTCAAAGAAATCTAACCACAGTAAGGTAAGAATTAGGCTGTTAAGACACCTGAATAGTTTTAAGTCAGAAAAAACCCACTTTTTAAGTAAAAGAGCCTGTAAAAAGATCTTGGACAGTATGCAGTTAAGGTAGAACCCAGCTTAGATTGAGCCTATGGGGCATTTAGTTCTGTATAAATCAGTCACGCCAAGTAATGTCCGTTCCTCTGACCACTGCTTTCTCATCTGAGTCAGCATGGGACTATCTGGTTTAAATAAGGTTTATTTAAAGTGCTTCCTCTCCAGAGGTTTGGTGTTACCAGTCACCAAAAATACATGTTCCTTTGGAAAGTGCGTCTGTCATCTCTGTACATACATAAATACCAACTGAAGATGGATATGGAGAAGCATCTTTAGGAACAAGCCCTTAATTAGCATTGCCCTTTTTCATTGGCAAAGACAGCCTACAGCTTTTAAACACATTTTTCTGGCAAGGAAAAATCATAGTTTATACCATAGGGAATAGGTACAATAATATATGAGGTATGGCTAAGAAAAATGCTTGCTTGGGACTAAACTTACACAAAAAACAACTATGCATGCTGATTCCCCAAAGAACTACCTCACTGACTGACAGAACTGATTTTGAGGGAATCTCTTTAGGTCGTAAATATCAGTAATCAAAACAGAAATGTCCAGGTCCTAGTGCCAGACCTGCCTGTTCACTTCCTGGTGTGGAGAAACACTTGATACGCTAAGAAATGTTGGTGCAGCATTCAATCACACGCTGACTTGTTCCAGCTGCTGGCAGTCAGTAATAGCAAGATTCTGCTGGTTTTATCAGCATTATTAGATCTATTTAACCACAGTAAGGGCTTTACCCTTCACAGAGAGCACCTGTCACTTGTGTAGTGGCCAGCCCAGCCTTAACATGACACATACGTAATACTTTTAATTACTAAACAAAACTAGACTTCAGGCAACATAAAACAATCAACCAATCCCAAAACAGAAAGACTTGAGTTCGTGATAGAACAGGATTGAGCAGGGATTGGGGAGGTACCAGCTTACTTCTGTTGAACAGCTGGCTCCATTTTATAGTATGGTCATTATTCTAACTGCAAAATTTTAAGTTGTCCTCTAGATGTTTTCTTAGATGCATCGCAAGTTCATAGAATTATTATATAATCACAGAATGGTTTGGGTTGGAAGGGACCTTAAAGATCATCTAGTTCCAACCCCTCTGCCATGGGCAGGGACACCTTCCACTAGCCCAGGTTGCTCAAAGACCCATCCAACCTGACCTTGAACACTTCCAGGGAGGGGGCAAGTTTTATCAGAAGAAAGAGAATAAACCCATTTTTGGTGCATCTGGAAACTGAGGTTAAGAAAATACAGCAGCATTTAGAGAAAGAAAAGTGGTGTTTGAAGAGAAGTGCTTTGGCTGCATCTACCCCTAAAAAAGGAAAGAAGCAGCAGCGGTGTTTAGGGCTGGTAAGAGCCTCACCTGTCCAATCTCTGTTGCCCTGATGCAGTTGGCTGGTTCAAGAAGTAGCACTGCGATGCACCAAATGGCTTAGAAGATTAGGTGCTGCTCCTTTGGCTTGCCTAAGAGCTCTTTCTGCATGGATGCTTCAAAGATGGTTTGTTGTAATTCCTGGGTTCTTAGACTACCCTGTAACACAAAATGCACCTGGATATTCTCCCTGCACAGGCTCCGCATAGCTGCCAGTCATCAAGTACCGCACTCATTCTTCTTTTCTTCTTAAATTTCCCCATCAGAACAACATTACATCATTTCCTTTCAGTTCCTAGCATAGTTAAAACTTTAATTTACAGACTGAAATGGGTTAATAAATAAAAATCCCCAACCCCAAAGCTTTTGAAAGCACTGAAAGGCTAATTCTGCTATCAGTGATTCAAACTGAATCTGAAGATCCATCCTTGGGCAAAGAACTGACGATATGTGTTCCTCCAGAAAGCACACGTATCTCCCAGCTCTCAGAAGGCTGTGAGAAACTTACAGACTTGTAAAAAACTCAGGAAAGATAAAAGTGTCCTTGTTAAAAGTGCTTTATATGGCCATATAATACGTAGCATGAAGCAGTATAAGTATTCAGGGATACACAATCCTGTTTGTTTTTGTTTACTTTCCTTTGAATTATTCAGTAGAGGCTGTTCAAGTTCATGACCAAATACAGGACCAGAGCCAAATACATGGTTAATATTTTCATTCAGATCCCCATTTGTTCTGAAAGGACTATGACTTGTAAATTTGCTGGCAGGGTGGGAAATCCGGAGTCCTCTGGAGAGTTTGCAACTGGAAAACCCTTCATAGGGAAAGAAAAACCAACAATAAAGATTTCATATCTTGGTCTTTACAATAGAAATGTCTTTTCGGTTTTGCAGTAATATCAACGGTAATGATTAACTTTTTGTGAGTAAAGAACTGTAGGATCAGTTCTTCAAATGACTGTTATGAGCTTAAGATTTGACTATTGCACTTTCTAGATAAGCTGTCAAACACAGAAGCTATTCAGCTTTGGAAGGATCTTTATAATATTGTAAAATACTTGGTAGTTCCTAGGTCTCACTGTGTGACCAGCTGTGTGCCCGCCTGCGCTGATTTATTAATTTTGTTAAACCTGGGTACAGTGTAATGACAACAGCAATTGATTGCAATTGATTGCCTCCTGTAAACCATCTCCAATTCAGCAGTGACAACAGTAAAAGAGATATAATCAACAGCATGAAAAAAGGAAGCGTTATTGTGTACAGAGTTTTCTGGTGTCTGCCTAAACCAGCACTACATAAAGTGCAAGCCTACTTTCTGCTGGGAAAATCTCTTTTGAAGCTTAAGATCAAAAGCACTTTTTAAGCTAAAACACCACCATACGGTTTCAGTTCTTGCTTTCTAACAAGTACTTTAAAAAGCACAATTAAAATGCAACTGACAAACTTGAAAAATCTTTTGTGTTGTTCCACTCGAATGATCTAATGAGAAAATGGCTAGATGCTGTTGGGGCTAATGAAGTATAACATCTTCACTGAACCTGTATATAAAACAGAGATTTCTCTAAAGATATAGTTTTAACATGCTTCTATTGCTTTACTCATTCTGCCATGTTTTTATTTAAGTGATGTCCAATGAATAAAAGCATAGGTCATTTTTGAAATAAAACATTTACACGTGAAATTACTCAATCAGGAAATGCTTTGAACTCTGTGTACAAGCACTGTGGCTTCAAGGGGGAAAATGTGTTCCACTAACTTAGTAAGGTCCCGAATCTGCAGACAGAGATATTAATGTAGCCAGACAGAGATCTGCGATAACACATTTTTGACAGATGAGACAGAACCCAACTGTACATGGATTTTAACCCGTCTGGTTTCAGCAGTGGCCTACTATCAACATGAAGACTGAGATTTGGCAAAACAGTGAAGATACCACTGATATCATTATGAAATAATAGCATGTATTCTGGTAGTACCTAGAAGTGAATATCCTGCTAAAGGGCTTTATTTATACAATAAAATATTTATGTCAAGAAACTGATACAAGGATACAATAAGGACATAACCCATAGGTGTGGGAAGCATAAGATAACAGTGAAGGGGTTGGATTCAGAGCATCAAGTAGGATTTGCAGCCTAGTTTAGATGTGGTTGGGCGTGGTAACAGCATCATGGCAGTAGAGCATTTAAGGAGACAATTGGAGTAGAATAAACTTGTGGTGCAGGGGTCTACTGGTAGTGCTTCTTATCTATAAAGCAAAGAGGTTTGAGGAAAAGCTGGACAGGTTGATGAGGACAGGAGAATAAAACCGGTCGTACTGATGCTTCTCATCGTCCTTAGAACTTATCTTTCAAGATGTGCAAAAGAAGTGTTTCTGCGCTCCACAAACATGAAACTGAGACATGAAAGAACTGGCTTGCACAACACAGAGTGGGAACAGACTCTAGATCTCATTACTGATCCTTCTGGGAAACCCGATGGTTAAAATGCATACTGCAGTCTTTTGAACTGGAAGGGAAGAATTCTGTTCATCAAACAAATCTCCAGAGAAGTTTCATGCTGTGATACAGAAAACACAGGTCTGCTGTGGGACAACAAACTCTTTCAGTGAGTGGGGGTCTTAGTGATAAACAGAACCACAGAGACAATGAACCTTCTGTTTGTGAGAGACACGTGCTGGGCTGGCCTCCTCTCTGACTCCTTGCTGCTGTTATTGTTATTCTTGTATTTAGGAAACCTAACAGTGAATCTCACTAAACCCCTCTGTTCCAGTGAATTTATACTGTAAAATGAGATGAGAGACACCCAATGAATGCAGACAGACTGACGGGTGAGCACAAGAAAATAATGAGCAATAAAATTGGTCAGTGTGACAGACAATGGTCACAGCAGATGCCCAACTGTTGTGAAGATTTCTTTTGGTTTCTTGGTGAGAATTTCAGGACAAGGTCTGGACGAAAACAAGGTAGCTTGTCCAGGGAACCCCTTCTCAACAAAAGGAGTAGCAAAGGTAGAAATATGGTAGTGAATATGGATATGAATATGATTATGAATATCAATATGGGGTGTCGATGACCAGTAGCAGTAGTCAGCTCATGGTATGCAATTGCATCTCAAGGCATTAGGACATGAGGTCACTCTTAGCAAGAAGCATGGGGATAGGTAAAACCGAACCACAGCGATGGAGACTAGTACTTTGATGAGGAGGGAAAGTGTGAGCTAATACAAGGCAACAGGCTTACCGGCAAAGCCATAAATGAAGAGTATTATCTGTGTTAAAGTATTTCCAATGGATACACATGGAACAAGATAGTATCTTTCAAGACAAGACAATATGATACTGCATTAATCAAATTATAGGTGAAAACAATTATGAAGGTAACTAGCAGCAAGAAGAGAAATTGGTATGTCAAGAATCCCATCTACTGAGAAGAGATGGACAGAGGAGTTATAATGGTGAATATTGCCCTTTGAAATTACAGTTTAAAACACTGACGCAGCATTGCTGGGATATTGCACCTGTAGCATGCTTTACACAGGCTTATCTCACAAGGCTACAAAAATTAAGAGCTAATTCAGTTTCTGAAGGAAGTGTCAAGAGGATCTGGGGAAAGTTTATGAACATTTTTGAGAAAGAAGGCAACAGTCATTAAAAAGACAGTGTCCACTCAGTGAGAAATTAAAAGCAACTATAATAAATGGAAAAAGAAAGAAATTTACAGTAAAAAGTAAAAACGTGCAAAAAATTGATGAAAAGAGCAAATGCACATAAGAGGCCATCAATGGCTTGTAGCATTAAAAACGGTAAGAAAGAGTTTCAAAGTATATCAAAACCAAAAGTCATCCTGACAATGGTACTGGATCATTACTAGCTGAAGACAGTAGAAGTATCAATAAACCTGAAATGAAGCGTAGTTGTTCACTAAATACTTCTGTGCTGCATTTGTGGAGGAAAAAAGGGCAAGGTTCTTCATATCATGCAGTAATACTGAAATAATTTCCATTCCAATATTGACTAAAAGGTTGTTAAGTAGCAGATACTGAGTTAGAATCTGGCACGTTTAAATCAGTGCCTCTGAATAAGACATATCTGAAAAAGCTGGCTGAGAAACCTCTTGGAATATTTCTGTTGACTTGTACTAAGTTTGGGAACATCAGCCAAGTTTCAGTGGCCTGTGAGAAAGCTGAAATTTGACGAAATTTAAAAAGGGAAAGGTGAGAAAACTAGAAGGCATTAGCGTAAAAAAAATCCCTCCCATCAAAAAGAGGGGCGTTCCTACAGTTACTGAACAATTATTTCAAGTCTTTTTTGAGCCCTCAGTCTGTATAAAGAATGTTCAGGAAGGAAGCAGCTAAGCAAAATGAGCACAGAAAGTTGTCACACTGTGATGGAAGCCCAAACTGCCCATATCCATGTGTGCTTCTGCCAATATCCCTTCTACCCAGAAAATCTGAAAACAAATTCATGTTTTTCCCACAGTTCAGATGCTGAGCATACGCAAATGAAGACAAGAAGAGCTGGGTAAAGTCTCGAGAAGTATGCACACAACCACCAGGGTTTGGAGGATTCTCTGATGCTCTGTTACTGTTGCCTATATAAAACTTGAACAATGTATAGGGGGAACTCTGCATGGTGACTTTGCAAGACTTGTCTGATATGAGAAAACTGAATTTGACTATGGATGTTGTCTTATCCAGGCAGAAATAAGTAAATGAATCCTGACAGGTCCCGGAAGTTTCAGTCCTGAAAGAGTGCACAGATGGGAAATGCAAACTGAAAAGTAATTTGAAGATGCTCTTTAGGACACCGGCTGATCTAACTGATGGCGAAAGGAAGAAGGAGGAAGTGTGACCGTCTCCTTCAGAGGATGACGCAAGAATATCACTTATGAAGTGAGCAAAGGAAAGGAGGTTTAATGGCAGGATGAAGGCCTGCTTAGACTACACACAACACTGCAGAAGAACTTGGGGTGAATATACAAGGTCTTCTTTATGTTCACGAAAGATAGTGTAGTCTGAACTGGCTGAACTCATTGATTCTAACAAGGGGTTGTGACTGCCATCAGAATACCATACAGTGTAAGGCAGTGAATTTTCACATGACTGAAATACTATCTCAATATATTCCTTACTATCTGAATATATTCCTAAAAGTTAAGAATGAAAACAGAATGTCAATGATCAATCTGATCAGAGATACATGTCCACACTCTCCCAGATGGAACCAGCAGCCAGAGAAAGACAGGTGGCTCCCTTACTCAAAATGAAATCCTTTGTAGGGAGGTGAAAAAACATCAAGGTATACCTAACCACCTATGTGATAGCATCCACAGAGCAGATGACAACAGCCTGGTATAGTTACTTCGATGAAGAAGTGGCCTAACAAGTTATTCACAAAGAATTTAGGAAAGAAAAGCCAATTAGATGATGCCAAACATACCATATGCATGCAAAACAAAGAAATGTACATACTAGGTTCTTCAAGCTAGGAGGGGGAAAAAAAGGGAGATCCAAAGCACTGACACTGGAAACTCCTCCTTCCTCCTCAGTGGAGTAAAGAAGAGCTTAAAGTATGTTTTAAAAGCTGATGGTACTTGCTTTCTTTGGCAACTCCTTCCTGACCACAGCCATTAGAGGCCACTTTTCAGCAGACCTGCTGCCTGTTTGTTACCTGTTTTGAGAGCTTTGGTCCATGCAGATTTGAAGTTCAGCCACAATACCTGTAAAAAAGGGAACAAATTAATCAAACAGAATGTTTCTCTGTTACACATTAGCAAAACTGCCAATTACATTTTCCTGATTTCAAAATTTGATCTTTATAAAGATGATTGGTCAGTTTAAAGTGCCATTAGACTGGCTTTGGTGATGACTAAAGAACATTTTTTGGCTATATTATTTTATTTTCCGAAGTATTTATCTTACCCTTTATGAATCCATTCTCTCTGATGTCACAAAACTTCCATGATATGTTAAAGCATTTGTTTTCCTGGCAATTTTTCTAAACAAGTATCCCCTAATGCACACCGAATGGAACGCCACGCTTATCAGCAGAAATGTGTTTTCCTCTAGCTATTCTATATTCTAGTAATAAATTGAACTGACAGAGGAGCTTTTAACCTTTCATACTGGGGAGACTAACATGATTTCAGCTGATGGATCAGAACAGGTTAGGATGACCTTGGATCTTCCTCCACTGATTCTTGTGGATTTTTGTTAGCTCCATTTCCTAAGGACACAAGGCTAACACGATTGTGCTGTCTGCACATCCATCTGCCAGTCTTACCACGGATTTTTAAACCTATTGGCGAGTTTCGGCCCTATCTGTCAGACAGGCACTATTTGACTTCCTGCAAATTCACGAAACTAGCAGCTGAATTAGAGTTATAAACTGATAATCCCAGTGAAGGAATGGCTGCAATGTTGGCTCAGCTAAAGGATCCGGGAGAGACCTGCTCTGAATAATTGGAGAAACTCTGTGAGCTCACACCTGATTAGGCACAAGATAACCCAAAGACAAGGCTCAAACCAATTTCCTTCAGTCCTGCTGCTCATCAAGAGACTGCTTAATTAGTTTGTGGTGAGAGAGAATGTTCAAAGGGTTATTCTCAATGTTTGCTGGTTTGAAATGAGACCTACTAGCTCTCTTCTTGCAATCTGTTTTTTGTATTGGTATTTAGCAGAACGCTGTGAAATTTTAATCCTGCCTGATGAGAAGAAATGGATCAATATCGAGAGTTCAACATGCAGGTGGCAGAGCTCTTTTGGTTTTAGACATGAAATATGCCTAGGCCTCTAAATTTTAGGGCAGGGTATATTTGAAGGGTCAGTATTAGAAAACTGCCTTGCTACATGCATTAAAGAGTTTATGTTTACAGAATTTACTAGGAGAACTAACGCTTCACCATGTCTCAGCATTCTCCTTCTGTGACATCAGGAAAAAGTTCGGTTCAAAATTGGCACAATAAGGTAACTGCAACCACTGCATTTTCTAATGAAAAATTCTCAGGGACAATCTCTACTGATCGGGAGGTGAATGCCAAGGAGCAGGCTGCAATTCCTGAACCAGTCTGGTTCTGTCATGATGCTCACCACCAGTACCCCTGCTCTTTAGAAAATGGCTCAGCAGTCTTGAAGCTTCACTGACACTCTCCTTTGAAATACTTCCAGAGCATTTGGAATTCCTGGAATCCTTAAATGAAGTGAGTAGATTAAGGACTTTGTTTTGCCTTAGGAGGCAATTCTTTAAAAAAACCAAGTGTATCTCACCCGCATGTCCTTTATATGGCCTTGGTGCTTCAAAAAGGGCAATTTTCATATGCTGAAAGCAGTCACAAGCAAAATGAGCAACACAAAAACTTAAGCTAAAAAGTGTGAAGGCTACTTAGGAGAGGTTTAAAGAGCAGAAGGTTAAACCCTGAACACTTCATCATTACGCACTTTTCCATTTATAGTTAAAAAAATCTCCACCCTTTTAACTTTACAGACTGAAGCAAATATACGTGAGCCCTGCTGGATCAGGCCATGGCCCTTTTATTCCACTACAGCAAAAGTGAATGAAAAATAGGAAAAATGATAGCAGTGAGAATAAACCAGTTGTTATAAACACAGATTACTGAGAATGAAAGCTAAAAATGTCAATGAAAATTTGATGGCTAATATAATCAGAGATCCTAATCAGAACCTAACAAAATTCAAGCAATGCCATAGGCTTGTTCCTATCTAAGGATTTTAAAAGACTCAATCAGAATACAGAAGAGAAAGATAGTTCCAGTGCTTATTTTTCTCTGCCTTTGGGAAGAACCATGATGAGATGCCGGTAATTTACATTGTAAAATACAATACTTGGTATTTCATTAATAATGAAAAAGAATCTAAAATTGGAACTACACATGTTAACATTTTAAAACCAGCCATTTTTTAATCAAGAATATTAATGAACCCGTTGAAGAACTTTGAGTGACTCATCAATTCGTTTTACACAAACGATAGTATGCTCAGGAAGTTCTAGAAGGTTGTGAACAAACCGAAGTTAAAATAGTACTGAGGATAAATGGGATGACCAGAATAGGCCAGTTAGCTTTAGATCATCCTTAGGCATCATGGAAAGGCTGATTTGCAACACAGCAAATAATTACAAGTTAATGGTCTAACTAATAGATGCCAGTATGGTGCATAGCAACCGAAAATATTAAATTGCTTTTGATGAAAATGTAAATGTATTGTTAAGATTAATAGCTTCTGTCTAAGAATGTAATAAAAAAAATAATGATAACCAAAATTGGAGGTACCTCTTATTAAATAGACAAAAACTAGTTAGAGGATGGATCTCGAAATCTAAATACAGAAGGAAAATCATCACTTTACAAGTTTTTTTATTGATGTTCTGCTTGAAATTCTCTTTCTCAATGACCTAGCAAAAAAAGAGTAGGAGCAACTTTCTGGTAAATTAGGAGATGACATGAAGATGTTAGCAAAGTCAGCTATAAAATCCAGTTTTACAATGACCAACATGGTGGCCCTATTTAAAAAGCACATTTCCGCATAGAACAAATTGTAAATTATGTAGGTAGAAGCAGAGAAATTCACACTCTCACAATGAAAGAAGGTACCTCGGGAACACTGAAAAGTACAAGAACTAATGATAGAAAACCAGATGAATATGAGCTTGCACTGTTGCCACAAGGACATACATGCTAGTTAATATTTAATCATTGCACTAGTGAGCAAGATTAGGCAAGTGGAATTATTTCTGGATATGTCATTACCAGTCCAGTACTGGAAGTTTATGTATAGTTTTGTAGGAGGCCATATATAAAAACCATGTGGACATAATGAAACATGTTCAGAAAGGAGCTAGAATAACGTAAGAAGAAACAAAAAACCACTTTATAATGAGATGCTGAAGAAGATCAACCCAACTTAGTTTCTTTCAGACAAGATAAAGTAGCATGACTTTGGCTAAATAAGGAAAAGACTTCTGGTTCTTTTAGAACATCTGGTTCTGATCCTTTAGAACACCAGAGACAAAATGAGACACAGTGGATTAAATGTGATAGTAGCCAAATTTTTACTAGAAACAAGATTGACATGATAGAGAGATCAGAGAGACCTGATAGATTCACTGTTACTTGAAATCTTTAACCAAACACTAAGAGTGGATTTCATACCAGCAAAACAAGAGCAGCGACAGAGATCTCTCCATCTGTGGTGGCTGGTTGGGCTCTCTGGTAGGATGCAATTCACTTCTACCTAGAGTATCCTTCTAAACTGTCAGGTTTTTCTTCATCAGTCCTAGAATATTCCAACAGAGACACCTGAGGAAAAAAAAAGAAAACACTGTAGTAAGTATATACTGTACCTACTGCACAGATTACCGTATAATAAAAGGCATAAAAAAAATCCTGCTCTTCTTGGAAGGAGAAGGTGATATATTAGTAGACAAAATTATTCATAGACCTAATAAGTTTAATAGTTTTGCAAGACTCCTACAGATCTTGCCCATATCAAGTTTTTAGAGTTTTCAGTACATAAACCAGGTGGTATACCTCATTAAAATGCTCTGTATTAACTATAGTCTGTTTTCTGTGAAGTTATTTATCCTTTTTTTTTTTTTTTTTTTTTTCAGAAAGACATGATTTTACTCAGCATGTGAGCACAGTTAGAGCCTATACAGCCCATCAAGCGGGTTAGCTTAGAATCAGCCTAGGATTCGGCAGTGCTTTGGGATATAGGCCAGAGCTTAAGGAGAACAAGTTTGTGCTCAGGGGTTGGGAAGGATTGCTTCATATCTTCATAGAAAATACACTGAAAAATTGCCCACTGAAAAGACCTTAAGACAAGGGATTTGGCACTAGATACTTAAAAATCCATGTGGAACTATTGGTTTATCCCGTTATTTTCCTCTCCATTGTTTCTATTTGGCAAACAGATACTTTCTTGCATTCTGAATTCAGCAGAACTCGAACATGACTGTTTCGAAAATCATGCTGGAATCTAAGTTTCGGTACCAGCAAAGATCTGTGTAAGACCGATGTTTAGGAAATAATTTCTCACCTACAGCCAGAAGCAAGGACAAACCTTCTATTGCCACAAAACCCAGAAAACTAAATGTTCTTTATAACAGGTGCAGAAGTATTCCTAAAGCTTTCCTTTTCCAGAGCTACAAGACACTAGCTACAAGTTACAACAAAACAGAACATTGAACCTAGGTCATCTTTGATCCTGCAATATATTGTAATGCTTCTGCAGCTTCTCCATTAGAAAGGAGGACTCCACTTAGGTTAGTGAGAGCCTTTAACTGGCCAAAGTCACTCAGCTGACATGAAGGAAGAAAATTTTTTACATTGCCAATATAATTTATATACAAGAAAGAGACTTACATGCCTTTCTTTTCAGTGTTCTGTCATCTCGTGGATGTCAAGAGCTAGAGCTTTGCTATGATCTTCAGCAGAGGCACGGCATCATCCCTGCTGATGTAGTTTGCTGGAAACACACAAGACAAAGCACCTTTATGTCAGTTTTGATTGTGCTGATTTTATGTGATATTGATGGTAATAAACTGCTCTGGAGTCATGCAGGCTAACTTAGAAGTTTACTAATCTAAGGAAGCTCACTAATATATAAGATGTATTAGTATTTGGTTTTATAATCTAGGAGTTTTATGACCTAGAAATTTTACAAAAAACAAAGAAACCTTCATAGGAGACATGGGAAGTGTTTAAAGGATTTAGGGGTGTCACTGAAACCTCGAGACATCACCAGACACCTATCCTATACGTACAGAATATTTAGACTGCCTGCTAGTTTAAGATATACATGAAACACTTCACACATAATGAATAATAATGTCTTTGTGAATGGAACACAGATATATTCTGACAGCCAAAAAGCCAAATGCAATCACTTATGAGCTAGATGCTAAAACATCCTCTGAGGGGCATAAGGATTTTCTGCTTTGCTCTGAACTGAACTAATTGGGCATTGTGGTTGGATGCCTAAGAAGCTCTGGAACGGCACCGTTTGGTGATGTGTAATATTAACGAGCTCCCATGTTGACACACACAGAGCCAGTGACAACACAGCAAAGCTAAAAGTTTAGTTTTTAAACCTAAGTAACAACAACCAAGAACCAGAGACTGGAACTGGTAGCTCATATTATTTCTTTTTATATCTTAGTGTGTATTGAAAAAATTCATTGAAGATTAACTGACAGGCCAAAAAGACAAGGCAGCATTTTTTTGGATGCTTCCTGGGTGCCCCAATGGACTTCTGTTTCCTGTGTTAGTTTGTTGTTCAAATTATTTGAGAGAGGAATTCTACTCAGATAGGACTCTGTTTGCCTGACTTTGACTTGTACTAAATATTAAATTTAGTGTTAAACGATCATTAAAAAAAAAGCTTTTTAAAGAGTCTTTCAATACCTCAAGTTCATAAGGTTTAACTCTGCTGACTTTGACCGAGCCCTTTAAATGATGTTAAAATGTACCAATTCAAAGAGAATAAAGAACAGAGAGAAACATTTGTTCCAGAAGCTGGTGGGGCAATAGGAATGAATGAGCATCAGTAGAAGGAGAGAGTCTTGGCTTTCTAACCAAAGCTCCAGCCAGCACAGCTGTGCTGCTGCAGACAGATACATGCAGTAACAGAGAGACTAACAGCGTTGATCCACATCCCCAAGGCCAGGAACTGACTCTGCTCCCACCCTTTATTCAGTGCAGCCAAGACAGCAAAACTAAAGCCAGGGCTGGGTGTTTGGTGTCTGGCACAGGACACCAATGAATTTAATTCTTAAGGGAAGCAAAAAAGAAAGGAATTATGCCTCAGACATGTCTCTGAGCAAAAATGCCACAGAGCTTATTCCCTTGGTTAGGCTGCAACTACAAAAGAAGTGAAGGCCCTGTGAGAACAGATGCCATAACACGATCATAAGAATTCTTACATTGTAAGGGCCTGTGAGTTAATACAGTGCAGGACCAGAATTTAAGCCTTTATAACTGTGGTCATGGTTAGAATGCTTTCCCGGGAATTTCAAGTGCTGATACATACCTTATGCCATACGAACCTTACGGGTTCTGTGATGCCATGCTGGGAGTGTGTTTATGTAAGATGTTTATATCCTCCCTGGACTTTTTCAGCTGGTTCCAGTTCAGGTTGAAGATCTGCAGTTTGCTTAAGCCTCTAACACCCTCAAAAGTGATCACATGGTTATGGCTCACATCAAAATATTCTTGGCTGGGCTGCAAGACAACACAAGTTTGAAAATACTTGTACAGCCAAAAGTGTCACAAAAGAAACTTTGTTTAAAGTAATGAGACACATTTAATCTCTAAACAGACTTAACTGGATCCAGTGCCTGGGACTCCCCTTGCTTGGTATTGGGTGTGTTGAGGGAGTCCTGTGAGCTCCAGACATGTTACTCTGTTTGTTCAAGTGAAATGACCATTATAATGGTCAGATGGGCGATAAAGTGATACCACTGTAATATTGTGATGCAAACTGGAGACAGTTTCAACAGGCACCAAAACTGTGGGCTGCTAATGATAGCACAGTATTCGTGATCCTAGTTTAGACCACCATTCTCTTCCCCTGTGGATGTCCTGGCCCAATCCTGTCTTGTGAGCACACCTCACAATTCAAGAATGTTTATGCTAGTAAATGTTCCTTAAAAAAAAAGAAAAAAAGAATTAGAGCTTAATTTCTCACCAGGTCATAAATATTATTTAAGGAAGTAAAAATTCATTAAAGCTCAGGATAACCTTTTGAAGTGCTTGTAAGTCTAGAGATGTCCTACATAGTGCTCAGGCTGCTCCCATTAAAATTCAAAACCTAGACCAAAAGTAGATCAGAAATGACAATTTTACCAGACATGCAGCCAATTTCTCTAATACTCTATGGCTGCCTTTAAAATGGAAAAGCTTCACCTGGTGGAGTGCAAACACAAATACTATCTCACCGGTAAACCATAAGACCACCATAAAATGTGAATCCAAACTAACAAGGAAAGACAATAGAGGCTATGATGACTCCTTTTCACTTATTTGAAGACTATTTATTCTCCAACTTGACCTTGAAATAAAAGTGACCCGAGGAAGCCGTGGAGTTAGTTCACGGAAGGGAACAGATGCTGCCGACACTAAGGAACTGGCAGCACTTCCGCTATGAGAGCGCAGTATAGGAAGAGTGGAGCTGAGCAGACACGGGCAACAGATCCTTAGGAAAAGGCAAAGTGGGAAGAGAATTGCTAGTGCCTCACTGCAAACACAGATCACTGGCAAGATGGCACTTTGGTAAAATAAGAAGAGAATTGTTATTCTGCTCTTAACTGCCTTTAAACAAGCTTTAGAAAATAAAGAGTTTATCTGAAACTGTAAAAAACTGAGATTGAAAACATAACCATGAAGTGTAAGAAATAACACCATACACAAACTAGAGTTAAAAATGGGACCGTTCAGAAACTATTTCACAGTTTCCTGTATCAGATATTTAGCAGGGCTACTTCATCAGAAAAGGCAGCTCCTGAAGGTGCCACAGAATAGTTATGTGTATGAATGCAATGTCAGAATTATCCAGAGAAACATCCACCTGAAGAAGCATTTTTCTGTGCAGCTGTTACAACAATATGTATTTCTGAAGCTAAAATCTGTGGCCTTCTACAGTTTTGATGTGTTTTTTTCCCCAAGCTACATTGTTGTGAAGTCAAATCTGACCAAAAAAAAAAAAAAAAAAAATCTTTTCAAGAACAGCCAGCATAATGGCACGAAGTCATGAATTTCATAAAATTAGAGGAAACGCTGAGTTTAGGTTATGTCCTGTTCTCAGATGCATTCTTCTTGAACTGTTTTTCATTGAAATTAGGTGTCCTTTGCACAACAGGAAATGCAGTTAGGATTCATCCCAAGAATTGTAAGTCACATTGCATAATAACTGATAGGCAGGGGAACACAAGTGCTAGTGATGTTAAGTAAATGTAAGCAACATCAGAATCAAGCCTAAATGGAAATGCTAATTTTTAACTTTTGTGTTTGGTTTAGGTCATGGGCTAACTTGCATAACAAAGTGACAATTACATAATACAGTTATTTTACTGAAAATTTGACAGCAATACCTCACTAGTGGCCTTAGTCACTGAAAATACTGGAGTTTTTTCATTTAAGCAGCAATCTGAGGTCTGACCTTTACTGTCAGTTCCATGTTCAAAATTCCATCATCATGCTGCAAATCATGAGGCAGAATAATTCTTTCTGTGCTTCTCTTTCCCTCTTCCACAATTACATTGCACGTAGAAAACAAAATGCAAGGCATTTGAAATTTGTGAACCTTCTAATTTTTAATTAAATAATAAATCTTATACTGAGCATAAAGTGAGAAAAACACAGTAGAGCAGCCTAGCACTGGACCATAGACCAGGCAGACCTGACTCATCAGTGGATTCGACTCTCTCCTTCCTTTCCCCAGAGCTGAACATCCCACTTCCCCATCCTTTCGTGTTTCTCACAGAGTAACTCAGAGTCTGAAATGAGCCCCTCTACCCTGGCAACGAGTTACGAAGTTAGATGAGTGGAATAGCAGCATAACATGCTTGTAAAAATGAGTAGAAGGAATCAAGGAAAAATTTGCTCAGAGTAGCAACAACTAAAGATCATTTGCTGCTTCAAATGCTCCCATGAAAAAAAGAACCTTTCACAGTCAATACCGTAAGTTCTACTTTGCACGGTACCTCACAGAAAGTAGTTCTTACTGAGAGAGAACTTAGTTTTCAAATGAATTTCATTTAATCTGTTGAAATGTAGAGGATCTTTGCTTCTTTTGCTGTGCTTTTACAAGTACAAAGTAAAAGCCTCATCCAAAACTCTCTACAATAGGTGGAAAGTTTGTCACTGGCTTCCACAGCAGTTTTATCTGGTTCTGACAGAATGGACAGAAAAGAATCAACCTTAAATCTGGGTTTGTCAGGTCACGTTAGTAGAACAGAATTTAATTTTACCTACTTGTTTGTGTTCTCCGGATCTGTGAAATCCAAAGCTTGCCTTCTAATATCACAGCAGGAAAAACAGAGTTTATACCAATGTAATGCACTCAAACTCAGCAATGTATTCTGGCAGGACCAGTTCGTGGCCAAACAAAAACCACTTGCAATGCCAACGGCTGCAATCACAATTTCTCTGTTCTGAGGAAGCCCACATTTCTAATGTGGATGAAACAGGGTATATATATTGTTGGGTTACTGTCCCTGAAAAAATGCAATTCAGCTGAGCAGAGACTGTGTTCTGAGAAATGAAACCTCTTGACAAAACCCAAAGACAAGTTTAGAATACAAATGTTAATTTAACCTTAGCTTTATGCTAACAAGTGCCTACAAATACGTACCATTACCAGAAGCAGATGCATCACTTTCCATGGCCTCTGAATTAGCTTCTGGGTAGCGGACTTGGTAGATGGCATTCACTGTACAAACTGGAGCACTGTGGCCAAGGAAAGCTTTTGTAATTCTCACTTTCCCTAAGTGAGAGGGAAAAGACACTGAATGATTTTAATTCTAGCTTGGGAGCCCAGACAGGATAATAGGACAGTGATGCTTGATGTAGTTACAGGCAGGCTACACCTTGGGCTGGCAAATAAATGCTCTTAATATGTATGTAATACATATTAATCAAAATATGTCTTTTAATATATATTGTGATTCTGTTTTTAAGTTTTTATGAAACAAATATAGTTTGTCTAAAAAGATTACACTTTGAAATCTAACATTTGTAGCTGGCTAAAGCCAGTGAAATCCAAAATACAAGTAATTTCATAAACAGTGGAACCTGTGAGGCCAGGTATCCTTTGGACTTGCATCTTCCAACCTCCTTCTTCCACACTGCAGTAAACCCACCTTCCTCAAGCTCCCTGTGACACCACGGACAAGCAGAAGGTGTTATGTGCAGTGGCTGTTCTCAAGCTCTGTATCTGCTGACAGACTTGCCAGGAGTCCATGCTGACTGTCTGCTGGCTGATGCTAAAAGGGCCCTCGAAAAGCTAAGAAATGTCTCTTTTTGTGGGGAGGAGGAGAGGGAGAAGAGGTGTCCTAAGTTAGGTTAAGCCACATTTCTACAAAAATCATAAATACTTCCTTACCTTTAAAGATGTCTACATTTTTTCTTTTTTTCAAATTTGGTTGAAATTTGATCATCCCTAAGCCACTGCAATGACAGAGCCATATGACATGGCGTGTTTTTACCTTCTGTGCCCTGTCCTGAAGATGGATTGACCCCCAGGGTGTGTCTTTCCTCAGCCATCTAGAAAAGATCAGACATCTCTAATTATTTCTCACATGAGGACATCTCTCATAGATGCTTCAAGCTCCTGTCTGGGAATTACTCCTCGTAGCTGAAGCCCTTTGTGGAGCTTCCTAATACCCAAAAATGCCACTGGGACAGCTTTCAGCACAGTTTCAGAGCTCCTTTCAAGGCCGCCTATGCCACCTCATGGCCAGCTACAGTATTTACAACACGTTCTTTCTGTGACAGCGGTTCGAGACGCCATCCAGCACATACTTCACGAGATTTTTCCAAACTTCCAATTACCAAGCTTGAATGACTTCTCAGGATCACTGCTGGGTTTGCCTTCTGCCTTAGCTTATTGTTTCAGAAACTCTGTTCTGTGACATACATATATGCTCAGACTGTTACAGAGAAGAGCATTTTTTTTTTCCTGTTGGACTGCTGCAAAAATTAAAGCAAGGGCCAGCTATCTTTATTTAACTGAGAACATCCCTTAAAATTGTAAACAAATTTAAGTAGCATGATAATATAGCTATGAATTATGATAAGGGACGGCAGGCAGGGAAAGTGAAGAATAATGAATAAGACAACAGTTTATGGTGTCATTATTCCAACAGAATGAGAGGTACAGACAGGAAAGTCAGATGGTTAGCTCTGTGGGACAGGGTCCATCTTCCAGTGTGCTTATGTAGCATTTAGCTCCACAGAAAGGAATCTCAGTGGGGCTTCCTACTTTCTGTTCTTTTCCTTCACAAGCAAGAACAAAAACTTCCTTACCTGAAATAGCTCCATCCTTGGAGATATCTGAAGGCTGTCTGGACGTGGTCCTGAGCAGCCTGCTGTAAGTGACCCTGATCAGGTGCATTGGGCAAGGTGACCTCCAGAGGCACCTTCCAAGCTCAACCATTCTGTGAGTCTGTGAAAATACTTCTTCTATTCATAATTTCTTACTCAGCATGAACTAATATATTCCATCTGTCTGGCTGTTTTACAGTCTGGAGATGGAAGGGGTCACTGGGACAGGACTGACAGTTTCTAGGGTTATGATTGGTCTGACAACTAGGATCCATGCCAGAGGGACCTTATGTTTAGGGCTAGGTATCTGGAGACACCAGGCATAAATGAAGTAGGATAAACTTTAAATTTAAGATCAAGGCCAAAGGAGGCAGCAATTTAGTTAGAGTAAGGCTTGCAAGCCAGGACCTGGGATGTTGTATTACTAGAACTGAGACTGAAAGAACTGAAAACGCATGCTATGCTTTGTGCTAGCACTGGAGAAAGAACAAAATAACAGCAAAATGATACTGTGTTCAAACAAATGCAAATGAAAATTGTAAATAAATGGCTAAAGAAACCACTGAACCAATCTGTACCACAGCTGTTACTGTGGAGGCTTCCAAACCAGTCCCATATCAGTCCCCACAAACTCTAGTGGGGGGCACCAATGAGAAGTGGTGAGTGAGAAGAGACAGTATGCAACAAAAAGAGAAAGGGCAAGGAAAGGACAAGAAGATAATGAGAAAAACTGGAAAGCACTAACCATGCCTTTGCCACAGATGGCGTAAAGATGTGAAGATTGAAGGAGAGGTTACACGAAGAAATATAAAGAAAATAGAGGAAGCAAACAGAAGAAAGACAAATATAAAAATGGTGAGAGATGAGAATTGAGCAGCACTTCTCTGCCTGCTCTCTTCGTGCTATCCTTTACTAAATACCAGCATTCTTCTGTCCTCAGTGCAGCACACTGTGTGTGCTTCCAGAGCCTGGAAGCTATCCTCCAGCATTCGTAGCAGCTGCTTTTCCTTACGTGGCAGCTCAGGGTTGCGAACATAAGAGAGAGATTCCGTCTTCTCTTATTAAGAATCTACAAAGAGAAGAAATAGGGAAAGACTCCAGGTTTTCAGTATGCTGTTGCAAAAGCAGGCAAAAGACAAGAATAGACATTCTGACCATATAAAGTTTATATACTACACATTTTTACTAAGGATAACAGATTATACTTAACACAAATTCCATAATACTGACGTTCACAGTAATCATGAGATCACTTGCAGGACATTTTTTTCCTGCCTCTTTATAATCAGTAAGAGTAGTCTCCATGTCTTATATTACATTAAAAAAATAATTTAAAAATTCTATTTATATGCCTCTGGGACCACAAGTCTCGTCTTTGCTGAAGATCCTTAGCAGGAAGGTAGCAAAAGCATGAAAGAGAACAGTAAAATATATGTTGACAGCAGATCCAGCACCCTCCACAATTACTACAAACCTGTTGATAACTTATTTTCTTTACACAAGGATGTAATTTCTGGTGATTTACAACACTGTAGCTTCAGCATCAGCAGGTTAAGTGTGAGGATTTGATTGATTAACACCCGACTTCTCTGCCAAAATGAGCATCACACCATGAGGTTTCAATTTAAGAACAGTGTTGGGCTGATAGTTACTTCTCAGGGAGATGCATAAACGATCACCACCTGGAATGGGCTCTGTACGTATGAATGGAGCTGAACTGGCTAACCCATACTAGGAACTAATACGATGAGACAGCTCTTCATACAGCCTGGAGCTCTACGAAGCTGCTGTATCCTACCAGCATGACACAGAGTGCATTGGGGAGCTTCCTGAGAAGTTCTGTTCTCTTCAGGTAATATGAAAAGAACTTCTAAAATCATTAGCTGTGCCAATCTGACCACCAAACGTGCTGGAAGCGGGTAGCTGAATTGTCCGATACAGGTTATTACCTCAAATAATTTCAAGTAAAGCTGTAAGCGAGGGTCATTTTGTGTTTCCAGTTTTACATGAAGAATAGCAAAGGGTGAACAAATCTGTTTCATGTTGCGTTGGAATGGACTAGAAGCTCAATACTGGTTTTTCAGCCATGGGGGAAAATAACTTTTAGCTAAAGGCTTTTAGGAAAAAATTTGAAAGTGGTACAATCCACAAGACCATCTCTGGCTCCCTCTGAATGTTTCACGTGGCTACACTGTTTCTGGGTCAGACCGTACGCTGCTCCCTCAAGCAAGCAAACTTCCCCCTTAAAAATGCCCCCCAAACATGCTGAGCCATGTTATGCCATTAGTTGAAATACCACATCTCAGAAAGGGCATGCTCTGAATCCCAGGAAATTTGTTTTGATCTTAGCAGCTAAAATGTCCTGAGCTCAGAGGGCACCTGCTGTCCCTCAGGGAGATAAGATTTTGGTTTCAAGATTTAAGAGGTCTTCCAGCTCCCTTCAAGATCTCAGCTCTGGTTTCTAGACACAGAAATCACACATAAATTTATATACATAAATTTCCACATATATATAGACATAGTAAATGCACATAAAAAGATGAAAAGCTCTGTATTAACTGTACTAAAATTCTAACAATATAGTCACACATATCAAGTCAGTGAACGGCTGAGTACGCAAAGAAAGAAATGGATTCAGCAGTTCTGTCTCGTAGCTACAAGTGGGAAACTGGGTGTCCTAAGACCATCACGCCAGTGGTGACACAGTTCTACAAGCTGCTTTGGGCAGGTGTTTCCCAGTGCTTATGACAAAGATCCGTGGAAGGCAGTGAAATAAATGAGTACAATCACACAAATTTCAAAGTTGAGACTTACCCAGAGAAACTTGGGTCTTACCTGTGTGGATATAAATCCACCTTGTGACTGTCCTGACACAGGCATATACTCTCCTGTGATATAGATGAAATACAGATGCATACATATCTGGGTGGGATTTGTTTCTGCACTGTTCATCTACTGCTGCTTTCCAATTTCAGAAATATTGCCACTTATAACAATATTTACTCTGTTTTCACAACCATATTAGGAATAGGTGAGGTAAGACCCATATTCTAACAGCAAAAATCTGAACCAATTCTCATGCCTGCTATTTTCTACCAAGACATGGACCTCTGAAGTCCAAGAGCCAGTCATAGAAACACCAAGCATAGGGAATTCGGGGAACTTCAAGCCACTTCTATATGGGGAAAACTTCTTAAGAATACTAAATTATTTGATGCTTTGCAAAATGTTTCTGTTCTCCTAATCACAAAGTTTGTTCACAGGCCAATGCCATACTAAATAGCTCTTTAAACTTAGGCACTTGTTTTGGTACACTGAAAACTTCATTTTACAAAAATATTTTAAATGCCTCCTTAAATTACAGCCTCAGAATTTGATTGCGCACTCTATAGCTGTGATTTATTTTCCTTCCCGTGACACTTGATGCTCTGAAGTCCCAGATACAGAGTTGTGATTGAATGATATCAGAAGAACTGAACTTGTGTGCAGAAAAGCAGAGAACACTAAGTTAATAACATTTTCATCTTGCTTTGCACTATCTACACGATTTTCCTGTTTCCTATTCAGAAGAAAGAATCACAAGCAATGCCTCTTGCCTGCTACATTTCATTATAACTTTTTTCTCTCAAGTGGAGACATAAATTGACCTTACTTCATTCAAATGCTGCATTCAAAGTTAAGCATCAAACGTTAATGTCTAATCATGTGTGATTCATTGTTTTCTCTGTTTGCACTGTCATGTTTAAAATCTGTTTAAACCCTCCTTCACTATGCAAATAAGCAGTTCCACTACATTAAGCACAACCACACATAAACCTACAACAGTTTCTACAGTCAAACGTCAGGAGACAGTCCGCTGGCCAGCCTGGGGGAAGGAGCTCACCTATTCCCTGTGGTACCCAGGTCAAATCACTTAAAAATATGTGGCCTTTTTTCTCTGTGTCTGACTAGGAAGACAATAAACTCCCAAAATTCCATCTGGTACTGTAAGATTATGGGGTAATCGGACACCTTAGAAAGAGAACCAGCTTAGAAATGCAGTAGGTTCTCCAGGTTTTTAATCAATGGAAAATTTTCTTAGAAAAAAAGATGTAACAGTCCAAATCCTTACTGCAGCTAAGAAAATTGTGCTTTCTCAAAAAGATTCTGTGCTAAGATTACTCATCCAAAAATCCTTTGGCTTGGCTTTCATCCCTCCAGGAGTCATTTATTAATTTCTCCTTGCCAAAACAAAAAGACCCTTGGCTTGAGGAAGTGTCATTAAGAGTAAGCAGGTGCTATTTATAAACCACCTCAACTGGAACCTGTAAGCACAGAATTACCTGCAGCTCTAACAAACATCCCTGAATGCAGAAAGAAGGCACACCTGAGGTGGACAAGCTTGGAGTACTCAAGCAGAAAACAGTCCTTGAAATACTGCCAGTCTAAATTTGAATCTCCCCTCAACTGAGCATCAAGGTTATTCACACAAAGGTTATATAAGCAACTTCTAATGCTTCTTTACAAGTAAAGCTCTGTAGGAACTCAGAGTAATCATTATCACTCTTGTTAAAATGTGATTGGATAGCTTGCTTATTCTTTTATCTTCCCTTTTTCAAATCAAGGGCTTCATAAATAGGCAATAAAAAAATAAAGACCAAAAATATCAGTCTTTGTGGGCTCAAAGCTTCAGCCTCATAGACCAGAAAGAGAAGGAGAGTGGAGTTTGGACTCGATCTTAGAGGTCTCTTCCAACCAGATGATTCTGTGAATCTGTGTTTCCTTTCTTGTCAGCTATCTGCAAATGGAGCCTGTGGAGCACAGATGCTTCAAAATACTCCAGATCCTTGTAACAAATTTGTTTTGTTAAATATTATTAACTTGGAATCATAAGAAACAGGTTCTAGTTTGAAGTATCTTTAAAAGTTTACCATAGATTATTTGATAAACCTTCTTGGAACCAAATGTTTCCCCCATTTCCAATTCCATCAACAAGAATTGTACTACGAAATTAAAACTTTCTTCATTTGCACTTGGAAATCTTTTAAAAATCTGCCTGGAACAACATAACAGGGTACATAAACATCATGTTGATTTTTTTTTTTAATCAGATTTAGACAAATGATGACAGAAAGATTTTTTTTTTTTTTTAATCTGAAAGACTACATGTGTGGATATACTGATCCTAATATGTGGATATACTGGTCCTATACTGATCCACAGCACCAATCTTCACCCACTAACCCTCAGTGGTACTCTGTAATCATTATCTTAAGTGAATTCCCTCCTCAAGTAAGAGAAGGTCTTAGTTTGCTATTTAGTATTCATAATGATGTCAGAACAAATTGCAGCACTAATGAAACAGTGATGGACTTGGGCACAGTGTGAGGCACCAGCATGAAATCAGTGGCAAGTAACAGCAACAAATTTCACGGTATGTTTAAATTCTCCCACACCTCCATCAGTTGTTCCTTCCTTGAGATGGCTGACAGTCTTTCCCTCTCTTTATTAACAAGCTTTAGAACAGTGCTACTTCAGTACACTGAAGAGAGCGAACAGCCACCTTTCTACTCATCAGAAGAGAGCCAGACAGTTCTCCCTTCATAAAAATCCTGTAGAATGAGCTCCAGATCCATGCTGACATCCAACACTAGGTCTGTGGCATCACTGATATCCTCCCCATACCCTATTATGAAGGATTCTTTGGGTGTAGGCTTTGTGCTGGCTGTTGATTTCAGAGCGAATTTGACTCATGAAGTCCTATGCCAGAATCAAGAATGACAGGAAAAGGAAGCTATTAAAATCTCATTGGAATTACAGCTGGGAAAGAAAACACAACAAGAAACAAAAGAAACCACAGCATTTTGCTGGATCTCTACTGTTCAAATGGCCAGAAAACTCCGGTCCAATATAGCTACTCATCCCAGCTATTTTTGTTCAATCCTTTTCCTATTCACTGAGATCACCAGCAATGGGAATGGCAGCACCTGTCTACTAGAAGCTGGCCTGGATCCAGTAATTCAGACCACGTAAGAGCTGCCACTTTAATGATATTTGCAATAGTCCTAGTTCGGACCTTATAAAAAACAAATGCAAGACAGGCTTCAAGTCCTGTCATTAATCTCCTAATCACCAGCCACCATCACACCCAATTATTAACATCTGAAAATATCAGAATACTGTTCTTGTACAATCACTACACATAGTCATTCAGTTTTCCATTATGGAATGTTGTTCTGCCCTCTAGTGCATTTATTTTTTTAAGAATGCCTTTTCAAGGTGTCTTTTCTGTATCTTCTTTATCATGAACCACATTTTCAGTTTCCAGATTCTTACTCCTAGAGATTTATTACTTGATGTTTTATGCAACATTTGCAGCTTGCCCAATTCATGTTCTAGCTGATAAAAAGACCCCATCAGGATTCAGAAGCAAGAGGTTATGCTAAAGTATGGCAGGAAAATGACCTTATTTATGTTTCCTCAAAAGATAAACCCTCTAGATGTGTACTAAAAAGCATATCTGACAACATCAAAACAGAGAATCATTTTAATAAATTCAAACTCTAGGTCTTCAATAGAAAAATCTGAATTACTTGGCCAAAGGGACAGTTCTGCTCTGAGCAACTACACATACTCCTCTGCTGTATACTGGCTCATATCCCAGTCCTGTTCATACCAATTAGACCATTGTTGCACCCAGGCAAGACTGATCCCTCAGTGTGACTTCATTATGATGTAAGTCTCAGCATCATAAGAGGGTACAGTTAAAAATGGAGGTGCAGCTTTTCTTCAGGGCTTCATGCTTCAGGGCAGGGATTCTTTTCTCTCCCCATGCGTGATCACTGTGTAGCACAGTAATTACTCTCTGTTTGTGGAAGCAAGACTCTTTCTGCATTCTTTTTAAAGTGGTAAATCTTTAGGATCAACCAAGCCAGTATACAGCTGAGATTAGGTAAAGCATGAAAATAAACTACTCATTCCTTTTGAATAACAAGCAAGGATTTAGCTCCCAAGCATAGAACTTCCATAAAACTCTTCTTAAAGAAAGCAATGTAGCTCACTCTGCCTACATGCCCCAATGTGAATATTATTTAAAATACTCATATATGCACTAAAATACTCATATATGCACTAACTGCAGGCATTTCTGACACAGAGATGAATGAGGTGACTGAAGCAAATGTCTGCTTCCTAGATACTACCTGATCTACATATGGCAAGGAAAGGAAGAAGCTATGACCACAAAGGCACGAGCCTGCACTGGCAGAGTCCTTGGTCTGTGTATCCTTGATCAAAAGAATCTGTTGACTCTTGATTAAAGTACTTCTAAGGGGTCTTGTTTACATAATCAACAATATTTTTTCAGATATATTTGTATGAACATATGTGCAAAGAGCTCACTTAAAGCGCATTAAAGACCTGCTAAGAATGTTTACAAACTGCTGTACAGAAAATTTGCGACATGGCTCTTTTCATTGTAGAATAACTGTGGTTGCATTGACGCAACTACAGTCTGACTCTGATCCACTATATTGCTTATACTGTTCTTAAAGGAAACAGAACAGACTAATCAGTTGAAAATCAGAAAAAAAAGGCCAAATGGTAACTTGAGAGCTGGGTGAGACAGAGCTTTCTAATCTGCAAAACACAGACCTTTCCAAAATGTTTTCAATATGAGCTAGAATAAGCATAATAATCTGGGAACTCAGCAGGAAGGTCCTCTGCAAACACCTGAACTGGATGAAAAGAAGCAACCAGAAACTCAGTTTCCAGATGAGGTGAGTACCTTATCTAGCCCACTGCTCTGCACTGGATCTCTAAGGCTTCCTTCTTGGTGCAGTTCCATTTAAGAGCCCATTAGTCAAAGCACTTGCCTAAGTGCTTGATACACCAGATTAAAATAATTATGAACCTGGCAGAACTGAAACTGGAAATGGATCACCTGCAATACTTTCAGTGTCCTAGAAACTTGGCTGTTGATTATTCCGAAGAATAATTAACACAAACAATAACATCACATATGTAATATATTCCTTTGCCCTTCCTTCCAAGGTGCAGGAAGATATTCTTATTACAGGTAAAGATAAAATAAGAAAAATTAATGGATTCTCTAGGATCTGTTCAGAAATGCAGGCATGATTTACAGTTCCATTTATAACCAAACAGGCTTGCTTTAGATTTAAACTAAAAGCCCTTTATACTAAAGGCAGTGAAAAAGAAAAAATAAATACATGCAGAAATCCCAGTAATAACCTATTTTCTATCTTCTCTGACATGGCTACAGCAATGGAAAGGCGTTTGGAGTAAACAAAGATGAGCCCTAGGGAGTTTTGACACAGACTTTGGGATGATTGGGGCTGCGTATATTGGATATGACTCTGAACCATACAAGTTGGTAGGAAGTTTATATTAAAATGAGAGAAATATTAAACCATGTACATAAATCCATGGTAGTAATCAGAATGCTCATGCTAGAAATGCCAGACTGATACAATCTTCTGTTTTTTCCATTAAGGTTCCAGCGAAGTTGACCTCTTGCAAATTCCGCAGTGTATGTAAGCGCTGCGAATGTTTTAAACAATGCAGTTTTAATCTAATATAGCACTGTAAATGCTGAAGAGCCTGTAGGCTAAGAGGCAGATCATTCAAATGTAAAAACAAATTTGACTGGAGTCTAAATAATGTTAGCCTCTGCGATAAACTATAGCTTTCTTTTGACATGGAAAGAGAGAATGCATTTTGCTGAAAGGGAATTAGCTTGGAAAGCCTTTGTAAATGATACTGCAATGAAAATAAACTTAGTCCCCCAGCCTTAGTTTCACAGCTGTGCATGAGAAACCTAACTGACCATGCCCCGTGTCATAAGTACTCATTAGCTTTTGGCTGCAGCCCATGTCTTGGCCTCAGGATATCACCAGAACTAAATCACTGATGTCAATCATTCCTCTCCATGTCACTGCAGTTGTTCATGACAGTGAGATGCCACTAGTGTTTGTAGTGTCCTCACTAATAAATAATCATTTCTGAAAACACTCTACTGCCTTTACACTTGTACTTTGTCCACTGTCATTTCTCAGTCTTCCTTTTCCATCCCTATCATCATGCCCAGCTTCCTCCTCTCTTTTATGGCTTTGAAGGCTTACAGTGATCTGGTCTCATTCATAACCATCAGCATCTCCTTCTGCTCTAACTACTTTTATCTTGGTATCTTTACCTCCCTCTGCCTTTTTTTCATGTACTGTCTCAAGGGATGGTGGCCTGAGCTGCAGCACTTCTGTCTCGTTGTTGGGGCACAATGACTCAGGTAATTCAGAAAGCTTTTACTAGAAATGGACATTTACACATTTCTTCTCCCTTTCCATGCCAAACTGCTAATTACAGAGGTCTCACTGGTTCTGGACTAGCTTCCAACTCAAAGGTTAGCAAGAAGAGTCCAGAAGAAAAATTAGGAGAAACCAATTTGCATAGGAGCTGATTTGATATATGACAGCATGAGAAAAAGCCAGAATAAAACTTCTTCTGAACAGGAGTTAATCCCTCCAAGTTATAAAAAAATTTAAAAATCCAAACACTAAAATAAAATCTAAATAGTGAGCTTTTCACATAATGCTGAAGTGCAGACAAAAATCTGCAGTTATAAGAAAACTAAAAAAAATTTTTCCTCATCAAAAATCTCAGAAGTCTTTGAAAATGAATGATTAAGTTAACTCTGCATATGCAGAAAACCTTGACAGCTAATAAGTTCCAAGTAATGTTTCAGACTTAATTCATATAAACTGAAGTTCAAAACTGTCCTTTCTGTTGTTCCGTAATTCTAAAAGTTGGCCCTACTTATTAGGGCTATTATTTATTTATTAAATTATTTATTATTTATACACCATCCTATTCAAATAGCATACCTTAGACCAGAAAGAAGAAAAGAAATCATAACAAGGACACCAGACTCACCGCTGTGTTATTGATCAGGTTACTATTCAACCAAAGTACATTCAGCTTTGTTGGGGCTTCCTGATTTTCAGTCCTGGAAATTTCCTTGCAACAAAGACACAGCTTTTGCAAATTTACACATTTCTGTAGTCCATCTATTTTCTGCAATAGAAGAAGAAGTATTACTTTGCAGCACTGAATCACAAAATGTCACTATTTTTTGTCAAGATGCCATTAACTTGCACAGAAAAATGTTAGGTAGGTCTGAATAATTTGAGATCACACCCTCAGTGCAGAATTCTGCCAATTTAAAAGCTTTTCAATTAAACCAGCAAAGAAAAAACAGTGTAGCAGCTGCAACGGTTCATGATAAATGATTACGTGTTTTTAAATACAGTGTTCTTTTCATTAAAATGTCTTCATTCTAACCAGTTTCCTGGAAAAGGTTTCAATGTAATTATTCCAGTTTTAATAATCCTGCAATAGAGATTATTTAAAAAAAAACCCAAAACCACAAAAATCTGTAATATGTAACAGACATAATTTGATCCATATATAAATGGAATTTTTGGATACTTAAGAAGTGCTAGATCCTGACTCCTTCAAATAGTGGCCTCCTCCTTGAACAGATGAGTGGAGTGTTTATGAGAGAATGTGATAATCATTGTAAGGGACAGGAAATTGGCTAAACATGGCTAGAAAGAAAACTCACAGTTCACTTACCACTGCACAGCATTCAGCAACCCACTGCTCTGAGTACACTGGGTCTGAAATCTTTCGAATACTTTGTCCAATGAGAATAAAAGAGTAGTTCCATTTGGGAAATAATTCATGCCTACAATTCTGGGATAACCTGAGAAGAACACTTCCAGTGCTGCTGTTCTTATCCCTCTGGACCAACCTTCTCATAAGACAACATATTACATGGCTACTGGAAATGAAACACAACCGTTTTTCACTTTACGTCCATGCTGTAAGAAATAAATTGAAATAAATGTCTTACTGCCATTACTGTAAATTTGAGATGGCTGCTTAACAGCAGTTGTGTCTTCAAAGACTTTTTATTGCAGAGGAAGTTTTGCAATTTTCTCCACATTCAGTACCTAGCAGTTAAGGAACTTTCTTCTGCTCCCAAATCACGTTTGCAAAGTATTGCATGAGGGCGGCACATCACACCTCAGAATGCACCACCAATTTAAAACAAAGTAATTTTCAATTCCGCTCATTTTAATGAGAATTAAAAACTGGAAATGAATAACTTTATCTAGAAGCTAGTGTATGTATGTGTACACATACACACACACATACATATTTATGTATGAGGATAAGTGGTATGATTTATCAGTCCTAGAGTTTTACATTTCTGGAGTGGTTGCACCAAGTAAATTTAAGTAATAAAATCTTTTAGCCAGGAAAAATTAAAAAGCTTACATGGAATTTCATTAAGGGTGAGATTCAGTTTGAGATGAAGACACAAAGCACACCATGCCTCTTGCCTAAGCTCTCATGTTAGTCAAGAGATTTAATCAACACAGCCAAAGGATCCTGGGAGGCCCTTCAGCTGGCCAGACAGGAGGTGTTGACGTTACACTAAAATGACTTATTCTATAGGTTCCCTTGACTCTATTGACTATCGATGGGACTCAGAATATCTGTTGTGATTTCAGAGACCTTAAAATATCCTGCAGCGGCCATTCCAGCAGGGTGCAGTTTTCTGTATATCCTCCTAGGTATGCGTGGTATCCCCCTAGATATGTGTGCCAGTAAAATGGCTCTAGACAGCTCCATCTGTGCAGCTGAATCCTATCCCTGATTTCCACTGACTGTAATGAGCACCAAGAAATTAAACACATATGTAGACAACTACCTGTAGACACCTAAATGAAAGTGTCTTAAACTGGAGTAGGACTCCAGTTTAAAAGTCTAACCAGTTCATAGTAGACAAAATTTCCACTATCTTAGTTACTTCTGCTCACAATTATCCACTGACTACAAAAAATGCAGGACTGAATCAAAACTGCAAGATTTATTTTGATCAAATGTATATAACAAGCTTATTTCTATATGCAAATATTTCTGCAGGTCACTTCACAAGAAACAAAGTAGGGAATTGTACCTTAAAGTAATTTACTCTGAAGCCACTCTCTTGAGAGATTCTCATTTCTGCTTCTTAACTACCACCTTGTTTCCCACAGTTCTGAGATGTTCAGATCACCACAAACTAGTATTAATGGATGCCCTATACCACCTTTGGAGCATTCCAGAATGGAGCTGACCCTGCAGATGGTATCTCTAGAGAAGCAAAAATAATTGTATATTCTAGCAAGGACAGAGATATTTAGTGAAGCACTGAGAGAAATAAACAAATTAATAACATATCAGCTCCATCATTATTTCCACAAGGTTCTGGGTGTGGTTATCACTTGCATCATCTCTTGAGCTCTCTGCAGTGACTATTTTTTAGCACCTTCTTAGGAAAAGCACAGTAATACCAGCTATGTAGCCACCCACAAAATTTGTAAGTCACGGGTTTTCCAAGATCTTTGGACTGAAGATCTAAATTCCTAACAGACTGAGTTCCAGCATCTGTATTTCTAATGGAATCACAATGGAGATGACAACAGAAGAAAGCTGAAATTGCCTGGAATACTGCATTAATTTTTAATTAACTTTTTAAGATTCTAAAGGTCCAGAGAGTAGTCTAGTATAAGCTATTCTGACCACCTTCATAAGGCAGGGTGAGGAATTGCACCCACTTACCCCTGTATTGGCCTCAGTAAAGTGTATCTGACCAAAGCATAAAGATGCCGCAAAAAGGAACCAGTCAGAGCTCATAATTCACCGAAAACCTCAACAAAACGCCCTCTACATGTATGCAAAAACTCGTCAGAATATAACTGAGTATAAAACCCCTGCTACAATTTTTTAAGCAATCACACAGCCGCTACAGTTATTCTTTAGAATTATCAAACGCTTATTGGTAAAGAGTGTGATTGTTACAGCAGCATTTTTCCCCCCTTCTGAAAGCACTTCCAAGGCAGGTTATCCACAGCAGTCACAAACCACACCGTTCACACCCCACGTCCCCACTGCCTTCAGATCGCTGTGCGGTGTTCAACGGCACACAGCCCCGCTAGCGAGGAATGCAGGAGACGAAGGATTTACAACAGCTCAGGAAATTACATTAGACCTGAATTAGATGCAGGTGGGTGCCCGCTCCTTCTGGGCCCCGCAGGGACGCTCAGGGAATTGTTTCGCCTCACCTAGAAGGGGCTCTGCTTTCCAGCATCTCTCTGGCTCACCGCCTCCACGGAGAGCTGCCACAGAACTCATTCCCACAGCCTAAGGGCGCGGATCTGCCCGCCGCCGCCTCGGACCAAGGCCGGGCTGAGCCCTCCGGACAGTCCCCGGCCGCCTGTGGGGGACGGTCCCCGACGTCGCCTGTGGGGGACGGACCTCGGCCCGCCCACCGGGGTATGAGAGCCAACCGGAGGCCAGCGCGTGATGCAACGACCACTCACGGACCAGGTGGGGCAGAGCAGCAGCCAATCGGAGGCGCGTGAGTGAGGCGGGAGAGATCTCGCGCCGCCTGGACCACAGCCATGGCGGTTTCCCCAGTGGGGTCGTTTTGCAGACTCTCTTGACACGTCCCGGGGGGCTTCGGTAAGCCCAGTGAAATGGGCCCGTGGAAACTGTGTCCTTGCACTCCTCAGCTGTGCTAGGCCTGCTGAGGTCTGACAGCAGCACCCTGGAGCCTTTCCCCAACCCTTCTCCAGGCACCTGGCCCAGTGCTGGTGCTTAATTGAAGCTGCAGTGACTTTCCCTCCTGCTCTGTTAGTGTGTGCGGGGTGGTGGGGCGTAGCTGCTTAGCTGCTTTGTGAAATGTCAAAAAAGGAGGGTTGGAGGGTTTAGTGCTGGCTTGCGTATCGCCTTGGTCAGGGAGGCATCATGTCTGTGCAGCAGTTTATCTTCAGGGGCAACATAAACTGACTGCCAAAGCGCAGCACGGCAGCTGAGCTGGAATCGATTAGAACTGTGAGCCCGAGATAAAATAGGCTGCTCTTAAACCAAAAAGGCCGTGTTCACTGAGCCATGTGGGCTGGATTAATTTGACCAGTTTAAGACCAGTTCTAATTAAATCACTATGTTTATTTCTTTTTGCATGCAGTGGGACCAGTTGGACGTTTTCCAGTGGTAGGATTGCTCAGCAGAAAATTGTGTCCTCGCTTGAAACAAATGCCATTGAAGATGTCTGATTTGTGAGTAAGGAGGTTAAATTTATGTAAAATTGCAAAGATTCCTGTTAAAGTCTTTGTATTAATGTTTATAACATTTTTAAATGTCATTTTAATGAAAATCGCTCAAGCAGCTTCGGCAGTTCTACCAAGGCAGATCAATCTGTCTGGAGGTCGTGGCTTGCACTGCTTTTTCGTGTCACCAGATGTCACCCCAAGTCCACGTAAAGCAGACAAGCCGTTTATTTCTATGTTGTAAAAGATGTTCTGGCTTGGTCTTAGAGCATCCCTCTCTATAGGTGCTACATTTCACTTACCCAAAGACAAATATATATGTATGTACTGCTTCTTTTAGCAGAAGTCTGTAACAAGGTCCATCTGTGAGTCCAAATGTGCTCTCCTGAACTAATACATCATAACAAATACATAATGGAATAAATTGAAATTAAAAAGGGGATGTTAGTGATCTGAAAACTGTGCACATTTTCCAATTCAAGGAGAAAAACAAAACAGTTATCTACGCTGAACCTTCTCCAGAGAAATTTTTACAAATTTTTGCTTAAGGGGAGTGTGTTCTGTTTGCTTGACATCAGATCCTGCAAGAAAGAGGGTCTTATTTCACAAATTACTTCTTTTCTTTCCCATTGACAAAGAATCTTAGGGGCAACCTTCTCAGTAAATTAGTTCAGGCAGCCAGGCCAACTGATACCATTTTGTAATCTGTTTAGTATGAATAAACATTAAAACCGGACCTTGCATCCAAGTTCAGATATTCATTGGTACTATCTGTAGCAAAATGCAACTGCTCTTGTTTCTGAGCGTCTAAAGGAATGACTCATTATTGGCAGTGAGAAAAGCCAAATTATCTAATTTGGGTATAGGGATTTCTGAACACTTTTCCCTTACCAGAGGGGAATTATTTTAAAAAACAACGTTATTCTGCAACATGTTTGGTCCTTTCTAGGTGACTAAATAACCTCAAAGTGACCTGCTCTGCCAGCCTAAAATCTGTGTGTGTGTATTCCTGCTTTCTTCAGTTGCAGCAAACATGCAGGGCAGCATTACAGTATTAATTGTTAACTCAAGTCTTTAAGAGCTGGCTAATGTTACTGCGAGATAATCTTGTGTTGGTTTATAAAGCCTTTAAAATGTATATTTGCATGTGCAGTATTCTAATGTCTGGCAGCAGTTGCTGTATTTCTCTTTGAATGTAAAGGTTTTCCAAACCTATCTCAGACTGAATTAATCATTTCAAGTGCGTTATCTTTCACGTTCTGCTGTGGCACATTCTGCTCTAATTCTGCTAAAGCCGTTTAGTATAATGTAAAGTCATTTCATAGCACAGTCAAAGCAACTGTCTAAGTGCTGATGGTGCTTCGCTGCTGCATATTTACTTTTGGAATTGTCCTTGTAGTTTTGCTGACTACTCTAGAAACTTTTGAAACTGATGTTCACAGGTTCTCGTGGATCACTGTGCATCATAGGCGTGTGTTTCTGCATCTGTCTTCTCCTGATGTTGTTGTTTTTATAGGCCAGTAAATGATTTGGTTTCACTGGCATTGCTAAACAATCATCATTGTATTTGTTTGTAGAAGGGTCTCCATCCTTAAAAAAATACTGCCTGTAATCTATGTGCAGCTTTTGCCTGCTTCTCCTTTGTATCACTGGAATATTTCTGACTTCTGCTCTGTCATTTATTAGCCCAAGTGCTTCTGGGTATCATCTCTGCAAACCAGTGTGTATTTAGATGAAATGTCAGATCAAGTGGCAAGAAGCAGTCATGATAGACCTCGTGTAAACGTTTAAGAGAGACTACATTTTAGAAACTAGGCTCTCTATGACTTAGTGTTAATAAAACTGTAAGCACTTTTAGCTAGCTTTTAGTATCAGATAAGATATAGGAGAGAGGTTTGGGTTGTTTTTTCTAATAATTTTAGCATTATAAATAATTGCTGTGAGACATGGCTGTGTCTTTTAAAGTATTTAAAATAATAGGTTTCCTGTTAAGCACCTGGGAAGTGTCATGGCTTCAGGTGTGACTGGGAGCAGTCAGGTTAGCAGGGTAAGCACAGAGAGCAGTTGGAAATATGATCTAGTTGTATTGATGTCTCCACTTAATGCAGAGTCCTCACTCCCACTGAGGTCAAGAAAAATATTGCTGAAACAAGACTGAGGGGGCTTCTAGGGTTTGGTCCAGCAGCGATGATGCATTAAGTGTGTTTGCAAGAGTCCCATGAGCGGTGGGCACAAATGTGGCAAGGGGGAAAGAGCACTTGCTTGCATTTGGAGCTGCCAAGAATAGCTGTTACTCGGGGAGCATTCCAGCATGTGCCCAAGCTAGTTACAGCTTGACCTGCAGGATCAAATGGAATAAAGGTGTGTTGTCTCGGGTAGGTCACTAGTGACAGGCAGTCGTCACAGACGATCCAGAGTCATGACTAATGCATATGCATTAGGGTCTTGTCTAAAATAACTTCTGACTGTTTGAGCACTGGGCGGAAAAGGCCATTTCCCTGCAGCTCTGGCTGCATCCTCATGCCACAGAGTGTGTGATGCAGATTGGACTTCAATGCTGTGGGCTCTACTCTCTCTGCAGCTCACCTGATTTTACAGGCAATGGTTTGCCATTTTTCTAAAGTAAATGAACTAAACAGAGGCACATAGACCAATATGTATGTCTGTGCTTTGTATTTTGTATGTTTGTAGATGAGAAAATACAGCAATTCAGATCATTGCTTTGAATGACATGCCATAAAATCTGAGGAGCGAACTCAGAGGGGCACTGGGCATTTCTCTGAAATTCCCTGCGCAACAGCAGAAGCTGCTTCTTTCATACCTGTCAATAACATGTAGGAAGGAAGACTGAGTTATCTGAGATGACTTTGTCTGGGGCTAGCTGTTGAAAGTCTTCTGTAAGGAGATTAAAAAAACCCAAACCAAACCAATAAAACTTTATTAGTGCTTCTAAAAACAATAGGTAAGGCATTACTTGTAGAATGTTCTATTATTGCAGTAACTTCTTCAGCCAGCTCGGGACCGGATGTCATGCTAACAGACAGAAATGAGCTCAGCATTGATCTATAAATTAGCAGTTGCCTAGTGACTCATGGTCTTGGCACATTCGCTTTATCCAAACAAAAAATAGCACTATGCAGTAATGGATACGTGCCAATTTTTTGTTAGGGTCACTGACCCAGAGCTCACAGCATTTTTTTGCAGAAATTGTGACAGGGAGAGTAGCTTGAAAATGGAAAATGTCAGTGAAAGGAGGGAGTTGTTCATAAACCATCAGCTAGGTACCTATGAAGGAATGCTACTATAAACACGCTGCAAGGGAAAAAAACCACACACACACACAAAAATGGTCCAAAATATATGAAAATAAGCAATGTAGCATAAAATAGAATTTGCTGGGCACATATTAAATGGATTAGAAACTGGCTTAAAAAGCAGATCTCAAAATGGGAAAAAATCCTTTTAATGATTATTAATCAGTTTAATGAAGCTATCTAATCATTTTATTGGCCATCCAAATGGTAACATAGGTCTCTGCCAGCTAAATCTACAGACAGCACAGGCTTGTTGAGTAGTCAGTAATGAAGGTACACCTGCAAAATTTTTTGAATCACCCAGTTAAATGGTGACAGTCCAGCAATATGCACTTCAATACAGCTAAATGCAAGCTGATACGCTGGGGCTATATGGGCTACAGCTCCACGATGAGAAACCGTGTCTTGAAATCCTTTGACTGAGGAAAAGGATATAGAGTCATCCACAGCGAAGTGCTTCAGCCTGAAATGGTGTGTTTGTTTAACATGCCTTCATTCTAGAGGAGGCCATGAACTTAGCCATGGACTGGAAACCAAACCAGGTGATAACACTGCTACCAGGCCCTCCCTCGTGAAAGGAAGTTTGAGACAGAACTGAATAGCGGAATATAGATAACTATGGGAAATTACAGCTGAGAGCAGGGGGCTTTTGAGTCTGACAGGGAAAGGCACAACAGTATCCAGCCACTGAAATTTGAAATTGAACCATGTATTGTAACCTGCATGTAATGAATCGTCAGCATTAGTGGGGGTAGCGCTGAGTCAATGCTGAATTCCTCCGTACCCTTAATCTCAGTGGGATCTGAGTTAGGTCAGAAATCAGCACCTGTGAAACTACATCCTGATAGTTTCATGGACAGTCTTGAAAAAGAAGTTGCAAGATTTGCTTTTTTTTTTAATCTCAACTTCATCCTTCCTTGTAATCTATCAATATCCAACCTGTTAAGCTCTTTAAAGTTTACAATCTCTATTTTTTTAATGCTTATGAATGGTAAAGTAAATAATTTCTCCAAGAGGGTAATCAAATTCTTCATGCTTTCTAAAGAGTACCTGCAGATACAGAAATATGAGTGTGCTTCTCATCTTAGTGGTAAATATTTCCCATTTTTATAAGAGAACAAACTCTGCTTGCACCAGCACTTTGAAAACCATCATCTTTTTCTGTCTCCATCCTTTTTGCCTTTTTTTTGTCACTATGCATCAACAGCTTGAAAAAGCTCCATTGAAACAAAAGTAAATCTTCCCTGGAACATGGTGTCATTACAGGCTCATGAAGTCACAAGGGAAGTAATTTTGGCTCTAATCTGCAGTCCATGTGTAATCCTATAGCTCCACTGGATCCCATGGAATGATGCTAGTTTTGTGCCTGCTGAGGGCCAGAACTGTTTTATGATCATATTCTTGCCTGCTCTTGGCTTTATTCTACACACAGGGCATTAAACCCAACCACCAGAGTGGGTCTGGAAGAATCATTTCAGTCTTGTGAAGCATCCTTATAAATCATCTTTTCCCAAGCGTGGTTACACTGAGATCAAGACCACTAGTTATGAAGTGGTAGGGAGAAGCAAACAAAAATATTCAAGGGAGTTCTTCAGCCTATGCTGCAGTCACACCTTAATGTCAGTCACCAGAGGTCTCTAGGAAACATGACCCTCAGAAAGCACCATGGACGTGGCACTGGAACATTTTGCCTAGTATCTGGGGCAAAAGAATTGCACCTGAAAGCAACAATGAAATGCAGTGAGGAATTTTCACCTGCTTTTCTTTCCTTGTGTTTTTCCATGGTGACTAGCACATCTCTTTGTCTCTGAGGCACAATGGACATTGAAAACCCGCCGGACTGGAACAAGTGCAGTCAGCTTCCCAGGATGAAATAATACCTTAATTGGTCTGTCTGCAGGGATGAAAAAGGGTCAAGCCCTATCATCCCATTCTGAGAGATATGATGAGAAAAGCATCCTGGATCTGATACCAGCACATCTTCCTTGAGCTATTTGTATCTTTTGATGAAGAGACCTGATATTGTAATTCACAGAACAAGGATGCTGTAAGACTTATCTATCAAAACATTGTTTTGAGCATGTAACGGACTTCCTACATATCCAGCTTAAGGAAACCTTAACATTTTTTTTTTCTTTCTCTTGTATTTCTTTTTTTCATCAAAGTATCTTTTTTTTTTTTTTCCTGAATGACAGAAACAAGACTAGCAAGCACCTCGAGAAGGCACCTAAGTCACCCCTTTGCTCCAAGGCAGAATGGACTTTTTCCAAATCTTCCCTGGGTGCTGTTTCTGTAACCTGATTTTAAAAGCCTCTGGTAATGGAAATTTCAAACCCAAAGACTAATGACAAATGTTAATCCCAATGAGCAGAGAAAGTTAATGAGCACTAGAGAAAACAGGAGTATGCTCAATGGCACATTGATATTACATCACGATTTAGATTTTCTGTAGGAGAACAAGAACCTGGAAGTTTCTAAGGCTCAGCTGCCTATATCAGGAGCTTCCATCATGTCTCTGAACTATTTGTGCAAGTTTATATCCCTTTATGTTCATAAAGAAGACATTTCTCGTTCAAATTCCTGATCTGGAGGTTGATGGCAGGAGATGGGATGAGCATACTTTTGACTTACTATTGTGATAGAAGAGAAACCCCCCAATTCATAGTTTTGAACAGGGTAGTATATCAAAAGCCTCCAAAATGTAAAGCCGTATCTTAAACCATCTAACAGGGAATTATAGCTATCATTAGGTTCCCACTATAAAAAAAGTTATAACACAGTCTAAAGGACTCAAAATTACTAAAATTATAACATTAATATTCTAAGTTAATATTCTGAGTGAGTAAATTAATGAAGCATCCTAAAGGCTGCTAAACATTGTTGTACTTTGGGCAAAGCAAGACTGAGAAATGATCAACTTGCATTACTATCAAACAGTTCTACTTTTCAAAGAAGGCCTTAAAGCTCTCTGTTTGTGTTAATTTAAAAAAGTGAAGAATTCCTGCCCAGTTCTAAGAACCACCATTGATGTGTTTCTTTTGAAAAGATGTGGTAAAAATATGCCTTTAATTCTTCTTCTTGTATTGCTATAGGTAAAAATGTTCTAAGGCAAAAAGATTATGTATGAGTTTCTGCTATGGAAGCGACCGTGCTCTGACAGGTTGATATACTGATATTGCCAAAGCAAAGGAGAATTCTGAGAAGCCCAAGTGACTGAATCCACTGAAATGTAGAATGACTCTGTCAATATACATGCCAGGCTGGTGGAGCCCCTGAGTATCAAGAGTCCTGACAACTGCCTTCAGTTGCTCTGGGAGAGGGATTATGATTTCAGAAGTGCAGCTGAAAGGCTGTACTTACATTGCTAGAAAATTATTTTAGCAACATCATACACCAATCTTTCTAAGCATAGTATAGAAAGTAGATATCAGGCCTCAGGACACTACTGTTTCATTTTAAAAATGTGTCTTTCTCATCTGACATTTCTATTGGTTCTGTGACATCTGATGTTGAAAATCTCATGTACACACCATTTCCAGACCTTCATCTTACCTCCTCTGTAATCATTTGAAGAGGACCCGGACCTGGATCTCCTTCCTCTTTTAAATGCCACTGGAAAAAAGAACAGGAAGTCAAGACCACTCCGACCCCCACCCCCAAAAAAAGGGCAAAATAAAGCAAAAAAACCCCCCAAACAAACCAGCAAACCCAAACCACAGAAAAAGTGAAAACCACACAAAAGAGCCATAGGGCCTATTGCCAGTCATCATCCATTCCCAGAGTGGAGTGAATCATGGAGGTGAGTCTCAGTAGAGAATTTCCAGCCAGTACAACCAAGAAGAGATTTTCTCTGTTAGAAGAAGAAACACAAACACTTTCCTGTGGCTTCTCAGCATGTTGACTGTAGTACAGCATCATATTCTTGAGCACATCTTGGGCCAGCTGTGATTCAAATAGTTTCTTTCACTAAACTAAACTCCTTATAAGCAGCCCACAAGAGCAGCAGCACAGGCTGCTATCTACAGCAACATACATGTGTGAGCAGAAAAAGTGCCTCCTGGGATTAAGCGGGAAGCAGACATGATGACGACAGCTGATGAGACTTGTTTCTTGCTTGTGCTTACTACAGACCAAATTAATTCCAAGAGATGGGTAAAAGATGGAAAGATCTGCGAATTAGCAGCTTTTTTTGTTGTTGTTATGATCTAGCTCTGTACTCCAGGATCTAATTAGCTCTCTAGATAAGGTGTACGTTGTTTGCACTTTCAGAGGCAAAGGTGGCCAAGTGTCTGTTTCTTCAATACAAGGTTTATGCTCATGTATTTCCAATGCTTTAACAGAACTGCTTCAGACTGATTAATATTTACTTACATAGTCCATATATACCCTCTAGATGATGAGAGCCTTCTTTCACTAGAGCTCTGGGGAATTACAGAGCACAATGGATTCTATAAAGACAAGGTAAAGGGAACACAAAGGGTCAAAAGGAATGAGTAGGACCATTATACCGGAATGGTGGAGAAGAACTGTGGCTGTGGAGAACAGAACGGGAGGATCTGGGGCGAACCACAATAAGCAGAGAAAAGCCAAGATCTACTTGCTTTGCCTACAGTTTATCTGTTGAAGGAAGAAAACAAAATATTTAATGGAAAGCAAGGATGGAAGGAAAAGAGAAATCTAAAGAAAAGTATAAAAAAACTTAGCTAGATAGATTAAATTGGCTCCAAGGATAAGATAATTTCCTGAGAAATACGTGTAAGCAGTTGTTTGTATCACATTTCCATAATTTTTTTTTTAAGAGATATGTGTGATAAATAGTTGTGCTGGAAGAAACTGAGATCTAACACTGCTGTTTGCAGCCCAGTGCACTGGATTTACTACCATGACACAGGTACTTTTAAATATTCAAAGCCACGCTAGCAAGTAATTTCTTCCCAATTTTTATGCTGCAATTTGTGATTAATAAACATGTTTGAAAACAATTAAGAAAACCATGAAGAAGGCTGAAGTGCTAGTTCTGGGCCAAACTTGTATTAAATTCTGCATCAAGTTGGACTTTGGAAGTACTGAGATATTTAAAGATAAATGAGATGCTAAAACGGCCACTGACTCACAACATCAATGAATAAAGCCATGGAGGGAGTGTGTGGCACTGTACTATAATGGTAGTAGCATGTGGTGAATAAAGCCTTAAGGACTGTCTTAGCATGTTTGGAAGAAAAGCTCTGAGCCTCAAGACCACAAAAGTAGAGGACAGAGGTTAATTAATTTGTTTCTGTTACTTGGCTTTGGTACTGATCAACCACAAAGGATGCATTAGAGAAAGACCACCCAACACCCCAGCAGCTTCTTGCAGTGTGGCAGATCTAGGACTGTGCTGCCGCAGAGGTAAAGACGGGCTCAGGCAGCAGCTTTTCTCTTCCAAAACTAGCTCACATTTCCAGGGAAATACTGAACAAAATAGAGGGGAAAGAGTGAGAAAGATGTTAAATTTGGCGATGATAATGAAACTCTGCACATTGAACTAGAATCGGGTTAGACTGAATCGCTCTTGCCAGGTAGATTTGATTGCTTTTTTAATAGAATTATAAAATGTAATGGAAGAGGGAATCCAAAATCTGCCTTGTATTTGATGGAATGTGTATTTGAAACAGAAACCTCTCAAAACTTAATTTAAGGGGATTTAGGTGGGGGTCTGACACTGGCAGAGTGGTAAGACCTGTATGAGATCTTATAATGAAACTGGCCATTGATCAAGTGAAGTCTTCAGCTTTCCAGTAAAACAAAGGAATCTCAGCTTACAGATATTTGACAGATATTACTGAAATTAAAATATAGTGCTGCCTCAATCAAAGCAGTTACAGAGAGCACAGGAGTATGCAAACAAATGCTGCTTCTGCGGCAGAGGAAGGAATGGCCATGCTGATTTTCTTACCCAGATACACCCTGTGAGAGGAAACATGAAACACAGTCCATCTGCACTGTCTTGATCTGTTCTACTTAAAGGTATGGCAAAATTAATATGCCTGCATGACATGTGTCCCTGAGGATTATTTATGAGACTGTGGTGCAAGAGACCAATCAGAAATGGGTGATGTGTGGATGGGGAAGCAGCAAACATGGTGCAACATACTCCTAAACTCTGGTTCTGTGATTAAAACATTCCCTGCTCACTGACTGCAGTGAGGTCTTGGCAAAACCAGTTTCTTCTTTCTGCCCCTTTCTATTGCTTCTCGTCTGTCAGTGACCAAAGCACATATCAGAGGTCCAAGCTGGGTAGAAGCCAGGCAGAAAGCAACAGCTTCTTTTAGCATTAGTTTACACTCCTTTCTTAGTCTCTAGTCTTCTCGAGTTGCAGCTATATTCAAAAGATAGTTATGTGGGTTAGAACCTGTTGCCCCTCTGCCTACTGTTTCACCTGAAGAGGAGATGGGCCAAACTTGTAAGGCAGTTGTAACAAAGCCAGGCAGCCTCTCCAGCTGTTGGGATCTGCCTGCAAAGCTGCTACCCCTATTCTCCAGCCTCTTCCACAGGATCAAAGTATCACTAGACAGAATCGGTGAGGGATGACCTTCACCCTTTTGTGCAAAAGGAGATCTGTCACTCACTGTGCCACCAGAGGAAGAGGAAAAGCAACGAAGCTGGTGAAGGGTCCAGAGCACAAGTGCAATGAGGAGCAGCTGAGGGAACTGGGGTTGTTTAGCCTGGAGAAAAGGAGGCTCAGGGGAGATCTTCTCACTCTCTACAACTCCCTGAAACGAGGTTGTAGTGAGGTAGGGGTCTGTCTCTTCTCCCAAGTAACCCGTGATAGGACAAGAGGAAATGGCCTCAAGTTGTGCCAGGGGAGGTTTAGGTTGAACATTAGGACAAATGTCTTTACAGAAAGGGTTATCAGTCATTGGAACAGGCTGCCCAGCACTGTGGTGGAGTCCCCATCCCTGGAGGTCTTTAAAAGACGTCTAGTTGTGGTGCTAAGGGACATGGTTTAGTGGTGGACTTGGCAATGCTGGGTGAACAGTTGAACTCAGTGATCTTAAAGGTCTTTTCCAACCTAAATGATTCTATGAATACATCTTAGTGAGCTGAGGGACAGGAGAATGGGAAATGATGGCTGAAAAGAGGAGGCACAGGGGATGTAGTGTGCAACAGATGGATCCTTCCAGTAATGTTCAGGGGGGATGTGTGCTGGATATGTGCTGCTCATCATGCTCACAAATGATGTAGAAAACTGAGAACAGAGATATCACAAGGATTGCAAACGATGCCAAGTTATTCAGGTTACTGAAAATGAAAGCTGTCTGCAAAGAGTTGCAAAAGGGACCTCATAAAATTTGAGCAGCTGGATGGTGAAACAGTAGATGAAACTCCATGGCCATAGCTGCAAACTGCTGCATACGAGGAGAAACAGCCATGACTACAGATATGAACTGATGAGCTCTAAATTAGCTATCACATCTCAGGAAAAAAGATCTTAGAGTCATAGTGGATAATTCAATGAAAATATCAGTTCCATGTTTGAGAGCAATGAAAAAAGCAGACAAACAGTTAGAAACCACTGAAGGGAGACAAGACAAAACACCACACTGCAGTAGCAAATTCCCAGGGTACACACACATACATCATAAAAGCTTCCCAGTTCCTCCTTCACCAAAATTTTTTGAAATATAGCTAGAAAATGCTTATGGAAGAGTACTTAACATGACCGGCAATATGGAATAATTTCTGTATGAGGAGAACCTAAACAGAAGTACTCCCCTTGGAAAGCAGATGACTAAATCACACAGATATTCAGAATATATATTTATCTATAAAAATATATCCAATATGCCACACAGGTGGCCTGAAGATATAAATAGGGAACAACAGCCATTATTGCCAACTATACAAGCACATCATGAAATTGTCGGGCAGGTTCAGAACAAACAAAAGGAAGTATTTTTTCAAGCAGCCTGTAATTAAATTGTGGAACTCATTGCTACAGGATGTCATGGAAGCTGAAAGCATAAATGAATTAAAAATGTGATTATACCTCCATCAAAGGTTGCTAAACAGAAGGACACGGTTTCAGTATCTGACTCAGGAAATTTTTCAATGAAGACTGTAGGAAATCGGCACGGAGATGTTGAGGAAGGTGGGCAGAGGATTTTCACTCCCTGTGAATGGGAGTGATTTTCACTCGTGGTTTTCATCTCTGTGTGCACTTTCTCTAATCAGCTGCAACTGGACTCTCTCAGAGTCAGGATCCTGAGAAGTCCTTTAGCTCAACTCATTATGGCCCTTTATAATTCTGGCTTTATTTCCTGTCTCCCTTTATCTGTCTTCAGTTTTTATAACCAAACTGTTGGATTAGCTAAGGCTCTCTGTAGCAGAGCTCCTGGCTGACCCTTTTTGACTCCTTGGAGTGCTGGACAGTTTACCCATGTCTTGTCTTAATGCTCAGCACCTGCCAAAATGGGGAGGATTTGTAATTTGCTCCTGGGTATGTGAGCCATAGAGTTTGTTTTCCCTGATGCATCCCAGAAAAGTTTTTGAAGATGCTGCTAGGCACGTGTGAGCAGCTGTTTGAGGCAGTTACAGTTCTAATTACTGGTGATGTGCTCCTGGAATGACTGCAATAGTGCACAGTCACAATAGTTAGTGAGTTGAGCTAGGTTGAAAATAGCTGTATTAGAGCTACTCTTAGTGAATGAATTTCCCTTATCTAAAGGAGCACTTAAAGGCACAATTTAAAAATGTGTAAAGGATCCAGCTCTGGAACAGGATGCAAACATCAATTAAGTGAAAAAAAAAGAGCAACTGAGCAACTAGGAAATGGAATCTGGAAATCAGTTTTAAAAAAATTATCTCTCATGTAAACTGATATACCTGGGAATTGCTCTGCCCTTCCTCCTCCTGGTATTCCTGTTCTCAATGGGAGGCAGAAATGTTAGTGGGTACATAGATGAGCAGAGGTTAAGTGAACAGCAACAGGAAAATGAAATGACAGTGGTATATTGAAACGGAAATGGGGCTGGTCGATTTGATCTGCATATACAGAGGCATTATGTCATGAAGTCTCTTTTGATTTAACTGTAGTGAAAGCATGTCTACGGCACTGCAGCTAGTTTCAGAAGACTGTTAATAATAAAACCAAAACAAATTACACAATGTTTAAAACCTGCAGCAAAATGAAAATAGGGAGTGACTTTTGGGAAGCCGTGAGTACATCTGCAAAGAAAACCCCAGGGTAAAAAGTTGTTTAAGCTAAAGTATGCTGTTGGCACAAGAACGAATAGCTGTAAACTGACCATGAATAAATTCAGGCTGGACATTAGAAGAATTTGATAGCCCGAAGAGAAGTGAATTTTTGGAAGAGCTTTCCAGTAGAAATAAGAGGTACAGAACACTCTACCTTATTTTAAAATGACAGCAAACAGTTTTTATGATATTGTTGCCTGAAACAGAAAAGGACTGTACCTGGCAAGCCAGGAAGTCGCTTATACTTCTGTATTTTAAGCAATTCTGTATTATAAGATAAAGGTAGATTTGAGAACATACACATTTGAAGGACAGAGGGAGTAGAAGTACTTACTTGAGAAACTTCCTGCGAGTGAAGTGGTTATGCAATATTTACTCAGAGGAACTCATGGATGACTCATCATTTGGGTTGTCTAAAATAAGACTGAATAAAGCAGTAATCCAGCTGCTTCCAAGATGCGCCCTGCAGTGGCTGGTGTAATGAACAAGGCAATCTTAATTTGTCCCTCTTCATCATGAGTCATGTTGCAGGGTCTTGAATGTTCAAACCCTAGAGCGTGCTGACAAAGGTATAATACATAGGGAGGTGGATCCTCTGAAAGTTGCTGAAAAGGAGGAAATAGTGAGCAAAAGTCATGGCTGTTGGGCAGGGGTCTCTTACCTGCTCACTTCAGCTTGCAGGCAAATGGTTTCCGCACTGTTGGTATGAGCAGGGTCTGCATCCTAGAGAGAAGCCTGCAGGGAGGTATACATTTCAGGAGGAGCTTCAGGGCCAGCATTTCCAGCTATGTGGTTCAAAATGTCATGGAAGAATGTCAGACCATGAGACCAGGTGGCTTCAGGAAAGCTCATATAACTAAGGCACTAACCATGGAAGTCGGTACCTACAAGGTCAGACTTCAGGTGTAAGGATTAGCCAGTGCAGACTACAAAATCAGCTTCTAATTTTAGTTTTATGTTTAAACAGCTTACTCCTTCTCTCTGAAGATGACCTTTTTTTTAAAATTAAGATCCCATCTAATCTTATGTTTCACCTTGAGAAAATATTTTGGAAACACTCAACAATCCCTTCTCTTTCTCAGGCACTCAGGAGGGTCTTCTGTTGTCTGAAAGACAAATGTAGCAGTGGGTTTTCAATTTGGACCTGCTGGAACGTTGTTTTCCAGATCAATGGTGAAAGTGATGGTACGGAGACAGAAACACATGGAAGATACAGCAGGATGGAAGAACAGGTCAAATGTTTTTCTCTTATGAGAGCAGTCACTGGTGCTGAGCACTTATCCCTGTGGCACTGGGCACAATGTGTGGTTTAGACAGTGTCATTATCACATCAACAAGTAATGGCTTCACAAAGGTGTTTTTAGTGAACTAGAGCAGATCTTTAACAGAGGACGGATACAAATTCTAACTTCATTGATTGTCTGTTTTAATGGAAAATAAACCATAGTAAAAGCAGACATATTTGGGAAATTAAACCCTCTGAATGAGTTTTCTAATTTTAAGTCAAACTGAAGTTTTGATTCTTTACATTTTAAGACTTGCTCCCATGCGTATCAGAAGGTCATTTCGTTGTCCTCAGAGAGATCTTTTAATCTCCCCCCTTGACATTTGCATTCCTTGATTAAATAAATATGCACCGGGAGCATTTAGTATCTGATCATGCCCACTTATACAACAGATGTCAAGCAGTTACCATTTATTCTTAATATACAATCAAATTGCTAAAAGCATTGAAATTTTGGGCTCTCTCCAAGACCGACGGATGAATAATTAAAGTAAAATAAGACTTCAAGTTCTCACATTTCTTTTTCATGAACTCACTTGATGTAACTTTCAGTACTGAGAATACCAGAGCTGGGCAAAACGCTGTTGGCAATACTTTCACCACTAAAAATACAGGTTCAGAATCATTAATTATCTCCTGCTGATTCTGCTGAACTGCTTCAGCCAGGAAAGGAAATGCAAATGCAGAATCCAAAACACGGTTTTGAGATAGTGTCATTTAAAACATTTAGTTTTCACAGAACTGATTATATTAACCAAAACTATTTAAAACGTATTTTATATAACCTAGTGAACATTTAAAGATGCCGGAAATAATCCATGTGTCCACCATTAATGAGCACAAAGACAATTAAGCCAGTAGCTTATTACAGCTGCAAGTAGGAGATGCTAAGAAAGTTCTGAGAAGTCAGAAGGAAACAGAATCACAAACGATTCCTCCCTGTTTCCACAAGACAAATCTCAAGCAGCCTCTTCACAGCTTTCAAGTTTTCTATTTGATATTGAATCTTGTGGTCACTTATTATGCGTTCATCTCATTTTGATTTCTCACTCCTGGCTGGAGAGTCAGAGTTGCCAAGATTCCTACCTTGTTCAGAAGCCGCTTTAGGAATGTCACAAGAAGTGTGTACATGACACAGAGGAAGGAATCAGCTGTGTCTTCCAGGTTAATTTTGTCCAGAAATCTTCCATGATCCTCCTTCCATTTGGACTTGGCCTTTCTCAAGCTGTCCTGGGAGCCCAGTTATCTTACTTGTTTTTTTCCTAGGGCCCATCTCCAGTTTGCTTTGTTGATTATGGTCCTAGAGCTCACAAAGCTGCTGCTGCCCAGGGTGGATGACAGGATTATGCGAACATGAGTCTTTCCACCACTTGAAGGCAGGGCAATCCTAAGGAAGGGTTGATAAGATTTCCAAGTGTAAAGCACAGAAAAGAGTCAACCTGCTTGAATTTTTCTCCCCAACTCCCCAAGCTATGTGAAGGGCAAAAGCTCATTTCCTCTTACAGCATCTTTCCCTGGCTCTTATCTATTTCTATTGTCTTATCTATTCCTTTACCGTGTTCGGCTGTAATGAGTCAATAAGAATTCAGATAAGGAAATTACAATGAATGGGACTTTTTTTTTTTTCTTCTTGGCACAATAAGGACAAGTTCTTTATGCTTCACTGGGAAACTTTCCCTGTAATGTCCCTTGTAAGTGGCAAACCCTGCTTCGTCGTCACAGAGAGGTTCTATTTTCATAAACACAACGTTGATGGCCAAAAGTTGTGTGTTGATGCATGCTATGACCTTCCCAAAGCAGTGATGCATCTCGGCGTTTTGAGGAAGGTAACGGTTGCTTCACAGCCCAGCAGAGGGCCTGAGGTCACTCTTTTTGGCAGAAGATTACTTTAATTAGACAAAGGGGCTGTTCATGGGAAACCAGCAGAGCCCTGCTTTCAGTTCAGGGTTTGATTTCTGCTAAAGTTAAATTACATTAAGAAAAGAACATGCCCAAAGTGATAAAAACAAGTAATCGGACTTATTTCCCTACCTACCCACTCCACTGCGAAATGTAGAGAATAAAAATGATGATTTTAGGGGTTATTTATATCAGGGATTAGTCCTGCCTGGTTTTGCTTTTTCAGCACTGACATCAGCTAGAGTATGGGGAATGTAGTCTTGTGTTCATTGCAGACTTTAAATTCACAAAATAAAGCCACACATGAGTAGGTCTGGTAAGAATTTGCAGGTTGTTCTCTCCAATTTGAATAATGTGTTATACAGAATGCACTACAAAGTAGTTCCCGTTGAAGAGCTGATGTCAAGTGCTAAATGATATATCAATTAAATGCAAAAACAAATCCCAGCCCTGCAAATATCATACAAAAGCAGCTTCTTTGAAGTCAATGGGACTAATTACAAATATAAAATAGAGCCTGGTTCTAGAGCACTTCTGTTAACCGGAGTTTAATTTCATGAATTTAATAAAAAAGAGATTAAAGGTCTCAGAACAACTCTGGCTTGGCTTCACACTGGCAAAATGCAATCCCTGCTTCATTCAGCCATCTGTGGATCTCTAGCCCCCAAACACACCAGAATTGTGTTTAACTTTGCACTACTGAGCATTACAGTTCTCCTGCCACAGATGTGGTGTGTGGGTACCAGAAAAGGGTTCTATTCTATGGCCTAACTATCCAGTATCATAACACCCAGCCTTTAGGTGGGTAGAGCCAGCTCAAAAGGGCAACTGGACACGTCTGTTACTTGCTGTCTGTTTTGGGATAGAGCAGCTATGCTCAGGGTTGACAGGCAATGGCCTCTTGCTCAGGTAACTTCTTCTCATAAGAAATGTTTAAATGAATTAATTAGAAATGGGGTGTTCTGAGCCTGATTTTGATTCATCGATTGGCCCCAGTGGCTTCTATAAAGGTGTTCTTGGTCCTCATCTGTATATAAAGCAATAAAATTTTGTCTGTGCTATAAAAAATGAAAGAAAAGACAAGTATGTTTCTCATTAGGGGACTCTAAGTCCCAGTGATAAAGGTTACCCGAGGCAGCTATTGTAACACTCAGTTTTATCATATGTAGACTTACCTGTCCTCAGACCTCTTACATTAAACTTGATCTCCCAGATTACCTATTAGCACCGTATCTGCAGATGAACCAATGGCGTGCACGTAGATATCCTCATAACAACTATTAGAAGCATTGCGGATTGCCTCCAGGCGACAGTTTCTCGGAGGTATCTCTGGGAATAAATCATCGTGTCTATCAGGAATGTGTTCCCTTTCACTGTGGTTTTGTCAATATTGGCGTATTGCAGCAGTTCTGGGTCTTAGGGGTGGTGGATGTGCCTCCCAGTTATACTAAAAGGTGTAATTTTTTGTGTGTTTTAGAAGTGACTGCAGGTCTTGCCACCATAGGCTGATTCTTTGTTACCCTCTGTGCCATGCCAAATCCTAAGTGCAAGCACATCGGGCCATTTCTGTTTCCTCCAGCATGCAAGCTGTGATCTTTAGCATCTGTGAGTTTCCGGAGATGTGAATGGTACATAATCAATGCTCAGAGTCTGCTAAATGCATGTACTGTATCAGCATAAACCAGGACTCCAATGCTTACCCCCGAAGGCCCTGCTGCGGAGCTCTGTAAGTGCCCAGAGCACTCTGTGCACAAAAACCTTCTGAGGTACTGCAAGGGAATGAGAATTCATAAATACCCCTGTTTCTGCTTCTCTGGCAGCTGGCTGTACCTTTTGGGTACCAACCTAACTATCCTATGATGGAAACAATTCTGGTTAGACTCACATTCTCTCTGTATTTGTGGATATTTTTATTGGAGTTATTTTTGTTTTACTTTTGCTGTTTTACCAGTATCAAACCCGCTGCCCTATAAACTTCTGGCCACTGTATGATCTATGCAGAGCTCACGTAGACTGTCTTGTCTGATGCTTTCTTTTCAGCTGGATCATTAACAGTGAAATTAAATAGCATCAGACTCATTGCTGTCAGTCTGAACATTTTTCTCAGTGATGACTGGCCTCTGACAGTGCTCTGCCAGGGCTTAAAGAAGGAAGTCCTGTTCCATGCAGCTGGGAATCTCTGACAGGACAAATTCTAATGCTTCTTCTTTTAATAACCCTGGGCTGGGCTCCCAGGATGAGCACTATAAAAAGAGAAAAAGATTACTGTTCTGAAGAGGCTCGTGAACAACCCTTGCGATAGCACGCAGAGCTCCTGCTGCCGCATGGACGATGTACTTACAAATAATGCCACCAGCTAAGATTGTGGATTGAGATTCAGACTCCTGGTCCAGTGTCCTCCATGGCAGGGAGTCATTTTAGCAGACATATATTCTAGAGATGAGTGCAGAGCCTTCCAGACATAGAGCTTGAGTGGCAGTTCAGCTACCCAGCACTGCTGAAAGTAGGCCACTGCTGAATGTATCTTGCATAGGCCGAGCTCCCACCTACTCACCTATCTCCTCTGCTCAGCTCTCCTTCTCTACAAAGAGGACAAAGCTGGGAAGAAGTGGGGAACAGGCTGTGTTCCTCAGAGGCCCGGTGGGTTTTCTCCTCTGTGACATCTGCTACACACACAGGCTGTGCCTGCCCATGTGGTCAACAGTTTTGCTGTTTAAGCTCCTGTCACTGGATTTCCTTGTAAAACTCCCTTTTCAGAGACACGGAGGTAATCCTCACTGCTCCTAGAGTGCCTGCTGATGTGGAAGGGATGAAGGACAGAGCAGTCAGTCAGGCTTACTCGAGGAAGGCACCACCTTTAATCACATTTCATTACAACTGGAGGGCTAGAGATGCTGAAAGCTCTTGCATGATGTGAGAATTAAAGGGCCAGGCAGGGACTTTATCTACTGCTCTGGTACAGCTACAGCCAGGCAGACCTCAGAGCAATGAACTGTCTGCTACAGGCCATGGCAATGAGCTTTGAACATGGAGGAAGGTTAAATTACCCAATTTGCAGTAAAAGTGCTACTATTTAGACTCTGGTATTTTTGAAATTGCACTTACTAGAGGTGCCGGTTGAACCAATGTCCCCATTTTACAGCATGTGGTAAGAGATGGTCCTCTCCAGGAGGTCATTTCCAGAGTTTTGGACTGAGCACCTGTCTCACCTCTGCAGCCGTTCATTACAGAGGAGAGCACACCCTACACAGCTGTTTATCTGCAAAGGCTGTTACTACACCCGTACTCACGCTTCTGTCTTTCCTGGGCTTTTCTGCTGTCACTTTCCTGGCACTGGGATGCTTGTGCTTTCAGGAGGAAAACTGTGTGTAAGACCCACTGATGCAGAAACTTACTTCAGTTACAAAGCAGTGCTGGGATAGGAGCCTGTGTGGTGGGTGCCAGGAGTGCTGAGGGGGAAGCGGAGAGGTGGATGATGCTTTGAAGCTCTGTAGGAGGTTGCGGTACCTATTTCCAGACAGGCGTGAAGCATTGGCCTTGGCAGCTGTAGCAGTGGGAGGAGTAGATGAAAACGTCCTTGAAGGGGCTGCCAGGTCAGAGCTTGTGGAGATGGAGGAGTTGTGAAGACCAAGGGTCCAAGGGGCTCTCTGAGAAGGATCACTGAGCAAGAGCTGCTTGGTGGACAGAAAGGTGATGGATGGCCTTTGCTGCGGGTAGAGCCACCACCACGGCTTAGCTTTTCTCGCAGGCCATTTGCCTCTCTGCAGTGACAGTTCTGAGCAGTCTGCTTGCCCAGGAGCAGTTGTTACTCTCACCAGGTTTCCAGCCTTGCTTTGAGAGTCCCAATAGCTCTCTGTGCCTTGTAGGGCAGGCGTGTGCCTGCTGTACCCCGCAGCACGGCTCCTGGGGTTTCTAACTGTCAGTGTACGGATGAGACCTGATTGCATGCTGTGGAAGGAAATCCATGTGCTGCTGTCATACTCTGCCAGAGGTTTGCCTCTTTCAGGGAGAGGATGTGGAACACACATGGAAACCAGGGCTTCAGCGCAGATGGGTTGAATTGAAAACCAGACTGTAGCTGCTACAGTGCTCAAGTCTTTTCTAGGGGATAGGGAGATCATGTTTTACTTGTTTTTGTTTTCCTATTTTTGTCGGAAACCTTCTTTTTTTTTTTTTGCTTTGCCTTTTCCTATTGCAATTCATTTATTCTAAAACTCAAGAATAAATCCTCAAGGAAGAGAAGATGAGTTTTTTCTACTGTTGAATCCATTGATATACCCTGCCAGGTCCTGTGCTCTTTCCTGGTAATGTTACACATGAGACCAAAAATCCCCTTGAGGTTCAAAGTCACTTTGGGCCAGCAGCATACAGCAGCCTGGAACACAAAGGCCTGTAATGGAAAGAGAAGCAATTTGTGTGTATGTGGTTTCAGACTTCATGCATTCAGAGACTTACAATGTCCAAAGGGAAGAGCAAGAGAATTAAATGCCAACAAGCAGAGCTAGATGAGCCCTGCGCTAGTGGGTTTTCAACACAATACAATGCAAACTACCAGGAGCTTTTGTAAATTTGTTGGAAACAGAAAGAAATCATCTTTGTTCAGTTGTGCCAAGTATTACTTAAACTCACACCTCTCTTAAGCGCACGTTTGATTAAATCTTCCTCCAGCCTGATCCTCCTGCGGGGATCTTAAGAAAGCCTGTAAAATCTCTAGTGACTGAACCTTATACGTGACAGCCCAAGCTGGGCCAGGTTCAAAGTTTCCTGTAAAACAACATGAAATGGATGGATTAAGCTTTCTGAGTATTGTCCTGTTGTTCCTGGTTTGGTTTTTTTTCCATTCATCCTGGCAAACCAGAGTTTTGCTATCAGCAGTGTGTGTACCATGCCTGTGATGGTCAGTCGGAGCTTGGGATTTAGATCCAAGGTTTGAAATGGGTCCTCGTTTCCCACCCAGTATTACATGGTGAAGAGCAGGGCTGATTGGATTGCATGAGACTGTTCCAGGTCACCTGGAGACTCTACAGGAGCTGGTGAAAGCAAGCCCTGTGTTGAACTACAGTTTGGATCCCTGAAGCAAAACCCACTTTTTTTGCTCTGTTTGTGTACTTGTCCCCATTTCTCTTCAATAAGCAGAGCACACAGTCCACGCTCTTTCCTCGAAGAGTTTTACTCTAGTAACACTGTCTGTGTTCATGCCAGCAGCCCGCAGATCATGATAACCTTTGTGATCTGTAGCAGTGAATCATTCCTAGCATGTGTGCACGCATTCTGATGATGCTGCATTATCAGAAGACCTTTGTGATTGCATATTGCTCACACAGCAAAGCTGTCAGGAGCTCAGTGCTCTTCTCCTGAGCTCTCTGGTCCATTACTGCCTCACACAAATAGGATCACAGGGCCATCTCATAGGGTGATGGACACGAAAGAGAACTGCGGACCCTGAACAAGAACGTGCATTAAGATCTGTGGGAATGCATGTTTTTGAAAACATACTGTATATTGTTAACATCATTAATAGTAACTTTGAAATCATCAGGATATTGCTGGAATCAGACAAAATACGGTGTATGACATGGTACGAGTCAAAGGGGGAACCATGAATTGGGTAAATCCATCTCCTGGGATGGGATTTGGTGGGATTTGGCAATACAAACATGATGACTGAGCTGCAGCAAACACCATCCTATCCTGACATAAACAAAGAAAATCCAGTGAGCCTCGGCATACAAGGCAAGATGAGCACACTGGAGGGCCTATTTTCACCATTGTTGCATGAAGACTATAAATAATGGTTAATTAATAACTGCGTTATGTGTGAGTTACAGGAAAGTCAGAATTCATGACGAGGGGTTCAGCAGAGTGTGTGGTTCAGACAGCTTTTTCCATAGTGGTACCCTCAATGAAAAAGCTTGAAGCTGGTATCAAAGATATGTTTTCTACCTATCTCAGGTGTCTTTGGAGTATGGATTACCTGGAAGTAACTCACAAGTAAAGCTGAATTTGGTAACTATGTTGTGTGGCACTTACCTCTGTAGTTGTTTTAACAAAGGAGTGGCTAAGTAGGGGATTCCCTGGTAGTCTTTACCCTCTGGGTAGCCAAGTTTCAGCCGAGTGGTTTGGAGTAGTTTTCTTGGTCTAGCCCAGATGGTCTTGCATGCTGTGTTAAAGCTTATATTGCCCTGAAAGTAAAGTGACCTATATAGTAATACTACTTTGGAAACAGGGTGCAAAACATAGAGAAGGAAGAGGTGGGTTTGGTGTCATTGTTTTTCAGTAAGTATTCACACTAGAAAGCTCAAAACAAGAAGGAAGTTATTGGTGGTTAGGTCCACACTGTCTGTTGAGCTCTGCCTCAAGTACTAACTCACCGACCTATACCACGAGTTTTCAAGCATGGCTGTCAGGGCAGGCAGAGCCTGAAAAGTGCACATACAAGTGCAGTTGATGATGGTTTGTCATGAGTGATGTTTGCAGAAGCTGGTCTGCAAAACGTCACAGCTTGTGGGGCGCACAGAAGACAGTATGCTTGGTTTGTAGCTACTTCGGAAGTGTATGATTTCCCTTTTAAAAGCCAAATCCTGATGATCTTAGCTTACAGAATCTCCACAATAGAGTTGTACCATGCCACCCCAACCAGGATAATGACTTACTCTTTAAATAATGACTTACTCTTTAAAATCACCTTCACTACTTAGAGCTTGAGACAGCAGAGTTTATCTGAATTCACAGCAGTCACTGCACTACCCGTGTGATTTGGCTAATCTGGAGCATGTTGCTCACATAGGCACCTTGGGCTGCAGACCTCCAAAAGGACACCCCTGTCCCTGGTCCACCCCACTGGAGCCCATCTTTGATGGACCTTGGGGAGCTAGGACTGAACAGCATGAACTCAGGCAGCAGCAGGATGGCTCCCAGAAATAGATCCTGGCCTGGAGTGAGGGTAAGAGTGGCGATTCCCTGGGAGGATGACAGAAATGGAAATGCTGGAGGCTGCTTCTGAGGCTTTTCATCTTGCATTGTGGGGTTACCATGAATTTCCTCTCCCCTCAGCTGGAGAGAGTAGAAGTGTGTTAAGTTTTCAAACTCAAGCCTGAGTGGGTCTTAAGCATGCCTTGGAATGCTGTGGCAGAAAGATCACAGCTGGAGATCTGTGGCTTCAACAGGCAAAGGAGCAGATGGGGGTGAAATCTGCTGGCTGGGTCAATTCCTTTTGTAGCTTGACTTGTCACAGCTCAAGAGAGACAGTAAATTCCTTACTTTGTCCTGTCAGTGCTGGAGCTCCATGCAATACAGGAATGATCCCATACCAGTTACCTGACTCGGTTTCCTCATCTGTAAAAGGATGGCAAGGACACTGGTTCCCAGTGCACCCGAGGAGTGTCACAGATCCTGCCCAGTACTTCCACCTTTGCTAGATCTCGCACCACTGCTGCTCTCGCTAGCAGCCGGGATCCCTGAGAGTTCACACTACCTCTGTGAGTGAGCAAATACAATGACACACCAAAAAAAAAAAAAAAAAAAGAGAAAAAAACCCAACCCCAAAGGCACAGACAGACACCTGCTGTGAGTTTATTTTGACAAGTGTCATTGAGCTGCAATAAGCTGTGATCAGCTCTCCACCGGGGCTGCAAACAGAAGGCAGCCAACCGGGTAAACAAACCCAGGTGCTCAGGACCAGAGTGCAGCAGGGTTGGGGGGCTGGTGGAGAGAGGGGGGAATGGGGATCTTTGAGAGTGCCTTTCCCCGCTCCGCCAAGCCTGGAGGTGCAGGAGGAACCAGTGGCGTTACCGTGCCTGGCTGCGGCGTGCTGGGGGATGCTCTGGAGAGAGGGGGATGCAGAGGCGGGGGGACCGCGGGAGAGAAGAAGAGAGGGAGGCGTGTGCCTGCCTGCAAGGGGATATTTCTTCCCTTATACTCAGCAGCCGATGCCTACCTTGCTGAAGCAGTTAAACGGGGGAGAGCAGCAGCCAGGCTGGCAGATTCCTGCCCTGTGATATGCCAGCCACAGGGTGACGCAAGGGCTGGAAGGCTCCAACTAACAAGCCATTTTCACCTGCGTAATAAGCGCTAGTGGAGATACGGCAACAGCAGCAGCAGCGGCAGCAGCAGCAGCAGCGGCTCCGCGTCTCCGCAGCCGGCCACACTCCAGCGCGGCCGCAGCACCATCCAGCCCTCGGTGGCCACCGCAGCCTTTTCGGTGGCTCCTGCTGCAGCCCGAGAGCCGGAGACCAGCGGCCGCCTTGCAGGCAGCATGTCAGCCCCGCCGGACCCCCAGGACCTGCTGCTGGCGGGCACTGGGGTGCACTGGGCTGCGGACGGGGCGGACCAGTACGCAGCTGGGGCTCCGCTGCGGGATGGAGATGGGGCTCAGCAGCGGGAACAGCTGGTTTTCGGCTCTGCCAAGGAACACCCGCCCGTTGCCATGGCGACTGCATCCCCAGGTAAAAGGCGAGGGGTACCCAGGAATGCTTAACAAAAGGGCCCTCACAGCAGCATCTCCTGGTTGTCTTGTTCCCGTCCCTTCCTCGGCTCTTCTCCCAGCCTGGCTGCTTGGAAACATTCCCAATGAGATAGTGAGCGCATGTAGGAAAACAGAAAATAACGAGCAATTGCGGCCTTTACAAATAATCATTTTTTGCTGATGTGGGGGAGGGGGCACGCAGAACCCAGCCAAGTTCCCTGAAGCTCTTTGCAGTTTGCTAGGCACCGGACATCCAGATTTCAGTCCAGTGTTGGTTGGAGGGCGTTTGATTTCACCTGACTTGGTGTGGCTCTGTCCTCATTTGTCATACACTTGTACACATCTGGAGTGACAGGTCTCAAAGGAGTCACTTCAGCTCTTCCCCATGCACCTGGAACTCTTGCATGGCCCCTTATGTTATTTCAACATGTAGCTTTTAATGGAGTGCCTGTTCTGAAGTGTTTGTTTGTTTTCTGCATGCTTTTGAGACGTGTCCATTTAATCATGGACTTTCTGATTGCTGTGATTTCCTCCTTTTGCTTTTTTTCCAGGTGTATTTGGCTTAAGGTGCATTTAGTTTAGGCAGGGTCTGCAGGTTCATTGATTTTCAGTTTACTTTTGGGATGTATTTGATTCCCTTTGGTTTAGAGTTCCTTCTTTAGTGGGTGTATTAATATCAGGTGTATATCTGTTAATGAACCCCAGAAGCTTCAGCTTCCAGTAGCTCCTGGTAGAAATGTTTTGGGGAAAATTACTCTATTTCCCTCTTGGTGACACTTCCCTACTTTCTTTACCGTTGCCACCCATCAGAGAACCCAAATAACCAAATAACTCAGCTCTGGGGAAGCTGGCGGATCCACCTAGATTCCTCTTCAGTGGGAAGTGATTTTTCCATTATACAGCCTGAGAGCATTAAACTTGTCTTGAGTAAGTTGGGGGTCAGGGCTTGGGACAGGAGTCGATCTCCATTATGCAATAGCTGCAGGAGCATTAGGAACTGCGTTTTCGGGTTGAGTCCTTTCTAATCCCCTCCAGTCAATCAGCACAAAGAGTAGCTAGCCAGAAACAGCACAGTCTGTGTTACTACGTGTATTATTCCACTGGTACCCCTCTGCACGGTTTTTCCAGGCTCTGACTGTGCCTGTGTGTGCTCTCAACATGGATGTTTCCGTGGTGCTTTTCTGCCTGCTTGATGCTACTGAGTTCAGTAGTAAAATGGGATCTAACGCCCGTTGGCTGATGTGGGAAATGTTTTGCTGCTCTGTAGCTTTGGGCAGGCAGCTAATCTGCTGATGTGCTGCTCATTCGCTGATCCGAGTGATAGGCTGTGAAACGTGACTTTTTACTGGAGAGAGAGGCAGATGGCTCATAACGTCAGGCTGTTCTGGGTGTGGGGGGGCGTGTGTGTGAAGAGGGGCAGGACTGGAGTCTCCAGGTCAGGTCACCTCAAAGGTGTAATGTCAGGAAGAAGGGGAAAAGGATCTTGTGATATTTTGTGGTTCAGTGATGGATAAAAAAATGGCCATGCTGAATCTTAGCGTACAGAACAAAGAGGGATGGTCTCTTAAATTGTGTGAATCCCCTTGAAGCTGGATGACTATGGTACTGCTTACATTTAATGAAGGCTTCTTCAGGCTTAACCTGATTGGTAGATTCAGGCTTATAGAATGCAGAATAGACAGAAAGGAAGAAAGGAAAGAAAAAGAAAGAGAAGAAAGGGAAAAAGTGCAAAGAAAATGATTTTTGACTTTTGGAATCCTCTGCAAAGGAGCTTTAGACATGTTTGTGGATGTCAAACTGTGGCAAGGTGGAGACAAAGTGAGCAATACAGACCTTCCCTGGTGTTTGCTGGCTGTGGATTGTCAGACTAGCAATATCATAAGAGTAGTAATGTGTTTTGAACATTTCCCGTTTTGTTCTCCATGTGTAACGCAGTAACTGTTATGTGGCTGTGTGTGTCTAGCTGACAGGGCGGACCGAGCAGCATCCCAACCAGTGCAGTCCTGTGCACGCAGTCGCCCTTCCTGTTTGTGTCTGCACCACCTCTATTTCTGTTCCACATTACCTGGACAGCTTCAGGTCCCGCTCCCTTCACCGGTGGAAGTAATAATTTCCCTGTTCCCTCTGTGTGACTAAATATTCTTAAGTTGCTGAATACGAGATCTGTCATATTGTTGAATATCTAAACCCGTCAAGTATTTCAGAAAACTCTTTAATTCTGCTCAGAGGGGGATTCCTGTGTGTTTCTAAGCTGGAGGGATGGACCCAGCAGGAGATACCGAGCTCCAGCAACTTACAACACTACCGTAAACTTACAACACTCCCTATACAATGGGGCACCTGAGGACGCTTTAGACAAGGGCAGCGCATCCAGACAAGAGAGAACTGGATGGTGTGTTTTCCAGGTAGTTTCCCAACACATCCCGTACCTGCCTCCACACCTCTCCGACCAGTCTTTTTTTGCTGAAAGATGTGGTTATGCTCCTTGAGGCAAGAGCAGGGTTTGGAGACTGAGAGGTACTCCCAGCATGAAAATAACTGAAAATAAATGGTAGGAATTTATCACAAGTTGTACAGAAGTTTTCTTGTACAACCTAAAAATTTGCAAACTTTCCCTGATCTCGGCTTTTGTTTTAAATTTGAAAACCAGCCAGGGATTGTTGAAAGGTTCAGGAATATTTTCAAGCTGGCCATGGGCCTGGCTTTGGGCCAAACTGGCTTGGTGTCAAAACCTTGTGAGTGGTTTCTGAATGATGAAAAGCAATGGGTTTCACTCCCTGTTCTTCGGATCAACCAAAATCAGCACCGACTGGGACTGCAGAAAAAAATTCCCACGAGGAGCAGGAAGCTGAGAGATTTCTGAAGCAAAGTCAGGGCAGTAAGGAGCTGTAGATCCCACATCTGCTCCTCCTCCTGTGGAGCTACAATGAAGATTGACTCCAGTAGCTTCTGGGTGGGGACAAAGCAATTTCTCTTGCTTTCATACTTGGCCCCTGGCTTTTGCTGAATAAGTTTCTCTCCCTCAGATGGAGAGTTTCTCTCCTTTCTAAAGATGAATTTGGTTCAGGGTGAGAGGAGCTTGCAGGCAGCTCTTGCAAGGACTGGAGACTGAAGCAGTCCTGAAAGGCTGGTGAGCAGTTGCATGTTAGTGAAGAGAGCCCCATGTCACCCAACACACCATCTGGTCACAGATTCTGTTATTTATTTTTATTCATCAACAGTGATTAAAATTCCTTGAAAAGAATTATTTCCAAAAATACTGTACAGGCTACCAGGCTCTCCCCAGGATAAATACATACGGTTTCCTTCAGAGAAATGGCAAAATGTAAGAAAGGACTATACCTCCCTGCTGCAGGTGTGCTGAGGGGGAGAAGAGAGGAAAAAAGGCAGGAACTCACATAAATCATGATTCCTGAGCTGGGGTGTTGTATGCAGCCTTGTGCATTGGTGGGTATCTGTAGGGCGATATATGGGCAGCAGTGGAATTCCCCAATGTCTGTGTAGCTGAGGCTGAGAGCTGCCAGTGAGCCCTGCCTCCTGATACGTCACGATGCTCTTTGCCTTCAGATTGGCCGCAGCAGCCAGGACATCCCTCGCAATCCTGGCCCATTTCCAGCTGCCTCCAAAGACAGGTCGCAGATGGGGTCCAGCTGCCCAAAGGAGAGGTGGCCAGTGTCACAGGAAATTCCATTAATAACTGGGGCATGTCTGTGGGGACACAATGGAAATGCAAATACGGCCTATGGGACCCTTCTGGAACAGCAGCCAGGGGCTGGCTGGGATCTCCTGAGGTGCCCCAGTGGTACAAAAGTCTTATGATTATGAGACTGAACGGCACCCCTGTATGTGCCAGCAAGGTGAGGTGGGAAGGAGGGACTAAAAGCTGCTTGGATAAGGCAGATGAGTTGAGGAACAGCCTCTGCCTGCTGAGATACAGTGAGATATCAAATCTCAGGAGTGTTTCACACGCCGATGGGTGTAGATGTAGTGCACAAGAGCAGGAGTGGTCCTGGCTCCTGCTGCTCTGTGATGAGGACAGACTCTCTAGGCTCAGTGCTTTTAGTAAAGCCATTTTAATAACCCCTTTCTAATTCACATGCATTGTAGAGGTTGAGTTTGAAGACATGTGCTGTGCACCCACATGCTCTCACCATGAGCTAACCCACCAGCCTCCCACCAGCACGGACTGCAGTGAGGTGCTCCTAGCTTAAGCCTCTGTTTGTGCTGATAATACTTCACCTGTAAATCTCAGTGTATTGTTTCTTTCCAGTTACTGGAGAAGTGAGTTACTGGCAGCTTTACACCTCGACACGAAAGAGGTTTTTGATGGTTTTCAGGCAGCTTGAGAGCTCTGTGGCTCACCTGGGTGGAGAGAAGTGGGTATGAATGCAGACATGCGCACTGCTTGGGTTTGGCACTGACACTTTTTGGGGATGTCAAAGCACAACCAAATGCAGCAGGTTCCCCAAGGCAACTGGCTCAGCTGCTCTTTGGGGCCTTCCTACCCCTTTCCAAGCATTGCTTTAGCAAGAGCTCCCCCTCCCTAAGCGTCCATGGCAATGTACTGCTCAAGGCCATGGTGCTGTAAAGGCCGAGATCGAAACCCTGATTTTTCAAGTTGCTGTAGAAAGAGTCTTGGAAGGTCGGATTCACTGACCTAAGCATATGCCAAAGGGCAGCCTGAGCAGCTGATTGGAAATTTGGCTGCAACTGCCAGGCAATCTTGCTTGGATTTAGCCAACTGAGGCCAGATTTAGTCTCACTTCGGGAGAGTATATATTCTTGCCAATTCTGTAATTGACATTTTAGTCCTTCCTGATTTAGAGAATTGAGTTGATTTTTTCTCTGCTCCCTGTTTTAGTCCCTCAAAACCTCTGACGTACTTGTGTGAGCGAAGGTGATGGAGACCATTTGGTGGAAGTTCTCCCCATTACCTGGGTTTTTATGAGTGGAAGCAGATTTTGCAGAGGAGAACAGAAATATGTTGGGTTTCTTCTTGGATCTTCTGTTCCTGTAATTCTCCTGAGGCTTTACAAAGTGGCCATTTCATCACAGCCCACAATCAGCCATCTGAAAAAAATTCCTATTGAAAGACCATCCTTCATCTCCACTTGGGTAAAGTAGGAACAACAGCTCCTGTTGGGCTCCTCCAACAAGTGCTTTGTGTGGAAAGTGCTATCAGAGCTACATAAAATTTCCTTGTGTGGCAATGTAGCTCTCAATTCTATAGAGATCAAAATGCATCTGTCTTTGCTCTGTCCCCCACAGGGATGTAGGTGGCTGCATCCCTGCTTTGACTGCTATGCCTTCAGAGCTGCAAATGGGTTGAGGAAGAAGATGAGGCAGATTAAAGAGTAGAGTAGTACCAGGAAGGGTGACTCACTTGCCTTATTTTAATTGTCATCACTCACTAATGAAATGTTTTATTTATAGGCCAGGAACTGAGGAGGAGAAGTTGGGGAGGAGGATAATGGTGTGGAGGGGAGAGGCTTTGTGTGTCCCAGTTGCAGCAAGCACTGGGTTTTGTGTGTCGCAGTATTTCCCGGGCGGTGAGTCTCCCCTGGGCTGGGTGCTTCACTGCATCTCACTGGTGGAAGGGTCCTGGGAGACACGTCTGCCTCCTTTTTTCTGCAGATCTGAAAATGCCATTCAATGACATGTCTTAGACCCTAGTTTTGCCCCCCAAACTTTAGTGTGCAGTACACACGCACTCAGTGCGTGCTCTGTTTGCCTGGAGATGGCAACCCCAGCAAATGCCTGGGTCCTGCCTCTGGCTCAGTCCTTCTGGAAAAGTTTGGGCAGATCCCACAGGTCTGTTTATCATGTCTTCACACACTGTCCTACAAAAGGATGCTGGCCCAATGGCAGAGCCTGGATTGACCCGCCATGCTCAGGACTAGCATTTGGCTCTGCTTTAGGTCCTGAGACCTGATGCGAAATTCTGGAGTTCTCGTTTTTCTTGAGTTTATTGTTCTTGTTCTCAAAAGAAAAGAAGACCATCACCTGGCAAATGATGTTTCAAGTAATGAAACAGTTATTTGTAATCCATTTTCTAATTGAGGGAAAGTAAGTGCATGTGCTGCTGCAGACTTGGCATGGTTCAGCACTCAGCAATACACCCCACATTTAGTACTCTTGCTCTTTAAAACACTTCTGCTTTATGGTCAGCCTATTCCTTTAAGAAACCCCCGAACCTTCAACAGGGAGAATAAATTCTTGGCACTCCCTTGCAAGACAAGACTTGAAATAAAGGGGAACTTAACCACCAATTTCAGTCCTTGTTTTAGTAAAGTGTTTTAAGATCCTAATTGTATGGAACATAACACATTCTTAACTGCTTTAAAAAAGTAGGGTGGTCTTGAGCATATGCATAAAGGTGAGCCTGTGTTTTGCTGAATTTAGGGATAAATGAAGTAGAAGATATATCATGGATAAATTGGTTTTATTGCCCATTAAAGAAGACTGCTTCAGGTCACTTGTGTGTAAAGTGGAGGTACCAGCACCTACCTATCTCATTACAGCACGGTGAAAATTAACATTTGAGGATATTGAAAACTTGGAATGAAAATCATTATAATGTTGTTGTTTATTTTGGTCTACTGTGTGTGTCCAAGTGAGACTAAAACCTGTTGGAGATGCCTACAGCCTTCATAAGCCTGTCTCTTTCAAATACTAAGGTGCTATCTCATAAGCATTGGCTTTATACTGCAATATTCCTTAAAAGTGGGCTTTCCCATCTTTATTTAAATAACAGCTGCTAAAAGAGTCCTTTGAATATTTCTTTCACTGCTGTAATGAGATGCCTGCCCTTGATACAGCCTCCGATTATCATGAGGTCTTGTGTCAGACAAGGCAGCCGCTTGGTTCTTCAGCAATGATTTCAACACCTTTGCCTGTGACAGCTGCAGCATTCCCAACATCTCCTTACATAGCAATGACTCCTGTCCCGGCTGCGGGGCTGCAGTGGGGCATTTGCTTTGGGTACAGGTGAGGATGGAGCGCAGGAGGATTCTCACCGAAAGATGCTTTCTGTGCCGGGGTGACTCTGCAGACCTGCAGAGTTGTGTCAGCTTGAGGCTTTACTGTGCCGTTTGGGACATGAATTACATCTTACTTTTGAGCAGTGCTGAATTTATTAACTGCAGCTGATTTGCTGTTGGTAGATTTAAAGACATGGAAGGGCTTGTTAACTGTGGCCAGTAAAAAGCAAACGTATGGGGCAGCTTTGTCAGGCTGGAAACCTTCCTGCTCCCAGCCCTTGGGGATCTTGTGCTTATCTTGTCTCTGATGCTTTTTCTGTGCAAATATCAGTCCAGGAGCACATGCAGATGCCCCTGGGTGAGCCGTGTGGCCGAGGAAGAGAAACCATAGCACCAAGGCACAGCCTCCAGCCATGGGTCTGGGCAGAAACCCCTTGCTGCCATTGATGGCGGTGCTTTGTCTCCCAAACACAACCTGGGGCGGCTGTCCCTCACCCCATCAAAGCACTCTTCGTCTGCACGTTGCAAAGCTGCAAATGCAGAAGTTACAGTTCTGAGCAACCTTTCCCTGCCTGCGCTGCGTTAGTCACTGGTTGTACGACCAAACACCTAACAATCCTCACCGCGGGCAGCCTCTGCAGCACAGCTGGGGTGCAGGCAGCCCAAGCCCTCGGAGTCTGCACTGATGTTCTCCTGTGGAGCCTGGCCCCTTATACACTGCTCCCAAAACCACTTAGGGGCACCAGTAAAGGAATTACTAGAGAGACAGGCTGCATTTATGGCTTGCAATAGCCCATCCCTAACTTGTGGGTAGCAAGGCTGATGCAGGGAGGATGCCTACACCCACCAAAGAGAGCATTGCCTGCCAGGGAGGTGGGGAGTCCCTCACCCCATGTATGTCCTGGTGCACACATAGCCAGCAGAGCAGGTCTGCTTGGAAATGCTTCTAATTTCAAGCTCAATGGTAGGCCAGAGGGCTATGGCCTGAGCAAAGCCTCAAAGTTGCTCTGAGTCTGCTACTGCTGCTCAAGTGTTCACCCGTATCCGGGTTGGCTGCGTCCCCCTCCCTGCATGAGGAACTGGCACCAAGGCCCCAGCTGGGGCAGAAGGTGAAAACCCCCAGCAGCAGAGCTGGGGAGCACAGTCTCTGCTCTGCTCTGCTCCACTGGGCACCATTCCTGTTTGCTCTGTAGGAAGGTGCAGTGAGGTTTCACAGGTACCATCTCTCCACTGACTACTGATGTATGCGGGGGTCTGAATTCCAGTGAGTCTTAATTAGGTCTTTCCCTTGATGTCCTTAATTTAGAGGCAAAAGAGATGCACTTGCTGCTCTTGTGCATGGGAAATGTTTTGCATTTCAGATATTTTCATTCTGTTGACTTCAGCAATGAAGCGCAGTGCAACCCGCTGGAAATGAAATGTGCACTTCAGCTGAACTGGAAGCTGAACTGCTCTCCGTGCGGGTGTAGCTGTATGGTAGGAACAGGGATCACGTTATTTGCAGACTGATTGTAGTAAAAAAGGGAAATGCCTTCTCCCACCCCTTATAAAAGGTATCAAAATCCGTATCCCACATTCGTTCACCGTTTTATCATCTTCTGGTTAGCGCTCATCTCTGCCTTAGGATGTATCATGTTTCCAGTTTGTTGGGTTTTTTTTTCCTTTTTATTACAAAGATTTATATCTTTGGTAAACATCATTGACCGAATAGAGGCTCTAAACTGCAATATTGCTATGCACACAACTTTAATTGAGACAGTTGCCTTTGATGTGAGGCTGACCTAAAGCTGAGGCTGATTCCTCTCTTTTGCAGCTTCTGCAGTTCTTTAAAAAAAGTCATAATGCAGCATTCATGTTGTTGCTGTTTTCTCTGCTGCTCTAGCAAAAGTATCACTGTTGTTGAATATAGAAGTGATTTCTCAGAACCTCCTGGACATCCTGAAAGTAGGTGTGTATTGTCTGTGATTCTCAGTCCGTAATTAGTTTGTAGGAAAGGTGTTGGGCCCAAAAGGGAAGCTCCAAGATGATGTGTGACAGTCAGAAGTCCCAGAGGAGTCAACCTCCTCTGAACACGTTGTTTATGAAACAAAATAGGGTTTGGATGCTCTATGCAGTAGCTCTGTTTATCACTCTCACAAAGCAGAAATCCTTATATCAAAATGGCTGGTAAGTGGCATCTTGGTTAAAGGCAAGACAGGATTTTTACATCGCTGAACAACTTGAAGTAGAGCTTTAGTAGGTGGCGTCTAATTCTCTACTTAAAAAGTTTCATGTGTGTTTAACGTGGGTACATTGCATACAGGATTGAAAAGGCAGATAACTAGTCACACCCAGATGTGGAGGCACTGAGTGAAAACTGCTTTACTTTTGCATGGGAACTCTGCCTTTGTAAATGCAAACCCATCTCTGCTGATGCCAGGAAAAAAGACTGAATTTCCTGAAATTTACATTTTTTTGAGAAACTTGCCATCAAACAAAAACATCTTTCCTCAGGAGATACGTAGATAAAAATATTTTAAAAATAATTAAGTGAAATTTTAGAAATCAGTGTCTATATTTTCGATTTATTCCCAAATCTATTCATGCTTTTCACTTGAATTGGCTGGCAGCAGTAGAAATGTACCTTGTCTACATTTGGTTTTATAGTAGTCCATTTATTCCAAATACACATAAATTCCATTTTCAAAAGTTCTCTATTCTATTTTAGAATTGCCATGTCACGCACATTTTTTCTTTCTCCTACCCTAAACACCACCACTGGAGATGATGGTCCTAGTAAAAGCCAGTTGCCATTTGGGGATTTTTTTTATTTCGACGTCTTTCTGACAGTAGCTGTTATAATTCAGTTGCTGTGCAGCAGAAGTTCAGCTCAGAGCTAAGGCGACAGGCTTGGGGGTTCATGCCGTGTGAAATATAGGCAATCTCCTCTCACTTTAACCGTGGTAAACAGACCATGTATAATCCCTGGAATATTTGGTAGATCTGCCAATCCGTGAAGATGACATTTGTAATATTTCTCTAGCTACATGGTGGTCCATCCCTATGCCATCCAAACTCAGTTCAAAAGCATCCTGAGGAGAGAGGGCTGAAAAGAGAGTGAGAAGAAAATGTATCATTCCCAATAGGAGATTTCAGAGTTTGGGCTTCTTCCCCCCCCCCCCCCCCCCCCCTTTTAATGAATCGTTCTTCTAACCTACTTTAAATTGAGCATCCAGCCTGCTGGATGTTTTGCAAATGAATCATACAGTGCAATGCACTTGTGCATATCTGCTGTGCAAGTACATTGTCGGCTTGTATTTGATAACCTACCAGCAAACAAGGTGTTTTTTTCTGGACGCTTGGTATACCAGCATCCTTCTCCAAGAGAGAATAATGCAACCGCTGTTAATAAATCAACCTGGGTCTGAGGATGTTTCACCACGTTCCCTGCCTCCTTGATTAGCGTTATTCTCAGAGGTATAAATTAAAGAGGAAAATATATAATGGTGGAAGCTTTCCAGCATCATCATTGCAAATGCGAGCTCAGTGCTTGGCCGAGGTTTCTGTGGTGGTGGAATGCTAATAGCGATGCTGAAGATGTGCTCCGATTGCACCTAAAGAGCAGCAAGATGCACAGAATAGCTTCCTTTCTTTTTTCCTTTGTCATCAAGGTAATTTCTGATGTGATCTGCACAGGATGAATCTCGAACTGTTTCTAGACAGTTCTGTGAATTCATCCCCAAAGTGCAGCTTCGGTCGCTCCCTTTTCAGCTACTTTTTGTCTTAGTCTGACATCTGCATAAAGTATGTTCTGTGTTTTCCCATCTCGGCCTGCAGATAGCTGCCTGCAGCTGTTAGCAGCGAGTGGACACGGTCCCCCTGCGATTTTGGTCAAAGCCTGAGTTTCAGCAATAAGGACTTGAGGAATTTCTTCTGACTGTTCCTACAAGGTGTCATCGCAGCGGGTGGTAACTCCTGATGCCTCCCTCCCTGCCAAGGGAAGAAAAATGTGCTGCAAAATGTGCTGATTTGCAAAAAATATTTCACAGGGAGGTTTTGCATTTACTGAAGTTCCAGCTGTTCTAAATGAACAGAAAAGGGATTTTTCAGCATATCAGCACATATGATGCCACATCCTCCAGCACCTTCTTAGGAGTCAGCTTTCCCCTTCCCTGCCCATAACCTGCTTGAGTCTTTGGTATTTACTAGAACTAGGAGTTTAGCAAGGCTGTAGTACCTGGAGCCTGGCTTTGTAACGTCAGTGTGTTTCTGTTTGCTTCTTCTTGGCCAGCTCTCTGCCAACATCATCTTTTGCTTTCCAAGGGATTATGAAAATTACAGAATGCAAGACTGAGCTGGTGTTCCTTAGGTTGCGCTTTGGGGCAGTGTAGGGAAGCCAATATCTTTATTGCTGTTTTGCTGATGGAAGAACTGATGCACGGTGGAATGAAGGGTCTTACAAATAGTCCCCAGCAGCTCATTTGAACTAGGTCTGGGTTTGCCGAGGTCCAGACAGTGCCAGGCTGCTCCAAAGTGGTCTCGGATTCATCATCGGTGGCTCATTTTGCGGGGCCTTTTGGGCTGAGACTCCAAAAAGTCATTCCTCTCTCCGGAAAAATGTAGGGCAGCTATTTTTACTTACGTGCTTGAAGATAGGGGGGAGGTTTTCCAGCCTGTTTTTCACTTTTACATTCATATTAAGGATCCTTAGTTATGTTTTGCAAAGGCATTCACCCTTTCAGCTGAACAATAGAGAGGGAATAACACGTGTTATTTGCCATCTCTACTGACATTGCTAAATTTGCTGAAGCACTGTGTTTCAACATTTCCAAACATCTTTCCTGTGGAGCTTTCTCTTCCATAGAAAGGTTTTCTGTTTCCCCTTGATTTGAGATGAAAAGAAAATTGAAAATAATATGAAATTTTCCCACAGGACAGAATTTCTTTTGCAATAGCTCCACTTCCAGCTAAAATGAGGAAATCGCAAACAACCGCAGTCGGTATACTTAATTTCAACCCGGCATTTACAACTTATTCTTTGCTGTTGTCATCTGAAGAGCAACATCATCAACACACTTTACTCTCAGCTTGAAAATACCCATTAAATAGAAGAGCTAGTGGACTAATGAGTAGGATTTGTTAGCACCTATTTAATGCACTTAACAAGAGTGTGATCTTGGGTCTCTGTCACTGGTGAAGTTGCCTCCTGGTGCAGCCCATCTAATTGCTGCTGAACTGTAATGCCAAGCAGGTTCTTCCCTACTTATGGCAGATGACTGTCACCACTGTGGTGAAAAAGGCATGAAGCCCACAGCGTTCCCAACCTAGCAGCTACCCACCTCTGCTGTGCCATGTACAAGCCAGTTTCTGAGAAGATGGGTTAGAGGAGCTGGTTTGTAACCTTGTCCAACAGAAAGTTGGTAGGAAAGGGGGTGTTTGCCAGGAGAAATGAGCTACACTAGAAGTCAGTGTAGGGACAATTGTATAAATTGGACAGGAGCATTCAGGCTCGGGAGGAGAGGGAATCAGGATGGAGAGAAAAATGAAGAGAAAAAAGAAATCCAAACTACTCTCAAGAGTCTGCGTTTCTCAAGTTACGGGTTTCTCATCAGTTTATGGAGGGAATTGGGTAATGTGATGCTCATAGTGCTAGAGGGTTAAACTTAGAAACTCAGCAGGTGCATTCTGGTCCACTTCTGCATTCATGAGCTCTGGAGGCTGACTTTCAAATCTAGCAAAACCATTTCCCCCCACCCTTTGTTTAGTTAAATTATTAACATAATTTCTCATTTAAAAAAAAGCTTTTGAATGCATTTAACTTTTTCAATTATTTCTTTTACTCAACTGGAAGGGCAGAAAATCCCCATTCTTCTAAGTGGGGACAAATTTCTTCAACCTTTCACAATGTAAGTACTACCTGGAGTACTGGCTTCACTCTCCAGAGTGAAGTTGGAAACTGGCCAACTTCTCCCACCTCCTACGTCTTGTGCTGAGAAACTACAAGGAAGACCATGAAAACACAGAATGATGTTGACAATCTGTATAAATTGTCTGGATTAATAGGAAGGGTTCATCAGGGACAGGGCATCTCAGCAGGAAGAGCCTACTTCATAAACACAGGATGGGAAACCACAGATGAGTCCATTGGAGGAGGTCTGGGGTGTTGAGGGTCAGAAGCCAACTGCAAGCCACCACAGGCTGCAAAGCTGGTGCTGTTTTGCTGTTGCTAAACAGCAGATGCCACATAGAGATGTGGCGATGTGGGTTTTGTGTGCATGATGCAGCAAATGGCCAGTGGGGTGGGAAACATGATGTCCAGTCTGGAACACAACACTTCAGGAGCAATGCAGAAAGTCTGGAGGAGAGCAGCCAGGTTGATCGAGTGTCTAGGAAACATGATCTAGGAGGGAAGACTGAAAGAACTGGGTTTGTTTAAACTAAAAGAGAGAATTGCCACGGGGGGCAGAACAAGAGCAGACTTTTAAGTACATGAAAGCCTGAACAAAGAGCCCAAGTTAAACTGATCTCCAGGTCCATGGTCGGCAAGAATGGATGTGGCTTCAGTTGCAACATAAGAGAGTCAGATGAATGATTTGGAAAAAACTTTTGGAGAATCTAGACATGTAGGATACAAAAGAACAGATCGCTGGCAGGAGGAGTGAGGTGGCTGCAGCTGGAGGGCTGTACGGACAGCGCAGAGGGACATCGCCCAGATGATGCAGGAAGTGGTACTGCTGCCTGGGGCCAGCAATGGAGCTAAGTGATGTCTTTCAGGCCTTTCTGGCCCTATTTTTGGGAAGGCTAGAAGCTGGAGTGAGGGATGGCAGCAGGAAATACACTTATTTCTTTTTTTCCCATCTTGGTTTGGTCCCAGGTTTTGACCTGTTCAAACCAGCAGCTTCTGTTACCCTTTGAAACTGTGCACCAACCATGAGTCACAGAAAAGTAGGAATGGCTGATATTTTTGCGTTTCAGCATTTTTTGCTGGTAATTATTTGTTTTTTAAAAGAAAAACAGCGTTTTTGTTTATTTTGCAGGAAAAGCCCTACATTCCAAGGGGGTGTGAATTGACTCCTGCAGACAAACCTAAACAGATTGTTCAATGGCTTGAGTTGGACAAACAGAACAATAGTTAGCATGTTAGAGTAATATCAAGGATTTTTAATAAATGCAGGCTTGGCAGGGAGAAATTGTGGAATATGAAGTGTGCAGTGATTGATGCAGCATAGTACCTGCATCCAAGGAAGCAGAAAGGTAAAAAGGTACAGCAAGTACAGGCTTATTAATTTGATCTACTTAGTATTGTTAAGAACATCAAGGTAAAAGGAAAATGGGAAAAATGCATCACTGATTTATGAATGTGGACTGTGGAAATAAACCTGATGGTTTACTTCAGTAAGATACCGATTGCTTTCTGGCTGGGTTTCAGTTAGTCTTGGGGTCTGTCTTATTAAATACCTTTGTAAAATGTTTGGTTCCAAAAGCCAGAGCAGGCTATGGGAGTATGCTGGGAGTCAAGGCGAGAGGCAGCTGGAGCATGTTATGGAGGAAGCTGGCTGAGCTGGGCAGTCGTGAGCTGCAGAGGTACACCCTGACACCTGCAAGGGTGAAAAGGGCTGTGTTTGTTGAGGGATTGCAATGCCTTTGTGCAAGCTCTGGTTCAGCTTCTGCTTTGCCCTTGGGATCAGTGCTGTCATTCAGTGCCACGGGTAACTGCACTGGTTATGTGCAAAGTCACCACGGCCCTCTGATGGCATGGTGAAAACAGTAAGAATGGCATCAGAGGGAAAGACCTGAGATGTTAAATACTTGACGCTTGGTTTTGATGTTTTCCAAAACAAATATATTTTCTTGGAAACAGTTTTAATTCAGCGACAACAAAAAATAAATGTCCAAATTTACTGAAATTACTTTTCCTGGCCAATTCTTTTAACTAAAATTTTCCGTCCTCCTTGAAGAATGAGGAAATAATGCAGGTAGTTTTGTGAAATGTGGCCCCTCTTCCCAGCTGGGTTAGTATCAGTGAGCAAACAGCCTTTCCTCAGAACAACGATGAGCCAAATTTGGAAATGATTCCTCCTATATTTGGGCTCTGTGGACTGATCATGAATATTTGAAATGTGAGCTGTGCTGCTTAATTGTAGCCTCTTACATGAGTCACATGATTATTTAATGAGGATCCTTGATTGGAGGAATGAGCAGACACATCTCTTACACACTCGATTGTGCCAATTTCGGTGCTTATTTTCTCTTGCTGCTGATACATACGCATTTGTCATTGGCCTCGGCAAATGTTTCTTTGCCGAAAAAATCATTTCTCAAGCAAAGTGGTGTATGGATTTAGGTAATATAAAATCATTTAAATGTTTAATAGCCTCTAAAAAATGTTTGTATTGTCACCTCTGTAGCAAAATTAAGAAACTAACCCTAAGGTTTAGTTGTGAGATACATTTGGGTGGCAGCGTGGTATGTGCCCAGCTGTGGAAGTTTTGTTAGGTGAGGTCAGAGCCAGCTTCAGGAAAGGCCGATTCAATTGCTTTCTTAGCTCTGCTGTAAGTTGGAGGCTCGGGGGTTCTTTTGCATTTCTTGCACTTTTAGGTTTTTCCTGGGCGTTATGGTGGCTGCAATTCTCATAGAATCACAGAATCATATGGTTGGAAGAGACCTTTAAGATTGTTGAGTCCAACCATTCCCCCAGCACTGCCAGGGTCCCTAAACCACGTCCCTCAGCACCACATCTACACAGCTTTTAAACACCTCCAGGGATGGGGACTCCACCACCTCCCTGGGCAGCCTGTTCCAATGCTTCACAACTCTCTCTGTAAAGAAGTTTTTCCTGATATCCTGCCTAGATGTCCCCGTGGCATCTCAGATCAAGAGCAGGTGTTGCAGCTGCAATACAGCTGTTCCAGTGCCGTGCCTCCTGCTGGTGTCTGGGTCTCATCCTGCATGCAGCAGTGGGGAACAACAAGGTCCACAAAGATCACCATGCAAGGACGCTGGCAGTTTCGCCATTTGTGGTACACTGCTTGTTGCAACGATTTTTCATAAAGGTTTGTTTATTAAGTTTGGGGGAAATAAAGGCTTTATCTTTCCTGAAGGTCTCATTAAAGCATTCAGCTTCAACAGAGTTCAGAAGAGCCTTAAGTACCTTTTCATTGGATTTAAAGCTTTGTTTCATGAATTTAAAACATGACTTATGTGATCTTCCTTCTGCTCAGCAGCAAAGGCTGCTGATGATGTAAGACAGAGTCAGTGAGCTGCCTGGATTGAAAAATAACCTCCATTTTTCACACCACAAACGTCAGTACAGCTGCAATAGTCCAGGATACTTGGCCTACTCAATCCCTGAGGATACAGATTTTTTTACATGGTACAAAGGCGAGAGTTTATCTGTTTGGGAAGTGACTCCACGGGTACAACACAATCATTTTTCTCCCAGCAGAGATTCCACCAAACATTGATGATTATTTCCCAGTTGAAGTGAATGTTCTAAATTCATCGTGGTGGCATGGACATTTCCCAAATTCCTTGGTTTATGTGTTGGTTTAAATTATTAACAAGCTGTCCTTTCAAACACTGCTGCTAAGGAGTGAGCCACAAACAGAATTAGAGGCAAATTCTTTTCAAAAACACAATACTGTTTGTTGAGTAGATTCCAGTTGCTGTCTGAAGGAATGACAGATTAAGTAAGAAAAAAAGGGAAAGAAATAACAGGCTTGAAAATCTGAAGCTGGGCATGGATAAACAAGAGGGGATTGTGGCAGCCCTTTGAGCATGCAGAAAAAACACATTTGGGAAGAAAAAATGGAGAATGTTTAGGGAAACATCTGGAAGGAGCGGTGCCAGATGGTTGTTTCCTTTTTGATTGGGCTGGTATTTTCCTCATAAAATATGAAGACCCAATTTTCGTGTTTGTCAATATTTACAGATCTCAGTCTGTATGTAAGGAGGAAAATAAGGTCTCAAATAGAACTCTGTGCATGCTTAAAATAAACTTGATATTCTGCGCTTTGCTGAGTCAACCTAAATGGCCTGAGATTTTGAAGTGCTGGGAACGCCCAACTCCTTTTCCAGTTGCTAGCATCTGAGAATGCTACTCCCCTATTACAGAAAGGATTTCATTTAGAGGAGCAAACTCCAGGCGCCCATGATTAGAAAATTTTAGCTTATGTTCCCACCACAGCAAAATCTTGCTGAGCTGGTAGCAGGGTGGCATTGACTGGAATCAGCTTTCTTTGTTTCTGCTTATTGCTTGGGTGCAGTTGCTGCTTGAGAGATTTGGGACCTTGACTAATATTGCAGAATCAGGAGAAGCTCGGAGAAATAAAAGGAGGTAAAGAAGAGAAAGAGTGTATGAGAATTGGCCTGCACTGGGTATTTCATTATTAAATGTTTTCAACTGCAAACATACGCTTCCTCCCTCAATCATTAGGATAAACCCGGGAGAAAATCCATTTTTAAAATAGCTCCCTAGATTTTTGTTGTATGGCTTTGGCGTAATGTTGTTTTCCACACTTGTAAGGGACCATGCCCATTTCATGTAATAGCTACAGTTAGCTACAATAGCTACAGGAAGCAAGGAATATATTTTCTACCAATTGTTTGGGTTTTCTTTCACAAATCAATGGTCTTAAACTTGTGTTTGTGAGACATGCTGCTGAAGTGGGGTTGAACTATGGGTATTTATTTTATTGTATGCAAGATTGAGAAGAGCTTCAATCCAGTTTGAAATTCAAATGCTGGGGTTGGAGTGAGACTAATAGCTAATATCATTATCCCGTGAGGCAAAACCTAGATTTCTGAGGAATTTGGAGAAATTCTTCAGCTGCTTCCCACCTGGGGCCTTTCCCTAGGGATCTCTGGAGGATCCAGATCACCCTCCCCATCACATGCCTGCTCCTGCCCTGTGGTATGTCCCTGGTGCCGTGTAGATCACTGAAAGAAGGCCAAAAATCTCTGTTATGGGGCACTGAAAACGAATAACTTCCTATACAGGGAGTGAATAGTATTAGAATTTTTTAGGGTCTTTCTTAGGACTTTATTGGACTTTGGTAATTTAAAATTCATTAGAATTTTGGTAGTATAATCTGAATAATGCATTTATTCACACAAACATACACGTGTGTATTGCAAACACATGGTGCAACTATTTTGTCAGAATGCTGCGCAGAGGCTCTGGTGTTCTGGTGGTCAGTAAGTTGAGCTGGAGTCAGCAGTGTGGGCTGTGTTAGCAAGAGCAAAGCCAGCAAGTCAAAGAGAAGAGATTATTCCTTCTTTTAGCCAGTGGTGGATAGAAGGGAAAAAATCGAGCAACCTGAGCTAGCTTTGAAATACCCCAGCTTTGAGCAGGAGTTTGACTGGACACCTCCAGAGGTCCTGTCCAGGCTCATTTTTCCTGTGATTCTGTGACTTTTAAGAATCGGCTACATCAGCTTTTTCTTTACTGTGCTTCCACCTCACATTCCTGACCGCTCCCACTGGTTTTCCCATTATAAATATGAAGGTAATTAGGGCTATTTTAAAAGTTGGCTGCTGGCCCTCAAGGCACTTTTGGACCAACAAAGGTCTTGGGTTGCTTCTCAAGCCCAGCTGGGTGTCTTGTTGCTCTGCTATGTAAGTCCCTTCTGTCTTTCTGGTTCACAGACTGCATTAATGAATTAAAAATATGAGTATTATTTCTGCAGGTCAGCCTGAGTCAAGGGATTTTCAGTTTTCTCAGGAAAACAAAAAACAAACAAAAAGTTGTTTTTATTAAATCCCAGGTGTTCAATTCTCTCCTTGCCAATTCCTTTCACTTCACTTTGGAAGCTATTTACTATTTTTATGAGAAGTCAGCTTTGCCAAAAGACACTGTTTGAACTTAAACAAACCTCAGTGTACTTTGCCACAACCACTGTGCAGTAAGTGCAAGCCTTTTCAACAAGATCTTTTTTCTTAGCTAAAATTACTGTCTGAATTTGGCAGAAAATTCCAAACATTGGGGTCGATCAAATCAGAGCTTTTCACCAAATAAGCTGTTGAGCCCCCAGATCTCACCCATCTTCAATTCCGGCAGTGCAGCAGGGAGATCCCATATCCCATATTTGTGCTGCAAACTCCATTTTTTTAGCAGGGTAAAGCAGAGGTTTGCGCTGGCGAAGCTGCTGCTGGTTTCACGGAGGAATAAACTGGCATGGAGTGTTTTTTCTTGCTTTATAGGAATGAAAAGCTGAACTGAATCTAAGAAGAAAGGTGAAGGTGCAGTGATGAGTTTTCCGTGAGGCAAATTGACTGGGTGACTGAAATGGGGACAGCCACCCATTTTCCCAAGTACTGATGTGTTCAAGACCTGTATGCATCTCTTCTTCCCTGTCTTTCTGCCTCTTGCCCCGTCCTCAGAGATGAGTAACGGTTGCCTCTCAGAGTTGGCTCTCCTTGCCAGCAGCGTTTTGTGTGGCTGGGTGGTGATAATAGAGTAAGGGCAAGGAAGTGACAAAGGCGCTGATGTTTGCTCATGTGCTGTGTTATCAGCTCACAGGTGGAAAACTCAATTAACACATGAGAAGTCTTGATTTCTCCAGAGGAAAAGGTATTTGGCCATGAACCTGCCCTCTCTGAGTGTTACTTCAGTTGCACAGTGGTGGGACCCAGCTAACACTGGCTGGTTTGGACCAAGGCAAAGGCAGGAGAGCAAGTCTTTGGGGCTGCCTCATCTCTCCTGCTGTGGGTTGACTTGTTTATTTTCTGGTTTAATTTCTGTGAGTACTGTGCACTTCTCCTGCTGTTCTGCTCACTGAGGGGTCGTTGGAACATTTTAGCAAGGCAGGGAAGAATAAAGAAGCACCATTATCTATCTCAGCTGGTAGCTGCTTGCACAAGGGGAGCTAAGTGGGCATGCTGCACCTGAAGTTGCTGTGTGAGAGACGGCATGATGCAGACTGTCCTTTCGCCGTCAAGTACTAACTTTGCATTCCTCAGGCCTTGACTAGCTCAGGAGAAACTCCTTCCGGCAAATGCTGTGATAGGAGGACAAGGAGCAGAGCCTGATGTGGAATGGGTATTCCCTGGGAGCCTGGCCCCAGCTGAAACGCCATAGTGGGGATGTGAGCACTGCAGATGATGTGGAGACACAAGCAGGATCTCCAGATAGAGGGAGAGTAGGAAAGTGGTAAGAGAGATATTGCTGAGATGTGGGGACAGTTGAGACCAGGCAGTAGCAAGCAGTGCACTATAGATGAGCAATCTGTCTGTCCATCCTGGGCAGCACCTCACTCTGTGGAGGTGCCATCTTAGCTTTGGGAGCTGAGCTTCTGCAGTGCTCTGCCTGTCTGGACAAAATAAGCCTCTCAGCAGGACTGAGTAGTTGAGGCTTAGTGCTGCACTGCTGTGGCGATGCGATGTGTTCTTGGGCAATGCCAATGTACCCAAGGACAAGCTAGATGTTTTCCACCGTTCAGGTTGCAAAGGGTGAATGGGTCTGAGAAGACAGTCAGCCTCCATCCTGTGATGGGAGCAGGTCTACAGGTTTGGGAAATAAGAGGGTGCTCCTCAGGAGATCCTGGTGTGGAGAACTGCATGGAGATTGTAGATCAAGCGGAGGATGGGAATGGCACACAAAGGTTTGTAGGACAGAGAGATGAAGGTATACTGGAAACCTCTCCTGGGCTTTGCTCTTGGTTTATAGAAGCTGTGGGGTGTGCAGCCCTGCTGTATAAGCCCTGTATAACATTTGGTTCTTGAGTGCAGCTTTCCAAAAGTCAAGCTGTGCTCCTGAGCCTTAATTTCTGAAGTAACCTAATACATCTGCCCCAAACGTAATCTGCTGTGCCAATTATCTGCACAAAATAGAGTATTTTCTAACGGTAGAAACTCCAGCAACCCTTAATTGGGTGGAGTGGAAGAAAATATCTATTTGAATCCTGAACAAAATATGAAGCCTATTGTTAAGTCCTAAATGTGTTTCGAAAGGAGGTTTAAATAAAGCAGAAATATTTACCACAGATATTTACCACCTCTTTTTGCACAAGACTGCATCTCTGTTATTTCCTTTAAAAAATCTCTGCTGGAGTTCCTCCAGTAAGACCAATGACGTCCATAACATCTCTGCCACCCCCACATGGGCCGTGCCTTGCTCAAGTACCAAGGGTGGCATGTGGAGTGGCAGACCCAGACCCTTGGTCGATGTAAGGCAGCAGAGCTCCACTGAGGTTCCCTTCTCTGGTTCTCGGAGTTCAGGTGGGCCATGGAATTGCAAAGGCCTGTCCTTGGGAAGGGCAGAGCTGATCCCTCACAGTTTGCACACTGTTAACTCATTCCTATCTCAGTTTTCCCAAGAAGATATCTGGCAATCACTTGGAAGGCTTTTGGTCCACCCTTTCTGTTTTCTTTGGATTGCAGGCACAGAAAACTGCGTGCACAATATGCTAAATACTTTTATTAATTCCACACTTTATGAGTTACTCTGTCTCCTGACCTGTCATGGCAGCCGATTAAGCTGGGGTTGACCTTCTCTAATCTGCAAATTGAGAAATTTGTCAGCTATATCCCTTAGTTATGAAAGTGGGATTATTCCAGCAAGGATAAAATCTGAAGGCGATCAACTGCTCTGGCTGAGCTCCTCACCAGCTGGGAGCAGGAATACATTTCCCTCTACTGTAAGATTAGCTGGGTGCATTATGGGAGAGCGTTCACCACCTCTTCTAATTGCTATGCTTAAAGACCTGGTGTTCTTTGTTTATGTTTTGAGTAGGAAAATAAAGCCCCTGGCACCATGCTCTGTTACTGTAGGAGTTAGTATGCGGTTTTGTATCGAGGGCATTTCCAAGGAGATGTGATGTTGCAGGTCATCTCTAGCATCCGAGCTTGTCCTACTTGCAAGCAGACTTGCAGTTCTGCTTCTACTGGGGCCTGTCACTTCATCAGGCTCATTTTTTCCTCCTGTCCTCTCCTGAGCATCAGATGGAAATCCCTTAATACGCTCCTGTAACTCCCCACATCAGAGTCCCCATCGGTGCCTTCCTGCCGGCTGGTGAAGCCCCAGTGTCAGACAGTCCTCTCCTCCACCAGCCCATCACAGCCGGCCCCTTCTGAAACTGTGACAGCGTGTCTGAGATGTCTCCCTCTTCTCTCTTTTCCATCTGTCTCTTGTGGAAAAGCACAGAGCATCATTATCTGCTGTGACAGGCAGGGTGAAGTAAAGGAGAACTCCTCCAGGAAAGCAGATGGGACAAACTGAGAGTGGACAGGAAGATGTGCTAAACCAATCTGCACCTATCAGTGCATCGGGCAGGTGGTAGGGAGGACACATGTGCCAGGAATGGAAAGGTAACCACCATCCACGGGCCTCATTTCTGGGTGTTATAAACTGGTAAAGCTCTCACGCAGGGGATCTGGGAACTCAAGGACATTGGTGGGTACTTCGTATTTACTGCTGTCTCTATTGAATGATAAAAAACCCTGAATCATCCCGTACAATGCTATTTCCCTTATGGGTGTGGCTTCAGCTGAATACAGGGGCTGTTGAATAGGACGTCAGGATTTCCTCTGCAACTGTGACCATGGTTTAGGTGGCCCAGCCTGACCCATCCAGGCAGGCACCTGGGGCTCAAGAAATAGTTAAATGGATCTGCCAGATAAACTAGGGAAAATAAATGGTCCTTGAGGCCACAGGCACATCTCAGAAACATTTCTGCTGCTTTCTTTGATCTGTTCAAAGAGGGAATTGGCTGCTCTTTCTGTGTTTGGAAATTAACTGTAGAAAGGTGCCTCCTCCAGAAGCTAATGAACTGTGCAAGGGGGACTCACGCTGGGATGCTGAAACTGGGGGCAAAGCCCCAGTCCAGCAGGCAGAACTGCCGTCCTGGAGAAGGGTGATTTTCCTGATCCTCTCCCCTGTCCCTGCTCTTACAGGAAGCCAGGGAGGGTCCCAGGTCGGTATGTGGCTGTGCCTCATAGTGTGCACAGGGTCACTGCCCTGGCAATGACAATGGGCATCAAAAAACATCCCTGTAAATACAGCAAGGGAATAATGGAGAAAGCTCCTTCAGGTGTTTGAAAAACACATTGTATTTGCCGTAACTTTGTGTTGACATTTTCCACAATATTTTTCGTGTTGTTTGCTCCCAGAAGGCTAAATCTCTAGGTATTTGTTGCTCAGAAAATGGAAATTCTTTGATCTAGGGCTGTTGAAAGCACATAGAGACACAGTGCAGGACAAGGAGAGGAAAAGGGTTAGAAAGCCCTATATGGAAGGGGGACAGTCTTCCCAGAACATCTTCCATATCATCAGATTGCAATTTTGCATGTCTGGAAAGAAAACCAAAAGGCTTTGACCCAATTAAACCTCAAAGTTCGGCCTGGAATGACTTCTTTTATTTTCTGTGTTATTAGTGCTTATCTCCATCCCTGTTAGCTGTGAGGACCTGATAACAACCATTACATGTCTGCCCACCCATTACACGGCTGACTGCCTCTCCATCACTGCGATGCACACGTGGGATGATGCAACAGCAGACCTTGAAGGTCTGCTGGGGTTCAGCCTCATTGCCCCAAACGGCTCTGCAACCAGAGGGTTAGAGCAGCCTGGAGAAACCCCTCAGCCTTCTATTTGGTGTCTCTGTAAATAGCCAGGAATCCTAAGGCAGACAGGGAAACCCTGCTGGGATGTTGCTATTTTTGCAGTCCTCTGGATTTGAACCATTTGCTTTGCAGTTCACCTTGGTTCAAATGCCTTTTCAATAACAGATGGATTCAAAGCAGTTCACCTTTTAAAGGACAAAATTACTGATGAGCCTGAGGTAAGGGTGGCCCTTTGCCATCCTCAGGAGCCCTGTCTGATGTCACTCATGAAAATCTTGCAAGAAGGGCTAAAGTGGTCCACGGCTGCTGCTCTCTGTGCAAATGGATCCAGTCTCCTCGCAGGGGCGTAGATGAGCCTGCAGTGTTGGCCACCAGCATTTATTCCCTGTGCACTGCTCCTGTTAAGGCTAATGGGAAGCTATTCTTAAAAGAATTTTTTAAATACCTTTTCAAAGGGAAACAATTTTATATCAACTGTTTTTCATTGTCTTTTGGGCTGTTTTCCTGCCATTTAGTGTAAAGGGGTGTAGATAGGAAGGGACCTGTCCCTGTGGGGTTATAATCCTGCGGACTTTAAAACATGCCCATTGTAGAGTTTGCTGGGAGTGGGGACAGTTGTACGAGACAAGGACTCTGTCAAACATGAAATCAGAACAGCTGATCATGAAACAAAGGAAGGAGGTTTTTTCCAGTCTTTTCAATTGAAAAAGTCTCTTTACCAGCAGCAGTTCTGCCAGATCCTCTGCGACTTGAAAGGAGCTGAATAGCTGTAATAAAAAAGAGAATGGAGGAAATAAGTCTTATACTTTTGTTGTGTTTTTGCCCTCATTGTACCTTTTGACAGCCATTCTTGTTGTGGTTGGAGCTACATTGCAGCTTAGGGCTGGGCTTTACAGTCCTGGCACTGCTTTCCTCCTCCACCCACTTCACTGCACGCTGTGTCTGTGCAGGTGGCAGACCCTGGTGGCTGACTTTGTGTAGGCTGGAGGTTTCCAGAGACGCTTGAGATGTTTAACTAGCAGCTTTTCTAGGCAGCTGAGCATGCCAGGCACTTTGTTCACCTCCCTAGTACCCAACATCCTCAACTGTTTTCCCTGGGGGAGAGGAAGGGAAGGCTCGATGGGTCAAATCTGACTCTCCACCACCCTAGCCCAGGTCTGAGAGGGCAGAAAATTTCCAGCACTGTTCACAGCTGGTGAGTGGGCAGTGGCAGGTATGAATATGAAGGGGTTTGGGCTGTCTGTGCTACACAGGGCACTTTCTGCTGTCAGGAGAGCATCCTCCATGGGCAGTGGTGTGGGGAAGTGAAGCCTTCCTTTACCCATTAGCAGGATGAGCCCAGCAGGCTTGCCTGCCTCGGCGAGATGCAGGGCTGACCTCTGCATCTGCAGCTCGTGCAATATTTATGCAGCTGATCTGGTAAACAGCGTGGGTGTTACTCTTTGTTAGGTGAGTGAGTGCCCCTCAGCTGTCCCAGCCTGGTCCCTCCAGAGACCTCTGTGGCTGCCTAAAGAAGAGACTGTGAAGTATCATTTTCATAGCACTGTGCTTATTAAGGAGGAGAAGGAGGAAGAAATCTCCAAGGACTTCCCTGAAATGTAGTGGGAAGTGTGGGGAGGCCCTTCTCCCAGGGGATGTCCCCAGGAGGTCTCCTTTCGCCAATGCAACGTGCATCTTGCACTTCCCCTTCACTCTGCTGCACTGGAACCTCAGTTCCCTGCTAACGCTCAATCCCTGGCTGCTTTGTGCATCGGCATCAGCAGGAAATGAATCTCTGCCCAGTGCCGAATGTGGATGTGTGGGATAGACCCTGCCTTCACTCACTGGGCAGGGAACGAACTGCTAATTAGGAGCCCAGGCTGAGGCTGTCAGGACCACCCTGAAGCAAGTTTTGGAGATATGCCTTGCATTAATTCTGGTGCTGTTAATACCAGTGGGAGTAAATACCTGAGCCGAACACGAGACTCTTGTGTGCATCTTAATCTTGGAGCTGGGTGTCTCAGTGCTGCCTCTCTCCCTCTTCTGAGATTTCCCTCTGCTCTGCTCTAACATCTTGCAGGCTGCACCAAGCACATTTAAAGCCAGCTTTCACCCATGGAGAAACTCCTAAGGTTATTTGGTGGGGAGCGGAGTGACACAGAGAGACCATGCCCCTCCAACTGATGCCTTTGATGGTGCACTCTAAGGGGAGTGCAAGGAAGCGTGCTAGATTTTCACTTTATTAATATTCAACCATGGAAAAAAGGAAATACAGGCCATGAACCAGTTACGTGCATATGCATTTTCCCATTTTTTGCAGCCCAGTTTCACATGACAGCTGTAGTGCAGATAATGTTGCTACAATAACAATTTGTTAGAGTATATTGGATTCCAAACTTGCTTGGTAGTGCCTTTCTCTGGCAGAGGGGAGAGCCCCTCAGCAGCAGCACATGGAGAAATGATGTTGGAGAGTTTCTCTCCAGCGAGCAGAGCTCTCTGAACCAGAACCCTTATGTAATTATGTGGGTTTTTTGACTCCAGATCCTAAGAAACTGTCTCTTCAATAGTATGTTTCTTGCTAGTTCGTTCATCTGTGAATTTCCCTGGCAGGTAGCGTATAAATAGCTCTTGGGCACAAGCGATCCACGAGTTCTTTTCAGAATACAGTATTGAGTCACTTTAAAGCCTCCTACTGTAGCTCTTTCAAAGATGAACTCATTATTTTAAGTGTAAGATGTATGCCCAAGGAAGAATGAGAAAATCCTGGCTTAAGTTGCTCTTCCAACAAAGTACCTTGTTTAAAAACTCATAAGGAATAAAATCGCATGTGAGCTGGCCAGGCAAAGTGAGCGGGTGACATGTCAATCATAGAATCCACGTTGGAAGGGGCTTCAAGGATCATCTGGTCCAACCTTTTTTGGCAAAAGCACGGTCTGGATAAAGTGGCTCTGTACCCTGTCCAGCTGAATCTTTAAAGTGTCCAGTTTTGGGGTCTTCACCATGTCCCTGGGGAGATGATTCCAATGCCTGATTGTTCTGGTTGTGAACAATTTTCCTCTTGTGTCCAATGGGAATCTCCCCAGGATTAGTTTGTACCCATTACCCCTCGCCTTTTCCATGTGACTTCTTCTGAAAAGGGAGCCTCCGTCTTCTTTGTACCCACCCTTTAAATACTGGAGCACTGTGACAAGGTCTTCCCTCAGCCTTCTTTCCTCAGGGCTGAACAAACCCACTTCTCCCACCCTTTTCTCATATGGCAGCTTCCCAGTCCTTTGATCGTCTTCATGGCCCTCCTCTGGACCCTCTCCAGCCTATCCACATCTTTTTTGTATAGCAGGCACCAAAACTGAACACAGTACTCCAGGTGTGGCCTGACAAGCGCTGAGTAGAGTGCGATAATGACTCCTTTATCTGCCCATCCTTGCCGCGGGTTGTGCTGTTTGTCACCAAGAGGCTATACTGCTTTCTAGAGCCAGGAATAGAAACCAGCGTTCCTTATTCCCAGGAGCCCTTTGCCATGTAGGGCAGAGCAATCCAGCTGGATCCCTCCAGCCATCCGTTCTGCCTGACCCCAGACACCATTCAGCTTTCAGTAATTAGGGCAGAATTAGGGCAAGGTCCCCGGGGACAGAGGCTGCCGCAGCAGGGCTTGCACAGAGGGCAGAGCTCATCTATATATTGAGCTGAGCCTCCTTACCCACCTGGAAATTTTGTCCAGAGAGAATTAGGGGATTTGACACATGCATTTGGGCCTGGCGTTCCAGCAGGTTGTAGTAATAGCTCTGTCATTGACCCATGATATCTAGAAATATCAGATGTGGCTACAGGTCATATTCAGATAAAAACCTGCTGTCGGTGCACTGGCTATCCAAAGCTTCCACTGACAGAGGCTTAAAAACTAAAGCAAGTAGGAAAACCAAGAAGAGTTTGTTTCTTTAGTGCCACTGCCCATGGAGTGCAGTGTTAGTTGCCCCAGGAACAACACAGCGTGGCTATGGTGAGACTGCACACGAGGGGAATAACATGATTCATTCAAACAGTAGGAGACCTCTTAAACAGACCAAAATATAGTGACCTGCTATGGAAACCACCCAAGATACTTCTTCCCTTGTGCAAAATACCATTACACTGCTCATGCATGAGTAGTTAAGGGCTGTTTCGTGTATTAGTTTTTTGTATAGGTGTACCCCAGCACAATTTTAAAGTGGTGGGTCAGGATTTACTTCCCCATTAATTCAGACCAACATCCTTTTTTTTTTCAGGGGTGGGGAAGTGGGGGTGTTGGGGAGATTGGAATGAGTGCAGCTCTGGTTTTGTATTTAAGTCTGAACCAGATTAAACCTGTGAAGGGAGATTTAGTAAGATACCTTGGTGGAATTTTCCTTTCTTTTGCCATGAAAACTTGCCTGACTGCCCTGCCCAGAGCAGCTATCTCCTCTGCTGGATGCATTGTGCACACATATATTGGAATTTGTACTGTGTCTTCAGTGGCATCCAAATTCTGCTCTCAGTATGAAGTGCAGCAGTGACCTGTCCCTCCTGTGGGGTCAAAGGAACACAGCAAAATCCTGTTAGCCATAAACATCTGTAACTTCTCTTGAAGCTCAAGGTGAAAATTAAAAATAGCCATTTGATGCCTGAGACTTCTGATGCCTCTTTAGCATGTGATTCTGCTGACATGAGCTGTGTGAGTCACTCATGCCATCAGCACTCTGCAGTGTCCCAGCCCCAGCGAGCCAGGGGACTGAGCCAGGTGCCACAGAGCAGCGAGATACAAAGGCGGTGTCTGCAAGGACACTGTTTACCTGGGTCTCTTGCGCAGGGACTGGCATCATAAGTGGGAGTAATCTGCTGAAGATAGACACACTGTGCTGTGTTACAGGTGGACAGTGACCTGCTGCTGTTGATATGATAAAGTAAAATATTGAACTGAAAAAATGTTCCTTCTTAAGAACCAAGTGACTAGATTTGAATCCATCTGTTATTGAAAAGGCAGTAAGCAGTGTGCTGTGGCCGGTCTCCTACAGAGATACCCTAATACATTAGTGCTTTGCTCCTTGGCTTGGGAGATTACACAACTCAAACTTGTAGTTAAGGTATCCGGGATGGCTGAAAATACATTGGGAATTGCTGCACATGACCATGGACATTTGCGATGCAGCAGAGTTCAGATGGAGGTGCAGGCAAGTAGGCACGTGGCCTTCTCCACTCACCACAGCAGCTTAACATGAGGGGAGATAAAAAAAAGAAAGCAAAGGTAAAGATGAGTTGCATTTCATGGGTGGAGGATTGCTGGTGGAAGGAAATGGTCCTTCATGGATTTAAATCAGAAGAAAACATTACATCATTTAATCTGACATCTTGCAGAACTTGTGCTTAAAGATTTCATCTTATGGTGTTACGGGAAGGTCAAACTCACTCTGCGAGGAATTACCTTGGAAGAAAGTGTCTGTTTCTCTGCATGTCCATATCTGAAAGGGATTGGAAAGAGAAGAAGCCTCTTAATTTCTTCCTAGTGTTTGGTATATTTGAAATAAGCAGCTCCCCCTGTTTTGTGTGGTTCTTCAAAATTTTATATGGATCGTAATTCACACATGCTGCCTGGCCCCATAGCAGGTGAGGGCAGAGAAATTAAGTAGAGTGCCCAAAGCCGCACACCTCTCCCAAAACCAGGCACAGCCCTCCATCATGTGCAGGCTGCCTGACCCCATCCCTCTCTCCTGCACCATGCATGAGAGGGAAAACACATGGAGACTTTTCTTTATCAAGTCCTCTTCTGCTCTGTGGCTCAAAGCTGGAAATGACTTCATGGTGCTCCTTTTAATCTTCTTTGACAACTTCTTTGTTTGCAAATAAAGCAGTTAGGACAGTGGGATAAAGCAGCACTCACAAGTGTTTGATGGGTGCATCATCCAGACCCCAGTGCACCAATATCAAAGTGATGTTGAATTTGAGCTATTCCTTGATAACAGAGATATTTGTTATTCATAATCTGCTGCTGGTTGTTCTCATCATCAGCGGAAGGAAACAACATCACGTGAGTTAATTGTTTAGTTCCACAGTGGCTAATGAGTGGTGTATATATTCCAAACTAACAATTTGCCGTAGCTCCACAGGAGAGTATTAAATGTCCAGTGACAATGTGCAAATAATGAATGTATTTATAGAAAGCAGAACTGAGGGACAATAAAAAGGCCCAGGTTTCCGGATTATTTATTCAGAACTAACAATATGACAGTAAAGGAGATTCAGATTAAAAAGGAACACATGCCATTTGGGAACTTAAAATAAAATTGCCAGCTTTTCAAAAGCTCAAGCCTTTTGCAGGCCCTGTTGAAAACAGTGGGAGGACATCTGTGAAAGATGTGGCTGCTCAGTGTCTGGGTAAAAGCAATCCAGCCTTTTTGTCTGGCACTGGTGATACAGTTCCCTCCTAAATGAATTTCTTGCCAATATGTTTTCAGCAAAACAGTGCTTGATTCTTATGTCCAGCCCTCAGAAAACCACAGATCTCAGGTGAGCACACCAGAAAACATCTGTCTTATTATTATTGTATCTAGCTTATAACACCAATGAAGGTCAAGGCACTGGTGAGATTGGTACTCTATGGACATGTAGTAAGAGACATCCTTCCTTGGAAGTGCAGGTATCCAAAATAGTAAATGGTTCCAGTTACATTGACATGGCTTCTTTCCGTTCTCCATTTCTCCTTTGCTTTCTGCCTCTGTCTTTTCAGACTGCAGCTGTTTGCGGCAAGATTACCTATGCTCAGGTTTCAGCACGTGGGAGTATAAGTCACTATTGGGCTTTACTGAAAGTGAAATAATTAGTAACAGTAGTATGTGCGCTACAGTTAATGGATTGTGTGCTTGTGGGCATGTGCATGTGTTTTTACAGGCTTCAGGTTCCATTGCACTAGAGTGGCAGATTACATTCTTAAGAGTGTTTCTCTTTGGAAGCTTGAAAGTCAGCTTGTCCATTTGACAAAAACTATTTTGATCCTATTTTGAGCACCCTACACTTAGGTATCCTAGGAAGAGTGTTGGGTGGAGGCAGTTGAAGCTCTTATGTCCTGTTGGCAGGGAATGAGACTATAAATCCACCTGCAATCCATGGCGGCTGAGCATGAGTGGGGAGCAGTTTTATCTCCTCACCTGGATCAGCAACAACAGCTGCTACTGCTCCACCTCTCCTTTTAGTGAGCACGACAGAGCCTTTGAACAGCTCTTGAAATGCCCACTTCAGTTTTTAGGAGATGGGTAAGGCTTTCTAAAGGATATCTCATTGTAATTGTCTGTTAAATCTAGATTATTAGAGGCGAGTTTCACTGACCCCTCAGCACCGTGATCAAAGGACGTTGGCCACATTTGATGGGAATGACATCCTTTGACTTCAAGTAGAAGGATAAATGAATTAGTTGGGTGATTGTTTTCTTTCTTTCTTTCTTTTAAACAGTCAAGCCAGAATCCATCCTTATAGTGACAAGGTTCAGTGTGCTAAATTCCCTTGGCGTGACTAACTCACTTGTTCTTTCCCTATCCCTAAAAGCAACCGCAAGCAGATAGAGCTAATGCTGTGTCGCATCCCCCGCACTCCTGTTGCTCCTGCAGTCTGTTGCTGTTTCAGATTCACACACTCATTTGCATTTGCAGGCACCGCTATTGCTTTGCAGTGAACACTGCTCAGGCCGCTCTCCTCAGAGGACCCAGGTGTCTTTCTCAGGACGGTGCATTTAATTTTAGATTTTTCTGCCCATTGCTGCGTACACGGGATGGTCTTTGCTGCTGCGTATAGCCCTGGGTCCTCATCACCGATGTTGTGTTTTGGGGGTAATGGGGACAGGGATGGGGAGTGAAAGACACTTGTCTTCCAAAAAACAAGTTTTATTTTCATTCTCCTGATGCCATTAGGTCCAGGTCCTGATTCCATCCGTTCCCCACAGACAGGTCTATGCTGTGAGGACTTTTCCCATGCAGCTAATTCTGCCTCTAGCAGTCAGGTGCTCTTTGACTGCACATGGGATGTGCAGGTATTGGCTGGCCTTTGGGAGCTGAATAAGAAAAGGATTTTATTTGTTCAGTAGCTGACATGGGAAAAAAAAAAAACCAAAAAAAAAGTCTTTCAGGTTGGTTTTTCTTTTAGCAAAGGACAGAACAATCTGGGTAAAGGAAGGGGTCACACTCCTGTTGTTGGGAAGAAGTGATGAGTGAATCCCAATCACACTGAAGACTGGTGCAGTTCCCAGCGACTGCCTCAACCAGAGTATCATCCTGTGAAGTTTCACCACGAGTTCAGTGAGGTCTGGAAAAGGGCGCATGGATTAGTTAATGTGTTTTTCTTCCTTCCCCTTCAGCCCAATCTTTGTGTCTTTACTAACCCCCTAAACTTGGCCATCAGAGCTGTTTGCCAGAGTCACAAGAGCAGCCCGTGATGGCCTGAGGATACACAAGGCAGAACCGGTAAGGAGAGATAACAACTTCTAAGGGACCAGTTAATATTGGTAGGGAGAACGGACACGCTCGCAGGCACAAGGGCTTCTGCATGTGTCCTGTTTGCCAGGGGCCCGTCTCCAGCATCGAGGCCATGGAGAACGAGGACTTTCATCCTCAGGGCACAACGTTCCTGCTGACCAGGATAAAGGACCAGCTCCTCAAGCTCAGCTAAGGCAGGAAGGGATTGTTCTAGAGGCAGCAATTCTCTTGCATTCCTTTTTTTCGCAGCTGACTTCTCAAATCAGGACCGTGATCAGGTTCACATGGCTCTTGGGAGCAGACTTAAAAGCCGCCTCTCCTCCTCCTCTTTTGCTGTAGTAAAGGGAAGGAGAGGGGCGTTTTAGCAATCAGTAGGTTTTTCCTAATCCTTCTAGGAGAGATGTGAGGGAACTGCACCTTCCTTAGCCCCAGGGGTGTGCGTCTTCATGGATGTCTGGAGTTACCACAAAGCAGTGGAAGGTCTAGCAAACAGAATTACACAAAAATCCAAGTGGTGGCATTGTGCAGAGTCTGATGTATATTGAATAGAGTTAGAAATACATGTCTATGATTGCACCAGCATAATGCCTACTAAATGAGACATGAGTTAGGAGAAGATCAGGCCAAAAGATGGTTGGACAATGGAGTCACTCAAGGCATTGGCTTCACACATGAGACAACTGCAGAAAGGGAGGGAGAGAGAGCCCTGTATGCTCTTTGATCCCAGCAGCATCAGAGGGGCATGTCTCACTCCTCCTGTGCTGCTTCTCTTGGCTATGGCCCACACACGTCGCGATGCTGGCTGTGGGATTGTCCATGACTCTAGCACATCTCCTGCCTGACTTGGACCCTCCATCTACTCTCTCCCTATCTTCTTGCAGGAGGGAAATAATCTGTTGGAGCTTGGAATTTTGCTGGGTTTTTTTAAAGGTGTGAGGAGTGACCAACAAAATTTGATTTTTGACACTTTCACCCTTTTGACTATTTTATAACCTTGACCTGCAGGAGAGGAGTTCTTCTAGGAGAAGACTGAGAGGACTACGTTGTCCAGTACCAGTCCTTTATCAAAGGGAATTAGATTGACCTGTAATGCAGTGAGTTTTTATTTAGAAAATATTTCTTGTCACTACCCAAGGCCACTGTTTTCCATCCTGCACAGGCAGTGACTCAGCTGGTCTCATGTGTGTTGAAGATCAGGGGCTAAATGGGGATTGGATTTAGCATGTCCTGCTGTCTCAGCTGTCAGCTGGACACATGGTTTCCATAAGCTCACAACTTACCAAAACGTGTGCCTGGAGCTGGGCAGAGGATTCATGTCAGATCTGTCACTGGATTGTTAGTTTGCAGGTGGGGAGGCTCTTGAGGTAGCGTGGCATTAGGTGAAGATTTGTAACAGGGCAAGTGCCAAAACTACCGAAAATGGGGAGCTGATGTTTTTAGTGCATCACTTGTGGATGGAGCTGCTGACAGCCAAATACTTTAGGAGATGATACACTGATCCCCTTCACTAAGTCTGTCATCACTTGCTGAGCCAAAGCAGAGTGAGTCAACCTGCTGAAAATGGCCCTCTCTGACATAACCCCCCCGCCCTTCTTGCATGTTGTAGCTTAGCGACATACTTATTCTTAGCATAGTCTAACATCTTCAAGTCTTAAAACATGACCGCTTTTGCCACTGCAATTGAAATGCCAAAGGCAGGGCTCCATCCACCACCCTAAGTTTTCTTTGAACTGGCTCATGCAGAAGAAATTTGTCCCATTTCCCCACTCCAGAGCATCAACACTCTTGTGCTGCATTTGCAGGGCAGACTCCAGGCCCCACTGGAAGGATCTGGGGGTGACAGGTGGCAAGGACAAGGCTCTGGGCTCGTCCAAGCCATGCGAAGCCATGCTGCCTTCTGTACTTGCCAGGGGCAGCAGCTTCTTTAATGCTTGAAATGACTGACTACCTGCCAAACTCACTGTTTCCTCCTAACAGTTAACAGAGCTGGAAGATTCAAAGCTGAAATTTGGAAACTTAGAAAGTATCTTAGATTCTGCCCTCCCCTTTCTTGAGTGGTGTTGAGGATTACCATGTTTGATTACACAATAGCTTCCCTCAACCTGAGCCTTTTGGCAGTTGTTTAGTCAGGTGTTTGAGGGAAACGATGTCTAAACTGTTCAATATGTGCTTAGTGGGCCACAAATGTGCTCTATTTTGTTGTAGTTGCTATTCTAAAAGCCTCAAAAAATTTTCCTATAATAACTGGAAAAATCCATAACATCATTTTTTGCTTTCCTTTTCTATATCTTTATTCAGTAAGGAGGATATGAGAAGCTAACCTGTAGTTAGCAAGAACACCAGTGCTAGTTCCAACAGGTTGTGCAGAGCCTCTTCCAAAGGGATTCAGGTACTTCTCTTTCTCAAACTGCTTTTCCCTTACTGTGTCTCTTAGACAAAGCACTTCTGTCACCCTCAGTGTGGCTCCAAAGCTGCTCAGAGCTGAGGTGTCTGAGAAACCTGCTTCGTTCGGTGCCTAAGATCAATACCATCCAGGCTCTTAACGCCAGCCTCTGAGCCATAGAACAACCTGCTCCAGCTGTGTCAGCCAGAGCCTTTTAAAGCTGCTGTTTCCTAACAAGCTTTGTAAAACCTTTGACTGCTTTGAGATCTGCAGGTAAACCAAGCAATATAGAGGCTTGTTTATTTACTAGCGTTTCCCACCAAACCCCTTATCACAAGGAGAGGGTAAATCACTGGGATTCCTTGGCTCAGAGGGGAAACCCAACTGTGAGCTGAAAATAGAGGATGTGTCCTGATGTTATAGGTATCTATAGATAGATCTTCCAAAGCATAGCTGCGTTTTTTCAGCATGGTATATACTTTGTTGAGCTGTTCCTTATCCTTTGGAAGATATTGAAGATACCATCACTTCTTTCTCCACCCCTCTTGTTTCTCTATGCTAAAAAGGACTGCAGAGCATCTTTATCCCTAACACAGATATCACCGAAGGAGCACTTCCAACTTCACGGGCTTCCCTTCTTATTTTTGCCTCCAGACACCAGCTCACAGCAGTGTGATGAGTGGGTGCTAATTATGGAGAACTACATTTCGACAACAGAGCCTTTCTGCTGGTGAATACAGAAAAATTGCTCATTAGAACAGCATGCTATTTAGTCAGAGTGGCTTCCCTAGATATTAACATTCTGGTGTTAATGCAGACTGGCAGTGTAGTACTTGAATAAACTGATCTCAAGATAATATACACAGAAGGACTTGTACAACCATTGCCCAACCTGTGGGGTTTTCTAGGGGGGTTTCTGCCAGGGGCTTCCACGTGCTGCTTCTGCAAAAAGCCCCATCCTTGGATTTCAGTAACATATATACAATTTCTTGGTGGTTTTTTTGTTTGTTTGTTTTTGTGGTGCTTTTGTTTGTTTGGTTTTGGTTTTTTTTTTAAATAAGATGCACCTCATAAGGCATGGTGCATCATGCATATGATTTATTTCGCTGGAATGAAACGTCCTGTGCTTGAAGAGAAGGCTCTGGGAGACCTTGTTGCAGCCTTTCAGTACTTAAAGGGGACTATAAGAAAGATGGGGCCAGACTTTTTGGCAGGGCCTGTTGTGACAGGGCAAGGGGTGATGGCTTAAACTAAAAGAGGAAGATTCAGACTAGAGAGAAGGAATCAATTTTTTTACACTGAGGGTGGTGAGACCCTGGCCCAGGTTGCCCAGAGAGGTGGTAGAAGCCCCATCCCTGGAACTATTCTAGGTCAGGTTGGCCCTTGGGGCTCTGAGCACCCTGCTCTAGTTGCAGATGTCCCTGCTCACTGCAGGGGGGTTGGACTAGATGATCTTTGAAGGTCTCTTCCCATGCATAGAACCGTTCTATGATTCTGTGTTTCTATTCCATGGTTCTATGCCAGGCATCCAACTTTGAATCACGTTGTTTGGTGTGACTGTGCTGTGTCCACAATGCAGGTGACATGGCTGTCTGCTTGAAAGCTGTCTGTGCACAGTGAGGTGTGTGCAGTTGGAAACCACCCTGCAAAATGCATTGTTTGTACCTGTTGAACAGAATAACATGATAAAGGAGGCTCAGCAAAAGCTCTTGTTTGAACACAAAAACACCCTGGAAGATTTAGGTGCCTTGTTTTAATGCAGGGAGACTGTGAGTTGGCAGAATACTTTGGCACTAAGGTTTTCCTGTGCAGTTTTATAAGCAGCAAACACAGAAGCTGTGGTTTGGGTTCACAATACTGCGAGCAGACATGCCTTTGCTTGGCCATGGCTCTCTGGTCCTCCCTCTGCAGCAGCAGCAGCATCCCCAGCTCAGCTTCCTGCTGGGCTTTGCAGGGCTGCCCACATCTCCAAAGCTGTGTGGTGACAGCCAGTGGCTCTGCTGGGCACATGGGCTGGTGCCTATGTCTGTGTAATTGTGTGAGCTGCTGCTGCAGAAGCCACAGCCACAGGGAATTCCTTGATCCCATCCTACCCACACCCATCTCTGAGCTCACACCAGAGACAGCTGTCCCAGTGGGCTAATGTAAGTGATACAGACATACACAGAAAGGACGTAACTGTTCAGCGGACAGCAGTGCTTGTCTATCCACACATATGCCAGAGTTCCTCTTCTGCAGCCCTCTGGGCTCCCCTTTGACTCAAACACCAGCTTTTGCTGTTAGCTCAACTTCGCCCACTTAGCACCCAAATGGGAGAGCTCCCCTCAGCTGCCTCCGAGCTTGCAGAGAGCCCAGAGCTAAGGATTTATGTGGAGAAGCAGAGCAGAGCTCTTCTCTGAGGTTTGCACAGCGTGTCCCCACCTCTGTGCACTGGGAAGATGTGGGAGTCTGTCCCTGTGCTGGTGTTACTCTGCTGGTTGATACAGAAGCTGGACAGTATCTGCACCAAATTGTCACTGTCTCATCTAACCTGTTTCTTTCCTGTGAGTTCACTGTGTGTGTGTTTTTATTTTTTTTATAATGGTCATGGTATTTTGCCCATAGTTTGCCTTGGGAAATAGAGTGTGTCCTACATCCATTTCTATTTTAAGATTCTGCTCTGCTGCCTGCTACCAGCTGGGGATATGGCTGGGAGCAATGGCTTTGTGTTATAAGAGGAAACACTGGATGTTTTTAGGGAGCCTGTAACTGTGAGAGCCTGCGTGTGTTTATAACCCAGAATATTGCACTCTTAGGGATAGTACTCGTCTCACCTGACTTCAGTATTTTAAAAGTTGGCATTTGGGTTTAACTTAATTGAATAAGATTTATTTGCAGATAATGGAGAATGAGGCACACCCAGAAAGCAAATTATTGTGTTTCCCATGTTGGTATTAAGCTAAGAGGAACATTCTTTTCCTTTGTGTTAGTTCTGCTCAGACCAACTTGGGTTTTGGGGGGCCAGTAGATGTCATCTTAATGATAAGAAAAATTCAGTTTGCTTAGCGCAGAGCAGTGAAAAGGAATTGGGGTTTATCCCTCTAGATGGTTTAGTCACTCTTCACAACGCTGCCTCTCTGCAGAAGTCAGCAGAGCCCGACAGAGCAGTGATGTCTGTCTGTTGCCAGATGCCTGTGATTGTGGGTAGCAAATGTTGTTTTTTCAAGCCAAAGTCCATCTGCGTTGTTTCCTTTTTCACAATGGTGTGTGAAGGGGAGACTGAAGTGAGCGCCCAGTCCATTGCAGAAGATGTCGAATACCTGCAGCACAGTCACATCAACCTTTATCAGGTTGTTATAAGGGCTGTGTGGGGTCCATGCTTACAAGTCCTCCTGATGCGTGCTCCAAAGGAAGTTGTTTAATGGTGGTGTAGGTGTGCACTCAGTAAAGGCTGCAGTGAGGAAGAACTCACGCAGAGCAAATCAATTCTGCTCTTACTACCAAAGTGCTTGCAGCGCCCAGTCCTTTAATTACAGTGGTCCGTCCCGATTCAATTAGCTGAGGGTTATGTGCATTTTCTACAAGATTGAAATAGCCAGACAGAACCGCTGCTTGGCAGAAAAGCACAAAGATGAATGTCAGTTGGGTGGAAGCAAAGAAGATTTGGGACCAGGAACACACACAGGTGCTTTTCTTTACATTGTGACCCCTATGAGGGTCTCTTAGCCCACAGCTGGCCAACCCAAACACTGGATCATTATCATCCTGGCTGCTTAGTGGTGTTCCCACATGTATGTTGGTTTGGGTGGCCTGATAAGCATGGTTTAGCCAAATTCCAGTTTAACAAGGAATGTGGGTCTGAACTGGTTCCAGATGGGAGTCCAGGGGTCTACGTGTGCATTGGTCCCATCTCAGAAGGTGTTATGCTCCCAGATTTAGACACCCCTGGGTGAGTAGAGACGATAGAGGCTAGAGAGTACTATGAGTAGATTTGGTCCAGGAAGGTAATTTGGATGTGAGGCAGCCAATATTTGTATTGGCTTTGTCCTGTGTTGCATCAAGCTGGTTGTGAGTTAAAAAAAGTAACACCCCAGTGTCTGTCCATCGTGTGCTGTTCGTGTTTTACCAGGTAACGTGCTCTGAATGGTCTTTCATGGTGTTCAGTGATCCTTCTGTTTTTCCTCTCTGACGAGGTCCAAACCCACTTGGAAACCTGAAGCTCACTTCTGAGATTGAAGAGAAGGAGAACTTTCGCATTCAGAGTTTTCCATCCACTTTCATCTAATATTTAAGATGCAGCATAAAAGTTACAGTTTATGTGGTAGTACTGGGAAGTGAATTTTGTATTGATTTAAAAATTACTCATTTTTCGCTTATTTTATGCATCAGAAAATGGCCTTAGCTTCAGTAGGAATGCTGTGTATTATTAATATACATCATTAACTTATTCTTGGCATTGGGCTAGTAAAAGCACTTAATTCATTGCCCTGTCCTTAAAGTTGGACAAGTGAGATCTTAATGAAATTGTGATGGGGAGCAAAGCCATTTTGAAACAGAGCTGTGGTCCCACCCTTGGGTTCCTCAAACACCTCTTCCTTTGGAGGTCACTTGCATCTCCAGCTGGGTCAACAGAACAGTGGTGAGTCTGGAGGTGCTGAACTTGGCAGTTAGAAGCTGCAGGTCCCATTTTGGCACCCAGGCCACCTTCACAGAGGCTGAGAAATGCAAGGAGTTGATAAAGTGTCTGATCTGGGTTTGAGGAAGAGCGATGGGGTGGTGATGTCCTCTTGCCTGGAACATCAGTGCCTTACCCTTGTGTTCAGGAGGGCTGGGTACAACCTGCACCCCGGCAGGGTAAGTGCATGAGCATGTGTGTGGCCAATCAGATATGAAAAGTGCTAGTGCTTCAGGCAGGCCTCCAAGGCAAAGGACCTCAATTTCAGTCCCTGTTCATATGCTGGTTTATTTATAAGCTATTAAAGATGTATAGGTGATTTTTGGAGCATGCAGTGGAGCCTGTGTGTCTCTGCTTCCAAGTACATGGCCTGACTGACTGGTTATAGGCTCCTGCTTGCTTGCCTACATGCTTTTTCTGTGTTGGATCCTCCCATGCTGGAATCCCATGTAGTTGCTCCATTGACATAAAAATTGAACCTTTATCCGGTATGGTTTAGCTAAAGTGATGAGCAACACCACGTAGTTTGTTTTGGTTTTTTTTATCTGCAAGGACGTGCATCCTGGTAAATCACCACCCTTTCTCTGCAGTGTGTTTCACATGACTCTTTCCACCAGAATTGCTGATAGTTGTGTTCATGCTGACTGAAGACGATTCAGTCTCCTCTGTCAGCTTTGTGGGCAAGTGGCACTCACTAATTAAAAGGCACTTTTGGTTCAACTTTTCCTTGAGAAGGAGCAGCAATTTCAGCAGTAGATGTATATTCCTTCCCTCTATAATTATTTTGCTGCTCACAGCCTGTTTGCTTACAGCTTCCTGAAAATTAGCTTCTTTTTTCTTTGGTCTGCAAATGCAATTAAAAGCAAGATGTAATCCGAAGACCTGCCACATTTGAAAAGTGTACTTGTTCTTCTCTGCCAGGAAGGTATTTTACAGAAGTGTGTGATATTGTGGCAAGGCTACCTTTAAAAACAAACAAAAAAAACCCACTTCATGGGCATTATGATTCATCTCAGTTATTTGCTGAGGTCTGTTGTGGCACAGCTATTGAGGTGTGACATCTGAGTTGGACTGATGGTGCTTTCAACAATCCTGTTCTTTCTTGATGTTAGCTCAAGAAATACAGCATCATGACAGATGGTGTTGTTTTAAAGGCTTGGGAAATGCACTGCGCAAAATAGTGAGGAACCCTGAACCTTTGAAAAGGCAGTTTGTAAATTGGTCTTTTAAAGTCTCTTCAGTCTGCCGCAGGATCCTTAGCATCACATACAGCTGGACATAGACATCCAGAGAAGTGCTGCAGATGTGCCATTGAGAATAAATAAATCATTTTAAGCTCTTGGATATATGAGATGCATGAGGCAAAGAAAGCATATTGCAGTCATGTGGTTTTATTGTTGTAAAAGCAATTGTAGTGAAAGTTAAGGTAATCCCTGGTGTTCTGCTCCAAAGCCCCTTGAAGTCTGCATAATGGCTACAGCGAATTTTAGCAGCCTTTGAATCGAGTTTCCCATTGTAGGACGGTACTGATCAAAACCAGGTGCTCCAAAGCTATCCTCAGAAATCTCTCGCTGCTTTCTTCCTATTCTCCTGGCAGTTACAAACACCGACCCACCAGCATTTAGAAAGTTTTCTTGGATCTGCTGATGAAAAGGACTAGCTAAGAGCTAGGTATTATTATTCTGCCATCATAAGTCAGGTTAGTGGGTTACAAAGTCTGTGCTACAGTGAGGAGCTTGCTGCCTTGGATGTCTGCATGAACCCATTCACCTCCAGTTTTCAGCTATGATGATGGAGCTTTCTTTTTGGAGAGAAAAACCCCATTATAATCACTCTTTGGCCAAGCTCAATAAGCCCCGCTCCATTGCTGCTGCTTTGTCTAAATGCAAGAGCAGTGCCCTATAAAGGAGGTTTTTCAATTTTAACACTTGCCTTTTTGAAGACCGTGGGTCTGTTGTGAAGCTGGTGCTGCACTAGTGATGCGCAACACCCTCCCCCCCATCCCTGCAGTGTTTGCTCTGTGGCTGTAAGGGATCCTCCTGCTGAGAGCAGCCACTTGTGCTCAAGTGAAGAGACACACGGAAGGCACCCATTTTGTGGGGTGAGCAGTGACTTGAGATGGCCTTTCACTTCCTTGATCTCCCAGTGTGGCTTTAGGCATGTCATTTAAAGTTTCAATCTCATAGTTTCTTGCCTGTAAAATGGGAAGAGTAACTGCTTCCCTGGACTGGCCCTAGGCAGGGTCACTCTCTCCAGAAAGGATGCTCTGCCCAGCGAGTGCAGCACCAGATTGCTGGTGAGGAATCAAGTTGGAGACTGTCTCTGCTCTGCCATGCCTGAAATGCTCCACGGCTTAGACAAAGGGGATACAAACCTGCAGCACTGCCTTGCAGGGTTGCTGCTTTCCACAGACCTGGAGTCCTTGGTGTGCAGCCTGGAGGGTGCATCGCTGTCTGTACTTCCTTCACTGAGCAGCAGGCCAATAGCTTTTTAAACTGACTTTCTTGCTAGTGTTGCCAATGACTTGATTGCACCTAGAAATGCATTTTCCAATCAAATTGTTCTGACAAACCCCATTACTGGCTGATTCGGGAGCTCCTATCCTGTTCTTAGAGACGCAGCATCGATTCAGTGCGGGTCTTCCTGAGGCTGAATTAAAAGAGCAGCGTGCATCTGCTCGTGAGCAGCCATTCCTCTCCTTGTGTAATGATGTCTATGGGAAAATTCCCAGCACTGAGCACAGGCTTCCTGTCTGCCTGTGCACTGTTTGGATCATCCCGAAGGATCCTGTAACTAGAATGAGTCTTTGTGCTATTGCTGGGATAATTCCTGTAGAAACTTATTAATTCCTCCCCTGTTTTGTTCCTATAGGGGATGGTGACCTGACTGAAAGCTTTAGCTAAGTAGAAACAATTCAGACTGGCTTCATCAAATTTTCAGTTAGGTCTCAAATATGTGAATACCTGAAAAACTGGGATCTCCTTCCTAAAAATCACTACAGGTAAAAATACAGTTCATAAACCTTGGCTCTCAGGTTGCTGCAATCATGAAGCTGGGTGTGGAGAGCAGTTTAGGAATGGCCCACAATCAGCTAAGTACTGTGCTGATCTGTGCCCATACAGAGACACCCAGGCCTAAAGCATCTGCCTTTTTATGTTAGAAACCTGCTGGTTGGGTAGCTCTGCTCAAAATATGTCCCCAGCCTGTCTGCACTGCAGACAGAGTCCATAGGGGCTGCTGCTTTGGAAGACAGTATAGATGAGATGATACTGTGACTAGTTCTTTATTTACAGCTTTTGAGAGGCACCGCAGACAGCATGTAGTTAGAGCAATTGGCTCTGATGGTAGAGAATGAGAGGACAACCGTGTCAATCAGTGGGTCAGAAAGGCATGAAAGTACATGTCTGATGGGCTCTAGAGATGATGCTTTTGGAGGGGGAAACAGGATGTATTTGCATCTTGCTTTCACTATGGATGGAAGAGGAAATACTGCATTAATGGGAAGATATTGAACAGCCACTAACTGAAGCTTTTTAAGCTGAAAGGGTTAGCAAGAGAATTGGCCAAAGAGATTTCTGGGAATGGGGAACACTGAATTTGAACCCACTCTGGAACATAGAAGATGGAAAGGACTGGGGAATAAATCAAACATGGTGGTGGTACTTGTAAATAAGGCAAATGCAGCAGGATTAGCCCACAGTTGACTGGAGGGAGTGCTCTGGTAATCCGTGGAGGAGGTCACAAACTTGCTCTGAGTTTTTGCGGGTGATCCCTATCTCAGCCTTGTCCTTAATCCTGTAGAGAAACAAGAGCTGCCTCTGGTCTGGAGGCAAGTCGCATGGGTTCACATCCTGATGGCTGTGTTGCAGGCTCAGCCGGTTCGCAGCTACTGCATTTAGCAGGTCAGTGTTTGGCTGGCTGCTTCTGCAGTCTTTTTGTTTAGGATTTGTCACTGCCAGAGGTGGTGTTGAACACAAAGACCTGTGGATGCCTTGGAGTGTGATGTCAGTGGAAAACATTATGTCAATGGCCCTGGTGATTTCTAGAGCAAGAGGGCACTAAAAAGGAAAAAAAAAGTTTTCATTGAGGCCTGCCAGGTGAAGAAATAGCCAGAGGCTGAGATAACCTGAGAGCAGGAAAGTTCTTTGGGAGGGCTGGGAACTGGAGAAGGAAGAGCCTGAATAGGATTGATTCATAGGCAGTAGAGAGCTCGGTTTAGATCGTGAGTCACCATTTTTTCTATTTGCTGTGGCTTAGCAAAGCATGGGCTTGTTTTCTGGCTACCGCTGTGTTTTATGTTAAACATGCAATTAAGAGGTCTGAGTAAGAACCCGTGGGCTCTGCAGGAGCAAGCAAGTTGGTGTAGATCAAGTCTACAGAAGTAGAAACTCCAGCACAAAGATTGGAGGCAAGAACAGGACAACACAGACTGAGGACTGCAGCCCACATCCACCTGATCTTCCAGCCAGGGGTGACACAAAACACTGAAGGCTTCCTGGGTCTGAGCTTAGCATTTAACCTGTCCTGAGTTAAATAATCTTGATGGGGAAAATGGGCTTCAATTCCATGGGTCAAAATGGTGAAATCCAAGGGTAGTGATAAAATAGGCAGCACCCAGAAGATGAGAGCAGTGGGAAAGGGAGCTTGCAGGTAAGCCCAGAGCTCAGGGTCCAGCAGAGCTGAGGGCCTGATTTCCAATTGCCTGTACCCTGGACCTCAGGGTGCTGAAGCTACTGGCAGCCAGGAGGTGGGCCAGGCTGCTTTAGCACTTCCCGAAGGCTGAGACATGAAAGCTGGCAAGAAGTACAGGCCACAGCTTGCTGGTTATGGTACCACGCTGGGAGGTGAGAGACCCCAGCCAACTGCTGTTGGCTTGAAGCTGGATATGGGCTGGGGATCTTGTCATAGATGCTGGTAAAATACTGTCCAATACAATAGTTTATCCTGAGATGTATTGATAAAAATGTGGCAGTGAATGTTACTCTGATTGCCCTTTGCGAAATGGGATGGAAGGGAGCAGAGGTAGGGGAGTATCTACAACCCCAGTGCAGCAGTAGATGGGCTCCCTGGATCTCCAGATGTGCAGTGAAGGTGACAGCAGGTGATGTCCCTTTGGGGTAGATGTTCCCTGCTAAACCCTGCAGAGGTGTGTGGGTGCATGCAGCTTGGTTCAAGGGGTGGGGGCCAGGCAGGCAGCCCCCACTGCTGCCTCCACGCTCTGGCCTCCTTGCCCGAGAGCCAGCAAAGGCGACTTCTCCTCCGCATGCCTGGGGAGGTGATGCTGAGGTCGCTGGGCCCTCCCCTGCAAATTAGGCTTGTGGCTTTGCCAGAAATGACATAATTTGTTAGGCAGATTTCTTCATTAGGAAGCTTTCTAATCTCAGACACGAGCGACACGGAAACCCTTCCCACCCCCTGAGCACTGAGAGAGCCGAGCTGCATTGCCAGTCTCTGCAGTACGCTTTGCTTATTTATCATTCATGGCGTCATGTTTGTTTTATGACAAATGAACTTAATCACGATTTTCACAGTGGAATACACAGGAAAATACCCAGGATAATCATAGCTGCAGGTATCGAAAACCAAACTTAATTTAGAGAGGGTATACAGGAGCAGTATAAGCAGCTGAAAATTGAATTAATCTAATAAAAAGACTGAGTTATATATAATTCTTCATGCTGGAACAATAGTCCCGTGAGATAGGACGGTGCTCAGATTCTGCATTAAAGTTTTTTCTTGTACGCTTAATGCTGAACCAAATCGTTCTTTGTTGCTGAAAAGTGCATTCGGGTGTTGGGAGTATTTATTTTTCCCCAGTGTTGCAAAGTGGAGGCGGGTAGGAATTGCAGATCATTTATTAATGCTCTGCTCCATTGTGGTCTTAATCTCAAACAGATGGGCCAGGATGCTCTGGCTAAAATTCAGTGTAACATGCGGACTTCCACAGAGCTTTCCATTTCAAGTACGGTGATCATAGAATGACAGAAAGGTTTGGTTTGGAGGGGACTTTCAAAGATCATCCAGTCCAACCCCCGTGCAGCAAGCAGGAACATCTGCAACTACAGCAGGTTGCCCAGAGTCCTGTCCAGCCTGACCTGGGATGGGGTTTCCAGGGATGGGGCTTTTACCCCCATGGTGCAGGGACTGGACCAGGGCACTGAGTGTGACGGTCATCCAGAAATGTGATTCCAGAACTTTTAGAGGCTGAGAGTTAATCACTTTGGCTTGGGAGAGAACGTGACGTGCGTGTAGGTGTGTGTGCAAACCTACGCATACATAAGGATGTGCTTTGGAGTATAGTTTGGTTTAGATTCATAGATATGGTATTTACCGTGTGGCCATTCATGCTGAGGAAACTCTGATAACTACTTGCTTGACCCTGACAGTTCTGTGTGCTTCCAATTTCTGCATAATTTCTGACCCTTATCAGTACTTTTCTTCCTTTCTTGATACCAGAGCAGAAATTATGATGGTTGAACCAAGAAAAACAATGCTTCAGAAGCTAATCTACTGCTATCAGTGTATTTTCATGCTACTCCAGCCAAACAAAATAATGGTGTGAGCTGCCTGTACTGCACTGAATGCTTTTCTGAGTGTAGAAACATTGTTAGAGTGACTCAAAGTACATAGCACTACAGAAGAATTTAGGACAGAAAATAAAAGAAACTTCCCAGAGCATGGCACCAGACATCCTGGACTCTCCATGAGATTTAGTGGCAGGGTGAGGAGAACTTTCCTTAGGAGACTAGAGACAGTAATTGGTTCAGTCTAGCAAAATGAAAGCTCCAAGGGGGTGATTGCTTCCTATAAATATTTTCAAGGGGCAAAAGCCAGTGCTGACAGAAGAACTAATGGGTATAGGTTGGTGACAAATAAATTTAGGCTGGAAATTTAGGAGACTCCTAAATTTCCAGAGCAGTCATGTTGAGGACCAGTTTTCTAATGGATGTAAGGAGTCAAAAGTCAAACTGCTTTTTATGACAGAGGTCTTGAAAATGGCCCTGTGGTAGTGTTCATCATTGGGGAAGGGGATGGCTCTACTTTAGTGATCCAAACATTCCCCACTTACAGCTTTTCACTTTGTTGAAAACCGGCTTCTTCTCCCCTGAAGTGTCCTTAAAATGTGTTGGAAAGCAGCAGGCTGCCATGTGACTGAGCAGCTTGGCTCCAAAAGTCTGAGTCCTTGGTTTAGACACGTAGTAACTGGAGATAGATAGGATGTCTGTGTCTCATTTGATGACCCCAAAAAGTGCAGTTGAGGAGCAAGGTCATGGAGATGCAAGTCACTGTGGGGCAGGAGCTTACAGCATATCACCTTGTGGTGTGCAAGCCCTACCCCCTTGCACATTTGGGAAGCATTTACCCTGCTTCCATTATTCCCTTTGAACAGGCTGCCATTCCCTTCCAGCGACATGGAAAACTCTGGACTCCTGCTGAGTGGTGATAGGAAATAGGTTTATTTTTGAAGTGCTGGTGAGCAGAAGGGACCTCCAGCCATTTCCAAGGCTGGCAGCAAGCCTCAGATACAAGACATCCAGGCTCCTTCTTTAGCTGTGGTATTGAGGCAGACTGTGGTTGAAAGCCTGCAACAGAGACTTCTCCCACATCTCGAACCCATAAGGTTTTGTTCCTGTGTGGCCCATGCTCTGCATGGATTTGCATGGGAAGGATGACAGAGGAATATCACAGGAGAGACTGAGACCCATCGGGACTCTTGTGTATCTCCACTTTCTGTATCTTCCCTTGAATTCACCAAGAACACGCTCTTCCAACCCTCAAGCAGCACTTCTGTACCTTCACAGCTTCTGCAGCTGAGCCACAGCCCTGCCAGGAGTTCAGTGCTGCTGCTGCATTTCGACCCAGCTTCACCTTCCTGCCATCTCCCTGCATCTCTCACACACTTCTCTGGCAACAGGACACAGCCCAACCCGTTAACTTCATTAAAGCCATCTCTGCTGCAGTTGGGACCTCTGCAGCAATGATCCCAGAGACTTTGGGAATGGACCAGAATTGGGAAACCTACCAGTTTTTAAGCAAGAATCTGTATCTTCTGAAAGAGCAGTGAAGGGATTTGGGAGCCTCATATCAATTTAATGAGACTAAATTGTGCAGGCACTCAGAGTCTGATGCACATTACAGATAATTTTAGTGCCTGGACTCTCAGGGGGATGCATCTCTGTCATCCCAACTGCTGTAAGAGGCAATTGAGTAAGTTGGATTGCAGATGGACAAAAGTCTTATTTTGTTTTTCCCTCTCATGAAAGTGAAGCCTCCAATGCCATCTTATAAAAGGTATCAGTGTCCTACTTCATACACTTCCGGGTGAATAAGGCTGCATAATTTAGGTAAACAGTAAAATATAGCAGCCAAAAGGAAGAGGAAGGAAGGTGTGGGTAGACAGATAATTGAAAGATGCTTGTATGAGTACTGCCAACCCTTGGTTTAGCTCCTGCTGTTCAGCTCATGGCTGTCCCCAGCCACCTCCCAAGGAGGGCAACAGATGCTTTGCAAAGCAGGATGAAGGTACTGTATGGTACGGTCAAATTGCATGTCGCCCAGAGAGGGTGCTGGGGGTGGGGATAGAAATATCTTTGGGCATCTCTATGTGCTACTACTCCATGCAGAGCCACTCTCCCAGGGTGGAGTTAGAGCAGCCTTGAGGCAGGGCTAAGTTATGTCAGCCTCAAGCAGCCCTACAGAGAAGAAATTAGAGCTGATCTTTGGTCTGACTCAAAACCTGCCTTCCTTGTGGTCCTACCCAAGAAGGAATCAGTGGCTTATACGAACTTCTGGGTTCTTCCTCCTATAATTGGATAAATTGATGTAGAGCTAGACTGGTGATTGTTTGGCAAAGAGCTGGTCTGGTGCAGAATTGGCCCAGCATGCAGAATTGGTCTGGTGAAGAGTTTGTCTGGGGCAGAATTGGTCTGGTGAAGAGTTGGTCCAGTGCAGCACTGACCCAGTGTAGAATTGGCCTCATCTGATGCTTATAGTAGGAGGTAGAGCAGCTGTAATGTGCAGGGAACAGGAGACAATAGGTCATTTGACTGATTCAAGCACAGAGCTGAACCGGGGTGAAGGCTTAGCCTTAAATCGGCACATTTCTTCCTTAAACTGATCCCTCCCTGCCCAGTGTTTCCTGCTGCAGACACATTAGCCAGCAACATCCCAGGCCTGCTGATGAGGATAACAGCACAGAGCAAAACCTCTGGCCTCCCTGTTCCCTCCAGCAGTGGGTCCGCTCCACCCTAGGTCCTCACACCTGATGTGGAACAAAAATAGCATCACACTGGTGCTGCTGAGCCTTTCCCAGGCTGTTGTCCAGCAGACCAGTGCAGAGGGCATGGGGTGGCAGTGGTGCAAGAAGGAGCTGCGTTGGTCCAGGCAGCAGGACCTGCACAACAGCTCACATGTTGTCCACGTTCCTCTGTCTTTGTGGACATGTTGCTCCTCCTGCCTTTCGCTGCTCCAGACTGTAAAAGCTCCTTCCCTGCAGGAGGGCAGGTAAAATGCCCAAGCCATGCAGGGCTCATGGCCACCACCTCCTCGTTCACTCCAAAGTATCCTCTTCTTCGGCACTGTAAGTGCATCTGAGAATAGCTCCTTACCAGAGCCTCCTCCACAGGAACAGAGTTATTTATTCATAGGCGTTGGGTTTGCTCTGATAGTCTTTCTGAATTTATTCTAAAAAGTTATTTGCCTTGTGCCTGGGAAGTGCCTGGCCCTTCCTCCAAAATGGAAGTGAGAAAAGCTTCTAGTGTGTTTTTGGACATGGTTAAAAATAGCATCCCAGAAATATATGATGGATAAATATGAATAAGGGAAGTGTAGATCAAATGTAACCTTCAGGCTGTACATAACAGACAGGTGTGTGTGTCTACCACAGCACTTCTAAAAGTTCTTCTATATCTTCTCACCCATTTCATATTTTAGCCTCTGCTTTCTTCTCTACCTCCCTTGTCATTTGTTCCCATGTCTGTTGTAATTCTTCTGCATCACTCTTCCTTCATTTAATTCTCACTCTATCTATTTCTGCCCCCCCCCTCTGCTTTCCACCCCACTCTCACACAACCCATCTTTTTCCTCTCTCCCAATACCTCTCCCTGGTCTTAGCACTGAGCTCTTCTCCCCACCTCTCCCTCTTGTTTCTGCATCTTTTTTTGTTCTCAGCTGTTGCCTTCTCTTCATCACAACCCAAAACCTGTTGGGGATGGTCTGCCCACAGAGTCCCCAGGGCAGGCAGGTGCCAAGGATCTCTGGTGCAGTTTAGCCACCTGGTACAGAGATGGCCAAAACGTATGTGTCAGCTGAAAATCTGACTTGAGAGCTAGCTGAAAGCTGCAGAGACTGGGTAAACTGGGCTGGGGGATGAAGCGTGTTACATCAAGGTGACCACTTGTGGTTAGGATGAAAAAACCTGACAAACCTGAATGTTTGTCCACATGAAGGCCCTTTTACACTGTGAAACATTGTTAAATGGCTTCAGGGTTAATGCCAGTGAGGGTGTAAATAGCCTGTTGGAAATACTCTTCATGTAGTCTCCCATCTCCAACTTCTCTCTCCTACTTCTAATTTTTAGAGGTGGAAAACATTGGTTATTTTCTTTGGGCTATTTCAGATCAGGCTGGGAGCTGTGAGGACCTCAGAAGCCCTTGTTGTGTTGTACCCCCGCAGCTGATGTGGACATCTGCAGGCCTCATGGGCAGTAAGAGATGCAGCACTCAGACCATGTAGTATTTGGATAAGAAGAGAACAAATGCTGTTTAAAACTTCCCAAATTTTCTAATTTATTGTGGAAAGCCATTTCCTGAGTTGTATTTATGTGATAAAACTCAGTTTTCCTCTTGGAAGAGAAGTTTGGTGGAAGAATGTAGTGACCTGTGTTTTAATGCAAGGTGCAGTCTGGTTCTTCCTCCCTGCAGTCATCTCTGTCCATCCTTAGCCCTGTACTGGTTTAATTTCATGTTTGCTAAGGAATGTGCACTGTTCTAACATTTAACATTAGAAAAAAAAATTCATCGTTCTTTTTAGTAAAAGGGAAATGTTCAGGAAGGTCTGCTGCAAAATTTTATCTCTGCAGGGTCATGCTCTACATTCTGGTGAACAATGGAGGGGAAAGGGGCTCAGATTTTCCTTGTTTGCTTGGGCTAACAAAAATACCCATTGCCTGCATTTAAATGAGAGCATATTTTGTTCATTCTCTCTGGAAAATGTGTAAGCAAGTTGCTGTGAAGAAGCAGCTTTAAACAGCAGCTGCTTTGAGCAAGCTGGGCCAGTTGGAAGTGGAGTGCACATTGCTGTTTCCACACCACAGCTTAGTGCTGCAGCTGACAGTGCTGGGAAGAGATAAGGCATGGATGATCCACTGCCTGGATCATCTGCTGTTGGGGGCTATGGGGAATGGAAAGCTGTGCAGGCAAAGATGGCTCTTACCCTGCTGCACAACTCCTTCCAGTATACAGGATTTTGGGACAGTGATTTCTAATAATACTCAATAGGATGTTACTATAGCAACTATACGATGCGGTGAATAATTTCATGGGCTCAGATCCAAAATGCTGGGAGCTGAGATGGGTCTGAGCATGATTTAGGACTGCCTGTGAACTTCAGCCATGTGAGTACTATGCTGATGTGATTGGACTTGGGAAGTTAGGAAAGAAGATAAAAGATGCTTCTCTGCCTCTGAAGGGAGCTGCAGCCTGTAGGTACAGCTGGGGTGGGGTGGGGAATGTGAAGGCCACTCTAAAGAGTCCCCACCATGTTGCACATGCTTCCACGAGGGACCCTGATGCACAGCATATCCTTCGATATTCAAAGTTTGCTGTAAACTAGATCTGACATTTAGCTTCAGGTCAGATTCAATTGATTTGACCTAGAATGATTTTTATTGGTTTGGTTTTGTGTTTCACTTAAAAATCTGTTCCAGCTCAGTTCCAAGCTGAATTATTTCCCTTTAATTTTCTCTCTTGCCATATTTCATCTGAAGTGCTAACGTACAAGAGGCAAAATTGGGCTATTGACAGTGGTGCCAGAAAGGGACATCTGGAACCCCCTCCCAGGGAAAAGCTGGAGTTCATTCCCTGCTGAGGCCCATCCAAATGTGCTGTAATGAGGGACAGTATATGGGTACCCCCTGTGCTCTCTATTCCACTCCTCTGCCCTTTTCCATCAAGAAATACACCTTGACAGGTATCCTTATTTTATAGCTTAACTTGAAACCATCACTCTTTCTCCTCCCGTCCTCTAAGACTGTGACTAATTCCCTCCCTTCACTTTTACCTTGGGAGTATTTATAGACTGCGATCCTGCGCTGCCCCTCCCTTTCCCTTTCTGTACAATATCATAGAATCCTACTCAGTTATTCCCCCCTCCAGACTGGTCCAAGTTGTCTTGCCATCCAGTACTTATGCCACCAGCATCTTCTGTACCTTCTCTGCATCTTTCTGTGCTTTTCCTAAAGAAAACAAACCACAAAAATACCTGGCTCCTGGTTTATCTGTGCCGGAGATAAACATGGTTTACTGGAGACTTGGCAGTGCCAGGTTAATAGTTGGACTCGATGATCTTAAAGGTCTCTTCCAAACTAAATGATTCTGTGATTCTATGAGAAGAACTCAGTCCAGGATACCTTGGTGTCTTAATTCCTTTGTTAACACTTTGTCCATTTAACTTTCCTGTACATACGAGTTTATTACCACAGGAAACTGAATGCTGAAAATGCAAGACAAAGTTAAGTTTCCTACACCCGCTACTTTTTCTTTGATTCCTAACACGAAGCTTACAGCCAAGAAGGCAATTTTTTTTTAAGCACCACCTAATGCTTAATCTTAGCTAGGAGTCATGTAGTCATGCTCTTCCAAATGCTCTCTGGCTCACTCATTCACTGTGGTAGACTCTTAAAATGGGTTTTTCCCAGAGGACATACTGCTTCACTTGCCCTGGAGTTTTCTGGCTGTTCCTCTCTATCTCTTTGAAAACACAGCATAAAATCATCCCGCTATATTTGCTTTTTCTTTTCAGACACGTTTATCGTTTTGGCGCAAAACCTGTAGGTGAATCAGCAATATCTGTAGTGATGTCCTGTCCAGAACTTGATCTAGAAGCTGCTTTCTTCTCAGATGAAGCACTCCACCTGCTCTATCTGCTGGGATGGAAAGGTCCTTGTTTGTGATCACAGCTGTTGTGTCGCTGTCCTCCAAAAGTAGCCCGTGCTAGAGCCTAAAGCAGGAGAGCTGCTCCGGAGGTCATGCACTTATCCTGTCTCCCCAGGCAGGAGCACCCCTCTTGATAGCATTCAGGAGTTACTTATGTAACTTCTCTTAAAAACATTCAGGATTTAGGATCTCAACCTCCCTGGGCTGAATAGCAAATTATTTCAGTGTTTTCTGCTGAATAAGAAACAATTTCAGTGCTTTCTGCCTCTTCTAAGGTCAGGAGGGCAGCAAAGACAGAGATTGTCAGGTTCGGAGTCTTGGATGCTTCACTGGGGGAAGGGATATTCTTTGAAGGAAGACAGACCTCCCTGTGATTGAAAAGCTAAGTTTTCATTGCAGCTTTTAATAGAAATCTTCCAGCAGATGTGGGTGAGGCAGTGGTGTGCAATAACCACTCCGTGAGAACTTCAAGTGCTTCAGCAGCACTGCACACAAATGGGAGGTCAGGCAGAGAAGGAGAGCTCTCTGCCTCTGCCTTTCACTGCAGCCTCAACAGTTACCTGGCAGCTGACCCTTCCCATGTGGCAGAGACTCTAGGAAAGCGGCACGAAGCCTCATGATCTGGGTAATTATCCCCAGCTTTTCACTTGCGAAGCCAAATGCCAGCCTGAGCTGCTGAATGCAGAGAGAAGCACCCATCAGAGAGGCTGGTCCTGGCGCTGCTGTCAAGCTGCTGCCCCCCTTCTGCTTTAATAACATGCAATAATTCCAGCAAATGGCTGGTTTGAATCAAGGTTGGTCTGCCACAACCTCAAAAGGTTTCTGTAGTGCAGCCTCTGCTGTCTTTAAATCTGCAGAAGGCTGTGATTTAGCCACCACGTCTGACTGCGGGGAGCTGGGTTCCCTTGCAAAACACAGAGGCTTGACTTTGCCTTGGTTTTTCTCTGCACTTCCAGAGAAGTGGTGATCAGCAGCTGCTTGCTCTAAAGCAAAGCAATTGCCTCTGACCCTGCCACGCTGGCTGCGGCTGGACAAAAGAGAGCCAGAGCCAAAGACCCCCGTATCCTAGGTTTCATTATCCCAGGAAATAGTGGGCGAGTCTGCAGTGCTGCCTGTGGGGCTGCCTGCATGTGCACATAAAGAGGGGAGAGGAGCAGCTCCTTTCCCCCCAGCTTGGGGGTATCCAGGAGTAAGGAGCTTATGGTTGACATCCAAGGCATCTCTGAAAGGTGCCCAAAGACAAGCCACCCCCAGCTCACCTCAGAGGTCCCACATTACCCTTGCAAACCCTTCAGGCTTTGCTGTGGAGTAAGGAAGGAGCAGGAGCTTCTCCTGGGCTTTCAGGGAAGGGGACAGTCCAACTGACCTGTGTTCCCTGAAATCTTAATTACACCTCTGCTCGAAGTACAAACTTCAGACTTGCTGGATGGGTGAATATTTTTGGTGTCACGTATTCACAGGCAGGAGATAGAAGTGGCTTGCATCAGTTCTTCACTCAAGTAGTGAAGAGTCTGCTAAGTCTCTAAAAATGTCCTTCAGAGATGTGAGATGCCTGAGGACGATTTTTCCTGTCTCTCCTTGGAGTAAACTCATCTTTTACAGGGGAAGAGACATAGTGGCAGGTAAATAAAGGACAGACCTTGAAGGAAAGAACATTTATAGCATTAGTTATAGCACATATGGCCCGATCCTCCTTAAGCAGAAGCTGGAGTCAGCAGGTTGATGCTGATTTATGATTGCAGTGGCTCTGCCCCACATTCTGCACTACTTTGAGAGGTTTAACTTTTAATATACTTTTTAAAACTTTTTGATTGACTTTCAGATGCATCCTTGGTGCCCCCCACCTTCTAGAAATAGAGGGAAATCACTTAATGTGCAAGGAAGCCACATTAGTGCTTGGATCAGAGCCTGCTGCCTCACCTGCCTCAGGAGAACGTCCCTATTTCTCTCTTTTCCCCCCTTCTTTAAATCTTTTCTGATGCTGCTCCTATTTCCTCGCTCCTCCTTGATGGTATATACTCTGGATCCTACTCGATGCTATACAGGGTCTTTTCTCCTGATGTTTCTATTGCTACCAATAAAGGTAGTCACCAGGAGCCAGCACACACTGGTCCTCTGGTCCCTTCATGCAGGTCATCTTGCGATGGGAAAACCTTGGGTGAAAAGAGAGTTAGATGGTGATTTTTGAGCTCTGTCTCTTTGCCTGCGTCAGTGCTGCCGTGTCCTCTCTGCCCTAGATTTCCCCGCTGTCCCTTGGGCATTAGATTTGATCCTGATTTGTAGCCAGTAATGCCTTGCCTTCAGACTCTATTTGTTGGCTCCCAGGGCCTTGCACTTCCTTCTCTGGTAACAGTTTTATGCAGGTGTAGCTCTAGTGCCTTTGGTAGAGTCGCTCCTGATTTACCCCAGCCCTCAGTGCCTGACAGCTGGTTTTCCTCCTGAATTACCTTGCCTGACACATCACTGTAGGTGTTCTGCATTGTCACAAAATTAATTTTCCTCTCCAGAGCCCTCAGTGATTTCAGCTGAACTTCATTGCAATTGTCACTCTGTCTGGCTGGAAGATTCATGCTGCTGGGGTAGCTTCAGCCTTGGGGGATGGGGAGCCAAGTGCAAAGTGCCTCTTCCTTTTTTCTCATTTTTTAATATCTGGATTTCCATGAGATGTTGTGGTCAGGTGACATAGAGAAAACTCAGCAGTCCCTCCAGAAGTGTATCAGATTCTTACTCAGAAACTCGTATTTCAACAAAAGCCCTTCTCCAGTGCCGGCTTCTATCTCCCGGTGGAAGAGCCTGAAGCTGTAGGATGATGATTTCTGTCCTATGTTTATCGCAGCATCAAAAACAGCTGGCGCTGGCATTTCTCTCTTTCTCCAGGCTGAGTCTGAATCTGCAGCCACGTGGCTGTGGGTTGCCTTACAGCAGTTGTGAAAAGCTGAATTCATAAGTAACTGGGATCCAGCAAAGGCGGGGCAGGATGGGCAGAAGGTGCCTGTGGCAGGGCCCTGGGGTAGAGGCTGGGTGGGGGAAGAGAGTGTTTCTGCAGGGGATGTTGAAAGACAACCCAGTCTGCGTTTGAAGAGTGACCGACTTTTTTGGGGGTAAAAAAGTGAACAGCTGAAGTTACTAAATCATGTTTGAAATGGGATTTAGGTATTGTGGAACTCAAAGACAAATGAGACTTAGACAAACACATCCAGAATTTGTGAGACGCTTTGGTGTTGAGTGCTGTAAAGGGAGTTGGACCCCATTTCATTGATTGACAAGCATGATTTAGGTGCTAATTCACTTAGTGTTGGAGTATTTTTGTCACGCAACTCAGTGGAGTTTGATCATTCCAGGGGAAATATGACTACAGTGAAAGAAGAATGAATTAGTCTCATAAGCAGGGTTTAATTACCCTTAGGAACGTGCATTTGGTAGCGTTTGAGGCAGTACCTTAGTGTTGCTGAACCCTACTGATCAGTCATTTTCCTCCTGGTGATGCTATCCCAGGAGTGAAAACCTGCTTTTTTCCTGAACCAGGTTTTTGTTATAACTTACTAAATGGTATTTGCATCCTTTGCTGATCACTATGAAGATCTGCTGCAGCTGCACTTCCACCAGGAGCATTTGCAACTTTATGCATATTTTAAACCATTCTCGCGCTCCTCTGAAGACTCTTTTTTCATTGTTCATGATTTTTCCTGCTGTCTAGAGTGCTGGGAGGTGCTGTTATGGACCTTATACCAGCGTTTTGCTGCCAGGTCACATTGATGCTCTCTGAGACCACTTACTGAAGCAGAAAGCCTGGAGGGCGTGTGGGGGTGGGAACTGCTGAATCATTTACTGTGGGTTCACTTTGCATACTGGCTGGTTGGCTTTGGGGGATCTGCTGAGCATCCTCTGTCAGATGCCATGAACTCTGTGGATGTCTGTTGGAGCTGAGGATATTCAGCATCACCAAACCAAGCTCCGCTCCTCTTTGACTTGGCTTGGTTTGGGGTGCACTATGATGCCCGCAGTGCCTATTCAGCAGCAGCAAAAATGTGGACCATGGTATCTTTTGGCAGGGAAACAGTAGCTGTTGTGGTGCAGTGTCTGGGACAGAAAAAAAAGACACTGTTAATAGCCTGCTGGGATGATGGTGCCAGCAGCACAGTGCATCCCGCATTCTCCAAAGTGGATCTGTCTTAATTTTATTAAAAACTCATTAGTGTTTCCTACACATCCCTCCTGCAGATGGGACTGTAGCACTCAGCAGCTGAGCCAGGACTTGATCCAAGACTGCCCAGTCTTTGGAAGAAACCAGAAGTCCTCTGGAGCAACATCAGAAACCTCTAGGCAGGGCCTTGGGAAGCCACATGGAAGAGCCACACTTTAGCATGACATGATGGTGACCTGACCAGCTGCTGTGGGGAGTATCTCAACCAGGCAGCCCCCGAACTACAGCTCCTAAAAGTGTTAGGGTCTCCAGGGGTTGGATCCTGAAAGCAATTTGTGCCCCGCTCCAGCCTCTGTGCTTACGAAGAAGTGATGAGTCAATAAAGGATGCTCATCCTCAGCATCAAAAGTTTTTTGGGGGCTGGGATCCCAGGTGACCCCCCACCCCCAAGTATATTTAGCACTCGGAGGACTGAAATGAGGAGCTCTTGAACTGGAAGCTGCAATGCTACTTGCAACAGACAGCTAAAACACTGGGGCTGGAGGCTATAGTAACTCATATCGTCTGCAAATTGACCTGGAGGAGGGTTTTACCTGCTCCAAAGCATGTCATTAACTTGTTTGAATTTAGGAATTGCTGTCCGTCTTAGGCAGCATGAATGATAATTCACTCCAATGATGTCAATGAAATAACTGGAGTGTAAAGAGAATTAAGCGTGTTTTTTCCACCCTGTACTTTTGCCCTCTTCCCTGTGCAGGAGGCAGCAGCTGCCTCTCTGCATGGCAGCGTTTCCTCTGGCTGCGGCGGGATCTGGAGGGGCAGGATGAATAACTGGCACAGCAGATGCCCTGACTCACTCCTGTCCCCAGGAGCGGAGGCGCAGAGCTGTCTGCTGCTCTGACACAGCCGCAAGCAGCTTCTTGCTGCTCTGAGTTTCCCCACCACATCCAGGCCCCATGCAGAGAACCAGGGGAGGTAATAACAGGGTGGGAGCATGTACCCTTCGACACATCCAGTTTTCTTATAGGCTGCGTTGTGCCAGTGGATCCCAAAATGGCTTTGGGAGTGTGGCCATTCATGTTTGCGATTGCCGGGACTTGCGGAGCTGTAGCTTTCCCGCAGTCAGGATCAGGAGAGTTCTGGAGGAAGCGCGGTTGCTAACCTGTAAAGTGGGTTTGCAAACCCTGAGCTAAACCGACGAGCACCATCTGCTGGCAGCTGGGAATAGCTGGCACTGCTGCCGGGGCTGCGCGCCTGGGGCAGTTCTCTTGCATGCAGCTGGCTGCTCTCTGCTCTAACCTACAGCATCTGGAGGGAGGAGAGCCGGGGGCTGGCAGCTGGCTCTGGCGACTGAGAAGGGCTGATCCAGCGAGGCCGAGAGCTCACGCAGTGCTGTTATCCACAGCACGGTGGTGCCTGCACTTGGCATCTGAGGGGTCTCAGTCGTTTGGCTTTCAAGCTCTACTTGAGTTGACACACAAGTGCTCAAGTACTTTAGAGGTTTGCATGGATGTTGGAGTGTCTTGGGTTGGAAAATGCATGGAGAAGTATCTTGCAAAACTGAGAGCATGGCTCCCAAGTGGCACACTCAAATATCCCTTGGGGTAGCCAGCCTACTTCAAAGTGTTGTGTGATTTGGCACATGGCTGAGAGATGCCTCTGCCACTCACACAAGCCACTGCTGGAGTGGTACTTGCGAAGGGTGTTTGGAAATCTGTCGAGCTTTCCTGAGATTTGAGTTGGGCTTGAAATCAAGCAGAGAGGAACAAACAGCTTGGTCTGAATCTAAGAAGACAGGGTGTACTTTGAATTTGGAGATAAACTTGGGACTGCTGGTCCATCTGGGTGCTATAAAGAGACGTGGAAAAATGAACATTTGTGTAGTATATGACTACAGATGAGAACATAGTAAGTCAATATAATATGAGCCTTAAAAAGGAAGGTAACTGAGTTAGGAAACTAAAAAGAAACAATGAGACATCAGGGTCAAAAGAATAGTAAAAAGTTTTTCCTTTTTTCCTCCCTTTTTAAGGGCAAGTTAGGAATAAAAAGCAGCCAAGGTCAAGCCCAGGCTTTTACCTAGTGGCTGGGGAGAGCCTGCTCCTGGGAGCTAGCAGCCCTGCAGCACTGGGATAGCTGGTAACGACTCCTGAGGCTCAATATCCAAAGCAAAAGTCAGAGCCAACTGTTTAAAAGACTTAGAGGAATTTACTGGAAGCGGCTTGCTCACACTATTCTGCTTTTGTCTGAAAAGGTCACTGAAACCTTGATTCCTCCAGCTGCAACCAAAGATCCTTCCTCTTCCCAGTGCAGCTCCAGGCGGTAAAACCAGAATTGTCTAATTAAAGATTAGTTCCCCCTCTCCCCTTCTGAAAAACTAATAATTGTGGCCGAATCACTGACACACAATAAATACCGAACCTCACCTTGAGGGTTTGCCAGCTTTTCTGTAGAACTGAAATTTCACCGTCCTTCTGTGTCGGTCTGTCTGTGCTGTGGAAGGTCACTGGAGTTGCATGTGAAGAGCGAGAACGGCAGGATAACGTGGAAACTGGTTATTTCACTGAAAATTGAACACAATAGCCTGAAGTGATCAATTTTAAGAAAAAAGCATACTCTAGTTGGGGGGAAAAAAATCAGTTTTATTTAAGTTAGCTCTTTTTCTTGTCAATTATCCTGAGTGAACTTTTTGTTTCCTCTCCCAGTGCAGCAGTTCAGCTTGCATCGATCCAGACTGGGCTTCAGCTGCCTTTCTTAAACTAAGAGTTACTCTGCATGGAACCAGTGATTTCTAAATCACTTCCTGTGTCAATTGCTGAATAGCTCTAAATCCAGTGCTGTCAGAGAGGGCTTCTGGAGCATTTGCTTACTTATTCTGAGGAAACAAACAGTCATTTTCAAAAAAATTTTCTTTTTCTTTACAGTTTTCAACTTGCTGAGCATCTCAGCAGTGCCCGAATGATTGAGTCAGACCCATTCCTTCTTAGCTGGTCGCAGGAAGGAAGAATTCTTTTTCCCAAGGGTTCGTATGACAAGAAAGCCCGACTGCTGCTCTCAGGTGCTGAATAGCTTTGCTTTACCTGAACTGGCAGGCGAGGTTTTGGGGACATTTGAGGGAAATCCAGATTAAAAAACCCAGCCCTTTATAACAAGGGTAAATTCAGATCTGATACTGCCATCCGTAACCAGGGCTATTCACGGCTTCTCCTTCCCACGGATATTGAACTGAATAAACTTGAAGTCAGAGAGGGCATTGCTTAATCACCAGGCTCTGAATGCACTATTCTTCAGCAAAAATCTGCTCAGCTATTATAGGTTTCCATGTCTTTAATAGCCAGCCTAATAGCTGATAGAGTCACACTTCCCAAAGAAGAGACAGTTTTACCAACGGCTTTAAATCATTCCCTGTGGAAATGGAGAGTCGCATTAAATCCTAGTAATTAGGCAATTTCAGCTGTCTTCAGTGCTTTTGACTCTTTGGTTGCCTTGAGAGCTGGGCTCCCTGTATGTCCTGCTGATGTGAACCTTCTCTCTACTCACACAGGGACATGCTCGCACACCCTTTAACTCTTTGTCTTCCTCCTGAACCCCAGTAAGAAGTACATTTTCTGCTTTCATCGTTATTTGCAGAACCACTGCAGAACAAAAAAGAAAAAAGGTTTATGAGTGACAGTGGGTCCTTTTTAAACTGGCTCTCACGTTAACATCTGCTACAGCATTGGTTTTGTACCATTTGCAGATGTGAAGAGATGTTTCTGTCGATGACTATTTCAGGGTTATTTTCTCTTTCTGCTGATGAAAAACATGAAGAATAGGATGATATTTTCCCAGCTCGCTTTATCACAGCGGCTCTCCTGTGAGCTCTGTAGCTGCTTGCTATCAGTCCTGCTATGGAGCACCTGACACAAATGCATTAGAAACCCCTTCACTGCTTTATCGATCAGTGTTACTAAGTGCTGCATGTGCATCTGGCTCATGTATACTGTGGACAAAGCAGAAATGAAAGCTGCAAACAGCAGCCATAAATACCGGTTTGACGGCATCTTCAATCTCATTTGACTGTGTTTGTACTCCCTCTTTACCAGCAATTCTGAGATGTTTGTAGAAATGGATTTTTGCTCGCTGATGGTGGTGTGATGGTGTATTTTTCATGAGCACCCTGAGCAGAAAGTATTGCACAGCCATCTTGAGCTGGTCCAAAGCCACTCAGAATCAATGGGACTTTTCTAGTGAATTCAGTGGGCTTTGGATCAGGCCCAGCAGGCACTGAGGAATCAACTAATGAAAGAGCAGTCACTCACCCAGCACAAATAGTAAATTACAAACAGCAGATACTGGCAGCAACAGGCACAAATAGTCTGTAGTCAGCAATCCACAGCCTGAAATATGTTGGCATGAACAATGCCTCAGATGATTTCAGCTAACCAACACATTTGTGAAAATCCAAGCCCGTTTTATGGCTGATTTTCAAAAAGGTAAGTTCAGCAAGAAAAAGACCCTGTCCCTTTTTGCTTACTGATCATTTAGAAATGATTTTTGGGTATGAGCTGTCCTTGCAAGGCACTGGATGACCTCAGGTAGGACCTGATGTGGGTGCTGGGTAGCCCAGCTTAGCCCTTATTCTGTGGTTTCACTGGGGTTTTCCGCTTAGGCTCCATTCTCACATACCTTTGCTGATGAGACTGAGTCATTTGGAACAGCAAGGATGAGAGCTGCCTGGAGTTACAAAACAATCTTGCAGCCCTGAGTGAGCTGACAGGAAAATAGGAGGTGAAATCTAGAGTAGGTAAATGTAAAGTTACATAGAGAGGAAACGAGTCTTAAATTCACAAACAAGGGAGAAATCTCCGCAGTGACCTTCACCACTCTGAAACAAGGTCTTGGCTTGATCATAAATATTTCTATGGGAAGTTCTATGAGGTGCTTCATAGCAGTGAGAAGATCAAACTGAGGCAGGGAATGACTGGGAATGGTGATGGTAATTTTTCACCTGCTACCAGCAGCACCCCTTGCTCTGTGCTCTCGGGTGGCAAAGGCAGCTGCCACGCATCCCTGGCCATGGGCTCTCACAGTGTGGGGATGGAGCTGCTGTCAGCATCGGTTGTGCAGTAGCAGATCAGCTGTGGGGGCTGTTGGGGAACCAGGAGCACCACCGAGGATGGACACACGGGAGCAGGTAGTGTAGGTAGGCTGGAAAGTGAGGTGTGACACTTTTGGGTGGCTTTTCCCCTGTGCTACCGGATTTCCCATTGGAACATGCTGTTCCCACCCTAAAGGCGACCCAGGGAAGAGAAGTTGCTTGCAAGTCATCACAGCGCTGAGCGATGTAAAAATACGGTGAGGGAAACGGTCATTGCATTCCTTTGTGCAGGACTTGGGCAGTGCAAGGTTGTGCTGTAGAACGAAGGCTGCTGCTACACGCTGAACGGTGTTAAGGGGGGAAAACTGCTTCAGGGCTCACTCTAAATGAGCTGCACTAATGCATGGGGGGTGCGGGAAAAAATAGTTGTGATGGTATTTAGAGATGGTATTGTTATGCGTGTGCAAGGAGAAAGCAAATAACCAGATGCAGGTAGCTCAGGAGCGTTCACACTGACATCTCCCAGCTTCTGCCTTTGCAGCTTCAGCAATGTCCCTTTAATATTACTGTTCCGTCTGCATTGTGTGTGGTAGCCCAGGACACAGCACGTGTGGAGCAGGTCAGGAGCCCCACGCCCCTCACAGGGTGATAAGCAGAGGCTGGAGAAAGTCGGCCAGCCCCTGCGATGCAGCGTGCATCAGTGCAGAAGTGGTTAAAAGGCTACCGCCCTCCTCCAAAGTCATCAGCTTTGCTCCTCTACATCCCCAGTTCCCTCAGCCCCTATAAAAGTCTGTCTCCCTGCCTCCCGCCTCCCTCATGGGGGATGTCACTGTTACCGTTGCGGAGTGGTGCTTTATATTAATGCTGCAGATAGAGAGTGGCCATTGTTTGTCATTTAATTAGCGTCATCCCCAGGAACTTAAAGCGTGACAGAGGCAGTTAGAGGCGGTGTATGAACATGATGGATGGGCATGCGTAGAGGTTTAACTGCTTTCCTGCCGACACGCTTTGTAGATGATGGACACAGGGTACAGCTTTCTGGGCATGGGGAAATCACCGAATGAGGATGTTTTGTCTCTACCTTGGTGTTTGTTTCACAAATTTGGAGTGGCTGCTCTTAAAAGAGAGAATGAAATCTAAAGCTGCCTACCAACTTTCCATCTCAAGTTCTGTCCAGCAGAATTTTTTTCTTCATGAAAAGTTTCCTTAGGGTGAAACTTCTCTGTACTAAAAAAAAACCAACAAAACCAACACTACATCTTTTTGCTCAGGATTGGTTTTTGTATTGGACATTAGATTTTTTTTAAAAGATATTTAATGGTGAGCCCCTGAGTCAGATTGTGAGGGAGGTTGTGGGACTGCCATTGCTGGACATTGTTATGCACAGGCTGGGCAAACAGGAATTCTTAGCAGCTGTCGGGATCATTGTAGCTATTTTAAGATCCAACAGCAGCTGGAAGCCTTGTCTGACAGATGTGCCACTATGTTGCCCAAAGATAAGAGACAGCCCAAAGGGCCTTTTGCAAGCAAAGCCAAGCCTGGTGCACACACCAGGGAGAGTGGACAGCTTTGCAGAAAGGTTGAGGCATGAAGGAACTTTTCTCTTCACTGCGCATCGTTTTTGTGTCTTTGCTTTAGGTGTCACAGGCTCATCACACCTCTTTGACTACGGCTCCACTGCCAATGGGGGTGACAGCTCCTTCTACACCTCGCTGATCTCAGACGTCCACTACACCACCCCGCGGGACTCCACCTACTTCACGGGCATTTATCAGCAGGAAAACAGCCCCATTCCCTGCTCGGGCAGCACAGAGGGGTTTAACACGCTGGGGCATCCTGTTCAGGATGTGACTGGGTTTGAGTCCCGTGGCTTGTTTAGCTCAGATTCAGGAATAGAGATGACTCCTGCAGAGTCCACTGAAGTTGATAAAACCTTAGCAGATCCCATGAAAGTAGAAGCTTATAAATACATGGACATAAGTAGATCAGAAGAAATAAAATACCAAGAAAAGCATGACTCTGACTCAGAAGATGAGAGCCCAGGACTTATCGATAAGTACCAGGGAACACCCGCGAAGCCCAGCCATGCTGCTGAACCTCAGCGGACAGCTTCGGAGAGCACGAAGGTAGCCAAAGAGCAAGCCCCGCTTGAAGACACGAGGTCTGGAGATCAGCACAGTACCTCTGTGGTTACAGCCCCTGTCAAGATCACACTCACAGAGATAGAAAGTGCTGGGGAAGCTGCCAGCAAAGAGTCAAGCCCAACTCAGCCGGAGACCGGCCTGAAGCCAAGCCATGAGGCGGTACCAACGGTGATGGTGTCAGAGCCAGAAGACGACAGCCCAGGCTCTGTCACACCACCATCCTCCGGCACAGGTAATGCTGGTGCATGGCCCTGGTTTTTTGGTTTTTTTGTTTTTGGTATTCAGAGAGTGGTTGCAATTGTAGCGCTGCATGATGGAGAATTACTGTGGGTTTGTGGGGTGGGTCTAAAGGGGTGTGAGCAGATGTTAATGGGTCTCCATGGCTGGAGGTGTTTCTGCCCTGCTCAGGCGCCACTTTGCATTGTTGAACCAAAGCGGGATGTGAGCTGTGCTGCCCATCACTGACACACTGCTCAGGATGGGCTGCCCTTTTGGCGTGAAAAGAGGGGAAACTGTGAGCTGTCACGTGTCATTGGGGATTCTTCAGCCAGGTGATGGTTTGGGCTGGATTCTGGGGATTTTGGGGTCTCTTGCTCACCCTGTCTAGCTATGCTCCCAGAGGAAATGGAGTGTGTGGGACCAGGGCCTGCAAATGCCTGGGTTTGGTTTTTGAATGTTAATGGCTGTTTAACACCTCTGTTCTTGCAGAGAATACGGTTGAATTGTTACAAATAAGTGCTGTTTTCAAGTGCTGCTTTTAGGAAGTGCTGAGGAGGGAAATGCTGTCACCTCATTTACAAAGGGGACTGGAGGGACAAAGAGCCAGTCTCTTTTAAAGGCTCCTGATTTCTATTGAGGAGGCACCTAACTCCCATGTTTATACATGTTCTTATTGTCTGATTACTGCAGTAATACATGATCATAATACATAATATCTATTCCTCATTTTCCCTGTTATACACCACTAAAATATGAAAGTAGTATAGTGTTTTAAAAAGAAATAAAGTTCTGAGATGGGAAACAGAATTTTCAGACTTGAAATTAAATTTCAACATCCTGGATCAAACCCCTTTGACAATGAACATTTGACAATCAATATCCCCAAGCCAGAATTTCCATTGCTTTGGTGGCATCTAGAAGCATTTAAAAATCAACTGGAATTTCCTTAAAACGACATTGTGGGATTTCCACCCATGCTGATACCTGCCCTTAGAGAAATACCCAGCTCCTATCCAATACCGAGTGTGTGTGTGTATACTTTCACACACAAAAAATAGGCACAAAGAGTCCATTGCAGCTATGAGTTTACTGTGTCTGCATCACCCAGAAACTTTAGATAATAAATAGAATTTAGACTCCCATTTTTCTTCTTTTATTTGCCTGGGTGCCATCACATGCTACTTCTGAGACATGATGTTTTTTATCGTTTTACGCTTTTTGCACGACAAGGTAATGAAGAACTTCAGGCAGTAATTGTTATTTATTCAGCCTTTGACGACTGCTCAAGGCTGCCTTCGTGACAGTTGATAACTGCATCCTATCAAAACAGCTGCACGCTGCGTGGCTGAGCCTCATGGCTGCTGCCTCACTGGAAGGCACTGGTGGGGCTGGAGTAATTGCCGCACAGGAATCTTCCTCTCCATGGGCAAAGCTGAACCCCAGCACTGCCCGAACAGCCCTGGGAGGTCCCACTGCCTTGCATCAGGGTGCTGGAAAGCCAGACATGCCGCTTATCTGTTGTGTTAAGGGAAGAAGCAGACATCTTCTTTTAGGGGCTGCCTCCTGCAGCATGTTTTCTCTGGACTTCCCTCCTTTCCCTCAGCCAGGGTCATACTGCGCCCAGACTCCGCATCCATAAGCAAAGAAGAAATGTAAAACCTGCCCTCGCTATTTCTACCCAGTGACCCAGCTGAGTTGTCGCTCCTAGATACCCCTCAAGCATTCTGCTGAAGCCCCCAGTTCCCCCCTGCTTGGATCAAGACTTTTGAAAACAGTTTGCTTTTAATTACTGGCTGTCATCTTTGTGGGGAAGGAAGATGTGGTCTGTTCATACGCTGAGCTGGCGCTGAAAGGCATTGGGTGTTTATACACTTCCCTGTGCCAGTGGTAAATGTGACACCCTGCTGCTGGCCATAAAGGACAGTTTTGTTCATGAGGTAAATGCCGTGGCTGAGAGTTAGAAACTGCCAGCGCAGGGTGAAGGCGAGGGACGGCGTGTTGCTGTGCTGTGAGGGCTGGTGGTCACATGCCTCTTTGGACGCGTGCCGGATTAAGTCATCGCTTGGGGAGAAAATGCTCACGTGTGGTAATGTAGGAGAGCGGCGCAGCTCACGCGGGCTCCCTGCAGCCGGAGGAAGAGGATGCACAGGCCCCTGCTCAGCACGGCCAATGCAGCAGAAACTTCCCGGTGTCCGGACAGGAGTGTGTCGTAACAGGCCCAAACACCTTAATCCCATCTGCAGCCGTACGCTGGGTTGCAGAAGGACTTTCTCATGCGAGAGGGATGTGTGACGAGAGCTGTTCTGTTGGAGGAGCTGCAGACATGCTGGCAATACATGCTCAAAATTGCTGATGACACATGTTGGGAAATGCACAAACCACGACTGCTTGGAGGGGTGCGGGGAGGTTGTTTTTCTTGCCCATCTCCGAGCAGGACATCATGGCTCGGGTGCTGTCATTAAAACCTCCCCCTTTACCTGATTCATCCTGGGGAAGGCATATGATCAGGAAGAAATCAGCTACACTATTGCCTTGAGAAACTAAGTCAGGAAAGATTCAGAAATAGTGCTTGTGTCCCAGGTCACATCTGATACAATCTCTTTCCCACCTTCTGTTGCACAGGAGCTTCTAGAGGTGGCCGGTGCAACTGGGTGGGCTCAGGGAGCCGATGGCAGTGGCTGCACCTGAAGCAGAGCTGGGCTGAAGGCAAATCCCCACTGGGAGCAGGTGCAGGTCAGCTCAGGGCGCCTCACACCTCCAGCCAAGGGGCTGGAAACCTCCCCCGACTCCATTGCGGTCCCCAGATGTGCGGACACAGGCGATGTCCTGCCATGGGGATCTCTTTTCCTGATAGCTTTCTTGAACCCTCACCACCTGCAATGCCACTTAGTGACCCCTGTCATGTTAATGATGTAAAATCAGTGAATGAGCACTTGAGTGTCCAGAGGACAAGTTTCCATGTGTGCTTGAGGGCTGTTTCAGCATGACTGGGGAATTCAGCCTTTTTTTTCCCCCAAAAGGGAGCATCTTACTTGTGGATGGCAGCGATCTCCGGGTCAGTAAAGTGCAAGGTGCCGACTGGAGAGGTGGCCAGGCATTGGCAGGGGATGGGGTGCAAACTGCTGCCGTGGTCCCCCTTGGCACCGACAGGCTCAGGCAGCTCATCTGGCCTGGCTGCTGGTGCACCAGGCGCAGTCTGGGTTTGATGTTGGCTGATGGTCTGTGAGTGATCAAGTGAAACCTATTCTCCATGCAGTAACTCAAGACGGCTGCTGATGCACCTCATGCTGCCTCTATCGCCTCTTGTTGTGAGCCCTTGACATGCAATTTTACTCTCTTTGTTGTTTCATTACAAAATCCCACATGGAAAGTGATGTACAGGGAGGTAGAACAAGTGGGAAGTCTGGTGCTGGGTTCCCTTTTAGTAAGGGATGTGGGCTCCTTGCTAATCCTGGGTGACCAGCCAACCTTCTCAACTGCTCCTTTTCTCTCTCTGAGTATATCTTCTTCCAGCGTGAGACAGAAAATGCAGAGAAACTTTTTTGTTTCAAATTCTGGGTGATAACTTGATCCGTCATTATTTTGGTTAACATACTTAACAATACTAAGAATTTTGGTAAAAAAAAAGAGTTACATTCTTGGACTCAACTGAAATACAAGCAAACAGAGAATTCACCACCCACCCCACTATAATAAAAAAATAAAGTCTGAGAAAAGTTTCTGACCTGGAACTTTCCCCACCTGAAAGTTAAAGTTTGACAAACCACTAGTAACTAGTCAGGTACACACCAGTCCTGTGTGCGTGTTTGTCTCCAGAACAGACCTGTATCTGTCAGTGACAGTCCGACATTGTCACACGTGGCCTGAGCCCATGTTCTTCATGACTGGTAATTTTCCTGGTGAACACCACATTGCTGAGCCACTGGCCAGGCACTGACCAGCATTGCCTCCTGCCTCAGCGATTTCCTCAGTGAAAGATGCTAATGATAACTCCTTTATAACGAGCACATGCATGGGGAACGCTCTATAAGGACAAGCTGTTATTGCTGTTAGTCATCCCAGACTGGGAGACTTTCTGCCAGTGTTACCAACCCTGCTAGAGGGATCTGTGCGGGTGTGAAATCTATTGTGTGTGTGGCCTAAGCAGCCAGAAAATCTCATTTGTAATAATTTTTTTCTGTTTTTCCCCCTTTTTTTCTGGGTTGCAGAACCCTCTGTCTCAGAGTCGCAGGGCAAAGGCAGCCTGTCAGAGGACGAACTCATCAATGCCATCAAGGAAGCAAAAAGCTTTTCCTTTGAGACCCCAGAGGTGCAGCAGTTGCCAGCCGTTTCTGCTGAGAAGAGGGACCAGCGGGTCAAACCTGGGCGCCCTGCCGCCTCCTCACCTCTGGATAATGAAGCCAGCAGCGCTGAGTCGGGGGACTCAGAGATCGAGCTGGTGTCGGAGGACCCGCTGGCTGCTGAGGAGGTGCTGCACTCCAACTACATGACCTTCAGCCACATTGGAGGGCCCCCTCCGTCACCTGCCTCCCCCTCCATCCAGTACAGCATCCTGCGGGAGGAACGGGAGGCCGAGCTTGACAGTGAGCTCATCATTGAGTCCTGCGATGCCTCGTCAGCCTCTGAAGAGAGCCCAAAGAGGGAGCAGGACTCCCCTCTGATGAAGCCCATGGTCATGGACATTATCAAGGAGGAGAATGGCTCACGCACTGACGCCTCAGACTACGAAGCAAGTAAAACAATGGAGAGTAGGATGAACAGGGAGAACCTGGCAGAGTCCACATCCTACCTGAAATGCGACTTTGTTGCACCAAAAGTAGGTGCTGAGCCCCCGACCTCTGCCGTCAGCACCGAGGAGCTGAAAGAAAGAATAATCCTGAAGAAACCCATCGAAGAAACTGTTGTTAACCAAAGTAAAGTGTCTTCCAAGGACTCTGGCAAAAGAAGTCCCTTGGCTTCACCTCTACTGCCATTTTTAAATAAGCAGAAAGGTAAATGCAGCTGTTTATGTTGTTTTTTGCAGTGCTTCTGAATAGGGGGAGGAGGGAGAAGTGCCTGTTCCTTGCAGGGGAGATGTTAGTGCCGAGTGGGGGGAGCTGCTGGCACTGGATAACCTCAGCTTGAAGCTGGGCATGACTGTGACAACACACACATCACCTCTGACTTTCACATCCTCTTCTCTTTTTCTTCTTCCTTTCCCTTAGGGAAAAATATAATAATAATAACTTTTAGGCTTCAGTATATAGATTCATTCATGGGTCATCTGGAGGACAAAGCAATGAATGATCATTTTTCCCTTGAAATACTGCCTGCCGTGCCCCAGGGAAGGGGTGCAATCAGGGAGGTGGTCCTGGCCCACCCAGAAATGTGAAGATAATGCTTTTGAGGATACATTTAGGAAAAAAGAAGGAGGAGGTTTAGGACATTTCGGAGGAGGAGAGGGGTTGGGTTTGGTGGGTCTGGGTGTTTCTGTGGCTAGTGCAGCTTAAACAAATCTCTCTCATGGTGGCTGACACCCTCCATCATGAATAATGAGGGGTCTGTGTGTACTTCCAGGCTAGTGCAGGAAAGCGGGTGGCTTAGGGGTGCTCATCCCAGGTCTCCATGCTTTGGAGGGCATCCTGTGTGCTCCTCTGAAAGCCTCTTCCCTACTCCAGCTCTGGAAGGAGGAAGGGCAGGACACTTCCCTGGTACTCAGGTAAGCTCAAGGACGCTTTTCTCTATATAGGATCCCTTCAAAGCCAGTGCAGAGCCGGCCAGGTCTAAGCTTGCTGTGCCAGACACTGACATTTGACTGGACCCACCAGACCTGTAGAGCCACCACCAGCTTTTGCTCTGAGGACCAAGGGGGAGCACACAGTCACTGCACACTGATGTCCCCAGGGGCCCCAGCAGCCCGTAACTCGCTTAGCTCACAAGATGCACAAGAGAAAAAAACATTTTATTCTTTGCAAGATGTCAGCTCTAAATATCCAGGACCTTTGTGTGCCTCTGACTTTGAAGGCTGGTGTGGGAAGGAGGGACTCTGGGGCTGCCCCACGCCTGCCCTGCTTCCCCTCTGCTGCCTCCGGCTGGGCTAGGGGGCAGTGGCTGTCCAGGGCTCTTCTGTCAGATGTCGTTTTGCAATGCAGAGAGCTGCTGCTTCCTTGTCAACAGCTGGATAGAGATGGAGGGGGGCAAACCCCACCCCTGCTCTTTAGAGAGCATCTTTTTCCTCCATCTGTGTCTGTGCAGACGTTTGACCATGTGATGGCCTGGGACATGGCAGACGCATTTGAGTGGCACACTTTTACAGCTGATTGATCTAGTGCTGTGAACCCAAGCGTGCAAGTGGAGTAAGGGAACAGACTGAACTTGCACGATGTGCTGAGGACTGCAAGATCTGTAGTGCAATCAAATACATTAATACTGATATTCTTAGCAGCACTGAACTAATGACATCAATAGGCTGAATAAGAAACATGGGATTATTGCTTGTAAGTGTGTTTTCCTGCCAGATTCTCGAAGCTCATGCCGTCACACTGTGCATCTCTTAACATCCTACATGAGCAGGATGAACTCCAACCATTTCTTTTCCCCTTCCCAAATTCCCTTGGTAGGACTGGCCCAGGCCCTGCCCAAACCCTAGAAGCTGATTGAATTTACCTCGCACACCCTTCTGCAGCGTCTGGTGTTGGGTCTTTGCAGCCATGCTGTCCTCTGTGTGTTGTGCTGGGCAGAGGACTAACAACTTGGTCTTGGACTGGGGAAAGTAGTTGGGGAATGCCACGCAGGCAGCCTCTTGCCTGTCCCTCAGTTTTGAGATTTCAGGCCCTATTACAACTTTCAGTCCCCTCGATTGTATTAATTTCTGTCGTTGCCTAAACTGATGTTAACAGAGTCTTGTTCTCGTATGGTGGTCAGAGGAAATCCCTGTGTGCATGAGCAGACTTTCTCCCTGTGTCACAGTGTGGTGTGTTTCCTATCTGTAGGACAGCAGTGGCAGGAACTTTTCCTCCAGGCCAAACTCAAGACAGCTAATGACTATTTGGCAGCGCATAGAGGGCTGTTTCAGTATGTGCTTTTCTCCCTCAAGACATTCTGATGCCTAAGGCAAAGAAAACAAAAGTGTAAAACCTCTCAAGAAGATTATTGCCAAAACTTGTGGGGCTTTTTAAAGCTGATTTCAAGGTATGAGGAGGTGGGCTCACAAGAAAATATGGATGATAGTGGGATCCTGTTTATGCTTCCTTCCAGTCACGGATGTTAGCTGCGTGGGTCGTTTCGTCTAGGTGCTAGTTACATTTTTATGTTGAAGGTGGAGTATGACTCTGACCTGGGAAAAAAGAGCTTGACCCTCACTCAGAGAATTCATATGAAATCCTTCAGCGGTTTTTCAGTTATCAGAAGTGAACTGGGGGATGCATTAGCTGGCTTGGTGGAACCAGAGCATCCCTCCGGGGTCCTCCCAGGCTCCATCAGCATGGAGCCACATCAGCTGGCAGGGAAATGATGTGGCAGAGCACATCCAAGGGGACTGCCTTCATAGCATCAGCTTGAGGTCTTGGCAGAGCTTTACATCATGGCATCATGTATGTGCCATATGCCAACTCTGATGCACCCAGCAGGCATTTGGCACAGGCCACACTCAGCCAAAGTTGGGAGAATAGAGGGAGATGTGGCAGTGCCACAACGGAGCTGCAGCAGAAAGATGTCACCCAAAGTAAGAACAGTATCATCATTCATTAATGAAGAGAATTATCTTAATTATAGTTATCTATCATTAAGAGAATACTAACTATGTATTTGTTATAAGACAGAAAACAGAAAAGCCTTCATTTTTTCCTGTTACCTCATTGTTAGTTGTCTCCTTGGAAGTGTTATGCTCCCACTGCACATCCTTAGTAAGACAGAATGGTTCTAGTGAGACCAGGTGGGGACCAATCCCCCTATGGCATGGCAAGTCCCACCTGAGTTCAGGTCAGCGCTAGCCCAGCATTTCTGGAGATCCGCAGGAAACTGATGGATCAAATGAAGCTGTTAGACATGCCTGGCTGTGTTTTTGACACCCAGCTGTAGATCTTTTTGTGGCCCTTGGCCAGCTCATAGCAAGGTATCTGTAATTTAAAAACAGTCAGCCATCATTTCACATTAAGTGTCAACTGTTTCACAGCACGATAATGTAATACCACCAAGGACTCTTCTACTCATATCCGTGGCATTACATATACTTTGCATGACTCATCAGAAGGGGGCTGGCAAGAGGAATGTTGATTTTGAGTGCAGTTTCCAGGAAGTACATGGAGAAGCTGCACAAAGTGAAAGCCCAGTGTTCAACTCGACCCCAGGAACGGTCTTGCTGATCATGTTGCTGCCAGCCCATGGCTTAGTCCCTCAGAGACCTTTCTGGTGTGTTTGCCAGGTAAGCTGAAATCATGGCTGTTCCCCTAAATAACAAGGTGGAGCACAGCAAGTGCATGTGTGGTTTGTGCAGTGATAAGGGCTCTGCTTAACATCTGTTGCCATCCAGTGGCAACAACAAAAATGGGCAGCAACTTCCTACCTCCATCTTATCGGAGCTGACTATCACAATTTGAAGGAGTGGAGCTATTCCCGTACCATAACCGCTAAGCATCCTCGCTGGCTTCTCCACACGGTCAGAAAGGTCTCATTGCTTGCCGCGATGCAGGTTCCGTTTTGGCCAGTTGTGTAGTTGCTGCCTGTGTTAGTGCTGCCAACTCCTTTGCCTCCTGAGGAGCAAAGAGGGGAAGACAGAGCTGCAGCAAGATGTTTGCTGTTCTGCTGTCACTGCTCCCACATCTCCTCCCAGAGGTGGACACAGCCCTTACACAGCAGGGCTTAGAGCACATCTGATTGTGGCTCTGCAGGAGAGGAGGTTGCCAGCTCCGTTTCTTCTTTTTTTTTTAATATTCAGCCACAGAGAAGGAAGACCAGATGCATTTGTGTTTTCCAGTAGCCAGAGTAAGGAATGTAGATTTTTATGTTTGTTCTAAGAAAACCCTGTCTCTCAACAGATTTTCACAAACTGGTACACAACTGGTTGGTGTGGCCCGCAGAGCGCTGTGACACTGCATAGCCCTGGTGACATCCAGGCTGGGCTTGCACGTGGCTTGGTCATGCAAGCCATTTCAGAAACAACTTGCTGTCCTGGAAACATGCACCTTTTGGCCTGGGGCGGTTTACAAGAAGCCCAAAAGAAGCCTGGAGGAAGCTGGGAAGGAACGTTTTGGCCGAGTCCTTTCCCGTCTTCACTTGCCGTGCCTGTCAGTTGTTCTCTGCCAGGGTGGCCTGGCTTACAGCATGCTGGTGTCTCACAGCCTGGGGACCTGGTCGTGGGTGAAGATTTCCCATCTGCTGGGGCATCATGTCCCTCTCCAGCCTCTCCTCCAATGACAATATTAGGGGATTCTTCCTGCTTGATCCATTTAATGGTAGGTGCAGCAGCTCGTTACCTTTCAGATCAGATGTCTGAGCTCAGGTTAACAAAAAAAAGAAAAAAAATGTGGACATTCATACTAATGTTTACTTTAATTTTCTTTTTATTTTTTGCCAAGTTTAGCATAGGAAAAGGAAAACCCAGGCCCGGCGCTGTGGGGTCATGCTGTCACTCACATGCTAGCTGGCACAACTGGCAGGACCCAGGCTTCAGGCAGGGTCCTGCTGGAAATGCAGTCAAATAAAATTCACCATGTAAAACACTTTATTCTGCAGCACAGTCCTATGCCACCCTACTGTAAGGCATCCTGGCTTCTATGCCTTATGAGAGGCTTTTGTAGCATTAATCTGGTTAGTCCCCTACAAGAGCGTATCCTTACAACACACTGTTCATGGCTGCTCTGGGTTTAAGCACCCCTGAGGCCACCAAGGAGCATGGCCACCCATCTTTCTGTCTCTTCCCTCAGGTAGTGTCACAGGCTGCAGTCAGGATTACTTCTGGGTTTGGGATGACACTGGCAAATGCCCTGGGTTGAAGAACATGTTTCCTCTCCTCCCTGGTGTCTCTCGTGCCATCCCACAGTGTCCAGGGCTGTCACGCAGTGGCCAAGCACAAAGCAGTGTGGGCTTGTCTCCTTTAATTTCTCCCTGTGGCCAATCTCGTTTGGTGCCAAAGACAAAGTATTTTACACAGTTTCTCAGGGAGATGGTTTTCCAGCAGAGTTCCGTGAGAGATCTTAAGGTATGGGAATGCTTCTTGTTCAGCAAAACGTCTGCATCATGTTAGCACATCCCTGCTGTTGAAGGAGTTGCTAGTGAGGCATTTTTCTGTGGGAAGGGGATGTTTGATAGGGTGATTTAGCAACCTGAGGATCATTTCATCTGCTTGCTTTCACCAGGCTGGCTCTGCAATCAGCAGCAAGCCAGGCCGCGGCTTAAGCATACGGAAATGTTAGTTTAATATTTTAGTGCCATCTGCTGTAAGTGCCTCCACACTCTGGCCCATCTGTTTTACATGCTTCAGTTTGCTTTTTATGGGGCTCCGGTAGCTTTGCAGCCTTTGGAAAGTCCCTGCTTGGAAAAGGTGTAGGGGAGAGGGATGTCCTGCCTGCGGCTGGAGTGTCTTCACTTTGCAATGCTGTAGGAGGAGTGGAGTAAAACCTGCCCAGAGAGGTAAACACGTGAATCTAGGCCTGGCCTTGCCACGAAATCTTGGAGTAAATTGGTGAACCTCTGTGCGTTTCCTTCCCACATGGAATAATTTAGGTGGGAAGGGACCTATGGAGGTCTCTGGTTCAACCCATTGCTCAGAGCAGTTTGGTCAGGTTGTTCACGGCCCTGTCTACTTGTCCATCTTCTCAGCAAAGGCAGAGGGTTTGGGGTAGCTGAGAGTTGGAGCCTGCAAATCTGGATCAGTCCTGTGATGCTGCCTCAGCACCATTTGCTGCAGGCACACTGCAGAGCAGGGTAAAGGAGAGATACCACTCAGTATAGCTTCGTATGGAGTGGGCTGCAGGAACTTCACGAGGTCCAGAGAGCCCATCTCCTGGCCCACAGCCAGGATTCCTGGTAGAGCACTCTTGATAGATGCTTGTGTCTCATTTGGAAAGGCCCCTGTTGGCAGATCCTCTACCAGCTCCCAGGCATCTATCAAAAACAGTTGCTGTTCTTCCATCCTTCTTTACTTTAGGCTAAGGAGTTCTAGCTTCTTCAGGTTTTCCTCTCTGGTCATATTTTCAAGTTTTCTGAGCTATCTTGTTGTTCCCTTCATTCTTTTCTGTCACGGGTTGAATCATTCTTGAAGTGAACTGGGTGCTTGCATGGAGGCCATTCTCATGTTGATGGTGTGTTACTTGCCTGCCCCACAGGCTAGGACTGGGCTTGTAGAGCCCACTGCAGCAACACGACATTGAGTTCCGTTGCTGCAAGAAGGATCTCTTCCAAATTGGTTGGAAATGTCTATTCAGACTTCTGTAGCAGGCTGTGCTGACCCATCTCTCCCTACCTGGACTCATTTGACTCTATTAATTTTCTGCATGATAACAAGAATGGAGGAATATTTGAAGGTTGGGGAAGCCTAGTGAAAAAAATAAAGTTAACTATGACAATCTTGCCCATTTCTGAGAAATGGAGAATTTGAATGACATACTGCTTAGAGGCTTGAATGCAGCTGGAGTGGGCTTGCTCAGTTAATGCAGAGCAGATGAATCTAGGAGGACAAGTGTTCTCCAAGTACCATGAGCAGGTTATTGAGTGAAAAGGGTCCGGCAGGCGTGACTTACAACTGTTCCACAAATCTTCTGGACTCTTTGCCTGAGTAAAATCATGTCTTTTTCTCCCAGGCTGTCTGATCCCTCAGCCCACTTTGGTTTACGAATCTTCTCTTACTCTGCTGTATGCACAGCCTTTCCCCAGTCTACCCTCTTTAGGAACTGGTAATGTGCACTCAGTTGCAAACTGGTCAAATAGTTGAAGTATAGAGGGTCTTGAGAAAGAAATGGCACCTGCATCACTAAACCCCGTGCTAGGGACACACCTGGAGCATTGGCAATCAGTCTGTTGTCCAGGCCAGTCTTCTCCTTCCATACCTCTACTTTACTGCCCTGGTGTAAGGACAGGGATGAATTTAAGACTGAGGCAGTGGACAGGGGAAAATGCAGCTAAGGCATGCTTCAGCCTGCCCTTGTCTCTCTGCTTTGATGCATGTTCTTCCTTGGCTTCGAGGCCGAGAAACCCAAAGTTGCAGCAAAAATGGCTGAACTAGCTATTTTTCAGCTAGTTTGATAAAAAATTGTCACTAAAGATTAAGAAAACAGTTTTAAATGAAAGTGTCTGAGGCATGCAGAGCTGCAGCGAGGAGTGAGAGGTGATTTTCTTACTGAGAACAGTTTCATACCAGAGATTCACCTTTCCATGGTACATGCTTGTTATTTTGGGAGGTTTAGCAGTAGTTAGGTTGACCAAGAGGTCTTGACTTCCAACTGCTTTGCAATTCTGCCTTTGCGCTGTTCAAGGAATCTTAAAGTTGACTCTGAACACGTGATAGGATGTGAACACGTGATAGGACATAAACATTGAGTTGTGATAACACGGACTCTGCAGACACATTCAGATGGCCTCATGTCATGGGACCTCACTCCAGAGACTTACGAACGACCAAGGCTGTGGTGCCCCAGACACCATCTCCAGCCACTATGACTAGAGGAGTTTCTCCATCCCAGGTGATCTGCCCCAGCAGCAACTCATGGGCATGTTCCTCTGCCCATGGAGGAGGAGAGGGAAATTCACAGCTACCCTTTTTCGCTGTGGGCCAAGAAGCTGGAAATGTTTCTGCCTTAGCAGCAGGCTATGGGCTGCCTCCCCATGACTGGCCAGTTAATGCAATTCAGCTGCCACATGACAGCTTGTTATAACTGTCAAGCTGTGATAACTCCACCGGAGCTGAGCTGGAAATACCTGGAGACGTGCAGGTCATGGTGGTGGAAGTGAGCAGTGTGCACACTGGCAGGTTTGTGCTGTACATGATTTCTCTTCCAGAGAATCTTTTTTCTCAGGAAGGGGGGAATGAGTTTGGCACTTTCTGGCCTCAGGAGTGGTTGCAGGGTCACCTGTCCTCTCTGCAGAGGGGACAAGGAGAGCTCATAGATGCTCAGATGCTGGCTCTGGGGTCCTCTCTTGAGTCCTGGTCTGGTGGGAGCATAGCATGGTCTCCTAGGTGAGGAGCAGTCACTTAGAGGAGATGACAAACAACAGGGCATTTTCTCTCCTCTCCTCAAATGACTGTTTGCTGGGGCAGTGTCTGGGATCAGTAGCCACCAAGTGCAATAATTCCCTCTCACGATTAGCACCATACACATATATCAGAGCAAGAACTCGATATGACCTTCAGAAGTGTCTCAATCAATCTCATGCCCTTCAGACCACAACTCGTCCATAGCCTGAGCATTTGGCCCATTTCACCTCTGACATCTGTCTCCTCCCCTGATTTGTGGCTGTGCTCGTGAAAATTACTCCCCATGTGTTGGGTAAGGTCAAACTTTTAACGCGTAAGTGTCGAAGCACCTTAAATACACTGTCCGGAACCTTCGAGGTGCTTTTAATGTTGGGCATAGCTTAATAAAGGAGGATCATACGTCTTCTCCTGGGACTGCTAACCACTCTACTGGCTGAGTGTGTGTTAAGTACAGAGCTATAAAAGTTTATAGGCCTTACCTTTAGGTTTTCATACATCTTCACTTTAAGAGGAAAGGACTGCCTCTGAAGGGCTGTCATAAGTCATAGCACTCAAACAGGAGTATACAGACCCTTCTGATAGATGTGACATAAGATGGTGTTTATAAAGACCAGTAAAAAAAATAAGAACTACTTGTTTGACTGTACACAGGTGCCTGGTGGTTATATGAGATGTTTCAATACCAAACCCACGACTGGCAAATTCCAAGCCAAGCACAGTGGGTCGGTGGGTACTGGATACAAACAGGAACCTGCTGAGAAGAGGTCCGAAGAAAAAAGATGTGTAATGTGCAAGGATCTGTCTCTGTGAGCTGGGCTGCGCAAGCCCACTGCTTGCTCTGCCTCTGTCCATGTCCACATCCATGTCCATGCCCTGCCAAGCTGAGCACCCAAGGTCAGCTCAGTCCTGCTCCTGGGGCAGGCTGCAAGGAGACAACTGGGATTTTTCTGTTCGTGCGGACACACCTCAGCTGCAGAATCACTCACCATTTAAGCACGTTTTAAAAGCCAAAATCTTGATGCGGTGTTCCGTTCGGTGTCCCTTGGCGGCAGCGATCAATGACTCAGCTTCCAGGCAAGGCTGTGACACTGACAATCTGATGGCAGCCAGTTTTTCCCTAGATACAGCGATGCTTTGCCTGGATACTCCCAGCAAATCTAACACCTATTGGAAGCTTTCCTGTGGCTGACAGAATATGCAGGAAGGAGAGATGTTTATTTTGGGAGTACAGAAATCAGAAAAAAATGCAGTAAGTGATGAAGGGGGAAAGTTATACCACCTGCAAGGCTCTTCTGTAAATGATGTTAAAGAGCTTTTCCCACACCAGTTCAGGTCTTTAGCTCAGAAGGTGCTTAGGGAAGTTTATATAATATAAAACAAATTAGGCAAAGGGAAAATAAAAATAAACCATTTTGGTTTTATTAACAAAGTATTTTGCCCACTCATGCAATTTTCTGATAAATGTAGTATTTTGCTGGGAACTTCTGGAATATTTTATTTTCTGATCTGCTAGAAATGCTGCTTTTGAACCTCTGCAATGCTCTGTGAGCTGGGAATCAGGGGCTTTCACCACTGATTAATTCAAATGAGGAGTTTGGACTCATTTTGGGTCAGATTTAAATTTATGATTAACATCTGGTGATATAAAATACATCTCTAGTTCTCAAGGAGTGGTGAAATGCAAACTTTTGAACTCATCTGTCTGTTTCAGGGTGGCTCTAATACTTCGGATGTTAAGCAGAATAAGGACTTCCCTGAGTATTCCTATAGCATGAGGTTAAAATTAAAGTATTTGAGTGTAGTAGAGGGTGGGCATGTGAGGAGATCTCCATTGGGAATAAAACCTGGAGGTGGATATTGATTTTACTGGTGTTTTTCCTAGCTTCTGAGAGTGCCCTGCTGATTGGGGCATAATAGCAATATTGACTGAAAAGGGGATTTATTTTTTTTCTTTTACTTGGGAGGCTGCTGTGTACATTTCAGTTCAGAACAATATAGAAAATAAGCATCATGCAATGATCCAATGATCCAAAGGGCTTGATTTCCCCCTGAAGAAAGAGTGTCTGGTGTTTTTGTCAGTTTTAATCTTATCTTGATTACCAGTTTCTTCTGTTTTATTCCTCTGCAGTAATTTTTTTCTAACTCTTTTGACCTTTACTCCACTCGCACAATTTCACCCACTGGTTTTCTCCAGAGAGATATCACCAATAGCCTATCTTCCCCCTCTGGCTCTGGCACCAGCTCGGTGGTTACGCAGGAGCCGTAGCAGTGAGAGGTCATTCTGCTGTTTTGCTTTCACAGCATTTCATCTGTGTGCAAGGAATACAAACGAGTGTGGAAAAAAACTAATGCTGCAAGAAGACAGGTTGGTTCGGATAGCAATAATCTTTGACCTCCACCACCAGTCTGCCAGAGGCCAGCCTGCCTGCGGTGGGGACATTTGGTGATGTCAAGGTTGCTTAAATCAGCTCTAGCAATGAAAGTGAAGGTTTGTGATTTTGGCAGTGATGATAAATCTCACAAGTGCTCTGAGTCTGGCAGGTTCATTGTTTATGAAAACTGGGCATCAAAGATCACCCTGAAACAAGCGTCTCTCAATGCAGGAGGACTGAGTGTTTGTTTCCTGAACATTCATGGCTCAGAAGACACAAAGCATGACTGATTTACAAGCCACATTATGCAGCAATGAATATTTCGTGGGGAAAAAACCCTGCCACTTGGGTTGCTTTTAGGTGGAAGCCTCTTTGCTTTCCCAGAAGACTTACTTAAGGCTTCATCTTCCTTGCAGATCCAATCTGACTCACAAGTCTATGCTCTGAAAGCCCTTTGGTATCACTTGCTTAGAGAAGCCCTTGCCCAACTGGTGCCGTGTGATTTTATGTGGAATTGGTGATCTCTTCCAAAGGTTTCCGCTGGTGTTGGAGTTTGCTTCATGTCACAGCTCCCTGTAGGGGTCTTCTGTAACGTGGGCACTGACTAGGTCCTCCTGGCTGCTGCCAGTCCTCCAGTACTTCCCTGCAATTCTCTAACATCACTGGAGAAGATGTACAAGCTTCCTCACAGTTCACAGGAAAATAATCCACAACTCAGTTCATTAGAGTGCAAACTACTGTGGGAGGTGACCTTAGGAGTCCTCCAGTGCTGGCGTAACTTCAGAGGCACAAAAAGGACACAGATAATCACTATTACCTTTGCAAAAAGCCATGTCTTAGAGAAAGAGAAGGCTTCCAAGGCAGCAAATTCAGCTTGTGTTACGGATTTGGCATTAGACTATCCAGATTATGAGGCGACGTAGGAATCTCAGTAAAGACTGTTCCCTTTCATACTGGACCCTAAAGAGTAATTTGCCAGGGAAACGGCTCTTGGTGTTGCTACATCATCTGGCTAGATGTGAACACTGCTGGTGCAGCACATTTCATACAAGTGAGCAAAATGTAAATTTTTTTAATTGCTTGTTACCTTTTGAATAGAAGGTGCAAAGAGATTGCGAAATTTAAAGGAAAAAACAAATGCAGATTTCCGAGGTCTGATACCATCCACAGTCTGGCTGGTTCAAACCCTCTGCCTTGCTTGATGTTGCTTGGGATCCACAGTGGTGTAAGATCAAAATACAGCCTCTGACAATCTCGGAGACACTGTTTTCACACCGACTCGTTTAAAAGCAGCCTCAGATCTGTGCTCACTCAGTGAGTGCTGTTGGCAGAGGCAGGCGCCCTACAGACAGGTTTTTCTGCTCTCTTTTAGAAATATAGGCAGTTCCTTGCAGAGGCAGGGGGGAGTTGCTGCATACATCCTAATGAAATGCTGATAGCATCCACAAAACAAGGTCTGTATCTGGGCAACGAGCAAGGAGCAGGGTAGGAGAGCTTACAGAAAAGCTGGCGGAGATTGATAGTCAGGATTCCTGAAGGTTACTTTGTCAGCTAATGTTCCGTTGACACATGAGCAGCTATGCTTACTTGCTTAGGTTAAGTGCAAGAGCTTTTCCAAAGAGTGGAAGTTACTGCCCAAAGCAAGAGAATGGGCTGCCTTCGCTGTTCATCTCAGACGCCTGCACTGGAGCTGCTGGAGCTTTGCTGCTGCCGCTGAAACAGCAGGCCCATAGCTGAAAGCAAAAGGTTTATTGCTCCAACCAGGGAGTCATAAAATGAGTAGGGTTTAATAAAAGCCAGAGTAGCAATTGTGCCTCCTGAAATGAGCACTCACCTACACGCTTTGCTTGCACAGAGGGCTGTTGCAGCTGGATACCCTGTGCTGACTCTGCTGCCTGGTGCTTGCAGACATGGTAACTGCACACGCAAACTGGGTCAGAAATTGTGTGTGCAGTTATGTTTGATGTTCCAGAGAAACTGCCCTTGGTCCTTGCAGGGAAAGGGTCTGAGTAGTGCCCTTTTGGGGGACTGAAGTACAGACAGTTCAGTCACAGCAACAGGGCCAGAAGCAGTGAACCTGCAGGTTTTGTCCATGCTGAGAGCCCCAGTTTTCTCAGCATTGCAGGCTGGCAGCAAGAGATGGTGAAACAGTCCAAATCTCCAGGCAAAAAGAGAAAGGAGATGAGATTGTCATCTTGCAGATGGGATGCTGAAACACGTGCACACCCATCTTAAAGCTCCTTTGTCTAGAAAAGCTGGTGAAAAAGGGACTGAGATTGACTAATTTATCGTTGGATTAATTTATTTGTGATGAATTGATTTCGCTGCAATAACACCAGGAATACACATCGGAACTGGGAAATGACCTCAGGTTTTTCTGAATCCTGATGTGTGAGATCATCCTTATTGACTGCTTATCAACCCTTACATCCGATAGATGTCTGTAAAAAACCAGCATTTCTTCATCATTCAAAGTGCCAGTGAGAGGGAGCAGCAAGGCACCATGCACTGAGCAGAATGGTTAGCAGCACACCATTGTATCAAAGGGGTGATTTCCATATATATAGCTATATATATATAGCTATGGCAATGTGCTTTCTACTTGTAGATCTTGTTCCCCCAGTAGCATTGAAGGGGAGATTATGTTGGAATAAAGTTTAAATGGACAAAAGGGTCAGAGAACTCATCCTGCTAAGTGACGAAGCCGCTTTGGCACGTGCTTAATGGTGCTGAATTATTCATTAAGCTGGCTGGGCAAACTGTCATTGCAAAGGGGAGTAAATGGGGGTGCTGGAGAGAAAATGCCAAAGGATGTGTCAGCCAAATACCCTAGTGCCACAGATTTCACTGAGGATCTGGCCTGGAAACCCACCCCTTAAGTGCCAGTTGCTGCTGGGTACAAGCCTTTTGTAAGGGAGGGGGGGAATGTTTTGGCCATGCACACAGATGGGTCTTTGGTGATCAGCTCAGTTTGTGATGGGAGAGCTTCCCTTTGAGGGGAGGTATTGCAAAGAGCAGGGAGTGGCCAGTAGACAGATGTCTGGGCCAGAGGCATTGATGGGGCAACTGCGATATAGCAGGTAGAGCCATGAAGTCTGAAAGATTAATCCTCGTCAGCCACATCTGTCTGGAGAACATGCCATCTCCTTTGTTCCTTTTAAAGGTGTCTTGCTTTCCTCTATTCCTGCACCCCTGGTTAAAACTCAGTCACAAGTTTTGCAGTGTCTTCCCCCAGTGCTCCACTCCAGGAGAGCGCCCCTTTCCCTGACCGATGTGGGCAGCTGTCTGCAGAGATCCCTGCCTCTTCCCTGCGCTTCAAATCCCATAGAAACGGGGGAACAATGTCTCATCAAACTGTTCTACATCACACCCCTGTGTTTTGAGGGAAGAGAGGGAAAAGCATCTGGCCCTCTTCTCAGGGACAGTCTGAGCAGAGGCATTGACTTTGCGGTATTCACTGCACTACAACTCCCAGCAGCAGCTAAGAGGAGTATCTGGGATGAGCAGTAGCCATCTAACATGTGCTTGATTCTACATGGCGGGGGCTGAAAAGATCAGTGATAATCCTGGACTCACAGGCCCGGCTGTGCTGTGATTTGACTCTTACCTGGGGAGTGGAATGGTTTCCTGGCACCTCGCTGTCTGCTAAGGCTAGAAATATTGCCTCAAACACCATGTAAATAGCTCTGCCACATATAGCCGAGCTCTCCTGGGTACTCTGGAGGAAAATATTCAGAGCACTTGGCTTCAGCTCCTGTTGTTGATGCTGTGATTTGGACATGCTGGCAGCACAGATCTTCAGGATTTATTCCGATGCAAGCTTTGCTTTTGCCTTGTGGGCAAGGGTGGAGTTCAGATCTGCAGTTTCTATTCCTGGGTTTGAGTCAGGCATAGTTATGTATCATACCTATATGTATAATTCTATACCTTCCCATCTCCTCCTGCCTGCTCTGTGCTTGCTCAGCAGAGAGTTCCCAGTGCTGCTAAGTGGAGGTTTTGCAGGGAAAGCAAGGGGACAATCATGCAGCAGAAACACCTACAGCAGGAACTGTCTGGGCCTTTGCAAAGCCAAGAGCAGCGTGTCCAGCTGTGCTCAGCTGTATCCAAATGCCACGTCCTTGTTTTCTTTGGGCTCCTGTGGAGTCCAATGCTCCTTCCTCTTTCCAGAGCAGAAAGCAAAGCAAGCCCCTATGCTGTACCCCCCAGGGCTGAGCCCCACTCACACCCAAGAGTAAGACTGTCCCATCCACCTCCAGCAAATGCCATAAAACAGCTGTGACAGCTGGGGTTCATAGCTGACCTGTCTCTGGGGAGGCAGGGGCATGCTGGGGCATGCTGTGGGGAGCCCTGAGGTCCTGGTCCCCATCACTCAGGACAGGGACTTGCTGGAAGGACCCACAGCTCCCATCTAGCCTGTGCTCAGGTTTTCTCGACATCTCACATCCAGGTCAGGCCAGGTGTGACCAGGCATGTCGGCCAGTTATCATATCATCCCTGTCAGCACTGGCTTGGGAAAATGAGGCACAAGTGAGGAAGCACGCACAACACTTGGGCATCCTAAAGTGCCAAGGTTTGTATTTTCCCAGGATTGTTTCTCCCTTCCTCAGTGATCCACCCTAAGAAATGGGGAGAGTCCATCTCTGTTTGCTTATCTTGGGTAATCCCCACCGAAGGGAAGAGATTTGAAAAATCAAGTCACCAAAGAAGGTTCTGACACATACTTTGGTTTTGTGCAGTTTTTTTAAACAAGATTTAACTGTAGGGGTTTGAGTCTTTCCAGAAAGGTGAGGATGCAACACACTTTTGGCTGTCAGTTCTGCAGGATTTCACTTTTGCTGACCAAAGTGAAGAGTCTATAAAATGCTGAGGCACCCCCTGTGCATCCTTTTAGCATATTTCAAACCAAAATAGGAAGAGAAGGGTTGTAAATATTTACTGGAATTGTGTATCAGAGAGCACCCAGGGATCCACATTTGGATAATCTGTGTTGCAAGAGAAGTCGGGGGAATAGCAGATGACTTTGAAAGGCTGTAGTGCTAGACGTGTTTTTTAACGCGCACAAATTGCTCCCTGATTTCATAAGGAAAAAGAAAGCTCTGCGCTGATTATTCCTTTTAGATCCCATTGTGGTTGTAGTGCCAGGGGACCCAGTCAAGATCAGGATCTTTTGTTAGCCGAGATACAGGCATCGCAGTAAGGTCCTTTCCCTGGAGAGCGTGCAGGATGAATTTCAGTCTATTGAAGATTGTTTAATGAATGAAACCAGGAAATTCCACCATTTTGTGTTGATTGAGGGTCAGCTCTGCATTGCCTGATGCTGACTCCTTTTCTCAGTACCCAATCCCTTTGCTATGGTGTTACCCTTTGGGTGGAGGGATGGCTGCAAAGGGAAAGGAGAGGGGAGAAAAGGGGCCTGAGGGCTGCTCTGCTTTGTCCCCAAACCTTATCCCTGATTGGATCCATTTGAGAAGTGAGAATTGGTAAATTCTTGGGCCAGTGAGTCCCTACGTGCCGGCAATGTCAGCAGCCTCACATACCCTGACTGCACCTGTCCTGTCATCAAGGGGAAAGATGAGGAAACGTCTCTAATATTTGCTTTATAAAACAGACATACAGAAGTCTGCCCACCACTGCTGAAAGATGAGTCCTCCTCTTCAGGAACGGTTTTGGCCCATTACTTGTAGGTAACATGAACAGGTGACATTATCTCCAATCCCTACCCTTGCACGTTTGCTGCATGGTACGATGGGGCTGCCTTTACACCCCAGGTCTCTCTTCAGTCTGATTCAAAGCTGCTCCTGTCCCCATTATATCTGAACTCAGCTTTAAATGCAGCTCATGGAGAAGGATGCAGTGAGTTTGGTAGGAGATGAAGCACAGCCAGTTAGAGCAAGCGCATGATTCCTCCTGCCACGTACTAGAAATGATGCTTCCACTGTACATTAAAGGAACAGAACTACGTAAGGGCTGGAGAACCAAATGGTCTGCTTTAATTATTCATCATTAGCAATAGCTATTATTATTTAAGAACTGCTCTTCTTAGCCTGAAATGTTAACTGCTAGCCTGTTTCTTTCCTTGATTGCTGCCATCCAATGCCCTGCTGTATTTGCTCTTGAAATGAGCCCCAGCAAAGGACTTCTCCATCAAGTCGGCTCCAACCCATTGCCATTCCCCAGTAACCCAGCCTCCTGGACCTGCTCAGGGCCCTTGCTCGCAGTAATTCATACCAAGCCAGCCAGTGCTTTGCTCCTCGTGTTGGTCCCAAATGTGTGCTGGGTTTCCCTTGCTGTGCTCCATCAGTATCCCCCCGAGCCTGACTCAGATGCTGCGTATGATATGTTCAAGGGAATAGTTCCCACCGTGATGCCAGCACATCTTACTATCATCTCCATTTCTCCCTGAGGGGCACAGGCCTTGTTTACTCTTCTTTTAATAACACAGATGGTTTTAATAGTTCTCTCCCTTCGCCCCCAGTTCTTTCTCCTTGTCTGTAGTCTGTTTAATGCTTCCTTCTAAGTGATGGCTTTGTCACTTAATCTCATTAGAACTTCTCTTCATTGAACTCCGTGAGCTGCTTATCAGACCATAAGCCTAATCTCCCATTTGTAATTAATTTGTTCTGTGCCTCCTACAATTTGGCATCATTAGATAATGGCATCACTCTCAAGGTCATTGATACACAGCACGAGGTAAACACCCATGGCTCCAGCGCTAGCTGTCCTGCTAGCCTCCTCCTTCCTCCTCTCTTTGCCACACTGCTTGATTTTATTGACAGCTTTCTCTGAGGGAAACTCAGCCAATTTTGGATGCTTCTTGTCCAGCGTGTGCTGCTACGTGGCTCTGCAGATCAGCATCCCGCACTGTCTAGAGGCAAACGGTTTTCCAATATCCTCCAGACTCATCTGCACTAGTTTTCTGCTCTCCTTCCAGTGCATTCCTGCTTGGTCCAAGAATTTAGGTGTGCTGTTCTTCCTTTGATGAGTTACATGATGATTGTAAAACTTGTAGAGCCTTGTCCTGGTGGGCTCAGGGTTGGCAGTTGGATACAGGAGCCTTTCACCTTCAGGCTATTGAGCCCAGGGGCACTCGATGGCTCACTCATCAATGGCGTAGGTGCCACAAATCACCGTTTTGATATGACGTACATATTTTTTAAAAAAGGAAGAAATCCCAGGTTGACCACAGTTCATGGTACTGACCAGTGCCACCAGGCAATTCCTGTTGGTGGGGTGAAGAAAGAAACCAAGCACTAATCAGACATGAAAGCCAAACCAGTGCTTCCCTACTCCCTGCGGGTCCTGCCGGGATGCAGGTACTTGGCACTGCCACAGACTTTGCTTCCAGCCTGTGCATAAAGGTGTTTGCAGGCCCCTGCCCTGTCTGGGTCTGCTGGCTAGAACCCCCCTTCTAGCAATGAATTGCACAGGCTAGGAAAGGCAAGAATGATCCTTTTGGCAATACTGGTATAGAGTTGTCTGGGACCTTTGGAGGCTCTGGAAGTAGGGTCAGTCCCAGTCAAATTCCCTCATTTTCCTCAATAGATTTATTTTCGTCACATGTATTCCCCTGTTCAGATGTAGTATCTAATGGACTCAAGTTGCTTTGACCCATTCTTTCAGATTTGCTGTTTTCCCTCCGAAAGCTGTCTACTAAACTGAAGTAATAGATGCACACAGAGCTGTCATTAGGTCATAGGCATCGGTATTCAATGCAGTATTGATCACAGTATTCAGAAATTCAGCAGCTGTGGAGAGCAGCTCCAAATCCATTACACAGAGCTGTGGGGAGGAAATCGCACAAGCACTAAAAACTCAGGATTTTTACCTCCCTAGAGTCTGCAATTATATTTTCTAATGGGCAGGTTTTGTAAGTGTACCTGATTTTTCTTACCCAATAGCCAAAAAAAGGAAAAAAAAAATCTACTGGTGAGAAATTCTGCTGCCTTTTGGGAGAAGGCAGACTGCCATAAAATGCATAAATATTTTTCTGAAGGGGGGCTAAATGCAGGAAGGACGTTTTGCTTTGCTCACGTAATGGCTGCACATATATCAGCCCTGCTGCCTTGCTGGGAGCCAGCGTGAGGTGAGCGGGTAGATCCAGCTCAGTCGCTCGAGAGCAACTATGTGGAGCGGCTGTGTCCAAGTGCAGCATTTTGGGTAAGAGGCAGCTCTTACCTGAGGATTTATGGTAATTACTCCCAGTGAAACGTGCCTGGCTCAGCAGCATGAAGAGGTATCTGCAACACGCTTGCAAGCTGTTAGGAAATGCTCGTTTTGTTTGGAGGCGGTGATGCCTCAAGGTGCTAGTTTAAGGCCAGGAAAACTTTGTGGTTATAGGCAAAAATAAGCTTCTGCTTAAAGGACATTTTGATAAGAACATCTGACTGACAGACTGACTTCAGGAGACTCACTCCTGAGATCAGAACCAGGTTTGGATCCACGGATAAACCTTCCTTTGTCCTAAACTATCGGTATTTCCTAAACCATCCTTGTTTTGGTCTCTCTGCAATACGCTCCTCCAAACCATGCTGAAAACATCTTTTTAATCCGTTTATATAACTCCCTTTGTGTGCTGCGCTGCCATTCTCTGTGCTCACACAATCACTACACCAATGTGATCAACAAAAGAACAAAAATCACTTTATCCAGCGCATCCTCTGTTTCCTCTGAGAATGAGCCCAAGATTGGTTTCATTCAGCTGTGATGCACTTGGACCCCGGTCCCTAACAACAACATTTCAGCACAATGTATCAGCTACCTACTATCAAAAGGGATTTTTTTTTTTTTTATTTCCGTTTTGTTTTATTTTTAATGATCTGTTTTTCTCTTCAGACTGGGGAGCAGGCAGTGAGATAGCTGTGATTTGCAGCCGCAGGCTGCCCGCTCCCTCCTCTGCTTCCATGGAAACACTTTGGATGAAGCGAAACCAGGCATAGACTTAAAGAACATGATTGCCAAAATATTTTCTTTTCCTTGCACGGAGCCCTTTACCTCCTGCTCATTCAAAACTCCAGGTGAGGAGGAAATCTCCTTTGGGAGAGGCAACTTTTCAAGGTGCCTGACGTGTTACTGCGAGGGTTGACAGCATCCTCCCTGAAAATGTGAACATGTCCCTTTGCTGCTCCGAGGTGAAATGCGTGAGGCAGGGCAGGGACAGTGGGTTTTGGAGCTGCTGTTGTTATGGCTTTGCCATTTGGGGTCAGGAGAGTTCAGCTTTAACATAATCTCTTTGCTTTACCTTCATCTCCTCCCTGGAGAGGTGAAGTTCATACCATCCTCTGCACTTGGGACCCCGGAGATACCCAATTTGCTCATGTCATTGCTCCAGGTGCCGCTGGCCAGACTCTCTTCTCCCTGGGTCATGGTAAAAAACCAAGAGTATTCGCAGTTTGAGGGCAAAACAAGTGAGGGCTGGGGAAAGGGCAGTGGCTCACACAGAACTGCATGGCACAGGCAGGGCTCAGTGCAACTTTTCGGGTGGCTGATGTGTTTTGTGTGGGGAACTGAGTCAGAAAGAAAGAACTCGTGGGGGAAAATGTACCTTTAGCGACATCCACCAGCTCTTCCTGCAGTCTCTCGCTCACCTCGCAGGGACACCAGCTTGCTCTGCCACCGGAGGCCAAGCTGGAAAACCACTGCTGCAGGCATGACTCCACAGGGGCCTGATCCTGCTGTGGGAGCCAGGTCCTGCTGTGGTGGTCTGGTTTGCAGGATCTGAGCCTCAACCCCGGCAGCCGCACACCCGGTATCTTCTACTAGACTCCTCTTTGTTGGTGAGAGGGAATAAAGCATCTTAAATGTGATGCCTCTAATGAGGCACTAAGGTGGATGGGTGTTACTTATGAGGGATGTCTTTCCTGCATGGAAAAGAAGTGTATTTTATCCTCCATCACTTGCAAAGCATTCAGATTTTGAAGGGTGCTTCTGTCTGTGGCAGCCTAAGCACAGAGCACGGCAGAAGCCTCCTTTTCCGAAATAACCCCCAAGCCAAGTCCTTTCCACTGCAGGACAGCCTCCCACTTCAGCAGCCGGGAAGCCCATCCATCCTTGCCCTCTCAACAAAGCCCTGCTCAGGCATCAAGAGGTAAAAATAAATGTCACTCTGCGCTTCCTGATGATTCCACAAGATTCACGCAAACCAGAGCCCTTCATTAATTATTTAGCTTCAGGGAAATGTGCCAAAGGGTTCTGACACTTCAGATGTGCAAAGTAATTGGCACATTTACTTCCCAGCTAATGGGGAGGCCAAAATAAATTGTACTGGGCTGAGTGGGTATGCATGGGTGGGCAAGGGAGTGTGGGCCAGGACCTTGCTGCCCTTGCATGTGGTTTCATCCATACCCCTGAGCCCACGGAGCTTGACTCTGTCTCAAATGGCTCAGAGTTGTCCCATTGTGTGTCAGTGTGGGCTGAGCATGTCACTTCACTCAGCCACGGCCACCTTCATCATCCCCTCTGTGCACCCCTATAAGCAGCCTGTCTCCGTGCATCACACCTACCTTTGCTCTGTGCCTGCTCCATGGTTGCTCCGGCTCCTCGAGGCAGCACCGGGGCTGCTGGTTAGTGTGCTCTGAGTTGCCAGAGCAGGATTGGACCCCATGTTGTGAGCGGTGTGGAGCTGCAGCCTGCGTGCAGGGCTGTGCTACTTCCCAGTTGCTGAAGCACGTGGTGACAAGCAGAAGCTCTCCCTGCTCCAAAATAAGTAGGTCTCTACTGCAGGTTTCCAACCTGAGGAAAACAAACAAATGCAGAGCAGCGTGGTTATATTTATCTGAAACTTAGGAGCTGTGGTTCACAGGGAACTTTGATCACTTCAGATGTCAGGCAACCTGGGGAAAAAAAGGAGAAAAAAAAATCACAGTTAAAAACCAAATGTTTTGGAAAAGGTAAGAGCTTCTGCTTCCAAAATAAAGCACAATCCCTTCTCTTCTGTCCCCCAGTACAGACATCCTAATCCAGAGGGTTGATGTCTCTTAACTTCAAGCTGAGGGTACTCGCAGGCTGAGGTTTCCAAAGCCTGGACCCACAGGTGCTGAGGACCAACAGGACTCAGAGACCTGCCTGGCATCCAGCAACAGCTGATCATGTGTCCCATACCTGTGAAAGAAGAGGTTCAACATGGCATTTGGGTTGAGGGTTTGGGTTTGGTTTGTTTATACGTACAAAGATTGTGGTTTTCTTGAATTCATCATGATCTAAAATTAATGTCATGGCATTATATTTCATCTCTGATTCATTTTCAAGACGTTAATTTTAAGTATCTGGCATATGGAATGCAAGAACCTTAGATGGGACACAGGGATATCGTGCTTTTGGTCCCTGGATGTTCTTATTTAGAAGGAGTTATCTGGTACAGTGCAAAGGGGTATTTGGTGGCACCTCAGTCAGGGGCTTTCAGCAAAGCCCCATATACTAAAATGTTTGCAGGGAATGCAGCGCTTGGGGAAAGCAGTTCAGAAAATCCTAGCAGACCTTTTGCAGTGCTCACCCAGACCCATTTTACTCTTGTCTTTGGAATTCCCCAGTTTCTGCAAAAGCTCAACCTGTTGCATGGGAATTCACTGTTCATGCAGAAAATGCAACACACTGTCCCTCCACCCTGCGCTGTTTGTGTACAGTGCTCTGGGACACCAGCTCTTTCTGTACCTCTGCAAATCTACACTCTGAAATTACTGCTGCCACGGCCGTATCCTGGTGTTATCCATCATTGAAGCAGAGGGGTTAAATGTGCTGTGATATAAAATAAACATTTTCCCTTGTTTAGTTTGGTCCAGTGAACTTTCATGCTGCTTATTAATTGATAAAGATGGCAAAATAATTCCGTTTTGCATAATACACCCATAAATTCACTCTGTACCTCCTATTATATATTCACACTCATCCCAGAGTAGTGGGTTATCAGTCCTTTTGCAGAAGCAATCAGGAAAACGTGGCTTGGGGTGTTTAACGGTATCATTGGGGAAATCTGAATTCCTTAGGCCTTTCAGTTTGGCTTTCTAAATATGAAATAGTTTTGCTGATCTATCTTTAATCCTTTGGCCCTCAGAATGGGAAATGAAATTGTCTTTTCTCACATACTCGACGTCAGCATCCAAATCAGGACTTTCTCATTGTGTGCAGAGAGGGGGAGCAGGATACATGTTATACTCTGTTTTTCAGAGAGAAACCCATTTCCACAAATTCAGTGGGTTTATCTGGGTTCTGCATTTTGTTCTTCCCTTTCTCCTCATTTTGCATCTGTATGCACAGGAAATCTAGTTTTAGGGATGACTGATGTTAAGTTCTTAATGAGCTGCCTCCAGGGTGTGGATTTTCATTGCGTATTTTGCTTATTTGATGCTGCAAGCTTGCTTGGCCTTGCTTATGGTATCTTCCGTAAGATACATACATATGAGGCATCCTTTCCTCTGCCCTTTGCCCCAGCAGAGGGGATGTGCCGGGACAGGACCAGCCCCCGCAATACTCAAACCATTGCTACTTTGCTGTGTCGCTCTCCTTCCAGCTGATGTCCTAAAATGCCTCACGAAACTGTTTTCCCTGCTTGTTTCCCCAGCAAACACAACTCTGACCACTTCCCAGGCAACACTTCTGGCACATCATTTCCTGGTCTAATCCTTCTAATTACCCTTGAGGCCCATAATAACATTTAAAAATCCAAGTGCTGCTTCACTGTCCAAAGAGTTTCTCTAGCCAGGGCTCATACTGGCTCTCACCAGAGCCCTGCTCATTCTCTCTCTTTGCTTTCCCCCTCCCACAGCCTTGCACTGACATTCCTGTCTTGCACACCAGTATTTTATGTCCTTCATTTTCCCTTTTGTTTTTCTTTTCCCTTGGGCAGTGCGAGCACGCTCCTTGCCTGTAGCCCTTCGTGCCACACAGCACTGTGACCATCCCTGCAATGAGCAGCCTCCCTCTGCCTCCTCCATCGCCTTTGCAAGTGCTATAGGGCTGCATTTGCTCAAGGCAGGAGCTGCTGCTTTCTAACCAGCCCCTGCCCGACCTGTTCCCACTTCCTCTGCAACCTCAGCCAAGATTTTTCCATATTAGCAGCCAATTTCCCAGCCTGAGGACGATGTAGAGCTGTGGCTCAGTAAGTGCCATCCCTCCCTTTGCAGAGAGCATTTTGGTACCCAGGAGTCTTGCATCCAGGGAGCAGGCGGTTGTGGCTATTGCATCCAGTGGTGTATTAGCGATCTGTTGCTGTTTTCTGGGGAAAGCTGGGGTTTCCATGACAATTGTGTGTCAGTACAGCTGGTGCGTGCATGGCCACAGCATCTGCACACCTCTGCCACGAATGCATTTATCCTCCCGGCCCCCCTGTGCAGTGGGGTGGGGGCAGCAAAGATGCCCATGCTGAGATGCTTGAAGCAACTCTCCATCACAGTACAGAGGGAGGAGCAGCTCAGGGCCTGCTGGCTGACTCCCTTCCCCAAAGAAAATGACTTTTTCAAAACAGGGGCTGGGGAAAGGGGCTTGGTCTGCAATAAGTCATTCTGCACCTTCTCCCCCCGCTGCCTGGTTTGGGCCGGCAGGAGGAGTGCTGGGAACAGGAGCAGAGGAGCCAGCAGACATGCCGCAAACCAGAGCCCATTTGCAAGTACCCCTGGCTGCCTCTGAGAATCCCAGCCTGAATTGAGAGCCTGTGGCACTTAGTCTCCTGAGCCTCTGCCTGCAGGCTGTTGGTTTAATTTGCAGTCGCGTTTGCGCTATTTGTAGTTGCGTTTTGCTCTTGGACAAGCATCCCAGCCCCTGCACTGGCACCTGGAGCTTCAAAACTTGGGCCTGATCCCAGTAGGGAGAGGAGCGAGGAGCATCCCCTGTAAGCTGAAAGCAAGGCTTCAGGCATTTCTATGGATCATCTTCCCTGGGGGCTGCACCAGAGCTGCCTCAGCCCAGGGCTTGCGTGTGCGGAGGAGCGAAGGGCAGGACTTGACTGGGCAGGACCTGTCTAGTGCTGCTGTGCTGCAGAGCTGCGATGGTGTGGGACTTTGCCTGGGCTCACAGCAGGGCCTGCCTGGGGCACAGCTCTTTCTGTGCAGCACCACCCCACGTGCCTGCATCCTTGTACTGGGGTGTGTCGCTGCGGTTTACACAATCCTCATGCCGGCACGGAGCAGACCCAGATGCCAATATGGTGTGCAGAAAGCTCCGTTTATTAAGTGCAACAGAGTTATATTTATAGGCACAGAGTTTCCATACATGCACTGATCACGCGCTTCAAGGTTACAGTTAATTGGCTTGTTAGTGAAATTCACGCGCCTATTCTAACACTATAATTGGCTAGTTAGCTTCACTCTGAGTACATGTCCGTACTTGTCCGTTGTCCATCCTTGTTTACAAACCTGACAGCAGCAAGTCCTGCTGCTCCTTAACGTCTCCCACAGGGTGGTCCCTGCTCATGCTCTTATTTCTGCCTCTTACTGCCTCTTCCTCACAGCAGAGGAGCTCAGAGGGGCTGTGCCTGCTTTGCAGGGTGCCAGCAGTGCATAGGGAGCCAGTGAGATAAGCTGCTCCAGGGCCACCTCGTCTGCACCCAGCACAGAACCTTGTCCAGGCAGGGACTGGGTCCCTGGTGGCTTGTGGCAAATCCAGGCCTTGTTTTCCCAGCTCAGCCACTGACTGCCAGACCTTGCTTTGAGAATTTCCTAGAAGTGTGTCTTCTTCATTTCTTCTGGGCATGCTTGACCAAAGGGGAGGCTCCTCTGTCCCCCAGCATCCTTGTCCAGCATGAGGCAGGATTTGACCATTTCCAGGAGCAATGGCAATCCTGATTCATCTTTAAGATCTTGCTTGGTCTCCACTGATACAAGAATGGCAGCCAGGAACACCAGCCCGCAAGTTGTATTACAAAAATGCGTGAGGATCCTTTGCTGGAGCGGCAGATGTGCTGGGTGCTGCAGAAATTAAGCTTAAAAAGCAGATGATGCCCCAAATTTAAATAGACCAAGCAGACCCAGAGACCGAGGAGAGATGATTCCCAAGGTCACGTAGAAAGCCTGTGGCAGATGCAAGGACTGAACAGAGATCTCCTGAGGCCCAACCACACTGTGGTCTCAGGACTGCCTTCTCTTTTGTCTTCCAGTCCATTAGGAAGATCAGTTAATGACATGGAATTAATAATGCCAGCTGCAGCACCAGCAGTGCTGTAAAGGAGACAAATTTAGCAGCACAGGCTTAAAAGCGGCAAGCTTGAAAATAGGGGTAGGCTGCAAGTGCCATAAGAGCCTGCTCTAATGGGGGAGTGCATTAGGTCAGCCAGAGTTTTAGGGTCTCATCAGCTTTACTGACCGAATCTTAAAGGAGGAATGAATATTTACCAACTACCTCCCCCAGAGGAGAGAAACACCCAATTTTTAGGTTCCCAGCAGCTGAAAAAAATAGTCCCACTGGAAAGAATCAAAAGACTTTTCTGGGTCATGGCAGGAATAAAGCCTTCATTTCTATGATCCTCACGGTTCAAAAATAACATTAAAGAACCAAGAGAAATTATCCACTGCTGAAGAACCAGGAGTAAATCAAACCTGATTCTTATGTGTTAGATGTGCTGTTGACTGTAGCAGTCGGTGAGCTCAGACAGCACTGCAGGAGTGGCAGCCATCTCTGGGGTGGCTAGTGAAGAGGATCTGTTCCAGGGTCACTGAGGGACTGCACATCAATGGTTCAAAAACCAGCACAGAAAACTCTTTCTCAACAATAGCACGAAAGCTAAGGACTTTCCCCTAAATGGCTCGTTTAGTAGGATTCCAAGAAAGGCCACCTCATTCCTAGAGAGGGGAGCAAGTGCAAATCATGCCTCCCCTGATTCTTTCACCCACTCATTTGACTCACATCACATGGTTGTTGCCAAAGACCTTATGATTATCTCAGACTTTGAACAAAAATGAGCACAAAGAACAGTTCTGGTTAGCAGAAAGTAAAACAGAGACAGCAGAGCAGAAGCTTAGCAACGCATCTCAAAACACGCTTCTGGTCCTTCTGAACAACCCAAATATTTTTACTAATGATGTGAAAAACCCTCATAAACTCAGCCATTTATGAGATCGCACAAAAGCTGGAACATTATGTGACATACCAGGACACGGGTTTTCTTCTGCTATGAGTATTCAGCTAAATTGCACCAGTTTAAGACCATATTGTCTTTTTTACCAGTTTATTGATTCCTTTTGTGGTCTAAAGACCTGAGAAAAAATGTAATTCATCACTGCATTACATCTCCTAAGAGAAAATACCAAAGACCTGGGACAAGGACAGAGCTGTCTATGCACCACTTAGGCTGAATAGTGATGGACCTGAAATAGCCGTTAGCATCTCCTAGCTCATGGCCTTTTCACCTGAGCTGTCTGTGAGCCATTCTGCAGCCCAGAAAATGTGTTGTGCAAGAATTGAGTGCAAGACAGCGGGAATGGTGAGAGCAGAGCCAGGATCTGGCCCATCCCTCTGCTATTGACAGCCTCCTCACAAAAATGTAATTGCTGGCTGCCCTTGGCTTGGAGTATTCTGGCAAAAAATCCCCATTGCTCTTTAAAGCTTCGAGACATATTAATGCAACTTTTAAAATAGCATCCTCTCTATTTTTGTTGCTAATGCTAAGAACAAATTAGCTTAGAAGAAAAACCCAATGATCTCCCTTAATGCTATTGTTCTTCTAAAGTGCTAAACGTCAGGATCTTACAGCACCACGTTGCAGATCTGGTGCTGCCCTCAATGTGTCCCATGATGCGTTGATGCGGAGTGATGCAGAGCGCTGTTCTGAAAAACATTATCAGTCCAAAGTATCTTCAAAGTCACTGCACTTAGAGCAGGACTGGCGATGGTTTCAGCTCTACCTTTGAATTTATTATCATTAAATACTCTTGGAAACCAATGCTCACTTCCACTCTGCCCTGCAGCAGGATTGTAAGGGACAGCCCTGAAATTTAGGACTGGTTGTGATCTTTCCCATGGTAGAATACTGGATACTTCTGAGCTCTTATGGACTGTTATGCCAATTCAAGTATATTTACTTTAAAAGTCTTAAATGTTGCTAACTCTGACCTCACCAAAACTCAGCAGCAGTGCACAGGCAGGCTGAGTCACTGTGGAAGTGGTAGGACCTTCAGAGGGAAGCAAGGTAGGGCTGGAGAGCTAGTCCTGGTGCACGGCTCGTTGTGTCCCTGTAAGCAGCACAACCTGGTGGCCCACACACCATAGCGGGGTGTCCGTGTCCTTTGCTGAGCTGCAGTCTGTACCTTATCCAGCCATCCTTGCTGGGATTGGATGGATGGAAGGAAATGAGGCAGACAGCAATACCCTACTCGTGTTAACTTGCCCAGTGGTTTCCCTCAATGGAAGGTTTGGATAGGCTGAAAGCAACCAAGTAACTTTATTTTACTCAGTCCTTACCCCACACAGCCTACATACCCGGGTCTTTATCTCCAGCACAGCTACTTAACAGGCACATACTCGTGAGCCCACTTGGCTTGTGGCTGTGCCATCAACACTGAGCTTTAGGTGACCTCACTAAATCATCTTAAGGTCTGCAATCATTTCAGTTACATCCTGCGGCAGAAGGAAGCTTCCCGTGGACAGTGCTCTGAAGGGAAGGGAAGCAAATTCCACTTACTGGTTCTAATTCTGCTTCTGTTCATGATGAGGAAAACTGTCGTCCAGCACTGCAGTACCTTGCAGTTGATGCCAAGATCTCTGCCCTGTGCAAGTCTCACCCTTTTAAGATCCAGGCAGTGCCTTCCAGTCTGCTCAGTAAATGTTCAGTTGGTGGTCCTGGTTTAGTTCTGTTGCGAAGGAGTAGTTCTTCTCACCCGCAGTCTATTGACGGCCACCTGCTTCCTCCTAATTCTGGCTCACTACTTACTGAATACGTAATTTAAATTCTCATTGTAGAAATTATTTTTTTTTATCAATTGCCATTTTAGTCTTGGATCCACCCAGTGCTGATTGGAATTTTGTTAAACTTTGTCTATGTAGACACACCAACAGCATTAACAGCGCTGCCTCTGTCCCTCGCCTGACTCGGCTCCTGGGACAAGTGAGTGTATGGTGGAAGACCTTCTTAGCCATTCGCACTGTCCAAGTCTGTTCATCTCACCGTTCCAGTTCAGTTCTGTTTCAGTTGCAAATGCATCGTTCTTCTTACTGGTGGTTGGATTCTGGTGCCCATGAATTAAAATAGCTCTGGAAGTAGCACGGAACAGTCCAATCACATGGGCCAGGTCTGAAGAGACATTTTTGCAAAGGAAGGTAAGAATTTAAGCAGGAAAACTGATGGTATGGTTCGTTTTGGTAGCCTGGGGAAGGAGATGGAGACCTGAGACCTGGGCAAGAAAAATCCCTACCAACAATGAAGGAAAGGAGAAATCATCACTGTTTCATACCAGACTGTGATGTTAAACATACCTGGACCACTATTCTGTCCAAAGGGAAATTGTCTTTTATACCTGGCTGAGAAGTGTGGATTACAGTGAGATGAAGCAGAGATTTTGTGTCTTCTCATTGCTGCGTTGCTGGTGGTACGTGCCCAATAGCCATGAGTTTAACTGATGCTCTAAGTTTGAGGTCTCTGTGGATTTTTTTCAGGGACTCCAGGATTTAGGAGTTTCATTTGAATGATGACTGTTTTATATACGCCGCTTGTAAATACCTTATATTATGGATTGGTGCTGGGAACCCCATTGCAGAGCTGCAAACAGCGCACAGGGCAAAACTTATCAATAGGGATATCTTCTGCACTTGCAGAGGTCTAAACTGATCGGCCCATGCTGAGAAATCACCCCTTGCCAGCCTGTTTCTTCCTTCTTTTAACAAAGCCAAGAGGAACACAAAATCAAGACTCATAACATTGTTTGTAGGTGATTTAATCTTACTATATGCCATGACAATTGAAGCCAGTTCTGCACCAACTAGTTAATTATTTCCCTGTTAGGGGACTAAAGATGCTGGATTCAAGCCTAAGCAAGTCTTTGGGGTGATTTCAAAGACGGCTTTGAAACACTAACAATAGCTGTTGGCCTCTGTAATCCCAGCAGAGTTTCTCAGTTAAAGATTAAGATCACACTGTGGTGAATCCCTCCTTAAATTTTGGCTTTCTTCTATGAGATGAGTTACCTGAGGGAAGGATGAGTGACCTACTACTGCCAGTTGGAGGAGATCTCTGTTAAAGACATTTATTTTTGAAGCCAAAAGAGCAGAGAGGTTCGAACTCTGTTCCCCATGCTGATGTGTACATGCCCAGTGTGTCTATGCTGGTGTTTGTTTCCACATAACAAAGCTAAACTCAGTATAACCTGGCTAAAGAAAAATTATTTCACAAACTAGCTTGATCAAAAACATTAATACAGCCTCATAGCTGAGAAGTCTCCAGCTGGGATCGTTCTGGCAACGATGACTGGACCAAGTCTGATCTGCTGTATCTCAGGTCACTCTTCAGTGAAACAGCATGACTTTCGGCGGGGTTTCTTTGTGATTAATAACCACCCCATAACCACCCCAAAATCTGAAAAGGCGAACAGGTTGGGTGGATGTAAAGCATTTTCTTTCCCAGTATTTGCCATGTGCAGCCATTGCGTAGTTACGATGTTTCTGCAAAGCTACTTACAGATGCTTATTGAGGGGGAAACTGAGGCAGAGGCAGTGTCTTACTGAGGGAGGAGAGTTAAAATTCAGCTATTATTTTCACAAATTGTCCTGTATACCTGCACTTTATGCATCCTGATTTATGCAGCATAGCGAGGAGGCAGTGCTCATGCCCCGCACACCCTAACCTGGGTGCAGCTTGCGGTGCTCGGCATCCCGGTGTAGCAGGGCTTGGCACTAGGGCCTGGGGGGCCATGGGCATCACCCCGTGCCTGTGGGTGCTCATGTCTGCAGGGGCAGAGGGGTGATCCCCGGTGGTGTGGGTACTCTGCTATTTTCTTCTGTTTCTGGAATAGTTTTGAAAAAAATAGCAAAATGGGAGTTGCTCTGTTGGGGTCGGATCCTGACCTTGGTTTTCTCCTGCCTGCTCCCCGACCTCACCCAGCTGGGCAGAGGAGAGGGGGGCATCAAAACCTGGAGGGGTTGGATGAAATTTGGCCCTCACAAAAAATAAAAAAAAAGAAGAAAACACCAGATTTCATCACTCTCAAGAAATTTCTGGAACGTGAATAGTCACAACCATACAGCCACGTAGGAAACACTGCTCCCCCCCCACCCCCCCTCCGCCCACACCCAATTTGTTTTTATTTCTTTGCCGTCAGGTTGCCTTAACCATTTCGATGGCTTAGGAGGCTAAGCTGCCGAGCGCAACGCTTTTGATTTGAAAAGGGACTACATCCCCTTTTCAAAGGAGCCTGCTCCCTAGGGCAACCACATCACACTGCTGATTTGCTGCAGTGGAGACCGCAGCGCGTACAATATGCCCTCCCCCCTCCGCCTGTGCTGCTTACAGCATCAGTCCGGAGCCGAGCGGGGAGACGGGAGCGATACCCGCTAACCCACCCATGCTCGGGAATGCCTGACTGGTAACGCAGTGCCTCCGACGAAAGGACCAGCAGTTTCCTGAGCTCATCCGAGATGCAAGCCAGTGCCGATTCCACCAAGATGGACTGTCTTTGGAGCAACTGGAAATGTCAGGGTATTCTATCTATTCTAGTGTTGCATGCTAGACGGACTGCATGTAAGAGGAGGCAAAGGCAGGATCCATCCATTTTTGCATTGTTCACCTGTGGGCCTTTGCATGCTGTTTTCTTTCCCTCCCGGGGAAGCTTTTCTTTGGGGGTAATTTAAGAAAGGAAGATAAAAAGCCCTTAATTCTGCTCTTTGAATGTATTTCTCCCATCTCCAGCTGTCTCACCCTGAAAGCATCCAGGATACAGGACCTTTCTTCCCACCTTACAGCTCATTCCCAAAGCATCCGCCCTTGCCATTAGCGGTATCATTTCTCATCCCTGGCTCTCTCCGTCGGGCTGCTGCTGGCATGATTTCATACCTTTCGGGCTTTAGGAAAGCTGGGTGAGGGTGAATTTGTGCCCGCTCGGGCTCATGAGGGTTCGAGGAGGTTGCGTTGGGCGCCTCGGTGCATCCTGCCCACGGACACACCCATGGAGAGGGCTTAGCCTAGCGCCGACACAAAGAAGACACAGCTTCGGCAACCAGTGCGATAGCACCGAGGCGGCCGCGGCATTGCCACCGCCTTCATACTTTGCTGTAGGATTGCTGTAAAAAAACCCGAATTAATCCCTTCGTTGTGCTTTCAGGCACTCCGCTGAGCCGTTCGGGGGTAAAATATTGCCGGGATGTTGTCTTGCTGCTGAGCAGGCGGGGGAACAATAGCATCTCCCTTTTGGGCTTATTTTCATTGTATTTGGAGCGGGTCAATGTCTGCGCTGGGTGGGGCTGGCTACCTTCCTGGGCGCCTCGGACAGCTTTTCAGCCATTTTTAGTCGGCTTCACACTTCCCAGCCAGCATCCAGCCTTTGTTTTGATAAAAGACAGTCTCTGTGACGCTGCTTGGTGGGCAGATTAGAGGGAGAAAAGCTAGCGGCTGATCCTGCCGGGCGGGCTGCCGGCTGCTTTGGGCAGGCTTTGTTCGAACATATTCTTTAATTTTAAGGTGCGTGTTTACGCTGAAGAGACAGTACATGATGTTAATGCTTAACAACAGGGTCCCTGAGAGAGGGATTATGCTATCGCATCACCTCGTCGAAGGGTCCAGGATGCTTGCAGACATAGTTTCATAAACATAGCTCGATGTAACAGCAGCCAGAAAACCTTCCCAAAGTGTTTTTTTGGGGAGGGGAGGGCAGGGGAAGATCTTTCAGACTGACATTTGTCGCCAGGGAGCTGGGTATTTTCGCAGTCATAATTCAGCACCTAATTGTATTCGCAGTCTGAGGGTTTTTTAAGATGAGTGGCTGGAAAGTAAACAGAGGCACCTGTTAAATGCAGCCTCCAGCAGCTCTGGCTTCCCATGTCTTACTGAAGGGCTGGGGTTTTCAGTAGGATTGCACGATTCCTGAAGCTTATACAGGAGAGCCACAAGCAAACTTCAGCGTCTTTCTCTCTGAGCTTTGCAGATAAACTTCCTTCTTGGGTGGGCTTTGGGGTTTTTGTTTGTTTTCTTTCCAAAAAGGCTCAATATTTTGCTGATCCTTGTAAAAACATTAATTTGCTGAGTCAGATTGCTGAACCACCTGTATTTTAGAGGCAAATTAAATAGTGTCCCTCTTTATCAGAAAAAAATTAATATTTTTTCATAAACTAAAACAGGGGGAAATAACAAATGTCTTTCTGCTATTGTTTATTAATAATGAATAATAATAGTGGGCTCTCTCTGCTTCTGTGCTTTCCTTTTGGAAACCAAGAGGTAGATTTGCTGAAATTTAAATGACATAATATGCCCCATGGTGATTTGAGAAAAAAAAACCCAGATCTGAAAAAATCAACGCAGCTAAAATAAATCACTTGCCTCACTTCCACATCATTTGCATAGCTTTTGCTTTTTCCTGGGTGATGCTTTATGATTGAAAAATGATCCTGCAGAAACCATGAAATAGTCATAGAATATTATTTATGTCGACAAAATTCTTTGATCAGTCCCAGATAAAATAGAGGAAATTTAAAATTCAGAAGGATGAAGTCTAACGACTTGATCCATTGATTCTTTTAATATCTATTATTCATGTAGTCTCCCTTTCAACCCAGAATATCAGTTTTGTGCAAACCTGGAGTCGTATAATTTTGCCAGCTTCATTATGGATGGAATGATGGTTCCTCTTCTGAAAACTCTGGAATATATATGTGAACGTAACAGATGCAGACACAAACCTCCGTTAATACAGAGCATATTTCTACTGCAATTATGGAGATGCAACATTGAAGTTAACAAGTTTTAATTAATAAACAATCAAGCCTGCAACTAGCTGTATCATTGGTTCACCCTTATATTACTTACAGTTGGTGTAAAATTGGGTAGGGATCTTGAGAGGCTGCAGGGACACTTGGTGAAGCTTTGGCTTTGCCCTGCTAAATCAACGTGGTGTTATTTTCCTTGCAGTGAAGTGATTGATGCTGCTGCACACGTCTAGAAATACTGCAGTGTGCTTTACCTGTCCATCCTGCAGGTACAGCGTGATTATGTCGGTGGTAGGTCATGCTACACCCCTCAGGGAGCAGGAGAGTAATTTGCCCCTGCTGAGCATATGCTTCATTCAACATATTATCTTAGGTGGCTTTGGGGAATTGCAGCCAGCTTCCACGCCCAAGTCATCTTTTGCGCTGGAAGCTGATATATTTGATGTAGGCTGGGATGGAGCCATGCATAATGCATGAGCATGCAGAGAAATGACTCTGGCTGGCCATGATGGGTGAGGTGGGCCTTCATGTAACAACCTATGGCCAGTGACGGCTGCATGACGCATCACAGTGTGTAGCTTCCACAGGGGATGAAGTGTGCCTCCAGGTTCAATTGGTGGAGTGAGTCTCTCTGCCTTTCCCAGGGACTCGGCCCAGCTCAGCAGGACACATCCCCAGGCCTTGCTGGAGAGGTTTCTCTGGAGCAGGAAGGTCTTTCCACCCCAGCTTGGTGGAGCTATTTGATGGTAGTACACTGGTCCCCTCTTCCACTATTTCTTCTACATGCCAGCTCTTGGGTGGTCATAAGTGACATGGTTGTTCCTGCAGCTTCAACCTCCTGTAAGACTTCTTAAAAAAAAAAATTCTGGAAGATCCAGAGAAAAAGGCCTGTGACCCATTTGTAGAAATGGTCCTAAACAGTATTCGCATTTTAATTATAACTTAGCGTGGAAAAGGACTGCAGACTTCATCAAATCCATCTCACTGACGTAACTCTGCTGGGACTGGAGTTAGTGAGTAGCATTTTCTTGGCAGCTGTTTCCAGAGAGCCAGATTCCTTGCTTGATGGATACATCAGTTGGTTTCCAAAGGGTGCTGAGAAGCTGCACCAACTATTCATGGCAATGTTCCCCTCTTTAAGACTGATTAAGAAGTTCAATGGCACTAATGTGGATGCACGTTATTAATCTATAATCTTATTGACTGTTCTGAAGTCTGTCTAATTACAGCTGTTATCATGAGAATATACTTTCAGCCAGTTGGTACCTTCAGTGCTCTCCTGAAAATATTGCGAGCTGAACTCTCAGCTGGGATCCACTTGTCTTGCTCAAAGGAGCTCTCCCTCTTTACGGCAACTAAGGAGCTGTCCCAGTAGTTTGTTCTCATGTTGGACCTTGGTAGAGATAAGAACTTGGAACCAAGTCATCACCTGATGTAACCAGTTTAGCCAATAGTTTCACAAAACCACACTAATTATGAGGAACTGACTTCCTAATTTCACAGTTGATTTCCTGTGAAATTTGAATGAAACTTGTCAATAATTTCTTCCACTTGCAGATTTGCTTTCATGGTTTTTTGTTGCTGCTGCAGAAGTTGTATCAGTCCTTCCTCAAGCACATTCCTGTTGATGGCGATACAACTGCAAGATCGAGAGCTTAAAGTTAGAGGACAAACTCTCTTAGACGAGCTTTGCACTGTTCGACTGCCAGCCATCCCACAAACACCTTGACCTAGGTGGTATCAAAAAATCAGATTTCAATAGCTGTGCCAAAATATGCTCTGCACACCTGCTCTGTCATGTCTGAATGCAATTTTTTTTTCTTTTCTTTTAAGAATAGATGGACAATATTCTGTCATTGCCAGATTGAGGAGAAAATTCCCCCAAAGTAAGATTATTTTAAGGTATTTCCTGAGGAGTAATTTAAACCCTAGCAAGAGGAAGATGATGGAGCAATAGCTGAAGGCAGCATTGGAGGGCCGCTTTTGCTTTGATTAGGTCTCTGGGAAGTGAGTTTTGGTGAGGCTTTTTTGATACCAGAAGCGATACTCTCTCCATGTCGTATGAAGTTCTCACAAATAACATAGGTCTGAGCCGTTCATTTTGAAAATCTGCAGATTTTCCAATGTTTGGACAAGTTAGGAAGGCTCCGGGTCTGTTATTTTGGTCCAGAGGCATCTCAGGAAAATCTTAACATTTCTGTAGCATTATGTGTGTTCAGGGGCTGCATCCAGGGACTCTGCTTGTTCTCCTTGGTTTCTGCTCACTTAAGGTGAGAGCAACATCGTCCATAGAAACTGGCCAGGGCAGGTAATGATATGGTTTGATGAGCAGGACGTGGTTGCAGGGGGGCTTTCTCCTGCCACTATATTCAGTCCTGGTCCTAAAGCATCTCTCATGTGATAACAACAATAACAACTTTAATAATAACAATAGTAGTAGTAATAATAATAATGATAATGCTAAATAATACTACAATAGACTTGTGTGCAGCATGGTTGTAGGGCTGATCTTTTATTGCGAATCCTCTCCTGCCTACCCAAGCCCACTCTGGTGCCTCACATAAAGCAGTCGATCAATACTTTTTTGTTCACATCTTGATTTTGTAGATGGAGAAGGTTATAATGTGGAGAGCATCCTATATAAAGACTTTCCTTTCCCCTGGTCCTATTCCTGCTCCAGATCTCCTCTTATCAGAGTTTAAGGAGTAAGAAGATCTGAACTTTCATGTTGAGTCTTGGGGCAGGTGGATGATAAAGATATGAAGCTGGCCTGAGAAAGTTAATGGACGAAGTGCATGCAAGAGTTAGAGGTATGGAGGGATCCCTCGAGGCTGGAGATAAAGGATTAGGAGAGAAGCTTCATGAAACAGCACAGATTCTCTGTCTTGGCGCTGCTGTTAATCACAGCAGTCTCCTGAAGGCACCAGACTGCTCATTAAATGGTGTATCCATCTGCATTACATTTGAATCAGACCTGTTGTGGGGAGGGGAGCAACGACCACATTGGATCCTTCACTGGAGAGCAGAGGGAAAGCCTGGTCCTGCAGCCTGTGGTTAAAACTGCAAACTAAAATTCCTTTGAGCCTTAGCAATATTTACTTCTATTCAAAGACTTCCAGCTTTGGGGCATTTATTGCCAAGTATTGTTGTGACAATGTGATAAACAAGATTTCCCTTCTTCAGTTATGTTTCCTTTTCACTTCCAGTAGGTCTGAGAAATGCCTTATGAAGGCGTTCACGTTTATGAAGTCATAATATTACACCATATACAGAATTAAAGGCTGTGTGTAGACAGGCATTTCTCACTTCCCATTAATACTAATACCAGATAGGGAATGAAGCTGTACAACCCATTGATTTTACCTCGTAAGGTGGCCCAATGGGATCCCCATTGTGGGGAGGGCAGCTTGATCACATCCAAGGGTGTTATTAGTATGCTGAAGGGCGTATAAACTCTTATTCAATCATCAAGGCCCATGGGTCTCATTTGAAGGCTGGATGCAAAGCCTTTGCACATGCTTTTTGGACTAATTTCCATGTAAACACTGCTAGATGTGTGTTCATTTTTCACACGGTTGTTGCAGTAGAGGAGAAACTTGCAAAGTCAGAAGGAGAGAACAGAGGTTTTCAAAGGAAGGGAGGGAGAAGCTGTGGAAGATGTGAATTGTCCAATCCGAGCTCAGTTATTTTCACTAATTTTCATCTTAAAATGCTTTCCTTGAGACATGGAATGGAAAGATCCCCATTTCTCTTACACAAATATTTTTCAAAAACATAACCACGCAGGAGTCTGAAGGTGTGAGGACATTTTAGCTACAAGTTGGCTTAGATTCTCTATTCTGGGGTCTCCACTCAGGAGCCTTGGGCTGCTGCCCCACACCACGGTTCTGGGGACCACATAAACCACCAGAGCCCAGTCCTCATGTTTCTACCAGGACCTGAGGCGAATGGATTCAGGAGCATCACTACTTTGTGCACCTTGACCATCTCAAGTCGTTCACCCCTTGCATCCAGCACTGCCCTTTCCAGCATCCAGGTCTGTTTGCTGACTTTTTTTGATGCCGAATACTGAGGAGCAGAAACATTTTCAGCTGGAAGCCATGATGAAAGCCGGGAGAGCTTTCAGACACTCTACTCTGGAGCAATTCCGTGCTGGCACAAGCATTGCATGCTGCTGTGTGTAACTACTTTTACTGTTAGATTACTTTAACTTGTCTCACAAATGTGGGTATTGACCAGCTCCTTATATTAACAAGTGGTTGCTTGTATCATAGAGTTTACCTTTGTGCATCGTTAGTCTGGGGGTTGACGCCGATGGAGGACTCACATTAGTTTAATGAGATGATGCTATACCCTAAAGTATAGCTGAGACACTGATTTGGCATCCTTGAGAACTTTTTCTTTCAAACAGAAGACTATTCTGCTGTCGGTGAAAAGACAGGGGCAGGCGATCCTCTCAGATAAAGAGCTCATCACATGTGCTTCTCCAGAAAAACTCTTCAAAAGCAGTTGCAGTGACCTGCAGCACCGCTGACTTAGAGTTGGCTGGCAAGTGCTTCTTAGAAAATACAAGTATTTTAGGGTCTGAGGCAGTTCTGGCAAAAGCCAGAGTCCTTTTATGCTTCCACAAATGAGCCAGAGCTCTGGTGTGTTATACTGGAAAGAGCACAAAGTGACCGACACTGCTTCCCTCCTCCCAGAAGGCTGAAGGGAGATCGTGGAAAGCCACAGCTGAAGAGCTTCCGCATCTTAATGGGCATGATCAGGATTTTAGAGTTGGGATTTTCAAAACTGAAGGAACCCAGACTCCAGTGAAGCCAAGGCTGATTTCAGTGCCTGTTTTCTAAATCCTGTTTGCAAGTCCTAGCTGTAAAACCTTGGGTAGTCTGAAGTTGGCATCTTGGCTTTCAGAAGTGTGTCTTGCTTAGCCAAGTGGGTTGGCCCACTGACCGGTTGCATACCCATCACACATCAACAGGCTGACGTGGCACCAGCCTCCCGCTTCATGCATATTCAGTGTGCGTTGCTCAGAATCATGCCATTGTAGTTGGGTCTGGGCAGTGCTGTGCACTCAGACACTCTCTGCAGCACATCCAGCGCTGGCAGGACGCTTCACCACGCTGGGACCTTTTATTCTTTCACTACGGATTGTCCAAAGCACTTAATTATTATGTCATTTACTCATGCTGTGAGGGATCCCCTCTCCTTTAATTTAACTGGAGAACCCTGTGCCCCTGTAAGAGCTGGACTCAACGCCTGTCTCAGGCTGACCAAGCATGGGGCCAGCATGTGCTGGCAAGTGGCTCTGCAGAAAGGGGGAGGTGTGAAAGGTTGTGGCTCCAGCTCAGCTCCCAGACCCACCATCCTCATACCCACTGCATCCCCATGTGCTGGGGAGGCTGGTCTGAGCTGGGTGGTTGTGTCTCCAGCGGGCAAAGGAAGGGGTGTAGGCATGAACAGGCAGCTACCCTTTGTCAGAGGCTCAGGCCACCATTTCTATTTTGTGACCTGCTGAAGGACAGTAAACCTGTGGGGTCAGTGAGTGTTTGGGGGAGTTGTTTATGATCTTAATCAGTTTTATATGCATATGAGATGAGATGAAACTCAAAGCAGAAAAATAAATGTGGTGGACAACTTCATCTTCCATTTTCATTCCTGTTCAGAATTTAAAAAAGGGTGTGGAGGAGGTTTTTGCACCTGGTTCTGGGTTCATCTGATGGTGAAGGAGCAAATTTCTCATTCCTGTGCCCCTTGGTATCTATTTACAACACCAGACACCACTGTGGCAAGTGCTTGTGCTCTGGTGTAAATGGTTACAGGAGAAAATGGCACCCTGTAAGGATCCCAGCGAAGGGATTCTGCACCCAGTGCGCCTCTGCTCACTTTTAAGGGAGATTTGTTTATGTAAGGAAATGTAGGACAAAAATAATGTAAAAAGCCTTTTAAGTGACTGAAGCTTCAACTGAAGGAGCAAACATGGCTGTGACAGGTAGCTCAGGTGGTTTCAGCAGCATCTCAATCCAGGGGAACTGACACAGCTCCAATCCTGAAGGCCTGCTTGCAAAACCCACTGCTTTCTCCAGGGAAGCCCATGGACCATGGCTGGACCCCACAAGTCTCCACTGATTTCTAGCTCTGAACTCTCCTGCCCCTTCCCTGCCCAGGGAGCTGTGAGGTTCACCTCACTCCTGCACCACTTTTTGTACGGTGGTTTGGCTCACCCCCTTCTCCCTAAGGGAAAGAAGGAGGAAAGGCTGCAGGAACAGCAAATCCCACCTGAACAGCGGGACGTGGCAGCAGTGCCACAGCTCCCCATCCTTGCGAGGGAGACGAGAAGAAGGCGGGTTTGGTTCCTGCCCTTGAAAATCCTAACTAACCTACTGCAAGCTGTGGGGAAGGGTGGTTGTTTTCCTAGGCTGGACCTGGGCACCAGGACAGCCACATAAATATAATTCAACTTGTATCTCCCTCCTCTGCGCTGAGAATTTCCACCGAGCAGTTGGCACATATTATTTCCATGCACATGCGAATGTTTGCCTCAGGTCTAAAAGACGCAGCATCTCTCTCTCCCAGGTCTCAGTTGGCTGGCGAAAGAGGCCAGCTGCCTTTTCATCTCCCCTCACGCGCATGCGTGTGTCCCCAGAACTGTGTCGTTTGGCCTCTGTCCATCTTGCTCTGAGCTGTGGCAAGTCTTTCCTTACCTGATACAGCTTAGTAATACCTCAGTCATTTCATGGCAGAAAGGGGCTAGATTCAGGATATACACATGCCTGATCAACTCTGTTGTGAGTCATTCAGCATCTTCCTTGTTGAGCAGAATGAGAAAAATGCAGTTTGGCACCTTCCTGTGTGAGAATACAGCCCAATTCCAGTCCACGGGAATGTGAGGCAGAAGACACTAGAAAGAGGGGGCTTAGTTGCTCATTTTATATCTTATCATCAATTGGGATTGACTCAAGGAACTCCACTGAAGTGGGGTTTGTGGGTTTTGGCTCAGCTCTCTTTTGTTTGCCTGTGTCCCAGGTAGTGTTTTCCCTCGGTGTGTGGCCTTTCTCTTTCATCTGTAGATGATGCTCCACGTACAGCACCCTGAGCTGGCTCACCTGTGCTCATTTCATTTAACATGACGGTATTCTGTGATATAAAATTTAAAAGTCTCAGGAAGTGAGATTTGTGTAAATTTCCAATGCTGTCCTGTGACAGAGGAATTTTTAAGCACAAACATGATCAAGCTGTGAATAATACCTCCTGTCCACTGGCAAAAGCACACCAGTTGCTGTGTTGTGCTGTGAATTTTTGCAGCTTCTTGACTGAAAAAGAGTATGAAAAATGGTAAAAACGGCACACTTGTGTTCTGGAGGCCATTTTGTCAGGACGGTTTGCAAGTTGCATACCCCAGCACCTCAACACTGTAAGCAATTTGTGGAGCTCCAGCTGCCTGCATCAACAGAGCTGGGGCTGCTGCCGAACTCCTCGGTGTAGGTGCGTGCTCTGACTGTGTTGTAACTGCATTTTGGAGCGTTCCCTAGTCTGTGTCCCTGGGTTTCTGCAGGAAGGACACCTGGTTGTATATCTTGAAAGACTACGGTCTGGTCCCTGATTTGTAAAGTCAGCACTCAGGACCCCAGCACATACCTCCAAGGTCTCCCATTCCTCAGCTTCCACACAGCCCATAGATCCCTTCATGCTTGTGGTCACAGGTCCAGTGCTGAACACTGGCACTTAAAAATATGAAAGAGTCATTGTATTGTGTATATTGATGGAGGATATAGTAAGATGTGAATGTTGCATGAGGAGAGCTCAGAGATACAATAGCAGGTTTGGCATTCAAGCCCATCACTTTGCAAAGCAATGCTGCTCTGTGTAATAGTAATGAGTAATAAAGCTCATTGACTCAAGGCAAATACACTGCAGTGACTCACCGGTTGGGAGATTAGATGGTAAGAACTGCTAGGCTGGATTAATTTTGTTTCTTCTTGCATTTGTGAAAGGTTTTTTGACAGATTGCAGTTTTCTTGAATTTACCTCTTTGTTCAGAATGATTTGACAAGTGGCATCTATCAAATCCATTTGGCTGGTGGTTGTGTCAAGCTGTTCGTGAGGGACTTGTGCAGTGTGTGAAATTAAAGCTGTTGTTTAGATTGTCATGAGCCTGTTCTTTGGCTGGAGAAGAGTCCTCTCAGAAACAGGTCATTGGTGTAAAGAAATTAAATTCACCTTTGTGGACTGGATATTCAGCAATTGTTTCATAAAATTTTGCTTTGTAGCGGCTGTTCCTGATGGTAAGATCATTTGAGGAGGGGTTGGAATAAACTATATGAACTGGGTGAAAAACCTGTCCAAATCAACTGCTTTCCAAATGTGCAGAACATTGTTGAAGATGTTTTCTGCTCTTGCTTTGCCGTAACTAACACCTCTACGGATCTAGAAAAGGGAAGTTATCTAACAGCAGAAAGGGGTTTTTTAATATTTCTGAGATGGTTGGATTTGCAGTAGCAAAGGGATTTTTTCTGTAGTTTAAAGGTCCATCTGAAAAGGGTTTCCTACCCATGTAAGTATTAAGCAGTGGTAAAACCAGGAGTCTTTTCCTTTCTCAAAACTTAGGAAATACCAAAATCCATATTGTCGAAACTTCAAATGGAAAATGGCTTATTGTGGCTAACCCCCAATTTTCTTATTCATTTATCAACAAGCAAAACTTGAAAATGCGTTGATCAAGCATTTGGCATTTGGACTTGCAACAACAACGACAAAAACCCCAAAACCAAAAAAAAAAAAAATCCATTTCCCAGAGTAGCTAAATCAAGTTAGGGTAAAATCTGCCATTCAACTCTAGCAACAACACAAACCCAGCTTGCATTTGCTTTGGGTGCTGCAAGAGACCCACTGTGCTGCGGTTGGAGGATACTCATCCCTGTTAGCTAAGCCAGACGTAGACACATGAATACAAGGATTTCAAGTAGGTCATCAGTTTTAATTTCCTCAGCGCGTTGCTGAAGTCCTTCACAGCCTCTGTTGAGGAGTTCTTGTTGATGCTGATGTGAGCAGGAACATCGCTCCTCCCTTAACCTCCTGAAGGACCTCCAAGCATCACAGTGGGCATGGTGGGCCATCCTCAACACCCTTCCAGCTCCTGCCTTTAACGTGTTGGTCTTCTCTCCCCAGCTATCGACCTATTGTACTGGCGTGACATCAGCAGACAGGGATCGTGTTTGCAGCCTCCTGTTGCTGCTCTTCTCCCTGACCAGTTCAGCGTTGTCAGCGTTGTGGCCTACCTGGCCCTCTCCCGGCCTCTCGGCAACCATTAGCTTCAAGAATCTACAAATCGGGTCCTACAGGCGGTGCAGAGACGACGAGGGCCACCCCTTCAAGTGAGTGCTTTGCCGTTATGGCCAGAGGCCGTTTATCTTGCAAAGGATCCATTCCCCGTGGCAATTTACGTTTCTTTAGCTGCCGCCTTTATACTGGATAAAATTCTTTATTGTTCATAACAGGGGAAATAATTTTTTCTGCTGACCGATGTCTCAGGAGCTGTAAGACTGTTTTGGCTCAGATCCTGGAGGGAAGAAAACAACACAAAAGCCATCATCCTCTGAAACATGGGATTTTTTTTTCAAAAATTCAAAAGATCCAGAAAATTCTAAGCAAACGGAGAAAAAGTTTCATTAGAACTAACACTAGTGCCGTATCTCTGCGAGCAGGAACAGCACCGTTTCTGGGCACACTCTTTTGGGCATAGAGAGAATCTGTATCTTTTCTCCAGCTCCGCCTGGCTGTGATGTGTCAATCCATTACACTAGGTGATGCTGCTGCCAGTGCCGGAGCCTTCCCTACCCTCTGTGGGATCTGGGTGGTTTGCTCCAGGACAGCAGCGATCCTTTCTCTGCTGTGCCAACACTGGTCTGGTTTGCAAACACACACACTATAAAAAGTCTTCTTGGAGTGTTGGTCCTTTTGTTTCACTTGAGTTGGTTTGGAGATGTGACTCATGACATGGGCATAGCTCAGAGAGAGGTGTGGGGCAGGTGGAGAGATGGAGGAGAGAGAAGGGGGCATTGCTGCTGAAGGTGACATGTGGCCAGAAAGCAGCTTTTCCTCCTCCAGAGGCTGCCAGCTGGTGGAGATGACCCTTTTCTGTGACAGCAGTTTTGCACAGCAGTTTGTGGGGGAAACCCCCCAGATTTGCATCCCCCCTTCAGGTGGAGGAGAGAAAGATCCCATCAGCCCAGGTGCTGTGTGGGGGAGAGGGCAAGGCTGGGAGGCCAGCAGCCCGGCATAGCCTGCAATTGCCCAGGGGGATGAGACATGCAAGGTGAAGACAGTGTGTGCTCGTGGCTCTGTGCCTGCAGGAAGGGGGACACATCACTCCAGCGCAAAGAAATGAGGTCTGGGAAGAGAGGGAGTGACAACAAAGACAGGTACGAGCGTGACGGCAGGTGATCCTGCCTGGGTTTGTAACTGGACCTGTGTTTCTGGCAGAGCCTACCTGGAGATGGAAATGAATCTTTCACAGGACCAGATTCAGAATACACAGACTGTCTCCAGCTATATGTCAACAGCACAGTCAAAGAGCGGAGGAGACTCTTTCTCGTTCAGGACCTCGTGGATTCTTTAAAGGTAGGATTGCTTTAAATATTTTTAAACCCCTCTCTAGAGGATCAATCTGCATTTCAAAGTGCTGCTCCCCTGTTGACATAAAACCTAGTTTTGCGAAGCTCCAAATAGAATAGTTGCTCTCCCTTTTGGTTTCCAAACTGCTTGCTTCCAGCAGTTCAGGGTTGGTGAGCTGCATTTGAAGTTATAGATATGTAATACAGGAGTTACAAACACTGCAGGAACAGCTTAGCTCCACAGCAGTTCTAGAAGCATCTCTGCATTATGCCTTCTGTGACTTTGCCACAAAATAGTGGCAAATATTCCCCTCTAATACCTCCATTAGTCTGGATTTCTGCTAATGGTGCAGTTCTGCCATGGAGGAAGGTCTTCTTTCCCTCCCTGCTGGGATAATTAGTTATTTTCAGCCTTACACGCAAATAGATGTTCTTCAGAGCAAAGGGAAGATCATTACGAAGCAGACATGGGTTTAGGCTCCTAAAATGCTAAAGATTTTTACAAAAATTCAGTCACTGGAATTATCCCATGGGGTTGTGATTAACCTGTATGGGGTGACCTCTGCCATCCTCAAAACTGGGTGTGGAAATCTGCCTGTGCCCTGCTCAGCACAGAGTCCTAAATGTGTGCAATTAAGCCCTAAATATTCATGAAAGCTCAGCCAAGAGGGTGAGAAGCAGTGAGGAGCAGATTGGAAAATGGGGTTTATACACCCAGCAAAAGTACTTAGTTTCCTGATATGCTTTACTTAACAACTCCTCTTGCACACTAAGAAAGGCTAATGTGCTATTATCTTAGCTAGTTAAGTGAATTAATTTCTTCTTATGCTGACACTGGAGGTGGATATAATGATCCGTCTTTAATTCAGTTTGCAGTACTAATGTGGCTGCTGACTTACGTGGGAGCCCTCTTCAATGGCCTGACTCTGCTGATAATGGGTAAAAATCCCTTTTAAACTCTAACTCCCTCCCTCGTGATTTCTACTTAGACAAAACAGCCTCTCCTCGCTGGCCTTCCCCACAGTTAAAACCACCAACTTTTTTCCTTTCCTGACATGAACACTTCCATACATTGTGTCCCCCCTAGAACTAATGTGTGGCTATGGTTTTGCAGCGAGTCCCAGAGCAGTGGGACAGTGCCATATTTGGAGGTTGAGCACAGTTCATTTTTAATACAAAGATCCCTGGTGGATCAGCTGACCAAGTGGCATGATACGTCTCTGTCACTGAAGTGGTCTCTTCCCTGGAGGCTCTGATCTGCAGGAATAGTGGGCTCTGTTCTCCGCAGGCTGTGTGTCCAGTGTACTCTCCCCGTTGTATGACAAGTACCAGGTAAGTCTGTCCGCACGGCGTGGTCAGGTATCTGCGGGAATCTGCCTTGTTGATGTCTGATTGACGAGTGGCCTTTTTGCTCTTTGCAGGCACAGATTGATCAACTTGGGACTGTGGGCGACCCACATAACACTTGTGGCAAAGTGAGTCAGCAGCAGACTTGGCAAGTGTTGGCTTGTGAGGTTGCGGTGCAGTGATGGTGGTTAAGAGTTGGGTGGTCTGGGGACAACGTGCCCAATGAATGATGCCCTCCCCAGCTCCTGGCATGTAAGAGTCTGCGGAGGGCAGATCCCAGGAGGAGCACACCCTTCTCACTGAGGGCAGGCTAGGCGAGCTTGACCTACATCCTTCTCTCCTCTCTCCTCCTTTGGGGGATCTGTGGACAGAGCAGCCCAGCCAGGACTGATGTCCATACCTTTACCTGCCAAGACAAGCAGGAAGGAATGTGGTTAACCCCCCTCTCCACTGATCACTCCAAGCCTGGGTTTCTGTTCATTCAGGGACTCTGTGTCAATTAGAGTTAATAATACTGTTAATGAACAAAGTGGGAATTAGAACCACCCTGTTACAGAGAGAAAATACCTGAGGCACCATGATCCCAAGTGTTTCAAACCAATACGGAACAGACAGAAGACCTGGATGAGATACTTGGTGCAGTCTGTTCTAGTTCCTAATGTGTTGCCTGTATCAGCACATTTCTGTGGGATCCCTAAGGGCTCAGCGAGGGTCTAAACATAGTTCTCGACACCTGAGAATTACCTAAGCAGGGTGGCTGGGCTGGAAGGTAGACCCATACATCTCAGCAGTTTTTATCTGTGGCTTTGCAAAAGTTGACTGAGTAACAATTATCTGATGGAAGGTTACAAAATGGTGAGGTACAGAGCAAGTGACCCATGAGGAGATGCTGAGGAAACGGGGCTCGTTTAGCCTGGCAAGGAGGAGGCTAAGAACAGATTTCATAGCAGCCTGTAAGTACCTGATGGGAAGTTACAAGATGAGAGCCAAACTCTTCTCAGCAGTGGCAGATGTTATAACAAGGAGCAACACGATAAATCCAGCTTAGGAGGTTGATGTTGGACATTAGGAGATTAGGTCAGCACTGGAGCAGGCTTTGCAGGGAGGTGCCAGAACACCCTTCCTTTGAGGTTTTCAAGATGCCACAAGACAAAGCTGTGATCAATTTGATTTATTATTGCCAATAGTCCCTCACCTAGGAAGTTGATTCAAAGACTTCCAGGGGTCCTCTCCAGCCAGTATTTCTGTGATTCTGCAAAACCTTTAGCCTTGGGCAGGAACCAAAAGTTTGTACTGAAAATTCTTTGTTTAAACTTCATTCCTGGCTTCCAGTAGACGACAGACCACGGTGGAATAATGAAGCGGGGGAGAATGTCACTGAGCATATCCCATAGTTACATGAACCAGCGCAACCTTGGGCAGTTACAGACAGGGACCTGTAAGAACGTGTAGATGGGCATCACCACTTTAGCATCTAGTCCACCTGTTGTGACAACACAGTGAACACAAGCCAGAGATTACCCGTGGGTAGGACTCCACATGGGGATCCGCTGGAATGGAATAGCTGCCTCAGCATATAATCCTTCTTTTTTCTTTGTTTCTAGGATTCAAGCTAAAATCCCAGGTGCTAAGAGAAAGGCAGAGTAAAGCAGACACCAAGAATTCATTGACTACAGTAGCGCATAACAGGGGAATCTGGAGTGAAACAGCTCTGTTCTTACACTTTACTGCAAATTTATCGTCTTTTTTTTCTCGACACCATAATCTTAGAAACAGAAAACTCGGAAGCAGTGCGTTTCCCCTGCTGCTTCTGCACTTAGAATATTTGCAATCACTTGTGTCACGCACTAAAGTATAGTAAAGAGAAAAGTGTACTAGATGTGGTTTTTTGTGTTGCTTATAAAGTGCATGATGGTGAGAGCCTAAATAATATTGACCTTTTTATTTTATTTTTTTAGTGTTTTTCCTTCTTCTATTGGCATTGCTTCTATAACTTTTAATGTTACATGTGGCTAGGGGCTTTCCTGCTTAGCGCACTGATGCAATAGTTAAAATTGCTTCTACGTCACTGGGTTGCTGGTTGGATTCATCTTTATTAACTATATAGAATTGTAGACTGATGTTTTAGTGTTTTCCAGCACAAATAAAATAAACAGTAATCGGTACTTATGGTAATCAGTTTTGTATAACTCAAAAAAAAAAAGACAACAAAACCCAGTACTTTTGTCGTAAGGGATTGACAGGCTGATTTACATGTGTGGTAACTGGAAAGTTCCAGCATGTTAAATTTATTACGATTTGTATTACATTCTCTGTAGTTCCTAATGGACTTAATTATGGACTCTGAATATTTGCACTTATGTACTTGATACCGAATGCAGAAATAAATGTTACTAAATGTAAAAAGTTCTCCCTTTTGTGGCCACTGGGATTATCTGGGCATTTGCAAACTGGACACACAGCATGGAAAAAAAATCATTTTCTCTCTTTCCCCTTGAGATCTGCACACACTTTGCCCTCACAAAATGTCCAGCAAGATCATCTGCAGTCCGTAGCTCATCTGTCAGTTTCACCTCTTGATATACGCCAATAAAAGAAGGATCTTAGCACAGAGCTTGGGATTTTTTGTTGATGGTGTTAGCAAATAACAGGAACATGAATAACTGTCTCTTCCTCCACTTGCACATTGTGCCAATCGTAAGCAACACGTTCTGGGAGGGATCAGCACAACGTGAAGGGCTTTCCAATTTCCCTGATGTCATGCTCCTTTCTTATCCAAAGCTGTTCTTTGAAATCTGCATTAACCTGTGGGGTCAAAACTGAACTCGGGGGCTGGAAACAGAAGTAAACGTTTGCCTTGATCAAAGGTGAAGGTTTTTAAAAATTAGCACTTGGTGTTTGAGAACCATCAGACAAGAGAAACAGCTGTTGAACATTATCTAAAGTGCTTCAAAACAAACAATTGGTTACGTGCTGAGTGATTTACCCACTTGAGCAATATACCTGTGGAAAAGCTTTGTTTGTTTTCTTGTATTAAAATATGAACATCAAAACATGTTTTTGCATGTTGCAAAGTTTTGCATGCATTTTGCAGTTTTCCTCCCTTTCTATCACAAAAGTTTTTAGCAGAAGTTGTTTTTCTACAAAGAAGTAAATCCTGTTTAAGGATCTAGTTACTTACCCCAACTTTTGAATTGAAGTCTTTCCTTAAATTCATTCATTTAATTCACCTTCATCTCAGTTACACATGGATGTGGTGACATCTGTCCTAGGTCGGGCTGGAATTCCATTTACATATAATTGTACAACCCAAGTGCACATGAGGAGTCAGTAGAACCATTGGTATGGTTAATTCTTGTGGAGTTTCAAATACCCTTATTTTACCCTTATTTTATTTAAGGTTTATATTTAAATATTCTTCTGTGCTCATATTTAAAACTACTAGACTGTCACCTGCAGGTAGGTATGAACATTTTTTTCTCAGTGACAAACAGGATGCCTAAGGAATATGTTCATTTTAGCATTATAGTTTGCTGCCAGGATTCAAATTCAACATCCACCCCCAGCTTCAATGGCCTCTTAGCCTTTCCTACCAGTGCATTCAAATGGCCAGTGCATACCCTGTATCTCTGAGGACGACGGCATGGCCTGTACACGTGTGCTTGAGGATAAAGATTGATCCTCACAGTTCTTATTTCTTACAAGATGGGTCCAACGTTAATTTGAAAATAGCACATTTAATGCCCTACCCCATTGGTCCCATAAATGTCTTCTTCCTGAGCACCGGCGATGCAGTTATAGCCAAGACAAACCTTTTGCAGTGCTGAACCCTGCGCTGGATTTAAACGCTACATCTCCTGTATATTTGGAAATCAAAACAAAACCTTTTGGTAGAGTCCAAATATTCTGAAGAGCCTAAATTGACAGAGACCAAGAACCCCATTCTTGTCTCCTCCAACATCCCCCTCTCTCAAACCCACAGCCCCTGACTGTACCTCTACATGCTCACCTCTCCAACACGTTCCCTTGTATCTTTCTCACATCCCACCTTTCCACCCATCTCCCCAAACTTCCTTACAGCCACCCTGATTTTCCATGTATTTGGTAGTAACAGCCTGCAAGTGGGCAAGTGCGGCTGAGCAGCTGAGGTGGGTTATCTGGTGGGTGGAACCAATGTTGGAAGCCCACGCTGGGATGTACCAGAGCAGAAGACTTTAGTCAGGGCTTAGATTGCTTGTGCTGCCCATGGCCACTATCACCATGCTGGGATCACAGCAGCACTTCAGTGATACCTTTAAACACTGAAGCTTGAGAAAGCCTTGTTTGCAAACCTCGACTAACTCATGGTCCTGCTATACAGCTTGCAACAACAGATCCCCCGTGCATATAAAGAGTGAAAGCTTGTGACACTTTTAGTGTTCCCTGGTAAGTCTTATTTACAGCACAACACTATGGGGGGACACATGACTATATCTCCATCTTTTTGGTTTTCAAACAGTGAGGGGAAAAAAAACCAACACTGAGCTCTATTTCTTAAAACACTTTAGTGTGATTACAGTAGTTGGCTGAAGATACCACCTGAGCTGTGCGCTGAGGTACACAGGCTGTAAAGCCCTTTGTTTCTGATCTTCATTTGCATTCAAAGTGAAGAGCACCACAGACAAGTTTGAATTGTAAAAGCAGCAAATTTGGGAGGGTTTCTAGGCAGGTGAAACCTGGGAAGCAGCTCACGCTGCCTGGGTAAAATGCAGGGGAGGAGAGGACATTAAATGGTTATTTTCTCTTCAAAATAGTCCTTGCCAGAGGAACCTGGACATTACACCACATCACTAGTGCTTCAGGAGTCAGCTTTCCTCCTGGTTCAAAGGCTGTTTTAACAGGTATGCAAGTGTATGGATGTTTGCAGACCCACATAAGCAAGTGAAGCCTTCAGGTGGTTGGAGTTAGATGCAAGCTAAATACCTCGCCAAACAGTGTCGCTCATCCTGTGTCTCTAAGTAATTTAAGATGCTGACACTGCCTTTCTAGAGAGGAAACAGAGAGGTTTCTAAGGTGGATATCTCAGATGAGAGGCTTATTTAGATGCAAGGACAGGTCTGGACCAGCTTTTCCATGGCTGGTAACTGGCTGGCTAATGTAGAGAGCTTGTTTTGATCTGCTCAACAAGGTGCTGCCTTTCAAGGAAAATAACAGGTCTACCTGCTGAGCTCACTTCTGTTAATTTAAGCTAAACCAGTGAAATAATAATACTCTCTTAATGTTATACCACTTCCACCTACACATATATCTTTCTAGGCTTTATGACTTTAAAAGACCTTCTCCATGGTTTCACCTGTACCTTCCGGAAACGTATAAGCCTGGTTCTAAGCTGCTGCCTGTTAAGGAGAGGTTCAATAGCCACTGAAGAGCTCGGTCAGTGCTTTACACCACTTGTATGTCTGTCTATGTACTGTGAAGTGAAATACTCCATTGTAGTTTGATGTCAAATGTGAATATTCTCTAACATCACTGTTTTTATAATCCCTGCTTGCTGCAGGTATTCACTCTTCTTCTAGCCTATATATTGCCTCTGAGCTGTTATTGATCTCTTTTATGCTTCCTCTGCTCTTTAGTCAGAGTGGGATCATAAAACACATCACTGTCAGAAAGCGCTGGGAGAAGGTGAGTGATACAATATTCTGTGAGCAGCTAATCCAGTTAAAGAGAATCTGACTACTTCCCTGTAGCTTTTGCTATCCTCCCTGCACGCTCTCAGATGGCAGCTGGCTCCCATCCCTCTCCTGGTGGGTTACAAATCAGTCAACCATAAGCTTATCAGGCGTTCCTTCTCCACATGGCCCAGGAAAATATGTGACAAGCCCATGTGTTTGCTCAGCACAGCTTTGAAAACCCCAGTGTGATGTATTTCTTCCTGGCTCTTCTTAATGAATTCTTTCTCAGGCACAGAATTAAAAGATGCTCATCAGAGAACTTTCACGGGAGCTTCCTGGGATGCTAGGAACCAGGGGGGTGACGCTGCTGGCATGAAGGATCCTGGTAAGACTGGCTGGCAACAGGCAGCCACTGCGGGACATATGGTACTTGATAAGGGTGAGACAGGTTCACTGATGAAATAGCTGCAGTGTCCTGAAAACAGGAGAGGAATGGTCTCTACTCATTTCTGCAGGCTTCCTTGCTGCTCAGTGCCCTTGCAGGAGAGTGGCAAAACCTGTCCTCTGCCACGGCAGGGAAAAGATACTGAGAGTGGGCCATCCTTCTCCACAGGTGTGGTGGAAGTGGGAGTTGACTGTAAGTAGGAATGTGGGTTTGACCTGCTTCTCGTCTACCTGAACCGTTCCTATCATTGTTGTAGGTGTTTGCTCATAGTGAACTGTCAGCTCACCATTTGTTGGTGCTCTCCTCTGGTCAGCATCTAGTCCAAGTAACTGCAGGCCAGCAGCAAGTCAGCTGCCTGTGACGTGCCACTTCTACAATGCTACTTTCTTTGTGTGGGTGGCTGTGTTGGGGAGGCTGAGCTCTGGGAACCACAAAGGGCACCTGAGCCCCCTGAACCTGCTGCAAGCCCAGCTATTTTCACCAGTCCCATGGACTGGGATGTGCCCATCTCTGCGTCGCCCATCATCTGTCGTCCTTTTCACTCCTGCTCTGTCCAGCCAAAATGCTGGGAGATGCTGAAGGGATCGGGATCAAACTAAGAGAATGGGATAGAGCTACAGAAGAGTCCAGGGAACCCAAAAGGCAAAGTAGCCCTGTGCTGACATGCTTTCATTGGTTTTCCCTCCTGTTTGCCTCTTAACTAGCACATCAGACTCTTTCTCATGTTCACTGAGTATCAAAGTGATTCAGCCCCAAGGTTGCAGTTTATTCCTCCTCATGGCTCTTTTGTTGAAGTTGAAAAAAATAATTCAGCCCAGTGAAGCTCATTGTCATTCGCAGTAAGACCCCTCGTGTATATCTGCCTTTAGAGGTACTATAAAGAGAGTATTAATTACATTTTCCTTCTTTATATAGCCCTCTAATTTAGCTAAAGTGAGATAATGTAGCCCAGACCAGCCTAAAAATTTCTATCATGTTTTATAGATGTGACTTTAAGAAAAAAAAAAAAAAGATCTGTACATCCAGGCAGTGGAATGACTAGAGTAGCAGATGTCTTTACACAAAATAGTCTTCATTGCCAAGTTAGACATGAGGCCTAATTTCATTTCTCCTAATTCCACAGACACTTGCTTGGAGAAAGCACCATCCACGTGATTATTAGCCTGTTACGTTTCACATCAGGGTATCGCCTTTGGCACAGGCTAACACAGTTTACTGACTGGTTACCAGAACATTAGCTTAACTTGTCAGTTATCAGCAATTTGCAGCACTTAATTAGAAAGAGATGGGGCTGTAACCTTCTTGGAACTCGTTTGAGGAAGCAGCTCTTGTATTCCTTCCTGTTGGAAATTCTGAAGTCCTGGAAACCTTCCTCACCTCTCTTCCCCTCAAACTATACATTTACAACTCTTCCAGCTGAAATACAGAGCTGTGATGAACTGTGGAAAGCAAAGCTATCAATAAGGATACTCCAAGATTTCACATCAGCTTAAAAAAAAGGGATTATAATAACCTGGTACTAGTGTCCTTTGAGCACCAGACTTTCAGAAATAAACCATCAGGATATAACCAAGAATCTCTCGTAGTCTCAAGTGTTTTATCTCGCCCACTTTCCCAACAGCAATCACAAGCCTATGACTAACGCTCTATACCAACAGTGCAAATTGAAAGCAAACATTGTTTCCTCCTGCCGTTAGCCAAAGGTACTCTACAGCTTCCCAGTCACAAGAGACCTGAGCAATCTTCCTTCTGGAGTGAAATGCTGTGGACTCCGTTATGCAGGTTGAATACGGCATCGTAAATTCAGTTTTGCAAAAAATCTCAGGTGGAGAAGCTGCTCTACAGTTACGTGCCTGGAGTCTGCGAGACGGTGCCATCACAGAAAACTGTGTGAACCAGATAAAAGGACGATTAATAGAAGATTTTAAGAACAATTTCGGGAGCAGATGGTAATTGATAGTGTCAAAAGGAGAGGTCGGTAGTGAAGTATCCCAAATATCAGCCATATTTCACCTTTCATACATAAAATGAAAATAAATACAATACTGCAGATGTGGAGGATGCTGATGAGCTTTGCTGAAGATACAAAGTGGGTGGAGTATCGGAGGAGACCACTGGGATGCCATATGGAAGGAACTGGATAATCTTAAAGCCGATGAGCAATAAAAATAGGGTGATATTTGCATCGCAAATGCAAAGTTATGTCTTGTATTGATAACAAAAGTTCTCATGTGGGCTAGAAGGCTGCTTTAGAAACAAATACTGATGAGAGGACCCTGATTGAACACAGTACGAAAGTGCTCAGTGGTGGCAAGAAGCGCTGTCAGGGGTGTCCAATGGAATGTAGGGCCAGACAGGGATGGGAGACTGGAAGTTTGGCTGCTTTATGCCAGCAGAACAAAGGCTGGGATGGGGGGATATAGTTGCTCTTTACATTCAGACTGTGGTTAAATGCCAGGAAGGCTAAAGCTGTTTAAACTGGTGCTTAATTACACTGCTTAATGATGAAACAGGATAAAATTACAGTCCATCGTTTGGTTTGGAAATTAAAAGTCATTATTGGTCAGGGGAATTAATGCCAGCTCCTAAATAGGAGTTAGAAATGAGCGCTGTGGGTCTGAGAGTCATTCAAGGTAGGAAATAGATTTCACACAATGCCTTGTTGATAAATAAGCAGATGGTAATTCCCCCATCTGGCTCTCTTTGTGCTGAAAATGAGTCTACAAGAGGTGATTGAAGTGCATTAACCATCAAGAGTCCCTATGTTTATTTATCAGGAATATTGCAGATGCTCACCTGATATGGACAAGTAAATCACACTGGAGTGGTGAGACTCTGGCCCGGTTGCCCAGAAAGGTGGGAGAAACCCCTTTCCTGGAAACATTCCAGATCAAGTTGGACTCTGGGGCTCTGAGCAACCTGCTCTAGTTGCAGATGTCCCTGCTCACTGCAGGGGGGTTGGGCTAGATGACATTTGAAGGTCCCTTCCAACCCAAACATTCTGTGATCCTATAATCTACTGAAGTCAGAGCAGTTCTCTCCAGAGCATATGAACACAACATTTGGCCCATTCTCTTTGAGAAGAAAAGATGGCCCTTGTCACTTGTTATTAACTATTAATCTTTGTGATCCTAGGAAAGGTATTCCAGCTCAGCAGAGCCACTCAGGCTACCAGTGAGGCCATCATTAGACTTGGGTCAGAATTTTAAAGGCTTGTGAATTCTTGCAAAGGCAGATGGGGCTTCATTCCTCCTCCCATGTCTTGGGAGTTGGGAAGATGCTGTAAAGAAAGTCTGGTTCATGTCTCCCTTTATGAATCCTCTTGCTGTGACATAATTTGTAGACAGGGGAAAGCATACCACATTAGCTTCAGGTTGTGATGGATAGGTTAATAGAAATGATGCAAGGCAAACTAAAAGGCTTTTCCTGGCATGAGTAAATAGAGGGGAAAAAAAAAAAATCTACCGGAATTCCCTTCTTAGTTTTTACTTAATAACTTGTCAGGAAACAGATGATTTATGAACAGATGTAAATTTTCAGTCACGTTGAACATGCATTTACTGTATCCATGTTCAGACTGTGAGTTGTAGTGAAAGGAAGGAGGGAGCAGATCTTCCTAGTCAAAAGGAACCCTTCTTGCTCAGACCTACTATCCACTAGCTCTTGTAAACTGGTGCTGCATTGCCCAGCTACTCTCACCAGAAGCCTGGGCAGGGATTTGACTTTCCCTGCTTGGTGATTGATGCAGCAGCTAAATTTATTTCAGATACAGTGCAGGCAGTAAGTTCCTAGAAGGCTGGAGTTAGAAATCAAAGTATTTCTTACTCAAATGTCCTGCAGCAGTTGTAAAACCGTCCCAGTTATGACCCTTGGCTCATGCACTTTGTATGTCTGTGCCATATTACTACCCTCGTCTTCGACAGGAGTTGAAAGCAACATCTGCAGATAGTGTTTTATTGGACTTGCACAGGCAGCGTGATGGCAATTCGAAGGGCTTGTCCCTAGGAGAGGAGATAGCCCTGTGGAGACCTTTCGTGTAAGAGCCGCTAGAAAGCTTCTCTTAAGTATTAAAGAGCTTGAAGTCCTTTGCAGCTCTGCAGAAGCGTTTTAAGTTGTAGTGAAGCCCTCTCTTGAAATATCTGCTGGGAAAATTGTTACTATTCACATCAGAAGTCCTGATTTTGAGGCTGGTTTGTAGAAAAGAAATGGGTATATTTGATAAGGAAAAAGGAAAAGTCCTATAATTTTTCCATTAAAATCCGTAATTTCACTGATACATATTACAAAGGCTATCTGTGGGACCATAATTCGTTAAAAAAAAACCAAACAAAACAAACCACGAGACAACCCACAGGAAGAATGGGTAATTTTCTACCCAGAATGCTTAATTGCTTCAAAAGGAGATAGTCTACAGTTTTTCTCAAGTATAATTTTCAGCTGAGGTGCTAAATTCACCAAGACAGTTGAGAACTTGCCCTCCATACTTTGTATTGTAGAAATCAGTTTGTTTACTTGCCCAGCGGTGCCTGAATTTCAGTCAGGTACAAAACTGCCTGCGAGAACCACTGATTCTCTGAGGCCTGACTCCTGCTTAACACTGAAGATGATTTGCAGAAGAAGCGGGCCCTCCCTCCTCACAAGGCTTTATCTTGGAGTTACCAAGTTCGCTGTCATGCGATGAACCGATTACTTTTTCTTTTTTAAGCCAGACAGGATAGGTCTTCTATGGCCCAGGTCTTCTACTAGTCCAGGTCTGCCAGCAGGTCTTCTGCTAGTCCAGGGATTACTATGATCACCCAGATAATGGTATTCTGTCTGCAGTGAAATGAAGACATGGATCCATCTATTTGGGGGTTAACTGGGGATGCTTTGCATATTCAAACTCCAGAAGAGCGTTACCGCAGCCCACAAGGCAGTGGACACTGATTGCCCCATCTCCTGCAAACATCAGGAGGTGGGGAGGATGCTTGTCTTGCTTGGGATCAGGTCCTGTGCATATACCCCACAGAGAGGACTAACAGCAGATCATTTCACACGTGGCTACTCTCGGCACAGTTCAATTTCCAAAGCAATTTCTCGGAGTGCTGGAGGTGAAGGATGGCACCACCTTTGCTGATTGGCCCTTGCTGAGCCATAAATCGATACTGATTGTGAATGAAGAAGGTCTGCAGTAATAACCTGGCAGGGTGGCAGCAGCCATAAATACGTAGGAAAGAAAGGAGCTACCTCCTAATCAGCTGGTTATCTCCAGAGGTAAGTTACAGCACTTCTTACGAGACTTTTTAGATAAAAAAGAGGTGATATTATTCTGCTGATTATTTGTCTCCATGAGCTCAGTCCACAGGGAAATACCAGCAGTGCCACCTGCTATCCCCCCATACCATCACTGTTTTATCTTCAGTTTTGAGCAGAGGATGCTTGTCCTTAGAGCCCCTGTTTTTCAGTGATAACTGTAAAACACAGACGACTGCACTTAAAAAGATCCGTGGGAAAGCTTCAAAATGCAGCTCAGCTGCGGCCTTGGAAAAGCAAATAAAGGATCTAAGCTTTATCATTAATATCTTTAAATCTTGCGTGTTTTGAAAGGGTGGGATGCCAGAATAGTGTCCAAGACCAGAAAGTACCGAGTTTGTCTGCTAGGACCCAGAAGTACTGTAGGCACTCTGCTTTGTGAGGCCATTTCGTACGTTGGCCAAGACTCTTCTCAGTTTATTGCCATGTTTTGAGCTGATCTTGATGTGATTCATGGTCTGTGACAGAGGAAAGCCTCACACCAGAAGCGCAGAGGTTGCAACCATGAAGAAAATCCCTGATCAATCATCCACTCCACAAAAACGACTTCTACAAGGAACAACAACCCGGCTGCTGTCCCCGTGGAGGCAATATGGGTGAGGCAGTGAGGTCTGCTCCTGCCCAAGGCCTTCCTCGGATGCCTGTGCCCATCACCACCTCCTCATCAGCACCTCCGGGAGGCCGGCATGGGGTGGGGGCTACACCCCCCCCTAACCCTGGGAGGTCTGTGGAGGGACAGACCCAGCCTAAGCCCCCCAGCAGGTCTGTCCCTCGGACTGACCGCAGCCCCGGGCCCTCAGAGACTGGTTGCCTGGCAACAGTGAGGCCTGGCCCAGTCGCCATGCTGAGGCCTGGCCCAGTCGCCATGCTGAGGCCTGGTCCATCTTCCGCGTCGCTCTCGTCCTCTGCGGTGGCACCAGCTGCCCTCAGGCGCCTGCAGATCCTGGGTGGGTGTGCACGGGGCTTGGGGGGCTGCGGAGGTGCCTCCTGGCCCAGCACTGGGAAGGAGGGCTGGTGTCCCTCGGGACAACGTCCTGCCAGCCGCGGGCGGGCAGGAGCAGGGAAAGCTGCGAACGTTGTGTTGTACCTGTGTTTTCTACTGTGGGGATGTGCGGAGCCAGGGCTTGACAGGGAGAACGGGTATTATTTTGCCTTACCATGTTTTGCCGTTTAAAATACTGTGGCTAATGCTACCCCCGTGGCTGCAGGGGCTGTGGACTGTCTGTTCCTGTTTACCTGCAGCCTGGTTTACTGGGGTTAAAGTAGAAGACCTAAAGTCTGAAGGGAGGAGTCACTGCGAGGGTTTAGTGGGGAAGAGCCGTGTGTAGTCCAGTGTTCCTAAATGAGGTGGCTGCCATGCTTATTAATGCATTTCCTCCTGGTTGTTTTGGTTTTACTGTCACATATGACCATCTGGTTCCTCTGTGGGACTCCCAAGACTTCTTGGCAAGCACGTATGTGAAGGTGTCTGGGGTTTTCCCTCTTCAAGCATTTCTACTACACCTTATTCTGGAAATGCTGCGTAAAAAAGAGGTATCATGGACAGCTGCAGTCTCTACCTGCGACACAAACCTTCTCGCTATCACCAGTGCTGACATCGTAGGCAGTGTTGAGAAAAATCCTCCTGCCAGGACGAGGCACATTAAGAAGCGAGTGGACTTTGGACGGCGGTTCAGGCGCTGTGGCAGGTGGTATGAGACAGATGCTTGTGGTCCCCTCAGCCTCTGAAGTGAGCATGTGGCACGTATCTGAGGCAGAAAGAAATTTTAAATATGTTCCAAGCACAAATTCATTCCTTTCAGGTCTTGAAAGGTTAGAAGCCCTTGGACTGCCTTGAATGTTAATTTTTTTTCTATGCCATATCAGGCAAGAACCTGCTTATGGAGCTGTAGGGCCTTCCTGGGAGATAAATGTGACCTATAGAATCACATTTATCACAGTGTCTCTTGCAAGATATACAACCTGTTTTCGGGGCAGCTGGATGGATTACGGAGATGCAAAACCGGAACTATTCAGCAATCAGTAACTTGGTGCAAAGGCCTTTGTGAAGGAGATGAAGCAATGACCAAAACCAGAATAAATTTGCTTTAGAAGGGAAGATAAATCATTGTGCGAAAGAAAGATTGCTTCAAGTATAAGCGAGGAAGCTGCGCTCTAAGTAATGAAGTTACCCAGAGGAAAAAACACCAAATACACTAAGTACCAGGAGATACATTTGAAACAAGTTTTATCTGGCTCTAAAATACTCTTTGAGAGGTAGGGGCAGACGTGCGTTATGGCTGAGCAGTCTCAGGGGATGGATGCCACGCTGGGGAACCTGTCTTCTGGTGATCATTTCAAATTTTCTGATTTCAGAACATTCAAAACTTTCCATTGCTGTCAAATCTGTAAGGGGAAGTTATTCTTGTCTACCAAAACTGGTTTCTTGTAAATAGAATAAATATAAAATTGGGCATAGCTTATGGTTATAGATGTATACCAGAAAATACCAACTTCTGGAGGCCTCAGCCGTCAGACTAAGGACGGTGTGGAACTAGGGCCTGAGCTTCTCTATTGCCTTTGAGAATAGTGGCAGGGCGTTATCTCAACAGCGTGGTTTCAAAGTCGGTACAAGTACAATGTCCTTCAAGAGCTTACGACCTAGAGGTCAGAAAAGGCATGCACAGATGAGACAAACGTCTTGGGGTGACGTAAGCTGTAGTATAAGATCCAAGATGATGTGCAAACACTTCACCAGTAAATGTCTGTGGTCTCAGTGCTCTGCCCCCCTGGCCACTGTCAGGCTTGCAGTTTACCCCATGACCAGAGGAGTCGGGGAGGGGTTGAAGAGGGATTTCAAGGTGGGACAAAAGCAATGACTATAGTTGTTGGGAATGTGTTTTGCAAGTCTTGCTCTCCTGTGCCGGGAAGATGAACTGATGCTGTTCAGAAGGCAGAAGTTTGTGCCCATGACACTGAATGAGAGGCCAGGAGAGATGGAACATGGATAGCTGACAATTTTTAATTTTTATATCACTTTTTAAAGACTCGAAGGTTTGATTAGGAGGAGGGTTTTGGCAGTGAAGGTGGCGGGATAAAAGGCTGGCTGAATTTTGGAGCAGCATATAGGAAAAAATGGCAAGACGTTTTAGCACTTTTTTTTTAATAGAAAAACTCTGCGTTTGGAAAACTCCATCTTTATGAATGTTAGTTTATAGCTGGCATTTAGTTTTGGTTTAATAACAGGCATAAAAAGAAATTGAAAATATCTGGATCCTTTATCTCAATTTTTTTTCGGAAGGAGAAGTTCATCTCAGAAATATAGATTTTGAGAGATTTTGTAAGTACAAAAGAGGAGAGAAAATCAAATAGATAAATGAAATCAAGAGGGTGTCTGGAGGAAAGGAGACCTAAAGGACTGGAAGAAGTCTTCACAAGCAGAACTCAAAATAGATTTTAACATGGATTTTCATTTATGCACAATATGCCTTTTTTTTTTTTTTTTTGTGTTTCCGAGAAAAGTAGCTCATAGTCCATTGATTTTAAGGTGGTAGAAAGACTGTGATTTCAGGCTGCTTCATCAGAAAGAATTGTCTGGAATTACTGCTAATTGCTGAAGCTGGGGCAAATTCTGCTCTTAACGCCATTTACGCTATTTGCTGTGTGTTGTTTTCTGACATCTCACCTGCTGATAGTTCACAGAACATGCGGTACTGGAAGGTGATCACCACCAGGGCAGGCAGGGCAGAGGTAGTGGCTGCTCCTGACCTTTGGTCCCACCAGCTCTGGATAAAAGATCCTAGTGAAATGGGACAGTTGTTGGTTTTCAAACTAGTTAGTAGGTCTGTAAAAAACAGAGCTCTCATCTCAGCTGGCTGGGTGCCTCGTTGTCACCACAGATCCACTTACGCATGGATTATGAGTTTTCTTTTTCCCCCTCCTATGAGGATTGAGCCTCTGTTACAAAATCAGGGTATAAAAAAATTTCTGTAACTGTTCTGTAACAGTTAAGATAATCTTTGGATTAATTCAAAGCCTTGCAATTATTATCCCAGCTCAAGCTAAATTAAATTTAACAATACAAAGAGTAGCTTCTGGAATAATGTAAATCTCACTTCAGGCTTTGATGAATCTGGATTAGTATTTTTAGTTGGAAAGAGACATAATGAAGCCGTGACTGCTTGGAAAAATTCTAACAATTAGCTACACCCTGCTTAAAGGGAAATGATTTTGATCCACAGCTTTTACTGCAGTGTAATAACCCCTGTAAACACCTCTGAGTGACTCTTTAAAAGACCAATTCTGCAGAATTTAAGTTGGAAGCATTTTGTGACTGCAAATTTTATCAGGTCCTGTGGACTTCGTATGCCACTTGTGAATCTGCTTTTTCTGTGCACCAGGAGGAGGAGGAGGAGTGTGAAAGATGCTGACCTACTTTAGAACAAGGGAAAACAGATCCAGCAAATAATTAAAAAATAAAACCCTTCTCTTTCAGAACAATTCTTGCAGAACAATTGAGCAATATTTGAATCTTAAAAACTATACATTTTAATGTCACTGTATTTTTCATTTAGAAAAACAGTTGAACAATGAAGACTCTGCATTCATTCAGGAAATTGTGCAGCATCTTGAAGATACTATTGCTGCTATTAAGAAATTGGTAAGAAAAATCTAATATTTAGTCTCAAATATGTGGGAAAGTTTTAGTTGGTACCCACGAGTTTGCATTTATGAAGTGTTCCCTTGTGTGGGTTATATTCTACCTTGAGAGAGAGACAGAGGGGCAGTTTGGAGTGAGGTTTGTGCAGCACCCACCAGCTGGTGCCCTTTGCTGCCTGCAGAAGTTTGGCTGTAATAGAAACAACCAATAAAACGCAGTCAGGTTGACTAGTATAGATCCCACAGCTGATCCAGCTGACCTCACCTGCTGGTGTTTTAACGGGGAACAGTAGATGCCATTTATACCAGGAGCTAGTGAAATTTGAGGCGTGCCCCATCTCCTGTCAAAGTAAAAGGAGGACGGGTCTTGTGCTCACCAGAGTAAATTGAGGCTCAGGATTAAACTTTTGTTCCCAAGTCCATTGTGTCTTCATAGAAACAAGTGTAAGCTCTGAACCTACAGCGACTTGGTAAGAGCATCTCAAAAATGACTTGAAGGCAAAGGTCCTACTTGTGTAGAGCTTTTTAGATCATAAGGGTCTTAACGGTGTCAGTGCAAGGGAGAAAAATAACGCTTCTCTCTGAGGGCTGCTCTAAGGATACACCCACGCACGTTGGTGTGTTCTGCAGAGGGTACAGAGCTCAGCACTTGGGCGGTTTGTCCTGTGACTAGGTGCAAAGGGATTTTTTTTAACAGTATGTCTTTCCTGAAACAATTGCGTTGTGAGTGTTAATCAGGGCCCTTACAGCAGTTATGAGCTGAGGATGGCTGTTCGCAGGTAGCTGACTTTTGCTGTAAGTCCTCAAGCCAGCAAAACCAGACTGGCTTCCAACAGAAGGTATTTTTAAAGTATCTAAATAATATATTTGTCTAGGTAGGTGTAAATCTTGAAAAACTTCCCTTTCTCCATCCGTAGGCCTGTAAATCATCTGTTTCAGACCAGCTCTGCATTAATCTGTCAGTTGAATGCTTTATGTAACGTGCTGAAATCATAAAGCTCTTTTCTTTTTTACTGCTTCTGCTAATTGAGAATGTAACTCATATGAAATTAAAACCTTTTACACATTTATTTTACACCTCTAAATATTTCATCTTCCCAAGGAAATGAGAGTAATTTATATGCGTGCATATAGAATTGGCTCTGTAGACAGTAGAATTCAACAGTATCTTTTCCTCCCACCGTGTCTCGGCTGGTGAAGGAGAAGGATAGCATTGGTTTTTTGCATAAGTTGTGATGCTAAAGCTAATTTCCATTTAGAACTGGATTATTTCCCAGACGTTCAGGACTTCATCAACAATTCTACAATTCTCAGTCACACAACTGTGGGGATTCAGTTGTTTGAGGGCTTCTCCCACAATCGGTTCTGTCTGTTTTCTCTTATTCCACCATCGCTCTGCAAGTGACCTTTTTCCTACCATTAGCCATGAACCAGAAGGCAACTTTCTAGTCTGTCTCAAGGCCAGCTAGAGTCCTTGGTCTTCAGTATCACTTCAGGTCACAGGGAAATGAGGCTCTTCTGTTGCTTAAACAGCACCTTTCATGCACAATGGCAGAAGTTGACAGCCAAGACCTTCACGGCCAGCACAGCTTTTGTAGCAGAGATGTAGGTCACCGCTTCCTGAAGACTGTTAACCGTCAGGAGCCAACCGTTACTGGAGCTACATAGGGTTTGTTCAGCTCTCTGTAAAACAAGTGACTTCATAGTTTAAAGGGTGAAAGAAAGAAGGAAAGAGAGCAAGTACGAGCAAGAGGAATGATGTATCTGGGCATGGAAAATAATCCAGTATCAACTGACTAAAAAAACAAAGAGATGGGTTTGTAATGAAGAAGTGCTTCTTCATTTAGTGGTGTTACTTGGTTCTCACCTGTGGATTTTTTAATTGTCAGGAAGAAATCCGAAGGCATACCTTTGAATGCCTAGAAGAGGAGACTATAAAAAACAGCAATCTTCGCTTCAGAATCCAGAAATTTCCAGGGGAAATTATGGAAGAGCTGACAGGTAGTACTGACTTTGCCAGCTCTGAAAAAACAAGAGAATTGAATTTTCTGAGCATTTAAACAATCTGAAGTATTCTACAAAATAAATCTTGCTGCTAAAGGTAAATCACTTTAAATAGTAACTTATTAATGCAAGAAGGTAGGTGTTTGCTGAGGTATGACGCTGTTCTGACATAAGATATTCTCTCATGTAAGAGTGTAAATGAGAGATACCTTCACTGAAGACCATGTAAAAGCACTAGAGGAATGATTGGAGAGCTGCAGTATTCAGTTCTGATCCCAGCGGTGTCACAGCTGCCTTCTGGTACTTGAGATGGAGCACTAGAGTGCTCCAAGTTCTGCCTTGGTATAGTAGGGATAATCCTTATCTGATGTGACATTACTTTTGCGTGGGGTTCATCTGACCGAACGCTTATCAACTGCCTCTTTTAGACAGCGAAGAGAAAGAGGCGCTTTTAGGCATGATTCATCCCACCCTAGAATAATGTTTAAAGCAAGTCAGAAGAACCAGGAGCTGGACTTGTCTCCTTCTCTCCACTGTAGGTGCAGAGGTATCTAGATGAAAATAAAGCTTGAGCTCTTTTTTTCTCAGGTGTGTCTTGACTTTTAGGATGACCAAGGCATATTCTGCTATCACCCTTCTATTTGCACTGTAGTCACAAAGCAAGGGGAGTTGATCAGGGAGCTGACCTGGATGAACTTTAGGATTTCTTCTTTTGGGGAGAAACAAGAGAGTTGACATTGTTTACATGGCTAAACACGAGGCTGTCTGATTGTTAGTGGTGGCACAGGAGGAGGGACAGCAAGGTGGCAGGGTGGCCAGGAGGAGCGGGACTCCTTTTTGAGTGCTATGGGTTTAGATCAGCTTTAGGTTCCTCATGAAACAACAACCAGAGTTTTGCTTTTTTATTCTTTTTCCCCAGCTACGTTCTATGTTTGTTGAATACTTTCTCATAGCCAGTTTCCTCTCTCACCTTCTCTCTGCCTATAGCATGTTGTTCCTATGCAGTTCGTTGTTGTTTGTACTAGCTGCTCCCATTCTGCGCTGCCAAAGTGTTTTTGTGTGGGTGGATGTACACTAATGTGACTGTTACCTCAGAAGCTGAAGAGATGCTGTAGTACCTCGCCCCTGCAGAGAGGAGCTTCAGCCACAGTGCAGGCTCTTTTTTACAGAGTGGTGGCTCTTGGGGGAGAAATGCTGTTGAATTTCAAGCCAGGTGATCCTGCTCCTTGTCCCTGGCTGCCAGAGCTCGTTGTGTAGGAGATTTTTTGGGGGAGAAGGGGTAATTTTTATCAGCTCACTGTATGTCTAGGGAGAGAACACAGCAGGCCTCTTCTCATTGATCAATGCAGATGACTCAGGGAAAACATGATAAGACTAAACTACTGAGATAAAGTGTGTGCTTTCAGGGATGTTAGTGGCTTAGAATCACAGCTATCCCTTACCAGGTGACAGGGCTATAGCAGTGAATTGAAGATTATGAATCAATCCCTTGATGCGTTATCTCATATACACCTTTTTATAGCTAAGAGGCTTCTGGGTGTTTTGCATTTATTTTTTAGCTCTTGTCACTGCTGCACGTGAATCTAGCGCTGCCGAGATCCGCCAGCTGCAGTCTGCGTTGAAAAGCATCGCCGATGAAATCACGTTACTGGAAGAGAAGCAAACCCTCTGCGAGAGACAGAATGCTGCGCTGTGGTATGTGTTCATCTGAACGAGGAAAACCATGCTGGTGAGATGGTTAAGGAGAACTGAAATGTTACCAAAACAGGGTGAGCAGCGCTGTGCCCTCACCCCTACAGCTGGCCACCAACGTTCCTAGGCAACCCTTTGCTGCAGCAGCAAGCCTGGTTTTTAAGATCTTGCTTCTTGAACAGCAGGGCTTACCTGCTGCTGCCTGCCCTCTGATAAGCTCGCTTGCGGAAAACTGCCTGCAGCTTTGCTGCTCTCACTGGCAGGGAGAGTTTTCTCTTTCAGGAATTAATGCTAAGGAATTACCACAGACAAAAATCAGAGTTTTCAGTTAAAAGAACTGCAGAATGAACTCTGAATTTCTGTGCTAGAGATCCGTCTTCCTCTTCAAGAGTTGCCTCAAGAGAATACAGAGACTTGAGAAATATTTATTTTTTTCCCTGCTGGATTTCATGTTGCTGTCACCTTCTGCCATGCTGGTACAGCTGTTCAAAAATAAATCACAATGCATTGTCTTGGGGGAAGCCTGCTTTCTTCATTCTTTCAGTGCTTGCAAGCAGCCCTTCCATTTTGAATGAAACTTGTGGAAAATAGTCACGTCAGGAAAAGTAAAACTTGGAAAAAGTTAAAATAGAAATAACTGAAAGGCATTTCATTGGCATGCAAGGTCTGAGGTGGTCTTCAACACAGGTACCCTGCGTGTCATGCTTTATAGTGTGTATAGTGCTACATAGTCTGGGCTGCTAATGTATGGATAGGTTTCATTTCAACACACATCTGAACCAAGCCTTTGAGCTGAATGGATGGTAGGAAATGTCATTTTAATCTTTTTTTTTTTTTCTAGTGAGGAACAAGAATACTTGCAGACACAGTGTAAAGAAAAAGAAGAATTGCTGGATGAAAGGATGGCAACAAAAGTTAACACAAATATTCTCTTAACTGAAACTTGTGATGAAATAAGAGATACAGAAAGAGAAATAATGAGGGCAAAGGCTGCATTAGCAGAACTGAAAGAAAAAACAACTGAAAAATTGAGTAAACTTGAAAAAGAGAGAGAAGAATGTCACAAAAAGGTAAAGGTTTTGAAATGTACTTCACGGTTTTACAGGCAGTCATAGAGTGCCAAAAATTAAATGACCTTAGAAATTATTCCAGATGTTGTATTTTGCCATCGCATATGGAGCTGGCATATGTCTCCACAGCAGCACAAACAGAAAAGTGACTCTTGACATTGGGTGCACACAGATTATTCTGGCTCCTGCACACGTGTGGTATGGCTCCTGCACAAGTGTGCTATGTGTGCATACACACACGCACAAACGCTCACACAGCCCAATTGCAGGGCATATGAACTGTGTTTTCCAGCAGCACATCTCAGAATGTCCTCTCTGTATCGGTGCTTCTGACTGACTGTGGGACAGATAATCATGTCCTGGGAATTCAACCCCTCCAGGCACACTGATTTAAATGAAGGTACCTGTATTTTCCAGCAAGCTCGGAGAGAAGGTTTTACTGGTTTATATTCTCCTGTACTTCCAGCTGTGTATATCTGATATCCTTTCTCAATGATAACAAAAATAAATGATCAGATATTAGAAGAAAACTTTCTAGTAGAAAATACAGTACAATCAGGTTCCTGCACTGGAATAAAAGCCCATGAAATTTTGGCAGGTCAGGTCCTAATTTGCATGTTACATTAATCAATTATTGTTTCTTTTTCTTACAGATTTTTGTCATTTGGTATATATCTGTGGCTTGTGCAGAAAATTATTTTCTTCCAGTGTCAATTTTGTGCTCCTTTAAGGCTTCAGATTTTTAATATAAATTTTTAAATAATGCACAGTACAATGATCAATTAATTGTATTATTTTTAATGTAGACAAAAGAAATTAAAACAATCCTTGATACTCAAGAGGCAAAAAATTCCAAGAAAGAGCATGAACTTGAATCCTTAAATACAAAATTTTTGGACCTACAGCATATAATTAGTCTAAATTCAACGGTAAGTTATATACAAAATTGTTTTGGTTCATTAGGGCAGAGATCAAAATTCAATTTCATAATTGGTCAAAGTGAGGGGAATTTATAGAGGAATGTAGTCCCCACCTTTTAAGAAGAAAAATAAGCTTGCATGATGTCTAATTGTCTGACATTATTAATGTTAGTTACTTGGTTATAAAGTCATTGTTAAAAATAGAGGGTCCATATAGACTGTTTTAACCAGCTTAACGAAAGGGTTGGCTACTCTGTGCTGGTCAGTCTATATATCTATCTTAAAAAAAGTTGGTGAGATCATGACTTGTATCCCAGTCCTGCACATGCCTCCAGTGAAGCTAGTTGGAGGACTAGCTGAAAAAGAGAAATGATCATCAACAGTTATTTAGTGGATGCAAGCTGTGATGTATGCGGAAGAAATTTGGAAAAGACTCTGTTCAGATATTATGAAAGAGTTTGTACTGGAAAAGTGTTGTACAAACTAAAATAAGCAAGGAGCGTGTATTATGCTCATCTGCCTGGGGATGCGTTCAGCGGTGTAAGTAACTCCACGGTGGTGGACGTGACAATTTTAAGGAGTCTCAGGATCCAGAGAGTCAAAGCTAAGAGGGCTAAAAGACAACCAGGCTTTCTCCTTCTGCTGCTTGTTTACTATTGGCCTCCAGCTCAACCCTGCCTGCTCTGGCACTGTTCTTCCCCTTTTACAGGGATAACTTATCAGAGAACAGTAAGGAAAGATCAGGGTCTTCACCTTTTCTTTTACTGAGATTTCTTGCAGAGGTAACTCAGACTATGTACATCCCGTTTAACGTCTGGTGAGTTACCTCCACGCTACTGAAAGCAACTGCACTGCAAAACTAACACTTGTGTAAAGAGCTGAAACAAACTGAGATGTAAAACAGCGTTTTCTGCCCCAGTCTTGCCAGCTCCTGTTAGAAGCATTGCTGCCTTCCCAGTAAAAGTCCTTTCTGTCTGAATGAGTATCACGTTAGTAAAACCGCCAGAATTGTACCTGACTTAACTCTGCAGGGAAGTTCCCTTGAATGGCAGATTTCAAGGTTTTTTTATTACCAACCTGGATCGATTATTTTTTTTTAACTCATTCAGTGATTAAATACAACCTTAACCACTGCTTCCTCAGTATTCTTTGCAAGCTGTAGTAATTTTGACTGTAAAATCTCAGGGGGGCTTGAAAACAGTAGAGTCTCATACAGATATTACAAAATCTTGGGGAAAAAAAAAAAAAGACCAGTGGCAGTAAAGGGATTAATTATCTGCTGCTTTGGAAACTTCATCTGTTTTGACATAGCCTGTTATATTTTTTTATAGGCTATATTTAATGAAGAAAAACTCATAGCAAAACTGAAAGAAAAACCTAAGCAACTGGAAAAAACTCTGGAATTTAAGACGACAGACATGCTGTCACTCTCAGAAAAGAAGTAAGAATTCTTGGACCATTGATGTGATCTGTTTGCTAAACCTGTATCAGTGTTTTCTGAGGGAATTTCCCCCCAATATTTAAGAATAACTAGAAGAATTCTATAAAGTATGTGACTTATGTAATGGGAATCTTTCTATTGGCTTCAGCGAGCATTCAGTAAAGACTGTGTGGAGTTAATCTAAATGAGCTGTCGGGGACCAAACACTCACAAACAACACACTTCGGGCTAGAGTTATTCTAACCATATGCAAGGTAGGGAAGTCAGTCACTACTCCCTGCATATATTATCATCCTATCAGCTGGAATACTTATATTCGCTAGGACACAGAGATTTTTTTCTCCTGTATGTTACCTGAGAGGCAAAGCATCACAAATTATGTGAATAGGCAAAATAACCCAAATATCATTCTACGGGACTATGTTACACCCATGGAGCTCAATGTGGAGCTCCTCAATTTAGCATTATCCAGGCTAGGTCCATAGCTGCTTCTCTTCCGACTCTGCCATAGGCCTTCTGAAGGGTTATATGACCAAAGTGATGGGAAAAAAATTGAGACCCTTCCAGCTGATTCAAACTTCTCATTTGAACCCATTTCCCTGTGTAGGCTGAGCTAAGAATCCCTACAAAGAAGAAAGTAGGAGTTCTTGGAATCTTGGGTTAAACTTATTGCTCTGAACTCTACTATTTTTCTTGATGGCAGAACTAATTCATTAATGTCTTAATGAAATGAAAGTTGCCATTAATTAACAATGTAATTACTGTAAAAAATGAGCTGCAGCCAGCAGCTGGCTGTGGACCTTGATCCTGGAGGCAGTTGTAAATTGCTTATCTTTGCTCTCCTGAGTATTAACTTCAGAAGAAGTGTTTGTGCTAGGGAAGTTGGCCATACTCAAGTTTCCAGGGTCCGAACAGTTATGATGTGGTGATGACAACAGAGCTGTGGGCTATGGTGAATTTCATAGCCTGAGTGTAGCAGAAGCATTGCCTTTGTGTTCCTCGTGCTACAATTTTTATAGCTGCTCAGTTTTGTGAATGTCTTTATTTGTTTAGAAATGTTTGTCCTTCTTAAGTCATAGAATCACAGAATAATTTGGGAGAAGAACTTTAAGATCATTGAGTCCAAGTGTTAACCCAGCGCTCCCAAGTCACCACTAAACCATGTTCCTCAGCACCACATCTACATGTCCTTTAAATCCCTCCAGGAATGGGGACTCCACCACTGCCCTGGGCTTTACTACCCTTTCAGCGAAGACATTTTTCCTAATGTCCAACCTAAACTTCCTCTGATGCAACTTGAGGCCATTTCCTCTTGTCTTATCACTTGTTCTACTACTTGATGTAACAGATGACTTAGGCAGTTAAGTTAAAGAAAGGATCTGGTCCAGGTATTTTTTCCTTCACAGTGTTTGCACACGCTCTCAAAGCCTGGTCAATATGGATTTCTGGTTCTATATTTGTTGGCGGTAAGACTACTAAGATGCTTGGGCTTTCTGTCCCTCTTTTTGCTTTATGATATCCTCTTCTCCTCTGTATTGGATTCTTCAAACGCTCCTTTAAGCAGTTCATGCTTCTCGCATGACTCCTGTTTGGTATAGACGATAGAAAAAGGAAGCAACTATCCCTTGTTCTGACTGCATCCTGTGAACCGTACAACTGCACAAAGTTCATCCAAGCAAGAAGTATAAATCTATGCTCAAACTTTCCCATTTTAACCTGTAGACCTGTTGCTGGTTATTTATCTACCTGAAAGCCTGTCTGCTTTCTCTTTGTGTACTTTTTCTATCAGTTTGTCTATTGGAAATCTTGCCTCTCCCCATAAGCTTTCCTTGGCTTGTATTTCACCATCTTGTAGTAGAAAACCTACTAGTTCTGTATGTCCTTACCTTCTTTGCAGTTCTTATTCTCATCAGAGGGAAGTAATGAATAAAGATACCTGAATGGAATAGAGCTCAGACATATGGAGACATAGCTTACATTTACTTGAGGGGCTTGAGAATTTTTTGTTTTTGTGGTTTTTTTTACTGATTTTTTTAAATTAATTTTTAAGATTTTTGAGTAGTTAATACCCTCCTAAATACATCTACTTTGGCTTTGTTTAATAGGAGTCAGCTTGATTCTGAGTTACTGATTTTACAATCAAAAATTGCCCAAGAAAAGGAGGATTTCAGTAAGGAACTTGAAAAGGTAAGAGGGCTATTTTCATTCTGGCTCAGAGTTTTTACTAGGCCTTGTCTTGTTGAAACACTCTGAGAACAGGCCTGCATGAAGTGTGACGTGTGAGGTGCTTTAGGTGGTTTGATTTGCCTGCACCAATGTGCATGACAAGTGTGAGCAGGGAAAAGGGGGACAAACATTTGCAGGACATGTGGCCTCTGTGTTTGTTCTGCCTGGGTTTTGGAGGTCGTGCCTGGAGGTAGTGGCAAGATCTCTTCAACTGAGGACACGGACTGCTGTTGAAAGACTTAAGGGACACTGAGAGGTGGGGTGAACGTGAAGGTGTGGTCTTGTGTGCTGGGATGCGAGGGAATAGAGGGCTATGAGATTAGGATGTTGATTTGGGAGGGAGTATATGTGGAGTAAGAGAATGGGCAGAAAGTTGTATACAGGAGGATTGTGGGGAGATTTGTTAACAAGGATGAGGTTGGGTTCCTGGCTTGGAAAGCTGAGAGTGCAGTTTTCATAGTCATTTTTGCTCACCTGCTCCATGTTGTTTTACATCATTATTAAATTTTATTGCATGTGGGGAAAATCTAACTAGTGGTGGCACTCCATCTGCTGAGCCTGTGAAGAAACGTCAACTGCCTGAGATTCTTGTTGTTAGGTAGACCACAGGCAGGGGGTGGTTTCCTAGTTATGCTCATAACCTCTCCTCCAGAGGTGTACATATCAAACAAGAGGTTGGCACATTAAAAACTCTGCCATACGGACTTTAGGCAGCACTAGGATGGAGCCACTTTCTCCCCATCCCATGGCCATCTCACCTGCTCTTCTACTGCAGTCCTACCATCAAAAGCCACAATCCTAATCATCATCTTGCTACTTCCTTTTTCTCTTCCATCCTACTGCTCTTGTGTCCTTCAGCCAGGTCCCATGACTCCTGCTTCCCTCCATCTTGATATTGCATGCCCACCATTCCAGTGCTCCTTCACTGTTAACCCATCCCCATTTCCACTTTGTCAATCTTTGTATTCCACACAGTGGAAGTCACTACCTCCAGCTGGAGCAAGGTACCCTGTGTCTGGGAACTTCACACCGATTGCAGGCTGTTTCAGAGTGGTTGGTTTGAACGAGGCCATGGAAATGAAGATCCAGAAATATGAATATGGCTGAATATGAGCCAGCAGTGTGCCCAGGGTCAAGAGCATCCTGGCTTGATTCAGCAACAGTGTGGCCAGCAGACTAGGGAAGTGACTGTTCCCCTGTACTTGGCACTGATGAGGCTGAACCCTGAATACTGTGTCCATTTTGGGGTCCCTCTCCAAGAAGGATATTGAGGTGCTGGAGCATTTCCAGAGAAGAGCAACGAAGCTGGTCAAGGGTCTAGAGCACAAGTGCAATAAGGAGCGGCTGAGGGACCTGGGGTTGTTTAATCTGGAGAAAAGGTGACTCAGGGGTGACCTCATCCCTCTCTACAGCTCCCTGAAAGGAGGTTGTAGCAAGGTGGGTGTCGGTCTTTTCTCCCCAGTCACAAGCAAAAGGTTAAGAGGAAATGGCCTCAGGCTGTGCCAGGGGAGGTTTGGGTTGGATATTAGGAAAAAATTATTTACAGAAAGGGTTATCAGGCATTGGAACAGCCTGCCCAGGGCAGTGGTGGAATCCCCATCCCTGGAGGGATTTAAAGGACCTGTCAATGTGGTGCTGAGGAACATGGTTTAGTGGTGACCTGGCAGTGCTGAGTTAACAGGTGGACTTGATGATCTTAAAGGTCTTTTCCAACCAAAACGATCCTGTGATGATCTTGATGTCATATCCATATATGTTAATATCACACATGCTGTGAATCTTGATTCATTGTGAAGATTTTTCTATGAAAGGCACTTTAGCAGTATAGGATGTTACTAGAAGGTAAAACAGAGACAGAAATAATAATAAGCTAACATCTGTGGTCCTTATTTCTAGACTAAGAAAGATCTAAGCAAGGCTGAGCACCCGAATAAGAAACTTAAATTAGAAAACAAAGCTGTGTGCCGGAAGTATGAACAAGTACTGGAAGAAGAACAACACTGGGCTATAAAAAGGGACGAGCTGGTGGCAACGTAGGTCTATCCGTCAGCTTTTGAATACAGATTTTTTTTAAGTTTGTGATTTTATGACTAAGGCTTTTCTTGCTACTCAGTGAGATCATGTTTCTGTCAATGTTTCTAACATCCCTTTTTTTTCTTCTGGTACATTGGGGAAATTATCTGTTTCGTTGGATGAAAAGCTTGAATTTCTGGCAAATCTTATGATGGTAAAGAAAAACCTGGAGAAAGAAATCAAAAATCTTGAAGAAAGCCTACAGTATGTAATCTTTCAATAATGACAATCTTAAATGGTCTCAGCACTGTTTACTCAGGAATTCAGCTGGTTAAAGAGATTCTGAAAAGTAACATTCAATAGGGAAGTTAAATGGGTTTATAAACTGTACTAGTAGGGTGGTATGAAACTTCACACAACAAAGAGGTTAGCTGTCAGTCACCCTAATTTAATCTGCAGTTTCTTATCACCAAGCAATGAACATGCAAATAATGAAGGATATTGAAGCTGTGCAGAACATACAACTTCACACACAGCTCTGACTGTGCACTCCATGCTGTGGTACTACCCTTTTATGGTGCTGAGAAAATCTGCTTTACTCGGATAAATCCAAGTAAGCACTGATTTGACCTGTGCACAGAAGTGCTCTGAAAAAGAAATCTCTCGCTTATGTAGTCTAAGCAGAAGAGACCTCCTGTGCCCTGTGCGGTGGGGTATGGCCGGGAGGAGTGTGGCCAAAGCACTGCAGCTCTCGGTTAGCCTGTGCAAGAGGTGGTGGAAAAGACGTGGGATAATGCTGCCGTAGGTGAGGGCAGGCATGTGCGTATTCATAGAACGGTTTGGGTTGGAAGGGACCTTAAAGACCACCTTGTTCCAAAACCCCTGCCATGGGTAGGGACACTTTCCACTAGACAAGGTAGCTCAAAGCCCCATCCAACTGTACTGCAGATATCCTGCCTTGGGATTTCTAGCCTGTTTGATAGAAATTCAGGAGATCAAGGCCTTAATAGCCAAATTCTGTCACCTAAGAAGGACAATCCTGACAAAAGGGAGAGCTTTTCTTGTCTGCTGGATTGTTGTCCTTTGTGAGAGAAAATAAAAATGTTCAGCCAATTAATCTTATGTCCCCCACACCTAGCAGAGCCAAATATTTGAATACATATAAAGTTCATGCATTTTAATATTTACCATACATAGTACACTAGAAAATGCATTCTAAGAAGTTCAAATAAATTTATCTGACCATTTGGCGAGAAGTTCTGCTTCTGAAAACACTCTTTTGTAGTACTTCCTACTAGGACATTAGACTAACTGCTCCTTTCTGAAACATCTGTTCTTATATTTTGCATTTGTTTATTGTTTCTGGCTTGAAAAAATACTCCTGCATTTGCCTTGGTTCCTAACGAGAGCCTCTTAGTTTTAAACTGATGCTTCCAACCTGAGAAAAAACAATGTGTTAACACACAGCTGTGGTTGAACACCATGATATGTGCAGGGTTTTGAGATGTGACTCCCAGGTACCATATTGTCTCTCTCTAGTTAGTGTAAGTGCTCAGCATGCTGGCCGGTGGAAAGGAAATTCTGAAAAACTGTACTAAAATTTTGATATAGAGCAAGCACTTCTCCAAATCTTCTTATTTCTGAAAGTTTATGTTTTTTTCCTCCCAGAAATATCAAGAAGAGTTATGCAGAAAAGCTGGCTACTCTAAAGCAAGATTTGAAGACAGAAAGTAAGATGAGGTAGGATAAACTAGAAAGTGTGCATTGTATCTTCAAAACAAAGCAGCAAATTAATGAATGACAGCATCTTACGTTAGAGATACAAAACCAAAGCCTTACTACATAAATATGCAGTGACATGGTGGCAAAGAAAAGGGCATCTCCTCAAGTACATCCATGGTGTCATTTGAATATTACTGCTATACTGCCGAGTGGTGAGAACCACTGAACTTACCATATAAGCAGCTTTTAATCATTACAACACTGAATATTTCACTTTACAAGCTATGTGGGATTTTCCGAGGATATAGACACTTATGTAAACTGTAAGACTGGGGTTGGTTTTATTTATTTATTTAAATTAATGTTGATGAATATTCATTGGTAGCTGATCCTGCACCTTTGAGGTCAATTGAGAACTTTGATATTATTCAATGAGATAAAAAGTGTCTCAGTAACTGGTAGTATCAAGAACCTACAGCTCCAGCTAGGAAATATGAGAGCTTTGTTTGCTGAGCACCTTTCGAAATCAGGTCCTTAGACTGGTGGCATCTGGGGTTCCAGCTCTCATACAGATAAATCCTTTGACAGACTCCATAAGAATGAGATATCCTTGTGTTTTCAGGTATTTCATCTTTCTTCCTTGGACTTACGTATTTTTCGTTAGTTAAGCAGTGTCTTCTACTGAACCTGTCATTTCAGGAAACTTTTAGAGAGAATCGTAAGGAGCATGTTGCACAGAGACCACAGAAAGACTAAGGGTTATTTTATCAATGTTCAAAACATCTGTCATGAAGTAGTTTGCATCACTCTTCACAGACGCACACATGTCTACCTACAGGGGTGTGAGTTATCTATAGGAAAAAGCCCTGAGCTGGTTTAATCTAAGTGAATGAGATATAAGGAAGAGGTTTTTTACAATAAGGGTGGTGAAGAACAGGTCCAGGTTGCCCAGAGAGGTGGTAGAAGCCCCATCTAGTCACCTTAAGACTCTTCCTCTGGGTTCAGTACAACCAGAGAGACACTTTAAAAGGTTTTTCTGTCTTTTCATGCATCTCTCTCTAGATTTTGTCAGGATCCCAGCCTTCCATCTGAACCACTTTGATTGTAGTCCTGCAGTTACATGATATGTGTTTGAGTCTTCCAGTCACTGAAATTAGGCTGGCAGTGCCTCTGATAATGTTGTCTCCCTTCTCTGTTTTTCTCCCAATTTAATTTTATTTCTGCTTATGTGTCTGTCACTAGAGTAATGCTTCAGTGGAAGCTACTATACTTAGCAATGCAGAGAAAACTCTTTTTCTCAGAGGAGCAGAATATAAACAGAAAAGTTAATGAAAGAATAAAGACTGGCAAAAAAAGGCGTGCTGAACTGCTCCTGGAGGTATGTTAAACAGCAGGTATCATAACCCATTACATCCAGTGGTACAATAGGTTCAGGCTGTACATAATCGGCGTAAACTTATACCTAAGTAAGTAACCTCCGAGGGCCAGTTCTTTGGAAGCTATTATCATGGTATCAGCTCTAAAGATCTTCAGGTCTAAAGATCTTCAGGTTTGAAAGATCTCATTATCTCCATTCTTGGAGATATTCAAAAGCCATTTGGACATGGGCCTGGACAACTTGCTCTAAGTGGCCCTGCTTGAGCAGGGTCGTTGGACAAGATGACCTCCAAAGGTTCCTTCCAACCTCAACCATCCTGTCAGTCTGTGATTTGACCTTAACTCCTATTAATAACAACTTTAAAGCAAATATTTATCTTAGCAATGTTGTGTTTTAAATACAGATTGCCCTCATTTTGCTCTAATTGCTTATTTCCAAGTGGTCCAGATAAACATGTGTTTCAGAAATCACTGACCTTCATTTTGCTTTCCGTCATGAGATTGAAGACCTTGAGAAAAAGCTTTTCCAGTCTGAAACCCAAATCAAAGCCCTAAGTGAAGAAGGAAGCATGAGGGAAAATGATTACAGGAATTATATTGAGGATTTTACTAACAAAATAAAATGTCTGGAGGTAAGTTTTGTTGTTCTTTTTATTAACCTTGGGAAGACTTCTGATGGATGAATTGGTAGCGCTTGTTGCGCCTCATGGCAGCTTTGCTCATTGGAGCCGTGCTCAAATGGGACCCGTCTGTCAGTAATTGTTTCAAGAAATTTCCCTACTTTTCAGGTTGGTGTTTTGGAGGTTTTTTTATGGTCAAAAGCACTTAAAACCCTCAGACTGAGACACTAATCAGTGCACAACCATACATGTATATGTATATATATATATATTCTTGTACATATGGGCATCTGTGTCAAAAGAATGCAGTGAGGGTGTTTCTCAGAAGGGATGCCTCCCATTTTAAAACAAAAATATGTGCAGGCCCAGATTCAGTCCTGAGATACGTCCAGTTCAGCTTTGTAGTGAGCCTCCCAATGTGGAACCTGTTAATGTAGAATTTGTTTCATCATTTTTGGGCAAACAGGCCAACATTCATGGAAATATGACAGCTTGATTTTAGACACAGGTCAAACTCTCTTCTGTATTATTATTGTTGTAAATCTGTTGGAGTGACTGGTGGTGTGCAAGACATAACCCAAGGCTACTTCGTGTCGGTGTTCTTTAAAACACTGATGAGGTTTCTTTCCCAAAGAAAGTAGGACACTGAAATGCTGAATATGAACTATGCAGAGCTTTTAAAGATTTCAAGTGCTTCTCCAATCTTTGGTATAGAACATATGCTCGGTCCCCAGGGAAACTGACTGACTCTTGGTCAACAGCCTGGTTTGAGATAAACCAGGTTCCAAGAGTGTAGGAGACATCCTCTTTGCATGCCTGACCTTAAAAAAGTAGATTTATAGAAGGTCTTGAGGATCTTTCTCATTTTGCTCGTGGAGGGGTTATGATCCCATATCAGGCAAGACAGTTGTGGTCATGCAACCACTCAAGCGTCCCTGAAAATCGGGGCTGAGACTGTCACTGCTAAGTGAACAGTTGTACTGGATTCATTCTCATGCTCTTTCTGGCAGTTGAGCAATGTGGAATATACAAAGGAGAAGCTAAATATACCTCGACACACTCTCTGTCTTTTCTTTAATATGATCCATTCTAAAAGAGGTTTTCCCTCATCTAATATAGTGCTGATGAAGCTGATATCAGAGGGTTGCCCTTTCCTTTGTGGCCTGGAGAAAGCCAGGTTGAAAAAGTAATTGTCACTGTTTATTTTCATTCAGTGACGCACCCAAACATTTTCTCCTATTTTGTTTTCCTGCTTTGCTTGCTTTCCTATCATTTTGAGGAAACAATAGAAGTCATCGGGTTTTTTCTTCTCCATTTTGCTTTTGGTGCTTTCAGCATTTACTTACACTTGCTCTCTGCTATTTTCATCTGCAAAATGATTCTGTCTGAATGCTGCCTCACGGAGGTGGGCTCTGGAAGGGGAATAAACTCCTTTGTGAGAGTCATGTCAGATCAGGTTCATTCTGCTCTGCCTGGAGCATCACAGTGATGCATGTTATCAAAGTGATCCATAGAAATGAGTCTCGGATCACCTTTATTTCTCTGCCTTCTTCACATACCTGTTTCTGCCAAAGGAGCCATTTCATCTGTTCTCCTCTATATTTTCCTTAAAAAAAAAAAAAACAACCAACCACAGCTCCTGAGCATATCCAAACATCTATACTTTGAGGTTTTCTGATGTTTATGGTCTTTGACCACAGAAGTGGGTATGACTTACCTGACTTCAGAGTCTCAGAGGGAGCAAAAACATGTAGTGCATCATTTGACATTACTGTCCTGTACAGAAGTGAGTTCAGAGTCCTGGTGTCACTTCACATCCTGGGCCCAGTTTCGTTCCTTTGTATGGCTTTATTTCCTAGGCATCATTTTTGTCTCTCTCTTACTATTGTTCTTCAAGTCTCTCAGTCTATATAGGTTGTTTCTGTTCTCATTTTCTTTGTTTTTACCTATTTCAACAAAAGGGATGTATTTTTCCACTGAAAAGTCATTTAATTTGTGACTTGTGTTCCTTTGGCCCTGACCAAATTGAGATTCCACTGTTCTGAGAGATGCACATACATCGAATTTGACTTTTTTTTCTTTCCTTTAAAATCAAAGGTCAGAGTTTTTTAAAGCTAAGGAATGAGACAGAGAAATATTAAAATGTACAGATTTGTAATGTATTTGGGTGATGATCTGCTTAGTTTATAAGAGCTGATAGGTCTTCTTCCCCATGTTGATGTAAGAGTGCAAAGATTCCCCGGATGGTAAGTCTGGGCAGGCCTGAAATAGGGGAATGTACAGCTCAGATCCAGGACAATTGCAGTTACATTTCTATTAAACAAATACTAGTATGATTGAAAAAAATATGCTTATGGCTGAGCACAGAGCAACACCATGAGACAGGTCAAGCCACAGAATGGCTTGCTGATAGGAGAGGACCTGTGGACTAAGTTTAAGATGATTGTGTTGCTTCGCTGATGGGTCAGCAGAATCAAATACCTGGTATACTAATGACAGTATCAGAAAAGTAGAATTTCAGGCAAGGATGGGGAAGGAGCCTTAACTGAAGGAAAGAAATGTAACTGAAGGAAAGAACCATAACTGAAGGAAAGAACCATAACAACTGAGTCTAATGAAAGTCCCCTTCAGTTAGTTAAGTGGCTGAAGCCAATTCATGGCCAAGCCATCGTTATATTTAAGCGCACATCAAGAATAGGTGATTGAAGCTCAAATCAACTTCAGTTCCCAAAATAGCCAGGCTGGGTAAGGCACAACGTTAGACATACTAGGATCCTGTCTTCTGCAGTGATCAATAGCCCTGCTTGGAGAAGTAATATAAGAACAGTCAAATATAGAATGACCCTTCATCTGTATCATTTCCGTGACAAATGAAGTGCCAGAAACATCTTTGGATGAAGATGGTATCTGCATTTAATAGTGTTTGATGGAATTTTATGCTATGCTGGATCTCCAGTGCAATTTTCTCCTGTTGCTGATTGATTCTTTTAGCTCCCATATACATAAATCCTCCATAACAACTTATAATTTATTTAATAAGGACAAGATTTTTCTTCTGTTTTAAACTGCTGTCTCAAAAGTTTATTGGCATCTTGCAGTTCTTGTGTTATGAGAAACAGTGAATAGCTGTTGTCTTCTCATCTTCTCCAGCAAAGGTGTGTGATTTTTACCCACCTTTCTTCATGTTCCTTCAGTTGTCTCTTTTCCAGGCTGAAGAAATCCAGCTACAAAAACAGTTGAAAAATCATTGTAGATAACAGTTACCCATCCTTTGCTGACAAAACAGAATAACAGTTCCTGTTAGTTTGCAGGAGGTCTGCTCTCAGACTGGAATTAATCTGCAATTTCCTTCATGACTCAAGTGATACGACAGAGTGGATGCTTATTGTATCTGCAGGTGACAAACATGATAAGGGTGGGAGCACGCTCTGCAGGGCAGAACTAGAATTCAGAATTATTTTAGCTAGTTGGAGAAGTAATTGGGGGAAAAAGGGGTCACAATAAAAAGGAAAATCTGTGTTGCCATTTGGGTAGAAACAGTTGCTTGTACAAATCCATCATGAGGGAGGTGTTCAGGCTGTGGTAAATAAGACTAAAGCCAACAAGTTGAACGTAAGTCAACAAAGATTTGTATTTATGAAAAAGGCAACTGTCAAAGCAGTCTATACCATACTTACAGTGCAAGTTTTCTACTCTGCCTGGTTTTGATAGGACATGGCTGGAGTACAGTGTCTGCTGTTGGTCACCTCATTTAAAGGAGGGTGTAGATTATTTTGTGGTCTAAGAGGAGGTAAGTAAATGTGATCAGGAAAAAAAAAAAAAAGATGTGCAGCACTTCCATGTAAAATAGGTAAATCTAACAAAAGACATGGTAGTAACTACAGAATAATAAATTAATAGTAACGTGATAAGCTTTTCACCTTGTCATTCTTGGGTTTTATTTCTACCTCTTTTTGCTATATTCCTTTTCATTACAATGATTATTATAATATTTTTGTTATTACTGTTATTATATTTTGTTTTAATGATTAAACTGTTCTTATCTCAACCCATGAGTTTTACTTTTTTCTGATTCCCCTCCCCATCCCACCAGCAGCAGGGAGGAGCAAGCAAGCGGCTGTTGGTGTTGAGTTGCTGGCTGGGGTTAAACTACGACGCAGCACAAATAGTAAAACCCTGGAATTAGTTGCCTGAGACATGGCATCTCTGCCACTAGGGTTTTTAAGGACAACTCAAACATCTGTCACGGGTACTTAGGTCTAATTGATTCTGCTGTACAGCAAAAAGATGAACTAAGATGACCTTTTGGGATCACTTCTAGTATTCTTTTCATTGGTTTTGTGTGGGGGTTTTTTTTCCTCTGGATCTATTGAATTATTTATGCATTAAGTGCTGCTTAGATAGATGATTGACTAATATTTAGTTTCATTTAAGAATGACACCAAAACTGCAACTGAAAATCTGCTTAAAAATGAACAAGAACTAAACACCAGCAGGCCAACCTTGGAAGAGACCCAGAAAGAAAGAGAAGTATAAAAAATATGAAGAACTGAATAAATCATTTTTAAGTGAGTATTAAGCAGCTCCTCTACATAGTGGAGCTTTCTCTTGTCCTTTCCAAAACCAGTGTGCCATAGCCCTTTTTCTGCCTGTGGCTCAGGTGGTCTATGAAACAAGTATAAGCTGAGATCTTTGCAACAACTAGAATCTGTAGACATGGCCGTAACAGCTATGAAGCATTTTTTTTAAATGCCAGACTAGTTAAACAGATCATGTACGGACAACACCTAGTTTTATTTAGCTTAACCTTGATGTTCAGGCATTACACTGTCTAAAAACCCTCTCCTTGCTCTGTAGAAAAGAAGGATGAGGAGGTGCGAGCCAAAAGAGCCATTCAGCAATCAATCAAAACGACTGAGAAGATCAAGGAGGATACGGTAATAACTTGAAACTGGGCTGTGCTACTTCTGTGAAGTTTCCACTACCAGCTCTATTTCCTTCCAGTAAAGACCAGGCACCCATGGAAACTGGGACTAGGGGAGACAGGCTGGGGCTGGGGACAAGGACACACCTACGTCTCTGCTGCTGTGCTCCCATCTGGGGGATGCCTCAGACCTCAGCTCCACCTGGAACCCAGCATTTATTTGAGCTGCCCTTGTGCTTGATTTTGCCTTCCTTAGGCACGAGAGCAAGTCGAAAAGGAACTGGTGAACTAAGGGCATTTGTGAACCTGCTTCTCTTCAGATGCTTCCTACTGGCAGGGCACTGCAGTGACTCAGATCTGAAAAGTCTTTCTGTATCTCGCCTCTTGACCTGTATTTCTCAGTTCTGACTTCAGGGATTTGGTCAGCACCAGTGTGAGGAGAGAAGCTTGTATAGCTGTGGGGGTTGTAGCAGTGGCTCAAAACACTTGAGGCGTGGGGCACCAACTGCTCCCAGCCGAGTGTCCCTGCAGAGCTCGCGCAGTGACTCTGCCTGTCAGCCACCTTCAGACCTGCTACCCCTGATAAGCCTGAGTGCTTCAGAGCTGCTGGGCCTGCACTGGCCGTTTCTGTCGTGCATACACAACCAGTCCCAGTATGTACCGGAACCATTTGCTTAGGGCTGCTGGGCATCAGGCAGCATGGCCAGAGCTTGTTTCACCTGGGCTGTACATCCCAGGCAAACAATCAGACTGGTTTTTCTTTCTGTTCCTCTGCCAGAAGAAAACTGTTAGATAGAAAAGGAGCACAGCCACAACTTCTGCTGTTAATAGGAAGAGTTAAAGTGTATTTAGTTACTGAGAATAAGTCAAGCTCAATAAAGTACATAGAGGCTTTTAAAAAGCTAGTCAGATTGCAGGATTTGTGCCCCAGTGGTCTGGTAATGGGCAAATCTCTCTGATGAGCGCCACAGAAGCCACATCAACACAGACATTGTCTCTGTTCAGAAAAGGGAGACCTGTTTCTCCAACCATATAAGAACAGGAATAGCACAACAAAACGGCTGTGTACACCTAAGCCTCTGGTGACAGAGAAGTGATGCTCCTGTCATTGAGTGACCCTGCAACAGGATGGTCACTTCATGTCAGAGCTGGTTCCTGTCTTGTGGACCATAAGCAATTGCTTCCCCACTCTGTATATCTTCCTCCTGGCTGGTAAGAGGACACAGATACCTGTCTCAGAGGGCACTTAGAAATTTTTAAATGAAAGCTGCCACATAACTGTATCAGAAGTTGTAACATAGTTAGAAATATATTACAAAAACATTAGAAAAAAATTAGAAATAATCAGAAATTTAACATATTTGTATCATCACTAGCGTGGCCAGCAGGACCAGGGCAGGACCTGTACACTGGTGAGGCTGCATCTCAAACAGTGTGTCCAGTTTTGGACCCTTCACTACAAGGACATTGAGGTGCTGGAGTGTGTCCAGAGAAGGACAACGAAGCTGGTGCACGATCTGGAGCACAAGTTTTCTGAGGAGCAGCTGAGGGACCTGGGGGTGTTTAGCCTGGAGAAAAGGAGACTCAGGGGACCTTATCATTCTACAACTCCCTGAAAGGAGGTTGGAGTAAGGTGGGGGTCGATCTCTTTTCCCAAGTAACAAGGGATAGCGCAAGAGGAAATGGCCTCGAGCTGTGCCAGGGGAGGTTTAGGCTGGATATTAGGAACAATTTCTTCACCGAAAGGGTTACCAGGCATTGGAACAGGCTGCCCAGAGCAGGGGTGGAGTCCCCATCCCTCGAATTATTTAAGACAGACGTGTTGATGTGGTGCTGAGGGACATGGTTTAGTAGTGACTTGGCAGTGCTGGGTGAGCAGTTGGACTTGGTGATCTTGAAGGTCTTTTCCAGCCTAAATGATTCCATGGTTCTATAACAAAAGCTCCTTGCACTTGATTTAATTACAAAAAAAAATCCTATATAAAGATCAGTTAGCAGTGAGCTGTTTAACAGCTGGCACTGAGGAACGAATTGCGGATCAAATGTGATGCTGCAATTGGCCAGTTGAAAAATCATACAGAGAGTATGAAGCTGCTGGAACGAGATATCTATGAGATCAACAGGAAACTTGACATTGTGAATGCTGAGAACTGCAGATTCAGATTAGTGAGTACATTGAAACTTGACAGTGTTCCTTCTCCGTGTGAAATCCTCTGTTCATTTTTCATTTCACAGAGGACTAGCCATGGGAGATGATAAAACATGAACGTGAGATGTGGAATAGGCCTGAGCAATTTGGAACATAGGCTGTTGAAAATATTCTGTACACCTTCCAGGCCCCAGACTACCAGAGTAGTCTAATCTCCTTACCCGTAAAACGCAGGAAGTAAAAGTGTCTCATTGCCAGCGGGTACCAGGCTGCCATCAGGACCTGAACCCACACTTGTGCAGCCCTGTGGCCAGCTAACGCGTTTCAGCCAAACCTGGGACAGTACAAGCTGGGTACTGGTAGAGCTGGTCCAACGTGGATGAGTCCATCCTGTTTTGGGGGAGCAAGTGAGGAAGAATTCCCCTGATTGCGCATGACCTGTGCTGCTCTGGCTGTTCTCAGCATTCTCAGCCTTTTTAATTTGGTAGCATAGACACAGCTGGCTTGGGCTGGTTTTGGCAGCTGTTGACATTTGTTCAAGAAGATGAAGTGGACGCTGGTGTTGAAAGAAAACACGTTGACAGGACTACACTAACCCTTGTATTTCCATAAGCTAAAACTCAGCTTATTCTTCCCGATACCTCTAGAAACAGTGGAAATATTTGGAAATTATTTCAAAAACCATGGCAAGTGTTCAGTTGTGATAGTTTTTTCACAGTGCAACGCACAGATAAAAGAAGATATTTTTGCTATGAATTCTGAAGCGGAAAACCACAGATCAGCAACAGCCAAGCTCCTGAATGGCCTAGCAGTGCTTCATGGTAACATGCTAATAAGGATTCCAAAACAAAAAAGGGACTTTTAAAAAAAGAATATCTTTCAGTCCTTATGTCTCTTTTTGGCACAGCACTCTACCACATTTTAACTGTTGACTCTGTTGTAGATCTTATTCTGCAGGGATGGTCCGAGGACAGCTTTATTCACAAGGTGAATTTCAATTTTTTATCATACTCTTTTCCGTAAATATATTCCAGTTACCATGTAAAAAATAGTATTTCTTATTGCAAATAAAGCACTGTAATTTTTTAAGTCAAGCAGGGGCCAAGTATCCACCCTGTATTTTCCAGTGTTGTAGAAAAGTCCTGGCTATAAAAATAATTTTTCCCAATATTGTTCCATTTGCTGGTCTTATATGCAACCTGTGCACCCTCCCTGTACCTAATAATGTCGTCACTGTTCTACATTCGGCTCATCAGCCTTGTCATATTTTTCCAGTTGGGGATAGCCTTCATTTTGAAGAGGGATTCAACCAATCTGTCATGTAAGAAAGTTTTTCACCAGTTAGTCCATTAGAAAGGCAAACTTTGGGGGTTTTTTATGCAGGGATTTAGTAGTTAATGAAAACTTCCAGCAGAGCTACAAATCCTGGTGACTCAAGCTGCGGGAAAACAAGATCGACAAAGCAAATTTCTTAACATGTTGTGAGTTTGGGGTTTTTTTTCCTTTTAAGGAACAAATAAATTCTATGCTGTGCTGTTACAGGAATTTCTGGAGAATGAGCAGAAAATACTGAACGTAGTGACAGCTCTAACAACGAATGTTCAACAATGAGAGGAAAGGATTGCTGATATTAATACCAGGCTACAAAATGAGCTGGAAGGACTGGAGTCCCTGTTTGACAGAAAATCTAGACTGGATGTTCACTGTAAGATACACTAAACTTTTTATTTTCCACCCTTTTTCTTATTTTTAAATCCTAGAATACATTCATTCTTAGCAGTTTGTGATGAAACAGAGGTAGCACAGCTGTGTTCTGTCTGATCGCTGCTGCAGATGGAGACCTAGTGGTACATTTATGAGAAGAACTCAGCATGTTTCATAACCAGCCTGGATATTTTCATCTTTAATTGCTGCTTTCTAAAGGGTTGTGATAATAACAGGGAGGGGGCTGCAAAACAGTCTGAGCATCACTGATCTTTTCAGAACTATGTGTTTGCTTTTCTGAAAACGATAAATAAAAGAGACCCCAGCTCCCACAGCTCGTGGTTGCAGGGTTCTCACTGGAGAACTATAGGGTTAATTCACATCTATGTTCTCTAGAATTTTACATGTGGGCAATTCGTGCTGCTCTTTCCATTTAAGTGAACACTATTCCCTACCCTTGTCTTGGGGAGGATGATATTACACGGGGCCCCCAGGCGCATATAAACCACTTGCTTCGGAGCCTCCTTTTAACTCAAATCCTATAGATCTGAGATATCCTAGAGATACCTGCTTTACTTGTTGGCTCACAGAGGTCTCATTTGTCATGAGTCACAGGTCTGGCCACTGTATGACCATTGTTTTGTTACAGAATGTGGGATTTATACGTATGAAAGCTGAAGGGCTATGGCAGACCGGCTGCTTTGAAATCACTGGGCCTGGGTAGTGCAACAGGAAACCAGGGAGAGGAATGAAGAATCTACAGAGGAAGGGACTGTCCCTGGAAGGAAGTCAGGCAAGGGGGGAAGGCTGGTGAACATACAGCACCAGAGAATGCTGCTTCATCTGTTCTCCCAAGTAACATCCTGTCACAGGTAAGATGAAATGGCCTCAATTTGTGCGAGAGGATGTTTAGGTTGGATATTAGGAAAAAAAATTACAGAAAGGGTGGGCAAGCCCTGGCCCAGGCTGCCCAGGGCAGTGGTGGAGTTCCCACCCTTGGAGGGATTTAAAGGACCTGTCGATGTGGTGCTGAGGGACATGGTTTAGTGGTGACCTGGCAGTGCTGGGTTAATGGTTGGACTTGATGATCTTAAAGGTCTTTTCCAACTTAAAACAATCTGTGATTCTGTGACTGTGAAGGCCAGCGCCAGTATTATCTTCTGTGTTGATTGTGCAGGGCAGGTTTCTTCACAAGGAGCCTGCACAAAAACATTGCTTGCTCAGTCCAAACTGCATGTGTTTATCCACCTATGTCTACCTAACTCTATGTTATGTTTATACTAGTGAGAGAAGGTGATAAAGAGTTTATTAATTTGTATTTTGCATTCCAGGTTTTACTGATGACTAAAGCTCTGGAGCCCAGCAGGAAGGTCAGTGGTTGGGTGTGCCATGCAGGGTCTGTGAGGCACTGCCCTCCTGCAAGCACCGCTTCAATGGAGACCCTCCTTCTGCAGCCTGCAAACTTCACACGTGGTTCCCTAGGCCCAGCTAAAGATGCACTCTTTACTGCAGTTAACCTTACCTGGGAGTTATGGATACTTCTCTTTACTAAAAAAAAAAAAGACATAGCCCAATGTTTAAACCTGAAGACATGTCCACACACAGCAACGCACACAGAGGCGTACAGTCCTTAGCACCGCTCCTTTGCAAAGGGCTTTTCCTCCACGGAGCCTCACATGCTTCCTGTGCCTGTACTGATGTGACGGCTGTGCAGATGGAGACACAAACTGTGTTTCAGACACGTTAAATAAAAATATGTATACGATTCAGTTATGGAAATGGTATTTTAACACGAGTATTAAAACCATAATCTTAGAACTGTTCTCTAGACTAATGTGTCTGCAAATGACGTGCTGTATGTAGCAGTACCGACAGCATCTGATTTCCTTAAGGGTATCAATTACTTCCTTAATCCCTAAATAAAACTTCTGTGAGCAAGACCTAGTGTGTTTGCACACTGTTTTCAGAAGCAGGGACCTGTCAGTTGGTATTGCATAGCGGAAATGTGTATGGGATGTACTGAAATGAAACCTTCTGTGGAGAAAGAGAAGAGCGACATCTCGAGGCAGCCCGGCCGAGGTGACAGCCCTCAGAGCCCCTGAGCTGCTGGCAGGCCCTGTCCTTAGCAACAGCGATAGATAATAGAATAAAAAAAGGCAGTACTGTCACACTTGAACATGGAAATATAGTTATTTGTACTGCTACAGTCCATAAGCCACAGGGGAGGTAGGGCTTAAGTAGAGAAGATCTTCCTGTTACTCTTCCCTCCACGTTTAGCCCTTCAGCACTGCCCTGCATCTTTTTGTAGACCCTCCATAGGGCTATGTTACTGGTGAGTAAAACACGGGACACACGCTTTGGGTATCTTCCTGTACAACACAGAGAGATTAGAGTCTGTCTGTGGCTATTTGGTTTCAGCAAGGCAAAAAGCTCACTTCTGAACAGCCTCGGAAGGTTTAGCAATTCTAACCAAGGTGTTCACATGAAGAATCTGATGGATATAGAGTAGAGAGAACAGTACCTCTTTAAGGAGATTAGGAAGATCCAATTCTTTTTGTTAAATCTGTGCTCGAGGTACTCCAGCAGTTTCTGTCCTTGCAGTGGTGACACTGCAGCAAGGGCCATTCCTTCCTCAGCTGCCAAACCCCACTCCTGCCCTACCGCTGCTGTTGCTGTAGCACAGGCACAGCTGTAGCCTCGCAGCAGGAGCAGTTGGCACCACTGACAAAGGGATGAAACAGGCGTGAAGCCTCCTCACAGGAGGAAGCTGAGGTGACTGTGCTGTAAGGTGCAGAGAAGGCTTCACCCACGCATAGTTAAAAGGAGCTTCCTTCACAGGTCACCCACAGCTAGTGGTTTGCTGACAAGTACCAGGAAAAGAACATCGTTATTCTGGACCTAGATGGCAATTTATAGTCAAAGGTATAAGAAAATGGATGCAGTGGGAAGGACAGTATTGTTTAATTACCTCCAGGAAGGGGTCTCCAGACACAGAGCATAAACTGTACTTCATAGAGAACTTTACAGTGCGTTTCGTCTCCTTCCTTGCAGTCAGACTAAAGCATTCTGAAGAATCATGTGCAACGTGTTTTATTTTTGATGGAAGGAAGATGAAAGTCTGTCTCCACTGGTGGGGGAGCGAAGCTAGAGTGTGGGATAAGAAAACCCGGCTCTGTGGTATAGTCAAGCTCTATTTGTTTTATTGGAATTCTACTGCAAACCAGACTCTTGTTTCACTCAACCACCACCTATAACACTGTATTAGGAAATGAGCATACTCAAGCAAACCGCTGTACTAGAACGTGTCACAAGCTTTTCGTACAGATTTACAGTGATAAATAGACACAAACACATTCTCTTTGATCTATACCAGAAGAATACAAAGTGCAGCTTTTTCACATCACACAGTCTCACTCCAAGGCGTTCAACCTAGAAGTCTTGTACATAAGTAACTTCTTTCAAAACAGAAGTTTCCAAGTGTGACCAGCACTAAAATTGCTTAACCCAGATCATCTGGACAGCACTGTTGGCACAGGCTCCCCTCAATGTCCGTTCCCACCTTCTGACAGTATGCGTGATGGCTCGGTGTACTTTGCCGTCAGTAAGTAGAAGAGGGCAGGTGCGGGTACCAAGGCCAGCAACGGCAGGTCCTGCTCAAGCTTATCCAGTTTGGAAATGGAGATGATTCCATAGGCATGAAGTAACCAGTGGCTGAAGAGGACAACAAGCCTTTTCTTCCTGACAAGAAGATCCTTGAAAGACTTGCAAAATAAACACAGTATCTTGTTAGCATTCGGCCTGTCACCTTGTACCTGATATTTAAGAAACGTTATAGGTAGCACACAGAGACTGTATGAAGCCTCCTGGGTCGTAATAGTTTCTAAGTGCAGCACAGGGAAACCTGGCAGGACCTTCCTCCAACCAAGAGGAGAAATCATGTCGAGGCTTAAACACAGAATACACTGCTGAGAAAAGGCGAGAGACAAAGTGGTCTCTGCTCGTTCAAGTATTCTGTTAAGAGTTTTAACATAGGCGACGTTTACCTACCTCCACTTCAGAAGCAGACATGTACACAGCCAGTGTAACCAGAGACAACACCAGTACGATGTACGGGAAGGCGTAATCTAAAGGCAAACGTTGAGCACATTAGCAGGAAAACGACTGCATGACATGCATGGCAACAGAGGCAGATTGTCCACATAAAACCTGGGTGCAAAGTAAACTGAGCTACTACAGCCCACTCTGACTGTCACAGCGAACACGCACAGCAGTAAGGGTCAGCCAAGCAAAACTATTCAGCGCTTCTGACTTTGGTTTCCAACCTTTTTCTAGTATTTCTAGGTGCCGCTACTGTACACCTAAACCACTAACGGAAAAAGTGGTCAGACCGAGTGGGGGTTTTGTGGCACTTGTCCCCTTCATGTGACAGGTATTGCTGGAAGCTAAACCAAAAATTGCTGATCTCCACAACCTTGTATTTTAACCCATCTCTGAAACCAGACAAACCGCCCCTTACCAGAAAGCCGAATTAACTCCCTCTGAAGCACTTTCCTCTCACACCCTCTCCTCATGTTTTGGGAAGGGATAGTCTCCAGCGGCACCAGCAGAGATGAAGCAGAGCTGGTCAGGAGCCCGGTGAGGACAGGGCTGCTCATGAGTGACCTGTTCGTGTAAGGCTCCTCATGATCACCTTAAACAATGTCCTTATTCTCAAACCAAAAGGAGCATCACGTTCCTTCCTCCCTCCCACAGGCCGTTTGTTAGCGTGTGTTTATAGGAGAGAACTCACAGAGCAGGCCTCCTCCAACAGCCTGAAGCACAGTGAGGATAGGGAAGAAGTACAGTGCTGCATAAATGCTTTTAAATCGGTCAGACTTCCCTAAACCACAGGCAATTTTCTTAACCAGGAGAGGGCGAAGTAGCATCATTAACACAAGACAGAAGGCATAATATATAAACACAATGGTGTACCTGGAACAAAAAAAAAGGAAGAAAAAAGAGTAATTCCTTAAAACATGCAGTATTCTCCTGCAAACTCAGCTCAGAACCAGGGAATTTGGGGTTAGAGTCAGTCAAGTCAAAAGAATTTACAACCAAAGGATGTAAACACAAACCGATAGGCTCACTTTTCCTAGGGAAATTGGTCAAGATACAACAAAGGGGGAAAAAAATCGTGAAGTCTTACGCTTCACAGCTAAACAGTCTGGACTATGCCACCTTCTTTTGGGACTCAGGATGTCATCAGGCGTTGCCAAGTGTTTCACGTGTAAGACAGCCCTGGCTCATGAAAGCCTTCAGGGGATGGCTACTCATTGGCCCGAGTTATATCCGAGCTCTTTCTGCAGCTTTGATAAGGGGTGTGGACAGAAACATGCTTGTCTAACAGGAAGGGACAGAGAGGAGTACAAAGGCCTTTCCACTCACAGGGGATAGACGGCTTCGTGAGTGCAGTGCACTGTGGTGATGTAGTCAGGACTTGGGTTGTACAGCATTGTGTACCAGTCCGAAAGCTTCTTCACCTTGCAGGAGCGGATATGCAGAGAGCCGACTGGGTCGCTGACAAGCAGTGTGACGATTGCTGCGATGCTGCACTCGAACAAGGAGGTGACATGCTGCAACAGCGCGCTGGAACTGCGGGAGGAGAGAGATTTACTACTGTTTTGTGAATGCTATAGGAAGTCTAAATGCCGACTGGGAAGTGGAGGCCCCGAGCAGTACTGAACCCTCTGCAGAGTTAATAGTCACCATGACCAAGGACAGACCAATACTGCTTGAATAAAAGGTATTTGAAGCTGAATATGAAAAGTCATTTACAGTCTCTGAAGATTTAGTGTGTAAAATGTGAGCAACATTCCAGCTTCTTAAATTAAAGTCTGATGTAGCGTAAGCATGCCGTCTGGTGAGGGACAGCACCACTCATGCTGCTGCAGTCCCGCAGCAGTGAGGATAAGACACTCCACGTCTCAGATGGGATAATGTCACATACGATATATAAGCAAAATTTCCAAAGCTGGAAGTTCTTGGTAAAGACGGTTTATATTCACACATTAAAACCTGTGTTTTCAGTGATTAGCACACTCTGGAGTCATCACTTCTTAAAAGTTCCAGTCTAGCACCTAACAGCCATGTGCAACTGTGGTTTTAAACCCCTTTTTAAAGAACCTCCTTGATGGGGCATGCTGACGCAAAGGTGACATCAGCTCTGCTATCAGGACCAAACCAGGCATACACAGCCCTAAAGACAAAACTTAACCACATTCTCTCGCTGCATGTGTGCAGCACTGCTGATGGGGGCCTCTGCGGGTGGTAAGTATGTCCCAGGAGAGAGGGGGTGACACAACGCGCTGCAATTGCCTGCTGCTGAGAAACCTAGTCCAGCCCAAACTGCCAGATGGACTGGGCACCACCATGCTAAAGAGAAAGACCATGCCCTGAGGGCAGTGACTGGCAAGAAGGACCTGCGGGACTCTGACATTTGTAAATAAATGTCCCTTCCAGCTGCCCAAGGCTTAGGTGTTACCATATCAGCTCAACCAACAGCAGGAGCTGCTGGGCAGTCCAGTTCAGTATCTCAGATCAATCACTCATGGATATGAGATTTCAATCTTAAATGACTTATCTGAAGAAGGGGTAAACGAACCTCTTTTTTCCTGAATACCATTCAATGAAGAACCAGTGTAAGACCAGGGGAAGCATGGCCATGAAGCCAAGGTACAGCCAGTCATAGCGGTCCGGGGATCCCATACATTCCCTGCAGATTTTGTTGTCATCGGTTCTTTGACCTCTAGGGCACACCTGTGAAAAACAGAGACTGGATTTACAAAGCGTCTAAGCACCAATAAAAATTCATTGCAGTTCCTGGAAAAACAGCTCGATGTAGCAGCGGGGCAAGAAACGTATCAGATTTTTAAAGAGATGAAGCATTAACCTCAGCAATTTCTCAGCTTACACTGGCCTTGCTCTCTCTGACAGAGAGCTAAATCATATTTAAAAGGTTTCATCCAAGAGTCCCTTTTCCTCTCCCGCTGCCATGCCACCTCCCTTTCATTGCTAAGCTCACTTACCAGGCTGCTCACAACCACTGCCCCCCAGTTTCTTCCTCCCCGTTCATTCCACCCTCCTCAGATCTTGCTCTCCCTTAGTACTTCCCTAAAATCAGCAGGCAGAGTGATTTCAGCACAGCTCTCCATACCACCCCGTTCTGTTCCAGCTTTTGCAGCCCCTCCACTCAGCTCCAATATAGCACCGAGCCTTCAGCACCTCCCTAGGGAATGATTCTTCGAGCAGCTTCTGCTTTCAGTAAGGGAAGCTCTACCCACCCTTTGCAGCCCCCATCTCCACCTGATCTTCCCAAATCAGGTGGGGCTGGGCTGTGGCCACGGTGCTGCTTATAGTGGGATCTGCATCAGCCTCCGGAGCAGTCCGACACGCGCTGCCGATGCCAGCCCAGCCTAGGAGAGAGCAGGGGCAGCCAGTCGAGTCCGGCCCGCGCCGCACTTACCCCGCACTCCCCGTAGGTCTCCACGGAGCCGTTGACCGATAGGACGGTCCTGCCGCAGTACAGCCCAAGGCAGGCGGGCTGGATGTCCACAGCTGCGGGGAGAACGCAACCCGCGTTACCGCAGCGCTCCGATGAGTCCCGGCCCGGCCCGCCCTGTGTACCGCGGCTCCTCCGCAGCCAAGAAGCACCGAGCGCCACCTCCAGCCCTCTCCAGCCGCTGACAAGACCCCTATCCCTATCCCTATCCCTATCCCTATCCCTATCCCCATCCCCATCCCCATCCCCATCCCCATCCCCATCCCCATCCCCATCCCCATCTCGATACCGGGCCTAGTACCCCTTGCCCGGCCCGACCCGACCCGTCCTACCGGAGCGGAACATCCCGCTAACCCAGCAACGAACCCCCCGCCTCCAACGAGCTACTTCCGGAAGCGCTACTTCCGCTTCCGGCGGAGGAACAAGCTCCACCCCCTCCGGTGGGCACCTAGGCGTGGTCACGCCCAAGGGGCGGGGTTGCTCTGCCCGTGGGTGAGGCCATACGCAAGGGGCGGGGCTTTCCCGCCTCGGGGGTGCGGCCGGGGGCGTGACCGTGCCCTGCGTCGTCCCCGGCGATCGCGATGGCGGCGGAGGGTGGCGGCGACGGCGCCGGTGGTGCGGGCCTGCGACTGCCGCCGCACTCCGCCTCGGGCCTGGTGCTGCAGACGGTGGAGATGCACACGGGCGGCGAGCCGCTGCGCATCATCCCGCGGCTGGAGGCGGCGGAGGAGGCGGCGGCGGAGCTGTCGCTGCTGTCGCTGCGGCGGGAGGTGGCGGCCACGCAGGACCACGTGCGGCGGGCGCTGATGCACGAACCGCGGGGCCACGCCGGCATGTACGGGGCGGTGGTGGTGCGCGGCGGGACGGCCGCCGCCGGTGCCGACCTGGCGGCCCTTTTCCTGCACGGCGCCGGCTACAGCGCCATGTGCGGCCACGCCGTCCTGGCCCTTGGCCGCTTCGCCCTCGACTACGGGCTGGTGGCAGCGCCCAGCCGGCCCGAGGCCGCCGTCCGCCTGCTCTGCCCCTGCGGGCCCGTCACCGCTTTCGTGCCCTGGGATGGCCATCGCAGCGGCAATCCTGTCCGCTTCCACAGTGTGCCCGCCTTTGCTGCTGCCACCGGTGGGAACCGGACCTGCCGCATTGGGTTTTGGGGCGGGGTGGAGGGGTTGGTGGTGGCCATGCTGGGGTTGGGGACTGGCAGCCTGGCTGAGGGGCGTCTGGCAAAGCCCTCCCCAGTTCCAGTGCTCCTCAGAGGCTGTCAGGGGTGGCATAAGGTGTCACATGCTGCTCTTTGGCATGGGAGTGCTCAAGTTATCGTCTCTGTCCTTCTGCTTGGACGTGGTTGGGTTCCTTCACTCTGCATCAAAGCCCATGGCTCAGCGCAGTTTCCACTCCTCACTGCCCTCCCTTTCTCTGCCCAGACTTGGTCATCGATGTTCCTGGTCATGGGAAGGTGGTGGTTGACATTGGCTATGGTGGCACTTTCTACGCCTTCCTCAATGCCGAGCAGCTGGGCCTTGATGTGTGCTCTGCAAAGACCAGAGACCTCGTCAATGTGGCGAGCGCAGTGACGGAAGCAGTGAAGAAACAGGTATGGCAGAGTGCTGCAGTACCCAACGTGTTCCCCTCAGGGTGACTGCACCAGACCAAGGCCCTTTATTCCCCCGAGATGCTCAGCATGGGGGGAAGTCCCATCCTTCCAGCCCTGTGTTGAATTTCAGAGCCCTCCTCCAGCCTCACAAGGGTGCGAGAAGGAGCTTTCTTCTCTGCTGCTGTGTCCGTCTCTTGTTACTCGAGAAGCAGAGGTGGAAACGCAGCAGCATGGCCTCGTCCCCTTCCTCTGGTCTCTCGAGGAAGCTGTAACTGCACACACTGCTGACGGCCCAGCTGCTGTGCGCCTTGGTGAACCTCTCTGTGATGTTCCCAGTTTAAGCTTCATCACCCTGAAAGTGAAGACCTGGCTTTCCTCTACGGCACCATTCTGACAGATGGGAAAGATGCCTTTAGTGAGGAGCCCACCACCAACATCTGCGTGTTTGCAGATGAACAGGTACAGAAACAGGCTCTTCTCAGGCACACGAGGCACCACCTTTTTCCTTTTCCCTTCTTAGATGCACTGCAGAGCCAAGGGATTGTTCAGCTGCTTCTCTGTTTGGGCAGTGACAATTTCTTCTGCTGCAGAGATGTCTCTGATTGTCTCTGAAGAGCCAAGTGTCACTTAACACATGCTGGTTTAGTTCCTAATGACAGAAATACTTCTGTTCATCTTAGAGGGTGGCATGTTAAAAAGGTTCATACGCATGTCCCTTAGGTAGGAATTTCCCAGGTGATCAGGGGCTGAGGTGGGATCCCAACATACTGCATGTCCTTAAAGTCCTGATCTGGGGAACAGTTGCTGGGGATGAACAGAGCAAGGGACAAGAGGGGGTGTAAACTTCTCCTCTGCAGTGGATAAGGTATTGCGTAAATAGCAGGGGAGGTTTTGGTTGGACTTGCCACCAGTGAGGATGTGGAGCAGAGCAACACATCGCCTCAGAAGCTGGCCAGCACTGTGTTTTGGGAGATTTTTTTTTTGTCTCCTCATTTGTGATGTATCTGGATTCTGTATGGGGGGGTTTCCCCAAGTGCAGTGTAAAGGTGGCAAAGAGAACTGAGGGAGCAGTATCGTTTTCTATTAAAACCCCGAATACTAGATCTGGTTCATCTTCTCTTCTGGATGTAGGTTGACCGGAGTCCAACAGGTTCGGGTGTGACGGCTCGCATTGCCCTGCAGTACCATAAGGGACTCATCCAGCTGAATCAGACCAGGACTTTTCGGAGCAGCACCACGGGGTCCTTGTTCACTGGGAAGGCAGTGAAGGCAAGTGGCTCATGCTGGACTTGAGGACTGCTGGAATAGTGCTGTTGCCTTGGCTCAGAGAAGCAGAAAAGCCTTTCTGTGCCTGGGGAAGGGCGTTGGGAGGGAGGAGGTGCCTGGGGGTGTTGCCTTCCCACAAGCCTCAGGCTTCAAGATTTTTTATTAGAGAAGCAAGTAACAGTAAGAGCTTGTGCTGTTGCATGGCTTCCCTGCAGATCCTCTCTCAGCCTTCAGGAAAGGGCTGGGGTGAGAAATATCTCCGATGTAGATAAATCAGTCTGGTCTGTTCTCAGTGGCAGATAAAGGTGAACTCCTGGTTTAGTCCCCTCTTCCCTGCTCAAAGGCTGAGCACAGGTCTGTGCGTCTGGGTTTCCTGGCCCAGCCATGGCCGCGTGACATCTGGCCGCATGTGGCTGTGGAGGTTTGGACATGCCCCAGGGAGCTCTTGGTCTTTGAGTACAAGTGGCCACCAGTTTGTTGGCCTTCTTTGAGGCAAACCCACGCTGTGGCCGTGCAGGGGCTGGTGAGCTCTGAGCCAGGGCAGCAGCAGTTCTGCAGGTGTGGAGCTCGTGCAGGCAAGGTGAGGTGGTGAAAGGGCTGCTGCACACTTCAGGGTGTACCTGGGCAGGGCAGAGTGCTCGGTGACGGGTACCCAGTGCCAGGTAGTGCTGTCATTTCATGGGGTTGGGAGAGCGGAGAACCTCCTGTCGCCCCTGTCCTGATCCTAATCTCCGCAGGAAGTCAAGTTTGGGGACTACACTGCTGTCATCGTGGAAGTCTCGGGAGAAGCCTTTTACACCGGTACAGCCACCTTCACTGTCGAAGAGGAGGACCCGCTGAAACACGGCTTCTTCTTCAAGTGATCTGGGCAGTGCCTCTGGGCAGTGGCAAAGTCTCACTGATGATGCTGTGCTTCTCCTGCCTACGCATTTCTGTTCTGCTGCTCCACATGGCAATGTGCCAGAGCAACAGGAGCAGCCTTTGGTGGTGTGGTGGCACCTGCCATGCCTCAAGATACCAGGCTGTGTTCTCCTGCTGTGATTAGCATATTGGGCACCATGTGATGAGCATGTATGGGCTGCTGTGAGAAGCCATAATATTTTTCCTCTTTTTTCCAATAATTATTCACAGAAAATGGAGCTGATCTTGGAGAGCTGCTTTCAAATTCATGTGCCTTTTCTGCATCTGCAAATTACTCATTTCAAAGCCAGATTCTTATTAAATGCCAGCTGAAATCACTGCCTTTCTCCTCTTGTTTTCACTCCGGAGCTGATTTCTAGGACTCTGCTGAGCCTGTCACAGCTGTCTCATGCTCCAGCTTCCCCAGTCTGCCTGCTTAGGCCTGTCCAGACACCCCCTTCATCACTGCACTCACTTCACCCCTGCTGCCAGAGCCCTCCTGTCGCGGGGCTGGGTGCAGGTATTTGCTCAGAACTTCCTACCATACAGTGCCCTCTGCATGTCCACCCCACACTGCTTCCCTAAACGTTCCTCTCACTTGTCTTGACCACTGGCTGCACCAGTGGTTAACCATCCCATGGTTAACCTCCAACAGGAGCAGCTGTGTTCGAAGGTCTGAGTTACTATGACCTTTGATTAATGATTTATTTACTGATGATTTTGTCTCAGCCCAGGGGCTGCTTGCACAGCGGTGCGCAGTCAATGCTTGCTTTGCCAGAGCTTCAGGCTACTCGTGGCCTGTCATTTCCACTGAGTCTCTGGATGAAATGGTGTTTGTGTGTGGAAGACACTCGTGGGAGTGTGCCTCATTAAAATGAGACGTGAAAATGAGAATGATCATCTCCTAGTATGTGCAGCAGAAGAGAGCAAGTCATCCTGGCGAGCTTGGAAAAGGTTGGTGTAGAAAAGACTGGGAGGAATTTCTTCTGTCAACTTCAAAATTAGAACTTTGGAAGGGGAAGAAACAAAACCCCCTTGTTCAGAGAACGGCTGCGCTGCCAACAGGTTTTTTTAGGCTGGTGTCTGGGGCTTTTACTCCCAGCTTTCCTGTAACTCCTGGATAAATCCTCTACAGCCTCTGGTCCCAGGGAGCAAGAAGTGACACACATCCTCTGCGCTCGCAGGAGCAAGCTCCTCTGCGTGTTTCTGGCTTTTGGGCATCTGCCTTGGGAGCCCGGCGCCGGGGGAGGAGCTGTGGCAGCAAGTCACGAAGTCCAGCACAGAACGGTTGGAAGCTCTTCAGGCTTTAATTGGGTTGCAGCCTTCACTAGCCCCATCCCTAAGAAATTTGGGCATGGCTGAGAGCACAGGGTTGGGGTCCTGCTGCCCGCCTGGGGGTCCCCGGCCTCATCCCTCAACCCCTCAGCTCGTGAAACCCCGGCCTGGAGAGCACGAGGGTGGTCCCGGCCTGCGCCGAGTGTCTGGGGGCAGCGGGCCCGGCCCCTTCCTGACGGGCCGCAGGGCTGTGCGGGGAGAGGGGCCGTGAGGGGAAAAGAGCCGAGCGGGGCCCTGTGGGGGGAGAAGGGCTGCCGAGACCCGACACCGACTCTGGAACAGGGATGATGCCAGGGTGGGGTGAGGGGGTTCCCTGTCCCCAGCCCAGCCGTCACGGTCGGGGTCTCCCAGCCGTCACGGTCGGGGTCTCCCGGCCTCGCCGTTCGGCTGCTCGGGCGCCGCTCCCCCGCCCCCGGGGCCGCGCCGGGCCGGGCCGGTTCCCCGGGCAACGGCGGCCGGGGCGACGTCAGCGGCTGGCGGGGCCGCCGTTGCCCGGCGCGGGCGGGGAGCGCGGGGGGCGGGCAGCGCCTCTGCAGCCGCGGCGGGGGCCGGGGCGTGAGGCTGCGCATGGAGCCGGCGGCGGCCGTGCCGGGCAACCTCTCCCGCGGCGGCGGCGGCGGCGGCAATGAGAGCGGCGGGGCGGGAGCGGCGGCGGGAGCGGGAGCGGCGGCAGGGTGGTCTGCGGCGGCGCTGGCCTCGCAGGCGCTGGCTCTGCTGCTCATCTTCGCCCTCTCGGCGCTGGGCAACGGGGCGGTGGTGCTGGTGATCGCCCGGCACCGGCAGCTCCGCACCGTCACCAACGCCTTCGTGCTGTCGCTGTCGCTGTCGGAGCTGCTGGGCGCCCTGCTCTGCCTGCCGCTGGCCTTCCTCAGCCTGCTCAGCCGCCCGCCCGGCGCCTGGCTCTTCGGGCAGCGCCTCTGCCTCGCCAGCGCCGCCCTCCACGCCGGGCTGGGCATCGCCGCCACCCTCACCATGGCCCTCCTCTCCTTCGACCGCTACTGCGCCATCGTCCGCCAGCCTCGGCACAAGATGGGCCGCCGTCGCGCCGCCCAGCTCCTGGCCGCCGTCTGGCTGGCCGCCCTGGCCCTGGCCGGACCCTGGTACGGGCTGGCGGGCGAGGGGCGGCGGGAGGCCCGGCCCGGGTCTTACCGCTGCGTCTACGTGCTGCCCTGGGGCTCCTCGCGGCTGGGGCCGCCCTATGGTGCAGCCATCATTGTGCTCTGCTATCTCCTGCCCTTCGCCCTCATGTGCTTCTGCCACTACAATATCTGCCGGGCGGTGCGGCTCGCCGAGAGCCGCGTGCGGCCCCTCACCACCTACGGGCACGTGCTGCGGGCCTATGGGGAGATGCGCACGGCTACCACCGTCCTCATCATGATCGTCTCCATCATCTGCTGCTGGGGGCCCTACTGCATCCTGGGGCTGGCCGCCGCTGCCGGCCACCTGCCCTTCTCGCCCACCATGGACGCCGTTGCCAGCGGGATGGCCTGGGCCAATGGCGCCATCAACCCCCTCATCTACGCCGCCCGCAACCCCAACATCTCTGTGCTGCTGCGGCGCAGCCGTGAGGGTGGCTACAGGACTAGGAACAACGTGGCGGCTTACCTCTCCGTCGCGGGCTGCCAGCCGGAGCCCCGGAGCCAGGCTGACCGCATCCGGGAGCGCTACATCAATTGGCACAGCGGCCCCCCAGGCAGCGCGCCATCCTCCTCCAGCCCGGCGAACGGGGGAGAGGTGGCCATGTGGGCCTGCAAGAACCCTGCTGTGCTCTTCTGTCGGGATGGGCAACCGGACACTGTCTCTGAGGCCACCTTGCAGGCCAAAGCAGACACCATTGACACCAGCCTCTGAAGGGATGTGAGTCCGGGATGGAGGCGTTGGGCTCCGGGGCCATCTCCCTGAGGAATTGTGGGGAGCCCTGGCTCTTGGAGCTGTTTGCAGCAGACTACCAGGAAATTGGAGAGATGGGACAGCATGAGCCACAGTGTGGTTTCTTCTCCATTGTGTGAGCTCTGGTCTGACGACCCAGTCTGCGAGCAGTGAGAGAGAGCTCCACAAGGAAAGGAAGTCCCCCTTCTCTTTCAGCAGACCTGATGCAGTGGTGATAGCCACCGAGCTCAGCCAGCATGACTGCCAGAGCACAACAGTGTTTACTCCTGTCATGCAGCAAGTGCCACAGTGAAGCTGAACGACAGACGTACAAATTCAGCCTGTGTGAGCTGTGTGTTAAGTGCCAAAAAAGCAATTGCAGGCTGAGCTGGAAGACGCCACAAACACCACACTGTGAAACTGGCATCGCGGTGGTTGTGTTGCTTTAACCCATTATACGTGAAAGTGCTGACAAAAAGTCATAGATGAGGGCAGGCTAAACAAGCAGTTTATTAAGATGGTTTTATTTTTTTTCCAAACTCCCTGGCATAACAGAACTGCAATTGTTGTGAAAGGGAAGATGTAAGATACTGGGAGGGGAGGGAAGGAAGGTGAAACCTCAGTTGTCAGAATTTCAGCAGCCTTTTCTTTATTTTTTTGCAGGTACAGTCAGTTTAAAATACTGTGAATATGAGAAACAAGAGTTCTTCAGGCAGACTGCAGGGAAGGGTGCTGTGAACTGTGGTATCACTGGGTTTGTGCACAAGGTGTGCAATTTCTTTTTGAGCTCCTGAGTTTAACCGTGTAATTTAGAGAGGCCATGGGAGAGAAATGAGTATCTGAAAGGAGAGGTAAGGCAATGCCATGCACTCTTCGTGTGCTCTTAAGCATCTGAATATGTATGTATGCAGAGAACAGGAATTATTGTATTGATGGCAGAGCATAATATTTAGAAACCAGCTGCGATTGCCATTGAAAAAAAGGAAAACACAAGGGAAGTGCGATTGCACTGCATTAATTTCTATTAATTTATCGGTATAATTATTTTGTCCAGTGGCCTAAAGCCTTAAATTAGTATTTTGAATCAGAAACTACGACTGGGCCTTCCTTTATCTTTGCCACAGTTAAATGGGAAAGACAGGCGGTGTTTTCCCTTGTACAGGCTTTAAAAATACAGTGTTACTGTTTTACCAGCTTTTTCAACTGTTTGTGACCCACGTGAACATACTATCATCATTTTGTAAGTGAGACAGGGAATAAATTGTCTGTTATGCAGGAGATGAAAATGTCTTAGCCTGGCATCATTCACAGCCCAGCCTTGAGAAGAAACTTCTGTAAAAAGTTTTGAGATGAACGATGGTAGAGAGAGACCTAATTGTTTGTGGAATTTTAATGCTGCTGTGATAATTACCATTATCTCTTTCTGTGATGCTCCTAAAGTCCATGAGGAAAAGATTTGACCCGTGACTGCTTCTCAGCACTGGTCCATTGCCCTGCTGGTCTCAGTTGAGCAGTGTGTTCTTACCGTTTCAGAGAGAAGCTGTGCAGAAAAGCCACAGCTCTTCACAGAAGCTGTTTGACAGCAAGTGAACACTAGTGACTTGTTACAAGGGTGGGACAGGAATTTCTCACATTTCTGCAGTGAGGTATGGGTAGCATAAAGCAAAGGAGGTGGTTGTGAATGATGAGGTGAGATTTAACTTTGCCTGGGTAGCTGGCAGGTGGTAACAAGGAGATTGGTGTGGGCTAATTTGCCATACGGAGCACTTGGGTGTCTGAAAAGCTTTCAAGAGCTTTTGCCCGAGTTCCACTAGTCATTGACTCTTATATTGACTAGAGAAAACTTTAACTGCGATCCAGGAGATAGCAAAGAAAACTTGTGGGGTTCTGCCTTCCCAGAAGTGACATTTCTCCATGAGTTAGGTCCTTAGAGTTAGTCCCAGTGTTCTGTAATGACAGGAGAACAGAAGCAAGTAATACTGTCCAAGGTCAGTACTCATCAGCTTTATGTACCACAGACAGCAGGCAAAGGCAGACCGCTTATAGTTCACGAGTCATGGAAGAGAATCATTGAATGGTTTGGGTTGGAAGAGACCTTTAAAGATCATCTGGTTCAAATCCCCTGCCAAGGGCAGGAATGCATTCCACTAGACCAGGTTGTCCCATTCAACCTGGCCTTGAGCATTTCCAGGGAGCGGGTGTCTACAACTTCTCTGGGCAACCAGTTCCATTGCCTCACCATCCTCACAGTGAAGAACTTCTTCCTTATATGTAGTCTAAATCTACGCTCTTTCAGTTTAAAACCATCACCCCTTCTAATCACTACATGTCTTGATAAAGTCCCTCCCCATCTTTCTTGTAAGACCCCTTTAAGTACTGGAAGGCCATAATAAGGTCTCTCGGAGCTTTTTCTTCTCCAGGCTGAACAATCCCAACTCTCTCTGCCTGCCCTATAGAGAAGATGCTCCGGCCCCCTGATCATCATGTCCCTCCTCTGGACTTGCTCAAACAGGTCCATGTCTTTCTTGTGCTGGGGGTCCCAGAGCTTGTTCTGTAGACACAGTTCTACAGGTGGGGTCTCATGAGAGCAGAGCAGAGGGGCAGAATCACCTCGCTCGACCTGCTGGACTCGCTGCTTCTCATACAGCCCAAGATGCAACTGGCTTTCTGGGCTGCAAGCACACGTTGCTGGGTCATCACCTGCAGAGCAGCCACCTCACTCCCATCCTCTGGCCATGGCACAGCTAACATGTTTGGTGTGTATCCTCAAGGCAGTATGAAGGCTGGGATGTGGGAGAAAGGATGTCACTGTTTTTAGCCTGGTCCCTCTGCAGCTCTGAAGCAGAGCCTGTACTTTGACCAGAAGGGATCATTTAGAGCCTTCCTCACAGATTTACAGGGTTCTTTTGCTCTTTTTGCATGCAAGAAGAGCTTTCTCTGCCAATTGGAACAAAGTTGGTCAGAGTAGTCTAACTAAGGGCTAGTTCCTGGGTTAAGAAAATGAGGAACATGAAGGTCCAGCATCGCTGTGCCCAACTTGTGGTGTGCCATTCGCTGCTATCTATGGCTGCGTTGATCTTACAGCAGAAAGCCTCTGAAAAGGGTGGTTCTGCTCCCCTCAGTGCTCAGCTCTGGCCACCTTTCCAGTCCCTTCTGTCCCCATCCCCGCAGCTGACTCTCACTAACCAGCTCCGGGACTAAACCACAGAAAACCAGAGAGTCTCTCTTTTGCATCCTGGTGTAGTTTTCTGCTGATTTAATGCTCTGGCCAGGGCACCACAGGCCAGGTAGGCGTCTGTGTGGCTGGTGCTTCTGGGAAGGGCAGGACTGGGGAAGTCAGGACTGGGGTCATCCACGAGCTGAGTACACAGCTCTGGGAAGGTGTTGGTGAAGCTGGAATAATACAGATTTCAAACTATTTTTAGCAAGCACTGGCCAGAGCCCATACATTAGTCCCTTACGTGCAGAACTGAATGAGGACAGCTGGCGGTGGTCTTTCAGTCATCACAAATTAGTACATTTCTGTTAAACACCGACTTAGGCTGTAGCAAGGCGAGATTCTTGACCAGATCCTTTTTGACGTGGACTTGCTGCAGCTCCAGTGGAGAGACAGCCTGTGTTTTAAAACTGTGCTTGTCCTGTGCTCCTCATAATCATAGAACTGTAGAAGTGTTTAGGTTGGAAAAGTCCTTTAAGAACATCAAGTCCAACCGTTAGCCCAGCACTGCCAGGTCACCACTAAACCATGTCCCTCAGCACCACATTGACATGTCCTTTAAACCCCTCCAGGGATGGAGATTCCACCACTGCCCTGGCAACCCTTACAATAAAGAAATTTCTCCTAATATCCAACCTAAACCTCCCCTGGCAGAACTTGAGGCTGTTTCCTCTTGTCCCATCCCTTGTTACTTGGGAGAAGAGACCAACACCCACCTCACTACAACCTCCTTTCAGATAGTTGCAGAGTATGAGAATGTCTGCCCCGAGCCTCCTTTTCTCCAGGCTAAACAACCCCAGGTCTCTCAGCCGCTCTTTGTATCTCAGCACTGTTAAGCAAGTCAGGTATGTGGGTCTCTACAGCCAGATTTTTAAAAGTATGGTTTTAAAAATACAACCAAAGGGTGAAGTGGCTTAAATAAACCACAAACAGCAGAGGGAGAGACACACAAAAACACATGCGAAACATGCCAAAGGCTGCAGGCTGCCTGCCAAAATGGTACTTGAAATGCTGCTGTGTCCCAGCTGTGCTGAAGGTTGCTGCCTCTCACGAACAGCACAGTTGGCAAGAAGGTCCTGCATTTTAGAAGTTTCTGTTCCAACTGGAGTGAGCGGTAGTTTTGCTGTTTTCATCATCAGATTTGTTCAAGTCATTATTTTCCACTCCCTTCCTCATCTCTGGATGAAGTCTCGGTTCAAAGCAAATGCTTTGTTCATAACTTACAAATTGTGAACAATTAGCAAGTTAAAAGTGACAGCCTGATGGGCTCTAATAGCTGTCAGTAATCACCAGAACTGGAATAGCTCACATGAACGAGACCCCTCATTCCCACTTCTCTTTCAGCACTGCTGTTGGTTTGTGCATCCAGTAGATGCCGGCAGAGATCCGAGCATCCAGCACAGCTTTTCCACCAAGTATCCGAAGAAAAGCCTCTTTTGGTAATGAGATAGAGCACTCTGCCTTGGGGACTGCTCACCCCAAATCAAAGCCTTCAACGTAAGGGTTGCGATCAACCAGTGCAAGCCCCAAGTGTACCTCTCTGAAAGCTGGTTGCGAAGATGGATTCAGTGCTCATCATTAAAGACTTGCTGCTCTCTGGAAGGTTTGTCACAGAGGCTGAAATGAATAATTTGGAAAGCACATCAGAAAAGTGGCATTTTGTGCAATGCTGGCTAACAGCTGTGCTGCACGCTCTCCAGAGCTGCAGAAGCTGCAGCCCAGATGCCTGGTGAGATCAGTCCTGATGCTGGCGGAGCCCTTAGTTCAGTTGCATTTGTGCTTTTATATGGTGACTCTGGTTATTAATAATAGATGGGTGTGCCTCTAGATTTCCTTGAAAAGCATTACACAGGCACAAGTGACTAAAGAATAAAATGGTCCCAAATCCTGCAGGAGTCATAACCCGCAATGGGATCCAGGTGTGGTTGACCCCATGCCCAGCCGCGCTCTGCTGCTCTGCTGCTGCAAACGGTGAGCTTGCCAGGAGCAGTGGGGTGAGTCCCAGTGGCCTCAGTGGGGCTGGATATGGGAGGATGAGGCACTACCCACACCCGTACCGTGGCCAGCCCTCTTGCTGTTCCCAGTTTGCAAAGGAGGTTGCTAATGCCTTGCTGCTAGCAGCACACTGCCCAAGTCTTGAAGCATCTACGTTCTCTGCAGCTGAAGTGCTTGAGGAACAGCTCTGCTTTGCTGTATTTTTTCCTAGGAAATCACCTCTGTGACAAGCAAGAGGAAAAGCGACGTGGCAAGACAGACTAAATCCCTCTCGGTGGCATAAAATGGGTGAATCACTGGGGAAATCAGAGTGAAAGCAGCACAAACCCCAGGACGCAACACCAGGACCTGCATTAATCTGGCTGGGGAGGGGTGGATGATCCGCTCAGCCAGAAAGACCCCAGGAGGCTGTGACCGAAGCCAGAGGAAATTCAGCGAGGGAGATGCAAAGGCAAAGGGAATACTGGCACAGTTGTGATGTGTGCTGGGGTCAGAGCCTGTGCTGGGTTCACTCGCAAAGAGCCCCTCCTGACCAGGCAGCTGTGCCAGAAGAGAGGCAGGTGGTGACACCCTCAGCATTTCTGTCCTGGGGAGGTTGCAGCCCTGCCCTGCTCCTGTCCCCATCACTGTGGGCATTGCCACTCTGTGCTCAGCTCCACACACCTCTGGGGTGGGTTTTTGGGCTCTTTTAGTGCAATCTGTAATAGCCATGACCAAAGAACAAGCCACGTGTTTTCTGCAGGGATCATTGACCTCATCTTGCCACCCCAACTGGAGGCGTTGTGCTGGTACTTGCTGCTCAGGCATCAATCAAGCCCCGGAGCCTGGCTTGGCCTGTTTGTACTGGGTGAAGCAGCACTCCAGCGTGCCCACAGGCTGCTGGGGTGATCATGAAAGATGATCTGGATCCAGCTATGATTCAGCAGAGGAAGTAAATTCACTCTGAGAGGGGCCATTTGTGCTATTTCTGGTTTCACTGGCACTGAGCTCCTCCAGGTTCGGCTGGTTTCAAAAAGGCAAGCACTGGCAGAAGCCCACAAAACTCATTGGGGAGTGATTTCCAAGTACTTGAGCTCCCTAATTTTATGCATCCATTAGCCTTGTGTTTATTAAACTATTTTCAACCTTAGCTCTTCCATAAATAATCGGCTCAGAAACTAATAAACAAGGGAGCATCTAAAGAGATCCGTAAACTGAAAATATTTCTTTTAAAGGTTTTCTTTGAAAAGAGAATTGCACCTTTTCTCAGAGGGGTTTTTATTCCTGTGTGCACTGAAGAGTTAAAGGTGTTTGCGACCCTCACTGCTTCACACCTTCAGACATGGGGACACCCACTCCTCCTTGCCCCCACTGTAAGGACAGGCAGCAGGGTGCAGCAGGCGTGTCTTTGGGGAGGTCACGTAGGAAGACAACTCTCCTCAGCTCCCAGGGAGAAGATGGGGAGTGGAAATATTTAGCGCTGCCCTTCTGCATCTGCATGAACATCTCTGCTTCTCCCAGGGGCTGGAGCAAGTCTGGCTGAAGGCAGCAGGAATCTCTCCACCAGCTTCTGCCAGCAGCACTGATGTGTGGGCTTAAACACTTAGATTTATGCTTCGGGGCTTGACCAGAGGGCTGCACTGAAGTGTGCTCACTCAGAACAGGTGGAAATTGTCCCCAGGCTGGGGCTGCACAGGGTTGCTGGGCTGGCTCCTAGGCAAGGCTGACAGTGAGCTCCGGGTGAGCCCACCCCACCACAGTGGAGGGCAGCTCGTGAGGAACCTCATCTCCTGGATGAGTCCTACAAATTAAAAACCCTCAGGGTCATAGACGTGGGTAACAGCAGCAAGATAAATTTCTCTTAAATCACTCACCCAGCAATTCCCTCACAACCATGTACGTGTAATTTGCTTACACAACGTAGCAACATACTCTGAACTAATCTCAGCATCAGGGAAAAAAATGCTCTAAGTAACCAGGTCACTTATTTCTCCAGTGAAATCTAATGTGCTGTGGCACTTGTGCTCCTGCCTGACCTGCGCCTGCGGCTTCTCTGCTCAGTCTGGTGCATTTTACAGAACATTTGGTAATATGCTGTCCCTGAGGTCATGTCGAGTTTTGAACACAGCATCTGAATTGTGGATTCTTTCCGGAAAATGTAACTCAAACGGTCATCGCCCCCTGCTATTAAACTGGAAAGATTTGCCGTAGAAACTAGGTCTTGCCTGAGTGCTTCACGCTCTGATTTCACAGTGAAAGGGGTCTCAGGCAGAGAGATGATGAAGCACAAGGCTGGGGCTTCCTCAGCCTTCCTCAAGCCGAGGGGTTTCTCTGCACAGAGCTTGGCAGACTAAAGCTGTGTGAATGTTCACAAGCACAAATTCACACCGGCGGATAAGCTCCCAGTACCCCACACTGCCCAAAGCCCAGGTGCAGCTGTGGTCACCGTCCCAGCCCGGCTTTTCTTACAGCAGCACCCTGGAAAGCCACAGGAACGGGTTAGGCAGCAGGATCAATGCTACCTTTGGCTGTCCTACATCCTGCAGAATTGCCCTCGTGGTGGCCAGGATAATCCTGGTTTAGGGAAGCTGTGCTTGCTGTTGCTAAATACACAGTGTCCTCCTCCTCCTGCAGAGCCATGGCTGAACTGTGAGCACGGGCAGGTGAGCGAGTGCTGGAATATGGGCTGGGAAAGAAAATAATGGAAAAAATGACAACTGGATGACTTATCTTCACAGAGCTGCCCTGGGAACTGGGGAACTTCACCTTCACATAGAGTTCATGTGATGTGACGACAGAGTGCAAGGAAAGGTGGGTTTTAGCATGGGGAGCCTGCACGGAACAGGCTCCCAACACAGACCCCAGCGCTGGGACAGCGTTGTAGTGGAGGGGACCCCTCTGTGATTTCAGAGCCACGCAAGCAAGTTCAGATGACCCATGAAAGCAGTCTGAGTTAGTTTATCTTACACACACATGCATCTGTGCTGCCTGCATGCACACACACACAGTGCACCAACCTGAAGCTCAGGCACTGCGGAAAGTCACAGTCAAGCCACACATTGTGTCCTTTGGCTATTTGACTTTAAATTATGACGGGTAGAGTTAAAATTATCCCTCCTCAACTTTGTTGGGGGAAACTTAAATATAAAATTTAGCACTTTGATTGTTCCACAGCCAGAGAACACTGAATTTTTCACATCACAGTAGAGATCTGGCAGAGGACAGCAAGAGGCAGGATTGGTGGCCAACAGGTCAAGGGAGGGGATCCTGCCCCTCTGCTCTGGTGAGACCCCCCTGCAGTGCTGGGACCACTTCTGAGCTCCTCAGCACAGCAGAGACATGGATCTGTTGGAGTGGGGCCAGAGGAGGCCACAGGAATGACCCAAAGGCTGGAACCCCTCTGCTGGGGTGAGGGAGTTGAGGGTTGGGGTTGTTCAGCCTGGAGCAGAGAAGGGTCCAGGAAGACCTTAGTGCAGCTTCCAGCATTAAAGGGACCTGTAAGAAAGATGCAGACAGGCTTTTCAGCAGGGGCTGTGCGACAGGACAAGGGGTGATGGGTTTAACTAAAAGAGGAGAGATTTAGACTAGATATGAGGAAGAAATTTTTTACAATGAGGGTGGTGAAACACTGGCCCCAGGTTGGTGCCAGAGAGGTGGCAGAAGCCCCATCCCTGGCACCATTCCAGGTCAGGTTGGCCCCTGGGGCTCTGAGCAACCTGCTCTGGTTGCAGATGTCCCTGCTCCCTGCAGGGGGTTGGACTGGGTGAGCTTTGAAGGTCCCTTCCTACCCAAACCATTTTATGATTCATCGCTTGTCTGGGTGGGAGCTGGACCCTCCCCATCCTGCTCCCATCCCACTTCCAGGAGATGCGGCTTCTCTGCAGCGCAGGCCATGGCGGAAGCTCCTCACTGTGCCTATGATTCCATGATTTTACACTCAAGACAGCTCTAAAACCATGGTCTGGAAAGTGCCAGCAGATGGTGGTGCTGCTTCTCCTGAGGCTCTTGCTGGGGCCCCGCAGCTCAGGCTCCCGGCTGTCTCCCTGGCTCACCTGTACACACTCAACAAGCCTGGTCTAAGGCTAAATATAAACTGCTCCGAGGTTTCAGGTCAGAGCACCTCTGACTGAACTGGAGAACTCTCCTTTTCACCTGCATGGATTGCAGCACCCTGAGCAATGCCCGGGAGAGCTCACAGGAGATTGCTGCAGGATTTGCTGCAGGAGAGGGGATGGATGGTGCTGGCGATGGTGCTGGCTCACAGCTCCCTCCTGCACCCATCGGACTTCGTGGCAGCTTGGCCTCTCCTGTCCCCCCCCAGAAGATCAGCTTGAAGGGCGCGTTCACCCCACGTCACAGGCAGGTACAAAAATACCCAGGTGTTTTATGGGGTTTTATCTCTGCGCTGGTCTCTGCGCTGAGGGATGAGCCTGTTCCCGGGGCATTTCAGCAGCACCAGCCCTGCACAAGGGCTGCGGATCTGGTGATGGGGCCGTAGCAGATCGTGACATTGGCAAAGTGCAATTTTAGCCCAGAACATCTGCTTGAGCTGTGACATAGGCACAGGCATGGGGGACAGAGACAGGTCCAGCTGCAACACAGGTGGGAGCAGAACTGACAAGGGCCCCACTTTGCTTACCCTTTCCCAAGGGTCTCTAGGAGGGACGTGAAGCCTGGCAGATCCATCAGTCCCACTGTACCCTCCCCTGGGAGTAAATCAGTATTTTCGGACATTAAGTCTAGCAAGCTCCTGCCGATGGGGCACCCTGTGATCTCTTCCAGCAGCACCAAAGTGGCAGTGCTGCCAGTGGGGCTGGTAGCCCAGTGTCTCCCCATGCAGCCGTGTCTGCCCTACGTGCTGAGCTGAGTTTTGCATGCAGTGCTGTGTCTGCATCAGGTCATCGCCCCAACCTCTTGACTCATCTTTTCCAAGCTGGAGCATGGTGCCAAGGAAAACAGCTTGAGTGCAGGAGATGACACCTGACACTCCTGGTTCCGGGACTCCCAGTCGCCCCAGCCTTCGGCAACAGGGAAAGCTGCTGGGCTGGAGCGGAGCACAGGCGAGGCTGGCTCAGCAGGTTTGCTGCCACCAACCCGGGTGGCCCCATGGGGCAATTCCTCCGGGAGCACCATGCCCGGCAGCTCCCCTGGCACCAGCGGGTCTGGACAGGTTTGGCCCATCCAGCACACCCTCCCCATGGCTTTAACTGAAAGGGAGCAGATGGGATTTGGGGCACAGAAGCCCTTTTTCAGGTGAAAATCCAGCCAGCCAGACCATCGGTGGACATGAGCTCCCAGTGACATGGGCTCACACAGCACAGCCGTGCCAGGCCGGCACGGTGCCCAACCCAGTCCCCTTTCCTCTGGGATGACAAATGTTGTATCTCAAATTTATGTTCTCAAGCCACAGGTGCTGCTATTCCAGCCCTGAGGGGGCGTTTGCAGGCTAGGAAGCTTCCACGTTACTGGGCTTTTTCCCCCCTCAAATATCATTCCCCTCAAAGTCATTCCCTGTCTTTGCTTAAATTTCCCACTGCCACCCCATCCCCATCCTGGGGACCATCCTGTGTCACACACTGGTGTGGCCCAGGAAATCTTCAGTCTGCCATTAACCAGAATTTCGGATTGTCGTTGGCTTGGCCACATCCGTGTGCTGGGAACACGGCACACAGATTTATGAAGGGAAGAGCGGCTGAAGCCGTTCCCCTTTTGCTCTGCTCCTTTCACAACACAGCCCAGGGGCTGATTTGGCACAGCATCACCAGTCCGCCCCACCACCAGGCACTGGGATGGTAGCCGTGCTCTTCACCTCTGCCTCATGCTCCCCGCCAGCCCAACCTGACCAACACTGGGTCATAAATACACTCCGTGGTAGGAAACACCGGCCATGGGACATAAACAGGGGGAAGCTGCTGTGTCTGCCAGCCCCAGCACTGGGAATGCACCAAAGGAAGCCCCAACAAGCCCAGATGGCCCATCTGCTGGCTCGGTGCTGGCTTACTGGTTATACTGGGGAAAGCCCCAATCAAAGGGGGAAGTGTATGGGTTTGAGAATGATGCAGGAGCTCCTGTCACTACAGCGTTGGTCAGATTTGGGCTGTTTCATTTCACCGCCCAGACGGAAAGGTGTGCGGGGAAGGCAATGGTGAGCACGAATAGGCCAAGAGGGGTTTGGGCTACTGCCAGGAAAGCATCGCTGGTGTGTCCAGATAGCTCGCTAGAGGCACGCTGGCCAGCCCAGCCAGCACTGGCCCGGCTCCGTCACCCGGAGAAAGGGAGATGATCTGATCTCGCAATGCAAAACCGGTGGCTGCCTCAACACCGGCTCCTAGAAAAGCTGTTTGCCAAGGTGGGAGCAGCTGTTAGCAGCAACGCAGCAGGGAGAAATGGATGGGGTCGCTCACTGGGAAGTGTTTCAGAGCTCGCAGGTGGGTGACCATGAGGATGCTGCGAGCCAGGAGGGTGGAAAACCCCCTGACCTCCTAAAACCCACCACGCAGGAAAGCCACCACCAGCGATGACTGCAAAAACACCTGAGAAAGAGCAACCCGCGGAGCGCCTTTTCTTCAGCACTTGTCTCAATCTCCAAATACTCATTTTTCTCACCCCCCCACCCAGCCAAATAACTCGCGGCTTTGCCATGTACACTCACCGAAATCGTTTTTCTTTATTGCATATCGCCGTCTTAGAAAATGTACAGTCTCATAACATCACACAGCATTTCCCACTAGCTAAGACTACTAACATCCTTGCACCTAACAGACTACCTTGGTCACTACGAAGCTAATAAGGTCCAAGACATATACTTCAGTTTACAAATTATTATGGAATTTTTTTTTTCTTTTTGGCATTATTAAAAAAAAAAAAAAATCATCTTTAAAATACACACCCAAGAGAAAAGAGTGGCTACTTACACCAGCACCAATCTAAAAGTAGTTTTTGACAATGGCACATGGAATTACCTGCACACAGCCTTTGTATTTATTTATAGAGATATAATATTATTTTTTCTTTTTTCTTTTTTTTTGAAAGAAAACAAAGAAATGGCAAACTCAGCCCGATAACGAGGCTGTTGTAAAACAATTAAAATAAAAAAAACCAAACAGGTTTGGAAGGGCAAGAGGAAATCTGTCAGGAAAGGTCCTGATGTGGCACTGGGGTCACGGAGGCAGGAGCTGGGGGTGGGTGCTGGTGGCCAAGCCCCACACCCAGGGACCCTGGGAGGCCCTTTCCAACTCCCACCACCTTTCGAATCAAACACTTGTGACCAACCATTCCTTAAACCATCGCAGGCCAGACTTCTTTTTTTTTTTAAAACCATTTTTTTTCCTTCTTTTTTTTTTTAATATTTTAAATTCCCCCCGAAGTCCATTCCCTCAATTGTATCAGTCCCATTTTTTTCAGCCATAAATAAAAAATATAAATAGAGGCACTTTAGTTAAGGAATAGTATTATCATTACCTTTTGTCTTTATTTCCTCCTCCTTAAAGCAAAGTGCTTAACTCCACCTGTGAACATAATCTGCAGGTTTCGCAGCTGCTTGGATACGAGGTGCTGGATTTTTTTGTTTTTGCACTTACCTGCTTTATTTATTACTGCTTTAAATGCTACTCAGAAAGTCTTTCTTTTTCTTTCTTTCTTTCTTTTTTTTTTAATCTACAGTGCGTCAGAAGTTGCAATGAAGAAAAGAACAAAACGGTAAAACCACAGCTCTGGACAGCTCTGGTTAGAGAGAGATTTCACAGCTTTCACTCAGCACGCAGACCCCGTGGCCTTCTGGTGCTTAGAACCATAATTTTTTTTTATACAAATTAGTTTAAACAGCACTTTTGCTATACAGTACATACAGTTAACTGACATCCCATACCCCACCGGTAATACCGATTATCTGACAAAAAGAAAAACAACCAACCTTATTTCAAATAGTGTTAATATCTAGTGCAACAGGGACAAACTCATCTCTCCACAGGAAAAAGAACGAACGAACCAACCAAAAAAAAAAAAAAAAAGATCACAAAAGTATTGGTGGTATAAAAAGGTTTTGTTTTGTTTTCTTAAAAAACACACCACAAATAAATAAAAGTAAAAAGTAACAGTCCTCTATATACTCAGCATAATTTAAGAATAGAAACGTTAATATGTTAATGGTGGTTACTTTTTATTCTCCAATTCTTAATTTTCTAAACCATTAAATTATTACTCCCTGAGAGCTTTGAATTATTTTTATTATTATTATTTTTTTTTTTGTCTTTTTTTTTTGGACTGACATTTGACAGGTAGTTCTGCTTACAAATTTGCAATGACAACGAACAGCAAACCGGTCGAAAAAGGACCTGGCTAAAAGACGAGTGTTTCTTGGCGTCGCTGCTTCTGTGTGTCCGGTAAAGAAAAGAGAGAAAAGAAGGTGGGTGAAAGCCGGCGGGTTTCGCGCCAGCCCCTTCGCATATCAGAGACCTTGGGTCCTGACCCACCCTTACAGAGGATACAGTTTGTCCCATTGAACAGAAAGCAAGAAAAAATTACAACGCAAAAGTTTATGCTCTTCGTCTCCTCCGAGAACCGACTTTCCCCACCGTCTCGGGCCAGAAAACATTAGAAAAGTATAAATACATCTGTGCGGCGTTAGAGCGGTAAGCACTTGGGGGAAAACTTTTTCCTTTAGCAAGGTGGTAGTAAGAGGAAAAAGAGCCTTTCCCAAGGACGATGGGAAGAGCATCGCCGCGAGCGCCCGCGGCGTCGAGCTCGGGAACCAGCGCGAAAAGCACGGATCTGTGAGTTTATCAGGATAATCACAACGAGAGAAAAAACAACCAACGGATTAAAGTTCAGTCAGCTTTGCTTTTTTCTTGTCTTCTTCAAACCACTCGGCTTGTGCGCGAGGCGTCCCCTGCTAACGGCCTGGGGGAGTCCGAGCAGGAGAGCGGCGGGGAGCAGCTTCCCATCGCCTCTGGAGACCATGGGGACCATCAGCGTCCCGCGGTTGGGTCCTCTCTTGCTCTGTGGACGCAGCATTGTGCTTGTGCATGGGGAGAACTACTTCTCGGAGGAGGTCGGAGGGGAGGAGGCGGCACTGGCACCCATCAAGGTGGGCCGCCCACGCACCTCCATCCGCACCCCCGACCTGGCTATATACACAGTATATACACACACGCACTCGCCCGCGCAGGGAAAGAGCGTGCCACCGTTTCGCTTTGAATTGCAAGGCAGTGTGATGGGAATAAAAAACCCCCTGGCCACTTTGAAAAGATTAACCCCCAGTTTTTTGTTGGGTTTTGTCATTTGTTTTTCAGAAGTTGAGCTTGGTGACAGGCCTCTCGCGGCCGCTGTCGGCCAGCTGGTTGGTGATGCGCTTACGGTTGCGTTTCAGTTTGGAGAGGTCCTTGTCAAAGACTTCGCCCGAGCGCAGGGCCGAGACGAGGTCGTCGAACTCACCGCCTTCCTCCCCGCTCTCCTTCGCCTTCCTCGCCTTGCGCTCCCGCTCCCGCTGCTCTTTCAGCTACATGGCATGGTGAGGGGGGGAAAGGAGACATCTCACTCTCATGCAGGTGGTTGTGGGGGTGCCCAACCACGCACGGTGACCCCACATTCATCAAACAAGTGTGTGGTTCCCCACCCCAGTGCTTAGCAGGCGAGAGCTGGGCAGGGTCATTGATACCACCCATGGGCTGATGTCCACAGCTCCAGGGCTGTTGCTGGTGGGTCACAGCAGCCCACAGGCTGCACCAGCTCTGCTGCATGTTTTAGCTCCAAGATGTCACCAAGCCAAAGTTGATAGTTAATTAAGCAATCAACAACGAAAAGCCACTGGGTCTAAGAGCACAGAAGCTCCTTGCCCAGTCTCCAGTGCTTCCTGTGCTACCCTGGGGACAGCACGGCATGGTTGCCATCCCTGAGTGCCCCAGGAGTGCTGTCGAATTTGCCAGTGCCTGCTCACCTGTGCTTCCATGCGCGCTCGGCGCTCCTCCTCCTCCTTCCTCCTCCTCATGTTCTCGTTCTCCTGCTTGGCCTCGGTGACAGCTTGAAGGAACTGGTCGAAGATGCCGAAGAACTCGTCAGGCTGCATTTTGTCCGCGTCTTCTCCAAAGTGCTTCACAGCTTTGGAAAACTAGGAGAGAGAAGAAAGGTGTCCATCAGTCTCGGAGATAACAACCACCCTGGCGAAACCCCCTGTGGAAAGCGTTCAACCTGATGGAGAGAAACACTTGCAGCAGCCACAGTGGAGAGCGTGGCTTTGCTTTAGCCAGCCTTGACTTAAACATGAAATAAATCATCCAAAGTTTTACCTGCTGCCCTGTAAGAGCTGACCTGGATCACTCACGAGCCCCCTCTCCCCTTCTCACCTCCGGCTCTGCTGAGCCTCCCCCCGTCCCAGCTCGACTTTATAAACTAAGCAGCAGTAAAAACAAGGAAGCAAAATATTGTGGGACTGAAGACCAAAGACATCAAACTAATAGTAAACACGGCAGGGGAGGGGAAACTTGCACTTTTAAGTTTTTCTTTGAAGTATTTTTGGGGTATTATTTATCATTGCCACATGCTCTGCTATTGAAACCAAATGTGTTGGTGAAACTTCTAAAGGACATTTCTGTCCAGGCTCAGGCACAGCCCTGGGTGGGGAAATAGGGAGTTTTCCGGCCTTTCGTGCCGTTTGCACACCATTAATGTAAGGGAGTCGAATGAGGCCGCAGCAAAGGTCAGGACGGGACATCCACGATCTGCTGATGTGTCCCAGTCCCCACGGAGCCCGTGAGTCATCCTTGGGACTGACATCCGTTGTCCTTCCAGTTTGCAGGAGACTCTTTGTGCACAGAAAGTTTGTTAAAATCGTGATGGCGTGTTCTGGAGATAAGCATGCTTGAAAAACAAAATCAAAGCGCAAACAGATTTATTAGTTGCTTTGATTTTGCTGGTTAGATCGAGAGGAACATTTTTAAAGCCTGCCTGTATGATTTAATTTTGTTTGCAGGAGTGCCCCAGGATCTTCAAAAGACATTTAGGTCATTTTTATTTCTTTGTTTATTTAAGAGACATAGCACTTCAAGACGCAGGGAGGAATCTGAGAGGTGCTACTATATAAGTCAAAATAATTGAGATTATTCTTGTTGATTTTCATCAAGATATTAAATTTTCTGCCATGTTGCAGGAGACTCTGGTGAGGGGGGTTTTGCAGAGCATTTGTCACCATCTCCACAGTCCTAACTCACTGCAGGGAAGATCTGCCAGATAACCACCAACAGTTTAAAAGGGTGGCTGTGGCCTCAGCAAGGCAATGGTCTATCCTAATGCCCAAGCATGGGTGGATGGTCTGAAGGACAGTGTCAGCGGGACATTGGTACAACCAGGGAGAAGGAGGTGGTGAACACTTGGTAACTTCTGTCTTTGGAGAGGTAGCTCATGCAGTGGGACAAGGAGGGGACCTCTAAAATGGCCTGTGCTGGACTATCTCTCCTGTCACTTCAATGAAGATGAGGGCTGGGCCAGGGAGGAGGCACTGGAGGACTGTTGGAGGAAATGGAAACCAGCTGTGTGCCCCTTTGTTGAAAGAGGGGAAGCAAATGGTGCTTGGGAATCATAGCTGTCAGCCAACAGCCAAAAAGGACAACATGGCAAGAGGTCATTGCACGTGGCTGCAAAACGCTCACGAAGGTATTACTCTGGGGAAGGCGAACCTTTTAAGTAGCTTCTCTAACCAGGTCTGAAGTTGGCCTCAATTCACCGTCTCAATTCTCTGGAGAGAAGAGCTGAGCAGGTCTCAGCTTGAAGTTTGCCCTATAGAAGTGGGGTCACTTGGGCAGCCTGAGTTGTCTCTGACAGCAGCCTCTGGGTGACCTCTTGTCCAGCCTGTAGACCTGGTTGCATTTTTTCATCCTTTTTCAGCAACACCAGACAGAATAGCCTGGTTTTTTGCCACCTCCCAGCTGCCACACTCCTAACTCTAAAGCCACCAAAACTGGGATATTTCCATTTTAAGACACAGAAAGCAAAGCAAGCCCTCTAGGCTTGAGTGAAAACTCTTCACCAAAACTCAGATCCTCACAAATGACCCATCGTCTCCTCCCCTCATAGACACAACTCTCATGATCAGCCCCTGCCTTGCACTTCCAAAAGATAGACAGGTATCTCATGGCTTTCTACAGCACATCTTGTGTGCCAGAAGCAGTCTGTTGGCCTGACCTGTGTGATCCCTGTCATGTTGAGTTGTGGAGCAGGAAGAAGGCCCTGGGTACAGACACCCACCCACCCACCCCAAACAAAACATGAAGAGCAGCCCAGCACCTTTCTCATAGCAGGGTCTCAGCAGGACACTTGCATGATCCTGTGGGGAGTTATCTGAGATGTTAACACACAGCATGTGCTCTGGGAAGGCCAGGACCATCCCTTCTCTGTTGGCTGGAGCCACCCAGATCTCAAGGACACCGATGACCTTACCAGCTCTTTCGCTTCCATCAGAAGGTCTTCGACATCCGAGAAGCTGAAGCTGGCTAACGTGATGAACTGGCTGACGACAGGCACAAACTTGTCACCTGTTTGCTGAACTTGAGATTTCTGGAAGTCCAGCTCCTTTGGGGAAAAAAAATGTAAATTGGGTCAGGTCCTGGCTGATGAGGGACACAAATACCATCAGCCTCCGGTAGTGCTGTTGGGTGTGTGCCTGTATCAGTGCCACGGGTGCTGGCTGCACCGCCACTGCTGCTCCCTCCTGCCATGTGCGAGACCTCGAATTACCCCCTTGTACAACATCATGCCTGCAGTACACTTTTAAGGCCAAATCCTGCCGGAGAAATTGTGCAAGCAGCATAATTTAGCAGGACAGTGAGTCCTTTGGGATACCTCCAGCATTTCATCACCACTCCAGCCAGACTGTGGAAGTGCTCCCCAGCCTGAGCCCCAGCCCTCTGCGGTTTTACAGCCAAAGGGAGACCCCTCGGCACATCACAGGTCCTCCATGGGCATCATCACCAGAGTTACTCAGCCTCCCTTGGCGTATGAGACATGAACCACACACGTGCCTAACCACACATGGTAACTTCGGTGCCAAAACAGCCTTAAGAGGACAGGTGCATGTGCAGGGAGGAAGGAAAGACAAAGAGATCTCCAGGATGTGAGATAAAAGCAGCTTCACAGGAGCTCCCTCGCCTGCCTCCCTGAGGAGGGATGCCGTGGTGCTCAGAGCCAGGCTGGACTATATTTGATTTAAATAATACTTACAGTCTCCACTGCTCTCAGGCCGCTCCTCAGAGTGTTTATTTCTTTCTCCAGCTCGGTCATGCTGTTGGAAATGGCAGGATGTTAATTTTCAGCCTTCCCCAGCAAATTCTAAAGGTCTCTGACCAACTCGACTGTGTTTTTCCACTTATAAGACCCCTGCGCTGCACACGTTGCCTCCTGTTCACAGAGCAGTGTGTCTCAAGCAGCAAATCGGGCTGGCAGCCTCTAAGCCAGGACAGCTGCCTATCTCAAAGTGGCTGCAGTTGCTGGTTTAAAGCAAAGCACTTTTCTGCATTTTTAATCAAGAGGACTGTGCAGGCTTAGCAAGTTCAGCAGCCTCCAGACCTCTCCAAGGAAAAGGAAAGCTCAGCAGAGGGCTTTGCTGGGCACAGATTTCTCTTCCCCTCTCGAGGGCCAGCAGAAGGTAGGCTTGTTGTCCCAGTGCATGGCGGACAGTTTTTCAGGGTACTGTGGTTAGGTGAACGCTGAGCAAAGTGTCCTTCCTAGCAGCGAGGCTTTCATAAAGGGAGACAACCCAAATATAGAGAAATAAAAATAAATCATCACGTCTGGCGTGGACTTTGTTTATACAAGGCTCAAGCCCCCGATGAGCTTTGAGTTCAAGTGTTTACGGGTTTCCACCACTACATCTGAGGGGAAGCTTTCTCACAAAGACTCGATGACCACAGGCTTGACGTCTTTCCAGAGGTGTCTGTCCTACAGCTGGGGTCTGAGAAATGCTGACATCGGGTCATGGGGCAAGCATTCCTGGCAGGTTTAGTCTGGGAAAATGCAGTTTTGGGAGCCCTGTGCTCCAGCAGTTCATTACTAGTGGTGGGATTGACAGAGGCGGCGATGTTTGCTTCACAGCTGCAGGGCTGGAGGGAATTTAGGGTTTTCCAGAGCTTTAGAAACTTTTTGGTTTCACTCTAGATTGGACCAAACCCAAATATTACATACACTGTCCAGTTTAGAGCAAAATGATAAAGTCTAGGTGGGGGGGAACCCCCAGTGCAGAGGTTTTCTTTCCCATGTGTGTATCAGTACAACAGCTGCAGACACGCGAGCATGAGAAAGCTGGAGCCGCTACCAGCGAGGAGCATGCCCCACTCAACCATGTTCCCAGGCAATGCCTACGAGTGCAGCTGCCACACACTGCTCCTCACACACTAAGATTTGTCCTGTCACTGTGTTTAATGCCTATGGCTGACCATTATTTTACATTTTACACGTGAGGGTGCTTGCTTTGCACATTACACATCTTCTGTGCGGAGGCCACTGTTGCTGCAAGAGCACTTTGAAACATGAAAAGTCCCCCGAGCTGCTGTAAACCCCATGCATATTTGCCACCTCCTCTCTAAAAAGGTGCCTTTTCAGGCCCTTTTCATGTCCACAGCTAACACAAACACGTGTTCTGCAGAAACTTGTGATCTGTGCTGCTCAGGTCCCTGAAGCAGCAAAGCCTGTAAGCTCCCTCTGAACTTTAAAACCAAAACAGAGCCCCATTGATTTCAGAGGGACTTCAGCACATACTTGAGGGCTTTGCCATGCAACAGCAGATTCCTCCTGCACTTAAAAGTTCAGTGGGTGTTTATGGGCTTTGCTGAATGGGGTCCTCCCGTGGCACAGGGGCAGCCACAGCCTGCTCCAAACAGGTCACTGGGAGGCCACAGGGTTTAAAAGCTCATTGCAAAGCCCAGAAGCTCCACGTTGGTGGTGAAACAAAGGCCAGGCAGGACCCGCAGGCAGGTAAGGCCCTTGCACCACTGCTTGGTCCTGCCCGTGCTGCAGGCGAAGCCTTCCCCACCACACGCAGATTAACAGCTGCCCTTTATCTGCAGCCACACCGCAACCGCTTCCTCCCGTATTACTTAACGTACCATTAGAAATTAATTAAATGCCTCTGCGGTGAGATAACAACAGGAAACGGCTGCTCCAAGCAGCTCTCCTCCCTCTCGGTCGGAGGCTTGCAGCCCTTTGTGCAAGGGCTGAGATTTAAAGTCACCAGGTGATGTTTGCTCCTGCCTCCAGAACTGCACTTGGGCCAGTGTGACCACAACACAGGGCCTGGCCCAGTGGCCAGGATCTGGCCATGAGTACAAGCAGGGGAGGGCAACACGGAAAGGCAGGCTGAAAGAAGGGGAGAGGTGCTCCTGGCACTCCCTAAGCGCCACCTAAATCCCTGCTTACTTGACTTTGGCTGCCTGCGGGATGTCTCGCAGCTCCTCGTGCAGGCGGAGGACTTTGGGGTATTTCTTTTCAACGATAGTGATGAGATAGTGCAGAAGGGTGATGTTCCTAGGAGAGAGGAGTGGGGAGGTCAGCATGGCAGCGCCGTGGAAAGCCAAGAGCTCAGTCGACAACCCTGGTTAAATCCCAACCCCGGTAATGAACTGAGATTTCTGCAAGGATGCTGCTTGCTGCCTGTCTGAGGACACGGGATGGGTCTGTCCCTTGCACAGCCACAGGGCAGAGCAGCCTGGTCCCTGCAAAGAAGGGCCCTCCACAGGAGGGACCCAGGGAGGTGACTTGAGCGTCACCACTCCTGTCCTCCATTGCCTTTAGTGATGGATGAGACCAGGCATGTTTCAGACCTGATGCAGCTCCTCTCACTCTGTGCACAGAGCTTGGCTGGTGAGAGTGAAGCAGGTGATGGCTGTGGCAGCTTGTGGGGGGGGGCTCCAGAGGGGGCTTCCATGGAGAGGAGACCCTGGGACCCCTCCTCCAGCCACTGCACCACAGTATGATGGCTCTTGGCTTCTCAAAGGGGGAAAAAAGCATTTGGAGGATGGTCCTCCAATCAGCCCTGGCTACTGTTTAGCCAGCCCAGGAAGGAAAGCGCTCATCAATCCCCATGCTGATCTGCACCTCAGCTTCCCTTGAAATCTGTCCTGCTCAAGAAATGGACACTTGCATCATTGGATGTGCCAGATGGGGCAGCAGGAGAGGGGACCCTCCCACCCATCCATGTCCCAGAAGCAACGCTAATGGCCCCTCTGTTCCCTCGACATCCCTGGGGCCCACGGGTGCTACTGAGAACGAGGGCAGGGGCTGCTCACTTGTCAATGCTGGACTTGGTGTCTGCGATCTTGTTGAGGCTGGAGATCTTAAACCCGAAGGCGTTGCCCCTCTGGCCCTTGTTCATGTAGTTTCCAAAGGCCAGGACCACCTCCAGCAACTGCTGGAGGCTGCCGCTCTGCAGCACCGCCTTGGAGCCGGCACGGATGGCTGAAAGCAGAGAGGTGTGGGACGTTAAATCCTGCCATGACAGCACACCAGCCCCCTTTTCTTGCAGCAATCCTGCAGTGCTCCCATGGCCAAAGAGCCACCACCAACTCCCTTCCTTGCCCTGTGTCACTGCAAGCTCCACGTAGACCAGGTTCACCCTGGCATGGAGATCCCTCTTCCTATGAGCACTCCCAGTGCCAGGACAGAGCCCCTTGGCAGGTCCAGTCACTTGCCTTCCACCTTGGGTTTGATTTCTGCAACTCTCTCTGCAAACTTCTTCTTGAAGTAGAGGGACTGCAGCCTTTGCTGATAATGGTTTATCCTGGAAAAAGACAGAGGTGCAGTTTGAGCTTTGCTTGCTCCAGGCAGAGCTCAGTTGCTTCGCTGCTCACAGCTTACAAAGCATGCTTGAACCATGGTCATTAAAAAATAATTACCACATTTCTCCCTGAAACTATGCTGGGATGGGAAAAAATGACAACTGAAGCTGCAGCTGTCCTGGGATGGATCCAGATGGGCTCTTAAGCACATGCTTAAGCCTATCCTTAACTCAGCAGTTCAACAAGTGCAGTTTTACACCCTCCTGCTATGAACAAACAGTTCTTTTACTACCACTCCTTAGCAAAGATGCTGACAAGGTCTGGGCTCTCAATGGCTTTGTGTTGAGCTGCAGCTGGACACAGGCACACCAACTACCAGCCCTAATGAAACTGGACCCTCAGATCCTCAAAATGATGGCCTGGGCTGGAAAGCCACCAATCCAGCCCAATCCAGCCCTTTCCTGGGCAAGTCAGGGACAGCTCTGTTCATGTTGGTTGTATTTAGGCTAAACAAGATACCACTTGTACACAAATGGCAGTCTGGTTTGAGTCCTTTGGACCAAGGACCCACGGGAGATGTGCTCACAGACAAGGCCATGGGCTATGCTGTCATTGTGCTAATCAGAGGTGACAAAGACATTACACTCAGTTACAGACTACAGGGCAAATTAAAAAGCCGTGATGGAAATCAAGGAAAATATTTGCATTGGCACATTGTGCTTTGCAAAAGATGGAAGTATGGGAGCAATACTTGGGCAAGAGATTGTGAAGAAGAAAGGTGACCTGCCATGCAAAAGCTCATTCTGAGCATCTTCCAGCCCCAAGGGCTCAGGTCTGAACTTCACAGCTCCGTCCTGTCTGCTTTTAATGCTCAGCAACTACACGGTGCATCGCCTCGGCGTTCATCAGTGCATTTCTCAGGGAGGACAGGAGTGTTTCTATTTTTGATCTTCCGCTACTATCTGAGACTGTAAAACTCACTGACTTTGCAAACAAGTAACTTGCTTGAAGTTCAGCTAAGAAATTCAAAGAGCTCAATGCTCAGCTGGATTTAAATAAGGAGCTTCAAGATTTTAAAGCACCACCTCTAGAGGATGTGCATGCAAAAGATAAGGTTATTCATCCCTGAAGACTTCTAAGCCTCAAATGATTGCTACCAGGAGCAGGAATAAATTACATTTCCTTTCCATCTCATACATTCTCAGGAGCCCCAGGGACGAGTCACTCCTGAAGTGAGGAGTTGGACTCATCTACACGGCAGGGCAAAATTTACATATATCAGTCTTGAGTATTCACTAGTACATGTTCATGTGAAGGGGAAAGGAGCATCGTGTTATCATTCAGACAGCACTTCCCACCCGCTCCACGATGCAGATGATGCAGAGCTGTGCCAGACTGAGCTTTTCTTCTTCCCAACAGGGGCAATGTGTCGGGACATGACCTGGGAAGCCAACGCCTCTCTCCAGAGGACCTGTCTCCCCATCCATCCCCCCTTCTCCAACCAGCCGCTGCTTATCTGGGATGCACAACCTTCACTCTAGGAGCACAGCATCATGAATAATCCTTATGGGTGGGAGCACCTTGCTTGCCCTCCTGTCCATTTGGCCCTCTCATTTCTTGATGTGAGAAACAGAAAGCAGGGCTTATTTCCCAATCAGGCTCCATGAAATAGCCACCTCGTGACCAGGCTGTGCAGACTCTGGCCAAAACGTGTCCCCTGGGCCACCAACCTGCTCATTTCGAAGAGAAACCGGTCAGCCTTGGCCATGCGGTCCAGCTCGTGCTTATGCTCTTCCAGCAGGTCAATGTCACTCTTTTCAGGAACAAACTTCAGGAGCTAAACAAGGGAAAGCACACTGGTGGACATAAGGTCCATGCACAGTTTTTCAGGAGCAAAATGCTGACCTTTTTACTTGAATCTACTACCTTTTCAGCACATTAAGTCACCCCAAGGCACCTGTGAAATGTTATTGCTGTCCCTCTGACCTCCCTCCATTACTCCATCACATTAGTGTCCCTCGCTTCTGCCCTGCCATCACTCTGGTTTCACAACAGACATATTACAACTGCTCCAAGGAGGTTTTGACATCGGCTCTGCCAGAGAAGATGTCAGGGACTCTCATTTGCTGCAAGTCTACCTATTTGTGGACGAAAATTTTGTGCAATGAATCCTGCCTGTCTCTGCTGAAAGAGCAATTACCAGCTCGGCTTGAAGGACAGGTGGATAATATGCTTCCAAAGGGATTCGGAGGGAGTGAAAAATGGGATTCCCTTTTTGAGGACTGCACAAATGCTGAGTAAGCTTTCAAAAATAAACCCCTCACTGAGCACAAACTTCAAGCCGCAGCCACAAAATGGGCAACTGGCTCAGCCTCAGGGTCCCAGGGAAGACCTGGGTACAGGCATTGCACGTCAAGGCCACACTGCTCCCATCACCAATGCTATGACTGAGCTGCTTTCCTGCTGCTCTAGCCCACTTGAGTGGCTTTTCAACATGTGGTTGGCAAATAAATTGGCGCCCCAACACACTTCTCAAAGCCGTGGTTTGGTCCTGAGCGCCTTGCACAGCGTGGTCTCAGCATGAGGCAACCACAGAGGAGCACAAGGTACATTGCCCACCTGCTCCAGCATGTCTTTCGGGAGGTCTTCCTGCTCGTCCATTGTCAAAATTGCTCGTTTGATCTCCTCATTCGAGAGTTTCAGCCTGGGAAGTGGAGGGGAAGGAGGGTTACGTTATGAAGAAGGACATGTAAGAAACGTAGCAGGACTGTGCTCTGCCAAGGCACAGCTCAGAGCAGCCCTGGCCTTGCTGCGAATGGGGGGTCAAACCCCACCGGCCAATTCCCACTCCCTGCACCACAGCTGCCATCCCCTATTTTACAGTATTTTATATAAGTAGTATATTATGCATATTAAAAATAAATAACTTTTATATGTAACTCTTGCCCGTAGCAATGCTGCTCCTGCAGTGCCAGCATCCCCGAGGGCCGTGGGGCCAGCGGGAGTCACGCTCCCCGTCGGCAGCACAGCCCAGACCAGGCTCAGGAGCACAGTCTTGCTGCTCCTGAACCCACTGCAACAACCCCTAAGGAAAATTTGGCCAATTTCTGCTGCTTTTCTTGGATTTGGATGTTGCCTCCCTGACCTCTCCCAGCTGCCTTTGTTGAGAGTTTCCCTCTAGGAAAAAAGAGAAAGAAATCCAAACTTTGGGGAAACAGATACTCAGCACCCCAGGAAACCCATGAGGGTTTTTTTGGAGAGATGGGGATTCAATGTGCTTTGAAGTCTAAGAGGTTGGAAAACAGCCCCCTCTCCACCTTTTTCTTCCTCCACGTAACAGGAATTGAAGATGTCACCTCAAATTGGAAAATTATAAAATCACAGCAAGGAACGACGATCTGGTCTTCCCCCCACAGCCTGCAGCGAGCTGAAGCAATAGATACGATAGAAAAACACCCTCAGCTCCTCCTGGGCTACAGCAGCCATTAATTACAGTTTAACATGTCTGCAGCACTCTCACGACCGCTCCCTGCAATGACTTCGATTGCAAAACCACACGTATTTTTCTTCATGTTTTTGCATTGTCGTTGATAAAATTATCTAAATACAAAAGAGAGAAAGCCCAGAAACTCCTGCAACTCTGCCAATCCCGTATCCCTTGCCCGTTTTGCAGTGATGGTTAAAGCCACTGCAAGACATCCAGTTAAAAAAAAAAATACCCTGTTATTGCATGCAGGGAAAAGTCGCATGGTTGAAAAGACCCATTCATGAGCTTTATGGAAAGCCATCACCCTGGTCTTAGTGATCAGTGCTGCCAAGGGATGCTGAAACACTGGATGTGGCTCAAACGAATGAGCTGAAACCAGAAACACATCCTGTGGCAGGATGTGAGACCTTGTGTCAACCTGATCAGCAGATCAAAAAGAAGATCGGGAGCCGACTTGATCACTCCAAGTAATTAAATGAGGAGGGTATTTTTTATCCTGGCACCTCTTCAGAGAGCAGACTGAGACGGTAGAGCTGGCTTTTGGAAGATGAAGCTGAAGTAGGAAGGGTGCTGGTCTCCAAGACCATGGTATCAAGAGCTTGGTTTACCTTGAAATTCTTTGCTCAAGACCTGAAGTGAAGGATTAGCTTTATCGAGGGTGGTGGATCTTACAGACCTGGCAAGTAAATATTTGTTCCTTATGAGGTCATGTTTCTCATCCCGTACCTGGTCCCCTCTCACCTCCTCCTTGATGGAGCCCTCCAAGAGAAGGTTTGTTAAACCAGGAGTGAGTTAAAATCTCACCTCAGCCAGGGCAGGAAGCCAAAGGTTGCTCTGAGCAGTGGCCAGGACAATTGCTAGGGACACCTCAGAAGGAGGAAACCCAGGATCCATGGAAAATATCCCCTCTGATGCTTCCAGTGACAAGCAGCCATGTCCTGGGGACACCCTACCTGTTCCGCATGAGGGCAGTGGCCAGGATAGAAGCGACCTGAGGTGGGGTATCAAGCTGAAGGAGGACTCCTTTTACTCCAACCAAGCAGTGACACAAGAGCTCACACCACCAACAGATGTCAAATCGGTCCTCACCTCAGTGAAAAGCAGACACTGGCTGGGTTTGGACATTTGGGGGATCCCTGGGAGGCAAAAATGCTCCCAGGAGAAGAGGGCAGGTAGGAGCTACCCCTCACCCAAAGCCAAAGTGAACACCTAAAGCACACACTTTCCACTGTGATTGTTTCTAGGAGGGTGGTGAAAGATAAGCATGACTTTTGTAAGCCCTGCTCACTGATAGCAAAGTCAATAATAGAATATTTATAAAGAAAAAAAAAAGAGGCTGAAAAAACTTTTCTCAGGAATCATCAAAACTCAGTGCCAAGAACAAGAGCCTGCCCCGGCATCAGCAGAGAGCAAGCGCGGGGTGCCAGAAGAAAACAGCTTCTCAGACAATTTGATGGGAAAGGGGCCAGTGAAAGCTAGAAGCTTATCTGTAACCACAATAATTATCATTGTTGGCAGCAGCTGCCGAACACAAGCCGTCTGAGAGGAACGGGGTCACAAGACTTGCTGTCACAGGGATTTAAAGCCAGCAGCCTGCCGATGCGAAGTGACAGCTCGCCAGCCTGACAAGCGCGGGGCTATTTTGCGCAGCTTTTGTTGAGTCCTGCAGAGGACGTAATAAGTGTGAAGGGGAAAAACGAACTGTGCCGGGAAAGGGACGCGCCCTCTTGAAAAGCCACATTCATTTGAGAAAAATGCTCCATGCTGCAAGAGAGGAATCAAACGAGCCATTCACCGCCAGCACAGGCAAAAAGCGATGGAGCAAGGGCTTGATCTGCATCTTGCAGAACACAGCACTAAAAATATACACTTGTACACAGGGACCAAAAGCGAGGACATGGTGCGATCACAGAGGAAGACCCGATAACGCACTGACAATGGCAAAGCATTCTCAAAAAAAAAAGAAGAAAAAAACAAGTGTTAAAAATATTCTTGTGCTGCATTACAAGCTGGAGGAAAATCCAGTGATCTCACTGTGCAATAATTTCTCCCAAAGCAAGGGAAACAGGCAAAAAATGTATCTACAGAGAGAGATAAAGTATCTCGCTGGCTGTAATCTTTCCACGCTGCAAGCCAGACAATGCCTGGTGAGCTTACAAATGTCTGGGCTAAATCAGGGGCCAAGCTTGCAGGTCCTTTCGCATGTGAAAGTCTCCTCGTCCCCACGGTGGCTGCACGAGTGAGGCAGGAGGCCAGCAGCCTGGCTGCAGCGAGCCACCCTGCGAGACCAGTCCCTTGGCAACACTGAGACAGGGACCTGCTGCTCTGCCCAGCTTAGGGATGGGCAGCTGGGGCGAGCAGAGATGAAAGGGTTTACCCAAGGTGACACAGAGCCTGCTGGAGATGCGGGGGCTGGACGTGAGCCCATCAGCAGGATGCTTGGGCTTCATCCCGATGCTGCCCTTACTTCAGCTGCTTGGCATCAAGAGTAAATCACTCGAAGGGATTTTGGGGAGAGAAACTCCATTGTGGTCCCTTGCAGAAATGAGGGAATGAGCAGATTCGGCTGCTGCTGCAGTGCTAGAGAAATGCCCTGCCTGGCGGGCCCTTCCACCCTCATGTCCTGGGGAGCATCACGGGACGAACCCCAAAACACCTCCAAAGCAGTGGCCAGCACAAACCACTGCTGCCCCAAAGCTCCTCGTGGTGCTGCGAGGCGTGTCTAGGAAAAGCCATATGAGAGGCCTGGGGACCACCCTGCAGGGCAGGTCTGATCCTCCTTCTCCTCCTGGAAATGACCCAAAGGGGAGGGCAGCCAGGCAGCAGCCTCTGCATTGCTCTTTTTTGCGGAATTAATTACTGGTGACTCATTCCCAGCCATCGTTTTCTCGGACAAGAAAGGTTTGCTGATGAGATGAAATGAAGACCTTCACTCAGTAAGACATGCAAGATGCCTCTGAAGTTAAATGCTTGGGTAGCTCCCCTTCCCACTGAAGGGGCTACTTGTGTGCTTACCTTTCAATTATACACTTAAACCTCTGGCTGAATTACACCTAAACCCACTTTGACTATGCTCAGCCCAAGTATGCCGGGAGGAGCTCAGCCAGTGCCCCAAATCCCATCGCTTGCTAATAGCTGGCTGCCACAGACATACTCACTCACCTGCGGCTTTAAACTCCCCTTTCAACATCGTCCTTTTTATTTGGACTGCTAGGAAAGACGAAAATCCCCAGAAGCAACCCGAAGCTGAAACTGCCATAAACACGGCAATTTTATCACTGAACGCTGCGGCTCATGGCTCGCTGCACTCATCGCTCCTGCTGCCTGCAGGGCTGCCGAACGCCTCCTGGAAAGCTTCAAGAAGCACCAGGGACCACGAGTTACCCACCCAGTGGGCTTTTTTTTGCAGGCATCAGCCTGTGCATGCTGTCCAGGGAAGGAAGCCAGCTGGGCTGCCCAGGTAAGGCACCGGATCTGCTGACCCACAGTCTGGGAATACAGAATTTGGGTGCCATGGCTGCAAGCCCAGCTTGCCAGCGATCCTGCTCCATCCCAGCCGATCCTGGATGGCACAAAAGCTTCTGTGCTTCCAGGCAGCAGAGTGAACATTTCTGAATGGAGCTATATTTTACTGCTGTTGAGTTTTCTTTTTTTTCTGGGTGAGTCAGAAACAAGTGGCACTTTCTGCTGCTGTTTGTTTTTTTTTTTTTAAAGTAGCTACGCTGACGGTTGATCCTTTCAGACTGCCACAGGCTGGCTTCTTCTTTCTCAGGAGTCAGTCTTATTGGTGTAGTTTATCTTGCCAAAAAGGGCCCTTTTTCTCCTCTTGGCAGCAAGCTGGGGATGGGATTAAATTGCTGGTAGCAGTGCTGAGCCCGCCTGGTGAGGGGCGTGTGGGAGGCTGTCATCCCAGTGGGGCCAGGCAGCTGTAAGAGGGGCATGTCCCCGAAATCCAGATGTGGCTCAGGACATCCGCGCAGGCAGCCCTGGCTGAATTACGCTGCTGCTCCCCACAGCCCACAGATACACAGCACGTTCCCCAGCCTAACAGAGACCCTCTTCAGCCACCATCAAAGAGCAACCAGAACCTGGGCTGAGGAAGGGAAGAGGTGAAATCAACCCCCTCCCATCCCCTATAAAGGCTCACCGGGTACCCCAACCCCTCTGCGGCTTTCTGGGGACACTGAATTGCCACATACCAAATTAAGCGCATCTAACCCCTGTGCCACCCCACCATGAACGGTGTAAGGCTATAGCTGGGTTCGGGTGTCACTGGCTCTCCTCCCATGCTGGCTCCTGTCATTAAACACCCCCAGGGGATGAGTATCACCCCCAGCCCAGGGCAGGCCATCAAGCATCCTCCCACTCCCCAGAGGGCAAGAAGGCGTTGACTGTACCTGGAGAGGAGGATATTGCAGTTCTGAGCTCTTCGGCCGTCTATGACCGAAAGCTCCTTGACTTTATGCCGGGAACTCAAGGTGTCATCGATAGCATCTTCCTTCTACAAAAAAATAAGGAAAAAAAGAAAAACCTGGAGAAAAGCCATGGAGAAGTAAAGACATTTAGTACTCTCTGCACACAGCAGTGTGATACACAGTGGGCCCCCATTAATCAGGAGTGTCACCACGGGTTACGGGTAAAACCCATCGCCTGTAACTGAAACACAGTAAGTCATTTCATAAACCAGAGCTGGCTTTGAAGGCACTGGTTAGAAATGTAAATATTTTCTCAGACAGGGAAGATTTAAAAATCTGCAAACACACAGGCGCTGCTGAATAAATAAAGCCGGGCTTTCTTAGCATACATATTTGTGATACTTCATTAAATCCTCACATGAAATATTTCATTACGGGCTGCTGCACATACTCAGCATCACTCTTGTTCTTCACCCTCACTTCAAACATCTGCAGTCGCCCTTCACGCATCAGCCCTCCCGAGCACGCTAACTGGTACAAGCTACCAGACCTGCAAACACAACCTGCAGCATTTGCTGCTCTTTCAGTGAAATTCTTCCAAAATAAGGGATTTGAAAGCAGGAATCGGTGTGGCATAAGCACCTACATCTCCTAAGCAGCTTAAATTCGTTACCTTCAAATGACTGACAATATATCAAATTGCAGTTGTGGGCGAATGGGCAGATCCACGTTAACACCAATTTTGCAGGGTTGCCAAAGGGGTTGATGTTGCCCCCGGTTTTAATTTACTATATTGCATGTTTTAGTAAGGTTAATCAATTAAAAGTCGGCTAGTCTATCCTCCTGGAAGGAACACGACCTGGAGCTGCCAAGGTCCCATGCACTGCACATCTCTGAGCATAGGAGAGCTGGCACACCGCCACTGCAGGGGTTCAGGGTGAGCACAGGAATTCCCATTTTTTACTCTTTTTTTTTGTTTGAATGAAAAAGAAACGCTACGAGAAATGGGAAGCTGCTGGGACAGGTGGTGCAGAGCAAAGGCAGTGGCAGGTGAAGGAAGGTGAGTCCCAAGTCACCCACCACCAGCTGCCCCTCTCACGTGCCTTGCCTGCTCTGACCACGACAAAACAACCTGTACGTATGAATTTATTTATTACCATGTTTCGACACGCAAAACCACCCAGGGGTAGGAGCTTCTCTGTCTTAAGCCACATCTGAAAATTCAACCCCTGGACTCAGACACTGGCTTCGACACTGGGCCAGACAGCAAAGAGGGCAGCTTCTTACTTACTAGCCTCCCTGACACCAACTTTCAAGCTCCTTCTTGTGGTGATCTTTGTACCTCTCTGATTTAACCCATTTGGCCGCACGTTAACCCCCCGCAGCACCATGCGTGTCCCCCGCATCCCCTGCCCCACGCTCGCCGGCGCTGGGCTCCTGCGGATGCTCGCTTACCTGTCTGGAGTTACCGTTCACAAAGAAGTCCTACGGCCATAGCAGAAGCATGGAAAAAGGCAGTAAAAACACATGCAGTTCAGTGATCTCAGCGAAACCAAAGGGAATCGGGGCACAGACAAGGGGAGGGTGCGACACGGGGATTTGGCAGCACAGGGTGGCACTCGGGGTCTGCCAGTGCTGGAATAGGGGGGGATGCATGTAAAAATGTGGTGAGGATTAAAGGATGCGCAGACGGGGAGGGCTGATGGGAGCAGGAGAGGCAACTCCATGAATGGATCAGGCCAAGGTGCTGGTGTGCAAGGACGTGAGGAAGGGACAAGGCACGAGGTGGGATGATGCTGGCCAAGCCCTGCCACCGCTCTCGGCGGGAGTTGGCAAGCAGTGGCCCAAAAGCAGAGCACCGCTCAGCCCACCGTGCCGGGGAAGAAAATTGCTGGTTTTTGCAAATCTGAGGGACTGAAATGCCAATGCGGCTGCCAGGAAAAACAGGGTTTTCAAGTGGAAATAACGAGAGGCTCATCCCGGAGCAAATCTGGCCGCAACAGAACTTTATCATTTGCTATGGCAACACGTTTCCCCTTGACTTCTCTTCTGCCAGGGACAACCCCCCCTTTTCCAGGGCTCAGCAGCCTGGCCAAATGCCACTGCGATGCCCCACTGGCACCGCACTCCCTAGAAGACCTGGTTGTCCTGCCAGGCTCCCCCACCAGACTGGAAGCACATGCAGAAAAGCCGGCAACACACACGTGTGCACACACACACGAGGGTTTTCATTCCTTGTTCCCTGGGCTCTACTTTTTTTTTTTTTTTTTGGTGTGCTCGGCTCAAGACACCAGTTGACAGCTCCATGACGGGGAGGGAGATTTCAAAAGTGGAAAAATGGCTGATTTTATTAAAAAAAAAAAAAAGACAGAGAAGGCGGGCAGCAAGTGGAGGGAGTAGATGGGTTCAAACACAGTTGGTTTACAAGGGCAGTTCCCTCCAGCCCCTCTGCATGGAGATGATCGATGACCCACGTGCCTGGTTTGAGTTGGTCATCGCCACAGACCCATCACTGCCGCCTTTTTAAAGGAAACCTTGTTTACGCAGGTTTTCGCCTGCCGAGGCTGGGTCAGCTCAGGACCCACATGTGGCTCTGGACAGGAGGATGGGAAAGGGCTCCATTAGATGCCACTAAACAGAAATGCTGCAGCCAAGAACCAAAACAAGACGTGCCAGGAGGCAAATAAACATCAGCCAAGAAAAGGAGGAACCGACCCTTTCTTTGGCAGAGGGGTGGGTGCCCATGGGGCGCAGTGTGGGCACGCCAGCACACCGCTGTGCTGAGCGGTTCCCCCAGTCAGTGTCGCACCCGTCTGTGCAGAAAGACGTGTCGAAGAGCTGCCACAACCATCCCGAGGAGCAGAGCTCCAGCAACACCACCACACCAGCAGCTTTGCAAGGCAAGGGGGACCTGCAGACCTGAATAAGAACATCCAAGCTGCCACTGCTGTGCTTCAGAGAGGTCAGAGGAAAAACCGTAACTTGGCTAGAAGTGAGGCTGTTGCAAAGGAAGAATTAACTCTGCGGATCAGTCAAGGTTGTAAAGGAGAAGAGGACACTGCTGGAGAGAAGGATGCCGTGCAGGCCCTCCTGCAGTCTCCCGCTCTAGCAGAGGGAGGGCTCCTCATGCCTTAAGGTAGCAAAAAGGCTCATTACAAACCCCCTTCCTTTCTGCCTCAAACCAGCCTCATCCCTGCCCCTTTCCCTTGCACAAACCGTGATCCAGCCTCTGCTGCAGGATAGTGGTGTAAGGAGTAGATTTAAATCTGCTGTCACTGTCCTCACAAACATTCCCCACCACTGCTGCCCCAGCCCCTGTGCAGGTCACTCTTGCTTGCACAGAGAAGCTGGAGGCTTTTCTTTCATCCCTTTTTGGGAGATGAATTCTTTCCCAGCTCACTGCTAAGTCCCCAGTTCAACAACATGTATTTTTTCCACTTGGCCTTGGCTCTTTTACATCACTCACCACTGCAGAACCTGCCAGGACTGCCCTGGCTGTGTCACTGCCACTTACCAGCGTCACTCCCACGCCTGCGTAAAACATCTAAGTTCCCAAGGCCCTAGACTTTCTTTTCTCCATCACCGCACGCCATCCTTAAGCGGCTACCTCCAGTCCTGCAGGGTGCTCACGCCACAGCCTTAAAAGCAGAGCTCCTGTTGGCTTTCCTGCTATATTTAGCAAGACTGGTAAATGCTGGTACTGTGCAGCTGTGGGGCTGAGCCCCTCTCTGGGGACAGTGACATCTGCAGAGCCTCAGCAGGGAGGATGGGGAGGACAGGGGCTCTCCTCACAGCTCAGGTAAAACCCTGAGGCACCTGTGTTTTGCCCAGCATGGGGCAGGGACGATCCCAGGCTGAGCCCCAGGAAGCCCAGAGGGCTCCTGGCCTCTCCTCATGGAAAGGGCCTTTCCCAAGAGCTGCAGAGTTCACTTTATAGCCTGCATTTACATCCCAGCCTGTGATGTGAGGAAAGCATTTAAAGAGATGCTTAAAATTAAGTACACCATTAAGTCTCAGGTCCATGCAGTACTTAGGGATTCCCAGGCACTATGGAAATAAAAATAACCAAGACCAATCAACGGCAGCCCTGCAACAGCTACTCATGGAGAGTGTGAGAGCTTTCTGCACCACGCACACCTCTGTATGCTGGCCCCGAACCCTGCTGGGACATCGGCCACAGTGATGGACCACCCGGCCAGGTGATTTCAGAGCCCCGGTTTGCTCGGGGCATGGACAGGCAGGTATCGCCCGATGTCCCACATTGTGTCTGAGGACAACTGAGAGGTGCGATCGCCAAGGAAGCAATTTTCGGCCAATGGCTGAAGATGGGGAGCAGGGAGAGGAAATCCCTGCTCCTCCACTGCTTGCTCAGAACAGAAACCAGCTTCGCTAGAGCTCAAAAATGCTGCAAATAATTAAGGCATTAGTTCATCGTCCTTCCCCGCAGGGACAGGCCATTCATATGGAGGTCGTCCAGCCCTACACCACGTGCGAAATGCCCCATGGTGTGAGTGTTTTATCAAGAAGCGTCTCTAACGCAGCGTGCTGACGTGTCCTGTGCAGAGCCATGCAGTTGGCAAAGCTGGGGCACACAGCCAGGCACCCCCTCCCCACACCAGGACTGCAAGTCAGGGCACCTTGGGGACTCACAGATGAGCAACCATGTGCCCTCTGGTCCAGGGATGTGTGTCCCATCATTCAACTTGCACAAACAGGTTCTACCATGAAGCCTGGATGAGCTACAATGGACTCATGCTCCCAAGAGTGGCTTCAGCCCCAGCAGCATCTCACAGGTGAGCATTCAACAACTCAATCTCCCTTCCAGACGCTCTCGCAGCATCTTCTGCCAGTCCCATCCCGGTCTCTGGCTCCCATGTTCAGGTCCTCATCCCTTCTGGGGCGAAACCCTGTGTCACGGCACTCCTTACAGCATCTGCCCCTTCCTGCTGGCCCTGAACCTAACCAGCTGCTTCACCCAGCAGGACCTTGGCCAAGCCAAATTATTTTTAAATTCTTCCTGGCAATAATCTATAGCACACCAGGTGATTCACGGACTCGGGCAGGCAAGCCAGAGGGCAAACTATCCCACTGACACGCCAGGTTTCTATTCTTGCTTCCCTTCCATTTCCATCTCGTCTGCAGATGTGCCCTTCAGTAGGCATGAGTCAAGCTCCAGAAATGCCAGGAGAAAAAGCCAGCAACGTGGTCACCTATTCCCGAAACACACTGGGTCAGCATGTACTTTTGGTGGGTTACTCTTGATATTTGCCCTGCTCTAATCCGCCCTGATCCTTCCCTCAATTAGCCTCTGGAAGAGATTAAACTCTCACGTTGCCTAAGGAGCTTATGTAATGGGTCCACTCCCTCCCGGCACCATCCTGATCCTGGCAAGAGCGGGACAACCTGTCCTTTTCTCCCAGCTACGTGGCCAGACCGCAGGTGAACATGACAGCCTCTCTCCTTCCTTTTTCTCCTGCCTTCTGGAAAAACTCATTGCTTTTGCCCATCGTGGTCCTGCCTGGGGTAAACAAGTGTCTAATTTTCTTCGTATGCTTTCATGCCTTCCAAACTGGGGCCATATTGCTCGAGCAGGAGATTAAAAAGCACAGACTTTTGCCTGCAGTGTCATTATTTTGGTTTGGGATTTGCTTTTTTGTTCAAAGCTCACATTTTGCTCTGGGCTCACTACAAAAATAAAAAAAGAGATCCACCCATGGTAGATGTGGGCAAAACTTAGTCCTTGGCCAGAAAGGGATAGAAATTTTCCACCCAATACAGAGACATGAAGCAGTTTCTGTTAAGAGCGATCCAAAAATATTACCCAACTGTGGCCACATCTGGGGGCTATTTTCATATGTTCCCTGCTTCTTTTTTTTTTTGGTGAGGTTTTTTTGGTAATCCATCTTCACGACACCCGTGGTTGGGTGTGTGGGCAATGGCGAAAGCAGGCACACCGAGCCGTGAACGGCCGCTTCCACACAAAGGCACCGGCATGCGATGAGAGGGTAAAGCAGACCGAGTCAATCTGGCAAACGCGGCGCGGGTATGAAATAATGACAGGAGATGTGTTTTGAGACCACGAACAAAACCACACGATCTCGTAGCGGCACTGCCTTGCCCAGATCTTCGTGTGTGCCCCGGGCCAGCCGTTACCTGCTGTCTTTGGTAGGCAGAGAATGTCCTTTCCAAGTCTTCGAGGTCCAGGATTTTGAACACTTTTGAGTCATCGATGTCAGTCCACACAGTGCCTGCCAGCTTGTTCTGCAAGACAGTGGGAGCATTGCAGGTTGGGAGACCCAAGCCCACCTGCCCTTACTGGGTGGCCAAACTCTGGTTTCACTTCACTGCCCGAGTTATTGCCCTGCTTACCTCTGGCAGCTTGGACCAGTTGAATGACTTGAGGGCATTGGTTGGCTGTGGTATGCTCTTCTTCTTGAGGGTCAAGCCCAGAGGTGCTCCGGGAGGAGGCATCACCCCATCCAGGGGTGGGGGGCCAGGAGGTGGTGGGGGACCACCTGGAGGGGGTGGTGGTAGGGGAGGCTGTGAGGGACACACCCCTGGGAGTGGTGGTGGTGGTGGAGGGGGATGAAGGGATCCAGGAGCTGGAGAAGGTAAAGGGCCACCAGGAGCTCCTGGTGGCAAGGGAGGTCCTCCAGGTCCGGCAGCACAGATTGCCCTCTGGGAGAGAAAGAAGAGGGGGAGCAGTCATATTGAGCCAAGGTACACCACCCAAGAAATGCCCCCATGCCAATTTTTTTTTTTTTGGCCAAAATTTAACCAACATAGGAAGCACTCAAAGGCTTCAGCACTCCTGACAGGCCTGATGCAGCTGGAGAGGAAAAATCACCCTGTGACCAGGCATGGACATCTTGCTGGCCCTCCCAACAAGTACCTTTCTCAGCACCCCCATGCAGCTCAGCCTCCAGGAATCAACCCATGGTGTCTGCAGGGGTTTTGGGACTGGGCCACAATGGAGATGAGGTTCGGGGCCTCACCCGGCTCATCTCGTGGAGCTGTGCCTTGAGATCTGCCACCTGCTGCTTGACCTGCTTGTGCTCGCTGGACTCCTTCTCCAGCTTCTCTTTCATCTTGTTCAGTGTCTGCATCATTTCTTCCTTCTCCTGGGCCTTGGCATCACACTCCCGTTCCTTCTTCTCCAGCTTCTGCTGAAGCTCAGAGTGCTCTGAAACAGCCCCAAGAGAGCACTTTTGGGTGACAAACACGCCTTTTTGAGAAACGGCAGCATGTGGGGGAATGACCTGTGCTGCCCTGCAGTGAAGACGCGCAGTTAAGGAGAGGGAGCGTGTGCTGTGCCTTAATACCCTGGCCAGGACCCCCCTATGAAAAAAGGAATATCTGCTCTGTCCATTTCCCTTGTAAGCCCCATAATGTGATATTAACTGAGCCACTCAATGAAGTCCGCAGAGTCCATCCATCACTCCATCTCTCCATCACTCACCTTTTCGCATTTTTTCTGCTTGCTCTTTCCACTGTTTCACTTCATTTTCATTGACTAACCTAAAGAGAGAAGACATGTAGAACATGAGACAATCCTACTGCAGTAAACAAGAGACCATCATCAGCAAGAAACATGACTGACCAAGCCTGGGCAGTGGGATCTAACACTCCAAAATGAGTATTTCTAACACCTCTGCTCTGCCTCCCCCGGCAGTGTTTTACAGGCTGGGATACAGTGCTGTCTCAACTACTCCAGGGATGCTGGCTTGTCCAGCCAAGGAGCATTCATCCAACCAGGTGACATTAAGTGATGAGTAAGGAACAGTGACAGCAGCGGTCGGGGGAAATAGCTCACTGGGGACATAGAGGCTGAACTTAATTCACCTGTACATTGTGCTTAAGAAGTCAAAGTGATGCCAGCTTGGCAGGGATAAGCCACAGCCCTGTCCCTCTCACCCGCCAGAGCAAGAGCCAGCAAAGCCATGGCGGCCCGTGTTGGTGTTGCTCAGCAGCCAGCCCCAGGAGAGGTGGGTGAGCACTTACATTCGGACAACATTTTTGATATTGAAGTTTTCCAGGGGAGTGGCGTCGGGGTCCTGCCCTTTGTCACTCTGGATGACGATCTGCTGCACGATCCTGTCGAGCAGCAGCCAGTACTGGACAGTGTTGCCGCTTCTTTTATCTAGAGGGGAGGGAGGGGAGAGAGTGAGAGGAGGAGCAGGGAGGTTGCTGCCACCCCTGGGGAGGAAATGTGGGCTGCCAAGCCGCTGGCAGCCACTGGTTTCCTTGCCTGCCCTGGGACTCACAAGGCATTTGGAGACAGTGGTGCAGGATAGACATAAAGTGCGGGTACGCCTCCGTGTGTGTCAGCCTCTTCCTTGTCAGCTCGAACATCTGAGTCGCACTCTTGGTGTCGATGTGGACCTGTGGACAGAAGCGAAGCAAGGTCAGACCACTGGCCCAAGCGACGGCACCGCCTGCTTGCCAAGTCTCAGCGCCAAACCCCATGAGCCATCCCCACCCCACACCTGATGGACAGACAGGCCCCACTGCCCTTCAAGCGGCAAAGAGCGCTGGTCAGAAGCCAGAGGAGAAGAGGATGAAGCAGACTGTAGGACGGAGGTTGTGACAGAGCTGGGCAACAGATTTCCAACCTCCAAGTTTCATCCAAAAGATCACACTTTGTCCCAGACCATGTAGGTGTTTTTAAAAGGACCTGTGATGTCAAGTGCCAGTGTCTGCATCAGCAACATTCGTACTTACCAGCTCAAATCTTTTGGCAAATTCCAGTTCATCTTCATTTCTAAGCATTTCAAAAAAATCTAGGTGCCTGAGGAGAGAACGGAGGAAAGAAAAGACTGTTAAAAGCAGATATGAATGTGACGATTAATAAATTGCAGGCAGTCAGTCTGGCAGCAGCCTAGAGACAAGTAGGACTTGAAATATCAACTGGGTCTTCAGTCTCAAGCTCCCAGGCATTACAGCCTGTCCAAGGAGCCTTGGGACGAGAAGAGGAGGGCTGGCAGCAGCTCCCAGACCCCTGATGGCACATCGTTCCCAGCTCAACCCTATGTTAGAGCGCAGCAAAACCATGCCGGGGTTTTCCCCTCCCTCTCTGGCGACAGCAAAGGATTTTCTCAAGAGGGGTGAGTCTAGACCCACACGCTCTCCCCAAAAGCCAAGTCCAGAAACCAGAAAACAAGGGCACACAGCAAGGGCAAAAAAAATAAACAGTGGGCTGGGGGTCACTACTCACCGGTCGAGGGTTGAATTTTCATGCTCTCTTAGTTTATCAATGACTGGCTGGATCCCAAGCATGAGAAATTCGTATCTCAGATGGAGTCTGAAATCCAGGCTTTCCTGCAAGGGACAGCTGAGGGGTTAACGCAGCAAGGTGCACATCCTCAGGAAGCTTATTGAAATAAAAGCACCCCAAACCCACTAAAACATCTCCCTCCCCAAGAGCCCCAGTGCTCACCACGCCTGCCCCCTGGCTCAGGACGGCGTTGATGAAGGACATGATGGCTGTCTTGAGGCTCACTTCATCTCGGTACCGCCCTGTGCTCTTGTCCAAGTCATTGATCAGCGTCTGCCAAACGTACAATGTCAATTAAATGCCCAGTGCCAGCCCCAACACTGCACAAACGGCCAGGGGATGCATGCAGGAACAACTCATGATGCTGCTAAAGTCCCTGTAGCAACCTGCTGGAGATGGATCATCAGCTGCTGCCTGCTGTAACACAGCCCACCCCAGCACCCGTTTCAACTAACATCAGCCCATCCAGATGTGCTGCAGCCTTGCAGAGCTGTGATCCCAGCGACCCTGCAGCAATAAGCATTTTTTTGGGGGGAGAGGTGCTTCCTTAAATAACCTGTTCCTCACTCCTTGCTCAGCTGCAGATCTCATCAGATGTGGTTCTGGGGTAATTCCCAGAGGATCTGAGTTGCAAATGGCCATAATAAATCATCTGCAAGCAGCATGTAGATATCCAGGAAGAGGAAGGGACAAGAATGCTGAATTTTGGGAGCCAAGGGGTGAGTCAAGACCCACCTACCTGAAAACGAGTCCGTTCACTGGCATATTTCTGGTAGTGCAGCATCGCCTCCAGTACCTTTTTGTGGCCCCCAGGAACCAGGCACACAGCGCCCATGATTTCCAGCACTGCCACCTTCGTCTTAATATTCTCCGTGCTCAGACTCTGAGCGATTACGTTAATACTCTCCGAATGGGCCAGGACGTGAGCCCGGCCCAGGGAGTTGTTCATTAGTGCTTTTATACATCCAATGAGCGAGGTATGTATTCGAGACTCTGCCGTCTCATAGTCCATGCTTTTGAGAAAGTTCAGAATACACGACAAGCCATCCAGGTCGATGAACCGGGTTACAAACCTGCCAGAAAGAGGGGTTTTAGCTTTAAAACCAAATGCTAGAGGACCCTTTTACCCTCAAACGGGGCTGACTGGGGTGTTGTAAACCCAGGACCTTCTTATGTAATTTTTCCTGGACCCTCGATAGCAGAAAGCCTGCAGCACTCCTGTGGTCCAGAGACAGGGATGGAGTTGCAAAAATCAATTTAACTGGTGCCTGGTAGTGTAGGCAACCAGGCATCGTCTGCACAAGGTTGTCCAAAGCGAGGATATTTGGAAGAGGACCAGCTAACCCAGCCATCAGCACAAGACCCAGGGTGGAGGTTAGGAGTTGGCAGCCACACTGCTGCAAAACCTTCCCTGAGTCTTTAAGCCCACTCACTTGGGACCAGTTTTGCACAGGACTGGAAGAAGCTCCCAAGCCCTGGAGTTGCCTCCTCATCAGCCTCAGACACCCCAACATCAGCCGAGCCCATGTCCATGATACTTGTCAGATTTTCTGCTTCCTGCTACTTCTCCTGTCTCACCATCCACATCCTTCTCCTCTCTTAGGCACATCTCACCAATTTTAAGGCATTTCTGATTTTTATAATGATTTATAACACCACAAAATAGAAAGTGAACAGCAAACGCACAGCAGTCCCCCCAGGCAGATTCACTAGAGCAGACAGACATAACACTACACACTGCTCAGGCAGTTGAGGACCTCCCTGCCCGATGCCATCCAGGCTGGGTGTGTTCTGGTTTGGCAAAAGGCACGAGCTCGGAAAGCAAACGAGCCAAGAACACTCCAGCACTGGGATGATTTTAATTCGAAACAAGCCATGCTGATGCGCAGCAACAAAAGGGGTAATTGCAGGCCCCGGGAAAACTCATTCCTCTGTTTCAAAGCCTGCTCTTTTTTCAGCCAAATTCAAGAGGAAATTTGATGTTCACTTCCCTGGGAGCAAAACCAGGTCCAGCAGGTAAAATTGTCTATAAAACCTGCTGGATCCTTCTGACTTCCAGGGAGACAGACTCACAAACCACCTTTAAGGACTTTGGAAAGTTTTATGGCTGGGTACCAGCCCTGCTCCCAGGGGACTGCGGGGAGCCAGCACCCAAGATGCCCAGGTTCCATGGAAAATGGATGCTCGCCCTCAACCCTGGGAATTTCTTACCAAGTACCATCACCAGAACCATTGCAAAACAGAAACGGAAGAGAGGAACGCAATTACAAGCAATAGCTGTTTCTTCCATAACCAGGCTGGGCCACAAGACATTTTCCCATCAGAAAATGTCGACCTGAGGAATCTTAAAGGTTTTGCAGATGTGTACAAGCAGACTCCAGAGAAACTAAGATTAGGAAAAACTACAGACATTCAGATAGAGTCCCACCCTTTCTTTATCCTCTCTGTCAAGACCTCCTAGCAGCATTTGTTTTTTTGCATTTCATAAAGCCTGAAGATTTTATTCCTTTGAAAAGTGCAAGAGAAGCTGAAACAAAGGGGCTGGTTGACCAAAAAAAATTGGCTTTTTTTTTTTTATTTTTTAAATTCAATCTGGAAGGAATTTCTACATTCTGTTCCAATGAGAACAAAAGCAAATTTGAAAAAAAAAAAAAAGGAAATCGCCTGGTTTGCCTGAACAGATGTGAAGGTCCTGGTGGCTCTTGGCCACTAAAAGGACTGAGGAAAAGGAACAAAATTACAAAAAGTGAATCGATAAAAGCAAGTGGTGCTTCAGCATCCTTGCCTCCAGAGCAGGCCCCATTTATATTTCTATTTAACCCCCACTCCCGCCAGAGGACATGAATCATGAGCTGTGACCGCAGCAATAAAGCCAGGAAATGGGAGAGAATTGCCTCATTGGTTTCGTCCGCAGCGCAGTCTTCAAACTTTCGATTGTTTTATTTCTCTCCTCCTCGTCTTCTTTTTCCAAGGCGATCAGCGATTTTCTCTGTGGAAGGAGAAAGGCAGATGTGAGAGAGGAGGTTTCCCTGCAGAGCTCATGCCTGAGGAGTGGCAGCACCCACAGCCTTGCTGTGCCAAACTGTGGAGACGGAGCTGGGACCCCAAACTGACTCTGGAAGTCTAAAAGTCCAGATCCTTAAGGCAATTGCAGGACTCAGGAAAAGGTTCAGTCTGGAACCCCCACCCTGGTTTGCAAGGAGACAGCCTGAACTGGGGACAGCAGGGTGAACGCGTTGCTGAAGATGCTGCCTGCAAGCACCCAGACAACTCACTAGCACATGCAAAATTAAGCTGCGAGTGTTGGGGCATCACAAGTCAGCAACACCCCAACCCACATCGACTTCAGAACAGCATTGCTGATGGCCTTGGATCTCCCTGACATCTTGGGTTTTGTTTCAAAGCAGTGGGAAACAAACATCAGCTGGTGCTGAGTGAGGCAACAGGAACCCAGTGCCCTCTTCCCCAAACCAGCCCTCACCCCCCAGCAAGCCATGGCAAGACACTGGGCTTCACTGCCCCAAGACAACCAGGACAGCAGATCACTGCCTTGAGAGGACACACTTATCATTATCCTGCAAGATCATTAAGTTCCAGAGTTAACGCCCTACAGGTAGGAGTGGTGTCATCTCAAATTGTTGACCTGCAACTCATCCAGATAAGCCCATGTTGGAGGATGCTCACAACTGTCCCTCTGCACCCTCAGACTCAGAGCAGTGAGAAGGAAAGGCTGCAATTCAGGGGAGGAACGTCCCAACTCATGGGCTCTGGATGTAAATCCTGGCATGTCTCCTACAGCCCACCACCCTCCAGGACACACACTTTTCAAAAGAAAGAGTTAAGTGCATCACAGTATCCCTCAAGAAAGCATCCGGCCGAACCCTGCTCAGAGATGCTGCAGATGACATTCAGGTGAGGTGAATCTTGATGCGTTTCTAGAGGATAATCCCAGGGCTGGAGGGGGCTGTGAGGATGCAGGGGGCTAAGCCAACGCTAATTGAGGGTCCACAAGAGGGAAAGTGCTAAAATTGGGGCAGGGAAAAAGGAAGGGTCCTTTATCCTGCTCTGATACTCGTGCATCCCAACAGGTACCCATGTGCCCCTGCAGAGGAGGTGGGGGGCTCAGGAGATGTCCGCAGCCTGGAGGGGACAGGATGCTGCATCCCTGCTTGGGGTCAGCTGGGTGGGTCCTGCCAATCCTGTTGCTCCCAGGTCTCCCAGTGCAACCCACCAGTGCGGATCTGTGTTGGGGACAGTGGCTGTGTGCACGGGATGCCTGCAGCATCTCAACACTCCGGATTTTGCTATCAGGCTGGCATTGGGGGCCAGGACCCTGGCTCCTGCAGTTCTACCCAGGCAGCACGGCTGCCTGCAGCCCTGGGGCATGCACAGCATAGGACTCGCTCACCCCAACTCAGGCAACCAAGCTCACAGCTAAAGCAACACCCTGAGTGCCTCCTGTACCATCTGACAGTGCTGGGCCCTCAAGAGGTGTCAGGGTGAGCCCCGCCAGTACCAGCTAATCTAAAGCGAAGGAGGGAGAAAGTGTCCTGGCAGATATAAAGAGCTGTGCTGACCCCTCATTTAAGCCAGCTCCTCTTCAGCAGCGTGTCAGTGAGATCAAAGCATCAGGCATCTGGCAGGCTTTGATCACAAGCTCTGCTCAGGCTCAGGGCTTCAACCAGCCAGCAGCCCGTGGCCAGCCCGGGGCATCCCTGCCTTCCTGGAAGGGAGCAGCACGCTCCCTTCCTGGCTCACAGCCCCTGCCCTCCCACTCCATCCCTATTCCCTCACCCAGCCCTACCTTCTCTGTCACCCTGGCCCCATGACCACAAGGCAAAAAGCAAAAAAAAAAAAAAAAGAACAATGATGCTTTTCTTTTTTGTTTTCCATGCTGCTCCCATCACTGTGGTCATGAACCTCGGCACCTCCAGCCTCCGACAGCTGGAGCGAGGATGGAGGGGCTCTGCACCCTACAGCCTTGCAGGAAATAAACTGTATTTCCTCCAGAAAAGAGTGCTATTGCTGTCTCACCCAGCAAGATGTCAACAAGAAAGTGTTTCATAAACTTACACCTAAGCACACTGGCAGGTCAGGGTTGGGGGGAGCACCCAGAGCCACGGCAGCTCCATTGGCCCTCGTGGGATGGAGGACCTGCAGCGCCGTGCTTTGCCATGGCTGCCTGGCGCAGAAGGGTGTCTCGAGTACAAGACAGCAGCACTGTGCAATCAAACGGGGTCCTTACAGCCTGGTGGATTTATACTGAAGGCTGCTGTTTGCCATCCATCCCGCAGCCTCCCAGCCCGGGGCGAGATGAAACGCCCTGTGTGCTGTAGAGAACATCTCCGTTTTGCAGCTGTATCTGTTGGTCTAACAGACGATATCACTGCTATAAACAACATGCGTCACCCTCTCGGGCACAACGCTGGCCGTGCCACAGACTGTCACCGTTGCACTGCTGCCCCGTATGGGGTTTGCAAGCACCAAGGCGTTGGGGAAATACTTACAGCAGCCATTGAATTCAGCTGATCGATATAAAACTCCGGCCAGCTGGTGGCTCCTTTATTTTCTTCCTGGTCCTGGAGGGGGGGGAAGTGAAACAAAGACAGCAGATTAGTACAAACAGCATTAACATCCACTGCCCTTCATGACTAACCAGCTCTGAAGTGCCCTTGAGTTCTTGCATTACTTTATATCAATATAAGCTTGACTTCCTATGTTCTGAGCTCACCACCGACAGCTGCAGCTATGGGGACATTACCTGATTTATTGAACTAGCACGTTTTATATATGATGTATGTTACACCACCTGCCTGTGACCACACTCCACCCCAATGATACTGCATCAGTCTTGTGGTTATCAGCTTCAGAGAAACCACACTGAAATTTGACATCCCGATTTCTCTTGTACTGACTCTACCTTGGCCTTGAAGTTTTGGCAGCACAGTCTTGATGAATGTGCTCTGGGGAAAAAAAAGTCTCTTACAAGTAATGAAGAGTGAATAAATGTGACACAAACTAATCTCCACTCTTGGAGCAGGACCATGACTTACCAACATCCTAAAAGAAACTCCAGGCACAACTCCTCTGAGGGCTTCATTAGTTGTTAGAAGGGAACATGCACTTGGCAATGTCCCCTGCTAAAGGATGTCACCCCTGGGCCCAAGATCCATGACACTGAATGATGCACAGTCTCATTTCATCATCCCGGTCTACAGTACCCTGCATCTGGTGGGACTCTCAAGGGGTTTTCAGGTTCTACCATGTTCTTGTAGGACATGACTGAAGGACCTCTGGGCCCAGCTCAGATAAATTACACTGCATGTCCCCAGGGACTGCTTGGAGCAAGTAGGAAGATTTTGAGGGAATACTTCCAAGATCAGCCCTTTTCACCTCTGTGTTTTTCTAAAACCTTATACCAAAAGAAGGAAAAGGATTCAGAGCAGAAATGTCACCAGGTCTAGGCTCTAGGGTCAACCGATGCCATACAAATCCCAAGCATCTTCCCTTGCTAACCATCTTCAGTTCACAGCTTGACTTGCTGCACAGCTCTTCCCCCTCCCTCACTTTAAGAGATGTTCGCAAAGGTCATCCTACACTGCAATTGCCTGAGACGGTGGGAGCTGGACGACCTACTCCTCTGCTCCCACGCCCATGCATGCAGACAGATACTGATCCTCCGGCTGACTTCAGCAAGCCCAAGGAGCAGGGTCCCAAATATTTACCACAGTTCAAGAGACATACGTGACAAATGTTCATGCATCCAAACTTCCCAAGCTGCAGCTTGCCAAGACGAGAAACCATGGAGTCAGCGGTAGGTAATTTGGACGAGACCCAGCTCCCCACAGGATCTGACCCTTCACTGTGCCTGCTTCCAGGATGGGGACAAAAGAAGTTTGGGAGCAACAAGGGAACTGGCAAACCCTCAGGCATCTCCTGTGACATGCTGAGGGCCAAGAAAAGCTGCTCGTTCACCCTTGTGTCCACCTCCAGCCCTCTCCAAGCAGCTGTGATCCAGCCTGGCAGTAAGCAGATCGCCCTGAGCAGCACTTGGTGCTGGCTGCCCATGTCCACAGGCAGAGTGCCCGCTGACAGATGCACACCAACGAGCCTCACTTTTTTTTTAATCTTCTATAGATCTGGTCAAGTTTAAAGCAAATAGAATAATTTTTCTGAGAAAGAAGTCTGCATTCCACCCTCCCTGCCCTCTGGTTTAATACTTTGGGTTGTTTCCCCTCCTTCTCCTGCCAAGAACTCAGGTTTTGAATAAAACAGTTGATTCACCTGCCCTCCGCATTTCATTTTTTTTTAGCCAAGTGGGAATCAGCAGAGAGCAAAAAGTTTTCTGACATGTTAGAAAACAACAAAAAAAATCTGTCCTACCTATGCTAGTGCCAAACCGAATAAACCTGAAGGAGGTCCCACCGCCTGCCTCTGCATGGATGACCATTCATAGTCATGCTCTGACTAGTTTTTGCCAGCAAGAAATAAAACCATTCTCATTCTGTCCAAACAGTGCTTAAAAAAAGAGAAATGTTCATCTGCTGGCTGAGCATGCCACATCCAGCCTGATGGGGAGAGACAGGGATGCCTTTGGTCTTCTCGCAGCCAGAAAAACCGAGATGTGTGGGCTTCTCTCTGCTTTCCTCTCTCCCAAAAACTTGCCTCCAGGAAAAGCCAGAGGACAGAGGGGCAGAGACCTCTCACCATCCACTGGCAAACAGGCTCAGTGAAGCAATCCTGTCCAAATAACCCAGGGACCATCTGGCTGCCCATCCTGCCACATTTCTGGCCACATCTGGGACCACGTACAGGGACTGTCACCTGCCAACATAGAATATGGCCAACCCAAAGCCATGGGCGGGGGAGGTTTCTGGCATGGTGGGGGAAACCCAACATTTTCCCAAAAGGCTGAGAAGAGGACACCCATTTTCAGCTGCCTGGTCAGGCAGAGCTTCCCACTGCTGGACTGTGCAGAGAAACATCTGCTGTGCCTGCAGGAATGCCAGCAGTTGGTGTGTCCACTCACACACTGCCTGCCGAAAGACATCCAGGTTGTCAGAAAGAGGCTCAGGAGCACAGAGAAAGTGTCAGGAAGCTTGAGAAACTGAGGTGTAATTTATATTTATGAGTAGAATGGAAAGGCACAAATTATACCCTCTGCAGAGCTGAAGTAGGGCAGGAGAAGTAAACTTGTATTTTGCAAAGTATTTGTCATCTCAGGGAAACATACATCATTTCTGCAGCTGGGGGTTAGAGCTGTCAGTTTAACCCAGGTGGAACCAGCAGCCCCCAGGAGCCAGGCGGGAGCAGGATATGGGGGAACTGCCCATGGCCAACCACCATGGGGACACTGGGATGTGAGGTCAGGCTGCAGCCAAGGACAGGCTCAATCCGCAGAGCATCGCTTGCATTATTTTCCTGCAACCAAAGGACAGTTTCTTGGTGCTAGCCCTATTCAGTGCCACCTACCCGTCCTGCTGGATGACCCTATGGTTCCTCAGCAGTGCCAGGCAGCCAGGGTGAGGCTCAGGCCACCCTCCTGCTCGGTGACGATCACATCTGACAGAGCTAGCCAGGTCTTTCTGGTTTCTCAGCTCACATTGCATGCCTTCCTAAAGAAAACTGCTATCAGCTCCTGCATGCAAAAGCTCACCCCTCCCTGGTGCACACAGGCATACACAACACGCGTCTGTACGCACCAGAAACAGGAGAGAGCATGTACACATGGTGAAGGCACTGAAGAAGAACGGAGGGATGCTGGGGAGCCGCGTGCATGTCTGCCAGCCCACCCGTCCAAGCTATCCTACGCACTGCTGTGGGAAGGCTCTGCACAAACCCTGCAAAGCCTGCGGGCAAAGATTTTGACTTTCCCGCGTTTCCTGCCCCGCTTTAGAGGCTGGTGTGTAAACGGCGCCCCAGGGGATGGTGGAACCGGGGCATCCACATATACCTTAAATGTGGTCCAAAAAGGGACCAGATCCTGTCACCTCCTGGAGACATCACTGGATGTCCTCCCCATCACCCCAAGGTATCATCAGCACCTCTTGCAAGGAGCACCCCTCTCACACCAGTGCTCCCAGCAGTGACACCAACTGAGAAGGGTAGCAAGGTCCCCACCAAGGCACAGCACCAAGAGGTGTCCAGCTGCACCCCACCATGGCATTTGGGCAGGGAGCGAGATCTGTGCTGAGGAGTGGGGTGGGAAGGCAGCAGGGCTGGCTCATCCCATACCCCAGGATCTTCCCACGTGGTGTGAACACCTGCGGGGTGGGCAGGGATCCGGACTTGCTGCTCATTTAGGGCTGAAAGGAAGCGGTGGAGCAAAACAATAAAGGTCTCTGGGGGGCGGAGGGGAGGCTGAACAACAAAATTGGCTAAACTGCTCATTTATAATTAACATGCTGCATTATAAATATTTCCTTTTGCTTGGCTCCCTCGGGCTCTTGCACTTCCTCCCTGAAGCCCCCAATTTAGAGAGCACTCTCAATTAAGTGCAGCAGAACCTCATTAATTCAGATGAGCAGCCAGGCAGGCTCGTCGGAAAGCGGCTGCCCAGGCAAAGGGGGACCGCACAATAAAGCAGGCAAAGATCAGGGCATGGGCTTCCCGGGGCTCGCTGCAGGACATTGCTCGGTGGTAATTACTGGGGCTAATGGTCTACAGCACACTGATAAGTGTGTCCTTTAGTGCATTCGGCGGTGGTGAAGAAATGTCCCCACAAAGCGATGAGCCCGTAGGGAAGTGACTCACAAGGCTTTGCTCAGAGGCGGGAGGAGGGAGGAACGTCTCGGCATCACGGGTTGAAAGGGTGAATTTGTAAAATGGTTTCCCAGCATGCAGCGTGGGTTTGGGGGATGTGAGTTTTGCAGCCTGCCTTTGATGAGGGATGCCCAGACATGGAGCTGAGTCCCAACAATGTCAGCTCTTCAGGATGCTCCATTGCATCCTGCCCAGCTGGCACCAGGGACACAAACATCTCCCAGTTTCTTCCCCTCTGGGCTGTGTTTAGGTCTTTGCTGTGTTAGCTCTCTTTTCAAGAAGCACAGAAGTGAGGGCTGCTCCGAAACCCACTGACAGCCCGGTGCCGTGCTGAGGCTTACTGTGAGCTGCTTTTAGAGGCAGGTTGGTGGCTGTAACTGCACAGCGTGGGGCGGGTATCCCTTCTCATCTGTTATGTCTGCATCAACATGCCTTGCTGTCCTCCAGGAAAAGGCCCTGATGAACACAAGTGCTCTGCTGCAAAAATTAGCAAAAGCCAAAGCCACACAGCCAAGGGCAATCTTTGTCCTGTCCCCTCCTTCGTTTCCCACACCCTCCCCCTGACACCCGCTTCTTCCTTCCAGGAACCCAGCAAAAATACAAATCACATCAGGCCCCAGCACCGCTGCACACTCCCCGTGGGGCTGATGGATGCTGGTGCTCGGCTGTTTCACAGCGCGGTGGTGGTGGGGGTGTCATGGTGTGAACCCCATGAACAAACTCCTTGTCTTCCGTCAGCATCGAATGCCACGGGGAAAGCAGCGCCCAGTCAAGCTGCTTCATTAGCGGGAGCTTTTCCAAGCCAAGGTCACCGATCTGTCAGCTCCAGCCATCTCTTTGCTCTTCCCAGGGAGATTTCACACTGCCCAGCCCTGCCATGTCTTGGTGATAAGCCTGGCTCTTCCACAGCCCGTGTGCCTCCCCCTCGGGGTGCTGGCAGTTCCCACAGCCAGAAGTGCCCTTGCTCTTCCCAGTGACACTCCTCAGGACACTGGGCAGCAGCAGCACAGAGGAGGTGGTAGCTCAGGCAGTGGTGGCATGAAAGCAGTTTGCAGGCTGGGCTCAGTGCATTTCCATGAGCTCCTGCCCCTCTGACACCAGGAATGTAGCTGCCAGGAGCAATGCACCTTCCTGTTCACAGTGTCTCCCCAGGGCAGTGGGAGCAAGATGCCTGTGAAGCTGCTCTGTGCTTTGTTACAGCCGCTTTTGCTTCCAAATCAAGCTTCTGGCAATGCCTCTCTGGTGCCCAGCCTGTGGGTGATGTCTCTGTCTGATCCAGCAGCCTCCTTCCTGCTCCGCAGCCTTTGGTGGTGGTGCTGGACCTGGAGCTGCTCTGCACTAATTGAGCCCCAGAGGGCTGCTGGCCAGGTTTTCCGACTGCCTGATGTCCAACACACCAGGTTAGATCCTTCAAGGTGAAACCAGTCAGAAGGAAAAGGCTGTCTCGCAGCAGCCAGCTCCAAGCAAACCCCAGAGAGCCCTTCAGCAAACAACGTTCGTGACTTTGATGGTTCACCTCCCTCTCGGCAGCACCTACAAGGCTGGTCTTCCCCAGGAGAACTTCACACCAGAAAAGTCACAGCAAGGGGTTAAAAACCAAACCCTCTTCAGCTGGCAACTGCTGCAAAAACAGAAGCAACCCCCTTCATTTTTATGTATCCTCCCGATCGCATTTTTATTTTCCACAGTGTTCCCCACCCCTCCTTGCTTCTCTGTAATGGCTGAGCAAGGGAAAGCTGGTGGCAGCTGGCAGACCACCATAATTCAGATATCCCCCCTGCCTTGCTTCCTGCCATGGGTGATCCACCTGTATGCTCTTTGCCATGTCAAAAAAGAAGCAGACAGTGGTGTGGATGGGTTTAAAACCAGCAGATCTGCAGCCCGTGCAGGTTTAAATCCAGTCCAGCTCAGCTGATACAGCCAAGCTGTTGTGATGCACTTGCAGAGGTTTTGACCCACTGCAGCCCCCCAGGTCTTCCTCATCCCTCCATCCGCTTGGCTCCCCCAGGTACCACTGCAACAAAACCAAAATGACGCAACTAAAGCCACTTCCCCATGGAGCAATGGTGCAAAGAGCTGTTATTTCATCAGATTCTCCCGAGTTGGGATCTTGAGGTCTGAACTATCCCATTCCAGACCACTCTGGTTTTCCATATGCTAACACTTCCTATACCCTCCTCTACAAATACACACATGCCCTTGTATGCTTTTCCCAGGGTTTAGAAATTATGCTCCCCATAAGCAAATATAGCATGACCAGATGCCTTTCGTAGTCAGCTGGTTCATTGTTTGAAAAGCTTCTCTTTAAAATCCAAAAAGATTGCTAACAGATGCATATTTTGGCTGGAGAGGGAGAAAAACCCTTGCTTAAACAAAAGTGTGTTGTGATTGGAACTAAAAAGAGAATTACCTTTAAAGATAAAAACTATAAACATCTCCTATTGAGAAATACCCCCAGCCATGCAAACAGCGCGTTTCTCTCAGTCAGCACAAGAAAATGACACCCGAGATGGTATTTCAACCTGCTGCTGCAATAACCACAGGTATATCTGGATGCTCAGAGGCCATGAAACACTTCTTGTCCGTCCCAGGTGACGAAGGAGCATGGACAAACACCAAGCTATTTTTAGCTCCTTTCTTTGCATGCCATCTTTGTCAGCTTTTGCTTCTTTTTTTATAATAATTGATTTTTTTAAAATGAAGGGAATAGATGGAAACACAAGCCCCATGAATTTGCTGCAGGACTGAGCTACCAGTGGAAGAGCAAGCTGAAAAGCAAAGCTCTCTGGACGGAGCGGGTGGAAGGCGCAGTCAGAGAGGAAAGCGGCTGTCTGGCTGGGAAAAAATAGTGTTACTGGAGAGCCATCACTCATTTCCCTATTCATCACATTTTCTCCCATTTTCCCCTGCAAAAGCACCACTGCTGCCTTCTCCTGATGCGAAGGGATCCTGGTTTTGTGTATGATGTCTGAGGAAATTTCAGAAAGAAGCTTTGCTTGCTGAGGACAGCTTAACCCTGCCGAGAGCTATGCACCCAACATTAGCGATGCCAACAGATTTTCAACACAAGCTTAAAGAGTGCAGCATCGTTTGGCTTCCCTGCAGGTCATTTTTCCCCTGCCCCAGCTTTACAGATGCTCAGAATGCTCAGCAGAATTGAAAGGGAGGGGGGCAGAGCCAGCCCCTGCATTCGCAGGAGCTGTTTTTCGCTACCAAACCCTTCCACCTCGCTATTTATGCTGAGCTTCTGCCTGAACACCCCTTATCCACCTCTATTTTGAGGCTCATAAAAATTCCCCGGCGAGCCACTTTAATAGCTTGACGTTATGTACATTGGCTGGCAGGAGCCAAACCTCCTGCAATTAATAGGTGCTGCAGACTAAGCGCCGAGTGTTAATTATTAACTCCCTTTGGAGCGTGGCCTCCTGAGAAAGGCCATCCTGAGTCACCCTCTTCTTCACAGCCAAAGAAATGGTAAAGCTGGAAAACCTCCTGCTTCCTCCCTGCGCTTCCGAGCAATATCCTCTCTGGGAGAGCGGGGCCAGCAGGGAGTGAAATATTTTGGGATGAGGTATGAAACGAGTCATCATCCAGAAATACCGTTTCTAAAAGCAGATTCCAGCCTGCTGTTAATGCATCTCCACCTTTGCATTTCCCTGCTTCTCTATAGCCATAGAGGAGGCTGATGACTTCAGAGAATCTCTCTCCAATAACCTTTAAAGCTCTCTCCTGACCCCAGTGCTGCATGGGCAACGGATTTAACACAGACTTCAGTTCCCGCTCGGATTGCTGTTGACAGACTCACCAGCCCCCAGCATGATGAGATGCTTTTTACCGCTCTATGTGCCCCTGCCCCAAGCATCGCAAGGGGACACAGGTGGGATGGGACCATGAGGAGCTCATCTACTGCATCCCCCTGCTCCAAGCAGGGTCAGGGCTGGGATCAGACCCAGTGTCTCCATGGATGGAGAATCAGGGAGAACAAAACCTCGGCCCTGCCAAGCTGGTACTGTGGGCTGGGATAAAAACAGCCACTTGCAGGGTAGAGAAACCAGGATACGGGGCTGCAGGGCAAGGGGAAATATTCCAGGGGAGGAAATATGATGGATTTCCCTTATTTCCTCTCAACAAGCACTGCTGAGGCCAGGTGCTGTGAAGTCCCTTGCCAGGACAACCCAGCACAACAATGTCTCATTTTGGTCACCTTTTACCATACCTTACCTATCAAGGGGATATATAAAACATGCAACAACTGGGATATGCAGAGCTGAGTATGACTGGCGATCTCGACAGCAAAGCAGAAGTGTCAGAGGTGGCACATGGCAGCAGGGATTGTGCTGAAAGGACAGGTATTCAGATGCTTTCTGTGTTGCACACACCTTTGTCATCAATGGAGGTAGGGCAGTGCTCTGGCTGCATGGGCTACGGCCACAGTGTGAGATATTTTGGAGACCAGCAAAGCTGATTTTCAAGGAAACTCCCCGGGATAAGGCTGGGCAGTGTTTCTGTCCTGCCTCATGATGCTCTTTTGAAGTGGAGCTCGTTGCAGTTGGTCTCTGAGGTTGCAGCAGGGAGCACTCAATCAGCAGGAAAACAGGGAAAATGCTAACAATCAGAAATGCCCCAAACTGGGGCTTTCAGACTCAAAGTCTGACCACAGTTGCCTGAGTCTGAACAGTCTGTTTCCAACAGGAGCTACATTTGGCACCAGAGGCAGGAGCAAAAACCGCTCAGGGAACGATTTTGGATCCTTGGTAAGCCAGGCAGCTGCCTGTGACTGATGTCCACCTTCGCCAGCCCCCTGGGACCCACCAGGTGAAGCTGGGTGTTACCAGCATCTCAAGCGACTACTTGCTATCAAACACAGGCAGGTCAAAGGGTTTGGGCACATCCTGGACTTCCCAAATCACCGCTGCTCAGCCTGGAGCCAAGACAGGACCATTGCCCTCTCTCCAGCTCCACTGACCAGGCCAAAACCCAGCCACTGCTCTCAGCTGGAGAAGCCCAGCCCCTCTCCTCGATGCCAGGCTACCATGTAAGTGATTCGTCCTCATAAAAACAGGTACATGAGTAAGATTTACCACCAGCCACTGGCATAGCCACCAACATTTCTGCTTCCTACTGGTCCTCATCACATAGGAGCAGGACTGCCTAGATCCTGCCATGCATAGAGAGATTCTCCAGCCCACGTGATTCCTGGTTTCCTCCTCTGCTGGAGCCTCCACTGATATGGTCTCACTCATTTTTAGTTAAAAAGCAGGACAAAAGCATTCATCTCCACCAGCACATCTCCTTCAGAGCAAGCAGTAGCACGTACGCTCTGCAGCACAGAGACAGCATCACGAGTAGGGAAGGAGCGGCTGAGAGCAGCCAGAGGAACGAGTACCAGAGCAACGAGCACCAGAGCAAAACAGCAGCCAGGATCCACCCTCGGATGGGCACCGGCTCTGAGGACCTCTGAGGATGCCACAGGGCACTTCTGAGGCTCCTTCCTTCAACATCCCCTGGGAGCAGGGAGTTTCTCAGCACTGTTTTTAAAAAAACATGAGCACAAGGGGGTGCTGGAACAGGAAAGAGGTGCCATCAGCCCCATCTAAACCCTTCCTCAGGAGATTAGATAGCATGTAATCTCCACTTGCAATAATAATTACACAGCTTTGCTTGATTTAAGTCTCCACTGCCTCCCCTTATCCAGACGCACCGGAGCACAGCTCTGCTTATCTAACAGGCAGTGAGGAGCGAGCATCCCTTGCCCATTTTCTGGTTGAGTCAGACCAGTGCCTGTAATTTGTTAACATCTCTTCTACCCTCCAATTTAAATCTCGGACATGGCAGGCCTCTGTCTAACAATAATACAGGGATTTCAGGGGTATTTATGAGAGGCTTAAAACTTAATCCTACATGAGCAAGGTAAGCCTGCTCTTGGCCTAAAACACGGCTGGAAAATCTGGTGCCATTGCTACAGCAGGAGAAAAAAGGCATTAATGGCAGTGAGCGTCCTTCGAGTGGGGCCAGGCGACCGCCCGCACTGCCGAGCCAACTCCTGCAGCCAGGTTAGGGAATGCAGTGTGGAGTTTGGGAACTGAGTCACAGAATCACAGAATGACAAAATGGTTTGGGTTGGAAGGGACCTTTAAAGTCCATCCAGTCCAACCCCCCTGCAGGGAGCAGGGACATCTGCAACTAGAGCAGGTTGCTCAGAGCCTTGTCCAACCTGACCTGGAATGGTTCCAGGGATGGGGCATCTATCACCTCCCTGGGCAACCTGGGCCAGGGTCTCACCACCCTCAGCCTTTCTTCAGTCTCTCTTCTATCTAGTCTAAATCTCCCTCTTTCAGTTTAAAACCCCGCACCCCTTGTCCTGTTGCAACAGCTCCTGCTGAAAAGTCTGTCCCCATCTTTCTTATAGTCCCCTTAAGTACTGAAAGGCCACAACAAGGTCTCCCTGGAGCTTTCTCTTCTCCAGGCTGAACACCCCCAACTCTCTTAGCCTGTCCTCACAGCAGAGGAGTTTCAGCCCTCGGATCATTTTTGTGGCCTCCTCTGGACCCATTCCAACAGGTCCATGCCCCCAGCTGGGGGCATGTCTCCTGCAGGTCTTGGTGTCCTTCCATCTGCTTGCAAGATGGAGGATCTTACCCTCATTTCTCCCCCCAGCAGCATGTCCTGCAGGATGTCTGCTTTGGCCAACGCTGGGAGAAAAAATGAGTCCCAGCACACATAGCTGGAAGTAACTTCAGTGCCAACACACAGGAGTTTTCCCCCAGTTTTTACTGGGGAAAAAAAGTGTTATTTTGTCCACTTTGCAGGCTGCCAGCCCACAGTACCACATGCACCCTGGACTGCAGCCCCCAGGAGCAAAAGCAAACGTCAGTGCACCTCGGCATTGGGAAGATGTCCGTGCATGCTTTCAGCTAAAGAAACGTGACGGCAAGGGCAGCGTTGCAGAGCGGACACGTCACGACAGGAGCTCAACAGACAGATCAGCGACTCACATCAACCCCAGTCTCTTATCAACAGTATCTCAGCTACACACATGAACCTAAAGCCCTTCATCGCCCCAGGAGTGACACAGCTTCACCCTAAAAGCAACCTCTGCAACTCTGGGCTAAAGGTCTGAGCTGCACTGTGGGGCCATGGCTTTCCCAACAGTACTTTCCATTTGTGCCATCCTCTGGGAAGAGCAAGTGGGGTGACAAAAACAATGCCCAAGCCTGTTTCATGGCAGCAAACTGGAAAGCCAGGGGTGGGGGAGGCTTTTGAGGAGGCTGTAATCAGGACCCCAGACATCAGCAGAGAAGAGTGGGGGCATGAGGGGTGGTGATCGGAGCAGCCCCTTGCCGCTACAATGCCAACCTCAGCGGCCACAGAGATCCATGTGGCCCTGCTTGTGCTGGCAGGCATGAGCAGAGGGTGGAGAACACCTGTGTGGGGTGTAGGGACACCTCCTCTAGCCTGAATGGGCTCAGGAGGAAGGGCTCTGCATTCTGGAGACTGAAGACCTTGCTTCCCCAGGGCCACCCTGGGGAATGGACACATTTCTGTGACATCTCAAATACCATCTGTCAGTCCAAGGGAGCTGCGTCCCACCCCACACCTCCTCCCCACCCTCCATGGGAGGGAAGGGGCTCAGCCCCTGACCACAGTGCAGGTGGGTCTCTTACTTTCTTCTTGCTGCAGTAGATCTGCCACTTCTTCTCCGCCGGCAGTGCGAACATGGCCTCCCTGTGCTTGTCCGTGAGGTCAAGTTCATCCTGAAAAGGGGAAACAACCACAAAAGATGCAATGTGAGTACACAAACAGGTGATGGCACAGACACTACCCCCCAGATAAGCAGCATAAATCAATGTGTGGCCACACCACATTGCAGCAGTGGTCCCACAGCATCACCCCGTGACTATCGATTTGTCAGGGCAATGATGTTAATTCTCATCCTGCTGTTGCTGACCTCCCCCTGACTCCTGGGCTACAGCTGGCTGCCGGGAGGACAGGGCTGCAGCCCCCCTGCCTTGTTCCTCCTTGACATTGCCTTCGCTGCTTTTAAAGGCAGAAAGCATTTTAGAAAGGACACCCATGAAGCCATTACAGCTGCCTGCAAGATAGCCTCCACAGAGGACTGAGAGCTCCAGATGACAGACCGCATCTAAGACACTTACAGCGAAGAACAATTCAAACAGGACCTTTCTTTTTTACCATCACAGATAACTGCTTCACTGAGCACGCCGAGTGCTCCAGCCCATTTCCACTGCTGACATCCTCATACCACTGAAAACTGGGAGGTTTTTGGCTTTTCCTTTGTTTTCCTGTAACTAAAAATAGAAAGCTCTTTTTCTAATATCTACAGTTCATAGAAAGGTACATCCTCTCCATCAAAACTGGACTGCACATTGCCTGGCAGAGATAAAGCTGCTGACTGACTGAAACCTCTGTTGGTTTATCTGATGTTACTTTAAAGGACACATCCATTTTCAACTTGGAGGCTCGGTTAGCAGCATGTCCTCCGCTGGGATGCCTGAGTATTATCAAAACCTCGTTGCTTCCTGGTGCAAGATGTAGGTCAAAGCTTTTATCAGAGGACTAAACAAAACATTCAGGCAGGGCTGGGAGGCTTGTTGCTAAAGCCAGCATTGATCTTACAGCCATGGATGTCTCTGAAAATCTCTACCACTGATGACATCTCTCATGCTGGAGGGGTGTTGGTGCAGCAGTGGGAACGCTCGAGATGCTGCAGAAGGTCACAGGAAAGCCCTGCCATGGCCTCCAGCCAACTCATCCCACCCGGCCAGTGGATTTAAATAAGAGGATTTCCCCATCAAAAAGCATACACGCAATTCCAGCCACTAAAAAAAAAAACCAAAAAAAAAGGAAGATATAACATGGGAGACCCATTAAAAATCACTCTACCTGAATAATAATGCTTATCAACTAAAGCTGGTACCCCAATCAACGATAAAAGCCCCTTTGGTGAAGGCTAAGCAAGATGCTTTTGGGGAGAGAGGGGTCCCTGCATTAGCAAGCTCACAGGACATGAAGAAATTCAGCTGATCTACTTAAAGCTCATATTGCACCCAGTACACATGGAAGGGAGCCTTCAGCTATCTTGTAACCCAAACCCAGCACAACACGCAGCAACAGAAAGCTGCTGGCAGTCCTGAACATCTCGGAAATGCTTATACATCCACTTCAGGCATTGATTTCATTTCTTGATGAAATTACTCCCCAAAAGGAAAGGGGAAAGGTATCGTGGAGCTTTTTCCGCTACGTACGCATGAAGGAGCTTTGCCTCTACCTTGACTTTTTCACCCTGTATCAACTGACTCGTTAAACCACCATGTTGCACAGAGATGATGCCGGTGGAGCTCTGGAAGCAGACTCACAAGACACCCTTACAACAGAAATAAACGTGCTGCCACAACACAGACTGGGAAAAAAATGAGAACTGAGAAAGCCTGAGCCCATTCTGAGACCTCTCCTCCTCCTCCTGCACCCAGGGAGGAGAACCTGGCTCAGGGACTCCTCCAACGCGCCCTGCTTTACCATTTGGGAGGTTGGGGATTCATATCCAGCAACCAATCCTCTCCCTAGCCTTGGGCAAGGCACCTTTCCATGCCTTAAAACCAAAATTGCACTCAATGTCCTTCACCGTTGTCTCCTCGGGCTGTGAGCTGGTCAGGCACCTAAGCTGTGCTTCAGCCCCAGTTCTGCACGTGTAAAAGTGGCCAACAGGGTGACACCTGACACCGGGACCTGGCTAAAATTTGGCTCATTGGAAAAGTACATCTGCGAGTGTGGGTGAGGACGAGGGTCTCCTGATATTTACCACCGTGGCGAGGGTTTAAGTGAGCACAGGAAAGTGCTTCCACTGCAACCCTGCTTCCCTGCCATGTGAATCTGAGATTCAGGCATGAAAGCAGCAGCCACACACATCTGTACTGAGGTTCTTAGAAAAATATTTATTGAAACTTTCAAAATACCCATATGCTAAAAATGCAACTTGTGCAAACTTGAACACTTATTAACCAAGAAAAAAAAATTTAAACTGAGCTGAAGCCTACACGGGATAAAGCAGAAGAACATAACTAGGTGCTGATTTATGACAACGTGTAAACACATCCAAAAAAGGTGCAGAAATGCTTCTGAGCCCCACACAGCAGGTTTCATTGTGCCCTGGCTCTAACATGCCCCGTCACTGCAGCCCTGCATCACTCAGCAACACCTACCTAATGATATCACGCAGGATGCCTGGGAGAACTGTTTAAATAAGTACTATGTGACACCTAGTGAATAGGAAAATCCTCATAATCAGTGACTAATGACTGTTACTCTGAGTTGTAACAGCGACTTAACCGTGAAGCATCAGGTCTTTGCTGGTTTTATGCATGCAGGGATTCCTGCACCCACCTCCAGCCCTTCACTTACGCTCACTGATGGGTGTCTCAGTACTCCTTGGCCCTAAGCAGGCTGCTCAGAAACTACAGTTCCAACTCCAAAAGATCAAGAGGGGACAGGAACATCAGCCATTTTTTGGAGACTCTCAGACCACTGTACAAATGCAGCTCTGACAAAGCCTTCAGCAACTGCACGGCCAGCCAGGCAGCTGCCTGCCCAGCACTGCCAGCCCTGACGGCCATCAAACTCCACCTCAGGATCCATCCTTTTTTTTTCTTTTTAAGCTGTTTTCCTAAAGAAACAGACTTATTAATCAGTGGCTGTTGCAGTGCAGAGTCATAGCACAGCAGAAAAGCCACGCACTACCTCAAACCCATATGCACCTTCAATTAATAATCACGAGCTTGCTAATTAGGTGATTCTAACTGGCAATTAATTTTATAGGCCATTTGCAAGCCATGCACTCCCACTACAGCGTGCGGTGTTGGCAGCTATTGAAGAGTGAGAAGATAACGGGTAGGTTGGGGTCCACCACCCCCGCAGCCCTCACCCCTCACTTCAGCCTCACCTCTCACAGCTCTGCCCCTTCCACCTGGCTGCCTCCCATGGCAGGAGCTGCCAGCTTCGCTATTCTAAATATTTCTTTGGAATCGGGTCAAACGCACCTAAAATAACAGCCTCATTTTGCTACCAAAAGGAAGTCTTTGCCCAGAGTGTTTTTACTGGAAAGAGATTCGCTACTCTTAAATATTTATCCCATACAGTTAAACTATTCACCTTTAGGTCAGGAAACATGTTTCCACATTAAATCTTCATTTGAATATGCTTTTAAAAAAACCTCATAGGGGAGATTTGATTCTCAGCAAGTATTTGCTGTTTCTAGGAGGTAAAATACTTCCGTGCAGCTTGCTTTGCTGACAGTTCAAGCCAAGCAAACCTCCCCCTCTCTCTGAGCATGGCACAAGCTCCAGTGAAGGTGGTCGCACTGTTCTCCTAAAGCTGCTTTAGAAACACACAGCTCCGCTCAGCATGCTGTGAGCACGATCCCATGGGCCAAGTAAGATTTTATCAAATGATTTATACCTTTCTCTTGGAGGACATACAGTGACACTCAGAGCAGAAGTTCTCATGGTCCATACCTCTCCAAGCTGGCAATCAGGTGGTATGAGGAGCTGAGGCCACCAGAGGTCTTCTGGTCCAACCCTCTGATCAAGCAGGGACACCTTGAGCCATTGCCCAAGACCGCATCCAAATGGATTTTGAATACCTCCAAGGAGGGAGACTCCACCACCTCTCTTGGTTGGCAGCCACCATAGTCTCCAATCACCTCCTAAAGGCAAAGCCAGACCAAGCAGAAAAGCGAGGCACTGCCGCTGGAAGAAATGTTTGACCCTCCCAGCAGAAGGGCATCAAGTCCAGTCCCAGACTCACAGCACGGTCCTTGGTGCAAGTTCCTGTCCCTGCCACTTCACCCATGCCACAGTGGATGTTTTAATGAGCGTATTACACCAGCTGAGAGCCACAGGCTCGATGAGGGCAACAGTAGGAAGCCAGCAGGATGCTGCAAAACTCTTGACTTGAGAAACGACCTCCAGAATGGGCTCTGAGAGCTGGGTGAGCCTGAGTGCTGCCCACCCATGGCCACAACACCCCAGCACGACCATCATGGGTTCTCTCCCTACATCCAACAGGTCCTGTGGGCCACCAAACATTCTGCAAGAAGTAGCTGGGGAGGAGAGATTAAGTGGCAATTCCCTATACAGGGCTCTGCACCCCCAAAAAGCCTTCAGAGGTTGTAGGAAAAAAGATGAAAAACTTCTAAGACTAATATACCTTTCTGGATGATAAACTGTGCAACCATAATACATGGAGGAGATGGGGGAATATAAGGAGGTCATCCATTGCCATAACTGAAATAAAAATGAATTAAAATGGCCTGGCTTGTCTGGGTTTATGTATAGATACATATGTGTGTATATATATACACACACACATACAGAAAGCCATCACCAAATCAATAAATGACCGACATAATAAAGAGCAAGTGAATTTACTCTTGATGGATGGATGCACAAGGATTAGAAACTTCTGTGAGACTACAGCACGTAAAGGCAAGATCTGCATCCTAAATAAAGCATGAGAGATCCAAGACTGCTCAAAAAAAGAGGAAAAAAAAAAAAAGAAGAAAGAAACAAACAGGGACTTTTTGGTAGCATTTGGCATTAACTGGTACAGCATGGGAATTAAAAAATAAATAAATAATGGCCTGTTGAAGCCTGCAACAGCTTCCTTTCTCAGGGGTCCTATCGCTTTTTCGCTCTCTTCCAGGCATTCTTCTCCGAGTTCATCAGTTTGATTTATCCCAGCACGCTGCAGTGTCAAAGGAAACAGCAATCAGCATTTTTCCCCCTGTTCCTCAACTAATCTTCTTCTGCGGGCGCGAGGCGCTGCCCACACGGCCAGCCGGGCGGCTGCCTGCCCAGCACTGCCAGCCCTGATGGCCATCAACCTCCACCTCAGGATCCATCCTACTTAGTTCCCTTTTTTTTTTTTCTTTTTAAGCTGTTTTCCTAAAGAAACAGACTTATTAATCGGCAGCTGTTGCAGTGCAAACAACTGCCTCCACGTGCATCCTGCACCGCAGGAGATGCTCCTCGATCTGAAGCATGTATTTATGCAGTTACAGAGATTTATGTTAGCTGGGTTTTTTTTAATAGGAAGGTAGTGAATGAAGTCTTTTATTTTTAGCATTAGCAGTAAAAATGCCTCCTCCCTAGCACACATCTTTTCAGCCATAGTACCCATAGAACTTAAAAACAACCCTTCGGTCAAACTGACTCCAGCCACTCTTATCTTTGTATATTTGTAATTTACCCATGACAACCTGCAGCTGGAATTAAAGAAGATGAAAAAAAAATCATCTATTCATATTTCTTAATGAATAAGCATAACAGATAGAGGATTTTTATTAATTTTGCCTTTATCATGTAATTAATTTTTTGAAGAAAGGAAATTGCTTACAGCAAGGGAATGAGCAGCAGCAACAAGGAATAACACGTAAGCGCTTCAGCGTGCTTATTTCTAGTCAACCTCCTCCCAGACTGAATTTTTAGTCCCATATTGGGAAAGGCCCCAATCCACGCTGCTCTGCAGCTTTCGGTCATTGACCTGAATGCACTGGACAGACGTAAATAAAATATGGATTTCTTTCTCCTTCTGCAGGAAAGATTATGGCCATCAGTAGCTGATTTAGCTCTTTAATAAACTCTAGCTGCAGCTGGTTCGTGTTCCCATCAGTTCAAACACCTAACTCAGGCAGACAGCACGTAATGCTTTCATATTATTTAATTTAATTCATTATTTTAATAGGCTAAAGGTTTTCAAGGTGTTCATATTTCAATACTAGTGTATTTTAAAAGAGAAGTACCCACTTAGGTTTCTCAATCTTTTTTGTTGTAATATACATTTATAACTGCATATATATATATATTTTTAATTTACTAGCCTGGCCTTCTGTGACCTTTTCACCGACATCATCTGGAAAACCTTTCTCCATTTTAATTAACACAGGGTACTTTTACAGCCTGAGTTATGGACCTACGCAGTTCTACCCTGAAGAGCACTCTCAGATCTAGAAGCTGTGCAGGTGGATCACCAGCACGCTTTTTCCTCACAATTGTACATAAACCCTGAAAACACAAAAATTAAGATGTAACGGCTCGTTATTTACTACTGCGATCGCTAAAATTGATTAAATTCAAGTTAATCACTGCTGGACATGACTGCCCTTTGGTGGGTGCACCTTGGAACACAGCAAAGCACAGAGCTGGCAAACAAATGATAAGGTTTCAGATGTGGATTTCCCACCCATTTACGGACACAAAGAAGCAGCTCCCTTTTCGAACAGTTTTTAGATGCCACTGTTGCTGCTGGTATGCCTGACAGCTACTGAAATTGTAAGTCAAGCCAACAGGTCAAGTGTGGCTTCAGATGGCCCCTGCCTCACAGGGATGGTCACGTAGGAAAACTGTGCGTGGTTGGTCTGGGGCTAAACTGCTCCAAGGTTTCCCCAGATACCGCCCCAGAAAGGGCTTCAAAAAGGGGCTGGATGAGAATTACTGGCTGCAAAGCTCCACACCAACTCAGTCCTGAAAACTTCCTGAGATTTACCACTCTGTGCGTGGGATCCGAGGGAAGCAGGAGCCAGCTACAGCCTGATTTTGATGGGCAGCATAAGATGGAAATGGACTCCTTGCATATCCATGGCCTTGGTGGGACAAGTGGTCCTCACTTCCCCAAACCCTGGCTTTAGTCACACCTGGCATCCTAAAGTCATTTTTAAGAACTTAATCAGGTGCAAAGCAGAAAGTCACCCTGGAAGGAGCCAATTTCTGACCGAGGTTTGACACCCAGCAAGATGCCCAGCACAAACAAGCATTAGATGGGCTTACAGATGTCAGGTGGTGCTGGGGAAGGGAAGCTGATCCCTGTAGAGAACGGTATTGATTTGAACACTGGAGTTGATGGAAATTAGGACCACTGGGCGGTCAGGCAGGATCCTGCCTGTGGGGCTGCAGAAAGCCTTGGCTGCTAAAAGCCGACCTGGGTGATGCTTGCACACCAAGGAATGCCCAGATTCTGCTGGCAACAGATACTATAGAGGCACGAACAGCATTCATTTGCATCTGCCGATGGATAGGAGGCAGGCACAGGCTATTTCCACCAGAAACGCTTCCTGCTGAGGTTGCTGATGAAGCACAACACACGTGCTGCTCAATCCTGCCTGTAACTCCAGCACCACCACCCAAACACCAAGCAATCACGAAGGAGAAGAACCACTGCCGGAGCAGAAACCCCATCCAGTGAGGCTGGTACGCTCCGTGGTGTCCTGTGCCAGAAACACGTAGAGCCGGTGCAAGCCAAAACCCTAAATGCCCCAATTAATGTCACTGATGCGTTACCGAATGAGCTGCCCAGGCATCTCCCAGGGATGTGGCCTCCTGTTTTACGAAGTGCAAAGTGGAAAGCATTTAGCAGGTAGACCATATAATTTTTCCACTTCAGCTGTACCTCTCCTGGAAACAAAGGGGTTTCTTATGTGCTCTCTGCCTTCAGCTGGGGTTCACATTGTGCTGTAACATGGCTCCTTTGTAAAATTACAGGTCAGGAACAGCACGGATTTTGGACAAGCCCCCACATTAGTTTATAGCTGTAACAGATACTGAAATTACATGAGTGCTTCAGCTGAAATACAGCGTTCCTTGGTGGATTAATGCATTCAGGTCTGTGGAACGTGTGTAGGCAGAAAATTCTTATTTTCTCGCCGAGTAGGTGTGCGACTTCTCTGTCAGATGCTCACCTATCAAAACACATATTTAAGAGATTATCTGTGAGGGTGTAATGCCACGAGGTGATGAAAACAACTGCCATGAGCGGTAGGCTGAGATGGGAGTGTGGCACATCCAGGCTGTTTGCATCTAATGGGCAGAACCTGGCCAGCCTGGTAGAAGTGTGCACATGGTTCCCTGCAGGGTGAGTTTAAAAGCAGATGTTATCGAATCACTTGGTTTTCTTCATTAAAAGCGATTCATAAGCTCAAGGGAGCTTGGTCGTGGGAGACAGTGCAGGGATGGTGTCAGGAATCCTGTTCTGCGTGTCTGGCCCTGGATAAACTCTGCAGAATGGGGTGTTTTGCCCAGGACACAAGAGCTATTCAACTGTATTTTTTCTGGGAAACAACTGCATGTTTTTCTTTGTGGATATAGAGGAAAATGGCTTCAGCCACCATTCAGTGGTTCTCGAAATCCCGAAGTCCTTAATGCTGCAAAGACCAGGCAGCAAAAAATGACAGCTGACCTGCAAGCATGAAATGCCAAGCTTGGCTTTGCAGCTGATCCCTCAGCTGCTACTTAAAAGCCGTGTTGTTTTGCAAGGCCCACAACCTCATACTTTCTGCTTATTGGATTAGAAACTGGGGGAAAAGCACATTATTTAAGTTCCTCAGTAAAACTGGATATCACTAGCAATGAGTTCCCAACCCAGCGCTGCTATTAACATGTAACAGCACTCTCACGGACTGCCCCACCGCCTTCTCCTCACACTGGGGTTGTTCTCTGGTCCCTGTCTGAGCAGCATGTAAAACACAAATCATCCCAGCACACCGAGAGGGCGGGAAGGTATGGCTCCATGGTACAGTTATGCATGGAGCATCTTATCCCAGCATCCCCCATCGTGAGCCACAGACCGATTGCCCACCACGAAGCATTTCAAAGGCGACACAGAGCTAATCTCTGTGACGGGGGATGCTATCTCCTAACAGATAGCATCCAAAGAGTGGCTCTGATGAAATGCATTAGTTGCCCCAAGTAGAGAAAGAACAAATGCTGTGATATATCTTGTAAGCTGCCAGAGAGCTTTTTTTTTTGTTCCCCAGGCTCCCAAGTTTCCACTATTTCATAAAGCAGCAGGGAGGGATGGAGCAGCCTTCCCTGTGGCAGGAGGGGAAGGCATAAAGCCCAGCACTTTGGAGACTGTATATGAATACGTACCTCCCCTCCAGCAGATCCCAGAGAAGGTGGTCACTAACACCGTGTGATATCACCAGGCAATGGTTCTGCACCCGTCCTGAGCTGGGGACACTGCACAGCCGGTCATCTCCCCACATCTCCAAAAACTTGTTGGCTGCTGGCTCTGGGTGAAGAGACCTAGGGAAGGTTACCTGCTCTGGTTTCATAGGCTAAACTGGGCTGCTGCACATCACAGGTGGGATGCAGGGCTAGATGGAGGCTGCTTTAATTTCTTCCACATCATTTATGACAAGTTGGAGGTGAAAAGTCTGAGAAGCCCCATCGGTACCAGTAACTGGGATTTCCTCAAAGCCCAGATATTTGGGCTTTCAGGCCTTGAAGGGTGGCTGGGTCAGCGTCTCCTCTGAGGCCACCCCTCCTCTGCAGGGGTTTTAGGCTGGGAGTGAGATGTAGAACCAGGGAGATGCAGCACCTCATGCCCCAGGGTCAAGCAAAGCCACACTGGACCCAGCAGCTCCTTAGAGCATCCAGGCAGTCTGAGGAGTTGCCGGAGCATCACTCATACTGCTGAGACAGAGATGCCACTGCGACCCACCCCACCAGGAATAGAGCCAGTGAGGGGTCCTGGGTCTTGCCGGGGCTCCCGCTGCCCTCTCTAGACCCTGTGCTTCCACTCCCTTGCCTGGTGCACGTCCTGCGGGGCCGATGCACACCACCACACACAGAGCATTTCATTACAAATCTCAGAGTGACAAGGAGTGTTAAGCAGACATAAAGGACATCAGTCATTTACCCATCTGGTGGAAAGTCTAGTTGCTAGCAGAAAATAGAGAGGATTGTTACGGCAAGATCTACCATATGGCACCATTATGTGGAGCTTTGCAAGTGCTTTCTCTGAGCATGCAAGCAAGATTTCAGCCTTTGAAGAAATGCCGTATTGTTAGCCTGGATATGCAGGAGCCTCTTGAAAGAAGCCGTGGCAGATGGCACAGCTTTGTTCTCTTGGTTCGCAGTCAGCTCGTGCAGCCCCAGATATTCCCCCTCACTGAGGCTGAGCAGCCCCACGACAGAGCGATCCTCTTGATGTGTCCTATGGGAGGACTGATGGCTTCTGAAACGCCTTAAATCCGATGGATGCTGCATGGTGGGTACCACACCACTGCACCACCGACCTGAAATGGTGGGATGCACCAGCGTTGATGCAAGGAGAGCTGCACGAAATTGCAAAGCCTTGTTCCAGCCAAGGGAGCTGCAAATTAGTAAATCTTCCTGAAACACCCCGCTTTTGTCTGTGTCTCCCTGCCAGCACCTGCTCCTCCCTGGGTGGCTGAGGCTGGCCGGAGCCCCGGCAGGACAGAGGACAAAGAAAAGCCTTTCAGACGGGGCTGGTGCCCGCTTGAGCGACATCCCAACAATACCCCGGCAAAAGAAAACATTCAGCCCAGGCAGGGGGAAAGGAAAGGGAAAAGGTTCCTCTGGGAGGAAGCAGTGATCAGTCATTCACCACAACAACAACATCTGCATCTGCCCTGAGCCAGGGAAAAGCCATTGCCCGCTCCATACCTCTGGCTCGGACAGGGCACATTGTGCCTGCAGCCCAGGATGGAAATCGGGCACTTCTTACAGGCTGATTCCTTCTGTTTGTGCCCAGGCAAAAAAGAAAAAAAAAAATCCCTCGTTTCCCTGTTGTTCCTCCTGAGAAACATTTGCACAGCCACAGAATAAAACCTAGCTATTTAGTTATTCTACTGAAGTATTCTAGTTAAAAACCAAAGTGTCCACCTAACATAATGCAGGTCACACCACAGACACCGGGAGAGCAGATCGAGCCTTTAGCTGACCTTGGAATCAGTTGCTCCAACTCCCTCTGCAGTTCAGGCCCTCATCCTCTGCCGCTGGCATGGTCCAATCTCCAATTTCTCAGACTATGGATGTTTCCCAACTCAGATGAACAGGCACGCTTAAAAACACCCGAAGCCCAGAGAATATTTTGTAGGATGGCTACAAAAAGGAAGTGTTTTTGCCCTTTGATACATGTGGCAGGCTGGGATCTGCAGAGCAGAGACTCTGATGGATTGTCGGTCTCTGTGTGAGGACTGTCCACCCCAGTGACCAAACCCACCACTGCAACGTCCCCAAAGACACCACCCAGGCCTGAAATCTTCCACCCCTGCCACTCCGACTCCCTAATGGGAACAAATGGGGCAGAAAAGTCACTATTAAGCTGCAAGAGAAGAGTTGGCCAAGGACCAACCTGAGCTGGCAAAGCCTCCAGATCCCCTCCAGCCCCTTTGACTTCCCTCAACACAATTGACCAAGACGATTGAGGACTTTGGAGGGAGCCCCGGTCCCACAGAGCGGGCAAAGTCATCCCACCCCGGACAGTCGAGTGTGACAGGCCGGGTGGCATCAGGCTCCCGCAGGCGTAAAAATCAGCCCAGTGCCTCTGAGTGCTTTCTCTGTCTCTCTTCCAAATGTTACACAGTGGGTTTATACAGAAACAGTGGGACACTTTCCAAACCATTTAACTAATGCTGAAATTTAATACCCAACACCAACAGGTTACTGAGAGCAAGAAGGAGCTGTTGTAATGGAGGGGGGAGATTTGCAACTTCACTCCCCGCAAATGGAAATCTGTCTTCTCGCACCCACGGGGCAGAGCTCGGCTTCCCCGCTCCTCCTGCCCGGTGCTGGCTTGGATCAAGATCTGCCTAATGGGTTTTCTGGGAGTCAGAGGGTTGCAGCTGCTTGCACAGGAGCACGGTGGGCACCCACTGTTCTCCCTCCCTAAATGACTTCAGGCCCTGGGGAACCAGCATGGCTCCTGCTGCCAGCATGCCCTGGAGCAGCAGCTGCCTCTGAGCCTTATTCTCACCCTTGGCTGGGGGAAAAAACCCAAAACCTTGGCAGCACAGAGCAATGGATGGAGAGCAGAAGGACTACGGCAGGGTATGCCCCGGGCCCAGTTGGTCCCTGTGAGTGCCACCGAGCTCCCACCTCGCCGCACACACAGCGGATCCCTGCAGCACAGCCTCTGCACGAAGCCTCCAGCTGAATTTGGGGGAGATGCTTTGCAAATTCTGTGCTGAGACAAGGTGCAGCGGGTTTGGTGGGGCTCCAGCGCGTGAGTCTCTGCAGATGCCTCCCTCAGCCTGGCTGGCGATGCTGCGCCACAGCACAAGCCCTTACACCACCTTTGGCTGGGGCACAGGGAGAGTTTTCCATGGGAAAAAATTTCCCCAGGAAAATCTGATTTGGCCAAGTTATCAGTGGAGAAAGACATGGCACAGAGGCAGTCACTCCACCTGAACAAACCGAACCTGACCAGTGGTGTTTGGCCACTGCAGAGGTGTCCTGTCCGTGCCGTGCTGTGTTGGGTGTCCCAGTCTGCCATGGAGAAGGACAGCTGGGCAAAACTGGCTCTTGTAATACAACCTGGAGCTCTCCTCTACCATACTGCCTGGCACCTAACGGAAAATGCTACACCTTGCGGTGTGATTGGCCAGCATCCTGACTCCCAGCTCACCCTACGCATCAAAGCACCATAGAGAAACTCCATTCTCACTGCTGAATCAACTCAAAGCAGGTCACTCTGGGTCCATCCTACAAACCGCAACAAAATGTTTTCACCTAGAGGAAATTAAAACTTTTTTTTTTTTTTGATCCACATTTTTCAGAGTTTTGGTACCAAGGGATAAAGAAACAATATTCTTCAATATTCTGACTCTCCAAATCTCAATTTTGCCCACACCCAAGGACTTCTGCAAAGCAGAGTACCCAGTAAGTCGAGTCACTTTACACCTACAGAGGACAACATGCTTTACTGGCTCGAACACCCCTGCATCACCACAGAGCTGCACATAGCCAGACCAGCCCCCAACCCCTGTTTTACGAAATCAAGGCTTTCTAACGAGAGAGAAACCATCTCAAACTGGCAGGACTTCAGGGAGGATCAGAGCTCAAGGTTCAGTGCAGAACCACTCCCAACAGCAGCCCCTGATGCTTCCTTCACACCAAAGCTTGCCTGAAAACGCAAAACCAAGCCTGGGGAGACTACAAAGAGGGAAAAAAAAAAGGGGGGGAAAAAAAAAAGAAAAAGAAAAGGCATCCTACTTACCACCAGCTCGGTGAACATGACGTCCAGTTCCTCCACCGGTGGCATGGGCAGCGCAGGCTCCATGGTCTGCAGGGCGAAGCTGCTGTCATTGCGCAGCCGGTATGTGATCTCAGGGTGGTCGCTGCTGCGAAAGCAGCAGAAGATGAAGGAGATCCCCCGACTGCTCCTCTTCCTTGGGGCCATGGCCAAAATCCTCTGCGTCCCTCCCTCCTGGGCACTAGAACCTGGGGGGAAAGAGAAGAGAGGAGGCTCGAGCAGCTGACCCACAGCGCTGTGCTCCCGTCCTGCTGAGGGGAGGAGGAATCAAAGCCACCCACGTGCTTGGTGATGAGGGGAAGAGTGGAGACAGTTTACGTGCCAAATATTTCTGCTCAGATTTGATGTTTACAGCCCTGGCAACCTTGACGACCGCGCAAATGAAAAAGATGCATTTCCTTTGCCTTGTGCCAAAGCCAGCAGTGGCGGGGAATGCACCGCCGTCCTTGTGGGGAGAGGGGTCCTGGACTCCATCACTGCTGCAAATCCCCACCAACCTTCCCATGCCATGGCAGCCAGGCCAGTCCCTGTCTCAGTCCAGCCAGAGGTATGGCAATTTTGGGAGGCTGCTGCCAGGAACAGCTGGATGTGCTTGGGGCCAGGTATGTGATTCCCAACATGGGAGACTCAGGGCTTGAAGACCTCATGTGGCTCAGGATGCCCTGTGCCACAGACAGTAGCAGAGCTGAGAAAATATCCTATATTCTCCCCCCAGCTCTTATTTGTGCCACTAAACATTCTCCGGCAACCACGGGTTGAGCGGCTTTTTTTTTATGCAACGTTTTACTTGGCTTTAATTAGATAAACCCTACTTGAAATGCCAGTAAATATTTACAGACGCAATTTCAGCTGATAAAAATCACACGGTGCCGGTAGCTCAGACTTTCCTACGTGGTGCTTACGTTGGGCACCGCTCGCACCAACGGTCACTTGGATTTTGCTGATTTGTGAAACTCAGAGCAAAGCTCAGGGCAAGAGACACGTGCCTTGCCCAACCGATAACAGCAAGGATCAGCCGAATACCCCAAAATTGGGACCATCAAGTTAATAATATAAGAGGAGGGTCATCTACGAGGAATGAGGATGGCAGATAAACACCCTAATGAGAAAAATCAACCAGCAAAATAGAGAATTATTAAAAAGCCTAAATATTTGTCTTATAAAGCCACACACCCACATATTTTATCTCTGCAAAGCAAGATGCCGAGATGTTAAGAGACAGGACAAACAGCCAAGGTTAATGCAGAAGGCTGAAATATGGATGACTCAGATTTATGAAGAGACTTGGGAACAAAGGTCAGCATTTGGAAAGGAGCGTCTGATCTCCCTGGAGCCAGCCATTCCCCTCCAACTACAGATTTATACGCCCAAATAAACAGCCACTGTCCCTTGTGGAGAGCCAGTGCCAGAGGCAGGTTGGGGGCAGACCTGGGGTCAGATTCTGTACCTCTGCATGGCAAACACTGCCCTCGCAAAATAGGGACGGTGCAGAAAATTCAGGCTGTACCCACGTTACTTTAATGGAGGACCTGACCCTTGACATTGTCTTTGATTGCTTATTTTTAGTACATGGTGTAATTATCTGCTGAACCATGATGGGAAACGGTTATTGGGTCTTCACAAGGGATAACCCCAGGCTGGGCAACTGCTCTATGCCCAGTCCGGAGGGTCCCCCAAAGAGCCCCAAATCTCATTTCACATTTAGTATCTTGCACGTAGAAAAATGCAGCCACTGGAGGAATTTCAGCTGCCATGAAATCTCTCTCATCACGGCTCCTCGGCAGCCAGCACCGCAGCAAATCCATTAGCAGCCTGCTGGCACCCCTTCGGTGGTAGGAGGGTTTTGAGAGCTGCTGGGAAGTTTCTACCTAAAGGAGGAAGGGAATCAAAAAAAACAAAGGCACACAGACCTCTTTCTCCTTCAACATGGAGGAAAACATTGCAGGTTTGGGTTTTAAAGAGCCTTGAGGGTGCAGAGGGAGATGCTGGTGCCTGCCCAGCGCTTCGTGCCTGGTGCAAGAGCTTGGTCCTGACTCCCACGTCCTCAGCTGTGCAACGTTTGGTTGCTTGGTCATTCCCAATCCCTGGGTATGGCCAATGCCATGCCCAGACCAGGACCTGATCTGGCTCCTGCAGCTGGTCCAGTGCAAACGGACCCGTTCTCCTCTTCCATGGGGCATTTTCTGCCTCCTTTTCACCACCACGTCAACCTTGTCCTTGAAGCCTGCTGCTACTTACGAGCTCTGACTTGGGCTTGCAAAAATACTCTTAAAGCTGTTATCAGAACACCACCTGCTCTTCAGGTAAACATCCTGATCATGTTTTATAAGGAGTTTGAATGACAGACCAAAAGGCAAGATTTTATTTTGCGTTTTAAAGCAGACAGTGGCAACCAAGATAAGGTATTTTTGAGCTGCTTCCAGCTCTGAAGCTATTGAGGTTCCTTATTTTCATCTATAAATTAAACAAACCACCCTAAAGCGCAGGCTGAGTGGGCTGTAGGTTGTTAGCAACCAAGGTTAAAAAGGGTTAGAGAGAGTATGTTAGTACCAGGCAAACAGCATTAAACCTTCAGAAGGCTGATGAATATTCATTGATGTGATGGATCAAAATCAAAACACAGCTCCCCGGTAGGTCATGGGGAGCTGCAGACAGTGCAATTGCACCGTCAGAACAAAGTCCAGCTATGCAGCCTTCTCCTTCCCTGAAAATCCTACAGAAATCAGTTATTCACAGAGAAAAACTGACAGCCGCTGGCAATAAGGAGAGCAGAAGGGACAAATTCCACACAGCATCACGAGTTAAGTGTCTTGCTCCTACCTCCCATTTATACCTTTGAGCACTAATTAGATCAATAAATTTAAGTCAGATCGTGATCTAATAGTGCCTTCTGGCCTCTACTATTGAGTGGGCCAGAATAAATTAAGTTTAATTGCCCCTGTATGTACAGAGCCAGGGAAGACAGGATGGGAAGGGTCATTGAGAGAACTTCTAGCCAAACCCCAAATCCCAAGGCAGGACTGATGGGGCTGAATCATTCCCAAACAACTTTGCTTTCACAGAAACAAGGGTGGAATTGTGTGACAGGCTTAGCCTGGAAGCCCTGGGAGAAGAGGTCGAGGAGAAGGAGAAGGAGCTTAGCCCGCGTGTGCCACCAGGATCAACTGGGGTCCCAACGCAGGACAGAGGCCATGGGCTGCAGCTCAGCGATGCGCAGAAATATGAGGTTTGGTTTTTTTCCCCAGCCTTAAAAAAAAAGGGATCAGGCCTACATCGCTCTGAGCAGTGCTTAAATGAAATCAGTCATTAGGAGAAAATTGGACCCCAGTGTCGCTTCCGCCTTTGCTTCAAGGAAAGGAGAGCAGCAATTACTGCTTGCATATTCAACAGCCTCCTCAGCAAGCTAAATTAGCCCGCGTGGAGCAACGTACTGCCAAAGCCTGTCTGCAACCGATGCTCCAACAAGCTGGTTTAAAGCCAGCTCTGGTATTGCAGCGTTGCGGTCTACAGCCTAAAAATACCCACCAAAGGTACAAACACATGCAAAGGAGCGTGCATGCTCCCCTTCACACCCGCCTCCAAACCCGCCCAGAAGCTAGGAACTAAATCCTCAAATATGAATATTAGCGTGTTGTTTTTCTGGCTCATCTCCCATCCCCTCCCAGAACAAGGATGCAAGATCCTGAGCGAGCTCTTTCTCAACAGGGAGCTTTATTTCAGTGCATTGCACAAGGGGAGTCTTTTTGTGCAAGTGTGGTAACACTCACTGACCGTCTCTGCCAAGCCCTGACTGATTTTGGCATCTTTGGGCCATGCCAGGCTTTGCCTCCCCGTACCCCACAGAGTTTCGGTGCAGCCTGGGATGCTCCCAATTGATGGAAATTTTCTGACTCTCTTCCATCGCTGCAAAGTGACCTACTTGGCTGGTGGTGGCTGCGAGGTGCTTGGCCTTGGCGAGCGGTTTTGGAAGACATTGTCATCCCCACCAAGAGCTGGGTGTCCTGGACCACTTTTCATAGCATGTAGAAGGCAGAAATTTGGCATCCCCCCCACACTGCACTCTATGCTTGTCCCATTCCACCACTAAGCAGTGGTGCACCCTCCCTCGGTGCTTCTCCCGCTGCGTATAACACCAGTGCAGGGCGCAGTGCCAAGCTGCACATCAAACCCACTGCAACTTTTTTTTTAAACAAACAATTCCACATGATCTTCCTCCCACTGTAAGTTGCATTCAGACCTCCACAGCACTAAAACTTGGATGCTCCTACAGCTGTATGTTTCCAGATCAGCATCTCCTGAGGCATCAAAGCCTTCCCTGGGCACGTTTTGATTTTTATCCTTACAGACCCAAGACAGCCAGCACCCTCCTTGGCTCTTGCTCACTAATCCAACCTCTTCTCGGGTTCAGACCCAATTCCGAGCCCTCCAAAATGTGCGCACGGTGCTCTGCCCATCTGATCAGGCAGCAGCATTTGGGCTCATCACTCTCGAGAGAAAAGTGCTGCTCTGTTTCATGTTTGCACCAAAGCCAGTGCACAGGAACACTTTTAATGAGAGGGATCCAAGCATTATTTAATTTTACGTAAAAAAGCTTTGAAACTGAGCTCTTGTGTGGATGAAAAGCTCAGAAACAGGATTGCCTTCCCCTCCAAGACAGAAGAACCTGAGAACCTGAGCCCATTACCAGCACCTCCAACATGGACCCCATGCTGAGCACGTGCCGGGTCCCTCACACAGCCATTCCTGTTTAAAGTAACTAAGACTATTTGCTGGACACAAGCTCCCACGCCAATTTCCAAAAACCCCCTTCTCCAGGTAAAGCTGTCTTCGTGCACAGGCTGCACCAGAAGGGAATGTTTGTGTTTGGTGGAAGTCCATGAGTATCAGCAGGAGGGGGAAAAAACCCAAAACACTTGGCTAAAAGGCTTTAAACTTCTCACAACGGTCTTTTCCCTCTCCATTCACCCGTTAAAAAACAGCTGTGATAGCAGACGGGGACAGGACCCTTCTTATGATGCCACAGAAAAATCAGCTGCCAGGAGGAGCCTGACTCATCACTAAATCACAAGAGCTGTAATTCTCAGCATAAGCAAATCTCAAAGACTTGGGTTTCATGGATTTATAAATACATCTGCCAAATCTTGAATTACCCCAGATTCTCCTCCCCCTTCCCAGAAATCCCGTTATACTCCAAGAGCCAAACAAAGAGGGGTTTTACTCTCCAAATCTTGCTCAGGCTGCCCGGTACCCAGAGGATGCTGGAAGTTGCTGGCTGCAGTTGCAGGCTCTCAGCTCGCTTCTGGAAAGCCCCATCTGTCAGCACTGTCAAAAACCTAGCGCTCGCCTAAAATGTGTCACCTCCTCTTTGTATTCTTTCCTTTTATTGTGGCGTTTGTCACAACCTGAGGCGTACATCTGGGCCTGCTGTCTCGCAAGAAGGTATTTTACGCTGCTCAAGGACAGATGAGCTTCAGGGGCTCAATGGTAAATTTCAGCAAGAAATATCAAACCAGTTTGTTCACAGAGCCAGTAAACACTGATAGGTTCATTCGTGGGGAAAAAAACCAATTGCATAGATTTGTAAAGCTTTTTTTTTTTTTCTTTTTTCCATCTAAATAAAATTTACACCTGCTACAAGCACTGGAAGTGCTGGGAGAGATTATTTTGTGTCTGCATGGGACCCTCCTATCTAGAGGTGTTGATGATGCTACCCACGAAAAAGAGTAACTACCTCCATCGCACTGCAGGAGTATCACGGCTTGGCTTGGGAGCTGCCTCTGCAGTGCGTAAGTGAGCTCCCTGCCAAGGGAAGCACACGCACTGTTGACTCTGCAATCCGGTTTTCGGGGGGGAAAGCGTGGTGCACAGCAGGGTGAGACGAGATCTGTCTGAACGCTCTCCAACTGAAATCAATCCTCAGAGCAGCGCCGCTCGGCTTGGCAAGCCAGTAAAAGCCCAGAGCAGGGGATGGTTGCTGGTGTGTTGCAGGACCATGTCTGTCCCAGGGCATGGAGTTAAGCTTGGGTCCAAGGAGAAGATGCTGGGGACTTGCAGCATCCATCTACCATGGTGGGAGCTGCCCCGGGGATCCCCACACAGCCCTTTACCCCCTGCAGTTGCAGAGACCAGCACAGCTCAGTGCACAGATGAATCTGACCAGAGAAGACGTCGCTGGAGCAAAACATTGTTTAGTTTTTGAGGTTTAAAAACCAAACCTTGCTGGAAGTTACCTAATCAGCTAGACAGTGAGCAGCAGAATAACACCGAAGGAGGTCACGAGTTCTCCACTAAAAGGGTAAACTTAATTGGTGACGTGCTGAGCGCCAGATCCTCTAAACCATCAAAGACCGCTTCTTAAAGGAGCTCCAGCAGATCAGCTCAGGCAAATGCCATTTATTTCAGGAACAAGGACAACAAGGCTGGAACCACAGACAAGACCCAGTTTGGGAACCTATATAAATATATATATGTATTCCTTAATACTCACCGGGGTGCTGAACGACCCAATTCTACAAAGGCACAAGTGCCTTTTTTCCAGCAGCTGAGCAGATTTGTGGTCCTTCGTTTGCGGAAGCAAACCAAAAAGAGGGGTGGGTTGGTGGTGAGAGGAAGAAAGACTTTCCAAGTCACATACTCCTCTCTCAAACGCCCTGAATGATTTGCATCCTGAAACCCAGGCACAACACTTGTTGGAGGCAGGTTAAGCCCAAGAGACTTCCCAGGAAGGCAGAGGCAGTGGGGTGGGGGGCTCTCCAGGAAGGATGCTGAAGCATCCCCCTGCCCTCTCCATGCCCCTGGCCTGGCTTCAAAAGGCAGCCCAGAAAAACCCAGCAGAAAGGAAAGGTGATGTGTGAAGGGCCGTCCCTCCAGTGCTCCCCTCACCCCACTCTTGTTTCGGGGCGGCAGCTGCCGGTGTTGCATTGTGGTGGGGCTCAAAGGGGCAGAGATGGCCCTTTCAGAGCCGAGGTCACACACCGGGGGGATTAGCACCAACCCGGGCTCTCAGGAAAGCCACAGCCTCGCAGAGCAGACCCTCCCAAAAGCTATCCTTTGCCATTTGAACCTGGTCTGACAGGGAGCCTGCGCGGGTGTCCAGGCTGGGTGATGCCAACCCTTGGCCAGACAGATATCAAGGCGAAAAACAGTCAAGAGAGGGATGCAAGACCCTCACAGCAGCTCAGGGGGCTGCTACAGCCCCGCCAAGCATCCCAGGGTGAGCATCTTCCTCCATCCTGGCTTCAACCCATCACCCAGCACAAGCACAAGCCAACATCTAAGCCTACTCCATTTCCATTGCTGGTTTTAGCCCCAGCTGGGGGAAAACACTCACACAAAGCACAAAACACCTCCAGGAGGCTGATAATACCAAGCTGTGAAGCCCACCCCAGCATATCTCAAGTTACATATAATTAGCCAGGAAAAGCTGCATCGGTGATCAGAAACCTCCCACCCAGCGGCTGGAAGGAGACCTCCCCCCTCAATATTTCCCTCTCCATCAGAAAGGGTGTGGATTTAAGTCACTTCATTTCCAAGATCACTCCCGAGTCCAACTACTCCCTTTGAGGATGCAAAGCTTTTGTCCGTAAAAGCTCAACAGTCTGGCAAGCAGGGAGAGAGGAGCTGTGTTTCCCACTGGAGGAGGAGATTTGTTTGCCAATTAGCCTTTTCCTGGAGAACAATAGTTCAGCAAAAACCTTCCTTTATTTTAATTCCCCCTATTTCCCTCCTCCCCAGCCTCAAGCCCTGCTCTTCAAGTGAATTTTTGGGCTGTGACTTTGATTTATCGTATGCAAAGCCTCACTGCGGAGCTTTCCATTTCACTGCTCCCCATTTCGGCAGTATTCCCCGGGGTGAGACAGCCTCTCCGAGTGTAAAACCGAGGGGGAAGGCAGACAGGTTTTACCTCTTAAAGCCTCTTAATTAATTTGGCTTCTCAAACTGGAGTTTCCAAGTTGCTCAGCAGCAGATGCTTCCAGTCCATCAGCACAGCAACATCTGCCATGGGGACCCCACCGTGGCAAGGCAATGAGGAGCCACCATCTGAGTCCCAATGAGCTCATTTTGGGTTGTGTTTGGAGACTTTTTGGATTATCCATGCTTAAGGTAAGGGTGCTGGAACTGCTGGCGTTCATGCAGCTTGTGGTGTGTAGTAAGCAAAGCAAGCTGGTGTCTTCTCTTTCAGAATGGAAACTGGGTGGAGGCTGCTGTAAATAGGAGTCCTTCCCTACAGGGACCCTGATGGGTAGGTATCATTAAACTTCAAGACATCATTAAACTTGTAGTCCAGACAGTGCCCAAAGCTAACACAACACATTTGCAGATCTCTCAGCTGCAATGTTGATTTCCCTTCAAGGATTTTTAAATCCTAATGTTAATCCAGAGTGACTCTTCTCCCTGAAGTATAAACCTGGGGTTGAGAATTCCTTGATAAATACGTCTGATGGCAGAAATGGCCCCCCAGCCGCTTTCCTCTCAGTACAACACTAACAGCTCCCTGTGTTTCAGCAGATGAACACCGAAAAACAGTGTCTGTGAGCTCGCATCAGGCACCGTGCCATGCCAACAGCTCCAACATGACGCCTGCTCCCACCCGGCCTGGGAAAAAGCAGTATTGTTTATCACATTATATTAAAAGACTGTTTGCATTTAAAGATAATAAAGCAAAGCTGGTGAGCACAGCAAGCGAGACGAGCTGGAAGACTTGATTATACTTTTAATATGGATGCCACATGATGCAGCTCATGGCAAAAGCCCCACTTTGACCGTGATGGAGCTGTACCACGCCATGCCGCAGGACAGCAGGACTAGGGCTTCCCAGGAGGGGTGCTTAAACCCACCTCCTCCAGGTCAGAGGACCTGGCTTAATGGAGCCATGCCGTTTTAATTGCCTAACTATCCTGCCTCCCACCCCTGGCAGCAAGCAAAGAAGGGCTCACTCTGAAGTCACTGCTGGAGATGGACAAAATGAAGGTCCCTCTTCCCCAGCAGGAGCATCCAGAGAGGAACATCTGCCTGGTGGAGATCCAGAGATCATGCATTTAAAAATCAATTGAGGCTGTTTTGATCTTAATCTAGGAAAGTACCAGCAGCATCAATACAAACCAAATTTAAACACACTGAGTACATCCACAGGATTTTTGTTTTCTTTTGTGCATTGATTTAACCAAATCTGGTTTTCCCCAGACACTCTGAAGTTCAAACAGAGCATCTGCAACATCCCTAATCTTGCAGGCATCCCGCTTCCCTCTGTCTCCATATGCTGCTTAAAAAATGAGCCTGTCGACCCTACTGGAGCAAAAGTTCCAGTGAGGAAACCCCCCTTGAAGGTGCAATACCACAGCGACAGTGGCCAACACCCCCCCAGCGCTACCTGCAGAGATGGATTTCTCTTCTTTGCAGCTTTTCACACCACGCCCGCCACAAACTGCAATACAAGCTTCCCATCCCTGTAGATATTTATACAATGATCTCCCTTTTCATTAAAAAAGTAAAAAAACCCGGCCTCTCAATTGTAAAGAACTGCTTGAAGAAGTGACCCAAGGGGAACCTGAGAGGCTCAGACACTCCGAGAGAAGATAACTGTGTTTGAAGTTTTTAAGTTAATCTCGTCTGCTGCAGGAGGGCAGGCTGGGCAGTCATATACTTGGGACTAGCCACACTCCAGACACATCCACAAGCACAGACGCACCTTCCCGGTGGCCACCGCAGGCATGACACAGGCTCAGAAAGCCACAACGTCACCCATTTCTGTTGGGGTAGAGCACCGCATTCTGCCCTCTTCCATCTGCCAGCTCCCTGCCACGTGCCCACTGCTGTCTCCGCAGAGATGCTCCATGGTTCAACATCATCACTTCACTCGCCTTCCTGAGTCTTTGAAGCAGTTCTTGATGCTCCTGGCCCTTTCCAAACTCACAACTCCTTGCAGATGACTTCTTGCTTGGGGTTTTAGTCCACCAATCTGGCCAGCAAAGTGAAAGTACTTCTTCTCATTGTCACCAGTCCACTTTACTCACCATCTGAAGCAATGGAAAACTTCACCTCTTTGAGGGCTCCTGAGTCCTGGTGGTGGCAGGGGCTTGCAGAGGTCTTCACATCTGCCACCTGAGCAAGGTGTCATGATACCTCTGGTGATCAGTGCCTTAATGACATTCCTTCAAAACTCACCTCGGTTTGGGGCTTCAGAGTGATGTATTTGACCAACATCAGGTCCACCCTTCTCTCCAGTAAGAAGGTGCATCCCCAACACCCCAAAACACGCCTCCATTCCTTTAGCAGCTTTGAAGCAGAAACATCTCTAGCAGCAGAGGGGGTTGACTGAGTTTGCTGATAGGAGCCACTTGAGGCTGCAGCTTTTCAATAACCAGCTCACCAGATCTTTCAACGTACCCCAGACAACACCACCAATAACGAAGCAGGGCCCAGCAGGTCTAACCAAATCTGAAACCTAGTGAGCCTCCTCATGCCCATGGGTCACAAGCTGGCCAAGCAAAGTCTTCGAGCAGAACGAGCCATGTTCATTGGGCTCCCAAAGTGGCTAAGCAGAGTCCTGACAACAAAAAAGCAAGGTAAGCCACTGGCTCAGGGGCTGCAACAACATCAGACCACGTCTGCTGAGGCACCCAAAGGTCTCATTGCTCTATGCTTTGCCATAAGATGGAGGTCACCATGAGAATGGGCTGGGTAAGGCTGTTTTCTGCTTAGCTCTTAAAACAAGCACAGCCACCTCAAATTCTCCCTGCAACAGAAGAAGAACATCCAGAACCTCCAACATCCAGACCCTGCATCTCAAACCCCTCCCTGCAATGGAGACCCTGCAGGTTTGCTGCCTAGGCACTGCCCTAAACCTCGAAAAACATTTTCCTCCATGTCTAACCCTGGTAGCCCATTGCTCCAAATTAACACTGCAGTTTGGATGTCCTAAACACAAGCTAATGAAATAACTCAAAGAGAAAGTGACCCTGAGATCATCCACAATCTCATGACTGCCCAGAGGGCAAAGAAATGAAACGGCTTTTGGATAAAAAAAAATTTTCCAGCACAAGACCTGTAACACTGCAGGGAGAGCTTGAAGAAGCTGCAAATTGGATTTAGGTACATGAAAACTCCAGATTCACTCCACTACCGCCTGAGATGCCACAGGAAGAGGAAACACCTTGAAGTAACTGCCTCTACAGACAAAAACTTCCAAAATCTCATGAGCGCAGGATGTTAGAGCTGGTAAGAGCTACCCATCCCCACTGACTGCAACAGGGAGCTGTGAGAGCAGAAGGAGGGGAGAAAAGGCATCTTCCAGGCCATCACAGGCATTTTTTGCCTAGTTGAGTGTCTCATGGGGAGAGCAACCCATGCATTGACAGGAGCACTTGAAGCATGCCAGAGCTTTGTAAATTCACTTTCAGTAGATTTACCAACACGTCATATGGAAAAGGAATGCATGCTATGCAAATCCAGCCCCAGACTGCTCCCTGCCTAATCTAACTTTAGATTCAAATGCTTATTACCGTGGCGTCTAATCGGGTAATGCGTAATAGACAGGTTTAGTTTGAGCTCCCAGTACTTCAGCTGCGTTCTTACTAAGGCACCGAATGGAGGGGGAAAAGAAAAAAAAAAAAGAAACAAAGAGAAAAAACCCCAACACTGCAAAGAATTCAAGCTCTGGTGGAAAGCTGAGAATGAAAACCAAGTGTGGAAAAAGGTATTGACACCTACCAGTAAAAGGCAGGCAGATATGCAAACATTTGGCAGCTCACCAAGAACACATTGAATGTTGAGTCCTGTTCGCACGCCATTGTATCCCTGCAGGGAAGTGGGTGGCTGGTCTTTCAGGGTCTCTCCGTTTCCCTCCATGAGGCATAAGGTGATATAAGGATCTTGCACATCTACGTAGGACTCGTCTACCACCAGCTAGTTCTCAGCAGCATCAAGCACAGCTGGTAACACCATAACCTCCAGACTATCTTAGGCATGCTCTGGGCATCCATGGCAGGACCTTCAAAGCCTGGGTAACACGTGCTGAACAGGACCTGTTTGCTGGTTTGGAGAGGAACAGGTTCCGTTATTGCATCAGGGCCTGCAGCAGGACATGGGAACATCATTCCCAGAGCCCACCACCTCCCTGCTTGGTGGCACCAGCCATGCAGGAGGGCTCACAGCACGGCTAAGGTCTTCTCAGCCCTTACCTGCACCAGGTAAGGTGATTCATTTAACTCCTAATTTTGTCAAATACAGTTCGTCTGTCCAAGCCATCTGTCACTCCTGGTACCTCCAGGATACGACGCAAATGCCAACCTCTTACCTCCACCACGCACATGCAACTCAGCCACTGTGCACCAGAAATAACCCAGGGGCAAGGACACAGGACCCACTACTCAGGCTTGACAAGCTCTCCTCTCCACCTGCTGCTCATCTGCCATGCTACACTTTCCTGTAACGGAAGATGGTGGTTTCCAACACCATCATCCAGCTCTCATCTTCAGGATAATGAATCCCAGCAGCTTGCCCTCCCCTGCCTCTGCAATGTTCATAACATTCATGTGTATTCCCTGCTGTCTAGTACAGATTGAGGTTTTGCTGCATCCTTTCCCTTAATAAAAGTCCTCCACAACAACCTTCTAACCTGATACCCATTTTGATAAAACTTGGAGCTGCTCCACATATGTGAGATGAAAATCAGCCTAGAAGAGAGGACAAAACCAGCCAATGGACTTGATGAATTGTCCGTGACAGGGGAGGAGGAGCAGATGGACAGACCAACTTCAAAGCTTCCTTTCATTAGGAAACTAAGCTAAAATCATAGGTTAACTTTCAATGATGCACATTATTACTGAGGAAAGTGAGGCGGCTGATATTCTGCCCCTCGGGCACATGTGCTCTATGCTTCATCGTTTACTGAATGAATATTCAAATGCTTTGAAAGAAGGAAAACAAACTCAAAGAAACCGGAGGTTGCAACTCATGGTGTTTTCATAATCCTGTTCAAAGACCAAGCCAGATTTACCAGCACCTACGTCGCTACCCAGCTATATAGGCGGCTGGCCGGGCTCTGCCTCTGGCTCTGCACCTCCCCAGCTCATGGCAGAGCCTGGTGTTGGTCTGGGGGACTTTTTTCCTCACTCCTGTGGCCGAAAACGACACCAGGAACAATTAAACAAGGTGGAGAGGACCCCCTTTCTCACACAGCCCAGCCCATGGCGCAGAAGGAAGAAACCCTTTGTGAGACTCCCCGCCTGAGGACATGGATGGAGATGCTAGTGGGGTAGTCCTTCCAAGCACCAAAGGAGCCACACAAATAGTATTTACCTGGCTACAGGGATCAAATATCCCAACAAATTCATAGCCATTTTTGAGCCAAAAAAAAAAAAAAAAAGAGTTCACATTCCTGTATTTATAGCCACTACTGCTTCCGGAGCTCTGCCTACAGCTGTCTTCAGGACAGGGTCATTCCCAGTGATGGCTGTGAAGAAGTCCCAGTGAAGAGGTCCTTCATCCCACCATGGCACAGGGACTCAATGAATAGTTCACACACGTATTTCCAAGGGAAAAAATACTTCAAAGGCTCAGAAGCTGCATTTCTGGAGCTGTGGATAACACATATGCGAAAAGCATGCTTCGCTTATGATAACCCAGGATGGCAACCCACTTGAGATGTAAAAATAATTTAATGAATAAGTATATTTAGATTTATGACCTCACAGCAGCTTTATTTATAGGAATGCCAATCACTTTTACACAGATATAAAATTGGCTGGCAGAATGCCTTAGACTATATCCATCCAGAAACCCATCTGTAACAAATCTAAGCCGTGATATCTCTGCATACGTTTGGCCAAACAATAACGCTAATGCCAACCGTCTTGACTTTAAACGTACAGATGGGCCGGGGCGGGGGGGGGCAGTTCGCCAAGACTGCCACATGGCCAAAGACTGATGAATTTTGCTATCACCTTCTATAAACTGGTTTGAGGAAAGGATCAGATGAAGGAAAACCAGTCACCATCTGCACTGTGTGGATGCTAATACCAATACAATGTTGGCTGGAGAGCAAGCCAGCAGCCAGCCGGCTACAGGTGAACCTCTTTCAAAACCTTTCATCACAGAAACAGGGAGCTGTAAGCAAAGAAAAAAGATCCACCAGAGCTCTGCAGCACCTTTAAAAGGTGAGGGGCTTAAGCTAGGACTTTTGTGCACAGCTTTTTTCAGCCCATTGTTCAAGACACAAAGCTGGGACAGAGGAAGATGCAGGAGAAATTAATTGAAAGTCATCGCTTGGCTCTTGATCTCAAAGCAGACAAGGATTTCCAGTGAGGCTTCTCTGCCACCACTGCCCAGGATCTTGCAGCTTTACCTAAACCTGCAGATGTCAAGGGGAGAGGTTGCCATGGATTTCACCACAGGGTTGGTGTTACAGCATCCCAGATTACCCCATGTTGTTGGAGGGTGTCTGGGGGCTTTCTGTTGCTGCCCCTCCAGCTCTAGCACGGACCACCTGGAGAACTGAAAAGTCGTGTCCAATTCACAAGAAACAAAGAAAAAAACTGCTCTTTGTCCCAGTGGGGCTTCTGGGGTCTGGTTGTCTCAGAAACAGGGCAAAACAGGGATGGCTCCACATCAAATATAGACTCTGGGTAAATGCATTCCATCCATCAAAGCTGCACTATTTTGGCAAATGCCAAGGCAGAAAAGGTTACTCTGAAATATTACTTTGAATAGCTCTGGGAACAAACCCAGCATTAATTTTCAACAAATATTCAGCAAACACTTTGAATAAACTGAGGAAGGTTTCCACACACATACTGACAGCATTATTTGGTAGATTTTTGCCTCTGCTCCTTAGGTAATTTATGAGAAAATAACTCCCAGCAAACACAGTCGCCTTCCGGTCCAATGTATGGATTCAGCTGACCCTGCCTTGGGGATAAGGTAACCTTTCAGGATCCGTTCAAGCCCAGTTTTAATACCATTTTACACCACAAACTGTTTACACACTGGCATTTGCTCTGATTCATCCCTGGAAAAAAGTATGTCTGAAAGAGTAATTGATGGAAAGAAAAAACAGACACCCAACAGCAGTTCCCTCTCTCAAGGACAAAGCAAAGAAGAACAACCAAACGCAGATCTATGACATCCTTGATCCAAATGTTTTCCAAAACATTTCCAAATGTTTTCCAAAGCTTCCAGCTGAAGCTTTCACAGCTAGGCTGAGGCTCCACCAAAGCTCCAGGCTATGGTTGCAGCCCATGCCGTTATTTAAGTGCGGCATCACTGTGCGTTGCAGCGCATGCCAAAGAGATGGTTGGCGATGACTCTTCCAACGACACGTCTGCCAAAACACACCCGAGACCCTTGTGCAGAAAACAGTGTTTCGAAGGAAAACTGCCTCTGCTTTCTCAACGGGGCATCTTCCGCTGTGACGGAGCTCAATCGCTACGTGGGCTTTCAGGAAGAGAGAGTCATTGACTGCGTGTGGCCAGATGTCCTCACCTTCACACAGGCTTTTGAGTTTATTCCAAGCGCCTTAGGAAATCACTCCTCTGCCTCTAATTCTTTGGAATTACAGAAAACAATAAAATATAAAATAATAAAATAAAATAATTTTAAAAATTATTTTAAAAACCCACTTATGCAAAGTAAAAAGAGAAAAACATACATTTGCTACATTTCAGCAAGAAATGCTGAAGTTCTGTCCAAACACCAACAAACATGGTTATTATAGACATTTATGGCTATTACACAGCCAAAAGTGAGACTTTTGCGGGAGATGCTGGTGTGAGCAGCTGACCCCAACCGCAGCAGCCAAAGGGCGAGCAGTGAAGTCTCAGCAGTGTTCACCTGCAAGAACCAACTGCTCTGGGGACTAGGGGGCCAGCACACGGCAGATCCCTGTTCCCAGCCTCCTCACCCTGCTGCTGACACAACAGCTTCCACCCATGTCAGTGGCCTCATCAGAAACAGCAGTGCCTGTACAGCAGAGTCTCAAAGGTCCTTCAAAGTCCAAAGCTGGTCTCCACCTCTTTCAACTTGCTCCTGGACACAATCAAAACCCAGAGCAGGCTCTTTTCTGAAGGAGCCCTCCTATCAACTGTACGTGGGCTTTTGATTAGACCTTCTGTAGAGTTGAAAAAAATGTCTTGCTTGAAGATGATGAAGTCTAGACACTACAATATATTTTCCAGCTGATCCAGCAAACCTAAAAAGCCCTCCCTTGATCTCAGACTGCCACGATCAAAGCCATTATCCCATTCAGAGCCCTTCTGAAACTTTAGCTTCCAAATGTGCAAGTTATTTTTAAAATCTAAACCAGGCCAAGCCTCTTGCTTCGAGTTTTATGAGGAAAATGGGGTGTGCTTCTCCCAAACCTTCCCCCACCATGTCTGGAAGTAGCTGGTGGGCACATGACGGAGGTCAAGAGCACAGAAGCAGCCCTGTGCCTGGGGGCACCTCAGTCACACCTGATGGCCAAGGTCTGCTTGTGTGTGGGGTCACAGCCTGTCCCCCCAGGGTGGCTATAGTGTGGGGGAATGTTTCCCCATCCCTGACTGAGATGAAGTTTTTTGGAGAGCAAATGTCCCTTATGTTCCCATTCTCATGATTTGTGTCTGTCTTTGGTATCCTCTGTCACAGAGGTGCATTATTCTCAGGCCCAAGAAGAAGAAACAGCTTAAAATCCTTTTATTTTCTACAGGAACTAAATAAAGCTAAGTGCTATGAATTTCCTTTACCAGGGAGCAGGATGCACAAAGAACATCCAGTTCTGCACCAAGGGACAATTGGGGAAATAAGGTATTCCAGGAAAAAATCTCATTCCCCATTCTCTTGGAGGAGTGCTTCAGGTGGCTAAAAGGAAAGAAGAAACACACAGCCTTGCAAAAGCATAGGAAAGCCAAAGAGGCATCAGCTCTGCCTTCAGTGGGATCCTCAAACATAGGTGGTGGAAGACCAGCCAGCTCATCCTAGAGCACTCGGTGCCACATGGCGAGGACAAGACTTCCTGGTGGGCAGTGGCCTCTCCAGGAGAGGGGACCCGTGGTCAGTCCTGATCATCGAGACTCACAGCAGCCGGACTGGGAGAAGTCAAGGGATGGGTGGTCTGGAGTGACGAGGAGCTTGGGGAGAACGGGAAGGTCTTTTTGAAATAAACATGGCCACCAAGCTGCACCTGCTGTGTCCCAAGGTGGACTTCTAACAGGGGTATGTTCTTCAAAGAGAGATGGGGACAGGAGTTGACTCTTGCCACAAAAAGAAGAGCACAACACAGAGCATTCACATGCTCCAAAGCTATCTAAAAGCCAAATGCAGCTCCCTAACAAATGCTTCATTTAACTAAGCAGCTTCTAAAGCACCGGGCAAACAAGCCACACTGTCCCTTTTTCTTCCCAGCATCTTCCTTCACAACACTGCCCCCCTCCCTTCCCCTCTGTGCTTTCACCCTCCTCAGCAGCTCTGCTCCTCCACCCCACCTCTTGCTCTGCCCAGACCAAGCAGATCTGCAAACGTCTGAGGGAAGCAGGCAGGCACACACCAGTAGCATGGGGACTAGAGATCCGCCACCCCCTCCAGCATCCCTCACTGTGGCTGGAGGGGCCATGCTGGGCAGGAACAATGGCCGTGCTGCACATCACACATCCCAGCGCTTTGGGAGGTGTTGTCTGAACCTTCACCACCTTTCCAGCTGGGTAAACATTAAGGAAAAAATCAGGTCGACAGCCTTGCTTAAGAATATTTCCATCAAATCGGACTCTTCCCACCCACACAAACACCAGAGCGGAAAGAGGGAGGGCCCCCAGCAACTTGGTGCAGGCTGTGACAGCTGCCACATTGGTCCCAGAAGGGCAGAGGATTTGCCGACATCTCCCCAAAATGTTTCTCAGGACCTGGGTGAGGCGGACAGGACTCAGGAAACCTGTCCAGCTTCAGCTCTGCCACAGCAGAATCCAACACAGGCCCCAATTTGTCTTTACACTCCCCAACAAGCATAGAGAGGAGGTGGCCTTCAACATTAGCCTCCATGCAAGCATGTTTCACTGGATCTCCTGAAGCCAACAAAGCCCTGCAGATCCTGACGGTCCCACCTTGCCCTTGCCCTGGCCCCTTACCTCTAATACATTTCTCCTGAGGAAGGAGAGCAAAGCCCCACTGAGCATCCATAATCCCCAAGAAGGGCTAGCACAAAGTTACTGACCTTGAAATTTATGGTCCCCATCACACAGGAGAGCAGAGCAGCTGATGGCAACGCTGCTTCTGGATTTAAAAGGATCTAAATTCATCATGGAAGCAGTGTGTACCCTGTACCCTTGCCCCCAGAGTTTGCACGCTGGACACAATAAACAAGGTGGCGGGGGCAGCTGATGAGCCAGCATCTTGGCCACCAACCCCTACCAACCACTGCCACCCCAGCTTGAGAAGAAAGGAAGACCGAGGGAAAAAAAAAACAACAAATCATCCAGCCCCACACTGCCATTAGCACTTCTGAGCCACCTTCAGCTGCTCTCAGTGATAAATACTGAAGGGAAAAGATCATGCAATTCATTTAGGCATCAAGCATGAACCACGGGTGAGTTCAGCACCACACCTGTCTCGCTGCGAAGCCTTCCAGCCATCCCATCCTCTTCTGCAGTGTTTTTCTATGTCTTTCTTATCTCCCATGTTAAAGAGATGGGAAATGTGTGCATCCCTGGTCCTTCTTCCCAAACCAAATGTGCAAATACAGGCTGAAAAACACCCAGTTTCCAGTCCTGGCAAACTTAGAGTGGTAACTTATTTCCAGGCAGAGCCGTGATTTTTATAAGGGATACCACCAGGTTAAGGAGTCAAAGGCATAACTGTACAAGCGAAAGCAAAAGCCCTTTATTTCCACACAGCTTTTTCCCCTTCCTGAAATGACAGGGAGTAACACAGCTCTGGCCAGTTCAGTGGGGTATACACGAAGGCTTGGCTGAAAGCAACCTCATTAAACTGGCTGGGTGGTTAAGTGCCAATCCAAACACTCAGTCCTCTGATCATCGCATGACGGCTGGGAACCAAAGGCAACTCACAATTAAACCCGTGACAATCAGGAAAAAGCCTGACAACCCCCTCCAGCAGAATCCACCAAGACCACCCCCACTCTCATTTGTTTTGGTTTTTTTTTTTTTTAATTTACTTACGTAAGCAGCATGACAGATAACTTGGAGGAAATCAGATGCTTAATGATTAAGCGACACTTTAGGCAGCACTCTGGAAGATAAATACGCCCTTTGGAAACCCTGCAACAAAAACAGAAGGTAAAAACAGACAGTAACTAATTATTCTGATTAAATCTTGGAAGACCTGAAATACCCGACTGCAGCAGAACAAAGCCGGTGTGCACCGAGGCTGCTCGAAAAAATGAGTCACACCCTTTTTTAAAAAGAATTCACCCAAATAAGTCTAAGTGCTTCTGTGGTGTTTTTGTTTGCGTGTGTTTTTCTTAAGGTCTAGGCTGATAGGAAACCTCAACCGTACCCTGGAGGGATCCCGTCGCCTTCAGCTAAAATTAGACTTCAAGGAAAGCCGGCGAAGGCGGCTGTCTCCAACCTGCGCTCTGGCATGGCAAGGCTCCCGCTGTGGGTTTGAGGAGCAGCGTGTTGGGGGCTTTCCTCCCCTCCCATCAAAACTAAAAACAGAGGGCTTTTTGGATTAAAAGACATTAGGGAAAATAAATAAATAAGGCGTGCTCCGAGGGAGAAAGGAGGGGACAGCAGGTCTACCCTGCTGCCAGGCTAGGAGGTATCCACGCCGCGACTTGGATATGGGGAGGTGAGGACACAGCTGAGCCACAGAGACGAGACAGGATGCAATGGGATGCTCAACCTACTGGTGAGAGGAACTGGCAAAGCCCACCAGCAACTCACCAACAACTGTGGATGCAGAGTAAGACACCTGCTCTACTGCAGTCCATGACACCAGCGCCAGGAGCCTCTGTCAGAGCAGACATGTGCAGAGCAAGACAAGGGGATGTGCTCAGCAGACAGCCCCCTACTCTCCTTGCCTTGGAGGAAAATGCTGGTTTTCCTCCTCCCCTTCTCTCTGCTCTCCCCCACCACATTAAATGCCAGTGGAGCTCAGGGGAATATTTAATCTCAGACCTCAGTAATCAATCAGTTCACCCTCACGCATGAGAAACAGTCACAGCAGTAAGCACCAAATCCCATTTCTACCCAGCAATACGACGTTTTAATTATGTATGTAACATTTCCCTTTTCACATAAATCCTGAACTGATCCAGGCAGCCCCTGGGTGATGGGTGGGGACGGACACGGTGCTCGGGAAGAAGATGGGGACGGCAGGGAGGAAAGGGAAGGAAAACCATTCTGGCAATTATTTAAACGACTTAATCTGGCTGCTCCAGTTTGCTGTTGGCATGACAATGCTTTGACCTTGTGTTTGCCGTCCCAGAGAACGGGCAGCAGCCTGGCAAGCAGCAAGCCCATATCCAGCCCTGCCACCAGAAGCTGCATCAGTTTTATCCCCACACACCAAGAAAATGCATGATGGGCACACATAGAAAGGCTTGGGCCAGGCTGTGACACAAGTAACAGCAACGAGGCCTCTCCACTGGTGCTGCGAGAACTTACTCCAAAGCACAGTCACATCAGAGGGAGCCTTTCTAGCCGGGTTTGAGTAGGTTTGGGATCGCTCCCTGCCAACACTTGCTATTTCCAAGTGCAAGCACGGCCGGACCAGCAGGACCATCACATGGCTGCCAGTACAACAGGTAGGCAGCTGCAAGCAACATCCCTCCTTCACCCAACCAGACCAGTAGAATAGCTCACAAACAGCTATGTTAAAATACATACTTTTCAAAAAAAATATAAACACATGCACAGACTTTTCTAATACATAGGAACAAAAGAGGGGACATCCCACTGAAACGCCATGTGCAGCTCAACCGGTCTCTGCAGCAACGAAGGAAATGAAAAGCAGAGCAGGGACCAGGCACACACCCACTCACTATGGCGTGGTTTGGCTCTGGCAACGTTTCTGGATTCCCCAGCTTAAGCTCTGACCTCCAAGAGATGCAAAATGTTCTCAGAGCCTCTGTGGAGGAGAAGTGGAGAGGTCCCCAGGGGCTCAGCCAGGCAGAGTGGGATGAAGAGGCAGGCTCTGAGTGCTGATGGGGACAGCTGACCCCAGTCCATGCCCCATCAGCTTAGAGGTCCCCAAAACACCCCTTGTGACACAAGAATAAGTCAGGAACGACCCCAAACCCACAGTGCACAGCAGAAAGCAAGGTCACCTCGGGGTCTTGGCAATAGGATGAACCCATCTGAGACCAGGGCTCCAGCCTCGCCAGACCACAGTGCTCGGACAAGGCAAGGGAAGCAAGCTCAGGATTGGGGGTCTTGGGCTTTGACTTCTCTATGTGTAGCAGAGCTGGGTTGCTGAACCGTCTTTCTTCAGGCAGATCCTGTGGCAGGCTTTGTAAACACAGGCACATCACTTTCAAAAGGCTCACAAAAGCAGCTTTTGGAAAGAGAAGCGGCGCAACAGGAATTTTTTAATTCCTCTAGACAGGAAACATCATGTGGAGATGTGAAAGGGAAATCTACCTGTGACCAAGATTTCTGCACCGTGTTCTCCTTCCCAAGGCCAACGCTCCCTCCCCTTCTTTATTTCTGGCCTCAGTTTCCCCAAAACCTGTAATATCAGGAATTGCTTGGCACAACAGACAAAGTCCTCAAGCTCCACACGCACACACAGAGAAACTACTGCATTTACACCCTCTCTTTAGCCTGCATTGGGAGGTGCACAGTTAAGGGGGACCAGGCACCATCAGCCGCCTGCAGCGTGTTCCCAGCAGATCCAGCCATATCCCCCGCTCCCAAACAGCAGGACTTCACAGTGCAATTCAGGACAGAGATACTCAGTGCAGTATCTAGAGCAAATTAAACCTCCCGGGCACAGCAGCGAGCATGGATTTATTGATTCATGGAAAACGTCCTCACAAATTACTTCATTCAGATCAACGGGACAAGACAAAACAAGGACGATCCTCAGCAGTGAGAGGCTGCAGCACTGTGATTTCAGTTCCATACTCCAGAAGAAACCACTCTTTCAGAGCAGACACTTCTGACAGGGCTTCATGGGGCTGGTGGAGGATGATGCAGAGGCCAGCGTGGGTCGGTGCCACGTGTCACCTGGTCCCCACCTGTCTGCCCCACAGGCAGAGGCAACGGATGATTTCAATGGGTCTGCCTGCCTGGTGAGACATGGCACAGATCCATGCTGACAACTTCTACATCGTCCTCCTCCAGCGCCATGAAGCACCATTAGAAGTGTCTGCTCTGAAAGAGTGATTGCTCTTGGAGTATGGGACTCCCAAGCGTTGCAGCTCATTAATCTTATCTGTTTCTCTTGATACCGGCTTAGCATGCTTTCATCGAGCTCAAACTCCCCCCTAGGGCCACCTGTGGTCTGGACCCAGGACACTGAGACAAGGCTAAGGCCATTTTCTGCAAGTGTTCGTTCCAGTGGTTAAATGCAGCTCAGAACTAAAAGCATATCCAGATGTACCTGTGCCTTGTTCTGGATAGCACGCCTCTGGCTTTGGCTTCCAGACACGGGACTGTTTGCTGGAGTGAGGAGCCGCTGGATGCCCAACACTGCCTGACAAAGTGATATACACTTGCATTTTACAGCTTTCTGACGAAAAGGCAAGAGGAGTGCTCACATTCCCGAGCACAAACATTTCCCCAGCACAAGCGGCACTTCCCCGCACCCTCATCAGCCAAAGTGGCCCCATCGACACAGAGGGCAGGGCCAGGTGCTGCCCTTCCACTGCGGGCTCAGCCGCAGCCCTGCTCCCAAACTGCCTTTTGCAGGAGCTGGCGCAGCTGATCACGGCTCGAACCACCTTCCACAACTCCAAATGACCCCCTGGGACCACTTCCCAGCATCCCCACCTTCCGATCATCTCCTAGTTTTTAAAACAATTAGAGATTTATTTTTAAAAACCATCAGTGAAGGTGCTGAGTCATGTTGTTAGATGCCTCCAGGATGGTACCTGCGGAGATCTTCTAGGAACGCCGCCGCCTCATGTGAACTCCCCCGCTGGTAACGTTGAAATTACAATTATCTCGGCAGATTAATAGATGGTACCATGTCTCTGGCAGCAATCTGAGGCAGTGACTCCCAGCAGTGACGTGTTCAGCCTATCAGGGCGCACAGGCTGTGTTTGCGGTCCCCATCGCTCGCCATCACCCACGCCCCGCCATGCTGCCTCACCCCTTCCCCAAAACACACCCTGGCCCCCCAGCACCGATGAGTATTTTGATAAACAAACGTGTCTCGTCACATCTATTCACTAAACTCGCCACTGAGGAGTTGCCATTCCCACGTGCAGAATAAAACGCTAATGGGTTTCGCACCTCTGTCCCTCGCCTCCTCCCATCTCCAGGGCACGGCTCCCAGCTCCCCAGCATCACTCTGCCTCGTGGACTGGGAACCACTGCCCTGAATGGGAACCCACCCGACTCCACCCTGCTATTTGGGCATGGAGGGGAGGGAAAGAAAAAACAGCTCCTTTATAGGATGAGAATTAAAAGAAAATAAATGGACTTGGATCACTGCAGCGTTTGCAAACGTCCCCTCGCAGCAGACAAACTGAAGCGGATGGTGCCAGCTGCTGCTCACTGCTCTTGAAGGCACAACAAATAACACCGTGGAGAACAGGGCTCAGAGCTGGGAAGGCTCCAAGCCCTGTCAGCCCTTCCCAGCCCAGAGGAGAGGGAGAGCGAGCTGGCTCGGGTGCTTTGTGCAGGTTCTTACACCCCTGGCTGCTGAGTCCAAGCCCTTTCTGGTTGCACTGTGTCAGAAATTACCATCACTGAGTATCTTTGAAGCCAAGCATATCTGAGTCCCCCATCTGGGGACTATCACTCTCCACTGCAGTCCTAAAAAAAGATCTGCACTCTTGCCGTGGCACGGCAGGTACCCAGACGTGGCAGCTGAGCCTGGGAGCACCCCTGAGCACCGGGCACTTCCCTTCAGCTGTTGCCTGTGCACACCCGAAGTAATACAGAATAAGTACAAATATGTCCTTAAAGTTGGTGTCGTGCCAGATTGAACCATGAATGTGTCACATAGGAATGTGCAGCCAACAAATACCCACTGGAAATCGTTTAAAATGGCAAAGAGGAAAGGCGGAGTGTGGGGCTGGAGCCAGCACCAGCAAACGCTGCAGGGATGAAGGGGCAGAGAGCTGAGGACTTGCCACCACCCACCATGGCTTTCACCCTCGCCAGGAGACCTTCTCCAACTGTACCTGTGGAAACACCTCTGCTTTCAGAGCAGCCCATGCAAGGGCAGCGAGATGAGATCTCATCCCACACCTTTCAGGGTTGAAAACTGGCACCATGCTGGAGTGCTGCTCTGCTCCCGAGACAAAGGGAAAACACAATCCGTCCTGCCCTGGAATGCAGTTCTCTGCTTTTCTTAACTAACAAACTCGGTCATTGCCACAGAAGCTGAGGAGTTGATCTTTCAAGGGTAAAGCTGATTCCCCCTACTCCGTCTGTAAGCCAAGCCAGGCATAAAGCAGGACAGCGGCTCATTCTTTTAGGTACCATGATGATATTCATATATATATATAATTTTTTTTAAATTAAAGGGAAACTCATTCACTTAAACACTTCAATCAGTTTAATTATCCCTCTCTAGGAGTTTGCTTTTTAAATAACAGAAGCAATCAACCATCCCACGGAGGGCAAACACACATTTCCCCCGGAAGCCCCCACCCCCAGCTGTGACTGCAGCCATCCGGGTTCCTCCCGCACGTCTGGGTGGAGGAGTGGGAGAACATGGTGGGTTGGCAGGGCACACCACGGCGCGGCATGGCACGGCACACCATGCTGCCAGCACGCAGGCAGATGAGGGTGTTAAATCCAGCTGCTCAAGCACGAGCTGATCACACACTGCAGATAAGCAAATGGCGAATAGCAGTTTGCCAGCCGAGTATTTAACTCAGAAGTTGCCAACATTGGAGACCCCAAAGCCACACTCTGTTAAAGCTCTCCTGATGAACTGCTTTCTTGGCTATTTTGGAGCCTGCAATAGAAAAGGCTGAAAAGATTTGGCTTTGAGGCTGGCATCCCGGAGAAGATGCAGCAGCACTTTTTACCAGTTGTTGTGACTTTTGTGGTCTTTTGATGACTCTGGTGGGGCCAAATGCAGAAGAATCTGAGATGCTGTCACACAAGATAAACCTTAGGAGATAAAGCAACCAGAGACTCACCCAGCAGCTCCAGCAGAGCACTAACACAGACAGACTGGAGTGCAAACTGGTGGCCCCAAATACACACACGGCCCCAACCTGCTGATCTTAATCCCAGGAATAAAAATTCCCAGGTGGCGCCTTTGGTCTAATACATTAAATTTCTCTTTTGCCTTCTAAAATTAAAACTTCTTCCAATTTCTGCTCAAGCTGACCAACAGCTTTTTGTTCCTTTGCATCCAGAAATACTGAACTGCTGCCTCTGGGAATTCTACAAAGATGGAGAGGGCCCTTTTCTCTATCCTGAAGCCACCAGCTATGCCCAGGTAGCTGCGGCACAGCCACTAAACTTTAAAACCTCTCAGACAATGGAAACCTTGTGGCTACGCTGCGAGACCTAGTGCTTCCAAAATCTGCATCACCCAAAAACCCAGAGCTAGAGATCTCCACGCAGCTGCCTATGAAGCATCTCACACCTTGGCCGTGGTCCAGATACAGGTTAGTAGGAGAGAGCAACATGGGCCTTGGCCATGAGATTCCCCATCCTGCTCTCCTCCCAGTTTGGAGGCAGCCAGCTGCGTACCGCGTTAGCACGTTTTGCATAATCAAAATGGGAGTTAGCCTCCATAACCACAACTCGAACGGTATATTTAGCTCAACTGGAAGACAAAGGAGACTGAGTTCACCGCAGATTAAATTAGCTGAGCCTGCTTACGCCAGGAGCTCCCGTCTGCCATCAACCACGGATCAATCCCATGGATTTATTCCTCCTAGCTCCACTATTTAGTGGCCCACTAGGAGGAACGGACCTGCTCCATGAAAGCTCTGAAAAGGAAAATACACAGCAAAGAGGCGGTGGAGTGGTTCCAACAGGTTCCCTAAGCCTTGGGCAGGACATAGTCTCACAGGGGTTTGTATCACCCATCTAGATCCCGGAGCCACAGCACAGGATGAGGTGAGGTAACCTGCGACGTGCTCCACCTCCTTCAGCCCAAAGGCAGGAAGAAGAGGAGAAGGGACAATAGCGGACCTCCTCAAACTGCCCCAGAACCCAGCTCCAGTGTGTCCCTTGCACCCCAGCACAGGGAAGAAGGTGAGAATGTTTCCCTCATGGTCTTCAGGACCTTTGCTTTGGATCTGCTTCCTGGGAAAACACTCGTTTTTCTTGCCTAATTTTCACCGATAACATTTCCTTCACTGAGGTCTCAAAGATGCAGCCAAAGACAGAGTTATTTTTACATTTTCCTCCCAGGAGATGGTATCACCATGGGACACGGCTGCCATGCCACATCAGATCACTGCACCGTGCCAGCTCAGCCCCACAACAGCAGCACAAAGTCTGGGGAAGACCCTGCCACTGGGAATTTTTCTGTCTTACTTGCGTTAAAACTCCTCAGCTTTTCAGTCAAGGGCATCCCAAAAAGCAAACCAGCCCCAGACTTAAAGGTAGCAAGGTGCCATCCCACTCCCTCTCTCCATAGCCCCCCATCCAAGCACCAAAACCACCTTCCAGTCATCCCAGTTTTGGATTTTTTCTGAGGTTTTCACATTTGTCATGGCACCCTGAGAGGCACTTGCCTTACCCAGATCTGGGTCTTTGTGGATCCAGGACTTCCAAGTTGACCCAAATTTCCCCCCCCCCAACAGGGAGGGATATCAACATCCACAAGATGACCATCCTCCTTAACGTGGCACATGGGCTTCAGCCTGACATAGAATTTCTTATGTCTCTTATTGGGCATTTTTACACTGGGAGAAGTAAAAAAAAAAAGCAGCACTTCCATAAGTAATCAAGGAGGTTTTGGACTTTAGATTAGGTGTAAGGAAGGAGTTTTTCACTGTGGGGAGTGGTGACACACTGGAACATGCTGCCCAGAGAGGTTGCGGATGCCCCATCCCTGGAAGTGTTCAAGGCCAGGTTGAATGCAGCTTGGAGCAACCTGGTCTAGTGGAAAGTGTCCCTGCCCATGGCAGGCAGGTTGGAACTAGATGACCTTTAAGGTCCCTTCCAACCTAAACCATTCTATGATTCTCTGATTAAAGAGCGAGGTGATTGAGAGCAAAGCACGGGGCATGCAGAGAGAAGTTGGTTCATAACCCATGGGAGAGGACCAAGCGGTACAGGAGGATGGTCTCCTTTGTGCTATGGTACATCTGCAGCAGCTACACCATTGCATGAGCACAACACCCCAATCCCACTACCGACACCCTGTAACCCACCGCCAACAGAGCCCACGCTCCCAGCTCGGAGCCAGGACAGCAGTGGTGGGTGGCAGCCAGGAGGGCTGGGATGGGGAAAACGGGATCCTTTCCAACAAAGCACAGTTTGCCTGGTGTTTTCCTTCCCTCGAGATCACCCTCCCCACCATGTGGCCATGTCAGAGAAGAAGATATTAGGCTATGTGCTGCTTACAAATAAAGGTGATCACAACGAATGTTTGCACCCTAAGAGAAATCCCAGTGCCCCTCCCCAACCTACACCTCCCAAAGCAGAGAACAAACCCAGCTGCTCTGCAATCTTATCTTGACGCAGAAACAGTCTGGGACAGAGATAGAAGGGTTCCCCGAAGGCACCGTTTATTAAAGGCATTTTTACTTAGTTGGTTCTCTTCAAAAACACCGCACGGAAGTGCTGTTCCCAGACCGGTTTTCATCACAGCAGCAGCAAACACCACCCAGGCAGGGTCCCCCAGCCTGGCGATGCAACGTGCCCCCCTGGAAAGTCACGGGGGTTTCCTACGCTGAAAAGCAACCCAAGACCACGGAGATACACCCAGGCCAAGGCACTTTGGGGAACCCACAGCTGAGAGTCAAGAGGTGCTCCCAAACACGCCCCGGTCTCACCACATGGATGTTACAGAGACGGGGATCAGTGCACTAATGAAGTCCTTGGGATGTTCACTATTTATCCAGCAGCTCTGCCTCTGACCCCACCCCAGGCACACCCCCGCCGAGGTTTGCATAGCAGCAGCCAAATATACCTAATCCCAGATTTCAAGAACCGGAGCTACAAAACGACCGCACAAAGAGGCAGCGGTTCGCACGCATCCCGGGAACCTCCCCGCAACCAACGCCTCTCTGTTTATCCAACACGCGATCTTTACACCATCAGCTATTTCCATACCGCCCCGCTATTAATGGACGCAGAAGGCAGTTGGGTAAGGCGTTCGACAAAAATCTCATTTAGAGATCAGGACAAGCTTAATTGGTTTCCAGCCAGACCTGCACAAAGATGGGTTACTCCACAAATACAGCTGCTAATCTGCCCATTATACTCCCTAAGCTCCCACCGATAAAGAAAAAGAAAATAAAGAAAAGATGCACAATGGAATGCAGTATTGTGATGTGCTACTTCCAGGGAGTAACACATCAGAAGCAATGAATTCTGCAAGAACAAGGGCTTTGCTTTTCTTCGAAGGAAATGAATAACCAAGTGGTAAACAAAGTAACAACAAAAAGACCTAAGGCAGATCAAATCTGCATTTTCCACAGGCAATCCCCATCCATTTTGTGTACTTGAAGAGCATTTCCAGCAGCTATTGTTTCAGTGGGCAGGCAGAAGCAGAAGCAGGCAAAAAGCTTACGCAGCTGAGAAGACATCATGTCACAAGTGACGGAGTAGAAAAGATGGAGAACCTCGTGATTAAAAAGCACAGCACTGAAACCCTGGAGAGCTGAATTCACTTCCTAACCCAGCTGTAAAAAAAAAAAAAAAAATTAAAAATCACAAGTTTCCTGTGTGATCACATCCTAGATGATTTATTCAAAAACCTGGTGTTGAAAAGCAAGGGAGGGGGAGGAAGCAGGAGGAGGAAGGGGAAGAGTCGTTCCTCTGGGCTTTTAATAGGCTTGGGGTTAGACCAGCACTGGCAAGCTGTTAACATCCATCTGTGCTGGACGCTGCGTCACCTGGAGCTGGTGTTCGGAAAGCACTGAGCACCCCACGAGCTCCGGTGAGAGACCGCCCTGCTCCTCTGCCCAAATGAGCAGCATGGGTTCCCCAACGCCACAGCCCCAACAGCAGTGTCCCGCAAGCTTTCCGAACGCAGAACTCCAAACAGAAACAGAACTATGTGCAAAATGGAAAGGTTAGTGATAACGTCCCCTTTTGGAGCCATGCAAGAATTTAGAAACAAGAATATAAAGCTGTCCTCCAAATGCAGCATATTATACATTAGATGTCAACACACTTAACAGAGCCTGCAGGTAGAGAGGCGATGAAAGGGTCGGTTGGTTACAACCTCCTCCCCTTGTGCAACAGCCCAGGACCCCCATCTCCGCTGTGGCAGGTCTGTTTATTTTCCCAAATCCAAGCCAATTCTGCTTGGTGGGAAGCGCTGCACCCAGTGGAGAGCAGAGCTGAGGATCCTCTGGCAGGACAGTGCCAAAAGCAAGGCCAGCACCAAAAAGGATGGTGGTCGTGTGTTTTGGACCATTATAGCAACATCCCTCAAGCTCCAGAGCATCTTTGTAAGAGCCTTTTCCAGCAGGTGGGTTTGCTACAGAGCAGAGAGCCAGAGAAGTGTTTTTTCAAGACCTTCCTCAGCCATTGAAGGTGCTCACAAATCCAAGGCTTGGCACAAGCAGCCCAGTTCCTGGCCTTGGACAAGGGCTGCCAGGCATGGAGACATGGGGCTGGTGCCATCCAAAGAAGCTGCCATGGGAACCCCAGAGTGAACACATTCAAACTTTTACTTTCAGCACCAAGAGAGGCTGTAATTAGCAGCACCGAGCACAGCCCAGAGGCTGGGTACAGACGTCCCCGTGAACGTTCACTGACAAAGCGACTCTTGGGTGTGTTTTGTTTGGCTTTTTCTCCACCCTCAGAAAAATGAGCAGCCATTTTTCTTGAGTCTTTCTCCGCTCTCCCTATTGCCCAAAGAGTCGATTTTCCCAAGTAAGAACACAAATCTCCGGACACACTGTAACAGCTCATTGCCCAAGCTGGAGCTCAGCCCTTGGGGTCCCCAGGGATGGGTCCTTTCTTAATTGCTCCAACACCCCAAGGCATACCAGGGATGCCAGACCCCAAAGACACAGCCTCGCTCCAACTCACACCAGAAAGAAAGATGTCGTCCAAAACATGAGGCAAGGAGAAGAAAATGTGGATGTGAGGCAACCGAGCTACTGCTGTGAGACACATTATCACCCCTCTCGCACGTCTCTCACCTAGTTCAGCCTCGTTCCCAGTGCAAAACCAACAGAGCTTCCTCTGATGCAACTATGAGTGATCCTTTGGAAATCCATCTGCTGAGTATTTTGAGGTCAAAGTCCCTCTTTTCTCTCATGCTGAAAGTTGTCATGCTATGGGATGGCTTGAGAAGCCAGGGAGACTCTGTATTTTATGAATGTAAGGGAAGTCCTGGTGTGCCAGCTAAGGAAACAGCACAGTTTCATGACTATGTTACCCAAATCACAGCCCCTCACACATCACTGCAGTTTGAACACAACTACAACCATCACTGCACCACTTAGGAAATGGCAAATTTTGTTGAATCCAGTGAATGGAAGAGCAGCATTTAGTACCAAAGTAAATGTGGGAAAATTATGAGCGTAGAGACGTATTTCCAGCTCCATACCCAAAAGCAAACTGACTGCAGGGATTACGATATTTAGCACGCTCCAGAAATTTTCCTCAACATCTTTTTTGCTCTGTGTGATGGGTAGAGATACCTTGTGGCTTCAGAGCTACCAGCTATTTCACACACAAACTGCCAGGCAGCGCTCTCCACAGAAGATAAAAGGAGGTGGAATTTATAGACGGATCCGAGTTGTCCTCAAAAAGCCTCCAGCCTCTTCGCAGGATGCCCCTGAAGTGCCAGGGTGAGGAGGCAGCATGTGGTCCAAGGTCTCAAAATCAACCTCTTGTACCCAGAGAGCTTTGGTAAGCAAATCGCTTACGTAAAATATCTGTCAGAATACCCGTTTGAAGTGCTGGCTCTTGTAAACAAGGTTGCTCTGGAGGCACTGGGGATTAGCGCAGTTCAAACAGTCCTTGGCGTGACTTACCGGAGCGCCCAGGAACAGATTTGCAAGTTCAGCTTTTCTCCTGCCTGACACTCACCCGGCATTGCTGAGCAACACCCAGGCTCCCAACAGCCTTAACTCAGCCGACTCCCACACACAGAGACTGAGAAACAGGGATGGGGATGGGAGAAGCCCCATGCTAGACCACAGGACTTGATGGAAGAAAACCCAAGGCAGCATCACTGTGGGGGCTGCTCTTCTCCCCTGCAGCTGGAGAGGGTCCAACACCAGGATGTCTGCAAGCAAGCTGGGCAGAGGCACAGCAGCCCAAAGTTGTGCATGAGATACGCAAGGAGAACAGTGCCAAGCAAAACAGGGCAGCTGGAAATCACCATGCAACTGAAAGGCTCAACCTGATATTAAGGCGGAGAGCAGCCTCTGTTCCCTGCACTGGGCACACAGCCACAGCCAAGACACTCCTACTGCCTTGGGGGCAGAGAGAAGAAAACCTCAGTAAAAGAAGCGTTCTTTGCATGCAATTTCTGTGAAAGATGGGCACGGTGAGGGTATGCACCTTCCCACCTGCATCTCCCCCGTCCTCAGCTCTGGCTCGGACAAGAAGGTGCTGCAGCTCCCAGGAGCAGCAGTGCAATGGAATGGGAGGGTAACGGGTGCCCAGCAGCCACAGAGAGAGAAAGTTTTACACAAACAGATTTACAGTCTTCTTACATCCACACAAGCATCCTTGAAGGAAACAGCTGCACCGGACCTTGGCTGCCGCAGACTCTCCAGCATGGTACACAAGAGTTCACAGCTCCTCTAAGCACCGTTCATTTAGAAGATGCTGAGGAACAGGCACCCAGAAAAAAAAAAAGAAAATCTCATGACTAGGTGAAAGTCAGATGGACATGGGGCTCCAGAGAGCCACCTCGGGACGGTCTGTACAAAAGAAACAGAAGCAGTAGTGGGGCAGACCCACCACAGCCTAATCTCAATGTTATGCAACACATTTGAGCCAGAAAACATCCCAGCTGCGCTGCCTCCACGGCTGTGCCATACCAAGCAATTAATCTTGCTCACTCAGCGTGGGGGAAGTGGTATCTGGACTGTTCCTCCATCCTTCTTCCTGCTGGAGCCAGGAGCAAGATCTGCTGCTAGCAGAGGTTGCCCATACCAAGCACTGAGCTGCTAGGACATCACTTGAACAGCATAAAACGCCGTGGGTCCTTCCACCACCCTGACCCACTGCATTCTCCCTCTTACAGCCCAGGCCTGAGCAACTGCAGGTCCCACCCCAGAACAACACTCCTCTGTATCCCCCATTCTCTCACTCCAGTTTTCTTTGATTTTTAGGACAAGTACGATCCTCTCCCCCCAGCCCAAGCAGTGCAAAGCTGGCTCCCAGGTGCAGCGCACAGCCCCAGCTCCCCCACCCTGCAGCCTCAGGGTACAGGCGGTTTTGTTCCTGCCCAAAAAAGCTGCATGTACTTTCCTGCTGTTGAAGGTCAAATGCTCAACCCTAAAATTTCTGAGGATGCCCCCCTTGCTAGAAGGGCCTCAGTTGGGAAGGCAAGCTGATCCTCACTCCTGCGAAGCATCAAAGGAACCAATGCCCCACAAAGCCTTGCCCAACAGCTGCCACTCCACAGCTAAGTTCTGCGTATTGGTGCAGAGCCCAGCTGCCGGTGCCCTCACGCAAACCCTCTCCAAGGCAGCCTCTGAACAGCAAGATTTTTAATTGCCTTCCTCCTGCCATAGTGCCCTGGGGCAGGACCTGCCAGCAGACCAGCCATCCTCACAGGGAGGAGGGCATGAAAGCCCCAGTGAAAGAGGAGCAGAGCAGCAGGAAGCAACGAACACCTGGAGATCCCACTGTGTTTTCCTTTGCTCTCTTGAGGATGAGCACAGGTCCGGTGAGTTAATTGGGTCCTTTCCCCCTCTTTATCTCACCAGTGTCTGGCTGCTGCCAGGTTGCTTTGAGCTTTGGTGCAGCTGATTTCCACTCAGGGTCTGTGCAAAAAAGGATGAGAAGCCTCAGTGCAAAGTTCCTGGCAACAGCCCAAATCCAGAGATTGGGAATTGGGTCACTGGGTTCAACTTCTGAAAACCATCCTTTCAGGAGGGGTAGTAAAAGCAACCACAGTCGCCTTCACCATGGAAGCCAGAGCCGGGCACTTCCGCGGCTCCTCCACCACACCCTCCACATGTTATTTCATTTACCCTCTTGCAAGAACACTCGCATGTTGATGGAGCAGCCTGGAGAGGGACAGCCCTGACTTCCAGGCGTGCACACGGGAGACATGATTCAGGTAAGCAGCACGTAGCTGAAAGCGCATCGCTACGCAATGCTCACCCGGAGGAATGCAGAAGGCGAAACATGAAGCCACTTGTCTGGCAAGGCGAATAATCCTTCAATCATCTGCCAGGCCCTGCAAGCGCCGGGGAGCTCAGCGCTCTGGGTTGAGAAAGATGAGGATGCCTCCAACCAGCAGTGTACCACCTCTTACTGACCACACTGCGGACGTGCTGCTGTATTTCCTCTGTGTTGAGTCCAGAAGAGTTCAGCAAGAGACATACAAAACAACATGAAAGAAAAACCCAAACAGCAGCCAAGCAACTGGCGTGTCCTCCAGAAGGTGTGAAGAGCAGCCCTGCTCTGATGGTTTGACATGTTAGCACCAGTCAGCGCTGTGATGACGGGCTGGCGCGTGCTGTGGTGGGGGAGAACATGCCCGTCAAGAAACACTGCCAGTCCAATGGGTCAAGACAGTGTTTTGAACACAAAGACTCTCAAAGCAACTCAGTCCATGAGGAGTAATATATCAAGTAATTTATCGAGTCACGGTAATACTGACTCATCAATGACTGTCACTAGGTTGGGTTGCCCCATGCATTTGGCTGATTTAGGAAAAGGCCGGGAGCAATGTCCTTGCCCAGGTTCTGCAAGCAGCACAAACCTCTTCCATTTAGCAAATCCACAACAAACTTCCCCAAAAGGCTGGGGGCAAATGCGGAAGGGAGCACAAACAGGACTCGGGGAGTGGAGATTCACAAGGAGCACACTGAGGTTGCTCCAGATCTGGGTGCGGAGTGGGACGAGACGCCCTTGGGAATGACCCCACCCAACTTCACCACGAAGAAAACACAGGCCAGATGTTCAGACAACTTCACGTGTTAATTTGCTATAATTCAGGTGGCTGGTGCTCAGGCCGCACCAATCATGAAACAAAGCACTGTCAGCTCAGATCGTGAAACCCTCCAGTCAACTAACCACGTCTTCATGGTGTGCCAGGCCGCTTCTCTCATCTCCACCTCCTTTGGTTTTCTTCTCAGTGGCCACAAGATTTGAAAGCTTTATGACTCACTGAGCTAAGATTTTCCATGCCACACCAGAACTCCTGGTTCTTCAGTGTATTCCAAAACGTTACGACACACCAGAAGGACAGGAGATAGCACCAAGTGCACATGACCTCCTGAAAGAGCAGGAGGGTAAGAAGGCAGAAACAGAGTTTTCCCCCCAATCCAGCTCAGGTTGAGGAAGCAGCGAGGGGAAAGAAGAATCAAAGGCAAACAGCAAATCACATCCAACATCTTGCAATAGGCTGAGGACCCACTATGTTTTGCATGAAATAAAAAGTCAGAAATATGTCATTAAGTGTCAAGGAGCTAATGCAATATGCAGAAAAGCTTCTGCTGGCACACTGAACTACTTCCAACCTTTTACTAGCTGCTTCTCTTACCCCCTCATATGATGAGCACATACAGTAAGGAAATCTATACGGCTTAGCATCTAGATAAACCAACACAGAAGTCAAGATCAGACATTCAGTATGTCTTCCCCAAGTGACAGCCCTTTGTCCAGATCACCTCTTTTTTCAGCACAGTGCTGATGTCTCTTGTGGTGCAGCAGTGAAAAGTACACATACGATTATGTTAAGGGTGGGGGAGAATCAATAGGGACATGATTTGAATTTACAGCATTCGTCAGTCACAACTTGCAAATAAACAGCTGTCCCAGTAGGTCCATGCAGACTTAAGAGCACAACAGTAAAACACAAGATTTTTCCTCCCCTTATAAAAGAGTTTTACTTATATAAAAAGGTGTCTTTTAAAAAAAAGGGCAAACTGAAAAAACATAGTTAGTTTAGACTCGATTCCAGCAGAACAAGCACATCCTGCTTCACTTGGCCTCACCAGTCACTCCACGGCAGCAGCAGCTTTCCAAAGCCAAGTTAAGAGATTTAATTACCAGCATCAATTCAGACACCAAAGCGTTGAACAAAATCCTCATTTGTGAGTGAAGCCTGCAGAATCGTCGCTGAGCAGGCTCTGGTGATCTCCAAAGCTGACAGCTGGATGCCCAGGCTTATCAACTGCTAGAGCACACGCAAAAAAAAGCTCTGAATACTTGCAGTGCCGAGCAAGCCTTCAAGGCGGCCCCACCGTCCTCTTAAAAAGGCTCACATAAATAGGGAAGCTTCATTTATTAATACTTCAGAGATATAAGTGGCCTTGTAGGAGCGGCTCAGTGCGTATCTGCGCAGCAGGAGGATGGGCTGAAGAAGACCACCCGCTCCGTGTGGTGCATCTATACCATCCCCAGCCAGTTTTTAACCACTTCAGGTTATAAATGCAGCAGGTAAATTTGCTACCTTGCATGAGGTGACCTTCAGGCAGAGAGCCAGCGCCGCTGGTCAGCGCACACAAACTGCAAAGCAGGAGGATGGAGCCACAGGAGTCATTCTCCTGGCCGGCCAATAAACAATATTGCGAGGAGCCCGGCTGCCCAACAGCTCCGTGCCTCCCCTGTGCTGGGTTCCTCAGCCATGGCAATGACAGTGCGAGAGAAGAGGGGGAAGAAAGCAAAACAAAGCACAGAAGCAAAAGGGAGATAAACATGACCCAGTTAGACCAGCTGTCCCCAGCTCCTGCCCATTCTCAGCAGGAGGGCTCATCTGGGACCTGAGGAGCTGGCCGATGCTGTCCCTTTCCTGCTCCCTCCCACGCCGCTGCTGCAAACAAGGGGTCAGATAAGGAGCCAGCTTAGGTCAAGACTGGTTTGACTCTGTTTCAAGCCCAGGGGAGTGGATTCGGCGCTGATTTTACACCTCACCCATCCTGTTTGCCTCCCCGGGGCGGAGGCCAGGACACAGAGTGGCACGAACGCCTGGCTGGCTGGACCCAAAAACCCCGGGGCCATGGCAGGGGCAGCACCGGCACAACTACATGCCAGCCGAGATGTGGCCAGTGCCAGGAAGCGTCAGTGCTTCCTGCTGTCCTGGTGTCACACATCATTGGGCGGTCGGAGATCATGGACTTTGGCTTTTGCTTCCTGCTCCCGACGGAGCAGGGGCAGGTCCCGGCATACGGCCATAGGGAGAGTAATGTGACTCACTCATTAATCAAGGAACAGCAAGGTGGACATCTGACCTGTCAGGCTCGGGGGGCAATGAACGCCAAAATGAAGCCCAGTGCCCACGAAGAAAGGTCTGGATGCCACAGGACCCATTTACTCCTGGTGAGACCAAAACAGGGGTAGGCAGGGAACGCCGATGGCTTTGGCATGCATTGTTTTCAACAAGGGGGGATAACGGGGTTGCATTGTGGTTCACCACGGCGGCCTTAACACACACCACCATTCGATTTTGTATGCAGTATCAGAATCAACCTCTAGAGAGGAAAAAAAAATGGAAAAGCCTTGTTCTGTCATCCCTTTTCATGCAGCCGGGAGAAGCTGGTTGTTTGTACAACGCTGAGTGCCTGCAGCGCTCAGGCCTGGCCAAAACCACTGTGGCAGCCCCATGACCACTGGCTCCCCTTGCCCCAACACCTGGCAAAGTGGGCTCAGCCACATCTCGTGATCTCTTGTCCACCTCCAATTTCAGCAGGGAGCTCCTTGCCCCCAGTTTGGCAGTACACAGCCCTGTCAGTTCAAGTGGCTCTCGTCAGGAGAAGAATTATCATCCATTTTAGCCTTAAACTAACCTTGATCGCTTAAAGATGCAGGAAGCCTGTTCCACACAGGCGCCAACACACGAGGCAGCACAGACGTCCACAAGCAGTGTGGACCCCAAGGATGAAACCCCACCATTTACAGTGATGACTTTGTGCCAATCAAGTCAAGATTGGGCAGGATCTGACTGCAGCCATCACACACCAATGGCAACGGGTGCCAACCTGCGAGGCTTACATGCAGCAAGGGCATCATCCTTCCTCCATGCAGACCCTCTGACCCAAATCTCTCTAAATTTCCAGCCCAGTGAAGCCAGTGACAGACCTGACCTCTCTGTCTGGCAGCTCTCTGGCTAGTGCCTGGGCCACAGACCCACTCATCCTCAGCCACTGACACAAGTCACAGCCAGACACTGAGACACATCAAAATCCTCCTCCCAGCCTGGCTCCCAGATCACAGCATCAGGCTGGACCAGAGCGCACCTGCAGCAAGGTGTTTTACACCAGTGCTGGTAGTTCGGCACATACGGACCATCAGGCAGCACCAAATTGCTGTGCCTGTTGGGGAGGCATGAGGGGGTGGGACTGAACCCAATCCCCCCCCCAGCCCTCAGCCCAAAACCCAGTTTGCTCATCCGGAGGAAACCCATCCCTGGGGCTCTGCGGGTAAGCAGGGGTCCTATCCTGCCCCTGCGGGGTCCAAGCCCCGTTTGGGAGCTGCCGCAGGGGTGGGAGCCGCCGTGCCAGCAGGAGCCGGGGACGAAGCGGCCCTGCGAGGCGTTGCCATGGAGAAGGCGGCGCAGCAGCATCCCGCATCCCACGCCCGCGGGTGGGCGCCCCCTGTCCGGCGCCCATAGGGACGGGCACCGCCCGGGCACGGCGGCGGGGGCCCGCTGCCCATCCCCTACACGCCGCCCAGGCCACACCGGGGCCGGAGGGCACGCCAGGCCCCGCCGGACCACAGATCCGGGATGCCGGAGTTGGGAAGCGGGGGCATGCCGCGGGACACCGCCGCGCCCCAGCCGGGGGACAACCCCACGCAGCGCCTTGGGGTGAGGTTGGTCGTGAGGCTCGACTCCCGCCCTCCCCGCCTCCCCCACAGCAGGGAAATGGCAGCCGCCGAGCGGAGAGACAGGGGAGAACGGCAGCCCCCCGCCCCGCTGCCGGCGCACCCAACAAATCCCCCCACCCACTCCGTCTCCCCGGCGCGGCCAGCGCCCCTGAGGCACCGGAGAACGGCAAACACCAGCCCATCCATCCCCCCGCCATAAAACCACCACCCGAGGGGAGGCGAGCGGCGGTGGGGCCGCTGCCCGGTGGCGCTGGACTCACCCCCGCCGCGGTCCGCCGTACCTGCCGGCACGGCGCTGCGCTGCGCAGCGCGGAGCCCGCCCGGCCCCTGCCCACAATGGGCCGCGACTGCCCCGCCCCGCCCGCACGGCATTGTCACGCCCCGCGCGCTGACGTCATCCCGCCGCGGCCACGCCCCCTGCCGCCGCCGCCGCCGCCGCCGCCGGGAGTTGTAGTGAAGCGCGGGCGGCGCCACGGGCGCGGCTGGGCTCGGGCACCGGATGGAGGGACGCTCAGCGGGCGGCGGCCTTGCGCAGGGCAGGGGGCACGGTGAGGAGCTCCCGCCGTTGTCTGTGCTGCAGAGGAGCCGCAGTGGAGGCGGGATGGGAGCACAACGGGGAGGGTCAAGCTCCCACCCAGACAAGCGATGAATCACAGACTGGTTTGGGTGGGAAAGGACCTTTCAAGGTCATCCAGGCCAACGCCCTGCAGGGAGCAGGGACATCTGCAACCAGAGCAGGGTGCTCAGAGACCCAAGGGCCAACCTGACCTGCCATGGTGCCAGGGATGGGGCTTCTCCCACCTCTTGGGGCAACCTGGGCCAGGGTCTCACCACCCTCAGTGTAGAAAACTTCTTCTTTCTCTCTAGTCTCAATCTCCCTCTCCCAGTTGAACCCATCAGCCCTTGTCCTGTCCCAACAGCCCCTGCTGAACAGCCCCTCCCCAGCTTTCTTACAGCCCCCTTGAAGCACTCAAAGGCCACACTAAGGTCTTCCTGGAGCCTTCTCTGCTCCAGGCTGAACCCCCCAGCTCTCTCCGCTCTCCTCCCAGCAGAGGGGTTCCACCCTCGGGTCATTGCTGTGGCCTCCTCTGGCCCCGCTCCAGCAGCTCCATGTCTCTGCTGTGCTGAGGAGCCCAGAGCTGGACCCAGCACTGCAGGGGGGTCTCACCAGAGCAGAGCGGAGCAGAGGGGCAGGATCCCCTCCCTCAACCTGCTGCCCACGCTGCTTTTGATGCAGGCCAGGAAGATAAATTTTCATCTGACTGGCAACATGGGTGATCATGGACACGCAGGATCAACCTCCCAGCTGCCTGAAAAGTTCTCCCAAGCTACAACATTCTCTGCTCATTGGCTTGGATTTAAGAAATCAATTTTCCGGGGGTTCCTATTTCACATAAATCAGAGCAGCAATTTCCACGTGCACTGGAATAACCTCATGGCATGAGATAAGGCCGTGGGCTTCATGCAGAAGGAGCAGTTATTGCTTTTGGTGCAAATCAAAACTCCAGATCAAATTAATAGCGTGTAACATTTTAGCTTATGTAAGCATTTTTTTTTCTGGGTAAGAGGTCAAGCTATTTACACCATGTATGAATTTTTTTCTCGGCAACAACTGTGTGGGAAGGTCTGAAATGCTGGAAGGGATTTACAGGGATTGTTTTCCATATGGAGCCCGTGCAAATTGACACAGAGACAAAAGAAGGGCCAATGATGGGAAAGTAAAGAATGAGCATCCTTCAGGGAGCTGATACCAAAGCACAGAACAAAACATAATGTGAGAACTGGGATAGGTTATACCCGGCCATCCAGACACCTTGGTGGCCTCTCTGTACGAGGCAGAGAGACAGGAATGTATGTATGTAGACTCCATGCAAGTGCTCGACAGGTGAAGCACCTACAGGCCTGACACTGGCTTTTTCTGCCCATCTAAGCTCCATCACAGGATGTGATCTGCCAAATAAAACCAGAGTTGGACCCACAGAGTTTCAAACCAGCCTATATGGGTTCAGTCCCAAACCCCGCACTTCCATGTTCCAAACAAGTGGTCTATACCATCCCTGGAGGAAAATGCATTTTAGTCTCAGGAATGGTTACGCCCATTAGAGAACTTTGTTACGACAGATTTGCTGGACTTTTTTAAGACAAGAAGGTCTATTTATCTCAACAAAGTCACACTTTCATAAAATGGATTTTCTCCTTCTTCCCACAATGCCCAGTCTTCTTCCTAACCTCTTCCGGTCTCCTGTAGCAATGAGCTCCACAGGATAAGTGTGACTTGCCAAGGGCAAAACAATTTCACTTGGTTGGTTGTGCATTTCAAAGTCATCCCAATTCTCTGTTCCTGGGCTGGCTTCACCTCTGAACTTTTTAAAATGGCTCTTCACAGCCCAGCCTTTGGCAAACAAGAACCAGCCCTCAAGCTGCCATCCTGAGAATGAATCTTTCATCGGGGAATCCATCCTGTGCCTCCCTGGAAACCAGACAATACTCTGAAAACTGAAATAGCCCCTTCTGAAACCATCGACACCTTTCTCTAAACATGCCTGTCTTGCCAAGGACTCACCATTCCCCAGAATTATGAGAAGATGTGAACAGTCAGAGTGCCTCAGAACCTGTCTCTGTGTCTGTGCCAGCCCACAGCAGGAGCTGCATGACCGTAATTCCTGTTCTAATGCGATGTGATACATGAGGTGTCCCATCTGGGTAATGGCGGGGCTTTGGAGATTCCCAGTGCTGGGACCCTTCATTGCAGAGGGACATGTTGGAGGCTTCATCTCAAGCTGAAGTACCAGAGAAAGGGCTCACAGATCATTCTGGCAGAAGGAGTAATTACAAATTGGCACAACTAGCTGGTTTTTGCACAGTGGTACTGCTTGGACCCAAGATGCAAATGACGACGTGCTCACCGTAGTGTGTAGGTGCTCTCTTAACATTAACTTGGTGTTGGAACAATGGGAGGTGGCAATCATGGAGACAGTTTGGGGATAGAAGGTGTCAAGGGCAGGTTATTTGGAGCAGTAAGCCCAATGGTGGTGCTGTGAAACTGGTTGGACTCGAGGATAAGCATATCTATGCTGGGGAAGAGCCAGCACAGCTTTGGGCAAGAGAAATTGTAACTCACAAAATCTACTGCAGTCCTTGGATGGAGCCAAAGATTTGGTGGACAATGGAGACCTCACGGCTATTACAGATATGTATTTCCTAAAGACTCTGACAAAATCCTTCATCAAAGGCTCTTGAGGAGACTAAGGAGCCATGAAAAATTAAGTGGTTTAAAAACAGAAGCCACAAAGGCCAGACAGGGTTGGTCAGTCTTCACAGTGGAGGGATGCCCAGGGGAGTTTGGAGGATATCTGTGCAGGGGTCTGTGCTGCTCAGTGTCTCATTAATGATGTGGAAATGGGGGCGGGTGGGGAGGTGGCAATGGTTGCTAGTGACACTGAGCTGCTTGGAAAGGCTGACAGCAGCAAATCACAGAAGGACCTCAGGACACTTGGTGATCAAATGACAGATGAAATTCAGTGGAGATAAATGTAAGCGATGAGCCTCAGAGGACGCATTCCTAACGTCACACACACAGTGATGGGCTCTGAACTGACAGTCACCCCACAGGAAAAATATCCTGGGTTATAACAAGAAGTTTGATGAAAATATGGACTCATTGCTGAGCAGCAGTCAAAAAAGCAACTAGACGGGTAGGAGTTAATGAGGAAAGAGGAAAAACCACTGTATGAATTCCTGGTTTGCTCTCTTGAATACTGTGAGCAGTTCTGGTCTCTGTTCTCACCAAAGAACTAATGAGCAAAGATATGGAGCATTTTTCTCCCAGGTAACTGGCTAGGGTAGGACTATTCAATACAGCATTTCTATACAAGCCTCGGGCTCAGGAAGTCCTGGAGCTGCAGCCTGCTGCAGGCGAGGAGAGTTTACTGGAAAATATCCCCATATACTTCTCATACCCTTGGCTTATCACGCGCCATTGGCTCTGAGAGAGAGAAAGGATGCCAGGTGGGATGGTCCCCGTGTTCAACCCAGCACAGCTTTTCTTACATTCTTGCATTGACCTTTTTTATTCTACAAAATGACTTCCCAGGGCTCCCCTTCCCACCCCCCTCCTCCAGGGCATTTGTTAGCCATGTAGTGATGGTTTGATCTGGGAGCTCGCAGCCTGGGCAAGCAGCTGCATAACTGTTGGCATCTGGAAGTGCATCTTCCTCATCGAAATGGCGCAGCCATTTTCTTGTAATTGCCTCCTCAGAGCTTGTTTGGAGGCTGCTTATCAAGTCCCATTGTGTTGCTTTCCTGCTTGTTTTTCCAACAGCCGCCTATTAAATTAAGCTCCTGTATTCAGACAGGAAAGCCCAATAACCAGCTGCCCAGAGCCTCTCTGGCTAGGTAGGACACATGCAATAGTCATCCCATAAGACAGATGAGCATCCAGTCCTGAGAAGGGGAGAATGTGGGTACCAAGCCTGCCTGGAGAATAATCCCTATAATGCCTTGTAACAGGAGGTTTTCGATAGAATTTGTTCGTTGAGTGTGAAACTAAACCTGGACTTTCTCTGAGCTGAGGGAACAAAAATGGGTATCTTGTTCTAAATCTGTAAGAATATACTTGGTATTGTTCATCCTTAGCTGCTCACTGGACCCTATAAATGTTCTCTGAGCTCAATCCGTGTGAGATCAATACTGTCTTATCCCTGGGGGTGAGTTTTTATGTGTCTGTTCCAGTGAAACTTAAAAGGGCACTCTTGATTCAGCTGAGAGTAATGGAATACGGAACCCATTCCCTTACAAAAATTAAAGAAAATTGATTTTGGAAAAAAAAAAGCCCTCTCTTCTTGAGATTATAGTCTTTCATGTTGCACGGCTGATCTGCTCAGCAGGAAAATGGGCCATAGCTTTTATTTAATTGTTGTTTTGGTCTAAGCTGAAGACTTGCCCCAAACAAATAAAACCACACTCTGAGCTGCTACCACCATCCTGCCCCGCTGGAGCTCATGGGAAGATTTCGATTGACTGCAATCCAGGCTGGTTTTAGCTCAAAGGTGGGAGGCAGCATTATGCTTTTTGCTCTTTTTTTTACTATAAGGCTTTTAGGGTATGTAGAGGACGTTTTGTGGCTCTGTATCTGAGCTGGGAGGTTCTGCTTGAAAACAAACCGCACCCTAAGCCAGCATTATCTCTAACAGCGCCGAGCCCAATCTCGCCCCAGGATTCACATCAGCTCCCAGCAGCTGGCAGGGGGAGGCGAAGCTTCGGCGTAATGTTTCGTGGCCTCAAAAGGGAAAATAAATGCGTTCCCAAGGCAGGACTCAGCCGTGCCTGTGTTGGCTGGGAGTGTTAGCAGAGACTCAGTGGATTTAGGTCCTGAATCTGCAAAGTCCTTAAGCTTGTAAGGAATTTGTAATTTGCTTGTAAGCAAATTCCTGTTCACTTCAATGGCATTTAATCACATGCACAGAAATGCTTTATGGTGTACAAGGGAGTTTTACCTTGGTAGAGGTGGGGATGTTTAGCCCAAGCAACTGACTTCTTTTCCAAGGTGTTCAGAGAAGGGTAAAATGTAAGAAATTATTACAGAGCAGATGACTGTGAGACTTCTTGTCAACAGCTGCTGCCTCTCGTTGAGGTCTTCCTCCAGAGCTGCCTTGTCCAAGCCCACTCTCTGCTGGGAGATGCTGGGAGAGCACAGCCTCTGCTGGCTGCTTCCCCTGCACAAATCCCCACGGCCTTCAGGGAATGGATGATTCGAACGAGTGGCAGTGAGATCTAAAGCACTTGCAGGCATGCTGGGGGTGTAGGAAGCCATTAATAATTGCAGTGCCTCGGCCAGGGTCTTTCACCCCACGCCTCTCTGCAGCTCCTGCAGTTGCTTTCTTCCCCTTGTTTGCTTTTTCCAGCTACCAGACGCGCCTCGTGTTTCCCTCACCATCCATCCATCCTCCTGTCTGTCTCCCATGAGATGCTGCGCGTGTAGCCCTGCCCTGGTTTGGATCATCTTGCTTGTGCCTGCCCTGCCTTTGGCAGGCTTCTGCTACGCAGCTCCTGACTGTGAAGCCAAGGGTGAATCCTTCTCCCCGGATCCTCCTGTCAGTGCCAGGCTTCATCCACAGTCTTGTGCCAGCATCAGATGCTGGGTCTCGGGAAAATGTGCTGTTCAGGATGGGTCGAGGGCACTATGTCTCCCTTCTAGACTCCTCAACCCTGCTAGAAAACAAGCCATTCCTGATTAGGGATCTGTAACTTTGCCCATGTCTTTTTTCTGCCCCCTATTCCTGGAGATGACTTTTCTTGTACTGAATTGCTAGCAAACGTACCAGACAAAAAAACCCTGTTTCAAGGTAGATGGAGCAAATCCTCAATGGATGAAAGTTCAGTGCCTCGTTATCTTCCTCATATCCAAGTTTATTAATCTCCTGAGAGCAGGGAAAGAGGTAAGGTGAGGGATAGCGACCAGGGAAGATGTAGAACAGGAGGAAGAGGAGAGAAGGGATAGGAGAGGGGTGTAAATCAGTGTCCCTCTCTCAAGCCCAGAGACCACTGCAGATTTACACCAGCTGTTGCTCGGGCTGTCAGAGGAGGGTTTAACAGGGATGCCTACACACATGGCCTACAGGGAGAGCTGCTTTTATGTGTTCACATCTAGCAGGGGCTGAATTTACTGCCTTGGCACAGGGGCCAGCAAAAAGCCAGGGCGTCACTTAAATCCCATTTAAAACCTCAGATTAAGGCTTTGCAGGAAGTGCAAATGGGGAGCTGGAAGTGGCCTGGCCAGATGCCGGCTCCATTGCTTGGGGGAGTGTGCTACAAACCCACCTTGCCATGACGGCCAGGGAGCCAAGTGAGGCTGTTGCCTTATCTGTAGAACATCCATTGGTAGAGAGCTGTAGCAGAGACAGAGTGAGGAAGTGCCAAGTCAACTTAGGCTCATGCTGAGCCTCCATCCTCTTAATGGAGCATAAAACAGTTAACCCCCAGGTCACCAGGTGGGTCCCAGCCCAACTCCACCATCCGTTATGGAGAGGAGCTTATCTGATCGGAATTAGGAGCCTTCATCAAGGGCCTTGCTGCATTTGAAGTGTCTTAATCCTCCTGATTTTTGATATGATTCAGTCTTCTAAGCACCTACCTTACTTTTGCAAGATACCTAAGCCATTCTTGACAGCGTTTGTCCCTAGTGACTCAGCCAAGGTCACACGTGGAGCCTGTGGTCAACCTGGGAACTGCTCCCAGATACCCTGAGTCCTGGCTGAGCACATTAAATCACAAGACCGACTCTGTCTTGCTCACTATTTTGGTCACCCTGATTTGTCCTGCATCATTAAATTTTTACAGCGCCTGGCTCCAGATGACTTGAAGTTTGTGACTCCTGTCTCCACTAAGTGCAGAGCTAAGGGGTTTTGTTCTGCCCAGCAAAAGGTTTGGAATGTGAAGACTCAGCGATCAACACAGGCAGGAAAATTTCTCCCATCCCTGACGGTGGTGTAACTGGACATACATGCTCCCAGTATCTTTCAAAGCATCAGTGTGGCTTTTGCAGGTCCTGGTACTGCATTTCTCCTGTTGAGAGATCACAGAGCAGCCGTCCTGCGTGGATGGAGCAAGCACAGGACTGCTCCACCCTCCCTGCTCCATGGCTGGCCACTCCTGGGGTGACATCAGTGCCCTGAAATCATCTCTCTCGGTGGGCATATTTGCTTGTGGGTTTTCCCTGGAGGGCTTCTTGTTGGTCTCCAGTTGCAGTTTCTCTGCTGTGAGGACTTTCTCAGGCTTGCATGCCCTTTGCCATTGTACCCAGATTCTGTTCCACCCCAGGGTCTCTGGGTCGCTTCATCAGCTCTCAGAGCCACTGTGCTGCGAGTGCTGTTTGCGATGGGGAGGACAGGTATTGCAGCCACCTCTGGCTGCTCTGGGCTGCACCCACAGGAATAGCATCACAGGAAAGTTTTCCTGGCTGGGCATGGGGATGGACAGTGCAGGAAAATTTTTCTGTTTCCTCTGCTCAGCCTTTTTCCTGGCTGCCCAAGCACACAAACCTTTCCTCCTCCTCCTCCTCCTCCTCCTGCCTTGCAGTAATTTTAAATCCATGCACAAGGCTCTGGCTGATATCTTGGCAGGACAGAGGTCCTCAGTATCTAAAAGCCATCCATAGCTGGTGCTGCTCAGAGGTCTCAAACTCAGATTGCAGCCTTGGGAGAGCAATGTCTCCCTGGCATAGAAGGAGCCCCTGGGAGAGCAGGGGTGAGCGGCTTTGCCGTGGGGTGGAGAGCTGGGGATAGTAGGAGATGCAGCGGTGACAGCAGCCTCCCTGCACCTCCTGCCCCAGCGAGCTGGATGGACCCTGGCCATGCCTTCCCTGCCCCAAATCACTGGTGACACAAGGGTGTTGCCAAGCTGGCAGAAAGAGAAATCACCATCACACCAACAGCAAAGGGGACCTCCCCAGTTGCAACCTCCTTAGTCACAGCTGGATTACTAACCCCATTCTTCTATTTTCCACGGGGGTGGCATGAGTAAGAGCTGACTCCTAGGGCTGGCTGTTGCCTCCAGACGCACTTAAGGAGAGAAATGCTGACAGGACTATCAGGCTGGTTTAGTTTCAGGCCAAATCAAGGGAGCTGAATGGTTGTGCTAGGAGTGGGATGCTGACTTAGGTAAAGGACAGACCCGGTCCAGTGGTGCTGGGATGGAGAGGGCTGCCCCAAGCATCCTCCAAGGCAGTGTTGTTTGGAGGGGATGGGCAGGCATAGCTCAGCCTTTTCCACCATCTCTGAAACACTACAGTCCCTCCAGTAATTATATTTGGGCCATGGACTTACCTTGGAGAAGAGCCCCCACCTCCTGCAGCAAGCCTGGTCTGTCCATGGCTTTCCCATGGCAAGTTGGGTGTGAGATCAGGTCTTGGGAGCACTTTTCATCTCCCAGATGCCCCGCTTATGTATAAGGGACAATGCAAATGATGAGCATAGGTTACAGGTTTCAGGGCTCAAACACACACAAAGTCTCTCATGTTTCCCGCAGCTCCCAGCCATGGGTATCACAGCAGCTCAGGGCTCCTGGCTCCAGCCTCCCCACAGCTGGCCAGGCGTTTGCAGTGCAGAACATGGGAGATGGAGGTCCCCGAGGTCCCCCAGCTCCCTCTGGGGCTGCAGTCAGGGTCTGCCCCCAGACCCCGGGGTGTTTCCCCTCCTTGTGCAGACCCGGGAAGGGGAGAAAGGGGGAAGAAGAACTTCCTCACTTGGGCTGAGACGATGGGAATGAAACCTCGCTCTCCCTGCACCGAGGCGGTGGGAATGTAAGCTCAGCCCCTAGGCAACTTAATGGGCTTTTAAGAAAACCCTTTGTATCGGATCCATTCTTCTTCCCAAAGCTTGCTGGCTCCGCTCCAAGGGGAAACCTTTGATTCTGCAAATACACCACAATTATCATCCCGAGGAGTCTCAGCTATAGCGCTCCCTGCCTCCGAAAGATCAGCAGGATGCCAGAGAGGTGCTTAAATCATTTCATCCTAAGAAAGCCGTGGGCTGTAACAGCTTCCCTGTTGCTTGGAAAAAGCCACCCCTCTCCCAACAGCCTGGCTCCATTTTTCTTCCAGTGATACAGTCGCTAGTGGAGGCAGGGCAGGCAGTGCTGCAGAAACCAGGGCACTGGGGTTCCCGGTGATTCCATCAGTCTTCAGACAGGGGCTTGCAGTGATTTATGAGCTCACAAGAATCTCGCCGTGGAGTTTTCTCCCAGTCCCCATTTTTTATTGCTGTGCAGATAGGGATTCAGCGATAGAGCTCTTCTGAGTACCGTAGCAAGCTCTGTCTGTTTGACAGTTTGCAAATATTTTTCTCCAGCGTTGCACAGGTCCATGTGCACAGCCTTGCCACCTCCCAGCACCGAGAAGCTCAGCTTGGCCTGGAGGACCCCAAAAGCAAAAGCTTGCCAAGCACAGCACCCACTGCCTGACTCCTGTCACTTGCTCACAACTCCCCTAAGCCCTCCCCATCTCCTTAAGAGAGGTTCCTATTACTTTAAAATTGCTGGCATGTTTTTTTATAGAAGTATTTTTAATTTCTTCAGATTATACAAATCCTGCCCTTCTGCCATGCTCTCCAGATTAAGGCTGGATGTTTTTGAAGGGATTTAGGGGTTTGGTGCATTGCTTCCAGCAGGAGCCCAGCGCTTCTCTCCTTGTCAAAACCCCCCTTCAAAGCAGGTCATCACTATTTTTCTGCAGCTGTTTTTCTTTGCAGTTTAAGTAAAGCTTTCAAGTTATAACTCATTGATGTGAGGCCAGATTCAGAGGCTGTCAGTTCCTTTGTGTATCCTCAACTTGTCCAGGGGTGTTTAGTTTTATTTTGGGATGGCTGTTTGCTTCTGGGGCTTGCTGCAAAGCGGTGCATTTATCAGCCCTCTGCTGCCACGTTATTCCGCCCACCAGTGACGGCGTAAGCTTGCAGCGCTGCTGCATCCGGCCCCTGCAGCTACCTTGCGCTGTGCCTGCTTTTCTGCAAGGGCAAAGGACTTTGCAAGCAGGATTTTGCTCTGGCCACATGTAGAGAGGACAGTCCCAGCACAAAGTCCAAGTCACGTAAGACACGTACATGATGCAGCTGGATGCCTGCGAGCTCTTTGTCGATAAAATTCATCGCCAGGCGAGGTGACAATCGGAACTGCAACTATCACTAGGTCCATATCTGGTGTTAGGTGTTATCTGGATGTCCTGGAAGAGCGTGAAGCATGGGCCGAAGTCCGGTGGTCTCATTCTTCCATTTTTTCTGCCCTGGACAAAACGAGCTGTTACCTCCACCCATGCCGGTGTCAATTGATGGACTTTGGGCAATTAACATGAGCGATAAGCTTGTCCGCAGTCGTCCCCACACACACGTCTACACCAATGATGTCATGTAAAAAAACTGCGTATAAATATGGCCCCAATATCGACCCCAAGTTGGGACAGGAGAAGACTCGGCACCAGACCGACGGATGAATGGACGAATTCGCTCCCCTCTTCACCCCCGCACTGGGGACGCCCTGTGGGTAAGATTCTCTGCCTCAGCCGACACTGAGTGATACTGTTCTCCCCGGGTGTATTTTGTATTTTGTGTGGTAGTAATCATGATTTTACTTACTCCTAATGCACTGTTTGTGCATTAACGGGCTTGTGTTACCACGTAGCCGGGCTACAACAGACAGGTTGTGAGCGTTCGGTATCAGATCTATACAGTCTCGCTGGTAAATAAGCCGTAACTCTGCAGTTTGTTTATCAACAGCAATACCAAAAGAACCTGTAAATGTTGCCCTGTAAATAAACCGACATTATTCGTGCCCACCACCACCACCCCCTACCCCACCCCGATTTTGCTTGTCTCACATATTCGGTGTCGGCCTTAAGGCCGGTTTTATTTCCCGCTTTTCGCAGCATTTTTAAATTGATGCAGCAAGCGGGATATCGCCATGGATCAACTACCGCAGGAGCACAATTGTGCGCCATCCCCGGCAGGGATGGAGCAGGCCCAGCAGTTTTGGAACGACGAGGAAAAGGTGGTAGAGCGGGTAACACAATGCAAGAGCCAAGGGAGGCTCCAAATCGGAAAGGGTGCAGGAGCTGTGTGTGCCGTGTTGGGAGCACGCGTGTCCTGCGTGCAAGAGGAAATGGAAAGTTTCCCGGCGCCTGCAGGAGTTGGGGATGTGGAGTGCGGGGTTTGGGATGGGAGAGTGCGGTGCTTAGGGTGTCGTTAGCCTTTGAGAAGGAGACCCGCGGCACGGCCGAGAGCCAGGCGAGAGAGCTTTGACGTGACAATGAGCTGTTCGGAAAGTGGTCGAGAAACGTGCGAGACAGCTGTTAAGTCCGAACGAACCGCTACAAAGGCAGTCGGAGGAGCGTGTAAAGGCGGCGTTAAGTACAAACGAACTGTTAGAAAAGCTGTTGTCTGAGCGGCCGAGAGGGACAGAAGGTTCCAGGGCAGCCTGGATAAACTGCTCGGCCAGGCTGGAGACGTAGCGTCCCCCAAAGCACTCCAGCCTGTCCCTCCCACAGCCCGCCATGAGGAGCCCGGCACACGGGCCGAGGACAGCTGGTGCCACGGCGGCGGTACCGAGGAGGGAGCGGGCGCTGCCCCGGCGCCGGTAACCGCGGTTACTGGGACGGGGAAGGAGATCGAGTCGTGCTGAGCGGAGAGGAGGCAGAAGGGTGTCGGGGCCGTGGTGTTTGTAACGGACGCTCCGCGCTCGGGACCCGAGCTGGCACAAGGGCAGGATAAACGTGCCCGCAGGCTGGGGATTGATGGCGCGTTTCACTGAACGGACAGAACCGCGTCCTGCTGAGCGGGGAGAGAGGGGAACCTGTTGTTATCAAGACTGCGGGATTTTCGGATTGAGCAGCCCCTGTGCAAGCGGCAGCAAATGCCCGAGATCGCGTGCGGCTGAACGGCCCCAGCAGCGCTGCTGCCGGCGCGGCGGCGCGGCCCGCTGCAGAGCGGCCTCGGGGCGGGTTTGCTCGGGCGGTGCTGGATGGCGGGCACCGGGTGGTGCGGGCTGGAACAGCCCCCGACAGCCACCCGAACCGTCTGACTCGCAGCGGCACCCCTCAGCCGGCATCCACAGCGCGGTGCGGCCGCGGGCCGTGCTGCGGGCCTTAGGGCAGCGCCGGAGCCGGAACCCCGAGCCGGGTAAGGGAACCCGCGGCGGCGAGGCCTGCGGGGGCTCCGCCGTGGGACGCGATTGCTCTGAGCTCCCGGACAAAGCCTCGCGTCCCCGGGGAAGGCAGCGAGCTGCCCTGCCCGCAGCGGGGGTCCCGGCGCTGCAGTGCGGGGGAGCGATTATCGGTCCTTTGTCACTGATCGAAGGGAACATCCCACGTTTGCCTCTGCCTCAGCCAAGCGCGCCGGAGCCGACAGGCCGGCGGCAAAGTGACAGAGACAGCCCGGCCGTGAGCGCTGCGGCCCCGCCTGGGGGCGCCTCCCCCCCCCGCCGCTTTGGCTTTTGTTTTGTTTTGTTTTGGGTTTTTTGTTGTTTTTTCTCCTCTCTGCTTACTGCAGAAAACTGTTGGTTGCATTTACACAGAGCTGCGTTCTTAAAACCCGATTCTGCAGGCCACTGCTTTCGTGTTGGCGGACCCTGTTTCACAGAGGCAGCCCCGGCACATCCCAGGTTGCTGCTAGTTCCATTGCAGAAAACTCCAGTTGCGGCATTACCAACTCCAAAGCATCTTTACGCTTGCAAAAAGATAAAAACAACTCTGGAAGAATTCACTGAATTAATTCTGAGCGAATAATGCCCTTGTGTAACCAAATACACGCCGGCCAGGCAGAGGCCGAGCGATTCTCTTTTGTGTTTTCTGTACAAATGCTGCAAAACTGAGCTTGCATCCAGGGATCCCCCCTTGCACCGACCTCAAGCACCCAGAAGTTGCTAGTTTTGCGTGGGGTGTAATTCTGTTTTGCCTTGTGTACATTTATAACTGGTATTGGCAAAATAGGTTTTCAGTCTGGTATGTTTGTATGGGTTAGGTGATAATTTAGGGATTTGCAAATGCCCTTAATGAATCTGGTCTTGCTGCTTTCTTGCCCCTACCCCTGCCCTAATCTGTAGAAGACCCCTCCCCAAGGGAATTCTTCTTACAGACACAGCAGGGAAGACTTAAAATTTCTCCAACCAGTTAAGCTGAAAAATGAAACCACAGACTTTTTAACGGATAGAACAACTGTTTTATTAACTTCAGTAACGAATTTGGGAACACACGTGATCATCACCATCCACAACAACTGTGGTAATTACAGTAAACGGCTATTATAAACAGAATCAAACCAATGATTAGGCCAACTGCCAAAACACTGAGTAGCATCACTCGCACACGGTCCATCCTGGCCAGTTAAAGTCACAGTTTGAAAGAAAAAAAAAAAGGAGAAGTGTCTTGCTCCTGTATGCACCATCCATAAAGGTTGAAAGAAGTTTTGGGGATTAACGGTACTAACCTTGTTGGCTGTTCCAGATAACAGCGCAGTTTACTAATTTCTTCAGTGTGGTACTTTGAAACAGGTGTCGCTTCTTGTCCACCACTATGGCAAAGAAACAGAGAAAATAGAAGAAAAGAGGAGAGAGAGCAAGAAATAAGGAGATAGAGAACCGTCCCCACCTTTGGATCCAGTGATCTTTTCTCCAGTGATGTCTGTGGTCAGTCTGGATACCCTTGATGGTGGTTGTGTGCATGTGTGTAGCGTTCTGGTGGTGTGCCTTTTATGGAGTCCAAATATGAGGTTGGGCATGTGCAGTCCCTCTTCTTGGAAGGTTTGGGAAATGGGTCTGGGCTCTGGGCATGTGCGGATCGTCTCCCAGAAGATTCCACAGATGGGTCTGGGGTCCTGGGCAGTTGTCTGCCCCTCCCCAATGTTGTGACTGGAGCATGAACAGCCAGCCTTGCGCATGTGCAGTTGTTTCGTCTCCAGAATATTGGAGTTAGTGCAAAGAAAGAGACTGCCCCGCCTCCGCGGAACTTGTCTCCCCTTGTACCCTGACAGTACAGGCTCCCCCGAAGGTTTTACCATACTCCAATAATTGTAGTCATGTAATAACAGTTGTACAAGCTATTTTGATATCTCTTTCCAGGATATTGTCATCCTTACACAAGTACCTAAGGGAAGGGACACCATCACCTTTAGGTGCTGCTGTGCATGAATTCCAGCCTGAAGATTCCGTCTGTGTCCAGACTGGAAGGACATTAGGACTTCAGATCTGCTACTGTACGAACAAATTTAAGAGTGCTCGTCTGCAGTCATGGGGTGGAGAACTTGAGAAGCATTGACCTGAAATATGAACTGTACCTAAACGGAGAGGACAACCGGTGCAGAACTTGATTGTTACACCAGAAGTTCTGTTTTTTCTTTTACTGATTTCTTGTATGTTTGTTTTGATACAGATAATTGTTTCTTTGTAAAACTGAGGTTAACAAATGAAGTTTTAATACTAGATGCTATGTCATGGCTGTGATTGTAAAGCCTTTTGTATTAATAGTCAGTAGCTTCACAATAACCATGATAATGTTTGTAGTAATTGTAATGTTACAAGTATAGTAGTGTCCTATCTATAGTCAGCCATAATGAAAGCCATTCATATACCAATGATGCAGCTCACTGATTACACCGCTCTGGGGGTGGAGGTGGAGAATCTGATCAATATCCCAGGTATTGATACCTTAATTTTAGATCCAAATTTAAGTGCATGGGTATGACTGTAGCCACGGGGTGGGATTGTAGAGAGGACAGTCCCAGCACAAAGTCCAAGTCATGTAAGACATGTACATGTCTGCAGCTGGATGCCTGCGAGCTCTTTGTCAATAAAATTCATTGCCGGGCGAGGTGACAATCAGAATTGCAACTACCACTAGATCCATATCTGGTGTTAGGTGTTATCTGGATGTCCTGGAAGAGCGTGAAGCATGGGCCGAGGTCCGGTGGTCTCATTCTTCCATTTTTCTGCCCTGGACAAAATTCTGTGGGGAAGGCTGATTCCCTTTGGTGACACACAGCTATTGTCATATGGGTCCAGCAGAGGCTGAAAAGGGGGATGAAATGATGCACTGTCTCCTTCTTTCCAATCCCCGTGCTGTCTCCATGTGCTCGCCCCAGCCATGTGCCACTCACTTGGTCACACTGGTGTAGCCAAGACGGCCAGTTCCCCAGGCCAACCCAAAATGAAGGCGATGGGAGCACAGGAGGCTCTCCCAGCTCTGCCACCAGGAGAAATGTGGACCCATGGCTTAGGGACCCACTCGCCCCAGAAATCTATAGGCAGGCAAGAGGCTGAAACAAGGAATCCCCTCCTATTCTTTACCAGAACCACTGCCGCTTGCTTAGGATGCTCCAGGCACGTTTCAACTCTCATTATCTCCCTTGTGCTGGAGATTAGGCTGCAATCTTTCCAGATAATAGCTTTATTAGCTCTGTATTATTCTTTCTGCATTATTTATTTACACTAGGTCCAGAGCACTCAAAGCTTTCGCTGGGGCAGTAATATCAGTTCAGTGGATGATGTTATAAGCTGTGTGTTTTACGCTAGCAAGGATCCTGGGTAGAAGGAGCTATTCCAGGCCAAATGTGCTCTTGCCGATGAGGTCTCTTTGGCTCAAGGAAGCTGTATGTGTTATGGATGCCCCACCAGATGCTAATAGTAGGGAAAGTCTTTTCCTAGGGCTTCAGCATGGGCAGTTGGCTGTTGTGTCCCTTTACCTACTGCTCTGGGCAGATGGCTCTGCCAGGGCGCTCCTGGACAAGGGACAACAAACAGCCATGGTGCAGCTCACCGGAGGCTCTTTCTGGGGCTCCCATGACCCAGCTGTCTCCAGCCATCCATCCTGCTGCAGCACAGGCTGGCATCAAATCTCTTTTGGCTGGGACAAGTGTGCACTCTCCCTCACCTCTCCTGAAGAAAGGCCTGGAAAGTAATTAGACTCCACTAATTACTGATTTAATGATAATTGCATGGGCTCCTGGCTTTGGCCTTGCTCATCAGCAAAGACAGCACATGGGCTACTGCAAAGCCATGGCAGTCCAGTGGACCAATCCTGGGTACTAGGGCTGGTTTGAGTTGGCCTTGGAAAGGGCTGCCTGGGAGGTCCTGCTGTAGAGGCTGGTGAAATTACCCAGCCTGGATTTTCCTCTGACTTGGCGTCACTGCAGAGGATGACTGCGGGCGACGACAGCAGATGAGTCTCCTTTCACCTTTACCCTGTCCTTGATGACCTCGGCATGAAAACCAGGAGCTGACAACCTGACCCTCCGAACAACCAGCTCTTCTCTGGGATGCAAAGGTCTTTTTGTGGCACAGGGTGCTCAAGTCCCTGCATTCTTTCCAAAGTGACTCTCTTTGCAAACACAAGTACCAGCTGTGCTATTAGCACACCTCCAAGTCTGGGTTAAAGGGAGCAACACGAGGCTGGCTGGTTTTTTGGCTCACAATCTCCCTATCATCTCTTCGTACCCATTGCTTCTGGAGCCGAGCACTGCCTCACATGACACCTGTCATGCTCCCTGGGGAGGATGCTCCAGGAGTGTCCTACCACCCACCTGAGTTTAGTAACTGCAAAAGCAGAGCTGCACACAGGTGCTTCATGCACGTTCTTGATAGCCCCAAATGGCTCTGTTCTCCCCTGTTCACTCCTGGAAGAGGGAGTGCCCCTCAGGGAGTGAACGCTTGTGATATATCCACGACACAGGTGCTGCAGCTCTCCCAATAAACCTGGCAGATGCTGTGGGCTAGCTTTGATGTGTATTTCTTTGCAATTTGAAACAGTCTTTTCCTGGAAGGCCATGGACTGGAGGCTGTCTATAAAAGCTGCTGTTGTTTTTGCTGAGCTATTATCCATCCGATTAAAACACGGATGCCCTGAGCAATTTTGCTGGCAGAAAGCAGAGGTGAGAAGGCTCCTGTGGACGTACTCAGAAATTGTCTCTGCATCGAGGAGACCTTTTAGAGATGTTTAACATCCATCTTCCAAGCCTCTCAAAGCTCTGCCACGTCTCTGGCGTTTGGTAGAAGCACTTGGCCTCAGAGGCAGTGAGAGAGAGCAGGGCAGGTAGCGCGGTTACGAGGTGTCCTCTGTCAGAAGTGGTGCAATTTGTAGCTGCATGGAAACACCCTGGCAGAGAAACTGGGAATCTGGGAGACACACATCTCTGTTCCTGGCCCAGCCCAGAGGCAGCCTGCAAGCCGCAGAGCTGGTGCAGCAACGCTGCCCACTGCTCTGGGAACACAGAGACGAAGTTCTAATGGAGCTAAAATAGAGTCTGTGCTTGTTTGCTTGCTGTCTGTACGTCATATCAACCAGAGCTGTCTGGAAGCAAGCTCTGGATAATATTTCCTGGTTTGTTCCTCTTCAGAAGCCCAGCTCCATCTTTCTGGAGCTGCCAGGAACATACTGCCCCAGCACTGCCTCTAACTGAAGCTCTAGTCAGCCAAGAAGGGATGAGTTGGCTGGTACCTCTTTTTGAACCACAGGAGGGGAGTCTCCATCCCTCTCCCCTCCGGGTTCACCCACCTGTATCCCACCTTGGACTCTGCTACCCAACAGCCAGCTGCCACCACCCAACCTGGCTCCATCTGCTCTTCTCTCCCATCCCCATCCCCATCCCCATCCCCTTGCCTTTGGGACATGCCTTCCCTGGGCGCAGTGGTCCGGGGAGGCTGCAGGGCAGCACGGACAGGGTCCTTGTCCCCCTTACGTGTCCTGCAGCCATGGCTCCTGGGACTCAGACTGCAACTAGCTGACTTGCCTGAGCCCAAAGAGTGGATCAGTGTCAGAGGAGGGATGTCGACATTCCTCCCTGTGCTGTGCCTCTCACCTGGCCTCATTCCACGTGAAAAGCACACAAACCAGACGTTCAACTTAGCAAGTCTTTGCACAAGGCTGGCCATGGCTAGGGCTGCCAGGGAATTATCAGGTGCTCTTGTGGCTCTGCAGAGAAGGCAAAAGTCTAAGGGAAGGGTTACTGCTTGCATTTTGTTCCTGGGGAGCTGTGTTGGACAACCTGCTGTATAATCACTTCACAATCCAGCCTGCAGAAGAGCATTGGAATATTTGTCTCTTGTCATCCTGCAGCTTTGGAGGCTCTTATTTGATCTCCTTTATCCAGCCTCTGCCTGCAGAATGGCTCTTATTGTCCTCTTTGTTCATGTTCCTCAGCCTCCTCTCTCTCTTCCTGCAAAGAGACAAACTCTGCGTTGCCAAAAGTATCTTTACAGCTTGATCTTCAGTATGAGCTCAGCCATGGACAAGGCACAGGGCACTTTTTCCTGAATTACAGCTTTCTGCGATCCAGAGGGGAGCATGGTGAAAGGTACCCTGAACTGACACGGTGGCTCAGCTGCATTTACAATCAGGATGTACTCACTCATGCCCACTGCAAGCTGCTCTGAACGGATCCTAACAGTAGACGGCACTGGATTGGGCACTTTGGCTGCTCTAGCTGTTCCTCCTGAAGAGTGGACCCTTTTTGTTTGAATAAATCCGCAGTAACACAGTCAATCAGCTTGAACGAGAAACAAAGAATCTGAGGGACGTGAGAAATGTAGCTCCGCATTTCAGTTTTCCCCCCTGCTTTTTCTGATACAAAAGCTTTTACATGCCTTCGTGCTGAAAACAGGCGGGAATCAACTTAGATTTTACAAGTATTTAACTTAGAGCCTTTTTTTTGTGTGTGTGTGAGCATGGAACTCAATTCATTGCTTTTCGAAACCAGGCCTCCAGCTTTGCAAAACAGTCTCTCCAGTTTCTAGATCAGCCCTTTCCACTTCTCGTTTTGGATGGATGTGCAGCAGTTTATCCTTACATGATCTGCACAAACTTTACGCCCTGTTGAGTGCGCAGTCTCACAACAAACCTCAAACAAACCTCAGCTCCCTCTGAAAACCCCCCTTCTCTTAATCCTCCTCACGGAGAACCTGTAGGAAGATGTCAAATGATACAAACGAGAACTTTGGCACAGCTGGGTTAGAGTAGGCTGAATTAGTCATCAGAGTTACAACTGGAGGTTGTTAATCTGTTGGTGACTTCCAAGCAAATTATTTTATTTTCTGTTTACAAAATAAGAGAATGGGGTTATTGGTCAGGACTTGAGGCGCATCACCGGCGCTGGTAGAACGATGATGATGCAGAGCTTGCTCACACACGGGTCAAGGTGTGCTCCTTCATTAAGCCTGAGTCGTTACTTCCATCAGGAGCAGGACTGAAGGATGGTGCAGAAAGGCTGCGCAAACACCAGAGCCGCTCGCTGCCACAGGGCTGCTGGCAGTGGCCAGCGCCTGCCGAAAGCCCTGATCCTGCGCTGGCTGTGGCACGCACAGCTGGTGAGACAGGCTGGAAATCGCTGGCTCAAGGCTGCATGCACGCTTTGGCTTTCCCATCCGCCTCGCTGGGCATTGCTCTGGACTGAGCTTGTGCGAGCTGGAGGCTGAAGATTTTCTTTTTCTAGGTTTTGTTACTTTTTTGTACTGAATTAAGCAGGGGAAATCGCTCACTGCTCTTCAAGTCCCATGGATATGCAGTGCTGTTTATCTCCGAATTCATGAACTGTAAATGAAGCTCCCCCAAATCATGAAGGGTTTTACATTTTTTCTTTTAAATTACAGAAGTTGTCTCTCTTCATTGGAGTTTTGTGCTTTCAGGACATGTAGTAGGGGAAACAACCCCTTCTTCAAAAGTTAAAACAATTGCCTGACTCCAAAAATGGGAATTTAGGAAAACACCCACTTGCTAAAGACCCAAACTAAACCTCTGGCCGTGGGCAGCAGAGGTAGGAGCAGTCACTTCAGTGCCGAGGGGCCAAGGCTCTTTCTGACCTGATCTCATTGCTCTTAGCAGAGGACTCTTTGTGAGTGTCATTGCTGGGCGCCCATTATTGATCCACAGACTGGGGAGGAAAAAAAGGCCAAAGAGCAGCTGATTTTTAACATGACCTCCCCTCTGCCTCGTGGCAAAGCCCCTTCCCACAATGCAGAAAGCAGCAAACCCCTCCCAACCCAGCCTTCTATTTTCAAGCCATGTCAAAGTGAACTGTCCCCCAAGGTAATGTGATTTGCACGTTGGCCACTCAGTTTTTCATGTGCCTGTCTGCCAGTGAGGAAGAGCTGGTGCAGCATTCCCAAGCTGGTTACTGGAATGAGAGCACCGAGGTGAGCAAAACGCCTCGGCAGAGGGATGAAGGAGTGGCCGAGTCTCAAGCGTCCCTTTCCTCTGTTCAGCTCACAAAGCAAGAGTGAAGAACAAACCTCCTCTCCTGTCCCTCCTATCTCTCCAAAGCCCTTCTCATTAAGGAAAGAAAAGGTCAATATTGACGGTGTTGAACTGAAGGACAGGGATCAAAACACCTCCTGCACCTGGTGCAGGGCACTGAAAGAGCCAAGTGTGAACCAACATTTTCCAGAGCCCTATCAGCTTGGTGTGACCCTTTTGGCTTTCTAGTGTGCAAGGATGGAGCCTGATTTCAGGATGCAATTTAGAGCCAGGCCCTTAGGAGGCTCAGGAAGAAACCAAAGCACCTGTGAGAGGGTCACAACTTGGCCTGCCCAGACAGAGGTTTGAAAAGTGTCTGGCAATTTGGAAAATTCAAGAGATGGTGGACAACCCCCACCAGGAAGATGTTGAGGAAATCTGAGGCTCGCCACATCAGAGCGCCGTTGCTGAGACTTCCCCAGCTTGGCCCAAGGCACCCACTTCCCTCCTCACAGCATGTGTTTGCCGATCCATCCATGCAATAAAGACCCCTCCCTGGCCTGTGTCATCTTCAGCATGAGTGCATCTTCTCAAATGCCGCATGAAGAGATGATGTTTCCCACCCCACCACTTTACCCACCCGTCTCATGTCTCTGCAGCTGTCTGCTGGCTCTGCTCTCTCCAGCACATCAGAGCTACTTGCTCCATCTCCATGGCTCAGTAGATGCTCTCCTGGCTGAGCATGGATTTGGTCAATGGTAACCGTCTTGCTCCACTTTCATTGCACCACATTCATGTTTTCTCCTGTGCTGTCCTTCACACTTCTCCTGGATATCTCATCACCCTCTTTGAGACCTGCCCGCAGAGCTCCTCTCTACAGTGACAGCTGCAGAGATCACAGCTGGTTGTGACACTCAAGGCTTTGAGACTGTACCCTCATGGAGAGTAGACTCTTCTGTGTCCTCGTGCTTTTCTGTCTATCTCAATCCTCCATTCGTTTCTGCTCTTAAATCCCTAGGCACCCTGGGTGGAAGAAGATGCCTCTTTGATCTGTATGTATCCATTATCATTTGTGATGCTGTCTCCTGGGTCCCAAGCAGAGTCTGTTGGGCTCTGTGCAATGTTTATCCTTTGGTGAAAACAGATAAAATTGGTATACCCCCCCAAATACTCCTTTCCTGTGTACCAACAACGCAAGACATTTACCTTGCCCTACCAGGTACTCTGATGCCCCGAGGAAAGCTGAATTAAGGCCTGGTGGTGAGTTACAGCACATAACCCTTCCCAAATACAATCACTGTGATTTATGACCGCTGACATGACAAAGTTTTTGTCTGGTGGTGAGGAGTGATGGCTGATGCCCCTCTAAATGCTTATAATTTCTGGCAGCTTAATTGAGTCCCTTTAACAGATGCAGTGCAACTAAGAAACATTTCTCCTGCTAGCGGTTCTCATTGGACCAGCAAAGCCCAGCGTTGGCCTTACTTCCCTGTTTTCAGGTATTTTCCTTTGAAGTCAGAGGGTGCAGAAGTGATCTTCCTAAAAGGAATATGCTACAGAAGGATCCTATGATTCATTTATTTGATGTTAGGACACCCTGGCAGGAGGGCAACTTCCCCTGAGGAGTGGTTAGAGGGTACCCTCCGAGAGCTTCTGCACTTTTCCCCTGTCGATCGAATGTGTCCTTTACTCGGCATGCAGAGGACTTGTGCTTAATTCTGACTCAGAGCCTTGACCTCCTCTTGGGGATTTTGAAGCTCTTCAGACCAGTTGAGCAAAAACCCAGGTAACTGTGAGAGCAAGGGCACCCTGCCGTGGCCCTCGAAGCATTTTGGGAGCAGCTCTGCAGCACAAGAGCTCCGGCGGATGGGGTGGAGGAAGCGAGGCATTTCTGGCAGACTTGCAGGCAGCTGTAAGCTGTGCAGGAGATCCCACTCCCTCTGGGTGGCCTAAGTGTTGCAGCAGGGCAGCTTTTGCTCAGCACCCACGAGAGCAGCAAATTCAAGGCCAGCAAAGGCAGGAGGAGGGAGAAAGCTCATTCCTTCAAAGCTGCTGTGTGCAGGAAGAGGCTAAAACGTGGGAGTTTGCTTTTAATGGGGTTCATCCATAGCAGCAACGGACGCCAGTGGCACGAAATAGGAAAGATTAAGTTATGCACACAGTGGGTCCTCTTGCAGCAGCTGAGCTGGGCTAGTCTCTCCTCCAACTTCCTGCATCAGGGTGTTATCTTTTTCTCTGAAAAGCCATGGAACTGGGTAGAATTTAAATTATACCCCAGAGAAGTTGGCTTGCTTCTCTGACGGAGGTCGTAATGAGGGAGTCGGGATTCCAGTTATAGCTCGGCACAGCAGATGTAGCTGGTTTTGCAGATGATAAAAATACAGGCTTGTCTCAGGAATGCTGCAGAAGTGAAGCATGCGTGCGGGTTTATTCTTTTTTTTGTAACAGTCCTTTAACTCTGGCTGTACTGTACAACACTTGTTTCCATTGAGAAATCAATCTTTACAGAGGAAACAGCAGTGAAACGTGGGCTGGGTACCATCCAAGCACGCAGCAGGACCTGCTCTGTTGAATGCCCGCGCCTCAAACTGTGGAAAATGTTATGTTTCTCTCTTTTGGGATATGAGCAGTTTTCCATTACCAGGGATGAATACTGTTTTATTTTGACTCTGCTCTGTACGCTTTTCAAGGCCTGCCTGCAAGGAAGGAGGCAGCCATTGAAATACGTCAAGCTGCGCTATGTACTTCCTCTCCTGTATCATACACAACTCACCTCTTCTGATCAGAATTCAAGGCCTGGTGCACAGAATGAGCCATGCCCTCCAATAAAAGCAGTTTATCACTGAAAGCAATGGGAACGGACACTTCAGCTATAGTCAACCTCCAGCACAACTTGAGCTCCTGCCTGAACTCATCTGTGTATCAGGGACCTCCTGGCAGGGCTCCTGCAACTCCACTGCCTGCAAAGCCCTTCACCTAGGGACAAGGAGCACGTCACTGCTGGGCTGAGGCTCAGCTGGGACTAACACCAAGCCAGCTGAATGGGGAGTGGCCCAGAGATGCTGGTCCACAAGGCATTGTCACTGGAGGAATGCCCTGCGGCCAGAGCAGCGGTGCCATTCTCTCTACATGGGTGCCATGAGGGGCAGTAGAAGACAGCAGTGACATGTCCCACAGCCTTCCTTCTGGAAGTGATGGGGTTCCTCTGGAGACACATCGTGTCTCTGCAGCCTGACAGCCAAGGGGCTCACAGAAAGGTGACAACTGGCAGTAGGCTGCTCATGCTGCCAGGCAGGTCTTGCAAGGTCACACTCTTGGGCAAGAGCGAGCTGCTGCCCGCGGCCCTGCTGGGACCCAGGGTCTGTCCAGTGGCTGTTAGTTGAGCCTCAACACAACCGCAGCTGAGATCGCGCAGCTTCTGGCTGCCTGTGCAAGTTCTCCTCTGAGAGTCGGGAAACAGGCTGGTCAAGAGACGTTTGTGCTGCTGCTGCTGCTGCGACCAGAGTTGTCAGTGGCTCTGTGTGCCCCAAGGCAGCAGCACGGGCAGCTCAGGGAGCCTTAGTTACAGAGTCGGTGAAGCCAGAGCCCACGGCCTCAGCTCTTCTGCAACGTGCTCCCCGACGCTGTGGCAGCCGAGCAGTCAGCACCCTGTGCCCGCGCTCCCCGACAAAGCGATGCACAGACACACTGCCAGAGGCGGCACTGGTTCAAACATGCCATTTATTGGCAACCCTGTGCATGCAGCAAAGCTCCCCGAAGGAACGGACTCTCTCGAGGAGACGGCTGCGGTCGCTGTGCGGGTGGTGACAGCAGCCTCTGACACAAGGCTCCGTGCAACGGCCTCTTCAGCTGCATCGGCTCTCACTCCCCAGCGTGTGCTTCTGCTGTGGAGGAAAGGCGTGGCAGCAGTTCCCGCTGCCAGTTGAGCAGCTTCTTCTCCAGGTATTAAAGTATTTAAGCAGTCTGTGGGTAACTCTAGGTTTGCTTTAGTCAACAGCTCAGAGCTGGGCCACCACCTCAGCGAGTGGCAAAGTATATGACGTACACCTTCAGTATATATTGTCTTATTTTAACATCGTCACTAGGTAAAGTCCTTGGTGTTTTTCCACAGATTCTCAATTCTTCATTCTTCATTGGTCACAAAAGTCCATTCCAATTTCAATGTCTCAGCAAGTTCTCATTTTCTTTGTTTCATCTCCTTGAAGTTTGCATCGGTTGTCTATTCTGTTGCTTAGTCTATATCTACATCTACATCTACATCTACATCTACATCTACATCTACATCTACATCTACATCTACATCTACATCTACATCTACATCTACATCTACATCTACATCTACATCTACATCTACATCTATATCCAGCCTTGGTAAGGACTATACAAGCACAAATGAGCAGTTTTGCTGCATATACACCTCTATCAATAACTAAAGCAATATTCTATTCTCTACTGTTACAATAGTAAAAGTTTTCAGCTTAAGGTTACACTTTTACACCAGGCTGTCCTGCGAGCTCAGTTTTGCGGCACCAGCTTCCCGGACTGTGTGTTCAGGGCTGTTCCAGTTCCTGAAGAACTGCCCCTCTGCCATTGCACAGCTCTCTGGCCTCATCCTGCTGCTGGAAACAGTGGCCTCTGCCTATTCAATGCTTCTGATGGTGTCCGAGTCATCTTCCTCCACACCAAGTATCAGCTCAATCAGGATGGGAATACTGGAAGCGCTTGTCAGCAGGAGCTTGCAGGAGCGGCTGGAGGGCAGCACTGTCAGGCGGTAGTCTTTCGACTCTGGCAAAAACACCCAGGCTGATCTTACGAATGTCTGGAACCAGCGGGTGGTTTCCACCAGGTCGAGGTAGGGGCCGGTGCAGAGGGTGTCTAGGAGGCTGGCAGGCTGATTTCTGCTCAGCTCCTCCTTGGGGTGGTGCAGGAAGCACAGCATGTCCCCCTTCAGCTGCTCCCTCACGCAGGTGCACTGCAGCTCCACACGGATTCTGGATCCCTTCGACGGCACCTCTTCTGTGGTGCCCAGCTCCAGGTGGAAGGAGTGCCCAGGAGGAGGTGTCAGGGGCACAAGCAGGCGGTAGGCAACATTATTCTCATGGGGAGTCCGACGTTCGAAAGCAGAGCCCATGGTGATGACTGGCTGCACCACTGGGAAGAAACTGTGCTTGCACAGTGTTCGGCAGATATCGAGAAGGTCATTCATCGCCTCCTTCACTGCCAGAAATAGTGTTGCAATGTCCAGGACACCGTCGGATGTATATCTGCCCACATCCAGTGCAACACTGGGTTTCTCTTCTTGCTTCTCCATATCCACCTTCTTTCTGGAGCTCCTTTTCCTGAGCCACCAGCAGAGCCAAAAGAGCAGGACCAGGACTCCAGCAATGGCCCAGATGTGGCACTGCTGCAAGGCAGCAAAGGGCAGGGCTCCCCAGGCAAAGATGCTCTGGCTCTTCTGCTCCAGCTCCTGCAGCAGCCAAGTCATCCCGTGGCTCAGCAGGTCCTCACGCTCCTTCATGTGCTGGTGCGTGGCCTCATCCAGCTCATCAGGACCAACCCCCGGCAGCAGGGTGAGGCTTTGCACAAGCAAAGCGAGGGGTATTTTGGCAGCCATGGCCTGCAGGAGAAGGGAGAGAAGGGGTTCAGTGGGGCTGGGAGAGAGGGAGGGAGGGAGCTGGCGGTGTGGGGAGCGGGGACAGGGTCTGCAGGGAGCTGGGGCCAGGGAGGAGAGGGCTCGAGGCATCTGGGAGGCAGCAAGGCCTGCGCCCAGCCCAGGCAGCAGCAGCACCGAGCCTTGGCCAAGGTGCTCCGGCCAGTGTCTGGACCCTCGATGCAGGGTGAGAACCCACCTCCCCGGAGGCCCACGTTTCTGCTCCAGCCCTCATGTAGCCCAGCCTCCCCGATGTCCGCACTCGCCGCTGGCCCAGGCCATACTGGGGCAGCGCTGCCTGCTGGCCCCCGGATACGCACCCGCCTGGTGACTCGTCCATTGTGATGTCACAGGGGCCAGAGCGCATCACAGGCATGGCCGCCGGCCAGCCCTGGCCTTCTGTCCACCATGGCTCAGCGGCTCTCAGCTGCCCCAGGCAGCCAAAGCCCCGGCAGCCACAAAGGACCCACCCAGACGACAGGACGGGGCTCCCAGCGGCTCCCCTTACAAAGCAGACAGAAGCCCCTCCACACCCTGACCTGACATGAAACCGGGTGACGTGACACGTGGGTGCTCTGCTCCTTGACAGGCCGTCCCATGAGATGGGGTTGGCTCCCTGGCTGCTGGCCTCTGTGCTTGTGGCCGTGGGTGAGCTCTTGGTGCCTTCCCGACAGTGGTGGGTGTCTGATGGTGGTCTATATCCTGGTGGTGGGATGGGCCCCGTCCATGGCAGGGTCTCTGTTCCTGCTGGGCCACCATGAGAAGGCATTGCTTCCAAAGAGACCTTTCCCAAGGGTGGTGCAGGGGTGCGGACGGAGATGTGCCAGTGGACAACTCCAACTGCCGATAGAGCACCGTCTTCTCCATGGCAGCACGTTCACTTCTGCGGTACCAAGTCCCTGGGGAGTGTCTGCGATGGGCATATTCTCCACCCGGAACCCAGTGAACACATGGATGTGCACATGAGCGAGAGGTGCCTCTCTCTTGTTCCTTGCCCAGGCAGAGCTGCCAGGCAGTTTCTGGGCCCGTGGGACATGGCCACCATGGTGGTGTCAGTGTGAAGGGAAGACAGGGCGCAAAACATCTTTGTAGGCACCGTGGTCTTCACCAGCTGCTGCGCTGGGGACAGCATGGAGAGGAGGAAGCTGCCGCTCTAGGCAGAGGGCTGCTGCGCAAACACACCACAGTGCTCTGTGGACGAGGGAAGGACCATCAGGGCAAACCAAGCGCTGTACACAAGTCTTTGCTGAGCGTGATGAGTGAGCAGCCCTGTGCGCTGCAAATGTCCCCCAAAACAGGCAGGATGATGCTGAGAGGAAGGGCAGCCCTATCTTCTGGAAGCTCACATGTGTTTGAAGCCCACTGGGCCCGTTTGTGGCATGTGACTTGTAGGAAGAAGCCTGCTTGTGGGTGCGTTTCTGCTGTGAATTCTGCTGGTGGTCCGCGGCAGCGAGGCACCGCTCGCACATGTGCCGTCCCCACCGTGAGCTGGCCTCCTCGTGTAAGTAAGCACTGAGCAAGCTGTGCGTGAACTCACCGCCTGGCCCTAAAGGATTGGAAACCCAGGAAACTCTTTCAAAGGTGTCTAAGGATTTGATGTTGGCATTTGAATTCCCCTGTCGTATGACTGCAAGAGTTCTGCCCAGGCGCTGTATCCCTGCACTGCAAAGCTGTCGCTTATTTCTAGTCAGGGACTTCGGGCTTTTGAAAATAGAGCCAAGGAGGACAGAAAACAAAAGTACTCCAAGACAGTTCAGTGCATTGGACAAGGGTTTGTTAGGGGAAGCTGGGCCTTTCCAGCCCTTGGGGTAAAGCACAGCCTGTGTCCAAGTAATTTCTCAAAAAGACGAGGCTGTTCTGCCTGCTGAGAGTTTTGGTGCTCTAGAGGTCGAGGCAAAAGCACAGCGTAGTCCTCAGTAGATTCAGAGCGATCACACAGGGACAATAAGCAAGAAGGAGCTGAAGGGGACCGCGGCCAGTGCAGGCTGCACGGCCACGCAGCTGGGAAAGCGGCATCCTTTCTCAGCCAGGCTGCGGAGCAAGCTGATGGGCTGAGAAAACCCGTCAGGGTTATCGTGGGGTTCCCCTGGGGACAGTGTCACCTGTGAAGTGGGCTGTGTTGGCCAGCAGCTTGTGATCACGGAGGCTGCGGGCACGGGAGCAGGCAGAGAGCATCTCGTCCTCTTCCCAGGAGCTGCTGGGAGGCAGCTCCCAGAAGAGCAGCTGGCCACGATGATTATTTAAAAATGCACCCTTGGGGCTGCCGCTGGAGCCGGCCGCAGTTTCCTGCCGGCAAAGCGTGCCTTGGGAGGAACCGTGGCAAAAAAATCCACCAAGAACCTAGGCACGTAGTCCCTCAGGTGAAACTCCATGCCAGTGGAAAGCCAACTCGGCAAATGTTCTCGCTCTGTCCCTGCATTCCCATTCCCAGCAGAGCCATTTTCCCCAGACAATGGCCTTCGTTGCCCTGGTGAACACAGAAAGGAGGCGTTTCCTCGGAGGAAGTTAATTTGCTTGGGTTTTTAGACCAAAAGAGATAGGAAGAGTGGGAAACAAAATCTCTTCAGCACTCTGGGCAAGTATTAGCAGACAAGGCCTTTTCTGCTACAGGGAAACCCTGTCCCCGGGCCCTTGAGATGCTAAGGACCAACACAATAATATTAATCTGGAAACCTAAATCTAAATCTACATCTAAATCTAAATCTAAACCTATATCGTGGCATTTTCTTCAGGAAATCAGATGGCCCCGCATTTAATTTGAGCAGGACACATACCAGAGTCATTGACGTCCTGCCTTGGTTTGCAAAGAGCGATTCATGCGTTTAGCTTTTGGTTCGTTTCTGTCTTAGTTGCGGAGCCATCACAAATCTCCCTTTGGAGCTGCAGAAGGCTTAATTTCTCAAGCACGTTTTTGCTTTGAAGCGCCTATTGGCTGTTAATAAAATCAGCCCTTTTCCGTTCTCTTCAGAGTCACAAAACACAAAGAGACGCGGATGCTTTGGGCCAAAGGAGGGATCTGAACATCTGCCGGGCAGTGAGAACGTAGCTGAAATGAGGAGGGGGGCTCCTATCTCACCGCCCGGGGGAAGAGCGCGGCGTTTGTTCAGCCAAAGCCGCTGCGCGCGGAGGCAATGGGAAAGTCGGGACAGGCTCTCCAGAGCTCCTGAGTTAGAGGGCGGAGTCTGGGCCAATGACCGTGACCTTTTGTTGGAACACCGCTAGTGTTTTTACAGCACGGATTTGATCAAGCTGGTTTATGTCAGAGTAAGTTCAACACCTGAGAACCCTGCGCTTAGTGTTTGCTTAGCAGCATCAGCTGTGGGGTCTGTGTCCGACCCGCAGCTGGTTCAATGCTGGGTCTAGCAAGACTCGCGCCTCTGAGACATGGAGAAACACGCAGCAATCCGAGGAGAAAATTCTCATCTGGCGCAGCTGGGGACCCCCGCTGTGAAGCCAGCAGCTCAGGCTGGCTGGGAAGGAGCTTCAGGCACTCGGCAGGTAGCTTCTTCACCAAGGGCCCAGTAAGGACGGAACGCTGAACTCAGGAGCTGATGCTCCAGGCCATTGCAGCTGTGCCAAGGTGCCCCCATCCTCGGGGAAGGATTTCTCCAGGAGAACAGGCGATGTACAGCAACCTCCATCCCAGGTGGGCAGCCGCATGGCCAGCATGGCACAGAACGGGGAAGAAGGGGGAAAAACCACAAGAAGCTGGAATTAAGTCAGGTATCTCCCATCCAAAGGGTCTCTCTGGAAGGCGTAGTTCTCAAAAAAATCAAATGTGACATTGAAAAAGAAAAATCTTCCTTTTGCTAAAGTCTTTCCCGTTTACATTAGGGAGAGCCACATTTTGCTGCTTTGTTTCAGTGACTTAGCTCTATCCAGGGCGTGCCACGGAACGTGACACCTTTCAGTGGTTTCAGTTTCAAAACATCATCTGACACTATTTCCCCACGACGCATCTGACCTACAAGAGCCACCATCCAGAGCTCGCGCCCCTTCTTAGGGGCAGGACACTTTGGAAGGCTGCATGTCCTACACACATCCCACTGCTAAAATTGTGGGATGCACTATGGTAACTGCCTGGGTCCTTTTGGAGTATGGTGGGAGCTGAGGCTTGGGCTGGGCAGCCAGCTCATCACAGAGAAGGGGAAGGTAATCCTCTTGGACTACAGTTCCCATGAGCCAGTGCTAAATGGAATGGGGCACAGGGCGGGATTCCAGGTGCCCAAAAGTGCTTCCGTGGCAGAAGAACCTTTCTCCTAAATACATGAAACCGGGGAACCCTTCGCTGTAAAAACAGAAGGAAAAATCTGAGTTTTCCTCGTTCAGAATTGTAGTGTTTGGAGTGAAAGTAAGTGGTGGAGTGTGCCAGGACGTCGGTATGAATTTTGCTATCCTGCAAGGCCAGGTGTTGCAGATGGGGTCCCAGCACCCAAGGAATTTGCACTTGCTTGGCGGCCTTCCGTGGGACTGCCAGATGCTCTCAACAAGTTAGAGCCCTTCCTTGGTCTTTGTCAGCCCTTCCTTGGTCAGCAAGGCCCCAGCTTGGACAAACCCTGAGTTCTCTATCAAAGCCCATCAGATTTACACTGGCGTGAGGGACAGCGACAGAGGATGGGCAAGCTCAACAAGCTGCTAAGGCAACACAGCCTAGGCTACAGCTTTCTGCCTTTGTACCTCTGCCCCCTCGAAGGGGAAGATTGGCTCATAGGGGAGGTAGGCTGACTTCCACCAGCTCTCCCGCTAACAGCACAGGGCATGCTAAGGGTGCTTTATCTCACCTGGCACTTCTCACAGCCATAAATCTTAGATGTTGCGAACATTTATTAATGCTTGTTGGGTTTAGGTATGGGGTTCTACTTGACAAGACGACGTGTGGTGTTTTCAGTGTTGGACACCTGGATGTGACTTTTCTGCTCTCAGTCCTGCCTAGATCAGTCTTAAGAAGGTGCCTCCGCCCCTCTCTTTCTTCTGTTATGGTCTGTGATTTTAAGGGTTTTCACGGGTAACACCCATTGTCTCTCCCCAGCCTGTGCTCAGGAGCTGGGAGAGCAGCTGACACACGCACCACACCACACCACCACCACCACCCCTCCCACCCCAGTTTAACCCGAAAGCAGGCAGGCTTGTGCAGTAGGGTAACTGAGCTGTGGCGTATTGCCAGCGGGTTAGCTGCCAACAGCTTAGCTGCCAGCAGCGTCCCCAAAATCGTGTCCTAGCCTACTGGGAGACTCGTCTGTATGGCTTGAGTCTACTCACAGCTGCCAACATCTGGGCTGTAATGTGCCCCGCGGGCATCCTGTCAACAATCTGAAGGGCTGCAGCAGGATGGCAGGGTGGAAATCAAAAGGGACTTCAGCAAATCAAGTCTCCTTCACACCTGGGCTGTCTCTCTCTTTTCCTCTGCTCCCCTGGCCAGCTTGTCAAAGCCTTACCCTGAGTCAGAAATATTGAAATAATTTTGTAATAATTGTAATAATGCAGAATAATGCACAACAATGCTATTGTAATAACTTGGTTGTATGCTAAACCGTAATGAAACGATACAGGATCTTAACACTAGCATACCGGTTTCCATTAATTTCTCCATGAAACATGCACAATTCCAGGAAGCTTCTTCAGGACCACAGAGGGCTATACAGATGTCTGGCTCCAGCTAGTGGCCATTCATGGCTGCGTTTCTGACCTGGAAGCAGCTCGCACAAAATATGGCTTGTGCTCTACGGCGGTGCATGGTGCAATACGCCAAATATACCAAAGAGGATGAGCAGAGCAGAGAGCACGGTGACTGCCATGCTGTCCGTCCCACACCGCAGGACTTTCCTCCTTGCCTATCCCACAACAAGAGAGGATGTTGTTCCCTTCCCTCCATCTGTTATGAAGCCAAGCAAGGGGCCTTGTAATGTGTTAGTCCGAGTCAGTCGCTGCGGGGAGCTGCTCCACAGCCGGACATCCATGAAGACACATGCCATTGGGGCCAAGGAAGATACAGTTCCCACACATCTCTCCTAGAAGGATTAGGAAAAACCTACTGATTGCTAAAACGCCCCTCTCCTTCCCTTTATTACAGCAAAAGAGGGGGAGGAGAGGCGGCTTGTGAGTCTGCTCCCAAGAGCCATGTGAACCTGATTCGAGTCTCCCCTTACAAAGCAGACAGAAGCCCCTCCACACCCTGACCTGGCATGAAATCGGGTGACGTGACACGTGGGTGCTCTGCTCCTTGACAGGCCATCCCATGAGATGGGGTTGGCTCCCTGGCTGCTGGCCTCTGTGCTTGTGGCTGTGATAGTTTGAGTTAAAAAAAAACACAGCTTCTCCTGATTTGCAGGCTTGTTTTAAACTGACCAATTGGACTATTCCCTTCCATGTCACGTTTTAGCATCTCATTGTTTGTAAAGTTTCTCACGCACGTCTGTCCCTTTAAGAGCCACAGGCTCTTTGCGGCTCTCGGGGTCTTTTCGCTCTCCAGGACCTTCGGGACACTTCTGGCTTTGCACTCCGAGGGGTGCCGCGGGCTTGCAGCTTCTCTCCGGGAAGAGGCTTTTCCAGACTCGCGGCTTGGCTCCGGGGACCTTACAGGCTGTCTCTCCTCGGCTCGGACCCTGCCCGCCTGCCTGCCTGCTTGCGGCTGCGTCTCCCCGACGCTGCAGGAGTGGAGCAGAGCTGTGTGCCGGGGAAGGCCCTGCGCCGCCTGGGACAGACCCCTCTCGCCGCTGGAGACCCGCGGCTTAGGGTTGCCTTCTCTCTGCTTTTATACCACCTGCACGACCAGACTGGTAGGAACAACGTAGCTCGGGCTTGCACGTTGGAGCCCGGCGTTCGTAATAGCCGCGGATCCTTTATTTACTCCACGAGAACGCACACGTGGGCGGCACCATTTCGGACTCTGCGCGGTACCGTCCCCTTTCTCTCTCACCCACGTTTAACCCTCACTTTTCCATCTCGTATAAACCCTCCAATATTTTTGCATTGGTTTTCCCTGCATATAATATATTTTGTTCTGGTGTTATTAAACTTTGTTTCAGTTTTCCAAACGTTCAGAGGTCTCACAAATTCTTTCTCCCTTTTTTCTATCTCCGCTTTTTAACCCTTTCTCTCCCGGAGGAGAGGGGTTCAGGGATAGGAAAGGGCATGTCCCCGTAATTGGCTTGCCTCAGCCAACCGGCGACAGTGGCCGTGGGCGTGCTCTTGGTGCCTTCGACAGAGTTGCCAATAAATGGCACGTTTGAACGAACGCCGCCTCTGGCGGTGTGTCCGTGCATCGCTCTGTCCTGGCGCATGGGCAATGGCTGCGTCGGTCCACCCCAGGCACCTTCAACCTCTGATTTTAGCCTTTAAAATACACGTCCAGATCCCCGCCTGGGCAGAGACACCGCACAACGGCTGCAACTTACGGGCAGGAGATAGAACGGACCGCCCCCGGAGGCGGGGGGTCTGACGGGAGTAGGAGGGTCCGGAAAACCAGCCGGAGGACTGCCCCCGCCGCCCCAAGCAGTGGAAGCCCTGGCAGCCCGAGCTGTCTCGGCGTGGCCACAAGTGAAGCCAAGACTCGGCAAGAGATGAACTGTGGCGAAAAGCGTTAGCTTTAGGGTGCCCCGAGCCGTGCTCCACGGGCCATCTAGCGACCACCTTGGAAAACTGGAGGCACTGCTGGAAGGGAACACCGCGGGGAGGCAGCCCCACGGGCGGCCTGGCCTCCTCGGGAGCGCAGCGGTCCGTTTGTGCGGCTGCGAGAGGAGCGGAGGCGGTTAAACCGAATCTGCACGGTAAATCCTTACCAATGGCCGACTGGCAAAAAACCTTGCACAGATAGTCCTGTGGGCAGATTAGTTTGGAATTTTTAATTGCTGCAGGGGCCCAGAGGAGGGTTTTGCATAAGCCACAGGCTGAGGAGGTGGGGATCAATCCATCAGGAAAGCTATAAATGCAGTGGGGGTGACAGGCACAGCAGAAAAATGCCCTTTAGGCCAAACTCAGTTTTGGCTGTGCGGAGGAAAGAGAATGGCCGCTCTGGAAGAGGCTCTGAGCAGTCTGCATGGCTTCTCCTCCCCTGCTCCCATAACTGCGTCATGGGCCTCTCCTCGCTTAGGAACAAAAAGTACAAAAGCGCTGCCTCAATACACACACTGCCTCCGTGTTTGCTGGGGCCCTGAGCAGCCCCCCAGGCCTTCCCTTCACCCTGTCCGTGGCCCAGGACCCCCCTCCAGCCCACAGCAGGGCTGTCAGTCCCTGTCCCCACGCCACTGCAGGCTGTCAGTTTGCCGCTTCCCCCAGCCTTGCCCAGCCTGGCCACGGGCCCGACAAGCCGGGCCCACCAGTGGGCCAACATCCCGGCCCGTCCTCCCCTGGCCCTGTCCCCATGCCCCTGTCTGGACATCCCTGGGCACAACTCTGAGCTGCAGATTGACTTCCCGGCTTGAACTCATCCCGCCTCATCACCGTGAACCTGCTCGATGATCTGCAGGCGTGACTGAACCTGCCGAGGGCCTCCAGCCCTGCCCTGCTCCCTGCATGGGGGTGCTGGGACAGCCCTTGGTGTCAGCACATGAGACTCCTGACTGCCGGGCCCTGAGGGAGCTGCTGGCCCTCGCTGCACCCTGGCACAAGTGTCCACAGTGCCACGATGCCTCGGTTCTGCTGCAAGTCCTTGCCAGGAAGCTACACCTGAACCCACCCACAGCCTCCCGCAGCCTCCTCGTAGATCCTGTTGCTGCTGTAACCGCGCTCACGTGCGCACGTGCTGCAGATTTGGTGGCGGTGGTGCAGTCTCAAGGGAAGGTTGAACTGGCCCAACAGAAGTGCTCGTGTCAACTGATGAGTTGTGGAGCAGTGTTACTGCTTGATAGCTGGATCTGCTGCTTTCCCACAACCAAAAACTAGAGTGATGAGGCCTTACGTCCACTTCTTCAGCTCCTTCTTGAGGAAGGAGTGGCATCGAATAGGTCTGTCAGTCCAGCTTGGCCCAAGGTCTGGGGGAATGTAAGAGAAGGGCTGTCCTCACCAGCGATTGGTTTGATTAACTAGCATCTGGCAGGGTGGTATTCATGTCCGTCCAGTTGGGATGTATTCACGATGTGCCAGGGCACAGGGATAATGGTGGCCGGTACATGAGAGAGACCGTCCCCATTTACCTTCCCAGCTATCTTGACGAGTTGTCTCTCTGCTTATGGAGCAGGTGTGAGGGGCCAGCATCAGCCCTCAGATGGGGGTGTTGTAGCTAGAGCGGCTCCCAGCACTTAGGAAGTGCTCAGTGTTCATGACTGGGGTGAGTGGTGCCAGGCTAGCCTGGTGTCTAAACCGTGGGGTGGGAAGAAGGCAATGATGGTGCTCTCACAGAATCACAGAAATGTTTTAGTTGCAAGAGACCTTTAAGATCATCAAGTGCAACAGTTCCCCCTGCACTGCCAGCTCACCACTAAACCATGTCCCTCAGCACCACATCTACAGATCTTATAAGGACTTCCAGGGCTGTGGACTCCACCACCTCCCTGGGCAGCCTGTTCCAATGCTTTCCCACCCTCTCTGTAAAGACGTTTTTCCCTAGAGCCAGCCTAAATCTCCCCGGGCGCAACTCGAGGCCGTTTCCTCTTGTCCTATCACTTGTTACTTGGGAGGAGTTGCTCTGGCTCAGCCCAGAGCCGCCTTCTCTCAGTGACTCTCCCCACCTCTCACAGACTCTTCACAGAGGAAAACAAATGTCAGTGATCTTCCGAACACTTCCTTGCAGTCAAGAGCTTCTGGAGATGCACGCCCAAAGAGCAAACCTGCTCTCTTGGAGATGGGGCTAGAGGGAAACCCAGCTTAGTCTATAGACACTTCAGGCACCCTCTTCACCTTGCATTTCTTTTTTTTTTTTTTTTTTTTTTTTGTGAGTAGGGGAGGAGAAAGAAAAAAGGGAGAGAAATTTCAAGACAATGAAACCTTTGTGCAAGGGCAGTGGAATGTTCTGTTAGCCTTGATATTCTGAGACACCAGCAGAAAATGTGGGGAGGCAGGAAGGGGGAGGTGAAGGCTTTTGTGGTGCAGTGCATTCCAGCGTGGGTCTTGCCTCTGGCAGAGCTCAGCCCTGGGTGTTTCCCAGGTTGTTTCTGTAAGAACCAGCCTGCCTTCCAGATGTCCAGTCCAATGTTCTCTGCTTGCTAAAGGCAGGAACAGCTGGATACTGTTTCAGGGTTTTTAATTTTTTTTTTAACTTTATAAAAACATTAACAGCACTTAGAATGAAAACAATGGACGAAGGGAAGAGTCAGAAAATGCGTAACATGAGAGATGACAGGGCTGGAGGGGCTTGGGTGAAACATCTAGTCAAACCCTCTGTGGCAGGGCAGTCTCAGTTCAACCCAAACTGTCTCTGATGGATGTTCAGACAAACTCATCCCAAAGGGCACGTGGTAAATGTGTGCACGTGTGTTCATGCGTGCGGTTTGGAGACGTGTGTGTACGTCAGGCTGAATTCTGGTTGTGATCACACCAAGAGTAATGCTTTGCAAATCAATGGTCTTTCGCTGAATTTAAACCTGTGCCGCTAATCCGAATACAGCTGTAAAATGAAATTCTTTGTGCATGTCACGTGTACCCTGCTGTAACTCACTGGTTCCCTCTTGGGAGGGATCAGAGTCACTGCTCAGCACACCTGCATTCAGGAGGGTGATTAGGTCCTGGAGCCACCACTGCTGTGCCAAGGGCAAAGCCAAAACCAACAACCAGCCCCCTCGTCACTTAAGCCAGTGGGCTGTTTTGCTCTGCCACCTTCGAGTCTTCCATGGGATCATTTTTTCCAAAGTACTTAGCCTGAAAGAATCTAGGTCCTTGATGACAAGCAAGAAACAAGTTGTCCCAACACCCACTAGAGCCGCTGGCGTAAGCAGGGCCAGAGGTTAACACTCAGAACCACTGGCTGGCTGCTCCCCAGCCTTGGAGGTCTAGGTGTGAAGAGTGCCAGGGTGTCGCTGAGGACAGGAGAGTGGTGCTCACAGGAAAGGAGCAGCTAAGTTGGCTAAGTCTGCAGTATTCTTGCAGCAAGCACTTGAGAAAAGCAGCCATGTGGATGCCAAACTTTGCTTTCCCTCGCAGAACCTGAGTGAAGCCATTCAGAGTGGTGATGCGGGGGTGCAGACGGAGATGTCCCAGTGGACAACTCCCACTGCCCACAGAGCACTGTCTTCTCCATGGCAGCACGTTCACTTCTGTGGTACCAGCTCCCCCGGGGAGTGTCTGCAATGGGCACGTTCTCCACCCGGACCCCAGTGAACACATGGAGGCACTTGAGCGAGAGGTGCCTCTCGCTTGGTCCCTGCCCAGGCAGAGCTGCCAGGCGGTTTCTGGGCCCATGGGACATGGCCACCATGGTGGTGTCAGTGTGAAGGGAAAGCAGGGCGCAAAACATCTTTGTAGGCACCGTGGTCTTCACCAGCTGCTGCGCTGGGGACGCCATGGGGAGGAGGACGCTGCCGCTCTAGGCAGAGCTGCTGTTGTACTTGAGCGCTAGGGAAAGGTGGAAGAACCTCTTGTGAAATGGCATTTGGGTTGCCCCACTTTGAATGGGACACCTTATGCACATGAATAAAGAATTCCTCTTGTAACTCTCTACTTGGCCTCCCGGCCTCTTCCCTGGGGTGGACAGGCCAGTTGTGAAAGTTTCCTGACTCTTGCCATGGTTTGAAGTGCCTGCCAGAATTAGCCATGCCCTCAAGTAAAAGCAGTTTAACGCCGAAAGCAATGAGAACTGACATTTCAGCTATAGTCAACCTCCAGCACAACTTGAGCTCCTGCCTGAACTCATCTGTATACCAGGGACCTCCCCTCAGGGCTCTTGCAACTCCACTGCCTGCAAAGCCCTTCACCTAGGGACAAGGAGCACGTCACTGCTGGGCTGAGGCTCAGCTGGGACTAACACCAAGACAGCTGTGTGGGCGGTGATCCAGAGATGCTGGTCCACAAGGCATTGCTTCTGGAGGAATGCCCTGCAGGCAGAGCAGCGATGCCGTTCTCCGTTCTCCATCTACCTGGGCACCACAAGGAGCAGTGAGATGTGACACAGCCTTCCTTCTGGAAGCAATGGGGTTGCTCTGGAGACACATCGTGTCTCTGCAGCCTGACAGCCAAGGGGCTCACGGAAAGGTGACAACTGGCAGTAGGCTGCTCATGCTGCCAGGCAGGTCTTGCAAGGTCACACTCTTGGGCAAGAGCGAGCTGCTGCCCGCAGCACTGCTGGGACCCAGGGTCTGTCCAGTGGCTGTTAGTTGAGCCTCAACACAACCGCAGCGGAGATCGCGCAGCTTCTGGCTGCCTGTGCAAGTTCTCCTCTGAGAGTCAGGAAACAGGCTGGTCAAGAGACGTTTGTGCTGCTGCTGCTGCTGTGACCAGAGTTGTCAGTGGCTCTGTGTGCCCCAAGGCAGCAGCACAGGCAGCTCGGGGAGCCTTAGTTACAGAGTCGGTGAAGCCAGAGCCCACGGCCTCAGCTCTTCTGCAACGTGCTCCCCGACACTGTGGCAGCCGAGCAGTCAGCACCCTGTGCCTGCGCTCCCCGACAAAGCGATGCACAGACACACTGCCAGAGGCGGCGCTGGTTCAAACATGCCATTTATTGGCAACCCTGTGCATGCAGCAAAGCTGCCTGAAGGAACAGACTCTTTCGGGGAGGTGACGGCGATCGCTGTGCTTATTCGATGCTGCAGATGATGTTCCAGTCATCTTCCCTCACACCAAGTATCACCTCAATATCGAGGGTAACACCGGAAGCACTTATCAGCAGGAGCTTGCAGGAGCGGCTGGAGGGCAGCACTGTCAGACAGTAGTTTTCCTGCTCTGGCAAAGTCTTCCAGGTTGATCTTACCAATGTCTGGAACCAGTGGACAGTTTTCACCAGGTCTAGGTAGGAGCCGGTGCAGAGGGTGTCTAAGAGGCTGGCAGGCTGATATCTCCTCAGCAGCTCCTTGGGGTGGTGCAGGAAGCACAGTATGTCCTCCTCCGGCTGCTCCCTCACGCAGATGCACTCCAGCTCCACACGGATTCTGGAGCCCTTCGACGGCGCCTTTTCCCTGCTGCCCAGCTCCAGGTGGAAGGAGTGCCCAAGAGGAGGTGTCAGGGGCACAAGCAGGCGGAAGACAGCGTGAATCTTATAGGGACTATAACGTTTCACGTGAGAGCCCATGGCGATGACTGGCTGCACCACTGGAAAGAAACTGTGCTTGCCTTGTTTTCGGCAGATACGGAGAAGGTCATTCATCCACTTTTGCACTTCCACAAATGACTTTGGAAGGTCCAGGACACCGTCGGATGTATATCTGCCCACATCCAGTTCAACACTGGGTTTCTCTTCTTGCTTCTCCATATCCACCTTGTTTCTGGAGCTCCTTTTCCTGAGCCACCAGCAGAGCCAAAAGAGCGGGACCAGGACTCCAGCAATGGCCCAGATGTGGCACTGCTGCAAGGCAGCAAAGGGCAGGGCTCCCCAGGCAGAGCTGCTCTGGCTCTTCTGCTCCAGCTCCTGCAGCAGCCAAGTCATCTCGCGCCTCAGCAGCTCCTCACGCTCCCTCATGTGCTGGTGCGTGGCCTCATCCAGCTCATCAGGACCAACCCCCGGCAGCAGGGTGAGGCTTTGCACAAGCAAAACGAGGGGTATTTTGGCAGCCATGGCATGCATAAGAAGGGAGAGAAGGGGTTCAGTGGGGCTGGGAGAGAGGGAGGGAGGGAGCTGGTGATGTGGGGAGTGGGGACGGGGTCTGCAGGGAGCTGGGGGCAGGGAGGAAGGGCTCAAGGCATCTGGGAGGCAGCAAGGCCTGCGCCCAGCCCCGGCAGCAGCAGCACCGAGCCTTGGCCAAGGTGCTCCCGCCAGCGTCTGGACCCTCGATGCAGGGTGAGAACCCACCTCCCCGGAGGCCCGCGTTTCTGCTCCAGCCCTCATGCAGCCCAGCCTCCCCCACGTCCGCACTCGCCACTGGCCCAGGCCATACTGGGGCAGCGCTGCCTGCTGGCCCCCGGATACGCACCCGCCTGGTGACTCGTCCATTGTGATGTCACAGGGGCCAGAGCGCATCACAGGCAGACGGGGCTCCCAGCGGCTCCCCTTACAAAGCAGACAGAAGCCCCTCCACACCCTGACCTGACATGAAACCGGGTGACGTGTGACCGAGTGCTCTGCTCCTTGACAGGCCGTCCCATGAGATGGGGTTGGCTCCCTGGCTGCTGGCCTCTGTGCTTGTGGCCGTGGGTGTGCTCTTGGTGCCTTCCCGACAGTGGTGGGTGGCTGGTGGTGGTCTATATCCTGGTGGTGGGATGGGCCCCGTCCATGGCAGGGTCTCTGTTCCTGCTGGGCCACCATGAGAAGGAATTGCTTCCAAAGAGACATGCTGAGGGGCTGCAGAGTGGAGATGCCTGGGGCTTGCAGGATGCTCCTTCTGCGTAACTACGCCTCTGGCTCTTGGAGACATGGTGCTGTATTGCATGACATGATGCTCTTTTAACTATTGTTGTTTGAATAGAAGCAAGTCCCCAGTCCTTCCGACTTGTCCATGACAACATGTTCAAATTTGTGTTTCGCAAGGTCTTGAGTGGCACTTTTAATGTGGGATCTTCTAATTTCCAACACCCTTGTCAAACGGGAGAGGGGCATTCTAAGATGCAGCAGAATACAGCTCCAACTCCCGTGTCATACATGGCAGGAAAGCCTTGAAAACCAGGAGGACCATTGCTGGCTTGGGCTGTGTCAGTTCATGTGCGGGGACGGCTCCCCATAACTGTTTACAGCTGCCATTTTGGCCTTGATTCTTAAAGTGGCAGGGGCTTCTGGGGGCTGAAGATGCAGCTTTATCATCAGCCTCTGTGCCTGCAGCAAAATGAGACATGCTTGTTCTGGTCAGTCTTTATTTCATTGCTGATCGCTGCAGCGTGCGGGTGGTTTGGCAGCACGTAGCGAGGCTTGGCCTAACGGCCTCGGTTTTATTCCTGATGGCTGGAATGCAGTGCAGTGATGGGACTGGGAAGTGTCCACCAAGCTGCTGCTCTCCGAGGTGTGGGTAGAAGTCGAGCGAGATAAACCCTCTGGTGATCTCCTCCACAAGGGGGAAATTCTTGGCTGCGTAGCTGGTACTCGAGGGTTTGAAGGGGCTTCTGTCTGCTTTGTAAGGGGAGCTGGTGCCGCAGAGCTGAGCTCTCAGGATGGCCTGGAGAAGAGGCTGCTCAACTGGCAGCGGGAACTGCTGCCGGGCCTTTCCTCCACAGCAGAAGCACACGCTGGGGAGTGAGAGCCGATGCAGCTGAAGAGGCCGTTGCACGGAGCCTTGTGTCAGAGGGTGCTGTCACCACCCGCACAGCGACCGCAGCCGTCTCCTCGAGAGAGTCCGTTCCTTCGGGGAGCTTTGCTGCATGCACAGGGTTGCAAATAAATGGCATGTTTGAACCAGCGCCGCCTCTGGCAGTGTGTCTGTGCATCGCTTTGTCGGGGAGCGCGGGCACAGGGTGCTGACTGCTCGGCTGCCACAGCGTCGGGCAGCATGTTGCAGAAGAGCTGAGGCCGTGGGCTCTGGCTTCACCGACTCTGTAACTAAGGCTCCCCGAGCTGCCCGTGCTCCTGCCTCGAGGCAAGTGGAAGAATTTGTCACCCTCCACAGCCTTGCAGCACAGAACGTGATTCATCCTGTGCTGGAGGTGGAGCACCGGCCCCAGGACCAGAGTGGGGTGGGGTGGGAAGGCCTGCTCTTGGATGCCTTTCAGCAGTGGCAGGTCTGGGACCTTCCTGTAGTCCTTGTGCTGCTCTTTGCCTCCTGTGTTGGCTCAAGGAAAGGAGTTGTGAGGATGTCAGCAGCAGTCAGGAGAGCTCCAGCAGTGTCCTGGAGTAGGAGGAGGAAGTGGAGGAGGAAGAGAAGGAGAGGGTCAGGGGCAGGAGGAGGAAAACCATGAACATATAGATGATAAGAGCGATTATGGCCTTGGCTTGGAAAAGAGCTTTCAGTGGCCAGTGCTGAACCTGGCCAAGCAATGCAAGGTTTCAGAGCAGCTGCTAGCGACTTCCTCCGTGTTTCAGATAGAGATTCTTGAATAATTCTTCATGATACTGCAGGCAGAGGCCGGGATGCACAGTGCCTTTGAAAGATGGAGGTCTCGTGAGGATGATGCTGTCTACTGACTGCTCGTGCCCCTGCATCGAGAAGATGCCAGCGTGGAGCTGGAATGCACCTGCACCAGGGAGCAGCTGGTGGAGACCATGCTATGCTTCCTGCACCACCCGAGGAGGAGTTGAGTAAATACCTGTATCAGCCCCTACGTGGTAGTGGGGCTTGCCTCCTTCCACCACTGGAAACTCCACTGGCTGACATCTTCACAGGACTGTTTCATTCTGTTAACGTTTGGTGGGGAGAAAGGCAACTCAGAGATCCTCCTAAGCATTTGGTAGGCTGAGGCCAGCATCATTGGCTTTTACTTCCCCTCTGATAAGGTGGTACTTCTCAAGTAGCATTTGGTCATCTCACGAATTCATATTCATCCTTCCTAGTTCCTTAGGACTTGAAGACAGATCTTTTTGGTTTAGATTGTCTTAAAGCAGGAAATGTACCACTCAGAGCAGCTGCAGTGGGCATGTGGGAGCTCCGCCTCTTTCTGTCTGCATATTCATCTCACACCCAGCTGGGCAGTGATGAGGTGCATTGCAGTTCTATGGAGTTTCTTTCCCGCCTCTTTATGGCAGAGGCCAGCAAACATCCCAGTCTGTGGCATCCCCCTGCCCAAGACACATGCCAAGGCGTCTTTGATACTCCCTCTGTTTCAATGCGGAAATCCCTTTCTGTCCCCAAAGAGGAAATAGGCGCTGTTAGCTCTGCTGGGTAGGAGATCTTCTTTGCACACGAGGGCATTTTAGGTGCACTCCAGACGGGTCTCACGTGTGGCAGGAAGGAACCGCTCTGCTGCCAAGTGCCCGTACACATGACAGATGGAATGTGCCCCTAGAAAACCCGACTGCTCTCAGCGGTAGCTCCCACAAACTCTGCTGCAAACGCTGCTCAGAATCCTTTTGCAAGAGGGACGATCCCAGTCGGCCAGCAGAACTCCTACAGATTTTGCTTAGCACTTGAGCAGACTTGAAGGAACTGCTGTGTTTGGGCAGGGGGATTTTGATGGATACAAAGGAAAGCAATTCATAGAGTCATAGAATCCCAGGTTGGAAGGGACCTCAATGATCCTCTGGTCCAGCCTTTCTTGGCAAAAGCACAGTCTGGCCAAGTGCCTTGGTTCAAGCGGCCCTAACCCCGTTGGCAACAAGATGGCACAGCACACTGTCCAGCTGAATCCTAAAAGTGTCCAGCTTGGAGACTTCACCCTGTCCCTGGGGAGATGATTCCAATGCCTGATTGTTCTGGATGTGAACAGTTTTCCTCTTGTGTCCAATTGGAATGTCCCCAGGATTAGTTTGCACCCATTACCCCTCGCCTTTTCCATTTGACTTCTTATGAAAAGGGAGATTCTGTCGTCCTTTGAACCCACCCTTTAAATACTGGAGCACTGTGACAAGGTCTCCCTCAGCCTTCTTTCCTTAGGGCTGAACAAGCCCAGTTCTCATAGCCTGACGGATTCATTAATCAGTTAGGCGATGGAGTCCTTCCTTCCTTCCTTCCTTCCTTCCTTCCTTCCTTCCTTTCTTTCTTTTAACAGTCAAGCCAGAATCCATCCTTATAGTGACAAGGTTCAGTGTGCTAAATTCCCTTGGCGTGACTAACTCGCTTGTTCTTTCCCTATCCCTAAAAGCAACCGCAAGCAGATAGAGCTAATGCTGTGTCGCATCCCCCGCACTCCTGTTGCTCCTGCAGTCTGTTGCTGTTTCAGATTCACACACTCATTTGCATTTGCAGGCACCGCTATTGCTTTGCAGTGAACACTGCTCAGGCCGCTCTCCTCAGAGGACCCAGGTGTCTTTATCAGGACGGTGCATTTAATTTAGATTTTTCTGCCCATTGCTGCGTACCCGGGGTGGTCTTTGCTGCTGCATATAGCCCTGGTTCCTCATCACCGATGTTGCGTTTTGGGGTGATGGGGACAGTGTTGGAAAGTGAAGACACTTGTCTTGCAAAAAACAAGTTTTGTTTCATTCTCCTGATGCCATTAGGTCCAGGTCCCGATTCCATCCGCTCCCCACAGACAGGTCTATGCTGTGAGCACTTTTCCCATGCAGCTAATTCTGCCTCTAGCAGTCAGGTTGCTCTTTGACTGCACATGGGATGTGCAGGTATGGCTGGCCTTTGGGAGCTGAATAAGAAAGGATTTTATTTGTTCAGTAGCTGAAATGGGGGGGGTGGGGGGGGGGGGTGGGGGGGGGTGGTGGTGGCGAAGACTTGAGGTTGTTTTTTTTCCCAGCGACTGCCTCAACCAGAGTCTCATCCTGTGAAGTTTCACCATGAGTTCAGTGAGGTCTGGCAAAGGGCGCATGGATTAGTTAATGTGTTTTTCTTCCTTCCCCTTCAGCCAATCTTTGTGTCTTTACTAACCCCCAAACTGCCATCAGAGCTGTTTGCCAGAGTCACAAGAGCAGCCCGTGATGGCCTGAGATATGTTAGGCAGAACCGGTAAGGAGAGATAACAACTTCTAAGGGACCAGTTCATATTGGTAGGGAGAACGGACACGCTCCGCAGGCACAAGGGCTCTGCATGTGTCCTGTTTGCCCAGGGCCCGTCTCCAGCATCGAGGCCATGGAGAACGAGGACTTGCATCCTCAGGGCACAACGTTCCTGCTGACCAGGATAAGGACCAGCTCCTCAAGCTCAGCTAGGCAGGAAGGGATGTTCTAGAGGCAGCAATTCTCTTGCATTCCTTTTTTTCGCAGCTGACTTCTCAAATCAGGACCCTGATCAGGTTCGCATGGCTCTTGGGCAGCAGACTCACAAGCCGCCTCTCCTCCCCCTCTTTTGCTGTAGTAAAGGAAAGGAGAGGGGCGTTTTTAGCAATCAGTAGGTTTTCCTAATCCTTCTAGGAGAGATGTGTGGGAACTGTATCTTCCTTGGCCCCAATGGCATGTGTCTTCATGGACGTCCGGCTGTGGAGCAGCTCCCCGCAGCGACTGACTCGGACTAACACATTACAAGGCCCCCTTGCTTGGCTTCATAACAGATGGAGGGAAGGGAACAACATCCTCTCTTGTTGTGGGATAGGCAAGGAGGAAAGTCCTGCGGTGGGGACGGACAGCATGGCAGTCACCGTGCTCTCTGCTCTGCTCATCCTCTTTGGTATATTTGGCATACTGCACCATGCACCGCCGTAGAGCACAAGCCATATTTTGTGCAAGCTGCTTCCAGGTCAGAAACGCAGCATGAATGGCCACTAGCTGGAGCCAGACATCTGTAGAGCCCTCGGTGGTCCTGAAGAAGCCTAATGACTGAACGCTGAATACAGTCCTTGCTCTCTCCAAACATCAATCTTCCATGATCTATAGCCAGTCACTACTCTTGTTAAAGCAACAGGAGCTGGGGAAGAGAGAGAAGCAGCCAGCGCCAAATGTTTGGCTACCCCAAATCACACCTACTGTGAACAGAGGATGGGAATTGCCCTAAAATATTTGCTGAGTTTCTTTCCTCCTCTCTAGCAGCTGTTTCTTTGTACGGTGATCCTTTCTGCTGCGTTGGTGATGCAAAATGCAAGAAAACAAGGAGAGCCATCATCCGACGGCAAGATAGGTCACGGCAAAGATCAGGGGTCATCCATTAATCCATTGGCAGAGGCCAGGGTGAGTGAAACATGCCTGCGTGGAGCATGGAGCACTGTAACAGGCCACGGGCAGCAGTGGCATGGAAAGACCTGACCACCCCAGCACAAGGAAGGAGTAAAGCATAGACATGGGCTTGCCAGGGGCTTCTGGTCACACTGAGCCAGTCCCACTGGAGGTGCGATTGGCAGCTGCCACGAACAAACTTGAACCAGACCAAGGTCTCCAACTAGTGGCTGGTGACACTGCTGAAGCTTTCACAAGGAGTTTGGCAAGCTGTGGGTAAGACATAAAGACGTGATGGGGATCAAGCAGGTTTTGTCCAAAGTGGTGTTGTGTACAGCCAATACATAAAGACCTCGGTAGCCAGTTCACTCTGATGCTGGAGCTCTTGCAGCTCCTTTTCCATGTGCTCTCCTCATCCTGATCTCTACCCTCAACCTTGGGACAGTGACAGTAGAGATCAAGGGGCTTGAGCTCTGGATCATGGCTCTTGTAGGTCAGATGCGTCGTGGGGAAATGGTGTCAGATGATGTTTTGAAACTGAAACCACTGAAAGGTGTCACGTTCCGTGGCACGTCCTGGATAGAGCTAAGTCACTGAAACAAAGCAGCAAAATGTGGCTCTCCCTAATGTAAACGGGAAAGACTTTAGCAAAAGGAAGATTTTTCTTTTTCAATGTCACATTTGATTTTTTTGAGAACTACGCCTTCCAGAGAGACCCTTTGGATGGGAGATACCTGACTTAATTCCAGCTTCTTGTGGTTTTTCCCCCTTCTTCCCCGTTCTGTGCCATGCTGGCCATGCGGCTGCCCACGTGGGATGGAGGTTGCTGTACATCGCCTGTTCTCCTGGAGAAATCCTTCCCCGAGGATGGGGGCACCTTGGCACAGCTGCAATGGCCTGGAGCATCAGCTCCTGAGTTCAGCGTTCCGTCCTTACTGGGCCCTTGGTGACGAAGCTACCCGCCGAGTGCCTGAAGCTCCTTCCCAGCCAGCCTGAGCTGCTGGCTTCACGGGGGGCTCCCCAGCTGCGCCAGATGAGAATTTTCTCCTCGGATTGCTGCGTGTTTCTCCATGTCTCAGAGGCGCGAGTCTTGCTAGACCCAGCATTGAACCAGCTGCGGGTCGGACACAGACCCCACAGCTGATGCTGCTAAGCAAACGCTAAGCGCAGGGTTCTCAGGTGTTGAACTTTCACTCTGACATAAACCAGCTTGATCAAATCCGTGCTGTAAAAACACTAGCGGTGTTCCAACAAAAGGTCACGGTCATTGGCCCAGACTCCGCCCTCTAACTCAGGAGCTCTGGAGAGCCTGTCCCGACTTTCCCATTGCCTCCGCGCGCAGCGGCTTTGGCTGAACAAACGCCGCGCTCTTCCCCCGGGCGGTGAGATAGGAGCCCCCCTCCTCATTTCAGCTACGTTCTCACTGCCCGGCAGATGTTCAGATCCCTCCTTTGGCCCAAAGCGTCCGCGTCTCTTTGTGTTTTGTGACTCTGAAGAGAACGGAAAAGGGCTGATTTTATTAACAGCCAATAGGCGCTTCAAAGCAAAAACGTGCTTGAGAAATTAAGCCTTCTGCAGCTCCAAAGGGAGATTTGTGATGGCTCCGCAACTAAGACAGAAACGAACCAAAAGCTAAACGCATGAATCGCTCTTTGCAAACCAAGGCAGGACGTCAATGACTCTGGTATGTGTCCTGCTCAAATTAAATGCGGGGCCATCTGATTTCCTGAAGAAAATGCCACGATATAGGTTTAGATTTAGATTTAGATGTAGATTTAGATTTAGGTTTCCAGATTAATATTATTGTGTTGGTCCTTAGCATCTCAAGGGCCCGGGGACAGGGTTTCCTGTAGCAGAAAAGGCCTTGTCTGCTAATACTTGCCCAGAGTGCTGAAGAGATTTTGTTTCCCACTCTTCCTATCTCTTTGGTCTAAAAACCCAAGCAAATTAACTTCCTCCGAGGAAACGCCTCCTTTCTGTGTTCACCAGGGCAACGAAGGCCATTGTCTGGGGAAAATGGCTCTGCTGGGAACGGGAATGCAGGGACAGAGCGAGAACGTTTGCCGAGTTGGCTTTCCACTGGCATGGAGTTTCACCTGAGGGACTACGTGCCTAGGTTCTTGGTGGATTTTTTTGCCACGGTTCCTCCCAAGGCACGCTTTGCCGGCAGGAAACTGCGGCCGGCTCCAGCGGCAGCCCCAAGGGTGCATTTTTAAATAATCATCGTGGCCAGCTGCTCTTCTGGGAGCTGCCTCCCAGCAGCTCCTGGGAAGAGGACGAGATGCTCTCTGCCTGCTCCCGTGCCCGCAGCCTCCGTGATCACAAGCTGCTGGCCAACACAGCCCACTTCACAGGTGACACTGTCACCAGGGGAACCCCACGATAACCCTGACGGGTTTTCTCAGCCCATCAGCTTGCTCCGCAGCCTGGCTGAGAAAGGATGCCGCTTTCCCAGCTGCGTGGCCGTGCAGCCTGCACTGGCCTCGGTCCCCTTCAGCTCCTTCTTGCTTATTGTCCCTGTGTGATCGCTCTGAATCTACTGAGGACTACGCTGTGCTTTTGCCTCGACCACTAGAGCACCAAAACTCTCAGCAGGCAGAACAGCCTCGTCTTTTTGAGAAATTACTTGGACACAGGCTGTGCTTTACCCCAAGGGCTGGAAAGGCCCAGCTTCCCCTAACAAACCCTTGTCCAATGCACTGAACTGTCTTGGAGTACTTTTGTTTTCTGTCCTCCTTGGCTCTATTTTCAAAAGCCCGAAGTCCCTGACTAGAAATAAGCGACAGCTTTGCAGTGCAGGGATACAGCGCCTGGGCAGAACTCTTGCAGTCATACGACAGGGGAATTCAAACGTCAACATCAAATCCTTAGACACCTTTGAAAGAGTTTCCTGGGTTTCCAATCCTTTAGGGCCAGGCGGTGAGTTCACGCACAGCTTGCTCAGTGCTTACTTACACGAGGAGGCCAGCTCACGGTGGGGACGGCACATGTGCGAGCGGTGCCTCGCTGCCGCGGACCACCAGCAGAATTCACAGCAGAAACGCACCCACAAGCAGGCTTCTTCCTACAAGTCACATGCCACAAACGGGCCCAGTGGGCTTCAAACACATGTGAGCTTCCAGAAGATAGGGCTGCCCTTCCTCTCAGCATCATCCTGCCTGTTTTGGGGGACATTTGCAGCGCACAGGGCTGCTCACTCATCACGCTCAGCAAAGACTTGGGTACAGCGCTTGGTTTGCCCTGATGGTCCTTCCCTCGTCCACAGAGCACTGTGGTGTGTTTGCGCAGCAGCCCTCTGCCTAGAGCGGCAGCTTCCTCCTCTCCATGCTGTCCCCAGCGCAGCAGCTGGTGAAGACCACGGTGCCTACAAAGATGTTTTGCGCCCTGTCTTCCCTTCACACTGACACCACCATGGTGGCCATGTCCCATGGGCCCAGAAACTGCCTGGCAGCTCTGCCTGGGCAAGGAACAAGAGAGAGGCACCTCTCGCTCATGTGCGCATCCATGTGTTCACTGGGTTCCGGGTGGAGAATATGCCCATCGCAGACACTCCCTGGGGGAGATTGTAGTGCAGAAGTGAACGTGCTGCCATGGAGAAGACAGTGCTTTATCAGCGGTTGGAGTTGTCCACTGGCACATCTCCATCCGCACCCCTTCATCACCCTTGGGAAAGGTCTCTTTGGAAGCAGTGCCTTCTTGCGGTGGCCCAGCAGGAACAGAGACCCTGCCATGGACGGGGCCCATCCCACCACCAGGATATAGACCACCATCAGACACCCACCACTGTCGGGAAGGCACCAAGAGCTCACCCACGGCCACAAGCACAGAGGCCAGCAGCCAGGGAGCCAACCCCATCTCATGGGACGGCCTGTCAAGGAGCAGAGCACCCACGTGTCACGTCACCCGGTTTCATGTCAGGTCAGGGTGTGGAGGGGCTTCTGTCTGCTTTGTAAGGGGAGCCGCTGGGAGCCCCGTCCTGTCGTCTGGGTGGGTCCTTTGTGGCTGCCGGGGCTTTGGCTGCCTGGAGCAGCTGAGAGCCGCTGAGCTGCGGTGGACAGAAGGCCAGGGCTGGCCGGCGGCCGTGCCTGTGATGCGCTCTGGCCCCTGTGACATCACAATGGACGAGTCACCAGGCGGGTGCGTATCCGGGGGCCAGCAGGCAGCACTGCCCCAGTACGGCCTGGGCCAGTGGCGAGTGCGGATGTTGGGGAGGATGGGCTACATGAGGGCTGGAGCAGAAACGTGGGCCTCCGGGGAGGTGGGTTCTCACCCTGCATCGAGGGTCCAGACGCTGGCGGGAGCACCTTGGCCAAGGCTCAGTGCTGCTGCTGCCGGGGCTGGGCGCAGGCCTTGCTGCCTCCCAGATGCCTCGAGCCCTTCCTCCCTGCCCCCAGCTCCCTGCGGACCCCATCCCCGCTCCCCACACCGCCAGCTCCCTCCCTCCCTCTCTCCCAGCCCCACTGAACCCCTTCTCTCCCTTCTCCTGCAGGCCATGGCTGCCAAAATACCCCTCGCTTTGCTTGTGCAAAGCCTCACCCTGCTGCCGGGGGTTGGTCCTGATGAGCTGGATGAGGCCACGCAGCAGCACATGAAGGAGCGTGAGGAGCTGCTGAGGCGCGAGATGACTCGGCTGCTGCAGGAGCTGGAGCAGAAGAGCCAGAGCAGCTCTGCCTGGGGAGCCCTGCCCTTTGCTGCCTTGCAGCAGTGCCACATCTGGGCCATTGCTGGAGTCCTGGTCCTGCTCTTTGGGCTCTGCTGGTGGCTCAGGAAAAGGAGCCGTGCGCCAGAGTCTAGCAGAGTGGAGGAGAGCTCCAGAAACAAGGAGGATACAGGGGAGAAAGAAGAAAACCCCGATGCTGCAATGTGTGTGAGGAGACATCTGTGCATGCGTAGGCTGGACCTGCCAAAGTCATTCATGACTGTGATCAATGATCTTCTCAATATCTGCCAAATAGTTTCCAAGAATAGCGTCTTCCCGGTGCTGCAACCACCCATTATACTGGGCTTTGAGTTTGAACAATCGATTCTCCAAGAATATCATGTTGTCTACCACCTGCTTGTGCCCCTGAAGGCGCCCCAAGGGCACTCCTTCCACCTGGAGCTGGGAACCACGGGAGAGGTGCTGTCGAAGGACTCCAGAATCCGTGTGGAGCTGGAGTGCATCTGCGTGAGGGAGCAGCTGGAGGAGGACATGCTGTGCTTCCTGCACCACCCCAAGGAGGAGCTCAGGAGAAATCAGCCTCCCAGCCTCTTAGACACCCTCTGCACTGGCTCCTACCTAGACACGGCGAGAACCATCCGCTGTTTCCAGATATTGGTAAAATCAGCCTGGAAGGCTTTGCCAGAGCAGGAAGACAATTGTCTGACAGTGCTGCCCTCCAGCTGCTCCTGCAAGCTCCTGCTGACAAGCACTTCCAGTATTCCCATCCTGATTGAGATGCTATTTGGTGTGAGAGAAGACGACTCGGGTGCCGTCACGAGCAGCAAATAAGAAGAGCAACCACCGCTGCCTCCTCAGGAGAGTCTGTCCCTTCGGGGAGCTTTGCTGCATGCAGAGTTCCTAATGAATGACACGTTTGAACCAGCGCCGCCTCTGGCAGTGTGTCTGTGCATCGCTTTGTCGGGGAGCGCGGGCACAGGGTGCTGACTGCTCGGCTGCCACAGCGTCGGGCAGCACGTTGCAGAAGAGCTGAGGCCATGGGCTCTGGCTTCACCGACTCTGTAACTAAGGCTCCCCGAGCTGCCCGTGCTGCTGCCTTGGGGCACACAGAGCCACTGACAACTCTGGTCACAGCAGCAGCAGCAGCACAAACGTCTCTTGACCAGCCTGTTTCCCGACTCTCAGAGGAGAACTTGCACAGGCAGCCAGAAGCTGCACGATCTCCGCTGCGGTTGTGTTGAGGCTCAACTAACAGCCACTGGGCAGCCCCTGGGTCCCAGCAGTGCCGCGGGCAGCAGCTCGCTCTTGCCCAAGAGTGTGACCTTGCAAGACCTGCCTGGCAGCGTGAGCAGCCTACTGCCAGTTGTCACCTTTCCGTGAGCCCCTTGGCTGTCAGGCTGCAGAGACATGATGTGTCTCCAGAGGAACCCCATCTCTCCCAGAAGGAAGGCTGTGGGACATGTCACTGCTGTCTTCCCCTACGCAGAGCCTGTCTTGTCTCAGAGGAGCAAAGAAAGAGCCAGCACAGATCCCCCAATGTGGGATCAGTTGGCCATCTGTCATCGGCAGAATATCGAGACATAATCGCTTTGATAAGCAAGAAGCCGTGGGATCAGTGAGCAGCTGCAGAAGACACCAGAGAAAGAAAAACCGCCAGTTAAAAATAGTTGCTAAGGACTGTAAATACTTGTAACAGGCATATGCTGGGAAAAAAGGGAGTAAGGCTGAACTGATAAGATAATGGGAAGTTACTGCTTTAGTGGAAAATCACTGCTTTAGAGACAGAGGATATATAAGGCTTGCTGTGTTACTAAATAAAGGTCTTCGATCACCCCTCGGAGTCCGTGAAGTTAATACGCCACACTCCAATGGGCTCTTAGTGCCAGCATGTCTGTCACTGAGCAGGAGGAGGTGCTCTTTACAGTGGCTAACCCTGTGGCCAGGAGTCACCCAGCACTTGGGCAGTTCTCCATGCTGGGCTGCCTGGTACAGCAGTCCTTCCCTGCCCCACCCTGGAGCTCTTCTCTCAGTTCCAGACAGCTGGCAAAGGCAAGGGACCGGCTTCAGCATTTCCTTTTCTGCTGGAAATCAGCCCGTTTCCTTGACAGCCGGTAGTTCTGAGCAGGGATTTGCCTTTGCACATCTTGAGTATCAAACCTGGCGGTCTAAGGATCTCTCTGACAGGAAGCCGCAGCATAAGTGTTTAATGGCCTGGCATAGGACATAGCAGAGAAACCAGAATGACCCACAACAGAAGCTTGGGTGTTCTGAGCCCCATTAGGAAGAACAGCTATTTATAGGAGAGTGAGGGTCACTGAATGGTTTTAGCCCTAAGCACAACAGGAAATACAACCAGAACGTCATGGGAAGGCATTTCCATGGCAACGGATCACATTTTCCACTAACAGCATCAATAGGGAAAGGGAATGATTGAACTGTGGCTATGATAGGAGTGGGAAAGAGCAAGAGCAGGGCTCAGTGTAAGAAAACGCTGTCCCAGCACGTGGCGTGCCGGGAAGGAAACGCTGCCTGCCCTCCATTACCACCGGATCTCACCACATGGGTTTCCCTGCAACGGACTGGGTACATGATGCAGTGTGCATGGCTTCCCTTTCCCTGCTGTGGACGAAAGGCATGGCAGCAGTTCCCGCTGCCAGTTGAGCAGCCTCTTCTCCAGGTGTTAAAGGATTTAAGCAGTCTGTGGGTAACTCTAGGTTTGCTTTAGTCAACAGCTCAGAGTTGGGCCACCACTTCAGCAAGTGGCAAAGGATACGACGTACACCTTCAGTATACATAGTTTTCTTTTAACATAATCGCTAGGGAAAGTCCTTGGTATTTTGCCACAAATTCTCAGTTCTTCATTCTTCATTGCTCACAAAAGTCCATTCCAATTTCGATGTCTCAGCAAGTTCTCATTTTCTTTGTTTCATCTCCTCCTTGAAGTTTGCTCTGGTTGTCTATTCTGTTGCTTAGTCTATATCTATATCTATATCTATGTCTACTTCAAACAAACAGATAACCTTTAACATTGTCTATTCTAAGTTAATCAATGATCTAACCTTAAGCATTAGCTAGCCTTTCTGTTAATTCAGCTTGACTGTGTTTTAATCCAGCCTTGGTAAGGACTATACAAGGACAAAGAAGCAGTTTTGCTGCATATACACCTGTATCAATAACTAAAACAATATTCTATTCTCTAAGGTTACAACAATAAAAGTTTTCAGCTTAAGGTTAATTCTTTTACACCAGGCCATCCTGAGAGCTCAGCTCTGTGGCACCAGCTCCCTGGACCGTGTGTTCAGGGCTGTTCCAGTGCCTGAAGAACTGCCCCTCTGCCATTGCACAGCTCTCTGGCCTCGTCCTGCTGCTGGTAACAGTGGCCTCTGCCTATATGATGGTTGTGATGGTGTCCGAGTCATCTTCCTCCACACCAAATACCATCTCAATCAGGACGGGATGATCGGAAATGCATGTCAGTCGGAACTGGCAGGAGCGGCTGGAGGGCAGCACTGTCAGATGGCAGTCTTTCAACTCTGGCAAATACACCCAAGCTGATTTTACCAGTTTCTGGAACCAGCAGGTGGTTTTCACCGGGTCTAGGTAGGACCCGATGCAGAGGGCGTCCAGGAGGCTGGGAGCCTGATTTCTGCTCAGCTCCTCCTCGGGGTCACGCAGGAAGCACAGCATGTCCTCCTCCGGCTGCTCCCTCACACAGGTACACTCCAGCTCCACACAGATTCTGGATGCCTTTGATGGAACCTCTCCCGTGGTTCCCAGCTCCAGGTGGAAGGAGGGTCCACGGGGCGCCTTCAGGAGCACAAGCACTCGGTAGGCAGCATGATATTCACGGGGAATGCAGCCTTTGAAGGTGCAGCACGGTGTGATGGTTGGTTGCAGCACCAGGAAGAATCCAACCTTGGAAACTTCTTGGCAGAGGTGCAGAAGTTCATTCATGACCTTCTCCTCCACTGTCTTGAACGACTCTGGCCGGTCCGGAGTGAGTGTACACAATATTCTGCCCACATCCCATGCAATATTGGGTTTCTCTTCCTGCTTCTCCATATCCACCTTGTTTCTGGAGCTGCCCTTGTCACTGCTACTGTCCGCCTCATGGCTCCTTTTCCTGAGCCACCAGCAGAGCCTAAAGAGCAGGACCAGGACTCCAGCAATGGCCCAGATCTGCCACTACTGCGAGGCAGCAAAGGGCAGGGCTCCCCAGGCACCGCTGCTCTGGCTCTTCTGCTCCAGCTCCTGCAGCAGCCGAGTCCTCTTGTAGCTCAGCAGTTCATCACGCTCCCTCATGTGCTGGTCCATGGCCTCATCCAGCTCATCAGGACCAACCCCCGGCAGCAGGATGAGGCTTTGCACAAGCAAAGCGAGGAGTATTTTGGCAGCCATGGCCTGCAGAAGGGAGAGAAGGGATTCAGTGGGGCTGGGAGGGAGGGAGGGAAGGAGGGAGCTGGCTGTGTGGGGAGCAGGGATGGGGTCCGCAGGGACAGGAGAGGAGGTTTGTTCTTCACTCTTGCTTTGTGAGCTGAACAGAGGAAAGGGACGCTTGAGACTCGGCCACTCCTTCATCCCTCTGCCGAGGCGTTTTGCTCACCTCGGTGCTCTCATTCCAGTAACCAGCTTGGGAATGCTGCACCAGCTCTTCCTCACTGGCAGACAGGCACATGAAAAACTGAGTGGCCAACGTGCAAATCACATTACCTTGGGGGACAGTTCACTTTGACATGGCTTGAAAATAGAAGGCTGGGTTGGGAGGGGTTTGCTGCTTTCTGCATTGTGGGAAGGGGCTTTGCCACGAGGCAGAGGGGAGGTCATGTTAAAAATCAGCTGCTCTTTGGCCTTTTTTTCCTCCCCAGTCTGTGGATCAATAATGGGCGCCCAGCAATGACACTCACAAAGAGTCCTCTGCTAAGAGCAATGAGATCAGGTCAGAAAGAGCCTTGGCCCCTCGGCACTGAAGTGACTGCTCCTACCTCTGCTGCCCACGGCCAGAGGTTTAGTTTGGGTCTTTAGCAAGTGGGTGTTTTCCTAAATTCCCATTTTTGGAGTCAGGCAATTGTTTTAACTTTTGAAGAAGGGGTTGTTTCCCCTACTACATGTCCTGAAAGCACAAAACTCCAATGAAGAGAGACAACTTCTGTAATTTAAAAGACAAAATGTAAAACCCTTCATGATTTGGGGGAGCTTCATTTACAGTTCATGAAGTCGGAGATAAACAGCACTGCATATCCATGGGACTTGAAGAGCAGTGAGCGATTTCCCCTGCTTAATTCAGTACAAAAAAGTAACAAAACCTAGAAAAAAGAAAATCTTCAGCCTCCAGCTCGCACAAGCTCAGTCCAGAGCAATGCCCAGCGAGGCGGATGGGAAAGCCAAAGCGTGCATGCAGCCTTGAGCCAGCGATTTCCAGCCTGTCTCACCAGCTGTGCGTGCCACAGCCAGCGCAGGATCAGGGCTTTCGGCAGGCGCTGGCCACTGCCGGCAGCCCTGTGGCAGCGAGCGGCTCTGGTGTTTGCGCAGCCTTTCTGCACCATCCTTCAGTCCTGCTCCTGATGGAAGTAACGACTCAGGCTTAATGAAGGAGCACACCTTGACCCGTGTGTGAGCAAGCTCTGCATCATCATCGTTCTACCAGCGCCGGTGATGCGCCTCAAGTCCTGACCAATAACCTCATTCTCTTATTTTGTAAACAGAAAATAAAATAATTTGCTTGGAAGTCACCAACAGATTAACAACCTCCAGTTGTAACTCTGATGACTAATTCAGCCTACTCTAACCCAGCCGTGCCAAAGTTCTCGTTTGTATCATTTGACATCTTCCTACAGGTTCTCCGTGAGGAGGATTAAGAGAAGGGGGGTTTTCAGAGGGAGCTGAGGTTTGTTTGAGGTTTGTTGTGAGACTGCGCACTCAACAGGGCGTAAAGTTTGTGCAGATCATGTAAGGATAAACTGCTGCACATCCATCCAAAACGAGAAGTGGAAAGGGCTGATCTAGAAACTGGAGAGACTGTTTTGCAAAGCTGGAGGCCTGGTTTCAAAAAGCAATGAATTGAGTTCCATGCTCACACACACACAAAAAAGGCTCTAAGTTAAATACTTGTAAAATCTAAGTTGATTCCCGCCTGTTTTCAGCACGAAGGCATGTAAAAGCTTTTGTATCAGAAAAAGCAGGGGGGAAAACTGAAATGCGGAGCTACATTTCTCACGTCCCTCAGATTCTTTGTTTCTCGTTCAAGCTGATTGACTGTGTTACTGCGGATTTATTCAAACAAAAAGGGTCCACTCTTCAGGAGGAACAGCTAGAGCAGCCAAAGTGCCCAATCCAGTGCCGTCTACTGTTAGGATCCGTTCAGAGCAGCTTGCAGTGGGCATGAGTGAGTACATCCTGATTGTAAATGCAGCTGAGCCACCGTGTCAGTTCAGGGTACCTTTCACCATGCTCCCCTCTGGATCGCAGAAAGCTGTAATTCAGGAAAAAGTGCCCTGTGCCTTGTCCATGGCTGAGCTCATACTGAAGATCAAGCTGTAAAGATACTTTTGGCAACGTAGAGTTTGTCTCTTTGCAGGAAGAGAGAGAGGAGGCTGAGGAACATGAACAAAGAGGACAATAAGAGCCATTCTGCAGGCAGAGGCTGGATAAAGGAGATCAAATAAGAGCCTCCAAAGCTGCAGGATGACAAGCGACAAATATTCCAATGCTCTTCTGCAGGCTGGATTGTGAAGTGATTATACAGCAGGTTGTCCAACACAGCTCTCCAGGAACAAAATGCAAGCAGTAACCCTTCCCTTAGACTTTTGCCTTCTCTGCAGAGCCACAAGAGCACCTGATAATTCCCTGGCAGCCCTAGCCATGGCCAGCCTTGTGCAAAGACTTGCTAAGTTGAACGTCTGGTTTGTGTGCTTTTCACGTGGAATGAGGCCAGGTGAGAGGCACAGCACAGGGAGGAATGTCGACATCCCTCCTCTGACACTGATCCACTCTTTGGGCTCAGGCAAGTCAGCTAGTTGCAGTCTGAGTCCCAGGAGCCATGGCTGCAGGACACGTAAGGGGGACAAGGACCCTGTCCGTGCTGCCCTGCAGCCTCCCTGGACAACTGCGCCCAGGGAAGGCATGTCCCAAAGGCAAGGGGATGGGGATGGGGATGGGAAAGAAGAGCAGATGGAGCCGGGTTGGGTGGTGGCAGCTGGCTGTTGGGTAGCAGAGTCCAAGGTGGGATACAGGTGGGTGAACCCAGAGGGGAGAGGGATGGAGACTCCTCTCCTGTGGTTCAAAAAGAGGTACCAGCCAACTCATCCCTTCTTGGCTGACTAGAGCTTCAGTTAGAGGCAGTGCTGGGGCAGTATGTTCCTGGCAGCTCCAGAAAGATGGAGCTGGGCTTCTGAAGAGGAACAAACCAGGAAATATTATCCAGAGCTTGCTTCCAGACAGCTCTGGTTGATATGACGTACAGACAGCAAGCAAACAAGCACAGACTCTATTTTAGCTCCATTAGAACTTCGTCTCTGTGTTCCCAGAGCAGTGGGCAGCGTTGCTGCACCAGCTCTGCGGCTTGCAGGCTGCCTCTGGGCTGGGCCAGGAACAGAGATGTGTGTCTCCCAGATTCCCAGTTTCTCTGCCAGGGTGTTTCCATGCAGCTACAAATTGCACCACTTCTGACGGACACCTCGTAACCGCGCTACCTGCCCCGCTCTCTCTCACTGCCTCTGAGGCCAAGTGCTTCTACCAAACGCCAGAGACGTGGCAGAGCTTTGAGAGGCTTGGAAGATGGATGTTAAACATCTCTAAAAGGTCTCCTCGATGCAGAGACAATTTCTGAGTACGTCCACAGGAGCCTTCTCACCTCTGCTTTCTGCCAGCAAAATTGCTCAGGGCATCCGTGTTTTAATCGGATGGATAATAGCTCAGCAAAAACAACAGCAGCTTTTATAGACAGCCTCCAGTCCATGGCCTTCCAGGAAAAGACTGTTTCAAATTGCAAAGAAATACACATCAAAGCTAGCCCACAGCATCTGCCAGGTTTATTGGGAGAGCTGCAGCACCTGTGTCGTGGATATATCACAAGCGTTCACTCCCTGAGGGGCACTCCCTCTTCCAGGAGTGAACAGGGGAGAACAGAGCCATTTGGGGCTATCAAGAACGTGCATGAAGCACCTGTGTGCAGCTCTGCTTTTGCAGTTACTAAACTCAGGTGGGTGGTAGGACACTTCTGGAGCATCCTCCCCAGGGAGCATGACAGGTGTCATGTGAGGCAGTGCTCGGCTCCAGAAGCAATGGGTACGAAGAGATGATAGGGAGATTGTGAGCCAAAAAACCAGCCAGCCTCGTGTTGCTCCCTTTAACCCAGACTTGGAGGTGTGCTAATAGCACAGCTGGTACTTGTGTTTGCAAAGAGAGTCACTTTGGAAAGAATGCAGGGACTTGAGCACCCTGTGCCACAAAAAGACCTTTGCATCCCAGAGAAGAGCTGGTTGTTCGGAGGGTCAGGTTGTCAGCTCCTGGTTTTCATGCCGAGGTCATCAAGGACAGGGTAAAGGTGAAAGGAGACTCATCTGCTGTCGTCGCCCGCAGTCATCCTCTGCAGTGACGCCAAGTCAGAGGAAAATCCAGGCTGGGTAATTTCACCAGCCTCTACAGCAGGACCTCCCAGGCAGCCCTTCCCAAGGCCAACTCAAACCAGCCCTAGTACCCAGGATTGGTCCACTGGACTGCCATGGCTTTGCAGTAGCCCATGTGCTGTCTTTGCTGATGAGCAAGGCCAAAGCCAGGAGCCCATGCAATTATCATTAAATCAGTAATTAGTGGAGTCTAATTACTTTCCAGGCCTTTCTTCAGGAGAGGTGAGGGAGAGTGCACACTTGTCCCAGCCAAAAGAGATTTGATGCCAGCCTGTGCTGCAGCAAGATGGATGGATGGAGACAGCTGGGTCATGGGAGCCCCAGAAAGAGCCTCCGGTGAGCTGCACCATGGCTGTTTGTTGTCCCTTGTCCAGGAGCGCCCTGGCAGAGCCATCTGCCCAGAGCAGTAGGTAAAGGGACACAACAGCCAACTGCCCATGCTGAAGCCCTAGGAAAAGACTTTCCCTACTATTAGCATCTGGTGGGGCATCCATAACACATACAGCTTCCTTGAGCCAAAGAGACCTCATCGGCAAGAGCACATTTGGCCTGGAATAGCTCCTTCTACCCAGGATCCTTGCTAGCGTAAAACACACAGCTTATAACATCATCCACTGAACTGATATTACTGCCCCAGCGAAAGCTTTGAGTGTTCTGGACCTAGTGTAAATAAATAATGCAGAAAGAATAATACAGAGCTAATAAAGCTATTATCTGGAAAAATTGCAGCCTAATCTCCAGCACAAGGGAGATAATGAGAGTTGAAACGTGCCTGGAGCATCCTAAGCAAGCGGCAGTGGTTCTGGTAAAGAATAGGAGGGGATTCCTTGTTTCAGCCTCTTGCCTGCCTATAGATTTCTGGGGCAAGCGGGTCCCTAAGCCATGGGTCCACATTTCTCCTGGTGGCAGAGCTGGGAGAGCCTCCTGTGCTCCCATCTCCTTCATTTTGGGTTGGCCTGGGGAACTGGCCGTCTTGGCTACACCAGTGTGACCAAGTGAGTGGCACATGGCTGGGGCGAGCACATGGAGACAGCGCGGGGATTGGGAAGAAGGAGACAGTGCATCATTTCATCCCCCTTTTCAGCCTCTGCTGGACCCATATGACAATAGCTGTGTGTCACCAAAGGGAATCAGCCTTCCCCACAGAATTAATTTCCATGAGGAAGAAACTCCATTTGTGTCCTGGAGCCATGAGGAAGGGCCACTGGCCTTGGCTGCTTAGCCGGAGTGAAGCACAGCTTTCCCCAGGGCTCCTGTGATGGCAAAGGGAGGGTGATTCTGTGGTGTTGCGAAAAGCGGGAAATAAAACCGGCCTTAAGGCCGACACTGAATATGAGAGACAAGCAAAATCGGGGTGGAGGGGGGTGGTGGTGGTGGGCACGAATAATGTCGGTTGATTTACAGGGCAACATTTACAGGTTCTTTTGGTATTGCTGTTGATAAACAAACTGCAGAGTTACGGCTTATTTACCAGCGAGACTGTATAGATCTGATACCGAACGCTCACAACCTGTCTGTTGTAGCCCGGCTACGTGGTAACACAAGCCCGTTAATGCACAAACAGTGCATTAGGAGTAAGTAAAATCATGATTACTACCACACAAAATACAAAATACACCCGGGGAGAACAGTATCACTCAGTGTCGGCTGAGGCAGAGAATCTTACCCACAGGGCGTCCCCAGTGCGGGGGTGAAGAGGGGAGCAAATTCGTCCATTCATCCGTCGGTCTGGTGCCGAGTCTTCTCCTGTCCCAATTTGGGGTCGATATTGGGGCCATATTTATACGCAGTTTTTTTACATGACATCATTGGTGTAGACGTGTGTGTGGGGACGACTGCGGACAAGCTTATCGCTCATGTTAATTGCCCAAAGTCCATCAATTGACACCGGCATGGGTGGAGGTAACAGCTCGTTTTGTCCAGGGCGGAAAAAATGGAAGAATGAGACCACCGGACTTCGGCCCATGCTTCACGCTCTTCCAGGATATCCAGATAACATCTAACACCAGATATGGATCTAGTGATAGTTGCAGTTCCGATTGTCACCTCGCCCGGCAATGAATTTTATCGACAAAGAGCTCGCAGGCATCCAGCTACATCATGTACGTGTCTTACGTGACTTGGACTTTGTGCTGGGACTGTCCTCTCTACAGGTACTTCTCGAAACAATTGGACGTGGCCAGCCAGAGCTAGCCAGGGTGTTTATGAGTGGTGGCTGCAACAGTCCTCCTGATTGAGGAAGCCCAAAAACTAACGATGGGGCAGAGGATCACACTGTTTGTTCCCCACATGGTGACAGCAGTATTAGAGCAAAAGGGGGAACATTGGTTATGCCCAAGTCAGATGCTCAAATATCAAGCAGTGTTACTGCAAAGAGACGATGTAGAATTAAAGCCTACTAATGCTGTTAACGCAGCTATGTTTTTAAATCCAGACATGAAAGAAGGAGATTTATCACACGACTGCCTGCAGACCATCGAGTCAGTGTATTCCATTTGCTCTGATCTCCAGGATACTCCTTTGGAAAAGCCTGACATGGAATTTTACGACAGAAGCAGCTTCATTGAAAACGGCAAGCGAATGGCAGGGTATGCTATAATCACCATGGATAAGGTAATAGAGGCAGGGAAGCTCTCGAACAGCACCTCTGCCCAAAAGGCATAATTAATAGCATTGATCCAGGCTCTGGAAATTGCAAAGGAAGGACAAATAAACATATGGACTGACTCTAAATATTCCTTTGGGGTGGTCCATGCCCATGGGGCCATCTGGAAAGAAAGAGGTTTACTATCTGCACAAGGTTCACCAATAAAACATCGGGAAGAAATCTGAAGACTGTTACAAGCCATAAGAAATCCTGCTAAAGTAGCCATCATGCATTGCAAGGCACACCAGAAGGGAAACACTCCAGTAATTATTGGAAATGGGTTGGCAGATGCCACAGCTAAACAGGTTGCAGAACAAGGACTATTGGCTTTGATCCCAATAAAAACTAAGTGGGATCCTAAACACCTCAAACTCCAATATAGTGAAATGGATAATCAGCTTGCTGAGGCTTTGAAAGCAAACAAGAAAGAAAATGGATGGTGGATAGTTTAGGGGGAAAAGGTAATAATATCTCCTACTTTAATGACGGAATTAGCACAGGAAGTCCATGGTGAAACTCATTGCGGTGTAGAGGCTATGATGACAGAATTACAGAAACAGGTCTTAGGTGTAGGAATGATGAAAATCATTAGATCAGTGGTTGGAAAATGTGAAATCTGTCTGAAAAATAATCCTCTAAATCTCAAAAGACTCCCTCCCCCGCCCCCCCCCCCCCCCCCCCCCCCCCGCCCAGCCTTGGGACATACTAAACAAGGTAATTCAGCAGGGGATTATTGGCAAATAGATTTTACTGAACTTCCTCATAAAGAAGGGTTTCAGTACCTTTTGGTCTTGGTGGATACCTTTTCAGGATGGCCTGATGGCCTGAGGCTTTTCCTACTCACACCAACAAAGCTAGAGAAGTTGTAAAACTACTTTTGAAAGAAATCATACCTAGATTTGGGGCCCCTTGGGAATGTCTTCAGATCGAGGACCTCATTTCATTGCAGAAATAGTACAAAATCTATGTAGAATACTGGGAATTAAATGGGATTTACATACCCCATGGAGACCTCAATCTAGTGGGAAAGTAGTGAGGATGAATTTTTCTCTAAAACAATAGCTAAGTAAAATATGTCAAGAAACCTCATTAAGCTGGCCAAAAGCATCACCTTTGGCCCTTCTCAGGATAAGGATAAAACTTAGGACAAAGTTACAAGTAAGTCCATGTGAAATCTTCTATGGCAAACCGCATCAGGCTATTGTGGTTCCAGGGGAGGAACAAACAAAAGGTCCAACTGAGCTAAGTCAATATCTTATTACTTTGGGAAAGGTTTTAGGGGAGTTACGAAGATAACGTGGATTCTGTGACCACTTTAGGTCTAGATCACAAGGTCCATGTGTTTAATCCAGGAGACTGGGTATACATTAAAACTTGGAATCAGGAACCTCTCCAGCCAAAATGGAAGGGACCGTATCAAGTTCTGTTAACAACGTACACTTCTTTAAAGGTAGCTGGGCTTCCTGGTTGGATTCACTACACGCAAGTAAAGGCGGCACCCTCTGATCAATGGGCTGTTACTTCTAGTGAACTGTTGAAGATAAAGATCAGTCGGACTCAGCCAGCTCCAAGATTGAAAACATAACTTCTCCAAAGACTTACTCACAGGTTTTAATGCTAAACATGATTGCTTGTTTTGATCAGTCGAAATTGTCATGTACAGAGAATGAAGAAAATTTAATGCTATCTTTGGTTCAAGGTTTTGGAAAAGTGCATAACCTGACCAGTGTAACGGTTTGTTTACCCCTTCTCCAAACAGCTGGCCAGCCTATGCCATGAGGAATAATTCCTGTGAATTTGACAATTCTAGAGGGATATGCTAATGTTTCTAAAGCTTTCCTTGCAGCTCATGTATCTTACTATTTAGACGAAAGTAACAACTGCAGACAAAGGCGAAATGATATACCTCAAGATACAACACTTTGGCGACTAGGGGATAGTAGAACTGTTTTTGCAAAAGGAAAACAGGACCAATGTCCAGAAGGCTCTAAACCCCTAGATTCAGATATTTTGAAATTTGCCATGGCAGCTTCAGAAGGACAGGCAACAGAATTTTTGAATTTATGTGTCCCTCAAAATTATACTAAAGCTGTATCCTCGACCCCAGAATGTGCGGCTCTGAGAAAAAAGAAAAACCTGGACTGGGCCCTTGGAAGGGACCTGGAAATACATGGGAAAATTAGATTGGTGCATGATCTGGGGAACTAGTCTTATGGTCCATATTAGCAGAACTGATGGGAGACGCAACAAACTTCTAACTAAAAGTCAGGTTGCTTTTCTGAATCGTACCCTCACTATAAGTGGGTGTGAAAATCTTTCATCCCCACAATATTGCAAGGAGACTGTACCGTCTCCAGGGTACACTGTGTGGGCAACTTCAGACGGATACTGGACCACATGTTTAAAAGTGAAATCAATTACCATGCAAATAACACTAGGATTGTTAACCTTTGTCCAACATGGAGAAAAAGCCCAATTGAAGCAAAATATTGGGGAAGAATAAAAAGAAATCAGGAGGAAGACAAATGGGTAGGTCCAACTACAGCTGTGGAAGTGGGATGGGGAATTCAGAGCTTTCTAATGCCAGGTCTTACAGCATTAGAAAACAGAATGCTTGTCGATAATCTAACCTGGCAAGTAGAGACCCTCTCCAGAGCTACACAAAAGGGATTCCAATTGATTGACAAACAATTACAAGAAAACACTAAAAAGACTCTACAAAACAGATTGGCCTTAGACTTACTATTAGCAAAAGAACAAGGATTATGTGGTTATCTTAAATTACATCGTGAACATTGCTGCATACATATTCCATGAGTAACGGATGATTTACAAAACCAACTTGAAAAGATGAGGCAAGTGACAGAAGACAGCAAAGCTATTAGGGACACAGCTGAAAACAATTGGCTAAACAAATTCTTACACAGTGTAGGGGGTTGGTCACTGAAGGGATGGCTAGCTACTTTATTAGAAGGAGTAATATTGCTGCTCCTTCTGATTGTAATAATAGCAGTTTGCATACGATGTGCTAAATGAAGAACCATATAGTATATGGAAACAGATACATTAGACACTGAATGTGGAGAGCTTTCTAAAAATTAGAGAAATCTCAAAAGGGGGGAAATGTTATGTTACAGTGGAAGACAGCAGTAACATGTCCGCAGCCTTCCTTCTGGAAGCAATGAGGTTCCTCTGGAGAGGAATTGTGTCTCTGTAGCCTGACAGCCAAGGGGCTCATGGAAAGGTGACAACTGGCAGCAGGTATTGCAAGGTCACGCTCTTGGGCAAGAGCGAGCTGCTGCCCGTGGCACCGCTGGGACCCAGGGGCTGTCCAGTGGCTGTTAGTTGAGCCTCAACACAACCGCAGCAGAGATCGCGCAGCTTCTGGCTGCCTGTGCAAGTTCTCCTCTGAGAGTCAGGAAACAGGCTGGTCAAGAGACGTTTGTGCTGCTGCTGCTGCTGTGACCAGAGTTGTCAGTGGCTCTGTGTGCCCCAAGGCAGCAGCATGGGCAGCTCGGGGAGCCTTAGTTACAGAGTCGGTGAAGCCAGAGCCCACGGCCTCAGCTCTTCTGCAACGTGCTCCCCGACACAGTGGCAGCCGAGCAGTCAGCACCCTGTGCCCGCGCTCCCCGACAAAGCGATGCACAGACACACTGCCAGAGGCGGCACTGGTTCAAACATGCCATTTATTGGCAACCCTGTGCATGCAGCAAAGCTCCCCGAAGGAACGGACTCTCTCGAGGAGGCGGCGGTGGCAATCGCTGTGCTTATTCAATGCTCCTGACGGTGTCCGAGTCATCTTCCTTCACACCAAGTATCAGCTCAATCAGGAGGGAAATATTCGAAGCGCTTGTCAGCAGGAGCTTGCAGGAGCGACTGTAGGGCACCACTGTCAGGCAGAAGTCTTCCGACTCTGGCAAAGCCTTCCAGGCTGATCTTACCAATGTCTGGAACCAGCAGGCGGTTTTCACCATGTCTAGGTAGGAGCCGGTGCAGAGGGTGTCTAGGAGGCTGGGAGCCTGATTTCTGCTCAGCTCCTCCTTGGGGTGGTGCAGGAAGCACAGCATGTCCCCCTCCAGCTGCTCCCTCACGCAGGTGCACTCCAGCTCCACACGGATTCTGGAGTCCTTCGATGGCACCTCTTCCATGGTGCCCAGCTCCAGGTGGAAGGAGTGCCCAAGAGGAGGTGTCAGGGGCACAAGCAGGTGGTAGACCACATCATTCTCATGGGGAATACAACGTTCGAAATCAGAGCCCATGGTGATGACTGGCTGCACCACTGGGAAGAAACTGTGCTTGCCTTGTTTTCGGCAGATATCGAGAAGGTCATTCATTAACTCCTTCACTACCACAAATGACGTTGCAATGTCCAGGACACCGTTGGATGTATATCTGCCCACATCCAGTTCAACACTGGGTTTCTCTTCTTGCTTCTCCATATCCACCTTGTTTCTGGAGCTCCTTTTCCTGAGCCACCAGCAGAGCCAAAAGAGCGGGACCAGGACTCCAGCAATGGCCCAGATGTGACACTGCTGCAAGGCAGCAAAGGGCAGGGCTCCCCAGGCAGAGCTGCTCTGGCTCTTCTGCTCCAGCTCCTGCAGCAGCCAAGTCATCTCGCGCCTCAGCAGCTCCTCACGCTCCCTCATGTGCTGGTGCGTGGCCTCATCCAGCTCATCAGGACCAACCCCCGGCAGCAGGGTGAGGCTTTGCACAAGCAAAGCGAGGGGTATTTCGGCAGCCATGGCCTGCAGGAGAAGGGAGAGAAGGGGTTCAGTGGGGCTGGGAGAGAGGGAGGGAGGGAGCTGGCGGTGTGGGGAGCGGGGACGGGGTCCGCAGGGAGCTGGGGGCAGGGAGGAGAGGGCTCGAGGCATCTGGGAGGCAGCAAGGCCTGCGCCCAGCCCAGGCAGCAGCAGCACCGAGCCTTGGCCAAGGTGCTCCCGCCAGCGTCTGGACCCTCGATGCAGGGTGAGAACCCACCTCCCCGGGGGCCCACGTTTCTGTCCCGGCCCTCCTGCAGCCCAGCCTCCCCCACGTCCACACTCGCTGCTGGCCCAGGCCGTACTGCAGCAGTGCTGCCTGCTGGCCCCCGGATACCCACCCGCCCGGTGACTCGTCCACTGTGATGTCACAGGGGCCAGAGCGCATCACAGGCACGGCCGCCGGCCAGCCCTGGCCTTCTGTCCACCGCGGCTCAGCGGCTCTCAGCTGCTCCAGGCAGCCAAAGCCCCGGCAGCCACAAAGGACCCACCCAGACGACAGGACGGGGCTCCCAGCGGCTCCCCTTACAAAGCAGACAGAAGCCCCTCCAAGAAATTCCCCCTTGTGGAGGAGATCACCAGAGGGTTTATCTCGCTCAACCTCTACCCACACCTCGGAGAGCAGCAGCTTGGTGGACACTTCCCAGTCCCATCACTGCACTGCATTCCAGCCATCAGGAATAAAACCGAGGCCGTTAGGCCAAGCCTCGCTACGTGCTGCCAAACCACCCGCACGCTGCAGCGATCAGCAATGAAATAAAGACTGACCAGAACAAGCATGTCTCATTTTGCTGCAGGCACAGAGGCTGATGATAAAGCTGCATCTTCAGCCCCCAGAAGCCCCTGCCACTTTAAGAATCAAGGCCAAAATGGCAGCTGTAAACAGTTATGGGGAGCCGTCCCCGCACATGAACTGACACAGCCCAAGCCAGCAATGGTCCTCCTGGTTTTCAAGGCTTTCCTGCCATGTATGACACGGGAGTTGGAGCTGTATTCTGCTGCATCTTAGAATGCCCCTCTCCCGTTTGACAAGGGTGTTGGAAATTAGAAGATCCCACATTAAAAGTGCCACTCAAGACCTTGCGAAACACAAATTTGAACATGTTGTCATGGACAAGTCGGAAGGACTGGGGACTTGCTTCTATTCAAACAACAATAGTTAAAAGAGCATCATGTCATGCAATACAGCACCATGTCTCCAAGAGCCAGAGGCGTAGTTACGCAGAAGGAGCATCCTGCAAGCCCCAGGCATCTCCACTCTGCAGCCCCTCAGCATGTCTCTTTGGAAGCAATTCCTTCTCATGGTGGCCCAGCAGGAACAGAGACCCTGCCATGGACGGGGCCCATCCCACCACCAGGATATAGACCACCACCAGCCACCCACCACTGTCGGGAAGGCACCAAGAGCACACACACGGCCACAAGCACAGAGGCCAGCAGCCAGGGAGCCAACCCCATCTCATGGGACGGCCTGTCAAGGAGCAGAGCACCCACGTGTCACGTCACCCGGTTTCATGTCAGGTCAGGGTGTGGAGGGGCTTCTGTCTGCTTTGTAAGGGGAGCCGCTGGGAGCCCCGTCCTGCCGGCTGGGTGGGTCCTTTGTGGCTGCCGGGGCTTTGGCTGCCTGGAGCAGCTGAGAGCCGCTGAGCTGCGGTGGACAGAAGGCCAGGGCTGGCCGGCGGCCGTGCCTGTGATGCGCTCTGGCCCCTGTGACATCACAATGGACGAGTCACCAGGCGGGTGCGTATCCGGGGGCCAGCAGGCAGCGCTGCCCCAGTATGGCCTGGGCCAGTGGCGAGTGCGGATGTTGGGGAGGATGGGCTACATGAGGGCTGGAGCAGAAACATGGGCCTCCGGGGAGGTGGGTTCTCACCCTGCATCGAGGGTCCAGACGCTGGCGGGAGCACCTTGGCCAAGGCTCAGTGCTGCTGCTGCCGGGGCTGGGCGCAGGCCTTGCTGCCTCCCAGATGCCTTGAGCCCTTCCTCCCTGCCCCCAGCTCCCTGCGGACCCCATCCCCGCTCCCCACACCACCAGCTCCCTCCCTCCCTCTCTCCCAGCCCCACTGAACCCCTTCTCTCCCTTCTCCTGCAGGCCATGGCTGCCAAAATACCCCTCGCTTTGCTTGTGCAAAGCCTCACCCTGCTGCCGGGGGTTGGTCCTGATGAGCTGGATGAGGCCACGCACCAGCACATGAAGGAGCGTGAGGAGCTGCTGAGGCGCGAGATGACTCGGCTGCTGCAGGAGCTGGAGCAGAAGAGCCAGAGCAGCTCTGCCTGGGGAGCCCTGCCCTTTGCTGCCTTGCAGCAGTGTCACATCTGGGCCATTGCTGGAGTCCTGGTCCTGCTCTTTGGGCTCTGCTGGTGGCTCAGGAAAAAGAGCTGTGCGCCAGAGTCTAGCGGAGTGGAGGAGAGCTCCAGAAACAAGGTGGATTCAGGGGAGCAAAAAGAAACCACCAGTTTTCATCTGCATGTGTGCAGAACTGCATTGACGCGCATCCTGGACCTGCCAGTGTTGATTATCATGGTGGAGAATGTGGTGACTCAACTTCTCTGTGTCTGCCACAAGCTTTCCAAGACTGGTTTTTTCCCGGTGCTGCAGCCAGCCATCTCCATGAGTTGTAACTTCAAAAGTTGGAGTGGTGATGAAAATTATGTTGACTATCGCCTGCTTGTGCCCCTGAAGGCACCCCATGGGCACTCCTTCCACCTGGAGCTGGGAACCACAGGAGAGGTGCCATCAAAGGGATCCAGAATCCATGTGGAACTGGAGTGCACCTGCATGAGGGAGGACATGCTGTGCTTCCTGCACCACCCCAAGGAGAAGCTGAGCAGAAATCAGGCTCCCAGCCTCCTAGACACCCTCTGCATCGGGTCCTACTTAGACCTGGTGAAAACCACCCGCTGGTTCCAGATATTGGTAAATTCAGCCTGGATGTTTTTGCCAGAGTCGAAATGCTGCCGCCTGACAGTGCTGCCCTCCAGCCGCTCCTGCAAGCTCCTGCTGACATGCACTTTGAACATTCCCTTCACGATTGAGATGGTATTTGGTGTGGAGGAAGATCACTTAGAAATCATCCACATCGAATAGGCAGAGGGCACTGTTTCCAGCAGCAGGACAAGGCCAGAGAGCTGTGCAATGGCAGAGGGGCAGTTCTTCAGGCATTGGGACAGCCCTGAACACACGGCCTGGGAAGCTGGTGCCACAGAGCTGAGCTTTCAGGATGGCCTGGAGAAGAAGCTGCTCAACTGGCAGCGGGAACTGCTGCCGGGCCTTTCCTCCACAGCAGAAGCACACGCTGGGGAGTGAGAGCCGATGCAGCTGAAGAGGCCGTTGCACGGAGCCTTGTGTCAGAGGGTGCTGTCACCACCCGCACAGCGACCGCAGCCGTCTCCTCGAGAGAGTCCGTTCCTTCGGAGAGCTTTGCTGCATGCACAGGGTTGCCAATAAATGGCATGTTTGAACCAGCGCCGCCTCTGGCAGTGTGTCTGTGCATCGCTTTGTCGGGGAGCGCGGGCACAGGGTGCTGACTGCTCGGCTGCCACAGCGTCGGGCAGCACGTTGCAGAAGAGCTGAGGCCGTGGGCTCTGGCTTCACCGACTCTGTAACTAAGGCTCCCCGAGCTGCCCGTGCTGCTGCCTCGAGGCAAGTGGAAGAATTTGTCACCCTCCACAGCCTTGCAGCACAGAACGTGATTCATCCTGTGCTGGAGGTGGAGCACCGGCCCCAGGACCAGAGTGGGGTGGGGTGGGAAGGCCTGCTCTTGGATGCCTTTCAGCAGTGGCCGGTCTGGGACCTTCCTGTAGTCCTTGTGCTGCTCTTTGCCTCCTGTGTTGGCTCAAGGAAAGGAGTTGTGAGGATGTCAGCAGCAGTCAGGAGAGCTCCAGCAGTGTCCTGGAGTAGGAGGAGGAAGTGGAGGAGGAAGAGAAGGAGAGGGTCAGGGGCAGGAGGAGGAAAACCATGAACATATAGATGATAAGAGCGATTATGGCCTTGGCTTTGGAAAAGAGCTTTCAGTGGCCAGTGCTGAACCTGGCCAAGCAATGCAAGGTTTCAGAGCAGCTGCTAGCGACTTCCTCCGTGTTTTCAGATAGAGATTCTTGAATAATTTCTTCATGATACTGCAGGCAGAGGCCGGGATGCACAGTGCCTTTGAAAGATGGAGGTCTCGTGAGGATGATGCTGTCTACTGACTGCTCGTGCCCCTGCATCGAGAAGATGCCAGCGTGGAGCTGGAATGCACCTGCACCAGGGAGCAGCTGGTGGAGACCATGCTATGCTTCCTGCACCACCCGAGGAGGAGTTGAGTAAATACCTGTATCAGCCCCCTACGTGGTAGTGGGGCTGCCCTCCTTCCACCACTGGAAACTCCACTGGCTGACATCTTCACAGGACTGTTTTCATTCTGTTAACGTTTGGTGGGGAGAAAGGCAACTCAGAGATCCTCCTAAGCATTTGGTAGGCTGAGGCCAGCATCATTGGCTTTTACTTCCCCTCTGATAAGGTGGTACTTCTCAAGTAGCATTTGGTCATCTCACGAATTCATATTCATCCTTCCTAGTTCCTTAGGACTTGAAGACAGATCTTTTTGGTTTAGATTGTCTTAAAGCAGGAAATGTACCACTCAGAGCAGCTGCAGTGGGCATGTGGGAGCTCCGCCTCTTTCTGTCTGCATATTCATCTCACACCCAGCTGGGCAGTGATGAGGTGCATTGCAGTTCTATGGAGTTTCTTTTCCCGCCTCTTTATGGCAGAGGCCAGCAAACATCCCAGTCTGTGGCATCCCCCTGCCCAAGACACATGCCAAGGCGTCTTTGATACTCCCTCTGTTTCAATGCGGAAATCCCTTTCTGTCCCCAAAGAGGAAATAGGCGCTGTTAGCTCTGCTGGGTAGGAGATCTTCTTTGCACACGAGGGCATTTTAGGTGCACTCCAGACGGGTTCACGTGTGGCAGGAAGGAACCGCTCTGCTGCCAAGTGCCCGTACACATGACAGATGGAATGTGCCCCTAGAAAACCCGACTGCTCTCAGCGGTAGCTCCCACAAACTCTGCTGCAAACGCTGCTCAGGATCCTTTTGCAAGAGGGACGATCCCAGTCGGCCAGCAGAACTCCTACAGATTTTGCTTAGCACTTGAGCGGACTTGAAGGAACTGCTGTGTTTGGGCAGGGGGATATTGATGGATACAAAGGAAAGCAATTCATAGAATCATAGAATCCCAGGTTGGAAGGGACCTCAATGATCCTCTGGTCCAGCCTTTCTTGGCAAAAGCACAGTCTGGACAAGTGCCTTGGTTCAAGCTGGCCCTAACCCGTGGCAACAAGATGGCCCAGCACCCTGTCCAGCTGAATCCTAAAAGTGTCCAGCTTTGGAGACTTCACCCTGTCCCTGGGGAGATGATTCCAATGCCTGATTGTTCTGGATGTGAACAGTTTTCCTCTTGTGTCCAATTGGAATGTCCCCAGGATTAGTTTGCACCCATTACCCCTCGCCTTTTCCATTTGACTTCTTATGAAAAGGGAGATTCTGTCGTCTTTGAACCCACCCTTTAAATACTGGAGCACTGTGACAAGGTCTCCCCTCAGCCTTCTTTCCTTAGGGCTGAACAAGCCCAGTTCTCATAGCCTGACGGATTCATTAATCAGTTAGGCGATGGAGTCCTTCCTTCCTTCCTTCCTTCCTTCCTTCCTTCCTTCCTTCCTTCCTTCCTTTCTTTCTTTTAAACAGTCAAGCCAGAATCCATCCTTATAGTGACAAGGTTCAGTGTGCTAAATTCCCTTGGCGTGACTAACTCGCTTGTTCTTTCCCTATCCCTAAAAGCAACCGCAAGTAGATAGAGCTAATGCTGTGTCGCATCCCCCGCACTCCTGTTGCTCCTGCAGTCTGTTGCTCTTTCAGATTCACACACTCATTTGCATTTGCAGGCACCGCTATTGCTTTGCAGTGAACACTGCTCAGGCCGCTCTCCTCAGAGGACCCAGGTGTCTTTCTCAGGACGGTGCATTTAATTTTAGATTTTTCTGCCCATTGCTGCGTACCCGGGGTGGTCTTTGCTGCTGCATATAGCCCTGGGTCCTCATCACCGATGTTGCGTTTTGGGGTGATGGGGACAGTGTTGGAAAGCGAAAGACACTTGTCTTGCAAAAAACAAGTTTTGTTTTCATTCTCCTGATGCCATTAGGTCCAGGTCCCGATTCCATCCGCTCCCCACAGACAGGTCTATGCTGTGAGCACTTTTCCCATGCAGCTAATTCTGCCTCTAGCAGTCAGGTGCTCTTTGACTGCACATGGGATGTGCAGGTATTGGCTGGCCTTTGGGAGCTGAATAAGAAAAGGATTTTATTTGTTCAGTAGCTGAAATGGGGGTGGGGGGTGGGGGGGGTGGGGGGGGGTGGTGGTGTGGTGGTGGCGAAGACTTTGAGGTTGATTTTTTTTTCCCAGCGACTGCCTCAACCAGAGTATCATCCTGTGAAGTTTCACCATGAGTTCAGTGAGGTCTGGCAAAGGGCGCATGGATTAGTTAATGTGTTTTTCTTCCTTCCCCTTCAGCCCAATCTTTGTGTCTTTACTAACCCCCCAAACTTGGCCATCAGAGCTGTTTGCCAGAGTCACAAGAGCAGCCCGTGATGGCCTGAGGATACACAAGGCAGAACTGGTAAGGAGAGATAACAACTTCTAAGGGACCAGTTAATATTGGTAGGGAGAACGGACACGCTCGCAGGCACAAGGGCTTCTGCATGTGTCCTGTTTGCCAGGGGCCCGTCTCCAGCATCGAGGCCATGGAGAACGAGGACTTGCATCCTCAGGGCACAACGTTCCTGCTGACCAGGATAAAGGACCAGCTCCTCAAGCTCAGCTAAGGCAGGAAGGGATTGTTCTAGAGGCAGCAATTCTCTTGCATTCCTTTTTTTCGCAGCTGACTTCTCAAATCAGGACCCTGATCAGGTTCACATGGCTCTTGGGAGCAGACTCACAAGCCGCCTCTCCTCCCCCTCTTTTGCTGTAGTAAAGGAAAGGAGAGGGGCGTTTTAGCAATCAGTAGGTTTTTCCTAATCCTTCTAGGAGAGATGTGTGGGAACTGTATCTTCCTTGGCCCCAATGGCATGTGTCTTCATGGATGTCCGGCTGTGGAGCAGCTCCCCGCAGCGACTGACTCGGACTAACACATTACAAGGCCCCTTGCTTGGCTTCATAACAGATGGAGGGAAGGGAACAACATCCTCTCTTGTTGTGGGATAGGCAAGGAGGAAAGTCCTGCGGTGTGGGACGGACAGCATGGCAGTCACCGTGCTCTCTGCTCTGCTCATCCTCTTTGGTATATTTGGCATACTGCACCATGCACCGCCGTAGAGCACAAGCCATATTTTGTGCAAGCTGCTTCCAGGTCAGAAACGCAGCCATGAATGGCCACTAGCTGGAGCCAGACATCTGTAGAGCCCTCGGTGGTCCTGAAGAAGCCTAACGACTGAACGGCTGAATACAGTCTTGCTCTCTCCAAAACATCAATCTTCCATGATCTATAGCCAGTCACTACTCTTGTTAAAGCAACAGGAGCTGGGGAAGAGAGAGAAGCAGCCAGCGCCAAATGTTTGGCTACCCCAAATCACACCTACTGCGGAACAGAGGATGGGAATTGCCCATAAAATATTTGCTGAGTTTCTTTCCTCCTCTCTAGCAGCTGTTTCTTTTGTACGGTGATCCTTTCTGCTGCGTTGGTGATGCAAAATGCAAGAAAACAAGGAGAGCCATCAATCCGACGGCAAGATAGGTCACGGCAAAGATCAGGGGTTCATCCATTAATCCATTGCAGAGGCCAGGGTAGAGTGAAACATGCCTGCGTGGAGCATGGAGCATTGTAACAGGCCACGGCAGCAGTGGCATGAAAGACCTGACCACCCCAGCACAAGGAAGGAGTAAAGCATAGACATGGGCTGCCAGGGGCTTCTGGTCACCACTGAGCCAGTCCCACTGGAGGTGCGATTGGCAGCTGCCACGAACAAACTTGAACCAGACCAAGGTCTCCACTAGTGGCTGGTGACACTGCTGAAGCTTTCACAAGGAGTTTGGCAAGCTGTGGGTAAGACATAAAGACGTGATGGGGATCAAGCAGGTTTTGTCCAAAGTGGTGTTGTGTACAGCCAATACATAAAGACCTCGGTAGCCAGTTCACTCTGATGCTGGAGCTCTAGCAGCTCCTTTTCCATGTGCTCTCCTCATCCTGATCTCTACCCTCAACCTTGGGACAGTGACAGTAGAGATCAAGGGGCTTGAGCTCTGGATCATGGCTCTTGTAGGTCAGATGCGTCGTGGGGAAATAGTGTCAGATGATGTTTTGAAACTGAAACCACTGAAAGGTGTCACGTTCCGTGGCACGTCCTGGATAGAGCTAAGTCACTGAAACAAAGCAGCAAAATGTGGCTCTCCCTAATGTAAACGGGAAAGACTTTAGCAAAAGGAAGATTTTTCTTTTTCAATGTCACATTTGATTTTTTTGAGAACTACGTCTTCCAGAGAGACCCTTTGGATGAGAGATACCTGACTTAATTCCAGCTTCTTGTGGTTTTTCCCCCTTCTTCCCCGTTCTGTGCCATGCTGGCCATGCGGCTGCCCACCTGGGATGGAGGTTGCTGTACATCGCCTGTTCTCCTGGAGAAATCCTTCCCCGAGGATGGGGGCACCTTGGCACAGCTGCAATGGCCTGGAGCATCAGCTCCTGAGTTCAGCGTTCCGTCCTTACTGGGCCCTTGGTGAAGAAGCTACCCGCCGAGTGCCTGAAGCTCCTTCCCAGCCAGCCTGAGCTGCTGGCTTCACGGGGGACTCCCCAGCTGCGCCAGATGAGAATTTTCTCCTCGGATTGCTGCGTGTTTCTCCATGTCTCAGAGGCGCGAGTCTTGCTAGACCCAGCATTGAACCAGCTGCGGGTCGGACACAGACCCCACAGCTGATGCTGCTAAGCAAACGCTAAGCGCAGGGTTCTCAGGTGTTGAACTTACTCTGACATAAACCAGCTTGATCAAATCCGTGCTGTAAAAACACTAGCGGTGTTCCAACAAAAGGTCACGGTCATTGGCCCAGACTCCGCCCTCTAACTCAGGAGCTCTGGAGAGCCTGTCCCGACTTTCCCATTGCCTCCGCGCGCAGCGGCTTTGGCTGAACAAACGCCGCGCTCTTCCCCCGGGCGGTGAGATAGGAGCCCCCTCCTCATTTCAGCTACGTTCTCACTGCCCGGCAGATGTTCAGATCCCTCCTTTGGCCCAAAGCGTCCGCGTCTCTTTGTGTTTGTGACTCTGAAGAGAACGGAAAAGGGCTGATTTTATTAACAGCCAATAGGCGCTTCAAAGCAAAAACGTGCTTGAGAAATTAAGCCTTCTGCAGCTCCAAAGGGAGATTTGTGATGGCTCCGCAACTAAGACAGAAACGAACCAAAAGCTAAACGCATGAATCGCTCTTTGCAAACCAAGGCAGGACGTCAATGACTCTGGTATGTGTCCTGCTCAAATTAAATGCGGGGCCATCTGATTTCCTGAAGAAAATGCCACGATATAGGTTTAGATTTAGATTTAGATGTAGATTTAGATTTAGGTTTCCAGATTAATATTATTGTGTTGGTCCTTAGCATCTCAAGGGCCCGGGGACAGGGTTTCCCTGTAGCAGAAAAGGCCTTGTCTGCTAATACTTGCCCAGAGTGCTGAAGAGATTTTGTTTCCCACTCTTCCTATCTCTTTTGGTCTAAAAACCCAAGCAAATTAACTTCCTCCGAGGAAACGCCTCCTTTTCTGTGTTCACCAGGGCAACGAAGGCCATTGTCTGGGGAAAATGGCTCTGCTGGGAATGGGAATGCAGGGACAGAGCGAGAACATTTGCCGAGTTGGCTTTCCACTGGCAATGGAGTTTCACCTGAGGGACTACGTGCCTAGGTTCTTGGTGGATTTTTTTTGCCACGGTTCCTCCCAAGGCACGCTTTGCCGGCAGGAAACTGCGGCCGGCTCCAGCGGCAGCCCCAAGGGTGCATTTTTAAATAATCATCGTGGCCAGCTGCTCTTCTGGGAGCTGCCTCCCAGCAGCTCCTGGGAAGAGGACGAGATGCTCTCTGCCTGCTCCCGTGCCTGCAGCCTCCGTGATCACAAGCTGCTGGCCAACACAGCCCACTTCACAGGTGACACTGTCACCAGGGGAACCCCTCGATAACCCTGACGGGTTTTCTCAGCCCATCAGCTTGCTCCGCTGCCTGGCTGAGAAAGGATGCCGCTTTCCCAGCTGCGTGGCCGTGCAGCCTGCACTGGCCGCGGTCCCCTTCAGCTCCTTCTTGCTTATTGTCCCTGTGTGATCGCTCTGATCTACTGAGGACTACGCTGTGCTTTTGCCTCGACCACTAGAGCACCAAAACTCTCAGCAGGCAGAACAGCCTCGTCTTTTTGAGAAATTACTTGGACACAGGCTGTGCTTTACCCCAAGGGCTGGAAAGGCCCAGCTTCCCCTAACAAACCCTTGTCCAATGCACTGAACTGTCTTGGAGTACTTTTGTTTTCTGTCCTCCTTGGCTCTATTTTCAAAAGCCCGAAGTCCCTGACTAGAAATAAGCGACAGCTTTGCAGTGCAGGGATACAGCGCCTGGGCAGAACTCTTGCAGTCATACGACAGGGGAATTCAAATGCCAACATCAAATCCTTAGACACCTTTGAAAGAGTTTCCTGGGTTTCCAATCCTTTAGGGCCAGGCGGTGAGTTCACGCACAGCTTGCTCAGTGCTTACTTACACGAGGAGGCCAGCTCACGGTGGGGACGGCACATGTGCGAGCGGTGCCTCGCTGCCGCGGACCACCAGCAGAATTCACAGCAGAAACGCACCCACAAGCAGGCTTCTTCCTACAAGTCACATGCCACAAACGGGCCCAGTGGGCTTCAAACACATGTGAGCTTCCAGAAGATAGGGCTGCCCTTCCTCTCAGCATCATCCTGCCTGTTTTGGGGGACATTTGCAGCGCACAGGGCTGCTCACTCATCACGCTCAGCAAAGACTTGGGTACAGCACTTGGTTTGCCCTGATGGTCCTTCCCTCGTCCACAGAGCACTGTGGTGTGTTTGCGCAGCAGCCCTCTGCCTAGAGCGGCAGCTTCCTCCTCTCCATGCTGTCCCCAGCGCAGCAGCTGGTGAAGACCACGGTGCCTACAAAGATGTTTTGCGCCCTGTCTTCCCTTCACACTGACACCACCATGGTGGCCATGTCCCATGGGCCCAGAAACTGCCTGGCAGCTCTGCCTGGGCAAGGAACAAGCGAGAGGCACCTCTCGCTCATGTGCGCATCCATGTGTTCACTGGATTCCGGGTGGAGAATATGCCCATCGCAGACACTCCCTGGGGGAGATTGTAGTGCAGAAGTGAACGTGCTGCCATGGAGAAGACAGTGCTTTATCAGCGGTTGGAGTTGTCCACTGGCACATCTCCATCCGCACCCCTGCATCACCCTTGGGAAAGGTCTCTTTGGAAGCAGTGCCTTCTTGCGGTGGCCCAGCAGGAACAGAGACCCTGCCATGGACGGGGCCCATCCCACCACCAGGATATAGACCACCACCAGCCACCCACCACTGTCGGGAAGGCACCAAGAGCACACCCACGGCCACAAGCACAGAGGCCAGCAGCCAGGGAGCCAACCCCATCTCATGGGACGGCCTGTCAAGGAGCAGAGCACCCACGTGTCACGTCACCCGGTTTCATGTCAGGTCAGGGTGTGGAGGGGCTTCTGTCTGCTTTGTAAGGGGAGCCGCTGGGAGCCCCGTCCTGTCGTCTGGGTGGGTCCTTTGTGGCTGCCGGGGCTTTGGCTGCCTGGAGCAGCTGAGAGCCGCTGAGCCGCGGTGGACAGAAGGCCAGGGCTGGCCGGCGGCCGTGCCTGTGATGCGCTCTGGCCCCTGTGACATCACAATGGACGAGTCACCAGGCGGGTGCGTATCCGGGGGCCAGCAGGCAGCGCTGCCCCAGTATGGCCTGGGCCAGTGGCGAGTGCGGATGTTGGGGAGGATGGGCTACATGAGGGCTGGAGCAGAAACGTGGGCCTCCGGGGAGGTGGGTTCTCACCCTGCATCGAGGGTCCAGACGCTGGCAGGAGCAGCTTGGCCAAGGCTCGGTGCTGCTGCTGCCTGGGCTGGGCGCAGGCCTTGCTGCCTCCCAGATGCCTCGAGCCCTTCCTCCCTGCCCCCAGCTCCCTGCGGACCCCATCCCCGCTCCCCACACCACCAGCTCCCTCCCTCCCTCTCTCCCAGCCCCACTGAACCCCTTCTCTCCCTTCTCCTGCAGGCCATGGCTGCCAAAATACCCCTCGCTTTGCTTGTGCAAAGCCTCACCCTGCTGCCGGGGGTTGGTCCTGATGAGCTGGATGAGGCCACGCAGCAGCACATGAAGGAGCGTGAGGAGCTGCTGAGGCGCGAGATGACTCGGCTGCTGCAGGAGCTGGAGCAGAAGAGCCAGAGCAGCTCTGCCTGGGGAGCCCTGCCCTTTGCTGCCTTGCAGCAGTGCCACATCTGGGCCATTGCTGGAGTCCTGGTCCTGCTCTTTGGGCTCTGCTGGTGGCTCAGGAAAAGGAGCCGTGCGCCAGAGTCTAGCAGAGTGGAGGAGAGCTCCAGAAACAAGGTGGATTCAGGGGAGCAAAAAGAAACCACCAGTTTTCATCTGCATGTGTGCAGAACTGCATTGACGCGCATCCCGGACCTGCCAGTGTTGATTATCATGGTGGAGAATGTGGTGACTCAACTTCTCTGTGTCTGCCACAAGCTTTCCAAGACTGGTTTTTTCCCGGTGCTGCAGCCAGCCATCTCCATGAGTTGTAACTTCAAAAGTTGGAGTGGTGATGAAAATTATGTTTGACTATCGCGTGCTTGTGCCCCTGAAGGCACCCCATGGGCACTCCTTCACCTGGAGCTGGGAACCACAGGAGAGGTGCCATCAAAGGGATCCAGAATCCATGTGGAACTGGAGTGCACCTGCATGAGGGAGGACATGCTGTGCTTCCTGCACCACCCCAAGGAGAAGCTGAGCAGAAATCAGGCTCCCAGCCTCCTAGACACCCTCTGCATCGGGTCCCTACTTAGACCTGGTGAAAACCACCCGCTGGTTCCAGATATTGGTAAATTCAGCCTGGATGTTTTTGCCAGAGTCGAAATGCTGCCGCCTGACAGTGCTGCCCTCCAGCCGCTCCTGCAAGCTCCTGCTGACATGCACTTTGAACATTCCCTTCATGATTGAGATGGTATTTGGTGTGGAGGAAGATCACTTAGAAATCATCCACATCGAATAGGCAGAGGGCACTGTTTCCAGCAGCAGGACAAGGCCAGAGAGCTGTGCAATGGCAGAGGGGCAGTTCTTCAGGCATTGGGACAGCCCTGAACACACAGCCTGGGAAGCTGGTGCCACAGAGCTGAGCTCTCAGGATGGCCTGGAGAAGGAAGCTGTTCAACTGGCAGCGGGAACTGCTGCCGGGCCTTTCCTCCACAGCAGAAGCACACGCTGGGGAGTGAGAGCCGATGCAACTGAAGAGGCCGTTGCACGGAGCCTTGTGTCAGAGGCTGCTGTCACCACCCGCACAGCGAACCGCAGCCGTCTCCTCGAGAGAGTCCGTTCCTTCGGGAGCTTTGCTGCATGCACAGGGTTGCCAATAAATGGCATGTTTGAACCAGCGCCGCCTCTGGCAGTGTGTCTGTGCATCGCTTTGTCGGGGAGCGCGGGCACAGGGTGCTGACTGCTCGGCTTGCCACAGTGTCGGGGAGCACGTTGCAGAAGAGCTGAGGCCGTGGGCTCTGGCTTCACCGACTCTGTAACTAGGCTCCCCGAGCTGCCCGTGCTGCTGCCTCGAGGCAAGTGGAAGAATTTGTCACCCTCCACAGCCTTGGCAGCACAGAACGTGATTCATCCTGTGCTGGAGGTGGAGCACTGGCCCCAGGACAGAGTGGGGTGGGGTGGGAAGCCTGCTCTTGGATGCCTTCAGCAGTGGCCGGTCTGGGACCTTCCTGTAGTCCTTGTGCTGCTCTTTGCCTCCTGTGTTGGCTCAAGGAAAGGAGTTGTGAGGATGTCAGCAGCAGTCAGGAGAGCTCCAGCAGTGTCCTGGAGTAGGAGGAGGAAGTGGAGGAGGAAGAGAAGGAGAGGGTCAGGGGCAGGAGGAGGAAAACCATGAACATATAGATGATAAGAGCGATTATGGCCTTGGCTTTGGAAAAGAGCTTTCAGTGGCCAGCGCTGAACCTGGCCAAGCAATTGCAAGGTTTCAGAGCAGCTGCTAGCGACTTCCTCCGTGTTTTCAGATAGAGATTCTTGAGTATTTCTTCATGATACTGCAGGCAGAGGCCGGGATGCACAGTGCCTTTGAAAGATGGAGGTCTCGTGAGGATGATGCTGTCTACTGACTGCTCGTGCCCCTGCATCGAGAAGATGCCAGCGTGGAGCTGGAATGCACCTGCACCAGGGAGCAGCTGGTGGAGACCATGCTATGCTTCCTGCACCACCCGAGGAGGAGTTGAGTAAATACCTGTATCGCCCCCTACGTGGTAGTGGGGCTGCCCTCCTCCCACCACTGGAAACTCCACTGGCTGACATCTTCACAGGACTGTTTTCATTCTGTTAACGTTTGGTGGGGAGAAAGGCAACTCAGAGATCCTCCTAAGCATTTGGTAGGCTGAGGCCAGCATCATTGGCTTTACTTCCCCTCTGATAAGGTGGTACTTCTCAAGTAGCATTTGGTATCTCACGAATTCATATTCATCCTTCCTAGTTCCTTAGGACTTGAAGACAGATCTTTTGGTTTAGATTGTCTTAAAGCAGGAAATGTACACTCAGAGCAGCTGCAGTGGGCATGTGGGAGCTCCGCCTCTTTCTGTCTGCATATTCATCTCACACCCAGCTGGGCAGTGGATGAGGTGCATTGCAGTTCTATGGAGTTTCTTTTCCCGCCTCTTTATGGCAGAGGCCAGCAAACATCCCAGTCTGTGGCATCCCCCTGCCCAAGACACATGCCAAGGCGTCTTTGATACTCCCTCTGTTTCAATGCGGAAATCCCTTTCTGTCCCCAAAGAGGAAATAGGCGCTGTTAGCGTCTGCTGGGTAGGAGATCTTCTTTGCACACGAGGGCATTTTAGGTGCACTCCAGACGGGTTCACGTGTGGCAGGAAGGAACCGCTCTGCTGCCAAGTGCCCGTACACATGACAGATGGAATGTGCCCCTAGAAAACCCGACTGCTCTCAGCGGTAGCTCCCACAACTCTGCTGCAAACGCTGCTCAGGATCCTTTTGCAAGAGGGACGATCCCAGTCGGCCAGCAGAACTCCTACAGATTTTGCTTAGCACTTGAGCGGACTTGAAGGAACTGCTGTGTTTGGGCAGGGGATATTGATGGATACAAAGGAAAGCAATTCATAGAATCATAGAATCCCAGGTTGGAAGGGACCTCAATGATCCTCTGGTCCAGCCTTTCTTGGCAAAGCACAGTCTGGACAAGTGTCTTGGTTCGAGCTGGCCCTAACCCGTGGCAACAAGATGGCCCAGTACCCTGTCCAGCTGAATCCTAAAAGTGTCCAGCTTTGGAGACTTCACCCTGTCCCTGGGGAGATGATTCCAATGCCTGATTGTTCTGGATGTGAACAGTTTTCCTCTTGTGTCCAATTGGAATGTCCCCAGGATTAGTTTTGCACCCATTACCCCTCGCCTTTTCCATTTGACTTCTTATGAAAAGGGAGATTCTGTCGTCTTTGAACCCACCCTTTAAATACTGGAGCACTGTGACAAGGTCTCCCCTCAGCCTTCTTTCCTTAGGGCTGAACAAGCCCAGTTCTCATAGCCTGACGGATTCATTAATCAGTTAGGCGATGGAGTCCTTCCTTCCTTCCTTCCTTCCTTCCTTCCTTCTTTCTTTTAAACAGTCAAGCCAGAATCCATCCTTATAGTGACAGGTTCAGTGTGCTAAATTCCCTTGGCGTGACTAACTCGCTTGTTCTTTCCCTATCCCTAAAAGCAACCGCAAGCAGATAGAGCTAATGCTGTGTCGCATCCCCCGCACTCCTGTTGCTCCTGCAGTCTGTTGCTCTTTCAGATTCACACACTCATTTGCATTTGCAGGCACCGCTATTGCTTTGCAGTGAACACTGCTCAGGCCGCTCTCCTCAGAGGACCCAGGTGTCTTTCTCAGGACGGTGCATTAATTTTAGATTTTTCTGCCCATGCTGCGTACCCGGGGTGGTCTTTGCTGCTGCATATAGCCCTGGGTCCTCATCACCGATGTTGCGTTTTGGGGTGATGGGACAGTGATGGAGAGTGAAAGACACTTGTCTTGCAAAAAACAAGTTTTGTTTTCATTCTCCTGATGCCATTAGGTCCAGGTCCGATTCCATCCGCTCCCCACAGACAGGTCTATGCTGTGAGCACTTTTCCCATGCAGCTAATTCTGCCTCTAGCAGTCAGGTGCTCTTTGACTGCACATGGATGTGCAGGTATTGGCTGGCCTTTGGGAGCTGAATAAGAAAAGGATTTTATTTGTTCAGTAGCTGAAATGGGGGGCGGGTGGGGGGGGGTCGGGAGGGGTGGTGGTGGCGAAGACTTTGAGGTTGGTTTTTTTCCCAGCGACTGCCTCAACCAGAGTATCATCCTGTGAAGTTTCACCATGAGTTCAGTGAGGTCTGGCAAAGGGCGCATGGATTAGTTAATGTGTTTTTCTTCCTTCCCCTTCAGCCCAATCTTTGTGTCTTTACTAACCCCCCCAAACTTGGCCATCAGAGCTGTTTGCCAGAGTCACAAGAGCAGCCCGTGATGGCCTGAGGATATGTTAGGCAGAACCGGTAAGGAGAGATAACAACTTCTAAGGGACCAGTTAATATTGGTAGGGAGAACGGACACGCTCGCAGGCACAAGGGCTTCTGCATGTGTCCTGTTTGCCAGGGGCCCGTCTCCAGCATCGAGGCCATGGAGACGAGGACTTGCATCCTCAGGGCACAACGTTCCTGCTGACCAGGATAAAGGACCAGCTCCTCAAGCTCAGCTAAGGCAGGAAGGGATTGTTCTAGAGGGCAGCAATTCTCTTGCATTCCTTTTTTTTCGCAGCTGACTTCTCAAATCAGGACCCTGATCAGGTTCGCATGGCTCTTGGGAGCAGACTCACAAGCCGCCTCTCCTCCCCCTCTTTTGCTGTAGTAAAGGAAAGGAGAGGGGCGTTTTAGCAATCAGTAGGTTTTTCCTAATCCTTCTAGGAGAGATGTGTGGGAACTGTATCTTCCTTGGCCCCAATGGCATGTGTCTTCATGGATGTCCGGCTGTGGAGCAGCTCCCCGCAGCGACTGACTCGGACTAACACATTACAAGGCCCCTTGCTTGGCTTCATAACAGATGGAGGGAAGGGAAACACATCCTCTCTTGTTGTGGGATAGGCAAGGAGGAAAGTCCTGCGGTGTGGGACGGACAGCATGGCAGTCACCGTGCTCTCTGCTCTGCTCATCCTCTTTGGTATATTTGGCATACTGCACCATGCACCGCCGTAGAGCACAAGCCATATTTTATGCAAGCTGCTTCCAGGTCAGAAACGCAGCCATGAATGGCCACTAGCTGGAGCCAGACATCTGTAGAGCCCTCGGTGGTCCTGAAGAAGCCTAACGACTGAACGGCTGAATACAGTCTTGCTCTCTCCAAAACATCAATCTTCCATGATCTATAGCCAGTCACTACTCTTGTTAAAGCAACAGGAGCTGGGGAAGAGAGAGAAGCAGCCAGCGCCAAATGTTTGGCTACCCCAAATCACACCTACTGCGGAACAGAGGATGGGAATTGCCCATAAAATATTTGCTGAGTTTCTTTCCTCCTCTCTAGCAAGCTGTTTCTTTTGTACGGTGATCCTTTCTGCTGCGTTGGTGATGCAAAAATGCAAGAAAACAAGGAGAGCCATCAATCCGACGGCAAGATAGGTCACGGCAAAGATCAGGGGTTCATCCATTAATCCATTGCAGAGGCCAGGGTAGAGTGAAACATGCCTGCGTGGAGCATGGAGCATTGTAACAGGCCACGGCAGCAGTGGCATGAAAGACCTGACCACCCCAGCACAAGGAAGGAGTAAAGCATAGACATGGGCTGCCAGGGGCTTCTGGTCACCACTGAGCCAGTCCCACTGGAGGTGCGATTGGCAGCTGCCACGACAAACTTGAACCAGACCAAGGTCTCCACTAGTGGCTGGTGACACTGCTGAAGCTTTCACAAGGAGTTTGGCAAGCTGTGGGTAAGACATAAAGACGTGATGGGGATCAAGCAGGTTTTGTCCAAAGTGGTGTTGTGTACAGCCAATACATAAAGACCTCGGTAGCCAGTTCACTCTGATGCTGGAGCTCTAGCAGCTGCTTTTCCATGTGCCTCTCCTCATCCTGATCTCTACCCTCAACCTTGGGACAGTGACAGTAGAGATCAAGGGGCTTGAGCTCTGGATCATGGCTCTTGTAGGTCAGATGCGTCGTGGGGAAATAGTGTCAGATGATGTTTTGAAACTGAAACCACTGAAAGGTGTCACGTTCCGTGGCACGTCCTGGATAGAGCTAAGCACTGAAACAAAGCAGCAAAATGTGGCTCTCCCTAATGTAAACGGGAAAGACTTTAGCAAAAGGAAGATTTTTCTTTTTCAATGTCACATTTGATTTTTTGAGAACTACGTCTTCCAGAGAGACCCTTTGGATGAGAGATACCGTGACTTAATTCCAGCTTCTTGTGGTTTTTCCCCCTTCTTCCTCGTTCTGTGCCATGCTGGCCATGCGGCTGCCCACCTGGGATGGAGGTTGCTGTACATCGCCTGTTCTCCTGGAGAAATCCTTCCCCGAGGATGGGGGCACCTTGGCACAGCTGCAGTGGCCTGGAGCATCAGCTCCTGAGTTCAGCGTTCCGTCCTTACTGGGCCCTTGGTGAAGAAGCTACCCGCCGAGTGCCTGAAGCTCCTTCCCAGCCAGCCTGAGCTGCTGGCTTCACGGGGGCTCCCCAGCTGCGCCAGATGAGAATTTCTCCTCGGATTGCTGCGTGTTTCTCCATGTCTCAGAGGCGCGAGTCTTGCTAGACCCAGCATTGAACCAGCTGCGGGTCGGACACAGACCCCACAGCTGATGCTGCTAAGCAAACGCTAAGCGCAGGGTTCTCAGGTGTTGAACTTACTCTGACATAAACCAGCTTGATCAAATCCGTGCTGTAAAACACTAGCGGTGTTCCAACAAAAGGTCACGGTCATTGGCCCAGACTCCGCCCTCTAACTCAGGAGCTCTGGAGAGCCTGTCCCGACTTTCCCATTGCCTCCGCGCGCAGCGGCTTTGGCTGAACAAACGCCGCGCTCTTCCCCCGGGCGGTGAGATAGGAGCCCCCCTCCTCATTTCAGCTACGTTCTCACTGCCCGGCAGATGTTCAGATCCTCCTTTGGCCCAAGCGTCCGCGTCTCTTTGTGTTTGTGACTCTGAAGAGAACGGAAAAGGGCTGATTTTATTAACAGCCAATAGGCGCTTCAAAGCAAAAACAGTGCTTGAGAAATTAAGCCTTCTGCAGCTCCAAAGGGAGATTTGTGATGGCTCCGCAACTAAGACAGAAACGAACCAAAAGCTAAACGCATGAATCGCTCTTTGCAAACCAAGGCAGGACGTCAATGACTCTGGTATGTGTCCTGCTCAAATTAAATGCGGGGCCATCTGATTTCCTGAAGAAAATGCCACGATATAGTTTAGATTTAGATTTAGATGTAGATTTAGATTTAGGTTTCCAGATTAATATTATTGTGTTGGTCCTTAGCATCTCAAGGGCCCGGGGACAGGGTTTCCCTGTAGCAGAAAAGGCCTTGTCTGCTAATACTTGCCCAGAGTGCTGAACAGGTTTGTTTCCCACTCTTCTATCTCTTTTGGTCTAAAAACCCAAGCAAATTAACTTCCTCCGAGGAAACGCCTCCTTTCTGTGTTCACAGGGCAACGGAAGGCCATTGTCTGGGAAAATGGCTCTGCTTGGAACGGGAATGCAGGGACAGAGCGAGAACATTTGCCGAGTTGGCTTTCCACTGGCATGGAGTTTCACCTGAGGGACTACGTGCTAGGTTCTTGGTGGATTTTTTTTGCCACGGTTCCTCCCAAGGCACGCTTTGCCGGCAGGAACTGCGGCCGGCTCCAGCGGCAGCCCCAGGTGCATTTTTAAATAATCATCGTGGCCAGCTGCTCTTCTGGGAGCTGCCTCCCAGCAGCTCCTGGGAAGAGGACGAGATGCTCTCTGCCTGCTCCCGTGCCCGCAAGCCTCCGTGATCACAAGCTGCTGGCCAACACAGCCCACTTCACAGGTGACACTGTCACCAGGGGAACCCCTCGATAACCCTGACGGGTTTTCTCAGCCCATCAGCTTGCTCCGCAGCCTGGCTGAGAAAGGATGCCGCTTTCCCAGCTGCGGTGGCCGTGCAGCTGCACTGGCCGCGGTCCCCTTCAGCTCCTTCTTGCTTATTGTCCCTGTGTGATCGCTCTGAATCTACTGAGGACTACGCTGTGCTTTTGCCTCGACCACTAGAGCACCAAAACTCTCAGCAGGCAGAACAGCCTCGTCTTTTTGAGAAATTACTTGGACACAGGCTGTGCTTTACCCCAAGGGCTGGAAAGGCCCAGCTTCCCCTAACAAACCCTTGTCCAATGCACTGAACTGTCTTGGAGTACTTTTGTTTTCTGTCCTCCTTGGCTCTATTTTCAAAAGCCCGAAGTCCCTGACTAGAAATAAGCGACAGCTTTGCAGTGCAGGATACAGCGCCTGGGCAGAACTCTTGCAGTCATACGACAGGGGATTCAAACGTCAACATCAAATCCTTAGACACTTTGAAAGAGTTTCCTGGGTTTCCAATCCTTAGGGCCAGGCGGTGAGTTCACGCACAGCTTGCTCAGTGCTTACTTACACGAGGAGGCCAGCTCACGGTGGGGACAGCACATGTGCGAGCGGTGCCTCGCTGCCGCGCGACCACCAGCAGAATTCACAGCAGAAACGCACCCACAAGCAGGCTTCTTCCTACAAGTCACATGCCACAAACGGGCCCAGTGGGCTTCAAACACATGTGAGCTTCCAGAAGATAGGGCTGCCCTTCCTCTCAGCATCATCCTGCCTGTTTTGGGTGACATTTGCAGCGCACAGGGCTGCTCACTCATCACGCTCAGCAAAGACTTGGGTACAGCACTTGGTTTGCCCTGATGGTCCTTCCCTCGTCCACAGAGCACTGTGGTGTGTTTGCGCAGCAGCCCTCTGCCTAGAGCGGCAGCTTCCTCCTCTCCATTGCTGTCCCCAGCGCAGCAGCTGGTGAAGACCACGGTGCCTACAAAGATGTTTTGCGCCCTGTCTTCCCTTCACACTGACACCACCATGGTGGCCATGTCCCACGGGCCCAGAAACTGCCTGGCAGCTCTGCCTGGGCAAGGAACAATCGAGAGGCACCTCTCGCTCATGTGCGCATCCACGTGTTCACTGGATTCCGGGTGGAGAATATGCCCATCGCAGACACTCCCTGGGGGAGTTTGTAGTGCAGAAGTGAACGTGCTGCCATGGAGAAGACAGTGCTTTATCAGCGGTTGGAGTTGTCCACTGGCACATCTCCATCCGCACCCCTGCATCACCCTTGGGAAAGGTCTCTTTGGAAGCAGTGCCTTCTTGCGGTGGCCCAGCAGGAACAGAGACCCTGCCATGGACGGGGCCCATCCCACCACCAGGATATAGACCACCACCAGCCACCCACCACTGTCGGGAAGGCACCAAGAGCACACCCACGGCCACAAGCACAGAGGCCAGCAGCCAGGGAGCCAACCCCATCTCATGGGACGGCCTGTCAAGGAGCAGAGCACCCACGTGTCACGTCCCCCCGGTTTCATGTCAGGTCAGGGTGTGGAGGGGCTTCTGTCTGCTCTGTAAGGGGAGCCACTGGGAGCCCCGTCCTGTCGTCTGGGTGGGTCCTTTGTGGCTGCCGGGGCTTTGGCTGCCTGGAGCAGCTGAGAGCCGCTGAGCCGCGGTGGACAGAAGGCCAGGGCTGGCCGGCGGCCGTGCCTGTGATGCGCTCTGGCCCCTGTGGACATCACAATGGACCAAGTCACCAGGCGGGTGCGTATCCGGGGGCCAGCAGGCAGCGCTGCCCCAGTATGGCCTGGGCCAGTGGTGAGTGCGGACGTGGGGGAGGATGGTCTACATGAGGGCCGGGGCAGAAACGCGGGCCTCCGGGGAGGTGGGTTCTCACCCTGCATCGAGGGTCCAGACGCTGGCAGGAGCAGCTTGGCCAAGGCTCGGTGCTGCTGCTGCCGGGGCTGGGCGCAGGCCTTGCTGCCTCCCAGATGCCTCGAGCCCTCTCCTCCCTGCCCCCAGCTCCCTGCAGACCCCGTCCCCGCTCCCCACACCACCAGCTCCCTCCCTCCCTCTCTCCCAGCCCCACTGAACCCCTTCTCTCCCTTCTCCTGCATGCCATGGCTGCCGAAATACTCCTCATCTTGCTTGTGCAAAGCCTCATCCTGCTGCCGGGGGTTGGTCCTGATGAGCTGGATGAGGCCACGCAGCAGCACATGAAGGAGCGTGAGGAGCTGCTGAGCCACGAGATGACTCGGCTGCTGCAGGAGCTGGAGCAGAAGAGCCAGAGCATCTTTGCCTGGGGAGCCCTGCCCTTTGCTGCCTTGCAGCAGTGCCACATCTGGGCCATTGCTGGAGTCCTGGTCCCGCTCTTTTGGCTCTGCTGGTGGCTCAGGAAAGGAGCTCCAGAAACAAGGTGGATATGGAGAAGCAAGAAGAGAAACCCAGTGTTGACTGGATGTGGGCAGATATACATCTGACGGTGTCCTGCACCTTTCAGTGTCAATTTTTGGTAGTGCAGGAGTTGATGAATGCCCTTCTCCGTATCTGCCGAACATGATGCAAGCACAGTTTCTTCTCCAGTCGTGCAGCCAATCATCCCCATGGACTGTGCCTTGAAACATCGATCCCCCATGAGAATCATACTGTCTACCACCTGCTTGTACCCCTGACAGCCCCTCTTGCACATTCCTTTCACCTGGAGCTGGGCACCCACGGGAGAGGTGCCATCGAAGGGCTTCAGAATCCGTGTCGAGCTGGAGTGCACCTGCATGAGGGAGCAGCTGGAGGGGGACATGCTGTGCTTCCTGCACCACCCCAAGGAGGAGCTGAGCAGAAATCAGCCTCCCAGCCTTCAGACTCCCTCTGCACCAGTTCCTACCTAGACATGGTGAAAACCGCCTGCTGGTTCCAGACATTGGTAAATCAGCCTGGGTGTTTTTGCCAGAGCAGGAAGACTGCCACCTGACAGTGCTGCCCTCCAGCCGCTCCTGCAAGCTCCTGCTGACAAGCACTTCGAATGTTACTCTCCTGATTGAGCTGATACTTGGTGTGGAGGAAGATCACTGGAACATCATAAGCAGCATCGAATAAGCACAGCGATCGCCGCTGCCTCCTCCAGAGAGTCTGTTCCTTAGGGGAGCTTTGCTGCACGCACAGAGTTGCCAATAACAGGCGTGTTTGAACCAACGCTGCCTCTGGCAGTGTGTCTCTGCATCGCTTTGTTGGGGAGCGCGGGCAATGGCTGCATCGGTCCACCCCAGGCACCTTCAACCTCTGATTTTAGCCTTTAAAATACACGCCCAGAGCCTCAGGCTCTGCACGTCCCTGCGTGGGCAGAGACACTGCGCAATGGCTGCAACATACGGGCAGGAGATGGAATGGACTGACGCCGGTGGCGGGGGGTCTGACGGAAGTAGGAGGGTCCAAAAAAACAGCCAGACAACTCCCCCACCTCCCCGAGCAGTGTTCCAATGCTTTCCCACCCTCTCTGTAAAGACATTTTTTCCTAGAGCCAGCCTAAATCTCCCTGAGCACAACTCGAGGCCATTTCCTCTTGTCCTATCACTTGTTACTTGGGACGAGTTCCTCTGGCTCAGCCCAGAGCCCTCTTCTCTCACCTCTCACCCTCTTCCCCCCTCTCACAGTCTCTCACAGTGACTCCAGGAGCTACTACATGTGGCACAGCTCCAGTAGCTTCCGCCAAGAGCATGTTCTGCAGCTTTTAATCTAGGCAAAGTAAAGAGAGGAGCATGGTCACAGCTACCAGGAATTGTTCTTACCTTTATGAGGAATGGTTCCAAGTGGAGCTCCATGGAGTGAATATGGGTTCCCACTTCCTTTCTTCCCCAAAGCCACTTCTTTGTGCAGATCCCAGCAGTGAGCAGATGCTGTGCTTTCTCTCCCTCTGTCTCTCTACAACTGTCAAGCAAAGAATAAAGGAGATGCTGTGTGATGGGACACACCCCTCGTGTCAGAACGATCTGTAGAAGTGAGTAAAGATTGACAGGCAGGCATGAAGAAACAGACTGGGAAAAGATGATGTGTACTCTCTGTTCCAGAGCTAGAGCAAAACAAAGGTCAGTGGTCTTCTGAACGCTTCCTTGCAGTCAAGGGCTTCTGGAGATGCACGCCCAAAGAGCAAACCTGCTCTCTTGGATATGGAGCCAGAGGGAAACCCAGCTTAGTCTATAGACACTTCAGAGGACACAGCATAAGAAAGACGAGGTTTCATGGCACCTTACCCACCCTGATCAAACCTTTGCAACTGAGTCCATACCAACATTCTCACCATCTTTCATGAGTTTCATGTTTTGCCCATCCAGTTTCCCCTCAGATGTATTGAGGAAAGAATTCCCCTGTATTATCTTCACGTCTGCTGTGCAGACGAGGGAGTGCTCCATTTGTACATGTAAAGAGATTTCTCTTGTCTCACAGGGCTGAGATTCTGAGAGGCGCAAAAAGGTGAAGCCACAGGTGCCAGAATTTGTGTAGACATAGTTTAGTCTACAAAGAAACCCTGTAGCTTCAAAAGAAGTGAAAGGAAACGTGACACTTCCTGTTCTACAAACCCTTTGCCACTAACTCGAAAGACAATCTTTCACTTTTAGGGTTTGCAATGCTACTTGCCTTCACTCATAGTTCTGGTGTTTTCCTCCGAGGTCAAACAGATTTATGTGTGAAAGGACGACCTGCCCTTGACAGAGCGAAGGCATCTGCCACTTCTTGTTTACTCCGGTTCTGGGAAGCTAATCCCATTGTTGGTGCCCTTTCTTGTGTTTTCAGACTCAATAAAACACAAAGGCTTGAAGAGCAGAAGAGGTGACACATCAGCTCCAATGGTCAGACCAGGCTGCTCAGGGTTTTTTCCAGCTGGAGGGTAGAAAATTCCCAAGGCATGGAAATTGCGCAACTTCTCACACCCTCCCGTTCTTTTCCCAGAGCTGATCTCCAGTTAGTCATCCCTCAGGCTGTGTCCTTGCAAGGTTGTTCCGCCTTCCCAAGGGCATGAGATCGCATTGGTCCTTGTTGAATTCATCAAGTTCCTGTTGGCCCTCTCCTCCAGCCTTACTAGGTGACAGCCCTGCCTGCAAGCATGTCGCCTGGTCCTCTCAGATTGCTGTTACCTGCAAACTTGGTGAGAGTGCATTCCATCTCAGCCTCCAGGTCACTGAAAAAGAAGTTTAATCAGGCAGATGTCAGGACAGACCCCTGTGGTACTACCACTACGCTAGGCCAAAGTGCAACCATTAGCCATTAAAACTCTGAATATCTTTAATGCTTTTATCAACGATCTGGGACGCGAGGATTGGGTGCTCCCTCACTGAGTTTGCATAAACACCAAGGTAGGTGGAGTGTTGATCTGCTTGAGGGTAGAAAGGCTCTACCAGAGCGATCAGGACAGGCTGGATCGATGGGCCGAGGCCAATGGTGTAAGGTTCCACAAGGCCAAGTGCCAGGTCCTGCCACTTGGGTCACAAAAACCCCCTGCAACGCTCCAGAGTGGCTGGAAATTGCCCGGTGGAAAAGGACCTGGGGGTGTTGGTCAGTAACCGACTGAAGATGAGCCAACAGTGTGCCAGGTGGCCAAGAAGGCCAACGGCAATCCTGGTTTGTGTGAGGAAATACAGTGGCCAAGAGGATAGGGAAGTGATGGCCCCCCTGTACTCAGCACTGGTGAGGCCACACCTTGAATACTGTGTCAGGTTTTGGGCCTCTCACTACAAGAAGACATCACGGTGCTGGAGTGTGTCCAGAGAAGGGCAACGATGCGGTGCAGGGTCTGGAGCACAAGTCTTACGAGGAGCGGCTGAGGGAACTGGAGTTGTTTAGCCTGGAGAAAAGAAGGCCGAGAGGAGACCTTATTACTCCCCTACAACTCCCTGAAAGGGAGGCTGTGGCAAGGTGGGGGTCGGTCTCTTCTCCCAGGTAACAAGTGACAGAACAAGAGGAAACAGCCTCAAGTTGTGCCAGGAGAGGTTTAGACTGGGCATTATGAAAAAATATCTGCACTGAAGGAGTTGTTAAGCTTTGAACAGGCTGCCCAGGGCAGCGGTGGATTCTCCATCCCTGGGGGTAGTAAAATGGCATGTAGGTGTGGTGCTGAGGGACATGGTTTAGTGGTGACCTGGCAGTGCTGAGTTAATGATTGTCCTGCAAGATTCTATGGTTCTATGAATCTGATGGCAGAAAACTGTTTTTTTATCTATCTGATTGTGCAGCCAGTGACACTGCAACGTCCTCTCTTGGATAGACTGCATAGGAACTGTTGGCAGAAGAACCTGCAACCTGCAGCTCTTTGCCTCTATGTGTCAGGTTTTGGGGCAAGCTGTTGGCCGTGCAGGCTGCATGACTGCTCTGTGCTGCAAGCAGACAAGTGAAGCCCAGGAGAGCAGCCCAGGTACATTTCCCTGAAGCTGCCCCTAAACACAGGGTGAAGAAGGGCCTTCTGGAGACATTGGGGCTTGCCCTGGAGTCCCGTGCTTGGAGTTGGCAGGAGGCAGAAGAGGGACAATAAGGTTTTTCTAAGCATGCTGCCCTGTGGGCTCTTTGCAGGCTATCCCCACCTGTCCCAGAGACTCCCGAGCAGCAGGTGGCCGCCTGCCAGCTCCTCACAGTCTGACCCACTTTTCCTGAGAACTCAGCAAGCCAGAGTTTCACAGACAAGAGGAAATCCCTAAACAGCATGCAGCTCAGAGAGTGGAAAGGTTGGGGGGGGGGGGGGGTTTGGGTTTTGTTTTTTTTCTTTTTTTTCCCCCAGCTTCCCCATGAATGTATTTGGCAGCTCCCTCTCCCTGTCCCCGTCAGTGCAGGATCCCAGCGGAAACTAGAGCTGGAGGGGTCTTCCTGCCTGGGGAAGGGTTCCCAGGAGCTCGAGGGATTTACCAATCACCACTTTTCACTCCCTGTCCCTTGCTGTGTGCCACCAAAGGCAATGTGCAGTGGCAAGCTGCAGACGGGTTTGCTGGTGGCCAGCTACTTTGTCTACCTGCTGGTGGGTGCAGCTGTCTTCCAGGCGCTGGAGAGGACCGCTGAGAAGCAGGAGAAATAGCAGCTGCCCAGATGAAGGAGGCTTTTCTGCAGAACTTCACCCACCTCACAGTAGCAGAGATGGAGCAGTTTATGAAGGTAAGTGCCAGCCCTGCAGAAGCCCTTTGTCCCTCACATTTCCCCATGAGATTGTGTTTCCCACTCAGCCTTGCTCCACTGATGACTTTCACCGCGTTCCTACTGATGCAGTCATTTGCATGATTTGAGCAAACCCCAAGCTCGCTCTCCGGTCTGAGCAGGCAGGTCTCACTGATTGGTACATGCAGCTTGCATAGCACAACAAATCCTTGTGTGTTAGCTAGTAACAGACCCATCCCGTGATGTGCTGATCCTTTGGGGTCTTGCCTCCTGTTGATTGGGCTTTTGGGGGGCTGTGCTCCATGGGCGGAAAAATGAGGCTGTCTGAAATGAAGGGGCAGGGTTGCCACTTGCGAGAGTGTCACAGAAAGCACAGAGGAATGATACGGCAAGGTCCTGAAATAACCTGTGAGCGAAAAAAGAAGCCCAGATTGCTCCAAGGACGGTGCATAGTCAGGGTTTCCTCTTTGAAGGTGCTCCAGAAGTTCAGCAGGTAGCCTGGCCAAGAGAAAGATGTCTCTGGTCCCAGCACAGGAAGCTGGGAATGAATACGGTTGTCTCTTCATCTCGGTATTTCCCAGCTCTATCTGCTACGATGCAGAAGAAAATGAGGAGTGCAGCATACCTTGCTGTAAGCATTTCCACACAGGAAACTAACAGACCTCTTAATGGGCCAGTTCCTAGGATAAGGAGAGGAAGGAATACCTGTTCTTTCTACTAACACAACCAGCGACCCAGCTGCCAGTTCACATGGACAGGCACCCTCTCATCTTGGATTTTCTTGTGAGTAGGAGAGGATCAAAAAAAAAAGGAATTTTCACGGAAATGAAAACTTTGTGTAAGGGCAGAGAAACGATTTCTGTTAGACTAGATTTTCTGGGACACCAGCAGAAAAGACGAAGAGGGAGGAAGTGGGGAGAGGGGGGGGCAGGGACGACTTTTCTGATGCAGTGCATTCCAGCGTGGTCTTGCCTCTGCAGAGCTCAGCCCTGGGTGTTTCCCAGGCTGTTCTGTAAGAACCAGCCTGCCTTCCAGATGTCCAGTCCATGTTCTCTGCTTGCTAAAGGCAGGAACAGCTGGATACTGTTTCAGGGTTTTTAATTTTTTTTTAAACTTTGTAAAAACATTAACAGCACTCAAAATGACGACAGAAGAAGAAAAGAGTCAGAAATGCGTAACATGAGAGATGACAGGGCTGGACAGCTTGGGTGAAACATCTAGTCAAACCCTCTGTGGCAGGGCAGTCTCAGTTCAACCCAAACCATCTCTGACGGATGTTCATTCCAACCTCATCTCAAAGGTCCACGTGGTAAATGTGTACCCTGCTGTAACTCACTGGTTCCCTCTTGGGAGGGATCAGAGTCACTGCTCAGCACACCTGCCTTCAGGAGGTGATTAGGTCCCTGGAGCCACCACTGCTGTGCCAAGGGCAAAGCCAAACCAACAACCAGCCCCTCGTCACTTAAAGCCAGTGGGCTGTTTTGCTCTGGCCACCTCCGAGCCTTCCATGGGATCAATTTTTTCCAAAGTATTAGCCTGAAAGAATCTAGTCCTTGATGACAAGCAAGAAACAAGTTGTCCCAACACTCACTAGAGCCGCTGGCGTAAGCAGGGCCAGAGGTTAACACTCAGAACCACTGGCTGGCTGCTCCCCAGCCTTGGAGGTCAAGGTGTGAAGAGTGCCAGGGTGTCGCTGAGGACAGGAGAGTGGTGCTCACGGGAAAGGAGCAGCTAAGTTGGCTAAGTCTGCAGTATTCTTGCAGCACGCACTTGAGAAGAGCAGCCATGTGGATCCCAAACTTTGCTTTCCCTCACAGAACCTGAGTGAAGCCATTCAGAATGGAGTATACCCCGCTGGAAATGAATCACAGATTGAAGACAGCAACCTGGGATTTCAGTAACTCCTTCTTCTTTGCAGGCACGGTTGTCTCCACCATAGGTAGGTCTAGTGCTTCCATGGATGTGTGGTGTGTTGGGGTGCGCGTGCTTATTAGGGCTGGTCGTTAGGACCTGAATGCATAATACTTGCAAGGATAAAACTCCAGTCCTTCATTGTCACGGACGGTGAGCAGCGAGGGACTTGGTCCTGAGACCTCACCACTGCACAGCTCTTTGTGCATTCTTTGGCTTGTGAAACACCAGTGGCCTGTCGTATTATTTCCTGCTTGTTTCTTCTTTCCGAGCCATCCGTTAAAATGCTCACTGTGCTGCCTGTTGTTGGTGGGAGATAAACTGCACTTTCCTGGTCTTGATTCTAGAGCCCAATAGCCTTCAACTCCAGAAGAGCTGGGAAGCAGGAAAGAATGGTGGGAAAGAGGTGGAGTCTGCTGGGGCACGGACGCTGGCTCCATCACCTGTGCTGAGCTGTCAGTGCCCATGTTGAATCAGTAATTTGGCAGGGGGGAAAAAAATGGGAAGGGGACCGTACAGCAGGCAGCGAAAGCAAAGCGCAGCCACTAACAAGCACGAGGCTCTAATTCACCGGGAGGCAAGCAAGCCCCGTGGTAAGCACAGCAGCCTGCTGATGCGTGGCCAGACAGAGAACAGCTGTAAATTGGATCTGTACCATGTGTTGAGATAAAGGCAATTTAATAAGGAAAGGCAAATCTGTGCACGCAAGGAAAGCTAGAACGAGGAGTTCATTCACTGCTTCCCATCGCCGGGCAGGGGTTCAGCCATCTCCAGGCAAGCTGGGCTCCATTGCATGGAACAGTTACTTGGGAAGACAGAACACCATAACTCCAAGGGGCCCCCCCTTCCTGCTTCTTCCCCCAGCTTTATATGGTGGTTAATCACGTATTTCCAGTCACCTGCACCAGGTTTTGTCATGAAAATGCAGTATTTTTGCATCAGGGAACAAAAGACATATCAAAATTTGGAGGCCTACTAGGCAATAAATCATCCAGTTGTTTTATTTGTCTTTTCCCCCAAATTAAAAATTGCATTCTCCAAGTAATTGATGCCTTGAGATGAACTGCAGGACTCCTGCACTCAAGCATGTACCTCATGGGGTCTAAGAGGAACAAAGTCTGCAGTCCATTAAAGGAGATGTTTGGAGTTCTGCAGTCCTCTTTTAGTAGGACTTAAAGACAACTATCTCTCAGGCATTAATAAATCAGCCCCCAGTAAGGTCTGGACTAATCAGCATGTCTATTTTAATGCACACTGCACTATCTCCAGGATTGGAGCCAGTATCTGGACATACCAACATACTGACATTTAGCCAGGGAGGTCACTAACACACAGGCAGATAGACAAGCTAGACATGGGTGTATAAGGCACTCCAGCCTTGATGTCTTCCAGGTCCCCAGACTTCTGTTGCCTGTTTTTCCATGTATTTATCACAGGACAGATCATGTTTTCCATAACTGCTTTTCGATTGTGTTTTCATTTCCGCTAAGGCTGGTTTGGGAGCACAGAGTGCTCTCTGCATCCCCCAAAACATGCAGGGTGAATCGCTTCAGCTGCTTACTGCCTTTTTCAGAGAAGAAACAGTGCATGTGGCCTGAGAAGTGCTAGCCCCATGTTTTGAAGTCAAAGGCAGGCCAGGTTGGAGTAGGTGTGTATGAGACCATGGACTACTCCAGTTCTCTGGATTTTCTCATTTGACCCATCTTTTTTTCGTAGGCTATGGCACACTGCATCCTAAAACTGCTGGGGGGCAGATCTTCTGTGTCTTTTTTGCTCTGTTCGGAATCCCTCTGAATATTGTTTTTCTGCATCGTGTCGGTAAGATGCTCTCACTGCTGTGTAAAAAGCTGGGGAAATTCCTGTACGAGAAAGGAATGAGAAAGGTAATTGATTTTATTTACTCAGGCACAGTTATATGCTCATTTCTAGTTTTTTTCTCAAGATGTATACTGGCATTATCCTCTATTATATTTGTTCTTGTGTTGTGTTGACGTGCTAGGAGAGGGTAAGAGGCGTTCTTCACTTGCAGAACTAAACAGACAAGGCAGCCATGGAGGAGATATTCAGAGGAAGGGATGCATTTTTTCTACCCATCTAAATGTCACACATCCAGCCCCCTTCAGCAATCGATGAAGAGAGGGTGCTCCTCATCTCTCTTCTTTAGACACTTATCTCAGGAGCTAACACTCTAGGGAAATACCTGTCTCCCTTTAGAACCAGTAAAGAGAGAGATGATTAAGCTTCTCATCTTGAGGCAGCAAAAATCAGGTGAGACATAAAAAGCTGTAAAAAACAGGTGAGCTATAGGGATTGCAATGGATATAGACTCAATGCCTAGTGTGTCACCCCTCCTCATGCATTACGCCATCCTTTAATCCCTCTCCTCCCTTGACTCTGATAGAAAGGCAACATCAGGCTGAAGTTGTCTTTTTGAGCCCAGGTGCTGAAAAGTGAGGAGTCACCTGTAAAGGGTTAGAGACAGGATGTGTCTTGCCTGATTTTGCTCCAAGTTATTTGCAGCTCCTCCACTTCTCTCACCACTACTGAAGGAGTGAGAATAGCTGTTCTGTGTCTCCTACTGCAATTCTCTTTCAGGACAAGGTATGAATGCTACAGGTAACCCTGTTCATATTACTAAATTTCCCCCCAGGTCTGGCAACTTAATTAGAACGTAAAGCTTGATCAGATATAGACTCATGCACATGCACAATGCACAAAGGCATGAAAATTATCCAACAGTTGCCATTAATTTCCAGACAACTTGGACTTACAAAATTCTACACATAACTACATCTGTGCCTGGCTGATAAATATTAATATATATATAAGGGGTTTTTTTCTCCAGTCAAGGCTTCTTCATGACTGCTGGGAAGTAGGGTAGTTCAAAAGTCACTGTCCAGGCACTTCTTCACCAGGAGCTCATTTGTTAAAGGTCTTCTTGTAGTATGGTATCCTCTGGGTAGGCACCAAGATGTGGCACTGATGCAATGAGAAATAAAGTCAACAACCAAGACTCTTGGAGATAGTACTGTCAGAAATGCTGTAAATATATTTTTTAAAAGTCTATTTTCCCAGGCAAATTTGAATATTCTTTAGATGCCACACTTGAATACCCAAAAACTAAAAGTGAAGTTGTCTGGTGATAAGTGGAAATAGCCTGACTCCAGTAAAAGTCATTGGATAGGATTTCCTCCTGTAACTCATGGTCATTGGCGGTTGATACAATCAGATAAACGACTACATCTCCCATAACACATGGCTTCCCTCTTCTTCAGAGCAAGGCTAGGGTAATTTTAGAGGAAGAGCACTCAATACAAATCCTTCAGTTCCTGTGGTCCTAGTAGGTATTTCTAGATAGCCACCCATTTTGAATAGCCACCATTGTATATGGCCTGCTAGTGTGTCAAATCATAATTGTAATTGAACTGGTTTCTTTCTTTTTCAGAAGAAGATAAAATTTCTGACCCTTTTGTTCTTCCTGGTTACGGGGATCCTAGTTTTTCTGTGCTTGCCATCACTCTTCTTCCAGATAACAGAGGGCTGGTCCTACAGCGAAGGAATTTACTTTGCATTTATCACCCTCAGCACCATTGGCTTTGGAGATTATGTAGTAGGTAAAGTTGATTTCAGGGTAAAGACACAGCAAAGTGCCAGGGTTATGACTGTAATTACCATGGGTTGAGTGCACAGGCCACCAAGGTACTGTGGAGACAAATCTGCCTGAAGACTTTGACTAGTCTTTGCCTTGTACAGTTCTGAGGAAAATACGGACTTCTGTGGGATCGCTTGTGCTGACAAAAGCATGAAATTGTCCAAATATAATGAAATGTGGTGCTTTGGGGTGCAAAGAAGCCAAGTACTTTGGGGAGGGAAAGGGAGGTATAGGGGAGAATTCAAGGAGCCTGAGAACTGTGTGTACCAAAAGGGAACAGTTTGAGACAGTCATACAAAATAAGGCCTGTGTCCCTGCTTTAGCCATCTAAGACTCACATTTCGAAGTGTAGGGTAAAGAAATAAGTGGTCATGTTTCAGAAGACATGATTTTACCCATTAGACTGAGAGGTAGAAATCCCAGTGATGGGAACGTGGGGAAATCTACTCACTCTATGAGAAGTGAAGCTTAAACATCACTGTGAAAGTGATCTTTTTTAGCCCCCTATGCATCACTGGAGGCTTTCTGTCTTCACAAGCCGGAGCTTAGGATTCCCCCTGAAGATGAACTGTTTAAGCTACACTCCAGCACGCTGCAGTGCTTCTCAAAACACTCCCATGGAACTGCTGACCAAAATACACTCTCTGTGGGATAAGCTTCCAGAGGAACTCCAAAATGATCATCAGGAGCCAAATCAGTGTCCACAGAAGAAGCAATCAAACAACTGGACTCCATGGAGAATCAAAGATTTCTCTACAACAACCTGTTCTGCCAGCATCTTGCCACCCTGAACTTCTTCTCAGTGGGAATATAAGAAGGAAGTTCTGAAGCTAGTATTTGAGCACCAGTCCTACCCCCTACAGAGAATCTGGAAGCGTCACGTCCCTTTCTAATGGACAGACATCCACCATACAACAAACCCTAGGCTCTCAAGCCTTGCAGAGGTGCAAGAGGGGCCTTGGAGACTGTCCGGCAGCCTTGCTGTGTGTTTAAATCATTTCCTATGAAAGATTTTCTTCTGAAAGATTTCAGGCTGAGGACTATGGCAGAGGGAGCCCACAAGCTTTTCTAGACACTGTCTCATGTGCCTTGTTGACCTTAATTTCTCTGAGTCTGCTAAAGAGACTGGGTAGTGCTTTGATGATCCAGTTGACGTCTTGCTTGTTGGCATGAGTTTAGTGATCATAGTGATCTTTTAGCCTAGCCAATAGTTAATTCATGCAATGGCAATGAGTTGATTGGCCACATTTCCCCAAGTGATCCCAGCCAGCTAACTCCTCCCTCTTGCTACAAAGAGCAGGAAACCAGTGTCCCCTGAAATTCCTCTTTTCACATAATCCAGAGAAACATTCTTTATCTCCAACAGTGGTTAAGCAGTACTCGCAAGAACACAGAACTCAGCCATCAGCAAGGAATTTGTATCACACAACAGTAGACCTGTTACTCACTGTTTTCTCCAGCTGGGACATTTTTCTCCTTGCAGTGGAGGACAGTCAGGCACAGGAATTTCTTTTCTAACTATCTGTAGGACTGACAACCCTGGTCTGTGTGATACTGAGCACCTTGAATTTCAGTGATGTGGAGGGCAGGAAGGTGGAGAGTGGGTTGTGCTAAGCAAGAGGAAAACTGAACAGCAAACTGGTGCTTTCTCTTCCCTTGACCAAATTACAAGTGTGTTTTACAATAATGGCAGCAAGTCACAGCCTGAACCCCACTACTTCCATAGCACTATTGTCCTCTGCTGCCACACTACTTTACAAATACAGTTTAAAAATAACAATTAGATAGGCTTCCTGGCTCTGTGATTTCATCTTCATTAGGATGACTTAACTGGAGCTGAAATATTTTTCCCTGTGGTATTTATCTCAATTGGCTTTAAACCATGGTGATAAAATGATGATGTTTAATGCCTCACACCTTCGCAATGAAACAAGCAGAATCGATGACTGCTCTGAGTATTATGCATTTAGAATTGTTTACAGATGACAAATGGATTTGCGGTAGCCAAGTGGAATGGGATAGATTTGAGTTTATTTGCATTTAGTAATTTTGTAGCTGCTGTGCTTCAAGCACGAGGTAAAGCCTGTTTTGGTCAGGGAGATATTCTAGGGAGATGGCAGAGTCTGGATCGAATCGTTGGTGATACGCGTACATGTAGGTGATACTTCTAGGTGAAAATCTCCTTGGGCTGTAAACAGAATTTATGCCCTGCTGAAGCTCAGTTTTGGGTTAACGTTACAAATATAGTACTAGTTGCTTTGTTGACCCCACATCGTGAACTTCAGATAAGAGCACAAAAGGAGATGCTTTGTAGTAAGGTTTGCATCCTCTCTGCCAACTCAACCCCGACAGAAGAAAAAGAACCAGCTGTTGAATATCTATCTATGAGAACAAGGCAGCCCAGTTGTGCACCGTTTCCAGAGCTCTTGCACGATGAAGTACAAAAATCCTGGACATTGATCTATGCAGTACAGAGCACTGCAGGACTTGAAAATTGTTGCCAGCATCCTGGCTCCTTCTGGGCAGCTTCACGATGGGAAATGATCCCCCAGGTTTCTGGTGATCTCCCTCCCATGCACGTTGCTGTGCTATCTACTATGTGGAGTCACCCTTGACAGTGTCTTATAGCACTCAGTAAGCAACTCAGCTGTATCATGATCACATTGTGCAGGATTATGTGCAGTAGGAGCAAATGCTCTCTCTGCGTCGGTGGTGGATTGCTGAAGTCTGAAGAAACAAAGCAACCTATGCAGAAAAGAGGGTGTGTGGTACCAGCTGATGTTAAGAGGTTTGGACTGCAGGAAATAAGCTTCAGTCTCCTGGCTTCCAACACAGGAAGTTGTGTTCTTGGCATGTGTCAGTGAGTTCTCATCAGTCACCTAGTTTTTTAATGGAGGAAGCCCCTGCATTTATTCAAAAGTAAAGCAAACATTTATTAGGTTATAATCACACTTTATAGAAATACACAGAATTACAATAACCTAGGTAGTAATAGCCATGTTGTTATAGTGTCCCACTGTGTTCTGCTTTTTTTGTGCTTTGGGAGTTTGGGAATATTGTCAAGATAACACAACACAATCTCACATGCTTCCCACATCATTGCATTTACCTGTAGATGCAGGGGTTGAACTGGGATTGGAATGCTATAAGGGGAAAAAAATATCCTGCTCTGATGCTAATTTGCCTCAATCCCAGTATATCTTTTTGACAGGCCAGTATGTTTTGCTAGCATGTATTAATTTATGGCAACAACAAGAGACTTGCCCAGCCTTAACCCAATGCTGGAAATGTGAGAGACTCCACTACAGTGAAAAAGTCACCTTAAAGTACTCAATGTAAAATATATTGATTAATCCATTAAGCTGTCCCACTTCACACAGGCAAAGCAATTTTAACTTGTTAATTTTCTTCTTTTTTTTTTCTCTCCCCTTATCTGCAGGTAAACAGCCTGGCAGGAATTACTTTTCCTACTACCGAATGCTGGTGGCCATTTGGATTCTTTTTGGCCTTGCCTGGATTGCTCTCCTATTTAATCTATTGACAACGTTACTAGAGGATACTGAAAAAATAATTGTCAAGGATCTCCATCAAATTGGAAAGGTGAGTAAGGACAATGAAGCAAGCCAACAAAGAAGATGCTGGCCTGCTCAATTTGTTCCAGAAGAAGAACTGCTACCACCACATGCTGGAGGGGACGCACAGAAAACGGAGCCATTAGCAGCAGATTCTGAACACACAAAAAATGAAAAAAATGATTTTTCTTACAGCAAAACTATTGCCATACCGTATGAGAATTCTTCACTGGAGAGTTGCTAGTGTATTATTCTAAAGAAATTCCCATGGAAATAAATTTTCTCCTACCTTTTGCTCAAGAGATACAACCTTTCAGAACTCAAAGCTCACAGTTACACAAAGCTGAATACTAATGGCAAGAGATTTGCTCCTCAATTTGCAGCTAGGTTGTGCTAACAACCTAAGAGGTATACTTATTTTGCAAGGCATTTTTGAGATGCTTCCACAAAAACGCAGAGGAGAGGCGTGGTAGAGCTTGCTGGATCTGTTTGGATTTTGCTGCTTGCAGGAAAACTTTTCCAGGAACTGACATAAACAAGCTTTTCTGAGGCATTGTATAGCACCTTTGAAAGAAGATATAACGGTGTATAACTTCATAGATGCCTGATTTGAGCCATCATATTGGATAAACTATTATGATCTGAAAGGCATGTTTAAAGGACAAGACTTGGTCTCAGTCCAGAAACACTATAACCATATAACGGACAGGGATAGAAAAAGGTTAGAGTGTTAGAAATTATTCACTTTACCTCTTCCTGTTTTATACTGAGGTGAATACAGGCAATTTCACCTTTTATCTCTGTGGCTTTGAAAAACCTTTCTGATGGTGTTTATAAAGAACATATAAACCCATATAATTAATTCAAATTTATAATAATGTTACTCTATAAACATTTTATAAGAACAGAGACTGATTTGAATGGAGGATTCCTCACTGCATGGGAGCCTTGCTGCTATGTTTGTATTCCACAGCAACTATAAAGTCATTTAAAAATTATTCTGTTGTTCTGTGCTAAGGTAGCTTTCCAAGTGTGAGTGTTGTCTGAACAGTGCAGACTTAGCTTCAACCAGGTAAACAAGAATGTCAGGTCTGGGCATAGTCTTTCAGCTGTACTGCCTGGCACGCAGGGCATCCCTGGATGAAGACCCTGGCCTTTAAAGGGTCAATCTATGCATCAGGTCCCTCGTGTCTCAAGAGTGCTGACAAGGCAGCTGTGGTACGCGTACTCATAGAGGTGAAAAGTCCCATGGGTGTATATGGTTGCACTAAAGTCAGTCTAGTCCTGTATCCTGTCTCTGACCATGCCTACTAGCATATGCCTCCAAATAGTGTAAGAATAAGGCAGCTCTGCCGTGCTCCCACACTGGGATGCAATCCCTCTTCCGGTAGTTGGTGGCTCAAAGGCTACCCAGACAAGAGGTGGGGTTTCTGTACTTCAAAGACCATGAACTTGCTCAAATGCTGAACTCACATCAGCATCCATAGGTTCCTCCCAAGGCAGTCCGTAGGTTCAGTACACAAAGTGCCTCCTTTTGATGGTGCTGAACATGTTGCTTGACAGGTTTTCATGATATCCTCCGGTTCCTATTTTATCAGTCAGTGAATAATTGCTCTAGGCTCACCCTCCAGGTGTTAGTTACAGCAAGACCAGCCCTTGCCAGAGCTATTCCTGTATGAAAGGGAGAATAAATTAAGGCTATAAAACAATTTTAGGCCATAAAGATGTAATCAGCCTTGAAGCTGAATTCATAACTATTTCAGTCGAACAAAACCACACTTCTTGCCAAAGCAGCTCTGCTGGTTCAAGACCTGGCATGTAGACCTGACCAAATATGCACTTTCCTTCCCCAAATGATTTTCCAGTGTTCCCCTCAGGGCTGACTTCTCGCCTAATATGTCTCTGTTTCAGTAAGCCTTTCTGAGTTAGCAGGAACAAGAACTCACTGAAATCAGGGCAAGTGGCAGGGCTATCACAGGACACAGTGGTCCTTGCGCAAGCCATGACCCTGTTGCTCTCACAAAGCAACACCATAGCCAGGCAGAGAAAGCGGCTGGATGTCCCCAGGCAGAGATCTCTTCACCTCTCTGTGTTCCCCTCTCACAGTGCATTGACTTATTTTATTATTTTCCAGGCATTATTTTTTCTCTTCTGTCTTTTCCCAGCCCTTCCTACAAAGGACCATTAACCCCTTCCCCAGCCTAATAGAGGTGCTCTCAGGGCTGGGTTAGGGAGAGGTGGTCCAGCCTTAGGATGTGATGGCCATTTTGCTCAGCCTCTCATAGTTTCTTCCAGGTCAGTTCCCGGTGTTTGATGCCCCCTAGCCCCTGGATATCAGGCAGGGCCTCTAGGCCAGCACAGCACGTGTCTGTTTGCTGCCTCTGCTCCTGGGGAGAAAGAAGAGCCTCCAGGGAACATCTTGAAGACAATATACCTCTGAAGATTTTTCTCTGACTTGTTCCCACTGTCCTGCTTGCTCCCTGTCATGACAAATAACCTGGCCCTGAAACAAGCTGCTAACGTCCCCTTGCAACACAGAGCAATCGAGGATGCTTGTTTAGACATTCCAGGAAAGGCAAGAGACATGGCCCATGGACTCTGTCAACAGCAAGCACAGAGCCAAGCAGTGGGTCTTTGAGCAGAATAGGGCAAATATTCTGTCATTCACACTGGTGGGTGTTTAACAACAAGCCATGAAAACCAAACAGTTCCTGTTTCCAAAAGTCAGTCTGCCCCGTGCAGCTATTGTCATAGGGTGCAGGCAATTCACCTTTTAACTCATCCCCTCTTGCCACACTCCCCAGGTAAGGGTGTGCCCCTCCGGACAAGGCACAGAGGGACTAAACTTCTCATCCAGTGCCAGGGGATGCGGAAAACATGAGCTGGGAGCAGCCATCATGGTGCTGTTCTCCTTCAGGCACCAAGAATCGAGATGTCCCTTCAGCTGTGGATGCCAGCCTCGAACAAAGACAGCTTATCTACAAGGATAAAAACCATAAAAGCTCTCAGGAGAAATTCGAGTAACTGCCCTAAGAGAGAAGGCGAGCAGGAAGGCCTTATGAAGAAGGGTCTCAGCTTTGCTTCTCATGCCCTCTCGTGGCTGTGTGCAGCAGACCCCGGTCTTTGCAGTTCTGACAAGTTCGGGCAGTTTTACTCTACCTCCTGCTGTGCAGATCAGAGGGTGTAGCTAGTTCAGCCCTGGCCAGTGAAAGTCCCAGGGCAGCAGCTTTGTCAGTGTGAAGCAGAGGAAGCCATCCTGTATTTTTAAGTAGTTCATACAAGCTCGCTAAGGGCTAAAACACGCCTCATTCTCAAGAAAGAGATGAGGATGAGCATCCTAAACTGGTCCAGACAGGGATCCTGCCTTGTACCCACACTGAAACAGCTTTATGGAGGTCAGCTGGCGATGTGGAGGCTTTCTGTCCACAAACCATCATGTGAAGGACCCTCACTGTCAGTACACATGGTGCTTACGATGGAGTACACTCCTACCACCAGCACCAGCTTCCCCTGCAGGACAAAGACGCATATTCATACTCTCCATCCCACGGTGAAAGGGATTGGTCCAGAAAAAAATCTGCAAAATGGCAAGTTTGGGTGCAGGCTTTGGGGCCAGGATGAGCTGCCCCGTTCTGTGGCAGCCCCAAGGGCAAGCAGTGCCTCCCGCAGCAGAAGGCGTAGAGGTAGAGGCTGCAGATATGTGGAAGAAAGAACCAGCGCCAAAGGGTGTGTGGTGCTCTCTGCTGGGAAAGGCAAGGGAAAAGCCCAGGAAAGCTGCAAGCCTGGGTGGGAGAGGAGCTTTTTTGGATGCGATATTTTTCCTCATGCTTTCGCTGAGCAATAAAGCTGTCTCCAGAAGGGCTTAGGCACAGCAACAAATTGCTCCAAGGCTGGAGCAAGCAGCCCCTTTCAGCATTATCATCCTCTAAGCACCACAAAACCGCAGCAGACCTTGTCCTCATATGACCCCTGAGAGGGGGAGCTGTTGCTTTCTGTGCAGATACTGGGGCCTCAGAGAAAAGGAAGTGTATCACCTCAGCTCATGCATGAGACCTTTGGCAAACATCTTGGCCTGGTTCTCTCTCAACTAGGACCAGGTGTTCTGGTATTGCTTCCTAATAAATCAGACCCAGCTAGTGGTTTTGTAGTTGCTGAGGGTAAGAAAAAAGATTCTTGAATTGAGAGCAAAGTTCGAACTGAGCTTCTCCTCCACAGCTGGAGACTTAAAACGGTCCCAAGACTTTCAATTCATGAGTGTAAGCCAGGATCCGGCTCTTCTGCACGTACTCCTTTCCCAAGGGACAGAAAACAGGGCTAAAATCCATTCCAAAACCACTGTTCTGCCAAGTGGCGAGGCGGCAGCAATCCTCCCGAGACCAGGCGGTGGGGTTCTCCATCAGCAGATCGATACAGCCTGGAGCCTTTCCCCAGAGCTGTTCAAAAGCCCTCGCTGTGACCCAGCCCCACTGTGCTGTTCAGGGAAATCCAATTTTCATGGAGCAGCCTCCCGTGCATCTGCCAGCTCTCCCACTGCAGCTTGTTTTCAAATGGAAAACGTTTTCAAGGCAAACCAAATACTTTCCCATACATTAAACCAGTTGCTGAAAAACTCCAGGAGTATGATCCTGAAATATGTTATCTTGGATTAAATGGCAGCAGCGTGTTCCTGCATTCGTTCTGGGCTGCTCCTCATACATCACCCACGTCTTTGCTGCCAGCTAGCAAACAGTGTGCATTTCTACGCTTGAAACCAAGGAAATGCCATGAGGAATTATCTTTCCCTCAGGAAGAAGCCCCTCAGAAATTCAATTGCCTTGAGAGAAAATAGAAGAAACTGCACTTTGATCTGTCTTTAATTAGAATATGGGATTGTTTAGGGATCTTTTAAGATCTCCTTCAATTAATAGCCAGTTCATTTGGAGAGATTAGGGGTTTTTTTCTGGAAGCAGAGAGACTGCTCAAAGCAGTGGAACAGCTTGACTAATGTAATATCATATAGCCAGTGGGATAATTTTTTTACAGGAGTTACTGAACGTGGGCCACACACATGCTATTTTCCACTCTGTCACACTTGGACATGTGGTTTCTCGCCTGACTCATGATGAAAAGGCACTGGATCCAGATCAGAACTTGTTTAACGAACATAACTAATCACTCTCCAAAGGCTTGTTCTCCATCCATTATGATAGCACCCAAAGAAACAAAAAAATCAGATTTTGGAGTTAACCAAGTCCCCTTGTACCACTCCAACAGGATTCAAGGTGGTCTTGAAGATTTCCTATGAGGTTTTATACCAATTCTCACACAGTAAGGAAAGGGGATCCCTGGGATCACTGGCATGTGTGGCTGAGGACTGGTCTAGGGCAACATTGCTGGCTCCATGGTAGCAAAGTCAATATTCATCTATTATGGGGCTAAAAAGTTGGGGGAAAGCAAAAGTGCTGCTCTCCAGAGAATCTTGTCTATGCTTTTGCATCTCCACAGCTGGCATCACCTCCACCTCACGGTATAATTTCAACAGCTCCAAATCTGAATACAAAATTCAGCAGTTGCCATCACAAGGGCTTCTGGACTTGATTAGGGTAATTCTTTACCAGAGGTTTGGAAAGGCTCATTTTGCTGAGTTGACATTAGGGCAGTTATTGAGTCTCTTTAATTACAGGTTCAACATGATTTAGGAGATATATCTCCTGAATAAAGACTTTGCAAATTTATCTCTCAATTATTCTCATCTACGTGGTTGGAAACCATAGCTGTACTTTTGTGGTGAGTTGCCGAAGCATGAAATAATACATCCCCAGAAAGAGAGATGTACTGATAAGCAGAACAATAATAGTAACAAACATACGTCATTGAAAAATGAAGGGAGGTGCAACTTACAGATAAAATAATGGCTTCCTTGAGAGGGATTAGCCAGAAAGATGCTGATATTCTAAAAGAACAAATGTGGCTTGAGGTGAATCCAGCTTCTCAAATTAAAAGAGGATTTTTCCTCATAGCAAAGATGGAGAAAATCATACATCAAGACCAGAAAAGAATGTAAGTCAGAACTTTTGCTTAAAGTCCCCCAGAATTCACAGTTCTGTTGATTTAAATGACTCATTGAGTGCTTTAAAAACAAGGTTGAGGTCTTAAATTTAAAATGGCTTTAGATATCTACTAGAAACCAAGGATGAAACCCAAGCAGAAATCTGTCTATTCTCAACTTCAAAAGCCCAGACATTCATCTCAAAATATAATCACACACTGGTTCAGAACAGGAAAGATGCAAGAAGTCCAGTATAGGCACGTTCTAATTGCTAGACCCCAGTTCTCCCTATTCAAGACATCTGCCTCTTCACCGAACATGCAGGAGCTATTTCAGCATCTCTATCATGCAAGTCTCTTACAACAGAAATTCTTGGGTCAGGGCATGTATATTGCCCCAAAGTAGGTATTAATCAATTAGAGATTAAACACTCATCTCTGCAGAACTTTGGCCAGTTTCCCAATTGCCAGTATAAAATTCCAATAAATAAATGGGGTTTTAATAGATTTTTTTCTTCCTTTCTTTCCTTATTTCTTTCTTTCTTACAGCCCTCAACATGATGATAGGATGAAGAGTGCATGCAGCAGAACTCACTACAGTCCCAGAAATGCTTGGGCAGCTCCTGGAGAAACATGGGCCAGCAGCAAGGTCTACAAGGAGCTTAGAAGTTGAGTGTTCTAGCAGCAGTGGTGGCACAATTTGGTGATGCCAAATAGCCAAAAATTGCCAGGAGGAAACCAAAAAGGGGAATTCCCAGCAGTGGTTGTCAAAGTCTATTCCTCACTTGCCGTAGGTCCCTGAGCAAAAGTCTGAACACCAGCTGTGCAGGCTTTTTCCTCAAACCTGTCTCATTTGTAGGGCTGGAATTTGGTAATGACACTTCCCAGTCATCATCCTGCAGGCTTCTGTTGGGGGCTCAGCCTGCCTTGGCAAACTGACTGGCGAAAGTGGAAAACCTCCTCTTAGAGTGCAAAGGTTAAGGGAGAAACACGATTTCTTGTGCATGACAATTTGCATACTGGTATTTGTAGTAATAATCAGTAATAAACCATGCCAAAGTGGGAAGGGTTTTGGTGTAGCAGCCAGGGTGCCTTTCAGCTACACTTCTGGGAAGGTAAAAGCATAACTGGAAATTTCCATATAAAGAGCCTTGCTCTGCCACACAGTTTTCTCAGTTAATATGGTTCATGGGCAAAAGCAGAGAACGGTAACCTCATGCCCAAAGCCCTTCCTTACCTCACGGTTGCTAAAAAGCAGAGAAGTGGGTTACAGAAACGTTGTCACTCCACCACCAAGGCCATCCATCACGTGTGGTGACAGCATGGTGAGGAGGGGTGGCACAGAGAAGAATGACAGGCAAAGCATTCTTCCCTATGATAGTGTACAGCAGCTCGTTTTTGGGGTCGGAAGCGTAAGACAGCACCTGCATTGTAGGTGAACCCCTGTTATAAACATCAGTGATGCTGCAGATATCCATCAGGTCAGACAGTAAGTCCATTTTCCATCATCTGAAAGATTAATTCAGTTTTCTTTGACTTTAAACTTGGTCACATCATGGCTTGGCTTGTATCCAGACCTGCCTTATTCAAGTTTGGGCTCACGTCTACTGACCACGTCACAAGCAGATATCACTAACAGAGGGAACCAGAGCAAACATGCCAAATGCTACCCAAATCAGCAACAGGATCTCAGCAAATATATCCAGACAATTAGGCATGTCCCAGGGTCAAATCACCCTGGCATAGCAGGGTCCTCAAAAGGTGCTGCTTACGAAATGCAACAGTGAAGGTGAGCAAAAAGCCGCGTAGAGATAACTGTGCACACACATTCCACTGCATAGCCTCCAGATGTCAGCATCAACCCGAGCAAGAGAGAGGCGCAGCCTAAGCTGTGCTGAAAAACCCCGCTTGCCGGCTTTGACTTCCAGAAAAACTCTCCTGCAGTCCTTGCTCTCTTGCTTGGGCTGGACAGGCAGACAGCCAGACAGGAGGGTTTCCAGTTCACCTGGAAAAAGTGCTCGGTTCACAGACAAGACAAAGGGATGTAGTCTCTGGCCATGCATGGAAGTGTTTTACGTGCACTTTATACTGATACAGACCACAGAAGTGCTTCTGTACGTGTAGGTGCTCATCACCTGTATATATCTGTCTCATCAGCTATCTATATTTTTTGTTATATATTTTTTTAATATATATATTTAAGTTTTTAATATATAAAAATATATATAAATTTATGTAAATATACGTAATTTTTGGTCTTAAGAATAATAGGCTCTTTGCTGACAACTCTACAGGAAGGTCAATGCAAGACATGTCCTCCAGTACCTTTTTTGACCACGTGCATATTCACCTCTTGCAGTACACATGCCTGTGTGCCATGCAACTACGAGGTGGGAAACAGCGATCAGCCCTGGATAAAGGATCTGAGAACATAAGCACAGGTTGGATCCCCCAGTGGTGTAAGGCAGCATGCCTTAAGGTCTGTGGAGTAAGGTCGATGTTAACTGATGAAGGAATTGGCCGTCTCCTCTATTCCCCTTGGCCGGTTAAGTTTATTTTGTGCTGCTCTTAGCAATGAAAATTTGTCTGTTAGGAAAAAAAAAAAAGGCTTGGAAAAATCCCATCTCTGCCTCTTCCCCCCTTAACTCTGCCCTCTCCTCACAGCGCCTTCAAACTTCATTGGGAAGGAAAAGGCCCCAAGTTCTGCTCGAAGGAGGCATTTACATTGTCCGTGTCGCAGAGTGGAGCTGGGATGCAGAACAAAGTCACACGTACAGGAGCAGCGCCTCCGATGTCAAGCCCTGAGGCAGCGAGGTGTGAGACCCAGCAGAGACTGATCACCTGGGTGCGAAGGGTGGCAGAGAGCACCCTCCAGCCTGACCTTGCACCTGCAGATAGCTGCGGGGAGGTTCGGGGGCTGTTTATTTAAGCACATTCTCCCTCTTAACACCAGATCAAAACAAAACGAATGAAGGAGATGCCACATTCCCCAACTCTCGCAGGGCACAGAGGTGTTGTTTTCACACGAGGTGACCCTCAAGGTCCTTCTGCCCCAAAGCGCTCATCCTAAGGGCAGAGCTGCACGCAGCGAAGTCTCAGCGGGGCGGGGGGTACCTGGAGCGATCATGACACAGAAGATTAATGGCTCTCTTCCAGTCATAGGTTGTCAGTGAAGTCAAGCACTGCTAACGCAGGATGTTGTCCCGGGACCTCTGTTAGCACAATGACGAAGCTTTTTTTAAGTCCTCTGTGTAAAAGGCATAATCCTTGTATGCCAATGGATCATATCCTTTAGATCCCTAGAGAGCAGGGCAAATGTGGGAAGAAAGGGAAAGGAAATCCCTTATTTCATAATGGTGCAAACAGACATGTCAGGAGAATTACATCAACATGCAGCACATGTGAAATTTAATACTCCGCCTAATGCATTTAGATGAGGCAGAATGCAAAGTCTATACTGCCTCTGGGAATAATTCTGGTAGGAAGCTTTCACCACTAGGAAACGAGGACTTTCTACTTACTCTGGAATTTGAGCCTTTGTTTTCAAAGCCTTCCTGAGAGACTTCAAAATCAAGTTTGTTGAGTGTACATTACTCTTTGAAGATCTGTCTTCCAGGCAGAAACACCAGCGCTCTTCCCAGCCATGCTGGTGTAAATCAAGAGTAGCATTCTTGAAAATCAGTAAACATTCATGGGGTCGCAGACACTCGGCAGAAGAGGAGAGCCTGATCCTTTGCATTGCGGAAGGCCAAGATAGGCAAACACACACAGCTCTTAGCCTTTGCCTAGTGTCAGCTGGCATGGCTGCAAGGGTCCATCAGGCTTGCACGGATTTCCGCCAGCTCTGACTGTGGCCCGTAAGGCTGTCAAAGGCTTACAAATGCAAGCAATATGTGCTTTGGAGTCCTTGCAGACAGGAGGAGCCTGAGATCTTCTGACTGGTTTCCCTTCCCCCCTATATCAGACTCTTGATATGGGATTCAGCAAAGGATACAGCTCAGATGTGGCTTGAATTCAGACAAGTGACTTGAAGTGATGATTTCCCCCCCACCAGGCTGCAGATGATCGATGTATTATGCATGAAAATAGTGCCAGGCACAGATGGGGTGGGAGTAGAAGGTGTGAGCTGATAATGACAGCAGCCAAGCTCTGCTAGAAAAGACTCTACAACACACTTGCATATTGGGCAGAAAAAGGATGCAACGCGCATAGGAGACTAGCCGTGGTTTAAAGGGCCAAACAGTTTAATTACCACCCAAACTGAGATTTATGCAAGGATTTCAGTGGCATGGTTGCCAGAGGGAGCAAGCCTTGCTGATTCAAGGAAGTGTCTTCCCATCTTGTGTTCTTGAATAACCATAGGGAGATGAGTGAAATACTTACTTGGGTTTTAAAAGCTGAAGGCAGGGAATCCAAAGTGGTGACATAGTGCTGCATCAGATATTGCCTCCAGCAGGATCCTGGCTCATACTCAGCACAGTGCTGAGAACTTGGCGCCAGGTCCAAAGCTGAAACAAACAGGAATTTCTCCATGGACACTTCTGGGATTTGGATCCAAGCCCTTGAAGACCAGCATGCATGGCCTGATCCTGAAGAAACAGTGGCGGTTTGGATGGGCAACATGTCACTGACTTGGAGCCAGATGGGTAAAGACTTCAGAGGGAGGATGAGTGAAGGGAGCTCTGGCACCATCTGCAAGAGGACCTGCCTCTATGAGAAAGAGCTTAGCAAGTGTGCTATCCACAAAGACCCATTGGAAGCAGTGCTGGTCCAAATAAAAGCCCATGACTTCCCTGGTCAGTCTTGGAGCACTTTGGAGATCATTGCAAGACCAGATACTTGAAATAAGCTGCTTCCCTTCTACAGTCAAACCATGGGAAGGGAATACTCTGTTCCTCACACAGCTTCTTTGAAGAAGTTCCAGCCTTGGAGCATGCATCTGACAGCTTGCAAGATATCATTGGCTTTGCCAAATCTGACCACAGCTGATTCCTCAAAAAAAAAATGTCACCAGAGGCTGGGAATGTGCTCCTCCAAAGAGGGCTCAGGTGCTCAAATCTGTCCATAGGAATAAGCATTTCTGAAAACACTGCTCAACTTAAGCTCACAAAGAAACCTCCCATAGAGGGAACATCACAAGGGATAAGGTTTCAACTCGCATATTCTCCATAGTCCAAGGGGTTGCAACCTACTTACGGGTGTGATAACTAACCTAAAACCAAGAGCAAATGTGTGATAGAAAAAGTGCATTAGAAGACTGGAGAAGCCCAGCACTCATGATGCGACACTGCTAGCCACCAATCTGGGTTATCTCTGCTTCCCTTCCGCCTCCCAGCTTGGCAACCCATCTCCACAGGGCTTACTTCACACACATCCTGAGACACCTTCAAACAGGCTTCCCTATCTCTGCAGCCCAACAGTGTCCCTAAACTGTAGGAGGACCTGAAGGGCTTGAGTTTCATTAGCTTTATACCCAGCCAAGGCCCACCACGGGCTAGTAAAAGCCCCTTCGTTCCCACTCAAGTTGGCTTTAAGGTCACATTTTGAGGTGCTAGGAACATCGAGATCTGTGTATCAGTCTGGATCTGGCCCCAGTCTATCCTGCATGGCTGTCCTTATCCCGTGCATCTTCAAGTTGCTCAGCAGCAATTTATGGATTAAAGCTAATCGATAATACCGGAGCCCTTTCGCTATATTGCTTTCACTAAATTATGGCATCCTTTAAAAAAAGAAATCTTAGCAGATCGCAATACAATGTCAGACAGACTGTCACTACCAAATTATGTTTATTTATTCTCTCTCTGGCTCTTGGCTGGCCTCATTACCAGCATATCTCAGTGTCTCTCAGTCATCAGCATATTCGCCTTCCCTCCCTTCCCCCTACCCCGAGGTACACTTCTCCTCTCAAGTACAACGCGGACTGACACGGCAAGTTTTTGAGCCTATTTAAGACCAGCTTTATCTGAGGAGCACTAGATTCAGTGACAGAGCCTCAGAATTAACGACACGAGGGTGAATTCCTGTCACAGAGCCTAGCACAGTGTCACCGCAAACATCTTAACAGCCAGTCTCAGCTGCCTTTGATGTAGTGTAAAACAATTATTTGTACCTGCCTGGTGAAACGTGTCAGCCCCCTCAAAGGTGCTGCAATACAGCAAACACGGTTCACCCTTGTTATTCGCGAGCAGGGCGAAGACAAGGGTGCATGGGGGATCTCAGCTGTGCACACACGCCCTGCGTGCTATGCCCAAGCCCTTCGGGGCTGTGACTGCAGTTATTTGTGTACGGTCCATGCAGTGAAAACTCTTGCAGAGGAGGTGCAGCCAGGCTCGGTGATTTGGCCAAAAGCAGAAACGGGACTTGAGGCCAAGGAAGCAAAGTTTTAAGTGCAAGTCTCAAACTCCAGCCCTTCCTTGATGAGCCCCACCAGCAGAGAACAAATGGGATACTGAACCCCCTCTGCCATCTCTCTTTTTCCAAGTGTCCTCAGCCCTTTCCTCTCTCTTTTCACCTTCGCTGCATTCCAGGGTATCCCCGGTAGAAACTCCTTTCATCCTTCACACTGCAGCTCTGACTGCTTCCCCTCCCCTCATCGTAGCTGGTGCAGCTTACACACTCCTACTAGTCTTTTTTCTTTTTTTTTTTTTTTACTAAAATTGATGTGTTTGGGGGTTTTCTCTACAAACCTGTATTACAAATTTGCACAGAGCTGAGCCGACACTGGGGCTCGCCTGTACAGAGTTGATCATAGGACAGCAGAAGGTGAAAAGGAGCGAAGTTGCATTTCAGTGTGGAGCAAGAAAAGGAAACAATCTTTATCCCTTCTGCTGCGGCGCGCAGCTTTTCTTCATCTTCCTCAACAGCTACCAGCTCCAGAGCAAGGAAAGAGAGATGAGGGATGGCGGGATGAGGAGAGGTTGGGTGCAGTGGAGAGCAAAGGGAATTGACTGTGTGAAGGGGTGTCTGGGGCACAGGGCAGGTAACAAGCGCTGGAGGAGACATCTCTTCCTTTCCTGGAGGAAAAGAGCTGTCTGCACATCCCAAACTCTCCCTCCACTGGGATAGCTGGGGCTATGAGGCACTTTTAAGAAATATTAGAGGCAGAGCAGATTTACCCAGGGGCTTTGGGGTTTAGCCAGACCTCCTGGACCCTTCCAAACTGACTGCTGGCTGTGGAGAACCTTGGGGTCACCTGGGGAAGAAGTGCTGAAGAGACCAAGTCACCTCTGGGCAGAAAGTCCCATAGGCTGGCGTGCGGTGGGGTCCCCACTCATAGGGGGGTGGGATGAGCTGTCACCCAGAGGAGCCCACGCGAGCCCCAGTAGAGGAAGTTTTCCAGCTGATCAGCAAGAAAGCGGGGCTATTCTCCGTGAACTCAGCCATGGCACAAAAACAAAGTTCTTCCTCGTTAGGGAGGAATTCAACAGGCCTCTCTGGGAGCTCGTGCTGCAGCATGCAAAAGGTCAGGTCTCATTCTGAAAGCCTTCCTCCTCTTCTGTCAGCAGGAAAAATCATTTAAAATATCCCCTGAAGAACCCTACGCCCACCCCACAGCACCCTTCCAAATACAAAAATGAGGGAATCACCTCAGTCTAGGAGATGGCTCTGCAGTGGGGATGGCCAATCTCCCTGCCCAGCCCATGGGACCCAGATCCCTTTGCATCTGTCCGCCTCGTTATTAAAAGGCCACGTCTAATTCAGAGGGGAAGGAACAGTGCGTACATCCTATTCCCACAACACGGCACGTTGCAGAGATCACCACGTCTGTGGAGACACGTGCCAGCGTTAACTGTCATGGTGTGGGCAGTTGCATATGAGACTTTCTTAGGAGAAATTCAGGCCGTTTAGGTGTCCCAGTTACACCTTCGGTGATGCGGGTGGCCTGGGTCTGCCTGCACCAGCCAGTGCAAAGTCTCCCAGTGCTCCACTAGCCCACAGAAACATCTCTTCTTGGGGCGAAGACAGGAGTCAGCTCTGGCAATCAGCGCCGTGTCAGCATGAAGGTTTCACACCTTCACGACCAGCTACTGTCACTTGCTTCTGCTTCCTGTAGCTTCAGAAGAATCCGATTCCTCCAGACCCATAGAGGACCATCTTCATGTCTACACACACAGAGCACATCCAAACCTTCATGGAAACCATTTTGTGTCCTTGTTATGGGGGAAAACCGACAACTGTCTGTTGTCTGTTGTAATCTTTCGGTACCAGCTCCAGTTGATTCTCAAATTGTTCGTGAATATGAAATTCCACTTCTGCGACTGAAGGTAATTATTTGCTTAAGGTAATTTATTGTTACTCTGAACTCAGCATCTTGACTCACTAGTCATACGGATTTTCAAATGGACTGTAGAGAGTAGCAGTCACACATTGTCCACAACCTAGGACCTGAGCTGAAGAGGTTTTCTTCCAGCTCTCATCAGCTGCAGAGGTCACAGTTAAGTAAAATCAGCTTAAGCTGGGATTGGAAAACTGTGTCTGCTACATTAGCAGAGAGATCAGATGACAGATTTGGTCTGGCCTCATTATCTAGCCATAAAAATCTAAGGGCCTGAAGTATTTGGGGAATGGGAATGCAGAGAGCAAGAGGGATTTCTGGAGGATCTCTATGCAATATTTGCTGTCTGAGAAAATAAGACCAAAGGACCCCCCACCCAAACTGTCTGATGTGAGCCCTTATCTCCAACGGCAAACTGAAACCAGGAGAATCAGTCTCTTCCTTTTGCAAACAGTTGGGGGAACAGGGGCTCCTGTGTGTCTACAGCATCTCACATTTATTTTTACCTTCATCTATTTGGTTAGTGAGGTCACTGGAGCCCAGGCTTAAACATGTTTTAAGCAAATGTTACCCTGACCTGCCAGAGCTCTGAGTTGCCTGCAGCTGTACATACCCCAAAGAAACAGAGCTAAGGGGGCAAGGGAATGTTATGTTAGTATTTTATGCTAGAGTTCAAATAACTATGTATCCTCATTTATTGCAACACTCTCCCTTTTTTTTCTTTTTTTTTTTTTTTTTTTGGATACGGAAAGTGTAAAATTCATTGTGAGCAGTTTTGATCCAAAAAACATTTGATGAAGCTATTTCCTGACTGAAGCAGGCCCTGTGCCTTTTCCAGTAATTCTGCATCTAGGATTTTATTTACACAGTTGAAGGATTAAATCACAATTTGCAGTCCTCAGTATAAAAACAAAAAACTCCAGCTCTCCTTCCCCAAGAGCTGGGAAGTGTTATCCGAACCACTGCAAGGAAACAAACATCACAGTCCCCAGAGTCCCCAGCTCCCATCATTTCCAGCCTCATCCAAACTAGAAAATGAGTTTGTGAGGGGAAATCTTCTCATGGAGCTGCAGAGGTATTAGCAAATAATGTTTTTTGTAATGATAACTTGTTCTGCGAATGCAATAAGCTCCTGATGGAGTTCCCAAGCCCAATGCTGGAAGCACGCCAGGACAGAGGTGCAGGGGAGCCGGCAGCATTCATCACTGTTGCAGGTGTGAGGTGAAGGTGAAGAGCCTGCAGGAAGCTCAGGCGGTGACAGGTAAGGTAGCATGGCCCTGGATCTTGCGTGGTGAACGCATATCCTAACAGGATTTTTGACTGCTCTGCTGGGAATCATGAGCATGCTGGTGTAACCTGGCCGCTGCACAGGCTACAGCTCCTGCTCAAAGAAAAGGTGTCCCCCAAGGAGAAAAAAAACACCTTCAGAAGCGCTCATCTATCCTTATTGTTAGTCTTTAAGAGGAGACATTTTGGAAAAAGTCCTTTTCTGAATGCTGATAGAACCATCTCTTCCCTAAGGAAATATTCATGTAGCTGCAGGTGACCAAATTACGGGAGCTCAGCAAAAGTTACTGCTAACAAAGTAAGCTACGGTGACTACCCATGTGCAGACTTTTAGCCTCCTGAAAATGCAAAACAAAACGTCCCTGCAGGGTGACTGAGCTCATCCACTTTACATTTGCATTTGGCTCAGAGTTGCACAAGGCTTCTTGCTAGGGCAAAAGTGATGAAGAATTAAGCTCGTGTAACTCCACTGCTTGCAAGTACTTGCTATATCTCTGATGGAAAAACACTGCAGGAAAAGCACACCTCTTGCTCACACCGAACCAGATTTGGTTCAGCTCTCCTCATGGACTGTCGGTGTGTCTGAAGTTCACACCACAAGACCAAATTCCCATTTTTCTATCACTAGAATACCAATGTTACCCATCTAGAGAAGCCAGTCACTGTAATAGCAGACTATATAAAACAAGATACTTTATTCTAGAAAGCCAGCATTTGTGGAATTTCATTCAGACCTTCTGTTGTTCTTCCATTATTTGTACATCTCCTTTCCTAAATTGGTAGGAAAGATCCTCTCGTTCCCAGAATGCCAAGAGAACGGCTGCTTACGCCTTATTTGGGGCGCAGATATGGATATCCCCATGGATCTGCTACCTATTTGCTGATCACTGGCCAAACCCGCAAATAATTTGTGATTTGTTTAATTATTGAAAAGTTTTGATAATCAAATTAGCCCCTGGTTGACAGCATAAATGGCACATACAGGATGAGCAGTCATTCAGGAAAACCCACTGTAAACTGTTTAGAGACCTGTGCTATTGAAAAGGAGTCATTTAAGCTATCCAGACACACACAGCTCCGTACTGGGGTTCATTCTGAGTAGTTCGAGAATGGGCAGAAAAAAAAATAGAAGAAAATCTCCTGTCAATTCATCTGTGGAGGGTAATTTACTGGGTCTAATCAGAGCAAACATCTCTATGGCTGGAATGTTGAAATAAATTAAATATAAAGCCTTCAAGGTCATAGCTTCCCAAGCTAATAATGCAGCACCGCTGAAGCCAGATGGATACACCCTGGACGAACACACTGCTGCACTGTGAAAAATCTTCATCAGTTGGATGTAATGGGAATATTTCAAGCAGCGATCAAGCCTGGAGGAAAATGGGGTAAATAGAAGATATAGAGGATTCAGTCTTGAAACCAGGAAACTTGGGTGGGATATTCAAAGAAGTTGAGATGCTCAGACTGGAAACAAGATACACATAAAGAGACATTTGTATTTGAGGGATGGGGGCAGTGAGGAGAGTTTGGAGAGAGTTGCTAGCAAGACGTAAGCTGTGAGAAGCAAATGTTGCTGTTCCGCCTCTGAAGTCTGATGCAGAAGCAATTAGATATTGCAGGAACGGCCACATTACACAGCTGAATTCCTGCAATGAACCGTTCCCCCCAGTCAAAGGTTCATAACCCTTTCTTAGCCCCAGCTGCCCCATCCCGCCGGCCAGAGGTTACCATCCCACAGCTGCGCAGCACAGCCATTTCTCTGCCTTTCAAATCCCAGCCCTGAAGAGATCTGGCTGCAGAAACAACAAATACCACCTTAACATTGAGCAGGTCCTGGCCAGTGATCAGATGGGAACAGCACGCAGTGGAGACCCCAGACACAGGCAGACAGCTGTGCACAGTCAGCACAGGAGGGTTTCCTGGTCCAGACAAGAGGGTGGACGACCTGGAAGGATCTTGGTGCCTGGTAAAGTCCTGAGCCTTTGACATCTGCCTTGGCAGCCCTGGTTCTTGTCATCCTGAAATGCCTGGGAGTCTTCCCTGGGCCATAATGTGATCCCCTAAGATTTCGTTGCTACCAAGGATTGTTTTTCTGCTGTTCTGATGGATTTTGTGGCAGCAGAGGATCTTTCCATAGCAGGATTAGAAAATTCCCTCATTTTATTTTATTTTATTCTATTCTGTTTTGTTTTGTTTCTTTATTGATAAATATATATTTCACAGTCACCCTCAACTTCACACTCACTCCTGTGAATCCCACCATTAAAAATGACTGCCTCACCCTCGCTGTTAATTTAAGATTAGATCCTGTACGTGTATAGGCATGTGCGCACACACACACAGTGCCATCCACTTTGATTTAGTCTCCTCTGCGTATGTAATAATGTGGTTTAGACCTGATCACAGACCTATTCCTCTGCCCTCCATCAGACCCTGCTTTGCTCCATACACAATGATCCACATCCCCACACGAGGCGGCGGTTGTGTATTTCTCTCCCTGTTTGTCACGCAGCCTCTTGTCCTCATTCACTTGCATATCTTTCAAATCCTGGGCTGAGATTTTCTATGAAGTGCTCTCTCTTTGAGACTGAAAACCTCGCCGGCACTAATAGAGGTATCTTCAGCTGAGCCCTGTGCCACAAAATGATGCTATTATACCCGTTTTCAGAGACGGGGAACGGAATTGCAGAGATAGGAAGGTCAACGTTGTTAAAAGCATCTGCTAATTTGAGAAAGCACAAGGGCTTGATTTTTTCAGAGTTCGTGTTTCCATAGCACTTTACTTGGTCACAGCACAGGTCCCCTTTGACTGCATCTGCAATCACGAGAGCTTCACCCTTGTGTCTGGCAGACGGGGATCGCAAGCTGGGGACCGAAGTGACCAGCAGCATGTAATTAGTGCCCATTGCTGAGGAGTCTGACCTGACTAGAGACACACAGCAAACTTCCCATCTGAAGCAGGCTGGGCTGGAAAAGCTGTAAAAAAACAACTGCTGGGTCTTCTGATGGAAAATATCACACCTAGCTATCAGCTGCAGTCTAATAGTTTTCAACCTGCAGCCTGTTTCCCTGTGAATTCCCACCAGGAAGGTGCTTAGATTGCTGTAGAGGCATTCATGCCTCCACCAGAAAAACTTGGGTGAAAAACACCAAATTTTGCACAGATGCCATGATAACAATGAACAAAGAGCAGGCAAGAGGCTTTTCCATGGGCCGATAGACTCAGCAGCTGAGTTGTCATCTGGAAACATGAGAGTTACCTTCCCTCTTTTCCAAAACAGAAGTTCCTTTTGCCAATACCTATCTGGGTTAGGGTCCTACGTGTTTGGGACACTGTTTCTTCCTCTTCTCTGCTGTTTATCCCAGCACTCAGCCTGAAAATCCTTTAGTTTAAGCCCAGTTGTGGTTATCTTCACTATCTAGGCACCCTGTCAGAAAAGCCCGAGTTGTCCTATATGTTCAGAGAAAGAATTAAGAACAAATTGATTGAAAATCCAGGGGATGGGAGGGAGACCGTTCCCCGCCTACTTCCTGTGGTCTCAAAAAGCCAAGATTTAAAAAAGGACATCATGTCACATTTTCTGCCAAACTTCCCATTGTTTCCTTAAGCTGAGGTAAGATTCCAGCTTTTTCTTATGTGCTTCCCTTTTTCACTTGTACTCAGCAATAATTCTACCAATACACGTTCCAGCTGGTGCTAACACAAACTGCCACCTGATCAAATTCAGGATGCAGGTCTGTTAAAATAAAACTAGTTTCATCAGGCTCGGTACTAGGTAAGGACGTGTGCTTGCACAAATCTGAAATGATGTTGAAGAATTTCTTTTTCAGGCTTTCCAGCCTGTTGCCATCCTGCCTGAATTTGGTGGGGAAGGAACATAACCCATGGAAAGCAAACTAGTTTGAGTATTTCCTAAGATTCACACTTTTCACTTAGAAAAGTTGGGGTTTTTTCCCCCAAAGTCAAAACAAGAAGAATAAATTCCAATGAAACTGTCACAGAGCGTCTGTTTCTGGACCTCATGTTTCCTGCAGACGTTTCCCTTTGGGGCAGCAGTTTGCCCCCATGTGATGCTGAGCCTTTGGGGACACGTTCCTTCACCTCAGGCATCTTTGCAAGCTGTCGGCCTCACTTCTTGCCTTTATTTGGCTGCACTAGGAGCCGTAGATGGGGGTGCCAGTTTATAAAGCTGTGGTGGAGGAGAGAGGCACTAAGGGAGATGGGGGAGAGACCTGATCCGGCTCTCCAGGGAGGCTCTTGGGTAAAAAGTGCAGGAAATTAGGACAAGTGGCAGATCGGCTCCAAAAGCACCCGCTTAGGTTAAAACAGACTGTTGACACAGCTGCACCCTCCAGGAGCCACCCCACTGCTGCAGACCTTGGAAATGCAGGCTCTGAGATCTTCCTTGGGCAGAAAATCAAGCTGGTTTCGAAGTGAAACCTCTCCTTCAGGGAGATGTGGTCCCTGCCTGCATTTCATCCCCCCAACAAAATCTAGCAAATGCAGCAGAATGACCAGGTTTTGCTCAGTCTGCTCATTCCAGCCACCAGCACTAGCCTGGTCCCAAAGATGGTGATCTGGTGAGGCAGTGAGCCTGAACCGACAAAGAAAAACCTGTATTCAAGCAACTAATGAGAAAACCACGGCTTCGACTTTGGCACACATACTGCTCAAGCCACCAGAAAAGAGTAAGGACTTTGTTCCACCTCATCGTCATTTGTTTCTAGTAAATTGGCAAGGAGTTAATGCCGCTATTTCCACAGATGCAAAAAAAAAAAACCCCTCATCCCCCCAAAAAAACTCCATAGCCCATTACTCACATCCCCAGAGAAATCATAATAAGAGACACAGAGTTTGCCACCTCCAAGCAGGAAATAGCTGCCTTTCTAATGCTTGCTAATTGCTTCACTTAAAACTGGTTTGATTACTTGGCACCAGGACAGTATTTTAAACCTGAATTATTGCTTGGAACTTTCCTTTCACCTACCAAGAGTCCAGGCCATTAAAAATGTGTAGCAAAGGTCTCCCTGTGAGGCGCAGGATTGCCTGTTAACTCTTTTATGGATCATAAGACATGTTTGGCTTCTGGGACAATGTCTCGGCATCTCAGCGCAGGCACCGTGAAAACGAAGGTGTTATTTATTAATACTGCCGCAGGCAGAGACAAGTGTGCACGTGGCTGCTGAAGCAAGTCACACTATGGAGCTATCAAGCATATTCCTAAGAGCTGTCACCTGGGGTAGAATCATATTTTCACTTTCTGAAATCAATAGGTTAAATCTATCACTTCAAGATTTGGGTGAAAACAAATTCTTTCTTAACTTGGCTTGAGTTTTTCCAATCAAGTGGGAATTATAACTCTCGTTTTAGGGGGCAAAGGACATCAGGGCAGCAGTTTCAGGAGCATGAGCTGTACATACTGACCTGCAGGAGCAGGCTGGTTTGGGGCTTGGCTGTACCAACCATTGTCACTAAAGCTGGCTTTGTCACAGCACTTCTTTAGGATCAGAAATTAACTGGCATTTTGTACTTGACAGGAAGTTATTAAGAAATCTCCGCAGCTACAATAAAACTGATGCTTAAATTGCAATCTTTCAAAAAGAATTTGAATCTCAATACGAAGCATCTGTAAGGTAAGCAGCAGCTATGCAGTTGGCACATCCCTGAAGTGTCTGTTCCTGGAAGTCTCCCTTCAGGTGAGACTCAGGTCTGGGGAAAAAACGGGCCTCACGGCCAGGGATGTGTGGGACAGCACCACAAAACAGCGATCTGCCTCTCCAAACCCTGTTTGAAGAGCTTTAGGGGGAGTTTTCATCCACCTTCCCCAGCAATCAGTTATGTTTCCCATCAAATTCAGTAAGAAGTTTCTTTATCCTCTTGGCAAACGAAGCTTTTCACACCTACGCAGGAGATGTCCCGTAGGACGGGCAACAGTTGGGGCTTTCTCCTTGCCCATGGCGCTGAGACTCCGACCTCTAATTTATCTCCAAGGAGTTTGGCAGCTCACGGCCTAGCTTCAGAAAGCCAGTGGAATAAGATATACCAGAAAATGGTGATGACGTGGGTGTAAAACACAGCCTGAACCCACCTCAGGATGTTTTGAGGCAGTTAGTCGAAATATGTGGAAGAGGGTGGGATTTGCTATTGTGCCATCGCTTTTTTAAGTAGCAGGCATCCAGGATAAAATTTACGTGTGAACAAGTCTTAAGTGCAACTCAGACATGGTAAAACAGCTTCCACTTTGGCGGTCTGCGTACAGGTCTACACCCAGCGAAGCTTTACCCAGACGTAAACATGGAGTTATGGGCTGTGCACCTGCACTGCCCGGGCCTGGGACCACGCGGTCTATCTCCGCTCTTACCAGGGCAATTGCTAGAGAGAGTTAGAGAATGTCTAGTGGCTGGAAGAACATTGTGGACAGGGTCACTAGCTAAACTGTTTGCTTACTGATATAGAGACGGGAAATCAGGTCAAAAGGAACAAAAGTATTTGGATCTGTATGCAATGGGGGGCAAATAACACTGTTTTATTCATCTTAGGAGGCCACTTGCCAAGCTTTCCATAGGAAGCAAACAGATTAAATATGCAGATCTAAGTGGAAGAAATGCTTAGTGCTATCAGCCAAATGATGGCTCTGAAGGTGTCTTTGCAGGGGATGTTTTTAAGCCTCTGTGTAAGGAGGAAGTGAAGGCATGGGCCAGATTCTCACCTGGTGCTGGTGACTAAATAATGAAATAATAAATAATAACATAGACTCCGAGGTGGGTTCTTGTGCTTTCCTGTCACTGAAATTGAGGGTAGGAGTGTCAGATTAGCACCCAATAAACCCTTTTCCAAGGTAATGCCCCCACAAACCCCTAGAAAATGTTTTTGGCAAGACTGCCCATGGTTCAGACCACAGGATGGCAGAGAGGGAGAGACACAAGACACAGGCCATTGGTGTCCCATCAGCCCCTTCTCTCTCTGACCTCCGCGATACGCGTGGAGATGGAGGAGCTGCCATGGTGGTACCCCAAATACATTTTCTTGCACGTCCCAAACACCAAGAAATACAATTTGCTTCAGAAAGGTATACTGAGGCAGATCTGGGCAAAAGCAGAAGCAGCAGCAATGTAACGTTTAGGAAAACAATGACGATGGGCTGTTTAACTTGAGCAAATAAAATCCAAGCAGAAATCATAGACCTGAAGAAATCTCTGTCACCAGACATGCCCTGGGCTAGGAGATGTCTCATCTAATCTCCAGGGACAACACTAAGTTTTAGTGAGAAAAGACACTGCCAGGGATGAAGATGACAGAAGCGCTGCCTCTGACATGGCAAACACCAGTTCCAGCTTCCTCAACGCTAATTTCGGCACCCAGCATGACCATAAAGGGTGCAGGATTGATTGAGTACACCATGCTATAAGAGAAGCCCCTTCGCTTGCTGCATGTAAAAAGCTACCCCAAGCTTCCAGGATAAATATTTGTGGTTTTATTTTCTTTTCTCCTCTTCAGCCTACTTCCTGCATCCTTTACCAGTCCCCCAAATGCTTGATGAAAGACTTACAAAGATCGTGGCAGAAACTGAAACTTAACATTTTTGTTTTCAAGCTTCAAAAATATTTCCCAAACATCTCTTATTCCTCTACAGGAAATCCCTTTAAAAACACTCTCCAGTGAGCAGTTAAGTAGTTGAACCAAAACACATCCCCTCTCAAGTTTCTGCTGGTAATTAATAAACCAACTGAATATCTGACAGGATGGTAACTTTTATCATTTCTAGATAAATGTTAATGCGTCTGGTTATTTCCAGACCTTCACTGATGCGATCAGAAAAGCAAATTAGACAAGGTTGTAGCAGTCTGCTTAACATCCCTTCTTTTGTGCTATTACTGCTAATTTATTCCTTTAAGCCAATTTTTGCACTGTCACTACTGAGAAGGTTTTCTCAGCAAATTAATTACAAAAAAGAACCCTCCAACATGAAACTGCTACAGGTTAAAATCTATATTTAAGGTGTCAGCTTAAAAGCAGCTCATATCTTCTGTGTGTGTGAGGGGGAATATGCCCACACCCATCAAGTCTATTTGAATGTGTAATTTTAGAAACCCTCTTTTTTTTTTTTCCTAAGGAAAATGTTTCCCTTGGTGTTCTATCATGCTTAAAACTAAATGTTTCTTGGTTAATCGAATAAACCTTTTTTCACTGCAGAAAATAAAGAGACATTATTATCCCTTAAAAATTCCATGCATCTGAGGAGGACCAAGGCTTTCCGAGAACCCAACATTTTGTAAAAATTTTTGAGCATGCATAATTTTTTGCCCATAAATGCCACCCACTCAGAAACAAAGGAACTAAAGTAGGCTGCAATTACTTCTCTACACAATAGATTCCAATTGCTCCTATCAAGAAATATTACATAATTATTATAACTTAGGGCTGTGATTATATATTTGCTCAAAGGAGAATCACACATAACAGAAAGCAGTGGGACTTACGGCTCTTCGTCTTTTGTGTCAACTCATACATTTAAATTATTTGATTAGAAAAACTAAATACAGACCTTGAGCCCTAAACAACACTTTCTCTTCAGCTGTCAGGATTGAAGGAAGTGATAAATGATGGGACATGCGTATTTGTACAGAAAAATCGGAGAAATGGGAGAGTAGGGAGGAGAGGATATGTTGTGTGTCTACTTGTGTCCATCCATCCATCCATCCATCCATCCATCCATCCATCCATCCATCCATCCATCCATCCATCCATCCACCTATCCATCCACCAGAGTCTTGGGCATCCTCTCTGCATACATCTCACAAGGAATTTGCAAGGAGCCAATAAATAAGATGATCTCTCCATAGAAGATGAGGACAAAGGTCAGCCTGTGGAATACGTCAAGAAAAATCAACTTTTCTTCATTTTCTTCTTCATATTCTTGCAGACTCACCGTCTCCCCTCCCTCACACTGGCTGGGTTCCTGGCTATTTGTACAGTTTTCCAACAGAGGCAGGGCCCGCATGTGCTGGGATGTGGGAGGGTAAGGAGGAGGCAAGGTTTTGCAGGGGCTTACCTCGTTTCTCAACAGCTTTGCATATTTGATGTAAATCAACCATTTCTCCCGCTCACGACTCATGCCTCAGATAACCCATGCATCTTTGATGCTATCAGCACTTAGGATAAATCCTCCTGCTTCATATCCTTGGAAAACCTGCACAAAACAAGAGGCAGATGGCTATCAAAACCAGGACAAACTATTAGCTAGAGCAAGCAGTCTGAGGACAAGATGTAGGATTGCTGCTGGAGAAGACACTAGAAGGTGGCTTTCCCCTCACAGACACGTAATCCCTTGGTGCTGAACTGCAGCTCCCTCAATGCAGTCATCTGTTGCACTTAAGACAGCAACAATTTGCATTTTCTGAAAAGCAAGAAATAGAATTAAAAAAAAAAAAAAGAAAACCCTTTTAGACCTGCAAAATGCCATATTGATCCGAGTAGAATGAGGGAGAAGAGGACACGGAGTCCAACTTTGGCATCGAATCCAGCTGTTTCTGTTAGCAGATGGGGTCCAGCAACGTGGCTGCAGATCGGTCCGTGACCACTCGCTGGCACGGAGCCAGAGCAACTTCAAAGATAAATGCCGCAAGAAGCTGATTTTTCACTTGTGTGTGTTCTTTTGTTAGGAATTTTCATATTTCTGCCTAGTAATAGCAGAAGTAATATCACGACTTCCCCAAGTGTAACAAATCTAATGTGTCATACATGCTGGATGGAAGTAATTTAACATGAGCACTCTTTAATTTCATAGATCTCTATTGCAAACCGCTCCTGGTTAATGATCGGGGGTTCGCTGCTTTGCCTTTTTAAAGTCAAATCTTTTAAAGTCCAGATGGAGAGGGTTTCGTACAGCTGCGCGGGAACAGTGACACTGATACGTGCTGAACTCTGCGGGTGGTATTAATATTCTGCCATCTACTTTAAAAGGATTTTTGGAAGTCATTTTAAAGGGATATCATCAATTTGAAGATCACTTTGGATGTTATAACATGACAAGTAATATTTCAGACTACAACACGAAGCCAGCTGTGAGGAGAGAAAATGATGCTCTATGCCAAATAAGCCTCTTTGCTTTGTATTTTGACAATATTTTACACTGGATTTTTAAAAGCTGCCAGGGGGAATTTCCAACCCTGTGAACAGCCATCACTGCTACTGGATGGCCAGGTAAGCCCCAGCACTGATCACAGGCTCTTACACCAAGCCCAGCACTTCCAGCAGCAACTAAGGGCTGGAACTGGCCTCGCTCATGTGCTTACGGGAATATTCTCGACAGCAACCAGAAGTAGAGCAATGCCGGTGTTGATTTCAAAAAAAAGAGACCTATCTTTTGCAACAACCCTCAGCATTAAGAGAGCATTTAGAGAAGCAAGGAAGCCTTGTGGTTCCAGCTGGTTTTGCTTCCTCTGTGACCTCTTTTGGTTTGTATTAAATCTTGGTTAGGATTGTTCATTGTTCGACGCGCAGACCTCTCATTTACAAGGGGCTGCGACTGCGCTTAATCCGCAGAAAGCAAAAATGCTTCAGAAAGGGAATGTTCTCCCCATCAGAGAAACTTCTGGGGTGGAAACAATGACCGAATCATTCGGAAAGGAAAAACCAGGCGCAGGGAAACACAAGCCAGGTTGTGGCCTAGAAGGGGGTTGAGGAAACCAAACACTTTGCAACGGAAAGTTTGTTTTAGAGCACGTAACATATTTTAAACTCCTTTTCACAATCACCTCACCTGCTGGGCTTCATTTCAGATCCCAGCGGTTTTGTGAGATTCATCCGTCTCATCCCTCTCCATTTAATTCACACGTCAGCTTGCAGAAGGAATGAAGAACATTTGGGCATGGTGCTCTGAGGCGGGACCGGGGTGGTCCGAGGCAAGGCTGGATCTGTCCTCCCTTGCCATCCTCCCTGTCACCCAGCCCTGGAAGGTTTGAACCTTGTGACAGTTTCTCTTTACAATGTACACTCTATATGTATAGTCTTAAGGAGGATGGGCTCAAGCTAGTCATGGCACAGTTCCCTTTTGTATTCATTTTCTCAGGCAGGTATTCGTACAGCAGCACGGTCAGGTCCTACAGGAGCTCGCTTTGGGAAGGTGTCGCTGATTCAGTAGGGCCTAATTTTGGTATGGTTTTTCCATCAAGGAAATGCCAAACCAGCATGGCCCTGAACACAAGGAGCGCTGGCAGAAGAAATGAAGCACAGTTGCCAACACGTGTTGGGCTGCTGAGGTTCCTCAAATCTCCCGCTGCAAATGGCTGTCAACAAAATCCTCAAAGTGCCTCGTTTTCCTCTAACACAGATGCAGACAGAATCAAACAATGTCTCGGCGCTACAGTGTCCTCCTCAAACACTGGGGGTCAGATTTAAAGGGATCTAAACCAAGGAAGAAGCTTCAAGCCTAAGACCAAGGTGGCATGTTGGGCTGTGTCTTTGGTCCCTTCAGAGCACCTCAGGAGGTCATGAGGCTGAATTAGTTAGGAGACTGGGAAGCCCTCGGGTACTACAGGAATTAGTATGATGGTGAAAATCCCTATTCATCCTTTTCCACCCTGTTCTGGTCTGTCATGAGGATTGATATCTATTGATCCCAGCAGCTGAGAGCTAGTCCTTGATATCAGCTGTGTCTGAAGTACCCCTTTATGACATGCATTTTAAAAATACTCTTATATGTACTGCAGTCTTTTTACATTAATTTAAATAACTGTATTTCATTTATTTGGTCAAAAGTGTTCTGCAGGAAACATCTTGCTCAACATTACAGATGCAAGTGTTAAAAAATCCCATCAAGAACAACCGCTTATGAAAAGCTTCCACAGGACACCACAACCACAGAGAGGGCCACAGGAACTGATGGTTTGTGCGGTGGCAGGGAAAGGGCCCCCCCTCCCACCAGGCACCAAACCCACCCGGCACCAAACCCACCCTCTGCACTGTCTCCTGGGGACGCCAGAAGTGCCATAGCGGGGGATCTCATTTCCCTGGCCGGCTGGTAGTGATGCAGAGATCTTCACTGCAGGGAGGCAGAGCAGAGGTGGGGATGGATGCTGATGCACAAGGCAACACAGACTGGGAGAAACTGGAGATGTGGGCAGAAACCTAGGAGTAAGCTGAGGCGGCTGGCAGCTGGGTTGTGTGGTCAGAGCTCCCCCTCCTGATAGCTCAGCACCACTTGTACCCTCGCTGTGGGGATGGAAGCAGCACCAGGACTTTTGCCGGTGTCTCTCAGCTCTCTAGGAAGCACCTGACTTTACATCCAAACTCCTCTCTGGTCAAACAGCTGGAAAAAATATAAAGAAATTACACGTATCTTTAATTAAATTCAAGCAGCCCTGGTGTTGCTTAATCTACAGAAAATAGCCTAACGCTGCTGTTTCCCTGATAAGCTGGAATTTCCTTCCAGTCTGACAAGGCGATATGCTACAGCCCGTTACTTGGGGAATGGTAGATTTTCCTTTTCTTTCCCTTACGCTGGTGATCCCTGTGTAATTTCATTTAGCAACGCCGCTGGGCTGGGCTGGCTGGAAGGGAAAATCCTCACACTTAAAGAGCTGATCTGGAGAACCAGTTCCTGAGGAACAGCCAAACATGTCCTGCAGCATCTTGGCGTATTAAGACTTTTCTAATTTCGCTTTTCATTCCCTAGAAGTTTTTGGAGAAAATGTTTTGTGTCAGTGGGGCTGCAGACCCAGAGGGAGCAGCCAGCTTGTCACCGTTTATTTCATCGTCTGATTTCATTTGGATTTCAGTTAGACTCATCATAGGGGTAGAGAAACAAACCAAAAAACCCCGCTAAATAACAAAAGCCGTAGATACATTCTACGGCCATCGCATTTTGCAATCTAATTACTTTAACATGTAGGGACAGGGGAGGGGGTTACTACTCATACTACCGGAAAGCTTTCACGGAGTAACACAGAATTATTGAACTTTTCAGAAAGAATCCAGTTTGCAGCTCCCGCTGCACATTTACCTGGGCGATTTTCCCTTTTCCTGTGGCGGAGAACCACTTTGTATTACACTTTCCCGCCTATAAAAGAAGCCCTTGTTCACAGCTGCCCTGGGGTGCTCATAATGTTGTTGGTTCTGTGCTAAGAAGTTGGGGTTGCTGTGAATTCCTGCCTTGTGGCTCTCCAGTTCGCAAAAGTAAACACATTTGCTGAGTTAGCTAGGCTTCGCGGTGCCCAAAATCCCACGGGGAATGAAACGTCCTATCGGAGGAAGCTTTGAAACTCTAGTTGCTCCACAACACTTCTCTCGGGTAGGAGAGCACACAAAGAATGTTTCTGTGCTGTATTTACTGCCTTTTTTTTTTTTTTGTGGATCCAGGGCATAAGAGCTGCATTGAACCTTGGCAGAGGGGAGAGGTCTCTCCTTGGATGCAATGGAAAAAAAAATCAGTGCTTTGCTCTTTACTGAGTCCCTTGTGCCCCGCTGGGGGCTGCAGCCAGGTGGCTGCCTGGACATGAAAAAACCACTCACGGGTGAAGGGAGAAGCAGCCAAAACAGTAACTTTCCTGGCTCAGATGCACTTACTGAAAAATAAATAGGTAAAGCCAAGGCCAGTCACCGCACAGGATGCCTGAGGCACACGTGTCCCTGCTGCCACCGCAGCTCAGCCACTGAGTGCTATAGGAACCGCTCACTGTGATGCTTAGAGCGGAGACATGCTGCAGATGTGTCCCCTGACACACAGCCTGCTCTTCCAGCGTGGCAGCTTTCTTCATTGAACACAGGCAAAAGAGCCTTCGAAAAGTGCCTGTTTCTGACACAGCGTCTCAAATGTATTTTCTTCATTTTTTTCCGACACTAATTAGATCCAGGTGAGACCCAGTGGACCCTAGTCTGGGCTTTGGGAGGGGGGAGTGTTTAGGCAGGATGCACCAGCCAAGCATCAGTTAATTTAGTTAAGAAGATGCTGCCCAATTAAAAACTATCAGCAGTAATTTGAGATTTTTCTTTTCTGGAAGGAGGGAGTCTTTTGTTGAGCTTGGCTTTCTCCAGCACAGCTCCTGCAAGAGTTGAGGGCACATGGGAGATGATTCCTGGAGAAAGTCCCTCTTTAGAAGGACATTCCCCTGCCCTGAAGCCCTCTCCTTGTGCAAAACACATGGGACAACATCCTGTGCTGGAGAGGATCGCAGAGGATGCTGGTTGCCAGAGACATAGGTGAAGGTCACAGCTTCCTAAACTGCAAGCTGGCACCCAAGGCTAGATTGTTCTCTCCTCCCTTGCACGGCATGCTGTGGCAGTAGCTGTGGCGGGTGGTGGGCACAGCTGGCATGGTGGCTTTGTTCATTGAAAAGAAACTTTCATCGAGTTTCATGGCTTGCTTTCCCATCCTGGGAAGAAGGACATCACCAATGCTGTTTTCGTGCCATCCCTGCTGTGGGAAAGCAGTAACACTTCTGACAGCTCACCCTCACTGCAGGAGTCGTGCACGTGCTCAGGACACGTCCCAGCTGCTCGTCGTCTCTGATCGTGGTGGATGACCGGTGATGTTCGTGTGTTCACACACACAAAGCACATGGAAGCAGGCAGCATAACTGGCATGCTATTTCCTCACTTACAATGGGAAGTCCTTGCTGCCTTAGGCTCCTTAATCTGGAATTAAATTCTACACTGGCAGATGATCACAGAGCAGGGCACGGGGTGGCTGCAGAGCAAATCACAGCTGGGCACTCCAGACGTTTGCACTCGCTCCTAATGCCCATGTCATGTTGCCATCAGACACATTCCAGAAGTCCTCATTTTCTAGGCATGAAAACACTTTAACAATAAACAGAAATTCTTCCGGTTACGTCGTTATATTCGGCTGCTGAAAGTGGACTTTTATTAAGCTATGCAGAAAGCAATTAATGTCATGTAGAGAGCAGTCTTCCACATGGCAAAAGACTGCACTAATATGACTTTCCTACCCTTAGCAGCTGGGACTATGAGTTAAGGCTCCAAGTCTGCAAAACCTTATTAAGATGCTTGCTGTAAGCACGTGAGCAGCTCCGCTAAAACTGGAGCCGGGTGAAAATCTGGCTGTAATGAGATCCATGAAGTTTTTTGCATTGAATTTATTGGAGCCAGTGTTTTATCTGTAAGTTTCAAAGGGTTTTACTGTCATTTCACTCCTTTCTACCACTAGCAACCCGAATGGATATTCCTTCATTGACGTGCCAGAGGTTGAAATAATACAGAACTGGATTTCAAACTTGATTGAGCTGGTAGTTCTTCACCAACCAAATTCTTCAACATTCTTTATACCTTTTTTCCAAAGGAGGCTTGAGGCTATTGTTATGTGTCTGCAGCACAGTGCAGCAACTAAAGAAAGAAAAATCAGCATAATGAAACTGAGCCACAAATTTCTTCACAATTATTTTTACCACCTAATTTGGTGCACGAGGCTGGAGGTTTGCTCTTTGCATACCGTAATCCTGCCGCAAACTCAGGAACAGCCTGAAAGGCCACAGAACAGACAAGATATTCATTATCATCTCTCTCATGTTGCAGCTGTGACAGAGGCCCTGGAGAATTTGCCCAGCATGATATTTGCAAGTGCCTGCTCGCCTCTATATTAGCTCAAGTAGAGAACTGCTGCTGAGGATGACGTTCCTCCTACCACCCTACTCCCACCCAGCAAGCGCAGCCATACCACCTAGGAAGTGCAGCCTGGACCAACTTACACAGGACTCTCCGTCCAGGCTTGCTGTCTGCCTGCTGATGGTACACTTGGGACGCAGTGCAATGATCCCACCACAGCTCAGGCTGAAGTCACTCGTGCTCAGCAAGCCAAAGGCTCAGGATGTTCCAGGATTTATAGATTTTTTCAGTGAATTATGGTGCTTGTTGATGAGACAGGGAAGTTACAGTAAAACCACTAACTGCACAATGAAAGGGCTTTTATACACTCCGTTGCAGTGGTGGTTATGGCTGCCAATTTCGCACAATTCACTTTCAAGCACAAGAGCAGCACAAACTGGTTTAAGACGATTTCTGAATGATGAATGCTGACTTGAAAGGTTTCCAGTACGACATAATTACTCTGCATTAATGTGCAATACACAATGGTCTATATGTATCTCAATGGGAATCTCAGTGGGGCTTCGTGGGCTCCGTTCCAAGTAACCTCCGCCTGGGAGTCACGCTTAAAGTCCTACAGGCTGACATACAAATAGATCCCATATTCATTCCTGAATTATTTCTGTGCAGAATCAGATGCGAGAGGTCCAGGGCCATATTCACTGGTGTGTGGCTGCACACAATTGTACTCAGCTGTGGTGAATACAGCCTGGTTTATTTTCTCTCCTTGGCCTGAGGTATTCTGCGTTGGTTAATGTATGCACACCTTAATCTTCAGTCGCCAGAGACAGACAACTCTAATGAACTCCCTATGGCTTTAAACAAAGATACGTTTTCATTAAGTGAGGTCAGGGAGGGGAGACACAACCACTTGTCCTGAGCAAAAGCCAAATTGAATGCAGAATTCATTTACTTATTCCCAGCTAAACGCCGCACACTTTGAGATTGCACCTAGCCCTCAGAATGAACTGTAATCCCCCATAATGATTGTCCTTCTGCAGAGACCATCCCAGCACTGTCGTTGTGTGGATAATAAATACTCAGGTTCAACATTCACATCACCCTGATCAGCTTTAGAATACGCCACTCTTTGGCAGGTATTGCTTTTTTAATCACTGCTAGAGGCCCAGGTACCCAGGCCATAAGCAGAGGATAAATGCATTCATGGAAAAAAATCCCTTACTAGTCAGTTCTTGGTCCAGAGTTAAAACTTCTCTCCAAACCTCAGAGCTATTTGAAGCAGAGATTTTCACCTGGGCTCGTTTCCAATCAACAGGATAACTGCACCGGTTTTGTACCACCGTGCTGCTCTTAGCCCCGGGGTCATGGCAGGCTGCTGCAATTCGCCCCGTGGGAAAGAGCCAGTGGGATGCTGAGCAAACGAAAGCAGCCCTCATCACAGCCAGCAAGTCCTCTCCCAGAGCCAGTGTCTCCAGCCCACGGGATGGAGGTGGAATATCTTATTCACGTTATGGGCAACTCTGCTTCCTTGTTGGGTTTTGTGCTGCCAAATGCCAATGCCTGGGGTGAAGGTAAAGGCAGCTGTGGAGGGGCTGTTAAAAGGACTTGGAGGAGGGAAAACAATGGTACAGAGAAGTGCGCTGCAGATAGACAGCTTCAAAGGCATGAAGATAACAATGCTGGGCACATCCCAGGTGGAGCGGGTTACTCTTCACAGACCTAAGCCTTGGATCAAAGGAAACCTCAAACCTCCGAGACCCTGGAAGGCAGAGCAGGATTGGGTGAGCAGTGGTGAGGATGGTGGGTGGAGAGCGAAGGAGGGTTCCCTTCAACATAGTCAGGGCAGGCCCTGAACAGAGGAGTTCGTTACTCGCTGCAAGCAATTAGCTGCCTGATACAGAGCAAGAGAAGGTTAAGTACGTGCAGAAGGTGTAAGGAAGCAATGTTTATATGAGGATACAGCCTGTCGTTCCTCCACTCTCGAACTTCTGAACCAGCTTGCCACTTTTAACCACATTCTAAAGACGATTAGATGCCTCCAAGATAACACTTCTACTGATTTGTTTCTCACTGAGCAAACAAAGAAAACTTCATCACCCTCACAAAAAGGAGGGAAACCCAACCAAGCACCACTGAAGAGGGAAAGAGAGAAGGAATGTTTCTCTCTGTTGCCATTAGCCCCTGGCTGGCTGGCAGGTCAGCTGGCCCTTCTCTCACGCAGCCAGAATGCAGAGGGTATAAGAATTATGAGCCATGGTGGTTTCTGAGTCAGTTTTCATCAGTTCACGCTTTAGGCTTCAATGCAAAACCTTTTACAAGCTCAAAACCCAAATTCACAGCAAGGGCAACACAAGGGCTTGTGACTAGGTGAGGAATGGTGCCTGGGAGGGGAAAGGTCTGAACGAAAATCCCAGGGGACAGCACTTAGAGAAACCTTAAGGGCGGGTTCACCCCATAATGGGATAGCAAACCATGTAAAATAAATAAATAAAAGATAATAAGGAAGGGATGAAGCTGAACTGTTGGCTCCTGCAGCAGCCCTAGTACAGAAGGAACAGGGACTCGAGATCTCTTTGCAGAGCAAAAGGGTGTTCTAGCAATTACAACCTTCACTTGGAGTTTAAGATATCCATGAGCAGCCTCTTCACCGTAGATTTCCTAGGTGGCCTTGGGCACGCTGCCTGCCCTCTGCCAACTTCCCATCTGTCGAGCCTCCCTACCTCAAAATCATCAATAAATCACTACAGCCCTTTCTGATCTGCTCATTGTGAGGTCTTTGGGTTGTTTCTGTTAAGACAGCAAAACTGACAAGGCAGGTTGGTGTATAGATACAATGGTACTTTTACCAAAAACATGCAGTTGTAATCCCAGGACTGACCCCTAGCACAGATCTTTTCGCCCAGAAGTAGTAGCGTCTTCCAGCCATCTTGCAGCCCACAGGACTCTCCATTGGGTTTTTTCAGAGATGTGGGGCCAATGCTCTTTCAGCTGCATCTCTGGCTTCCTGGCATGTTTCCCTATCTGCTTTCAGGGTTTTGTTTTAATTGCTACTTCCTTATCAACCCTGTCCCCAAAGGTCATACGTAACTCTGCCGTCACCAGAAATCTATTTAAATAAACACCACCTGGTGAAAGCCCTTGTTACACGCACATTATGCATGGGGTGAGGTCAGGACCGTCTCAAATACTCAGCTCCCTTGCGGAACAGTTTCCAGGCCAGGTTTATAGGAAGCCACTGATATATTTTGAGAAACCTCAGTCTTTCAAAAGTTCATTTTTGAAAAGTTCATTTTTTTCAGGAACAAACCCTTCCGGCTTGAAATATTAGCATTGCAAACCACAACAGCTGAGCACTTCTTGATTTTTACACTGACGGGGCAACCATCCAGGAAAGAGAGAGCTCTTTCGTGGCTAAGAGCCTGCCTTCCTATCCTGCTTAATGTCAGGGACATTAACGTCTGAACCTTGGGGTTCAGCCCAGTTTCTAATTCGTGGGTGGAGTGCGAGAGCTGCAGCCCCACTGAGGATTTGCAAAAAGAGCAGCTGGGAATTGTGTAAACCTCCAAGTGCAGAGGAGAGGTCTCCTTTCTAGACCCACAGCATGACCAGTGCAAATCCCTTTTCCCTTCAGGTGCCTGAGGACCCCGTTAATGCAAGGGGGTTGTTTGCACAGACCAGCAGGAAGTAGCCTTGGGCCAGTAAGTGGAATTATTACGGCTCCCCAAGGACCTTTGCAGTGTGGTCACTCTGCTTTTTTGTTTAAAGTAATCTCCATTGGCACTTGCTTTCCGCAGCCAGCACTCAAGGATGTGCTAACGTCCCCATCAGTGACTCAGCGCAGGTCCCACCAACCCTGTCCCGTCCCACCAACCCTGTCCCGTCCCACTGAATTCAAAGGAAAGCAGCCATGCACACATGCTTTAAGATGAAACCGCTCAGAAGAGCGCAAAACCATTGTCAGTGCCACTTTTACCAACTCCAAGGCCATGAAAAAAAAGATTAATGAAGCTGTTCTCCACTTTATTTGCAGAAGAACTGGTCTAAGTCTGACCCAGCTGAAGCCTGGCTGAGTTTTGCAGCACTTTTCCCAAGCCCAAAGGACCATCACCTTTGTGTCTCTAAATGTCATATCCTATCTTCTCTATAACCCTCACCCTACTAACAAAATAACGCCCTCCAGACTGATTCTCCTTGGTACGATCATCAGACAGATCTTTCTGGATGCATGAAGATTCAGTAGTTTGGCAGTGGCTTTAAAGCCCTCCAGGTCCACCTGTGAACTTTGCCCAAGGTGGCGTGGTGAAGCAGGGCAGAGAAACAGCAGATTTGTCCAGGGAGGGCTTGCTCGGCTTGCTCAGCCAGCACATGCTCTCAGGAGTTAAAAGCAGCAGAATTTCCACTTATTTTTAAATCTGACAAGACACTGAAGTTTTGTCAGATCTCCAAAGACTTGTCCTCACTACTGAGAAACAGTTATATTTCCTTTTACTGGAAGGTAACTAATGGCCAACAGCTCTCTTGAGGTAAACAACGCAGCCAAGACCAAGGACTTGAGTTTTACTGCGGGTAAACTCACCAAGGTCAATCCCGTGTTCCTGCTTGAAGCTGACCTCTGCAAATTTATCTCACAGGGAGCGTTAGTTTTACTGTCTCGTTTGTGTTTTTACCTCAGGATATCGAATGAGCGCTGGTTCCCCTGGGGTTAAAAAAAAAAAAGATTTAAAAAATTTAGCGGTAGAGGCAAGACCAAACAATCCTCTTAAAGGGGAAAATATCTCTAGAGGGGCTAAAACAGCTGTTATTTGTATAAGTTGACTGACACAGATGTATATGCTTTTCCCCACCGGCAGAAAACACTGTAAACCAACGAGATGAGCCTGCACCCTCTAGGAAACACTATCACCAGAAAAAAACATATCACTAGGGAAGTGTGTTCGGCTTATATAAGTCTACCAGCTCTTTCACAGCAAAACTAGAGAGGAGGCAACGTTTATAGTGCCAGCAAGTTAACAACATTTTTACAGGAGATATTCTCCTGCTGGTAAAAGCCCAAGTACAAAAACACAGCCCTGGATTTGAGGCCAATAAAATTAATGTGAAATTGGAAAAAAACAAAGTGCTTGCTGTTTGCAAAATTACATTATGCTTTGTTAGAGTAATGACACAGGCAAAGGTTTTTTTTGAAGAAGCTTGTCTCCAACCCAAGACTGCTTAAAATCACTTAAGTGTTCTATCTTAAAGGCATACACAGGGTTGAAAAGCGAACTAAATCACATTTTGACCTCTGCCACGCACATGTAAATACCAAATGATCCAGCTGAAATCGGGGAGTTGGAGGTTGCTTCCCAAAGCAGTTGTGAAGACTTTGGCACACCGATACTGTAAGACTGACCCAGCAAGGTGTGTGGATGTGCAGTCTGAGCCCCGGGTTTTTGAACAGTGAGTTCTGGAAGCGGTTGTAGGGATTTTCTCTATCACCATCAATTACACCTCTCTAAACAAAAAGTTTAGATAGTAGTGTCTTTAAACTACTGGCACTTGAATTTTCACCACAAGATTTCCAACTTTAAATAATGTAGTAATCTGACCTGAGCAAAAGAACTCCCAGCAAAGTTTTCCCTTTCTTTGCCCTTTCTTGTGTAATAAAACTATCCTTTTTCACAGAGATGTTCAAGCAACAGCACACTGCAAACACAACACGAATCTCTGATGTAGGTGGGGCAGAACGTTACGTTACCTTCAGCTAATATAGGTGAGCATAAAATAACAGCCATCTGTATGGATTTACATAGCTGCATACCCACCCTCTGACCATCCATGCCCGCCCCTCTCTCTGAAAAACCCCCTCGGGCTCAGAATGTACATCATCAAGAAACAAAGACAGCACAAGCCCATTATTTTAGCTTGCGTGTCATTTAAGGAATGAGGATACTTTCTTTAATTAGGGTGTTTGCTGGCTGTTTACTGAAGAAACTGTCTCTTGCTGGAGGTCATTTTCAACTGCACTGTCAGATCTGCTTTAAGGAGACTGCTTAGTGCAACCAGAGCAACGTCAGGAAGGTCTGAAGAAATAGACTTTCTGAAGGGTTTTTGTTTTGTTTTGTTTTGTTTTTCAGAGGAAGTTGCTTTAACCCAGATATCTACTCAGAAAATATATTTTCTGTTCCTAGGTTGTTTGACTTTAGGAGAACAATAAATTCCCAAGAGTTCTTACAAAGATCAGTCATGCCTCTTTGTTTTAATGGCATATTTTTAAGTTTTGCCTCCAGAATATTGATAAGAATCAAAGTGACTTTTGATATATGGTGTTAGATATGCTCCAGGAATAAGATCCCGCTCAAGTTAGACTGTCTGCAGACAACTCAGACCACCCACTTTCAGCTTAAACACAGCCTGCTCAAAGTCTGCAGCGATTCAGATCAGAGCAGTAGCTGTCTGCTCAAACCGTGAGATCTTGGCATTCATCAGACATGTCCAGTGCACATCTGATAACACAGCTTAAAGTGCCCAGGGCCATTGGGAGGCAGGTGAGGGAGAGCTAGGAAATATCAAAGTTAGAAACAGCCTAATCTTCAACTCAGCACACTATGCATTTTGAATTTCACACGCATTCCACAGAATTCCCCAAGTCCCAAAAGCTTTAATCCAGTCACTTTGCAACGTATGTGTGTTTTATTTAAAAACAAATTTTTCAGTATTACTTTTCCTTTCTTGTATCCAGCTGGCAACATATTCACTTAGTTCTACAGGAGCCAACATAACCTCCTATTAGTTACGGCATTGTCCATTTGTCTACATCTTCAACCACTTTTCTGCACAGCCTTTGGACAATGCACACAGTTGACTTTTCAGGCAGTTAACCCAGTGCTCTAGGGACTTCACGTTGACACTACCAAGACTTTGGCCATGCATCTCCCAGACTCTTTGTCAATGACCTAAACTGTTTGAGTTGCCTACTCCAGCTAAGAGCTACCACTCAGCAGCTGATTTCAGGGAACTGACTGCAGGGGGAAGCTCTGCTGCAAAGATGAAGCATTAAACTGATGTGTAAGAGAAACCGCAAAGGGAAACAGGCAACAATAGCAGATAACGTGGTGGAAACATCAGCACCAAGGTTGGCAGCTATCAGAAAACCCCTGTCAAGGTGAACTGAGAAATACTTGATCAGGAATAGAGAATAAGCCAGAAATCCTCACTAGAGAGCTGCGTAAGACTGTGACAAACCTCCGCCTTGAATATTGTATTCGTAGTGATTTTCACCATGTCAGCAAGATGACAGCAAGAGGTTTAGGGGGTAGAGGAGCTGCTCAGAACTAGGAGACAGAGACACATCCATGTTAACCACAGAAAAGGAGAAAAGGGAGTAACTGAAGCTCATGAATGACCCAAGGGAAGTGAATGGGTAAGTTCTACTCACTACCCCACATAATGCTGAGGGTCAGCCCATGAAATTATCAGCTGCAGATAAAACCAACAGCAATAACAGCCATAAAAAAAAAAAAAAAAAAAAAAAGAACTGCTTCATCACATATTCTGGGTTTAACTGTGGTGCTCCTCACCTCAGGGCACAGCAATGGCTGGAAGTTCCCTTTGCTTCAGCCATGTCTGAGCCATATTCATAGGAGGAAACGAAAGCCCCTCAAGGTCTGTTAAAGACAAAGATACCAACTTTGACCTGTGAACTCTCCACATTGCAGAGCAGTGGAAAAGTCTATCAAAGAGTTATCACCATATGCAAGTTTTGTCCTGCTACTTTTCCCCAGGCATGTGCTGCTTGCCGAGGTTGGAGGTAAATCAAGGCAAACTTTTTTTACAGCTCTGTGTGTGTTTCACCCAACTCAATACAGCTGCTAGACCTGCCTGCAACTGGGGATCCAGACAAGGGATCATTTCTGTGCCCGCTGTGCTTGATAGCTTTTGTTTCTTCAGCTGATGGAGAAGTTTTTCCTGTCCCACAGAAGATTGCCAATGAGCTGGAAGGAGCTTTACCACTCAGGTTTGTCTTCTTGCCTGAGCAGGGATTTTCTACAGGGAAGCAGCACAGGAAGCTGGAGGTGGTTTTGCCGCTTGCACATTTGTCATGTTTGAGAAAGGCAGGGAGAGATCTCAGAGGATTTAGTCATGACTGACATGACGTGAGTGTTTGAGTTGATGCAGACATGTGCAGACAAAGCTGGTGGTGTGTCACTGAGAGGAGAGGGACTCTTGGGGCATGCTGGGGAACTGAACAGAGACAGTGATGTCTGTGACAGGGTACAGCAGCAGGTACAGGTGATGGGCTTTCATTGCTGTTTCAGGAGATGCCAAAAATCCTTATGAAGTCATGAGGAGTTACATGTGGCCTTGAGTAAGAGAGTTCCTCCACCAAGGAAAGGACATCGAGGTGACTCAAGAAGTGGACCTTGCGTCCTGAACCAGCTAGGGCTGGACAAGCCAATCTACTCACCTCATACTCCTGCCTCTGCCCGTCCTCCAAGAGTTTAGGACATTACTTGGGATTCTGGGGAAAAGTGGAGACAAATGGCTATTCCCCAGTTCCCTACTCATGCCCTGCCATGTGGCTTTCTCAAGTTTGCCAGGCAATGACTCTCCAGCTCTGTTGCCTTTCTCTTGATTGCCCTTGCTCTGTAGGATCAATAACCACCATGGGCCAATCTCATGGGGTGGACCCAGGACAACATGTGCTGTCAGACAAGATTATTTTGCACTATTCAGCAGCAGACATCATTATTCTGAGAAAAGCGGTGCCTTCCCACAGCCAGAATCATGATCCATCGCGACATTTGCCTTGTAACACTTAACATGGTCAAGTGCAGGCCGGCTGGCAGCCCAGAGCCTGTTCAGCATCTGCCTCCTTCAAAGCCTCCCAAGCAGGGAGAACACAGGCTGGAGGATTCATCACACCTTTGTTTGAAGGTCACCACGCATATCTGCAGCTCACATGATGGGGAGCTCTTGTGCCTATGGGCCAAGCTGAGAGGAAGATATGGAAACCTGCAGAGTGCAAAAGGGAGGTGAGGAGGGAAGCAGACAGGAAAAACCTGCATTTCCTAACTCCTAATGGGGAAAGCAAGAGGTTTGTGGTGCTCTTGCAGGGTCAGGTAGAGATAAGTTGCCAGGGTTCACCCTGCGTAGAGCTAGAAGGAGAGAAACCACCACCTTCAAAAGTCAGTGCAGAGAGAAGGGGACAGACTGGACATTAGGAAAATGTTCTTCACTGAGAGGGTGGTCGATCACTGAAACAGGCTCCCCAGGGAAGTGGTCATGGCACCAAGCCTGTCAGAGTCCAAGGAGCATCTGGACAACACTCTTGGTCATGGTTTAGTTTTAGGTAGTCCTGAGAGGAGCAGGGAGTTGGACTTTGTAATCCTTATAGGTCCCTTCCAACTTGAGATATTCTATGATTCTATGAAGTGGGCTATCAGTAAGAGGAGAAAAAATGCACCTCAAACTCACCACACAGCAGGAAAAGCCTGGAAGAGAGAAAGCAAAAGTGTGTTAATAAAGACATTTCCCCTTTCTTGAAGGCTCTTTCTAATGGTCTTCTCATTAAGAGGCAGCTGTGAGCTCCTGGTACACACAGGAGCAGAAGTTGATAGGAGCAGTTGTCAATGGCACCGCAGTGACAGTCCTGAGATGATAGAGTCATTTCAGCCAATTAGGACAGAATTGCGGGGACACGGTGCAGGGCTGTGCACAGGCACTTGTCCAAGCGCAGTGATGATGTGTCTTTCTCCTTTCCTTCTTGTTGTCCAGTTCTTCATCCATCTGTCTGGCAAGACCAGCAAGCTGAGTGAGCACGAACTCACCGTTGTGTATATACTGAAGTATGGGAATACACTGACACATCGCACAAGTATAGGGATTCACTTGTGCATCGCACAAGTATACAGATGCACTTACACATTGTGGGGAGCCGTGTGCAGGGGGATGACACAGAGCCCCACATGAGAGGGGATGGAGCCACGGTGGGCACAGGACTAGCTGTCCCTGCTGCCATAACCTGCTTAAATGCCCCACCCATGCTTGCAAGGCGAGGTTTGTTTGAGAAACTGTTTTTCCCTTCGTTTCATGTACTTCACCTTTGCTGCAAACCATCTGTGTTTCACACCCTGGCTGCCCAGGGCTTCTTTTTAACTCCAACCACTTCCCACGTGCCATGGAAAGCTGTGTACTGAGTAGGTAAATGTAAGGAGACACGCGGTGGGGTGCGGTGATGAAATGCCTGTTTCAAGAGGCCAGCAGCAGCACTAAGAGTTATTGCAGATCTAGCCCATTTATTTTCTACGGCTTTACATATTTTCAATAGCTGCTCAGCCACATCCTTACGTATAACACAGGGCTGCTTTGAGCAGCACTCTGGGGAGGGTGGGACTGCAAATCAAACGTCGTTTCTGAGGGAGCTCTCTTTGCTCTGGGGTAGCCTGGCTTCACTTACTTCTAACAAGCTTTCTAAGAGGGTTTCCAGCTGTGCATGGAAGGAGCTGCGCAGCAGGGCTGTGAGGGCGTAACACCTTTGATGGCTGGCACACACTGCCAAAGCTGAAGACATTTGTCCGTCCGTCCATCCCATCCCATCCCATCCCATCCCATCCCATCCCATCCCATCCCATCCCATCCCATCCCATCCCATCCCATCCCATCCCATCCCATCCCATCCCATCCCATCCCATCCCAAACCCAGTAAAGTATGACAAGTCTCAGCCACGAGACACTGGAGACTGATTGGGGCTGGAGGGCTCCATGCTGCCAAGAGGAGCTGAGGACATCATCCAGCAACGTACAGGCTGTAGGACCATGAAAGCACCTGGAGACCTGGAGGGGAAAAGCCTTCACAGAGTCCTGCCCCCAGATTTCCTTGACCTGCCCCATAAAACCATCCAAGTTTCTCCCTACCTGTTTTATCTCAGGTGTTACAGATGTTCATGAGCATGGGCATGAATCTCAGCTACCGGAGCACAGTGACTGTAGCTTTTTTCCAGAGGAGAAATGTTTCTGGCCCTCTGCACTCTGGAGGAAAAAACTCATAAACCCACTAAAAGCTAAACCCATAGAAACAGGGTCTGACTGCACCCAAGCATGTAGAGAAGGAGGACAGGAATTTTAAAAAAAAAAACCAAAAAACCTCCTGTAATATATTACACTAAACTTTTGACCATTTGGCCCTAGAAAACCAAGTTTTGGGAGTTATTTTTCATATGCAGCAAGATTGTCAGCCTGAATATTGGCTTGAATTAAAAGGTGATCAGCAACAAGGTGGAGGGACCTCAGAGTAAGAGCAGGAGTTCCTTGAGCTGTGCCAGCTTCACTAGTGACCTCTGGGCTGTGGACGTTGCACAGAGGCGTTTCCTGATGGCACCTGGAGAGAAATCTCCTCCCTGGGCCAGAGGTACCTGTCATTCTGGAGATGCTCAAAGCCCACATACAACTTGGACCCCATTGCATCCTCCACCTTCTGTCATGCCAGCATCTCCTCTGCTCTTCATCCTTTTGTTCTCCCCAGTACAGAGCAATGGGGATCATCACTGGAAGAAGTAATTGCTGTTTTTCCATAGGAGGCCACTGCAGAAAATATCCCTGCGCTGGATTTTGGGTTCATGCTGGAATTGCAGGAAGATCAAGCACCAATATTACGCAAATGATTAATATGAAAATGAGATGTTAAAAATACTATTATTGATCTTACATAATGGAAAGTAGTTTCCATGTTCTAGTTAAAAAGAAAGAAATCCAAATTAGACAGCCCCTTATTAAAAACCCTCTACTCTATTTCTTGGTCTAGTGAAATTCCCAAGTGCAATTTTTATTCTGCTGTCTTAAATGATTGTCTCCTTTTAATCATCAGTGAGAAAATTAACCTGCTGAACAAAGACACTTTCAGCATTTTCATATTCAGTCGCATAATAAAAGACAAACTTATGCTAAAACATCAAGATTGCTGCAAAACCGAAGGAGAGACAAAGACATTCCAGGGGGAAAAAAAACCCTTTCTCTGAAGTGCAGCAATGCACTAAACTTCTCTGAATCCCCACCTGCACTTGTCATGTCCCATCTTCACATTTAACAGAAGAGTAATTTATTGCTGCATCACTTCATTACTTTATTAGCCGCAAACACAGCAAAGGCCCACGCCCATATAAAGCATGTTTAAGGGGGTGATTAAAGCAGAATAATTGACCAGCTTGAGGCTGCAGGAGGGAACAGAGTGCCAGTCTGGTGTTTTTATTAATAAGAGATTTCACCCAGCGTACTGTGACAATGAAGACGACGGTGGGGTTCGAAGAGGTTGCAGGGAAAGGGAAGGCTCGGTGCAAAATGACTGCAGATCGTGAGCTGAATTCGGGTGCTTGCTGGAAGCTCGAGCTCTTTAATCCTGCCGTGCTTGGCTGTGAAGGTCCCCGCAGAGGTGAGGTGGCTGTAGTTTAATCAGAGTCATCTGTTTGTTCTCAAGTGCAAGGACTCCCTTCTCTCGCACGTTTGAGCAAGGTCATTGTTCGGTGCCAGTAATGCATGAACGCGCAGCGGCTCCGTCGGATTGCTCATTAGTATTCCGTACGTTACACGGGCTAAATTTCCCATTTCATTTAGAAGGATCCTGTTTGCATTTTTCTTCCATATCATAGGCCTCATCAGAAGAAACAGGTGCTACTGGGAAAGATCCAATAAGCATTTATACATATTTACAGCAAATACTGGACACAGCTTTTTGCTCAAAGTTCTGAATATTCAATGAGCAGCTCATTTTACGCATTACAAAAAGACAGAAAGGCTAATTTGGAATTAAAGCTGTAAATATTTGCAGAAAATGAGAGGTAAAAGTCACAGCAGAAAGAACTCCTACTGTATGCCAGGGTTGGAGAGGATGGTCCAGAGATATACTGAGCCAGAGCCAGCCCGGCCCTGGTGCAGGGTCTGGTTCAGGGCTGCACCTTGAGATGCAAAGCACCACCGTCCTGCGGTGACAGAGCTGCATTAGTCCCCTGGTGAATGCGATGCCCAATTTTTACACTCATTTATTCCAAATGCCTGACGAATGCAGGCGCTAACGAGTTAATGCACTCATGCATTAAGTCCAGTGCTGTCCAGAGCAGACCCTAAGCAAGTACTTTCTTTCTGCCATGTCTCCTGTGGGAGCACCCTCCGTTCCTTGAGGCCCCACTTCCCTAAAACACTGTTTGTAGGTAATTCAGTGTCTGTGCAAAAGCACCAGATTACCCCAAAACTGCCAAGTTGGCCTATTCTCCATCTTCTGTCTGCAGCAACTTTGCTGCCAGGACAATCAGCTGCCAGGCAGGAGGACTCATGTCCCGCCTGGCACGAGCAGGGGAAGCTCACTGAATCCTCTTCGCTCCCCAAACCCAAGGCAGAGGCACAGCTACCACAGCAGCTGAGAACACCTCCACTGATTTCTGTATTGCGCGATCTAGCCGCAAGCTCGTCCTCATTTTTTTTTTTTTAATAACTACGAAGGTCCTTTTTGCCGATACCTATTTCTAGGTCTAACTCATTACAAACCCTGTCCTGTGCCATCGAGAGTGTCAGCCATCTTTTGCTCTTAATTGCCTATTCCGAGCATTAATGTGTGCCCGCATTCTTATGGATGCTGTTAAAAAGTAAAGTCTTAAAGTTCCCAGGCTCTCATAACAACACAGAAAATCCCGTTTTTCACACCGGCTAGACTGGTGCCACAATTATGCATTGACTGACTTGGCTTTAACATTATATCGCTTCCTGGTATTTGAAATATTCTGTTAAAAAAAATGTAAATAAATTAAAAATTTGGTCCCACCAGAAAACAGAGAAAGTCCCAGAGCCTCTGAGCACTCCTTACAAAGAATCCCCTTAAAATCCTTCCATGAAAAAAAGAAAGAAAATAAAGGAAACTCAGCTAATAACACTTTTCCACATAAATAATGTAGATTGTAACTGGCCTTCGGAGAAGCCTGAGCACAACAGAGGTCTCTTTGTAAGGCCGAGCACTGATTACACGCTGCTGAGGGCTTTCATGATGATAGCTTTCATACTACAGATTCTCAAGCGCTCTTAAAATTAATAAGCCAGGCTGCCTCCTCCCAGGCTGCACCATCCCGGTAGACGTGCCCTGAGATGCATGTAACCCCAGCAGATGTCAAGTGAAAGGACCTTGGGTTTTTCCCAGCGACATTTCCAGGGCTAACAGGCTGCACGAGCTCAGGTCCCTGCTGATGTTTGCCTCTGCCCTTATACAATAATAAAGGGATTAGATGGCACATCTACCTGCAATGGCTGGAGACCGGATTTGGTGACTCCCGAGGTTGCCCCTGCTCCTACTCCTTAATGAAGCAGTGAGATAAGCCCTAATGCATACATGTCTTTGGGAGAGGAGATTGCTATTAAAGCCTCTTGCAAGGGCTTTAACCCCAGAGGTGTCTCTGCTGGGCCCATGAGCATCCCCGCCATGCAGAGCTGCTGCCAGGTCAGCCCAGGCAGGCTGCTTTGCCAGGCAGCAGAGATGTTTTGGCAAGATCCCACTTCCAAAAAAATCAGTATCCTCCTGTTTTCCCTCCTACCCCCTACCCCCATATTGCATGTGCAAAAATATTAATTTTTTTCCAGTTCCCAGTGGGAAGATGTGGATGCTAAATGGCACCTCTAAGCTCTGGTGGGAGTCAGAGCTGGGAGCAAAGCTGACATGTGCAAACCTCTTTTGCATCACCCAGCTTTTGGAGTACTGGGGACTCTCAGGGCTTTTGTGCATGTTAAACACAGCCGTCACAGCTTAATGGTACAAGGAGGTGTGCAGCTGCATCCTCTGATGTCCCTGCTCATGGAAGAGGGGGCGGGGGGGGGGTTGGATCAGATGACTTTTGAAGGTCCCTTCCAACCCAAAGCATTCTGTGATTCTATGATTCTCTCCAGGAGCTGTTTTCCTGGTCTTTAAACTTGAGATATTCAGCTTTACGTATCACCTTCTCTGAGGGATCTTGATTCTCTCAGCACAACAAGGTGGCAAAGAGCATGACTCCTTTTAAGCAATCCCGGGAAGACAGAGTTTCCTATCCTAAAAGGGAAGCAGAATGCCTAAATCAGAAGTTGGGGGCTGAAAGGCACCCAAGGGTCCAGGCTCGAGTGCTTGGCTACAGCTGCATTTGGAAGGAGAAAAAAGGAAAATGCTCGTGTTCTTTCTTAGCAAGAAATCCTTGGCAGAAATCGTCATAGTTTGCAAGCAGAGACAGATCAGACCCTTAGACATGTGTTGAATTGATAGGTTATTGCTATGAAGAAACTCCAAACCTAAAAGCTGAAAATAGCTCACTTTAAAATGCAAGCACAGACCTTGAAATTAAGCACGGTATTGCTTCACTGAGAAAACTGCCACAAAAGAGCTCTATTTTCTGACAGCCAACATCCCAAATTAAACAGCTTCCACGTGTGTCAATAAAAGGCATTAGCTTCATTATTTGCAGTCCCCCAGTGACAATTTCTAGTCCCCTTTGGCAAATGTCATTATGGTTCCAGACAGACATCTGCACCACGGGCAAATTGACTGATAAATGCTCCTTGCTGGGTAAGTGAACCAGGATGGACGGGAGATTCCTGATGCTGCGGGCAGCTTTGCGAGGGCTGGAGGTCTGGTCAGCCTCTTCTGGAACCACATCGGCTGTGCCGATGGGGAGAGACCTTGGATCTGCGCTGGAGATGAAACTGAACTCTGCCTGATGTGTAAACATGACCTGGTCCAAGTCCACCACACCAGTGGGGATGGGCTCCGGGTTTCCCAGTTCCAGTTTTCCCTCCTGTTTACTCCAGATTTTCTACTACTCTTCCCCGAGCAGTTTTCAGGTCCTTTTCTCCCTCTATCCACAGCCCGCTTAGCTCTAGACGTAACTCTCCCTTTTTTGATCTCCACCAAAGTGAAGGTTATCAGTGGGTAACTGTGGAAACTGCGAGTGAGTTGTTCCTACCATGCAGTGAGCACATGAGGAACTCTGTATTAATCCCAAATGGATCCTCTTGAGGAAACAAAAAGTCTCACCTGCAGTTTGTGGTGTGCCCAGGACAGGACCTGCAGCTCTGGTGAACGCCAGCAACAAGACGCAGACCGTGCACGGAGGGACATGCTGGATTCGCCTGTCAGAAATGACGAGTCCCTTTTTCCTGCCCATCCCTTGGCGCATGACCTTGTTCTTGCACAGCATTGTGCAGTATCTCCCAAATAAAAGGTGCTGGACAGGAGAGAAGGAGGACATAATTTTGGTCTGGGGCAGCTGGCAAACCTTTCACCCTGTATTATGAACTTACGCCTGTTAAATGAACTCTCACTTGGGCCTCCCTCCCCTTCAAACCGAACCGCACTCAGTAAAACGACCTGAATGGTGAGCAAGAAAGAGAATTTTATTCATTCCCCAAAAGAAAAAAATCTTGATTTAAAAAACCCTAATTGCCAAGCAGTTGATTGGGGTTGCTAATTGATGAGCAGAGCCATCGTTACCCCAGGTATTTGGCGGTGACAGCAGACCATTCCTGCCTGACGTGCACTGTCACTGCAGCATAAGAACACGCACAGGAAAAGCAGGGGGCTGACTCTGACCCCACTTTCTCCACTGGCCCAGGATTGCTTCCAAATTCCTCTTGCATAACTAACAGCAAAAGCGGGTCCAACCATTTCTGTAGAAAAACTGTCTTTGCATTGAAAAATTACCTGCTAAACTCTGCTTTCCAGTAAATGCCAGACTGCTTTTCGCTCACTCCACCACTACAGCTTTTCTTAGTTTATTATTTATGTCTCCTTTCAGAGTTTCCAACCTGCACCATCTCTATCAATGGGCATGAAAGAAAAATCAATAGCAGCTGTCCTGCCAGTCAAACAGCACAGCGGCGGCCCTGGTGTTAGATCCCAGCCAGGAACTGGTGTATGATCCTGCTGAGAAAATAGGACCATTTTGTGCGCACCTGGTGGTTACCTCCAGCTCACTCTTCTGCAGACCAGGAGGTTTTGTTGGCTGGATGTGTGGAGAGTGAGGAGCAACTGGTGTTTAGGGACACGGGAAGCCGATCACACACCTGGGAGGCTGCAAGGAGTGTCATAGCCAGCTTGGTCCTGACTGTTCCTTCACCCCAAAGCACCTCTGGTTCATCCCTTCCCAGCAGAGGTCTGTTCTAAACTGCCAGCATCAGAGATTTCTACAGGCAAAATGCGGGTGTTTCACTGTCCCACTTACAGGTTCTTCCTCAGTTCCAGCATCTGGAGAAAGCCAGTGTTGCATCCTATGGATCAGTCCCCTACGGCATGGGGAGGCTGGATCTTGAAGTACACAGCTAAGCCTGCGTGAAATTCCAGTTGAACTTTGCTGAAGTATTTATGCTGTCTCGTGGTTCAAAAAAATTTATATACCACCTTGAAAGGCTTTAAAAGCAATGATAATTAGAGGTGCATGTCTTGCAAAGAGTGAGAAAGAGTAGAAGGTGTATTGTGTTCCTATTCCTAACAGAGACACCCAGAGAAGGTATCAGGCACCTCTCCCTGGTGATGCAGTATCCAACTCATTGTCTTCAAGAAAAAGGCAAGGTTTTGACTCTCTGAGCATTCAAACTTTAGGTCAACCCGCTCCCCACCAGTTTCACCCCTTCTCCCTTGGCAGTGTTTTTATAGAGAAATTGAGTCCAGACCAGTTGGTCTGCAGGACAGTTAACTGTCCATGGAGACTGACTGCCCAAAGTGTTTAAGACAATTTGTACTGGTAAGGTATTTTCATGGGGTTATGCAGCAGTGTTCACCTCTTCACGCCTCTGCATGGCAGCTTTGAGATGTCTACACTGTTCTCCAGCGCACAGTGAAGGACATGTGTATGTGCTCCTGGCAGAGGTGCTTGGGTCTGTGCCCAAAGGTTGAGCAATCTGCAGCACGCCCAGAAGTAGACTATTGGACTTACACAGGCTTCAAGATGTGTCTGCCTACTATAGTCCACATCCTTTCCATGTTATGGTGTCTAGAAAGGGAAAACGTGTCTCTCAGCAGAAACCAAGTGTCTTGGGTTCTACCACCTCCAAATGACTCAGGAGGCGCAGTTAATGCCAAGCATAAGGGTAAGTAAATCACAGCAAAACACAAAGGAGGCCATGGGACCATTAAGGAGGTCCAAACCACAACCAGTCCCTCTTTGCAGCTGCACTTTGCCCCTTTTCCACCAGTTTCATCTCCCCCTGTGCTGTTTTGCCTTCCTCCCTGTGCCACCAGCCTTACAATGCAGCAGAAACGAGCACAGCCCAGCTCAGATGAGGAGAAGCTTGCTGCAGCCTGGCACCTCCTCTATCCATTGCATTATTGCTAAGCACCATCAGGTTGCTCTGAAAACACAGAGGAAGCAGCGTAATTTCTGGTGGCTGCTGGGCTTTCTCCATCTTCACACCTCACCCCCAGCTGCCATGAACTTGCCCCCTGGAGATGGCAGCTCATGTTTGTTGATGTTTGGGGGTGCAAATGGACTAGAAGAACACCAAACCTGGGCAGGCCCCAGTGAAGAGCTGGAGAGCAGTAAAGTGTGTAAGAGTGACTGGAAGCACCCCATGCTTAGCTGCAGGCAGGAGACTTTATACCAGCCCAGCAGCACTGGGAACCTGCTGGGACCACGCACAGGAGAAATGCGGGGGGGAAATAGAGAACAGAAAGCATGAAAGACCTGAGATTGCATTAAATTGTATCTGAATCAAAATAAATCCTCTATAACAGAGAAGATTATTGATATCCAAGGTGGCCCATGGCTCCTTAACAGCATCCTTCCTGCTGGAGGAGGTTGCCATGTCCCCTGTCTCCTGCATATGGAAATCTTTATGTGTCTCGCTCTGAGTTATGGGGCTGGAAGGAAATGGGGTAGTTCCAGGACTTTCTGCCAGGTCCTACCCTCAGGGCAGGAACCAAAGCTGCAAGTGTTGGGCCCAGGAGGGCTCGTATGTGCAAATTCAAGAACTCTGCAAACAGCCAAAGGGAAAAAATTCCCTCATTACCAAAAGGAAGCACCGGTGTACAGCTGGGCTCAAGGAGAGACGTAGCCCACAGACACCTGATGCTGAAGGCACATCCTTCCCGTAGCAGTTATTTATAGCACTAGCAACTGGTACAGCAGAAGTTAACCTCCTTCTCCTCCTCACACTTACTAGCAGTGAAACACGGGAGAGCCTGGACAAAGCCTCAAATTAAAGCAGGATATATTGGCCTGAAAACTTTCCACCAGGGTTTAAAGGTGATGCCCCGGCAGGCTGTACTGATGGCTGAGGGGCAGAATTTCTCCGTGGGAGGAAATAAAACCAACAGCTCTGAAAAGGGCGAGGAAAGTGTCCAAAAAGAGCTATGTGTGAAACGCGAGACAGCAGCAGAGCTTTTCAGGAGACACATCCATCTGTGGATGTTTTCACCACCATGTGCCCCTTCCTGGTGCTGAAGGTGTGTATCTAACACTCCTGGGATGCCTGTAAAAGCTCCAGCTCCTCTCTGACTAACTCAGAGAGCTAATCTAGCAATGCCAGGCTCAGGATTTTAGAACTCGTAAGGCATAAGCATCCCCTCAAGATCTTTTAAAAATCATGTAAAAAGCCTCATGTCTCATAAGGCCTGCAGGTCCCTGCTGAGGTCCTCCCTCTGAGAGAAAAGCCACACTTTCCAGTGGCAGTGCCTGGCTGGGACTGGCTCCCCAAACCACACATCTGAAGCGAGGGTCTCACCTCCTCAGCAGTGTCCAGCAGCGGATTACTCCAGCATGGCTCTGAGCACCAGCTCTTGTCCCCATCCCTGGGAGGACGGGGCAGAGCCTGGCCAGGAGCGGGACAGATGCTGCAAGATGCTGTGATAAATGCTCAGAGCTCCTGCAGAGGCTGGCTGCTAACAGTAAACGGAGCTTTGGCTTCAGGGTGAGCAGGACCAGGATTTCATCCCCCCGAGGAAACGATTCTGTTTAACTTCTGAACTCCCAGCTAAAGCAGCCCAGACACAGATTTGTGACCTGTGCTGGGGCAGGGGGAAGCTTTGTGTGCAGACTCCAGCCAGTCTGCAGAGCAACTCACTGGAAAAACAGTTCATTACAAGAAGGCACTTCATCTCAAACTTCCAGTTTGTTGCGATCCATTGGCCTTCTCATTTCTGTAAGGCTGGACGTCTCCTTTGCCCAGCAGAAAGCTTGTGATTTAACAAGCCAGAGAAGAAATCCTTCTTCCCCGCTTTCATCCTACAAACTGAGACTGCAAGCCAACAGCTACCAGCACTGCTGGGACCCTCAGCCTGCCTCTGTCTTGAGCCAGTATTTTTGACCACTGTACCCACCAGAGACCCAAAATCTGGGACCAAGCATGGCCAGTCTGTCTTGGCAGGATCTGAACATTAGCTCAGTCATTAAAGTTGCTTATACAAATACAGGAAAAACCCACTGAGGACTAGGAAGCAGCAAGGTTCTGCTTCTTCAGCTGTCTCTGTTCCTGGAGTATGTTGAGCTATCCACAGCAAGTGGAGAGCAGGCTGCAGCACCACTTCATCTAGGGACGTATTTATACGAGTGTTTTCTTGTCCCATTGCTGGCCACTCAGCTCTTGTGGTTTCTGTAAAAATTACTTGAGCTGCAAAAAAGCATCCTGTGTCCTCAGCAGCTTTAACCATTTCCATGCCAGATGTCCAAACTGAACCGCCTATCTTTCCACCACACATGCAGTGCACAGCAAACAACTAAAACCCGAACCCTGCATCCTACATCCAGCCCTTCTCGGGCAGGAGAGGTTGAAAGAGGTAATAAACCAGCACATGATGGACATTAGCTCTGCCAGTAAGGTCTCAGCTCCCCTGATGATGAGAGGAGGAGAAAAACATAGACTTAGGAGAACATCTATCTTGTCAAGACAATTTTGTCAACCCTTGAGGTGGGTATTTTCACTGGCTGGGTTGTACCACTTGTGCTGCAGCTTGAAACCCTTCATGTCTTTGCTTTTCTGGCTTCAGCCCCTGTTCCTGAGCTCCCAGTCTGATTCCAGCTTCTCCAGACCTGAGGTAAGGCATACAGGGGAAGTTCTCATTCCACTACATCACCCCAAATGTTTATGCCTGGAGCATACTCAAGAGCACCTCCCTGACCCTTGGGCAGCAGAGACCAATGTCAAGAGCAGGTCATCAGCCATGATCTCAGGAGAGCCCTGGGAAGGCAGCAGGGTGGACAAGAGTTAGGTGGGAACATAACAGTGACATAGCAAGCTACGTTGCACAGCTGGAAAAGAACTTGTAAATCAGGAATAAAATATGAAGCACACATGAATGCAGACCCTGCTGCAAATAATTTCCACTCTTGGCTCAATTACCGTTGCTCTTTTTGCAGCTGTACACATGCAGTCATTACAGAGCATTTTGGCTAAACATATTTTGTATTCTTTTTATGTCTGCCAGCTGAATCAAAGGTCTCCATGCAAGTAGTGTGCACCACGATACAATCCATAACACTTTCCTGGGGAGCTCTGGATCCCATAAACTAATAGCTTCATTACAGCACAGAAAGACATGCAAGATCCTCATCCTTCTTCAAAGGGACACACAAATAAAGGTAACGTCCCTTTCCTTCAAAGGAAAACCACTGCCTCTGAGCAGGAACAAACTGAGTTATGACTACCATGATGAACTAGGGACAGGATCATCCCTCTGGGATAATTTTCTGACAGCATTATCTGAGCACATTCCTTGCACCTTCTTTCCTAATGAGAGATGTGTCACAGGGCTGCATGTTTCTGATCCCATACTTCAGATGCAGGATGTCAGTGCACATGGGGTGAGGAATGGGAACACAGATCAGCCTAAACCAAGAAGGGGTGGCTAGGAAAGAGTCTAAGCTCAGGGAAGCAGTAACTGATGTTTCTCCAGCTTCCCGCCATATTCAGCACAAGGGTTTCCCAAGACAGATGTGGCTCTGCTGCAGTTAATAACCCTGGGTGGATCTCTCTTGCATGAACTTGTTTAGCGTTCCCTAGAGCCCCTACTAATTTCTTAGCATCTCTATCCACAGTTGGTCAAACGGCTGTGGTTGCTCCACAGTCAACAGCCTATTGTGGGAAGGTGCACTTCCTTTTGTTTGCTCTGAATTTCTCCTAGCTTCCTCAGAAACCTCCTAGTCTTTGTAGTGGGAAAGAGAGTGAAAAGCCAGTTCCAGTCCATCCTGGCAATGCCAATGTTATCAACACTGAAGGGGCAGCCTGCATGGTACACACAGCACTCAGGAGGTTTATGGTTCAAGCTCGTCCTTCTCCCAGTAATTTTTCCAAAGTAGATGTCTTAAGATGTCCTAAGAGCTAGAAGACATAATTGACATGACACTGATAAACACATTTGTAACCCTGATCGTAATTGCTCTGTGACCTCTGGTGTTTCATCATGGGAAGCCTTGCTGGTTTAGAGTTCCCTCAGGTAAACTTCTGGTGAATTACTGTCAGCTCATGTTAAGGCCTTCCCAAAGGAATTTGTTCATTGCCAGCAGTAAATCTCAAATAATGGAAGAATTCAGTCAAAGTCTTGGTGATTCTACCCCTGAGAAACCAGGCTGTTTGCAACCATTTCAAACGGAAACCTCCAGAATTGCCCAGGCGGTTTTGAAGCAAACCTTGGCATTGACACTCGGGTATCAGGAATAGCTAGCTGGTGACTGGCTAGAGGACCCACGGGTTTAGACGCATGAAATCTCTCCAGATTGCAAACCATTAAATCCAGAGCAATGTGAGTCCTCACAGAGATCTGCAGCATTCAGCGCATGAGTGACCCTCCATCATGTTTTCCACACAAGCTGGCGTGAGCTGCAGGACACCCCACAAGCGAGACTCTGACCTCACACGTGCCTGGCGCTGTAACGCTGCATCTGCAGGTGTAGGAAACAAAAGGCGATGCAGGAAAATGTCGGTCCAGGATTCTTTCTAAACCCATCGGAAATCATATATAAATATAGAGTCTTTTTTTCCAAACAAGGCAAGTGTCGCGGGTTAGAACTATGAGGCTGTTATATACGAAAAGGTTTTGCGACTACATGGGTTTGGAGGCAAGGTAAACCCACCCAAACCTACACAAAAGAACGGCTCGTTAGGCTTTGTTTAGGCAAAGGAATGTGACACACAGGGCTGAACTGAAGGGGGGTGAGAAACAGAAGCGTTTTAACGGTGAACGCAATCAAAACCATAAAGCAATCATTTAAATACCAATAGGACTGGAAGCAGAGAGAGATTGATAAATCCATCCACAGGCACCTGCAGGTATAACCCAGTCTCCCATCCCGACCCCCACCTCCCGCTCACACACAAAGGACCCGCCGCGCGGTCGCACCGCCGGGGCGGGGAGGGGGCAGTCACTGTCCGTCACCTGCAAAGTTTTCAGTCCGAGAAAAAGCTCTCCTAGAGCAAACCTGCATGCAGGAACGCGGTCCTTCTTCCTCTGGGGTAGCTGGGAGAAGGCTTGAGTTCACCGGGGCAGAACCCCGCGGCGCCCGGCTCTCCCCTCTGCGGAGCGGGGCACGGAGCGGACCCTCAGGGGTGCCTGTGGGTTCCCCGCGGGGCTGCGGGAGCCCCGGGCGGAGCCGTTAGCGCCCTCGTCGCTTTTCCCCTCGGCAGCGGTTTCTGTCCCTTCGACGCAGGGTCTGGGGCTGACAGCCGGTTTTACCCCTTACCGGGTCGAACTCAGTCCAAAGCCACCCCCGGCGGTGATGGGCAGCGCGGAAAGGTCCGCCCGCTCCGCAGGAGGAGCCTTTTACTGCCCCGGGGGCACTGAGGTACCTGCGGGTGGTTTTTTCTCTCTCTCTCGGGTGAAGCTTCGCAGTCCTGCGGCGCAGAGAATCGAAGGTGCCGCGGCCAGCCCGGGGGAGGGTCTGAAACTCCGCTTTTTATGCGCTTACTCCTGAGCCGTGTCTGGGCATCTCGACTCCCAGCCAGGGAACCGAGAGGGCGGGCGCTGCTGTTCCGAAAGGGGCGGGAAAACTTTCCCGCGCTTCGGGGAGAAGGAGCAGGGGAGAACAAAGGGCTCACCCCTGCCGGAGCCATCTTAAACCGTGACAGCAAGAAACCTTCCGAGAGTCAGCTGCTGGGAACGGCAAGAGCATGCTGGAGAGAGGCTCTCTTCTAATTCAGACCTGGTCTTAAGCAGAAGGTTTGGGCTCTCCAAGAGGCTGCAGGGTCCGCTGTTCTCGTGTCGCTATCGCAAGTCCTGCTTAGCAGAATTATCTTGATTGCCAGACATGCACGAACACTTGGCCTGATCTCTTCTGACAAAATTCAGTCTGTAAGAGCAAGGTGTCCCGGTGCAGGCTTGGGCATGGTTTTGGCTGTAAAAGCGTTCTGGAAAGTGACTTACTAGGGGGAAAAAAGGATGGCCCTACAAAATCACTGAGATTTAAATATTAGGGGATCATTACACAATGCTGTAAGCTCCCAGTGAATTAAGCGATCTTACCTCTTAGGACTGATCCCAGCCCACAGTTTTACACTGCCTATTCACAGCCACCGGAATTGTCCCAGCCACAATGGCAAAGATTTAAAATGTAAATTACTGTGTCTATCAAGCTTATCCGGCATTACCCTGATGAGTGATAAGCACTTTCAAGGAGACTTTACACCGAGAAGTTTAAACCCACCCGTGTTAGAGAGCAGGAAGGAATCAAACACCAGGAGAGCACATCAGTAGATGAACGCTGAGACGGTCCTGCCAGGATGCCCATGCTAAGCGCCCGTAGCCATGCAAATCAGGGCGCACCGGCACCAGCAGCTGTCCGGTGTCTCTGCTGCCTTCATTCTGTCATGCATTGGTTTGTTGGGAGCTGATTTATTTCTTCTTGGCTTTCTGCCTCCTTCTAAAATGGCACATTCTGTCTCTAGGTCTTTCTTAGGAAATACTGCATTGCTCCCAGGGACTTTCACTGACCAATATCGAAGTTACCTGTTGTCCACCCTTTATCCTCTGCCTTCTCCTCAGTTTTCCAAGACTACAGACAGCCTGTTGCAAGGAAAACCTGTTCTTCCTGATTGCTTGGAGGGCAGCTAGTCTCAAGGTCACTTTTGTATATAAATCACAGATATCATCCTATCAGCACCACTATTCAGGCGTTCAGAAACAAATCCAAACAGGAGAGCTCATCAGTTTGGCTGTCTCGTGGCTGAACCTCACCATTTTGCATGGCTTCCTTTCCTTACTGATTACAGTACAGTAGATTCATTATTATTATTTTTAATTTGGTTATATACGACTGCATGGTGTCTTTTAATTGCCCTTTATTTCCAATTGAGCCACCAAGGGATGTAAGCAAATTATAGGGCTTAACAATTCTGCCTGCTGCAGACAGACTTGTGTGGCCAGCGTGGCAAAGACACTGTGAAAACATTACCTTTTACTGGAAGTGTAAACTCAATAAACCCCCAGGAGAGCAATAAAAATGCAGTAGCCAGCAGATTTAACAAGGACATGCTCAGTGCGCAGTGTAATCTTATTATGTGCTTAATGCCCAGTGGAATTGCAGGAATTTGATTTAGCAACATCAGATTTCAGTTTCTCAAATGATACTGACTGCTTATAAATTAAGACTGCGATTTGGGATAATTGCTTTTCATTTGCATTGGCAAAGCCCATATATTATATTTATTCTCACTACGCTGTTTATATTTCTGAAGTGTCACAGAGCATTGCCTTTGGGACTTAAACTGGGGTGATGGAGAGCTTTCCTTTGCATCAGTGACACTCATGTTACTTCTCCATTAAATCTGGGTAAATGTTCCACCCTGGTGATCTTTATATGCTTGAAAGGTCTATTTTATGGTTTTCCAAACCTGACTGAACACAGTGAAAGATGAGTGAGTTTCTGGTGAAGGAAGGACTCCGTCTTCCTCTCCATCAGTCTGAGCTGGGACAGCATCAATGGACAGCCAGTGATCTGCAGATGTGCAGTGACAAAGTAAGAATAACAGCGTCCTCACAACCATACCAACGTTATACTTGGGAGTGTTTTGTCTTCACATGACCCTCTTCTGGGCTTTGCCACCGCAGTGTGTAAATGAACTGTAAAGAATGAGGCGGTGAGTGATTAATTGCCTCTGGGGAGGGGAGTCATGATGTCAGCAAGGCCACCACTGAACTAGCAGGTAGCGGCAATGCTCACAGGATCAATGAATGGCTATTGAACTGCATGGGGACATTATGAGCACTTGAACTTTGGGACAAATCGTTTAATCTCGAGAGAAATGAATGAAATAATTAAATCTAATGGAATGAGCAAAGGGCACAGGAACACCTCTGGAAGAAGACAGGAAATACCTTCGCTGCTGACATGGGCTTTCCTGTCTAAAACATCTGTATAATCTCAAATAACCCTCTCTGGGCAAACCACAGTGTACAGTAGCATTGCTTGATTTACTGAGGATCATTCAGACCAGCTCACACGGCAGTAATTTCCCAGGACATTGGCATATCCTGGGCTGGAAAACCTTTCCTGCTCCAAAGTCATTAATAGATCACGAGTTGATTAAAAAATTAACAAGGTAACAATTCAATTAAGTGTTGTACCATTGAGCAATAAATGTAGCTGCACTTGGCAAGCACATCAACGACTGATGAGCAAGAAATATTTCTGTTTACTTCCTGCACGACACATGAATCCAATGGCTCTCACCCAAGGCTGGAGGGGAAAAAAGTGTCTTTTAATCATTTTCTGATGGCCATTGCTATTTGCTGTGAAACACAAATATCACCCTTGTGTTGATGAAGTAGAACTGAACCAGCAAGCCTTTAGCCTGTGATCAAGGCATTAGGTGGCAGGTCAGCTGTAGACAACTCAGAGACAGCTACAGAATTTCCCTGACTCCAAACTCGTTTGGAAATTTAACTCATTCCTTAACAATATCATGTAAAACAACAATGAAGTCAGCCCTCTTGCATTTTCCCAGGCTTCAACTCATATTTGCCAAGGGAACGAAAAAAATTGAACACTAACCCAGTAGCTGCTGTGACAAGGCTGCTGCTCAGGGCTTTCCTGCAGTGCTGGGAGCCTTTTCCTGGGGTGAATAAGAGGTTTCGACATCATTTCTGCGGTGCTCAGCTTCTTCACAGTCACTGCAGGATATCTCCTGGTGGTCAACAATAGCTCCAGTGCCATCACATAGTTCATGCTGGGATCACCCCATGCCACCCTCACCACCTCCAATGCCCTACAGAAGCAGAACTCCTCCTTTGCATGGCCATGAAAAGGGTTTCCTGTGGATATGCAGAGCTCTGGTGTCCCTATAAAGCACTGGAGAGCTTAAACCAGTCGTGTTCAGAGAAATATCTGCCTGGACCTGGTCTTTCAAAGCGCAGAAGGGTTCACCCAAGATCAGCAAGAGAGAAACCCAAAATGCCACGTTACTGCTCAGTGTGGTCTGGTAGCTGAAAGCAAGGAGATCCGGTATAGCCTTTCCTCGATTTCTCCAGCTCTGGTTCCCAGAAAGATTGTGTTCAGAGCTGTGTCTCTGGCACTATTTTGCATGCACTTTTAATCTGCCCCATCTGCACTTCAGGAGATGCAGTCCAGTCGTCTTCCCCCACGTAATGCCTGACAGATTTATGTGTGTCGGTTCTGCATAGCTGTGCTGCACTCTGCTGTTAACCTTCATTAAGGTGTTTTAATAATTGAATAAATGATGTGCCATACATGCAGTTTAATCTCAGAGTGTAACGAAACAGAGGACGATGACATTAACTGCAGCCTTACAATAAATATCACCAGAAGTACCACTAAGCAGGTATCACACACAAACACCTGCCCTTGACATTAAAAGCCACGCTCAGCCACACGGAGAGAGGAATACAACGCCTAACACATTGCACCTTATCTGCATCTCAATGCCGTTAAGTGAGCATGGTTAATGCTTTAATAATCTGCCAGGGAACACTGTGGGCTCTGCATCTGAGCTAACCCATGGAAGAGCAAGCTCTCTCATCTGTTGCCCCGAGCAAGATGAAATATCAGGGGCTGCCCTTGGCAAAGAGGGATGGGCTTTTTCTGCAATGACATAAAGAGAGTTCAGAAGGAGCCAGTTCTGTCATTGGCAATATTTCAAAGAGTGACATCAAATTAGGAAAGGAAGATGAACTCACAGAGATGCTTATTTGTCCCTGTGGAGGGAGAATAAGGGATCTCAGGGGAAGAGGCGTATAAGAAATGAGGGCCCTTTCCTAGTGAACCTCAGTGTATCTCATGGACCTCTCTGCTGCTGATCAGGTGGCCATCTCCTAAACCCCTGTTTGTACCTGGACCCCATGATAGCCACAGGTGGTTCTGTCTCCCATAAATGTGTCTATCCTTTTTAAACCCATTTATAATCTCCGGCCTATATAGTTTTAGGGTACAGCAGGTGCCCCTCCCGATGCACCTTATAAACAAATACTTCCTTGTGGTTTTGCACTTCAGTGACATCCTCCCAGACACCTGCTGGGCTATCCTTTAGGAGGGAGAGTGCATAGGTGAGAGCTGTCCTTCACACATGGCTTGACACATCTCCACCTCACCTCTTTCCCAGGCTTTCGCTGCGGGGCAGTTTGTAACAGATACCTTTAATTCAGTGAGACTGAATCTGCCAAAACCATTCAGAGCCTCCTTGCTTACTCAGGTCCAAATCTAGGGAAGGTTGGGTAAAAAAGGCACTTTGGGCCAGGGCAGGTTTGTTTGGATGCACACGGTGACCAGCAGGACAAGGACGTTCATCTTGCCAGAACTCACAGGGCAGGTTGGAGATTAATTTTCCAGCTTTTAATTTATCCGTCTCACCCAGGAGTTCAGTGTTTTCCCTCTTTAAATAAATATTTTTTTCTTGTGCTTATAATTTTTGTGTTGTAATAAAACAGCTTCAAAGATCAAATGCTCTTGGGGGGGTCTTTCGGCACGTTTAAGGAATTAAAAAAAAGAGCTGGGTTAGAGGGGGGCAGCCCTGCTTCCAAGCAGGCTTGCACGCACACATGTTTTCAACTGATGCTTTCATTTTGAAAGCAAGGAAACCACCTTGAAAGCCAGTAATTGTCTTATTTTCTTCTATGGGACAAAAACCTCTAATGAGGAATGTTTGTTGGAGGATTTGGGAAGGCAAAATCCAGAGCCAAGGTCCGGGTACAATGCTTTCTTCATTTGCATTTGCACCTGCTAGCAATCAAACTGGAATTTGCTGGTATCTAACGCTCCCCGATCCCAGTCAATTTACTGTAAAAGAAATTCCAGATGTAGGCACCGAGCTGATTCTTTAACTGTCACTGTTGGCAGCAAGGTTTGGGGACCATTTCTGTTTATTTGGCCATTGCTAGGGCTACTGGTCCTGTGAAGGACATCAGCAAAAGCCATCAGAAACCAGCTGCAAGATTGAGCTGTAGAGAAAAAACGAATCAGGTTCCCTTTGGGAAAAAATGCTGGTGCTGTTGAAATCCACATCAAAACTTCCAGTGAGTTTAATAAGGGCATGTTTAGGCCCTGTGCCTAGTTCTGCTGGCAAAGGAGCATTATCAGTAAAACACTAAAGACCCTCAACAGGGCCTGATTTCAGCAAGAAATGAATATGCAAGGCTCCCCGTTTTAGCTCTAATTTTGGGTACTGCAACACGTGATCCTAATCCAAACCGGGAAAGGGAAACCTGGAAGTACAAAAGCCATTTCAATCCGTGTTTAGAAAGAAGCTGGCATGTCTGAAGTGGAGATTTAGATGGAGCTGTGCTTACCCAAAGGAGTTTTCTCCATTTTACAAGCCTCAGCAGATTTTCTGCTGGGACAGAATCGCTTTCGACGTAGTTTGGGGGGAATGTGGAAAGCCACAGCCCTGCTGGTTTTTCTGTCAATAGAGCAGAGAAAGGCCAGTCCCAGTTCAGCTTTGGCTCACATAGGATGCACTTTAGTGTGCTTAGGCTGGATTTTATGCCCTCCCATATCATTCCTTCACCTCCTTATTTATCACTTAGGAACCTGCCCCCCTGCCCTCCTGGCTTTCCCCTACATCCAGGGAAGGGATTGGGCACATGTGGCATCGCTGGTAGAGGCTGAGGGATGATGCAGGAGATGAAGCCTGTGCTGCAGGATGGTAGAAGATGGAAGAGGACTGTTGTCCCCCAGCCATGTCTCCACTGGGAAGAGCTGGCAAGCCACTCCAGCAGGCGAGCAGCCCCTCCGTTATCTCTGAGAGGAGGTCTGGTGTCACAGCGGGGCAAAACAGGGAAAACAAACTACTCACTCACCCTATCTCCAGGGGGTTTAAATGTGACGTTTATATTAAACAAACCATGTAATGAAATGTCTTACATTCCCATTAACGGAAATCATAGATGCACTTAGGAAGGATGAAGCGCGAGATCACATTTCCCCCGCCGGCATTGTCCGTCTCTCTCACACCTACCCTCATGCACCACACACACTCACATCTACACAAACACACTCCTGGCATGGTTCCCTGTGTATTTCTAGGTGGGATGTGCTCCCTGAGTGGTGACCCACCCCACCACAGCAGTGCCAGTGTCAGTGAAGTAAAATGGTCCAGTTGGCTTGGGATTGCCAGGGCTTCTAAAAATATTCCAGGGTTGAGCAATTTATAACTGATTTAAAGGTTAAAATCCAGGTGAGAACAAGTCCTTCACATTGTCAGCCAGTTCTGCAAGCTACTGCCCCCACTGAGCACCCCCACTGCCCTCTGCGAGCTCACAGCATGTTCACCCCATGCCTCTGTCAGACCAGCCTTCGTCTTCTAAAAATCCTCTCCAAAGATCTTTGCATTTCTAAGCCTAACGGTTTTATTGAAGCAACGCTTGAGCTACGCTTTTACAGTAGAAAAGACTAGGCAGAAGAGAGGCTAAAACACAGGGGTCTGCATACTTCCCTCCCCACCATGCCCGACAGTTGCAGCCTTGCAGGGTGTCGCAGCTCCCGCCGTGCTTCGCTCCACCTGAGCAGCAAAGAGCCGCCCACGCGCGCACTGGGAACGAGCAGAACTAAACAAATACCATCTGCCACCACCACCGTCAGACCAGAGCATGAGAAAATGTGCACCGCACCGCAAACACTGATAGAGCCGGCGAAATGTCAGGAGGGTTAGCGAGACGACGCCGTGTTCACGAGCTCTAATCTCGTTATGGCTATGCCAGGCAGTTGAAAAACTTTTATTGGGGTGGGAGAGCTGCAGTTTCCCATAAACAAGTCTTTCCAGATACGCAGGTTTTCTGTTTTAACTTTTGGAGCTGCAGCTCCTGGGGAAGGTCATTGGATTTATTGATTATTGGTTTTATGGAGAAAATCTGAATGAAGCTGATATAGTCAAGTCTGTGAATGAGCTGGGGGCCAAAACACCTTATTTAGCCCAGTACAGAAATGAGTAAAATTCTACACTTCCACAGAGAAGTGGGAAGGTCAGAATGGCAACCCCAGCTCTCATCTCCTAACTCCCAAGCATGTGGAGAAACTGCAACCTCTGTCTTGCTCAGTATTTCAAACACAACAGCTGCAGGACTTGGATGGATGAGGTATGACTTTGAGAGCAGCTCAGACAACTAGTAACCATCCAGCCCTATCCCCTCAAGAAGAGAGGATCAGATTCTCCAAAGGCAAAGGATCCCAGACAATACATAGAAGACCATCAGCTTTTTTACTGATGGTTGTTTACGTGAAGCCCAAATTCCCAACCAGATTCCCAAGCAAGACCCAGACAACTCACCTCTGCTGAAATAACAAGGTCCTTAAAAATCCAGAAGAATCCCTTTGTTTTACAGGAGGACAAACCCACAAAGACCTATTAGCAATGTCAAAGTGCAAACGTTACTGAAATTAGCAGGAGCATGGGAAGGGTGTCTTGGTCCCATCGACTCATGGACACGTGGTAATGGGAGCTTCACAGCTGTTCCTAAACATTCTTCTGCATATAGGCCCTGCACGGCCAAGGGTCTCCTTGCAAGAGCTTGGAAGCACAAAATGTTCATTCCTCTCCCACTGAGGCCACACACAGGGCATCTAGTGACAAACACCATCCCCTCTGCCCCTCTGGCAGCTGCTCCCATGGTCACGAAGAACACTGGGTAGAGCGCTTTATTCAGCTTTCAACCCCCCATTATGGTTGCTGCTCCCATTCACTCTAATGGACTTTTTTGTCCAGCTGAGAAGAGAAGATGTGGAATTTGGTCTGCCATGCACTAACTTCTGATGATTTTCAATCAAAGCATTTAAGAGCACTACCCTCCAGCTCAACTGGACTTCACAGGTTTCCATTTTCACCACAAACACAAACACACCCAAGTGTAAAAACATCATTCCCCATGCCTGCCTCTTTCTAGCTGCCAAAGTCAGAGGGAAAGGCAAGATCCAGTGTGGCAAGCAGCCCCTTTTAATCAAGGCTTCAGCGGTGCTGTTCCACATCAGTAGCAGATCTGTTCAGCTGGGGGTACAGGAAGGTGGTTGTTTTCAGGGTACAAGGGCCCTTCTGCTTTCCAGCCAAATGGCTACAACTAACAAAAAACATTGCTGGTAAACCATGTGTTAGCAACATATTCCTGACATAATCCAACCGCATGTATTGTTGGCAGTGTGAAGAGTTCAGCCAGGCACAATATGATTTTTTCAGAAGACCACACCTAATGAGCTGCATGTAAAGTAACATTCATTAGCCCTTTTGCCACAGCAGAAACTAATCAAACGTGCACGCTGAGCAAGCAGAATTGAGAATTTTTTCCTTGATTGCTTTCTGCATCCCAGAGGCTGAGTTGTGCCATTTGTTATGAATGAGTTGACTTTTCGCAGGCTGTAGCAATCCTTTCTGACTTCACATCTTCCCCGAAAGCTCTCCACGCAGAAGTCCTCCACCGTTTCCTCAGGGATCTCTATCTGTTATCGACATGCAAATGCTAAGATCACAAACCCCGCATTCAATCCACGTACTCCAACAAAGCAAATATGGAAGAAAAGCATCCCCTGCATCCTATCTTTCAGTACCTGTTCTGCTACAGCAGCTCTAGCCCCTTGTAGGGAAGGACTATGTTGTTAATTGACCTGCTTGTAATCTGCAGGGATAATCCTGTTCTTGCTAGGGAGCTGTATCTCACCCAAGCACAGCCTCTCTCCAGCAAATCCTGTGTTGGTAGGAAACGTTACATCTGGGTGATTTTGTCACCTTGTGAGAACCATCAGCTTGCAGAGATGATTTATTTAGTCCCAGATAACAAACAGACATTGCTAACATCTCTAACAACATGTTCACCCTCCAGTAGCTTACCAAGAAAACACTTGCAGGTCACCACTTCTGCCTAAATCATTTGGTAGCTCCTTAAACCTCTCTTCTGCAACTCTTTATTAATGCCAATTAATCTGTAAATGGCGCCTTTTTTTTTTTTTACACCAAGCCACCATTCTTTCTTTCTTGTTATTCTCCTATAAATATGAGAAAACTATGCTTCCCACAGGGAAATGGAAAAGACTTCCTATTCATGACCTAAGTGTGTCTCTCCCATCCCTTCTCCAGGCTGTGTTTTGCACCAACTTGCTGACACAGGACCTGGAAGCTCAGCTCCCGGGCTGAGCAGCCCCATGGCCAGGCAATCCCGTCGTTGGCTGCACTGAGGCTGAAGGAGTAGCGAGAACCCTCATGGTACCTATTTCGGTGGAGGCCCTATGGGATGCAAGCACAGCGAAGTAATTGCTGTTATTCTGATGCAATGCAGATACCTTTCCCATTTGGGATGCTGATTGCTGTGACTCAGTGCAAGTTCCTCAGCCAACTGATAGCATCATAGCACAACGAGGATAATCATTTCTGATTGCTACAAGGTACTGCAACAAAAGCGGTCTCAGGGCTCCTGTTCCATTTTGGCATCTGCTCCATGCAGCATTACTCACCATCTACAGAGACCTCTTAGTCTATTAAGCAAGGAAGTTGAAGACTTACTCTTTTCTAATTACTGTACCACCAGTGCGGCTTGAGGAATGAATGCTCAGCCCAGTTCCTCTGTCCCCACCCAGCCTGTCCTCCGCTCCTCATGCTGAATACATTAACTCTGCCAGAAAATATTCACATACATCAAGTTTGGTGGGGATTGGAATCCAAGCCCCTGAAAGAGAAAAAGCCAAATACACATTAAACAACAGAGACAACTGAGTGTTCTGCAGCTTGAAGGCATGTAGCATTCCCTCATTAAAACTCAAACACCAACTAAATTAATTATATATGGCAACAATAGGAACTAAACCTGGTCTGTGTTTTTAAGGCATCCTAATCAAAACCAGACCTGGGTTTGCACTTCCTTTGCGGTCCAGGTGGATGCTTGTTGTCCTATGAACATAACGAGGGTGCTACAAAGGCTTTTCCTCAGCCCTGCAGCCCCTGTTCAAGATCACAGCAGCTTGCTCAGTTTGAGAGCTTTCTTCCTCTTGTTATATCATGCAAGGAGAGGAAGCAGGGGTTGTTATTGCTGCAGTGAGCTCGGGCTTTTGATAATATTAAACTGTTTACGTTGGATGTGAAACCTGACTTTGTTGAGAACCATATGGTGCTTAAATGATGTTGCTGCCTTGCAAGTCAGCAGGGTGGAAAACAGGGCCAGGTTCCACAATATCTGCGAATTACCAAAGCTGTGAATTTAATGAAGGAAGAAAGATTAAGGAAGTTCTGTCTTTGGTGGCAAAGGTGTAACTGAGCACAGGAATACCCAAGGAGGAGAGAAGAGGCTGCTGCAATAAATTCCAGAGCATGCTTACATGTGGATTTAACTATGAGCATTAAGAAAGGATACTTCCAGAAGCTCGGACAACACAAGCCTTAAGCTGAGACACTCACCTGAGGGAACATTATCACCATAAATCTTCTTTGATAATTATAGTGATCATCATCATTTTGAAAATCTTATTTGAGAGTGATCAACAGTGATCACCTGCCATATTTTAAAGCTTCCTTTGTATTTATAACACAGCATTTGCTGCATCAGGGTTCAGTCCTTAGTAGGTGACACTCCACCCCGAGAGCGCACTGCACCAGAGGGATCTCACTCGGCATCTGTGGAACCAGCACACAATCAAGATGATCTCTCAAGAGTGCCTACTATTTTCTGCCTCTTCAGCAGTGCTGTATGTAGTTGGGGAAATGCTCCAGCATCCTTCAGGATGAAAAGTGTCATGTAAGTGTAAAATACCGTTAAATCTGAGAGGAAAATAGGCACTCAGCCTGGAAGTGTTCTCCACAATGGCAGGAATCATCAATCCAGACTTCTTGAGGGGCAATGAGAACCACGGGAGCAGTTTTCTCCAATGTGCCAAAGATCATATATTACTTTTCTGCTACATCAAGGACTTTTATTTAGAACAAAATTAAAATTCCTCAAAACAACAAACCAAAAAACACAAAGGTTTTTTTAAAGGCTCTTTAGAAATTCTCTTTTAATTTATTCTATTCATCTCAGGAAAGGCAGAACTACTAGAAGAAACACCTTTGATGTAAGGAAGTCTCTACAACAGAACTGGAGCTGGCAGCGGCATTCATTGCCTTCCATGCTTGGATCATGGCAAAAGCCCTCAGGGCGCTGTTACCAAAGGACAAGAATGACTTCTTATGGCCCAGGCCTTCCTAGAGGTGACCCCAAAATCAAGACTATTCAGATAGTCATTAGCATCTACATGCAGCCCTGACCATACAGCTGCTGAAGGCAATGGCTCAAGCAGGGTGCACCAGCTCCTGCCAAGTCACCTCATTTATTGGCTGTTGCTGTAGCAAGTCACACAATATAAACCCATGGAAAAGGTCTACCTAAAGCTAGCCCAGGTACTCTGTTCTAAGACAACAGATTCAATATTCCAAAGGTTAAAAATCATCTCCGAATGGTCAGCCTAAATTAATGGCAGTCTGTTTCTGTTCACTTGTTCTTTATGGCCAATAGTTTTAATATTGCCCCCTCATGCTGGTGTTCAAGCCTAGTGACACTTGTGGAGTGAGTACATGTCTCCCCAGCCCCTCTTTGGCAGCATTGAGCTGCTTTAAGGCCTTCTCTGGCATGGTGTAAACAGGTCCCAAGAACCCCAGGTGATGGACATCCCATGGCCTCCCTGCTGTTCTACAACACCATTTTTCAATCCTTACATTAAAAGTAGAAACTAACATTTAGTCTAGATCTCCATGGCTGCATGTTATGCTTAGTTTGTTTCCTTCCTTTTTGCAGCAGCTTTTGATACTTGAAGACCATCTGGACTACTCAGTTTTCTCTGGACCACAGGTTTCCTAGCTGGTTTGCTGCATCGCTTTCTGCATTGCCCCAGCTGCAATTCTTCCATGTGAAACAAGCAAGAGACAAGTTACTGTGGAGCAGGTAGACACCCTTGCCCTTCATTAACAGTCATCCCCTTTCGCGCCCCTGGTTTTTTTTCCCACCCTGTACTCAGTCTGAACTCTTGTCCAAGCCAAGCAAACCCAGCTCTTCTCATTGTTCTCTGCCCTTATGATTCCTAGATCACCTGTTTTTCACACCAGAATTCCTAATATTTCAGGACTGTATTAACTACCAATACCCACAGGCGTCTCTTCTCCCCTTGTCTCTCCTAACTAGCGAGCTGATCCCTTACGGGGGGAACTCCCCTGACTCTGTACCCATACTGTCCCATCCCAGCACTTTCCCTTCCCGCTCCAAAGACACACATTTCTTCCCAGAAGATACTCCAGGACTCTGTCACAATCTGTCCAAGATGTCACAAACTCAGTGACAACTAATTAGAGCTCGTTTCAAGGACAACTCTTGAGCGACTTCCGCAGAAATTTCTTCACACTCCCCAAAATTCACCTTTTAGCAAAATCCATCAGTTTTCTCTTTTAGACATTTTTATATCTCCTCACCTCCAGTTCTTCTATTATTCTTCCCCTGCCAGCTCTCCTAGTCATTTTTCACAAGGCATTATATCAACTACTTCACCAAATCCAGCTAGGAAATGCCATAGATCTAATCTATGTCTAGAAAAATCCATTATTATATCAAAGATATCAGACTCATACAACACGATCTGCCTTTGCTAGACCCAGATTGCATTCTCTCCAATTTCTTATTTACCTCCATACTTTATTTTTCTCCCTGAGCGTTCATTTATATCCATATAATTGGGGTCAGACTCACGGTCTCCAACTCTTTCCTCTCCACTTTTTACATAGATATGTCATTCCTATTACCTTCAGTTATCGCCTGCTTCCCCCAGTCTGATACGATCAAGAGCCACTGTTGCTACTGGATGTGTATCGCAGCATTTTCCGTGCTCTGATCTGGAGATTTTCTACGTCATTTCTATCCCCTCACCACCTGCCTGAGTGCACTCAAGTCTGAAATTGGCTCTTCTCATGAATGTGGTAATTTCTGCACCCACAGCCTCATTATCACTCTCCCACCTGGTTTTGCCTTAATGTTCACTTTGCTGCTTTTCTTACAACTGGGGCAAGTGATTTGATTTGCTTTCAGGGCACATTTAAGGTTATCTTTAATGTCAGACTCAATCTCACACAGACAACTTTGCTCCTTTCCATTTAAAATATGGGTTACTGAACAGAATTACATTTGTTTACGTTTTCTCCATGAAAATACACTATCACTTTACTAGCAATGCCTGCTTATTTTTCCCAGACCATCAGCACATGTGCTGCTTTGATGATGAGTCTTTCCTCCAGGAAGAGGGCCAGGTAGTCTTCTCCTTGTAGACACATCATGCAAAGGGATATCAATGGCGAATGGTTTTAATATCCAACTCTGTATCATGAGCTTGAGTCAAATCACGTCCACCTAGCCTTTGGGACAGATTCCCTCCTTGTTATAATCGCAGAACCACTGATTTCTATTTCCAATTTCTACTTCTAAATCAAATTTATAACAAGAAATTGCTGAGGAGCCCCAGGGTGAACAGCAGGTAATGAGGAGGAGTGGAAAAAACAAGTAAAAGAGACACTGTAGGGAAAGACCTGGGAGATCCCTCAAGCATCCAAAGGAAAGGTGGGCAGACCCCATCTGTCTGCACCCCAGACACCACCCTCATGAAAGGTTGAGGTCCCAAAATATATGAGATCATTGCAACCATCAGCTAAGCCCTTCTGTGATTCCTGTGCACGCCATAAAGGGGAAAAAAGTGTTTCTGCTAGCACTGGAGAGGTTTGCCAAGGAAAGAAACAAACGTTGGCAGCCTCAACTCCTGAACATGTCAAAATGAGCGTTCAAATTTTGTCAGAAAGAGAAATTAATGTCCAGATGGGCTAAATCTGGTCCATCTGAATGAATGGAGCTGTTACTGATTGATACCACTTAGGAACATGGCCTACTGCCTAGCACTGCAGAAAGCACGGGCAGTCACAGTTCTTGGGAACCAAGCACTACAGGCTGAATAATCTGGAAAGCCTCCTCCAGCTACAGAGTTGTTATATTTTTATTTCTAAATGTTTGATGAGGACACAATTTGCATTTTCTCCCCACTTCCATTAGCAGCAGGTTATGGCATGGAAGCAGCAGGGTTTATCACATGTAGAGCTAACACTTTGCTTTGGCATCTGTAATGCTGGAGAGCAGTTATTTCTTCCTGGGCACTTTCACTTTGTCTTCTGGGTCCTTTGAAGTCAGATGGTCAGAGCTGTGTCTGACAGCATACTGGGACGGAGGTTCAGATGGAGATAACACCCATTCCCCCACAAAATCATCAGGGTTAGGCAAGAAAACAAGCAAGGCTGCTCCAAAAAAAGCAGCCCTGACCTAACCTCCAGGAGCACCCATATGTGCTCTCTAGGGCTCTGATCAGGTCAGGGAAGTCTGCGGTGACTTTGGTTGTCATCTGAGATTTCATTACAAAGTTACAGTGTAAAGGTACTTACATGACTTGCACTGCCTGCACCCCACAGCCACCTGAACGTCTCTGCTTTGCTGAGGTCAACGGGAGGTGGTCATTTGGAAGGCTAAGGATCAGAGCCGTGCCTTTATTTGGGTGCTCACAGGAGACAGACCCACTTCAGGAAGCTGGACTTGGGTTCTCAAGCGACTCCGTTCCCAGTCCACCCTCTCCCCTTCACGTGAGCCAGTTCCCCCTGCCTTATACATCAGAACCCCTTCCTGCACATGGGAAATGATTTCTTTTGCAAAAGTCAAAATCAGAGCAGCAGCACTTCTGAAACCATACAATAAGTGTTTAAGTGGGGACCTATAATCCTGACTTCGGTCAGCCTCGTCGGAAACGACCCTGCACAGCACAAAAGGCATTGGAAGGAAAGGCAAAGCCACATCTCTGGCTTCTGAAGTCACCTATGTGCTGTGAAAAAGCGGATTATTTCACACTGAAGCTGCAAAAGCCAAGTGTCCATGCTTCGTGCAGGAAAGAACCTCCCAGCAGAGCCTCCTACCCAGCTTTTTCAGACCACTCTGGTTCCCTGCCAGCCGAAACATCCCCGATAGCAACAGGCAGAAGAGTTTTTATCAGCCTCTTTCCCTGTTTTCCCATTGTTCTTAAGGACTTGCAAATGTTGCAGAAATTCCCAGCATTTCAGTCTGACCACAAACCTTCACTGAAGAGACGCTCTCATAGTTTATTATGAGTCCATTCTATGAAATCAATGTCATGGTAGTCTACTAATTAATATCTGGCAGGAATTAAATGAGAGCAGCTTCTAATGCTGATGCCTCCGTGGCTGGTCAGTTCTCTCATTCCTCTATGTATCAGTCAAAACTGAGCTACAGAAATTGCAGCTAGCATTTGATCAAAAGATGCACCAAGATGAGACCTCGATTCGGATGGCAGGGGAAAGGCTGCTTGTCAGGAAGGAGATGTTGAGAGAGTAAACGAGTGAGCCTCTGAAAATCTTTACTGCAAGTATTACTCAGCTGAACACCTGGCAAATGTGGAACTTTTACTGGCTAATCTCACATAATACAGCTTTTAAGCAAGCAGAACAAAAAAGGAGATGGGAGTGAGGAGATTTAAATAGCAGCTATTAGAAGGAAAATAATCTTGCCTTTCATACCTCTTTTCCATTTTTTCCTACATCTTTTTTTTCCACCTCATTGTTTCAGAAGGTGAATTTGATGGGCTAAACGCACCCGTGGTGGTACTGTACCAAACCAGCATTTTTGTGTCAGGAGAAGAGCAAATTTCGACAGTAAAACCCTAGTTACAGGCCACAGTGACGTTACGTATTCTTCTGTGTGTTCTCTGTGAATAATTGCTTAGAAAAGTGGATATAATCAGTGAAATAAGAGAGCCTAAGTAAGTGTTTACCCTATGGAAATCAGAATAACACTTCTTGCACGCCGTGAAAAAGCATCTTTTGTCTTCATCATCAAAACAATATCTTTGCAACCAATTTTATTCAAAACACCCATTGCAGCTGATTAGACGGGTACACTGGTTTGATTTCACCTGAGCTCAGGTTTTACTCTAAGGCCCTGTCCTTTTTAATACGTGACTATATTCATATAAACAGAGTTCTGCTTCGAATGGGTACCTGCGAGTCTGATTAACTGAAAATAAGAGCATGCATTGGGACTCAGCTAGGTTCATTTCACATGGAATTAGCTTGCAAAGTGTTAGAGAGCCTGGCCAGGAAGTATAGACAACATCGGGTGGCTGAGGAAGAAGTCAAAGCACTAAGAATAAATTACAAGTAAGCCACTAGCTGCACAGTTGTGGTGGCTCTTCCACACCTCAGAGGTAGCTCCTCTCATAATTTCAAATAACAAATGCATCATCAAACACCTGTTTGAGTTGGTTAAAAGAATATTGTACTTACTGGAAAGTCTAAGGTGAAATCTACACCAGGAGGAAAGTACTGTACTAGGAAACACTGGAAGTTGCGTTGAAATATCAAGCAATATTTCAGGTACAGCACTTGTGCTTCATTAGCCTGGTTGAAGTGTTAGGGGACGTGTTCTTGTAATGCAGTGTGTATTTCACCAATAGAGGATTCATTTCCAAATCTCATCATTCACGAAGATTCTGATAGTTTCAGCTTATGAACACAGAAAAATCCAAATGAAGGGCTGGATTCTGCACGGTGCTTTCTTTACACTCCCTCCGTGCTCCCTCTCTTTGGGCCTCTACCACCAGAAGGGCCATACCACATCTCTTGGCTTGCAGGATGCTATTTCTGGAAACACCATCTTGCAGAAGGCTGTGGCATGGAAGTTATGATTCATACATTTCATAGGAGCAGAAGTGTTAGTAAATTTGGGCAGGTGGTGGGGTGGCACCGTGAGCGTGAGGTGGCATGACAGATGTCAGCAGCTAGGGAGGTATGCTCCAGAGGTGCAAGACTTGAAGAGTTATAAGCCCCTGGGGAGTTATAGTCACTTACATCAGACCTGGGAAGCTGGGCAGCACGAGAACACCGACATTTAATGTTTTGCCTGCCATTTTTGCAGCTTATGTCACAAGAAACCGTCGTGTCCCCGCCGTCTTCTGCGTATGAAATTTCTCCCTTCTTGGCTTCTGTTCCCCTCTTAATGTTGCCTTCACCACCTCTCTCACTCCTTCCCACACCATCACTGGGGCAGGACCAAGACATTACACCATTTCCCCTGCAGCCTTCCCCCTCTCCAGCCTTGTCCAGCCCTTGTGCTGCCCCTCGCATCTGGCACTTTACCCTCTCCCTCTTGCCAACACAATCACCTTCTTGAATTCAGGTCTTTCCCCAGCTCTGTTGCTTTCTTTCCTTCCAGCTCCAGTCATTTTTAACCAATTTAATGTAAAGATCCTTAATTAGTAAGTCACAGTACAACAGCAGCAAGAAAACCTTTGCAACACTGCATGGTCCAAGGCACTTCAAATCTGAAATATTTTCTTAAGTGATAAACTCCTCAGCAGCCCTTGCCCATCCCTCGTATTGAAAACTGTTGAGGTTTGTAATAAATCACAGCTTCCACTACAGCCAGAGCATGGCTGAGCCTCAGAAAGGTGTTGGACCAACTCCATAGCTCCTTTCCAAAGCATCCATCTTCAGCTCATGCTTTGTGCTGCAAACAGGGTTTTCAAACCTCTTTTTCAAACTGCTCTAAAAGGGCTTTCTTATTCTGAGGAACAGTCTTAACAGGGAACTCTTTTTTATATGGTGGGAAGAGCGGATGCTCCTCTGTGGGCCAGGAGAGAGCAAATAGCTCCTCAGCAACAACCGCCCATCCCAGGCTCCTAACTGCAGAAAGAGAAGGAGCCCGGAGGAATAGGAAGGGGAGCCTGACAGAAATTCAGTGGCACAAAGAAGCTTAATAAACCAACTAGAAAAACCTGGTACAAGAGGGAGGGCAGCACCAGCCACAAAAATCTCTTAAAAAGAGGGGCTGCCATTATGGACCACAGTGTCTCATGCAAAATGAGGCAGCAGTGAAGGATGCTGAGAACTGCTCGGTCCTTCCCTGTTGTGCCAGCAGCTTCACAGCCTGTCTTGAACACAGTGCGATCGAGAGCCCTGAGGTTTTGAGGGCCAGGACAGCACAAGCCAGTTGGACCCCATGTTCTGGTGACAATCCACAAATCCTTCCCCTTCACACGTCTAAGCCCATTCATCTCACCGTTCTTCGCCGCGCTGCCGTCTCTCATATAAACACTGTGTAGTGTGTGTGGCGCGCTGCAATACTTCAAGGACATTGGAATGCACTTTATCAGCACTTTTAAACACTGCAGCTTTATGAGGGGAGTCTGAAAATGTATTTACCATTCCAGACTGTGCACAGATGTGCTTTTAATATAACATCCTGATGTTTTTCTTCTCTCCTCATGACCCCTTGCTGTCCAGGCAAGGGCACTCACCCTTCCTAGTGCCACCAGAGGCTCCAGGAATTCTTCCTGGAGCACCAACCAAGAGATTTTCCTGATTTGAAGCAACTCCTTCACATCTTCTCCTGATGCTTTTCTATGGGCACTGTGAGGTTTGCTTTATGGGGATCCTCCTTAACCACCCCATGCTTGCCACGCGGCTGTTTCCTAACTGATGTCACCAGTATTTACATCTCTTCAAGAACCTTCCTCCTGTGCATCAACCATGTCTGCAGAACTGTTATTTGCTCAGTGTGTGGCATAGCAGGTCATGCAGATTGCCACAGACAGACTGACAACCACGGGCTCTTCTGGGCTCCTTCCAAGAGGCTGGACACTAGAGATATTTGGGACTAAGGGGAGATGCCTCCTGTGGTGCTGAAGTAACTATGTGCTTCAAGGAATAGCCTTCAGGAAGGCTTTCCTGATCTCAGGAGCATGTTTACCCCACAGCTTCAGCCCTGCAGTAGTGACAGATGAACAAGGAAAAATTCATCTTATCTCTGTTGGTTGTAGTGGGTCAAAGGAAAGAAACCCTTCCCAACTGAAGGAAAAAGGGAAAAGTATCTAAAGGGCAAGAAAACGTGAGGAAGCAAGGAAGAAGGACCTGCAGAAAGGACTTCCCTGAGGAAAAGTAAGAAGCATTTAAACACATTTTCTCTACTCCGAGCTGTGACTTTTACAGCTCCATTCAACAGAACCCATTTCCCAGCTATATTATCCTAGATCTGTGATGTCTCTCTTCAATGTTTACTATTTATATAGAGCCTCCCGGGTGTTACACCAGGAGAGCTGCCAGGCCCAACCAAAGCAGAAAAGCAAAGGCAAAAACCACAATCCCCCTCTGGTGCCAGTTCTCAGCAGCTCACAGCAAGCTGCTCGCAGAGAAGCTGTTGTTACCAAACAGGATCTTCTGCCACACACGGAAAGGCACCTCGTCAGCCAGAGGTTGGCATCTTAATGCTAGTCTTAACTACACGGTCACCCTCCCCATTTCTGGAGCAGGGGGTCACATTCATCCCATGGGTATCGCAGCTCGTGCCCTGAGAGCTCAGCACCAGCTTGGGGGTGCAGCCACAGCTCGGTTACTAATGGCTGGATGAGGTCCACTGCGACCACCTGTAGCTGATCACAGGCAACACAGCACAAGGCAACATGTAAAAAACCCACGAGATCAACAAATGACAAGAATGTAAAATAAACTCAGCAGGGACTGGCTCAACAGGAGCATGATTTGTTCCTATGTGCAGATCCACCTGAGACCCTGTACGCTATGTAATTCCTGGAGCCGGGGCCAGCTCGCATTTCTGTCGAGTGAAGATTTTCCATTTACTTTAATGGATCTGGAACTGGCCCAAGCAGAGCTGTATAATAAGCAATGGTTTTATTCAACAAGAGAAATAGCCTTCTCACTGACTCCCTCCTACTCCTCTGCACCAGCTGTAGGTCAGAATCTGCCACTCCTGCTTTTCAAGCTGAGTCTTCTCCCGAGGAGTTGGGTCTTTGAAACAAACCAGCGAACCAAAGCGGCATTTTCAATGGGGAAAGAGATTTATCTGACCGCCAAGGGCAACAGCTTCAGATGATGAGCTGGACTATGCCTGATCCAAACATCCACTCATTTTCTGAATAATGCCATGTCGATTTTGTACTCCTTTTAGTTTCTAAACTGGAGCTTCAGAGCTCTTGGTTACATTTTCCTTTAAAAGCATTTCTTATCTTAGAGCAGTAGCATGAGCCCAGACAAATACACAAGTTGAAAAGACAACAGAAACATTTTGTGCCAAGGAAGGATGGATGTAAGTGAACCTGGCTCTAATAACCATGGAAACAAAACACTCATCACGCGAAAATTATTCATACTGTTTTGAGGACTGTTCTGGAAGGCAATAACTTACTGCCTTGGAGGCAGCACAGCAAAGCAGCACAACCAGAATGTCAAGAGAGATGGGTCACAGAAGGAGCACAACTTGCCCTTATTCCTCCTAGGACCCAACGCAGCCTCCGGCTGCCAGGAGCTTGTGGTAGTGAAACCTCAGGGCATACCACTGAAGCCACTGTCATCTTTGCAGCTAACCTGAGCACATGTATGTGTGCTACCAGTGGTGGGGCTAAACTCCTTCCCAAAAGGCTACATTCCATCACCCCCAAAGGCTAGAAACCTCAGGGTGTGGGTTAAAACGCTGCAGGAAGGTCTGCATTGCTCTCTGCATGCTGGGGAAGGGAGGAGGATGGTGGAGCCAGCTACCAGCCAGCACCTCACCTGGTCTCAGCTGCAAGTTTACCCCAGCTCACCGTGCCAGTTTATCCCACAGGTAATCCTTCACCTGACACTATGTCAAAGATCTCCAGCCTGTGACTTTGGCTGAGAGATAATATATGAGATAGATAGTACAACGTGCCCAGGTCGCTTTCCAAAGGGTTGTCCCACAGTACTGGTTAGTCCCCGGCCCCTAGAGCCTGCTTCTCCTTAGGCTGTGCACGTGTGGGACCTCCTCTGCTCTCCCTGATTCTCACTCTAACTCCTCACCAAGCAAACAAACAAAAACCACACGTAACCCCCCGACACACTGTAAAACGCCTGAAACACAGTGATAGCATTTAATCCTCCTGGCAGCACATTACAGCAGCTTTCGAACTCTAAACAAGCTCTACATGCAGTCACAGCCTCACTTGTGAAATTATTTATCATGGGTTGGTTTATAGAGTCTTTTATAAGCTTCGTATTGGCTAATAATGACCTGGAGGTCTTAAGTCCTCCGGCTTGACAGATTCCATGTTTACGAGGCTGGGAGTTTGACTCCTGGAAGAGATTTGCAGTCTGGAGCCATGCTGTCTGCCTGACCGTATGCAATGAGGATCATTTATGCAATAAGAATTGCACTGGGCAAAATTTGCACCTCAAAGGCAGAGCTGGGCTGGGCGACGAGTACCCATGTCCCATGAAAAACGAGGTCTCACACGGCTCATCCCCTCACATCCCAATGGGAGTCAAGTATTTTTCACCAGGTGTAAATCAGACGTGCTTGCATCCAGCGATGACCCAAAATTAAGTGGATGCTGGCAAGCCTTTTTGGAGGAGCATTTTGCGGTTCATCAGCTCTGGGCAACAGCCACCCCCTTGCAAATTATGGGAGACTTCAGGAGTTTTCCAGTTGCTATCTACCTCAGGGATCCCAGCCCAGGGAGCACCTCTTCTCTCCATTGCCCATGAGGACCTACACGATCCTTCCTTCAAATCCCCTGGGAGGTGCAGATAAAGCCAGGCCGGAGAATACGGACAGTTTGTTTATTATAGCAGCCAGTTCACAACAGATATTAACAGAAGAGAAGCAGTGCAGAATAAAAACGTTGTCATTGGGTAACAGGCTGGAAGCTTTTCACTCAATGACCTAAAGTATAGGTATGTTTATGACATTAAGGTCAATACATTGGGATCTGGGGCTTTTAAAATAATGACCAGCTACAAATTACAGAGTAGCTGTAAGATTAAAAGTCCAGAGGTGCAGGTAATAACTTCATTAGGGGGCTTCTGAGTGCATGTGTTTGTATAAGCTTATATATAAATGTAAAACAAACACAGTGCAGAAGATGAGAAAGCTTTTTGCAATTTGGTATTTATTGACCGTAACAGGGAAGAGCCATAAGGGAAAAGGTAAAAGCTTTTGTTTTGGAAAATGACTGCCGGCTTTGAAGAGATATAACTGGCAGGCACCAGGTACAGTCTAAGAGTATAAAAAAGCCCTCCTGTTTTCAACGAAATCTTGAAAATAAAAAATAAAGAAGCAAAGAGGCACCCACAAGAGTGCCAGGTTTTTTTCCCTCACTCTTTTTCCTTTCTTATTTTTAGTGAGCTTTCTCTAGGCAACAATGAGAAGAGATTGAATTCTTCCTCTCAATTCAACATCAAGAAAAATCTGCAATGGGGAATGGGCAGCCACAAATGCCCACCACAGTTACTACCTGAACCCAGGGATCTCTCTTCTTGCTCTGAGAAGAGGCAGCACCCAGGGCTGCTGGACTTGATCGAGGGAGTAGCAAGCAGCTGGCCAGCACTGCATTAAACAGCGTGAGGCAAGCAGATGCAAACACAGGCGTGTTATGGCACAAGCGTGGGCAACTGAACTCAGCCACAGCTTGAGGACCAGCAAGGTTTTCTGATCTGTACGAAGGCTGCGGTATCAGCTCTGGTAGAGCAGCACATCGGTTTTAACCTTAAAAGGGAGGCTGTTTCTGGTGTCTGCTCTGCACAGTCTCCACAACACATGGAAAAAACAGCCCACAACGAGGCCACATGTCGGGGTCACATCCATGAGCTTTACGGCCCTTTCATACTGCCGGAGCAACCAAAGGAGGTGGGTGTACGAGGGCACCTTCCCCAGCTAGCTGGGCTGAGGCCAAGCAGAGTGAAAGGAATTTGTTTGTGTTACCTGCCTACATGAGACACCATCCTCATGTTTGCTACCTGCCCAAAAACAGTTGCCAAACAAACTCGCTGACACAAGGCGGGCGCTCATGCGGTTTTGCAGTCCCACCCCCCCACTCTGTGCTTTTGTTCCCAACAATAGCTTTCGTATTAGAAACCAGATGGCCCCAACATGAAGCCAGAGCACAGCAACCTCTGCTCTTTCGATTTTCAGAACTTTCCCTTGAATCCATTATTCATACAGGTCATTCTTTTGCAAGGTTAAATGAAAACCACAGCGTGCTCCTTACCTGCCAAATAAAATTAGAGCTTTCATTGCACAGCATTCAGACACCCTTCCCTCTCTCCACAGGAAGTCACGAAATTATCACCAAGCTGCTTAAGTGTGACAGCAGAGAGGATTTGGAAGAGATATTTGCCAGAGAGCAATATATGTTTACTGGAAGCTCATTCCAATGAGAAAAAATTAAGATGGTTTACGTTGCTGAGTGAAAAGTGCTGGTTTAACAGTATAGCCAGCAGGTGAGACGAAGACATTAACTAGGAGACTGGAAAATGCTTGGGGACATCACACAGCAAACAAGAAGATTCAGTCCAGGAGACTCAGGGACTTTTGAAATACTAGTTGACTTAAATGCCTTCTCTCTTTGATAGCCAGAGGGCATTGAAGACCAAACTTTCATAAAGCTGGGAGATCTGGGGGATGCAAAAGTCACTCAAGTAGGTGGAAGGACTCTTCACATTGTACACTTTCTGAGTGCACAGAAGCTTCTCCAGCTGCAGAGGTCTGCCACTGATCTCCTTCATACTCAGTATCTAATACTATGTCTTTCTTCTAATACCACATAGTGCTCAACCCACCTTCCATTTCCACAGACAACCTTTCTCCAAGGTACAAGCTCTACAAATGTCAGTCCTAGACTCTAGTTTTGGAACTTCTGACCAAATGCTTAATGTGTTCTGGCATTCCCCATTATGGTCCATGGGCAGAGAAAGTAGCCAGGACTCAAGTGTCCTTGTCATGCATATTTACATGAAATTCTGAAATAAAATCTCTGTAATATGCTAGTCCTCCCTTCTAATTTGTGGGCAGCTCCCTCAACTCTATCCTTTGAGTCCAGATCCCAAGAGAGAGGCTCTTGGCTACCTTCCCTTTGCCCAACTCTTCAGTGTGGACCTTAAGTGCTGAAGTTATCTTCAAAAGTTCACAATGTCATGGAGGAACACAGGGAGTCTGAGATGCTGAAATAGGTCATTTACTACTTATCAGCAAAAACGAGAAAGGAAACTGGAGTTGATGCTCCCAGACTTCCCCCAGAGCTGGGTTTTGCTGGAGGCATTGCCAGTGCTGAGGTACCACATCAGTGGTACTCTGGCAACACAGCACACACTGCTACTTGCACATAGGGCATATAATAAGGAGTTTAATGAAGAATTTATTCGGAATTCTTAAACTAATTGCTGGAAATAGCTAAGTGTGAGATGATCCAGATAAAATGATACGTTATTTGTATTTCTGCAGGACCTGCAGAGACTGCCCTGTTCCTTCCCTTTGTTGGCTGGAATTAGTGCAGCAGTGCAAGGTATAAAACAACCGTTAGATTGGGCAGGAGAGGGAGAAGAGCAGAAGGAATTCACCAGCCACCATGCATGCAGCAAGCTCACCAAATCAGGATATCACCGTTCCTCCAAAGCAGGCTGAATTTGCAAAGGGGAATCCAAGGCCAACGTAGACACAAGACTCCTGTTCAAATATTTAGGGCATGACCACAGTGCGTTGGGTGTTTTGTCTCATATTGCCTGTCCAGAGCCTGGAAACATACCTGGAAGCCAGCAAGAACTAAACCTTAGGGACATCTTTTTTGTCAGCTTTCCAGGAAATGTTTACTTCTGATTTCACAGTTCCAGGCTCAAGCTGTTGTCTGTACAGCTCGCTACAAAATGAGGATGAGAGGTTCTTACACTATTATTGAAGTCTTTGGGGGAATGGGAGGAACAGAAGACAGGTCTTCTAGTAGGTACAAATACTTCAGTAGCTGAATAATCTTCTTAAAGAGCCTGACTGAGTCCCTGTCTCTTGTTTTCCCACCTGTGTTGGGAAAAGAATTTGCTCTCTGAGCTGTGCTGCATCAGTCCGCGGGCTTCACAGAGGACAGGGAAAGGAAGCACAGGGGTCACTGGCTGCAGCCTGATCCTTCTACCAGTTACACCAGCACCATGAATGCTGGGATGAACATTTCCTTTAACAATGAGGCTACAGAACAGGAAATACCCTTGGAACAAATTCCAGCTGTACCATGGCATGTACAAAAGACTTTATATGTAAGTGAAAGTCACAGGCTTGATATTTCCTTTTATCTTGGAAGGAGCAGGGATTGCTTCCCTTGCAAGCTTCACCCCCTTTAGCCACCACTTTCATATACCTGTAGGGACACATTTAAAATCTGTGACTCCATATGTGGGACAGAAGGACAGAAGCTATGCTCCCTGTTGTGAGCTGGGATTTATCCCAAGGGCATTTACACTGCCACCACAGCCCAGGGCATGTCAAGCCTTGACCCTGAAGTGAGAAGAGCAGTGGGGCTGCAATGAGCCCTGCCATGGCCAAAATGCTGGTTCCCAAGCCAGCTGGGGAAAAGCTGGGTGAGACAAGCAGGACTTGACCCTGGGACACACCACACTGAGAGATACCACAAGGCTGATTTTGCTCCCAGGAGCAACAATCTCCTTGGAGCATCTCTTTCTTTTCCATCTCAGCCCTTCACATGCTGATACCTGAAGCGCTGGTACCACAGTCTTGGGCTGCTTCAGCGCAGAGGAGGACGCAAACACCAGATAAACACACAAACGGATTTCAGACACAATTTCATTGCGGAGATTAAGAGCTAAGAGCAAATCAAGGGGCTGCTGGGCGAGACGTTACCATGGAACAGCAGTTCACATACTCCTGGTCCCCCACCGATAAAAGGGAAGTGAGGCGAATTACTCTTCTGTCACAAGCTAAAGATGTCACACTGAGACTTAATGGAGTTCACTTTCCTCAGAAGGAGAGGAGGGATTTTAGTGGCCTATCCTATAACAAATTGTCAGGGGAAGCAACAAACCTGAAACAGCAGCTAGAATTCAGATGCAATTCTGATCAAAAAACAAGAGAGAGGTTTCAAAGAATAAAGGCTGTTAAGCATTTGACTCAGCCACCAAGGAAAGGCGTGAATCTCTTGGGAGTCTTCAAGTGAAGAGAAGATTTTTTTCCTGGAGGTGAGCAATGGCCGAACACTGTTTTCCAACGTGAACCCAGTGACCAGTGGGTAAACTTCCACAGACCCCACCAGGCTGTTATTTAAACAAGAACATCCGTCTGTCTCTTACACAAAATAAAGAAGTGACAATTGGCCAGACCTTTTCTGGAAGTGTCTGTGGCCATTTTGTGCCCCAGCCAGCTGGTGGAAGCACAGGAAAGACAAAACAATTGAGGATGGAGGGACTTCTGGAGGTGTGTGTTGCACGTACCTGCTGAAGACAAAGCCAGATTAGAGCAGCGTGCTCAGGGCATATTTCTAGTTGAGTTTTTAGTATCTCCAAGGACTGAAATCCATGCCTGTTTTGACGTTTGATGACCCTCATGCTGAAAAAAAGTTCCCTAATACCAAATCAAGATTTTCCTCATTTAAACTTCCATCCAGAGGAAGCAAACTGGAAGCCTGAGTTGCACATCGCTATTGCTGGAGATACCTCAGTGGTGAGGAGCATCGGCATAGCCCCAGCTGGGTTTGTGCTCTGGCGCGGGGTGAGTGAAGGGTCTTGTCGGACCACGCCAGCACCCCTCCCACTTCTCCCCTAGGGCATCCCAGCCCTTTCTGCTGATCATAGCAAGCTGTTGTGTGGTCTGTGCAGGAAGGTTGCAGTCTGCCAACTCTTTTCAGCTGGTTTAATTATTCTCTCATAATAACTCTTCCCCTTTTTCTATGAAGAACAGATGATCAACACGGATTGCATGGCTTTTCAAATGCTGCTGTGTATATCAAGGGAATGCTTTCCAGCCACCTTCCCCCACCTCCCCCCAGATCCGTGGGGCTGAGCTCGCTCAGCTGACTCCAGAGTCCTAACTTCAACAATGACAGTGTTGCCAATACCGATATTAAACTAAATGCTTTCCACGTTGGGGCACAAGTAACAATAGTCAATATTTTGGTGAGGCTGAATTACAGGCAGCAGTTTGCAACAGCTGCCTTCAGTTTTGGCTCTAACACCCCGCTCCCCAGTGAGGTACAACACGCCATTTGATGAATTCCACACTCTGTTCTTCAGTTACAGTTTATTAAAAGATGGATTAAAACATTGGCACAACAGTGGCCACAAGAATATTTTTCCAGCAACATCATCCAGAAGGCTTTGGAGATGCAGAATTGTGTCTAAATCGGGACACCATTCATCCACGGTTTGGACTGGTGTTCAGAAAGCCAATGCTCTCTGTCAAAAGAGGGTTTTGTTACAAATAAAATAAATCTATGTGGGCTCAATATTGACATACATCATTACAGGTATGGTAAAGTCTGAGAAGCACCTTTTGAGCTTTGAGATCAATGTATAGAGACCGGCAAGACTTGGGAAAACATTGATTACAAACAGCTGGTAGACATCACATGAGCAGCAAGATCTGCACCGAGTTCAACAAGTTATTCTTCCCACTGCGCTGCCTGGATGCAGAATTTAATGCCAGTTGTGCAGGAGTTGAGTGGCCCTTCCAGGGGACACACTTTACCTGTCCCACATGTATGAATCCTGTATCCCATGTTATGACACACACACACCCACCAGGTCATGGCTTTTACAGAAAAAGTGAGAGTCTGTGACTATGATCATGGAAAAATCATCATGAGCAATTGAGTTAGTTCCATGCAATGCCATGACAAGTTATAATTCAGGAGAAGACAGGGAAGTGGTGGGAGCTGAAGTCAGCACAAGCCAAGAGCCATCAACAAACCTCCATCTGAGCTGAAATTCTCCTTGTTCAGCCCCTCACTCTTCCTGCTGAGCATGCAAAACTGTTCAGGAGGTCTTAGCCAAACTATTTGGTGTGAATGAAGACACAGGGCAGAAACCAAGCTTTTGGAGCTGCGGATCTGATCTCTGCTGCACTGGGAAAGCCCAAGGTCAGCTGTCTACTTGCATGCCAAGCCAATGATCTGGCCACTGTCAAAGAGGAGAGGGCACTCACCAGTCCCGCTCAGCCCAACTTTTCCCTGCAGCTGAAGTGCTCCATCCTTCGGAGCACTCCAACAGAGGGATAGGAGATGCATTCCTGCACATAGCACTAGCTATCTTGGGCATCTTTCCTTTTATAAGGAAACTGTAAATGCTGTAAACCATTCAGCCAGGATCAGAGATTGAAGGGTTAAACCTTAACCCAGGTGTACGCCTGCTGGAGGACTGCTTAGAGCTGCCGCAACGAACCAGCCATTGTGCTGTGGCCAGACCTCCTGGAGAAAATTTGCTGTTTCTTTTTTTCCTTGGTACAACTCCCAGCTTCACCCTGAGAAAAAGCGCCTCAAAAGATCATTTCCTGGAATTACACTGTGCCAAAGACGTGGAGCTGCCGCTTGCTGGCAGGCAGCAGCCATGTGCTGTGGTTGGCCACAGAAGCCATGGGCACCAATGAAGTGACAACCTCAATGAGAGGGTTTGCAAAGCACTGTGCATGCTGCAGGGACGGGCAGGGGAAGGGCACCCCTGGCAGACTTGTTTCAGATGTTCCTTTTCAGGAATCATTACTTTACCCACGAACCCCCCTGGGGGAGCTTTCACCATCCCGCCCCCTCCACTGTGAAGTGAGGAGTTAAGGCATCACCCTGGCACGTCTTGCCCTCCCCACTCGTACTTTCCATTTTCATCGCTGACATATACAGACATGTGCTAACACTTGGTCCTTTGGGGAGCTGGCCTGGATTTTCCAAATTCTGTCCTCACACCAAATCACATCAGAAACCACCGGCAGCTGTGTGGAGGAGTTGGAGGGGACACTATTTTGCATTTCATCTGCCTTTGTGCTTTTGCATTTGCTGTGAGGGTATGCAAGCTGGACTCAGTCCTGTTGAGATACTCCTTCTTAAAGTGAGATTAAAAATATTTTATTTATTTCTTACACTACCTGGTTCCACATAGACTCCCAACCCACCGTAACAGCCCTGCTCCTGAATTTCTTTGAAAATTAGCTTGCATACAATGGATCTTTATTCTGAAGCAGTGCGTGTTGTGTCCCAAAGCTGGATTGACAAAAGGATGCTATTTTCAGAAGTGAGTAAATATTTTCTCCGAATGGGTACCATGGGAGTCCTTTGAGCATTCCCTCCCCAAACTAGACAGATGTGCATGCTGCTGCTTCAATAGCTCAATACCAGCCTTCACAAAAGTCAAATTTCTGAGAGCTGCCATTGAAAGCTGAAGACAAGCTAGCTTGAATACAACTGGGAGATAAACGAAGGAAACAGCACCAATAAGTTGCACAAGACTGATCCCACCCTAAACAAGCCCATCTTTGATCGCATCTATCTCAGCTCTGCTGACCCTGCTCCTTCCAATGGGCCAGTCCACCAGCAGGCTCAGTTTGCTGAAATCAAAGTCTGCTGGAGCCCAGCCCTGGGAGCAGTGTGAGGGCACAGACATCCCTCCCACCTAAAACAACTCCTCTTTCTTACAGATGCACCCAGCCCAGACTTCCAGATGTGTCAAGCAGAGCTCCATCATACAGGCTTCCTGTGATGGGAACAAGGGCTTTTCATTACTGTACAAGGAAAGAAGTAATTTGCTTTGCTTGCAGCTTCAGCCAAATCGGGCCACACATGCAGAAGTTTGGGGTTTACATTAGCATAACTCCACTGGCTTTTGCCAGACCGTAACAGATGTCCCCCATGTCTACGGCAGGTTGAGTTCAAGTCGAGCCCCAAAATAGCACAGACCTCTAGCAGTCAGAAGACAGAAGTTAATTCCTCCAGTCCACTTACCATATGTTCTATTTTGGTGTGTAGTATCATGCAGTAGAGGGGGGAAAAAAATCTTATATGCTGACATAGGCATTCATTATAAATATTTAATGTCTGTCAGTCAACCCCCTTTCATCACACCACTTAAGGGAACCTTCATCCACGCAGAAGACCTCACTCAGAGCTTGTCGTGAGTGTGGGCCCAACAGTGACAAAACACCTGCAAGTGTCTACACATTAACGCAACTTTTTCTTGGAAACCAGAGTATCTGCTGTTTAAAGGTGCAGCCGCTGAGAACTCCCACAGGCTTCCCAAAGAGGGTGAAGCTCCAGGAAAGAGCAGTTCCAACCCACAGTACAGAAGGCGGTATTTTGGCCTGAGAGCAGTCTACAGTTCCTAGTGCACTCTCTGCACACCCCTCACATCACAGCCGTGTATCGTGCTGGAGACCAGTGGTGTTTTCCGGAGGGAGATGTCCCCCCACAGCAGTCTGTCCAGCCACAGTGACATTGTTCTAGTTCGAAGGGTTTAGAGATTTGTTTCTCCATTTCAGTTCCCCCTAATTTATCCACACAGGAGACCTGACCTCTCCAGAAATTCGCTTTCCTATCAGAAAGCACACTGGGGCATCCCAGCCCTTCAGAAGCCAGCTCTTCCCTTGTATCTGTAGCTTACAGCATGGACGGGGCTGCAAAGCGACGGAGATGGAAAATGAAACGGTGACACTCACATCAAGGGAAGGTGAAGTCCCCAGAAACACAGGCATCCCAAACCAACAGCAGCAGACCCATTTTATGTACAGAAAACTTCCTCCAGGCAGGCACCAAGTGAACAAAGTACATTTTCATTTCTCAGATCTATCCAGCCCGTCTTAAGCCTCAGCTTCACAAGTGGAGCAGGGCGCAGAAGCATCCCTTTAGCTGGCAGCAGTACCAAGAAAGATGCATCCCTTTACATTGACATAAATCACAGGTCATCACAGCTCGTGCTCGCCACACACAGGATAGATAACAGGGGCAAGTGCCACAGCTCGGCTATGACTTAGCAAACGACATTTTTCCTCCATCGGCCGTTGACAGGCACTCGGTTTTCAAACCAGTCACAATTCAGAAGGGCTGTGCAGAGCCAGAGGAAGCAGCCTTGATCCAGCAGAATCTTGTCACTGGTGTCCTGCCTCTGACTCAAGCAGCTGCTGCAGAGAAAAGCTCAGAAATTAAAGATTTGCTGGGTAATAAATACTTCAAAAATAGTTCACCTAATAAAGAAGATCCTTCCTCACTTAACAGCTGTTCTCTTACCTCCAAAAAGCTTGGTGGTTTATAGCTTGTGTATCACTAAGTCAAATAAATCCTTTCTCTCGCATTTTACTGTATCTGTTTTAAGCTTTTTCTGTTTTCTCTTATCGTTGGCCTCCATGATGGCACCTGGCACAGTGGACAGCTATTCCCTTACATCTGCAGTGGTGCCAGGCTCTCTGAGGCAAGGACAGCATCACTGTGTGAGACCAGGAGAGGTGCACACCATGCAGCAGGCACACATCACCATGAGCAACCTACAGTCCTTCTCCACCAGACCCTCCCTCCCACCGTTCTCCTGACCATGATTCCCCACCATGGCTCTCCCACTTTCTAGCAGCAAGACAACCTTCATCCACAGCCAGGCTCCCCCACAGCAGCCATTTCCTTGACATGATCACATGTGACTCTCTCCATTAGCATTTCTGGCCGCTTGCAGTCCCAGATCTCTAACACTTCCACTAACCCTGCTTTCCAAGTGCAAGAGACACACGGGCTTTTCACGGCAGACTGCTGCCTTCCACTGCAGTCACTGTGCAGGCAGCCCTGTGCTCTGCCGAGGACTGGGACCAGCACAAATTCTGCTGAACACAGCCCAAACCTTCCAAATGGGGCCCAAAATGCCCTTGCTCCTCCAAGCCATCTGCCTGTTATGGGAACAGCAACCATCATCCCGGGAGAAGAAAAACTCCTTCTCATCCAGAGGTGTTGTGCCTTCCCCAAAAAGGGTCATTTTCACCAAACAGGAGGTGGCACACGAAATTGGGAAAAGGTGAAATGTTTTCTCTGGCAGCAGGGAAGGCGTGTAAGTGAGCAGGAGTCCTCCGCTGTGCCTGCCCCAGCACACAGGGCTGCACGGATTACAGTCACGGCAGTGAGGGAGTCAGGCTGTAATGAGCATCCTCCAGCGAGATAAGGTAAATTCATGTCACAGTCTTCCTACTGAATAGCTGTAAATACAATCAGGGCTGGATTTCAGCCAAGGCCGTGTTCAGCTGACGGCGAATTGCAATTAGAAATGAAGCACAGTTTTGTTTCAAATGGTGCGACTGCATCCCCAGGGCTGCAGGGGATTTTCCATCAGTGGCACTATTTAAACCGAGATTGGATGTCATACACGATGATAGAAACAATACTGGATTAGTCGATCACTTTTGGGCTGTATAAACCACCGCCTCAGACACTAAAGGCTTATGCGAAGGACTCTCAGGTGATGAGAGCAGAATCTTGATTTTAAGAGCACCTTTCCAGTCCACGTGACTAAACAGCAGAAGAACCTAGATGGCAAGTTGTGTAAGTGATTCATCAACCTTCTGGCTCACCAAGAGATTTTAGCTGCGACACACTCCTCGGTGCAGTGCTAATACTGGCGTTGTGGCTTTGGGCTCACCCGCACTTGCAACGCCAGCGCAGTGGGACTCTGAGAGCCGTAGTGGAGAAAGCACAGAGCTTTGTGCACCCACATCAGTAGACCCTGGCTGCTCCCATGTCATCTTCTCACGGGACCTCGAGCTACTTGAAAGAGGAGAAAGATGCTCCCACCACTATAGATAAGTCAGATCAGACACTGCATCCCAAAGTTCCAGATTTAGGTTTACATCAAGGGGAGAAGAGGGAGGGAGGAACAGGGTAATCCACATAGCCCCAGTAAGTCCAAAGTGCTTGCGTTTGTCTCCACCCCACCAGCTTATTGATTTTGGCTTGCAATCACAAGCAGGTCTAATCAAAACAAGCAAACAAATAATTACTCATTTGCTTCTGCAAATCCTACAGCCCCCGCTGGAAACCTGCGCACTAGTAGTTACACCCCAGTCACCAACAACTTCTGCTCTAGCCCCCAATTCCCCCAGCCATGCCAAGCTCCACAGACATCAGCACCCCTTCACACTGGGGCCATGTCCTTGCCAGCAGCCCACCAGCTCCCGGGGTGTGCAGACCCTCCTGCACCACCGTTGGCATTTCAGGCAGGATCCTGGCCGCTCCAGGGAAGATGTTGAGAGTTCCCTGGAGGCAAAGTACATCCTTATCTCTCCTTCCTCAGGGGTCAGCAAGGACCAAAGCCAGCAATACTGGAGGAGGCAGAGGCCCCAGCTTGGCCCTGGTCCCAGCTGAAGACATGATGTAGCAAGCACGTATCTGTCTGGAAGAGGTCAGTCAAGTGCCTCCCACTTAATATTTAAAAGCTGTTTCTCTTTTCAGCCCCACGTCTCTGGAGTGCTCATGGCTCACAGCACAACAGACCACATTCACATTTTTCAGATGTGTATAAATGTTAAAAATAACCCTCCGGGTATCTCTTCAAACAGGGATGGAATCAAGCCTCTGAACAGCCCATTGCGACTCTGTGTCAATTTGCGGTGATCCTTGGGGGAGAAGGAAAGGGCAGGGTGAAGAGGGAAAGGTATTTTAAATCGGAAAAAGTGATGAAATCGCCTGTCCCCCTCCTCACCGTTTGGTGCATCACTGCAAGATCTCCTCACCAGCTGAAGAGCTACGTTGCAGGAACGGGTCCATAAAAGACTTGAGGAAATTCCCAGCATTGCTGAGCGAGGGCAACTGGTCACAAGAGTCAGAGTGTTACCAGGCTACGTGGCTCAAGAGATTGAGACCGGATTGATTCCTGTTGCAGAGTGGCCTGTCGAGGGGCCAATATCGCTCCTTCGGCTGATTAAGCAGGAATATAGTTTGCAGCAGGAGAGTTAAACTTGCAATCTTGGGAAAAGAAAAAAAAAGAAAAGGAGGGGGAAAGTACAAGACTATGTTCCAGGGAAGGACATTAACATCATGGTGTGCACCACTGCTGTCCACATCAGAGCTTTGGAAACATGAGGGGATGGATTAGACAGACATAAAACTGCAATGGGAGTTGAAGAGAGCTGCAGCAGCCTCGAGAAGGTGGTACCCAGGCATCCCGCTCTGGGTCTGGGTGGTAGCTGGGGCTCTTGGCTTTGCACACGCTCCAGGGGACAGAGGAAGGTGATGGCCACTCAGGCAGATCCACCTGCAAGGCTACTGAACCTGCATTTTTAGGAGTCACATTTTACTGTATTCTCTGGATAGCTGAGAGGGGAATAACTGCTGCCGCTCCTGCTACAAAGGGGTTTCTGGATGTTGAAAGGCGTTCAAGAATTGGGTTTCCTGGTTGGGCTGGGAAAGATTTTTGAGGGGAGCTCACCTTTCACGGTTTCCATACCACTGTTTGTTCAATAAACCTCACTGCCAGCTGGATCAGGCTTTAAGATAGCAGACAAAAGCCTGGATGCATTTCTGCATTGGAAGGCTGGCTCCGAGGCGATGTCAGAACAGGGAGAAAGGGCAGGGAAGTGAAAGGACTCATGCAAGCAATGGGAAGAACGTGGAGGGTGCATTTCTAGGTATTGCCCCATGTTCATTCAGCACAGCCTGCCTCAGACCCCCATCTTGACCTAACGCCCTTCACTCCCTATTGCAAGTCCCACCAGGTCAGCGTGTGGTGGTGGCCCAGGACCACATGCAGAGGCACGGTGCTCACAGCAGCACCGGCAGCTGCCTGTCAGCATGATGGATCGAGTGAGCCAGCAGGATCGACCTCAGCCAAGTCCGTGCGTGCGACCGAAAATGCTCAGAGCAGGGGCCGAGGTCTGAGGATCTCAGATGTTGGTCTTGAAGAAGTAACCCTGCAGACCCACCAAGATGCATGGCCATCGAGTGCTAGTTTGTTTAATTGGGGTGTGTTGCTCTGCTTGCCAAGGGAAAGCTTAGAGGGTGTTTTCTTTGTATTGGCTGAGAAGAAGAATTTGTGGAGGATCCAGAAAGAAAAAGGAAGTTTTTTGGTTTGGTTTTCTTACTTTTCCCGCCCCCCCTAGAATTTATTTTTCTTTTATTTTGGCAAGATAAATCCCCCCTTATCCCCCACCCCCAGACAGACAGAGTGGGAGCAAAGGACAACAGACACAAGGGAAAAGGAACTCATCTCGTGACAAGAGAGACAGGGTCAGGTCAGGCCCGGACTTCTTAGAAGAACAAAAAGGCTCATCAGTCCTTCAGACCAGAAAGAAACAATCCTCCTCTCCCCACCGCTGCGGTCCTTCTCAGCAAAGCCTCCCTCAAAATGTGACAGATTGGAGAGCGGCCAGTCATCACCTCATCAGCATTCAGCAGCTTCGCCTCAGCACGTGGGGGATGGAGGCGGCGAGCAGGGAGAAGGCAAGGCACATCTCTGCCTTAGCGTGCCCTCCGCAGCTCTGGCTTCATCCCCTCCATGGCATGCTCAAGCGGCTGGCAGATGGGGACATGGACAACACCCATGACTCTGAGTTTGCATGGCAGTCCCTGCCAGCTGCAGCATTCGGGGCTTCAAAAAGGGAAGGGAGAGAACGGATGCACAGATCAGCTGAAGTGAATGAATCCTCTGCGCTCCTCCAAGGCCAACAGCTCGACCCCCAGGTTTCCTCTTCCCTTCCCAGCTATGACTCAGTGTTGGCTCCTCTTCCTCACTTCTGGTCTGGGTGGGAGACTGGAGCATGCAGGGGAGAGGACAGAGGGGAAGAGAAGGATTGCTTATGCAGAAAATATTTGCGTGCTGACACGAGGACACACACAGACACACAGATGCAGGATCTGTGCAGCATTATCTCGAGTGCTTTTGGCCAGGGAACTCCTCATGGTAGGTCCCACTGATGGGGCCAAGCACCTGCCACTCTGCAGTCCCTTGTGCAGTAAAGGGACTGGCTGGGACACTTTTCTGTCACCTCTCACGCTGGTACAGGTGGCAGCTGTAAAAGCAGGAGCAGGTCTCTGGCTGGTTTCTGTGAGGCAAGTTTACGGGGACAGCTAGAGCTGGTCACAACATCACCTGTCTCCTGGCACTGAAAAGATGTGCCGTTCTCTTTCCCACCCAGTCTATGAGCAGCAAAAGGGCCGCATGGGACCTTTCAGCTCAGCATGTTTCTGTGGGCTAGTGACGACCTACAGGAGCCCCGACTTATACCTGCAGCTCCTAGTTTTCCAAGCATCCTCCTGTTTAAGTGCTAGTGTAGCTTCAAGGTCAGGGAAGGTCAGGTGCATCTAGCCTTGTGCGACTGATTTAGATTTCTTCTTGTCTTCTTCTCTCCCAGCCCTGCATCTTAGAGCTCTGACACCACCTCTGTAGTTATTTCTTCTGTCTCAGATTTCACTGAGTTGTGGGTGCCAGGCTCTTCATCTCCTTCCTTTGTGCTCCATCCTGCATCTCTTCCCGTCTGTTCAACTGCCATCTCTTTTTTATCTCTCACCTCATCTTCAGCCTCAATCACTGCCAGAGTCCATGTCCTCCTATTTCCACCCTAGATTCACTCCAGTCTCCCACCCTGCAGGCTCCACCTCCGTGGCCGATTTCCTGACATGCTATTTCTTAGGACCAGTGTTCCAGCTGCGTCCTCCCAGCCGCTTTGGAACAACCAGCTGTGCTCTTCATTTGCAAGGCTTTCCTCCCTTGGCCTCATGACTCGGATCTCTCCTTTTTTTCCCCCCAACTTCTTAGTCACTCCTTGTGCTCCCCGGAATTACGCAGTGAGCAGTGTCAACTCCCTTCTGAGACTGTCCCTTACCAAGATTCCTACAAAAAGCCATGAATAAGGCTACTCATGTGCTAAGACCTCTGGCCGTTCAATACTTTCTCATTACTTCATTGCACTCCTCCCTCTGTCTGTCATCATCTGAGGGCTCTTGTCTTGAGCTATGATGGGGCTGCTTTCTGGCACACAACTATCCTTTCATTTGGAGCAGCCCGTGACGGGGCCTCTTCAGCATGAGAAAAATTGTATATAAATAGCGCACAATACACCTCACCCTTGTGATCACTGCGGGGACACAATTAATGAACAAGCCCCTGGTACATAAAGGTGCATTCAGACTGAATATCACAAGCATTTTAAAAAATGTTCTGGGTTATTTTAGCACCATAGAATGACTGGTGGGATTTACTTTCTCAGGCTCTTTCCAACAGCTGTCCACGGCCCTCCAAGCATCCATCAACTTGTTATGAAGCTCTTGGTTGTTATTACAAAGGAAAATCTGGATTCAGCAGTGGATTCAGCATTAATTTTTATGGATGTGGAGCAATGAAAATTGATTAAAAGAATCAGATGCAGAAAAAAAGATCAAGATGCATCAACTGTTCCTCTCTCCAATGATAGCACATTTGGCATTTGTTTTCCCTGCCCTGTGGTCATCTACAGAGGAGGCAGAATAAATCCCCTTGCCTAAAACAGTGGAACCACCATGAACAAGACTTATCAGAGTCAGGATCAGAGCAAGCCCAAAATATTGCACATTGAAAAATAGTTAACATTTTATTGTAGGGAGAGGGGTCAGCCTCCCATTGCTTGATGAACCATCAAGTACATCCAGCCAGCAGCTGGAGAGATAATTATGGCCCCACGCCTACCCCATGGGACCTCATTCCTTTTCCCAGAAATGGGGGAGAGGTCCCTGCTCATACCAGTCTCCCCATGTAGGAACTGGGCTTGGTTTGTTTTTATGTTCTACATATACATAAACAGAGAGCTAAGACCTGGGTGTCCATCTGCAAAAAAAAAAAAAAAAAATTGGAAATGGTCAATGTGCATAAACTCCACTAAAATTTCAGCAGAAGTTTGTTCTGTCTCTTTGTTTGCCTCTTTCCAGTTTTGTTTTTAATGGATTTTCTCCATGTTCTCTAGGACGAAGTTAAAGAGAGGAGAACCCTAGTTATATATATTTAAGTGGTATCACAGAAGCACATTACTCATCAGGTGCTGGAGACACAGCCAAGAGGAAGGATGAGGTTTTGGAAAATAAAGTTTTGAGATTTGGGGCTGGGGGATGGGGGGGAGGAAATCTGTGAACCCCTTCTGAGGGATCTGAAACAGCACGTGATGTAGGGAGGGTTCCTTCAGAGGTCCTCACCTTGACAAAAATGTGGCAAGTTTCTACGGAATGATAATTGCTGTCCTTTCTCAGCCCCTAAGACCTCTCAGGGGCCTCTCAAGTGCTGCCTCCTGGCATGATGCCATGTTATAAGCACACACATCCCAGTTCACACACTCTCCACTGCAAAGTTTCCACCACTCTGCCATATAAACACCTTGACAACAGGTTACAGTGTGCAGGGAACCACAGATATAACTTTTGCAAATTAAAAAAAATGCGGTGCCGAGATGTGCAAGTATCCTAATTCCTGCAGTATGGCTCACTGGCTCTGATCCCAGTGCCTCAGCACAAGGGGGTTGACTGTCAAACAGGGCAGACCCTACTACCTTGAAGGGCAAGCAGAGGTAGAAATGGGGATTGCAGTATGGCAGGCAAAGTACTGCCTCAACAGCATGAGATTGAATTTCTACACCTCTGTTTCTCTAAATGTTGCCCATGCCCAGATGCAGAGGCCTTTTCCCTTATGCATTATGCACCCTTGCATTGGATGCGATCAGAGCAGGTTAAAAGCAATCCCAGCCCTGCTTTGCCACGTCTGTGCTTTAGGAATTGGAAACTGTTTTCTGTTGGCCATAATGGCTATTTCACACCAACACCAGAAGCTCAAATAGAAGCTATTGATAAAATATTCTGTTAGCACTGTGGAGAGCTTTCTTTGCTGGCCCAGCTGTGAGAACACTTGCAGATGATATATCACATGCCTATTAAAAATAGATGCATTTGCTGAATTTTCAAAGAACAGGCTTAACAATATGAGTATTATAGAGAGAGACGCCAGCGTGACACTGTTACTGCATCATTATTTAAGATTTTGAGCACATTAGATTAAAAGGTGTTCATCCAAGCTTATGCAGGTGATGAAATCATATTCACATCACCCATTCCAAGAGCCTAAGGCCAGATACCACAGAATCATATAGAATCGTCTGGTTGGAAGAGACCTTTAAGATCATTGAGTCCAACCTTTCTCCCTGCACTGCCAGGGTCCCTAAACCATGTCCCTCAGCACCACATCCACACATCTCTTAAACACCTTCAGAGGATCACCTGGCAGCATCTGGCTCTTATATTTCCTCCTGCTTTCACTGTGAGCCAAATCCCTTGTGTTTGCCAGGAAAACAGGCTTCGAGAGAAAAAGAATTGACCGTTTCTTTTGATGTTTGTTCCAGTTGCTAATCACTCTACCACGATAAATGTGCAGCTTCGTTCTGGCTTGTGATGTCTGCAATCAACCACAGGTCCTCGCTCTGTCCTTCCTGCGAGATACCCAGAGATTTCTCTCCAGGGAGATGCTGCAGAGGTGATAAGGGCACCTCACAATCTCCTTTCTGTGAAGAAAGCAGAAAGAGCTCTCTAAGCCTCACAGTGTCAGTCACCTTCCCCAGTCCTCAAGTCACTTCTGTGCCTCCTTTCTCCAGGGAGCAATGGCTCAAGCTGGCTCTGCGGGGCAGTCAAAAAGGAGCTGTGGTTTCTATTCCACAGCTTGGTCCAGACCTTCTGTGCTGCAGGGCGATCTCTGTCACCATACCCACGTACTGGTGCACGACCACAGTGCCTCCAGGAGGTGACAACCCATTTAGCATGCGTGAGCTTTACTTCTCTCTGGATCTGGAATGAGGTGTTTAAATGCACACTGTGTGAACAGGCCTGGTTTGCCAAGGAACCCAGGTCACTGTTGTTATCTTAACTAGCTCTTGTCTAGTCCCACATTCCTTTCTCAAACTAAAAAAGATGTTTTGAATGTCACAGACCAGAATGATTAAGGCATTGGTGTCCAGAAGAAATTCCCATGCCATTAATTTCTTACCTCTATCTCCCCTCGCCACTGCCATTCATCAACTCTCTTTCTCTCACAGCCTCAGTTCTTTCCTGCAAAGAGAGAATAAAAAAGAAGTGAAGGAAGGCTGGGTGAGAAATGCTTGGGATACACATCATCCACCTGTGTGGTAGCTCTCCTTAGATCCAGGTATGTCCCTGATGCCAGCTATAGGATCTAAAATTTTAAAAGCAAAGATGTCTTACAGCCCCTCTAACTCCAATAGAAATTGGGTCTGCTTAGCAAGGTAGAAGGTCGGTGATGGCTGGTCAATGGAGCCTTTGGAATCAGCTCCTGTGGGAACCCATCCCTTCACAATGGATAACCATCCCTCCATGTACAATGGATGTCCTCCTCTCCATCCATCCATAAGGGATGTCCATTCCTCCATCCAGCCATCCATGACAGATGTGCATGACAAATGCAGATGCCATGTACACACAGTAGCACCGAAAGACCTGGGACACCACGTAGTCACACTCAGCAGAGGTGCTAGGAGCCAGCGGGCCGGTGTGACCACAGCCAAGCAGCTGCCTTTGCCTGTGCCACTGCAGCTCTCCTGGTGCTCTCCTCCGTGCGCACAGGCACGCTCTGTTGGAGGTGCGAGAGAAGTGTCCTTTCAGCCCCACTGCTTCAAAGTGGAGGGATGTTTTTCTGCAAGACTGCCACAGGGATTTTTAAACAGGCTTCCCATTCATACAGAGGTCAATTAATGTAGGCACCTTTGGTGGTATTTTCAGAAGCCCCCAGATACCAAAGGGCTTTGAAATGCTGCCTGCAATCACAGAGCTGGGCTCTGTGAATACCTGGACCCACATAGCAGCACCGAACGCCAGCTAGCCCCAGGTTTTGACAAACACTCATTTTGCTCAACTCTGCATGTGCCCCCACCCCGCAATAAAGAAGGGTTGGTGTAATTAGGGTTGCCTAATTTGCTGGTTGCTGTGTTATCCATGCCCAGAAGCTCCAGGCTGTTTCCTTCTCACAGTAGTGGTGATGAAAGAGCAACACTGTGCAAGAGAGCGGTGGTGGTTGCAGGAGACAAGGAGACACTGTGATCTTAAACCTGGTTTTTTCTCACCCCCAACCCCATTCCTCTGTCCTTTGAAACATCCCTGCTCTGGGTGCCAAAGAGATAGCATCAGAAAAAACAACTGTCACTTGAACATCTCGGAGAAAAAGGCCAAACCTCCCATGCCCTCTGTAGAGTTTACATAGGGCAGGGGGAAGAAACCCAAAACATCACTTGACTTGGCAGGTCTGCTCCTGGGAACCCAGAAGGATGTTTGACCTTCTCCAGACAAGCACGGCAGTTGCCCTGCACTTCCAAAGAAAACCTCTGCAGTTCTGGGAAGTTCAGGAAGGATTCAGAGGAGGCACCGAGCTCTCTCAACCAGGAAACAGGAGGACAGGCTGAACAGTTCCCTCCAGAGAAGCCTGGATGGGGAGAAAAGAAACAAAATATTTTGCCCACACTGAGACTAACCCCAGCTTTTGGTGTTTCTGGACAATAACTTCTTTGGACAATGCTCTTGGTTGGGCTTTGTCAAGAAAAGAACAGCTGAAACATTAACACTTCCCTCTGTAAGAAGCCGATCGGACAGTGCCCAGCACAGAGAGCTGCATTTTCCTCTTGCAGTGCTGAGCCCTTGGAAAATGCTCCCTGTGCAGCTTTGGTACCAGTGCTCAGGATGCTGAATGCAAGGGACATTTAGAGCGAGCTCAGACAGGGGACAAATTATGCTAATGATAAATCCATCCCCTGACGTAGGATGGACATGGATGTCCACAGCTAAAATAAACAAATGGTCCGGGCAAGCTGACAGGCTTGTTTAGGTTCTGCTTGGGATAAATCGCAGTGCCCTTTGATCCCGTGATGTTTTTGGCGCCTGTGTTGCTGTCTAGCAGCAGGGTATATTTTTCTATCCTGAGGAGCAAGTGGATGCAGCTGCCTATAGCTGATTTATAGTAGGAAGTGATTCACAGGAAATCAAAGCTTCTCACACAGTAAAAATTGCTGTCTTTTCACCTCCACCATCAGTGCAATGATTAGAGCTCTGGGGACTCTGGTTGGGAAGATCAGCAAAGTGTTTTGTGCTTAGCATAAATCACTTTCTGCCATCACTCCCGAAGGATGCTCACAGCGGGCTGCACCTGTCTGTGCATCCTGACACACGGGCATTGACATCATTTGCATTCACTCCCCTTCCAGGGGTTTGACATTCACGTTTCTGTGCTCTCTGCGGCAATGCAGGGCGGGTGCTGGGTTTGGATTTCCTCTGTTAATCATGTCATTTCTTGGGATTCAGTTCTCCTGCACGACTTGTAGCTCAGAGTGGGTCTGAGTGCTGGGAGGGGATTGTCCCTGGCTATACGCTAGGTCAGGCAAGACTGTCTTCTGCCCAACATCTGAAGCGTGTATCAAAATGAGGAAAACATTCAAGAATACTAGACCCTACCACAGTATCCTTATCACTAATAATGGCTCTGGATTACCAGACATGTAATGTAGGATCTGGTTACTCCTTGTAGTTTCTGATAACCGCTCACCTCAGTCCCAGAAGCCAACGAAGCACTTGTTTATTACTGCAAAATCTTGAGAGCCCGTGGGACATCCAGCAAATAACTCTGTGCTTCTAAGAGAAGATTTGGCTCCTGTTGCATCCACGGTGAGTGCAAAGCTGAGTCAAACGGGGAGGATTTGCCATCAGCATAATCAGAAACATGGTGAAAGGAGAGGAAGGGATTAAGACTTGGCTGCTGGCAAGCATATGTCACTTCAATTAATTGTGCGGAAATTTCTGTGCTTCAAGATAGTGATAGAAATCAAATAAAAGAAGTGTGAAAACTCAGCTGTGGAGCACACACCTGGCCAGTTAAATATAGACGTGTGTGTACACAGACACGCAGGTCCATGCTGAATGTTTATTAATGTTTATTAATATAAATAAAGGTCCTAGTTTTATCTAGTGAGCATCAAGGCTCCCACTCAGAACACTAGAAAAGCCAACTATAGCCCCCTGGTGCCTCCTTGCCTCCCCAAGGTCAAGCTCCCAGGGTGAGTTTTCAGCCTGACATCTCCGTGGGCAGCATTTCCCTCTGTTCACCCATGACCATGCACATCTGCACAGCACCCCCCGTGCACAGCAGCAGAGCAGCAGATCTACTCCCGAATCTTTCTGGGTTCTCCCTTCTGTTTTGTCCCCCAGGATCAGACTACTTCCTGGGGGTGGTAGCTAAAACCTGGCGAGAAGCTCCATTTTTGTATGGCATTCCTGAAAATTGCCTTCTAGGTAGAGTGTTGAAGCCCTAGACTAGTTTGGGCCCATAGAAGACACCAAAGGAGGGACCTGGAGGAGCTGGGAGAAGGCAACGCTCTCTTACCATGAAGAGAAAGGCAGGGTGGAATACATGCATGTCACACCTGCAAATGCATCTTTACGGATCTGAGACCACATGCAGAAGCATCAGGGTAAGGGGCACTTATAACCACATCCCTGGCATGGCCTTAACACCACTGAGATGTAGGAACTCACCCAGCTGGTGAAGCCTCACCACCGATTTCATTTTGCAGATCAAGCTGAAGCAAAATTCCAGCCAGCAGGAGCTAAAGCAAGGCCACAGCAGTTGCAAAGCAGCAAACATGGTCCAGCGACACCAGCTGCACGGGCAGACTGGGACAGGCATTGGTCCATTGCCATTAGTGCAGACTGCAAAAGGCATCCTGTAGATGAGAGGAAAATCCAACAGTATAAGCAGAGGGAATCAGAGGTGGTTTGTTTGGTCTTTTCCCAGAGAAGCAGAGTCTGTCCCTACCTGAAGGCAGCAGAGGCTGTGGGAAACACCAAGAAGTACAATGTGCTCCATCTTTAAGTATTTTGTGGTTTGCTGTAATCAGGGCAGCAAGTCTCTCTCTGTTTTATTTTTGCAAACCACTTTCTTTGTAGTGGATATTTGGTCTGGGGAAGCTTTTTCTGTAATAGTTGCAATAAGTTACATTTATTGGCAGCAGCAGGAAAGATTCAAAACAACTCAGCAAACCAGGATTATTTCTCCAGCACAATAACGACAGGGATTTGGGAAACCTTGCCCCTGTGCTTTGTCTTTCATCAACATCAGACCAAAGGTCTTTCAGCCTGAGATAATTCCAGAAGAGAAAATTGCAGCAGAAAGCCTTTTCCATGTCTTGCAAGAATTGCCTGTGAAAAAGTCTTTCTCTAGAAAGACTCCTTGGTCTTTTTTCACCCTGATCCGTCCCCCTCCCACTGACAATATTGTCTTTCAAAACATACAGTATGTTTATTTGATTTTCCTTTATTTTAAATGGAGATTTCATTTCTTTCCTGATTGGGTGGGATGCATTTAATTAACAACAACCGAAAAAACCACCCCACTAACTTCATTCATCCTCATGATTTTGTAAACAATGGTGTAGTGGTAGGTAGATACAGGCATCCTGTTTTTCCTTCTCCATATCTGATGAGGCCAAAGAAGCAGGAAGATAATCATGTCTTCAGGGTATAAAAAAAAATACGGATTTGTTTTTTTTTTTTACAGACCAACACATATTTCTCCTCTGAAATATATGTCAAGTTGCCAGCATGAGGCTAAGATGGGGATAGGAAATGAACAATCAGCCACTCTTCCAGGACTCTTCTGGGCTTGTTCTGATCAGCAGATCTGGATCCCTTTAGCCTCTTCGGCATAGCTCCAAAATTAAAGAGAGCAGTACAACTGTAAAACATAGCCCTGACACTCCATCCAGTTCTCACAAACTCAAGTACATGCATTTACTGAGCAACAATTCGAGCACTCTAATTGCATTTTATAGCTCTCTTCTATGCCGGTCCTGAAGCAGACAGGCAGACAGTGCTTCTCAGCTTAGCCTTCATAGGAAGACCTGTCTAAAACCCTCTCAAGACACAATAGGTAGGATGTCATCTGATATTAAATGAACTAAATTTAGGTGTCTATATGGGAGCTAAGTGTCTAAAATCCTGTTATTACATCTTAAATATTTTTAAAAAAGGATTTCTTATAGGCTGACCTATATTAAAATATAAGGTAACATTGTCAAGTGAGACAAGGATGAGGACAGCAAAACAGCAATCAGTACCTCCAAATGGTGGGAGAGCATCAGACAGAAGTAAAAGCAATTCAAGAGAGAACAACTAAGAATAACTGGAGACTGCTGAGCCAGAAAGATTTTGTGTCCTATTTTGAGAGGTTTTAATTCACATCACTGAAAAGAAAACCTCCAACATTTTGGAAGATTGCAAGAGACCTTGTATTCCAGCCATGCCTTCTGCTGTACCGAAGAGACATGACTCTTGAAGAGGTTAAGTTCTTGGTAAGTAAAGTTCTTAGCAAGCAATCTTTTCCCACTGAGTTGGCTTCTTCAAGTTTCTATTTGTGCTGCTAATGAGGTTCCCACAATTTCCAGGAAGCTGGTCTGAGTTCTAATTAAACAAGACTTGAGGAGCTCTTCTGCCAAAGTAAGCGCTGGATCTGCCCACCCCATTGACTGAGTTATGCAGGTTGGATACATGCAGGATGGAAATGTAAATCATATCTTGACATGGAGAGTTAGACTCTCCAGCGAGGGTGCTTTCTACAGCTGCAGCATTTATTAAACCTTCGCCATCATCCAAAAACAACACTCCTAATATGAACAGTCCCCAAGGCTAGAGACTCTTCCAGGACTCTTCTGGCCATGTTCAGATCGGGAGATCTGAGCTCCTTTGACCTCTTGAACATGGTCCCAGTCATTAAAAACCAGGACCCTGGAAAACAGAGCTCTGAGACTGCATCCAGTCCTTTACATAAAATATGCATGCACGCACATTTACTGGTATTAGAATATTCTCATGGAGCTGCAGTATTCCAGAAACAACCATGGCATAGACACGGGGACTACAAATGCCAGCTTGGCCTTAGTAGCAAGGTGGACTTCCTAGTTCTTTTTTAGTTATTATTATATGTATTTACTTATTATCTAAACCATTTTAATTGGTGAGTTCCAAATAGATTTCGCTCACTCCAAATCAAAATGCCAAGCCATCCATTCGATGTGAATCACAACTGTGTCCACCCCAGGAGCATCACTGTAAGAAAGGGGCTGATTGAAACACACAAAACTGGCTTCTGTTCCACTCCCATAAGAAATAGTTTTTCAAGGCGTTTTATGCCAGGTCCTGATGAGGGCCAGCAAAAAGAGCGGAGTGACTTTCCAAGGAGACATGTAGCAAAGACAAGATGAGTGTACGTTCATCCCAGGCCAATACAAACCATCCAGTCTGTGAGCACTCAGGCATGTGACAGCGTCTGCAGACTGACCAGACAATGAAGGTTTTCCAGCCAGTGCTGTGAGAAAATCCCATAGACCCCAACCTCTCTGTCCGGACTGAGGAGAAGCAATCTTCACACAGCCTGCACAGTGTAAAGAAAATGGCCTGTGCATCTTTTAAAGGGAGGTGTTTTCACTCAGGCCAACCAAGACCAATAATGATGAAGAAATGTGCTCAGTCTTCTAATTATACCCTTTCATGGAAGGAACTACTTGGCCATGCCCATGTTATGTGGCTGGAAGCACGTTCACCCCAGTTGGGGCTGACACAGGGGAACAAAGGGGAAAGTTCGTATTATCTCCTCTTCCCTGTATACTAAGCTCAGAAAGTCTGTTCCTGGTCCAGGTCTCAAGCGAAGTCCAGGCTGCAGAGGTGGTGACATCCACAGGTTTGTGGTTCCAGGTCCTGCACTGCACAGCTCTGGTCAGAGGGCAGAGCACACTGGAGCATCTCTCCAGCTTGCATACCTGGGCACTGGGACAGGGGAGGAGGAAGTGTTTGGTGCACACACTGAAGTCTCATTCCCGCATGGATAGAAACTGTTATGAAAACCTAAGAGCAAGGACTCCCTGCCAGGCATGAGCAGAGAGGCTGAGCCATCCCTTGCTGTCAGCACTGACTCCACGTTCAAACTGAGCCTTCGTGCCTGTAGATCAGACTCAGTTTCCCTAGGCCAGCGTGTGCAGTGAGTAACATGGGACAACACATCCCAATGAAGGGGGTGCCAGACAGCCTGTGCTTGTGTTGGACTGTGTGAGCTGATTGCAGAGCAGGTCCCACGGGATCAAACCACTAGGGGCCATACATACTGCAATAACACTGTGGAAATGTTCCTTTCCCCAGCAAAACGTTTAAAGGCTTTTTGTTGATAAAGCAGCGTTATCACGGGGGCTGAGTGCCTTAGAGGAAATATTAGCAGTGTATGTGGTCAGATAAGCAGGAAGGCATGAGTGAGGAGCTGCTGCACTACACAGCTTGCTGTTTGATCCTGCTGCACATCAAAGCAGCTGCCTGGAGAAGGACCAGGGAAAGAAATGTAAGGAAGTGGTGGCAAATGTTACCAAGACTCAGCTCTGGAAATGTCCTCCCTGAATACAGCAGCAACTGGGAAGCCGAGAAGCACAACACTGAGCCTGGAGAAAGGAAGGCTGTTCAACCCAGTTGCTCCACAGGCTTCGTAGTCCCAATCCAGGACCCGCTGGCATCGGTGGATGGACTCCCATTGACTTGGCCGGGGCTTGAATTGGGCCCTTTAGGAACCACGACAAAAGGCCAAACGTCTGACTTTAATTGATGACTGATCCATCACTGCAGCCCAAACTCCTCTTGACAAGTAGAGGGAAAAACCCACAAATTAAGTGACCGTTGCTTGCCTTCTCCTTTCTTGCTGATTGTAAAGGAGAACTTTTGACCTTTCTGCCTCATACATCATGGCTTGGCAGGAGCTGGTTGCTCACCCCAGCTGAACTGTGCCACGCATGTAGCCCCATACAAGAGGTGCCTTTCACGTGCTAAATGATCCTTTCCCCCCTCCTTCTTTGCTCTTCTACAACAATATAGAGAGAGACAATGGCACAGCTCCATGGCAGAAGGAGGAGGCTCTCATTAGGAGAGCCTCTCGTTAGGGATGAAAGACCGGCTGGATCATTCCGCTGTCTTTTTTCTTCGTGCTGATTTCCGGAGGAGGCTGATGGGAAGCGTAAGACTTATTCTGAAGGGTTTTCTCCCTCCAAGCGTGCTCACCAGCAGCAAACTCACTTGCACAGGGCATGGTCAGGATGCTGCCAGTGGGGCTTGGGGACAATAAAAGGCTTCATGGGACAGGGGATTGCATAGGAAGCCAGCAACGCCCTGTGGACAGGATGGGAATATGGAGAGCTCTTTGTGGACTTCAAGCAGACTTTGAAACCCTTAAGCCTACCCTGCAATAGCGGGCTCAATTGCACGACGTTTTACAACCAGAGCACAACCAGATCAGCACTCTGAGATCCTCTGCAGAGCATCAAGTCCAGGCAACCATCCTGCTCCTGCCAGCTCACCTCGGCCCCACTCAGCCAGTCCTGCAGAAGCACATGGCATGGCTGCCGCTTCCTAACCCTCCTCCACTGGTTGCTCCACCTGCAAGAGCCAACCTTGCTTTTGAGCTGTGGTGTTCATTCAACATGCTTTCACTTTCCCAGGAATACACGTGTCTTTGCAGCCTCCTCGGAGGGCTTTGTGGCCTGTGGAGGGAGGAAGCAGGCTGCCGTGTGGAAAGGGTGTAATCCCTGTTTTTATGACCTTCCCTGCAGCTGCAGACAGTTGTTTGTATGCTTTATGCCCTGTGCTTTCCACAAACAAGCTCTTCAAGCGCTGGTTTGGGCTAAAGGCAGTGGGGAAGGGAAAAGCATCCCTGAGCACGGTGAGGAAATTCAAGATTGCTGGATTTCCTCTTCAGCTTCACCTGAATAAAAAGGCAGCGTGCTCCAAGCAGCAGCCCATCCAATGCTCCCAACCAGAGTAGCTGGGATGGGAGATGCCATGTCACAGTGGGAAAGGGAAGGAGCTAGAGGGAGGGGGATCCCAAGGGCACCCTGGCCCCACACTGGGGGAGGCTACTGCTCTCACAACTGCCTGGGTCCAAAAAAGAGTATTGCTGGTCCTTAATTTTCTGATTAATGAAGTTAGGCTTCTGCAGCGTCACGTCACATGGGTCAGGCCCTATCCTGCAGCATGGCCCAGGGGTCTGCTTCTGCTGCCATCAGTGTTCTACATGTTCCTGCAAGAGGTCTGAACACCTCCACACTGACCCACATGGGTAAATTAGTGCAAAACACAGTTTTCAAAGAGATAAAGATGACTCCAAATGAGCCTCTGAGGCACCTGTCCTCTTAGCCTTCCTCGGTCAAGTGTTTTGAAACCAAACACATCTCCAGCCAAAATGTGTTCCACTCTATAGGCATCTGCTGAACACTTCAGCCAAATCCTTCACCTTCCCATCCAGATCTGCTGGTTTAACCCGCAGCTCTGTGTTTCTAAAGCCAGCCCAGACCACCAGCACCCATCAGTGTTCTCCATGGCCAGGTGGGAAGCGCTGGCAATACTGCTATCTGCTGTGGGGTAAATACCAGTTCTTAAACTGAGAGTGACTCACACAGCAAAAGCGGACTGTCCATGCAATGGTTTTTGTGAGCACTTCCACTGGAGCTAACGCAGAAGGAAGGCAAGAAGCAAAGCAAAGAAATCCCAAATCCAGTTGCTGGCAAACATAGATTAAACAAGTTTTTGTCTCAGTCATATGTGAAATTTATGAGACACTTGTACCAGGCATTTTGACGGGTAAGTGATGAATTCTAATTTAAGACCTGTAGGGAAGAGTATCAGGAATGATGAAAAAAGTGGTAAGAAAACAAATTGCCTGTAACTAGATATTGGCTAAGTGGGAGAAACAGAGCCTGGGGACCAAACTCCTCAACTGGAAAAGGAGACCAGAACCTCCTGACAAACCCCCTCATTTCTGAGGTGTTCAAAACCCATGGTCAGATCCAGCTCCCCGTTTCACAGCTCAGGTGACAGTGCGTTTGAAAGCGAGGAGCCACACAGATGGCACTGCTGGAGCACCATCACCGAGAGCTGCCCAGCACCCTGCAGGGTCACACCTTCCGGACCGCAACACCAGAGCTGCAAATCGCAGAATCACAGAATGATGGGGGTTGGAAGGGACCTCTGGAGATCATCCAGTCTGACCTCCCTGCTAGACCAGGTTCACCCAGAGCAGGTTGCACAGGACCCATGCCCAGGTGGGTTTGGAATCTCTCCAGAGCAAGAGACTCCACAACCTCTCTGGGCAGCCTGTGCCAGGGCTCTGCCACCCTCAGAGTAATAAGTTTTTCCTCATGTTCAGGTGGAACTTCCCACATTCCAGTTTGTGCCCATTGTCCCTTGTCCTGTTGCTGAAAAGAGCCTGGCCCCATCCTCCTGACACCTGCCCTTTAGATATCGACAAGCATTGATCACATCCCCTCTCAGCCTGCTCTTCTCCAGGCTGCACAGCTCCAGGGCTCTCAGCCTTTCCTCCTAAGAGCGATGCTCCAGTCCCCTCATGATCTTCATAGCCCTCTGTTGGGCTCTCTCCAGTAGTTCCCTGTCTCTCTTGGACTGGGGAGCCCAGAACTGGACACAGAACTCCAGATATGGCTTCACTAAGGCAGAGTAGAGGGGGAGGACGATCCCCCTCGACCTGTGGGCCAAGATGAAAGAGTCGAGCTTGCAGCTGGGCAGTGAGGTTTGTATAAACATTTGTTGCCCTCTTCAGAGGGGCCATTTCAGCTCTCAGTTTGATAAATGTGTAGAGATAGTACCTTGGATGTTGCTCTCCAGCTGAAACCTTTTTTTTCAAATTAAGGAAGAAATTTTTTACACTGAGGGTGTTGAGACCCTGGCCCAGGTTGCCCAGAGAGGTGGGAGAAACCCCATCCCTGGAACCATTCCAGGTCAGGCTGGACTGGGCTCTGAGCACCCTGCTCTAGTTGAAGATGTCCCTGCTCCCTGCAGGGGGGTTGGACTGGATGACCTTTGAATGTCCTTTCCAACCCAAACCATTTTGTTTATTCTGTGATTCTATGAAGTCACGGCTGCGGGGCTGAACTCCTGTCAATCACTCGGTAACATGGTGTACACAGGCTATAGGGATCCAGTAACGGCAAATCCCCGGTTTGCGGCAGATCTGTGTCCTGAGAACTGATACAATCCTGCATGAAACAATGGAAAAAGAGGAAAAACGTTTAGTGAAAGAAGATCAAGGAATCGGAAAAAGCTGAGGGCTTGGGGAAGCAGGAGAGAAATATTTGTGGCTGTATGCGGAACAGACAGCGTTGAGCAGAGAAAGAGCTGGTGAGAACCCCTAAGCTTCATGCAAATAATTGTTGCCATCATCTAGCGAGGGACCTGGGGGTGTGGAAGAAAATCAAACCGTGGTGACAATGGGGATGGCGTGCAGGGGCAGCAGAGTTCTTTCCACTGCAGGGAGTTTGGCCCTCGGTTCTTACAAGGGGGAGAGAATCACTGGATTTATGGCTCAGAAAGATGAAAATTTTCATTGCCCAAGGAGCTCTGCCCAGTACCTCCATATCTGTGAACATGTCATTTCTGCGGGGAAGAAAAAAAATTAAAAGATTTTTAATCAGACCCTGCATTACTGCATTGGGGACCCTCCTTTGGAGCATTGCCAGGGGTTAGGTGTTAGCAGCAGGTCATCACCACAATCAAGAGAAGCAGCTTCCAGCACTGATTTTTGAAAGCCTGAAAAGTATCTGATACCTTGTCCAATGCTACCCCCCAGCCCACACTCCTTGAAAGAGAAACATCTGTTCCCCCAGGACTTTCACTCCACCTCATATGGCCACCGCTAAGCGCCTGTCCCCAGGCACAGCCAGGGTCCCCCTGCGGATAAAAAGGAGGAGGGGGCTGGGAGCCCAGCTGGGGGCAGAGAGCCCTCCTGACTACGGGGGACAGAGGGGGGGAGATGAAAGGCGTGTGTATTTTCCCAGGTGATACCAATAGCATCTCAAAGCCCCGGCTTTCTCACTCTGGCTTGAGCCCCAAAACAAACAAACTGGTGCCAATTTGAATATGCCGAGGGCTGACGGATTTGAGCCTCTGGTTGTGTTTTCACAGTCAGCAGCCGGCTGGAATTCAAAGGGGAAGGGAAAAGAAAATAATAATAGCAGATTGATAAGATTCCCCAACCCTTTCTGGGAAACATGGAGCTTAAGTCCTAGCCAGGCTGTGCGAAAAGCGGGCCGGGGAAGCCAGGGCTGTTCCAGCACAAGCATATCAAAGAGAAAAACACGCGGACTCGTCCCAGCGGGGATCAGCAAGATAGCGGCTTGCTTCTCTTTACTCCTGCTGCACCAGATAAGGGCACGTTTGGGGGACACTGAGACCCTCGGCGCTGGAGCACCATCCATCAGCCCACCAAATCCAGCAGCACAGCTTCCAGGGCTCTACTGACAAATATCTCAGGTCAGGAGCATCTTCCCACGAGCACGCTGGTCCGTGTGCGTCCATGTTGGTATTTCTTGTGATTGCTTGGAGAGCTGGGTGCTCTCAGGCTCGCAGATCCTGCTGGGAAAAAGGGACATGGAGACACTCACTCTGTCCGTCCCAGCTGCGCAGGTGCAAGACCGTGTCGGTGTGCGATTGCTCCAGGAGCTGCTCCACGCACGGCTCACAGCCCAGATCTTTTCCCATCACGTGAAGTGAAATCCAACAGCCTCTCCATCCCGCTACACGGCTCAGAGATTAGTGTTTCTATTTCAGACCTAAGGAGAGATTTGTGCTCAAAAACTTCTCGCCCACCCCCCGCCACGCAGTTGTATGAGCTGAGTAAAATAAAGGCTTCGCTGGCAAAACTTTCTTCAATCACAGCCTTCGGGAGCAGGAGCAAAGCGGGATGAAGCAGGCAGGAGCGGGTGCGGGGCTGTATGTGGGGCAGGGTGGCTGGGTGCTCGGAGGGAGCAGCACTCTGACACCCCTGGGTGCCTCCCAGAGAGGAGAGGAGACCTCCAAGGCCACCAGAGACAGACGGACAGACAGGAAAGGGACATGGAGCTGGGGAGCAAAGAGACGAGTTGTCAGGCAGTTAACAAGGCGCAGACTCCATGAGCAAGAAGCGAAGGACGGAGTGTCCTGCAGATCAGAAATACCTGGCAGGCAGGAGGGGATGGGTGCGGGAGCAGAGACGGGCTGACAGGACGCGGATATAATGAACAGGGTCTCAGTTCCCCTAATAAGAGTGTGCTGGGATAGCAGCACGTTGGCTCCTTGCTGACCTGCATAAGCTTCGTGGGCTCTCCCTGTGACACCCACAAACACACGCACTGCGTGTCCCGTCCCGGCAGTGGCACACATCGTGCTGGCCACAGAGCTGAGGGGATTACGAAGCGTTATGATTAGTCCATGAAAATCCCTTTGCTTGTGTTTTGGCTGACGGCAGCCAATCTGATAGAAGTGTAAAGAAGGGGACTCACTGGCCAAGTGTGCCTTTACCATCTCCTGCCCCGGCTGCTGGTTGTGTCCTTGCCAGTCGCTGTCTTGCCTTGTCAGACCGTTTTGGCAGGCAGAGGCATTCAGTGCAAATCTTACATCTCTGAATCCTGGAGTTACGCGAGTAGTTAAGAGAAGTACGTTGTTACACAGAGAACTGGAAAACTCGAACAAAAATCTACCTCAGAGGTCTAAAACGAAAGAGAAGTAAAAAAGTCCCATGTTAACTGAAAGTCTTGATTAACTCCTAAACTAACCTTTTTTTTTTTTTTTGGTGGGATGCTGCAGGACTGATACTGCAGGTGTCCAAGTTGGCTGTGCAGCCTCTTGTCCTTCAGACCATGGCTGCATCTAGATCCACTGATGGCAAAACCGAGTCCTGGAGACCTACGAGCTCCTTACAGGGATGGCTGAGAATCACCCAGCTGTGCTATAGATAGGAAGGAAAGAAGGGCATTGAAGCTGTTGTGGTCTCACATGCAGCGGCAGGGCTGCTATAGCTGAGTCCTCCACCCCCTGCCCACCAGCTCTGCCCACTGCAGGGCATCTGGTCAGTAGCTCTGTTCAGGGAATGGATATGGTTTGGGGGGAAAGGCTCATTTAGGAGGAAAAAAAACCCCAAAGAAAACAAAGGAGGTTTTGTCACCTAGATGATCTCCACATTTCACTAGCATGACAAAAAAAAGGCAGAAGTGAGCAGTTGGAAAGATGGTTTTTAAGAGAGCGTTAACATAGTTGTGAAACCACAGCCTGAGGGGACTTGTCCCTGCATCTCAATTCGTTGCCCATCAGGAACGGGGTTGGGGGTGTGGGGGCATTTCTCCAGCTCAGCACTAGTCAAGGGTGGAGATTTCTGACATGTCCTTTCAAGGCAGCCTGTCCCCAGCCGGTCCCAGCCATCAGCCTGTGTGAGGACAGTCAGGGACCAGGGACACATGCCACCCACAGCAAAGCAGCATGTTTCAGATCATGCCCTATTAAAAGATCAGTGATACCACACAGAAAACAATCACAAATTGACAGTGATGGATGAGCTTGTCCCACCCTGTCTGGAAACACTGCTCACCCTTCCCAGGGCCAGCCTCTGCCCTGGGGACCGGGCCCCCAGTTTGCAACCCGCTTCCAGGGGGGCGACCCCTCCTGTCAGGGGGATCCTCTTCTGCTCCCTTGTAGATCCTGCAAACCCTGCTTGGGGCTGCAAGCCTGTCTTTGGGAGAGCCACTGGCCTGGGCTTTCAGCACAGGGCAGACTTGCTTTGACTTGATTCAAAGCGAACAGAAATATGGTCTGCAAATATAACCATCTAGGAAAGGATCCACTTTTGTTTCCTAAAAATTAGCATCCTCCAGCATCCAGTCTAACAGCAAGCATTATTCTGCATTTTGAGCCAGCCCAGATCTAATTATTTACAACAAAATAATTCACCTCCCTTACCCCGCCCAGTAAATACTCCCAATAGATCGTTCCAGTGTCAAACTTCCCAGCATCAGACTCCACGGCGACGTGCAGGGTAGCCTCAGCCAGAGACTCCTGCCACAGGCAGCAAACAAGCGTGTTTTACATTAAGGCACATTAAGAGGAGCAGTGCTATTGCAAGGAATATTAAATTAAAGGAAAACAGCAAGGAGAAGGACTCAACCCTGGTTATACACAGAGGAACACAGGACCAGCCCTAGATTTAAAGCATGTGGAAGCACATTGTAATTTCCTGGGTCTATCTGAGCTGTCTAAAGTTACAGTCACAGTTACGGTTGTGTTTCATAACTGCAGGAACAAGACGGAAAATTCACTCTGATGTTATCTCCTCTGCTTCTCGGGACAGTCATGTGATGCCATAAAGCCCTTTACCCCATTACTCTACAAAAAGAAATCCTCTGCAGTCCTACACGAGAGCTCAAATGAGCAGCACAGCCTTGCTGAAGAACCGTGTGTGTGTGTGTGTGCGCACGCGTGTGAGCGTGCATTTGCGTGTGTAGGTGTTACCTGACACGTCTGCCAGCGCAGCACCCCAGGGGTCCGAGGTTTCTTGCCTATGGCACAGCACCAGTGGTGCAAACCTTGCACTCAGACCCCAATAAATCAGCGAACCTGTCCTGTCTCCTCACCTGGGCAGACTCCAGCTGCATCATAGCCACTCGCCTTCCTCAGCTATTCTCCCCCAATCCTTGCAGATCTTTCACAAGGAGGCCCACGCATTTTTTCCTGCCCTCCAGGCTTTTCCCACCTCCTGTCAGCCTGTGGTGTTTGGAAAAAATATGAGATTCCCCAGCCAGGATTTACTAATATCAACACAAAATGCAAAACCACCTGCACTTTGCATCATTTTCTTGCCGCATGGGATGGCACAGCCACAAGCAACGCTCAGGGCTTCTGCCATCTCTAATGAGCGGGGCAAGACCCCTCCGAGCAGCACAGCAAACCAAAAAGCTGAAAGTGACACCAGGAAAAATGGGGAGAGAAAGATTTTCAGGGTGATGCAAAACTGAGCCCACGGAAAGAGTGGAGACACCAGCAGAACAGCCTGCATGAGAGACACCACTTACCACGTCTGGCATGTGGGTTTCCAGGTGAAAATTTCCGTGCACTGTCCCCAGGGTTGATGGTATGTACAAACAGTTGGGGATGAAGTGGGAAGCACTTGGATCCTCCAAGAGCATAGTCAAGGTGAGCTCTTCTGGCTCAGCAGCAGCAGCCTCCGAAGATTCTGCCCTGTGGCCAAACGCTGGTAGTGATCACACGCGCTTAGTGTTCCCTGACTGCAAAATAAACCGAATTCGTGACAGCAGCTTAAATGTAAGTGTTTGAGATGTGTGTGGGACTGGTGAAACACGCAGTTACCACTGCTCAGCTGAGGGGTGGTCACTGGTGAAGGCATAGCAGTACCGGTGGCCATGCCCTACCTGCAGCATCTCCCACAGCAGATGCTAACGTCGCTGGAGCCATTCTGCCGGCTTATAGCTCTGTGTGGACATTTTGCACCACATCCATTTTGTGAACACAGTCCAGGTCGGTACCTGAGGCCACACAGTGCTGTCTTTAATCCAAAGTGGCTCTACAGCGGGGACAGAAGCTAAGGTCTAGGAAAGCCCTGCACGACTGCTGTGTGCTGCGTATTCAAAGAGCAGCAAGAGATCAGAACGACTCATCTGGAGCTTGTCCGGAGCTGAGGCGGACCCAGGGCTGCAACAGCTGGAGTGAAATAGTTAGGGAACTATTGAAAGGCTCAGCAATGCTGGACGGGGTGGTTTGACTCCTTGTAAAGATAGAGGCCAGAAGGAAACTTCAGATCCTCCTCCAGATCTAGGTTTTTCCAAGACTTGAGCATGCTTAGATCTGAAGGTCTGGCTTGGCCTTTTCTCTGCTGCTAACAGCATTCGGTGTGAAACATACAGCGTGCCGCAGAGTGCTAATGCCTTGCAGACATGGGTTGTGTCATTCCCCACTGTTATTTATACAAAACTATTTAAAAACACGGGGTAAAACTTGTAGCAGTGTCTATGCGGAAGATTCATTTTACCTACTTTTATCCACCCACCAGCTGCATGGCTTACACTAGACACCCATCTTAGAGAGGATTGAAGTCTTCGAGGCTCCTTCGCAATCAAAGGGCAGAGACAAGCCTCTCCGGCAGGTAATGTGTCTATCCTAACCTGGACACCCATTATGGGAAGGGAAAAATCACCTTCCAGCCATGTGTCCCTCTCCACCAGCTGCACAGTCAGCTCTGAGATGCTGCCTCAGCGAAACGCTTGTCTGTTAGCTGGGTAACATGGTAAGGTGAATATTGCCGGTGTGACTAAAGAACCTAATTCCCATTTTCAGCAGTGACTTAGGCACCCCTAGGCAGGTTGTTAGATTCATCAGGGACCTAGAAATACCAACAGTGATTCGCAGGCCATTATAGTAACAGATGCCAGGCTGAAGCTCCTCTGTCTAAGGCAAGATGTAGGCTCTTTGGGGCAGAGCTGTTGGTCTCATTTGACTGAGCAACCCAGGACACACCATCTCCCAGGTCTGGAATTTGAACACCACGGCGATACAAAGAACAGGAAAGAAAGGACAAGCCTGGCAGGTGCCAATGAAGACCTCAGTGTTATGCATTTGTCACTCCCTTTTAAATCACATCTTCCCTTCACTGTATGCATCTGAGGAACTTCAGGCTTGGCAGGACCCTGCATCTCGACCTGTCTCCTGTTCCTCATGTCTGCTCCAGCAGGAGTGCAGGGGGACTCCTCTCTCTGCCTTGCATCCTTCTAGGGAGAAGGAATTGGGCTAAATCCAAGCAAGTCATGGGGAAAGCTGACAAGAAGCTTTCATGATGTTCCTCATCCTCTGCAGGACAAACAGCGGTGTCCTTGGCAGAAATGAGCTGAAAAGGCAGGGAAGGCAGAAAACCAGGCAATGGCCGCAGCGGTGCCTCACGCAAACAGCAGTTCCTAATACCTGGCCTCGTTAGCATCAAAGACCACACGCTCTGAGGCAGATCATCTGCCTTTCGTTAGGTCTGGGATTATGCTGCGAGTGTCTCATTAGACCTCCAGCGCTGCCAAACCAACCTGGCCGGCCCACTCGGAGCAGCAGCAAAAGTGTCCTCTCCATCTGTGTTACTGCTGCACGAGCCAGCGCGGCTGCATGAAATCCAAGGTGGCCTGAGAGCAGTTTCCTCTGTCAGCAAAATCCCAAGGGAAAAAAGAAAGGAAAAAGGAAATAAGAAAAAAGCTGCAGCGGGAGCAAGCAGAGCAACAAGCCGGGTAATCAGCTGCAGTTCAAAGCAGGGAGCGTATCTGTTTATTCCCCTGATTTACCCACTGCATCTCAGAGCTTTCCGCCTTGCAACTCCGATCTCGATGCTGAGTAAATAAACACTCCCAGAAACGAACTGCAAAAACTAGCCACCGCTAAAGATTCTTTTTTTCTGCGAGCTCTTTTCAGTCATCCCGGCAAAGCCGAAATTATCTTTACTAAGATCATTGCCTCGCTGTAGACAGTTTATTCTGCCGTCTGCAAAATGAAGAATGACCAAAGGAGCTGCATCTGCTCCACGCGGCATCCCTGCGCCAGGGTGGGAGCCCGACGCGCTCGCCGCGTGCCGAGAGCAACCTTCCCTGCTGCGCGGCTGCCCAGAAAGGCTGACGACGTCCCTTCAGAGGCTGCTTTCAGCACTCCCCCGCTGCTCCCTTTCCACAGCCCGCCAGTCCCAAAGGAAATATTAAGTGCGAAATGTTACAAACCAAAGAAAATCTCACTTTAAAGGCAACACATTCAGGAGAAGGAATAAAAATAATGATGGAGGGGCACAGCTAGGAAGGCAGCTTTGAAGGGCTGGCGGTTTGCTTGTTAAAGCCGAACATTTCTGCCTCTCCACTGGAGCAAGGAGGGACGGAGCAGGCGGGAGGTCAGCGCCGAGTTGAGGAGCAACAGTCAGAGCACTTTATACTGGAAACAAGGCTTGGCAAAACCTAGGGACAGCAAGATTTTTGTCCGACTTTGCAAACTATTTTTGTCGCTGTTGTTGCTGGGCTTTTGGAGACAAAATAATAGAGGCTGGGGGCAGAGGGACTGCTGTTATTTAACCCAAGGACCTGAGTCCTCTCCGAGGCTCAGAGGAATGGATGACCTGCAGATATTGCTTGTTGGCCTGTACGCTGTGTAACATACCGTCCACTGCTTCCCATTTCCTCTCTGCCTTTTGTTTGTTTATTTTTTTTAGACAGGCTCCCTAGGCTGTGTTTTTGCTCTTTTTCTCCTATTTCAAAGATTTTCACTCTGTTGGATCTTTTCTCCCTGCTCTGAAGAGCTATGTTATGCTGAGAAGGAGCCAAACACGCACAGGCTGACTGTGTTATCTGAAGCAAACGGGAAATCCTCCCATCTAGACTTGCCATCTTTAGGTGTCTGCTCCTCGGACCTGGTGCCAGGCACTGGCTTATTCTGCATCCATTGTGTGGGCAGATCAGTTTGCACCACCCTTCCCAAATCCACTGCAGCCACCACAAAGCAGGGTGGTTTAAACAGTTGGAAGATGCGTTTGCTGCCCTGATGGCCTAAGAGGAGGTGGGTACCAAGTGGCTGAGCCCAGCGTGAGCCTGGTGTCTTCTCCAGCTGCTCCAGCTGAAGCTGCACAAGAGCTGTGGGTGTTTGGCATGGCTCAAAAAGCCACTGTGTTTCGCAATTGCAGATCAACAAGCTCCTTGCTTGCAGCTCCTGTGCAAGGATGAGCTGGGAATAGGTTCATCTGGTGGCATTGGTCTTTTTTTCTGCCTTTATGCCTGGGGGCACTGATTAGGAGCCGGCAGTGCTGAGCAGGGAGGCACAGAGCTCCTGCAAACCCTGGGTTAAAAATAAGGCAAACCAAGAGATCTTGCTACAACGTGCATCTACTGCTTCCAGACCGTGGTCTCTGCTGGCTCAGTGCTCCCTGCAGGAACTGCTCATCATTAAACACAAATGAGTAACTAGTCCTTTTTTTTTTTATTTCCTTTTTTAATCCATTGCACAAGCACAGTCTGGAGAACATTTTCTGCAGCTGCCTGCGTGTCACCCATCTATTTTCCTGAGGCCCTGGAAACAATGGGGTCTGCTGTTTGCTGTTGAAGGCCAGGGCGCAGCTCTGCCATGCCGTCTGTTCTGGGCAGTGGGACAGTCTCTCCTTCTCCTACCTGGCACTCACATGGTGGCTCCGAAAAACAGAAACAGACAAGGCAGGAATGAGAATCCCGCAGTGGGCAGGGGGGAGCGGGCTCCTTCCAGAAGCCTTGTAAAGGGAAAGGTGACCCATGGGAACCTCCTGCCTCTTGGGAGGTCATGGTAGATACTTGGTGTTGGCCAGGGCTCAGTGACACCTGCCAGAGGCTGGTCTCCAAGGCTCAGATGGTCCGCATGAATGATTCACCAGGGAGCTAATAAAACAGTCAATGCTGGGGAGAACGCCCTCAAGTAATTGATAACTGGAATCCTCCAGGTAACAGCTTGCACTGACAAGTAATAGTCGCCAGGCCAAGAGAAAATTGCCGCAGTGCAGATCACCATCAAAGATGTCTGCTGCATGTGATAGACACCACCCGTGTGCCTCTCTCTCCATCTTCTGCTTCACCAGCAGGGAGTGAATCTACTCTGTTGGAAACCCCCCGTTGGCTCCCCAATTACATCTACTATGACTAGATAATTTTAGAGATTGCTCCCCAGCCACTACCTACTCTGAGCTTTGCAAACAGAAGTAATGATCACTGCTCCTTGTTTTATTATGGTTCTGCTGAGCTCAGAGGCCTCAAAATGCCACCTTGCAAATATTAATTCATGATGCTTCATGTTTGCCTCTGGTGTCAAGGAAACATTCACAAACATTTTCAGTTAATCAGAAAAACAGAGGCTGTTCCTCCCTATTGTTCTCATGAAGAGCGCTCATAAAAAGTTGGGTAGTTCATGTGCTCTATTCATTGCGAATGTTGTCTCTAATTTATTTTTAAGAAGCGTAACCGCTCACTCATGTTTTTGTGCCTGCTATAAATCACCTCTGTTTGAAAACTAGACAAAAAGCCATCACATTGGTTTAGCCGCTGGGCTTTTATTTTGTTTATCCACAGGTCTAGATAAACCATCGACTGCAGCGGAGGTTAAACACAACAAACCAGAGCAAAGCCATTCACCTGTTTAAATTAATTTCCCGTGAATTCAGCCTGTGGCTCCCACAGCTGCAGGGCACTCCTGCACAGTAACCTTCAGTCTGTCCACTGCACCAGCCCCTCCAGCAAACACCTTGGGGAACCCCAACTCCAGCGACTTAACCCAAATTCAGAGGGCAAAGAGGCAATTTCACCTTCAGCTGAAACATCTGGAATGCATCAAGCTGCCAGCAGTCCCCTGGCACTCTTAGCCCAAAGTGCTACATGTGATCGTGTAGTTGGGACCCAGTTCTACCAAAGCACCTAAACCTGAGCTTAATTTTAAGTTAACTTTGTGCCAAGTATTGTGCTGAGCAGGGGTGGGTGCTGGCGTGCCCTGCTAATAGAAACCATCTGCGTGCAGGCAGACAGAGCCGCATGTGACTTGAGGATGTTTCCAGCCCCTTGTCAATCATGTGTTTCCCCCTCTGCAAATTCCCCGGTGACAAACCCGGCACCCAAACCATGCTCATCCCCCACAGTCCCTTATTTATGGTGCTGAGGCTCTAAATTGGTGCTTGGTAAAACCCCTTTGCGAGGGAGCGCTGCCGATATTACAATACAGCCTAATCATTTACCAGTTCTCCCCTTCACACCATTATTCCTCGTCTAACAGCTCCGGCTTTTGGCGCTGAATACTAATGTCAGGGGCTCATCAGTATGCTGGAGGGCTGCACGCACATCTCAGCCGCGCACAGATAGCATGAAATCCATGAAGGGCATAATGAAGATTCACACGCAGCTCCGTAATACCATCAGCATATTTCAGAGCCTCTTACCTATCGCTGGCGTAAAGAGCTGGCCCCGGATGTCCCATGGATTGGGCCCTGCCACACTCATCACCACAGACGCAGACACAGACAAGTCTCCTTTGTGAAATACAGAGGAGCTGCCCACGATAACAAAAAGTCCTTTCCAGGCTGCATCTACCTTTGCTATTTTTTTTATGCAAACGTTTCATTTACACAGCTTCTGCTGTCACACTGAAAGCATGACCTTGAGCAAAAACGCTTTGCTCTTCCTAAGGGACCTAGCAAGCTCCTGAAAGCACAGAAAGCCGTGCAGGAACCGCAGGAGATCAGTAGCCCTTTAGGGTGTGGGATGGGATGCACAGCAAGGCAGGAACCACCAGGTCTGAACTCCACTCACTCCTCCAAGAACGGCATTTGTCTGAATTTCATGGTTTTATTACTGTATTTCCATTCCTTGTGGCATCTCCCTGGGCAGGCCAAAGGGCCGTGGTGTGGTTGGGACAGAAGCCCTGCAAGTGCCGCCTTTGCCCAGGAGCCATGGGGCTGGTGAGCTCCTTCCCTCCGCTGCGTTTCTGGGTTTGCGTCACTGAGTACTGACACAGCGTCCCTGATGCAAACGGAGAGCTGATGTCTGCCAGATCCTGTCAGAGGGGTAGATCCTGACCACATGGAGAAGCTATCAAAATCTAACCCAACCTGCCCACTCTTAACCAGCAAGCAGTGACCCTGGCGTGGGGTGGAGAGGCAGCCTCGGCTCTATACGGAAGGACACCTGCGAGTCCTGCCTTGTTTCTCTTAGGCGGAGGCGCCAGCCTTAACCAGCACCCACCCCCGAGTCACGTTCTTGCATGAGTCAAGGCTCTCATGACGATTATATCACAGAAATAACGGGGAGGAGAGCAAAACCGCATGATTCCCAGACACCGAGCCACCGCAGAGGGATGGATGATTCCTGCCCCAAAGCACTTACGGCATGGCTGGTGGAGAGAGAAAAGCTGGGGCAGAAACAAAGAGGGAGAAGATGTACCTAAAATCACCCAGCGAGGTAGCGGCAGCACTAGAAGTGGATCCAGCTCCCAGCCCTGCGCTCAGCACCCTACTGTCACCTCTCATTTCAGGGGCATTCAGAACAGGAACCACATAAAACACAGCAATAAAACACACGAGGCTAGTTAGCCGTCTCCCTATTCTATCTCTCGGTATTAAGTGTCTGCTCCAGCGTCAGGACTCTCTCTTTTCATCCATCCATACAATATACCCACTGTTGTCCCCTCCGACTCCAGAGTCGCATGACCCAACCATGAAAAAATGGTTCTGATTCATTTACATTAAAGATGGGGATATTTTAAGGGCCATAGAAGACCTTCTCTCGTGCTTGTTAAATGTCCACAGTGAAGCACACAGAGCATAAGCCACTGGGTCATGAAATGTAGCATTTCTTTCATTCTTATCTCCTTTCTCCAGCTTGCCAGAACACTGCAAGCCATCATATTGATACATAAGCAGCAAAATCTGCTTCCCAGAATGGGTAAAAAATCGCTTTTAAACAACATTGGCTTTTGCCAGAGAAACGCATGGCTTCAACTGCAGGAAACGTGACACGGGTTATTACAAATATTAAATACAAGCAACCAAAGGATAATAAGAAAGCAGCCACAGGCATCGCCTCGATCATTCGTGGCGAGCTGTGTGGTGCCATAGGGAAGCGGACATAGCTGGCATGCGGATGCACAGATCTGAGTTTTCCGGACAAGCCGAATGGAAATCAAATAGGATGGAGAAAACAGGTTGTTCTGCTACCAGATTTCAGCCTCAGTTCCTCAATTAGCTTTCTGATGAAGCATTGCCTTTACTTTGAACCCACTCCTGTGGGAACTGCCACAGAGCTGATGTATCCTACGTGCAGACCCCTCTCATGTGCTGCAAATGCCTATTTACAATCAAGACGGATCAGAGGAAGAAAATTACCGTCTCAGCCTCCCACTCCCAGCCCTGTCAGCTCTCCTCTGCCTCCCGTTCACTGTGCAAAGCCTCTGGCCCTGCTTTTTTTGCGTGACGCTTGAGCTTTGCTGCCTCAAATGCTGTCTTGGTCAAGGGACCACTCCCTTCAAACCCACCCACACGTCCCACAGACCTCAGAGGAAACAGGCATCTGGTCTTGAAAGTCAATGGCAGGCACTAAAAAGATCTTCAGGAGGGGTGTCTGGCTGACCCCAGAACCAGTGGCTGCAGGAGGCACAGCAAATCACAGCAGCAGAGGGACCCATCCCCAGGCAGGGACATAAGAGACCTCAGGGACCCATTATTGAGAGCTAATAATATAATATCCATGCACAGAGCAATTAGTCGTGCGTTCTGTCAGCCATCCGGCACTGCAGTATGTCTTTATAAATTAGCCTTTATTTCCCCTTTTGTAAAGGAAGAGGAGGAGGAGGAGAGTCTCTAGCCCATTCCCACATCTTAGAGAAGAAATCCTGTATTATTAATATGGTCATCCGTCACGCTGCCTGCTCTGTAAGAAAAGCTCTCCTTCCAACACAGAAATCAATCCCTTCCAATGGAAAGGAAACAAACGTAATCACCAGTAAGTATCGCTAGTCCTTCTTGGCTTTCGTGTCCGAGGCCCTGAACATCTTGATATTCTTCATGGATTTTCAGTGCTGACCAAAAGTTGAACTCCCTGCAAGCGAAGTTTCTGGAGGAAGCCGAGAGCGTCCCATCTGAAAGCTATAAAGAGTTCCATGAAAAACAACAGAAAACACTCATACGTCTGCAACAGATTTATTTGTTGGATTAAGGGAGTCTTCCCTAATGTTGTATTTTATGTCCCAAACCCAGGAAAGTGTCCCCAGTCAGGATATCACTCAAGCACATGATTAAATTTAAAGCAGACATGACAATACATGATCCGTTGGCCAGCTCCAACCTGCACAATACATTCACCATGTGTCAGATTCTCCAGAACTATATTTTCATTCCATAAATTATTTTTCTTGCATTCCTGACAGCGAAGACCAGCAGCCTGGTGCAACCAGTGCAGCAGCATCTGGCTGCGTGGGCAACCAGTAGGGATGATGCTGAGGGGCAAATACCACAGACACCCCCCCCCCTCTTTTCAGATGGCAGTCAGAAGTCATCCTTCCTATCCCACACAGTGAATCTGGGTCAGAACTCTCCAATTCCTACTTTGTCCCTCCAGTGGTTCCTCTGGATCTCAAAGGGGGATCCTGCTCACCTTGAGCACCCCAGTCCAGGCACTGTGCTCACAGGGGAATTTGTTTGCAAATTCTCCATCTGCAGCATAGCTCAAATGCCTTTCCTGACTGAAGACCCCTCCAAAAAAAGAAGAATTTAACCAGCTATCTAAAGAAAGAAAGGAGGAATGCAGAGAATGAATCTACCAACATCAAAACCCAGGAAGCTGCCCTTTAGCCACCGAGACAATCTCACTGATAGACTTGATTTTTCTCACCCCAGTTGGGAGTAATGTTTTCTTTCCTTTTTTTTTTTTTTTTTTCCCTCCCCATTTGCTGAATGTGTTCATTCTACAGAGGGTTTTTTTTTTTTAAAAAAAAAAAAAGACAACAGACATTCATGGCTCCCAGCTGTCAAAAGCCACAAAATGCCTGAGGCTGTCTGTCTTCTTGCAAATGCTGAAGCCATTTTCCTGTAGCGTATGTTCTCGTTAATCAAGTTTCAGACGTCTCAGTCTACATCATTGCTCATAAGCCAATTGAGACACTTTAGGGTCAGTAATGTAACGCAGCATTGCTGAACCGACCACGGTGCTGTTGGTCACAAAAGTGTCAGCTGGGCTCTTCTCCCGCTGCAGTCAGTAGGAGGTTTTTATTTTAATGTGGCTCAGTTCAAAGTCAGGATCAATGACTGAGGGATAGGGGTCATATCTTTGAACATCATCATGAGAAATAAACACACTCCCAGACCCATCAAAATTAAATAGTTGAGGTGGGCTGACATAACGCCATCCCGGCCAGACCTAATACAATAGTGTTTAATTTCCACTGGACCACCACACCTGGCTGGTGACTGGTGGTGTCCCCCAAGCTCCTTTTGCTGAAGTCCCGGGAGCAAACAGGGTCCTGGGATGTGGTTATGTCTGGGGTGCCAAGAGGGTGAACAACCCGTTCACCATTTGCTGCTGGAAAAACATATCCACGCCTGGGGTTCTCACTTCAAAAAGAAAGTTGAAAAGCTGCAAACGCTTCTGGGAAGAGCTGTAATAAAGGGGGAAAGCTGGTCTTGAGTGAGAGGTTAGAAAGTCAATCCGCTCGGCTAATGCAACAGAAAGTTCAAAGGTGCCAATGTTGAGGCCCATGAGTATTGGAAGAAGGGCCATTTTCCAGTACTGGAGCCTCTCCTGACTGGCAGAGGCATAATGACATCACATGGCTGTGGTTTGGGCTGAAGACATTCAAACTGGAAATCCAGAGCTACAGAAATTGAGCAGTGGCAATCATGAAGAAGTGGAACCACCTCGCTGGGGCTGGGCAGAGGTGGTTCAGCTCCGGCATATGCTGCACGCGCAAAACCCTCTCAACTTGCTTGCAGCCACAGGGATCAAACAAGTTAAAACTGAGGCCAGAGTAAAGCAAGCAGTGACGTGACCTGCTGCTCACTGCCAGCTCAGCAGCATCGCCCATGGGCCCAACCTGGCCAATGTGGGCTGGAGCAATTGGATGTAATTGCCCCTTCTTGACATTCCCACCTCGAGAGAAGCCGCAAAAGGGCCTCCCACATCTCTGGCAGCGGTGGAGGACCTTGCCCTCACCTGGGAGCTTGACAGGCTGCTCACAAGGGTCCTCTCAACCAACGTGAAGGATTACCTTCACTCTGGTAACGAGGTATTTTATGTCTTGCAGTTTTGTCCTTTAAGTCAGGTGGAGGGCAAGGCAGGATGGCTTCACCGTGAAGCCTTTGTCACACGTCAACAGTCAATTGATGGCTGAAAATGTCCATCAGGCAGCCAAGCGATGTGAGGGTCACCACAGGAAGACAAGGGATGGCAGAGAGAAGCAGCAGAGTCCTGCACATGCTCCTGGGAGAAAAATGAGACCTTTCTCCACCTCATTTCATTCACAAAGATGCTTTTGCTTAGAAGGCTTGTATCTTATCTCATGATTCAGGTCATCTTCTAGCTGCTGATAATTTTAATTTCAGCAGGCACTTAATGTGCTAATCAAAACTGATAGCTCTCAGCAGGATGGAAAATCCCTAGCATGGATGTGATTATTGAGCTGAAGAAAAGCACTGGCATGGAAAGAAAAATAAACAACCAAACATATTTTTGTGTAGGGATTATTTACTGCTCTCTTCGCTCCACGTGCTAGTTTACCTGCATTGGTCTGATTTATACCCTGGGTTATACAGGCACACGTTACTTCATCTGCTGCATCCCAGAGTAGCAGGAGGGACATAGCACAGGTCAAAAGGTAATGGGAGCTCTGTTTCTTGTGCCATTAACCACAGCTCTTCTGCTTCTCAGAAGTTGACAGACAGGCCAAAATACCACATCTGCAACCCCAATGGGTGCTCGCAAGGACTGCACACCTATTCCCTTCAGGAGCAGGGCTTGATGGCAGGTGAGGGTGCAGATGTGGCCCAGACATTCAGGACAGTGCAGGAGCCTTGGGCACAAATCTCCTTCCTCAGGTTCCCGTGTCACCTCTGGGGATGGGGACCCAGCTGAGGAGGTGCCTTCAGTATGGGATCCAGTTCCCCTATCCCACCTTGCTGCAGGCTCCTGTGGGTGGCCTCACAACTAGGGAGAAGAGAAATTTCTCCTCCCTTTCTCCTTCCTTCCCCTGACTCAGGCTCATAAAATTCGGCCTCTTGGAGAGATCCGCATGATAATAAATCCTAACCTGCCTGAGTGATACATGGTTGTGTGATACGATCAGTCCTGGAGGGAGGCAATCACTGCCTGTCAAAATTAAACTGACGGACCGCAGTGGGTGGGCAGGATGGAGAAACTCCAGAGAACGGTCCAAGTCTTTCTCCAGCCCCTTCATGTGCAGTGGTGGTCCCCAAGCAGACCAGTGTTTGACAGAGGAGGAGGCTGCAGCAAAGCCTGCAACCAACTCACCCAAAACGAAGCCTCCTCCATCCAGGAGAAGACTTCAGGATTGATCCCAAGATCAAGGGTGGCATCTTTGCTCCCTCATAGCCTGGACCTGCAGCATCACCTGATCAGCAAAGTCTGGATCACACAGGATGGTTCAGATAAGCGAAGCATTGATAAAAGTAGCAATTTTTTTTTCCCCGATCCCAAGACAGCTCTTGCAGCAATGATGTCTCTACACTGATTTTCTCCCCAGTATCACCAGCCCCTGTTGATAGCCAGACCACAGTGCCAAGGCAGCTCACATCTAAAAGGCACACAGTCACAAGGCAGTCAGAAGGAGCATCCCGAAACCAGACAGCGTAGCAAGACACCCCACAGCTGGTTCCACTTAGAAGATCCACAGGCTCAATGCAGAGCCCAAGGCATGTGTCTGTGCAAGGTCAAAGACTGGAGCAGCACAGCTTGAGCATTCAAGTGGTCCAGGACATGAAAACACTGAGCAGACAGCATTAACCCAGGAGGCATCAACCTGGGTTGTTGTCTGTCCAGCAGCACAGCGTCCAGCAGCACCGCCCAGCTCCTTACAATGGAAACACATGAAGGTATGAATCTGTGACTACAGCCAGCCAAGCCCTTACATCCAGCACGTGGCATCCCCCCTTGCTCCTGCTCGGCCTCAGGCCTGCTATGCAGCCAGCCTTGGGAGGGTCCACCAGACCCCTCTGAGGTAGTTTTCATGGAGATATGCAGAGAAAAACAGCCAGTTCTGCAGCATTTTCTTCTTGTCTGTCTACCTGCCAACTGCAAATTGGGAACTCGGTGCTCAGGCAGCAGTGAACAAGGGCATCCGTGATATAAGTGTGTTTTGGGATGCTCAGCTGGCAACCTCTTTGTGGAAGTACTACAATTCCTTATCAGCCTGGGTCCTCTCGTGTTTCATCTTTCAAAGAAATCAAATTAACCTGCTTCCCTTTGTACTTAGTACTTCTGATGCCAAAGACCATCATCTGGAAGACCTTTTATAGGCACAATAAATGCCATGGCAACTGCAAAGATATTTCCAAGAAACCCCAGCTGCAGCCTCTGAACTGCAAGTCCAGGAGACATTTCCCACATCGTAATTTCTCTCTTTCAGTATCCTCTGTTTCTGGGGAAGTATTGACTGTTAAGCCTCCAGACTGAATTTCTGATTCGACCCCTTTGAAAGAGCAAGAACCCATCGTTTTACTTTATCTGGAAATGTTTGTACAGAAACGCTGATCACTGTGATTAATTGTCACATCTGCAGGAGCATCCTGTTCAGGGGAAAATTAGACTCAGTTCTACACGGGTTATTTACGACCCAGCTGCTCCAGCCATTAAAATCACCCTGAATATCTGCTTTCCCCACCACAGTTTGAAGAAGCAGATTAGTCCCTGAAATCACAAGCTCCCGTGTTTTCCAGCTCGGTACAGCTCATCGCAAAATAAAGGCCTTGCCTCAATAAATAGGCTGTTAAGGGCACTCTTGCTGGAATGAGCCTTCCCTAGCAATGCTTCCACTCCACAAACAGCCTCTTCTGGGCACTAAAGAAATCCATCAGAAGTAACCTTGGAATTTGTATGTTTATATCTGCGTAGCTGTGGAAACGCTGTGGGAGAGGGTTGGTTTTTGGTTTGTGAGGAAATAGAAAATCTATTCTATTCTTCGATATTCCAAGGCTTCCTTCCCGTCCTGTTTCAAGCGAAGGGCTCTTGCCCAAGCTGGGGTTTTTTATAAACGCCTTCCCTGTCCCAGCAAAGAGCAATCCAGTGTTGAGCACATTCCTTGGCGTCCTCACGCCTAATTGCTCTCGGGCTGTTGCAACACTTCTTGTGTTCCTGGCTGGATGCAGTGACCCAAGGGTTGACTTGGCTTTGGAGGAGGCTGGGCTGACCCCCCGTCTTGCTGAATGCACGCTCCCGGTGGGGAGTCTGGGAGACACGCAAGGAGCCTGGCTGAGAGATGAATCACCTGTTGCTTGGGATGAAACAGATTCTCTTCTCTGCTGCTTGCAGGCGATATTGCTGCGGGCTGCAGCCAGCAGAGACTGGAGAGTACAGTGCAAAGCATCTGCTGAAGCATGTCTCTGGTTGGATCCTCAGGCAAACAAGTGCCCCAAGACTATCCACAGGAAGAACCTATCTTAACTTTTTCATTTTCACTGCTTCTCTCTTTTCCCATCACTACTCCTGCTCTTGATCTGATTTCCTTGTGAACCTGCAGCCCAGCCTCAAAGGGGTGAAGCCTGAGCTGTTCTGCCCAACAAGTCTCCATGCTGCCCCAACACCACAGAGATCTCTTCCCAGCAGAGCAAGGCCATTTGGCATCTTTGATTTCTCTCTCCTTCCCAGCCCATCGAGGAGAGTCAGGACCCCTGCGGAGGGACAGACAGAGACTTCATCCTCCTGTCAACTCAAGCATTCATTGGCATTTGAGTAACCTAGGTCCTGACCCAGAATAACCTCAAGCCAAACCTCTGTAGGGCAGTGATCACCTCACAGACACTCACGCCACAAACCCCTGACAAAAACCCCATTGCAAACTGCCTGCTGCTTACATTGCTTCAAAATTTCTTTCCCATCTACCTGCCCAGCACCACACATGCCAGTCCCAGCCAGCACCTCGAGCACCACTGTCATGTTAATAACAGGCACAACCTATTAGTGTAACCTGGCCATTGCACCTTGCTGCACACGCGAGCTTGCCTTTAATGATGTCTGCATGCACAAGGTGTTATTCCCTGCAGCAACCCCAGTGAACCGAGTAACCCCGGGCAGTACAACGTGCTAGTCTAAGGTAGGGTTAAGTAGATGATGATAAACTATCACCACCATAATTGAAACCCACGCATGCAACAGCAGATATATTCAGCATCCTGCAAACAAAGGCTCCAGGCCAGCCCTTAGTGACGTACGAGCCAAAGGGTTTTCCCAGAACTAGGCTGAGCCTTGCATAAGGCTTGGGAAGGGAACTGCTCCTTGTGGCAGGACTACCCTCTGAGGAGCACATGGAACACCACCAGAAAAGGGACGTGGGACTGGTATTGTTCTCCATTGGTAATGTAGGAGCAGAGGCTCCCTGCGGAAAAAACACCCAAGCAAGTCGTAGGGAGGAGAGTTTGGTCCATCAAAGGGGATTTTCCAGACCATCTGTTGTAGCCACATCATCAGCCTCACCCACAAAGAACGCAGGCCCCAGGATTGGAGGCTTCCTGCTGCTCTTGTGTTCCTTAGGAGGAAAAGTGTTGTTAAGTGGTAGTTAGTGATCAGCTGGGAGGGAGGGGGCTGCCCAAAGAAAGGCTTTCCTGCCACGCAGGGGTGCAATCACCTTGAGGGCTCTGGATTCCTGTGATTGCCGCTTTGCGCAAGTCCCTTTGGGGTCAGATACCAGACCATGGTGCTCACCAGGAGCGTTTATAGCCACATCCTTTGCACATGGCTCTTGCCCCTTGTTGCAGCACCTGGTTTAGGTGGGGGTGAAAACTGTTGGTTACTGCAGACCCGCTTCTTACACGGGACTGGAAAAACTGCCTGATTTAACAAACACTAAAGCACTCTGATAGTCTTTTCTTTGGCCTTCCCTGTTGCAGGAAGCAAGGGGTGGGAAATCTGTAGCAGGAATGAGCCTTCAGCCCAAATTTGATGAGGTTTTTTCCCCCATTTTAACTCTACTCAGGAAAGCATAAGTATATGTAGGAAAGGAAAACCTGGATTTAGGTAGGATGCCATGGCAGGACCAGGCAAGGAAACCATGAGTGGGAGACAGGTCACCCCAGGCAGACCTAGGGGAAAAGCACGGGTAGAGGAAGGAAATCAGGGCTGCCTGAGTGAAGACTCTGCTGGTATTCCCCAACTTTGCAGTGCTTGGCTTGGCAAGCGTGTCATCTTGTACCCAAGAGTCTCTGAAATGGAAAGTAGAGGAGTTATTTTGATGGAAGATGCTTAGAGCAAAACACCAGGGTGGGGATCAGGAGTCAGCCAAATCACATAAATCAATGGGATTTCCAAGCCTCATCTCAAGGCGCTTGAGGGTTCTTAAGTATCATTGCAGGTCTGAGACCTGCTTTGCTTCGGATCCCTTGCACAGTTTAAGGCCAGCAGTATTTTCTTGATGCATAATAGTTGATTAATTCTTGGTAGGAGCAGAGATAATATGCTATTCATGTCCTTTGGTATGGGTACCTTCATGGACACTTAACATACACCCTCCTTTCTGCATGAAAAAAACCTCAAAACCAAAACACTTATGGAAAACCTCTTGCAGAGCCAATGCATCCCTTTGCAGTCATGCATTTCCTCCCCCTTCCCAGCCTCAGTTTGCAAACTATTTGAATGTTGATGGTTTTTAAATAGCTCCCAATGAGGATTTTACATACAGGGAATGGCAGAGTGAAAAAAAAAAAAAGTCTGTGGGCTGGAGATTTATGTAAACACATATTCCCTGCAACAGCAAGTTCCTCGCTGCATGTTGCTCCTTTTACACAAACACACCATCAGATAAAGGAATGTACGTGATTCATTTGCTGCTCTCTGATGTGGTGGAGCTCTTGAATGAAACGTTTAAACTATCCTGCTTTACTATGCTGCTTAAAATCAGACTCACAGGACTTACCGGCTGAGGTGGCTTGGCAAAAGGCAGGCTGCATTTCTAGCAGACACAGAGTTGTGCGAAACGGAATGCTCCATGGGTGCTAAAAACCCTCTTGGGGGCTAGAAAAGAGCGTTTGTATAGCTGCCCTGAGCTGTCAGTGTGTGGGAACTAGGAAGTCATATTTATATCTGCTGGCCTGCTCTGGAAGCTGTTACAGACTCGACATTCAGTGCCAGTGGATGCTTTATCTTTTCCTGCTTGTGCTAGAAATATCGTGGGACCACAATGATGGCAGGCTGCTAGATAGTGCAATCGTTATTAGACCAAAATAGACAGGTCCTGTCACTCAGCAGTGCTGCCGATGCCGCTAAGTTTTCGGCCACATTTGCTGCTTCTTTCCAGGAAATGAGCCAAAGCTGGTGAAGTTGCTAAGCGTTTCTGGCTAGAACTGTGGGCACATGTGATTCGTGGAAGGCTGGGGTGAGCTCGCATGGCTCTCTGAGACCTGAGATAAAACACACTTTGGTGGTGGAGATGCAGGACTCTCTGCAGGGAAGTTCAGTAGCCCCATTCCTCAGGGGGGAAATTAAAGCCCTGGTAGAGTTTCTTTCAGTCCCATAAGAGGCTCACAGTGAGGCTTCAGCCCTGTCTACAGATACCACCCAACTGTCCCCACTGACTGCGATGCACCAAGGATTCTGCTGCCACACCCACAAGAAGAGTTTGACCTTCAAATCCCCAGCCTCTATCTCCTTGACACAGTGGTTACTCCTATGAAACAGGGAAGGTTTCAAGCTGGAGCCCAGAATCCTGTTTTCTCCCCCAAGCCTGTGCAGGAAATGTGGGCAAATGCCCAGTTCTCCCTTCACGCCACCAGCAGCCCCATTATGGGTGCACCAGCGAGCTCATCCCACATTAAGAGATCTCACTCTCCATTCGTCCTCCAAGTGATAAAACACCACGGTAGGACTTGTGCAGAGAAAGGAAACTTGGCCTCTGGTCTCCATTTGGTAAAACTCCTCCCTGCTCCCCAAAACCCAGCACAGATCTTCTGGACACAGGGACCCTCTGGCACCAAGTAAGCCCCCGCTCTCTGCCTGTATTTTGGACAAATTGGGTGAAGGCAACCTCCAAGCACAAGTTTGAGGATTTTTCTGGGGTTGGTGGGCAAGTTTGCTCCAGAGAGCAGGCTGAGGTTGGTACATGGGGTGGATAAACCTTCTTACCTTCCTCTGAGCATCGAGGATCATACCGCTTGACAAGAGGCAGCGCATCCTTTGTCAGCACTCCAAGCAATGACGAGGAGGGGGTAGGTAGCAGGGCAAAACTGTGCTCTTCAGCAACCACCAAGCACACTGGACCAGGGACTTGAAAACCAGATACTTCAGAAGACAGCTTAAAAAACAGGGCTTAGATGGTCCTGACTTCTGGCACTGCCTCCACAGGCCAGCTGCTGAGAGCTCCGTCTCCTTTCATAGGGGACAAATTATTCCCAGCTACTCCCCAAGCACCAGAGAGAGGAAATTCCCCTGTTTGAACACAACAGTCCCTGGGTTGTGTAGGGTGTCCCGCAACCTCGGAATTTCCCTGCAGAAGCCTGCCCCCATTTTGCTCCTGACCACAAAGCATTTGCTTTGCATTTAGCAGGAACAACCAGTTTAGTGTTTGAATGAATGATCCGTGTTAATTAGTGGCATTCAAAATTAAAATAAAGGTCAAAAAAGGGTAGGCATTATCAAAGCGCCTTGTTTGCTCAAAGGAAACATTAATGACACTTGTTCAGTGCTTCAAGATAAACTTGTTCAGGCACTACGTTAATGAAGAAATAAATCCTCCTCTCCACGAAACGTCACTACTCCTCAAACACAAACCACATGTCTTTCATCTCAAGGTGTGCCCTGCCCTATCTCTCATCTCTCCTCGCTGTTTCATTTCGCCTCATTTCAAGATGCCAGCTCCTCTCCCTGAGTGGCTGCAAGATAGGCCCACCACCACCCCTGGACTTGGGCTGACAGCTTCCTGCCACAGAGGTGCCACTCCAGAGCCTTCTCCAAAGGCATCTCACTGCCCTCTTCCAACTCTTCTTTACCGTGAAGCAACGGACGAGGGGGTGTCACAGGGCTTGGAATAAGAAGCAGGTGCTTTCAGGACCTCAGTCTTCTCTAGCTGGTCCAGACGACCATGAGCTCCTCCACTTCTACTCTAACCTGACCTGGTGCTCCTGGATTTGCACCTGTCTGGGTAGATGCGCCACCAGATCTCAAGCTCCCTCGGGCAGGAACACCTTCCTGCCCCGTGTCCATGCAGCACCCAGTGCTGGGGGGCCTGGCTGAGGCTCCCGGCCACACAGGACACGTAGGTCCAGACCCTTCCCAGCTGCCTGCATGTGCTTTGCTGGCACAGAACAAGCCAGAAGCAAATTAACCAAACCGCTCACCTGAGAGCTGGGTCACCTTCTGCTCCATCGACAACAGAGGGAGCCCGAGGATGCCTGTGCTCCAGAGTTGGGCACCTCAGGCAAATTTAGGGTGGGATGAACCAGGATTAAACAAATATTAATACCTTCAGAAGCCGCAGTAGCAGCATTCTAGTATATTTATATACACACAGAGAGAAAGAGGGAGGGAAAGTGCCCGCGCACTCTTTGGCTTCCCCATGACCCCCAAAATGCCACAAATCACTTTCAGCAGGAAAGCAAGATGCAGCAAGACTTGTCTCTTGCCCCAGCTTCCACGCTGCCACAACCACAGCAGACCCTGCCCTGCCATCGGCAGCACGGCGAGGTGGCTGCGGAGCCAGTGGGAGGAAACCAGGGTGCCGGAGATGGGGGCTTTAAGGCTGCGCCAAGAGCGCAGCACTCCAGCTCCCGCTGCTAAAACCACTGAAGGTCGAGGAAGATGGTATTTCCATCTTTTGGAAACTAAATACTGGGAACACGCCTACACAGTCTTTGTCATAATCTCCTGAATTCAGTTAGAGGTAAAGAACAGGCAGAGGTCAAGCTTTTCTTGGCTTCATAGAAATGCTATCAAAATTTAACCTCTTCCCTGCTGGCAGCACACGGCTGTCGTGTTCCCAACAAAGAGAGAGCCACAGCATCCACGTGCATGATGAACACATGCTTGCCTTTGCAGCAGCGTCATTTTTCTTCTCTCCCTTCCCTGCAATCACAGGAAAGCAACAGACAGCAACATTTCTAACACTGGCAAGGATGAGCAGACCCGGTTGCATGACAACCGTCTGTGGAGGGATGCAATCTTGCATCCCGCGTCCCGTTCAGCTGCAGACATCCGGCAGAAGAGCTCTGCTGTGCCATGAGCACACGCGCCAGCCTGACGCTGCTTCACCCCATCTCACACGCTAGAGGAGAAGAGGCATGAAAGATGGGCTTCCAGGGGACCAGATGGGCACCTGTCAGCAGCCATACATCAAGAGATCAGCGCAAGGAAAAAATAATCACCTTCTGCAAGATTTTCAAACACAGGATTCTCAGATGCTGTGTGAAAAAAAAACCCCAAATTGGCTGCTCTCGCCTTTTTCCTGAGCGAGCAGGAGCGAAACAGTCCAGGATCCCACACTTATCGCAGCACCACTCACCATTTTGTAAAAGCAGCAAAGAAGGGGCCATGTCTCGGGGTTATTTCCGTCTGACATTTCAGGGGAGCCTGAAATCATCTACAGCCACGCAGATGCCCAACCTGCAGAGCAGGAGCAGCAAAGTGGTGTGAAGTTGAACTGTGCAGCTCAGCACCATCGCTTTCCTAAAAGGTCAGGAGTTAATTCTGATCTATGGGTTGGTGGCCATAAGGATCTCAAGCCCTAGAAATTGATAGTGGACTCGATATGTTACACATTAGATAGCGAGGGGGTAAAGATGCTCAAGTAACTTTATCTTGCCTAGCAGATCTCTGTGTCAAGGCTGTTTGCTTCAGTCCAGCTGTCTCAGAGCTCAGGAGCCACACGGCTGGTAGGACTTCAGAGAGCGAGCTCAAATTCAGAGGCAGCAAAGTATGCGGTTGTTTGCTTTCCACGTCGCTGCTCAACTTTTGGCCGCCACTTTCGTAATGAATTTCTCGGAGGTTCTCGGCATTGCTTGCTCCTTTGCAGACTGCACTTCCAGCTACAAAAATAGCACAGACACTAAAACGATCTTCAGGAATCAGAAAAGAGCTCCTCCCAGGAGGAAGCAAAAGATTTCTTTCTTCTATTTTCTTTTTTTGTTCTCTGTGTTTAAGAAGGCTGATGTGTTATAATTATAGATTGTGATTTCCATCCTAACATGCTTCACGAGAGCTCCACCAGCACCTCTGCGCAGAGCTGGCAGCAAGCGCTGCTGGGACGAGTTGTTCAGCCTCACAGAGAGGGGCAGCCCAGCCCGGCTGCTCACACAAACTGCCCCGATACCTGCACAGGGTAACTGCAATAAGCCTTCTGGTGTAGAGATAGCCAAAGACAACAGACAATGCTGTTTTCTGACATTACTTCCTCCTAAAATGCAACTCAGGGAGGAAAATGCATAGGTAAAAGCTCGGTCACATCACAGGTTTCTGTGGTCTTGGACAAGTCACTTTTGCCACTCAGTTTTTCCAATGAAAGCCTTAGGGAGCCTCCCACATCCCCCCCCAGTTTCCAGCTGGCCACCCCACTTCCTCCCTCCTCCGGGTTTGATGATCACCAGACTCTTTCCCAAGCCAGCTCAGCTCATTAACTCGGGAGGAGTGCCTGGGCCCTTGCTGGGCTGGTGTTCTCCCATCCTCGTGAGTTATATCAGCTCTCAGAGGGGTCCCACCAGTCCTGGAGCTGGGGTGAGATAAGCCCTGGGAAAATGAGGATGGAAGAGGGGAGGGAAGGGAATGGGGGACTTTCACTCGTCCTCTGCCCGCTCGCTGCTTTTCATGAAAACACACTTGAAACCTTTCTTTTCTCTAAAATAAGAGCTTTATAACTCCCTTATCTGCGTATAGCTACCGATAAGCATCTGATATATGTCCGGTCACACTGTGAACTCCCTGCCCCTTCCTCGTATGTGTGCGCACAGAAACAGATACCCACAAGCCCCCAAAAAAGGGCCTTTAAATGCTACATAAACACAAGCAAATAAATACAAGAGACCAAATGGTGCCATAAGGGACCTCTGAGTGGTCTCCTAGTTCATCCCCCAAGACAGGGTCAAATTACAGCTTATTGCCCAACCCAGTGCTAAAAATACCCATTGGCTGAAATTCCAGTCTTCCTGGACAACTGCTTCCTGCTACTCTCTCCTTTTCACCCTTCAAAGCTTTTCCTGGACTTAGATGTCCCTCACTGCAGTTTAAGCCCAGGCACTTTCCTGTCCCCGGCAGACACAGGGAACAGTTCATTCCCATCCCGCTCCCAGCGCACATCTGGAGATGGTTACGTCTCCCACTCGGGCTCTGCTACGTTTGCGTCTCCTTTCTAGACAAACAGTGGCAGTCTGTTCAGGAAAAAACAAAGAGTCGGTGGTTGGCCATAATGCACAAAGCAGAGCTGATGGTGGTGCTGGGAGGAGCGGTTGATACGGCTCATTTGTTGGTGGTAGCAAGAAAATAGGGCAGGTCTCAGCAGGGGCACCAGGGCCAGGCACTATGAGACTCCAGAGATATTTTGCAGCATGACTTGTCTGCTGCTAACAGCTCCAGCATCCCATTCCCACCTCCGGCCTGGCACACGTTTGCAAGACTCTGTTTTGCAGCATTTTCCCATTTTTAATGCTCTCTCAAAGATTTTTCTTGCAGGTGGTCAGAAAGAGAGACACAGCTATAAAAACAGACAGAGCGTATACTGGACCAAAACCACATGCTCCAGCATCAGCCTGAAGACATGAATGGTCCGAATACAGCCTTGTTTCGTCATTTGTTGTGGTCTTCACTCAACGCTCCCCCTTCAACGTGGAGCATGGCCTCTGCATACGACAGCACCTTGCAACATGACTCATCTCCACTAAGCAAAGCACATTTTCCTCCCACGTAGCTGCAGCTCCTCTCCTGGAGGTCACCGCCATAGCTGTGGACAGCAACCCACATCCACCCTGCTGCTGCTGCACCCACTGAACACATGGGACCCACCAGCCGTTTGCACTGATGCACCAACACCGTGCATGGGAGCCCCTGATGGGAGAGCTCGTGCTCCCACCCCTCACTGCACCTCCTCTCTCAGAGCCCTTAAAATGCAAGGGAAGAACAAAAGCATGCAAGAAGCTGCATACAGGAATAGCAGAAGACAAAATAATTCCTGGACGTAGCACACTGATACCTTCTTTTCCCTTCAACACCAGGCAAGACTCGTTGAGCCTCAGCTGTAAAGCAGCGATCACCAACATGTGAGATTTTTTTGAGTCCTTACTGCAAGGGAAAACACCATCTCCTGCGAAACCACAGTTCAGCCTGCGTGTCGCTCGGAGAAACTCCACAGGAGTTTCACCCAGCTCAGAGCTGACGAAATCACATCTGAAGGTGTCAGGGCCTCAGGTCAGCCTAAACTCTCTTCTGGGAGCATCCCAAATCCTCTTCCTTCCCCCAGCCTCAGAGACGCTGCTCTGCATTTTTGCCTTACTGTTTTTCTTGGCGGCTGTTTTCTTTCAAGTCAAGCTACGGCTCTGCTGCTTTTAGGTCCTTAAATTCATATTCTTGATTCATTTCTTCCCTAATCACTTGGGATACTGCGTTTTACAAAAGGGAGTGTAATTAATCTTCCACATTTGTGCACGTGTGATGAAAAAGATGTGATCCGTGACAATTTAATGCCCTAGCTAGCTGGTAGACAATGGAAATTACTGAGTTATACCCAAAAAAAGCCACACCCAGGCTCACAAAGACTGCAGAAGCTGACAAGCATCTTTTTAAACAGAAACATTTTTTTGAGGGTTTGTTGTTGTTGTTGTTTTAAACTTGGCCCCGAAAATCTGTTGCAAAAGAGCAAAGCTGGCAACTTAGGCAGTGGTTTGATGAGTTCCAGAAGCTGTTGAATTTCTCACAAGATTATCAGTGATCCGGGAGACCCACCGAGCATTTCATATGGTGATTGCTGCTAACGTGCTCCTGCTCCCCTCCAACACACATTCCTCCCACCCTCGGTGGCGGGTCCGACAGTCAGCCTTGCTGGCAGACAGCTCCATCCCATCTCAATCACTCTCTTAGATGTTAACAACCCTGCAATGGCCAACGCTGATATTGGCTGCCCATAACAAAGCTATTAGAGCGACATTTTGGTAGGAAATGGTGGGAAAGCTGCAGTAATCAGACAGAGTTATAAAAGGTTAATGAAGATGAAAGGACAGAAAATAGAGGAAAAGCCCAGGCAGCCAGAGAGCTTTTGGCAAGATTCGCTAAGCTGCTGCCCAGTCACACACTCACACATTTCCTGCATCTCCCAATCGAGCTGCTCATTTCCAGTAGCCTCAGCAAATCTGTATTGCCGGGAGAAATGCTGAGCTACTGTGTGGCTGGTAGCATTTGTAATAATGCCTCTTGTCCATTATTGAGCAAAACGGTCAAGTTCCCAAAAGGAATTTGTGAAGAAAGTTCATTTCATCTCGAGGCAAAGTCACAAGAGTTCCAGCCTGGAAACACATAATTGAAGTATTATTGATGTGTCGCTCACCTAGAGCAGATCGCTTTCCAAGTCACCTCAGTATTTTTGGAAGGAAAATTTTTCACTCAGCATTATCAGAGAGCTGCTAAGGACAACCAATCCCCTGGTACAGCTGGGAAGGACAGGACAGTGCAAGGCACTTCGGAGCAGAGAGGAAGAAACTTCCTCATTTCTTTCCATCCTCATCATGAGACAATTCCAGACAGTACACTCGTACTGTAGTGTATCCAGTTTTCACACTATGGGACTCCACTTAACACCTCTTAGAAAGCTATTTAATGCCTTAATAGACGTCCCCATCACTTTTTTTACCACACCATCGTTTTCTTCATTGTATCTTTCACCACCTAAAATATCCCTCCTTCCTCCCCAGCACTTCAGGACTTCAAATGACCGCAGGCTCTTGCCTAACCTCTCTCCTCCTCATCATCCGATGTCGAGACTGGTGCTTAGCTAAGTTGTGCACATAGCTCGCTGTCAGCATCGCCACATAAATCAGTCTCTCCAGCTCCAGCACGCTGCTGGTGCTATTCTCTGAATTCCTGCCACTCGTCACCACGTTTCCACGGGTGGGTGCCAAGAAGGGGACATGGTCCCACTGCAGGGGTGGGTAAGATAAGCTCAGCAGAGAAGGACTTGCAGCTCATGTTCTCCCTAGCACAAGACATCTGCAGGTACAACCCAGCCCGTCACACAGCACTTTTTCTGCTGTGTCCTAGAATTCATCCTTCGTATGATCTTCCACAAAAATTTCTCCATGCTTTTTTCAACTTCCCCATCTCATTAAAGAGAAGGTTATTTTTGCCATGTTATTTAGCTGAAGTGTTTCCAAAGCAAGCCTTGATCTCCTCTGTTGCTCATTTCTCTCATGTTTCTTCCAGTTCCACAGTGACTGCAGGTTTGACTACGCTGCATTTAGCACTGAGATTATTAATGAAGGTACCATGTTTGGCCAGATTTACCACCATCACCGTCTATAACCCCAAAGACACCTCCTTCCTCCCAGCCACATGTCCCAGTGCAATTGTGGCTGTCAATACTGATGTCAAGGGTACGTGTAGGCAAACAGATTTACTCACTTCTAACTCAGTCTCAGTACAGCTTGTCCTTCGGGGAACTGGGGCAAAGGCTGATCCTTTCCCCTTTCTCACGACAGCACAGACTTCTGTGTTACCAGCGCTGTGGCCACGGTCACGGTGCACAGCACTGGCCACCCCAGTCGCAATGCTGGCCATCCTGGATACTGCCCAGCCCGGGCAGCAGAGACACGGTGCGTGGCAATACCCGCGAGTGAACAGCAGTGTCAGACTTTCCAGTGTCAGGATTTTTGTGGCCGTGACAAACTTTGAGCTGGCTTTCAATTTATGCGAGCTGCTGATTCCGTGCTGCTTTGAACTGCCTGCATGAGTAAACCACCCTGACAAGCTAAAGTTCATGGGGATTGCAGTCAGTCATATTACAGCCCATGACAGATTTAATTGCAGATTAGAAATTCTGTAGCAGAAATGTTACAAGAGACTTGAGATCCTAATTGTTTCCTGTGTAAGGTAGGAGCTCAATTTTATTTTTAAACTCCCAAGTGCTGACAGCCAATATTTTGGTGTGAAAAAGCTAAAGAAGCAACTTCTACCTCACTGTGAACAGGTAACAACTTCCAGAGTTTAATCTTACACCTTAATTTGTTCTTAATATTCGGATTGTGGCAGCAGCCAGGAGACATTATCAAGCTAAGTGCTCCTTTGTGTCAATACACAGCGGTAGAAAAATTCCCCGCCCAAATGAGCTGTGATTGTTGTATCTGCTGGAAGAAAGCCATGCTCTCTCTTGTGCCACACTAATGCACTTCCAGCCACAGCACTGATTAGGATTCCTGCTTTGGATTTGCTCAGATCTAGCTCGGTTGGTTTTTTAATCTTTGGGATAAGCTGCGGATAGAGAATTAGCCATTGAGATAGAAATGCTTCGCTAGGAAACAGTTTGCCAGCACCCGTCGCAAATGTCTTCAGTGTCTGATCTGGCGAGCGGCTGCTAGATAATGAAGTGATAATCAGGGGTGTGGGGGCAGAGGGGGGATTTTGCCTTTCAAGAAGCACCAGACATCTTTGCCTGATTCTGTCTCCATTAGCACAGGAATTAAAAGAGTGCTGAAGAACGTACCCTAAGAGTGAAAACAAGCACCCTCCACTCCTCTCAGATTTACGATGCTTGACAGGGGAATTACGGAGTCACTGCTGGCAAGCCAAGGCACAGGGAGCATTCCTCGGGCCGTTGGACCCTCGCGGCTCTCCTGTGCTGTATTTCGATGCAGCTGCCAAATGAAGTCTGGCAGGCCGTGTGTCCTTTCCATTTTGGCAAGGGTGACAAGCGGCATTGCACCAGTGAGAAACACCGGCTCCCGGGTTTAATCCGACGGCTTCTCCCATCTGAGTCTGCAGTGTCTGACAAGGGCAGATGCTCCCCGACATGCTCTCATCTTGCGAACTGCAAGGAGGTTGGGTGTGCTTCTTCCAGAAGGCTTCTTTCTCCAAAGCTCTAATTTTTTCCCTGTCCTAAAAATGTCTGACTTAGCCGTCTCCCTCCAATTGCCCATCACACAGTGGCGAAGCCTCCCCAGGCTGAGCAGGATGCAGGAATGACTCAACACTATGACGGACACATCACCTGAGCGTCACAAACTGCTGGGACCCTGTTCCCACACACTTATCACCTCATTTCCTCTAGGGCTGGCCTCAAACTGGGCAGCAGTGCAGACACACAGACCACAGCCTAAGGATCTCGGATCCAGAAGCACTGGCCACACTCTGCCTGAAATCGATGTGCTTTCTAATTCTCATGGATGTCAGAAAGATTTATCCAGAGAGGTCTTATTTTACATCCTGTGTCTTCTGGTGCATCTGCTCGTTCAGCACTCTGGGCTCACAAGCTACTGCACCCTTTCCAAACTCATACTGGAGGGCTGTAAATTATAACAAGCTGCAGTGCCTTCAGCTACAGTCCTGTCCATCATCTGCGCCTGGCATTAACCCTGTGAAACTTGGTCACCCAGATCTACATTTCCCAAGCTTTGAATCCTTATCCATTGCTAAAGCCCCTCAGACAGCCGAAGAATGAAGGGCGTAGAGCAGCCGGCATTTCTAAAGAAAACTTGATGGCTTTCTGACACCCGATACATGCAATTCCCAACAGAGTTAATTGAAGCTAATTCCTCAAAGGCTGAGATGAGAATATCCCCATAAATTATGTTCCTGCTTCATTCCAGACAAGGACGGCATGAATGCATTACAAGCAAGCCCCCAATTTACAGTCTTAAAACCGCGAGTCAATCAAGGAGACAGCATAAAGTCACTTGAAAGCTAAAATTCATTTTCTGCCTCCCTCCATCTGTACTGTAACCTGAAAGGTTGATTTTTGAGGGCATCTTTCATATTTCCATGCACAGCAGGACCCATTCAGCCATAGAAGAGCCTTCTCCGTGAATGCGACATGTGTTTGGTACAGCAGAGCCCCTGCTTGGAGGATTTTGCTGGGCTGCAGGTTTTCAAAGCCATTATTGAGGCAGCTTTCAAAGATGTCTCCAGAGACCTTTGAGTTTCCGAGAGAAAAAACAACGTAGGTCCGAAGGCACCATGGCTCTGCTGACATTGCAAAAGGCCCGGGCTGGTTATTGGAGAGGGCACACACACACGCAGACATGCATGCACAAAACCTAACCTGCAGCACTGCTACTGCCAATCTGTTCTCATTAACAGAGAGTTATTTTTAAATCCTGTGTTTTTTGGACATGGTCCTAACAACAAGTTATTTTTAAATGGCAGTTAAAAGAGATAAGCACATTTTGTGTGCCATTCATGTCACTCTTTCAGGGACTGAAATATCGCCCAATTGTTCTGTAGGAATTATGCCAATTAAAGCCAGATTCAATAAAAACTGCCCAGCTTCTCTGTGGCTCAAAATCAGAAGGACTGAAAACAGATTCCTGGGAACTTCTGCTGCCAGGCAGAATCTCTGGTGATGTAAAAGTTGGAAATGGTTTGAGCTGTGGTCTATAGCCAGTTAGTTACCCGTTGCAAGATGCATGAGTGCTTCGTGTTGGATACTGGGAAAATAAATACCCACGTGAAGGAAAGGTGCAAAGATTGGCCCAGATCAGATAGAAAAGCTGTGACAGAACCACACCATGGTTTAACACCAAAACTATGCTATAACCTGATGTAGACTAAAGAATGAGACTTCAGCATCATAAGCCACACCATAAATGATCCATAGGGCAGCTCTACTATCTCATTTCTTCATTTCTAAGGTATCTTAGATATGCAGTATTTGGCAATTATTGTTTGCACCAAGTTCAAGCTCAGCTATGGTGAATCTGCAATAATTCTCACTGGAATCCATGGACTTTAAGGGCCCAGGGAGACCTTAACAACTGTCTTGCTGACCTTCTGCACATCATACAACAGTTTCTGCCTCAAGCTCATAACTTCTGACTGAGCTATGACCCACCCTCAGGGAAATATGCAGACTCAACATAAAGACGTAGAAGATGGAAAATCCAACTTGTCCTTGAATCGCTGTTCCAAGGTTAGCTGCCTTCCTTGCTCCGAGTCCTCCAGCTCTAATTAAGCTGACTCTCATTTCCATTGTAACCTTTTTTGCTAGAAAGAAGCATCACCTCCTATTAGAAATTTCTTCCACGCACAGCTACTCCAAAACCACAATCAAATCATCTCCTAACCTCTTTGATTGATTGGCTAAACCAGGGGGTTACTCTATAGTAATATATTCACCACCGGCTGTATCGTAGGTCTGTACCTGCAGTGATGTCGCTGCTCCCTAATGAGTAGCAGTTGCCACAGGTCAGCTGAGGCTCAGTAAATGTCCACACAAATGCCCTTCGCCCAGAGCGAACACAAGATTATCTTTATAACACAGTGATAAACTCATATATATTGTTTTCCTTTTGTCTGATTGCTTTGGAGAGGACACTTCATGAATGAAACGCTCAGTTCAAGAAGTGTTAAATGCATTGACACAGCATCCCAAATACATTTAAATAAAACGATATTTACCTATAAGAAAATATAATGGTGATTTAGAGACAGGTTTTAAACATTAAATGGTAAAAATTGGGTTACCAGTTCAAAATCAGAGAAAAGAACCTACTTTAGGGAAACCCATTTTCATTTCTACAAACGAAAGGTTGGGAAAATATTGTTCATCAATGATACATGAGCAATATAATGTTCTGTTCCTCTATTCTACCCGAGAGATAATGTTAATCCTTTTGATTTATTCACAGCTCCTTAACTAATACTGTAACAAATGGTATTGACAATTGAACTCACTTCTGTAAGAAATTCATTGTATGTGCAGCACCTACGGTAAGAAATGCCTTCACGCTCCTGACAGGAGATCTAAATAAAATTAAAGAGCTGAGAACAAAGGCTGTAGAAAAATGACATAGGCATGGCTGACTAGGAAATGTGACTTGCTTAGACGGGGGTAATTTTTGTATACGTCTAAGGCAGTATATTGCCCACAAAAATGTCGGGGGAGTTTTTCAGTTAAACACATGAATCTTTAGTTCTTTGCTTCCCAACATGGAGATGGCTGAGCTACTGACCACCATACGGTGCTGGCTTTGACAAGGCTGGCAAAAACCTGAATCAATTTAATGTTATTAAAATACAGAGCGGTTTAAAGATATTATCCCCAGTGACTTACTGATGGCTCAATGGCTGCCACAATCTGTGCAAGGCTTTGAGTGATGAAACTGCAGTTCCTGCCTTGTCTCTCCTTTTAAAAAGGGTTTCAGAGGTTACTGTTATCACTGGCTCATCAGCGCTCAAAGGAAATACTTTCAGAAGCAGAACTAGAAATGTCTCCTCTTGTATTACCAGTATGTAATTAGGGGGAAGCTGCATTCCTTTCAGCTGTGCACACAAAGTCACACAAAGCGTTTTCTAGAAACGGACTTAACTAGGGTCAGACGGCAGTAATCAGCTATAACTCACTCGAGAGCATTCAAAGGAATTAATACCGATTACAGGTTATGAGCTAATTTAGTCATTCTTCTAAAAAAATAACCCCCCCACTCCTGCTAAAAGCAGAGCACCTGGCACAACAGAGCGCTGCCAGCCTGCCACAAAGAGCCGTCTATTACACCCCTGCCGTGCGCGTGCTGCAAATCCACAGAATCAGCAATAGCTCGGGATGAGGCACCAACCCAGAACCAAATTCGTGCTGTTGAAATACCGACCTATGATTATTCCCAGGCAACAGTAGCAAAAACCAGCCTAAGGTTTGATTACTTAAAGAACATAATGTTATACAATTGCACGGCGATAATTATAATGGTCCTGAACTGCCGGGGCTATGGCAACGTTCCTCTGAGCTGCGTGCTTGAGGAAGAAGGAAAACGTGGACTACAACTGCAAAAATGGAACCCTCTCCTGCTTGGGATGTGCAGGGGAGGGAGAGGTGCTTGTGCTCTGCAGTACAGACACCTCTGCCTTGGTCTGGCACACACACGCCAGCAGCTCAGCGAGCGCAATCAGCAGGGTAAATTGTCAGCTTTAATGATTTTGAAGTGTCTCCCAGGCAAACTACCTCATAATGAAACAACGTTCGCTCTCAGCTAAACTCACAGTCCCACACAATGGGACCACCAGGAGCTAGAGCCCAACCGAAACCCATAGCGGGGGCTTGGCTTTTTCAAGGCGTTTGTTCAGTTGTCTTTCAACAAGCGCTGAGCAATTTGTGTTTGTGCCCTGCTATTTATTAAACCTGGTCCAGGAAGGAGGAGGATTCAATGCCGGCATCAAATTATTCCCCCTAGAAATGGTCGTTTTTACCCATAATGAAAACAGAGAGTTCCCAGTGACGAGAGGGCATAGCTCGAGCCAGAGTAATCCCTCTGAAATCTCCCTGCGAGGTGATGAAAGAACAGGAGTTTTCCTGAGAAAAAGGGGGATTCCCAGCACAGTCATCATCTCTCTGCTCCGTGGAATGTTTTTAGTCTGAGAGGAGAGGAATGGCTCAGCACAAACAGCAAGACACGGAGATACTCGTTCTCAGCACAACATCACCTTATCTGGAAAACTTGCGGAAAGAGGTCCTGTTACAGAAAATGTTAATATTTTAGCGGATGGCAGAAAGAAAACGCAAAGCCACAGAGTTTACAAATGAAGAGTTGCCCAAACATTTCAGTCCTTCAATTTTATTTTAAAAGGGCTGGGATGCTGAAGAAGGCATGTTGCTATTTCTAAGGAATGCTACCCACTCTGCGGAGATGTAACTCAAAATTACAAAGGGGCGATGCAATATTTTCATCCACCCATGGGATTTCTCCCCGCAACTTTCCTCAGAGCTCAATAGTCAGAGAGAGAACAGAAGTGGGCAGAGGAATTGGGAATGCATTTTATCAGGAAAGGGAAGGTCAAGAAGCATATGGTGGGGAATTAGATGGTCTGAGGTGTGAAAGACATCTCTGTGAAGCTAAGGACCTCTGTGCTGGGATCCGCTGATCAGCCTGGAGGATGTGACACTCCCAGGAGAGGGGGAATGGCAGGAAATTAAGCCCAGAGAGTTTCCTGCCCACACCACTGTCACCTCCACAGTCAGAGCATGTAACCGGCACGTAACCACAGTGAGACCAGACCCAGATGTGGGCAGCTGCCTTGGGACAACATCATGAGTGATGCACAACGGCAGGTAAAATCAAAACCGTACCTGTGACTCGTGAGTTTAAAAAATGAGGGCTGAGAGGAAACAGATTCTTTTTCTTCAGGTGGAACTATGCTTTGTGGAACTTCAGCAAAAGGGATCTTTCTGTATAAGGACTGCACTCTGATTGTCTCCCCATTCTCCAGACACCCATCTTCTTCACCCATTTCTTTTGCTTATTTTCATTTGCATCTCAAGGCTGGAGGCAGCTTGTTCAAGTCCTCTGCTGCACCACTCACCATATAACCAATAGGATGATTTTGCAGCCAGCGTTCTGACTGCTTTACAATCCCTAACAAGATTTAGACCGTTCCCTGCTTCACCTCTGTGATGACGTGGCAGGCTCTGCCAAGAGGAAACCTTCAAAGAACTTTGCATAAAATCATAACGAAGGTGCAGCAAGCAGCCAGATCTGGACTCGGGATCTCCCTTGATGAGCTCCACTGTGTGAGCAGCCCCTGGTTATTCCCCTCCTCTGCTGCTGCCCAGAGAAGACCTTGCACTCCTGATACTGCTTTTGCTACAGAGAAGGGCTTGAGAAAACAAGCTGTAGGGGATCCCAGGCCTCCCAGCTGCCGATCCCATGCCTTCCACAAAAATCTGGACTTTCCAGATATGTTGTGAAGCCGCCGCAACATCTTTATGCAAGACAAGCGCAAAAACTCAAATCTGAGGCAGATCTAGGAATCACCCTACACAGATGCCTCCTTCCAAATACCTAGTGCTATCGTCCAAGTCTTTCAACTGAGTCCAGCGTCCTCTTGGTGATTACCCAAGGCTTTGCTAGACATGCAAATGAGACACTCATCTAGGATCTTCTTAGATGAGGACTTCATGATGCGCTGCCTGCCTTACAGTGACAATGATTTTTTTTTTTTTTTTTTGCTCATACTGGAGACTTGCTGAGTGTGCAGAGGAGAGCAAGGGCTCAGAAACCAAGGTTTTGAGGAGCTGACAGTATTCCCAACCGACAGCACACCAGTTCGCCTGTTCAGCGAAACCACTGTGAACAGTAGTGAGGAGTAGGCAGGCAGCCAATGGAGATTGCTGCCTCCTGTGCTCGTCTTCACCTTCCTTTCATCCTGCAACCTCACTTACCCTTCTAACCAAAGCCATAGGCTTCAGGCTGAGACCGGCCGCTTGTTCATTACTCTGGCCTCCTAGAAGGGGCTTTGGACACTGGTACAGCGCAGAGTATGAAAGAAAGTGTGGTCACCATTTCAGAATCCATACCCAACGCACCCAGTATCTCAACGCTGGATTATCTCAAGCTAAGAACTAGTTTTCCAGCTAACTGCTGAGAAATGTTGACATTTTGGAACATGTTCCCTGATGGATTATTGCAATCAAGTTACCGGCATGGCACTATTTAGTAGCATTTATTAGGTGCTGCAATTTTGAATAGTTTAAACATTATCCGTGAATGAAGCAGGCAGTTATTAGGTAATAACCTGGACCCACTGAATATTCACTCTCTCCCTGTATTATTCATTCCACTATACCAAATTTTGACATTCTAAAATTTTTGCTAGGACAGATATTCTGCAGCTGTAGGAATGGGAAAAGCAGGAATCAAGAGATAGTAAGGGAGGAGCAAGAGCTCAGAGTAACTCATGGTAACTGGCAGCTCGAACTGCCAGATCCATCCTGGAAGTGAGCTTTTGCGAAACAGCTTCCTGGGATAGGGCCTTCGCAAGGGCAAACAGCGTTGGAGAATCCACTGACCCGCCAGCAGCTCTGGCCCAGGGTGATGAGAGAGCCTGAAATCCCAGTTGCTCTGTATGGGCACCAAGAGCCACACACACATAGTTATTCAGAGCAGCTCACTTCAGCTGCCAAAGTGGCACAGCCTGGCCAGAACAGTTCTGTACCCACACCAATAAACATTGCTGGATGCAGCTATATTCTGCTCCTTCCAGAACCACCTTCAGCTCTCCACTGCGCAGCAGCAACTTGCTCCAAAAGACCAAGGCTTAAATCCCAATACTTACATTTTTAGAGTCCAGGATGGACAGTCCCATACTGCATTTGAGCATTACTTCCACATGCTGCTGTGTTTTACTAAGCCATTCTGCTCATTTCCAGGAGGATCCCACAGGGTTAAGGAATTAGCCTGGGGCATGGGAAAGTTGAGCTTCATTCCTTGATCTGCCACAGAAACCCCAAGTGCCACTGGGCATATCACTCAGCACCTCCACTTGGGTCTCCAAACTCTAAAATAGGGGTAGGAACCTGGTGAGGTTGTTGGCAAGAAGATAAAACATATTACCATCAGGGAGGTGCTGCGATGCCGTGATAAGAGGGGCCGTGCGAGAAACTTAGATAAACAGTTTCAAAACTCTCAGCTTTTTGGTGCTTTCTCTTCTATACTTGACGTACTCTGTGATTTCACACAGCCAGCTTCAGCCTTGTTTGCTCACAGCTTCCTAAGCTTTGGAGGTTTCCAGCCCATATAACGGGTCTTCCCTCCAATTGCAGAAGGTCGTGATCTTTACAGTGTCAGTTCGCACGCTACATGAAAGTAAGCAGGAATATCCATGGCACTTCGAGGCCAGCGGGCCGCAGGCTTTATTTACACTTTGAGCACAAGAACATCTGTATCGTTTCCCAATGCTATCTCATCAACCACAACATTCACCCTTGGAGCGCACCACCAAGCGAAGCCTTTTCCAGAAAGGCTACATCTCTAGTGGTGGCAAGCTCTGTTTCGCCCATCAGCACTCCAGCAGAGTTTTTAGGAGCAGGAGGGATATTTATAGATGAGACATTCCCCCAAAACCCTAGAGAAAGAAATCCTGAAAATACTTTCTATGATCTGTGGTTTAAGCTTTCATAGACGCGGAAAACTACTACAAGATGACACGAAGTCACTGCGGGAAGATGTAAACAACCCCTGAAGAAAACACTGCATTTCAAAAGATAGGGTACTTCTAAGGCCACGGCATTCTCAGCAGAATTATCTGATGCCATCACTGTTTATTTGGTGTCTGAGGTCTCACATGCAGGGCAGCCACAGCTTATCAGAGAAGAGTTGTCACCCATTTAGAGAGAAGCTTTAAGCTAACAAATTCCTGCACTCTGGAGATACCAGCCACATGTGAGACTGGGGCTGATCTACTCATTTTCCACCAGGGAAGGCAGTTGCCCGCTCCACTACGTCCTTCCTCAGGATTAACACCAGTCAAACAGCACAAGGAACAAATAAGTGAGTGACGCAGCGATCCTAACATCAGCATTCCAGTTATCCAATGTGCATATACATATATATACAGCTAAACACTTAATGGATTGGGTAACTTCAAAGCAGCATGTTACCTGACTGAATTAACTTCCACTTCCACCTTATTAGAGGATGCTTAAAAGAATAAGAAGTTTTCAGTCACGTTCAGCAATACAGTTGTCATGAACACTGGGGTACACTGGACAGAAATCCAGCAAGAAAACGGTGTGAACAATTTTTTCAGTTTCTGAAGTGACTTTGCTGATGGGCCAGGGTCATTCTGCAGGTTCATATAACATCAAATACCCTTCTGGACCTTTAAGAACCTGTGAATTACAGTTAAATAAGCCCTAGTAGCTTGGTCCTTGATATTAACTGTGGAATTGTGTTGACATATGAAGCGTCGACTCATGCTGTGTTGCTCAGCATTTACCCTGTGCCAGCCAGGACTATGCTTGGATAATTCTGTCTAAGTAGTTACAAAACCAGCAGAACTCAGGAGAACAGGCTCCTGCAAAATTTGGCACCATTCCACTTCGACAGCTAAATGCTTCCATCTGATATTCAAAACAGGCAGGCGGAAAATTATCCAGAGACACACCATCGTGTTCTGCCTGAACAAACAGAAGAGGGACTAAAATACCACTTTGGACAGTAAGTCAATTTAAATCTAAGTGTTTTCCCATCGATCCTCCAGTTTTTCTGGGAGGTGCACAGACTGTTTTGCTCTGGAAGAGAGCTGTCTGTCTGAGCCTTTGGAGGGGCATGTTACTTTACATTTTCCTCCTCACTTGGTAGGATTCAGAGGGAGTCCAGCTTGTTTTGCCATGCCAGTCTGTCATTTTATTCCACCAGGCCTTCAATGCAAATAAAATCACCCAGTGGGTTTGTAAGGTCTGCTCATGGCAGTGTTATAACTAATTACCCACAAAAGCCATGGCGATGCTAAGCAGAGCATGCTCAGAACTGCAGCTCACCTGACATCCACAAAATTAACACGCATTACAGACACGGATCCGAGGTCAAGTCCTCTCGCAGCAAGAGTTGGGTCTTGCTCTCACCTAACAAGAGACACACCAGGTGTAGTTCTGGCACGGTACGATCTCCACACTTGATAGAGCACCAACCTCACGGGCTGCAAAGAGCCAGCGATCGCGCCAGTGCTTCTGACAGGGCGATGTCCATTAGAAAGACGTGTTAAGCTTTTTGAGAAACAAACAGGCTTTGGTACAAGGAGCCGTATTTCAATCACTTAAACCCTAATGCCACACTTGGTCTGTTTCAGAAGCAAGATAATACGGCGCTGGCATAGTGTATTATCCTTGCTTTTCAGTAGCCATAGATAAGCATCGTTATGTCACTGTGAAAAAATGCGCTCAATTATCCTGCGTTGTTATTACTTAATCTGCGTTTCAAAAAAAGCTTTAGACGGAAAAGATATTAGATAAAGCCTAAGAATTGCAGATAAAGGCATTGCTTCACTGAATATATGCTGTAAAAGCATGAGCTGCGGTTGCACGCCTTTAAATGAGCCAGGCTTCTCCCAGCACCTTCCCGTATCGGCAGAACCACAGCCACAACTGGCTGCTTGCACAAGAAGGTGGTTGGAGTGCTAAAAGCAAAATGCAGAGGTAGGCTGGGGAAGGAGCCTGCTTCATGTAGGAAAGAGGCTTTGCAAAGACTGCTGTAACTCTTGGCATGGGTCTCCTGCCCGACGCATGGAGACTGGGTCCCTTCTAAGGTCGGTCCAGGCACTACACTGCGTGACCAAGCTGCGTATGGCACGACTGAAGGTGATGGTCCAGCCTGAGGCTTTCTCTAAAGAGGAAGGAGCTGTATTCAGGAGAACATGACTGCCAGATCCTTATTCTCTACACAGTCACTGGCGAGAGGTAGCAGGACTCTTACTTTGGATACCCATATTTGGATTGCAGCTGCAAGCCCGTGTCAGTGCTGTGTACTTTAATGGTCCCAGAAAATGGGTCTGGCACTCTGAATTGACGACAAATTGATTGAAACCAGATGTCGTGAAAAATGCTGTTTCCAAGTTCAATGGCACATAAATGGTCTCAGCATGCCCCCAGATAATCTGACTTCTGTGCCCCAGACTGCCGCAATAAACTAATTGCGAGGATAATATTTTGCCTCTGCATTGTGAACTCCTTGGGGAAAGGATCTTTTTAATTGCATACGCAGCCCATGACCTGGTAGGCTCTAAATCTCACTGGCTGGTGTGCAAAGTTATAGTGGGACCCCAGCTGAACGCCCTGAGCTCATGTTACTGCCTGCTTTAGCAAAACTTCAGACTGTTAAATCATCTGTATTCTTCAGGCATTGCTGCGAGTTTGGTTTCCCCATGGAGCTAAGCTCGTTTTTGGCACAGTCAAAAGAAAACAAACAGGTACAAACATAGAAGTGAAACCAGCATCCAACTGCTGTTTGGCCGAGCCAGCAGATGCGCTATGGCAATACTGGCTTTGCAGGAGAGCAGAGATGGCCAGAGCCTGCATGCTCAGGCCTCATAACAGCTGTATTTACACTGGCTCCACCCAATTAACACACCCTACCAAACCCAGCCTTGCACTCTTCAGCCGGCACATGCATTCAAGACCCGACTTTGGTCGGCTGGTACTCCCCACAGCAGATAAAAATGACCTCAAAAGCCAAGCTTGATTCATGGACTGCCATTAGATGGTCCCTGGGAGGATGATGGATTGATCCTGTTTACCTTCGGCACTGCAAGGATTTAACATCAGGCTGGGAGAAGCGCAGCTTTGTAGTTGTTATTCTAATGGGCTTCAAGACAGAGCTATTTATTTAGGAGCATGATAAGACTTTTCAGACCACTGGCTCCCCGGGCAAGGCTCTGCAAATCCAGCACAGCACGCGCAAAGTCAACAGCACTAAATATGCTCTGCAGAGTATTACCAAGAAAACGTGTCCCTGTTATGTTTCCCTGTCAAAATTACAAAAAGCCCTATGAATCCCACGGCGCCCAGCTCACATCTTTTCCAAAAAGCGGGGGAAGAAGCCTGCAGCTAAGGTACGGAAGAGAAAAGGTTGAGAGCAGACTCTCCTGGTGACTAATACAGCAAGATAAACATCTAGATGCTCGCTAAAACATAGAGTATCACAGACAGATTAAAGGCTCCTTCCGAGATTTTGCAAGCAGCCAGTAACTCCTACCCAGCCATCTGCCCAGAAAGGGCCTCCAACTTGTCAACCAATCCATTTCCCACCAGTGCCACAGGCTGGGTGATACCGATCTCTGCTGTGTTTTGTTATGAGAGCTTTGATGTACGAGTCTCCGCTGCAGCGGCAGCCCCCTTTAGGGAACAAAGCCGGGGTCTAGCCAGGCTCTTCACCAGTTGTCCAGGTATTAGGTTCTTTTTCCCAGCTTCGGGGCAACCCTTTCACTAACCTTTTTCTGTGACCTTTTGCAGGGAACCTTCTGCTCGTGGCCATCTGCGTCCTCTCCCTTTTCCTTTAAAGCATTCACCTGAGCGTTTGCAGCGAGCAATTACACCCTCACTGGTTTGCATCAGTCACAAAAGCTGTAAGCCTCCAATTAACCACCTCATGCCTTTTAATGACACAACGCTGAACAAGGAAGAGAATTAGAGGGAACATCCTCAGAAGTGGTTTGCAGCAGGACAGAGCAGTCTTTATTACTGTTTATATTAGGGTAGCACCTAGGAAACTCAGCTAGAGGCTGTGAAAACAAATAGAAAACTTGGGAAATTAATTTAACGTGGAGAATTTATAGTCTATAGGACAAGACGGAGTAGGTGGATGAGGTGTAGCGTAATGAGGAGAACACAATGATTTTCTAAAGATCAGGATAACCTGCCAGCATCCTTCACTCATCACTGCCAAGTTCCTGTATCCTCCCTCCTCCATACCATTTCAAGAGTGTGAATGCTGGCAGAGGGCTCAACAGCAAAGACGAGCGCTTCATTGACTCCCAGAAGACCCATGTTGCAAAGCACCGGGGAACGCGTTGTCTCTGTCTTCAAAAGATAGCTGAAGATACCGCACCTGCTCAGAAGGTTTCAGGCAAAACAGCATTTCAGAGGAATTCACCAATTCAGCAAAATCTCAACAAGGTGAGTCAATTTTGCCCAGGTTCCCATGAAACTTGCACAGGGCTCCAAACATCAGAAACCTGCTGAGTTTCCTGCCTGGTCACCCATCTGGTTCCTCCACCGTTCAGGTCTCCAGGGCCCGGGGGCAGGCTGCTGCCAAATAGGCAGCTTTGCAAGAGGGGATTTCACTGCTCCCACACTTCTCAGTTTGGGGTGTCTCAGACCATTTCAGGGAGGAAACACAAGAACATCCACAGATGGAGAGCCCATGAAACCCAGATGAGAGGCTCAGCACTCCAGAGACTGGCTCTTGAGACAACGCACAGTGCAAGCCAGTGCACTATTCCGTTGTGCAGAATTTATACCTGGTTGTGTTTTGCACCACTTTGGACCGAATTCAGCCTTATTTCATAAAAAGTACACTTCTTCCCAAAACTGAATCATCTTTTTAGACCCATGCCCAGCAGACACCCTCACAGGACAGCCGTAGCCCTGTTTCAGCAGTTCTCAGGTCACAGGCAGAGAGCTGTGTACCCTGTACAGCCCACCAGAAACACCGCGGGGATGTACAAGTCAGTCGAATCTAAATTGCCTGGTCTGGAAGGCCGGTGATACAAACTGTCTTACAATCCCTTGTTCTTGGAGGAGAACAAGCCAAAATCTCTGTAATTTATCCATCAGCTTCTAATGGCAATACTTGATCTGCCTGAGGACTACACACCTGATACTGCGAGTGACTACAGCATCGTGGGGTGACCCCAGGGCTTGGACCAGTTCATCACATTCACAAAGGAAATGGGGGAAAAGGAAGAGATTCACTTGGGAAAACCACTGCCTAAATGACTTTTTTTTTCTATCATATGCTAGAAAATATGGCGGACAGATTTTGGAAAGATTGAGATGAGGCAATAGCAAAACAAAAGGGACTGAAGGATAATTACACAAGAGCTTTCTTATTCTGCTTCATGCAACACAGAACATTGCTCACTGCTCATGGACCAAGAGATAGCAGCAGCTGCTGCTGTGCACAGCCACCTTTGCTTACCCTGTTCAGCCACAACTGGGAGCCTAATTTTTATCTACACTATGAGAAACATGTTTCCAGAGGTCTGTGTTGTTCTCAAAGACATACCTGCAACGCGCCGAGCAAGCGCCAAGGCTCCTCCTTGGGATGCAGTCGTGTGTGCAGTGAAAGCTGAGCGCTCCCGAGCACGCTGTGGGGAAGTTCTCCTGGGGAACATCTGTGGGAGACACCGACACCAGCTGTAGGGTTTTGTAGGGCTTGAGCAGCAAACCATCTGTCAAGACCTGCTTATTAGGATGTTTACTCACAAAATTGGCCCTTTCAACAGTGCACCAGAAGTGGTTTCTGAAAGCAGCCCTGACCACCAAGAAAACGGTCTCAGAATCAATCAACAGGAACAAGAGTGGATCCAGCAGCCAGAGGAATCAGTTTCTAGCACAAGGACCAGCTATGTTTTGCTCAGCTTCACAGCTCCCATTTGTCCATTTTGCTACCCCTCTAGTTGTAGATCGGTAAATTATTTGGGGTTTTAGATTAATATCAATGAGGATCCTCATTGATATTGATTGTCAAAGGACAAACGGCCTTTTGTTTCCTTCCCCCACGCAAAAGCATCGACTCTCTGCTATACAGTAGGGATGGTGATTTATGATTCTCACTTCTTTTGCTGTGTTTCCTGTCCATATTATGACACTCTTGTTGAGAAGTTATTAAAGGAGGGAAACACAACAGAAAGAAAACCCAGTTCTCCACTCCCCTTTCTTTGAATGTGAAATTCATTGCTTATTTCATATTCTTGTGATTGATCCACAAAGTTTTTTAGACCTAAGACAAAAGTGCTGTGCTCTGAAGTCACGAGGAACACCCCCACGGCTGGATGACTTCAGATGAGAGTCAACAGGACAGAGAACAAAAGTTAAAAGATACCTCTTTAGTGGCAAAGAGGGAAGGGAGGAGGGCACAGAGCTCCCACATTACTGTGTACATGAGCCCGACCAACCTACCCAGGGTGACAGTGGGCATCTGCAACAGGCCCAGGGGAAGACACACGCTCTGAATCAAAAGTCAATGGCTCAGCAATAAAACCCTCTCTCAGGGCTAAGACCAGCCTTCAAGGGCAGCAACTCTTAGCGTAGATCAAGACAGGAAAAAGAAAGCAGCAGGGACCACAGCAGAGATCACTATCTCCATGGCAGGGAAGGGGAGGGGAAAGAAAAGGAACTTGTCATTTAACAGTAATAATAAACATTTCTGAGCGTGCTTCTTCCTCTCCCTGCAGGAGCATCTTCACCCTAAACACTGATGGGCTTCAGGTAGGATGAGTCAGATCCAAACCTCACAGTCCCAATATCTCTGTCAGAAAAATATCTTGGGGTAGCTGCGGATTGTGCAGATACAGGGTTGCTTCAGGGCATCCTGCACGCTGTTGAAGAGAGCGGAGTGTTGCCTTGATGTGTTGTTTCATACAAGCCACTCAGAAGACACCTGGAAAAAATAGATAAGTCGCAGATGAGAAGGGGATAGTTTCTCTACCTCCCAAGCAACTGAACATCAAGGAAAAGACTGTCACGGGGTGTTTGACAGGAGAAGCAAGACAGAACTTCAGTTTCATTCAGTGCTTGTGCTTTAATGTCAAGCCACAATTTATTTTGTGAAGAAGAAGAAAAAAGCAGTAAAGGAAACACCAGGACGAACATGCTGTCTGCTGTGGCCTGGCAGCGTGAAGGCAGCTTAAGCAATAGCAGAGATCAGGATATCCAGGTCAATAGCCAACACTGCCCTTAACCTCGTTGGCCATTGGGTGAGATGGCTGCTGGCATGACCAAGTCAGGCACTGCTCCTGGGGTTGGTGCTACGGCCTTTGCAAGCTGCTCCAACAGGATTTATAAACCGCTCTCTTATCAAACCTGAGGGATTTCCTCTCCCACTCCTTTCCCAGCCCTCACCCTGCACTGGGAGATTAAGAACATGATGCAGCATTGAGGACTGACCTTGTGTCTGGAAAGAAAAGGCCATCACCACGATTTTGCCTTCCAAGGGTCTGGATTTTCAGCAAACTCCTACTCTTTTCCGAGTTCACCTTCCCGAGAGAAGAGCAACTTCAGGAAATCGTGTCAGTCAAGAGTCCAGGAAAGAAAACGGTAATGCGATATAGGTCTAACCCGCAGAAACACTGGGAACGTCTCCTTTTACAGTGGGCCCTTCCAAAAGGAAACCACCCCACTGTAAATAATGTGTCTGGGAAAAGAAGGCAAAGTTTTAACCCTTCCCTTGCCTCTACTGTTTGCCCAGTCAAACTGAAGCTTTACTCGAAGCCAGGCAAAGTCACCCTCTCTATGCTTCCTAGCTCTGTTCTCCAGCTCTGGGTAGCCCAGAGATCCCACTGTTGTGCTAATCCCACTGCCTGAACCTGGGATTCAAGTAAGATTAGCCAGGCACATGAATGGGCGGTGCTCCAGGCCCTGCAGGTTTGGTGTCTGTGCCTGGCCCCCCCTGCCAGCATCATTCTCCCAGCTCCACCTGGACATCCAAGGGAAGGGAGCGAATGTAGAAAGGGACATTCTGTCTCTTCCACAAAGTCCTGCTATTGATACAGAGCACAAGCACATTCACTTTTGCATATCTCTAAGCGTCTTTAGCTCCGTGTCCTCAAACACAACAAATAGCAAATGCTTCTCTTCCTTTAAAAGAACTTCTATTTGCTGCTTAAATCACGGACTCAAGATACTGCTTCTCCCAAGTTCAGATTAACAGTTCGATCAAGTTTCACCATACAGGGTCTGGCTCTTAAGGGAGAGCAGGGAGTTCTTCCAATATCAACCAAGAGAAGGCACTGGGACGGCTTGTACAAACACAGGATGCTTGTAAAGACAAGCTTAGAGACCTTGATCCACCAGCATTCCTGAGCATGTGCTTAATTCGCCCCAGCCACGGAAGTACCCAAAGCATGCGCTGAAATGCTTCGCTGAGTAAGAATGGGCTTAATCACCTGCTTAAACACCTACTGCAGGAGTACTGCAGCGATTAAGATTGATTAGGTCCTTCTCCTCCCTGTACCTCATGCTTCCCCTCCTCCTCATGAAAATCTCATTTCTGAAGACGCAAGGCTCACAGTGCAAGGAGACACAGGGAACATATTCTTGAACAGGTTGCAAGTCTTCCAGCTTCCTGCCCATGACCACAGAAGACATGAACCTTTTTCGGGTTTGCTTATAAAGCCGTTACATCATGAGGTTAGAATCCAAATCACATATTTTTTCCTTCAGTATTGTCATGAAAATTTTAGTTCCCAGGACTTTCAACTCCAACTCCTTTAAAAAGAACAAAGGCCAGATTTTCAGAGCTTGGCTCGGTGAAATCAAGTTATTAATGTTAATATACTTTATTGATCTTAAAGGAATACAGCATGGAAACAAAGGCCATTAATTGAGAGAGAGGCTTTGTTTACAGTAACAAGTCATTCAGCACAAAAGAAGCAGATCCAAACTGAGGTCCCCACAAGTACAATATACACAGTTCAAGTGTTTATTTCAGCCTAGATTTAGTTTGGTCCCCAATGTCATTTGGACCAGACTTGTCCACATTTTTTGACTGGAAGTTATTCTAGGGAGCCATCACTAGTTCAAACCCCCATGTCCCTGCCCAGCACGTTTGCTGTGCCCCTGAGGTGGACGGTCTGGGTTACTGTTCCAAAGGCATCCAGCTAATGTGCACCAAAATTACTCTGCTGTCCAAACCAACAGGCACTAAGCGGAGACAACCATGCAGACACAGTCAGAGGGAGAGAAAAAATCTCCAAGGACAGCAAAGTCCCAAGGCAGGGTGCAGGAGATGCACTCTCACTAGGATGGTTCGTTTGGTTTGGAGGTCATCAACTTTTCCTACAGTTTAGAAGCAACTTGTAGGATGTAAGATTGCTGCCCAGCAGTGACTCCCACGGTAGACTAAAATATGGCCTATGTCCATAACAGTGTTTGCATTACAGGGGGTCAGTGTTCACCGTAACAGAGGACTTCGGCACGGACTGCCCATGTGAAAGGGTGGATGAAAGTATTCTGCCATACATCAAGAGTGACCAGAAACACATGTCCATAGTTTGAATAAATATATGCTACCATCAGCCAAGCATGCAAAGTGAACTTCTCTGCAAAGCAATGCAAAACTCATCTTCAGCAGCAGTTGGGAGGACAGAAGACTACTAAAGAGTAAGGATATTCAACTGCATTGACAATTCCCATCAGCTACACCAAGATGATAGGAATACAGGGAACGATCTGCTGGGTCAGCAGGATGGTGCATCTCCTCCAGCTAATGGTGCTTCAGCAACTGCAGAAAAGACAATCTTTAGGGGAAGCACACAAGTCTGGCCACTATTTGCAGTACGTTCACCTCACACTCGTCCTAGCATCCACAGTCACTGCCTGGGGATGGTAGAGCACACATCCTTCCCTACCTTCTCTAACCCCTTTGAACTTGCTGATATTACATCTGCCTCGCTATTTCCTCTGGCAGCACATTCCCTACTGCGTAAAAGAGTACTTTCTATTATCCCTTTTAAATAGGTCTCCCGCTCATTTCCATATGTCCCCCTCGTTCCAGTGTTGTGGGATTTTTTTAAACCCCTGAGCAATTGTTTCTCACCAGAGTACTCCATCTATAATGTTTAGTTAGAGAAAGAAACATGCAAGAAATCGCCATACAATTCCTTGGAGGCTCAGAGAAATTCAGGAGAAAAGCAAGTCTGAAAGATAGACCTGAGGTTTGTGAACTGTCTCCACTGGTTTGCAGTCTCTGTATCCTCTCTGCACTGCAAAGAGCTGGGAATGGTTCAGTTTTTGTACCAGCTGCTCAGTTGCATGTCTGATTGTTGGCTGCTCCAAAGGTACATACTAGATGCTGAAGTTAGCTATCAAAAATGTCTTTAGCTGTTTCCGCTTCCTCAAAATATTCACGTCCTTGTTCCCTCCTGTGAAAAAAATCACACAGCAGGGAGAGCCATACTGGTGTGGTGAGGCATCTGCCGAGTGGTAATCACAGATAATAAAAGCCTTTGCTGCCCTTTGCGGCAGCAAGGGACGCCGGTCCCTCAGGAATGGCTTTACTGGCTGCCACCTGAGGAGCGCCTGACCTTCTTCTGAGCCAACAAACAGATAGATTTGGGCTTAGTGAAGGCACAGGACTCTGTCACGGAGAATCTGTTGTCAGTCATCATCCAGGATGAACCCCTAGCCAGAAGAAAACTAGAAAACTTGTTAAGGGCTGGACAGTTTCCCTCTGAAGCCCCAGGACAGGGAAGGCTGCAAACGGCTGGGACCTACAGGCCCTCTGCAAGAGCGGTTGTGCTATGGAAGGGGAAACATAGACCCGGAGGGCTGGAGCTTATCAGTCATCCCAGTAAAGCTCTTGCGGGACTTGAGCACCTCAGCAACTGGCAGTGCTGGTAGGGGCCTTGATCATTCAAAGAGTACTGGAAGAAACAAGGCAGAGTCCCTCAGAGAACTCTTGCTTAGCCCAGCCCCACTCACTGAGCTCGGCATTAGGCTGAAACACCTCCTCCTTCAGCCTCTCCTGGAGATACAGAAGAATCAGCATCAGATCACTCATTTACGGCGCTCTCCGTTGCCACCATCCTTCAGACACAGCTGTCCAAAGCCTTGCACCACACCGAATTCTCACGACAAGCGTGATATCCACAACAGAGGCCCCACACAGTTGGGATGTCTAGGCACGATGCCAGGGCCTCTCCCTGACCCCAACCCCCCACCAGACACCGCTTGTTTCATGAGCTGGTGGCAGGGGTTAGGGAGCAGAAGACAGACCCAAAAAGCCTGCTGGAAGGCAGACAGCCCAGGGACACCCTCATCCCTTCCCGATGGTAACACCTCTCGGTGTGCTGATCCCCGGGAGAGATGGCACTTCAGAGATGTGCAGCCACACTATATAACCTGAGTCACGAGGAACGCAGCTCAAGGGGTCTGCTCTCGTTCTTTACGTTAAGCACATGCTTCCGTATTTTCCTACACTCGGTTATATATGGAGCACAGGGGCGGCTAATCCCAAACCTGCACACCAGAACCTGCCCCTATTCTGAAACAGGCCCCAGTGCACTGAAGACAAATGTTCCTGCTTCAAACTTCCAAAGACTGCCATAAACGCTGGGGATAATTAAAACACGAACATTATGAAAAAGACACTGGCAAGGACTCAAGGCTGTGGTGCTGGACAGTCAGGTAGCTTAAAGAAGTGCCAGATATTTAACTGGTCTCCAAGATTAGCAGATGTTTTTCAACCTAACGTTGCAAAAACTGACTCACTTCGATGTGTTTCCTAAATCAGAACCAGAGAAGAGAATGTGTGTTGTGTATTGGGACTGTATCAAGTACTTTCCCAGCACTGTAAGATCTTTTATTTAAAAAAAAAAAAAATGGGGGGGGGAAGGCAATGTAGAGAGAAAAAACCAAGTCTGTTTAAAAGATTCTGAATGCTTTCCTAAATCGTGTAAGAAAAGGAAAATTCCTTCCCCGAACTGAAAAGACTCGGATACAATTAAGGCAGAGATAGCATCAGCCCATTTCCCTGCCTGGTACTAAGCTAGTCAGCAAGAGCACTGCAGAACACGGCGGTTGCGGCTGATCCAGGCTTAGCGGTATTTAGGTGGTTATTTTCTTTTTACTCAATTATCTCAAAAGAAACTACATCAGCAGCTCATTTTTGAAAACCAGCCTCCCTCACCTGGTACGAGACAATCTGCTATAGCCCTGCAACTAAAAGCTCCCCATCCCAAAGCCACTGGTCGGTTTGTGTGCTCACCAGCGGCTCCTGTACAGCCCAGGAGACAGCGTGCACATCTGAAGATCCTCTGCTACATCTTTGAGGAGATTTACAGGGATTTGCAAGTGGTTTTCTTGCTCAAAGAGAGATTATGTGGCATGATTAAGAGAGATTCTAGGAAAGAAACTACAAGCTTCGACAACCTTCTTGGCATTCCCTTTGCTTGATGTAACACCTATCCGTTATTAACGGGAACGCTGCTGCTTAACCTTAGTAATGCCACGTTTAATTACAAACATTACTTCTCTCCCCTCTCTGCAGTGGTAGCCATTGTCCAGTAATTTCTGGATGAATTTTTCTGTATCAATATCTCCATCATCATCATGGCTTGGCTTCGCGGACGAAGATTGGGGAAGGGCTTTGCCCACGCTTATTGCAAGCGCGTTGATGGCTGAAAAGGCCAATGCGGGATAGGCAAGACCGGTTGCAAAGAGCACACCGGAGGGTCTCCTTGGGTGGTATAGTCGAGGCACGGTTCTTTCTGCGCTGTCTTTTCCTCCTCGAGCCTGATTCTACGCGTGCTCTCAAAGGAGACAGCAGCGTTATGTATGGTGTGTCTCCAAATCTCCCGATTGGAGGCCAGGGTGGACCACTGATGGTGGTCAATATGGCCTAGGCTGAGGTGTTGTTTCAGGGAGTCCTTATATCTCCTCTTTGGAGCTCTTCTCTTGCGGCAGCCGGTGGCAAGTTCACCATAGAACACGATCTTAGGGAGGCGGTGATCCGCCATCCTGGAGACGTGCCCTGCCCAACGCAGCTGCGTTTTCAGCAACATGGCCTCAATACTGGTGACGTCTGCCTGTTCAAGGACAGCAACATTAGTCACGTAGTCAGTCCAGTGGATGTTTAGGATTGTGGGGAGGCAGCGCTGATGGAAGCGTTCGAGGAGTCGCAGATGGTGGCGGTAGATGACCCATGATTCAGACCCGTACAGAAGAGTAGGCAGTACCATGGCTCTGTAGACACTGATCTTTGTACTTTTTTAATATCTAACATTCATATATATATATGTATACCAGCTGCCCTTCCATGTGTAAAGCAATGGGACAGTTATGACCAGATAAGGTGAGTTACAGCTTCTCCTGTATCATGGGAGATTGAAACAGAAGGACTTTCTGGGTCGCTGAATCCAGAACCTTGTGACCATCCTGCAAGACCCCTTATAAAAACTGACATTCCTCTATTCAGAAACGGAAGAAAAAATAGCACGAGAGAGACATTTTATAGGTAGGGATTTACTACACTGCGGATTAAATAATAAAATCTGCCACTCTGAAAAAGTGTTACCACTGTCTCAGAAGCTGCTCCCAGAGACACGTAATTCTGGGTGGATCTCTCCTTCCTACCTTTGCAATGCCAGGAAACCTGAGAAAAACACTGCTCTGCCTTTCAGGTGGGTGACAGCGGGCAGGCCACCGAGGAAACACAAAGGAAGGTGTCTGCTCAGCAGATCCTGCTATGGATCCGACAGCTGCGCATATACCCCTGACATTCAGACCGGTCACAGCACCCACACCGGTTGTCTGTCCTCCGCCAGAGCAGAAGAACCTGCAGAAAGCAGCCCAGCTTCTGGGCCTGCTCCATCAGACATGCCTGCCATAAACCTCCAGTCTTCCCACCAGGCAGCTTCAAAGCTGTAGCTGCAAGGGGACGCAGCGCTGTCTCTGGTCAGCTCCTTTCCCCCTTGTTGGCAGACTCACCTCCAGTCCTATGGGGAGAAGGAAACTGAGACAGAGACACAATTGTCACTTCTTTCCATAACATTGTCAGGGTTGTGATCCAGTCAGCTACCGTAAAGAATGCACCAGGGACAGCAAATCTGTGCTCTCCTCCATCCAGCCCTGCTCCCAGAGCACACAGCTCGTGGGGATTCATTCACTGGATGTTTCAGAGGGACACCTGTTGCGTTCCACAGATCTATTTGGTTACGGAAACCTACCATCTGCCCTTCTGTTGTACCAACCCAAGCCTGCAAGCACCCTGACAGCGAGGAGGATTAGTATTACATTTCCATCTGCTCCGCAACGTGAGCTGCCCATAAGCAACAACCTGAAGAGGCCTCTGAGCTCCTAAATCCCACTTTGCCCTTAAAAAATGCAAGTTATGGGAAGAACAAGAGAAGCCATGACAATCCAGTTCCATCAAAGCAGAAGTCACAACCACTTAAACTTGCTCTGTTTCCTCCATGGCTAAATGCAGGAAACGTTAACAGGTCACATCAGAGACATCTAAGTAGTAACATCACCAGTATAAAACCATTAACTGGGTCTGAACCAATGTAACAAACTTTAAAATAGTATTAAAACAGACTGTTTATTACAGCATATGATGTGTTATATTAATTTACACAATGATATATATATAAAAACAGCCATTGATGATGTACAGTAAATTGGACATCAACAGGAATATTAAAACTACTGATACTCATGCACGTGACATGCATATGGGGTTTTTTTTTCTTTTTCAAAAGCAGTTTTACACAATATACTGAAGTTACTAAGCCTTGGTCAGCTGCTCCAATGGTTTACTCTGAACAACACCGCCTTCCGCAGTGGGACTCCCAGGAGATCAGAGCAGAGTGTGCTCCAGAGAAGGCGACTAAACCTCGGGGACAGATTGAACAGGAGCCCTTTCCTGGTGGGGTAAGGCTGGGGGAGGACGGCGGTGACTTTCAAGAAGAGAATCAAAAAGAAAAGAAAAAAACAGACCAGACTATGAGGAGGAAAAAGTTCAAGATGTGGCAACAGGAGGACCAAAAAGGGACAAGCAAAAACATGAAGACCACCCGCACTCCCTCCCCCTTATGCCCTAAAAACTTATAACCTTAAGCTGTTGATATCCTGTGTAAGACCCAGAACTGGAAACACTAGGCAAGGAAGATCCATTCCCAGAAACATTAGCCTTTTCTCAAAGCCTTCTGACACCACGCACTGGAGGCTGTTCACCACTGAAATGGCAGGGTTATGTTGGGTTTTTAAACCAGTATAATGGTCTTTAATTTCCACATAAAAGGCACTAGTATCCACCCAAGTTCTGAAGACAAGTGACATAATTTACCTTAAGTTTTAAATATTTGTATAAAAAAAAAAAAATCTGTGGAAATATGTACACAAAAGCACCTTGCTTCCGAAAGCAGAAGCAGATACATTCCACCAAGTCACCTTCACTAGACGGTTGTCATGAGCTTCAGGGAGCCCGACCGAAAGCGGAGGATTTTCTTCTTGAGGTTATGAGAAGCTTTGATTTTGACAAAGGCCTTTGCCGCATTTTCATGCAGCTCCGGCGCCGTGACTGTTTGGATGGGAAGGGTCTGGACAAACTGAGACCAAATAAGGCCCCCGCTCTCATCGGAGTCGCTGGTGGTCGTGCTCTCCCCTACGAACTCCACCTCGCTCAGGCTCGACTCGCTGTCTCCAAAGCAGTTCGTTGTGTAGTTGCTCTGCTCGTCCTCGCTCGTGTCCACCACGGTGGAGTGGAACAAGGACTCGCACTCCGCCGAGTACTCCGAGTCGCTGGCCACGTAGGCGTAGGGGCTGACATAGGGCAGGGGCACTTGCGAGTAGACACCTACGCCTTCCCGCCGGTTCCTCCTCGCCCTCCGTAGGGCCTCCTCATAGGAAATCTCTGCCGATGACTTCCACCGGCGGTAGTCGGCCCGCTTGTGCTTAGGCTTGGCCACCACAACCTCTCGGCCATGTCCGTGGGACCGTATGGTGGACTTGTGCAGGCCAGCCTGCCGACTCTGGAGGCCCGACTCCGGCTGCAAGCCGCCGCCTCTCTTGCCCCGTGAGGAGGGCTTTTTCAGTTTCTTATTTGTATCCAACTCATCGGGAAAGCGGCACTTCTTGCCGCCCGGCTTGGTTTTCTCCCGCAAGGTCTGCGAACCGTTTTCCAGCCCGTTGGCAAGATGGGGCCTATGTTTCAGCACGGAGCTTTTCAAAATCTTGACGTTTCGGGTGCCTTTGTGAAGCTTCACGCTTTGCTGCTGGGCCGGTATATACTGGGCATTCACCAGCAACCCATCATCCAGGCTCTGGGAGGAAGAGCCCTCGCTTTTGAAATCCAGCGCGGGCCTCTCCTCGACGGCAGGTGACGAGGAGCGAGCCGCCTGCAAGCTGCTCTTCAGCAGGATTTTTCTGGGCGGCTGGCTGACCCTGTTCTCTGGCTGCAGCACCACAGGTTTCCCCGGGCTCTCTTTGGAAGACGCAACAAACAGCTGGCCATTCTCCTTGGGAACATCCCCCGCTGTGGCCGCTGCGTTGCGGCTGAGCTCCGGAGGGGCCAGTTTGACCCCCCGGGGTAGGTGCTTGCTCTGAAGTTCGCTTGTCGTGCTGGCCGGCAGAGGTGCCTTCCTACTCTCCAGCTGCTCGGCAGCTGGCTCCCTCGGCCTCTGCTTTAATGGGGAGGGTGCTGCGTGGTCCGGAGCGGCAGTCCCGCCGGTAGGCAAGCTCACTTGCTTGGAGCTCTTCAGGTTCACGACATTCCCGTGAGCCACCACCCCTGCAGGCTGCCTGACACACATGCTTCCATGCCTTAAGATCCCTTTGGTGGGATCGGCATTGAGACTCGTCCTGGGTTTGTTAGTCCTTACCGCGTGAGTCTTTTTCTGAACCAGGCTTAAGATGTAACCGTCTATCCTCTTGCTGGTGGAAGGGCACGGCGCCGACCAGGAGCCCTGCGGGAGAAAGGCGTTGGTGGATTTTCCCGAGTCCGTTTCAGATCCGGCGCAAACGTCGCTAATATCGCAACCAAGCCTCTCCTCTTCTCGCTGGGGGTTTTCAGTCACAGGGAGAAGAAACATGGGACTCTGCACAGCTACCGCATGGAGTGGGCTGGGGTACCGGTAGACGTCGTTCCCGTTTTTAGACACCAGATCGCACTGGTACTTTGGATGTACATCTGCAACGACATCGAGGGAATTTGAGTGCGGTGTGGACAAAGAGCGACAGACAGAGCCTGCGGTCTGGTCCTCATGCTGGCCTTCCTTATTATAGTCCATCCAGCCTATGAGATCTGAAAGGCATTTTAGAAGAGTTTAGAGAGCCTGCCAGAGACAGTTCTGCCATGTTTTTCACGTGTCATCAAGGACTCTGGTCCCATCTACACACACGGTGCAATGTTTATACTACAGCAGCACTGTTCGAACAGTAGAAACCTTGCAACCAGGGATGCAATTCAAGCAATAGAAAAGCAGCACCATTCTTCCCCGGGTCTCTTTCTACCTGCATCTATGTAGGATTTGCCCCAATGTGACTACATGGTTAAAAAAGTAGAAATCACAGCCCTAATGAAAACATTTACATTGGTTTCAAACCTGTGCCTAGATTGCCAAGAGCTTCCTATTTCACTTTCAAGCCACCCAGAAGTCTGTAAGGGTCTCTTCGATCTACATGTTACACAGTCACCTGTAAAACTCACTGCAGACCTCAGCATCTACGAATTTTATATTTTACTTTGCTAAATCCGAAGAGAATCATAAAAAAATTTAGATAAATTATTTCTTTCAGCTTACTGATGAATTTCACTTCCAGATTTTTTAAAGCATATCTTGGGTCAGAAAAAAAATCCAGATTTAACTTTATTGTTGTTATTATTATTATCATGATGATTATTATGATCATAACCACGTTATAATTATAATAATGCGAATAATAATAATAGATGCTCCTTCTGAGCAATAGGGTAAAAGAATGGGAAGTGGGCTTAACTTTCCACACAAGTACAAGGAGTGCAGGTCAATCCAGCTGACATCCTAGCCTTGGCTCTGCAAAGAGAGTTCTGTAAGAGAAATCCAGTGCGTTTCAAGATGCATGAGTCAGATTTAATGGCTAAGGCACTTATTTAGGATGTGAGCGACCTTAGAAGCAGGTCTTCAATCCAGGCACCTAAGATTACTATTTTCTTAAGCTTATGTTGCCCTTGTCTTCTTGGGTAGGGGTGCAATATAAATGATCCCTCCAGATCTCGTGTCAGTCCTGTTTTCTACCCTTGGGCTAGAAAGTTCAGCCAGGGTACTCAGATTTGGATGCTCAGTGCTCATCACTTATCTAAGGCTTATTTCAAAAGAGGTCTCAAAGACTTTGATGAAATTAGCTGATGGAGATGATGTTCCTGTGTGGGCAGGAGAGGAAGAATAGGGAAGTTAGGGGCAGGAACTTCTTCCAGATCACCTCACAGTTTCCCCACGTTTCCTAATTTCTATGTCAGAGTCAGGAGAAGTTGCCAAAAAGACTTCTTTGAAACATGCCAGTTTGTGAAATTTCACCTCTAAAAGTGAGACGGTACGATTAGTGAGAGTTTTAGGTTTTCATGATGTATACAGAAAAAAGCAGCTGGAAATCCTTGTGTTTTTCTGTTTATGTATGGTCGATGAAGATCACATATACCTCACATCAGGGAGCATTAAATTACCTCGAGCTGCTCAAAGGACAACTTAGAGGACTTCTCAGTATCTCAGAATGAATGTATCCCAGGCTGTATTTTCCCACTTTAGAGTTAGAAGAACTTGAATGATTTTGTCCACGATTCACCAAAAAAAAAAAAAAAATCACTATAAATTAACCTTAAAGAGCAGAATGGAAATTGGAAATGCTATGGTTAGAAGCATCCTCCACAAGCCAGAATGAACTAAGGCTTTTGAATGAGTATGTCTGCAACCAATAAAGCTTGATCACTAATCTGCTACTGAAGTGTCCTTTCTGGACCACAGACAGAGGCCTTCCTATTTAATCATCCCGCACATTAAGGCTTGCATCATCAAAGGAAATTCAACAGCTCTCTGCCAAAGAGACAAAATACTTTCTCCCTGTTCATGATGTCTGTTTGTCTATACCATAGAAATGCAGGACGTGCCTCAGCATGGTCAACCTGGGGGTTGAGGACCATCGGAACTGACAAAATAACTGCCACAAACAGACCGACGAGCACCCTGACCTCCTAAAACCTGTAGCTAGCTCCTTGCTCCGTCACTTTAATGAGGACATGGCTGTTGAGGTATCTTTTATTATTACTATTTAGTAAAAATACTTTTCTAAAGGATAACCATGAGAAATGAGCCAACTGATGTGTTTATGTGTGTAGGTACCACTGCCCTCTACTGGGTAGAGCAGCTGTCATACGCTCACATGTTATCTTCATGTGTTTAGGTTGGCGTATTCACACGTAAGGCTGGAGCAGCGGAGGGCAAACGGTCCTGCCTCGTGACCCATGTACGTGATAGGCACTGGAATCTTTTCAGAGCACCATACATTAAATGAAAGGAAGAAGGGCTAATCCAACCCAGATACTCCTGAGGCAGTGTTTCCAAAGCCAAAGCCACCTCCTGGAGTATGACGTATTCCACCTGCTTTTACTATACCTGCAGATTTAGGGCGTCCATCTGAGATATTCAGTGTTGCCTCCAAAGGGCTGCAAAAGCAAGTGCTAGAATGGCAACTGGATAAACACTCACTGAAGACAGAGTTAGATGAATTGGAGAGCGATCCAGAAGCTCCATCACTCAGCTCATAAAACCCTATAAAAATAAGAGTTTGGATTTATATTAGTTATGTCTACACAAAGTTACCATTTGTGTCCCTAGAAAGGCAGTCAAGCTCATGTTTATGTTGGCTTTCTCTGTTGCAATTAGTTATGGGACTTCATTCAGTCATCCAAAAAACAGTGCACAATTTAGTAATATCCCTATTGCTATGAAGCACTTAAAAGTACAAAAAGTACACAACTTTCCTGAGCATATGAAATTTTGAACTTTTTAAAAAACGTTTACAGGGCTTGTGGTTTTAACCATTACAGGGGTTTTTAGATTTTAGCAAGAAGATTCCAGGCTGTGTTCGACACCTCATTCATTTCCTAGTGTATTACACTTCCAAGACAAACTCTCCAGCTATTACTGGACTACAACATTTTTACCAAGTGCTGGGCCCAATGATACCCATTGTTCTGGAGATAAATAGAGGATGACGTGAAAGACAGAAAATGGTAAATCATGTGCAGACACAGGAAATGTTATTTCTTGGTAAACTGGGTCTACTCAAGAAAAATACGACATACCATAATCAAGATTTAAATTGAGGAAAAAGGAATGCAGGGCATGTCTACAGAAAGGGGATGCATCCTGGAAAACAATAATCCTGAAAAGGACTTAGTCAGCATGGAAAAGCAGCTCAATCAAGCTTAATGATATGGCAAAAAAAGCTAATGAGATTGTTGGATGTACAAAGAGACTAATGAATAGCAGTAGGGAAATGACTTCAGCAGCCTATACAGCACTGGTAAGAAAGACTTTGGAACGGTATGCCTAGTCCTCGACTCCAGCACGCTTCAAACAAAGCTAAAAAATGGGAAAGGGGCCATAGAGCTATTTAAGAGCTTGGAAAAATGCCTTGAAACAAATGACTTCATGAACTTGACCTGTTTGGCTCTCAAAGAGTCAGGAATTATTCTGTATAGCACCTCCAAGAGGAGAAAAAAATAGGTACTGGGAAAGACCTTAGTCTATGGGAGAAAAGCCTATAAAAAAAATCAGCGATGGAACAAGTCAAATTCAGATTAGAAATCAGCAATGGCTTTAACAATTGCAAGTTGGTGGATTCTCCACCTTTCAGTGTCTTCAAAACAAGTCTAGATGCCTCCAGGAAAGGTTCCCCTTACTGGCTTCAACAGAGTTAGAATGGGATGAAATTCAATATATGGGGGATCAAATTGTTTGATTCAGTGTTCCCTTCTGGCTGTATGCTCAGTTTTGACAACTTCCTCCAGCTGGTGGTGCTTCCTCTCACCGTTTTTCCTGCATCCTCCTTCCTAATATGCAGGAGAATTAGAACTTTTTGAACTCATTTGTGGGTGGCCTTGAAAAACAAATGCCCCAAACACCAAAAATCTAATTAAGCTTGAAATGCTCCTCTAATATGTTGTCTACAAACAGCAACCCTTCCAGTAGTAGGTGAACTTTGCTAGTAGGCATTAATTACCAGACTGTGAACACGGTACAGACATTCAATGTTGTAGTACTGAAACTACCGCCAGTCGAATTCCAGGTACCAAGGGAGACTCCGTTTTCCTGAATATTGGCCTTACCTGAACTTGGACGACTGTCTGTCTCAAGGTGTTCGTCTGTCGTTTTTTCCACGTCCAGGCGGAGATCGCTTATTTGCTTATCTAGCTCTTGTAACTGATTTAGCAGGCCGGCGTCCCTCCTCCTCAAGCAGTTCTAGAAAATAAGACGACAAACATTAGCTACTTCAGTGAGGCGGACATGAAGGGGCTCCAAAGACAACCAGCCTTCTCCATCTGAGCATCGCGGAAATACCTTGTCAACATTCTTTTATTAAAAATGAAAATAGAACAAAGCCCTGAAATTCTACATAGACCCTCTGGATAAATACTTAAGAATTATGCTCGCACTTCACCGCAGCCTCTTCCAGTCAGTTCTGCACAAAGAGCACGTGCCACAATTTAGGAAGACCAACACACTGCTTTGGCAAAGCTCTCCTTGGCAGGACCACGGCTGCAACAACAAAGCTGTATCGTATGATATGGTCAAACCAGAGCTGTGCACACGAAACGGGCGACTTTGGTGGAAAGACAGCTTTGCCAGCGTAACAGGGGATGTTCAGCACCACAGTGATGTTAGTCAAAGACCACATCTGTTCACACAATGGGACGAAACAGCTCTGCCAACAAGTGCCTGCAGTGTGGGAACCTCCTTGTTCTGCTGCACATCATGAGCTAGTAGCCTCCCATATAGGCAGCAAGATTCCCAGGGCTGGGATCACAGCCCTTTGATTAGTTTTGCAGTGCAGCAGGAAGGAAGAGTAATTCTTCCTCTTCTCCCATTGTAATTGTATAAAATCGCTGTGAGATGAATTTTAAGGCTATTTATGAAGGCAATTTGATGGCATAAAATAAGCAACAAGAAACGATTTTGTAAGGCGCTCATTAACCCAGGGTCAACACAATCAGTTTCCCTGTGTGTATTATAATGTTGCTTATCCGTCATCTGTTCAGCTTCATACCCTATAATTGTTCTGGCTTTGGGAAAGCAGAGGAGGCAGGAGGAAGGTTTATCTCTTTTTTTTAAGTGCATCATTTGATCAGCGCCCAGCGGTGCTCTGATACGCTCATCGCAAAGAGTTTTGATGCTTGTAACTGGACGAGTTCTAAACCCATGAAATCCAGGACAACCTTTTCCCTGGGGTGGGCCAGTCCTCGGGCAAAGGGAAAGCAACTGCTAACAGTACTAGCGAGGCTGTTTGAAGATGTGCCGGCATTTAACACCATCCTTGGAGAACCAAAGGGGCGATCCCAGGTCTTCTCCCCCATTTCTGCTGGGAGCTGGCTGGAAGCCCGGCTGGCAGAGGTGATGGGTTCAAGCGGTGACTCCCTGCGCCACCTACTGCCACCAGGGTCCCCCCGCCCCCAGCCAGCACCGCATCTGGTTTCAATCTGCAATGTCAAGTGCACAAATTAAAGTGCTACCACAAATCCCCCCACCTTTTTTTTTTTTTTTTTTTTTTTGAGTAATGATTCCCTGGTCCTTCGCTACGGCTCTTCGGCAGCCAGCCCCTTCTCGGCAGCAAAATAATTTATTTTCACCTTTTAGAGAAGGAAATAATCCTAAATTAACTAAATTAAAAGACTAATGAGAAAAAAAAGAAAAGGAGAGGGGAGTGATGTTTGGGGAAAAGAAGAAATCGGACAAACAAATCACGGCATCCAACTTCTCCCTGGGTGAAAGCAAATGCTGAGGCGTGCACAAAGACCGCCGGGCACAGCTGTATGCTATTTTCATTGAAAAATGATCTGCCGCTTCATGCCGCCCTCCATCTCTTCCCACACCAGCTACAAAGCGCGTCCTTCAACAAAAGCATCCCTTATTTTAAGGGGCCCGATCCCGCCCGTGCCGGAGCGCTCGTTACCTCCTCTCGGGGTTGCGACCCAGGAGCTCGCTCCCAACTTCCATTCAAGGCAACGGCAGCGCCTCTCTTGCCTTGAATGGAAGTTGAACCAGCCGGCCCGGCTCTGGAAACCGAAGGGGAACAGTGCAGCCACCGGCAAAACGCCGGTAAAATCCGACCGCCACCCATTTGTCACCGCTTCGCCCCAGCCCACGGAGGTCCGTCCCGCGGCTCCCCGCCGCCTCACCTGCGCGCCCGGGCGGGCGGCCGGGACGCTGCGCCGGCGTGACAGCGGCGTGGGCAGGCACCCCTCGGGGAGGGGACCGCTGCCGTCCCCGGGCCCTTCCTCGCCCCTCCGCGGGGAGACACCCGCGGGTCCCGCCGCCCCGCGGGGACCGCGGCAGGCGCGCGTCCCCCGGCGCCACCCTCCGCATCCCCGGCGACACCCTCCCGCATCCCCCGCCCGCATCCCCGCCGCCCCCCGCTCACCAGCTGCCTCCGCAGGAGGAGGATGTTCTCCTCCAGGAACTTCTCCTCCAGGCTGCGCGGCGACGGCCCCTCGCCCGGCGGCTCCCCGCGGCCGCCCTGCGCCCCGGGCACCGCGCCCGCCGGCCGCCGCAGCAGGAGGCTCTTCACCAGCAGCTCCTGCCGCTGCCTCAGGTACTCCAGCTCGCCCAGCCCGGCTAACGTGGCCTCCAGCCGCTCCCGGGTGCGCTGCCGCTCTGCCTCCGCTTCGCCCTTCTCCCTCCAGCGCGCATCGGGCTCCCGCGGCCCCCCCGCCTGCCCCGGCCCCGCCGCCGCGGCGGCTGCTGCTGCGGGGCTCGCCTTCATCGCAGGGGAGGGGGCGGCCGCCGCTGACAGGCCCTGCCCGGGGGGGGCCAAGCGCCGCCGAGCCCCGCGCTGCCGCTGCCGCCGCCGGTCGCGAATGGACCGCGGGGCGCCCGGCTCCCTCCCCGGCTGCCGCCGCCCCGCGCCCGCCCACCGCCGCCCCTCGCCCGCCTCTCCTCTCCTCCCCTCCTTCCTTCCCTCCCTCCCCGCCCGGCGGCGCCTCCGCGGTCGCCGCCTTCCTCCCCCTCCCGCGCCGGGCCTGGCGGGGTGTGGGAAGGTGGGGCAGGCGGGCGGGCTGCCCGCCGACCTCGGCAAAAACTCCGGCGGTGACCTTGGGAGCCCCGCACGGCGTAGCGACGGGCCAGCCGGTGCCGAGTGGCTTACACAGCCCGACACGTCCGAAACAGGAGCATAACGATGCATCTGAGGAAAAAAAAAATCCTGGCCTGAAGGTGTGAGGGGGTAAGGAGAGGGTGGAGAAAGGTGGAAAGCAGAGGAGAACGTGGCAATGCTTGCACCAGGGTGGTGACCGCGGCGTAGGCACGAGGACCAAAGCACCTGCAAGGTGTTGCTTCAAAGCCCGTTGTGGGTCGAGTAGCCAAAAAAAGCCAGAGAACATTGGTTGTACCAGCGCATAGACTAGTTGCAGCAAGGGATCTGCCACTGGGTTTTCAACAGGCTTCCAGTGGGAAGAGGGAGGGGAGGAAATGCAGATGCTGAGGAAAACAACAAAAATGTTAGTATGGAAATAGAGGAAAAACTGAGTTCCAGACATGTTCTGGGGGGAAAGAACGGCAGAGGACGAAGAAAGCATTGAGGGAGCCCTTCACAATATAGGGTTTGTTTGGGGAGATGTGAGCCCGCTGTGCAGCAGCTCTCACGGACATTATGGGCATAATGAAATGCTTCTTCCCTCAGCAGATATGAGTGTTTGTGGTAGTGAGGGGTCTCAGCTGAAAGCCATCTCTGCTTGCCCATGCTGTTTGCAGGAGGCAATACGCTTCTCTGTCCTTTACCCATTGTAGGTGATGCTCCTTGTTCTGAGAGCTTGCAGCTGATGCAGGTCGTTATTTCACAGTCTGCTCACACCAATCAATGTAAAGTGCTTTCTAAAAAGGATCCATTTTCCTCCTGCAGTGTATAACCAGCCCTCGGTCCTGCCCAAATGCTGGCCCAAATGTCAGTGAGCCCACACACATCGGCTCAGAGATGGTCAAAGCTAAAACTAGCTCCATTTCTCTTTGCTTTTGATCTCTGCCCAGAGCTGGTTCACCACACAGGGCATCTATGGTAATATCTTAGTTTGGGTGACAAGTGCCTTTCTGAAGCAACTCTCTGGATGGTTCCGGTTTACCACGCTGCGATTCACATCGCAGAGGGATTTGAGAACAAATGAGCTGAGCTGGGGTAAAACAAAAGCAGAAGAAGGGAGCACACCCAAAGTGCTCCAACCGTTGACATGAATGGACATCGGGTCTGCGAGACGAGAACACAAGGAGCCCACAGTAATACCCTTGAAATATGGGCAGGGTGGACGGCCGGTCCTCAGGACTGCCGTTCCCCTCAGTAAACCCACGCCTGCTGTCCTGTCCCGGTGCTGATGTAGACGTAGGTGTGTGTGCCAGCAAAAGGGGTGAAGCGAGGCGGCACAGAAGGAAGCAGCCAGAGAAGGCAGGGCCACTTCTTTGGGGAGCAATGTCACTCCTGCCAGATGCAAGAGACCATGAAATTGCAGACACAGAGAGAACTGACAAACCCTGAAAGGACAAGGGATGCCTCAAGGGCAAAGGATTGACCAAGGTTGCTAAGCAAAACTGGGAATAAAAACCAAGTCCCATACTGGACCACTCTGCCTCTACTCATTTGATGTATCTGCGCCCATTAAAAGCCCCAGAAGTAGGTTCAGTCCCTGCCCCACAACCTAAAGGCCACCTCTGCTGACCTAAAAACCTGCTCCATGGCTTTCTCTCCTGCGTGCAGCTTGGCACGCAGCACCCTCGGAGCTATGCTGAAATCTGTGTTGCAATGCAGAGTTACTTTCCCAAACGAGTACCAGAAGCTCTCCAGATACGGAAGCAGAGAGCTCCCACGTTTTCCTTTCACCCGCTTTAGCCAGATTTTGCATGTAGCTCTGCGCCTCGTATGCGTTTGCACACAAAGCTTCATGCAATATTGATGCAAAGCTATTTCAACTCTTTCTGTGCTGTTGTGCACTGTGCAATGTAGACATTGCTTCAAAAACAAATTACAGCGCTAAATAAAATCTGTCTTAATGTTCGGATTTATTTATTTTGCTACTTATCATTCGGTAGGTTTCGGTCTGATTCCTCCCTCCCAAGTCACCTCTTCCCCTCTGAAGAGTGTAAGATGCTGCTTGTCTCCCGTACTCCCTGCTGACATTTCTGTGTTCATCCTTCGCAGTGCATCAATTCCAGGAAGAAAAAGAAACACAAGAACTGCCAAAGCAGTCAACTGCCTACATCACGTGGAGAGGAGAACGCAGCTCCGGCTGAACCGGGCTCAACGTGCAGCTACAATCAGCGAAGAGGAAGGCAAGGGGAATCCGAAGAAGAGGACCTCACGTTTCACCCCATAGATGAAGGAAAAATAAGGTGCCAGAGAAGCAGCAGGAATTAGGATGCTGGACAGCATGGGAGAAGGAGATGTTTGAGGGAGCAACCAGCAAGAAATGTCAAATTATGTGAATAATAAAAGGAAAACGAGATGTGACCTGGCACCATGAGTGAGCGCAGGGCCACAGAAGACTATTCAAGAAGTAGGATGCAGCTCAGCAGAGTGTAGGTCCTGAAGAGGGAAGGAGAGCTCGGAAGGGCAGCGTTTGAAGGCAGCAGAAAGACCGAAGAGAATGAGCATAAAATACAGTCCCCTTAATTTACTCAGGAAGACACTGTTCAGAAAACAACAAAATAAAGAGTCCGTAAGCAGCAAGAGAAAAAGTCTGGCCATAGGTGGTGGATCGTAGATGAAAGACAGCAGTAGCAGAAGACAATAAGGTGAGAAGATGGAGAAAAGGGTGCCTTCGCTAGATATCGTCCTCAAGTAAAGCAGGTATTTTAAGCACAGAAGGAACTGGTTTCTCCCCTCTCGGGTACACTGCAGTCGATCATCCCAGTGAAAAACTAGTCTGAGATAAAAGGGAGGCCCCAATCCCCAGATTAGCTCCAATGGAAAACCTTTGGAGGCCTCTGTCACAGCAAACCAAACAGCTCAAAACGCTTAGCAAGGACTAAGACTCTCACATGAGTTCAAATCTCCGAGTCCGAAACTGTCTTCCATTGCTCTCCTGGCTTGTGGCCACAGCTGAAGGACTTGCTCTTACACTGCTTTGTAAAGTTGCTGTTCCTTCACTGGGGTAATCAGCTGAAATTCTCCAAAAGCAGATAATCCCAGATTCCCCATCCTAAACCTGACCATAGAAACTGCAAGGAGGGCGGCGGTGAGTTATTTGCAGGGAAGGAGGAGAGACGATGATTGAGGAGCTCTGTTGCTAGGATGTTACGAGAGGTGTAATTCTGTCTGGTACAGAGGCGGTTATGAAATGGCTCATCCTTTATGATTATCCTGGCTCCCCTCTTATGGTTATATCGTTAGGTGGTAGAAATGCTGTGTTCCCTTTCATATACAGGGAATAAAGAGGCGGCCTCTGCCCCGCGGAGCTTACAAGAGCAGAAACAGCAGGTGGCTGTCACTGCTAATATAAAAGTAGTGGTGGGCGTGATGGGCAGCGAATCCAAAACACACCGGCAAGGGGCAGGAGTTTCTGACCCCCAGTTCACCGTTAATTTCCTTCCCACTGGGAGCAAACCCCAACATCTCAATGCATACATTTGTCTTTCCCTCTTCCACCCCTGCTAGCCATTAAATTCAGTTTAGATTAAATGAGGCCAATTAACACTTGTTACTTTTCCTGGGTTCATTTCTGACCAGTTGCACTAAAACGAGCGCAGGAAATTGCAGGAATTAAGTGGAACGTGGCAATTCCCTGTTTGTAAAATGAAAGCAATTGCTTTCCTCGCTCATTGTAACCCAGCCCGGCAGAGGCAGGGCCAGACGTTATCTGGAAACATCCACTTGGGGACCGAGCTTAAGACCCACAGCTGTCACTACACCTCTGATACTTCAGTTTAATCCATTCTAATGTTAATTTTCTAAGCATTTCTTAATTGCATTGGATAATATAATAGGGTATAAATCTTATCAGCAAACCAGGCTGACATCAGTTTGTGTTATCATATTACCATGGTTACATTATTATTACCAGTGAACCTTGTGCTCGTTACTAACCGCAAACCTAGCAAATAACCTAAACCAAAGCAAAATATCCTGGCAGCATTTCCATTTTTTGTCAAACAAAACCAGTTTCTCCCACCCTCACCCACCCTACGATGCATTTTACTCTTCTCAGACTTCTGCAGCCTGCACTTATTTCCTTGTGTTTACACAGCCTTGAAACAGCTCCGTGCTGTCGACAAGACGCAGAGGCCAAATTCCTTAAACGTGGAATAGGATCTCGAGCACAAGCTCACGATATTCAGCCTGCCAAAACATCACCACGTTTGTATTGTCATGGCAAAAAACTGCTGGTGACTGCTACAGTAGGAACCATTGACAGCTTGATTAAGTCCCTCAAGGGACCAGTTTCCCCTTCCTCTAACCTGATCTGACTATGGTCTCCCATCAAAAGACACAGTCCCAGTTTCCCTCACCGCCAGTGCCACTGCCTGTGTGCCAGGTGAAGGGCCAGACATTTCCCATGTGGTCCCTGCAATGATCTGACTCCCAAACTGGCGTACGAGAGGGGAAGATGCGCTGGAATGGGCGAGGACAGCAGCGCCCTCCCCTTCCCTGCATCTGACTGTTAGTTTGGGCATTTCCTACATTTGGCTGTTCCTCTGCTGCAGATCATGGTCCCACCAGCTGTGCAGGGACCATGGCTGGAAAACAGATTGCTGCTCTCATCTGAGTTGAAAAAAATAACCTCATCTTTCCTTTTTGTTAACCCAGATATTTCAGGGATCCACTTCTCAGTGTGAGCAGTTGCGCTGGCACGACTGAGAAGGCAGAGCTGTACGGGAACGAAGGGGCACGAGCAGGAAACCCTCCAGCAAAAACCTCCATCCAGAGGGAAGGTGGAAGGAAGGATAGACTGTCTGCAGAACAAGAAATCACCCAGGAGGCCATGGGAGAGGATGTAGATGACAGCTGCTTGTGGGGAAGCGACATGAGAACTTCTCCAGACATTCCTGTCAGACTACGAGCCATGCGAAGACAGTCATTTCCTCTTTGCAGGCAGCAGCCCATCTGTTGAGTCAGGAAGAGCACGGATTTTGAATCACCCGTTGCTGCCTCAAATGGTGTGGTGCTCCCCAAGGCCAGGAAAGACCCACTTCTGCTTAGCAAAGGAGCCAGAGCAGAACCTCCGGAGAGCTGGTGAGCCCCGAGCCCAGCGAGGTCCCACAGTGCTGCTCCAACCACACCTGCTCCGCGTCAGGTGTCAAACTGGCAAAGACGATGCAAAACTTGCTTCTAGTCCCTAGATTAGGGAAGATGTGCAAGAGAATTGGATGGAAAGAGTGGAAAGCCAGGCCAGATCAGCTCCATTTTTTCCTCTGTTTGAGGATAAGAGAGGGTCTGATAAGGACAGCATGGGGAGGGGGAACATGGAGTTCAACAAACCAGTGTCACTCATGATGTTCACAGCTGACAAGAAGCAGAGCCTGAAGCTACCCCCCTCATCATTCACTGTGAACAAAGTCTACCAGATTTTAGCAAATCACCTAATGCATCATGTCCTGAAGCTGACTGACGAGGATGGCGTTCCTTCTCCAGGCTCACGGACACCGTCCAAATGAAGTCAGAGCTGGTCTGCTTCAAGCGACAGTTTCTTTTGCAGGTTTTTTTTTTTCTTTCTCCCTCATCACCAAGCAGATGATGTCAGTTGTGTTCTGCTGCAGTTACTTTTGATTCATTCTTACAATGTCATGTCTGATGTTCCTGTTCTTTGACTCCTCCTGGCCTGGGTTTCATGGTTACATTTCACAACATCTAACCTTTGGTGACACGGACTTCTGCTTAGTTTAGTGCCGCCTTGCACCCATGCTGCCACTGTTCATCTCAGCACATCAGGCTGGGAACAGCCCTCACAAACATGGCCTTTGCAGAAGCATATCTGTTAAACTGTGAATAATCAGCCACTGGCAGTGGAAAAATAGAAACAATGGGCTTAAATTACAGCTTAAGGAACTGGAACAGCCTGAGGAGGACAAAGCTTCTCCATCATAAGCTGTCTTTGACAAAAGGATAGGCATGGATATGTCAGGATGGAAAAAGACACAGAGGCAACCATGCACTGAGCATGAGCTCCCGCTCTTCAGGTCCCACGTTAACGTAGGCTCCAATGGCAGCCAGTCCAGTAAAGCAAGTCGGTGCAAAGGCCAGACTCAGCCCTACCACTGGCTGCCTTCCCTTCTCCTCTCCCTTTGCCTTCAGCACTCGATCTGCCCTAGAGAAGCACACATCCTTGCTTACCAGAAAAGGGAGACCCACCACCCTGTGCTTGGCTACACGGAGATCTTTTCCTCCTGCCATCCCCCATACCCCTGAGCTAGCCTTCACAGACCTACCCCCGGCAGCTGCGCAGAGGACCGCCAGTGCTGCTGAGCCCTCCCTTGCTCCTTCTCGTTGCTAAGGCCTTCTGCTCCCCCAGCAAAACCCATCTCTGTTACCTCTCAGCCCCACGTGTCCAACAGCCCCGCTCTGCTCCAGCTCCCTGCCAAGAGGAGGAAGGGCAGAGCGAGTGTCGCCTCCAGCCCTCCTTTTCCCCTGTTCTGCAGCAGGAGAACATCGACACAGGGGTAGGGAGGAGGGAAGCAAAGCACAGCAGGGCAGGGGAGGCAGTGCTGGGGCCAGCTCAGCTTTGGGGACACTGCAAAACCATGGTAACATTGCTGCTACGACGAAGTAGAGCAACAGCTCTCTTGTTCTGCAGCGGTGCAGCACCATTTCAGCCGGTGTGAACGCTTACACCATGCGGGGCTCACCCAGCCAGCTACCGTATGGCTGGTAGTGAAGGAATGGCAATAGTGACAGTTGCGTGGCCCACATGTTTTGTCCCAAAAGGACTTAAACACTTCATGCTCTCCTCGCTAGCCAAATCATTGTGCCCACCCCACCACACACCTGTAAACAGCCACAGCTCAGCGTTCAGCCCAGGACCAGAGCGGTTCCCGCTCGAAGCAGTAAGCCCTTCCCAGAAGAAAGGACGTAATTTTCAGTGCAATTTGCATTTAAACGGCCTGTGACAAGGCAGAGCTGGCTGCAGTTGAGCTCTCTGGATGGCCTTGGGACCCCTCCGCTGAAGCGGGCCACGTGACGGGAGCCTGGAGCCGGGCAGAAATGCTCACGGGAAGGCTTTCCCACCAAGCCTGCCTGCACGCCGTGGCAAGATCAAACGGCCCCCCCAACACCTTTTAGTTTATACAAACCTGACACCAACAGCAACGACTTCTGTCATTTTTTTTTCCTCAGTAACTTCTAACCCTACAGCCTTTAAAGGAGTTCATTCTGTCTCAGCTGATGCTCAGTGGGACGAAGGCCCCTTTACATCAGCTCCACTGCCGGTGGAAAATGGCCCTTGAATGGGAATCAGAGGCAACCTGCATCTACCTTGTTTGCACCAAGCAGCACATGTTATGAACTGGCTTTTAACCTTCTTTTGGACATGGGCAAGCTGAGGTGGGCTAAATAACTCAACCAAGGTCACCAGATTTCAGTGGCAGAGGCAGAAAAGATTAGGTGTACCATCCCCTGTCGTTTGGGCTCTCCCTTTAATCGGGAGAGGTCACGTGGAAGAACGTTTAAAATATCTTGTGGTAGTATTGGTCTGCTTAGATAGTTCTCTGTGTATCACTTTGCTTTCACTGTCCCACCCTCCCACTGTTTGCATCTAAGAACTTAATTTTTGCATTTAAGAACTTCGCCTAAAATTCCCAGCTTTATCGCCACACTTTGTTTCCCTTTCCACACTCAGAGGGTTAACAGGAGTAAGTCTCTTTTAGTGTGTAACAACAACAGGTCAAAGAACCACTAAAAATAAACCAACATAAATCTCTTTGCCTGAAATAATTCCCTTTCCACTGCGCTAGGGAGGACAAACACAGACCTCTGACTGTTGCTTAAGGCACGTGCCGGGAGGAAGGGAGGTGTCACTGGCTCCAGGCTTTGCATCAGTGAGTCCCATAAACCTTGGAAGGTCGGGTGTGCAGTCACGGAGCCCGTGACACGTGAACAGCGGGATGTGAATCGGAACAGATAGGGCTCCGGAGGGACTTGCTGTCAGTCTCTGAGCCTTAACTTAAAACCTGAGCTGAGGAGCTGCCGCACACAAAAGGCTAGCTTTGAATGCAGGTGCAAACTGACCTGCAGTGGTACCTGAATCTCTGTTGTTTTCATTGTTCGTCATTTTTGGAGTGTTGAGCCTCTTATCAATGTTGGCTTAAGAAGGAACACCACTTTTTAATCTTCTGTAATGGAGGCTTTGTCCTGGAAGAACACGTTTTCTATCAACCCAGGCATCTGAAACCTGCAAGAGAAAAGAATGGCATTTCAATTTGCAGAAATTATTGGCCCAAAACTTTAATCTGAATCTCACAGCTGAACTGTTGGTTCAGGGCATGCTGCATCTTCACGTTTCTGTTTGCTGTAACAACAGACAGGAAAAATAGCCTGCACTGGAGAAGTCATTTCATTTCAAAAGGTGTCGGCATTGCAAATCAAAGCCTCTCTGTCATATGGACAGCACTGCCAGCCCTGTCCCTCCAGACCTGGGTGAGGACACAGGGCACAGGGCTGCATCTGGCTTGTCTGGAGAAGGTCGCTCCAGTCCTGTGATTCTAACTGTGTCTTTCCGTTACAAGGAACCCCAGTCTCTGGTAACCATTTTGGTGCCTCTGCAGTAGGCTGAAATTGTTGCCCGGCACTGTTCATGCTTTTCAGATGATTACCTCCAAGTGGCTTTCAGATTCCAGCTGTTAGTCTCATGCATAATGTATTTCATTTCAATCCTTTCATCTGTGCATAAGTTTTCCACCTCTTTCCATCCTGCTCTCAGACACTCCTTCACCTGTAAAGCAGGAAAAGCTGCTGTTTTCCCCACTTCTTTCTGGAGTCCCATTTCTCTCAAACACTGCTTGACAGTTCCAGCTCTTGTGCCACCAAAATGCTATCTGGGATGATGTCTGTATCCATCCTCTCATTGCAGAGGTCTGGGGACACCTCCTTTCCAGCATGTTGGCTGAGAAGTTCAGTGCCTGCAGCTACTCTCTGTTCCCTGCTGCTGGTGACGGATCAGCCAGCTGTGTTCCTGTGATCGCTCCCTAACCCACGTCACCCACAGGGAGCCAGCTTAACCCACTCCTTTTAACCAAACTGACTTCAGGGGCTCTCACAAGGAGAAACTGGTTACAAGGAGCAGCACAGCAGCCACCAAAAGAGGACATCAGAAGGGCTGCAGTGTGCCTCTTCAGTTACGCCAGCAAAGCAGCATCACAATTCAGCATCGTGGCATTGCTGTGCTGCCCTGAGATCACTGATGGGCACGGCAGGACAGCTGAACTTCTCCAGGAGGTGTGTAGGGGCCTGTGTTCACTGTCCATAACTCCCCGTCCTCTCTGGCGTAACCACCTGGCGGCCAGGGACAAGCCATTTAGATGATTTGGAATAGCAATGAGAGCAGATTTAGAGGAACAAGCCTTCAAAGCAGGAATGCAGAGCTCAGCAGTCAAACATCCAGCAGTATCTGGATGCCACTTCTTTTCCAAATCCTTTCAGATGCAGCCTAAGGGTTAGTATTGACTTTAAAAGCCAGGGGCCCCGATTCAACAAAAACAGCTAAGCACTTAATAACATTAAGCACATGCTCAAGTCTCTTCCTATTCACAAAGCACTTAAACACATACTTCACCCCTCTTAGATGGCCCAGAACCAAAACACTGAGTTCTCAGAATTTCTTCAACCTTTATTGAATTTTGGAGGAGGGACAGGAATTTGAACCTTGGTCCATGTTTTGCAAAGGGTCCCTATTTGCAAGCGAGTCAGACTCCAGCTCCAGACCTACACACCCAAATGCTGGCACATTCATGTTTTGGATCGGGATCTGAATTTTTCAGCTTGCACCTCACTCTGATCTATGCGTGAGTTCATTAAAGAGATTGAACTGCAGGCAGGGAGCTGTTAAACCATGTTTCCGAGCAAGGTTTAAATTGATGAACCTTCCCCCAACTCCGCCTAACCAAGATGCAAAACGGAGGCACCACCTCGGCGTTTAGTGCGCAGACGCTCAGCCTGGGAGCGTGCAGGATTTGCAGAGCTCCTCCAGTTTGGCTGCTCTTCCAAAAGTTCAAACCTGCCGCAGCCCAGCTCCCAGAGCCACGTGAAATCCTCCGCCTCTGGTTATTATTAAAATGCCATGTCGCATCCACCCAGCGTTTGCGGAGGGAAAGTGCAAAGGGAGCGAGCCCAACGGGCCCGGGGGATGCAGCTGAGGAAGGGGACCGGCAGCCAAGAGGAAGAGCCTCCATCTGCCTCCGAGCTGTTTCAAGCTTTCGGCAGACTGAGGCAAACGTCACCACATTGCTCTGCGCACATTTCCACACGTCGCTGCTTCCTCCAACACCGCCTTTCCCCCCCCCTTTCTTTTTTAATTTTAATTTTTATTTGTTTATAACAAAAGCTGAGATCCTCCAGAGTGAAGCAGCAGGAAAAGTAGCAAACAAATAAAAAAAGCAAACAAAAAGCATCTGGGCCATGCAGGCAAATCGGAGCCCGCTTCCCGTGTCACACCAGTGCCAGCCTCATCTGCTCGCGTGGAGCTCAACTCTTCTCCTCTCTTGCTTTCGCGAGGGAGCTCCAGGGGTGAGCAGGGGAAGTGGTGCTCAGACATCTAAGGCAGCAGGAGGCGAGAGCCCTCCCGTAGGCATTACCAGCTGCCTGGAGGAGGGAGAAAATGAACCTGATTAAAAAGAAAAGGCGGAATTCAAATAGCCGCATCGTGGGCCTGCCGGCAAGAGCATCACTGGAGGGTTTGCTTATGAGATGGTTGCCAGAAGGACAAGAGGAGGAAGGAGCATCCAGCCAAGGGCTCTAGGGCCCAGAAGGAGGCTGTCACTTGGAGAAACAAAAGGCCCAGGGAAACAGCAGGTCTTTCCTTGCTGATCATGGCAGCGAGAACACCAGGAAAGTCAGAGCAGTTGGAGGGACCGGTTCACTCAGGCTTCCCTCCACTGCTGCTGGGGACAGATAGACATCCAAAGAAACAGCTCTTGTCCTCCCCAGGCAGCTAGACTCAAGGGTAGTCTGGCACAATGACCAAAGATGAGACCAGTAATGAGGAGAGGCAGCGTGACAACTGCCTCGTGGGCAATACCCACCTGAAACCTGCCCTGCCAATTGGCTTTCCTCTTACCTGCTCTGAACAGAAGCACGTGGGCTGGAGACACCGAGCAGCCTTCATTTGGGTGTCAGATAAAGAGTAAATGCCCCCGACTTACTGAGTGGGAAGAGGAGATGGAGAGACCTGCCCAAGCTAAGCCAGGGATGAGAACAGAACTGGCACATGCACACGAATCTCACTAGTCACCATCTGGTGCTACTGCCACAAGATCAGGCTGATTCACGCCGCCGGATGACACAGTTAAACAGGGGTTCCTCCTGGGAAAGATCAGACTTGGAAAACTTGAAGGAAAAAAAAAAACAACTCAACAGCTCCTCGCAGCCCAGCAGCACATCAAGAGCCTGTCACGCTCACTGGGCTCAGCCATGTCACCAGGAAGGGGTGCTGTCAGCCGCCTCTCTGCATCGGCGGTGCGATGCCGAGGTGCACTGGTTCAGCAGATGAGTTCCCAGCGTTTACAGATGGATGACATCCTGGTGCAACGAGCTCTCAAAATGACTCCGCTGCATTGCAAGAGACAAACACGGCACCCTGCACCACTGTGATGAGGCAAGAGCTTTATCTTCACATACAGGTATACAGAGGCACTAACCACAGCACATCTGAGAGAGCCACGGTGTTGGGACAGACTGGAGGGTAAGTGCTGGCATAATAACAAGGCTTGGCTTGTTATTTGGTTTGGCTCCTGGGTGTCACTCACTGCCCAGAGGCCATTCCCTGTCCTCTCCAATCCTGCTCTGAAGCCAAAGCAAGATAAAAGGTGGGGAGAGGATGGTCCCAGCCCAAAAGCCACATCCAGAATGTAGAATCATAGAATACCAGGTTGGAAGGGACCTCAAGGGTCATCTGATCCAACCTTTCTGGGCAAAGGCACAGTTCAGACAAGAGGGCCCAGCACCCTGCCCCACTAGCTGGATTGTGTTGGTCTGCCCAGACCTTCCCCACCGCTCCCCAGATAAGGTAATTTCCAAGCGGGTGCACCAACCTTAAATGGGGGTGCAACCCTGGGTTTACCACTGCAGGGGGGTTAACAGCACTTCCAGTTTAAAGCACAAAGCCCACATGATCAGCACTGGCTTAGCCAAGAAGCAGGGGAAAAGCTCCAAAGGCCATTACATTCTCTTGTATTTCCCAACCACCCTCCGCAGCTTCTCCAGGCGATCTTTTAACTAAAGTGACCAAAACCCATCTTCCGTTCTTGTCCCCTAGGACATACACTGGCTTATTTTCTATCCTGCAATTGCAGAGACCATCAGAAAACCTGCAACCCTTGGAGAGCACGTGATGGCTGCAGCAGCCACCCCAGGAGATTTATGAGGGCAGCAAGCTCTTGGTTTCCCTGGTCACCTCAGAGGATTTACAACTCCAAGCACTGAGAAAGAACAAAGACCTGGTGTTCCTCATCAGAGACCTTATGATTCTGTCCATGGGGAGGAGGCTTCAAAGATAGATAACCTTTGCGAGCAGAAATAGCCATTCCTGGATGTAACACGAGAGATAGGCAGTAAGAAAAGCATCGGCAGTGCTCTGGGAAATCTCAGAAAACGAAGCTGGGAGTTTGCATTATTTGCAAGGGTGGAGAAAAAAGGTTAGTCATGGGGCAGCAGGAGGAGGAAAGGAGTTTGGTAGCAGAGTTTGTTCATGTAAATTTGGCTTCTGGACCAATTTTCTCTTGGATGTGATACAATTAGTAGCTGCTTCTGCACAGGACTCAAGTTCCAGCTGCTTTTCTATATACAGAGCACACAGTGCCTTGAGTTCTGCACCAGTAGTCTTGGACTCCCATTTTGAGTGGGCTACGTGCTTTGACATACAGATACGAGACACCTATGGGAAGTTTTTGGAGTACAAGGACCGATAAACTTTCAAAGGCTTTGCTGGAGCCTGTGCACTTTGCCCCTCCATCTGTGCTGGGCTCTGATCTCCCTGGAATCAAGAAGAGCACTACCAGCAACACCTTCTAAAAGACTTTGCCACCCAGCCGTGACCTGTGTGGTTTTCCTCTCCGCTTGTTATCCAGCCCTCAACGACTGCCATGAGGCTTGCGCTCAGCCGAACTACTTGATTCTGCTAATGGATCTGACCATGAATCCCACACAGCTGTTTACTGTACCCTTTGTACGGGAGTCACCAGTGGAGGAGGAAGGAGGGTAAACAGTAATTACTATGGAGATTTCAAAGAGAAGTGCCTCTGAGCCTTGGGTTTCTGCTTTGTTTGGTGACACCTTCACAGGACAAAGTGGAGGAGTTTTCCTTAACCCTTAAATTAGCGGGGCACGTATGAATTTGTTGTGATACTAATTGTGGTTTTTTTTAAAAAAAACCCAACAACAAACAGTAACACTATTCCCTGAGACGGAAGATGCTGCATCTCAGTAAGTGGCTTCCTGGAAGAATATATCCACAAAGGAGCAAATTCCCATCTCTGAGACAAGCTTTTCCATGAAGGAAATGAAAACGCAGAGCTGACACATCTCATGCATATATTAACACTAAAGACATGGAAATCAATTGGATTTATTACTACTCACAGCTGCAAAGATGGCTCATTTCTAAGTTTATTTTACAGAAAGTGGCGGGAGGGGTGGGATTTAATAGTCATCTCAGTTAAGGCAATGAGCCAAAACTAATGGTCTCGTCTTGTTTAGAGAGGCCCCAGTTCAGTGGAGCACCTAAGCATGTGTGCAGCTCTCACCGTGGTTTCCAAGGGAGGCTTGGCATCTGCTGGAGCGTTTGTGGATGAGCAGGATGCTTACTGATGCTTACGGTCTGAGAGCGAGAGGAAGCGTTTTCCTGAATGGCAGTCAAAACTGATGGGCTGATCAGTTAGGATCATCCCACGTTATCACTTCTGTCCAGAAGAGAAGAAATTATTTTCCAGACAAAAGAAAAAGACAATGAGAAACTCAATGTCATGACGAGCTCCCCACTGTCTTTTAGTTCTTAGTGCGAAAACAATGAAATCTCTCCCTGGACTTGCAGGTGATGAAGTGCCACAGCGGGACTGGCAGGACTCACACGCTGTGCACCAGGCACAGCTGGGACAGATGTGACAGCACAAATAGAGTGAAATTAATTGCATTTCAATTACAAACCAAAACTAAGTCAATCCAGCCTGCCTACAAAGAGGCTGTCCCAGGAAGGTGGCTGGATCCTGCAAGAAGGCTTGTCACTGCAAGGACTGAGGCTGGGCTTTCTGCAGTGACTGAGCTGCAGAAGGAACATAATTCCTTTCTCTCCTCTCTCCCTCTCCTTTCTCTCCTCTCTCCCTCTCCTGACTGCAGAGTCTCATCCTCCCTCTAGCCCAGCAGAGCACAATCTTTTTATGTTTCTTGGGGGTTTTTCTCCCCAGGATATTTTTTCTGCTATTTTAACAAGCCAAACCAGCTTTCCAAGGGTCAGATCCATTCCAAAAGAAAGCCATAGGTATCTCCTGATGGCTCCAGCAGGTACACCACTGAGGTGGGAAGCCAGGAGACAAGCTGCAGCTTGGTACCGGCATCACTGTCTCTAAATCACAGCTTCTCTCATGTTTTCTAGCCCACATCACTTGAAAGGATGCTGAAAAGGTGCCCAAAGGAGCCTTCAGAGATCGGTGGATGAAGAAAAACAGAAGGTGTTCGATGGGAGAGCATGGCAAGATGGGTGTCATTTGCAAAGCACTTATCTCACCTCTCCATGAGAGGGTTTGGAGGATTTTGGTAGCTTCCTTCCCAAATTGGAAACCAATTTTCTGAGGCAAAGACAGGCTGCCTTAGGCAGGGAGGTGTTAGACTAACAACAAAAGGGAAAGGCGCAAAGAGGGGACAAATGGAAACTCGTTTAGCACATAATGAAGGTGCTGAGAACAAAATTAATCAAAGCAAAGAAGGAAGTGGAGAGAAATTCTTTCATCACCTATCCACCAAAGGTAGGTCCTGGCTAATAAACAGGAATCCCTGTTCGACAGGCAAAAATCTGGCCTGGCTGGAAAGATGGAAACCTGGTAGGAAGCTGATCGGAGAGTTAAAATCATGGCTTTGAGGAAGGCTGAAGTGGGGACAAGATGGAGAACTGTGAGAAACAGGATCACAAGCATTCAGGTCATTGGACTCAGTAGTAAATTAATCGGAAAATTGATGGCTCAATCACCTAAAATAGAAAGCACAAAATAGACCAACCAGTATCTGCAGTGGAGCACAAAATCAAACCTGCAAACCATCTGAACATCGCCCTGCGCGGCTGCCAAAGGCGAGGAGGGGAGAAGGGCCAGACTGTCACGGGGAAGCTTCAAATGGAGCGAATTCTGCAGGAAAGCTGCCTCCAGCGCTGAAACAGCCTCCGTATTGGTAAAGACGATGGTGATTATTTCCCACCTCAAAAGAACTCACGCGTCCAACGGGGGAGAATTGCATATTAGACCTTTTTTCTTGGCAGATACAGAGGACTTGATCACAAGCCTAAAACCGCCCAGTAGCTCAGGTGGGGAGTGACTGCCACTTGAAAACATTTGTTGTGTGCCGACAGAATAAAATCAAGCCCAGGAAGATGCTGCCTTGCTGCTTTCCCAGGCTGCTGGTACAAACCTGAAAACAATCATGAGCCAAATCAGTTCAGAGAAAGAATTTAAACCGAAAAAAAAGAAAAAAAAAAAAACAAACCCCAACCAAATGACCAAGAACGATAATTGGGGAATGTTGAAGAATTTCTCTACACTGACCAAAAGCCACAATCCGACAACCAGGAGATTGACAGTGGTTAAAACAACAACCCCTTCTCCACCAAGAGAGAACACAAATATCCTTTATGAAACAAATGGGACACGGGGAAACCAAAGGCAGTGACTACAAATCAGAAAGTAGGATCTATAGATCATCCATATGGGAAACAAAAGGGCACAAGAAGAAGGAGACAGCCAAGAGAATTAGGGTAATTCCAGCATTTTTTTTTTTTTAAGTCCAGAGACACTTCTTATTTTCCACACGGGGAGAAATAACCCTGCAAAAAAGGCAGCAATGTAAAAGCAATGTTTCTGGTAGGTGTCCTTTGAAAGCAGCCAGATGGTTATGGTTACATCACGTGGCGTTGATGATGTACTTTTCACTCCAGTGATAACTAGGGTGATTGTTAGACAGAGGCTAGATATTTCTAAATAAACGGGTTTGTACACCCTGCAGCCAGGCAGAACTGTCTATGCTGGGCTTTTACCTTGAAATTTCCCGTTGCTGCTCTGTTGACACGAGCAACGCTGGGAGTTTCCGTGCAGAGACATGGCCAAAAAGTACATTGGGTAAGAATGGGTAAGGCAACACCTAAAACACTGGGCGTAGCCTTACGGTAAACCTCTCCTGTATCTCCAGTGGTAGATAGGAGCCAGTTGTACCATTGGCAAACAAGATCTTTCCTGTCCTCATCAGGAGCCTCCTGGATCCTGGAGATTAAATCTCATGAGGAGCCCATGCTGTTGTTGCTGGAGGAGCAAGAAGGACCGGGACGTTGGGTGGGACAGGATCTTGCTGACACTCCCCTGCAGCTCCTGGGCTTGGGACTCACTGTGGGATCAAGTGTTTGACTTTCCAGATGGACACTCCCAAACCCATTTCATCTGGGTTTGTTAACAGAGTTTGTTTATTGCAAAGCCGGTTTAGAAACTCCATATAATAATCCTCAGCCTCTTCCCTGCTATTTAGCAGAGCTGCAGTCCTCCAGGGAGCTCCCAAAACATCCTCAGAGTTGCCAGAAAGGCCAAGTTAGTCACTGAAACCTTTTACTGATAGAGACAGATCCAGAGGAGGGGTGAGCCCAGGGCAGCCCGATGAGCACATGCCCGGGGTCACTTCCAGGACAAGGCACCGCTTTGCTCTCCACCTCCCTGACTGAGCCCACACGGGCAGGCAGATCCTCTTTTCAAGATGGGGGGACTGATGCTTCATGGCACTGCTGTGTGATGGTGGCCATCCTGCTATTGACCCACAAAGCTGTCCCCATGTCCACGGCAGCTGCATGGACATCAGCCCGTGTAAACGCATCCCACTGTTGGCTCAACAGTCAAGAGCTGAGCCGCCCCACTCAGGGTACATGTGCAGAGGCATGTACCAGTTGGTATCTTCAACTTCTTGGCTTCTTGGGAAAGAAGAAAATTTACAGAGAGTGGCACCAATCTGGTGCATTAGTGCAGCCACGGTGAGACAAGTCTCTAAAGGACGTCCATACACACCCACCTCCACTTTCCCAGAAAACGCCTGTTCCACCATGACCAAAAAAACCCCCTCAGTTAATAACTATTAATGAAAACATCCTCCCAAGCGGCGGGAAGGAACAGGAAAGCCGAGGAGCCCAACCCAGCTTACCAGAGCCAGAGATGTGGGGCGTACAGTGCCAAGCAGCGATTGATGCAATGTGAGCAGTCCCTGAGCCAGTAAACAGAAGAGACCTGGCCCGGTGAAAGAGGAGTCTAAATCCCATCGCTGTATAGCTAGAGCCTGGCCTAAAGCTTTATGTTGAAAAGTAAAAGGCAGAGCTACGTACCTTGAGGCCACCATGAAGCCCACCATGCTCCTGGGGGCTGCTGGCTATGGTATATCAGTTTTATTTATAGGGACTGTTATTTAGCAAGGGAACAAGCGATGGAATAATATACTCCAGATTCATTACTGTCAGCTTGCTCAGAACTATGAGTATTAATGACCAGATTATATCTGTTTATATAACACAAATTACCATAGGGCGACTGCAGCCATTGAAACGCCCCTTGTCTGTTTGACGCACATAAATAATGAGGAGCTCACGCTGCATTTGGTACACATGACTAACCTTTTATCCCTGGCACCCCGGTGCAGGCTGGAGAAATGACTCGGGTTTCAAATTCCTTGCTCCAGCTGTCATTAGCCTCGCAAAGCGTTAGCGAATCGGCGGCTAATTGATGTCCTTGTTGGACATTATTTTATTAGACAGGCCTGGTGAGCATCAAGTGGAATTTTAATGCCCCTCTATCCTTGGGTCTGCATGGCCCTAAGTGTTAAGGCTTGTAAGTAATTCACTGCACTCTAAGACTTTTAGGAAGGGGCAAATAAGTTATCCTGTGGGTTTGGGCTGCTCCAGCTGGCCCCGGTGGTGGGACCAATGTAAGCTCCGGGCAGAGATGAGTTGAGCAATCCAGGGGGTGGAAGAAACAGCCCAGACCTCCGTCCCCCAGCAGTGGTGGTTCATAGAGTGGTTTACTTACCAGGTCTGGGGTTCACATTGTCTTTGGGTGTGGACGGTCCTCAGGGAAGCTGCCATGGGGAAAAAGGAGAAGGAGGCATTTGCAAAGAGCCTTGAGAGAAGGTTCAGTTGAAGGCTTAAGGGGTAAAGCTGTGCCATGCTGCCTGGTGCTCATTGCTGCACTGAAAATCCATCGTTGCATCAGGCTGTCCCCAACATGTGGTGAGGAATAAAGGATTTTCACAACCCGCTGTGAGCTTCTGGCTTCTCTGAAGACCCACGTGCCAGGTCACGGAGGGGTTGGGGCTTAATGGCTGTGTCGCTCACCGGTCAGGGCACCGAGCAGCCACCCTGTGCTGGTCCTGAGCGCCTTTTCGGCAGCAAGACCACAGCTGGGGGACCCAGGGTGAAATCAAACCCCTCTGTGAGTGTGGGGAGGAAGGTTTCGCTTTGACAGTTTGCATGCAGAATATGTTGCTTTGAAAACACTAGGCTTTTTGCTTTAAAACTGGCTAAATAACCTGAAAATGAGCATAGATTTATAAATCAGGGACAAAAAATATTTTTACTTGGGTTGAAATGAAATGTTGGGAATGTTTTCCTTTTTTAAAGTTTCATCAAACTGTTTTCCCTTTTGTTTTTTTTTTAACAGCACTGGGAAGTCCACCACAAAGCCAGACCTCCTGAGCTCATGGCCGGCGGGTGTCCTCACTAACGTCCTCTGCTGATCTCTTGGGACTTCTCCCCTTCCTTTCCCTCCTCTCCTTGTCTCTCTGTAACCTCTCTGGGGCAGGGGTTGTCTCTTCCTACACGAGTGCTCTGCATTTTTCTCAAACAGAGCCTCCGAGGCGATAGCGCAACGCAAAAACTAAGTAATTTAAAAGAGAACTTCATCAATCTCAAGAGATCCTTACTCCAGCCCTGCTTCTGTACTGCACGGGCTTTCCAGGAGCTGAGTAAAAATGAGCAGAGAACTTGGGCACACCAGGCTATTCATACATTAGGCAATAATTATAATGTATATTAACTGCCTGGGTGTTGAAAGAGTCCCAGCATGAGATTGCTTCTCTAATAGGAGACAGAAGTGATAAAAGACGGTAATAGATTGCCTTTCAGATGTGGAATTAAAAGCAGCAACTCATTAGATTATTTTTTTCACAGCCTCTAATCGCAAGTAGTTTCCTTTCAAGTCAGATTTCCATTTCCAAGGCTAAGCTCAGCACCACAAACAGAAATTAAAGGCGGGGGTGGGGGGGGGGGCAGTGGTCGTATTCTGACCTCTCTAGCATCACAGGAATGGGGAGTAACTGCGTTCAGCTCGGCAGTGGTGCCCAGCCAGAGCAGGAGCCCAGGAGCCAGCCCACCTAGGCAGCCTTCTGAAGAGACTGTCATCAAAAGATCAGGATTTGGCAGCTTTTTCCCCCCGCTTTTTTTAATGCTAGCTGCAGCCACTAAATTTCCTTTTTTAAGAGATAGCCTAGAAGATAAAGCTTTTGAATAAGAGCAATCAAAGAGAAAAAATGAAGTTACTTCAAAGCAATGGCGGAGATTTTTAAAAACTGACATTTCCACTTACTGATCCAGTTTGTCTTTAGCACGGAATGCTTTCCAGGCGATTTTGGCTGCGATTTTTAAAATAAAAGTATAGAAGGCAGGAGAAGAAAATGCTGGATTTTAGCTGAGCTGGGAAGCACAGTAAATAACAATCATTAGGTTCTCCTGGGCAGTTTTAATGACTCAGAGTTTTAAATCGTTCATTCAACATATTTACAGGCCAAAATATAGCATGGCTTCAAACTCAAATCCTCTGGCAGGAGCTACATAATCCATAAAACATTTGAAGGGGGGAGTACAGGGGGAGAGGAAAAGAGGCATAAAATCAGTCTGGGAATGGCGTTGCTGGTGAAATTTCGTCTAAACCAGCTGCAAAGTCCAGTTTTATCTGTACTGATGGCACCTAAAACCAAAGCAGCGCAGAGCACCTCTGCCTTCCCACCTGCAGAGCCAGGACCAGCACAACCACGTGCATGTTCTGGCTGCCAGCGCTCCCAGAGACCTCCATCACGGGTTAACCGCCCGGGTTAACCAGGTTCCACCGCCCGCGTTTATAGTAGCCGAGCTCTGAAACACAGATGGTGATTCGGGTCTGGCAGCACAAACCCTGCATTTTTTTCCACGGTGCTGCCCACCTACCCAGGATGGGAAATGAGCTCTTCAGCAGATGAGGGTGTTCACGACATTTGTGCACAAAGCCAGGCCTGGGGTTTAGGGCTAGTTTAAGTCTCCCAAAGCGGCGTGGTCCACGTCCCTTGGGAACAATCCCGCCCTCCCAAGCGGGGTGCACACACTGCTAGTCCTGGCGAGCGGAGAGCTCGGGCAGCTGGGACTTGTCTGTGCCCCAACGCTGCTCCTGGGGAGCTGAGGGAATTGAAGGCAAAGCCCAGCAGCTCAGTCATGGCTCTCTTCGAGGAGCGTGGGGATGCAGGAAGTGCCCAGGAACTTTTTTAGAGCCCAGGGGCTGGTTTTCTGTAAACCCCAATGGGGTGCACAGCAACTTACTGGGAAGTCCATCCCCTTTGCCCAGCTCCACTAGGCTGAGGCTGGTTGTGGTGGTTTATCCTACCCATAGCATGCTCTGATGCCAGTTAGAGGGAGTTTTCAGGGTGGTTTAGTGCCTGAAGGGGCAGAAACATGAAGCCCATACCCACAGCCCAGCCATCATCAGCAGGAATCCTCTTGGCTGATGGGAGCCATGAGCTCACATGGCACAGACCTTCCAGCAGCAGCAGCAAGCGGTGACATGGACCAAGTGACACTGGCTCTGCCACAAACCAGAGCACCCCAGATGGAGCTACAGTGGCACAGCCGGACCCAGCTGTGCTGGCACAGTGGGGTGAAGAGTCGGTGTCCTGGGAGAGAGAGACCTGCTGCAACTGGGCTGTGCTGCTCCCCAAAGAGGGATTGCTCCAGCAAACCCCATTGCACCACCCGGCAGGGAGGGAGCGGGGAGAGGACAGCTGCGAGGGGTGGAGAAATCACGGCGGAGCATTAAAGGCAGCACCCGTTGGCCCAGGGGCTGTTTACAGGCATCTCACCCCTGTCCCTGTCCCCAGGGACACGCACCCAGGCAGGGCTCCTTGGGGAAAACACCCCGTGGAGGAGATTTTAAGGGAAGTCTTCAGCATTTTGGGAACCAGAGGAGGCAAAAGCACCAGCTCACCCCGGGGTGGGAGCCTGGAGCCGAGAAAACTTTTGCCATTTTGGTGTGAAAGAGCTTGGGATAAGCATGGTCAGGGCCCAGCTCTCACCTCCAGTGGTGTAAATCAGGAGCGTACCCACTGCTGACTGCCGTTTGTCCAGAGGTGATGAGAAGCAGGAAAGATGCCTTTCCGTACATCGGTTTGACGAACATGGTGTTGTGGTTAAGAGACATCTAGGAGAGCCCTGTGAGGGAATATACAGGATTTCCCTGTTATCAGCTGTAACCACCTCCTCCATCTCTGCTGCCAGACAAGAAAGAGTCTGCAGGAAGGCGCTGTGGTCTGGGCAGGAAAGGGATTTCGTCCCTATCACACCACACCGCGGCACATCAGGCCCCGCTGATGGTTCGCCTGGATCAGACATGCTTTGCCCGGATCAGGCTTGCAGCCATGTGCACTGAATTGCAGCGGCATCGCGGCCGTGGGGATTATCTGACACGCTCACCAGCTGGATATCGAACCTGCAGTCAAAACCAGAAGCCCACAAACACAGAACCTCCCCCCACAGTCCGGCTTGGCTCTGCTTCCCAACTCGGTTCATTCCTCCAGAGACAAAAGGCTCAACCCTTGCGGCCGTTTACTTCACAGAAATAGGATCAGGACCTAAAAGTAGCCATTAACCCCCCTCCCAAAAGTCCCCATGGATTAATTTTTGTTGCTAAACACTCTCCCCCTGCTCCCCCTTCCTCCCCGTATCCTGTTGCATGGAGAGCTCTAGTACAAAAAAAAGCACAGCTGAAAACGAAGCATCCCCACGAGAAAACCAGCCCAGCAGCCAGCCCTTCCCTTTGCTGCCCCATGTGCTAAATCCATCAGAGACAAGCAGCGCAGGCTGAGAGACCCTCCCGCTCCCCCGCTCTCCTATGATTACACGTCCCCGCTCCAAGCAGGCAATAAAATCCCGCAGCCACATCAACGAAATTAGATCAATTCCACGGCTCCACATCTGCATTTAAACCTGATCAAATAACTCCTCATCCCGAGGAACCTGGGGAATAGCTCTTTGTAGGGGGAGCACGAAGGGAATCAAATTAAAGATTCATTCAGATTAAAAGGTTCAATTTAAAAAGAGGCAGGGCCAAGCGAGAAGGAGCTGGGGAACATGTTTCTTAACGAGCCCGGTGGCAGGAGTATCTTTAATAATAGATCTGGTGGGGGAAGCACGTAACCCAGCAGCGCTTGAGGCATCTCCCTCCGCACCGCAATGAAAGGAACGGCATGTGTCCCCCGCGCACAGGTGGTTGTTAATGCTCCGTCTGAGCCCCAGATTAAATTTTGGTGACCAGAATAAATGTGCCGTCGGTCAGGCCTGACGACGCCAAGCCAATCGTACAGGGGAGAAAGTGCCCTAAATAAAGGGAAGATAATGAATAGTTATGAAAGAGAATGAATAATTCTACGGCAGGATGAGATCCCCAGTAACTCGGCTGTGCCCCTGCCTGCTCCTGATTTGAAAACAAACTCAGCAGAAATGTTGCCTTCTTCAAAGTAAGGATGAGGATTAAATAAAGGGAAGGGTTCTGCCCAGGCTCTGGCCTTAACGGCGGTAGCAACCTCAAGGCAACCACTTACAACGTGGACAGAACTTCTTGTAAATAGGTCAGGATACGTAAGACGCTTGTTGAGATGAACCCTCGGAGCATTAAAACCACGTGTTATCACTTAGACACATAATTTCCCCACAATTTCATTCTCAAAATGAGATTTCTTTAACTTTTTCTAGGTGGGGGAGCAGAAATAAAAGGTAGTTTACAGCGATTGTCCTTATTTTTAAAGCAAAAATGCTTCCATTGCAAGGAAAACACAAGTTTTGAATAACAAGTTTCGTTTAAGCCCCTGGTGAGAGGGTCAGAGGTGACAGCCTGGGCTGAGGGGCAATACCTCTCCCTGCCCCATCTCGGGAGCGAGCACCCCAGCAGCCTCACGGCCCCTCCGCCGGCTGCGCGCCCTCGCACTCATCAATACCCCTCCTGTCCGGCCGCCGAGAGCAGGCGACGCCGTGTCACTCAGAAGGGCAAGATCCCATGAAAAAAAAAATGACCAAACCACTTGTTTCTAACCCGTGCAGGAAGCAGGGTCCAGTTTTAAAGAGCTTCGGAACATTTCTCCGTGGCCGCAAGCCTGCCCAGCTGATGCTCCCCAGCACCCAGCATCTCTGCTGGGATCCTTTGCCAAAGGCGGTCCCCGCTGGGGAGGGGACAGGGGCGCTGCTGATGCTCACAGCTTTATTATAGTTACTACAGGCAACTTCAGCTCCAGCATCACAGCTCGGTTCTGCAGCTCTCCAGGCTTTTTTCCCAGCCAATTGCATCAAAACTTCCTGGCTGATATTGCACCCCGAAACAGCGAGAGCTGCAGCCCAGCCGACTGCCATCTCCCTTTCCAGGAGAGGGGCAGCAAGAGGAGACAGGCACTCTCTGTGAGCGGGAGCTGAGATTTATGTGAGCAGTTGTGGGAGGAGAGGGAGGGCTTTGGGGCTCAAGAAAAATCTGCAACAGTTTTTTTCCTTCGCAGGCAGCCGGCTGCCAGCAGCACCGTTAAACTCATCGCTCTCCTGCCGCGGCCATGCAGAGGCTTTGCAGGAGGTTCCCAGGCACCAGAGAAGTGCAACAGGCTGCGGGAAAGCGAGTTGGCAGCAAGAATGGACAAGAGCTGGGCCAGGCAGACAGGCAGGGGGGGAAACGGGAGGAAAACAAAGAGAAAAACAACTTGTGCCCCAACATCTCCAGTTGCAGATCAGTCCTTTTTTTTTTTTCCTTAATTTTCTTAGTTGACTTCAATATCCTTCTCTCTTTTCTCGGCAGAGTCTGGCTCATTTTCCCATCTCAGGGGAAAGATGGACTGTCTGTGTCAGCAGCTGCCTGCAGGCAGACCCATTGCAGTACACACCACATATATAGATAGATATATATATATGTATCTCTGTCTAGATGATGCTCTGAGACTCCCTAAGTGGGTATCCAAGGGCACAGTCCCCCATCAGCCTCCACCTCAAACTTCTCCCTCCCTCGCCCCAAACTGGAAGGCATTTCAAAGCCAGGTTAAAGGTCTTAAATTGCTCCACTGCCTTGGAAGACTTTCCTGCTTGCTGGAATTGGGGTCTCGGCTGCAGCACCGCAGCCCTGGCATTCGCCAGCCCTGCCTACCCCGACGCAGGGTCTCAGTACAAGCATTTTACAACAATATGGCACCTCATTTATGAGTGGGCAGGGATTGGGAAGAGGCCCGACCTGGACCACTGGGGTTTTGACGTTACTTTATGAGTAGTAGCAAAATTGGAGCCCAGCATCTCTGTCCTGGGAATGGGGAAGTTCTGCCATGGATGTGGATGAGTGAATTAAGCAAAGAAAAAGCTTAGAAAGACACAGCACTATGCTAAAACTTGGTGTTTCAAAATGTTAAAACCTGGGATTAGAGTTGGAGAAAAGGGTCAGGACATTCACAGAACCCTTCAGAACCAAGTAACTTAGGTGCCACCATGCCCTAAATGAATTGTCACTGCGTGCATATTGTCACCAGCTGTAGGTCACAAAGAACGTCCTGAGTCACTTAGTGCCATCAAAAATGTCATGGCACTTAGTCACTGGGTTTAGCACAGCTCTAAAGCATCGCCTGCCGGTCTCGGATCACATCACGCTGTGTCCCATTAAGAAGCCAGATCAAGTCTTTGGCTCTCATGATTGTGGGGTGGAAAACACTGAAAGCACATTGGCCCCTGGACCTGCAATGCCAGAAACAACTGAGAAGTACAAGAAAACCCGTCCTTACTCGGGGATTTTCTTATTCTGGTCTTACCCATTTTTTTCAGTTGTTATTTTTGGGGTGATGCCCTATTTCTTGCTTGGTTTACGATATAAGGTCATCAAGGATCTGCCAGGATGGGGACTGAGAGCATGGGATGAATCCCACAGGATGGTTGGGTCTCCAAAATGCCAACATCTGACCAGAGCATCAAGGAGCAACTTTCCCTGCTGATTCTTCATTTTCCCAGCATGACCATCCACAGAGGCCTTGAGCTAAAGGGGATTTTTTAACTTGTTTAAGACTGTTTGGTCCTCAGCAAAGCACTGTTCAGGGCTCCCCACTGGGGAACAGCCAGTTCCCACGTGCTGAAATTGCTGCACTCTAAACCAAACATTTTTAATAGTTTTGGCTGCTGTACAGCAAATGCCCTCAATCCCCACTTGGGGCAGGTCCCTTGGAAAGCAATTTCTGATGAGTTTTGGTTTTTAATTAGAAAGAGGCTGCTGTTAAACCACACTTCTACAGCTGCACCCTGGGGAAAAAGCCCTTGCTTTAAAGCACAAGGAGGAATCAAGAGGGTAAGAAAAGTGACGGCTTCTCTGGTGCTCTCCTGGTGAACCCGGGGCAGCCGAGCCTGGGGAAATGCCAAAACAGGCAGCTCAGCTCTGTCGCTCTTGCCTTCACCTGCCCCAAAACACCACCATGCCACCATGCCCCCGCCACAGCCATGCAGCCCCCACCTTCCATCCTGCAAAGGATCTGCTGCACGTTGACTTCCACTCAAGGATGGCTTCAAAAGGCTCCATTCAGCAACAGACGCAGACACACGCTCAATCGTGCCATCACCTCTGGTTGTGCACCCAAAGGTTTCCCTCTATCTTGCCAGCCGGTATCTGCCAAGAGCAAATAGAAGAGTTACAAAGAAAAATAATGGAAATCTGTTCTGCAAAGGATGTGGGGGCGGTCAGGGACCTCTGTGCAGGTATGGCTGCACTGCCACTGAGAGCGGCCTGCTTGAAGGTGGACTTTGCCAGAGGTTAACCACTGGCAACACCTTCAGAAGAGCAGCCCAAGTGATTTTTTCCATCGCTATTCATAGATGCTTCATCGGAGGTTCTGCAAAATTTCTCCCAGCATTTTTCATTTCTTTCTTTTACAGCCTCATAACCACTTAAACCACTTCTGGAGGAGCAGGGGATGTGTCTTTGTTCAGAAGCAAGGAGTGGATTGGCAGAGGACAAGGAGAGAATGACCCCTTTCAAATGACTCCCCATGAACCAAGCAAAAGCACCTGGATCTACAGCACGACGGTGGCAGAAGTCTTCCTTTTGCTGGCTCTCTTTGGAGAAATAAACACAATAAATACGATCTATACAGCAGCTCACACGCGTAACAAAAGACATGCAACAGTTCAGCAGTTTCCCTGCTCCTGAAGGTGGGAAATCTGTTTGGCTACACTCACCCCCTTCCCGAGCTGTTGGCATATCCCAAGGAGAGCGTGATATTCCCGTGTTTTGTGGGAGCAACATAATACAACTGAGAGACCTAGAAATCAAGGACCAGCACGAAAGCAATAAATAACAATCGCAGCGCTGAGCCAATTAGCGCAACAAAAGAAAACCAATTCAGCCTTGACTTAACCGTAGCGACGGCTCTGCTGCAGCCTGGGAAGTTCGCAGGCATTGGCAGCTCTCTAAATTCACCTTGTGTAAACTCAGCAGAAAGATGAAAAATATGTTCACGCTCCAGGCAAAGCTGCCGAGAAGCTGCAAAGTGGCTGAAAGAGGAGGCTGCAGACAGATTAATGCGGGGATCGACGGAATAGCCAGAGCAGCCAAATGAACTCAGCTGGACACGTGAGTGGATCAATAGGGATACGTGAGCAGCCCCCAGCCCGGCTAGTTAGCGAGAGCTTTGGAAAGGAAGGGTCAAAGGTAGCACTTGGAAAACACGGCCAGAAAACGGCTGATCTTATCTCCTTGCTGCGTGAGGAGGAACCCAACTCAAAAATCAGAGCACCCAAATCACTGTGGTACTTGGAGGGCACCTGCATGGCGGAGAGTAGAGAAAGCACCACGATATCCTATAAAAGACATACATGAAAGCACAAACAGAGGGTTTTGTGCTAGTAGCTCGCACCCCTGATGGAGGGATGTCTTCCAAGGTAGGATTTTTGTTCAATTCCTCAGCTTCTACATAAGAAATTCATCAAGTGATGCCCCAAGCAGCAGCTCTGTTTTGCCTTTATTAACTCACAACCAAATAAAAAGTTGTAATTCAGCTTCTACACAAAGCTCCTGTATCATTGCAGGAGCCAGGGCTCTCCTAAAGTCCTCTTCACAAAAAGAAGGCACCAGGAACAGGCTCTGCTGCTGCTTGGAGCTCCGCTACTCCAGGATCTCGTGAGAAACCTCTCCTCTCAGTGCGAGCATCAAGCCCAGCTAGCAAAACACTATTTTAATTCCTACAGACATTATGGCATTGCAGCCAGTCTTCGCCTGTAAGAGCAAACGTAATACTGCTGACTTCAGGGTGTCTTGCTGAAGAACAGGCTGTGAACCTCCTCCTGATTCTGCTGCCCATTGCCCTCGAAAATGGGGATAGTTGCAGTTTAAAGGAGGCTGTGCTGCCCCAGCTAACTGCAGCCTGTCTGTGCAGGACAGAGCAGCTCAAGCCCCGGGGTCAGAGGAGCACAAAACCCCGAGCCAGAGTGAAGGAAAGCTCAGCCTGTCTGAGCACCCCAAGGCTGGGCAAAGGGACAGGGGAGCACCAGCATGGGACGGCGAGTGTCAGTGAAACAGGCTGAGCTGGTCACCTCACCACAGCCTTGTGGAGACAGCATTTACTGCTCCACGGGTATCCGGGCTGGTAGGTAATGGTGACATAGCTGGCAGCAGCTCTCCACAAAGCCGTCTGCAGGACATCCCTAATTCTATGGCCAGTGAGGGAGTTTTTGCATTTGGGGACCTGCTCTGTTTAAAGCTCTCCTAACAGTCTGCTCTGTTTTCACAGCCAGTTCCCTCTCATCTGCGGCAGGGAAAGGAGCAGGACCTCGTGGCTCACTCGCCTTTCCCACGCCGGCTCTGCCAGGCTGCGAGTGTCGGCAGCTGCCTGCCTGTCCTTGGCCTCTGCCGGCTGAAATCAATAGAGCGGCTTTGCTTTTCAACCCCCCTCTTACTTTCGGAAACTCTGCGCCACACCCCAGCCGAGAGCTGGCGTCATCCACAGATAGCCATCAGCTCCCGGAGCCGCGGAGCCTCTCAACGGGATGCCAGCGGCTCATCTGGGAGATGCTCTGCCGACCTGATCCGTCACGTCTTCAATATCTGCGATCAGGAGCTCTGAAATTTGAAGTACTGTTTTCAAAAGGTGTTTTCGAATGGAGAAGGATATTCCCACCGGGGCGCGGTGCTGTGCAGGGCAGCAGGGAGCAGCACGGACCTGCGCGGGCTGGGGAGCAGCAGGGGAGCCATGGGTGCGTCGGGCAGGAAAGAGGACAGTTTGCTCCATCCTCTGATAAAGCACAAACCCAAAGACTTTCAATCATTCCCCATTACCTCCAGTGACGCCTGAAGGATGCAGGGAAGGACCAGACGATGCCGGCAGGGAGGTGGGTGCAGGAGGTCCTTTCGCAGCCATTTCTCAGCTCAGCTGGAGTAGATGGTGGTGGGGCTTGGGCATGTTCATCCTCTGGACATTGCCTGCAAGGGGTGTACAGGGAACGGAGCTCACCTCCTTCCTCGTCCCCCAGCACAGAGTGCTCCCAGCCACCGCTGCCATCTAGAGCAAATCCCTCAGCCGGGACAGCAGCAGAGGACAGGGAGCAGCGGGAGAAATTATTTTCTTTCGTCTCCACTGCGAGCATCAGGAATCCGTGTGTAAACTGGCTTTGCAGCAACAGCACCGCTACAGAAGCGTTTGCTGGCTGAGCGAGAAAGCTCTCTGTTAAATAACAGACTTAATGAGGGACAGCTTCAAACCTGCCTATTTCTAATGGCAGAACCCAAACTCCCAATTTCTGCAATCGCTCGCTGCCCTTAGACACAGCACATAACACATCTACGCGTACCGGCATGTGGTCCGAGAGCTGAAATACTACACCCACCAGTTTGTCTGAGGGAGGAAGATTTATCAGATTAAAGATCAGCAAGATTTAAGAACTGGTAGAGGATTTATCACAGCGGGTTTTGCACTCATCTGCTTTATGCACTCAACTGGGATTTAGTCGGAGTTGTCACGATTTGAGCTCTGAGGAGGAAGTACATGGAGTCCTACGTTTCCATTGGGTGAGACGTCTGAGCCTGCGCCTAAATTCACCCAAGAGCAGGGTCTCAAATATTCATATGCTTCAATGTGGGCACGTGTTTTAATAGCTTGTGAATTGAGGCTTGGGCTCAGTAATCCACAATACTGGGACGCTCCTAAGCGTGTCCCCTGCCCTGCTCCTTTCAGAGCTTCTTTCAAGCTGCTCAAAACCTTTGCACACTAAATTTTTCCATTTTGTGTGGATATTGTGTCCGTTTTACTAGCAGCCCAAACAAAGCAATGCTCCCAGGGACAAAGTCACGGAAAACCAGCACTTGATCAGGTACTTGGGCTGCATCAGAAGAATATGCATTACCTTTACTCTTATTTATCCCTTGCTGAGGAGTTCAGCTTTGAACCCCTTAAACTATCCAATTTCTGAGCACTGTTTTCTTCAGCTGTTTCACCTGCCACGCAACAGTTGAGTATCACAGCTAAACATTCCCGTTACATCAAACACCTTCAGAAAAACAAACCCAAACCAACCTTTTCCCTAACAGACACCTAACAAGATACAGAAATAGCTGTAAAAACAGTGGATGAAAATGTAAAATGTAAAAATAACGGCGACCAGCATCCATCTGATTTGGTGTCACGCTCCCGGTGGTGGCCACCAGCAGACGTCCACAGCGCAGGAAAAACCAAATCTGTGACAACTGCCTCACATTTGCTGGGAGCGATCTGAATGTCCAGCTAACCACCTCGTGCAGAACCGGCCCCTAAGCCACCCCACAGCTTACGAACCGCTCTTGCAGACAGGAACCGGGAAGGAACATTTTAACGCCAGTAAAGGTTTTGCAGGATTGCGCTTCCTCGCGGTGCAGTGCCCTGCCTAGAAATCCCAACCCATTTTTCTCTGCTTCTGTTTAAGAGCAGCGCTCCCAGGCTGCATTTCCAAGAGGTTTTTGGTTTTACAGCTGTCATGACAGTAATTTTCTCAGCTTTGCGAGGTTCCCTCATATCCTGTTTGAACCGGCTTATCTCTGTTTAGAAGAGATCTTCCTACACGGCGTTCTTCAGGAACAGATGTTCCGGCTGATCCCGCTCCGCAGCGCTCAATGTATTACACGGCCCCATTTTGAAACAATTAGCCTGTCACCGGTGAAAGAATCCTAATGGTTGGCTACTGGTTCACTTTCGAAACACCCCCCCCCCCCCCAGAAATCAAAAGTAACCTGTGATTTATACCCTTTCCATGTGTGCTAAGATGCTCTGAATTTACAGTCCATTAACATGGTAGCGTGTCCGGGTTCAGCTGCTGGCCCCAAGATTTGTTATCTGGAGAAACAAATCTCTGGGAAAAGCTGCTGGCAAAGAGCCTTCCCAGCCCCACAAGTGAACAAAAAAAAGAAAAAAAGGAATGAGAATCTCTATTTACACAAACTAAAAGCTAATGAATTAGCAAGGAGTGTTTAGAGCGGTGGCGTCTGCAGCTTTTTTGGCCCACAGGCTGCTGTCGACGCACAGAATTTATTGTGGAATGTCAGGCAGACTAATTGCTAAGTCTTTAGCGGAAGATGCTCTGGAGAAGATTGCAAACAGCCAGCTGAGGGCCAAGAGCTGGTGGTTGTGTCCAGTCATCTGCAGACAAGCAGCCTGGGAGCCGCCCACGCGGGGCGCGAGGGCAGACCCAGGGGATCACCAGCTGCAGGAGATGGCTGTAGTGCCATAAAAGCCAATGGAGCTCCATGCAGATCTCCACCAGCTAAGAATTTGATCCCCTACATTAAGCAGCAACAATACCCACAAAAAAGGAACTTGCAGGCTGCTGTATTAAAATTATCCCCCTTTGATCTCATCAAGATTCCTCCAGCCTGGTCTCACGTGGAGAAACCAACCTCGTGGTCATGCAGATCCAGGTCAGAAGGAGTGAGCACCCAGCACAGAGCCCATCTGCTGCCAGCACACATCCCCTACTCATCCCTACCTGCTTCGCACCTGCTTCGGAACAACTTATAACCCTGATACTCGCCGTCTCTCTTTTCCCTGGTATCTCCCTCTCTCTGCGGGGTGCTCCCCTACAGCGACGCAGGTGGTTGAGCGCAGCCTGAGCTGGCAGCCCCGTGGCTCACGTTTCCTGCCCAGCACAGGGTGCAGTAACGAGGAAGACGGCAACGATCGAGTTTCCAGCATGGATGCAGCTGCCAGGCCACGTGTCCCCGCTGACATGCAGCCTGGCAAGAGCAGGTCCAGGTTGCCAGGACCAGGCTGGGCAGGAACAGCATCTCCAGGAGCAGGCTGAGAGCCCAGGCAGAAACAGCATCTCCGGCAACAGCTCAATAGTGGCAGACGGAGATAGGAGACAAGCTGAGGGTCAGGAGAGGGCTTGCAACAACCACGGGCTTAAATTAACTGCCTGAGGCTGCCTGAAATAAAGCTTCTTCTCATATCAGCCGACACTCAAGGCAACTGCATTTTTGACCATCAAAGCAAAACCAAAAAGCTTTGCTCTCTGGAATTGCTCACAGACCTTAGATGGGAAGTAATCCTGCCACTCAAAATTTTAGCGAGTGAAATGCTTTCTCAGGCTCCTGGAAGGACCCCACAGCACACACATGCCAGGGACATTCTCAGGTATTATACATGCCCATCAGATGCAAAACTCTTCTCTCAAGTACATTTTACTCTCAAGCAGACAGCCCTTCACATCGGAGCAGCTGAGCTGAAGAGCTGGAGTGGTAGAGTGAAACGTTTGCAGGGACCCATCCAGGTCACTGCCAACTCCAAATACACATTTAGCAGCCAACACTCCTCAAAGAAAGGTTAGAAGATGACATCTGCTCACTTGGAGGCTCTCAGGTGCTATTGGAAAAGATGACCCTTGGGGTGGGTTCATCTCTACCACCCCTCATCCCTGCCATCCAGGGATGCTGTAGGGGAAGACCCACCTTACTCCAAAGGAGATGTCTCCAAGAGCAGAGGTGACTTGCTTCCTAGAGGGCCTGTTCCAAAAACCATAAGGGGGTGCGGAAGGCTAGCAGAGATATGGACATCTTCACTGCCCAGCAAACTGAATCGCACCCTCAGCAGAGACACGGCAATGGGAGCTCTCTATAGTCTTACCTGTCACATACACAGAAATCGTCATTTTGTCATGAAAGGCAAAGCATAGACCCAGCACTTCTCCCGCCCGGAATATTCCTACCAAGTTCATCACTGATTAAAGCGATTTTAGCTCCCCATCACCCCCACCCCCCCAGACTGGCTCTTCTGCCTCCGGGTTCTTGCACGTACCCGGGAGCGCTGGACTCAGGGACTGAATTACCAGGGTTATAATTCTTGGCTGTGTGCTTCCAACTGCAGTGAGGCATTGGCAGAGCTCAGCGCACTAATTCACCTCCGTGTAAACACGATTATTTTACATGAACTCCAGACGAGGTTTAACTGTAAAAACATCTCCACTTTTTGAAGTATTTTTATGTGTTCGACTCAGAGTTGGTTTCATTTCAGCAAGAACTTACCCTTTCTTCAGCTTACAAAGAATATTTTCAGAGTTAATGATGTCCCAACACCCCTCCAACTATTACACGACCCTTGAAAAAGAATCACAAGTCTGACAATGATGCTGCAGCGGGATTTCACAGTCAGGATTTTCCCTTTCCTAGCCGGCCGTTCCTCTCCTTACGAGCAGGAGTTTCAATGCCAAGTTGAAGAAGAGAAGTGAAAACAGCAAGAGGCAATCACTTGGCCGCGTTTCTTCAGTGTTTCTGGGGCGGGTTCCCATTAGAGCTTGCAAGAAGTGGCAGAACATTGTGTATACATCGTAATGGTTGTACTTTCTCTGAACAGACATGCTTCCAGGAGGCGGCAGATTAAAGAACTGGTGTTACTTCAGACAGAGAAGAATAACATCTTGCCAGTTGTGTTTATTTGTAGGGACCCGTGATTTATGCTTTCCCATTTGTAGAGGGGTTGAGAGAAAGGGATCACGTGGGCTCTGTTTAGATAATCCCTGAGGAAATTCAGACTACATCAGGCTGGGAGAGAGAGGGTTTGTTCTCGTAGATGACAGGGGCTGGGAAATGGTAGGGAGGCACAACATTTCCTCAAGATCCTGGGATGAAGTTCAAGGCTCTCACTTTCTGAAAAGACAGAGTGTGGGTTGTGAGAATGAAGCAATTAAGATAACAAAATGTAGCCCAGGTAGGCAGGAATGAGCAGTTCTTTGCTGTTACTTATTGGCCCAGTACAGAGGAAAAAAAAATGTTCCTCCCTAAAGGATCTTTACCTGTCAAACAGTGCAACAAGAAGATGCAAAACTGTTGCTACAAGCGTGAAAGGGGGATTTATCACCCTTTGACCCACACTCCTGCTCTTTGTTTTCCATAAGGATGCCTCTTTGCGGCATCTTTGTGGTCCCCATCTCATCCCTCTGCACCATCCTGGTTTTAGCAGGACTTGCAGAAACCAGCCTCTAGTGTCCCTGTACAGGTCTATAAGGACCTGAACAGAACCACTGGCATCCCCTGCCCTGAACAACATCCTTATCGAAATCAGAGGAGGTAAGAGTGCGACTGCTTTTCAAGAGAAAATACTTACTGCAAAGACGGCTTTAGTTAATTGATCTGGAGAAACAAAACAAAGCAAAACAAAATCAGCTCTTCAAAGTTTGGCATCAAAAGAGGCAACGGCACAGCAGCCCAAGCATGGAACGGGAAATCCTCTCAGCCTTGAGCTGCAAAGCTTATGGGCCAGAGGAATCCCTTGCTCTACAGCACCTGGCACTGCACTTCCTAGAAGGCTGTGTTAAACAATCACCATGAACAGACCGAAGCACTATTTAGGCAGGTGCTGGGTTTCACAGCAAGTCCCACGTTTGATCCGTGGCTCGGTGCCCGCTGCTTTGCCATAGGTGCTGATTAAGGAAACGCAGCAGGGAAGGAGATGGCACGGAAGGGAAGATGGTATTAAAGTGACAGATGCAGGATGCTGAATGCCCTTCTCCAAGGGCACATCACGCAGGAAGAGCACAATTTCCAAGACTGTCAGAATAAAAAAGGGAGAAAAAATGATAGGATGCCACTCAGCCAGCAAAATCCCCAGTGACTGCAAGAAGCATCTCCCAGAACCTATTAAAAATAAGCTCTAAGTCATCATTTCAGCAGCAAGAGTTTTACATGGTGATCAAACAGCTGTCTCTCCAGGTGATAACAGGCTGCGGGGTAGGTACAACTGTACAGACATTAAGGAACAGGCACCAACCAGCGGAGAATTTTCCAGCTGACAGTAAGAAATCGGTGTGCTGAGACGGTAGAGCAGGGAACGATCTCACCAATAGGACCACAGCTCATCCCTGCAAAAGGGGCTCTGCCTGCAGCCAAAATGAAGTGTCGGCAACCCTGAACTGCAGGGCTGGGCACTTCTGCCAGGAAAAGAGCCAAGAAAGGGCCTGCAGAGTCGGAGCCGCTGCCTTGCCTGCCCGGGGCAGGCAGGACCAAGACCAGCACTCTGGCAATGTCCTGCCTGCTGCCAGCAGCGGTCACTGCCTTCTTCCCCAACCTCCCTCCCAGCCGCTGCCCGGGCTTCCAGCTCAACGGCACAGCAGACAGCAGTGGCAGGATTGCTACCTTCCAGCTGGTTTTATTTTCTTGAGATTTAGCGCTTTGCTCAGCGCCCATCTCATCTCTGCAGATAACCGATTTTTGCATCTCTCTTTTTCCCAGATATTTTTCTGTGAACTGTCCTAGACCATCAATGGCAATGACATGGGCAAGAATCCCACTGGCTTTTGGTTCAAGCCATTTCAGGGTCTTCAAGTATCCCATCAAGGTACTCAACAGCTTCAGTGCGAAATCCATCAGCCTGGAAGACCTACAGACCTTAGGGGTGAAGTCCGATCAGAATGACAATGCTTCTCTGCCCCAAACAAGCTCTACAGAGGGGTAAAAAAGCATCTCTTCCCAAAATGGCCCGGTTTTGGACTGGAAATACTGGGGAATGTCCTCCTCGATGAACAAGGCACCTCGCGGTCTTTTGATTATGCTTCTGATTTGACTTTTCTTTTACCTTCTGGTTTCTAACCTAAATATGAATCAATGTATGAGGAAGAAAAATAACCCCTGATCTGTGAAAGTCCGCTTTCTGCACTCACCTCTGAAGGCAGAGGATGACAGCAAAAGGGGGTTTCACCTTCTACCCAAAATACAACAAAAGCTCTAGATGTGGACACAGGATTGTGGGTCTGTATTACTGCAGCTTAAACCACTGAGCAGGGCCCCGGGCGTTATTATGGCCACGTCACCATGGTGAGATCTCAGGGGGGTTTGAGATTTCCGACAAAAGCTTCTGTTGCAGTTCCCTCAGCCGATTCTGTAATGAGATGTCAAAAGGACAACCCTGGAGAGGCAGAGAAGAGCCCCGACTGGCTGAAGAAGCCACAAAGAAGTGGCCAGAATACCTCCTGGCTTAGCATTAGCTCAGCATTTTGAAAATAACCGTACCGCTGTCTTGACAGAAACAAGAAAACACTAAAACACACAACGGTGTGGCTCAAGGATGCCGCAACATCCAGATCTGGATAAACGATACGGCCACGTTTACAGGACCAACGAAGCAAAATCACATACCAGTCCTGGAAGGTTGGGGGGGGACATCAACACACCATGACAATAATGCCTATTTTAGAGACAACTTGGAAAAGACGTGGATCTAAATCAGGAGTGCAGCAGAAGGGGACAAAAAAAAGAGAGCTCCATAGGAACACACCAGGCAACCAGCACAAATATCACAGCGCTAACACAAGAGCTTTCAGTCCCACTCTCAAAGCACGGTTGGACACCCATAGAAAGGATGAGCTTCTCGTGTCGTATCAGTGCCATAGGATGCAATCCTCTTGTCTTCCTGTCTCAAATTCTTGTGTCAAGTGTTAACAACAAGCTGTTAAACAGCGGCAGGGTTCCAGCTCTTAAATGGCTCCGTTTCAGACCAGGATCCAGCAAATTTTTGCACACGTGTGATTTTAAACATCTCAGTCCTTAATTCACAGAGAGGAGGTTGGCACATACGTCTTTACCCAGTCAGGAGGGAAACGGTATCCTGCAGTGACTTGTGAAGCACCTTGGAAGGTGAGCAGATGTTTTTAGCAGCTAATTTTGACAACTTCCATTGCTGAGCTGTGAAGGCGAACAGAAAACTCACTTTATCCAATTTCCTACAATTCAGATAAGATTAAGCGTGCACATGAAATTTTCTGCTTCCTATCCTGAAAACGGGAGATAACTGAGCTGAACAGGGGAAGGGTGACACTGGCATCAGACAAACTACCCACCAGCTTATGGCTGGGGTCCTGTCCCAAGAGCCTGTGCTGGGAGCGGGGATCTCTGCCTGCGCCAGGAATTGCACGACACCCCTGCCGAGCCACCCATTCTCTTTACTGAAGAAATACAGGGGAGGGAGAAAGGAGGACAAAAAAAACCACCTGGATTTTGAGCACTTTCACTTCAAAACTGCCAGATTTTACTTATCAAAGTCAGAAAAAGATGCTCTGCAAATATAAACACTTCTGACATTTCAGATCTGCACTTTCCCATCCTGCAAGTCCAATCCATGAATAAATACTCTCGTTCTAGCGCCGCCTTAATCATGAGCAAGCTTCACCAGGAATTCAGCCAAACCAAAAAATAAAGCCAGGGTTTTGCTTTCCACTCCACAATCCTGAAATCCAATAACCCCCCTTTCCCTCTCCAGCTCTCCGCTGCTGAGAATTAACTGAAAAATATAGCTGTGTAGAGGTGGGGTTTTAAGGCTTTTCCTGGATGGAATTCTATTTGATGCTGTTAAGCTTTGATGACATACCCCAATGACTTCCTTGGACAAAATCCATTTAGCAAGCTTGCAAATCATGCTGTTTCAGTTCTGTGAGTGCCCATGAGAATTGTGCGTTCTCAATCACAAAAGCTGGAGAAACAAAATGGAACTTGGAGTCGCAGACAGACAAATTCCTTATCATGGCTTGGCTGTGTTCACAGAACATGTGCTTACCATTTCAAACTCTGCAAAACTATTTACAGGAACCTGAAACACAAGACTGAATCCAAAAGTAAGAAATTGATAAATTTCTATGAGATTGATTTTTTTTTTTCATTTCAAAAGAAAAATGGAGACTGATTAAAACCAAAGCACACACCACCATCACCATCACCACCACCACCACCCCCGGCAGCCTTGAGCTTTTCCTAGGAATATAAATACTTGTAGTACAATCTATGCACGAAGTGCCAGATTTACAGAGGTCCCTTATGTTTATGTGGTAGGATACTTTGTTTTGGGGAAGCTTTGAGGAAGGAAAAGCAACTAGTTTGCAGTTTCTTCACCTCTCCAGAATTCTCTTGGAATGGGAACAGTGGAGGCTGCAGTGAGGACGAACAGTTAGCACATCCCACTGCCAGTGTAATCCCCACCAGCAGCAGATCTCTGAAGCACAGTGCCAGGAACCCAGACGCTTCCAAAGGGATCAATCAGTCACATCAAGTTGGGAGAGAACATAACCAATAGGGAATTTTCAAAACAGACTGAAAACGGTCTTCACTGGGCATTTTCTGACATATTTTCCTAAAAGCACAACTCATTTCTTCAGGACTCAGTCAGTGACAATGACAACACCTTTGACCTGAATGCATTTGTTCGCAAGAAGAGAAAAAGAAGAGAATTAGAGCAAAATGTGAGATGCTCATCGCTGCAGGCAGTAAAACCTGGTATGATGAGAGGACTGCCTCTCCACTGGCCAGGGCCAGGGCTGTCCCATCCTCTCCGGTGCACTCTCCCTGCCTCCTCTCTCATCTGCTGCCTCCTCTCTCATCCTTAGTTTGCTGCCTGCGTGTTCTCGATTCGGTTGCTGTACCTTGTTGAGCAAAGCGCAGTCCTGATCCAGGCTTACAGCTCTGGGCGCAAGAACAGTAAAGCTCATTTCCTATTTACACTGCAACAAAGGGGACCTAAATTATATATGAGCAGCTAAAAAAACCTAGCAGATTGACAGAGCACTTGGACATAGTTTCATGAAGGCTTTCTCTTGCAGAAAAGCTGGTTTCAGAAGCCCTAGAGTTCCCCGCTGCATTTTGTTCTCCTCTCAGTTGTTCTAGTGCCACCGCTTGCTGTAGCAACCTGCTGCAGGGTCAAAGAACACCTCTGCCTTTGTGAAAAAGCCTGCTGGTTTTTTAAGCTCTGATCGTGTCCATAGTCTGATTTATAGCACAGTTCCACAGACAGAAGCATCAGCACAACCTCACAGACACTCTCTTCTGCTCCTGGTGGCTTGTCACAGTGGAAAAACATTTAGAAGCAGCTTTAACACTGGAGACAATGTTGGTGGCATCATATGCTGAAAACCAGCTCCCAGCACTTCTGTCTCAGCTGTACCTTTTCTTTTTTTAAAGTGTTGTTGCAGTTTGCATGAAGCCTGCAACACTTTTGCCCCCTACCCAAATCTGTTATTTACAGGTCTGCCAAGACAGACAAGAGCACAACTCTGGAAGGCGCTGCGAAGACTCCCTTTAAAGTTGAATCCTCCAGATGTTACCGACCTTGAAGAGCTGAAGTCTCGCTTTTTCCATTCATCCTTGCAGATTCTGCAGCAAATCAACTGAACCTTGTGGTCAATGAGATCACAATAAAACCAAGAGGAACTTCTAATCTCTCTCTGTTACAGGGAGATGAAATCAATGCAGGCTCCGTAAAGTAAGAGTAATGGAACTGTTCCCAGTTACGAGTATCTGCAACAACAGAGCGCCTCTCATTAAGTGATGCAGTGAAGCTGTGAAGATGAAGTTATATGCTCCGCTGTCACAACAAGGTACAAGTCAACCAAAAAATAGTATTTTTTCCTAGCTTATGATAGTTGCCTTCATGCCCTGTGTCTTTGAAAGTACTACAGTATCTCCTCTTTTCCACTGACATCCCATGAAAAGCTCAGACTGGATGAGGAACAGGGTAAAAGCTGTGTTTGCCCTGCTTGGAGAAGAGCTCATCTCCTAGTTTTCCTACTGGAACATATCTGAATTCCTCTTTTTTATTTCACTTGGATGCTGCTTGGGGCAGCAGATCTTAGTTTCCTCCCTAGCCACTGCTGGATCAACCATGTTGTACTGATTGAGGCAATAAAAATTTGAGCAGTTCCTGCAAGGTGACTAGAGATGATCTGGCTTCTGAAAGGTCGAGACTGCAGCAACTAGCTGTCTCATTAGAAGGAGAAATTTACATTTCAAAATGTAAACAAACAACCTTACCCACACGATCTCTCATTCAGACATGTTTCAACATGGGAAAAAAAAATCTTTAGGGAAACAAACATCAAAATGCTGAAAAATTCTTGTAATTCTAAAAAAAAAACCAATTTCTCCCAATAACAATACAAACTCTAATGTTCTATTTACATACGAGTTTGAACTACTGCCTGGTGACAGCAGTCCTCTAACGATGAACAAGCTCTGAAGATACCTAGAAACACAATTTTCTTGCAAACTTTGGTTTTAAATTTATTTCCCTTTGGCTCAACATTTTGACAGTCCTGATATTACACTGAGCCAAGCATTTTTTTTTCCATCAGTGAGACATGCTTCTGCCATGGATTTTAATACCAATCACCTCCACATTCATCTGTACACACAATGAATATTTAAATGGCTTTTATTGACTTAAACTCACAATGGCTCTGAAAGAATTGCATTTTATTTCCTTAAAAATACTGGATATATTCACAAACAGAATCATTGCCTAAATTTATAATAATCTCAAAACTGTAAGAAAAAATAGTAGAAAATGAAGAGTACTGAAAGACTGGTATTTTGATGAAACACCCAGGCAGACATATGTGCCAATGACAAAATCCTCAGTCAGTGACAGTCAGAAAAAGCCATAAGCTTTAAAAAGTATCTGTCCCTGAAGACTCTGAACTGCCATGTTCACTACTCACACTCTCTTTTGGTTATCTGTTTTCATGGAAGGCAGCTTCACTGACACCTTCACTGCAAAACCACGGGAATTTAAATGTGAGGCAGCACCCTCTCCTAAAAAACAAGAAAAAAAAAAAGCAGAACAAAAGACATTATTTGCTGTCTATGACCAACAACTAAACTGTACTGAAGTCACCTCCACACTGCATCACTTCATGGAAATACAAAGACAGAGACACTTCTACTGTCCACATTTTGAGGTGTTTCAGAGAGTGCTGGTTTAGCCATCAGAATTTCTTTATCAAGTAACAAAGGGATGACTTCCTGTCCATATAAAGACTGGCTTCTGTTTACACATACAGACACACACATGTACATACATAATCTCCAGCAGGCCCAGAATAATTTCAAATATGTATACCGGTGTTTTCCACAGAAATGAAATGATGATCCATAGATACTAACAGGATTTCTAAATTCCATCTACGTGTGTATGTCTCTTTGCATCAAACCCTTAGAAAACATTCAGGTTGTTCAAGATCACATATCTAAAAAAAAAATCATAAAAAGCAAAGCAATCCAAGTTGAAGCCATTGCCTACAAGTCCTACGGAAAAAAACACCCTATCAAAGCTTCAGCTGCCCAAAACAAGGGAGAAGTCGTTTCAGCTCTTCCCTATCTCCAACTCATTTCCCTGACTCACTAAGGGTCCTTCTCGCTACTTCTTCGTGGTTTATCTCCCTTCTTTCATCTTCTCACAGACTCCAGAGAAAATGTACACAACCTCCCCCTGGAGATGTGGCTTGAAGGGCTTTACAAGCCACGTTCATCTTCCAGCAAGCCCGAGATGGCACCTTGCCACTTCCCATTCTTGCAATCTGACCCTGCAAAACGTGGGACATCCTCAGAGAGGGACAAGTCTCCACACAGCCCAGTCACCACTGTGCCAATAGCCCCTGCGAGGGAGAGGGACATGTCCCACATTGCTTCAGTAGCACTGAGCTGCTGAGCAGCTGTGAAAGATCTCTGCAGTGCTGAAAATCCTGTCTGGGAACCACTGAAGGGTGGAAACCAACCTGCAGCCAGATACCAGAGATGGGAAGGGAGAAGGGTCTTGGGCAAGAGTTACTATATTTAGCCAGAGGAAGGAGACAAGATGAATCAATTCATGGAGCAGGGGAAGCAAGAACATGAATCAAGCTATGGACACCGAAGGAAAGGTATGGGGTGAATGGTACAACACCCAAGAAACTCCAGGAAGAGCACTTTGAGATTTCAGTTGTCCTTAGGACATTGAAGTGCAGCAGCTACATGCAAAACAAACATACATGAGTCTGTGTACAACAGCAAAGGCTCTCCTGGAGTTTGTTCTTATTCCAGTAAGCTATAACAATTCTCTTCCTCTGTGAGAGACGAGGTAATTAAACCACTCTTTTCCCAATAAAAGCAAGAAGTTAGGCTTTCTTTCACCCCGGTTAATTATCTACTATGTCACTGTAGTAGTGATCTGCTTTCATCTGACTTGGAGCAAAACATGCTTCAAATGGCTAATTAAAACAACAAAACCCCGCTGCGAAAATAAAATTTCATCTGCTGTTTTTCATGCTAGAACAGCAGCCAACAGCCTAGGAAATCAAACACGAACGAGGCCAAAGGCAGTAAAGCCAGTACATGGAGCACCCAGTGCCAGCGGAGCCTCCTGCCCCTCGGGAAGGCAGGGCCCTGCAGAGGGACCAAGACCACAAAAGGGTTTTTTGTTGTCTCCAAGGAATCAACACATCACCTGCTCACCACAGCAAGAAGCAATGGCCATAGTTTCACTGGACTGTCCTCACTAGCTGGGCAGCTTTCGTCACCCCCAGCTCAAATCCTGCCACAAAGCCCAGCTGCCAACATCTGGGTTGGCACGGTCCTGAGCAAACGTAACACATGAGCAGCAAGAAGACATGAGAATTCCTACATCTTCTGAACATTACTCCAAAGCACTTTTATGGTAACACCACAAAGATGTGCAAGCAAGAGGTGTTTTGTTTTTCTAAAAGTAATTCCATGACCTTAGTCCATAGCCATGTTTGCGTGATGAAAACAGGTTCTTCAGAAGGGAACTGAAGAAAGTCCAAGCATTTATTTGCTAGACGTGAAGCTGACACACAGTGGAATGGGCAATGCCCAAGGAAACTTTGTAAATCATCCTGGATGCTAAAGCACCTCTCCAACACCTGTAGTTTGATGTTCTCAAAGCTTGACTTTGTTAATAATTTCCATGGTCATGTCACATTCCATGATGTCATTGTTTCAACAGCTGTTTTCAGGTTAGTTAAAAAAGAAAAGAAAAAAAAAGAAAAGAAAAAATGGAGGAAAAACCCAAAACAGAATATTCCCTTATTCCATGGCTCTGTAGTAACTTCCCAAGTATTTGTTCTGGGGTGCTGAAAGGAAGCATCCTATTAGTTTACATTCCTCCTAACACATACTCTAATATATTTTACAGACATACTATGGTTCAGTTTTATGATAGATATAAAATGCTAAAGGGACAGAAAAATTAAAAGAGTTATTCCATCTGTTTGCTCAACAGAAAGGTCAGCAGGACCTAAGTTATCTAAAGATCCTTAAAGATAAGCTTCAAAATGCCCAAAATAAACATCTCCCTTTTGTTTAAAGACAGAAATCTGAAGTCTTGGACTTTGTTAGATGCACACACGAAAACAGAGAACTTGGGTTTTCAGCATTTTAAGTGTAAAAACCCTATGGATATCCTATTTCAGCTGTACGGGACATTCTGCTCCATGACTGTGACCTTCCAGGGTAGAAAGCTGCTAGTGCTGAAACTCAACATTGGCCCAAAGATACATCTACTAAGTTACTCTCACATACGCTTTACCACTATCCCCTCTTGCTTCATCTAACCTCGTGCACGCACAGTGCATAACACACGTTTATATACACACATAGGGATGGGAATGTGAATAAACACACAAGCCCACAGGTTTACATGCTGGTATTCCTGCTTTTAGGCGTACCTCCTTACTGGTGCCTTCTGCCGTACACCAGGCACAGGGCTTGTATGGTCCCTGGGCAGCTCCTTCTTTAACACTGTGCTACTCCGTTTTATTTCTTCTCCCCATCAGAGAACAGCTCATAACCAATACTGAGATGGTTTCCTGTTAAACATTGAGCTCTTCACTGCCACAAATATGCAAATTAAAATGGTTCTTACAATCTTTTGATATGCCATAAAAATGGAATGGAAAATTCCCCCGTTTACAAAGCAGCGCAGGGCAGGAAGGCAGATCATCTTCCCAGCCTGTTCCCCCTCTTCAGACGCTCTGGAAGTTCTCAGTACAATTTTGTAATCATGTACTTAGAGGTATTTATAAAAATTTTCCTTGTTAAAATCCAATAAATGGAACGTGTGACCTGAGGTGACCTCCAGTTCTCCAAATTCATTGTCCCTGTCTAATAGAAGATATTCATATAAACAGTGAAAACTGACGTTCAGAATAACTTCGTGAGGGTCCTTCACTGGTAGACACTCAACAGCGACTGAAAACATCTTGGTGACCCGCTGACAGCAAAGGTCAGATTTCAGATTAGAAATTTTTCCTGTTCTTGGCAATTCACGTGCAGTACTAAATTTCCAGATCTTTGTTTAACAGAAACATAAAAATTAATGGTGTGTCAACCACCCGGTGACCTGTGAAGGGAGTTTTTCTCGAGGAGGTACCATCACACAGAGGGTGTGCTATACACAAGTGTATGGCAAAGGCTTGCCAAAGGGAAAAGGAATTAAACACACCGAAGGGAGGTTTGGTTACTAATAACATATGGCAACAGTAAGAACAAAGAAAAAAGGTTTAAATCTCACTTTTAAAATTTTTCTATTTGGCAAAATAATAAAAAGACTCAACAAGTCTGACTTTTAAGCCAAATAAAAACCACGTGCTTTAACTCCTTCAAGTTGGTGTCCACGCATTAAATAAAACTTCTATTTTTAATCTATCTGGAGGTAAACCAGACCCATATCCTGAATATGAAAAGAGCTCTCGTCAAGACAATACACAGGGAGGGGTCTAAAGGATCAGACCCTGGTTACTGTTTCAGTAGAAGACAGGAACCATAATTACTGTGATTACCTACATATTACTGCCTAAAATTTAAAAGCAACCATCACTCCCCAGCAACCCTCCCTCTACTCTGCAGCGTAACAGCCGAAGCAGCTCACTTCTAGAGCGAGAATGAACTCCTGAGCGTATGTCAAAACCGCGCCAGTGCAGTGCTCTCATTCCTTTAATAGCACGGGTTGATAGCAACGGCTTATTTCTTCTTCTGCCAGATTCCAGCTGCTTCACTTTGTTTATTACTGACTTCAAAGCTTAAAACACTGCCCTGTCCCAGCAAATCATTTCCTCCAGATGGCATTATCTCAAGTGTTCAGCGTGCTGGGGACAGCACAGCACCTGCAAGTCTGTACCGCAGCATCTTCAAATCCTCAATAAAACACCTTTTTTTGGTTGTTGTTCCTGTGTCATTCCCCCAGTTTGCTTTTCCCTAAAAAAAAAAAAAAAGAAAGATTTACATCTGGGATATAGTTACAAAGACCGTTGGCAGGACGAAGTTGTCAGAAATTCTTTACAGTAATGACTGTAAAGTAGAAGGATACCTACAAGCCCAAAGGTAACAGAACCACTCTCAGCAGAAACACAGAATCACAGAATCATCTGGTTGGAAAAGACCTTTAAGATCATCGAGTCAAACTGTAAACACTTTACCTGCTGCTTTTACTTGCAGGTAAAGGTGTGAGATATGTATTTGTGTGGCCAATCCATGTCTCCAAGGATATCTCTATGGTACCAAAGAAAAAATTCACTCATTTTCATACATGGTTGCACAGGCAAGTTACCAAATATAGCAACCCAAGGAGCAGCACTTTCAGCACAATCAAAATTATTGAGGAAAAAACTTCTTTACAGAGAGGGTCGTAAAGCATTGGAACAGGCTGCCCCGGGAGGTGGTGGAGTCCCCATCCCTGGAAGTGTTTAAAAGCCATGTAGATGTGGTGCTGAGGGACATGGTTTAGGGACCCTGGCAGTGCTGGGGGAACAGTTGGACTCGGTGATACTTAAAGGTCTCTGCCAGCCAGATGATTTGGTGATTCTGTGACTTCCTGGGTTAATGTATACTGATAAGGCACATCCGTGTTTTGATGTAAGCAGTTCTGAAGGCGACACTGAAAGGAGAAAATGCACTGCAATGTCAGTCCTGTGACTAATTATCACTACATACAGCATTTCCAGTTCAGACTTATGTCTAGCTGTACCCGGCATATTGGCTATAAAATTTAACGCTTCTGGAATTTAATGGCTTATACAGCTGAAAGTGGGTACGGTAAGGAAACGGTCACACGGCCACGAGACGGTGAAGAATACGACATTCTCAGGAGTAAGCAGGATCATCAACAGCTTCTCAAATAATCTAGTCATTTGGACAAAATCTTTCTCCATTCACTAGAAGTGATAGCTCCTTCACTCTTCCAGCCCTGGCCACCTCGAATCCATGTGCATATTGATGCTGTTGTTGAGAAAGTGCCAGAAATGAAGTAAAAATGCTTAAGCGTGTGTGTTTTTCAGGGCAGGGACCCTCTTCCTAAGCTTGGGGCCCCCGGCTGCAGGTCAGACTGCTGCCTTCCACTCGGATAGAAACACGGAAAGCAAGAACAAGATGCTCTGCAAAGGCACGCAGTTCTGTTTTCAGAACTCAAAACCAGACTGCCCCTAACTTAGCCGCTTTCATGACCGGCAGAAAAGACTCTGGGTAAACTTAGGCTAAATTTCTAGGGCTGAGTTACATGAAAGGGACAGATTTACAATTAAAACACTTCAGTTGTTTTACAGAAACAGACTGACATTGGTAGGACTTGAGCCAAAAATGTCTGGATTTAAAAGTATGAGTCTACTGCTTGAGCTGAAAAAACACAGTCTCATTCTCAAAGGCTTCAGCCAACTCATAAACCTCCAGAAGTGGGCCACAGACACCAGTGGAGACAGAAAGCTGTATAGTATGAGTTCAGTTCAAGTTTTGACCTAAACTTGGCAAATCCCACCTTCCCAGGGTGTAATGTACTTACAGAAACTCTGCATAGGAGCACGCAGGACACAAACACGCGTACACACACCCGCTGTTATTTTTCTGTTTGTTTGTTTAAACCCTGATGTATATCCTAGCTATAAATATTGCTGAAAAGAAAACAAATTCAGATCCCCCGTCAGTAAAGGAGAGCGGGACCCGGGCTAAGCAGCTAACAAATTTTTCAAAGCAGAATATTTGAAAATGGCTTTTCCTCCTCTCAAGTCTGAGTTCAAGGTTCCGTGGTTTTCCCAAACAGGCTATATTCCCACCATCGGCAACTCCAAACGGAACAAAAACTAGAAATACATCAAATAAACTAGAACCAGATTTTTCAAAATCCTGACATCGAGACCGGGAGGGAAGGGCAGACAGAAAGCAGCTCCAAAAACATCTAGGAATGAGATTGCAGAGTTTACTAAATAAATATTTCCTTTTGGTGCCTCAGATCTCCCCCGCGCCTTTAGATCTGGCATATTTTCCTCTGTAGAATATTTTACTGCTTAACAAGTTTGTTCCCTGGCCACAACTCTTGCTGTTGTTTCCCAGCAAATCACTTCCAAGAGATGCGTAATGATCTTTCCAAAGAGCTACCCTAATTATTAATACTAAGAAGAAATAGGAAAAGTCCATTTGATTTTTCCACACAGATGCCTGTGATGGGCTGGAAACAAATAGTCTTTTATTCACTTTTAAGCCTTGCTGCTTCTTGACTGCAGCCATTTGCTTGAGGAGAACTGAGACGAGGGGTCGCAGAAAACGTTGAAGCAGCAGCTTTCATTTCAAAGTAAAAGAGGAGAAGGAGTTGGTTCATTACTAGTCCAGAGTCTTTGAAAAACACCAGGAAAATGTGTATCTTGAACAAGGGCTGCAGGGAAGAGTGAGCTCCAAATCCACAGGGGACAACCCAGGGAAACAGCTGGTGGAATCAAGCAAATCTGACAAGTGATAATTAAAAAACTGCATATCAAAGTGTGTAATTAATATGTTTATTTATTCAGTAAAACTAAGTAGCACCTACACGCCAATCTTTTCCTTGTTTTCTGCAAAATTGAACAGGCAAGTGGACAGGAAGGTAATTTTAAAATATGCTTGTATAATATATTCAGCTGTTATACACACCGTCATGTTTGGGCATCTGAAAGACATTTTAACGCCAGTATCTGAAGCAAAATCAAAATAAAGAAGCTCAAAAAAAAAAAAAAAGGTACTCAAATGATCACTAGTGGGAACTCACACTCAGGAGGCAGAACCATTCACTGCAATCGTAGCAGCAGGACTGGCTCCACCGAGACCCCGTGTCTTAACAATATTAATTGCAGCAATACTGCCTCCAGCTTATCGACGTTGTACCACAGCGCTAGACATAAGCCTGCGTGGGGAGTGGCAAGTGAAAAAAAATAATTAAAGCATCTTTTTAATTCTTAAGTTACACAGCCTGTTTTTATTAAAAATAATTTTAAAAATAATGTAGACAAGTAATTAAGATTGAACTAACAAATTCAATGATGTTTCATCATAAATTACAGCTGCAGTGGGTTTGTAAATAAACATTCTTCCAGTTCACACTCAAAATGAGGATGGGTGTCCCAGTGAGGGGATCCCCTAAGCAAATGATGTTCTTGTGTAAGGTAGTGCACTGGCCAGGATACACACTGGGTGGGTTACTCTGGAGTCCCCTCCTGCTTTCAGCTCAGTTTGGGCCAGGCAGTTAATTCACCGATGGTTACTCCAACACGCTGCTCTTGCACCGTCTTTGAAGCGTGGTTGTCCCTGTCACTTGGGATGCACATATGACAATCTCTACTTATCAGATGAGCTCAGTATGTTGCAGGTCAAACCTGAGCACGTTATATGCAGCGACGCATATGCTTACTGAGCAACGCACGTGATCCAGCCCTATTAACTCCTCAGCTACGTGACCATCAAAAAAATCGTTAGGAACGGAAGAGGACAACTTTCAGCGAATGACTGTAAGAAGTCACAAGCTACTTTCTATCACTTAGAAGTGTGAGGGGAGACATTGATGAGCTCTGCCTCAAACAGACAAGAGGATTTCCTGGGCAAGAAGGCTACATCCCCTCCAGCCGCGGCACTCAGATTGGAATGAAAGCTTGGGGATGGGCATCAGGCAGTGCTGCAGGGCAGATTTTTCTCATTGCAAGTCACTCTTCACATATAATGGAGTCACTAAATGCATTCTTATAATAAAAAATTAAGTAAGGTATACCGAGTATAAAAAACCTGTTCAAATAACAAGTGTTTTTCTAGATGACCACAAACAGAATAGCTGTATTTCTCTATTCTGAATACTTAAATATTCACATGACCCTGTGAATTTGTTTTGATGATTTTCACTTACAAAGTCATGGGATTCTCCATATAGAAACAGTTTGCAAAGACTCCTGTTACTGTACTGCCATTACAAAGACCTGATATATTAAAATGCTTATACCAACAGCACTATTACTCAATTTTTGTAATTACACCTTTTAAAAAAGAGATGGGGAATGTTTTCCTCAGGAAAACCAATCCAAGACAGACCAAAACCAGCCCTACAGAGTTAGCACTTTGCAGTGATGTGTTCTAATAAAGATGAAGACGGCTCTACGCACATTTCTAGTACGTATGCTGAAAAACGTGTTTAAAAGACCTCCTTTCACGGCAGCAGAAGACAGCCCCTAAAGGTCTTGCCATTGTTCACATCAATTAACTTGGAAAAAATGTATTAGGAAGAAGCAATTCTAGCAAGTTGGGAGAGACAAGAAATTTTTCTATTAGCTCAGAAAGAATACTGTGGCAATCGACAGAAGTAATCGTATGTTAAAATAAGGAAAACATTAAATCTCTTTCTTGGAAGATCTGCTGGGAGAGAGCCATGATGTAAGGGTCCAGACCCTATTCTGCCACAGACCGTCTAAACCGTCTCTTGAAAGGAGTACCTAGTGTGATGACAAGTAACACGGCCTCTACAATTTAATGCCCAGAGACTTGGCAAGGTCTGAGAGCACATACGTGGATTTATCCTGTGCTATTTTAAAGTTTGTTAAAACCTGAAGTGTTTAAACCTCGTGCAACAGAGATAAGAATTCCTCCTTGCAAAACAAAACAAAACAATCCAAGAACCTTGGCCTGTTACATGGGAAAGAGTCAAACAAAATTCCTTTGTAACGCTTGGGTGAAGCTGAGCTCTACATCAGGGGAACAAATGAGCTGCAGAAACGTATCACTCTACATCTATGCTACGTAGCACACTACACCACCATCTTAACTCTCTCTCTTAGGCTACTGATTTTAACACAACACACACTCCATCTCTGCTAACCGCTATAAAAAGCTGGGAAGACACTGCAGCCTGCTCCCAGCAACCCCGCGTCTCTTCAGGATTTCACTACTGACCAGCGCTTCCCCAGCAGCTACAGCGAAACCAACAACTGTTGCGAGCAACTCAGGAGCTGCTCTGCTTGGAGCAGCGGTCAAGCAGTGCCTCCCGAGACACTGAACATACTCGTTTACATTCAAGTCTCATCTGGGCAGGTGCTCTTTACCTCTGAAGCTGCATGTGCATAAACAAGTTGAAAATTTGAATGCTGGCTGCATTAACAGATGGTGACAACTCCTTCTAGTATCTACTGGCAACTTACTTTAGAAAGTATTGCAGCTCTTGGACATTGCTTCTCCCCAGTTCAAGCTGTTGGTCCCAAACCTGGTTTGCACTCAGTTCATCAATAGCTTTTCTTCATTGCTTTGGGCCATGAGCATGATTTATACATATAGTAAGCAGCCGAATGAAAATCATGTATCAGTTGTCTCGGTTTAAATACTCCTGGCTAAAACACAGGGAAATCTGCACTGCAAAGGAGTTGATGTGTGTGGGAACAGCTTCCTTGCAGCAGTGTGGGCTACCGCCGTGTGCTGATGGGACACGACTGGTGTAGGTGAATGGCACAAACTCCTGGGTCTGTTCACTGCTCTAGAGCACACACTGCAACTCCCGAATTGAGGAGTTGCATAGGGTTCATAGGAAGAGCAGTTATGGAAAGCTCCTTAAGAAAGCAGCTTTTCAAACCCTCCATTCACCTGGCCACGACATAAACCGAATTATTTCGCACAATCCTGACCTGCCACAATGACACCCAGTGTGTACCAGGAGGAAAAGCACAACAGCAAAATAATCTTCTCTCATGTGTCTCATGGAATTTATTGGCTCCCCAGTGTCTCACTTGAGCAAATTCATCCACATGAATAACACCCAGATGCATTCCCAAGCTCAGGAACACTTACTCTGCAACTCAAGAGAAACCAATCTGCTTTCTAGCAGCTTCTTGCACACGCTTACAGTAAGATCAGGAATTTAAAAACCATTATCCATTACTTTCTTTCTCTCCCTCTCTTAAATGTCATGAAAGAGCTGAGTCCAGAAAATACTTAGAATTCAGTACACACAGAATTTGGGGAATGTGTTTCCCCTCATCATTGCTCTGTCACTGGCAGTTACACGGTCTGCACAAGAGCAGAAGAGAACAAATGCTTCGAGATTATCTTTCCTCATACAAGACAACGTTTGAGTCATTGTTATTTGATGCAGTGTGGTTTTTTTTAAATCTTGGAGGGAGAGAACACACATATTGCAAGGTCTCTCGGAACAGGACTGTCTCCTACCACGTAGGAACGCTGGCAGACAGGGGCTTGGGTCATGCCTGGGCTCTCCGTGGTTCTGCAGTGCAACCGTACTGCCCGGGTTGCAGAGTGAGTTATCCAATCCTTCCCTACCCCTTCAGAGGAAGAATAAACAGGTTAATGGGGGCTCATGGTCCTTTGCTCTGTATTTTCAGATAGCTACTTGGAGAGTGAGCCCAGCAGTAGCCAGGGCGTAGCGCTATTCACACAACCTACGTTTATCATGCACAGAAAGCTTCCTGGAAACGTATTCTAAATCTGATAAGAAAAACCCTCATTAAGCTTCATCTGCTTGTTTAATTTTCACGTATTGAGCTTTAATGCACCATAAAAGTAAGTAATAACAACGGTGCCTTAAATAAATACGGCTTGTCTTGTACTCATTAATGTTTTAGAAGAACACAACACTGCCTCTAGATGCAGGAAGCTGCTGGAAAATAAAACCTCACCAATCACACAAACTAAAACGCGAGCTTTAAACAATTTTTTTGTTGAACATGGAGTTCAACAAAAATGTATTCTGTTCACTGTACACACGACACCGATGGGAATAAGAGCCAGTTCAAGTTCTAAGTTACCATTACTGGGGTAATAGTTTCAAGCTGCAAGGCACAGCTGTATGGGCGCAGCCAGACAGGCTATCACAGCAACGCTTTGATAGCATGGGGCCCTGAAGTGTCAGGATATAGAAAAGGCAGCAGTTGTTGGCTGTGAAAACAGTCTGATACAAACCAGATGGGGACTTACTTGATGGGCAACACAAAGGAAAACAATTGGCTCATTCAACAAAGTCAGGCCACTGCCCCAGAGAATTAACAGAAGACAATAACAGTCAACCAGAGTTGATGCAAACAAGAAACAGCCATGCGGTTACGGTTTAAGGAATTGTTTCTCCTCAGACTAAACATAAAGTTTTGATTTCTAATTCTTATATTCATTAATTTCAGTCTCGTTTACAAGCCCCCCTCTTCCTCCAAAGTCTTCTGTATAATTCATTTATGTAGCACCAGCCTTCACACACCTACTTAAACAAGAAAAAAATTACATGACAAAGGCAGCGCCATTAATCTAATGTTTCCTGAAGAATGCCAAGACCACAGACGACTTTCTGAACCGTGTCAGAACAACATTACAGATACACAGCACACAGTGTGTTATTAGACACATTTGCATGCATGTGGCAGTATATTTACTGAGTCTTTTAGATTTGAAATGCATAAAGCCCAGTAGGTCACATGCTGAGTTACCAGAGTACAGATGTCTTCCAGTTCTGCAAAGAGCTCTTCTGGTTTCTTACTTAGTTTTTTTTTTTAGAAGGAAACTTCAGATCAATTATGTTACCACGTAACAGTTTTGTCTGTCAGGCTACAGTTAAAAATCTATTAAAATAGCTATTACTGAACTTTTATTGAAGCAATCAAAAATTAGAAAATTGGCTATTTCAGCCATAACTCAAAAAATCCCCAACCCATTCTTTTTTAGAAGCTTGTAGAAGATTATGTTCCAAAATCTTAATTGCTCTTGCTGTTTTATTACAGGAAATATGGAAGTGACATGTGCAAAGGTATTTTGATTACAAATTACTTACAGAGATTGCACAATAAGTGAGACCTCTAAGGGCCTTCTGCAATTTCACTCTTGGACTAAAAACATCTGAACTTTCTTTTCGTATACCTAAAAATATTCCCTCTGGCAGGCTCTGCACTGCAGTGCTCTACACGAGTGTCAACGGCTGGATGGCACGCTCTGAAAGGCTCACCCAAGCAAGTATGTCTACAAAACACAGAGCCATGCCGATGTCCCGGATGCCTTGTGAGATCCCATCGTCCTGGGACCCATCAGCTTTAGCACACCACCACACATCTCCTGAGCTTCACTGCTGCTGGAGATTGCTGGGTGGCTAGTTCATGGCTTTTCGAGCTAGTGGTGTTGCGTGTTGTAAACATCTCATAAAGACATCGCTCAGACTTGCGATGGGTTCACATGAAGTCTGCACTTCTTTACAAGCGCTTCACTTTCCAGACTTGCAAAGAGCAGGTGGGTTAAAGAACTGAGTGGTTCTCATTTAACAGCCCACACTGGAGAGACAGAGCAAAGGAGTTTGTCCTTAAAGAGCTAAAAAACACCCTACAGAATTAATAGAGTCAGGCCCTAATTGTCACAGAATCACAGAATCATTTTTTGTTGGCAGAGATCTTTAAGATCATCAAGTCCAACCATTCACCCTGCACTGCCAGGTCACCACTAAACCATGTCCCTCAGCACCACATCCACACATCTTTTAAACTCTTCCAGGGATGGGGACTCCACCACCTCCTGTCATCTTAAGTGGTTCTAGCTTTTAACCACTGTGGTTCTCAAGCTTGTGGGCACGGTTTTACCTCAAAAGAAAGACTCGAACTCAGCCTTGGCTTCATTCAAAACAACCACCACATATTGTAGGTAGAAAAGTGAGGGTTTGCTCCAGTTTCCTGCCATAAGCACAGAACCAACACTCCAACGGAGCCGTTGTGTGCTGCGCTCTGCCTGAGCTCAAACATCTCTCCAGCAGAATCAGGAGGCTTATTTCCAAAAGCGCAGCCAAATTCTTGAAACCTCTGATGAAGGGGTGGGTTGTCCCATCATAGCAGAGAAGATTTTGCCTGCAGTGCTGTTATTATTCATTTTTCACATCATATATATCGAGGTCAGAACACAATTCTTCACACACAGCTGAAACTTTGGATTGAGTCTCTTTGTTAGGCCCTTTCTAGAAGATCAAGAACCTTAGGGACAGATGAGCCTTTATCAAGCCTTACCCTCAGAGATACTGACTGTCGCACCCTTGCATCTAAAAACAGAGAGAGGAGCAAAACCATCTTTAAATCCCACATCTGCCTGTACAGGCAAACCCCAAATGCTCTTGTAAAAATGGTTTTGGATGTCGTTTGTCAGAGAACATCTCCACAAAGGATGCTGGAGAAGGGGGAGGCATGACAGTCCGACCTCTGTTACAGTGAGGACACCAACAAGAAACTGCTCCCCCCTTTTTTTACTATTTTTTTTTTAATCAGGAAGGAAGCTTCATCTTCAGAAGCAAGCATTCCCTGTGTTATCTCCCTCCTTGCTCGTCTCCAGGAGCGGGTCCAATTACTGAAATAAGCTCCATGCACTTCTAATAAGCTAATCGAGTATTTACACTGTAACTCCAACTAGTAAATATTTCCCATTTATAATTTTGATTTACGTAACAGAGCACAATGGCAGCTGTTAAGTAAATAAAACAATTTTCTCAAGATCCATAAGAATGGTTTTAGGATTATAAAAACAAACTTTAAAATCCCCAGAAATTAAGCAACTGCCAGCAAATTCCATACTTTTTACTTTGACTGAAGATACAACGGCCTGACAGGGACAGGAACTGCAGCTGTTCTACTGTCTTCAAACAAACACGCTCTGCCCAACTCTTGCAATATGGACAGTGCATAAAACGAGGTCATGATATGCAGCCCTGAGATTATTACTTTATCGTAACAACCTGAGTTAGGACGGAGGTCAGCAGACCACCCCATATTAAGTCTAACCTACTTTGATTGCAGAGTTCAGAACCAAAACATAAACGTCATTCTACCAGACCCTGGAAATGTGAAATACACATTTTCATTGTTTGCATAGGGTTGATGATACATTATTTTGTATTAAAACCACGTGCCTATATGACATTAAATATGAAAGAGTTAATAGAGAGCCAAAGTCATGCCGTACCCAAAGAGAAACAGTCACCTCCCTGCAGCCAAAGCACTGGGGGGAAAAAATGGGCATTTTGCAGAACTGCTAGGTATTTTGTGTCACACTGCACAACTTCCACTCAGGTTGTTTAGAACTGTGTTTAAAAACAGTTCTTCCTTCTTTAAAAACAAAACATAAGTTTTAGATTCGAGAAGAATGACAACACAGATACAAAGGCTCTAAATCGAAATTAAGTTTTTCTAGGTGTAGGGGCTTTTCTCCTGAATGACAGCATTCGTGATAAAAACCAGAACACAGTAGTCCACACACAAAATGTAACCCATCTCCATCATTTACTACTGTTCCTTGCAAACGCAGTCACCAAAAGCACAGTTGCAACTGGTATTTCAGTGATGAGGATTTGTTGTATTTTACTTTCAAAATGAGTTTTATGGAAGAAGGAAAGTGTTTTAACATTTGCTCAGGTCATTCAACACTGTTACAAACTGCGGTCCCGTATGCAACCTCAGCAGCGAGCAATGGGTCATACATGACAATTTTAATCCTCACTCACCAGACCTTATCCTGTTTTTAAGAAGAAAGCCACTTTGGCAGATTGCATTTCTCAAAATCAGCATATTATCAGAGAGGAGCATTACCAGTATTCATATAGTATTCTTCATTTGGAAGACATCCTAGAAAACATTTATGCCATGCTGTTGCCTTATTTGAAAGTTTCCTGGGCTCCCAGTCTTAAGAAATGGGCACTGGAAACATATATTTTATATTTAATTACAGGCAGTCTTTGTACCTATGTATTGAGAAGGTGGTGCTGGAAAAACCTGGTCTCTCTTCAGCGCATGAAGCAGGTCTGTTTACTCCTAAAGCAGCTAGAAATATAAGCAAATAAAGTACCGAGTCACGACAGCATTTGTGAGCATGAAAACTGCCTGCAAGTCAAGCCCTTTCACAATATAATAAGCAGTAAAATTTAAAAAATAATATTACAATTTGATAGTGGACACCAATCATCTAAATATCCATCTTTATGAGCCAGTGAGGTTTTATTAATAACTTTACAGCTATGCCTCACCTCTGCTGGCAGTGCAAAAATTCACCAAGCATTAAAAAGGAAAAAAGTTTAATGGCTGAGAACGACAGTTTTTGTAAACCCCCCATCTCCTTTATAAAAGAGTTCTGGGGGCAGATGGAGAGCATCTGTGGGTCACTCATCACTCACATTAAGCTACGTCCACTCGCCATATACACTCTCGTCCTAGTAACTTCTCGCCTACCCCATCACTCCCGACACACCAGCTGGCTCCTTCCAGTTTTTAGGTAGTGCTTTAAAAGGCTGAATTGAGAGCTCTACGAACAGGTACAGCTGAAGGGAGTCCAGCTGCCTCTGCCCAAGGACCACCAAAACCAACACAGCGAGGAAAGCAGAAGCTCTTCCTTCTGCTGCATTGCTCTCAGACATGCACGAGCCACTGAATTATAAAGGGCAACATCTGCCATCCCTTCTATACAGAAAAATAAAACAAGCTCAGCACATCCTGAAGACAGAAAGCCTACTTTTCTCTTATCACGCTGCTATATATGTTTCTCCAAGTTGAAACACGTGTTTGTAGTACTCCTTGTCTTCACTTGTCATCGTATGGTATCCATGCAATGCGCTGCCAGCACCCAAAGGCATCAGGACTTCCTGGTCTGATACTGATGCCTTTTATAAAAGAAACACAACTTTCACACTGAAAAAGAAATGTGAGATAAGAGGCTTACTTAATGACTGTTAATCCAAGTAAGGCGGGTCATCCTAGAAGATCCTCTAAGGCATCTACCAACTGAATTAACGCAGGGTCGGCAGCAGGTCTACCTGAGACAGCTGGAATGGTCCCTGGCTCCAGCTTAGCTGGCATTGTTGTGCCAGGCTGAAATGATAGTGACTGAGGAGTGGAAACACATCGCATTCAAGGAATTGTCTTTGCAGGCTGTGATCTGTGGCAGAGGTTGTAACAAACTCCTAGAGGTAGCAACTCTGAGTAAGACAAGGACAACACTATTTATTTACAACACGTCCTGTGACAGTGACGTACTGAGGCGCATCGTTCAGAACAACTAGGAATCTCAATTTAAATTCATTTGCCATCACTGCGAAAAAACAGGCATGTGAATTAAAGTAGTACACCACCATGAAAATCAAATGCCTCTTTACAACGTGATGGCAGAAGATGATGTCTAAAGGGACTTCAGACTCAATTATACGTATATAAATGAGCAGCAGGTTCAGAAAAGATTATTCTGATCATTTTCCATGACCTACCACAACCCACAGGCCACAGAACAGCTAAGCACGCTGACTTTCTAGATGCACATCAGTCCTTTCTTATTAAACCATGGGCTCAGAGCTGTGGAACCACTAATTTGTGAGAAACTTCTCCCTCCAGAGAAGAGCTAACTGGAAACAGCCCTGGGGCTGATGTAAGCATTAAGTACATGGCGAGTCTCTGTCCTTAGGTGGCTTGCCCAAGCCCATTAATTTTGTGTGTGTGTCCCCCGTTTATATAAGCAATGTTTGCATGAAAGGGGAAAGCAGGTCAGCCTAGTCAGCTTGCTACCATCTGCTTTTATTCAGCGTTACTCAAGATCAGTGCCAGTGGGATCAGTGCCCATTAAAGGGGTTTATTGTGTGTGTTTATTTTTCGCTCTTTACAATGAAGGCAACAGCAATTACTGTAAGTTTGTAAAAGTGCACACAAATCATAATCCACAATACAGAGCTGCTTCAGTCAGATCCTAGCATGTTTACAATCCTACCCAGGCTGTGAGAAAGACTGCTTTGGCACAGCAATTTGGAGAGACTGGTGAGGAGCATGTCCAGGAGATCTGAGACCGGATTTCATTCTTGCTATCAGCCACCGCGACTCCGGCTGAGTCACCGCCCCGCAAGAACCTCACTCAAAAGAAAAAGCATCACATTCTAGCTTGGCCCCCAGACAGGCTGACAATAGGTGGATTTAACTGGAAACCAGAACTGGTGAGAGATCAAAGGTAAAGTGGAAGTAGCAATTTAGGGCTCTCAGCTGGTACATTCCAGCTCTTCAGCGTGGATATGCAGCAGCGAGAGGTGCTCTCCTCTTAACAACAATTCTGCTGAGAATATGCCTGGCCCCTGGAGACATGAGCTACAAAAAACCCCAACTCAAATTAAAAAACAAACAATCAATCAAACAAACAAAAACCACAACCAACCACCAAAAAACCTCCCCAAACTGGCAAAAAGGGAAAGAAAGGGGAAACGTGGAGCAATGTAGATGGCAGGGATGAGGCAGCGGCACAGCACGCAGCTTAGCAGAACTGCCTGGCAGTCTGGACTCTTTGGTTCCAGTGGGTAGTCACAAGGGTTTGAAAAGCAAACGCAATTAGGAATGATGGGGTTTTTTTAAGTAATTCTAATGAATTTGGAAGCAAAACCCTTTATATTAGTAAGATATACTTAAGAAGTTTCTCAGAACCATTTGGAGTCTGTGCGATGTGATACAGACGGCTGATGCTCAGCAGGCGCCTATACTGGGAACCACAAGATATTCTGGGGCAAAAAGGACGTACAAACTCCACAATGTACACTGCCTGTGTAATGCAGCAGTACCATGGGTTTTCAGCTTACCACTATGAAAAAGGGACTGGCCTCTCATTAATTGCACATTACAGCCCCCATGTGTGAGTGAAATACCAGGCTTAATTCTGTCATTGTCCTGAACTTCAGTTTATGACCTATAAAAAGCACTTTGAGGGATGCCACAGGTTGCTGGATTAAATCACCTGCAATCTTTTAAAATCAAGGCTTGAAGAGGGAATCAGAGGAGATTTCTGGATAGTTACCTTGAGCCCCAGTAAAGCTGAAAAAAGACAAGTAAAAATCCAAGTATTTGACAGTCTCCATAGGAAATAATCCTTTAAGTGGTGATCATGTCAGTTTGAATAACTTTTTCTTTCCCTTTCCGCCGAAGAACCCCAACTGGTGCCAGAATTTCAGTGAAAATCCCTGCTGCTATGTACAGACCAGAGGAGGGACTTGGTACGGGAAGACACCCCGAGCCTCAGCAAAATCCGTGTACTTTAAACACAAAGATCTGATCAAAAGGGAGAAAGAAGCAACTGTGAACTGCTTTCACCTGCTCAAGCAATGAGGCTATAGATGCCAGCCTCACCTCCTGAACTTAGAGCTTCTGACCAGGAACATTCCTTAAGCCCACACTGGAAGATCTCCCGCTTTATTGGTTTTACTGTATGTAAAGTGCAAAGATGAACTGTACACACAGCCAGCACGGTGCGGAAGTCGATTCTCTTGCGGACTGCACAAAGGAAACTTGAAGATATACAGAGCTGTGCAGATTTCATGATGGATGTAAAGCATCATCTGTACAGGCACCAAGGGAAGACTAAAAGGGGAAGTCTTCTGCCTTTGCACATACCTCTCACCACAAAAGCCTCAGCACAAGGTCAGGGAAATGATCTGGCAGTACTGCAGCAGTGAGAGAGCGCTGTATCCTTCTGTGCCACTGAAGGAGGCATGCAGGAAGAGGAGAACTAACTCTCAACCTCTTAAAAGTAGAAGAAAATTGCCAGGTGAACAAAAACCTAATGCATGTGGGTCCGTGAGAAAAGGACCAGGCGATACATGGTGTGGAACTGGACTCCAGGTGAGAATGGCTCCTACCCGAGCAAGCCAGTCAGTCAGCAGGAAATCCTCAGACTGCCAGGCAATATGAGCCTGCTTTTCTCCAGTATAAAGCAGGGTTCTTTTGTTTTTCATTTCTCCACCTCATTACTTCAATTTCAATTAATTTAGATGCCTCAAAAAAATCAAATTACATTCTAGAAAACATACCAGGGAGATTCATGCCTCACCTGCTAGTAGCTCCTGTTGATCACACCTTTTGCACAAATAAGGGAGGGGAAGAAATGACAGGAGGATCATGTTGCAGAAAGAGATCTTTTGGAAATGGGGGCAAGGATGGGCACAGTCCCATAACACCCAGAGCAGCTGCTGGTGCTTGGTTTCCCAAGACCCTAACTTGAAGCAGCAGAACATGCCCACAGCAGAAGGACATCATTGTCTACAGTTACAATTCCACACAAGACTTCGCCTTAAGCTGTGAAAAAACCAAACTTCTGTTTTAATATTTTGTCTGAAAAATAACTGAAGTAACGTGGTGGGAAAAGAAGCAACCAGAGATATACAGAGCTCTTCTTAACAGATAAATAATAGTTACAAAGGCCAAGAAATTAACTGTTCCAAATGCATTGTAAGACAACTAAATGTTGACTTACTGAAGAAATTCTGAAGCAGCACTGAAAAATGTACATAAATCTCTAACAGGATATTTGCTTGGAAAATGTCATAATTATAGCTCAGTGATTTCATTACTTCAACTTCCAAGATCTTCTCCCAGAAATCAGTCAAACTCAAGGAGCAATGCAGGCCAGGCAAACTATTTCTGCCTCCTGGGTTGTGGTGGACCTCTCTACTGTGTGAAAGAATAGCTCTGTTTTGCTTCGCTAGCTGCTCCGTTCAGGGTGGTATGGACAGACTTAGCAAAAAACCTTTGGTGAAACTCAGTCCAAAAAAAGAATGGCAGGATATTAAGGAGAAAGTAAACTTCCAGTAGAACAGTTGTTAAGAGTTTGACCAAAACAGTTCCAGTTCCAAGAGAAAAATAAAGACCTTTAGCTTTATCCTAATCTTCTTCCTTCCTTGGAAGCATCTGTTAGAGATTTGCCTCATGCTGCAATAATTCTGAGAAAAAATAACCCATAACCTGACTCAGAGCAATTCCTGGCTGAAGAGGACAGGCAAGGAAGTATTTAGTTATAGCCGTATTTTCAGTATTACGGTTTTCAATACAGCATGATGTTAACACAGAAGTAGCCCATTTTCAGTCCCAAACAGGGACTCTGAAAGCTTTATTTTTTACACAGATTGTTTTAAGGGCTTCTTGCCCTCTTCTTCATTTATTGCACAGATCATCTCCTCCTACAAACAATTGTGCAATGTCTCTGTGGCAACAAAGCCAATTGCTTAGTGTCCCAATATTACTTTCCCATGTATTTATGGCTGCCTGAACATAATTCACTAGCTGGAGAAAAAAAGAAATTACTATCCTGAAGTTGTGCTCTCTAGGTCACATTTGGAGAGTCTGTGCTGTGGAAAAATAATGAAGTGAAGACACATCTACCTCTTGGTTCTGAGCTGCTCATATTAAAGTTTAAAAATGCTCTGCAGTCAAGCATTGCCACCTGTCCTTTCATTTTAATTTAAAAATTCTGAATCGTGTCAATGTAAGCCTGAAAACGGTTGTACTCTGGAAATATGTGCATTCACCAATTGCAACAACTATTATCACATTCAATTTATGAAAGAACAGTACAAAGATTAAAGAGTATTCTAAAGCCAAAAATATATATGTGTATATTATGTACTACAAATGTATGTTTTCAAACCACTGTCTCCACTCTGTCTAGCGAAGGCACACATTTCAATTAATAATAATACTTTCAGGCTTTATTTTCAGTTGGAACTTTCAGGAGACATTACCCTTTCAGGCATGATATTGTAACAGTCCTACTGAACTTCAACTTTCATTAGAAGACATCAATCAACATGTTTTCAGTAAAAACATATGTTCGCAGTAGACCACAAAAATTTTTTCAGCAACAAAAGAAAGCTCTATCGTATATGCGTTTATGACCACAGTCAAAAGATGAATCAAATCTTGTCATATATTTATCAGTTAAATAAAAAGGGCTTTTTTCTTACATGCAACTCAAAGATTTCCCTTTTCTCCCAACACTCTGAATTCACACTTTATTGCAGGGTTCCAGATTTTCTAAGCTCTAATATCAATAAAACCACTCACCCTTTAAACTCCCAAAAAGAGTCTAAATGGTCCTGCCTCTGAAATGCTTCTCCATTTGCAGGCAAGCACTCATCGTCCCTTGGTGTCTCAGTAAAGGAAACCGTGTGACGTGAAGTTTTTATAAACAGGGTGCTTTGAACTTACAGTAACAGATGTGGCTGATTTTAAAATGTTGTATTTATTTAAACCCACGTATACTTATCACGTTGCAAGTTTTCATTTTTCTTTCCAACGATTCTTATTAATTTTCACCCTCAACTTTTTGCCTGATTAAGTTCGCTGTGGGGAAGCTTATAGAGACACGACCTTCTGGTTAAAACTGACAGACAGTTGTTTCCATTTGCAAATCCTCTAGATTTTTATTGGCTCATTAAATATGTATACTTTGAATGAGATTTAAATTATCCTGGTATATAAATCTTTTTTTTTTTTTTTGCTCTTCTCAAGGAAAATTGACTAGTGCCATCTCGTGGTCAAAGATTTTCACCTGACACACAGACAGAGTTGGACTGTGCCCAAATACCTGGTATTACAGTGCAGGTGAATTATTTTTTTAGAAGTTAAATATGCCAGGAAACAACAGATTCAATAAAAAATATTTTACTCCATTTCCATCCCTCGCTAACACCCTACTCAGTGATACAGGCTGAAGTGCTGTCTCGTTAACCCTTCTGAGACAAAGCTGAGCTGTCAAAGCATGAAGTACAGGGTTAGGAAGACTATCCCCCCTTTCCTCCTTCTCTCTGATGCTGAATAGCAAGTGTTGGGAAGAAGAAGAAGAAAAGGAAAATCCCTATAACTGCTCTTAAGAAAAGCTGCTTTTTAAGGTGCGAAAGGGTTGATCCAGCAAGGCAGACCGGCCCCACTATTTCCTTTTTGGCTATTTGGTCATACTCCACTCACTGGAAATCCACTTTCCTTTGGCAATTTCGATTGTCTGAACACCAGAGGAAAAGTACGGTTCTTTCTATTAGAAAAAGTCATTGCAATATATTCCACTAATATTAAATACATGAATTAACCCCTATTTTTTAATAAATGAAGTCTTTATTTACCCATTTTAAAAGCACAGGCTGATGAATGTCCCTTCAATAAAACATACTCATGCACTAAGGTGTGCCACCTCAATTCTCTAACCTTTTCCACTAACTGGCCATAGAAGGGAAGTTTTATATTATTCATAATTTTCTTCAGAGCTAAACCATGGGTTTGAAATTAAGTTCCAAGTCCCACAACCAATAACATCAGCCTAGGGCTTTTCTTACCACTTATAAATATTTGAAGCAGAATAATTCCATCAGAATTATAATTCAATTAGATGCTTTAAAAAAATTAAATGGAAGAAGTTCAAAGAATTATTTTTAAAAGGCCTGAAGGAAGAATTTGTCTATACTAGGGTGGAGCGATGATAGTTGCGTGTATTGTAGACACGCAAGTTTTTAGATTCCTGCTCTCAGCACTTAAGGTTCAAACTGCTACATATCTCACTCTACCACCCCCACAAATGTATTATCTGCTAAAACAATTACATATGGCAGTAGTACGCACAGTTTATGTTATTCCAACACTGACTGGAACTACAATAAACAAAAAAATATTCTCTCCCTCTCCTGCAACATCCCTAACACTCTTCTCAAACAGTGTTAAGTAATCTCCAAAACCAGCGTGGTTCTGCATAGGTAATACACAAGGTCCACAAATCACTGTCTGTTACACACCGGCTGGAAGCCCATCTCAAACCAGGCCATTTTAACATCGAAAATCTCTATTTTTTTTCACATTTGCATGATCTTAACTTTGTGTTATCTCTCAGATCTCCTCTAGCACCTCTGTATTTTCTCACTGCCATCTATCACGACTTTATGAATATTTTGTTTGCTGAACACCATTCTATAAAGCAATTAAGATTCAGCTGACTACATAATATGCACATTGTAATGCTCTTGGCAAATAAAAATTTAAATAAATACTTCACTGTGAGGACTCTGATGACTTCCAAACAGACGCGTTTCCAATCCCCTCAGTGCACCCCAACATCGTAACTACGCACACAGATTTATACAAACTAGATGGAATGACTGGAAATTTGGTAACAATGGAAACCAAATTTAAGGACTTTATTATATGTCAGTATACAACAACATTTGTCAAATCTTGTCATATATTTATCAGTTAAATAAAAAGGGCTTTTTTTTTACATGCAACTCAAAGATTTCTCTTTTCTCCCAACGCCCTGAATTCACACTTTATTGCAGGGTTCCAGATTTTCTAAGCTCTAATACCAATACAACCACTCACCCTTTAAACTCCCAAAAAGTGTCTAAATGGTCCTGCCTCCAAAATGCTTCTCTATTTGCCGGCAAGGGGGCTTAACTGAAAGAAATATGTTTGCTTACTGACAGATTTACCTCCTTGTTGCATCGCTTCTGACTTCCTTCTCACATGAACGACTCGGGGTCTCACAGTCTGAACTTGTTCAGCTCCTCGGCTTTCCTCCTATATATCATACATTAAAATCATATTACAAATCTGACTTTTGACGTAAAAGCACAGTAAAATTACGTGGAGCTTCAAGAAACCTCCAAAGAGGTTTTAAAGATTCATTAAAGGATATGCACTTGTTCTCCTTCCTTTCGACTTCAAAAGCATTCAGATCTGAATCAGCCTATTGCAATGCTATTTCCTCTAGACCAACATCCTGGGAGCTGTAGATGTGGCAAAGTGCCATTTAGACCTGAAGACACAGGAAACCCTCCACTTCTACTCAAAGCATGTGGCAGTAAGAACATCAGATTTCTCTGGCTTTCTTCAACAGCCAAGACTTCTCCCTAGGTATTATCCTCCCAAGTCAAAAAATGAAGTTGAAAAGAAAAAGGCAATTAAAAATTTCAGCACACAGGTTGGAAAACCTGTGCCCGGTCTAAAATGTATTTCCTTGACCGTGTTTTTTAAAACCATCTTCCACTCCTCCCGAAATGCTCTTTAGGACCTAGGTCTGCAACAATGCCAATAGGAAAACAGTTTCTTGGAAGCAACAAATGCTCTGCATGTTAAAAGGGGAGACACCATATTTGTCAGGTACGCTTGTTGTCTTATGTGTTAATTGGAACAGGAATTGTGGCCCAAGAACATCCACTACATGCACACAGGAGTCTGAGAAGTGCAAAACATAGAGTCATGGTGTCCTAGAAGACATCTCTAAGATGGACAAACCTGGTTTCATCAGTTATTCTGTTGATTCCATAGATGAATGTATGTTTTTTAATGAAGATTCTTAAAGGAGGAGGAACACAAGAAATATCATAAATGTCTGCATATCAAACAGCATTTGGAGCCCACAGACATGTAAGATTTTGTAAGAGCAACCCTCCACTATTGTGGGGGCCACAAGTGAAACAAACAGCCAAAAATCTAGATGAAAAGAGGAAAATTTTAATGTCTGGTAAACAATAAGCGTGGTGCCAACTACGCAAACAGTGAACAACTGCCTCCTACGATCACAGACAATACAACGGTAATGATGTTGCTTCTTCTGTATTTAACAATCATTAAAGCCAGTGTTGCAAAAATTAGGAGGAACAAAAAGATAAGCCATTCGGTCACCGCCTTTTCCTCAACAGCTGGATGGATGTGTTTACACTCCCCACTAAACGAAGCATAGAGACAAGTATAACCTGCCAAAAGTGAATATATCTGCACGTGCAACCAAGCGAGCATCTCCACAAGGCACCATGTGCATGGACAGAGCAGTTAGGATTAGCACTAGCTTGGGCACCTCTACACAGAATCACAGTACTGGTCTGGTTGGAAGAGACCTTTGAGATCGTTGAATCACACCACGATGGAGACCAACTCTGTTCATCATTTAAAGCTGACAAGGTAAGAAAGAACTGAGAGGATCTTCTGAAAGCAGGAAGGTCTCATGGAGATGTGATTGAAGGCCACCAATGTTACAGAACATTAAATGAAAGCAACGTAACTATCCTCACGAGACCGTTTAAAGCGGTTTTTTGTTTTGTTTTGGCTTTTTAACATGACAAACCAAAAACCAGTTTAAACGGAACTGAGGTGGCCAAGCGAAGTTGAGAGATAACAAATAGATTCATACCCTAAAATTAGGCATTCCTGAAGACAAAAAACCCATGTCTTTTGAAATACTAAAAATGAAAGCTAATGAGAATGCCAAAGTGACAATCCCACTTAAAAAATGTGGATTGTACAAAAACATTCATACTTATTTAAGAACATTATGAAAATATTTTGCAACTAACTGATTTTCTAAGATTTTAATAATGCATTTGGGACTTCAAATGATTTAGATTTACCATCTTTGAAATGTTGAGGCAAGCAAATGAGATTTCAATGTTCATGTCCCTCCCACGATCAAAACGGTTTATCGAGGGTAGGAAGCGTCCAGCTTCCTCCTAGTCATTCTCTTGCTTCTTAGAGCTAAGAGCACAGGGACAATGTGACCGCAAATAACAGTCAATTCCTGTACTGTTGCTCAAGAATGGACAGAAAAGGTCAAACCAAAGATGCATTTAGTCTGGCATTCTGTCTAACAGTGGCTAAAAGCATATATAAATCTCAAAAAAATCCAATGCCAGAAATGGAGGAGCAGCCGAGGAATTCGGGTAGATAAGAAAATTCCTGGATGACTTAAGCCATTTGTTTTGGAACGAGTGACCACACAGACCTCACTCTTCATGACTAAAAGGATTTGCTTTTGCCCTACATAAGACATGGCTCTGTTGGTCAAAATCTGATCTACGCACTGGTGCCAGCGAACAAACAAGTGGTACACACATGGCAGCTCCACATTACTGCCCACAACCTCCATGAAACGAGGGTCCTGTTCAGGCAGATTACAGAAACCACCCCAACTGTGTCATAACAAACCCTAACATCTAGGAGGATCGTTCCCAGTTCAATCAGAACAAAGCTCTACCAAACCCAAGGCCCAGCTGGGCAGAATCTGAAATACAGTGTATTTTCTCAGGTCTCCTAGCAAACACCATGGAAATCCTAGTGTTCCTCCTAAATAGATTCATCTTCTTGCTTTGTGTGTAGCCAATACAGTTTCATTTCAGTGAAGGCAAACAATGCCTAGAGATGAAAAACAAGATGTGAAACAGCGGATGTCAGTCAGTGACTAACATGGAAGGAAGACTTTTCAGTTTAAAGTGATTATCGCCTTAAACATTGCACAGAATGAACCACTCTGAAAGCCTGAGTACCTCTTGCTCTCCTAGCTGATATTACCAGAAAATCTGTGTCCTACAGGCAGGTGACAAAGCAGATCCAGCTGTAGATCTGTACATTAAAGATAATATACAACTGTCTGTGTATTTTCTACGACAGACACTACATCAGGTCACCTTACAGTTCTTGCAGAGGTAAGACTATGTACACCGGTAATCTTACACATAGTGCACTACCATTTGTCTTAACCCAGGCAAACCAAAATCAATCCTAACCCTGTCAGGTAATTAGCCAGAGCAGGAGATGTAGGTGTCACTGTTCTTTATCGCAGCTAGTGGTGATAAAAGAAGGAAACATGTTTTATCCTCTCTGTCCCTCTTCCTTCTGGCTAGTGAAACGATAACAAGGATATGAGTTTCACCTCAACAGACACAGCAGTTTAACAGAAATCCAGTCTTGCCTGTGAACCATCATTCCAAGAAACAGTATGTTGTGGGTGATCTCTAAGTGAAAATGGTTTAACATCTAAAATGCTCTTTGAAGATGCAACACATCAGATGCCATTTAAGAACTGCTCAGACACCAATGGCACAAGACACATCCAGTCCCAGATACATAAAACCAAAGACAGGTCAGTATAAAATACTTCAGGTTATTTTTAACATAGAACATCAGGGAAGCAGAGAATGTATCTGTGAACATAGCAATCATGGTAAGTATATGATTGTTTTCAAACACACTGTGAAGCTTTATGTATTAAAAAGCAGCCTGGCACCTCATTTTTAGCTTTTGCCACTCGATGTTTGAATTTATCTTTAGTTAGCAAGTAAACCATCATCTCTAGGTAACAGCACATACTAATAAAGTAGCAGCAGATTAACTCCATAGGTTTCAAGCAGAGGTCAATAGGATCTTCCTCTACCTTTGTGTATTCTGAGGTACATCATCATCATCATTGCCTTTCCAACCCTGCCCCTACTAGGGTAAATGAAGCTCCTGGAATGTTGAATCAGTGGGTTACAATTCACGAGGCCAGACCTCTGTTGTTGCTTCCTCTCTCAAACATCCATCATGTTGCTCCTCTGCATTTGAAGCTCTGTGCCCCTAAAACATTGGAATGCCCCGTCCGAACTGAGTATGTGTGGTACTAGATCCTGTGAGACCAGTGAAGCTGTGAGGAAGGGCATAAAAGGTAAAAGAGGAGGTCTGAGCCTACCCAAAAGCAAAGTGTCAGGATTCCATCACAGTAAACAGAACCCTTTTTATTACACACACATACTTTTGAGTTCAGTTTCTCAGCTGAATGTGTCACCTCAAATTCACCAGTTCTGTGATGTCAGTCACCAAAGTGAAACAAGAAAATTTCTTTTCCTAGGTTTCAGTGTGCACTTTCTGACGAGTCACAGAAAAGATGCTTTGCGTTTACCTGGGACTTAACCTCTGAGAGAGATGTCGCTCTGCAGCTTGGCTGGGCTGCTGGCAGAACAGGATTTGAAACCGGTGGTGATTCCGGTTCGACCATAAACATTGGACCATGACTTGTATCTGCATCCCCAAGGATTTCTGTTGAGAGAGAAAAATAAAGAGAAATAAAATCTTTGATGAGTTGGAGCAATGATCTTCTGGTCAACTCATGTGGCAGGGTGTGGAGCCTTTCCAGATTCAACAATGGGACATGCAACGTTAAAGAGAATTTCTTCCTCCTTACATCATTCATTGCATGTTCCTTTATTTGTTCTTGCAGGGAAAAAAAGAAATAAGAAATATATGTCTGTGGAAATTGAAACAAATAAATCAGTTTTATCACATGTAGATTTCTAACATGGCAAGCACTGATGGTAGCTTCAAAGCTGTACCGTCCATCACACCCATTATATGCTTAATGAGCTTTATCACACATACTGGAAAGAGATTGGAAAGGCTTCTTCATGAAAACTTTTCACTGTTGTGTGAATGAAAAGAAACCTGCACATAGTCTTTTTTAAAGAGATAATCTGCTGTATAATCCAACATTTATCATGCTTTTGCAGCCTGCAAGTGTGTGAAGCATCTTTATGAAAAATGTACTGACAGCTCATGAACTAACTTTAGCCTTCTGCTATCATACAGAGCCAAAGAATGAATTTTAAGCCTAATTAACTATAATAATTGCTTAATTAACTGTAATTATTGTTCACTTCAAGATTACATGTGCCACATTTCATTTGCATGTTGTTTTTCATATCCATGACTTTAAGCACTGAAAACAAGGATTTATAAATGAAAGATTGATCATCAAGATGCTGTTGCATACCTACATAAGCAACACCTGCTCCGTCCTACAGACATCACGATTCCAGAATCCAAATACAAACTGGTCACAACACTGAAGATACCCACGGAATTCTGTAAGTGACTCATTCTGGCAGAGAAACTGAGTATCTGCTGCAGGGTTGTATGTACAGAGATACACACGCTGAAATATGTGAACTTTTACACCCGCTGCTGTCACAATTATTTCATTTGACCCCTAAAAATAATTACCAAATAAAATGATGAACCTGCATTGTAGCTGTTGTGGCTATCAGGAGCTAGCTCTTGAAGCTGACTTGCGGTACACTGAAGGGCAGCAATCACACATACCAGTGGATAGAAAAAAAATGTTTGGAAGAAAAGTGGAAACTATCAGAGATCATTCCTTCCCCCCTCCACCCCATCCCACCCCCAAGAACAGATTGTTTCCTATTCAGTGTTGACTTCACTATCAAAAGGACTTAGAAACAAGATTTTCTGTTCCTCCTTCACATGAAAAAACACTCTCGTCTTGAAAGCAGATCCTAGCTTTTACATGATGTTGTTTCCTTAGCAATGTCAATGAACACTGTGCTGTATGTTCAGAGGTGGGGAGGGAGGGAAGCTAAATGAGAATGCAGAAGAACTCAATCTGGAATCATTACAGATTATGTAAAAGCACAAGGCATTCCCCTGTGGTAGTTAGTCCGGGCCACTTGCCTCGTCTCAAAAAAAAAATACTACAACAGAAACAATACTACAAGATTTGGAGAGCTGAGCATGAAAAATTGCTAGAGAAACACTGCTGCTAGATTATCAACACATGCAGGAGCTGTTTTTGAAACGTGTTAGGTATTTACTAGACAGACAAAGGGCATCCTAAATTAAATAAAATAAATTTTTAAAATATATATAGAGAGAAGATACAAACATGTTATGCCAGATACATCTATGGACAGTCTGAGTAAGAAAGAAATATCCCCAGTAGTCAGGTTCTCCAATTAACATGCATTTTCTAACTCTCTATAATGGTCCTGAGCACTCTTAGAGACTTCCTGCAGATTGATCTACAGCATTAACTTATTCCCACACCACAGTGTTCTTAATGCTGCCTGTCCTCTAACAACGCAGCGTTTATCAAGTGACTTGGAGAAATGTCTTAAGCCAGTGAGCCTTATGTAACCCATCTCCAAACAACATTCCGCAAACTGCTTTTAAGTCAAAGTTTGATAATATACAACATACCAGAAAGTACTTTCAGGGCTGACAGTGGTGTAGCTGGTCCAAAACGTTAGGTAACAGCTGTCTTAAAAAGCTTACTCTGTGTAACCAGTTCAATTGTGAAACAGATCAAAACTAAGCAAATGCTCTTATTTCTCTGAGATTATTTTTGCCACATGTTGAACACACTCAATTTCAATCCACTTCCTACGGGTTAAGGGTTGGTAACGTGAGATATTCTTCCCTTGTCAAATTCATAAATATGGAAATTAAAAGAACAGAAAAACAGCTGTTGGATTGCTTTAATTTACACAAGTTTTGATGAATCAGTGCAAGCACATTTGTGTTGTAACACCTTAATAATTATTAATCATATTTAAAACCATGGTCAACAAAATGAAGAGTTTCTATGTGCTTGCAGCGGTTTAATTAAGCAAGTACTGATGTATATTTTCTGATAACAGCAGAGAAAATCGGATAAAAATAAGGGAAGTGAAGGGTGGGCCATTAGTTATAGCACTAGTTTCAACCGCAAAGAAGTAAATGAATTTCCCTGCTTTACCACAGCGATTTATCCCTGTGCTACTTTCTAGCTGGGAAAAAAAGAATTTCCATATTGTGATAGGAATATATGAAGTTAAAATATATTACCGGTTATGAGACACTGCACTATCACCTTTATAGAGTGATAAAAACAATGAGGAGGAGAGCTGTGTGAGGGGACAGAGAGAAGCAGCCTGACCTGCTGGTGTTAATACCTGTCCTATGGAAACCTACTCCAAGAATGGCCAAACTGAGAGCTTTTGAGAAGTGAATTTGACTTAAAAGAATAAGATATCTACTTTACAAGTCAACTTTTCTATAGGCAAGCAATTGCCATGATTTTTGTTCTAATTCTCGAATATTACAGACAAAGAAGAGCGAAGGCAGGGTTTGAATTCAATCCAGTCCTCAGAATAGGAATGCCAAGAATTTCATTGCAGCAATTTTCTGTAAGTTTTTCATTTTGGATTTGGAACATATTCTCTGAAATTATTTCAGATACTGTTATAGAAAATCCTCAGAATCTACATAAATATTGGAGAAGAAATAATGGTCTAATTGTACCTCCAGTTTGGGCAAGCTGCCCTGGTGATGGAGAACGGAAATCCGGCTGTGATCTGCTCTCTGAAGTCAAAGCACTTGGATGGTCCGTAAAAAGTGAATGTCCCATTAGGATTCTCTCTGCTGCTGTGGTCAGCCTTGGTCTTTGACCTTCACTGAGCTCCCCAACACTAGCATCCGAATCCTACATAGAACAGCAGGTATAAAAAACTCCAGTGTACTTCTTCTCAAACAAGGCACTGTTCTCCAATTGCATTAGCACCTAAAGCATACATAAACTTAAGTCTATACTATTAGCATTGAATAAAGAAAACTGGATCTGAGGAGATATCATCTAACTGGGTTTGGAAGTACAACGTACATTTATCAGTACTGGACAGAAAAGAATCACTTACAAGTGACATCACTTCTTTTGCTAGTGGTATCCCAACATCATCAGAACCTCAGTTATATTTTTAGCACGTGAAGTCTTTAGGGTTACACACATGGCCTTGGTTGACTGCCTGACCTTACAACATTGGAAGCAATTATAAGCTGTTGTGTCTCTCTTGTACAGCATGTCAGATAAAACATTCAATTTTTAAGTAGGTTTGGATGCCACTTAAAATAGGGATGGTTCTCTGGACTCTGATTTCCAAAGATGCAGAGCAAAAGGAGCTTGCTTCTGTGCAGGAGATCAGGTCGAACGCACATATATACGTGTGCACAGCATCATTCTAAGGCAATACTAGTAACACCTCGGAGAATATTCTTGCTCTATAAACAAGAAGATACACTTGCAGACACCTTGCCAGAATCTGGTGGGGAGTTTATTAGTATCTTGTATGGACAGACTGAGCAGTCTGTGACTATGGGAAAGGGAAAAAGTGAATTAGAGATGCAGTTGTAATTGGTAGTGCTGATGAGAAAATGTCACTACAATTACAGTCAAACCCAGAGCTGATACTGTAGAAAGCTTTTCACTGAGTCCATCCATCAGAGCTTATTAAGCAAAATAAAGACAAACGAACAGTTAAGGTGGTGAATCAAGTTACTAATTATTTAGACTAAATGGACCAAGACAGAAGGAAGAAGCTGCATATGCATCGGTAACATCACAAAAGGCAATATCTGCTGTAAATAGAGGTGTTCATGAACCATATAGCAGTATTCAAAGTTCACTCCCTTTAAACACTCCTCCAGCCTCGTCAGTTAGAATAGATGCCCAGTCCACATGACTATTCTACACATAGAAAATACTTAGATATGTGGCAAAAAAAATGCCTTTTGACCTCTATGATGCAGTTAGTTACATTATTCTGTTACTCCACTTCTTCTGGCAACTGAATATTAATATTTTGAGGTTTTGTTCTAAGATCAGTATCAACAGCATGTACAAAAGTGCATGTAAACATTTGCTGAGTTATTCTTCATACCTCCCTAAAACACTCCTATGGCTGTTAAAGCGGTGAACTTGTGCTGTTAAACATACCCACTATATTGCTGAAGTGACAGAAAACTTCCCTAGTATTCACAACGACAGGACAAATCTGGTACACCAGAACAGTCACATACACACCTGGAAAATTAGGTATGTGTGATACTATGTACAGACAACTTGTCTACAACAACACTTAACCCGCAGTGGTTTTAAAAAGTTGTATATGAGAATGTAGCCAACAAAGGTGGGATCACTTCCAGCAGGGAATGAAGTGTATGAACCTGTTCTGCAGCCAACAGGAGGGATAAGCTTGAAATATTTTATATACTTTTGAGTAGGAAAGTATCACTTCAAAACTGCTGTATTGAAAGGAAAAGGACCATGAGTTACCTCCAAATGGTAGGTCCCTTCTTGTGCAGCAACAGGTGCTTGGTTTAATTTGGCTAAAAGAGTCAGGACAGGGTCCCTGTGATAGCCTGTATCTGGTCTTGTAACCACTTGTCCTTCACTGGGAGGATCAAAATCCTAAAATAAAGAAACAAAATCCACATAATACCTAATCCAAACCCACTTTTTGTAGGAACTTGGATCATTCTTATTTTAGCTCACAATTAAGCTTTTTTCTTTTACAGTAAGTTGTTACAGTTTCCACACTTTGAACCTGTGTCATGAAAATCAAGGCGTTTAAAAACAAGCAAACCGACAACGCACTGCTTTCTCATTTTACCCACAAACATGCACAGTCTTGACCTGATACATAAGACTCAGTACTTAAAGAAGAACAAGGTCCTTCAAGGCCTCCAAAGTTCAGGGAAACAGTTAAACCCTCACACATCCTGGTTGCTAGCAACAATCTGGCTGCAGAGCTGCTCTCGCCAGCAAGCATTCAGCTTCCTCAACCAGAGAGTCTGGAGTTACGATCCAGCTGACAAAGAGAGGGAAGAACATCTTAGCAAACAAGCTTTCTAACCTGATGAGAAGAACTTCAGGTTCATCTGATAACAGAATCTTAAGGCGAGAGTTTAAGAGAGGAAGTGTGGCAGATAGGAGGCATCTAAAGGAACTTTTACAGTCTTGATCAAGAGGGAGGACATTCTCCTCAGGTGCCTATACATTCACACAGCAAAATCTGGACAACAGAGAGAAAGATCTGCAAGTTCAGGGCAGTCTCAAAACTACGACATGAATGAAATCAGGGATATTAGATGGGAAGGTATGCTCAGGCCAAGTGTGGCCATGTATGGGTAGAAATGTCTAGGAAGGAGAGACAGGGAGAAGAAAAGTCTAGGACATTTTAAACTGCATTACTGATGTTGCAAGGGACCTCTGGAGATTGCCTAGTCCAACCCAACTGCTCATGCCAGCACCTCTTCCAGTGTGCCACCCACTCAGTAAAAGCTTTTATGTTTAAAAGGAATTTCCTGAATTTCGATCTGTGTCCGCTGCCTCCTGGGTACCACTCGGAATAGCCTGGCTCTCGCTTTCTTACTTCTTTTCACCAGGTGTTTGGACACATTGGTAAGATCCCCTCAGAGCTTTCTCTTCTCCAAGCTAAACAATCCAAGCTCTCTTGGTATGACAGATGCACCAATTAGTCCTTTGCTGGACTCACTCCAGTAAATCCTTATCTTTCTTGTAGCGGAGAGCCCAAGCTGGACACAATACTCCAAATGCTGTCTCACCACTACTGAGTAAAGAGGAAGGACCACCTCCCTTCCGTCAGGATCCCCAGGTTCTTTTATGCAAAGCTGCTTTCCCAGTCAGCCCCCAGCATCTACTGGTCCATGGAGTTGCTCTTCCTTGGGTGCAGGACACGGCATTTCTCCTTGTTAAACTTAATGAGATTCCTGTCAGCCCATTTCTCTAGCCCAGTGAGGTCCCTCTGAATGGTGGCACAACCCTCTAGTGCATCACCAGTTTTGTTTCATCTGCAAATTTAGTCTGTCCCATCATCTAGGTCCTTACTGAACATGTTAAACAGCACTGGCACTAGTATTGACCCCTGGCATACGTGACTGGCTCCAGTTGGTTGTGCCACTCACTATAACCCTTTCGGCCCAGTAGCTCAGCCAATTTTCTGTCCCAGGTCAAATCATTCCTTGAATTCACAGACCTCAACGTGCCTATTGATGGTTTGAGTCAGGATCAGAGCAGAAAGGAACACTGGGGATGTTGTGGGCAGGGTCTGCTTCAGAGCACCTGACCCAACAGGTGAAAGAGGAGGCTTTCTACAAAACAGTAACAGGGGTCTGATGAAGGCAGGTCTTTATCCTCCTGGCAGATGCCAACTATCTGGACATCTTCCAGAAAAGCTCTACAGCATTGTGAGGGCAGTCTAGGAAGCTTTTAGAAATCCCTCTGGAGGTCCCTCCTAACCAATACTATTACAATTTCACTATCAATTTTTTTTTAATTCTTTCATAAAGAAAACAGTTTGGTTTAAGCATAGCATTACTTGACCTGATACTTTTTAATGACGGCTATGTCCTACCAAGACGCACAACACAAAGTCAAAGAGGAAAAGTCCAGGCATTTGAGGAAAAGTGTTAAAAGAGAAAGGGAATGGAGAATACCTTGACTTGGGAAGCTTCCAGGACAACAGACTAAAGCAGACGTCAGATAAGAAACTACACCAAAGTTTTAAGCAGCTTTAACTCCAGCCTCAACTAAGCTACTTTAATAACTTAAACACACAAGCAATTAAAAGATGGCTCAAAGTTGAAACAGTTCAAAGCATAACAATACTCTATTCTGTTTAAGTTGTCTTAAAACTAAAAGCAATAAAGAAATAAAAATGTCTGTTAGCTATCTCTCACCTACAGAAGTACATACCTCATTCAGCTTTTTTTTTAAGATACAAGTTAGTTGGTATAGTGTGGGGGTTTTTTATTTGGACTTCTGAAATTCTAACATTCTTTGTAAATGTACGGTTTAAAAGCATAAATCTAAAGACTTTAAAATGCTTAAAGCACATCCAATTTATCAAGGTGTAGAATACCACACCAAATCCATTTCCTTGTGAAACATCTCCTTACCATTTCATTCGCATCACGTAACGTACTGGTTAAGCTCTCAGCAAGGTTTGGAAGAGACGGTCCTCCTTCCACTAAGGCTGAAAAATATTTTAAGTTACAAATACTAAAAAACATGCAAGTGATATGAAAGAAAGCCAAGGCCACATTGTTTAATAATTGTGACACGGTGCTTTAGCAGAGTTGGAAATTCCTACTGCTGGATGTGCGTTATAAAGACATATTTTCAGCTTCCAAGAAAAGTGCTCTTGCACCTTGCTTTCAATAAAAAGTTGCTATTTAGTACCACACGGCACTTATGCGAGACAGTCCCAATTATCTTCCAAGCTGATCTTATGACAAAAGAGCAGATTTAATCTTTTTTCATTACTAAGCAGAGGCATTTTATTCAGAGACAAGAAAAAGAGCAGTAGAGGTCTCATAAATCCAAACCATGAGCTGAAAGTTAAGGACCAGGTTAATGCTTGCAGTTTTATCAGAAAATGTAACTTCAGTAGGCTGAAAGAGAAGTTTATAAAGAAAAAAAATTAATCCAAATTCTAATTTCCACAAACTTGTCTAGTTAGTTACCTCTTTGAGCCAGCATCTGTCCACAGCTGAAGAGTACCTCCCCTTCTGAGATGTGTCTGCCTGCAGTTTCTGTTTCTGTTTCTGTCAGGGTAAGGCTGCTTTCCTGCGTCGACTGCCCAGAACTAACTGTTGGCACGGGTGATGGAACCTCTGGATCACCAGGAAGCAATTCGACGGGCCTGGCTGACGACTTCTGAGATGGTAAAATCAAGACCTCTGGTTCCTCATCATTAGCCACTGACATCTCGCTATAATGTGAGAATAGGCATTATGGATACACCAAAATGCGTCGAACAATATAGACTAAAGTCTTAAATCAGTACTGAAATTAATTTGCAAGTATTTTTTCAAATTGTAAGAGCACAGCATTTTACAGAACAGACAGGGTTAAGTAACATTATTAATTAATTTCTCTTTATAATTAAAAATTCCCCTTTGTATTCCCACTGAGGTAACAGAAAACCAGAAATGCTCATAATACAATATTGCATTGTCACTACATTTGTTACTGGTGGGTGTAACGATATGAGTTTACTAAGTACAGTGCTCAGCAGGACAATTAATAAGGACTGATAAATCCTGAGAAAGGTCTTGATGTCACACTTTTCTCCAAACTATAAGTCAAGCAATTCAGAAAAGAGAATCCTGCCTTGTCTCAATGCCTCCTGACACATACATTAAGCATTTCTTTCTACTGACTTTTTGAGGATATACGTAGAAAGAATACACATCCTCATTGATTTAAGAAATGAGTACACCGCGCAGCCTGTTCAACTCACACAGCCTTGGGACGGAACAGCTCTTCAGTTAAAGGACTGGGTTTCTCCTCTTCCAGAGGAAGTTCTGCATCATCCCATGGGTTTGGAGGCTTTGGATTTTCCATTTTTGCAGCTTCGGAGACCCGCTCTGAGGCAGGAGGACTTGGGGTGGCTGTTCTAGGAGGTGTGTTGACAGGGGTAACCACAGGTGTGCCCACACGACTGGTGACAGCTGGAATCTCAACTCCTCCATGTGTGAAGTCAAATTTCAGATCAGAAAGGAAAGCAGGAAGTAAATCTCAGACAAAGAGCTAGTCAGTTCGACTAATAATTACGGAGACAAGACCAGATTAAGACTAGTTTCTTTTAAGTGCATCTGAAGAAGCTAGAATAAAACCTCAATGGCTTATTTCCATTAATAAGGGAGACTGCTCAGCGTTTTAAAAACTAAGCTGCTTTACTTGGAGAGTGCAAATTTGGCTTAATTAACATTAGAAACACAGGAAGAAGCAAAAGAGAGCTATTTCTCTGATGTGAAAATGAGTGGAGGGGCTGGGAGGGGTGGAAATCACACAGACCATAGAACCATGCATTAAGTTTGAAAATAGAACTGTTACCAAGCAAAAGATGTTTGCTTTTTATACGAATTAGCCCATAATTTCTGTACTACATGAGTTCCCACTTGAATTATAGCCTCAAGAATATTTACCCTGAGAGATAACGTGCCTTTGAAGAAGAAAATTAAAGGCAGTAGATTAAAGCATATTTGCTACTTCTAAACTTCAATTATTATTTTCACTACCTGTTTCTTTATTTTTCTCACGTTCGTGAACATCTCCACTCATTTCTGTAGGAGATAGAGAAGACTCTGGAGTTGCAACTGGAGGCAATTCTTTTTCTGAAGGTGGTGTTGTTGGTGGTGTGGCCTGCGGTGTTGGCAATGGAGTAGGTACAAGAGGCTCCTGAGGGGAAAAAATCGTAACCACAGTTGTTATCTCAATGCAAAATTCCCATCTTCCAAGTATCCCCAGAGATAGCTGAGGAAGAGAGAGAGGCAGGTTATCACAGAACAGGAACAGTTGTTGCTTAGATACATGCTTCATGGATCTGACTGCTCCACCTAAACAAAAAGTTGCACCAGGCCAAATGGTATGTCTGGCCCAAACAAATTAAAACCCAGTAAATGCATTTGGCAATCATTACGTATAGGGTGGAACCGGATGATTTCAGTGGGAAGGGACCTACAATGATCATCTCGTCCAACTGCCTGACCACTTCAGGGCTGACCAAAAGCTAAAGTGTGTTGCTAAGGGCGCTGTCCAAATGCCTCTTAAACACTGACAGGTTTGGGGCATCGACCACCTCTCTAAGAAGCCGGTTCCAGTGTTTGACCACCCTTTCAATAAAGAAATGCTTCCTAATTTCCAAGCTATATGTGAATTATATGAATTCTATGAGTTTTGTTAAAGCATTTAATACAATGTTAAGCAAGAAACTGTCTCATGACATGGTTAAAATTGAGTCAGCGTGATATTTTACAGTATGGGAATCGCTAAAGAGAAGATTACAAACAAAGCAATAGCCAAGACGGGAAGGCACTTAAGTAAGCACAAACATAGTTTGATGTTTCTTAAGACATGACAGCCATGGAGATAAATCTGACAAGCAAGTATGATGGTTGTCGTTTAGCCTGCTAGGGAGGAATATGACAGATCATTCCAGGGTTTTTCCAGCCCTGTTCTCTGACACTTCATAAAGAAAACAAGATAATGGGACCAAAGGAAGGCTTCCAGGCTAGTTTCTGAAGAAGAAAGCCTCAGACTGGTGATTTTTATTAAAAACTCTCATGGGAAGTGGCACATGCTAACCCATTTGGCAGCTCACACACAACTGCATGACACCGTTAACACCAAAGAAGTCAGTAACTGGGCAGCTGAAGTTCTAGGCAGGAAACTTCACAGCAGGAAGGGGCAGATCAAGAATGCATAAACTACGTGTTCAAAAATTTCTAGTGTAAGCTGAGCAAAAACGGGAAAAGAAGGAAAAAAACCTATGAATGTACAAGTTATCCAAAGGATAACTAATTATCCTCAAATGTGGAAAGACTGAAAAAAAACCCACCATAATTAGCTAAGTGAGATTCCAACAAAGGTGGGAGAGTATCACTACTATGGTTGAGGCACTGAGGAAACTCCCATCTCACATACTACATCATTATGTTTATTAAAAATGTCTGTTAGCATGTTAGTGTCACCCATGGTCGAGACCAGTCTAAACTGGAAAACAGGAAAGCACTCCCCATCAGCAAGGGCGGAAAAATGGTACCCATACAGATGATCGCTTTATTTAGCCTAATCAAACAAAGGCCAAAAAGGACAGAACCAATCTCTTGAAGTGCACAAATTAATAAATATATAGTAAGGAGAACACAACTGTTTCAGCCTCAGGGCATTTCAGTTTAAGCTGGTGCAGAAACAAGGCGGCTTAGGAAGGCCCTTAGTAAATGCAGCAGGACGATTACAAGGGGGTTCTAAGGATCAGAAGCAGCAGCTATAAAGAAGAGTCCTCTTGAACATGCCACCCTCCTTAACCTGCAGTGGAGTGGGGAAGAGCACTTTAGATGCAGGATGGCTGTACTGAAGCCCACAGCAGTAAAACGATTACTTGTGACTGTAGAATAACCCGTTGGTCACCCACAGCAGGCACTGGGGTTATGTCACTCTACATGTACTGTAGCAGAATAGAATAACTGATCTCACTTTCAACAGAGCTTTGAATAGTCTGATTTTTAACTGCAGCAATTTCCACATTCATCCCAAAGACATTATACCACACCAGACTGTAGCGCAGCCATGTTGTTATCAAAGTAAGTGCCAGCTGTCATTTGAATATCAAAAGGAACAGAGAAAATTATCCTGCATTACAGGAAGCTCTACTAATCATTTATGCATTTACCAAAAACCACTGAACTCAAAACTTAGAAAGAATTAATACTCATTTTTACAGATATTAAAGAATGGCTGCAAGCCCGTATGACCCAAAAATAATATCGCTCTCAGCTTCCATTTCTTCCTATATGAAAAAATCAGTTTCTTCACATTTAATTTCTTTGCAAGAAAGTAGCACAGCTATTTTTGTTGAAAATAACATGAGCTGTCTTTTGGCAACATGAAATTAACTACCAAGTCTTGCCCTTAGAAATCAGTTTTGTGCTCAGCCTTCAGGTAAATAAATAAATACAGCATGTTGCATGCAGCACAAAGGAATTAATTTCTTTCTTTTCGAATTTTTTTGTACGTGAAATAGGTTTAATTCTGTTGCTTGCTGGGGTATAATAAGGAATAATAGAAAAATGCAAATCATGGACATTCAGGTCATCATTTTTCTGCCATCTTTGTCTTGCACACAGTTGAACCATCACACCACGAAGAAATTATCTCTTAGAAATTCCATAGGAAAGCTTAAATAAAAGGGATTCTTACCATCAAGGTCATTGCACTTGGAAGAACACTTGTAGCAGGAACTTCTTTCTGAGCCTGCTTGTTACCCAGCATGGTCGCAATTGTTTCACTGAGAGCTTCGTTTATGAAATGACTTATCATTTCAGAGTCCACAGGTACGCCAGCGTTGATAAAGAGCTGAAATCCTCCACCGCCTGCAACTTCCACTGAAAATGAAGAAACATAAAGCACACATCCAGGTCTAGCTTCTTAAAATGCACGTACTGTACTGCAGCAAACCATTTTAGTCCCCATGAACTTTTAAACATTCCTTTGCAAAAAGTGATTTATTTCACAGACAAAAAAATAAGAGTAGAGAAGTAATTCAGGATCATAGAAGCAGCAGCAAAGGGCAACGACATCACAGGAGAAAAAGATTTGTCTCCCATTCTCACACATTTATGAGGGAGGTAATTTTTGACCTGTCTATTAACAGAAGAAAGGCAAACAAACATGACATGCTTAGCAAAATGCCAAATCTGATTTAGCTGGCCGATAACAGAAGTTGATTTGTACAGTGGTGGGTTTTATGAGTTCTTTTTTCTTTTTTTAGACCATTTACTTCATTATTTCAATGGCACGCGTTATACTTGCTCTGTCTCAACATAAATTAAAGCCTGCGCTTCTGCATTGTATACTTTCACTGGTTCAGCATTAGCCACTCTTAGGCTCAGGCAGCAGCTACCTACACAGCTTGTTAAAATTAGCCAAAAAATCGTGATAATCCATCTGCTGAGAACCCTAACTCCTACTTACCAATGTCAGAGGGTACAGTCTCGCTGACTTCACTCTCGGAGGTGCTAACACTGGGCACTGTTTCTTCCTGAACCGGGTACATCCCACCGATCATTTTTGCCATTATTTCTTGTTCCACCCTGGCAGAATAAAACCCATTTAACTATCAGCAAACAGCAAGACGCCTAAAAGAGCATTCTTGGCATAAATGCAAGGCAGCTCAAAGGAGAAGGGAGGAGAAGAAAGGGAAGGTATCCTTATGCAATCATTCCTTCTTCCATATATATTCTCTCGCCACTTCATTACCTTGCAACTCACCAATTTATCAACCTGTTTTCTATAGTTTCTCTCCTTTGAATCAGTTCATCCAAAACATCAGAAGACCGCTGAGGAGTAGAAGCCACTGGAGGAAACAAAGGCCCATTGTATTTTGGCGAGGCAACTTTAAGCTGTCCATTAATCTCCAGAAGAGGCTCAAAGAAGTCTGGAATTTCATCCCTCTCCTCTTCCTGATCCTAATAAATAAGTATTAAATTAAGTTATGGTGCGTTTCTGGAAGGCAATGTCATTGAGGTAACCGTCAGATTTTTTTTCTTTAAGAAACATTTGTAGCTGTGTCACAGCACACAAACCACATTCTCCCTTCTCAGTATGTTGTAGTTAGTTGATGCAATACTAAACTTAGCAAATCATAAATCTGTAGAGGTATAAAGCTATAGGAACTGCTAAGTAAAACATGATTTAGCTCATATTTCCTGTGCTGCTCAGGGCAGGGAGCCAGTGGTAATGCTAATACTTGAGAAATTTACTTGTGACATGAGTCAGGTTTCTTTAATATATACTCCAGAAGTGCTCCTCCTTTAAACAAAGAGTTTAGGAAACTTTCTGCAGTTACTCGTCCAGTTAAGTTTTTTGGTTTGGGGGTTGTTTGGTTGGTTTTATTAGAAATAAAACTTTTACTTTATAGACTTCTGTCTGAAAAGATACATTCCCAAAGGTTAACAAGCACAGTCAGTCAAAACCATCATAAAGCTCCCAGCACTGAAGACTAGATAGTAATAGTTTACTCATATGTTACATGTCTGTTTACACTGTCATTAGCTTCAGCTGCCTAAAGTTAAACGGTATTCCTGGGTAATGGATTCACAAGACCCTCACAGACACTTAGAATTTAACCTTAATGTGTTACTTCTATAAAGCTACAGAAGTTTCTCCGTGTGTGTTACAACGTTTGACTGCTCCAAAGATGCCACCCTCCTTTTCCCCGCCAAGCACACACACAGCACCAAGCCCAAAAAGCAGTCACCAACCCTCCAGCTCGTAATGTAACACTTGAGAAATGTCTCGTGATGGATGAGAACCTGCAAACTTCACTCATAATATTAAAAACAAATGTCTCTAATAGGAATATGGTTCTCTAAGAAGAAAATTGGGCATGCCAGAAAGAGATGAAGGGCTGAGCCCTAAATTACCAGTGAGAAGTATGTAATGGTGCATAAAAGAGCTCTCTGTAAATCTACGTTTACTGTAAATCTACATCTACTATGATGAATCACCAATACAGTGAAAGGAGAAAAAAGTCTTCTTTTCCCCTGTATAAATTAAATTTACTTTTAACCCATAAAATGAAAAAACCTCGCTATATACTTTCTACGAATAAAAGAACAAATAACTAAAACCAGAAAGAACAGAGAAGGGGGGAAAAAAAGGTAGTAACATTTTCCTGCCTCCTTCCCAACCCGGCGGTAATACTTCTCTCCTATCCTAATATCCTTTAAAACTGAAAAGTCAGATAGGTCCATGATGGGGATTACAACAAATACCTATTGGGCAGCAGGATCTTTCGGGATCTTTAAAGAGTCAGAATTCTCCAAAGAAAAGCTGTAACTTACAGAGCAGGCAACCCAGAATGTGTCTATGGGGGTGACAAACAAAGATCTCTGACCCATTCTAGGCACAGAAATAAGACGGTGAAGGTAAACCCGGAATGGCCCTGGCCGCCTCGCCAGCTGATAAGCAGTTCATTCTGTTCAGATATGTGTACCCATAATTCATCCTGACAGCAAACGTAAAGATGTCTTTGTCCAGTATTTCATTATACATTTTCTTCTGAGTGCTCTACTCCATAAATTTGCTTTGATGTTGCCCATTTAATACAATCTTTTCTGAAAGTAGGCAAAATACAAACATCTGGATTAAATAAACCAAGTACAGACAATAAATCTTGCATATATTTAGTAGCTTCTGAAAAACTCTTGCAGTTCTCCTGCATTCCTAAACTACGTGCAAAAATATTTTATATTCAATAGTGCACAAATCCAAAAGAAAATTATATTCATTTTGGGGTGATACATTATCTCTGCTGAAATTAAATAAAATAGCAGAGTCGGTATTTAATTATACAGATTGAACTGGCACCTTGTAGACCAATCCTGAATAATCTGCACTCAATTCTGCATTTTACCTCCCTGGAGACTGTTGAAAATATCTATCATGAGTCCCAATCAAAATATGGCATAAATTAGGAAGTCTTGCAGTTATGATTGGAATATTAATCACTGTACTTTATTATAAAATATTGAGCCAAAATTCTATCACCCAAATTACTTCCAGATAATTAAAAAAAAAGGTTAAAAATTATGAGGTGGTATCGATTAACTTTGTTCCATTGCCAAACATGTATGTGCACAGTCTTCTATTAAAGCCATCCAAAACCGAGTCATGGATTTCCTCTCAAGTGATTTCTAAAGCCATTTTCACAAGCCAGGTCAGGCTGCACTGCAGGCACCACCTGTGACCTTCTGTCTGCAGAGCTCCACGTATAAAAAAATCACCGAGCATCTACGGGAAACCAGGGTGGAGGAAAATAGGTTTACTCCCATCTCTGCACGTTATGGATGTTGCAGTGGTATTCAAAACAGAAGCAGAAATTCAGAGAAACAAGTCCCCATCTTGCAACCAGGGCATGTAAAAGTGTCGCTGATCTTAAATCCTAGTAAGTTTGCTCAAGGTACTGCAGGATGTGGCTGCTCAGGTCAGTAAGTCCGTTCTGCGCTCACGTTTTCTGAGCAAGTTTCTCCCTCTGGAGTAAGGCTGGGTCCACGCAAGGGCTGGCCTTAGGAAACCTCTTCTGTGCAGACACTCTGAACCTACTTTGTTGTAGGTGCAACCATTGATCAAAAATAAGTACGTGTGTAAATCCGAGCTGTAACAGCTTTTTCCGCTTTATTCCATATGTGAATTTTCTTACTGTGAAATAAGAGTATCTCATTCAGCTATTTTGGAAGATGGAGCTCTGGGCGTTTACACAGCAGACAGCAAGGCGGCAATGGGAGAACAGGGCACAGTATCTCTTCCCATGACGGGGCTTGTGGTTTACAGGTCGTGGCACATTGCATTAGTCCTCAAAACCATTAGATTATGGAATAAAAGGCTTGTCTCCACCCGCACAAGGGAGCACAGAGGAATGACAACAGCAGGAAGAATAACTGAATACGACAGAGCACCCCGATGCGGCTGCTCCCAGGGTACTGCAGCCCCAGTGCCCAGGAGTGAAACCCAGCCAGATGAGCTCATGGAAAGACTCTCCACAGCACGTTCCATAAGGATGAGGTGACGACACAAAAACTTATTACGGGATGAAGGGAAGAGGATTTTGGGAAGGTACAACGCTTTTTATGCGGTGTTTACAAGGAGGAACCAGAAGTGAGGAAAGGGAAGGACCAAGGTGGTTTGGAGAGGTCCAGATGTGGGAGAATAGAGGGATAAGGGGACATAAGTGGCTGGCCGAGGTAATCAAGTGGCTGCCTACGCCCGACCAGCAGTCTCTTGAGTCTCCTCACTAAATGCCATTTCCAGCTACTTTCCTGAGCAAAGGGCTTTCACGGGATTGCACGTCCAGGTGCCAGAGCTGGGGAGGGCAAGGAGCCAGGGCCAGCTGCGGGGTAGACTGAGTGTCTAATGCCAGATACTGGAGGGATCCACACTGCGTGTGTGCGTGTGCCTGTGTACATACATGGATACACACACATCTGCGTGTAGACACACGCTAGCACATGTATATTCATCAGCTGCCATCCAGAGGGACCTGGACAAGCTTAAGTGGGCCCATGTGAACCTCATGAGCTTCAACAAGGCCAAGTGCATGGTCCCACACCTGGGTCAGGGCAACCCCTGGTATTAATACAGGCTGGGGGATGAAGGGATTGAGAGAAGCCCTGCAGAGAAGGACTTGGGGTGCTGGTGGATGAAAGGCTGGATGTGAGCTGATGATGTGTGCTCACAGCCCAGAAGCCAACCGTGTCCTGGGCTCATCCCCAGCAGCGCGGGCAGCAGGTTGAGGGAGGAGATCCTGCCCCTCTGCTCCACTCTGCTCTGGGGAGATCCCCCTGCAGTGCTGGGTCCAGCTCTGGGCTCCTCAGCACAGCAGAGACATGGAGCTGCTGGAGCGGGGCCAGAGGAGGCCACAGCAATGACCCGAGGGTGGAACCCCTCTGCTGGGAGGAGAGGGGAGAGAGCTGGGGATGTTCAGCCTGGAGAGCAGAAGGCTCTGGAGAGACCTTAGTGCAGCCTTTCAGTACTTAAAGGGGCCTGTAAGAAAAATAGGGCCTCTTGCAACAGGACGGGGTGACGGTTTAAACTAAAAGGGGGGAGATTTAGACTAGATAAGGAATAATTTTTTTTTTTTTTTTTTTTTTGTTACACTGAGAGTGGTGAGACTCTGGCCCAGGTTGCCCCAAGAGGTGGCAGAAGCCCCATCCCTGGCACCATGGCAGGTCAGGTTGGCCCTTGGGGCTCTGAGCACCCTGCTCTGGTTGCAGATGTCCCTGCTCCCTGCAGGGGGTTGGATTGGATGAGCTTTGAAGGTCCCTTCCAACCCAAACCATTCTATATTTCTGTCCCAGACCTCCATCCTGAACTGTCAGAGAGGGGAACAGGATCAGCACGTCGGTGCTGTTTGAGCGCTGATCTGTGCAGCCACTCATGTTCACGTCCACATATAGGTGTGTGTGCCTGTGGGCAATCGGCCTCACTACCGCCTGTACCTGGGAGCAGGCAGCTGGGCAGCCTTGCCTCTGCTGGGCTACCAACACTCACAACAAGCATTTCAGCTCCTAAGTATCTCCTAGTGGAAAAGGCAAAAGCAATCCTTGGAAAAAGAAATGTCTAGGACGTGGTCCTGAAACCTTTTTGCAATATCCACCAGGGAAGAAAAAACCAGAAAAAAAGAAACAGAAAAAAAAGAAAAAGAAAAGAATAAAAGATAAGGAAAAAAAGACAAGAAAAAAAGAAAAAAGGGTGTTTCACACAAATAATTATCCTCTCCGTTTCTAACAGAATTAAGTTTTCATAATAAAAGGGGTGTGTGGGGAAGACAACAATAAGCTATTTTCCTGTATTGCATTTTATGCACATTCTTTCATTAATCTGAAGCCTCTTTTATAACAATAACTTTGCTTTCCTTTGATCTCTTAAATACCACTGCCACTCCAGAGGCCGATTTTATGCTTTCACGTTGTGTTTGCCTTGCACATTTTTAAGAACATTGCCTGTGTGGTCATAGGCCAAACATATGCTTCGCTTGGAACATTTTTTGGAATTGTGGTTAAAATATATCCCATTGCCAGAAATAAAAGATAAAAGCAATCCAGGAGAAAAATAAAACAGAAGAGATGAATATCTATTATTCACATATGAAAAATTTAACGTTGCAGCATTTTTTTTTCTGCTAGTTCATACACTGATCTCTTAAATAGCTTTCCTATTTGTTTTTGTAAATATTTATTATATATCTAATTATAATTTATAATACATAATATCATTTTATTATATAAATAGATTGTCTATTTGTTATATATAAATATATATGTTACATATAACAGTATATAAGAACATAATATATATGTATTATACATTACAATTACATATAATTGATTTTATATATAACACATTATGCAATATTAATATTATCAGATCTATTAATATATTATATTTAAATATATTTTGTACCATATATATTATAATATAGAAATTATTTATTATATTATTATTATATTAAGTTGTCCCAGTGTAGAGATGGGGACAACTCAACGCAGGGGACAACTCAATGTGTAGAGTTGTAGAGTGGTCTCAGCACTGAGTTGTCCCAGTATTGAGTTGTCCCAGCGTAGAGTTGCAGGGGACAACTCAATGCGTTTGACAACTCTGCGCTGAGACAACTCAACACGGGTACAAATCCAGCCCCAGTATTGTCTGTATTTGTAAATATATCATTTTATTATTATTTTCATTAAAGCAGTTTTAGTTTTCTTTGCCAATCCTTATTCCCTTTCTCTTCCCCTTTGGAGAGGTAGAGCGGTTAATAGAGAGCCCTTGCCATTTGTCTAGTGGCCGGCCCAGCCCTAACCCTTGACACAGACACACCAACAAGGCACCCAGTAAAACAAACATTTTGTGAACTCCGCATGGGCTCCATGAGAGGAGCAGCACGACGTACGCAGACACTGCTTGTCTTTTCTTTTTTAGCTACATAACGTTTGACTGAAATGAGACATTATGCTAAAGCATTTTAAGACCTCAAAAGCATATGCAAATTGCTCTACACTGAAAATTTCTGAAAGGGAACCCTCAGGACATATTTTCACACTTTAAAATACACCTTTCTTAAAATCTGTAAGAGCACCTTATATATGCATTACATTTAGAGTTTGAAATGGTGAAATCTAAGTGCTATAATCATCGCCGATTTTACACAACTACTTTTCTTTCTAGTGGATTCTACCACATCCAAATAAAGGTAATTTTAGGTTTTTATTGTAATTCTTCAAAGGTCCTTTACCTACTAAGACACAGTAATTTCTAACAAGTTCAGTATTGCTCACAACGTGTATTTTTAAGTTGCTAGTAAAGCAAATTGATTTTCTATGTGACAGAATAATAGAAAACCAATATAAAAGCATTTAAGAGGAAAGGACACCTTTGCAATATAATTACCTGCATGACATCAGTAGCATCAATGAAATTACCTCCTGGCAAGTTTGTGTCTTCCTCCTCACTGCATACATCTTCTGGAGTCTTACAAAGACAGATCAAAATTGGAAAGCATTTCATTTTGGGGGAAAAAGAAAGCATTAGCAGAAAAACTTCACGACAAGAACGCAACTAAATCACCACTCACTGTCAACAGCCTGAATCCAGAAAAAATGCTTTACCCATCTTAAACGTTAGAAGGAATTTCTTTGCATAGCATCAAGAGAGATGATCAGAACTTGTCCTTGTATATTGACATCTAAAACCTGCTGTTAAATCTAATCACGTACCTCAACAATAGAAGTTCTAGGGCAATACCTGTAACTCTTACTAAAAAAATCCAGTAAGACAAAATATTGTCCACAAAGGACAGAAGAGAGTCTAGAAGTATCTCAAGCAACTTACTTATGTGTGATTTCCATTATTAATATCATTTTTAAATAAGAGTCACTATTTTAGTCCACATTCTCTGAGTTATTCAGTGAACACCTTGACCACAGGACACTGGAGGACCAAAGTCCTCATGTCAGACTAGCAGCTAACACACAGGGAAAAGAGAAGGTACAATAACCGTACAAATCTGATCACTGCATCACCCTGCCTGCACACTGTCCAGTCTGTGCAATGCAAACAACAGACTGAGTCTACTGGAAGAAACTACCTGGTATCCTGCAAACGGGTGCCCTAGTTTACAACCTTACATTCAGCAGTTAAACCTTTCAGTTGCACAAACCCCTTCATTACCACTTAGATTAAAAACTCTTCAGAAAAGTTATGTGGAAGGAGAGTAGAGTAGCCCATCCAGTTCTGCACACAACAGGCTACCAGTGAACAGGCTACGCAGACATGTCACTAACCACCCAAGAACAGCCAAGGAGCAGATGGAGGAATGAAGAACACCCTCAGACTCATGCCAGAGCGCTGAGACCAGTATAAATAAGACAGAAATGGGCCAATAAGAGATTACAACTCTTCACAGGACAGAGAAACACTCTTTTTCTATGAGTCTTGATATGGTGATTATTTAATCTTGAAGAACAAGGTGAATTCTTCAGAACAGTAACTCCATTTTTCCTGAAACTGTCTAATTTCTCTAACTAAACCAGGGTAGCGAGATAACTTTGTAGTAATTTAACATATCCTCTTTTTTAACCAATTTCAATTCACAGACGTTTAGACAATCGATACCTGTATTACAGCATCGCCAGGAGGAAGCGCGGGTTCAGAGCCTGGAAGAACGTGGTTTACGCTCACACTGTCACTTGAAACACTGTCGATATCTACATTTGGTAACACCTAGGACAGAAAAAAGCAACATTGTGCAAAAGAATGTATTCGCTTGGCTACCGTCGATGAACTTTTTAGATTCTCTCTTCCACTTGCTACTGAGCCACTTCAACTTCAGCAACCTCCTTTTCTCAGACCTCTATCTGATACCAAAACTAACCCCAGAAATATTCACCTCTTGCAGCACCTGATTTCTCCTGTTTTCTAATTCCCTGATACTTTGTCTTGCATGTGACCAACGGTGACTATACCTAAAACCATTTTTATGGGAGATGTGTGTTTGACTTGCAATTCATTTACACTGTGTTGGCCTACAGGCCACTGCGTAAGCTGGTTATTGGCTTCATGTTGTCATTCATCTGGTATAGTAAAATAAAGGGATAATTGTATTACAATATAATGTAATAAAGGCATGTCCACTACAGCATCAAAATGCGTTGTGGTTTAAGAACAAAGATTTAAATGCTTGATTAATTCTTTGGTGGGGGGAGGCATGAGGCAGGGAAAAAGCCACCTTAAACATTGAAGAACTGGGTGAAATAACGGCAAAATGCATGTGGGTGGAATACAGTGATAGAGCAAGGGAACAAACCACATGCTACTCTACCTGTACTTTGAGTTCCATGAATCATTTGTATCTGAAAGGTGTGTGTAGGAGTCTGTATATTCTCAACACTTTGAATCCAAAATAATGAACGTGTAAGAAACATTCAACTTCCTTGACAACAGACTCGTGAAAAAAAGTTTAAAAACCCAAACCAACCCACTAGGTAAGGACTGCAATGGTTGATTCATCAGGAGTGAAATCCTTGGGTTGAATATCATGCTTGAAACAGAAATCTTAAAGGCCAAAGCAGTCATCCAAGAAATCTGACATTTATATTACTAATAATTTTTTTATTCCAAGTTTGTTCTAGATCAAAAATCTCATTTAAAAACAAAAAAAGACATAGAACTATTTTACAAACACCCTGCATAGATGACTTGCAGAAGAAATAGTTTTTTATTTTGGTCAAAAGATAACAATAATTGTTAAAATCCAAATAAAAATACTAGCATAGCACGACAACTTGGCCACACCATTCTGTATGTTTCTAATGCTTACTGAAAACCTCCTACTGATGTCCAGGGGAGTTACTGATGGATGAGACTGTCTTTAGAAAGTAGTTATTAAAATAAACAATGTACCTGCACAGACAGTTGAGGTGGATCCTTTTTCTCTGATCTCATCTCTATTACAGCTACGTTTGGCTTTTTGGTCTCAGCTGCTGGTTTTGGTGGCACTTGAGGAACAGAGATTGGAACTGTGACAGGGTGCGGTTTCCCCACAACTACTCCAGCAGGCTGCAGTGAGGTGTTGCTGATTTGGGTTTGACCTAAGGGCAGTTGGAAAATAAAGATACAGACAAATCTCCACAGTCAGTAAATTAATAAATTAATTACCACTAAATTCCAGGTGTCTGTGTTTCACAGGAGACAGAGACCTCGAGCGCAATTACAGACCAGTTAAAAAGTTCCCTATTAACGCTAGCTAAAGCACAAAGCTCCATGGGGTAATTTTAAAGCTTTCCCAGCAGAAACTGTAAATTCAGCACAGCCATTTTTAAAAATTATTCACTTTTCTTGACTTCGGTGACACCTACTGCTGAAAACGAGAATAACTACACTGTGTTTGCTGTTCAAAATCTACACGCCATGCTTCCCCCACCTCACATTTTCTTAATCATATTAAAAATACTATTACACCTTTTAGAGCAATCCACACGTTTTTGAGACACCCTTTTTAAAAAATAATTATCTTCTTTAAATGCCAATATAATACTAATCCCTTCCTGAAACAAGGCCTATATAAACGTTCTGTTGAAGGTCCAAAGATACAAAGGCCATAACAACAAATTTAGTGTGTTTGGCACAACCCTACTGAAATTGTTGGGCTGAAGTTATCGTAAGTGTTGAATCCAAGGGCAAATGATCTGGATCCTGCTTACGTAGATACCAAACTTCAAGCCAGAACAAGAAACCCAGAAATTTAAAGCGTACCAAAGAAGGTACGTACAGCTAAGCAAATAATCACCCCATCAGGGTGTCACCAGAAACCCAGCACCAAGAACGAGGAGAACCAGAACACTTTAAACTGTTGCCCCGTGTAGATTTCTCAGCAGCTGCAAATCTCATGGGCCAGGGCAAATCACTGACTTAAGAAGATCTAAGTTGTATTTCCATGAAGTAGCAGTAATTAACCTTCACACATCCTTTTACAGGTTATGTGCTCCTACCTAGCGGAATAGCCATAGGAATCAGGTGACCTTCCAGTGGACCGCAGACAGCAGGCACATCTCGAAATGGACTAAAAAAATACTGGTTTTCTTGGGCATGAGTGTATAAAGGCTGCTGCTTCCGAGGGCTGGTTATCACTTTCTGCGTGTGAGAAGCAGTCTGTGTTCTCGCCGACTTTACCTTTGTACCTGAAACAAGAGCAGATAAACCACGTGTCATTAACACATACAAACCCAGTAACATCACACACCCTTCTAAATTAAACCCTTCTACTGAAAAAAATTATAAATTTTTGCTGTGGGATGGAGGGAATGAGGGAGGGAGACGGGAAAGGCAGAATCTAAAAGTGCTAAGTTAGCAGTCTTAATCCACCAGACTGGCAGGTACTCAAGGGAACAGGTCTAACCTACAAACCCCTGCTTTAACAACTCACTCCTACTGGAAAATAAAGCCACATCTAATACCTGTCATTCTTGACTTGCAGCATGGAAGAAGCACTGATTTCTTTGTCCAGTTTTGAAAATTCATTGTTAAATGGGCACCCAGAAGTAATTTGTATGTAATGGTGCCGAAGCACATAGCAGAGGACAACATTTGTTGCACTGTTGCATTTCTCACTACGCAAGGTCTTATTCAATCTCTATCCTTTGCAAACAATGGATTGCAGAATCACAGAACTGTTTTCGTTGGAAAAGACCTTTAAGCTCATAGAGTCCAACCGTTAACCCAGCACTGCCAGATCACCCCTAAACCACGTCCCTCAGCACCACATCTACACGTCCGTTAAACCCCTCCAGGGATGGGGACTCCAACACTGCCCCGGACAGCCTGTTCCAAAGCCTGGCAACCCTTTCTGTAAAGAAATTTTTCCAAATATCCAAGCTAAACCTCCCTTGGCACAAGGCCGTTTCCTCTCGTCCTGTCGCTTGTTACTTGAGAGAACAGACTGACCCCCACCTTGCTACAACTTCCTTTCAGGGAGTTGTAGAGAATGATAAGGTTTCCCCTGAGCCTCCTCTTCTCCAGCGTAAGCACCCCCAAGTTCCTCAGCTGCTCCTCAGTGCACTTGTGCTCCAGACCCTGCATCAGCTTTGCTGTCCTTCTCTGGACACACTCCAGCACCTCAATGTCCTTCTTTTAGTGAGGGGTCCAAAACTGGACACACTATTCGAAGTGTGGCCTCACCAGTGCCACGAAGAGGAAGAAAATATACTTTTATATATATAGGGATATTAAGGAAATTATTAACTTTAATTTAAATGCATAAAACTGCCTGAAACATCCCCAAAAAGGAGTCAACGATCATGAATCAAGAAGTGTTTCTACTACTTTTTAGTAAGCATTAGAAAATAAACCTGGAAAGAATCACGTTGGTAACCAACTCTCTATCTTCCCTGCAGCTGAAAAATGTCATCTTACTCCTCTGTTGTTTCTAATCATCCTCCTTCCTGTATTAATGGCCAGTTAACACATAGCAACAACCATTTTGTAGCTCTGTTCACATTTAATAGCTTCCCAATAAATTGAAGAATAAAAGTCAATGATTATAAAATTCAGGGATAATAGAGATTAACAATATGAATTTCAACAAATGAGGACAAGTGAGTAAGGCAATTCACTCCAGAAGTGGTATTTTTGTACACAAGAATTATGGGCTTCAGCCTAGAAAGAAGAATGGCAAGTCATAACTCTTCAATGAGAAAATACAGGTTAGAAAAAAGCGTCTCTGGAAAAGGTCATGTTGGATAAGCAATGTGATGAGAAAACATAGGGTCGATGTGATAAATATAATCTAAACCATCTCAAAGGATGCCAGTGCAGGTGAAGGCTTCCACATAGGACAATTCTGCATTCAGTACTGATTCAGTACCTCTGTAAATATTAAAATAGATTGGACATTTTCATTTTTTAAGGAAAATCACCTAGAAACTGAAGTAGCAGTAAACTGAAGCCAAGAACTCACTATAAATCACGTTCTATATTTGAAATGTCCCATCTACTTTTGAACCATAAGGTATGTGGACATGGGAAGACGTAATTTAGGGCAGAATTTCTGATGTCTTTAAATGATGAGCACGTGCCTTTCTGCAAAGCATAGGTTAGCCAGGAAAACTGTTTTTTTAGTCAAAGACAAATTACTGGACTCAGCAACATAAACAGATACAGTTCAGTGGCTTGTGATTTAGAAGAGGTCATACAACACGATCTAACAGCACCCCCTGGCCTTGAACTTCTGAGTAAAAGCAGAAATTGGCCACATATCTGTAATACTGCCAGCTTGTAAAAACAAGGTTCTCACAGTGAGAATGATTAAGTACCGTATACACACCACACCTCATTTTAATCGCCTTCAACTTTTCATTTCCCCCTGGAAAGTTTATTTGCACTGGACAGAAAATAGACACTTAACTACACTTAGATTGAAAAGCCTTGTGTTTTACATATATTTATCAGTACAAATCATGCAAGAAAACAACTCCATCTTTTTTTAGGAATGCCCTCTTAATCATAAAAGTGTTAGTTGGATTTTTTTTCCTAACTTCCCATAAGAACCCAAGCATTAGTCACTACAGTTTATTTGCAAAGAAAATGGTTGGAAGAGTTATAAAATGACTGAGAAGCGACTCTCCAGATGGCCATTTCAGGCTTAAATAAACATCCTTATTCTAACACTAATTTAAAACAAGCTCAGAGGACTGGTCTAACAAAATAAGAGTCATTTAATACGTCTGGATTTTCCAGCCAATCAAACCCAAGGCCAACGACTTCCAATAACTTTTAAGCCTTTATCACCTGGTACATCAAGGCCAGGAAGCGAATCTGTGGGTCCAGATCCGTGAAGGAAAGAACTAACCATGCCTAATGCGAGCAGGATTTCTTCCTTTCTCTTGTTAAGAACCTGGTGCTTTAAAAGTGCTCACGCAATGTTTCATTTTATTTACACTCCTACCAGAGAGGAGTACAGATCTGTTTCTAATTTTATTATTTATACTTCCCTGCCATAACAGCATCTTTCAGAAGAGCAGCCCTCAAAAGCATTTATCCCTTTTGTCTTCGTGAGGCCCATGTGAAACACAGAAGTATTTATTACTTTTCCATTTTATTGGCGAGATGCAGGAAAGCACAAAAATTAAGCATGTGTCTTAGAACAGTCAAAGACAAGTAATGCCAGTATCAAACAAAGGCTGACCTCTGTCTAAAGGCATTAAATCAGGAAACTTGGAGAAAAATTGGAGTGCTATTCTTTAAGCAACATGCAAAAAATTCCATATTCTTCCTTTCTTCCCTTAGATAAGAATACGAGGGGGTGTCTTATTTTATTTACTGTCAAGACAGAGACAAACACACAACTTTCTGCAACCACAGTCTGATGTGAAAAATAGAGATAGGACTTTTACAGCGGTTTTATTACGGCAAACACACGTGTTGCTGTGCTGCTATAGTATGACTTAATGACTTGGAAGAGAATCACGCTGGGTAAAGGCTATCCAGAGTTCACTCTCTTTTCAAGCAAGCAGCTTTGAAACCGTTATTTGTCACACGCAGGAGTTCTGGAAGCCTGAAAGCAGTGCAGATCCAGGACACGGTTTCCTCTTTCATTTCTACCCACCTCTGACAGAAAACAAGCTGAAGCACAGGAGAGGCTTATTACAGCTGCAAGTAACCTGCACCTTCACATCTCACTGACACTACTGAACTAAACATGCCATCAGGAGAAAATTGGTAGCTTTAAATGATCAGATGACCTGACCTACTTACTACAATAAGATGGGGAAGGGGGGCACTTCTGCCTCTTTATGAGGTACCATTTCTGGAATGATGAAATCAGTCTCCCCAGAAAGGCTGTGGCCTTCTATAATGGACAAGAGCCCGATAAATATAGAAGAAAAGTGTCATTTAGGACTCGGCAGAGGCAGAACTGCTGATTAAATATTTTTAAAGCAGTCTCTGTTCTCAATCTGAATCCTAGCAGTCACTGTATCATTGTTATTGCTACCCCAAGTGCTTACTAGCACACATTTTATTCAAAAAAATCAGTACGGAATAAACTAAATTACAGGTCTGCAGCACAGCCAGTAGTCAAGGGTGATATATCACGCTGGTCCTTCAAAGGAGTATACCAGCATTTTCACACACAAAAAAAGAAGTGTTTCAAGAGAGGTCACATAAAATATATAAGCAACAAGACCAGCAGTTTTCAGATACCGAGTTCTCACCTTTTAAAAAGTAAAGTAAGTTTTGAAAAGTCTTCTAGATTTTTGCCAGGACTATAACTCACATTTTCCAGGAGGGTTATGAGAATTGCAAGTGCTTTCTCCCAATAGCACTTCTTCTTCCTGGATCACAGAGCTCAGAGCCCAGGTAAGAGAAGTGCCAGGAAACTGGCATAAAGACTATGCTCAGCTTTAGCAACAGATTCTTGTCCTATTTTGAGGATGTGCCACTGTGGATGTACATCATAATGTCACCAAAAAAAACCCCAAAGCCAAAGACCAGCTATGCTTGTCTTTGAAGACATAATAGATATTTTATACCATGCACTTTAATGGCCTAAAACCAGGGTTTCATCAAGTGTCTGCCTCACACATAATATTGTGAACAGTTACAATATTGTGACAGTTATAGTAAAAACTCAGACACCATTTTTTAAACATGACAGTTAAGATTGCATCGAGTTACTTTCCCTGCATGGGGAACAGCAGCATAAGTGCAAGAAGCGTAGCGGGGAGCCAAGGAACAATTTTCCATTGATGCTCATCCTATGGACTCGATTGCGCCCACTGTCACTTTAACTGCTTCCTGCACTTAACATGCTCTTTCTCATTATCTTTCATCATGTAATTTGCTCGCTCTCTCCCGCAGTGAGAAGATGATGCACATGCGTTTTTCTAACATATCAGTTAATCTTCATTTCTCTATTACAATTCAGTTAAGTTTTGAGAAGATAACTATGAAATGATCCAGATCCAATTAAAACATTACTTTCTGCTAACTCAAGATGAAGTTTATCTACACTTATCTATATCAGATACCATATAGTTTCTCTTTTTTATTATTTGTACACATTTTTAATAGGTTTGAAAATCAGCAACTTCTGATGTTTTGCCTACAAAACTAATGAATGGAATTTATATTAATCAACTAATAACCTTTATCAATCAATTAAATAAACTTAACAAGTGAGTACAAGGAGAGTCATACTCCACGTTTAATCCTGACTTGACTAACAGAAGTTACCTGCATTTAGTGAATTAACCAATGCCTCCAATTAATATGTCTTTCAATATTTTCAAGTTAATAGATGTCATCTTAACAGCCATAAATTTAAGTTTTCATATTTCAATTAGTGCATTAGAAGTGGGAAATGAAATATCAGGCTTCCTTAGTTTTTGAAATCTCAGTAGATTTCTTAACTCTGAATGAATCAATCATTTAAATGACATGACTGGATAAACCTGACACAAAGAATAGAACTCTCAGTAACCTTCCCCAAAAGCAGAGTTAGTTTTTCAACACACTCAGCTTTCAGGTGCTTTTACTTGTAGAAATTCATCTCGTTAAGACTTGGACAACAATAAATATATATGTTGATTAAATTTAAAAATCAGTGTTAGTTTGACAATCTAAAATAAGTGAGAGACGCACTCTGCAAATCTGAAAACCTATTGGTATTTTTTAGTTTTGAAAAGAGCATCTTTTCCAATAGACTATTTCAGTGGGAAGGGACCTACAATGATCATCTAGTCCAACTGCCTGACCACTTCAGGGCTGACCAAAAGCTAAAGTGTGTTGCTAAGGGCGTTGTCTGAATGCCTCTTAAACACTGACAGGTTTAGGGCATCAACCACCTCTCTAGGAAGCCTACGGCAGTTCCTTAGGCTTTAAATTGAAGAGGAGATGAACTACAATTAAATAGCTTTATTTATATAAGAAATTACTACTAGAAAAACAGGGAAGAAACATCTTGTTCACATCAAAGAATTACTTACCTCTAACACACTCTATCACCTTCGGACTTGGAACTTTAGATTTGGGAGTGGGAGAGTTGAATCTCAGATATGGCGCTTTTTTAAGTGTGCTACGATGGCCCTGGTAAATTGGTTTCCCATAAACTTGACACAGATAGTCTTCATTTTGTACCACTGCACTTCCAGTCACAGGTCTCTGACACACACCAAAAAGAAAAAATAATTTTACAGTTCTTCATCTATGAAAACTTGAACACATAAGAAGTTCTGCCACAAACAGTATAAATTGCAAGCACAGATGAAAACTTACACAGCCAGAATACATACAAGAAGCTTAGTAATAGCTAAATAAAAGAGCAGGTGCTGGTAAGACAAACTGGTAACACAACAATGAATTCTACATCGTTGTGTGCACTCAGCTTAGGCTTCCACTGCACATGGAAACAGGGACAGAGAAGATGGGGCGGGGTGGGGGGGATGGACAAGACGGGGAGCAGGGACAGCAGTCCACAAGACAGAGCAATGGCTTTCATTTACAATTATTACAGCTGCACATACAAACAATTTTCCACACGAATCCTACATTCTAGAGCAGAGCAGTCATCACCAAAAAAGAAACCAACTGCTTGGGAACTCACATCTGCCCTTTTTTCTTTCCTCTGCAAACTTTCAGAGGAAAAGTAAGTTCTGAACCTCTGTTTGCTTGTGTTATCTTCTGCTTGCTCCTGCAGTGGTTTAGCTGCAGATAAAGGCTTCTTTGTTGAGCATCTTTGGAGTTTTTGAGGTTTTGCTTTAATTTCTTTATTGGTCTTCATCGCCTTGCTGTTTTGGGCTCTCTTGATCCATGGGACCTTTTGATCATATTTCACTTGTTCTGAATCGTTTCTTGCCATTTCAGCCTAAAGATAAAACATAAACATAATAAAAGGAGATTTTATCTTCAAGGCTATCAGAAGAGCCTGTGGATAACTTTGAAGCTCTGAGAAATGGCCTGTTTTTCATGTTAGCCAGCAATTGTGACCAGTGACTTATTAAGCAACTGAAGTTTTAAAACAGAGGTTAATATTTTAGTATAGCATACTACATGCTAGTAATAACAAGCAGTTTCCTCATGTTTACAAGTTGTGGGTGAATCATGGTTAACTATTGACATGGAAGAACAACATAAGGTGTCAAAATATAATGCAAACCCCTGAACTCATTTGTTCCAGCCATACCTGGATTTCCTCGCTGATTGCCTTAATCCACTCATCCACAGTCTTTCTGATACGAATCTCTTCCAATGCATCACTGAAATAAAAGACAGACCTATTTTAAGTCAGTGCTTCTTAAATGGCACAGATTTGTTCCTGGCAAAGGAGTGACCTACAACCACTACAAAAAGAGAAGCCCAGAACACAGAAGCAGTTAAGATTATGTAGCCCTATGGCCTCCAAAAGGCACTAGGCGTAGCCTACATGAGTCCCCCAAAACCAAATCTGTTCTTACATATTGCTACCTGCAAACCCCACCCCACATCACCCCCCACTTAAGTACACTATGAGAATTAACTACAAACACACGTCAGTTCCTGTTTTGATCAAAAACAGAGAAAACAAAGCAATGAAAACATTCCAACTCAAAAGAAAAAAGCAGAGGTCAAGAATTACTACTTCCTAGCGGATATCATGCCTGAAAAAAAAAAAAAAAATCTTAATGTGAAGAGAATAGGTACCTTCCTCAGGAAAATGCACAACGAAGTTGTATTTTAATAGAAAAACTTCCATTATGACAGAATCATAGAACGGTTTGGGTTGGAAGGGACCTTAAAGATCATCTAGTTCCAACCCCCCTGCCATGGGCAGGGACACCTTCCACTAGACAAGGTTGTTCAAAGCTCTGTCCAACCTGACCTTGAACACTTCCAGGGATGGGACATCCACAACCTCTCTGGGCAACCTGTGCCACTGCCTCACCACCCTCACAGTGAAGCAATTCCTCCTAATGCCGAATGTAAATCTACTCTCTTTCAGTTTAAAACTCATGCTATCACTACACTCCCTGATAAAGTTCCTCCCCATCACCCCTGTAGCCCCCTTTAAGCACTGAAAGGCTGCTATAAGGTCTCCTTAGAACCTCCTCCAGCCTGAAAATGATTCAAGGAGGAGTATTTAACACAACTAACAAAGCAAAAGTTCAAAAGCCAAAGATGTGATGCAGGATGACTAATTCTGTAACATCTACAGGCTTATAAAGCATGTTCTTTTCTGAATGATGAAATTACTCATATTAATGCAAGTTTGTCTACAAAAGCTAAATGTCCCCTTGTCATGACACCAGATGAGACAGTCTTAGAATTCGGATTTACCAATAAGTAACAGGTACCTCTCGAAAATTCAGTTCACATCAGGAAGGTCAAAAAGGATTTGAAGTTCAAATGGATCAACTCGTGATTGCTATAGAAGAGTCTATAAATACGTTTTTCAGGGATGTGCGCTAGTTCTTCAACGCACAGAATTAATGCAATTGAAAGAAAGGTGACAAAAGGTGAGCCCAGACAACGAGCAGGGACACAATGCACGGAGTCGTAGGGTCTAACCTGTTTGTAGACAAGGCGTTAATAAAAGCATACATGGCATCCCCATCTTTTGCACGAATAACAGCTTCCAAATTTTCTTCCAGAACTTTTTTATGGTTTTGAACTCCTCTCAAAATCCTTTCGGCATCCCTCAGTATAGATTTTGGCACTTCAACGTTTTGAAGGATGGATGGCTTATTGAGCAGATGATGTTCAGGAAGGTCAGATGTGACAACAGGTTTTTTTGGCTAGAATTGAAACAGAACCTCTAGCTTTTAATCAGAGAATGTAATTTCAATTTTCTACACACTGATCAGCATTCCTATTAATCTATTACCCAGTCAATGCCCATCATATGAAATACTGTCCACGTGTACTACCACCAGCTTCAGTTACTCAAGAACATTTAGTAGTACACTGTAAAAACATTTCAAATCAAGCCAACAGAAAGACATCAAAAAGCTCTCAGATGCGAAATGATGTAATGTATGAGCAGCAATATCATGAACAATAAGCATGTGAAAACGGCAATTAGACGCATGAAGTATCACATGTAAATCATGTAACAGTATTTAAGTATAATCACAAGCCCAATAAAAAACAAAGTCCTCTAAATATATGCACTCATTTGGCATCAATCTGTCCCCAAATCCATCAACCAATGTACTTAAGTTTTAACAATAAAATAAATCCCTCAAAAACACCATGATCCTCTCCCTCTTCTGCTGATTTTTACTTTTCATGAGGACCCATGAAGCAACTATGAGCCTTTCACTGCGCAGAACCCTTTTAAAGAGATAAAATTGAGCATATATTAGCTGCTAAAATACAAAGGGAAGGGACACAAGTACACAGGAAACAAGGAGCCATACAGCTGTAGTTCTCACATTCATTCTCACACTCCTGATGAAACCCAGAGGTCCCCAAGAAAAGTGCTTCATTTTCCAGAAAGGAAACGGGAAAAAAAAAAATTAGGAAGTGATAAATGCACATAAAGAAAACGGTTCTAACAGGTGTCCTGCCAAAGCACAATGGACATAACAAAATAGGAATCACACTGATCCCAACATCTGAGTTTTGCCTGGTGAGTAAAGGACAATATACCAAATTATCTACCAATTTTACATCGGTTTTCAGTTTAAAATTAAGCTTTTTGACAAAGACCAGCTCAATAAGACAAGTGAAATTTGTGAGAAAATGTAAGGAATACAGACACATGTATGATCGTAAAATGATGTAGACTTGCCAGTTGGACCCAGATAATGAAATGGTGATTATATTAGCAGTCCACACTATGCCCATTGAAGATGGCAGCTTTCTGCGTGACATTTCTATTATGCCCTCAAGGTAGCTCACTAAGACTGAATACGACAAGTCAAAGAACAAGTTAAATCTTACTTTGAGTCATGCAACCTGTAGATAATAGCAATCTTTTCAAAACAATACAGGAATGCAATAGTTCCTGCAGTGTTATCTCATTGCAAGCATGCTCCAAACTGTTGCAGTATTACGGTATTTAAAAAAAAAAAAACCATAGAACTTCAAGGTATACCTTAACGAGATCATTCATCTCTGATTTCCATGAATTTGCTTCCTAAAAAGACAGAAGAAGAGCTGTTGCAGCTTATGTAAAGACAGATCTGTCAGGGTAAAATCCAGAGTAGATATTTCACCAATTTAAATGAGCACAAGGAATTCCTGGTGAAGGACTCGATCTCACTGCACGTTTCTTTTGGACTAGAGCACCACCTTCTGTTCCCTCACAGCCCGTCTCAGTGCATTCTCGCCTTTCATCTGCTTGTATTACAAAGCTGTGGTCATTTACCCCAAGCATTTATGTTCTCACTCTACCATCTCTCAGTGATGAGAGGTCAATAGCGAAGTACCTAATATTGACTCAACTCCACATCTGCTGAAGTCATCATCTCTGTCTTCCTCCTGACCTTTTTCGTAAGGAAGAAGAGATTTGACTCCATTTTTGTCAGCTGTGTCTTTCTCACCTGCCATTCCATTCCTTCTCCCATCTCGCCCTGTTCTGTTGCCTGTACTGAGGTATGTCACTCGACTAAGTTTTTAGCAATAGTGGTAAGGAAATATTTACAACATAAATGGGGCACAGGACACCTGCTCTCCCAGAGCGGACAGGTTTAATGATCAGGTGTACCCTGCTTCCCCATGGAACCAGAGTAAGAAACAAGACAAAAGCCTCAATTGTGCAAAAACAGAGAAAAGCTACGCATTGCCAGCATGGAACCTTCTAGCACCAGGAGGTACAAAATCATTAGCATGAGAAACAGTGCAACGTGTATGCTGGGCAGTTCTTTGGAAAAGAGCACGCTGGCAAAATGAGAAAGGAAGTGGCTTCGGTCACCACTAAAGCTGGCTGTGGATAAATAGAACATAGGAATGTTACATCATAGCTCTGTAGCTCTGGTATCACAGGAAGAGACACCAGAAAATGGCCACTGAAAATATCTGAGCCCTAAAACACACAAATAAATAAACCATTTTTTTCTTTCTTGTTTTTTAACCATGTTTGGTAGAATGGCAGTGAGAGCCTCTACAGTCTAGTCCATTGCATACTCAGTGAGACATCAGCCAGGTTCAAAGCCCTCACACATCAAAGACTGCAATATTTCAAGTAACTGTAAACAAATGTAAATCTTTTTACACAGGCAGAAGCAAGGGCAACACTTCTACTGGTACCAGACCTCCACAATTTTTATTTCCCTTATCCAAACTCTGGGTCATTCTGGTAACGCAGACTTTACCTGTAGCATGTCACGCATTTCTCTTCTCAACTGGCCAAGATCTTGAAGTAAATCATCCGCTTTTTTCACCGTTTTCTCAATTGCGTTGCCGTTCTGGAAGGAGCTTTCAGAAGGTGGAAACAAGCCTGAACGCAAAGCAGCATGTCTAATGGGAGGAACACTCTTGATTAAAAGTCTCATGGCTCCTCATATGACACAAGAAAGCAGCCAACTGTGGAACTACGCATGAATTTAAAGTGTAAGAATACAATCCCTTTCTATAAAATGGAATTTGACTTTTTACCTGAGGTTACAGGCAGGTTATTGGATTTTCTCTGTTTACCTCTTAATACCTTGAGCTGTATCCTTGCATTTTCAACAGTGAAACTACACCTAAAATTCAGGTCTCACAGAACAATATTTAAACTTTGGAAACCTTTCCATTTGAAGCAATTAACATTTTTGCCCCTACTATTATAAATAAGGCAGTACATAAGTAGCTGTTTCTCATTATACTAGTGAAATTATGACATCAAACTATTGCCTGGGGAAAACAGGTTTCAGACTGGATGGCTAAAAATATTTCCTAACTCACTCCAACACTTAGAAATTGTGAGGCTGATGCTGCTAGTGTTCTCACACGGCTCCCACGAGCAGCCAGCTTGCAGCCTCGCTGACAAGGGCAATCCCTGTTAACACAACCCCTGTCCTGCTGCCTTCCTGACACTACTCCACAAGCTGCTGCAACAGAAGAAACAGAAGACAGAAAAGCCCTCCAAGAGACACCCGCTGACCTCTGAGAAAGGGGTGATGAACTATCCTTAGCAACAAGCCTTCACCTACCTTCAGTATGACTGAAATGCAAAAGTAGCATAGAAATACCAGTGCTCCGGTGTTTTACATCAAGTGTAGCTTTGTCAGACTCAAGGACCACGCCAGTGACTATTACACCACCAATGCCTAACACACCTTTTTCAATTTCATTAAAACAAACAAAAACTCTTCTCAATTTTGATTGTTACGTTTATTTACCTGTCTCTCGCAGAATGCCAGGCCATTTTACTGCTGTTTAATGCTGCCTTCTCAGAAGACTCAGTTTGCCTCAGTGGCTTTTCTTGAGAATGCAGAGTATGCTCAAGAAGTCTCCCTTCACCTAAGGCAGGAAAAAAGAAAGTGACATTTACTGATAAGTTTGTCCAATATAGTTAATACTTACTTTTCCTTTTCAGATATTTCTCCATTATATGAGTCACCAAGATAGTAAAAATAACAGATGTACTTCAGATAAGACAAGTCACCTAAACCCACGCACACTCATCTCTCTTACTATGACTGCTTTACATCAGCGAAGTGATAAAACAGATGAATGAAACTGCGACGGCTGTTAACTGAGTCACACAGAGAGAGAGAAGCAGCAGTTTGAGAAGGATCAAAGCCACAACTAGACATTTTGTCCATGATAGAGTATAAAGGCTGGATCTTCTAAATGTTCTTCCTCAGTCTTCGATCCTCAAGCAATTCTGAACACAACTAGCTAAAAAAGATGCTTTATTTTTTGACAAAATCTTCAGAACTGAAGGTCATTCAATTTTCCATCTGAGCAAACACTTCAGTGAGAATCCTGTCGAGGTGCTATAGGTCAGGTCAGTACCATCACTGAGTCTTTAGTTAGTTAAAAGTAAAGGACTTATCCACAAAACTAACCCTGCCCAATCTTTCAAATATTCCGAATCCAAGTGCCAGCAACCCAACAGCTCACGTTAGGTGAGGACCACACAAAGCTATCCCCAGACCACACTGTTTATGCCAGGAGAGGACAGGAGTGTCTGACAGCACCTTCACTTGCTGGTTTGGGAGCATTTTCCTCTTCTGTGACAGGGTTTTCTTTCTTTGAGATTTTCACAGTTTTTGATATGGGTTCTGGAGCACATCTCCGAGGAATTGGTGTATTTAGAGGAGATCTTTGTGTGTGAATGTCATGACTTTGAACTTGGCTTGAATATGCTTCGTGGGGGGAAAAAAAAAAAAATTTAAATGTTAAAATAACAAATGGCAACATTATGATTTTTTCACCAAAATGCAAAACATTATAGAACTAGTTAAAAAGTAAACAGGAAGGAAGTTTCATACTTACAAGTGCTATTACAAATGGATCAATAAAACTCCCAACCACAGTATGAGCTAGTTCATTAGAAGCTTCCACATAGATTATTTCTCAGTAAGATTATTTTAGGTTAAGTCTAGGCCTCTTTTGGTGCAGATGAAGCAGTTAGTAAATACCAATCTCTCACTTTAATTTAAACTGGAATGTTTTCAGAATAAGTGGTGTATGTTACATAGTATATTAGGCAACAAAACTAATGACACAGAGAAATGTTTACTGCTCATTACTGATGTAATGTACAATCTAGTATTAATGGAAACAAAATAAATGCAAAAGTAACACTGGAAGTAAGGTATTAAGAATTTGTCTTCACCTTGGGCAGGTGCCCCACTGGTAGGAAATAAACCCCTCTGACAAGAAGACACTCCATTAGTCAGCAATTGCTGTTCTGGCTTCTCGGGCTGTTTAGTCAGGAGACTGGAGGAAGGTCCGTGACTGTGCTGAAAGCCACCCGTGTTGACTGCAGAGCTGATGAGATGAGACTAAGACAAAATCACAGAGTATTTCAGGTATAAGCACTACTTTCTCCAAGTAAAACTCTGAGCATGAACACTTGCCATGTCATCCTATTAAGCAGATTCTGACATGCTATTTGAGAGAAAAGTCATGTAAAACAACCTCAAATACAGACATGCTTGGACATGACTTGTTCAAAAAGCACGCAGGACTCTCTGAAGAAACAATCTATAACTGTGGTTAGATTTTTAATCTGACTGGCTACCTGTGAAATGAAAGTTTCCTCAATTAACAAAGGTCTAAACAATTTCTTAGTAGGAATGAGAACATTTCACAGCTTTTGCATTTACTTTCCACAGACACAAATATTGGGTGGGTGAGAGCAGATACCTGAGAAAGAACCAGAAACAAAACTTTTCCCAAAAAGCTCTAAGCTCAAGTGGTGGCCACTGGACCTTCCTTTCTAATACTAAGATATAATCCAAATTATTGTAACATTAACACTGAGATACAGAAGAAAGGGTTAAGCTAAAGCTTCTGCATTGTTACTTAGGTACCTGAATATTCATTTGTTGCTCCTGTAACTTCTCCAGATGCTGAATCCGTTGCACCATGAAAGCATTCATCTGTTTTTCAAGCTCACTGACTCTTTCGTGACAATGGGCCTTCTCATGTTGAGCCTTCATATTTGTTTGCTGTTCAGCAGCACGCTGCAGTTGTCTGTCTGTCTCCTGGAGTTTCTTAAGTAACGCTGAAACTGAGTGAACTTTTGCTTCCAAATCATTCTGAACCTGTAAGGCGGCGGGGGGGGCGGGAAAAAAGGGAAGGGGAAAAACCCTTACTGCAAAAGAGGTGCAAGCATGAAGAGAACAAAACATCCTCTCCATCATCATGGAATGATTTGCTGCCCAAAAGATACAAATAAAATACCAGTTAGCTCTAACGTTTTGTGCTTTAGCAATACCTTGCAATTCTTCTGAAAGATAAATCAAACGGTCTCTGTCCATTTGCTCATTTAGCCAGACCCAAATTCGTTCTCTCTGCTATATTGGTCATTAAGTCTGAGAGTAGTAACACACATCAAACAGTGAACAGACACATTCAGTGTCTCTGGCTCGACTACCAACAATTCCAGGCCTGCTTAGAACATCTACTATTTTAAGCAGCAAAGAACTAATATTACCGCAAGCTACTTACTCACTTTAAGCAGCGGAGCCGTAGTAGCAATCGCAGCAGCAGTTGCTGCTGCGATGGTTGTTGCAGAATCAACTTCCCTGTGTGCTGCCCTGGTGTCATGACCAACGCTCTCCTTTTTTGCTGTGGAGGCATTTCCTAAGAGCTGTACCTTCACCTCCTTAGGTAGAGGAGGATTTTGAGCTCTATAAAAATAAACAATTGCCTGTAAATAGCAGTGATTTCTCCATATCCTCTCCAAGGAAATGATTTCCCACATGTAGCATTGAAATCACCCCTTAGATAAGCATCTCTCATTGAAGCTCTTAACACCTAAGAACCAATTCCATTCTCATCTTTTAGCAAGACATGAGACATTTCTCAGGATGATGTTACAGATTCTAACATAAAAGGCATTTCCCTGTGATGTCTGCAACCGGGACAAAGAATGTGTTCACGGGTTGTATTTAGCAAAGTCCAATGTACTAGTAGCAAACCCCAACTAAATTTCAGATCTTCAAGATTTCCAGCCTATGGATAAAAAGCATTTGTCCTTATCTGGCTTTCAAAATATTATATGGTTTTGGCACCATTATATGGAATTATCTCTCAGAGCAGATCTTGCCTGACTCTTGTATCATGAAATGATTCATTCAAATAGTCTAAAATATGCAAAGTAAACAAGATACTCCAGGGAGTTCTGAATGATAAACTGAAAACACCTTCATAGGCAGAAAAAAAATACTAACAGAGAACAAGAAACAATACTTTTTGCTTAACAGCTACACACTTGGGACAGAAACTGAAGAAGTAGCATAAAGGTGTATCTGTACAGAAACGCTGAGAAACTAACATCACCACATACTTACTTTTGTTTTAATACTGCTCTCAAAGTCTCTTTCTGGCCAGTAGCATACTGGGAAATAAAAACATCGTCTGTGGGGAAGGACAGAAATACACTTTGTCGAGTTAACTGGCACAAAACGCCTATTTTAGAGGCTGACACAGGACTTATTTCAACGACACGCAGAATTTTGCTGTGAAGAACCTGTTGCCTGCACAAACCACATTATCTACTGCAGGTTTCCCTTCACTGGGCAGCAGACTTAAATCATGAGAGTAAGAGGAGGCTTCATTTAACACAATTTATATATATTGAATGTTGGCATCAATAAAGTCTACACACACGCTGGTAAGCCAGCTGGCTGCTGCCTCTGTGCATGAAAGAGGAAACTAAAGTATGGATTTTTGGCCTTAAATGGGGGTATTGTTTTGAGTTTCTTGCCTCCACACAGCCACCAATACCCAAGAAACGTGCAGAATTGTATTTTCTTTAAAAAAAAAGCCCCAAATCTGATTGAAACTTGAAATATTTTCACTTAAAAGTTTCTATCTTGAAGAAAAATACCTAAGAAAAAATTAAAGCTCCGTTTTCCTCCAATTAATCAGTTTTCTCACAAAAAAGGGCCTGTAGCAGTACACCAATGTGTCTCACCTTTAGGTCTTCTGAAATCTTCCACTAGTAGTGAAGGATCTTCTTGTACCGCACCTTCTCGAGGACAATCCTTCAGAAGAAAGAGAGCAGAAGAGCATACATCAAAGCCTCTGGTAGCAGTGGACATTGTAGAAGCGGATGGAATTGCCGAATACACAAATCTAAGCACACACTAACATATACTAACCCAAGGTCTTGGAACAAAACATGTTAAGATCTCTACCGCAGAACCAACTGGAGTTGGTAGTCAAGAACCCACGTGATGTTTTAGGGACAAAACCCCTAGAAACCCAATTCAAATTAAAAGAAAGTATTCTAAGTGCTGATTAAGTGTATTCTCCTCATTTAGGGCCAAAGAATTAGTAGTGAAACTACACATTTAGGTTTACACAAGTTGCTAATCTCAAACAATTCAGATTACCCAAATACACAGAATGAAGCTCACATAACACTGCAGAACTGCAGGGGCAGAGCTGAATTTTCTTTAAGTACAATGCACAAATAATCACAGTCTGTGAGGACCTCACCACGAAGGTGGTGCAGGGTCTGGAGCACAAGTGCTCTGAGAGGTGGCTGAGGGACCTGGTGGTGTTTTAGTCTGGAGAAAAGGAGGTTGAGGGGTGACCTCATCACTCTCTACAACTACCTGAAGGGAGGATGGAGCGAGGTGGGGGTTGGTCTTTCTCCCAAGGGTTACAAAGGAAGAATTACACTAAAATTTAAAAACAACCCTTGGTATGAATGATGCAACAGGGAGCAGTACAGTACAGAAAGCCCCTCGAAACACTTCAGCATTAATGTCACATTGGCAGCAACTCCAAGAGGAAAGCAGCTGCACAGTCCCTGTGCAGAAGCTGAGCCGAAGATTCACTACGCTTTTAGAGAAGCTATAACTTTTTGATAAAAATGCTGTTCTCTTTGTCTGGGACTGCAGGAAGCAACAGTAACTTCTCTTACCATTTGTGATAAAAATGTGGGCTCCGTAGAATTCTTTTCTGAAAGCAGATGATCCCGACATCCTTTAGCACTCAGGACTCCTAAAATAAAAGCAGTTTTACTGTGGCTGTAATGATTTGTTACATATTTCCTCAACTAACCCAAATCTCAACATTTCATCTGCCTGTATCTTTGATTAACTGAACACAACGACTTTCGTAACACAAATGGCCAGATCTTACAAATGTTTATTAATTCTGTGAGCCTGGATTATAGACCTGTTTTATGATATATGGAAAAAGACTCTAAAAAACTGAGCATTAAATGAAATCAACAAAGTCTAGCTCAAATTAAAGTCTAAAGATCACGGGAACATAGAAAGTCACTTGTCTACAGAGACAGTTATCATTCTGTGATAACACATATTAGAGATAAGGGCACTAAGGACAATACACTGAGGACTAGTCTCTCTTCCTAACACTATAAAATAACATTTTTGAAGCTGTTTGAACCTAGACCCCAAAAAGACTAAAATCCTTTCCCCAAACTCCAAAGACTTTAATCGATACGTATGCTAAAGAAACAAAATGAACGTTCTATATGACTGCATAAGCAGCACAGATTGTGTCAGTTTGGAATTTGGAGAGTACATGTTGCATCACTGCAGTCTCATATTTAAAAAAAGACTTAAAATTATTTACTTAATGCTAATACAAATAGTCTTTTTAAAAAGTTACAGAAAAGGATGGCATTTATTTTATTGATTTTGTTTACTCATCTCTGTGTGCTTCATTGGTACAGGCAGCTGACCGGTGTATGCTGTTTGTGTGAAGCAGGTGGGGTTTAAAGAAGCAGAGAAAGAGGAGAACTGCTTAAAAGACTTTTTTTAAATCTCTCTCCCAGTATAAAACCACAAAATAAGCCACAAAATTCCACGAAAACGCAAAGGCGGCACAAACACTGAGACTACTCATAGCTGTCTGCTGGCAGGAGCAATATTCTGTTATGCACTCATTCGCTTGCTGACTGTACTTTGGGCATAAAATTGAAGTGATAAATACAGTGTCTAAAAAGATGAGCTACAAACTGTAGCAGACTGGAAAGGCATCAATCTTCTTAACGTTCTTATTTAGGTCCCTGCCACATACACTGTTTTATCCTCGTTGCCTAAAACCTTCCTGCTTAGTATATTTGTGAAATATCACAATGAGAGCAATGATTTTTCTCATAAAAGCTGATAATTGGCTAGTAATTAAGGACTAGGAATCTGGAGTCGGGACTGGTGCTCTAAAGAGGTGGGGGTTGGTCTCTTCTCCCATGTGACAAGTGACAGGACGAGAGGAAATGGCCTTAAGTTGCACCAGAGTAGATCTAGGTTAGATATCAGGAAAAAATTATTCACAGACAGTGTTGTGAAGCATTGGAACAGGCTGCCCAGGGAGGTGGTGGAGTCCCCATCCCTGGAGGTGCTTAAAAGCCATGTGGATGTGGCACTGATGGACATGGTTTTGGGACCCTGGCAGTGCTGGGGGAATGGTTGGACTCAATCTTAAAGGTCTCTTCCAACCAGATGATTCTGTGATTCTCTGCCTGACCACCTCACCCTGCACAACCCCCTTTTCACGGGCAAAACACAGTTTGGGAAAACAAACAAACACAACTTTTGAAAGAGTGCTTGTATTTGTGGTACCAGAAAACAAAAATTCCTTCATTATAGAACTATGACAGGACTGAAAGCACCACACAGCGATTTTCCCTCAAACCTAAGCCGAACCCTCACGGTAAATCACTCACCCGGTGCCGCGCTGCGGGGCGTGCTGAGGGTTACCCCCCCGCACGGAGCCCTGTTTGCAGACAAGGCTGGAGGAACGGAGGGTGTTCGCTCTCCAGCCGAAGCCGCCTCAGCTGCCTGGCAGGGAGAAACCACCTCCCGCAGCTTCTTCACAGCGATCGTCACTTTTTTCATAGGGCCATCAGCTCCCGTCACGGTGTCAAGGGGCTTCTTCCTGCGGACACCAGTGGAGTGAATGAGCACGTCGCCCGCCGAGAGGCTGTCCAGGGAGTCCTGGCTGAGGCTGGAGGTGCTTGCCGCTTCCATGAGGATCTCATCACGCAGCTCGAGCAGGGAGCCCAACAGCAGCCCCCTGACAGACACCGGCCCTGCGGGCCAGCCGCTACGGCAGCAGCCGCCCCGCTGCCTGCCCCACGCAGGGAAAGCAGCCTGGAGGCTCTGGGGAGCGGTTCCTGGCCGCGTCCCGGGAACGCCTGCCCTCCCCGGCGGCCTGATGGGCAAAGAGTCCCGCCGCCGCCCGCCCCGCTGGCCCGCAACGGAAGCGCCCGCTGCCTACAGCGGAAGCGCCCACTGCCATAGCAACCGCGCCCGCCTGCCCCCCTCTTACGCCTGCGCGCGATCCGCTCCACAATAATGTCCGGAAGGAAACCCGCGCCCGTCAGGCAGCGCGGGGGACAGATGAGAGCGCTGCGCTCCGGGGAAGGAGAGTAAAGCCGCCTGAGAGTCCGCGCCAGCGGGTTCGCCGCTTGGCGAATCGGCGGGGACGGGCGGCCTGCTCCTCCCGCGTGGTCCGGGCTCGTGGCGCTGCGGGTGAGTGCGCGGGCGGCGGCCGCTCTTGAGTTTCGGGTTGGGGGGGGCGGTGTCCCGCTCCGGGCGGGAGGGACCGGGCAGCCCGGCGAGGCCCTGCCGCCTCACGGCGGGCCCTGCGGCAGGCTGGGGTCAGCCGTCGGGTGCGGCCGTTACCGGGCGGGATGAGAGAGGTGCCGAGGATGAAGCAAAAATGAACTTTTGGGGGAATTTTCGTAGTTCCGGGGCGTCTTTCCCTGGGCTCGGAGAGTGAGGAAAATGTATCCGCACTGGCCCGGCGGGCGCTGGGTCTGCTGGGCTGGGGCTTGGCTTAGCGAGTGTCTCCTCAGATGAAGAAACTCAAGGTGTCCTTGAAAGCAAGAACCGAAGGATGCAGTAAAAAAGGAAACAAAATTACGGTGGAATTGTTCCATCTCCAGCCGCTCCCGCTCGGGATTTGATCTTCCTGGGTCACAAGTGTCAGCTAGGCCTGACCTAACGTGAAGAGCAGTAAAAGCATGTGTCTCCTCCCAGGCCAGACCCCCCCTGTGGGGGCTCAGTCTGTGCGAAGAGGCTCTCAGGGTGTCTCATTTCAGACTTGCTGCGTTAACTCGCCTTTGGCATTAGGAGACTTCTTCTATCATTGATTGATGGGTTTGGTTTTTTTTTTCCGTCAGAGCAGGGTCTAGCCCACAGCCATGAGATAGAATCGTGAGTTGGGTTGGATGGGACCTTCAAGATCATCTAGTTCCAAAACCCCTGCTGTGGGCAGGGACACCTTCCCCTAGATCATGAGTACATTACATGATGATCATGAATTAGATAATAATTCCACAAGCTCATCAATTACCTGTGCACCAGGTACACCTTATTATCCAGCCACCTTCTGCCCGGTCCCTTCCTCATCTCACCATGTGCCTCTGAAGGCTGCCCATAGTGTGCAGAGTGGGAGGAAAACCTGTGTGTAACCACACTGCAGGCACCAGTCTGAAAGGCTGGAGCAGCTCCAGGAGTGAGGAGAGCCGGGCTCTGCCTTCCTGGCGGGAGGGGACACAGCAGGGCTCGTGGAGGGTTGGTCACTCAGACACACAGCACCAGCAGTTAAATTGTTTCTCGGCCTGAATTTAATGTGTAGTTTAGCAGCCTGCTGGTTTTACAACTATTTGGAGTTTGGTTAGATTCAGTAAAGAGCTCCTTAAATCAGTGAGGTTTTTTTAATCTCATGTTAATGAGGTTCTAGCCTAGTAATTCCCAGCTATAAAAAAAACCATTTTCTTTCCATCTATGGGTGCTTTATCTTGACACATTTCTTTGATATTTTTATTCTTCTTTGTCCTTTTTACGCACATGCAGGGACGCTTGCCTGGTGCTCTGTGTGCGCAATTGGAAGGGAAGGTTAAAAATCAAATTACACCTTGTATGCATGGAGTAGGTCATACCTGCACCTAACTCAGGTTGTTAATCAGGGTAACAAATGAGATGGAGTTATGGTGTCTCTCCCACTCCCAATGAAATGTAGCTCCTTGTGCAGAGGATGAACCCCCCTCCCCCCAAACACAGGGCTTGTTTAGTTTCCATGGGGAAGGATACTGTTGACTCAAGATTAGGTAATAGATGCCCATGTTGATTACATCAGTGGAAAAGTAATTTCCTCATGTGCTTCACCTGTATGAACTCCGGGCTGAAGTGGAGGCAGGATTTCTGGCCACCCAGCAGGACAGGAAAAGCTCTGGTCCAGTTACTGGCACTTCGGAGTTAGAACCTTCTGCTTCTGACAGTCTGGCGATACAGCTGGGGAAGCTGTGTTCCCACAGTGAGAGATTTTAGAAGAGTTCTGACCTCTGTAGTTCTGGTCCCTCCTGTTGTGGGAACAGACAGATGATTGAGCCAGGTTAGGTAGGATCCCTTAACCTGATCACTGGTTTTATTTAAGAAATGAGCTTTACCTTTTCAAAAGAAGCTGCCGCTCTGCAGTGATTTTGTGTTTCCATGGCAATGGGAGTGGCGGCCACAGCAGAAGGAAATATTAGAGGCATTTTGCAGATTCTAAAACAGGCCTAGGAGCTGGGATGGATCATGCACAGAGGTTTGAATAGGCTAAAGCCTTTGTTTGGGAAGAGGATGGAAAACCCCTTGTGCCTAACTGTGAGAAATTAAAACCTCAAGTTACCCTTAACTGTTTATTTTGCTCGGAGAGGCTTATCTTAAAATAACGTCTCTTTAGAACATCAAAACATATTTGGAGGAGCTCCAGGGCCTTTCAGGAAGGGAGACTTCCCAGCTGCTGTTACTCCTCTGGTGAAGCAGCACATCAGACCGTGTGGCCCTTGTTGCAGAGGTTTATTCAGAGATATCTGCTTCCTTGGCTGTGACGTGTTTAAAAGTGCGATGCTGAATTTTTAAATCCCATGTAGCCCAGAGGAAAGTAATCTGGGCTGTGTAAGCCGAAGCGTGAAGCTCGCCGGAGCTGTTTGAGCAGCTGTGTAAGAAGCTCTGTGGTGTGTTAGTCAAGGGGCCAAGCCCTGTAATGGGGTCTTTCATACCTTTTTTTTTTTTTTTTTTTGCTTATTTCACAGGCTGGTGGTAAAGGGGATAAACAGGAAAACATGAAATGATACGTTTAACAGACTGCTAAGAATGAACCACATAGGCACGTTTCCGGGAAGGCTCAGGTAGCACCGTTTTAGCTGTTAAGGCAACTGCCCGTAACTTAGAGCTACTGAAGAGGTGCAGCAGAGCCATGTAATTTCACTCTCTGCTGTGTGGAAAGATTGAAATACCTGTAGAGGGACAAGTGCTTCAGACCCTTAGAGTCAGACAGGGCCGTTGTGCTGATTTCAGTCAATCAATCAGAGCTGTTTCCCACGTGCAAGTGTAAAAGCTTTGTGGAACTGCGGCTCAATAAATCTGTAATTTTCAGCTTGCCAAACTAGTCACAGAAGAACCAAAGATCAGGTTTGTTATAAACAAGGATAATGAAGCAATTCTGAGTGTGAGAAAGTGGTACTGACAGTTGAAGTTTTTAGCTTTCTGTACATGGGAGAGGACAAAAGTCCTATTCTCTGCGGTTTCTCGCTCTGTTTAATGATCTGTTTACACTGACTTTATGGAACTGTCACTGATTTTTCTTCTAACAGGCTGAGAACTGAGAGTGGAATTGCCATCCATTTTCATGAGTTGCTGGCCCAGCTGACAGTCATGTCCACTTCTAAAACAAGTTAGAGGTTTACACTAACCTTAGGAACACCTTATTTCTTCTGAGCAACCATACCCTGTAGGTTCTGGTTAAGAGTAACCGGTGTGACCTCTCTGCCCATGAGGAGTTCTGGGTCGCAGGGGTATGCATCTTAAATCCAACGATCATACATGATGCTCTTTACCTCCAGTCGCTGAATTGGCTTCCTGTGAGGTGATAAAGTGTGATGTTGAGGCAGATGTTCTAATTGCTCTGCTGCTGGGGAGAGCTCCACAGCACTATTTTTAGTTGCTTGGTTTTATTTCTGTTGTAGAAATAATTATTAGTCTCTTTGTTCGTGTTCAGAAGGCTTGCTTACCCTCTCCCTCCCTGCTGCCGAGAGGCTGGAATAAAACTCTTACAGTTTCTAAAGCTTTCTAAAACACGAATGTCGTGCTCAAAATTGAGCAAAGCAGAATACAAGATTAATTGTGAGTAGCTCTTGCTAAGGGCTAAATGAACTTTTTTCACAATGTCATTACACTTCAGTGCTAATTTTCCTTCCACAAGTTGATGTAAATTAAACTGAAGGATCTTGTTCTCGTCCACATGTGATATTCACTTGCATTATCGTCTGTGATAGGTCTTACGTAATATGAAAATTCAGGGAAAAGGAAGTCTGGCTTCCAGGATTCTTCTAAGAAACCTGCGGGGATGCGTTCAAGCCTAAACTCATTCACTGTGTTGGATTAGGAGTGTGAGTCTTCCTTGAGGATGCCTGCTTAAATTCTTGGATCCTTGGCTCTTCATTCTTCCCTTTTCCCCTTTGTTTCACATCCTTTCAGGCCTCTCTCATTCTTGAGTTTTCTTGTATTCGATTCACTATATTCACTGGCCAGAACCTTTGCTCTAGTTGAAGTGGTTGGTGAGAATGCAGCTGTGTAGAAACCAGACGTCGTCTCCTTTGATACGTCTTCAGTGCTGCATCTATTCCGAGTGGCTGCCATTTTATACTTTGCTTTTTTCCTAATTGTTTTTACAGATGACATCTAAAGTCTCTGAAACTAAGGTTAGAAAATGATCTTCCTTGCTTATCCCCTCACTCCTGCCCCAGTTTTACTTTCTGTTTGAAAGCATTTATGAAGTACCTTTTTTTTTTTTAAGTCACTTCAACTGGTTGAAATTCTTTAAAAGTGTTTAAAGGACAGCGGTTAACAGATGGGTCTGGGAGAGTTTCACACCTGGAATTATCTTCAATGTTCTTTTAGCTGGATAAATTTCAAGTCAATAACTTCCCTTCAAGTGGATGGCTTGAACGTTTGGTAGCAAAGCTGCATTTAAACACACTTCAAGGACAAACAGAATTCCATTCTGTTGTCAAATGTAGCAGTTCATACATGTGCTTTTTTTGGTGACACTCGACTTTTATCTCCAGAATAGGTGGGTGACTCACAGGCGGTAGAAAATGGCTGGACAAATATCAGAATCTGATCAGATCAAGCAGGTAAGATGCTGCATTCATGAATGGTGGCTTTGGAGATCTCGTATTACTTTGTCACATAGAGTGACAGGCGTAGGGCATGGAGAAGGATGAAGAGGTTAAGTTATCATCTGAGTTAAGACACGGGGTAGTATCCAATTTGAGTACTAGCAGCAGCGTTTGGTGCTGACACCTTCTGACTGATAGTGAATTTCTCTAGTGTCACCAGATGGCCCATGCAGCTGCGTGTAAGAAAATGTAGCATTGTTTTAATACTCATTGTCTGTTCAATTTCTATTTATAGTTCAAGGAGTTTCTCGGAACGTACAATAAACTTACAGAAAATTGCTTCCTGGACTGCATAAAGGATTTCACTAGCAGGGAGGTTAAACCAGAAGAGGTAGGTAAATGCTTTTAATGACCCTTTGGTTGAATTGCTGTGTAGCATTCAAATTTCAGAAGCAACTTGGAAACTTTTGATCTTTCAAGTAACAAAAAAACCAGGCAGCAGGTCTTAGTGGAGCAGAGGTGTCTGACATGTGGCTTCGAAGTGAGTTAATGGAAGAAATCGCTTGTCTGTAGTTCTGCCTCTCCAAACATGTCCAAAGGCAATGACAAGGGTTTCTTTCCATCCTGTCTGCTCACAAAAAGGGAGCAACCAAAGCCAACTGCTTTTGATGTGTTAGATCATCAGACAAACTACGGGATGCGACCTCTGTCATCTTTTCAGTACGTACACACCGAGGAATCTTCCCAATCTCTCCTGAGTATTGGCTGGTTACTGCGAGTCTGTGTGTCTCATGCTCTGAGCTCTCAGTGGAGGTTCTGGTGCCGCCTCGTCTGATGGGCAGTGTCTTTATGGACATGGAAGTTGCCCACCTACAGCCTGCATCTCATTCTTTGAAGGCAGAGTCCTGCTGAAATGCTTGTTTACCTACCCACGTTCCCTGCATTGCAGAGTCACAGAAACATGGGCCTCTGAAGCTCTGGCTGTTAAATCCACTCCTCCGCATTGCAGGGAGCTCCTTCACAGTCATCTGCAAAAAAGATTAAGCTCTCGATAAGATTAGTTGCATGGGTTTTTGCCACTCTCCTGTTGAGAGGCTGTTCCAGAATCTCATGATTTTGTTGCTTAAAAGTCTAATAACCTTTGCTTGACTCTGGTGGGAGGGGGGGAAAAAAAAAGCCCTAAAGTCTTAAACTAACCCTTGTTTTTGAACATTTTCTTCCTCCTTGGAGTTTAACTCCTCAGCACAGGCAAAAATCACGTCTCCTTTCAGCTTTTGTTTTGCTGCACTGAACAAAGCTTTCTTAGCTTCCCAAGGCAGATTCCTTGTTTCTCTGCATCTGCTTTAGTAGAATTTTTACCGACTACAGGAGACCTCATCCAGAATAATTCTGGTCTTGTTACTGTCTTGTACCAACTCATTTCAAATTGCTTGAACAGAACCAGGAGTGTCGGTTAACAGAACTGACAGGAGTGTGTGTGGCACAAGCTCTTTACCTCTCTGGCATGGTATTTGATTTCCAGTAGAGGATTCTACTGCTTTCTTCTGCTACCCAAATTGTTACTGGAATCTCATTAAAAATAAGGTTCATACATTCTTTCATTAAAGACCTGGGATCCAAAACCAAAGAGAGCTCATTGGAGGGGAATTAAACTTAACATTATTTAGGTACAAAAAATATTCTTAGATTCTGATCTGCTTTTGGGTTTGTTTTTTTTTTTTTTTGTCTTCTGTGATCTGCAAAGGGGCCATGTCTGGCAGTACAGGAGCCATCTGTTAACAAGGGAGGCTAAGAAAAAAACTTTCTTATGGGAAGTTCTGAGGAGTAGCTGAGGGACCTGGAGGGGATTAGCCTGCAGAAAAGGAGGCTCAGGGGAGACTTTTATCGCTCTCTGCAACTCCCTGAAAGGAGGTTGGAGGCAGGTGGGGGTTGCTCTATTCTCCCAAGTAACAAGCAACAGGACAAGAGGAAACAGCCTTAAGTTGCACCAGGCAAGATTTGGGTTGGATATTGTGAAAAATTTCTTCCCTGTTGGGGTTGTCAAGGCCTGGCAAAGGCTGCCCAGGGCAGTGGTGGAGTCCCCATCCCTGGAGGGGTTTAACAGCTGTGTCGATGAGGTGCTGAGGGACATGGTTTAGTGGTGACCTGGCAGTACAGGGTTAACGGTTGGACTCAGTCTTGAAGGTCTCTTCCAACCAAAACGATTCTGTGATAATTATCCAGCACGGGGTTTCTTGAAGAGCATCTGGCTCTGGTCCCTGCTGGAAACAGGACACTGATCTAGATGGACCACTGGTCTCATCTGGATGGCAATTCCTGTGTTCCTATTCGAAGTTGTAGTTTCTTATTAAATAAGATTAATATCTCTGTGAATCTCCTTTGAGATTCTACATTTGAAATAACACCTTCTGACCTCTCTCCCTGCAGCAAGTCTGCTCGGCAAGTCTAGACTTCCCCCGGCACCCTGTCACAAATACCGCACCCTCTGGGAGCAGCAGCTTGGGGTACTTCCAGAGCTTGTTCCTAGTCAGACTTCACTCCAGCTTAACAGGTTTTGCTGTAGCTGACGCCAGGTCAAGGAGGGAGAAGGGCGGGTGCTGGGTGGGTTTTTTTTGTTTTGTTCATTTTTGGTCTCTCTGCTTTTCACATCCCTTTTTACTGAGCAGAATCCAAGCAATTTCTGGTTTTTTAGTCATCATGCAAAGTTGTCGTCTTTCCTATCTAAGTTTGTTAACTTTTACAGTGATATTAAGATTTAGAACCGTGATACAGAATATCCAATTGGTAGAACTGTTGCTCAGAAATAACTTCATAACTCTTTCTCTACACTTAAAGAAAAAAAAAAACACCCCTCTAAATTTAAAAAATACTACTATGGGCGGGATTTCTTTCCCAGTCCAGCTGACTGATAGAACTTCAGGGGTTGCTGTGGTAGCTTTTGTGAAGATGAACCAAGCAGGTCCAAGAAGTTTGATAGAGCTAATAGGAACAAGGTCAAAAAAAAAAAAGATTAACAGCTTAAACTGAGTGATCATATTTGGCTGTCAAAAATAGTATGTGTTTGTAAACAGAATTGTAAAAAAGGTATTAATAGATTTTGTATTTATTTACTGCAAAATAAAAAGCTTTATAAAATTTAATTTTACAAGGATGAAATGGCAGTATGGCCTAGATCTGAATGAATATTAAAAGATGTTTCAGACATCCCACAAACTACGCTCCACGTTCTCCACTGCCCAGGGAGGCTGTGCACACCCAGACCCTCATCACAAGGCTCAGCACAGAATGGGGCACATAGTCACCTCACCATTTACCCCTGTGTATGATGGTATTCTGGGTCCTGTTTGGGGACGTGTTTTATTACTGTTTGAACCCTTGTGTTTCCCTCTTCCTCCAGATGACTTGCTCAGACCACTGCCTGCAGAAGTATTTAAAAATGACGCAGAGGATCTCCATGAGGTTTCAGGAGTACCACATTCAGCAGAACGAAGCTCTAGCAGCTAAAGCAGGACTGCTTGGCCAGCCTCGTTAGACACAAGCACTCTGCTCAGACTTTACAAGCAGTGCCAGCGTTCACCAGGAGAGACAAATGCAGTTTGGGTTTTCTTCTGTCAGGGTCTATGTCCAGCAACTCAGAAGAGGGTTCTAGATGCTGTCCAGACAGTGGAAACCATGAAGGGTTAAACAAGAAGACAGTCATGGTGGACTGGCAAGGGAGTCTGTTTCTGAGACCTTTTTCACTCTACAGTGGAGTAATACTGATACAAATTTCTCCAGGGCCCACAGACCGGTGTGTTTAAATTTCACAGGGGGTGGGAGTGTTAGACTTCCTTTCTGCTAGGACTGGTTCAGGTGAAAAAAGTTAATATGGGAAACACACTTTTTTATTTAATTCAAGTAAAATAAATGGGAACCGTACACTTGTATGTATGTTCTTTCCAAAGACACATTTTTAGGACGCTGCTGAGAGCTGTGTTTTGTTTGCTGTGTTGTCATTCATTCCTCCTCAGCTACTACAGCACTGTGTTCATTCATTGTTGCTGACAGGTAACAGAGTTAGTGACGTGACTCTTGGTGGCTGGGGACTGGTGAGTGTGTTATTTCTCTTCATTTGGGAAGAGCTTCTGTTGAGCTGGCCTTGCAGAGCCTCGTGATCCTTCTGACTCCTGGATGGTGATGGTCAGAGCATCAAGCCAAGAGGGTCGTAAGTGGCAGACCACTGCTGTAACTAAGGAGCTCAGGTAGCAGGGATGCTCTGCCAGCCCATCCCTAGGTCATGTTTGCCTCTGCTACACCAGGTCATTTATCAGAGTGTGTCATTTGGCTAGGCACTACTTGTTGCCCTGGGGGAAGCCCAGGGACCTCCAAACCCAGCTTCCTTGCCTGGTGCACTCCAAGCACAGAGTTTGCTGGCAGTTTTCTCCTTTAATGGTGTGAATGCCCACAGAAAGTACAAGGTATGCTCCCAATGATGTCTTTTTTGCTGCTGGATGAGGACAGAGAGGTTTGTGGAAACCAGCTGTTCTGATGTGGTTTGGGTTTAGAAAAAACACCAGCGCTCTGAAGGGATCTTTGAAGCTGCCTGGCAGAAAAGGGCCTGGGAGTGCTGGTTGATAACTGGCCAAAGCTGAGCCAGCAGTGTGCCAAGGTGGCCAAGAGCATCCTGGCTTCCAGCAATAGCGTGGCCAGCAGGACCAGGGATCATCCCCCTGTGCTGGGCACTGGTGAGGCCGTATCTCAAATCCTGGCTTCAGTTTGGGGCTCTCACTACCAGAAGGACATTGAGGGGCTGGAGCGTGTTCAGAGAAGGGCAACAAAGCTGGTGCAGGGTCTGGAGCAGAAGTGTGCCAAGAAGCAGCTGAGGGACCTGGTGGGGTTGAGCCTGGAGAAAAGGAGACTCAGGGGACACATTAACACTCTACAACTCCCTGACAGGAGGTTGGAATGAGGTGGGGGGTCAGTCTGTTCTCCCATATGGTAAGTGGTAGAACAGGAGGAAACTACCTCAAGTTGTGCCAGGAGATGTTTAGGTTGGATATTAGGAAAAACTTCTTTACAGAAAGGGTTGTCAGGCATTGGAACAGGTTGCCCAGGGCAGTGGTGGAGTCCCCATCCCTGGAAGTGTTTAACAGACGTGTGGATGTGGTGCTCAGGGACATGGTTTAGGGACCCTGGCAGTGCAGGGTGAACGGTTGGACTTGATGGTCTTAAAGGAGATCTTGCACTCAGATTGTCAGTACAGTAAAATGATAAATCCAAGCACATCTTACTTCAGTTCTAACTAACCAAATAATTAACAGAAGGCACCAAACATCAGGATTATTGTATCAGTTTTGAGATTTCAAGCAATGAAGGCTGAAACAAAGCCACTTCATGTCAGCTGCCAGGTTCTGCTGTTGGGTAGAAAGGCAGCACTAAGGATCAGAACTGGCAGGACGCTGCCCATGTGCTTTGATGGTGTCACCTCTGTTGCTTTTTATTTCCAGCAGCAGTTTGAAAGAATGATTTCCTCCTGCCTGGTGTGTTTTCTTTACTACTCAAGCTCTCAGCTCTCCCTGCTGTGGATGACGCAGCCCAGTACACTCTGCTTGCTGCACTTCAGAGCTGCCCCAGATCTCCACAGAAATCTGTTCATGTGCCTTTCAAAGGTGGAAGAAACAAGTGTGTTCCTACAGTCTCATTTACACGTGCTTTGTCGTAGCTGCATCACAGCTTCTTCCTACGTAGCCTGTGCCTCGTTACCGTGGAGATGGCTCAGAGCTAACTCTAAAATAGTGAAGGCTCAAAGAGAGCCCAAATATGGCAGCAATAAGTGTCCAAGGTCCTGTTTTCTTTTATTTTTCCAAAGGAATAACAGGTTAATAATGTCTCGATTGTTTGCTACGATTAGGCCACAAATGTCATGGCCAATCAGTAATAATATATCCGTAGTGAAGGTTTAAGGCTTTATTTAAAGCGGCCAATGGTTAAACGTTTGAGAGTAATGCAGGATCGCAGTTACCCCATTTTCTGTTGTATCTGAGTGCGCAGAGAGAAGAGCTCTCGGAAGAGTGCCGGAAGAGCTGAAGTGATGGGACAGGAGGATGTTCATGTCTTCTGGGCCAAAGTGAGGGGGGTTAAAAAAAGTAAATCATGGTTTTCCCTCATGTTTCAGTGTCGGGGGATTCAGGGCTAGGAAGATGTTTACATTTTTGTTACTGTACAAAAGGGTAAGAGGGACCGAGTTAATAAATCACTCAATTTCAGGTTCCCCAGTTTCCTTTTGCTGCACTTTTACAGCTGCTGTAACCCCCTGTTATCCAGGGAAAACACGTCATCCTAAAATCTAAGGAGATGTCGCCTCCCCCTGTGCTCGCTGAACAAACAGGTGGGAGAAGAAGGGATGGCTGCTGCCCTGACATGAAGCTGGCCGGACAAAACCTCTTGACATCCACAGGAGCAACATGCTTATGGTGACTGTAGTTTGCTTATGGATGAGCCTGTTTCAAAGCTATTTATTTCCACTAGAGGGGAAGTCAGCCTAATCTGGAGTGTTCTCCATCTCTCCTCCTGAAGACCTTCAAGTTTGCACGGCATAGTGAAACACACAGCCAGCACTGGGGTAAAGGTGAGAACACAGCTTGGTCTCCAGAGCTAACGGAAAGGCAACAGCGTTTCAGCTAAGGTGGGGGGAGAGCAGGTCAGTCCCCTCGATGAGGTGTATTAGGTGCAGGAATGGAACCAGTTCTGAGGGAAGGTGGAGCAAAGGGTGAAGAGAGTGCCGCTGAGGAAGGAGAACGGAGAGAGCTGTGAGAACAGTGAGCTGGAGTGGAGGTGGGAGGAGAGAGAAGGCAACAGCCCTGCAGCCTGCCAAACACCGGCTTGCTGAGCCTGCGCTAGTGAACAGACGCTCATTTGGAGGTGACATTCATTGCAGCAGGGACAGGAAAAGAGAGGCTACAAAGGCATCCAATTACTAGTCAGCCCACAGAAAACAGGACAATTTTCACAGGAAGGGTCAAATGAGAGCCGTGCTCCAGAGTGCCCTATACATCAGAGGGACCAGCAGTGACCAGATCATTCATCTGGAAGATTATAACAGAGGTTCCTTTAATTCTGTCGAGGATAGGAGCAAAGTTCTGATTTCTGTGACTGCCCTGCTGCGAGCTGCAACTGTGGAGCTTTCAACAGGCAGGGAAGGGATGCGGCTGTAACCCTCTGTAAGGAAAGTGGGGGTTAAATACCGACTGCCCAGAGACAAAGGGTGGCTGTGACAAGGAGCAAAGAGCCATTCCTCGGTTCTCTTAAATACCTGAGAACGGAGCTGAGGCGACAGCTCTTTTTTCAGCGTTTTCTGGTAGCTGGATTAGGGAGTCAGCACACAGCATTTGAGGAATCTAGTTCAAATCTTGGCAAGTCCATTAGGCTCAGCTCCAAAATGTCTTGAGTCTGGTGTAAAAGCAGTTAGAGCCTGTGACGCCCGAACGTGCGTCATGCTCGCGCCTTGACTTCCAACAAGACAGCAGCAGCAGAACTCCAAATAAAGTTACAATTCTGCTGAACATTAGAGTTTTTTTAAACTATGTTTTACTGCAACTTTATGCTCCTTAGCATTTTGGTGTTAGGGTCCTTCTGTAAACACGACAGGGGAGCATTCAGCATTCAAACTTCAGTAGTTCCAGACTGTAAAAGGATGGTGAAGATGTTTTCCCAGGATTTCTCACAGGCAAAACCAGATGTAACTGAAAGACCCTAAATCAGATTTTAAAAACAAAAGCTACACTTACTTATACAATGCTTGAACAGACCATGGCTCGTTAACTTTTTTCTTTGCTCTAATGGGAGGGAAAGAGAGGACTGCCGAGGGAGCTGGGCTCACTACATAAATAATTAAGGTAGAGCACCTGACATTGTCACCATGGGTTTATGTAATGCAAAGGAGAGATTATCTAAATTTCAAATAATCAAAGTAGAAATCCAGTTGATGGCTATTTCTGTATTTCACAGATCCTGCCCTTCCTAGAATATGGAATTAGGGACCCTGTTCCCTCTCTGCCCAAGCACACATTGAATTTCTGTGAGTGCTGCTGCCTCAGGGACCTGTTGTAACTCTTGAGTCGCCTCCATTGCAGCAAGTCACACTCTAACCGCCTTATCGGTAGGAGAGGAGTTGGCTGACTCTCCTGCTGAGTATTTGCTCTGGGGCCTGCTTAGACCTCTGGAAGAAAAGTGCCTCTGTGTCCCAGAGGACATGGATCCCCCTTCCCCTCAGGGGGAGTGCTGTGGCCTGGCCTGGGGTGGCCACTGCCCCCTCCCCACAGTGGTGGGATCCAGCATTGACAGCAGTGGGTTCTCCCACCCCTCAAGGCAAGGAACCCTGGGTGGCTGCCACCCTCTCAGAGTTCCTGCTTCTCCGTTTGGGGAAGGAGGGAGCACTGGCCCTTGAACCTCCGCCTGAGCCGGGGCTGCGGTGGCGGAGAAGCTGAGGGACAGGTAACTCGCTCCTCACGTGTGGGGACCCACAGCACCACTGTGGGCTCCTTGTGCAAGGCCGGGAGGGGAAGGGAAGGTTCTGCAGTCAGTGTGTGTGGAGGAAATTAAAAACCCTACAGGATTCTTACAGGTTTTAGTGCCTTCAGGGCACGTCGGATGTCTCAGAGGGAAGCGAAGTGCCGCGGCTGGCGGCAGGTGACAAAGGTGACCGGGGTGCAGCCATGGCGGGAGCAGAGTTGGAACCAGGGACAAGGCAAAGTGCTGAAATGAAAGAGGACAATTAATGAAGAGTGTCGAGACCACCACTGCTAAGAGACCCGACCTAAGGCAGGCAACCGGGGACTGGACTAGGAAAAGCAGTGCTCCAGGGAGAGGCTGCTGGGATGGCACGCGGCTGTCACTCACCGGGGGAAGCAGCACATAAATAGAAGGAATCAACAGTTAGGGGTTGGTTTTTTTTTTTAGCTTTTTATGTATCTTTAAGCCTTACCTATTCCTACAGAAAGGAATGAGCATGAAGAGATACAGGTTTAAGCAGTGCATACACGTTATCCCACATGAAAACCCCACCCTTGTGCAATATAACAAAGCATTTCATACAAATCCCACATCTTACCCCTCCTTACGTAACTGGCAGAGCTGGCAGGATCATGGCAAATTGGGTCAAACTGTACCCAGATGAGGGATTAGCGGAGGAGTACTTTAGAAATAGCTGAAGACACTGGCAGGGCTGGAATGGAAACGTCGTTGGGCTACTCTGAAGAGCACGGAAAGAGAGAGGCATTGACAGTAACACATAACTGAGTCCCTCACCCACGAGATGCTCAGAGTGGGAGATAAACAAAGCCTGCAGGGTCCCACCGCTCTCATGTGCTCTAGTGCTGATTTTCTGTGCTGGCAAGGAATAAAACAGAGAGAAAGCATGCCGGTGCTTCCCTGGTTTCCTTGTAATGAGGGAGCTGTACTGGTGAATTCAAGTCAAGCGTCACAAAACAAAGACAGATGCTTTTTCACCTTTGAAAACTATTGGTACAGGCTAAGGAACAGCATAAGGGTACTGACTAACACCAACAGCAGGGAGCTGCTGACAGGAAGCAGAACTTCATCAGCGATTCATCCAAAGCAATGGAGGAGACTAATAAATGCTTGTGGAACTTGGGGAACCCACAGATTTCCAAAACAAATAAACAAAAAGACCCTCTAATAAATACCAGCTACTTGGGAGTAACTCATGAAGGTGAATAAACTTAAACTCTCGCAGAGACCTCTTCAAGAATCACCCTATTTGGTGCAAGGTAACACGGTGGAATGACAGATTTTCTCAAAATCCGAGGGCAATCGCTTGATAAGTAGCATGAGCGGATTATAAAGTGGCTTTTTCCTAAGCCCTGGAATGACAATGAGTCGGTCTCTGGCAACATCCCCGTTGGTTCCACCGCTCCGTTTCGCTCCTGCCATCTCCAGAGGTAGTCTTTATCCTGCACATTGCAGCAAATAATGAAATCCCAAGTACAGAAAAGGAAAAATAACCAAATCTTAGTGCACAGTATCTGCAAAACACCAGGGCACAGTGAACAGCTCGACACACTCCAGCTAACACATTTGTCCTCTGTTTCAGCTTTTAAGTCTGTCTTCTAGCTCATCCATCAGGTTTGCTTCAAGTGATCAAACCAAACGTGCTCCTCTCTTAAAACAGCAGCATTTCTTACACTCACTGCTGTAAAAAAAAAAAAAATCCAGTAAATGCTGCCCAGAAAACCCCCTTGGCTAACTCAGCTACCCAGAACTATTTTTAACAAGGAAAAGAGCAACATTTTTATAAGAATATTCATTTTTTTAAATGTGAAATTCCATCTGGTTGACAAACCCAGCTAGAGAGAGAAGCCTCTCTCAGGAGGGGACAGTCTGAGAGACAGGAGTTGACAGTCCTAAGATCCAGATTCTCTTTCCAGCTCCCCATCAAAGCCACCCTGGGTGATTTCAGTAGCCATCACTATGTGGTTCCTTATGTGTAAAATAATACGTATCCATTTTAAAGATTTCTGCCTAGTTATTCTAATACTGCACCTTTAAAAGAACTTAGATTCAAGTGGAACTTGTGCAAAAGGCCGCAAACAGTGAAGAACTGATTTAATCACCTTCCTCTTCTACTGCTGTCCCTCAAATTAAAGTCTTTCCTGCCTCCCGTGAAGGTCAGGTACATTCTTCTTCATGACGATCTACTTTCATTGGCCCTTGCTACGCTTTTCTTTCACTACTCATTACTACCGTACATCTGTTTCACCTTTGTTGAAGTAGTGGCTTGTTATTACTGTTCCCACATCTTTGCTTCTCTGGCCTGACCTGTTCAGACCAGAGAAGGCTTCTCAAACACCAACAAATCCAATGGAGGAGCTAGGAACAAGTGGAGATTTAACTGGGTGTTGCTAAACTGACAGATAAGGGAGAAAACAAAACCTCATCAGTATACGTGTAGCTGCTGTACTTTATGGAAAGTAAAAACTAGAACAAGTAGGAAATGAACCTTTTCTTACCTTACATCCTTGCATGCAAATGTTTCGAGTTTTTTCCATCTTTCAGATATATCCTAGTTCAAAAATAACAAATCTGCCTGAAATGTGACAGCTCTATCAACTGCAGGTGTGGGGACAGTCTGAATTCTACAGCCCTGTTCTTTTTAACAGCTCTAACAGTGTTTGATCCCATAATCTTAATTATATGGTTTTTTACCTCCTAACTAAGCTTGACATAACATAGATAATTGTGAGAAAAACTGTAAAACGTTAGAAGGCAGAACAGGTGAAGCCTTCCAACAGGGTGCCTGATTGTTGATTGCTCTGCAAACAGGGTGCCTAACCTTGTATTAAAAAAAAAAAAAATCCCAATTCAGTATAATCTGAATTACTGCGTCCTCAGCAGCATAAACTTCCATTCAAGGCACTGGAAGACACTTTGGAATTTATTCTATGTCAACAAAACAGAAATAAGGGGATTATAGTAAAGTTAGAAATAAAAGACCTATCAGGGTTTTTAGTCGATTCACCCTTGTACAGGACAGTCCCAAATTATACAGTTAATCTTCTTTTCCCCATGGTATTTTTAAATGTCACAAGAAACTACTTTCAACATCCACTGAATTATCTGGCTGACACACTTCTTGCCAGAAAGATAAAACTAGGAACTCAGTAACTGGCAGCAGGCTTTGCTCGTGGCTTGGCAGAAAGTCCACGTTTCCCTGCAGGTTTAGTGTCCTGCCAAACAGCGCTGGTAGCTGTTTACTGGGGGGTGTCTGTCTGTCTGAAGAGTACTACAGCACAAGGTACGTGGGTGGAAAGAGGAAGTAAGGGAGTTCTCCATGTCAAGGAGGGACCATCTGTTGGAATGGGTTTCTATGTCTCTCAGAACCACACCTTCACTCGTCCATGCAGTACTTCAAACCATCCCGAGTGCTGCGGAGCAGCAGCCAGTCAGTGCACAACACCCTGAACACTTCACCCAAGTACAGATGGTCCAGGGCTTGTCCATTGTCTGTCTATGCCTCTAGACAGAGGTGAGGTACCTGCATCAGGTGTAATTAGTCCTGTCATTGCACTGGATTTAAAATTCCCTTCTGCAGACGTTGAACGTCGAAGATAAGCTGAGAAAATGTGACCAGTGTTATTTCCTTTTCAATGAGCATTGCCTTTTATTCATAGCTATGGGAAGATGAACAGTAAAAGTCAGCTCTGAAAAAAGTCTTTCCAGTGATTTATAGAGATCAATTTTCCTATTTAGGTAAGTCCAGACATTTACAAGAACACCACTTCAATAAAAATAGAATATAAAGCCTATGTTTAAAACATGGCCTTTATTAATATGCTGTCTAGTGAGCGCCGTATTTATCTTACATTGAAATAGCTCTGCTTTGCTGAAGAAAAGACAGAAAAAGTGCATTTACAAGAGTACTTTTTCTTTAATTTTCTGTGAAAATGGAAGGAATTGGAATCACAAGTTGACAAATGTAAAATGAAATCCCAAGAAACATCAACTTTAGTAATGCTACGCCATCACTAGTGTTTCGTTCTGACTTTCTGCCATGTGAACCAGAATACCCCGATATACAGTCTAGAGCATCTATGTTATTACTCTACAGCATATTAAACACAGAAAAGGGGGTTAAGAACCCCTTTCAATGTACAAACATGAATAAAAAAATCGATAAAAAAATCACTTTTATACATAATGTATATGCAAACTGTTTTAAATACATAGTTTGGGAAGAGTTATTTACAAACCGTATCTGTCCGTGGGACAATCCACGGACCAAGCGCACACAGTTGCTCTACGTTATCATCGCATCTCAACTCTGGGAGATAGAAATTCATTCGGCAGTTTCACAACCACAAGAACCTGTGACAAAGTATCTTAAGGGCAACCCGATAAATTCTGTTCCTCCAACCAAGGTAAGTACAAGGACTGCCAAAGTTTCCGAATACCGTCGTGGTTTTCTCCAGCTGCCCGCTGACAGGTCAGGGCTGCGGAGGAGATGTAGACGGGCCCGTGTGAAACACGGGCGCCGCTACTGGGTAAAACCTCCCTAAGAGCCATAACTGAGAAATACGTTTTATTGAAAGAGTGAACTAACCTAGAATTTTTTTTTTCAATTTTATTAATATTTTAAAAAATACATAAAAATACAACATCCAATGTCTGAATAAATATATTTAACAAGTTGCAAGATAACCTTATTTTACACAAAAATTTCAGCTTTAGAAATCTTGTTAAATAACTTCACTGTTGTTATATATTTCATTTTTCGTCTTTTTGTAACAAAATAAAAACTCTGAAATTACATAGAAAAAAGACAAAATATTTTTGTCAAGGGATAAGATAGTCCACTGAAAACCTATTCACAATTCCACTGTAAACATTAATAAACATTAAAATATTTGCATAATTGTGTGCTCAAAAATCCTATAAAAAGTGGAAGACTTAGTACAACTGTCGTTTTCAGTCAACTACACTTCCTTTCACAATTTATTTTGTCCCATTTACACCTTTAAAACTGGGCACGTTGCTGAACACGTACTTTGGCAGTTCTGTAGAGCAAGTGCTTCTGCGGAGAGGAACTACTCACCAAGGGTTACGCACGGCTCGGTGGAAGTGCAGCAGTTCCTGGGGTCTCTGTTGATAACACTCTGGTGTCTGCTCGGTGCACTTGCTTTTCTACGGTCTCCCTAGAACACCTGAATGCTTCATTGGACATTTTCAAATTTGATAAGTGCCCTTTCTCTGCATTAATTGAAAAAAAAATAAACAAAACAAAACCACAATGACAAGCATGTCACATTGTGCCTACAGACCTTCAGTTACCAACGAGCTTAAGTTCTCTGAACAGTAAATTAAACAAAAGAAGAGGGGAAGGGGGGAGAACAGGTACAGTCCAGCAGTGGAAGTGTGTACAGAATATACTTGGCAATGTCAAACCAGCTGAGTGCTTTCTGTGGTTGAATTTCAGGATTTATGTCCATGGCAGCAAGTTGCTGGCAAGGGAGAGAAACGTGTATCACCTGCATTCTACAGCAAGCACATTCTGTGGAGGAGACGACGACGATGGACTCATCCCCGTGTCCGACGAAGCAGATGACATGGACGCTCCTGTATGTGACACTAAATACACAGAACAACAGATCAGCACCAGGTTATCAAAGCAGTCGTCAGAATGAAGGTTTTTGTGGTTATTGGGTTGTTTAAAAGACATCAAAGCGGCACGGTCACGGAAATCCAATGGGGATTTTTTGGCAGTTACTTTCACCGCTCTATTCACAACCACTGGATGAGGGGCTTCACCCTTTCAGCACCACAGACCAGTTAAAAAGATAAATCACACAACTGAAAACTCAGCCCGAGCTTGCACTGGGAAGCCCAAGTTTCTGATACACAGTTATAAAATAGTGAATGTTTTTGTTACATTCAAGTTCTGAAAAGCCACAAATATTCTTTCTAAATATGTGTTCGAGCAGATAACACCATTTTTTCTTTCTCCTCAAAAATGCCATCAATTAAAGTCAAGCTGTTTTGCTTTTCAAGAAAATTAACTTCTGCTGGGAAGCACAAAGCAAATCTGACAGTTACCTTCTCTGTCTTTCTTTTTTAATCGTTTTCTTCTCCTGTCTATGGTTGCTACTTCTGACTTCAAGGACATGTAGTATTTTCGTATCTCCTGGAGTTTTTCTTGTAAGAAGGAGATTCTTTCAGTGCTGCTCATATTGTCTAGTTCATCTTAAACATGGGAAGAAAAGAAAAAATAGCTTCATCAAAGTGATTTTAAGCAAATGAATGCAATTCTTAGGCGTATACAAGATGCAGCCTGAAAGAGAGCACGCTCCCGTAACTACGCCATAGAAGGTCTACAGCTAATTTAGAATCCCCAGATTTGCACATTTGTCTTTCAGAACAAATTTTCTCACAGATTCCTTCTAATTGAGTCACTTAAAAAATTCTTACTGAGCTGAAAACTCCATTTGTACACTCTGGGCGAAGCGTTCTGGTGGTGGTGCTTGTCTCTGTGTTTGTCCTTCTCTCCATCTTTGACATGAGGTGAGATCACTCTTGCAGGTGATCGAGAAATCTTCTGTGGTTTGGATGCGTTTATGTGTTTCACAGGAGTACATTTACTGGCACTGTCCAGGACAGGAAGGTCTTCACTGTCACTGCTTTGTCCTGCAGTAAGAGAAAGGAATTTGGACTTCAAAAAACACACCCTTGACTGTTTTAAAATTGTAGTTAAAGTCAGAAAAGGTGATTATGAAAAAACTGCTCCATCTGCTCAGAAGATCCCAGAATGCATACAAATAAAAGCCATTTCAGATTCAATGTATAATAACCTTATCAGGCCCAACATTTCCCAAGCAACAAGCGATGGGACAAGAGAAAGTGGCCTTAAGTTGCCCGGGGGAGACTTAGGCTGGATATTAGGAAAAAATTCTTTACAGAGAGGGTTGTAAAGCCCTGGCCCAGGCTGCTCAGGGCAGTGGTGGAGTCCCCATCCCTGGAGGGGTTTCACAGCCATGTCGAGGTGGTGCTGAGGGACATGGTTTAGTGGTGACCTGCCAGGGCTGGAGGAATGGTTGGACTCGATGATCTTAAAGGTCTCTTCCAACAAAACACACACTGAACTCTCAACTGTGCTGATTGTTACTGTAGGAGATGTCAAGGGCTGACTGGGCCTTTAGTTACAAAGCGATAGTCAAACTTTTAAGGAAGCAATAAAGCAGCTTATGACAATATTAAAAGGCTTGTGTGTACTCTAATAAAGTCACACATTTTGGTTCAAATATAAAGCAGACACTAGAATCCCTTCTGTAAAGATTAAAACTGTACTGACACAGGTGGGCAGCACATGATTGTGAGTATTTACCAAACTGCTTTGCACATCTGAAGGAACAGTTCTGAAACATGACTAAAAGCACAAAAGCTTTAACACAGAACAGAAAATTTTAAGCCGATATATATTCAAATGCTGTAGATTCCCACAGTAACTGCAGAGTTTTACACAGGCATGTCAAGTATGTCTGAATATTGTATGTCAGGTAATTAATATTTCAGTTTGATATTTAAAAATTATAACAATGCTGCCACAGGGCCTAAATACAGTGACTCATTCAATACAATGATCACCAAAAATGAGCTATAGAAACACAAAAATACAGATTTCTATAGCAAGGTTAAAAACAACTACATACTTCTGATAAAAATGTTCAAGATTCCTTTGGCCGAAGAAGTTATTCTTTAGCATCAAACTTTTTTTCTGTACTTAAACACACTTTTTTCCCCATGAGAAACATCTATGTAAGACTCAGGTTGCCCCGAGAGGTGGGAGAAGCCCCATCCCTGGCACCATTGCAGGTTAGGTTGGCCCTTGGGGCTCTGAGCACCCTGCTCTGGTTGCAGATGTCCCTGCTCCCTGTGGGGGGACTGGACTGGATAAGCTCTGAAGGTCCCTTCCCACCCATAACATTCTGTGATTCTCTCAGAACAACCTCCCCTCTCCCAAATTCATAACCAACCCACTATATAAAAGTCATCATAATGGTAAATATTTAGTAACTGCTACTACACACAGTTATTAAGTTTTTCCTAATGAACTAACTAAAAATAACCAGGAGATTTCCCAGTAACAATGCTGCCTCACAGCTGGTTAAGTTCTCTCCAGGTAACAGCTAATACTCATGATAAAAAACCCTGACGAGGATGTCCTATACAACAGAAACCCTGGGTAGCAGTGAGAACATATTTATAGGACAGCACAACCCTCCCCCTCTTCCCCTCCAGGAATGTACCTGTTCCATTCTTTTCATTTTTGGCTGCAGCACTGGTTCGCTTTGGAGTACGCTTTTGTTTTTTTGCCAGTGTTCCACTATTGCTGTCACTGGGTCTTTTTTGACCTAAATGAGAGGGGGGGAAAAAAAAAAAAAGACATCTCAAATATTTCCGCTACTGGTAAGCTTTTTTGATAAGCACAAAGGAATTTAAAATCAGAAGGCAAAACAAATGAGCCATTTTTCGCAAAGTGACACCAGAAATCCCGATGACAGAGTGACTGTTCTGGGGAACCGCTCACCTTTCTCCCCAACCTCTCTCTCTTGCAGGGCTATGCTACAATTGCTTGACGTCGTACTGGCTTCAAATCCGTTAGCAGACTCACTTTCACAGAGACCTTCCTGCGACTCTTCCGCCACGCTGTCCACTTCAATGGTCATGTCACTCTCGCTCTTGATACTGCGCGACTCGTCCTGACTGAGCGTAAGAGGCGAGGCCACTGAAAAGCTCGACGGGACAGCAGGGGGTAAGGCAGATGGATTTGAATGTGAAGCATGAGGGTCTGGCTTTTCTGATCCTGTGTCTTCGCTGCTGTTCTTCTCCTTTTCATCTAAGTCATCCAAGTCTACCTCATGGCACAGCAAGGTTTCGGGACCAATCTGAGGCATTGCATCATCCTCTTCTTTCAAGGGAACATTCTCATTTTCTTCAGATGGACGTTCAAAGTTCTCATTCCTCAGCTCTTGGCTGTGCTGAACCGATTCTGCCACCAGCGATGGCATTTCCTCGTTCTCAGTTCTGAGGGACTCTTCAGCATTCAGCCTTCTACATTCCTCTGCTCCAGTACATTCATTGGTCCTCTCTTCTGATACAATATTTGGCACTTCCCTCTCACTCTCTCGTCGATTTCTCTTCTCAGGCGATGCCTGTTCCAAAGTTTTCCTTTTCAAAAGCTTCTTATCTTTTGTAGAGAGTTCTGTTTCACTTTCAGTAGTGCTGCAAGTTTCTTTACAGTCCATGTCTAATCTTTCAGGGTCTGGAAGAGATTCATTCGTCACCTCTTCTTGGTTTCCTGGGGAAACCTTTGCATTCTCTAAAGAGGGATCTTTTGTCTTGCTCCTTCTCCCTTTTCCTTTAGGCGATTTTTCAGCCTCTCTTTTGATTTCTTCTATTTGTTCTGTTTTATTTCCAAAACCCTGAACAATTTGTTCACTTTCTTCAACTTCCAGTTTCAGAGTTTCTAGTGGCTGTACTTGAGTCCTGTCGTTTTCTTTCAATGCATGAGGAATCTTTGGGTTTTCTTCATCTAGCTTCTCATCATGTAGTTTTTCACTTTTTTCCAGTTCTGAAGTTTCTGGAGAAAATTCTTCATTCAAATTCTTTTCAGATGACTCATCTGCTTCACTGTCAGATGAGCCAGAGTCTAAAAAATTGAAAAAAAAAGAAGAAAACAGCATCCTTAATCATCAATTACCACACAATTTCTTTTTTCAACCGCACAAAAACTTTGAGGTATCTATGGTATTAACATCAGTTTACAATAAATTATTTCGAACTTTAAAAAGCCTGCATTATTCATCACATTTAATATAGTTCTTATTTCTACTAAAAATGTCTATGGAACTACAATAGTAGTAGTACTACTACTATCGGAGATCAAGGAGCATCTGGATGATGCTCTTCATCATATGGTTTAATTTTAGGTAGTCCTGCGAGGATCACGGAGTTGGACTTGATGGTCCTTATGGGTCCCTTCCAACTTGAGATACTCTATGATTCTACTACTACTATTTCCCAAGTAATTCAATATAAATAAATTACAGTTCATAGAAGTAAAAAGAGTTGTACAGATTCCCATGGTCTGGTATCCACCGGTGGGAATCGCCTCCCCCACCTGATGTTCCAAACCCAAAAAACAGACTCCTCCCCTTAGTGCACCCCCAAACAGGAAAAAAACCACCCTAGAAACAACTCCCCAAACCCTTCCCCACCACAATACAGACATTTCACTGCTAAACTATTATACGAATCACACAACAGCTACGGAACAAGCATTATTACATTACCAGAAGGTTATTCAGGGATGTGTACTAAAAGGAGGCAGGGATTTCACTTCAGTTCTTGTTCACAGAGGCTTAGAAATACTAAAAATATTGCTGACATTTGTATATAATTAACAACTCTGCTGGATGATGTAGTACTGAGGTTGAGAACTTAATTACCACAATAAAGACTATCATTTCACCACTAGATTTGGTCTGTTCAAAATTAGGACTGAAAGGCTCTGGCTGAAGAATATGGAATGACTTGCACAGCGGTTTCCATGCCACAGCTCTTCTGCAAGCAAACTGTGCTCCTCGGCAGTGTCAGCTCAACACTTCGGTAAAATTCACAGGGAAAAAAACCAACAGCAACAAAAAAGTAAAAATAAAAATCAAACCTCTTTTCAAAAAGGTTCTGGAAAAACCTCAAAGAATACACAGGACTGAGATCACTCACCGTTTGATCCTCTATCAGAATCAAACATTCTACGTCTCGTCTGCCTGCGAGGTGTTGCTAAAATTAAAACCGAAAGTATTAATTTTTAGAGAGTAAAACCTGCGCCAAAAATTCGTCTTGTTACATCGCTTGTAGGCTGATGGCTTAAGCAGGACTTCAGAGCTGCTGACAGCACTGTGTTGGCTGAAGTGGTCACATTACTGCGCCACGTTACATCACTGTTTACATGCACTTCCATGCCAGAACACGAGTGCACCAGATGTACCTTCTGTTCCATTTGGTAATGGTGAGGAATCTGACAAGTTGTTCCGTGCACTCCTGGCTCCTGATTTACCTTCACTATTTGGCGTTTTGGATAAACCACAGGACATGTTCGATGGAAGATTGGATTTCAGAGGGGGTCGCCCACGCTTCGATTTCTGTTTCTCCTCATCCTTCTTCTCATCCTTTTCACTGTCGTCTTTATTCTGACAGGAAAACAATGGATTTTTATTAACATGTTTCACTGTCGATCATCAAACCTTTTCTCCTTTTGCTTTACACTTCTATTAGAAAAACTAGACTGTGGACTGACTAACGTGGGGTTTTTAAAATAAGGAACAGTGATAGTCATTAAGTATTATACTACAAGAAACGTATTGAGATAACCATTACTTTTGTTTTTTTCTTCTGTTTTCTCTTTGGTCCTCCTTTGTCCACAGGCCAGATGATCCGATCAGCTTTCACCCATTCATCGTATCTAGAAGTGATTAACAACAGACTGTTACCGCTACACAGAGAAAAGCTGTTTGCAACACGAGGATTAGAAGAGTGAGTTACAGAAAGTATTTAATAAGGAGAGAAGCAGAGCAGACACAAGCAGTATCTGTCAGTAGATGACTGACATTTCTAGCCCATAAAAAAATTTATGGGATGGGAGAATGGAAGTAGAAACTTCCCTGTCTCTTGCTAGCAGAGCACTGGAGGTCAGGGGACTGAGTCGGCTATAAAGCTAGTCAATGATTTCATGTCACGTACAAAAGGCAGCTTTCACCTCAACAGTAAAATACACTGGTTTTTTTAAAGGTAAAGTTTTTAAACTGACAACAAACAGGATCAGATCCTGAACAGCACAAATACACCGCTAGTGCTCCCCAAAATCTCTGAGTTATTGTAAGTATATACATGTGAGTATTTGAGGGGGTACCCACACACACACAAACTTGATGTTGCCACATAAAGGAATTTGCTTAGTTTACTTAGAAACGGATGGATTTGGTACATCAAGTTATACACGAGTGTTCTATTTATAAAAATGATCAATTTTGTGATATTTTTGTCTACATAATCACAATGCTCTGAATCACAACAACGAAGAAGCTGTTCCTACAGCAGTACTGACTATAAAGCACAGCTGCCAAGAGAAGCATTGGATGATTTTTTTTTTCCCTGTAGTTCTTTATTGCTTAGCCCTCTCCTACCCTCTCTACACGTAACAACTGCTCTTTATAATCAGCTAACATTCAATACAAGGGTAAATTTTTTTTGCCAAAATTTCAGTGTTCGACGCACTGAATTGTAGCTGTCTTCACCATTACCAGTGAGTCCCCTAAATAAGAAGTCGGACAGTGCTGACACTCCTGTGAGGAGTAAGGATGACTCACTTTAAGCCGGGTGGAAACCTACAAGTAAGTATATTCTGAGATTTCAGTGCAATAGTGTCACACCACGAATAAAATGGCTAGAGTGTGATACAGTCAGATCCTCTTACCATGTTGATAATTCAATTTGGAGCCAAGGCACTGATCACCTTTCTGTTTTTCCTAAAACCCCAAAATTCTTTTGCAAATAATCCTTCTAACAAGAAAAAAAAAAAGGAAAGGCAATTTGTTATTCTCACCTTACATTCCAGCCGTAGTAGTGAACTAAATATAAAACTTCTCCGTCATCAATTTCTGTGCTTTTAATACTGGCTTCATAAATTTTTTGAGTCTTTCCACGTCCGTATTTTACTTTCACTTTGGTTCCAGTCAGGCAGGGTTCTGCATCCTCCTCATCCTCTTCAACTTCTGATTCTCCTCCTTTGTTCTCCATTTCCTCCCTGCAGTAAAGTGTGTTTAAAATGCCCAGTAATTAGTGATAATCAAGTGCTTTAACATTTAACTAGCATGGCCAAGCTACTGCAACAGAAAAAAGGCTGCAAGAAATTTTTTTTCATTCTCTGCACCCTGCACTGCCTCTGAGGCTGGCTTGGACACAGCTTTGTAAATCAACAACTGGACTTAGAGAGAACAGGGGTGACAAAAATCAAAATTAGGAAAATAGTAATTTAAATGCAATCTATTAGGCATACAACTACTACAAAGCTTAAAAGATTTTTTAAATGAATATTACAAAACAAGGAAGAAGTACCTCAGTGTTTGGCTCCTAAATAAGACAGGAAGAACTAACTTCAGTTTTTAAAATAGACTTGATTTTAACACACTATTAAAAAAATAAATTCTTCTACAGTTTGCTTACAGTTTTCCTAACAGTGCACCTAAGTTTGCATCACCATCACAGTGATCCTCTCATGGATACAAACACCATTCCATTGAAATAGTTGATTACAACAGCATTTAACCAAGATTACGCATCTGCCCAGCTCTTATTAGCTGTATCTACCTCTTATTATTGCTGTATCTAATATTTAGACATTCTCCTTAAACATAGGAGTTACAATCTATTCCTATTTTTACCTATACCTCTCTCCATACTTTAGGGTAAAATTTAGCATAATGTGAAAGTTAAACTACAAAAAAGCCACGATGAAGGAAAATACTGAAGACTAGGCGATTGCTTTTAATGAAATATGTTTGCTAGCCTTCAGTGAAAGACAAACTATCTTGTTGTGGCAAACAATTCCAAGAAAGAGGACGAGCACCACTTAAAGAAAACTCTTTGACGCCTCAGTCATCCAACATACCTCTGCGACCTGCTGCACACCCACACGGCACCTTCAGGTGAGGTATTTCTGCAAGCTACAGTGCACTGCAAGGTGGTTTCCTTGGACTGCACACCGACACTTCCTTTAAAATAAGTATCTTTTTCCCACTGGTCAAAGCTCTTTAGAAGAAAATACGCAATAGCCCTGTCAGGCTTTATTCAGTATCAACTCATGTCCACTCCACTTAGCCACATGGACAAGAAAAACAAAGTAGGAGAGGCAGCTTAAGCAGGTAAGACACTGCCCCTGCCTGAGCGCAGCCAAAGCTAGCTCAGACAAGGTCTGCTCTGCTTATAAATTATTAAAAGTCGCCTGGTCACAACGCGTTTGTTCAACTTGTCAAGCTTAGTCTCTGGATGCTCTTTTCCCTTTGCCCTTCCACATTTCTCCATCCCCTCCGCCTCAACCTACCTCCAGGTTTCATTCAAACTCCCTCTTCCCTTTTCCTTCGCTTCATTAGCTGATCCCCTTCCTACCTACCAACAATACAGCAAGGAACAACAAAACCCAGCAGCTGCAGGTTCACCAGCCATCACTAAACACTGAAATCAGAAGCACGGCAGAAGGGTTCTCTTTTCCATTTATATTTCAACTGCCCAAGCAGTTGCTCACCATCTCTACAGCAGCTCACCTGGCAGCCTGGTCTGCTTGGTGTCTGTACGTACCAGTGCTGTAAAACACCAACACAACCTTGGCACAACATTCAAGAAAATGAAAGTGAAAAATACTGTCTGGCATCTAGTTGAAAAAGATGCTTCAAAGTACAGCAGACTCTACAAGCTTGAAATAAAATGTTCCCTTTCCTGTCTGGCTTCCACACTGCAGCTGGTAAGGCCTCCAGCTCTGTGTAGGCTCCTGCCTGGAGCACAGCTCAGTCGTGCCTCAGACACACTCGTAAGAAGATGATACAGGTTCATGTTTACCTCTCCCTCTGCCTCTCTTCCTCTTCGTCTGACTCTTTATCAGAATCCTCCTGTTTTTTAACTTTTTTCTCCTTTTGCTTTGGTGTACTTTTTCTCCCTAGTGCAGTTTCATTTTCTTTCTTTTCTGCATTCTCAGGTGTTTCCTCTACATCTTTGTTTTCTTTATTATTGTCTTTTAATTTGTCTTGTGTTTTATCCTCTTCACTCTCTTTTTTAGCAGGGGTTGCATCACGGGCAAGTCGTCTTCGTCCCTAGAACAGAAATAGGCTCAGTTTAATGATTCCTGTCAATTATCTCTGTACGAGCCTCTCCAAAACTCAGCAAAAAGTGCAACACACTATTCCCATACAGAAGAAAGGCAAGAGAGAACACTAAAAAGCAAAATATTCTAAAATCTTAATAGCTTAAAGACTTGTTATCGAGGAAAAAAGCAAAATAAAGCCATTCTGCTTCGTTTGGAACAAAGAGAATGAGCTTCTGATTAACTTCTAGGGGACTGCAGGACATGAAAGGCCTGTTGCTCTGATAGAAAGGGCCAAACTGCCTTGCTCAACTACAGCTACAGCATTAATTAAAGTGTAGGACTACTGAGAGAAGGCATCTTCCTTTCAGCACCTCCAATCCTGACAGCACCCTGTTGATTTCACAGAACAAAAATCTATCAGCTTTAAAAAAACCTGTAAGAATCACATTTTTATAAGGTACTTCAGTAGCTGGACCGTTGCTGTCTGGGACTATCTGCCATTGGCTCTTGGGGATCTAGAACAGGTTTATTGTTTTACAATTAGAAGTCTCTAGATAGGGTTATTGCTTTCTAATCAGAACATTTAAAATACATTACGAATGCATGATTAATTATCCAGAGGCCATCCAAAGACAACAGTAATGAAGGAACTATAATAATTAAAATTCACCACAGTTTAATGGTAAATACTGCGGAAAAATAATCTTTCATAAATAGATAGCTAGTGACTATGGTGACAAAGTAATAAAACACATAACCAAGTAATATTTAATTATTAAAAAATTAACATAGACAGCCAATGATAAAAAAGATGAAAAATTCTTCCATTTCTTTATTCTCTCACCAGTTTTCTCCAAAACCAAAAATTACATGAGCGAACTAACTAACTATTGCTTAGTTAGCTAACGTGTCATGCCACGAAGTTCATTAAGGCTGACCCAGTTTGGAAAAACCACTTGCAGTTAGAATTATACTATAAGACACATCTAGACTTGTGTTTACACTATGTCTTTTCATCTATCCATTTAAAAGGCCATACACCTGCTTGAAAAGCTGGTTTGCAGGAAGTCCTTTAATAAAATTACATTTTAGTTGAACAGAATGTGTATACCTGGAACAATTTAAAAAGTAGCAATTCCTTGTCCTTCAGAAGTCAAGCTCCATCAAGGAATACGAAATGTCCTTTTAGCAGAATTAAGAGGAGAGCTACAGAGCCACATTCAAATACCTTAAAAGTATTCCCGTATTCACCATCAGGTTCAGTATCCACTAGCTGGTGGGTCACTGGTCTTATCTGGGTAACTACTAACACAATCCTCACCTTTACAGCATTCAAAGGAAGACAAAACTTGAACGTTTCTCCCCCTGCGTTTGTCTACACACTGTAAAACTGCAGCATTTCTTTCCTTAAAATATGAGATAATGTCATAAAAAACAACTCAGAGAAATAGGTCTTCCTTTGGTTCTCAAAGCTGCAGCAGTCCTTTGATAGTCCTGCTTCTTGCCAGAAGGCTCTCGATTCCATGTTCCTGAGGAAATCCTCGCTCTCAACCCCTCGCCCCAAGCCTGTCCTACGGAGTTTCACTGTTCTGATGACATACAGCTCTCAGTGGCTCTCCAGCCATCCCTGAACTGCAACATGTCTGACATCCAACACAGCCTGAGCAAATCCCATGGATCGTTTAGAATATGAAGAAATAATCAAAACTGATTCCGCTCACAGGTAGAACATAATTAACAGTTAACACCAGCTCCGCGCTCACAGAGCCCTGGCCTACACTTGTGCACCAATTCAAACCTACAATCACTCAACGAGGGAAAACCCATTACGGAAACTGTTCACTGTACAAAGGGGGTTAAGTACTAAATAGAAATCAGCTCAAACCACTTACCCTCGGGGATCTTAGTTCTATTTCTTCCTTTTCACTTTCACTGCTGGAATAATTTTCTTCTGCTTCTTTTTTAACTTCTGTTGGGGGCATTTTCTGTTCCTCTTTTACACTTTCCTCCATTGGTTCCACGTGTTTCTGTATGTCTTCTACCACTTTTGGCTCATTGTGATGGATGGTCCTGAACTGAATGTTTGCAGAACGACAGTACTCTTCAAAACCATAAAGATACCTATAGATATGAAGAAAGTTTCATTTATATTTCATGGTTTATTTTCTATTTATTGAAGTGCATTAAAAGAAACACAAACAAACAAAAAAAACCAAACCACGAAACAAACCCAAATAACAAAAAAACAAAAAGCCAGAGAAGATTTTGAAATGAAACTATGATGCACACAGGTCAAATGGTGAGAAAGGATACACACAGGTGCTTCCCACAAATTTTACTTCATCCCCATCCAATGCAGAATTGATGTCAACAAACCCTAAGAACACATGCACTGCTCTGCAAATGAACAATGGCAGCAAAAATCAGCCCAGTGTTAGAATACGGGCGTATAAACAAGGGACCGCAGGGTAAGGAATTGCCAAGCATCAGGTCGTCCTCTAGTAACTGCCTGTGTGCGCATTCTAATCCAGTTATAGGTGAGAGACAACATAAATATTTCCACTGTAACAGCAACCTAGTACATATTCACCAATTACTCTTTTTATGATAAATACTCTTCTCTGTATAATACAGACCTTAAATATGGGCCCAGCTCAAATCCCACTGAAGACAGTCTCAAAATTTTCATCTTCATCAACATTAACATGAGTTGAGTCATTAGTCATCCCTATTCAACCAGCCAAATTTCCTTAGGTTCGAGTCAAGAGAACCTCATTCTTCCCTTTTACTCAAAAAGCCCAATTGTTTCTTGTCAAACTTCCAGGAGAATAAATAATAAAAATAATCTTTATTTAGAAAACAGGTTTGAAAAGTGTCATTCCTAAAAGGTTTCCATTTCAAAAGTTAACACACAACTGAAAACCAGGGGTTGGAATTAAAAGATCTATGCATTTTTTCTTTTATTACAAGCAGTGATTTTACTATCCAATACTGTCACATCCACCATAGCAATGTACACAGTCATGCTCTAAAGCTATTATTCTACAGATTCCACGAAGATGATACGTAAATACACAATCTGAAACATGTCTGTCTCTACTGAAGTTAAAGAAATCAGTATAAAATTCTCTTCACTGCATGCAGCGTCTACAGGCTTGAATGAGCACGCGACTGCAGAGAGAGGCTGTTGGTGTTAATCACCATGAACTGCAAAGCTGACTGTGACAAAGCTTTTTTTTTTTTTTTTTTTTTTTTTTTTTTTTTTTTTACAAATTTCACTAAAAATGAATACTTCTTGATAAGAAAATGAGTGGAATTCTCACGTATTAGAGCAACAGGAACTGACACAGCCCTGAGCACTCCCTCCTTTCAACCCTCAGCACTGGAAAATGCTCAGAACTGCTTGTTAACTGAAGATCGTCAACTGCTGTTTCACTGAGCTATCAAAAATTGCTTGAATATTGTACGTGCTACTAAACAAAAAGGAAAAACCTCTTCACCACTGTATGATATGAGAACTTACTTTCTATAAGCAGTTTTTACATTGTACGAAGCAGCCGAGTTCAAAATCGGAATGCCAAGGTCCATATAAATTTGCTTCCATACAGCACCACTCTCAATCTTTGGGGGAATAAAAAAAAAAGTTTTCAGGTTTTGTTAACCAAGAACATTAGGGAGTGATATCTAACACAGCGACAAGCCACAGCCTTTAGGAATGAACAGACTTTTCATTCAGGAAACATCCAACACTTACATTGTCACACCCACCCTGCTGATACACCAGTCTAAAAAGTTTGAAGAGATTAAGGTCCTTGTAGCCCAGAACAGGTGGTTTATTGATAGGAGTACCTAAAAAAAAACCAAAACCAGCAATAAGCAGTTATCACAAAGGACAGCAAACTGCTTCTTCTATTCCTTTAGCACTCATTTGATTCCTAATATCCTTCTACATTTTAAAATCTGTATTTAATGGTTTTAAGATATGTCACAAATCGGTAGTTTCCAACTACCAATTAAGGCTTCACACTCTTTTGGATGCATCACAGGCATATTGGCACCAGCTGCTTGAGAACTACGATTTCTCAACCTCCTTTTCAGATTTGTGCAATAACCCCCATCCAATTTGTCTGCATCCTACTGTCGAGAAGTGGGGGACACAGCCAGAACTGCAGCAAGCTCTACAGGTCACCTGTGAATGCTGGAATATAGCAATGTGCCGAGAGATGAACTCAAACAGCGTGCTCTGAAAGGAATGGGGGAAGAAGCAGAAATGTTGGATTAGAAAAAGATAGGCAGGCAAATTGTCAGAATGCCCTAACAGGGCATATTTGGGACCGTTCTGGGAAAAATAAACAACTCAAAGTGGATGAGTGGCAATGATATAAAGAACAGTAATTAACTGCACAAGGAGAAACTAAAAGTGACTTGGGGCAAGGGGCTGCATACACAGACGGTATTCCTCCCAGCAAGGAAGAGTATCAAACCTCTTCCCTGCTGCTTCTCATCTTCCTTCATCTTCATGCAATTATATTTGGAATCATTAAAAAAAATTTATAGGACTTTGGGAATACAGTCATGATTACACGAATCAAAATGTTCATGCTGAGAGATCGGAACATAGAAGAAATCTGGTGGAAGCAGAAATCTTGCTATAAGGACAGAGGAAAAAAAAGTAGTAGCTTAAAGAATAGTTTCTGTACTAAATCTTCAAATTCAGTGCACCAATGCTTTCTTCTTTTGCCTCTCCAAGACCCTGACGTGATCCCTACTTGGGTTGTAGTCTTACAGTATTTAAGAAAGGGAGTGGGGAAGGGGGATAGCAGAAAAGAGGAAAGAATCAGGCTACTAGAACAGACAAAAACGTGGATTAGTCCAGCAGCATGGGGATTTCCATCCCCCAAAACAGTCTCTTGTTCCCCCGAGGCAGGTTATTCTCCAGAAACACTGGTTATACTCAGGAGGCCTCAGATCTGTATTGGATGAACTCCAGTGAGCTTTGCTACAGTTTCTAAACCTGTGATAAAAACTGGCAATACTCAACGACTTCGAACTGTTCTTTTACAATTCTGTGGTCTAGAACCCCCCTTGTTAACTGGGATGAGAGCCTCTTTGACAAAGGTAACTTGATCCCCTCCCCCCAAATTTAAAACCCAAGAAAGAGGGAAATAGTCAGACACCACATACACTTTACATTTTACTCTTAGCTCTGGTTACTTCAAGTACATCAGTACTTGCTGTACTATATGCTGCTACGGAAAGATCACTCAGGTAACTTTTGTCAAGGAAAAGGAAAGAAAAAAAAAATGGTAAAGAGGCAGTTGTTGCACTTGTCATCTATCTCCAGCAATGTTACTGCAGCATTAGCACTTACAGTACTTCAATTGAAATAGTGAGTACATGAGTAGTATGAATAAAACAATAAAGATAAAACTCTTTCCAGGTTTAAATACACTTTAAGATTAAAAAAAGGGGGGGGGATAGAAAACCTTCCATTTAGCATCAGTCTCATCACAACTGCAAATGCCAACAGCTTACACAACCACACCTCTCCCCAGTCAGCAGGTGTGTCCTGCTTTCTCTACAGAGCGTGCACTTCCACTCACGTCTTAGGCCAGGACCTGAACTGTTCCAGTTTACTACAGTCTCACCTAATTCTGTAAAGCAGACATTTAAAATACGCTGTTTTCTTGTTCTAGCTACAGGACAAAGTAGAACCTTTGAAGTTGTCTCTTCAGGTGAGTATCGCTGCTACATCAGCGTGTGGCTATGACAGTTCTGCAAGGAGACTCGAAGATGGCCCATCCCCGTTCTGTGCTGGTTCAGTGTCACCACCCCGAACAGCCTCCTCAGGTTCCAGCCTGGGATTAACAGCAGCAGAGCTCCCAGCCATGGCTGTCACAACCAGGAATCAGCCAAGAGCTTATTTAACAGCGATTGTTAACATCAAAAAGGTTTTGTGAAAGCAAAACAAAACCAAAACACCTCAGGGAGAATCTGAGTTTCCTTTGTGTGCTGTGCTTCAAAGTGCTGGAAGCACTCCTGCCACATTCGAAAAGTGGTAAAAGTGGTTTTCCTTGCACCAGACTAGCTGTTATCTTTTTTTTTCACTGACATGAAAATATGCTCATAACAACATTCATTACAATTAAAAGCAGTTTTTAAAAGCCGTTTGAAAGTGGCCTAGAGATTAAAATTAAAAAATTCAAGCGTTACCTCTGTCTTCCATAAACTTGTAAAGCTGTTGGAGGAAGTTGTCCCTCTCTTCGGGATCGAGCTCTTCCTCAGGCTGTGAAAACAAATGCAGTCATAATGAAAACATAAAATATGCAAAGTAAGAACAATTTATTTGTTCAAAAGCCCAAGAGCCCAAACCACTTCCCATTTGGCCCTGTACCCATATAATGGCAAAATATGCAGAGAGTACCATTTATTCAGGAGACTGAAGTGCCCACCTCGAGAGGAGGAAAAGAAAAGGCAGGTCAGGGAAAGCCTTGATCTATGACAGAAAGAATGTGACCCTCAGAATGAAAACACCAATGTACTTAACACCGTGTTCTACTACAGAAAAGGTCTGTTATTTACAAGGCTGAAGCTTTTCATGGGAACTCTCAGCTGTTTTGGTTTGGGGGTTTTTTGGTTTGTTTGGGGTCTTCTTGTTTAACTCATCTTCCTTACCCCACCTATAGCTAAGGTGGCAGAACAATTCTTTCTCCAACTCCTGGTTCCAGTCAGTATTCGTTTTATGATTAAGATCCAGTTCCCAATTTCACCTCATATTTGGAAACAGTTTTACAGTCACTTCCATAATTCCCTAAATACATATTTCATAACTTATTATTATAAATTCCTTAGTTTTATCTTCAAAACTGAAATCCACAGAGAGAGAAACATTTATGAACTTTATGGTAAGGGGTCCACAATGTGAAATAAAGATTTTATTTCATTCAGGTGGAAACCATGAAAATAAAGTACATTTATTAGGCGCAGGAAAATAATTTCTGTATCTCTACATATACTTCATGGAATTCTGAGATGCTAGCAGAGACCAGGAGGGGGAAGGAAAAAAAAAAAACAAAAAAAACCAACAAACCAGCAAGCTTTTCCCTGCAACGCTTTACGCATGCCACTTTCCTCCTGCCAGCCTGGCAATCTCCGGGATTGCTGGTGAGGCAGTTTGCACAAGGAAGACCACAGCTGTCTTGAAGGAAAGATGTACAATACATGTCAAAAGAAATCTTACCATTATATTCTTAAAAATAACAGAAAAGTCACGAGCAGTTCCAGAAGGAGACCGGAACAGCAATTTCCATTTCAGCCGTGTCTGCATTCTGTAAACGTTAAGCTGCAAGGCAGGAAGATGGGCAGTGAGCTGTAACTGCGCGTGCTGCTGCCTCGTTAACCAGAGAGCAATCCACCCCGCATCAGGATGAATTTCAGCCCTGCCTGCTGCAGTGAATTCTCAGCCTCAAAGCCCAACAGGGATCACCTGCAATCAGGCACAGACACTATCTGTTTCTGATTTTCCTATTTTTTCCTTGGGAAATAATTGGAGGAAATTAAATGAATGCAGACAACATTATACAGCATCAGTTACTGTCTTCTCATACTGCGTGTTATAGGGATTATATAAAGAGAAACAGTTCTCTATAGAATTAGCCTGTTCTTCCAGGTTCACAAATGAACTATTGCTATAGAAACCGCAGGTTTTTTTCTCTCCGTCTAGACTGCGAACCAACTTCAGGATCGAGAAATTTCTACCCTCTACTGTAATGTTGACTGATTGACGGCAATATGACTCAAACTAAATACATCTAAATGGCAAACATTCTGAAACACTTCTAAACAGCTGAATTCAAACCATTTCTTTTATGTGGGCATAATGCCAAACCAGAACTGTAGGTCAGAACAGCCGAAATGTAGGTTAGAAATAGCACTCTTGCAGACAGAATGTTAACCATTTCATTGATATCAAGTATTTTCAGCTGAAGAAAAGCAAAAAAGGAGAGATGAAAAGCTTTTACATACTTAAGAGGACAGGGGCATAAAACCTGACTGCAATATTCATCCATCTTTGAGGGACATCTTGAATCCTGTACCTGCTTCTCTCTGTTGATGGTCTGTGAACTGGCTGGCACCCCTTGATGAAGAGTCTGAACCGTGCCTGGTACCAGCGCCAGAGCAGACACCAAATGCTTCTGAGAGGTGCCATGAATAAGACCTGAACGACTGTCACCAAGGAATAAATCATCTATCGGCCATTTCAAAGTCTACTGGCCAAAATGCAAAGACCAACTCTTCACAGATACAATTATTGCAACATTAAGATACATGGATTATTGTACGAGATCAATTTTCATCATGGTTATCGATTTGTAACCAGACATACAGGCAGGTTACAGGTGAGAGACAAAACAAGATGGAATTTTTAAGTGCCAGAGGTTTAAAATTGAGACGTTCTGTTGTTCATCCAATACCCACAACTAAATACAAGATAAGGAAACTTGTTTCAGGGTGAGAGGCTGAATTTCATTTAAAAAAAATAATCTCCATGATGCCCTTTTTTGCTTATGATTAAAAAGTTGAAATTTTATGGGTTTGAGGGTTTTTTCCTCCTTTCTGACTAGCAGGTCACATCAGTTAGAGAATATTGTAAAGTTCAAAGCAATGAAGTCAAGAATGAACAGGGGATCTCTGTCTGAGGGTCGTAATCCTTTCCCAACTCAATTTCTTACTGCCTTCCCAGTAACACTCACAGTTTAAGTATTTGGAGAATAACCACCAGCAAATAAGCACAGCATAAACCCCTCAGAATCTCGTAGAAAACTTGTAACTGGCTTTGTGCTTCATTTGGTTTCAAGCCATTTTCTTCACCATGAGTTTCGCCTCTGCCTTTAGCATGATTTTAAACAAGCCTATAGCTCTGTTATCCCGAGTCATCATTTACAGAATGATGTTAAAGCTTCTGTGGATTCTAACCTGTAGAGCTGATTGGGAGCAGAAAGGATGAAACAGGTTCTTTTACAAAACAAAGAATGTCTCCTTGCGAGCACGTACACCATATACTCGATCAAACCAGAGCTAAGGTACCAGGGACAGATCTTTCTTTGGTGGTATTAATAGTCTGACAATACCATCAACTCTTCTGTGAAATAAAGGCAAGCTCAGAGGAAGAACATTGTGTACAGGATTTGGAGTTCAGAAGAATATATGATCAAGATAAGCTGCCAGAATTAGAGTTAATGTAATTTTGTTGCTTCAGAGTACTTAAATGTGTTTTCATCGCTTGCACATTTGCTTTCTGATGCCAAGTTTAAACACTAATTAAGGAAATGAAAAGAATTAAACTGATTGCAACAAGTTAACAGCTTTACACCATGTGGAGATGAGAGTGGTCTTAAAATGTTCATTTCTACCAACAAGAACAAGGAATTCAACCAACCTCAATGACGACTCATGCTAGAGCTGCACCTCAGTTTGCATCATCTTCTCTCCTCTTTAAGGAATATTCTGAGAATGTTTGTTAGCACAAAATTGTGAGCAACGAGGTTGTTGTAAAGAACATTTTTGCATGGTATGATGCTTCACAATAGCCAAAACTCCTACAAGTGCATGCATGCATGAGAAAGAGGATAAGCTAATCAATATTTAGCCATTTTTTAAAGGCTATTATGCATATTTACACATCACAGCGGCTTGGGATTTTTAATGCATGTAAATAAACCACTTGTTTCTGGATACCATGCTTCATTAACTTAGAAATTATAGTATTTCTGCAGTTAACTTTTAGAGTCAGCTTTTTCAATGTTCTCTTAAAACACATAGCTGGCAACAGAAACAGGTGATTCAGGTATGGTTACACGGGGTCTCCCACAGTCACTTAGCGAAAAGACTACACAGGAAACAAGAACTGCTTTGAAGCAAAATGTAAATATTTTAAGAGATGACTATTGATCATGTGTAGGAATCTCAAGCCTCCTGAAACACATCACGGTTTTCATATACTCATCCTCCCTTTATGAGCTTAGTCCTAATACAACAGATCGTACTGACTTATCCTGAGAACTGAGATCCTTCATCATTTGCAGAACAAGTACATGGGAAAAAGCTTCTGCCATTTTCCCTGCTCAACAACGTAAAGCAACTGTGACCAATGTTTCTTCGTGCTGCTGTGATGCAAGACCCTGAAAACTTTAAATGAATGCACACCATTACACATACCACACAGACATCCTTCAGGCGACTGTCAAAATGAAGACAAAGAGAAAATTCCTCTAAGCACAGGCCTGGAGGTGTTATGATTCTTCCTGCGATGCCAGGCGTGGAGACCAGCCAGCCAGAATTTTTTTCTGAATGTTTTTTGCATGTTTGTTTATGGGGGAGGGAAAAAGTGAGAGAACAAGGAACTGTTGTTAAAGTGTCACAGATAAGCAGGAAGAGTCTCTCAAAGATGGTGTTATAACCAATTCTACAGGTAAAACAGAAATCCCCGTTTCCAGCTCTTGATATTATAAAAAGATACAATTTTGACACTTGCAAAATTCAAACTCTAAAGAATAAATTCCTTACTTTGATCTTACGTGAATGTATTTATGAACAACACATTCTGAAAATACATTCCAAGTAACTGCCTGTTAAAATCTGGATTCTTTTGGAATCAGAATGGCCTGCAGGGAGACTAAGAGGCAAACCCAAATGTTGCCTACATGTTCCCTTGTGAAACGGGGAGGACGTGACTATTTAATCCTGAGAAACAAATAGGTATGATTTATTCCTTGGCAGAACAACTTAAATACAAGCAAATACAGTAGTATATATAATCTCATTTTTAATAAAAATCAGGTAATGTTCCAAAAGCTTCTATTTCTACGTGGAGATACTGGAGTATAGATTTTCCCTTCAGCAGCAGTGCATTCTTTGACTACCAAATGTACCCTCAAAATACAGTTAATTCTCTTATTCTCACATGTTAAAAACTGGATAAGAAGCAAAAGCAATATCCAGATTTTTATCTGGATTAAAATCAATTAAGTGAGTCTTTAAATTTTCATTTTATGAAGAATTTTTTTCATAGCACCACTGGATTTTTTCACTTCTCATGACACAAACATTACCTATTCTGTTTTTCAAACCTCCCATGGTGAATGAAAAGTAACCTTGAGTTGCACCATATATTGCAATTATTGCCAAAAATCCAACAATTTGAACATGCTGAGCAACTCCATGTAATGCAATGCCTGTTAAGTCAGCAACGGGCCATTTCCACATCATCCTCCTTCGTAGTCCACTCTGGGCCACCCAAGTCAGTTATCACTGATGAGGAGGATGAGCATCTCACCACCACCATATTGGTTCCCACTCCTCAGCTTACAAAAGCCATGAAAGAACCGCCACGTAAAGCCTGGAAACCATGTCGTACCAATTCTACCACACTCTTTCAGATGTCATCAAAGGCAGCAAAATTAGAAAGACAGTCTCTGTCAAAACAAAGTTACAGATTTTAACCCAGCTACTGGAAAAATAGTAGGATCTGTTATCACCAGCTACAGTAGATCTCTGCCCCATTATCATTATAAAAGAAGCTACTCCAGAGCAGCAGGATCCCTTCCATTCACAAATTAGACTCTTTCGACTGACTTTCTCCTCTCGTTATATATAAGCAGGTCCATGTTCATCTGATTGATTAAATGAAGGCTCATCACGGCTGGTCAGCAGCCAGTCAGGCCTTGACAGCAAAGCTGCTGGGCACTTCAGAAGGTTAATTTTTATAACCTCCCTCCCATCTCTAGTAATGTAAGAATTTACAGTTCTAAAACACAAGGTCCACTGAGAACGTTCTGGGGGAGGATGGACAGAAGCTATTTTTGACCTTGATTAATAAAGGAGAAACTCTACAAGATGTAAATGCAAAATTTGAATAATTCAACATCTGTAGTCAAATAAAGGCAAAAAAAAAAATCATTCACTTGTCGATTCTCTCTGCAACTGGTATCACTGCCTTTCTAAGGGAAAAAAGAAATCATGTTAAATTCCCTAAATGCTGTCTAATTGCAATATTGAGAGTGGCCCACAATTAAAATAAGTATTGTAACAGTTGAACTGAGAATTTGATTTAACAGGCTGTTATGACAGTTCTGCTCTGACATAATCTAAAAAGATTAGTATCTACCCTCTGCTACATAGCTTCAGCATGAAGATGCTCACCTTATTTTTACATGCCTACTTGTCACCTGGAAATAATGGATTCTACAGCTTCTCCTACAGCACATCTACCTATCTGGAATCCTTTGCTTCACTACTCTACATTTAGATTATTCTTCAAAAATAACCTCTATTTCTTTTACTGGAATGCCCTTTTTTTTTTTTTTTTAAATCCACCAAGCTCCCCCCTCCCCCTTCTTTGTTTGAAACACACAGCACTTCTATGCAACAGCCATGAAAAATGATATTTAAAATGGATACTAGAAAACTAGTAGAGCAATCCTTGATTTTTAGTGACTGATACTCTGCAATTTTAACCGACGCTAACACAAACAGAGCAACACAGACTGCAACAGTTCACACCCTGCAAAATGTGGCCTATTCAGTCCTTTTCACTGCAAACAGAGGAAAAAACCCAGAGGATTTTATATTATGCGCACACTTATCCTCATATTTATCTCATCACACCACTATTCTCATACAGACGTACACTCCATTTTCCAGAACCCTGTTATCAAGGCATAAAATTAACACCTAAAAATAGATTCTTATTGTCTTTTTTTTTTCACCTGGAAAGCTCTGCCCTGGCTGCAGGCTCCACCAGACAGCTGCCACATCCCAAATCTAAGTCAAATCCGCCTTCATAACAACCGTGTTAACATCACAGATTAAAACACAGAATCCTTACCTAGGAGCTGCATTCTTTCCAATGTAAAATGGTTTTACTTCCTCTCTATCTCATCTGCCCACTGCCTGCACATATTCCAGCCTGACTGCCACAGATCGGCTCGCTCGCTCGCCCCCCGCACGGCATCCGCAGTTATACGGCATTACTTACATTCTCTTCCATATAAAAAATAATAGTAATAATAATAATAATAAAATATCAGGCATTACATGGAAGGCAACGAGAAGGGACAGCCCATCTCACAGCATCTGCCCAACCTCCCCTGGCCGCCGGCCAAGCCCCCCGCTCCAGCGCCCGCTCCCCCGCGCATGCGCACTGCCGCCCGCCGGCCGGTTGCCGTGGCAACGGCGGAGGCCGCCTCCCGGCCATTCCGCGCCGGGGTGACAACCCGGCCCCGCCGCGGCCGAGCGGCCGGTGACCTTCCCCGGCGGACAGACGTCACGGCGTCCTTCCACTTCACGGAACCATTCCGAGCGCGAGGCGAGAACCGCCACCAAACAACACGCAGCCAAACCCCGCCAACTCCTCAATATGCCATCAAGGGTAGAACCAGCGCAGACAGCAATGCCGCCAGCACCGCTGCGATGGCACGAAGGAACTGGCGAACTCTGTGGAAAAGCAGCTACTCCCAGTATTCCAACGCAGAAAACCATTTTACCATAAATAGCAGACTGAAAGGCCATCCCCGTCGCAGCGTGTGGTTCTGTGACGCCCAACCTGTAATACTGGTGTCCGGAAAAAACCAGCGCTGACCAAGTTACGGCTCTAAAATAGCATCCCAGGCACCAACCAGCACTGTTGAAGTGCACAGAAGTCAGAGCACACGAGCTCATCCTTCCACTCAGCCTACTGCTTTTGCTTTAATAGTTGGTCTTTTTTTTTTAATCTAACAACTGTTTTCAGAAACAACTCACATTTTGTATAACCTCAAGCACAAAAGAAACACAAACGTTACTTTTTTTAAGGCCGCATTACTACTATTGGGCTCAGCATCAATTTTTACGTGTCTCCTTTTGACCCAGATTCCTTTTATCACTCTTCTCTGCCTTGACTTCCTCATTTCTGAGATTTGTCTCCCATTTCTGCTCTGGGTAACAGGAGGCGATCTGCCACCGCCCACAAATCCCACTAGAGACAGCCATAGCCAAGAGACAATGAACAGATCTGGAAAGGCATTGACCTGGGTAAGCTATGTCCAAACTGTTGGAAAACGCGGGACCTTTGGGTGTGCAAGTGAGTAAATTATCTCGCAGGAGTGCCTGGAATTGCCCAGACTTACCGCTACTTCTTCCGTCTTCTCTTCTCTCTTTTCCTCCTCTTCATCAGTTTCTGCAGCAGCTCCTTCTTCCTCATCACTGCTAGAGGACTCCAGAATTTCACTTATGTCCATTTTCCAGTTCCGAGGAACACCCTTTGTGCTGAGAAACGTGCTTGCCTCCTGTAGCCCTACAGAAGAAAGGGCCCTGCTTTTACCTCGTGCACAGCGTTCGGAACCACAAAGTATTTTTAACTTCCTTTTCACAACGCCAACTTAAACCCAAAATGCAATTAAGTAATAAAATAGATACACAGGTCCCCATGACCACTACTGAGGTTTACACGTGTGGACGTGAGCAGTATCAAAGATAAGCACCTACACTTACCCATGTAAACCCTGTGCTACCATGAACTGGTTTGTTTCTGTATGAAGGAGATAAATATTGTAATAAAGTTACTTTAAAAAGTAAACCCACCCCAGTCAGATCAAGTACCGTGATTTACTTTGTTCCCTTCCGAGTATCTTCATGTCTTAAAGTTTCAATTGTCAAAAAAATGCAAATGTTTTCTTGAAGAATACAGCCTCAAGAAATGCTACATTACTGTTTTGAACAGAGATAAAATAGACTAATGAGTAAGAGAGGGATGGCACAGGGAGAAGTTGTACAACGGGTGTATCTCAGATGCCTTTCCTTGAAGAGGTGCTCCAAGGGGGACAGCAACGAAGGGAAAAAATCCAGATAACTCCCAAATGTGCCCCCTAGTCACAATAAAGAAATTCAATAAAGATGAATCAGAATATGAAGGAGACACTGCAATGAACCGTGCAGTGTTGCTGGAGAAAAGGCAGCAGTTGTTAATAGCTACTGGTAGGAGTAACCTCCAGAAATCTAAACTCTTTCTAAACCCAGCAGTACCTTGGGTTCCACCACATTCCCTCATGGCAACCAATGTCACAACCCAATGATGTTCTGCCAAGAAAAAAATTCCTTTCTTCAATTTATCTTAAACCTTTTTTTTGGCTCTCCTGTAATTCTTGCACTGTGGAATAGTTAAGAAGAAAGTATAAGAGAAATCATTAAGAATTACAGGAATCAATCAAAACAACCTCAAGCTCTCATTTGTGAGAATTGTGCTGAATCTTTACTTGTTAAGGAGCTGTTCCACATCTTTACTCAAGCTGGAGGAACTGTTGTTGTTGAGTAGGGGTTTTTTGTTGCTGGGTTGTTTTTTTTTTTTTAATTATTTTTAATAAATACAGTTTAAATGTTTTTCCTTAATAAATTTTGTGGTTTAAGGTCTGATGAGGAGAAACAACACTAAGAGCTTAAGAACTATTCACATTAAAGTGAGAATGTGGCCTTTTACAAGCTCTCTAAAAAGATGGATTATTGTAGTCACATCATCCATCCATCCAGAAATCAAGTTCTGTAACTGCACTTCTAAACCAAACATCAACCACAGGCTGTTCTAATAAAGTTTACACCTTGCTGTCTCGGTATTTTTCATGTGAAGACGAAGAGTTCTGAGCAACAGCACAAACCTTTGGTCTTAGGAGAGGTACCTACATATTCCATTGTTCAATAACATTTCAAATACCCTACCTTGAAAATATTCTATTCGCTTTCCATGAATTTGGAGCAGATCAAAAGAAGGAAATAAGAATCAAATAACCAAGACTTCTACTAGGTGCTCTTTCAAGAATAAGGCAGCTATAGCCATTTATTACATTTAAACTTGTTGGCAAAAAATATCCAAGAGCAATTATCAGAAATCAACAGGCCATCGTTTATCTGTGGAATTAAAAGCACTGTAACTTTTGTAAAACACCTACAATTTATTCTAATTTACCTTTTTTAGGAGAGGACTCCGATTTTGGTAAGTTTTGGACATCTAGTTCTTTAATGTCTTTTCTTGCTACTGAGTAACTGAAAAAGAGTAAGGTTCTGTTATTATTTTTAAATCACAGTAAAGCAAGCATCTGACTTAGAAAAATGGCAATTTCTAAAATTCTCAAGATTCATCATTCATTTCCAAGGTCCCTTCTAACAACTAAAAGCATTTGTTATTTTAGGTCCTAATACAAGATTCAAACCCAGTCTTTCTTTGAAATTCAGACACTAAAAGAACCTTCGTAATTAAGTAATTAAGTTTATAAAGCTGCTTTATTTTACATGTTCAACCTGCACAAATTTGCAAAGGTAAAATATGCTACGTAGGCAAAAAAACATTTTTTAAATGGAAAATATTGACACCAACTGACAGTTGCTACCCAAAATAGCCATTTAGTCAAGATGAAGGAAATAAGCCCTCTGTTTTCAAACTGCATTTCTCCTAGCATGGAACAGTGGTGAAGCCAAACTCATGTATCTGCAATCAGAGCTGATTTTTTATTTACAATTACAAAAGTGCTCTCCTAGCAAAAATATGGAAGTTGCTCTGTTCTAAAGTTCTACTGAACATTCCATTACTGAGTTACTACAATACAAATGCTAACCAACCTGCAAGGAAAGCCTTACAGGTGAGTTATTAGAATAAAGATATTTTGTCTTCATTCATTATTTCAGAAAAACCTCAGGAATTGAGGGCCACCATTTTCTGAAGTTAAAGCCATAAGACTATGGGGAAGAAAAAGTAAAACAGCAATTCTGCATGATTTTCCAACAACATTCTACCTTAAAGAACCAGAGTTACTTAGAAGGTTGACAATATACAAGTACATTAAGAGGCCAAAATTAATTAAGTCTTCAGTTATTGAAATGTGTTTCAGTAATCAAGTACTTGCACTCTACTCAAATTTATGGCTATTAAAAAATCAAATTATTCACTGTGAAAGAAGGAGAGAAAGAGGGGTGACAGCTGGCCTTTGGCGAGCAAGTTTTTCGTTACAATATGTTGAGACAGATGTGTTTGAATTGAGGATGAAGAGAAATAAATGGAAACAGATTTAAAAACCAGTCTTCATATTCTTTTGAATACATTATTCCTCATGTAAGACACACATCTCTATCTCTCCCTCCGCCCACCCTCCCCCCCTTTCTTTTTTGGGGGGGTGGGGAGGTGTGGAAGGATGTAATAAGCAGACCTTTCTTTTCACAGGGATCTTGGCTCAGATTCTGTAATAATTGTAATTAAAGTCCCTTTACATTCATGTTTTTATTAAAAAGAATTAAACAAGGTTAAACTTTGCTATTTAAACTGCACTGGACGTACTGAGTCAACTGGTTACTCAAACTACTGCAACAGTCACCCATAAAGACATAATTATTAAGATATTAATGGAAATAATCAGAACCAAAACTCACACTTCAAAGAACAGGAATCAAATGTTCACACTGGGTGTTTTTTGAAGTGGTTGATTTTTTTTAAGTGAAGAAACACCAGAAACTTTACTAATCCAATGAACTCTACCTGTATACACAATGTAAAGGTGGGCGAGGAAGCACAGAACAGGAGGAGTTAGCTGGAAACAGACTACGAATGACAAACGTGTTCAACCAACAATGCACGAAACTGTACCCTTTCCTCTTGGAAGAAACAGTGTCTTCAGAAGGAACATGATGAGTTTTGCATTTTTCTCCCAATACATCTAATGAAAGTAAGCTATTACTTACAATTTGGAATCTGCAAAGGATCGAACTAAACACTGGTCCTTTTTCACCGTAACATCATCATTACAGCTGGGAGACACAACCTGAAGTTTCAAATAAAACACTTTTGTAAGAAAAAGAGAAAGCTGACCTTGAAAGGAAAGAATGTGTACAGCAGGAAAACTGCTGTTTTCCTGTTTCTTCTATTCTAATTTCCATTTCTGAGAAAAGGAACCTCCTTCCATTTATACTGCTAAGGACAACGATGACAAATGTCAAGAAGCAGTTTACCTCAAACTATTAACTTGTTAGGTACAAGCTGGAAAAGTTTGCAATTTAATTTGTAAACTCAAAACTACTCTACTGGGGTAGCATCATGGGATCCTGTTTATTCACTCTGCTTTTTTTCTCTTGTTCATACAAAACCCATTTAAAGCATCTATTTAAAAAGTCACAGACCCACTTATTTTATACCAGCTTCTGCTCTTTGGCATTCAGACTGAGAGGTAAGTAGTATTTGTTTTTGTGAGGTGTGCATAGCACAAGCCAGTGTGGAATCCAGCGCAGCCTTCCACAGCAGTATCATAAGTCTAAAAAGGTGATAAAAATGCACTTGCAGTATTTGTATGACCACAAACAGAACAAGTTTATGTTTTGCTCTAGCCCATATACAGACAGAAAATGTCAAATACAGATCTACTGGGACTCAGTGGAAGCTGTGCCACCCCTTTCAGAGGAGTCAGGAGTTTCACCCCCAAAGTCAAGATAAGACATTCCTGTTTCTCAGGTAGCAGAGAACAGAGCAGGTACGTGGCCTGCAGTAACCTAATCCCCTAGTTGGAACCCTGCTAAATTAAAGCCTGTCATTGTTAAAGGGATACACAACAATCAGAACACATACAACAATACTGCAGTTCACATTTTAAACTGAGGTATCTACAGCTGGGTACATCAGCGTCAGCTCTTCACCCTACATTCCACCATCATGCTTTTTCCAGGACGGGAAGTCAGCTGGCCTGAGCAGTTAAGTTACCTTTGGATCCTGGAAATCCTTCACACAGGGAAACAGTGTCCTTAAGTTAGAGGACTGTAACAGCTCAGCGTGTTTCAGCTAACCCTGAAGACTCAAAATAAAGGACTACAGAATATACAGTGAAATAAATAAAATCTGAAAAAATTAGTGAGCCAAACCTGCCTGTTTAATGCTCCAAATACTTTCAAAAAAAAAAAAAAAAAAACAAAACCAAAACCACAAACATGTCTCTGATGGATGACAGAAGACACATAGCGAGCTTGTCTGACAATAGCATAAGTTTACCACAGAAAGCAGCTTTTAACATGCATCCATAAACTTTTCTGAGTGTATAAAGAATCTGTAGAGTGTCCACCTTTACAGTACAAGTCTACTTGTACTCAAATTTTTTAATCCATATTCATTAGCAGCAATGGCAATGAACTGTTTGAAAAACTGCTATTTGAACAAGGTAACAAGTCAGACGACACTCATCTAAAAGGATAGTAGGAGCATGAATGACACTGGAGACGTCGACATCATAAGCAACTTACCAAAGCTGGGTACCAGTCTGCCTTCTCAGAATTACAAGTCACGCTCACAACTTTGCCAAGTAATTCATCATTGAGACGCTTTTTATCTTCATCCTCTTCTTCACTACTTTCTTCTTCCTTTTCATCTTCAGTACTAAATTATTAAAACATACAGTATCTTTAACGGTTTTGTCTGAAGTTAATATTTGAAAGCAAATGCAGCTTACAACCAGATCTTTCTTCCTGTTCTGCAAAGCTTCAAAAACAAAATTAGAATTTTAAGAGCTGAGATTGCTTGAAATACACTTAAGTATTAAGTGCACTTACTTAGTAAGAGGCATTTTGTAGAAATTCTTTCCAAGTAGCAGTATTTTACAACAGCATCATGGTGGAATTGGAGGCATGAATCAGGATTTGATTGTGCACAGACATGAAACAAAGAGAAATGGTCTCTAACCCAGAAATTTAAAAGCACTTTTTTTTCTTACTTTGTGCAGCATAAAGGTTAAAAATCCCACATTTCCTGACACATGAGTTCCTATTATATGAAAGAAGCATAAACATTCTTAAGGCCACTCCAAGCAAAAAAAAAAAAAAAAAAAAAAAAAAAAAAAAACACAATACTGCTCACATACGAACATGTCTGCATGACCTGAACTAAGTCCATAAGCTGTGCACACAGCTGACATGGTAGAGCATTCAGACCATTACAGCTTCCATGGTATTACTTCGGTTTTAATAAAGGATATAAAGTGCAGGAAAGCAACAGAGCACTATCAAAACTCACACAGGAAGAGAAGATCTTCTTCCTCTATTAGATTTCTTCCCAATAACTGGAGTTCCAAAGTGCTCTGGATTGGTTAGCGGCAGTTGATCAAGTGTCTACAAGGAAAAAGAGGAAACAAAAGTAATTTGCAATTATTGCTTCTTACCAAAAAAAACTTAACTACTCCGTTTTCGTCGCGCGTCTGTCATTGTCTTACCTCACTCTCTGCAAAGTGCCTTTCTCCCTTCAAGCATAATGAAGTTCGTCTCAAGGTCCTTTCATCACCATCGTCAAAAACTAATACGGAGCCAAGAAAACACAGTGGCACAAGATGATCAGATCTCTTTCCCAAGCTAAGTCTACTATTTACCTCACAATCTAGAATATTCTCCAAAACGAGACTTTCAAGAGCTCCATTTAAACGGTTCTTTAGTTCACAACAGAAATGAAGGGTGGTATTCAAGATGCAGTCTAAGCACAGGTAACACTTTCACACAGATTCAAGCGAGTATAAAGCAAGGCTGTTGGATGCAACAGTCTCAGTCTAATTTAGACATCCTTAACAATACTCTGCACATTTCAAACCACAGACAGCTCCTGGCTGCATACCAGGTACTACTATCTAACAGTCTTAAGAGTTTGGTTTGCTTTGGGGTTTGTTTTTTTTTCCCCCTATGCATTTATTCCTTACTTATGCTACCTTTTAACCTCCCCTCTTGCTACAAACAACCCCACAGGAAGAGGAATGGAAAGAAAAGAAAAACAAGTGTGTGGTAGCTTTTGCTACACTATTAATACTGTGCTACCATCAGACTGGGAGTACTGGAAGCTTACAACTGTAACTCTGACCAATTTATGAAGAATATTTAGTAGCCAGCCTGTTCTCTTAAAACTCTCATACACGTTAAAGCGGAGTTCTGCTAATGTCCGTGAATACACAGGGAAGGAGGGACTGGAATGCTGTGAGGTTATTGCAAGCAGTGCCTGGGAAAGATCTGTTCTTTAATTAGTTTAAATAAAACCTATTCACGAAAATTTCCTTGAAGAGAAGGAAAGTTATTAGTCTCCCCCCGCACTGGTTCAGATCCCACTGTCTAAGCCACATGAACAGGCCCTTTGCAAAGAGCAGAGACCAGGTGGCTGCAGGCTGGCATTCTAGAAAGGCAAAAGTTTATTTGTACGGGGTCAAAGTGCAAAATACTGCTCTGTATTTAAAGTACTTGAAATGTGCTTTGTCCAGCAGTGAACTCTGGAGGGTAAAAAAAGAAAAAAAAAAAAAAAGATTTCAAGTGTTGCGTGTATCAGTACGATAATTTTTGGCATATTTCTATTAAAAAAATATACAGACCTCTTGAGCTAGGATGAATATCAAATATAGATGTATTGTTAGCAAAACATGCTTGCAGCAAAAAAAGCACTTACGTTATTTGTCAAATAACTAAATAGAACAGCCACATTCTCATAATCTGAGATTAAAACCACAGACTGCAAAAATGACACTTGGTACTAACTGGGAAAACAAAGCACGAGCTCTTCCTCTCTGCATCGCTAACACAGAACTGTACCCGTTCATCAGCTAAGTGCAAATATTTTTCAAATGTGCACCCTATGGTGTGTTTCATTTCTCACTGCTCTGAAGAAACTTAAAAGCAGATTAACATCATTATCCTTCGCTGAACACGTTCAGAACTGAAGTCAAAGTACTAATTTTTCACAAATAATCATTTTAGGGGACAAACAGCTGGTGATTGGCAACAGATAACTATGTAAAAAAGCAAATAGAATCTGAAAATTGACAGTAAATTAAAAAAAAAAAAATCAGCCTAGTTTATCTCCAGTTTTGGAAGCTCTACCTAATTAATTACAACTAGCAGAGGAAGAAATCAAGCAACCATTCATAAACCAGATGACATATACCATTTTTTCATCCCTAAAAGATAGTATCTTCTAAATACTGAGCATTAAGTAAAATACTTAGTAAAACGCACTAAACTACTTAAACTAGGATAGATAAGGGAATTTTGACAATTAAGAACAGTGTGAGATATTCTTCTTTCTTTAACTACAATAAATAGGCAAGTTAACTTGGAACCTTGTCACAATAATTAGATATTCTCAACAAATACAAGGTAATTATAGATTGCAGAATGTAATTGCAATTGCAGAAATGTCAGCTTCATAAAGTTTTATTTCACTTCCATGGACAAAACAACATGAAAGAAAAAATAATTAATGCAGAATAATCAAGTTTTCCTAATCATCCCTCAGACCCAGAGACACCAAAAGTGTGATTACACTTTGAGAGCCTGGCAGTCACACTTTCAGTCCTATTCCCAGTTTCATACCTGAATGAAGTCTACCCACCACGCCTCAAAAGCAGCCCTCTTCCCACAGGCCTTTTCCTGTCGTTTACAGAATCACAGAATCGTTTTGGTTGGAAGAGACCTTTACGATCATCAAGTTCAACCATTCTCCCAGCACTGCCAGGCCACCACTAAACCACGTCCCTCAGCACCACATCCACATGTCTTTTAAACACTTCCAGGGGTGGGGACTCCACCACCTCCCTGGGCAGCCTGTGCCAATGCTTTACAACCCTCTCTGTAAAGAAATTTTTCCTGATATCCAACCTAAATCTCTGTTTTCCCAATTTCTCTGTTTTCTCTAGTTGAAGGTACAGAACTGGCCTGTTCTACAACAGCTGTCTGTCCCTTGCCGAACGTGCTAGGCCACTTGACATATTCCAGAATTAAAACAGGTGGACTACAAAAAAGAAAACAAAAAAAAAATCCAAAGCCCCTTCTGAAACCAATCTCCCACCCCTAAAAGGAAAGCCGCTCTTCCCAACAGAGTGCATTTGTTATATGAGAGGCGGTTAGCACACAACTTCAGAAAAAGGAATGTGGAGAAGCACAAATTCTCAGACCTCCTTCCTGAACTGCAGCAGGCCAAGGAACTGGCATAACCATTAAATCAAAGGGTTGAAAAATATCTCTGTCCAGCAGCCAGGTGAGGAAGAGGAAACGCACAGCAGAGAGTAAGAGTGCGTGGTTCCTTCAAAGTCGTCAAGTCCAACGTGTTCTGGTTTACCTTGGTAATCTTCTTGCAGGACTGAAGTTTCTCACCACCTCACCCAGCTTAAAAGAATGAATAGAGTTAACATATCCAACACCTCGAGAGTCTCATACAAACATATGTACGTGTATACCCACACAAATGACTAAACTAGAAAATGTTTATCACGTCTGTGTATGGTTATCCCTACAGACATTGTCTGCTCACCACAGAAAATGCTTTTGGGCAATGACAGCCGTATTCTCAATGAAAACTAAGTGGTGTTATATAGAAGGAAATACCATAGCATTATCACTACTTAAAGACTTTGCCCTTTTAAATTATTAAAGTGACAGTCACATTTTATTTTCTATCGCGATAGGGACCAGTAGAAGAAGCATGAGGGGCTGAAACACAAGGCACTAATATCTTTGGTATTTCAAAGTTATTTAATTGCTTCAAGGATAAACTGAAACTTTCTTTTACCATATAAGAGTTTGCAGATATAGAAGAAACTGTCTGCTCATTCTACAGCAATTTTTGTTGCAGACATATGCAACAGCACCTGCAAGTGACAGCACAGCCACACAACTTGGAGCAAAACAACATCTTTGCAGAATAACAAAAATGTAACAGAACAACCTCAAAAGAAAGATTTCCTTATCTAAACTAGCGATTGCTTTATGAAGCGCCAATGAAGGAAAGACAGCACCATTACTCATGCAAAAATATCAATTACTTAAATTACTGAAGTAGGGCCAAGTAAGAAGTCTCTCCAATTAATCACAATGCATGAAATATTTTGTACCTGTAGCTACTTTAAACTCTCTCCTCTTCTAGGGAAAATACTTGTTTGTGCCTTACTGAAAGGGTAATTAGAAGCACACACTGATAGTCTCAGTTCCTTTAAAAATATATACCTTTCTTAAACTATGCAGCCTTGTGGTTTCCATCTCACTTTTAAGAAAAATTGACTTCAACGAAGTACCATTCGTATTACTGCCACCCTATGCATGACTCCAGAGGCTGTAAGAGAATGTCTTTTCAAGGTACAGTATCATATATTAAGGATTTCATAAATAGGAGTAATAGGGCAGACTTTTTTTGGCTAGGTGATACTTTGATTCTATGATAGTAGTCAGGACAGAAGAGATTAATACGCTCTAAGCTGCAAATTCATTCTGCTTTTTAACCTCATCTGAAGTAAGACTCTGGTTAAAATGCCTAGTACTAAGAAACAGACAAATTTAAAAGTGTTAAATTAATGCTGAATAACTTGTATTAATTACTTAATAATTCCTTAAATAAGTTGTTATTGTTACAAGTCCAAATCCTCCAACAGCAAAAATGCTACAGGTTGTATTCCCTAAGAAAGACTTTACAAAGCAGCATCAGTTGTGTTGTAAGTGGGAAGGAAACAGAAATAGAAGACAAGGTATCTCCCCTACGTACATAATGAAGTCATCAAAAGATGTGTTTACAGTGCCACAATATTTACATGAGAAGAGGAATTGACAAGCCTTCCAAAGAAACAAATATGAAAAGGAGAAGCCCTCTAAGTGCCACCACTGCCTAATTTTGCAGTGGGCATGTGCTTGTTGGGGAAACCGGGTGTACCAGCTGACTGCTTCAGTCAACAGTGCTGGAAAGAGAAACACATACTGGGCAGGAACCTGTGCGCTACTATTTAAAAGTTAATATAGCAAAGTGGGAACGACAGGAAGAAAAGCAGTGTTTCTGCAGGCCAGAGGCCTGTCTTCCAAAAGTCCTGCTTAATGACAAACACTGACAGATGGGGAAAAAAGACAAATAAGCAGCACAACCTGGAGGAACAGTCTCTGTTATAATGCTTGTTCTAGTCCCAAGAACAGAGCTCAATACGCTCCATACAGAGCGTATTTCAACAGTGAAAATAAACCGGAAGTTTTCAGCATTGTGCTGCATCCCAGTCTTGTCGGTAATACCAGGAAAGAAAGAATTGATTTTTTTCTCTGTTTGTGGAAGCTGAAGCAAGCCAAAGCTAAGACAGAAAAATGAAACTTCCCGGCAGGAATCAATGCAATATTTTCCAGAAGTTAGAATAAAATTTTCTCGGTTAAATGTTGAGTACCTCAAAAAACGCATTAGACAGTGCAGCTTTCAACTCACTGTTGATGAGCAGGCATCTTCCATTCCCTGCTTGTAGGCCTGTATATGCCATGAACAGAAATAATACTAACACTGTCCCCACAAATACACCATCTCAACATCGGTTCTCATTTATATATGAAATATTAACAAGTCAACTAGTCAAAGCCATTTATAGGAACTGTGAAGAAACTTGCTACAAAATACCACAGATCAGTTTAACTACACTTGTTCATAAATGTCTCCAAGATTAAAAAAAAAAAAGGAAAGAAAAAGGAGAACATAGCAGGACAGTAGCAATAACATCCTCATAACACTTACGATATTACTTACACACAGTGCAGTCAGTGTTACCAGAACAAGGCATGCCTGTAACAGGGAAAACAACCCTCCAGGCTGCATCTGCTTAACTTCAAATCCAACAAGTTATGGAACTGTTGCCGCCCAAAGGAGGAGAGATTCTACACTGCACAGCAGGTAAACATTTTTTTTCTCATTCCCCATCCCATCCAGAAACTTGTACATCTCCCAAGACAATGAAAGTACGTTCCAAGAAGTAAAAACTGCTCCAGTGTCACTCTGCACACTCAGTTATTTTCACTAGCTGCCTGACGAAGCTGTAATTTTGAACTACCAGAGATGCTCTCTCCGATTGTCCAGATGAATGAGTGCAAATTCTGCAGGGTTTTGTTTTTCAAGTTTTTTTTCAGGTTTTTGTTTTTTGTTTTTCAGCTGAGGAAACAATCCAGAAAGTACCAAGAGCCATGCAACACTTGTTGAATGGCCTTGTAGACAAGGTCTGTACTAACTACCGATTCATCACTGTAAGAGGGCTTAAGAGCAAAGATACTGTGCTGTATTGTGCTACTGGAGAGACTACAGAACTCAATTAAAAAAACCCCAATCATTTTAAATGAGCTTCAGTTCTCTAGAGAAATGTATATGAAATACCACTGAAAACACAGAAGTGCACTACTGCACAGGTTCTGTGCATCACAGCTGCACTTAACAACACGTCCCATGGAAGGACTCCAGGCATATACAGCATTTCCTCAAAACCCACCCAAGAGACATTTTGAAGACTAACATGGTGGGTCAGGGTGGTATAGAGCAGTAGCAAAGTGGGGGCAACTGGACAGCTCCTCTGCCACACTTGTGGTTTTGGGTTCCTGGATGACGCATGCACAGCCAAAGGTGAAGTGACGCTTCTGGGATGTAGAACTCAACAGGAAGCTGGGAAGAACTGGTCAAACCAGCCACACAAATGTGACTAGTGCTTTGCACGTACTACAAAACGTGTGCTGTTCGCGTTATAAAAAGACAAACCAACAGGCCTCTGGCACGGATGGAATCAACTGATTGCGGTGGCACTCACAGCTTTTATCACCATTCATGCAGGAATAAGACAAGTTAGAAGCTTAAAGTTGTAGTGAGGCCATAACCAAGTCAAATTTTCCTGATAGCACAGATATCTCCACAGAGCATCAGAAGAGGAAAACGTCTTTTAGAAATAGGAAAATGTGACTATTAATAACTCCTGTTAGTTACCCCGCTCCTGAACGTCCTAGGACATGACTGTTGATAAATATTCTCAGAATTATGAACAGGAATTTTCAAAATCCATGCAACACAAAAGAGGACTAGAACCGAATACTTAATACCTTCCATTTCTGTCACCTGCCCTCCTAAACACCATACCCCCGAGTGACACGGCTGGTGGCTAAGACTACACTTAACTTCCAGAACAACTCAAGGGGACTACTCAAAATCTCACTTCTACAATGACAAGCTCTCAGGTATTTACCTCCTCCCAGCACACGCTCACGCAGCACTCCCTGCGAACTGCCACAGTGACTACATGAGGTGGAAGTTACCAACACGTGAGGCCAGAGAGCAACACAAGCAGAGGGATGGGACTCAGAGGTGTCTCAGAAGTGGTGCCTGGCTTAAAGCACAGCCAAAGCTGGGCCACGTTGATGTTCAACACCGTACTAGAGCCAGAAAGGAAAAACTCTGTTGGTTTTGCAAACTCATGCAGTGTTGAAAAGAATGAGAACAATAAATTCTTTTCTATTTATGTTAAATTATTCTGCCATATCATAACTTTTCAAAGGAGAACAGAATTGTCTTCTGGTACATAGAAGTACCTGATGAAGCCTGAAAGCTTTAGTTCTCAAAAAATAAGGATTCACACTCCCTTTCACTCTCAACAGTATATAAAGCCCTACAGCTGAAAGCAAAGTCTGCTAGAAACTGCAAATGCCTCTCACTGCTTTGGGTATTTTCTCCCTCTTTTTTCTCCCTATTTTCTACTCATTTCGGAGGAAAAATTACTGAGAGTTAATTACTGAGATTTTGGTTAATGCTTGTAAGATTACCGAGAGAATGTGAAAAAAGGAAACACAACTATACACTTGGTAAGGCGTGGTGTGGGTTGAGGTGACTTCTTTCTTTTTTTAGTGATTTCAGACCTTATTTCAGTATTACCTGAAGCACTTTACAAGTTCACAGAGAATCCGGTGGATGGTACGCTAAGGAAGCCATAATTCAAACCTGGCTCAGCTGCAAGCAGATCTGACAGACCAACCTACTTCTATGCAATTATCACCTACCAATATAGTCAGCACTTCAAAAGCATCAATGCAGCACTTGACCATGTGTTAATTAGTAAGTTCATTTTAAATAATTGCATTTTAAACATTAAAACATCCAATTGAACCATTTGTTATCCAAAGAACTTAAACGGCTATTACTGTCACCCCACTTTAGTTTCAGCTGAGCAGAGGGATGACTTACGCAATGGCCCTTCCTAGACACTGTTAAACTTCCATGCCAAACAGCATTTGTTTCTTCACCTACCTATACTGAAAAGCTGAATTTCAAAGGTGATTTCAAAAGTATTTCCAAATCACAGCTGAAAATTTCAATGACTAAATGACTACATAACATTGTAATTATGCAAAAATAGGTGAAAAAGTGACTCCACACCAGCTGCAATAAAAGTAAATCCTTATTTATCTTGGGTACATGAACAGCACTATTAGACAGGAGATACTGTTAAAACACACTGACTGATCATCATTGTGGCTCTTCCATTATGTTGGTGGCAAAGCAGCCTACTACAGCAAACTCAAGACAGCATTTCTACTGGTTCACCTTACTGAACAAAACAAAGTTGTTTCAGCTGACTTTTCTTTAGACACCAGTCTGAAACAGAGAACCTGGCTGCAAAAGTGAACATCACTCCTCCTCGCTAGACAGGCAGGCAGTTTGTTTTGGTGGGCTTTTAAAAATGTTTGTCCTAAACATTGAAAACGTTTGTCTGTGTATGTTCCTGGTTTCCCTATCCATCTCAGTCTACTTTTAGATCACTGAGAAAGAGATGCTACATAACACAGAAAATAAATAGTAGAGGAAAAGCAGGTACTAGTGAAACAGCGGCTTTCCCTTGTGATGTCCACCTCGAGCCTGACCACGTTCAGGAAGACATTCTAGAAACCTGAAGGCTCTTTAAACCAGTCCCCTCTCAACTCTTGAGCTTTGACTGAATCTGTCACTAAAACGGCCAAGTAGTACAGCCCACCATCTACTACAAAGGGAACAATAAAAATTTGCTTCACAGCAACATAAACTAATAACACTTAATAAGTACCCAGAACTTTCTACCAAGATACAATGGAAGCAGCAGGCAAAAGGCTTATTTTTCACACCTCAGTGTTTCTATACTCAAACAAGAACTTCCTCAATTAGTAAAATAAAACTAAAATAACCATTTTTTTGACACAAACTTCTTGATCTGCTTAGTTTGGTCAATGTTACCTGTGCTGTCAAGACCAGTAAGCACAGCACCACACACAACTCACAAAGATGTTTGTGAGATCTAAATGCCATTCCAATTGTTACAATTGTATTTTCATAGTCACAGGTGTGTATCTATACCCTGCATGCCATACCACGGTACTGCAGGTTAACTTAGAAGATTACTTACAGCCCACACACACCCCCAGCTCCCAGTTTTTCCAAAATCCTAGCAGTCTTACTACATTAGCATATGGAAAACATTCCCTATTCCACCTGACAAAAAATATTTCTGGGGGAAAGAAAATGACAGTAATAAATTAAACCATTGGTTCAACTTTCCGAGGAATTGCACTTTAATAAATGTGTAAAGTAAAAACCATGGCATACATGGCTTATCTCTTATTTTATAGGGAAGAGTTCAACAGCTTGTTCAATCTAAACAACAACCCACCAATACAGGGCAGAGCACGTATTCATCGTTCAAATTACCTGCTCATCAAGTAAAGATCTGCGGCAGAATCGTACTGTTCAATAGAAAAGGAAAAAGAAAAAAAAAAGGGGGGGAAAAAACCCAAAGAAAAAAACAACAAAACTCACGCCCAAAACAGGTGATTTAAAGTTCATCTGTCAAATGCATGAAGACAAGTATGTTTGTTCTATCAATTAATAGTTTAAAGCCTTTCTTAACCAGTGGAAGCAGGAATGCGTGGGGTTGGTTTACTGGTCGAAATTCAAACAGATTTAGCTAAAATGTTGCTTTAAAATAAATAAGAGTTTTAAAATGGAAATGCTACTTCATACACCATGAAATGATTAGTGCAAGACTGTGTTTCTTATCTCTTCTGTATCAGAACAGTGAACCTCTAAGTCAACATTAAGCAAAGTTGAAGGTCCAGTGTTCCTCGTTGAGTAGGTCACATCACAGCACTAAACCGAGTAGATTTACATCTTCTGTACTCCAAAATAATCCAGCCTTTCCTCCCTGGCCTGACATACACTACAATTTTACAGCTAAATCTAAAATTTAACAGCAATGTTCTAATCCTGAAGAAAAATGCAAAGAGCAGTGAGCTTTCTTGACTGGTAAGTCAGCTGGCTTATATTTAAAGCACATAGCAATAATAATCATGAAGTGGTAAATTCTTCCAAATTATCTGCAGTGACACCCTGATCCTGATCCCACCAAAGACAACATAACCTCACCTACAGCAATGGAAATGTTGGAGTACTGAAAATGTCTTCTTTATATCTTAAAAAAAGGGGCTCATGAATCAAAATAATTGATATTTCATGTGATAGAGAACTCCTCAAGAGAGTATGGGAAGAATAGAAAGTAAAGCAGAATGCACTCGGTATACAAGGCAGCTAGTAAGAAACAGTTTAAGTTTACAAGTACTAATCTCAAAAGCAATGCCAAGGAGCAGCATACAGAGGACAATTAAGAGGAGCACATTCCCTAAACACTACTATTAGTGAATATAACGCTCCACTGCTGTAAGAGAGCTGTGCAAAAAAGGACGGGTGCTTCAAAGCTCCCCGATTCAAATACTGCAGGTTTTTATCTGCTTATCTAGTATTACTTGAATGTTGCTGGGTTTTGTCGATCTACTGTTAAAGCTGTTTCAGAAATATCTAGAGATTAGAATGAGCAATTGCAATTATTCAAAATAAAGAAATTTATCTTGCAATGAATTCTTGTTCAACACTGAAATTTCGCTGACCCTGAAGGTCTCTATTTCAATAACTGAAAAGTGTACAAGCCTCCAACACGAGAAGCAAAGCAGTTTTCCGTTTCACTTCAGATATAATCTAAAGGAAACAAGACCTTTCCTTTAAAAGTCTCCTCCAAAATCTATCTCAGGTCTTACAAAACAAGATATAATGACTTATATTATGACCTATAATTAGAAAGACATTGTTCAAAGATTCCAGACGGTAAACTAAGGCACGTGGCTACTCACCTACAGTGTACCAGCTAGCATCTGTCAGCTTGCTGATAACGGCTTCTTGAAAGGATCCGTCGGGCATTTTGGTTTCAACCATGGCACCAACCTGCAACAAGGAGTATCTCAAGGTCATGTGCAATCCCAAACTCACATTACAGAGAGTAACGTGTAGGCATTCATTCTCCCAGCAGCTCGATTTTTTTTTTTTTTTAAAGATTCCTTTCAGCTAAATGTTACTTTTTAAAATTTAGTTAGCTGGTAAGGACAAAGTTCCTCAAGTATGAAGGCTGAACTGCATGTCGACAGCAAGGCAGTAAGAAACTCAGCATATTTCATTTCAGCATGACTTACAAAAAATAATAGGCAGCTAATTGGAAATAAATATTCAAATCATCAAAGTAATTATTACTTTACTAGTGATGTGCACGCGCTTGCTACTATTACTTGCTACTATTTACTACATTTTAAACACTATTGTACTATCAGAATTTCAGTAGCAACCTACAACGTGCATTGGTGTTCTTGCAGCAGCTGCAGAGAAAAGACAAATACATATTTATGTATATTTTACTTTAAAACAGAACAGTCTTATTTACTATTGTCTAATGGGCTTGAACTTAGCTTTGTAATCAAGTTCTCAATCACTTATAAGAAGTTTCAAAGTTTCATTACTTGTAAGAGGTTTTGTATCTTATAAGATTAAAAAAATCATTGTGTGGGCAAAATTGTGTGAAGTAGAGAGAGACATAAACAGCTTCTAAAAACGACAAGATTTAAAACTAATTACTCAGAAACAATCTGATCCAAATGAGCCTCCTTCTGTTGATTTAATTCTGTCGAACAGGTGCCCTCCTAAACAGCATCAAAATCTAGAATTCTACACATCAGTTCAGTGATTACCAAAAAAAAAGCATGCAGTATACATACTCTTAGAGGTCCTTTCACTTGGTCATCTTGCACTAACTGAGTTGAGTTATCCCCCTTCAGGACCACCTGAAAGATATTAATGAACTTTTTTATATATATCTTAATACATGTCTTACATGTTCCTTCACAGAGCATGACTACTGAGGGACAGCACACAAAAAGCTTGTGAAACTGTATTTACAACAATAATCATGATTTGGAAAAGCAAGATCTTTATCAATCAAACAGACTCAAACATTATTGAATACAAAACACTTGGCACGGACAGGTTTACTGACAGGAAGCCCCAAGTAACATGCTTAATATTTAACCTGAAACATCATAATTAAAGAATAGGGCAAATCAAACATCAGCCCTTCCAAGGCAAAGAAAATAGGTTTTGACATGAGTTTGGGTACTGAGGCAATCCAGGGCATACCTGGAACCGGGCTTCCAAATCAGAAGGTTAAGCAGGTTTTTCCTCTCACTCTACCTCAACTGTAGACAACACAGAGAGTACTAAACTACAACCAAAATAAAAAGCTCTTTACTAAAACAAACAAACAAAAAAAAAAAATCACCAAACTGACCATTTCTGCTACCTTGAGCAAGAGAAAGCTTTTTATGGTAAAGATGTGAATCTCTACAAGTGTAATGAAAATAAGGATCAGTCACAGCATAAGGAACCTGCGCTTCTCCCTGCAAAGTCCTGCATTTGAGAAGGTAACACTGATGAGACAGGGCGAAGCTATGTCTGTGCAATTCAAATCCCCCAGTTTGCAGACTCAGTTTAGAAACGGAAAAGACGAATATTTGTTTGTCGACACTGTTAACTGTTTCACTGCTGTTTGTTACAGCACCTAGGGTGTTCTAATAAAAAAAAAAATAAATCTAAAATTGCTATTTCTTTCCACGAATCAAGAGTTCCAGGAGCTTCCTTTCCACCTACAAAGATGTCCAGGTTTCTGGCTCCCCCAACTATCGTCTGTACTTATAAAAGCAACACTAGTGATGTGCTAAAAGAGCGTTGGTATTAATAATGGACTTTATGCAATTTTTATATAAAGGTTTCCATCGGCATGGAGACGAGTACAGGCTGTCCTGCTCCTCAGGAGAAGACGACTGGACTTGTTGGACTCTTTATGCTCCTGGCAAGCGTGTCAGGGTGTGCCTACACGCTCTTAATTAGAATATCAGGCTTAGCTTGTTAAAACTTCAATTGTTGTAACTGAGATACAGTGACAGGAATTTCCACCAAGCCACAGCAGCCTCATACACTTCCAAACCTTATCACAGAGTAATAAAGCACATGATTCTAGTGAGAAAAAGAAACTCACACCTATGAGCAGTCCAAATTCTCTACCAGACCACACATAACTGACACAAAATCAGGGTTGTCAGACCAGGAAGGGCAGCACGCTGCTTCCTGCAGAGCTTCTCGTTAGCATAGATCTAAAAGAACATCACAGATTTCTCCAAGTACTCATTAAGAACAGGGGAAAAGACTCCAATGCCCAAATTATTTTTTTTCTATTCATGAAAAGCCCTCTGATAAAGTGATATGATCTATTTCTGCAACTGAAGAGGCTGACAGTTTGTTCTACATGATCTAAGCATAAAAGCCCATGAGAACTTGGATGTGTGATTATAAAGAGAAGCTTTCCTCTCTATTTGTCAGGGGGTTTTGGGTCACTAAGGCCTTATTTATATATCCTGGACAACAGACAAGAAAGTAAGAAGTGGGAAGACTTTGACAAAACAAAGCAGAAGAACAGCTTCTGTATTTACTTTGAGTTCTTAGTGTGTTTAACTCCATTTTATTCTTGTTCCCCCACAGCAGCATTTACAACAGTTCTGCAACACCAAAATAACGACTTTCTTTTTTGCTTCTTTGGCATAAGACCTGTAAATGTCGATGAACATTATGTGTCATTACACGTTATGCGTGTGCAGAATCTCAGCTGCAGCCAGAACACGCTGTTTCAGAAGCAGCAGCAGCAAGATGCTCAAAACTTAACAAACGTTAGCCTGGACATTTCTAAAATCTGGTTTAAGATACTAATTCTTGCCATGGTTTTTTGCTGTTATTTTGGCAATGCCTCTTAAGTTCCGAGCTCTAAAACTGAGAATGTCAGTTGGAATGAAATGGAATTTGTGCTTCTGAAGAGGTTGCTCTTATTCCTTATTACTCATGTAAAGCCATAATCCTCTATTTGTGACATCAAAACCAACTGCTGTGAAACTGATGTATTTGCGAACAGAAGACAACCGTGATCAGGAAAGAAGCAGCAAGAACAGACAATGTGAAAGCTCGTTCTTGTTCCAGCATCCTCCTAAAAAAACCAAAAAACCACCACTCCAAAAAGAACATATAACAAGCCAACCCCACCCTAAACCCAACACCAAAACATTAAAAGCAACATTCAAGTGTTCTTTAAAATCCATGTAGCGAGGTGAGGAACATTTCCTAATCCTAGGACCAGGATCTTCTTCTCTGACAGTCCTTTCAACACAACCCACAGCAAGTACAGGATACTACCTTGACTTTCACAAGCCTCTTCACCGTCTTAATCTTTGCCTCACAGAAGGCACCACGGTACTTGGCACTGACATCAGTTCCCACTGTCAGGTAGGCAGGCTCATCCGCAGCCTACTCAGAAACAAAAAATAAGAACAAATTCAATTTATTTTTACAACCACATCATTATATATTTTATATCTAAAATTTCAGACCTATTGACTTTTAAGTGATAAACACAGTCTGTACTCGGAACTGCAATCAGAGTGTTCTTTAACGAGTAAAAAAAAAAAAAAAAAAAGAAACCAACAAACTAGTTGCAGGAAGTTTTGTTTTACCAGTGATGTTGACCACCCCCCAATTTTGTCCACCTATTTCCCAGAAATATCTTTGAGGGCAATGAACTGATATTTGGACCACCTCCTCATAAAAAGGGTAATAACATCTAGAAGGGACCATTCAAGTCATTCCTATATAGCACACAAAGGGAAGGATCTCAACCGCAAGAAGGCAGTATGAAAGACAGTTGTACTTTTTTCAGGTATAAGCAACCCAGTGACACAGATTATTTAAACCATTTGAGACTGCCATCATGCCAGCACTTACAGTTAAGTCTATAACATTCTATAAATACGTTTTTGGTTTTTTCCTGCTGACTAAAAGGAGACCTCCAGAGAAATGCGTGGCAATCTTTCAAACAGCTGTTAACTAGTATTTTTCTTTCCTGAACTGCCTTATCAAAGCTGAATGGCTTGTGCATTTTAAGAGAGAAATACTTCTCATCATGTTTTCCTTATTCAGGACTTTATTACTCAATATTTCACTTCATTGTGCTTGTAGCAACTGATAAACGAGGACAAAATTATGTCTATCAAGACAGGAAATCAGCACAGATTATAAAATATCTGTTGGATATTTTGGATATCTGGATTTAAAACAAATAAATAATTTCTTATTATTTCTTCAACTCTGAAGGCAAAAACATGAAGTTTTTCTCTCTTTTGTGAATTATACTGCAATTGTTAAGCCTTTGTACTGAACAAACCGGCAAGAGCTCAGGCGGGACAAAAGCTGCGGTTTTGCAAACTTGCAATAGCTGATACAGGAAGCATTTAAAGACAGTAGCCCAAAGGACAACAACCCAAAGACGCTGTGGATTTTCAGACTACTACTGCAAAACGATAAGAGCTCAGCTCACCCACACCTCAGCTGGAGAGCAGAAACAGGATTTACAGCATGCACCGAAACCCCAGCGAGCGTGTTCCTACTGTTGCTCAGCCGAGATGTGCGATTAAAAACGAAGCTAGCGAGGGAGGAAAGAGCCGTTCGCCGCTCCGGAGTCAGCCTACCTTCATCTTCAAAGGTTATTTGAGGGATTCCAGCTCAAAGACTTCTCCTCCCCGCGAGCACACGGGAAAACACTGCAAAACAAGGGGGAGGCGGTTGAAGGGTCACCCGTGCCAGCGTGGGTCTCCCCGTGAGGGGGCGGCCGGGCTGCGAGGGGAACCCAGCGCGGGCGGGCGGGGTGGAGCCGCCGCCCGTCCCAGCCCCGCCGGGCCGCGGAGGGAGCGGGGCCGCGGCCGCCGCTTCCCGCCCGGCGGCCCCTCGGTGTGTCACGTCGCCATTGCTCCCGCTCCCCGCCTCAGGGCGGAGGGGCCGGGGCGCGCGTTCAACCCGGGAGGGAAACCCGCGGCCCCACACGGGCGGCTCTTCACCGGAGGTGGCGGGGGGACGGGTCCGACAGGGCCCGCCGCCGCCGCCGCCTTCCCCGCCCCTCCCCGGCCCTCACAACTTTCTGCGGCCCGCGGAGGTACGCGCCGCCGAGCCCCTCCTCCCCGCCCCCCTCACCCGCCCGCCGGTCGGGCGGACTTCTCGCTCCCACCCGCCGGACAACAGCCGCGGCCGGCCGCCCGGGCAGCCCCCGGGACGCCGCAGCCCCCCAGCTCGGGGCTCGAGCACGGGGCGGGGGGGTGCAGCGGGGTCGGGCCGGCGCCGTTCGCCTGAGGGGGCTGAGGATGGAGGGAGGGCGGCGCGGGCGGGCGGTCTCCGCCACCAAGCGTCGGGGCAGCCCCGGGGACGGCGACGGGGGGAGGCGGCCGGAGCGCTCGGAAGGAGCACAGGACAGAGTTCGGCGGGGAAAGGAGTCACCGTCTCTGCCGTGAGGGAAGCGGGGGGCGTCCTCGCTCCCTCAAGAGGTGGAAGGGCGCGCTGGTGCGGGGGTGGGGGGAAAGGGAGATCCCGGCGCCGCTCCGCGCCCCCTCCCCCGGGACGGCGGCGGAGTTGCGGCTGCCGAGGCACCCGCCGTCCTCGCCGCCTCCTACCTGGAAACTCGGAGCGAAGTGGGCAGCTCCGCGCTGCCCAGCTCGGCCCCGCCGCGCTCCCAGCGCCGCGGCCCCCTCCGAGACGACGACAGCCCCGCGAGCGGCGGCGGCTGAGCGCGGCCCCGCTCCACCCCCTCCAGCCCGGACTCGCACCGAATCACCAGCGACGAGCCCAATAACAAGCTGTTGAGCAAAATCTGTCCTGCCTGAACTCCCATTGGCCCCCTCGTGACGCCCCGGGGGCTCTGCCCCGCCCGGATTGGGCGCCGCGGACAGCACCCCCATTGGTCACAGGGCGGCCGGCAGAGGGCATTGGCCAGCCATCGACGCAGGTAGCGCCACGGAGACTTTTGATTGGTGCTCCGCATGAACGCCGGTCGATTGGTGGAGGTTGAAGTGAAGTCAGCGTTCCCCCGAGGATGATTGGTAGAAGCTGGATCCGGATGTAGCTATTTGCGCGGTGATTGGTCAATAACGGGGGACAGGAAGAAGAACGGCGCAATGTGATTGGTGCGGGCCGTCTCTTGGAGACGCGGTGGGGCGGGGACGAGAGAGAGGGAAGGAGGGGGGCGGAGACTGAGTCCTGCGGCGGCGGCGGCCCGAGGCCCGTAGAGCGCATGCGCCGCGGTCAGGTTCGTGGCGCCATTTTGTGTGGGGCTCTTTCCCATTTTAGGCCGCAGGAGGAAGGGAGCGGGAGTGGCTGGCGCCTCTCCCGCCGGGGGGGCCGCGAGCAGCAGCAACGGGCTCGGCGGGAAGCCTCCTTCCGCGCTCTGAAGAACTTCGTTTTTTTCCTCGCGGCCCATCCCCACGTCGGATGGTGGCAGCGGCCGCATCGCCCCCTCTCCCCCTCGACGGTGATGGCGCAGGAGCAGGCCCGGCTGGACCCGGAAGTGAAGCGGCGGCCATGGAGGGGCGGTGGCGGCGCCTCTGGCGGCGCGCAGCGGAACCGCCCGCCGGGAGGGCGCTGAGCAGTCGGTCGGCCGGCCGAGCGGCCCGGTGAGGCGCGGACCCGCCAGCGGCCGTTCCCATCCGCTTTTCCCGCGGAGCTCGCCGGAGTCGAGCGGCGGAGCGGAGGCGGCCCGTCTGCTCGCCGCGGTCGCTGCCGAGCGCCCCAGCAGAGACGCCGCCGGGGCTGCAGGTAGGGGCTGCAGGCGCCGCCCGTGCCGCTTCCCCCTCACGCCGGTTCCCTCAACCGGTGCGGGCGGGATACGGGTGGCTGCGCTTCCCTCGAAGGAAGGCGTTGCGCCGTCGCCATTAATCACCCCTTGCTGCCCGTGACGCATTTGCGGGGAAGCCCGGGGAGGGGACGTGACCATCACTTGCTGCCCCGTCACTTCTGCACATGGTGCTGGCGGTAGTGACGGCCGCCTGGCAGCCTGCCAGGGAGTTGAGGCCATCTCGACACAGGAATAAGCAGCAGGGACAGGGCAAGACTAGTGTGGACGGGGCTGAGTGCTTTTCGGGGTGTGTGTGGAGGGATTGTAGTCTTGTCCGGTCCTTCTGTTCCTGTGATGGATGCTCTGAAGGTGCAGCTGTACGAGGCATCATGCCTGCCACTGTCAAGATCCTTTAAGAGCATTTGGTCTTAGAGGCTTAGCTTTGACACGATTAAATAGGAGGTACTTACTGAAGCCTGTAATAAAATTGTATTTCTAATATTAGTTCTGCATTTTGACTTCTTATATAAAATTTGCTCCATGGTTGACGGTAATGCAGACCCATTATTTTACCACAGAGTAGTGAGAGTCTGTTTGACAGTGTTCATTCTTAGCTACAAGACATACCTTAGGTTTATCTACAGCAACAGTGGAGGGACCTGTCAGCGTAGTGAAGAGATCCAATGCACTGATTTGACAGAAATGGATTGTCAGTTTAGGTGTAATTTCCATCTAAGTCCTGATTTGAAGGTGGGTTTTGGTTTTATTTTTAATTAAATCTGATGCTTTTGGGACACTTCTGTAGGGAGTTTAATGAGCCGTAGTGATAGTCTAGGTAAGCTCTGACACTTCAGTAAAGCATAATGCACACGAGGCATGGTTAGAATGGGCTGCAGAAGACGCCTAACATGGGGGAAGGGTAGCTCCAGAGTTCTGGTGTTTGGATCCAGGTTGTACATCTAAAGATAGATGAGGATGTATACAAAACGTATAAAGGTTCGAGGCATTTAGTGCTGTGGAATTTTGATTCTGAGCTGTAGTTCCACTCCATGCAGTGGATAAACTCAAGAACAAATTGTTTAGAATATATTAAATCAAACCCATATGTTAACTTTAAAAATGCCCTTTGATTGTGAACTCCTGATTTCTCTTGAGTCGTGACTTAGACGGTCAGCTTTTTTTGAGGCACAATTTGTATCTCTGTACTACGTATAGTACCATTCAATAAATAACAAATTTGTGACAAAACTGACTAGTCTTGTTTCTGATTTCTAGCAGGAAAATCCCGTCCCCGTGGATGTATCTGTTACAGCCGGCATGCTTAGGGAGTTCTTGGCACGTCACTCATCTAGCTGTTGTGAGCAGAACGTCTCTCTTTCTGTGTAGCCTGTAGGAGATGTGACTTGTTCTTTTATGGTATTTAAAGCACCTAAGAATGCCTGGCCAGGCAGCTCAGCAAAGAGCGTAAACATTCTCATACAACTCGGGGATGATGTCTGGTGTAATGGAATGAAAAAGCTGTGCTTTTGGCAAGGCAGAGAAGGAGTTTAATTTTGGTTCAAATAACTTTTCACTGGAATATGAACTTCAGGACTCAAGAGTTACGATAGTGAGATCTTACATCCTAAATATGTCAGTGTTCACCAGCCCTGAGATGTCAAGACAGCTCAGCTCTGCTGGATCCCTGCAGCTATGCCCTGTCCCTCAGGGCAATCCCTTATAGGGAAACAGTTGATGAGAGGAAGAAATGCGAGCAGACCTTTCTGTTGTGAGCCACTTCATCACGAGCCACTCTTAACTTCACAAAGTTAATGCTGTAGAAGCTCTAGAATGAGATGATCATAGTAAGTCCTAGTATTTAATCTTGCTGTCAATAGACATGCTATAAGGTGGAATCACTGTTTAAATCATTGTTCAAAGCAGCAAGACTTGTATTCCGAGTACCTGGTTAGTATCAGAGGTTCTGTCGATGCAGCGCAGGAGTGTCACCTGGGGATATGCGTTTTGGTCTTAGCTTGTGCAAGACTTCTTAAAAGCAGTTAACACAAAAGTATCGGGGTGCTCTAAGCATGGCACTGGTCTTTGGTAATTTGTAATTCTAGAGCTTGGGTGATGGCTGTAAGGAAATTAGAAGAAATAATGTATGTTAAAATGCCTTTGGAGTATTAGTTGCAGAATATAGAGAATTTTTTTACCCAAAGTCTTCCAAATATGTGGCACTCAGTAGGAAAAGGCAAGTGTAGGAATGGCTATATCTTATAGTGGATTAAGTACCAGTTAAATAACTGTTGAATGTATAATGTGGCTTCCTTGAGAAGAGAGACAAAATAACGAGAGATTTCTGGGATAAGCAGGATTGACTCCTGTTCTGTAGTCACATACTGCTTGTACACGTAGCTAAAAACTCAGAACACATGCAATCAGCCAAAATACACTGGAAATACTAAAAATAATGATTCTTGTTCTAACGCTGAGCTTCTCTGAATGTAACAAAAGACTTCGCTACTCAATGTCAGACTTTGCAAATGTTCAGGAGACTTTTAGCTTCTTTTCTTTTTGTCTCAAGTGTTCAGTTCTCCATTTTTTAAATGCTCTTGCCCTTGGTGTTTCTATTCTGTAAGTACATGGGCAGCATTTTTCCAGTGGTGGTTGAGCAAGCTCTGCCGTGCACTTCGGGACCTCTGCCTGTGTGGAACTGCTGTAGGTCTGTAAAAGCAAAGGTCAGATTTCTGCTTCCCACAAAGCTTTATTATCAAAGTGATTGCAGACTCCTCAGTCAAGAGTGCGGTAAGAAGTTGTGGAGTACTTAGTGTGCAGGTATAAAGGAAGACATTCCGAACAAATGCGAAGTTGACAACAGGAAAGTTCAGTCAGTAATAGCCGGATTACAAAAATGGAAGGTCAAACCTTTCCTGGTCATGGAGAGAATTGTGCTTTGTTCTTCACTATCAGCACTAAGTTCATTTATTATTGTGTGTGAGAGAGAAAACAAAAAAAAAAAAAAAAAGCCAAGCAAAACAACCTGGTAATGCTAAATGTTTCCCTGCAGTTTCCCCAGCTCTGGCACATTTTTGCCCCATGTTCAGAAAAAGGGATACAGATCCGTGCGTGCTGGTGCTCATCATTTCCTTGTGAGTGTTGCTACTGGAGAACACACAAAGTTCAGCAGCTCTTAGGAAGCCTGGATTAGTGCATCATATATCCGCTGAAGTTTAGCAGGGATTTCTTGTATATGCTGCAGGTGTGTTTTGCAGCAGTGCAGTATCTTCTCTGGATAGGAAGAATCATGGAAATATTTATGACACAGAGTACTCTGTCTTAAATACTCATGTGAGAAAAACCCTCAGAATTGGGTTTCCTGTCAGCTCTGCACCTAACAATAATATTCACTTTGGAGTTGCCTTTTCCAGTAGTGTTAGGAAAGTGATGATATGTGCTCAGCTTTGCAGAGTGGCTCTTGTTGGTGGCCTCAGAGATCCCCAGGGAGAAATCATCCCATTTCTACTGTATAAACTATGTCCAGACTTTGTTGTGCTTTGCGGCTGCAGATCTTTAACTGCCATCCCATGTGTTACAAAATGTGTACAGAAATCAGTGATGCATTAACCGATGGGTGTTATTAGCAGCCTCGCACCGAGAGAGGAGGTTCTGCTTCTCAGCGGATGTAAGTGCCACTTTCATCCCGGGCTGTGAGCTGCACGGGAGTGTTCTGGCACATATCACACAAATCTTCTAATTCCACACGTAAAATGTTCCTTTTTTTAAGGCTGATTTGGTAATCTTGTGTTTGGACAGAGTAAGAGCTGTGTTGCAAGAGACTATTTTTAATCTTTCTGGTATGTCATTTCGTATTGTGATAGCTAACATATTTGTATCAAATGTTAGCGTTAGCTAATTCAGCAACTATGGAAGAAGGGTGCCTGTGGCCAGGGTTGTCTTAAGATTGGATTCCAAAGCCACTTTCTGTGTGTTTTGTCATTTGAGCATAGGTCTTTAATTTCTCTTCTGCTGCCTAGCAAAAGGATGCAAGATAAGGAATCTGATTACAAATCCACTTTATTTCTTGTACTATTTTGAAGGACTACAGGTTCACACCGGTGACAGTAATGAGGCTATCACAGGTACATTGGGGAAGTCGTGCTGTGTCGTGAAATAGCAGCGCACGGTACGACAGAGCAGAGGGTTTGTACAGCAGCTTTCATTGAGGTGTGGCAAAGGACTTTGGTTGTCGTTACCTGCAATCAAGGGATCAGTCTGTCTTTCAAAACTTGAAGAGTTGCTTGAAGTCAAATGAGGATTTAGTTCCTGTTCTGGGAAGTAATGTTGCTGTACGTGCCCGCTGAAGGAGAGCGTCCTCACGTAGTTCTCAAAACAACAGTTTGAATGGCAGCAGTAAAGGCGAAGGACTGGATGTACCTGTCGTTAGTGAGTAACCAAACCCTCTGTTTCAGGCTTTAGGAATAACTTTTTTGTGACAGGCACAAGGCACCAGTCAGTATTAGAGATGTATCCTGTGCACGTACGCGTATGGGCTATGTCAGTGCCTCAGCCACTATTGTGAGCGTTGTTTTTTAAAACTCTGTGTACTTCTTAACTGGATTCCAAATGATCTCTACAGCGTGCAGCTTTTTTTTGTGGCTTCTGAGCTGTAGACATTGTTACTGATGTCAACTTTATCTGTGGAAGTTTTGATCTTTTGAGGTGAGAAGAGAGGTTTTTTTCTACAGGATTGGGGGTTTTCTGTGTAAATATGGTCAGTCACCAGTTTACAGAGCAAATACGGTGTTAGTGTTCCTGAAATAAGCTTAAGTTGAAAACATTTAAACTTGCATCTGAATCTCTAAATAGTCCATATTCTTCCTAACTGAGTCAAATCTCGGTTAAATTCTACTACTTGGGTAACCTCCCATCTAAATCAAACATACAGGGTAAAACTTAAATGGAAAAGCTGTATCTTGGGGAGCAGCAATTACATATTTCAGTACTATGAAAACTAACAGGAGAAAAAGTCTTGAGTTTTAACATTGAAATAATGTCACTTGTATCTGAAGAACCCTGCTGCAATCATCTGAATTAAGTTCAGCTTTTGAAGTAGAAAGTATTCCCCCTTTAAATATTTAACTGCTGATGCCTACTTTGGAACAACAGTGTGGTTGCTTTTTCAGCCTTTCGTGATGTCAGCCTGGGAGTCAGTGTGTTCTGAAGAGGTGTCTGGTGCTATCCATACCCAACATGTCGATTGCTGCTGCCGCTGGAAAGCCGAAATAGGCTGTTGTTTCACTTTGGCAACAAGAACTAACTCCAGTTGGGTTAATTTCTCAAAACGTTGTGTTAGCAGATTCAGGGTTTTCTTGTTTTTCAGAAGTAGCTTTGGGTGATCTGCCATGGCCAATCTGAAGTAAGAATCTTCCTCGCTTATGCTATCTGTTGTTAGTTCATATCTTGGAAGGCTTTTTTCCTCCCCTCCTGATAAGACTTCTTGCTGCAGAAGTAGCCATGTTAAAAAGTACAAGCAGGAAATAAAGCAGTTGAGAGCTGTGTTCTCACATGCACAAGCTTCTCGAGACCCTGGTAAGTGGCTTGCTCCCTTTGGATTTTTATTTGTGTGTATTGTTTGGAGAATATTATTACAGGTAGCTCATTTCCAGGTGGCCAGGGAGTTAGCTGACCAATCAACACTGTGTAACGCACAATTAACCTGTGAATTAATTGGAAGACTACTCTTGGCAGGAGGTTTGTCCCTTCAGGGCTGTGCTTTCCCTGCAGTGCTCCTGTGCAGTCTGTCACCCCATCAGTTACTCAGTACAGCGGTACACAGAACCACTGGAATGAGCTGTGCTGCGTGACAGCCAGAACCCTGAAAGAACAAAATACATCTCTTTTTGGAGAGTTCTAATTATTCTGGATCAACGAAAGATCTTCTGTTAGTGTGGGAGTGATCTCCTCCTCGGCAAACAGCACAACAAGGGACAAACTGGTATGAACACGTAGAAACCAGCATTTGGCTGGGGGAACTAGCTGCTTGTTAAACCGATGGACAGGAAATACAGTAAGCTACATTTTGATTTGCCTCCTGAAACAAATCCGAAATACTGTTTCTATTCCTGATTGTATAGAAAAGTAGTTGGGAAATGTAGACTGCAGCAACACCTAGAGTTAAGAGCTGAAGCTGAGCTTTACATGAGCGTTCTGGTACAGTCACCGAGCACTTCTGCTGCTGCTCGGGACACCGGTTTGTGCAGTCTAACGTAACAGCTGTCTGTCCTTTACCGAAATAGTTAAATTAGCAGGTTTCCTGCTTTTCTAAAAGCCCTGCAAACAAGATAAATTCCACATCCAAAAACATCAGCATCACTTGGGTGGGTTTTGTGTGCGTGTGTGTGTGTTTGGAATTGTGTTTGAAATTCTGCATGAATTTACTATAATTGAACCTACTATTAATCTGCTGAAACTGGAATCTTAACAAGTGTATTTTGGCTATGCAGACAGTACATGCACCAAATTATATATATACACACACCATATACCAAATGCAGCAATAAAGCACCCCATGTTCTTTCTAAACTCTTACTTGGCTTGTCTTGCTGTGACACCCAAAATGGCATTTTCAGTGGGTAGCTCTTCGCTGTCTTCAGGGGAGACTTCAGGGAATTTCAGTTTTTCCTGTATCTGATTATAAGCCCGTGTTTGGACTATAAACTATGCGATGCTGCTGCCTGCTTTATTCTAGTTGTCCATTTTTGGTTGGCACAGCAACTTGCAAGAACCATTTTTAAACAACCGTTTCAGAGTCCTTTAATAGCAATGTGCTGAAGCTGAAAGGGCACTGTGTGGCGGTTGCTTAGGCCATCTGGAGACTTGGTTGGAGCTGACTGTAGATCCCATGTTCTCAAATACTAGAATGCATTTCCTGGACGAGCAGCAAGGCCACACCCTCACCTCTTCTGCTGCCTGTCTTCTGCAACTCCATGTAATTAGGGCTAACACATGGCAAGATCTCTTATGATGGAAAGTTACTGGTAGTTGGTGTCTCGAAATAGCTCTTAAGTGACTTACCTTGCTGCATGTAACTTGAAAAACTGGTGGGTGGAGGAGGAGCTAGTCCTTGTCTTATAGGCAAGGAAGGAAGAAAACAAGGGGGAGTGAACAGTCTCCATACTGTATTTTTGGTGCAATTATACTCTCAAAATTGTCATGGCAACTAATACTATTTTTCTCTTCAGAATCTTGAAACTGCACTTTAAGGTCGTGATTATCTTCCAGCTGATAAATGCTTAAGCTGAATTGTTGAATTCACTGGTTTGTGTTCCCTTCTATGGTTACAGTTTTATCTGAAGGAAGAGACTTGCAAAACAGCCTATGTAGTTCCTCCCAGTCTCCTTCCTTGAGGGTAGTGACTTGGACTGTATAGCCAGAGAGCACCTCCAGCATCATTGCACCTGTGTGGACAGTCACTCTTTCAGCATGTGGGGCTCTTCACCTCAGGCCATCGGGCTGGTTTTGGGGATGAGAAGGAAGTGACAAATGACCTGATGCTTGGCATACTTCAGTTCTGCACGAGACACGTGCTGTTTGCAGTGTTTCCTCTCTGAGAGTCAGCACCAAATACAGATAGGTGGAATTTCTTTCAGAGATAGCCTTATGGCTATCTGCCACACAGGAAATCTTACATGTGGGTTACTCCTATGAGCAGTTTTCCTGGGAGCTTCTAACAGCTCAACCTTCCCATCATTTCATCAGCAGTACTGGTCAGCTGTAATGAAGATCTTACCCAAACCAGTAATTTTTATGGCCATGTAAAGGTAGAACCAACAATGAAAATTGATTATCCTGATGCAATAGCCTGAACTTTCTCTTGGAACTCTGCAAGTCCAGTTGGATAGTCTAAAATCTGTCCTGATGCAGTCATGGAGATGTATGTAAGTTAACTAGATACCGGAGCCTGTTGTTTGGTTTGTTTTTTTTTTTTAATCTGTCACCTGCAGATCACCATAGTCCCCTGTTTAGTTCTCTTCAATAAGGCTTCTACCCATGGACTTCCTGTTGAAACAATTGTAACAGGGAGTGTGACATACCCAGTCCTATTAAATATCAGAGTAGTGATTCATCAGGTGCTGAGTAACAGTCAGTGGATGTATGAGACTTAAAGGAAGAGGAAGCATCTTGCTGTGCAGCCTACTCTCGTGTCACTGTTGGATCTGTTTACTGTTCTTCTGAACTACTCCTTGTTGGAGGGATGACTTTAAGCTAAGGGAGGAATTGGTCTATACGGTCTTACTTCCTGTGTTCTGTTGAAGCCTGTGCTTTGGGTCTTAAGGAACAGAATGTGCCACTGAAATGCTGAGCTTAAAGTGTTTCAGCGTGGCAAGAACTACAGTTACACATTCCAAGTGGGTATTTGACTTTCTGGGAATACATAATGTATTCCCATAAATGGCTGGAGTCTGGACCAAGTTGGTTACTTGTGGAGCCTGAAGCAAGAAGTGCTACTTGGTATGGGCTAATTATGCTTTTCCGGTATCTTGAGAACTGCAACTTGCCAGTGCTTTGGGCAGAAATAATCAAAATGAGACTGTCCATAATCACCTCTTGCTCAAATCTCTGATTCAGCAATTTTTACCCTGCTGGTTTGTTAGCCTTGCAGTGCATTTCCACATTTCGGTGTTACACTGCAGTTACAACTGACCATGGTTAAGCTAATTATAAAAGCTGAGTTTAATTCTAGGGAATGGGACCCAAGCCCTGCTTTGGTAGGAAAGCCTGTTGCCTCCACTGCTGCAGGCTGTCAGACTCCTGCTATCGCACTGGGCCTCCATGTGTTGCAGGCAGCTCTGAATCCAGTTAGCCAGTGGGGCTGCTCCAGTCCCATGATGTCTTATGTGACTCACTGCTCTCAGAGTGAGCTTACTCAAGGGTAGTAGGGTTTAAGTAGGAGCACGTGCTATCTTTTGTCTCAAGGAACAGCTCTTCTGGAGCTTTAGCTGTGCAGACTCCAAACATACCCACTTTCTCCAGACATGCTACACAGCTGAAGCTACGGGAGACTGACTGGTGGAAGCTTTCAAATCTTTGTTTTAGCTATCTATTTATTTCAGCAGTTGTTCTCTAGGCTTAAATCAAACTCTTCTCCCTAGATACTGTTTAAGCCTGGAGGGCAAGGGAGTACCTACAATACAGCTAGATTTTTTTTGTTTCTTCCCAGAGTCCTATACTTTCAGCAGAGGCTTTGTTTTAAGTAAGCTGGGGGGTTTTTTGTTGTTAAGATTTAATATTCTTTTCTCTTACTCTGCAACACATCTAGTCCTCAAATAAGCTCAGATCCAACTTAAGCCCTTCTGGAGCTAAGCTTTCCCCAAGCGATTTGCCGTTGCTCTATATATTTACAAAAAAATCCCATGGTCTTCAACATTTAATCAAATGTAATGGTGCTGTGCATTTTTAACTCTATGTGGTCACCATGGCCATGAGTAGCTCTGAAAGCCACTTCCTTTTTTGGAAGATTTCTTCCCCTGCTCAACTTGCACTGTTTGACACCAAACAAGTAAATACTAATTCTCAATAGCAAAATTGATTACAGTTGGCATTTAGCCTATCAGGTGTGGAGTAAACTAGTGGAACATTTTGATGGCTACTGCACAAATGTATAATAAAGCGTTCTGCAGTAACTAGCTTCAAAGTAGGAAGTTACTTGTTAAATGCAGTGTGGTTGGCTCTGGCTACGGACTGCAGTTAGGTTAAGGCTACAAACGTGGCTGTAATGAGGAGTTTGCAGTAGTCTTGCTGTTGAAATGAGTCCTGCTGAACTAGAACCCTATTCTAATATTCCCTGGGCTTTACTGTTAAAAGGTAGCAATCCTTAATTTCAGATCGAATAGACACCTGCTCACTTTCTGCTTCTGAATTTCAATACTAAAACAGCTTATTCAGTATTATCATGCTTTCTTCCTCCTTCACCCCCTTCCCCTGAATAAATGCCAATATTTTTCCCCCCACCTTCCAGTGCTCCCTTCTTCCCCTCTTTCCCCATCTGCACTCAATGGAAATAATAGAATTTTTTTCCTTATCATAGATAAAAGACTAATTCTTATAAACAGGTTGAGCTTATTTAATTTGGAAAGGAACCTGACAGCAATAGTCACATTGATATGGTTTAAGTAAACGTTGCCAGGACAGGCAGGACTGCTGGGCAGCACTCTGGATGGACCAAACTCTGGAGTTGCTTCTCACTGGACTTTGGTTCCTCAAAGGAGCTTTTTTAGATTGCTGTGTTCTCTAAAGAGTAGTTTCTATTCTCTAATAGTAGTTTCTATTTGGAAATTTTGAATAAGCAAGTAGGTGGTTCTGTTCCTACGTGTATCTTTTCACATACTGCAGAACATCTTCTTCCTACTTCACTGTGTAAATAGACATAACCAATCTTGCTCTTCTCACTGAAACCCAACTTGTGTAACTGTTGCTATACTTCCTGTCCCTGAAAGGACTGCATGGGTGTGTGTAACCACACAGCATGGCTTTTAATTTCCATTTAGGAGTTTGTCAGCAACATTTTAAGTATAGTATAAAAACAAAGTGAAGAGAATCAAGTAGACTCTCTGCTGTCCTGCACAGTAAGTGAAAGATCAGTTCTCAGCTACTGCTTTAGAGTGCTGATGAGAGTTTTCTGACTGCACTCACTAATGGCTCAAACAGCTGAATCAGCAGTAAACTTCAGTAGTAAAGTCAGTTGCTGGAGAGGCCAGAGTTCAGGTAGCTTGATTCCTGCTAAGGCTTAAGCCTGAGACAGTCACCAGGTACCAAGACAGGCCCATCTATTGACTTCCTCTTGTCACGAAAAGAAAGTAGAACCCCTTTCCTGTAATCCCCTTAGAAAAGAGACTGTAGAAGACCAGGTGGTTTTCAAAAGAAGAAAGAGAACTGTATAAAAAAAAATAAACCTGTAAGGGAAAGCTTTTGTTTTAAGGGCTGGTGATCATTAATGTGTAGTACTAGAGCTGAGGTGTTTGATTCATTAGAGAAGTATGAAGTTTAGATTAAGATCACCACTAGAATTTTAACTGCATGTACAAAGATTTCAATTTTGACTGAGTTTCAAGGCAGTGAATGGACAGTTTGTTACCTTGTCTTTCAAGACTTTGAAGTGACTAGAATAGACAATCTTTTTTCCTAGGAAGTGGGGAGGGCAAGCAGGAAAGCTTGCTTTCACCTCCTGAGAAGGCCAATACTTGATAAAGCTGAACAACTAACCCTGACTGAAGCAGTTTAAAAACAGTTTAGCTTTTGAAGCATTAATTCCAGTTGCATTGCTTAATAGATGTCACAGCTTTAGAACTTAACACAAGCACAATTTTAAATGGAATTCATTATTAATTTCTCCTACTCTTCAGATAACCCTAGGCTTAAAATGCCTTTTCCTGAACTTTTCTTGCTTGTTATCTGGGCTGTTTGGAGTTGTCAGCTGTTTTACAGTCAGGTGTGTTCTCTTCTGACAAGAGCAATCAGACTGTGGCTATGAATGATCTGCAAATTATGATATTGGTTAACCAAGAAATAAGCAAGTACTAGTTTTTAATGTTAAACTCTGCAGTTTAAACAAGAGACTGGTCAAATTTCTGAGCAGATTGTTTTTCTGTTCCTGGCCCAAAGAGCACTATAGTAATAGGAGGCAACAACCAGCCTGATACTATCTTTTCTTCTTAATGTCTGTCTTGAGAACAGTTGCTTCTTGGTGACACTGGCCTGAACTAGTGAAATAAAAGCTAACAGACAGTAAAATGGAAAATTTATTAGTGCAAGTTGGTCACTCAGTTTCTTCCAACAAGTACACAATAGCATCCCATGCTTAATACATATAAACAAACCTGTTGTAAGTTAAGAAAAGCTGAACTTGTCTTGAAGTAACAATGTGTTACATATTGTCATCATCTGATTCATCTTCCTCTTTCAAAGATTCCTGATTTTAAAAAAAAAAGCTTATTTTAATTAAACAGTTTTTTTGTATTTCAGCCTATAATAAGCAAAATTAGTTTTCCTGTAGCTTCACAGACTTCTCAGTCTGCCCAAAGCCTTGTATTCAGCCAGCTAGTTCCCATTTTAGGAGGTAACACTGAGCACCAGCATTACTTGTAGAGCAAATGCAGAGCTGGTAGATGCTGGAAGTCTTAACTTGCTCCAGCTGGTTATCTGTAAAAAACTGTTCTAGGCAACCTGACTTACTGCCTCATACTCACTCACACCACTGCTGATGAATTAATATACTTACTGGGGCAGGTGAAACCCGCCACCTGTGCAGGGCTGCTGAGCTGAAAGGCAGAACTAACCCTGGATGACACCACAAACTTCACCATTCTCCCTTCAGAGAAGCACCAGCTAACACTGCCATGGTGTGTGTTCTAACTACAGATTCCAGCCACCGCGACAGCAGAGGCTGGACCTTCAGTTAGCTCCTTCTACTCTAGACCTGTCACGTGAAGCACTGAGACACGCCAAAGTCCAGCCTTACCTTGGCATACTTTTCTGCTTCTTCCCTGATGTCTTTGGGAACAATTTCATGTCTTCCATTGGTTACTGCCAATAAAAAGATACAGCTTAAGTAGAATTCATACAAAGATCTTGATGTACAGAGTGAAGTTAAGAAGCAACGTTTTACTTTAGTTATAGAAAGTAAAAAAATTTGTGTAGTATTTATAGAAATTAAGGAAATGCATTACTTGCTCCAACCCAGCTGAGTTCCAGCTCAAAAGCTTTATCCTTTACTTCGTCGTGAACTATGTAGATTCTGGAAGGAACAGAGGAAGTACAGATTAGAACGGATTGATCAGTAGGCTAAATATACTTCCTTCCTTTCACAGATTGCTTCTGTTGAACTGCTCTTCTTATGGTTAACAGAAGCTCTCCCTGTGCCTTCTACCCTGGCCACACACACACACAAACCATCAGAGGATTTTCCATGCTGCAGTGCTAGTGTAACAATGCATTAAATGGTTACAGCTAAGGTGCAGGTTGAGATGCTCAAGTTATCCTAATGAGAACAAACATTAAAAGTCAAATAATGTGGAACCAAATCTATGTCATCATTGCCTGCTTCTGCTAAGTAATAGCAGAGCTTACAATAACCCGTGGCTTCGCTGGCTGAGAAGGTTGCATTCCTTGGTTTGGTTCACAAAGCATTCCTAAATCAAAAGCTGAAAAATCCCAGCTATTTCTAGCCAACAGAGATAGCTTAGAGACAATGGAGGGAAGAAGGAAGGATACCTTCAGCTCCACAACAAGTACTACAATTAAAGTTTTACAGAAGTATTGTGAAACAAATATAAAGAACAAGGTTAACGTTGGTGTCCTGGGAAATACCACTGCATGCTTCTGTTGTTGTGACACCCTTTTGTCACTGTTAAACTGGCCTTACTGATCCTTGCCTAAGGTGAGCTATAGGCCTTCCTTACCTGTCAGATGGTTACAGGTTGTTTGCAACAGAGTGTACCATTACAGTCTCTTAAAGAAATTGTTACTCTGGACTCTGGCAGGTATTTTAGGGTTAAAAAAATGATTACAATCTTTGCGATCTTGCTAAATGCTATTAAGGAGCTGAAAAACAGTTCTAGAGCTGCTGTTAAGACTTGAGCCGAGGCAGAATTAAAGAACAGAAGTCTCTTCATTATTTGAAAATCCGTGCCTTATTTGTGCTGGTTTAGAACTGCTTTGAGGTCCTTGCTAGGTTTCAAGAACAGAAATCCCAGAAATTCTTTCCTCCAGCTGCTGCCATGACAGCCTGAGACACAAACTCCAAAATAAACTCACATGCTGCAACACCAATGACAGAAGCATATTTATTACTTCTTTACAACCTTCTAAACTATAGCCATAAAATGCTGGAGATGACAGTTCTGCAGCTGTAGGTCATTATGTTTGTGACAAGCACAGACCACGTGCTTTAAAATGAAGTGCTGCAGATACCTGAAAGGAAACTCCTATCTTTGGTTGAAGAGATAGTAATTCACAGAGTATTTTCAAGATAGCTGTTTACTACTGGCCAATCCATGCTCTACCTAGCAGAGTCTCCTCTCTTCCCGGTATCTTTTTTCCTCTCACTAGTACATGACTTACTGAGCAGTACCTTTTTTCCCTGTAAATACACTATCCTCATGTAGAGTTTGTGGGGCACTATTAGTGACTACAGGCAATTCTATCACTGATGTGTTCTCCTAAACTGTGTCAGTGAAGAGCAAATGAAACACTTCCAGTCTTTTCATGTGGTATCACACTGTATCATGTAAATGACACCAGCTATACTCTATGTACAGCTTTAAACAAGGAGTTATACTTCACTTCTCTCCTAAGCACCCGAGTCTCTTTTTAGGCAAATGGGAAGGCTGGGTCAAAGACCTCAGCTCCAATTCTGCGCTGCTACTTAAAGTCTGAAGCATCAGTTCACTGTTCAGTCTGAGTAACAAAGCATATAGCTTGCTCTTCAGAATCAGGACTCCAAGCAGCCTCCCCCATCTCACTTTGTTTGTATATTTTAAAACCAGTGACTATACTCAGACAGTTTAACCTTTAATCCACCACAAGTTGCACCTATAGAAAGTAGCAGATGGGATCAAAAGGCCTATTTTTTACATCCTCTGGCATTTTTCAGTACTGCATAGCATATCCCATTCATAAGAAGAGGAAAAAGTATTAACAGCAGACGATACCAGAGTCAGCATGAGCACGTGTCTAGCAGAAAAGAAACCTGGTACCCAACCTAAAAGGAACAGCTTCAGTGTGAAACCATAGCAAGCTCACCAGTACAGATTTTTGTCAAGTTGGAAAAACAGAGACTTACATTTTTGCAACCTCTTTAACAACATCACGGCAGGTCATTTCCTTCATCTGTAGACAAAAAAAAAAATATAAAGTTTGAGAGAAGACACTGCTTTCCGTTTCCACACAGCCAGCACAAGGGGCTGCACACATGCCTTACAGCTCAGCACTAATAAACGTGACAAGAAGTTGAGGCTAGAACCAAACTTGTTCTCTACAATGAGTCTTTCAGCCTGCTACTACATGGAAGTCGTTCTTCCAGGGAATTTTACAGCTGAAAGATTCTATGAGAAAACTGTTACGTGGAAACTTCCCTAGTTTAAAGCACTCATCAGCTGGAAGGTTAGAGGCTGAGCAGATAAACCTTAAGATCTTAAAAGCTTGACTTGTTCCTAATGCTTTTTGACCAACCCTCATAAAATAACCACCTGTACCGTATTTGGGGAGGCACCACATTTTCACATATAATATTCATATTCTTTCTAAGCAGTATAGTAATACTATATATATATATACTATACTATATACTTGGTCTTACCAAGGTTTTATGCAAGCAGTTTTGACTATTAAGTAATGCCCTAAGAGGAGAATATTGTTCCAATGTTAACAACCATCTGCACACCTGAGCAACAGATCAGCAGCTCATTTTATATTTTCTCACTGTTACATCACAGTCCTCTGACTTGTGTCCATTTCCATGACATAATAAACTTCTGTTTTCTAAGTCAAATCTCTTGCCAGTCAACTCTTCTGGACTATGAAGCAGTAATATATTCTACTGTACTTCATTAATGCAGTTTATCATCTCTTACAATTCTCTAAATCATTTAAATTACTGTCTGTGTTGATGCATATGTTAGTAGTAAAATAGGAAAAGCCAAAGGTCTGCTACTATCCCACACATTTACAAGAGAGAAAACAGAAGTAAATTTATTTTTTGCCATTATCCTTTTCCCATCCCAGGTACATTAGTTCTACAGACAGTAGAGTAAATAGTATAACAGTTTATCACTGGAGTTAGTTACGATTATGTCCATATTTCAAGATGTTGTACGTAGCACCAGAGCTGCAAGACAAGCACTGTACAAGAGGTGCAAGTACTGTCCACACCACTGCAAGTTTTCCCACAGCGGAAGGTATCAGACATGCACATAAGATGCGACAGATGGGATCAGTGCAGCGTTCTCTGCTTGCACCCTCAGCTACACGAGAGCTTCGCATACTGTGTCCCCTCCCAGATGCAGTGTCTGCTCTGCAGTACCTGTAAGATGGGTTTCAGGTTTTGACTACTCACTTGCCTCTTACTTTCCACCTGCAGTCATCTCTTCCACAGAAAAGACATAAACTGACAGGCTACTGTGGGCAGTATCACCCCTCAAAAGCTTCTGCGTTCCTGTCTTGTCTTCAGCTCTGACAAATCCATCTCAGCAAAGCTAACTCTGACCTGGAAACCTGCCCAGTCCACAGTTAACAGAAAGCATTGACCTGCAAGACTGGACTGGCTTCGCATGGCTGTGACAAGACCTTATGCCTTACTGAAGACATTCTGTCAACAAGCCATTAAAGAAGTAACTGCAGTCAGGCCACACAGCATACTGCTGTCCCCACGTTTTGCTCCACTACTAAGTCCAAGCAATCACATACTTCCTAGCTGTACAGAACTCGGTCAGTCACAAAGTTTGTGAAAGCCCCAGTACTGCACAGAAAATGCTTTTTTTGGGGTAGATTACATGTTACCCAACATATCATTATCTTTCAGCCAATTTGTACGCGTGGAAATTGGAATTACAATTGCCCAGATGCTGTAATACCAGTATCATGATCTGCTGATCTTGTAGGCTTCTCACTTTCAATTTGGTATTCGAGCATCTGACCAGATTCCAGACTGAAATCTGGGAACATAGTAATTCTTCCTGTAATTTTTCATTTGTGATGCTACAGCACCATAAACAGACTGCTCTTGACAGTGTATGATGTACCTCTATAGACGAAAAACATAACTAAGACACTAGCAGAGTATCAAATAAGAATTACGTGAGACAGACCAGGAGTAGGATTTTGTCCCACATTAACTGTCTCCAATGCCAAGGGTGTCAGATATTAGAGCACAAGAGAAAGAAACAAATCTTTTAGGATTCCAACATCATTCTAAATCAGCTCAAGGCACACTTCAATACCTTTTGGTAGCCGCCTCTCCACAGACTAGTCTTACACACCAACTGTTTGCATGCTCCTTCAGCTCAGAAACTTCTTGGTGTGCACTCACAGAACCTCCCTGTGACACTTGTCAAGTGAGAGTATTGTGCAAGCAGGAAATGCTGAACACAAGCGGCTCTTTTTGGTGTCACTGAAGGTGTACCCTACAGCTGTACTCTTCCTGGTGCTCGCAGCACTAAAGCCCTTTGATCAGGCACATAAAGATGTTTTGAAAGATGTATTTCAGTCAGCAACAATGAGCTGACAGGTCTTTTGAAAGAAGGCAGTGGCTCACCCCTAGCCATCTGGGAAACTCTACCTTACCTGGTGAGGATCGTCTAAAACCTTCGGAAAAAATAGATACACCACCCTGTACCATGCTGCCCTAAGGTTTTCATTCACTACTAAAACTTTTCTATTCATTCAATGACTCTGCCTGCTGGCACACGTGGGAGCGTGTGTTTATGCTTCCTGTTCTAAAGAGGTGCATTCCCTACGGACTGCCCAATGCCCAGGGGCAACACTTGAGAAATGCTGCTATTATAGAGGCTAAACCATCTCCTAGAACGTACAAGGGACTATTCCATCTGCTTCTCCGGTATTTTACGTAGCCAAAAAGGGAACATAATAAGCCAGGAATGTTTGTCTCCAAACAGCAGAACAGAACTGTAGCACCATACCTGAAGTTTTTCTATCTCTGTTTTTGCAGCCTGCCTGGCTTTACCAATGGCACACCCCCAATAACCCTAAAAAAAAAAACAAACAAAAAAATGCAAATTTTATTAAAATACTGAGTCCTTTGCAGTTCTCACTGTCACTTAGCATATGACAACCTCCACCCTACTCACATAGCAAGAGGCTAGTATACATTAAACCTTGCTACTGTTCTCTCTCAGGGCACATTCCCAAACAGTCGAACAGAACCCAATCACCAGACCAAATGCTACTGCTGCTGAGAGAAAACAGAAGAGCTCAGTAGTGCCTGGACAGAACATATCTGCTCCATTTGTTGCAATAGATAATTTTTTTGATTGTTATTACAGTAAATGAAAGAGCAAACTAGAATTAGAGAAGTTTTACAGGATCAAAAAAACCAAACCCGCCTACCATAAAAACAAAGTGTAAGCACATAAAAATTAAACACTTCTACTCCCCTCAGCAGCTTTGATGAAAAATCAGAACAATGTGTATATCGTCCTGTGTGTAAGACACAGCTGAAAAGGCAACTCTTCACAGTGAACAAAATCTTATTTTGATTTGACTTGCTGTCAGCAGCCACTGTCAGAATAGCACCAGCCTCTTATCTGAAGCTCTCTCCTACCCGAATTATTTTGTCAGTGGGGTATCACTACAAAACCTGCCCTTTTGGGGCAGTGCACAGGACTTTTCATCGGTTATATCCAGGTGGAATGAACTCCCAAATTTCTGAGCTTTAAAATGAGTTTCTCAGAGCCTGTACTTCTGAGACACACCATGTGTGTGTAACAAGGACATGAAAATGAGCAAAACCCAGCTCTGTTGGTTTAAGCAGTGATTCACCAGAGATCTTCTCAGGCAAAAAGAGAAAAAAGAAACAGCTCTTTTGAACGACACTGTTTTCCTAATGAGGAACTTTTAAAAGGGGAACTTATCCCAAGAGGGAAACATTTTTGTAAAAACTCACGTATGAAACTCCTGATGGATCAATCATGTACAGTTGTGCACCGTCATCGTCATCATAGGACCCCAACATGAAACTGGAGGGGAAACAAGAAATTAAAAACATTTCTTCACCAACCCACACAGAATTAGAGACTGCACCAGCTCAGGTTCCTGCAGCAAAACTCCTACAGTCCTGCGCCATTCTGTTAAGCACTTTGTCTGAACAGTTCAGTGTTACCCTGACAGCCCAGCACCTGCCAGAAACACTTTGCTTATCTGTTACAAGACAACAGATCTCAGTTCATTAGTCCCTCTGTACTAGAACTGCACAGCAGCTGTAACCTGCTCTTTAGCTACCAGGGCAAGCAGGGTGATTACAGAGGAAAGTTCTGCTTTCATCACTGTCACAGACTTAACAGGATCAACTCTTCAACCTTAAAATTCAGGGACAATCTGGCAACCTGTGTAGGAGCTTTGCATACTGTTAGGTGAATATGAATTCTTCCCCTAAGGTTTTACACACCCAAAAAACAGAAAGGGAGAGGTAATCTGTTGATGAGATGAACTGTAGGTTACTAATTCCAAGTTTAAAAAAGACCTCAGACAACCTAAATAGTTCCAACACCTGTGAAACAAAAGATCTTTACAAGTAAGGGTAAGTTTGATAGTCCCACCTGCAACCAAACGGTCTGACAGCGCTGTACAGGGTGTACGCGTGCACGTACATAGCCACTCGGTCCGCAAGATGCTGTGTGAAGAAAAAAAAACCCACACACATACATCAGAAACCCTTATTTACAGAAATAAGTAACTCTCCAGTCATAAAATTCAGTTCTCTGAGTCACGACTGAGCAAGCCAGGAAACCCGAGTGAACTGCCCCGGTCTGTTACCTTCAGTGGAATATCGTAGCCATAGTTAGATCTGAAGTTAGAAGCCTCTTCTCTAGCAATGTCCGCCAAAGAACGAGCATCTGCCAGCAGTCCTGCTACTGCCTGAAAGGAGAACTGGCATCAGCTGAGCCAAAGAGACCCTGCAGGAACTTCACAAAATCAATGGACAAAAGTCTCACTATGTGACTTTAGAGAGATCTTTACTGAATTTTATGCACTACTGTAAGTGAATTCAATCACACTACCTGCCAGCACGCTCAAAACATGTCAAGGTGGTTAGATATAAATACAGAAGAGAATATTTCTCTAGGAAAATCGATAACCAAAATTACCTCCATGTTAAATAGTGTCTTATGATTTGCCATGACTACACTAACCCAAACAAACATTCACATTTGAACAACTGGGATGCTAAAAAGCATTTAAAAAACATTTACAACAGCCTCAAAATATGTCTAGCTTCCATTCTGAATTTTTATTTTATTTATATATGTGTGTGCAATCAAGAGTACATTACCGAAAACAGTCCGGAAAACCCACTGGCATTTCTGACTGTACACAGAACCATTCACATGACTTTCTTAATTGACTTATTATTGATTCTCTAATTTACAGATTTCTACTTTTGAGAGGGGTCCCTTTCAATTTATGAAAAAAATTCCTTACCATCCCAACATGTCGATCAACATTAAAGAGACGTTTATTGGAACCCTCCTCATAAAGCTTGGACAGAACTAGTTTTTCCACTCCAAAGACAACACCATCTTTGCATCTTATCCCAATTGCTGTACTGGAAGACAAGATAAATGTAAGTTTCTCACACAGAAACAGAACTGGAGTGTAAAATAGGTAACAGAGAACTAACAAAATAGGAGAAACAATGACATTTCTCCAGAAGCAGATTTGTTACAGCTCCATTTTAACATTGAAGACATGAAGGGGGGGGGGGGGGGGTGTAAAAAAAAAAAAGGCAAAGCTCACTAAACCTACAAACATTTTCTTAAACAAAGGAGGAGGGGGCTGCCCAAAGTCTATGCCCAAACAGTTCTGAACAGACTATGCATGGTGGAGATATTGTATGGAGTTGATGGCGTGGCCGCTGCCCTGACACAGGGCTGAGCGATGCTGGCATGAACTGTTCAGCTTCTCCTTTTGGAAAATTCACTGCTTATCTACAGGATGTGACAACTCTTTCTCTCACCTTCAAACAGTGCATCATCAGGCCTAAATTACCAACCACAGCATGAACCGCCACCCAAAATACTCTACTGATCCTGTGGCTACAATCAAACGCTTGGGTGAGCCCTAGTCGATCACCTCGCTGTCACTAGAGTGGGGATTTTCGCTTTGCAGCATTCCTCTGCCTACACTCGAGGGCAAACAGATACTCGCCGAGAAGCTGATGCAGCTTTAGCAGAACTTGGCTGTCCTCAGTTTCTTGAGGAATTCATATGAAGTTACTGTAAACTGATGAGGCCCTGATCACATCTGTCTTTCAGTGCCTCAACTCACAGCCATAAAATGGGCTTTTAGATACTGCTACAGCAGCTCTCCAGCCACGACAGCTCAGCACCTCACACATAGTCATGAGACTTGCCATCAGACTTTGACCCAAAGCATAACATTTTTATTGTCCTTGACAACTGCCGAACAACAGGTAGAGATGCAGATCTTCGTATCTTACCTACTGTTCTCCACAGCTTTCATAGCATATTCGACTTGAAACACTCTGCCATCTGGAGAAAACGTGGAAGCTGACAGGTCATACTGAAGAAGAAAACACACCACTCAGGAAAAAAAAATTATATTCCAGTATTTTCAGCAGTCAATTTATTTAAAAAACCCAAGACTGTCACCTACATGACATTAATGTGCATAAAGCACCAGAAACAGGCTGCCCCTGCACAAAAACAGCAAACACATACTAACAACTACAAGAAGTTACCACGTCAGTGGTGGATACACCCACACTTCCAATCCCCTCAATCCAGATGTTGCACAGGTCTGAAATTACTGTGCATTATGCCACACTTCCAACCTGTGGGAACCTTCTGTGCTTTTAATTTAATTTATAATTTTTGAAATCACAGATATTTAATAACAGGGATATATTTTAAAACCTTAAAGTATATCACGCACAGAGGCAGGCTCACTCCCCGCTGGGTCAGCACCATGAGTGCAGAGCTGTGGGTCGGGACCAAAAGCAAGAGAGCGCAGCAGCTCCTTGCCGAGGGACGCACGGCCAAAACCAGACAAGCAGCCCAGTTTCCCTCATGCCGAAGCAGTCCGCACCCGCGGGGGAAAGCGTTAGGGCCAGCCGCTCAGCAGCCACCCTCGCAGGGGGCAGGCCCTGGGTGACAGCCGGCCCAAAGGCCACCAAGGCGGCTCCGCCAGCCCGGGAAAGCCGGTGCGAGGCCTGTGCTGTAACCGCGAGGGCAGAACAAAGCGGCCCTCCCCGAACGGCGGCCGCCTCTGGCCCGGAGCACAGGCTCGCCCAAGGGTCACGCCAGCGGCAGCAGATTCCTCCGGGCAGGCTTCACCCCCGCACCGCCCGAGTCAGGGGAGTCCCAAACCCCGCCCGGGCGCCCACCGCCCCCTGGGGCCCCGGCGGCGGCCCCGCCTCCCGCCTTTGGTTCCTTCGGCCTAACCGGCCGCAGTGACTCAGCAGCGGCTCCCGCCCCGGCCCCGGTTCCGGCCCCGATGCGGCGAGGCGGCCGAGCTGACAGGCCACCCGCGCACCGCCAGCCCCCACGGTGGCCGCGCTCCCTGGCGGTGGCGAGCGCAGGGCGGGCGACTGCTCGCCCCGAGCGCCCCCCGCCCCGCTCGCCGGCGGCACAAAGCGGACGCCCACGCCAGCGCTGGGCTGGGCGGGGCGGGCTGACCGCGCCAGGGCCCGCCGGGCGGCCGGACCGCACTCACCCCGGTGCCGATGGAGCTCATGGCGGCGGCGCGCTCAGCCACAGCCGGACGGAGCCCCCCTCCCGCCCGGCCTCACTCACGCTCCACACTGCCCAACAACACGCGCTCCCATTGGCTCCCGCACCGGCCAATCAACGCTGACTGAGAGCGACGCACCATCCGCAGTGCTTTCTGGGATGGGCGGGGCGGTGCAAGGGGTGGGGCCGCCCGACGCGCTGACATCAGCGTGTCACATGGTGAAGAGCACGTGGGGAGAACCTTTTCCCAGCGCCCGGCTAGCTCAGTCGGTAGAGCATGGGACTCTTAATCCCAGGGTCGTGGGTTCGAGCCCCACGTTGGGCGCGTGTTTACTTTTACAAACCCGCGCTTCGAGGGCTCAGGGCGGGAAAACTCCCCCTAAACCTTGTCTGTTTCCGTGGCTCTGGGGGGATTCACTGCCCGGTCCATAGCAAACGTCCGTGGTGCTGCCACAGCCGGGATAGTTTTGGCAGTGACTGTGAAAGACACTGTACAAACATTTTTTTTAAATGATCTGGATGCAGGAACCAAAGGTACATTAATAACCGCAGGTACATTAATAACCAGGGGGGAGCTGTGGACGCACACAATGTGCGCTGACAGCACGAAGGGCCAACCTTGTCCTGGGGCGCACCAAGCACAGCACCGCCAGCCGGGCAAGGGAGGTGATGGTCCACCCAACACGGCACCTCCAGTTCTGGGGGCAGCTTTGGGTGCCTCGAGATAAGGACAGCAAACTATCAGAGTGTGTCCAGAGGAGGGGGACTAAAGGCCTTGAGGGCAAGACTGAAGAGGAGCAGCTGAGGGCACTTGGTTTGTTCAGCTTGGAGAAGGCTTGAGGGCTGACCTCCTCCCTGAGGGGTGACCTCCTCCCTGAGGGTGACCTCTCCACAGCCTACAACTTCCTCGTGGAGGGCAGCGGAGGTGCTGGTCTCCCTCTGGTGATCAGCAATAGGGCATGAGGAAATGGAATGAAGCTGCGTCAGGGGAAGTTCAGGCTGGACGTTAGGAAAAGGTTCTTCACAGAGAGGGTGGTCAATCACTGGAACAGGCTCCCAGGGGAGCGGCCATGGCACCAAGCCTGTCAGACTCCAGGGAGTGTCTGGACAACGTGTAGCGGCACAGTTTAGTTTTAGGCAGTCCTGAGCGGAGCGGGGAGCTGGACTCGGTGATCCTTATGGGTCCCTTCCAACTTGAGACACTCTGTGAAAAGGGAGATGAGGGGAATGAGTTAAAGCCCCTTCGCGCAGAGACCAGCTCCCACAGACCCAGCACGGGTACCGGGCAGCCTGCAACGTGCCATGCTGTAGGGCTCAGCTTGGCTGGAGCTGTTTGCAGCTGGTTCACGCCAACTGTCAGGAACAGCAGCCAGTCCAGGGTCGGGGACTTCAGAGGAGAACCCTCCACTTTCTGCAGGGGTTTGTGTACGTCACTGTCCTTCCCAATAAAACACTGCGAATTTGTCTGCTGCGAGGACCCGCAGCGCCCTGCCATGCCAGGCGGGCAAGAACCACAACTTTCAGGCTGAACAAAAATAAGCCAAATCCATTCCCACACAGTAATGTGTTTCAAGATCTCTAAGGGCTTTCCAGGCTAGTTGTGCTGAAAAGGAGGTGATCACCTTTCCTCACCCCTTCGGGGAAATAAGAGTTTTGTTTCTGTCCTTAATGGATTGTGGGACTCTGCTCTTAAACCTGCCAGGGACACAGAGTTAGGATTTCTGGTCCTGCAGCTGTTGAAGCTGTTCAGCCATGCAGAAACCCCACAGGAGAAGAGAAGAGCAGAGAGAACCAGGACGAGGTGGCAGAACATGCCAGGCTTGTGAAAGGTCCCAGGGTACGTGTAGACAGCAGTACAGAAACACCCCTGAAAAGGGAAGGGCTAGGAATATTCTGTTTCTCCTCAGCTGCAGTCTGCTGCAGCTCAGAAAAATGACATCATTGCACCAGCACGGACGGGCTCTGCAGGAGCTGCACCTCTCCTGCCCATCCTTCCTGCTGAGAACTGGACAGACGTGAGTTACGGCTCCACAGGACAGACTCCTGCAGATGGCAAACTCTTCTTCCTGGAGCAAGCCTTGGTACGCTCTAGCCCAGCTCTCACTGAGGCAAGATGTGGTCTGGGTCGCCGAGCTGCATCCTAGATATTACCGTATAAAGGAAAATGAGCAGCAGCGCTTGGGTGTAATGCTCTTTACCCAGGCCTCGGCACAGCTCTCTGCACTATGCAATGAAACAGCATCGGTTTAGGAAGCCTGTAACTACATCACAGACTGGGAAAGAGTTAAGAATGGGGGTGTAGCAGCCTGGTCTCCAAAAAATGCGGTTTTATCCATTTTTATTAAGCATAACTGTTGCACTCAGACAAGTACCGATGTCCCCAGCCTGTGCCAAAGGCTGCTCCAGACGGGTCAACCTCAGGCACTGTCGGACTCCATCGCTCCTTGCCCATGGGTTTTCTCACCAGAAGTGCTGGATCTCGAGTCTCCTGCCCACTCCCATCAGTGTTATTCCTCGGGAAAAGGTGATGGGGGGCCAGTGCAGCCCAGCAGTGTACTGCACAGCAAGGCTCTGCTCTTGACGTACACACAATGCCGTGGTCCTGTCTCACTGCCAGAGAGACACCAACGGCTTGGTAAGAGGGAACAAATTAAGAGTGAAGATCCCCAGTGCTCCAGAAAACAAGGGGAATGCTGCGACTTGAGGAACCTGCTAGGGAATGAACATCCCAAAGGAACTGAAACCATTAACCGTGGCCTTACGGACACAATCCAGCACGAGAAGAACCCCGAGATGGGAAAGAATGCGAAATACCCAACGCAATGGGAGCAGTGGTATCTAGCAATAGCTTTTAATCCATTTTTCCAAGTCCAGACTGACAGAACACAACCCAGGACACTTTGAAGACCCTGTTTCCATGTCACAGCACACCATCCTCATCCCCAGGCTGCCTCAGAAAAGCTCTCTGCGTGCTAACTGCAGCCTGTTTGACCTGGAAACCCAGAGACTGGAGGGTCTCACAGTGCAAAGCGCCACTGGCCAGGCCCCATCATGCTTTGAGGACTACGAAATGATCTCTAGAAGACCACCTTCATCCTAGGAGTATAAAACAACCATTAACAACTACTCACAGCTACACCCGGCTGTTTTTCTGTGCTTTCTGTGTAACAACGATGCAGCTCATCTGAAGCAGGAAAGTGGCAGTTTAAAAATCCACCCACCAGCACCTCTGGAGAGAAATCACCCGTGTCAACACCACCAACCACTGCCAACTAACCCCATACATTAACGTAAAGCATATATGAAACAGAAGGGTGAAATAATGCAGAAGCTTATTTCATTGCTGTAGCACATTGCCCAAATAATTCTACCCCCCCAATCTGAGATAAAGAATTACTCCTCAGAGCAGGATTTAAACCTCAGTAACCCACAGATAGCAGCAGAGCCACCAGCAAGTCAAGACAGGCACGTTGGTGGCAAGTTCAGTGGCGTTTGAGGCCAGGGGAACCCCCTCTCCCCAGCCACCATGCTGCTGAGATGCATTGGCACTGCTGGAGCGCTCACCAGGAGCCACAGTGCCGCGAGAAAAGTTAATTCACAGCAGCGTTACGGAAGGACAGTGAGAATGACAAACCAAACCCAGCAGCAGCTGCGGAACAGAAGTGTGTGTGTTTTCCCATGGCAGGGCTCCTCCCTCAGTATCACCAAATCACAGACTCATTTGGTTGGAAGAGACCTTTAAGATCGAGTCCAACTGTTCTCCCAGCACTGCCAGGTCACAACTAAACCACGTCCCTCAGCACCACATCTACATGTCTTTTAAATCCCTCCAGGGATGGGGACTCCACCACTGTCCTGGGCAGCCTGTTCCAAAGCCTGGCAACCATTTCTGCAAAGAATTTTTTCTGAATATCCAAGCTAAATCTTCCCCGGCGCAGCTTGAGGCTGTTTCCTCTCATCCTGTCACTCATTACATGGGAGACGAGACTGAGCCCCCTCCTCACTCCAACCTCCTGTTGGGGAGTTGTCAAGAGCGAGGTCTCCCTTGAGCCTCCTTTTCTCCAGGCTAAGCGCTCCTCAGGTCCCTCAGCTGCTCCTCAGGGCGCTTGTTCTCCAGACCAGCACCAGCTTCGTTGCCCTTCTCTGGACACACTCCAGCCCCTCAACATCCTTCTTGGAGTGAGGGTCCAAAACTGAACCCAAGATTCAAGGTGTGGCCTCATCAGTGCCCAGCACAGGGGGACGATCCCTGCCCTGGTCCTGCTGGCCACACCAGTGCTGGTACAAGCCAGGATGCTGTTGGCCTTCTTGGCCACCTGGGCACACTGCTGGCTCATCTTCAGCCACTGTCAACCAACACCCCCAGGTCCTTTTCCCCAGGCAGTTTCCAGCAACTCTTCCCCCAGTCTGGAGCGTTGCAGGGGGTTGTTGGGACCCAGACAACACAGGTAGTCACAGCACTGCCAAGAGCCTGTTCATGAGCCCACGATTCCTCAGTACAGTGATAATACCCACAGGTACATTTCGTTTCTCAAGCCATGAACTTTGTATGGTGTTTTCATTTAAAACTTGTTGTTGCAGGACAGTGAAGTTTAATATTTCCAATGGGCAAAGAAGTGACTTCTGAGCTTGACGTTTCAGCAAGAGATTCAAGAATTCCTCACACCTCTGTGGGTAATTCATACATGGTTGGATTCTTTCTTGGAGGGGAGATAGTGGAAGAGCTGCTAGCTCAGCACTATTTGAGAATGACAGTTCTCTGCTAAAACTCTCCAAACAGGACTGTGTTCAGGGGAAACACCAGCCCCTTTGCTAAATAGCCCCAAATCACTCCTCACATGGGATGCAAGGGTAGAATATTTTAATACAGAATTTGGCAGAAAAGCTTCCATAGACATTTCCTGGAGTAGTCTGCCCTCCGTTCTTCTAAGCATATTAAAAACCAAAATATCTTAAAACAAAGTCTCTCAACAGTGTCATTTACTGTACAGATAAATAACAAACAACTCAGCAGTGACAAACGATGGCACAGAATTTCTTCAGAAGTAGACAAAAATCACACAGTAGTTGCTGGGATTAATTTTTTCAACTATAACTGGATGCAGTTTTAAATAGTGTTAGTACCTACCACTGTACTCCCCCGAAACCTCCACATTGTTCATATTTAATAGTGTTACACACAGATGACTTAATATAAAAGAAAGCAAAAAGCCAACACATCTATATCTACTTGAAAGAGATGAGTAGGATCCTTGAGGAGCCTTTAGGTGCTTATTTCTCAGTAGAAAAAGCCCTCTTCATCAGCGGTGGGGGCGCTTTTCCAACATCGAACATCATTTCCAGTGGGGGATTATTAAGGCAGCACCAGTCGGGTATGCGGCCCGTTTGGCCGTAATACTCTTTGGACACAGAGCGGCTTCCCAGTATGTCCTGAAGGGCTCCAAAAATGGCTCCTACATTAAGGGGGGTAAGAAAAAATAATGTTGTATTAATCTGATGTATTGAAATTCTTTTTTCTACGTCTTCCCATCAAGAATCTCAACTATTCTTTTTTTATAAACAATTACATTTCAAAGCATATGGAAATAAAATCTACCTTCACAGCTCATACATACCAGATGGGTTCAGCTTATTAACTGCAGGTTTAGGAAAACACAAATTCCTATCAACCTCAGAACCTTCCCAGAAAGAGCTGCTAGCCACAGCAAGTCCTTCTTTTTCCCTCAGAGTTGCTCTGTGTGTTACTGGCCCTTGTGAACAGCACAGGGAGTTGCCAGCCTCTGGCCTCTCCACCGCTCTCAGCTCCTCAGTCACTAATTACTCCTGTTTCTAACTCAGGCAGCTCTTCCTGCATGAGGCAGGTCTCTGCTCTAATCCCTTCACTGGTGCCACCACACAGTGGTCGCTCTGTCCTGCACTGCAGTCATCACCTCATCTCCCACCCCTCTGTTTCAAATGTCATCTGGTCAAAGCTCTGTAACCTGCAGCGCCATTCTGCCCTCTGAACGGTGCCGAGGGAGCTTTACTCCACACCGTTTTTTCCAGGAGGGTGTAACAATTCCACAGAGCTCCACTGCAGCTTGATTTCGACAGCTCGCCTGGTTTTTACTGCTGTCGGTTCATTATGAAGTCCATTGGGAAGGTTTGGTTTTCACTCCATACCCCTGCTGCTTTCATTCTTACCTCCCAGCCAGGCCACACAGTTGGGTTTGGCAGGTGGAGTGTGAATTCTGAAGGTTTTAGTGGCAAGTATTTCTTTGTATTTCGGTTTCTCTACCAGGTATCTGATTTCAGCCATGAGCCTGTGCAGGAATCCTGGCAACATAGCGGTGCCGCCGATAACAACCAAGTTCTCTGCCAACTGCTTCCTCGTATCTATGGGACACTAATGCAAACAGGAATAAAAAAAAAACCAAACACTTTAAATGAAGTCTCATGAAGCAGCATTCAAAGGTCTGTTAGAAATTCTGTCAGTCTTTCTCTGCGCTTCAGCTGCTGTCTCTCACCTGAAATATAACCAAGGGAATTTTTTCCTCAGACTTGCCAAGAAAACCAGGCTTAAGGAACTGCCCAGCTGGTGCTTTTATGGGCACACTGGGAGTCCCTGTAAAGCCCTTCAGCCAAGACTGGCCAAGACAACACAGAGAGCGGCCAGCAACAGTAATTCCCACAAGTTCAGGGAGAAGATGTGCCAGAGAGGTGATGCCTCAACCAGTGCTCTCAGAGAGGGAAAACTGTCACATAGGAGATTGCCTCTTTTTAGCTCCATGTGGGAGAAAGGTGCTGCAAATCTCAGTGGTGGAAAAGGTTTCTGCTGGAGCTTGCCTGAGGCATCAGATAATCCAGCCAGAGGACACAAAGGCAGGAGCAGACCAAGCTTTGCCAGTTGTGCCCTCACAAACTGCCCTCTGCCCTGTCCCTTTGAAAACAATTCCAGGCTGCTGCAGTCCTCTTGTCCAGAGGCATTAACTGGATGCTCTTTAACACTTGTAAATGTAATATCTGTCTGTCTTCTGGCCGAAGAGAGGTGAAAGGTAAATGCCTAGAGGCAGAGGTGAGGGCTGCAGGCGCAGATCCTGTTAAATCATCTGTTTTTACAAGCAATGCTAACTGCAGTGTTTGTCATGCCAGCCAGACCTTGGCTCGTCAATAAATTATGTCTCAGCAAACTAATTTAAATAGCATCAATAACTTTAAAGTCAACTTTAATCAACATAAATACACCACCACGTAATGAAAAATTTCCATTTATAGTGGTTTTCTAATGCATTTTTTTCCTAAATATAGTAAGAAATGAAGCAGTTTGTATATGCCAAGACATTTTTCCACAATAAGTCTAATTAAATGACTGTCTGTAATAGAGATGTCCAAACTAATTTTATTCCATCTCAGGTAAACCAGCAGTTAGCAGGACTCGAGGTCTAACTTAGCAAAGCACCTGGAAACAAGAAGAAACAGAACTCCCGTGTCATTTCAGTTCAAGCAGTGCAATTCCTTTAACACCAAGTATGAGCTAATGCTTCCTCGTTACAAACACGGAGCTTCAACCCTGCATAAACACAAGCTGGTTTATTACTTTTGCTGAGGGGTGAGCACTGTTCCTTAGAACACTCTCCTGGACACACTGCTGCACTGTTCCAAGGAGTAAGAACACAATGACGGAGTGGGTGACACACGGTGACTCGCTAAGGAATCATGCTGTGCTCAACCTCTTCAACCAGACGAAGGGTGTTGCTCCAGACACGTTTATAACAGCAGGTTCTCTGAGGGTGAGGCATTCGATAAATTGTTCTAATAGAAAGATACCTGAATGAGTGAATCTAAGATCAAAGTGGCAACAGATGTCTCTTCATTATCCTGTTCAAACAGTATTTCCACAACGGAGTCTCTATTGAAAAGGCAGGAAATGAGTGTTAATGAGAAGCAACATTACATGATGAGCTCATGCTCAAGAACAGCAGAGCTGGAAATAACTACAGGCTTCCTGCTGACAACACATCATCACCTCTTCTGCCATACAGCCCGTGCAGCAGGTGGTGCCAGCGGGGAGGAGAAAACACCCTGTTCACTTCGCTAAACCTCTCTCACCACCACACATGAATACTCCGTTTGTGTCCCCCCTCCCTCCAATCTGTTTGCTCTCATCTTCAACAGGAGCCCTCTGGAGAAGCTGACACCTCTTATTAAGGGCTTGCCTCACACCCAGCATAAAGCCTTAATTTAAGGGACATTAAAACCATATGCAAGTGTTTCATGGAAATTCAATTTCATGAAAATTTATGTGCTTTCAGAGTTGAAAATATATCCTTCTAAAGGTACTACTCTGCTATGGCCCTTCTCACCTGATGGGGCCAACTACATGGAGAATCTTTTCTCCATCTAAAGGATAGTCCACGTCTGGAGGTGGTGAAGGACGCTAGAAATGAAAATAAACATGCGTTATTTTAGGGACCAAAAAGGCTGCATCCACTTTGAAAGACTCAGATGAGCTTCATTCTCCACCCACCTCAGCGCTGCCATCGATGTTGAACTTGGCTGCTTGGATTTTCAGGCCACGCTGGAGATCACTCACAAAGCAAGCACGGACTACATAGAAAAGAAACAGGCAGAAGAGACATTTTGTTGGAGCCTTTCATCACCAATAAAGACAGTGATTTTGCTTGATTTAGAGAAGAGCGCACACTTCAGGCCCTTTCTAGTCCCAGACACTATCAAATAAATGCAAAGAAAACTGGTCTCTGGACTTAAGCAGAGATCAGATGCCACGTAGACCGTGAGTTTAAATGAAGCTAACATTGAAGCTCTGCCAGGACAGGCAAGATTTCTTTCTCAGACCAGCTATGTAAGATTTAAAGACAGAATGACGTTACTCATCATGTCTTCGGTTACCACAAGGTGCCAGGGTTGCATTCTGCTGCCAAACACACCACTGTGGGTCCTGCACCATGGTTTCGCATGAGCCACTGCTCATTTTTCAAACTGAGCTGTAACCAGGCAGTATTCTTCCTAGTGCAACTCTTCAGCACTCTTAAGAACTCCATAGGGTTTTTTTCTGCAGGCAACACTGACAGAGCACAATTTAATTTGTATCTCAGCTGTTAGTGTTACTATATACTTATTTATTTGCATGTGGCACAAATGAGTTTCTCCTTCATAAAGGTCTGTCGCACAGACACAAACCTTCAACCCACAGGCCATCACCATTAGCAAAGCAACTTCCATCTGAAAAAACACCAGCTGCATTTAAGTTATTTTGCATTTCACTGATGGATTTCTTCCTGATTTGGCCCAAGAGATATATACTAGTTGCTCTTTTCTGTGACTATATGTATTTTTATATCTGTGGCACATGAAACATTACATAGGAATTCATCCAAGTCCTGCCCAAAGACAGTTTTGCTTTCAAAGAGGAAGAATACTCCAAGTTCTTCCAGCAGGTAAGCAATATGGTAAACAGAGAAGGTAAAACAAATTCCTAAATGTAAAGTATTGCACACCTGTTATTGTCAAACTCTACTGCACAATTTAACAAACCAGAGATTCAAGAAGTGGAAAATTTTACCTTTTATATCCTCTACTATGTCCTCCGGAACAGAGCCTGAAATGAAAAATTAACTTAAAACCAAAGCATTTTAAGTAGAAAGAGAATTTAAGAATGAAACTAAGTTTGAATTGCACTTAGCACATTAAAGTTTCACTTTGACACCAGCTTTTAAAGATTTCTAAGAAAGAATATTAAGAACAGAAATGAAAAGTTTGTCTTCTCTCAGACTGAAGAATTACTATGGAACTTTTATCTCAGCCTGCTATTACGAGTGGCTAATCACACAAATAATGTCCTTGTTAAATACAGAGAAAGGAGTCATGAAAGTAGATCGTGGAAGTAGATGTGGTGAATACCAAGCTTATTTTATTCACTGTTAGTGTTAATCCCTTTCCCCAGTGCAAGTTCACAGCACACACGCTACATCGAACGGACCTTACCCATCACAGAAGGAAGGCTTTGTCCTTTCGCTAATCCGGTATCAACCGTGCACTGCTCCAGCAACTGGAACTCCAGCTCCCTGCAACACAGCCCATTCAGTTAGTTAACAACAGCCATTCACCCAGGCTGATGCCCTGTGTAATGCCTAAGGGACAGTATTTATTCCCTTCGCTTACATTCTCAAACATACACCAAAGCAGATCTGATTTCTACAGCTTTTACTACATCAACAAAAGCCGAGCAGTGGTAACTGTAAAAATCTGCTGTGACAGCAACAGTTAGGATTTAGGTCACGTTCAACAGGAATCTTTGCTCACAAGTCAAAGATGAACTTTCACAAACAAATGACGGGTAACCTGGAGTGAGTAGCTGTGAACTTACTTGTGGATAGCCTTTCCTCCCAGAGGAAGAGCTCCCCAGCAGCTCAGGATCGGAATTCCCTCATAGATCTACATGAAGATCAGGAAATTCTCCTTTTTTTTGTTATGAATTTACGGCCTGCTGGAAGTAAACACTTTTTCCCCTCCACTATCTCTTGCGTTAGCTACTGGAAACACTTTCTGACTGCTTTTCTCCAAGACTAACCTCTAGTATGTAAAGGCTGCAGTTACGAATCACCCTCCCCCAGTTTCGAGGGAACGCTGATTTAGCACGTCAGCTGTGAAGAGATTCCCCAAGTCTCACAGTCAAAAGCCAGACTGGCTGATCTCTTCCTATTGCTTTTTAGCACTCTTGAAGCCTACAAAAACACCATCTTGTCACAAAAGCCCTATTGCTGAAAAATTTGTCTGTGTATTATTAAAGGATACAGGCAACACAAAGCTTTCAGCATATCCACAGTCCAGCACCATGGCAGAATTGATCCCAAGCGTCAGCAGAGACATTAGATGACCTGGAGCAAACAAAACGGAAGGTACCTGTGTGGAAAACCAAAAGACAATTGACAGAAGGGGGAAAAAGAAACAAACCACCCAAAGCACTGATGCTTTCCCTGAATGTCATATAATAGTAAAAGTTTTTAAGGTAGGGTAGTAATGAACAAAATACAACAGGTTTCTGAACTCTACGTTCAGCTCATGTGTGGTACATACCAGTGATTTCAGTAACCACGAATCTTGGAATGGGCTTGTAAGAAAAGCAAGTGTGAACTAGAGAACTCACATTAGATCAGGTTTTTTTTATCGTCATCGAAAAGAAGTTAAAGAAACTAAAACATAGCTACTTTAAATGTCGTACAAGGACTTGAAGATGTGACCAAAGGTGCCAAAAAACCCATAAAAATGTGCCTTATGACAACATGCTGTGCACACAAACTCACAGAGAGGCTATTTAAAACACTCTCCCCAATGCAATGTGGAAACTCAAGTTGAAATTACATGAGAACTACTTCCTTTCCCAGAATTCCATAAATCAAGTTTTCTGGATAGCGACAGTTGCTTTAGTGGAACACCTTGAAGTGTGAATTAGATGAGCAATCTCAATAAATCCTGCATTTACAGGCAACAATACTGATACTCAGCCCAGAGACGTGAGTTATAATACTGACCCTGTATTAACACGCCACTCTGATTCTTTGCACCAAATGGAAATACCAGCCAGAGAGAATTAACCTCACACCAGTATTAACTGGATTGTGAACGAGTCACTTTCAACACCCCGTTTTGCATGGCACTGCTTTATCTGAGACTTTTTCCTTTCAGTAATTTCAAGTCATCAGAAAACGTTATCGACAGCAGGAAAGAATTATGCAGAATTTTAAGATTAGTTGGTAAACTCTGCTGTGGACGCGCAGTGAAGAACTACTGTGGACAAACTATTCACCACGTTTTATAGAAGAACTGTAAACTTTGATCTACCTGATTTGAAGAGATACACCTTCCAAAACATTTTCCATTAGAACTAAGCAAGAATTAGGTTCAGGTTTTTCTTCAAAGAGACTGATTAAGCAGAGAAGATAATAAATTTCAGGTAAGCTTTTATTTAAATGAGCACAGAGAGTTAGCTGACATGCTAGGCAACGACATTGACTCTGGCAGAAGTCATGAGATTTGCTGACAGAGCACTAACAAGTGGAAATTCTGGCTTCAGGCTGTGCTTGATGGGGATTACTGGATCTGTCTGGAACGGTGTGATGTGAGCTGTAGTTTTGTACAAGCCAGAAAAACCTTTTGGATTCTTGTTAATGGCTCCTGTTTTGTGGCCTCAGGAAGAGTCAGAATGGAACAAAAATGGCTTTTAGTCCAATTCCCAAGCCCTACTTCCTCAGAAGACCATCAGCTTTTTTTTCATCTTCTTTCTGCCTCTCATTCTTTTGGCATTATTTTTTTTTTTTTGTCGACATCTGGTAGTGATTGTAAGTAAAATTTCTACCAGCAAGTGCTACGCTGAGCATCTACAGTAGTTATGTAAATCATGTACCTCAAAATGCTTGAAAAGGACTTTGGTGAGCGTGTCTCTGAAGTGTGAAGGGCACAAGACAGATTCTATGATCACAACACGACGGTCTCTGGGATTCACCAGCAGATGTCTAGAAAAGGCAAGACAAGTAAAACAAAACTGGTTAAGTTTATGCTCATATTATGACTCCTACCTTGTTTTCATATTCCATTCTCCTCAAAAATCCTAACCATTTGCATTTAGACAGCATTTTCCACAGCAGATCCCAATGTTACAGAGCTATCAGCCAGCAGGCTGCAGCTCTAGATACTCGTTTTGCATTTCTAAATCAATATAAAGAAAGGCCAAACCAGGCACAACTAACAGCCATTAATGTCTTCTCCAGCGTCACGCAGTGCGTCCACAAAAGAGGAAGAATGACAATACCAATGTCCTGATTTCAGTGGAAGAGGGTGGAATTGTCCTGATTTCGCTTAAAAGTGATGATCAAGGATAGGAAAAAAAAAAAAACCACCAACCCACACCAGAAGATTTGAGGTGCAGAAATTACTGTGTCAAGTGATGATTTTTACAGTGTGAAAACAAGGATTGGAAAGAAAAAGACTAAATCCAACTTAATTGTTCAATAAAGGTACTAAAATTACAATAAAAAGATGTATTCCTGAGGTAAAAACACTCCACAGGTTAAGAACCCTCCTTCCAAACGACTGTTGTGTGGAGCTTTGCACCCACAGAAGACGAGCTTCAGCCCGACCAAAATCAGTGTAACTTCTTCAGTAATGACCTTCCCCTATCAAGTCCTTTATAAGTGCCACAGTTAAAAGCAACTTAGCAAATACTTTTTATTTCTAGAGAAATAAATACTTTTTATTTCTATTTCTTTGTAGTATAACCTGAATGTCAGCACCACTGAATTTCTCCTGCAAGTGCACAGCCAGGCGGCCACCTCCAAAATCTTGTTTCTCTTTTTTTATTCGACTAGATAGCAGCATTTAGTCACAGTTCTAACACAGAATCACAGACTGGGGGGGGTTGGAAGGGACCTCTGGAGATCATCCAGTCCGATGCCCCTGCTAGAGCAGGGTCACCCAGAGCAGGTTGCACAGGACCCATGTCCAGGTGGTTTTTGAACTTCTCCAGAGCAGGAGACTTCACAACCTCTCCGGGCAGCCTGTCCCAGGGCTCTGCCACCCTCAAAGTCAAGAATTTTTTCCTCATGTTCAGGTGGAACTTCCCATGTTCCAGTTTGTGCCTGTCGTCCCTTGTCCTGTCACTGGGCACCACTGAGAAGAGCCTGGTTCCATCCTCCCAATACCCACCCTTTAGATATTGATAAGCATTGATCAGATCCCCTCTAAGCTTGCTCTTCTCCAGGCTGAACAGCCCCAGGTTTCTCAGCCCTTCCTCATAAGAGCAATGCTCCAGTCCCCTAATCATCTTTGCAGCCTCTGCTGGACTCTCTCCAGTAGCTCCTTATCTCTCTTGAACTGGGGAGCCCAGAACTGGACACAGGACTCCAGATGTGGCCTCACTAGGGCAGAGCAGAGGGGAAGAAGAACCTTCCTCAACCTGCTGGCCACACCCTTCTCAATGCACCCGAAGATACCATGGGCTTTCTCGGCCACCTCTCCACATCCTCAGAAAAGAGCCGCACATGGCTGAATAACTAACATCCAAGTATCTCTTACCTGAAATAGAGCATATGGATAAACTCTTTCAGATATGAATAGAGCTCTTCAGTGTTAATATTATACTGAACAACTTTGACAGGCTGTAAAGTAAAAATATCCGCAGTTAGCTTAAATACTAGACAGTGATTATATATAAAGAAATATATATACAGGATAGATAAAGAAATAAATATGATACATGAGAATATATACATGTAATGGGTGATAATATATTTTATCTGAACATATTGAATTAACACTCACTCTTGCTTGATTTGCCCTATGTCCTTAACAATACATTTCATAAAGTCACCCCATAACTAAACTCCAGAGTTTATTCATGCTAAGTTTTCGTACTGGTAACTTATCTCAGCCTTAGTTTTCCACAGCTGCCATCCTCTACTAAAAGGGAAAAAAAACAGCATAGCTAGGCAAAGAAATTTCTCAAGAAATGCTCTGAACATAACCTGCCTGGAGGATGAGTACCAGTTACATCAGCACTGGTACCACACCTACTTGTATCTAGTTACAGTCTTTCAATAGCAGCAGTTACAAGACAATTAAAAATACCCTCATGCTGGTCAGAAAACGTGTCTGCAAATTCCTTCTACTCTAAAACACTGTAAAGTTAAACAGTTCCAGTAAACCAGCTTACCTTTGCGACATCGGGCCTCTTTATTTCACTAGGAATGATGCATCTCGGTCCTGTTTCTCCTGCAAAACCACACCTAAAAGAAGATGTTGAAAACCTTATCATCTGAGGTCACTCTTCAACATGCTAGGCCAAGGAGTGATCCCAGAGGAATTCCTTAAGGATAGTTCAGTCACTGCAAAGTGGTGTTTTGCACAGAGTTTTTCCAGCTTGCCATTCAGAATGAGAAAGTTTATAGCTTCTTCTTAACTCTCTTCCAGCTGCACTAAACAAGTTTTTTTTCCCTCTGTCTGGCCTGTAAAGCTCGATTCTGATGTGTGTCCTATGTTCCACTGAGCACACTTTTCTGTTTACAGTCACACCCCTGCACCTTTCCTTACTGCCCACTGAATTTCCAAAGAAATACCATTCTGTAACCCACAGCTTCACTGAAGCTCTCAGTAAGCACAGGCAAGGTTGTTATGGTGTCCTCTTTAAATCCTCCCTTTAAATCTCTCCCTTCTCTCTGCTCTCAATCTCCCTCTCCCAGTTGAACCCATCAGCCCTTGTCCTGGCCCAACAGCCCCTGCTGAACAGCCCCTTCCCAGCTTTCAGACAGCCCCCTTGAAGCACTCAAAGGCTGCACTAAGGTCTCCCTGGAGCCTTCTCTGCTCCAGGCTGAACCCCCCCAGCTCTCTCCCTTCTCCTCCCAGCAAAGGGGTTCCACCCTCGGGTCATTGCTGTGGCCTCCTCTGGCCCCGCTCCAGCAGGTCCATGTCTCTGCTGTGCTGAGGAGCCCAGAGCTGGACCCAGCGCTGCAGGGGGGTCTGCCCAGAGCAGAGCAGAGCAGAGCAGAGGGGCAGGATCCCCTCCCTCGACTTGCTGCCCACGCTGCTGGGGACGAGCCCAGCACACGGGTGGCTTCTGGGCTGCGAAGGCTGCCATTACCGGCTTTGCAACATGCAGATGGCCACAAGTGAGAGGGAGGAAAAACCCCCAATGACCCATCCCGGCGGCCGGCCCGCCCCGCAGCCGCGACACTGGCTGCAGGCGAAGCCTGTCGCGACAGGAAGCCAGCAGGCGGGGCGGGGAGCGCGACACCACTCACTTGGTGAAAGCCTCGCCCAGGTCTATCACCACGGCGGTTTTCTCCCCGCTGCTGCCCAGCCCCTCGTAGAGCGGCATCGCGGCCTCCCTTCCCCTCAAGCGGCGGCGCGGCGGGACCTTCCTCCGGCGCGGCGCGGCGGGGCCTTTCTCCTCCCGGGCGCGGCAAGCTGCCCGCGGCGCCTGCCCGCACACCCGCCGCCCCGCCGCCTTCCCCCGCGCCCCGCCGCCGCCCGCCGCCCGCTCTGCAGCTTTCCGAGGGGGCCCGGAGCGCCTCGGCGGCGGCGGCCTGCGCGGTGCAGCGCGGCCTTCCCCCAGCTCCGCCCCGGCGGCGGGCAGGGCCTCTGCGAGCGAGAGGCGCTGGGTGAGGCCCCGGAGGCGCGGCCGGGTGATGGAGGTGGTGAGGAGGGGCTGAGTGTGAGGGCAGCCTCGCTGGGGCTTCTCGTACCCCAGCGACATGGCAGCGCTGACTTGGTGCTGAGAGCGGGCCAAGTGTAAAGCCCCGCTGGAGCAGCCGTGCCGTCGGGAAGCCTTAATTGATACCCCAGAGCTCATGGCCGAGGGGCCAGGCATGGCCTGTCTGCGCCATCCAACTGCGCATCAACCATCTCTTGTGTCCTCCCAAAGCCCTCGCGAAAGCGGAAACCCACCACCGAGAGCTGTTCAATAGAAGGCCAAATGCGTAGGTGCCATTAGTGTCCTTTCTTTCAAATAGAAATAAAATGTGTGGAGTGGGGAAAAAAAGCCTGATCTCATGGCTCCAAGAGAGTGGGGGTTAGGAGTGAAGACAGGAGTTTGCAAATACAGTGAGGACTGGAATAATAAATAAACCCCACTATGGTAAGCCGTACTCTCAAGACTGGGTCGTCTGTGTCTGATGATCAGAGAGGGAGGAGATCAGTTACAGTAGGAGTCAATGGGTAGAGTGTGAATGCTAAAAGTCTAATTTGAATTAGTCTGATTTTAGCCGTTTTCCTGAAAGTGTATTGTCATGCCAGTACAGCTGGACTTTGCTGTCATCTGTCTGGTTTTGGAAGTGGGGAATTTATTGCTGTTAGGATTTCCAAAATCACGGAGCCGCATCACAAGACACATTTTGCAGCGTGTATTATCTCAAATGCTCACCAAATAACAGGCTGTCAAAAAAAAGATCTTACTTGGTTTTGGAGCAAAGAAAAAGCGTTTGCGTGGAAGTGTGCCCCCATACTACAACAAAAGACTTTGACTCAATGCTGAGGTTTTAACCCTGTCAAGATTGCTGAATCTGCAAGAAATAAACTCAGGATACCGAGAATTTGCTGCCTCTGTGTGAGGAGGCCCCCAGCATCAGCAAGAGAGAAGAGAGGATTATCTGTGCAACCAATGAAATGAGGCACCCTGAGGGGCTTGGTGGGCACCCACCTAGAAACCATTGCCACATCACTCCGAGCTTCTGTTTCTAGGTTAATAGCTAGGGCTGGTCTTCTAATGAATGTTGTTTGTGATCTGGGTCTCCCTGTGATTCAGTGCCCTGGCTGGGAAAAGGGAGTTTGTGACAGATGTTGGCTGGTGTAATGAAAACTGGGGATGGCTTGAGAAAGAGATTGTGAAGGTGACACTTATCCCACTCCCAGCTCCTTTCCCCCACCAATCTTCCCCTTCTCCTTTCCCTGCGATAACCACCCCTGGAAAATCAGCTGCTCTTCAGGCAGATTTTATGCGCACCCAGGAGTGTAACCGTGGCTCTGATTATGTCCCTGAAAGATCTATCACAGGGTATTTATATCAGCTCAGTGCATGGGGCCCATATCTTCAAAATAAATATTTAAGAAGCTATTAACTGCTGACTTGGGGGGAGATGTTTGCTCATCGCTCAGCAGAAGAGCCTGAGCGCATACACGCAGGAGGACAAGGGCTCTAGTGAAGCGAGAGTATTTGCATAATGGCTTTCTCTTCTGCTCCTGTCACAGCCTTGTCGCCTTCCCCCCTTCTGGCCTCCCTAAAGTCACCTGGGTCACAAAGTGGCGTCAGGAGTGTGGAGCTGAGAAGGTCTATGTGTGTGCAGAACAGGACTGCAGACTGGAGGAGCTGAAGCAGATGGGGCACCCTGGAAGGGCTCTGTGTATCTGGAGGACATGTGAGAAACCCAGGCAGTGCAGAGGGAGTGCAAGAAAGGTGTGAAGAAGGAGGACTCTGCAGTGACAAATCCAGATGAAACTCCTCATGAAACCCTTAGACTCCTCATAACGCCCTAAGAGCTCTCCTTCAGAGCTATCCCACAGCTCAGTATGAGCCCACGCACTCTTCATACGACCCATCACTAGCTTCTCATCTTGTCAGCAACCTCTCCTCGGAGAGGAAATCCGAGGAGCAAGAACAAGGCTGTAGTGGTGATGTAGGATGCAGAAACCATGACTGGACCAGCACGCAACCAGTGGGGTCTGGAGAAGGAGGCATCATTGCCAAGGCAGCAGTGAAGGGTGCCGACATGTGAAAAAATAAACAAACAAAAGCCTGGAGCATTTAAACATTCTGACCCACAGTTCAAGTTGCCTTCTGATTTTGTGTGGGTTTATGTTTTTCATGGGTTTTTTTTAATTACTTTTTTATGGTTTTATGCCCTTCCAGAATATGGAAATAAGCTGAACTTTAAAGCATATGAAAACAACGATGCCTGAAAATGTCTTTAAATGTTGTTCTTACAACAGAGCCTGAACTCCGCTGTGTTTGAGCAATACCCCAGTGCACCGAGAATCCGTGCTCAGTTAGAATTATGCCTGACTGAGCTGGGAATTATATTCAAGAAGCTTTGCTCTGTTCGGGCTTTCTGTCAGGGCAACGATCCCGGGATTCCCCAAGTTCCTACCTGGAGCACTGTCTGCTGTCGCTGGTTCTCAAGGACAGCAGGAGGAGAGTCACGCGGTCACTGTTCTGGTGAGAACACGCTTTCGCTGACGTCTGAATTCTCATTCTTGTAGATTCTGTAATTTCTCCTGAATATCTCTGTGATAGGGGCTTTATAAAGAGATCATGTAATTAATGTTGTTGAAATATTTGAAGTCTAAAAATTGGAGTACAAGTTTAGCTAATACATGATTAATGTAAAGTCTAAGCACAATGTTTTCATCACCTGTTTCATCCCCAAATCTCACCTGTTTACAGTATCTTACTGTGCCATAATTACATGTGTACAACACTGTGCACAGGTTTTCAATTCAATGTTTTATGTAAAAATAATGGCTTAGACACAGGCCCTACTTGAAATCCACAGCCCATTGCTTCCTCCTAACTGTATTATTGCTGGGATAGGGAAGATCAGAGTTTACTGCTAATCACATCACCCTCTTTATAGCCCACTGGAAATCTTTTCTTTAATTACATTAATCAATCACAGTTAACACGAGTTCCGAAATGGAAGCTGCAGCTTAAAAGTGGCTTAATTTAATGGATGGTCTTTCCAGAGCCCAGCAGTTACTGATAACAGAAGCCAGAGACTTAGAAATGTGCCAGGGTTTCATAACGAAATCCATCCACGCCGTGACGGTTTCATCAAGAAGCTGCTCGCATAATGTCCAAAGCGCTCGCGCTCTCCCGGATCTGTAACTGTTGAAGAAGCAGATGGTGTTGCTAACCCCTAAGAATCAGACTAGAAATACATTGGAGATAACAATATAAATGAAGAGAATTATTCACAGTCTAAGGAGATGGCAGGACGATTAAGCCAGCTAGGAAGGAGAAAGTCGAGGGGCGTGAAAAGCAGGATCTCACTGAACACAATTAAAAATTATTCCCTGAATGCAGCCAGTTGCTGCAACTCTTGGGAGCGGTGGTGTCCTCTGACAAGCAAGGAAGAGGTCGCATAAGTATATAAAACCACCAGAAATTAACAGTAGCCCATTGAAATCAATGAAAACTCTCCCATTTATATCTAATTTTTAGGATGGTTTCTTTTGGCTAATGCAGTCCTTTTCTTTTTTGCCTTTTTTTTTTTAAGACCCTGTTGGTATTCAAGCCACTGGCAGCAAAAAATCGTTTTGAATCTCATGCAGATGCGTCACTGTCACAGAGCAGCACCGTGCGCTCAACTGCAAGGAGCAACAGTGGAAGCGGTGCTGGTGCCTCGAGGTGGCCGCTACAGAACTGTCCCGGAGGGTTCAAAGGCAACTTTCTTCATGAAGAAAATTACTTTTCTGGATGAGTGCTGAAATACGGTGGCTCTCAGTTGAATGAATCCCCGCAGTACACTCGCAAACATTGGAAACACAAAAGAACGGGTCCTGCAGCACAAACACTGCAGGCCTGAACGGGCACGGCAAGGAGGCACCGTGCCAGCTAATATTCTGTTCCCTTTAAAGCCAAAATGCCTGTCTGGACCCCTGCAGAGCCTTGGATTTCAGCTGAACCCACTGCATATTTCAACAGCAAAGCATTATGATTTTTTTCCTTGGTCATAAAATAAACAGTCAGTCTTTTGTGTCCCTGCTTGGACGGCTTCATCTGTGTACCCGCTTTTAGGCCTCCTTAATCCCTACGTACAGGCTAACTGAGGCACGTACCCATTTTTCCTCACAAAGTCAGGTAGCTCCATACTTAGGGCCAGCTTTAGAGCTTTAAAAATAATAAAAAGAGCAATTGCTCAGAGATCTGTTGTAGCTTCTGGAGCTCAAAGCGTCTCTTCACCCTTTTCCAGCACACGGATTCAATGGGACCCATTTATCAGCTCTCCAAAAGGAGAAAGAGGAGGAAAGCCCACAGTCTTTCTACTGCTCGGGCTTCTGTTAACAGCTGGAGCTGGTTCCTGCTGTAGGATTTCAGCTTAATGGCTTTGGATATTTCCAACACAAAAAGGTGTATTTCTCTGCTCATAACCATCCAAAAAGTTGTCTGTACTGCCCTAAAAATCCCCCCAGGGGGAAATAATGAAACTCCGGGTGGTGTCTGGCTGGAAAGCATTGCTGTTCCACCCTAAAACACAATCTGCCTCCCACCCAGGCATCCTGATACCTGACCCCATTTGTCCCTGCACCCAAACCTTTCTGTGATTCTGTGATTCCGAGGTGGGGGCTTTCAGCCCCTTGGCACCAGTTTGGGAAAGGGCTATACTGTGAGCAATGGAGCGGCAGCCCTCAAATGGCACTTCTTTAAAACCTGTGGATTCAGGGGCTTGGTTTAACCTCAGGTTTGAGAAGCAAAAGAAAGCTGAAGTCTTCGAAGTCTCTCTGGGTATTATCTGAATAACTATAGCTAAGCTGCTCAAGAGGCTGAGCGTTTAATATCAGAACAGTGCTTAGGGTTAGTTTGCTTTGGGGTGGCCTGTCAAGTGCTTTTTTTATTGTCAGCCTAATTTCATAGTGGATTATGTAGGATGGGGTGGGGAAAATAGCCAGGTGCTACAAGGATGGTTCATGTTTTAGCTGCGAGTCCCATATGCAGGGGAGTGGCTTTCTCAGCATTTTATTTCTGTGTGTACAGCGGTGTACTTTACTGTTAACTGCATTGATTTTGGTTAAGGCTATGAAGAAGAGCGAGGGCTGTGCCGTGGTTCAGTGCTGGAGGTGAGCTTTGGGCCTCCTGGGCTGTCTTCCCAGAGCAACTACAACTGATTCCCGTGACCTTGGACCAGTCAGCAAGAGCCTGGTTCCACTCAGAGAAATGACTGTGTAAAAACAGCACTTTTCCTACTCAGCAGATCTGGTCGCTCTGTGCTATCCAAGTCACATCTGCTGACTTCAGTGACAAAAATAAGTTTTTACGGCTTTCCTGCTCTGTGAGCACTGCAGAATCACGAGAGCTGTGACAGCAGAAGCTGGATCCTTGTAGGACTATAAATGACAGCCAGCAGCAGGGCTGTGCTGGCATTGCTTGGCCTTGCACAGCTTTTCTGTCGGTGTCAGTGGTGCGGAACGCGGAAGAAAGGAATCCAAGTTGATTTTTCTCGATGGAGTTTTAATTGCAGTTTAATTGGGTTTGCAGTTGGAGGAAAAAGAAATCTGTTCACCTGTAAGATGATTATGTGTGAAATAATTCACTGTTCATAAACCTCCTGGTATCTTTTTTGAAGCGGACCCGTTTAAACATGCTTCCCTCTCTGTAACAGGGGATGTTGTCCTGCCTCCCCCCGATTCAGACTCATTGCTACTCCATTCCAGTGACTGCTGTTTAATGGGGAGAGCAGGTCCCCTTAAAACAGGTGCCACCAGCTGCTGGAAAGGTGAATTGCGTGGTGAAGATGTGCACTGATTTATGTGCTGCGTGTCCCCAATATTCAATTTAGGAAAGTGATTCAGCAGAAAAATTAATGTTAACTATTTTAAAATGGCCTTTACCTTCTGTGGCGTGTCCTGACATACTTAGGATAGCTGATACCATCCCGTTGCTGGTGCCAGGAGCAGCACCATAAAATGCAGTAATCTGATGTGAGGACAATCATTTTTTAGTTAATTTGACACATTTAAAACGTGTCTTCATGTAAATTTTGAAGTAGCCCGGTCTCTTACTGAGGACATGTTGTTTGTGCTTTTGGTTTATGGGCTAAGGGTGCAACAGGACTAGCACCTTTTGTAGAAATCCACTGTATTATATTATTACTTTATGCAGTCTGCTGCTGTAATAATACACAGATCCTATAAGGGACTCTTAAAAAAAATTAGGTGTCATTATTACTATGTTACAGAACAGGAAATGAAGGTGGAAAGCGATGAAGTTCTGTTTTGAAAGTCATCTAACAAGTCAGAGCCAGGAACGGATCGTGAGTCCCATGCTCTTCACCAGCTCCCCTACCCACATGGAAGAATAAACCAGTTTACATCTGAGTTTAATCTCTGAATTTCACCTGAGGGATGGGACGTCTTCGAAGGACGAGATTGCACTGAAATGTCCCGAACCAGAGCATTGGTAAGAAGGGGAAGGAACAGATGGTTCTTAACTTGCTGTGGAATTGGGGCCGGTTTTGCTTGGTTATGCTTCTGGTCTGCAGAAAACTAAGCTGAAAATTAGTATAAACCATAGAAATGAACAACAAAACAGTGCTCTCGGGTGACTGCTGATTTCTGCCTCTTTCATCACGCCGCCTCCTTTCAGTCTGCAGATTTTTCTTGTTGATAACACAGAAGCCTGTGATTTTGGCAGGTGATGCAGGGTACGGAAACTTGCAGAGTATGGGGAATTTGCAAATTCAGACAGGGACAAAACCGTAGATAACCGGCTATTTTGGTTACAGCGATTATCAGTGAAATATTTAACCTTGAGAGTACACGGTGCCAGTCTGGGTCCAGAGTCAGTCAAGACGAGGGGGACATGAAAACCTCTCTGATCTGTTAAGTGCTCTGCATGCCTTAGAGACCAGCAGAGCATCAGTTACACGTGCTTTACATTTTAAATAACTTTCCTGATAATTTTAAAGGTTAGATAGAAAAGGAGTGGAAAACAATATCCCTCATTCTGAATCCCAGGTCAGCTGTTAGGGGTGAATTTTGTGGCTACTGAAGCTGAGCCACTGGCTTAAGCCTGGCGGAGTCATTGCTGACGGCTCTGATTTGTGCCGGGGGGATCGCTGTCATCCTGCCCCTCTCCCCGCACACGGGTGACTGAACGGCTTGGGAATCAATCCCTGCCCCGCCACAACGGGCAGGGCCGCACTGGAAAATCAGCCCGCATTGATTTTGGTTCGCTGTGAAATCTGGCTGCACTGTAAACCTCAGAGGCAGAGCCACCCCCTCTTCTCAGTCAGCCCTGGGCCAAAACGAAACGGGTGGAACAGAAGATGAACCTGTGGGGAGTTTTGGGTCCCTGAGGTGGGAGTTTATGGTGTTTAAAACGGCCACAAAAACGCAGCTTTTCTCTCTTCCTTTCCCCCCACCCTGCCCTGTCCCCTTAGAGAGAAAACATCCTTTCTGTTCACATATTTGTATTTTTTTTTAGATGTTGCAGCACTAGAAATACCGATTCAAGAGTCACTTCCCAGATTTTACACTTCATAGATGCAAAGCCAGAAGGGACTATTCCTGCCGTTGTGCCTGACTGCCCCGCCAAGCCTCCCTCTGAAGTTCTTTCTGGTGTTTGTTGCCAGTGACTGTCTTTATTGCTGATACAGGTGTTTTTACACTTTATTTTCAACTTCTGCAGAGCTGAGCAATATTACCCCGAAAGAAATTGCCCAGACTTACAAGAAATCTGTCTTTTATAATTTTTAATACTGGATGCAGAATGCTACCAAAATGAATTGGGTTGGTTCCAGTTTGGTTGAAATCCAGTAGAAAACACTCTGTTTCTCTAAAATTAGACAGGTAAAACATTAGGGTGAGTCCAGCAAAGAGAACAAGCCACTGATGGAAACATTATTTCCAGTAGCACAACAAATAGCAAAAAAAAAAAAAATTTTGAAAGAGCAATTTATTGACGAGGAATATCTCAGGTTTTGTCAATCAGTTCTTTTATGTTCATAGAATCCCGGACTGGTTTGGGTTGGAAGGGACCTTCAAAGCTCACCCAGTCCAACCCCCTGCAGGGAGCAGGGACATCTGCAACCAGAGCAGGGTGCTCAGAGCCCCAAGGGCCAACCTGACCTGCCATGGTGCCGGGGATGGGGCTTCTCCCACCTCTCAGGGCAGCCTGGGCCAGGCTCTCACCACACTCAGTGTAGAAAACTTTTCCCTTCTCTCTAGTCTGAATCTCCCTCTGTCAGTTGAGCCCATCACCCCTTGTCCTGTCAAAACCCCCAAACCTCATTTTATAGCTTATTAAAACTGGAAGTACAGAGGGATTCACTGATCCACTTCACGTGGTAGAGCACAGTCACAGCAAAGGCAGGACACTGAATCACCTCTCCTGTATCATTCCTCTACTCCCTCCTAGCAATTTCCTCTACTGCACATTATTTTTGGTCTCTTCTCACCTGTCCCTGCCCACCACCAATGCTTTGCACCTGCTGCAGCACCGCTGGGAAGGAGGCACAGCCCCAGTATAAAGTCCTGTGTGTGCAGCTGGGACCTTGTGGTGCTCTTAGTGCCAGGCTGAAGGGGAAGGTGAGAGGAAGCTAAGCTGGTCTCACCTTTGGGTTTTGGCAGTAAGGTATGGCCTTCTGGGGTGCTCTTTGATAAAATGCAGTGCTATGCATTTGAGAACCTGGTGGTGTGGGGTGTTTCTGTTTCTATTAGACTGGCTGTGGGGCTCCTGGTGGATAAAACAGGTGGGAGGAGGAAAGCGAGAGCAAAATTATTTACTTTCTTTCTCACTGTCCAAATAGGTGCTTAAAACAAAGCAACAACAACAAAAAGGCAACTGACCCAAGCTCTTCTAGTATGTGTGTGGGATCATGGCATGGTTTGGATGCTATTTAAAGAGTCCTCCTCTGCAGAGAGAGTGTTAGGGGAAGGTGACTTCTCCAGCAGAGAATACTGGTGGAGAATCTCCAATAGGTGGAAGACTACTAATGGTGCTATAGGCCTTGCTTTGGCACCTTCTGCTAAGCGAAGCGCAGGAGCCTGTTGGGGCGGACTCAGCCCGGCTGCTGGGGAAGAGTTGGGTGCCTGGGCTGAGGCTCTGTCTCAGCTGCGGAAACTTCCTTTTGGAGAAGAAAACGGTAAAACCCCCCTGCCGCCCACCTCGCCCCGACCATGCGGGGGGTGCTAGAGCACAAAACCCACCCTGGGAAGGCGGGAACCGGCGGGCGGAGCGGGCCGGCCCCCGGTAGGGCGGTGTCGGGGGCCGGCCCGCTCCGCCCGTGCGGCCGCGGGGCGCTGGAGGCGAGCGCGGCGCGTCGCCGAGGTGCCGGGCGGAGGCGGCCGGAGGCAGGTGAGGCCAGGGTGGGGGGAACACGACCACCCCCACCCCAAGCCAGAATTGCCCCGTGTTTGTTTATTTTTGTTTAACGTAGGGGTCGGTAACGATGCTCGGCTGCCCGCGGGGCAGCGCATCCTCGGCGTGGCTCTTTGTTCCCGGCGAGCGGGGTTGGTCCCTGCAGCCTCGGGGGACGTGGTGGCGGGGGTGGCGGCTCTTCGGGAAATCCTGGGGGGTTTTCTTCTCCCCGGTGGGAGGTGGCGAAGCAACGCTGTCCCTCTGTCCTGCCGCGGGCCTGGGCGGGAGGAACCACCGGGTGGTTGGTCGCACTGGATGCGGTGGGGGGAGGACGCACTTCTGGGGCTTTGAGCTCACCTGTAAATATGACTAAGGAGGACGGGGGGATGGATCTGTGCCCTGCGAGCAGGTGTGCTGGGTGTCATCGAGCCTTGAGGCATCCCTAATCCCATTCCCGGGCCAACTAGCAGGTTCTACCCGAGCTGAAAGGGCCTGATAAGGGTTATTTGATCTGATTTTAACCCCCCACCTGCAGAGAGTCACGATCCTCCAGCCCTGCTGTCTGTTGCTGTCTGCGTTAGGTGAGGCGCTGGCATTTCTGAGTGTTTCTTGCTGCTTGGAATCTGAACGCTACCTCTCTGCTCCCAGGCTGTCTGGAAAGCAGCATTTCCACCCGTCTGGTGTTTGAAAACTGCTGCACCCTTTGGCCTCATTCTTAAACCTCCCCCCCAGCTTCCCAATCTGTTTAATCCCTCAGGAATTTGGCAGACCTCTCTTCTGTGATGCTGGGGACCTGGCATGGGTCAGGAGCCACGAAGAACTACACAGCTTTTACTTGCAAATCTGAGTAGGGATTTCCATAGGTGGTCCGTGCTGTTCAGAACAAAGCAGGTGATCGCTTAGTGGTTGGGGAATAATGCCTAAAACATGTCATGTCCCTCGCTTCTCAAAGAACTACTGTTGGAACACCAGTGCTGGAAGTGGAGGTGATGTATTATGTATTAAGGTGCCTCACTAGGACTGGTAGAAAGGTGCCCTTACAGAATATTAATCTCACTTGTCTGCTTGTAAGGATCCGTCCTCAAAGACAGAGGAAGATGTGACCCTCTGATGTGTGGTTGTGTCTACATAGTTTTTCTCCTCTGACTTGGGCTGGCATCAAATTGTGTCACTGTTGGGATTTCACTGCGAGCTGTTGGAGATGGCTTAACTGGTTGAGGTCTGTTAATCTGAAGTATGTGCTGTAAGAGCATCAGCTCTACAATTCACTTGATTGAACTGGGCAAGGACAGAATGTAAGGTGAAATGAAGGTGTTTTTCTCAGCTTGTGTGCAAAAGTAGGAGTTGGACTCTGCAGTGTATTATCTGCTGGCTTTTGTATTCTGCACCAGTAATAAGGCTTGGATGGCATACATTAGCACTCTGGTAACATGGCATTTGATTGCTGGCAGTTGCTTGACTTGTATGTTTTGGATAAACCTTCACATTAAATGATTTGTGGTGGTTTTTTGTCTATTTCTCTTATCAATCAGCAGATGAATTGTGGAGCCAAACACATCCAGGACTGTTCAGCCAGTCAAAGCTGGTGTGATCCAGCTTTTACTTGGGGGTGTGAAAAGCTGTGTTGTGCAGAGGCTGGACAGTGGCTTGTCTGAAGCTGGCCTGTTAATCTCCTGTGCTCTCTGCTATGTAATGCATGCAGCCACTTCAGCTTTAGAGTACAGATGTCCTCTCTGTGTGGGAGAGGGATTGTTAGAACAGGGTTATTAATTCAAGCGAGTTAAAAGCTTGATGCTTTTTGTTTCAACAGTTCAGGAAAAACACAGCCAGAATTAAAGGCAGGAAACAACAGCAAAGGCTTTTCTTGGGAGTTTTCTCTGAGTAAACTGGCTGGGTGAAACTCTGAAGAGTCATCCTAGGGAGTAGCTCCATGCAGCTGGGGCAGAGGTGAGGGTTCCATCCTTTGCAATGTGTACACAGACTGCTGGTCTGTAAGAAACAGCTATTGAATGAGAGAAATCTGTTCTGTGCTTGTCCCCTTCAAGCCTGCCCTGTTGGATGGACCATCACAGGCTGGAATTCCTTCTGGGGTTCCTTTCATCAGACTTCTTGAGAGCTGACTTTTCAAACAGGTCTCAAATTCAGAGGGGGTTAATGGTTTAATAACTGTTGCTAGTGCTTGTGGTGTGGAGCAAGGAAGCAGCCTGGTTCAGAAAGGTCCAACTGGGTCTGCAAGACTGCTTCAGCTGGTGACCAGCTTGTCTTTATTGTCCTGCAGCTTGGTGACTTGTTCTTATTCTGATGGGCAGTCCCTGGAGATGGCTGGGTTTGGCACCTGGTTTTAGCCTAAAAGTCCTTTGTGCTTCTTTCCAGCCTACCAGGTGTTAAAAGAAAACTTGGGTTTTTTTCCATACTAAAGATAAAGCTCCTTGGCTATCTGCAGTTGTGCTGCCTTTGTGGCTAGAGGAGCTGCATCTCTTGGGATTTGTTGTTATTAAGTGCGAGGGAAGTAGCTGGCGTTGTCTCTCGCCCTCTCTGTGCGCTGCCTATTTGAAGCAAGGATTAGTTTTCCACTGAGTGCCTGGCCAGTGCTTGGCAGTTGTCCTCCAGGGCTTCAGCTCAGAGAATGCCAGGTGAAATGTGGGGACAAGGAGATCCTGTGGCTCAAAATACTGAGTTATTTCACAGCTTCAAGCTAGTAAAAATCTTCAGCTTACTATAGAGGAGCTGCTTGGTGGGAGCTTCAGCTTGCTTTTATCGCTTGGCTGAGGCTGTGGAGCAGACTGCCTATAAAAATAGCCAGATGGGAGGATAAATGTATAGCCCTGTGCAGCCTGAGTAACGAACTGCTCTGCAGCCAGCTACGTGCTGAAACCTGTATCGGTTTTGCATTAAGTGGAAGTGTTACAGCAAGGTGTCAAACTCGGCTTAGGGAGATACCCAGGTCACTGCTGTTCATACACTGTCTAATCCAGCCTCTTCCTAAAGCTAAGTAGATCTTAAGCTCTGACTAATCTTCTTTGAAGTGTGAACTTGTGCCATTATCCTGCAGCAAGCTCTGTTCCACTATCTCCAGCTTTCCTTGAATGTAGCAGTCTAGATTAGCTTAGATGTAGTTGTGCATTTCCTGAGCAAATAACTCTCCAATATTATTTTTGCCCTTTACAAATGTAGGACTGTGGCCAACAGTGTGTTTCAGACTGGGGGAAACAGCATGAGGCTGCCCAAAGTACCCCAGGAACTCTTGTATCAGGCAGATACTGCCTGTGTTATCTGCTAGCCAGAGGGAGGAAAGCCCTTAATACTTTATTTCTGTGTTTTAATTAATGGCTCTAAACCCCAGCCTCTTAGGGAGCAGCTTTCTCTCTCACTGATGCTCCTGATCCTACTAAAGATGGAATAAGCTTGTTGGGAAGAGATTAATGTTTCAGTACTTCTGCTGACCATGTCCTGAGTGTCTTGGACTGTTTGAGAACTTAGAAACCTACAAATGTACATATGTATGTGTATATGCACATTGTATGTGACTGGAAGAGAAATGCTATGACTGGCTTTCAGGTGCAACTGGAGTTCTGTCTAGATTTAACCACTGCTAAAGCTACTTGTGTAGCCTAAAAAGTACTCCTGACTTCTAGAGAAACTGTGTTTGGATCCAAACTGTTCTTTTTTTTAAAAACTGACGCTCTTGATGTTTCAGTATGTCTGATCTTAACTGGCCCTCGCTGAAGGGGTGTGAGGTGAACACAGTTTATGTTCAGCATGGCAAGGCAGACGCATGTCATTGGGCACTATCATTTTGACTTGTGTCCTATACTCTTAGTGCTTTTTAATGACAAAACCACAAAGGATTAGCTGGAAGAATAGCTGAATACTGTCAGCTTTCAACTATTTTTTTTGGCAGGGAGGGTAGAGGAGATAGATGGGTGGCCACCCATCCTCTGGAGAAAGGTGGTGCTAAAAATAAAGTGGAAGGTATCTATTCTGTTGCTGGTGAACAGCTGCTCAGTGGCCTCTGTCCCTGAGCACCTGGAATGTGTGTGGCCTGTGGTGGGGAATTATTCCAGCAGCAAGAACTGCTGAGGGCCAGGGTTGCAGCAGGAATGGAAAAAGTGACTCGCTGTGCCCATGAGGATCAACCAGGTAGTGGAGCTTGCAGCAGTTGACTCTGACCCATGTCTCTCTAAGCTGGTACTGCTTAGGTTGTCTTCTGTGCTACAGACAGCCCTGCAAACTATAAGGGTCTTCAGCTAGAGAAGTTGTTGTCTCCTGTAGGCAATAAGAGGTATGTACCCATAGCTGTGTGTGCCCAGACCAGATAGGAGTTTTCTAATGTTTTGATTGTTGTTAGCTGACTGGACACACATGATAACACTTCCTAAAAGGACACAAATGTACATGAGCAGCAGGGCACAGAGGGCCTTTGAGTTACGCAGACTAGCAGAAATGTGGTGTTCCTGAGATCCCTCTCCCCACAACATCCATTGTCACTTGCACAGCATCGTGTGGGTGTGAGAAGATGTGAAGGAGTGATATATCCTGGTGTAACAAAGCAGTGCTAGGTGGCTTGCTACTGCTCTGTGTGTGTACAAGTGCAAGTAATACCTGCCTGCTGTTTGGGTTGGGGAAGGAGGAGTCTAGCAAGCTGGGGGACTTACCCTGGTGCCTAAGGGCAGGACTGCAGAGGGTGTTCTTATCTTTTCTTTGGAAGGCTGAGGGATGGTTCTGACAACCCCAACCTCTTTCCTTACTGGTATTCCTTAGTCCTGCAGCTTGAAGTTAAGAGCAGTGCACTTGCAAAACTGAGAACATACCAGTCAAAGCAAGTGAAGCTGATGGTTGGAGGCTTCTTGCAGTAGGGCTTGACTGTGCCACTGACAAGCTGCCTCCTAGAAGTAGGAGCAGGACCTTACCAGATCTGTGTGGTGGAGGGCTGTTTGCTTGTGCATGAGACTTGTGTGACCAGCTGTTCTGCATGTCCTTAGATGGGATGGTCTTCTGCTGCTGAGTGGTGTTGCAACAAGCCCAGGACTGAGAGGCACCTGCCCAGAGGGAGGTGTCTGGGAGCAGGGGGCTGCTGTGAGGTCCTCTGTCTGTCCAGCAGCCTGAGCTGTGTTACTGGAGACAACAGAGCCTGCCAAGTGCAGGCTGTCAGCTGGCTGGATCACTGCTGGGCTCCTGGTTCAGCGCTCTCCTGGAAACTCTCAAAGCTCACAATGATTATATGCATGAAACTTTCTGGAAGTGCCTCCATGGTGCAGTGCAGCATAAACACTGTACTGATGCAGCAGTCCTGCTGCCTGGGCTGTAGCCTTTCTCTGGGGCCAAGGAGCCCATACAGGGTGTGATGTTAATGCACCCCTAAAGCCACTTGTTTTGGCTCTGGTCCTGGTTTGCTCTATTGACCCACCTTGTTCTCTGTGCAACTTGCTTAGTTTCCTTCTGTGTCAATGCCTGAGGTTTCAGTGTGATCAATCAGGCCTGGACTTTGTGAAGGACAAACATGTTGATACTCATCATATGCTTGCAAATCTGATGCCTGCTGGATAGATCATAGTGCTCTACCAGTAGACTGAGAGCTTGGCAAGGTCTACCTTGAGCTTCAGATGAAGATTTGGTTTTGTCTGGCATGAGGCTTCAGATTGGTCAAGGTAGAAACAGTAAAATAGGTGGAGGGATCCATTGCTTGGGATGTGTAGGTGGGGTCTGCTCAGAGCTGGCCATAGACTAGCATGCTTGGAACTTGTCACCCAGTTATTTAAGGTTCTGGGTCAATAGGTGGTTGTGGGTATGTGTAATCTTGGTTCCTTTTTCCCTTTCTAGGACTTGCACTCTGGACTTGTCAGCCTTGCAGGCTTCTGGGCACATTACTTCTCAGCTATGAGTAGATCACTAGGATTTAATATCTGTGTGGTCATCTACAGCATCCTGCTCTTGTCCTCCAGTCCACCATGCCTTGCATCTCAGCCACTGGAGGAGAGGGACATGACAAAGGTCCAGCACGGCCCCTGGGCAGGGAATGGGGTGGAAGATGAAAGGTCGAGCATGCTGACCTTGAAAGATATCTTGGGCTCTTCTGAGCAGACTGTCTCCAAAGAGCCACGTGGAGTGTCAGCAAAGCCATCTGAGATGCCATTAACTGAAGTTTTCACTGCAGAAGGAGAAATGCTGCCTGCAAGCCCAAGCCATGTCATCTCAGGCAGCCTGGGCCTGAGGGCTCACACTTCTGCTGTGACAGTGGCTGCTGTGGATGAGGAGGAGCTTGGTCCTACAAAGTCAGAGCTGGGTGAAGATGATGAATTCAAGGCCATGCTGACCGCAGCTGTGACCACACTGAACCCTGCTGTCCAGGAGGAGTCTGTTGGTGGCCCCACTAGTGAGACCACCACAGAAGGTGGTGAAGTAGAGCACAGCTCTGCCAGCCCCTCAGCAAAACCCCTTTCTGGGACAGCTGTGGAGGAGAAGGTAGCAGAGAGCAACTTTCACCTCTCAGCTGTGCCCCAGCCCACTCCACACCCCAGCTCTCCCAGTTGGGAGACAGCAAGTGACCACCTTGTTGTCCCAACTCCCCAGGCTCATGGCATGACCTCTGAGGTGAGAACGCCAAGAGTCCACACAGGGAGCCCTCTGAAGTCCCTGGTTGTGCAAGCATCTGTGGCTGCAAAACATACTGTCATGGCAACAGAGGCCTCTCTCCACCTGGAAGCAGGGACAGATGCCAGGCAAGGAGAGCTGGCTGCCATGGCTGACACTGTCACCATCCACCCTATGGACACTGTGCTGCCTGACTGGGATGACACAAAACTGGGAGACGTAAGTCAAGGGGGAAGCACATCTCATGAGGAGGTGACAGAGGACCTGGGGACAACAGAATCATCCCAGACCCAACAAGAAAGTGTGGGGGAGGAAGAGAATCAAAGAGTGCTGCCATCCCCAGTGTCCCTTCCTCCAACTCCTGAGCTTGCCCTGGAGACTAACTGCACAGTGCCAGTAGAAGGGGAAGAGTTGCCATCAGCTTCCACAGGCAGCAGTGATGCTCTCCACACTGCAAATGTGACGGGTATAGACACAGCTGATCTCAACTCGCTGGAATACGTAAATGCAGTCACAGCAGAGGTGGGGAAAAGCATCCTGCCATCACAGCCAGAGGCTGCAGTGGTGACAGATACACAGTCTGATCTCTCTCCTACTCTGGAAAGCTCATGGAAAGGTAAAACTTGCCTGTTACAGCCACTTGCCTCTAAGTGTATGTTTAAGAGGGATGCTCTTGAGAATCTGCTTCCTTTCAGGGAGGTGAAGTGGAGAAAGGTGTGACCTTGATAGCTGCAATAGAGGTAGGATACCTCTTCCCCCCAGGGAAGGCTCTGGACCTTTGTGGAGGGATGACAGCCTAAATGGGTAATTCATCTCCATAAAGCAGTGTCTAGCCCTGGCCTTTGGTAACATGATGTGCCTGTGTTCAGGTAGGCACAGTCTGTTGGGTGGTACCCTGTCCTGACTGATGTGGAGCAACCGTGTTGAGCTGCCTTTTCTGCTCATCAAGCTGAGAGAGGGTGGCTGTAGCAGTAAACAAGAAACTGAGACTGGAAAGGCTGTGGCAGCTGAGCTTGGGGTTGAAGGGTGTACTTGAGTATGGAGGTCTCTGCAGAGAACTGGAGCGTCATCAGCAGAGGCTTGGTGCTGGTTAAACTTGCTTTTAGTGTTCCTCATGTGTGGTGTACTACCAAAGCAGGGGCTTCAGTTTTGGTGCTCATGCAGCAGTTGAAGGGGGACAGCTGTAGTCTGGCTGTAGGCATCTTGCCTTGACCAGAGATATGTGAAGCAGCTTTGACTAACCTCCTGGTCAGCTCTGCTGTGGTGGAGGGAACCCAGCCTCTAACCCACTGGTTAAACACCTTATTTCAAGGAGGATAACGCTCTGAAGTGTCCCTTTTGATATGGCAAAGGTGGTCCTTGCACTAGCTTGCTCTAAAGCCCTGCAAAATAAAGGGAGGAATAATACCTCGGGGTTAAATTAATTAGCAATATAATAATTACCAATAAGTAACTTGGCTCTCACCTGCTAGCTATGGGCACTTGCAGTCAGTGCAGAAGATGCAGAGACAATGGATGGCTGTAAGTGCTTCCTAAATCCAGGAACAGGCGAGTGGTACAGATAGCCTGTGACTAACTGATGTCTTCCATGACTTTACAAGGGTGCTCAGGTCAAAAAACCTGCCCAGAGCTCTGTGCTGTCCTTTAACAAAAGCTCCTGGTGTTGTCTCCACATCCTAGAGTAAAACTCTGGCCAGGTTTTTTGTCCAGTGTTTCTGCCAGCTCTGTCACCAGCAGGCAGGAATGTCCTAGACAGCCTGTCACAGGCTGGTGGTGTCACTCTGTGGTGTTCTCACCAGCAGAGATGGCACCTTCAGCCCAATGACAATGTTTTTACTCTGTATTTAAAATATAGGGGGAATGCTGAAAAGTCTGCTTGGGTGCTGAGTAATGCCATGTTCCTAAGCTGATGAGGAACATGAGCTGGGGTTTAGGACTTTGTTTTAATTGCTGGGCATCTTTAATCTTCCCTCTTAGGCTACAGAGGCAGAAGGACAATTTCCCCTCCCCGCATCCAAAAGATGGAGCTTTTAGTGTGAAGGAAGGAAAGCTAATTGTGTGCTGGTGCTGGAACCTGACTGATTAATTTCTAGATTAATTTATAAGTACTTGACTTGTCAGCAGGTTCCCTCTCATTTCCCAGATGTTGAGGAAACAACACTATCAATAAGACTTGTGCAACAAAAACAAACCCTTCTACAAAGCTGATGTTTCGTAGCCACAAAAGCTGGTCACTAGTGGCACTGTTCTGGCAGCCTCACATGCTTCAAATGGTATTTCCTGTGACAGGCCTGCAGTGATGTGCTCCCATGGCATTGCTCCGCAGTGGGTCCATGTGTCCTTAAGGGCCAGCTAAAATGAGGACTGATTCTACTGGTTTTGTTCCTTTTTGGCACGTTCTCACATCTGCCTTTATGCTGCAATGCCCTGATGGTACTTGGTTGGACCTGCTGCCTGTGCTGTGGCTCTAGAAGTGCCAATGCACAGTTCCATTCCTTCAGTTCTCTGCTCTGTGGCTGGTAGCTGACCTGGGAGTGGGTGCTGACATGTGTTCTTCTTGTAGGTGTTACTCAGGAGGTGACAACAGTTGCCCAGGAGACTGATGCTGCTCTGTCAATGGTGACACTGGTGCCTGGTGCTACCCAGGGAACAGAAGCTGCAAGCCTTCTGCAAGAAAACAGTGGGGAGGACACCCAGATGCCAACTGCTCCTAGTGCCACCCAGATGCTGGTGGCAACTGGTACTTCCTCTATGGCGAATACTCCAGATGTAGAAGGTAGGGTTCTGCTTCAAAGACTATGGGCTCATTTCCAGATGAGATGGGCCAGTACATCTGAAACCAAAATCAATGCTTGGACACAGATGTCCCAATACATGGCATTCATAGTCTAAGTTGATTGTTTTCTAGCAGGCAGCCTGTAGCCCTGGGCTGCTACTACTTTCTGCCCTTGCTACCAGATCCACTATGTTAAAATATGCCAGCATATGGCTTTTGCCCCCAAATAACAGTGGAGCAGAGATTTAAAAACAAATCACACCCAACAAAACCCCCACATCTATCCTTGCTAGTGAGCTGACTTTTAGCCTTAGACATTTAAGCCACCTTTTATTTATGGGGGAGAGCTCTCTTACTCCTGGAGCCAAAAGCAGTCACAAGTTGCTCATGTGCTGTCCAAAGGATGAAGATGTTTCATCAGGGTAATGTGGGAGCAGTGGTGGGGCAGGTAGACACCCTCTTACAAGAGTCTGGCAAGCCCATGGGTGTGGAAGCCTGCACTGATACTCACTTCCACTGAGGAGTGGTGAGTTCTCGGGTGATGTAGCTCATACAGAACATACAACTGCTTTAAGCAGTTGTGTTCATCTACGTGCTGCCTCCTGGCTCAATATCACCTTGACAAGTACATGTAGCTTGACTGAGCTGGAGTGTTTTTCTGTAGTAGTAGGTACTGCTGTAGTGAAATGGCTGCTGAACAGGTTTTTTTCTGGTAATTCTTACATTGCAGGGCATCAAAAGAAAAAACTATTTGCACTGTATCTCTTTAAGGTTCTTTTTTTAGGGGAGAGATGGTTCTTCCAGCAATTTCCACTAATTAATTTGCTTCTGGGATTTAATTATAAATTCAACTAATTTTTATCTTTGTAATTTACGATTAAAGCTGTCACTTGGTTCAGATCTCAACCAGTGTCTCAGGGCTCTGATCTTGCTGTGGGGTGGTGACTTGCAGTCCTCAAAGTAATGGAAGTAAAACCTAGCTGAGTTCTCATTAAGGGGAACCTCCTGTGCTGGCTGTCCTGGAGGAGAAGCTTTTGTTACAGCAGGGTCACATCTTGAAAGCAGCAACTTCTCCCAGTCTGAGTTAAATTTTCATTACAGACTTTGTTCTTAAATGGTGGGTTTTTAAATATTGTGGTGCCAAACTGCTGCTGCTTCTTGTCTTCCATAAATCTCTCAGATGTGGACCTGGTCACCAGTGAGAATGCTGTTCCAGCTCCTGGTGGGTTGTCTGCTACCCAGTCTGGACAGACCGAGGAGCCACCCAGCAGAACTGTGGTCCTGGTAACTCCAGCGACAATGGCATCTTCTGTCAGGAGGACAGCTCTTCCATCTGTGAGGAGGATCAGTACAGCTGTGACCTATGGGCTGGACCGCCTGGAGTCAGAAGGTACTGCTGATCCCAAGGCTAAGAGGCAGGCAACTTCCTGCAGAGTGGTGCACTTTCCTTGACACTGTGTCCCCAGATTGTCTCCTTGGTGCACAGCTATGTGCATATGTTACTGTTCCTAATAAAGTTGTTGAACAACCTGTCCCCTTGCAGGAGGTACAGGAAGCAAGCAATGAAGAGTGTCGTGGTGGCTGTGGTGAAAGGGATGGTGTATTCCCTTGGAGAGGGAGCAGCAGTGGTATTGCTGTGGCGGTAGAGTCTGGCTCTGGGCACCTGTAACTGCTTGTGTGTGCATCCATTGCAGAGCCTCTGTTCCAGGAAACTCTCATGGGAGTGTGTTCAGACAGCTGGAGAGTCCTTGCTGCCCCCCTTGCTGAAACCCTCACCACATGCAGTTAATGGGGATGTTCAGCATGAGATGGCTACCTCAGTGTCCAGCTGGCTGAAACCTTGCTAGAACAAGTGATGCCCTGTTTGTACTCCCTGTGTGACACTGCTGGAAGAGGCAAAGGTTGCATCCCACTTGAGATGGTCTTCTGAGTCAAAGCTACCTGCTAAGCTGCTGTCCCATCACTGGCTTCTCCAGCCTTGTCTGGGCTCCCTTCTCTTAAACTACTTTTGCCCACTGCCAGTTGTGGTGTCTCTGCTTCCTGGCTGTCTTCAGGCAGTTGAAACCCAGTGGTGCAAATTCCACCTAGGCAAACACCTGTCAAGAGAGGTTTAGGTGAAGTAGGTCCTACTGTGGGGTTGGTATGCAGCTCAGGTCTGTTATCTCTTCAGCTCACCCTTGATTTTCCTGCACAGAACTGTTTCACTCCTGCTTCTTGCTCTTTTTCTTACTTAAACTCTTCCCTGCTTGCTCATCCATCCAGTTTTGTACTCCAGTGTCTGGACTGACACCACCTGGCAGGGATTAATCTTTCTGCCTGTTTTGTTCCCCTTCCTTTATCTTGACCTTCTCTTGCATACGTATTTTACTGCAAAGGTTGGCAGCCCTCCTGGAGTGGCATGCCAGATGGTATTTTTCTTCTGATTAGAGGTGGGGTGCCATAGACAGCAGCTAATCAGCATCTTTTCTCTGCATGAAACAATAACTCTAACTCTTGTTAACTTTAGAGGGTGGCAGAAGCTGGGAGCCCTCCCCATGGAATGTGTGAGGTGCTGCAGCTTCTGCCCTCACTCACAGGAGTCCCCATCCCTGGAAGTGTTTAACAGATATGTGGATGTGGTGCTGAGGGACATGGTTTAGGGACCCTGGCAGTGCAGGGTGAATGGTTTGACTCGATCTTAAAGGTCTCTTCCAACCAGATGATTCTGCATGATTCTGTAGCTAAGACTGGTTTTCCCAAGTGATGATGACTCAACTAGAAGGCTGGGGCTTTCTTGGCTCTGGGTTATGGCTCTGCAGGTGCCTGTCATCCAAAGGACATGGTGCTCTCTGGTGTGCGGAGAGGTTTTGACAACTGGCACAGCTTTTATGGTTTAAATCTCTTCTGATCAACTTAGACCTTAGTACAGCAAACCAGATTTTTCCTGGTGTTAGGGATCACCAGTCTGTCTTCTGAAGTGGGACAAATACCACTTGGGGATAGGCTTTCTGCCTGGGGATGCTGCTGCTCCTCTTAAGCCCAAAGGAAGCTTTTGAGCTGTGACTCTGCTCATACCTCTTTCTCCTTGTAATGGCAGTTAGGGGATACCGCATTCTCCTGGTGGAGTGGTGTTTGGAAGCTTAGTTCCTGTTCCTCCAAAACTACAGTTCCTAGTGATTCTTCTCAGAATATCTAGATAGTGCCAGATACAAGGTGTTAGGGAGTGCTTTCCTATAAAACTACACTGAGCTCCATCCCAGGGTGCTCAAGCTCTTCGGGGATGCAAGGTCACATGTTGCTGCTGTGGCAGGCATGTGCTGGAGGCCCTAATAAGGGATCCTGCCTCTTGCTTGCCAATGGAAGATATACAAGAAGCTGAGTGAGCTCAGCTGGTCTCCTCTGCCTTCACTGGGGTCTTGCTGACTTGCCTCACTGAGGGCCTGGCTCATCATTAAATATAAACCCCTGCTGTTCTGCTGGCTGTTTTCTGGGGACCATCTGTGCCAAACTGCCTGCAGATAATTGCATCAGTATATTCACCTACCTGGCTTGGATGCAAAACTGTTTTAAAAATCAAATTGCACAGACAAACATGATGTGCTTTGAATACATCTCTAGATGAGCTTCTCCTCTGTAGTGGACTCAGATTAGCTGGGTAACAAATATCCTCCAACTTTGACTCTGTGGTGATACTGGTTCTACTTGCCCTTGCTAGCCAGAGAAATGCTATTAAGGGGTTATAGAATATGGGGTCAGGACACAGTAGAGGATGAGGCTTACTTGTCTGGTAGACTTAATGATATATTTTGTTTCTATGCCCAGAATTTGTGCGTCTCTCTAGAAAGCTAAACGCTGCAGCTTTCTCTGAAGGGTTCTAGGTCTGAAGAGATGTAATTCAGTTCAGCTTGTCTACTCAGGACCACTATGTAAGCCTCCCAACTAATTTTGAAGAGTGGCTTCTTTCAAAGATACCATGTTCCTTGGACTAGATTCCATTGCCATAACATCACCAGAGTAGGTATGGGTGGAGATGGCTACACTCCTTAAGCATGGCAGCATTTGGCAGGTATAACTTTCCGAAGTGGTATGTTCCTGCCATGTTCCTTCTTCTGCAGGTCCTTGCAGTGTTTAGTTGAAACCTGGTGGATAGAGCACAACAGCAGCTGGCTCCTCTTGGCTGTTCCTTAAGCAGCTCCTGTTCCATATGAGATGTAATCTAGGGATGCACTGAGGCTAAGCAGAAGGTGTGTTAGTGTACTTCCAGCGAGGACCTTGAAGGTCCTGTCATCCTCACATGCTGAACCTAAACCAGCAGTTAGTACAGAACTAACCTGCTGCCAAGAGTGATGCCTCACCCATCACAGCCAGGGTCACAAGCCAGTTCAGTGTGAACAGAGCTTACAGCACCATTGCCTGTGGGTCTATATCTGTCAATGCTGACTTCAAGGTTTGGTTTTCTTGTGTGCCACCACCCTGCCTGGACAGCAAAAATGTAGCTGAAATGGCTGGAGGCAATCACTGTGGAGCAAGGCTCATGGGACAGAAGATCTCTCAGCATTCATCAAACCATGCTAAGATTAATCTTTTGACATGTAGGGCAGATGTCATTATTACCTTCCAAGGCTGTCCAAATGCAGCAGTAACAGCTGCCTCTTGATATACCTGTGTTTCAACCCATGTGTCCATAGAAGCCCTTCAGCTGTTAGACACCCACATGCTGACCTTATTGTATCCAAGCTCATCAGGAAAAGGGTTTAAACTCAATGCTACCCACTCTCTGCAGCTTGCTAAGCTCTGCCTTGGCCCACTTCAACAGTAACTTGGGATTTAGAAGCTGTTTACTTGTGGCAATTGAGATGGACAGAAGAACAAATAATCTGGCTCTTGCTACTCTCCCATAGGTATCTTGAAGAGAACTAGAGTGTTATGCACTGGTGTTTCTGATGCGCCTATAGTATTTTTTTGGGGTACCTTACCCCGCAAAAATCCAAAATGGCAACAGTGTGAAAGTCCTAAGGCTGGTTCCTGTTCAGTCATCTAGGCTTGCTTCAAGCTGCTGTTGCTGGGTGTGTTCTCCTTCCACAGTTCAGCTTCACATAGGCTGCTGGATATGGAGGGTGCTCAGAGCTTTTATAAAAGCAGGAGATGTTCTATGTGTTGTATGGTGTCAGAACAGTCAATAGCTCTGTGAAAATAGGCAATTTAAACTCAGCTGCTCTAGAGAGACAACTGTGTAGCTCTTGAGTATGAAGTGTTGCTGATTAACCAGGCTGGCTCCTCAGCATGGGGCTGGCAGGATCCTGGCCATTAGGGTGGAGCGGCAATCCATCGGTTGGAAAAGCTGTGTCAGATGTCTGCTGCTTATGGCAGCACAGTCCTGTTTCCTGGTTTGCTGGTGCATCCCCACCTAATGCAGCATTTGGCTATGGAGAAGCCACTCTGCTGAAACACAACTGGCACAGCCAATCTATTGTCCTGCAGCCATGGGGTACCTCCCCTCTGAACCTTGGCTGTGGGCTTCCCAGCGTTTGCTCTGTCTACTGCTTTAAAGGCTGTTCCAGAACGGTGCCTGTATGAAGCTTTAGACTTCCTGACATGAACGTAAAATTTTTTTAATACCTACTTAGTTTGGGTTTTAACAGTTCCTGTCACTCTTTGCTGACCTGTGTACTCAAGTTTACCCTCCTAAGGAAACAGCAGCTTAACTAATCTCAGTGAGGAGAGGTCTCCTGGTCTTCTCCTTCATTCTCTGCCTATTTCCCCTGCATCTTGTTCTCCTTGTACAGTCACCTAAGTTGCAGGTTGTACTTCAGAAGTGAAGGCAGTGGTTGCCTTTTTTTCAGAAAGTAGTTCAGAACTTGTAGCCATTTACATAATTTTATAACAGACCCTTCAAATTCTCCTTAATGTTTCTTCTGAGCTGTGTCACAGTACAAGGAGCTTTTTTTGGATGTGAAGAGTGTTTTAGCTGAAAATCAAGGCTGTGACTGGGATTGCTGTTTGGACCCTGAGTGGATTAAGACCTGTCTCATTAAATCTCTGCAACCCTATTAAAAATTTAAATGAGGTTGCAGGAGTGTAAATAAGCCAGACGGTTAGCCCAGTATGGTTAACTAGCCTGATACTATAATTCCTTAACAGCTCTTTGGATATCAACTAAATTGGCAAGGAAGAGAAGATTTAAAACAAAGCACATGCAAAATGAATTAAGTGTTCTTGGTATACACTCTTGTCTTGCTTCCAATTTATTGCTACTGCTGAAATGGGAGCTGCTGTTCCTCTGGTGCAGGTTGACCTTCATGTTCTTCACAGTAGATGGTAGTTCATCCCCCATTCTCCTTCTTTGTAGCAGAAGACTCAAAGTGTGACAATTTTACATCAAAACCAAGCTTTTTTTTCATTTCCTGAGAGCGTTAAAGTGTTTGCCCAAAGACAACATCTCTCCTGCTGTGAAATCTGGTGTTGACTTGTTTTGTTTCAGGAAATCCATCTGACTGTTGAGGAAGAAAGGGGCTGAAGGGTGATCAAGCCCTTAATGAGTTGGGAGCTTGTGGGTGAACAGCAAAGCAGATGCTAGGCTGTTTAAGGAGTGGGGAAACTCCTGTATGCAGCCAGTGTGCTGAGGTCAGCCTTGTCCGCGCTTCCCTGCGAGGGGAGGCAGAACGTGGTCTGGACACCCTGCTCTGCTATGGCTGCCTTGGCAGCTCTGACAAAACTCAAACCACGTGTTCTCTCAAGTGGCTGGTTTGCTCTCAGTTCTTGAGAGGAGAATGAAACGTCTCTAAGTAACTTTGTGATATTGGGGCACTGTTCTGCCTCCAACAGGTTAGGTGATATTTCTTGGTCTGACCTACCCTGGTTGCTGTTCTGGCCAGGCAGGCTGTGTTTGGATTTTTCAACTGTACCCGATTTCTCATTTGTCCCGAAAGATAAGAGTTCACTAAAATATCACTTTAACGTTGTAGCTTACCCGTGCTTATCTTCAAGCTTAAATCCAACAGATCCCCTCCTACAGTTGCTATGGAAAGGTAATTGGACTGTGGGTGAAAGTTTTTAGTAAGCTTTTGTACCTTTTAATCTGGGGATTAAGCAGTTCATCCTCGCAGCTCTAGGGAGGTGGATTCAGACAAGCAGGTATGTGGCAGCTTCTTCTGGAGGCTCAGCAAGCTGCTGATGGCTGGGGTTCCCTCAGCGTGTCAGGGTTAGCGTTGCTCACAGGGCTTCTCTGGATAGCAGTCTCTTGGGCATCAGGGCCAGGGCAGACCACCCTGCAAAGTGGTTTAGCTCTCATTTCTGCTTTCTGTGCAGGTGGGATGTTGTCCCCCTTGTCGAACTGACACAGGATGCAGGGGCCAGAGCACTGGCTTCTAGGAGGAGTCACAGGCTTTTTTCTTTTTAATAACAGTGGATGTTGTTGGTTATTAATGGATAATCTCTTAAAATGGGTGGGAGATCTTACAGTGTGTTTCCTTCTGGCTGACATCAATGCTTCAGGCCATGTGTGTGCAAGGACAGGCCATCAGTGTCATTCTGAGCCTCTTCACTGAAATAACCTTGAGGAGAAGCACTACCCTTGACAAAGGGCAGTTGAGGCTGCAGGAAGGGTGATCAAGGACTTAAAAGCAGGAGCTCTGCCTAGAAGTGAGCTGAGTGGGTTTGCAGTCATCTTCCCTTCTGGCACCTGAGAGGACTTGAGCTAAAGCCTCAGTACCCTGGAGACTGTTGCCCATAAAACCAGATCCACCTCCTAAACTGTGCCATCTGTGATGGATCCACATTAGGCTTGTCTAGAAAATTAAGCTTAAATCAAACGTTTTCTTAATTCTCAGGCTGTTGGTCATTCCTTTCCCAGGCAGTGTGGTTGAATTGGATAATTCTGAAGTGACACCATCACACAGCTTTTTGCAAGAGGAAATGGAATTAACATCTCTGGAGCTTATTTTTTTTGTGATTGGGGAAAAAGTACCCACAGCCCTTTTCATGTGAAAGCATTTTGTTGAGAGAAGCTCTGTGTCTGCCTTCATCTGGCTAGTTCTGCCCTGTCCACTTACAGGTCATGGACATGAAATCTGGACTGATTTGAAAGCCCTCACTTGATAAATCATTTCTTTCTTGTCTTGATCTTTATGCTGGTTAGCTCAAAAGCTGCATACCTCAGGTTAGAGGAGCTGTTCCACAGCAAGCTGGGGAGTGAACTTGTTATAGACCATAATGTGTATTCTGCAGCATTTTGGTTTTTTCCCTTTAAAATAGTCTTGTGTTGCTAAACCTACTCTCTGGCCTGACTCAGTGTGAAGGCAATTTTGTGGTGAATGCTGCTGGAAATGCAGCTTTTAGCAATTATTGTTCCCGATCTTAATACAGAAGCAGATCTGTGGTCCCTGCTGGAATATCTTTTGCCTTTTTTTTTTATTTCAAAAGCTCTTCAGTGCCTCCGATCCCCTGTGACGAGCAATGAGCTAGGACTGAAAAAGCAAGTGTGAATCCCCTCAGATTTGGGAGGGGGGAAGTAGGTTAGGATCAGACTCCAAAACTCTCCTTGTACTGTCTTTGCAATGTCAAAGTGCCCTTTGCTGGGAAGCAGCTTCTACAGTGCTTGGGCTTTTGCAAGCAGAGGCTGAAGGCTTTCTGCAGCAAAAACATCAGTTCAGCTCTGCTGCCAGGGGTATGTTCCCCCTCATAGATGTAGCAAGGGTTTTCTTCTGTTACAGAAAGGCTATGGACATGTAATTTCCTCTTCCCCTGAAGCTTGTATGAGTTAGGGTGGTAGGAAGGCACCCAACAGATGTGTTCTTCCCAATAGTCCCTTTCCTTGGCTCTGTGCAATAAGCCAGATTCTGATACTTCCCATGAGACGCCGTGCTTGATTTGGCTCCCCTTCCAGAGCAAAGCATTTGAGACCACATTCATGCATACCCCCAACAGCTTTGCAGCTGGGTTTAGCTGAACTCACCAGAATGGAGGTTTTACCCCGACGATTTTGCATAGCTTCTGCACCTTCTGCTTGCTTGAGTGTCTCACCCCAGCATGGTGCAGTACTCTGCCCAGAAAGCTGTCTGCCCATAGTGAGAGCCTGTCTATGTTCCTACCAGCCGTCTCCTTCCAAGCTGCCACAAGTGATTGTTCTTGGCAGCATTTTGGAGACATCGGATGGTGACATTATTACTGATCACGTGAAAGCAGCAGATTAATAATAAAAGAGACTTGTCCTAGAGAGGCTTTCCTGCCTTGACAGTCAGCTGGGATTATAAAAGCAATGCAGAAAATGAGCCTCACTGGAAGAAAGCAGTTGGCAGAGAATGCTTCTTCCTCCTGTTCTGGCGAGAGAAGGTAGTCATAGACCTCCATCCCTAATCCTGTTACGCTCCTCTGCTTCCTCTATACTGCGTGTACACATGGGCTACCAAGGTCCAGGGCTGCCACAGGGATGTGAAGTGGAAGAAGATAAGCTGTGGGCTGCATGGTGGATGAGACACTTTAGTCTGCCCCTGCTGCCCTTTTCCCCTGCGAGCAGCTCCAGTACACATAGGAAAAGAAATTGCCTCTGTAGTTAGACACATGGCCCACCTGTGAAATGGCTATTACTCTTCTCACCCTGGTGCAGCATCTCTGGGAGAGGGTGGGACACATTTCACATAATTCCTGATTTCATACCACAGAAGAGTTATATTTGGAGCACAGATTAATACATGACTACTCCTGTAGCTTGCTCGATCCAGCCTTTTGGAGTCTGTAATCTAACACTTACAAATCCTCTTGCTTTGTTTCATGACAAGACCTGTAAATGGAGGGAAGAGGGGTAGCTTGACCCAAATGTTGCCCTAAGAGGCAGCATTGTGATACCTCAAGTAGGTGACTACTTTGGTGTCTGTGGAGCTGTTGCAGAGATCAAAGCAGACCTGGAGTCCTCTGCCATGTTTGAGCCAGCCAAAACTTACTGAAAAGTAGAATTTTGCTCAATAGTACATGAACCCAAGTTTCCTCTGTCACAGTGCAGGTGGGCATCATCATGTTCCTTAGCTCCCTTCTTCCCTTCATAGGCATGTTATGCAGGTAGGTGCTAGATCTGTGTGCTCTGCGGCCATCACTCAGCTCACAGGAGCCTTTGCTCAGTGCTTGTATAGGAGAGGTCTTGGCATGCTGCATCTCCCTGAAGTCGTTAAAAGAGTGGGCTCACCACTGGAAACCAATTAGTGCTGGCTGCTGGTTAATCACAAGTTATTTGGTCCTCATTAGGTGCTCCTGGGCACTCAGACCCCACAGCGCTGGGTGTCGTATAAAATGATACCTTAGGCTATCATGGAGCATAATGATGCTCTGCATTACTGTCTAGACATCATTGTCCTCTGAGTTTGGTGTGAGGGAGGCTGGGAAGGGAAAGGACAGAGGAAATGAGAACTCCAGGTTTTGTCCTGCAAACTCCTTTTTATTTTTTATTTTTTATTTTTTTTTCAGTTAGAATTCAGTTTGTGACTGTGAGTGAATCTATCACCTTCTGATGAGAGACTCTTGAGGCTCGGGGTACAGCAAGCTATTTCTCTAGTGTGCTAAACCTGATAAACGATGATTTTTTTGAATCTTCTGAGGAGTAAAAGTGTTTGCAAGCATTAATGGAAAATAGCTAGAGACAGAAACATCCTGCTTCAGTGAAGGTTTCTTCAACTGAAAACAGAGGCCCTGATCTAACTCCGTTGCCCTCAGCAAGGTTATGACAACAGTGGCTTCAGCTCCAGCTCATTTTGTGCCATAATACCAAACCCTCTTTCTTCACTGCTGTCCCAGCCTGTTTGTAGTGTGTTCCTGTTGGTGGGTTTGCACCAAGCGCTCTGCCCAGTGCCTTGCTGGTGCTGCTCCCTCATGGTGTGGGCTTACAGCCACTGCCCCCTGCTAATAGCAGTCGTTTACATTTCTTCCTGCTCGGGAGGAGTGTGGCTTTCTACAGCTGTGTGAAGGCCAACTGAAGCCATCTATGAGGAATGGAGCTGCCACGAGGAAGAGCTGGTCCTGTGGTCGTCTTCTCTGCAGCACAGGATGGTCCAGAGGGGCCACGGTGTCTCTCTGCAGTTGATATGTGAGGGCCCTGCTGCTGTCATGGGCTGATGCTTTTCCTTTTGGGGCACTGGCTGTTGTCCAGCTGCTCCAGTCACTGCTGGTTGTGGGTTCCTGCTGGGTCAAGGAAATGCATCACAAAGGAGGTGTGATGTGGTCTTATCTCTCTCTGCTGAGCCATAAAAGTCATCATGGATATGTACAATTTTGAGGTGAAAAGCCTTTTTTTGAAGCAAGCATAGGGCGCTTTTGCTACCCTGAAATAGCAAATCCCATCCTATCGGTATCACCAATGTTGCTAATGGATCAGTACAGAGTCCTATGATAAAGCCCCACAATTGTCGTTTTTGGTGAGTGAATAAAGCTGGGAAGCCCCAAAAACTCCACTGAAAAGTTTTTATTTTGTCTCAGATTTGGATTTCTTTGCTCTTGGAGATGAGACTTTGACTGCCCTAGACTACCTTTGCATTACCCTATCTGCAGTCAAAAATACAAATGTCTGCTTGGACTGTAAGCGTTGTAGTGCTGAAGTTCCCTGGTCTCACTGGGAGAGGAGAAAGGGTACCATCCCTCCTTAATAGGTCCACATAGCATGTCACAAGCAAGAGCTAGGAATTGGTGCATGCAAACAGGAGAACAAAATCAGCTTATATGCAACATGTGAAGATCTACAGAGCAAGGACAGGTCACAGCAGAAACTGCTATAGGTGCTGTGTACCTGTCTGCTTCAGCGAGCAAGAGGCTCTACCCAAATGCCTGATTTGAATAGATTCACGCCTATGGCCAAGAAAACTTTGTATTTGCGTTTTTTTGGTTGGAGACTAGTTCCTTGATCATAAGACACTAACATTTTGTCATGTGTTTTCTCTCTTTTTTTTTTTTTTTGTAAGATGTTCCTTAGCCAAAACTGAAGAGTATCTACAGTTTGAGGGACCTGGGGATGTTTAGCTTGGAGAAAAGGAGGATCAGGGGAGACCTCACTCTCAACTACCTGAGAGGAGGTTGGAACGAGGTGGGGGTCGGTTTCTCCTCCCGATAGATGAGAGGAAATGGCCTCAAGTTATACCAGGGGAGCTTTAGGTTGGACATTAGGAAAAATCTCTTCCCTGTTGGGGTTGTCCAGGCCTGGCCCTGGCTACCCAGGAAGGTGATGGAGTCCCAATCCCTGGAGGGGTTTAAAAGATGTGTTGATGTGGTGCTGAGGGACAGGAGTTAGTGGTGACCTGGCAGTGCTGGGGCAACGGTTGGACTCAATGATCTTAAAGGTCTTTTCTAACCTCATGATTCTATGATACGCAAAATAGTTTGTAATGGGCTGCAAATGCACATGAAAACTCAAATGCCTTCTGAAGTGCTGGGCTTTGCACTTTCTGTCTCGTTTCTTTTCTTTCAAGCTGCTGCTGAGCCCTCTGAAAGGCCAAAAAGTGCCAATTTGGGAGGGGAGATGTGATTTTTGTAAAAGGCTCTTGTGTGAAGCAGGAACTTCCAGCTGGAGGTTCAGCTGTGTGATGCTCACTTCCATTTTCCACCTTCGAAGATTACCAACTGTTACGTACAGCCTGCCCACGGCTGCTGGGCTTCTGTTGCGCCTCTGCTTCTGAAATCCAACGTTTGTGAAGTTTGTGATCTTTTTCAGATGCGTAGCTTCCTCCTTGTGACCACCAAGTGGTGCTCTGCGCTGCGCCATGCAGTACAAGCAGTTGGCGTTTTGGGATGGGGGGTTAAAAAGCTGCTTCCAGAAGTAGGAATGAGCCGGAGAGGAGGAAGAAGAAACAAGTGAAGAGCCTTTTCTTTTCCTCTCGCAGCGGTTGTGCTACAAGAGCTACATTATTCACATCTTTCTGCTGTGGCTGCATGATGATTGATGTAGGTTGGTGACGATCGGATGCGATAAGTAGCCTTGGCACTTTTGATATGGGTGTTCAGCTTGGCTGCTCGCTAGACTTTGGAGGTACAGAGATCTGCTGCTTCCAAACTGCATCCTGGTGGGTGTCTTTGATTTGGCTGGCTAAAATCACCACAAGCTTCTAAAAACCCTGTTGCAAACTAATTTTTTTTTTTTCCCAGAGATAAATACCTGATGTCTGTTTTCTCTTGGCTGCTTTTTCACCCACTTCATCTAGGGAAAACCTCTGTTCGTGTTCCTCCTCTCTGGTGTTCCAGCTTGTTTAGTGTCTTTGCTATTGAAGTTTGAAAATATTTATAGCTGTGTTGTTCTCAGCAGAGGCAAAAGACCTACATTAACTTGTCTTTGCAGGCTTCCTGCAAGCACTCTCCAGGTGCCATTCTCAGGTTTGCAGAAGCTGTGCATTTTGTATGAAAACAGGTAGTTTTTAGAGAAAATTCTTATGTCGTTTTGAAATGAGGAGTGCATTAGAAGACAGAAACTGCCTATAAAAGATAATGGGAATTTAAGAGGCAAACTACGTCCCTGTAAGCTCCATCAGATGCTCTGCATGGTATAATTGTCTGCAGGAGTGATCTCGCCTTGCCAGGTACTGAAAGCCATGCTATAGCAGGATAATGCAGCTAAATTCAGACAGCAGCTCCTTTGTATGAAATGTAGGGCTGGAATGAAGAGGTGGCAAGCGGGATTGTCTTGTCTGGTGAGCTGGAAAAATCACGCAGTGTTTTAAAGCAAGTCCTTGAATTAGAAGGAAAGGAGATGCCATGTAACAGCACAGTGAGTGCTGTGGTTTTATAATGTGCGCTGATATCTCTAGGTATTCCAGTCTGTGATGTAGAGGCCGAAGGAAGGAGGCCAGCTCCCCCCAAGTTGGATAGCCACCAACTAAAGAGCTTCCCCAAAGTTCCCTGTTTTTTTTTCTGGGGTGTTTTGGGGATTAACTGTGCTGGAGTGCCGTTGCATTCCACAGCAGAAAGGAGAAGAGTGGTGCATCACCTGCTTTACTTAGAGCAGGTAAGATATGTGTCCCTCAGGTGTCCTACCTCATCTGCTCCATCTTATGGCAGGGTATAACCTATTGAGGTACGACTCCAACAGAAACAAAGGGATAGCTGGATAACAAATATAGATTTGGCTGGATTATTAGTTTTTAATGTGGTCTTAGACCCCCGGCTAAACCAGCTGCTCAGATGCAGGGTGATGGGCTCACCCAGTCTGAGCACATCAGGAGGGAGTTTTTCTACAGGGCCGAGCAGAGCTTCCTGTAGATTAGACAAAGTGCATCAATATTATGTTTTTGTTTTCAGCTTTGAAAAACTAACCATCAGAAATGCCAACCATGTCGTTATTCCAGATACTGTCTTGTCATGGTGGGTAGCTCCATTAGCGGCTATTAAATAGCTCGGATACAAATTCTGGCTCAGGAAGTCCTTGAGTCTTTGGTAACTAAAAGCTGCGAAGAGGGACTGTGGTAAGACTGGCTGTGTGCGTACCCATACCCTGCTCTAGTCTTTCTTCAGCATCTGCAGGTAGTTGCGGTCAGAAATAGGATGTGGGCAGAAAGAGCCTTTGGTCTGATCCAGAACGGTCGTGCTTATGTTACCATTTTAGATTCTGCTATTGAAATACAGCTTAAATATTTATCTCTCCGTATGTTAACAGTACAGTCAGTTTTGGAATAAGGTGGGTATCTGCTCCACGGGAGAATCCTCAGGGATTTCCTCAGCATCCCAGTTATCTACTCTCACGTGAAGTGTTGGCTGTGCTGCCTTCTTTCCAGTACTGCATTAAGTCTTCCTTGGTCATACCTTTGTCTGGTGTAAACCCGTTGTGACAGGAGTGCTGGTATATACCTGCTGAGGATCCTGCTGAGATTCCCTACCATCACCGCTGTTCTCCCGCACCCAAGAGCCAATCTGCTTTTTGTAGAGGTGCCATATCAGTCTAATTGGGCTGGAAAGCTGCGTCCTTTCCAGAGCTGAGAAAGGCTTAATAAAAGTTAAAAATAGATCTAACTTATTGCAGTCTCCAAGATTGGAAATCAGGGAAATAGTTCTCACTTGAGCTGAAATGAGTTGAGCAGAGAGCACTGTAGTTAAATATACTCAGGTATTTGTACACATGCAAATCCTTGTTTGTACTCCACTAGTAGGAACCAAAATACAGTACTTGACAGTCAAGACAACATCTCGTTGTTCCTTAGCAACTTCAAATGGTGGTAGGCTCTTCCAAATTAACCCCTTGAGGTGTCTTTCCTGTTAGAAAACAAGCTCAGGTTGTTCAGCTGGTCTGCCTTTGGAGAAGTGGCATCTGCTGGCTGTCTTGGTGCTCACCTTGAGAGATGTAAGAACCTTCTGTCTCATGGGATCTTTCCTGATGTTGCTTTTATGTCTCCCTGGACAGAGGGTGAGGAAGAGGATGAAGAGGAGGAAGAAGAAGAGGAGGAAGAGGAAGATGAAGAGGACAAAGACATGGATTTGATGGATGAAAGCATGGAGGGTGACACAGAGCTGCCAGGTTTCACGCTTCCAGGCGAGACCTCCCAGGAGCCCATAGCTGGCCTGGAAAACCCTGTGGCCCAGCTGGCTGGGGTGTCCTACCAGGTTCCTGACACCATCGAGTGGGAGCAGCAGAACCAGGGTCTGGGTAAGAGAAAAAGCCCCTTTTTTTCCTTTACACCTTACAGAGGACATGTCTTTTGCTCTTCACTTTGCATGGGACAGTCCCTTGTGCCAGGAAGTCTCACAGGTTGGCTCTGAAGCTAAACACAGAGCAGGTTCATTTCTGAGGAAAGCCCATCCACCAGTGACAGCTGGTTGAACCGGGAGGGCTCCCAGGCCGAGTGACTTGAGTTTTAATTTTGAGGAGAACTGCTCTGAATACTCCAGATCTGCCCTTTCATTCCCAGAGCTTAGTGTTGTCTTGCTCTAAGGGTGGACAAATAAATAACTGCTCAGATGAGTTCCCTTTGCCCAGGATGGGTTGGTGCAGGGATATGTTCCTGTGAGGACAAAACGAGTAGGGTAGTTGGATACAGAAAGTTTTTGTGTCTGACTATTGGAGAACTGGCTGTTCTGAGAAGCTCATCAAATAAAGAAAGCCCAAAACTTCTATATGTTGTGTTACAAAAACTATGACTTCCCCTGAATATTTAATTCTGATTTAACCTGGCAGTTCTCCCCCCGTAATGCTGTTTCTAGCCTGCTTTAGCGTTGCTACCTTCCTCTGAATCGAATCAAAGAGCATATTTCAAGAACTTTTGGGACAGATGCTCTTTGAGGGCAGACTGAGTTTGCATCAGGTCCCATATCTCCCTGTCCCACTGACTCTTGCTTGAAAAACATTGTATTGGTGGGTTGCCATGTCAGATCTGTTTCACGAGTCCTGTTATCCCATCAGGCTGGAGAGGAGCTGTGTCAGGGGAATATTTCTAAGTCTGTAAGACTCTTTGGTTGGTTTTGGCAAGCTGGGTTAAAGAGGTACCCAACAGTGCTCAGAGGAAAAAGGTGTAAGAAACATAGGGATGTGCTGGGAGTCGCATCAGCAGCTTTGTGTTCTTATCTTATTTGTTTCCTTGATGCAGCACCTTTGGGGTGTCTTGAAGGAAAATGCAAGAGGAGCAGCGTATTTTCTGCACTCAGGTGCAATGGGCTGACTCAGTGAGCTCTGTATGACAGCTAGAAATCATGAGAAGGTAGCACTAAGCTGTTAACCATCTGAAACTGTCTTCCTGGTTCAGGATCATAAGTACCAGGGTGGATGGCTTGGCAGAGCTTGCCTCCAAGTCAGTCAATCCTGGCTAAGGGTGCCAGTGCTTTGTAATGTGTTCAAGAGATGCAGTGTTCTGAGGTGTGTCCCCTCACACCAGACATCACGTTATGCAGCGTGGAGGAAGATGGCATTGATATCTCTTCAGGGATGTCGGTGCATTTAACCATCCTAGCTAGGGTGGCTGATGCAATGTCATTTGGCTTGTGTCCCCAGAGGGCTCTGACGGGAGTCCTGTTCCCAGGACAGGGTGCAGGGCAATGTTAGTTTGTCTGGAAGGGTGTCTAGAGACTGCTGAAGGTGCTGTTGTATATGCCATAGGCTGTTGCAATGAACTTTGGGGCTACGGAGGAGGTTGTTCTGCATAAGTCGTCAGTCACAGCTCTGTTCATAGCTGATGCAGGTCTTCTGAACTGGAGTCATGGCTGCATCTCCAGCCTTACCATCTTTGCTGCTGGAGGAAGAGGCTCAGGTTAGGAGACGCCTGCCAGATGCGTTGGTAGGTGAGGGAGGTGAGAAAGTGTGACCAGAGGCTAAAGCTGTCCGTGGTGTGCAGTAAACCTCTCTGGCTGGAGAGGCTGTAATAATCGTCCACAAAAAATAAGTGGTCCTGAGCATTGAAGCAGTATATAACTTTAACACTCCTTGTGTAACAGCCTCTGCTATGAGGGGTCCTTGTCCTAGCGCAGAGCCATGCTGGAGGATGTGCTTTGTGATATCTTTTCCAGAGATCTGCTTCTGAACGTAAGGGTCCAGTTCAGTTTCTGCTATTCAATATTGCATCATCCTGCAGCCTTCATCCTCCACCACCTTCTCTCTTTCTCAGACCTTGGAAAAGCTGTCTTTCTAAAAATTTCAGACATGAAATAAATTGACTGTGTGGCAAAAGGCAGGATTTCCCCCCCTCACTTATTATTGACCCTTATGCAAGCTGGAGGAGCCCCTTGTGAAATCTGTGAGGTTGGGTCAGCTGCAGAGCGCTGAGTCCGGGCACCTGAAGGACTGGGCACATGTGAATTTCTGCGTTTTCTGGAAGCGCCTGACCGAGTTATGTGTCACCGGACCCAGATGGTTTTGATTGCCTTTTGTTTTGAAGTTCTTGCAGTCTGTGCAAGCAGCCACGCGAGAGAGGATGAGGCTGTGGATGAGCTGAGTTCATCTTTAGGAGTTATATGGGACTTCTGCAGTGGTGGTGTAGGCAAGAAAAGAAGGGGATGCGGTGTGATCAGTATCTGCTTGTGACTCACCCCTTTTATTCTACCAGGTAAACACTTATTTAAAGAGCCATTTATTCTTTTTCTGTCTAGATGACCTTAATGGCTCTTTGATAGTGCTCCTTCCTCCATCTACAATGTGGTGATGCCCACAGTGCTCCTAAGAGGAGGGGAAGTTATTTATGTTTTAGAGGCACAAAGAAAACCAAGGACTTGCATGTCCTCAAATTGAAAACCTGAGGGCAACCAAGGAGCTGAACCTAGGTGTCCGAAGGGCTTGCTTTCTGGGAGTGCAAGGGGAATGGGAGATGCTGATGCTGGGCTCCTTTTCCCTGAGATGCTGCTGCAGTAGTGTGGCCCTTCCCCTCTTCCCAGTTTGCGCCAGGTGGGAGTTTCTGCCCTGGTTCCCCGGCCCTGGGTGCATGGGCACATGCTGAGCCACGGCTGTGTGTGTATCTGTGTCCATACCTAGTCCTGGTTATGTGTTTCTTTATGGGGTGCACCAGGGAGAACGGGAAGGGTGGAAAAAGCGTACAACTTGTGTCAGCAAGAAAGGGATTGTTGAGAACAGATGAAATCCCCCCAACCTGGCAGGAGGCCAGAAAAGCTGCCCACAATGTGTTGCTGCAGCGCCTGGAGAGACCAGACTCACTGTGAAGGGCTCGTAAAACTTTAGATCTGCTGGACAAGTGCGTTTCTCTTTGAAACCCTCTTTCTCTAAGTGCTTTTCCTCTAAAGCTACCTGTTTGAAATCCATTTCCTTTAAGTGCCTTTCTTCTAAAGCTAAAATTAACTTGACTTTAATTTTAAGATGACTTCGTAACCGCTGGACGTCCCCAGGCGCAGTGTGTGGAGCGGGGAGCTGCAATTCCGGATGCAGCTGGGTCGGGGGCACCGTGCTCTTGCCTGCCTCAGCCCACGGGGTGTGACTTCACGCATCCTGGGGAAGAGCTCTGCATCTCCCTTCCTTTGCCAAATAGCACCGAGATGTGAAGAATTTCCCATCTTGTGCGAGTGAAATATGGTTGAGAAGGAGAAGTTGTTCTGCTTGACCTGGGATGCTGTATAGCAAAGGAGGACCTGAAGGAAGATGATGGTACCCAACAGACTACAAGATGAGGGTATCCCATCTAAGCACCAAACTTTTACAGCTGGTATTTTCCATTTTTAAAATACTTTCACATATGTCCTTCTCCTGGGGATGCATCTGTCCTCTGGCCTTCAGAATTTTGACATTTAATGCTAAAATCTGTAGTAGAGGAAAGCCCAGAAGTATTGGAGTAGCTCTTCTCAGGTCAGTTATTGTTGTTTGCTCTGTCTGGTGGCTGGCACGCTGCAGATCCCAAGAGAACAAGTAACTAGATCCACAAACAGCGTGTCAGAGCAAGAGACAGTTTGTATTTTTGTGGTGGTCAATGAGAAAGTACTGGAGAAAGAGAATCATTAAAAATGTCAATTCTGGGAAGTCGGATGGTCCAGCAGAGCAAAAGCAATTTATAAGCGCCAGTAATGAGGCTGTCAGTTTTACAGCCCATCAGGGGACTCTCTAACAAGCAATATTTAGACAAAAAGCAAAGTAGATGATGATGTCATTTGTGCCTTTATAAAATAGAATTTGATCCTCCAAAAGCTGTTCTAATGGTCCTCTGGAGGAGGAAGGTCCTACTATGCTTTGGGATCTCTTTTGGTGTCCTGTTCAAATGCTTTGTCTTTGGTGGTTGCCAGTGAAGGACACAACAGTACTTTGGGACCTCTCTGTGTTCTGTGTGAGATGACTTGTTTCTTGATTTGTACGTAGGTCGTGTGTGGTAGGTGACCACTAACTCATTGGAGAGCATCAGAAGGGCAGGAAACTTGGACTTTCTGGGGAAGAATGAACATATATATTTTTCCGTGCTGCCTCTTTTGTGGTGAAGTGTTTATGCATTACAAGGAGAACTGCAGTTGGTTTAGATGGGTTCAAACCGAGGGAACAGTTTCTGGGTCCTTTGATTATTCCCCATGAATGTTAAAGTAGACAGTCTTTGTTAAACGCCTCTAAAGAGATCAAGGCCCTCTGCTTCTCAGGTGGTGGTGGCTTCTGTGACTGTGCTCCCACTTCTTAAGAGTCTTTATGCTCCCTGTCTCTGAGAATCCTTACTTTACAAACCATGAGCCAAGACATTGTGATTTGGCTTGAACTGGTGTGGGAACTTTGTGGCAGAGCATGAAAATGTCTCCAGGTTCCGAAGCGATTTATTAATGCCATAGTGCTAGTCTATCACCCATGTCCCAAGATGAAGAACTCCTGCTATCCGTAGTAAGGTAGCAGCAGGAGGTCTAGGGCAATTTAATTTCGTTGCTTTGGGGCATGCAGTAGTTTGCTTTGTGCATTCAAAACGTATGGAGTTGTTTGGAGTGACAGTGACACTTTCATCTTGAGGCATGTGGGTTTGTGATGTTTTGAATGTATGGCTCAAGTTGGCTAAGCAGAAGTTGTTATGGTGGACTTTGGTTCTTTAAGATGTTGACTGAATGAAACCACCAGCTGGTTGTCCCTGGCCACCACAAATATGAGATACCAGCAGTAAACCGAGGAGAGACCGATTTGAACCACAAACCTTGAGAGGAAACTCCATTGTTATGCTAAAAAACTTGGTTTATGGGCAAAGAGGAGGCACACCTTGTGTATATAAACCCAAAATTTTATTGCTAAAGTAATAAAAATCTTAAGAGTCTAATCATTATTAGTCCAGATCCAATTATTAAAGGGAAAGAAATAACAATGCAGTTAGGATTGTTACACAGTGCCTTCCTTGCTTGGTGGTTTCATTCAGGGGGTTGTGGTGGGTCACCAACATCTAGAGTTCTTTGCCAGAAGGAATACAATGTTCACATTGATGGTTTCTTCTTACTTTAGGGTCCGCTCGAAGTATTTTTCTATGTTTTCTAGCATGCTTTTACACCTCGCTCTTTCTTCAGTTCCATATTACATCTGAATTTACTGTATATGGTGGCTTTTATGTATGTAATATACTATTTTTGTTCTCTTGTTTACCCTGAACACATTTTTATCCAGGTCTGCATTTCTTTAACAGACCTTTGGTGTGTTGTTTGTATCGCTCTGTTTATGGCAGTAGCAATACCATGCTACAGGGCTACATGATTATGCTGAAGTTGGCAAGAAGTCGCCTGAGTTTTCTGGTTCCACAGCAGTCATTACGGGTTTCCATCTACTCATGGAGCTATTGTAGACGGTGGAGGTTATACCATCCCTGTAGGTGGGAATTAAAGATAGAAAATGATAAAATGGCAGTTTAGAAATAAGTTATGAAGCATGACAATGTAATAACCAACATGTCGTTTCCAAGATAGATGGTATGTTTCGTTTCATGTATTTTCGTGTGCAAGATCTTAGTTCTTCCAATAATGGAAGGTCGTATAACTCTCTCACTTAGGTAGTGACAAGGCACTTGCATAATAAACACACTTTTGGAATGGGGGGTGGTTTTTTAATGGATAAAAGATATTTGCAGCCGTGAGTAGTTACTGACAGAGAAATTAGGTCTGCTTGCATGGCAGATCAGTGGTTGCAAATTGCAGTGCATAAACCATCTAATGGGTGCTGCTGGTTAATGATGGTGAGGCAGAGGAGCAGAGGCACAGTAGAGGAAGATGATGAATATCTGAGATGTCATTTTTACAGAAAGATAGGATTAATGCTTTTATGGGCAAAAATAACCGGCATTAGGAAGGCAGAAGCTGAGTCTCAGAAGTTAATAGTATATTCCTTAATTGCTGCCCAAAATGAATCTAATTTATGTACTCTTACAGCTCGTGTTACTGGAACATCAGAGAGCCTTTTAATCTTTAATGTATTTATCATCTTAATTACCCTGGAAAGGGTATCCATGTTCTACAGGTGGTGAGCAAAAACACAGGGAGGTCAAGTGACCCCACTGGTTTCATGAGGGAGCCTTTATCAGAGCAGGGATTTGAACGAGGGGAATTAAATTAGTCCTTGGGCGTTTCCTTTCTCTTGCTGGAGGAGGGATGTGCGCACCTGCATTTCTCCCTGGAAAAGGTGCAAAGGGTCACACAGAAAGTCGCCATCCCAACAGAAGAGACTGCGTCCATAGAAATCCCAGGTGAGAGAGGCTGGCAGGAACCAGAATCGGGAGCAGAGCCAGGAAATCTTTCTCCCCAACGTGCTCAAAGGGCACTGCCTGCATCAGTCCTGCCCTCTGTAGCTTTGCCCCGTATACGTTTACGGGAATTTTGTTGCACAAAGCGTTGGACACTCGAGGTCTGTGTTCCAGATGGCTGCAGATTGAAATGAGCCATCTCAGACATACAGATGATTATTTTTCCTGTCTTCCTGGGTGCTCCAAATAATTTATACAGGTCCATATGTTCCTTGCTAGCTCCCCTTCCTTCTCCCAAGCAGTAATAAAGCTCCCAACATCAATCAGTGCCCAAGTCCAGTTTCTGTTCCTCGTGAGGGATGTGTACTCTCTTTGGAATGGCTCCTTTTTTAACTGTTTTAAGAGATTGTTCAGGGCTGCGTCTTAATCCTGGAGCAGACTCATATTTAATCAGCTTTGCCTTGTCAAAGGAAATTTTGCATCCACAAACCTGTAAACAACAAAGATCCTTTCTGCAAGCTCGCTGTGGCATACGTTGTCATAATGACAGAGCAGCTCCCAGGAGGGAACAATTCACACCGGAGATGGCTTTTTCTTTTCGTTGAATTTTATCCCAAGGTGTTTTGGTGACTGTGTCTCCTTCCCTGCTTTAATATCGCTTCTTTCTTTGACCTGACTTGCTCCTGCTTGTGCTCTGAAGCCAGCTGAGATAGGAGCTCTGCAGCCCAGTCCTGCACACGCTGGTGCTCAGTGGCATGGTGGGAAGCAGCCCTGTGCCTCATGCTGGGACCTTGGACAGCGGGACCTTCCAGGAGACACAGAACTTGGACAAGTCTGAGTCTCGTGGTTCTGAGCTACCACCCTGCTCTTCCCTTTTTCCATCTGGTACAAGACTGCTGTGCCCTCATGAATAAGGCCTGTGTGTTTTAACTGGGAGAAGCTGACAGTGTGTCTGTTCTGCTGTGAACTGGGATGAGGAGCTTCCAGCCATGGAGCATGAAGCACTCATGGGTTGGAGCCATGTCCTGCCTCTTGGAAGCACATCAACTCTCGTCTGCGAAGCAGAAATCAAGACTGAGGGAAGAGAGACGAGTAAACTGGAGTATCGGAAATAGGTGAAACAAAGCTGTTGCTTGTGCTAAAATGTGTGTGCTTGCAGTTTATCATAAGGAAGGGGAAGACAGCAGGAGCCTTTCTACATGGAAACCTCCAGCAGGAAACTTGGGCTGGTATTTTAGCCTGGTGTTTTTGGTGGAGTATATCGAGAAACAGCAGCACAGTAACACCCTCAGATATGTTACTTAGGAATAGCAGCCCTTCCACAAGGGTATGTGCATCCAGTTAAACCTGTCGGAGGAAGACCGGCCAAGCTCACCTGTTACCAGCCCTGAAGTGCTGCCTCCAGGAGCTGGGTGCAGCTTTAGAGGCGTTTGCTGGGGTTTGGCTCTGCCTTCCCTCTCCCTGCCTGCGAAGAAGATGGGATCCCATCAGACAAGATGTTAAGCTGGGGTTAACTGGCTGTTGCTGGTAGGAATGAAGAGGTCCTGTCCATCCAGAGCATTTCTGCCTTTTCAGTTCAGAGAGAGGCGCTGTGAAGCCACACAGGAATCACCTGTCAGTTCGTGGAGCGAACCCAAGCCTGAGAGCTGCTGTCATTCCTGCGTGTCCCAGTCCTTGCTACCCTGCCATGCAAAAGTGGCCTGAAATACCTGCAAAGAGGGAGCGACAGCTTCTGTGGCAGAGGGCTGAGTCTCCCCGGCTTGCAGCAGTGGAGCTGTGGGTGATGTTTGTGTGCAGGGAATGCTAGGGAAACTTTGCTGAAGGGAACTGAAATCTGGGCTACCGGTTGCCTACAGTTTGCCTGGCAGACCATAGCTGAACAAATTCACCCTTTTGGCTCGCGGAGGGGACCATGGAAAGGCAGCCTGCAGCAGCACCAAGCTCCGGGGCTTTCCCAGCACAGGGGGGACCCCTTCTAACAGGCTTTCTGCCTGCCCCTCCAGTCACCCTTGTTGGCCCAAGAAAGCAGTTAGAGAACTCAAGCACATGACTGACCTTCCAGCTTTCTACTATCCATCCGTTTGTTACACCCTTCAGAGTTAGGATGTGTCTACCCTGGAGCACAGCTTGGCATTTGCTCCTCCAAGTAATTTATCTTGTGTTTTCGCCTGGATTAAGCGATAGGCTCCATTAGCCTGCGCAGAGCTCTGTGCTGCAAAGGCTGGTCTGCATCTGCTAACCAAGCACTGTCTGGGTTCCTGCACAGCACGGTGAGGCACACATCCTTGTAGACTGTCAGCTGCCCAGCGCCATCTGTCTGTCCCCATGGCTGTCAACCCTACTGTAATATAAATCCTAGTGTCTTGACTCTTTTTAATCTGCAGGAATCCTTTATTCCTCATGTTTGCAGTTTCAGTATATGCACATACCGCATCTCGCTGTGCTTTGCCTCTTCTTCTACCCTTCAGTTTATACATGTCAGAAAACTTGGCTCTATTAAGACAGAGGAGGTGGTTTTCAGCCTTCTCTCCCTTAGGATTTTGGTAATCACTTTAACTTGATTGGAGAACACAGGCAGGGCAGTAGCTTTCCCTGGGTCAGAGTTATCAATTTTTCCTTTATGCGCTAGGCTGGGTGGCCTTTGCCTTGTAAAAAGAGACTTGTCCTTACGTTGGAGAAATCACATTTATTTTCTAATAGTGATCTATACTATGATGCAAAAGATCTGTCTGTTTTCAGCCCTCCAAAAAACAAATGGAGAGAGGGAATGTGAAGGTTCATTGGCCTTGAATTGCCTCTGTCCTTCCGGGCACCTGTGTCAGAGGCCGATCTTCTGAGTTAAAGTGTTGGCTCTGTTGCAGAGCTGGTAAGAGAAAAAAGAGAGGAAAAGAGCTCGTTGTGATGAGGAGCAGGGAGAGAGGGTGATTTATTGAGAAGACAGGTTTAAAATATTCCTTTCTAATGAGAATGTAGCTGCGCTTTCTGCTTGGGTAGTGCAAAGCGCAAATGACTGATGCTAAACCTACCTCCCCTCTGGTGTTTGTGCAAATTAAGACCATTTGAAGATCAAAGGAGATTCAACTTCCTTCCTGGAAGGATGTTCTCTTGATGTATATACCTGTCCTGCTCTGCCTGAGAGTGAGATAGGAACATCTATTGGAAATAAGTAAATTGCTCAGATTTGGACTGACAATAAAATAATTACCTCAAACCTTCAGCAATTGTTCCGCAAAAATGCTGGATATCAGCGTTAATCACAGAGAGGGGTTGATATGGTGAGAATTACTAGAGGCTTTTGCTTTCTTTTTTTTTTCCCCCCTTGTTTTTGAATAACTCTAATCACAGCCTCATCCAAGCCTGGGATATAATGAAGGGTTTCAGCCAGGCTCTTCCCCGATAGCCTATCATTTATTTTAATATACCGGCAACACCATCTGTGCTTGAGGCTTTATTAACGTGGAGTGAGGCCAAGAGTTTCTCCGGTTTTATTCCTTTCCAAGGTTGCTTTCCCCACATCCCCCCTGTTCTCCGATGGCTGCTCAGGCTGAGTTGCTTGCTCAGCTATTTGCACAGTTCAGTTTTGCAGGAGTGGATGCTCAGGCTTGTGCTTATGTTTAACAAGAATCACAGAATCGTTTTGGTTGGAAGAGACATTTAAGATCTTCGAGTCCAACTGTTCATCCAGCACTGCCAGGGTCTCTAAACCACATCCCTCAGCACCCCATCCACATGTCTTTTAAACACTTCTAAGGATGGAGACTCCACCGCCTCCCTGGGCAGCCTGATTCAATGCTTTACCACCCTTTCTGTAAAGCAGTGTTTCCTAATGTCCATCCTAAACCTCCCCTCGTTTAATCTTGTCCTATTGTTTGTTACTTGGGAGAAGAGACCAACACCCACCTTGCTCCAGCCTCCTTTCAGGGAGTTGTTGAGAGTGATAAGGTCTCCCTGGAGCCTCCTTTTCTCCAGGCTCAACCCCCGCCAGGTCCCTCAGCTGCTCCTCATAAGACTTGTGCTCCAGACCCTGCACCAGCTTTGTTACCCTTCTCTGGACACACTCCAGCCCCTCAATGTCCTTCTTGGAGTGAGCAGCCCAAAACTGAACCCAGGATTCAAGGTGTGGCCTTACCATTGCCCAGTACGGGGGGACAATCCCTGCCCTGGTCCTGCTGGCCACACTATTGCTGATACAAGCCAGGATGCTGTTGGCCTTTTTGGCCACCTGGGCACACTGCTGGCTCATATTCAGCCACTGTTGACCAACACCCCCAGGTCCTTTTCCTCCACACAGTTTCCAACCACTCTTTCCACAGCCTGTAGCATTGCAGGGGGTTGTTGTAACCCAAGTGCAGGACCTGGCACTTGGCCTTGTGGAACCTCATACAACTGGCCTTGGCCCATCAATCCAACTTGAGGGTGATGCAGTCGCTGGAGCTGAGCTTTGTCCTCCTGGCCACCCATTCTGCAGACATAATGTGTGTCCCTTGGGGACCCCTTGTTTTGTTTAGCAGTGTCATGTGCTGTGCTCCTGTAAGCTATCAGAATCCCAGCTAGCTACCCCTGTAAGTTGGATGAACTGTTGCATCCATCATACCAACGGATGGATGCCCATTATGAAGTGATCTGGATGCTGCTTTGACGTCCCCGTCAGGAACCCAGCCCTTGCACGCATGGCATCGTTCTGCGCTTTTGCTGCGTGTGCAAGTTATGCTGCCATTTCTCTTTGCACGCTTGAGGTCAGGTCTAATGCCAGTGGAGGATTTCAGAGATGCCTTGATAGCTTCCCCATAGCACCCCATCGACCTGGCATGGGACTGTCCCACGTTGAGTTGCCCTGATTTTGTTCCCTTTCAACAGAGCTGTCACAAAACCTGGACATGAGTGTGTGCTTTCATTTAGGATTGAGGAGAGATCTCAGCACCTGCATTTCCAGACCAGGCAGAAGCTGTTCCTTCCTGAGAGTAAGGGAGGTTGCTTTGCCCTGCTCAATTCTGGATTTCTTTGCAACTGTCCGTAAGCAAGTTCTGGAAAATAAGGTGGAATTCAGTATAAATATCCTGTCAGGAAAATATCTTCCTCATGGGTTTTGTTATTTTCATAAATCATAGAATATTGGGTTGAAAGAGACCTCAAGGATCATCTGACCCAACCTTTCTTGGCAAAAGCACAGTCTAGACAAGATGGCCCAGCACTCCGCCCAGCTGAATCTTAACAGTGTCCAATGTTGGGACTCCACCACTTCCTTGGGGAGATTATTCCAGTGCTGACTGGAATTTCTGTATCTCTAAGAACTGGGTAAATACAGTCTCTTTCTGGTTTTGGTTGTAGGGAGTGTTGGGTAGAGAGTTGAGTATAGTATTAGACCAAATGAATAGCCTCAGTGAAGCACTTTCTGGTTCTGTGTGCTCTCTTGTAGCCAGAACGTGTTCCTGTGAGTGCTGTTTATGAAAGCTAGATTTTATTAAGTACAAATAATACACTGTTGATTCAGAAGATGTTTTGGGGTTTAGTGGGCAAGGATGTAGTCCTCCAATAGACATCTACTGCCTGTAAGTATGCAGCTGCATAACATCTGGGCTGGAGGTGGGTTTCTTTGCTAGACAAAATGGAGCTGCATACTGCTGTGCCCTTCATTGCCTTTATGGTAGCCAGCAAATGCAATCGTGATTGCAGCCTTTCTGTGGTCCTGTGCCACAGACTTATATCAAGTTATGGAGCATCAGCTGAAGCACAGTAGCTGCTTGTGCATTTGGGCTTAGTCTGCAGTGACCTCAAGGTCATGTGCCATCACCTGGCCATAGAGAGACAAGCTGAGCTAGGTCAGAGCACCTTACATTTTACAAGGTTTGATTAGTCACCACGGTGTGGGCTCTGAAGGTGAATATGAGGGTTTAAAAAACACCGTGACTCTTAATTCTTAATATATCCTGAATCTGCTTCAAGTTCCTGCCAACGGTGACACTGGATGTATTACACAGCATGGGTGGGCAGGAAAGTCCCTTGTCCTCGTCTCCCTGGAGGGGTCAGGAGAGGTCTGCAGCTACCCAGCGTGCTGCTGAGGGTGCTGGAGTCCCTCCTCATGGCCTGATGGCTCACTTGCTTCCCTCCTTTGCTCTGCACTGCTTAAAACCAGACTTTACTAATCAGGTTCTCCGGTGATGAGTACTGGATCATAGTGCCCCCTCCCAGGCTCTGGATAGTGAGGCAGAGTTTTTCTCTGCAGTCGCTTCATCTTGGTGTGGATGGTTGTTAATGCTCAGAGTGAATATCCCTGCTGAGTCATGGAAGAAAAATAGGACTTATTTATGGCTGGGTGAGTAGGAAAGCCTCGGTAATGTTTCTGAAAGAGATCCTGGGGAAAATCCTAGGGACAGTCCAGTTCCAGGAGAAATTTGGGCTGAGAGTTATTTTTATTAGTCCTGTTAGCACAAGAGAGTGAGTTTGGATAGTGAACTGGGGACTCTTGGCAAAAAGGAGAAATTAAAGCAAATCCTCTGCTCCCAATCATTGTGAGAGGCAGGAAGGATGATACAGTGAGAACACTGACCTGGTAGGATGCAGGAGAACAAAGAAACAGAGAGAAAAATAACAGCCATCATTTTGACCCTAAATTCTGAGTGTCATCCTGCCGCTCTGCCTGTCTGGAAGAGGATCCAGCAGAGCTGGAAGAGGTATGTGGAAGAAGGAGGGTAACCAAGAATAACCAAAATGATAAAATGACAAGAGTAACCAGAGGGTAAATGGGATTCTGGGCAACAAATGACTACACAGACCTTGACCGCGGCTGGTAAAATCACAGGGGGTGTTGAGCAGGGGAAGAAAGAGTGACTGTCCCCTGATACCAGACCTGGGGAGCACCACACGGAACAGGCAGGAGGAGGCAGGTTCGTAATAAATGATGTGATACTTGGCTCAGTGCATCGCTAACCATGGGAGAACACCTGTCCACGGGTTGCTGAGGATGCTCACGGTTTGCTTCTCCATTTGGGTAGGCAATTTCACAGAGGAGAAAATCCGTCCCTATCTTTCAAATACAGAAATCCCACGTCTGGCTCCGTGAGTCTCCAAGCCGTAAAGTGCCGCGTGCCAGGAGGATGTGTAAGGGGAGCATCGCTGTGTGGTGGTCCTGATCATAAGCTTATCTGTTTAATTACTGATGGTTTGGCTTTTTTTTTTGGTGTGTGTGTCCTTGAACAAATCACCCATCCTGTGCCCGAGTCCTGATGTTCTTGGACGTGACAACATCGATGCTTCTATGGGGTTTTATTAATTTAGGGGGTTTTGGGTAGATACTGTTTCTTTTACATGTTTGCAGAGGGTTATTACCTGTATTACCTGTGTATTCTCAGATGGCCTTTCAGCCATTACAATAATAGAAATAATTAACAAGAAATTCTGTCTCTTCCTCCCTGTATTACATTTTGCTCATAAACAAGATGTTGACAGTTGCTGAGACAAAAATACGCGCTGCAGCCTGCTGAAGAGGAAAGCTGTGACCCCTGGATCAGCAGGAAATTGCTGCAGGCTGCAGAGTGAGGCAGGGAAGTATCAGCTGTGTGTTTGCCCAGCATTTAGGCTTTTTGGTGAGCATCTGCCTTCAGAGACGGGGTGTGGGGCTAAACTGACCCAGTACAGCCATTCTTACATCCTCTCACTTTGGCACCAGCTTCCCCCTGCAGCCCTCAACTGTATGCCAGGGACAGAAACCCCAGAAACCATCTGGATCTGTGCTCGGGCAGGGAGATGTGATTCAGTATGTAAAGGTTCTTCCCAAGGTGCTTACCTGCACAGCGTCTTTCAGGTTTACCAGGCTCCACAGAAAACATTCGTATACCAAAATCAGAGGTGTGACCTTGCTGATGATTTAACTCAGGGACCAAAGATATGCAGCTGAGCACAGACACCGGTGTAAGCCCATGTCCTCCCCTTCCCTTGCTGAGGGCTCCGTGCTTTTTCCTCTGCGGCCGGTCTGCCCTGCAGTTGTTGTCGCTGTTGGGCTGAGTTAATTTCCCACTTGCAGCACAGGCAGCATCTTAGGTCTTCAATGCAGAAAAGCTGGTGCAGTAGCGTGGAAAGTAATGGCATTTTCAGCAAGGCAGCGACAGGTTTGCTGTGCTGTGTTTCACAGGATCTCGTTTGCTATTCACAGATACTGAAATGGAAATTTTTTTGTATGCACAAATTGGCTGTGGATTCCCAAAGCCACATGGATTCTGGGTCCAACAGCTCATATGGAAATGAGTGGTTTGTTGCTCCTCTGGCTTTGGAAGATCTTTTGTTATCTCCTAGAAATGGACTTTGAAAAAGAAACTTAAGCTCCTGTTCAAGTAAATGTGGACAAATAACGTTTGTCAGTCAAAGGACAGGCTTATAGATCAGGAGGTTGTGATGAACTGGTTTGAGTCAGCAATTCTTCTGGTCTGTCGATTTAACTTCTAACTAGGCTTGGCTGGTAATTGCCTAAATCTCTCGACTGATTCACAACATTATAGGATAAGGCCAGTAATTTATCTTCGGTGTTTAGGGCTAAATTTCACAAGGCTCTGCAGTTTCACTTTTCTGTCCCTACAACAAATTGCAGATCTTAGGCGGCCTGTAGAGGTTTTGTTCGTGCTGTGGAAAAGGCAGCCTTTCCCCTGGGAAGTCCCTGTGCAGAATATTTGCAGTTATAAACCAGAAAATTTGGGCTTATTCAGGCACAGCGCTCTCCTGACCAACAGACTGTGACACTTTCGAAACAGCCAAAAGAAACTTCTGGTTCCCAGCCTTTTCTTGGCTCTGTGTTTCTGAAATGTGCTGTCGGATAACAATTTCCTTCTCAGGGAAGGCTGTTAACGTTGCCTTTGAGATCAGAGCCTACTCACTGACTTGTTTGTGGGATTTTGCAAGACCCTTTGGAAGATAAATGACCAGCCTCCTGCTTGAGGTCTGATGAGGTGCCCGTGTCTTTCTCCAGGATGATTACTTTTAGCACGTAACATGGAGATTTATCTGCACACCAGGAGATATAAAATCCTAGCAAAGGTCTCTAAATATTTCATTGTGCCTTCTGCTGCTCCTGCTTGTTTTTTTTGACCTTTGTTGCGTCCTCTTACCTGGTGGGTGATGATGTGTCCTACAAACCTTCCAGACTGGAGGTGAGAGTCACCCGCAGTGAGTTCAGACTAAGATCTCCCATCTCCCTGTTTGCTTGGGGTGTGAACAAGTCTCTGCATGATGGAATATGTGGCCTGATGCATCCCATCACCTGACAAGAGCTGGGAGATCTCAGGAAGAGTGGCTGCCCACAGCTGGGCATGGGCCTTGAGGGAGGCTCCCTTTGAGCTCTGACCCTGTTGCATGTCTCACCTGGTGGACAAGCAGCAGCTGGCCAGTATGGGGCAAATGACTTCTGCTTGGTGCCATGGAGGAGGAAGAGAGATCTGCTTACATGTACGGATCAAGTCAAGTTGGGGAGGTGGTCATCAAGAAGAAAATAAGGTTGCTTATGGTTGGAAAGCCTGTACATGTGAATTCAGTTCTTCAGTGTATCTACTGTCCTTGAAAACCACAGTGCCATCAGGCCGCTACAAAAATGAGTTTAAAAAGTGTCCTCTGCTTATTCCTTCTGTGGGGCTTCTCAGTGCTTTCTTTCTATGTCTGTCTCTGCAGAGTTTGTCTTCCCAGAGGACACGGTATAACGCTTGTCAAGTCAACAGAAAGCTTTCTGGCCCGTTTTGTGGGCTTTGGAAGCTGAGCAGTAGAGCAGCCATCGGCATTTAGATAATAAACATTTGCTGCTACTTTGGAAGTGGATTAAGCTCTGAAGCTTTATCCAGATAATTTTGTGGAGGTTCTTGCACATCAGATCATTTCGTCATTATTTGAACAGATGATGGCAGCAAAATCAGGAGATCGTTTAGAGATACTCATATTCCAAAATGTCTTCTTAGAGCCATGTCACATCACTGTCCTAATCAAGAGAGTGGTCTCTGACCAGTTCCAATCAGGGTAATGCCCTTTCAGTGTAAGTATATTGTTACGGCTTATCTTAATTTGCTTGGAGAAACACCAGATCCGTTCCTTTCTGAGCGGAAGGATTGGGATGGAGAATGCCACGGCACCGGGTGCAGGTGCTTGGGGGCAGCAGCAAACCCCGTGGAGAATGAAGTCACGCAAACTTTAATCTGGCCTTCTCAGCCGAGCAGGAGCAGCGCTCTGTGCTGTGTATGAAATAAATGGAAAATGCAGAGAACAGATGAACTGAGGATGAATTAACCCTTTCACTTGCAGAGCTGTCTGGGAGGTGATGATGATTTTACAAGGTTCGGTGGGTGGCAGCAAACTTCAACGAGATCTTGAGATGCTCATTGGCCTCCAAAATCTCACCCATAACTGTAGGTAGGTGCTGCAGAGAGGAGGGAGGTTTTGCTTCTCTGCAGCCCCTGGAATAGCCACTCCACAGCAATTAAACTTTATATCTGAGGACCTAGGTTGAAGGTACAATGCCAGAGGGGTGTGGAGGTAGGGCTGGTGCTTGGTTTGAAGTTTACTCTCTCAAGTCAAGGCACCTCTTCAGGGCGTAGATGAAATCTGAGGAGGAACCAGGAGCTGCAGGGTGCAGGCGCTGGCCAGGCACTGTACCAGTTTGCTGCTCAGTGCTGAGTCCCAGCAGTACGGTTTTACACCATCAACGCCATGGAACCAGGTCTGCTTGTCGGGGATTGAATTTGGCCTTGTGCAGAACACAAAAAGCTGGGTCCTGCCGGTACATACCCTGAAGTTACCGATCTAGCCAGTAACCACAATTCCTCCTCTCTGTTGGAGACTTTTCAGTGTTAAAGTGTTCGAGATCAGCTGTTTCCTCCATTGCAAGCACAAAGGGAGCTGCCTTCTCCACCTTTTGTCTACCAAATATATTGGTGGCTCCTGCTTTTGGACAGACCAGCACCAGACTGTCACATTCTGCCTCCTGGGAGAGTTTTTGTCTGTCAAACTCACTTTATGCTCAGCCAGAACAGACTCAGTGAAACCATTTGGGTTTGATTGCCATCAGGATTCTGAGCCATTATTACTGAGAAATACCCACCAGCTTTGAATGCTTGTTGCCTCATGGCCCAACTTTCACCAAGAAACGTTGCTATGAACTGAGTGGGAAGCATCACCGAGATAATTTTTGTTGTGACAGTAAAACAGGACTTTGGATGAGGTTGGCAGAACTCAGTGCTGGCCTGAACCTTTGTGACGAAATACAAATTCCTCTGCTCAGCTGGAACAGGATGATATCCATGCTGAACGTATTTGCGGATTTTGCCCATGCTTTCTCCACTGGCTCTGGGTCTTCCTGCCTCCATTTGGCGGTAGGTACATCCCGTCGGTGCTTTCAGGTTTGCATTCCCAGTCCACAGATGAAGATAACACTGCCTGCTTGTATTAGAGAACGGCTGTGAGCGCAATTAATAACGCTGAAAAGTAATGGAAGAGCTAAATATCGTTACATAATGAGACCTCATTCACAGTAAATGATGTGAGAAATGATTTCTTGCAAAGAATAACAAATTGCCACAGCTTTTTAGCCTAATTGTAGATGCTTGATTCTAATTTGTTATTTGTCATTTCAATGTTAATGAAGAGTTTTAGTTATAATTACCGCATTTATGGCAAACAACACATTATCATTTTCCAATGTGTGCGAAGCACCGGCTTCTTTAGAAACAGAAGAGCTGAGTAATTATCCTTGTTGTGCAGCTCCGGGGAGGGCTCTACAAGTAACAGCGTCCAGCTCCCTCTGCAGAACAGGACTTGCACAAGATGCTTCTCAAAGGTGGCTGAGCTCATTAACCCCCTTCTCCATTTGGAGGAGCTGAGCCTCAGAGACATGAAGTAACTTCCCCAGGGCACTCATCAGTGTTCCTGGTGCCCGGATCCCTTCTGGACAGCATCTTCTCTTCATCGCTCACGTGACGCAAAAGATGGCCAGTGCTACCATTTTGGTTGGCACTAAGTTTCCCAGTTTGTCCTCGTTATCATAGTCAGGGAGGTGATCCTCAAGCCCCATTTACTGGCATATTGCAGAGATTTTGCTTAATAAAGACTGGGTTTGACTCCCATGGGTGGTGATGGGGGAGTTTCATGGGTTTCTAAGAGCATCTCATCTCAGGCCTGGAAAGTTGTGGTGTGATTGGAAGCCCATAACTGCTGTTTTGAAATAAAGCAGTGTAATATTTGTGAGTTCCCCTGTCCACTGTGATTGCATTGATAGACATTATAGTTTCTGATCCTGCATTTTAGCTACATCCCTTCATGTTGTCCTGCCTCATCCAATGATGGGGCAGACCAGTCAGGGCCTCTCTCCATGGGGTGGCAAAAGGCAATTTTGAGAAGCTCTGATGCATAGCAGTAGGAGAGAGAGGTCCTAGTGCATTGACTTGAGATGCTGGTGAATGTGTCGCTTCTCTGTGATGGGCAGCTGTATCATCCCATCCTTTTCCACGAGCAAGCTCTGTCTCAGCTGCTTTGAGGTTTGGCCAGTGTTATGAGAGGACCCTTGCTGCACTGGTAACAAGAAGCCTTTGACTTTCCAGTCTCAAGTGTCCGCGGTCCCTTTGTCCCTGGAACAATACAGTTAATTAGTTTGACTACCTCATCGCTGTAGCACTTCTTCCTGTGCTGGTGCTTGCACATGAGGATGTGCTTATAGAGTGCAATGCTGCACCGTTTCAGCCTTTGCTATAGCTGAATGAGCCAAATGTCTTTTGCTTTTCCTTTTAAGATGGTTTCTGGTTTTGGATTCTACCACGGAGACAGTCTGAGCGTGTCTGTTACGAACATCTCCTACATGTGGCTTTTCATTACCTGTTAGGGAAGGTGGATGCAGCTCAGAGAAAGATGCTAGGACACCAGCCACAGGGAGGTGCTTTACAAATATCTTAAGAGTCTGGAAGCAGCGTGGGCTGGAGGCATGTGCTAGACTTTGGGGACAGACAGATGTTCCAGTGCTGAGTACAAGACTGTGATCCTGTGTTAAGATCTATCATGATGTAGAGATTGTCTTAAAAGGGGGCAGACTGTTCCTTTTTCTCTCCTCTTCCTACTCTTAGTTCCTTGCTTTTGTAGACCAGGCTCAGCGCCCAGGATATGGCGTGTAACATGTTTGAAGTAGATTAAATCAATGAGCACTACTTTCGATTATCCCAGCCCAAGCTCGTTCACTGCCAGTGAAATACGGCAGGACTGACAAGGCGCGAGCGCTGCCAGAGCATTAACACTCCTCTGCAGACAGACATCAGCACAGGGCTGCCACGAGCCAATCCCTGCCTGCGCCACCAGTGACGGCTCCGGCTACCCTAATCTGGGGATGCTGAGCGCAGAGGAGGGAGCTGGAGGAGAGCACTGAAGTGCACTTCTGCCACCATGCCACTAATGAAATCCTTGAGCAGCTTCTGCAGCTAAAGCTTAGAGCCACTTCAGCCTTTCCAGTCAACCATGAGATGTCCTGGTCTGCTGGCTACAAGCTGGCAAAATTGAAAGCATTGCTGTTCATCTCACTGTGGTGAGAAAAACCCTGCCCTGTGGTAGTAATGCTGTTACTGGGGCTCAGGAACACAAAATGGGATAGAGCACCACACTCCTGCACACATCCCAGCCCTGTTGAGTTGGTGGCTCTGAATTAGTTACATCTCCATGGCGTCCACGGGTTTTCCTGTCTGTGTTGCAGACCCAGATACCCGCGGTATGATTGATCAAGGCAACGTGAGCAGGATGCACTCCAGCACCTCAGGGCAGTGGTGGAGTCCCCATCTCCAGAGGAGTTTAACAGACATGTCTGTGTGGTGCTGAGGGACGTGGTTTAGTGGTGACCTGGCAGAGCTGGGTGAATGGTTGGACTTGATGATCTTAAAGGTCTCTTCCAACCAAAATGATTCTGTGATTCTGTGATTTTTGGCCTGAATGAGGCTGCTGAAGTTGGCTCTAAGGAAAGCTCAGCCAGCCTTCGGCATCCTCCTACAGTGCTGTTCTGTGCCTTGGCCTGTTGGAGCAGTGATGTCATTTCTGATATAATGTGGTGGCACTTGATAAATTTATCTCGCTGCTGCCAAGTACTGGCTCTCCAAGCAAGTCAGCCCCCTGCCGTCCCAGGAGCTGCCCCTTCCCTTGCACAGCCTCCAAGGCCTGGAGTTACAAATCAGGAGACAGAGATTTCTGACCAGAGGAGGCTGCACAGCCTCTGGTCTGACACCACACCACTGGCATGGGATGAGTCCACATTCATATGAAGGCCATGTTTTGACAAAAGACCAGAGAGTGTAGCAACCCATGGAAACATCAGTCCTCAGACAGAAAAGAGCTACAAGATGTCACAATGTCAAAAAAAAAAAAAAAAAAAATACTTGTAGTGTTGATCTTTATCCGATCCCAGGCACTCTGCTTCTCTGGTGTTCAGGCTGCTGTAGCATTGGGCACAGCATACCATGAGGCACAAAGCCTTCATCCAGGAGGTGACCAACTCCAAAATCACCTTGAAATGGTCCTTAACTTGAGCCCCTTCCCCTGGGGAATCATTTTATGATAGCTGCCAGACTCCATGTGGGGCTTGCCAGCAGCGGTGAAGGGAGCACATTCCCACTGGCGAGGCTGATCTCTGCTGCAAATGGATCCATCACCCTTGTTTATTCCTGTGGGTGGATGGTGACCCGCAGTCACTCTGGTTCCTGTAGGTACCAGGCAGCCTGATACGACAAGAATTATGCTTCTGATGTATATTTTGTTTTAGTCAGTGCTGTAGTAACACTTTCTGGCACATCAGATCCTGTCACTTGGCTTCTAGTTTAGCTTGGACTTACATGACTTCATGGGATGTGCACAGAGGACTTCCCTCCCCCACTTTGTATGCTGTAAATTTAGGGTGGTGGTGTTCACTCAAAATGCTTGTCAGGAAGTAGAAAGCATCATTCACACTGCCTTGGTGTGATGCTGCGTGTCATTACCTCCCTCTCTGCCCTGTTTCCAAGCATGGAGTATTTTTGTGCCATTGCTTTCCTGGAGCTCGGAGTCTAATCAGCAGTCTCCTGGTACCCAGCTCTCCTGAGACCTTCTCAGTGCCCTGCCCTCCGAAGACTACCATAATTTCTGGTGTTTCTCTGCGTTTTAGGGTATAAAATCTGCCAGTGACCGAGGCCATTTGTAGACAGCAGGAATAAATCATTGGGAATTATAAGCACATTGGAAAATTGCTCTACTACTAGTAAGATCCCGCCATTTCCATTGTTCTCTTCCCCACCAGTTTGCTCTGCCCTTTGCTCGTTCCCTTTCCCCTCTCTGTTATTTCCCCAGGGCCCATTTTCCGTAGATCTACTGTGAACATTAGAGGTGGTTGGGAGAGGTTTTGGGAAAACCCACTCACTTCATCACCCGCCTAATGAAACTATTTAGTTTTTCTTCTCTGCTTCCTCAGCTGAACAAGGATGCTTTGCTCCACAGATTTTCAACCTTCACAGTTGTGAATTTTACCCTAAGTGGAGATGGGTAGTGACCATTTTGGGCTTACTGCATAGGGCATCCGAGTCTTCAGTCAGGTTCACGTTGACCTTAGTGACCAGTAAGGCGTTACGTAAATTAAACGAAACAGCATCTTTTCTTGAACTCTTCATTAGCACCAAGAATGAAGTCCAGGCAGGCACAGATTGTAGCTGTTGGATATCACCTTCTCCCTGGAGATGGGCTTCTCCTTGCAGCATGCACAATCTTCCTTCTGTTGAAGGTATCAGTGGACACTACAGGTGTATAACATGGCAGCACACCTGGGAGTCAGCAGGGTTTCACAGCAAAGGTTAATGCTGTTTCATCTGTTGTCCCACCTTTCGTATTCATTCCTGGAGCAGGAGCAAGATGAGGTTCAATTTCTGTCACAACTACACGCTCAGAGCAGCTTTCTGACCAGCAGAATTCTTCCCTCTTTGGTCCTATATTTATTTGACAATTTGTGTCTCCTTTCAAACGAGGGTTAAAATGTTTTCTGCATGTTCTACCTTCAAGCATAGGTAATACAGTCTGAGTGGATGCTAATGAGGCTTGAGAAAGAATATATTTGTTTTTCCTTAGCACCCTAGATACTTTGATACTTAAAATAATGGTCTTCTGAAGAGCATTTGTTTCTGAGTAAGACCATTTTACTGTGATTTAATATTGGTGCTATATTAGTGTCTAGAGCATCACATCCAGATGGAGGTGTGGCAGGAGGGGCTATTAAATTATGTGGGAAGAGGCTCTGACACAAGCAACTCACAAGAGAAACAGAAAAGCCCTACTAAATATTATATATTATACCCTTAATATTCTTGTGGTAAGGACGGAAAATGGAATAAGGGAGATTAATTTACTTGCCCGTGGTTATACAAGAAGTCAATTGCAAGGCTATTGAACCAGTGTCAGGAGCCTGAAGTCCTCATTTGGTGTTTCATCACAGGAACATTGAATCACAGTGGGAATCGATGCTCAGTTCTTGATGCTGGAGGAATATGGGATCAGACTTTTTCTGTTAGCAGATATAAGCACGTGCATTTTCCTTTTTCAGCTGACAGTGGCCAGTGCTCATGTTCCTATGTATTTGCATGAAAATGAGTCTCTGAGCTAATCAGATTTTATTTCTAGCATTTAATCGATGCTCAGGGCTTTGTGGTTTAATTACTATAATAACTGTTTGCTGAAAACACAGTTCAATATCTATTTTTTCCTTTAAAGGTCAACTCCATCATTTTCATTTCCAGCCATTTAGTACTTTATTGATCCTTATGTAATTTCATGAAGACTGCTGCATCTTGCCAGCCAAAATAAAGCCCAAAACTTGAAATAAGAAAAATACATTCTTTTTTTTAAATACAAAAATGGAAAATATCCTATTTTAGCCTGGCTGAATTCTTCATACAGCATCCCCAGGAAAAATGATTCTGAAAATTGCATTTGCTCTTTATGGAAGGAAAAAAGCAAACGAAACATCTTTGCTGAACCTGATTAATATCAGACATTAACTGAAGTACAGAGAGAGATTTTGCAGTTCAGCTGCTGATCCTTTGAAGTGTAGACAAGGATGTGAGCTCAGTCAGGAGGGCAGGAGGGTCTGTGTGGCATCTCTTGAGGGCTGAATGAGTGGGTCGAGTAGCCGCGTAGAGAAATGCCCTCTCCTCTCTGCAGAGGGCAAAATCATGTAGCTTCAGCCGGAGATTTGAAAGGTATTTAGTCAAATAACAGCTACTGCTGCTTGCTACCACCCTGCAGCAGAAATGAGATGCTGTCAGAGCAGAGGGACACATGAGGTGCTCTCCATCTGCCGCCTCTCCGGCTTTTTCACTCCCTCCATCGCAGCGAATTGACATTTAGCTTTGGTTTGCAAAAATATATCTGTCTTTCCCAGATTATGGGAAAGGGTGGTGGGTTATGGAGCAGAAAACAGCCTCGTTGAAAAACGGGCACTAAATGGTAGCGTGGGACCAATTCCCATTTCCTGTTCTTTTTCTACAAATACATGGGGTCAAATCCTACAGTTGTAGCTCGGGCAAAACCACCAGCGATTTCAGGGGGACCTGGTGCCAGAAAGAACTGAAAGATCAGCCTCATATAGATGCAAAGATCCTCGAACCATTTCAGCAGCATGGCTCTCGGCGGCATCGGGCAGCGCAGCTTCCCACCCGCCGCAGAGCGGCTCCATGACGACGCTTATCGCACATCGTGTTCTCTAATCCCCGAGGTGACTCGGGCAGATTGCCTGTGGACAGTAGGAAGAATTTCTGTTCTAGGGCTGCGTCCTCAGATGCTGTAAATCAGGAAACAGCCAACTAAGGATCTCAATGTTCCTTTAAGCTTTTTTAAAAATCCATCATTAAGGCTGAAATGTGCTTGCTATGGAAGGGTGATGCTTCCCCCGTACGGCATTGCCTGCAACTCTGCACCTGCGCGTGGCTCGCCTGGCAGTAACAGTCGTTAAATGTGTTGGGTTTATATTCTGTTGTATTCTAGTTCTTGATAACTTTACCAAATCTTAACTGTTTGAGCAGAAATTTTCCCATGGTGTTTGCCCTGGACATTTTAAGAAAATTTGAGCTAAAAGAGTGTTCTGGGCTATGAAGAGAGGGGAAACATAAACTATCAATAATTTTTTTGCTGGAAACCTCTGAGAAAAAACCTAATGGGCAATTAGAAGTGGTATCCTGCTGAACATGCAAAATGGGGTGTTTCTTTACTCATGAGTCTTGACTTTAAAGCTTTAATAACCTGTTTAAGGGAGCTTTTGTGTGCCATTTATTTACATACCACTATCCAAATATTACTACAGTAAAGCAGCAGTTGAAGAGCCACGTGCCCTATGACAGAAAACATTCAAGGGCTATTTTAGTGCTTTTCTCAGAGCACTAGTATATCTCTTGAAGAGTTTGTGTCAATCCCTGCACCCTGAATTCTTGTAAACTTTTGCCATACGGGTGTTTTACTCTGCCACCCCGCTGAAGTCCCTTGGTGGTTCTCCCTCCCCCAGCCCAAATCATGCTGGGCTGAGCTGGACTTGTGCAAGTGCCCTCGTTGCTTGCTGCGAGGACCAGGTGAGTAGTATTAACTCAGACTCCCATAACCCAGAGGATGCACTAAAAATCCTCAAAGAGCAACAAGATGAACCCAAAACTGTCATGAAGGCGCTGCCTTGCTTTGTGCATGCTGCTTCTCTTGGAGAGGAGCTGAAGAAGAAATGAAGCATGAAGACCTTCTGGCAGGCTTGGAAGCCCTTGAGATCCAAATCTGAGTTTCCTGTCTGTCGTGCCTCAACCAAGGGAACCCAGGGGTTGGAGTTTTTTTACCATTTCCTGTGAGACCACTCTGCGTTTGCTTTTAGCCTCAGGATATGAGATCTTGCAGTCGTGGTGCATTTATATCATAGAGCGGCCATTGAATTTTAGGTCTTTTTAGGAGTTTTTAAGGTGTTTCTCTGCTTAGTTCAGTAAGGCTAGTGGTATGGAGGCTGGACTACAGAGGGAGGGACAGAAGATAATACCATGGTCAGACCAGGAATCAGGCAGCTTCCGTGTGCAATAAACCACATGTGTCAGTAGTAGTACTGTGTGTGCCCCAGGTCCTCTGGCTTCACCACCCTTGTGCTTCTTCCTTCACCCTCACCCATCTTGTCTCTATGCTTTGCACTTCTCCGGAGTGAAACTTTCTGTTCAAAAACATGCAGGCAATTTGGTGCAGGAGCCTCCCCACTAAGTGAAGCATCAGAATTGGTCCTATATCTGTATCCAGCAGAAGAAAAGGGCTTCTTCAGAGCAAGAATCTGACCTGGAGTGGGGTGGATGACATTGTGCAGGTGTTCTCGGTGACTCTGGGAGTTGAAGGTAGAGAGACTTCTAGTTTGGGCATCCCAGATAAGTGCCCAAAGTTTGATAGGATATACCTCAAGTCTTCAGTTTTTCCCTTTCAGGTGATGACATGCGTGTTTCAGAGGAGGGCTAGCTACAGGCTGGCAGCTAAGGCATCCCAGTTCAGTTTCTAGGAATGCTTTACGTTCCCCGTATGGACGCTGACTATGTCATGAGTGAAAGCTGGTGGCTATGAACATTTGCAGCACACAGGAAAATGCATTGGCTAAAGCAGAGTGGGTTCTCACTGCTGGTAAGTCTGTGCGTTGCTCCAGGAGCTGTGCCAGGGCAGAGCAGCGGAGAACCTGATCCAGCGTGTGCTCAGCTGGAGACATCGGCGTTTCCATAGGGCAGGTTTGCATTTCCTCTCCCAGAGCACACACAACTTTTGGACACGGTGCAATCCAGTAAATGTTTAGTCGTACAACAAATTGTGACAGCCAATTCATTGTGGTTTTAACATCTTGAGCCTGTCTGGGATGACTTAGAGAGAAACAGAGAGTTTGTCTGTGCCAACAAGTGTTTTGAGGGCACTGCAGAGGAACTGAGCTTACAGAGAGGTGCAAAGGCAGAAGGGCAGTGCCTTTGCCAGCCTCAGCAGGTGGCTGCTTGGTGCAGGCAGATCAAAGTGGGAAACAGCTTGAAAAATGCAAGGGGAAAGGAAGAGGAGAAACCTGACCTCATGCCATGGGGAAGGAAGTGTCAGAAGGATCGATAAGGTCAGGGAAGAAGTTAGGAAGCCCTTTTTAAGCTGCTGCTTTTTAGATGAGCGTGGCGAGTTGTCCTCCCCGTCTCCCTTTCTCTCTGGAGAGGTTTGGGTAGGTTGTGGCAGGCGATGGAGCGCAGCCAGGCTTGGGTTGTAGCTGAGCAGACAGGAAAGATGTCGTAGTCAGTGCAGTTAATAAACCAGACAGTTGCATTGTAACTATTAAAGTTCACTTTGTGAACTCCAAGTTCACTCAACCAGAAGTTTTTTTCTAAAAACTACTTGGTAACTGTCAGTTTGACAGTTGTTTGATTATCCGGCCGCTCAAGTCTTCTTGAGTTGGGCACAGAGGGAAATGCATTCATCAAAATTCCCATCAGATGGGTATAGTTTTTCTTCTGGAATTAAAGCCACACTGCTTTCCAGCCAAATGCCATTTTCTGTATTAGCTATTTGTGCTAGTAAGTAAATTGGCAATTGTGGTTTTGAAGGAGAAGGAGCTGATGTGGCCTTGTGCCATTAACTTGTCAGAGCTGAGCAGGTGAAGCATGAAGAACTTCTGCAAAATCGTTCTCACTAGTCTCAGCTAAAAGAAAGTCTCACCTGCAAGAGAAAGGGGTGAAATCTGTAAGATAATAGGGCAGATCGCGTGATGCCTATAGACTGATTTGAAGTAATTGATCTTTTCTTTGTTTTTTACCCTTTAACCAGCTCTCCTTTGCCAGAACAAGGGATGCAGCTTGGAAATTGTGCATGTAAGGGAGGGGAGAGGAGAACTAACTCTATAGTAAATGTCTTGCTCTAATGTTTGTAATGGAGAGGACAATAACGTCCCATTTTCTCACTGCAGAGACTTACACAGGAGCTGCTCTGGCGGCGGAGTATCTCCCAAAGTCTAAACATCACAGATGATGTTTACTCCTCCTGAGTACTACCAGTTGTAGAGCTGGGTAGTGGGCAGAAATGGAAGATGTGAATGAATTTGTCCCAGGGAAAAAGCTGTGCTGGGCTGCATCAGCTGCAAGGTGCAGCTACGTTTCACTGTACCGTGCCCTACACAAAGCCTCCTCACTACGTATTTACAATATCCACAGTCTCGCAAACACACCAAGCCGGCCTTTTCTTGCCTTACAATAACTGTAGCTGTGGGTGGGACAAAGACCTTGTCCTGGCCAGAGGAAGGCAGAGCAAACCCAACATCATGGCAGGCACTGCCAGTGCTCAGAAAGGGCTGCTCTCTGCTCCTTGGCTCCACCCTCCTTTGCCTCCCACATTTCGTTTGATGCACAGATCGCTCGTGGTGGGGACTGTCATCTGCTGCAGTGGGGGCCCTGTCCTTAAACAGCTTCTCTGGTTCCTGAGATAGGGATGTCTCTGATTTCAGACGTGAAAGCAATTAACAGGAGCTGTTAGATCAAAATCTTTTTATGCCCTGAGCATATTGGGGTGACTGATATTTTCTGATTTCTCAGAACGAAGCTCGGTGCAGCTCTGGGCCTATTGCATTTAAGGAATTGCAGATGGAATTAGGGTCAGGTCCAGATTAGTTCTTATCCATAAAACCATCCTTCCGTCCTTTTCTCTGCCCTTTGGAGAGTGTATAGGAGCTTGGGTGCCCCATTTTCACCACTGGTCTGGTGATTGTGATTGGTAATTATTAAAACAGAAGGTTCAGGATGTACCTTCATCAGTGTCAAGATGAAGTTCTGAAAAGAAGATGTGAATCTGGATTTGAAAACACAGCAAGATGCACAGGGCAGAGGGATAATGTGCCGGTTTTGCCAAGGAAAAACAGAATTTAGATTAAAAAAAGGAATATGATTAAAACAAGCTGATAAGATGAAATTAAAGTGACAAGATAAAGCATCAGAGTATTGAAGAGGGGAGAGAGGAGACGGAACTGATGGCAGAAGGGCATGAATTATTGATTGAAGTCTCCTCCAGAAGATAAAGTCTTTGCATTTTCTTATCTGGGAAGGGAGAGAATGAAAGAGAAGGGAACAGAATTATTAAGCAGCTTTATCATTGCATTGGAGTGGATAATTAGGCAATTAGGATTACTAAAAGTTGGCAAAGCATGAAGCCCAGAGGACTTGTGCTCCTGATTGCAGAGGGTGGTGGTGGTGAGGGAAGCGGGGAAGAGCTTTTGGCGAGAGATTTGATGGTGCATTACAGTGAGGCTTAAAGGCAGAGCCCAGCAGCTTCCTGAACGAAAGGGGGTTCAAGAGACCTGACCAATAAAGAAGAACTTATTTGAAGGTGGACAGTCCTTTGAACGGCAACCAGAAGTGAGGATGTGAATGAAGACCCCAGAGAAGGGTTCAGGCAAGGGGAGCACAGCTAAGTACGTACATGTGGATCCACTTTTTTCCGTGGTGGGGATGCACAGTAGCCGTGGGAGCCGCTGTGTACTAAGTGTTCTGTGTATATTTTCCAGATCTTGGTCCTCAGTTCACGTCCCCTCACCTTTCAGGTGAGTTGTTCATAGCAAGACTTTGCAGGGCTGTAAGCTGAGGATGCTGTGAAATCCCCGACCAGAGCACCAAGAGGTCAAAGTCTTTCCCACGAGGAAAGTGTCAGACTGTGGTTTAGACTTGCAGTGAATACGGTCTGTCATGCTACATTAATGTCATTTTCTTTGGTCAGAAGTGACAAATACTGGATTTTTCCCTGATGTAAATCGTGCAAACGCTTCCGTGTCAGAGGAACTTTCCAGCTGAACTTGGAGGCAGCTTCCAAACCACTTCCTCTTCGATTATCCATTGTAAATTACGTCTGATCACCCCCTCTGTAAAGCAGAGCTCTGCAAAAAAACAGATGAGCAGCTTGGGTAAGCTGGCTGAATTTATTCTTTTTATTCTTGTAGGGGATGCAAAGCTGTAGGACACAGTGGGAAGGAGAGGGATGGGAACACAAGAACTGTCTCCCACGACTGGATTTATAGCATTGAGGAGTTCAGTGGTGAAAGGAGAAGTTGAGCCATCCAGTGCCATATACTACAGACCCTCAAACATCACCTCTTGCCTCTCTACTGAGCCTTCAGCCTGCATCTGGCAAAACCTGAACTTTCCAAAAGGTTTTGCACATGGTGCTTTTTGACTGCCTCTTTGGACCAGGTTCCTCCAAGGAGGGGCCAGGCAGGCACCGCAGGCTGCTGCTTACCTCTGCAAATTAACCTAACTCGTTTAGTTGGCACCGTGGCTTCTTAATAGCTGGCTGCACATTGTGAAGGGAAAAGCTGGGTAAAAATGACTAAAAATAGCATGGTGCATCTGTAACTGTCTGAATTCATCCTGGGATGCTCTGACACCAATGCCAGACAACCGTGCTCCTCCTCCGTGCTCCTGACCTGCTTAATCTTAAGCTATATGTTATTTAAAATGAATTTGCAGAGATGCAGACATTATGTAATCACTGAGGAAATGTCAGATTACGTATGTAATTTTCAGGAGTGCTCCACACTCGTCTCCCTTAGCTCCCCGTGAAACCAAGGGATCAAAATTAAGCTGAGGCAGAGAGTTTGGACTAGTCACCAGCCCTGAAATGCCATGGAAGATGAGCCGGCGCTGCAGACACTTGTTGGTAATTTCAAACCCAGAGACTGCTGTCATTTGATGAGGACATTCAGTGATGAGGACGTTCAGTGATGAGGGAAGGGTAAAAAAAAGGGATGGTGAAAAGTACATGGACTAGAGTATTTGTTACTAATTAGTTGCTTGACCTCATTGACAAATCACCTAGTGTTCTCGGAGAGCGTTGCATTTTTATGAGGAGGTGCCATCCACAATGTTCCTCTTCCAAGACCAAGTTCGGAATATTAATTATAGGTAATGATGCATAATTAGAGTCTGAACTCCAGAATTAATTGATGGTAGCCGTTTAGCATAGGTACCGGTTCTGACTTGAGGAAGTGCTTTATCTCCTACCCACAGCCCGCAGGGTCCGCATATGGGTAAATAATTGGAGCCGTAAGCGCTCGGTTTTAATGACAGTGGCTTGTTCTTTCCTCAAAGGTGTTGAAACAGTTTTGTGCATTAGTGACCTGAGAAGTGGTTTGCAATTCATGGTAATCCGGTGCTCCTTGACTTGTCATGGCCCCAGCCTGACCGGCTGCAGAGCCAGGAGTCTGGGACCGTGGCTGTGGCTGCTCCTCACTCTCCGCTCCTGCCCGGGAGAGCTGGACCAGCTGCTGCCACACACTAGTGCAGTTCTGCCCGGGCGTTGAAGGACCAGCCAGGTTTTTGATGTCCCGCTGCCTTAACCTCCCAAATTTGGGACCATTATTGTCCTCTAGCACAGGGCAGAGGCTGTCACCCAGCCAGCTTGTGGCTGCTTTAGAGCATCTCTCGGAGAGGTGCCCAATCTGGGAGAAATCATGTCACGTTGTTTTTCCTGTGGCTTGGGTTGATTCACAAGGCATCTGACATGTGCTCTACGTGACTGAAAAGAAGGTTGGTTTTAATAATAAGCAATTGCATGAATAGCAAATAAAGATTTGTACTACAGTGTCTGTGGGTCCCAACAGACATGCTGGGGTTTTTTGTTTGTTTATTTTTTTTTGTGGAGCAGAGGGGAATGAAGCCAGAATATGTGTCCTGGAAAACAGGTAATAGAATATTATCAGCCCCTGCCTCTGATTTGTCAGAAATACTCCTGAATTAATTGCTGCTTTAGAAGCCCCGTTGTTTAGCTACAAGCAAGTGGGTCAGCTATTGACAAGATCACCGATCCCATGTAATTTTTGTGAAAGACATGTAAAAATAGGCTTTGTGCTTAACTTGAGTTAGGGCCAACGGAGCATCACAGCGGCTTTAACTGGCTGTGTGCACGCACTGTGGGGACACGTGTAGCTGTCTGGATGTGCGCAGAGGGCATCAGTCCAACGCTTCAGAATGAGCACTGTGGTTGGGAAGCTGTGGCTGTTCCTGTGTGAGTCACTGTCACCACCACTCCTGGCATAAGGAGTCATGAGAGTCGCCTCTCTCCTCATGAGAGTCATGAGAAGGCTCTTCGGCAAGAATTTTGGGATGAATTCCTTTGGTTTGCAATATTTGTGTTTTTAAGCAGATTTTCCCCGGTGTTTGGTCTCTCCCTCACCTTTCAGCAACACAGCAGTGTAGGGGCTCCTCTTGGAAGTCTACATGATGTGTACACCCAGTGTTTGTTTTAGCGGTACGTCCAGAAACCCAGCTGAGGGGAACCATGCGTTTCCTTCCTCGCTGGTATTTCACCAGGAGTGACATTCACAGGGCACACAGGCTTGGACTGGCGGGGGATGATGATGATGGCACCTTCATAAATTGAGTTTACTATGGCTTAGTCCCTGCACGTCAGGACTAACGGTGGGAACAGTTAATAAAAGTAGACCTCTTGTCCTCTTCTAGTGCTGTGGGTGTCTGCCTCCTGGATAACTCGTTTTTCTTAGCTACCTGTCAGAGATAAGTGAGTTTCCATGTACGTGCCTGTGCCTGTTTCACACTTCTTCACCTCTAGGTAGTCTGGAATCCTTCCCAGCTGCTGTGTATTCTTCTCTGTGTTCTATCTGAGACATAAACCCACTATTCACTGATGGCCCCACTGCTGCACCCTCCCCACGAGTAACGCCCTTATATCAGAAGGATGGTTACCCTGAGTGGTCTATATGCATGTGCAGACTCTAATACTGGCTTTGAAGGGAGCTTCTATGAGAAAGCAGGCTTGGAAACAGGGTCTCACTCCATGAACAGTGTGTTACGTTTGGGATTTAATGCATCCTGGGAGAAATATCCCTCAGAAGGACGTTGGTGCATCCAAGAGTCCCCTTGTACCTGTAGCATTGTCCTCCTGGAGAAATGGGGATCCTTCACCAGGTCTTAAGACACAGTTGCCAAACCCTGAAAAAACCCGACATTTAACTGTTTACTTGCTTCTTACCTGTGAGCAGGAATTTGTTAAAATATTAGTGGATCTCTCAAAGCATTTTGTCTCGGGTGCAGTGCAGACAAATCCCGTCACCTGTGGAGTTAATGAGTTGGGTACCTGCTGCGAAGTGCTTGTAGTTCTTGGAGATTAGCTGGTATTTCATCCCCAAAATGAAAATACCCCCAAACACCCTTTCCATGCCAGTAAAGACTTAATTCTTGGACATCATATTTCGTGGGACTTACATTAACCGTTAGGAAGTTAAAGTCTCTGTGATGGCAGTATGGATTTAGCTGGTAACACCTCAGTGCTGTCCTCGGCCCCTGGTGACTTCCCAGAGCAGGCAGTGGCTGCTTCCAGAAAAGCAGGGGAATAAAAGTCAGGGAATAATGCTTTTTTAGGCATCACTGCAGGCTGTGCTAAATAGAGAGGAGAATCTATGAGGAGGAGGCTGGAGGAAGGGGATAGCCATGCCATCAGGTTTTCTCCGTGTCAGACATCCCAGTGCGTGTACGGGAAGTGCTGGTTAAAACCCCACAACCTGAAGTGCTGCTTCTCATCTTCACTCTGCAGATGGGAATTGCACAGGCAACAGTGAGCTTCTTGCCTGCCAACTCACTTGAAGAGATTCTCGCTGATTTGCTGCATTTGCTCTTTTTCATGAATGAGAGAGAGGAAATCTAATGAAAAGTGTTATCAGCTTGTCAAGTTAATTAGTGTCTATTTTAATACTATCATTATCTTTTGTTACTAATTAATATAACATAAGTAACATGATTACAGCTTTTTTGTCTTATTTTTCAGTGAGAAGCTGGATGGAGAAGCTGAAAGATAAGGTAGGAGGCTCAGTGTTTCAATTACATTAAAAGCAAAAACATTTTTACTTGCAGGAATAAATAAACTCTTGTCAGTGCAGTTCCTTATCTCTACAAAGACAATTGAGAAAAGGCTTAAAATTTTCACCATGAGGCAAATGGAACAAATGCTGCTGTTGTACATAGTGGTGTAAATGCGCAGTACATCCCTGCTGAGTAATAACTCAAAGCAGAAGGAGGGATATTTTATAGCGTATTTGATAGAGTTCCCTGCACTACAAAATGACCTCTTCAGACTACCCATGTTACTTTCCTTACTGCCCTCTGGTGATCCTTTCTGGGGGGAGGCTGTATGAAACACCACCTCTGGAAGAGACCTTTTCTGCCTCCGTGTGCAAGAAGAAGTGCCAAGTCCAGGAAGGAAAAAGAGCAAACATGGGAAGACTGAAAAGATTACAGCCCCTGATCTTTTCTTTACAGGGTGGTGTTAAGGATTAGGACTGGGCCAGCCACCAGATGAATCACAGATGCTCTCTATTAACCTTCCTTCCCAAAGGGGAAGAGGAAAGGAATGGAGGAAAGAGAAACTTATGCATGGGAGAAGAAAAGGAAAAACGGCTTTAATGAAAATAATAAAAAATGAAATATATTTAAATATATACTCTACTGGGGCTGGATTATGGAACTAGTTTCAGGAACACATGGATTGGGATTGAAGGCAGAATGTACAGAGTCCTCCTCAAACACAGGACATTAAAGGAGAGGGCTTGACATTGTGATCCCACAGCTTTATACCGAATCTGATGTATAGTGCAGTTATCCCAGTGTAGAGCTGTCCCGATGCAGACTTGTCTCGGTGTAGAGTTGTCTCTGGTGTAGAGTTGTCTCCAGTATAGAGTCGTGTCCGGTGTAGAGTTGTCTCCGGTGTAGAGTTGTCTTTGTGTAGAGTTGTCCCCTGTGTAGAGTTGTCTTAGTGTAGAGTTGTCTCAGGTGTTGAGCTGTCTTGGTGTAGAGTTGTGTCTGGTGTAGAGTTGTGTCTGGTGTAGAGTTGTCTTGGTGTAGAGTTGTCTCTGGTGTAGTGTTGTGCACGCTGTAGAGTTGAGCATCCAGCTCTATCTCAAACCAGGTGGTATGTGGAATCCAGAGTTGTGCCTGCCACAGGTGGTGGCTTTTCCAGCTCTGCTGCCCTGTGTGGGGGACAGCAACACCATGCGGTGGAGATGAGGTGACAGCAGTGTTTTAAATGAGGAACATTTTGTAACTCAACAAGCCTTGGAAGTTCTTGAACAGGATCAGAGTCAATGGGCAAAAATACCACCACAAGAAGTAGTGACTCGAGAGAAACTCCAGCCCCTGAGAATACGTCTTTAAGCAGCTTGTCACCAGTGGTCCCAGCCACCCCACCTGCCCCCCACCTTTCCATCAAGCCTGGACCGAGAGATGGTCTCTGCGTACCTGTTTGCCAGGCATGGGGAGCGGATGGGTTTACGGTGGGTTCCTGCCCAGCCCTTGCTGAGTTCTTTTCTGCCCATCACAGGAAGGAGGGGTGTCTAGTCCCAGCTCTGCTCTTAGCAGAGCACCTTGGCCTGGAATTCAGCCAGAGCGAGTGACGAAGGGACAGAGAATGGTTTTCCCGACAAAGGTAAAAGCAGACACCAAGACTGGTTGAGTGCCTGGAGTGGATGTAGCATGTGTGGGTCACCTGCTCATGCCAGCCCTACCCCAGCCAGCACAACACAAGCTTGGGGCCATCAGGCATCTTCTCACTGAAGCCATAGCTTTCACTTCTTTCCTCTTGGCACCTTGTTGGCACCCGTGTACTTCCCCCGCAGAGGGCGGGATGCATGTTCCGGTCTCCCAGAACATTGGTATAACTGAGGGTCTGCTGGTGTCCGCTCAACAAAGAGACTCGGCCCTGTGCCATCTCCCTTGCTGTGGGGAGTGGAACATGAGCGGAGGCAGGTCTTTGCTCACATTTTCCCTTGGAGAAGCCCAATGAGAAACACTCCTCCACACACAACCAAATGCTGCTGCAGGAAATCACTTGCAAATAAACCTGCTCGCCCCTGGCACGTGCTGGCCCCATCCCTGAGAGATGTGTCCTTCTGTGTCCATCAGAGCTGCCCTGCTGGGAGAGGGAAGGTGTGGGGAGCCTGGGACCAGGAGGACGGGTCAGGGACAGATTTATGTCTGGTCTCCTGCAAACACGCTGCAGTTGGTTCACTGAATAATGGGCATGAGGTTCCTCTGAAGTCCTCTGTTGCTGTAACCGCAATGCCCAGCAGAGCCAGGTCACGGTCATGGGCTGGGCGTGTTAAAAGCATCTCTAGGATCGGTAAAGAAGCTGCATCTTCCTCATGAGCAGGGGGTAAAAAAGCGGCTTTGGAGCTGCCTGGGGGGTTTTAGGTCAAGCAAGTGCAGAAGCCCTCATGAGTTGGGCTGCATGACACAGAAGGGCTGGGAGAGCAGGTCCTGCATCTGCTCCATATTGCAGGCTCTTGGGGTGGACATCGATGCTCTGGCTGCTGGGGGAAGCCTGTAGCAGGGCATGGGCTGCCCAGGCATGACAAAGGCTCACGGACAGACTGGGGAGATTGTCGTGTGAAAACCAGCAATGTCTAATACGGAAACTCAGCTGGGCAGCAGCTCCAAAGCTATTTCCAGTCTCGCCTCACCACCCGCGCCAGCAGCAAAGTGCCAGAAATAGCAAAACCCGTGCTGCACTAATTAGGTCACCCAATTAAGGCACCTTAATTGCTGCAGAGATGCAGCCTCTTGGCTGTGTTCTCACTAACCTCCTTTATTGGGACCTGGGGCGCAGGCACGCAGCCCCCCTCCTCACACGTGTGCAGAGCAGGGCTGGGCTTTCTGGGAGGGCGCTTGGGGAACCTGCACAAAGCAGCACAAAGATCCCTCAAGCCTTGGGATCCAGGCATGAAGATGTTACTATTTAAAGCACAGAGCAGGATCTAGAGGGGTTTGGGAGAGCAAACCAGCTCGTGTTAGCGTGGTATCCGCTGCGTTGCAGTTTGGGAACGCGGATGAAGTTGTAAGCAACGGACTGAGGTTGCTAAAAGTTGTCTGACAGTCCTCTGAATTGTGCGAGTGTCCCGTGGCCAGTGTAAAACCTAACTTTGAGGGGTGTAGGTGGTGGGGAGTAAAGCTGTAGGACCCTGCAAGAAGGGTGGAGCAGAGGAGGGGAGGGAACTCCTTTACTCCATGGAGCCCCCCAGCCTGAATGAGGTGAGGATGCTGAAGAGCTGCAGCCGTTTGGCACTTTAAAACTTGGATTGATTTCCATTTCAAACAGTAAAATATAAAATAACAAGCACTTGGGAATATTTTCCAAAGGATTTCAAATGTTTAAGTGTGTACTTTCAAATTAGTCTTGCTATCTAGATTTTTTTTAATGGGCAATGCAAACATACGGATCACAGGAGTGGAATTTAGAGCTGATTTATGTTTTCTTCCCTTAAGGCCAGCTGGAGGAGGGTGTGCCCTCCCGCTCTGTCATTGTCCTGCTCGTGCGAGTGACCCCTTCCCATGCAAACATTTTGAGTAGGAAGCTGAGGAGCTGGGCAGGGAGAGGGCAAACTGCTGCTTCTTCCTGCAAAAAGTGAGCGCAGCTTTGCACGTCAGCTCCTTCGGAGACCCAGCTGCGGGTGTTGGGAGCAGCTTCTGCCATCCTTGCGCTGAGATATGACACGAGTGTCCCAGGACACTTGCTTTCCCATGCCAGCGTGTCTCTGGGAAGCATGGGAGCTGTGTAGGGCTCTTCCCTGGAGGGGTATTTAGCAGTCTGGCCACGGTAAGACACACCCGAGAGATCAGAGCTGGCCAGGAGGATGTTGGTCCTAGTCCGCCGCTAGACCAGTTTTGTTCCAGAAAGTATAACAGAAGCTCTTGGCTCTTTGGGTTGAGTTCTCCTGAACACGGCCAGACGTATACCTGTGCCTTGATTTACGCTGCTGGTACCAGGGGAGCTCGGAGCAGCACTCAGCCCGCCCGACACAGCCTGTTGTGAAGCTGTTTGGGTGGTCACAGGTCTTTGTGGTGGCTCGAGATTGCCTGCCCTTGGTGGCCGAGGTTTTCCTTCATGTGCAACCGTGTTACCAGACACTTCACCCCAGCACTTGCAATTCTGCCACAAGACTGTTCCCTCTCCTAAAGGCGGGCAAACACTGCGGTGTCTCAGCTATCGTAAGGAACTACCTGTCAGCAAAAGCTGATGGTGAGTGAGCCACGGTGGTTACCAGCTGGGTCCTGGAGCGAGGCTGGTCCTGGAAGCAGGTGGGTGATGGGGACGAAAGTACAATAAACTGACAAAAACTTCGTAGGGATATATCGCAGTCCTAGGCTGGTGACAGGAGCCTCTGAGAGGATGGTCTGGTGAGTGCTGCTCTGCTTCTCTCTTTTCCACATAGGCCGGATACATGTCGGGGATGCTGGTTCCTGTAGGAGTCGGAATAGCCGGAGCCCTCTTTATCCTGGGAGCTCTCTACAGCATTAAGATTATGAATCGCCGAAGGAGAAACGGCTCAAAGAGACATAAAAGGAAGGTATGACAACTGCAAAGGAAAGCCCCCACCCCAACCCTCCTGTTGACCGTTTTGGCTGTAGGATGAGTGCAACCTGGTGATGGTTATGGTCTGGCTGGGTCGAAGTGCCTGGGACCTCTCGGTTAGAGTACAGGCGGGATCCCAATGCTCTTAATTCCCACTTTGGCATGTGGAGCTCTTTCATGTTTCTTTTCTTCCCCTAGCAGAGGGAATTCAACAGCATGCAAGACCGAGTCATGCTCTTAGCTGACAGCTCTGAAGATGAATTTTGAATCGAACTGCAGTGCCCTTGTGATAGCCCGTGACTTTTAAAAGGAGGGAGGAGGAGGAAAAGAACAAGCGACTTTCTGCTGCATCGCTGCTCTCCGCCACCCCAAGCCACCGAGCAGTGGTCGGTACCACCCCGGCGAAACGGCATGCTCTGCTCTACGTGTACTGCGCAGTGATGTTTGTTTTGATACAGTAGTGAGATTTCACATTCGCACCCGGCACCTCATTCCGATCCCCAGCGCGTCTTGTTCCAGCTGGAGCTGATCCCTACGGACGATTGTTTTCCCGTTACCCTGGTGTACTGTTTTGGTCCTGGCTGGCAGTAATCTAATCGTAACGATAGCTCTCACCTAACCTGGGAATGGAAATCTTTACTGTGAATGACTTCTGTCCAATTAATTTTAAATGTTACATTACCTGAGCTAGAGTTCATTAGTGCTAAGATTAGCTGCTCTGCTTAATTAATGAGTTACACACTTGAACTGTATCCCTGGCCACCTGAGAAGTGCCCATGTACAGTGTTGTTGATACAATTTGAAGCACATTTCGGTACTTGGTTCCCCTTCTTTCTTCCTTCAGCTCCGCTCCACGCTTCATGGAGACACATAGGAATGGCCTCAACACTTGATTCACACAAAAAAATCCTAGTTCATTTTCGACCAGCACTGTCTGTCACAGCACAATGGGTACCAGCGCTCACCTCCCAATGGATAGTCTTGCATGGAGCTCTTAGCTTTTGTTCAGTGTGCAAGTAGGTAAGAGAAGGGACAGGTCAGGGGTTTCTAAAGCTTCTGCCTCCTGTTTGAAGGACGCTAGTTCATCTCTCTCACAAGGCTGCATTCAGTTTTGGGTCCCTCACTACCAGAAAGACACTGAGGGGCTGGAGCGTGTCCAGAGAAGGGCAGCGAAGGAGGTGAAGGGTCTGGAACACAAGTCCGGTGTGGAGCAGCTGAGGTACCTGGGGGTGTTTAGCCTGGAGAACAGGAGGCTCCGGGGAGACCTTCTTGCTCTCAACAACTCCCTGAAAGGCCTCAAGTTGTACCAGGGGAGGTTTAGGTTGGACATTAGGAAAAATTTCTTCCCTGTTGGGGTTGTCAGGCATTGGAACTGGCTGCCCAGGGCAGTGGTGGAGTCCCCATCCCTGAAGGGGTTTAAAAGACATGTCAATGTGGTGCTGAGAGACAGGGATTAGTGGTGGACTTGGCAGTGCTGGGTTAACAGTTGGAATCGATGATCTTAAAGGTCTTTTCCAACCTAAATGATCCTGTGATTCTGTGATTCACATAGAGATGAAAGTGGAGCGTCTGTCTCATTTACCCACTGGAAACTGCATTTTCAGCCCCTGAAAGCTGCATGAATGGCAGGACCTTTGGGGGATCAGCATGGGTCTTTTCTCCAGACCACCGAATGCAGGAAGGTACCAAAGGATGATGAGTGGGTAGCTGTTGGTGTTGAGAGACTTGCAGCTCATAGTTGGAAAGCAGCGGCAGCTGGAGGGATGTCTGCAATGGGGAGGTGAAATGGTCACCCTGGGACCCCTTGGCCATGGGGGAAAAGGTGAAGCTGTAGGACAAATGGCTGCAGAAGGTGGTGGAGGTGAAGCCCAAGGGTGGCAAGGGGTGGAGGCAAGCTGCTGTGCTGCCTGGGCTGCTAGCACCAGGTTGCAGAGGGAAACAGCCAGTATCTGAGATGTGATGGGAACCAAGCAGGGGACACTGGTGTTGCTTTGCACAGGAATGCTGTGAAAATAGCTAGAAAAAGGGCTGTGTTACTTTATCTCTGATTCCAGTTACAAATTTACTTCAATCTGACATTTATGCAAAACATCCATGTTTCTTCTGTAGTAAGAGATCAGTCCAAGCTGTTTTCCTTCCAGACTATCTATCCCCATTTCCTTCTCATTCCTAAGTCTCTTGGAGCTTGGAGGTGGTTGGGCGGTGTTAACAGGCCACTGGAGCGTTGCTGGCTGCCTGGTGGAATGACTTGTCCTCCATTCCAGTTTGCTGGAGATCACCTCCACAAAGGCTTGTCGCTCAGGTACAGCACCAGGCAGGCTGGAAGCAAGACTACAGAGGCAGCTGCAAGATGTTCTTGAAATGCTTTACCCTGGTCCAGCCGGGGAGGCATGGAGAATAAGCAGTGACAAAGGGCATTGGCCTCCCTGCCAGAGGGAGTTTGTCTTGGAGCAGGAAGGATGGTAGCTGGGGTGGCTCAGTCCTTTGCATGCAACTGTAGCCTGAAAGAGAGACCCAAATTAACAGTGGAGAAGAGGAGCTGCCAGCGAGACTGCAGAACAGAGCAGACGTACCGAGCAGCTGGAGATCAGCAGGGTTTGTGCACTAACAGCCTGTGAAGGACAATCTCCTCCTGCTTTGCTGTTAACGTGCCTGCACAGTGTGTGATAACGGCACAAGTAACCAATGAAACACAGAGCTCCTGGGCTGGTCAGGAGGAGGAGGAAGGATGGCCGAGCGAGGCTGCTGGTCTGAGTCTAAGTACCCCAGCTCTGGCAGCGCAGGAAGAGCTTGATGGATGGGTTGTAGAGTTGATGGATTGGGAAGGCTGGGGAGGAGGTGCCGACCTTTCGTTGTGCTAATGAATCCAGGGTTTGGGAAACACTGACTTTCTCCAGTGGCAATCAGTTCCGCTGTCTCTCTGCTTCTCTCTCGCCAATGTAGTGAACTTAAGAGATCAGAGACAACGCTGCTGGTCAGAATGGTGAAAGAGGTGGGTTTTGCATCAGTTGGGTGCCCTGGTGCCCTCAAGAACCAGGCTTCGCTTGGTGAGGACGTGGCGGGGGTGACTGAGGTGCTGGAAGACAGCTGTACCGCAAGTGGGGCTGACAAATGGTTGCAAAAATCAGAGGGGTTGTATGGTGAGCATGGTGGGACAGACTGGGCGAGCAGGAGAGCTGTAGCCAAAAGGGAGGTCCAGCTGCACACACAGTTCAATATTGGCTCTCTGGACCGTGCTGGAGCCAGATTTATGGGCTAGAAGGGCTGCCCACAAATTTTGCTTGTGGTCCATCTTCACTCCCAGGCCTGTCTCTGGCTCTGAACACCACCAGCCAAGGTGCCTTAGTTGGGAGCTGCTCGTTGGCAGAAAACTACTGTTGGCCAACTTTCTGAGCCACTCAGCAGCGCAGACAGAGCCCAGCCGACGTCCCTTTGAAGTGGAGGTGTCTGTTGTATAGTTGATTTTGGTCAGGTACCTGCCCCAGAGCCTGGAGGCTCCCTGTGTCTCCAGCTTAGCTTTTCTTAATGTGGAGGCAAGATGGACAGTCAGAACCAGCTCTGGGTCCCAGTGAAGCTTGTAGGAGCCTTTGGAGCTCAGACAGGATTTTCTGCAGCGTCCCTGGCATCACTGTAATTTCTGGAGGTCCTTAAAGCACAAGCATCATTCAGCTCCTTCCCTTCTCATCCAAGGCAAATAGACTTCGGATTGGTCTCGTAAAATTATTCTCTATACAACTGCTGGAGTTTGATTGATTTGCTTGGAATCACCAGTTTGCAGGCAGGGAGGGGAGGAGGGTTCCAGGCGGGAGCTGAAGGCTCTGGTCTCTTAACGCTCTACTGATTTAATCTGTTCCTACGCACTGCCAAACAAGCAGGTTCTTTGGAAAGATACAGGATGAGAAAAGCAGCTGAGAAGTGCCCTTCTCATCCTCTCTGCTAGGTGAACCACAAGCCCCTGAATGTGGAGGTGGTTCGTGACGCTGCTGATGCAGCTGTGGCCCCCTGCGAAGGCTCAGCTGTGATGGTGGCTTTGCTGCAGCAATAATAACCTTTTGACTCAGCACAAGACAAGTGTCTCGCCCCTGTTTTGGTTTTTTCCTGATAGCACAAGCCAGAATTTATCGTAGGCATCACACAACGGGTTTGGCATCTACAGCCCCATTTCCAACGGGAGGAACCAGCCTGCCTGACGTGCAGCTCCTGCCTGGATGAAATGCACCTGCACTATACAGCTGCTGATTTTTTAAGGTGTCTCCTGTGCCACATGTTCATCCTAGGTGAGGTTTCTCTGGACTGCACTGCTTCCATAGAGTGATACTAGCAGTCCTCGTGCTTTCTTGTGGTTTTCTATTTCAGACAACAACTCCTCATACTGTAACCATGGAATGTAGCACTTTGTTAAATTAAACCATTGGGAAATAAAAAGCTCTCCATCCTATCTGACTTTAAGCGCCTCATCTCCCTGATGTGTGGTTCATGGCATTCACTGTCTCTCAGGTAAAGCTGTGGAGTGATTGCCCAGAAGACTCCAGTGGTGCGTTTCTTTCTCCGTGCTACGTGGTCAGTGCAAGGACTCAGGCTGGGCTTGTGAAGGTGATACAAGCAGCAGGGAGCCCCAGCTGGGGACTTTCTGGGTGGGTTTTACTCAGAGGTAGGTATTTGCTGTAGGCTGTGATGAGTTACACCCCAAAGTCCCTCGGCTGAGTTTCCAGTAGCTGTAATGAACCCCAACACTGACATGTTTACCCCATTGACCTTAACACACAGCCAGGCGTTCCATAGTGCCTGTCAGGATGTTTGACCTGAGAGCAAGGGTCTGTGCACAAGACCCCAGTACTATGGCACTGGTGAGCCTTGAGCCTGTTGTAGGTGCTGCGAGTGATTCATGAAAGAGCAGCCTTGTTGCTCACACCTCAGCGGACCTGCGATCCAAGCAGAAGAATCAGAAAGACTCGAGAGTGAGTGAGAAGTGTACGGGCTGGGTTTCTAATTGCCTTCCCAGTCCCGTTCGCCATGTCCTTGGAGGTGTTGTGTTATCGCATGGGCTGGGCTGGAGGTCCTGGTACGGGGAGCGAGCTGACGGGGCACACAGCTGGCCCACGGTGGTGGCTGCTGGCTCCTCTGCAAGATTCTTCGAGTGATAAGAGCCAGCAAGAACGATTTGTCCAAGTGTGTTTATTTTCTGTGATGAAAAATGGCTTGTTCAAAACAAGACATTCCCAGGGAAGTAGCCGTCTGGGGATTGCATGAACACAGCCCGTGCTAATTGGTAGTTGCCAAGAACAATCTGTATATTCATGAAGCGGTTTGCTGCATTGCTGACTTTTTCCAATGAAAAAACCGAGCCTGCTGATAGAAGGCACACTCTGACAGTGGGTTTTTTCCATAGGTTTAAGGAAATGACTCTGTGATCACGCTGCCTTGCTGTGAGTCTCCTCCTGATGCCCCTGACTGCCAGCCAAGGCACAGGTTTGTGAAAATGTGAGAGATCATTTTAACCCCCCCACAGGAAAAGCTCATGTGGAGCCATTCTGATGCCGCAGAAAACCCACGTAAGCAAAGGAGGTTATATGTACCTTGATGGAGGGGATGAGCTGGATGTCCCCGGCACCCATCGGGGTTGCGGTCCTGCGTGGGTTCCCTGGGGCTGAGCAAAGCATGAGATGAGTCTGGCACAGGGCTCAGCCTAATTCCGATTACGGGCGGGCGATTGGCCATGAGGCACCGGCCCGCGCAGGGCAGCGCAGACAGCCCAGCTTGGGGTTGTTTTCATCCATCGTTTTGGAAGGACAAACCAAAGGGCATTCCCTGCTTGCTCTGATGGTGAAGCCACCCATGGCTGGTCATTGCACTGCTGAGCCCACCAGGGTCTGTGCTTGGGTGGAGGGCCTGGGGCCAGGCACAAAAATCTCCTTTACTTTGGGGCAAGCCTCATCCTCCACGCGTGCAACCCACAGTGCGTGTCGGGGTTATAAACGCTTGGACCTCAACCGGCAAAAATTCAGTGCACAAGGACCTTGAGTCTCAGCGTACTCAAGGCTTGCAGCGAGACACACAGTGGTTTCCCCCTTTTTTTTTCCCCAACAGTGATGCTCTCCCAGGGGCTCAGGAGCGGGACAGCCCCCGCCTGCAAGGAAGGGTTTGGGGCTGAGCCAGCAGCAGGGAGTTGGCAGAGATTACGGTGGCGTTTCCCATCAGAAAAGTGTCCACCAGCAAGTCCCTCCGTAATGGTGACTGCTGGGCGCCCTGTGCTCCGCTGTGTTGATGAGGAGCGCCGGTGTGTGAGCACGCTACGTGATTAACATGCGTATCTGGTCCAATCTGTGCACACGCAGGAGGTTAACCCGCGGGTTACATATACACGGAACCACACAGTATTTGCAACCCAAGTTTTCTACCTGCCAGGCATGGTGGTGTTTGTTTATTGAGACTGTTTGCCTTCTGTCTTTTCTCAGTCTGATCTCCTGCAGATGGACCCCACGTCTAACTCAAGGCTTATTGCCTGCAGAAATCTGCTGAAGGAGACACAAGAGGGATCCGAAAGAGGCACCAGCTGATATTTGCTATTAGAGGAGAGGAGAAGGTGCTGGGGAGGCTGTCACTGCAGGGGGGGTTTGGGAGGAGAATGTCCAAAGCAGAACCCAGAGGTAGGATGGTAAATGTTGAACATCTCTTCCCAGAGTGGTGGGAATGGGCCACGTTCCCTTTCCGTCTGGCAAAAGGCTTCTTGGCACCCAGCTAGTGGGGAAAATCTCCCCAGGCTCCTTGTAGGAGTAGACTGAGTTACAGTTCTGGTCATTCTGCCTTTGTCATGGATGCAGTAAGAGCAGCACACAAGCCCTCTTGGTACATTAGCTGTGATGGCTAAGCTGTACCTACGTGCATCACCTCATGGATGCTTCAGCACTGCCCTCACAAATGGAGCTATGAAGCTCCCACACAGCATTGAGCCAGGCTCCTGCTTGAAGTGGAGGGGGCTAGCAGCATGGGTGGGAGGTGGGGGAGTTTGGCATGGCTCATGGGCTGGTGAGTCCTTGGTGGGGACACCCCAAGGACAACCCTGGGAGAGACAAGGTGTGAGACCGTGTCTGGGTAGGAGTTGGTGGACCCAGGTGCTTCGTGTGGCCAACACCTACAATTTCATTCTTGGGCTGAAAGGCCACATTCGATGATCTTAAAGGTCTTTTCCAATCTAAACAATTCTATGATTCAGCAGAGCCTTGATGTCCAGGCAGGAATGTTCATGGGCAGGTCCGTACCTTGTCTCGGCAAGTGCATTTGGCCAAATCCATGCCCAGATGAAAGGACTCTGACACAAAAACATTGCCAGAGGCTTAAGCAACCACCGGCATTGCCCAGATGCTGATGCAGCTTCAACAGAGGAGTCTGTGGAGAGACACGAATGAAGTCGAACAGCAGCTCTTGAGTGTCCCTTTCAAAAAACATCCCCATAAAGGTCCTGGGTCTTGCACATTGTGCAAGAAGAGAATTGTTAACCTCTGCACTGGGGCAAGCATTTGGGAGAGGAGGGTCGCCTGCCCTTCCTGGGGGTTTCCAGCAGCTCCTGGCAAAGTGTTTATTTCAGTGTGATGGATAATGAGGGCACTGGAGGGAAAGCTGTAAAAGTTTTGCTCCAAACTCAGCGCTCGGGGGCCAAACCTGAGAGATGGGGAAGGATTCCATGTCCAGCCTAGTGTGACCAGCTCCGTTCCATGGGTTTTTCTAGCTCTTGCTCACAGCATCCTTGTCGTGAAGCCCGTGGGGTTGGCAGGAGATAAGTCTCCAGTGGTGGGTTGGGAAGGGACCGGTGTGGTGCCTGGCAAGGCTGGCTGTGCGCTACTGCTGGTGGGCTGTGAGCAAGCATCATCCAGTTCACTCAAGCAAGATGAATTTTCCAGATCTTACATACAAAATGACTCAAAGGCTAAACCGCCGTCACTGAGGCTCTTCACTCCTGAATTCACGTCGTCTGAAGCAGAGGGAATGAAACCGGACGACGAGAAGAAGGCTGATGTTAACAGATGTTCACTGCACTTTAGTTCTAATTTTCTTTAATGGAGAAGAAATGGGTAACGTGATAAAAAGAAAGGAAAGTCCCTGCAAAAATGTGGCCTTCTTCAGGTAAAGGGATATTCAGAAACCAAGAGTCCCTGCAGTAAAATTAAAGTACCTGCTGTTACACCAGCAAAGTCTAGGCAGTGAAATCGTGTGCCAGCATCTGGCTGTGGTTTGACCTGGGATTTTGCAGTCAAAATATGTAAATCACTGGGTTTAATCCTACTTTATATCTGGAAGCTGATAATCCTTGTTTTAAATAATTGCTCAATTAGCTATTTTTTCATTTTAGCTGTTTTCCCAAGGTCCGTGTGTACTGGTCAATATGCCCTTATTGATTTGCCTCTGGAGATTGTCTGCCCATGGAGTTGTGCTTTTTTCTTGCCAAAACTTGCCCTGCACTTCTGTGCAGCTATTTAAGCTATTTCACATCTGCTGGCTTATTTTTTTTAATATTATTTGCATTTTGCATTTTTAATATTAAAAAATAGCAAATAACATCCTTCCAATCCACTGGTTTTGCACTACTCTCCGGTGTGGTTAAATCTCACTTAGATACAGACTGAAATTCAACTGAAATACCAGAAATTGGATTTTTGTTGTGAGAGCAGAAGTGGGGCAGCTGCGGGCAGGAGCTCTGCTGCTGTGCAAACATTCGGGACAGGTTTGTGGTGACGAACACCAGCAGCCTCTGTCCCTGCGTCCCAGGGGAGGTCAGAGCTGCCACCGCTTTCGCGCGGTTGGGCATGAAGAGCTAACTAGAGAGAAGATCGATATTATGTTCAAGGCACAACCGTGGCCAAGGAGACCGACATAAAGAATCCTCCGGTCTTGGGTTTAAAATGAAGAGGAGGGAAGTAGTAAAATGCATTGTTGAATCAGGGCTGGAAGGCAAGAAAGCTGCGCTGTGCCTTGGTGAGGGATACGTGACAGTTACGGGCAGGAGGATGTCGGGTCTCCAGCTCCTCTGAACTCTGCCTGCAGGGGGATTGTATCAAAAACAGTGGTGGTTTGTTGGGGTTTTTTGTTCTTGCTGTAAGTGATGGAAAGAGTTTCCAAAACTACTAAGGCTTACGGGATCTGGCCATTAGGCAGGAGGGGGATGATGCTCATCCCCTCACCAGCGACCTGCCCCGGTGTGTCAGTGCAGGACAAAAGCACTTTTAAACCTGCGGTACCAAAAGTAATTGTTTTTAATGCCAAACTTTATCCAAAGGATGCCATTCAACCTCCTCCTCAGGAGGAAACAAGCTTAGGTGCTAAATGAGCTCCTGGACGTGGCAGCTTTACCTCTCCAGGGTGCCTAAGTGAGAAGAAACGGGTGACACGTCTGCGTGCGTTCATGTCAGACAGCTCGCTATGTTGGTGGGTGAGCTCTGCTCCCCACATCACGCTGGGACAATGCACCGACTACCTGATCTCTGCACCGGGACCTTCGGGCTGAGCACGTGGGGCAGAGCAGAGAGCTGGATCCATCTGTGGTGATGGCCCGGGATGTGTCATCACATGAGCATCACCTTCACCATCCCTGCAACCTTCATAGAATTAGCAAAGAGGCATCCGTGAGGTCTTCGAGCGGGGGACCTGGCGTTGGCCCTGACGCCGCGTGGATGGAGGCTGGCTCATGCGTGCAGACCGCGTCTCCTTAGCGGCACAGGGGCTGCTGTGCTTTTAACTCCTCCAGATGGTTTGACAAAATAGTAACTCTGGGATGTGCAGGGGTGACTTTGCATGTCTAGCTCTAAGTCAAAGGTGACTTTTATAATTTATAATTTAATTTGTCTCCGGTAAAAAGAAAAGCCAAGAGAAATAACCCCAGTCCGTCCTTATTTCCAGCAAAGGAGGGGAGAGGGCAGTGAATTGTTAAAGGCTGAATAGCAGTGGATGAGCTGGTGAGCACGTGCTAGAGAAGACAGTCCTCTAAAATTGACACTGAAGAATGTGGTTTAATAACATTAAAAATAAAAGGCTAATAAAGGGATTTGGCTGCATGCAAGCTGTGCAGCATCTATTAAAAATGAGGATTTAATTGGGTATTTCTTTTTTGCAGTCAGCCTACTGGGCTTGAAAATACCTGCTATTGCCCTGAAACCTTCTAGTGATCACACCTGGGTGTAGAAAGGAGATGAGGCTGTGGAAACACTAAGCCAGAAGACACAGAAGTTTTTTTGGATGGCAGAGTACAGACTTTGAGGAGACAGGAAACAAGAAAAACATCTTATTATTTAACATTTGCCCTATAAAAAAGTGCTGAGCCACACTGGGGATTGCAGTGCTGGATAATAACCGCAGGCACGTGAGCGCTTTCAGTGTAGGATCAGATCTGCCATGGTCCAGAGAGGGCTTTAAGCATGTGCGGTTTGGGAAATTGGTGTGTTAGAGCCGGAGCGCCTGCACAGAGACTCTCTCCTATCTCGGTCTGACAGATACCTGGAGCTAAAATCAGAGTGAATTGAGCATGAGCACCACGGCCGCAGGAAGCCCCGAGCCCTTCTGCCGGTGCTAAGAGAGCTGCACATGGGAGAACCACAGTTGGGGGATTTTCTGCAGAAGAGGGATCTTAGCTGACACTATGGGAATAAAATGTTAGTGCTACTTTACGGACTGAAGAATGATCTGAAGAATGGTGAGGTTGAAGAAAGGGCTCCTGCTCGCCTGACCGTCCTTGAGGAGACACACCTATGGCCACTGATTGTTAGACAGACTTGAAGCAATATCGTCATTTTGGATCTAGTCAACAGCAGGTAAGTACATAAGTCATCAAGAACTGGAACAGTGGAGAAGGGAAGGTGTGCAGTAGACAGCCTAGGTATTGCAAGTGAACCTCGGCGCTGGAAATGCTGCCTGATCTAATGAATTTAAGTCTGCATCCAGCACACCCAGGACATCGTAATGGAACTGGCTGGACCTGCAGCTTTTGGGGCAGTGACAGCAACATTTGACAATGATGTAACTACAAGGGGCACTACAAGTGCTAGAAGCCCAACACCATGCAGCAGACTCATGAGTGTGTGGTAGAGCTCACACTTGGGCAGTTTGTGCCCAAATTCATTGTTTGTTGATTTAATAGATGGGGAGGACATGTCCTTGACAGTACAAGTGCCTGACAGTGACTTGCTTCATGGATGAGCATCCTGGCAGGTCTTGCGCTGCATGGCAGGGGAAAAACCCATCTGAGGGTTGAGAGTTGGCAAAGGGATGTCATCTGCTTCTAGGAGAGCAGCGGGGTGTGACGGACCAAGCCCTGGCTGGGACACCAGAGACTGAAGTTCACATGCTGCAAGGTTGCTGGGTGATCCACTAGCAAATTAAGTTCATCAGCTTTGGTTTCCCCTTTCTAAGGGGGCAAGTGGCTCCGTTGAAACACGCGTGGCCATCAGCTGATGACAGTCACTGCTGCAGGGGCAGGTGATTTTTCGAAGTGGAAGTGCAGTGACAGAAGACAAAAAGGGTTTTCTCTGCAGTTTGATTCTTCTCTGTGATACGTTTAGGTGTCCAAAACCAAACAGAGCACAGATTCTCTCTTTTTCTTTTTTTTCCCCCTGAAGCTGATCATCAGCTCAGCATGGAGAGTGCGACGTGCAGAAGCAGCAGCACCAGTCCCACACCTCCAGTACCATGCTTCCTCATCTGGAAGAAGCCAAAGAAATAGATGAGTCCTGGGCACATCAGAGGCACCGATCATTTCTCCAAGTCCCTGTGCCCATCTGGCTCCACTCTGCGGATCACTTAGCATGGAGAAAGCAATTTTTTTGCCTTTGATACTGAAAGCAGCGAGGAGGGTGATTGGAGCCTGGAAGGCGTGGTAGCTGTGGAGCAATCTCAGCACTCACAGGTCTCTGGTGTGCCGTAGACCTCGAAGGGGAGTTACGGTTACTACCCATTGCCCTGGATGATGATTTATCTTGTAGCCACATGAAAGCAAAATCTCTCTGATATTTTTTTGGCCCCCCCGTACCTGATCAGGTTGTGTCATATCTCAGATTAAAGGGACTTTCTTTTCAAATGCTGCAAGGAAAACCTGTGTGTGATGTTCAATTATTCTGCCCTTTAAAATAATATCCCCGATGACAAGGGAGTTGTTGCAGTGATGGTGTCCTGAGAAATTGGATGCTGGACTGGAAACCTGAAGTCTTTAATAAAGGACCACACAGCAAATGGTTTAATGAATCTTTTTTAAGCTCCTTTAAAGGGGGGAAGATGATTCAGTAGCTGAGGACTGACCTGGGATGTGGCAGATGAGGCTTCAGTTCATGTTGCTGCAGATGCAACAGGAAAATGAGCGGTTCAATAAAGGAGAACAAATTCCGTAGTTTGGGTGGTGGCTTGAGTTGCAGTAAAGACCTGGGAGCAACCCGCCGAGGAGGGTGCTGCATGCACAACAGCTCGGTGATCAAATGTACCTGCCCAAGAAAGGGCACCGTGCAGGCAGTGTGAGCGAGCAGGGAGCTGCTGTCAGGATCCTTTGGCTGAAAGGGCTCCCTGGGGTTTCCGTGGGAGCTGCTCAGGTCAGGGGGAGGAGGCTTCCCTGTGGCATGTTGCGTTTGGGATGCCCGACTCTGGGAACTATCACACAAGATCAGAGCCCTTCACTATCCCCTCCTGGACCACACAGCCCAAGGTGTGCTCTGATCAACAACTGGCACTTCAAGGTGAGATCTGGGGAGCCCTGGACGAAAAGAGCCAAATGGGGAGCTTCTGCCTTAGTCTGGGATTGGTTGTATTTTGGCTCAGAAGACTTCTCAAAGAGCTGGCCCCTGAACTGCTGCTTGGGAGTCGGCTGCAGTCTCCACTGCATGTCATCTCAGAGCCATAATAGCATTAGTCCTCTGGAAATAGCTGAGACATCTAAACTTGACATTTTCCCTTCTTTTCATAAAACATAATAGCACATCACAGGCGTAGGCTGCATGAGAAACCCTCCCGGCAAGAGGAGCTCCACTGACGGGGACGATCACGCTTGTGGTGACTCTTTGTCTGATGCTTCCCTCCAACTCCTCTCTAATAACAGATGCTTTTAAGGGAAAAAGAGAGGCTGTACATAACGCAAACTCCCACCGCTTCAAGGCAACCAAAACCCTTTTCTTTGCTCAGCAGCGTGTTGAAGTGCGAGTCACAGACTTGCTGAGTCTCACGTACGGAGCGGGGAGAGCAAACCCTCCTGTTGCTTCTCCACCTGGCTCGTTGGGCATCCTCCGCTCAGCTGCAGACGCAGCCGAGCTGCGATCCAGTGCCGTGCTGAGGCACTGGGGAGGCAGTGGCCTCATTAAACAGCTTCATTAAACAGCTTTGGGGGTTGACGTGGTATCTTCCAGGACGTCTTGTCGGGGAGAAGAACCTGAAGAGGTCTGGGCTGAAGGCAGGTGAAAACAATCTAGATCTGGGTGGGTAAATTGGTGGGTAAATGCAGAGACTCAGTGAATAAATTGATGCTCAGTTAGCTCAGCTCCACTAGTTTGTTGCAGCCCATCAGCTGCCACCCATTTTGGACCCTTTTGCTGGTAACCAGCACTTGGCAGGAAGATGCCCTTGAAATCGGCTCCTTTGCCCAGCATGTGGAAGCTGCTCAGTCAATTGGTTTCCTTCTTCTTTCAAGAGCCTTCTCAGGTTGAAAACCACTGAGGGACAAACTGCCCCGGCCAACATCTGCTGCAGCTGTTGGCCTTCCATCGAGGAGTATGGAAGCCCTAGTCATGTTGACATATTGGCGTGGCCATCATAACTAGAAAGTGATGTTCTCTTCTTGAGAGATGCTTGAGATGATCTGTGGGACGTAAGGAAGGGAAAAGGTCCCAGGAGAAAATAAGGGGATTGATCCAGTCTGGGGTTTATGTGCTATCATAGGTCTTTTGTGGACCTGGAGACCTTTGGTGTTATTGAGGCTGTGAGTGCTGGATCCCAGCTCCTCATGTTTCAGGGCACAGAAAACACCCTGGTTCTGAACATGGAACAGAAAATGCTGCTGAGGAGCTGGGACAGCTTCTCTCGATCAGTGATGCTCTTGCTCTGCTGGAGAGGTTCTCATTTGGGATGGGGTCACTGCAGCAGGATGTCACCAAATGCTGTGGTGGCTCTGGGCAACCACAGACCCCATTCACATTGTGCTTGCAGCACATCTGTCCCTTTGTGGTGGCTCTTGAAGAGGATGGAGCCTGAATCATTGTCTTAACGGTTTATATAAAAGCAGAGAGTCCTTAAAAAAAGTAATGGCTGCAAGGGCGATAATCTGCCTGATGCAGACAACAAGAGGTATATAAGTGCCCGTGAAGAACACGATGTCACCGGTGGCTTTAGAGTCTATAGATCAAATGCTGCTGTGACCTACTCTGCTCTGACAGCTGAACATTTCCCTGACAGCACGCGTACTGATTTTTTTAAATATGTCAGGTTGTGCCCTCTCTGAAGGTGATTGGATTTTTGCCATTGGCTTTGACAGAAGTTAGATGTCCTCTGACCACAGCTCCTTGCAGAAAGCACGTGATCCACGAGGCGCCTTGTGAATTGTAGGGATGATGCACTGGGCTGAACTGGCTGCTGGCAGTGGCCTGAGCCGCGGACAGGGCGGTACGTTGCCTGTGGTCTGCATGGAACAAAGGATAATTTGCACATTAGCTCTTTATCTCCACGGCCCATGAATCTGATTCCATTTATCCAGCAGCCCTGGTCTCTTCTCCATAATTCCCAAGTGCTGGGCTGTCACTGCTGTCCCCTCTGATTCCCCCGAGCATCACAGCTTCAGCTATGGGAGATGCTAATGGCAACCCAGCCAGAAGCAGGCATGGATTTACCATGGGGCCCTTCTCCCCTGCCCATTGCCACCTCCCAGGCGAACACTCACAGCAGTGGCAGTGCACGGCCTTTTCCCATATCCTCGGGTGGTTTCCAAGTCTGGCCATGGAATGTCAAATGGACACCAGGTGATGGCTGCTTTGGTACCCTCCAGCACACAGATCTAGCTGCATCTTGGACCCAGTCCCAGAGGCATCATCCCTTGGGAAAAATACCCCAAAGTTCACCACATCTAAGACTTCTCCTTACCCTCACACCTTGTTATCTTCATCAGCTGTGATAGGGCTGACCCAATTCACGCAGGTGAAGATTCAGGTGGGTATTATTGTCCCAACTGCCTTCATGCCAGCAAGTCCACTGCCCTCTGAGACTTCTATTTACTTTCAGCTGGGCTATCTGGGCAGGAGGTGGTGCCTGGGGTGGGTTAGAGGGGCACAGATTGGCCCATATACCGCCACAAGTCTCTTCTGCTATAGAGGGGTTCTTTTCCCATGGAAAATTGTCTCAACAGTGTTTGGTTAAGCAAGAGGATGCTTAAGGAAGCGTGTGTTCCTTCATGAAGAGGAGTTATAGCTGAACTCTTAATTTCCAAACAAAATAGAGAGGGATTTTTATTAAGCCCCTTTTGTAAGCCTGTGGTAAGCTCTTTCCAAACCAATCTCTTTATCTCAAGCCTGGTGAGGAATAAATACAGCTCTGTTCCTTCTTGGTGACAGAGCAGGGCTGGAGTTGAAGGGGGAGCAGAAGCAAAAGCGGATGTGGTGGCAGCTGTGCCCTGAGAGGGGAGCTGGCCTGGGGATGACTCTGCTGCACCCTGGGGTGAAGGGTGGGTGGTAGTGGGAGCTCACCTTTGTATTTAAAATGCAAGCACTGCCTCACACAAGCCTTGCTGTCGGCAGAGAGCCTGGAGATGCTCCATGCCATGTGTTGTGTGTATGAACCCTACACAGCCCCGGATTTGTGCCGTGGCAGAGCGGTACCAGGCTGCCTTGCCCGGCTCAGGCAATAACCACGCGTGAGAAGGTGATGGTCATGCCTCCAGCTATGCTGAAGCCCTGGTGATAAATGCAGAAGAGGATCATCCTTTAACTTTAGTTTGAGCTTGTGTCACTCACTCCTGTCGCAAGTTCAAGCTCTTCCAGCAAACATAAGAGACATCTCTGAGGAGATCCTGAAGCCAGGCAAAGTTCTCAGTCCTGTGGGAGCTGCTGCTCTCAGAAGCCTGCCAGGTATCAGGAGAGTCACCTCAATGCTCCGGGCAGCAGGGAAGCCGGTAAGTAGCGATGTTTCCTGATTTTATTTAGATGCCTCTGTGAAACATCTTGGTGCCAAAGAGGATCTGCGCAGCTTTCCATAATTTTCAGGGAAATTTTGGGCAGCCTCTAGAGGACACACGAGAAATATTGAAGGCAGCAATTGGGCTATAGAAGGACTTTCTGGCTTAGTCGTAACCAACTTTTTAATGAGAAGTTTTCCCCCTCCCTTTTAATTTTCCTTTTAGAAAAGGACTGAGAATTTTGCACTAGGCTCATGCAAACTTGCCAGCAGTGAACAATGGAAAGAGACATAATATGTGAGAGGGCCAGTAGCTGTTGGACTCAGCTCCTCCCATACTTACTCCAAGCCCATGGCTGTTGCTCCCCAGACTGCTGGCACTGCTCTGCAAGGGAATGAATAATTCACCACACGTGCAGTCCAGTTCCTAATCTGAGAGGATATTGGTGGTGGCTGGTCATAACTTCCTGGGGTGGCTGTGGCACGGCAGCATTGCTAAATATTACAGCTGGTGCTCCATCAATGAAGCTGCAGCTCCACATCAAATATTAATAACCTTCTCCTAAGCTGTCAAGATCGTCCATGCCTGTGCTGGCACCGTGATTTAATAAAATAGGTAGCTTAACTAGGTGTATTTAGGGGATGACCCAAAGCCTGGCTGAATCGTGTAGCCCCCTCTCCCACATGCACACGAACCAGCTCTGCTAGCACTTCCAAGTGGCTGTTGGCTCAAGCGTTTATGACCGGCGGTAAGAAGAAGGTCATCTATAAAGCTGTACAGCTGGGTGCAGTGCTCAGTTAATGCAGTTTAAATCAGGATGTCTCATGTGCGAGGCCCGGGGGCTCCTCGGTGATTAAGATGCTGTTTGTATGAAACAGTAAAGGCTGCTCTGCTTAAAGCTTTCACCTGAGCTGTGCTCTGAAGAGCAGTCCCAGGTGACAAACTCCCGTGTCACTCAGTGTAAGCAGGCTCTGCATCATTAGCCATCCTCTTGCCATCCCTGTTCATGGCAAGTGTGCCAATCTACCCTGCTTGTCCCTTTGAATAAAAGCCACTTGGGGTGGCAGCCAACCGAAGTTGATTCCCTGTTTTCTGAAGTCAATAGTGTCTTTCATATAGACCTTCCTTGCTTGTGATCAAACCCCTAGTGAACATCCCTGTGGCCAGCCTGGCATCAAGGAGGGTCTGTGGTGGCTGGGAATGCTTCAATCCACTTTGGTCCGGGTTTTGTATCATCTGCACAACTTCCAGGGTCTGTTTTTTCCCAGGAAACGAGAAGCACCTCCATCACCACCAGCCATCAAATCTCTGTTGGAGTGCCTCAGACACAGGCAATGGACCCTCCACAGCGGTGGGTTTGGATTAGGGAATTTAATGGGTAAGAAATAAGCCATCAGCCGACATGAGAGAACTGAGCTTGTAGATCAGTGGAGTCCCCATCCCTGGAAGTGTGGATGTGGCGCTGAGGGACATGGTTTAGGGACCCTGGCAGTGCAGGGTGAACGGTTGGACTCGATGATCTTAAAGGTCTCTTCCAACCAGAGGATTCTGTGATTTTTCTCTTGCCTTGGATCTATTGCTAATCCTTGGATTCAGTGTTGATGGTGATGGCAGGAGGAAAGGGGGAGGGGAGAAAGGAAAGTAGGGTTTGACTCTGCTAAAAGAAGTGAGCTCATGCCACCTTGAGCTGAATAAACAGAGAGGGAAAAGGTGAAGGGCCTGCTCAAGCCCTTAGAGTGATTCAACAGGACAGTTCAGGGGATTAAGGACTACCCTGGGCTTTCCTGGAGGATGTTGTGCACTACCTGAGTCAGAGCAGCATCCCGTGGATTGTAAACATACTTCAGTTGAGCGCCACGCTTTGCCCTGTTGCTCTCACCACGGGTCTGTGCCATGTTCCTGGAGCTGGAAGTACTTGCTGAAGGATCACCCACAGCAGCTCTTCTCCGTGCGTGCCCTGGTTGGGGCACGAGCAGCCCCCGGTCTCTGTGGGTGTAGTGATAGCCCTGTTGTGCGCAGAGCGCTCAGCCAATGCGGGTGTTTCCAAACGCACAGGGCGTGGAGACTAGAAACACTTGCTTTGTCTCTCTAGAAAAGCAAGCGGTGCAGACTTTCTCTCTCAATGAGGTTTCATCATACTAACGGTTAGTGGGCTCTGGAGGTTATTTTTTTTCTGGATAATTGCTGAATAGACCTAGAGAGGAAGCTGTGAGAAGGAGGACCTTTGAGTGGTATTTCCAAAGAAAATGCAGTGCTGGAATCCGAATGTCTCAAGCAAATCCTTTCACTCCAGCTCCTCAGATTCTCATCACACAGTTCTCAAAGGTTACCCTGTCTGCTCGGTGATTAACAGCTCCTCTCTGTAACTGCCTTGGGTGGAGACTGTCCGAGTGTGAATTGCTCCCACTGTGGGAATGTTCCCTTCAGTACTTTCCCTGATTTATGAATGGGGATGGGTACGAAAAGAAGTCTAAACCTGCCCTCTCAGATCGCAGCTGCCTCGCAGGGGTGGCTGTGTGGCTGGGGCTCGTCCTGGCCCTGGCCAGCCCTGCCCTGGGCATAGCCAAAGGCCGTGGGGTCCTTGTCCTCAGAGCCTACTCTTGCTCTGCGTCCGACCGATCGCTGCTCCCTGTGACAGATGCGGCTTGTGGTGAGGACCTGGGGAGCTGCCAGGGACATGGCAGTGTTGGCCCCAGCATACTGTCTGTGACAAGAGCTGCTGCTTGTCCACCTTTCACGGGGAACGACGGGGTTATCCAGTCCGGAGAACAGGAGGCTCAGGGGAGACCTTCTCACTCTCGACAGCTACCTGAAAGGAGGTTGTAGTGAGGTGGGGGTCAGTCTCCAGGGGCAAGGGAGACGGCACCCACAAGGACTACACACCCCAGGAGGGCTTTGGAAGTACAAGGTGATCTTAGGAATGGTCGACAGTGTCTGAGTGTCTTTTGGGAGCACAGCTTGAGATTTCTACTTAAAGACACTTCTGACTAGCTGGGATAATGTCATCTTGAACAGAAAGAAGAAGAGAGGGTTATATTTTCCAGGGGAACTTATGGACAAATTCAGCTTAGCCAGGGCTGTGAATGGTTGGGCTGGCAGGACAGTAAGGGGTACTGGTGAGAGTACTCCTGTACTAGCACTCTTGGCAGTGCTGAGCTTCACCCAGGGTGAGGGAAGCAAATTTGCCTGCGGCTGCGACAACAGTTAAATTCGTTGAACTGTACTTTGAGGTTGCCTTGAAGTCGCTATCATGGTTGGAGGTGTGCTGGGAGCAGGGTCCTCCTTGCTGGGCCAAGACAGGGCATGTTCTTCTGTCCCTGTGATGGAGAAGGGAGGCTGCAAACGAGGAAAAGTTGTTGAGTGAACATGTTGTAATTTCAAATCACTGCTCCAGAGCCTAAACTTGATTATCACAGTAAGACAGAGCAGGCAAAAATTTTTTATGCAGGATTGTTTTCTGTAAGCTGCAATAATATTCTTAATGCTTTTTTTCCTTTAGAATGAATTGGAGACACAGTTTTCTTTTGTGCTGGGATTTTTACCATAACTTCACCAAGTTTGTGGCATTGCTCATGATTACTTTGGGTTAGATAAAAGTAGAGTTGGTTGCAGCGCTACCAACACGTTTCCGTTAAGCAGCCTTAGGTTTCCAGTCAATTCATAATGGAAAGTCCTGTCACTTCCCACATTTTGATGGAAAAACTTGTCAAAGAACATTTGGCATAGTCCAGTGGTTGAGCTACAACATGGCAACAGTTAAGATGTGAATAAACATCAAGAATATCAAAATAATAGATACGTGTGAAGCATCATTTCTGTACTGAGCTTCGAGGATCCATAGCAGTTAAAATCAGTCAAAGATCAGCTGTACTCATTTAGTAACTGGAACCAACGTAAAATTACAAACAGGTTTCTAGAAACATTGTCCGGGGGTGGTTACACGCTGTGATGATTGATGGACTGAATTCTTAATACTCCCTTTGGGTTTACTATAAGCTGCTCACACTTATTATAGATCTACTATATTTAATTTTGTTACCAAGTTAATTGTGTTTTCCCTAAGAGCTCCAGCAGCCTGCTGCGTATTACTGTGTCTTTGCCAATGAACTGCTCCATTTATTGGCTAATAACTGACTGTAAGAATTTTCTTTATAAATGAAGTCTCCTTAAACGTTTCTGATGACATGGTCTGCATAAGAATTCTTCTGGCTTCTCTTTCAGTTTGCCTTACTCTGAGCACAGCGATCTTTTGAGTTACTTAAAGGTTTAGTGCCCCTTTGTCATATTTACTATCAGTATCTGAACCGTAAATATAAAAATTACTAGTTTGTGAAAGCCACTGTAATTGCTCTCAAACATCCCTCGGAGCACAGTGAATCTTGAAACAAAGGCTTAGGAGGATTAGCTTTGTAGCTACGCTGCGCCGTGTAGCCAAGGAGTAAGTGTGAGACTTCGTTAATTTTATGTTTAGACCTCTGTTAGACTTTCAGCAAAGTGGTTTTTTGACATTTCAGAATGTCTGAGCGTATTATTCACAACTTCAGTGTGGTGTTTCTACCAAGCATTCCTGACATACAAACGACAAACAGTACATGTGCTGTGACTATTTTGATATCATGGAATCACGGAATAGTTTGGGTGGGAAGGGACCTTCAAAGCTCACCCAGTCCAACCCCCTGCAGGGAGCAGGGACATCTGCAACCAGAGCAGGGTGCTCAGAGCCCCAAGGGCCAACCTGACCTGCCATGGTGCCAGGGATGGGGCTTCTCCCACCTCTCAGGGCAACCTGGGCCAGGCTCTCACCACCCTCAGCACAAACAATCTCTCCCTTCTCTCTGCTCTCAAGCCCCCTCTGTCAGTTGAACCCATCAGCCCTTGTCCTGGCCCAACAGCCCCTGCTGAACAGCCCCTCCCCAGCTTTCAGACAGCCCCCTTGAAGCACTCGAAGGCTGCACTAAGGTCTCCCCGGAGCCTTCTCTGCTCCAGGCTGAACCCCCCCAGCTCTCTCCCCTCTCCTCCCAGCAGAGGGGTTCCACCCTCGGGTCATTGCTGTGGCCTCCTCTGGCCCCGCTCCAGCAGGTCCATGTCTCTGCTGTACTGAGGAACCCAGAGCTGGACCCAGCACTGCAGGGGGTGGTCTCATCAGAGTGGAGCAGAGCAGCAGGATAACCATGATACTTGCTGGTGTAGCAAGGAGTGCACAACTGCTGGGTAAGAGCAGCGCACTGGGGCCCCAGCTGAGGTGTCCAGCCTGTTGCCTTAAGTACCTCATTCCACTATGACTGATGTTTTCAGTGTAAGTTTGTTTTCTCACGCTAGTAGAAATTCTGATGCTGATTGCAGAGGGACTCACAAACTCCCTCCACGTGTCTTGCTATAATATGTCTCTTTCCTTTCTTATTACTTACCTTTTCCATCATTCCCCAAACAGTGCTGGGATGGTTTATTTCGGTTACGCGCTAAAGTCTTTAACTCTGCACAGAGTTTCTCTGTTGGATTTCATTCGGCAGAATCACTGTTAGAGAAGCAAGAGGAGCAATAAACTGGTGCTGGCCACCCTTTATATGGAATTACTCTTCTCTTCTCTTAAAAGAAGTATCATAGAATCATAGAATCCCAGGTTAGAAGGGACCTCAAGGATCATCTGGTCCCATCTTTCTTTGCAAGAGCATGATCTAGACAAGATGGTCCAGCACCCTGTTCAGCTGAATCCAATGCTGCGGACGCCACCACTTCCCTGGGGAGACTCTTCCAATGGCTGATGGTTCTTGTTGTGAAAATGATTCTATCTGGTTGTGAAATTGATTACGGCAGGAACATAAATGTTCAGTTTAGGTTACATGAGTACGTTAGATGAGCTAAAGGAAGGTGTGATAATTCTTCTCAGCCCTTCTGATAAGTTCTCCTTGGAACTGACTTGCACAAGACTTGTAGGAAGATAAATTCTTTCAGGTACAAGGCAAAGAGCCCAACTTGTGATCAAGTCAGCAAAAAGCTGGATTCTCTGGCTCCATGCTGGAAAAGCGCGGAACAGCAGTCGCTGTCCTGAAAAGGTAAGAACCAGCTCCAGAATGGAGTGGAGCGAGATGGGGTGGCTCAGAGTGGAGAAGGGGCAGGAGGACAGACAGCCCAGACTTTTGGTACCCAACTGGCGTTGATCACCACTTATGCTGAAAAGGAACTATGAGTGCTGAAAGCCATCAGTGTTCCCTCAGCTGCGATAATAATTCTCCATATTACAGATTCGACCGGATTTGCTTTGACGTTTTGTAATCTCTGAAGCTGCATTTTGAGGCTACTTTCCAAAGTGGGTTTTTTTGTGGCTTGTTTGTGGTTCTTTTTTTTTTAACAAAGTCATGATGTATCCTTGTCTGTAGCACATCATTTTACCTCTGGTTTTTCTCCAGTTTGTCCACTCAAACACCTCCTGGGCCTGATTTGTGTATGTCTTGAGCTCGCCAACCTACAACTGAAGCCATTAGGAGCTGTGCTTTGAGCATTTAAAGTGCTAAACCACAGTTAAATATCTGGAAAATTAGTGCCTTGTCTCTGCACCTACTTCCCTGCGTGTAAAACGAGGGCAGCGAGGCCCTTCCATGTTAGAGTTGTGAAGATGAAGTCAAAAAAGTGACTTCTGCACTTTGTTTGCAAAACTCCCAGTTTCTCCTGTGATGAGTGTCCCAGAAAAGTCCCACAGGGAATTATTCATCTTCTATTCAGTGCAGAGGTTTGGTGCTGTGCGGAAAGTAGGGGCTTGGCTCTCACACAGACTGAGCGTGGAAAAATTGTGACTTGGTGTCTTGTCCCCACTGTGTCAGCACCTCCAGGAGGTAAGAGACTTGCAGACAAAGTAATGCACTGTCATTTAATGGAATCTGGGCTTGAATTCAGGGGGATAAGTAAAAGCTACCTTTGAGGTTGTCCTAGAGATGTGAGAAGGGATGTGTGTGGTGTTCAGTTTTGGGTCCCCCACTACTAGAAGGACATTGAGGTGCTGGAGTTTGTCCAGAGAAGGACAATGAAGCTGCTGAAGGGTCTGGAGAACAAGTCCTATGAAGAGTGGCTGAGGGAGCTGGGGGTGTTTAGCCTGGAGAAAAGGAGACCTGGGGGAGACCTTCTCACTCTTGACAACTCCCTGAAAGAAGGTTGGAGAGAGTTTGGGGTCAGTCTGTTCTCCCAGGAAGCAAGCAACAGGACCAGAGGAAACTGCCTCAAATTGTGCCAGGAGAGGTTTCGGCTGGATATTGGGAAAATTTTCTTCACTGAAATGGTTGTCAAGCATTAGAATAGGCTGCCCAGGTCAGTGGTGGAGTTCCCATCCCTGAAGGGATTTGAAAGACGTGTCAATGTGGTGCTGAGGGACGTGATTTAATGGTAATGTGGCAGTGCTGGGAAAATGTTTGGACTCGTTGATCTTGAAGGTCTTTTCCACCCAAAACGATTCTGTGATTCTAGGATTCTAAGAATTGGGATGGCTCTGTGTCCAAGCCAAGGGCTGAGGAGAGAACGAGGATGAAGAGCTGTCCTTTGAACTAGGCATAAATAACCCAGCTTTCTGAAGTGGGGCAGCTGTATGGGGAAAGGGTGCTTGCCAGAGCCATTTCCTAACAGCTGGTTAAAACCCATCCAGCACAGTCGTGGCGGCACAGACAACCCTTAGTCTGGTGTTTCAGAACTTTTTAGTGCTTGACTTGGTAACCTTAACACTAACAGTCGCTGTTTTCAGGGTAGTAAATTGGGAGGTAGCAACAGAACTTTCAGATACATGAAACAGAAACTCTTGATTCATACCACAACCAAACAGCTAGCAGGGAGGTAATTTATTACAAACAGAGGAAAATGACTGCAAGGCCTCATTCTTCACACCAAATGGTAGGAAATGGTTATTACTGCTCTAAATTTCAATAGTATAATAGTCACAGCCCTGGGATTAGTAAATTTATTTCTAGCAAATGTGTCAGTGCCATGTTACACTTCAAAGAGACACCCAGCACAGCCCTGGCTGTCACAGGAGAAGGTTTCCTGCCCTGCAGCATGACCTCGGCCCAATACCATTGGGCTATCTATAAAAAATAAAGTAAAATAAAAAGCCCTTCTACAGAGCCAGTGCACTGTGGCACCCTTTCACGCAGAGCTCAGTGCCACCCCAAGTACCAGTTTTGTCATTGAAAAATGATGCTGCCAGCAGTGTTTGATATGAAATGTGCATTTTTTCTTTTTGAGTAAAGAAAAATGCTGGGTTCTCTTGAAAATAAAGATTCAAACAGCGTGAGAGGGAGCAGCAGAAAATTAATTGCCACCAAACATGAAAACATTATTCATGGCAAGTTGCGGTACTTTGGAAAACAGCAAAAAGTATGACAATTTAAAAAGAATATCTTGAGCTAGACATGAACAGCTCGCTCTGGTCCTGATGAAAGATGTAATAATTTTTTTTTGATGTTATGTGGGTCGGTATTTCAATATGGCAGCAGAGGGTGTTGGTCTGTGCTGGTATTTGTCAAGCCCTGTTAGGTACAGAAGCCAAACTCTGATCATGTACACACCAAAGACCATACCGAAATGACTTCAATGCTGTATGCGGGATTGTTAAAGGAAGAACCATTTCGCCGTTTTCCTTCTGGCCCCACAGGTCACGTCTGATCATATCTTGCTTAACAGAACTGAAGTAGCTGGAATTGGAATGGGGTTTTGTAAAGAGGGAGCAAGGAAAGGATTTTTTAACAACACAGCATCTAGGACTGGTGTTTTGGGTTGGGTAGACTCTTTGTTGGAGTCTTTTTAGGTACAGAGTGGCTACAGGTAGAGCTGATTGTCCAACCTGTGAGGAAGGCGTATCTGCAATGACCTCTTGAGATGTTGTTTCAGTTGCAGCTTTCAATGGTTTTATGATAGCTGGGGCTCTTGAGGATGGGAATAATACTCTGGCACAGTAGTATCTGGAGATGCACCTCTGGTCCAGGTCTCTGGAAGAGACATCCCTGCCTGTGCTTAGTGGTAACAGACAACGTACCTCATTTTCTACCTGATTTGAAACAGATTTGACAAACGAGGGATAAGAGGCTTTATTATAAATAAGAATATCAGACTGAAAGGATTGCCCAGTGCTCGTTAGCAATCTGAAATGCTCTTTAACTACAATGTCAAGGAGAAGGGGACAATGAGACGCGTACAGTGGGATCCTACCTCTAACAGCTGGAGCACTAAAGTGAAAGAAGCTGCAGGCTGGGTGATCTTGAAGGAAGAGATGTGGTGGTACATGTGGGTTTTAAAATGCTAGTGGAAGCAGGGGGGGAAAAAAGTATGAGCAGAAAAGTTTGAGTAACAGCAGGTCTCTCTGTGGACACAGAAATAAATCTCCAAATAGCAGGTCTCCAGTGAAAAGTTCAGAGGCAGCCGTACAAGATGAGGTGCCACCTGGGAACAACTCGGGTTTAATTAGAAAACTGTTTGCAAAAGAGACCTGCTGTTCCTCCCAAGCTTTCTCCTTGGACACAGCAGTAGCTTTCCAAGTAGCAGAGCCAGGTTAGGTGCTGGAAAACAGAGAACTTGAACAGCTTCACCTTTGGTACAAAGTAATGGCTGAAAAATTGTACCAGCAGAGGGAGCGGGACACCAGATTTCTTTTTGCTACATATATATCTAATCCAAGGAGTTTCCAAAGAGAAACCAGATGTTAAAAACTGATCCTTTAGATAAAGTGTTCGTTGATGTAAGTTTTCTCTCATGGCTATGAAGTAGCTGCAAAGGCAGAAAAATAAAGTCTCCAAACACGCATTTCTGCAAATATTATTGAAAAAACTCAATGCTTTCAGGGTGCTGGCCAGACTCTTCCAGTTTTGTTTCTAATATCCTGTCACAAGAGATCCCAGATTTGAGGCGTTTGACAGAAACAGGGCTGAATACTCTGGGTAATGGGGCTGCAATGTGGAATGAGACCTGGATAAGGAGGATGGGTCAGGTTCACGGTGTTCTTTAGGGGAAGGTGGCTGGGATCCTTCGGCAGCCTCTGAGTTCATTGCAGCGCTGCTGCAGGGGTTATATATGCAGCATCAGCAGCAGATCACAGGTCCTACGTGTCCCCTTGTGGGGCAGAAGAGAGTTCACAGTGCTGGGCTACAAATCTGGCAGGTATAAGCCCAAAGAGGAGGGTGCGTGTCTCTCCAGCCAGATCTGTCACACGATAAAGGTGCAAAAACATGACAAACCTGACTGGAGGAAATCCAGGGACTCTGAATTCTGAGGTCCTTCTGGAGAGAGGTCAGGGATGTCAACGCCGCTTGGCGATATGACAAAGTCGATGTGCTGAGGCTGGGCAGCGAAGACCAATTTCAATCTGCTTGACTTAGCCCAGCATGGTAAACAGATGGAAAGAGAAGGATAAAAAACAACCTCACCTTCACAGAACATTCACGCCATAAAAACCTCATTCTCAAAAGCAAAAAGGCTCAGCTTGCAGTTGTACTTCTCCAAAGGGTGCTGCACCCCACCCCCTGAGGTACCAGCAGGGAAAGCAGAGCACAGCTAAAGGTACTGGCCCAAGGCTGGGAGCCTTGCTTTCTCCGCATAATTTATCTTTCTGACTGGCCAGCATGTTTTTGAGGAAGATATGGGCACACACACACTTACCCATCTAATCTGAGTGCTTGCTATTGGCCTCTGTGGAGTTGTGCTGCCCTATACCCTCCCAGGTCCAACTCAGATCATTCAGAGCAAGCAGTCAGCAAATCCATCAGCCTTGGGACAAGGTGACAGCCTGCTCTTCTGCCTCCTGAAGGTAAACATGACTCAGGATGAAACAGCCCTGCCTTTAGAAGCATTGGGATGACTTTTTTTTTCCCTGAGTCACACAGTTATTTAGTGATGACGCCGAGGGCTTGATTTGCACAAAACTTCAGAGCCATTTGGGATGTGCTATGAAACTCTGCATGGCCTCCAGCTGCCAGTGCAGAAACACCATCAACACCATCTCCTTAGGTCCTCTGTTATCCCTGCCAGTGCCCTGCGGTTTTCTGAGATGTCCCCTGGCATCTTAAGTGACACCGGATGTCGAGGACATCCAGGTCAATGAAATGAGCCCTGACTCACCTTAAGAGGGGGAGAAGACTGACATTAAGCAGCTTCTTGAGTGAAAATGCAACCTGTGTGATGGGAGGCTGGGCACAAAGGGTCCTTGGTGAGTAGCTCCAAGCTCTTCTTTTGAGAGCTGGGACTGGTGAGTCCTAGGGGTATGCACGGCTGCTCATATCTAGGGGTATCATCCACGGGCTCATTCCCGAGCAGGAGATGATCAGTAAGGCTACTCTTCTCTTTAGCCACCAGGTACAGATTCAGGTTAGGACATCAGAAGGAGCTGAACCTCCATCCTTTTATAGCATCTTCATCTGAAGGCCTGTGAAGGCCAGGGGACAGGACTAATTTTATTGCTGGGGCTAAGTTACATTGCTTGTTTTAGTCTCCATGCTTTTGGGACTGAGTCTGGAGAGAAGCTCACTTTGTCCAACAGCACAAGAGATGTCAAAATGAAGGAGGCAGAGGAGGAGATCTTTCATTTTGGCTTAACTGGCCAGAGCGTGGAGCAGCCGAAAGGAATTGGTTTGCTGTGGGCAGGGAGAAGTGTGAGAAGGAAAAGCTGAGGGTAGACAGGACAGCTGCTGCTCAGGGAATACCTTATGTGGGACTGGGAGGTTTAAGGGGTTATAGAACTGATCTGGAGACACCAAAATCTTTACAGTGATGTCAGATGATCAGGATCTTTTCTGTGTTATTAATGAGCAAACCTCTGCCACCAGGAGGTAGTAGAGATTTTTGCATTTTTCATGCCACTTTTCATGAACTCACCTCCTCAAAACACCGTCTGGGAAGCTTCATAGGTGCAGACATACTGAAAGAGCCAGGACTTCATTACCCGCAAGAAAGCTGCTTTGTGAAACAGCCCGGTGTTGCGGATTTCTTGTGTGCGCTACACAGAGCGTTGCTCGTTGTGGGTCCTGCTGTGCTTCCTGCTGATATCAAAAGCCATTGTAAAACTGTCACAGACAATCGCGGGGCAGAGGAGATTTCTGACACTGCATCACGAGCTCATTACTCTCCTGACCACCAGCCATCCAGACATTTCCATGTCAGTGCATCAGCCTGTTCGCTTTTGAAAGACACCAGCCTCCAAATCCAGGGACAGGGAGAAGTACAACAAATCTTAACAGATGCTCAAGAAATCAGTGCGGGTCTCATCACAGCCAAGTCCTGAGTCACGGCGTAGAACTCCAGTTCCTCCATGCTTCCTGAATGCTGAAGATTATTCAGAGATCAAATCCTGGTTTGAATGGGAAGGGCAGGCATTAATAGTTTCCTTGGAAATACCACTATAGATTTATTCCAAAAAGTACCTCTACGAATAATGACTCCCCTTTCCTATCACTACCGCTGCAGTCAGACGGGAATCTGAAAGTCAAGCCACACTTTGACCACCCCAAATCTCACTGCTCCCAAGAAAGATCTGCTGGTGTATGTGGTCACAGCTGAAAACAGTGTAAGAACCTAGTTGTGGCCATCCATCATCCTCAGACCTTGCTGAAGAGGTGGGAGGTGAAAAAGTAAAGCAAGGGGATAAACCAGTCTATCAGCTCAACTCCAGCCACCAAAGAAGGAAGGCCAAAGGCATGGTCAGTACTTCGCAAAAAGGGGTCTCAGCCCAGGGTCTCAGCCCATCTTAAGTGCGGTAGAACACAGTAGCCATGTGCTATTTGCATTTGTATGGAGTTCTGTAACAGTTATTCTTTTTTTTTTTTGTCATGGAGACCGAGCAGAGGTGCCTTGGGTGACCATTAGGGTGTAAATACCTGCAACAACCAGCTGCAGTTCAGACTGAGTCTCTGCTCTGTTTCCCCTCTCTGTGAAACAGGCATCAATAAACTGGCAGTGCTGCTGCTAAGTAAACGTTTCCAGGAAATGTTTGAGAGCGTGGGCACAGAGGAATAACTACCTACCTTCGCTATTTGGAAACAAAAATGATGAGCACCCTGAAAGCTCCTTTCTTGCTAGCTTCAGTTAGAAAAAATGGACAGTGCTGGGGGCTTGTGTTTTTATACAGCTTGAGGGCAAACGCTAACCACCCCTCTGTCTCCTGGTGCCCTGAGTGGATCAGAGCATGGACACAGTCACACAAATTGCTTTGCAGCTTGGGGAGCGTTTAAAGCTGCGCAGCTGTGGGTGCCCATCCCTGGAGGGGTTTAAGAGACGTGTGGATGTGGTGCTGAGGGACATGGTTTAGGGACCCTGGCAGTGCAGGGTGAACAGTTGGACTCGATGATCTTAATCGTCTCTTCCAAAGCGATTCTTGGATTCTGTGACTGCTGGGGCACTGTAAGAAAAAATGTGCATAAGCCGTTTCTTCAGACTCTGCCCGTGGAATGGAGTGTTCAGCCCTGGCTGCATCTCCTCTCGCCCTTGTCCTGCTGCAGGCTTGCAGCGTGAGTGAACTCTGAGGGTGGCATTAAGCTGTTCCCCTTGCAGGAGTGGACACCACAGCCTGGTTTGGTATCTTTGGGCTTTTTTTCTAGCTCAGATTGTCACTGTTGTGCTGTCTGCATGGACACATCTCCCTTGACAGCCGTATCCTTTTTCAAAATTCCTTTTTCTTTCTGATCTTTCCTTTCCCACTCATTCCCATTTCTCTTACTTGTTCTTCAACATTCCTTTTGTTATTTTTTCTGGCAGTTTTCTCCTCCATCCCTAATACCATCTTTGTGTTTTTGTTTCAGAAACAATTGATTGTTTCTTGTTCTGCCTCCCTTCAGTGAAATCAGCTGGCATTAGAAAAGCCATCCAGCTCACTGCCAAATCAAACCCTTTTAATATCTGGTGATGCTCTGAAATATTTTGGAACTGGACTTCAAACTTTCTTCCAAGCTGGAATCTCCCCAGTTTTCAAACAGAGGGAAAAAGCTCTTAAAACCAAGCTGCCAGCTCCAGGCATCTTTACACTAAATGGTTTCATCTTGTCAATGAGTCCTTTTTGACCTTGATGTCACTGGAGAGACGGGTCCATCCTTCATCCCTGGTGTGTGTGAGGCAGAGTGCGCAGGAACTGGCTCTGCTCCAGTGACTTTCATGGGTACCACTTCAGAGGACAATTAGAGGAACTTCAAATGCTACAGACTTCCTTTTCCCCGTCTATGGGTCCAGCTTCTTCATGTTTATGCTAGTTTTACACCAGCATGACTTGTCTGAGAGGAGAACTGGGCCCATAAAACACAATGACATGAGAGAAGCCCTATTTGCCATGACTTTTTAGAGGTTCTTGCTAAGCTGCCAGAAGTTACCAATGCTGCCTGCGTTTTTTATAGTCACTCCTGATAACGACTTAGGTCAGAACGTCTAAAAGAGATGAGACAGCAGGATTCGCAGTAACCTCTGCTCATGGACAGAAATCGCCATTTCTCTCACTGTGGGTGGACCGGGGAGGTACGTGGAGGAGGGTGAAGTAGCAAAGAAGAAGGGCAGGGAACTGTCATGGAAAACAGGCAAACTGGGTTGTATTCCTCAAAGCCTGTGGTCGATCTGCATCAGGAGCTCAGGCAATCACTCCGTCTCTAAGCATTTTTGCTACAACTCTTGCCCCATGTCTTGCCTTAAATCCTTGGGCTCTTTGTCCAATGTGAGGACTTACTGAGCCATCACCATTGGGTCTTCAGGGTGTCTTGCAACTCAACTAAAGAACTGAAAAGGAGGAAATGATGCTTCTTGCCTCAAGGAGAAAGAACCAGAGCCGACGTGGTCAGGAAACAGGCAGGTAAGGAAAGGTCTGCTTCTTCGGGCTCTGCTCACGTGAGGATACGTGCTGCTTCATGACAGCACCATCCAGTGGGATTTGAAAGGCAGCTGTGAAATACACCCAGAGACTTGTTCCTTACTATTTGAGGCTGGCTGGGAAAGCTGTGAGCAGCTAAAAAGACACTGGGACTGTCTGTCTGCAGAATCAGCAAGATGATCAGGAGACGTGTACATTGTTCTCTCACTTGAGAGGTTATTTTTGCAAACATATGGCCTGGAGTTAAATATGGACTTGTTTTTTTAAAAAAAAAAAAATCCTGTGGCCAAATTCTGTGGCCATTAATGGTGTAAGTCTCTTTCTTTCTCTAGAGCAAGATACCCGTTTGTAGAGTCAGGGGAAATTCAACCTGTACAACAAGCTCCAGGTTAAATTGATGCTTTTAAAGCTCTTTTCTGGATCAACCCTCAGATTTCAGTCACAGAGCAGTAAACACACAAATCTCTCTGCAAAATCACTTTAGCATATTTATGCAACTAGTGACTTTGATGGGCCTGCTAACTTGAAAAGATGAAACAAGTAAGTCCCCATGTGCCCCTAATCATGTAAGTGTCTTTTTCTTGGTGATAAATGGTAGTTCATACATCTTCCTCTGCGCTCCTTTAACCATAATTTGCAAAAAGCCTAATTGCAGAAGAAGCAATCTGCTTGATTTTTCTTAGCAGAGAAATTGTCAGCGTAGAAAGAACTCAGAAACAATACGACGCTGCAATTCATTATGAGCTTTCAAAGAGACAGAGGGTTCCACCGTGCATCTATGGCATAGAGTGATGTTGGAAGGGAATCAGTCAGGAGCAATTTCAAGAATGGCATTGCTTGTATTATCATCTAGTGATATTTAAACGTGTACAGCATGTCCTTGAAAGCCTGGCGATAAAAGGAGGAGAGGAGATGAAGAATTAAGCCAGAATGATGGTGTTTGGAAAGAATTTGAAGCTTAGAGTTGTTCCTGGGCACATTACTTTAACCTTCAAATGAACCCACCATTTCTTTCCTTCTCTTCAAAGTAACACTTTTAAGACCCAAAATTTGACTTTGAAGCTGAGATCAATGCTGGTAATGTTCTCACAACACCAACTCCCACTGGAGGTGAAATTGGGAAGGGGGGGGACGGGACTTGTGGTTTCTTCAGAGATTCCACACAACACACCAGGCAAGTGATTTTTGCATCAGCTGTGCTTCCCTAACTAGGACAGAGCATTTTAATCTTGCAGAAGGGGTTAGAGCCTTACCAGCTCCTACTGACCCAGCACCTCTCAAAGCCAACTAATACATGGTCTGGCCCTCAGCCGCTTCTGTCCCACAGTCTGTGAAATCGTGGAGGGGTGCAGGCTGCTTATAACACTCCACAGATCCAAAGTGAAAGGAAAATATCTGTTGTCAGTTGGTGTAAATTCATCATGCAGGAGTCTGGGCTGCTGTTGGACAATTAAAAAAAAAATCTCTATACATTAAAAACCACTAACCTTGTTTCATAGCTAGCCTAAAAGGGGGTAAAGAAGCTGTGAAATGAGCTATACCTTGAATTCTTGAGCTGCAGGTGGTTGATTTATCACCGATTTCTCATTGCCCTTAGTATTACCTAGCAGCATGGCAGGAGACAAGAAATCAAGAGCAAAAGAGTATTTAATATCTTCAGAGCATTTATTATATGTGCATTCATCCACCAGAAAACGTTGATCTGCAGAGCACTGTACGAACAACTAACCAGTTAATGACTCCCCGTGCAAAGCTGCAGCAACAGCTATTTTTAATACATCTATTATTTGTTTCTGCTCATAAAAGGCTGTTTTGTGCCATCAGCTTATTTAGCCAAGCACAGAAGGGGGAAGAATGAATGTGTACAGAGGAGGAACCAAGGGATATGAAATGCCTTGACCAGGTTCTCCATGCACCAGCTAATGGAAATGGCTGGATGAAAAAGGAGTCGGTGAAGATAAGGAATGACAGAGCCACAAAACAATGATAGGGCTGAAAAAAGGGAGTTGATTACTAGACAGAACTATATCTTGGAGGGAAAAAGGCTGGTTACTAATGGCCTTTTTATTCTAGCAGAGAGGAGCATAACAAAGATCAGGAGGAGGAGAAGTAATTCAAAGCCTGATTGTTACTCCAGAGAGAATTAGTCTTTGGAACAACTCCTCTGCAGGGACACGGACAGCAACGGAGGGGTGAGCCTTCCTCCCTCAAGAGTTTTCTGAGGATGAATCTGGCCTCTGTCCTTTCTCTAACTCCTGCGGGGGGACAGCTCTGAGGATCTGCAGGTCTGGGGTTCTCAGGTACCACCACAGGACACCTTCCTCACCCATGCCCAGCTACCAGTGCTGACCGTCCCGCAAGCCGGACTGACCCCCCCTCAACTCCACAGACAACCGCGTCCCTTGGGCAGTCACCAGCCTGGGGAGGATTTGGGGGGCTTGGCAGGAACAGGCTGGGCAGGGACCCCTCAACCTGCCGGGGGGGTGTGTGTGGGGGTGTGGGTGGGTGGGTGGGCACCTCCGAGGGTCCAGCCCGCCGTGCCCACCTCCTCCCGTCCCCCACCCCTGCCTTTAAGTAACGACTGAAGTACCGGTCCCCCCCCTCCTCCCTTCACTCCCTCCCCCGCACCGCCGCTTCCCGGCCGGGGCTGGGCGGGCGGGAGGCGGGGGAGAGGCCGGGCTGGGCGCGGGCCGCCGCCGCCGCGCTGCGGAGCCGAGCCCGTCCTGCACCAGGCGGCGGAGTCAGAGCGAGCGCCCCGGCGGCACCGCTAGCTGCGGCGGTCGTGCCCGCACCGCCTTCCTCCTCCTCCTTCTCCTCCTCCTCCTCCTGCTGCTGCCGGCCCGGCCCGGCCCGGCCCGGCTCCGCTTGGCTCGGCGTCCCGCCCGGCCGCCCCGCGCGCGGCTCCCGCCCTCTATGGATGGGAAAGCGGCACCCAACGGCGTGGCCACCATCGAGGACCGGATCTTGCGGATCACGGGCTACTATGGATATTACCCGGGCTACTCCACCCAGAAAAGTAAGTCGCCCTCCCGCCTTTCCCGACCCTTTGGGGGGGGGGGGGGGGGCCGAGGCGGCGGCACAGCCCTGCAGGTGCCCGTGGCCCCCTAAAATGTCCTCTCCATTCCCTGGAGGGTGCGTGTGTGTGGGGGGGATTGGTGTCTCCAAGCCCGGCTGCCCCCCGAGGAGACGCGGCGAGCCCTCGGCTCGGCGACCGGGGCGGGGGCGGGGGGAGCGGCTGGCGGGGGCCGGGTCGCCGGTGGAGGAGCGCGGCTGGAGCGGGGCGGGGGGGGCCGCGGCTTTTCGCCCGCGGAACTTCGGCGCCATCCTGCAGCCGCGCTCGGGAGCGGTGCGGGGACCTTTCGCTGCCTTTTAGAGGTTTATTTTTTATTTCCAGCCCCCCCCCATACCGCCCACCGTGGCGGGGTGGGGGTGTTGGGCTGGGTGTTGCTCGCCGGCTGCTCCGCGTCGCACCGGCAAAGTTTCAGTGGCGGCGGGTCCCCCCGAGAGGCCGCTTCAGCGTGAGACTCCTGGGTTATTCATCTTCCCCACGAAACTAATCAGATTTTTCCAGAAAAAAGTGGGGGGTAACCGAGGGCTTTTCCTTCGTGCCGTTTAAATGCGAGACACTTGTGGTTTAGAGGTTTGCTGTTGGTTTGGGCTTTTGGTTTTTGCTTTTTTAGTTTGGGGGGCTTTTTTGCCTTAAAAGAAGCAGCTGAAATTAAAGCAGTTGGTCCTTGCACAAATTCACTATTTTTGCTTTTGAAGTTTTTAATTAGGAGCGGCGGGTTTGTAGCAGCTGGGAGAACCTTAGTGGGTTTCTCTGAAATTGTGGCTGTCCCAGCGGTGTCGGTAGAGCAAAGTTAGGCTAATGTGAGAATGAATCATTTTTACCACCGAGGAAATGGATGCATTGGGGTTTTATTGTCTTAATAGTTGCTTTGCCGTTTGCAAAAGCTACGACGTGCCACAGCTCACAAACCAAAAGGGGAATGGGGGCGAAGTGGAGGGGGAGAGGAAAGGCAAACCCCCACCGTAGTGAGGTGAGCGCTAAGGAGCCAACTTTCTTCTGCGTATTTAAACTCTCCTTGAAAGCAGAGAGGTGAAGTGCTTGCCAGAGCAGGCAGTGCAGTACTCGCCAGCTCTACAACAACAATAAGCCAAAACACAAGTAGTAAAATGCTCATATCAGCCAGACGTGTCTGTGGGCTTGTTGTGATGGAGGAAAATGGTGCACTGAAACCACCGAAAAAGCCACATTCAAAATTCCTTTGGGTAATGGTCAGCTGGAAAAGGACACAGTCAAGCCCAGTGGTTTTGTTCTGCTGTTACTGGTAGCACAGTACCAGCATGGCAGGTGTTACGATCGTGTGGTGGTCAGTTGGTTTGTCTGTGGTCAGAAGAGTTGGGAGGAAGCTCTGGGCAATCTGGAGGAATGGCTGCATGGTCCGTGGTCCTCCTAAATTCTGCAGTGGCTCCAGAGGATCTCTACAGCGCGATTTACCAGAGGAGGATGAGGATACTGGCTTAGTACTTTGTCACAAGTTTTCTTCAGTGGCAGGATGCAATTTTTCAGTCTGCAGCAGCACTCCCACTCTCTATCAAAATGCGGACCTGAATTCGGTGCTGGCAATACACAGGCTCACCAGGGAGGCCGGGGGAGGACTGCCTGGACAAAGAAAAGCTTTCTCAGTCCAGGACCAGGTTCTGCAGATGCTACAAATTGCATCTGCTTAAAATCAGACAAAGCATCAAGGCCAAGGCTTCCAAAAGTACTGACTCCTGGGATTCTATTGTGAGTCTCCCTAGCCTTTTGTAGCTTTGGTGTAGACTGGGTGCTGGTGAAAAAGAAAAACCAGAAGTGGTTAGTATCTAAGGCTTTGCTGTTTGCAGAAAATAAGCAAAATTTGTGGTCATCATGCTTAAAGAGAACTGGAAGTTCCCAGAGGTATCCTGACACTTAACTGCACTCAGGTAAATGAAGAGCATGCACCCCTTCTAAACCATGAACACGTTGTAAAGGAGTCTTCTAAGTTTTGGAACCATGATCATGATTTTTGAAGGGCTTGCAGTTAGTGAATGACTACCTTATCCTTGTGGCTGTGTATTTGGGGTATATAAAGTGCTTTAATGTGTTAGGATGTTCACAAAGATGTTCTGCCCTGACCTGTGGGGAAAAAAACCAGATGTCCTTCAGGCGTCTTGAACTTAGAGCCTCTTGATACTGAGACAGCAAGAGTCCTGGCTTGGAGATCTCACTCCGTTCCTGTGTTTAAGCTAAGAATTGCCTTCAAGTGGTGGTGGTTCTAAGTGCTGTTGCAGTTTCCTGTTCAGTACAGCTACAGCACTGTCAAACATACAAACTATTCACCTTGACTGTTTACAACTGATTGTTTATGGGCTTGGTACCTTTGTTTTGATGAGGGCATGATTTTTGTCACCGCTATTTGAATAGTGTTAGTGCAGCCGAACAACGCTGGTCCCTTTTGCTGGAGAGCAGGGTGCTGGTGGCATGCACTGTGCTCACCGTTTTAGGGACATTGCATGACCAGTGGCAGAGGAGTCGTTGTCCTGTTACATGCCTGAACCTGTAGCATGTGCAGCCATCTGCTGTCACCTTGCTCCTGCCCGGCTCTGAAGGGTGCCTGAGGAAGAGGGCAGCTGAAGATGAACTCTTGTCCCCAGGATGGCTTTGAGCTGTCTGCTTCTTGGGTACCCTTTGGGTCTGATCAGAGAGCTGGCCAGTACTGGATGGAGATGTTATTTGGATGATGACAGCCTGCTGATGGTCACCACCTTCCTTGAGGCTCCTCGTTGTCCCCAGCCTGCTATGCCCAGCTAGGGACAGGGAGATTTCTCTTGCGGAGGGAAGGTGAAGGCAGGGGGTGGGTGGCTGTTGTTCTGCTCACTCTGGGGGAGTCCTAGAAAATGGCAAAAAAAGCCCAAGGCTCTGAGAATTGAGCTGGTGATTTACATCCCTCCCTGAGTGGATGGTGTGTATTTAATGGTTAATAGGGGGTCATGCCTAGGATTCTGTGCGCAAAGGCTGAGGCACAAAGGGTCAGGGAATCGTATGTTGGAGGACAGCAGTGCTCAGGAGTTGTTATTACAAAGAACTGCGGTATTTATTAAAGACTTCTGCTTCATCTTCTGTATTTGTGTGCACTAACCTACTTCAGACATGGTGCATGCCTGTGATGATTCTTTTGTAAATTCTAAGTAAGGCACTTTTATAATTTTATTTATCCTTAAAAAAGGCAGTTATTGAAGGAAGACATCTTCTTTATTTCTGTGTGAAGCAGAAGCATGTATTTTGTTCTGGTATTTGCATCCGTGCATATCCTGCATAATAAGACACAGGAATTGGAGCAAGGTATGAATCCCCCCACCTATTCCTGAGATGAAGAGGACCCTTCCTGATCCCAGTCATCCCATACCTTTGGATGGGTGGCTTGATCCATCAATTCCTGTGTTTAAAAGTGCGGAGTATGTATGAGGTATCTGGCTTCTCTGGGGAGGAAAAGGGGCTGTGTCTCTCTTCCAGTAAGTTTCTTCAAAGTTACTCGGTAATTTCTCCAGGCATGGTGCTGGTGTAGAACAGAGGCTCCAGCCTTTGACCTGGGGCTGCAGGTGGTGCTCTGGTGTTCATGACCCCTTTGGCTTTGTGTTTCAACAAGTGTGTTTTCATTTGGTCTGATCCAGCTTTTCCATCTTCTCAAACAGTGGCAAGCCCTGCTCCCCCTCCTCATCTTTGCCCTTTCTTCTCATTCTTCTCTGACTTTTTGCTGGTAATACAATCATGTTTAGTGTCTCCAGTATTAAGAGTATGTATGGGGTTTGGGCTTTGTTTGTTTTTCTTTTTTCTTTCTTTTTTAACTCCTTCCAACTGTCACCCCATCTGTCTTTCATCTCTGTACTGAAAGCTTTTTTGCTTTCACGCTACAAAGCTCCTCTCCTTCAGGTCTGTCCTAACACCTTTTCTGTGCCTTCCACTGAATTAAAACTGCTCCAGCCGAAGTTTCTCGTCTCTAATCTTCCTCAGCTTCACCAAGTCCTCCTCCAAGTCAAGCAGTTTCTGCCTGTGTAGTGTCTTCTTGATGGAGCTCTTTCCACCACCCACAAAGTCTTTTGTCTTGCCCTGGCTCTCAGCATTGCAGATCTGTGTTTCTGTCACGCTCTTTTCTCGGGCCTGGACAAGAACATCATAACCGTACTGAAAATGTAGTGGCTGCATTTGTTCTAGTAGCTCTTCACATAGGCCATCGCCTTCTCTTTCATCACACTTGGAGAGCTTCTCTTCATATTCAACCTTGCAACCCAGATGCTATCAGGTGGCACAGGGGCAGCTGCCACAGCTGGTACAAAGCCACAGCAGCCCTGAGACTTCTTCAGGTCACACAGCTGAAGAAGCTTTATTGAAAGGGTTGTTAAGCCCTGGCACAGGCTTCCCAGGGCAGTGGTGGAGTCCCCATCCCTGGAGGGGTTTAAAGGATGTGTAGATGTAGTGCTGAGAGACATGGTTTAGTGGTGACCTGGCAGTGCTGGGTTAATGGTTGGACTTGATGATCTTAAAGGTCTCTTCCAACCAAAACGATTCTGTGATTCGGTGATAATATGTAAAGATTATTTCTCCCTTTCTGGTGTCTCTCATTCGCATCTGAAGGGTTTGATTCCCACCACAGCAGGCCATGAGTGCCAACCTTCAGCAGGCACTTGTTAGACTTTAAAACATTTTTATGTTGTCCCATGCTGCTTCACGCTCTCCTTCAGACCTGCCTTGAAACCCTGGAGTTGTGTAAGCTCCTAGAGGCAGAGGGTGGTGCTTTGTGTCCATGCAGCAGTGGGACCATCGGCTGTGTTACGGGGCATACAGTGTAATACTGGGGGTGACCACTCCTCTGGGGCAGCTCCATGGTCAGACGTGTCTGCCAGGGAGCTGGAAAGCCCTCGCAGCAGCGTGCGTCCTTAGCAGTGCTTGGCCCCTGGGAAGAAACTCTGAACCTGTCCGTAACGTTGGCAGAGTCGCTGTAGAGAAGCAGCTTGGGGTTTTCTTACTTCCCTGGAGCAGCTCAAGTGAGATTCTGTGGTTTAATTTGGCAAGTTAAGCCTCAAGTCAGCAATGAACTTAAGCATCTGCCTAAGTCTGAACTTGTGCTAAGCCACTGGGCTTTGACAATGTGTTTAAAGTTAAATCCATGCTTAATTGCTTTGCTTAATAAGACTGGGATTACAAGCACGCTGAGCCAGCCTCAGTGGCTTGACAATTTGTCTCTCTTGCCCTCTGAGCAGAGCAAAAGGCCGTAGAGGGGAAATCTAAACATTGGAGGGAATTTTCTTCTGGTTGTTCCAGCAGCGGTGCCAGCAGCTCTGCTGCAGTGTAAATCACATGGCAAACCCAGATCATCTCTGAGCTCGCTGAGCACCGAGCCCTCCTGGTGCCTTGTCACTTCCAGCAAGAGGAACAAAGTCTCTGTCTGTTTACTGGAGGCACCCAGCTGCTTCTCCAGCAGTTTGCAGAAGCCTTGGTTTCTCTCCCCCTGCCTATGCGTGTTCTGCACGGAGATCAAGAAAAAGGGCAGTTGAGGAAAGGTGCTTTGAAATTTTTGGTGGATAAGGCTGGTTTCTGCGAGCTGTGCTTGAGGGGGTCTGGGAGAGAGGCTTTGTGTGGATTTCTGTTTGGGCTGGAAGGGACGGTATGGCAGCGTTGTACCAGTGGCTGGAGGGTGGGACCTCCCCTTCACCTAGGAACTCTGAGCATTTCTGAGGATGAGGCGTCTCAACTGGCAGGAGAGGGAACTGGGTGCAGTTCTGAACAACTGAGGGCTGCAGGGATGAGTTTGAATTAGAAGGACACCGTGGGCACGAGGGTGATGGAGAGCGTACCCTTGCAGGAGGGGACTGATAGAGCTTGACTCGCGTCGACTGGCCAAGATGGGAACGTGGCTGCTGCTCCAAATACATCTCGGGAGGGTGAACAGGGAGATGTAGGGAAGAAGAGTTATTTAAACTGAAATGGCATCTTGGCACACAGACAAATGGCTATGAACAGGCAATGAATATATTAAGCCTGGAAATTAGCAGAAGGCTGAAACTAATGGCCAAAATGTCCCTCCCAGTCTTATGCACCTAAATAAGAATTATGTCCCAAGATTTAAAGATGCCTCATACAGAAGTTTGCCAAGATTTTGAGAAAAATTACTCCTATTAGGTGGGGAAAATTAGGAGAGTAAGGTAGGGGGAGGGATATTAATTTGCCAGAGACTGTGCAAAACAAGCCATAATGTTCAATGGAGCGATCTCTTCCTCCACTGGTGACTGCACAGAAGGTCTTGCGCTGAACCTGGCCTGGTGCTGAGGTTGGCAGAGGTGTTGCCAATAACTTGATAGCTTTCTACACGTGCTCTCAGCCTGCTTTTCAGTTCCTCCGCCCTCACGTACTCATTTGCTCCAGCCCTTTTTGCAGAAAGTCTTCCTCGCTGCTTCCTCTGAGCGATGGCTGGGCTGTGCCTTGTGCTCCCAGGTGACACAGCTCTCTAGCAGCCTGCTGCTTTGCCTCACTCACAGCGATTCACCTGAGATGGGTTTAGGCTTGCTCAACGTGTTGCTGCATGCATGTTGCCTTCTGCCCTTGTTTTTCCGAAGAGAGCTGCTGCTGCAGCTCATTAAGAAGTGACCTGGGTATGCCATGAGCTCCTGATACTCTTCTGGAGTGCACAGCAGAGGTATTGTGCATTTTGACTGTCCTTGCAGCACTCTTTCCCTTATACTGCCTTCCTCATCCACTCAGGCATCTGGACTTGGTTAAATGTGGTAAAATAATATTCCAAAGCGGCAGGTGGTTCTGAGCAAACTTTTGTCCTTCCAATGCCTGTATTCCTTTATTTATTAATGGTTTTAAAAGTTCACAATTGTTTCTTCTGCACATCTGGAACTTGATGGGGTTTTGCTCAGCCACCTGCAGGGAAGTTCACCCATGAAAGGGAACTCATAACTTGCTGCTTATTGGACAACTGGTGGCAGGAATTTTTTCACACAAACCTGCAGTTGGATGATTACAATAATGAAAGTGCCTGCAAAAAATGTCACTGTCTCTTTGTGACAAAGGTGCAAATAGGGGAGGAAAAAAGTGCTTAACTGGCTGGTTAAATTATTCACCGAAAGTAAGTGGACCAGCTCTACTTAGTGAGACTGAAAATCTTTTTTCTTGCAGTAGGGTGAAGTGGGACTCCCTGGTCGCCTTCAGTTTGGGCTGACCGTCTGGCATAAAGTCAGGTTTCACTGCACGAAGATGGAGTTTGTAGCTTTATGCCTTGCTAATACCCAGGGTATGGCTTACACAGCGGTGGCAGAGCTGAGTGAGAGCATCCCAGGCACTGTGAGTGGCAACACTGAATTTATTCACAGTCATGCAGTGTGTGTTCACATTACAGACTCTCAGTGTATTGGCCAAGCAAAGACCTCTCTGTTGCTACTTTAAAAACATATTGATTCTTCTTAGACTTCACTTGCAAATACTGTTCATAAAATGAACTTGCCCTTTCCTGCATCCAGCTGGGATTGGGGCAGCAGAACGGGGTAAGGAAGGTGTCTGCTGTCCTTTTACAGAGGCAACGGTATGCTGATTTGGTGCTGTTCTGGTTTCCTTACAAGCTAAGTTCAAGGGAGCAGGATTTGGGTCTAGGGTCAAAGGTGACGTGTCCTACTCTTTCTGGCAATCTTAAAGCTGTCCAGTCTGTTTTGTCTGATGCAAGAAGAGGTCCCATGCCTGTTTTGAGTCTCGTTCAAGTTTCCAGTTACATTTTTGGGAGGAGGAAGGACGAGGCAGGCACCAGTATGGCAGTTCATGGATCAATACAACTCCACCAGAGCAGTTCTACCAAATCCAGTACTAGACCAGTCATAGACCTGGTAGTGACCTCTTCATCCAGAGTGAGAAAAATTAGAGCTTGAGGCCTACTTGGTGACTCTTCCAGTTTTATTCCTTCCTGTTTCAGACATTTCATGCTTGGGTCATGACTGGCAAGTGGCTGTTCACGGCACTGAAGCAGCATTGCTTGAGCGATTGCCTGCAGAAGCAATATGCAGTGCAGCCAACTCACTTTCTGCAGAGGCTTAGTCTTCTGGGGGACATTTTTGATGAGGGCTAACACACACTTTTATTATTAATGGTATAGGCGGAGATGCTGTGCACCTTGCTAAAAAATAGTTTCCTGTTGGGGAATGATCCTTCATAGGATTTGCAGGAACGCAACCATGCAGGTCCAATCCAGCTAACGGGCATCAGGTACCCAAATGTCTAAGGACGATACCGAAACCATGAGCTGCTGTGACTGTGTCAGGTAAGCATGAAACAGAGCTGGAACACATGTTCTCTGTCAGAGCTCTCGGAACCAGAGGAGTGATTGCACTAGCTCTCACGGTGTGATTTGTATTTGGTGTCTTGAAGTAAGCTGGTGTAGTTGTTACAGTGCAGTTGTTAAGACCCTTTTCTTTTATATGGCTGAAACGTGGGACTTTGTAATCCTCTCTTAGACAAAGCTCGCCATGTGGAGTTTGCATTCCTGGGATTGTGTGGGTGCGGCTTGGGGTTTTTCTCTGCAGTGCCAGAAATAACCTCTTGTGCATTAGAGGGGCTAGAATTTGTAGCAGCTTGCGTGCAAGTGGGATGCTTTGCAGTGCTCCACCAGAGGAAATGCTTCAGTGCTGACAGCATGGGTGGTAGGAAGGTAAACTCTTTGTGGTGTTTCTGTACCATGGTTTGGACTTCTACCTGAGGGGGATTGGTTCTACATGGGAGAGAGCACTTCTCAGTGAGGCTGCTAACACAGTGAGCAGATGGAAGATGACTGAACTTAGAATTTATGGAGAGGATTGAAAAGAACACATCTGAAGTTTCCTAATTTTCTCTCAATTCTTGCTTCTTTGGGATCGGGGGAGTGGAATGGAAAAAAAGAGAGGAATTAGATACAAAGAAAACTTTAATCATTTTGAGAATATTTCTTCTGGGAAGGGGGAAATTCAGACTGGTAAAGTGTCTGGAATGTTGCTAAAGAAGCATCACTTCTCACGTGCCTTGGAGGAAGGAACAAAAGACATTTTTCAGCTGAAATACTTAGCTGAGCTGTGGTTGGTGTGCTGAGCCATATGTGTACTGTCGAGGTGATTCATCCAGTACAAGGCCTGCCTTCTGTCACTCTTCGTGGGGGACCCTTTGGGAACAGGCACGGATTTATCCGGTTGTGCACCACAAAGCTTGACTCTTGCAGGGACCATTGGACTGACCTCAGTGTGTGGTTAAACGCAGAACTGTTATCTGACCTGGTGCCTTCACAGAGGTGTGGGTCCAGGAAGATGCCTTCTGAAGACCGTCTCCTCTCAGACGTGGCCCTCACTGGTTGTTCAGGGCGTCAACCTAAAAGGCTGAGGTGGTACTTCACCTGTAGATGCACTGTGGCAGTGAAAAGGATGCTTAGCTGGGTTTTCCAAAGCATCCGGTTTACCTCCACACGTTCAGTGTTGGAAAGGAGGTTAATTAGATCAAATTAGAGCAGCCCTATTTCTCGCTAGGCTCCGTGCGCTGTCTTTGTGCACATCTGCTTTGAAGTGAATTCAGAGCAACTCTTTTGAGCATCCTCATGAAGATAGGCATCCTCGGCTCTGCACTTAGAGAAGTCAGCTGGAAGAAAAGGTGTCTGTACGTGGGCAGACTCCAGAGAACTTGCTTAAACTTAAGTATTCACACTGTGCACAGATGCAGCAGTGGCTCTTCTCAGAACCCAAGTTTCTAAGGCAGACACCTGGAAATACTGCTCTGGTGAGCAGGTCCATGTGATTTAGCTGCAGTGCCCTCAAATTTTGGGTGTGTAACTTTTAGAGGTGCTTCTTTGAAATGTACTCCTTAATTATTATTGGTGTGAGCTGTTTAGATAATGTAGTGAAGTTTCATAGCACTTTGTGGAGATATTCATTCTTTAAGACAAACAAAACGGGACGCACAGCTCTCGGATTTATCCTGTGTGGGGGAATGGAGGGTAGAAGAAATCCATCACTATCACTGAGCACATTATTAACAGATGGTGGGTTTTGATCTTCTATTTTAGCTGGGATCTCAGATTTGATAATAATTAATAGTAATTGCAAATAATAGTAAGGGACAGATCTCAGTTGTCTGGATTCAGATTTACTTGAGCTGCTCCTAGATGTGGGATGTTCACAACTGAGGATGTTTTTTGTTTAGTTGTAGGCAGAAGTTAAGCCCCTTTTTTAGGATTTTCTGATGGACACAGCTCTGGAGAGCAGCATCAAAGTTCGGATAATTTCTTCTGCCCTTTTTTTTCCTCCTCTGTGGTGAAGCAGTCCTTAATGATGCGTTACCTGGCAAAAGATCATCCTAGAGCAGGAAAATCCTCTGGTGGCTAAATGACTGTTGGTCTTCATATCCTCCCACTGAGTGATGGATTGTATGTGGCTGGATAAAACAAGTCATCCCATTTTGTTCATGTTCCCAAGGTTTCTCTGTTTTCTTATGTGGGACTGTGGACAGGTGCTGTAGTTTAGAGCATCCTGAATTGCCAGATATCCTTATGCACACAAAGAGAAGATTCATAGATCTTCATTTGAGGATTACGGTCATTATCTCCCGTCTCACTCAAGTATTCAGAAGCAGATCTCTGTGGAAGCCAGCTGGAATAACAGTGCAGTTTGAACCGAGTATGTAGATACTGGGTCTTCTGCTGCCTTTACACGTTCCCCATGTATTTCATTGGCTTAAGCCATTCTCCTTGGTCCTCACTTCCCCTTTTCGTCCTAGCAATCTCCCTTTTCTCCCTGTGTCTGTGGCATCGGACTGGGCTTGTTGAAAGGAAGATCTGAAAGGAAATGTATTTGATGCCTTTGATGTGTGGAGCCTTTTTTTTATAGTCTGTGGACAAGAAACTGTGTCTGTGTATTCCCAAACTGAGGAATACATGATTGCTGTTCTCAGCCTCCCTTTGAGAGCAGGCTCTGACATCATTCATACTTTATGGTATTTTTGTAGCAGTCTGTTAAGCTCTGGAAAAGCGTGGAAAGGTTGATTTGGGAAGGAAAGAATAGCCCTGTGCCTTGTGGTAGGTCTGTGAGTGAGCAGGTTCCTGCTCTCTGGAGTTGCTCCTGGGTGTCTCTCTTAGCACGGAATAATTCTTTAGAGGTGGTGATGTTTTGCCTAATGTAAGCACTTGCTCCTTGTCAAACACATCCTCGCATGCCCTGTTAGGACTTTGCGCCTCTTTCCTGGGTGTTTTAAAAGCAGATTACAGAATGTCTTGTAACTCGTCATCTGTTGATTTTTTTAACCTGGTTTCTTAAGGAAACAAGGCTTATGTGAACGTCATCTCTCTCTCTCTACTCCCTCCCCCTGTAACTTTTGAATCTATTGGCCAAATCCAAGCAAACTTAGCAGTGAGTCAGAGAGTGTGAAAGGTGTGGAGCCCTGATGGACCTTATAAAAACAGGTGGCCAGCGAGAAAAAGGGGGCCCTTTTGGTTCTCCCACAGTGGGAAAGCTGTAGAATTAGCTCACTCCTGAAGATGAGATGTACTGCTTAAAATTTTTTTGGTCTTACCAAAGATGCATCTGGTTAACATCCAGCTTTGGGCAGTGGTCAACAGGAGATGTGTGGAGAAGAGTATAACACAGGTTCCTGGTGCGCTTCCATCCTTCATTGATCTGTGCTTTGGGAAATTCCTGGTGTGTGGATATTTTAGTAGCTTTTGAAGGATATTTCTTCCATGAATTTGTCTAATTGCTTTTTAGACTCTGGAGGGTCTGTGCCCAAGACACAATTCTGCAGGGAAGTGACTTTGTCCACTTTGCTGTTGTAGAATTGCTCGTCTCTGTTGCTGCTGGTTCTTTGGATATGGCTGTTCAGCTGACAGATGGGGGTAACTCCCATGAAGTCTTGGAGTCAGGTCCCCACCCCCTCAATATATGTGGAGACGGAGGAGGAGAAAGAAAACACAGCATTGACCTGTTCAGTGTGAATAAGCATCCTGTGATGCTAACACATCTTTTACCTCATAATTCCTTCCAGCACACAGACGAGATACTAGCCTGGGAGGAGAGATGTTGGCTTCATACTGTTTGGCTACTTCTTCAGGCTGTGCTGGGATGCCAGGAGTCTCCCAGGGTCCACCTGCCTTTGGCACTTGGAGATGATGCAGTAAAAACATAAAATGTTTCTGCAGGAGAGTTTCAGGGTTTGCTCTGAAATTTGATGAATCGAAGATTAATTTCCAGAACCACAGGTATTGGTAAAGGGCTGTAGAGCATCACAGGCAACGGCTGTGAACCCTTTGCAGTTTTAATAAATGGGGAGAATGTAGTTGTTTTACTAAGGCTACAGAAAATGTTATAAAATATTCATGATGATCATCTCCTCTTATTTGAAATAATAAATCCAAGGTTAATTTTGTACTTGCAGAAGTCTGGTGGCTGACTATTAGCCCTCTGTTTCTTTGCTGGGTAAATGTAGAGATAGCACTTAATATTTTATCTGCTTTCAAAGGATGTTATTAGGCTCACAAATATCTCATGGTGCCCAGAGAAGGAAAAGTAAGCTTCCCCCTCTCTTCTCCTGCAGGTTAGCAAGATAGAGGCTTCTGCAGTCACTTCAGACATCTTGGCTCCTTAAGAGCCTGAGGAAAGAACACATTGCTGCACAAGAGGACTCGTGTAAAGCATGAAAGTTTGTCTGTTAGCAAATTCAATACTTAGCTTGGCTTTAAAAACAGAAATGCCACCAGTTCTGTTTGTTTATTTTGAAGGCTAAGTTCCTAGAAATTATTTCTTGTCATCTGTGTTTTCTGACCTGTGTTGGAAATCAGAGTTTGTTCAGTGCGGTCACCGCAATGTCGAGGGAAAATGCCTGAGGGTTTTATAAATAGGATATAAAGCAATCTTCCTACGGTTGCATTTTATTATTCTGGTGTATGTAGTTTTGTTATTTACTTTTTTCCCTGAAGAAATGAGCACTAGTTTTTAATATCACCATGTAGTGACAACATGAAGCCTTTTTAGTCACTGCTGCTGTGCAAAGTATTGTGAAGTCTGACATCCCTTTGAAGAGCCGTTCTCAGCCACTGCTGCTATTTTTGTTTTCGAGTTGTTCTCTGCTAGAATATTTTCTTTATTTTTGTCCTTGCATGCCCTGAATTTTCCAAACACTTTCAGATCAGCTTACAACAAATCAATCGAGCTCTTTCCTCCTCTTGTTTTTTCACCACTCTTACTGGACTGTGCCTTCAAAAATCTGCTTGAAGCATAGGTGGTTTTTTGCCTTGAACTCAGACGACAGTCTTTAGAGGAATATCTGCCAGAATCACTGACCTACAAAATCTATTAGGCTCTCCGCATTGGTGTGAAACTCATTTATGTAATGCTGCTGGATTGGAGATCTCTGCTCTGCTTTGGAGGTAAAGTACTAAGTTCAGTCTGGCTTTCATAAGCGTAAGTGCAAAGAAGTGGCTGATAATGTTTGCGAACCTATGGCAGGTGGTTTATGAAGTTCTCTTCTGTCTTTACCTTCGGGTTTTGCAGAGATTCCTTGAGGGTAGAGGCCGTTTGAACAGATTGAACATCCGAGTGCTGGCAGCCAGGTACTCTGGGCTGGTTCTTGACCTCCAGGAGCATGGCAGGAGAACCCAGGCTGAGAGAGCCCTGAGAAGAGAGATCTGGGAAGAGAGATGGTGAAAGTTATCGGCGAAATGAGCTTAGTTATCCTGTTTCTGTGCTGTTTAAACACAAACTGCATAACAAGGGCAGTTGGAGGCTACATGCGTGGAGTTGATGGAGTACTCGCAGGCTGCTCATGATCCTTGCGGTGCCAGGAGAGGGCTGAATTGGAGCTACCTAGTAATTCTCTGCTGACAGGAACTGGGAAGTGACTGTTGGACAGCAAATTAGAGCTGACTTGCTCTGCTTTGGCAGAGGCTGCCGAGAAGCCTGAATTGCTTGAGAAAAAGAATAGTACCAAGGCATTTTTCAATCACTTCAGCTTTCTTAATTTTCCTGTACCGAGACCAGATCCTGGAGCAGAGTTTGTGGTGGAGCCCTGTGGTTGATGGAGAGGTACAGCACTGGTGATTAACGACTTGGCTTTGTTGGCAGGGCCAAAGGCTCTAAAGTGACTGGCTTTAGTTTCTTGCCAGATAGTCTTTGGGAAGGCGTGGATTTGCTCTTCTCATACTGTGAGCCATATGGATGTCAGGCAACTCCCAGTTAGAAACCGTTCTCTGAGCTCTGCTAGCTCTAATAATCCCTGTTGTGTGTGGTGGGCTCTGAATGGGGCCGCTTGCTGAGGTCTACCTGTAAAAGTCTGTGGAGGTGTACCTGTAATGTCAGTACTGTTCCAAGAGAGGAGGGTACAGAAAGAAGAGTATGTGTTATTTATAGATATGCACTCAATGTGAAGTGTGGCTCAGTATCAGAAGCTTAGCTCTTTGCCTTCTGAAAGATCTTCCAGTGGTGGAGAAGGCATCTGTGTCTGCTCCATCAGAGCAAACCAGTGCAAGAAGCAGGGAAGTAACATGTTTTGTGTTTGGAGTGGATCAGATGAGATGGGCAACCAGCCCACAAATTGAAACTTGCACTTGCCTGGCATCGACTTGTGAGATGAACAGAGAATAAAGTTCTGAGTTTCCCTCTTCAACTATTTTTGGGATTTTGGCTGTAGGGACAGTTCACTCAAACCTTATGTCCTGTTGGATGAGTGGAGTTAAAGCATAGCAGTGCCTATAACCTTTACTACATAAGGTTATGAAGTGGCTAATACATCCAGCTGCTTTTCAATGCTTGGTCTGGGCGAGCAAGGAGCTGCGCAGAGCTGGGTTAATTGGGAATGCAGCCTTTGGTGTAGATCTGGGTGAAGGCTGACCTTTCCCTCTCTGTGTTGGGGAGGGAATGCCTCAATCCCTCTGCCACAGCCCCTGTTCTTACAGCTGGGCATGCTCCTATTTGATTTTTGGGGAAAAGGTTTCTAATTCCCTTTGACTATTTTGAAAGTTGTTATCTTTATCTTTTTGAAGAGAAATCTGAAAGCTGAGAGTCCTTGCAGTGCCATCCCCTAGGGAGCGTTGGCGTTTCTGAAGTGGGTTTGGTATGTGTCCTGGACATGTTAATAAAGCTCTACATCATGAACTTTCACAGAATATATGCCTGCGATTTCTCTGACCTTCCATAATTACCTCTGATTATTCTATTACAGCACAACATATTAAAGTAGTTGTGGAGATCGGATGCAAGTGTAAAATGACAAAGGTAGTCCTAAAACTGTACAAAATCGTGGACAGGCACCCAAATTGTGAGTCAGTTTGCTATGATCTTCTTTCTCAAGTGGGATGTTACCCAGGCTGAGTAATGTTTTGTTCCTCAAATGAAGTGATGTGGTGAAGAGGGGCAGAACCTGAGATGTTCTTTGGTATTTTTACTGTTGATCCCCATTCCAGAGTCAGAGGAAGTTTTGTCTGATAACAATGCTTGGGATTTGGCCACTTCTAAAGAATTTTTTTTTTTTGGTACGCTCCGAGAGTTGAGCAGTGGTCCTCTAATAATAAGAGGATTGCAGAACTGTCAGAGGTATGGAGAAATAACTAGTGTCTTAATGAGCAAGGTCACCTATATCGTTCTTAATGGATATATGTCTAATCCATTTCTAAAACATCAGTGGTGGAGATTGCCCACCCTTCCAGTCAGTCCGTTCCAGTGCTTCCCTTGCTTTTGACTTCCTCAAAGATTCCTGTAATGTTTTTAAACCAAGTTCCTGGAACTGAGACCAGTCCTTTTTTCCTGGATTTACCAGACCAAATAGTCAATATGAAATACAGAAGTTCCAGACAGACCTTGGTTCAGTGCCACCTTGTTATTCTTCAGAATTTACTGTTCCACAGAACAGTGACTGCTGAGGCATGTTTAAGATACAGTATTTTATTACTCTGTTAGGAACTTAAAATTTATATGTTGAGATGACATTCTAATTTTCCCCTTTGTTTATGAGATGATCAAAGCCAGAGCTGAGCAGATAATGAGGCAAAATTCTTGGCAAAGTTATGAGCGACTTTGAAATGAACTTCATTATTTATTTTGTGATCTTTCTCCTCAGTATTTTGCCAGCGTTTTGCAAGTGAAGTCATCTTGGCTTATTGTTCACAGATAGTGACATTGTTAGATGTGGTAAATGACAAGCAAAGGTTCGGGTACTGTTTGGAGTTAGATTTAAGTACTCTGTAGGCATCACCCTGAACTTTGGACAGGTTGAAAAATTCACCTACATAACAAATTATAGGATGCCAAATAAATAGTGATGCAGAAACTCTTTAAATACCAGAAGAAACCTGTTTAATGGTCCTGGTAAACCAATACATTGTAGGAGAGTTTAGGAGGTTGCTTGAGAGGTCCAATCCAGGCCATCTAGCCTACTGCCTTTTGACCTGCAGCCTTGGAAAGTCAAGAATATCCATTAAAATAGCAGATGGGTCCACCAGCCAAACATCTCCCACTTCATGACTACATGAAAAACCTCTTGACTTGGACCAAAAGTTGCAGCTGTGTCTGTGGGAGGCCTGAAGGGTGGAAGGGCTGGAATTCAAAACTAACATTTGGCCCATGGCTGGTAGATCTGAGTATCTGTCAGAGGCTGTAAAGGAATCTGAACAGGGAACAGCGGCTGGGGTAAGGCTAGAGCAGGCTTCTGACATATCTACCATGCGGATATTAGTTCCCATTTTGGGGAGAACTTCCTTTCCAGCCCTGGCTCGCTAGAAATGGTCTCGAGGAGGAAGTGTCTCCCTACAGCTACCCTGGGCAAAGGGCCCAACACACTGAACTCTTCAGCACGTGCCACATGCCAAACCCTGGCTGGATAGGTGAGAAACCACACTGGTTTCTGAAAATTACTGAAGATACATGTTTGAGCTCATAAACATCAGTGAGTCTCTCATTAGTGTGACTCTTACTGATATTTAAAGATTATATTTTTCTTCTTAGTGCTTTCTGCATCTGCTGTGGAGTGTTGTGCTCCTGGTGGCCCAACTTTGGTTTAAGCATCGAAATCCTAATACAACACCAAGGGGGATGACGACTCATCTGTCGTAAAACTACTGTTCATGTATCTTTGGAGACTGTAGCAATGTGTGGTGTATGTGATTTTTTTTTTTTTTTTTTTAATCAAACTGTCAGCCATTTTTTCTGAGTTTTTTTAAAATTAATTTTAAAAGCTGGAAATTTGTCTTTTTAGAGCTAAGAGCCTGGTGTGGTTATGGTGCTCCTGGAACTGGCATCTAAGAAATACTTCAGAAAAATGGACTTTTAAGAGACTCTTAGTCTAGTGTGGCAGATCCCAAGATCTTCCACGCTTTGACTAGAAGCCCGTTTAGCATGAGGTCATCAAGCAGCAGAACTGGTAGGAAAAGCTGAGGGGGAAAAAAAAAGGACATGAATAAAGTGACCCTTTTTCACCATCCCCTCCCACTGTCAGGCCATCAGTCACTTTAAGAACCAAAACTGCAAGCTGTTTTGCTTTTGACCTCTATGACAAGCTCTGGCTGCGGGTGCCCCAGTCTCATTTTGCACTGTGTGGAGAAACTGCCTTGAATCAGCTGCCCACTGACTGTCTTCACCAGAACCATCTAGTTTTTGCGTTAGCATGAGCCCCAAAGCTTGAGTTTTTCATGTTGGTGACAAACCCTGGTGACTTTCCCACTGGCTGGAGCCGGGGGGCACAGCGAATCCGGGGGAAGTAGGAAATAAAGAAGCTGATAAAAGAACAGTCTTGCTGCTACTTAGACTTAGAGAGGCCCTGATGTGCTGGCAGAGTTGTTTGCGGGTCAGTTATTCTGTTGGTTATTGATTCTAGAGCTGGAGTCCTGACTCAGGAAAAACTATTGACGTTAACGGGAACGTTTCCTTGAGTCGGGGCTGCAGTGTCAGCCCTTGGTCTTTTTTTTTCACCCCCCCCCCCCCCCCCCCCCCCCCCCGTTGCTGCATTTTCTCGTTTGAATTTGCTTGCAAATAGACTGGAATCATGGGTGCATAAAGTGAGTTAGTTTTGATCTTGGCATGTACTTGCTGCAACTCATCTATCATCACTATGCCTGTAACTGTTCCCGTTGTCCTCTTCAGTGAGGGTTCCTGCAGGTTCCAGCTTGCAAATAGAATGAATCAAACGGGAGAGCAGATCACTTGGGATGTGTTCAGGTTGCGTCTGCTGCTTTGTGGGGGATGTTTGAGTTTTTTGTAGAAAAGCAAACGGCTGTCTAATAATCTTAACTATTCTATACCATTCCAAAGCGCTAGCAGCGCTGTTAATTTAGTGATCACAGGAAGACAGGGCTGCTGTCTGAAATCAGAGAAGATCGGACCTTTGTTACTGTCTTTTATCTGGAAAAGCAAGAAAGCCGCCTCTGTTCGTTTTTCTGGAGGAGCAATGTGTTCTTACCTGAAACATGCCATGTAGCATTAATAATTAATCACAAGGATTAAAAATAGAAATAAATATAGGGTAGTAGACCTGTGTCTAGATGCATCCTCTCTCCATTAAAGAAAAGACAGCATTACACTAGTGGATACCTTGTGTGAGCGAGATCAAAATTCAATCACTGAATATTCAGGTGCTCTGTGTTTGACAATTCTTATGTCTCAATGCTCTTCAGAAGGCTGCTAGAGTCTATTTATAGCTCAGATTTTGAGCATCTGACACATAAGCTCCAGTGGACAGTCAGGCTGGTTTTTAAATGCAGAATACACAGAGTTTGCTCAAGTTGAAAATGCTTTTTTAAAATACTTCCTTCTTAAGCTGTCACCTTCCCCTCCAAGATGCGAAATGTGGCCTTTCATGAGCTTGGGATCAGTCTGAAGTAACTGCTTACAAATAACTCCTGTGCTGCAGAGGAGTTTATTCCAGGTTTACACTGATATAACCAGCTGCCCAGCCCGTGGAAACACAAATGCTGCAGGAACAGGAATTTAAATTGCCTTTGAACAAAAGTGCAGTCTGCTACCCATACAGGCTGACTTTTCATTGTTGTTTTGCTTAAGAGGAGCATAAAAAAATCAAACTGGTATAATTGTTTGCTGGGGGGGAGGTGGTTTGAGTGACTTAAATGTAAGAATTGAGAATTTGCAATTCTTGTGGACTTAGAGATGAACCTTCTGGGGTGGCTGGTGAGGGGAAGTGTATTAGTAAGGAGAAGTGTATAAGTATTCTGCATTCTTCCAGCTCTGTGGATGGCTATTAATGATTTTACTCCACTCATTAATCTGCCATACATTAAAGAAAACATAAATATATAAATAAATAAAAGCTCTGTATTTTCTTCTCTGTGGGATTTCCCTACTAGTCCACCCAGGTCTAATACATCTGAATTTCCAGCTGTGTCTGGTTGGGAAGCACATCGAAGAAGAGGTTTTGATAATGCCCGAGTTGAACAGGTGGTGGAGCCTCCTAGATATCACAGATCCTCTGAGACCTTCTTGAATTTTCACGAGGACAACTGTCCTTGGAACCACTTCTCAAGGAGTTCTCTCTAGTATTTCAGCTCCAGAGGTCTCCTTCATGCGTGTGCTTTGTGGTCTACTGAGGTTGAAAATGCCTTTGCTCAACCTTTATCACTTTTGGTGCTTACCTGCGGCAGGTATCCATGGTACCATCAGAGAAGAACAATCCTACCAGGGCTGGAAATTTCTTGGTAAAAACGCAAGCTGAAAAGGACCTCCAAAGCTGCTGGGTTCCACCCAGCAGTATCACAGGCAGCCACGTTTATAGAATACGTCTTTTGGAGGCAATCTGCTTGCTGTGAATCCTGAGCTTTGGTTGTCCGCTACCACCAGTGGCACCTTCAGATTTCAGCAATGTTTGAACCAGGGAGCTGCTTATCTGATGAGACTCCCCTCACTTGAGTTTGCCTGGCAGCTGGATCAGCTGGTTCTCTCTGTGTCTGATGGATGTTTTTAAGGCCAGAAGGGACAGTTAAGGTTGCCTAATCTGACCTCCTTTATTTTTGTATTGCATTATATACAATACACAATATCACAGAGTCTATCATTTAATATATAAACCAAGACACCTATGTGATATAATTTTAATGCATGTATAGCAGTCAGTAAATTGTTCTCTAAGCTATGAGAAATCCTTGGAGAGTCAGGGTAGTCTCTGGCTGTAGCTGGACTCAGGCTCTGGATCTTAGCAAGGGAACGTGAAGATTTACACCTCAAACTTGCTGTGAGCTTGGACTCTGTGCCTAGCTCCTGGCCTCCCACGTTTGGACAGAAATTGGTCAGTTCCTCCTTAGGGGAAAATCATTGCAACTCAAAGTGCATATTTATAGATAACAATCAATGAAAAAGACAATACAATTATTTTTAGTCATGTGAGCACATGCAAACTGTTTTGTAATGTACAGGCTTGTTTGACACTTCATCCTTGGTGTGTGTCCGAGCTCAAGTTCATCTCAGTGGAGCTTGCCCATAAATGACCTGCTTTTAGCAGTTAGATTCGACCATAATTATGTACTTTAGTTGACAGACTGTATCTCTGAATGAAGTTTTGATTTTTCACGTTCTAAATATAAAAAGGGACCAGCCTTGATGAGAAATTCCAGTTACCTTCGCCAGTGTAACTGAAGAATAACAGTGGCAGTCAGGGGAGATCTTTCAATCTGCTTCACCCCAATGGAAACCCACAGATCTTACTGGAATTGTTGGAGTTTATCCTGGTGTAATTGAGAAAATCTGACCAGTGTGTGTGTTTTTTCCTGAACACATCATATGTGTTTCAGTCAATACATCCTATCCAGTGCATGAAATTATTAAAACAGAAAGAAATATCAAATCCTAGAAATCCACGTGGCTTGGCCGATTTTCATTTGTCATTCCACTGACCTTGACCAAGACAAGTTCTTCTGTCATCCTCAAGTACTAGAGCTTTTCTTACCTGTTTTGCAGCAGAAATTATGGTGCGATACCAAATTAATTTGTTCTTAATGCGGTTGAAGCTTGATTTGTATAAACACTTTGAAAGGAAGGACAGAGTGATGACAAAAAAAATTAACTGGTTATGCTAAAATTAAGAAATAGGACTAAGAAGGCTTTATAGTTTTGCAATGCAGTCAGCTTTTTTCCATCACTGCTACTATGAATTGTTTAGGAGTTCCACGAAGAGGGCTGCCTTTACTGCCTGCTGCCTGATTAGAAGTTCTGGCCTTTGATACGTTTCAACTTGGTGTGTTTGCCAAGTACTCTTATTACTTCAATCAATTTAAATTTGCAAGACTGATGATCCTGACAGAAGCCATTGGCACATCATGTGATCCTGGAAGCTAAAAATACCATCCTCTGTGGGCCTTACTTATTTCATGCTTCAAAGCCTAAGAAATGTTCATTTTAAGAGAGGAAAAAAAAAGAAGTTTGCACTTCGTGTGATACCAGTAACTTATTGAAGGAAAAATGCCTGAGGCTTTTCGTGGGGTCTTGAAGATGTTTTGTTGTTGCAGTAATGAATCGTTCCTTGTTTTATAGAAGAGTGTGAAGACTCCAGCCGGAATCAGGACCTCATCCTGCTATGCGCACACACACAGAGTGAGGGGCAATGTCTGCATAGCACAGAGCATCCCCTCTACTGAGGCACTAGAGGGGAGACTGGGAAGGAGGATGGGGCACAGTCACAAACCTGTCCTCTGCAGGGGTAGGAGTGGGAGCAGCTCTCGCATCTTGTTTGCTTAATCCATAGTGCCATGCTTCAGATCTTTAACTGAATGGTGTTCTCCTGCCCCAGATGTGATAGCTGAAAGAGAGCATCGAGTCTGCCCTGAACTGCGGCTTTTCATTTTAGAGTGTGTTTTAGAGTCTCTACCTGGCCATCCAGATTTTTGCTTTGGCCTGTTTTGAGGTCAGTTGACTCCACCATTCCCTGTCCATGTGAAGAGTAGTGGAATACTTGAATTTTGACTGTTGAAGTCTTTTTCCGCAGTGACTCTGCGGTTGTCTTCCTGATCATGATACAAAACAGTACCAAGAACTTTAAAATCTGTCCTCGGTTGCTCAGCGCTCATTCGAAGCTAAGGAACCTGAAGAAACTTGGTCAAACAAACTGCTGGTGCAACGGTACTAACCTGTGCAGTAGCTACAAGCTACAGTCTCATCTTTCTTGAACCTCTGAAATTGTGCCTTGTGTTTTGCTGCCTCAGCTGGAGTAAACATAACTGTGAACTCTCGCAGCCTGTGTGAAAGGTGATGGAGGCAAACTCTGCAGTGTAACAGAAACGTTTTGATACGGGGCAGTATCCTTCAAGTTGCAGCTTTGGAGGTTCGTTTGGGGAATCGTCACTAGAGGTGGTGCTGTACTGGAGTGAGCTGTCCTGGGGAACAGCAGGAACTCCATGGTTTTAAGTTTTGACAGGATAAAGCCATGGCTGACCAAGTGGCCTTGGTACTGCTTTGAGGTTGATGAGAAGGGACTTGTGAATGTCTCTAACATGTCTATGTCTGTACGGCAGAACAGCTGCTTTATTTATAAATAGCAGTGTTCAATTAGTGCCCGGCACTGCGGGTTTCCAGCAATATCACTGCTGTTCTTCACAATGTGCTTGTGTCCTTGTGGGTTTTCCTATTTTCATTTCCTTGCTAGAATCACAGAATGTTTTGGATTGGAAGGGACCTTTAAAGGTCATCTAGTCCAACTCCTGGTGCTTCCTTCCCAGCAGGGCAGGAGAGATGCTACTGTATCAAGAATATATTCTGCAGGCTTAGCTTTTGCACCTGACTTTGTGAGAGCACATACTTGCATCCAGAATAGCAGGATTCAGAATGCAGCAGTTCTTCGTCTGGTTGACCTTCACGTTGGGAGAGCTGAGCTTGACTTCATTCTTCACACTTGGAGTATTTTCTTTACTTGTGTTATTCCTTATTCCACAAGTATTTGTGCCCCGTCCTGAGAGGAGAAGTTTGAGCTGTGATGAGCTCTCATCTTTCAGCTCCATATATCCAACCTCTGAGTTGTCATGTGGGAAAGCCTTCCTGGTGGAAGAACTGCTGCTGATTTGCTTGTGAGAGAGCTGCCCTAACAGTGCTAAATGCCCCTGTGTATTAACTTGGAGCTCCATACTAGTGGAGTCCTGTAATTTCTGTAGTCCTCGAGGGGAAGAGCTGCCTGCTTGCTCTTCTGTCTTCTCCCTACTGCTGTGGCTGAAGTAGTATGCAGAACCTGGGCTCTTTTTGCTCTTCAGAAGAAACTTTTTGTAGCTTCTGGTGAGCATTTCCATTTTGTCATTCTGGGCTATTTTGTGACACCTAAGTGTTATCTTAGTTCTGATAGAGCCAGGAGAGCTTAAGGCTGATGTGATCATGGAATCATAGAACAGTTTGGGTTGGAAGGGGCCTTAAAGATCACCTAGTCCAGCTCCCCCTGCCCTCCTCGTCCATGTGCAGGGACACCTTCCACTAGACCAGGTTGCTCAAAGCCCCGTCCAACCTGGCCTTGAACACTTCCAGGGAGGGAACATCCACAGCTTCTTTAGGCAACCTATGCCAGTGCCTCAGCACCCTCACAGTGAAGAATTTCCTTAAAATCTACCCTCTTTCAGTTTAAAGCCATCACCCTATGTTCTATCACTACATGCCCTTGTAAAAAGTCCATCCCCACCTTTCTGACAGGCCTCTAAGTACTGAAAGGCTGCACTAAGGTCTCCCTGGAGACTTCTCTTATTCAAGCTGAACACCCCCAACTCTCCCCTGTCCTCACAGCAGAGGGGTTCCACCGTCAGGTCATTGCTGTGGCCTCCTCTGGCCCCGCTCCAGCAGCTCCATGTCTCTGCAGTGCTGAGGACCCCAAAGCTGGACCCAGCACTACAGGTGCGGTTTCCCCAGAGTGGAGTAGAGCAGCAGGATCCCCTCCCTCGACCTGCTGGTTGAGGATAAAGATGAGAAAGTTGGAGGTAAAGTCTGACGTAATTAGCTAATGGGTTACTTAGCGAATTACCTTGTATAGTGAAGCATTTGACTCAGCATGATTGTGCTGGCAGAGACTTAATATAATTTGTATGTGGTAAGAGTTCTGTAATGGCATGGAAAAAACACTCGAAGGAAGTGCTAAACAAAAATTTGCACTTTGGGCATGAGCAGGTGTTCTCAGTCGCTTTTAGAGGATTTTCTGTGCAAACAGCGTCTCAGGGTTGCTGGAATATCTGGAGATAGTTTGCTCTTTGTATGTAAATGTATTCTCTTCCTCCAAACAGCATGGCAATGAAAAAGGAATCTTTTTAGATGCCTGAGGAAAATCTTCCTTGCAAAGTGTAATAAGGATCAAATTAGAGCAAATAAGGTTTGATTAGCTCCAGAAAGGCCAGCGTCATAGGACTAATCCTTGGCTTTTTTTCCCCTCCCTTGAACTACTTAGTCATCAGCGAATGGTATGATTGCTCTCCTCTGCTGGAGGCAGGAAACAAATGAACTGAAGTACTGAGCAGAATCCTGTTATCCTTCCTTCTGTATTCATCCTGTCATCCATCCATCCTTCCTTCCATATTCATCTCTTTAGTGTGGAGCAAAAGAAGGTAAAACCATGTAACATTCGTTTAGATGTGGCCCTTGGTGATGAAGAGTCCCACTATACTAGATGCAGATTATGCTGATTAAATGTCCATCCTCCAGTGAAGCTTATTCACTCTCCATGTACCCACTTGTTAAGCCCATACTTTTGACCTAAATTTAAGTCTGAGCTTGCTCAAGAGACCGTGTCCCCTGCCCCTGTTGGTAACGTGCAAGTTGGGGTGAGGAGAAGGCTGTTGCTTGGTCTCCAGTGGTGGAACAGGAATCTGCCTTCTCTCTCATTCAAGACCGGGGTTCCTAAGCTGACCAGCGGTTGTTCCAGGAAGTCGAGGATAACTTCTAGAAAGGGTTTTAGGTCAGTTGAGTGAGTAACTATGAGCGCTTGGAAATGTTCATAGCAAGAGGTCATGGTTATAGGGTTAGAGGTGTGTGTGTGGTGGTGTGGGGGTTATTTTTTGTTTGTTATTTTAAACATTGGTTGGGTGCCTTTGGCAATGATCTGTCCCTGGAAATTCTGTGTCGATGAAGTTGGACCAAGGCAAGTACGTGGATTTTTAACTATTTTTCCCTCAGCTCTTTTGCAGAGCTTTGACTTAGTTTATCAGTAAAAGAGGCTTTTCCTGCCTTTCTGGATTCTATTATTATTTTGTCTGTAAGAAGTCTTTGATGGTGAAAGGAGGTATCAGTGAAAGCAAGCCATTCCTAATTCTAGCAGCAGAGCCTGCTCCTTCCTTGATAACTGAGACACAGCAAGTGGATAAGAGAACCCAATAGAAATATACGGGCTCATTTAACATTCTGGCAATTCGAAGCAGGCAAAGTTCGTATTAAATTTACTTTGTCCCCTAAAAGATCAGCTTGGTGAGATGTGCCCTTCAGGGCTAAGTTCCTCTAATCATCAATAAAACATGCACTTTCCAAGGAGGCCAAAGGAAGGAAACAGAACTGAAAGATTCAGCAGGAAATTAAGACTGTTGCTTTGCTTTTCTGTGGTGCTTTTCTCCTTAACAGTATTGCTGTTAATTTTGGTTGATGCGGGCAAAGGTTTTGTTTTCTCTCCTCCCAGCTCACTACCTTGAATTTTGCTCTGTAGTGGTGCGAAATGATTTGGAGTGTATTAAGTGTATTTTTTTTCTCTTTCACCTCCTAGTATATAATTCTACTTTTATAAGGGTGCAAGAAAAAAGTTCGAATTTGGCATCAGATTGTCTGTTAGTTACAGTAACTTCTTTTGCTTCCTATTAATGCAGCTGATGGATTTCTGGCTCTCAAACATGTTTATTATAGGATAAAAAATGAATCAATGAGGCAGGAATCAATGCCTTACATAATCAATCAACCTTCCTCAGCAAGGATCTTAGGCTTTTGCTGGAAGGCTAACAAAATGTTTATCAAAGATGAATTCATTCTTTCTTTAGGAAGGTTCTTTAACTGCTGGATGCAGATAATCTCCCATAGACTGTAAAACAGATACTAAGCTCAGCACAAACCTTGGTGACATGCCCAGGTAAGCTGGTAAAAACCAGGCGTGTCTTCTAGAAAAGAAGTCTGAGAAATGGAAAACAGAGACTAGCAGCAATGAACAGTGATTATAAATATTCCTGAATGGCCTGGAATTGATTTCTGAGCCTGCTTTCCTCAGACCTCTTGCGCTCTCCTGGCTGACTAGCGATAACCAAGCTGCTTCCTCTGATGTGGCCAGATGTCCACGCAGCAGATGATGCTTGTGGTGAGGATCTGCACTGATTTCAGGACGGTGGGAACGTTTTGGCTGGTTGTGCTCGGAAGTGACAAGCAGTATCTTTTTATTGTTTCACTTCAGTATTTGCCTTTCTGTTGATAATACGAACATGAAGGGTGCGACATCTGGACTTCACACCTGGATGATAGGAACGTGCTTCTGGTTGATGGCGATTGCACAGGTAAAAGCAAATTCCCCTTACTCAGGTCTGTGGAATTTGGTAGAATTTGCCCGTTAAGGCCAGCAGAGAATTGCTCCCAAGGTCTCAATCCTCAGACTGCGCAGGCGTTCGAGTCGATGGGAACTTCTCAGTCTGTGCTTCCCGTTCTTTGGGCCTCTCATTTCCAAGGAAATCGAGCCTTTTGCAGAACTGCATGTCTAAAGCAGAGATGCCTTGAGAAATGGGTTGCTTAATGGAATGAGCACTGCTATAATCCTGAGTAATCACCGATATGCTGGTATCTCAGGGGAGGAAGAAAAAAGAATCCGTGCAATCATTTTTTATTAAAACAGTAATGAAGTCGATGGCCTGGTGTGTGCGTCGCCAGATTAGTCACATTGGGTTGGAGCAGAAGTCATTATTTTTGACTGAACTGTTTCATTTTAACGAACAGCAAAATTAGATCCATGTTTGATTACTCGGAGGTGTAGTAATGGGGCAGGTGAGAGCACAATCCTTGTTTTACTTTAAGAAGGGTATTTTTTCTGATGCTTTATATCTCCATCTTGTTGACACAACAATAATCCAAAGTCTTCATGGAACATTTAGTAATTTTGGTCCTTAGATAACTCTACTCCATGTTTTGCTGAAGCAAAGGAGGGTAACAGCGTTTTCCAGTGATCCAGTCAGCAGTCTTTGCTCTGGTCCTGCACTGTAAGGGTGACTTGTAGTTTCCTGCATTTGATTGATAGTAAAACAAATGCACATACCATTTTGCTTGCGATCCTTTTTATTGTGTGATGAAGGGCACAGAGCATCTCAACTTGAGGCTAGCACCAACTTTTTAGCCCTAACCTACCTCTGCAATGAGGAGAAAGGAGCACAGGGGCCAGACAGGAACTTGGATAACTGCATCAGGGAGAAGTTTCAGACTGGGGAGTGCAGCCACGTCTGCATGAGGAAATGTGTAAACCTCTGGATCGCCATGTGGTTTCAGCCCCCTGTGTCTGTTTCTTGCTGCTGTGTGAGACTCAGGTTGCTCAGGACAGCTCTTCATCACTCCTTTGTTTGTCTGCGGTGCGCAGGCTGCATGCCAGCTCTGCAGAGGAGATGGGCTTGGTAAACTAAATCCACTGTGCAAATAATCTTCCCTGTCTTGTTTGGCTTGTTCAGTGTTTTTAGTGGAGGCTTTCAGACCCTGCAGTGAGTCCAGTGAAATAGCACAAGTGCTAAAGGCTACAGAAAAAGCAGGTGCAATCTGGTAAAGACGCTTCACCAGGCAGAGGACAAGCTGTCAAGCTTGCACCCCAGATTTGTACTTGCTGGGTCACGTTTACCCTGCTTGAGTAGGACAGTGCAGTGTCTGACTCCTCAGAGTGAAATGGAGCTTAATGATTCTCGCCAAAGCTTCCCTGCCAGCAGAGCCAGTGCATCCTCCACCAATGGCACCGGAGTGTCCTCTGGTAGTTTTGCCCAAATACCAAGGTTCTGCCTGTGGGGAGGGGGTTTGGCATTAGTCTGTGCTTCTTAGTTATCTAAATACTTTGAGTCAGCCCAAGGGAATTTAGAAACAGTTGTGCTCTTGCTAGGCTTCTTGTGCCTAAACCACCTAAATGCTTCAGATTTCATTCACAAGGTCAGCTGAAGCAATACCTCAAGTCCAGGTTTTGGGTAGATTGCTGTGTTTGGCATACTTCGCTCATCAGCCACAGGATTACACTCCTGTTTTTGCTGTGCGGAATCGGTATATTCCCATTGTATGGCACTAGGGCAGGCAGAAAGTAGGGGACAGGAGTCAAAGAACTAAGAGCGTCTAAAACCAACCTCCCAATTGATTTTATTCTGCTGTCACATTGCTGAAGTATCCTCATTCTGCTCCTGTGGCTTTTGCCCGGTATGATTGGCAGGGCAGCGTTGAGGTTATGCTAGTGCACAAAACCATCTCAGGTTTGGATTTACCATCTTAACGCCAAAGTTCCTGTGCTTGCTTTGTATTGAGTGTGTGGTGAGTATTGCCCTGAAGCTGAGGAGCATGCTTCAGATTAGCTGCTCATCATGATCACATCCTGCTTTTAGGTGGTAAAAATGTTAAAACTTGACTGTCCTCTACTTTGACCTTAATTGATTGATGAGCTTTCTCAAGTTATCTTGATGTCTTTCCTTTTTTCTGCCTGAGTGTTCACATAAGAAAGACTGCACAGCCAGAGCCAAGCTCAAAGTATTACTTTTTTTTCTCTTTTCCCGATTGTTTCCTTAGTCCGTGCAAGAGCAATCAGAAGCTGGCTCTACTTTGTTATCATCCATCACTATTTAGTGGCATTGGTTTGCCACTGGAAGATGTCCATATTGTTGACTGAATGCTCCTGCTTTGCCTCCTTTTCTAGCCCATATCAGACACAGATTTTTATCGATATGTTCTGGGCAATAAGCAGCGCGGTGTGAAGAGCAGCCAACTGTGACAGGGCGGATTCAGGTGTGAGCAGTGGCTTTATCACATAACACCCAGCTGGGAATTTTCCAGCTGACAGTCGCCAAAAGACGGCAGTTTGTTGAAGGGATGTCATTCTTGTGGGAATGCTTCATCTGAAGTGACAAATGAGGGGTATCTTTCAGGTCAGAGAAGACATTCTTATCAAAGGGGATAACCAGTACGCCAGCACACTAGGGCTGTGCTGCTGGAGCGTGAGGCCCAAAATCTTGCCATTTGCAGGAATTTTCAACAAGGACAGATGCAAAATCCTGCCTTTGGGTTGGAGCAACCTGCTGTATCAATGCAGGCTGAGTAAGTGGTAGCTCTTCAGGGCAGGACCCAGTGTTCCTGGGGAGCAACAGGAGTCGGTGTGTGCTCTGGTGTTGTTGAAAGCCAATAGCCTAAGGACCATGTTAGCTAGGATGTGACCAGCATGCTGAGGGAAGTGAGGCCACATCTGGACTGCTCTGTTTTGCACCCTCTGCCCGCTCATTGAAGAGAGTTTGCCTGACTAGTGAAAATGCAGTGAAGGCCACCAGGGTGGTCAGAGGGCCAGGGTACAGCATGTAGCTGTGGTCTCCAGTTAGTTAAAGATGTGTTATATAGAAGGTGGAGTCAGACTCTCTTTAGAGCTGCACAGTAGAAGGACAAGAGGGAATGAATGTATGTTGCTGCAAGGAAGGTTCAACTAGATATTGGAGATGGGAGAGTCCACCATGAAAGCAAGTAAGCGCTGAAACAGGGGTCAGTTGAGGAATCTCCATCTTTGGAGACATTCAGAACTTGACTTGATGAGGCCCTGGGCAACCTGACCTAACTATGATATGGGATCTTGGCCTGAGCAGAAGGTTGGACAAGCACATAGTGATCCCCTCCAACCGTAGTTACTCTTGTCATTGTAGTTTAAATATTGGTCTTCCAAGTCCTATTGAGTGCTCCCAGCTTTGGGGTGATGGCTGTTGTAGGGTGAGGTTGTCTCTCTCCTGTGGGAGCAGGGGGAACCTGCTTTTCTGCTCTAGTGGTTGAACAGCCTGTTGAGGGTTGAGGCTGCAACAAGAGATGTTCAGCTTACACTTCGGGAAGGATGGGTCAGTGCTTGAAGGTGCAGGGATGGATCTCTGAGTGGTGGTTTTCCAGACCAGTCTAGACAAACCTCTGTTTGGTTGTGTTTGGTCATGTCTTGGACCAAGAGAGAATAAACTGAGATCCAACCACATTTCTGCGCATGTTTTGGTTGCTTTACGTACGTTGGAGCAGGATACATTGAGAGCTGTGACTACTATGCTACTACTACCTATTGGTAGTCTTCCCTAAAATCCATGGAGCTGATTCACCTGCTTGAAGGACTCCTTGTTTCAGAGGCACAGAGAAGTTAAAGAGCGATATCTGGGTGTTCCTCTCTTTATGCAGTGAAGCACAAGGTGGAAGTGGGCAGGTGGCAGGGCCACAACCACCCCTTCTGTATCAGCCCTTCTCCAGGTTTGCAGCTGTCCAGGTGAAAACAGCCTGGCTCCTGCTGTCCTCCAGAAAGCCCATGTTGGGCACAAAGCCATCTGTCACGAGACAAGCTTGACAGCTCCTGAGGCTGCACGATTGCGAAAAATACGGGCAGGAGAAGCAGCTCTTCCACTGCAGGTCTCTGAAGTGGATTTGTGGTGGTGGCACAAAAGCCAGCTCTGTCCTGAAATCAATCTGCTGCTTCACAGAACATGAAGGTGCCAGGGCTGCTTCCTGATGTAGGGGTGTTCGAGACGGGTGCTTGATCCAGGTAACCTTTGGAGCTAGAAGGTCCTGTCCCTTTTCCTGCTGATGGACTCGAGTTATGGCATTGGCTGAATAATTTCTGTTTCCTGTCTGAGGTGTTTCCTTTCTAAGATTTTTTTTTTTTTTTCTCCCTACAGTGGTGTTTGCCTTTACATCACTTTCCCTCTCTGCCATGTTTTGGGGGTAAAGTCAGGAGATGCTTTTCCCTGTTTCTGTTGCAGTTGATGCCGATACTAGAAGGAGCCCAAGGGAAACTGAGAAAAATGAGATAGGGTATAGAAACCCAGCACCTTTATGTAATGTGTCTCATTTTCCTGTTCTGGATGGAGATCACTGGTGTGCCTGATCTGAGGGGGAGAGGTTATCCATGTTCTGCTCAGTGATGCGCTCTTCTGCTTTCCTTTACTCTGTGTTTTCAGCACATTCTCCATGGGGGTGATGCCGACTTGTCTGGTGTCACTCGGCACCATTTTACTGCAGTCTTCCAAGATGTAAATCCCACAGATGAAGGATGTCAGCAGGAAGCAAAACCAGCCGGTGCTTTTGTTTGGAAACTGCTGTTTTCTTCCTTTAACCCTCAAGAATTTAATTTCTCAAATACTGGCCCTCACCTAGGAGTTGTAACTAAGGCAGTGCTGGGTTTTCTAGGCTGACCTCTTTGAGGTAACGTGTTTGTGCAGGAGGGACTCTCACCTCTCTTTTGCTGTGCCTAATTGGAGGTAGACTTTGCAAGCCAAGTTCTGCTTGGGTTAGAAAGACCCACAGTGAAAATTCATGAAAAAACCAGCCTTTTGGGGCAAGTTAGAAGTAATTATGTCTTACAAAAGTTAATGTTAGTTCCTACCTTAATTGTAAAATCAGTGTGGTTGTGCCATAGTTTAAAGGTAATAAAATTAAATAGCTTTATAAAGGTGCATCTGTGTAGTATAGCCCTTGCTTACAGCTGCAGCAGGCGGTGGAGGATCTTTGTAGAGCCACTTTGACTCTGGTTTGTACCTGAACTCACCACGTGCACACGCTGTTTATGAAGGAACGTGACAATTGCTCCACTCAGTCGATCCTTCCAGCCCAGCCTTGTGCGTGTGAAAGCGGCTGTGATGGGATTCATCAAAGCAGCTTCAAGGAATGCCACGGTAATTGATAATCTCAAAGGAAGAAGATTTCTGTCAGCCTCCCCTGCTGGTTGGGGGCTGGTTTGCATTATGGTGCACCAGCTTCTACTCTATTTACACCATCTTTGATCTCTCACATTGATGTCAATTTAAATCAGTGCTGTGACAGACAAGGAAGAGGCTGTACCTTAAAAAAACCAATAAAAATGTGCTCTTTGGGAGTTGTATGGTGGCAGAGTGCATAGGCTAACAGCCCAAAAAAAAAAATAATAGTAGTAGACCTGACAAATCAGTTTGTCAGTGTGTGGAGTGGCTTTATGGCTCAGCGTAGAGAAAGGCAGCTCCCTGAATCGCTGCCGGGAGCTGGAATAGAGTACCTCCTTACCTGGGCAAAGGAGCGCATTGTCATGCTTGAATAGACTTATTTAAAGGCCTGAGTCTCATTCTGTGTACAGCAACATTTCAAGGGGTAAAAAGACTACATTTATCTTGCTATTTTATTAAAATTTATGCTGGCACGGCAGTCCTGGAGCTCCAGTGGAAGCTGAGTTGGCTCTTTCATTCAAAACCAGAATTCTGACTGCTCGTAACTTAGTTGAAAAATTACCTGTGGAGATGAGGTTCCATGTTCCTCATCTCAGCCCCCTGGGGTGTTTGTTCGTTTAAATGCTTCATAACCACTCTCTGCTGTGGTGGGCCTTTAAGTGATGAGCCTGGAGGAAGGTGTTTTCCTGGCTCGGCTTTCCCTGCATTCAGGGTTTGATGCTGTATCATTTCACTTTGCTAATTCTTTGCTGTTACAGAGACTGGGAATGTGGCTTCAACCCTTCCTGTAGAAACGAGGGGAGCTCCTCAACCTCTGGGGCGGGTGGGAAGGGGCAGGCAGGCACAAGGATGTGGAAGGCTTTGCCTCCCCAGTGCAGGCTGGCCAGCAGCAGACCCGAGGGCAGCTGAATCCCCGTCCCTTGCTCTCGGCCCTGCACCATGCTCCGTCCTTGGTTCATTAGCCCCCCGTTGTAGATCTAATGGGGAAAGACTGAAGTCACCTCCGTTAGCTCTTGGCCCATGGCAGCCACTTGGCCTCCTGCCTTTGTGCTGGCATCCCCTGCAATGTGCAAGGCTCGTATCGAAACTGGACTTTGTTTCTCATTTGTCCCACTCTGCTAATCAAAAGCAAAAATAATAAAGCCCCACACAGTTGGAAATAACCATGACCTCCTTTTCCTTAAACACAACCCAGTCTGGGTTGAATTGCATCTAATGCGCGTTCACTTGCCGTTAGTGATCTGTGTTCTCGTACGTAGCCTCTTTGCTCAGGGGATTGTCTGTTTTGAGTTTATTGTTGGAAGTGCCTCATTGAGAGGAACTGTTACTACAATATTTTGACATCCTCTTTTGCTAGCTGGGAAGAATTTTCTGGGGTTTTAGGTTTGGGTTTTCTTGCGGGTGGAGGGAAGGGGTTTGTTCCTCTTTAGAATTAATTTCCATTTTTTTCTTATTCTCATCTGTTCAGACAAACAGGGCCACATGCCCATTCACTGAAATTCCTTCTTTATACGTGCTGGCGTGGTTTGTACATGGCAGCCTTGGCCAGGTGATGTCAGGGCATGGCTCAGTAAGGTGTCCTCAGAGGCAGGAGCCAGTTCTCTTCACTGCTCTCTTGATGTTTGAGCCTGGCAGATCCCTGCTAGGTTGGCTTGAACCCCTCTGGATATTCTGGCCCAGTGCTGCTTTGAAAACCCTGCCACATGCGTTCACGTTTGGAAATGCTGTAGCATTCAAAGGCCTCCTGACTGCTAGTCCCGGAGCAAAGTTACTCCACCAGAGGATCTGGTAAAGAGGTGTCCCTCATGGGTGCTGATGCTTCAGCAGAATCTGCTTTCCTGTCATATGACTTCCCCATGTGATTTCACTTTGATCTCAATGGATGCAAAAGTCACCTCTGAAGTCCTTGTTCCATATAATATTCCATGCTAGGTATTTACAGCCTGCCTGCTCGAAGCCCCTCTTGTAGGTTGATCTGTGTAAGTCCTCCTCTGCTGTGCACTTCAAAGTCACCTTTACCGCAGCTGGCCACATGTGCCTGATTTGCTTCACCTCAGAACTGTGAGACATAGGAGAGCAACCCTCAGACCTGAAGAGCCTCAGGACTTGCCTAGGTGATGGGCTTTTTATCAGAGGAATGGACCAGCTGCTGGTCAGTGGTGGGTGGGAGGTAGGGCTTGTGTGGGGTGAAAATACCTTGGAAACTCTTGAAAGATGAAGACAGAAGAGGTACTTCAGATCTGCCTTTCTTTGAGAGCTAAAATATAGCTGTCCTCATTTGCTTAACTTGCAACTTTGTCATCCAGGGTATGGTCAAAAAGAGACTAAAATGAGCAACTTGTTCTCATTTCCCCCCCTCCTCAGCTGATAAACACATCACCAGGATTGTGACCCGAGACAAGAAGACGTCTGGCTTCTGTCACTTGTTCTGTTCTTGCTTCTTAATGAGCAGAGCGAGGGTCTCTTTCAGGGCGCTTTTATGACACCGCTTCGGTGGAAGCAAGTTGGCAGGGTTCGTGCTCGGTGCTCACAGCGCTCTCGCTCCTGTGCTCTCGCCTGTGTTGCTACACCGTTGTGTGCTCTGCAGTGTTTTCAATGGTTTGGTTAAGAATATGTCAAGGCCGTTATGTTCGGATCCTCTGTCTTGTCTGAGTTGTTCATGCAGGGTCTCACTTAGCTTTTCACGGTGCTTGAGTAGCTGTGGACTCCGTTCCCTTCCCACCTCCATTATTTAGGGCTTGGTACAGCGAAGCTCTTAAGCCTGTAGTTTATTTTGAGCCTGCAGATGATTTCACTGAGAGCAGGTTTGGGTCTCTGTTCCAATTTTTGTTGATTACTTCAATGATAATCAGAGAGCCAAGATAAGATGATAGAACCACAGACGTGAGCTTGAGGTTTTTTAATTGCTCGCATCTCTGCAGCGAAGAACCCAGTGGAAAGATCCTGTGAAGCGATGCAGATACCAAGCAGATGCTCCAGCTGGTCTGAACTCGTTCCAAATGTGAGCCTTTATGAGAAATATGCTCCTTGGATCTCACTGGCATCTGAGGGGGAGGATGTGCTGATGCTGGTGGTTCCACAGAGGGACAGTGTCTCTGCTGGTGACAGGCCCGACAGTGGCACTGCCAATGAGCACTCCTTCTGTCAGTCATGCAGCTGGTTCTGTAATGCTAATGAAGTACATGGCTGTACCCGAGGCCTGTCTGTTTTGATGACTAAGCCGTTCCAAGTATGAGGCAGAGAAACACTGAGAAATTTTGTGCTTTGGAAGGAAATATTGTTACTTGGTTGATTTGAAAGCAAATTTATGGCATCAGGTCAAAGGCAGTTGCTGCTGCTGCTTCCCAATTAGAAGACTTGGTTGTTGATGGATGGCTGAGGTGAGGAAGTGAAAGATCTTGATTTGCTTTTCCTCCTAGAAAAGCTGGCTTGCGATCAAAGAGGGCATTTCTCTTCTCCTCTGATTAGGTCCTTGTTTATCTTAGGAGTGTGATGATATCAGTAATCATTGTGGCTGGTTTGATGCTGTGGAGATACCATCTATCAAAACTGGCCTCCGCTACTTCAGTGACTCATTGTCCTTCTGGGATGTTCTGAGGATATGCCATGGAGCAAGCTCTGTTGTCCTGACCTTATGGATGAGGGATTGCACCTTGGATGGATGAAGTAATTTGCCCAAGGTTACCCAGGCAATCTGAGGCAGGGCAGGGATTCAAACTTGTCTCTTAACACCGTTTGAATCATTCTTCCTTCTGCTGGCAGAGCCTGCTGTGACTGAAATGTAAGACTTTGTGCAGGAAAAACGACTCTTGTACTTTCTGTCCCTCTTCGAGGTGGTGCTGTCATGTAATTGTATGGAATTCTGTGTTTGGGTTACTTGATGAAGGAGTTTCAGCATAGCTGAAGGTCATCGTTCTCTGCTTTCCCCTTTTGGGTGTTGCTTCCGCAGTAAAAACAGGCAGGCCCAGTGTGTTGGTGATCCCAGAACTAGCTGCATGTTTATCCTAGTCCTAGTCTCTGTGTGCTGCCATTCAGAGTAAGACTCTGTCTTCAGTCCTTCTGACCTAGTCTCAGCATGGTGACCCCAGGCTGTTTGAGCATCCTTGCCTTATTAGGTCACATCCCAGCAGTTTCTCCACACAGCCTTCCTGTGTTGCCACAAAGGAAGAGAACACACCTTCAATCCAACAGTCAACGCGTCAGTCCCATGGATGTCGTGGCCTTGCTTGCTCTGATGCCCTAATGCGTTTCCTGGCGCAAGGTTGAGTGCTCCCTGTTATCTTCCAAGCAGCTGCTCCCTCCTGTTTATCTTCCGTAACAGGTTCAGAAAAGACCCATTCCTCAGTCTAGTAAACAGTGATGCAGTTTAGTAGCAGGCTGGAGAGCCAGCATCGTCCAAGGTAAGAGCTTGGACACCTCCTTGTGTGGGCTCTGAAAGATGTGACACCTACCAGAGGGGTCAGTGATGTGCAATGATCTATGTGGTTCGTGGCTGTGGGGAGCAGAGCTGTCCCGTGCTCTGCTACGCAGACAGAACATCACAAGTCCTTCGTGTGGGGGTTATGGGGGGAGAGCTGTGAAGGTTTTTCGGAGCATCAGGCCCACTTATTGGCACCGCTGTCCAGGAGTATTAAGGAGTTTACTGGTTCAGAAGGCTGGTGAACACAACCTACGTGTTTTTGGAGTCCAGGTGAGGCAGCACTGAGGAACACATATGAGCTTTCAAATGTGTGAAAGACAGACAGGAGCAAACCGTTCTCCAGGACTGTTTTGGATAGGGCAAGAAGTCATTTGGCTTAAGATGATGTAAGGGAGTTTGACTTTTTATCAGGAGAGACTTTCCCAAGAATCAATAGGGAAAACCTGTGAAGCAGTGGGACTGACTGAGAGGGAGACTGAAGTACCCATTGCTGGCAACTTTTTTTGTGAACAGGATGGATGGCAGTTTGTCAGCAACGGTAAATACAGAGGAGTCTGCCTTAAGGCTGAGAGAAGGATAAAGGACTCCTAAGGTCCCTTCCAGCGCTTCCAGTCTTCTGTGATTTCTGGCTTTGCTGAGGCAGGTGGATTTTGGACAGAAGAGGGTTGTGGAGAAGAATTTTTTCAGGTGACCCGGAAGATGCTGTTGATCTTCCCATGGGGAAGAATAAGATGAAGGAATTGTTAGTGCAGGAAACATCCAGGTTTCTTTTATTTTCTGTGTGCAGGTTTGAACTCCTTCCTCCTGCTCTGTCCTTTCTCGCCGCTGCTGCTGCTGTGGGATGCTGTGACAGTTGAATTGGGCTCAGCAGAACCACCAGTGCACGTTGATATTAATTTCTAATGCAAATCGCTGTTCCTGCTCTGGGGTCTCTGCTGCCCTAGTGGAAGGTGAAAAAGGATTGGGAATGTCATGTTGCATATGTTACCAGCCAGGATGGGCTTTGCAGTGCCTGTGTTTGACGATGAGAGCCAGGGGCTTTTGAATGATAGAGGACAGAATGGGCAGTGCGGTCTCCAGGCAAATTTGAAGGGATTTGGAGGGTTCCAGCTTTCAGCCTTGCTTCTCTTTGTCCATATGGTGCTTCAAGAACCCCTGAGGTACAACATCTAGGCTTATAGGGGCAGTTCTTATCCTCAGCAGGTTCCTTGTGGAGTAAAAAGAAAAAAATTAAAACTCCCGAGTCTGAGATTACTTTTGCTGCCTTATCGGCCTGTAGCACTGAAACACGGCAAATCAGATTGTGCTATGTGCTCCCACTTTGCTTTGCACAGGCTCTGGTGCGTCTTGACTCAGCGCTGTGCTGATTTAAAATGGCAGAAAGCAAAGACAAAGTGGGGCAAGAAAGCACCACAAAAAGTCTTTTAATTTCTTTCATCTTTCCAGACTAGCAGTCGGGTGGCTGGAGGCAAAACCTGGATCTGTACAGAAGGAAGAGCAAAGACAGGTAGTGGGCATGAAGAGACCTTTCCTAATAGTAGTCACAGCGCAAAGTATACCTCTAACTGCACAGGTCAAGCAGGGTGTCTCACAAGCACGATGCACTCGCATCTCGGGCTTCCAGGAAAAGGAACGTTGCAAAATTTTAATGCAGAGCGCTGGCAGCAGCCTGGGGAGCAGGGTTTGCCTTCCTGCCCTTTGGAGAGTCATTAGGTGTGGGTGGGAGGCGTGATTCATCTTGGAGCTGGTCACCCACTGCTTTGCCGTAAGTCCTTTGGAAGCAGCAGAGCTGCCAGTCGGGCAGGGGGGAGGAACACATCTCTTTACTGCGCTCAGCCTGGGACAGTGCCAGCGTCGTCTTTTCTTCTTTATGACTGAAGTTTTATGGCAAAAAAAAGAAAGAATCTTTGAATAAAAACCCTAAAGAAACCCCTTGAGTGTCTGGAGAAGGGGCTGGGGGTGGGTTGAGCTATTCCGTGCTCACTTCCCCCTTCCTTTTATTCAACTAAGGTAACAGTGCCCCGTCTCAGCTGTATATTTTTAGTACTCGGGTGCTTGCACCCTGCCAGGCGAAGGACTTCTGTGGTTAGCTAGCAAGGTAAAGCTGCCAGCCTCAGTGTTCAGCCAACGACCTCAGCTCTTAATCATCTTCACTGAAAATAACAGGTCACTGTACAAACGTTGCACAGAAAAGGCATCCGAGAAACTGCGCAATGTTTTCAGTAAATCCTGGCTCCAGGTGGATCAAAAATGTTGTAAGAATTTCTTTCCTTGCTGTATTGTTGCGTGATTTCATGGGAGACAGTCGGGACTGTGTTGGTGTGGTTCTCTTTGGTCTTCCCAGTAACTTTTGAACCCGTTGCTCCATTCAAAGAGTGTTAGATACGGATCTTGGGAGTATTTGATCTTACGAATTATTCTTATTGGAGTAACAGTTATTGAGTAGTATTAAGGTCCTATAAATTTCATGAGTAGTTGTTGGAAGTTATTATTAGTTATTGGAAGTCAGAGAACTGATGCAAGAGGCTGGTGTGGAGTGGGAAATCCTGAAGAGCCAGTCTGTGCTGGCTTGGCTCTCCTGGTATTGCTTATTTCCATGCTAGACAGAGCCAGGGGGACTCGAGCGTGTCCAGCAATGACTACAAGTCAAAAGACAAAAAAAAATATTGAGGGAAGTTTTCAAATGCATTTCAATTTGTGTTACTTTTTTTTTCCTGGTGCACCAGACTTTTTCTTTGCCCTACCTCCAAATGAGGCCGTAACCTCCTGCTTCTTAGATTCTGCCCAAACTGACAGAGTTGTTTTTCATGTGATTCCACCTTGTGTCTGTTACTTCACATGAGATTTCTGAGCAGTTGTTGATGATGAGGCTGAACTGAGTAAACCAAGTCACTGGTTTGGTTGACAATTAAACAACGAAGACTTGGCCAAACTTCCCCAAACCTGATGTAGCCAGCAGCTACATTAGCTGAATCCCTTGGATTTTTCTCCTGCTTTCAGCCACCTTTCTCACATGCACTCCCATCTGTTAGGTGGTGGGGTGGAGGCATCTTTCAGGCAGATATGTGCAGATGCCTGAACAGCCAAGTGTAGCAAAATGGAGGTTGGGGGGAGGACACATGGATTTGCAAAGAGACCTTTGAAAAGCTGTGATCAGTTGTGTTGGAACTACTGACCAGGTTTGAGCCCTTTAGAGGAAGCAGACAGCTGTGGAGCACTGTCCTAAGAGAAAGGTTGGGTTTTTCAAACAGCTAAAGCTCATCCTCAGGTAGAAGAATCACATGAAGTGAGCGGCGCTGCTGCAGTACCAGCCCAGCTTGCCCCATACCCAGGTAATGAGAACTTCTGTTACACCAACTTACAGCCTCGGCTATACGTCCGCTACGCTTCACTCATCTGCTTCTCCTTCCTATGATCCTTCCCTAAGAGAGACCTGTGACCGTAATGATAATTTTATCTCTCTATATATGTCTTCAGATTCCGCTCCTTGAAGTGTTGGGAAGCTTCCTTTCTGATGTGATTCTGCTCACCAGAATACATTATACTTTCCCAAAACAAGTACTGTGCTTGTTATAATTATTGCAGAAGTGCTGAGTGTTTTCAAGTGCTTTTCATCATCCCCAAATGTGGAAATAGATGACTTAGCACTTTCTTTTTACTGCCAGCTGCTAAAGAGGCCAGTTCTGGATTAGTAGAGCACAGACAAATCTGTTGCAAAGGAAATATCTGTCGTGGTTGTACAGCACCGATATTGTTTAAGGACCATGACCATGTAATGCTGGAGATGATGGTTTCTCTTCTACCTTGTATATGGACTGCCTTTTTTTTTTCCCTTGGACTTGGTTTCTAATTGCAATCAGTTCTCAAGAGCAGGTGCTGGCACTGGGCCCTGGTGTCTGGTAGAAGAAATGGTCCTTCAGGCTGTCAGTCACAGAATCATAGAATGGTTTAGCTTGGAAGGGGCCTTCAAAGCTCATCTAGTCCAAACCCCCTGCAGGGAGCAGGGACATCTGCAACTAGAGCAGGTTGCTCAGAGCCCCAGGGTCCAACCTGACCTGGAATGGTTCCAGGGATGGGGCTTCTACCACCTCTTGGGGCAACCTGGGTCAGGCTCTCACATCCATATTATCAAAAACTTCTTCCTTATATCAAGTCTAAATCTCCTCTCCAATTATTAATAATTTTCATACCAGTAGAAACTAACACTAGTAAAGATCACAGAATCATTTAGTTGGAAAAGACCTTTAAGGTCATTGAGTTCAACCGTTAACCCAGCACTGCCATGTTACCACTAAACCACATCCACACGTGCTTTAAATACTCCGGGGATGGGGACTCCACCACTGCCCTGGGCAGCCTGTTCCAGGGCTTCACAACCCTTTCTGTAAAGAAATTGTCCCTAATATCTCGCCTAAACCTTCCCTGGCACAACTTGAGGCCATCTCCTCTTATCCTGTTACTTGGAAGAACAGCCTGACTCCCACCTCGCTCCAACTTCCTTTCAAGGAGTTGTCAAGACCAAGAAGGTCTCCCCAGAGCCTCCTTTTCTTCAGAGTAAACACCCCCAGGTCCCTCAGCTGCTCCTCATAGGACTTGATCTGTCCTGGAGACTTTAAATTGGGGTAGCCGTCATCTACGATAACTGATGGAACCAAGACTGGGCCATTCTGCCCGAGGGGACTCCCCTGCAAGTGTTTGAACCAGACATTTTTCCTTCGTTTTTAAACAAAGGCTTGGTATTGGAATGGCACCCACGTTAGCCTGTGACTGGCTACAGATGAATTTCTATCTCCAGAATGTAGCTTCTCTCTGCAACTTCTAAGAAAAGCACTGAGAGCTACTTGCCAAACCCCCAGTATTTCATATTAAACCTCTGATGAGAATTCTCAAGAGAATAGAGCTCCCCCGACAGTGTAGTTCGGTTTGTTGTCCTTACAAAGAAGATGTGCAACCTGCTAGTTCAGGGAATGGGACAGAGCCTTTGCTTAGCTGCACAATTTAAAAAAAAAAAAAATTCATTAAGCCTTTCATAAACTAATTAATCGCTAAGGAAGACTAACATTGTGAAACAGAGAAACTTCTCCAGCTGGTTTTGTTCTTTGCAGTGATCTACTTTACCTGAAGACATTTGTGGTTTGCTGGAGAAACTTTTCCTGGTTAATGATACTCTTTTAAAAATAACCCTGGCCCTTAGTAGCTGGAAGTGCTCAAATGTCATATTTAATGGTGATATATCAATTTGCCTAATGAAAGACAGTACCTCTCCCTAAAGCAAGCTTTGCTTGCAGAAGATTTGCAACTTCTTAAAAAAGGGACTTATCTCGAATGAGGAGTGTTGCCTGATGAGTTTGATATTGCTCGCTGCTTTGGGATTCTCCAGGGGATAGAAAATCCTCGTTTACTTGCCAGCTTCAGCTTCTCTCCTGAGACTAACGAATATTTTCACTACGAGACCAGTACTGTCGGTCCCTTTCCCTCCTCTTACCATCTGGCAGCAGTGAAACGAGAAGATGGAGGCCAGTTCTGACACATGCCTCCAAGGCTTAAGGATGGTGGAAGCTGCCCACTGTTGGTTTGCCAAAGTTCATTTTGTTGTTAATAGATGTTGGTTTGGCCTTGGTTAAACCCTTTCGTACTGAATTTCTTTGGAATCTTGATCTGTACACTTCTGGCTGTTCACTCACAAATTTCAGGCATTAGTTGCAATAATGCTTCTTTCAAACTTTTTTTCTCAGAATATGTTGCTGCCAGTGTGTGTGTGGTGCTCAGCTCGTCTTCCTCAGAGTCTTGGATCTCTTGGAATCTAAGCTGAATTCAGATTCAAATTCAAAGAGATTGTCATTCTGCTAGTTCTGTGCCTACAGCAGGCAGGGTGAGGGGAAAAGTCCTCAGCACCCTGCTCTGGGGAAATCTACAGTGTGAGCTCAACCCTGACCAGACATCGGCAGAACCACCAGCAGATAGTCCTTATCCACATTCCAGTGGCAAGAAATGCTTCAGTTTGAGTTTGCATCATCTTGGATGCCAAAGCTCAATAATTGCAGGAGACAAAACTGTGCAAAACTAAGATTTCTGTTGGAAAACCACTTCTGGTTATTCCAAATTGTCTGCTTTATTCTATCACAGTTATTTCCATGTTGGTTTTATGTGCCTAAGCTTTTTGTGGGTTGTATGCACATGTAGTGAAGAAGTAGTGGTGGTGGGTCGTATTTCCCTCCAGGAAGAAGAGCAAGGATCTTGTTGTTCCTGAAGTTCCTTTATGGTTATAGCACAAAGCTCGATACCATCCCAGTGGGGACAGGAGTGTCTGTGTGAGCCAGGGGAGAACGGGTGGTTTTCCAGGGGCTGGTGCTCTCCTTATTCATATTAGGGCTTGTTCTGAGCCCTGCTGTAACAGTCCAGAGTGGTGCGAGCTGGTGATTTAAAATCGTTTTACAGATGAGCAGCTTTTCCTCACTGCAGAGCTGCCCTGGATGTGGTGAGGGATGTTGTCTCTGACTTGAACCCTGCCTGTATATGCCTACACAGTCAGCAGAGCTGATCAGCTGAGGAGAGGGGTGCTTTCATCATCAGAGCCTTGGCACATGAGGGTGATGGCGGTGGCATGATCCTTAATGACACGGACTCATCAGGTTGTCATGGCCATCTCATTGCTTTGCCTGTGACCACATCTCTCAAGCAGAGGTGACGGTGGGAGCAATTATGAGTCATGTTGAGTGAAATTGCAGCCAGAGGAGGAAATGTGTCATTTTCTTTTTGTAAGGTTATTTTCTGTAATATTTAACTAATATTAACCTAACTGCATCAGCTTTGGGTATCGTGTCTGAATGATCGCATCTGCTTTTAAAGATTTTCTTGGGTATCCTGAAAGCCTTGAAAATCACCTGTTCTGAAAAAGGGACAGTTGCTGGGTTTTAGATTCACTATCTGAGGCAGGATTTCACTGGTAAGTGTGATTATTGGGGGTGATGGGGCTGCAAAAATTTCAGCAGACACAGTGGCACTCCTGGATTCAGAACATAGGTCTGGAAGGGACCTCTTTGAAGCCAGTGCTGTAGCATGGCTCATGCTGGTTTGTGTGGGGTTAAGTAAAACTGGAAGCTTGGTTTATTTGCTCTCTGAGGAGCAAGTTGAATGCTGGGTTTCGAGGCTGTTTGTTTTGTGCCTTATATCTGTATTCTTCATCTCTGGTGTCCTACTGAGGAATTAGTTGCTTAGCAGAGCTTGGAAAAGACGAGGGAACCATATCACCTTGAATACTGTGTCCAGTTTTGGACCCTTCACTACAAGAAGGTCATTGAGGTGCTGGAGGGTGTCCAGAGAAGGGCAACGAAGCTGATGAAGGGTCTAGAGCCCAAGTGTGCTGAGGAGTGGCTGAGGGACCTGGGCTTATATAGCCTGGAGAAAAGGAGGCTTAGAGGAGACCTCATCACTCTTGACAGCTCCCTGAAAGGAGGTTGGAGCAAGGTAGGGGTCAGTCTCTTCTTCCAGGAAACAAGTGACAGGACAAAAGTAAATGGCCTCAAGTTGTGCCAGGAAAGGCTTAGGTTGGATATTAGGAAAAATTTCTTTACAGAAAGGGTTGTGAAGCATTGGAACAGACTGCTCAGGGAGGTGGCATCCCTGGAAGTATTAAAAGGACGTGTGGATGTGATGCTGAGGGACATGGTTTAGTGGTGACGTGGCAGTGCTGGGTTAACGGTTGGACTTGATGATCTTAAAGTTCTCTTCCACCCAAATGATTCTGTGATACCACAGTGATGCCGTGCTGCTTTTGAATGGTTCAAGTCAAGCAATAATTTAAATTCTGATCCGTGATGCAGAGCTGCATCCCGAAGTTGTGCTCAAGACAACAGGGGTAGGTGGTTCCCCCCCACCCTCATTTGCAGTACCTAGGATCTGCTTTGTGTCCCACAGATTTCAGAGAAGTCTGTAGGTAGTTTTAATTTATTCCAGTACGTTGTGGTGCCTTGGATCCCCTTTCCCTCCTCTTCATTGGTGAGAAGGTGGCAGAGTCCCCTCTGCGTTCTTCCTGCAGGGTGTAGCAACTCCAACTTGAGTTTGGTTCTACATTTCTGTTGTAGCCATAAGGAGGGACTGAGAACAGGTCGGGATCTAATATTTAAAGCTGTTGTTGGAAATCCACCAGGATCCCAGGGAGTCACGGAACAAGGAAATTGGAGGAGTATTCTACTGTGCTTAGCTCTACTCTTAGGCTTTCTGCTGGGCACAACAGTTGGCCCATGTTTGAGACGGGTTTCCTGCCTAGACGGACCTTCAGTTTGACATGGCAGGATTGGGCTTGTATTAACTTCCACTTGCCCAAGGCAACGTTCGTCCCTGTTGTGAACGGGGTTTTAAATGTTCTGGAGTTTTAATTCCCAGTTTGTTCAGCACAGGTTATTTTTGCTAGATGCAGTTAGTGATCGACATACAACAGGCTAGACAGAAGTGGTGATGGCTAGGAGTAGTGTTGTGGAGGAGAACTTTTACAGACTGTATCAGCTTTTTCACCTTTTATTTGAGCTCTGAAAATCTGATGGACTTTGGAGATGCTTTGAACATGTCCTGACAGGAGATTTGTTTTTTCTGTTGAGGAGGGTTTATCCCTAGTAATGGAAGTATTTTGTGTGAACAGATGTTTGGCTTTCCACTAGGTTGGTGTTTCTTGCAAATTCCATATCCAAGGAGTTTGATGCTGGGCTTGGCAGAGTCCCAGACCTCAGAGTGGCTGACTGTTCTTTGCTTTTCATTCTTCATTTTATTTTTTCCACATTGAACGGTCTTCTGCTCATCCTGGCGGAGACAGGAAAGATTTCCAGTGGACAGGGAAGAGGTCCTGCACAGCCCATTGCGTAAGGCCAGTGCCTTTTGCAAGATAGTTCATCGCTCTGTCTACAGCATAGGTATGTTTTTTCCCTCTAACTTCGGCTTTACTAGGAGTTATGGTAATGTCCAGTCACTGTCTACAGTGTTCTGTTCATAAGGAGGCCGTGTCACTGCAGAGGAATCTTGCCTCCTGAGGACTTCGTGTCTTCAAGGTATTTTAATCAATTAGCAACGCTTTCCTCCCCTCCTTTTTAAGCAGAGAAGATGCATGTGTGGATCAAGCATTTCTTTTTCCAGTTTTTATTTCCTCTTCAGCTATGTTTTACACTTTCAAGATTGCTTGTGATCCCCTGGGTGCTTTCAGTTACCTATTTGAGAACTGGAGAACAGTTCAGCCTTGGATTGCTGAGGGCTGAGCCTCGTGGACTTTGCATTGCCGAGCAATTGAAACGTGAGTGTCAGGTTACTGGGGTGGCAGAGGGTTCAGGCAGGAGATGCCCTCAAAATAGATGTCCTCCTGGCTAGGAAGCAAGAGGTGGTACTTCTGCCCTGGCTGGATAGTAGACAGTGTCCACATCATGTGGTATGGACATTACTTGGTGCCTCGGGCGTGGCTTTTTGGTGACCTGGGTAACGCAAACAGGAAAAATGGCACTCTCAAACCTCCCTGGGGCTTCTTGTGGTGCTGCCTCGGCAGCTCCATCCCTTTGGAGGGGCAATCTGACCTAGTCTTTCAGAAACAGCTCTCTCCTTGGGCTGGACACTGGTTTAACGCTGCTCAGCTCAGTGATCCAGTTAACGAAACAGGCCCACAAGTGTGGTGCAGCTGAAGGGGGGAAGCGGATGGAAGGGAGATCATGGTGTGAATAAATTACAGGAAGGGAAGGGAAGAGATGGAAACACTTCTCTACCAAAACCAGCACCTTGTCAAACTGTCCCTAGGGCATAAGTCAGACCTGTGCAGCCTGGCCGGACATGGAATACAGATCCACAAGCTGCCATGGCTCATCTTGACTGTCCCCCAGTATGGTCACCACTGCAGCAAGCCAAGAGCACAGCTGAGCTAAGCAGCCCAGCAATGACTGTGGTCACACCAGTCACAACAGCTCTGGGATTTTCACAGCAGGTAGTTTGGTTTATCTATGATTTATCTTGTTTGCAGGCAGGGAGCTTGCTGCCCTGTCAGCTGCAGTAGGGAGCTGACCCGTGCTGGGGGTTTCACTCTCGATTTCAGACACGGGTTTTGAGTGCTCCAAATGTTCCTCTTCTGCCTTGAACCCGAACTAATTTCTTGAGTGTCTGGGTCTGACTGTTACCTGTGGTTCACAAAACTTGTCACATCTGAACAAAACAGAGGAGCGCTCCAGAGAATTGAATCTGAAGGAGACTGCAGTGCTGGTTTGTAATGGTGTGGGGGCCAACGCCGACTACAAAGCACTGGGGAATTGAGCCTGCTGTCTTGCAGTGTTTCCTAGAAGATGAGCACCCAGGTGTGATACACAGGAGTGGTACAGGGCCTGTGCTTAGATTTGTCTGCATTTAAACACGTAGTTCAGTGTCTGCTGCCCTGGTGAGGCTGGGACTTGTGCGGTCTGAATTGCTTTGCACATCCCATCAGCAATGCAGGACCCGTTGCCTTCCCTGGTGGGAATGTGCAGCAATTTCCTGCCCAGCGTATGAGATGCGGCAGCTCTGAAAGAGCAATGCAGCTCCCCTGGTGCTAAATATTTTCCAGTGTCTGTGGGTTGTATGGAGATACTGGATAAGGTGAGAATAATGTGTATTTAGATTAGTTTGACCTTATATTGCTGCCTGCCTTCCTTCTAGGAAGTCCAGCTAAAATGGTTTGTACTGATGCTTGCCAGCCAAGTATTTTTGAATGAAGCAGTGAGTGTCTGCTTACTCCTGAATCCCAAAATAAAACTAGCAGGGACAGTAAAAAGCACTGCTGAAAATTCATACAGGCTTTACTGGATGTTCCCGTAGGCCCTACACTCTTCAGTTATTGCTTCCAGAAACTTTCCACTTACAAGAAACACCTTGGTCGCGTGGGCTAAAAAACCATACAACTACAAGGGCACTGCAGTCTTGCAGTATCTCTCTGCTCCTAGGACATGGTTGTGCTGATCCAAGCTACCTGCTACAAGGTGTCTGTACTGATGACAGGCTGTTCAGCAGGGCAGAGTCCCCGCTCAGCCAAATAATCCTCAGTGTATCTGGCATGATGGTCTGTATCTGACTATTCATAGCCTGATACCATGTGTGTCAGGCACGTGTCCCAGATTGTGTCTGAGCGTCTGTCTGATAATAGATTTACAACTGGGGGAAGGAAACGGTGGCGACGGGCACAGAATTTAGATGGGTCTCTGCTGCTGCTGTGGTTCATATTTGTGTGTCTTGAAGATGTTGTAGAAAAGAAGAGGTGCTGCTGCAGCAGCAGTGATAGCTGTCTCTGGGGACTTAATGTATTTACCTACGGGATAACTCTGTGACTGTACCCTTGGCTGGAAATGAGACATGGGCTTGCAGTCATCTCAAGAGATACCTGCACTGCTGAACCTGATTTGGGGGAGGATTTTTGTAGAGATGCAGCTGGTACACAGAATCACAGAACTGTTTTGGTTGGAAGAGACCTTTAAGATCATTGAGTTCAACCATTCACCCAGCACTGCCAGGGTCTCTAAACCATGTCCTTCAGCACTACATCCACACATCTTTTAAACCCTTCCAGGGATGGGAAGTCCTCCACTGCCCTGGGCAGCCTGGGCCAGGACTTCACAACCCTTTCCGTAAAGAAATATTTCCTAATACCCAACCTAAATCTTCCCTGGCACAACTTGAGGCCATTTGCTCTGGTCCTTGTTGCTTGGGAGAAGAGACTGACCCCCACCTTGTTCCACCCTCCTTTCAGGTAGAGAGTAATAAGGTCTCCCCTAAGCCTCCTTTTCTCCAGGCTATACAAGCCCCGGTCCCTCAGCCGCTCCTCAGTGCAGTTGTGCTCCAGACCCTGCACCAGCTTCATTGCCCCTTTTCTGGACACGCTCCAGCCATTCAATGTCCTTGGAGTGAGGGGCCCAAAACTGGACCCAGTATTTGAGGCATGGCCTCACTGGTGCCCAGTACAGGGCAATGATCCCTGCCCTGGTCCTGCTGGCCACACCAGTGCTGATACAAGCCAGGATGCTGTTGGCCTTTTTGGCCACCTGGGCACACCGCTGGCTCATATTCAGCCGCTGTTGACCAACACCTCCAGGTCCTTTTGGAATGCTGGGCAGTTTCCAGCCACTCTTTCCCAAGCCTATCGTGTTGCAGGAGCCTGCATAGGATATGGGGGATACCAGGGTGGTGTGTATGTTGCAGGCATACAGACATACCTGTCCAGTTTGTGATCCTCTATCACTTGCAGTGTTGATGTCAAGACTAGGTGTCCTCAATTCAGCAAATCCGAAGCTGAACAAAAGCAGAAAGCCCTGAATGCGGCTCTGCTTTGGATTTTCTAATGGGATGGCTTTAAAGGCAAAGAATTGTAAAGATGATAAAAAGTCCCCAAGGTTTGCTCCTGCCTTCAGCTGTACAGCTGATGCCTTGTGACCCTCCTGCCTACAAACTCTGGGGCTTTTTGCTTATTGCAAACCTGGCAAAAATATTGGCAGTTGATGATAAATTACTGATGATCTTTATTTGTCATCTCAGTCAAGATGGCTCATCTTCATAACAGATGTGGACAGCCTGTGAGAGTGCAGGCAAACAAATGCTTGTGTGCTCATTGCATCTGAGTTAAGAGAGGGGAGATCTACCTACAGAGGGGGAATAAATGGTGCGTGGACTACTTGTGGCTCCGCTACTCTCTGTTTTTCTCAGTCACAGATGGAAAACTTCATCTGTAGCTTGACCACTTGAGCTCCTGCAGCATGAAATGGAAGGGGAAGAGCTTTACAAGGTGATTTGTGGAAGATAGTAAGTTTTTTCCAGAGTTTCATGGCAAGATGGAACTGTGGCAGAAGTGGAAGCAGGATTTCTGCACTTGTGTAGAAAAGGAATGAATCTGCATGAGAACAAGGCATCATCTGTTCTCTTGCTCTGAGAACAGCTTGTTTTTTCAGAGATCTGTCCCTGCACATGGGAGGGCTTCGTCAACAACAACAAAAAAGAAAAGAAAAAAGGGAAGAAAAGCTGAAACTTCCTCCATAACCTACAATTCTCATTGGTCCCAAATAAAATGAGATTTAAGCACCTCTCTGTCTTTAAATAGCCCATGGGTAATCAGTCCTCAGAGTCTGGTGACAGCGTCAGCAACACTGACTTGGACCCAGGGAATTAAACAAAAGAACCAAATTTGTGCTGCATTCAGCTGCATTGGAGTGGCTGAGGAGAAAATCGATACTTGTTAGCTATATCGGGACAATATTGTCAGTGCCGAAAGTTACTTTCCGTTCTCTATACTCTATTTAGAGCTTGTGAATGGTCTGGAGGCTGTCCAGCTGAACCTTTGCAGAGGAGACAAAGGATGGTTTGGGGGTCAAGACTGAAAATGGATCTGAGGTTTGACTTTAGTTCTCTGCTGTTCCACAAGCTCCTCATGTGAGCTGGGGAATATTCTGATGGTGTTTCATCATTCAGTGACTGGAGCTGCTCTATGAGCTTGCTTCTCCCACTGGTTAAGGTGGGAAATCAGGGGGGCTGCTGAAGCTCTTGGTGACTCTGGCTGGTCATGACCAAGAGGCCCCGGCTTGTCGCTTTCTATAACTCATCAATATAAACGCAAACAACTCTGCACCACCTTAACTGGCTGAACACTTCTCAGTGATTTATAATTAACAGAGACACTTTCAAGGGCTCGTGGCTTTTTTTCCACTGGTTCTGCCTGTGCTGACAGTGACCTTACCTGCAGTTAACTTTGCCTTCTAGAATATCTTGAAGTGTGGATTTAAGCAGTCCAAAAGAAAGATTAAACCATCATTTTAGCTAATCCTCATGCAAAGGGGGGTGGGGTGGGGGGGAACACGATGGCTGCCTGCTTTTCCTATCTTGGATTTGAGAAATTCTATTCTACTACAGCGTATCTCCAAGGAAGGATTTGAGTGATGATGTTAGCAGCCCACCTTACGCTAGTTTCTACTCTTATTTGCACCTGTTAAATCTGCTCTCGGCAAAGTAGCATTTTTTCCTTGAAAAAAGGATTCCTGTAGTTTGTTGTGCTGCAGCATGAAAGTTTTGCAGTTTTATCTCTGAGGAGTTTAACTATCAATGTCTGCAGCTTGGTGATTATTTCCACGTTGAACCCAACATACACCTGAGCCAGACTCATTGCCAGGAGGTTTACAGAAACTTTACAGTGAGAGTATTTTCTGTGAACTTCTTGTAGTGTACCTGATAGAGCTGTGAGGTCTCTGATCACCAGACAGTTCTTTGGGACATGCCTTTGGGTCTTCAATTTGTCCCTTCTTACAAAGCTTCCTGCCAAAATAATTTTCTTCAAAGACTGTAGTCCAAAGCCACTTGAGGTCTTAGAGCTCTCAAAAGCCTTCGAACTGTGGCATTTCGGTTTGTTACCTGCGGATAATCTCATGTATTTCCCAAAAGACACTCACAGCTAATCTCCTCTGAGACCTCATTAGAAGATGGAAAGATCTTCCTCTGTGGACTTAAGGCTTGGCCCCGTCTCCTGGCAGCAAGAGGGTCCCTCCTAGCAGTCATTCATCAATCTGTCCTGCCCTTCCCTTGTGGCAGGTCTGCAAAGAGCTCTCTTAGACCTGCTTGGGGACACCTCATCCAGGGCAGCCTTGGAGTACAAGGTGTCGCCAGGCCAAACTCCTTTGTCCACACTTCTTCAGAGCTTTCTCTCAGGGGAGCTGAAGCTTTGTTTCAGCTGACTGTCCCCCAGGGCAGGATGTGGCTTTAATCAGGAGACAACATCCTTACATCTTCCAGACAAATAGCCAGAGTCGTGTGAGACCTCTCCAGCTGTCCTGTCACAGACCGGGAGAGATCTGGTAGAACTTTGTGCCAGTCAGCTCTGGTGCAAGAACATTTTGTGCTCAGTGAGGTAGATGATCTCTGGCTGTCGTGTGCTGCATTGTAACATGGGGCAACGCTGGTGATTGAGCACTGCTTTGTCCCTGTGGACTAAGATGAGGAGGGATGAGAATGGAGCAGAATTCTCACAAAAAGCTTCCTGATTTTTATGGGAAAGGTGCTGGATCAGAAGATTGCTGAAACCTTCTGGAGTGCACCAGGACCCAGCAAACCCTTTCTGAGAACTTACTGTGCTTTTGGAGGAGGGAGGCTTAAAAATTGGGCTTTCTTTACATCTTTGGAGGAACAGTGGCTTCAGGGCTATTGTGAAATCTGTACAGTGCTGATTGGGGTTGTAACAAATCCTCTTCCTGAGGACCTCTCTGACAGCATCTTCTTTGGGGTGTATAAAAACCAGAAGGGCTATACTGTACCACATACAGGGCAGTGGCAGATCAGTCTTTGAGGCTCAACAGGATTGCTGTTTGTCGGGCCCTGCTGGGTGGCTTGGAAGAGCACGTAGGTGTGGTAACTGGTCCCAAAAAACTCTTGTCTTGCTGGCTCTGAGATGTTCTGCCTCTGACCTCCACAGGTAAAGCTTCTGTGCAAATGTACTCTCTCTGCTGGAGCTCTTGCTCTTCAAGCGAATTCTCCTCAGCGTTTTTCCTCCTTTCTGGTTTATTCTTCTGTGCTAATTTCCACTGTTTCTCACCTGTCTTTTAGTGATGTTTTTTGTGGTATCTCTGCATTTCCCTCCTGGTAACCTCTGGTATCTCTTCCCTTCCTCACCAAGTGCTTTGTGTCCTTTGTGTTAGCTTTTGCAATCGGTTCCTAACCATGTCCCCAGCCACGGAGGTGGGGTTTGTAAAGCTGTCTTCTCTTTAAAGCCATTCCTGGGCCTGAAGTCTACCATGTGGCACATTTAAAACCTCTGCTTTTAAAAATCATCACCGGAAAAGCCTAGGAGCATCTGCTTGGCTTTTACAGACAGAACATTAACGGGCTGCTGGGTTGGCCAAAATGGTGTGGTCATTAAATCACTGTTATGTTTTTCATTGTCAGGTTGAAGTTGTACCACTCGAGCCTAAAAAGAAAGCGTTTTCAGTTCTGCATGTGCAGGCAAACTGTCACTTTATGTTAAATGGATTGATTAAATGTTCTGCTTAAGTGTGCTCGGTGAAGCAAGCGCTACTGAAACTCCATCATCTTCTCTGCTTAAACATCCTTTTTATTCCAAAGACTTCTGTTAAGAAATCAGAGAGGCTGTTTAAGCTCAGTCTTGAATTTAAACCTTTCTTCAGGGAGAGGTGGATGTGAGCAATCGCTAGCGGCACTGATGCTGCTGGGAGTGGGTGTTGCTCTGTCAAGTCAAGGTGGGCAGTGACACCAGTGTCAGTGGCGTAACTCCTTTAATCAGATGGTTGAAACTGCTAAACCTGCCTGGTCAGAAAAGTATGTTTTAAAGTCCCAGCTGAAGCCTTCACTTCTTTTAGCCTTGTCTTGAAGCTTTGACTGGTATCTTGACACTATAACAGAACCAGTTTCTAGGAAGTGTGTTATTGCCTTCCTCGGTTTTTTTGCTGCTTTTGGTAAAACAGATGGATTTCGATGTCTCCTTGGTAGAGCATTTGCTCTAGATTCCCCCCACCCCGACACTTTCACAGGTTCTTTTCCCCAGGGAAGACAGATGAGTGTGATCAGAAGACCTCAGACAGCTTGCACAGCCCCTGCAAAAGCCCCTTGGCCCTTGACTCTGAGCAGCATTTCGGAAGTTTCAGAGGAGGTTCTGATGAGGCAGCCCAGTCAACTGCACGTACGCGATTGTTTTACACCTAAACGAGTCGAGATGATTTTAAGCTGCTCTTTTTTTTTTGAAGATGGACGCATTCGTCTTTCATTTAAAGGCAGATTTTCAAACAGACTTGATTGTCACACTGACTTTTGAGTGAAAGGTGCCTGTTTCAGACGGAAGGGCCTTGGAGAAGTTCCTGCTCTCTGTATCCAGACAACGTAGGCTGCATTGATGTTGCTGTGCTAGTTTTTTGTATTAACTGAACAGTTCTTGCGGTCTTTATCAATTGAGTGGAACTTGGGCCATCTTTGGCTTTACGTGGGCAGTTTGGTGAAAGGATAGAAACACCCAGGTGCATCTGTGCTGTGCCAGCTGAGGACCTTCTGGTCCCACTGGACTGTCCTACAATCCTTGTCACAGCTAGAATGGAGGAGCTGGTCAGGGAAGTCCTTTGCTTTGACAGGTAAGTTAGAGCTCTGAGCATCAGCAGCTGCCCACAGCCCAAGCGTATTTCTCACAAAGCAATATCTGAGTGCCGGACCACTGGGAGTCACCTGAATCTCCTGCCCTGTTATTTATTCATGCTCAGGAGGTCAGCAGCTTGCCTTCTCCTTTCACAGTTTGCTCATACCGTGCATAGAGAATTGGATTTCCGGCTGTGTTTTCGGGCAGCTTCGTCTGAGTGTGTGTTATATTGTTTCCCTCTTTCCAGATTGAATTATTCTTTCTTTTTGAAAATTGAGTTTTCTACACTGTTACAATCCGTTTGGTTAAAAGCTAGAAGAGATGAAACATTGCACAGCGTCCTGCTTGGGTAGGACCTACAGGGAGTGGACATGTCTACTGAGCTGGTGGGCTTGCTCTGAAGAGCCACGCCAGGTCGCGTAAATTAGAGCGGCCATTTAATTGCTGTAAATTGCTCTGGCTTAGGTCAGGCTGAGATCAACTACGATTACAGAATTGTAGAGCTGAGAACAGCTCCCTGATTTATGCTGAGAAGATTCTTCTGGAAGCAAAATTTGAAATGGTATTTTTAATGGGTTCTTGAGACAAAAATGTCTAGGTGAGGGCTTCTTTCCTAACGGTTTGTAGTAAATCTGTTGTTGATGATCTGGAGCTTAAACATGTTTACAGCTTCTATAACCGAAAGAAAGAATAGTTTCAGGATAATTTACAGATCTGTCAAATATCAGCTACGATATGACAGCAATAAACACATCAAACTGTGGGCTAGTGGAGTAATTTATATTCCGTGTATGCAGAGGCTTTGTACATGACTGGGCTTTGTGCCTGACAGCTGCAAGGTTGTTAATTATTATGCTATAATTCATCAGTTGGGGTATCTTGCAGCACTGTTATTAAGCCAAATTTGGAGGCCTTCGCTAGGTCATTAAGCAAAAAGTAAGTGAAGACGAATTTACTCTGTTATTGATCAATTAATTAAATACATTCTGAAGTCATGTTTTAAAAAGCAGTATGTAGCTTGGGTGAAAAGTCAATAAATTAAGTAAAAATAAGAATAAATAACTCTTCCCATCAATTTAAATAATTTTGGAAAAGAATTATTATTTCTGCAGAGCCATATGAGCCCAGAACAGTTCTTAATTTGAGGAGCTCCTACACTCACCAGAAACAATGAAGGAGGAGCTGGAATTTTATCCCCTAAAGCAGGCCCTGTTCTTGCTCTGTGATCTGCCCCCTTCCTCCTGTCTTGTGGCTCTGCTGTGATATGCAACTGGGGACTGTCCCAGTGTGGAGAAGACATCAGTTCTTCAAATCTCTCCCTGCCTAATTTGGACCTACAAGTGTCTTGATCTTCTTGACCTTGGTTTCAAGGCCCTCAAGTTCACAACCTGCCTTGGGTAAGACCCTGACCTCAAAAAATGAGCAGTGCAAGTGGTAGTCTTGGCCATCTGGAGACTATTTAGTCCCAGGTATAGGAGTCAGTTTGTTGTCAGTGATCACTGAGTCACGTCTTCTCAAATCCCAGGATTTGTGTTGTCCTAAAGTCCCTCTCCTCTCTCTGGCGCTCAGGACGGTTTCTTATTCCTTGACATGTGACTGACCAGGGACAGCCTGGTTTTCAGGCATGATTTTCCAGATCACTCCTGTGGCAGCAGCATGGTGTGACCCTTCAGCAGGAGCCAGGTCCTTCTCGCTGGAAACACTGGTCAATTCCCAGTTTAGCTCCCCAGACCTCATGCACAACTCCTGAACCAAACCCAGCTCTGGCCTCTGGGCTCTCCTGCTTGGCCCATCACTGCTGCCAGCGATGTTCTCAGTTGCCAGGGCCATCTCGAGGTTTGAATGCCTTTTGGAAGCCAACTCAATGGCTTCCCACAGGGACAGGAGATCAAATTTGGGAGCCTATCGGCTGAGTGGCCTGTGGGCTTTCCAGTTTTTTTGACCTACTTTTGCATCAGTATCTGACAGGCTGAAATCCCACAGGACTGAAGAATCACAGTGAATATTTACTGTTCTTTCTGTTGCAGAAGCACCTGAGAGGCTGTCTCTGAAATGTGAAGTGTGTTGTGCTGAAGAACTGTTCATGTGCTTGAATTTCAGAGACATCCTGCCCCAAGAGCATCCAGTTCAAGCAGACAAGGAAGCTGCAGAGAGGTGATTGCATTAGGACAAAGTCATGAGGCAGATATTAAACAAAGTCCTCACGAGCTCCCTTCCACTGCTGACCATAGTAAGCAGGCTGAGTATCCCGCCTGCAGTCTCCCCATCAAATGAAGGGAAGTCGGAGGATGCTTTTGTCGCTTCCTTTTTTTACGGTGCATAAGTCTGTGAGCTGCTGGGATCATTAGACTGAACTTTTCCCCATATTTCAAAACCAATCACTTGTTTTGACATTCACAATCTGGCTCTTTGCTAGTGTTTTCCTGGTGGTTGTGTCAGAACGAGCATTGTCTCATTCTCTTTACGTGACTTGAAAGGAGAAGTTCAGGCATCTATTAAATTCCCTCTGAGAGACAAGTGCTGAAATGTGAGCGAGGTAAGATTTCCTGTGTCTTTCCTAATATTTAGAGTTCAGTGATTTAAAGCATATAAAGTAATGAAGTTTGTTGGGTGAGAACATATTCCAGCCTGTTCCTGTGACCGTGGAACAGCCGATGGGGGAAGTTCTAGCAGAGAACAGCAGAGATGGAGCAGGGGACTGACGATAGCTGCCTGGTACCAGAGGCAGTTTCTCTTCTACTGAAGCGTCTATTTCTGGCTCATGCATATTATGGCACAGATATTTCCCAGAAGATAATGTGGCTTTTATTTGAAGCCCGCTCTTTCTGCTGACTGCAGGTGGAAAGCCAAGGTATTTGGATTATGGCCTTACATGTGCGAATCGCAGCCAGTGTAAGAGGGAAAAGGGGGCTCAGTTCTCTCTGGTTTATATAAGGCTGAATCCTGCTTATGGAGGTGGTCAGCCGGTGGCTTTTGAGATACATGTGGCTGAAGTATAACACGACTGGGGTGACTTAGTGCAGCTGGCTGTGGATCTGTGCTGAAGGAGATGCTGTGGGATGGAAGAGGAGATGAGACACTGTTGACCAGCGCCACCGCAGCAAGGCTGGCCCAGCATCATCCTGTAGTATGGTGGGGAGCAATGAGCCTTCGGGGAGCTGCTGACCCCTGCTTGTGAGCCCTGTCTCCAGCTGTCTGAAGAACATAGTTGTCCCAGGGCTGCTGATGATCCTTTTTATCGCTGGGGAGCAGAGCAAGGCTGGGACGCTGCTGACTGCTTGCTGGGGCTCCTTGCACTGCAGGCAGGGAGATTGTGCTGCAGCCGGTTGCTGTGAGGCTGTCAGCTGTCCGAGGGTGTTTTGATGTGCTCTCAGGATGCCTCGTCTGCCACTCTGTGGCTGTTCTGTGACAGCGGAGATGCACCAAGCAGCCAGAGCCAGGGTCAGAGCCTGCAGAGGTAGCTCTGCGCTGCGGTTGAGGAGTTGTCACTGTTTCTCTCTTCAGAGGTGTGCTCGGGGAGCTGAACTAGCTTTAACTGCTGAATGGACGAGAAGGCACACCAGAATCAGACCTGTGATTTGTCTTCGACTGGACTCAGCTTCAGATCTGTCAGAGAAGAATGTTTGGAAACGAGTCACCAGATGCCAGATATGTTCATATTTTGTCCATCATTGAACAAATAAGCTGTGGGAAACTGGGCAATACTCATGAAGGAGTATAGTACTATGGTGCAGAGAGGTCGTGTCCTGCCAGCGCAAACAGCACATGGAGAGGCAAGACCAACAGAACATGGTTAACCCTGGTCACAGATGATGTGCCTAGAGCTGAAATCCGTCACTGTTACAGCTCTGCAAGGGGAGAGAGATACAGGGAAACCCTATGAATAAGAAAATCCAGCTGCATCAGCTGCTGTTGTGCCATTCCTGTCTTCTCTGGCTCAGGCAGAAAGTGTTTGAGCTACATCCAGGAGCAGCCTCCATGGGTCCCTGTGTGTGCTTATTCCGTTCTGCCTCCTTTATGCCCGTCCAAGTGCTGCTGTACGGCTCCCTGCCCTGGAGTGGTGCAGCTACTCTATCGTTGTTCCTTTCAGCTCCTTTCTTTTCCACTGCCTCAGATGTAACTTGTGTGTCTGCTGTTGTAAGGGCTCTGCTGACCTATCTGTGTCCTGTCTGTGATCTCCTGGCTGTCTTTGCTCTTCAGTGCTGCTCTTCATCGCCTTCTCACAAAGTACCCTCACACTTTCACCTCTGCTGCTCTCTGCACGAGGGAGGCATCCTCCAGGCAGCCACATCCTTTCGGCTCGTTTCTCAGATCTCTGCTTAAAAGCCTCATCTCCCGTTGTGCCACGAGCCTCCACAGCAAATCTGTAACCTGCCACCTAATACCCAAAGGCAAACTCATGGGGCTGTTTCTCAGGGCTGACCAGATGCTCTGCTTTGTGTCTCTGTTCTTACTGTCTGTGGGAACAAAAACCCTGCGGTGGGAGACTTCCACCGCAAGCAGTTGTGTGAAAATAATGAAAAAGACTTTTTCCTGAATATTATCACTCTTTGTCAGCAGAAGTGACCTGAAACTCCTGCTTTTCATCAGGTGCCCTGGGGAGACCTTGCTCTGAAATACTCTTGATACAAAACACTTTGAAATTTAAGGAGATAGTGTTTCCAGTTAGGTGTGTTTGATCATGGTGACAACAGGGAGTGCTGGCTTGTCAGAGAGGTAAATGATCTGTGCTCTGTCTAAACTGCCCTTGCTTTGGAATCTGGAGTTCTCTGCAGCTGGATCGCTTCTGTCTAGGGTAATCACCATAAAATCATCTTCCTTCTTTTACCTGCTAGAGTCAATGTTACAGCAGATGACCCAGCAGGGAGAGGAGCGGCAGCTGATGCTGTGACATGTCAGCCTGCGTTTGGTATGCTTGGCCGTGCTTCCATGGGTGTAAAAGCAGGGCAAAAGAAATACGAAAAGGACTTGAAATATTCCATGTTTGTTGAGCTCAGATACCTCATATGAGTCTTGGGAACTGGTAAATAGGTGCTGAAGTCAAAGTAGTCAGAGGCTGCTGGTATTTTCTTCCTGTGAAGGGCTCTGGTAGGTGCCCTAGAATTGCTGGCAGAACGTGGTTTGAGGCAATGCAGATTTTGAGAACCTTGGCATCAACTTCTGCCAGGGAAGAAACTTTGACAAATGAAGTGGAAGGGGAGTGGGAAAAGAGAGGGAAGACTGGGATGTGAGCTCTGCCTCTGCAAAGCTGAGCGTGGCCTGGATGTGGCTGTCATGGGACTCCTCCAGCTCCAATCCTGCCAATCACCTCTCCCTGACCTGTTGAGCTGAGCCATCGAGCTCCATCCCTTTCCCAAATGCTTCCAACCTGTTCATCCTCCTCTTTCTGCCTTTCCTCCCTCGAAGCAGTTGAAACCTTAATTCCATGTGCACTTCCCTGTCAGCTGTTGTTGTTTTGAGTAGAGCACTGGGTAAGTCGATTGTAAAATGCATCCAGCTCTGGCTGCAGACATCTGGCAGGCTGGGGCCTGGGGTGGAACAAGAGAGCAGCTCAGAGGTTTGTGCTGCTTCATCCTGCCCTGGCTTGGTGCCTGCTGCTGTAGGTCTGAAGGAGATGGATGAGAGGTGTCCTCAGCGCTCTGTGGTCGGTATGTGGGGCTGGGACACAGCTGGGTCCTGTTTCCCCATGGTCATGGGAGTGGAACGTGCTCCTTATGGCTTTGCAAAGAGCAGAGACTGGATATGGAATAGTTTTCAAATTGTCTGGTGATTTTGGGGTGTTGCACATTAAAGACTATTCCTTCTTCAGAGGTGAAGTCCCATTATCTTCTGAAAATCAGGCCCGTTTCAGCTTTCACAGTGCGTAGACCCCAAACCAGCTGTGTTTTTATCAAAGCCTAACTTGGGAAATGTTCCTTGAGACATTTGTAAAAGATTCTTATTTGCAAAGCTGCCTACCAATGTGCTCCTAATTAGCGTAGTTACATTATTTCAATGATGCCTCTGGTGTAAAGGGTTTTATTTTCCTAATACAAGTTATTTGGATTTGGATTTTCTTTGGAATTGGATGTTGTGATTAAGGTTTCTGGAGCCTTTGAAGGAGCGTGTGTTCCCTCTTACTATAACAAAAGGTGTATGAATATGGACGAGGCGGCTTGTCCCTCTTCGCTGCTGTGGAGAGCCCTGGAGAGCAGTGCTGAGGGTCAGGTTGGTTTGACTTCAAGCCTTTAGAGGGTTCACCTGACTGTCACTGTAGTTGTTCTGGGGAATTTTAAGTGTCACACTGACATTTAAACTCTGAAGTATCGTTTTGGGACTGACTGGGGGGAGTCTTTTGTGTGCTGCCTTGGTTTTGTTTTAGTTTTTTAAACTTGAGACATTAGAGCGGGAGGAGGAAGAGGTCAGGCTTGCAATGAAGTTCCTGGGCAGCAGCTGAGGTCTCAGTTCAGTTCTGGGTTTGACCTGTCTTCATCCTTGAAAAGGATGTGCAGACTCCCATCGGCAACCATACCTGGTGCCTGAGCTAATGAGAATAAGGCACTTTGGGGATATCTTTGGGGGTGCATGAAAACAGTTATATCCCCTTTCTCTTTCATCTTTAGCATTTCTCTTGTGTCTCTTCACATGCAGCCTCTTCAGACCAGGAACCAGCTCTTCTTGGTACACTTGCAGTGCCAACTGCAGTCAGAGTTGGCTCCTGTTACACGAGCAGTAGTGAAGTGGAGCTTCATGGCTCTTTTCTGTTGACAGAGATTTGGCCTTGACATACGGTCCCCTAAAGCATGGCAGCTGGCGTGATTTCTAGGAAAACCAGAAAAGAGACAGTGGGTTCAAGTCGTGATGGCACTGCTTGTACCATGGGCGTGCAAGCCAAGGGTCACTCCTGTGTCACTCTCTGAAGTTTCTTCGAAACAGGCACCTCGGACACAAAGCCCTCATGGTATCCTCCCTCATGTTATGAGTTTGAGAGCCCCAGGATGGCTTGGCTGTTGTTCTGACTGATGTGTAAATTGTAGTGAGGCTCTTTGGTCTTCCCTCCCACTCCCAAAGCTTCCTGAAAAACAGAAATATAGGTGAGTTACGTTTTGTCTGAGAGCATGTTCCCTGCTGTGGTATGTTGGCTGGCAGAAAAAAGGATATTTGGGGTCAGGTTCTAAACCCAGCAAGGTGAATACAAGAACCACCATCAATTTCAGTAGGGTCGAGTTATACTGATTTTTTTTTTTTGGCATAGGAACAAAACCTAAATAACTCAAATTATCCTGGACTGGAGTCTTGTTCTCTGGTAGCTGCTGTTTGTGATACCTGTTCAAAAAGCGTGTGAAGCATCACCCTGACCTGGCAGCACTTCATGCACTCCTGACACACGCTTTGCATAGAGATAAGTGAAACAAATGAGTCCAGAGGCTGAAAGGCTTTTGAGCCAAAGCCCTGGAGCGGAGAAGGTCGGGGCTGCCAGAGGAGATGGCTTTTAGAAGGCTTGGAATCACCAATGCTTCTTACTCTGGAAAACTGAAAGGAAAATGGTACAAACTTTGGTTCCCCAAATGCTGGCAAAGTCGGTAAGAAACTGTTCATGCTGACTTTTAAGATCATTTAGAACAGTGGGAAGTAGTGGGGCCAGTACATGTGTTAGCTGATTGATAAGTGTGGTTAACATCATATGGTAGCTGTGTTTTCATAGATCAGGCTGTGATGCTCTATAACTTTATTGGTACCTTGATCTCCAGTGGGCTGCTTACAACAGATACCTGATTTAGTTAATGTGACCATCAGAGTGTCCGTACTGCAGAAAACACCAAGTAGTTTGAACCATTTACTACCCAGAGATAGATCTGGAGATCTCTATATGAAGAGAGGCCTTGAGCAGCTGAGCTCAGCTCAGTCCTTGCTGCGCGGGCGAGCTCTCAGATGCTGCCTGCTTTGGATGGAGTCTTTCCATAATCAGGTATCTGTGTTGGTGCAGCACTGCGAGGTCCCCTCACACCTTAGCGATGAAAGGCAGAGGGAAGCACCACCCTCCGTCAATGAGCAGAGCACAGTATTTTGATGTTTTCCTGGAAGAAGACAAAGGGGACCTTGCGTTGTCTCCTGGGATTTATTTGCTAAACACACATGTATCATCGTGGGGTTGGGCATGGGGTTGTCGGGGACCGTTAGGTTCATCTAACGGCTCTGTGAGAATCCTGCTGGCAGGGAAATACAGTGTCTCTGGGAGCTGGCTGTTCATGAAGAGGAGGGTCTCTGTGCTTTTAGTGAGACGCACAAAATGAGAGAGGACAAGATTCCCCTCCAGACCTGATCCCCAAGGGGTCGTCTAGAGGAACCCATCTCTCTCCATGGCCAATGAAGAGAGGGTGCCTCAGCAGGACAGTATGAGCTGCCCCGTGCCGGGCAGAGCTGGTGGAGGGAGCAACACAGCTTCACGGCACTTTGCCCGGGCGCCTCATGGACTGCCTGGAGATGTTTGGATGGGCATAGCCAGATGGCAAAGGGAATTACTTGGAAACCTTCAATGCTTCTTCCTTCAAATACTAATGATTCTCCCTCTCTCTAGCCAGAGCAGAGTAAGCACTGCCTGCAGGGCTGTCTTATGTGGAGGAAAATCCATCTTCAAGTTGTGTAAACCTTGCTCAGTGTGGGTCCCTCCCTCATCAATTAATTTCAGGGAAATACTTTTTAGGATGAGCTGAGCTACATTTGTCAAACTTCAATAGCGTGTTTGCTTATGTAAGGGCAGCAGTTTCCCTCCTGGATTTTGCCCTCAAAACCCGCGGGGTGACCGTTGCACACATCTATTTCAATGCTACTGGCAGCACAACTGAAAATCTCTCCCTTGCTGCTGTCTGTGGAACAGCTATAGCCTGCCCGTGGCCCCACGTGAGAGAATTACCACAGCTCTAATCTGATGCACATTCAGAGCACAGAAAGGTGCTGGAGCAGACAGTAAAGCTTGAAAAGGTTGTGGACTGTCCCAGACTGAAGTGGTCAACTTGCATTAGTTGTGGTGGTGCCTGGGAACAGGACAAGAAGTAAAATGCTTAAACTACGCTCAGGCAGAGTTACCCTATCTCTTCAGGGCAGTGAATCTCTGGAGCAGATTGTGGAGCCGTAACTGGAGGGTTTAAATAGCAGGTCAGGCACACGTCATCCTCCTGCAAGGGTGAGAGGATCCTTCACTGTGCTAGAAAAATGGATTGAGTGACCTCTGGAGGTGTCTTGTTAGCCCTGTTTTGTGCAATTCAAAGCTGTAGCTTTAAAGAATAACTTTTCAGCCAGTTGTGTGAAATGATACTGCAGACATTGCCCTTGAGACTTCTTACAGGCTTGCTCTGCTTCTGGGCTGCAGGAGAGACAGGTTATATGGGAGAAGAATGGCGAAGGTGGTTCAGCTGCTGAGCCATTTAGCACCATACCCTCTCAGCATTGGTGGCCACCACCAGATAGGTCTTGAAGAGCTGGCAGAAAGCAGAGGCAAGGTAAAATGTGTTTCGCATCACTTTTACGGTGATTTGTAAGAGCTGAGATTGACAGACATCACACTTCAGGCTTCAAGAGCCAAACTACTACTATCACTATTGAAAAATTTCGTATTAGGGAGGTTATGCTCATTTACTTTGGAGTTTTGGCCAAACATCCAGACTCAGTGGTCCAGATTTAGCTGCCATATAGATTGGCTCAAACCATCCCACTCAGTATTTCCCAAGGGCTGGCTCCCAGCCTTTGGCGAAGCTGGTCTGGGTGAGGTGTAAGGTGTAAGTTTGACCCTTTAGCTGCAAATCCAGTGTCCCTTGCATGTTCTGCATCCCAGTCTGTGCACGGCGTCAGAGCCAGGCAATTTTCAGGCAGTGTGTTTACTGGGAGAAAAAGTCCTAAATCTGGAAATAACTAAACTTATACTTTAACTTCCAATGTTGACTGAATACTCAAGGGAATTTTGGCATGGGGTATGAATAATTAACACTAGCTATCAGTTCTCACCAGTTTCCTTGCTAAGACTAAGCACTATACAAAGAAAGTAAAACAAAAATCACCCTTTAAAATTTCCTAAAGGGAAGAGGAAAGGTAAATAATTACTTAACCTCCTGAGATTCTGGTAAAGTCAGAATCTTCAGTTAAAATGACTGAGAAAATCCTGGCCTCTCTCTAAGTCAATTTAAGATTTTAATTCCAGCAAAGTTGGAGAATTCAGTTATGATTGAGCAAATTGTAGCTGTGTCTCCCTGGTTACACTCATCTCCTTTCACAATTATACATTTTAAAGGAGGCGACCCAAAATGCCGCATTTGTACCCGGAAAGTTCCAAGGAAAGTGCAGCTTAAAGGTAAAATTCAGTATAAAAGCCACAAGTCTTATCTAGCTTTCCTGGAGGAGTAGCTGTGTTTTCCCTTTCTGTAGTATTTTTCTGTTCGTGCATCACTTTGTGTCTGTTGTGCTACTGCACAGGGATGAAATACTTACACTTGAAGGGAGAGAGCCGGATCTGGTGCTGCAGCGTTACATCTCCATCTCTTGGTGTTGTACAATTCAAGGGCTTGATTTTACTTTCTCCGAAAGCCCTCTCTGTCCTCTGTGATAGATTTCCTTTTAAAGCAGAACACAGAGCACGGTTTTGGATTAAGTATGTCATCGGGAGGTTGTGCTGCTGTGTGTGTCGATTATCATAAGGAAAACACTGATCAGATTATATTAGACTCTGAGGAAATTCACCTCTGGGCTGAATGCCAGCGTGACAAGTATTGGCTTGATAGGGAGCAGTTCTGGAAGGTGATAAACCCCTGCAAAGAGGATGAAATTTCCAAATGTTCCAGAACTATAGCAAACAGTTTATGATAATAAAGAGTTGGCAAGAATAATCCCCGTTTGAGAGGAGCTTCTAGAGGGTGGAACAAACTAAGGTCACTTACTATCAGTTGAAAGTCTGGCCTCATTAGTAATTTTTTTTAGCTAGAGCCTGGCTCCTGTCGACCTGCCTTAGTGAAGGCAGGAGAAGCACCAGGGTTTATGTTTCCCAGGAACTCAGATCTCCTTTCAGGAGTTCCCTGTCTTAGCGGTGATGCTTCAGTGGGGTCGGTAGCTGTGCCCTGTGTGTATATTCCCCGACTGCCCTGTGGCTGCCAGAGTGCTGAGCCCCGGGTAGCATCTGCTGCAGAGGAGGTCTGAGCAGGGTTTGGTTTGGTACCTTCTCTCCCCAGCTGGCCTGAGGTGTCTGGGGCCAACTGGTGGGTTGCCATTCAGGTCTTGTGCCTGAGTGAGCAGCCAGCCTGGGGCAGCCAGCACCTGGGTTATTCTGGGAGGCCGTAGGGCTTGGGAGATGCCTTGTGGGTTGGAGGAAGGAGGAGGAATAGATGGCAGGAGCCACGCGATAAAGCAGACACAGAAAGGAGATGTCAGCCAGGCTACGAGGGGCTAAGCTCTAAGGAAGATCAGCAAACAAAGTGACTTATGCCCGTGCTCCTAGGGCAGGCTCTGCCTTGTCGTCCCAGACGCGCTCTCTGTTAGCAGCGTTGTGGGGACCCACCAGAGGGTCTTCCCCCCACCTTCCCTTCCACCTGGAGGCATGGTGTCCCTGCTGTGGACCGGGCATCCCAGCTTCATCTGGTGATACTGCAAGGAGGCTGTTTGTAATTCTACTTGTTGCTATCTCCGTGACATGCTCCTGCTATGAGGACAACCATATGCAGGGGGTTGATAGGAGGATCCTGCCCTGCACCTCCATGTTTTCCTTCACTGGCTTTGAGGGCACAGCGTCCTAGTGACCAGCTCCTGAGGCAGCAGAGATCAAAGGCAGGAACCTGCTGTTGCCTTTCCAACTACTGATCCTTCCAAACGTATTTGGCATGGTGATCCCTACTTGTTCTGTGATGGGGTCACCTTGAACAGTGGTTTCTCCTGCAAGGTTCATTACCTGCGTGGCCACATGATTCAGTTAGGTTCGTTTGATGGTGACCAATACCTGGTAACATCCATCAGAGTCAAGCTACTTAGCAGAGAACAGCGCAGCGTATAAATCTCTTTTCCTTCTGTCGCTGCCTTTCAACAACAAGCTAATTCCATTTAATACATACTGGTAACACTTCATTGGTGATATAAACTGAGAGGAAATGGGCAAACATGGATACAAATGCATCTTGGCTCTGATTCAGCTGGTCCTTTGCTTCCTCTGCATCCGAAGAGAAATATTAGAAAGGGACGGTGTGTGAACAGCCTCATCGGGAGAGTGCCAGGGAAAATATACTGTCTTAATGTAGCTGCGGTCAGGCAATCTGACAGCTCTCTGCTGCGAAAAGCAGGATGCTCAGCACGTTTCCCATCAAATAAGGGTGTCTGGGGGCATCTTGCTGTATTTGATTTCTTTCACTCTGAATTTTTTCCTAACTCTTTAATTTTTTTTTAAATAGTTCTTTTCTTTAGAATAATGAATAATTTAAGCTCATAAAATTTTAGAAACACTCTTCTCCCAGATTGGCTTCGAATGTACTTTGAAACCTCAAACCCAACTGTTTCATCAGGTGCAGAATTACAGCAGTATGTCACTGCAGACTTTTCACGTCTTCCTGCAAATACACCCAGATGCAGCATCTACCCCAGAGCATGCAGGGGGAAGCTGACTTCATCAGCTCGCCCAGCTCCGTTTGGCACTGCCTTGAGATACTGATCTGTGACCTTGCAGCCTGGAGAGCATCGTCTGCAAGCAGGAGGCATGAAAAATAGAAGAATGCAGCTTGGGCTGGAGGTGCTGCAGGTTTCCAGTGACTTTATGGTGCAGGTGGAGTGACTTTGTGCTTGGAGGTGAGGTGTCCAGCTGCAAAGGGTGGCTGGAGAGTTCATAGGTGTAAGTACCAGCAATGCTTCAGTGACACAAGAGGGAGCTATGGACTCTCCTGAGACAGAGAAGGGTTCACCCAGGCATAAAAGACACGTGTGAATGGGCAGGAGAGGAAATCTGGAGTCCAGCAGCCTCTGGAAGGACAGACCAGGCATCTGTTGTCCTTGTACTTCTAGGATTACTTTGCTACTAGTTAACCCTAAAGGATCTGGAGAGGAAGTTGGAAAGGAAGGCTTCTTCCCTGGGGAATCCAGGTAAAAAATAAGAGGTGGTTGTTCCTGAATCTGGTACCGTTGTGGACATGAGTTAAATTTGATATATAATATATAAATAATAAATGAGCAGGGAATTACAGTTATCCAAATGTTAAGCCTTGTTGCTTATTTATATCTGTTTATTTTAGATTACACCTGGTTGTAATTCCATGTGATAAATGGACAATCTCTTGAAGTTTGCTTTACATGAATTGTTTTTCCTATGTTTGTCTTACAAAGGAAAGAATGGTCCCGGGGGCAAATGCTGCTCTTCCAAGGATTCCTCCTCCCCTCCTCCAGGGATTCCTCCAAACCTTTGCCTAGTTCTGTAAGCACCAGTTTCATCAGCAGAGCTCACGAGAGGCTTCAGATAAGCTGCTGGATGAGTCCAGGGCTATCACCACTGCTTGGTTCTCTGCAGTCTCTCATGTAAGGCCAGTCAGCATCTTCAGGGCGGGCAGGGACGTGTCTGCTCAGCTCACAGCTCACGCGTTACACGCAACACAGCGCTTTGCTTCAAAATCACACCAGGGTGGAGCAGCAGCGTACAGATGTGCATTGTAACATAGCAGTTAGAGCATTTCCCAAGGTATACAGTCATTTTCTCCATGGCTTCCTCCAAGTTGACTGCTCAAGATGCAAGATTTTGGGCATTATGAAGATGTACCTACTTAACCGTATTTAATTGTCCTTTCCCTTTAAGGCCTGATTTTGGAAAAAATAGAAGTTGCTCCACTTTGTAGGCTTTTTGGTATCTGATTATGGATAGGCAAGGAAGGACTGCAGATATCCAAGTTTCACATTCCCGGGCTCAACTTCACCTTCTGGATAATGGCATTGCTCCACTTATCAGTTGGTCTGTAGCTCTGACCATCATCAGCATCCCAGAATCACAGAATCACTTTGGTTGGAAGAGACCCTTAAGATCAAGTCCAACCATTCACCCAGCACTGCCAGGTCACCACTAAACCATGTCCCTCAGCACCACCTCGACACGGCTGTGAAACCCCTCCGGGGATGGGGACTCCACCACCCCCCTGGGCAGCTGGGGCCAGGCCTGCACAACTCTTCTGGGGAAGAAATTTTTCCTAGTATCCAGCCTAAACCTTCCCTGGCACAGCTTGAAGCCATTTCCTCTCATCCTGTCGCTTGTTACTTGGAAGAAGAGACCAACCCCCACTTTGCTCCAACCGCCTTTCAGGGAGTTGTCAAGAGCAACAAGGTCTCCCCTGAGCCTCCTTTTGTCCAGGTTCAATACCCCCAGGTCCCTCAGCTGCACCTCATAAGACTTGTGCTCCAGACCCTTCACCAACTTCGTTGTCCTTCTTTGGTGTCTCCAGCACCTCAGTGACCTTCTGTAGTGAGGGACCCAAAACTGAACCCAGTATTCAAGGTGTGGCCTCACCAGTGCTGAGTACGATCGGGGGAATGATCACAGCTCTGGTCCTGCTGGCCACACTAGTGGTCATACAAGCCAGGATGCTATTGGCCTTTTTGGCCACCTGGGCAAACTGACCCCTGGTCTGTTCGCTGCCCTGTGTGTTGAACTGTGCCTTTTCTCAAATATCCAGTGTATTTTTGCTCAAACAAAATTGCTGCTTTCCCCCCGACCCCCTCTCTCCTTTAAAGCATTTTAAGGACCTCTTGCATTTTGGTCCTTGTTCTTGCCTTTCACCCCAGTTCCTGGGTGGATACTACGTGCTATACTTGATACAGCCAGAGCTATAAATAAGAAACAGTTTGTTGGGAAGTAAAATTAGCAGTCCAGATTTTCAAACGTGCTTCTAAATCTGTGCGTAGCCACCTCGGAGTGTGCATGTCCTCATTTTCCGAGGTGCTGAATCTTGTTGTTATCCTTGATTTCAATGGGAATTTGTGATGCTCGGGTCTCCTGGAAATCAGGTCATTCTTATATTTGGGTCCTGAGCATGGATGGAAGAGCCTGATCTCCATCACTGTGTTATTGATGGAGAGACTCAGTCATGAAAAGGTTGGAAGCTTCCCCCAGGTCAGTCCCTTACCGACCAGCAGAGCGAAGTGGGGATTTGGGGGTGGAGTCTCCTTCCATGTATGATGGATAATATGAGGTTCTCAATGAGTGACCATAGACTCGCTTACATCCCCGTGGTGAAACATTGCAAGTCCTTGAATTCACATCCATCATTTCACTTTGGCTTTTGGGAAATGTGGTTGTAGGCATTTGTCAAAAGCTGGAACCGTTACGTGATTTGAACGTTGCCAAAAGGGGTTTGTCTGCAGATCTGCTGCAGGAACGCTGCCGGGTAGTGGTGGCTGGAGGTGAACAGCAGAACTTTGTCTCTTTGTAATTATCCTAACGCGGTGCCAGCTCTGTTCTCTCAGAGTCACTGGAAGTGTTGCTGTCCCTGGGAGTACAACAGGGATTCAGGCAGGAGGCTGAGATTTTGTTTTTCTAAGAAAATAAAGTCTGGAAATGAGGCACATGGAAAAATACAGCTCGAGTATATCATGGCAGCTCTCGGGTTAGTCTTCCGATGGAATTAGATTACCCAGCAGAGTGGATAGCTCTGAGTTACCACAGTAATAACACAACTGGAAATGTCCACAGATAGACTTCCTGCTCTTTGATTTTTGATAAAGAACTGCTGAAAATTGGAACAGGGGCAGTGTGGTTGTGCTGCTAAAAGTGCACTCTGCTGGGGTGCTGCTTGCTGAGGAACACGGTTTGTGTTTGAAGAGTGTGTAGCACACTGGCTTTATTAGCTGTTTGAGATCAGTTTCCAGCCAGTATTCTACCAATGCAAAGGAAAACACTTCTGAGGTGCAGCTTATGTATCCTATGGGTTGCTTCCTGCAGCCTGCCATAAAACAACCAAACTACAGTTGTTGCTGCTGGGGAAAACAGCAGCTCTATATCTTTTCTTTTCCAGGGTGGAGGCGTTCACTAATGCCATCTAAACCTGCTGCTGCCTCCGTTGGGGGCACAGGCAGCCTGTGTCATGCTCTGGCTTCTGGGGCTGCCCCTGTGCAGGTGCCATGTGTTAGAGCCAGAGACAGATTGAATTGGTGCTGGGGGCCCTGCCTGGTGCCTTCCAGCCTTTTTTTTGAGCCGTGCTGTGTGCTCAGCACGCGCCGCTGTGAACCGAAGGATGTATGGCTTAGCAGCTCTGCAGCCCGACCGAGCCTTCACGCTTACAGGGCTGCTGACCCAGGCAGGTGTCGAGAAATGGGCAGAGAAACAGATGGTCTTTTGTGGTTTATGAAGGTCTATAAACTCGGCAGGGTGACCACGAAGGACGTGAACCCTGTGGCTACTTTACTGCTGCCACAACAGCTCGTGCAAAAGAGCAGCCTCAAGAGAGATGGTGCATTTGTTCTGCTGGAGTCTTCTTATGGGCTCTGGTTGCTCCGGGCTAAGTTGGGAAAACAGAGGCTTTGCAAGTGGGAGAAATGGCCAAGTCTCCCTGGAGCACAGACATGGCTTTTGTCTTGTAATTTGCTTTGTGCTTTAGAAAAAAACCCCAAGTGGTGGTTGCCTGCAAGGGAAGTAAGAGGGAGCTGCAACTGAAGCACTGAAGGGAAGGGATGACAGAAGAGAGGTGCTCGCTTCACCTGCCACAAGGAAAATAGTTCAGGGCTTTTGACTGTGTTTTTGGCAGCTGTGATCTGCACAGCTTTTGTAATTAATTTGAGCCTCTGGTTAGGAAGGCACAGGTAGAAGATGATAAAAGCTGCAGAGGATGTGGTTGCTGGATTTCTCATTTCTACAGCTCTGTAACCCAGGGCTCTGCTCTACAAAACACAGAGTATCAAGCAGAAAGATGTTTGCATGCAGGGCATCCAAAAGAGGTTTTTTGCGTTAGCTCAAGAGCCTCCAGCTTCTCCCTCCAAAGCCACCTGTGTGCTCGTGGGCCAAGACGTGTACTGGCATCCTGCTCCACTGCTCGGAGCTTTGCTGGAGGAGGAGCAGCTGCTTCAATCTCTGTTTTCCATGCCCTCTCCCAACACTGCTTCTCTCTCTTAAGGAGTGTTTAAATAGCTACTTTAAGCAAGCAGGGATTACAGGAAGAGGAGGTTAAAGCTGAATTTGACTTACACGACTTCCAAGAGGTTTGTCTTGGAGAGCTGGTCTCCTGATAGTACTGTGTGAAGCTATAGCACCAGTGGCTTAACACTTGCTCACAGTTAGAGGTTCTCCTCCTGGGCTGCTGCTCTCAGTCCTGCCCTTTGCCTTCATGCTTGTAGCTGTCTTCTCAATCCTCCCAGTGCCTTCCCAGAGCTGCCTCCATGCTGCACTGCTTCCTCCATTGCCAGCCCCCTCCTGCTGTATCCTTCTGGAGTCCTTCGTGGTGGTACCTGGTCAGGTGAGGACCAGGAGCTCCTGAGCCCAGAGCTCAATAGCTTGTGCTCCTCTGAAAGGAATGAGGACTAAGTTTCAAGATCAGTTTACAGACTTAGGCCATGACACCAGAGGGCTGATCTAGCCTCATTCCTGGCCTGTGAGTGCTCAGCCATTTGTTCCTGTCTTGTTTTTCAGCTCCTCATCCCAACAAAACCCTCACGAGGTCATTTGGGGACCAGGTTATAATTAACTTCCCTTTTGCCAGTGTCAGAGCCCAGCTCAGCACCACTCCACAGCTCTGGGGGTACTTGAGCCAGGCAGGGACATCTCACCTGTCCAGGCACATGCCAGCAACACTTGGCTGTTGTCTACAGCATAAGTCAAGCCCCAGGACTTGAACCCCACGGTGTTCCTTGCTGTATGACGGGCAGAGCGGTTGTGTAAGCCAGTACATCCCTCTGCCCTGGCCGCTCGTGGTCTTTCCCACTGCTGCGTCGCTCCAGCAATGGCAGGGGATGGCTGGCTGGGGCTGCTGGCTGGTGCCTCTGCATGCCAGCCGGTCTCACAGTGCTACAGCGACAGAGCACAGAGCCTACATGGATGTGTACGTGTGTGTATATGTATGGCTATATACGTATTCTCTATACATAGACACACAATGGCACAGGCACACTCCCAGGCTAAAGAAAATGAGGCCAAAACGTCATTAGCTAGAGCGCTACTCCACATCGCTTTGAAGACCAACTTGCTAACGTGCCTAAAACCCCTGTCTCGGGTGGGCTGTCCTGCGCCTCTCTTTTATGCTTTTTTATTGCTTTTGGCATTCAGGAGATTTGTATTAATCACCCAGAATCCCACCATGGCAAGAGCAGGGGGCTGGGGAATATAACTAAAAGAGAAAGGAGAGAGAAAAGAGGAATGAAACCCTCTGCAACCTCCTTCTGAAGGAATTAATGAGGTTAATGCTCAGTTTTTCTTCTGCTACAAGCGTCAGGAGATAATAGCTGGAGAAGCTCTCCGGAAATAGGGCCCCTCAGAGCAGGGAAAGCCGTCCTGGAACAGCGTAGTGCCGAGTAAAACTGGATCAAAATACCGGTTGTGGGATGATCACTAATGGAAAAGGCGCTGTTCAAAGGAGAGCACGGTACTAGAGAGATCAGGTGAGCTCCGTGTGTAACAGAACTCGAGCAATACAGGGGGACTTGCGGTTCCCCGGGGTGTGTTCACTGTGTACTTTGCATCACTGGAGCACTTCGTGTGCCCAGTAAATGCGGATCTGAATCGCTGCGTAAGGCACAGCGGTGCAGGAGCTGGCAAGCTGGGGAGGCTCGAGTGAGCATGACACATGGAAATCTGCTTTTCCTTCTTTTTTTAATTCTTCAGACTCTTGAATTTTTGTTGGAGAGAGGAAAAAAGGTTCTTAGTCCATGTGAGCTCTCCCGGGCCACTAAGCCCTTGCAGAGAGAGGTCTACAGGCGTTTTATGTGCATTACAAACTAAGGCAAAGTTTTCTTGCTGTCAAGACGCCTCTGTAAGCAGCAGAAGAGTCTGTGTGCTCTGCCAGGATCTCTACACCATTATGCTGCTCCCAAACGACCCTTTCTGCCAGATCCCAACATCCAGCTGCAAAAACACCCTCCTGGAGAAGCCAGCAGGGTTGGTACTGCTCCATCTCAAGGTGCCTCCTTCCCCAGTACCCAGCACACCACACCTAGCAGTGGATTCTTTTGTTCTTTCCTTGCTCTTTCTAGGGCTGTTCATCCTTAGCCTGAGGTTTTGGAGGCTTGCCACAAAGCACCCTACGGTGTACCCCAATTTTGTGCTGTTTTAATCTCTCGCTGAGGAGGGTGGTTTCTTTTCAAGGTCACATTTCCTCACCAGTGCACTGCTGCCTGGTTTTGGACTCTTGCATTTTTAATCTCCCGAAGTCATCTATTCAGTCACAGGCGTGCTGGGCCAGCCTTGTTTTCTAGTCCCAGTTTGCAGAGGTCCAAGCCATTGTCTATGCTGGAGGCTGAGCCCAGGAAAGCTGGTGGGATGTGCCAGGGAAGTGAGCCCACAGCACCCATGAGTGCCAGCAAATACACCCACTTTCCGAGAGGCTGAACACACCAACTGTGTGTTAAGGCCAGCGGGTGGCTGGTGCTTGCTCTTTGTGGTCCACGCAGCACCGGGAACTTTATGGTGTAAGCTTAAGAGCCAGGATTAATCATGGTTCCTCTGTTCCCTGGACAGCACTTACTGGGAGAAGACCTTTTCTGTGCTGGTGCAGTGAGCAGGCTGTGGTGCCTGTTTGTGCTCTGATTTGCTGGATGGCTGGCGCAGCGTGTTGCAAGAGACTCATCCAGGGAAAAACAAAGGTCTAAAGAAACTCCATCTTTTCGTTGAGATGGATTTCAGGTGCTGAAAGATTTTGGAAAAGTGGGGCAACCCCTCCTAGGTATTTAACATGAACGTTGAGGTGTTAGAAATAAGCCTCTGAGTGGGTTTCTGCATCCCACAGGCTGTGGAAAGCTGTGCTTCTCCCTGCTGAGTCTCCCAAGGACTGTGTGCTGGACCTGCTCTGACCAGAACCACCAGTTCCTACCCATTAGTGAGCCATACTGGCACACAGTTATTGTAAGCAGAGGGTTATCTTGGCTTGAAGTTGCCACAAGCCAGCAAGGGAGGTAAGGGAATGCTTGGACACCAGATTAATTGTTTTGGGGACTGAGTGCTGATAGCACAGTGCGTTCCCTAACGAGAAGATGGACTCTCCAATAACTTAATAGAATCCTGCTGTGGTCTCTCATTTACCTCTGACAAGTTAAACCAGTGCCAGATCAATACTGTGCTCTGTTGCAGTAAATAGGCTTGATTTTAAGTATTGAGTAAGAATTTATTTCAGATTAAGGTCTGATTTTTAAAGGATAGAGCATGCTGGTCTTTCCAGTAAAGAGCAGATTAAGTCCGTGGATGGCTGCTGGTCCCCAGTGGGCCAGATCTCGGCTTCTGCTGCTGTGGTGGTATGTCCACTTCCCTGGCCCGTGATGGGACATGTGGGGAGAGTGAGCTGTCAAAGTGTCCCTGAAGGAGGTTCGTTCTGCGTGGGGCTGCTGGTCCCTCTCTGGAAAAGAAAACCCTTCAGGTAACCATAAAACCATATTACTGAAAGGGTGTCATGATCCTAAGGAAATGCAAAGCTGTCCTTTCTGGGAGGAGCCCGTTTTCTGGTGCACAGGCACCTGGCTTTTCATAGACGTCAAGAACAGCATCCACGTCCTTCTTCTTAACGTTGGAAAACCGCCCCAGTCGTGAGATGACGACTGGGTCCTGCCACCACTTGTCACACCGAGCACAGTCCCGCGGGATGGTCCAAGGACATCAGTAACTGATCCAGGGAGAGCATTAGAAACCAGACTACTATGGTGACTACACAGCTTCGACATTTTCATTGTGTCACGACTTTAATCCTCCCATAATCCCCTAATGCTGCTCAGTAGACTGCACTTGTGTTATCATCATTGTCTTGCTAATAAGATGTTGCACGTAACAGAGATTTTCACTGAAAGGTATTAGGGAGGATTATATGAAGATTAGACAAGAAGGGCTCACAAAAGGTTGGAGATTTCTTAGCATCAATATTTTGAATTCCTATAGTGCAAAGATTTTAATTTTTTTTCAAAGAATTTATAGAGAATTTGGCTAGAAAGTGCAAGAAGATGCTGCTGGTCAAAAGAATTCACTTGAACTTCAGCACTGGTTATTTTTCAGATTAGTATTAGCTCAATTTGTCATTGGTTTTGTTTTGGTTTTTAATTGGGGTAAAAAAGTGGGGGAATTAGAATCACGTGGGATCTCTCTTCTGCTGGAGCAGGTATACGTGAGCGTTCCCTGTGGTACCCCTGCTAATGAGTGCAGGTGAACTTGGACACTTAGCAGAGATCACTGGGTTCAGAGGAGCTCTGTGGGTATGGGAAGGTGTTTTGTGCTGAGCCTTTACACCCACAGTTACTTATCTGCTGGCTCCAAGGACTGGCTGCGGTGGAGTGAGGCTGATGTCTTGCAGCTGAGAGTTTGGGCTGTTATTTCATCATCAGTAAATAAACACAGCTGGAATTTTGCAGATGTAAAGCCACCCTGGCATCAGATCAGCACGAAAACAGAAAATAAAATTGCTTTTAAATAAATAGGAGAAACCAAGGGATAGTGGATGTTATGACTAACTATCAGAGCTACTTAGTCTTACTGCAGCACCTTAAAGCCCAGTCACCCATGGAATCAGGACTTGGCCACTTTGTTCTCCTAAAGGTACCATGCTGTGTGTTCAACATCAGCTCCTGAAGCCAAGCTGGGACACAGAGAGCCTCGTTCAGGTTCCTCCCCTGTGAAGCCCTGACGCTCTGCTGAAGGAGTCAAGCTGTTTTAACTTGTAGAGTGTGTTTCCTTCACCCTAGCTTTTATTATTCACTCAGCTAATATTAGCTAGTTTTTATTATTAGCACCTTGTTATTGTTAGCTGAGTGTTGCTTGTTGAATGTAGGTTGAGTGAATGAGTGGGACAAGGTAAATGAACTGAAAGGCCTTTACCCAAATGAAGTGACGTTGAAGGACTGGTATTTCTGAGGATGTTAAGCACTTCTGGAGATCTGTTCTTCACTGAGAGGTAAAATTACTTATCACAATCATTTTATGATAGAAAGTGATCTTATTCTGTCCTCGTGCTCTAAGGTGGTCAACCTCACTTCATCCACGCTGGACAGGCTGACCTGAAAACCCTCCTGCAATGGGAATTCTCTACCTGGCATCATCTCATGTAGTGTTCTCCTTAACAGTTGGCCTGGTGTCCCACTGAACTTTCCATTAATGCAATTAAGGTCTCTTGCTCCTGGCCCTGCATAATTAATTCTTTCTTTTGTGCAGGAACCTTTTACACAAGTGAAGATGACTTGCTGTCTCCTCTCTGTCTTTAAGTTGCTTGACCCCAGTTCTCTCCATCTTCACACACAAACTGTGGAGGTTTTTTTTTTCTTTAGACCTCTGATGGCTCCAGTCCTTTTTGAATCTTGCTTCAAAAGCTCTGTGAATTCTGCACCCAGCCTTTAAAATCAGAGAGGCTGTGACATGCAGTGCAGCACCACTGACATGACAACAAACAACATCTCATGCTGTAATTTGTCCTAAAAATTTGCTCTATTTCTTCATCCAGGGAACTTGGTGGTTCCATCTGGGCTGGTCAGGGTAGCAGTGTTGAACAGGGCAAACTCCTACCCCTACTGCCGAATCTGCCTCGACAGGAACACGCCGGTGGCCACATTTGGGGACTAGTCAGCCCTGGGTTTGTAGCCTGCTCTGCTATTCTGAAATACACAGATGCTCTTCATAATTGCAGAACCAGAGAATGGAGAGGGAATGGCAGCTTTGTTAATAAAACATTGGGAAGGCAAATAATTATCTGACATGCAATTACATCTAAGCTGTTTTCCTTGGCAAGAAAAAAAACAATCTAATTGTTGGGCGTGTGGTTTTATTATCCTGTCTGGGAAGTCTGTACTGGATATTGGAAATTGATTCTTGATTTATTTTTGTTGTTGAGCAGATTGTGTGCTGTTTGTGTGCTTGTGCTGTGTTTTATTGCCAGGTTCTTCAGGAGTGGCCAGGCTGACTTAGGAACCTTTCTCCTAATCTCTTAGACTTGGAAAGAGTTTGAAATTCAGATGACTTTTGATGGGAGATGCCCAGACTCTGGGTAGCTGAAGGTTATCCAGGTAGCTTTTCAGAAGCTCATGGCGTGATCTCGTAGCTTTACCATTTTGCCAGTACCACTTCTCAGAGGAGCAGATCCTTCCACCCCAGGCAGGTAGGTTCTGTTGTAGGGAGTCCAGTGAGCTCTGGTTTCTCAGACAAGGTCTGTGTCTGCTCCAGGTGAGACTTCTGTGTGTTCCCCATGAGGTTCCTGCTCTTCACCGTGCCTGGTTGTTGGTAAAGCCCCTAAGCTGGAGTTTGTGATGGAGTACTAAACACTTTTCATGTTGATTCAGGATTAGGACAGCAGGATCCATTCAGTGTGGCGGAGGCTCTGAGGCCAGTTACACCATGTGCACTGTGCAGCTGAAGTAAAGCTCCTCTCGAATCCTTTTTGGTTTTCCTTCTGACTCTTCCGAAAATATAAATGAGTTTCTAATGTTGGAGGTAACTTAATATTTTTATCAACCGGAAATCCATATCTTGTTTCTTAAAATGTCAAAATACTGACGGTGCATCTAAGGTGATAAATTTGCTGTTTCCTTGAAGTGCTGGATGACTTTCATTAAAACTGAACAGCTCTCCATGCCCACCACTCATACTTTTCTATCTTTAATCGCATTAGAAGTTTAGTGTTTCTTACTATATGATATTTTCCTGTTAGTTGTTATGTCTATAAAATCATGTAGCAAATAAAAAGCTTTCCAGAAGTGCTGCTGTAGGTGTTAGTACTTTGAAGTCAGTTGAGTACTTCTGGGGTGGGGAAGGTGCTGATAGACGGTGAGGGAGTCATCAGATACTTCGGCTTTGTTATTAAGCAACGTATCATTGTGATGATGTGTAACATCTTACCCCCTTGGTAGCATCAAAACTATTAGGAGCTTTTCAGGTATGTACAGGATCTGGCCTCTGGTAGCCAAGACACAACTGGCTGTCAGTGATCTGAGTGGTTTTGAACTGGTTTCACAGGGGTGTGGGAGCTGTCAGCTGGTTAGCAGCAGCTCCTTGAGGTCTGGTGAGACACAGCAGACTGAAAAGGCTTTTGCTTGTGGCAGCAGGGAGAAGCTTTCCTGTCCTCCATGACAGCTGAGTACTGCTGCAAATCTTCATATCATCATCTTTGAGTGGATATTTAGCTGGTGCTGTTAATCTTATTTCTGAAGATTGCCTGCTTGGGAAGCCTAAAAACAGATCACATTGCATTTTTCTGTTAGAAAAACAGGGTGGATATTAGAAAGTGAATTCCTAGGCTGAATTACTGAAATAGCAAGCCATGTTAACATGATGTAGAGGTCAGCACATAAACATCCAGCCCCCAAGGGAATTAAAATCTCTTCAGAGGTAGTCAGTATTTCTTGCAGTTATTGGGTGAAATTTTAGCAGGCAATGAGTACTCTGCTACCTGCTATTGGCAGAATACCAGGAAATCTGGATGAAGTTCAGTTTCTGCCTCAGTGAACAAAAAGTGTGAGACTTTAGCGTGACTTCAGTATGACTATTCTCAACCAAATCACACAAATAAGTCTGTCTACCACAAGCCCAGTGGCGGCTGGGAGCGGCAGCTCCCAGGCTGAAATGCCATTGCAGGATTGCTCACCTGGCTCTGGCTCCTGGCCAGAGGATCTGGAGAAGACATGTAGATACTCACCGGTGCTAATGTGGTGATTTTTATGCCATCCATCAACAAAGCGATGGAGAGCGCTGCTTTAAACAAGTGAGTGGGACGCTCTAAGCGCTTAAATACTCCAAGGTGGGGCTGCCCTGCTCAGCACTGCTTCTCCTTCAGGTGTACAAACCTGCCGCTCACCACCTGAGCACAACCTTGTGGACACCAGTTCATTTACACTGGGGAATGATTAATTAACAAATCTCTGTGGTGGAGTCATGCGTTTGGTTATGTAGCCACTGTCGTTCCTGCAGACAGCATAGAAGGAGAAGGTGTGCGCAGTTGTGACACACCACGTGATGTGTGAGGACACGCTGGTGGGGCTGAAGGACCGTGACCTGCCTGATAGATGTTAATGAGTTGCTTAGCAGAACAGAGCAGATGTTCTGAGTTGCTGATCAGAGGCATCCAACAGTATTTAAGCCAGTGAAAGTTAAGACACAGTAAGAAAGTCAGGATTTGATCTGTCAAAATCCATTTGGTGTGACTGGCTGATGTACGGCGAGATGAAGGTTCTTTTTTCTGCGAGCCTTTGAAGTCGTTTTGAATTGAGTTTGTTGGAATCAAGTAACATTTGCTGTACACTTCTGATTTTGCTAGAAGCAAGGTAAAAGTTCAAACTAAAGCCTTGACTTCACTATACATAAAAATCCCTTTTGTAGGATACGTCTGTTCTGATCTCAGTTCGACTGTCTCATCTGCGTCTCGCATCTAATTTATATTCCAGCGGGATAAAATGAACTTGATAATGGCCTTCTAGCTTGTCATCTTAAAACACATGCTCAGCCTGGAAGAGCCAATAAAAGTCGTGTTTATGAGAGTCTTATAGTCTGGTGATTGGGAACGGACTGACCTGTCAGTTACAGGGAGGAATGCAAAGCGGATTTCATATGGATCTTGTAACTAGTGGTGTTCAAAACAAACCAAGGCTGCAATTTTGGTTTTGAAGACTGTTCCAGAATTGATAAGAGTCAAAGAAAGTCCTTTCGTGACTTTATCAGATGTTTACACAGTGTGTTTGCAGCTGGGAACATCTGCCCTAACTAGGGTGCCTAAAAGCCAGATGATCAAGTGTGAGCAAGTAGATGATCAAGTGTGAGCAAGTCACCTCGCTGCCGTCACAGTCAGTGGGAGGAACTGCTGCCTTCAGAGAGTGACTGACCTCAGCTTACAATAGACATCTAAGATTGAGACCAGGTGAGTTGTCTTCTAGAGTTACCAGTTTCCCACCACTCACCTTAAAAAGATTTTGGTATAGCTGGTTCAGACTTTGGTGTCCATAGTCAAGTGAGATGATTCCTGTTATCCATGTGGAAATTCAGATAAACCTGAGTTACCTGGAGTTCAGCTACAGCTTTCGATGTAAGTTGCAGCTTCAGTGAAGAAGAGTAAATAGCCTTTATTTTTGCAGTAGGTCCCTTGAATGTATGTGACTACCTCCTGCAAACAGAGGTGGTGTAAGCCAAGAGAGTGGTGGATGTTTTGATGGCATCAGCCCCGTTCTGCTGTCGGCGCAGAGTACTTGTTAGTGGATGTGATTCAGCACTCTCTAATTCTGACTCTGCTTCCAGCGCTGGTTTGCTGTCTGGTTAGTGAGTCAGCAAACTCGCAGCTTCCCCGTGCTCTTGTCTGGATGAATATTTACTGAGCCAGGGGACAGCGGCTGCCGCAGGCAGCGTGCCCCGTACCTGCACGAGGAGGGCGAGCAGAAGCAATCTGGATGCGGTTCAGAGACCTCCGACCGCTGGGACTCTGGGCTGGGGATGAGCAGTTTTCTCCTGAGACTCACCTTATTCAGTGATTATCTTTTACAGTAAAACCAGTGCAAGGGAACTTGCTGTGAGAGCTTTGGATGGTGTCTTAACAGTGTAGGCCTTAGCTGGAACAGGTGTGGAGGCTGCGAGTGTGCAGCCTGGGTTATCAATTACACCATATAGTTACACACTGGATAATTTACACCGCTGTAATTCATAGTGCCTGTTTCCTTGACAGAGACTCCCCGAGTGAAAACAATTGCCTGTGTAGGTTGATTATGGGAAGCATGGGATTGCATTGGGTTTTGTTAATTCCAGCCTGCCCAGCCAGCACACTCGGCAGTGGCTGACGGTGACGGGGGGCTCGTGGTCCGGGGAATCGCGAGCCACGTTTCCAGGTGTCACACAGCTTCACTCCCTGCGGAGAAGAAAACTTCAACATGCTGCAGACTAAAGCACATAATTTGAAGCAAGTAATAACATATGAAGATCTGCTTTAAAGGTACTTGGAAGCCAGTTTACTGTCGAATTTTGGGCAGAAAACTTCGTATTTTCCCACTGTGGTGGCTTGAATATTGGGGTGGGTAAGATGGCCCAGGACCCCAGAGTTCATGTGGACTTGCAGTCTGTGGAGTAACTGTCATGACGTCCTGGTAAATTCGGACATGACATTGCACTTTGGATGGATTTGTGTCTGATGTACCTCGGGAGAGAGGGACAGAGCTGGCCGCTCTCGCTTTCGCTCCATGTTATTTTATTCTTTTCTTCAGCACCCTTAGAGTGGAGATTGAGAGTACATAGGAAAGATCAGAGGCCCTCTGTGAATAGCATCTCATGCGGGAACGCAATCAGCTGTTCATGGTAGGAGCAGAAACAGATGGTCAAAGCCCTTACGTGTGTAGCCAGAGAAGCTGATGCTTTTCAAGCTGCAGTCTTTGCTGGGAGTTGCGTGTACCAATCACACATTTTAAAACGGTTTTGGATCTGCTTTGTTTCAAACAGTTTTTTATCTGCTTCGTTTCTCTTGTAACTGTTGTAAGAAGTGGCGGTTGCTGCGGTAGATATTCGAAAAAGTGCTTTGTGGGCTCAAATATGACTCTGAGTTTCAGTGTTTAAAGTGATGGCTGATTTTTCCTTTGGAAAAAAAATATAGCAACTTTTAAATGCAATCACGTTCTGCCGATAATGTTGATATTGTCTGAAAGAAACGTCTCGAATTGCTTGACACCGTCTGATGCGTTTCATCCTCACCATTGTTAAGGTTCGTTAATGATTCCATTACAAGCTCCTATTTGCAGAAATGGTTTTCTGAAGACAATCTCTGTGTTTTGTTATCATGTTGTTTATGTTATCTAAATGGTCCAGGACTAGACATGTAGTAATGGATAGCCTTGTGATTGTGGAGGCAGCAATTACTTGACTGGTAATTACTCTATCACAAAGTCTGCTGACTCTCAGCACTTCGGAGGGGGGAATAAAATTCCTTCTGTAAATTGGGAAGATAATTTTCTTTGGAATGGTGGTTGTTGCACAGTGCTGGAAATCCCCTGCATGCAGATAAGCAGTAAAAGCCGGTTAGTTTTATGCGATGCTGTGTGATGCTTTGGAAAAGACTCTCATGGGTGAGAGCCGCCTCAGTCCCGGGGGATGGAATGGAGGTCCCAAAGAAGAGCCCCAAGCTAGAGGACATGCTGGGTGAAAAAACCTGGTAGCTCTAACCATTTCTCCTTCCTGTACTTACTCCGTAGTGTATCCCAGGTACTCTCCACTGGGTCGGGATGGCCTTGGGAGAGGGGGTGATGAGGGGCTTTCTCCTTCCCTTCTACAGGGTTAACCACTGTCTCTTCCTTCCTCTGTTACCGCACCCTAAAAACAAAGAGTGCAGGCTGCTCCGTCTCCCAAAGACGACTCAGAGCAGCATCAAAGGGGTGTGCAGGGCACGACCATGCCGCTAAGATAATTCCTATGCTTCTGGCTTGGTTGCCCCAAAGACCCAAGAATCACTTCCTACCCCTTTGGGCATGGTGGAGTCGTGGGCTGCCTCATCCATTAGGATGCCGTTGGTCAGTTCTCCGCTTGTGCCAGGCTCTGCTGTGGCTGCCTCCAGAGGGTAATCCGGCTAGGACTCTGCTTCTTCCCCTCTGCTCCTCATGTGTCCTGACTCCTTATGGTGAGCGACAGAAACCGTCCTTGTACACGTACCCCAACCATGGGACTTGTTCCTGTGTGAAACACATGAGATCCTAGCAGGCTTCGTTAGGAAACCCAGCACGTGACATTATAGGTCAGCGATCCTTGGTCCTTTTCAAATCACTTTGTGGCCTTCCTTAAAGCTGGCAACTTCTCCCTGTTTGGTGGAATAGGAGAGGACGGAGGACCAAGCCCCAGGCCAGGAATCCTTACTCTCAGTTGCTATCACAGGCACAAAAACTGTAGAGGAAAGGTACATTCTGGTGGCCCTTAACGATTCAGCAGCTTTGCTGCCAGATCCTGGCAGAGCTGAGCTGCCTTTCTGTCCTTCTCCTTTTTGTTTCCCACGGGTCCTGTAGCAAATACCTCGAATATCAATGGCCAAGCTTTCACCTACAAATTCTTGGGTAAGACTTGATGGCGGCTCCCCTGGTGAAGAGCTCTGGAGCCAGGGCTCCTAAGAGGTGTTGGTAAGCTCCTGGCAAAGACAGCTCCCAGTACAGCGCCAGGTTACACGAGCGGACGGGGTTTTCTAGGAGCTGCAGAAACTGTACGGGCTGTCACTGCTCAGTGAAACTTTCTCATTGCTCTGAGCGAACAACTTCCAATAATATAAATGACAATAATAATAAAGGAGTAGAAGAGAGAGAAGATGTTGGGGAAAGAGGGACAAAAATGTCCTATCTGCCTCAAGGGAAATGTGGAAGGAATGTTGACCAGCCGTAGCCTATACACAGCTCCTGGTTGTGACAGTTTTTGTAGGGCATTAAGAGGGGAAAGACTCCTGCAAAATCATTGCTTCGTTATCGGCCACAGAGCTGGGTGGTACCGGCTCTTTTGCCTGAGGCATTCCTGATTTAACGGCTCTATAGGAGTTACGGTATTCAAAGTTTATTTAAAATAATTACTGTAATCATCCGTATATTGTCACAGAGTAAGAACCAGAAAATTGTGTTGCATAATTCCCTTGCAGTTGTCTGAGACCTCTCCCGCCTGCCTCACTAACACCGCACAGGTATTTGATGAAATCTTTTCTTTCATGCAAAGGGGCTGCCACGCTTTCAAGTTTACGAAGCGCGAGAGCTAATATATTTATATTTTATCTGCTGCGCTCAACAATCGAATGAAAGAAAAGTGTTAGCAGAGGTCAAGCATTGTTTGAGTGTGTTGCAAATGGTTTCCCAGGGAAACAGCAAATCAGTCCTCATAGCCTACTGCAGCACCTCCAGAACAACATCCAGCCACCAGCCATAGCCGACTGTTTACTAGAGTCCTGGGCACCAAAAGTGATGCAGGCTGACGACGAGGTGAGCATGTGAGTGGGAGAGCGATTGCAAAGGATGAAGAAACGTTCGGCGAGAGTGGCACCATTACCATCTTACAGTGTTGCCGAATTAAATTCGCCTGTGCCAGACGGTAAATGCTTTTTTCCCCTCTATATTTAACCCTAGGCAGGAATTTACTTTGCATGCTCTTCCTGCTCCGTGCCATGCGAAGTAGCATGAATGTCTCTGTGTGTGTGTGGCTATTTTTAAAAGTAACTAATGCTTGAATAGCTTTTTTAGCACTTGAATCATCGTCTAGGATAAGTGCAGTTAAAATTCTGCTGCTTGTGTCCAACTGCTGTGTGAATGATTGCTGACAAAGAAACTAATGTCGAAATGTGAACAACTGATAAAGTTGTTGCCCTTTAATTCTGGCTTTTAAAATGATGTGAAATTAGGTCCAAATAGTGTTATTTTTTAATATTGTGCTCTAGATTTATCTTTTTTGCTTTAAAGACAGAGGCATCAACTTTTTTGTGCTTGTTGTCCCTCGGCTCGAGGTAGCACTTCTTCCCTTAAACTGCTTTTTCCCCCCTTATTTTCAGAAATGTCAGTTCTAAAGCAATTTCTTAATACAAAAACCCCAAGACAGAAATCGTGAAACCCGCGGTGTGCTCTTGATCGGACGTGACAGCTTCATCCCTTGCAGAGCACAAACCAACTTCACTCACACTTTAGTGTCACCTGGATGGTGTCCAGCACGGGATACGACTGCACCGATAGCTGTGATGCAGATATAAAGCTTGGCATGCTGAGGTATTCGTGCAGTATAAATCACAGGTTGAAAGGAAAGCTGTGCTGAAAATAGTCTTGTGTTTGGGTTCAAGTTCTCGTTTTAAATGTCTGTAGAAATCTCAGGCTTTAACTGTGCTGTTGCAAGTTCATTATATTCAGTGTCAGGTGTTTTAAAGAGCCGAGTGGTACTTTTCCAAGTTGCTCATTCTGCTAGAAGCGATCTCTCTTCCCAGCAGGTGAAATGGCAAGGTGCGGGCTGGCTCTGGCTGGGGCTTTGTTGTGCCGACCAGCAATGAAATTGTGATTCCATTTCGTGAGTTAAAGTCAGCACTACATCCAGGATCAAAACAAAGCAAGAGGCGCGGTCCAGTGCTCGTCAGCAGAGCGTGACTTCCAGTTTGTCAATCTACCTGGGTTGGCTTGGCTCTAAATTGCACGTGGGGCTGGGTTTTCATAGAGCAGGCAAGAGTTTGTGTCATTTTTCTTGCGATACTGAGAATTCTGCAGGCTCCTTACCTGGCATTTCTTTCTTGAGGGGAAAAATGCCTTAAAGTTGAAGGAGCTGATAGACCTGCTGCTTATACCAGTCCATTGGGGTTGCACAGCACCAGATTTGAGGGTGTGTGACACTAATTCGTACACTCACCTACTTTTAAAGGAGCAATGTAACTAACAGCTGGGTGAGCTGGATTGCTATACTGGTTAAATGGTGTGATTCACTGCTCTTTATTTCCTGAGAGCTCCCAGTGCAGACCAGGCTCGTGTCATGCCAAGCAGTGAATACAGGGGATTAATAACTTTCTGTCCTCCATAGGGTCTAAGACAACTCCCAGGCTGTGGTTGCCTCCAACTGAACCAGTCCAGCTGCTGTCAGGTACCTCTGTTCTATCCAGTCTTAACCTTCTCCCCACACTGGGCTGCACCAGCAGCGTCAGATAACTGCACTGCCTATTTCCTCAGAGAGGGAACATCCAGTTGTCGTAGGAAGAAAGGGCAACAGACTGGAAGTGACTACATGACAGCCCTTGTCATATCCAACAGGCTGAACATGGACAGGTTCTTGCTAGGGCTGAAGCTGGCCAAGCTGAACTAATACTGGGCATTAAATGTGAGTGTGTGCAGCCGGTTTTACAAATCAGCAAAGACTTTAGCAGGGATTCCCAAAGAATCCTAATGGGGTAGGGCAGCCAGCCTCCCAGGAGCTCTGTGCTTGTCCCCCCCTTTCCTTCCCAGGCACGAGGAGGGCACGTAGAAGAGATGCTGTAGCAACTTGGGCTCTGGGCCTGAGTGCTGGGAGGAAAGCAGGGGAGCAGTGCTCTCCTTGGCAGTTTTCAAGCAGTTGAGGTTTGTGGCTTCCCAGATACCTTCTGGTAGAAGCACAGAAACTGCTGGCTCCTGGATAGAGGAATGAAATCCAGGCAAGAAGACTTGTTCAGTAATAAAGAGGCACCCAGATGTTGGCAGGTCACTGGTCAGAAAACGCTGTTCCTGTGGAAATGGAGCAGAGGCAGCTGCTGAAAAGGGTTGGTGTGTGGGCTGAGTGGGTCTGGAGGATGTGAGGTGTGTATCGAGCTGAGACCACAGATACCAAATACTTTTGAGAACGTGTCTTCATCTCAGTCTGGCTAGCCCTCTCTCCCCAGCATGGCATCAGCTACAGCGAGAGGACTGTGTATGTGAGAGCCTGAACCGGGTGGGCTGCACGGACGCTACATGGAGGAGACTTATCCCAAACGTGCCATCACGAAGGCAGGCTTGAGACCTGTCAGACCTGTTACCCCAAGTGCGGTAGAGAACACTGTAGGAAGTATCTCCTGGGATTACAAAATGCAGCAAAACAGTGATAAGTACTTACTTTTCTCCAGCCACTTGCCTGTAAAATGTTCTTTTAACCCACCCTTCCTCAAATGTGCTTAATTAGGCTCTAAGTCAGGCAAGGAAATTGAAGCATGTACTTAATGCATGTACCACAGTGCTGCCATGGACCGAGCCTGCAGGTCCATGTTTGGACTCATCCAGATGCATCTAAGCGTAAGCCTCGAGAAGCTCTAAGGAAGTTGTCTGAGCTTCCTGGAGTCAGCAGGAGAGCAGGACAGCTCTGAGAGGTGATTCACCTCCAGAGTATCTGAGGGAGCTGGAGTGAATCACTCTGGAGTCACCCGTCAAAGAGGAGAGGCAGTACTTTGTGGTGGAGGTAAATGCAAGCAATTTGATACTGGGTGGTATGTCAGCGTGCTGACTGCTTTTACACTGGGGTCTCAGGAGACCCGTGAGCCAGCCTGGATTTATTGCAGTGTTTCTTGAAAGTAGAAGCTGTATCGCAATTATTTAATAATGAGATGCATATAGGTGATTTCTGGAGTGTCCTGGGTCTAAACTCCTTTCACAACAACTTTATGTCAAAGCAGCCTCATGGCTTTCATTGGAACTACTCTTGATTTAGTAAAAATGAGAATTTAACTCAGAATGTCTGTTTCCTTTTGGCAATGTCACTGAATTTTAGCAATGACTAGATTAATTCTACAAGGATTTTTTAGTAAGAATTCATAACCTTTTATTTTGGAGTAAAGTGCATAAATTGTGAGACTATTGGAGGTCCATCTGGTATAATTTATTACCAAGTTTGTAACAGATGTTTCCTTTAATGGGATGCTTTGAATCACATTATTTGTGTTTATCCGTTGCTCAGTCACTGCTGAACTGGTGAAAAGCTGGTCTGATCCCAGGCCAATGAATCCTGTGATTGGCTTGAGTTGGTGTTGGGTCAAGCATATCTGGGGAAAAGAAGGTCACGCAGGTCTGTTGCAGCGAAGGATATCCCTCTAAATGTGCGTCCAAGGGACTCATTCAGAAGCTGTTAGCGAGGTGGTCTCACAGGAGCTGTTTATGTAAGCAAAAGCTTAAATTAAAGTCCTTGCTCCGGAGCTGCAATAAGGGGACAAAGGCCCGTGAGTCCCTGGGGGTCATTCCCTCAGACAGACATGTATTGGCTTCACCTGAATAAAAGCAGCTGATAGTCCAGCCCCTTCCTCACAGAGCAATCTGGTGTGGAGGTACCTGCTTCGTCATCCTCGGAGGCTGAGCCAAAGCTCACTGAAATCAGTTGGTCTTCGTAGGAACTGCAGAGGGATTCGATCAGCCCCCATGATCTGGAGTCATTTGCGGGCCTGGGCTTAGCTTGGCTGGTCACCAGGGTGCAGACATACCTCTGGATGCCTCTGCGCTGCCCTCATCTTCCTCTGCAGCAGCAGGGCAGCTGGGCTTGGCTTTGCTCAGCAGCACTTAGCCAGAAAGTTGCCCTCTCAGACGTTCATGGTGTAGATGGGTCTTACAGTCTTTCACACAACTTCTTTGTGAGTTGCATGAGTAGTGGAGAGAGTGGACTTGTGTGCCTGGTCCTGCCCTTCCCAGGTGTCATTCTGGGTACAGCGTCCAGATGGGTAAGGAAGGAGCAACACCTAGAGGCTCTTTGCCTGGGCAATATGCTGTGCTGAAGGAGAAGATGTTCATACCCTTACTGGAGGTCAGCGTTTTCTAACTCCAGAGTGGTCAGAGCTAAGTGTGAGATTTTGACAGAGCGTTTGTTTTTCAAAGCGAATGAAGATGCCGGCAACATTTTCGACAGCAGAATTCTGTCCAAAATGTTCCACTTCAAATGGATGCTTTTATTCTTCTTTTCTAGATCATTGTAGATCGTTTTGTGTAGAAGTTGCAAAGTTTTGATTTCAAGATACAAAAGTCATTCTTCATTTGCAGCACTTTCTTCTACATTCCTTCCAACACTAAATATAATAAATATACGTAGCCAGTATCTTTCAAAATCCATACTCCAGCTGACAGCTCCACTACAGATGTTCTTAATTAAACTTCGTTTCCAAGATCTGCTCTGACACCACCACGCTAGTGCTGGTGTATTATTTTTGGTGTCAAATCAATGGAATTCCTTGTCAGTGCTTGAAAGAGGCAGTGATAAATCTGAGTTATACTGAAAGGAGAATGGAGAAAAAGGTCCTGCTATTTCCATGCTTTTAATTACGCTTTCAGTAAAATGTAGGTGAATGAACAAGTGGAACAAAGATTTGAACAGAGACTTGGTTTTTTTTGATAATTGTCTTTATGTGATTTGAGGAAGCATCTCAATCCAGAGCAACACAAGGAAGAGCCATGTAATTCAGTAAGAAAAGATGAGAAGCCCTCCAGAGACATCTGGCCATTACGCTCATGCATCAGGGCTCCCCAAAAGGTGGTTTGCCGGTTCCTTACAGCCAGAAAAGCCTTTACCTGCTTCCTGCAAATGTTTTTTAATGGCTGCTGCTGTTGAACATAACAGATGTTGCAGCCTGGATTCATTTGGTGCTGCAGTCCCCGGTCAGAGGCTTTAGGGCACAGCACTGGGTGCAGACCATCTCTGAGCAGGTTCTTCATAAGAAGGCGGCATCAAGCATATGGCAGTTAATAGGGGAAGCCCAGTCTCAGGGCCCAGCAGCCAGCTGTGGGGCTCTGGGGGGATGAGCAGCAACCAGTGCATGAAGATGCCTTTGTGCAACTTCGTTAGCAACTATTTCCCACTTTCCTTATCTGCAAAAGGTGAATAATCATGTATATATCTACCCACGTGACGTGGCTGTGTTGAGCATAAATGGAAGCTTCTTGACTCTTCAATGTATGAACAGATGTCACTGATGCTCTCACTGCAGATTTCATCTAGCAGATCATATCAGACACTGGGACAGTAGCATGATGCAGTTTCCATATTGACAGTGCAGTCTAAAACCATCTTCTGTGTGGCAAGCAAAGAAGCAGGGAGCAAATATATGCTGTGGGGCCAAGCAGAATTCCAGATTGTTTCCACAACCGATGTGGACTACGTACAGATGGTCCTGCCTGGTTCTGATTGTTATAAGTTTATTCTGAATTCGTTAAGTTGCCGGATCTCAGTGTTAGCTGCAGATGCACGCAGCTGCTTTTCATTAGCTCTTTGTATTTCTTTTGCTCAAAACTGACTTATGGTATTGCAGTTGGCAGCGTCGGACACATCTTTTCTCTTTGGTTTAATGGCCATCCTCAGTTTATACAGTTATTGTCAGGTTTTCTTGCTGTTTATATGTTGGTTTAGTTAGTTGAGTTTCTTTTCCAGATTTTGTAAGTGGAGTCAAGGTCCATGGGCTTATTGTTCAGCAGTCTGTATCTGAAATCAGGAGAAGTTACAGCTTGGGTCTAGGTCCCAACACAGTTGCCATCATAAAGCCGAGGAGATGCAGGGCTGGAGGGTGACTTCGGGAAGTTATCTGTCTCATCCCTCCTCTAAGGCAGAGTCAGATACACCTTGCCCATCCCTGACAGGTCTCTCTGTCATTTGCCTCTGCTGTGAGACCAGTTTTCAGGCTCTTAATGATCGCTATAGCCAGAGCTTTCCTTCTCCCTATGGGTGACGTGGGATGTAAGGGTGGTCTTTCCCCAGGTGTTGGATGGTGCAACAGGGACAGACTGTGGTGCTCCATCACAAGACCTGACTGGTGTGTATGGGGGCAATTTTCTCTTTTCACTGTCTAACCTGGGTTTCCTCCCCTGGCCATTAGTCCGAAACTGCTTGTCTGGAAGGGTAATTAGTTGCAAGGGTGTAGAGTGACACGTACCTTGATCAGGCACTAGGTTAGTTGTAGGATGTGAAATTTAAGTTATTTACTCCCTCTGCTGCCTTTTCGTTCAGTGTATATCAAGGATAGGAGGGCGTGTGGACGTTATTGAGATTTCTAATTGTGAGTGAAGCTGCTGTCTGCTGATTTGAAGTGAACGGCCGTGTACAGACACTGAAGGAGTAATTGGCAGAAATTGCTGATGGATGTCACTGTTAAACTACAACAAAAAAATCTGCTTCTGTGCTTTCTGCTCTTGACAGTGCTTAGTCACAGTACAAGAGAAACGCTGTACACCGAGTCATTTGTTTTTCATTAAATTCTGAAAATCTTGTTTTCCCTTAGGGCAAGAAAAAATTTGTTGTAACCTTCTCATCCCCTTCAAACACAAAAACTTCCAAAACCAGCAAATAGTAAATGAGCAGGGCTTTACTCTGAGCAGACGTACGTGCGTGACTCTCATACACAGAGACTGTGGCGGTGTCTCGGAAGGGTTTGTTTAAATGGAGAGCATCGTCTCCAAATGTCTGAGGCATGGTGAAATGATCTTTCTTCACTGAACAAGAGGCGCTTATTCCTCAAGCCTGTGGAGCACACTGGCTGCAAAGACACCCTCCCTGTGGCTGTTCGCTTCACGTCAGTCTGCTGGTTCTGAACTCATTAAAAGTTGGGGAGAGATTGCCCTTGAATTTTAGCGTCCCAGGTCAGCTATTATCTTCAGGTCCTTTAGTGTACGTCCAGAACAGCTTCGCTGAGTTGCTGTGGGTTTACACCAGCATAAGGAAGGGTAGGATGCGATCCTGCAGGCGGTCCCTTTGTGATAAAACAAGCTGTGGACCTAACTCGCTATTGGATTGATGGTGTTGGATAGCCCTGCCCCTAGTTGTGTGCTAACGGTAGCAAACAATCCAATTAAAGCCATGGCTAATCCAACCTAATGGGGTTTTATTGTTGTAAAATGGACAGAATAAGCCCTCTTCACCCCTAAGAATAGCAGCGTTGCTCAGTCCCCTTTCCTATAGGGCCATGTCCATCCGATATTTCCCTGGCCACAAAATTCACATCACCTTCTCCTTACTGCACGGCATTAAGACCAGAATTTCATTGCAAAAGTCTCCAGCCGTCACGATCGTGAACTGACTGTTACCAATGCGAGCATCCGCCGAGCTGCTGGAAACAATACACTGGTGATGTGCGAGCGGGTCCGTCATTGCTGCAGATGCTCACGCTAACAGGTAATGTTGCAGTGTAAAGGAAATGTTGTCAATTCTTTCACCGGCAGCCCAATTTAGCAGGAACACTCAGTCGACATACTTTTCACGTAGCACCAGACTGGCTTCTACCTCCATCCATCTGTCAAAACCCAGCAATTGTTTCCGCAGCAGGGGCGTGAAGACATTGTTTTGTCAGTGCTAAAACAATGACATATTAGGAGCTGAGGTTTTGAGGACGTGGTGAAATAAGAATATTTAAATACTGAATGAGTACAAGGTAGATTGTAGGTGCCTTGAGTGACTTATCAGAAACGTTGGTCTCACTCCTGACTTAAGCAGTAAGCACAGGTGACCACTGCTCTGCAGGGCTTTGGGAGCAGAATACAAAGAAACTGTCCAGCTCGTTTACATCACCTAATTAACCATCGATATAGTTGCATTATCAAAAAAGGAGTATGTGTTTTGGTGCGTACCAGCAAGCCAGATGTTGCTGTCTCTAAATAAGCCAGCGCTTCTAGTCTGTAATCCAGTGTCATGAATGCACAGATGGCTTGTGGAAGGGAGTTCAGTTACCTGTTTTGAGAGGTTCTAAATTTGGTTAGAAAATAAAAAGAGAAAAATCATAGATAATCTATGGATGAACAGAAAGCCACAAGCCCTGTATCAGATCGTTCAGAGGGGCAAGGGAGCTGTGTGTAGTTGACAGATGGGTGATGAAAATGATTGTGCTGCTGGTGCCTGGTTTGAATGGACACAGCAGCAGCAGCAGCATGTGGTGGTCACCTCCTCCTGCAGCTGGGACTCAGAATGGTGTTCAAGGATGTGAAAAAGCATGAACGTCAGTGATATTAATCCTGTGGCTTAGGTTAGTTACAAGCATAATTACTTTGCTAAATTGAAGAACACTGGGATAATTAAATAATAATTAATGGAAGACAAGGACAGACGTTGTTAGAAGCGTGTGGAAAACCGCGAGTTCCCCTTGCTGGTTTCCCTTTGGTCCCCATGTGCAGAGAAATGGCCTTCCTTCTTATGCTATGAAGCATCCATATTGGCAGGGCAAGGAAAAAGATTCACTGAAACAGGATAATAAACTAAAAGTAATCTTAAAAAAATGGAAAAGAGCAGGGGTTTGGTTTTAGTATATAGTGAAAAGTCATCTGGATGGTTTGACTCGTTGAGACGTGCTTGATAGAATTATGTGGGCTCCTTTCCAGTTCTCCTTTCCCTCCTTTGTCAATCCCATGGCCTGAGTGTTGCTTTGACACTCAATTATAACCCCCGAGTAGTGAAGGAATTCTTCTAGCAGCAAGATCTGGCAGTCTGGCAGGGTTTTTCCTACTTGTTAGTTTTTTCCCTTCTCTTCCAGTAGCTTTCCCTTAAGATATCAAATGATGCCCAAACTGTAGACTCATTCGCAGCCTGTGATTCATCTCTGCTAAAGCCACAAACCATGTTCATGCCCAGCATTGACTGTGTCAACCTACAGAAACCGGATGAGGTTTCTGTACACAGTGAGTTACAGGTATCTGTAGCAACCTCTTACATTGAGTAGTAAGGTTAAAAGAAGGGCAGGTAAAATGTTCTGCCTGGTGTGGACATCTCTACTCAGGATGGTTGTCCAAGTGCAGATTGAATGGGGCTCGGAGCAACCTGCTCTCATTGAAGATGCCCCTGCTCACTGCAAGGGGTTTGGACTAGATGACCTTTAAAGGTCCCTCCCAACCCAAACCATTCTGTGATTCTGTATTTCTGTTATTCCCTGTATAGTCACAGGGAGATGCAGACAGTCCCAGGGCAGTGTTTTTCTCATCCTATGGTTGACATCTAAAATAAGTCAAATGGATCTGACCCAGGCAGTGTCACTCCTTTGCTGTATAGAAGAGGTATTATGGTGCCTTTCTTGTGCAGAGTTGCTTCTCCGTTTGAATGTGGCAGGCTGTGGCATCACCCTGCTCTTGTTCTCACTGGAGAGGACAGCCTAAGCTGTGAGATCTCCATAAGTGATGTATGAAGGTATATGGAAGTTCAACACAAAATGCTGCTCTTGATTGCTCTAAGTTTGGAGGATCTTAGTAGATCCCTGCTTGATAGCTGATAATTGCTGTGTGACACAACGGGAGTTACATGAGTTCTGCCTTCCCTTCCTCTGATGGTGGGTAACTTTGCACACGTGCGGGGTTTCGTGGCTGTACTGTGATTTTTTGTCCCTGCTGCTGGTACCAGGTTTGGGTAAGTTAGCCCATTCACCTTCCCTGTCAAAGTATAGCCTTAAAATGTGTTCAGGTTCAGCAGTGTTAGATGGCCCAGGTTTTCGAGCTCCAGCAGTGAAATACTGATAAATTGCTGTGCTATCTGATTGCTTTCCAACATAAGGGAAGAAGAATTCAGTAAATCAAGCAGTGACTTTCAATTAAATGCAATCTCTTGAATTGTGGATTTGGTCTCAACTGCCGAGTTTCTCAATGTACAGGAAAAGATTGATGCTGCTTTGTTGTACCAGCTATAAATAACTCAGAGCTCTTCTGGCATGTGAGGAAAAATAGGTTTCCTTGAAATTTTGGTTGTGGATCATCTGCTAGACTTCTGCTGAGTGGAATGTGAATCTCGATCTTGTTCTAAATTGTATCTGAATTGAGCTGTAGCATGTGTGTTTCAACTTAATGAAATCTCTTTAAATGATGCATGTCAAAGTGAGTAGTGATTTGGGTCAAGGCACCTCAGTGGCTGCTTCTCCGAGGACAGGCAGTCGGCAACTGCTTTCTGAAAATAAAATGTCTTTACGTTGGGAACCTGAAAAATCGTAAGTGCCTTTTGAATATTTAGCCTAAAAAGTATTGATTGTCTTAACCTCGTGGAGGCTGGAACTAATTTTCAGCTGTCAAATAAAGGTTGTCCTGCTTCTCATGGGGTGAATGGCCAAGAGCTGCCATTTTTAATGTGCTTAGACATCATATAGATCTTAATTTTTCAAAGTTGACTTTTCTGGGTCTAGAGTCATAGACTGTGGGTTGTGTACTGCACTGATTGAATTTGTAGGACTACATGGCAGGGTGGGACTATGTGGCAACGTGGAACCTAGACTTGGCTGTCCCTCTTGTGTCAGAGTTCCCTCATACTGGACAGAGAAGAAAAAAACCTTTGAGGAAGATGATCGCTAGGGGGTTAGCTGTATAAATCTTTGTGGGTAGACCTGGTGAATCAAATATAGCTTCAAGTGTTGGCTTGAGTCATGTAGTCTCTTGAATCTTGAATACAGTCCTTGCTTTAGAGTATACTTTTATGTCGTCGTTTGGCATGGGGTTATTTGCATGAAGTGTACTGACATGGCTCATGTTGCCCTCTGAGATGTCTACCATGTTTGTGGCACATATGGCACCTTATACATGGGGTTTGTGTCTATTTTTGTATTCTTTTCAAAGTGAAAGAGGTGTGGTGATCATACTAAATCCTTCCAAGTCACAGCAAGGTCAGTGGTTGCTCTGGTTATATGTGTATTCTGTAAGTTTAGGTAAGATGGTCATCAGCTGAAGTAGCAGCTGCAAAACAAGTGGTGGGTGATCTCAACTGACTGTGAACATGCATTTGTGCTTACCAAAATGGCCTGTCGTCTTGACATTCTGACTGAGAAGAGGACTCTCTTGTGCTGCTCATGTGTTGACCTCTTACACAGACACCTTCAATAAATTTGTGAGTACATAAAAGATCACCAGGCTTACTCAGCCAGATTCCAGCACTGAACTCTTTTCTGTTGTTTGCTGGTTCTAAATCCAGTCCTTCAAGCTCTTACTTGTAAAATGTGGTGTCCTTCTCACTGGAAAATTTTTCATCTGATACCAGTGGTATTTTTGGACCTGGGTCTTCTCTACTGCCTTGTGCCTCTGTACAGCCTCCGTGTGAAATGCAGAGTCTCAGTGTTGTCTGCACCTAGCAGCAGAAGAAAAAGCAGCTTCTCTGAAGATGTGGAGGTTCTGATTTGGTGCATGTCAAGGCTTAAAACTGACATCTTCAGTGGTTTAGCAGAAGTCTTCATGCCAAAGACCTGTCAATTACCGTGGCTTCATTCCATACAAGAGTCTCAAGGATCATTCTGGAGGATGGCAAGGGGAAGCTGTTTGGAGAGACTGTCACCACTGACCCTGGGAGGCAGTGGTTCCTCAGCCCTCCTTTCCACCGTAAGGGAGAACAGTGACCTCTCTCTTTGCCTGATTCAGTGTCAGTGCTCAGGAAGGGGCCCACGTGAGTACAAATTCCTTTGCCTGTCCAGACCCTGTGGATGGAGCCGTGGGGCTACTGCAGCAGAGAGCTCTCATGTCTTCAGGGGAAAGACTGGTTTTCATGCAGCACCTTTTGATCCATAAGGGGGGAGAGAGTTAAGTATTTATTTACTTACCTTGTTCTGACCAGAGCTGAAACCTTAATTTTTGCAGTGTGCTTCCTTTCTCCCACTGAATCGTTTGTGTGCCTTTCGCTGACAGGGTGTTTGAAAGCCCTGCGTTCCTCCAGGGAGTTGACAGCCAAACTGATGCAAACTCTTTCTTCTCAGGTGCCTCACGATCATCTGTCATCCAATGCAAGCCAGGAGGCAACTGCCCCAGCAGACACAGAGGCATGACTAGGCAGCTCTCCCCTCTATCTGTTGCTGAAGATTCTGCTGCTCCCATTCTTGAGCTGCAGAATCGAAGTCCCTCGGGAATCTGTCGGCACAGCAGAGTCGAGAGGCAGAGCAGATCAGGTAGGCATAACCGCCGTATTCCCGGCGTCACGGCGTGCCTGCGAAAGGCTGCTTTCGTCTGTCTTTTGAAAGCTGGTGCAGAGTCCAAGCATGCTGACATTCATTTACAGTGCTGCCAACAGCAGAGCCACGTGAAAGTCCTTCCTGTGCCTGTGTGCAAACTGGGGTCAGGCGGGAAGGAAGCAAGGACGGGAGGAAGAGGCCTGGGCCTCAGTAGGTACGTGTCATGTGTTAGGTGTCTGAGAAATCGTAAGGCCAGTAGTCACAGAAGATCTCGCAAGGATGGTTAACGTTAGCACATAAGCTAGTTTTTACGCAGTGATTATGTTTCCTCAGCTTCAGCCTGGCCAGAGACCAGGAGCCTTCAGAGCCAGCCTTGTTCTTACCCAAAGACAATGACAATCTCAGCTCGTACCACGGACGCTGATGAAGAGGAAGAGAAGGAGCAGCAGGTGGAAGGCTATCTAGGGAAGACCATCACAGTTCAGATCATCGATCAGCTGCACATCAGGGCTTCCATCAGGAATGTGTCACCCGCTTTACTGCAGAAGTTTAGCTCAAATGAACCTGTAGGTATGGTGAACACTGACTTCTTCACCATGATGTCCATCCATCACTGGCAGGGATGGGATGGGAGCAATTACAACGTGCAGCCACAGGCCTTTGGGTCTGCTGAATTGTTCTGTTGAGGAGGAGAGAGATGTTAAATGACCGAAATAATTTAACTGTCCAAGTTCTTTGGAAGACTATCTGTGTAGATACTGTCAACAAAAGAGGGAGGAAGAACAGGTTGGATCTCCCTTGCACGCTGGAATTGTGGGAGGTGAACCTTCCTCTTGTCACTTCACCACTGATGGCAGCAAGAGTCAGCTGTTTTCTTCTTGTGTTGAAAAATGGAGGGATCTCGTACTCCAGGAGTACTGCCTGATGGAAACCCTCAGGAAAATATTGGAGGTGATGATTGCTGCAAGGAGCGGATGATACAGCATCTTGCAGTAAAGATCATATCTAAGATACTAGAAAACTGATCTGTTCTCATTTTTGCAGATACCAGGCTCAAATAACTCTGTGCATGCTGGCACTAGGGTATGTCCAAAATCAGGGTCCATATTCTCTAAGAAAAGACATCAGGCCACTTGAGAAAACAGTAGTGCCTTGACATCATACTCTTCTAAACATGGATTTTGCCTTTATTCATTTCCCTTTTTATCCTGATCTTCCCTTCCTCATCAGTGAGGTCTAAGTAAGACTGTCCTGACAGGTAGGTAAATAAGTATAAAGCATAGTATTTTCTAGGATGTAGTTGCCAAATAGTTAAAAGACTTCAGAAAAAAAGCTGTAGGCTTTGAGTTTCCTCATCTCAGTCTCCTGAAAAACGAAAGCAAAAGGCTTTTCTGTTACCGTCTTGTCACAGAGCCATCACAAGCATGAATTATAGACAAAAGGACCGGGCAGGGGTGTTCCTGCTAGCTGCCTCTCGGCACGGTTTGCCATTGACCAGTGTCATCTCCGTGGGTTACTTTCAGCATAATCTGCCTTCTTGCCCTGTCATTGCATCCTTGTTGAGTTCTCAGATTTGTTTCTGTGCTCTTGACAGGGTAAGTCTGTTGGTTGGTTTCAGACCGAACTAAATGCAAACACCAAGGATTTCCACTACCTTGCTCTCTGTAGAATGCTATCTACCGACCACTTTGGCGGATCAGTTTGTTTTCTCCTAATTAGCATCTCATCTGGTATCTGAAAACAAGTGCTACTTTCTAGCTTGCTCCAGCCCCTGCTTCGTGACTTGGAAATCCTTGAACCTATTTAGTATGGATTGTGTGCCAGCTCACGGTGTGTCTTTGACTTCAAGCCCTGTAATTATTTTTCAAGATACTTCTTCTCTTGTCCTTTTGATTCTTCGGCAAGATTTACGGGTGCATATCTCATGGATTTTGAAAGCAGTCATCAAGCTACTATGTCGCTTTGGCCAGGGATCCATCTCAATTTCACTTAAATTAATTGTAAATACCGAGTCTAGGGAGAGCAAAGTGCTTCCAGTGGGCTTTGATGTATATGAGGGTGAAATCAGCTACATTCTCACCATGCCTGTCCATTATCATTAAATATAAAGGAGCTATAGTCAACAAATTTAGCCTGAATACACAATTATTTGCTCTCTGCTTTACATGGGATGAATCCTACCTGCTAAGCACTTAGGAGAACTTCCCGATGGACGTTACTGAGGCTAAAACTTAGGTAGGTCTTTAAATCCAAGGTAGGACTTGCAACAAGTGTATATTTCTGTGCCTTTCCCCAACATTCAAACCTGGGACTGTAAATTCCAAGTCAAATGCCAATGGTAGTGTCATGAGTAGTAAACAGCAATTCCATAGTTATTTGGTGATTGAAGAATAGAAAGGGTGGATAAAAGTGCTTTAGTCTTCTGTCACTGGATGATTATTCTAACTATTAGCTGAAGAAGGACTAATTGCATGGTAGTTTTGCTTAGCAGGAAAACCTGCAAGTGGATGTTACATAATATATTCTTTTTAAGCCATTCTAACTTGCAAATAAACTGTAATCTACCTTTTAATAGAAGATGCCAGTCATTATTAGTACCATAAAAATACCCATTTTCTCTCAGCAGCCAAAGAAAATGCTATAATGATGGTTGCCTTTTCAGACCTGTGTCTGATGATCCTCTGCGTGTTTTTAATAAACCTATCTTTTTATTTAAATTCTTATTTCACCACTAAACAATGGAGCCACTGAATACTGGTTATTTTTAAGGGAAAAAAACCACCCTACAATTACAATTACAAAAAGCTCCGTGGCCTGGTTAGGAAAATTCTTGATTGCAAATGCGCTCCCTGCTGTCCTGAATTGTTTTTTCAAATGTAATGTTGGTCTAATATAATAACTTGGAACCTCAGTTTGACATTTCTTTATGGCTGTAGCAGAACCAGTCATGTAAAAGGAAAGTTAACCTGAGTCTGAAATGGGGCTTTTGTCACGTTTCAGTTGAACGTAGGGCAGCGTGTGTTCTCACTGCACTGGACCCACAGCTCCTCTTAACATCAACAATCATATTGTTTCTTATATATATCACATCCACATGTGTTGACGCACCCGATAATCTACAGTTAAGAATAGCTGCCGGTCCTGATTTTTGGAGGAACCCCCATTTCTTCTCTCAAACTGGTGTGGTAGGGTCTAACGGGGTAAATGGTTGGAGCTCCGTGCTGCCGCGTGAGCTCATGGGGCCACAGTGTTAGTGCTCCTCAGTATCCAACACCAGTCAATTGTTGTTTTCAGCCGGGATCGGTGAAACCAAAATGGGGTTCGTGGCTGCATCTCTCAGAGCAAGGCACCAGTCAGTCAGGTTAAATTCTCCACGGCTCTGTTAGGCAGTCTGCAGCAGTCTGCAGATAGAGCTGAGAAGTACTGTACTAAAATGGGAAATGACAACTTCCCAATTCCTCCCTGCTTATGCGTAGAGGTTTATTTCTAGGCATGCAAAGCTTCAGTCTGGTCCTTTTTTAACTTAAAAAATATAAATACACTTACTTGACTGGAAAAAAGCCTTTCCCCGCTTGGCTATATAAAACCACCAAACTGTCTCTTTTTCCCCTCCCAGCCTGCAAATAAAAATGTGATTCCTGAGTTATATCTTCAGTAACAAGAACTTGTTCCTGGCTTTGGATATACAGGCTCAGGTAGCTTTTATGTTGCACACATGCACAGTAATTGACTGTTGGTTCCAAGGGGTGTAGCTCTGTCTAGAGCTTTGGCTGCCAGAAGGAAATAAGGGCTGATAAAGCAAACGCTGGTGCCTCGGGCCTCGGTACTGTGTTTTGTATTTTGTACCTATGCCCTTGAAATGACAGAGCTGGTATTACTGAAATATTTCTGTGCAGGATTTCACTGTTTGTGGGACATAGAGGAACTATAGGAAGAAGGGAAGGAATGGTTTGTGCCTGGATAAGAAGGAGAGATTTTGCGAAGAACCGTTCTGAATGTATTCATTATGCGTGCAACTCTTCTCTTTGGTTTTTTTTTCTTTTTTTTTTTTCAGGAGAAGAAGGAGTACAAACGCACACAGAGGGCAGCAGCCAAGAAGCTGAAGGACAGACACGATGCCAGTCTTGCACATCCACGTTTCTCAAGCTTATCTGGAGATTTCTGATCATTTTGTCCGTCTCTTCCTCCTGGGTCGGGACCACGCAGTTTGTCAAAATCACGTATGAGACCTTTGACTGTCCTTTTTTCATGACTTGGTTCTCAACAAACTGGAACATTATGGTTTTTCCCATTTATTATTCTGGGCACCTTGCAACTGCGCAGGAAAAGCAGTCTCCAATCAAAAAATTCAGGTAGGCTTTATCGTGGCAGTAGCCCTTTAAGCAGCCTGATTTCTGTGGGCCGAGATCACTGCTCTTCTCAGTTTGACCCATGGTGTCAGAAGGCAGAATAAAGGTCATGCTGGAGAAAAGCTCGTTCTTAAATAGCTTTCAAATGAGTGATACATGCTTGAATAGATGGATAATTATTGTCAGAGAGGTTTTCTACGGAGTTGAAAAGGACAATAATTTGCTTATAATCTTGCTCTTATATCATCTAATATCTCTATGTTTTGTGTTCTTGTCTGGATCGGGGCATTAATTAATCTGTTCTGGTCCATTTATGATAGAACAGTAGTGTAAAGTGCAGCTAAAACAACTCCTAGGTGAGAAGAAGGGTGCTCCAAGCTGAGGAGATGGTTTCCATGTGGAACACCATGGCTTGCTCTCTGTGCTCAGCAAGTATAGCAGGATGAAAACTGCCCTTTCCTCCTCCTGCTAGATCATAGCATGGAGGAGGAGCATCCCAGTAGCCTCTGCTCTCTTTTGTGTGGCATAGGAGTTAAAGCAGGTTGCAGACTCTTGGGTTTCCTCCCTCTGTAGCTCAGAGGGGTAAGCTGGCATGGCTGTGTGAGAGAGATCATCCGGTCCAGCCACCAAGGTTGGTGCAGCAGGACCAAGCTGGCTTAGCTTCACCCTATCCAGTTCTTCTTAAGAAAGTCGTATCTAACCTGTCCTCCGGGCTTGGAAGTACCAGTGCGTTCTGGGACAATTCATTTCACAGTTCCTCCTCCGCTTCCATTATTCTACTGATCTGACAGTGATGTAGAAGCCGCTTTAAAGGATGGAACTAAATTCAGCTTGCCAAGAGATGACACACTTAGCCACGGAGAGAAGAAATTCACAGGGTCATTTCGAGCTGGGACCCAATTCTGTTACTCCAGTGCAGGCTGGCTTTGAAAACGATTTTACTGACTCGTTCTGCAGGGTATTAACCGGGGTGTGGCCCGTACCTTGGTCCCGCTGACAGAGGGTTCAGCACTGCTATCATTGAGCACATAAGGAACTCCATTTGAGACTGTCAGGATGGAGCGGAGCAGGGCCATGTTCTTCCTTGGCTGCTTTTGCCAGGATCTGGGATGTAATTTGGCCCTAGACTATCATTTCTATCAAATCACCATGACTGAATTTGAACAGTGGCACTTAATTAACTGTGTCTCTGAAAACCCTGGTGCTTTGTACGTTAATGATACCTGCGTTCAGATTCGTGCTGGAGTATTTGTGAGAACGTTACCAGTGTCAGCTCAGCTTCTGGCTATAGGATAATGTAGTAACAAACAGCAGATGAGGAAGAAGGTGAGAATAAATATCTCTGCAGGTAGATCCTCTGCGGTTAGTTGGCTGGTTAGGTATCCATCATAGCAAAATTTTGGGCAAGACATTTGTGGCAACACATAACATAAGTATGCTTAAATAATTGAGCCACTTGCCAAGCTGTCAGGAGTTCAGCTTTTAAAGTGGAGGACACATTCCCAGAGGAATTTCTACACACACGGAGACATGAAGTATGTTTGTGAATGTGTGGAAACAGGAGATTGGTGTTAGAGCCAATGGTAAGGCATATTCCCAGAGTATTTCCTACTCCAGATATGTTGGGAACTCACGTCCCAGGGAGGAGGTAACTGCTGGAAAATACTGGCTTTGTCATGGGAGCCAACTTCTAGGTCTGTGCCGTGCTGTGACTTGACAAGCCAACTCTTTCAGTTTGGATATGGGAATGGATGTCACTTCAGGATGAGCGCTTGATTCTCCCATGACTTAAAGAATTGCAAAACATCATTTGTAGTTTTTAAATTCAGAGAGTCGTAGGCACATTTAGTTCAGAAAGGATCTCTGGAGGCCATTTAACCCAGCCTCCTCTCCAGAACAGGGATATTTTCAAAGCTAGATCAGTTGTTTGTGTAATTGTTTGCTTTGTGTTCTTGATATTGTTCCTGTTACAGGGCTTTTTTACTACAATGTGTAAGATTTCCAGTCGCTTCATTTGCTGGTTTTATTTCTGTGAAGTAGCTGTCAATAAAGCCCACCCTGCAGCGATTCCTGGCCTACCTCAGAGTCCAGAGGTAGCTTGTCTCTGTTTCTGGAGGATGTAGTTACTCACTAGGTGCTTTAAAGACATATGACATTTTGTCCAGCAGGTGATTCCCACTGGATCAGAACAAACAGTGTCTATGATATCTTGGCAGAGATCAGTGATCATGCCAGTGACTTGTAGAGTGCTGCCCCAGGCTGGCAAAGCTGTGTAAAGCCACTGTTGCATTAATAAATCCCGCTTGAAAGGATAGAAGTTTCAATCTTCAACTTGAGATTGGCTTTCTGAAAGGTTTCTAATCTTCCTTACCTTTCGTGCTTTAACTTAGTGATTAAATTTTGTGGTTTTAGAAACTAACTCATGGTTATTACCTCTCTGCTGCATTTCAGTAAAGTATCTTGGTTGTCTTGAGGCAGAAGACACAGCTCTTGGTATCCCCTCAGTATTGTAGATAAAAGGTATGTCCCACACACAAAGAGCTTGAAACTCCTTGCATTGGTGGTGAATGAGAAGCTCAGTCAGCTCAGCAATAGGAAATCTAACCTTGCCAGTATTTACAACAGCAGAAGACACTCCACAGACTTGACGATGGATCCTAATAGAGTTATGATTTGGAATAGGTGGGTGATATTTTCAATGTCAATAAATTTTGCCTCTCCATCCACTGTCTTGGCTTCTTAAGGAAAAACAGTGTGACATTCAGCAGCTTTCCGCAGAGTATATCCATGATGTAATAGCTGAGGTTAGTCCCACAGGCACTGTGCAGCCTGGAGGCACTGGCTAGGAAGAGCGTTGGTAGGTGCAGCTTTAATAAACATGAACATGTTGAGAAGAGTTAGTTTTCTAGCAAGAAGGATAACGAGATGTGAGCATCACTTGAAGTGAAAACAGAGCTGTAAGTAGCTGGAATTTGCTGTCGTCTGCCATCTGCGAGTTTGTCACCTACAAATCTCCATCTCTGTTGCAGCAGTAGCTCAGTCCAGCTTCCTCAGCCGCTTATGAAATAGCACTGCAAGTCTAGATTTTCACTGCAAAGGGCTTTTCAGCAGAGAGATGAGGATCTCTGTTGCTGCTCTCCAACCCCGAATGGCTCAACAGTAGGGAGGGAGACCAGCATCACAAAACTAAGGCTTCCCTTGGACCATTCCTGCTGGGAGACAGCGTTCCCAGGGTGCTGACACCGAGCTTATGTTCACGCACAATTCCCTTTCCTTTTGCTCCAGCTCTTGAGCAGACAAATACAGCTGGCCAGGCTCTTTCTTAATGTTCAGACTTGGTCAGTCCTGGAGAACAGTTCACTAGTTGCCTAACCACCATTACTCTGTTCAGTGTCGGTCTCCTGAAATGGGGCTGGAAGATACTGCAGCAGATACCATCACTGAGATGAAAGGACTGAATGACATGGTAAGAACTTGTGCTCACAAAAGGTCCTGCAGTGCTTCTTGCTACCGTAATGTTACTGGTGGCCTTGCCGAGTTTTAATGGGGTGATGTAATTACATTCCCCATATTCATGTTACCCCAGGTAGCGTCTGTTAGCTCTGTTTTTTCTGTAAGCTGCTTTAAAACCAGCTGCTGCATTCCACTCCAGAGGCTGCTGTACGACAGGGGTGAATAAGCCCATTCTCCTGCAGGGGCTGGCATCGGAATAACCGTGAGGCGACATAAGCTATTTAGTGGGTGCCAGAGGCAAAGCGACACGACAGCCCGAGGTGCCGTAATTCCTGAGAGCATGGCGCGCTGCCCAGAGCTGATGGCTGAGGGCTACCTGCAAATAAAAAGAGCTATTTATGTTAGAGGGCAGGTTTTAAATAGACTTCTTGTGCATTTGGAAATAGTTCACGTCATGTTTCAGGGTCAACTGCCCTTAGATATGTCTCTGCCTTTAATTCAACAGCCCACAGATATTATCTGTATGGGGCAGGATCCATGGAGCCCTCTCCTGAGCCCAGGGTTTTAATCACTGTCATGTCTGATGACTCCTGCAAGTTTAATTTTAGTTGCATGCCAAAGAGGCTGAGTTAACCACTGAGCAGCCAGCCCTCGCAACGCCTGAGGCAATCTACTGTAGCCATGTCTGGGAAAAGAAAGTATTCTTCCCATCTCCTCATTCGCTGACCATGATTCATGGAGTTCTCCCAGGCGCAGAGGTGAATTCATCAGGTCTCTGTCTCGCTCAGCACCACCCTGTCACAAGTCCTTGCTGTTTATTTTTAACTGAGAGGTGAGGAGCTGCTGGTGAGGGACCCTGTTTTGTCTGGTCATTGTACGCTGCTGCGGGTGATGGAGGCTCTTCCATCTGCTTAAACAGTCCATTGCCCGGGGCCTGTGAAGTGTTTCCAGATCTCTTTTCCTAGCTGTGAATCTGTGCTCATACCATCCCGCTGCTTCAGGGGACTCAGAGACAAGTGACATTTGCAGTGTTGCCACAACTGCCTCTCCCAAATAGCTGACCAGCCTACAGAGTCCAACCCAGAATAATCACTGAGTCTTCCTCCTTCTGAGGAGCCACAGTCAGGGCACTTCACACTCCGTCCTCCTGACTCTGCACCGAGTCTGTGTGCAGGCATCCCAGAGATCTGCAGGACAACAAAACCTGACCCATGCTGGCATCCCTCCCCCCAGACGCTTTTTGGCTTTGGAAGCCACCCGCCCTCCCCGTGGATGGAGGAGCAGGAGCGTGGGGCTTATTTCCATCATCTCCCTGGCAGTGGGGGTCCACGGTGGATGACCGGGGTATAATTTCCCATGACACATTTGTAGAAGAGCTTTTCCTTTCTACCTTGCAGACTCCACCAGTGACATGCCTGGGTGGTTTTGCTATTGCCTTTGTAGGCTGTCAGCATAGCAGGGGGGTACTTAACTGTGCCCTGCATTACTGTAAGCAGCCCAAGCACCTTTCTCCCTTGCTTTAACACAGCACAAGCTTGTTTCAACTAAGACAGATCCTGACAGCTTCTGAGACACGTTGGATTTACAACTGTGTAACAATCCAATCGTGCATCGAAACCGATGGCAGAATTCCCGCTGGGCTGGAGAGAGCAGGCTCCGTACGGGTCTGTAGTTCACAGTGCAGATCTGTTCTTGCACGAGATGGGACATCCTGGTTCTCTTGTCATGTAATGGTGACACAGCCATGGTGCATAGTCTGAGCTCAGAAGCACCCTCTGCATCCACATAAGTTTCATGGGAAGGAAAAACACCTTTTAAATGTAAACTGCTATATCTGCACGACAACAAACGTTCAGGTCTGGGCTACCAGTGAGTCCATTCTCAGACAAGGAATCTCATCACCTCCAACTCCTGTTGAAATCAGTGATACAAAAGCCTACAGTCAAACTTCAGCGTTCATTTATTTGCTTGACTTCCTTGCTTCACATCTCAGATAAATGATACACACCGCTAGCTGTTCTCCTTCCATGGGTAACGTTTCTGTTCTGATCTTCGGAGAACAGACTGGTGTCTGAGAACGTCCAGGTCAACCAGAGTGAAGGAGATGATGAGCAGATCTGAGCGTTAATGTCTTGGAAACGCTGGCACAGAGTTTAAGAAAGGAATTTATTATTGCCAGCGATGACTGCTTTGTACCCCAGGTCATTTTAGAGGCAGCAGGAATGAGCGGTTATTAAATACGATAAAGCTGATCTCATGTATTACACAGATGTTACTCTGTTTTCCTCACAATGAGAGTGCTGGTTTCCATTCTTAGTAGTAAAAAACTGCAACATTTTTAACAGCAGAATTCCCCAGAATTGCTAAAAGTGCCTCTGGAGACCTGAAAATGATTCAGGAGTGCTGTCCCCACAGCAGTGTCTTCTGAGCTGACCCTTCCCTTCCTTGAAATCCAAAGAAACACACAGTTTACCTAAGTTGTGTGTGATGATGTTGTGTTTGGGAAACCTGAGATTTTGTTTGCAGTTTAGTCCACAAAGAAGTGCCTCTAAACCAACACAACTTTTCAATGTGCAATAAAATAAAGCAGGTGAACACCCTTCCCTCCCTTTGCCTTCCTTTTCTTACGCTCTGGTTTGACTTGCCTGCTTTGACTGGCCCAGTCCCGCTGGCTGCTGGCTCACTTTCCCACCATGATGATGCGCCTGGCAGTGGTTTTTAGTATCTTTAGGCAATCCTTAAAGCTTACTTGGCCATACGTCATAATGTATTCCAATAAGGATAAAATCAGGTTTTGGAGCAAAGCAAGAAAAAAAGTTGTCGAGCTGCAGAGGAAAAATAGCGGTTATAATCCCTCTGTTCATGGCCTCGGAGGCAGAGTCTGAGACCTGTCGGTGCATTATAGATAACCTTCATTTCTGCGAGTGAGTCCCTGGGATTGTTGTTGCATGGAGTGCGATTATTCCAGGTAAGTTACTTCTTTTCTGTTTGTGAAATTGCTGTTCTAAGAAGGTTGTAGGTTATTTTTCTCTGTATGACTTAAACAATAGATTCTTACGGGTGTGCGGAGTAGTTAGGAAAAGCTCTTAACAGAATGTGCTAAAAGTCTAATGAATGTTTGCTGCGCTGGAGTGAATGCTCAGGAAAATCCTCGCTGAGTTTTCAACTCTCTTCTTTTCATAGGGAATGCAGTCGGATTTTTGGTGAAGATGGTCTGACGCTGAAACTCTTTCTTAAAAGGACTGCTCCCTTTTCTATTCTGTGGACTTTGACTAACTACCTGTACTTACTGGCTTTAAAGAAGCTGACAGCCACAGACGTCTCTGCCCTGTTCTGTTGTAACAAAGCTTTTGTCTTCTTGCTTTCTTGGATTGTGCTGAAAGACAGGTTCATGGGAGCGAGGGTAATGACATGCTTGATTTTCAACTCTCTCTTGTTTTCATAATTGCCTTTAAATCCATAAGCTATTGTGCTGCCACAGTACTGCCACATTATGGTATATATAGACCATGAAGCCATTTCTCATTTAATTTTATGATGCAGACCGAAGCCTGAAGATCAGTTAGAGATCGTAGTCTCCAGAGGTTACGTGATGTGGGATTTTAAAGAAGCTATTGCAGCTGAATGTAATTTGATGAATTAGAATAGGAGGACTTCCAGTTTCATGTAGAGCTCTTCTGGCTTGGGTTACAGTGCTGAAGTACAGTCAGTCAATTTTATTTTAAACATAATGATGAATGTTTAGGTTCTAACCAAAGCAATTGTATTTCTTGTTCAGGTAGACAGCTGTTTTCAATGAGTAATGTATTTTTCTTATGCCACCCTATTACTTTTTATACATGCTTATACATGTGCATATGCCAAATTTGGTTTGAAAGGAACATCAGCTGTTCTGCATGAAACTGTGCTTCACACTAAAGTGTTACAGGACTCACTGGCAGTAACGTGGACCCTGCAAAAAGACCAAAGAGAACTTGAGCAAAATGACATGCACCTGTATCTGGGGACAGGAAGCATGTTTCCCGTAATTCTACATACACAAATCTCCTAATATGCAGCAATTTAAGCTGTTGGCTTTATACCTTGGCTACGGAGTAGCCAGGCTTTCTGCCAGATGTGCTGATGCAGATTCCCACCATTGAAATGGCTCAAGGCCTAATGGTCAGGTTGGGTACAATCCTGCAGGAACTATCAAGAGACTTGAACTTCCATTACGAACTGGGTGTGATGCCCGTGACCAGAAGGGGCCACTGGCAATTGGATTTAAGTTCCATGGAATGCGTGACAGATGAGAACACTCATCTCAGTGATGAGTTTTTTAAACAAATGAGCACAGCAGCTGTTTTTGGTTAATGGTGTGATAGAAGGGTTTGGAAGTGAAAGGAAAAGGCATCCTGTCTCACAGGCATTTGATCTCGCTCTTGGAGCAGCCACCAGCACACTGAGCAGAGCACTGTGCTTGGGGTTTGGGAATGGAAGAGGAAATTGTTTAGAGTAAAACAGTTGCCCTAATTTCTCAGTGAGACAGAGCTGCCTGGGCAGTTAGTAATGGCACGGGGCCATCGCACTAGTGGACTCTTGGGTAGGGATCTGCCAGCAGAGTTTCGCTGGACTGGCTCAGTGGAGGGTCTCTGCAGACCAGGCAGAGGGGAGGAGGTGAACCTATGTTTCACAGACCTCGGCCATAGTGCCCTTGAAGGTAAGGCCACGGACATGTCAGCTTGCAGTGCTAAAGCCAGACACTTGTGTATCTATTTCACATGCAATTTAAAGTATAGAAGCATCAAGTAAATGTGACCTACCCTCAGCCTGCTGATGACTAACTCGAAGGATAAGCAGGGTTTGAAATCCTCAGTTCTCCTCTACAGAAGTTAACTGGAACGGTAACTTCCCTCCTCTGCCCTTCGATCATCTCAGGTTCCAGCTGAAAAAATAGGAAGTTTTGTACCCTTTAAGCTAGCTTTTATCTCAAAGCAGCATCTTCCTAGAAAAACAAGCATAGCTCTGGTATTTTTCTTGCCTCTTCTCTTAAGGAAACCTAGATGAAAAATACTAAAGGTATTTTCAGTTATTAGTTATTTTTCACTGACTAGCAAAACCATTGCTATAAATATGCATCAGTATTAATGTTGTAAACACCATGAGGTTTGCACAAGAAAATACTGGCAGAAGAATTGAGCAGCAAATCCTGCACATAAAAGAAACTGGGTTTTGCTGCGAACTCACAGATTCTTGGTGCATGGCGCTGGCAAGGTAGTTAGCGGCATTTTCCAGCAGCCCTCCTGCCAGAATAACACTTAATAATGTTAATAACCACGCAGGAGAGTGTTTGAGAACTAAAATACAACGAAGCAGCGTGGACCCAGCTTTTTGTGCTTTGAATGCCTCTGCTGCTTCCACCCCCTGGCCTCTCAGAGAGCGAGTGTAATGAGGTTATTTGGGCAGTAAGGAGATAAGAGATAAGGGTTTAATCATGTACTCTGAGCCGGTGTTTTTGCGAAAGCACTCAGCACCCAGGAGCACAGCCAGTGTTTCAGGGTTGCTCAGCTCCCAGCAGCTCTTTCAGAGCCATCGGGCATGTCTGTGGCGCATGGGCGGTGGGGATGCAGCCGGTGCCTGGGACCTGAGACAGCTTTCACCTGCCTGGGCTTGAGAAACAGCAGCTGTCAAGGCTCAGCAGCTCTGCAGCAGGTTTCCAGCATCACCAGCTCCCTGCCTGCCTGATGTTGCTGCAAGCAGCCTCCGAACCGCCCACAGGTGCCCACGGGCACGTGGGAGCTGCACAGCCAGCTGCCCGACAGCTCTCCGATCGCCTGGCTATGTGCCGGCATGCTGCTCCCACATACCCAGGAAAGCAGCCGCTGGCCAGGCTGGAGGGCTGAATTTCCAGCTGGGCTGTCTAAAGACAAACCTTTCTTGATGGCCCCCTTATGGTACAGCATAATCTTGCGGGTGGAAGCATTGGCTAGCTGCAGAAGGGCTGCCGGAGGCTGCACGCAGAGGTTCGGCTGCCCTGGATGTGTCTGAGCTATGCAGGGGGTGCGTTCTGCAGTGGGATCCACGTGCCTACAGTGGTGATGCTGTAGCGTGGGAAGAAGCTCGAACCCAACCTGAGAGAGAAAAACACCAGCTGGAGAAAGAGCATTCATATGAGAAGGCCATATAGAGCAATGGCTATCTAGCTATTTACCTACAAAAGTGGTGCAGGTAGACCTTTGGTACCTTGAGCACCTCTTGCCCTGCACAAGGAAACCACGCAGTCCCTACCGGCTCTGAAATCTTCTTTGCTTGGACACTTCAGAACATCTCACAAATTAGTAACCTACCCATGAAACATGTCCAGACAGCTTTGGCTCAGAGCAAACACAAATACTTAAAAGCCTTCCCGTATTTGAGTGGTCCTGTTGGCTTGTGTTGCTTAGATCAGTGTTTGCGTGGTTGAGACCTTGGTTGTGTTTCAGCTGTAAAGTTGACTTAATGCTTGTTAGGTAGGTGTGGAGTGGTTTGGGGACGTTTTCTCCTCCCAAAGGTTGACTCTAGCCTGGAGACAGGTTGGTTTACTACAGCACCTCTTTTTCTGCCGTGCTTCAGGTGGGAAAAATTGTTCCTGAGTAAAATGTTGGTTGGCCTTGCTCTCTACCAGGGGAAGACCAAAATGAAACAAAAAAAAAAAAAAAAAAGGGAGACAGGCGAATTTCATTTCTTACCTAGGAGGCTCCAAAAGAAAGTTACCACCCTGCTCCATTAATTAAAAGCCTTGTTTAACGAGCTTTCTGCTACAACAGCCAGCTTGGGTTCAGTGTGCCCTTGGTGCTGCTCGTCAGCGCTCAGGTTTCTGAAGCAAATGCATGACAAGCGCGAGGAAGAGGCCAACTGTGCAAATGCAGTGGTGTAAAATTTGCAGGAAGAGCTTTGAACATGAAACTTAAATAATGTTCTTGCCGTTTCCCAGTGTCAGGTCTTATTTATCTAATGTCTTGTGAGATGATGGTCCATATGTGTCCATCATTTTAGTTGTTTCAGGAAAAAGAAAGCACTTGGCTTTCTAAATATTTGATTAAATTAGGGAAGTGGCTCTAAGCTGGTGTAGCCAAACTGGGAAGATGTTTTTCCCAATAGGAAGAATCTCCTGTCGGGGATGATGGATCTACTCATTTTCACTAATACGAGGAAAGGACTCACTTGCAGGGTCTGGGCGATGAGTGCACCAAGAGTTAAACCTCAATCCTCTCCCTTGGAAGAAGGCAATAACTACATTGCACTTTTCTGTTTTGCCTTGTCGGAGACGTTGCTTGATATATTACAGCTGAAGTATTCCTGCTGACAGCTGAAATGCTACATCTGAATTTATGAGCAAGGCAGGATGAGTGCAGCCTGAGATGAAACCAACCAGGCGGTGTAGCAGGTCAAGGGCTCCTGGAACTGATAGAAGGGGCCATGCTGGTGTCTAGAGGTCCTGGGTGCAATTCTGCCTTGCTTCAGGGCTGGGACTTCCATAGTGCTTGTATCTCAAAGATAAGCTGTAAGGAGAGCAGCAGCGATACACAATTCCATTACTAAGACATTACTCACTAAACCAAAGGTAGGAGAGGAAAGCTCTGCAGGGACCGTTCCTGATGAACAGGACTGAAACTCATTTTTCTAAGAGTTTACCTTTGGTCTGCTCACAGGTCCTTGGGTAGATGTAAGCTCAGGGATCAAAATAAGCATAGCTGCATCTTGGGTGACGGTGTGTATGTCTTGTGCTAGATGTGCCCTGACTTCTCAGCAGGGTGGACAGCAGAGGGTGGTGTCTTCCAGCATCCCAGCTCACTTCAGGAACGAGGGCCAGATGCCCATTTAGACCCTGAAAAGTGCAGTGTGCTCCCCTGTCCTCCTCAGCAGCTCAGTGGTGAGAGCCCTGAGTCCAGAGATGGCAGTTGTGGATCCATGTCCCTCCTCTGGATGCAGGGACTCAAGCCCCCCTCCCCGGGTGGCCTGACTGCTGGGATGCGTTACTCTGGGAAGGAATTCAGTTTCCTGTGAATTAGGAGGTATCAGCAGTGTCTTCAGGTTTCAGTGACAGCTGGGCAGCTTTGTTGAGCTGGAGCTCGGAGCTTGGATGTTTTAAACAGAAGTAAGGTGGAATATAGACGTGCCCTGTGGTTTGTGAGGAGGGTACCCATGTACCTCGGTTGCTGGTAAAATAGGGCTAAGGGTGAGAGGGAAGTACTTGAAGCTGCACCTAGGAGATGAGTTGCCCAGTGAAGGTGTTGTCCTAGATACCCATGGGATTGACTCCACTCTGGAGCTGATTCCTGGTTCCCCATTGTCCCCCATGTGTGGACACCTCTACCTGAGCGAGGCATGTGTCCCTGTCCCGTGTGTCCCTTGAAACATGGTTTTGCTCTACTGACTGACTCTGTTGAAATTGTTTTGTGGGGTTTTTGTGCTTGTCGCCTCCGTCTGGTTCACATCTCAGTAGGAGTATTAGTGGGTTTTCTGGGCCTCTCGAGACCTGAAAGTCAGACTTCTCTGCAAAAGGACGCTTGATTGATCAAGATTCCTTTAAAGGCTGTGGTGCGAAGCTTAGGTTTGTCTAGTAGTAAATATTTCTTAGATGAAGTTTAAGGAGATTTTCCAGGAAGCAAGTGTCCATCTCACATCGGTGCTGGCTCAGGAGCTGTAGTGGAGCTGCAGCAGCAAGAAGGTGAAGAGCCCTGCCTGGCTCAGCAGTTGAATTTGGGAGCCAGCTGCTGTGGCGGGGTTTGTGGAAGTTGGCGCTGATAAGGTGAACCACTTGTTTCTTCCTTCATGTGAACAAGGAGAGCCTGCCTTGCCTGTCCTGAGATTTAATGCTTCTCTGGGAACACAAAACAGGGGCTGAACCTTAAATGTCGCAGCTGATTCTGTAACAGCCAGCTTTGGGTATCTGCGTTTGTGCATCTTCTGCTCTACATCCAGCTCTAGTACACGAACAGCCTTTTTTTAATGAGAAAATTTTTAATGTAATACTGGTTTTTTTTAAAAAAATCTCAATTAAAGCCCCTGGCTTTCAGAAGTGGCGCTGTGATTTTCCACAGGCCTGAGGAAACATGTTCTCCTCCGCAGTCTGTGGAAGCCAGGTATTCAGTGTCCTTGAAATTCAGACACTGTATTTACCTGCTGAGGGCAATAGAGAGCAGGAGTTTTTCAAAGAATAAAACATGCTGGGATCCCTGCCACTCCCTTAAGATCCTTGGAGTCAAGACCCAGGTACAGGGTAGTTAATTATTTCTGGTCTTTTCCTTTGAAGCTCCTTGGAAGCTCTGTCTGGGGTTTTCAAGTGAGGCCAAAGCCCTAAGCACAAAGGGTAAAGGCTTCGTAAAGAAATTTGGTCGTGCCTGTCCTGGAAAACTGGTGGGGCTGCTGGGAAATACCATGCATGGCCAGGGCAGCCTGGGAGAGCTCCCAGTGGTGCACTGGTATTGCACAATGCAGGGTCATTCTCCTCGGGGGATGTCCAGGAGGATCAGCCATCTAAACGACTGCATTTCAAGCCAAATTGGTGGCGTCGATAAATATGTCTCTTGCGGTATAGTAGAGCATAACGTCTTAAAATTCCTTGATGTTGGAGTCGTGCCTCCAAAGTGGGTGTTCAGCTTATAAAACACTTAGTGGTGGATGTTCTGTCAGTAGGTCCCAGGAGAATTTGCAATGCCATAGATACACACGGCTGTCAGCCCATACACTTCCATCACATTTCACATCGCTCCCAACCATACATGATTTTCCCTCTTTAAGGGAAAGCAAGTCAGAGAAGGTAGCTGGTGACACTCATTGAAACCCCGCGCACTGATACTCTCTTTCCGAGTAATGAAATCACGCCGAGCTTTACGTTGCTTTGCTTTGTCTGTGCAGATAGTTGCAGCAATAATGGCAATCACGGGCATCGTAATGATGGCATACGCAGATGGTTTCCAGGGTGATTCCATTATCGGGGTAGCATATGCTGTTGGATCAGCCTCTACATCTGCATTGTATAAGGTAGGTCATAACTGTTTATTAGGATTCTTATATCCGTTATTCTGTTAAAAAAGCACGAGTACAAAGCGAATCCCTATAAAATAAATGTTTTATCTCATCCATCCCTTCTGCATCATTCATATTGTGACCATGTCAGGAAAGCTGCTGTGAGGGTGATTAGCTGTAGCTGCCAAATACTCGGAACGACTTTGTTTTATGAGCCTTAATGAAATCTCCGTTACTACGCTGCGAGGAGCTTAGTATCGTCTTTTAATCGTTTCCTGCCACCCCAGTTTATCGACACTATTTCGAGGGACTCGCCATGTGCAGCAGGGAGGAGAGTCTGAATGCGGGTGGTGCCGCTGTCCCCGAGCAGGGACGGTTGAGCGGCTCGTCCCCGCTCTGCACTGCAGCTCTCTTGCGTAGTCTGGGCTCGTGCTGGGCGAGGAGCCCCTGCGTGTGCCTGGTGCAGGTGATGCACTGGAGGCACGCGGGGCTTTGCCTTCTGCTTGAAAGTAGAGGCTGCTCTCAAAGGTGAGGGATGAAGAGGGGAAGGACCTGTCTGAGTTAGAAACAAGCTGGGCTAAATATGGCTGTATTTATTGTCAGCTTGGGGAGGGCGAAGGGTAAAGAGGAGCAGAAGTCTGGAGTTAGTTGTAGTGGGATAAGAAGTTGCCTCCTGACCTGCTCTAGTCGCAGATGTACCTGCTCACTGCACAGGGGTTGGACTTGATGAGCTTTGAAGATCCCTTCCAACCCAAACCAGTCTGTGATTCTGTGCTTCACAAGTGACTCAAAGTGCAGGAATTTAGGCTCATGTAGGACAAATCCTCCCCGAGGCTTGGGCTGCAGCGAGACCCTCCAGGATGGGCTTTCTTCTCACAGCAAGTTCATGCTGTGGAAGTCGCTGGAGTCCCCTCACAAATCCCAACAGTGCTGAGCACAGCCCAAATCCCATAACTTCCTACATGAGTGGTGGAGTCCTTGAGCTCTTAGTTACACCTGCTCCTCATGGCATTTTGTATTAAGCTTTGTTAAACAGAGTCAACTGTCCCCACAGTAACAACATGGTGTTCCCTTCTGTGCTAAAACACAGGGAAGGGCAGAAATCGGACCAAAGCTCCCCTTGCAAAAGTTCTGTAGGAGAGGGCTGGGTTGTGGCTGCGCTGTCCTGGTCAAGCCTGTCTCCTCAAGGGAGTGGAGAGTGTGCAGGAGGGCTTTGCTTCCCACGACAGGCATGAAGTCTAAAGCCCTGCTCTCTTCTTCCTTTGCAGGTTTTGTTCAAAATGTTTCTTGGAAGTGCAAACTTCGGGGAAGCGGCTCATTTTGTGTCTACCCTGGGCTTCTTCAATTTAATTTTCATCTCCGTTACCCCAATCATACTGTATTTTACAAAAGTGGAGTACTGGTCCCCCTTCTCTGCTGTGCCGTGGGGTTACCTGTGTGGTGTCGCCGGTCTCTGGTTAGGTATGTGATAAAAAAACTTACTTCTTTTTCTAGCCCTTCTCCTCTCCCCCAATACAAAATTAGCCTCAGGCACAAACAGTTCTCACCTGTAAGACAGCCGAGCTCTCGCACAGGTTAAGTATGTGCAAAATAATGGAGAAATTATTCATGTTTTTCATAAGAAGCCTTACTACTAGTATTAACAGCAGAGAGTAAACATACTAATTGTCTGCTTTTCATCTTTGCACTCCTGTCGGGGCTTCATTGGTAGTTCCCTGTCTCTGGCACAGCTCGATTGCTGTAAGTCCAGTTCTACTCAGCTCCTGGAATGCTCTGTGCACTTCACGGGGACCCACAGCACTGGGGCTCCTCTCTGGGGGTGCTGCAGGTCTCCAGGCAGAGCTTGCTCAGCTTGGCATTAGCCTGCAAAGGCTGCTGCTGTGTCTTCTCCTGAGGTCTTCACCTCTCCTCCTCCCTTCCACAGTGCTCCCTCTTTCAGAGCCGCAGTTGCTGTCCTCTGACTATGCTGAGGATCTCTTGGACTCAGCCCAGGCCTGTTTTAATTTCCAGATGTAACAACAGCCTTTCCTTTAGCAAAGACTCATTTCGTAATTGAAGAGGTTTTTGTCTTCACTACGCGTATATTAAACGGAGACAAAGAGGATGGCGTTGCCCGGTGTATAGCCCATCCACACAGCCATCCTGGGATGTGGCCGGGCTGACAGCTGAGGGGCTCTGAGCACCTTGAAACTGCTCTGACCAGAATTGCAGCTGCTCTGCCAGCACCAAAGGGACAAACAGTTGGGATGATGATTTATCACCCAGCGAGCTACCCAAGTGGAGAATCCCAAACACCAGGAACCAACTTCAGGGAGCGGAAAACTTGCTCCTTTTACTTGGGACTCACCAACAGGACTAGGTGGTGGCTAATGGGTGGACCTGGGGTCCTGCCATGGCACCCAGCACCAGCCCCTGACTTTGAGAGCTGGCGGAATCCCTAGGGAATAGCATGAAAGGGAAGTTTCTGCGGTTTGCTTTTGGTGTCTCAAGGAAATTGGAGCTGGCTGAGCATGCTGTCACGTAAAAAAACCGGCACCCCGTAAATTAACAGTGTTGAAGGTTTGTACTGCTCTCAGCTTTCATTTTGCCTTCAACATGGCAGCAAGACCATGGTCTCACTCCAGTCTGATTAGTTAACTTCATCATTCAGCATCCTCTAGAGTATGGTTTCCTGCTGCCATCACCTCTAGCTGGGCTTTCATCAGTGAAATGTCCTACTCAGACAAGGACAACCCAGCCTCAGCCGAGAGGGGCCTCTGGGATCAACGTCCTTCTGATAGGAGGAGAAATGGTGGCTCATGGCAGCAAAACTAGGTGGTTGTATCTGGTTTAAAGCTTGGACAAAGCTGTGAGATAGGACTGTGATAACATCGGTATTACAGTTTGCCCTCTCTCTTCCTCAAGCAGAACTTCCCCTCATTTCATACTCACAGTTGAAAAATTAAAAATCAATCACTTTGTGACAACTGCCTTATTGTGCTGTGGATACTGAGCGTCTGGTGTTTGTAGAGTCAAGGTGGAGGAGAAAAGTCTCACTCCAGTGTTTCTCCCCATAATCATGTTATTTCCTCTGTTTTTCCCTAGCTTTCAATATCCTGGTTAACGTCGGTGTTGTGCTCACGTACCCCATCCTGATCTCTATCGGCACAGTACTCAGCGTCCCTGGAAATGCAGGTATGTTACCATGGTTGCTGGGGGAAAATAAGCACATGGGCCTGCAGGCCACAGAAGCACTTTATTGTCTAAATAGTCAAAACCTGTTGTCATGTACATCAAAAGCTTCCATGGATGCGCCTGGTGATGGTGGGTGTTCCTCTTGAAACATCTCTTTCTTTAGGGGAATGCAGGACAGAGCTGCGAAACAGTAGCACCTGTAAGAGGCTGCTGAAGGGCGCAGGTGTGCGGTTGTTGCTGGTTGTGGAGTTGGGAGGCTGGACCTGGAGGTGTCAACGCCAGCTTTCTGGCCTGCATGCTGCTCTCTCCTCATCACTGGTCCATGCAGCCCAAGGAAGCATGCTGCTGATGCAATGCACCGTAGATAAAATTACCATAAAGTACCTTCCCTTTCAAAGCAGCAATGGAAACCTTGAGGCTTAGACCAGCCCTACTGGGCTTCCTCAGAGCCTGCGTGAAGGTGGTGAGGAGACATGGCACCCCCAGCACCAGGAGCTCAGTCAAAGCTGTTCTCTGAACTCAAGGAGCTGCTCACTCTAAAGGATTGTTCAGCCTGGAGAAGAGGAAGCTTCAGGGAGACCTTTTTGAGGCCTTTCAGTACTTAAAGGGGGCCTGTCCGAAAGCTGGGGAGGGGCTGTTCAGCAGGGGCTGTTGGGACAGGACAAGGGCTGATGGGTTCAACTGGGAGAGGGAGATCGAGAGCAGAGAGAAGGGAGAGATTGTTTGTGCTGAGGGTGGCGAGAGCCTGGCCCCGGTTGCCCCAAGAGGTGGCAGAAGCCCCATCCCTGGCACCATGGCAGGTCAGGTTGGCCCTTGGGGCTCTGAGCACCCTGCTCTGGTTGCAGATGTCCCTGCTCACTGGAGGGGCATGAGCTTTGAAGATCCCTTCCCACCCAAACTGTTCTGTGACTCCACAATTGAGAGCAACATGGCCAGTATCACAGCCAGAGTGCAACACGCAGGGTATGGAGCTGTGCCAGGCTGGTCTTATGCTGTAGATCATCCTGCTGCAGTTTCGATGCCATCGATGTTTGTTCTTCACAGCTGTGGATCTGTTGAAGCACAAAATGATCTTCAGCGTAGTGAGGCTGGGAGCCACCATCATCATTTGCATTGGGTTTCTGCTGATGCTGCTCCCTGAGGAATGGGATGAAATAACCCTGCGGTTCATCAACAGCTTGAAAGAGAAGAAAAGTGAGGATCACACCGACGACATCACAGAATCCAGCGTACACACGAGAAGCAGAAGTAGAGCCAATGGGACAGTGTCTATACCACTAGCTTAGGGCTGGTGGACTTCAACTGCACGCAGATGTATATTCTGTGAATATAGCTTAAATATCCTCACCCCTTGTATGCTTAAAACTGACATTTACTCTGAACTGGGGATGAACTGTAAGATAAGAGAAATATGTCTATAATAAATGTTTACATTTATACACTTATCAAGGAACGGGTGTAAATAACTACAATAAAATGTTTTGTAATAAAAAACATTTACGCTTGTGTCTTTCTGAACTGATGGGTTTAAGACAGGAGTCAAGTCTCCATCATTTCTCTCCTTTTGCTGGCCAAAGTAGAGCCCTTCTCAGGGACGCAAATCCTGGATATTTCCAGATACTCTCAAAACTGCACATGTCAACTTACTTTCAGCAGAGTGACCTTTCCGGGAGGGGGTAGTTTTAGGAAGCCATTTCAAACTGCTCCCAGCGTTGTTGAGATTTTGTTTCTGAAAGAAGCCAAGGTTCATGTTGATACTAGGAATTATTACCAAAATAAATACTCTGCGACATGCAAAACAGTTACTTTTTCATTAAGTTACATTATTATGAAATAAGGTGATGAAAGCCACTTCCCACATAGCCTGGACATGCCACAGTACTGGTAGCCCTTTACTAAAGCCAAAAATAGCCTCATTTGTCTCTTTTTCTCCCAGAAAAGCTGGACCCCCCAGGTGAACAACAAGCGTCTCATGAGAGATTGAACACCCTGGATCTCCAGCGTCCTTGGGAAATGCCAGTTCCTGTTTCCTTTGGGCCAAATGAATGGTTTTCTTAACCTCCTCTGTGGACAAGTCTTTCAAAAGCCGAACCAAGCAACCTACCCAGTTCATTCCCTAAGCCTGTCACGGTGTAACCTGGGCTGGCTGATTTCTCCTACAGCATTCCCAGGATCGGCCACGCAAGATTACTTTTATTTGAGAGCATTTGATAAGCAGACAAGCTTTTTTCCCCCCCTTTTTTAAAGGAAAAATAGAAAAAACTGGGAAGTATCACAGCTTTCTGAGCTCTGCTGGGCCTGCCCACTGTTGGTGAGGGTGATGGGCAGCTAGTTGGGGTTTTTGATGGTATTTCTGCCAAGGAAGCCACCATGCTTCTTACTAAAGTAACAGCAAGAGCACAAAGCTGCGGAGCCCATTGCGCCTCCTCTCTCCGCAAGCATGTCCTGGTGCCCTTGTACGGCACCGATGCACAGTGTGGGGTGGTCCCACAGGAGCCCCGTGGTTTGGAGAACTTCGCGTGGACATCGCTGGTCCCAGGAGCAGCGGTGGCAGTGATGGGGCTGGAGGGTGGCAGGCAGCCAGCGTGTCCCCATGACCATTAGGGCTTAATACTGCTGCAAAGCAATTCACATAAAAAAATAACAAACCTCACCTTTTTATTTGACTCTATCCTATTTGATGCTTTTTTATCTTTTAACGTTCATGCCTAGACTGTTCCTTGCAACCAGCAGAGCTAACGAAATGTGTCAATTTAAAAAATAAAAACCGAACCGGGGCTCTTTCATCACACAGCTGCAGAATTCGGGCTCTAGAAACCAAGACACACATTAAAAATATTCTAAAAAAGTGCATTGCATCGAAGAGGAGATACCGATCGGCCGACACGGCTGAGAGCAAATAGCATATGGCAGTTGGGCACCACCCCAAGTCCATTTTGGAGCTGATGTATTCATTTACATTGGTAGGTTCAGAGAAGTGTTTTACTGAAATTTCAGCTCCTGCCAAACCGAACACATGGGAAAAACAAACACTGCCTTGCAGTATGCATCGATGAGTATGGTTTGGCAAGCAGCCTCGTGGCAGCATCTTCAGGCCCAGGACTGGATCCTTCAGGGAACCTCAGTGAGTATTCAGCAGGAAAAAAATCACGTGAGATCCCAGTGTTAGAGTCAGTTTTCCCCTGCTTGAGACATTTCATGGCCAGAGGCACAGTGCGTTACTGTGCCAGCCTGCCACTCTCTACGAGCAGCCCCAGTGCATGTCCCATCCCCAGGGACCAGTGTTTCCCTTGTGTTTCCGCAGGGAGAAAAGACATGTAGCTCTGAGCCCAGCAGCCACCTTCCACCTCGTATTGGGCTTCACACACATCATCTAACCCAACCCAAGCTCTCTGCTAGGAGCAAGTGTCCCCTGTGTCACTGCCTGTACAGCGACCAGTGCTGAGGGTTGAACCGGGGCTGTAGAAGACTTTCCCCCCTCTGCCACTGCTTTGCTCCCCCCAGCCCATGCTACAGGTAGGCAGGACAGACTTGTTCTTCCATCCTTCCCACCGTCAGCCCCGGGCAACATCCACTGCTGTAGCCATGAGTGCCCCAGACCCCCAGAGGCAAGCAGGTACCTAATCCCTCGGTTGCATTGTGCCCAGACACTTTCCAGGGGCGTTCCTCTCACTCAGCGACTCCTTCAGGCCCCCTCCTTCACCCACTGCCCAGCCTGCAGTTTATCTTCCTTACTAAGTGAGGAAGGGGGTTGTTTTCCCTAGAGCAGAGCTCAGCCGGAGAAAACCCATTAAACCCAAGAAATGAGACAGTAAGCGGAGGCTATTTTGCATGATGGTGGTGATGATCCATCAGAGGACTGCAAACCAATAATCAGTGCCCGTCAAGTGACCGACTGGATGTAGTTACCTCTGATGCTGTGGGCATCTCCAATGAGCCCTTCTACTGCCTCCAGCAACGTGAGGGTTTCATTTCGGTTGCACCGTCTCATTTGCACCCCAAGGAAAACGTCAGTTTTGATCCAGCAGCCGCGTTACCAGATTCTCCTTCACGCCAGGGCCCGGCTCTCTGGAAGGAAAACAAAATGTGCTGCGAATAACCCGCCTCACACATTGCCGCCTGCGCACGTCCTCTCCGGAGGGCTCAGCGACCAGGCACCACAGACAACGTTATCCCGGCATGAGCAGCCTTGGCTGGGATAAGATGAACGTCCCCTGTTAACACAAGCGACAAGGAACAGAGTATTTCGTGACTTTACTGATGCGTAACAACGGGATCGATGAGCTGCACCGCTGTGTATCCCAGCCAGTGAAATGGTGCTGGATTATTTTCCTCTCTTCATCACTTCTGCAAACTCTGTGCCTCTCTCTGTGGGAAAATGCCCTGCCCAAGTCATGGCACTGCTGTACCCTTGAGCTTTTCTCTGTTTCTTCCTTCTAAGGCCATCAGAGCACTTAGGGATCAATGACTGCAGTTTGACTACAGTAAATTTCCTGGAAAAACCAATTCTGGCAAGTTCAGTATCACTTACAGGTTCCACATGAATTTGGTGGAGGGTTTCAGGCAATAAAGGAAATGGGAGAAAGGTATAAAGGGGTTCCAGCTCTCCTGAGAGGGACCATGTGCTGTCCCTAACAACAACGTATGGGACCAAAGCTCCTTCTGGCCCCACGTTTCCTCAGCACAGCGCTTGGGAACTGAACCTGAAATACAGATAAAACGCTGCGGTAAATAACCTCCCAGTTAAACGTCACCAGGAAGGCAGTGATGAAGCCAGCCTGGAGCTCAGGCATACCTCAACCCATCCTTCCCCCATAAGATGCCATCGGCTGGTGCTAAAGTCAGGTTTAAGTGAGGGGAGGTTAACACAGGATCACTTGTGCTGTAGCAGGGGCTGTCGCTGCTCACTCTCGAGCTGAGCAGGTTGAAACGATGCAAACAACCACATGCACATGCACAGGTCACTTAGCAAAGCCCCCAGCAGCCACACAACACCCTGCACAGCCACAGGCCAGGGAGCCTGGGTGAAGGTCCACATGGGCAGTTTTGGTGCTGTGGTTCTAAGTGATAATATTTGGGAGCCTCTTCCAGTACCATTGGGCCCTTCTGGGTCCCAGTTCAACCCCAAACTTGCTTTCGGTTTGCCCAGCAACCTGAAGGAAGGGCTTTGTTCTGCAGCCTGCCTTCCTCCCCCCACCCCAAAGCCACAACTGCTGCTCTTGGCCCTCTTGGCTTTACAAAGTAAAGGTGTGGGGAGATCAAAGAGCAGCTCCAAGGTGCACAGATGCTGAGATTTTAGAGATTTGCAGGGAGATAATGGTCATTAACTGATGCAGCACCCAGGTGCTGCGCAGTGTGGTCGGGCCAACATCCTTGGGCACGTGTGGCACAGAGCGGTACCGCAGCAGGGGAGGTGGGACCTGGCGCTTAGGAACCAGCCAGAAGGATACCGCATCGCCTTTAATGCAAAGAGGAGCATCTCTTCACCCAGAGATGAAGCGCTTGGGGCAATATCAGCCTTGGGTACACCTGTCCCTTTGCAACGCCCTTCCTTGAACGGCAGTACAACAGGCAGTAGTACCATCCTGCAGGGCAGGCAGGGAAATCCATATGGCTTGGAGAGAAACCTGGCCAAGAGCGGGGGTTTGGTGGCCTGAGGAGCAGGGGAACCCTGTGAGGACTTCAGCAGGGCCAGGGCCAAGGCATCACATCCAGGCGAAACACCCAGATACAGCACGGGAGGCACCGGCTTTAACATCCACGGGGGTTTTCCACTGCTCTGACACATCTGCCCTTGCACTTAATTCACAATTTTCCCAAGCTGCTTAACAGGAATGACCTGTTCTCAGCAGGGGAACAGGGAGGGGGGAAAAATGGAGAAATGGACAGTCTGTGCACTGAGAAACTCAGGAGGGACGCAGGGTGTTGATCTTCTATTTTCATATGAAAAGAAGGGGAAAAAAAGTACAGGCTGATCTACTCTGCTCCCTTGTGCCCTGTGCGATCTGTCGTAAAGCAAAGTCATGAGTGATGTTGGTGCTTTGTGGCTGAAAACACAAACTGACTAGCTTGCTCCAGCAATGAGTAATTTCTTCTGGGAGGTGCCACCCCTAACCAGTGGCATTTTGCAGCCCTAAACCTCCCCATTTCCATCAAAGGGGACTTGAGTGCATCACCCATGGATCTACTGGCCATGAGTGCTGGACACTTGGCTCTGCCACGAGCCTTGTTTCCCTGTACAACCCTCCCCCTCGCACTCCTCTCCCATGAGAAAAGCCAAAAGAGGCCCCACTCTCTCCAAACCAATACGGGATCGCTCCAGGAAGCCCAGTGAGATGAGCTGCTTCTAAATGAACCCCATCCCTGACACCATTTTGAGCTCTCCACGTTTGAGTTTTCCACGTTTCGCAGCTGAACCCACCGGTGCTCTGACCTTCTCTTGCAACCCTATTGCTGCCAACCCCCCACCCTGCAGTATTAATCTTGTTGCATGAATAATCCTCCCGACATAATTTCCAACCACTCCACCTTGGAAATGAACAGCTCCAAAGAAACTGGGCCCCCGAACACCTTCGCATGCCTCAGGAGCAGATGGAGAAGAGCAGATCTGTCCCTTACACACCGATCCTGCAGCAGCCCCAAAACTGCAGAATGTGACTCACTTTGGCCAACATTTTCAGGTGGGTTGGTGCTAAAGCTGCATTTCCCCCGCTCAGTGCCACCAGACAGCAGGAGCAAGGGTGGAGGCTACTCCTTGGCCAGCCCCTGTCCCCAGCCTGCTTCTCCCACACAGGGTGGGAGACACTTTAACCCTTCTAGCCCTTCAAGGATTTAATTTCCTTCTGAAAATTGAAGATGTAGCAAAAAAGCTGCCTGTAGAAATACCTCCAGGACAGCCCATGACCACCTGAGGTGGTGCCCCTGGTTGAAAATCACTTGTAGGTAAAAAACAAAGCTTCTCTGAGGTGCTGGCTTCCATGTCTCCAGCAGCAACAGCCACCTCTCGTCCCCGCAGGGGAATGGTTGGGACGGGTCAATGTTTAACTGAGCAGGGAAGGACGCGTGGGCATGTCCGTGGGAGTCAGCCCCAGCCTCGGCGGTTGGCAGGGAGCTCCTTGGGCCCCACAGGCGCTCACAAAGATCCCTCCATGTTCAGGGAAGACAGAGCATTAAAGAGTTTTCCTTCTCCTTTCAAAGCCACCACTCTGCAAAATGGGACTGAGCTCTTCCAAGGCACACCCCAGGGTGACCAGGGTGGCACCGATGCGTGCTGGGGAGGACCCACCCGCTCTCACTGCCCAGTACCAGCTCTCCGTTGTGCCAGGACAGCCTAGTCTGCACCCACCATCCTCAGCAGAGTGGGGAAACCCCACCTTTCACCAGCAACTTCCACCTCTCCGGGAGACCTGGTATGGGAGGTCTGCAGGTAAGGGGGTCATCACCGAATGATTGCGAAGCGCAGGGCAGAGACCCCTGGGGCATCAGCTGGGGCTGCGATTTGCTCGCTGTGGTGTGGAGTGGGTGGAGGTCTGTGCACACGCCATTTGGCATCAGTAACTTTTTGCCACTTCCAGGACATTTTAGCTTTGGGAAAATAATTTTTTCCCCCCAGACAGTTCTGGAAAGCGCCTCAGTCACCAGAGCCCAGGTCCCAGGCTCCTCACTCCCATCAGTCACCCCCCTGCAAACAGCCCTGCTCCCCAGCATTGACCTGGCACCAGCCTGTGCCCAAGAAAACCCTTGCACAGCAGCCCCCTAACTCCCAGTATACACCAGTTCTGTCACCTGCCATCACTGGGCACATCGATAGCATCAGAACTAGATTTTGGGTAATGTGCTCAGCAGGTAAAAATCAGCTTTAGAATAAATTATAGCCATGTCTTGCACTAACTTCATAAGCCAAGAGGAGGGCAAACAGCGTACTGTGCGTGTTTTCCTACAGGCAGCATCACGCAGCCGCTCTTGCAGCCTTTCACAGCGAGGTTTAAACCCCATCCACACCCAAACCCTTCTCGGAGCTGGGGAAGGAGGTTTGCACCCATGTGAAAGTGGGTGCGTAGCTCTGTACGACCAGCTGGGTGGTGATGAACGGCCACGTTAGGCGAGTGTAGGGAGAAACTCCCACGAACGCTAACGTGGTTTGAGAAAGGGCAATGCAGAGGAAGGAGGATCTGCAGCCCTGGCACCCTCCTCCCCTCTTCTCCATTGCCAAAAATGAATTTCTGACACTTGCTGAGCAGCGTTAAGCACCGCTGCTTCTTCAGGGGCTGGATATTTCCTCCAGAATCATCCACCGACAGGCACCAGGAGAAGGTGAAAGCAAATAAACCTCTGGCACGATAGCAGTGATGCTCCTGGAGCTGGAGGTCCTGGGGTGAATACAGATCAGGTCTGGCTGTACAACAGGAGGTTTCAAGTACTTGCTGACAGCAAGAACAACCAAATATCCCTGTTCTTGAAATTAATCATCACTGGGCATTTAACAAGTGCTTGTAAAACATCTGTACTTTTAGGGAAAAAAAGTTAAAACCCCCTCAATAAATGTCATTTTCTATTACTTTTGATTTTCAGAAATAAAAAGAGTATGCTCAAGAGTACTCGAGCGCTGTACTAGCTTGAGCTGCTCGCTAAATAAGCAAAGCCTCCGAGAGAATACGTTTTATTTGGTTTATGAAGGTTCATTTTGGCTCGTGTTAAGTCCTGCTTCTCCAGCGGGGAGAATCTGCTGCTAATAAAGTACAAGGGTAAAAAACCCAGAGAAGTCATGAGAATGACTTTGGGTCATGCTCCCTCCATGGTGGTTCTGTGGTGGGACAAGGGTCCCTCCCCACCAGCATCGGGTGAGTGTGCGAGGGACTGTCCCCGCCCCAGGACCGAGCGGGTTTGGGTGAGCACTTGGCTCCCAGTTCTGTATCTGCAGAGGATCAGGACAAACCTCCTACAAGCACATGCATGGATAGGGGGAGAAGGAATCATGTAAATATATTTCTCCCTTATGAGATTATTTAAATAACTTCTTTAAAGCCAGAACAAGCGTCTCCCAAGGCCCAGCCCCTTGCCTGTGCCAGGTCCCATGTTCCCAGCACCTTGAGCCACCTCCCTACATTTTAGTCCTTTATGGACTATTTCGTCCTGCGGATTGAGAGGCAATAACTTAACAGCCCCCCTATTGCTCTTACAAGCTGCTGTTTCAGCACATGCTCCCCAGCAGCTGAAGTCTCTCTCTCTGAAGGATCTGCCTGCGCTGGGAATTTTCACTTCAGGCGCCCGTTCCTGCATGTGCCGAGCAGCCGCAGCTTTGCTCGGCGGTTAATCATTGCTGGTGCTCTGCAGAGCCCAGCAATCATTTATCTGAGGGAGTCACCGTCTCCTCCCATACGCCACCACCCTCCCTCCATCACCTCCTCGCTTTCTGCTCCAAGAGCCCTGCCTTGGCAATCTGCCACGGGGCTCAGTTAAAGGGACTGCTGAAGTTCCCCAGGAGGTGACTTCCCAATTACTATTATTTTTTTTTTTAATATAACTATTAAATTTGGCATCAACCATAGTGTGATTCCTGCGCTTTATCCCCAACTCTCCTCCCCTGCAGCCAACTCGGAGCTCCCACCACGTGGGAGGAGGAACTGCTCAGCACCACCTTGCTCAACTCTACATATAACTGGTGTTTGAATGCACCGAGACAGGGTTTTTTTGGAAGAATGGGTGGGATAGAGAAACTCTGTGAAAGAAATACTTGCTGTACATGAAAGTGTTCATCAGTGCAAGAAAAAAACCCAAAGAGGCAGCAGCGTCCACCAGAGAGCACGAACACAGAACAGCCCCAAGCCCAGACCACGGTCAGGCCTCAGTGAAAGTGCTGCTTTAATAGCTAACAGGGGACCGCTGGTGTGTAACACATTATTTCAGGCTGATTTCCAAAGATTACTGCTTGTCTGCCTGGAACCCGTAACTTCTGAACCTGCTGCAGCCCAGCTCTGCCGCGGTTAGTAAAAGCATCGGAGATATTTCTCAGTTCTATCAAAAACCAATAATAATTAATCTCAGGGACTGAGCAGCAAGAAAAAACCCAAACCGCCGCCTGTTCCCCCGCTTCAAAAGGGCAGGCAGCAAGGGAGCAGCAAAGCTCACAGCTTGGCCAGCTGATGGTCACGGGAGAAGAGGACCCTTGGTCTCATGGGGGACCCAGGGAGGCCACCGGAGGCACAGGGGATGGTTATTGTCACGTATAGGATGTATGAGGGGAGTAGGAGAGGTATGCAGCAGATAGAGTTGTTAGAAACCACAGGTACATCCTCACTTCATTTCTGCAGCTAAAAGAGTAATTTATACCACGTGTTATGGAGGTACACCAAGAGAGATGTTTTATAGGACATGCCAACCACAAAATAGAGCAGAAAACTGTTGCTGAGTACCGCCCAGCAGCTGATGATCACCCAAAAGTGACTTCATCCATTTCTTCTCTAACCTTTCAGGTCCCCTAAATTTCAATGCCATGCCAGAAAAGGGAGAAACCAGCATCATTAAACAGCACCCACCTCGACGACCTCAAGTAAGATGAGTTTGAAAAGCTCCTCTGAGTTGCTCTGACCGACCCCTTGAGATGGGCTTCTTTGGGGATATAGGCACATGTCACAGCACCACCGGGGGAAACAAACATTCTACAGCGATGCAAGCAGGAGGTCCTGTCTCTAGATGATCATCCCTAGACAAGTTTTATCACCAGTCCAAGTTAGATACCTGGGGTGGAGCAGGTATGCTGACCACAGGGAGGTTAGTTTTGGTTCATTAGCACAAGAGCAAGGACTTTGTCTTCTAAGAACAACTAAACAGGGACCAAGGCAGCAAGACCCTGCTTTTGCCCTCCTGCCTGCCTCAGTGGGTCATGCCTCACTGGCCAGCCTGCACGTGGTGTGGAGACACCCAACAAGGACACATGTCCCAGCGCTGGCCACAAGGACGCCTCTCCTCTTTGTGGTATCTGGGTACCTGCAGGCAAACCTTAGTGCTCCCATGGGGCTAACGTGGCCAAGACAGAGCCCTCTGCGCGAGGGATCCAACTTGGGTTGGCTCTTCAGGCCAGACAACCCATCAAGGTCTGGCATCAGCTGAGGGGCAGAGAGGTGGGTAAGGCAGAGAGATGTGCTCTGCAAGGGGCCAGTGAAAGGGCAGAGCAATTATTTTAGGTTTCAAGACTTGCTGCCCATGCTGTGTACCTACACATACCTTCACCTTCTCCCCTCAACAGCACGGATCTGGGCGTGCACACCTATGTACTGGACCTCTAGCTGTAACAAAACAATTCCCCCAAAACAAACATAAAACATCTTCATTTAATCCTGCTTCACCTCCTGCCCTCCCCAGATCCCTTCCCCTCTAAGCACCGAAACCCATGATCCTGCCTGACCTCACAATTGCATTTTTCCTCCACACAAGTGACCACAACATAACTGAAGCTCCAGAAATGTCTTTACATCCATATGATTTACTGCAGAGGAGAAAAGGAAATGCGGGTAATGTACGGTGCTGCACAAGGGTTAGAGTTGCTATTTCATCTGAAAAACCAAAGGTGACAAGACGCCCTCCACACGCATTTTCTACGCTGAGGTTTTTCTGCACTGCTGCTTTTAGACAATACAAAACTAGGGTGAGGCTCAGGCTGAGGAGAGTCCCCATCGTGCTCACAGGGCTAAGCTGGAGCTGCATTAACAGGGCTGGGCAACTCTTGCCATAACTCAGGTGATTTAAAACCCAAACCCACAGAAGCTTCTTTCTCAGCTCCACTGGAATTCCCCTTCCTTCTCTTCACCCTCCCAAACCAGTCACCTCAACATCCCATCCCTTACCTGATCGCCACGGAGGATGCAAAGCTGCTGATGTTTGGCTGAGACTGAGTTCTCCCTCCTTTCTTTACATGCCCACAGAGGGTCAGGAAGGAACACCGGGCTCAGCCCTGCTCTGGGTACCCCAGAGCTGCAGATCCTCAGATCTTTCCCTTTCAGAGCCTCAGCTTGAGGCTTTTGGCTGTGTTTCTTCTCTGCTGCTTGGTCCAGGTCCAGGTCCTCCAAAACTGAGAACAAGCAGAGCTCAGAGGACTAAAATCAGCCAGGAAAAGGGGTCAACTTGACCAGACCCCTCCAGGCACAGGAGGATGTTCTGCTTGGGGAAGTGCTCCGTGGCTAGAAATAACAACCCCACCCTCATTTAGGCAGGACATTCAATTAGCAATTAAGGACCAATGTTGTACCAGCTGCTGAGACCTCTCTAAGAGAGCCCAGCTGCGTGGGGAACATCAGCAGCCTCATTAGGCAGCTGGAGGGAGACCTCAGTGGTTGGCAACAAACAGAGGCAAACTCACTTCTTGGCCATTTAACCCACGATAGAGCTGTATTTTCCCTGATTGACCATGTGTTTCTCTGTAGTGCTCCTGGAGGTGCTGGGTTGTCCCAGCAAGGGTGCAGCTTGGAGCAGCCCTGGGTTACATCAGCACCAAGATGCCCCTCAGCTGCCCACATTGGTCATCTTCCTTCCCAGCACCTCCAAAACCTCTTGCCATTGAAGTCCTTGGGTGAAAGTGTCGCCTCCCTCTGCTGCTTTGAGACCCCCCTGTTTCTGAGACCATCTCCACTCTCCCCACATTTGGTGACAAACCCTCTGCACGTCCCACAACAGCAAACCCCCTGAAGCAGGGCTGCTGAGCTCAACCTTCCTTGCTGTGATTAAGGTCTTTTAAATACAATAAAGAACAGAAGAGCCACCAGGTGGGGTCAGTTAGAACCCCTCCTCTTTGGGCTGCGGCCAAGATTCTTCAATAACGTGTCCCTGCATTTGGTGGGAGGATGAGGCAGCAGCCCCTGGAGTGAGTCCTGTGAACTATGACTTGGAATCGCAGCCTCATTTAAACATCTGCCAGTGTCTAATTTTCAGTCATTGATAGCTCCTTCCCGGGAAGTGTTCAAGGCCAGGTTGGACGGGGCTTTGAGCAACCTGCTCTAGTGGACGGTGTCCCTGCCCATGGCAGGGGGTTGGACTAGGTGACGCTTAAGACCCCTTCCAACCCAACCCATTCTATGATCTTATGTCCGTTATGGCTCTATTTATGTATTATTAAAACATTAGTGATACTTATTGCAGGACCATGACACTGTTAATCAACCCCGTGCTTCTGCCGTTGCTGTTAGGGAGTGTAAACGGCACCAGTAAAGTCCTTTTCCCCTGTGGGAATATTTTTAAAGACAGCGGAGCAGGATGACGTGGCCTCCCCAAGGACTTTTAGAGGAATTTGATCAGAGACTATTTATGGAGAAAAATCCTGTCAGCTTCAGAGACGAAAGGAAAGAGTCAATTTTCCAGCCTTGACACAACTTGAGCTGAAAGCCTGAAACTTGGCTTCCCGACGGGCGCGAGATGAAGTGGTCGGTGTGGGAGTTCGTCATCCTTCAGCCACCCCGTGCTGCCTGCCTCGGTGGCACCTAGGAGTGATGCACAGCCCAGACAGCAGTTTGTGGTGTCACATGCTGCCATCTAGTGCCATCTATTCAGTTTTGTGGGGGTTTTTTTGATATTAAGAGACATGTGAACTTGGCAGCTGGGGCTGACAGGGAATCGCCCCTTTACATGATGCTGCTGCCTTTTTTTTTTCTCCTGCATTTTTGCATTGATTTACAGGATGCTTCAAAATTACAGCTCAGGCTTTGGCAGCAGACAGTCAGAGCCATCTCACCATTTATTGGACACTAGTTCATATTTGAGGAGTTAATGAGGTCCCACACAACATGTAAGTCAGGTCTTACTGGTGAAGACCTTGGTGGTGCTCCCCTTCGTTTCTATGGAAGCCCTACTGAGCTCCCACCCTAGAAGGGGACACTGGTAACATCAAGCTGTGAAATGACCCAGTATCATCCAGTAGTTTGGCATGATTTAAGGAAGCAACTTTGCTCCTTAAGATAGAAATCCCTGCTCAGAGCAGTCTGCAAAGCAAGTCGCTGCCCCCTTCCAGTAGCCACCAGGAAAGGCACTTTGTACCACACAATTCTGCAGAGAAAGGTCTCAGGCACATAAGAGAGACTGGTTGGACAGAGGGAATGGCGCTCTGGGGCTCAGCTAACTGGGATCTGCCCTTGCATGACCTGCAAGAAGACTTCATGTGAAGTTATGATACCTCTCCATGCTTCAGCTTTGAAGTGAAGCAAACTGAGCTGAGGTTTGTCTTTGCTCTGGCCTTGGCTGGAGCATTGGGCACTGCTGAGGCTCAAAGAGAAATACCTACAGGGATAAAACTAATGTCAAACTGGGTTTTGCTGCTTTGACTGTAATGCAGGAGATTCCTCCAGTTTTATCCGCTCCTGAAGGACCAAAGGAGATGTTCATCTGCTAGAGATGCCAATCTCCTTCCATATCCCAAGAACCTGGGCCAGAGCTGGAGCTGGAAAAGTGCCCAGGTAGTTTTGTATCGGGTTTTATGACTGTGTGCAACAAGCAATGCTGAATATTGTAAATATTGGACTTGTAGAGGCTTGAACCCGCTGGCCTGCTGCAAGCAATCGCTCCTGCAGAGTCCTGGAGTCAGAAAGAAGCGGCTGCAAGCCCAAAAACAAAGGTAAGGACATGGGGTGAGCCCCATGCATGGGTCATCGCCGGCTGCGGGCTCCTTTCCCTCACAGTTTGGGCACCCCGAAGAGCAGAAGTTGGTGTTTTACACCAACCTGCTGTAAAATACCAGGGCTGAGCCCAGAAACCAGCTGAAATGCTGGTGTGTGCGTGAAAGGATACAGAATAAGGGGAAAGTTTCTGAATGTCCAGCATGACAGCTCCTTGGAGGATGCAGATCTGCTGAGCCAGGACCTTAAATGTTTTTGAGGCTAAAGGTTTGAGAACCGCTTTTTTAAAGGGGCTGAGCATCTTGAACACCCATCGCTTGCAGTCGGCAGGGAGAAGGCTGCAAGTGCTGGGTGCTGGGAACAGCCCCCGCCACCCCAGATGGGCAAAAGTGGTTCTTCCCTTCGGATCAGGAGATTGTCTTGGACAGCCGACTCAAAGCGGTAACACCTCGGGGGGGATGGAAGCATGTGTATATTGTTCTAATGAAGATTTTTTTCCGTCGTGCCCCAGAGCTGTGAGATAAACTGCAAGTGCATGGAAAAACCTGAGATAAATTGCTGCCAGTTGCTTACGTAGGGAAAAACTCGCTGCCTTTTTCCAGGGAGCACCCCTGGGTTTGCGAGCTGGTGGCTCTTCCTTTCTCTTTCAGGAAGTGCGGGTGTATTTATTTGCATTTTTAAACACCTCATAGGCTCTGGAGAAGAGGGGGCAAAGCCTGAGACACCTCCCTGGCAGGCGGCAGCACTTGCACAAGCTGCAGATGCTGGACTTGACCCGTAGGCGCCAAGAGGTAACGCTGAGATGGATTTGGGGATAGGCTGGGACTTCCACTCTTGGACAGGGTTTGTCCATCCCTAGTAGCTCTCCCATGGACCGAGAGGCTTAAAGCCCGTGGCTGGGAAGGTCAAATGAAGTTTTCCCAGTGGCTCAGGCACAGCAGAGGTGGGGAGCATCCCCAGGGCCCCTGTTCTCAGTAATTACTTCTGATTTTTCGAATGCTTTGTCCTCATCTGGCCATGGCGAAACCAAAAATCTCTGTCCAGGTCCTGTTCTGTCACATTCTCCGTTTGGCAAATACCATTTGCCTGGGTTAAACGACTTGACTGTGTAATTATTTTCAGCTCCAACCCCCTAATGACATGCTGCGTCGAGCTGTTAAACCGTGTTTGCTCCTCTGCTGCTTGTGTTGATGACTCGTTTGCAAACCCAGGCAGAGCTGAAGCGAACTCTCCACAGGGAGGCAAAAGTCAATAATCAGAAAATCAAGGAATTCAGCCCAAAGAACGTCCTCGACGCTCTCCAGAGAGGCGACAGCGCCGAAAGCCGAGACCTTGTTCCTGCTGAGCACAATCAGCATTTTCATGGAGATGACCGTGGTGAGTAGAATAATTTTCCGAGGAGATATAAAACTCGCCAGCATCTTCAATGTCATCAGAGAAGTTTCCCTGTGGAAGCTGCTTCCACTGCTCCGTCTCCTGCAGTGACAGAGTGCAAGTTCAACAGAGTGAGGGGGGAGAAGGCTGGGAGATGGGTCCTCAAGGCAAAGCGTTGGGATGCCTCAGAACAGGGCGCGGGTCTCTGGGCTGCTTCTCTGATAGCACCCAAACAGACCTGAGTAGATGTGAATTAAGAGCCGTGGAATAGCCATAGGGGCATAAAAGCAAAGTCCTCAGGGACCTCACCGTCCCCAGCGAAGGGGCCATCGAAGCGAATCTCAGCTGCCGCTTTGTACTGACACCCCTGAGGGATGAGCTCTGTTCTGCTTTACTTGCACATGTCAACCTTCAGACCAGGCTGGAAATGTATCACTGAGGGCAAAAAATGCTAAAATCAGTGAAAAACTTGTCTGCCCGTGAAGGAGAAAGGGGAACAGTCTTGGCTGCTCCCATTCCCTTGTGTTTATTCACCTCAGCTCTCTTCTGCTCAGGAATAAAATCACACAGGCTCTTGCCAGACTCTATAATTCCACCAAATATCAGCCTGAATATGTTATACTGGGTCCTGCTCAGCCCCAAGCATGGCGTCTGGTCTTGCAAAGATCTCTCAGGACTCTCCTTACATGCCTCCAGCTGCCCATAGCCATTTCCAGCCCAACCCTATGGGACTGGGCTGGCAGCGCCACAAAATTAGGATTTTTTTAATTCTTTTTTTTTTCCTCCCCAAGGAAACACGTGGGGTGAGGGACTCTCCCGGCAGCATGATGGGGCTGAAGTCTCTCCGTGCAGGAGCAGCAAGGTTGACCTGTGGTTCTGCAGGGAGTCACGGACGAGGGATCTGTTCTGGGACACCTCCAGCACAGGTTCTGAGGACTGGGAAAGGGAAGAGAAGATGTTCCACAAACCTACGCTTGTGAGAACCAAGACGCAGAGAGTTTCTCTCTTCGATGACTTCTTTGATAGGGATTTCTAGTGGCACGGCTTGAGGCAAGAGCGACAGGCTGGAGAAACAAGCCCCAGCTCTGGTGGGGCTGAAACCACCCTGGAGGGATGGTGGAGACGTGATGTTTGCAGTAAGCGTCGTTCCTGGGAGTACAGGCAGCGAGAAGGACAGCTGGAGATGAGGAGATCGCTGATGTGGCCTGGATAATGACTGTCTGGGTTGTGTGGCTGAATCAAAATATCTGGGGAAAAAACGGCTTGGAATCAGCAACAGCGAAGTGGGGATGGAGGGAGGAGGAGGAGGTGGAAAAAAAACCCAACAAAACCCACCAATCACAAGCTGGAAAATATTCTGGGTTAACCCCAAATATTAAGTTCCAGCTGGAATGAAAAGTTTCACTTGCCTTTGGGTTACTCAGCCTTTCTGTTTAACTTGTTTTTAACTTTACATCCTTTCCTAAACCACAAAACCCCAGCTCAAGATGCAGGGTAAAATGATTCATTTAGGGAGCCTTTAAAATAAATATTCTGGCATTTCTAGAATTCCTTTTTGAATTTTTTTTATTTCCTCTCCTCCCCTGCCTGGGACACAGAAATAAATGTACTTTCTTCAGTACTAACCTCCAGATTTATGGAAAAATTTCAGAAAAATCTGGCTTTCATTCACTTGCCTTCTCTGTCCAGGGTTCAGTGGAAACTGGGGGATCTCCAGCATCTCCCGCAGACACGTACCCCAGTGGTGCTGCTCAAGGCTGCTGCATCCACGGAGCGTTTGAACGAGCTCCCTGTTGTAACCTGCCATTTCCAAGTACATTGAAAAAAGGTGGTTATACGAAGGGTATCAGACCCATCAAAGACATCTTTGCAGTTTCCATCTCCCCTAAACTGTATTTTTTTCATCCCATTATCTGCTTTTCCTTATAAAATGATTTGTTATCTGCGAGGGAACTTCACCCAGTTCTCCCGTCTCCTGTCCGGTTGGCTTTGTTTGCCACCGCAGTACAGGTGCAGCAGCTTTGAGGAGCACGGTAAGTCATTCAAGCACATATATACCATGAGATTTCAGTTCCACATCTTACAGTTATTTTAATATGACAAATGAGATATGTAGGGGACCGATGCTACGCAAGGGAGGGAGAGAGCACACCACCAGTCCTGGCACTGGGAAAAAGACCTGCCTGGTTCCCAGCCTCAGTTTTATCTCTGTTTGAAGTTGTAGAGCTGACAAAGGGCATTAATTCTTCCTCGTACCTCCTGCTTGTCTCCCTAGGTTGCTTTCCACCTGGTCTCTCTAAAACCTACACAAGGGTAAAACATCTTCAAATCAGCTCGTTGGCACAGGACAGAGACTCGAGGAGTAGCAAATACCACTATCACCAGAGTGAATTTCATTTCCTTCAGATGGAAATCTTATTTTTCAAGTGAGCATGTCCAGGATAACTAGATCTGGAGTCAGTTCTCAAGTATCCAGGACAGCGCAGGGCTTGGGTAGCTCAAGACTGATGAGACTTCTTCTTCAACACTGTCTCAAACCCGCAGTACCTCCCAAAAAGCTGTTCTGGATGTGTCTGCGCTGCATCCTCAGCTTCCTGGCTTACATCGAAAAAGAGCAGGAGACACATTTTTACACGTATTTAGGGGAATTAGGCACCCATGGCTGACTCAGTTTCAATGGTATTCAGCTATTTGTGCCTCTCAAGCTTTATTGAAAATCACAGGCAGAGCAGCCTGGCACAGCCAAAAATCAGAGCCAAAGCCCCAAATCAAAGCTGGAGCCTCCAGCACAGCTGCCCAGCACTGAGCTTCACTGTCCTGATTTCACCTCGCTCTCTTTTTGACATCCCTAAATATATAATCCATTACAACAGGTCTACATGGAGAAAACTGCTCCTCGGAGTAAGCCCACACGCCACACGTGACTTCACCGAAAAGCCGGGAAAACAAACCCCAACAGGGAGAAGGAGGAAGAAGAGAAATGATTTTAATGAGAAAGGAGAACTGTTCGTTGCTAATGAGCCTGTGCCCGGAGTCTGTCTGTTTTAAAAACCGCCCTTGAGAACTTTTCTGATAAACATGGTCATTGTGTGTGAGGTGGAAATATCATGAGAGCTTTGAATTTGACGTTGAGGGTGTGCTGAAAAGGTCAATGATTTAATGGGCTGGAACAATGAATCTGGCACTTGTCTATACACCTGTTCTCTTAACGATGTGACACATCTCCCTTCTGTGTTCCCATCTGTCAACGATTAAGCTATAATTGGTGGAAATGCAATTTATCTCAAGATAGAGCTGATTAGTTTTCCAATACTCATGTCTCCAGTGTTGGAGAAGAGTGCTGCCCACAGAGATGGGTACGTGGACTGGTTGAGCCACATCACAAACTGTGCAGAGAAGACCCTGAGCATTAATTTATCAATTTACAGTGTGAGAAATTTGCTCTTATGGAGGTGATAAAACCAGCAAACCCGCTTCTGGCGCTCAAAATTGTTTCACTGTGCTGCTCTTGACTCTATTAATTCATCATAACCTGTAGAGAGGCAGATGGCAACTCAGCCTTTTCTCATGTTTTCCAACAGCCTTCCTGAGGCTGGAAATGGAAATGTTTTCTCTATTACTAAAGGTGAAACTTGGACTTTTCTAGAAATTGCAGGGAATGGGGGAAAAACCCCACGACGTGTGTGCTGCAACTCAGCAAGAAAGACTTGACAGAGCTGGTTTGCTCTGAAAAGCTCCCGATTCCAAACGCTCGGTATTAGCTCGTCATTTGAGGACGGAGTCATTAGAGCCAGCTAAGGAGAGGACGAAACCTGCCCCTCGACATAACTGAGCACACGCAGCTTCCATCCACATCGCGCACCGCAGAAACCCCTCGCCTTGGCTCGGGGAGGAGAGGCTGGAGCACTGCTGCATCCCGGCGGGTGCGCGATGAGTTTGAAAGGGTAATGATGAGGAAACCTGCGCAGGGTTCACCTTTGGTGGCGCGGAGCAATGCGTAGTCAGAGAAGAAAGAGCCAAGAGGGGAGATTTCAGAGCAGGGAAGTAAAGCGGGACTTTGACTAATTCTGGCTGTCTAAGGGCTGAGAAGCCGATATAAAACAGTCACCTGCTCAGTTTATAGCTGAGAGCAGGAGAGGAGGAGTGAGGGTTATCTCTGGGTGCTGATGTTTCCCCCTGTCTCTCCTGGGATGGGGTGAGTTACTTGCTGTATCTCACACCAGCCACCCAGCTTCGAGGCAAGGCTGGACCCATCCTATGGGTTAAACGTGTCTCCACAGAGGAGCTGTGCTGAGGCAGAAGCTGCTGAGCTCTGAAACTGCACCTGCAGAGAATTCACATGGTCGGTTTTCACCAAAATGACAAAGAACGGAGATTTTATGCAGTTAATGACGTGGCTATGGGTGTCAGCACAGCCCCGAGGAAAGGGGAGATGGTCAGACAGATCCCTGCCCCAAAGCACGAAGGACATTTGATCTTCCCAGAGAAATGGTTATAGGATGTTGTTGTTGCTGGTATGAACGTGGCCAGAGCAACCCAAGTTCCTCCAGCTCAGCTTTAGCTGCACCGGTTTTGCTGAAGTGTTAAAACAAAATTCTAATGCCCAGCCTGAAGCAGACAACCGAGCTGGGGGAAGCGAGCACCAGCGGTTAATGTCTGGCAAACCCATCAGCAATTAAACGCGCAGCTTGTAAGAGGGAATGTCAAAGAACTTACCTCCGTATTTAAAAACGCAGGAAGGTATTTCAGAGACCTTGCAGCCAGGGTTGCTGTAATATCGGTTATTGTTCCTGAGCAGAAAAATGCTTTACTTACACTTAGTCAAGAGAGGCGTTAGGTAAATAAAGCTGACCAAAGGCACACTGTAAGTGGACCTCATCAAGCAGACAGGACTCATGGGGTTTCCTAACCTTCCCGGGCTCTGTCCTACCTGGTGCTCAGAGTATTTGACCTCCTCAGGAATGCAAGTTTTCAGCATCATGCAACAGCCTCCCTTCTCCAACACAGGAACACATTCAAAAGCAGAACAAACCCACCATCAAAGCCACTGGGAAGTATCCACTACCCTTATTAAACCCTCTATCTGCCCTGCCTCGCTGGAAGGTGTGCGACAGGCAACCGGGATTCCCTCGATCTCCTTACACAAAGCTGCGAGAGAAAAGCACCCAGGAACATCGGCTTGAGCAGCTCTGTTTCGGGCTGTACATGAGGATTAAAGTATTATCATCGGCTTGAAAAATATCAACCGTGGCATGTTTGGGTTTGTCTGACTTGGTATCCTCAGACTGTGCCGTGATAGCACAGGCTTACACTTGTTGTTTTCCAGTGCTGGAAGCAGTGATTAAACCCTTGTGGTTTCCAGCTTTTTAAAAATAATTCCTGAGCAAGGTCAAGAGGTGGCACACGGGTTCCCTGATGAGTAGAGAGGAGGGAGGCAGCTCCTGTTTCTCTTCTGAACCTCTTTACTTGCTCCTTGTATGGGATGTTGCCCTGTCTGGATGTCCCCTCCCTCCCAGCAGTGCTGGCCCGGGGAGAACACAATCCATCGCCACCGATGGGATGGAGCTGCCCACAGAAACCTCCTCTTCTTGCAGGAGCTGGAAAAATATTTATCTCTTGCTTAGCACAAGGGTTGTAGCTTTTTGCCACCTACTGACATATTGTGGGAATGGCTCATCCTGTGAATTCCTGCAGAAAGGCTTAATGGTGCCTGGCCCTGCCTCCAGTGTTCAGCATCGGCTGAGCGGTCCACCAAAATAAGACCAAGAGCCAACATGGCCCTTGGCACACCGGCGGCAGAGCAACACGTATCTGACCGGCTGCTCCTTGCTATAATGCCCTCCTTGCCCCATCCCCTGAGCACCTCGTTTCACCATTCCAGAGAGCAGGAACATGGGAGAAATCACACCTCTCACTTGCAAAACAAAGCCTTGGTTTCCTCCCCTTCTATCTTTCCCCAGTTCGTGTATTTTTTTCTCCTTCATTTCCCACTAAAGTCTCTGCCTGAGAGGCTGAGGGCTTCTGATCAGAGGACAGAAGGTCTCTCCAGAAGCCTGCTCTTTGCTTAAGCTTCATTTAAATCCTGTTCTGGTGGCTTAAGCCATGCACAAAGCTAATGGTGCTGCCTCATTGCTGAGTGGACTTCAGCCTTCGTGAGGGAGCCGAGCGCACGTGTTCATGCCTCCTGCCAGAGCTGCTGAATGAGGTGTCATCTCATCATCGCCTGCTCTGGTTGCAGATGTCCCTGCTCACTGCAGGCGGGTTGGACTGGGTGAGCTTTAAAGGTGCCTTCCAACCCAGCCCATCCTGTGATTCTATGGTCTCTGCAGCGGCAGTTTTGATGCGGCTCTTGTCCCCTCGCAGAGTTGCGGTGAAGCTCAGCTGCACCGACTCCTCTCTGTCTTTAATAAACACGCTCACCCCTGGTCTCCCAAGGGCTCTTAACAGAAATATGAGCCTTTACAAAGAGTCCTCAGTATTAAGAGATACCTGTGTCGGTCCTGGGAAGCCTTAAATCTGAGGAACCCTTCATCTGCTCAGAGCTTCTCCCATTCCAGTCCACGCAGCCTTCCTTCTTCACTCCCACGAGCAGCGTGCTCCGCTAGCGCCCACCCTCAGCCACGGGGTAGAGCAAAACCCTGTCGTGCTGCTGACCCAGCCTCGAATTGACCTGTTCCTCCTAAGTCACCCTGAGACTCAGCAGACACCCGTGCTGGCACGAGCCGGTGGTCCAGGCAGACCCATTTAATCAAACCAGGTTTTATGCAGCACATGATTAAACAGCCAAAATTACTTTATTACCTTAATTGAAATGCTAAATAACAAGCATTCTGGGAGAAAAGAGGAGCAAAAGAGTGCCAGTTTTGCAGTCGCTCTTTGCAGAAAAACACCTTCCGTTAAACGCTGAGGACCAAGCACTTGCCTCCTTCTGGTAGCCACTTGATCCCAGTTAGAGACACTGCCCAAAAGCAACCAGCACGGCTCCCGACTCATGTCTGCACCGCAGAAGGCGGCCGAGCTTAAAAGCCAGGCAGCCCTTCTATCTGACACACAAATCACCTCCTTCAGCTCAGCCAAGCTGGCCTAAAAATACAGCTTTTCGCCACACAAAGCCTCCCTTGTGAGACTTGCTGGAACTGATTTTTCTTACAGCGCTCCTCTGTCTTGGAAAAAAAAGCTGCTGGAGCTTCGTTTTGCTACGTCGCGCTGGTTGGTGACTGTGAGCCGGTTACTGCTGCAGTGTGATGGGGCTGATAAAATCACATCCTTACAGCCTCTTTTAAGGTCAGATGGAGAATTAGCATACGGCGCTGACAGGCTTCTGGATGTTTCTCCAAACGTCATGCTCAGAGAAGCAGGTATAATTCTGAGCAGGATGTATTTCATTTAAAAAGCATCTATAGGTCTTTGCAAAAAATATTTTAAGAAATCGCACTTTTCCCTGGGAATTTGCCACTTTTTAAAAAAAAGCAAAACAACCTCAAGAGCAGGGTTTTGGTCTGGGGTTTTTCTCTGGTTTTGATTGATTGAAAACCCCGTTTTTAGCCACGACAAGTCATTGTCGCTATTTTGGCAAAGCCCATTTGTCACAATGATCTAGCTAGATGTTACTAAAAACAGTCGCAAAAATGTGGAAAAAGGGAAAAAAGTGGAAAAAGTGGCTAAAGCCAGAGCAGAAACAAAGGCAAAACCCAAGAAATCCCTTCGATCTCTAAATCCAGTTTTTGCACTAACCTTTGCTTTCAACCTTTACTTGGAGTTTTCTCATTCCCAAGGCTCTCCAGGCCCGCGTTGTCGTTGTGAGCAGAAGGACTAGAAGTGGCTATAAAGGAAAAAAGATTAAAACCTTCCTGCAGACCACAAATCTTTTCTTGCTGAAGGATTACCTGCTAAAAGCAAATTGCCCAGCCTCCCCTTTGAAGCCGAGGATGAGGAGCTGGGAACAGCCCGTTGCTGCGCTGGGTGTTGATCACCGCTTCCTCCATCCTTCAGGCATGTTACGTTGCTCTGCCCTCGTTTATTATTTCTTTTTCTCCTCCCTCCCGTCTTTCAGGAGATGATACTTAATTAACTACCTGCAGGGATCTTGTGCAGCTCGGTTAATGTTCGGAAATCGCTTTGAAGGCAGCCAGCCTTGCACAGTTTCTAAGGACGAGGAGATCCTCCCTTGTCAACCCTCTATACACCCACACGCTGCTCTTGGCCCCAGGAACCTGGTCTGACCTCCCGGTGGTGGTTACCGGTCCTGCCCAGGCGTTTGCATCATCTCCCACCACGGTGCTGGCTCTTGCGCTGTAGGAAGTGGAGCACTTAGTCCATGCTTAAGCAACCAGATTTCCCGTGGAGATCTAACACACAGGGAAGGCTTCAGGCATAGGTGAAATAAGCCCACTCTTAGAGAAAGAATGTGATGAGGAGGTAAAGCCACCGTGGTCCTGCTGGTGCTGAAGACCTGGAGAGCCCGGCGGCTGCAGATCAAAAGTTAGAGTGTACAGGGCTAGAGACAGCCCCAGCTTCTTCTTCTCTGCCAGGCGCTCAGCGCTCTGACTTGTCTCAGCTCTGCCCTGTTTTCTTTCTTTCTACCATCCCATGGCAAGAGCTCCCGTCTGAGCCCCTCATCTTTGGTGTGCCAAAGGTTTTTCCTCCATCTCAGCTAACGGCTGGGCGTGCAAACCTGCAGCTAGGCTAAAGGCAAAGGAGAGCGCCTCTGCAGAGCTTGGGCAAATGCTTCGATCTCTTTGGGGTTTTACTCCATCTCAGTGATATTGAGATACTGTTCCATCAGTTTCCTTCTCACAACTTCCATCCCTCTGAAAGACCTCGGTGCGGCAAAGGGTCAGTGAACACGTGCACTGGCTTGTGTTGATGGGAATTCGCTAATGATGTGCAAGAGCAGGAATGAGCTTTATGGCCTCATGGAAGCACCTGGCTTGTAGAGGTTGATGGTGGTCCTGATGGGTATGTTGGTCCATGAAGGTGGCAGGAGGCTTCCCTTCAAGGCAGAAGAGCCCATGGCTTTGCAGCTGTAGGATCAGATGTTTGGTCTCGTCTCTGTAGGACTGTGATTTCTGAACAGAGGACTTGGAGGACCTGGGACATAGCCAGTGCAACACACCTTCACTAACTGAGGGAAAGCAGACGTTCAGCTGCACATAACACAAGGTCAGCCACCGTTTTTGCTCTTTTGATGCAATGCACTGATGAATTTTCTGATCCAGGTTTTTAAATTACAGGAGCATGGGCTTCATCTGTGTAAGAAAGGAAAAAAAATAATTACAAAACATTAAAAAATGAAAAAAAAAAAAATTTATTAACGCCCCCCCCACCCAAACCAGAGAATGCTGATAATTATCTGTCTGAGTTGGAATTAGTGAGGTGCAGAGAGGGAAAAGGCTTTTGTTTAGCGTCAGGAAAAGTGATGTAAGTGGTTATGGCATGGAAACGGTTAAAATGAATGAGGTCTTACCTTTTCATTTCCCAGCTTTCAAGTGCTCAGGTTCTGTAACCGATGTTCTAGTTACGCACAATAAGACCTGCCTTTGCGCTCACACCAGGAACTGGAGAGGGGCGCCGAGACCTGGAGCAGGGAGTGAATTTGTGCTGACAAAAACCTCCAGAGAAAATCGTTACTCTTAACCCGGACGCATTCAGATTCAGGCCCCGTACCGAGAAAATAACACCAGCCCATGGCAACCCTACCTGTTTGTTTTGCTTGTTTGTATAGAATGAAGTCCTTTGCCTTTGGGGTTCGTGGGACCGATGGTCATTACGGGCTGTTTTAGAAACTGTGGTGTTTTTGCAAAGCAGGTTTCACCCAATGGGGGAGGAGGCACTATAAAATCCGGCTCAACGGACCTAGGTGCTTCTGTTCAGATGGCTTCTGTCATAAGAAAAATAATGACACGCTTTTAGGGCAACGTTTTCCCTGAAGTTACTTCCCTTCAGTGGTGGATTTTGCCAGCCATACGCAGATTCCCCTCCTAGACACCACCGGTGAGTCAGGTATACCGGCACTCCCACTCCTTCGGGGGTGCCTCCAGCCATGGCCACCAGCTCTCGGGCCCATGGCTATCATCTTCTAGCCGCTCCCTAAAGGCCCGCTTTGATGTCCAAGTGCTGTACGATACAGCCGTTCTGGTTTCATTGACTAGCATACAAATCACGCCCAGAGCCCCGATGCTTCCTGCGCTTCATCATCCACCTGGTGCATCTCCAAGAGCCCAAGAAGGATGACTTTTTTAAAAAAAAGATAAGAAGATCCCAGACAGAAAAATACAACAAACAACCGCCCCCAAAGGCGTGAACAACATCATCTCGGGTTTTCTGCTGATGCAGAAAGCACCCCACCTTCCTGTTGTCACGAGACGAAAGGTTTTACTTCAGTAACCAGACAAGTAAACGCACAGGGAGCTCCTCACCTTGAGGAGGAACGTCCTTGCTCTCAGAGGACAGCCAGTAACCCAACACCCGCAGAAGCAAGCGCATGACCCACACAACTGAAGCCTGTTAACGTGAGACCTGGCCTTTTCTCCCAGACAGACATCGTGGGTTAAACGGGCTGAAGGATCAGGAGAGCAGAGCCTGGTTTGAAAGAACCGCATGGGCTTTTCCCCCATCGCTTGAGCTGACGTTATCTCAGGCTGTTCAGCTTCTGCCCCGGTTCCCAACCTGCAAGGTCTTCTACTGCAGCAATGCATTTCCTAAAGGTTTAAGGGTCATACACCTCAGCCATTTATAGCCAACTTGTGTCTCCCCATGGTGGTGTTCCAGAGATGTGACCTTCTGCTCGAGTTCCCTTCAGAGGTCTCTCAGGGCACGTGAGCACCACCGAAATTCCAGGGCTGAAGCAGATAAGTAAAGCTGTGGCCTTTGTGAAGGCTCTGAGGAGGGACCCCTGAGCACGCATCTCCCTGCGATGCTTCAGAGTGGATGCAGATGGTTCAGGGCGACACAGCCCACACCTCCTACGCTGGCTCTTCCTACCTGAAGGAGAAAGGGGTCTTGCACAAATTCCATCCCAGAGGAGGCTCAGCTCTTTGCAACAGGTCCGAGCACCCAGAGCATGCCTGTGTAAGAAGGATGTGATCCTTCTCTGGCCATGTGCGTGTCAGGACAGGGGACACGGTGGATGTAGGACTCGGGGACAACTTCTTGAGAAGTCCCTCTGCCTTTCTGCTGCTCTAGGAGAGTTTTTGCTGTGGCATCACATTGGAGGAAGATTAATCAGAGGGGGCTGGAAACGCAGAGGCTGAAGGGCAGGTATTTTATTTCCTCGAGGAGATGTACACAAGTGCAGGGTTTAATCTGGGTTTAAAATCTGGGTTATTTTATAACCGAGTTGGAAGCTACTCAACGGGAACACACCCAGACAGGGCAGTTAGTACTGCCAGTGCTCAGCTGAGAGCAGAATGTCCCTGGGGGAAGTTACTCATGGTGGCTGAGCTGCTCTCTTGGTTCATCACAGATGATACACAGAGGTCCACCTCTCCCTTCCGTTGCTCCCAGCCTTTCCTCCACTAGCTGAACCTTTCTGGGAGCTGGTTCAGTTCACTAACCTGGCAGAAACACACATAATCATAGAATAGCTTGGGTTGGGAGGGACCTTTACAGGTCATCTAGTCCAACCCCATAACAAGGTGTATATCCCTGCCAGAGGATACCATCTCCTCGGAGGAGGGCACACACCTGGTCTGCAGTCAGGACTGCTTTCTCACCATTTCTGTTTTTTCCATAGGCTCTGGTCTGTTCTGCACCAAGAATTCAATTTTTTTTTGGTTAGTCTTCCTGACATCACCTCTTGACTTGTTCAGGTATCTCCTTCTGGCCCCACACAGCCCCTCAGGTGAATTCGGTGTTGCCCTTTCAGGGCAGACTATCCTGAACCCTCTGCAACAGGCACCACATTTTCATGCTTTTCCCTCCCAGATTATCTGCCAACCCCTCCAGCGAGCCAGGCAGAGCCCTGCCTCCACGCGTGCAGGAGACACAGGAGACAGTTTACCAGCACCACACCTCTGATTTCCCATTGCTGCTGTTGCCACCTTCTCCTAATCACTCCCCAGCCCCTGTCCCTTTTCCCCACCCCTGCGGGGTAATTCGAGGGGTGAATAACCCAGCACTTACTCTTAAGGAAGAGTCTGTTTAACCTGGTTTGGTTTAACCCTCGAATGTAAAGCACATGAGAACAAGGGAGTTACGCATCCTTGCTCTCCATCCTCTGCCCCGTGGTCCCGCTTCACCCATGAGCACAGCCTTGCTTACCTGCTTTTCCTCTTATTTCCTCTCAAGACCCAAGCGGAGAGATTAGACCTGTGTACCCCCACCTTCTCTTGCCTCATTTTTTTGTAAAGCTCTTATCAGTCACGCCAGCAAAGCCCAAACCGCTGCTGCTGCAGATTATTCATCTCACACACCCGAGCTGGATGGTGCAGGCAGCGGTGGAGCAGGCTCCCAGCCGAATCCAGATGCGCTGTAGACACTCCAGATCTTCGGAAAGCAGCCTGGTAACACTTGTCGAACTAGATAAAGAGCAGCGTGGGGCACAGCCGTAGGAGCCAGCAGACTGGGAAGCAGTTTGAAGCCTTACAGAGCCTTTCACAAGGGGAAAAATCTTGAACTGCCATAAAATTTGTCCTTGAAAGGTGCCCAGATGTTAACATGGAGCAAAAACCAGCTACTCTGAATGACAGGTTTCTCCTGAAAGGACAAATCATTTGTACGAGGTCCATACCCTGAGATTTTTGAGTGACCACCGTGAATTCAGAGCGAGGACATGGAGAAGTATGAAGCCCCTCCAGCCCTCCATCCAGATGTTTACAGCCAAACAGATGCTGGTGTGCCTGTGGTCGGAGGAGTCAGACAAGCCTGAATGAACCAAATTAAACATGAAAGCCCATGATAAAGAACAGTTTGAAAATTCACTTATCCACCCGCAGTAAGCTGAACAGTCGGGGACCAGTGAATGCACAGTGCTGCGTCTGAGAAAAGAATTTTCTATTCATTTCTAAGCAAGTTGGGCCGGTCTGTGGAAAAGCGGGATGTGAGCACCATTTAAATCATGCGTAGCCTGAGGTTTAGGGAGGTGGTTTAACTTTGCTCACTGCTGAAATCCCTGGTGCGTGGGGAATAGCTGGCCTCGGTTAGGGCAGCGCCCTGATACGCAGGTTCTGGTGCGGGAATTCAGCTTGCCAGACCAACCCTGTTCCCCATACCTGCTTCAACACCTTCACCGCCCAGGTCTGCAGGCGCCCTGGTGAAACCTCTTGCTGGACAAGAGCAAGAAATGGCAAAAATGGCCAAAACACCCAGGGGGAGGACTGTGGCGGTAGTTTCATGGCCGGGGGTCCTTCTGCTATCTGGGTGAGGGGGAGCAGTGTCTCCACGCAGGTTACAGCCAGGACGGGCAGCAGGGCTGTAAAGTGCTAACGAAAGCTACTGCCTGCTCCTGAAAGATTTCCGAGAGCTGCCCGGGCTGAGACGGCCTCTGATGTGGCTGCTATTTCAGCTGACCGCTAAGAGATGGTTTGTTTCATTACTGTTTTGTTAGCTATAAATTCCTGCGGTTCACCATTTCCTCCTAAACTCCTCATTTTAAAGAAAAATTTGGTTTCTGTTGGGTGAAGCGAGGCAGTCTAACCCTCGAGCCTCAGCTGACGTACAGGAGTCAGAGGTCCCATCCTGTGTCAGGACCAGCTTCAAGGATTAATCCCCAGTAAAAACTGCTTTGGCGCAAGACCATGAGATCAGGCTCCTGTAACAAGTAAGTGCCCATGAAGAGTAACTCCCACACCAAATTCTTGCTTTCTGTTTTTTCATGCTGTTTTAAGCAGGTGAACGCTCGTTCAAGTCATCCTTTCTTGTGCAGAGAGGAGGAAAGCACGGAGGATGAAAATCGCAGGTTTCCTGAGGACACACACCCATGGCGCATCCCACACCTCCCGTCCGTAAGAGGCTCAGACGTCACATACTCCAAGGGATGATGGCAGTAGCCGCCACTGAAGCGGCGGCAGTTGTGGTTTCCAGAATTTGTGTATCCAGAGGATTCCAGCACACCCAGATGCTCCTGCCTCAGTTTCTCCTCCTCCTCCCTGTCTGTGGGCTGCAGCTCTTTCCTAACCCACCCTAAACCAGTTGTCTCCTGCTGGCTGCGTCCAAGTGAACACTGCGCTCACGGATGAGGTGACTCTCTGTCTCATCAGCAGGAACGCTGCCCCGAGCAGCATCAGGGAGAGCTTCCAAAAGCACCGTAAGGTGACAGGGCATGTTTTAGAAGCAACAGCCCCAGCAGTGCTGCTGCATTTCTGATGCACACTAACGGAACAGAGGACTAACAGAACAGAGGACTAACACAACAGAGTTTTGGGGCTGGATCCAGCTGAAAGAAACCTCAAAAAATTATCTTTGAATTTCAAGGATCAGAAACTTGCAGCTTAAAGAAATTTAAATCTCCCTGGAAATTATTTACCAAAGAGGAGGTGCAAGAGTATGTTCGTAGAACAGGTTGAAAACCAAAAGTTTGCAAAGCTCAGACAGGAGTGAAAGAGGGCTGAAGCTGGCAAACGATCTTTAAAAAGATTTTTTTTTTTCCCAAATCTTTGATTTTTATTTCCATGCTTGGAAGTATTTACTCAGCTCTTTAACTGGCGAGCAAAACACCAGGAGAAGTCACTCCTGGGATCTGCGAAAGCAAAAGGGTTCTTTCTGTAGGTTTCAAAATGCTCCCGGGATTCTGACGCTGGAAAAGTTTTCAGAGCGTACTTTTTCCAAAGGACTCTCCAGGAACGCGTAGTCTGCTACAAAACAATCTCACAGAGAGCTACAGAATTCCTCTCGAGAGATAGAAAAGCGGTTTCTACGCGGGCAGAGCCAAACCACTGAGGTTTTACATTCCGATAAATGCATTTTTGGCATATTTCGGTAAGGTGCAGAGTGCACTGAGACCGTACAGCAGCCGCTGAACTTCGCCCCGTGCAAAGAGGCACCTGTGTAGGTGCCTTCTGCATATTCCATTTGTCAGCTTCAGCATGAAACTGCTCGAGCGATGGCTGCTGCGCCCACAGCCCAGAGACTGGAGCTTTCCCATTTCCCCTTGCATGAAACAAACCCCCAAGGAGAACCCTGTCTCCTTCTAATCATGCCCAGCCCTGTTCTCTGTAATGAAGAACTTTTCCAGCCCCCAGAGAGCGATTGTTCGAATGTCACTTTCAGGCAGCAAGATAAAAATCTTTGCAACTTGCAGGAAAGGACCCTGACTGCCATTTGTGGCTTCACCCACTTCCCAATTTATCCCCTTTTTGGAGGCTGTTGACTTTTTCAGGTGGCCCAGCTCATCTGACCCCAACACGCTTGTTTTAGAGCTGCAAAATGTGCTTTGTGCCATCCACGAGAGATGCCTTTAGACCTAAGGCAACCAAAAGGCTCCTGTCAAGGCACCTGTGTAAAAAATGGGGGGAGGAAAAAAAAATAATCAGAGTTTCTGGTGAATTGTATCACATGAACAGCAGCGTCGGCCACGGACAGTGCGAGACCTTACACAGGCAAAGGCAGCTCTGCACACCTGAACCTGCCACTCGGTCCCTGGAAAGCTGCAGCACCCCGAGATCAGCATGTTGCTGCGTGAAGAAGGGAGACAAGAAAGAAGGACGTCCTTAAGTTGGCTGAAGAGCAGCTGGATTCCTTCTTAATGTCATTAGCTCCTCCAGCGAGTCCTTCTGCTCGGAGTCGACGAGGCTGAAGCACACTTAGCGCAATTCAGAAGTGACACATCCACCACCTTCATCAAACGCCGAGGGCTCATTTGTTTGTTCTTTCCAATATTAAAGACTGATTTTGATTTAGACTAAGAGCCTTTTCCAGTGCAACCGTCCCTCGGGAGGCAGCCGTGGCAACACGAGAGTACTCAATTAGTTGTCTGCTCTACATTACTCATGGAGAGGAGCACGTTCATGTGGACAGAACGTGTCTTTTCACAGAGCTGCCTGCAAGGGGGTTGCATCACTAACAGTTTTGACCCCTCCTTCATAATGGCAAAGCTGCTCGGTCACCTACTCTTTCAACATTCATATTTATTGGTATTTTACCACCCACTGCTTCTTTTTTTTTTTTTTTTTTTTTTTTGTATCTTATTACAAAGACAAAAACTCGAAAGTAGAAACCAGTTACTGTTGAGCTGCCCTCTTACATCTTTAGCCACCACCTTCTCTTGACCAGCTTCTCCCACTCTCCAGCAACATTTCGCTCCAGCAGAAATAATTGTTGGACAATTTCTTCGGTCCATGGTGGAACTTCTTCTTGATGCAGAAGTGGAATTTAAATCCATGTCCGTCTGTCCCCCTGCTGCCTTGGAGATTAGGTGTTCCAGCCACCTGCAAGGCAGCAGCTAAAAATTCAGGGAATCATTCTCCATCCCTGCTCAAAGATTTAAAACCTGAATCTCAAGTGTAGTCACAGTCCTGTCTTCCCCACAGGGAACAGGGGCAAAAGGAAGGAGAAAAGCCTCAGTTTCTTTACCAAGAACCTTTCTGGACACCCACAGCTCGCTCTCTTTTCCCCGTACAGACCACAGCCCTCTGCACTATGTGTTTACAGAAATCACAGTGCATTGGTGGGCAACACGTAACACGTTCTTTCCTATAAGCATTACCTACCCACTCTTGTCTAGCCTGGACCAGCTGGGAGAAGGGTTCCTGTGATTTCACATAAAAGGCCTCTCCGAATCTATCTGAGCCCATGCACACTAACTAGATGTACTAGGGCTATAAATACATCGCAGTGCAAGACAAAGAAAAACAATTTAACCCTTATCTTGCACAGACTTCAATATTTGGAAGAGTATAAAAAGCAGCAGGGCTGTTGGTCACCAGTTTATCACCAGTTAAAAAGCTACATGCAACACCCAGCATCCGGCTCTTGACGCTGGAATGAAATTTCCATCTACCCACAACAGTAGGTAGGTTCCTACCGTGAGGACAAATAGAAGCATAAGAAGTGGTAAAACGACTGTGAAGCCTGAGTTCCTAACGAACTGTAGTCGTCAGAGAGCCCGGCTCTAAGGAATGGGGAAAGAAGGTGGAACAACAGAAGACTGGGAGCTGCTGGCAGGCGACCAGCCGTTTCTAGCAGAAGTTGGTTACAGCTCTCAGCCACTCGCTCACCTCTTACAAACCCGCAGCCAAAGGGGGACAACGTGTGCTGGCAAATTCTCAGAGTTGTAGGAGCCTCAATGTAATCATAGAGGGAGCAAAGCACAAAAGTCTTTTAAAACTCACAGGCTCCCCTCACTTTTAAGAGCGAGAGCTCTCAGCTCTGCAAGGGCTGCAAGCAGTTCTTACAACTGAAATAAAAAAACCCCTCTCCTTAGCTCCCTGCAAAGTCCAGAACAACCCATCAGTCATAATGTAACAGGCATGAGAAGAGGATCCGTCTGAGCCCAGCAGTGACACCGACGTTCACAGAAATGCTGTTCGAGATGCTCCCCACACAAGCATGGAAATGAGAACCAAGTAGCGATAAACAAGTCCCTTGCAAAGGTTTTTTCCACCATTTCTCTCTCAAGAACAAGCGTGTATTCACCGTTTCTAGACCAAGCAAAACGATCACCAGAACATTTCCATTCAAAAGGAAATAGATAAACAACTTAACCGTTTATTTGACTGCATTGTATTTAGACAGCTTGTACATTTTTATAACCCCCGGTTTTGTTCTCATCAAAAAGGATAAAGGGACAACAGAATATAACCCGCTCAAAACAGCAGCCCGGTATGTCGAGATACACTTGGTATTTTCGGCGATGCCCACCCGGTACCTGAACTCCAGCACAGGTTTACACAAGACCTGACATTTTTGTAACGTAGCACTCGGTTTTAGCGACGTCTCGCAGTGCCCTGAACCATAGCTTGCGACGTCCTGCGCAACGCCGATTAGGTTATGCCCGCTTCTCCTGAAGGTGATGAACCTGATTATTTCTTCAACAACAACGTAACGCAAACAGCCATACAGACACGTCAGCCAACGGCAACGTCTGGGCAAATTTAAACGTAAAAGCGATCAACTCCTCCGTTAGATTTGTCAATGCAAAAGGTGAGGGGACTGTGTTGTAGCAACAGACATGAGAAATAACCAACTTTTCATTGCTAGATTTCCTTTGAAAATCTACTTTCATCTCTCTGCAAACGCAGAACTTCCCACTTGACACCCAAATCCCAAGCCACACAGAGAACGGATGGGTTTAACAGGAACCAACACACACAGCTTCCGCACTTCCGTCGAGAACCCCGCGTGACGCAGCAGCGGTGTCAGACCCTGTCAGGCAATGTGCTCTCTTTAAAAGAAACGTGCACCTACTCTGCGCAGGATTGTGCCAACGCGCATGGCGACAAGCACTTCTTACGATACGCAAACAGAATTGTATTTGAATTCGCTTGGGAGTGATGTTTTTGGCAGCGCCTTGGGGAGAAGGGGTTGCGGCTAACTTCTGAGTCGGCTGGAAACTGAAGACACCCACAGCTTAAACCTTAACCAAGAGAAAACTTGCCTGTCTGGCTTTTCAGATTTTAACTGTCAGCAGACACGCAAGACAGCCCAGTTTGCGATTTGCCATAGAAGCCCGAGAGCCGCTGACAAGGTGTGAAACCTCCCGCCCTGCCTCCTTCGCTCAAACGAGCCAGAGCAGTCGCTACCTCCTGCACCCTGCAGCACCCCGGGAGAAATCTGCTTTGTCCCATTTAACGTGACCAACGTTTAACTATGAACGAAACCTGCCCGGAACAGCGGGAAGAGCCGAGGGATCGGGGTAACGTGAGCAGAGGGTTTTATCGTGTCACGAGGCATGTGGAAGCATCCAGGCTTTACGCTGAACTCCAACGTGTTCTGTAACAGATTCGGGCACCATTTTAAATATGAGTTTTCTTTCCTGAGGGGAACAAACCTCCTCAAATGCACAAATGGCGTCTACAAGCAGAAAACTCAGAAGGGCCAATTTCCATTAAAAATCTTTATTTTCAAATACAACTCATAATTTGTACATGGTAAGAAATGCCCGTCACCATGTGCGGTTGGTCTGTGCAAAATAAGGCTTTCCTTTAAATCCAGTTTTCCTGCACAGGGCTCTTTTCCAAATGTCACTGGAGGTAGGGGTTTTGTTGGTTTCATTTTTAAATGTACAGTAACTAGCAAAAAAAACCCTCATGACTCAAACCAAACCCTAAAAAAAAAAAATAAAGGTGTAGTAAGGCAAATCTGAAGAGTACGCTCAGCTATAGAGGAGCGGATTCACTGAGAGTTCGTCCTTTTTCACAGATTACACAGGTTCTTCCACAAGTCAACTAAGATTTTGTTTTTTCCGAAGTGAAAAAAAAACCAAAACCAACTGATTCATAGAACTGGGCCATATAATCACACTGAACAAGAAAGCCTAGACAATAATCACTGAAAAAATTGATGGGTATTGGTGAAACCTATGTAAGCCAAATTAGAGAAAGGAAAAAAAAGAAAATAATCGAGAAAAACAGAGCAAGAGCGAATGCGAGAGAGGGAGAAAGAGAGTGAGCGATCCTTCCCCGCTGCTTTGATTTTGGAGGGGAAAAAAATCCCCCAATAATTTAGCTCATGTAGGTTTAGAGAAAATGAGAGCAGCTAAAAAATGGATACAATACACCTTGAAATTTATTTCCAAGACCAAGAACCAAAGATCGAAGCATTTTAGAACACTGAAGCAAAGTGATCTGAATCTGAAAAAAAAAAAAATTGTCCCAACTATCTCAAAATAGCTGTTTTTCAGAGCTTCTAGCAATAATTTTGATTAAATAAAATCATACCAATTTACATTAATTTTCTATATCTTCTTTTAAAAGTCCCTCACTCTTCTAACCAAAAAAGTGCATCCTCAACCAGCAGAGGTTTACTGGCAACATCGGGTTCTCTTTTAGCAGCTACTCAAGGTTTTCAAAATAGCTTAACACTTCTTGCTGTGGGAAAAGAAGGGCCTTCCAAACCCTCGTTGGGCAGAAGTAGCCAAATTATAAAAATCTGAAATAATTTATTATCAAATCCAGAATTTAAATAAAAGCAGAAATTTCCTTGCAAAGACAATTGGAGAAAGTAAAAGAATAAAAGCATGCACTCCAAACTCAGAGGTGAAGACAAATATACTTATCTATACAGGCACTGGCAGACGCAGTTTAATTGTTACTGTTATTGTAACACACACCCCACCCTACAATACAGTTTTTTTTCATTCACTAATCACTGAGGTACCAATATTTAAAGAATGGAAAATTCAATATTGAAAAATAAAACCTAAAATTGAAGCCTTTTCTCCAGAAAACTATGGCAATTTTTTGTATGAAATGTTAGTATACTTATAGAATTTTTACAATTTATGTTGGCTTTTTCTTTTCTGGAACCAAAAGTCGCGTTCCACGTACAGGTTCTTTCACTGTGTATGTCATACAGTCAGTAGACTTGCAAACGAATGAACATATCTTGGCTATCAACTGGCACATCTTGCTGGTACCAAAAGAACTCGGAAGTTTGAAACAATTCGGTTTTAATTCGGAACGAATGCGCCATGCCAAAGTGCAACGAATGTGTGCGACACTCAATGAGACACTGACAGAAAGAGCTGCATGGAAATTACTTAAGTCCACCTGCAAAGCAATTTTTTTACAAATTGCATTGCATGCAAAGGACAACTCTGCGCTGCCGGGACGTCAGTTGCTTGATGGGATGGTTTAACGCAGCCATAGTTTAAGACGCAGTGCATCAACTCCGTTTAAATAGTATCTGAACAGCCTCTTGTCTCGCACAAAACCAAGGTTTTCATAAAGTTTCAAAGCAGACTTATTTGTGATTTCTGTTTCCAATACAACCTTTAAGGGAAAGAAAAGAAAAAAAAAACACGTCATATTCGACATTCACGTCATATTCGACATTCACGTCATATTCGACATTCACGTCATATTCGACATTCACGTCATATTCGACATTCACGTCATATTCGACATTCACGTCATATTCGACATTCACGTCATATTCGACATTCACGTCATATTCGACATTCACGTCATATTCGACATTCACGTCATATTCGACATTCACGTCATATTCGACATTCACGTCATATTCGACATTCACGTCATATTCGACATTCACGTCATATTCGACTACTGAACCAATTCCGAAGTTTTTATTTAGAGATATGCTTATTAGCAATGAGTGGCATTAATTTTTTCCTCTCCTGACTTATTCAAGCAACCCCTCTCCATTCACACACTTAAAAAAATAGCAGTTAATCAACAATTGTAACTGTAAGTAAGTTTAATTCATATCAAGATTTTAGTTCTTTGCTGTAAATAGTATTTCGTTACCTAATACATAGGGTAAAAAAAAAAAAGCAAACAAACCCCAAACACCCCCTCCCGGCTCCCCCACCCCCTAAAAACCAACCCCAACCTACCAAACAGGTCAGAAGTCCAAAACATACTTTGAGTTTTGAACGAATTTTGAACTTTTGCATGTCACAAGAACTTGGCACATGAGGTTTTATTTAGTCATTTAGTATCTTTGACCTCTAATTTGACAGATTTAGACCTAGATACAGGCTCCGGCATTCTACAACTCTGTGTCAGACCCAATGTTTGTAACTAAGATTTGTGCTCAACATGAGTACCCCAAACTCAACCAGGAAGAGCAAACAGCTTCTTCCATCTTCCTCCCCCCGTGTCGATAAGACCCTGCGTGCATGAACATCTGTCACCAATAGCTCAGACCAAACCCGAGCGTAAGAGCAGCTCACATTAACCAAAGGCTCAAAACCGTCCCTGAAGCCCGCGCTACACTGGCATTACAAGAAGTTAGAGAACTGCCGAAGTACGTCCCTCTGCACTCTGCTTCCCCTCTTTTCTCCAAGGGCCCTGGCCAGAGCTCTGCCACAGCTGCACACCCACTCGTCCTGCCTCTTTACCGTTGTCCACCTCAATTATTTAAGGATTGGGCTATTAAGGACAGATCGTGGTTGCACAGGAACACAGGTTGAACTAAATAAGCTGACTGGACTACGTACAGTCCCGTGACAATGTACATTCACGTATTAAGAGCTGATGGACGCTGTAGAATGACCGTACAATTAAAATACAGCCTAAGCAATTTCGCAGCAAACCAGCGATCACTGCTAGTGTTAAGTCCACGGATGGCTGTTTCTAACTACACTCTGTGTAGTTAGAACTACATACAAAAAACTCCCTGAGCCCCAAAAGAAGTCATCTACTCTACTCTCAAACCCCGGACTCCCTTCTCTTCCAATAAAAAGCAGGAAAACTGGTTAACATCCCACTACCCTGTCCAAAACCAGGAACAAAATATTAGACTGTATTTGTAGAGCTGTTTAAGTCCACCTGCTTTATGGACTCTGTGGCCCCACTGCCTTCAGGCATATGTTGCCATTCCCCCTCACCTCTTCTGCCAGCTCACTGGGCTTGTTGCTGAGCTACTCCAAAAAGCAACCTGGCTGAAAACCTTTCCTTCTTCTCTCCATCAGGTTTGTTTTCTGCATGCAGTTGGAGGAGTGGCTAAGCCAATGTAAAAGAAGGAGGCAGCCAGCAGTTAGACTGGTCACCTTCAATATGACCTAAATATCCATTTAATGTATATATTTGACCATTACTCAAGTTTCAAGCCACTCTAACCACATTCCAATGGATAATTACCCCTGCGCTTCTCAGTGTAAGAATGTTGAAGGAATAGTAAACCTTGGGCTAACAACCCAATGAGCAACATAAGAGTAGTAGGTCATTTTCTGAAAAGAAACTAAGAGTCACACATTAAAATATTAGTAGCCAGCGTTCTTAAATTACAGCAGGACAGTCTATTGTACCTGCACACCTCAGACAACTTCACTGAATTCTCTTAAAGGTTTAGTAACCTGCCAGAGAGATATAACAAGTCTGCATCCAACTCCAAGCTCAAGCACCTTGCAATGCTAAGAGACTTCCGACACGGCAGATCATTGAATTGGGAGTGGTTAAATGTAGAAATTCAGGTTTGTTGGAATCCCGCTACCTGAGTGAATGCTCATCTTGAAAGCAAATACGAGAGATTTGTCTGGTATTTGTAAGGGAGACTTGGCACAATGAAAAATCATTCCCTGATGTCCACACGCTGCGTTGATCTCAAAGGGCTAAAGACATGTTTCTATTCTCTAAAAGGGAAACACAGTCATATTTAATCCCAACTTCATTAGCTTTGTTTTGTGAAGGATTCGTCTTTTCCTGTGTGAGATTTTCAATCAAGCTCCAAACCTTCAATCACTACATGTATTCCTGGTCTCACAGGGTCGATTTTGTTGTACACACATGCCTGTTAAATCCTCTAACAAACACAACCACGTCCTCCCCTGGAGAGCAGCAAAGGTCTGATTGGATTTAACAGCATTTTGGGCACAAGCTGCAACTTTCTGAAGGCTGTTACTTTCTCTTCTATCTTAAATTTCATAAACTTAACATTTCATCTCAACTGTCTAATTTTAACCGGCTTTAGAAGAAAAATTCCACAGTGAGAGGGGAGGGCAATGTTTCTTGTTACTATGTTTTCATAAACGGAAGAAAAACAGAGAGGTCAAGCTTTCCTGCTTCTTCAGATCAAACTCTGAACTCCAGTTTAGAACCCAAGTCATAAATGAAAACAGCCAAACCAAATAAGCAGATGAAGAACATGCTGTCTCAGCACTCGCTGAAGAGGCTGCTCTTGTAGGTCGGGTGTATCATCAGCCTCACGTTACGGGTGCCTGTCCAGTGTCCTTAACCAGTTTAACTGTCTTAACTTTTAAAGAAAGGTAGCGCCCAAAATAAAACACTTAAAACCTTAGAGGATTTGTAGATTGAGAAAAAGATGTCAATAGTTTGATAATTTAAAATATGATTATAAAAACTAAATTATAGTTTTATATAGGTGTGATACTGAATTAAAATGACACACCTACTGGTGTGGTCAAAAACCTCGACTTCAAGTCAATGGAATCCTCCTGAGAAGTTGCAACAACTTTTCACATCTTAAGTTTTGATTAAAAAAAAGCTCTTTAAAGTCCCATTTACTAGAGTCTTATTTTGATTAGTTACCAGTTACACGGTGCATTATCGCAGTAATACCAAGTGAATGAACTGTATGCTGAATAACAGTTACAGATGGAATAATACATTTGTTACAGATGGAAAATCTACATAGGAATGATCAAGTCCTTCCCTCTAATTGTGATTATGGTGTGTAACGGTCCCACACAGAGGGCTTAATTTCTGAAAATTCCTTGTTGGTAACAACTAGGCAAATGTACAAAAACCAGCCAGCCACACACTTTCCGGAGCTAGCACATACTTTCCTTTTTTATACTGGAAGAAAAATCTTTTCAAAACTTTGGAGATGGTTGCAAAACTATTCACCTTCACCTGATTTATTTCCATAGTTCCCATTTTGTATGCAACCAGCCCAGGAAGTTATGCTAGATCATGGTGACCTACTGGAAACTCAGGCCATAATAATCTTGAAAACCGTCAGTTCACTACCCCAAATGTCACAATTCATCAACAAAAAATGTCTGAGAAAGTCACCAAGGTAAAAAGAAAAAAAAAAAATTAAAGATCCCTCAAGTTTTGTAATGTTACATCTGGACATTCCAGCTCAAACGCTGCTGTCAAGTACTTTCCTCAGACTTGAAGGTTATCTCTAGTTCAACCACCCATCTCCAACATCCGATCGCTTCCCTTGTTTCTGTTCTCCTCCTCTCCACAGATTCCATTGCAGCCAGTCCATTCCTTCACCTATCCCACAGCTCCCTGAAGCCAGGACACAACCCCTGGCTGGAAGGATAATGCCTCTCAGCTCTGAAGCATGGCACAGAGCATAAACTAACCCTTAGGCAGCTGGTTGACCACAGAAGCTGCGTAAATAATTTATTCCATGGGCCTGGCTTAGTTTATTCCCACTAAAATAGCTTACAGGAAAAAAAATGTCCTTAATCACTGAAATATTGCAGCACCCTTTGAAATGCCAGCACATCAGTACTGATTTATCAAGATTTTCATCTATGGTGTTGTATAAATCCTTTATTTTTGAGGACTCAATGTTGGTAGCTCAGAAGCCCAATTTATTGTACTTTGAAAAGTAACACAGTGAACCAAGTACTTATCAGATTATATGCCATAAGTTATTAAAATTAAGTACATTTACTGCACCTATTCCATAACTAGATTGAAGGGAAGTTTCCAAGCAGCCTTTGGAAATTTTTCATGACGCCCACAGCTACATGTTCATGTTTATAATCCTATTCCAGGCAGTTTCAGAAAATAACCTCTTTTTTTTTTTAATTGCAATTCATCTTATGTCAAGTAACAGCATCTTTTTATTTTCATCATGCTTCTGATTTTAAGGGATGTAGAAAAATATCTTAAGAACAGCAGAGAGTATTTACACACTTCACAAATTACTGTGAGGCACTACTTCAGGTTTGATCAGCTCTAGGCATCAAAAAGACAGGCAGAAACCACTCTCCCAACAACTGTGGTAAAAACTGTGTGAGGGCAAGTGTCTTGGCTCTGTCGGACAGAGCTTCTAGTGGGTGGCTACTCGGATTTTTCAGATTCTGGTCATGACTGAAAACTTGCCAATCCACCACGTGCTACAGGTAACCAACGTCATTATTTTGTACCACATACAAAGCCTACACTTGGAGGCAAAGAGGAGAAAACATGAAAACACTGGCTATTTGGCTGTGGATACCCTGTAGGTGAAAAAACAACATAAATATATCAAATGAGCAGGGGTGTGTCTCTGCTGACCAGTGTAGAAAGACAGAAATAGACTCTGCCTGCACTCCACAGTGCCTGGGCATAGCGAGCTCCCGTTTCTAAATTCTGTGCCAGCACGAGACTCAGCTGATGCAAAAGCCCCCAGGAATCAGGGCACAACTCGTTCAGAATTGTCATCCTGCAAACATGGTTATGCAGTTTCCAAACTGGAACATGCCTGCACCCATCCACCACACACTCAATCAGCTTGAAGTGGAGCACCTTCTACTGAAGGACAGCAATATTCTCTGAAAAACATCCTCTGCACTTAGTACAGAGCATTTATACAGCACCATAGATGAAAATCTGTGACTAAAACTTAAAAAGGTCTCACTGCAGACTAGCCTGCAATCCTTACTGCATTTGCTTCATTTTTACAAAGATAAGAAAAACAATAAGAAGGCTCTTGGGCTAATATTACAGTGGTAGAAAAAAAGACAGTCACAGAAGAGATCGTTATGCATATACCTGTTTGATAGTCCAGTTTAGAAATGAAGTTCCATGAGCAGTAGTACCCAAACAGCCAGAAATCATACGGTAATTGCTGCAACTCTGGTAGCTTGAGTAGAAACAGCCAGACCTACTACTGACTCTAATGACAGTAGGCAATTCACTTCTCTGCTCTGCACCTCAGCTCTCCAACTGCGATGTGAACAGTGTGATACTGTTCCTCAATTATTTTTTAATTTTTTAACTCATGAATACTCTAGCAATGGCAAATGAATTCAAGACCATAGTGGAAAGCAATGGAAAAAACCCAACCAACCAACCTTTTTTTGATTAGTTCCACGTAGCAAGTAGTAGAACAGATTAGAGCAAAGCATATTATATACGATGATGGAAGCAAGCCAAAACAAAGAACTTACAGAATGACAGAACTATCAGATTGTGCTATACTGCCTGAGCACAACATAAATTAGGGTGGGGGGAAGTCACCATTAAGCAGAGGCATGAAGGAATCTGAAGGGAAAAATAAATACCTCAAACAGTGAATGAAGTCAGAACATATGTGGGGATGCTGCAAGAGGCGTAATGCAAGTGGAAAAATAAATACAGTATGTGCCAGAAGACCTGTAGTTTTGCATAAGAAACTTTGCCACACCGCAGCAGGACAATCGAGGGAGCAGTTGGAACAAGGCAACAGAGATCAAAGGATCATTAACTGTGGCATGCTGACGGAGTCCTCACATATCAGGAACCAGCTGCCAACTGCATTGGACCAAGGAGATGGAAGTTAAAGGGACAGATAACCGGCTTAAGGAGGATGGATTTAGGGAGAGTTCCTCACAAGTTAAACATGGCACACAGTTAGTTGATATATATATATTTAAAAGTAGGGACTATAATCTGGTAGAAGAAAAGACTAGTAACATATAGGCTAGACAAAGTTTGACACTGATTCAGTCACTTTTCCTTCCAAGTTTTTGTCGACTTGGTAAAGCATTCGAGTTCTGTTAGCTCCCCATAATGCAGCTACGCAATGTCAGAATAGCCTGATGACTTGCTGGGCTAAAACCACATTCTGCAATACTACAGCACGTCCTGTTCAATGTCTGCGTAATCTGAAAGTATGGCAGTATTACACACAGCATGCACGTTACACTGGTGAGCAGCACCTTAAACTGGAGTCTTTGGAGGAACATGTGTCTGCGACCGAAGGCTGAGGCAGCTTCGTAAAGTAAAACAAACCTTGGAACACTGAATTTGAGCACCTAGGATAAATTTATAAAATCCTTCTCCTGTTTGTGCCACACATTGGGGTTTTTTGAGGTTATTTTTCCCTTTATTATAAAGAGAAGAGCTTCTTACCAACCCCTTCCCCACCTAAAAATCATCCCGTAGAAGAAAAACCACATATAGGAGAATAAACCCACATATAGGAGAATGCAAACCATTTACATTATGAAAGTTTTTGATGATAAAAATCTTACCTCATCACAATCTCCTTCAACCATAGCATAAATAGCTTTCTTAACCAAGTTTGTACCTGAAATACAGATTTCAGTAAGTGTCAGAGTTGCAGTGCAAAAGATGCTAGTTTATATACGACTATCACGTGTGTCACCTACACGACATGACACCTGGGGAAAGCGGGGAGAAGAGAAAGAAAGAAACAAGAAGTTGCAGTCAAGTTGCAGTCTCCAGTTTGAACGTTAAAGTGACTCGTAAAGTTATCCAGAGACTCAGCTTGAGTGCAAGATTCTTCTAACACAAGGATATTAGAAACAGGCTTCTATGTTTAACAGAGTGTTATATATAGCCTTCCAAGATGTGATTCATTCCTTTTTGCTGCATTTAAAGTCAAAATCTGCTGGAACATTACTTGAAGGACATTCATCTTCCAAGGGAATTTCCTCTTACTAAAACAAATACTTCTATTAGTAACAGAACTTACGAAACCACTTTTCTGGTGGCTTGCTCCCATTTGGATTTGCTAGTATCTAATAATATGGTTGAAGCCCATCCCTTCCCCTCAGCCAAGCATTAATTTAATTCTTTATCACTATTTTTCACCTATTTCCCAACAGTTCTACAAATGTAATATCCCTACCTGTCTGTAGAATTGGGGGTGAAATCGAAAGTTGATTTCAAAGTTATTAGTGGAAAAAACTGCTGTTCAATGAAATTGCATAAATCTCACTTCCATAAGAAGGCTAAGGAAAAGGAAAAAAAAACCCCAAGGAATCTAGAGAATGTTTGAAAGTATTCTCAAAGCTTTAATCAATTAAGATTTTCACGGAACATACGACAAAACTGTACATTTACAACAAATCTTCAGACTAGCAGTACACTTTGAGAAACAGCAAGGTGGCAAACGTAGGGAAAAGTCAACATACATAACGCTAAAGTAAGGAAGGCTTAAAATATAAATTCTATTCATACAAATCTAAAATAGTGAACTGACTACAGCGAGGGAAAAATCTTGCAGAGATTTTCATAACAGCAGCATTAGTTGTTATCTACTTATGAATCCAAGCACCTGCAATTAAATTATGGCAGGCTCCTTCATGACTCAGCTAAAAGGAAAGGAGAGACAGTCAGTTCTCAGTATCCTCTGCCCTCTGCTCCACTACAGAAACCAACAATGGCTTTGGAATTGCACTGGAGGAGAAAAAAAATCTGCGCATGCTTGAACAGTCATGAGAATATGCAGCGCTTCAAGTTTTTGGAGGGTTTTTTTGTTTGTTTGTTTTGACGAGGAGAACAAACACGATGGCACCATTCAGCAGTGTATCACCATATTTCTCCATCGCAAGGGATTTTCTGACTTGAATCGCAGAAGTACGAGCTCTTTGGTGTGAATGCACAGCTCTAAGGCTTTAAAGCCGATGTCTACGTTTTAAGTTAAAAATATGCTACAAAATGTAATTTCACAATAACCAACGCTAAAAAAATTAAAGTTCCATAAGAATAGATCTTTAATTAAGCCAACTCAGATAACTGGTGTTAGAATGAAAATCCCTTCATCAGGGCAAAACTGATTAACAAGGGAGGGCCAGCTCACTGCCAGGAGCGACTTTCTTTTATCATATACTTTCCCAACAAAACACATCTCCCTTTCAGCCATTCAAACAGCAATACACAACTATTTTTCTTCACTTATTAATATAACAATGAGCTACAGATATTCTCCCCAACAGGCAGTATATGCATATTGGACAGGGGAAAGTCAGGGGATAACTTCAGTAAAAAAAAGACAGTCTATGTCTACAGACGTAGCGGTGATGAGGGCACATATAAAACCACCAAGCAATCTCCACTGTGTTATGTGGTAATTGGCAGAGCTAAGGGGCTGCTGATTGCCTTTCTTTTTAGCTGTATCATATCCCAGATACAAATCTCATCAGGCATTGCAGGTTATTTTAACAAAACAAAGCCACTGGGGAGCTTGTGTGGCCGAGTCAGGCGAGATGACAGACAAACCACCACAAGCAGAAGTTCAGGTCTGCTTAAATCTTTGACAGCTACAGTTATCCCAGTCTACAGGATTTAAGTATGAAATAACAAAAAAGGCTATTCTTACCAATTCCTTTTCTTCTGTATTTGGAATCCACTGCTAACATGGCTATATAACCTCTGCGGAACATCTTTTTGTGCATATCCAGCTTGCAGACGATGGCACCTACACACTCCTCACCTACCATGGCCTTAAAGACAAACATACACGTAGGCATTCTCAGTTTGTGATCTGCAGTGCTACCAAAGCAGTAAACCAGTTCATTTTAAGTGAAACAGCCACAGAAAATTTGTTTGCATAAATCTATACCCCCCCCCAAACAACTAAATAATATTTAAAAACATTTCCAAAAGTATAAAAAAAATATTAAAGGACTCTTATTTTTTTATTACATTCAAATACAGTTACAAGTCAATTAACGACCAATTCATTGTCCTGGAGAAAACCACATTAATATTCCACGAAGTCTACAGGCAAGAACACGTGTGATAGAAAAGAGGGGGGCGAAAAAGACCGGGTCAGGACATAAATCACCCTTTCACATGGGCTGCCACAGAGGAAAAAAAGTCCATTTCTGTTTCACAGTGATCTGAATTTTCATGTACAAGGGTGGTGATAACATGCTTAATTTTTGTCTGGTTTTAATGTCAAGGCCACGTTGCTGCGTTTAATCTTTAGAAACCGTCGTTTTTAATCATATGACACCCAAAGAACAAAAAAGCACACAGTTAACTTCACACATTTTAACTGTTTGGAGATTCCATTTGCTATGAGCTGTGCACTGGGTTAATCCCGATGGCATTGTCACAGAAAGCGTGCTCAAGGAGATAGAGTTAGTCCGAAATACTGAGAAAAATAAGAACCCAACTCCTCCCCAAACACTTATCAAACCACTTGCACAACCACCACGTTCACCAACGTGTAAGAAAACCTCAGTCACATGTTAACAGAAGGATTCGGGAGCGTGAGAGATTAACGACGTTATAACCTGCAGCAGGAAAACTGAATAATGCTGCAGAGCAGGGCAGCATCCACGGGGACAGCGAGTTCCTATTCATTCAGGAAAGATTGACAGCGATAAAAAAGAAACTCATACTTGTCCATATGGGTGTATAAGTTGATCCACAGGTGTTGACAGACCTGCATCTGCAGGGGGGAACTAGCCTGCGGCTCAAGTGTAGCAGCTAACCCGGGACCACAGCACATGATTGGCACGAGCATGTGCCAGCACAAGCGATTCTGGATAATCCAAATTTACAACAGCGAGACACGTCGAATGGGAAGGACGTGCCAGAGCCGGTACCGCCAGGTCTTGCCACTGCCCACCTGGGAACCCAGCGCTCGCTTCTCTGAAGTCTGTGGTACACAATCTATAGTCTCCGACCATGTGAACCTTTTTGCATAGAGCTCATAGGCTCCTCGGACAGCAGATTCACTCCTGCAGACCATGTCGCAGGCACAGACGCACAGTTTTTTCACCCCACCATCTCTACCTGGATGGTGGGTTATTAACCAAGTTAGCTGTCAACCAGGAGCTCTGTCAAAGGTGAAATGAAGCTGCCCAAAACATATGAGCTGCAGTTCCAAAGCTCTATGATACAGCAAGATCTTCACACCATTTCTAATACAGTTTAAGCTCATCAGGCAAATATAATTATTGCTAAGTTTTTATTTGGCAGGGAACCACGTTTTTTTTTAGCGGTATCCAAGAACAATCCTGTACAAACTAAACGAGTGGTTGTTAAAACAACGAAGAAAAACTGCAGCATGATCTAAATGGACTGAAATAAGTAGTCTCTGAGCAGTCTGTTCTAAAATATAGTTTATTCCACAGAAAAGCTGGACTCACACTATAACTGTGTATGCAAAGTGTCAGCTCAAGGCAAGTTTTGTTATCTCGGCTCAGGCCCCAGAAAACCAGGGAGTTAAATAAAGAGTATCATCAGACAGACTGTTCATAACACTGCTATAATTATGCAGAGTACCTAGATGTAATCTTATGCCTCACTAAAAAAAAAAAAAGGCACACCACAAACCAGCGTGTTACAGTTATGGTTTGCCCTGAAGTGAACACGTGCAAATTGCTGATCGGAACAGTCATGCGGAGATTTTTTGAGAACTTTTTGTTGCTCTTTCTTGTTTAGGGCACTTTTCTGAAAAGCTACCTTCATGAAACATATATTTAAAATGCTAGATGAACAGCAAAGAATTTTGTTTCAGTGATCAAAGAAGGAAATACCCACTGGTTTTACCACTGTTGCCAGAGCGCTGAATAAAGCATGACTTTGTCAGCAGTTCCCCAAACACTTAAATCTATTTCGCTGTCTTTAGGCAGGTATGTCTGCCAGTTAATCTACGGTTCTTCCACTTACAGAGGGAGTGCTCCATTTCCACCTCAATTTGAGGGGGTTTTCTTGCTTTTTTCTGCTTTCTCCTTCCCTCTAAACTTATCTAAAGCTGGAAATGAAACTAAAATATGATGTAAAACTTTGTAATTTAATTCCCTGAAGTTAAACTCTGTAAATAAAAAAAAACCCAAACAACAAACCAGACTAAACTAGGGAGAGTGGGGAGGAGAGAGAAAAAGTAGTTCCCACATAACACCGTTTATGAAAAGACAGTCATAGGTCGAATTATTTTTTTCAGGTATATGACAGTACTTCTAAACATACAAGTTTCCACAAACAGAATTCAGCCCAAGTTCCTACCATCGATGATAAACCCCACAGAGTACTTTAAAGATGTACTTTAATCATAAGTCATTAGCTGGATGAACATACATGACTTCAAATCCATTATTTGCATTAACTTTGTTCTTATGAATAAGTTTTAATGTCTAAAACAAACTAGATTTTAAATCTTCATATTGCAACCATGTATTACTAGAAGAGCAAGCACAGCAATGTTCATGAATCAGCAAGAACATTACTTGCCACAAAACTAAACAATTGGCTTTTATTTCATTAGCAAAATAGCATTAAGGTTGTCAGGCACAGTCTGAGTCTAATACCCAGATCCTGTGACATTTGTTCCTATTTAAAGGAGATTAAAACAACCAACTAGCCCCTGAAAGAATAATATTTTGCGATTCAAATGCAGCAGAACCTGCACTACTGCGCTACCGATTCCCTTTCGCACACGCACCAAAATCCATCCCAAAGCATCACAGAAACAGCATCGCGTGAATCCTTGGGCTTAAGTTCAGCGATTGTGTTACTGAATGCCATTAGAGGATACACTTAGGCTAATAGTTTTAACCTGAAGTCTGGCAGTTCAGTCAGAGCTCTGCACAATACTGGGCAAATCACTAAGTCGCTCTGTTTCCACTCTATGAAACCAGAGACGAGTAATTCCCTCCTGCGCAAGGGCACTGCCAGAACAACTACACTAGCTGTGGTTACGTACTCAGGCGCTGCAGAAGACTTCCCAGACAGTTTCCTAACTTTTCAGGTTCTTCTTTTATGTCCCAAGTTTTCCGCAACTTAAAAACAGGGACGATGTCTTACAAGTCTTGATTTCAACATGAACTATGCTTAGACTCTTGAACAAAATCCAATTAAAAAAAAAAAGAGCAAAGTATTAGTATAGAACAAGATCTTAACTACAGTCGTCCAGGATTTACAACACATCTAAACCCACTTACATGGAATAATAGGTTATTTTTGAAACTTGTGAAAGTTTAAATTTATAAACCCAATAAAAGCAGATTTTTCCTGATTTTTTTTTTTTTTAAAAGGCAGCTGAGTGGTGCAGTATGGTGAATTCCAGGAGAGGTTACACCACTCAGCCAGAACTCTGCTTTTATTACATCCTGCCTTACCCAAGCTTTGGCACAGAGCAAGGTTTCCTAAGCTCACCTCTCCCACGCTGAAGTATTTTGAAAGCAATTTTCTGAAATATTTAATGTACCAGTTCTAAATGGAAGTTTTAGAACTTTAACGCTGCTCAGACTAGAAGCTGCAGGGCGGTGGTTATCGTAGGTTATTTGAAGAGAAACTGGGCTGACAGAGCTCCTGGGAACACGTAAAAAACCAGGCATTTACAGGGCATCCCCACCTAGCACATGGTGCAAACCTGCTCCTCCAAAGATGGGCGAAACCTGAGTTTGAGCAGATGGTTGTGGTTTGTGGAGAAGGTGGTTACCTTGCAACAGCTCAGTCAGATAATGCTGCAGTGTAACACTGATCACCGAGTATTCCCAACTTGCTACCCCTGAAGTCAGGAACACAGCTACACAGATGAATTTCACATTAAAATGAACTGGTTGGAAGATCCCTAGGATCTCCAGGTCCTTTTGAAGTGCAATATGAACTTCTTTTTGGAGGGCATAGTTAGGAAGTGGTTTGGTACAGCAAAACCACGATAGTGACTGCTTAGGGTTGGTGCTCTGCCTTCCCTCCAGCTGTGCATTCTCACCTCTTTGCTTGCACCAGCACCAGTGACATCCTACTAGGAATATATTTGGAGCCCTAAACCAAAGAAACCTGATCCTAAAACTTTTACACACACTTATAAATATATGGTGGTGGTGGGAGGGTTACTTTAGCTTCCCAGATCAGAGAAACACAAGGGCTGGCACAAGCCAGGAAGAGGTAGTTGAACAGAAAGGGAAGGGAAGCAGCTCTTTTGGTTGCACTAGGGTGTTAGGTGCACCTTGGGAAGGCCGAGCCAAAACTCACATATTTATATATCATATACAGATATTTTTTCAAATACAAGCAAATTGCAGTCTAACCCCTCTTCCCGAGAGCAGTCAAAACCAAAACAAAACCTGAAACCAGAAGGATATGAGGCCATGAGGCATTAAAGACAAATGATTCTGTGAGATCAGGCACTGTGCTTCTACTCACCATCCTGACACTGCTCTGGCTAAGTGGAATATGCAGTCCCTGACTGAAGATAAATATTTTAAAGAGACTTATTAAAGAGAAGTAGTGCAGGAATCCATTAACTGCAGGAACAAATTAAATTTTATAGAACAGAAAGTCTCCAAGACCACCTCTAAAAAACAAACCTTAAAAATACTAAAACCAGTCACAAAAAGACCCCATCAAATGTGACTCAACATACTGCAAGACCTCCAAACCATTAAGGAGGTAACAACTGGCTAGTTTTAGACATTCACAGCCACGTTTTCTTCTTTACAGCTCAATGTACTTTACATTGTTCTACCCTTCAAATGGCAAATACAGAGAGCAAGTAAAGTTTTGCTGATTCTTCAAGACTATTAAAAAAAAAGCTGTCACCAACAAAATAAGCTTAAGACACTTTCTTTTCCTGAAGTGATCTTATTCTTTGAATGCACTTATTATAAATCACTTTAGTGCTGTCAAACAATCTGCCATTGCTCTTTTCATAACAAAATTCTCAAGTTACTCCCTGACCAAAAAAAAAAAGTTTAAATTCTAAACAAGTGCGTTGTGACCTAACAGCATCCAACCTTACCTTGGCATTACCAGTGATGCCCTTGATGCTGAAAGCACAGACATTTGTAGTTCATAAGCATTTATTTACAGTAGGAGGTAAATCACTCACACACATAGCTCAGTGCTTGAAAAATACCATTCTGCTCTGATCAGCAGCCTTATAATGGCAAACAGGAGTTTGCATCGAGCAATGTTTTCAAATATTTTCTTATTTTTGTTTTGTTCCAGAAGGTAATGCTTTCCTCAACTTTCCATAATCCTACTGTACTCCCTCTTCAGGGTTTTAAGAGGCACAGTTCAGAAAATCCTCCTATAAATCATATAAATCCTGCTATAAATTATACCAGACTCTAAACCAAGAACATTCAGGCAGTTTAAGGCCAGATGGATTCCATTAGCCTCACCTCCTGTATGCAGATCCTATTAAAATTTTACAGAGATGCTCCTGAATCGAAGGGTGTCTTGGCTCTGGCTAAATTACACCTTTCAGAGAGGCTTCCAGCCTTGATTAAAACATCAAGAGAGAAGAATTCACCATTTACCTCAGCAAGGATACACTCCCACAAACGTTCCGTATTGCTGATATAAGTTTTCCTATGAGTAAATCAAACCCAGCTAAACTCCCACTATGCATGTATGCTCCTCAGGCCAACCCACACTCGGTTTCATATACCTGTGGACTGATTATCATCCTAAATCATGGCATTCAACTGAGAGACAAGTTCTTCCATCAGAAGTTCTAAACATTTTGAAAGACAGGGTGACAGCTAAATCAGCCTTTTCAATAGTGGAGTAGGAAGAATGTAAAACTAAATACATCGTTAGTACAGCAAGACAATTTAAGAGGCTTGAGAATTTCTGCATGCTGTGAACACTGTGACACCTGTAAGAAGCAACGCAGTTGTACTTGTCTTTTTCAAAGTCAGCTCACAGATCAAAAGGTCTACAAAACTTTTCAGTGTCTCTTCCTGTATATCACTTAACATTTACATGCCCACCATGCTGAAGCCGGTTTGAAAACCATTGTGCAAGAATTACTAAGCACTCATAAGACTCTGGTGAACTAAGTACTTTCTTTTTTAAATCCAAACCTAGAAACTGAACAGAATTATAAAAGGATCTACCAAAGGTCAAAAAAGTCAATGTCAAAACCAAGATTAGAAGCCTTGAGTTCCTGAAACCTAGCCCTGCACTAAAACCCTTTCCCCACCATGTATAATAACAAATGCAGGAACTTCAGGTGTGTGCTTTACTTATGCATGCATAGGTGACAAGGGGACTTCATTAGGAAGACAGGTACTTCCAAAAAAGCTTGGCCTTATCCACTAAAAGATTATTAGAAGTATTTCCACAAATGTCAACCCTTTAATCCTCTCCTCCCCAGCCCCAAACCACTCCCAATTCCAGCCCTCCCTACCCCCTCCAGCACTTACCAAAAAGCAAAGTTGTGGCCAGTTGTGGATAAAATACCTATATGTGTAAATGGAGTAGGGTTCAGACAGATCTTTGGTGATCAGTCTCATGATATCGGGCATCTGCAGCTCTGACTCATATCGGACGTATCGTATCGTTAGGTCCTCCTCGGGCTGAGAGTCCGTTCCCGAGCCTTTCAAACTGCAAGCTTCTGCTAAGGACCTGGAGAGTAGCAGTAGGGACTCCTCCTCCTCCCCTCCTTCATCCCCCTCCTCCTGCTCTTCCTCCTCCAAGCCAGTCCCTCCTGCCAGTCCATTGCGGGCTGCAGTCTTAGCAGCAGTCGTAGTTGTGGCAGCAGGTTGGCTCCTGTCCCCTTTTGCTGCTGCTGCTGGGGGAGAAGGAGGAGGAGAGGGTGCAGTCCTTCCCTGGGGAGGGAGGTGGTTGGTAAGGGGGGATGAGCACGGTGCTGTGGTCGGGGGCGATGACTGCTGCTGCCGTCCGGAGCCCATTGTTTTGTTGGCTCGCTTGATCTCCAGCCCCTCGGGGGCTGCCCCTGCCTCCGAGCTGAGGATCTTGCTCTTGAGGGAGGCCCGCAGGTGCCGCAGCTCGGGGCTGATGAGGCCGTTGAGCTGGTGGTTGTGGTGCGGGGAATGGTGGTGGTGGTGGTGGAGGCGGTGCTGCTGCGGCCCCCCCTTGCCGCCGTCGTTGCTGCTGCCTCCTCCTCCTCCTCCTCGCTGCTGCTGCTCCCGTCCGCCCGCGGATCCCTCCTCTTCCTCCTCCTCTTCGGCCTCCTCGTCCTGGGCCCCGGTGCAGGCGGCGGCAGCAGAGGAGGTGGAAGAGGAGGAGGAAGCAGCTCCCCCTCCTCCTCCGGGGAAGGGGGAAAGCGTGTCCCCCTGCGGGGAGAGGACGCTGCTAGGCCCCGGCGGTACCTCGGCCATATCCTACGGGAGAGACCGACACAAACTCACAGAGGAGGAGGGCGTCAGACGAGACGGGGGCGAGGGAGGGGAGGCGGCCGCCTCACGGGCCGCGGTCGGGGCGGGGGGGGGGGGGGGGGGCCGCGAACAAAGGCAGAGACGGGGCCCGGGCCCCGCCTCGCCGCCCCGCCGCTACCTCTTCCTACTGTCCCGCTCACCCCGCCGCCGCCGCCAGGGCCCTTCCCCGGTCCCTTGAGGGCCCCAGGCGACTACTCGCCGCCGCCGCGGCCTCCCCGCCCGCCGCCGCGGCCACTCACCCCCGCGTCTCCTCAGCGCCGCGGCTCCCACTCTCCGCTCATCCAGCGGCCGCCAAGCGCGGCCGCCGCTGCCGTAACCCGCGGCCAAGTTTCCTGTCAGCCGTTACGACACTTCCTCCCTTGGCGGCGGGGCCTAGCGACGGCGGGGCGGGGCGGGGCGGCCTCGCTGGGAGCCCGGGCGGGACGGGGGACGCGGGCAGGGCCCGGCTGCTCGCACGCACGCTGCCGGCCCGGCCCCAGAGCCTCGTGGCTTTGCCCCGTAGCGTCCTATCGCCCCCGCTGGCCAGCCCAGGAGGCTCGGGGCACCTGCTGCCGGGGGCGCTGAGGGGGACGCGGGCTGCCTGGGTGAGGCCGTCTCTGGGGATAAGCTCGGGCCTTGAGGCCTGTTTGGCCTAGGCCGGTGCCCCGGCGCTCCCGCTCTGCGTGCTGGGGTTGGTGGACACAGGTTTCTCCAGTTGCACGAATAAGTACTCTGGCAACGGCACCGTTGCCCTCAAAAGTGTCGATTCACTGCTTTCTCTGCCCTCCCTCACGCCCCTGGAGATGCTCATGTTTGTGCTTTGTGTTCCATCAGCTCAAACCTGGCTGGGCACAGGCGCTGCCCACAAGGACACTGCCAGCAGTGTTTAGTCTAGGCACAGGCACCAGAAGAGTTGTGGTGACGCTTGGAGATCAGAGAAGAGCAGGGGTGTTGTTGATCTTCCTTTCAGAAGCAGAGTGAGGGGCGTCTTCTCTGGGTAGGCAGAGGCAGGCCTTGGACTGCATCGTGCAACTGATAACAGTGGCAAGGCCGAAAGATGTGGGCTCCAGTGATCACTGCTGCTGTTCTGTGTTAAATAATCTCTGTTTTAAGAACAGGCTACTTAGATACCACAGCAACAAACACGCCCTTCAGGTGTGAGGATTCTATTAACACGCACACGTGGCCCCTCAAAATGCAGAGAAATGGTGGGGTTTTCCTTCCCTCACATGAAAGCTTTGCAGGGCAGCTGTAAGGCTTGCTCATTTTCATGTGCTACAGTTATTTTTCAAGGAAGTGACAGGTCTGGACTTAAAAGGAAAATCCAGCAACTCCTCTACGTGTCCTAACAGGATTCTTTAATTAGGAAGAAAATAGGCTGTGGGGTTACAGGCTTCTGTTTATGAATTGCTGAGTTCTGAAGTAACATAGGAAAGGAGTAAAATACCTATTTGAAAGCGAGTGAATTATAAGGCTTTTATTCAAAGTAATTAATAGTGGAAATACTTAAATTTTGAGAACGAGATGGGTCTCTATACTTTCAGATTTATTTATTCTTTCCCAAGACTCCATTCAGAAAGATTAAGGCGTATTATCTCTGTTCTCGCTGGCTTTATGTGTCCTGCAGTTGCTCTGCAGATCGGTTTTTAGACACCTCTATCTGGTGTTCACATACATAATTTTGTTCAAGGGTTTAATGGGTTTTTGTGGGGGTTTTCAGACACCAAAGGACACTTGTGGGCCTGATGGGAACTGATCTGGCACTCTAGCAATGCTGTCAAGTTCACTGTCCTCGGTAGTTTAAACAGAAAGAGCAAACAAATGTCAGTGTAGGGATGGCCCAACTCCTGTTCGCATTTGCCATGTTGCGGCAGATGAGAACGTCTGAGCCACGCGTCAGGGTGATGTCGGTGTTAAGAAGATGATCCAGCGCCAGTAAACGTGTTTAGAGGGGGTGAAGATCTTCTAACTTACCATGAAAAGATTTACCTGCTGTGGGGTCACAGGTTCCTTGGGAGAAAAGCCTCCCTTTTGTGCTCTCTAACACACACACTGGGAATATTCGGTGTTTCACTTCCAACACCTGGTCAACAACTTCTGAACTCAGAAGGTCCTAATTCTGATGTTGATCTTAACACTTCATTGTCCATAGCTGGGATCCATCTGACCAAATGTGGATGTGGGCAGGGCAGACATCTCTGAGCTGGTGCCTTTGATTCCCTGGAGGAGAGGAAAAGGTGCTCCTGTGGTGGGATTCAGCTTGTCCTACAGTAAAATTCTGAAGCAGGTGAGGTGAAATGTGCTTGGAGGTGCCATCATCCCATTGAATAAAGGGAACTTGGCATAACCTGTTCATCTCGGACAGACACCCTTGTCACTCTCCGAAGGGAGGTGGAAGGTGTCCTATGGCCACCTTCTCACCTGATGAGATGTTCTCAGTCTGAGCACCTGCAGTGCCTCTTGGTTGTCTTATTTCTTGTCTTTATTATGACAACAGCTGCTTTTTAAATCGAGGTTCTGAGCCAGAAGTGGCACCTTTTTTTTTTTTTTAGTATCTTTAGATGCATTTTATTCCTTAGGTTTCCTCTCGCTGTTTTTTGAACCTCCAGCAGCCCTGAGCACCCTCATGCTGTTGTGAACCACACCTTCCAAAGTAGGGATGGGGCTTGAACACAAACCCCATTGTTCAGTAATTCTGTGACCTTCAGGGCTTCTATGACTAATTTATTTGTTAAAAAAACAGCACACACTGAGGAAACTTAGTTCCGTTACCTATGGAAAGAAGGAGAGCTGTTGGTGGCCACCTTCTTTTTCTCTTCAGTATTTAAGGCAAGTATGTACACATTGGTTTAGCTTCACAGTTGCTCTACATCAGATCTGAACTCGAGGAAACCTTGGTGGAAAATGGACATCTAAACATGCCTCGTGCCCTGTCACCAGCAAGGTGACATCCCAGCTGCACCAGAACTAAGGATGTTGGACACAGAACATTGAGATGTACTTAATGTGATCAATAAACTGGAGGAGCAGGTCAATGCTTCACAAAGAATTGGGTTTTATTTTATCACAGGTGGGGAAGTGGTTTGACATAAGTGTTTGCCATGGAAGTAGAAAACTCCTTCCAAGTAAAATGTTCTCATCCATAGCTGGGATCCATCCGACCTAATGTGACTTACCAACAATGATTCTTCAAAAAAGTTACCCAGCGTGTAACAGTGACTGAGTCACTTGAACTGTGAGATCAGCAGGAGATCCATAATAAAATTATGTCTCTTTTTCCTTTCCACTTGTCCAAAATCCCAAATACTTGGGGTCTGATTGATTCGGTGGGCAGGTACAAGATTGTCTTGGGCCTTGTCAGTGTTATGGCCCTGAGGGCATCCCCCTTCCTGGGGATTTGCCCGTTTGGGGTGAGGGATGGTTTTGAGATGGTGCAGCCGCTGGCTGAGCAGCAGGACCACGCCTGCTTCACCTTGTGCCTGAAACCATCACCAGGGGCTTGTCTGACGATTTGACTCCCAGGTCACTGTCCCTGAAGTGTCTCTGCTAGCTTTGCCCAGGTACTGCTGGGCTGTGCCTTCCGGTGGCGAGGCCAGCCTGCTGTCCTCGCCTTTTCCACCCAGCCCACCTTGCTGTCAGTCTTGGTCCCCTGATTTCCTTGTCTTCTTTGTGATGCCTTAAGGAGAAAGAGAGGGTGTGAACAAGTGCCTGGGATGTGCAGGTTCCTGGACCCAGCTGAAGCGAGACTGGCCGCAGCTGTGGTACCTTGGGTGCTGTGCTCGTGCACCTGTACTGGACCAGCAGCTGAACCAGCATCTCCTCAGGGCTATTCTGTAGAAACAACACGTATGTGTACGTTGTTGAGTTCCTCCTGAGGAAAGGGGCCGGTGGGATTCGTGCTCAGAGGGGGAACCTTCCGTGTAAATGGTCAGTCTGGAAAACCTGCGGTTTAGGAGGTGCTGTAACAGGAGGAATCACAAGGGGGTAGTGTTGTACAGCACTCCGGCCTCGGCAGCTCCCACAGCACTGACCCCCGCCACGAACCGAGTTTGTTTTACCCGAGGAAGATCCAAAAGTCACCGCCTTCTCTTCTGACAGCAGTCCCTGGGAGGATGGCATCTTTCTCCATGCGAGGCAAGGGCTTGTAGTGAGAGGATCAAGACAGCAGCAGAACTGCCGTCTCCGCCTTCGTAGCTACCTTGAATCCAAGTGAGAAATGACAGTGAGAGGTTTGAGAGGTCAAAAAACCAAAGCAGAGATCTGTGGATAAGTCAATCATGCCAATGTTTGTTCTATTTCTTGGTCTTACCTTTTTTTCCTCCTGCTATAGGTGAAATCTGTGACTCTCGATAACTAAAGCTGCCTTCTGTTTCCTGTGCCCACTGTTAATGGTGGAGAGAGTCGTGACTCAGCGGGAGGAGTGAAAGGTGTGTTGGGAACCTCATCCCAGAATGATCCTTCTAATGAGGAGCTCTTGAGCTTTTCCAGAAGAGTTTCTTTCCATCTTTGCTACCCTACCAAGACTCCTCTCACTTCTCCCTCTGTCATGGGGACACAGCAGCCCTCACTAGAAACAATGGGAAGAGCAGAGGGAATCTCCCCACCTTCCTGTTGCACCCGCGCTTGATGCGTGCTTAGAAACCCAGTAAAAATGTACTTCGGAGCAGAGATGCTTATTTGGAGGTGATTTCTTGGAAGAGGATTGATGCCATGGTGCCTGGCATCTGGCCTGTGACGCTGGTGGGGAATGATTGATTTAAAATGATGCACTACGCTGTGAATAGTCTCTTCTGAACCCTTTATTGTAATGGTGCTCAGTTTGACCACTTTGGTGGGGTTTGTTTTATCACTGTCAAGCAAAGAGAATGTAGAAGATTTAGAAGCACTTCTGCTAGTTGCTGGTTTTCTTTTGCTGATAGACTCCCTGTGGTATGGAATATTTGGTGGAGTAAGTACCTTTAAAAACCAGAGGATGTAAGAGGTGGGGACGGAAACTTACTTAAAACAGGGGGGATTGGAAGGAGGAGTTAGGGAATTACAGAGACATCAGCTTACCTTCAATTTCCTGAAAAGTCCTGAAACAAATAATCAAACAATGTGTAAGCGTTTAAGAGAAAACAAGGAGATTAGTGACAGTCAGCATGGATTTGTCAAGAACAAGTCATGTCAAACCAACCTCGTTTCCTTACGTGGCAGGGTGGTGGGCTTTGAGACAGGAGAAACAGTTCATGTGGTAAGTCTGGACAGTCATTAGACTTTTGACAGGACGTTCTCGTAAGCGAGCCAAGGAAACGTGGTGCATTTGAAATTACAAAGGGATGACTGCTAAGTGTTTCAGAGGTTAATTCTCAGTGGTTCACCAGTAAAGTGTAAGAGACGTTGTCTGAAATCTGGTGTATCATTCAATATTTTTAATGGATATTTTTTATATTTGGAGGAAAAGCCATGCAAGGACGGACTGCAAAGACAGGGCCAGGGTTGCAAAGGATCTTGAGAAGTACAGGAACACACTTCGATAAGGACGAGCACAAGGTGCTGGGCTTCGGAGGGAACAAAGAGCTACACAAATATAGGCTGGAGGAGAGCTGGAGCTCTTTGGAACAGAGCAGCAAGAGGAGCCCTTTCTCTCCCCGAAGCCGTCAGGAAGCACCAACTGGAGCCCGGCTTTGGGCTTTGCTCCAGCAATGGGGCTGATGCGGAAGCGTGCAGGGTAGCACGCAGCAACAAGCAGAGGGCTCAAAACAGGACCCGTGATGGAAAAGTGAGCATGCTGGGGTTTTTCAGCTCATGGAAGAGTCAACGAAGGTGGGACGCTGTCATCTTTTCTTCATGTGTGTGGTGGACAGGACATGAAGTACTGACCAAAAGAACTCTGAAAAATATGTTAAGCGTGCAGGCGGTGAAGTCTTGCAATCAGCTCTTGGAGAAGGTTACCATGGAAAGCTTTTAAGAACAAAACCCGTACAGCTGATCCTGCCTTGTTACGCAGGAATAGCTTAGAGAAGGTTCTTGAGCTCTTTTCATACCCTGCTTTTATTAAAATTCCAGCAATACAATAATCTTTTATTGTCAAAAGTGGATTTTACATCACAGGCACGTGTGTCAAACGGGAAGCTGATGCGTATCTCTCATACTAACTTCACTGGCTGAGCACAGAGAACAGGACTAGCAAAGTATTTTGCGACCGCTGATTTAATTATATTTCCAGTTACATTACACTTGAGTATTAAACAAGTGTTTCAGTGCAAAGTGATGTATGAGACTGTTCCTTGGTTCTTTCATATGGCACTACAGGGGTGAATTTCCCCTTCCCCGGGATTCCCTCAGGGAGCAGAGGGAGAACCACTGGCCTGGAAGGGAAACCCCCGCTTGCTCCCCACCACACCGCGGCAGTGCTGATCTTGTCACTCTCCCTTCAGCATAAGGTAACTGGAAACAAACTCCAAAATGCTGCAGGGAATTAGGCAACTTAAAACATCATCTTTCATAAAAATTATTGCTCTGCATGCATAAACCCATTTTTATTCACTCGAGAGCAGTACATCCAGTACTTGTGTTTGATTTGGGACTATTTATGACCTTAAGCTTAGATGTGGGTTTAAGTATATTGCTGGCTGGCATCTCTTAGTTTTGCCTTGATTTTTCTCCCATTCACACTGAACCAAATCCTGATGCCACTGAACAATAACTCAGCTCTGATTTCCCCAGGGCAAGAATTCAACCCACTCTGCCTGTTCTGCACTGAGGCTTAGCTGGCTCACGCAGGGCCAGAGATAGGTAGCGATATTTTGGTTTTCGTGAGGAAATACATGTTCCCCCATTCCTTTCTGAGGCAGAAAAGTGCTGCCCACAGTGCTCACAATGGTTCAAGGGAGTTTTTTTAATGCTTTCAAAAATATCCTCCAAGTCGGCCTTGGCAGTATCTCCTGCACGACCTGCTACTGATACTTGGGAAATCAGAGCGACCGGAGGAGGATGGCTGGAGTAAAAGTTGCCTGGGAATCTCACCTTTACTCTCATTTTGATGGTCAGCAGAATCAAAATTCAGATTTAGCTGAATGTTCAATTGTGTTTTGCTGTATATTGTCCCTGAAAGGAAAATAACAGGACCCTTGATGCTTGGAATGCTTTTGCTCTTGATCTATAAGCTGTATATTGGGAAAAAACCCAACTGCTCCAGCCTTTGCAACAAACGGATGACATTTAATGGTAAAGCTGTCAACACAGCAGTGGACTTATACAGAGGACACTTCATTCTCCACTATGTGACTGATGGTTTTCTTCTCTTCCCTGCTTTTATTTCTCCTCTCCTTTAAAATGGGGATAGTAACTTCTACATTCTTCAAGGTATTTTGGACTTATATTCCATGTTGCCCAAGTGCTGAATGAGCACTGCTTGCCAAAACCAAAGCTGTGGGCATTTCAGGGGCAGACCCTGGAAGTGTGATGGGGACACGTGAAGGGAGAACGTGGCTCAGTTTGGTCACAGAATCACAGAATTCATCCAGCACAGCAGGGCAACGCTTCTCCCAAAACCTCAGGCTATGAAACACGTGCCCGGTGACGCTGAAGGGCAGCCAGAGGCCATGAAGCTGACCTTTGTGTGTTGCGTTGGCTCAGCAGGCAGGAGGTGGGGCTGAGGGCATGGCTGGATGGAGAGCGGCTGTTGGTTAGAGGTCATGCTCAATGTGTGAGCTCTGTATGGGTTTGTCAGGACCCTGCATTGAGAATGATGCCTCCAGAAATCCCATGCAAGCCTCATAATCCAAGTGACCAATAATTCTGCATGGAAAAAGAATCTGCCTTTGAAGAAATGGTTAGAAGACAGCCTTATTCCAGACGTAGAGATCTCCTAAATCACTCTTAAACCTCTTCTGTAATTACAACTGGGAATATAGATTTGGATCTGATTTGGTCTGTGCATCATTTTCATGTTTTCAGGTAATGGCTATTCTGCTCTGCAGATGTGCAGAACCATAACAGGACCTCTTGCTCCTTGGCCTAGCAGGAAGTCATCATGCAGCAGATAGTTGAACAAAGGATCCTTTATCCTGCAATATAACCTGCTTGGTGGGAAGCCCATTGTCATAGTCTCCTGAAGATCCATTGGGAGAGCGTAGGGGAAAGATTTGCAGGCAACGGCGTGGTGTCAGGGAGGTTGGACTGCCTCAGCCTGGGTGATTTGGTGCTCACCGCCAGGTTGACTGAGGGAGCCTTCAGGAAGGTCCAGGCTGACATCCTGGGAGCAGCAGTGAGAGCCCTTTGTCCCTCTGCCCCACCACTCTGCTAGGACGAGGATTATGGATGGATGTTTAGAGGAAAACCCCTGGAAAACAGGGCTTCCTGCAAACAAATCCTCGTTGGGGTCTATCCTGTTGGGATGTGTCGAAAGTGGGGTTGGCAGGAGCTGTTCTTGTCATGCTTCTGTGCAGGTTCTGTGTCCAGGGCAAGCGCTGAAACTCAGATAGGACACAAGCGTTTTACCTGTGCCAGTAAGATCACCCTGCTTACGCTACAAGACAGCAGTCGGTCTGGCTTAGGCCACATATTGGCCATTATTTGGCACAGAGACACTCAAGAGGATTTTGAAATGACATGAGGAACTGCAATTTCCTGACACGTGGACGGTGTCCGAGTGTCTGCATCAGACCTGGCCGGGCACTTCGGTGCTATGAAGGAGCATCAGATGCCGGAGGCGCCAGCCCCAGCTGCGCAGAACCTCTCAAACCCTCCGAGCTCACCCCAGCCGCCACACTGAAGGATCCTTGATTATTGCCTAATTTGAGCCCAGGGAATCAGCCATAACGAGTAGGTGATTGAATGAATCATGCCTCACTTTCTCTTCCCCAACACAGCAATTCACCCACATTTGTTCATTACTCAGACTTGTTTGCCAAATAATTTATGCACATAATTTCGGGTTGGTAATTCATTCATATGCAGCCTGGGTGAGTGTTTAGCAATTGAAATGAGAAAGTCAAGATGTTTTGTTTGGGCTCACGAGTTTTTGTTTCTTGATTAAAATCTCCAAATTGTGCTGTAGGGGTGAACACTCGTGTCAGTGAATTAAAAATGTAATTTCTGCATTTATCCTCTAATACACACATCTATTCATGATGTCTTCAGTTGCTCGTAAACATATTGATTGCAAAGTCTGAGAAAAGAGAATACAAAGGGAGACTAAATTAAACTGATTATTTATAACAATAAAACAGACGAAAACCTAACCTGTTTTATGATCTTTTAATTCTGCAGGGGAAAAAAAAAAAAAGGCTACACTGAAATCTGGCCAAAAAGTAAAGTGGTAAAATGAGTACTGGATGTTTTCCAGCTTCCTCTGAAACATTCAGGGTAGAAAATGTCCAACTTCCTGAATTTGAATATTATAAAGGGAAAAAATAAGCATCAGAATTGTAACAAAAAAAAAAAAAAAAATTCTCACGAACATGGTGATGCTTACCAGAGGAATGGAAAGTGGTCAACGTGACACCAGATTTTAACGTTGTTATGTCATGATGTCAATCCATGACTTGCTCCAGCTGCAGTACCTCAGTCCTGGTTCCTTTCTGCATGTAGAGGGAGGTGTGTACATATGTGTGTACAGGGGGATGGCAAATGGCTAGAGGTAAAGGTGGAATTGTGGATGTCAGCGGTCAGAGAGAAGCATCGACTGAGGGTTTCTAGCTATTTGCAAGCATCTTCGGCTCAGGAAGTTCCCCAAGAGGCAAATTGTTGGAGTGTGAGCTGGTATCGGAGGAAACATCACTTTATGCTCATCCTCTTCCTGTACTTTCCCATGATGTTCACTTTGGCCAGTGCTGGAGACAGGATAAAAAGCAAGTGTGGGTTGAATCAGTGCGGTTCAGTGTGGTTATGATGCTGGCTGATGCAAGGGGTGCCCTGGAAACCAGACTGACAGGTCTTGTTTCGGTGGCAGGCAACTTGGCAAGACGTACCATCTGATATTACACTGGGCTACCTGGAAATATTGGAGACTGGGGAAGACCAGTCACCGCACGAAGCTTTTCAGCAGGTTTATTGCAATAGGTTTTTTTTGAGAAATGACATTATGGTGGGGTAAGAGGGAAGCCATGTCAGGAATTACTAGTTATTTAAAAGGAGGAGGGGAAATCTAGAAATAATAGTCATTTTTCAGAAGGGAGAGGTTATCAAGCAGGGTCCCCTTAAGGTCTAGTCAAGCTGTTCAGAAAAGTCAGTGATTTCTGAGGTGCCGCAGCTTTGCTGGTAGAGCACAATGACATGGGCTAGTCAAAGCTAAAGGTCTGTGTCAAGGGAAGAGAGTAGATCCCAATACCTAGTGACTGTAGAGTGAACTCCAAGGGAATTCTGTGTTGATAGGTACCAAATAACAAACAGGGAAAAAATAACATATATATGTAACGATAGACTCTAATGGCTGTTACCTGCTCAGGAAAGAAATCGGGGTGGCAGTGTTGATAATTCTATGGAAACGAGAATTCAATTCCCAGCAGAACTCAGGAAGGTGAGTGATACACTAGGCAGAGAAAGAGAAGGCAGAATTGTGTCCTGCCGTAATCCACAAGTATTTCTTTTAAAGACCATCAGAATAACTAATAGACATTTAACACTCGGTTATTTGGCAGCCTCATTTATATTCCAGACATTGTTGTTGAATATAACTTACTGTGGCCCAGTGCCTCATCTGTAAGGTGTTATTCAACACGTTTGGAAGTAATATACCCTTATTTATATGGAAAAATTATTTTTCACCACGTTTGGTTTATTGGCTACAATGTTTGACTCTTGTATAAGTGGGATGGGGGCAAGAAAAATTGTCCAAATTCATCTGTGGCTGGGTGAGGCAGATCAGATCTGGGTAGCCTGGTCAGAATATGCTCCTCAAAGTACAGGTAGAAAACATTTACATGTACGCACAGAGGGCATCAACTACTCCCCCGCCATGGAAGGCACACAGAAACAATTCTGCTGAATTAATACAACAAAAACTCTTCAAAATGAACTTATCTGAGACACCTGATAGATGGAGAGCCAAGAGACCACTGCTGATGAAATAGCTAGGTAGCTTCCAAAACGCTCTCTGCTCTCCTGTGTTCAGAGCATGTGTGTTGTGTTCCATCCTCCCACCTATATGTAAAGAAAAGGTGATGTCAAGAACAGATAGGACAGGCCACCAGTCCCATTTTGAAGAGGTTTGTCAGTGGACCAGGAGGTACCCTGGCCTTCAGATTAGCAATACGTCGTTTTCCTCCTGATAGGCTGTGAGCACTTTTTGAACCAAATGTTTATCTTGGCTGTCTTGTTTTGCCTGCATCCCATGCAGAGAAATGGCTGTGTCCAAGTGGGATGATACAGATGGCAACTGCCAGCAGAGTTGGGTCTTCATTCGCAGTGGAAAATGACAGGGAGCTACTGCCAACCCGAATCCATCTTCCCCATCACCTTTGCTTTGAGAGAGCTCGGCTTCGCACCAAGCCCACGACTTGGCAGCTTGGCTTGATTCCTACAGTGGATCCCAAACAGCTCCATCCAAATACCCGTGGACGCAGGAGTGTTCGGCTCTGAGTCTGAGGATCCTCAGTGTGAGGCCGCCATATGGAGCGGGGTGTTGTGAAAACTCTCGACTCTACGGAGGTCAGCAATCACTTTTATCAGTTTGGTGCGTAGGTCACTGTGAATTTAAAGGCATGGAGCTTTACTCTGAAGCCCATCTTCTCTCTGCAGACGAAACCCTCTTGCCTATGTATTGGGCCTTGCAGCTGGTGTTGGCTGCAGAAGGCTGCCCATCTGTGCAGAAGACGAAGCTCTGCAGCACTGACTCACCGCTCCACCACCTCCTACTTCTGGCACAAGCTGATTCAGAGGACGCTGGAAAAACAGAGTGCTTGCAGTAAGGGCTTGGAGTTGATGCTCAAATGATCTGAGATCAAGCCATGCTCAGAGCAATCAGTCCCAGATGAGTGAGTGATATATGGATATGAACAGTCCTGTGTGGAGGGCAGGTCTTGAACAGCAGGAGTGAATTTCCAAATCAGTTTGGCTTCACCTAAAATAATCCTCCAGGAGATACCTTACCCCAAAGTGTCGTACAAACACCTGTCATAGCCAGACAGTGGAGGTGAGATTTGCTGACCAAACTCAGTGTCTACAAGCACCAACACCTGAGCTGGACTAGACAGCCTTGACTCCCTTTCATGGGCTGAAACACTCTAATCCTGCAGTCCTTGCTCATCCTACAGCCACCTACTGAAGCAGTTCAGGTGCTTCTTACTCTAGAAATACCTGTTTATAATAAAGAACTTGCGTAATCAACTCAGATGAAGTTAGTAGTTAGGACACCCCTTAAAGATTGGTGAGAAGAATCCCACCCTGCAGATGCAGGGACTCCTCTCCGGAGTTCACAGCTTTAAGGAACATTACTGATGCCCAGTGCTGTATGCCTGAAAATAAAAATGTCCTTGGGGCAGAAAACCCCTACTCAGTCATGTAACTAAACCAGTACCTGCTCCAAAATCCTAGTTCTTCTCTTCAAGCCTGCAGAGAATCATGGTTGGTCCTTAATAAGAGGAGGACCAAGACCCTCCTAGGACAGCTACACCTTCTCTTAGTGTTTTGGGTAAAATCCATTTTTTTCTGGGGGCAAAGCAGGTGCAAGACAAGGGGGAGCAGTAGTGGTTGGGAGCTGGGAGGAGTGGGGTGACTTCCAGAAAGGACAGCGATGTGTTGGGGGATCCTGTGTGGGTGGGAAGGTAGAGCTGGGACACTTCTCTTGCAGATGAGGAGAGGTTTAACATCATCATAGCACGATGGGGCTCTGAGCAACCTGATCGAGCTGCAGGTGTCCCTGCTCACTGCAGGGGCTTGAACTAAGTGGCCTTTAAAGGTCTCTTCCAACCCAAAGCGTTCTGACTCTAAAATGACAGCGTGTTCCCAAACCTGTGGTGCAGGCACACTCTTGTGGTTAGACAGAGCTAGTGCACACTCGAACGAGGCCATTGGTGCACACAGCAGCCCAGAAGAGCCGAGGTGGCCCTGAGGCTTGTCCTGCCAGCTCAGGAGCAGAACTCATCCCACTGAGAAGGCACCAGCTAATGCATTTCAGCCACTGCGGCCGTAATGAGTCAAGGCTGTTGTGGTAGCCCCCCAAATGCTTTAAAAGCCTGTGTGAGTGCTTTCATCAGCTTTGGCTCACAGCGTGGTGTGTGCACTTAATAATTTAGCACTGTGGGTATTAACCCTCCTGCAGGAGTGAGCCTGGCTCTGGGAAAAGAGACACCCCAGCCGCTGGTCCGAGGGATGGGGGGTTTGGGCCCCCACTCGAGTAAGAGGGTCAGGATTTGTGTCACCCCACATAGGGCATCCTGGATGACTTTATTTATCTTGGGAACAGGCAGCTCTGCCTACGCGTCCTGCCCAGGTGAGCAGCTTTGGATGCTCTCCATCCCCTACGCCATGCCGTGGCAGTTGCCCTGGCTGCGCTGAATCTCCTCCACCTCTGCTTTTTGGGGTTTTGTGGGGTGATGCCCTGCAGCCCTGCTAGAACCTGAGTGATGAAAAAGGTGTTGGCCCTTGGCCATGAAAATTAGAAAGTCCCAGAAGTGGTGCTGAAAGTGGATTTTTTTCTTTGCCTTTTTTCCCCTTTGCTGTCAGGACAGGCAGACACCATCCAGCAGGCTCCAGCTCTGTGCGTTGCCTGCGGTCCTGGCGTCCATCGCAACTGGGAAATAACTTTAAGTCATCAGTATTCCTACCCAGAGGTGTTGCTGGTTGCTTCCTATCTGCATTTCGTGATCGCCCCGGATAACCGCTGAGGGTCTGGATTGGAGCTGCACTGGCTCTTCCCAGCGAATGGCTGTTGCCACTGGCTGCTTAGCACTGGCCATGACTCTGCTGTGCTCTTAGCGGGGAGATTAAATCCTTCCCAAACCCTTCCCTCTGCTTCCCCGCTCCCTCCTGGGTCTGTGCTGAGGACGTGTGCAGGTGATGGCACAGACTGACCTGCCCTGGTGCTCTGCTGTTTCTGAGATGACTATTACACATCGAGAAGAGTCACCGAGTCCCACTGCTCCCAGGAGATGCCGTCGGAGCAGGGCTGAGATGCAGCAGTGCCCAGAGCAGGGGGCGAATTTGAGGTCCCTTAGTTCTGCCCCATTTCAGACCCAGTCATGGTCATGGCAGCTCGGGCTGGAGTCTCCTGCCCCAGCTCTCCTCCCCTAGGACTGAATCTGAATTACAAACGCATCAGTCATCTGCACTGAGTATATTGAAATATATCCTTCAGCAGCAGGTTGTTCTCTGAGAGACCCGCGGGGTTGTTTCCCTGCCTCGCCTTGCTCCTGTTCTGCCCTGACACTGGAGGGAACCTTTGAGAGAGTTGCAATTAAAAACCACCCCCAAAAAATAAACTACCCAAACCAGGGCTGTTTGCTGGGGCTATGGGAGGGTGTTACGGAGAAGTGGTCTGGATAAAGGCAGGACTGGTGCCTTGTGGTGGTACTGTCAGAAAATCCCAGAGACCCTGGATCTCCTGTAAGGTTTTCAAATATTATTTTTTTATTTTCTTGCTGATGGGAAACATGGCATATTTGCATTTTTGAGCCTGAATAGTTTTAATTCAGTTTTTTATTGCACAAGCTCAAGAGGAACATTTACTTTGTTTTCACTGATTAGTTATACAATTATTCCTTTCAGATACCACATGAACCATGAACCATAATATTGTGTTCTTTGCTAATACATTTTGGCAGAGGTATTTACATGAAAACACAATACATAAAGGTAATGAATTTTTCAAATGAACACATCGGTAATATAAAGTAATCTTTTTTTTTTTTTTTTAACTCATACACCAAAAATTCATTAAACTTTTCTCAATTAGCGAACTGACTTTTCTAAATAAGCTGCTGATTGAGCAAGAGCCAGTCACACAAACGAGCTGGATTTGATAACGTTGGACGGTGCGGGTGCTGGGGAGCAGACGAGGGAGAGATTATCTCCGCCGGCCAGAGGCAGACATCTTCTGCTGGATCTAACGCCGGTTGGAGTGGGTACCGCTTCCAGCTGCCCACCAGTGAGAAGTCAGGGTTAGCTAATACCTAAGTGAGAATAATCTTCTGCCGAGGAGGTGAAATGAAGTCCTGGGCTGTATCCAGCCTGCAGGCTTGTATCAGCATCCATGCTATGACCAGACAGGTCGGGGAGAGGATGCAGTTGAGAACCAAGGAGGAGAAAACCTGGTTGGTTCTCAGCTGGGTGAGGGAGCAGATGTGTCTGCTCATGCCCCTGCAGCTGCGCCAGGAAGAGTGAGGCCCAGCCACAATGCAGACGAATCTCATGTACTGCAAAATCATATTTTTACTGGATTTAGAAGCCTGTAAAATGTTAGATTTTTTTTTTTCCCAGGTGTGAGGCTAAAACACGTGATCGTGTGGCTCATCTTGGGTTTGTGAGGTTGGCTCTGGTAGAGCAACAGCAATTCTGTTCATTGATGACATGAACTGTTGCAGCTTGGGGAAATAAACTCATCCCCCTTCTGGAGACATCACTGTGCTCTAGTTTTTATTCTGTTTCTTCTTTTTTCCATACTTTGCAGAGAGAGTAATTCCATTTGTGGACTCATTAAAATATTCTCAAACCAGTGGATGATGCTGAAATCTTGGTCTCACTGAAGTTAGTGGGGAGCCTGCTACTGCCTTTGTTGGGGAGATTTGACTCTGGTTGAGTCTTTTCCTACGAAGAGGCATAAACCTGTCAGCAGTGGAGTGTCTCGGCACAATGAACACCTCCCAGTGCCTTTTACATAGATCATACCGTTACACCATGTGCCTGACCTACTTTGCTTTAATAAGCTCATCTCTGTGCAGTGGAAGATAAGCAAAACCACTCTTCTGACACCAAAAATCCATCCTGTCTATCGATACGTGTGTGCTACTGTCGGGTGGGGCTGATCCTGTGCTGATAGCCGCTGGTTTACTCTCTCAGCCAAACAGAACTTCCACTGGCACCCAGTGAGGCTCTGACTGGGAGAACTGGAAGGGAAGGACAAACAGTCAGCTTCAGGGCTTGGGTGGGGACAAAGAGCAAGGGGTGGGATCAATGGTGGGATTGAAGAAATGTGGCAGGGTGGTCCCTGTGTTGGGGTATGCAAGACTCGAGTGGGGGTTTGCAAAGACCACAGGCTCTGCAACCGTCTCCTCCTGGATGTGCCTGTTCCTCTGAAAACTTTGTTTTCAGAGTATGACCCCAGGGCCACCGCGGCTTCTGCTCTCATGGGACGACCCAGGCTCTTACTCCTGCAGAGCATCTACATGCTTCGCTTTCCCACCACGTTAAACACTGGGCTCCAGCTGAGCACGGGCAACCCCGTCTCCAGCATCTCTGCCTCTGGATGGGCAAGATCTCCTACCTTATGCAAGGACACGAGGTTCCCTTTGAAAATCCCAGACTTTCTTGGGAGAGCTTCCACCACGAGCTGTGCTAAATATGTCAGGATGGGTGTTATGGCTCTCATCGTTAGAGCCGTCCCTGAGACAACCCCTCTGAGTTCAAAGCATTTCAGCAGGGGAGGAAGGCTGGTTCGGCTCCTGAAATAGCTCCCGCACACGACGTGGCGAATGGCAAAGCTCATTACCTGAGTCACGTTCCCAGGCATAGCTGGCAAATGCCTCTGTGAGAGAAAATCCTGCCTGCTGAGAGATGCCCTTGACCAGCTCTAAACTGGCTTTTCCTGGGCTGGGAAGAGCTGGGAGCACGGATAGACCTGGCTGAGCAGCGCAAAGGTGAGCAGGACACTTGTCGTAAGCACAAACACAGAAGCAAGGTACAGATATCTCGTATTTCCCCCCTTTTTCTTTCCTTTTTGCTTTACTGGTGAATCTGGGTCAGTTTCTTTTCTTCCCTCTTTTTTTCTTTGCTTTTTTTTGAAAAGCAGAGAGAAGATGGAAAAATAAATAAATAAAGCTAGTAGCATGGAGGTGAGAGATTTGCTTTTCAGGTACTCCGTATTTTGGAGACACAGGGGGTTTCCAGATGTTGCTTTGACTGAGGATGGGAGGTGGAAAAAAACCATCACGTCACCCACTGAAAAACCGACAATGGCAGGGGTCTGCGTTAGCTTCATTCAGGCTCTGATCCCACACTGACCTACACCACTACTTACCTTTATTTATTTTCTCCACCCGAGGTGGTCGTGGAGCAGCAGCGTGGCACAGTGGGGGCTGTAGCACAGTATAACACAGTGGCTCAGGGCCTGATCCTGGCTCTGCTTGGCCCGTTGGATAAGCACCTGTCCAAAGGCTGTTGCAGGAGGATGCTCCTCCAGCCTGGAGAGCTTCCCGGCTTGCACTGACCCCAGCAGGTTGAAAGGTCTGAGCCTGCTGCTGCTATGAAAACACTGGTCCATGAGTAAACACAAAGAGCCCTCCTCTGGAGCTGGGGACAAAAGAAGCAGCGACTTTTAGGTAGGAAGGACATGGAGGCATAAGTAAGATTGCTGACAGCCTGGGATGGAAATGCCGCTTGCAGGGTGTCATCCGTGAGAAAGCTGCATCCTTCGGCAACCTGGCAACAGCAGCTGCCACCTACGAGCTGCTTTTGGATCCTAAGAGTCACATTTGGGAGGAAGGGTCTGGTTTACTCATGCCAAACCAGTTTAGGTCCCTGTTCAGCAAATTCCAAAGTTGGAACTGAAAATTAAGTGTTGCTGAGTGGGGCTGAAATACCCCCCGCCCCTCATTTACGGGCTCTGCAGAATTAAGACCTCATTTTCTCACCAAACTGTGGTGCAAGGTGATGTGGCACCTGCACGAAGACAGCCTGGTCCATCTTTGGTGTTAGTTTGCTGAAGCAGCTCTGGAGGTGAGTTTAACCGTTTGCGGTTTACTGGTGAGATGAGGCATGCCAGAAACCATGAGAATCCACAAAGGTCGGTCTTACTCTTGGGAATAAGTTACCCATGTATCTTCGGGGTCAGCAGCTCCTTTGTTTGCCATTACTGATGTTAATATTTGGGCCCGTGGGACATCTTGGGTTCATGTACTTTCTAGTTAATAACAGCCTTTGTGTAGTCTTCCCTTTGCTGGGCAGAAAGGCTAATGCAATACTCACTGCGCTGCAGCGGCTGGCTGGGAATTGTCAATAGGTCATAAATAAATCTACCACCGCACAGGAAAGACAATGAGATTATACATCCTCCTACTACTGCCAATTACAGTAAGAGCAACAATTATAAGGTAGCACTCCTACAGCTACCCTAGGGAGAAAATGAGAGGAAAATGTTCCATTAGCCTAATGAAGAGAGTGTGGTAGAGCTGCAGTCAAATTTTCTCACTATTAGCCCTGACTGCGTGCCACTAACACACAAGGGAAGCAGGAGTCATAGGGTAACAATTAAAGTTTCTGACAATTAACCCCTATGATGTACTTGCCTCTAACCTGATGAGAAAATTAAAAAGAGGCACGGTTACATTTTCTCGCCATTAGTCCCCAGAACGTACGGTGTGGCATTTGCTGGTGACAATGAAGGTTTCTCTCCACTGAGACCTGGGAAGTGCCGTGCGTGTTGCGGATTTGGTGTTCAATGCTCTTGGGAGCACCGGGGTGAGGAGAAGGCGTGCGGAGACGGCTTAAACCCCCTCTCTTTTGACACGGAGGAAAGAGTCGCTGGTACGTTTCCTCGTTAGCTGGAGGAAAGGTGGGTTCGCTGTGGGTCATATTTGGTGTCCAGCCCCAGAGAAGAAAGAGGAAAGATCAGCTTTGGAAGTAGCAATGGGAAAGACAGGAAAGTCTTGCTGGATTCATATTGGCTAGTAGTGCAAAAGGACAATTCGAGCCTGGGCTTACAGCATCCACTGGCCTCTCCAAGAGCTGCTTCTCCTCCTGCAGGGTGATTTGGGCAGTGCAGTGTAAGGACTGCAGTCCAGGGTTTACCAAGGTTTACTGCACCACGCTGCCTGAAGTACTGCTGCTTCCATGGCTCTTTAAGGCAAGGGAAAGACTGTGGTGTCTTGAAAACCTGCCGGTAGCAAGTGTTAGGTCTGCTGATTGTAAGGCAGGTTGCAAAGTCATAGACCAATTTTCACGTCAGAATTCAAAACCAACTCCAGCGTGGACCCAGGCCCTCTCTTCACTTTTTTCATTTCTGCTGTTGCCTCTATGACAAGTTAGCATTAGCTTGAGGTTTGCAGTCGGAAGCCAGATTGGCATCTGGCTGGGGGATTTGGCCTGGTCTGTGAATTGGCTTTATTTCCACACCCCATAAGATGTGTGAAGAGAAAAATCTGTTTTCAGACTTCACGCAGGCCCGTGGTGCTGGAGTATCTCAATGCCGCTCGGTCTGAAACGTAATTATCCTCACAAAGCCCCCGTAGAGAATGTTGAGACCTTCCTGGGATCACCTACAGATCCATCTGCTCAGGGGGACAACAGCCACCCCTGTACCACAGGAGCTTCTGGCCGACAGGACTCCAGGTGTCTTTGGTCTGGAAGCCACGTCCTGGAGCAGGAGCAGGTAATGGTCCAGGCTTAGCACTGTACTGACAGATCTATGGGTTCTTCTGCCTGCTCCTGTCCATGTCTATTTGCAGTAAAAGTCTTGCCCCACATCTCAGGAGGGTTTGTGGCCCTTTCCCAGCATAGGCTTTTGAACTTGACCTTGCTGAAGGCTGAGCCTGTGCTCAAATGAACCACTCCGTCTCTGCCATTGGAAGGGGGGGTGTAAGGGCAGGAAAATGAGCCTGTTTCACTTGAGTTGGATGGGGTTCCCAAGCATAGCCCAGTCCCTGGACCTCTTGAGTCTGCTTGTGGGTCTCCCCATACCATGTGTGGGACCCTGGGCACAGGACCCCTTCACTGCCGGTCCAAGCAGTGAGATCTGCATTGCCAGACTCTTCCTCTCTGGGGCTGAGATAACCACCCTGCGATGGCTCCTGCCTTGCCATTTTGGGGAGCAGCCACAGATTAAGACATGCTAATTCCCTTGTACAGCTTTAGATCATCCTCCCTCAAGCTACACTGAACCACAGTTTTTCTAACTTGCTGCTCAGCAAACGAGCGAGCACAGGTTTTGCAGCTTTGTCGTATGTCTTTGCCATGCCTACAAACACAGGAAGACTCTCCATCTCTCTCTTTCCCTTTCTTTCCCACTATAAGCTCTCTGCCTTCCTAAATGTCCGTCATTGCTACAGATTTACTATATTCTCAGTAACTCGCTTCTGAGCCTAAGAGAGAACTTGGCATCTATTCATTTGTGTGACATTGGGAGTGAGAATCAGGATGGGACTTTCAAAGCCAGCGGAGAGGTTTAGAAGCACAAAAGAATAACAGCTAAATCTCATGGATGATTTCAAATGACCTCATCAGAGGGTATGTCCCAACACACCCCCTGCATGACTTGCTACCAGAGCGAGACCTGCCTGAGCACTGCTGCTCTTGAACCTCAATTTTGATGGAAGATGAAAGCCTGTAAAAAAGATGGAAATCACATGCTCCCCAAACTTGTCCCAGTCCAGATGGTGAGGATGACCAGCATGGCCCAGCACAGAACGTGGGGAAGTGTAGGTCCAACCTGTGATATCAGCTGGGCTTGGCCAAACTGAGAGCTCCCCTTGCTCTGTGGGTGATGGTGTTACCCTTCAGCTGCTCCTCGGGGTTAATATCTTGTATTTGGTTGCTTTAGAGAAGGCGGTTTTGCTTGACTCCTAGTACTATGGAGCAGAGAAATACATTAACAGCAGCTGGAGACGTACTAGGATGGAAAAATCTCAAATATTCACCCAAATGTCCCATTGATTGACAAGGAAAATCATAGCAGGATGGGAAGCTGGAGAAGAAGGGAGGTGGAGGAAGAAGATGATGGCTATGAGACTCCATCGGTCTCCTCCAGAGAATCCTTTCCTCGCTTCCCATGAGTGAGAGTCAGTGGGGCTAAAAACTTCACTGCTCTGACTGATTTGTGTAGTAATTTCAGAGCTGACAAGCACTACATGGCAACTCTGAATTCCACTTTTAGCCCCGTTAAGAGATAATAGTGATTATTATAATTACGATGTGGTTACTTTATTGGTTAAATTAACATTTCGTTGTTGGGGTTGCTGTGCAATATACAATATTATTTTACCTACTGTGCCTTCAAAGTCATCTTGTCACAGCAACAGCATGGCAGCATGGAAAAAGCCTTTTAACAAGTAGGTAAATACATGCCTTTGGGGAAGTCAGAGCGATAATTATGTCAGCTTCAATACATTTGACAGAGAAGAAAAGGCTAAAAATAAGTTGAAACAAAAATGATAGAAAATATTGAATACTTTAAATAAAGTCACTGGAATTAAAAAGGTGCAAAGAATTTAATACAGTGACCTTACTCTTTGGACCAGGTGTCAGTAGTCCAACTAATCACACTGCTGGGGTTGCTTTGGGCTTACGAGGGTGTGGAAAGAGATCCTACACCCCTTCTCTGGGGATAAATAAAGATTTATTGCTAATCCTGACTAAAATAGGTGGAACAGTTCCTTCCATACAGGATCACGCTTTTGCAAAACACCACCAGTGGACCCCTTTCCTCTCCATCCTTCCCTAGTGCAGGATAATGCTCCAAGTCTCACTGCAGAATACAATTCAGCTGTGCACTGACAGGATAACCTGTAGATCTTTGAGCGGGTTGTTTAGGTTGTGCTTTTGTGAAACTTGCTGGTAGCATTGTGCAAAGCGCAAAGCAAAGACAGTCCTTGCTTTGGGGCTGCAGCATCAGCCAGCCACAGGAGGAGAAGAGGAAACATGGAAGGGCAGTGGCAGAAAGGATGCTCTATGCCAGTTTGGGGCCATCAGAAGGAAACCAAAGCAACACATCCTTGTAGGCACGCAAGTCTTGCAGCAGTAGCTTTGCTGGCCAGAGTGGTTTTATTGCAATTCAAGCTGGTGCAGCTTTGGAGATCAAGATAGACCTTGGCTGCCATCCCAGACCTTAGGGCTGGATGAGTGAGGCATCACACCTCCAGTGCAAGTTGGAGTTGTTACAGCTTGTTCTAGCCTTTGCTGCCCAGGAAGAACCAGAGTAAACACGTATGTGTGTGCTGCAAGATGCACCTTGCTGGATTGCTTTGGGACTTACTCTCCTGCTGCTTCTGGAGTGTGGGACAGAAGACATGATGTGGCACATGGAGTGCCCCCCTTTGGGATCTACAGGCAAAAGATCACCTCCAAAATGCTTTTGCCCTTTATGACTATGTTGCCACAGCCCCTGCCTGGTACCACGACAGCACGCCAGGGTGGGCGGATAAGTGTGGTGTCTCTGTTGTGGAAGAAGAGCGCTGGAAGCTCACAGCTTTCTGGAGAAAGGCAGGGCCTGAGCACAAAGGTCACCAGCAGCCTCACTGGCCAAGAGCACCCAACGCACAAATCCTACCCCGGGGTCTGTGCTGAGCCTGGGACTGGGGCCAGCACCCTCCTGACCTAAGGATCAAGGACTGGCTTCTGCTCTCATCTTTCCTTCCACTCTGCCCCCAGAGGTTGAGAAGACAGGGAAGCCACAGAAAAAACTGAAAAAATCTTCCCTGTGAACAAGCGCTCCCTTGGCTCTTGTCTGTGGGCCAGCAGGCATGAGCGGCGGGAGAGAGCAAAAGGATTTTGGGCTTAGCTTTCCCAAATAATTGACAAGGACAAAGCTGGATTTGCTGTGGAAAACATCAGCACCAGACCTGCTCTCCGCTGCGTGCCCTGTGCCTTGGCAAGAGCTGAGAGGGTGGCAATGGGTGTTGTTCATCCATTGCAGCAAGCCTGAAGCTTTTTAGGTCAAACTCACGGAGATGGTCCCGCTTGGACACCTGAGGTCAGAGCCCTCCCCAGAAACATGGAGTTGGGACCAGCACTGCCGCGAGAGATTGGAACTCACTGGAGTTATTCTTCCAGTTGAAACCATTCATTTGGGCTCTAACTGGGCATGTTCTCTCTCCCAACATTTCATTCTACAGACGCATCGGTGTTTTAGTATCTATAAAATAAAATCCGGGGCATAAACAGAAGAAAGCTGTTTCATGACGCGCGTGTGATTTGCTACTTGCCCCGCTCCCCCAGCTCAGCTTCCCTGCCCTCTCCTTCTCCACTGCTTATTTAAAGTCAAAAGGTTCGGTGGAAATTGCAGCTATGAACTTGCAATTACTCTTTTTACAAGCTAACAAATATCCCATGCGCATGTGATCGCTGCATTCCATTACACAACCGCTTAAACAATGCCCACACACTAGTTTGCATCTGTATAAAGCTTTGACTGGACACTTTGAACGGATTCTTTGCTGCGTACCCTGGTCTCCATGAAGGAAAGCAGCACGACTTCTGCATAAAGCACATGTCAGGTCAGCCATATGTGTAAAATGACTATTTTTTACAAGAACTTGATTTGGAATCAGCAAAAATACCCCGTGTTGTGCTTTTTCCGAAAAAGAGGGTGGCCTGGGGGATGAAAGCTTTCTCCTGAGTGCAATCTTCAAAACCTGAGTTTCCTTTCATTGAGCTGGGAGTGGGAAATATGATTTTTTTTTCCCCCCACAATAAAATGCTTGTTTCCACTAGTCTTCCCTCAGAATGGTGCGGTCCTTCCAGAGCAGTTGAAGATGAGACTCATCTACCTCCAACACTTCAAGAAATAAAACGTAAATGTTTGTCATCATAATGCCTCCATTGTCAGCACCAACCCGGGATTTTTCAACCTCTGACTCCCGGCGATGACCGGCTGAGTAGCAACAGCTGAGTGCTGAAAGAATTTTTCAACAGCAATTTGCTTGTTCCAATTTGCTTTTCAGGGCCGCTGATCAGCATTGCTGGCCAGCCTGTAAAAGGATCTCGTCCTATTAATTTGGCCCAGCTTCTCCTCTTGTTCTCGTCATATTCAGTTTCTCCGGGAGTTCCAGTGAGTAAGTTAATTGAATTAGAAGTGCCACCGGGAGCTTGCCTGCGGATCTACGGTTTCATGTAGGAAAGCGGCTCCCTTCGGCTGCAGAAACAGATACGTGCACCTGTTGAGAAGGTGAAGAAATGTCTAGAGATGACTTATTCCCCCGGTGATAGCCTCCGATTCTCTTCTCAGACGGGTTGGACAATCAAACTCCCTTCATCCGGCCCCGGTTATTCTCCAGCCTGCTCCTTGGACAGACACAAATGAGATTGAGCAGCACTGGAGGAAGGATTGGGAGTGCAGTGATTTGAAAAGTGATTTTGTAGGGATGAACTGATGTTGTTTCATGCTCTTTGTTCTCTCTGCGACTTGAGGCCAAATGTTTCAGCAACGCGAAGCGTTACTTTTCTAATTGCTTCATCTGCAAACTCAGCTCACCCACCGGTATCAATAAATATAACGATACCAACTGGAGTCTGACCTTGTTTCTACTGACTTTCAGTTAAATACGGACACACTTCTTCTGCCAATAAGTAGATGAATGAAAACAAAAAAATCACAGTCCATGCTTGCTATTGCCTTTTTAATGAGGTTTAGGGGTGAAAGGTGCGTAATATTGTGCTCCCGCAGGTGTGGCATTGCAAATCCGGAAGAAACTTCGGAGAAGTCCTGCAAGTGGCAAAGGGATTTCACAGAAATTTGTGAATATGATCCCAAGTCCATTTCAAAGCTTTGCACAGCTCGTCGTAGTCATCAGAGGTACCTCTGCTCACCTGGGCGGTCCCAGAGAGCTGCGGTGGCCTGGGCTGAAGACGGGACCTCTCTGGGCTTCAGCAACAAAGTCATTCCCAACCTTCTTCCATGCCGGGAAATGCATTGTGAACTCCTTGGCTCTGCTGCCTTGGATTCGGCCATCCTGGTTTTCACCCTTTTCATCGGAATTTGGCTAGAGGTAGCTTAGAGTTTGCAATGCTCACACGATAGAAGGGTGCAGCAAACCAGTTGCCCCAGTGAACCAGCGAGCAGCCGGATAACCCACATGAGGTACGTAAGTAACATAAAAACATGACAAATACGTCCCATCCCTTCCCGCAAGGCTGGTTTTTGCAGCTGGAGCGCTGGGTTGGTGTCACCACCGGGGGGCAGAAAAGGCCTTTGAAGAAGTTGAGCCTTTCCTGTGAAAACTGCAGCCTTGCTGGAGCAAAGTTCTTCCTGTCTTAATATATCCCTGCCCCTCCTAGAAATTAGGAGGTTGACCTATTGTACATCATATTTAAACCAGAGCTCTGTGCGGTGGTTTAAGGTATTTGTCCTCTAGAAATGCTGCTAAGGGCTGAAAAGGGAAAATATCTGCACGCTGGGGATGCTGTAGATGCCTTCAGTGTCTCAACAACCCCTGTCTCTTAAGAAATTAACAGATTACTATGATTAATTAGGAAATAGCTTTTAATGTAATCAGAATAGAGCATCATCCCGTGTTATATGTTCAACGAAAGTTTATCGCTCAACTTGGAAAAAACAGCCAACGAAACTGATAAATGCCATTCAGATATTTTGCCTTAAGATATTTTGCCTTGAATCTTATTTATGATATATACTTATACATGTATATATTGTATAATCATGGACACAGACTCACACAGCCCCTGCAAAGACAGAACACCCCCTCCACATTTTTTCTTTTTGCTTAAAACATGAGTGATGCAGTTGAGGCGTTTCCAGTATCTCATATAGATATAACCCGATCTTCCTAAATAATTCAATGTAGTCATTAGCTAAATCGAGTCATCAATTACCTATCACCAACGAGGCGGTTCAGAGACCAGCGTGGGGTTTGCGGGACTTGGCTTTGATTGTTTGTGGTCACTGGGTCGCGTTTGTTGTGCTGGAACGTTGGGCAGACCACAGTTTGGGCTGATTTTCAAAGCTTAATTTCTCTCCCTCACTGGCTCGCTGTGGAGTTCATATACTCAATATAGAAAATATTTTAAAACCTTCCCTTTTTATTTTAACTGACTCATACGTACATGTAATATTATATTTACCAGAAAGACCCTAAAGCCTTCCAGACTATCACGTTACTCCAGATTTTGGCATTTCTTAAAAGGGATTTCTTTCTTAAACCCACTACACTGTAATGGCTCTTAAGAAGCTGTTACTGTCTCGAGTGCAAATCCTTCTTAGTTTGTGTATTATTGACCTGATCAAGTCACACTTGATCAGGGGGCCTTCGATGAGCCTCTGGGGGGATTTTGCGGCTCTCGCGGGCAAGGAATCCCGCAAGGAAACGCTTTGGGAATTTTCACTGGGAATGGGAGTGAATGAGAAGAGGACGCAGGCGGGGTGGGGGGACCGCAGCCCCTTCACACGCGGGTACTCGCCCTGCAGAGCAGCTTCCTAAAAACTCAGAATTATTTAACATAAGGGAATAAAACCCCAGACAATGTATTTGAAGGCTGGTTTAAAGGCTGGCTGCGGCGGGTAGCAATGCCCCGGTACAGCCCCGATTCTGCAAGGACACGTGTACACAGTTTCGCTTTAGGAGGTTGATTTTAACAGATCCTACAGACAAGGAATTTGTTTAATTTAAGCAACTGCCTAATATCTCGGGATGGGTAAAGTCCTAGAAATAGAATAAAATCATTTTTCTCCCCTGTCTCAGGCATATTTAGCTACAACCCCCCCCCCCCCTAAAATCAGAGTTTAGAGTGAAAATCCTGGCAGCCACTTTAACCAAAATAAACTCCCGCAAATGATATTGTTCCGCCTTTCCGCTCGCAGTAAGAAAACACAGCTTTACCCCCACTCCCGTAATCAGCTTCTCGCGGGCTGACCCAGCTAAGCCCCGGATCAGGACCGCGCTCCCGTGGTGCCGTCTGGGTCGCTGCAGCATTTTTGCCGCTTGCGTTTCCGCAAAATGATGTCACAATTCAGCGAAAAGACCACATATTGGCCAAGGAATACGCAAAGAAAAAAATAGATTACTTTGGGTGTCAGGCTGCCACAGATGAGTTGCCTTAAACCTTTTATTTTAGAGAACATCTTCAATAGTCTGTTGTGATGTATTTTCCTTCCGGAACAGGTTTTGGTGTGAAAATACTGCACCACGCCTGTACTCGCTGGAGGAGTGGAAAAGGGATTTTTTAGCAAAAAGCAAGGTGAAATCCAGGGAATAATATTGCACAGATTAAACCAGGAAAATGCTGTGCCTTATCTGCTTTTGCAAGAGCAGAGATCTTTCACACGCGCCACACGCTCATCTGAAATCGCTTCGTAAGAGCGAGGAAAAACCTGGCCGCAAACAGGGTAGGGCATAGCAAAAATCACGGTTAGTGGGAACCTCTCGGCTTGGAAGAGGACGTCTCAGCCGTCAGTCCCGTTCCGTCAGGACCAAACACCATTTGGTATTCAATTGACTTTCTAACTTAGGAGACAGGACTTTCCATCTTCAAATACTGGAAATAGATTGCATTCTTGGCCCTTCGCTTTGAACGGTTGGGGAGAATAAACGCACACCCTGGTCGTGTTCTAGTGATCTCCCTAATCTCGGTTGCACTTTGTCAGGACGAGGTAACTGGTAGTTAAGTGAAATACCTTAGATCAAAGGGGGATTAATCGCCAACTGAATCCGTGCTGAATAAACCTGTCATTCAAGAAAATTATTTCCACTGAACTTAGCAGAGGATTGAAGGTATTTGCATAACAGGGACCAGCGTACTTCAGCCAGGTTAAAAGGTTCAGAATTCAGGCGGTGTTTAGCTTTTTGGCTCCCTTTCCTTTCAGCGGCCCTGTACAATGGATTTTAATCTGATAATGCAGCTAACTATCTAAATGATGTCAGACCAGGAAAGTATTGCAAAGTTTGGCTGAGGGATGGATCAATTTCACTTTCAGTAACTCCTAAATCTGATTTGTTGGAATTTAAGATGTAATCCTTAAAAAAAAAAAAAAAGTCCCTTTAAACTGGAGGGCTGTTTATTAACATCCTTTTTTTTTATCTGACCTTTGTCTTAGGAACGCCGGGGCTTGCCTGCTGCCTTACCCGGGGCTCTTTGGGATCCTTCCGTACGGGTTTTTACCGGCGGCTGGAAGCGACGCCCGCGCATCGGTGCGCCCGCCGCGCGCCTGGATCTGTGCAAACACAGACACACCAACAGATTTTCGGGCTTTTTTTTTTTTTCTTTTTAAACCCGTCTTTCGAAGGTCACGCTGAATGCGAATGTAAGTGAGAGGGAGATAATTAAATAACGGGACCCAACAGGCTGCCATCATTTTCTAGGATCAGCCCTCGGAAGAGATTTAAGCACCGCAGCCTTGTACAGGGTTTGTTGGGGGGTTGTGGCAACGATTTTAAACCATATGAATTATCCCTGCTTTATGGCAGTCGCTTTTTCCTCTGACTTTTCATGGAGAATTCATTTCTTGAAGAGAGATGAAGGGCTCTTCCAGGGCTGGAAGGCAATGGCTTTTTAATCTGCGCTATAAAAATTGGGAAAAACAGCTAAAACCCCACAGATTTCCGGAGAACGCTTTATGCCGTCTCCCTCCCCAGCCTTCCCGGGGTTCATCTGCGAGTGCTGCCACCTCTCCTACCTTTTGGGCAGATGGAAGGATGTCAAGCTACGTGGCGGACGTCAGGTTTCATAATCAGATTTTGACAATAAATGGAATTTAGCCATTTCTGCATCTAGCCAGCGCCTGACACCATTCATTCCTCCGGTGGGCGCAGTTCGTATTCATCGCAAACTCAAAGCATCTTTCAAGTTAAAAAAATCGCAAAGAATGGTTATCAAAGAAAATGAATAAAATCCATATTGAGATAATTTTTTAGAAAATGATTGAAGTTTTAACCCAAGAAAGGACTCTTAGAGATTCTTATAGCTTAGAATAAGAACATGTCAATCACGATTAAGCTTCTGGAATTGGAATCCCTTTGAAATGCAGCTGTTTCTTCTTTAATTGTGGCAGCGGACTCAAAAGAAAAGAAAGGTCCAGCCTTAAAGATGAGTAAGGAATACAAAATAGCTCAGGATTAGTTGTGGAGTTCAAAGGTCGCTAATTACACTAAGGAGTTCCCAGACACAGGGAAAACATTAAACAGGTCACCTACCAAACGGGAAACAGACTTCGACTTCAAAAAAAAAAAAAAAAAGAAAAAGAAAAAGAAAAAAAAGATCTCGAGGAGATAGATTTCTAGAGAAAATCAAAAGCAACCAGCTGATCTCGTTGGGAAGAAAATGGGTTGGGTTTAGTTCTTCGCTGTTACGTGTCGCTACAGATGGCATCAGGCTTTAAAAAATTACCTAGAGCTCAACCAGGTTTCTAGGAGTCTCCGTGAAAGCAAGAAGGGGAAAAGGGGACAGACCTCTGCCTTAAAATATCTGATTTGTAGTTGCACTGTGAGTTGTGAGTCCTTGGAAAAACCTCCATGAGGGTCGAGACCTCTCCACCAGTATTTGGCTTGATTTTTTTGAGGATTTGTTTGCCCCTTTGCGGGCAGTGAGTCTCAGTTCGGGGTACAGCGAGCCGATGAGGGCTGCAGCATGCTCTCAGGAGTGCCTGCCATGGTGCCCTCAGGATGGACATGGCTTCAGGTGGGCTTGGTTTTCTCCATCCTCAAAGATGCTGTTGTCTTTTGTCCACGCTGACTATTCGGTAAATTCTTGCTTCAGGTATGTGGTCCAGGTTCAGATCCCAGGCTGAGGGGCCAGTGGACGATGGGACAGCAGGAGGCAACGTGGGAGACAGTGACAGTAAAATAAAGCTTGGAGAACTCCAGCCATGGGAAAGAGAGAGAACAGGACCCAATTTCAGGATGTTCAGAAAGTTGGTAAGTGGGAGCCTATGGGCAGTCAGTCAGAGAGACAAGGCTGCCAGGGGCAGTGGGTATTGGCTAAAGTGTTGTCTCATCCTCTAAGGGATGAGACAACAAGGTGGTGCTGAAGGAGACAGCAAAAGTAGTGGAAGACAAACATGGACTTACTCACGAGCTCTGTTATGACTTAAGACTCAGTAGGGCTTGTACAAATAGGGCAAAGAGTGGCAAATTTCTAGGACAGCATGAATAAATAGAGGACAACTGCCATTTTATGCCTTGTTGTTTCAATGTTTACTTGTTAACTAATGGCCAAAGTAGTTAATGCTGGTAAAAACAGGATAAAAACACAGAGGAGGGAAGTGCTGAATTACGCAGGAAAAGCAGCTGCTTACAAATTATCTGAAGTCACGGGATTTACCCCAAAGTACTTGAGGAACTGTCATATACCATCCTGGAGCTGCCACCAACTCTTGGGACCCTGGTGCGAGGAAAGGGCTTCCAGCAAACTAGAAAAGCACCAAATTACTGAGTAGTGGTGACAGCCAGTGCAGATTTGAGAACATTGAACCGTGGGAGGTGGACTAATTCCCTTCTGCAGCACGAGGTACAGGCCCGGTGATTTTGGGATAAAGGTGCCTCACTGAATCACAGAATTGTTTCGGTTGGAAGAGATCTTTGAGATCATCGAGTCCAACCGTTCCCCCTGCACTGCCAGGGTCCCTAAACCATGTCCCTCAGCACCACATCCACACGTCTTTTAGATACCTTCAGGGATGGGGACTCCACCACTTTCTCAGCCGTGACAGACCTAAGTTGCTACCCTTCTAGTTTGCTATGCTTAGTAAGTTTACTGCTAAGCTTATTCTACTAGTTTATTACCATACTAAGATCTATGAAGCATCAATGAGAATGGGCCCTTCTCCAAGACAAGCTTAGACCATCAGGCCAGGAGAAAGGCTTCATCTGGCCCTTTCTCCACCAGCATGGGTGTCTCACAGCTGTTGCACAAGACCATTGGATCAAGGTGGGTGCCAGTTTAACCTGATCTGTTTTGCTGTCTGCCTCACTCATGGATGCTTTCCGAAGAACAGGGCACGCTGCATACTCAAGCCTGCCAGACAGACCTCAGCCATGCTTAAACAAAGGCTGACACAGCCTCCTTTCCCTGCATCTCTTACTAGAGCTGTCCCTGAGCAGGGACGGAGGACTGTAGCGACAGTGTGCTGGAGTTATAAGCCAGAGGTTTATGGAGCAAACTCTTACAGTAAATCAAAACAGGTGATGGCTTGCATGAAGTTGTAGGAAACTGCTCAGGGCTAGATAAACATCACCTACCCCTTCCCTCCATCCACCCCTCTGCTGTGAGGACAAGCTGAGAGAGTTGGGGTTGTTCAGCCTGGAGAAGAGAAGGCTCCAGGGAGACCTTAGTGCAGCCTTTCAGTACTTAGAGAGGCCTGTAAGAAAGATGGGGAGGGACTTTTCAGCAGGGGCTGTTGGAACAGGACAAGGGGTGATGGGTTCAACTGAAAGAGGGGAGACTTAGACTGAATATAAGGAAGACATTTTTTACTATGAGGGTGGTGAGACACTGGCCCACTGAGAGGTGGGAGAAGCTCCATACCTGGCACCATTCCAGGTCAGGTTGGACCTTGGGGCTCTGAGCAACCTGCTCTAGTTGCAGATGTCCCTGCTCCCTGCAGGGGGTCTGGACCAGATGACCTTTGAAGGCCCCTTCCAACCCAAACCACTCTGTGATTCTATGATCTTTCCCATGGGTAGGTGGAAAACAAACAGCGCACACTGAAATCCTGTGGTGGGTGCCTGGTGTACAGAACACGATCTAAACCCTTTCAACACAGACACCTCCTCTCACCACTCAGATGGTGGTGTCCAGGCACGGGGATGACTGTAACAGGTAGGGGCTGGATTCTGGGTGAAACCATTAATTCACCGTTTGCCTGCTAATCAAACTGGACACATGCCCTGTGTGAAATGGGTCAGAGCACAGCTCTAAGTTTGCGCAGCAGTTTCAGCTGAACAGGACGTTTCCCAGGAATTAATCCACCCTTCAGAACATTCAACCAACCAATTAGGTCACTATCTCAATCTTAGCATTTTAAAAATAATAGTTTAAACCTTTCTCCTTACATAATCACTGATTTTTATTTATCACCCATGAGGTAGGGCAGGAGCAGCCGGCACACTTCGGTTATTAGATGACATTCTTCTCTTCTTTTATGCTGCCCTCCAGGTTTCCTTGGTTTTTCACCAGCCTTTCAGGATTTGCTCATTTCCTGATGACTTCTTAAAGTCCATTTCCTGTGTTCCTGTAGATACCAATCTTCTTCTCAAAATTAGAGGTCTGCCTCTATAAATTGAGTTCTTTTCCACCTATTTTTCCAGGGAACATGGCTCAGGGATGTTTTTTGGAACCTCCAGCAAACTCAGCCTGTATACCTGCTCAGAGCTAGTCTTGTGATTTGAAAACCCAGGGTCAGCCCTCTGGACCCTCATTAACACCAGCTTTCGGAGCAATGCTGTTCACAGGCACATATGAAAGGGCACTCACCACCTCTGCTGACAGAGGCAATGATGACTCCTGTTGTCACTCTTGTCTCCACTTTCAGAAGCTGCTGCTCATGCCACACTCCCTCTCTTAAAATTCTTGTAAATTATTGACTCATATGTATTCTGTACACAACTAGTGAAAATAACAGCACTCTTGCTTTTAACTGTCCAGTTAATCCTAATCAGATTCTTGTGACTTCAGGACAGGAATAAGACAACGAAAGCTTTCACGTCCCATGAGCTATCTAGTTTACAAAACCAGTGAAGTAACTGGGAGTTCTCCTGGAAGACATCCCCAATGGTACCAGCCTGTAACTGTATCTCTAGGTACTTGTTTTGTACCAGTTAATGTTAGAGAGGAAAGTCAAAATGGCCACGGCAAGTACAATTCAAATTGTCTTCTCTAAGCTGTTACCAGGACTAAACAATTTAAAACCAGCTTATGTTTTTAAGAGAAGTGACTTTTTCCTCCACAGAAATTTTTAAGCAAACACACCAAGTACAAGTGCTAGAGAATATTTATTTCCTCAATATCATGGACATTACTGTCATGAGCTGTTTTGTTTAAATACAAAAACCATTCACAAGCACATTAGTCAGGTAAGGTTTTGTACACCATGGGTGCTGGTGCTTTGGAATTCCAGATGTAGTAATCGGAAGAAATCAGTTCCCGGGCTAAAAAAATAAAAAACAGGAAAGAAAAATAAGCATTACAGGGTGCCTTATGATCAGACATCGCTTCATCCAAGTTAAGAGACTACTAATCCATCCTTACTAGTTTACAGAAAAGGTATAATGGCCTCTTTAAACTGTAAGACTCTTATTATTTGAAAATCGTTTCTGATAATGAGACATTTAAAGTCTCAGCTTCAATTACCTTACTAATGTATCAGTCATGAGCTTAAAATTCAGAGGTTAAGTCAAAAGCAGGTGGATGGTGTGGATTTTGTTCAATGAGTATAGATTGTGTACTCGATAGAAAACATACAGTATGAAAATGTTGCTGGTTTATGTTACAATTTAGGACTGAATGGGTCCTGTCACAAAATTAACAGTGTAGATCAGAGGTTTCAAAAGGCCTTTATAGACTTCTGCCAACATTACTGACAGGAGCAAGGGAGAGCTACAAATAAAAATACTTCCATTAGACAGTTCTGCTCAAGCCACGTACCATGTCTCTGACCAAAGTGTCCTGAACGATGGCCCAGACTACAGAGAGGCATTCTTTGCCCCCCAGTAGAAGTTCTGCCAGTACGCAGAGCGTAGTGAAACGTCACGGGGCGAAGGGGACAGAGCCCAAGAGAGAGACTGACTTTGTAACTGAATACTGAAAGCTTTCATCTGAAAGGGAGATGCCAGTCCCTACCCCAGGGATGCTTTAAACACTCCAAAAAACCCCCTCCAAAACAAACCAAAGCAGAGAACCACATTTCTGGGATAAGCCAAGCAAACCAGGAAAAAGTTTTGTCCAACTTCAGCTACATAATTCTAGTCATTGACATCCAGTTCATAACTTCAATATGCAGTTTCAGTTAAATAAGTGACATCTTTAGCAACTCACATGCAGTAACTTTGGGTTTTCCTGGTACAAAGATCTGAACAGAATGCTGGTCTACGTAACATCCAGTAAGTGTAAAGTCTGGGATCCTAAAGTACAGCTATAGAAAGAGAGGGAAAACACGATCAGATCATATTGGTTGTGCTTGCTGGGCAAATACTGGCAATCTGTTATGTGCTCTTGGTGTGCAGGAGTGCTCCAAAATGACAGGATGTCAAATCCTGTAAGCAAAAAACCAGAAAACTCCATGCTGAGAACAAAGAGCCTAATAATTATGTCAGATTTAAAACCAATGTATCTTCATAGCCAATTTAAGATAATAAAAAAATGACTGAGGCCTCTTTTCACAGAGCCTGTGACTTACTTTGACATAAGCAGTGTTCCCAGTGCAAATATAATCCGTTGGGTGCTCTTTGCCTGCAGCGCCGAAAGACACCGTTCCAGTCAGAGACACCTCCAACGATTTAGGGAATTTCTGTCCTAAAGGCAGAAACAGCATCTATAAGGAATGATACAGCTGTGCCTACACTATACCCAACTGACTGGGGAGGAAGTAAGAGCGCAACGAAGCGGTGAAGGGTCTGGAGCACAAGTCCTATGAGGAGTGGCTGAGGGACCTGGGGTTGTTCAGCCTGGAGAAAAGGAGGCCAAGGGGAGACCTTCTCATTCTCTACAACTCCCTGAAAGGAGGTTGTAGTAAGGTGGGGGTTGGACTCTTCTCCCATGTGACAAGTGACAGGACAAGAGGAAACAGCCTCAAGTTGTGCCAGGGGAGATTTAGGTTGAATATTTGGAAAAATTTCTTTACAAAAAGGGTTGTCAGGCATTGGAAAAGGCTGTTCAGAACAGTGGTGGAGTCCCCATACCTGGAGGGGTTTAAAAGACGTGAGATGTGGTGCTGAGGGACAGGGGTTAGGGGTGACCTGGCAGTGCAGGGTGAACGGTTGGACTCAATGATCTTAAAGGACTCTTCCAACCAAAACAACCCCGTGATTCTGTACTCGCTTACCGATGACCCAAACCAGTAGGCTCTTCTCTCGTGACAAATCCAGTTGGCCATAACTAACTTTGTACTCTAACTGAGCGATCGGGCCCCTGCAGTACGACAGAGGAGAAATAAAGTCACCAGAATTAGTATCATTCAGTATTTGCTAACACTCATTTTGTTACAGATGCTGAAAGACGTTATTTACGTGTGTACAGAGAAATCCCACCTATCTGAGCATACCGCTAATTTGTGAAAAGAAATTACAGAGCAGGGGGCAAACCACTGTGGTCTCAACCCAGTAATCATAGAAGAGCTGTTGATATTCTGTCTTTAGTTCACTGATAGCGTTTTATGATCAGCATCAGCAACTTGGTATCGTTTCATCTTTAAATTGCCATGATAATTATGTGACAGTGTAATCATGGCAGTTGTCGGAGAGGCTTAACCGAAAACTATCGTTTTAATTTTAAATAACTATATTTTTGATAAGCTGATCTGTAGCTGGGATTAGCAGTCTTAAGGAAAAGGTAACCCTGGGCTGGAAGTGATCTCGAGACTTAATCCACCCAGAGGATTGCAGCAGTGTTTCACGTGAAAAAATAACACAGGAAACAGGATACGGAACGTTACCAAATATTCTGGTAAATTCTGTATTCTGAAAATTACAAGAATTCCACAGGGGCTTCCCGACATTTGCAAGGTTGGTGTCCACTTTGGCGGAACACAATCTATTATGTTGACTCCTGACAGGTTCATTTCAGGAAGATCACAGAGAAATGGCAGAAATTTATTCAGGATTTCTTTATTCTTACCTGTTGAAAAAAGGTATACGAGCTTCGCAGTATTCAAAAGAATTCTTTATACTTTCATGAAGCTTTAAATTAACTGTTATTTTTAATTGTGATCCCTCTTCAAAGAGTTGGTAAGATCCCAGAATTGGTGGAACAGGAACCTGGAAAAAACTATATTCATTCTCAAGATAAATTAACACCATCATCATTAGATCAGTTATATACTGTTTGCATTGCTGAAATACTTTAAAAAATAACAAACACATATTAATTGCTGACTGGGCCAGACGCTTCAGGTTGCTCGTGATACACAGAACTGTGGTATGACTGACTGACTCCTCAGCCTGGGTTCATTTTGTCTAACTCAGGCATCTAAGTGGTTCATTGAAAGTAAGAGCAGCCATGCCAAGCAGTCAAAGGCACCTCCTGAACGTGACTCAGCTGACTCAAACCCTGAAGTGCCTTCTAGTCTGTTATATAAAAACCATTCTACCCGCCTGTATTGGACTGAAACTCATTCAGACACGTTCAACACCACAGGTATTTTTATTCCTGTTTTAAGACTGGGAAATAACGAGGGTCAGGGATATTGTTACCTGGGAAGTGTAGTAGCACAAGTTGAATGAATCTGAAGGAGGAATGAAAGGAAATTTGTAAGGTCCGTTATACACAGAATCATCCAGTGGCTCAGCACTACTGGACGTCAGCATGGCAGGGTCGACGGAAGTCACGCAGTGATGGACCACGATATCTTGGAGCGGAGGACCGTTGGTCGGGAGATTCAAAGTGAGGGTTACATTTGGTGCGGATCCCTCTATGTCACACTTGAAAAAAACAAAGTCAAGAAGTTATTCTAAAAGATCTCCCTCTCCAGTCAGAATTAGATGCTCAAAAATTGAATACAAGCATTAAAAAAAGAACAAAACACAGTAAAAATTTTCAGCTGGCTTCAAACATTAGTACTGACAAATACTTTCAAAACAAAGTCCCTTTCCCCACAGCAGGGCTGGTGATGGAGTCTTAGCTTGGAGTCTCTTAATTGACAAGGACTCTTAAGCAAGAAAATAGCAGATAAGCCAGCCAAGGACTTAGTGTACAGCTCCATCACTGTGAATGTTACATAAACACACTTGGCGATACTCTAATTAATTCAGTGACTTCCACAACATCTGCTTAATGGATTCAGAAGCGATATTAATGGCCACTGCGGTCCCATGTCAGCTTTCTCATGGCAACCATGTGCAGCGCATCCATTGTTTCGTCCCTCCGTGTGCCGGCTCAGCAGAGCGCTGTTACAGCAGGGCTTTCTTCTTATGTAAGGCCATTCACTCGGCAAGATGACCTAGAAACGTGTCCCTCATAGAACAGGAAGCTGTTCACCCACGTAATCCCTACCAGCGTGGCTGGTGGGAAATAACCCAGTCTTCGGAAGCGCAGTGCTTAAGTTGGCTTCCTTTGGAGAGGAGTATCCCACCTCTTGAAAATAATTAAATTACCACGATCCACTTCATTAGAAGGTCTTTCTCCTCTTAAACCACTGGCAGTTACAAATAGAGTGTACTGTGATAATACAGCGTGCTTCCTAAGGGCAGTTAAATACATCCATTACAGAAACCACAAATTTTAATGTATCTCATAATTATTATTGATCTACTTAGTCAATATCCCCCAATTTTTAATATTAAACAATGAAAACCATTGTCACATACAAAAACATTCAAAATAATTGTACAACCAATTTCTTTCACCAGATTCTGTATCAACTGCTCTTATCTCAGCCAAACAAACAAGATCTGTGGATTCAACATGTTGTTGTAATAAAGTAGGACAGAAGATCAAACTTCCATTTTGCTAGGAAAATTCATTAAAAATGCTCACATAAAACACTTGTAGAAGACTCATTCGGAAATTCTGTTTCTAATCATTATTTCACACATTGTTTAGTAGACAGGTGGAAAGAAACTCGGTGTCAGCACTACCATTACTTAGTCTCTATATGCAAAGACTGTATGAAATGATTTCTTTCTATTTCATCTAAAGTAAGAAAAAATTGGGACAAATACATGCAACGTAGGTACCGCTGGAAATTTAAGTCCCATAGTTACTGAAAAAATACAGGAAGCATGCAGGAAAAAAACCCCAGCAAAGATCAAAATAAAAACTACTAACACATCAGTCTATTATATAACAGCTTGTTACACTTTGAGATATTATAAATTCACTGACCACATAAAATGTCATGAGTATTTACTTTCCCAGCGTGATTGCAAGAAGAATATGCAGGTCAGCCTTCACGTAAAATGCTCTCACCTTGCAATTTACAGCTCCATAAACTTGCCACGTGTCCACAACATCTCTTTTGTCGTACTGTGTACACTTGACTTTCTCGGTGATGCACAAGTTCACCTGCGGTTTGCCTTTGTACGTGTTGGATCTCCAGGCCGGTTGATTCTCATCTGTGGGCATCTCCTGAATGTCATCAAACGAGCTGTTTAAGCTGCGTATGTTTGTGTTTAAGGGGGTGCCGAGCGGACAGGCCTGTATAAGCAAATTTCGAAGCTGGCCTATTTTCGCAGTCATCTCAGCTTCATTTTTCCGACTTGGAGAGATGTAGTCCACAATGCCTAAGAGAAGAGCCAGTCCTTGCGAGAGCCCACTAACGGTGAGGAGGGGAGGCCGTGGCTCCAGGGTCTCCTCAACGAGCGGAAGACACGCGTATATCAGACCACTCTTCTGAAAAGCAAGCACGGGCCAGAGATCCCCTCCTTCGGTGCGAACTGAATACACCGATGAATGATTGATCCGAGTACAGGTATCTCGATGCTCCACAAAAATGTGGTCATCTATGAGTCTCAGTTCAAAGAGCAAAGCTTTAAGGAAAGCGCTGTCAGATGGTACAGGCACATGCGTTGACCCGTTGAACGTCTCGGCACGTATTTCAACGGTGGGGTAACGTCTGTGACATGGAAATAAGAGTGTCTTAGTGCTACGCATCTTTTCCCACCCAAAATACCACACCAACAGATCCTGGAAGCAGAGCCACACAATCCCTTTTCTGGCTGTCAGAGAACGCAAAAGCATTATAAAACTCTTTGGAATATTGATATAAGCAAGGTTGGGTTTCTCTTGGGTATTCAAATAACTCCCAAAGGCCCCCCACCCCAGTCCTAAAAGTAACCTTGTGTAAGTGGAAGTCAGCAGCATCCTGCCAGGAACAGTGGCAGGATCAGAATCTAAATCACTGTCAGTAAAAGTATGTCATGAGTAATTAGGGTTCATTCTATATTTACGACACAGTATCATGCAAGTTACTTATACATAGGTTCTTCATTGCTGTTCTGAGATTATACAATTAACCTGCAGCAGTTGCTTCAATTGATTAACAAGATCACGTAGAAATCTTTACAATGTAATAAATCCCAAAAGATTTCACTGTACAAAAGTTAAATTTTTCCCGCAAGGGCTGCATGGTTTGGGAGGCAGGGAAAGCAAAATGGATTCCAAACTGCATGTGCAATATATGTGGCGTAAAGCTTTTATGACTGTTTTATAATTTCATTTTTGCAAGTATTTAAGATATAATCATCATGGCACAGAGGCTCAAGGTTTTGTGTATTTTAAACTTGCTATGTTGCATCAACATAGAGATTTAATTTCAAATTTCCTAGAGATAATGTTTGAGAAAAATCATACCAGCTGTTTAATGCTACGTCTGGGATTTTTTCTTCTGAAGTGGAATTATTTTTTAAAGGAGAGAGGGATGGGTTTCTTCTCAAGCTAACCTAAATCTATCAAGAGGAACTGAAGAGTTGTCTTTTAATAAATAGCTGAGAAAAGGAAAAACATGACTTCCACTAATGCACTGGTTTCCATTCTTTTTTGGAAATACAGACTCCCCTGAGTCTCCCCTACATTAAGACTTGTGGATTCTCTTAGTAATTATCCACGGACCCTCAAAATGCGTATCACAGGTTACTTGTTAAACCACTTTATGAATCGTCTTGTGGCAGATCTGTCCTCAGGCTGCAAGTTTGTTTTCACTCATGCTTACACACAAACATGGGAGAAAAAAACCACACATACATAAATGCCTTAGTTTATTCCCCTTTTATACCATCTTTTTAAAGACACGTTGACAGTCTGTTTCTTAAATTGCCATGCAACATGTAATCCCAGCAATGTGGTACTTTGTTTTATCTATGATCTCCATATGCAGCGCTCCCGTTCTGCTCCGGCACACTTGCACTGTGCTTATCCTGCTGCCTCTAAGTCCCACCTACACCATCTTTCCTCAAGTGAGTAGCAGAGTCACTTGCTGCAGGCACTTCCTCAGGCTTATTTTCAATGACTGCGCTTTTTTGTTCCATTCTTAATCAGGCATCTACAGCTTGTTTGTTTTTTTTTTTCAGTGAGGAAAAAGCAAGCATAGGCAGAGATAAGTCAGAGCTGCAACATCCATAAACAGGATACAGATGACAGTAAAACACCTCCCTGCAGTCTCATGTCTGTTTTGCAGAGCAAGGAAACAGTGGTTTTGCAGCTTGAAAATTTATGAAGACTTTCAGAGCAAGGTTGTTGATAACAGGCTACATGTAACCTTGGTAAGAGCCTCCTATTTTTGGTTGAGGTTTTAAAAGCAAAAGAACTAGAGATACTTCAGTCTAGTTTTCTTTTATATCCCAAACTGCCAGCTCCACTTGCTGAAGCTGTCTCCACACCACAGCAATCTTCTCCTCCCCCCACTGAATCTTTCTAGCTTTAGCTGAGTCATTAGATGATTAGTTAGCCCTTCAGATCTCAGTTTTTCAGTACTCCCTTCTAGAAAGTCATGAAAACTTAAAAAGATGAAAGTTTCCAGGGAGCAATGAGCTTTGGTGATTCAAGAGAGAGACCATACTTGTTGCCTGAATTAAGTTATGATCAGCTCAAAAAAAGTGGAATGCTTTGATGTCCCAGATGTCTTCTCTGAGGTTAAAGATCAGGGCTCACGTATCTCCAGCTGAGTGCGTAAGTCCTGAAACCAACAGTTTCCATGTGATCCGGCATTCTTTATATTGTCTGGGCGCTTTGTTGAATTTAAGGTCAGTTAGGAGGATAAACTTGGGGTTTCCACAGTCCTTTTATTTCCTCTGGGAACTTGAAAGATCTAAGTCTGGAAATCACTTGAAGTATCAAGTATAGTTTGCCCTTTTCAAAGAAGCGTTATTCCTTGTCTCTGCCGCTTACTGTGTGACAAGTTACTTCACATACCCCTGTCACTAGCCCCCCCCTTCCTCCGTGGTGATTACACTCTCAGATTTTTTGGGACAAGGCTTTCTCTTTCTCTGTGTTTGTAGAGGGGAGGCCTCATCTCTGGTCTTGTAGGTAATACAAGGACCATAATACTAATCCTAAAACAATGAAGGGAATGTCCAATGTAGAGATCTGTCTGCACCTGAAGATGGAAGATAGTCTACTTGCTTTCTTTTTTGCCTCCTTCTAGGCTCTCTCTTCAGTTTTACTGAATTCAGACTAGGACTGCAGGTCATGTCTATTACCCAGGTCTCAGTATTTTTCTTTTCCCTGGCCCACAGTTATTTTTCCTCTCATTCTTTGGAACTGAGTCCTCTGAAATCAGAGAGTACAAAGGCAGAGCAACAAATTTTACCAGACCAACAAAAGTGGCCTGCCTAGCCCAAAGTCTTACTTAAAAACTTCTGAATAAAAAGGTCTCCTTTGGTTCACTGACCTAAAAAACTGTCTTTCTATGCAAAATTTAAATCAAAAGTTAAAATTCTGCCTGAAAATACTCTACTTTTCATACAGAACAATACAAAGAGAATCTCAGCAAAATACATGCTTTCTACTTTGCCCATTTTGTTCATCTGACAGTATTTCATAATCGCTACCTTGTGCTTTTTCACCTTAGGACAGAGAAGAGCTAGGTAAGATCTTTACATAACTTTACAGTTCCTCACAAAGAGGAACAAAGAAACTGAAGTCGTGCAAAATGCAGAAGTTGTAAAAAAAATAGATGTTTTTAAAAGCATATTATCTGAACCCAGAAAATCGGGTTCAGAAACGTACAGTGGCCAGCAGTGCTTTGACAAGCGAAGGGATTTAACAGCATTAGCCCGTTTTGGTGATTTTTTTGCATGTCTGGGAGCCCCCAAGCTGCTCTGCAAACACCGGCACTCTCCGAAAAGAACCCGCCGCTTCCTTCTCTCTCTTTCCTCCCTCACTGAGGCCGGACGCCCGACAAGCCCCGCAGCCCGGGGAGAAGCGGCCAACAAACGCCCGCCGCGGGCCGGCCCGCCGAGCCCCGGCCCCCTGAGGCTGCTTCGCCCGGCCTGACCCGCGGGCCTGCCCAGGCTGCCGGGCCCGCGCCCATCCCCGGCCTCCACAAGGCCCCGTCCCGGCGCCGCCGCCGTTACCTGGAGAAGAGCACGGTGCCGCCAGCCGCGGGGTCGTGCCGGAGGATCCACAGCGCCCGCAGGGCCATGGCGGCGGCCTGAGCGCTGCGGAGGGGCGGCCGCCGCCGGGGAGGGGCCGGGAGCTGCGCGGCGCAGGCCCATTTCCGGCGGGCGGAGGCTGCGCCGCGGCGGCTGCTGCTGCTGCCGGGGCGGCGGGACACAATGGGCGGCAGCGGCGAGGCGGCGGCGGGCCGCTGAGGAGTCCCGCCGCCCTCCCTGTGGCTATGGCTACCACGGCTGAGCTCTTCGAGGTGGGTGCGGGCAGCGCCGGGGCTTCCTGCCGGCTTCCCCGGGCGGAGGGGGCCGCGCTGGGCCTGGGGGCGGGAAGCGGGGCGGGGGGCGGTGGGCGGTGGTGGTGAGGCGAGCCGGCTCCCTGAGGGGATGCGGCGGCTTCTGCCCGCCGCGGCCGGGGCGCGGCCCCCCGGGGCGAGCTCCTGTTCGGACAGCGAGGCCGCGGGGAGGGAGACGGGCCCTCCCGCCCGGGGTGAGGGTGTGTGCGGGAGGCGAGCGGCGCAGTGCCGGGACCTGAGGAAATGGAGTGTCTGTGTGGGGGCTGAGGGAGCCGGGTGGGGAGCGGGGGTGATGCTGCGGGAGGACCCTCCCTCGGGCGGCTCGTTATGCTTGGGCCTCCTTCCCCGGGGCTCCCGGGTCTCTGCAGCAGATGGGGCGCTGCTGTCAGCAGGGTGACAGGCCATGCCAGGCCCGACCGCCGCTCTTCTTCTCCAGAAGGCACGAACGCAGTTGACCCCAGCACCATGGTGTCTTAATGTGGCTTCTGCTTCTCTGAAATAAAGAAATAACTTTGCCCTCCCTTTAGCCACCACGGGAAACCGAATAGTTTGCCCAAGGCTGTGTACAACCAGGGCAGCAATCTAGCAGGAATTTGGCAAGTTCTCTGCTGGCCTGGACCACGGGCTGTCATGGTGTGACCTGTGATTAAGTGCTTGTCTCCACTTGTTGGTGTGTGGGGATATGGTATTGTTACCTGGTATCCTGTGTTTGCTCTCTTGAGTCACTCGAGCCAGTTGTTCATTTGGTGTGTGAACACTGGGACACGCTCTGCCCAGCCTGAAGGAAAGGTCTTTCTATTTTCCCTGGAAGACCCTGTGTCTGTGGTTTATATAAATGCTTTGTGTGCACTTGTATTTATGAATCACTGTTATGACATGAGTGTTATGACTCATATCTTCTCGTTTGCATGGTTTAAAAAAATAGCAAGAATATTACATGGTGTTCTCTGTAGGTAGATACCAGGTTTTATACCCTCTCCACACCTCTCTAACTGTCCTCACGGTCCGTGGGTTTCTCAACGTGGTGACAATGTGGTTTTGTTCTTTGTGGGATGCTGAATGTGAGATAACTTGGATGTGGAAGGAAAAACTGTATGTTTTGGCTGCTTTGGGTCACGCAACAATTTGTTCCATTTTGCAACAGCAATAAAGACGAAATTGCAAAGTAGATGAGACCTTTGCCTAGAGATAAGCCTTGAAATTATGTTTTCCAATATGGAAGCCAGTATTTCTTTCTCTCCTGCTTTTGCTCCAAAAGCAACAGAGGTTTAGTTGATATTCACTAAATTAATGCTGCCTACTATGTTAGTTTGGAGCCACTGCCGTATAGGTTAAACCATGAAAATGTGCTTATTGTGGGAGTAACCCTTAGCTGCAAACTGAGGGTGGTGTTTGATCACCATGTTTTCATGAGCATGTGTTTGAAAGTTATTTTCAGTGGAGATATGTGACATTGTGCAGAAGAATCTGTGCTGGAAGTGGGCACCACATGGACTCAATTCTCTCTCAATGAACTCAAAGTGTAATTTTATAATGGTTACTTCTAAACGGGTTATTAATGTGGTGTGGTCCACTGTAGTTCCATTTATACTGACTGATCAAACCAGGTTATCATCCACTTCAGGCGTATCTCTTATTAAATCGGTGGTATTGGCTGAATGGATGGGATCACATTAATTCATCCAGAGCTGGAGGGGAGTTCAAAGCTGTGAAGAAATTGACTGTTGGGACTCATCTGATAACAGGCAAAGGACTTGCAAATGAAATTTGTAACAGCTGATTTTCAGCAATTCCTGCAGAACTGGAATTAGGTTCTCAGCTACAGGTAACCCTGTTATCAAGATGGCATTAAAAAGAGCAAATGAATGTGGAAGATCGATACAGAAGCAAAACTAAAAAGTTCAGGGATTTGCAGTGGAACCTGTGAAATCACTTCTTAAAAAGGCACTGTTGAACTTCATCTATTATTTATAAATCAAGCAGGTTATTTTTAGCACACCCTTTGTGAAAGTTTGGCAGAAAAAGCTCATTTTGTTTCTCGGTTGGTCAGTATTCTGCGCATTGTAATACCCCCAGCAGTCACTGTGTCTTAAATACTGCAGAGCAGGGTTTATATGATTAAAAGAACTGAAGGACAGGTCTCCTATCTAAGTGTTCTTGAAAAACAGCTATTTTCAAGGGTAAAATAATAATGATATAGCAGTGGTTCTGCCATCACTTAGGTCTAACTAAATTCATAAACACTCTTTGATGGGTCAGATTGTTGAAACAAAAGGCCCCTTTATCATTTTTGCTGAGTCGCGGGTGTTGCAGAAGGATGGAGACAGACTAGGAGACGGGGGAGTGTTGCGGGAGAGGGGGACTCACGTGAGTGCTGGTGCTGTGGGAAGGGCAGCAGAGGGGACTGAGCTGCTGCCACTTCAGTTTGGTTTCATGGCTGGTTGAGTTTGGGGTCAACCACGGCGTTAGTGTGCTCGGCTAGTTTTGGGGATGCAGGGGAGGGAGCTGCAGGTACAATGTGTACACATGCACTCAAGGGAGCTTTGGAGACATAATGGGTAGAGCAAGACTGGCATTATAGTATTTATTTTTTTAGGGTCTAGGGTGTATATATCAGATTTTCTTGGAGGAGACTTGCAGAAAAACTGTAAATGTTTTGCAAAAAAAAAGAAAATTTCAAGGTCATTGTGTGTGTGTGAATTATCTTTTAGTGCAAACATCTGAAGGGAGGGAGAAATGTAGAAAATGTTATACACACACACACATATATATGTGGGTTGTGGTTGTGTTTTTCATATAAAGGAGAAGTGGTGTGAAAGCCATAAGGTAATTAGGAAGCTGGAGGACTCCCCTGAAGGGAATGTTACTGTATTGAATGGCTCATTTCGCCTGTAATTAAAATTGCAAAAATGTTCCCAAATATTTAGATGTAAAGATGACATAAGGAGCGAAGTTACACTCGGTATGAAAACTGCGTGCTAATTTTTGATGAAGAGGATTCGTGTAAAGGGAGCTTCACGTTGTGTATCAGGAAGAACTGGGTTAAAGAGATGAGGGACTTGTAGAGAAATGGTTTGTAGTGGTATCACCTGGTTATTTTTCAAGCTTAACCAAAGTGGCTGAGCAAAACACAACTATCTAGTCAGTCTTTGAGTGAGGAGTTATGGGTGGTCTGTTGAAAGGGTGAAGCTTCTGTCCTGTCTAGAAGGATTAGGATGTTGCAAAGTACTTTTAAAAAACTTTTCTCTTTCTATTTAACAGCAAGGCCTGGCTGGATAGTGCATAACGTGTTTCTGAGGAATGTCAGGCCTTGAACTGGCAGCATTTGCTTTTCAACCCTTGTTTTTAGTCATTAATTTTATTAATTTAAAATTTAAATTTATTAAATAATATATAATGTTGTGTATATATATTACTATATTACTTCTGACAAGGATTTAGACCAATTGGCACAGGAACCAATTTGATACCTGTGGAGGTCTGTTTATTTTTTATTATTTTTATTTTTTTAACCCAAGCTTTATCAAAAGCTGCGGTGGCATGTTCACGTGTTTCGTTATAGGAACTGAGTTGTGGCAAGTACCACTGTTAACGAGAGCCACTCCCAGCTCTGTGCTGGGTTGTGTTTTACAGTTTTAGCACAGTTGCTGTGTGTAATTTAAAAGCTTTCCACAAAAACCTGGTGGTTATGGGAATACTTTGCTTACTGATCTTAGATGTGCTTAGTGGACTAGGGGTTAGCAAACGTGATGCCCATCTACTAGAAGGGCCAGAAGGAGGATCCAAGGAGCTGCAGGCCTGTCAGTCTGACCTCGGTGATGGGGAAGTTTATGGAGCACATAATCTTGAGTGCCATCACGTGGCAATACAGAACAAGCAGGCGAACAGGCCCAGTCGGCATGGGGTTGTGAAAGTCAGGTCCTGCTTGACTAACTTGATCTCCTTCAATGACAAGATGACCTGCTCAGTGCATGAAGGAAAGGCTGTGAACGTTGTCCACCTGGACTTTAGTAAAGCTTTTGACACCGTTTCCCACAGCATTCTCCTGGAGAAATTGGCTCCTCATGGCTTGGATGAGTGTACTTTTTACGGGATAAAAAAAGTGGCTGGATGGTAAGGCCCAGAGTGGTGGTGAGTGGAGTTAAATGCCGTTGGCGGCCAGTCACTAGTGGTGTCCCCCAGGTTTCAGTTTTGGGACCTGTCCTCTTCAACATCTTTTATCAATGATCTGGATGAGGGGATCAAGTGCACCCTCAGTAAGTTTGCAGATGACACCAAGTTGGATGGGTGTGTTGATCTGCTTGAAGGTCGTCAGGAGGCTCTACGGAGAGATCTGGACAGGCTGGATTGATGGGCTGAGGCCAGAGGTATGAAGTTCAAGGCCGAGTGCTGGGTCCTGCACCTGGGTTACAACAACCCCCTACAGCGCTACAGGCTGGGAGAAGAGTGGCTGGAAACTGCCTGGGGAAAAGGACCTGCGGGCATTGGTCAGCAGCGGGCTGAATATGAGCCAGCAGTGTGCCCAGGTGGCCAAGAAGGCCAACAGCATCCTGGCTTGTATCAGCAATAGTGTGGCCAGCAAAACCAGGGCAGTGATCATGCCCCTGTACTGGGCACTGGTGAGGCCACACCTTGAATCCTGGATTCAGTTTTGGGTCCCTCACTCCAAGAAGAACACTGAGGGGCTGGAGTGTGTCCAGAGAAGGGTAACAAAGCTGATGCAGGGTCTGGAGAGCAAGTCTTATGAGGAGTGGCTGAAGGAACTGGGGTTGTTCAGCCTAGAGAAAAGGAGGCTCAGAGGAGACATCAATTTGTACAACTCCCTGAAAGGAGGTGTCCAGTGGCAATCCTGTACTGGTTTTGCCACGGGGAAGCGCCCTGGTCGAGATGCCATCAGGGAGTTGAGCAACTGCAAAGAAAACCCTTCACAGACCTGCAGCAAATTCTTTGCTATTGGTCTAACAATCTAGACTAGATGTTCAAGCCCACCATATTAAGAAGAGTTCTCTATTAAATATGTAAACATAAGAGGTGACGGGGTAATTGTCAAGCCTGTACATGCTCTTGATGGAGGTAAAGCTTCTGAACGCTTTCAGAATGATCTATAAGCAGCTGCTTAAGGGAGAACCTACTGTGGCCCCTTGTAAGGACTTTTTTATTCTGTGGCTAGGAGCCCTTTGTGGCAGATGAATACATTGAACGCCTGGCATGGAGAACACCTGGAGGAGGTTCCAGAGGTGGAGAAGCTTTTGATCCAAAAAGGTAAAATAAAATTGCTTAATGATGGAAGTGAATGTGTCTCTAATTGAACTGTTTTCTTATACATACAGCAAAAAGCCTGTACGTTGTGTTGGTGTGTGTCCAAGGAAGTTTTCATTTGGGAGAATTGCTCGAATGTGTGACCATGACCCAATTATTCAGAACCAATTATTCAGTAACAAGAATAGGGAAAGTCACTTTCTGATTTAGACCTTTTGAATGCAGGAGAATTGATGTTGCTGTCCTTGTCAGACGTGAATGTTCCAAAGCACTGGAGTTGCCAGATTAAAGTGTAATATGAGGCTTCACTGCTATGATAGTTAAGTCAATTTAATGAGTTTCTTGCTAGTTTAGCTCCCTGAACTAACTTTTGTAAGACTCAGAAGTTCACAGTCCTGGTGCAAATAAAAGGCGCAAACAGGTAGAATGGGAAGAAAGGCAGCAACGTGGCAGGGTGGAGTTAGGTTGTTTTAAACTGAATTTGTATAGTCTGAGTCCAACAAACAGTTGCTGCAGATGGGTGGAGATGGGCTTGTGTCCCTCTTGCTTGCTCCTAGTTGTTCACTGTGATGGCTCATCTTGAGCTAGCTCTAGGCATGTGATCTCATGGTAGGCTAATTTAATTTAGTAAATTGTCAGAAAACTCACCTGAAATGACTATTTTCTAGTCAGGTTAGCAGTTTTGGGGGACTGGAAGAGCCTGGGAGCAGATGCAAAGGGAAGAGGTGTTCTGTAAGAAGGACTGTGGGTGTGGAAAGGAGCAAGGCCAGGGTAGGGGAGGTGGGGAAGGAGGAGGCAGTGCAGCACCTCCTGTTGTGGTGAGTTGGCTTGGCTCTGTTGAGAAACCTCATCCTGAGAAGCCAGCTCTCTGGTTACTGAGCTGGCACTGGTTGGTGCGTTGGTGACTTAAATGCGCAGTTTTATACAGCACTGTTCTCCAAACATCTGGATCTTCTTTTGTTTTGAAAGGAGTGACTAGTATTTGTAGTCTTTCTAGAGACATAATTAAGTGGTTTCATTTTTCACATGATTATAACTCGGGAGATGAGCAAGTGCCATAGCTGTTCCTTAGTGACTTCTCATCCCTGTGATCTTATTCCAGATTGAGGTTGTTGGTAGTAACCTGAGCTAGAACTCTCGAAGTTTAGGAATTACTAACTTCAGAGACAAGCTGTTGTTATGCAAAAGCAAATATGAAACACTTCATTAGCACGGTCAGGGGATATTCCTTCTGCAGCAGCCAGGCTCTTTGGGGGTGTGCGAGAAGAGGAAGGATATTGCTGGAGTTCTAGCGAGATGCTAAACCTGAGACATTCAATCTGGGGCCTGTATCCTATGCAGAGCTTTACATGTGATGCCAGCAGGAAGAAGCCTGGAAACACACAACATTGCTTCCTGTAGCTCTTTCTCCACAGTTGTGCCTAGGATATGCTTTAGGGTAGTTAATGATTTGTACTGATACCGACTCAGTTTAACCTGTCTCCTGTATTTCTACTGGTTTGCTTGTGGAAAATTCTGTTGTGCACTTTCTCATTTTCCAGGACAAGTGGGAGAATCCTGCAACAGTAAATGTTTTTCTTGTGGGATCTTCTAGTATTGGGCAGGAGCCAAAATTAATATCAAAAAGAAACAGCCCTTTTAGTGTGTATTTCTACTTTTCTGATTTTTAGATGATGCTTTTGTTTGGTAGAAAGAGTGTTGGAGACTTTTATTTCTATTCTGAGAACCCTGAGCGGCAGCTACCTCTTCTGCTTGAGCATTCTTTCCTCTCACTATATTGAGTACTTGTTCTGCTTTTCCCTTCTGGTTGCTGAGGGTCTCTGGCCCGTGCTCGGGGAACCAGGAAAGGAACAAGGTGCTGCTTCTGCCTTTCTCCAGCTGTGGGTTGGAAGGACTTCACAGTCACAGGATACCTTTGAACAGAGGAGGTGTGAAAATGCAGATTCCTGAGCAGTCTAGAAATAGCTCCTTGCAAGGGATTACTGTTTCCTCTTTTCTTCTGCTTTGACATTAAATGTGGACTGCAGAGTTCTCAAATCTTTCATATGTTTTCAGTTATTAGCATGAGTTTTATGGCTGTGGAGGATCTGGGAATAATCCATTCCCTGAGTATCAGTGACTGGGGTGTTTAGAAAATATAAACTGGAAAGGTGACTGGGATGGGACAGAATAGACAGAAACAGGAATGTGAGAGACATTGAGAATGGAATGAGAAAGGATAAAGGAAAATTAAGAATACATTAAGGTCTGCTTTATTTGGGAAGAGTAAAATGTGAGTCTGAAGGAAAGATCAAAGTTCTGGAAAAGGGCAGAACCCCTCCCCCTAAAAATGGTGTATGTTATAGGAAGAAAAGAAGTGAAGTCAGGAAGCAATGTGGTTATAACCAGAACAACCTTATGGGACCTTGTGATTGTGTTTATTGCCTATTAATAGGATGCTGATTCACAAGTTTACAGTAACATGTACAGTAGAAAATATTTTCCTGCTATAGCCCTTTTATTGAAGGGATATAGTGGCCTAAGCTCTTTTTATTCTCATGAGATTTATTTAGGGAAAATGAGTATACAGGGATTTTTGTACCGGTGGCAGAGCCGTGTTCTTGAGTGAGTGGTGTTTAGGTATTCCCCTCTCTCCTGGCCCACCTTTTATGTGATCACATAGATTTTTATGTGGGCTTAGAGTTCTACACAACTAGGGCGATGTAGTTTAAAACAAAATAGCATTTGTAAGTTAGACATGATTATAACAGCCTTGTAGGCAAGTTCTTTTCCTTGAGGTTTTTTTAAGCTCTCTGCAGAAGGCAAATGTATTTCAAACTAAAGTCTACTTTACTGTATTTTTTTAAAATCAGATTATTGGAAGAATTTGTAAATCATATCCAAGAATTACAGATAATGGATGAAAGGATTCAGAGGAAGGTGGAGAAACTAGAACAGCAATGCCAGAAGGAAGCAAAGGAGTTTGCCAAGAAAGTACAAGAGCTTCAGAAAAGCAACCAGGTAAAACCTAAAGAGTATAGTCAGTGCTAAGCTGTGCAAGTTTTAAAAGCATCACCTGCTCTATTAACTTTTCTTGGTGCCGAGTGCTACTGTTTGAGATAAGAATAAAGAGGGTTTGGTGGAAAACAATTTCCCCTGTCAAAGGGGGCTTATCTGCATGTTCCCTTAATGAGCATTAGCTGTTCTGAAAGCAGCGAATCTTTACAATAGTTTAAAGGAAGACACTAAACTTTAAGTAGTTTTGTGCACTTAATTAATGGTTTTGAGTAGTTCTGAGATAGGGCACCTTGTGCAGCTGATGCCTGCTGCTCACTGAAGTAAATCTAGTGCCTCCTAAAGTACAGTAAATGGCAATCACGAGTTTTGTGTCCGTGTCTCTGTTCTCCCAGGTTGCCTTCCAACATTTCCAAGAACTAGATGAGCACATCAGCTATGTAGCAACTAAGGTCTGTCACCTTGGCGACCAACTGGAGGGGGTAAACACGCCACGGCAACGGGCTGTGGAGGCTCAGAAGCTGATGAAATACTTTAATGAGTTTCTGGATGGAGAGCTGAAGTCTGATGTTTTTACAAACTCTGAAAAGGTAAGAGCTGTCAGCGGGATGAAAGCAGTTCAAAGCAATAAGCAGTACTGCCCTAATTACAAGCTGCTACCATGACTTACCATGGTCAGACTTCAAACCACTGAGTGACTGACTTGTTAAAAGTTTCATTGTTCTGAAATGTAAATTAACGACACTGGGCTGCAGATTGCTGATAAAGCATTTGTATTCAGCGATGCTTAATGTGGCAATGTTGGCATTTTTCATTTTATGAAATTATCAGAGATTTGAGGAGTGCTGGGAGGGCAACTTTAGAGCGCATGCAATATCTGCTTTTTTCCTTTGAACCCCTTGCCTCAGATCCACCCTGTAACGCAGAACGTTTCTGAATACAACTTCTTTGTGAAACTTTACTCTGTTGGGTCAGTCCACTGGCCTTGGATGCCTTTTTGTCACAGCATGTCTTTGGGCTTTGTATAGTCCTGCGGTTATGTCTCCACCCTCTGAATTTAGAGGAACCGGGCGGGAAAACTTCAAAGAAATGTTAAAGTCTTTTTCTTTTCTTATGCCTCAAGAGTATGGTCGTGAAGCAAATATAATCTGAATGGTGTGGCTAGTAGAAATAAACTGAAGGAAAAGTGTCCAGCTCTAAGCAAAATGGCACTAGATTTCCTTGTGCAGTTTGGAAGACAAGGGAAGTTGTTGATTTGGGGGTTATTTTTTGAGGTGTGCCCTGAAAAATCTTCCCGCTGTTTTAAATTACAGTATGTGAGAACAGTAAAATCTTGGTTTGCACATTCAGCACAAACTAAGTGCTTGAAATGCAGCTCATAAAGGAACCCAGAACAGGTTGCTAGTCATCCCCTCTCTACTGAGCTGAAGGTGTCTCTCAGGGAAATGAAAGCCTCATCATTTCATGTAGTTGTATTCCCAGGGAGTCAACTGCATAGTGACTTTCAATTCCTGGTCTGTGGATATATGGCAATTACTGGTTGATAGTTTGCCCTAGTCAACAAGGGAGCGCATAAAAACTTCTCTGACTTCCAAGGAAAACAGAAAGGTTTCAACATAACGACAGTTTATGGACAGCCTTTTCCAGATCCACATAAGCTTTTCTTTTTTCCTAAGTGGAAATAAAATGTGCATTTAAAAATATTTAATGGCAACATGGTAGATAACAAAGCATAAGTTAGAGAGAAGTATGTGTTGTCTGCTGAAGAGTCTCTCATAGAATTCAACTTTCACTTATAAGTTTCATCATACTTTCTGTTGGAGGATCTGAAAAAAATGGTAGATAAATAAGGTAAACCTGGAAATCAGTGAACAAACTGATATTTATACATGCTGAAGAACAATAAGACATTTAGTAAATTTGGAGGAAGACAGATGTAGAAAAGGCTAGAAGTCTTGTGCCACTCTGCGGAGGAAGTCTGTGAAACACAAGATTTCCTGGATACAAATTATCTTGCTGAGACTAATTTCAGTCAAGGTGGGTTAGTACCTGTCTATAACTTTTTGCCTCCTTATTTAAGTAGTGAGTACAAGTAGTGTTTGTAAAAGAACCTGCCTAGATGTGTGCTGTCACATCTTTGAACTAAAACTAGTTTTAAAGAATGAGATAGTAACAAATGAATGTAAACCCTGAAGACATTGTCAGCGTCTTCTGATCTCAGAACTGGTGGTGGGTTTTAGATACTGTTTTGGAGGATGTTATGATGTTTTTGTGCTATGGCATCCCTCACAAGTGTGGCTTTTTCTTTGAGACATTGAGAGCAGGGGATACTGTGAAAAGAGAGGCAAGGAAGGAATTATAATGCAGTCATTTCATTGGGAATTCATGTTTTTCTCAGTAGTGTCAGTTCTTTATCTGTTGGATTCCTTTTTTTTCCCTAAGCTCGAGCTGTTGCTTCTCACATGACTTTCTCCTGTAATCGCTGCACTGAGCTATTTCCAACCCACCATCTCTGTGAAGGTTTTCCCTTGCTGTCTTGGCCCGTGCTATGTGTTGTCTGTCTTCATCCTCTTGCGCTGCCAGCTAACCAGTCCCTCTCCTGTGCCGAAGCTTCTTGAAGTGAGCAAATCACTCCACTTAAAAAAATTGAACTATCAAAATGATCTGGCAGCTCACTTATGCAGTAGCATTGTGTGTTTACTGTTATTCTTACATCATCTTCTCCTTTTATGTTCTGTACTCAATTTTATTCCATTATGCCTTTTAACTTGCTCATAAAAATATTTTGTGTTGAAATTCTCTCTTGCTATTATTTGTCTGTGATTTCTCAGAATCTTTTTCCAGGTATGTTCTAGCCTTTAAGTTGTATTTTACAGAATCAATATTTAGATTTAATAGTTTACAGCAGCCTGATTGAATTAAAAATGAAATATGTCAAGCAGAAACCATGGAGAATTGATTTGTCATGGTTTCTGTTGTGCATAAGAAAAGGCCCTGAATTCAGTAAAATCTAAGTTAGTTAACAGCTACTGTGTTAAGAGGAGACAAAGAAAATGTTATTTGTGGGGCCTTCTGGGTTTTTTGTCCTTTTTTTTTTTTTTTGTGACATCGGTGAGTAACTGCTAATACACTGACTATTCTAATGACATCGGTATTGATCACAGCTGTTAGTTAGGCATTGAGGTTGTTGTAAGCTAATAGAAATAACTGCTGTTTCACTGGATTTGTTTGAGGAGTGTAGCTGCTTTTGACTTAAGAGGCTATTGTAAGCTGACAGTTCAAAACATAAGCTGCTCTTAATAAGCAGAATGGATATACTTGATGAGAGCCCCTATTTTTGCTGAACCACCGAGCGTGATGCCTGTGCTCTGTGTTCTTACCTGTGTGTCTTGTTCTGTTCTTGAAAAGTTTTAATCCCAACCTGCTCTGAGTGGTGGGAGAATGGGGTTTCATTATTTCCTTTCCTCTCACTGCAGTTCCTGAGTAACAGGAAGAACAAGATAAACTGCATGTTCTCCATGTTCTCTGCTGTGTCAGCTTGTAAAGGTTTTGCTCAAAGGTAGTAGCCAGAGCTTTCATTGCCCCCTTTGAGGTGCCATCCAGTCACCAAGACAGCGTAATAAATCCTGTAAAACCATCCCAGGGCTGTGTCTGGTTTGGGCCAGTCAACACTGTGCTTAAATCCACTGAACTCCAGTTGCAACCAGCTGCGTTCCCCACATTTTGAAATTGGTGTTTCATACAGTTTTAGTCAGCCTGCTGAAATGGTCACTATGCACTGACTGGGTGCATTTCCTGTGGTGGTCGATTGTGGTGGAGTAAATGGTAACAGATTTTGTTGTCCAAGACAGAGCAGAAATTTGTGTACTCTGATAATTTTATTTGTTTGCTTTTGTGTTCGTGCAACTATTCCTGTGTTGTAGATGCGTGATTAACTGATTTCATCCTGATCTTTGCTTTGGGCCTCAGAGTTTATAATTTCTGATACAGCTTTCATTTCTTCCATGGGAGAATGTGAGGTACTCCAACTATGCTCTGCTCTATTCCCCTTTTTCCCTTCCTCCCGTCTCCATGCTCATGGCTTTCTTGGACACAGCTCTACAGCTAATTTCATCAATTGCAAAGAATTTCCCAGTGCTTTTGCTGACATGTCTGTAAGGGCTGCTAGCCTTCTCCCTTCTGGGTTCAACAGAGATCTCTTCTGGTTGAGTGTGGGTCAGCAAGACTTGTATCCTACTCTCTTGTAAAGTGTGATGTTGCAGTTCAGCCAGCTCTGTGTTACAGTTATATATTTTATTCCCAGATGAAAGGGTGCAGATTTCCGTGAGATGGCTCCGGCCACGTTCTGAGCTCGTCAGCCCTGAAGAATCTGGTCTGCAAGCTCTGTAACCATGTTGGTGTAGTGCAGCGATGAGCTGTTTGTCCAGGTGGCTTAGACACCTTACACAGACATGCCCAATGTGAACATAGAATAAAAGACTTTTTATCATCTTCTGGCCTGTGTGATTTTATGTTTAAAAAAAATACCTTAAGAATCATAAAAGTAGATACAGGAGCTTTAAGGGAGTGATGTCTTCCACAGGTATATCAACTAAACCAGCCTTAGAAATAGGAACTACGTGTATGAAAATTGGACAGTGGAGGGGGAGGAAAGGAATAGCCCACAATGAGACCCTTTTTAATAATTCTGTTATGTTTTGCTCGTAACAGATTAAAGAGGCAGCTGATATTATTCAGAAACTGCATTTGATTGCACAGGAACTGCCTTTTGACAGGTAAAATTCTATCTGAACATTTTTTTTTTTTTAAAAAAAGAAGTCTTCTTATAGGTATAATTTTCTGAAGCTTCCGTTGTCTACATTTTTGGTGTTTTACTTAGCGATTCCTGGAGCTTTTGAGACGGATTGTGTACTTATTTCTCTCTCCTCTATTCTCAAATTTTTGTTCACACACTTGTGTTGTAGGATCATCTTAACATACACATCCTAAACTGCTTAACAGACTTTTAATGGGATAATTTTGCTGTGCTGACGTAAGGCTAGATTTGAATTAGATGCTTATGGGTTTTTAGGGATATAAAGTGCATAACTTTTCTGTCATCTTTGTGTTACGTGTTTTTATTTTTAAGTAGAGTGTCTGTTCCTCATGATCTGGGATGTCTGTGATTTCTCTTGTGATGAGGATTTGAATTTAATCACGGTATTTTTTGTTGTCAACAGGTTTTCTGAAGTAAAATCAAAGATAGCAAGTAAGTTATCTGTGCAGTGCGATCCATATTCCTATATTTGAATTGTTAAAGATGATTAAAGAAGCATGCGGTACTGTCAGTCTTACAGTTCCTGTCAGTGCTTGTATTGCGCAGCCTGATGGATTTTTGTTGTTATCCCCTTTCCTCTCCAGGTAAGTACCACGATTTAGAGTGCCAGCTAATTCAAGAGTTTACCAGTGCTCAGCGGAGAGGTGAAATCTCCAGAATGAGAGAAGTAGCAGCAGTTTTGCTTCATTTTAAGGTAAAAACTGAGGGTTCTAATTTTAATACATAAATAAAACCACCCACAATACAATAAGTGCGTGTTTTAAGTGAATATATTTGCATGGGCACAACCACCATGGCAGATAATATCTATAACTTTAAAAATACTGAGTTGTTCCATCCAAAACCGGATGCAGGTGAATAAAGGAGGCAGATGGTGAGGGATTGGAGGCAGCATTAGCAGAGACCATTCTGAGATAATCTTTTCCTGTATGTGTGTGAGCTGACTTTCATGCTTGAGAAAAACCTGTGGTGTATACCCATGTGGGGTGGTGCTAAGCAACGTTACCTGAAGTTTGTGACAACGATGGATTTGAAGGAGTCTACGCTTTTGATTAATCTATTTTTTTGCAATAACTTGTTAACAGGGGTTGTATTTCTTGATTTCAGTCTATACTGAGGGCATGAAGAACCTGCTTTAATATTGTGTTCTGCTCCTTCGACAGGGCTATTCCCACTGCGTCGATGTATACATAAAACAGTGTCAAGAGGTAACGCATTTTGTTCTACATGTACCTCTTCGGGTGTTGATTCATTTAGTTGTAGATGTGGTTGTAAATACATTATGAAATGTGCTTCTTAAACCCTAGGGTGCATTCCTGAGGAATGATGTCTTCGAAGATGCAGCCATTCTCTGCCAGCGAGTGAATAAGCAAGTTGGAGAAGTCTTTAGCAATCCAGAGACTGTGCTAGCCAAACTCATTCAAAATATCTTTGAAGTTAAACTTCAGGTATTTCAAATTTTAACATGCTGTCACTCATTGAAGAAACTTGTCATACAAAAATACTGTACCTAGTAATAGCAATTTATGAGAATTTACAATATTTGTAATCTTGCCTAAGGATGTGGAATCACAGCCAATTCTCAGTAACAATTCGGACAGATAATCAAGCCTGTATCAAATAAAGCAGCTTGTGCTCTGAATACAGTGCAACTGAAAATACTCAACTCCAGTATGTAAAATTATAAGGGAATCAGCATGTTCATTAGCTAATTCACAAGATGTCGTATGCATATTTGCTTTCTGAATGCCCCCTACCACGAATACATCAGGAAAAGGAGTTCCACATTTAATAAGTATCTTTAATCTGTTCATTCTTGAAATTGGGTTTCCTGTGCGAGGTTAGCATGGAATAAGCAATAATAACTTTTCTTGTGAATAATGTCTCACAGCCAGTGCGACATTTATATGAAAGTCTGGAATAGTTGAAAATATTAAGTGTATGTGTTTGCAGGATGGAAAACTTAAATGTAGAAAGTCAACAGCATGACTATTCATTGCAAAACCTAATTTCCCTGTAGATGTTATTGTCCTTATGGTGTAGAGGTTGAGTTTGTGTTTCAGTCCCAAATTTGTGTGTCAGTTTTGACTTAGTATTTTATGGTAGATAATATTTTTGTCCCAATATTCAATGACAAGAAGGCTCTAAGCTTGTATCTGCTTTTTGTATGTATTATGATAAGCAAATATGTAAGCATCTCCTTTGCTTACTGTCAGCTGCAGAAATGCCCCTAGGCCTCCGGTGCTTTTGATTCTTAGAGAGGGGATTTTTTTGTTTGCTGGTCAAGCATATTTTCAAAGCAATCTGTCTTTTGTCTTTGCTTCACACACAAATGCTTTGTACGTTTAATGAATTTTCTTTTAAAAGATGCATTTGTCTCTATCAGTAGATAATGGAGGATCTGTAAGTTAGAGATTTAAAACCAAAGAATATATGAATTACCTTCGGGAAAATACACACTTTGCAGTAAACTCCATGTAATCCAGCAAGTAGTGAGTAGGAGCTGTGGTTCTAGTTAATCTTCTAACAGATGTACCCAAATTTTACAGAGTTACGTGAAGGACCAGCTAGAAGAACACAGGAAATCAGATGCAGAGCAGTATCTTAAGAACCTCTATGATCTATACACAAGGTATTTATATATTGATGATGAAATAATTGTTGAAGATATTCTCTTGTAATATACTGATTTATTATCAAGATGTAGGAAAAGAAGCTAAAAATGTAAACAAGCCAGTCCTCTGCATCTCACTGGCAGTTTATTTGATTGCAGTTGTGCTGTATGTAATTAAGCACAAATTATGGGAAATTACTTACATTTAAAGCCGCTAGAAGTCTTAACTGCAGTCAGGATTCTGTTGTGCTGTGTACTTTACCGACATGTAATGCCGTAATTCATACAAATTCAACCTTTTCCTCCTCTCCCCTTCTTTGTTTCTTTTGCATAAAGAACTACTAACCTGTCGAGCAAATTGATGGAGTTTAACTTGGGTACCGATAAGCAGACTTTCTTGTCTAAGCTTATCAAATCCATTTTCATTTCCTATTTGGAGAATTACATAGAGGTGGAAATTGGTTATTTGAAAAGTAGGAGTGCTATGATTCTGCAACGCTATTATGATTCCAAAAACCACCAGAAGAGGTCCATTGGCACCGGAGGGTAAGTTCCTTCTGTCAAGTTTTGTACTTTTAAAATGGAAGGGAGGCGGTAAGGGGAGGAACACGATATTTGCCGTGTCAGATGTGCAGTGAAGATCTGCAAAAGAGCAGACCCCTAAAACGACCTACAGCTTTTATAGTTTGCTATCACTTTATGTTAACTCCCACTGAAAAGCGTGTTGCTCTCGGTACATGTGAAAGGTGATGCATGATATTTATACGCTCATGGGAAATGAAAAATACCAGTTAAACCTATGTTTCAACTTAGGATCCAGATCCACAAAAGGACTGAAGCAAAAATAAGGTACCTAAAGCATGTCTATGTGTGTATCTAAAAGCATACATTTTTTTTCACCTGCCCAGGTCTTGTGGTCCCCTCCCAAGACCTAGGAAGGGGAAAAGACCATAGCAATGTCAGTGAGAAAGCTCTTAATGAGCCCAGAAGATGCAATGGACTTAGAGAAAGGTAAAACAAGACTTCATTATCCTCAGGGTAGAGAAACTCTAAAAAAGGAGTAGTGAGAAGTGGGAAAGGAAGAATTAAAACTTGTGTGAAGCAGAGGTGATCAGACTACTGCACCTTTCAAAGAGCTACTGTGTTCAGTGTGTCAGGAATGAGAAGTGATTTAGAGAGAACAGCAGCAGCAAAGTCATTAAATGAATTAAAAAAATGAAAATTTAATTTTCTTGGGGAAAATTAAATTGATTGTAGTGACTGACTTTATGGGTTGTGTTATGCATGGAAATGTGTTGGAGCATGCTTGACTAAACGAGGACTGCTGAGAATAGTGGATGAGGATGAGAGGATCTGTGGGCGTGGATGAAACAGGAAGCTCTCACTAGTGATTCGAAAGTACAACGTGACAGAATGGCTGGAGGCTACTCTTTGTCCGCAGAGCATAAGTGCCACAGGATTCAATTGAAATTACTCTTATTCTGCGATGGGGAATAGCTGTCCCATGGTGTGAACGTGCCGTGGTAGAATACAGTTGATCATGGGATCAGAGGTGGTAGTTTTGCATTTACTGGCAATTTTTTTAAGCTTGCAAGACTGTCTTAATGCTTGTGTATCCTAAACTGTGTCTTGGGTCGTGTTTTTTAAGTTAACAGCTAAAATATCCTAAGTCATTGTTGAATTTGAGCTTCAAAGTTTCCATCCAGTGACATCATCTTTTGGTGTATCTTTGTTCTAGTATTCAAGACCTCAAAGAGAGAATAAGGCAACGTACCAACTTACCACTGGGGCCGAGTATTGACACACACGGAGAAACGTTTCTGTCGCAAGAAGTGGTGGTTAACCTTTTGCAAGAAACTAAACAGGCTTTTGAGAGATGTCACCGTGTAAGTTTTATCTCCAGTAGTGATATAATTTTGTGCATGACCTCAAATCTTGAGGTTCGATTTTTGGTTGAAGTGTGATAGGAAGAAAAGAAAGACATTATTAAACAGATTAATTCTCTTTTGTATTTTTCACCGAGTCAGGGTCGTGGTGGAGACTAAGGGTTCGCTTTTTAAATGTGGATCTAGTTGTATTTTGTGAGTTTTACTACAGTCTATTTTTGGAAGCAACGGTGAAGGTTGAACCCATTGCCTACATTATTTCCTTACTAAATTAGACCCAAGACTTGAGATATTCTGAGAGGAATAACCTTTAACATGGTTTGCTCTAGTACCCCTCTGCTGTTATTTAAATGTTTTAGTCTAACAAAAAGAAGTGTTTTCCTTCTGATTAAGTGGCTGTTTTTCCTGCCTGTCAATGACTGTTTGTCCGATACTTTAGTGTAAAGGAAACCCCTTGAAATTTAATAGTAAACTTAAATTATAGGGATTTTTAATTTGATTTCTAACAAATGTTAGTGATTCTAATGTTCTAAATTAGCATAGTGCAGAAAAACTTAGTGGTTTAAGAATCTTTAATATTTTATATATACTTAGAGGGGCCAAAGACAGAACAAAATACAGGTAGAGCACTGTTACCTGCCCACCTTCCCAGAGGTGACAGTCAGGGACTGCAAGACAAGCAGGTAGATCATTATTTTTCTCAATGTGGTAGTTGCTAGAAACAGTTTTTAAATTCATTATATAAATTTAACTTTTTCCAATTGTGTGTAACTTTTTTCTTTTTTCCTGTGAGGATCAGAATTTTTCATATTTTGTCTGAAAACATCTCTACTGGGATGGAAACTGATGCTAAATGGATCTCAGTATATAAAGAGATTTTTAGAATTACAGGTGTACAACTTCTCTGTTATCGTACACGCTGCTAGAGTTTGGTTTGTGGTCAGGGCAACTCACTGTGCAAAACAGAAGTTAACCATGCCCCTAACTAATTGTAGTATTTCTGTTGCCTGACAGATGTGTGCAGATATACTGTCTGTCCCAACTGGGACTGCTTCAGGAAAAATAAGTTGGTAATTCCAGAAGTAACTATATATTGCAAGTTTTGGTGTTTGGAAATCTCTGCGATGGCGTTTTGTTGTTGGGGGGTTTGTTTTGTGGAGTACAGCAGAAATCTTTGGGAATGTTATTACGTGAATTAACTTGAATTGCAGTAGTAATCTTTCTCACTCCTAGATTCATGAAGTCTTCACATAATTCCTTAAAAACCAAAGCTGTATTTTTTAGGTGCAAAAGCCCGGTTGCGTTTTTCTTTAGAAAAGAGATTTACCAACTGATTGCTGCCCAAAATCCTGTGTTGCTCACAGCTTGTGAAGGTGCAGATGCTCTGTGTGTACAGGGGCATTACTTCACTTAATAAAAATTTTCACGCTCCATTGACTCCAGCTGAACGGCAATAAACGTAGTGGAGGTTCAGTCCGTGTTATTTTAGAGAAGAGTGCACTGGCTGAGACTGAAGGTCCAGCTAACCCAGCGGCCCATTGCTGGCTGTGGCCAGTGGCAGAAGCTTAGTAAGAGAGAAAAAAGGCTGAGTATGGAGAGAGTCATCTTTTCTGTGTGCCTGTTCCCAGTGCCAGTGGTACGCAATGTAGGTGATTCCTGAGATTACACCTGGACAGTTGTGGTTTAAGGACTACTTATTATATCTTCCTTTATTCTTATTGTTCTTATAAACTATTTATACTTCTGCTTTTTGTAGCATCCTGTGGTGTGCTAACTTCATTTTACTTATTAATACCAAAGGGTTTATTGACACTAGAGGCTGTTCTGGAATAGTTCTCTGTATGGATATTTTTCATTTAGACTAAAGTTCCAATTATTCTGGATTACTTGTTACATTTTAAGCTCATCCCCTATGCAATACCAGATAAATTTTCAAATGTGTGTAGAAATGACCTTTAGGATAGTTTTTTTTTTTTCTTTTTCAAAGCTCTCTGATCCATCTGACTTACCGAAGAACGCTTTCAGAATTTTTTCTATGCTTGTAGAGTTCTTATGTACTGAACACATCGATTATGCATTAGAAACAGGCCTTGCTGGTGAGTCTAATATTTTCTGAGCATTTTGTCTAGTTGGCCTTTTTGTGCAGATGATCTTTGCAGGTCCTTGCTGTGCCTTATTGATTGGCCTTGTTCAAAATGTCTCGGTTAAATGAAATTCATTTTGTGTATTTGGGAGTCAGCATTTAACATCTTCTGAAGTGTAACTTCCATCTGGGGGATTGATGCACAGATGGAAACATGCTCCTGTCTTCAAAAACATTTATATCGCAGAAATTGGGACATCAGCGCTCCCAATGTCTTTTAATTGTTCTCTGTGCCATATCTTTATATTAAACTTCAATTTCTTATGTTTTATAAGAATCCCGTGCTTGTTTGTGTACCTGTGCATTTTAAAGAGGGACAGTAAATAAGAAAACTGCAAAATCTTGACAGTAAGAACCTCTTTCCTACATGAAAGCAAAAAACTCATGTTCTGAAGAAGTATTTAACTTGGCTGTTCCATTTCGCTTTTTTATAAGAGATATTTCTATGCTTATGGTTATTACTGGATGTAGCTATGAGAAGTTTTCTATATATGGCACCATGGTAAATCTTTGAAAGGCTAAGCCTGTGATTTAAGCATTCATGGAAAAACTCTGCATGTTTGAAAAATCACCATGCTAATTATAAGAACTGCATTTTGTTACAATCGTAACGAAACCTCCTTTGCTTTAGGCATTCCCTCTTCTGATTCAAAGAACGCAAACCTTTATTTCTTGGATGTTGTTCACCAGGCCAATACTATTTTCCATTTATTTGACAAGCAGTTCAATGATCATCTGATGCCGTTGATCAGGTACATTTATTTTGATTAGTATTTCATTCCTGAATGTTCATTTTTGGTGAAGAAAGCAATTTTTTTCATTCCTCATCTCTAAGAGGAGTTTATTCTTGGAGTGGATCAACTTGATGTTATGGGAAGACAAAATATTGTACTGGGAGGCAGGAGAAGGGAAGTTAAACAACTTGATTCCTTGGAGAACTAATGGGAGAGAGTGAGCTCCAAGTGTATTGATAGGAAGGAGAGACAAGTTGCTCCTTGGAGACCTCACTGCTGCCTTAGAGACCAGGACTAGAGCGGGGTTGTAGCTGGGCCTTGGGGTGAGCTGGTGATATCAGGGCTGCTGAGACTCCTGGGGGAACCTCACAGCTCTGGGGAGGGAGCAGCTGGCCGTGCCTTAGGAGCCACACATGAAAGCTGTGTGTGTTGGGAGCCATGGGTTAGATACATTTGAGGCAGAGCTGTGAATTAGTGTGTGAAAAAAGTTGCTTCTGGACCTGCTGAGGCTGGCAGCAGTGGTGAGGCACTGCTCAGCAGGCACAACACTGCCCACCAGCACCCAGCAAACCCTGCTCAGAGCTAAAGGGCTGTTTGATCTGTTGATTGGTTGTTCTGCAGCCAGCTAACTCCATCTAAACCGATCCTTTCTGATGGGATGGGAAATCTTCACAAAATCCTGCTGTAAGTAGCAGATCCAGCAGACAAAATTGTTTTGATATTTTAACATTGTCATACACCCAACCCTCTATACTTGCAGTTCTTCTCCTAAATTATCTGAATGCCTTCAGAAGAAGAAGGATATCATAGAACAAATGGAAGTGAAGCTGGATATGGGCATCGATAGGCAAGTAGAGATTTAAACTTTACGTTGTTCATTAATTCTTGTAAAAGTACTTTGTGATGTATGTTAGCTTTCCTTTTAGAGATTAATTATTTCTGAATATAAAATTGATGATTTTTTTAAGTATGCATTATAACACTTAAGAAATTTGAATTTTGTTTGTTGAGAGGGTTATATTTTCCATGGCAGACTCTGACCCAGAAATACTTCTGGAAGGACGAGAGAGGATTTTTACCTTGTTGCCTCAAACTACTTTTTTCTACTTTAAAGGAGGGAGGAATGATGATTGAAGTAGGTTAAAAACTTGCAGGATTTCCATTAGGAGCAAAGTTTGACAAAAATAGGTTAGATGATATGCTTGAGTCTGTGCAGTGCTATGGATTAGACCCAGTCGTGGAAGTCTGTAGACCTGGAATAATTTTGATTCTGACATTGACTTGCTTTGAGGTTGTGACTGACTCATTTAATCTTTTTTTTTCTTCTATTTCTCCAAATAAAAATGAGGGGATAGCTGTAAAAATTATAAATTAAAATCGTAGCTGTTTTGCAGCAGATGAAAATAACAAACTAACATGATTAATATTAGGAAATGGAGCTGTTGTGTGATGCCATGCTTAGGTCCAGCAAGCATGTAGTGTTCCCATATTTCAAGGAGGCATTAGTCAACCTAGAACCTGTTAACAGAGCTTTTTGTGCCTGTTTTCTCTCTGCAGTAACGGCAATAAGCCTTCCTATGGGTAATGAGGGCTACTCTGGAAATTACTATTGATAAGGATCACACCATACTGGAGAGGGATGAGAACAGCACGGTATAGGAAGAACAGGCATTGCATTTGTGTCCTGCTGGGTATTTTCTGCAGAAAGATAAGGAAGAGATCTGATATGTTATTTGCACCTATGTTTTCTGTAGGTGCAAAAAGAAAGGTGGAGGTTGGGGATGTGTAAGTGGCAATTGAGATTTTTAGCTGCTCCTGCTGGAAGTGACCATAGAGGTTTCAACACAAAATTTGAAATACTTGAACCACTGAGGCCATAAGCTTAGATCTAGACAGATACAGGTTGGTCATCAGCATTAGAATAGTTCGTAACTGTTAATGTAAAATAAATAGTCTCTTAAAAGTGATAGTGAGACTTAAGAGAACAAGTCCCTGTTGGAAAATGGTACGTTCAAGGGCTTGTGGATGGAGACTTCAAAAAAACATTTGTGCTTTGACACAAATAAAAGAGAGATTAGTTTTGAGATGAATGTTACACGTAAAATGAGTTTGTGTGCCTGCTTACATGCTGCCTTGTACCACTGGTGCTGTTGAGAATTGATTGTCTTGCTTAAAGGAATAATCGAGTTTAAAAAATAAAAGCAAATTTCCAAATGTTGATGGTTTCAGCATTATCCAGTCTGAAAAGTCTGATAGTAGCTTCTTGAATGGCGCTCATAGCAATTGTCTACCTCTGTAAAAGTGATTTATTAGCCAAACAAAATTAATTCAGCTGGTTTTCTTTCAGTTTTTATTCTGTGCAAACAACCTTCTGGGAGTATTCATTGAAAATGGAAATTGAGGAGAATGCAAGAGCTAATTTCTTTAAATTATCATTGGTATCTGGATCAATGAATGAAGTAAACCTGTAATTCAAGTCTGAGCTTTATCCATAGGGAGGAAAATAAAAGAGGTTATTCCCTCTTTAGATACATATATTCTTCATCCCTTCACCCAAACTTGAATCCTTCAAGGCCTGTAATGGGGCTGAAGAAGAGGGCAGGGGGATGAAAACAAAAAGAGGGACAGAGAGAAGTCTCTGGCAAAAGTAGGCACTGAGAAGTGTGCAGCCTCTCTCGGCTGCTTTGCTGTTTGACCTTTAGTTTGGACGTAAAGTAAACCAGGGCCTTGACCTTAGATAAAGTTCTGAAAAGATGAATCCTGTGAGACAGTCAGGAAGACTGTAAGGATTTTGTGAGGCTGTGCAGGGAGAAAATTAGACCTAAGCCCAGCCAGAACTTAATCTGGCCACTGCCATAAAAGACAATATAAAACCATTTCTATAAATACATTAACAGCAAAAGGAGGGCTAAGGAAAATCTCCATCCTTTGCTGGATGCAGGGGGAAATGTAGTGACCCAGGATGAAGAAAAGGATGAGGTACTGAATACATTCTTTGCCTCAGACTTTAATAATAAGACCAGTCGTTCTCTGAATGCCCAGCTCCTTGAGCTGGAAGACAGAGATGAGGAAGGGAATGAAGACCCCGTAAACCCTGAGGAAATGGTCAGTGTCCTGTTGCGCCACTTAGATGTGCACAAGTCTATGGGGCCAGATGGGATCCACGTAAGGGTACTGAGGGAGCTGGTAGAAGTGCTCACCAAGCTGCTTTCCATCATTTACCGTCAGTCCTGGCTATCGGGGAGGTCTCAGTCTACTGGAGGTTAGCAAATATGACACTCATCTACAAGGAGGGTTGGAAGGAGGATCCAGGGAATACAGGCCTGTCAGTCTGACCTCGGTGATGCGGAAGGTTATGGAGCAGATCATCGTGAGTGCCATCACGTGGCACGCACAGGACAGTTACTTCTCCCAAGTAACAAGCAATAGAACAAGGGGAAATGGACTTAAGTTGTGCCAGGGGAGATTTAGGCTGGATATTAGGAAAAATTTCTTTGCAGAAAGGGTTGTGAAGCCCTGGCAGATGCTGTTCAGGGCAGTGGTGGAGTCCCCATCCCTGGAGGCGTTTAACAGATGTGTAGATGTGGTGATGAGGGACATGGTTTAGGGACCCTGGCAGTGGTGGGGGAATGATTGGATTTGATGATCTTAGAGGTCTCTTGCAACCAAAATGATTTTGTTATTTTCCAACTGGTTTCTGATGCTTGGTTCTGAGTAGTATGCAATGTGATCTAACTCCGCTAAACTCTTTGGAATGCCTCCTTCGCCTTTCTGATTCCCCCTGCGCTGAAAAATGCTACCCAATTTCTCTGAAGAGCTGGATTTGAATGGATTCCTTACAATTAATGTGTCCCCTTTAAAACCAGCTGGCCTGTGTGCTGTACTCCAAGGCACTGAACTGGGAGGAGGGAGTTTTTAGGGTTGTTGGGGTTTTTTTTGGCTGATTCTCCTTTTTCTAACTGCTTGCTTCTTGTAATAAATGTTTACTTTTAGTGTACCTCCTGTAGATTACTCAAATATTAGGCAGTAGGGGTTTTCCTCATTGCTTTATGCTGCTTGTATAAAATCATACTATTAAATGTAAATATGAAAATAAAGGAAATGAAAATGTTCCCTTCAAAATCCGATCTGTATTTGTAACTTTAAAGGACACTGAATTGTATGATTGGACAGATGAAGCACATCTTGGCTGCAGAGCAAAAGAAGACAGATTTTAAACCAGAAGATGAAAACAATGTTTTGATTCAATATACTAATGTAAGTAAACTAAGTCCCAGCTCCATGTAGTAGTAGAAGCGAGAGCATTGCCCGAGTGCTTGTAGCCAGCTGGGGATAGGAGAAATGGAGCAGCAGAACACAGAGTCTGGAACTATGTGGGAAGGGTGAAGGTGCCTGCAGGGCTCTTACTTTGGGTTTATAATTGCAGCTGACAAGAGGTTTTTACTCGCTTCCCGTTCTCCCCCACCCTCTGGTTGATCGCTGTTTGAATTCGAAGACAACATTAAACTGTTCTATTCTGATATGAACTATAACAGAAGTGAAAATCCTTTTGCATCCAACTTTCTACTCGCATTTTTGCATCTTTGTGGCAAATAAACTGTTGGGAAGTTATTAACTGGAAAACAACTAATTTCAATGATGTGTTGTGGGAAGTTTAAAGACTTAGTGACTGATGTTCAGCTTATGATGTGGAAACCACTTTGAGAACAGATTTCTGGAAAGTGTTACCTCGTTCTTTTTTCTGTCTGTCTTTTATTTAGGCTTGTGTTAAGGTCTGTGGCTATGTTAGAAAGCAGGTGGAAAAGATCAGAAATTCCATGGATGGTAAGAATGTGGACACAGTTTTGATGGAGCTTGGAGTTCGTTTTCATCGGCTGATATACGAACACCTACAGCAATACTCCTACAGTTGCATGGGAGGCATGTTGGCGATTTGTGACGTCGCTGAATACAGGAAGTGTGCCAAAGACTTCAAGGTAAGTGGGTACAGGTTGGGGATGTACAGACATGTCGAAATTAGTGGCAGGACTCTGGTTTTAATCAGACGTGTTTTCTTCGTATAAATAGTTTATTTCTGTTTGAACATCACCATTCTGATGTTCTATGTTCCCTTACTATACCAGCAGTCCTTTGTTATATCCTGAAGAGCAGGGAGGAAGTACTTTGAAGATCTAGATGAACACTGGTGTAACAAGACTTCAAGCAACTCTAATATTTGTTTTTTGTTTTCTCTTAACCACAGATTGCACTGGTGTTACAACTCTTTGATACCTTGCATGCACTTTGCAATCTTCTGGTTGTAGCCCCGGATAATTTAAAGCAAGTTTGCTCAGGAGAGCAACTCGCTAATCTGGACAAGAACATCCTACACTCCTTCGTTCAGCTGCGCGTTGACTATAGGTCTGCTCGTCTTGCTCGCCACTTCAGCTGAGAGCACGGGAAGAAATGTTGTACCTTTGGGCAGGCCTCAGTTGTTAGAAAGCACAGGGAATGATTTCGTACCAAACCATGGTGGTTATTTTTGTGGGATAATGACTGTTCAGAACAAAGCAGCAGCAGCCATATTTAAACAGGACTGTGTAGAAGGTGAGCAGGTAAAAAGCTGAATGATATTTCATGTAAGCTAAAGTTCTCCCACAGAAGAATTTTGCAAATCTACTTGCTACTGATTTTTTTTTTTTTTTTTTTTTATTGGAAACACATTGGTGTAGGAAAGCAAGTGGTGCATTGAAAGTATTTTAGTCTTCAATATTGAATTATCAGATACCATTCGTTAGACTTGAACTAGAGAGCATAGCGTAGGTAATGGATTACATAGACTAGACCAGTGTAAAAACATTCTTCATCAATTTTAATGACTTAGACTTCAGCACAGCTAATCATAATCAAATTATCTTTGATTGGTGTTTCTAAGTCATTTCTTTCATTTAAAACCTTATCCCACTCAATGTAATTTCTTGCTCTAATTAATTAGCTCAGAATTTCTTTGAGATGTAGGAGTAAAAGCAACGCTGTCCCGGAAAGATGTAATTTATTAACTGTGTAGCATTCTAAACAGAACTAAAGTGATGAAAAGTTGGGGGTTTTTTTTGTTCTTTGGGTTTGTTTTTTTGGTACCTAATAGTCAGGGGCCCACGAGAACATATTGGCATTATATAGTCTGATATTATTATTTCTGTTTGATACTGGCACACTGAATTTTATATGCGCTCCTCAAGTAAATGCAGCTGCCTTGCCTCAGGCATTCTTACTACAAGGTGAAGGTGCCTCTTGTTGGGTCAGTATAAGAGAACTTTCTCCTGTCTCTTGTTCTGTATGTAAATAAATTCAAATCATAACGAGTGACAGGATAAAATGTAGCCCAGTTTTCATATGTGGGAGGAATGGACAGCGGCTCTAGCAAAAACGTAGAGTAGAAAATTCCTGTGCTGAAGATAATTGATCCTCAGTGCCTGAGCAGTATAGAATGTTGAAGTGTGCAAAAGCTTCTCTTCCACACATCGTAATTTTAATATTGGAGACAGGCTACTTTTGTGTCTGCTGTGCTGCAGCGGTTCTTCAGGGCGTTTCTGAGGTGGACCCATAGTGTGCACATAGTGAATCGAAGCAAGAGTGATGTTTGAAGCATCTGGGGTGGCTTTTCCACAAGCAGTTGAAGATTGCTGTAAATAGGCCTTTGTTCAGAGTAAGCTCTTGTGGAAAACAGGTTGGAACTGCTGTAGTTTGTCTTTAATCTGTCTTACATCATCCCTGATGGAATCATCTCTAAGACTTTATTATGCTGTGGGCTCAGCGTATGTTATGGAAACTTCTTTCTCTCCCATCTTCAGAGCAGCATTTCTATGAATTTACTTCATGGGTCAGCCAAATAAAATTATTTTCCTCTTTTGTTAATGAATTCCCAGGCGTAGTCAATATTGACAGACTTGTGTGGTGGAACTTCTCTTGGTTAGTTGAGGTTCTTCTGCTTCATTTTGCATTTAGCAGAGCATTATGTCAGTAAACGAGAGAACGGATGCCAGAGTGTTTCAGCATATTCAGGAAGATGGGCTGCTTTGAGCTGCGTAGCTCTATTCCTTGGCCATGGCAAAGCCACGAAGTTTTGGACACTGGAGGAGGCACATGCTTGTACTGCTGCCATTTTTTTTGTTTTTTTCAAAAGCTCTGATGTGAATTCAGATGATACCTCTCTGTTACCTCGGTAACTGAAAGCCAACAATTTTAAGGCTGTGGTTTTATTAACCAATGCAAAACCTTTCTACAGAAAAGTGTCAATTTGTAAACACTTCCGAACAGTGAACATCATCTTATGACTGCAGATCACAGAAGTGCTTCAGAATTTGGTGTGTGATTGTTTGAATTATTTTAAGGTTGTATGAAATGTATTTACCATAGTTCTTGCTTTGTTAGCTGTGTTTTCCATGCATATGCTCAGTGCAATATTTTCATTATGCCTGTTAACAAGAGGCAGCAAAAAGTAGGTGAAGACTTAAACTTAGATATGTAAACTTTTCCTCAATAAAAAGAATTCCCTCCAGACCCTTTTTTCATTTCGTTTCCACATTCTTCAAATATCTTTATACTCAATTGTATAAGCCCTTCTATTAAAAAAAAAAAAAAAAAGAGAATAAAATTTTACTGACCAAACCTATCATGGGTGTGAGCTTTCCCTTTCCCCTTCCTTTAAAAACCCCTCCCACACACATGTGGAAAGAGTTTCTATTTCTAGAGAAGAGTGTGCTGTCAGTAAGTTCAATTTGCCACACAGGTTGGCTTGGGATGGGACAGGAAGCTGTAATTTTCACACATTTTTAAGTTTAGAGCTCTTAGGTAATTTGGGAAAACATCTCCAGTGGCTTCTGTATACAATAAAGTACTATCCAAAATACAAATACACCTTTTAATGATCACATAATGAGTTAAAGCGTTGCCTTTCTAATGTTTGCTCCTACAACGTTGGCATTTAACAGGCTGGCAGCCAGATGAGTGCCTGAGAGGAGGGCTGTATACGTGAGTGTAATTACGTTTCTACAGTCGGTGAAAATGACTTTGCAGTAAACTGTCGTAGGCTGGAAAATAAGCTGTGCTTTTTACAGGTCCTATAATTTATTAACGTGATTTGGTGTTGTATTTGGTTTGCATATGCGCAGAGAGCAGGAGGGAGTTGGTGTTCTGTAAGAACACAACGCGAATCAAAATAGAGGAAATTGGGAAGTGGAAGTGATTGGAAAAGTAAGATCTGGATATTTAGCAATAGAGGGTGAGAAGCAAAGATGACATAGACTAGAAGAATGTGGAGAATGAGCAGTTTTAAATGAAGTAACATAGCTCAGGGAAGGAGGAGGTTAAAATGAGATGAATAGAAACCTGACGTACACACCAAGCTCGGAGAATAAACAGCATTGGGATTAAAATCTCCACAGCTATGACCCACCTTGGGGTGAAGTGAGCCTCTAGAGGAGGGGCACTGCCTACAGTACTTTGCTGTGGAGCTGTTCATCTTGAAACTTGGGATTCAAGAGGAGGAGGCTGTCCATACCCATGTGTACATCTGCTGTGGAGGATGTTGGTGATGCTGTGAATGTGAGCACTGGTCGTCTCCACCATGAGGAGCAGAAATGCATCAGCAACATGCGCTCTCATTGACGGGAAGGGGAATTTGCCAGAGCTGAGCTTACTTTTTTTCCTTGAAGACTAGAGTGATCTGGATAATGGTAAGTGACTGCTTGATGTGAGACTGGCATGGTATTGGCAGGTTAATCTCACAATTGATAAGAGAACTTGGGTTGGGTTTTGGGTTGGTTCTATTACCTTGCACAAAGTCATTTTAACTTCAGTGTTTAACTGCCACAGGTAACTCACAGTTTTAGTTGCCTAAGGAGTAATTCTCCACCATGTAGTTGGATCGTGATTGAGCCTTGTCTGAATTGATTGCTCCATTTCTGAAGGAAATGTTTTTTAACTACGTGACAAAACCACTGCATCTTACAAGGTGCCCTGAAGAGGGTGAGGCCCGTTGGGTTCCTTCACAGGTTGGGTACACACTGACCTGTTCTTCAGAAGCCCCTAGTTTCAGGTTTCTCAATCCAGTATGCGCATGTGCCCAGTTTTTTGATGTCCAAAACAGAGAGGTGCTCTTTGGATTAAGTTTCTGTTGCAATAACTATCTTAATTTGCATTAGCACTTGAGTTGACCTGGTCATGGATAGGGAAAACAGGCTGAGACGATGGTTTTTCCTATATGAAGGAAGCAGGTGTCTAATTGCTTGTCTTAATTTTTGGATGCAGGTAGCAGCTCTTCTCCTTGGCACTTCTTGTCCCAGGAACAATAGGGAGGATAAGCCAGCTGTGAGCACCAAAAGCTGCTCTTCTAAAGGACAACTGGAAGGTAGGAGCACCTTTCCTGTCCTCATCATCTGACTATTGCCTTCTAGGTATTATTTCCTCCACTAGCAGCTCTGTGGAGATGGATTTCTGTTTCGGTATCTACATTGGAGTATTTTTTTCTCTGGACATCAAGGCTGGCATGTTGTCTGTTTTTTCTTTCCTAGTGTTTCTACCCCTGTTTTAAGGAAGGGATGGAGCCAGATCTCCTGCCCAGTCGTGTTCACTGCTTTGCTTGTCTTTTTTTTCCCCCCTCCATTCTAATTTCTTTTGGTGGTAGGAGATTTCTGTATCGTCTTCTGCTTATCTTAGAGTGGGGAAGCAGCTGTGTTTGCCTGTCGTCTTTTCTCTTGTATGGGGCACTGCTTACTCTGTGTCAATACTGCCCTTAGTGTATGTGGAAGCCTTGATTTCTACTTTTGTTCTATTAGCTTTACTTCCCTCTGCCCTGTTTTCCTTTCCAGATGTCAGGATTATGCTATCCCTTCCCCTCTGTTACCACACTACCAGAGAGAGTGAAACCTTTTAACTTTGCAGCACGGCTTCTAGGAGACCTCCACGTATTACCTAGTGGTTCTTCATCCACATGTAGTCTGGTAGGAGGAGGAGTTTAGCTCCATCCCCCTTTACTCCTCTACCCTCAGCATATTCTCTCATCTCTGCAGGTCTCTGTTTCCACATTCTCTCCCCTGACCTGGCTGTACAGTGCGTTATATTGAAACTTTATGGAAAGGACCAGCCATGTGGGTAAAGTGTTGGGTGTCTCAGCTTCAGCATCTGCTGGGTAATGTGAAATGTATAAGGTTGAGCCATCGCTGAATAGTATCTTTGAGAACACCTTAATCAACCAAAATGAATTGATTTGATACTTGAGGGTCAAGATATCTTGACATTTTATTTGTTAATTATTTACTTATAATTTAAATTCATCGTGATATGGGATGAAGATAAATTTGAGCCTCCCTTATAGTGGTCCAAAATCCTGATCATCTGCACTGCTGTTTCTCCTCTGTGAAGTGAGGAGATCTCAGAGCTGGGGCTGCAGTGCTGGCCAAGCTGCCAGCTGTGACAGTTTCTCCCCTTGCCGTGTGAAACCCCTGTCCTGGTTCCAGCTAAACAGCTCGCCCCTGCTGCAAGGGCTCAGCACACGCATTCCCTGCCAGCCCTTGCCCTCCCCTGGTTGTATAACCTCATCAGAGAGTAACGTGAGGCTTTTGGGTCACCTTTGTGTTACAAAAGAGATCTTTGCTTGTCTTGCATAGCCTGCCCAAATGGGGCAAGTAGCTCCAAGCTACAGTTTGTTATCCTTGGAGGATCAGAATTGTTCCGCCCCAGTAATGTAATTTTAGAGCATGTATGATCATCTCACAAGACCAGACCCATAGCTGTCAGTGCCGGCTTGTTCAGCTGGTCTTCTAATAGACAACACCAACTTTGAAAGTTGGTATTAAAAATTTTTTCTTCTTGAAGTGTTAAAGTTCCTTTGCTTTCACTGAAACCCACAGTTGTCTATAAGGCTGCTGGAGCCAGAGCAGGAAGAAACTGATGCTGTTTGGGAGACAGGCATCACGGCAGTAGTGGCTGTTGCTGAAAACTTCCTCGCACAGTGTTTTGTTGCTCTCAAACCTGGATTTAGCAAAGATGAAGGAGAAAACGGACTAAGAGATGTTGGTCCTTTTCATTCCTGCCCTTTGTGGGCACAATGGGGCTCTGTGAGTTTTGGGGCTGTTTCTGCTCCCCACCTCTTTGTCAACTAGTTGCCTACACCACAGTCTTCCCTTGCAATTTATTCACCTTAACCCCACCTCATCTGTTCTCAAGGCTACCCTTGTCCTTCTCAGCCCTATTCCAACTTCATTTCTAGCCAAGGACATATCCTGGCACAAACGAGCCCTTGCAGGGTCTTGGTGTACATCTGCTTTTCTCATTTTGATCACCAGTCCGTTGGGGCCAGGAAATGTTCTACCAAGTGGCTGGCTTCAAGGCCACCTCTTTGCTTGCAAAGAGCAGTGAGATGGTGGAAGGAAGATATCTCCAGAATCAATTCATGGGTAGATAAACTGCATAATAGCAGGGTATACAACTCCTGTTGAAAGACATGGTCAAGATTCACCTCAGTTGATTCTGCCAGTTAAAGACGGTCACTTTGAACTCTACACTGTTTTGATCTGTGGTATTTGAGTATTGTAGAGAAGCCAACTAACATGAGCTTGTGTTTGAAACGTTTTTATAACATCCATTTTACTGTAAACAATTCATTAAAACGACTTGCTAAGTCTTAGACAAGTGGATTTTTGAAGGTTGCTCATTTTACTTATCCACACAAAGTCAATTTGAGTATGAATATATAACATTTTACTCGTAACAGCAAACAACTTCAGAGAAGAGACATTTATTCTGGAGGCAGAGATTCCAACCAGGCAGCAATGATGCATTACAAATATATAATTATTTGCACTAATATTTGAGCAGGTGGAATGGATTAGTACATGGTCAACATTGCGCTGCTGATAACATGTATTTTTTCTATATTAATATGTACTGTGCAACATGTATTAAAATTGTCAATAATTCATTTTAACAGAGATAGCAATATTTATATTGCTGTGTTCTACAGACAGCAGAGTGAATTGTTAAAATGTGTAAAGCTGGGCTAGATTTAACTTAACTTTGTTTCCCAGTGTGAGTGTTTTTTAATTTCTCATTAAAAAAAAAAAAAACCAACAAAACAAACCCGATGCCCTTCCACCTAAAAAGATTTTTGCTCTTCTGTGGAATTTCTGATCCAAATCCACTCTTGCTCTCCCTATCTTGTTAGGAAACATCTTGAAATGGATCTCCAAGACCCAGTCCCCTGTGTTAATTTTAGAGGGTTATTTTGAATCATGATGTCTGCAAATGTTTCTGGATGGTTGTTCTGTTCTGAGATGCAGCTGTGGGGTTGTATTCAGGAAAAAATGGATTTTGTTGAGCTTCCCTCTGAGGGATGTCGATCTGCAAGCAGGCAACTGAGTTGCATGCAGCAGCAGAGCTCAAAGCAGACAGAATCCACACATCTGCCTGAAGACTGCAAAATGACTTCCCTGTCCAGCCAGACACAAGCACAACTGGGCTAGTGAATCTCTCCATTCTTGTGTCCTTTTTTTCAGTACATGCTGCTATATATTAATCTCAGAAGCGGCTGTGGAGATGGATTGCTCCTTCCTCTTGTCTAGGTAGTTTGTTTATTCTGAAATAGTGTGTTACATTTGAAAAGCTTCTTTAAAAGTGTAATGGCATCCTTCTGTGGCCTCTCAGCATCTGCCGTAAATGCCTGCGTGAGCTGAGCCCTTGGTGAGACTGAAGAAAAGAAACTCTTGCTTAGCTGTTGAGAATCAACTTGCTGGTTTTTTAATTTACTTTTTTCTTCCTGCAACAGTGAGAGCCTTGAATAGTAATTTTGAGGCAGGGCTTGAAGTCCAGGTCTTCTGAAGGAGACCAGAAATAGCCAGCTTATGTTCGCTCAACATACAGGGCACTGTGCCAAATTCACTGCTGGTGTGAGCAGCTGTAACTTTGCCAGCTTCAATGAAAATACGAATTTTTAAAAGTCTATAAGCACGTTAGACACATACCTTTGTCTTTCCACAATTAGTTTTGTTGCTTACATAGCATGAGGCTTTCTGTAGTACATAATCCAATGCCTAAATATAGTAATTCCAATGCACTTGAGATCAATTAGATTTGTACTTTTAAACTCAGTTTTGTCTATAAAGATAATGTTATATTGCTGAAGGGATTTGGTATTTAAAGTGTCTGAACAAGTCTAAGTGGCTCTTGGGCATTATAATTTTTATTTAGCTGCTTTTAGCCCAATAACTAATCAAATTAAAACCTACCATGACTGGTGTGTAACTCAGAGGAAACTGTAGAGCGTATTTAGCTGACAAAAAGCCGTTTGTCCAAGGTGGTGCTAGTCCCTGCAAACACGGGCAAAGATCCCTTTGAAGCCTCTACGCTACGAAGGCGCTTTGCTTTTGAGAAATAATGATCCTGTAAGAATAATACTGCCAATTGTGTGTAGGGAAGAGGGCAAGAGTGTGAAAGAGCTGTTGGCTTCCCTCTAGGAAATTACTCCAGAACGTACCCTTGGATCAGACCACCAGAGGGAGAATTCCTTGTGCAGCAGCGACATGATCCAAGACGTGGTTTGTTTCCCATTTGAGACACCATGCACGTTGAGAAAACCCGAGCTATTCTTTGTGCAATGCGTAATTCTCTCCATGTTGGTGTTTTCAATTCAGACCCACCATATGAGGTAACGAATATGAAGGTGGGCAGTTTACTGTTTTGTTTCAAGTAAAAGTAGCACATTTAGCAACATTAGGGGCCCGGCTTAGAAAGAGAAGGCAGAAAATAATGATCCAACGGGAGTGCTTAGTGCTCAACTGTTCAGTCACATTGCAAGGGCAGAAATCAACAGCAATATCAGCTAAAGAAGAGAGTTCGTCTTGGTTCTTTATTTCCAGGACTGGATAAGGTCCTAATCAGGCTCAGGAAATGTCTGCCCTTTACTCTTAGAAACTTGTAAGAGTCTGTCAACTTGGTTTAAAAAATTGCATGAGTTATACAGTGTGCTGTCAGATACACTTGTCTCAAACTTTGAATTGAATTGTGCTTTTCTTTAAGTGCCAGCAAATTGCTTCATGCCATAAAAGACAAGAAATGGCTCTCATTCCTGAGCAGAACTTGCTCTGTATAAAATAGACCAAGAAAGAACTTGATGTGCTAAGGAAGCCAGGGGAGACCGACGTAACTTTTTTTTAAAATTTTTTGTTTGAATTTAGTGGCCTGTTATTTTTGGATGTCAAACTCTGTGGACTCCAAGGGGAAAATGGAATGGAGCCAATTCTGCGATGAAACAAGATTGTAGAAGACAATGCAGCTACTCTGCACTGCTCTACAAGACATCCCTGGAGCCAAAAGGGACAAAAGTGAAACAGTTCCCAAGGCACGGTAACATCATGGAGGACTCATATCACCAAATTCCCTTTCTGTGAGCTGAAATGTGTAGGCTCCCTATATCATGGACTAAGAGAGAAGGGAGCTGTTCCAAAATCTGATTAATCCTGGCATAGAACTGAAGTAGGACAGATGATTTGCTTCCTAGAAGAGTCTCAGTTGCTTCATCAGTTATGAAAGGGACACAAAGCCACTTGCTCAGACCAGCTAAAATGAGATGCCTAAAGAGTAAGATGGCCTCACGGACTTGTAAAAGCCCACTGATACTTGTTATTTTGACCTCTGAAGACTGTCTGTAATGAATTCAGCCCCTTCCGCTTGCTTGGCTCATTGGATTTCATTTTCCCTGGCAAATGGAAGAATCTAGGACTGATTTTGTTTCATTTGCAAGTCTGGTGGTGGACTAGAGAAGAGAGAATTTGACAGCAGGCACATACTGCCTTTCAGCGTTTAGTAGTTGTCTTCACGAAGGGCGCACAGTAACTCTGGCTGCTTTGGCACAGCATTGCTTGTGGGTTTATCTCCAGTGACAGTGCTGTGTGAAGAGGAGCGTTAGCGTACGTGGTGACGTGGGAGTGAAAACTGTGCTTCCTAAATTGCTTTGATCTTGGTCTCTTTGGTGATCTCAAAGCCAAGGGATGAGTCTTTTCTGGAGGAGCCATTCTGTTGTGACTGATGAAGAAAACAAGCAAATGGAAGAGCAAGAGAAAAGAGGTTAAACTGGACAAAAGGCTTGGACTGAAATCTGAAAAATGCTTCCATTATTTCTCTTTGCTTTACTCTAAACAAGTCTTTGATTTCTTTAATCTGACACTGGCTAACTTCAAAGTGAGTTTTCTTCTAGCTTGGTTCCCTTCTGCTTGGCATCTCTCTCCTTTCACACCTGCTGGTCCTTGGCAGAGAAGAACAGGCCCTCTCATTTTGCTCCCCCTTGGATCCCAGCTCTGCCTGCATGAGTGACAGCTGCTGTCTGCCCGTTTGGTTGACTGATGATTGTGCATGTGTCTAAGGCTGCACAATGAGGTATGATGCAAGTTAGACAATCTACAGATGCCATCCATCTGTTCCATCGCTGGCTTCTTGTAGGAATGGACTTTCTTCCATTGTCCTTGAAAGTTTCTTTTCTGGATCTCTTCTTCCATGCTGAACACAGTGAACTTTCTTTCACAGGTGGAGTTCTGCAGTGCTGGTCCTGGTCTGAGTGGCTTCTCAGGCTTTTTGATGTCAGAGCTACTCTGACAGTCTGTTGGGGTGCACCTCATGTCTGTCTGCTTCCTGCAGAGCTCTGTTTATGAGCTGACCTCATATGTCCTCACTGCTTTCACCCTCTTGTTTTCCAGTATCCATCTTCTAGCTAATGCTTGTCAGGTCATAACAGAAATGGTGTCTGTGGTTTTTCCCAGGGGAGCTTAAAAGTTAGAGAATTTTTACTCCATGCCACAGTGAATGGTATTTCTAGCCATCATATTTGCCCTTCTCTGTGTTATGAACTGTGAAACACAAAACATCTTTTTTATTTCATCAAAGACCACTTGGACTTCCTGAAAATTTATTTTTTTAAACCAATGCCCTCAGGTTAGGACTTTGAGAGTCCCTAAAGCTGAAGGCTACGGCCAACATCACGGAGAAATTATTTATCTCCTTTTGAAGAAAACCCTGGATTTGGCTGAACATCCTTTCAGATGCCCAGTCTCTCCTGGGGTGCTTCCATCTGACCTGCCATCCTCTTTCAACTCTGCCTTGGGCCTACCTTACCTGGAGGCAGTTTTGATCCTCAGCACTCCCTCCCCTCTCTTCATCCCTCCTCCCAAGCCACCACACACTCTTCAGCCAAGGCATATTTGGCAGGCTAGACAGGAACTATTCCAAGAACAGGATCTTTATCAGTCAAGCAGTTGCTTGTCATCTTGTCCCCTCCTGATTCACAGGTGGCTTTGAGCTTCCGTGTTTGGCAACACAGGAGGCGACTGCTAACAGAGCCTTGTTGATTCAACTCAATAAAACAGAAGAATTTGGAATGACAGGATGAAAGGTCCCCTTTTTGCACTGTGCCACCCTGAAGGCAGGCTCCGTATCCTGCAAAATCTTGAAAGTTGTGGTGGACATTAGCCTTGATGGAATGAAATATGGGTCCTGCCCAACCCAAGGTTGCCTTGTTGTGTTTCATGTTTGATTAGTTGGTTCATGGCATCACTATCCGTCTCCTGTACCTGTTGAGAGTATGCCATAGACTTGCTGTGACAGTTTATCATGTGAGCTTAATCTTTATTGACTTGGATTTCTCTGTAGTCTAACCTTTGCAATTGGCCAATTCAACAAGGGCTGTACTTAGCTGCATGGTGAGCATAGGTCTTATTGCTTGTATTCCTAGGTATGTGATAGACATGGGATAATTCAGATTGAAAGAGGCCTCAGAAGGTCATCTGATTTCCAACCCCCCCCCCCCCCCCCCCCCCCATTTACTTTCAGAGCTGGGTCAGCATGAAATTCAGGCCATGAAGAACATTGGGTTCAACAGCACTGCAAAGAAGGTGCAGAAGGCCGATTTGCTGATTATGTGTGTCTAAGTCCTGTCTTGTCAGAGGGGTGTTAATCCATTTTTGTGTGAGGGTTGCTCTTTGAACAGTGGAGTAAACCAAATCTGGTTTCCTGGGGAATGATGTCCAGGTTCCTCTCCCTGAAAACTCCTAAGACTCCCTTAAATCACTCTGGAGCACTGTGCTAGGCTGTGTCTGCCAATTTCGGGGTGGATGAGTGGCCATCTCTGTTGTGGATCCTTGTGAGATACATGTTAATGCCTTGCATGTCTCTCATATATTAATGTCCATGCTAACTGGACACCAGTTCACACATTTTGACTGGTCAGCAGCTGGGATAAACAATGAACTACTGCTGAGCTCGCTCGGTAGCCTTTTAGTGAGGCACTGATTTGTATTTCTGAACTTTGCAGTGAATGTTTTGTACAAAATTTATTGGAACATAATTTTTTTTAAATCTTCTCTACCTCTGCCACATTTGGTTAAAGTGGTCTAATGGGCTAAAAAATAATCCACCCTGAGCAATTGAGAGAGAAGAATCAGTTTGGATATATCCCTGGTGAGACCCTGAGCTTACATGCTGGTTTCAGTATAGGAAGAAGCCTTAGGGATAGTCCCTAATGGAGGAAATGGCGAAGTCTGTAATGGAGGTGACATGCAAAGCATCGCAAGATCTGTATGTTAAGGGAACAACTAGACCTTTAGCAGGGAACTGCTGACAAGAGCCTTAGCAGTTGCCGTTAAGTGTCTTCCAGAAAAAACACACTCTTGTAGGGCTATTGGTTTATGAACTGGAGTGAATCACCAATCCTCAGGTAACAACCCATCTCCAAATCTCGCCAAGTTTTCCCTTTCCATTGCCTCAGCTGTGCCTGGTTTAAAGTTTAGCTGCTCAACTCCTCTTGCAAGTGAGGTTCAGTCAGACACTGGCTGAAATAATTGGGGTTTGGCCGGCCAGATAAAACAGACACGCTGAACTCCCTGTGGAAAGCAATATGGGGTCATTCCTGTGCGGCGATCCAAGGGTGTAAATCTGAAGTAGCAGGTTCCCGGGCTTGAGGGCTTAAACTTTGTTAGTGTCCTGCAGCAGCACGGAGCTCGGGGTGGATTTGTTATGCAGATTTTTACCTGAAATTCTTCATGGGGGCCCCTCTGCTCTATGGGCACCCTCCCGGAGGATACTTAGGTTTCTCTTGTCCCAGCACAAAAGACAAAGAGTGCTCCCCCAAAGTCAGAGGACACTGTGAATGAGGGGTTCGTTTGGTGACCAGGTTCATAGAGATGTATTTGGGAGCCACATCACGCAGAAGGGAATAGGTGTTAAGCTGCAGAGTAAGAGTTGTGCCCTCTAGAAAGATTCCTCTGGGAGTGGGGTGCTGATGGGAATGTCTCTTGCTCCTTCTCCTTGCCCAAGCACGATCCAGTGCCGCCCTTCTGCTTTCCGTGCAGATGGTGGGTGAGAGAGACTTTCTTGGTCTGTGTCTCTGGTATTCAGGCTAGGTCAAGTATTGCCTCTAGGAAGAGTAGTCCCCTTTTACGCAGGAATAGAAAAATTGCTTTAAAGCATCTTTAGAATAATAAATTCTTGGTCTAAGATGGACACTAGCCATTTTTTGAAGTTCCGAAGTACAGAAAGAAAATATGAAATGCTTCTCCAAGCATTTTAACCACTCTTAAGTTCCTGATTCTCCAAGGAAAGCTTTTTTCCACCCCCATAACTCTGTGAATTTTATTTTATTTTTTTTTTTTTTTATTGCAACATGGCTGTCATCCGAGGTTGGAGGATCGTGGGGGGAAGGTGCCTTGCTTCTAACAGTTAGGCATCTTAAGCTGTGTAAGCAAAAAAGAGAAAAATAAGTTGCCAACGTATTTTTGACAAAAGACAGGAAAATGACAGGCTGTTTGGGGTATGCAAACAATTTTTCCTTTCATACATATTGACAGCCAGAGGGGGGTTATTATTGAGAATATGGGTGAAGTTACTGCCAGTTTCTGCTGGTACTCGTGTTTAAAAAGAAACTATGGAAACCAGGAGTAGGAATATTAATTAAGTTCAAATTTGGAATGCCTTTGCCAGGAGTGGCTGCATGAATTCAATGAAGCAGCCTGTTGGGTTGCAATTCACTGTGTTGTTTGCAGTTTAATAGAATGCTAAACTTTTCAAAAATTAACACGTTGTTTCAATAATCTGATTAAAAGGTTATATGTTGATAAGATTAGCCTTAGCTGCGTTCCCCCCACTCTTGATTAAAGAACCAGTATATATTTTCTTTAATCACTTTGCAGCCATAAAGTGTACCTTAGGGTCAAGGTCATTGACTCATTTGGATTGTGGAAGTGGAAGGAAGTCAGTGGAAGAAGAACTTCAGAGGAAGTCAGTGCAGCTGTGACAGTTTACACCAGCTGAGGATATGACCCTTGTCCCCAGATTCTGGTGAGCATCTTAATTATAAAGATATTCCAAAAATATTGAGTTTGAAAAAGTTTTAGCTGTGGAAGTTGATTTAATCCTATTTTTGTAATATAGGATAGCAGCGATGATACTTTATTCTCTTCGAGTTTGACTTTTTCTTCCTTATAACTTGACTACATTACATACCATTACATACCATGTGATTATGAACATCCATGTATGTGTGTATAAACATATATACGTACAGAGAGAGGGTAGGGGAGACACACACACAGATGACCATGTGCAGGAAGAAGCCTTTGCTCATGGAGGATCATCTCCTAGGACGTCTGACCTATCTGTGATGGAAAGCTGAGTAGGCTCAACACTGCAGCACCCAGTTTGGAAACTCAGATCCATGAAAGCACTGGGGCATCTAAACCCTGTAGTGTTGACGAGGGTTTATATGCCTGACTAGCTGTAATGGGTCTGTGCCACAGTGTGGCATAGCTTAGTGCTCTGCAAGCATTAGCCGAGTCCACGAGGATGGATGTGAGGGATGGGATGTATATTGTTGTCTGTGGTAGTAGCCAAAGAAATGGAAGCACTGAACCACACACGGCAGTGCCTTCAAACAGAGCGCACAGGTCCTTGTTCATGGAGACAGCTACCCTCTGCCCGATTCCTTGCATGCCTTCTCTTCTGTGTGGATTTAACCACACCTGAGACCCACAACTGCTCGTGTGTCCAGCTCTCCTTGTGCAGGTGCATCAGTTGGCATGACAGTTGTTGAGCAGAAATAACCAAAAGCCCAAGTTTTTACATCAAATAAGAAACTCCACATACCTGTTTCCCTGGAAAATCAGGAACTGGGTGATGATTCAGGGGTCAGACAGAGCAGTCAGTGCTGTTAACCATTCCTGTAAATTATTCTTGCTTCATCCCCCAATCCTGAGCTCAGTTCACCGAACTGGCACGCACATTCAACGCTAACATTCATTGACCAATCTCCCTCTCCCGTGGCCTTTTCTGCCCACGAAGGAGAGAATTTTGAAGTGGCAACTCTAGCTTTGCCCAAGCATCTTCTGTCTCAACCAGGGGAACGTAGGAGAAGTGGTGCAGGGAGAGGTGGGGGCAGAGGAGCAAGGCTGGATGTTGACGGTCTTGCATGCAGGAGGACGGGTGGAGTTATCCATGGGGTGCTGCTCTGGTTTTAGGAGTACAAAGAAATATGTTCCAAATAACGTCTCTCCAAACCCTGCCTGCGGAAGGCAGCGATTCAGGAAGGCTGCCAGTTCTGTGTAAGAACAGAGTAGCTGCTCTGGTTTTTAACTGCCTTACATCTTTGTGGTAAGAATGGTGACTGTGTTCAGAAAGCACTTATTAAGCCAAAAATAACCCCCCATTTCTCTGTGAAAAGCGAGTTATAAATATAATCACAGTCAGCAGTAGATCTCCAATCTAAATTGTATGCTTTGCTGAGACTTTTTTTTTTTCCCTCCCCAAACAGAGGTTAGCAGATGGTAAAGATGCACTTCCCGGAGATGGTAGAAGGGAGGCAGCCTTGTTTCAAGTAATGCCGTTTCTGGGCGATAATCCAAAATGCACAGTAGGCAGAAGTTAAAAGGAAGTGCTTGCTTTTAGGTTTTTAAACTATATCCCTTAATCCTGGGTGATGATTGACAATCATGATTTAGAGTACGAGGTGCCCCTTTCTAATCCGGCAAGTTTGATGTTATTTGCGTATCTAGTATGGCTTTATTCAACTAAAACTAAATGGGAGCCTGGGCAATTGATGCCGCATTTCAGAGATGAGTCCTGGACTGGGAGTCTATTTACAGATTAGTGAATACACAGTATCCATAGTACTGGCCTTTTCTAATGTGTGCGAGTGTGTAATTTAAGGACTCCAAAAGGCAAATTTACAATTAAAATGTTTCTTGCTGGGCAAGAATACTAGTGGGAGACTTTTTACATAATTTGATTCACCATGAAGGGAAGCAATATACAAGATTATATTAATCCTAGTTTGATAATTATAGTAAAATAAGAATGCACGTTTATGTTTAATAATGATTAAAGCCACCATCATTTATTGGCTTTTCGGTTTTTATTGTAAGGTGTAACTTGATCTTAGTTTTGACAGAAATGCTTCTCCTCTTGCTGAAGTTTGCAGTAAGCGAATGCAATATGAAGAGGACAAAACAGTTAATGAGGATTTGCCCATGGTTTGTTGTTTGTAAAGGTGAGGTGACGCTTCTTATCTTCCATGATCAGCAGCTTTTAAATCAGTTTTGCTTAAAGAAAAGAAGTAATAGATCATGATACATTAGAAATGGCAAATAGAGGAAGCACTTGAAAAAAAAAAAGCCGGAGATAACTTAAGCATGTAAAGCCTTGCAACATCTTCTGCATTTTATAGGGTTTATTGTTGATTTACCAAATGCAGCCTAGCGAAGATGCACACTCTTGCTGATGGAAGCTCGGCGTGTATATTTAGCATTAATCACAAGCAGCTGCAGTGCAGAGAAACCGTCTTTCTATCCAGCCAGATTATATTAGATTAAAATGATCCATATGTAAGGTGTTGCGATACCTACTACCGGGGCAGGAGGGAAATCACATTATACTTGCAACTAGATTAACACAGGGATTGAGCTGACAAATAATTCTCTCCTACTTTTTATTTTGTCGCGTGGGAGAAATAAAATGTTGCTACACCAGCGAGCTGCCTCGCTGAGGAATGCTTGGTAATGGCTTTGGACACACATGCCGGCTCCTCGAGTCGACGGAGGATCCCAACAGACCCCGATGCTGTGGGATATACATGTTTAAACCCCAATGGGCCTATCAGTGGGTGATGTTGGGTGTGTAGTTTTGCACCTTGGATGCTGGAGAAGGTGACTATCAGCTGGCTGAGCGGGGAACCTGCTGTTGCGACAGTGCGTAGGGAACATCAGTGGGAAAAACAGGCTGGGCTCGGTTATAGTTTGGTGTACCAAACATGGTGGGACTGTGCTACCGTGAAAGGGGCCAAAGCACGTGCTGTGTGCTTGCAAAACTCAGCTGCGAGGGCAGGAGTACATTGCTTTGAGGCTTGAGGCTGTTGGTGGAGGACAATACATGATGTTTTCTGTACTGTCTTGGAGAAACAATAGCTCAATAAAATACTGCGTAGAGCAAAGGAGTAGGGGGCTGAGCTGGATTTGCATAACGCCAGTGTAGGAATTTGGCTGCCAGCGGGGCAGGGGGAAGCAGGGGGCTATAGAATTCACTCTCTTGATTATGAATAGCACTGGGGGCTCCTCCCTGAACTACTGGGATGGAGCCGTGGTGGGCCTGGGCATGCTTCCAGCACACTCTGTCGCAGAGGAAATTCCTCTCTTCAGTAGTTTTGTCTGAGCAAAGAGGACAGGGCCAGGATCCCGATTATCTGCAACTCTTGAGGAACCCATCTATAGTGTCATCTTGAACAGGTTTTGCTGATTTTTTTTTTTTTTTAATTGTTTCTTTTTTTTTCCCCATAACCTTTAATGGCATTGATTTTGGGACACCATTGGGTGCTGTCTGAACCAGGTCTAAGGCTGTAGTCTGGCATCCATTTATTCCTGTGCTAAGAGCACCTTGTTACTGCTTTTCTGGTCTCATGCGTTGAACGTGAAGCTCTGAGCTGGCTCCTGGTCCCTGAAGTTGGAAGCCGGTGTCACATATACTTGCAGTGCACTGCTGCCGTCCTGTGCTGGTCTCCAACCTTGTGAGCCAGCTCTGGCTGTCTTTAAAGAAGGGTCTTGGACTGTGAGAAGGTGCTATACTGCAGCTTGGGTCCTGTGTCCCTGCAGCAACTTGTGCTCTCCCTGAGAGAAGCATATTGCTGGGTTGCAGGTGAGCACTCAGCCTTTCTTGGTCCTCCAACTGAGCTGGTGACATGTCCCATCCTGGGATAGGAAAGTTCTGAGAGGTCTGGTCTGTTACTAGGAAATACAGTCCAAGGGGTGAATGCCTGTGGAGTGGGTGTTTGCCACCCACACCGAGGTGCTGGTGTAACAGGGTGGCCAAAGGAGCAAGGCGACTTGGTCAGAGCCCACCCAGCTGCAGTTTTGATTTTGTCATTAGACCTTGATCCCTGCATGCAGGTTGGGATGTATGATTGCCCCTGGCCCCCTCCTGGCTCAGGGGGAGAGTGTGTTTGGGCCACAGTCCAGCGCTTTTATTTATGCCTTGTCTTCGTGCTGCTGGTAACAGACTTTCTCTTCTGTTCCTTTTCTCTTCTACTGCTTGCCCAAAAGTTGACCACTTCACCCAATAGCAGTGTGTTTTCCTTTTTCTGCCTGTATTTGTACTGTGCCCCCTCTGTCATTGTCAATCCACTTACTTCATCATCTGCTCCTCAGTTTAGTCTCCATATTCCACCTGGCTTGTATCACCTCAGACTTGGTGGCGTAAGAAGTTTGAGTCCTTCCACAGTCAAAGACTCTATCTGCAGATGTGTTATCTTATGCTTTCTAACGTAAGGTCTGTATCCTGTATCTGAAGAACGTAGTAGGATCTGAGGATTGTCTTTATGCTGACAGAGCTGATATGGTCTCCAGCCAAATCCTGTGGGTGATAATACACAACTAGCAGTTTATTTGGTATTCTATACACTGATGCATTTGGTTGATGTGACAAAAATGTCTGGGTAGGTATTTTTTAAACATGAGGCTTGCAGAGGAGGGCTCGCGTGGAAGCTCATCAATGAGTACTGCAATGTATGTCAGAAAGATTCTGGCCATCTTCTTACCTGATCTCATTAAATATGACTCCTTGGGACCGTGTTAGATGTTCAGGCTATTTACATGTGAAAAATGCAGGGAATATTTTGGTTTATACCAGGATTTGGATGTCTGTGACTTTTTTTTTTTTTTTTTTTTCCAGGCAGTGACTCCATTTTCAATGCTCAGGCGGTACCTGCAGCACATTGCTGTAGTATTGTTGTGCAGTAACTTCTGCAGCTGGAGGCAAAGTAGCGCAGGGGCTTCGAAGCACTTTCAGTAAGTCAGGAGTGGAAAGATCTGAAAGACATCAGGCTTTGGGCTCCCAATTCCATACAAGAATCCTTGAAAATTAAATCTGTTTAAAGAACACTCTGGGTACCTGAAACACGTGCCAGTAAACCTTAATAACACATTCCACAGCTTATGGCTTCTTACGATCTTTCCTTGTATTTCAGAGTACGCCAGCAAGCTCTTGAATGAAGAATCAACTGAACACCTTTGGGGCAACGTTGCTATTTAGGTGTGAAATCGGACAGGCCCTGCGATGACTATCTCTTCAGGTTAAGGTGCCTATTTCTCAAGCAGAACTAGTGGGAAAGAACTTTCTTCTGCCTGTTTATATTAGGGCTGGTTTTAGGTTTGTGTCTCCCTGTAAAGCCACATGCCCTGGTACCGTAGGTGCCATGCAAGGGCATCTTCAAGAGGATGGAAGTGATAACTACCAGTGCCCGGAGCAACCGTTACAGGTTATAATCTTACATATTCAGGAATCTGACCTCTCATAGCCTGGGACGTGGCCCCTGCTTGTAAGCTTTGGTAATGTGTTGGGAAAGGCAGGCTCTGTGATGAACCGCTGTTTTCTCCAGATGTAGCTCATAACTTGAGCAGGACTTGTCACTGCTCTGAGGTTAAATGTTTTTGCCGTTCTTTAGGGTAACTCTGTTTTCCACCCCTGTGAAAAAACACCTGTTTCTTGTAAACTTGTAGATTTAAACAGTGGTTGTTTGGACAATTGATGTCTTTAAAAGAGGTCTTATTCTGCACATCTCAATAAGATTTAAAAATCAGGCCAAGTCTGAAGAATATATACTCTCCACAAATCTAATGAATGCATGTCTCTATGCGAAATTGCAGCTTGCATTATATTTTGATTTAATTGGCAAACAGTTACATAAAGAGATCATATTAAGGTCTCTGAAGAAGGAAGCTGGGTTAAGAATGAGCTTTCATCTTTAAATCTGCTTTTTCTGACTTTTTAAAAGCTTGATTTGTCAAGAGGTAGTTGACTCTTCTGTTCCGTGAATAGATTTTCTATCTTTGTTTTTCTTTTAGACAAAGCATGTGGGGGGGGAAGCCAATATAACATCAAAGCCTTAAAATAAAGAGCTTTAAGGGAAGGAAAAGAGAGATGTTAAGATTAGGTGAATGAGGGAAGGCAAAGGTGTGGAGGAGATATAATCAAGTAAATAAAGACATGGCAGTGAACTGCTCTAATGAGACACAAGGCTAATTAGAGAAAAGGAGCAGATTTAATTATTCTCAGATATTTTACAAGGCATGAGAATGAGGGTAACTGAAATCTCAGTCCTGCTGCAACTCCAAATTCTTTTTTATTTTAGAGTGTGTGCTGTTTTCCTGGCCCTGCTTTGCACTTGATATTTTGGGAACCGTATTTGAAACCTGGGTTTCATCAGGCTCCCTCAGGTGAGTAGAGCCGAACCCTGGGTTTCACATTTATTCCTGGACGAGCCTTACTTAAGACTCAAGAATTGACACTACGGCCCACAATTATTAATCCAAGCCTCCCTAGAAATGAAGTGCATGTCCCTGACGCATCTCTGCTATCCTGGGTGGAGGCAGCAGCTTGGACCTAGTCTGCATCTCTTGGGCTGTAGACTAGGCTATGTGGGTATTGTTCTTGACTAATCTCAGGAAAAGATAGAGAAAAATGGAAGTGTAAATTGTTTGGACTGTGCTGAATAATGGTGACAGAGTTAATGCTTTAAGCAAAAGACTCACCAGCCAAATTCAGAGGCCTCCAGCTCTCCCCATCCATTGATAAAGGAACCTGGGCATGTACCACAAAGCTGTAGGGTCTCTTGGGACCAAGCACCTGGATGTTAGGCTTTGCAACCCCTAATTCATCAGTGCCTAAATGGTCAAATGTGCAAGTCTAAAAACCTGTGAGTGCGTGACCAGCCTCACCTGAAAAGGAAGCAATTTGTAAAGGTTAATATTCTGAAAATCAGCAACATTCACACCCAAGGCTGGGGGCTGTGTGTGCTCGCCACACAGAGACACGGGGACTGCAGCTGCCTCTGTAGAAGTTAAAGGCAAACCTTCTGTTGCCTTCCATGGTCCAGATCATCGTTGACCTCTTCTGTTATCATCAGAAATGAAGAACTCTGACAGGTTCAGCTTTCAGACAAGATGCCTTTTTCCTTCCCCCACCCTTCCTCCTTCCATTCCCCTTGTCCTCCAAAGAAAACTCGTGTGCGCTCGCCTCCTTCACTGCCTTGGCACTGTATTAGAACACTTGCAGCAAAAGGAAAGAAAGGACAAATCCTGAAAGCCATGCTTTTCCCTGTAGGTTGGCACCATCGCTCCAGCTTTCATCAGCGGGAGCAGCGTGCCAATCTCACGCCAGCACAAACAGATGTGACTCTAGAGCTTTGAGTGTCCAATGAAAGAGGCATTACGTGCCGAACTCCGCTCTGAAAGCGGCCAAATGCACCGGCCATAGGATTTTCCATTGAGACAGATGGTTTCTCAGAGCTTTGCTTCAAGGTGCCTGGATTTGGGGTTTATTTATTTATTTATTTCCCCCTTCCTTTGTGCACCGACATTATTCCAACGTTCAGCATATGATTTCTGTTTCATAAGAATGTTATCAGACCAGGGTAAGTGCGTGGGGAGGCTGTTGGCTGCTCTCTGAAAACCGCTATGTACATAATGCAGGACCGTATATATAGATGGGGTGAAATGTATTCCACATGCATTGGGAGCTCACGTGTATTGAAAATTTGTGCAACAGATAAACCGTATTTTAATTTCCACAAAACCAGCCAGTTTTCATGTTATTTGAAATATATAAAGCAGTAAAATACGTATGATTCAGTACGCTCCGCTGAATCAGAAAAAGGAGGTGCTTAGTTGGCAAAACCACTTAATCCAGACATCTACAAGGGAAATCGTGTAAGTCCAACGATGCTTAGTGGCAATGAGTGCCACTTAATAGGGATTGTAGTTCTGCTTAACTGGGACACCTCCAGATGATTTAGCAGGCTTAGTGGAACGGGGTGAACAATTTGCAGGCTGTATTCTTCTGAACACATCCTTTTTTCTGATATGCAAAAAAATCACCGAGTGGCCTCGCAATATTTGGGGTATTTGCTCCGCAGAATTTCGCAAAGGCTCCCCTGTGACTGCTCCTTGTGTGGCCTGCGCGTTGATACAGTAAGAAATCACTGCTTGCTCATGAGCCCGAGCTGACAGTTGGCCACAGTGGATTAGCCAAGTTTTTGTAAGACTAGCAGGATCTACTATGATCATCTGTCCCGACATCTGGCCTATATTAGCCAGAGAATTTCATCCTGAAGTCTCTCCATCAGGCCCATCACTTTTAGGTTGAAATACAGTTCAGCTTTTGTTGGAGCAGGAATCACGAAACTGGCTTCCTTCTTCAGCGATGCCTTCCTGGTGTTCGTGCAATAAGCATTAAATTAAGGATGAAATCCCTTCAGACCCAGGAGCCTCATACCAGGGTGAGAGAAGAAGCAGTTCTTAAGTGCTGAACCGTACTGAGAAGCAATGAGGTAGCTGATCCATGGTCTTCAAGACAGGATCAATTTTGATTAAAATGTTCTGGAGAGGTTTTTTTGTCTAGCTTGGCTTTAAAAGCTGCATACACTGTAATATTTGACATCAGCTTTCACTAATATTGCTCCATTGCTTAAGGGCTCCAATGTATGTAAATAAATATATATGTATGCTAAGAAACTATTTCCTAAATAACTTAGGATCTGGAGAGACTGAACAGACAACCAAAAGCAAGTGGCATTATCCCCATTCTGCATATGGAAGGCTGCATCTTGGAAGGATTAAACACGTTCCTCAAAACTCAGAAGCAGGACTGGGACTTGAACTCTTGTGACTTTGCAGCCTAGTCCTGCCTTAACTGCAAGACGAGCTTCCTCCTGAGATAAGGAATGCTCAAGGTAAGATTAGATTCAGAGACTGGAGAGCAAATTGAATGCTGAGCTGTACGACAAGATGTTCTTGTGAATTTTTAATCGTTGGCTGTGTGGGCATGTGTGTAAGGCAATAACCTGAGGAAGTCTGTCCTACATTTTGGAAACTGTTGTAGTTTTGCAGCTCTCGGAATGAGGCTCAAATGGAAAATCTGTTCTGTAGCACATTACCTATCATGTTCTCTCTAGATAAAGCTTTAAACCTGTCAACTTAGAGGCTGTTATTCCAGGAATTCATCCTTGGAACCAGCTGACAATATCCCTAATATTTGGCTAAAAAAAGATCTCTTCTGGGAAAGACTTAAGATGGTGCAGGCTGATTGCAAATTGATAGTTGTCTGTTTCCTTGTTACACAAATTCAATGATTCGTGATTTTTCTTTTCTCCTTGGTTCATATTTATTGGTTTCTTCTTACAACTACCAATGTGAGTTTCATTCCAGGAAGCTAACTCTATGTTAACTTGATTCAAAAAATATGGAAAAAATGGAGTTGCACTACTGTGGTTCCCTGCTCCACAAAACCTCCCTGGCGAGTAGGCTGGGATATTGATTCTGTGGAAGGTGGGACTTTGAGGGAGATTCTAGAGACTGCATTCAGCAGAACAGAAGAACATACCTGAATGTTGAGTATACAAATGGCCTCAGTTCTGGTGGCAATATTCAGATACTCTTAGTTAACGGTGCTTCCAAAGCAATGGTGCTCATAAATTTTTAAGTTTCTGCTTTGCTGTCACCAACCATTTAAACACTTGCAGTCCCTTTCAGTGCAAAGTCAAACAGCGGAGTTTACATCACTGAGAAGTCGCTAAGGAGCATCTTGAGAAGCTGTTCCTACAGCCCAAGTTCCTACTGCATCATCTATGGAAGGAGTTCACAGCATCCTCCCTCACAGCTCCCCAGAAGGGCTGGTTCCTCTCTTACCCTGCACTTCCTGAAGGTCTTCAAGCATCAAAATATAGGTGCGTTGAGGGTTAACTGTGCAGATGATTACCAAGTTAAGGATCATGCTCAGACACAAGCTTAACTAATGTGTAGACACACCATGAGTCTCTGGGAAGCTTCTGAAGATCTTACCTTAAAGGTCCAACACAACTGCCATTCAACTCCAAGTACTGACATCAGTGAAAACTGGGCTGCACCTTTAGCAAGGAATTCTGTGCATGTCCAATAGATTCTACAGGGTTGGTTTGAAAACCACTTTTAATATCACTTTTAAACAGGCATAATGTGCTGAAGCACCACGTCTCTGTGCTTGGAATAGTTAAGTGGGGGCAAATGGAGAGTGTTCCTTTCTCCTGAGGACGGGCAGGACAGGGCAGAAAAGCTTCAGTTAAAACTAATTCATGTTTTTCCTATGAATTTGGTCTAGATCCACATTTCCTCCTTTTGTTCATCTCAGGTTTGAAGTGTTTCTTAAAGTCTGTCCAGCGTGAGGTGAAGTCCATATTTCTAGAGAAGGATTTTTACTTTGACTGGTGTGCCCTAAGGGCTCTGCTGCTGAAATAGAAGGAAAAGCCAGATTTTGTGCATTGTAGGCTGTAAATTCTTGTTCCATAATCAGCTGCCTTCACAATTGGGACATATAAAATGGACATCTGGTGGTTTCTGTGATTTTGCCTTGCCCCTTGGGTCAAGTCGGGAGCTGGTCCTTTAAAATTGTGTCCAACTGTGGAATCTAGAGGAGAAAGAACTTTCAAAATTTAGGAGCTGTTCTGGAAGTTAGCTACAAACTCATCTTAATTTTTTTGACAGTGATATGAGTCTTAACATGGGTTATGGGTGTCCTATAAACTGTAATTCATTGCTTGTATTTGGCCCCTACCTACCTGTACCATCATCAGAGGGACCCATATCTAGCAGCAACTTTCTGTGCATGGTTATTTGGCCATTTCTTTTCAAGTCTGTAATTTGCTCTTTCTGAGCTGATAAATGTTTGCTTTTATCGGGTGTAGATTCTCTCAGAGCTCTGAAATGATAATTAGTAAGTGGGACAGTGTGTGTTCCTATGCTGTATGGCAGCTGTGCATTGCTCTATGTCCCCCTGTCGTATTTAGATCAGAGCTGCATACATGTAATATCCAAGTCCAGCAGCACTGCTGGTAAGGAACAGCAAAAGAACCTGTTTGCTGATGAATTTATATTTAAAAAGGAACAGAATTTTCCACTGAATGAAGTTATTAACTGTGTTGATGTAAGCCCCTGTCTTGAATGATATGAATTATTTTATCTACCACACATTAAGATCTAAGAGAGACAGCAACTATCCGAGGTTGGACTAGAATATTAAATCAGTAATGATTAATAGCACAGGATGATTTTCATGCACAGATCATCTGTTTGGCAGGGAGGGAACCTGAATCAGATGTCGATTCACCAGCGGGACGTGGAGACCTCTTATGGGACTGGAGCCACTGCCTGATGAAACAGGGGGAAGGAATCCCAGAGCCTTGCACTTTATTTCCATCCTTTTTGTGACTGGACTAGTCCAAGTGAAGTTAGTCAACACCTGTGATGGTAACATAGTCCAGCTGATGGCAATATGGACTCAGGAGGGCAGAAATACTCTGCAGCTAGTGGACTACTGGTACGATCCCGATGGTAAAGGTAATGCGAGGAAGGGAGGTGTACACGGGTGCTTGATTTGCATCTGAAAACTGCAGATTTTCTTAGCCTTCAGTGGAATTAGACCTGATTTCCACCGTTAAGAGAGAGGCAGATGCCTATGCATGTGTAAGACTACCTACACATTTCAGTCCATATGCAATATCAGTGAAAACACGCATCTTTGTGTAACTTCCAGTCCACATGTAATGTGCAACCTGCCTTTGGTTTGATAATGAAACCAATGTTTTATGCCATGGTGATCCTAATTCCAGAGTTGACTGCGTGGTCATTTAACAAATCTTTCACAAGCAGGAGATCTCTTCAATAAGGCTGTCCCTTTTCTCTCCCTTTAGCTGTTCCTTTATTATGCTGATGAGACAAACGCGGCAGTCCAAAGATGTGAACTGTAAATTACTTAAAAGTCAGTGTGTTTGAAAGTCAACTGTTTTATAAGCCACATCGACGAAAGGGGTCCCAGTTAGTCCAGAGAAATTTGGGGGTTTTTTTTGCTGTCACTTCTGTCCTGTTAATTTGAGCAGAAACTGTAATTAGATGTAAGTGGTCTTGTTCCCACAGAAATGAATGGCAGCATCTGGAGAGAGACAACCGTTCCAAATGCTTTTGGCTACTGGCTCTCTACAAGTTAGCAGTATGGAGCAAGGGCCTGAATCCAGACTTCTGTCGGCCTAATTTTATAGCTGTGGAAGCACAACACTAAATCCAATATCCAGCTGCTGGGCCATGATGGGTGTAGGACGGTACTTTCCAGACTTGTGTGTTGCCTGCTCCTCTTGGGAGGCCAATCCTCGCTGCGTCCCCGGGTGGACTGGATGCAATTCTCCGAATGACCAGGGCTGGGAAACGGAGGGATGCTGGGGCAAAGGGGGTTTGGTTTGTTGTGGGGTTTTTTTTTTCCTCCCTTTTCCTTTTCCATTTCATCATCCAGTTTGACAGTATCTGGGCTCTGCTTCCCCAGACAGGAGCACGGCTGTGTTTGTAAACAGTAATTGAGTTAAAAGATGTTTTGTGTCGGAGCTGAGCCCATTTCTTTATTTGCTTTCTCTGCAGAAGGGCTGCTTCTGTACGGAGGTGCGGCTGCTGCCACCGCGGGGTCTGCCTGGGAGCGCTGGGTCTCCGCAAGGTCATGCAGCTCCTTATCGCCACCAAAATATGTCTTCAATGAGCATTTATCGTAATCAGCACCAGGGTGTTGCATTTTTATCAAACTCTATCCCCTAAAGGAGAATCAGACTTGAAGCTGATAGTGCTATTTGGAATAAATATTTCCATTCAGCCTTCCCAGTTAATTGAAATGGGATGAATTTCTTTCCTTTCTTCAGCTTTTAGACTGCAAGTTAACTACTGAACACAAAAAAAAGTTTTTCAGAAGCATTTTCATCTCTGACCAATCACTATTTGCAGATAATTTCACCTTGTTCTACATGGCATTGCAACATCACTCAGTCATAGAATCACAGACTTGGTTTGGGTTGGAAGGGACCTGTAAAGGTCACCCAGTCCAACTCCCTGCAGGCAGCAGGGACATCTGCAACCAGAGCAGGGTGCTCAGAGCCCCAAGGGCCAACCTGACCTGCCATGGTGCCAGCGATGGGGCTTCTGCCACCTCTCGGGGCAACCTGGGCCAGGCTCTCACCACCTTAGTGTAAAAAATATCTTTCTTGTATCTAGATTAAATCCCCCCTTTTTTTGTTTGAAACTGTTACCCCTTGTCCTACCGCTTGATACCGTGTGTGACAGCTACACCTGCAGGACAGGTATGCTGGCACTTCTAAGTGCCTTTTATTCAACTTTCCTGCCACGCAAAGCTAATTCTCTTGTTTCACCTCGCTGCCACGAGGGATGATGTAGTCTCCTCTCGGCTTGCTGCTCTTCTCCAGGGCTGTGTCTAGTTTCTTTCAAATATGCAAAGGGAGGGGGAAGGAATTTAGACTAAAATTTTTTTGGAGCTGTCTGAAAGATTTACAGGAACGGTTCCCATGAGTCTAATGGGACTTGTGTATCTAAACCCTTTAAAAACTCTCAGATCTCTGACTTCTGCTGTTATGGAGGCATCAGTGATGGCCCAATAAATGAGGGGAATTGAGATTTACAGTTGAAGGGTTGTCTCAAACTTACTGTTGTGTATAAAAGAAAAGACAGTGTTTCTTCCCCAAAGCCAGGGCGCTTACCCCAAGCGCAGAACGGGTATTTACGAGCATTTACAAGTAAATCTGATATTTAGTGTGGGGAATTAAATTAAATTATTCATCCTTTAAGAAATTTAGGAACATCAGACTCTTCTTTCCTTGATAATTTCAGTAATACGGTGGTAAAGTAACTTCAAACTTGTCAGGTGGCTAAGGTTCAGTGACATCTTTTCTCTGTGCATTTGACACTGTTGACTGTGTACATAAAATTATTATGCACGCACAAATAGTTATATATTTCTATCATAAAATAATACTTTTGCTCCTGGCTTTCCAGACACGAGAAATCTTTGTTTGCTGTTAAAAGTTGCCCTCTTTTCTCTCTATCAAAGACATGGGGGTAGTTCTCTATAAAAATTAATGGAACTGAGTTTTTCATAAATGCTTAATTTTAGTTCTTTGTCTTCTGGTTGTTCCCTAGGATGAATACCTGTAGCAAGGCCTTCCCAGATGATGCCTAACTGGCCTTTCTTCTTTCCTATTAGACCTTCTACAGGCACATGGTCTGACCTCAGGAGTCCTGTCAATGCTGTATTTTGAAAGGAAGGGGGTTTTTTTTTTGCTTAATATGCATCCGGATACAACCATCCATATAAGAACAAGAAGCTCTGCTGTGTTCCAGTTCGGTCTTTATCTGGCCATAGTGATGACAGTCTGAAGATGCCTGATCTTGACTGGGTTTTGCACGGCCTGCTTAATGATCCATGAGGATCTATGATCACAAACAGGAGGAAGAGTAGTTAGTTTGGGTTTTTTTTTTTGGCTGTTAGGAGAGTAACAGTGTTCTTTTTAAATTATTCCCTTGCACAAGTATTACAGGGTTGGGGATGTAAACTACCTGAATTATTACCTTTGGTTAGAGTGAGCTGGATAGGCTTATCCTAATTCTGACCTGTCTCTTGCCATTTCTTCAGGCATTCATCATATTCTGGTGGAGGCTGATGGTGAAGGGCAGGAGAAGACTTTATGATGTTAACATAGTCTACAAGAATAGAGAATTGGTCTAGGTGACTAAACTCTTAGTTATTGTTTTAATGATATAGCGTGAATTTTCTGTGACTGGAGTTTCTCTTCATTACTAGGGTGGCAATTCAGGTGGCTGGAGAGATGGAGAACCAGGGTGAGACATGTCGGGGATCTCTTGTGTAACTGCTGTGGAGGGCAGCAGCTGTGAGAGCCCTGGCCGTTCATGCTCTCAGAGTAGATGCACTGCCAGAGGCCAGAGATGGGGGAATCCAGATGTTTCTGCTGAGGGGAGCTTTGCCAGACTCCAGTGTGGCCTTGCACAAGGAAAGCAGAGGGTGGCTTGAAGCCCTCTGAAGGCCCTGTGCGCTTGGGCTCAGTCGTGTCATAGCATCCCACCTGCTAGACAGATGGGGGAGAGGAGGAGTGTGGGAAGCACCTGAACTGTCATCTCCAAGAGCCTCTGAGACTTCGCAAGGGAAGTGATACGAAATTAATTCTGCAAACAAACATGCGTCTTAAAGAAATTCCTGGGATATCACAGGTAACATCTCTGGCAGCTATGAGTGTTGATGACGTATCATTTTCAGTCCTATGTCTAGACCAAATATTAATGACTTGAAATCACTGGGAGCTGAGTTTATCTCATCTGTGGTGCTGTAAAACCTGCCCAGTTCAGGTTGTCTCTTAGTCCTCTTTGACTGTCCCTTTGTGTTGTGAATGTGACAGAGCAAGCATGGGGGAGGCAGGAGAATGCCAGGAGGCAGAAATACTTCCAGCCGTTCTCAGCTGCGGACTGTACTTCATACAAAATTCTTGTGGGGAGTAGCTAAGGTGCTGCTGATGACTGAAGAATAGGAGAGACCTTCTGGGTCATAGAGTTAGGTCACCTCCTGACCTGTACAGTGATGAAGTGCCAGTCATAAAGGGATCAAGGTGTGTTTTGTGCCTAGCTAGGGTTGTTTTCTTGGATGGGGAGGGAGAGCTGTCCTGCTAGTCCACTTAGCCAGGCGACTCCATGACCTTTCTGATCTGACGCTTTGAAACCTTCTCTAATTTCCAGTCTAAATAAGATCAATGTTCTGTTATGCTCGTGTGCGTTACTGTTTTTTTGGTTCCAGTAGCGTCTCCCTCTAGCCATTCATTCTACAGACTGATTTACCACAGACCTATCCCCTCCCAGCCTTGTTTTGCTAAGGCTGAAGAATTATTGGTTTTGTGCTGTCTTGCCCCTGTGACAAAGCACGATCCCACTTCTCAAAGACTTATTGGACATCTGAAGCTGCTTGAATAAGTCGTCACTTAGCTTTTCCCTCGACCAGCTCTTGCATTATTCCCTGAACAAAGCCACTTTGGCGTGCGGAAAGTCTAGAATTCGGCTCAATGTCAGAGTGACATCCAGTGGAAGAGCCGTAGAGCATCTCTACAGCACACCCACCTGGCAAGATCTTGCTTGTTGTTGCTTTAAATTTATTTTATTCTTGCTCCACTGAGCAAGGCAAAAACTCGCCAAAGTCAACACGCGATGAATGAAATGGCTTTCGTCCTAAGACCTGTCAATACACTTCAGCTTCCTTACAATGAAAGGGTGACTCCTTTGACGTCTGGGACTTGCACCTGTCCTCCTTCTGAAAGCAATACATTCTCGATATGCTGAAATGCCACTCTTAGGGAATCAACAGAGTTAATCTATTGGGAACACTAAGGTCTCAGGGCCAGCTGTTCAGCTTTTCTTAGTATCATAGCTCCATTGATCTAAAGCAGCTCTGATGATACACACTGACTGCTCATAGCAGATAAAATCCCTTTTTTAGTTATTTTGTGCAAGGAGAATGGTGATTAAGGCTGATCTGGGAACAGAACAAAATGGATTATCATAATAAGAAATAACTGGGAAAGGGGTGGTCCCTGTAGTTTGGCCATTTAAAGTTTAACTTTTACGTGGGAAGAGGTGGGGGAAGCAAGAGAATCTCTGTGTTTTTTCTGCCCTTATTAAGTAGGTGGTGGCAAAATGAACTTTTATTTCCCGCTTCCATGTGGTTCCTACATGGCTTTTTTTCCCCACGAGCCACCAGCATTTGTGGCTGGGACTGTGTCCCCTTCCCTTCCCCCATTTGCAGGGTTTGGTCACCAGGATATTTCACTCGAGGGGTTGTAATGACTCCTGACAGTGGGCAGACAGCAGTGGCTGCTTCAACCCCATGGCAAGCAGAAGGAGAAACGTCTCTTATTGACCCATTCACTGTGATGAGTTTTTACCATCTTTTTGATTCTCCAAAGAAGGTGTTTAGCTTGTGGACCCTGGAGAACTTCTGGGATGCTGGGAGAGCTTATGACCAGGAGGACTTTCCCCCTCTCTTCCAAATGTCTTCTAGGCAAACGAAAGATGGGCTTAATTCACTTGAAGAAGCACCAAGTGTTTAAGATAATTTGAAATCCTTTATCTGTCAGTGTTCTTGACATCAATCAAGCACAATAGAAAATAAATAAATAAATTAAAATCCCATAGCCATGGAAGCACACTTAGATCAGATTTCTATTTGCATGCTTCATACATATACATAAAACATATTTCATGTACCAAGTTAAATAATGCACAATACTTAAACTATTCTTACTTTTTATCCTTTGGTTATTGTAATTACAAGTAATTTTGTGAAGGATTTTCTATTTTTAAGAAATCACACTTTTGTACTTGATCCAGCTAACAGGATTTTCTTACATTACTTCATAAAGAGACCATCTTTAAACTTCTAATGTTATTTCTTATTCATTAGTACATATGCCTGTAGGGTATGTTCATAAATGGGTTAAAGTTACAAAGTTATGCTTATAAAAGCTCATGGTAATTTGGAGTATCAGGAGGATTTATTAATTTTGAAATCTTAAAAGAGCAAAAGCTAAAATGAGATTGGATTAAGTATATTCTCGCATGCAGTTATTCTAAACACCCTTAAGGACCGCAGACTAACTTACAGAGGACATTATGCAAATGTGAATATATCTCTAAGTGCCTCATAGGCTTGCTGATGTAATATTTTACATGGTTAGTTAAGTACATCAAGTAAAAGGTTTGACCTTGATATACTGTAAAAGGTACTTATCCCACAACACCCAATTGTTTTCAGTGCCATTGTGAAATACCACTCAAACGTGCAAACAATTTTGTGCATAAATCTCATTAAATGTAGCTCCAGCAGCTAAACAGCTGTCCACAGTACCCCGTCTCTTTAGAAGACCAAAGAACTGCATTATAATTTATCTTTATCAAAATGCCATTTATTTTTATCGACAGTCCCAGGCTCTACTTACGTAGCGAGATGACAATTTCTTATGAGGACAAATAGAGTTTCTAGGCTTTCTTACTAGCACCTGTTCCCATTACACAGTTCAATTATTTTCTTTCAGGACATATAGAAGGCAGAAGACTACAATGCCTTAAAGTCAAACAGTGTTTTGGGGAAGGAAAACAAGTTCTAGTTTTGATCTCTGCTCGGAATTTCTGCAAATTCTTGGATTTACTTTCCCCTTTGATTGTGCAGCAATAAGCTTGACTATAGGGACTTAAATGTTACATTTTCCTTTATCTTCACTCCTGTCCCCGCTCCCTTCCGTATATATAGGTGTGTGTATTTTTATGTATATATATACCATTGAGGTGGTAGTGAAATAGAATAGAAAAATGCATTGCTAAATATTGCATGTTATCTTTTCTGTGTGAGTATCTGAAGGGAAGATTGGCTGATGTGGCACCTGCAGATTACTTTAGGGTAAATCCTTGTTTGTTCTGTTTAGCATTTTTGTGGTTATCACTAACTGAACTGGAGGGAGAGACCCTGTAGATGGATGGGGTAGGTGTGGATTCCTCATATTAATCAGATGGAAAAACCAGATATTCAATCTTGCACACCAAGACACCAGCCCCCTTCTAAAGTCCGTATCATATCAAGCAGTTCCTCTGGGGTTCAAGCAGTAAAGAGCATAATCTCTCTCAAGGCCCTCCAAAGTGACTGAAATGCTCCAAAAATATTTATGGCACATTATGCTGGACTGTAAATACCCAATCGGGATCGCCTTTCTCGTGTGGTGGTTTGACAGTGATCAAACAGTGGGGGGTATAACAAAAAAAAAAAAAAAAAGAATTAAATAATGCGATTTCATTGGGGTGATGTTGATGGTGTGGAATGTCGCCCTCTGAGTAGTTCTCATTAGGTCCATCTCAGGAAAATGATGAATTAGCTATGAAGCACTACTGAGAATATTTCATTAGCATTTGCCAGCTACCTGCGAAAACTCAATCTATTATCCCAGAGGAAAGACCCAGGAGAGAACATCCTTGTATGAGTAAGAGCTGTTTCAGTGACTGCCTGCCGTGCTGTGGTTTTGCTTAGTGGAGAAAGCCAATGGCTTCCACATCAGATAAGTGGCTCTTCGCTCTTCTGTAGAGTAGGATGCTGCTTTTGAAACTGAGGTTGTATTTTGTGGAGAAATATTAACTCTCAGATCCATTCGGTTTGGGACTCTCCTGTTTTGAAGGTTATGTTCTCTGAGAGGAGAAGAGTTTGGAGGCAAGATCAGGTTTGAGAAATTATATTCCTCTCTGAGCCTTATTTGTAAGGAGCCCTGTAATGGAAATGTGTCATCAGATGGATCGCTCTCATTTGGCTGCCATTTGAAATGAACCAGTTTCCATGCCACAAAAACACATCCAAGAGTGCATGCCAGAATGTCCCCAGCAGAGAGAATAAATGGAATAGAACAGCCATGTATGAATATGTATATTTATAGAATATAAATATAGAATTTATAGAACAGCCATGTATAAATACTCTTTTCCTTGTCTCTCTCCCTTCTTCAGATCAGTATTTCTGTCTTCATACAGGTAATTGTGAGGGTTCAGAGGTGCCTCTGAACAGAAGCTTGCAGGAGTGGACGTTAATAAGGAAAAGGACTGATCTTTAACGAAGTCCAGCACTTGAAATAATATGCCACACACGTCGTAATTCCACCAAAGTGTGGTATTTGGATAAGCGGTTGGGTGCCTTGTGAATTTAAAACCACAATTAAACAGATTAGGTTAGGTTGGTAACTCGCTGGAAATATTTGTTGGTTCCTTTTGGCAACTGTCTGTAACTTTGGTCTCTGAGAAACCTGCCTGAATGTGTCTTAGTTCTGCATGGTGTTTGAAGGAATGTCTTTTCTTAAGATGTATTAATTAAGTATGTCCGTAGCTATGCCTTTTTTTTTTTTTAATCCCAGTGTACTGCTGTGTATGAGCATGCTACATTTATCCTTTTTATCTACTAAAACCTCATAAACAACAACAAAAAGTCACTACTAATATGTTCATAAGACACACACATACCCAAAACCGGTGTAGAAGCACAATGCGTTGTGCACGTAGAGCAGCAAGAGGTATTCATCCATCCAGATCTGACTCATTTTAAATTCAGATCAGGGGAAAAAAAATCACTGGGAAGATAAGTTATCGTGGTGCTGAAGATGGCTTTTCTTTTTTTTTCTTTCCCCCACACTGCTGAGTGTGTGCTCATATGAGCTGTAAAAACCAAATTGAAGCAATTCCAGACGTGAGAGTAAGAATAATGCGTTCTTTAGGGTCCGACAGATTTGTATTAAGGGTTTCCATGTACATTCACTTTTCTCCCTTTCAAGATGATTGGAGAAGGAAAGATCTTCGTTTTGAACTAGAGTAGAAAACTGCAGGGTGAAGGAATGAGATTCTTCTGTCTATGCGAGTGAGGCAACACAGCTTAATACAAAGGGCCCTGGGTGGAAAGCCAAGAAATCTGGGGTAGGTTAACCCCAGCCACACACCGCTGAGTAAGTGAGCACGTGTCTGTATGTCGACCAGATGTATACAGCTGTGCTGGTCACCCCGTGGTTGGTGGGAAGCAAAGATGCTTTTGGGGTTGACCAGCTTTTGATGGCTACTTTAAGAAAAAGTGAATTGCCCCCTATAACTGATTTTATTGACTGGGTCTACAGTGGCTTTAGAAAAAACCCAGAGCGATAAGCTTAGATGTACATAGAGGCTGATTAAACATATCGCTGGAATCTAATGCTGGTTCTATCACTAACTTATTTTTATAATCATATAGTTCCTCCCATCCTCTGCTTGTCCTTTATGTTATAACTTTGAGTTAGGGTTCACCTCTAGCACCTTATGAAATGTAACACGACGTGATGGTGATTCCAGCTGGGCTTCCTTGGTGTTGCTGAAATGCAAATAACATTTGCATAACCCTGCTTGAGCAGCTCCAGAGGAGGCCACAAAGATTATCAGGGGCTGGAACACCTCCCCTGTGGAGAAAGGCTGAGGGAGTTGGGGTTGTTCAGCCTGGAGAAGAGAAAGCTCCAGAGAGACATTATAGTTGCCTTCCAGTACTTAAAGGGGGCCTAAAAGAAAGATGGGGAGGGACTTTTTATCATGAAGTGTGGTGATAGGATGAAGGGTAATGGTTTTAAATTGAGACCAGATTTAGATTAGGCGTTAGGAAGAAGTTCTTCACTGTGAGGGTGGTGAGGCAGTGGCACAGGTTGCCCAAAGAAGTTGTGGGTGCCCCATCCCTGGAAATGTCCAAGGTCACGTTGGACAGAGCTTTGAGCAACCTGGTCTAGTGGATGGTGTACCTGCCTATGTCAGGGAGATTGGACTAGATGATCTTTAAGGTTCCTTCCAACCCAAACCGTTCTATAATTCTGTATTTTTTTCAAGGAAGTATAGAAAGATTTTTGCACAAATTAGAAGACCATCAGATGTTGGACATACGTATAAACATAAGGGCATATATAAAGTACTAAATTGCAAAAATGAAAGTAAAGCAAGAACCACTGACCCTCCAAAAAACAACCACTTTTCAGGAGAGCCAAGTCTACAGCCACTTTTATTCACCTGACCCTTCTGCTCATAATACGTTGGCAATGCCTTGAGGATGTGACAGTTCCGGAATCTGTATGGAACAATTACTGGGAATGTATTAATAGCAGATGATTAGGTCTTGTGGAAGGAAGAGGTCTGTAATGAGTATATCAGTTTATGGCTGTGCTTCCAAGGAAATTGATGACAAATCTTCCTGATAACTGGAATTTGGGTGCAGAGGCTGTCAGTGATGATAACTGAAAATTGAGAAAAATGCTTTTAGTCATAGTATTTTTTAAAAAAACATTTTGATATTCCAACAAGTAGGAAAAAATTACCTATTTAGCTGGAATTAAAGGTCTTTGAGCCCCAGCCAACATATCTCAATGTGGTTTGAAGGATTTTTTTTTTTTTTTTTTTTTTTTTAAACCTAGAATGGATTTTTTTTCCTAAAATTTAAGTATCTTTTGAAATGGAAGCATTGGTTTCAAACTGAGGGACCAAAACATTTAGTTTAGAAATTATTTTTCATCAAAACAATTTGTGATAGTTGCATTAACTTGCTGTGCAGTTTGGATGATCTCAGTTTGTCCTTCACAAACGATGTGTGGGGCACAATCATCCTCTGTTTCCAGGGTCACTGTCAACCTCTGCAGATGTCCCTCCTTTTTCGGTTGCCCATTTTCCATGCCAACAAACCACATAAATGATTAAACCTTTTTTTTCTCTTCAGTTGTTTTTCTAAATTCCAGCTTTCTTGTGTCTTCCATCTTTCATAAAGCCCAGCTAGTGCTGGGCACAATGTGCCCCTCTGCAGCCAGATCCTTTCCCTAGCACATCTTTTCAACTTCTCCTTCCCCCACACCTCTCTTCCAGCACATTTCCTTTTACATTCTTTGTCCAGACTTCTCTTTAAAGGACTTTGCTTCACTCCCAAGCCTCTATCTATGGCCATAACAACCTTGTAACCTCCCTCTCCCTTAGGACACCAAACTGTCCTTTGGTTTATCTCATGGGTGGAGTCCCGGCTTGCTGTTTCCAAGGTATATTTTCACATGTCGGTATTGCAGCATTTTTATGGATCAGTGATTTCCTAGGTTGAAGGCAAGTGTGAAGTGCGCTAAAGTGTGGCCACAGGGATCACACCAATAACTGCTCTCCAACCTAGCTGGGCACAAGCTAGATACAGTTTGGAAGCTGTGTCCTAGATACTAAGCTCTGAAAAGCTCATATGGCTGCATGTCCTTTGGACCAAACCTGGCTTATGCTGTGTCGAGCTTGGATCCATCCATACCAGCCTATATAAACATATAAATATAATTTTATTTTTCTTGAGTCTGCCTAAATATTCCTCATGTCTCCTGCCGGTGCTATTGGGAGCTTTCCTGGTGGGTTCTGCTACAACACGCAATCCGTTGTGTGCAGTTGCTGCCTCTTTCTTGGATAAGAGTAGGAAAAAAGCTGGTGCTTGTGCAACACCTTGTCTCTGACGTTGGTGAGCATTGCAAATGCGCTCATGGTTTGGAGCCCCAGGTGCAGGACATCACTAGCTGGTCAAAAGAATTGGCAGGTGTAGGAGTGATATGGAGGTGCAGCTGAAATTTAATTTCCTCCAGAACCGTTCTGCACAAGCTGTGCAAACTTTCTTTAGCTAAATAAATACACTTAAAGACAAAGATTTCCCATTTTCCTAGAAATACTCGTGGTAACAACCGCCTGTGCTTTCACTCCTGGAGCCTTAACAAACAGTCTGCACATTTGCATTTTCTCTAATAGTCTCAGCAGTAAACTTCCTTCCAAAAAGAGGGGAAAAAAGGAAATCTTGTGTTCCCTGAATGCAGCAAGAAATTACACATTCTGTCTCTGTCTCTCGTACATACAGATACACAATTTAGTACTTTACATCTTCAAAGCATTGCTCAAATAGGGACTAAATTGTGTTTGTAAACTCTCGCTTTGGGAGACAAGTTCAAATGGGGCTTAAGTCCCAAATGAAATGTTGATGATCTCAGTCAAGCTCCTAGTGGACATTTGCCACAAAAGCACAGCGTTGTTTGCTTGTGCTGATAACAATTAGTACTATTACTCTGTGTTACAGCACAGCCCCGATCAAAGGCACATTGTACGATGCATTGGCCGTACACAGAATAAAAGACCGGCCCTGCCTCAAAATGTGAACAGAATTAAAAAAAAAAAAAAAAAAAATTGGAGAAATGATCTGTTGTTCTTTCTGTTTTGCAGAGAAGGAACCGGGGGCTGCAGTCCACAAACACGGTTAAACTGATGCTTACTACTGTCCCGGTTTATTACCTATTTTGCAAAATCCAAGGTAAAATTACGAAGTGGTGTGACGGTGGTCACGGGGGGACTCTATGTCAAAGCCAGGAACAGAACCTGGCTCTCGCGAGCCCATAGAAATTGTGTTAACTGGAAGGTTACCCTTCCTCCCCAAATGGAGTTTAATGAATATAACACACTTCAATAGGTGTATTCATAAGAAGTTACCCATTATGGATGTAATGCATGAGTTTTTCTCTCTTGGAAATAGGTTACTCTTACTGGCCATTTCCTGGTCAGGTTTTGATGAGTCCCTTTCAGGCACAGTTCCCATTGAAATAGGTTTGCCTGAATGAGGACTTAAGGAACAACTGAATAAAGACCTCTATAATTGCTCTATAATGATTAAATGGTTCCCATGAGCAAGGCAGTTCAGAAAGACGTGCTTTCACTTAGCAACATTCACGCTGCCAAAATGAAATAGCCACATCTACTGCAGGCAGAACTTAATTTGTTATTGTTGCTGCTGTTATTGTGGCAGACTAGAGACTGGACAGGATCAGGCCAGGAGAGTGGTAGACCCCGTACAAGCACACTGGACATGGCAGTCTAAGTCCACGCACTGTTGGGGTTCTTGGTCTGCTCCCCTGCATGCTGATGACATGCCCATTTGGAACAGTTTCTTTCCTTTGCCTTATTTTTGCCCTATTTGTTCTGCTTTTGAAATGGTATTTGGGTACAGATGTTAGTGATGCAGTTTAAAGGCCATGTTTCTTCAGAAGAGTTGGGCTGGAAACAAGATGGATGTATAACCTTTATTTTAGTGAGATGCAAAGTGTTCCTACGTGAGTGGCCAGTTCTTCAGGTCCCATAAGGTTAGCTAAAAAAAAGTTTTATTTCCCCATTTTCCATTTATATTTTTTTAAATCTACATACTGTGGCTTAAGAGAAAGGACAAGAATTGCCTTGAACTCTTTGTTAATGAAAAGGGCAGAGCAGAATAGCCTAAGGTGTTGAACCCACCTCAGAAGGTCTCTTCTTTGGCCCTGTGGATGCTGGATCTGATCGTAGAAGCGCTATGGAATGGGAGTGGAAGGCAGGAGATGGTGGGCTATGGACTGTTACGAAGCAGCAAGGGGAGGTCACAGGAGCCGAGCAATCTTCTTGGGGTTTACGAGAGCATCCTGTTGTGTGTTCATCTTCCCCGAGACTTTTGAGTCTGTCTGTTGGAAGGCTGGAGGTTTCCTCAGCTGGTTTTGCAATGCTCAGCCCCACTTTGGACACACAAGCTATGGGTCAGTGTCATCCAGTGAATGTTTGTCCCCAGAAGCAGAAATGGCAATGCTCAAAGTCAAATTATCTTTGGAGATTTCCCTTGAAACTGTGACTGCAAACAATGGAGTTGAATCTCTTGAAAATGAGGAGCTCGTGAAAATAAGCTGTGCATTGTCAGCTGTAAAGAGAGAAGAGCTTTTTGTTCCTCAGGGCCATATTCTAATCTCAGATGCACAGCGTGCATTACCATATAGCTTGAAAAAGCAGATATTTCTAAGATGATATGTGGAGTTGTGTGCAAACCTCTCAAAGAAACCAATATCCTTCAGGAGCTTTTCATGCGCTCAGCCATACCCAGCAATGACACGGGCCCCTGATAGAGCATCTTTGGTTAATGGGTAAAAGAGAGGATTGGAAAGCCAAGGAGAAGCATGGGTGAAGAAGCAGAATACGCCAGTGGTGGAGCTGGAAGCTTGTGAGAAGCCTTTAACTTCTGAAATGGACAGGTGCCTGCAGCGTGGTAGGCTGTCTGTCTCGTGAGAACATACTAAGGCATCACTAGAACATAAGAGTAGAGGGTGTATGGAGTCTTACGGTGGTACTGAGTAAGGGAAGCTCATACCTTCTGAGAGGCTGTGGGGTTTGTTTGTTTATTTGTTTGGGGTTGCTTTTTGTTGTTGGTGGTGTTACCGGTAGTCTTAGCTTGCAACATGAACGGATCATTTGGGCCATTCAAGCGAGGACTAACTGGCGTCAACAACTAACTGGTGTATGACCTTAGTTTAGCTGCTGGGAAACAGTTGCCCACATCGCACAACCATGCTGACAGCAGGCAGTGGTGAGTAATCACAAAGAGATGGGGCCAGAAGGAATCTCAGGAGAGAAGGTAATCAATGAACAGGTGTCTCTTCTGTCGTTATAGGCGGAATGTCCAAGTCTTTGTGTAAAGAGTCCCAAGAGACATAGCTCACACCTCTGGTTGCTCAGGGGATGGTTCAAAAGTGGCAGGTAGCAATGTCTCCCCACGGTGCCATGCTGCAAGACGGGACTGGGCAAGGCAGGGTTTGGGTACAGCGCTGCTTGGCAGCCTGCTCAGCAGTCCTTGCTAACTTTTCTCCAGGAACCGCTGAGCGGGAGTGCCAAGCAGCCCTCGTGCTGGCACAGGTCTGGCTGGCAGCCCTGGGACGCTGTCTGCCAGGGGAGCTGCTCTTGAGCTGGGTGAGAGCCAAATGGCTGCCCCTGGAAGCTGGAACATCTACTGGTAACAGCTAGTCTTGCTGTGGTTAATAGGTGTCTAGCTTCCGTGAGGGTGTTCGTGACCATATGGTAGTGTTTCTTGCCTAGGAAAATGTTTGCAAAATGTTGTATGGGTCTATATAATGATCATGGGACGTCTCACCCAACAGGACGGGGAGTGTTTAAGCCAGTGTGCAGCACCCTAATTTTTCTGTGCCTGAGTGGTCAGATCACAGAATCACAGAATCGTTTGGGTTGGAAAAGGCCTCTAAGCATCTCGAGTCCAACCGTTGTCACCACTGAACCATGTCCTTAAAAGATGTGGCTTTGTGCCCCTCAGAGCTGCTTGCCTCAGTGTCACGCCGCATCTTGGGTGGCAGGGGTGGTGTCTGGGATGTGAAAGTCCCAGTGACTGCTTTGCAGGTTTGCCCCTGATTTAAAGGGGTGCAGAAACCTCGTGCAGCAGCAGAACTCTCTCCCTGTGGTAAGTTAACCCACATCGGTTTTACCTTGGAGTTTGGCAATCACCCTTGGGTGGAGCAGGCACCAAACACAGATACAGCACAGTGGTGGCAGCCCCGGAGTTGTATCTGGAAGGAAGTTTGCGTTTCTTGGGTAGCCAGCCAAGATGGGGGGAAAAAACCCCTGTTCCATATTGCATAGGAGCTGTGATAGAGCGCTGACATCCTGATGGCATGCTGAAGAGACTGAGATTTTAGGGTATTTCCTTGGCAGGTTTATTTTATCCCCAACATCGTTTCCCATGACCACGTGTTGGGCCTCAGCCAGCGTCTTAGTCTTTCATCTAGGAGCTTTTCTTTTACGGGCATGGGGACAGCTGGGGGAGAGAAGACAATTCTGGCTGTGATAGGGAAGTGTCGCGGTTTGGCAGGCACCGCAGTCAAATAACATCTCTGAGCCTCGCTCCTGGACTTCTCACACAACCTGGTAGTAAAAAGAAGACACGAGTTCGCCTTGTGCATCCTCGAAGAGACAGAACAGATGCTAGCTATGACCCTCCGGGATCCATCTGAGAAGCAGCAGCAAAACCAACGTCGTGACTCCAGGCCTGTAAGATGAATTCAGTCATGCCAGTGTCAGAAATTGCTGTCAGCTCTAGGAAAGGAATATGGATATTTGTCATCTCCAGAGCTAGAAGCTCAGCTTGCCCCAGCAGAATCAGCCCTGTGCCAGCCAATGATCCAGTGCAGCAGTCTTTGGGAGGGGAGTGGGGTCACAGATTTGTCTCCTGACACCACTCAAGCTTTTTCCCTGCCTGCGAGGTTAAACTGGCATATTCCTCAGCTCATGCAGTGGTGGCTTCTTGAAGATCCTCTCTATCAATCTCTTAGAGAGATATTGACCTCCATGGCCAGCAGTGACCTTCTGTTCTGCTGTTCTCCAGCCAAAAGAGGTGCAGTTTTAACCTTCAGATCTTCTCCCATCCTTTCTGAAGAAGTTCAGGGAAAATAAGGAAGAAAACCAACAACAGACTAGATTTTGACGGGAGCTAGGGTTCTACTCCTCACTAAGCATTCAAGCAGCTTTCCAAAGTCTTAACTCTGCTTTTCTACGGCTAAACGAAGCCGTGACAATGAATTTACAACAGTTACACTCTGCCAGGCCCCGACCCAGCAGAGTACTTAGGCGAGCGTAGCCTGAAGCCTATCGAGTGCGATGCAATTGCTTGCACGCTCAGCCTTGAGCACATCTGTAATGCCTTGCTGGAGGTGGGCTGGTGCTCAGTACCAAAACTCCAAGGCAGGGATTGCTCAGGAAGGGGCTCAAATAATAAGAACATAATGACCAAAAAGCTGCCTGTTCGTTGCAGGCTCTCTGGAAACACAAGAGGCGGGTTTGGGGAGCAACGGCAAAATGAAAGTGGCAGAACAATAAGCTATTTCAAGCACCTGAGAATATATTTCAAGCAAGAGAGAAGGAAAAAAGGAAAAAAAGACTGAAATTTCTGAAGCAGCACTTGAGTGCATTTTTTTCTGCTGCTGGTTGATGTATCACCTTTCTAACTGAATTTTTTTTTTTTTCCTGTGCACTGAAAATATACATTATCTTTCTATTCTTCTTCAATGAAGTAAATCTAAAATGAAACAAACCACACATTTGGCCAACCCTGCCTTAAAATTACACATCAAGAACATTTCCAGTGACAAATACTTTCAAGGCAAACAAACTGAAGAGAAATTAAAAAATCTCTGTGGGGCATAAATATGTAATTACACTCACACAGGGAGCATTTTATCAGGTAAACCATCCTACTTTGTTAATTGAAATGCTGCAGCACAAGGTTTTTTTGACAAAGGGGCTGCGTATGCATGCGTATTTCTCACTGCTGCTGTTCCGTTTCGCTCTCTCCTTTCCCTGCGTGCTCCAGCGATGGGGTGGCGATCAACTCTGCTTTCTTTGTTCAGATATCCTCGTTTCTACCACCTCCACTTAATTGTGGCAGGCAAGGTTTTCCTTTCACTGGAGGCACATGTTTGTGGGATTTTTTTGTTTTGGTTTTTGATTTGAAAAAGAATCCAAACTCCAGAAACCAGAAACCAACCCTTTTTCTTAAATTAAATACTCCAGAAACACTAAAACCTTGAGAATTAAAAAAGAAAGCAGAAAGAATAAAAAGAACTGCAGGAAGCAGGTGTAGCTGTGTGGACCTAACCCCACTAGAACAACCTTACCAGGGTGAAGATGAGTTGTGGGAGTGGGTGGGAGCAAGGCTGAAGTTTGGAACTTAAGGGATTTGAGGTCCAGATACCAAGCCTTTGTTAGAGAAGCATTTGTCAGTATTTAGTGGCCATGGGCAACACTCGGTGAAATATTTACGGTGTGATCTCTTCCAAGAAGCATGGCTGCTGGCAGGCTATTTAATTGTCTAAATGCAAGCTGCAGCGCCAGCTGTGGTTTTGCTCACCCATCTGCGATGGTTCTGCCATGCCAGTTCTCCTGCCCTGAGAAGCAAGCAGGGCATATCCTCTCCAGGAAGGAGATGTACAGGGTAGTCCCATACATAGACCAACTGCTAACATTTGCTCAGCAGTGGTGACCAACCGTGACAACAACAAGGCAGTGTGGAGATGTAGTGCCCAGCCCTTCTCTAGAGCAGAATGGGATGCCAGCATCTCTTCTCCCTGCAGATGAATAGAGAATAATATGTTGTTCTTCTCTTTCATCACCTACTGCCGGGTTTGGTCTTTCTCTTGCATTTTCTCTCCCTTTCATATGCAGTACAGAAGGTGCTCTAGTTGCACAGCCTTTAGTCATCATCATGTGGGGAACTCAGAAAGGTTTCAATGCTTTTCTTAATGAATTTTCTTTGTTCCATATTCCCTTCCTGCCTCCTGCCCATCTCTGCTTTTCTGCATATATCCTTCTGTTTCACAGTCCTCTTTGTCATGTCCCACAAGTATAATCTTGAGTCTGTTTCCAGTTCTTTTTCCAGGCTCTGCTGTTTGTTGGGAACAAAACAAGATTGACCTGAACAACAGAGGGGTTGCGGCTTCCAGAGAAGGAGGGCTTTAATATCCTATGTACCTCTTCAGGTAAGTCATATCAAAAGCACTTAGACATGTAACCCCCTGGAAATCATTCCAAAATGGCCAAAGTATGAGTGATCTCTTAATCTGTCTCTGCTTCCTTCATGTGGCTTTACAACATGATAATAACAGTGTGCCCTCTCACTTGATCGATGTGATGTAATAGCTAACAGTTGAAGACCAAGAAATTGCCAGGAGGCAGAAGACATGGTCTCCCTTTCATGTAACCTTGCCAAACATCATAACCCTTCCCTATGATTTAAGTGGACTTGAAGCTATGATATGTCAGAAAAAGGGCTGAAGAATGAACCAAGAGCTCTTTGTCTCACCAGACCTTTCTTCAACAACTCAGGTGGGTCGTGACTGGACTAAGAAACAAATCAGTCCCACAAATCCTATTCCCTGCGTGGCTTTAACTGGGGAGTCAGCGAATGACACAGGTACATGCTGTGATTCTTTGCAAATGAAATCAAGTCCAGGGAAGGAAGATTTGCACCTAATTCACACACCAAAATGGAGTCAGGGATGCAGCTGGAGCCTTCATCTGAACCTCAAAGCTGGAAGCACCCCTAGGTCGCACATGGTGCAGTGCAGTCCTACTAAACTATAACGTTGGAAGTAGGAACGGACTCAAGCCGAGTTCTGCCTTTGTTACTCAAATATAATATTGCAGGATCTCAAAATCAGAGGGTGCTGTTGTGTAGGTACTGCACGGGTACCGAGCTCTGAGGAGCTGATAACCTCAATATAGAAGGAGAGTGGAAGGAGCTGATCCAGCTGTCACACAGCTGTCAAACTATTTGGATTTACCAGAGGGAAGGATGGTGAGTTACAGGATGCATGTGAAGAATGTTCTCACAGGCATGAGAGGCAGCTTTGAAGAAAGTACGTATGGAACGTGGAAAGCACGTGGTAGGCAATAAGGCAGGAGTCAGGTCTGTCAAGGAAATATTAATTGTTGATAGTGACAGAGAGGTGGTAGGTTGTGTTAGAAGGTGCTGGGAATGGACTTGGATGTAAAAGCAGTAGCTTGTTCTCGATGGCTAGGAAATGCTGAGGAGCAGTGATGGTGGCTCCCTCAATGTCAGGTTCACACAAACTCTGTCCTGGCACTAGGTTCTGAGGCAGGATAGCCTCTTCCTACACAACACACAGGAACGCCACTGGGTAGATGTGGGAGCCACCACCTGAGCTGTGAGAGGGATCAGGGCTTTGAACTCCTCCCCAACCCCTTTCTGGAAGGAAGCCCCAGATGCTAGGCTGTGTTCTGAGTTTAGTCTCTCTCTGTCTTTGAGGCAGAAACTGTTCTGCCCTACATAAATATTTAAATATTCCTTCAGATTTGGCAAATTAGTACCTTCAACATGCAGGCAAGAACTGTTTTCTCTCTCTCTCTGAATCCTGAATATTTTTACACAAGGACGATCTGGTTCAGTACAGGACGTGAGAAATATGAGGTGGTGTAGCAGAACATTTTAACCACTAACATGTCCTTTCCCTTTTATTTTTGATTGAGTAGAGCCTCCTTGTTTTCTCTCTAGGAGAATCCAGTGTGAGAATCTCACCAGTGCTTTGCAGGACCCGGGTGGGCAGGTGAGTGCCCAGCAGATGAAATTCAGGCACTATGAAGACTTTCCTGGTGGAAACTGGAGCATCCAGAGATTTCATTATCCTGAGAGTTAAGCACCGTCTTGGCAGGGCTTTTAATCCACATGTCCAAGCCCACTTGTGGTTCTAGGTTTTGGTACACCAGGTGTTTTATCCTGAGCCTGTTTCATTGGACAAATGCTTCTGGCAATAGGATATTTGCCATTGACTCTTCCACGTCCTTGGCTGGTTTGTGTCCCTCCTGGGACATATTCACAGGGATACTTGTCCATCTTTTTCTCTTCCCTTTCTTTGTCTTTTGAGCTATGTGGTGGATGTTTGCTCAATAAACAATGTTTGAAGTCTGTCGCCTTCAGGTATCTGTGTTGACTGAAACCACTGTACTGTGGCAGAGAGCGCAAACAGAGCAGCTTAGTAGATACTGTTATGGTTCATGTGAAGCCCTCAAACACGGCTGATGAGGATTTCCTTAGTGACAGATCAGTGGGTCCTTGAAGGAGTTTGACACTGCATGATTTTTCTATTTTATTACCATTATTTTCCTAAAATACAAGGTTGGCTTACTCGAGTTTGTATAAAACACAAGTAAGGCATCTTGCATCAATTTGGCTGGAAAGCGGGTTATTCAGGCTTTAATTCTCCACCTGGTATTTTTCCAGGAACATCTTCCCAGGACATTTCAGCATCTCTTAGAAGATCTGCAAAGCAGAGCAGCCCTTCAGACAGCCACAGCACCCAGTGCACCCAGTGCTGAATTGTCAGGGATGGGAATGCAGGAGCAAAGGCTTGTGGAAGAGTGACGATATGACACTGTGGTTCTGTTTATCATTTAAAACAACAGCTTGGGATCATGGTGAAAATTGGAACACTAACTCAAGCCGGTGGTCTTGCGATGACAACAAGTGACATGTTGGCCAGAAATTTCCAGATGTTTTGATTGATGCCTTTCCTTTGCATTTTGGTAAAAATACTATGCTCTCGCATTTCCTGCTCGGGCTTCTTGTTATTTCTACTGGGTGAATCTGTGTCTGTTTCAGTGCCTGCCTTTTCTTCCTTATGATGTTAATTAATAAATCCAGGCTGGTTTTGCTGAGAGCTGTAACACTTGCTCCTGCTGGTGGGTAGGGCATTGCATTAATCCAAACTGTGATGCCAACTAGAAGTCCACCTGCCTGTGGTCCTTTAAAATCCCTCAGTGATTTTGTAAACCAGATGATGAGACCAGGGAAGTGTTTGCCAACCTCAGATTTAGTCTGCGGTGCAGTCGTAGCTGGATGAAGTGTTGAAGTAACAGTTGGACCATGTTATTGCCTGGTAAGGCTGCCCTGTCCTTTCTGAAGAGTTACAGGAATGCCTCAGAAAATGAAAAATTAATTTCCCACCTCATTTTGAAATACTGAGATTTCTTCTATAAGATGCTGTCTTGCCATTTCAGAGAGTTATTTTAGATTTTTTCTTTTGTTTCATTTGTGCTTGTCACCAAAACAGGCCACTCAATTATCTTCTTTTTTACTGCCATGAGACTATGCTGAAGTCCAGAAGTGGATGGGGATGGCAAGAGATGGGAGGGTTACATGGTGAAGCACAGCTTTTCCTGAGACTGAATTTCTTGGGAGTTAACAGTGGAGATTCTTAAAGCAATTGGCTATATTCGTTTTCTTTGAACCTGCTGGTGCCTATTTTGACTGCCTAAGCATTTGCAAAACTTTGCTGATGTATGTTAACTCTCGTTCAATAAGTCATGAGCAGGTACTCATACTGATTTGTGGTGAAAAGCCAGGCAGCAGATCGTGCTTGGAAGAGTAGCCTTTGCAGCAGTGTTACTCTCAATCAAGGCTTTGACAGTTCTGTCTGATGGACTGCACCTCTCATGAACCTCAACCACCCCATATAAATCCTGGCTGTCATCTGATGTTATCTAAATGCACCTGGCTTAGAACAGACCACACGGCATGTGATGAGCCTGAAGGATGCTGGAGGGCTCAGGTGTTCAGCTCTTAGCACGGCTTGTGTCTTTAGCCTGGTTGGAAGAGCTGGTCAACCCAGCCGCATGGCACGTGCTCTACACATCCCAGGAATGCTTTTATGCAGTGTTGCTTTGCTTCCCGATCTTGTAGACAAACTTTATTTCCAAACAATGCAAGTAGTAGCTTTGACAGGAACACTGACCCCTGTCCCCCCCTCATAAACAAATCCAGATTCATTTTAAACCCCGTGCAGTTTCTTGGCCCTGCAGCATCTGTCAAAGAGCCGGTTCAGCATCTCAGAGCTTGGGAGCTGTAACTTAACTTCCACCCTGAAACTGTTTGGCTTGTTCTGGTGTATTCTTGTGCTAATGCCAATTTTCTGTCTAAGTAGGCTTCTTTGCTTTGTTGTGCTTACTTCCCTGCCATATTTCTACAGGGAAAGCAGAGTGTTTTTGCATCTTCTCTTGGAAGATTGAAATTCCGTTCTCCCTGACTCACTCCTCTCTGTACTTGTTACAGGGGAGGATCTCTCCTGAATAAGGCAAATGAGGCACCCCGCTCTACCAGTATCCCTGGAGAGGATCATTGATAGTTCCCCAACTCCATTGGCTATATCTGGCCTGATATACCCTAGGGCTGCACTTGGTTTTTCCTCTGCTGCAGGGTGCTTTGGCCCTGTAGGCACCCTGGTAATAGCATATCCCAGCTTTATGTGCCTAGTTTTCATCAGCTAAGGGGCCTTTCTTAACGGGGACTTTCTTAAACTACTCTTAGGTCTGTGACTCCTGAGACCATCATCATGTTCCCACAAGATTTCCCCTTCTAAATGCCTCTCAATCTCACATCTTCAGCAAACTGAATTTGTATCTTCCCATATTTCTCCCTTCTTTGAAGAAATGCCTTTCCGTTTCTCTTTGCACTCAGATAGAAGTTGTTGCTTCGTCTCACTGAGACTCCTTTGCCTCGGCAAAACCTGGAGTCTCTCCACGAGGCTGGTTAAAGAGATGCGTCAGTGGAAAGAAGTGTCCTTGCTTGGCCATCTCTACAAGGACTTGCCTGCCTGAGCTTTGCAATTATGTGATTTTAATTGGCTTTTAATTTGAGAAGATTATATAATATACTTAAATGAAAACCACAGAGGTGTTGTTAATACATAGGTTAGAAATTGCAAACAAAATGATAAGTGGGTGAATTGCTTCTGAGCTCGTACAGGCAAATTCACATTTACTTTCCCATATACTTAATATGTAATACACCAGAAAGTCCATAATTAGAAAATTATACGGATTTAAAACCTATATTGCAAAAATACATTTCAGTGGCTCTGGAGGTTGCAGACATGTTTTCCATGTAGAGCTGTATGTTGCATTTATGCTGATTTAATCATTCATTAAACATTAGTAAGAGGCCAATTATGCTGTTCAAGAATAAGATGTTTTACGAGAAAATGACAAAAAGATACATGTAATCATTGAAATGCCAGTTTACAATCAGATAGGATGGGAAATAATCCCTTTAGCAAGCTTAAGCTTTTACATATTAATGGCAACATTGGGGAGAGTGGGAAGAGGGCTTTAACAGCCCTGCGGGCTTCCGGCCCTAATCAGAAAGTGAGTGCTTACGGTGCTCCGGACAAAGATTTAATGGACTGGTTTATTCTGTGGCAGAGGTACCACGAGACTTGCTCTTTAATTGCCTTAACTGTAGTTTAACAAGTGTGTGTCTACACGTAGATATATAACCACGAACAGAACAGGGGCTGGAATTATCTTCCTGACTCTTCAGAGTGTTGAGGTCTTCTGAGGAGGGAACAGAGTGAAGAGCCACTGGGGCGTTTCCGTACTTACGTTTCTGAAGGTCCATGTCCATCACTTTGTGGAAAGGGGACTGAGATGGAGGCAGGACATACTGGTAAAATCACACCTGTGAAGTCATGGCTGCTGTAGAAGTGGGGAAGGACAGAAACTCGTTTTTCCACCTCTCTTCCAACACAAGACTTAGGGGCACCGTACAAATCTCTTGGGTCGTAGGTGCAAAATAAACCGGAAGAAGTGGTTCCTCACATGGCGTGTTGGGAAGCGGTGGAACTCCTTGCTGCAGGATCCAGTGGATGCTCTAAGTTTGCATAAATTCAAAAAGCAGGCAGGTAAATTCATGGAAAGGTAGTTGTTTGGGAGCTGTTCAGCATCATCTTCCTCTTGCTCTGCAAGTTTCTCAGCTGCAAATTTTTGCACACTGGGAAAATGTGCTATGGAAACATCTGTCTGGTTTGCAAGCCTGCCCTTAGCCATTTGCTTTCTGTGGCTGTTGGAGGCAGGATGATGAGTCAAATGGACCTTTCAGCTGCACCAGCACAGTCATCCTTATGTTTTCATGTGTGTATGTATGTGTATTTACATGGGTAAAAGATATTTTTTAAAAATCTCTTTTCATGACCTTGCACAGACTCAAGTAAGAAAATCATTCAATGTTGTTTCTCTCACATACACCATGTACCAGAGACCTAAAGAAGACAACATTGAGCAAACCACGGACTGCATTGCTGAAAGAACTGAGACTGCTTTGGTGTGCATGAGATCAGAAAACAGAAAAGGCTACACAAGGCCAAAAAACACCAGTGGTAAGCTAAAAAAAAAAAAAAATCGTTAAATTTAACGTTCTCCTGAACTCTGCTTCCAAGTCACTCACCTTTGAGTCTCTCTGGGTACTTTCTGGGTCTGAAAATCTTGCAGCTCCCAGGTTTCCTCTGGGATCTGGGCTCTCCTGTCTTTTTTTCTAAGCACTTCTGGACTGGAGGCTGAGTAGGGTTAGGCAATAAAAATCCATTGTGATCTGAGCAAACACTCAATCCTTATGAAAACTCAAGGACAGGAAGCCCAGAGGTATAGGGACTTGTTTTCAAGGAAAAAAAATGGATGTGGGACCAAGAGGTCCTGGGCAAGAACAGAAAAAACCAGGGAAGACCCTGTTGAGCAGAAGATGGGTTCCAGACAAACTTCAGTAAAGCGTCACTCCAGCCTCCCAGGGCCACACCAAGCATTGATGTTCTCCGACTGCTTTACCCACTGGTACATCTGGCTGCCCAAACACACAGCCCCCTTTTTCCAAATCCGGTTGGTCAGCTGTCCCCGTTGCCATGCCGGCCTCTGGGCAACGGATCGGAGCGGTGCTGTTGAGAGGGAGAAAAATGTATTCCAGCGATAATATTGAAGGGTTACAGCTGCCAAACACACTGTGTCTGTGGAAACACCTGTTGAGTAGCTGTTGCAGTGGGAAGAGCAAGATGAAGAAAGACAGCTGTAAAAGTGCCAGCAGCAGTAGGAAGCTCTACCAAGACTGCTTTGTGCCAGTTAGAGATGTGCCAAATTATTTGGCTGCATTTCAAATATCTGGGTGTCCACTACATTTGCCAGCTCGCGCTCCCAGGGAATACTTCAGCATTAACACCACTACTGCCATGCTCCCGCTGCTCTTCCACTTTAATTTCAGCCTTTATGGTTCTGTATTTCTTTTATTTCTAGTTCCTCCTCGTTGCAAAGGAAAGCCCAGTATTGCAGTGCAGAGCCCAAAGTAAGGGCTGGGATCTGCAGCTGGTAGGAAGACAAAGCATTGCTGCAAAGGTTTTTGGCAATTGGCTTGTGAGATCTGCTGGGTTATTATTTTGTCTCTCCTGTTGTTGTTGTTGTTGTTGTTGTTGTTGTTTCCCAGAGAATAATTTTATCTTTGACAAGCAGTTATCTAACCTGGACACTTCTCCTGCCTTTCCATGTGGAAATCCTTGGAACTGCAGAGCTCGGCTTTGGGAAGTTTACAGGGGGAACGGAGCTGAAATTTGAAAGTTGAGGTGGGCTGGACAGGTGGTAAGGTGGAAATACAATGGCAGAATGCTACACAGAAATATTTCCAAATGCTTTGTACCTATTCTGGAGGACTTACGTGCCATCCACAGCACTGGTGATACCCAATGAGGAATGACAGAGCTCACAGCTGGAAGGGGAATTTCTCTTTTCAGAGAGAATCTTTCCTGTATTAAAAGCGCTCTCTATACAAACAAGGAATGGAGAGAAAATGGAGTTGTAGAGTAATGAGAATCTGGTTTAGGTGATACTTCTCCTAACGCGCCCAAAGGGTGTAGGGTCGTGCCCTGGACCATACCCTCCCTGTTCTTCCTGACTTTCCTTTAAGCCTATCTGCATCCCCAAAGCCCTGTAAAAAAAGCCACAGTGTAAATTCATTGCTTGTCCACAGTAAGACCTGGAGGTATGCCCCAAGTTAAGCTTGTCTTTGGAAGAGTTTTGAAAGCTAAAATGAGCAACTAAATCTCAAAGAATTAAATTGTTGATAAAATAATTCCTGTAACTCTCCCAACTTCTCGCCTTGTCCCAGTGAATACCAGGCAGGCCAGGAGACCCCTGAATTGCCGTGCACTGCTGTGCCTATACCACTGCAGCAGTTTTATTGCTTTGCTTTTTGACACAACCATCTGTTGTCACGACTTTTTAAAATTCCAAAATCCTAAGAATGATCAAAACCTCCCCTGGACCAAGGAGCTAATACTTTTCTCAGGGAGTTTTTCTTCTTCCCAGGAAGATTTTTCTGTTAAGTGTCTGTGGGAAAAATTAATCTTCCTCAGTCTATTTATGCATATTTCCAAGATATCCTTATCGATGCGAGTTGGTTAGCCCTGGAGGAGGTATTTCTCTGCTAGGTACCGTCGCTTTGCTGGTTGCAGATTGAGATGGAAAGAGCTGAACTCCCCACAAAGAGAATCGTCGTGTCCTACCCAATTCGTGTGCCTCCCCTCAGTATGTGGTAAACCTTCTGGGGCGGAGGTTCACTCCTGTTGTTTATTTTTTTAGCAAAATAGGGTCCTGTTTGAGCTGGGGTCTCTGAGCCTGACTGTAATGCACATAACAACAGCTAAAACAAAACTCTTTCTCATGCCTTCCCTCACCACAAGACCCTTCTTGACGATAAAGCCCATTTATTAAAGAACACAAATCTGTGCTTTTTGAATGAGAGAGAAAATAACACTCCATACATACTGGCATAAGACCAGCTATGTCCAGGACAATTTAGTTTTCCCTTCTGAGCTAACTTCCCAAACACCCTTTGCTCTAATTACCCTTTTATTTTCCCAAGCACATGTCAGCCTGTTCCTCTTCCAGACTCCTTAGGCCAGGTTTAGTATCCGTCTACCTGGCTTACTCTGATTTTACCTGCAGGTACAGGTCAAAGAGCCAGCGGTTATACCTCAGTAGAGCTTGCGAGACTCCTTGGTTTATCTTTGCTTCAAGACAATGGGGTGGCTTTACAGAAATTCCTGTCACTCTGATCCTGTCTCTGTGCTAACCAGCGAGGGAAGGACAGAGCTATTTTCCTCTGCATTTACAAATGTCCACTGGAACAAGAAAGCTATAGCCTCTTGAAAACTCTCTGGCTGGATCTCATAAATAACGAGCAAAGTCTCTGGCTGATGCCTTGGCCATAAGAAACTTCTCTTCAGACAACCAGAAAATTCATCTTTCCCATTAATCTTCCTGACTTTGATGCCAGATTCATGGTTTATGGTCTGTTCATCCTGAGAAAATGTTATCTGAGTAAATATTTAGACAGAATAAGCCTTAATCACAACATAGTTATGCTTCATTAAAGAGGTTTTCCATTTGCTTCATTCGGAAAATAATGCAGAATGTACCAGAAGCAAACAAATCGGGTCGATTTCCTATTCATGAAACCCTTTCTTTCCTCCACAGAAATAAAGGGCTAATTACTTGTTCAGAAGCCTTCCTTTTCTTCCTTCAGAGGAGGAATAGGGATACATTTCCTCAAGCTCACTAGTGTAGATATGCTTCTTAGGTGGTACCTAACTCCTCCCATTGCAGGTGAGTAGACTCAGAACAACACCGACTGCTGTCCTCTTAGATACCACCCAACAGTTGTGTTCATCTACGATCCTCCTCTGGTTGCAAAGACCATTCTGAATAAACCTACTTTTAGGAGTGGCCCCAACCTTGGTGAACTCCCAGGTCTCCTGGGAATGTAGCTCAGGCTGACTGTAGATCCCATTTCACCTTCAGACGGGAAACATCCAAGGATGAGTCCCCTGCCTGACACCTCCCATGTGCCCAGGGCTCGTACCCCACCTTTGGCCCCACGGCACAACCACAGGGGCAGAGAAAGTTGATGGCGGGGCTGACTAGTCTAAGCAGCTGATCCTGTCACAGCTGGGCGCATGCTAAAGGACCGATCCGAGAGGCACAAATATGTAAAGCGTAGGCATGGCGAATATGGCCTCGAAGCCCCTCTCCCCAGCCTTGTGGCCATATTACCATAGTAACTGACCAGAACATGTTTCTTTATCCTCACAACGTCCAGGCAAGGTGAAAAAGTGCTTTTGTCTCCGTGTGGCACAGAGGAACCTGTGTGCGGTGGCTCACCCAAGGGCGTGCAAGCAGGATGTGGCAGAACGATGCTGCCTTGTCTCCCACAGCCTGGGGCAGCACAGAAATGACAGCATTTTCCTTCTGTCTCACTCTAAGGAAATCGGTTGCTGCTCCTTCTTCATTTGCTGTTACTCTCCACCCATAAGCGCAGACCAGAATAACTGGGGGAGGTTGCGGGGAAGCTGGTGGTGGAAGGAGGCCAAGCGGTGTGTCGGAGTCAGTCCCTTTCTCCAGGGCATGGGAGAGAAGATGATTTTGCCTGCAGTGCTCATAAAAAAAAAAAAAAATTGATTTCTTTCATCTCTTTCCTGAGCAAAGGCCAGTGCTGAGCCTAGCAGATTATTCAATAAAATCCCATAAAAATATTAAACTTCTATATCGGAACCAAATTAAAATTGTATTTCATGATGTGAACAAAGGTGCCCAAGTCGATTTTGTCTCTCTCTCTCCCTCTTTTTTCAAATTTAATATCACACAGAAGAGAGAAACGAAATCTGTATTTAAAGGGCTGCGGAACATTGTGCATTTAAAGTGCACAGCAAGTCACTCCCTAAAGCACTCCATATGATATGTAAATCTTTTGATCTTTCACAAAATGCATGAGCTCCATAAAGAATAATGAGTACTAGCTTGGGAAGTACAATATTGACTGTCACTGTAGTGCACTTAGCCACAATTATTATTTGCATGGCTTTTGCAACATAACTGGAGGGGAAAGTCCCACGAATATTTTTAATGCATTCTAATAGCTGCTAAAAGAGATTTTATTTTATAATAGATGCATTCTTTCTTTTGGGTTTACAAGCATTTTTTTTTTCAATTTATTCATTACAATTTTTTACTCTTTATAAGAAAACATCTATGGCAAAAAGCAGAAGAGCGTATGAGTCCTGAGGAATGAAACAATTAACATCCTGCCCTACCATGGGTTGCAATAAAGCAGAGAAATCAGCAATAACGCTCATTTATTCTTTAAGCCAATGGGTAAATTTTAACTTGATAAACTATCTAGGTATTAACTGCCTGAGGGAGATTGAAGTGATAGACCCCCTTTGAGGTGTTTCCAAGAACCAGATACTCTACAAGGTGTAAATGCATGGAGATCCTATAGGATCCATTTGTCAGTGACTGCTGACATCAGTGGAGCCTTTGGGAGAAGCTGAGCCATGGCAGTCTGCATGCTGAGCCTTTCCCATCCTTCTTCCCAGCTCTCCAAGGATCCATCTCATACATCACCTCTCCTGTCTTGCAGAAGAAGAGATTTCTTCCATCATTCCTATGGACCCCAGCATCCTGTTTGTTCACCCAGGAGATGAGAAGACCGCAAGCTCTTGGTGCAGGAAAGTGAGGTAGGAATAAAGGCTACCATAAAGACCACATTAAATGAAGTAAAATTACAACCCTGTTTTCTGGTTCCCTTCCTGAAGCTCTGGATATCTCTCTGAAGGTCTGTTCCAAGTAGCTCATGCACTTTTTACCTGCGTTACAACATAAATCCAGAAGCTACAGAGCGTGGTTAGAGTTGGTTGAGCTGGCAGGAAGACGGTCAGCGCTCCCAGGAACACAAAACACAGCACATGGGCACGGGTGGCTCTGTCGTTCTTGGGTAGGAAAAGGCAGATCATTGAAGATGAGAATTTCTTGTAATAGAGAAGTGATTGGGTGGTCCACAGAGGCACTCAATTAGTTGACTTTCTCAGGGAGCAGTATGCCGGTATATGTGCGTGTGATCAGGCACTGACCCCCTGACACCTCTTTGGTGCACAGTTCACCCAGTCAGCAGGACAGATTCGCAGCTGAAGAAACAACACACGCACCACAGTCAAACCCCAAGATTGGTCTGTGTCCCTGGTGATCACTTGGTTCAGAGAAGAGACCTTTCCTTGTATCAGGCAATGACAATTCTTAATGTCTGCATTGATCTGGTCTCAAGGTCCACTCTACAAGGAAAAAGTAATGTTTTGGGGTTTTGTGCCTCAGTTTCTCTGATTGTAAAACAGGCAACGTGCCGTTTCCTTTCTATATAGCAGCACTTTGAGGGCCAGGGAAGAAAACATGATTAATGGTGTAGCTGAACAGTGATAGAGCACTGCAGTAGAAAACAGGACCTCTGATCTGAAGCAGGCTTCAGGAGGCCAAGGTGGTAACAGACACTTCCTGAGCTCACTGCACAATCAAAGCCCGTTTTCATCCAAAACAAGATTTGTGAACATTTTTTCAACCTGTTCCAGCTTCATCCCAACCTAGAAAGGATGCGGGACTTGAAAGATTAGTTCTGTCCATGGTAAGGAAGCATCAATGTCCCTTTGTCTGTTTGACTTCTTGGTTTAAACTCTGACATCATTGGGACTCACCGTTCCCATTGTTTCATTGCTCTCCTCCTTGAAGATTTGACTCCTGCTCAGCGTCAGTCATTCAGTTGGTCTTTAAAGGACTAATGAGACTAGAGCAGAGGATGATTTAGATCCTGTGAAGTGAGCTAATTGTTTCTGGTTTATTTCCTGATGCTGAATTGCCGTACATTTTCTGGTCTGGTTTTTGGTTTCCCAGCTTAGAAACATTGTTCCATGCACAAGCCCATCTTTAATGGTGAGAAAAGACAAATGAGTTTGGGTTGAATGACCATACTGTTGTCTGTAGAAAAATGAGATTATTGAATTTAAAGCTTTCCTTTTTAAGCTTGGACCATCAGGATTGTTTCAAAAAAAAGGATTCCTCTGTGTTTGTCAGAAACCAGCTGCACCAGTTCCCGAAGATCTACCGAACCTGTTTACCTGGTAAGACTTGTAGTGATTTTCCATAACATATTGCCATTTATAGTGATTTCAAGAGGAGAAAACCAAGCGAGATTATTCATTTCACATCCTCATGCAATTCTTTTGTAGGTGGCTTTCAACAAAGGGTGATATTGGATTACATTCATTTTGGTTCTTAATAAACGAGTAAATCTCCCATTGTTCTGTGTTGTCCAATTATAAAAGCAATGAATATGAGACTAAGCACTTCAAGATAACCATAGCTTTAAAGATAGACAAAAAGCTTTATAGATTAGGATCAGAATAAAACTGCCATTTTTGTAGCGTTTTGATGAATAATATTTTGTGAATTAAAGCGGTCTCTCTTAGGAATGTCCATAAATTACTCTTCAAGTAGGAACCACTGCAAATCTCAGGAAGAGTTTCCGAATATCTAGGGTAGGGAAAAGGAAGGGAAGTACATCCTTCCTAGAAGCCCTTTCCTCGCTGTCTGAAGAGGTGATTTTGAAGGGTATTCCCTGAGGTCTCTTTGCCCATAGGAGTCACCTGTTGGGATTTTCCTGAACCATTTCTGTTGCCGTCGCATTTAGGATGCCTTTTCAAATACGCGCCTTAGCGCATTGGAGAATTACATCTTCAGCACTTTGTAAAGGCTTAATTGTCAATAAAAACTAGCATTTTGAAGTCAGGATTTGCTTATTTTGCTTGGTCCAAAGCAAGGGTTTCCAAAGTCATCCAAGAACTGCTTCTGAGAGTTTTCTGGAGGTAATGAAGAAGAACAACATTGGTAACTGGTTTAAATACTCTGGGCAGGGGCTGGACCACTGTAGTAAAATTTTAAGCATCCAAAGCTGTGAAAAAAAAAAAAGAGTTGCAAACAACTGCAGCAAATACTCAGACCAGAATTCTCTGTGGGCTTGTGAACTGCAATCATTGCCTTACTCAACTCCGTAAGGATTCATGAGACATTTATAAAACCATCTATTAATCTATTAATTGCCAATCTATTCTTTGTCAGCAAATCCTTAATGGAAAGTAGAGCCCTCCACCCCTTTAATCCTCATAATCCTACCTCACATGCAACTTGCCAAAATTGTGATGTGGAATGGCTTAATGCTGTAAATTTGTCCATTGACAAAGAAGCAATGACACATGGCTCTCCCCAGTGGTGACACGGAACAAATGTCCTATCCGGTTGCTCATCCTAGTTGTAGGTTAAAGCGCAATGCAAAGGGAATGTGTGCCACAGATGTCAGTTTGGTAGAGAGGAAAATACGTAATGAAGAGATGCAGAAAGATGCACGTGGACGGGTGTGGGGTATGTCTAGATATCTGACAAGGTTTAAACCTTCGTCTCATCTGAGGGATGAGACATGCGTGGACCTTCATGCATGAAGGTCCAGCACCCATCTCTTCCCTCGACTTGGTCTAGGATGAATTTTTGCGTCAGGAAACTGCTATGGCCCCAGAGAAAGCCTGAATCCTCTCTTTGAATGCAGCCTGGGAGGGACGCCATGCTTGGCAGATGTGGCAGCAGCATTAGTGGCATAGCTCAAAGGAGGAATGGAAGGTAGAAGAGAAAATGTTCCCCTGCAGTCAATCGTCTCTGCACACCCTTGCCCTCTCACTGCTTCCCAGGTTTTCAAGCATCTTCATCTCTTCCTGGATAGCTCTTCCATTCAAGAGTGAGCTGCTGGGTGAAAATAATTCTTTCGCTCAGGATTGTCAGTCACATCATGGGACCATGCCTGAAACTGTAATCACACTCTTTCATCAGTTCTGCTGAAACAACCTGTTGTCTTTTATAATAACATTTCCATTGGGAATATTCAGATGCTGAGGCTAAAAACAACCATTTTACTACAACTACACACGCAGTGACTTTGCATCTTTATCTTTTTGATTTTCCAGTGGGTGTGTTTTTCTGGGTTGTTTTTCAGACCACATCCATCTGCTTCGTAGTTCTTACAAAAGCTGGTTTACATGCAATAATTGCCATTAAAACTGTGGAGAGAAAGCTCCGTGCACAAATGCATTGTTTTGTTCATTTTAAAGCACACAGAAGCTACAAAACTACATGAAGCTGATTGACAGACGGGTTTATTTAATTATTACTTTCAGAAACACGTTCTCTATCTTGCCCATAGCAGGTGCAGGCTGTGACGTGGCATTTGCTCTGGTAATTATGCAGTTTTTTGTAAATAGCAGAACAAGTCAGGATGAAAGATAGCGCTGCCCTCAGGTTGTGGGAAATTATTCAGCTTTCTCTTCACCAAATTTCAAATGATACGTTTAAATGATAAGGTCGCTTTGATTCCTGTTGCACCTCCCACCCTCCCCACTCCCAACTCTAACTCCTGTGACATGAGTCTGGGAGAGAGAGAGGAAGAGGGACTGGACGCTGGGTACACGGAAGGGGCAGTTTCTGATGGGTGTTGTTATTTCAGTGAGTTGTTGCGGGAACAGAGTGAATGATAAAGGTGATTTGGGTACCCTGCACGGCAGTATAGCTTTAAAGGACACTGGGATGTAAGAATTAAAGTGGTCCTTTGGTAAGGCTAGTTCTTTCCCAGGGGAGGCACTGCAGATACTCTTCCTGTTATATGCCCGCAGCCAGTCTTGCTCAGGTCTCCTCCAACCTCCTCCATCCTGTGCTTCATCCTGCTCTTCTTCTGTGTTTGAAGGAGTCCGTACTCAGAGTTCAGGCCATTTTCCAGCATCCCCATCCCATGTTTCTTTCTGTAAGCCAGGGATAAATAATAGGTGCTGTGCAGGCAGATGGGTGTACTCAAATTCTTCTCTGAGAGAGACAACGAGGAATGCCAAGGCAAACATCCCCCAGTCATCAGGAGATCCTTCCACAGAGAAATGGAATCTCTAAAGAGACTTCCCATCCTCTGCCTGTAAACTGTTCCCTGAACATCCCCCCTTAGGGTCAAAGAACACCATGGTGGCTCATGGCTGTCAGCTACATTCAGATTTGGATCTGGGGCTCCAAAGGAGTAACTGCCCTCTTTCACATTAATTTAAAGTAACGGGAGATCAACAACTAGAGCCTGTTCCTGTGATCCGCTCAGAGCAGATCCACAAACAGCTCTTTTGCAGGAGCGTGGAGCTTGCACGCTGCCCAATGGCTTCAGCAATGTGAGGATGTATAAAATCTCCAGCCGGTATTTCCGAACTTGGGTGCCTAAAAATTTCCATCAGGGCGAACATTTTCAAAGCCAGCTAACAATCTTGTGGGCTTCTTTTGACTACTCAGTTTGGTCCCCTTGAAGTGGCTCAGCTGGGTTACCCAGGACCACGAGCCACCCTGGATAGGTCCTGGGTCCAAAGCCACATCTAGGAAATTTGGTATCAGTATCTCCATTCTCAGCTCACGCTGTTGCGAGGTGCCCCATGTTTTATCAGATGTACTGATGTACTTGCACTTTGCGCTGAAATCAATAGGAATCGATGGTGTTTGGCATCTTCTGAAGACACAGGCTTGCTTACTGATGGCAGTGTGTAAATAACAGGTTCTGAAACAGGCACCCTTTGGAAATGTTAGCTTCTCTGCTCTCTGTCAAGTGCGTAGTGAAATGAGGATAAACCTGCCAATGAAAATGTGTGTTCGGTTTATATAAGAGCTTAGCTGAACAATATAATGTTTCAATGGAAGGTGCAGCGTACGTATATGAATGAAAATCAGTTGATTGTTACCATGTGTCTATCAAAATGAAAATAAGGTCATTCACAAATCTTAGCATTTTATGGAGGGGAGGAATATTTTTTTAATTAGGATTAAAAACATTATCTACTTAAAATGTGCCCATGCATATAGTTCTGGCATAGCCTATGGCAACACCTATAATTTTAAAATAAAACTGTTTTTTCCAAGAAGGAAGTCATTTTGAGTGATAACTAATTTAGATAGTGCTAATTATATTGGTTGGAACTTGCAAGGGAGTCAATGGATAAAAAGTTGATTAAAGCAAAGTTATAAAACAACAATAAAAAGCTTTAACTCTGCTCTTTAAGATGTTCTGAACATTTTAATGTTTGTTCCTGCCAGCTCTCTTAGCTGGGCTGGAAAGTGAATGTTCCTATACACCTGTTTGAAATTAAACGAGAAGAAAAAGTAAGACCTTCTCGGTCAATTTAAGAACAGTGGGTGTATTCTACATCCTGAAATACTGCTTAAGATGATATAATAAGTTACACACCAATGTAATTTATCTGATCCTTTGGTTATGTATGTTCTGAACCAATGGTCAGTGTTACTGTGGCTGAGACAAGCAAGGAGGAGCAGCTGATAGGACCTGTGAACGTTTCTACCTCATGCAGCAGTGCCAGGCATTGCCTGGGGTGGATCACTATAGGTCTTCCAAGTGCTTTAGATGTCTTACGATATGATATAAATTCAGCTGGAACCTACACTTATGAAATTTCTTCTGGAAGTGCTTTTCCAGCTTGGATCCCATAGACCAAGAATGCCTCATGTCTACTTCCAGCTGTTCCATCTTTGGTTTTACATCTGCAGCGAACCCTGCAGCCTTGCTGCTTCACAGCTGGACGTGTTGTCTGTAATGCAGGAATGGACAGATCCATTCATGGCTTTGTGGCCATGAAAAGCACAGGTTTGACAGACTTGCCCACAGTAGAGGCAGTTAGGGTTCCTCTGCGCAGGCTAAAATTCTACCTTTCTCGATCTTCAAGTCCTTCTGCTGGAAAAGTGAGTTTAAGTGACCTGGCAGAGAGTGTCCAAAGCACAGACCTCCTTGAGAGGATGGGGAGAGTCAAAGGAAGAACAAGGTGTAGTTCTAGTTGAATACTGATTCTGTTGATCACCTCACTCTGTTTCTCAAGCCGTGTGTTCCCTACCTTCCTGACTGAATAATTTACACAAGAAGATGGTAAGGTTAGTGAGTTTTCCTGAGAAATCAGGAAGATCTGCCTGTGAGCTGCAAAAAAAGCTGATGCTTTTATCCTAACTGCTGGATCTTGCCTGTGAATGTCCTGGTTTCCCCCAGCTGTATGCGGTGTCTCTTCCCACCGTGTTGTGGCTCATGCTCAGAAGTTTCTCCGATGGGAGTTAGGCTTTTGTGCTCTCAAATTGTGATATTTGGCCCTGGTGGAACATCCCAGGACAGTGCGTTGCTGTGAGGAGCGACAAATTGAAGGCAGCAGCAGAAATAGAAGGCAATACAAACACTCCTCATACATTGTTTGTGTGCTGCTCCGCTTGTCCAGCTGCAGGAAGGTGAGGTTTTTGCCTTTCAGGCTGTTTTCCTACTCAGATTAATCATCACTGTTCACAGTGAAGACCACGTGTGCCTTAAGATTTTTTGTGTAACACAAAATTCTGATTATGAAGCGAGGAGGCAATTTCACTTTTCCAGTTCAAATTCAGCATTATTTTTATTATTGGTGTTTCTAGGGTTCATATTTTATTTTATTTTAGCATAGATCTATTTTTCTTGATTTACAATTCATGGCACCCTACGAGCACTTGAGCATTTTGAAATTGTCTAAAGAAGGGATAGATGTTAAAAGAAAGGGAAAAGCAAATAAGAAATAGAGATATTTAATGTACATGAGCTCAACAGTCTGTGAGCAGCCTGGCATAAGTCATCCTTTAATAGAGCTGTAAGAATAATTAATTTTTCAGTTCAGCGGTCAAACTGAAAAACTGTGAGGGAGGAAGGAGAGGAGGTGAGTGGGGTGGGAAGAAACAAGGAGAAATGTTTGGGTCCACCTTAAGTCGCAATTTCTCATTTTCTCTCAGTGAAGCGAAACAAACACATGTATTATCTGTTCCTTTGAAAGACGGCCCTAGCTGAGTTTCTAAACAAAACCTTCCTTCTAGAAGCAAGGCCTGAAGATCCTGCCTCCATGGTGGTGACACAGAACATCTTTGCTTTTCTGAAATTTCTCCTTCACCTTTCCTGGCCAAGCCCACTCAATAAATTTACCATTAGTGTGCAAAGACCTTTATTAAACATGTAATTTGTCAAAAACTGCTGCCCAGCTTCAATCTGATTCTGCAGCATCATTTTCTCCCACTTCTCAAACTATGGACCCTGGAAGGTAGTTTCTGCTGGAAGCAAGACCCCTGCTTTTAAGTCGACTAACAATAAGTTTACTTTTCTGAATGAACTTTTCAAGGATGTTCTAAAAGGATCCCCCAAGCCTCCAGGAGTAAGTTGCCCAGGGCAGGGGATATCCTATGGATAAGACCATGGATGATCTCAGAAGACCTGGATTGCCGCTGCCATGAGTTGCAGCACAGGGTTTGTTCTATCATCTTCTTCTTCCCTCTTGTAGGAGCCACTTGTTTTCACTGTATTATAAAAAACAAACCAGACCTAAAAAAATATAGAGAGGTGCCTGGCTGATAAACTCATAAGGGTAAATTTCTTTGTGGATAATCAGCAGAGAACCTGAAAACCAGAGACGCTTTAAGAGCACACGAGCAAAAGAGGTTGCTATAAGAAAAATCTTTGAAGGGGTATTATCCAATTAGTACTGATAGCTCTGCTAATATGGCAGCAATTAAAATGTTGTTCGTGAAGTAAATAGGAGAAGACCTAAATATTCTTTGGACTTACATCTGAATAATGCTCTAATATCTGGTGGAATAATTATAATGAAGCTGTAAGTATTCGCTCATCAGTTGTTTACTGAAATAGCAGTCTGTTTAATCAGTAGCAATGCATTCAAGGTGACTAAATATTAAATATGATTGGCAGCTTACTGCTTGGGCTAAAACGATTAAGTAACATGAGAAAGAAAGTGACAGGTGACTTCAGTCCCCTCGAGGAAACATGCCCCAGCCAGGAAATGGGTTGAGACTTCTAATAATATTGGTAACAAATAAGTGCTGAAATGTTTGCTTGCAGCAGTCAGTCTGGAAAGGAATGCAAATCCTGTTATACATCTTTTTCATCTTGGTGAGGTTGCAGTGGCAGCACTCGCCAGCTCTGAGGTACGGTGCATTTTAACTATCCTGCAGAGACACACACTTGCTTGAGATGTGTTGGATTGCCATGGCGAAAGCCACCCCAATCCTCAGCGATGAAACAAATGCAACCGTCCCGGTGCAGACTGGCTGAGCCGTCGTGGCCTGATGCGCCATCGGTTGTGTGGTCTCTCACGTTCACCCTTTTTGGAATCTTTCCTTGCTACGTATCCCGTTAAAGCAACGGATTCAGTTGGACAGACGGGGCTGGGGGATGAATTGCAGATTGGTTCCAGGGGCCTCTGAGGGTCAGTGTGAATTGGCGTTTGCACCAGGCTCTGGTCTGGGGTTGCTGGTTGCAGCTCCAGAGAGGGAAGGCAGCCAGCAAGGCATTTCCAGCACACTGTTTCACAGAGGGATGCAAGGTCATCCTTTCTCTAGACTTCATACTCAGTGAAAGCCTTTGCCACTTTGGGTAAGCCCATGTTTCTGTTTCTAGGGGGCTGAGGTTCCTAAATCCCTGCGCTGATGAAAGCTTCCCCCCCAGGGGGCACCATATCCTGCTGGTACGTTAATTGTATCTAATGCTAACTCAAGGCTCAGGTAAGGACAAACATCTGTGAGATGTCCACGCCAGAATATGCAATAGAGTCACCTTCCCCTGGGCCACATCCTGACAACCTCTCTGGAAAGTGTTTGCTCCCTGGCAGGCCCGAATCAAAGCACCGCTCTTCCTTAGCGAGCGTGACAAATTCTCGCCCAGCTGCTGGTGAGCCCCAAATAAAGACTAAGAAATTGAAGCACAAGTTAGGAAAAGAAACTGGCGGGGGTCATGCAGGATATCCATAACTGGACCAAAATCTGAGTCCAGTTCTTCTGTCTTCCACCCCAGCACTCTCTTTTCCAGCTGGTCCTTCCAGGTTCCCATGAGCATCTCCCTCCTTTCTGGTTCTGTGGAATAGGTGTCGAACCTTCAATCTGCTGTAGTCACTGCTGCTGCTGTTGTCTGCTTCTCAGTCAAAGTAGCGCAGTAAGGAAGTTGGGGAGCTTGGGGCAGCTACAAGGGCTGGAAGAGAGACTCATTTCTCTTTCCGTGTCCCTAATGGGATCCTAAGTGTAGTATAGACATGAGTGTCAATGCCCTTTTACACAGAAAATAGAGAATGAATTCCAAACAGTACTGGAGACAGCTGACCCTTTTAGCACAATGCTTAAATATTCTAGTGCCGTGCCAAGGCAGCATGTGCAGAGTAAATATTTTAATCCCTAATTAATCACTTTGGTTAGATTGGTAAAACAGAAGTCTAATGAAAATAATTTGAAATTTCCTTCATGAATAATTGCATTGTTCAGGGGATTCTGGGAAGAGTCAACTGGCTGACCTTCCATTCTTGGGCTGCTCTATTGCTATGAGACTTAATTTGTGTCCTTCAACCCTTTTCAGTCACCGTCACGAGATTAGAAATACCTTTCATGCAGTTTAGCAGCAAGTAAGCGAAAGGACAGTGCAGTCAGCAGAGAGGTAAGAAATTAGCACATGCTTCCCTGCGGTGAAACACATACAGTATGGCACATGGGACAGGGGCAAAGCTTCTTTTCCACTCCGTGTCCCTTCATTATGTCCTGAAGATGATGGATTGCGTTGTTTATTGAAGTATTCATGGCCATTTTTAATTAGAGAGGTGAGGTCTGCGGGTGCCAGGGCTTTGGGTATTTGCAGGGCTGGAAAAGAATTTGCTTGTTGATACGTCCTGGTGACCGGCACCGTGGTTGGTCCTGTGGCTCCAGGGGAATTTATTTCCTCCTGCAGGTCCTGTCTTTCCGGTGGCCTGGTGTTAGGCGCCAATCCTGCCTGGACAGGATGGGTTGGCCAGACTGGTCCAGTGAGCGCAGAATTACACCCTCCCTGCTCCCTTCACCTTGCATGTCTCTACTGCATGTCAGCTACAGTTTGCTGTGGAGGGATGATTTAAGTGCAGCAAAGTCTGTGGTCCTTCCACAGACTTTCCCCTTGTTGTATACCCACAATATAGTGTCCTCTATCTCAGTTTAGATTTTCTTGTGCATGATGGCTGCAACAAAGGATTGTGCAGCTGGGAGTGGTCAAGACAACAAGATATGTTGTGAAGGCAAGGATATAAAAACACATCTTAGATTGATAGACCCGTGAGTACCCTTCCCAGGTGGGGTCTTTCCCCAAGCTGTTGTAGAGCAGACCTGTTGTTGGAAGATTTGTTTGCTGTAGAACTGCAACTATGTGCCTACTAAAGTTGGATTTTCTGTGGAGAGGGCAACAGCATCAGACACTGCAAAGCTGCTGGGTTTCTCTATGTTTTTCGTGGAGTTGCTTTTTGTCCAGGATCGTGTGTTCAGCCTTTGAAGTGGCCACCAAAGCATGTGGGATTCATGTGACTGCACAGGTCAAGGCTTTACGCTGCCTGCAGTGATGTGGGAGGACAGGGAGTGAGAGGTGGGCCATGTTACGTGGCTTTTCTGCATGCTCCTCGTTCCCAGCAGTTGGGTTGGGCATCTTCTTGCAGTCACTTGATCCTGACTCCAACTCCAAACTCTGCTGTGTGCTCCTCAGAGGCTGTGGCTGAGAACATGAGTGGAGGAAAGCAGGGTGGGGGGCAAGAAGTAGCACAGGGGCAAGGAGGATGGGCAGGAGCGTAATCAACAGGGGCTGGATTTCGGGCTTAGGGAGATGAGGAGCATGGGGGGAGCAGCTGTATCATACGTAGGTCAGAGAGGAAATGCAAAAGTAAGTGGTCATGAAATACGTGACAGGAGGATTGACAAGGGCAAGGTGGCTTGGATCCTGATTTGCGGGTTGGTCGTCTAGAAGACAGGAGTAGAGCTATGAGTATGGGTCAGAGTCTTGCTTTGGGAGAGCGAAAGGTGTGATAGGAAATTATTTCTTGGGCCAAGAAACATGGCTGTCCTTGCCAGTGCCTCTAGCGAGCTGGGGATGCATGTGAGCGTGGCTCCAAACAAAGGATGGTGAAAAACTCTACTAGAAAGTTTTTTCTCTGTATCAGGGGAATGACTTTTGAGACAAACAAACAAATTTAAATCTTCGATTTTCTTTTAGAGGACAAATAACAATCACTGCTCTTCTGCTAGTGGTTTTACCTGATGAAGCCAAACTTCTTGCAACAATTATCACTTCATAGCATCTTGCAATCTCCACTTTCATTTGTGGTTTTTTTTTTCTCCCACATTCACTAATTTACTTTTCTATTCATCTAGTTGCCACTTATCAGCCATGGAAATTTACAGATATTAAATTAGCTACAGGAGGGCTCTGATATTGTCCCCTCCATGCTAGAGAAACCTATTGAGAACTGAAGGAAAAATTTTTAACGAAAACTGAATGAGAAGGCTATAAAGCTCAAACAAAGTGTGTTCCCTACCTCTCAAGATCTGGATGCATGCAAAATTTCATGAAAATTACTCATAAAATGGTATATTATTTGTTGCTTCTTCAGCCAGAAGTGTCATTGAAATATTTTCATTCAGCGAAAAATATATTGGCTGATAACGGTAATTAATGTACTGAACCATTTAACAAGGAGATAATAAAGGATATGAAGGGTTTGAAATAAAAAATGTGACCCTCACCACAGGACTTGAACTTGCTACTTTTGACAATATAAAGAAAAGCCTCTACCCTTTAGGCTAGAAAATGTCTTCTCCAGTTGATATGAAGATCATAAACGAATATAATGAAAATGAACCCTTGGGTTTATGTGTTGAAGAAAGGCTGTGGGGAAGGAAACTGAGTCTGTGAGTGTCTCCATCAATAGGGTGAATATTCAGCAGTTTGGAGTTTTAGGGTGATTTTGTCCAGACCAAAATGGAGGATAAAGCTTAAGTTTTTACCTCTCCACTGTGATGCTGATGCTCAACACAGTGCAGTCTTTCTCCGTGATCATAAACCAAAGCTAAATAAAACCAAGCCCCTCTTGTGAAGGAAACAGTACAGAGACTCCTTGCAAGCCAGTGGAGCTTTTGCCCTTGTGGAAGCTGCCTACAGACTTCGGGCACAACAGGCAGTAGGAGCTTGAAGGACATAAGGAGAGACTCAGTCGCCGGTGTGCAGTAAATCAGCCTTGATTTTAACCCTGTGCCTGGTTTCAGTATCATCTCATGGTAAATTCTGCATATTGCCCCTGATGCAGAAAGTGGGCAGTCTGGAAGTTCAAGGGGAAGGTGAAGGAAAACAAGGGGTAAATCCATGTCTGCCTATTGGCAGAGCCAGTAGGGCCAGCCAGGAGAAGTCAGAAGCTCCTGAGTCTTTTGGACTTGCTGGGGCAAATTGAGATTTGCTCCATAACACTCAGATTTCCTCGGAGAAACAAACAAAAGTAAAGTAAATTGAAAAATTAAAAATACTCTGATTCCTTTGCAATTCTCTCAGATATTATTACTTTGACATGAAGAATGTAAGAGAGAACAGATACAGTTAAAGTTTGCTTTGCAGCCTATATTTCCTTTGCTCTATATTGAGGGAAACCAGCTTGAGATGCTACTGAATTTAGCCAGAATACTTGAATCAAAATGTTCATTAATCCGAGGAGGTTGAAATCATTTTGAGCACCCCAAAACCCACCCTGCATTATGATCTGATGGTGGGTAAACCTGCACCCTGTCCAGAAGACAGAACTGGGCATCCGCAGCCCAACAATGGACCAGAATATTGACCCAGCATTAACACACATGGACCTTATTGGCAGCAGTGACCTAAACACAGGGAGAGTCCAGAGCTGTCCTGAAGATCAGAGCAAGAGCCATTGCTAATACAGGAGAAGCTGGAGCCTTGTCCGGAATATTGAACAGAGCACAGGGAGCGCTGAAACCCGTCTGAAATCCTGGGTGAAATCCAGGCAATATTTTTGCAAATTAAAAGCTGGCGTGTCAGAGAAATACAGTCAGGAACTACAAAGGCACGGGAAGCCTGATGGTCTCTGCAGCCTGCTGACTCAAACTTGCTGCTCTGGGTTCCTAGCGAGCCGTTTTAATTGAAAGTGAGAGCGTCTGTTGCAAAAGGTTGGGAAGTCCTGCTCTAATTGACTCTTTCTGGGGTTAACTGTTGCAAAGAACGAGTCAGATCCCAGCACCAGGAGTCCGTCCTCCCACAACATTAATTACTTTGGTTACATTTCTTAATCAGCACCACTTGGATCCATCCGCGAGATCGCTGGCGCCGTGCCAGCACCGCCACTCCGACTAGATGAAATACACCGCGTGGGCGAGGGGAGGAGGGCGAGCTTTGCTGTGATGTCTCCTCTCTTTGATGCTGAACGGGTTGGTTTTCTGACACAGACCTTCCTGTACAGCTTCTTTCTGTAACAGAGCTGTGGGGTTGTCGTCATTGTGGGGTTTGTTTGGTTGTTTCTTTAACGGACCTTCCAGCGTTTTGGAGGGTTGTGATTTAAACAAAGGGGGTCCTGCGAAAGGCTATGTCTGGGTGCTTTTTCCCAAAACAACCAGCGACAGGTCTTGACGTAGCTGCAAATTAAAGCAAAGGTGGGGACAAAGAGGCCCTGCTAAATCCCAGCTAAATCTACCTGCGATGCTTGCTGTGCAACAGCTGGAGGTGGGACTCCGTCTGCACCTGCTCATTGCATGGAAAATCGGGGCCTTCAGAGCTGGACAGGTCACAGACCTAGAAACAAGGGCTTGAAGACTCTGAGTCCCAGCAGGGCAGCCAGGAGGAGCAATACGTGCCTTGGAGCACAGAGCCATCTTGTCCCACCTTGCTCAGGGCTGCTGCTCAGGAGTTGTCTTTGGGTTCCTCACCCCATTTTCATCCCCTTGCTCCAGCACACCTTTTTCAGCTTAAGACTTACGGTTTTATCCCCTCCAGGGTGTGCAGGAGGCTGCCACCCACTCGGCGCAGCTCCTAGGGACTCCTCACCAGACGTCTAGGGGTTGAAGGCGATGGGAGAAAGGATGTCATACCTTCATGTTGCACTTCTCTTGTAGGCAGAGGGTAAAACCAGGGCATTCTCAGAAGTTGTCCTCTGCAGTCATTCCTCTAGGAAGGGAGGTTTTACATCTTTGTGCCCAGGAAAGGCGTTTGTGTAAACTGGGCCACCAGCTACTGAATTGGGGGAACTGCTAGACCCAGGGAGGAGCGTGGCTCCTTGTTTGGATCAAGCAGTTCGAGTCCTTTCCGCTGCCGTTTACTTTGGTTCGGCTGGTTCAGCTCTCTCTTCAGGCACAGGGTGAACCGAGAACAGCCACAGCACAGGTATTGGGAGGGATTACTTTTTTTCCTTGGAAAATTCACAACCGACTTTAATTAAGTTCTTCCAAAACCAGTAAATGCACAAGGCATTAGAGGGAGAAGGGGTGCGTGCCTGTCTGTTTGCCGGATGAGAGTTTTGTCTAACGAAATTTTGCTCGGCGGTCCCCATTGAAATAGGCTGTAGCCAAGCTTCAGGTGAGCTGATTCCCCGTGGCGTGGTTCCACGATCACACACTGGCGCCCGGTGGTGGTAGCTGGGGGGGTGGGGGCAGCCTTTCACCACTGATGGCCCTATAGCCTGTGCAAAGCATGTGCAAAAAGTTATAAAACTAGTGATAGCTATCGCTAAGACCTCCCGTGACATAGGTGTATTATTTCTTTAAATATCTTCTTTGGGTCATTGATGGCATCTCTGTTTTATTCTGTCGCTGGCACAGTGGGACCTGCTTTCACTGCCAGCCCCCCTAAAGCTGCTGGTTTTGTTATCACCCCTGCTTGTAAAACGTGTTATCTGAAACCACCTCTTCCTGGGCAAGAAAGAGGGTGGGTTGCGTTTGCCTGCACGGGGGTTATTAATCAACGATGTCATGAGCTCTCAATGAAACAAAGTCTTTGGATGTGGGGACCCAGAAAAATGGGCACAGTGTACTCACCAAATGTTCTTAGTAGCACATGTGAATTTCTTTGCACTCAAATTAAGCAGGATTAAAGCAGCTAAACTGTTGTTGCTCAGTTCTCTTGGATCATGTGACAAAGCCTGAATCGCTTTTAGTCACTGGTATAGGCCTAAGTCAGTCTCTTGATCTCCAAATTAATTTTTGAATTGAATGATTGTGTGGGGTTTTTTTGTCCTAATTGAGTCTTCAAGTGAAAAATGCTTAGCAAACAGATGGAAAACTGAGGACAAAAGGCTCTATTATGTAATAAAAAAAGGGAGAGTTCACTACAACAGTTTGAAATTAGTACTTGGAGGCTCTATTTAATGTTTTCTTTATAAAATCTCAAACAGTAAGCGCTACACAGGGTGTTTTGCACAGCTTGGTGGGAAACCATGAAAAAGGAAAAAGGGAGAAAATTCATACTGGCATAATGGATAGTCCAAAACGTCTGAGTAATTTATTGATCCTCTCTCTTCCTTTTTCTTTTATTGATATGGCAGAAGCAACAGTTTCCCCAGGAAGAAAAATGTTTCAAGGGAAAGCAGCACAAAGCTCAAAGGTAGTTCATGTTCCTGAAAACCCAGAGATTGCCCCTGGGTAAGGCGCTGGCTCGTTTCAAGTTCTGCAGGACTCTTGGGGCAACCCGGGGTTTTCTTGCTGTTCCCTGGACGCTGGGAAGTAACTCCCTACAGCTTTGGGAATAAGCTAATGAGCTTTAAAATCGTGCTGAGCAGGTCTGTACGAGGTCAGGGTCCTGCTGTGGGAGGCACTGCATGCACATTGCATCCCAAAATTCGTATTTTCCATAGGGAAATGAAGGGTGGCAGAGGCTGAACACTCTGCAGGCAGCTGGGCTGGGAGCAGAGGTGCACCAGGGCTTGTGGCTCGCAGATGGGGCAGAGAGAGTCACAGAGCCTCCACCTCCTTTGGGACAGTAAATTAACTTTTAAGGAACTTCTTGTCTTCTTTGTGCAGCCAAGAAGAGTTGGGTCTCAATCTCTTGTCTCTCTTGCTGTTGTTATTAGTTTGGGGGCAGTATGTGTGTGTGTGTGTGATTTTTCTTCTGCCTTTGAGGCACTCAAGCAAGGTGCCTCAGACCAATCTCTTGGCTCCATAATTTTCCTCTGCTGGGCTTCCTCTGCCTTCCAAAATATCAAGTTTGGCTTGATGGAAGAGTCAGTTCTGAACGACCTAAGACAGCACTGAGCTGGAATAACGGGAAAATAGCTGGAGCTTCTTCAAGGTGTTCTCTTTCATTCCCAGGTGCAGAGTGAATTAATATTGCTCCCTGCTAATGAACAGGAGTAAATGGGATTTATTGATAACTAGTGAGTAAATGGGATTTATTGATAACTACTGAGGTCCAATTAGAAATCCAGGTTAAAATGGGCCACCATTTAGCCGGCTGGCTCCTCCACACACAGCTCGTGGGTGACATTGCTCTTTGCCCATGAAACCCCTGTTGTTGCTCGCTGTAGTTTAGCACGAAGATTCATCACTGTAGTTGTGCTTCTGCCAACTGTTTTTCAATGGGTAGGACACATTTGTTTCATAGCTCTTTACCTCCTATTGTCCTGGCAACTGTATATTTTAAAAGCTGTCTCAAGTTACAATAATTGCTTAATATAAAAAAAGAGAAAAACCACCCAAACAGTAATTAATTTTTGTCCATCATTACTGGAGGGCCATCAGCTCTGTTGAGGTGCAGAGGCAACCAGCACCGACAAGAAAGCAGAGTTGCCCTTCTACACCTTGGTATTTGCTTCTATGTGCTGCTGCCACATTCTGTGGGAGTTTCAGAGTTTTATGGTTGGATAGAGCTTGGGCAGAAACCATTGCTGTGTTGAGCTCTTCCATGGCACTGCATGGTTTGGTCCTCTGTACATGATCTGTGGAGCTGCTGTATTCAACTGGGGCATCAGATTGCCCGTAAATACTGTGCAAAAGAGTTGGATCCTGTTTATTCAAAACCTCCTCAAATTTCCTTGCCTAACTTGATGAATGTTCGAAAGGGTCTGGCTAGGTGTGTCCTTTTTGGAATTTTCCCCAGTGAAGCATCTGGAGGATGCTTGGGGCTTACCAAACTTCACAGAAACCTGCATAGTATCAAGTCCTTCTGCTGGCCTTCATGTCAATGCTAGCATTTATCTCCCATTGGGAACTTGTCCTGCTCCTCTTGGATTAAAGGGATAGCCCTTGGTATGGAGAGGCAGCAGGAGGGTCTGGGCTATAGAATCTGAAGAGGAAAGTGACTGCAAACAGAGCAAGTATCTGCAACTTCTTTCCTGGGGTGAGGATGTGGCACTGAGTTCAGTACAAGTAGGACCTGGCTTCGTTCAGGCCATTAGTGACAAGGGGATATCAGCTGGATGCAAGAGACCTGTTGGGTCTAGCTCTTCACCGGGATATTTCCACAGGCCCAGGGCTGTACTGGTACTTGTGCTTGGTCTGCACTGCACTGTGTCCACCACGCAGCAGGAGGACCACGGGGATGAGATGGTTCCCGCAGCGGCCGCCCCTCTTCCCGCAGGAGCCCGATGGGTTTGCGACGCCTCTGTTAACAGCCGACGTTCAGCAGAGCTGCACCACAAAACCAGCTCTGCTGCCTCTCTGGGCTGCTGCCACCACACCCCACGGGTCTCCAGATCAGAACTAGTAAATCAACGTTCCTTCGTTTTCACGATTTTCCTGATTGAGGAATTTGGGGAAGGCTTATTCTCCTTTTCCCTGAAATAACAACCCGTGAGCTGGGGAGGAATGGGTCTAACCTTTCAGCAGAGTTCAGGCGCGGCAATGGCAGCAATTGTTCCTTGCCATCCCAGTGTAAAACTCTTTTCCCTTTCACTTCACATTATTTCTTTCCGCAGAACACTTTCAGTGCAGATAATGCACATGAAGGTACAATGCAGCCAGTTGTCTGAGAAAAGAAACCCGTTTTCTTCTAGTGGGTGGTAGGTAAGAATTACTAATCCAATCTGCTTGAGTTAACGCAAAACAAGGATTAGGGTAAAGTTCCCGAATATGTTAATCTTCCTTTATAGAAGCAAACTTTAGCACCGCTATCAACCCCGTGGTTTATAGTTCATGGGAACAATGAACCAATTAAACTTGAGCAGAAAAAAGTCTTGCACAAGTTTTCTGATTGTTACCTAATACTTTGAATTCTTTTGATTCTTAATTATTTGCCACCGTGTCATAGACAGAGGAAATAAAACGTTGTTTATTATTCATTAGACTGTTTCTAAACATATCCATAATTAACTGCATCTTATTGAAGTTGTTCTTTTCATCTCCCCCTCTATGAAAGTAGGTATTAAATGACACGTCAGGGTCTGGATAACTGGTATAATTGTTGGCAGCACAAACCGACGGCTTACTGGAATGGTTGTGCCTATTCATAGTCCGCACTTGGTGAAAAAAAACTTGGCCTGTGTGAGGCAGGGTCATTCAGAAGGAGTTTTCTTACGTATCAGGAAGGACAGATTACTTTATTCCGTTTTTATAAATGAACCCTCGATGGCAAAATGTCCTCTAGCTTTACAAAACCAAGCCCATTCGGAAAAGCCTTAATCACTGCTTTAGCCATGTTGATACCCAAAATATTCTTAAGTGTTGCTGGATCACGTTGACTGCTTTTATTTACAGCAATCCACACAACTTGGAAAATTTTACTGTGTATTCTGGATTTTCATCTGCCTTTCAGGTTTTCGACTGGGGAACAGAGCAAGAGGAGGATAACCGGACTTACCTTATGCAATAGAAATGTCAAGGATGTTTTTTTAAATGCTAAAGGGTCTCTATTCTCCTGTCAATACCTGCACGTGAATCTTAGGCACATCAGTTACAGAAATGTCGTCCTAAAGCAAAGGTGGCACTATGGGATTTCAGCAGCTTCCGTGCCAGTGGGTCCAAAAATCCAGCTTCCTTTCAGTGTAAGGATGCAGATGTCACACCTAACCAGCCTTTGACCCTCGCAATGAGTGGAAAACGCAGCAGCCAGCACAGGTTGTATTTGCAATATCGGTCTTTACCTATGTTTTTTGTAGATCAAATCCCATTGCAATCCGAAGGAAACCCTGCTCCTGGCAGGTTCTGGTGTCATCACCACTTCCGAAAACCTCAGTGATTATCCAGGATTTAACTATACCTGACAAAGATGGGAAGTGACCCTCTATCAAGACCATTTTTGAGCACAACTTCATAGCTAAGGTTCTAATGTGATTTATAAAAAAACACTTGGGAGCAAGTGTGTCGGACACAGGACACCATGAACATTGCAATCCCAGCTACAGGTCAGTTTATTAAGTCACATTTATAGCGTTCTTGGTTAAGAGGACCGTGGTTTAGGGAAGGTAACAGGGCACAGCTGGTCACTGGTCAGAGTCGAGTCATCTCTAGCAGAGTGCTTGCGAAAGGCTCACCTTATCTAGTACAAATTTAGTCAACTTTCCCATCCCCTTGGTGTGAAGTGAGCTCTGGTACAAGGCACTGAACTGAGCCCCCTTCATGCTGGAGTTAAACTCGTCAGCAGGAAGCAAGGACTCCTCCGAGGCTGTGACACAGCGTTTGATTTTCAGTCCTTTTGTTCGATTCCCTTGATTTCTGCTTTTCACCTGAGAGGAGCAGACAGCTCAGCCATCACCCTCCTCGGGAACGGCTGCTCCATGTCTTGACCCTCCGGTTCATCTCTCTGCTAGGCAAAAACCCACAGAAGAGTGCGGGAAGTGCGAGTGAGCTTGGGGGACACTTTTAGACCAGCATCAGCGGCATCAGCGTGGCATAAGCAACTGTGATGCTCAGCTCATCATCCCCTCCCAGCACAGATACACAGGGGCTCCCTCCCTGGCTTTAGTTAGAGACAAAGCATATGTAAGTCTCAAACACAGCCAGGACATCTCCCCCAGCTTTGAGTGCTATTTTTTGAGAGCTCATGGAAGCACTTGGCTGCAGGGCGGCGGGTTAAGTGCAGTCTGTCCGCGGGCCAGAGACGCAGAGGTGTAAACTGGGAGCGCTCCCAAGACGCCGTGTTACATCTTCTGGAGAGCTGCCCCGCTCCGTCAGGCTCTGCCGCGCCGGGGCTCCATCCTGTGAGCTCTGGAGCAGCCCCGCGGCCGGTCGGAGCCAGTGGGAACAGATGGCACTCAGCACTTGGCAGCATTAGACCCCCAGATCCCAGGTCCTGTCTTCCTTTTTTTTTTTTTTTTTTTGTCTACCCACCAAAAATCCCTTTCAGTTCCTGAGCGGTAGAGACAGCAGCAAAACCAAAGTGGAGCGAGATGCACTGAGCAAACCCAGCTGCTTTAATAAATTTGTGAAAGTAGCAAGTCCTCTTAGCCAGTCCCCTGGTGCACAGCAGAAATAGTCCAAGTTTGAGGCTGGGGGACTTTTCAAGCCCGTGTCCCTGCTGTGGCATATAACGAACAGACAAAAACCCCTTTCTGTAACCTCCGCTGGCTGCGACATTTGTTGGTGTCTGTGGATCTTATTCACAGCGCTTTGTGCAACACTAGTACTAATGTAACTGTATTGTGGCAGGAGACTGGAGAGGGCAGCGGATCACTCGCTTGAAAACGTGACCTTTTAATTTAAACAAAAGACTTGAAAAAATGAAAGTGGGTCTTAAATGCAGTTTAATCAGTCAGGCGAAAGATGTCTAATGAAGCTGCCAGACAGATTTGTAGCCAGACTGTCACTTTACCCGTCATGTTTACAGCCTCCAGTGGTGAGATTAGGGCTGGGTGAAGGCACAGTCTATCCAAATTTCCCCAGTCTGTCCTCTGCCCTGTCTGTTAAGTTTTGACAATTTGACAAATTATTTTGCCGTGTCGTCTCTAGACCTGGAGGAGCAGAGCGTGGCGCTCCCACCTTTGATCGCAGCCGAGCGTCGCCTGATGCAGGGACGAGAGACCCAAAGGGATGCTGCAAATTCAAGGTAAAGCCTTTTAGACTTTCTGCTTTATGCTCTTTTCCTCTGAAGCGGCCGGGGCTGAAACACCTGCCTCGTGAATAAGGACAGCTGGAAAGTTTCAGAGCAATTTTTTAACACCTCGATTCCTTCTGCTGTGAACCAATGGGCTTTTTTTTTTAAGCAGAATCTCTATTTCTTGCTTAAAGCAGCTGGGACGCTGTTCTTAAGGGCAGAGCAGTCGTGCAAACCTCTCAGTAGCTGTTGCTCCATCAGAAGAGACCCGTGCCAGGAAAGGACTGGGTTTAAGGAGAGGCAGGTTAGAAACCTTCCCCAGAGTTAAAATTCCTCTCGGTGCGACCATCGAGGCAGCGATCACACATTTTTTGCTGATACCGAACTGGTTCTATTTTACATCTCTGCATGTCCAATAGGTGTTTATTTTGCAGGGAATATTTGCTCCTTAAGAAGTTGGACGTGGCTGCCTGTTGTAGAAACTAACCTCTCTGTTTATCCACAGGCTAAGCAGGGCTCAGACACGCAGCCTCTGAGCTCCCCGCACAGCCATGTCGGTGAACTTAGGCTGGAAGGGGAGGAATTGCCTCTCCAGAAGATGAGAGGGGATCCATTTTCCATGCTAGCTCTTTCCTGGGGGGCTTTGCCAGGAAGAGAAAAACCACTCGTGGTTTTCTGTCTTTTCACCATTTTAGGGGTTTTTTTAAAAACATCAAAGTTATCACTCCTGCTTTCTCACCATAATCCCACAAATCCTAATGTATGGCTCTCAGTCCTTTCATGCTAAAAGCACAAGTGTGTGTGTTTTGCAGCATTTAGGAGGGTGCAGGCTGCTCCCACATTTACATATCTACTATATCATTCAAAAGGAAAAGTAGTTCAAACTCAAACATTTATTTATTTTTTTTCCTAGGGTACTTTAAAGCTGATTATTATTTAAAAGGTCACTTATGTGACGCGATGTCTGATTCTGCTTCAGAGGAACAAGACGACTGGACAAAAATGACTTTTCTAGTGGGTATTTTTCTCCCCCTTTCCCTAAACATTTTTTTTCAAAGTTTCATGCTTAGCAAAAAACCCCTCTGTAATTGTCTTGTCATTATTATAGTTTTTCCCATTCACTGCCGCTTTACATGGAAGCCCCAGGAAAAGAATTCTTAAAAATTAAATTTCATGCTTGCATGTGTTTCTGTGATCTGCAGTGTGTATGATCTCCGAGTGGAAAAACTTCTCTAAAAATAAATGGATTACCCTTGCTCTGACGCCGTCTGATGTCTCTTGAGCAGACACCGCCGCTCGCCTGTGATCTCTCGCCCACCGCAATTGGGGTGACAGGCGTTGAGGCGAGGGTCTGGCGGTGGCACCCTCCACCCTCGCCCCTCTTTTTGGCACAGGCTGGGGGAGCGGGGCAGCCCCGCTTGGGGTCGACATGTGACAGCATCGCTTGCCGGCGGAGAACAAAGGTTTGACCTTTTGTAAATGGTGCGGGAAATTGCATCGTTACTTGGTTCCTTGGGAGGACCTGCAGCTTCCCACATCAAAACCCCTTTTTTAGACTTATTTTCGTTGCAGTTCTCCTCCACGCAGGCTTTTTTGCAAAGCATTTGGTTGGGTTGAGGGGACCGGTTTGGATAACGTGTGCAGTGATGCAGCACAGGGTACGCCTGACTAATGGTGTGCGCAGAGCATCATCTGAACCCTCCCTAGCCATCAGAAAGGCTCCCATAGAGGTTGAGGGCTGGGACCTGCCCCCTCGGGTTATAAAACCATCTTCTCTCAGCAGCGTCCAGCCCTGGACTGGGGCCTGCAGGTGGTATTGCAGCGCAAGAAATAAATACTGATGGAGTCCAGGGATCCATCCAGTAGACAGCTTTCAAGATCTTTTTCTTCTTGTCTTAACAGCCCCATCTTACAAGCCTTCTTCCTGCAGGAACAAGCTCTTTCGGCTTCGCTAGGGTGGGAACTGCAGATGCAGCGAGAGCCGCAGCAAACAGCCTCCTCTTTCCCTGCCGCCCAGTGACTTCGTGGCACGTTTTTCTGCCTTGAAGTAAAAATGACTTTGTAAGTCCTTGCTCCTGCGATGTCACCCAGCAGTGGCACCAGCCAAGCCAGTGGTGCCCACAGGATGAAACAGTATGTCCCACTTTGGCATGGCTGTATCAAGCCCTGACCCACATAAGTAACGGTCCCTGAAGAGCTACCTTGAAAGGGGATTAGGTAGAAATGGGTAGGAAAAACCACTGAGCAGATGATGGCAATAACACATTAGCAGGAGCAGGATGGCTGGTCCGGTGACTGAACATCAGACTTGGACTCAGGAGATCAAGGTTTAATCCTCCATTCTTCTACAGATGTTGGCAAGTCACTTAATCTCTCTGTGCCTCAGTTCCCCATCTGGAAAAGGAAGATAATGGTAGTTCTTTTGTCTGCACTGTCTGTTTAGATTTCTAAGTTTTCCAGGGCCAAGGATGCTTCTTCAGGAGGGTGTGTGCAGCACCTACCTCTGTAGGGGGACTCACACTGCAGCCTTCCATGCTGGAAATTATAATTAATACTGGCAATATCAGTCCTTCAATCATCAGGGAACTCATAGAATCACAGGATGGTTTGGGTTGGAAGAGACCTTCAAAGCTCATCCTGTCCAACCCCCCTGCAGGGAGCAGGGACATCTGCAACCAGAGCAGGGTGCTCAGAGCCCCAAGGGCCAACCTGACCTGCCATGGTGCCAGGGATGGGGCTTCTGCCACCTCTCGGGGCAGCCTGGGCCAGGCTTTCACCACCCTCAGCACAAACAATCCCTCCCTTCTCTCTGCTCTCAATCTCCCTCTGTCAGTTGAACCCATCAGCCCTTGTCCTGGCCCAACAGCCCCTGCTGAACAGCCCCTCCCCAGCTCTCGGACAGGCCCCTTGAAGCACTCAAAGGCTGCACTAAGGTCTCCCGGGACCCTTCTCTGCTCCAGGCTGAACAACCCCAACTCTCTCATCCTGTCCTCACAGCAGAGGGGTTCCAGCCCTTGGATCATTTTTGTGTCCTCCTCTGGCCCTGCTCCAACAGGTTCATGTCCTTCTTGTGCTAAAGCAGCTTCATGTTGTGTTGCAACCAAATTTACAATTAGTGCATGATCAGAGCTTTAACCAAAGCTGAATAATCATTTTGTGAATAATAACGGGCATTTCCAGAAAAAATTCTTTGTGGAGTCTCAATACAATCTATTTGTAAAGTGTGTCTTTAGAAGGCCACCACAGTCATCCCCATGCTGTAGTACTTGAGAGCCATTTTCAAGCTGGGTGACAAGGCGGAAGTTGTAGTGAGGGAATTTCAACTGGTAAGAAACGTCGACAACAGCTTTGCCATGGTCCTTCCCAATCTGCTGTGGGTTCAGTAGAAACCAGACCAACTCCTGCCGTGGGAATCTGCCGTCCCCCTACCTGGGAACACTCTGAATCTCCAGTGCCTGAAAAACACAGGCTGAATGATGATGTTATTTCCCTGGGGGGGACCTACCATAGCCAACATCACCCAGTCTACTTTTCAGGAGAAGATTGCCCAAAGTAACTATTTCTAGATAGTTCTAGATAGTTTTCCTTTGCTGCCGTGCTCTGACATGAAAGAAAAATATTTTTAAGACTGTTCGCTCTCCTTTCCATTGGGAGAGAATTGGTGCCTGTCCTGATTATACTTAACATCTACTGGAGTCTTCACTGAGGTTAAAAGGAAATTTCAGCAGGTAGGATTATCTCCAACAAGTATTACAGCCTGCCAAATTGCGTTTGGATTTTGCTAGGCTTACTGACTTGTTCACAACACCCAGGGAAGAGGAGACTTTTTTCCTGCGAAGAATGTGGTTATGTTTGAAGACACGGGAGTGGTGTTTTCAAGGTGAGTCAGGCTCAGATTGACTTTGGGATTTGACATCGTGTTGATTTACTGACTAATCTTGCTGTTCTGCTGGACGAGTGGTGGCTATTGTGAGTGACACTGAGATATTACGGGGCTGCAGGAATGCTTTCTGGTGGCATGTTTGATTTAGGACAGTTCAGGTGAAGCTTTTGGGATTAACTAGTTTATGGCTGTGTCTGGGCTCCTGCCTTGTCTCCAGAGCAGTGCGATGTGCTGAACTCCCCGCTGCCTTTCCTCTCACTCTCCAAGCTCTTATTCTGTCTTCTCCCCTGACTCTATCCAAGAGCAGGAACCTCAGTGAAAATGCAAGCCAGATCACCATGCCTTTACTAATGCTTCTGTAGACAAACCCATTGACTTCATCCTGTGGTCCTTCAACCATCTCTTGTTTTTGCCAGTGCAGGTCTTCCATGCTTCTCTCTCTTGTACATGTCTCTGCTTTCCAACTTCTTCCGTCTTGCAGATCAGTGCTGTACCCCACTTTTATTAATGAGACTTAGGGATGTTAGGGAGCTCTGGGCCTCTCAGTCCGTGTTTCTTTCATCTCTGTGCCTGATGTAGATCTTCTGTGCTAGTTCTAGGTATCAACAGTGGGTAACTCTCATATATTTGTTTTTAAGGGATGATCTGACTGGAGAACTGATGATAAGAATCTACCCCAGCTACATCTTGCAATCTCAAACCCTCTTTCATGGAACAGGTACGGGGCTCTCAGGCTGCTACATCACAGCATATTCCTATTGAAGAGGGAGGATGGGGTAAGTGGAGTCACTGCTTTTGCAGTGGGTTATGTATCACCACAATGGAGTAAATGCCCCCGAGTGAATATTCTCTGTGCTCATGATAAGCCTTAACTGGTCCTGATTATGTGCATGTTGAAAAAGATGGTGAGAAAATTACAGATATTTTTATCTTTGTTTTTAGATTTCAAGCATCGCTTTTTTCTGTGTGTAATTGCACCGAAATGCACGCGGGAAAAGGTCTTGGTTTACCAGTAGGTTGCAAATTATGAAGAAATGAAAAAAGTTGTCTTTGTTCCCCAGTTCTGGTGAAAATGCTCTCTCGTTTCTTACAGCAAAACCTCTGTCATGCCCCTGCCCTCAGTAGTCTGTGTTCTTGGCATCCTCCTTGTCTCTCGGGGTACTAAATTTGGCATGCTCCAGCTCCCTTGTGGTACTATTTTCTTGCCTCTGAATCAAGAGAACTTGGGGGGTTAGGGGTGCCGGGTAAAAATAAAACCCAGAAACCTTTATACTTTCTTCCACTGAAAATCTTCCGTGGAGGAGGGGGATTTCTAAACAGCTGCAATTTATAGTGCTTTGCTGAACAAGGGCTTTTAAAACATCAGATCTGTTAGATCTAGTCAATATAGGCCAAGTCATTGTGAGAGATGAAAATTCTACCTAGATCTTAAATCTTTCCTGGCAGTGACAGATGCCAAAGCCTTTCTGGCAAAAAAAAAAAAAAAACAAAACAAAAAAAACCACAACGAAAAACCCCACAATTGTTTTGTCAGAGCTCACTTTATAAATACCTTTTGCTGGAATGATGATGCTTTGTATGAAACACACTGCAGTAAACTGACAGTGAGGATGGAAAATGCTGACCTAGTTTTATCCAGAACAAAAGCAGGATTTATTTTTTTGTACAATTTTTCCTCTTTTTTCTTTCTTTTTTTCCTTTTTTTTTTTATTTCCTTGGAAGAAAAGAGAGTTCAATAAATACTAGTGCTTGGACTGCAGAACTAGTAGAGGGAAGAAAAGCCAAGCACCTTCATGGTCAAATGTCCACAAGAAACCTTACTAATCTATCTGGAGCTTTTGGGCAAGTCAGTGGTGCCTTCTCTGAAGGGCCTGGGTCACCGAATCACAGAATCATTTTGGTTGGAAGAGACCTTTAAGATCATCAAACCCAACTGTTCACCCCGCACTGCCAGGGTCCCTAAACTGTGTTGTTAATTGCTCCAACAGCCTCATCAGTTTCCAGCCCTACAGAACACCTTCAGCTATCTGCTCTGAACTGCGGGCAGGTCTGGGTTTGCAGAAAAGGCCGGTTAGAAGAATGTTAGTTGAGGCGTCCCCTTTAACTGAGGTGGAGGCGTGGGCCTTGGTTGGACAAGTCACGTTTAGCTCTATGCACGTGTGTGGGTCCCCCAGATTGCTCTCAAGCCAGGGCACAGGCTGGATGGGGACCCTGGCCACCAAGCCTGAGATCTTTGCACTGATTCTGGTAGGAGTCAGGTGGGCTCCTTCTGATTTCCGACTTCAAAACATTGTCACCTTCTTTTCTTGGGGCGAAAGACATTAGCTTTCTTTAGGCAAGTGGCTCAGTAGGTGCAAGAAATCCTGTCCAAGTTTCTGCTAAGGAAAGGCAAATTAATGGGATGAAAGTCCAAGGTACAACTTCTGGGAAACAAGGGAAACACAGTGATGTCCTTGTTGTCTTTTCCTTTTTCTATCAGGCATCTGCTACCAACCATCAGAGCGAGGGGATGCTGAGCTAGGTGTGCCTTTGAGCTGCCCCATGCGGTCGCTCATTTGTTCCTTTATTTGAACATGTGCTCTTCCAGGTAAAGGTGGTGTTTCAGCTGGTCATCCCTCACTGCAGCTTCTGCCTTGCCACCCAACTCCAAATGTGACCCTTATACCAAAGTCACACTTTGCAGAACTAAGGGGACAGGATCTCAGGTCAGTCCCTGCACTGCTGGTCTCAGCAGTGGACATCGACAGCCTAAACACACGAGGGGAACTGACATAGCTCCGATGGTGTCAAGGTGAGGAGTTAGTTTGAGAAGATAGCGAGGCAGACGTCATCCTCTCAGAAAAGTTTGTAAGTGTCACAAAACACACAGATCAACCAAAGCTTTCCTTTTTAATTTTGTCAAAGACGCATTTAAAATTGCTGTATGCAATGAAGGAGCAGTTTAATATTACTTATTTTCTCCTTTTTTCAGACCTTTAGAGCTTCAGGAGTATTTGGCCTCCTCTATCATGTTTGCATTCTTAGTTGATTTTTTTGATACTTAGACCGCATGTATCTTCCAGGTCATTAAAATTCACTCTCTCCTTTTTAATCTCTCACCTAGTTGTCAGCCTCAAGTGTGAGTTCCTCCCTGGAATGCTGTTCCTTTATTGCTTATTGTCAAAAATGTTCTCCCTTGGAATTTTCCCGGCTGGTGACATAGTCGGCTATCGCTGTGGGTCAAAGTTTGCATATCAAGCCATCAGTTTTCATCACTGTGTTTGTCATGAGCTAAGGACATTTTTCTTAGATGAAACAATAAGAGGGTAAAATGCATTAAAATCCAGCCTGCTTGTTTCAAGCTGTAAATGAATCCAACTTTTGGTAAAACAGAATAATTGGAAGACTCTTGATATTTGCCAGCACAGTTTTTCTTTTTTCTGTTACCGCCTTGGCTTGCATAGGGCAGGAGAGAGGGGTTTTTTGTTTGGTTTTTGTAATGTTAAAGACATTCATACTTTGCTAATACTTGTTTGCTAGTTCCAGAGATCTGAAACTATGGAGAGGCTTCTAATGCGTTGAGATCTGTGAAAACATATTTTAAAAACTCTGAACAAGAGAGTCTAGAATTACTGCTAATTTGTCGAGAGTTTTTCATTAGGTATTTTTGGTAAAATTGTTTGCGTTTCTTGAGAATACACTGAGATTTTGTTTTTAGAAAACGACATCCTTTGTGTCCTAGTTTTCCAGCTACTAGAAGGTCTGGGGCAAACTGTCATTTGGAGATGGTTTTGAGATTAAATACTAGAGGGTTCTTAAGCAGTCAGTGCAAACAGCTGGGTTTTATTCAGCAAAAAAATGGATTTTATTGTATGAGGAAACAATAAATGCAACCTCCAACCTACTGCACAGAGTTAACTGTTCTCCACACGAAAGTTGCCTTTTTCATTCCCACCTTCAGGGGCTTCAATTGCAAATTTAAAGCCACTGAGAGGTGAAGCATGCTCATGAAGAAGAGGTTAAATGTGAAAAATCCCACAACTGATGCAATTTTGCCCATTATTGCTGTCTCCATGGCAGTAAAAGCATGCTGAGCTGGGGTCTGCAGGGTTTGCGCTGTAGTGTGCCAGTCCAGGGGGCAGCTGTGAGAGCTATCACATGACCCTGCCCTACCTGGGTGGGAATTTCTTGGGAACATCGTGTTGGGTTCCTGTGATGATGCAGAGCAGTATCTACCTCCAGAGACAGCCCCTGCCTGCATGGACCCCCACATTAACCCTGCAGCCTGTGATGGGCTGCCTCAGCTTTTGTGGAGAATTTGGGCCACTTTTTAGCACCACCACAAAAAGATCCTGGCTGTGGTAAGCACCTTCTCGAGTGCCCTCCAGCAGAGGAGTTAAGAGCATAGAATTACAGAATCATTTAGGTTGGAAAAGACCTTTTAAGATCATCAAGTCCAACATTTAACCCAGCACTGCCAGGTCCCCACTAACCCCTGTCCCTCAGCACCGCATCGACGCGTCTGTTAAACCCCTCCAGGGATGGGGACTCCACCCCTGCCCTGGGCAGCCAATTCCAATGCTTGACAACCCTTTTGGGGAAGAAATTTTTTCTCATGTCTAACCTAAACCTCCCCCTGTGCATCCTGAGGCTGATACCCCAGGGACTTCTGTTGCTCTGAATATTGAGCTGCTGTTGACTACACGCTTCAGGTATCTGGGGAATGAGACCAGCTTGCCACAGCAATTAGCCTTGAGAAAAGAAATGAAGTACAGTGTTACAAACCATTTCAGGTGGTGAAGTTATTCCTTTAAAAAGGAAATAAATCATGCCATGAAAACCAAAGACAGAAAGACTCATCAGCAAGGTTTGGAGGAGATACAATCTCCGGCATCTCTAGATCATCCCCATCACGGTCGACGCCTTATCTCCCTACATGCTGAACATGGAGATAGCAAAGCTGAACGGCAGACCATGGAAGGGAGAGAGGGCCATTTGCTGAAATGCCAGGGTTGCGTGCAAAGGCACGTGTCAAAGGTAACAAGATGCTGAGAAAGCCTCCTGTGTCGCTGGTTTGATAAGTTGGTTCTCTTCACAGTGGAATCAGGATGGGAACACATCTGAAAAAGTAGATAGCCTAATGAGTAAGGCATTTGGTAAATAAGAGCAATTAAAAATGAAAAGCAGTACACGTCTGAAAAGGCAGATAATACAGTGGGTAAGACATTTGGTAAATAAGAGCAAATAATGATGTTCTAAACCTCAACCTAACACGCTCATGTCAACGCTCACGCTCTGACCCACGGCAGGTTTGTATGACTTTTAAAATACAGCCAGGTTTTTGTTCTTTGCGACAAGTATTTTGTTGCCTTCTAATAAGTTATTTAACTTCACTTTTGGGGGGTACAGGAGGATCCAAACAGGAGAGAGTAAAGTCTTTCCTCCCCCCCCTCCTTTTTTTTTTTTCACTTTTAGAGCACGTGGAAGAGCGAGCTGTGGTGGAAATATTTTATGCTGTTACCTGTTAGGAGTGTTTGCAGCCAGGCAGGGTCAGACCCCCGTATCCCTTGGGGAAAGGGGTCACAGTGAAAGAGCCAGAGTGCTTGGGATCCCGTAACAGCTCTAAGGAGAACCAAGAGGAGAACCCGCGTGTCCTGAATCCCATAGGGTCGGGTGGCAAACAGTTTAAACAGGCAGGTGTATTTGTGGGGCCCCCAGGGTCTAAAGAAATGCTGGAGCGTGTTTTGTCTAACGTATCATCTACCGTTCTGAGGTAGAGAACTTCCCAATAGCTTCAAATTCAGCCAAGAACAACTCTGGTACCTAAAAGCCCAGGCTGGAGAATCAGGGGACAAACCAGTCCATCTCATGGGGCAGCCACAGAGCCAAGTGCACCCCTTTGCTTTCACAGAGTCAGCATTTTAAGCCTGGCTGGTCCTTAGGTCTGACATACTGCACATCCCAGACCAGATCATTTTATTAATTTAAAATCAGAGTAAAGTTCACCATTTTGTGATGTTAAACTGTCCTGTCCATTCTTGATTTGAAGAGTTCAAGAGCTAGACAGTTCCTTGTTTTGCTGGCTGTTTGTCACTAGAATTAATCCCTTTCGATATTATAAATGTTTATCTTATTTCTAGAATTCCTCTGGCTGAGTTTTCAAGGCATTGCTTCTTTATGCATCTTTCTTTAGGAGTCACGTTTCTATCAGGTATTTCCCCTACGCTAAAGCGCCACCTAAAATCCTCTGTCTGGACAAGTGCTACAGACCACAATTAGACCAGACAGAGCTGACATTTTTCGCATTGCAATTCAAACTGTGCAGAGCCCAGCGCACCATTCACGTGGTACTTGATGCGAATTTTTCTGATGGAGGAGTTGCTGAAAATTATATTGAATTTTCTCAAATTCACTTCTGCTTCAAACTGCGTTTGGAGAATTCTTGGAAGGCTTTTTTATTCGTTTGTCTGTCTGTTTAACGCACAACTTGCTGCTAGGAACTGAATATTGCAGCTCAGCGGTGGCTGATGACAGATGTCACCCCGCAGTGCTTCTCTGCCAGCAGTGGCTGAGTGTGGCTCCCAGGGCCAAGTTTCTAGTTTCAGTACTTGCAAAAAAGGAAATGTGAATTCACTGCAGTGTTTTGAGAAGCCGTGTAGGAAATTTGTGTTCCGCCAGTTCTTGTTTGAGGAAAATGCAAATTCAGGCTGCTCCTTGGCAGCAAAAATGACGGTGGAATAACTAGGAGAGTAATTCATTCAGAAATAGGAAGCAAAATATAGTACTCGCAGCTTGTATTTTATTTTCTGAAATCCAGCATGGGTTGGCCTGACAGCAAACCTAAATAGTGATAGTGCTCAGTTCGAGGATCATCCTCTTTGGGGGTATTTTCATGAAGGCACGTGCTGCAGCTGGTATAGGTGGGGAGTTGTCACCTAAGACATAGGGTTATGGAGCCGGAAGAGTCTTGTGAATCCAGCTCCCCGGCATTTTCGGGAATTACAACAACTGCCACGTTTTGCTGTTTAGGCAGCCCTTTTCCTACGCTTATTTACTTGTTGGGTCACAGCTCTTCATCTTCCAGGAGACAGTTTCCCCTCTTACATGACCTCTTTCTATGGCAAGTAAACAACTGGGAAATTACCCACACCAGCAAATCCAGCTATGGGTCTTGATAAGAGAAGTACCTACCGCAAACTCAGCACTGTGGTACTGATTAGGGATGGATTTATTCCATTTTCAGGGTGTCATAATTTGGTCTGCCATCCTGTAGTCCTTTTAGAAAGACTTAAGTGTCTGTTTGCTGCTTGTTGCACAGTACACCATGGAAAGTACCTGCTTATTTAGTTCACCCTATAGCACCGTATGGATGCTTTTCGTTTTGTACGGGGGCCTGGGGCATTTTAAAGCAGAGGCAAATGTTGGGTGAGTCCTATATGACATATTGAATAGCACAGGACACAGAACTTCACCCTGGGATTCCTGCCTCAAAACCTTAAATGTTGATGGATCTGAGCATATCTTAAAGGAAAATATGCACAACTCCCCAAATCTCCATAATTCTCCATAAAGCAGAAAAAATCCTTCACAAGTGCGAACTGAGTGCATAAATGTAGAGGACCTGGTGAGCATGAGGCACTTTTGGATATCATTCTGACTTTCTTGGTTACAAGAATTGAATTAGAAATCCCAGAAATATCTCAGGGTGCTTTGGAATATATTAAAAATTCAGAGAAAATGTGACAGTGTGGGAAGTTCTAGGGTTGCTAAAGTGTTTGCATGTATGCATGTGGGGAAATAGCTCTTTCAGAGCACAATTTTTGCTCCAACAAGTTTGCTATATTTTTGGCTGTCAGATGGTCACTTTTCTTGGTCTAATTACTGCATATCTGGGGTCTTAGGTTGATGGTCTTTTGGGATAAAGCTCGGAAACATGTTCACTGCTGTTATGGATTCAGTAAATATCTGCCCCTTCTCCTCTTTGGAGAAGCCAAGAGGAAGATGAATCAGCTGATGGGGATGGCAAAAGAACCTGGAAATGGTCAAGTCTCTGGATCACCTGGCTTCCAGATCTACATGGCTTTGATCTTTGCCTCAGTCCATCCCAGCACAACAAAGCCTCAGGACTTCTCTGGTATCCAGGAGCAAATCTGTTGAGTCCCTTGAAGGTATGCATTAATGTTACGCACCATGGAAGGCATTGCACAAGTGGATTTGAAAGGGGTTTGCTTCTTTCTTAGTCTGTAGGTGGAATTGGTCCAGTTTTCTGTGAGTTTCAGTGTTTTGGCTTCTCCGAGTCGATTTTTATGAACGTCTGTGTTTGAGGTACAAGGTAGGTGTCATCTCACCTAACTGTAGACACCACCAGTGTGCCCATGAGCTATTCTGGACTCCCTTTAGAGTCACAGGGGATGAACAGACACTATTAGGATACGATTCATCTGATGTTATGGGACTGAGAGAAATTGCACCTGTCTCTCTTGACTGACGTAAAATGGAGACTACTTCTGATGGAGGTACCTGTGTAGTGTGTACGTGCCCTGAAGCAGTTGAATCCCCCTCCTACCACAGTAGTGCTTGCTGTCCCCTATCAGACAAGCAAACAAGGCTTGAAGTAAAACTCAGACATATGAAAAGAGACAATCTAAAATGTAAATGAGCACTGAAAAACAAATAATGAATATTATAGTTTAACACTCACTGGTAAAATAATGACTGCGGGTGCAGGCGAGCACATGGAAACAGCCCTTAAGAATGAACGAAGAGAGCAGCTACTATCCTAGTTGAAGGTAAGGACCTTCACACAAATATATGCACAATCTCAACGAATTCATTGTAAAAAGAATTAAACCCATCATTAGTAATGCAAGGAAGAAAGGAGGATTGTGTGACAATGAAAGATATGACCCAATGCAGTTATCTGTGCTCCTATCATAAGCAGTACCAAAAAAAAAAAAAAAAAAGAATTTAAATCTCATCAATAAGAAAGCTGTTGCACACCTGGGGACTAAACATCTGGAAAATGCTGTATTAGTGAAACCGTCTCCAGGCTTACAGGGGGGATGAAAACCGAAAGCGCCAGCCACCTGCAATTTTAAATCGCTGATTTGGAAAGATGTGTCTGTGTCATCCAAATTCAAAAGCACCAAACAAGCCGCACAGTCGTTGTTGTTACTGTGATCCCATCACACTCGCGTCTCGGTGTGCAGGGACTGAGATGCGCACAGTGACGCTGTGTCTTAAGATGAGACTCTTCACCCCTCCGAATGCTTTTAATTCCTAACCAATGGGGGTTATGTTCCCCTCTTGATGTGCTGGGATTTATACCCGTAACTCCTGGTAATACTCATAGGAATTGCACGCATGAATCACCGTTCAAGAAGATGAATCCTCACAACATTTTGTTTCTGGAGTTTTCTCACATTTCGCGTCCGTCACATTACTTATTAGCGAGCTCACAGTCTGTTGATGAGAACTATTAAAATCTACATATTCCTGGGTGAAATTCTTTTATTCTTAAGGCAGGAAATGCTTTCCAAGCAGGCTGTATTTTGTGGATATTGATATGACATGAAAAGGAGCTCCTCAGTAGGGTGACACCTTCAAAAAATCTGCAAAATTACGGTCTGATTCCCACCTGGGCTTGCGGCTCTCACCAAGAGAAAAAGCAGGGCTGAAGCCTGGTAGGTCATTTTCCCACCCTGAGATAGTATGGTCAGAATGTGTGTGCAAAGAAGCTGTCAAAGCACTGAAGAAACCAGGCTCCATCCAGAAGTGTTATAGTAACCTGAATTCAAACTGCCCTCAGGCAGAGCCTCTCTTCATATCTGTGTTTTTTTCTGAAATAAAACGGCTCGTACATACTAAACAACAGCTAGTCTTTGCTCCCAGGGAGCAGTGCAGTTGCACCAGAGAAGTTCTGGATGATGAAAATATACCCCCTTTGTCCCTGTCCCCCAAAGGCTTGTTAATCTAGTCCATGCCATTTCCATCCCGCAGACATGAAGGAGACCTCCCGCCTCGTAGTCTATCAGTTCCAGCTTATTGCCTCCCGTCAGCTGAGCTCCTGCTCCTGAGCAAGCTCTGTGAAGTTAGCCAAACACCAACTAACAATCTCATCAAGTCGTTTCAATCCTGGAGACCACGCAGGTCAGCCTTCTCATGGCAAACAGGTGTCAGGACTGCAGGGTGAAATGCTAAAATGGACTAAATAAAGCTGCACCTCCAAGTCCTTTGTTCATGGAGTCCCACAAGGATCAGCTTCTCTCCGGTCTTTTTTAACGTCTCTGTGAAACCTAAAGATAAACTGATTAGGCAACATCACTTTGAGTGCCAGCAGCACACAGATAACACACAGCCTTTCCTATTTGCCACCACAGAGCTGCGTCTTTCACATCAGGACAGTCTTACGAAGGAGAAGAGCTCATTGAAGCTGAATCTTAGTGAGGCAGAGGTAGTGCTGTTGCTCAAAGGAAAGGATTTCTAAGAGTGCGTAGCTGTAGCACTGTCCTCCTTTTGTTGAAGGTGTCCATTCAGCTGAGTCTTCCCCGACAGTAATCTCTTCCATAGCAGCGTGCGCAAGTAATATCCTCTGCTTCCTTCCAGCTCAGAGACTGTTCTATCTCCTCTGGTGGTGACCTCACCTTGGTCCTGCAGTGTTTTGTCATTTTGCAGGAAAAGTGCAGCAGTGTGAGAGAACTGTGCATAAGGCCATCAGCATTTGGAAAACACTAGCTGGGAAGAAATGCCATCAGGTATCTCCCTAATGATACCAGCTACTCAACTGCATCGTACCTCCAGTCCTTCAAGTGGCTTTTCAGAGAATTTAAAATCCAGTTTCATAGTCTATTCTTTGTTGACAAGGTCCAACAAGCCCTCGGAAAAGGCTACTGGAAAAATCACTCAAGGACCCCTGAAGGCTATCCTCAAAAATTTTGTTCCTCTGAATTGTGGAGCCCTGTACGATAGGGTGAGGAGCCTCTGGGTGAGAGATACAACTTCCCTCAAAGCCAGTGCAAAGTTGGCTCCCTGAAGAAGACAGGAGCACCACAAACCTCACTCCCTTCTCCTCCAAGTGTATTTTTCAATCTCGTTTTCTTACCTGTATCACGCAAGGCGAGAATTCTCTTTCTGAAGAAAACCCAACCAGAGCAGCAAACTCCACTGAAAAGGAGCGAAGAGGAAACCGTTGCGCCCAGTGACATGCACCGTGTAAGAACCAGCATAAGCTGGGAACAGTATGCAAATGAAAATGGTCATGCTGTGCTCAGGGTCTCAGTGCAAATATTGCATCTCAAGGTAGATATACACACACTCCTCTGCTGAGACACCGTACAGACACGCTTAGGGCGTGCTGCGTGTGAAGTACCGGAGTTGCACGAGAGGTCATGTTTGTTACTCCGGTCGTGCCAAAGGGTAGGTACCTACTCTATGCAAGCTGCCCATGATCTTCCTGCATTAGTGAAGACTTTGCTAGTAGTTTGAAGTACAATATTGGGTGACACGCAGCCATGTGGTACAGAGGATGTGTTATGCAAATCCCCCTCCCTTCCAACTTGCAGCACAAGTTTCTTTACGAAAACAAGTCAAGGTCCAGATCTGCCCTTGCAGCCCCAGGGTGAGCGTGGTGTAGGTCACGTTGTGGTCTGGGCGAAGTGAGTACAAGTTAAACAGCCCACAGCAGCAGAGCTTTAGTCCAAGTGAGGAGCCCCTCTTGACTTTGATTGGTAGATTCTACCTTCAAATAGGCTTTTACAGGCATTGAGCGTTGGTGCCCTCACTTGCGGAGAGTAGTGATGGTGGAGTGCACCAAAGTGTCGGATATTTAGCAGAGATAGCCTTTCTCCCTGTATTTGCTAGGCATCGGGTTTAAATACTTGTTCCTGAACACAAAGAAGCAGAAAGCTTTAAGCAATCAACTAGCTGGACTTTATTCCTTCAGTTGTCCTGCCCTCACAGTCTAATTTTGAAAAGCAATGAGCCCCCTCCGGGCCGGGCCAGGCCAGGGCTGGATCTTCACCTCCAGATGAATTAAAAATGCCTGTTATGTTTCAGTGTAGAGCTAAAACTCTCCTCTATCCGCACAGCGTTTTTCTATGAGCAGTTTTCCTCTTAAAATTATCCAGCAACCCCAACTCTACCTCTTGTCAGTGACAAAGGATGCGATATTATTGTTACCCCTAAGCTTATCTGCCAGACAGCAAAGTCATCCTGCACTTCTTTCCCTCTCCAAGAGAAGTTTCCTCAGGGTACCTGCAAACGAGGATGACTCTGGAGTTTGCTTGTACATCCGATGAAGCTGCAAAGATGAAGTGCTGTCACTCTCTCTGGCTCATTCATACTTATGAACCTCTGGATTAACCGACCTGTGTGTCAAGTCTGAAAAAAAAAATCAGATTCTATTCTGCAAATGGAGAAACAGCAGTAAGTAAGAGTTTAGAGAACTAACCAAAACATGACTAATTATTTGGGCTTAGGAATTAAGTTACTGGGTTTTTTTCTTTTCTTTTCTCAGCCCCTGCCTGATACTTAAGGCACAAAACCCAGCAGGGAGAGAGGTAATGGAATTTGGAGGCAACTGGTGTTCAAAGACCTCGCTTGAAATGGGTCTATGCTAATGCCGAGGGTCTGTGCAAATTGGGTCGATGTCCTGCCTGCTCCCAAAGCGGCGACTTCATCAGGACAGACTGCGTGGTACAGGATTGTCTCGAAGTATTTCGCAGGGCTGCACCTTTGAGCCCAAACCTCAAAGAGTTTTTGACTATAACTGACCCGGCCCTTGGCCAGAGCAGGATACATTCATCCCCCGAGAATCATCCGATGCGTGTGTGGTCTCTGAGCTGAGGGCACATTCAGCCCAGTGTAACCGAGTTTAATTGCTGCCTCCTGACTCTCTTCATAAAAGGAATCTGTGCTAAAGGCTCAGAGCCCTTCCCTTGAAATTGCTTTCTCCAGATTGAGCTGACGTAACTGCCTTGTCCTTGATAGAGTAACATTGGTGAATTGTTGGTCAGATACAGATTTGAATTTGTCGGTGAACCTTGTCATATTCCCTTCTTTGCCTCCTCTGTACATCTTCATGAAATATTACATATTTTATTGCATGTTTGCACATGCAACTGTTGTACAAAATATTTGCACAAAATGGAAGTCTAAAGGACTCGCTATGAATTAAAAAATCAGTTTTGCACAAAATCGGAGTCATGCTCTTCCCTTTTTCTGAGGCAGAGAAAAAGTTTTTCAGAAACGGAACTGAGAAAGACACGGCACTGAGAGTAGGGAAAAGAAGAGCTATAATCCAAGCCCACGGGTCTTTCTGTTGAAAATGGGGGCGCAGGCATCCTATCGGCACACATTGCTTAAACAAAAAATAGACATCGCTAAGCGAGTATTGGCACAAGTAAAAGTTTGCTGGCTTGGAGAGAAGGTCATTGTATATCCCTGGAGGAAACCGGTGCTTGGTTGCACTGGTTAAGAAAGCCGGTACGAAGCCGTGAAAGAAACCTGTAGGTGCAATGCTGAGCACCTACCGCTGCAGACCCTATTTGAATAAATTGAGGCATTAAATGCACCATATTCCCCCTAAGCAATAAACGCAGGTAATTATGGAAATGAGAGGCAAGGACAGGGGGAATGGTGAGGTGCGTGTTCGTATGCAGCGCAAGGCCCAAACACAGCAGGCAATTCCTTTATGGAGTCACCATTTACTGGTGGCATGTGCCCTTTGGTTGAAAAGGGAGCTGTAGTATTTCAGGGTGGTTCAGGCAGTTTGTCCCATCCCGGAAAGGGACAGTCGTGAAAAAGGCAAACCTCAAAATCCCAGCTTTGGATTAGAAAAACAGTGAATATTTTTGATGTGGAAATGGTTTGTGTGTCCTGAGTTTGTTCTCTTCCCGGTTACGTCAGCGGATCTTCCTTCTGCCTGCAGACATCGTCTCTTTTACATTCTGACTATAATTCTGTCACCGTAGAAAAATAATCAGCTTTTTCACGTTTAGTAGTAACGAGGTTCCACCATGTTCTTCTTTCCATGTAAATTCACCGAGATAAGTTTGCCTCCGAAGAGCAGTTCGGGGAGGTGTCCATGCACCCTGCTGTCCCTCAGCGCTTCCTCTCCACAGTGCAGAACGAGAAGAGGCTGGTGTTGCTTCTTGAGGGATAAATACGGATATTTCAGGTGAAATGGAAAAATAGCACTGGCAGCCTTGGAAAAGGAGATGCACGTGTCCAGTGGGAGACCCATCGTGCGTGTTGACAGCGTGCGAGGCACTCGCAGGCTGGTGAGCAGTTTTGGTGTGAAGCAGTTTGTCTGATTAATGCCTGTGAACTCAGTGCTGATTCCACCTAAACACGGTACACGAACTTCAAGGAAAACAATGCTTTTCTTTTTGATCAGCCGCGTCGCTGGCAATATAATGAGCGCAATTACCCTGCTTGACTATGCAACATTATTCTGTTTTGCCAGTTAATTGCTGATGATGGTTTCAAGCTTATTAAAACCAGACAATGTATTCACACGTTTAATCAGAAATTTCTGATAAAATTTAGAATAATATCTTAGGTCTTTTCTATCAGTTGTCTTGTTTTCTTAATTTTTTTTTACAAACAGACATCAAAATCCAATAAAGTCTATTTAGCATCTTGAAGTTTTACTGCTTTGGTGTGAGAATGAATATTTTGTGTTAGTGCTGTCAAATAACCATGTTTGTTATCTGCGGTCCAAAGCTGCAAACTTCTCCATACTTGAGGATGCTTTTGGAAATTCTCAATCGAGGCATCAAGAAAGGGTCAATTCCAATGACAATAGTAGCTGTAGCAGCAGTAGGAGAAATATCACAGAATTAGTACAGCCTGTTTGTGAATAACTGTGCTTTTAAAAGCAAAAAAACCCCAACCTACAGCCTGGATGGTTCAGTGTGGTGGTGGTCAGCCATTGTTCTTTCTGCATCCAGGGAACTCACTAGCCTCAAGGCTGCTCAGATTAACTGCTGCCAATAGCTCCAGACCATTGACTGTGTTGTGGCACATAGCAACATCTCAACTGTGCCTTCTCCTGATGCGTAAGAGTGACCAGGAACCACCTTCCCAGCCCTGTGTTTTTAGGATGAGTACCTGGCTGTGCTCATGCTCTGTTCAATCTCTCGTTCTACTCACTTCTTTTGTGGGGAAGGACTAGCAGAATCTTCCTGACTGTAGAGGGGTCTGTTGTATGTACCATGGACTTCAAGCTTTCACAAGATCTGTAGTTTACCTGTAAATGGATAGCTGAGTGCAGAAAATAATTATCCCAATGACTAAAACATGATCTATTTACCAAGGGAGAAAGCAGACTTCTGGACTGATGTTCAACAAAACATTGGCAAGTCATTCTGGTTTTGTTCAAGAATCTTCCTGACTTTGCTTAGGCAATTTGATAAAGGCTGTGTGACACAAATACCAGGGAAAAAAAGAATAATTTACATTTTATTTGTTTTCTTCTGCCTTATATTTATGATGTGATTCATTTCCAAGCGATTTTGGTGGGTGCTTGGATCTGACTCCGAACTGATGGCTCTGGTAACCCATGAAATTTTGCCATTCCTCCCAGCAGAGCTGAAAGACCAGTCATAGAATCTTAGAACGGTTTGGATAGGAAGGGACCTTAAAGATCATCTGGTTCCAAAACCACCCCTGCCATGGGCAGGAACAACTTCCACTAGATCGGGTTGCTCAAAGTCCCATTGTAACCAGGTTACTCTAGCCTTGCTGAATGGGGTATCATAGAATCCTGGACTGGTTTGGGTTGGAAGGGACCTTCCAAGCTCACCCAGTCCAACCCCCTGCAGTGAGCAGGGACATCTGCAACCAAAGCAGGGTGCTCAGAGCCCCAAGGGCCAACCTGACCTGCAGTGGTTCTGGTGATGGGGCTTCTCCCACCACTTGGGGCAACTTGGCCCAGGGTCTCACCACCTTCAGTGTCAAAAATTTCTTCCTTCTCTCTAGTCTGAATCTCCCTCTTTTAGTTTAAACCATCAGCCCTTGTCCTGGCCCAACAGCCCCTGCTGAAAAGCCCCTCCCCATCTTTCTGACAGGCCCCTTGAAGCACTCAAAGGCCGCACTAAGATCTCCTCAGAGACTTCTTTTGTCCAGAATGAACAAGGGCATTTATCTTATGGTTGGTTATTTTGTCTTTTTATCTGTTACATCATCTCTGTCTCTCTCTTATTAAAAAAAAAAAATCCAAACTATTCCATTGCCTACTGGTGTATTTTCATGTCCTTCCAGTTGTCTCTTTCTTAACACTTGCCGAGCTTTATCGTGCTCACAGGCAGAACAGGAACCCTCACTCAGCACTGTGGCAATACGTGCTAGAGCGAAGTATCGTTCTTTCATTCACAGATGGGTTGCAGCTAAATTGCTAACAGACTGAGAAGCAGCAAGGTGAGAGAAGGCAGTTATGGGCATGCACAGGCAGGAGGGCTGCTGCACTTGGGCAGCTGTTTCCATCCAGTCACTTTTCAGAGCAGGGCAGACCAAAATAAAACTTGCCCTTCTGCAATGGTTTGAGGAGGACAAGGGGATCAAGTTCCAACCAAGTGGCAGATATCCACATCGTGCATGAGGACAATTTACAATGAGGATGAGGAAATCCAGAGGAACAGAGGAAAGAGAAAAACCCCAAGGGACAGAGAGAAAAGGGTGTCCCAGGGCTGTCTTCCATTCCAGTAGTAACTGGGGCTGCCCCTGCTTAGCTTCCCCAGTGGGATGCCTAGAGGGTCCTGTAGCTGCTCAATGGCCCCCCATCCATGTGTGCGCTAGCGTCACTTTTATTCCCCCGCTCCCAACACCTCCCAGGACACCACGCTCTGGGGCAGGCACACAAGGAGGTTGGAGATGGCCCTAAAACCCATTTTCACCCATGCCTATTTAGGGGCAGAAGCGACTGGTGTCCCCTGGAGCGGTCTTCCATCACTGTAGTAACCAGGGCCGCCCCTGCTTAGCTTCCCCAGTAGGATTCTCCATGGTCCTGTAGCTACATGGTTTGAATCCTCCTGATTGGGAGTGATCTTTGTGTCATCTTTGAGTACTCCCAAATCCCATTGGATTTGGTGGAAGACGGATCTATCAGCTGCACAGAGCCCGTAAATATGAAATCTATAGTGATGAACATGAAACTGAACACGGTCTTGATGGCAAGTGTAAAGAGGAGCTAAACATAGTTTCCCCTAATCTCTTGGGATCTGGGCATTTATCTCTCTGCTTAATTGAATGAATGGCAAATTAGATAAAACTTTGCAGAGTAAATCTTTTAGCAAACGTGATACCCGAGTAAAAAATTTTCAGCAGACTCTACATTTTCACAGCTGCTCCTTTGTTTTGTGGAAGTGTATTTTGAACGTAAGTCCTGCTTACATTGCATGCCTATTAATTCTATTGTACATATTAAATGTCCTCTTTGTAGGGTCTAAAACCAGAAGGGAGACTAAAAACAAATAGCATGTGTTTAAAATGTTTTATGAAAGATGGCACCAATGTTTTCTGAAAGCCTCCATGAGTCCAAGGCACTGGTCTCTGGTAACAGCGTTATTGTTCAAGGCCAAAACTGGGACCTAAAATTGAGCAGGAAATAATGGAAGACAAGAAAACCAATGTGCTACTTAGCCTTGCAAGAGACAAAAAACTGCAGCATATAGACAAGACACAAAACCCTGCTTCTCAACCAACCTACTTGCATCTGTGCCAATTTAATCCCCATTTGCTCTTGATAGCGAAGAAGTGATTTTCCTTTTATTTCAGTGATGCTGTGAGTCATCAGGATCAACCTCAGTGTCATGTTGTCACCCACGGCACAGTGATGTCTCATATGCACGTGATGTGAGAGGCACCGAGAGGTACTTCTGCTCCCCTTTTGTGACATTGGACAGAGTTCTGAGTGTTGTTCTGCAGATAGTTATCCTCTTCCAGATTTTTCTTTTACTTGGTGGACTTTGGGAAATAGGTTTGCAGGAACCTGTCCATAGCAGCTACCCTGAGGTCTTCCTTATCAGGGGGCTTTCCACATGGAACTGGAAGGGCACCCCTCCTGTGAAGGGGTAGTTGTGGGTGGATCATGAGCTGCTCATTGGTGGGGTTGCTCTTGAGCTTCTCATCAGCTGACCCCAGGTTGTTTTCACACTCTCTTTCATGACAGGACATGCATTTACACTTCCAGCCTTCATAAGGAGGAGTGACCATGGCATGTGATCTTCAAGTCACTCCATGAGTGGCATATGGACCAGCCTCACCAGACGACACCAGTGCAGTCGCATTAAGAAAGGATGATACCTCCAGCCTTCCTGGAGTAACGCTGTGTGATGTGCAAAACCTCTGAGAGAGGCCTGGCCAAGGGAAAGGAGACATGGCCATGGTGTCCCACGTGTTCTAGTCATCCCTGCCTGTCCTAAGGGACCAAAAGTGGCTGGCAAAATTTGGTGCATCTGTCAGGTGATTTAATTCTGAAAGGCTGACTAATACACAGCAGGCTGGGAAAAAATGCCCTCTTCTGAGCTGCAGCATGTTTTCTTTGGTTGCAGCTGTGGCTCCAGGTCTTCGCTTACCAAAACAGATGGTAAAATCCATCCATCGTAGCTGCTACGGCAGGAAAATACCGAGCAACAGAGACAGACACAGGGATGAAGAGGACAGACTTAGCGAAGGCATAAGGAATGAGACTGAGGAGGAGAAGAGGCACTTTGCCAGTCAGGGGAGCTGCAGAACTTACCACCTGCTACCACAGAAGTAATTAAATTGCGCTCCAGAAATGGATAGTCCATATCCAAGTGAGGCAAAACTGATCTCGTACAGATCTGTTCCAACCTGGAGAGTTATTACATCTCTCTATTTCTAATTATGCTGTTACCCAGTATGATGCCAACTCCAAAGGCAGAACCTGTGTCACTAAAGAACCTTTTCTTTGTGGAAACAATGATTAGTGGAGGCAATTATTTCTCAGGAGAAATTTCGGAACTATTTCCCTTTTTTGATCTTAAGCTCCTATCATTTTTTGACCAAAAAAAAAAAAAGGGAATGGAAAAACTTTGAACACTAAAACTGATTTTTTTTTTTTTTTTTTATTATTTTTAGGGTAAATATTCAGTTTGAGATAAGTCTTTAATAGAACTTTCACCCAAAAATGGCATTTTTAGAAGGGAAATACTATTGGTTTTTTCAATACATAACTGTAAAATATTGAAAGAAACAGAAGACACCAACAAAAATTTCCTATCTGTCCAAAAAGTAATGGGTTTTTTTGATTAAGAAATTTGAAAGAGCCATGATGGTCAAACTAATGGCGCTTCACTTACACACTGTCCACCTCCTCCAGAGGTCTCTCCAAGACCTGGGCCAGTGCATAACTGTTTGGGTAGAATAATGCTTCTTTGACAGTGACTTCTGGACCATCTACGCCAGTGAAGATTACATACCCCACAGAGTAGGTTGGTTATAGGTGGTGAGGTGGCATGTGCAGTTGACCAGGACTATGAATCCTTCAAGAAGAGTTGCCCAATCGAGGTGGCTCCTTGAGTGACATACAGAATGAGTGCACCTTGTAGACATACCGCTGAGCGTTGGCTTCATCTCCCTCCTCACAGATGCCACCAGCCTCCAGAAGAGAAGAGATGAAGACTTGGGTGAGTCAATATCATTCTGTGTCTCACCTCACCTACCCACTAGCGCTCATCCCCATCCCAGCTGGACCCACCTGTGCGACTCAGCTCCTGGAGTGATGCTTGCAGGCAGCGTTGCCCGAATGTTCTTCCTCACAGGCAGAAGTGACACTGCGTAATTTCCGATTAGACAGTGAAGGATGTTTGCTTCAATTGACCCAAGTCATGCTGTGTTCTTTCTCACCTTTCTTATGTGCAGGTGATTTTGGTGGAGAAAACAATTGCTGGGCAGACCAAGCTCTAGCAAGTGTTTTGATGTGAGACCCAGTATGATGGGAAATTTTTATGAACAAGCAGAAATGTGTGTTCAGGGCTGGCACTGAAGTAACTGATTTAGTGAGTGACTTCTCATGCGTGGAGTATCTCTGATCGCCAGTCCAGCCTCATAGGTATGTTCATGTCAGTTTTTACTGGTGAAGTTGTTGCGGTTTGATGTGCCTTTGCCCATGCAATGACCTGTGTTGGAGGGGAGGAGAAGAGTAAAGTACAGATGATTTGGGGGTAACTTTCAGTCTGAGTGAGCATCAGAGATGTTTTGCTCCTCATGTCAGGGCAAGGTCTCCGGGCCTTGGTCTTGATTTAAGTCACATGCCAGCAGGAGAGACCCCAATTCCCCTATTTTAACCATTTGTGTTTAAAATGGGCACACAAACACTGTCCTTTTCTGAAAGGTGCTGTTTGGCTGCAGGAGTGGGCTGAGATAGGGATGAGGAGATGCGGGGTGAGCCCCTCTGCCACATCCCTGCGGAAGGACCTGGGCAGGTGTCGCCGGACTGTCGTCTCCAAAGAGGACATCTCTGCAGCATGCACTGAACCCCTGTGAGAAAACTCAGCCATGGAAGGGATGGTGATGCCTATCCCGTTCTCCTCTGAGCTCCATCATACTCCTCTGCTCCTTGGCTGGTCAGTGAGTGAACTCTATATAATCTTTTTCACGTACTTCCTACCCCAGGCATAGCAACACCATGCCATGAACCCACGTCCCACCACCAGCAGGAAGGTCCTATCCATGGGGGCACTTGGAGGGAGAAGGGTGCCCCATCTTTGCCTCTAATGCTGATGGCAGCCCATGTCCTTGTCCTCTCTCTGTCCCCATCAGCAATTTCAGGGTGGTATTACACTGGGTGCCAGCAGGGTGAGGACACATTGGTGGCGTCAGGCGATGACGAGGTGTTTTTGCAAAGTGCTTAGCGCGGTGATATCTCGCCGCCTGCCTTGCCACCAAGGGCAGCTTTCTGCCTGGCATTGTTCTGCTCCCTAAGCTCGGTCATGTGCTCTTTGGCATCCAGATTCAACCCGTAACCATCCAGCGCTTTGATATTTGTTCTGTGTCATTCGATCAGTTTGTGGTGGGGGGCAGCTCTTTCCTCCCCCTCTCTTTTATGCTTGGCAAATAGGCTGGATACAAGGAGCCAATCACAAAATTGCTGGTGGGAGGAAAAGAGGAAAAACAAAAACCTCAACCCAGAGCGTAACATATACAGCTGTATTTTATTGAATGGAGGTGGAAACATCCCTCTCCCAACAAAGCCCTAGAAGGGTTCAGATGCAGCCGCTGCTCGTCGCAGGTACCCCTGTGCCCCGCGGGTGCCACCCCAGGCTCCGCTCCCCAGCGATGCTCGTGCAGTCCACCCCATCCCCCGGACAAAAACTTTTGCTGTCGTATCACAGGACACGGTAATCTCCTGTATCCTGCCTCTGTAACCCAGAAGCCGCCTCCCCCTAATATTTTGCATATTCCCTAAATTCGTTTGCAAGGGGGCAGGAGAGGAGATAACGGCGGTGAGTTGAGCCGAGTGGGAACTGCTGACTGACAAAGTGTGTAGTGCAGTACGGGTGCTTTCTGGCTCTCTAATTATCCTTTTCCTTCTTGACTCCAGTATCACATGTAGCCATGTGTAGAATCATAAAATAATTATGCAGTGTACAAGCTTTCTGGGAGCATGTACCACTGTTTTCCTAATTCTTTATCGCTCCCATTGATCGTGGCGTGTGTGCATTGATCCAAGTCGGCCATCTGGTTGGGGAAGATAAGCGTGCGAGTGTCTTTGCATTGCACTGTCACTCAGGGAGGGGGGTACATTTTGGCTGTAGGGAATTACAGGGGCAGGATTAGCCCTCTTCCTAGGAGTAAACTGAATTTTAAATGTAGTGTTGCAGCTGCATGGACCATGTTGCTAACTTCTGTTTTTGCCCATAGACTGGGTAGATTTTTTTTATTATTGTTGTTATTATTTTCTCCCCTTTCCTGCTCAGACTGTATTTGGAGATAGAGATATGGCTGGCATTAAATGGAGGGAGAAGGGAAAAGGAGGAATGTCCTTCCCTGCACATACCAGACTTATGAGTGGCTGCTGTGTTACAGGATTTCGAAATGGCAAAACCAGCTTTTAAATGCAGGCGAGAACCTGCTGGATTGAATGCATTTCACAATAAGAATCATTGGTCCAAAAAAGGGAAGGGGAAAAAAAAAAAAAGATGAAGTTATCAGCCTATGACAGGAAATTAAAGAGTGGGTATTAATCAGCTCTCCTAACTTTGGTTAATCAAGACAAATAACCCTAATCGCACGTTATCGGGATGCGTATGTTTAATAATCAACAACAAAACAAAGGAAATATTTTTTAATATATAATTTATTTATTTTCTCTTGCCTGCCAGCTTTTTCCTTAACAATGGGCGTATCCCGCAATCCCTTGAACTTAGCTGCAATATTTTATCGAAATGGCCGTCGTGCGTGTGTGTGTGCGCGCGCGCTCGCACCCCTGGTCGTCCTTTTGTACCAACGTGATGGTGGCCATTGTTGTCTCATATTCTGCAAATGTATGGAAGGTGCCTCAAAAGCCTTTCCTCTAAAATTGAACAATTCTGTCAAAAAAGATTAGTTCTATTTTGTCTGCTGCTTGCTGACTATTCATGAATGTAAAGAGAGAGGGCTCGGGTGTCATACTAAGTTGCTAAGGTGGCTGGCTTTCGGCTATTGACTTGAGGATACCAAACCAGAGCCTACAAAAGAGCAGCCAGAAGGAGAGGAGAGAACTGGTCTGCCATGTGTTTCAGCTATACCTCCTTTAGCTGCCCATTTATTTCTTTTGTTGCCACAACTTTTATTGTCATACAGTTGAAAAAAACGTTAGACACAGGCTTCAGGCTGCACCAAGCAGAAAAAAGGATTAGCATATCACTAGGATCATCTTACACTGAACCAAATTCTTTTCAGGATGTATAATTAGTGAATACAGTCTTCCCCCCTCCCCTCTTTTTTTTTTTTTTTTTTGAGGGGATGGAGGGAGCCTATGGGTAGGGAAAATTACCTCAGAGCTCTGGGTAGGAAACAAGAAGAAAGAAAAAGTTCCCTAGTTCCAGGGAGGATTTTGTACAGGCTGTTTCCTCGTCTCAGCCTCCTGCATCACGTTTAAGAAGCCTTTTGCACATTCACAGAATGCGTGGGAGTCAGTTGTTAAGAAAAAAACCACTTTTTTTTTTTCCTACAAGAGTATGCACAATCACCTTCCCCAAAGGGGACCAGGAGGAGAGAAATTGTTTTCAGAGCTGGCCCCGGACCTGAACAGCTGGAGATGGGCAGCGTTTCTGTGCCCGCTCTCTGACAAGGGCTCAGCCTAAGATATGATCCTGGATGATGTATGGCTTTTTTTCTCCACGTGTGCTCCCAACTCCCTCCTGCCATCTGGGAACCACACACTTCTCTGTGCACTACAATAAAAAATTACTATTCCTCCTAACGCTTGGATCTGTATGAATCACTCGTAACACTGCGGCTACTGACCTATGAAACGTGGAGAGAGCTGGCAGGGGGAGTTAGTCTATTTTTTAAACGACTATAGGCCATTTTCAGTGATGGCAGGAACAGGAGTGAACCAAGCAGCAGGACTGTGTGTTTAACATGTTCCTTGTCTGTACAGAGAGCAGAAGACCTCCCTGATATTGATGGAGAACGCGTAGCCTTTGCCCGTTATCCGAACAATGCAGCTCCCAGATACTTGACCCCCCAAATCCTCGATTCAAATGACATTTGCATCACGGCGTGCTTGCAAAATGTGCTGCCGCATCGCTCTACCTGGGGTCAAAGTGTTGTTCTGCATGAGGATCAGGGTAAAGAGGAGCCGTTTGACTTGCTGCACCCACATCAAATCTCCCATGCACGTCCCAGTCCGTGCTGCCGCAAGAACTCGGCTGTCCCGATAGATTCAGGTGTTCCCTGCTCCCAGCAGAGCAAAATTCGAAGCAGAATTACCCTGGGAAGGAAGCAGAGCTTCTTTTTCAGCTCAGCGGCTGGTAGTTCCGCTGCGTTTGATCACGCCGCACATTTGACATCTTCAAACCAGTCAAACCAATTGTTCCACCAAAGTAGCAATTGGACGTGAATATGCAGAGGCTGCTCTGGGGTGCTCGGTGGTAATTGGTCACATCACTCACATGGTCTTGTTCCCATTCTGATGAGAGGAGGGTAGAAATTTACTTAAACACCCACAAATAAAAAAAAAATCGTATTTAACACAACTATTTTTTTTTTCGTGGGGGTTACTACAGCCACTTGAACGCTTACAGTCAGAGGGCACAGAAGGGAATAGATGAAAGGAGAAATCAATTAAAATGGTGAACGTAGATACTGAAAAATGTGTCTTTCTCCACCCGTTTCGGTCTCTTCTCTTGGCACTGCTGATGCGCGGGATTTTTATTGGTTGGATGTGATGCAATGTGCTGCGGCCGGGTGAAAGGGAGGAGGTTTAGGTGCAGATCCCAGCTGCAGCTGTGCTGACGTTTCTGCGAACCCAGAGCTCATACTGGGAGGTGGTTGTGGCAACCCAGATGGGAAGTCAAGAGAGTGAGCACCGTGAACAATGAGTATCCCTTAGGGTCTGGGTCACTCGTACGTAAGAAAAAACACTTAAGAGCCAAGAAATATTTGAGGAGAAATTATCTGAGGGAAATTAGCCCAGCTATCATTTATTTTATTATAGTGGGCAGCAATTGTCCACGTGGATCTCCTCTTGACTTCAAAGAGCAGTTTTTTGGTAAGGGGTGTCTGCAGAGTGGACTGTCGTGTGAAGCGGCTGTGGCAGGTGCTGTGGCAGGTGACGTTCTTCATTATGCTCTGGTACACGGGAATTATGGACAGGGGTGGCTTGAAAGCTACCGTTTAGAGAGCAGAATAGAAAGCTGAGTGTGGTGTTCCTTGTTTAGAAAGAATTACTCCTGATGACGGTTTTATCAGGAAGGAGATAAACCAGGATGGCCGGAGGAATCCAAGGGTGTTGTTTTCAGAGACTGATAAAGGTTCCGGAGTAGCTGCTCGCTAAGAAGTAGTTCATCTTACGCAACTCAGATGCCCTCCCTCCTTCTCCTTCTGGTAAAACCCAACTAAAGTGGAAGACAAAGTAAATAAATATCGGACAAAATTAAGGACAGAACAGTAGGTATTGGGATGATTGTAATCTACCTCCTGTAATTTTGCCATCATGCTAAACATGCAGTTAGCTTGCAAACGACCTCATTTACCGGTACCTGGCCTTGGCATCTTGGTAGCACGTGATAAAAGGACATTACGCCAGTCACCTTGGGGCGGTTTTGTCGGGGCTGGAGCTGTGTGTCTGTCGGAGCTAGATCAGCCAGCGGATGTGTCTCTCTGAAGCTTGCAGGATATATTTTCTGTAAATAAATGCTGTTTAATAAGTATTCCATGTGCATTTTGTCATTAGCCTGATAGTATAGAGCCGTGCAGACCCAACCTTGATTTATAAAGCTGTTAAAATGTTTGACCTTGTTTAAATAAAAGCCTCAGGGTTAATTACAACAAGCATTCCATATACGCTCTCTCTGTTCTGGTCGCCCGGATGATCTGTAGGAGGAAAGGGTAATAAATTCTCATCTTTTAAAAGTGACTGCAGTGCAGAAGTGTAAGAGTTTGCTTTTCTGCCATTTTCATGTTTTACCACACTTTGATATGTGATATATTGAGCGATGATGAGCTGCCTCTTCCCAGGGAGCACTAGAAATTTGATATTTTTACTTAAAATATAATAAGAAGCATGTGAGAATGGAAAAAAAAAATAAAAGCTTGTTGGGAATAAAGAGTTGGAGCACAGGGTGTATCTGTAATGAGGTAAACAAAGGCATTGGGTTTGTTTTTTTTTTTCCTTATTGCACAGGCAACAAATTTCACAAAATAAAAACCAATTTAAGTTTCTTTTAAAAGAACTGGGAAATATTGAGGAAAGTTAATTGAAGCACATTCAAATTACAATAAACACATAGAGGCACAATTATCTTCTTTTGACTATTGTGTGGCTTAGAGATGTTTTTATCTTTTGTTTATTGCACTATTAAAAATATGGAGAGGCATCAAGAAAGGGTAGATAGCCACCATATGGAACTACATATTTTCCCTATTTATATTTAAATAACTATCCACGAGAAATTATGCACAAATCATGCAATAATTCCCAACTGAAATGACTGTTTAGAAAATAAAAATTCTGAGGCACAATATTCTTTTCATATTAAATTGCCCATTTTCTGTACATCATATATGTTTGTACAATACAAAAAAAAAAAAAAAAAATGCTGCATTGCGGCCCAATACAATTTGCTCACAATGCTAATGAAGATGGATAGAGGACATTGTAATATACTGTAGTAATTCATAAGCAGTGTGAGAAAACAAGACAAACAGGCTCAGAAAGCTGGAGTATAATTTTTTGTTCCCCGTTTCAGAGTGAATAGTGGTAATTTTAATAACCTGCTGGTTTGACAGATTTAATGATGCTGATTAACTTTTATTGCTTGATTCATGCCATGCTCGCATTTGGGGTGAATATTTGTGCTTGCAAAGTTTGAGTGACTGGTTTCAGGCAACTAAAAAGAAGCTCCTGGTACCCTAAAGAGAACATGGCAAGGGTGGAAGCCTTGTGTTTGGGTTGCCACCCTTTCCCTGAAGGGAGAGTCTCATCCCGCTTTGCAGCAGAGCCATCGCCCCTATTTACGGATGGAGGGTCCATCTGCCCACCAAAGGCCTCCTGGACCGCGCAAGAGTATTAGCTCTGGCTTCCCTTGCGGGCAGAAATATGAGGTGACGTCTCTGATTGCGAGTTCTGATTATCTGGGAGTAAGCTGCAAACGCCGAGATAACTTTCACTTGTGATAAAGCCCAAAAGAGGAATTATTTTATCAGCAAAATATCCAGCTTTAATTTATACCTCCCTCAAAAAGGAAAACTGTGACATCTTTTGGCTTCCTAAAAAGGGAGTGAAAACTTCCAAATTACCTGACGTGTCCTTGCATGCTCCTTACATGTCTGGCTCCCCGATAGTTCTAATGAGTTGAAGTTTTGTGATACATTCAACATCTCTTACCCAAGTCCTTAGATTAATAGGCTTGAATCAGGCTTCTCTTCTCACCTCGTCTCTAATCAACGAGAAGAGGTGAGAAGGCAGAAAGCCCCACTCACCAAAATGAGCCCTTCCTCCTCTTAAGATGCAGAACTACAAGTGTGTGGGTCATGCAGAGAGGCACCATTCCAGGAGGAGGCTGAAAAAAGACCCTGGTGTACACCCTGAAAACGTCCTGAACACCAACTTTTCAATGCTGTCCTGTAGATTGAAAGGCTTGGCTGCTGCATAAACTCCACTTTATTTCCAAGGGGTGTTTCTGGTTGGTATTTTGGGAATTGTAAGGACCCCTTAGACCCCTTAGAACATTAGGACTAGGGAAAAGATTTTTCAGTCCAGTAAAAAGTGGCCTTCATGGAGTGCTACTGTCACACTCTTCTGGCAAAATACACCTCTGTGGTCCTAGTACTGCTGATAAAGAGGTCTGCTCAGTGCCAAACTCTTAGTTTTCATCCTTTCCTTGTGCCTCCAATTCTCATTTGTCTAATTCATGTCCTGCCTCTCCATCTGTTCACATCAGCCTGAATGTGAAGTCAGGGAAAAGCTGGAATTGTAGCTAAATGCTTGTGTGAAGGGCTGCAAGGTGGGAGAGTGGCACCACACCAGGAGGTGGGACTTAGATTGTTGTGTGCCATCAGCCACCACCCCACCCAACAGCCATCTCTTCACACGGGTGTGGGTATATGGCAGCACGTTGCCGAGAATCATATGGAAGGATCTATGGGAAAATTAATTTCTGATCTCACCCCTATAGCTTGATAGTGGCATCACCAGAGTTGTTCCCAATTTCCATCTGTAAAAATGCCTCGCAGCCTTCTTCCCTCCCACATTTAATTAGCAGTTAGCAACAGTGTCACTGTGACCATGATGGTCTAAAGATATAAATGACACAAGGTTGGCATGGAGGAATAACAGCATTTACTAGAGTGACTGATACCAGATCCCATCTTTTAAAATCGCCATAAAACACTTAGTTCTTAAAAATGGTATCTCAAAGGGCAAAAAAGCTTGACCACAAGCCTTCTTGTTTTATTTTTTAAACTGTTTTATTTTATAAATTTTCATTTCATTTCTATTCTCACAGAACACAGTGTCTTGTCTGCTACTGGTAATCTACTGGGGGAAGCATGTTGTGGTTGAAAACTTTGAACCAATCTCTACCAAATTTGGGGAAAACAACTGCCAAACTGTTGCCCAGATGTCACCCTACTAAAATAACCTCGTGTTTTCATCTGCCCTTAATGGCAAGGCATGTCAGAGGTGGAGGAGTGGAATGTGCACAGTCCCGAGCTGTGGCACGATGAAGAGTCCTGCCATGCTGCTGGCTGCAGGCTGGTGCCTAACGCTGCCTGGCTGGCACAGCCAACTCTCTCCTGCTCCATCTCTCTTTTCCTTCCTTCTCTCACATTCCCTGATAACACTGATGGGGATCTCTCCTGGCACTGGTGGATGCAGCCTGAAGCATGAGATTATCTACCTACGAAGCCAAAGAATTTCAATACCTGCTCTACTCCTCGCTCCTCTCTTCCCTGCCCCTTCTTCTTTGGTTTCTCCGGGGGAGGGAAAAGATCTCTCATACTGCACCAGGAGCACGGTTTAGCACTCATGGTTTATCTGGGAATGGACCTTTTGTACCAGCACTGACTTGCTCAGTCTGTTGCCTTGATAATCTTCAGGTCAGGCATGAAGGGAGACACAACAGCAGGATCTGTAACATGTTCTTCAGTTCTTTGCTAGATGCACACTCTAGCTCAACTTGAGAAAAGCATGAGAGGCAAGTGGTGTTGGCATGGCATTGGTGTTGGCATCATGAGTTTTCACAACTGTATTTTCCAAGCAACTCCAGGTGAAAATCTGTCCACATCTTCTTTTGGGTTGTGGCCATCTACCGTCGCTTTGGCTGTGCTGCTTTCCCCAGGGGAAGGGGCGAAAGTTGGGTGTCATTCAGGCAGTGGGGTGCAAAGGGGGTTCCTTTAGCACTGCCCAGTAGAACCTCTAACTGAGAAACATGGTGGGGCGAGCAGCCCCAGCATCCACCGGCCAGCCCTTCCGGCAGGATGCAAGTTTTATGGGTTTCATTTAGCAATTTATTTTATTTAGCAATATATTTTATTTAGCAATTAGCATTTATTTCTCTCCCCAGGGTAAATTTTCTGTTTTTGTCCATGACACTGTGAGGAATGGACTTGGGTGTAGTATTCCCCAAACAAAATTAAATTCAGGAGTCTACCCTGCGGGGCATGGACCATCGTGTTGTCCTGGGCAGTGCCAGGCACAAGGGGGTGCTGGCCTCTGAGATGGTCAATACAAATAAATAATACGAAGCCCTGGAATGCCTCATTTGTTGGGAGCGCACCTGCATAACCCACCCCACAGCTGTAGGGCTGGAAAGGCAAATAAAACAGCTGTAACCCAAGCCTGGAGGGTGCTGGGGACCCAGGGAAGGGAAGCTGGTCTTTCAAATCGCTGTAACCCAAGGAAGAAAATCACGAGCCTATATGCCTTTCACAGCATTGGGTGACGAAATGGTCTGTGGCTTAGCCATTGTTTGAAGGCCATTCCTCAAATTCCTTGTTTACTGTCAGCAGGGTGAGTTGTGGACTCTGTGACTTTAGCTGTTAATGGGCCTAAACACTTCTGCCAACAGATTAAGGTTTGCTGGAACGGTAAGAAAATTGGCCCAAACAGAGATAGGGAGGATTCTTGTTTAGCTGTTGTTTCATTTGCATGAGAATCATTGTCTGCAGACAATAGCACTTCCATATCACCCAAAGAGGGGGCAATTGGGTGAAACTCATTCAAATTCTGTTAAATGACAGAAATTGTTTGTTTGTTTGTTTGCTTGTTTCCAGAGAGAAAGAAAAATGTTCATTTTCAGCTGCAAGGATGAGTAGATCAGAAGTGAATCCAACCCCCAAATACCTCCAGCTCGTGATGGACTGGGAGCTAGCAAGTTGGGAGGATGCTGAAAGAAAAGAGTATTAAGTCGTAAGCATGTTTAAAACAATTGCTGTCTGTGGAAGAAGAGGAATAAGCAAAATTGGTCTCTTTGGGGAAGGTGAAGAACAAGTTCCTGTTAAAAAAAAGCGAAATCTGTTTTTGCTATGACTTGTGCTACTGAATTTCCCAGGTAATCGAAGTCATTGTGTCGTTTCCATATAAATGGTGCTCTAACAGATATTGCGGTCACCTGACCTTGTCCCAGGTTCAGTGTTCAGGATAGGGTTAATTTGACGACAGATATTCTCCCTGTTTGCTTCTCTGTTGATAAAAATAATAACCTGGATCCTACAATAATTATTTGAATTATAGCAGCACCTGGAGTCATCAGCCAAGATTGCAGCACCCTTGCAGGAGGCACGGGCCAGGAATATGACAAGCTGTGTCCCCAGTAAGCTCCTGCCTCCGGTGGGCATGGCCAGCAGAAGAGGAGCGTCATGGGAATGGAGAATGAAGGTACGAGGCCACCCTCAAGACTGGGACACAGGAAGGAAAGGTTGTGCACTGCTCTAAGCCCTTGCACTTTTATGACCCAGGTGAGTGCGTCTGGCCGGGCGTGATTGCGTGCTCAAGGCCAACCTGTACCACGTATTGGTGCAAGGAAGGATGAGCCAGCTCAATACCTGAGAGGCTATTTTCTGTCTTTATTGCTGATTAGTGACATGAGATTTAATTCAAACACCATTCGACATTTCCTGGCATCAGGAGATCCTGCTGTTCTCTTTATATATTTTTTTTCCCTCTAGACCTAATGCTTTTGGCCATCACTGCTGTTATTGGCAGTTACCTGTGGCTGCTTTAAATGCCACCGGATGTGAGGCGATGTTTACATTTCCCCAATTACATTGTCTTTGAATGGTTCTAAACTTGACTTTGATTAAACACGCTAATAACAAGAGAGGGTCCTTTTTTTTTCTATGAATGTCACTTGCTTGAGTTGAAAAGACATGCTCTTAATACTCGCTTTTCATCTAAATCAAGAAAGCAACACTAAGCAAAAAAGTATTTAACTGTAGCATATAGGATTGTAAAGATGGTAATCAGGGACACTGGTAATTGAAGCTTTTGGGGGAGAACCTTTCTTCTGAATCCTTCAGTCTGTTTAATAGGATAAAATTAGCTTGAGTGGCTCGGTGTTTGAAGAGGTTATGATATAATTGGAGCTGCCTCCTGGGTTTGCTGCTGGACAAGGCGATCAGGTGGAGACATGGGAGGGCATGGGAACCTCTGAAGTACAAGACTCAGCTTCTGCCATACTAATTAGCCTAAATTAGCTATGCCAGTTTTCTGCTTGCTTTTGAATTTCCCTGATAATGCTTTTATCAGGAGTGTAAGAAAAGGAATATGAAAATGCGCACAAAGTTCACTGCAGAAAGGCAGAAGCGGTGGCGACTGCCGACGTAAGTCTCAGGCTTATTGCTGCAAGCTTCAGAAAAACAGGGGAAAAAAAGATTGAATAGCATTAGGAAATAACAAATGGATATCAAGTACAACCCCTAGGGATTTAGAAAGTACTATGGCTCGCGCTCTTGAACACGGAAGTTTACAAAGCATCTGTAAGAAATTGATTATCTTGAGGATTATATACATACTACTTTGAGGCCAACCCCCTCCCCACAACACCCAGCTCTGCCCTTGAGTGTTTAACCCAAGGTGAAGAAGGCGGTCCTCCTCAAGGCAGAACCAGCTCAGGCATCTCAGTTTGTGCTCCATCATCTGCAAGGCCCAGGAGAGGCTATCTGTATTTTGTTAGCTGCTGCCATTTTTTAATTTTCACTTCTGACCCAAATTAATCAACTTTAACCATGCAAAGAGATTTGCGGCGCATTCAGTATAGCTTGCACAAATCTATTTTAATTGAAAATGTGTGAGGGGGGAAGAAAATAAGGAGGGGTTTTTGGTTTTCTTGCTATCCTGGAAGGGATGGCTTCTGTTGCAAGTGGATGAGGCAAGTCAGGAGAGGACTTTCAAAAGCATGTTAGAATGCACTTTCATAGATAAAGAGAGCTCCATCCCTCGGGAAGACTTGAAGCTATGGGGAGATACAGATTTTTCCTTCCCAAGTAGTACCAGCCTTGGTTTGGAGACAGCGGTTTGGGGCCAGAGTTGTCCATGCCTTTAATTACACATGCAGACATGTGATACTGCAGGAACCAGCCTCGCATCAGCAATCTGCTCTGCTAATCATCATCAGGGTCCACTGGCTCCAGGAGGCCTTCAGTCGCTGGGTGAGAAGGCGGAATGAGGTCCCGGGAGATCTGTTGGGCGAGCTCAGATGGTGTCATGTTTCAGGAGCTCTTGGGCAGGAGTTTTCTTATGTTTCCCTCCAGCCCTTCTTCCACCTAATGTTCTTGATTTCTCTCCATCAGGCTGTCCCAGGAATGTTTTGCAAAGACCTGTGTGAAATTAGGAGAGGATCTCAACCTCATTCAAAGAGCAGAGTTTGCAAGACTCACCCAGCCCTTGCCTTGGTCATGGTTTTCTACCATGTCTCCTGGATGACATCACAGGTTGTTAAGCAAATGTGCATCAGCTCCATAGTTAGAGCCATGATGGAGAGGGTAATGGGGTAGTGAATTGATCTGAGGGACCATGATGGATAGGGGTGGCCTGTGCTACAGAGGACAATTTCTAGTAGAACTAGACTTGTTTAAATACATTCTGTATCTCAGCATAAGAAAACTGGCCTGAGGGTATTGCACCGTTACAATTCATCACTGTCTGCTTTCCATGGAAAATCAATAGGGACATCAGGGTTTAAAACTCCGCTAAGCCATTCGATTGTATTTTACCTTATTCTTTCTAGAGAGGTAACCGGCTGAGCTCACATTTCTAGCAGCTGCTCGAAGACAAGTTTGGAAGGACCTAGGAAAATGACTTTGCTTCACTGTTGCCTTCGTTCCCACATACAGGGGAATTGTTCTTGGGGTCCTCTCTTAGCTGGGGGGGACCCGGTCATCCATGAAAAATACAGTTCAGATTCTGTTTTTTAGGATGATGAATCATTCAGGGAAAGAGACTGAGTCTTGACTTCTCTTCAGACTCCTGCACTCCCACAACACTTGTCCTGGCTTTTTATCAGGTGCAAACACCTGAGTCCTGTAAGCTCTTCAGCTCTCTTCAGCAGTCACTCAAGTGCCTGCACACAGACAAGTGTTCAAACAGCTTCATCTCCCATCCCTGCAGGCCCCAAGGCGCAGCGTTGGGTATTACCTGTTCAGCTACTCCACGTGCTATGCTGGGGGTTTTCTTTTGCGTGACTTATCGGCTCCTCCAACTATAGAATAAATACAGTGAAGTTGTTTTTAAAATCACCTCAGTCCACAGCCTGCATTTTCCAGCTTGCTACTCTAAACTCTGTAAAGGAACTATTCTCTTTTTGGAAAGTATTACACCCAGATGAGAGGTTCGAGAGTTGAGGGCAGTAATTCTCAATTAGAGAGATGAGAACCAGGAACTCTTCTGTGTTTTTTTCTGTCAGACTTTCCTCCTTGGAGCACTATCCTCATTTGTTAGAAATATTTAACTGGTAGGAACCATGAGGCAAACTCTTGAATGACAGCTGAAGAAGAGACTTCAAGCTGTTGTCTTTGAAACCAGTGATGAGTTTCCCCTTGACTTCACAGGGCACAGTATCCAGCACAGCCCAACTCCAGACATTTTTGTTCTGCAGCCAGCTGTGGTTCCTGTTCAGAAAAGACAGACTGCTCCCCAGAGGAGATGTGCAGCATGGAAAAAAATGTGCACAGATTAAAGACTGGACCAAAGCCCCACCAGAGCCAGCGCAAAGCCTTTCAGTGGTCCCAGTGCAGCAGGAGTCAATCACCAGTGACCACATTGATTGCTCTAGTGTCTGCTGCCAATCTAGGAAAAAAGTGATTGAGCACAACTCATGTTTGACCCAGCCTTGCACCTGTGTGAACACACAGGGCTTTTGCTCAGCCCATGGCACAAAAGGGTTTGTCCCTTCAGCCCGCTGGTGCTCTTGCTCTTGTGCCCGGGAGAGACAAGAACTACAGAGCATGAACCAGCTTGTCAGGAGAGCTCCCCTTCTGTGCTGGCAGCGCCTCCAGCTCCTGTGATAACAGAACCACTTCTCTTATGCTTCTTGCTTGTCCTTGCAACGACTCCTGCAAGCCATACTGTCCAGGCCACATGATACACAGTAAAGCAATAATAATATCAGCAGGTTTTGTCTACCCTTAACCTGAATCCAAACCACCCCACAGACCTGGCAAATAGGTCACCTGCCTGATGTGTGGTCTGCAAGCAGTGTACCTGTGCCTGGGATGTCCCAGGAGCATGATGATGTGACAGGAAAAAAGGAAAGGAAGGAAAAAAAAGGAAAGAAGAAAAAAGAAAGAATAAAAAGTCAAGGCATTTCTGGCTAAAGACACAAGCACTTGTTAAGAGGGAACGTTTGAACCTGTCCTCAAGGCTAGACCATAGCTGCAGAAGGGCAGGAGAGGTGGGGGTCTGTTTGACAGGCACAGCAGCTTCCCCTCCTCCTGGCAAGCTGTCTGGAGGAGGTGCCCCAGGTCCCACCCTCCTCCTGCCTCTCAACAGACCACAAGGCAAAGCCATATGAAGCTGGTTTCCATCTTCTGCAAGACATTTGCTGGCTCATTCCCCCGTCACTCAATGTCACTGCACCCAAGAGAGACAGAGGTGATGCATGACCCTGCTGCCGATTGCTTTCTGCTCCCTTCCAGGAGCAAGAGGCTTCAAGGACAGCACACTGTGAGGTGGGGAAAAAAAATCCCCTCTGCTTAAACCAATTCCCCCAAGTCTCTGAGGAGAAGTAAACCACGGCAGTCCCGAAGCGTGTGCGGCATCCAAGAAGCTTTCAGCTCAGCTCAGCACAAGGGAGGGCTGTCTTGGAGAGCGCCCGCAATGAGAGTCTCTCTTTGGCTCTATCAGGCAATACAGCAAACAAGTTACGTCTCTTAGAAGAGGAAAAATCTATTTCAGCGCTCTCTCTTCTTCTGTGTGGGTGCTTATCTCTGGTCACTGCTGTTCGCCATGTAGAGAAGTCTCTGTGGCATGCATTTCTAAGAGGGCAAACTGTCTAAATTTAGCTGTTGGTTTAAAATAAGAGACTGTGCAGTTCTCCAGGGAGGGGCATTCATCCTCCAAAGGAAACCGTCAAGGATTGTTCAGGATTACTCTCCAGCTGTTCAGAACTGCTGCATCCTTTTACATTACAATGTCAACATGTCGCAAATAATATGGAATGACAATGTCTAATTTCTGTCCTGTCAGGAATGAAAAGGAAGGAAAATTGCTAGCATACTAGATACACACCAGATTCAAGAGACCAGGTAACCTTTCTAGGTGGCTGTAGGAGAAGAATTAGTCAAAGCATTAATGAAAATGTAATTTCCTATCTAGCCTTTGAAATCTAGAGGCTTTACATTATGAATTCCAGGCTAATGTTCTCCAGAATAGGTTGCATTATCTCCAGGGCCAAGTGATGCAGCAGCTTCTCCACTGATTGCATTCTTTCTCTTGCGTAGCTTGGGCTTTTCCCCCAAAATATTTGTTACCAGCATTGATGGCTTTGAGGAAGGAATTTCAATGCCAAATTGCATATGTAAGAGGCCAGACCAACATCATAGTTATTGCTGACCTTCACACCCACGAGCAGCCCACAGTGAGTTTATCCCCACCAAACCCATGATTGAAACAGCCAACCTAACTGCATGGGCACACAAGTGGAAGCCATGAGCTTAGAGCAGTTCATGGGCAACTTGCACCGTGTATAGGCATACCCCATCTAAATTTTAAAGGAGATCACCAAGAGGAGGAAGGCTTTTAACAGACGCGGTTTTTACCTGTTACTTGAGGTAGTTGTAGCTCTGAGGACTGAAGCAGACACCTACTTTGGGCTATGAAGTAGCAGTGATTTTCTGGGACTCAGCTGATGAACAGTAACTCATGGAGTTGTGGTAATGTGATTGTTTCAATCAGATGCCCGCATCCAGAGCTTAAAGATTCTCGTAAGCTCTCAGGGTGGCTGCCTATAAAATATAAACAATGCAATATGAACAAGAAGTGTCCCAAGGTACACATTTTAATGCTCAGACTCCATGCAGCACTGTATATTTTTCACATTAAGTTAAAGAAGGAAATGAAACAGAAAGAATCCAACACGCTTTACATTCCCTTGCAACAGGAAGCTATTTTGATAAAACCTACAAATGATCCATATTGATATTAACTGGGTGGGTTTTTTTGTAAACTTCATTTGAATTTAGAAAGTCTCTAAATGATAATTGAATCACAAGTCTGGATTAGGATTCTAGCAGCAACACTTGACTTGGTCAAAATCACTGTTATGAAGAGATGCAATTTTTACACAGTACTTCACATTGATTAAGTAATGTGCGAAAATGAAAAAAAAAAGTATTCGAATCTTAATCATAGTAATTTGCATGAAATAAAAGTCTCTGTCAAGGGAATGCACATTATAATAACTCCTGGGTGTTTTGGTTGCATCAGTGAGCAAAGAAGTTGTATGCATTTTTTCGTCCTGAGATACAAGAATTTCCTCTGTTTTTAGTATACCTTTGATTATGCCAGAATTTAGAAATAGGGCTTTGTAGTTAGTGAGGCAAACAGGTATTTCAAGAGAAGCCAGAGTTCACAGATGGCTGACAATATATATACCTGAATTAAGCACAGAAATAGAAACCAGTGTGTTGTAAACATGGGAACTCAGTTTGAAGCTAATTAAGGCTCATTTGGTTTTGGCCTGCATCAAACATCAGCACTAAATCAGAAAAGCAGATGCATTTTGGAAGCTACTGAACTGAAGAACCTTATCTGGAGCCCAGTGGAGTCAGCAGAGACCTTCTCACTGACTTCAGTCAATCAAGCCTTAGAAATGTTCGCGTTTATTTACACAAATTGGTCTGAAGTAGAAAGGGCTTTTAGACGCGGTCCCCGCTCCATTGCACGCACTTGTCAAGGCTGCTGAACGCCGTGGTGGTGTCACTGTTATCTGTTACTGAAGCAGACCCGGGAGCTCAGGAGCGTTTCTCTGGGCCAGCATGACCATTGTGCAACCTGTTTTCATTTAAAGAGTTGCTATTTCAAAAATCAATGGGCATCAGCTGCTAATTACAGAAAATCTATGTCTAGTCCCTTCAGCGGGTTTTGCGTTCTCCCCGCTTGCCGTGCTACCTCTGCTGCGGGTGGACAGCACGGCTCCGTAGCAAGAAGTCACGGCCACCCCCCAGCCCCCTCTTTGCATTCGTTTCAGCTTCCTGCAGGGTAGACTTTGCCATGTGAAGTTTCTGGCGGACGGCCTTTACCGTACCACACCTGATCCCCCCACTGATCTTGAGATTAATTTGATGTGGTATTCTTTGAGAAGGTAAGAAAACCGAGGGAAGCTTTCCTCTGTTATTTAAAACACTTCCTGCATGGAAGCTCGTTTGTCCCAGAAACGTGATTTTGTAAGTGGGAGGCGTCTGCTGTGAATGAATGTCTGAGAGCCACGATCCTCTTCTCCACCTTCCAATGATCATGGAGAAGGACAGCGACTCCTAGACATTTGTGAACAGTCAGAATAACTGACTGTTTCACCTTCCTTAGAGCTTAGTAATCGGTCCAAATGCTCCTGGGCAAGGAACTGAGTTTTCTAGGCATGAGTTTTGCTGTTCCCTCTTCCATTTCTGTGAGATGTGCTTATAATGGGGGACAGATTCAAAGACTCCTCTGGAAGAGGGACCTTTTCTGAGGCAAGCTCTATGAAATCCATTGAGACCCGCAGAAACTGCCGTGGTATCACTGCATTGTATCGGGAGGGATATTCAGTTATCCCCAGCCAGAGCATGATTTGGATAACTGCTTCTTACAGGGGATTGAAGCAGGTGTGGGGGAAAAAAGTGTCCAACAACATAAAAGTGTCAAACAAGCTTAAAGGAAACATAGGCTGAAGTTTATCTCTTGTTGCTGAAGCTGCCAGTAAAGCTAGGCACAGGAGGGGAGTTTGTTTGGGATTTATTCTGGGGGCGAAAGGTCCTGCTGTCTTCAGAGTGCAATGAGATCGACTTCTGCTTGCAATACTTCTTACATGTTGTAGTTGTGGGCCAGGAGACTTTTTTTACATCAAAATAAAGGAATGGATGGGCCTGCACTTATAAGAGAGTTGGCATTCCTACAACAAGCGTGGAGGTTGATAAGGATTTTCTTTATTCTTTTCAAAAATAACCTTTCCTGTGAAATGCAAGCTCAAGAACATTATCGATTACATAGAGAAAACACATGAAAGGCTGTATTACAGTAATGAAAAGAGATTCTGAGAGGAGAGCAGCGGCAAAGGTACTCCGCGCCTCCTTGGCTTGAACTGCTCCTTCTCCACGCAACTGATGTTTTCAAACCTTGGTTTTCGGCAAAATCCTTCTTGAAGAGGAAAGTTAGCACACACAAAACACCCTTCAGGTGCGATGCTGGGATCTCGACTTCCTTTCCCCTGGGAATATCTAATGCGTGGGGGCATTCTCAATGTGTGGGAGATGTGTTACGGTACCGGGGTTATCTCTGCGTGCGAGCTGAGGGGAGTGTTAATATGCCATCCCGTGTTTCCCCTAAATTGAGGATGTGCCCCGTATCAGATGGTATTAATAGGGTGGTGATAGCTATCATCGCATGCCCATGTCCTGTGAACATAGCTCTGGTGTTTCACCGAAGGGAAGTCAAACCTTCTGCTCTCATAAAACATCCTATGGAAAAGGGAAGAAGGAATTCATAAGAAATAATCCTATTAATTACTGCCCAAATCCTGGTCCCTGTGCACAGCCTGTGGAAACACTGTGTGTGTAAGAGGAAGCAGAGACAGTGGAAGGGAAGGATCATAACCCACCTCCTCAGCTGGAACAGCGTTCCTGCTTTGCAGGCTGCTGGCTCCACTCTGCCCAGCATATTCCCAGCAGCCCCCACCAAGTGCCACCCAGCTTAGAGGTCTGGATTGTCCCTGCAGGAACATGGCCAGCAGCACACAAGAAGTCATGATGAGAAAATAGTGCTTTCTCTCCCCAAGGCAGTGATGAACACATTTCGAATGTCCTTCAGAGAGGGGCGGCTGCAGTCCATACTTCCCCACTCTCATATTGCCATTTTTCATTAAGAACAGAGCTGAATTAACAGGAGCACCAAGTGGAGTGTCCAAGGACCTTGTGGGTGGCTTTTAAGAATAGGTTGGACAAATAGATAGCCCTCATCCTTCCTTAAGGCAGGGGATGGGTGATGAGGCCTCATGAAATCCTCCTGGATCTACACCCTGGTGTCCTCTGGCTTTGAGCATTGAGATCCTTCCACTATAAAAAGGGATTTACTATGAAGATGAGCCTGTGGTTATTGTTTTTGAGAGCCTTGAGATTGCTACTGTCTTGGAGCTATGTCTTTCTTGGATATATTTCAAGGGACGATCCATACACATTAAGTCAAGAACTGTGGACCACAAGATGCTTGTACGCTTGAGATGCTTTTTGATTACCAGAGGACATTGGATGTGCCTGAGGTAGGAACGGTTTTGAAGTAGCCGGTTAAAATCCTGGGGACAATAGCTCCAAGCAAATCACGTTTAACTGGCTAGTTTATTGCTAGTAAACTGGCTACAACTGCTCCCCAAAGCCTCAAGAGTGAGCTTCTGGTGGAGAATCCCCTGCTCTGGAAATGATATCTCCTGATGGGTCATCAAAACTCATCTCTCACCCCGGGTAGAAGTCTCGTTTCCCAAACCAATGCTGGCCCATATCTTCTCCCTTTAAGACCTGCAGTTTTAAAATCTGCAGCCCAATTTCTCAGTGATGGAGGTGCACAAGGTCTTAGAGGTACCCCATGGTAATAAATATTGTGGAATTTGCCAGTTGGGAATATCCATGCTGAACTGAAGGGAGACAGAAGGAAGCTTCAGCACAAAAGGTACCTGGGGAAGGGACAGGGGACTTGGGGCACCGGTCTGTAGGAATCCCAACCTCATTAGTTTCCAGGCTGCGAAAAGACCTTCTTTGAACGGTTTTCCTTTAAGTGCAGAGGATTTCCACAAGTCCTAATTTCTTGGCAGCTCAGAGTGTCATCTTTAACCACTGTGAACTGTTCCCATGCAAGGAAAAGTGTGCTCTTTAGATCCCCAGCTCTGCACTGCTGCCCTTTAAGGAAGTCTGTAAGTGTAGCAATGAGCCGTGTCAGTCATAAATAAATTACCCGGAGAATTTAAAGTCAGAGTGGCTATAAAACAGGATAACTTTAGCTTCCCCATGCATAAGTGTAAACACGCTGTGAGAGCAGCTGCCCTTGCATGGGCATACATATGGGGAACAATACTTGCCCATGGCATAAAGCAGCAAACACAGATAGTGCCAGGCGATATTTTGCTTCTCGGTGTATATCTAGGAGTGCTGAGCTTCGCATTCACAGGAGCCATCTTTCTTTTTGTACTCCATTTTCTCTTCTTCTTATTAATCCACAGATTCCTCCCTTTGCTAAACCAGGAATCCGAGGCAGATCCCCGGAGAATTGCTTGAGTCTTGGATCTTCAAGCAAATTCAGGCGGTAGCATGCCACAAGGGCACTGTTATCCCTACGGAGTTTTCAGCAGCGTGCCTTCTAACCCTGTTTAAGCAGCTCTGGTTTTAAGTGATGCAGCTACTGGTATTAAGATATTCTGAACCATCATTAGCTCTATTTACTGAGCCTTTAGATGTGTGGATCACTGCAAACATCTGGAATGAACAGGTGGAGTTCAACCACACTTACTGTAAGTTTTTATTTTAATGGTGTTTGGCTTCTCTTTTAATTGAACACCGATACGTCGTGGAGACCCAAATGTTTCTACAGGCATATATTAAATTAATTTAATTGGCAATGAGTTAAAAATTATTATTTCAGAGGAATTTTTGATGTTAACGAATGAGGCATCATATTCCGTACATATACCTGCCATTTCAGCTTGCTTCCCTGAGGAAGCACAGGCAATGCAGTTGCATCATCTGTCTGGCAGATCGCCCTAGAAACTTCTGACCTTGTTAGTGAATAAGCTGGGGCCAGGGTGCAATGGTTCCAGGGTGGAACATGGGGGCAACTGGGTGGTGAGGGATGAGTAACTACTCACAGGGTGCCTGCCACTGAGCAGGGGTGCAACCCCAAGCACTTCGTGTCGGTGCCTGGCATGCAAGGTCAGCCACATCTGGTCGGCAAACTAGGCTCTGGACACAGGGGTCTCATCCCAGTGGCTAAAACCAGCAGGACTAACCCGATCCTACTCCACAACAGGGTTTTCTGGTCTGAGGGTACCTCTGCTTGTGTAGCTCTTTCACCTGGTATAAACTGCTGACCCTTTGGCAAGGACATTTCATCCAAGGTGAAAGCCCTGGTCTTGTGTCTATTGCCCCCAATTTTTTTCTTGATTTGACTTCATCTCAAAGAGGAAGAAGACCGACTGTCGTCTCTTTCATTGCTGGAGCATAGCGCTTCTGGACCCTCTCACATTCAGGCAAGTCAGCAATGAGAAGGGAAATGTTATTTTTAACTTAAAGAGGAAGAGCGCAGCAACCCTCGGTCTCCTTGGGGCGAATTATGCAGGCTGCCTTCTGCCCTTTGAGGCATCTTCTCCAAACGCCTACAGCAACACTGCAGTAGCGGGAGTTGTCTTATTTACACCACTCAGCTGTGCTGATTTTTTGGAGACATGCCAGTCTTCAAAATACTGTCTCAGATACATTCATTTTTACCTCTTGCAATTGTTCTATTTTTTATCATAACTAGCAAAACATCTGAGATCAAGAAAATTATCACAGTGTCCACACACATGTAATGGCTGTTTCCACCTCCCCTCCCCTTCACCACGTAGGGGCAACACTGAGCTCCTTGGTACTGTCTGATAAATGTGTATAATGGTCAAAACCTATTTCTGAAGGGAGAGTTTGAAGGGGAAAGAGAAGGAGGAGGAACGCAGCCGTTACACCAGCGTTTTGTAACAACCCTCCATAAAATTAGTGTTAAATGTGAAATGGTGAAGCAGGCGGGAGTGTGCTGTCAGCCACACCGATGGGATGTCCTACACAAGCTCTGGGAATCCTTGCCCCCTTTTTGCAAATTGTGCCTGCTAATATCAACCCCTCCGAGGTGCTGCGATGCCTGATTAATTCATCTTTGTGAGTTACCTTTGATCTTCAGGAGGTACAAAATATTAATTGCCGACGTGATAACAAGAAGTTCAGATGCAAGAGGAGAAGTGTGGATCTCTGCACCTGTTTGCTTAGCTCCATTTCCAATGTTGAACGAAAATCACCCATATCTGCTGGAAAAAGCACAAGTTTTCTCGTTTCCTCGCTGCAGATGACTCACTCCAGTCATTTTTGACATTTAGAGGAAACAATTATTTCTCATGAATATTTCTTATCCTTATGATTGATTTTTTTAAAAAAATTAAATCACAAGGTTTGCCATTATCTAAACTATGAGTTCATTTATTTTGTGATGGTAGATTGGATTGTGTCCTTCCAACATCGCTGTTCTTTTTCCACCCCTGCGTACATCGTTCAGTTACTATTCCTTGCATCAAGGCAACAGCCAGGTCCGGTCTTCAGTTTGGTCCTCATTTCGCCCAAAGGATTGAACTGTAATGCCTCACATTGTGGTATCAAAAGATTGATGGTGGTCTTCAGAGATGGGTCCTGCTCAGTTTCTCCTTGACCTCTGTAGCCTCAAGCATCTCTCACATCTAGTGAGTATTGAATTGCTTACACAAAGTAAATGGCACTTCTAGGCTGGGCTGGGAGGGCTCTACCTCCGACGCAGTAGTTTGGTGGTCAGCAGGCTCAGCTGCTGGGGGAGACCCAGATTTGTGTCTTTCTGCTGCTTGAATCAGGCTGGGTATTTGAGCCTGACCCTTCCTTAGCTGTAACCACGAGGGACGCCCGTCTCAGGAGAAACTTCTGAAGGTCTCAGTTTATCCCTGGAGCAAAACAGCCAAAGTATCACATTCAACAAAACATTAAAAAAAACAATTTAAAAGGTAAAAGAAATGTCTGAAGCATGACCTCACTGTGCTGATATTGTACAAACACAGAGCAAGAAGGAAGTCCCGGTGTCAAGGAGTTTGAGGTCCAAACAATTTCTCTAAACAGAAAGTGCTTCATTGGCTGCTGGGCTGATCCGAACGGGCTGGGGCCGGGCTGTGGGTCCCTCCTTTCCCACGCTGCATTCCCACCACCAGCACCCACACCTGCTCCCACACACATCGGTGCTTCCCAAGCAACCTGGCCAGGGCGGTGTTTTTGTGTTTGCGCAAAAAAAGGTGAGCAATTACCAGACCACACCTCTGCACACAACTTCTCATGCCTCTAGAGTTTCTAAAACTCTGAGTATCAGGTTCCCGAAATCACTGCTGCCCAGGAGGGAGGCGTGGCACAGGCTGCGGGGTTTTGCTCCTGAGTTGGCGGAGTTGGGCTGCTCTGTGCTACTTTTGGACTACCGTGTTATTCACACTTGTTTTTTCACCTTCTAGCTTGGCTCTTAAAGAATATTTCCATTTTAAAGATTATCTTTGGGTTTGGGGCATTAATTATGGTGCTTTTCAGTTCAATGCCGTGCCAGAGCTTGCTTGCTTGCTTGCTTTGATTTATTTTTTATCCATGTTTTAATGCAAACAGGCCCTTTCCTAGTAACAGCAATTGGCATCTGGTTTTCCATCTCTCTGAACCCAGCAGTGTCACTGCTCCAAGACTCAGCTGGCTGGAAACATACAGACAGCAAACATTTACAGTCAGCATGTCTTACATCATCTGGGACTTCAACCCACGACGTTGCTGATGCATAGAGATAGATATTTAGTCACCTCAAAGCTGTTTGCTAATTGCAGACCCTTCATCCTTGGTAAATGTTTCATGTGCAAGATTAGTTGGCTGATTTAATTGGTTCAGTAAAACTTATGTTTTAAGGCAAAATATTAGTTGAGACATAACGTATTCCCTTATGAAAACTGAATACATCAAAAGTCCGTTGGGGCTTTGTAACTCTGTATTCGATTCTGTAGTCGGTCTGTGTACAGAATTGAACAAAAAACTTCACTTTCCTAGTGGAAAGTATCATTTAACAGCGCCCCAGCAAGGTACTAAATCTCGTAGGAGTGTTATAGACACAAAAAGCAGAGGGCGGGGTTCTAATTGTCTTCTACAGCCTGTTTTAGTTGGGATTGTAATACAGGTTTATAATATAAATAGATATAGAAAAGCAGTAAAGAAGGATGTCAGGATGAAACGCATATAGTTCTTATCCATATATGATGTCCAGGATTGTGTATCTACATAAACATATTGAATTTATGCGCAAATATATCTGTTTATACGTGCATCTGACACACGTACCATGTAAATTTTTACACTGTGTGTGTACACGCGTGTTCCTAAATTTATGTTTACATACAACCTGCACAGGAGGTGCCTTCGGACACCTCTCAGTGACTCGGTATTTCACCAGAACACACCCCAAATCTTCGCCAAGCTTTCCAGCAGGAGCACAGCAGCGCTGCCCAACATGCCTCCAGGGAGGAGCTGAATTTCAGATCCTGGTCCCATGCGAGAGGGGACGAGCAGTTTGACCCCAACAGAGGAGTCGACCATGAACACCAAAACCCACAGCTTAACTGCCCTGAAATGTTTGAGGGTCTCTGTCATTAATTGCTTCCTGAAAAGCTTCAAGAGGTTTTGAACTCGGTTTGATGCTAAAGGAACATTTTTGAAGCCCAAACCCGCTGCATGTTTGCATGTCGATATATGAATATTAAAATGTTGAGTACATGGACCACCAAAAGTTTGTTTAGCTTGAAGTTAGAGATTTGTTTTGCTTAGAATTTAGTCTCTTGATATTTGGCTGATCTCTTTGTACTGGCTTTTATCTTAATTGCTTTTTAAACTATAATTATGATGCCACATCCACATGGCTGTAACACCACTGTAGTTTAAGTTGAGCATATGTCTATTATAACTGCTATTTCTAAGTGTTGTTTTTTTAATTCAGACACAAAATTTACATACTGTAGCCACGAAACTTAGCAAACAAAGCCTAAGGCAGGGAGAAAATCCTTTTTTACAATATTTGAGAGAATAAAATAGTTTGCGGAATATTAAATTAGGGGTGAAAAAATAATTAAATTAGGTCTCTCCAACGCCGCAATTATAAAAGAGGAAATACGCTCCTTTTAAATATCCAGCTGAAATTTTGCATGCCATTACCCCATAAATAGAGACTCATGCGTACGAGCATTTTAATGGGTATGTACCAAAGCCATATTGACACTGCAGACTATCATTACTCCTTAAGGAAATATCATGGGCTTTCCTTTCTTAGTTGAACAAGCTGTGAATTTATAATTCTTGCAGCCAGTTGGTCGTAATAAGGTATCGCATTTAAACCATTCTCTAAATACCCATTGGAAGACCAAACCACATCAATCCATTCGGCCAGTAGCAGAGCCCAGCTTTTTAAAAGTCCCCGTAGGGCTGTTAGCACGGTGTTCTACCAACCCTAATCCCCCTCCCCGCAGAAACGCTTCTTTTTCTTTCATTCGAGACTAACATTTGGGGGAAAGAAAAATGCAAGCCACTCTTCTGTAGCATCTCCTTTCTCGACGCAAACACAGGCAAATAACATTAGGAC